>CM057390.1:29908612-39908612 GCA_030015415.1 Cynopterus sphinx | reverse complement strand
ACAGCGGCTCAGCCCTCAGACCCCTGTCCTCTCTCTCTCTCTCCTTCCCCTCAAAATGAGCTCATCAGCTCCCGAGGATTGATGTCCCAAACACTAGCCGGTCCTGCCTGCGGTGTGCCACAGCTTCACAACCGCTAACTCATGAAACTCTCATAGCAGCCCTTTGAGGGACTATCCTTAACCCCCCCCCCTTTGAAAGATGGGGACACTGAGTTACGGAGAGGTTCGGTAACTCCTCCACGCTCCCACAGTTGGGACTGGAACCCAGACCCCCACGCGACTGGACTCGATGTCCCGCAAATAAGACTTCTCATCCACAATACTATTGACATTTGGGGGGCTGCCCTGGGCCTGACGGGATATTTAGCAGCGTCCTGGTCTCTGCCCACTCGATGCCAGTAGCACACCTCTCCCTGCTGCCATGACAACCAAAAATGTCTCCACACCTGGCCAAATGTCCCCCAGGAAGGCAGAGTGACACCCTTCATTTCAGGAACCCCTGGGCCCCCCACTATTCTGAGCTCCCTCGCATCTCCAATGTCACACGGCCCAGTCAGAACTCCCCAAAATCTGTTCCCTCCCACCCTTCCCCATCATCCAACCTGCCAGCAAGTCTGGTCAGCCCGACAACGAAAGTGTGAGCTGGGTCCATGGTACCCAACTCCTGGTCTAGGCCACTGACACTTCTCGGCCAGGACCCCATCACCAACCTCCTCTCCGCAGGACCCCTTGCTGCTTTCTCCTTCACCCTCAAAGTCTGATCCTCACAGAGCAGCCAGAGGAACCACTTTAAACCACCCATCTGCTTAAAGACTTCCCTCCACATTTAAACCCTGCACGCACCCCACAGCCGCTCGACCGAAGCACCCTCCTCCCAAACCTCATTCCTCACCATGTTCCCTTCGCTCACTCGCCTTCCACCAGCAGGTCCGTCATTAGGATCCTGCCCACAGGGCCTTTCCCTTCCCAGAGCTGGCTCCTCCTCCTTCAGCTCCCCAGAGACCCCCCTCCAGAGAGCATGCCCCTCGTGTTCTTCCTCATCTTGACCCCTGATTCCGTCTGTGGCATTTACCACCATGTCCCATTGATTTGCCTGTTCACTGCCTGTCATGGGTTGAATGGTGCCCCAAAGATATGTCCACATCACATCCCCGTGAATGTGACGTTATGGGAAATAAAAGAACTTGGCGAGATGTAATTAATCATCAAGGATCGTAAGATGAATCATTCTGGATTGTCCAGGTGGGCCCTAAGTCCAACGACAGGTGTTTCTATAGGAGATGCGCGGACAGAGGAGACAGCCGTGTGAAGTCGGAGGCAGAGGGGACGCCCGGAGCCACCGGGATCTAGAAGAAGCAAAAAACTAATTCTCCCCTAGAGCCTCCTGGTGGAGCAGGGTGAGGCCAGCACCTGGGTTTGGGCCTCTGGCCTCCGATCCGTGAGATAACACGTTTCTGTTTGAAGCCATCCAGTTCGTGGTACTTTGTCACCGAAACCCTAGGAAACAAATACTCTCCCTTGTGCCCCATGAGGCTATGAACTCAGGCGGGTGGAGAGTTAATCTGCTGGGTTTGTTCCCAAAACCCAGCCATCAGCACAGAGCCTGCTGCTCGTAACAACATGAATGAATGTTCTAACTCAGGAAAGCTCTCCATCTCTCCTTCACCATCCAAGCCGGTGAGTGTTTACGTGTTTATGCTATGTGGAGCTCTCTGAGTGAGAAGCTCACTCCGAAACAGGGATTCTCCCATCCAGAGGTGGTTCTGCCCCCCCGCCCAGGGGTCATTTGGCAACGTCTGGGGACATTTTGCCGTCACAACTCTTGGAGGAAGAGAGCCATGGCATCACGTGGGTGGAGGCCAGGTGTGCTGCTCGACACCTTATCATGCACAGGGCAGCCCCCAGGGCAGAGAACAACAGCCTGGCCCCAAATTTTCAGCAGTGCTGACACTGAGAAGCGTTGGACCAAACTGAACACTTCGTGCCAATGTAAATATGAGTTGCCTCCCTCCGCATGGACGCCCCCCTGTGCGAACAGCCCCCCCACTTTCCCCGACATAATGTTCCCCTCCCCCCTCTTGGTCCAGCTCCTTTGGGTAGAGATGACGCTGCCCCCAACTCCGGGAGTGGGCAGGTGACCTCGGCCTAACCAAGAGCATCCCATTCGCCCAGACACGGGAGTGGACATGGGGCCCCTCGGAGCAAATCGTGTCCAGTGAAATACAGATTTTGGCTTGAGAGGCCTTTAAATCGACCCTCCCATTTTCCACTGGACATAGAATTGAGGAAGTACAAGTTAGGAGCAGCTGGTCATCCTCGTCTGCCTCCATGAAGGGAAGGAATGACTGAGGATGAAGAAAAACACCCAAAAGAGCCAAGTGAAGAGGTGAAAGGGGGTGGGGGGGTGGTTTCCCTGAGACAGCGTCTGAGCCCCTGGATCCAGCCAGACCGAAAGGCATTTTCTCCCAATCTTTTTACTTATGCGAGCTAAAATATACTTTTTTGACTAAGCGAGCCTCAGCTGGGTATCCTGTCACAAGGTCTAAGGCACTTGGCTTAGAACATCCACACCCTGAGCTCAGAATTTCCTCAGACCTTAAACATCTCCATCCAAACATCCCTCATTTACCCCATGGCTCCCGAGAGACCTGACGCGCAATTGTCCCCTAACGCTCGGGTCACAGAATGCCTCCCTCTCCGCATGGTGAGGACACCTTGAGACGACCAGCCGTGCTCGTCCAACAGGCCATCGGGGCCTGTCCACTTCCTGGCACCATTCGTATTAACAAGGGAAACAAACAGAACTCCTTTTGGCCCCTCAAATATGTCCCAACTCCCCACACACACACACACACTCAATTGGCATGTTGTCTCCTCCAGGAAGCCTGCCTGGATTACATCCAGAGGTTCCCTCTCCTTTGTGCCCACAGTGCCCTGGAGTCCACCCACCCATCCCTGAATGTATTGTAACTGCCTATTTCCTCACCTATTTCCATGAGCTGCATGAGGGCCTGTATCTCATTGATCATGTAATTCTCCACCACCCGGTGTATGGCCTACTACAAAGAAATGTCTATGAGGTGGCAGGTATGATCGCTATTGTTGTTATTTATTATTATTATTAATTATTATTATTATTATTATTACTACCACCATAATCATCATCCCTTTCCCCATTTTAGATGAGACTTGCCCGAAGTCACTCAACTAGGAACCCGTAGAGGTGGGGTTGGTACCAGGCAGTCCACGCTCGCCACTGCTAACCTACTACCACAAAGCGATCATCAGCAAGCACTCAACGAATGCTGCCTACATCGGGGCTCGGGCAGCGAGTTCTCTCTACCAAGGGCTAGAGTCACGATTTTGTGGGTAGGCAAGTCATAGAGTGACTATTCCTCGAATGAAACCAGCCACGGGCAGCATGTGAGCATGGTCGTACACGGCCGTGACCACATATCAGCTAAATTTCGTTGCCACAAAGAGGCAGACAGCCCACGAGCCGCCCTGGGCCGAGCCCTGTATTACATGAATGACGAAAGAGTGAATAGTTGATAAATATTTATTGAGCACCTACTGTGTGCTAGGCACTTGGGATGCAGTTTGATAACCAAACAGACCAAAAGCCTCACCCTGACATTCCAGCAGATAACAAGCAAATAAGTAAAATCTGAGGTAGGTCCGAGGGTGCTGAGAGCTATGGGGTGGGGAGGGATTAAACAAGGCAGGGAATGACAGTGAGCAGTCCTGCGGAAGGAAACCAGGGAAGACCTCTCTGAGGAAGCTGAAGCAGGAGGGGAAACACTCACACCAAGGTGGGTATCTGGAGGAAGAAGGATCTGTGGAGAAAGAACAGCACGTGCAAAGGCCCTGTGGCTGGATCATAGCTGGTGGGTTCTGGGAACAGTGAGAAGGCCCACGTGGCCAGAGTAGAGTGAGGGGGAAGAAAGAGGAGAGGAGAGCCAGGAGGAGGACAGAGGCTGAACCTTCTGGGCCGTAGTGGGTACTTTGTATCTTGCACCAAGGGCAACGGGGAGCCCTGTGAGGGCTGGGATCAGGGCAGGGACACTCCGGCATCCTCTGTGAAACCCTAAGGGTGACAGTTCTCAGAACCAGGCCAGTGGACAGAATGGATTGGGAAAGAAGGCACAGTGTCGGAACCTCCCAGGCTTCTTGTGTCCCTAGCAGACACGACGGGATGAAGTCTTCCCACCAACACGGCCCAGCCCACTTTGCTGAGATTTGCTCGCACCCAGGCCCTGCACCCCTAACTGAATCCCTTCCCCGCCGCTTTGGTTCAGGTCCTCCTCCTTTCTCATCCCACCAAGGTTGCCTCCAAGCCAGCGCCTTCCAGACCTGCATCTCTGAAGCTAACCTGGCATCATCTCGGAGTTCTGTGGCATTAACTTCTCTATCTCTACCCGAACCATTTCCTTGTCCCCCCTGGCTCCCAGCTAAACTACATTCCCAGTCTCTCTTGAAGTGGGATGGGACTGTGTGACTGAGACGTAGCCAGTGGAACAAGAATGGAGGTGATGGCACCACTTCCCATACTGGCCCAGGAAAGCCTCCATGGTCTCCTTCCTCATCCTCTGGATAAATAGAAAGGACCCCCAAGGGCTTGCAAGAGGGGGAGGCCATGAGATGGAAGGAGCCTGGGACCTGAAAGAACCCCGTAAAGAAAGGCCACCCTCTCCAACTCCCAGATGACCCGAACTGGATTGCGACGTGAGCAAGAAGTAAACTCTTATTGTCAGTGAAGCCATGCAATTGGTCACAGGAGCGAACATCACACGTCCTGACTTATACCACATCCTTCAGCCGACTCGGACCCACTGAAATCACATTAACAGAGAGAGCGACTTCCATTAATTTAGCACTTTTTATACATCTGCCAATCACACAACCCCCATGATAGAAATTTAACTTACCTTATCCCATTTAATCCTCACACAACCCTCAAATAAAGGTGCCATCCACATCTCTATTTTATAGACAAGACAGTCAGGGCTCAGATAGGTTAAGTGATTTTTTATTTTTTCTCCAAGATCACAAAGCTAGTAACTACCTGACCTGAAAACTTCAAATCGGACTAATGTATAAAGAGCTCCAGAAAAATCAACAAGAAAAAAAAAAAAAAGGCCAACAGCCCTAGAAGAAGAAAAAAAATGGACAAATGATACGAACAAATATTATTTCACCGAGAGAAAATGAAAATACCTCTAAACATAGGGAAAGAGAACCAATCTCGCTCAGGAAAAGAGAAATGCAAATCGAGCCGTCATGAGCCTCCATGTATGCCCCATCGAGGTGGCAAAACTCCCGAGAGCTTGACAACGAACGGTCCTTTGGAAGGATGCAGAGAACAGGCAGTCTCTCTGCTAGTGGTAGGGTGATCGGAACGACCATATAGACAATAATTTGCTCTTGTGAAAAACACAGACTCATTTGATCTGAATCAGCAAACGCTTCTGAGAACTGATTCCCTGGACATACCTGCTCTTGTGTAAGGCAGTAACGGTAACAGTTACACGTCGCCGGGGACTTTTCTAGGTTCTTTATAGTAACTCCTTGATCCCTCAGGTGGCGATGCATTATCATCTCCCTTCTACAGACGATGAAACTGAGGCACAGAAAGGTTAAGGAACATACCCAAGGTCGCGAAGAACAGAAGCCGAAAAATGATTTATCAAGTTTACTGATTGCAGTGAGCTCGTCAGAACAAAAGCGTGGCACAATCCAGATGTCCCCAGATGGAGGGATAGGGGAGCGGGGAGGTGAAATACTCGATTCCCCAGTCGAGCAACAAAGGAGAGGCAGGTTAGGGTAACTGTTAAGAGTCAGGATCCTGGGACCAGGCCTCCTGGGTTCAAATCTCAGCCCTGCCACTTTCAGGCGGGCCCGGAGTAAGTTACTTAACGGCTCTGTGCTCCGCTTCTCCTTGTGAAAAATGAGGATGATGTTACTGTCTGCCTCACAGATGGCTGTGGAGATTGAACAAATCATTGCACAGAAAGCCTTTGACCAGGGATCGGGGAGCTTCATCCGCTTATGTCTGGAGAACAAATACCTTCAGCTCCCCGGCCTAGACAGCCTCCGCCGCAACGACCCAGCAGCTCTAGTTGTAGCTGGAAACGGGCCCCCCACAGCACAGAAATGAATGGGCGTGGCCATGGGTCAATAAAACTTTATTTGTAAAACCTCGTTGGGGTCCCGCCTTGGCCCTCCCACTGCGGTTGGCTGTCTTCTAGTTTAGACTAATGCCTGGAACACAGTCAGCACGAGGTAGGTGGTTTGTGAAATAAATGAACTACCCGGAACGTCACGGAGCCATTTCCAAAAAGGAATGAGGACAATCTCCAGGTACCGACCTGGAGAAGTTTCCAGGGTGATGATTAAAGCGATGAAAGAGGGTGGAAAGCAGCAGGTGTTGTGTGCCATCTTTCACGTAGGTAAGAACCTGAATTCCTATTGGCTTATGTTGGCATAAAGAAATTCTGGAAGAATATACAGTCGACTTAAAAAAAAAAAGTAGTCACCTATGGGGGAATATAGGAACTAGGCATCTGAGGGACAGGACTGGAAGTTAACATTTTCCCTAAATGCTTTTTAATGTATTTTAATACTTGAATGATAGGAATGTGTTATTTGACCAATTTAAAGATTCTATTGGGCTGTCACCTGACAATGAGTCTGTTGACCTCAGCACTGCTGACATTTGGGGCAGGATAATTCTGTCATCTGTGGCATTGGTAGGATACTGAGCAGCATCCCTGGCCTCTATCCACTGGATGCCAGCAGTATCTCCCAAATATGACAACCAGAAATGTCTCCAGACATTGCCAAGTGTCTCGTGGGGGAGCAAATTCCCCCAGCTGGAAAGGACTCCCCTCACCCGACTCCCACCTACCACATGATGCTGCCCGCCCTCCCGCTACTCCACGTCCTTCTTAAAAATACTTTCTAGTGAAGGTTTACCAGGTATCAGACACTGTGCTAAGCAATACTGAAATATCACAAGAGTCCACCCCCCAAAAAAGGTGCCTTTTTTTATCTACAGTTCACAGATGGGAAAACTGAGACTCAGGGAGGTGAGTCCAGGAAGCTCTGGCTCCTGCAAACCAACACCCCCGGCCCACCCTGCTGTTCCACTCTTCCCCCATCCCTTCTCTGACTGTGCCAGGAGCACCAGCACCCACTGAGCTGGGGACCGTGACGGCATCTTGGCCCCAGGGCCCACCCCCATCCCAAGTCTAATCAGCTCCCACGTCCTGGTGGATCTTTCCCACAATGACTGTCACATTCGTCTCTTCCTCTCCCTTGGCTTTGAAGCGTCATCTCTGCAACCCAGAATTTGTAACCCCACAGAAGCAATGAAAGAGAGTAGGGGTGTCTGGTTGTCACCGTGGCCACCTATCGCAGGATTGTCCTCTCTCTCTGAGCCTTAGATCTGAGGGGCCATCCAGCTTGAAGACTGCCTCCAATCCGACCTCACCCATGAACAGTGTCCACCAGCCAGGCCACTCACTGGCCTGCAGTACAGTGCAGCCCATGTGGGCACCCTGGAGCCTTCACATCAATCGGCAGCACCCCTGCCGTGAGCAAGGTTTCCCCAAATCTGCACGGCTCATTCTCGCACTTTCCCCAGACTCCGCTCAGATGCCACCTTATTATTCATCAGTAAAGCCTTAAAAGTGCAACCCCCACACTCCAGAGCCCCCTGCCCTGCATCATTTTCTCCGAACCACCCTCACTTGCTCCCTGTCGTCTCCCCACTAGAACGCAGGCTCCACAGCACGGGGCTTTGGGGCTTCGTGTGTCCTTTCCCACTACCTGGGAGACAAACTGGGTGGGAGCAGAAAGGCACAGAGTCTCCGGGTGGGGACAGGGAACACTCCTGCCCAGGCCTGACACAGTGGGGCGGAGGAAGCCAGAGAAGTAAGAACGTTCCTTCTTCTCACGCTTCAGAGCAAAGCACAAACGTCTCCTCTCACGCAGAAAGCCTGACTCTCCCAGACAATGTCTCGCGTCCACTCCAGGACTCCCAGCCCAGAGGTTTGTCCCTCTACCCCAGTCCTGACAACAAGGGGCTGGAGGTGTCTGGTTTTGTCTCCCCCAATCCAGGAGCACCTCGAGGGCCAGGCCTAGGCAGGGGTTCTCAACATTTTCCAGAACAGAGAGTAAGATGGTCTCTGGAGTCCCTAGAGCTGCTGTCCTGGAGACTAAGGCCACACCCCCTTTCCTTCCATCAGAGGACCAGCTTTCAGCAAGATGCATCCAGGTCTGGAAGTTTATCCTTAAGTCCCTCCACCTTCCCATTAGCTGATATTAAAGCCACACGGGGACCTCGCCTCCCCGCAGACCTGGGCCCTGAGAGGTCCCATCGCTACTTCATGTGCTGGAAGCCAGAAGGAGACAAGCAGATGCAGGCAAACTGAGGATATCCTGAGGTCAGAAGGGCGGGCTGTGGGGGAAAAGGGTCTCTGGGGCTCCCTCACTTTGTCAAGAAGCACTGCCTGGGCTAGGATGAGTTGGTCAACCCTCTCCATCCATGGCCTTGACCCCAAGAAATACCCCCCAGGGACCCCCGTGGGCTCCACCCCCTGAGCAGTCACTTCCCCTCCTCCACCTGCACATGGCACCTCAGACCAGAGAGGAGGTGATGGGGCCTCAGCTGCTCCGCCTGCCGTCCCCTGAGAGGCCCCACCACCAGCTCTCAGCTCCTCTAAGGCTTTCATCCTTCATAGGGCCTCAGGGCCCAAGTGTGTGTCCCCTCAGACCACTGTGGCAGGCCAGGCAGCCCCAGCCACCTCGCAGCAGCGTATACCACTTGAATCCAGCACCCAGGCAGCCATAGGGAATCAAAGAAGGTGCTACAGAGACAGCATCCAGTCCTGTGACCTCCCACACCCCAACCGCATTCAAATAGGGACTCAATGCATTTCCTGAGCCGGGGGCGGTTACAGTCAAATCCACCTCCTCCTGGACCCTAACAGAAATCTCCCCCCAAGAGAGAGCAGCTATTTCTAGACTCCCCAAACCCAGGATGATTTCAGGGTCTCCGGATCAGGTCCTGCCTCAATGTCCCCAGTGGGGATGGAGGGAGCTAGGACGAGCAGAGCCCTGGGACACAGCCCCCCACCCACGCTGCGTGGCCCCGGGCCCAGGCAGGAAGCCAAGGGGAAGGAGATGTGAGGGGAAGGAAGGGGCCCCGGCTGGAGGAGGAGACACATGTGGGGAAGGAGGAGGAGGGGCCCCCTCCCCCATAGCCAGAATCTGGGGTAGGGGGGTTCAAAGAAAACCTCAGACGCCCTGTTGGCCCACCTAGGGGGGTTCCTAGGCGACCCCTCAAGACTCCCAGACCTTGGCATCTGGGTGCCCAAACCCCATTGGAGTCAGCCTGGGGCTTGGGAGCAGTTACCCCCCACCCAGCCTGCTAGTCCTCAGCCTACATCTGGGCGCATTCCAAGCCCATGAATGCATTCCTCCTGAGGTGAGGTGGGTGGGTGAGGTGGGTGGGTCACCCCGGAATCTCAGCGTTCCCACCCCTACATCCCCCCACCCCGTTCCCATGCCGGCCCAGAGGTAGAGGGCACTCATCCCAGCCTGGGAAGCCCCAACCCACCTCCGACCCTCCACCCTCCAGCCCAAAGCGGGCTCACCTGGGACATCTGGGGGCGCAAGTTGACCTCGCGTAGGTTGATGGCGTGGGGCAGCAGGTTGTTGAGCAGCTGACAGAGAAGGACCCCATCCCGCAGGGCCTGCGCCAGCTCGCACACCTGCGCCCCATCCCAGGTCACGCGGTGGCTGGGCGGCAGCACCCGGCACTGGATCAGCCAGTGGGTGCACTGGCGCCACAGCTCCATGGCCGCTGCCTCTGCCGGGCCGCGCACCCCGCGTCCCCGCCACCCGCCTGCGCTGCGAGCCACCACTTCCTCTTCTCTGCCTGTAACTGTCGCCCCGAGAGAGGAGGGTGGAAGAGGAGGAGCCGCAGGGGTGGGGGCGGGGGAGCACCTGCGGCCCGGCCCCGCCCCGCCGCGTCCACGCGGGGCCTCGCCCCCCAGCACCACACCTGGGCACCTGGGGGCGGGGGGCGGGGAAGGGCTGCGAGTGGAGTCAGGCTGGCTAGACCCAGGCCGGCTGCCTTCCCCCAGAGCCAGCTCTGGAGCGGTAACACCTGACAGGCCTCGGAATCCGCCCTCCTCCCTTGGCCTCCATCCTGGTCCAGCCGCATCCTAGCCGGCCTGGACCAGTGCGGTCCCCTGTGCTCTTCTCCCCAAGCTTATCCTCCCCAAAGCGACCAGGGGGCGCACGGGAGCCCCTTAGCCAAGTCAGGAGGTCCCTCCTCTTGTCACATACCGTCCTCATTGGGGTAAAAGTCCCCCCTGCAGCCCACAAGGCCCTGTAGGACCTGCCCTCCCCAGCCGTCCGTGTCCTCGCCTCGTCCACTCCCCCTTCGCCCCCTGGCTCAGGCCACCCTGACCTCCCGCTGTGCCTCCCAAGCGCTGGGCCCGGCCACCCCGGCTTGGGCACGTGCTCTTCCTCCGCCTTGAGCAACTTCATGGCTAGCTCCCTCACCACCTACAGGTGTCACGGTCTCGTGAAGTCTTCCCAAACCTCCCCGTTTCCAATCGCAACCTCTCCCCTACCCTATCGCACCCTATCCCACCCACTTCTCTAAGCCCTGGCTGTCATCACACCCGACGTTTTATTGCCCTTATTTCTTCGTCTATTTAGAAATGTGCGTCTCTTGTGTACTGCTGGGACCCCTGCATGCTGGGACCCCCCAGCACCCGTCTATGTGACGTGCTAAACGAATATTTGTTGAATGAATGCATGCATGCATGCATGCATGCATGAATGAATGAATGAATGAATGAATGAATGAACGAACGAACGAACGAACGAACGAACGGCTGAAAGCTCTCCTGGCTCTACCTCCGATACTAATCCCAAATCCATCCGTTTATCCCCACAGCCCTGGCCACCACCATCCCTCTCTCTCCTTATAGACTTCGTTAGTGTCATTCGTTAATTAATTTGCTTAGCGAACGTTTATGTCTCCGTGGCCCTTATCACCCTCTGACTGTCACCTTGCCTGGGCGTCTCTCCACCCCGCTAGACCCGGAGCAGCCCGCCCTCCCGGTTGCCTCTCCCTCGGCACCCCCTGCGCTTTTTCAATTCTTGGAACCACTAGGAGGCGCCAGGCCCCTTCTCTGGATGTACCCTCCACCCTGGGATGGAACCCAAAACTAGGCCGGAGGGGGTCGGGGCAAAGACGCTCCCCTGGGCTCCTCCCGAGCCTGGAGACCCTTTCACATTGCCGGGCGGGGGCGAGGGGCATCCTCGACGTTCTCAGCTTCGTGACCCTCCAGGCACCGACACTTTTCAGCCCCAAGCATCCTTGGCTCTCCATGCGTCCATGTCCTCATCTGTGAAAGGGGTGACGGTTCAGAATCAGGTCAGGGATCAGAGATGGCGCGACCGCAAAGGCAAAGTCGGGGAAGACAGAATGGCTCTCCAGGGCTCTAGGGTGGGATCCCCGCTCGACCCCTCGCCAACTGGATCAACCCCGGGCGAATGGCTTAGCTGCCCCGTACCTCGGTTTCTACACCTGGAAAATGGGGGTGATGAAGGGCGCCCACCTCATGGGTGGTCTATGCAAACATCAAACGCGTTGGGGTAGGTCAGGCAAGCCACACAGTCCCGGCGCTCAGCGCTCAGCGAATATTAGTTGCAACTATCGCGTTCTCTCTCTTTCCTTCTTTCTTTCCCTTCTTTGCTTTCCCTTCCCTCCTTCCCTCCCCCTTCATTAACATGACCAGGGCCTTCCGTCTCTTGTCCCAGATCCCCCCACCACATCCTTCCACCTGGGAAACTACCTGAACGCCCCCTTCCACGCCTCCCCCAGAGTCTAGCTCTACTCCATCGTGCTGTCACCGGGGGAGGCTGTCGTGTTTTCCTGCATCTCTCTCCACAAAAACCCGACACCCAGCTGTGGTTCCATACCCGGAAACCCAAGGGGACGGTCTGGAGGAAGCGCACCCCTCCACGTCACAGCTGCCACCACCCCCTGCCGAGCGAGAAAGCCCAGAGGGGCGGCCCGCCCCTGCCCGGAACCCTGGAGGAGGCGAGGAGGGGGACAGCCCGCTCCCGCGCCCCAAGGGACCAGGGATGCTGAAGGCCGGCCTGAGGGCCGAATTCTAAGAAGCGAGACTAAGAGAGGGACCGGGGGTGGGGGGGAGGATGAGTGGGCGAGGCAGGGGAGGGCGGGGCGACCTTCTAAGGGGACCGGCCCGTTTTAGGTGACAGCCGGAGTTTCCCAAAGGGGCGTGTTCTGCGAAGGAGGTGTTACCC
Source organism: Cynopterus sphinx (assembly GCA_030015415.1). Lineage (NCBI taxonomy): Eukaryota > Metazoa > Chordata > Mammalia > Chiroptera > Pteropodidae > Cynopterus > Cynopterus sphinx. The sequence goes on along the minus strand of CM057390.1, from coordinate 39,896,258 downwards.
AGGGGGCGTGGTCAGTGCAAGAAAGTTCTAAGGGGGCGTGCCCCGGGGGCGGGGCGGGGTCCTAAGGGGCGGGGCCAGGTGAGGACTCCCGGAGGGCGGGGCCCGGAGCCGCAGAGCCTCGGGCTGCGGTCCGGCCCCAGCCCCTGAGGAGCTCCGCAGGTGCCCATCCAGGTGAGTGAGCGGCCCCGAGAGGACCCAGACCCAGGAAATTATTGGGGTGGGGAGTCCGCTGCTCTGCAGGCAGGGCCACCGCCGGCTCGCAGGGACGATGTGAGCGTCTGTCCACGCGCGTCCGCAGACGTGGAAGGGGCCGCCAAGCTGCGCGTCGCCCGGGTGCGTGGACCTGGGCGTCCCTGGGCGTCCCTGGGCGTGCCCCTCCAAGTGTGTTTCCCGGGCGACACGGACAGCCTCCCCGCTTCTATTTTTTTTTTGCCCGAGAGACCTTTTTCAACCGCAAACCGGATCGTGCCCGTCCCTCCCTTAAAACCCTTTCATAGTTCTCATTCCATTCCCCTGAGAGGAAAGTGTAGGGCCCACTGGCTCCTGCAAGGTGTCACGTCTGCTGACTTCACCCACCTGCACCTAGCGCTTTGCTCCCTGCGTTCTGTCTGTGTGCGGGTGGCTGCCCACTGCGATGTACGTAGATGGTCTATCGAGCATGAATGCCCCCTCTCCCTTCCCCCACACTTGTCCCTACCCCAGCCTCTAACCCTTCTTCTCTCCCCTGCCCAAATATCCAGAAATTTTTCCAAAAGACACAAACAAAGCAAGAGGAAGACTTAGCCTGTGGCCGACCTGTCCCCACCCTGAGCTCCCTCCACCCCCAACTAGAGTTTTGTCACTGACTCACCTCAATGCCCACTAAGGAGGGCCATGAGACAATGGAACCTGGGGTTAGAGGACTCTTAAGACTAAGGCCAGGCCTAGCCCAAGTGACAAACAGGAAGTGCACAGACATCCTGGAGACACACCTGGCATTCAGGTATGCAAGGGCCTGCCAGGAGCCAGCAGGCACAGCTCCCCGCCCCTAAAGCCACCTAGGGCCCCTCTGGGAACTTCCTGCCTCTTTCTGGCCCTCAGCAGAGCTGACTCAGGGTACAAGAATCCTGGTCCTATTTTCCTTCAGCCCCTGGCCGGGCCCAGAAGAACTTCAGGGGAGGGGGCACTGAGGAACAGACCCCTGCTTCCCTCCCATCCAGGGTGGATTCTTTCCACCAGATAGATCATTGAGACAGTCCTGTGCCATGATCAAGGGAGTCTCAAAGTGTTGGACACCTAAATTTGACCATAATAATAACTAAATATTTCAGCTCCAAAATTGCGTTTGTTGACATTTCTACAAAAATCTGACCTTCCAACATCCTTAAATACAGTGCTACATGGGAAAGCCACGTACGGGTTAGATTTTCTTGCCTTCTAAGAATCCTTGCACGTGAAGCTATGGGACATTAGAAATTTAAATCACCTCCAGCCTGGAATGTTCTTTCACCCTGAGAACCACCCCACCCGCTCCCTCAAAACCCTTCAGGCCATTACCAACTGGAACCGTCCCAGGACACCCGGTAGAAAATCTTAACTCCACCACTTGGATCTTCACATCCCATCCCAGGTTACATTCGTCTGCTTAGCTCTCTGGGACCTAACTACTTCCTCCTCCACTCATTTATTTTCTTAATTGCCTATCCCCCAAGGCAGCTCCCCAAGGGTAGGGTCTCCCATCTATTTTGTTTACTGCTGGGTCCCAACCATCTGGAACAGCACCTGGCACACAGTGCGGGTGCCTCGTAAATATTGGTCTGAGTGAATGAGTTCATTAAATGTCTACGACACGGAACATTATGTCATCTGCATAAAACGCTATTACTTTCGAAAGCAGCACATTGATCTTCTCCCTTTCCAAGAATCCGAGTGAACGCATGGCTGTTTCTGTGAAGTCACAGCCAATTCTAAATTAAAGTTACTCATTGCCCAATTGTGTGTGTGTGTGTGTGTGTGTGTGCGCCGCACAGTTGACCCTTGAACAACACGAGCTTAAACTGGGCAGGTCCACTTATATACGGACTTTTTTCAGTGAATACACATGGTGCTGTCAATGTGTTTCTTCCTCCTTACAACTTTCTTAATAACAATTTTTTCCTCTGGCTTACTTTATCTTAAGAATACAGTCTGCAATATGTATAACATACAAAGTGTGCGCTAATCAACTGTTTGTTATTGGTAAGGCCTCCAGTCAACCATAGGATATGAGTCGTTAGTTCTGGGGGTGTCAAAAGTTGTATACAGATTTTCAATGCGTGTAGGGTCAGTGCCCCTAACTCCTGCATTGTTCAAGCGTCCACTGTAATCTGGCATATATCTAAATCCATATTTCTGCCATAGAGATATAATCTGATTACGAGTAACTTGTTTAATTTAGAATATAATATATATTTATATAATGTATGTACACATGCGGAGAGAGAGCTGTGATTTAAGGTTTGATAACAGGTGGGCTGCTGTCTCCAAAACTAAGAGAAACATGGAACAGTTGACTCAGCCACTCAGGAAGCAGGAATAATTATTCCCATTTTACAGATATGGAAGACTGAGGCCCGTTGACAGTGCAGAACTCAGCCCTAGCACCACCTTCCCCAAAAGCTCCATGCAGATGCCACAGGATGGAGAGGACCTTGTCAATCAACCCTGGTACCATGGCTCCTTGTCCCGCAAGGTATCTTCTCCTGCAGGGCCTCAGCACCATCTGATGGGAGCCCTTCCCACCCTTGACCTGCTGGGAACTTCTGGGTCCTGGATCAAGGACTCAGAGTTAAGGGGTTAAGGTCTATCAGAAGGGCTGGCTGGGGGACTGGGGACTATCTTGAAACTTGATTGGCATAGCATATCGCTCCCTCTATTTAAAGTGTCACTTTCTTTGGGATAGTGTTGGGGATGGTAACGGAGATTGAAGAGGGCCCTAGCCTCCCCGCAGCTCTCCCAGGGCACTGCTTGGCTCTGTTTGACTCTCTTTTTCTGTGGATCCCAGGCACCTGCGGTCACCAGGGCCCTATATCCCTCTCAATTCAAGGCTCCCCACCCCCATCTCCAACTCAGGCATTACCCTCATGAGTCCTGGGACCCTGGGCATCCAATCAAATCACGATAGGCAGTATAGTTTAGTGGTTAAAATCCCACACCCTGGAGCCAGACATCCTGGGTTTACATCCCAGCCCTACAATTTATAGTCTGTGTGACCTAGACCAAGGTATTTCACCTCTCTGGGCCTCAGTTTGCCTATCTATAAAATGGAGATAATAGTACTAACCACTTAACCTGAGTAAAGGATTAAATGCGTTCATATATTTTACACCTGAAACAACACCTGGCATAAGTAAGGGCCGTACGCGTGTTGTTATAGACTCCGTGTATTGCTTGCGTGTCCACTGCATGTATTGTTCAGCCCCCATCACCAGCTCTGCTTCACCTCTCTAGTGTCAGAGCCCTCAGCCTCGGTTTTAACACCGGCCACCATGGCTGGCATAAGACAGCCTGAAATTTTTCATAAAGGAGGATTTATGGGCCACACTCTGTTTGAAAGGGTCCAGCTAAGGGTTTATCTTGAAGCCACATTTGCAGAGCAAGCCCGGTGCATTTACTCAAATTGGAAGTTGACTCAGTCATCATCGGCTAGCGGCCGTAACAAACATTCCCAAGATGTCATTGCCTCAACAAAATACTCATTTAAGGGCTTGTTCACACCACAGTCTGAGGTGGTCGAGGAGTGGGCCTACAGAGCTCCAGAAATCAGTCAGAACTCAGGCCCTCTCTATTTTGTGGTGCCGCCTTCCCCCAGGGCTTTGGGGATATCAACTGAAAGATAGCCGACAAGTCCAATAGGATTTTGAAGGAGGATTGGGTGCAAAAGTCCCCGGTCTCTAGTGTGGCTTTTCTTGGGTGAGCGTGACAAGTCACCCTTCACTACTGGTACGGGCTCATGCCTAAACCCCTTGCCTCCTGTCCTCCATCCCCAGAAGGCGGAGGCTCTTCTTCGGCAAGATGGGGACTTCTTGGTTCGTGCGTCTGGATCCCGTGGGGGCCACCCTGTGATCTCCTGCCGCTGGCGGGGCTCGGCCTTACACTTCGAGGTGCTCCGTGTGGCCCTGCGTCCGCGGCCAGGCCGGCCCGCAGCCCTCTTTCAGCTCGAGGATGAGCGTTTTCCAAGCCTGCATGCCCTGGTTCACAGCTACGTGAGCGGCCAGCGTCCGCTGACCCAGGCCACCGGGGCTGTGGCCTCCAGGCCAGTGACACGGCAAGAGCCCATTCGACGCAGCTTTAGTGAGGACACCCTCCTAGACAACCCAGCTCAACTAAAGCTGCCCAGGTACTCACAGGCCCCATTCTGCCCCGGCAACAACCGACACCCCCAGGGTTCCTCACCTCGCCAACACTGACACTCGGGTCCAGGTCGTTCTTGGTTGTGGGGCCATCCTGTGCATGGTAGGATGTTAAGCAGCATCCCCGCCTCTATCTACTAGATTCCGTAGAATCCTCCCCACCCCAACCTTAAGTTGTAACAAACAAAAAGTGTCTCCTGAACTTGTCAACTGTCCCCTGGGGGTAGAGCTAGAGCACCCTGGTTGAGACCCAGGGGCCCCCAGGGACTGAAGGTAGGGGTCTGGGGGCATTGGTGAGGGCTGGGACTATACATCTCCCCCATCTCTATCCCCCAGGGCTAGGAAGTGGAGTGACAGTCAGCCTGCAGGTTTGGAGCTTGTGGGGTGGTCAAAAGAAGGCCACTCTGGACCAGGTGAGGGTCTGCCAGGACAGCCCATGGCTGAGGTTGCTCTGCCCCTCACTCTCTGAGTGATCTTGGGCAGGTGACTTAACCTCTTGGAAAACGGGGATGACGAGACTCTCAAAGCTGTCATGGTGGTTAAAAAGCACGAAGGAACCGTGCAGTTGCTTAAAATGAGGGTTTACAGCTATTCCCAGAAGCCCTACATGTTCATACTGTGGCTGACTGGTCTAATAATGCACGCCACTTCCCCATCTCACTGGTCACACAGTCGTCCTTTCAGTTGCTAGAACCTTTCAAATTTGTTTCTGCCATTGGAAAGCCCATTTCTCTGTTCTTTTCCTGACTGCTTCTCACCTAACATGACATCCTCAAAGCAGCTGACTCTGATCATCTTACCTGAAGGAGGTCTCGCCCTTCCACTCTCCCGGTCTTCCTCATCTGCCCTGTCCACCCCTCACCCCATGCAACGTGAGCCCTCCCTGCATGCCAGGGACCATCCTAGGTGCTGAGATATGTCAACGAACAGGAGAGACATAGATCCCCACACAAGTGGAGCCAATGGACCAAGAGCAATAAGTCAATTATGTGTGATTCGGGGTAAAAATTAAAAGTACAACAGAGGAAGGGAGATTTTAAGTCCCCATGGAGAAAGATTTTAAGGAGGTAAAGAAGGGAAGGATGTGGATAAGTGGGGGCCAAGAGCGGCCCAGGCAGAAGGACTAGCCATTGCAAAGGTCCCAGGGCAGATCAGGAGTCTGAATTATTCATTCCACCAAAAGGAGGTAAGTGTAGCTGAAGCCGTGGGAGTGAGAGGTTCATCAGAGACAGATCTGGGGCTCGGGTTGTGAGGTATTTTTTGGCTACCGCGAGGACTTTGGTCCCTCTACAGAGTGAGCTGGGACCCATGAGAAGGTGTTAAGCTCCTATAACAGGGTCTAATTAAATGCTTCATAAACACGCAATCTGTCAAGAGTCTGGGTGCAGTTTAAAGTTCTAATAACCTCAGAAGTAAACGTGCCACAAATTCAACAAATGACATCATTCGAAGGTTTTGGTAAATTCTGTCGCTTTGATGCTTATGTGGTTTTGTGAATTTTGATTAATATATATTTTCAATTTTAATTTGTACCATCAACGCTTTACCATCTTCAATCAGGAGGACAAAAACAAAGTATTCAAATTTAAAAGGTGGTATTCAGAATTCACAAAACAACATAAGAGTCGGAGAAAGCTCACTTTCAAACCATTGGTAAGTATGAGGCATGTATCCTGGGGACGCTATGAAAGTTCAAAGCCGCAGCAGGACACGCAGGAGTACCGGGGACGGAGGGGTTGAGTGGACACCACCAGGACCCACCCAACTATCTTCTCCGTGTACCTCCTTCACCTTGTCTCGTGTAACCCCTAGGAGCCTCTGCCGGGCCCGCGTTTGCCCTGCGTCGGATGGTTAGTGACCCTGTGTTGCCAAAGACCCCGGACACCCTGGGGTCCATTGCTGACAGCCTCTGGGCTTCAGATGGGCAGCTTCACACCAAGGTGCCAACCAAGCCACCTCGAACACCCCCACTAGTACTACCCGATACCTCTGGACGCCCCCCAACATACTGTGAGCTGGTGCTGCGTGTGCCCAGTGCCCGGGGAATGCCCTCTGGCCACAGCTGCCCAGAGCCAGAGACCCCCTGGTGGGAGACCCAGGAGGAGGCAGAGGAGGAGCGATGTTTTACAAGACCACAGGCACAGGTCTCTTTCTGCCCTGCTGACAACCCCTCCAGCCTGCTGGGCCCCCAGAATCGGCCCCTGGAGCCCAGAGTCCTACATACTCTGCGTGGCCTGTTCCTGGAGCACCATCCTGCTAGCACCGCCTGCCACTTGCTATTGGCAGACTGCCAGGTCAGTCACCTCCGAGGACCCTCCTCCCCAGGCAGGCAGGTGCAAGGCTCAGTCGCACCTCACACCCGATACTCTGTTCACCTGTCCTCCCCCCCTCTCCCCTCAACCTCATCGCCAGGCCACAGGCCTACTGGGAGTGACCAAGGCTCAGAGGGCTGCCATGGGAGTCACCTCTGGCCTGGAACTGCTCACGCTCCCCCATGGCCATTGCTTGAGGTCAGAACTGCTGGAGAGGTGAGGATCTCCAGCAACTCCCCCGTTCGCGGCCCCTTCCCGCCCCTCCTCGCCCCACACGCGCAGCCTTCCCCGGCCCCAGAGCCTCGCCCTCCGGCCCCACAGGCACGAGGCGCTGGTCCTGGCCGGCGCGCTGGCGGTGCTGGGCTGCTCGGGGCCCCTGGACGAGCGCGCGGCCGCCCTCCGGGGCCTGGTGGAGCTGGCCCTGGAGCTGCGGCCAGGGGCCGCGGGCGACCTGCCGGGACTGGCCGCGGTCATGGGCGCCCTGCTCATGCCCCAGGTGCTTGGGGAGCAGGGGCGGGGACGAAGCCCAGGTTCCAGCGATGGGCAGGAGGGCCGGGGACTCACGCTCGAGGCTCTCCCCGCAGGTGTCCAGGCTGGAGCGCACGTGGCGCCAGCTGCGAAGGAGCCACCCCGAGGCCGCGCTGGCCTTCGAGCAGGAGCTGAAGCCGCTGATGCGGGCGCTGGACGAGGGCGCGGGTGAGTGGTGGGTGCATCGACGAGCCCTAACCCAGCACCGTAACCCAGCCCGGGCCGGCGCGGCCTCTGCCCTAAGCCCCGCCCCTTCGCCAAGGCCCCGCCCTCTCAGGTCTCGCCCCTTGAACTCCACCCCGCCATCTTAGGCTCCGCCCCTCTCAGGCTCCGTGCCTTCCTAGGCCCCACCCCTCGACCTAAACCCCGCCCTCTATTAGGCTCCGCCTCTCACCCTAGGCCCCGCCCCTATCAGGCCCCACCCTCTCCTAGGCCCCGCCCTCTTAGGCTCCGCCCCTGCCCTCCGCCAGCCTTGACCCCAGCCTGCGTCTGACCCGAGCCCGGCCCCGCACTTCGGTCCCAGGGCGCTTGGCCCGACGTCCCGCCCTCCGCGCCCGTCCCGAGCCCGGTTCAGACCCCTGTCCCCACAGGCCCCTGCACCCCGGGCGAGGTGTCGCTGCCCCACGTGGCGCCAGCCGTGCGCCTGCTGGAGGGCGAGGACGCGCCGGGGCCGCCGGACGGGGACGGGGGCTGCGAGCGGACGCTGTGCGCGCTGCAGCGGGCGCGCCGGGCCGCCCGGGACGCGCCCCGATTCCGCGAGGCCGCGGCGCGGCGCCTGCGAGGTGAGCGCGGGTGCCAGGGCTCCCGAGCTCGGGAGCACCCTGGATGCTCCAGCCCGGCGCCCCCACACCCCCCGGGCCTTCCAGCATGCCACCCCAACTGGGACGGCTGCCCCCGGGGACTACGACCACCCCAAAAGGGGAGATCCGCCCCCCGGAGTCATCATGCCCACGGGGCCCCCCTCCTCCCAAGTTTCCCGTGCAAGGGTGGCCTGGACCCCAAATCCCGACCCGGAGTGCCTCTGGCTCTAGGCACACACAGTCCCTAAGGTGGGGGCCCCTAAGCATTTCGAACAGAGCGCCCCCATGCACCCTGGCAGAGCCACCTCCGCGGAGCCCCTCCCTCCCAACCGCTCTCCCCCACATCCCCCAGCACTCCCGCCCCTCCTACTCCCCATCCCCCACAGCGCTAGGTCAAAGTCCCAGGGGCCAAGGCAGTGTGAGGTGGGGCGAGGAGGGGCGAGGGGCGGGCAAGACAGCACTGGGCCCCGCCCCCACGCACCTGGCCCCGCCCCCAGGATTCCGGCCCAACCCCGAGCTGAGCGAGGCGCTGACCACCCGCTTCCTGCGGAGGCTGCTCTGGGGGAGCCGGGGCGCGGGGGCGCCACGGGCCGCGCGTTTGGAGAAGTTCCAGCTCGTCCTCACTGTCTTGTCGCGTCGCCTGGAGCCTGACCCCTGAGAACGCAGCCCCCCCTCTTCTTCACGCTGGGACACGTCGCAGGCTTCCGGGGACTCCGGACGGAGACCAAGGATGACATCCCTTGCTCACACAGCCAGACAGGGTGGGGACCCGCAGCCTGACTCACTGAAGGGAAAGGGGGCCAGGTTTGCAAGAACCCAGCCTGCCCCCTAAAAATAGACAGGGATCCTGGGGTGCATCGACTGAGCCTCCTCCCCCACACCGGAAGACCCAGGGATCTGGAAGCCCTAGATGCTCCCCGACCCCCACCTCCACCCCATCCCACAGGTGGTGCCTTTTAAAACTTGTGCGACTTCTAGCGGATCACTTGTTCTATGTGTGCCTGCTTTCAACATGAAAGTGAGAATTAAAGCTTCATGTTAAATGAGATCACCAGTGGGGTATGTCTGGCATACAGTAGGTGCTTGATAAATGCTACCTGTCCTCGGTCAGCCACCATGAACATGGAAGGGGTGATGTTTGGTGCCCATCTCACTATACTGGTCACAGGCAAGGACCCAACTCTCAGGCAGGGACAGGGCGTGTCCAGGATGTGCCCAAGTTCACATCCCCTTCCACATTACCTGTGTGGCCTAGAAGGAGGATGGTGTTTGAATATCCAGCCCCAGTATCTAAATAAAGCCTGGACTCCAAGAATTTTACGTGATTTTTTTTTTTTATATAAAACAACACAGCCGTAGCCGAGTGGCAGGAAGAAAAGATCTGAAACACGAGTATGTACATCAATGGTGGAAGGCACAGCGGGTCCGTCTGAGGTGAGGCGTGGGGTGGGGGTGGGGGGCAGCAGGTTACACAGGTCTCAGCTGAAGCCACGGGGGCAGAAATAAAGTGCGTAGGTCCTGGGGCCCTCGTGGCCCGAAGCAGCAGCCGGTAGCTCCCCCTCTCCCCGCCTCTGGCGGGGCTCAGTTGAGCGTGACTCGGAGGTAGGAGGTGGGCACGTAGCCTTCACCTCCCTGTTTCCGCCTGACCCGAGTCCAGCCATCGCCCTTGTCCTCTTCCATGAGACTCAGGTCTTCACCCTCGGCCATGGAGATGGTGCCCTCACTGGACCCTGTCACGACGAGGGGGGCAGTGGGCTCGGGTCTGCTTCAGGTGAGTTTAAACAGAGCCGAGCCCCGCACCCCCTCCTCCACCCACGTGACTGATACCTTCAAAGTGATAGATGGCCACGCAGTGTCCTATAGGGGACACAGGCTCCTCCTCGAAATCCTCATCAAACTCCGTGTAGATAGGGGTGTCCTGGCTTTCCTCCGAGGGGGGCTCTTCAGAGCTGGCAGGGGAGAGCAACACAGGTGAAGGCAGGCTTCCACGCAGGAGGGTGGGGGGATTGGTGTCAGGCCCTCTCTGGCTACGCGTCTCACCTCTCCTTGTTGTCCTGTGACCCGCTGTTGCTGCTGCTGCTGCTATCCGGTGGGGCGCTGGCTGGGGGGTCGGGAGGCCGGGCATGCCGGCTCAGGCTATCTCCCCGGTTGCTCAGGACCCTGCTCTCGGCTTCCGCCAGCCAACCCTGAGAGGAGGGGACCATGCAGTCAGTTCCAGGGCAGGGCTCCGGGGTCAGCCCACTCTGGGCTCAGATGTTTCCTGAGATCACCCATGCACACCCAAGGCTGTGATGAGAAACAGCTGGAGGGCCCCCCCCCCCGGCCACCTCCCTGTCCCCCAGGCGGTGACTCAGCTAGGCCAGCCAGCCCCCGCCCCTCCCCAGGGTCTTTCCTGACCTCATATTTCTGCACTTCCAGTTTCAACCGTTCAATGTTGTTCAGGGTTTCTGTGATGCGCGGCTCCAGGCTGGCGGGGTCCCCCATCTGTGGCGTCTTCTCATACACACCCTTCATTTTCTTCAGGGCCTCCCTAGGGCCAGACGAGAAGGAACAGCCCCACATGATTTAACAGGCAAAAATAATAAGGGCTTTGCTTCAAGGAGCAATTAGCCTGATAAGACGATGGGTAAAGTTCAAATATTAGTGCTTCACTGCCTGGGTTCACTTCCCAGTGGGGCACCTCCTAGCTGTGTCCCTCCTAGTTGTTATTGAACCTGTATCAGTGTGCTAACCTTGAAAATGGGGTCGATACGCCTATCTCATGTGAGTGGTTATGAAGATTAACTGTAACCTTTCCTCGGATACACGTGGAGTACCTTCTGCGTGGCAGGCACTGCTCTGGGCACCAGAAATATGGTGTCAAATAAGGCAGATCCCGCCTCCGCTCACAGCCCCTCGTGAAAACTCAGAACTCCCGTGAACCCGAGCATTTATAGCGCTCTATAAATGCTAGGTGGTGTTATTATCATTAGTCCCCGGTCCCTATTTCCTCCACAACTGTATATATGAACAATAGTATATATAGCTGGAATTCAAGGCCAGTCTGTCCTGACTCCACAGAACACCCCTTAAGCCCTAACACCATACAAACTCGGGAACTACAAAGCTCTGAATGGAAGTTCATACCCATCAAAGCCGTTTGACACAAGAGATTTTGGATAAATGGCAAAATATAATTTGGCCGCCGGGCCACAAGTGGCCGACGTCATTCCCATTATGTAAGAGAACTGGGAAGACGATCTCGCTGCTTGGAAAGAGTGAGTAAATGTTTTATTATTTTTTCCTTCTGGCAGATTTTTTTATTGTTAATATTTTAAGTGCTTGAGTTAGTAAATAGATAACCGTATGTGGTTTTCTTTTCTCTTTTGGCCAATTACTGTGGCGAATGAGACATTTTTTGATATTGAACCATCTTTGCATCGCTGGAATAACCCCAAACTGCTCATGATTTTTTTTAAGTCTAATTTTTTTTTTATGGTAAAACATATGTAACAAAATTTCCCATTTGAGCCATTTTTAAACGTGCAGTTCCCGGGCATAAAGGACACACATGCTGTTGTGCGACCATCGCCACCGTACGATGTGTTCGTTTTAAATACACCGTTGGATTTGCTGGGGCAGGATTCTGCATCTAAGGTCGCAACTGAAGTAAAATGAGCCCATAATTTTATTTTCTTGCATTCTTGCCAACTGATTTTGGAATCGAAACTCTAGTGGCTTCCAAAATGAGTTCTTTTTCTGTTTGCTGGAATGGCGCACACAAGATGGCAAGTTATTTCTGGAAGGGGGGTAGGAATCGGGTGATCCCATCAGGGTCCGGGGCTCTTTGGCAGACATTTGAGAACCACTTTGGTGACTAGGGACAGTCTCTGACTTACAACAGTTCGACTTGGAGGTTTTTACCTTTGCGACCATGCGAGAGTGATGCACATTCAGGACGAACCACACTTGGAATTTTCATCTTTTTTTAGGGGAAGCAATATGCACTGTGACACTCTCTAGTGACGTGGGCAGTCGCCGAGGGCCACAGCCTCCCCTTGACCATCAACACGAAGGCCAACAGCTGACACCCTAAACGCAGCTGTAAATGCATTTTGGTTTAATGGATTCATCAGGATGTAGCCCCGTGGTGAACCCAGGAGCATCCGTCACTTGTGCTTGCGTTTTCTGCTCTGCCTGCCTCCCTCTCACCTCACCTCTGGTCCACCTCCTTCTGCAGCTCACGGTTCCGGTCCTCCAGCTGCTGTTGAAGCCTCTTCCTCTGCTGCTCCGGGGGCAAGTGGCTGAAATCCTCCGTCACCACCGCCTGCAGGGTGGGAAGGTGCCTGAGTCTCACATCCTGGGGTCTGAGCGTCCAGGCTCTAAGACACTCCTGAGACGTAACAAGTCCACCTTCCTCCTCCCACCTCAAGGTTCTTGTCCAGGGGCAAGGCCATGCACAGAGCAAAGCAGGTCCAGGCCAAGCAATAGACTGGAGTGGGGGGCCCGGCCGGTGGCAAAAAGCAAGCCCAGGGCCGCCCCCTCCTAGTCCTCCCCCGGAGGCCTCACTTACCCCACGGCTGCCTCGAAGGCTGCGGAAGGATGCTAGCCGCGGTTTGACCGACTTACTGATCTCACTCAGTATGGCCAAAGGGTCGAGGCCGGAGCGGGGGGATGGGGGTCCATTAGGCAATGGTGAGGGCAGGGGGCCCCCCAGGCGGGAGAGGGGTGGGGGACGTGGCTACCGGCAGGGGCCGTGGAGGGTGTAGGTCGGGGGTGGGGGGGGGAGTGGGAGAATATAGAGAATGAGGATGGATGGACGGATGGAGGGACACAATAAGGAAAAAGGAAAAAACAAAATGGAGAAAAGAAAAAAAAACGGTAAGAAAACCACAACTCGAGATGCACAATCACACACAGAAAATGCATGCAAAAAGCAACATAAAAACCTGGTATAAGGGGTGGAGGGCATTAGACTGTGAGCCAGAAGGCCAGACCCCTCTCTCCCCCAGGATCGCCCACCTTCCCTGCATCCCACATCCAACGCCTAGAATGGGGTGTGGGGGCGCAAGGAGGCCCACGTCTCTGTCCCCCTCACCCAGCTTTCTGGGCTCACAGTCTAGAACGTGGAGGGAGATGCATGCACAAGTCAAGGTCTCATACAGATACAGGGCCACAGAAGTCAAGAGCAAGCTGAGAGAAGAGTCAAAGGCGTGAAATATCAGAGGGTTACAGGTCAGGGACGGGTTTCGGCCAGGGGGAGGCACCATATATAAATTGAAGAGGGGTACCAAGGGTCAGAGGTAAGCACTAGGGAGGGGGCAGTTGCTGAAGGTGTAAACCACGGGTGCCCAGGTACGTGCTTGCCATTGCAAGCCTAAACCCCCAATAACAAAAGAGCCTGGAGGTCTGGGCCCAGAAACCCATGGTGCGGAGGAAAGAGACCCAGAAGGAGTCTCCAGGGCTGGTGTCCCAGCCCTCACCCACCCCTGAGCCCCACGGGCAGGTCTTCTCCCAGCATCCTGAAAAGGTAGACAGACTCCACGGGCCCCCCTCCTGACACCCCCATCAGCCTCAGGGGACTCCCAGGCCAATCACCCGGCTGCCTTCCTTCCCTCCAGCCTGGGCCAGCAGCCAAGAGGAAAATTCCTGCCCGGGACTCAGCGTTCCAGCAGCTGAGACTGACTCAGTGGGGCCCCCGCTGTCCCCACTCACTCACACCCCCTGCCCGAGAGCTCCGGCCCCCACCTTGTTCTTCTTGCCGAAGGGCCAGCGTTTGGCACGGCCGCTGCGGGCTGGGCCTCGCAGCTCAGGCCGTCCATCGGAAGGGGTGCCCAGGCTGCTGTCCGAGGGCGCGCGGTTCATGGGTTGGCTGAAGTCTTCAAATTCCACATCGCCCGGGCGGGCAAAGCCTGACTTGTGCAGCTCGATTAGGACCTGGGAGTCCTGGAGAGAAGGCACGATGGCGGGGGAGGGGGCCGTGAGGGCCGAGATAAGGTGCCTAGTCTTGGAGTCTTCCTGCCCACCCTGCAGTCCACTGGCCCAGGATCAGGCACCCACGTTCTTGGAGTCCACGGCCGCCGCTGCCACCTTCATGCCCTCCAAACACTTGGCGATGATGGGCACCACCTGCAGCTCAGCCTCTGACAACAGCCCGTACCCGGCCCCCAGGTGGGTGGCCCGGCGCTCGTCCATGTCTTGCAGCTTCTACAGGGACAGGGGCAGGGGTGGCTGATGGAGGGGCGGAGCACAGCGACTTCTAGCTCAAGGTGGTTAAGAGAGAGACACGGGGGCCAGGGAGATTTCAGAGGGGACTTTAAGGAATTCCCCACACCCTCGCCCTCTTCCCTATAAAATCAAGAAAGGTTTCTCAAAGGAGGTGACAATGAAGCCAGGGCTTTGAATAAAAACTGCTTTTATTGGCACAGATACTGCCAATGCCAAGGTCAGGACAGAGGGTGGAGCAGAAGGCTGAAACAAAGGAGGGGAAATTCGAGACCTTACAGAGGGGTTGTCAGAGCCTGAGCTCAGAATGACGAATGGGAGTCGCCAAAGAAAAGCCATCCCCAGCAGAGAACAGCCCGAGCGAAGGCAGAGCTCGTTGTTAATATTTGTTTCTGATTCCCTTTCGATTGAGAGTTCAGGACAGTGCAGCTGGGGTTTGGACAGACATGTAGGAGATGATTCACACTGGGGGAGTTTTCGGGAAGGTGGGGCTCGGGGCTGGAGTACTCACATCAAATATCTGGGGCATTTGGGAGAAATAGAAGTGAGCCTGGTCTCGGTTGAAACGCTGTAGCTGGGCTGCGTACTCGTTTTTGCTTTCTTCGGCCATGTGACTCCGAATGTGGGCTTGTTGCTTGGCCTGAGGCATATGGAGGTGGGGGGGGTCACTGGCAGGTTCGGGCCCCATCCCACCCGGACCCCCAAGCCTGTCCCAGCCCACAGGCACCTTCTCCACGTCCGCCTTGGTGGCGTTGATATCCTGGTCCAGGCGCTCTGCAGTCTGGGCTGCCTTCTCGGCTTCCCGGCAGTCCCGCTCAAATTTACGCTTACTCTGTGTTGGGGACAGAACCGGAATGAAGAAGCCACCATTCGTGATGGCAGGGGATATGGGGAACCAAGATTCAGGGACTGGCAGGAAGTCAGTCGCTCAGTAAATGGGCATGCCGGGGGAGAAACGCACAGGGGACGGGGAGGGTCCTGGCCAGACAAAGGGGACAGCTCTGTAGGTCAGCAACACTCCTCCTGCTCCCCGGGAGCAGAGCCACCCTTCCGCACCCACAGACTCACATTCTCCAGCTGCTTGAAGCCACTTTCCAGCTGCTGCTGGGCCCGACGGCCCTCTTGGAAGTGCTGTGGAAAGAGGGGGTATAGGCTCACCTGGGCTGCAGCAGAGACCCTCCGAAAACCCCAGGGCAGGGGCCACTCACCATCTTTCTCTCCTGTTTCATCTCCTGCGAGTACTTGGCCAACTCGAGACACACGCGGATGCTGAGGTTTTCTGCCACCAGCTCTCGCTGGCCTGCAAAGTCATTCACCTCCTGGAGAATCTGCACGAAGGACTGCTGCTGGCTGAACCTGGGGAGGGATGGAAGAGGGCTGGGAGCCAGGGGCCAGGCCCCCAGGAGCCAGATGCCCCAGGACCCGCCTCCACATGAAAAAGGGTAAGCTGGAGACTCCACCCTGAAAGCCCATATGGACCAATTCTGCCCCGTATCCTGTACTCCTAACCCTTGAGTGGGATGCATTTCGGACCTCAGAATCTTTCGGGTTTCAGAAGGAGATACAATGCTTATATCATCTTTTGTGCATCACCCCAGTGGGGTCAGGGGCAACATCCTATGAAATCAAATACTATAAACATTGTTGCAGTGGGGAGTATTAATATTCACAACAAGTGAGATAAAAACCAAGCCCATAATTAACATGATCAACATCAAGTCACTTAAGGTCAGAGGTTACCTCTAAATAAGCTACCAGAAAAACTTCTGATTTCTAGAACTTCTTAGATTCTGGAACAGGATACCAAGAATCAAGTGAAATGCTCCTATACACTATATGGGCTGGCTACTGTTTTAACACATTATCACGTCAGCCCTACGAGTTCATCGTCATCATGCCCATTTCACAGATAAAAACAGAGGCACAAACTTAAGACACTTGCCCAGGGTCAGTCATGTCACAACTGCTGGTGCCTCATCCATCTAACAGATGGCGGGAGAAGGGACACAAGTGAATTGCCCAGGCAGCTGGCCCAGCAGGGGAGTGGAAAGGTGCTCTGGAGCCTGCACCTGTGTTCTCACCTCACAGCCAGGTGGGAACTGAGGTGAGAGCTGAGGAACCTGAGTGACCCAGCTGAGGGAGAAAAAATGGGACCAATGCCCCCCTGCCCCCCAAATCTAGCCCTGTACCCCTCGCCATCCTTACTTGAATTCGGGGTCATCTTTGGCAGGTCTCTTGGGCAGGTATTTTTTCACCAGGCTTCTGGGGGGGGGGGTGGAGAGAGACGGGAGAGCTGAGCCCCCCCTCCCGGGTCTCTAAGGGCACCCCCCAGCCCCAGGGCCCGACCACCCTAGGGGCTCACCGCAGCTGCTTGGCATAAGCCTGCTCCACCTCGGTTCGCTCTTTCACGAACTTCACATATCTGTCCAACAGGTCCAGCCCCCACTGCGTGTGCCGCTCGATCACCTCAAATTGATCCTGGCGAAAGGGGCGACAGGGGAGGCCCGGGCTCAAGACCTTGGGACCCCCACGGCCAGGCGACCGGACACCCGGGGAGCCTCCAGGCTCCGAGCTCCGAGAAAGAGTGACTTCCCGGCCCCGCCCCGGCGCGGGCCCGGCAGGAAACCGGCGGGAACCCCCTCCCCTTCCCGGGAAGGGCTAGGGAACAGGGGCGGGGCCCCGGCCGGACGACAGGGTCCCCGGGTCTGGACGGCCCAGAGGGGTGTAGAGCCCTGGCAGGGCCACTCCCCTTGCTTCGACTCCCCTAATCCCCCCCAGATTCCGGAAAATCCGGCCGGCCCGGCGTGAGTCAGGGCTAAAGGGGCAGGGTTCCCCGCAGCTTGGGGGGCCCCCGGAACGGCCAGGGCGCAAGAACGCAGTCCCCGGGGGTCGCCAAGCCCCCCTGAGCACCCCGATGGGTGTCTCCGTTTCCCCCCACCGACTTCGCTGCGCCTCCAAAAGAAATCTCAGAGTCGAGAGGGGAGCGATCTAGTTACGCCGCTGCACGGGGGAAGCTTAGGGGTGCAGCCACTTCCAGAAAGAGGAGGGATCGGAGGTCCCGTCCAGGATCGGGGGAAATTCCTGGGGCTTCCAGAGCGGAGGGTAGAGGCAGTCTGGGGGTGGCCCCTCCCAGGGCCTGGAACCCGCCGGGGAAGGAGGCCAAGCCTCGCAGCCCCTTCCCCCACCAGCGCGTCCCAAGCCCCTAGGTGGTGTTGATTGGAGGCGACAGAAAGGGCGGTCGGGACGTCTGGGTCCCACGTGGGGTTGGAAGTGGCCAGAGGGTCCCCTCCCCCCTACCGGCCGGACAGGCGGCTGGCGGGCAGGGACCCAGGGGCCGTAAGATTAGCTGCCGGCCCAGCCGGGGCGCTCAAAATAGGTGACCTCGCCCGGCCGTCCGGGCCTGGTCCCAGCACCGCTCCTGCCCCACCTCGCCCTAAACTCCGTGCCTCAGTTTCCCGACGCCGCACCTGCAAGGTCGCCCTGGGCTCCCGGGCGTCCCGAGAGCCCAGGGAACCTCGGAGAGGGCGGGGCGGGGGACTCCAGGGATGCGTGGACCGCGGAGCGGGGAGCCCCCCGCGAAGGGACCGCAGGGGGCGACGCGGGGCGCCCGAACCCAGGGCGGGAGGAGCACGGGGCCGGGCCGGCGCGACTCACCCACAGCTCGGTGCCCCAATCCATGCTGCCGCCGCCGCCGAGGCCGCCGCGCCCGGTCGCCGTCGCCCGCCACCCGCCACCCGCCGCGGGGACACTGCCCAAGGCGGGGCGCCCCGCCCACCCGCGGCGGGCCACGCCCCCTCGGGCTTTGTCACGCCCCCCGCCCGCGCCAAGCCTCCGAGCGGCACCCTGAAGGCGGGGCCCTGGGGAGGCGGGCCCCACTCACACCCCGCCCCCCTCTTAAAGGAACGCTGCCGCCGGATGCCACTAGACGGACCCGTTAAAAGACCCCAACTCGTTTTCCAAATTCCCCGGGACCCCGCTTATCCTCCCCACTCCTGCCGCACCCCGGACTGCGCTCCCTTTCCTCTTCATCTTCCACTGCTCCTTAAAGGGTCAAGGAAACCCCACCCCACAGGTCCTCCCCCCCATCCCTCCGCCGGGACAACCTGAGGTCACTCAGCTCTCGCGCGCCGGCCCGGTTCCAGACGTCTACGCTCGTCCCGCTAATGGTCTACTCCCTCCGACCACAGGGCGGATAGGTGGACTTCGATCCTGTCCAGGACAGTACCTCCGCCAAGGCTGGGTCCATTACCGTCCCCACCGCATCCTGCCTTTCTTCCCCTAAAATCAGCACCGGGAAACTGAGGGACAGGCCGTCCTTGGAGAGCCAGGCCCAGGCCTTTCGCCGGCTCCGGTCCAGTTGGTGCTTGCACCTGCCCATTTAACAGTCGCGTTTACTAAGACCCAATCAGGGACTCGGGGATTTGGACTCCGCCCCTTCCTTCAGACACCCAGGGCCTGAGGCTTGGCAGCCTTTTGGCTCCCTCATCAAAAGTCTGTTAACACGCTGTTAATCTGTTTGAGGTGCTGGGATAAAAGAGGGGAGATCCCAGCAGCTCCCACTCTCATCCTCTCCTCCTTTGATGCTTTCTCTGTGACTCCAGGGGTGATAGATGCCCTGGGCTAGGGCCCTGGCCCCAGGGACAAGTTAGACCCTGAGCTCTCAGGCTCCCAGTATACACACCAGGGAGCCCATACTGGGCCAGATGGCTCTACGGGGACCTGGCCCCACCTGCTGGTGGCTTCTGAGCTAGAAAACCTCAAGTCGCAAAGTGGGCTGTGCTCCAGAGTTTGGGGGACCAGATGAATCAGCGGCTCAGGACTGGAGTCTGGCTGGACTTAGTAGCTCAGCCTGGGATTAGGGTCACAACTCCAGTCTCAAACTCATATTGGAACTGGGACTCGTGCCAGGTTGGGAACCAAAGTTGGGGTGGGATCTCAGGCAGGTCAGAGGCTTAGCAGAGGGGTCAGCAGTTGGGGGTCTAGGGCTCAAACTAGGGTCCAGGGATCAGGCCTTGTCTTGTCTGGTGTCATGGCTCAGTCTAGGTAGGCGGCACACCCAAAGATGAGGGCTCAGTGTAGGTCAAGGGTCAGAAGGACGTGAGGGACTTTGGGTTTCGGGCTGAGGGAAAGGGCTCAGTAGGTTCAGCCCATAGCCAAGTCCAGCAGGGGATCGGGGAGTGGGCCTCCAGTGGCCTCACTCTGGGGTAGAGGAGACTTTGCCGAAGGCTGAGACTCAGCCCAGGGTCATAGGTCATTCTAGGGTCAAGATTTAATCTGGGGCAGGTTCGGGCCTCTGGGTCAATCAAGAAGATTAGAACAAGACAGGGCTCAGCAGATGTGCCCGTTTACCGAAAGGCTGGGGGCTCTGGCTGGGGGAGCCACATCCCAAAGGGTCAGGAAAGGGAAGTCCGCCGTTGGGGATTCTGGGAAATGTAGTTCGCTCGACGGCTGGTCGGGCGGCCCGCTCCCTCTGCCTTCTGGGTGTTGTAGTCCCGGAGCGCGATGTCGGTTAGACAGGCCGCTTCAAGGACCGGATCTCAGATCTGTCACAATTGGTCGGATGGATTGTTTATCAAGCCACATCCGGGATCGTCTGGCTAGCGATCGATGAGAGCGGGGGCGGGACCCGGCGATGTCGGCGCTGCCCGCCGCGCGGGGCTGGCCGTCTGCTGTCGCGCCGGGGCGGGCCTGCGCGAAGGCCGGCGGGGACTGGTCGGGCCGGCGGCCACAGCCCGGAGGCCGGCCCCCCGCGCGGGGCGATTGGCCGTCGCGGAGGCGGGCCCGGCGGCGTCAGAGGCCGTGTCAGGGGAGGCGGCGGTGCCCGAGATGGCAGGGAGCGAGAGGAGGGGGCTCGGCCGCGGGGGCCCGGGCCGGCGGGCGCCGCACCTGCTGCTGCTGCTGCTGCCGCTGCTGCTGCGAGGCTGCTCCGGGCGCATCCACCGGCTGGCGCTGACCGTGAGTGTCCCCGCGGGGCGCAGCTCCGCCCCGCAGGACGCCTCTGGCTGAGAGTGGCCTCGTCCACTTGTCACCCGCTCCCGACGTGGGATGGAGCGGTCCGGCGCCCCGTGTCCCCCCACCCCTGCTTCCAGGCCCGGAGTGGGCTCGTCCGAGGAGCTCCCTCTGTCCTCCGGATGGAGTCGCCCGGCCGGCCACGCTAGGGGTCATGCCGTGCCTATGCGGGGCGGGATTTCATCTTTGGGGAGGACGCTTCCTTCTCCCCCGCCCACCACCTCACCGACCTCCCGCCGACACTTAGCCACCTAAATTTTGGGCGTTGCTTTGGGGCGCCAAGGCACCGCCCAGGGGAGTCCCCGAGGGTGCTCGAATGTGGTTCTCTGGACATTCATTGGGATCTTAGGGGCTCAGTTCGGAATCTAAAAGTTGCCCAGGAGGTGGGGTCCGGACACCAAGATGAATAACTTCGCTTCCAGGGTGGTACTCACTCAGTGGCGGTGCTTCTCGATTTCCCGGGCTTTCTCTTCCTGGACTCAAGAACAGTGGCTGGAGGACCCGGAGCCTCCCTGTCTCTGCCTGGGATTGGTGTGGGGACAGAGCCGACAGGGAGGCTCCTGCAGCGACTCCTGACACCCTTTGGAGCTGTGCTCAATAAGGAGATTCCAGGAGTGGGGCAAGGTCTTTAGGGGAGCCTCCTCATGCCACAGCCCTAGGGCTGGGCCAGTGGAAAGAACTCTGAATTTCCTCTGCCTCCTTGGTGTCCGGCAGGGGGAGAAGCGACCAGACATCCAGCTGAACAGCTTCGGCTTCTATACCAACGGTTCCCTGGAGGTGGACCTGAGCCTACTGCGGCTGGGCCTGCAAGAGACCAAAGAAAAGACCCCGCAGGTGAGGGACTTATAGGGGTTTACTGGAGGAAGGCGAGGTGCACAGTGTCCAAGCCTGTCCCTCCCCAGTCTGGATTCACATCCTGGCCTCCCCCAGCCCAGGTTCCTGCAGTCGAAACGAGTAGCTGGCATTTATTGAATGCCCACTGAGTTCCAGGTACCATGCAAAGCAATTTCCATGGGACTTTTCCCTGGTAGTCACCTCTCAAGGATGCTTCAAAAACGTTACACCTGTAAAGCCAATTTTGCAGGTGTTTACACAGGCTCGGAGGTATGTGGCTCGCTCGGGGTCACAGACCCGGTATGGAAATCCAAGCATGCTGGATTCCAGAACCCAAGGCAGGAAGCCATAAACACTTGCTTTGTTCTTTTTTTTTTTTTAATCTTTAAATATTTTTTACATTTTAATTGGGGAAAATAAAGTGGGCTAGGTCCAGAGGATGTCCTAAGGTCTCCCTGATGAAGGGGCACCCAAGTTGGAAGTGACGTCCAAGCTGAGTACCACAGGTTGGTTAGGAGTTAAGGGAAGCAGGCTAAGAGGTGTGGACAGGACGGGTCACAGGAGAATCCGTTGAGTAAATGGGATCTAGCACATGGTTGAGTAAATGGGATCTAGCACATTTCTACTGAAAGGGGCAATTCAGGGGTCCCTGCTGGATCCCCTTACATCCTCCCCTTTTCTTTCTGCCTCCCAGGTGGGGTTCAGCCTGACCCGGGTTCGATCTGGCAGCATTCGACCCTCCTCAGTGAGTGCAAGGGGTGGTGGGCAGGGAGTGAGGAAGGGCTAGGGTGCTGGTGGCAGCAGGGAGGGGGGCCGTTTTCTGCATCCAGGAGCCCCAAGACCTCTTTTCCAGAGTGGGGAACAGGAAGAAACCCTCCCTTGCAGAGTGGGTAGGGAGGAGGCAGGGGGACTGGGTCCATGAGAGGTGGTAACCTAGGTTCCCTCTTACCCACTCCCCAGACCCAGAACTCCAACGACTGTCCTCTCCAGAAAAACAGTAGCAACCTCCTGGTTCTCTTCCTTATCAACACCAAGGACCTGCAGTGAGTTGGGGGGCCAGAGGCTCCCCTATAGACCCATCATTTGCATTTTTCTGGGTGCGATACCCACAAGAGCCGATCGGGTGGGATGAGAAGCCAGCTAAAAAGACCTTTGCCGCTCTTAGAAAGAAAGCCACTCGCTCTTTAATGTCCCCTTCAGGCCTTCTGATTATGACAAGGAGGGAGGGAGCAGAGGGGTCCCCGGGGAGTGTCGGGGTCTCAAGGCAGAAGGTCTGGCCATAGAAAGGAGTCGTGAGAATCCATAATAACCACTCGTCCTTGCTGAAGGCTTTCTACGCACGGGACAGGTGGGTCTGCTTTCCTCATCGACTCCTTATGCTGTCATCCCCACCGTAAAGATGAGAAAACTGAGGCCCAAGAACTGGGATTTGGACCCAGGCGCCTGGCGCCAGGATCCATGGTTCCTCTGTACATACAGAGGTGTTGCCTGAGTGTGTGTACGGTGGTTTTTCAATAAGGTGCCAAATAAGGTAGAACAAGCGAGTCATTGTCGCAGGAAGTGACAAATCCTTGCTGGTGCAGGCAGTGTATGGATGTGGCAGCCCCCTTGAAAGGTGGTAGCCAGATGCTAGAACCTTGTGACCACTGATTCAGTCCAATGCCAACCCCCAGAGGGGAGACCCAGTGGGCCCAGGGGCCCATCGAGTCACTTGACCCAGGTGGCATCACTGACGGGAGCCTTTACCCTCCCCGCCTCATCTCCTCACCCCCACCCTCACCCCAGGGTCCAGGTGCGGAAGTATGGGGAGCAGGAAAAGCTGTTCATCTCCTCTGGGCTTCTCCCTGAAACACCCTCAGAACAAGGACTCCCAAAGCCAAAGCACACGGCCACCCCCAAGAAGGACGGCGGTGAGGCAGGCTGGCTCTGTTGAGGGGAGGGGATGGTAGGGCTGTCCTGCACATCCCCCCACCATTCTGCTGTCCCTCTGTCCATCCACCTCTAAACTCATCCACTCCTGCCCTCCAGGGACCACCACTGTGCCCAGCAAGACCAAGTCCAAACCTGCAGGATCACAAGGAGACCAGCAGGTTGGAAGGCTGGCCTCGGCAGGGGGATGGGGACCCGGGGCTGCCGATGCTTGATGGGGGCGTTCTGTCCCCTCAGGGGAAGGAGCAGGATCTGGTGCTGGGCCTGGGCCATCACAACAATTCCTACAACTTCAGCGTGAGTGTCTGAGCACCCACGGCACCTCCCCCTCTATGCCCCAGAGCTAGGGGGCCCCCCAAGCTGAGGCCCGCTCTCCCCTCTCTGCCCCCACCACCCAGTTCCACGTGGTGATCGGCTCGAGGGCAGAGGAAGGCCAGTACAGCCTCAGTTTCCACAACTGCTACAACCTGTTGCGGGGACAGGAGCAGCCGTTTGACATGACGGTGAGCGGGCAGGATGCCCAGGCCCTGGCCGCCGCCACCAGGGCCACCCTGAGTGTGGCCTCACCAGGTCCCCCCAGCCGCCGCTCTGGGAAATGAAAGCCTCAGGCTGGGGGGGAGGGCAGTAGAGGGGAGACCTGGGGACTGCGTGCGACCCCTACTGTCCCCTCGGCCCCCTCCCAGGTCATGATCCGGGAGAAGAACCCTGAGGGCTTCCTGTCCGCAGCGGAAATCCCCCTTTTCAAGCTCTACATGGTCATGTCTGCCTGCTTCCTGGCCGCCGGCATCATCTGGGTGTCCATCCTCTGCAAGAACACGTAATGCCCTCGCCCTTGGGGGTGCCCCCTCCCCTATCACCCCCTCCCATCCCTGCCCCTGATGGATGCCCCTGCACCCCCTTCTGTTCCTAACTCCCCTGCCAGGTACAATGTCTTCAAGATCCACTGGCTCATGGCGGCCCTGGCTTTCACCAAGAGCATCTCGCTCCTTCTCCACAGCGTGAGAGCCGGGGTCTGAATCAGGGAGGTCAGGCTGGGGTCCCGGGGTCAAGGAAGCTCAGCTGAACAGTGCGCCCCCCACATCTCTGCAGCCGCGAGCCCTGGCCGCTCCGTGTGTCCACCCATGTGTCCATCTGTTTTACTGTCGTGGCCAGCTGGCCACCCACTGCATCGGTCTGCCTGTCCTTGTGCCCCGCTCTGACTGTCCACCTGACCAACTCACATTGTCCACTCCTCTACTATGACCTCCCCTCCCCCATTGTTGTGGCCGTGACTGCCCATCCCTCAGTCCAGCCATCTGTTGGGCAGTGACTGTCCCCCTCTCAAGTCCTCTCGCCATCCTGACTGTAACAGTCAGTTCAGTCAACTTTCTGGCCCCCCATTCGACAGTGATTGTCCCCGTTCCTAAACCACCACCATCCACCCACTTGTAATCCCTGTCCATCTGTCCGACTGTCCATCCATCCATCCACCTCCAGATCAACTACTACTTCATCAACAGCCAGGGCCACCCCATCGAAGGCCTTGCTGTCATGCACTACATCACACACCTGTGAGTGATCTCTGCGGGGCCGGGGGCGGGCAGTGGGCGGCAGAGGAAGGCTGGCTGCCACCCTCACCACACTGCCCCTCCTCTAGACTGAAGGGCGCCCTCCTCTTCATCACCATTGCCTTGATCGGCTCCGGCTGGGCCTTCATCAAGTACGTCCTGTCTGACAAGGAGAAGAACATCTTTGGAATCGTGATCCCGCTGCAGGTGCCTCCGGGGCCCCAGGCGGGTGGCTGGTGGGCACTCTGCGCACCTGGGGCTCCCACCCACCAGTCCCCTGCCCTGCAGGTCCTGTCCAATGTGGCCTACATCGTCATCGAGTCCCGTGAGGAGGGCGCCAGTGACTACGGAATCTGGAAGGAGATCCTCTTCCTGGTGGACCTCATCTGCTGTGGTGCCATCCTCTTCCCCGTGGTCTGGTGAGGACCCTGTCCCGCCACCTCTGTCATCCCCTCCCTCCCGCCCCCACCAGTACCTGGTGCAGACTCCGCTCCCCATCCGCGGAGGACACAAGCGGAGTCAGCGCTGACAGCTCCCTGGGGTCCACCCCCGTCCCAGGTCCATCCGGCATCTCCAGGACGCATCTGGCACCGACGGGAAAGGTGAGGCCCTGCTCCCCCGGGACCCACCTTGCTTCAGGCCCTTCGTGCTGACCCCTGGATGGCCCTTCCCTCCCCTCTGACTGCCCCCCTGCCCTACCCCCTTCTCCATCCCCTGGACAGCCCCCTCCAGATTTAACTGCCCTGTGGACGCTCCCCCACACGTCCTCCTGTCCCCAGCCCACGTCCATCCTTCCCCCCACCTTGGTCCTGCCCCCAGCCTCCATCCCCTGACCCCACCCCTCTCTCTCTGTGCCCATACCTCAGCGGCAGTGAACCTGGCCAAGCTGAAGCTGTTTCGTCATTACTACGTCATGGTAGGAGCCCTGTTCTCTCTCGTGACCGCGTGTACCACTCGGTACACGCCCCCGGCCTCCCCCGCTGTGCCTCCCAGTCGGACCCCTCAGGCCCTCCGCCTGCGATCCATGGGCCCCGCCCCGCCGTCCCCGGTGGCAGTCAGCCCCGGCGGTCCCCCGGCCCCACGCGCGCCCCTGTCCCTGCAGATCATCTGTTACGTCTACTTCACGCGGATCATCGCCATCCTGCTGCGGGTGGCCGTGCCCTTCCAGTGGCAGTGGCTGTGTCAGGTGAACGCGAAGGGGGGAGGGCGGGCCGGACCACGCAGGTGCTGGGGGCGGGGGCAGGGGCGGGGGACCGGGCATGCACCTGACGCCCGGGCTCGGACCCCGCCCTCAGCTCCTGGTGGAAGGTTCCACCCTCACCTTCTTCGTGCTCACGGGCTACAAGTTCCAGCCGGCAGGTGACAACCCGTACCTGCAACTGCCGCTGGAGGACGAGGAGGACGTGCAGATGGAGCAAGTGTGAGCCCGGGTCGGAGTGCGCGGGCTCGGGCCGACCCGCCTGGGGTCCTGGGTCAAGTGGGCGGGGCCGGGGCGGGGCCGGAGGCTCTGGGGCGGGCCTGGCCGTTCTGGGGGAGAGGGTGGCGGGCCCTGGGCATCTATATGGGGGCAGGGAGGGGAGACGTGCGGTAGGTGGGACCTGGGCATCTCAGGGGGCCGGTCCAGAGGCCCAGTGTGTGGGTTCGGGAGGGCGGGGCCCGGCACCCTTGGGCCCCTGGACCGCCTCCTTGCTGTCCCCCTCCAGAATGACGGATGCTGGGTTCCGAGAAGGCCTGTCCAAAGTCAACAAAACAGCCAGCGGGCGGGAACTGTTGTGATCAGGCCGTCCCCTCCGACCAGGCTGCCGCATCCCCCTTCGTCCTTCTCCTCCGGTCACACGTCCCCGCTCTGTCGCTTTGTCCCAAAGTGTGGGCGCGGAAGGGGGGAGGGGGCCGGGGCGCAAGAGGCCCCAGGCTCCCAGGGAGCCGGGATCCGAGAGCCCGCCCCGAAGGAGACAGACGGCCTCCCCTTCCCAAGTGCGGGGCAGCCCGGTCCCCACCCGGGACCGCCCCCACTCCAGCGTACAGTAGGGACCAAGCCCGTTTTGCTACCCCAGTTTCTGGCCCTTCTGGGGGTTGAGTTCTACCACAGAGGTGATGTTTACAATTCTAGGAATCTGTATTCCCTTGGGTGGGGGGAGGTTGTGGTACCCAGTGCTTTATACACACAATAAATCTCAATTGAGCAACTGCTGTGCGTGGGCCCTGCTGTGCGGGGTGCTGAGGACTGCAGTAAGCGAGACCCAGCCAGTCCCAACACCCAAGGGGCTCACAGCCCTGTGGGCCTAGGGGGAGAGGGATTGGCAAAGGGACAGGGACATGTCCTCAGATGTTTCTGTCACAGGGCCTGACTCAGCCTGAGAGTCCGGAGAGGTGAATAGAGAAGTGAGGACTTTGCAGGCTAGAAAAAATGTTTGAAAAGCCCACAAGTGGCTCAGGCTGAAGAGTATAAGTAACTGCAGCTAACAGATCACCACTAGCATAGGCCACACCCTGTTCTAAGGCCTCTGTGGACCATAACTCATTCAAAAGACTTTGAGGCCCAGAGGCCCAGAGAGACTAAGTAACCTGCCCAAGGTCACACAGCTAAGGATTGGTGGGAGACTCAGGACTCAAAACACCAGCGACCTTGACGTTATTGGCTGTGTGGCCCTGGACAAGCGGCTTCACCTCTTGTTTTCTCACATGTAAAATGTGGGTTGTCAAGTGTCACCTGTCACACTGAGCATGTGCATCTGTGATGCCCAGCAACAGAGCCTGACACTGTCATGAACTACCCTGAACCGTCAGTGACCCCAAGCTAGAGATGCAACTGTTCACACAGCTGGCAGGCAGACTCCCAAGGTGTGTCGTTCCCCCCCTCCACATTCCTTACCTCACCCTTTAACTAGAATACCCAAAACCACTTTTGAGGCTTTGAAAAATATTCCTCCGTGGGGACCACAGGCATGGGACAGGAGAATAGGGAGCCAGGCTGGAGACAAGGGAGCCAGGCTGGAGACAAGGTTTCCTGCAGGCGGAAACAAGGGTATCTGGGCCCCAGATGAATAAATTGCCCGGCCAGACAAAGAAGGAAGTGGGAGAGCATTGCAGACGAGGAAGTTATGTGAGCAAGGTGGAGAAGCCCAGAATAGCTTGCAAGTTCCACTACAGTCCCTGCTGGGGCCAGTGGGAGGGCAGGAGTATCGGCAGAAGCCTAAAGGCTTGCAGACATACTTGGACTTCATGCTGGGGCCCACAGATACCAAGAAAGAACTTGAAGGGACACAGCCATACAGGGTCCAGGTTTATCCAGATGCATGCTGGGTAGGGAGAGTCGTGGCTCCCCAAAGAAGCTCACATCCTAACCCCCAGAACCTGTGAACATGTCACATCCCATAACAAAAGGCACTTTGCAGATCTGATTAATTTAATGATCTTAGAATGGGGGATTGTTTTGATTATTCAGATGGGTCCAGTGTCAGAAGCATCCCTCTAAGAGGGAGGTAGAAGGGCCAGGGCCAGAGAATGAGATGTGACGATGGAAACAGGCTGGGGTGATGCACTCAGAAGATGCAAGATGGAACCACAAGCCACGGAATGCAGGTCAGCTTCTAGAAGCTGCAAAAGGCAAGGAACAGACTTTCCCCTAGGGCCTCCAGAAAGAACCGGCCCTGCCGACAACTTGATTTCACACTTCTGCCCCCCAAACCTATGAGATAATAAATAGGTGTTGTAAGCCACCATGCTTCTGGTCCTTTGTTACAGCAGTAGTCAGACCTGCACACGATTGAGGAGCATGAATTCTGGAATTCGGCTGCCCAGGTTCAAATCCCAGCTCTTATCAGCTAGGGGGTCAGGTCTTGGTCAAGTGGTCAAAGCCCTCGTTTTCTTCATCTGTAAAATGGGATTGAAATAGCACCTATGGCATGAAGAATAAACCAGTTCAGACACATGAAATAGGATGCTGCAAGCCGAACCTTGTGGAGACACTCGTGTCGGTTGCACATATTCATGCATCATATAAGTTGATAAAAGAAATACAAGGGTGTGTTTTAGAAAAAATCCCCGGGTGCTGTAGAGTAGACGAACTAGAAGAGATGAGTCTACAGTAGGAAAGACATGGGTCACAGGAGTAGAAAGAAGGGACAGGCTGGGAGAGAATCCAGGGGCTGGTAAGGGCTAGACAGGAGGGGAGGAACAGGGAGGAGGGGACACTCTGGCTGCAAGGCCGACTGGGGTTGTCACTAAAATGAGGCAAGAGGGAGGAGGAACAGGTGTCAGTAAAAAAAAAAAAAAGGGTCAAGCACATCCAGCACTCACTACATGTAAGGTGCTAGGCTGAGCACTCTCTTTGCCCGATGGATGTCGCTGGCTTGTCACCCAAGACTCGGAGGAAGGTTCCATGACTGTGAATGTCCAGTGCATAGATCAGGAACTGAGAAGGCAAAGTTAGAATCAAAACCTCTGCCTGCTTCACCCCCCTAGGATGGGGGTACCTGGTGCCCAGGCCTCTGCTGAGTGTGCGTAGGGCAGATGGATTGATTCAACCCGGTCAAGGTTACCTATGAGTTAATGAGTGATGAGTGGGGGGTGGGGAGGGAGCCCAGGCTGTATGATGGAAGGAAAGGGATTTCGCTGTGGGTGCTGGAGGGAAATTCTCAGAAAGCAGTGTGGCAAGGAAGGACCCTAACCTAGAAGTGTGGGGCTCCTTGCTGTTCCCAAGCCTGGCAGGGCCTCTGTGGGTAAAGGGTGGGGCGTAGCAAAGAGATAAGTGCCCCCAGACAGGCATGGGGTGGGGGAGGCGCCCCCCACCCAGAAGTCTTCTCTGCTTCCTCTTCTTCTCCGCTTAGCTGGGCTTAGGGTTGCCAGACAAAATAGAGGGTGCACAGTGAAATTTGAATTTCAGATAAATAATGGGCACTTTGTTAGTCTAAGTATGTTGCAGACCACCCACTTAGCATCAGCCCAGGCAGCCTGGCTCTCCCGCCTGCCCTCGACGCCCAAATGCTGGGCTAGGTGGGCCACTAACTGGAAGTCCCCCACTGGAAGTCCCCTTTCTTCTGGTTTATCTTTCCGCCATCGCCCGCCCAAACTTCAGACACAAAGGCACATCCCAGGCAAAAGCGGGGAAGAATCCCTCCTGTCTCCACGGTCTCTCCCAGCACCCCCTTGCTGCCTCTTCCCCTCCATTCCTCTTCTGCCTGGGGCTCCCTGTATTGTCAAAACGGCAGGAACTATCATGGGTCCCATTGCCGAGATGGATTTAATTGAGGCTCTGAGAAAGGAGGCCCAAGCCTTGCCAGGGGACAGAGGCCAGGCCAGGAATTCCTTCTCAAGGTTGGCAAAGCACGGAGCCTGACCACCTAGGGCTATAATGAAACCAGGATATGGGGCCGGGGGTTTAGGAGTCACAGAGAAGGAAAAAAGAGAAAGTGTTGGGCAGCAGGGGGATCCCCACAGCCACAGACACACACACCCCCACCCCCAGTTTCAGAAGTTGAATCCCAATTCTGAAGAATAGCAGGTGTTTGCACTCCATCTCCCCTTCTAAAGAAAGGGTGTCGCAATCAGAGCAGAGGCCAGGTTTGTTGTGTTTCCCCACGCCTCCCCGACTCCGGGCATGGGCAGGGCCTGGAAAGGAACGTGGTTTACGGGAACTCGGAGCTGGTACCCGTTAACCCCTTCAGCCTGCCCTCCAGGAATCGGGATCCCTGCCCCCTCTGCCCCACCCTACATGGTCAACCCTCCGTGCAGCCCGAGTCAGAGAGGGGCAAGTTCAAATGACACTGAGGCCAAAATTCAAAGCTTTGCCAACACGCCCTCGTGGTGGGGGGGTTGAGGGGTGCAGGGGGAAATGGACAGTTTCCCGTAGGGCCAGCTGTATGTAAATGAGCGCAGTTAGGAGGGGAATTCAGGGCTATCCAGCGAGATTACTAATGCACACAGACTTTGATCTGGGTTTTCTCCTTTCCTAGAATAACAACCGTGTGAAGCCAGTGCCGTGATAACCCCATTTAAACGGGGAAACTGAGGCTCCATGTGGTTCCCAGGAGCTTGATGCCACTAACACGTGTCGGGTCTGGACAGTGACACAGGCTCAGGACAACCAGCTGGCGAGAGCGTGGTTGGCAGCTGCGGCAGTGTGTCCCCCAGGTTGGAAGAGGGGGACAGTGTAATAGGAGGCATTTCCTTTTGAGAACAAAGAAGCTCTCTGTGTGCTGATTACCCATGGCCTCGAAGGCATATCATTTATGAAAATGCAAGGTGGACCTCAGGGAGACCAGGAAGAATAACATGGGGAGCACACGAATGTGTGTTTTTCTGGCTTTCGAAAATTTGTAAATGCATAAGATATCTTTGGGGGAAAAAAAACCTGAGAAGTGTTGACACCGTCCTGTCTGGGACCTGAATGCGTGGCCACAGACACAGGAGGAAAATCACGTCTTCCCTGTAATCTACTTGTACTTTTTAAGTGTTAAACCCTATGAATACGCTGCCTAGTCCCACACACAAAAAAATAAATATGATTTTAATAATAATAATAATAACATCCTAAGAGAAAGTTGATGTAAGACAGATAGAAAAGCGAGCGTTGGGGACTTGGCTTCGTGATGACATTTTTTAACCATTCTAGCCATTCGAGCATCCTTAAGGGCGCCGAAGCTTCCCCTGCAGGGAGAAAGCATGCTCACCTGGACAGTGCACTCCTACTCATACCTGAAAGCCCAGCCAAAATGCCTCCTCCTCCAAAAGCCCTCCGTGACTCTACGAGAAGCGGAGTGCTTTTTCTCTGCTGGGGAAGACGCTCTGCAGATATCTTGGGTGGGGGGCTCCCTGGTCCCTCCACGACAAAGTGGGGGTAACAAGAAAAGGTCCTCGTTTATCACCAGGCCCTGACCCTGAGGGAGGCCAGGGCTGGGGGCAATTATGCTCATGTGGGAGGACGGCATGTCCTCAGGTTACTTACCCCAGGACGTGCTGGCCCCAGGGATTGAAAAAAAAAAAAAAAAAAACCTGAACTATTGTGAAATCTGGGGCTGGCCTGCGGTGGGGAGCAGCAGGGGGAGCCAAGGCGAGGGCTGGACTGCAGAGGAGATAAAAGGCAGCCTGCAGCGGCCTCTGCTCACTCCTCCCTGCCCTCTCCCGCCATCCCTCCGTCCCCTGTCCCCTCCGTCCCTCCAGTGTCCCTGCACCATGGGGCCTGCCTCTGGTCCCAGCCTGCTGCTGCTGCTGCTGACCAGCCTCCCCCTGGCCCTGGGGGATCCCATGTGAGTAGTCACGACCCCACCCCATACAAGGTGACTTGTGAGGTGGAAGTGGGCATTTGTGGGTTCAGGTCCCTGTGGAATTCGGGGTGTGTTTGGGTGTCTGTGGGGTTGGGGTTAGCAGTTTGGGCTGCCTGTGACTCTGGGAGTTTGCAGGCTGGGTGCATGGGGGACCCCTCAGGCTCTGTGAGGGGGGGACTCAGGCTCTGTGTGGGGGGGACTCGGGCACGTGGGGGGGGCTGGCTGTTTGTGAAGCTGCGAGTCTGTAGGCTCGGGGTGTGAGTGCCACTCAGTGGTTCTGCAGGGGGCGGGGGCAGGGGGGACTTTACAAGATTTGGGGAGAGTTTGCGGTTTGAAGACTTTATGGTTCCTGCGTTTGTAGAGATGTGGTGTGGGTTTTACATCGGCTTGCGGGGGGCATGGATTTGGTTGTATTGATAGGCTTGGGGTGCTAGAGGTTTAGGTAGAGGCTTGGGGTGTTCAAGGATTTGGGGTTTAAAGGTTCGGGGCATGCGTTTGGGGGTGTATACTTTGGGAGTCTGAGCGTCTGGGTGTTTAGAGGCTTGGGGTGTCTAAAACTTGAGAGACTAGGGCTTCAGGAGTACACATGCGGGTTCTCCAATTGTGGGTTTGGAAGTCTAAGGACTTGGCGGGGGCGGGCGGTTCTGGTTCTGAGGTTCAGAGGTTGGTGGGGAGCCATCGGCCGGCCACTGGATCTCCTCTGGGACCAGGGGCTGGGGCAGAGCGCTGACACCCTGGCGAGGGCTGAAATGTGGGGGTCCCCCGGGGCGACCCCGGGCCCCTCTCCCACAGGTTCTCCATGATCACGCCCAACGTCCTGCGGCTGGAGAACGAGGAAACCGTGGTGTTGGAGGCCCATGATGTGCAGGAGGACATCCGCGTCACTGTCACCGTGGAAGACTTCCCGGCCAAAAAGCGAGTGCTGGCCAGGGAAGAAGCGGTGCTGACCAAGGCCAACGGCCACTTAAATACGGTCACCATCAAGGTGAGCGCATTCCAAGGTCCTGCGGGCACCCACCCCGCCCCTTCTGAGCCCCACCCTTCCAGTCCTGGTATCCCTAAGCCCCTCCCCCTTGGGTCCCCTCCCCTCGTGAAGGGCCACCCCTTCTGACCCCAAGCTCCCGCCTTCTGAGCACCCTTCCCCTCTAAGCCCTTTCTTCCTTCAGTGTCCCT
The DNA here is from genome assembly GCA_030015415.1 of Cynopterus sphinx. Classification (NCBI taxonomy): domain Eukaryota; kingdom Metazoa; phylum Chordata; class Mammalia; order Chiroptera; family Pteropodidae; genus Cynopterus; species Cynopterus sphinx. The sequence continues at coordinate 39,863,287 of CM057390.1, read as the reverse complement.
CCCCTCTCTGAGTCTCCTCCCTTCCTGAGCACCCCCAAACCCGCTAACCCCAGTCCTCTGAGACCCCTGTCTAATTCCACCTTCTTTCCCCCGCCTTCTCTGACCACTACCCCCTCTCCGAGTACTCCCCTCTCCCCAACCTGGAACACACTGGGAAGGCCAGGAGTGATGGGCCGGTGTGGGCCCAGCCAAAGGCCAAGAGGTTGGGCTGTGGGCAAGGGCCCTGGAGCAGACCCTGACTTATGTCCTGGTCCACGCCTAGATCCCAGCCAGCCAGGAATTAAAATCAGAGAAGGGGCACAAGTTCGTGACTGTCCTGGCATCCTTCGGGAACACCGCGGTGGAGAAACTGGTGCTGGTCAGCCTTCAAAGCGGTTACCTCTTCATCCAGACAGACAAGACCATCTATACCCCAGGCTCCACAGGTCAGGGGGCTGGGGAGCGGCCGGAGAGGGCAAGGTCCGGGGGCATTGGGAGGTGCAGGGCCTCACTGAGCTGTCCCTTGCTCCCCCACCATGTCCAGTCCTCTACCGCATCTTCACTGTCGACCACAAGCTGCTGCCCGTGGGCCGGACCGTCATCATCAGCATTGAGGTACCAGCCGGCCGGGGCCTGGACATGCCTGGGTCAGAGACTTGGGGAAGAGACAAAGGTAGAGAGACAGAGAGAGAGACAGGAGAAAGGCACAGCGGCAGATACCCCAAAAGCAAAGAAATAGAGAGTCACAGAGAGTTCTGGAGACGGGCGAGGACCCGGGGAGACAGCGTGGAGGGATGCTCGCGCCCATGGATTCATCCCGGCTCCAGATAAACCCCTGGCTCCTGTGACTCTGCCCAGGGGGCTCCCCTCCCTGAGCCTCAGTCTTCTCATCTGAAGCCTGGGACAATTCTGTGTAGGAGTCTGTTCCGTCAAGGGGCGCCTGTGAGCCCCTGATTCCAGGCTCCCACCGGCTGGGGGGTGGGGGGTAAAAGCCCACATCCTGGCCGCAGCCCACAAGGCCCTGCACCCCCTGCCCCCGTCCCCTCCTCCCTCTCTCCCCCTCACTCACTCCACTCCGGCCACACGGGTCTCTTGGCTATTCCTCCAACACGCCAGGCACGCGGCCTTTGCAGGGGCCGTTCCCTCTGCCCAGAAGACCCTCCTCCTCCAGACGTCCTCCCGGCTTGCCCTTTTACCATCTTCAAGGCTTTGCTCAAATATTGTTCATGTCCCAGTTTTACAGCGAGGCCTCCCTGAGCACCCCGGAAAACTGCAGCTCCTCCTCTCCCCCGTCCCGACACACACTCCCCTCCTCCCCTCCCCTCCCCTCCCTTTCTGCCTCTCCTGTTGGCATCCTGTAAATTGGAATTAATTTGTTTGTTAATCGCCTTCTCCATGGAACCTAAATTCCCTGCGGGAAGGGTTTCTTCATGTTGTTGTTCAGGGACCTTATCTCCTGAACCCAACAAAGTGCTTGGCATCTCAAAGGGCTTACCAAAAACTGACTGGAAGACGGGATGCAGGGAGGGAGAAGGGAAGGAGGGCCGTGAAATATCACCAGGAGAGCATTATTGTCGAGTCACCCCGATGTCTAGGAGAAGCCAGAAACCCACATTTGCGTGTGATGTCTCCTGACGTCTAACCGTTGGCAACAATGGCGATGATAGGGGTGTACGTGAAATTGCTATTTGTGTAAGTCAAAGTGTCACACGTGTGGCTTAGCACAGATCAAATGCTCGCTCAGGGTGTGGCACAAAAGTGGGTAAAAAAGACTAGTTATTATTAAATATATTCGGGGGGGGGCACTGATACCGATGAGCGCCATGTCTCAGGGCAGTAAAGTGGGGGCTATGTGGTTCTCCTGTTTTCAGAGGTGCACGCTGAGCACAGAGAGGTTAACTAACTTGCCCAAGGACACACAGCTTATAGGCAGCACAGCCGGGATTCGAACCCTGGCCGACCGACTCAGGTCCATGTGTTTAACCACCGCCCCTGTAGACGTGACAAAGCGTGTCCAGACGCAGAGAGAAACTGAGCAGCCCGGTCTCTGAAGGGCCACACGTCTCCCTGTCTCCCCACAGACTCCCGAAGGCGTCCCCATCAAGCGGGAACCCATGTCTTCTCAAAACCAGATCGGCATCTTGCCCTTGTCTTGGAATATTCCGGAGCTGGTCAAGTATGTCAGGCCCTCCAGGAGGGGGTGCAGAGTTCCCCTGTTCCGGGAGGAGTGGGGAACTGCCCGGCCTAGCCTGCTCACCCGCCTGCGTTCCCCACAGCTTGGGGCACTGGAAGATCCGCGCCCACTATGAAGATTCGCCACAGCAGGTCTTCTCCGCAGAGTTCGAGGTGAAGGAGTATGGTAAGAGAGCGGGGATTCAGGGCGGGGGGCCCACACACTGGACCCCACACCGGGCCCTAACCAGAGCCATCTCTCCCCCAGTGCTGCCCAGTTTTGAGGTCCAAGTGGAGCCTGAAGAGAAATTCTACTACATCGATGACCCAAAGGGCCTGGAGGTCACCATCACAGCCAGGTGAGGGGAGCGAGGTGGGGCGAGGTGAGAGGTCAGTCAAGGGCCAGGCGAGGAACCAGGGGCGGGATTAGGTGACAGCCAAGTGAGGGGCCAGAGGAGGGACCAAGGGAGGGGTCAGATGGGGGCCAGGTGAGATACCAGGTGAGGGGCTAGGTGAAGGCCAGGTGACAGACCAGGCGAGGGCCAGGCGAGGACTAGGGCAGGGTGAGATGAGGGGCCGGGGGCTCTGGGTCCTCACGTGGCCAGTGGAAGTTCAGGGATACGCTCAGATTTTCAGCAGGGGAGAATCTGAGCCTCTCCTCGCCGCACAGGTTCTTGTACGGGAAGAATGTGGAGGGAACGGCCTTTGTCATCTTTGGGGTCCAGGACGGTGACCAGAGGATTTCGCTGCCCCAGTCCCTCAGCCGCGTTGTGGTACTTGCCAGAGGCCCCCCTGAGCCTCCTCTACTCTGAAGCCCTCCTTCTCCCCTTTCTGAGTCCCCTCCCTCCCCACCCCACGGGAACCCCTCCCCCCTGCTGAGACCTCTCCTGTTCTCCCCCAGATAGAGGATGGCACTGGGGAGGCCACGCTGAGCCGAGAGGTGCTCCTGGATGGGGTGCAGCCCTCCCGAGAGGATGCCCTGGTGGGCAAGTCCTTGTACGCGTCGGTCACCGTCATCCTGCACTCAGGTGAGGCCTGCCCTGAGGGCAGAGGCCCAGCACCCCCACAAGGTCCCGTCTGAGAGGGCCCGCCCAGTACGAGGTGGGACTCCCAGCCTGAAGGAGGGGGCCCAGAATGAAGGTGGGTTCGGTCTGACCAGGAAGGCCCAGTCTGATGGGGGAGGCCCAGACAAAGGGGAGACCCAGTCTGAGGAGGGAGGCCCGGCATGAAGACAGGTCCAGCCTGAGGGGTGGCCCGAGAGCCTGCCCTCACGGCCGACCCCCCCCCCCCAGGCAGCGACATGGTGGAGGCGGAAAGCGCTGCTATCCCCATCGTGACTTCCCCCTACCAGATCCACTTCACCAAGACCTCCAGGTTCTTCAAGCCCGCCATGCCCTTCGACCTCATGGTGAGACGCCCCTTCCTCTGCTCCTGAGCTCTGGCCACCCTCCGGGTCTCCTGAACCCCCTCCACCTGCTCCTGCACCCACAGGTGTTCGTCACGAACCCCGACGGCTCCCCGGCCCGCCGCGTCCCCGTGGCAACCCAGGACTCCCTGGACGTGCAGTCGCTGACCCAGGATGACGGTGTGGCCAAGCTAATCATCAACACACACAAGGACCGGAAGCCACTGGACATCACCGTGAGTCCACCTGCCGTGGGACCCCTCACCGGGGAACCGGGGGGCTTTATTTGTACAGTGAAGTCCTGACTTTTGTACAAAGGGATCCCGTGGTGTGCAGAATGGAGTCCTCCATTTGCATGCGGGGGCCTCGCCATCCACACAGAGAGGTGTTTCATTTGCGTAGAGGGGTTCTTGTCTTCATGGTGGGGGACCACCATCTGCGCAGATGTCTTATACGGGCCCCGTGAGGACACTGGACCCACCTGAATGATCCATAATAGTCTCCCGTCTCCAGATCCTTAACTCGATCCCATCTGCAAAGCCCCCCTCTTGTCATGTAAAGTACCATATTCCCAGGTCCCGGGGATTAGGATGGGGACATCTCAGGGGAGGAAGGGGGAACACGCATCCCTCTCTTCCCGCCCAGGTCCGCACCATGAAGGAGGGCATTCCGGAGGCACGACAGGCCACCAACACCATGCAGGCCCTGCCCTACAGCACCATGGGCAACTCCAACAACTTCCTGCACCTGTCCGTGCCCCGCGTGGAGCTGAGGCCAGGGGACACGCTCAATGTCAACTTCCACCTGCGAACGGACCCCGGCCTGGAGGCCAAGATCGGCTACTACACCTACCTGGTCTGTGGCGTCCTAGAACCCCCAGGGCCCCCGGAGCCCTCCCCGGTCTTGCATCCCCCACTCCACCCCCCTCCTGCCATCCCGATCCCGATCCTGATGCCAGCCTGTGCCTGCCCCCCAGGTCATGAACAAGGGGAAGCTGCTGAAGGTGGGACGCCAGAAGCGAGACGCAGGCCAGAACCTGGTGGTGCTGCCCCTGGCCATCACCACGGACTTCATCCCTTCCTTCCGCCTCGTGGCCTATTACACAATGATAGGCTCCAACGGCCAGAGGGAGGTGGTGGCCGACTCCGTGTGGGTGGACGTCAAGGACACATGTGTGGGCACGGTGAGCGTCGCTGGGTGTCTCCCCGCGTCCACCTTGGGACCCTTTCCCTGTCTGTCCAGCCTTTCGAAGCCATTTCCCTCCCTCGCTTGCAGGGTTCCTGTCCCGTCTCCGTTCCCTTTATGTTTTCTTCTCCCTCCGCTTTAGCCTCGGTGTCTCCCTCGCTCCCAGTTCTCCCCCTTCCCTTGACTTTCCGCTCGATGCTGTTTCCATGCTTCTCTCTTCTTCCCGCCCGGTCGCCACCTTTCTCTCTTTTCAGACCAGCCCAGGACGCCCTCTGTCCTTGGCTGAGCAAGCCCGGGGTCTCCCGGGACTGACTTCTCCCTCTCGCCTCTCCCACCTCCCCACAGTTGGTGGTAAAAAGTGCCAAGAAGGAGGGAAAGCCCCATGTCCCTGGACAACAGATGGCCCTCAAGATCGAGGGCAACCAGGGGGCCCGGGTGGGGCTGGTGGCCGTGGACAAAGGCGTGTTCGTGCTGAACAAGAAGAACAAGCTGACTCAGAGTAAGGTGCGCCCCCACGTCGCTGAGGTGGCGAGAGGTGGCACAGGCCACGGCGAGGCGGTGGGTGCAGGCGGGGACGGCCCTGGGGAGAATTGACCACGTGGGGTCAGGGGAGAGTTGAGTTCAAAGGTCAAAATGGACAGAGGCATGGGCATGGGTTGAAGTTCAGGCTGCAGAGGGCAATGTGGATGGATAGGGTCCAGGCTGGGGGTGGTCATGGCCATTGACCCCTCCGCGTCGTGCAGATCTGGGACATGGTGGAGAAGGCGGACATCGGCTGCACGCCGGGCAGCGGCAAGAACTATGCAGGTGTCTTCAAGGACGCGGGGCTGGCCTTCCAGACAAACAAAGGCCTGCAGACCGACCAGAGGGATGGTGAGGAGGGGGATGTCCACCTCCCGGGTGGCATCAGGGAGCCCCGGGGTCAAGTCCTACTGCCCCCACCACTATCTAGCACATCGCTCTCCTCTCTGAGCCTCAGTTTCCCCTGTGAAATCGGGGCGGTCACCCTGCGCCGTGGGGAGTGAACGGAGGGCACACAGTAGGTGCTTCATCCGTCTCATTCCCGGTGCACCTGCTGCTCAGATCCCCAGTGCCCGAAGCCCGCTGCCCGGCGACGCCGCTCAGTGCAGCTGATGGAGAAGAGGAAGGACAAAGGTGGGAGCCTCTCGCCCCCCCCCACCCCACCCTTGAATCTCCCCCATCCCAGACCCCAGCCAAAGCCACGGGAGGGAAAGGGCCGAGTTTGGGGTGGGGGAAGGAAGTCTCCCCTCGGATGCATCCGATGGCGTGACCGGCTCTGCGCCCCCACAGCGGGCCAGTATCAGGACAAGGAGCTGCGCAGGTGCTGCGAGGACGGCATGCGGGACAACCCCATGAACTTCCCGTGCAAGCGCCGCGCCGAGTTCATCCTGCAGGGCCCGGCCTGCGTGGCCGCCTTCCTGGACTGCTGCGACCACATCGCCCAGCTGCGACTGCAGCTCCGCCGCGACGAGAGCCTGGGGCTGGCCCGAAGTGAGTCCCGAGTGTGTGTGCGCGTGTGTGTGGGGTGGGGGGGTCCCTGCCATCGGGGACTGGAAACTGATGCCATCAGTACCAGGATGAAAAGTCACAGAAAACAAGAATGCCTTTGCTTAAAAACCAAGGAAGATTGGGAAACTTCCACGGTGGCGGGCTGGCAAGCCCCCCCCCCACACACACATACATCTTTTTTTTTTCTTTAAACATTCTCCACTGACAGAAAAACGGTCATGCAGGTCGACGACCGTTTTCCCCTCCAACAGCGACTCCTGCACCCCTTAGCGTGGATTTTCTGGAAACAGAGAGGTTCTCCCCCTAAAAACCACAGCGCCGTCCCCAGGATCAGGGTGTCCGTGCCGAGGCCTTCCCACTGTCTAATCCACGGCCCTCGCTGGCGTTTTGCCCCTTTTTTTTTTGTTTTTCTGTTTGTTTGTTTGTTCGTTTGTTTCGGTTTTTAGTCCCTGATGGGAAAAGGATCCAGCTCAGACTCGTACACGGTATCTATGTGTCCTGATCCTCCCGTATCTGTCCCACCCCTGGTCGCTCTTCAGTCTTCCTACGACTTTCACGTTCTTGCCACATAAGATCACACGGGCCAGGCATTCTGAGGGTTGTCTGGCCCCTCGGGGCTGATGTTTCTTCATTATCGCATTTAGGTTTTGCCTTTCGGCAGGATCGTCGCAGCAGAGAGGCCGTGTCCTCCCTGGTGCTTCCCATCGGGAGGCGGGTGGCACCGATTTGTCCCGTTATCAGTGATGGGAGGCTTGGGCCCTTGATCCAGGTGGTGTCTGCCACTCATTGCAAAATTCCCCTTTATTCCTTTTAGTTACTTTTTTTAATTATTTTAAATTTTAAGTCAAAACAATTTCCCCAAAGATCGATGTTCACTTAGCCTGTAACACAGCAGTTGCGGATGGACGCCTCACATGGTAACACGTAATTCTTGTGCACCTGCGTGCTTTTTTTGGGGGGGGTGGGGACTTAAAAATAAGTAGCCACCTCTCCAGGATAGCTGTTGCCAAAATGGACAGATATTTCTGGGTCCTTCCAGCTGGAAAGCGAGCAGCACCCCCTTCACCCCCCACTCCAACCTCAAAAGACGCAAAGATTCCCAACGCACGTGAGCAGAGGACTTGACTCGCTTTGCAAACTGTAATGACTGGGCAGGTTGCTTTCTACTCCGGTGACGTAGAGTCGATGACAAAGAGAAGACAGGACCGCTGGGGGGGTCAGGCAAGACTCGGGTTTTTTGTTTTCTCAGTTCCGTGTGTATTTTGTCCCACCCGTTGGCGGTAAGACCGAGGGTTGCCGCAATGTCGGCAACCCCGAAGGGGCTCTCTGAAGGGTTCCTCCAGAGCACGAGTGGGTTCAGGCATCCCACCCACGTAGATGTCAGACCCAAGGCCAGGTCAGAGTCTGCCATCATTTGTGAGGATCCCACAGCCCAGCCGAACCCCCGTGGAGCCCAGACTGGTTCAGCTGCTGATGGTGTCCAGGTGGCCGTCAAGGCCACCACCTCCTCAGGGTCTCCAACAAGCCGGGACCCTCTCCGCTTACCTGGCTGCTCGTAGGACCCCCGTGACCTCAGACAGAGCGGGCACAGGGCCGCGAGGCCGCGGGGCCTTTACAGCCTCACAAAATGCTTTCATTTCTTTGAAAACCAGAGCGGGGGAGATGGACATAACCCAGCCTGGATTATGTTTTTCCTTTATACCGGCACGGTTGTAAAACAGGATTTTTAAAAGGTTTCTGTGGAGGCGAGAGCCCCGAAAGACAAACATGCCTGCCCCCCCACAACGTCATCACTTGGCCATGGGCGTGTTTCGAGGCCAGGGGCCCCGCCAGGCCTGGGGAGGCGCGTGTCTGAGGGACCAGCAGGGGGAGCAGGCCTGTTCTAGACCCAGCGTCTTCCCACCTTCCCAGGCGACCTGGATGAGGACATCGTTCCCGAGGAAGACATCATTTCCCGAAGCCAGTTCCCTGAGAGCTGGCTGTGGACCATCGAGGAGTTGAAAGACCCAGAGAAAAATGGGTGAGGCTGGGATAACACCCCCGACTCCTCCCCATTCAAGCCACCCCCGGGCCAGTCCCTGCAGACACCCCAGACAAGACCATTGAATCTGCATGCACCCACCCCTCTCTGTTTGGACTACAGTGGAACCCCATAACCCAGAGTCGGGCTCCTCCACGTGCCCACCTTGCTCCCCCCAAGTCTGTCCTCCAAACCTGCTGTCCCGCGCCCCCATGTCTCCTCCATCCAGAGTCTCCACGAAGACCATGAACGTGTTTTTGAAGGACTCCATCACCACCTGGGAGATCCTGGCTGTGAGCTTGTCCAACAAGAAAGGTGAGAGATGGTGGCCCCGCCCCCAGGAGGCAGGACCCCAGAGCCCCTGGGCATGTTCCCACCTGGGCAGGCCTCTGCTTCCTGGCGACTGACATGATACTCTGTCCCCTGGTTCCTGGGCGATATAGTCAGTGCCTGTGTGCCCCCTGCCTCCCCACGCACAGCCTCCCCCACTGTCGACATCCCCCACAAGAGTGTGCGTTTGTCACAGTCAGTGAACTCACACTGACGCGGCGCCATCACCCCACGTTCGGCGCTGACATCAGGACTCACTCTCCATGGTGTGCGTTCTGCGGATTTGGACGAACGTCCTTGTATGACATGGTCGCCATGGTAGTGTCACACAGAACCATTTGCAACCATCTACAACCCTCCGAGAGGTGATGTTGACACAACCGTGGGTGTAAAAGCAATTCGGAAAAGATAAACGGGGAAGCACGATGAAACGGGGGCTTGAAACACGGGTGGTCAGATTGTGAAACGTGGCAAGACGGTGGAGGTGTCCCCTCGCGGCCCACCAGACCTGAGGAGGACTGGCTAAATGTGGTGGCTTTTAGGGAGGGCTGGGAGTGAGTCGGGTGAGGAAGGGGAGGCACTGACTTGGGGTGCACATTGAAGTGGGTGCCGAAAACGTCAGTCATCAAGACAAACAATATTCCAGGGCGATCGTTTTTAAAAAATCAAAGCGAATGCAAAATCAAAAAGAAAATCCACGATGAGCAAAATATCCACATTTTAAATAGAGACCAGAGCCATTGGCATACTCACGTTCTTCCAAGCAAACTTTAAAAAGTTTTCCAATGACCGGAGTTAGCATCGTTTTTAAAATGGGGACAGAATGTACGTCCTGAGAAAGCCACCCTTGGACAGTGCACGATGTCAGTGGCTTGTTAAGTATATTCGCAAGCGTCAGTTTGGAAGTTTAAATCTGAGTTAACGAAAATGAAATAAAAGTAGCAATCCAGTTCCCACTCCAGCGAGCCGCATCTCCAGGGCCCAGGCCCCGTGGGGCTTGGGGCTACCATTTTGGGGAGTGCAGCTGTGAACCTGGCCTGCTTTCCTCCTTCACGTCCATCTACGAGTAAAATGACAAAGAAAATGGAAACCACCAAATTGTGGCAACTCCCGGCTGTCATCACCTCCTGTCATTTACCGCCGGTCACATTGCTCAACCGACAGGCTTCTGCAGTGACAGGCTGAGGTCTGGCTGGACAGCTCCCGTGGTCAGGGCTAGGCCCTGAGACCCTGGGAGGGGCAGGAACGTGGAGCCGAACCTGGACCCTATCCAACCTGCCCAGCCCCTACCCTTGACACTCGCTCGTGTCCTGTGTCCTCCCCGGGCAGGGATCTGTGTGGCCGACCCCTACGAAGTCACCGTGGTACAAGATTTCTTCATCGACCTGCGGCTGCCCTACTCTGTCGTGCGGAACGAGCAGGTGGAGGTCCGAGCTGTCCTCTACAACTACCACGAGACGAAAAGGCTCAAGGTGGGTCCCGGGGGCAGCACGGACGTGGAGAGGGGCTTTGGGGGCAGGGCCGTGGCACCTGCCCCTGACCTGGGACTCTCCCCATCAGGTGAGGGTGGAACTGCTCTACAACCCAGCCTTCTGCAGCCTGGCCACTGCCAAGAAGCGCCACCAGCAGGTTTTGAGCATCGACCCCACGTCCTCCTTGGCCGTGCCTTTTGTCATTGTGCCCCTGAAGATCGGCCTGCAGGAGGTGGAGGTCAAGGCCACCGTCTTCGACTTCCTCCTCACTGATGGTGTCAAGAAGACTCTGAGGGTCGTGGTGAGTCTTTAGGGTACCCGCTTCCTCTCGTCCTTCAGGAAAGGCTGCTCTTCCCCTCGTGCTGTCACCCCAGCTTGACCCCCAGGCTCTGCTTTGGTACTAAGGTAGCTCCTGATTTAATGAGCGCTTCCCGTGTGCCGGACACTGCCAAGTACTCGGGCACAATGTTCTATTTTACTTTATTATTATTTTTTTTTATTATTTTATTTTGTGTATTTATTATTCTAATCATTGATTTTGAAAATTGACTTTTAAATGTGGTTTTGTTTTTTTTTTACGTATTTTCTTTTTCTTTCCTGTTTATTTTGTTATTTTGCTTCATTTGTTATTTCCGTTTTGAACTTTTATTTTATAATTTAGTTTCCTTTTCTAAAATGTATTTGGTTTTTATTTCATTCAACCCACTGAGAGGCGCAGGGTTGCGAACGGACTCTGGACCCAGACTACCCAGTTCAAACCCCGGTTCGGTTCTCCCGGCTGTGCGACTCTGGGCAAGCTGCTTTCCCTCTCTGTTCTGTGGTTTCCTCAGCCTGAAAGTGAGGGTGATGATAGCGGTACCCACCTGGTCGGGTCGTTGTGAATATTAAATGAGTTAACCTGAGTCAAGGAAACTCCTGGGGACATAGGAAGATTTCTAAAGGCTTCGTTGTTGTTAATTTGTAATTTGGTCGTTGATCTGCACAGTGGGGTGCGGTCGATGTTGGTATGGCCTCCTTACAAGGAAGGGAGCTGAGGCTCAGAGAGGTTAAGTAGCTGGCCCCCAGTCACACAGCTAAGACGGGGCAGGGGCCATCAGGTCTACACCACAGCAATCCCCAGAGCAGTGCCCTGCGGACCAGCTGTCCGTCCGTCCGTCCTTTTATTCACCATCTTCCCCTTCCCTCAACACCATCCAGCCGGAGGGAATCAGAGTCAACAAAACCGTGGCGGTTCACACGCTGGATCCAGAACACCTGGGCCATAGTGAGTCAGCGGCGGAGAGGCGCGAGGCCGTGGCGGGATGGGGTGGTGATGTGGGGCAGGGGAGGTGGCAGGAGGGGGCCGGGGCCATTGGTGTCTCCCATTCGACCGGCAGATGGTGTGCAGCGAGAGGAGGTCCATGCTGCAGACCTCAGCGACCAAGTCCCAGACACAGAGTCAGAGACCAGGATCCTCATTCAGGGTGAGATGCCCTTGGGCCGGCCCCACGGGGCCTAGGAAGGTGTCAGGTGGGGGAAGGAACCATGACCCCCCCAGAAGGGAGCCCAGTTCCATCTAATTCTGGGACCACTTAACGCGGTGCCTCTCTCCTTCACTTTAGCTGGAATCGTCTCTCCTGACTGTTGGTCGACGGCTCCAGGCCGTATTCGGTTCAGCAACTAGCTTGACTGATAAGGAAATTTAGGCGAGAAGCAATAGAGTTCGAGAGCAGAAATGCTGGAACTAATGGGGACGGCGCCCCAGCCGTCCCTGACGCTTTGGCCCTGCCTGGCGAGAGCCTGGGAACACTGTGGGCCGCCCCGATCGGCCTCAGCCCATGGCGGGTCTCCTCGCTTGAGCACCGTCCTTTGCCTTGGCTGCAGGGACCCCAGTGGCCCAGATGGCAGAGGACGCCATCGACGGGGAGCGGCTGAAGCACCTCATTGTGACGCCCTCGGGCTGCGGGGAGCAGAACATGATCGGCATGACCCCCACGGTCATCGCGGTGCACTACCTGGACCAAACGGAGCAGTGGGGCAAGTTCGGCCTAGAGAAGCGGCAGGAGGCCCTGCAGCTCATCGAGAAGGGTGTGTCCCCTGCCCCTTCTGGAGAAGCCCCTCTCTGAGCTCTCTCCTCCCCGAGACCGCACCCCCACACCCCACCCCCACAAGGTCCTGCCCCTCCTCTAAGGCCTCCTGCTCTCCCCTCTTTGAGACCCTGGCCCCTCGGCCCTCGGATCCCCTCTCTAGGCTCCCTCCCTCACCAAGGCCCCCTTGCCCCTGAACCCACTTGAGGACCCTCGCCTCTCTGAACCCCCTTTCCTCTGAGAAGTCCTTCCCTCTCTGGTCCCCTCCACCCTCTCAGAGCCCCTCTTCCCTGTTAGCTCCCCTCCCCTCCAGACATCCCTCCCGGTCTGAGCCCCCTCCTTTCTCTTTGCACCTCTGTCCCGCCCTTCCCCTCTCTAAGTCCCTCTCCTAGCTGATACACCCGCTCCTCTGGTGACACTTCTCTCCTCCCTGCAGGGTACACCCAGCAGCTGGCCTTCAGACAACCCAACAAAGCCTTCGCGGCCTTCCTGGGCCGGCCATCCAGCACCTGGTGAGCTGGCCCATCTTCCGTCTTGCACCCCCCTGGGAAGGGATCTGGATCCCCAGCTTGGGGTGGTCTAGACCCGAACTCCCCAGCACAGCGGTGTGGGGAGGACCCCTCCACCCACTGGCTAAGTGACCTACGGTCAGGCCTGCATGCAACACAGGGCACACCCAGCTGGACCTTCCCCTCTCTGCTCATCGGCTGGGTGGGATGGCCGTCTCTGGATCCCAGAGCCAGTCGGCTCACTTTCTGTGCCCACCCCCCTCCCTTCCCACAGGCTGACAGCCTACGTGGTCAAGGTCTTCTCTCTAGCTGCCAACCTCATCGCCATCAACTCCGAAGTCCTCTGCGGGGCTGTCAAATGGCTGATCCTGGAGAAGCAGAAGCCCGATGGCGTATTCCAGGAGGATGGACCCGTGATACACCAAGAAATGATTGTAAGAGGCAGGAATTCAGGCCAGGCTCAGGGAGAGGGGGGCCTGAGGGTCACGGAATGGACAAGAGAGCGTACTCCCTCTGCCATTGCCCAATTCACTGTGTTGGGCGGGGAGGGAGCGGAACAGAGAAGTAAAGGAGTTGTCGGTGTCATTCCTCCTTTGCAAAAACCAGAGACCTGTGGAGTCCAGTACGAAACGAGAGTTCCTTGGCTCCCCATGGCTTTGAAAATAATCCCAGACCTCCTTAGAGTTGTGGTTCTCAAAGTGTGGTCCCCAGGCCGGCAGCACCAGCATCCCCTGCAAACTCGGTGGAAATGAACGTGCCTGGGCTGGAGCCCAGGTGCACTGAATCAGAACCTTTAGGGATGGGGCCTAGGAATCACAGTTTGAATCAGCCCCCACCCCAAGCGATGTCGACGTGTGCTCAAGTTGGAGCATGGCTGCCTCCGCCTGATCTTTCATGTTTTCACCTTTGGGCCTTGCTCTGTCCAGCCACGGGGCCTTTGCACGTGCTGTCCCCACAGCCCGGCGTGCTGAATCCTACTCACTCTTCGGATCGTGGCCCCACTCACCATCCTTCGGGGACATCCTGCCCAACCTCCCTGACCGAATCGTACTCCCACTGTCCGTTCTCACTGGCACGTCCACTTCTGCACAGCACTCATCAGTGTGTAATGAGACATCCATTGACAGGCTGACTGGCTCATGGCTGTCTCTCCTACTAGACAGGGAGCTCCATGCGGGCCGGGACCAGTGTCTGGTTTTTGTCGATAGCACCAACAACGTTTGCAGAATGAGTGAGTGAATGGATGAATGAATGAATGAATGAATGAATACTAGAGTCTGGCCCTCCTCTGAGACCCTGAGTAGAGAGCCAGCCCTGCTCTGACTCAGTGATCCTACAGGGGGTTGGTTGGCACGTGGGGACATACCGATGATGACCTCATCCTTGCTTCCTGCTCCCATCCTAGGGTGGGTTCAATCACGCCGAGGAGAAAGACGTGTCCCTCACGGCCTTCGTGCTCATCGCGCTTCAGGAGGCCAACGACATCTGCGAGGGACAGGTCAACGTAAGTGTCGCCCAGCCCCTCGCTCCTCTCTCCTACGCAGGGCACGTCCGCTTTGGAGATCTTGTAATCATCCCATGTCTTGGGGTTTTGAGAATGGGTGTTTGACCTTTGGCTTCCCAAGTTAGGAAGCTCAGGATCTCACCTTCGGCCCACTAGCTGCTTCTCCTTCCTCAGGACCCCAGACCAGAGATGGCGGGGAGAAAGCTGTTACCTTTAGTGGCCAAGAGGAACCCCGACCTTTCTGATTTAAACCTTGCAGATTAGGAAGAAATGCTGGTAGGAAGGAGGCAGCCCTAGGGCTGTGGGGTCAGGCAGATCCCACTTCAGATCCTGACTCTCCGGCGCGTCCCCTGGCCGGGCCTCAGTGTGTGCATCTGTGAAATGGGTCTAAGAACTTCATGGTTTTTTTTTTTAGGACTCTAAGTCGTTCTGGATGTAACACACGAGTGACCTGGGTTAGGCAAAGATTGATGGGAGGATTGTTTTAAGGGTCCGAGAATTCATCAAGTGCAAACATGCGAGTGGTTTGGGGGACTCTCCCAGGATGCGTTGTTCCTCCCTGTGGTGTCCTTCATTCGCTTCTTGCACAATAATTCAGCTTTCCCAGCCTGGCAGATCATGGCTCGGCTTCCTTGGGAAAATAGCCAGACCCGGGTTAGAGTGTTCCGATTCCCAGGGAAGGATTCCTCGGTCGAGTCAGGTGCTCACTTCTGAACCGATCAGCTTAGACCAAGAAGTAGGCCTTACTGGGCCTATCTGGCTGCTTCCGCAGTGGCCATGGGAATGAAAGGGCGGAAGACAGGTTTCTCCAAAAGTCAGGGGTGGGCATAGGAGAGAGCCTCGTAGGCGAAATGGTTAGTTCCCACGACAGCACGGCAACCTCACGGCAGGATGCGGCATAGACTGTGGAACCAGACGGCTAAGGTTCAAGTCAAGAGTGTGCTGGGACGTGCTTGAGAAAAATGATTGTTCCTTCTTTTCCAGGAACTTTTCAAGCTCACTGTTCAACACGATCGTTATTAAAAATTAAATTATAAATTTAAATAAATTTGACTCAACGTGAAGCATAAAACACAGATACCAAACACTCCAAACTCATCATTGCTTATTTGACTAACTTTTATCATGGTCTGGGCTCTCCAGGCGATTTATATCCATCATAGCTGTACGATGGACATATTCCGTAATACCGTGCTGCTACCCATTCCTTAAAACTCTACATTCAGTGATGCCACATAGGGAGGTCGAGCTTGGCCATGGTGGCCTTTACACTATGCAAATCGGCAAACACCACAAACCACGTCTGCCCCAGCCCTCATCCCTCAGGGGCTCAGTATTCCCATCTGTGCAGTCGTCATGATGATAAAAACCATACCCACCTGGTAAGATTTGAATGAGTGAGCATGTGCCTGGCACACAGTGTTAGCTATGACTGATGACGACAATGACGACGACGATGACAATGACGATGAGATAAGAGGTGGCCCCAGGGCTATGCCAGCTCATGCTAGCTCACGCGTGCCTCTTCGAGGTGTTTCTTTCTCACCCCATGTTCAGGGGCATCCCCTTGGTAGCTTGAAGTTGGACACGAGGGGAGTTTTTGCACCATGGTAATTAGTGATCTATAAACCAGCCCCCCACCAGTGAGTAGGCAACTGGTTATTAAACATTCACCGGCACATTACGGGGTATATAGACTGCGCCAGGCACAGAGTCGGTACTCAGCAACAGAGCAGGTGGCTAAAATGTCTGAAAAGCCTTAAAAAAATAGATCCAAAACAGAAATGTCCCAAGGACAGAAACCTCATGCCTAGGAAGTGGTGTTTATGTGACCCTGACGGGCTCTTTGTGACAGCAGGGCCCATCTCACCAGAGCACCCAATCCACTTTCTCGTAGAGCCTGGGGGCCAGCATCAACAAGGCCGGAGACTTCCTGGAAGCCCAGTACCTGAACTTGCGGAGACCCTATAGCGTGGCCATTGCTGGCTACGCCCTGGCCCTGGTGGGCAAGCTGAAGGGCCCCCTCGAGGAGAAATTTCTGAACACTGCCACAGGTGAGGGGCAGCCTCGCAGCGGCGAGGAGGGGCTCAGGGCTGAGGCTTGAGGGTGGGATGCATGGCTCTCAGCTGTGCTTGGATGGACAGCTCCAGGCTCAGCTCGGGTGGGTGACGCTAAGCTGAGCAGGTGGGGCAGGGGCTGCAGGTGTGAGAAGTCCTCGTCGTAAGTGACCCAAGAAGATCCACGGCATCATTCAACAAAGGCGTGTTGAGCACTTGCTGTGACAAACCCCTTCCTGCCCCATTCCCACTGGGAGACCTTGTGTGGCTCACTTAACCTGTCTGGACCTTGGGTTGAAGAGGACACCCACACATCGTGGGGTGATTGCGAGGCTCAAACGAGCGATGCCGGCCGAAGGTCTAGCACACCGTAGAAGATCTATCACTGCTGATGTTGTCGTTGCCTTTATCATTGTCATTATCACAAGGGTCATTAGGGTTAGATGAGACGGTGGCATAGGGGTTTGGGCACAGTGGGCGGCACAGAGTGAGCACTTGGTCACTAGTTACAACGATGACACTGTGTCAGGTTTACACTCACTGATGTGACACATCTGAACGGACACCGAAGTGGTTTAAGGAGAGAAGAGGATCTCTTGCCGCGTAACCGCGTGGTGTGGGTGTCCCGCGTTGGGGGACAGCTCTCCTCCACGAGCAACGCAGCGATCCAGGCTCCGTCTTTGCATGGTGCTGCTACCACGGGGCCTCAGAACCGTTCCCTCTACGCGGAAGGGGAAACAGGAAGACCGTGCAGGGGAGGGAGGCCAGGCATGGAAGGGGGCAGAGCTCAGCCGTGTGGACGCACCTGCCTGCAGAGGCATCTGAGAGATATGTGCCCCGGAAGGGGAGAAAACGGTTCTTGGTGGCAGTCTCTGCCAAAAGCACGTTCTCAGGCACTTGGGACATCACAGTGAACATGGCACAGCCCCTGCCCTCACGGCCTGACACTCCGGTTGAGGGGAGAAACGCGTTGACGGATTTCTGTAGCTCGTCATCGTGCTAGGGTGGGAGAAGCGCAGGGTGCCCTAAGAGACGGAAGGAAGGGCCTCGCTCTGTCTGGGGGTGCCGCTTAACTGGAACTGTGCAGAGGAGGTAAGAATTAACCAGGGGCCGATGGGGAAAAAAAAGGCGCTCCGCAGAGAACAGAATGTGCAAAGGCTCAGAGGTGAGAAGAGCAAATTTAGGAACTCTCTCGTAGGCCCGTGGAGCCGTAGTCAGAATTCACGTGGAGGAGTGGAGGTCGACGAGGGGAGCGTGAGGCAGGCAGCAGCAGACTGAGGTCCTCGGAGGTCAGGCCTGACCCCTCCTGACCGGAGTACCCAGAGTCTAGTGTGAATCTTTTCTCGGAGATTGTTCTACGCGATGGCCAGGCCGGACAGAGCAGTGAGCACACGGGCTGGTGTTCTCTCTGCAGAGAGGAGCCGCTGGGAGGAACCGGGCCAGAAGCTGTACAACGTGGAGGCCACATCCTATGCCCTGCTGGCCCTGCTGCTGCTCAGAGACTTTGACACGGTGCCTGCCGTCGTGCGCTGGCTCAACGAGCAGAGATACTATGGCGGTGGCTATGGCTCCACCCAGGCAAGTGGTCCCACGTCCCCCAGGCTACGGCACCCTTAGCTCCTCTGGCCTCCCAGTGGCCTCCCAGGCCAGAGGCTGAGACCCAGAGGGGCAGTTCACTGGAACGAAGTTGAGAAATTGGGTTTTTTAGTTGCGAATCTTCCTGTGGGCTCTGCAGGGTCTCCCACTGGGACACCCCAGGCTGTGTTCCAAGGCCTCTTTCCCTCCTGATGTCTAGATCATGTCCTCAGGTGTGAGCCTCTCCCTGGTGGGTTCTGACCATGTTCTTGGTTCTGCCGGCCTCCTCCTTATTCATCCCATCTCACCAGTGGGTTCTAGAGCAGGTTCTCAAGATTCGTAGGAACCTAACCAAGTCCCCTCTCCCGCTGGTGGATCTAGACCGTGTTCTCAGGTCTGGCAGGCTCCCCGTGTCACCTGTCCTACTGCAGGTTACACCCATGTTCTGTGACTCTATGGCATTATCCAAGCCTCTCTCTCCCGCCTGAGTGCCAGACCATGTTTTCAGCAACCTCAGGCTCCGGTTTGCGTCCCCATCACACTCAGTGTCACTTTTGCGTTCTGGATTAGATGCTTAGTGTCCCCAGGCCCCAACGTTATTCTATTTTCACAAGTGGATTCTAGATACGTTCTCAGTGCTTCCAAACCCTCATCTTAGCCTACCTTAGACCATATTCTCACGTTGCTAGATCCTCAGTCTTACGCTTGCACTTTCTTATGGATTCTAGATGTGTTTTCAGTGTCACCAAGCTCGGGGGCAAGTCTCTGTCCCTTGGAGAAGATGTCTTTAGTGTCCAGTGATGCTCAATCTTATCCTGGTGTTCTCTGGTGGGTTCTAGGTCACTGTTTTAGTATCACCAAGCCCTGGTCTGAGCTTCTCTCTCTCAGAGAGTTCTAGAACATGTCCTCCATATCCGCCAAACCCAAGTCCAGTGGGTTGTAGGTCACAGTCAGTGCCCCAGCTCCGATCTAAGCTTCTTCACCCGCATTGGGTTCTAACCTCTTTCTCAGCCTCCCAGGTCACCCTCTTTCTCTCTCTCATGGGTCCTAGGCCACTTTCATGGTGTTCCAAGCCTTGGCCCAATACCAGAGGGATGTCCCTAACCACGAAGAGCTGAATCTAGATGTGTCCATCAACCTGCCCAGCCGCAGCTCTCCGATACTGCACCGCATCCACTGGGAATCCGCCAGCCTCCTGCGGTCAGAGGAGGTACAGCCGTCCTGACAAACCCTCCTCATCCTCATCCTCACGCTAGTCGGGCCTGCAGAAGACCATCGCAGCCAGGGAAAGACTTGGTTCCCAACACCCTCTCTTTTCTCTCTCCACTCGCTGCAGACCAAGGCCAACGAGAACTTCACGGTCACAGCTCTGGGGAAAGGACAAGGCACTTTATCGGTGAGGAAGGGCACTTGCCCCTACTCATGCACTCACTGCCGAAAGGGACCCTCTCCTTCCCAAGTTAAGTAAGCTGACACCTTGTCTCCTCTCCCGTCTCACCAGGTGGTGACAATGTACCACGCCAAGATCAAAGACAAAGCCACCTGCAAGAAATTCAACCTCAGGGTTAATATACGACCCCCCAATGGACCAGGTAGAAGCAATAAAGACCCTTTCTGTCACCCGGCCACCACTGCCATTCTCGTGTCTGCTGCCCTCCTGCCCACCTCATTCTCCTGTCTTCTCTGTTTCCAGTCAAGAAGCCTCAGGATGCTAAGAACACCATGTTCCTTGAGGTCTGTGCCAGGTAAGAGATGCGTCACTGGGGTTCCTCTTGGCCAGCCTTCTGTCTCGAGCAAGACTGCTTCTTCCTAATGTCTGTGGTACCCAGTACTTTCTGGAAATATGGCGGCTGGTATATGGTAGTATATGGCGGCTGTTGTGCTGAGTACCCACCACGGGGGAGAGAGCACATAGGCAGTCCTTGCTTTGCGTGGCAGCGTGAGACTGTGCAAAGCGATCTTAAGAATCGACGAGGGAATCCCAGTTGTTCCAGGACTTTTCAACGTTTTTCATCACGTCGTTAGCGACTCTCACGCTGCCAATTATTCAGGTATTCATGAAAAATATAGTATGCTGGGCACGTGTTGAGTGCACGGCAGTTGAAGACACTAGAACCTTGAAGATTGAAGGCGGTTCGGGTTTGGGTTTGCTTTTGTTTGGCAAAGCACTTACCCGAAGTGCTGCGGTTTGGAAAGTGCCTCCTCGCTTCCTCTCCGTGGAACTTAAGATATGGAGCAAGCGTCTTTCATATGGAATGGTCAAGGGCTCTCCATCCTCCTCATCGCTGGCGATGCGCTTGCCTTCGCTGGGTTCCTCCGGCCATGTGGCCAGCCCTCCGACGGCAGCAGGGTCCTCGTTCCCAGGCTCTGCTGTTATCTCTCCCCTCGATTCCATCTCTGTGCTATTGAAATTCTACTGTCGGCATCATTACCGCTCTTCACTGGCTGGCCAGTTCCTTCTTTCGATGAACCATTTGGGTAAAATGTCACACGGGTTTTTCACTGGGAGAGAAGAAAGTATCACAGCCACATGCTTTGCTACCTGTGTAGGGCCTGAACGAGGGATGCCCAGTCACCTGTCACTGACAGACCTTGAAAGAAGTGACGCGATTGGTCATTGATTGTGATGGGCACATACTGATTGGCGGACTGAAGGGCTAGCACCGAGATTTGTCCTTTAGGCAGTTGCTCGCCAGGGGTATGCCGTGGTAGTAAAATTGGAACCATGTTGCTGGGGGACTAGTGTTATCGAGTGAGACTGTCACAATGGAATCCTTCAAGGTGATGCCTGCCCATAGTCTTGTCTTCATTTTCTAGAAGACCTGAGGCATGGAGGGATCAAGTGACTCATCAGATGTCACGTAGAGCTGGAACTTGAACCCCTGCAGTTGGGCTCCAAAGCCTGATCGATTCGTCACCTTGACCATTATGTTACCTTTCCTCTATCCCACTTGGGGAAGTGTTGTATATGAGTTAACCTCACTCTGGGCTGCTGTGTGGGGACCAGAAGCCTCAGTCCCTGATCAGACAGACCCCCTTGTCCAGTTACCGACCCCCAGGGCTGACCCCACCTGGGACTCAACCTCTGTCTCCCTGCCCCATCCAGGTACTTGGGAGACCAAGACGCCACTATGTCCATCCTGGATATATCCATGATGACGGGCTTTTCTCCTGACATTGATGATCTCAAGCTGGTATGAACATCTTGGGCTTAAGAGCTGGGGTAGGTGGGAAGGAGCCTGGGGTCTGGAGGAAGCTGGAGGGAGGGAAGGTGAGCCAGGAGGGGTTCTCACAAGCCCTGCCCTCTCCAGCTGAGCAGTGGCGTCGACAGGTACATCTCTAAGTATGAGCTGGACAAGGCTGTCTCCAGTAAGAACACCCTCATCATCTACCTGGACAAGGTAAGGCTTCCACTGGGATCTTGGCCCGTACCTGGCTGGCCTTTTCCTTCTCCACTGGTCTTTGTCTTAGAGTCCTCTGCGGGATCCATTATTTCTGATTTCTAGAAGAAAAAAGGATTATGCATGAAATGGGTTTTTAAAATTTTTTTGTATTTTGATTTTTGTACTTTTAATTTTTAAGTGTAATTTCAACCTTCACAGAGAAATCGTAGAGCAGTGTAAAAAAGTCCCATATACCTTTTACCCAGATTCACTAATCGTTAGCATTTTTCTCTAAATATACATGTCTGTCACATATTACATACACATATCTGTCTTTTCTTCTTTCTCCTCTATTTTTTCCAACTTTCTTGATATATAATTGACAGGTACCATTGTGTAAGTTAAAGGTGTATGATTATATATATATATATGTGTGTGTGTGTGTGTGTGTGTGTGTGTGTGTATATATATATATATTCAGAAATGATCACCACAATAAGGTTCGTTAGCACATCTATCACATCATATAGTTATAACGTGTGCGTGTTGAGAACTTTTAAGATTTACAATCTTAGCAACTTTCAAATTATACAGTGCAGTATTGATAACCACGGGATGCTTATACGAGCATAGATAACAATTCATTGACCAGAATTCAGTTGCACAGCCACACCCAATGGAAAGAGAGGCTGAGAAATGTAACCCAGCCATGATCCTTAGAGAAAACGAAAATAGATTTGTTGAACTGTTCGGCAATCTTTGCCACTTCCTACCCCCCACACCAGGTCCCTCCTTGATTCCTTCATTTCTCCACCAACACCCCAACCCCCAGTCCCTATGCTGGCCTTCCTCCCATGAAACCCACTGACCAACCTCCTCCTTTGCCCAGATCTCGCATCTCCAGGAAGACTGTCTGACCTTCAAAGTTCACCAGTACTTTGATGTGGGGCTGATCCAGCCTGGGGCAGTCAAGGTGTACTCCTATTACAACCTGGGTGAGAAGCCAGCCTAAGGCCTGGGGTCTGAGGGTCCCAGGGATCTGTGACTTGGGGCTCAGGGGGTCCCAGGGATCTGTGCCTCGGGGGTCTGGAAGGGTTCTAGGGTTTGAGATCTAGCAGCTCCAAGTCAGAGGGACTGGTGTCAGGAATCTGAGCCCCATAGGCCCAGGCCTCTCACCCTTCCCACCCCTTCTACCCGCAGATGAGTCATGCACCAAGTTCTACCACCCAGACAAGGAGGGCGGAATGCTGAGCAAACTCTGCCACAATGAAATGTGCCGCTGTGCTGAGGGTGGGTTCACGGGGGCCAGGAAGTGGTGGGCCATACCCACTGGATCTGCCCCTTCCATGGGGGTGACCTGAGGGGCCCCCAAAACCCATACCCAATGGACACCAAGAAGGATGGGCCTGGGGCTGGCCACACCCATGAGACTTATACCCCCACCCACTCACCCCCACAGAGAACTGCTTCCTGCATCACGTGGATGACAAGGTCACCCTGGAGGACAGGATAGACAGGGCCTGTGAACCAGGAGTGGACTATGGTGAGTGTTCAGGTGTGACTGTACGTAAGCATTCGTGTATGTGGCTGTGGTTGTGTGTGTGATACTGTGGAATGGCAGGTGTGGTCATGCTTGTGTGTGTGACACAGCATGTGGCTGTGCCTTTGGCTGTGGTTGTGAGTGGTGTGTGTGTGTGTGTGTGTGTGTGTGTGTGTGTGTGTGTGTGCACGCGCGTGCTGTGAGGGGCTATGATTGTGTGAGATGGTGACACTGGATATGAGTAGCTGTCCTCGCATATATGATGAGTTGCAAGTGGCTGAATTGTGTGCATGGCTGTGTGTGCAGCCATGTGAGACAGCAGTCGTATGACTGTATGTGGCTGCATGTGTGACTGGGGAGTGGCAGGGACTATAGCACGACTGGCTGTGATCCCACACGTATCTGCTTGAGGGCACCCATACCCCCAGGGGCACTTGCGGGTAGGGTGCCCCACAGTCCGCCCTGGCCATGACTCACATTGTCCTCCCACCTCAGTGTACAAGGCCATGCTGGAGAAGAAAGAGCTGTCGGATGACTTCGACGAGTACATCATGGTCATCAAGCAGATCATCAAATCAGGTCAGCCCTGCACCCTGTGTTCTGTCTTCTGCCCCTGCCACTTCCCCGGCTCAGCTTCTCCTTCCGTCCCCTCCAGGCACTGATGAGGTGCAGCTTGAACAGAAGCGCAGGTTCATCAGCCACATCAAGTGCAGGGAAGCCCTGAAGCTGCAGGAGGGGAAGCACTACCTCTTCTGGGGCCTCTCCTCAGACCTGTGGGGAGAGAAACCCAAGTGAGTGCAGCCCTGACTGTGCATGTGCTTGCCCCGGCCCTCTTCTCTGCCCCCCCCGGCCCCCACTTACCTGCCCTTCGTTTCTCCCACTAGCATCAGCTATATCATTGGGAAGGACACCTGGGTGGAGCTGTGGCCTGATGCCGAAGAATGCCAAGATGAGGAGAACCAGAAAGTGTGCAATGAACTGGCCAACTTCACTGAGAACATGATTGTCTTTGGCTGTCCCAACTGACCCCCTTATCACTGTCCCCCGCCCAATAAAACTTCTATTGTATTTCACTTGTCTCCCAAAGACTGAAGGTCTTCGAGAGAGAGAGAAAAGCAACTGTGGTCCCCAGTTGCCTCACCTGCATCTCAGCTCCAATCTTACCTGAAACCTCAAAAGAAAAAAAAGGGGGGGGGGGTGGATGGAAAACCATGGTGGAGTGAAAGACATCCTCAGATCTCTCCCCTTGAAACAGCAATAAGCCTGACATCTAAAACTGAACAAAAAACACCCAAACTGCACACCAGAACATCTGAGTGTGGCATCTGGGCATAAAGAGCTACCACAGGTCAGAACCTCGGGTGTCGGGTGCTGGACTGGGACAAATAAAGAAGCTGCTTCTTGCAGCCACTGGAGCTCCCTGTAGGAGGAGGGGGAGGGGAGGAGGAGCAGTGAGTTCCCTGAACAGCCCTGCCTGGGAAAGTTGTGAGCTCCCGTGGCCGGCCAACAGCAGGGCCCAGCCATCAGGGCAGAAGGCAGAGAAGTGGGATGGCAGAAAAACAACAGCTGATTTTTACCGGCCGTGGTTACAACACCAAGGCTGAGCCGCATCCCCCACCACTCAATCCAGAGGGACTCTCCGCACCAACAAGACATAACACTTATTAATATCGATGCTCCCAATCAGGGAGCCCCAAAACATGTAAAGCAGTTCCTAACAGACCTAAATTGAGAAACAGACTGAAGCACTATCATAGTAGGGGACCTCAATACCCCACTGTCGGATATGGACAGATCGTCCAAACAGAAAGTCAATAAGGAAATAGCATCTTTAAATGACACATTAGACCAACTGGACATAATGGACATTTACAGAGCCTTCCATCCCAAAACAGTTGCTTATACATTCCTCTCTAGTGCACATGGAACATTCTCAAGGATTGACCATATACTGGGACACAGAGATAACCTCAACATATATAAAAGGTTTAAAATCATAGCATCCATATTTTCTGATCATAATGCTTTGAAGCTGGAGATAAAAGGAAAGTGAGAAGAACCACAGTTACATGGAGATTAAACAACATGCTGCTGAAGAATAACTGGGTCAGAGAAGAAATAAAAAGAGATCATGAGATACATAGAAAGGAATGATAATGATAGTACAACATATCAAAACTTCTGGGACATGAAGTGGTCATAAAAAGAAAGTTCATATCATTACAGGCCTATCTCCAAAAAATAAGAATGAGCCCAAATAGAAAATGTAACGCTTCATCTTAAAAAACTAGAAAAGGAAGAAGAAATGAGGCCTAAAGTCAGCAAAAGGAAAAAAAAAATCATTAAAATTAGAGCAGAAATAAATGAAATTGAAAAAAAAATAGAAAAAATGAATGCAACAAAGAGCTGGTTCTTTGAGAAAGTTAATAAAATTGACTAACCCCTGGCTAGACTCACTAAAGAACAAAGAGAAAGGACACAGATAAACAGAATCAGGACTGAAAGAGGGGAAATTATGACTGACATTACATAAATACAAAGGATCGTGAAAGAATACTGTTAAAAAGTATGCAATACCAAATTTAATGACCTAAAAGAAATGGACCTGTACTTGGAAAAATATAATCTTCCTAGACTGAATCAAGAAGATTTGGAAAATCTAAATAGACCGATCAGCAGTATGGAAATTGAAACAATTATCAAAACCCTACCAAAAAGTAAAAGTCAAGGACAAGATGGCTTCACCAGTGAATTCTACCAAATATTCAAAGACTTAATACCTTTTCTCCTCAAACTCTTCTAAAAAATCAAAGAGAAAGCAATACTTCCCAACTCATTTTATGAGGCCAATATTACCCTCATATGAAAACCTAGTAAAGGTAACACAAAAGAAGAAAACTACAGACCAATATCTCTCATGAACACAATTCAAAAATCCTAAATAAGATACTAGAAAACTGAATACGGCAACATATTACAAAGATTATACACCACGATCGAGTGGGCTTCATCCCAGAGACACAGGGGTAGTTAATCAATTAATGGGATACACCACATAAACAAATTAAAAATAAGAACCTTATGATCATGTCAATAGATGCAGAAAAAGCCTTCAGCAACATCCATTTATGATCAAAACACTTAACAAATTTGGCATAGAAGGAAAATACCTTAACATAATAAAGGCCATCTATGACAAACCCTCAGCCTACATTATACTGAATGGTGAAAAACTAAAAACCTTCCCCCTAAGATCAGGAACAAGGCTAGGCTGTCCACTAGCGCCACTGTCATTCAATATAACAACATTGGGAGTTCTAGAAAGTACAGTCAGACCAGAGAAAGATATAAAAGGCATCCAAATCAGAAATGAAGAAGTCAAAGTGTCACTGTATGACATGATTCTCTATATAGAAAACCCTAAAGACTCCATAAGAACGCTACTAGAAACAAACAAATATAGTAGGGATTCTAGATACAAAATTAATGTTCAAAAATCTGTAGTGTTTCTATGCTCTGATAATGAAGTATCAGAAAAAGAAGTGGAAAAAAATAATTTCTTTTGCAATTGCACCAAAAAAAAAATAAAATAAAATACCTAGGAATAAATTTAATGAAACACGTGAGAGACCTAGGTAATGAAAACTGCAAGACCCTATTAGAAGAAATCAAAGAAGATACAAAGAAATGGAAAGATATTCCACGTTCTTGGACTGGAAGAATCAGCATAGTTCAAATGACCATATTATGGAAAGCATTATACAGATTTAACGCAATCCCCATCAAAATCCCATTGGCATTTTTTAAAGAAATAAAACAAAAAATCATCACATTTGTATGGAAGCTCAAAACACCTGGATTGCCAAACCATCCTGAGAAAAAAGAACGAGGCTGGAGGCATCACTCTGCCTGACTTCAAATTATCCTACAAAGCGGCTGTAATCAAAATGGCATGGTATTGGCAGAAAAACGGACACACGGACCAGTGGAACAGAATCAAGAGCCCAGAAGTAAATTTATATTTATATGGGCAAATGATTTCTGACAAAAAAAAAGCCAAACACAGTGGAGAAAGGAAAGCCTCTTCAATAAGTGTTGCTGGGAAAACTGGAAAGCCACCTGCAAAAAAAATGAAACTAGACTGTTGTCTGTCACCACACGCCAAAATTAACTCAAAATGGATTAAAGACCTGAATATAGAACCCGAAACAATAAAATGCATAGAAGAAAACATAGGAACTAAATTCAAAGGCCTTGGACTTAAAGAGGATTTTATGAATTTGACCTCAAAGTCAAAGAAAGTGAAAGCTAAAATAAATGAATGGGTCTACATCAAACCAAAAAGCTTCTGATCAGCAAAAGAAACCATCAACAAGGAAAGGAGCACCATCTGAATGGGAAAATATATTTGCAAGCAACGCCTTCAATAAGGGCCTAATACCCAAAATATACAAAGAACTCATACGACTCAATAACAATGAAAAGACAAAAGATCCAATCAAAATATGGGCAGAGGACCTGAGCAGACACTTCTCCCTAGAGGACATGCAAATGGCCAACAAATATATGAAAAGATGCTCAGCATCGCTAGCTATGAGGGAAATGCAAATGAAAACCACAATGAGATCCCATCTCACACCTGTTAGAATACCTATAATCAACAGGACAAGTAATAACGAATGCTGGAGAGGATGCGGAGAACAAGGGACCCCCATACACTGCTGGTGGGACTGCAAATTGGCACAGCCACTATAAGAAACAGCATGGAGGGTCCTCAAAAGACTAAGGATTGATCTACCATATGATCCAGCAATCCCTCTACTGGATATTTACCCCAAAACCTTGAAAACCCATATCCAAAAAGATGTTTCCAAAACGATTTTCACAGGAGCATTTTTCATGGTGGCCAGGACTTGGAAGCAACCCAAGTGTCCCTACACTAGATGATGGATAAAGAAGCTGTGGCACATACATACAGTGGAATATGACTCAGCCGTAAGAAGAGATGAAATACTACCATTTGCGACAACATGGATGGACCTCGAGATGATCAGGCTAAGTGAAATAAGCCAGACAGAAAAAGTTGAAAATCACGTGATATCACTTATGTGTGGGCTATAAACCTAAAAGCAACAATGAACAGGACAAACAGAGACCCATGGACATGGACAATGGAGTAGAGGGTACAAGAGGGTAGGAGGTGGGGGAAGTGAGGGTAGGTAGATGGTTAAAGGGGGTCAAATATAAGGGTATAGGGGAAAGGCGAAGTGGATAAAGGGGATCAAATATATGGCAGCTGAAAGAAACTGGACTCTGGGTGGTAAACACACAATAGAATATACAGATGTCAAATTTAAATGTACACCTGAAAATTATCTAATTGTGTTCACCAATGTTACCCCCATAAACATAATTTTTAAAATAAAATAATAAAAAAAGAAAGAAAGAGGGGATGGTTCCATAGTGTAGGGTTTGGCATGTCTGCTTTACACATAGAGGGACCTGGGTTCACGCCCCAGGTGTGCCAGGCCCCGGTGCGCACCGTGAGCGCGTGGGAGGAGAGTCCCACCTTCAGAGATTCTGTTCTTGGGGGGAGATGGCAACATCTGTAGGTTGGGGGTGAAGTGGCAGGGGAAACCAAAGGGGAATCAAAAAGATGTGTTCTCATCTGTGCCCTCGTCGCCTTCCGCCCTCACCTGTTCTCACCGGCAGCTCTTTGCCTCTTGGTTCTCACCTACTTGCTTACCTGGTTCCTTACTGCATCCTCCCCTGAGGTCTCACCCACATTCTCATCGGAATCGTTACCCTGCCCCACCGCTCTTTCCTGCACCCTCACCTGTATCCACCTGCATGTCTCTGCGTCCTTATCCAATCCCTCGCCTACATCTTTACGTGCAAGCTTACCTGTATCTTTACTCATCTTCTCACCTGTCTTTCCGCCTGCATCCTTCCCTGTATTTTCTCTGTATCCCCATCTGGATCTTCACCTGCATCTTCACCTGCATCCTTCTCTGGACCTCTTCCTTTCTTCTTACCGGCATCCTTACCTGCCTTCTCACGAGCATGGTTCTCACTGCCTTCTCACCTGCACCTTCCACTGCATCTGTATGGTGTTTTCATCAACATAAGCCTACGTCCTCCTCTCCTTTCTCACCTGCATACTCACCTGTTCTCATAACCACCGCAGGTGTTCCTCATCCGCAGCTCACTCTCACTCCATTTCCATCTCGCCTGAGTTCCCTTTGCTGTCCTCTAAGGCAGGGGTCCCCGACTCCCGGGCTGTGCACCAGTACCTACAGGTCCGTGGCCTGTTAGCAGGAGGTGAGAGGTGGGCTAGCAAGAGAAGAAGTTTCATCTATATTCGCAGCCGCTCCCCGGTGCTAGCTAGCATCGCTTTCTCAGGTCCACCTCAGGTCATTAGATTCTCATAAGAGCACCAGTTTCTGGTGCCGAAAATATCAGGGACCGCCGCTCTAGGCTCACCTCGCCCTTTTAGTCTCCATTTTCTGGATGGGCCTCAACAGATTCGTCAGCGCTTCTATGTCCAGGAGGGGGCGGTGAGGGGCAGGCCAGGTGACATTTCCAGCTGGAGCCTTGAGTGAGGCAGCCAAGGGGAGGCATGAGACAGCACATTAAGCAGAAAGTTTAGGGCTGTCACGGTCACCGCATTACCAGAATGCGTGGGGGTGGCAGCTGCTGGGTTGAGTAGAAACCTGCAAAGTGAAGCCAAGCCGGGGCCTCTAGTCCCTTGAGGACTACTAAGGGTAGGTCCAGGCTCGGTGGGGGCTCTGGGTCAGGCCATCATGGGAAAACCCCTGAACCTGGAGGTCACCATAGTACAAACCCCTTCCCCTAAGAACCCCCACATCTTGGAAACTCCCTCCTCCCGTCTCCGGAACCAAGGAGGACACACACAGCCCACCCCTGCTTCCTCCAGCCGCCAACTGCCAGAGACCGCTGCAGACGGGAGACCCAAAGATGCTCATCACTCACTAGGCACCCCAGCTGACGCCTGCCTGCCCTGCCTTAAGTCCATCTTCTCATTTTGTTTTTGGCTTATTACCCCTTCCTTCTGGCCTGGGGTCTATTTTTTTTTCTTTCATTTCTTTAACACATGGGGTATTGTTTTTATAGTTTTCCTTGTTTGTTTGCTTGTTTTAGCCGTGATTTTATTTTATTTTTTAACTGTTTTCCTTTACAGTTGCATTCAATCTCACATTCCATTATTTTAGGCGTATAGCACAGTGGTGAGACATCATATAATTTACGACGCGATCCCCCCAATTACTCCAGTGCCCACCTGGTACTGCATGGAGTTATCACCGTATGATTGACTATATTCTCTGTGCCGCAGTTTACATCTCCGTGACTGGTTCGTAACTACCAGTTTGTACTTCTTAATCCTTTCATCTTTTTCACTCCACCCCCCAACACTCCTGTCATTTGGCAATCGTCAGTTTACTCACTGAAACTATGAACCTCTTTCGTTTTTGTTTTGTTTCATTTATTGTGTTCTTTAAATTCCACATACAAGTAAAATGGTGTGGTATTTGTCTTTGACTGGTTTCATTCAGCATAATACCTTCCAAGTCCGTCGATGTTATTGCAAAGGTAAGATTTCCTTTTTTCCTGGCCAAATAATACTCCATGGTATATACGTACCACCTCTTCTTTGTCCAACCGTCTATTAACGGGCACATAGGTTGTTTTCACGTCTTGGCTGTTGTAATTCATGCTGCCATGAACATAGGGAGGTAGTTGTCTTTTTGAAGTAGTGTTTTTGGATTTTTTCAGATAAATTCCCAGAAGTGAAATTGCTGAGTCATAAGGTAGTTCTATATTTTTAATTTTTTGAGGGGCCTCCAAACTGTTTTCTATAGCGCTGTGTCTGTTTTCAATCCCACCAACAAGGCACGAGGGTTCCCCTTTTCTCCACATCCCCTCCAACGCTCGTTTGTTGATCTATTGATTTATTTCCTTCTTAGGACTGCTTTCACTGTGTTCCAAGCCATTCTGATGGGTGTGAGGTGGTATCTCATTGCAGTTTTAATTGGCATTTCTCTGAAGATCAGTGATGCTTAGTATCTCTTCATATGTCTATTGGCCTTTTTGGAGAAATATTTATTCTTATCCTCTGGCCATTTATTAATTGGATTGCTTTTCTTCTCTTTTTTTGGTGTTGAGTTGTATAAGTTCTTTATAAATTTTGGATATTAACCCTTTCTCAGATGTATCATTGGTGAGTATCTTCAGCAGGTTGTCTTTTTGTGTTGTCGATGGTTTCCTTTGCTGTGCAAACCCTTTTTAGTTTGAGGCAGTACCATTTGTTTATTTTTTCCTTTTGTTTCCTTTGCCTGAGGAGATATATCAGAAAAAATATTGCTAAGAGCCATGCCTATGTTTTCTTCCAGAAGGTCTGTGGTTTCGGGCCTTACGTTTAAGTCTGTCACCCATTTTGAGTTTATTCTTGTACGTGGTATGAGAAGATGGTCTACTTTCGTTTTCGTGTATGTATCTGTCCAGTTTTCCCAACACCGTTTATTCAATAGACTGTCTATCCCACTGTGTGTTCTTGCCTCCTTTGTCATAGATTAACTGACCATGTAAGTATGGTTTTTCTCTCTGTTCTCTATTCTGTTTTACTGATCTGTGTGTCTCTTTTTATGCCAGTACCATGGTGTTTTGATTAATATAGCCTTGTAGTATGGTTTGATATCAGGTAACATCGTACCTCCAACTTTGTTCTTTTTTCTCAAGATTGCTGTGGCTATTTGGGATCCTTTGTGGTTCCACATAAATTTTAGGACTATTTGTTCTAATCCTGTGAAAAATGTCTTTGGTATTTTGATAGGGATACAGACATGTCTTTTACCTCTTTGGTTACAGTTATATTTAGGGTTTTTTTAATGCAATTGTAAATGGGATTGTTTTCTTAATTTCTCTTTCTGATAATTCATTACTAGGGTATAAAATGCCAGCCTATTTCTGAATATTAATTTTGTATCCTGCTACTTTGCTGAATTTATTTATTATTTCTAAAAGTTATTTTGGTGGGATCTTTAAGGTTCTCTTTACATGGTATCATGTCATCTGCAAATAATGACAGTTCTACTACTTCCTTTCCTATTTGCTTGCCTTTTATTTCTCTTTCTTGTCTGATTGTTGTAGCCAATACTATGCTGAATAAAAGGGGTGAAGGACATTCTAATTTTGTTCCTCATCTTAAGGAAAATACGTCTAACTTTTCACTGTTGATTATGATGTTAGCTGTGGGTTCGTTATTATATTAAGGTACGTTCCCTCTATTCCCACTTTGCTGAGAGTTTTTATCATAAATGGATACTGGATTCCGTCAAATGTTTTTTCTGCTTTGTATGATCATATGATTTTTATCCTTCATGTTGTTTATGTGGTGTATCACATTAATTCATTTGCAGATGTTGAACCAAACTTGCATCCCAGGAATAGTCCCACTGAATCTTAGTGTATGATCCTTTTAATATATTGGTGAATTCAGCTTGCTAATGTTTCTTTGAGGATGTTTGCATCTATATTTACCAGGGATAGCAGCTTATAATTTTGTTTATAATATCTTTGTCTGGTTTTGGAATCAAGGTAGTGGTGGCCTTGCAAAATGAGGTTGAGAGCCTTCCATCTTCTCGAAATTTCTGGAATAGATTGACAAAGATAGGTAATAATTCTTCTTTGAAATGTTTGGAAACTTAAACTGTAAAGACATTTTTTTCATAGTTTTTTGATTACTGATTCGATTTCGTTAGTACTAATCGGTCTGTTCAGATTTCCTGTTTCTTCTTGATTCATTCTTGAAAGATGGTATGTTTCTAGAAAATAGCCATTTCTTTCAGATTGTCTAGTTTGTTGACATATGACAGTTCATGGCATTTTCTTATAATCCTTTGTATTTCTGTGGTGTCAGTCGTCACTTCTCTTTCATTTCTGATTTTATTTATTTTGGTTCTCTTTTTTTCTTGATGAGTCCTGTTAAAGGTTTATCAATTTTGTTTATCTTTTCAGAGGACTAGCTTTTGGGTTCATCTTTTGTATTGTATTTTTAGACTCTATTTCATTGATTCCCACTCTGATCTTCATTATTTACTTTCTTCTACTCACTTTGGATTTTGTTTGCTGTTCTTTTTCTAGTTCCTTTAAGTGTAAAGTTAAATTGTTATTGAGATTTTTCTTGTTTCTTGAGGTAGGCCTGTGTTGCTATGAATTTTCCTCTCAGGACTGCGTTCACTGTGTTCCATAGCTTTTTGGTTGTTGTGGTTTTGCTTTCATTGTCTCAAGATATCTTTTGAGTTCTTCCTTGATGTCACTGTTAACTCATTAATTGTTTAGCAGCATGTTATTCAGCCTTCTTGTGTTTGTGTGTTTTTCAGGTGTTTTTTTGTTTTGTTTTGTTCTTTTTTTGTGTGTTTTTTTATTTCTAGTTCCATACCATTGTGGTTGGAGAAGATGCTCGATAAGATGTCAATCTTCTTAAATCTGTCGAGACTCGTTTTGTGGCCTAACATGTGGTCTATCTTGGGGAATGTTCCATGTGCACTTGAAAAGAATGCATATTCAAAAATATCAATTAATTTCATTTGGTCTAATGTATCACTTAAGACCACCGTTTCCATGTCGATTTTCTGCCTAGAAGATCCATCCTTTCATGTTCATGGGTTGTTAAAGTCCCCTACTATGACTGTATTGTTGTCAGTCTTTCCCTTTACGTTGGTTAATATTTGCTTTATGTATTTATGAACTCTTATGTTGGGTGCATAAATGTTTACAAAGGTTATGTCCTCTTTTTGGATTGATCCCTGTATTATTATGAAATATCCTTCTTCATCTCTTATTATGGACTTTGTTTTAAAGTCTGTTTTGTCTCACATAAGTATCACTACTCTGGCTTTATTTTCATTACCATTTGCAATAAAATATCTTTTCCCTTTACTTTCAGTCTGTGTGGGTTTCTTGTAGGCAGCACATGTATGAGTCTTATTTTCTTATCCACTCAGCTTCCTTATGTCTTTAGATTGGAGCATTTACATTTAAAGTGATTATTGATAGATGCATAGTTATTGCCATTCATATCTATGTTCCTATTTCCCCCTTCCTAAAGAAGTCCCATTAATATTTCTTATAATGCTGGTTTCGTGGTGATGAATTCCCTTAGCTTTTTCTTATCTGGGAAGCTCTCTATCTGTCCTTTGATTCTAAACGATAGTTTGGCTGGATAACGTAATCTTGGTTGTAGGTCCTTGATTTTCATCACTTTGAATATTTCCTGCCAATCTCTTCTGGCCTGTAAAGTTTCTGTTGAAAAATCAGCTTAGGGGAGCTCCCTTGTAGGTATTAACTGCTTTTCTCTTACTGCTTTTAAGATTCTCTCTTTGTCTTTAACCTTTGACATGTTAATTATGATGTGTCTTGGTGTGAGCCTGTTTGGGTTCATCTTGTTTGGGACTCTCTGCTCTTCTTTTCTTTCACCAGGTTGAGGAAACTTTCAGTTATTATTTCTTCAAATAGGTTCTCAATCTCTTGTTTTCCTTCTTTTTCTTGTAATCCTATGATGCTAATGCAGGCATGCTTGACGTTGTCCTAGAGGTCTCTTAAACTATTTTAATTTTTTAGAATTTTTTCATGTTGCTGTTTTGATTGGGTGTTTTTTGCTACTTTGTCCTCCAAATCAGTGATTCAGTCCTCTGCTACATCTAATCTACGGTTGATTCCTTCTAGTGTATTCTTCATTGCTGACTGTGTCCTTTATATGGTTTTTGTCATTTTTAATGCTAACTGTCTCTTTGCTAAAGCTCATCTATTCTTGCCCTAAGTTTCACTGAGCAATTTTATAATTCGTGTTTTGAATTCGGTGTCTGGTAGATTGCTTGTCTCCTTTTCATGTAGTTATTTTTCTGGAGTTTCCACCTGTTCTTTCATTTGGAACATGCTTCTTTGTTTCCTCATTTGGGCTGCTTCTCCATTTTTTTTTAATATATGAGGTAAATCTGTTATGTCTCCCAGTCTTGGCTGGGTAGCTTTATGTAAGTGAGTGTCCTGTGGGGCCCAGTATCATAGTATCTCTGGTTGCCTGAGTTGATGCTTCTGATATGTCCCTTGTGTGGGTTGCCTGTGTCCTCCTGTTGTAGTTGAGCCTTGATTGCTTTTGACACGTCAGCAGGCTGACTGGCTGTGAGGGTTGGCCATGACCACAGTGTATGTGCTGCTGTTCGGGGGCCGACCTCATGGAGCAGGATTTGCCCCAGCGTGATCTGGCACCTGCCAAGATCACCCTTTGGGTGTGCTGCTTGTGGGGCTAATTTGGTAGTACTCTGCTGTGGTCTGGCATCGGCTACTGGGTGTGTTTGTTTTAAAGCCTCTTGGGAGGGGCTCCTGTGCAAGCCAGAATCAGCCACTGCCTGTGACCCAACCGGGGCTACCTGGTAGGAGCTACGAAGCAATCCACAATTGGTCGCTGTCTATGCTAAATGTGGAGGAGTGTGGGAGAGACCACACTGTGGACTGAGGCTGGTCACCACAAGGACTGGGCTTGCTCAGCAAAAGACCTAGGGCATCCCGAGGCTTGCTGCTGCCGGTCAGCAGCCCACATGGCTCGGCCACTGAAAGAGCCTTGAGTGTGCACAGGTTGGGTGGGGCAGGGTTTCAGGGAGTCCCCAGGCTGGTGTGAGTGACGTTCAGCAGGTTTGTGCAAATTCACATTTGTCCCCAGTGCTGAGTCTGGGCTACACGAGAGAAGGGCTCCACACGGGGACACTCAAAAGCCTCAGAGCACACCGAGGCCAGCCGACATTTGCTTGAGGCCTATGGATGCCAAAGAGTTGTCCAAGTCTGCAGCATGGGCCAACCCCAGCTGCCCACCTATCACCGACCGCCCAAAACACCTCCAGTGGTGCAAGAGTTGGGCAGAGTGATGTCTCAGAGTCACCAGGACGGAGCCAGTAGATTTCACCAGAACAGTGCAGGTTCAAATTTGGTCGTGTTGGGGGAGGTCTCAACAAAGAAAAGATGATGTCTGCCCGCTGGCTACACAGGAGTAGGACTCAACACAGGGGCACTGGCGGTTGGCTGTCCCTGCAGCCCTTGCCCTAACACTGGTCAACTCAGTCTCTCCCTCTATATTTCTGGCACCTCCCAAGCTGCTATCTCTCTGCTGGAGTCCAGGGTGAGTGCCTGGGAGTGGGAGAGTCTGTGTGCAGGCACTCTAAGAGGATGCTCGGGTTTCCCACGGCCTCTGTTTCACCCCGAAGGATGGGGCGCCCACTGTTTTTCACAACCAGACGTTGTGGGAGCTACTCTTCCCAGCCTTGGCACTCTAGGCTGGGGAGCCTGGTGTGGGGCTGGGACCCCTCACTCTTCACCGGAGACCTCTGCCACAGAGATATCCCTCTTGATTCTTCTTTAAATCTCCACCCCTCCTACCAGTCTCCACATGGCTCCTTTATGTCTTTAGTTATAAAAATTCTGTTTGGCTAGACTTCAGATGGTTCTCCAGTTGATTGTTTTATAATTTAGCTGTAATTTTAATGTGGTCATGGGAGGAGGCAAGCACAGCATCTACTTCTCTGCCATCTTGACCAGAACTCCCACATGGGGTATTGTTTTATCTGAGCACCAATGAGTCTAGATTGTAAACAGCACAAATGGGATCTTATGAAATTCACGTTCTAAAGATGGCATGGTGTTGATGTTGGACAGTGAAGAAGGGAGAACAGGGTGATGTGAGAAGGCCTGCCTATGACAGGGCCACCAGGAAAGGTCATTTAGATGGACGGTTCATTTCATGTGTGAACTTAGCTAGGCTATGGTGACCAGTCGCTTGATGAAACACTCGTCTAAATGTTGCCATGAAAGTAACTTGTTGGATGGGATTTACTCCTATAGTCGTTGACTTTAAAAGCAGATTACGCTTGATAATGTGGGTGAGCCTCATCCAATCAGTTGAAGGGATAGAGAGAGAAAGAAAATCAGGTTTCCTGGGGAAGAGGAATTCGAGATGGTGGCGTAGACATTCTGCTTGAGTTTCCAGCCTTCAGACTCAAGACTGCAACATCGGCTTTAACTGAGACTCCAGCCTGCTGGCTTGTCCTATGGGTTTCAGACTTGCTGAGCCACACAATCTCATGAGCCAGTTCTTTAAATTAAATCTCTCTGTGTCTCTTTACATAGAGATAAAGAGGTAGATGAAATGGATTAGATATAGTGGTAGATATATTTTTGATTCTGTTTCTCTGTATTGAACCCTGCTCAATACCGTGGTCAGGGAAGGCTCCTGCAAGGAAGGAGTTCTTGAGTCAAGACTCAGATGCCAAGGAGAAGCCAGCCATGGAGGGGTCTGGGAAAGACTGTCCCAGGCAGAGGGAACAGCAGCACGAAGGCCCAAGACCCCTGTTGCAATGTGAGCAAGGGTGCAAGGGCTTCAAGATAGTGATGGCCACTCAGTGTCTATTCTAAGCTCAGGGGATGGCAAACTTTTCCTCCAAAGAACTGGACAGTAAATATTTTAGGCTCTGAGGAGAGGTAAAATTGAAGCTATTATGAAGGCCCTCTCACCTTGCCATGCCCTGTTTGCTTAGGTGATGGGCGTGCTCTGTGCCCAGCTACTGGAAATATTCTCTGGATGGAAAGTGACCAATCTGAGGCTTGGAGGTCCAGACACATGGAGGGGGTAAGGGTGACCCCCAAAGCCAGTTTCTCTCTCTGCTTCAGATCTCAGCCAGCCTGTCTCTCCCAAGGCCCAACTATCTCATCGGGATTTAGCTGGCCAGAGGCATGACGACATGTTGAGTCACCAACTCCCAGAATGAGATTCGTCCACTCGTCTCCTGACAGTCAGCGAGGATGACACTCCAACATGTAGGTGGTGGACGGAATGACCTGCCCAGGGTGGGGACAGCAATGGGACAATGGATGCTGGTCAGGGAGGCGTAGTGGGGAACAGGGGCCGGAAAACACCCCAGCTGGGTCTCCACAGCTCACTAAATTTCCATCCCCAAAAGCCGCTCCTGTGGCTGTATGGAAACAGGGGGTTCGCCAGATTTGGCCTACAGGCCATAATTTGCTAACCCCTACAAACTCAATGAGAGGCCATTGGAAGATTTTAAGTAAGGGAGGGATGAGAGCTGCCTTAGGTGTTTAAAAAGCTAATGCCAACCATTTCACTCCTAGTTATATACTCAAAAGAAAGGAAACCTGGTACCCAGACAGATATATGTGCACCCAGGCTCACAGCAGCATGGTTCACAGTAGCCAAAAGGTGGAAAGAGCTTAAATGTCCATCACCAGATACATGGATAGAGAAACATGGTCCATCCAGACAATGGAATATTATCCAGCCATAAAAAGTCAATGAAGCACTGATACACGCTGTGATGGGGACAATCTTTGGAAACATCATACTCCGTGAAAGGAGCCAGACACAAAAGACCACACATTGCGTGTTTCCACTTATATGAATTGTATACAACAGGCAATTCCACGGAGCAGGAAAGCAAACTAGTGGCTGCCCGGGGCGCAGCGGAGGTTGGGGGATGGGGAGTGACTGCGTCAGGGCCGTGGGGTCTCCTTTTGGGGTGATGAAAACCTCTTGGAGCTGGATAGAGCTGCTCGGCATTGTAAACTTATTAAATGCTACTGAGCCACTTACTTTGAAATGTCTAGTTATATGATGTGTGGATTTCACCCCCCCCACAATAAAATTTAATTAATTCATTAAGCAAGGTCACACTAGCCAGCAGATAGAGGATGAACACCTGGCTGGAAAGCTACTGTTACAATCCAAGCAAGAAACGACATAGGTGCCTTCATATCTCAGTCCATCTGGGCTGTGACAACATGGCACTCCAGACCGAGTGGCTCTGACAAGAGAGGTTTGTCCCTCAAAGTTCCAGGATCAGGGGATCGGCTTGGTCAGGTTCTGGTGAGAGCTCCCTTCCTGGCTCACAGATGGCCACCCGCTCACTGCGTTCTCACATGGTGGAGAGAGTATCTCTCTCTTGTCTCCTCTTCTAAGGGCACTAATCCCATCACTAGGGCCCCACCCTCACGACCTAATTCTCTCTCGAAGGCTCCACCTCCCAATACCATGGCACGGAGGCTTAGTGTTTCAACCTATGAATTTCGAGGGACACACACATTCAGGTGACAGGACTTAGCTAGGGTGGGAGTGGTAGAGATGGATGGAAACAGGTGGCTGGAGTTAAGATCCAGTTTGGCAGTTGCTGAATGGTGGGATGTGGGAGATGAGACAGAGGGAGGACTCCCATGCCTTGAGCTTAGTTGACTGCGTGAACAGTGGCTCTTCTCCTGACTGTGAGCTCCAGTTAAAACTGAAAATGTAGACACACGTGAATACATGTGCGGACAGCCCCACGCTGCACCTCCATGCATCTGCACACATGCACATGCACATACCTGCCCGTGACCAAGTGTGCACACATGGACGCATATGTGGATGCTTGCACCTGCACACACCCCCGTGCTCACATTCACTGCACACAATACACACACATGCACACACACATACACTCCCACCCCCCCACACACACACACACAAACCACTCTTGTATTTTCTGTTGCTCTTTTCACCGTCTAAAATACTATATTTACCTTCTTATTTATTGAGCTCATTGTCTTTCTCGCTCAACCAGAATAGGAGCTCTGTAAGACCAGGGCCTTTTGTGTCTCTTGTTCATGGCTGTGCCCCTACGGACAGTGCCTAGCATACAGGAGGTGTTCAGTTAATATTTGGCAACCGAGAGAATGAAGCAGCCAGAAGAGAAAGCTAGGGCCTCCACTCTTCGGTCTCCACCTGAGTCACATTTTCAGTGGCCTCTGGAAAGTGTGAGAGACCGTATGAGTGAGAGTGAGATGGGGCCAGCGGCGGGTGGGAGACAGGAAGAAGAGGAGGGCGAGGGGGAAAGGGGAGGGGCTGAACCCCAGCTCTAAAGGCAGTTCTGGGACCCACGGGCGCCTGTCTTCAGTGTGCAAAGCCCAGAAGTGTTGGGCAATTGTGGTTTCCCCCCCACCGGCGGGACCCAGACGTGCCGTGCAGCTTGGGCATCTTGGGGCCTCGTCGGCGCAGGCATGGAAGAGGTGGTGGTGCGGCCCTCAGTGTTCGTGGTGGACGGACAGACGGACATCCCGTTCACAAGGCTGGGGAGCAGCCCCCGAAGACAGCCCTGCAGTCCTGCCCGGCTGGGTGTGGGCCTCCTGCTGCTGCTGATGCTGGTTGGTCTGGCTGTGCAAGGCTGGTTTCTGCTGCAGCTGCATCGGCGCCTTGGGAAGATGGTCCCCCCCATGCCGGTGAGTGGGGTCCGAGGCTCGAGGCAGGGGGGTCTCCTGTGCTACTTCTGTGCTCTGGCGTGCAGGGTGGGGGACAGACTCAGGTCAGCCTGGGGCAAGCTCATTCACCTCTCTGACACTCAGTTTCTTCTTCTGTAAAATGGGTGTGAAAATAAGAGTGTCCACCTCCTAGGAAATAAAACGTGGTGTCACGTGTGTGGTTCCCACAGTGGTGGCCCATGGCAAGCTTTGACCAATAGAGCCAATGTTCTTTTAAAATTGAGAGATAATTGACATACAACATCGTCAACGTTTGAGGCGTACGACCTACTGACCTGGCACATTTATATTACGATATGATTGCCCTTGTCACATCAGCGAACACCTCTACGGTGTCACGTAATTAGAATTTCTTCTACCTTGGGAACATTTAAGATCTAGTCTCTTTGCAAGTTCAATGTTTATAAAACGGTTTTGCCCTCTGTAACCCCTGGAACTGACGTTCTGCCGTTGCTAATTATCGTTAGCCATGTCTGATCGCTATCATGGGGATTGTCGCTAATCCGCTTTGTCCAAGTCTCTGAGAATCTCTCTCTGTGTCAGTTTCCAGTTGGCTGGGAATGTGTCCATGCGCGGGCCACAGCTGTGGGTCTGTGTGTCCCAATTCATGCCCACGTGGTCAACACTTTGTGTTTTCTGTCTCCAGGTCATTTCTCCTTCTGTCTGGATTTGGTGGCCACATGTGCGTGTCCCTGTGCCCACGTGGACCTGTGCTGCTTTCCTGTGTACACGCACCCACGTGTCCACACACTTGTCTGTCCATGGCTTGTGGGTTGATGTCTTTGGTCTCTCTGTGTGTCTCTGTGTGTAGATCCGCCTGGACCTATAAACTGTGCATCCACGGATCCACATCCACATGTGTCTTGTCACTGTGTCACCTAAGTGACCAGTGTCACATGTGCATATCCACATATTGGCATTTATGTACACATATCCATGTGTCTTAAATATTATTTATTAAATACACTCTTATAGAGAGTACTTATTACATGCCAGACACTGTGATACGCTTCACACATACGAATTCGCTGAATCCTAGCAGGCACTCTTTACACGTCCATTGGCAAAGGGAAGAGCCAAGGCACCGCATGGGTACAAGGTGGGGGGAGGTTCTGCACGTGGCCCTGGGTGCATGTCTGAGGGCAGAGCCATGCCCACAATCTGCATGCGAGTCTGGGTGGTGCCCAGGCATGGGCCCTACAGGTCCTCACCCTAGGTCTCTCTGCATTTTCAGGAGAGAGACACAGGAGCCTGGGAGCAGCTGATGCAAGGTGAGTCAGGGTCCTGGTCCCCGGGGAGGGTTCCCACACTGTCCCCACCCCCATTGCTCAATGCAATTTGCAAAATGGGACCAAAGCCCACAAGGGCCCCTCCCCCAAGTGTGAGAAGCAGAAGTTCGGGTCACTCCGGAAAGGGTGGGGCTGGCACCAGGAGGTGGACTTGATGACCCATCCCAGGCTGGTCCTTACCCCCACCCCCACCCCACCTTCTGACCTCTGACTCTCTCTCCAGAGCGAAGGTCCCACCAG
The DNA here is from genome assembly GCA_030015415.1 of Cynopterus sphinx. Lineage (NCBI taxonomy): Eukaryota > Metazoa > Chordata > Mammalia > Chiroptera > Pteropodidae > Cynopterus > Cynopterus sphinx. Next base: position 39,821,664 of record CM057390.1, on the reverse strand, counting down.
TCCAACCCCGCAGCACATCTGACAGGTAGGAGAACCCCGGGTCCTGGGCCGGAGTGGGGTGGCGGTGTCCTGGAGAGGCCTGACAGACACGCAGTGTGTCAGAGCATTCATTCCTTCAATCACTCAGTATTTGTCCCGAGTTGCCCAGGCCGCAGGGGCTGCCTAGGTGTACGCATTTCTAATTCTTTTCCTTGCGTAAACCCTTAAGCAGGGCTCACTAGTGCCACGCACCTCAACGCTTAATGGGAACTCATTAACTCCCAAGCAGGCACTGTCCACTTTATAGGAAACCGAGGCACGCAGAGGTTGTAGGGTGCCAGCCAACCCAGCTTCTGCGTGCGTCTCCCCCTGGGTGCTGCCCCCCCCACACACACACACACACACGCACACGCACATTGTGGTGCTTCGGGGGAGTCGCTTTTCATTGCTCCATCCTGCAAAGACCCACGACATGAGTGAAGATGCATTTGGGATGCAATGACTTTGCCTTTGCTTTTCCCCACCTGCAAAGCGGATTGAGGTGCACAAAGCTGTCCAAACCGCCTAGGCGCAGGGCAGGGCGCAGGGAGGGGTGCCACACCGCAAGTCCGGGGTACACGCTGACATCCCCACCCCCTCTGCCTCGCTCCACAGGTGCCAACGCCAGCCTGACGGGCAGCGGGGGGCCCCTGCTGTGGGAGACGCGGCTGGGCCTGGCCTTCCTGCGCAACCTGCGCTACCGCGACGGCGCCCTGGTCATCGCGCGCGCCGGCTACTACTACGTCTACTCCAAGGTGCAGCTGGGCGGCGTGGGCTGCCCGCAGGGCCTGCCCGGGGGCCTGCCCATCACCCACGGGCTGTACAAGCGCACCCCGCGCTACCCCGAGGAGCTGGAGCTGCTGGTGAGCCGGCGGTCGCCGTGCGGGCGCGGACCCGGCGCCCGCGTCTGGTGGGACAGCAGTTTCCTGGGGGGCCTGGTGCACCTGGACGCCGGCGAGGAGGTGGTGGTGCGCGTGCCCGACGAGCGCCTGGTGCGCCTCCGCGACGGCACCCGCTCCTACTTCGGGGCTTTCATGGTGTGAAGGACTTTGGGGGGAAAGGGGGACGGTCTGGCCCCAGAGGAGCCTCGTGGGACAGAGCGGCGGACCAGCAGCGATGGGAGGAGGATGTTCAGGGGACCCCCAAACCTGGGCGTGTGAGGGATGCAGTTGGCACCACCTGGAGCCAAGACCCCCGCCACCCCTAGAGGTGGGAGACCCAGCGGCCACCTCTGGAGAAAACCAAAGGGAAGGTGCCGACCCCACCGCCACCGACAAAGCTGGGGACAAAGACCAGGAGTCTGGGGTCTGCAGGCCCCCAGCCAGGGGGTGAACCTTGCTGCTTGGTCCTCAGGAAGATCGGCGAGGGGGTGGGTATTTTGATATGGTGGAAAGTGGAACTTGAGGGTCCAGGAAGCATCATCAAGCTCCCCATGTTCACAAACGTGGGCAGGGGTGGGGGGTTATCACCAGGACTCACCCTCAGAGAGCCCAGCCCCACCCATGGTCGCAGCCACACTAAGTTCCACCCACAGGCTTATAGCCACACCGCAGCCAGGTCATGAAAAGTGACACTCTGACACAGGCACGGGGGCGTGCTGCTTAGGGTTTGACAACCAGCTCTGCAGGGAGGGGAGAGGCCTCTTAGCATCTCCCCATTTCCTCGCCAAGGTTGGTTTCTGGCCACTCTGTATTATACGGTCAACCTGTTGGCTGGATCCCCAAGCTGTTGAGCAGTTGCATCCCAGGGTACCACCACTCCGTTTCAGCTCCCGGGCCAGGGCTTGGCACAGAGCTGGGCCTTGGAAAATGTTTGAAGAAAGAGGGAGGAAGGAAAGGAAGGAAAGAAGGAAGGAAGGAGAGAGAGAGAGAGAGAGAGAAAGAGAGAGAGAGAGAGAGAGAGGGAGGGAGGGAGGACAGACACAACTACAGCATCACAGAGAATCACACAGCTCCACAACCTCACAGTCTCACAACCACAGACTCAAGCACACAAGGCATCAGATTCTCACACACCTGCATATGAGGCATAGACAACACAGCCAAGACTCTATCACAGACTGCATAACAGATACAATGCAGCCACACACACACACGTCATCGTCACCACCTCAGTCGCCTTCACGGACCATACCATCACACGCATGGTCCTCACAGCAGACGCCCGCATGCTGCGTCACAGCCGGACCCATCTCACACACACACACACACACACACACACACACACACACACACACACACACAGCCTGAAGTTCCTCCAGCTGAGATGAAGACATCCTGGGGTGAGGACCAAAATTCATCCATAACCCTGGGCCCCTGACCTCTGGTCTTGGGATAAATGGCAAACATTGCGCCTGGGTCCATCTGGCTCTCAGTGGAAGGGTGGCTGGTAGAGACAGAAGAGTAGATGGAATGACCCACAGAGGCATTTTATGGATAAGAAACCTGAACCCAGCTGGCTCGACTCCATCCTGGGTCTGCCTTCCCCTCAAGTCCACGATTCCTGAGGAAGTGGAGTCTATATCCGGCCAAGCACCCTTACTCTAGACGTTCGGTATAGAGTGGCTGGAGTAACGGGGAGCATGGGAGGGGTGTGTGGGGAGAGGGACAGATAACAATATGCGTACAGCTCAGATGGTCTGTACAAATGAATGAGCTTTGGGATGGCTGGAGGGCAGGACCCTAGGAGGAGGGCTCAGACCCCAGAGGTGAATAAATTATTGTGATTGTTATTGTGGATATTGTATTTGTCATCGTTGGTACGGGAGTTAAGGAAACAGACATTGCAATCTGGAAGAGGTCCTGGGTTCCTCTTCCACTCCACCACTTCCTTCCTTTGTGACCTTGAGCCAGTTCCATCACTACTCAGTGCCTCAGTTTCCTATCTGTGTCATGGAAGGTAACAAAGCCTTCACCTCCTAGGTGTGTGGTAAAGGTTCAGTCAGACCAGGCATGGAAAAAGCCATTTGGCGCTCCATACGTGTGTGAGAGCCATACGTGATTCAGAAATGCTAAGAAGGGCTTTCTCAGGCACGTTCCTTGAGCCAGACGTCTCGTGTCATATCTCTACATACCTGGGCACAAACTGTGGTTGCCCCCCATGTTCCAGATGTAGAGACAGGCAGGGACGCTGTCCCCAGCCCACCCTGCCCCCAGCGAGGACATGGGGCTTCGTGCCTCTCTACCCTTGCTGGGCTGGTAGGAGGTGGGACAGCCCCAAACCTGGGCCCCAGCCCCCGCTGGAGTTTCCTTTACTCTCATCATGGTCTTTCTGTTTCCGTGGCTTTGATGAAGAGACCACGGTGTGAGGCCGATGATTTATGAAAGCCACCAGCAGCCAGCAACTTCCGCCTGAGAATGGAACCTCTCGCTAAGTTTAGCCTCCAAAGATCATTCCTGGGAGGGGCCTCCCGGCCGGGAGGTAGAGGAGAGAGAGGAAGGTAGAGGGTGGGTACGGAGGACAGGTAGAGTGAGAAGATGGAAACGAGGGAGGGGAGGGAAAGAAGAAGGTGCCAGAAGGAGGGAGGGGGAAGAGAGAGCCCCGCAGGTTCTCAGCCTGGTGCAGCAGGACACCCAGCCCGATTTCAGATAAAGCGTGGGGGCCGGAAGCCCCTAGCTCAGGCCACTAACCTACTTTTCAGACTTCTTAGATCTTTATCTGCTCGATTTCCGCTTTCACCTCCTGGTTCCAGCATCTTTACAAATTTCACCCTCTCTTCTACCCCAAAGGCCTGAATTGTGCAGTCATCATCGCCCTCCCTTCAGCCCCTGGGCAGGAAGCCCCCTCCCTCCAGCCTTTTCATCTCTCGACAAGACTCAGAGGTGGCAGAAGTGAAAAGTAATGATGATAAAGTCGTTTATTAGTCTCCTGTTATTAGGCTCTTATTATTAGTCACCACAGTCAAAGGCTGAGGTACGCCCTCTCAGAAACAGAAGGCTTACCTCCTGGGGTCAAATGCCACCTCCACACTGGGCGAACTTAGACCCCATCCACCCCTACCCCCCGCTCCTCTGGGCTTCAGCGTCCTCGTTTCTAAAACAGGAAGGGTAGCGGCCTCCACCTCTCCCTGATCATCGTGAGATGAAGGGACCTACGTCTTTAAGTATTTTTCCAGAGCTTGGCCCTCCGTGAGCTCTTTGATCTTCAGCAGATACTCTTTTTGTAAGCCTAGTCGTAACCATGTGCACATTTAAACGTCTGATTCTTTCCGGTTATCGAAGGTGACCTTTCCTCCCTGGGCCACATCTAGCCACTGGATGTGTTTTTGAAACAGGGATTCGTAGTCAGTGTTGAAACGTCACAAAACCTGGCACATGGGCAGGTCCAGATTTCTGGATTTTCATCCCCACTCTCTCCCACATGGAGGCCGAGCGTCAGTTGCCTTGCCTCATCATGCTTGTGCATTTTTTTTCTGAATTACAAGTTATGCTTCTAACGTACCCACTGGGTACCAGTTACTGTCCTAAGTGCATTAATTGGCAGTAACGCATTTCATTCTCACAATGACCCTGTAGGGGTTACCATTAAACACCTGTTGTATGGATGGGGAAGTCCAGACACAGAGAGGAGAAGTCACTTCCCCGCTGACCGTGAGAAAATAGACGACGGCCTGAGGTCACCACGAGTTTCCAGAAATACGACCGTTCGTGGTTGTATGAGTTTTCTGTTGCTGCTGTAACAAGTTCTCGCCAACTTAGAAACTTAAAACAATGCCCACTTATCACCTTAGAGTTCTGGAAGTCAGAAGTCAGAAAGGAGTCTCCTGGGACTAAAGTTGAGGCCTCAGCAGGGCTGCCTTCTCTCTGGAGGAAAGATCTCTCCCGAAATCCGTTTCCCATGTCTGCCTCTGTGGGACCCCAAACTGACACGTGTGTAATACATTTATTGAGATAAGGAGTGCAAATACTTTAACTTCTTTTTTATTCTTCACATTCTGCAAGGACCTTGTCAGCTTACAAGCTCTTATTTTTCATTTTTTATGCCTACAGCCCCTGGTCTTCCTAGGTGGTCTCCCATCCAAGGACTAACCAGGCCTGACCCTGCTTAGCTTCCGAGATCAGATGGGATCGGGCTTGTTCAGGGTGGCATGGATATTGTAGACATAATGCAACTCAATACATGCAAAGATCTCTTTGCCCCAGGATGCTGAGGACTTGATATCAGTCCATCCGGAACCATCTTTGCCCACATCCTCCTTTCCTGTGACTGTCAAAATCCCAAGAGCTCAGGAAATGCCAAGGGATTAAGAGAGAGAGATGGTTCCACCTGGTTCTCCAGCCACATGTCCACCCATGTGTACCTACCCCCAGTCTGCTTCTGATTCATCAGCCTTCCATTTTAGCACTGTGACTTATCAAGAATGATGTATTTTCTGTTCCTTAAACTTGCTGGGTTTAGGTGGTGAGGCTGATTTTGGGCCAGGAACCTCTTTGAGGCTGTCTGTGGCTTCAACTGCCCAGAGACACCATTGAGTCATTTCCTCTTTGGGGACCTGTAGCACCTCTGGGCTCTGCACTAGGGAGTAGGGCTCAAGCCCTTTCTAGGCTTGAGCCCCCCCCCCCGAAACTTTTCAGGAGAACTTTTCATGGTTCCAGGGTCCTTTTTTTCAAAAAACCAGGGCATAGGAACCTCCTCTCTGCTATGGGTGCTGAATCATGCCCCCCTTAAATTCTCATGTTGAAGCTCTAAGCCCCAGGACCTCAGAATGGGACTGTATTTGGAAAAGAGAAAATTGATGTAAAACAAGGTTGGTAGAGTTGGTCCTAATCCAATGTGACTAGTGCGCTTTTAAAAAGAGACTCGGTCACAGACACCCAGAGGGATAACCACAGGAGGACACAGGGAGAAGACGGCTTTAGAAGGAAAGAGTCGACCCCTTTGTCTCAGATTTTCAGCCTCTAGATGGTGAGAGATTGCATTTTTTGTTGTTTGAGCCTCCCTCTTCGTGGTGCTTCACTATGGCCGCCTTGGCAAACGAACACAACACCTCTCCTCTTTCTGCTGGTCCTGGGTAATCTCATTCTTGACTGAGAGGGTGGGAAGAGGCTCTGGAAGTAAGATCCTTTTGAGTGAACGAGAAAGACAGAGAGGCAGGGTCAGAGAAGAAGAGGTGACAATAGAAGCACGGATTCGAGTGATGGATGAGATTGGGGGTGGGGGAGGGTGCGGTCCACAAGTTTGGGAATGCAGGTGACCTCTAGAAGTGGAAAAAGGCAAGGAAACAGGGTCGTTCCTAGAACTTCCAGAAAGAAAACAACTCTGCTGACACCTTGAATTTAGCCCGATGACCCTGCTTCGGACTCCAGCCTCTGGGACTGGAAGGTAACAGAATCGTGTTGGTTTAAGTAACTTGTCACATGAGCTATAGCCGACTCACATAGTGTGGTTCTGGGCGGCACCCCACAGCCTCTGTGACACTCCATGCCACTTGGAGGCACGAGATTTGTAAAGAGCTTCGCTGTGTTTGGGCAAAGCTACTGCGGGAATCTTATTGATCTCAATCCCAGCCCGAAAAGTGGAAGTGGACGAGATTAGCCCCCGCTCCCACTGCTGCTGCTGACTCTAGCAACCCCAGCCGGTGCTCATCATCTCGCTCCTCTACCACCCATCCTAAACTCTCTCCACCCTCACCCAGCAGGCACTCCTGGTGGGTGACCCGGTTCCTCACACTGAGGGGTCTGAGACTCACCCCCATGCCTTTAGACGTTCAGTATCCAAGAAGAGCACTGGTTCCTGCCATGCCGCGGTGATGCCGTGTTGCATTAGGTGTTCTGCCTCGCTCGGCAAGGGATGTGAAGGGGAGTGATTTTGGAGGCTCCCCCGTGTCCTCATCCGCAGAAAAAGGGTACTGATACCTGATCTGCTCAGTGACTCCCAAGTGCCAAGGGCTTACCAGGCTTCACCTCTTAATCCTCACAACCACCCTACGATATCGAAATAATTGTTGTCTCCTCACTACAGAAGAAACTGAAGCATGGGGGGAGAGGTAACCAAAGGTCCTTCATTGGGATGTGGTGGAGCCTTCCGACCCCTTGGCCCTTGCCCTAAACACACTCCAGCCTATGCCTAGACCCCATTTTTTGACCCACCCCCCTTACCAATGACAGCAGACATTCTTTCCGAGTATGACACACAATGCTATAAGGAGCATCCTCATGTGTAGCCCTCTCACAGGTCCCAGGTGCCCCCAGACGAGAGATGGAAGAAGGGTTCTGAGCCTATGTGTGTTGACCTCTAACCCGGGACCTCAAGGATTTCAAATTCATGATTTCTGACCAGTTTCCCAGTATCCCCCATCCTTTCTCAGACACTCACCGAAACTTAACCCTGAGGACTAACGTGCCATGTCCCTCGCGGGCTCTCCTGTGTCATTGCCGTCAAGTCCCTTCACCCCACTGCATCGCTGGTGTCCCAGCTGTACAATACGGGGGGAACTAGCTCATCCCTTGCTGAGTTGTTGGGGAAATTCTAATATACCATGCATGAAGGGATAGTAACTTCAAAAGAAAAATCGAAGACCTTTCTCTTTCCTTCTTCTGATCTAAATCTCCAGCCTGTCCGTTACTGGTTGAGTGTCCTTAAGCTGACTGGACCTTTCTATGCCTCAGTTTCTTCATCTGTAAATGAGGATAATAATATCCCCCACCATAGCATACCTCATGAGATAAGCCCGCACTACTGGGCATAGTTAAGACATGCCAAGTGCTTAGTTGAGCAGGTCCCGGCATATACTGGGTGCTCAGTAATAATGACCACTGTTGCTGATGGTGTCATCATTTATTTCTCTCACTCCTTCCCCCATTTTAGTTGACTTTATATGTTCATTCCTCCCTGAGAGAGATGGTAGAAAGTGGGAATAACCTGCGAGTGTCTCCCTAGCGTCGATCTCCAAAAGCCTAACGTGATGGAGAGGTTTGGGGTTTGGCCAAAATTAAGGGATAAATAGGGATAATTCTGATGAGCCACTCCGGCTTCAGAACCCCCAGCGAGGCTCCCAGAAGCTTCTGCGAAGTTCCTGCATCACATCCCAGTCCTCCCTCTACCTGCCTGCCGTCCTCACTCCCTCACATGTGTTGAACCTTGACTGCATTTTGCAATAGCTGTTGCTGCAAGTGGCGTTAGTCCCAAAGTGTACTATATGGGGCAAAGAGTTGGAGATCTGATAACATCTGGGGACAGAGATGTGGCTCAGATCTTTGGGACATAGAGGGAGGGAACCTGAGGCCCCTGCCCAGAACCTGAAACCTGGAAATGTAGTCTGCTCTGATTAAGAGCATCTGGGAAAACTCCCTATTACAGGTAGGGAGAACGGTCACCCAGAAGGAACCAAGGCCTCAGATCTGCTTCACACGTTAAATAGAGTAAATATGTTGTCTCTGTTTAACAGAAAGTGCATCTCTTACCACCAGAACCCAGAACCGTGCTTAATACACAGTAGGTTCTCAACAACAATGGGTGAACAAATGAATTGTGACTAACTTTGACCAATAGAATGTCATGGAAGTGGCATTACATGAACTCTAGGATCTAGGCATTAGGAGAAGTTGTGGCTTCCATTTTTGCTTCTCAGAGCACTGAGTGACTATGTGAAGAACACCTATCCTATGAGAGAGGAAGGGTGAGCAGACAGAGAGGCCCTGAGGAATGAAAGGTACAAGGAGAAAGCCATCATAGTTCCACCAGCTCCAGATGAGCAGCCCTTGTCCATGGAGCTGAAACAAACCTGTCCTACCAAGCCCTGCTGGGTCAACTCTCAGAATCATAGCAAATAGAACAGTTGCTGTTTGACATCACTGAGTTTTGGGGTTGTATTTTATGCATCGGATAATTGATAGGCCTTGCAAGCCCTTTTCTATAAACATACAACAGGCAGGCAGGCAGATGGATGGATGGATGGGTGGATGGATGGATGGATGGATGGATGGATGGATGGATGGATGGGTGGGTGGGTGGGTGGATCTATAGGTAAAAGTGATAATGAATGGATGAATACACAACATATATTCTAAATCAAATTCTAAACTCAGTAACAGCCTACTTTAGCGTAAAATAAACACTAATTTACATAATGCAGGCATCCATTGTAAGGAGCACCCCAGTTTCCCAAGACGAAGCCAGGAAGATTTTCATTAAGGCTATAAATTTTCCTCCAAGTGTTGTTCTGATTACAGATAAGAAGTTCGATATGTAATTATTTTCAGTTCTAAAGATGAAAATATTGCATTCCTTGTGTTCTCTTTTGTTAATGAATTTTATCTGCCTTTTTCTTTTTCCATATTATCATCTTTGAGCTTCTCGTGCCTTTTTATAACATCTTGGTGCCAACTAACAAAATGGCCACACTTATCCTTACCTTTAAACACTACAAGGCTAAAAAAAAAAAAAATCTACTACAAAGCTTCCTAAAGACTGGTTTAAAAAAGAGGAAATGAAAGGAGAACAAAAGAAAAAAAAGAGATTCTCCAAGCATTTTTAAAATTAATTTTGTAAAAATTGTGGTAAAACATACATAACAAAATTTACCATTTTAACCATTTTTAAGTGGACAATTTATTAGCATTACATTTATTAGCATTCACATTGTTGCACAGCCATCCCCACCGTCCGTCTCCAGAACTTTCTCATCTTCCTAAACCAAAACTCTGTCCTCATGAAACGCTCACTCCCCTCCCCTCCCCCAGCCCCTGGCTCCACCATCTCCTTCCTGTCTCTATGGATCTGACTCCTCTGGGGCCTCCTGGGAGTGGGATCGCACCATATTTGTTCTTCTGTCTGGCTTATTTCACCAAACATGTCTTCAAGGTCCATCCATGTTGTAACCCGCGTCAACAATTTTCCTTCCTTTTTAAGGCCGAATGCATTCCATGGTGGGTGCATGCCACGTTTTAAAATTTAATTTATTGGGGTGACACTGGTGAGTAAACTTATATAGGTTTCAAGTGTACAGTTCAATAACATATAATATGTATATTTCACTGTGTGTTCCCCACCCAAAGTTAAGTTTCCTTTCATCACCTCATATTTGACCCCCTTTACTCTTATCTATCACCCCACAACCCCTGCCCCTCTGATAACCACTAGACTGTTGTCTGTGTCCCTGAGTTTCTGTTTGCTTGTCTTGTTCGTTGCTGCTTTTGGTTTTAAATCTCATGTATCAGTGAGATCATCTGGTTCTCAACTTTTTCTGCCTGAGTTATTTCATTTAGCGTGATACTCTCAAGATCCATCCGTGTTGCAAATGGCAGTATGTCATCTTTTTTTATGTCTGAGTAATATTCCATCACAGACCTGTACCACATCTTCTTTATCCAAGCAACTATTTAAGCGCATTTCTATTGTTTCCATGTCTTGGCCACTGTGCATAAGGCTGCTATGAACATCGGGGTGCATATATCTTTACAGATAAACGTCTCCAAATTGGGGGGCTAGATACTCAGAAGAGGAATTGCTGGGTCATATTGTAATTCTACTCTTAATTTTGGGGGGAACCTCTATTCTGTCTTCCACAGTGGTAAATGCCACATTGATATAATGGACACTTAGGTTATCTCCATCTTTTGGCCTTTGTGAATAACCCTACTTTGAACATGAGTGTACAACTCTCTGAGTCTGTGCTTTTAATTCTTTTGAGTGTACACGGAATTTCTGGATTGTATGATAATTCTATTTTTAATTTTTTGAGAAATCGCTGTGCTGTTTTCCATTGTGGCTGCCCCGTTTTACCTTGTGCGTTGTGAGTGGCCTGTCTGTGCATATCCCACACAAGTGGCCATGAGATCCAGCTTGCTCATTTCATTGTTCAAATCTGTATCTTCGCTTTTTGTCTGCTTGAGCTATATCACTTGCGAAGAGGGGTGCTTTGTAAATCTCCCAGTGTGGTGGTGCAGCTAACTAATGTAAGGTATTTTATATGTTTTTTCCATTATTGGTCTTTACGTTCTGGACAGCATTTTACATAACAACACAACTCAAACCGTACCATCCACGTGCCAGAGAAGTTTGTCACTTTTTGCTTCATTTATTGTGAGACCGTGGTTTTAAGCACATATTTAGAACTGTCACGTTTTCATGACAGAGATTTAATTATCTCTAATAATGCTTCCTACATTAAATCACTGTACGAAAGAGCGAGGAGTGAGACCGCATGTGTTCATTCCAATTCCTGATGTGCGTGGATTTATCCGGCACTTTCTGATGGTTTCTCCTTTTCTACATTTCTTTTTGTCTCCTTCCTTTCCTTGTTTGGGTTTTTTTGTTTTTGTTTTTGTTTTTCTCTCATTCCAGTTTCTTCTTCTACCTAGTTCAGAAATGACATATTTTATTCCTGTTGTTTGGGAAATTTCTGGAGATAGTTTAATTGATAAATTGAATCTATCAAAGTCTAACGCTGTTCACTTCACAGTCTTTTCCTCTCCAGAAGCCTCCAAAATGGTCTGCCTGTGTCCACTCTTGCCCCCTGCAGGCTGTTCTCCACACAGCGGTTAAAGTGAGATTTTGGTTAACTTTTTTTTAATGTGTCATGTTTATTTAAAAATCACACAGAGTCTCACGCAAAAACATCAGTTTGACCCCCAAAAAATCTTTAGAATAAAAATGTCCTTTTATACTCTTTTAATAATGACAGTTACTAATCAAAAGGAATGAAACAACTCAAGTATCAAGAGAAGCAAAAAGTAACAAAGGACTGAAATCACTTTCTATTTTTAGTGATTTAAAACATCCTACAGTTATTTTTTTTTAATTAATGCATGATTGTCATACAAAAAAGCTGAACATATTTGATGCATTTATCTCAATGAGTCTGAAGATAAGCAAATCTTGTAAAAGGTCACCATAAACCATGCTATAAGCTTAACCATTACGTCTAAAATTTTTCTCCTTCCTTCTTTTTACTGTGTGATAAGAACATTTAACTTAAGATAGACCCTTTTTAAAAAATATTAAGTATACAATAAGTATTGTTAACTATATGCTGTATAGTAGTTATATATATAGTAGTTACATGGATAGTAGTTTTACGTATAGTAGTTGTGTGTGTGTGTGTGTGTGTGTGTGTGTGTGTGTGTGTGTGTGTGTGTGTGTACATAAATGCTTAGGACTCATCTCTCCTTCATAACTGACACTCTGTCCCCCTGAAACACACACCCTCCATTTTCTTCCCCCAGCCGCTGACTCCCAGTCTATTTTCTCTCTATATAAATTTGACTCCTCTAGGGACCTCATATCAGTGAAATCACAAAAATATTTGTCCTTTGGTGTCTGGCTTATTTCACTGAGTGCAATGGCTTTAAGTTTTATCCCTGTTGTAGCACAGGTTAGAATGTCCTTCCTTTTATAATTAAATAATATTCCGTTGTCTGGATGGAGTACATTTTGTTTATTCATTCAGCTGTTGATATATCATTAGGTTGTTTCCATATCTTCTTTTTGTAAATAATGCTTCAATGAACATGGAAATACGGGTATCTCTTCGAGATCCTGATTTCAACGATTTTAGGGTTATACCCAGAAGAAAAGTCTATCAATGGTAAGGCAGTTCCACTTTCAATGGTTTGAGGAATCTCCATACTCTTTTCCATGGTGGCTGCACCATTTTGCATCCCCACCAACGGTGTGTAAGGGCTCCAATTTCCCCACATCCTCAACAATACCTGTTGTCCTTTGTTTTTTGGATAATAGCCATCCTAACAGGTGTGAGGTGATATGTCGCTGTGGATTTTTTTAAATATTTTTTTTATTTTTCAATTATAATTGACATATAATATATTAATTTCAGGTGTACAACGTAATTATTAGACATCTATATAGCTCATAAGTGATCATTCTGATAAATCTAGTGCCTACCTGGCACTATACCTAACTATTACAATATTATTGACTATTTTCCCTATGCTGTATTTCATATTTTCATGGCTATTTTGTAACTTATCAATTTGTACTTTTTAATCCGTTCACCTTTTCCACCCATCTGCCAACATGCCTCCTAACTGAAACCATGAAACTGTCATCTATCTCCATGAGTTTGTTTCTGTTTCATTTATTTGTTCATTTGGTTTTCTAGATTCCACCTATAAGAGAAATTGTATGGTATTTGTCTTTCTCTGACTTATTTCACTTAGCATAATATCCTCTAGGTCCATCCATGTTGTTGCAGATGGAAAGATTTTGTTCTTTTTAAAATTTTTTTCAATTATAGTTAGCAAACAATATTATATTAGTTTCAGGTGTACAGCATGGTGATTAGGTGCTTATATAACTTACAGAGCGATCACCCCAATAAATCTAGTACCCATCTGACACCCTACATAGTTATTACAATATTATTAGCTATATTCACTCTGCTATACATTACATTCTCATGATTATTTTTTAACTACCAATTTGTACTTCTTAATCCCTTCCTCTTTCGACCCACCACCCAATCCCCCTCCCATCTGACAGCCATCAAAGTGTTCTCTGTATCTATGAGTTTGTCCCCATTTGTTTGTTTGCTTATTTTGTTCTTTAGATTCCACATATAAATGAGATCATATGACATTTATCTTTCTCTATCTGACTTACTCCACTCAGCATAACACCCTTTAGGTCCATTCATATCGTTGCAGATGGCAAAATGAGATGGAGCTGCTATGTCTTGTGGTCTTTGTAGAATGGCTCTATGTAGTAAGTTTTCTATGGGTCTCAGTGGCATAGTCTTCTCTGGTCACCTGAGAATGGTGCTCCATGTATGTCTCCTTAATGGATCGTGTGTGTCCTCCAGTTGTACTTGAGCCTTGATTACTGTTTGCTCATCCACAAGAAGGACTGACCCTCAGGCTGAGCAGTGGAGTTGCTGTTGGGCAAGGGCTGACTCTACATAGCAAGATTCATTTTAGCAGGGCTCTGGTACCTGCCTTGTCTGTCTTTTTGGCATGTCGTCCTCAAACATGACCCCGGGTGATGCTCCAGCTCAAATCAAAGCCAGCCACTGCCTGATAAGCGTGGGCCTCCTGGGAGGGGCCCTGTCACAGGCCAAGTTCAGCTGCAGCCTGTGCCCTGCCTGGGGCCACCTGGTATGCATCACCAAGCAATCCCCAGATGGCTGTCACCCATGGTGGGCTAGGATGTGTCTCAAGAGGTCAAGTCACAAACCAAGGCTGGCTGCTGCTAGTGCTGGTTTTAGGGCTGCTCAACAAGAGGTACAGGGCACTCCAAGGCCAGATGTTTCTTGTTTGGGTTTTATAAACCTTTGAGAGATTTTAGGAAAGTCTGCAGCATGGGCCAAGACAGGTCGCTTATATGGAAAAGCTGCTGGAAGCAGTTTGGTCGGCCCACAAGTTGAATGGGGCAGGGTCCCTGGGAATCACGGTGGCAAGGCAAACGGTGTTAACCAGGTCAATGGGGACTGAGATATGGTGCCAGCCTAAGTCTGCATGTTAAGACAAGGGAGTCATCAACAAAGGAGCAATGGCATATGCCAGCGCTTTTGTCTGGGAGGAAGCTTCCCCTCCTGCCCTCACCTGAAATCAGACAATTCAGTTCCTCGTTGTATGTCCCGGGTGACTTGTGAGCTGCTATCTCAGCACTGGAGCTCGGAGCAAGTGAGTCTAGCATCTAGAAAGTTTGTGCTTGGGTCCTTTAGGAGGAGCACCTGGGACTCCAGCTGCTCTGCATCTCACTCAGCCACAATCTCCACTGGTTTTGCAACCAGAAGTTGTGAGGACTCCTCTTCCTGGTACTGGAACTCTGGGTTGGGGAGCCTGGTATGAGCCTGGGACCTTTTGCTCCTCGGTAGCTGAGATATCCCTCTAGGTTTTTAAATGCCATGTGTGAGTGTAGGATCAGCCCATGCTGTGTCTCCATACCTCCTACAAGTCTTATGTGGCTTCTTCTATGTGTACTTAGTTATAAACTTCTGTCCAGCTAGACTTCAGACAATTTTCAATGATCATTGTTGAGTAATTCAGTTGTACTTTTGATGTGGTCTTGGGAGGAGACCAGCGCAGCATTTACCTACTTCACCATCTTGACCAGAAGCCTCACCGAGTTTTTAATTTGCATTTCCCTAGTGGTTAGTGATGCTGAGCACCTTTTCCTGTTGTCCTTTTTATATAGGGGGTGATTTTTAATATTATCATTAAACTTTTGCATATTGGTTCATGAATGAAACCGGTGCATTCTTGTTTGTGTCTCTTTATAACTATCCATGTGCATTTATGTTGGGTATATCTAGGAGCACATTTGCCTATGTTTAATCTTCAAGAAGAAGAATAAAATGGAGTTACTCTTCTAAATATTAAGACGTATTTTAAGGCTATGGTAATTTAGGCAGTGAGGTATTAATGCATGAGAGACTACAATCCAGTCAAGATGAGTGCTGGCATAGGCATTGTACCTTTGTGGAGCCGTCCCTGAACCCAGCATGTAAACACAGGCAGCCACCATATCTGACTCTCCATGAACCCACCTTGGTGATTCCCTAATGCCCTATCCTACCCACTGGGCCCCAAAGGACATCTACTACAGAAGTCCACTCTACCAAGACTGAGAGACATAGCAGCTCTACCTACTCTGTAGAAACAAACACAGGGAGGTCCTGAGTGGCTGAGTGAGATAGAGGCTGTGGTATCTGGCAACTGCAGAGACCTCAAAGGGGCTGTGTCCACGAGCCGACTTTCACAGTGAGTGACCTGCTCACTCCAAGCACCAGCACTAGGTCGGCTGCACAGGGGGCACCAGGGACTTACAAGGGGACAATGAGTTGTCATAGTGAGGGCTGGAGATAAGGCTCGCTCCGTACAGAAGTGCGGGAGATATCCATTGCTCCTCTGTTGAGCCCTTCCCATTCCCAGTGTGCAGATACAGTGCCACCATAGCTGAGATGCCATCAAACTAGATAACAGAGGTCTCTCCACCCAGAGAATTCCAGAAACTCCACCTCCCCCAACTTGGAGTCCTACCCAAGCCACATCCAGGTATGCCCTTGGCGAGTCAGGTGCTCCTTGGTGAGCACCTAGACTCACGCTGGTGACAGCTGGCCTCAGTTTCTGGTATGGTTTCTTGAGACAACTGTAAGCACAGCATCTGTGTATTGCTTGCTGAATCTTAAGAGGTGGCCTTGGAGGGGCACAGGCTGGAGCTAAACTTGGCCTGCAGCTGAACTCCTCTCAGGACTGTGCCACTGGACATCTACTACACAAATCCACACTAATAAGACCAGAAGACTTAGGAGCTTTGCTTAGTACATAGAGACAGACACAGAAAGGCAACCAAAATGGAAAGAGAAAGAAATAGAAACCATATGAGAGAACAGAACAGTAAGACAAGAGAATGTTTATATTATGACAAGCAAAGATTTTTTAAAACAGGACACAAAAAATACTAAATGTAAAGATAAATATTATTATATTAATTATTAAATTAAATATTATTACTAGATTTTTTGAACTTAAGATCTTCTGTTTTGCCGGGCACCAGTTCAGAGAATTAAAAGGTACTCCACAGGGTGAGAGAGGATGTTTGGAAAAATATACTTGATAAAGGGCTTATTTCCAGAGAATATAAAGAATTTCTTTAAATCAAAAAGAAAAAGACAACCCACTTAAAAAAAAAAGACCAAAATTTGAGAAACCAATACTTTGTATAAAACAATAGGCAAACAATAAACATTAAAGGGTGCTCAACCATATTATCAGGAAAATGCAAATTAAAAGACTGACAACACGAAGTTGTATAAAATAGAGCAACAGAAATTTTCACATTTGGCTTGTGTGGCTTATATAATTACAGCTGCTTTGGAAACTGGTTTTACCTAATAAAGTGGAAGAGAGAGAGAGAGATAACTCAAATATGAAAAATATTAATGAAAAGGATGACATTACCACTAATTCTACAAAAACAAAAAGGGATAACAAAAGAATGCTATTGAGAGTTTTATGCAAACAAATTAGATAGCTAGATAAAATGGACAGGGTCTTCAAAATGCATAATTTACCAAAACGACGTGAGAAGAATAAACCACTGATCAAAAACCTCCTGAGAAAGAAAAGCCCAGGACCAAAAGGATTCTGTGACGAATTCTGCCAAACATTTAATGAAGAATCAATACCAATCTCTCTCAAACTCTTCCCTCAAAAAATTTGAAGAGGAGGGAAAACTTTCTAATTCATTCCGAGGACAGCATTATCTTACTACCAAAGCAGTTGTATCACAAGAAAAGAAAACTACAGATCAATATCCCTGATGAAGATAGGTGCAGAAATCCACAAACGAAATACTAGCAAACGAAATCCAGCAGCATATTAAAAGAATCACACACTATGACCAAGTAGGATTTATTTCCGGAATGCAAGGATGGTTCAACACACAAAAATCAATCAATGTACATGCCACATTAATAAAATGAAGAGATACAAACACACATCATCCCAATTGGTGCATAAAGAGCTTTGGACAAAATTTAAAACTTCACATTCACATGCTAAGTGAAATAAGTCCGACAGAGCAAGACAACAACACCATATGATCCCTCTCGTACGTGGAATCTAAAAACCAACAACAAGCTCATAGATATAAAAAAAGAGATTAGTAGTTGCAAGAGGCAGGGGGTGGGGAGGTGGGAGGAATGAGAGAACTGGGATTTTTTAAACGAATTGAATAAAAAATTTTTAATATCTTATGAAACTAGCTATGTGGGGAAGTCATCGATGTCTAATTAAAATGCAGTGATTTGGTTATTCTTGGCTTACACTACATTTAGAAGGACACTGAAGCTACAGGCAAGTGAGCAATCTACACCTACATGCAAAATAAGAAGGCATAGCTATCACCCACACTAAAGGACAAATGTCAAAGAAACAGCTTAGCAAAGGCAGCTCAACGGGACAAATTGCCCTCTTCACCCCATACTAAGCGCACAGCCAGTACATTGCTGCTGCAGTTGAGACACCCCCGGCCAGCCATGCCCTTACGCAGGCCTGCATTTGTAGTCAAGTGTCTTCATTGGAGGCCATTCCATAAAGAGCCCTGAGAGTGACTTCTAATAAATATATAAAGATGAATGAAGTACTGATTCACGCTGCCACATGAATGCTCACTGAAAGAAGCTAAATATGAAAGGCCCCACATTGCATGATTCCCTTTGTCTAAAATGTCCAGAATAAGTAAACTCATAGAGACAAAGTAAGTGAGTGGTTGTCAGGGCCCGAGGATGGTGCTTCTTACAGAAGTGTCAACAATAATACAAGTGGAGCCACTCGAAAATGGAGCTGGACCTGCACTTGCTTTCCTATCTTCTGTCTTGGAAAGGTCTTTTATTTCTAGGTTAACATAGGTATGACTAGTTAAATCATTGTCCAATGGTGATGAACTCAATCTCCATCTCATCTCCCTTTCCTAGAGGTTGGGGAGTGGGGTGAAGGCTGACAGTTCCAAATTTATAATCACATACTGGTTTTTCTGGGATCTAGCCTCGACCCTGAAGATCACCAAAAACCACCTCATTAGTATAAACACTGGTGTGTTTGAAAGGGGAGTATCATGAATAACAAAAGACACTCCTCTCATTCCCATCCTCAGGAAATCTCAAGGGCTTTAGAAGCTCTTGTCGCAGGAACCAGGGATGAGGACCAGATATATATTTCTGACTACGTCACAATGCCACAGATACTCTCTCTAGACAAGAGGCCAGGAATCTGAAGTGAGGCATGCAAGAACAGAACAAAGTTCTGACTCCTGGTACTTGTGAATGTGACTTTGGAAATAGGGTTTCGGGAGGTATAATTAAGACCGAACAAAGGAGCTTGGATCTGGATAGAGAGCGGGGTTCATGGTAGTAAACCCAGGCCCAGCAAGGAAGAGTCCCTATGAGTCAAGGCATGGCTGGTGGATCTTGTGGACATTTGCTAAATAACTATGTATTAAGCACCTACTGTGCGCCAGGCACTGCTATAAGACTGGAATTAGAGTCCACCCTCACTCCCAGGTCGGGTCCAGTAGAATTCCAGGATTGCTGCTCTTCCCTTCCCTAAATGGGATGTGTGCCGTAGGTCCCTGACACACCACTAGATGTTGGACATGGAAGGAGGTGGATAACTCAAGTCTTCGATTCTGTGGGCTTGCTACTGAGATCCACACATCACCCCTGATGTGGAGACTATTCTACACCACTCAGAGATCCTGACTTGGCAGCCTGATGCTGTAACAGGTAGAACTTTGGGGCCGTCTGTCTCAGAGAGGGGTGCCTGCATTTCGCAAGAGTAAAGAGAATGAGCTGAGGTTTTCGGCGACCTGATGGATGGATTCTGATAGTAATTAGTATTTTCCACCCAGGATTTTCAGCTTTCCTTCTTTCAGGTTCCTGGAAGTGTGTCACTTTCATGCATTCTGTGAACTTAGGCTGGGCAGCATAAGGTGCCTTGGCCAGTGGAAACCAAGTGATAGTGACATTTCAAATCTATCATTTATAGATTTGAACCCTTCGCTGACCTGCATGAGCAAAAAACGTTTATTGTCTAAAGATATTAAAGGAATGTTTGTTATTACAGCAGCATAACCTAGCCCACCCTACCTACCCTAACCAACACACTAGCTTCAGGGGAAGGTGGAAATACCAACCTCGACAATAAAATTTGAGATTTTTTTTCAGCTCATATCAAGGCAATAGTCTTGAAAGCTAACTTTGGCGATAGAAAAAAAAAGATTTTTATAAATTCTTTAAACTCTAATTATGTGTTGACATTCAGATCAAAAAAACCTCTGTGGTCAAGGTTTCTCATGTCAGATAGAAAGCTGAAGTTAAGATAATGATAATAACAACAATAGTAATAATGGTAATAACAGCTACCACAAGTTCCTTGATACACATTAGCCCGGTGCTAAATACTCACGGATATCAACTCTTTTAATCTTTATAGCAAGTCTATGAGCTAGATAACATTATTACCTCTGGGGAACTGAGGCACAGGAAGGTTAAGTAACTTGTTCAAGGTCACACACCTGGTAAGCAATGGAGCCAGAATTCTTCATTTAAGATCCAAGAATTCGGGTAAGGAAAGTGAGGTAAGTCATGTAAGCGCAAGATCAGATCCAATCTTTATTTTAAACATTTTGAGTCCAAAGGTCCAAACTTCCAGTTGTAAAATAAATAAATCACGGAGCCATCAAGTACAAGGAGATTTTAGTTAATAACACCGTATCGCATATTTGAACATTGTTAAAAGAGTAGGTCTGAAATGTTCTCATCACAAGAGAAAAAAAATTGTTAAAATTTTTTTTTGACATTTTGTTCCTCCTGTACTTTTTGTTGCAATAATTTTTTGACTTTTGAAAATATTACACGAGAATATTATTTAACTCGATCACTGAGTCTGGGGCGCTTCCTTGCTTTTGAACCTGAGTGTCTCATCCACCTCCACCTGCTAGGCTGGCTGAGTTTATTTTCTGATCTTTTAACGTCTGAGTCATGCAAGCCCTTATCGTGAGAAAATAGGAAAACCCCAACTTCCAGCCCCAAATAAAAGGGGGCAGGGATGGATTAGGGAAGGTTAGTGCAGAGGCAGGAGTGTCCTCATGCTTCCCCTCTCCTGGCTGAAATCCGAAGAGTGGGAAGCATGATATTAGTTAAGAGGGTAACTGTAGCCAAGGATCCCTAGTCTCCTTCCAGTTTAAAACTCTGCCAAGGAGAACACCAAGAGGCACGGCCCTTTGGCAAGCTGGGGACATCCACAGCAAAGGGACAGCAAAGGGGTAGCCAAATTAGAAAACAAGAACGCCAAGTTGGCACCTTTAAGCTGTCCTCCCTTCCCAGGGGCATAGATAGTTTCTAGTGATCCACGGGCAGAGCAGAAGGCAGCCAGAATGAAACTAGTGGCCTTGAGGGTCTCCTCAATTCCTTTACCCGCACTGTGCTGGGACTCCCCTGACTTCTCAGAAGTCACGAAGGGACTTAACTGGCATGGGAGTGGGAAATCCACCATGTTCCCTCCCTACAGTCTCTTGCTTGAAGATTCAGCCAGCCCTGCTTTCAGAGCCTCCACCCTTGACAGAACTACACAGTCCAGAGAACAACTGATAAAGGGAGCCCTTGGGTGACACCAGCCAAGTGTCACCAAAGCAGTGGGGAAACCTGGGCCGCATTTCCTGATGCAAATTGTTGAAAAGGTATTGAAAGGGGACCCCTGCCAGGATTTTAGCCAGAGGCTAAGCTCTCAAGGATAGGTGGGTCTTTGGTTTTTTGTTGTTTTTTTTTTTCTCTCTGTTACTACAAATCATGCCAGACTGAATTGTCAAGTGTGTGCATTTGTGCTTGTGACACGTGCCAGTCCACTTATAAAATAAACTCCTTGAAGTTAAACTGCTAGGTGGACGGGGAGGTGTATGTTGGTATGTTAATTGATTTCCCCAAACTGTTCCCAAAAGTTTGGCTCTATTTCAAATCCCACATCCAATTCTTTTTCCCGTTCTCTGATTATGAATGAGACTATGTTCCAAATGCATTTGTATTTCTTTTTATAATCTGGCTGCTCATATTTGTTTCATTTTTCTAGAGGGCATTTATTTACTTTTTAATGGCTTAATTTCCAAGTTATTTATATCTTAAGCAAATCAGTCTTGGCTGGCAGTGGCTCTCTTTTTTTTAACTTCTTGGCTCGTAGGTGCATCTCTTCTACCTATGCTTCTAATGTCACATGTCCAGCTTCCTTCTGTCTCAGTGTGTCCTCTCCTTTTCCTATAAAAACACCGGTCATTGAATTTAGGGCTCATCCTAACCCAGTATGACCTTATCTTGACCTAATTATACCTGCGAAGACCCTATTGACAAATGAGGTCATACACCAAGGTCTAGATGGACATGAATTGAGGGGACAGTATTTAACCCATTATAACCATTATTAAGAACAGGTGGACTCCAAAGGTGCAGGGGAAGAGAAAACTGAAGGGTGAAAAGGGATGTTTGAGCAGGCCAGGAAGGGACCAATCATCTGGCCCTATTCTCTTCCTATTGGGCAGTTGGGTCATGTGACCTCACTCGTGCCAGAGAGGATGGGAAGATGGAGAGGAGCACTCGGATATCTAGGGTGCCCCTCCCCAACCCCCACAGTCCCTGACTGCTTTCTGTGCCCCCAAGCCCAGTACAGAGTCTGGTCTATAGTAGATGCTCCAGTGAAGGTTTGTTGAATGGATGGTTAGATGGATGGGTGGGTGGGTGGATGGAGGAACAGATGAGTAGATGAATGGATGGATAGGTGGATGGTGGATGGTGAATGGTTGGATGGATGGATGGATGGATGGATGGATGGATGGATGAATAGATGAGTAGATGGATGAATGGATGATGGATGCATGGTAGATGGATAGATGGATAGGTGGGTGGTGGATGGTGGATGGGTGGATGATGGATGGATGGGTGGATGGTGGATGGTTAGATGGATAGATGATGGATGGATGGATGGATGGATGGATGGATGGATGGATGGATAGTGGATGGATGGATGGGTGGATGGTGGATAGTTAGATGGATGGATGGATGGATGGATGGATGGATGGATAGATGGTGGATGGATGGATGAACAGATGAGTAGATGGATGACTGGATGATGGATGTATGGTGGATGGATGAATGGATGGATGGATGGATGGATGGATGGATGGATGGATGGGTGGATGGATGGATGGATGGATGGGTGGGTGGATAGTGGATGGTGGGTGGACAGATGGATGGTGGTTGGAAGGATGGATGGATGGATGGTGGATGGTGGATGGTGGGTGGATGGATGGAGGAAAAGATGAGTAGATGGATGACTGGATGATGGATATATGGTGGGTGGATGGATAGATCGATGGATGGATGATGGACGGATGGATGATGGATGAATGGTGAATGGTGGATGGTGGATGGATGTATGGTGGATGGATGGATGGATGGATGGATGGATGGATGGATGGATGGTGGGTGGATGGATGGATGGTGGATGGACGGATGGATGATGGATAGATGGGTGGATGGTGGATGGTTGGATGGATAGATGAATGGATGGATGGATGGATGGATGGATGGATGGTGAACGAGTGAGTACCCAGAGGGTGAACGTGGGGAGGGGAACTGGAAGACGGAGGGACGGGAACCGTCCGGAGCAGGAGGGGATTTCCCTGCCCTAGAAGAACTCGAGTCCCCCACCGCTTGGCCTGGGACATCCCCACGGCGGGGCGGGGCGGGGCGGGTCCAGGCGAGTTGGGGCAGGCCCGGCCCTGAACCTGCAGGGTGGGGGAAGTTCATTTCCTGGCCGAGCCCCGCGCCCCAGCGCTGCCCCCAGCGCTGCCCCGCAGTTCGCAGCAGCGGATGCAGCTCCGGCCGCGCCCCGCGGCGGCGACGGCGACGGGGACGGGGACGGCGATGGCGGAGGAGGGTGCGGCGGCCCGCGCCGTGCGGCGCCTGCCCTGGGCCTCGGGGGCGCGGGCCATCCTGCCGGTCCTGCAGGTGGCCGGGGCAGGCGCCCTCATCTACCTCTGCCTCGTGCACCTGACACATCGACCGCTGCTCCAGCCGCCCGCGGTAAGTCGGGAGGGAAGGGCGAAGGGAGGCGCGCGTGTCACCTGCAGACCCGGCGGGGCGCGGACGAGGGGCGGGCACCCGGGAGAGAGACCCGGGGGCAGAGGGGCAGGCGGGATGCGGATGGACGGACGGACCAAAGCAGGATGGGGGCTAACACCGCCCGGCGAGAGAGACCTGGTTGGGAAGGGACAGCAAGAGGTGGAGGCCGAGCAGGGAGGCGAGGCGGGGACCTGGGCTCGCGGTGGTCCCGCCGGGAGGTAAACCCCGGGTGGGGATCCCGGGTGGGCGGCTGCAGCCGGGAGAGGCGCGCACGACCAATGACTCGGCTTTGGTGTTCCCCCCGCGGCTGACTCAGAAACTTCTGGGGGCTTCACCAAGCCGGGAGGCGGTTGGCGAGGGCCCCAAGGACCAGAGAACCCGAACTGCTCACCTGCGAGCCCCCGACGTCCCCCACAGGGATGTCTCGGGAGCCACGCAGCGGAGGGAGGCAGGTGTCCCTTCTCTCCTCGTTATGTCCAGGAAACTTAAGTTCTTTAAGGTTTTTCTTAGGCTCCAGACTGATTCAAACATACGTACTTCCTCTTTAAGAAGTTTTTTTAATAAAAATTCACAAGTCGGTTCCTCTGGGTGAAGGATGTATATATGGCAGGATCGGCAAAGGCAAGAGGGCTCTGACCGCCCTGTTTTCTCTTTTCTTCCAGGGGGACATAGCTGAGCTCCAGCTGAACCACACAGGTGACATGGGTGACACGGAGCAAAGTGGGGCGTGCAAGTGGGAGAAGGAAGATGACAAGCGAGAGAGTTTGAAAGAGAGAGAAATAATAGAAAGAGAGAAGATGGGAAAGAAAGGAAGGAAGAAAGGAGGAAGGGAGGAAGAAAAGAAGGAAAGAAAAAGGGAAGGAAGGAAGGAAAAAGAAAGAGAATGAAGGGAGAGAGAGAGAGAGAGAGAGAGAGAGAGAGAGAGAGAGAGAGAGAGAGAGACCAGGAGAAATGGAGAAAGAAAAAAGAGAAAAGGAAAGAGAGAGTGAGACAAGAGCGAAGAGGCAGTGTGGTTTGGGGTATGTGAGTTATTGTACCCTTTCAGTCTTTCACGTTTTGTCTTCTGTCTTGGAAGAGCCAAAAACAAATAGAACACACTGCCACAATCGCTAACATTCCTTCTCCCGTCACACAAAGATTAGCTGAGCATCTGCTGTGAGCCAGGCAGTGTTCTGGGTGCCACAACAGGGGAGAGAAGAGACAAAAGGCCCTGTCTTTTCCTTCTAATGCAGGGTCAATAAATCAATAGGAAAATTATGCAGCAGGCCAAGGAGACTAAGGCACATACAGTATGTTTCAGAAGAAAATGAAGCAAGGCAGGGATCAGCACGCCAGGCTCGGGTTTGCTGTTGAAAGAGAAGTTGTCGGGGAAAGAGTCCCTGACCAGGTGACGTCAGAGCAGAGATGTGAGGGAGTGACTCCTTCCGTGGTCTCATGCCATCCCCTCTGTGACCTGCTTCCTCTCATCCCCAGAGTTCTGGGGTCCGTGTTCGTTCCTCTTTTTCTCCTCTGCACTTACTGTCCGGGCCATCGTAACAGCAGGCCACAGACTGGGTGGCTGATAAAAAACCGTGTTTGTTCTCGTTCTGTCCTCATTCACCTGATGGACTCTGGAATCTCCCTCTCTCTCTCTCAATTAGGAAACAGTTGACACGCAACATATAATTATCAGGTGTACGACATAATGATTCACTGTTTGTATATATTGTGAAACGATCACCACAACAACTCTACTTAACATCCACCGTGTCATATAGTTACAGACATTTTTCTTGTGATGAGAAAAACGTACTCTTTAAGAGGTGCTCTCTTTGCAGCTATCAAACATGCAATACTGTATGATTATCTAATGATATGTGTATGGTCACCATCCTGTACATGACATCCCCAGGACCTATTTTATAACTAGAAGTTTACACTTTTTGACTCTCTCCTCCTATTTTTGCAGCCCCATCCCCAACCCCCATCTCTGGCAACGACCAATCTGTCCTCTATGAGTTTCTTACGTGTTTGTTCATCTGTTTTGCTTTTCACATTCAGTCTACAGCACTCAGTTTCCCTAAACCCCCATCCTTCCATCTCCCCCAACCCTCTGCCTCCAGGACCCCGGCAGGACCCTCGGCTGCACTGGCAGGGAGGCCCAGCACTGGGTCGCTCCTTCCTGAATGGACCACAGCTGGACAACGGGCAGCTGTGTGTCCGGCGTGACGGCATCTACAAGCTGCACATCCAAGTGACACTAAGCAACTGCTCCTCCTTTATGAAGAGCATCGTGTCCCACAGGGCCACCCTGACAGTGGGCATCTGCTCCCCCACCAGCATCAGCCTGCTGCGTCTCAACTTCCACTCCAGTTGCACCGTCGCCTCCCAGCGTCTGACGCCCTTGGCTCATGGGGACACACTCTGCACTAACCTCACTTTGCCACTGCTGCCATCCCAAAATGCCGATGAGACATTTTTTGGGATTCAGTGGGTTCATTCTTGACCATTGCACTTTCTGGCTCAGATTTCTTGGGACCAGGTTGTTTTTTTTTCCGTTTTAAAATTTTTATTTCTTTTATGTACTTTAATATGACTTATAATAAAATATATATTTGGCCACATGGCTCTTTCCTTCCTTAGCATTAACTCTACACTGTAGAGGCCTCTTTATTATCATCATGCAAATGACAGTGAAGGCAGGTTGTGCCCTATCACTCGGGGACAAGCCCAGACATGTCATCTGGACTCACAGGCTCAAATACGGGCTGAAAACACACACGTGAACATGCACATCCGGTCTTCACATGCACACAGCCCATATGCAAACATTTATAAGGCCCTGGAGGGCCCGGGTCCTGTATTGCTTGACGCTTGCCTAAAATTAGTTTTTATTGGTTTGGGGAGGAAATTGGGGAGGGTTATTTTGAATGAAAATTTTGTTGCAAAAAACAAGATTGGCAGCTTTTCATTGGCCGCAGGTGTCAGTCCTTTTTTTAAGAGCTATGAGGGAACTGTCTTTCTGCCTGCTAACTATGCAAATTGCGATAAGTGTATTTCACATTTGCCCTTCTCTAGAGTTTTTTTTTAGAGTTTTCTCTAAAAACATCACTGACCAGTGTTACTTATTTATTAACTGGTTCCTTTTTTCCTTTCCTTTCCTTTCCTTTCCTTTTTCCTTTCCTTTCTCCTTTCTCCTTTCCTTTCTCTTTTCCTTTCCTTTCCTTTCCTTTCCTTTCCTTTTCTTTCCTTTATCTGTGTCCCTCAGAGCAAGGACCTTTCTCGAAGTCACATTCCATGGTTAGAGGGCAGGGGCTGATTGGAAACCATACAGGCCACATTCGAGCAACAAGGAAGGTCAAAGAAGGGTCTCTTGGACATTTTCTACTTTTCAGTTCATATTTTGCCCGGGCGCAAGCATTAGCAATTACCTTGAAGAACTGGGCTATCGTCGCTCAATTTTTTTATGTCCTGTCTGCAGAGACTTGACAGGTTAACAAGTACAAAATTTGAAAATAATTATGCAAAATAAAATTAGAAGCATTGTGAGAAATCCGATTTGGGTGATGATTCTAAACCACGTCCCTAGACAGGACGGTTGCCAAGTCAACAATCAAAGGACCACAGAGGGTCAGATGAGCTCTGTTGTAGCCGTCCACTGGGAAACAGAATCGATGATGTATTCTGACACCAGGAAGGGTTTACCGGAGGCAGAGGCGGGGGAGGCTGGCACCCTGGTGTGCGTAGACCTGATGAGCCGTGTGCACACTTGGAAATGGCCAAGACGGAGGCGGGACATACAGAAGGGAAGAGGAAGCTCAGGGCAGTGACAAACATAGAGCTCTTCCTGTAGGGTTCTCCAGGTGACTCTGCGAGAGCTCCTCCCATAAGCCTTGGCTCTTCCACAGACCCACCCGATTCACGAAGTCCAGCTTAAAGTCTTGGCCACAATTTTTACCATAACCTGTGGCCTCATTTCCTAATTGTATGTAGCCGAGTTTCTAATTCCCCAAAGGATGTATCCGAGTGCCACTGGTAGCATTTGCTATTGCACATCTGTCCCTTTGTTCCCCAGATCAACCGGCCAGAGCTACTCTACTGAGTGCAACCACTTTGGCCAAGGAGCTGAGTGACCTTCGTGGGGCAGTACTCGCCCTGGCCGTGGAACCAGTAAGCTCTCCTAATGTCAGAGATTTCTGAGCACATGTTCGTTGGGCAGGAGGATGCGATGCCCTTCCCAGGAAGTAGGAGATGGCACGAGGTTTCTCCCGAAAGTTCTCTTTCTTGGCAACTCTTAAGGTTTGCTGGGAAGGACCAATGGGAGGCCTTGGATCTGTTACGAGGAGCAAATAAAGCAATAAGTACGACAAGGCCACATGGTCCCCTCATCCTGGACACTGATTTGCCTAAGCACAGGGGCCATGTCAAAGTTTTCACATACAGAAGAGGAGGCAGGGGGTGAGCATGGGGGTCCCTCACGAGTACACTTTCACTTAAATAAATGTAAGTGAAAGTTTTAAGTGACCTTTCCAATGACAATTATGTTTTATAAAATTTCCATTTCCAAATAATTTTCAGTTGAAATAGAGCTGCCATATATGACCCAGCCATACCATTTCTCAGTATTTACCCCCCAAAAAAGAAAAAACCAAAACATTAACTCAAAAATGTATATGCTTTCCAGTGTTCGCGGCAACATTATTTATAGTAGCCACCCATGTGTTCGTTAATAGACGATTGGTACATATGTAAATAAAATATTACTCAGCCATAAAAAAGAGATCTTGTGACAACATGGATGCACCTAGAGGGTATTATACTGAGTAAAATAAGTTAGACAGAGAAAGACGGATACCACATAATTTCACTTACATGTGGAATCTTTAAAAAAAAAAATGAACAAAAGAGAAATAGAGCCATAAATACAGAGGGGAGAAGATGGGGGGACATGTGGAGAAGGAAAGTAAATAAATAAACTCTTAAAAAATAACATAAAACAGTTTCAATATACTTTTGGTAACTGGAAACCTTAAAGTTTTACTAAGTTACATGATAACTAGTCATTGACTATCTACTGAATTTCCAAATAAGGTAATGCACTGAAACATTAATTGCTAAATCTAAGCCTAAGATTACCTGTTTTGGGCTTCCTATTTGAACTAAGGATATTTGGGTCTGGTGGTAAATGTCCTGTACCACACTGAAAAATTGGAGACTATTGCAACATCCTGACCAAAGGTCTCCGAGAGTCTCAAGAGTGAGGAATAGAAAGGAATAAACGATGCTGGAAAGAACTGAGCTTTCTAGATCTGGGGAGGTGGGATGAAAGGGCAGCTGGTCAGACCGTGCCCGCCCTGTTCTCAGGGGGAGCCATCTGCTGGCTGGGGTGAGGGAGGAAGCAGAGAAGCTTCAGCAAAGTTGGTTAACAGGCACTTTCGCTCTGACAGGTCAGTGGGGACCTATGACAAAGAGTGGAGATTTGAGGGTGTGCGTCTTGCCTTGTTACAGATAAACAGGGACATTAGTAAGTCTTTCCTAAATCATAGGGGGAAGAATGGACCCTTGCAGTAAGCAGTTTTCCATTAGTACAAATAATAAGGAAATTTCTTAACCTGTCGGTAAAATTCCACCTTGCCAACGCATAGCAGCAGACAGAAAAAGAATCTTCAAGATCCTGCAAGCTGAGTGCCTTCTTGTGCCCTTTGATTTATTCATCCTACAAATGTTTAATGGGAACCCACTATGCACTACTGTGTAGTCAGCTGGGGCCGCAGTGTAGTGTGGACCCTGTGAAGTTCCCTGCAGCGTCAGTCATCACCAGTCAGGTCCAGCTGGGAAACAAATAGCACCTTCACGGTGTTAAGCCAAGGAACTGTGTTCAACAGTGTGGACGGGGTTAAGAGGACCTGCCCGGAGCGTGGCTCCTCCGGGGCTGGCCCACTCACTGTATGGGCTGGGGCAGAAAGCACTTACGAAACCCCAGTTTTGGTTTCGTTGTGGCAAAGGGTTACAGGAGAGAGGACCTGCGGCCTTCACTGAGGCATTCAAATACACTTT
Source organism: Cynopterus sphinx (assembly GCA_030015415.1). Taxonomy (NCBI): domain Eukaryota; kingdom Metazoa; phylum Chordata; class Mammalia; order Chiroptera; family Pteropodidae; genus Cynopterus; species Cynopterus sphinx. Next base: position 39,792,041 of record CM057390.1, on the reverse strand, counting down.
GCAAAATCTGAAAACCATGAAGGTCCTACTCTTATAAAATGAGCACGTGTCAAAGATTTCATTCCACTCATCTGTTAACAAAAGAACCAGTGAGATGGCCATTCGAGGGGCACAGTTTATATAGCCAGTCAATGAAACCCTAAAACGAGTGAAATAAGTCAGACAGAGAAAGATAAACACCACGTGATTTCACTGATACGCGGAATCTAAGGAACAAAAAGAACAAACTAATCAAAAACAGACCCACAAATATAGTGGACAATTGGATGACGGGCAGAGGGGAGAAGGTTTCAGGGCCAGGAGGAGGGAGTGAAGGATTAAAAAAGTACTAATTAGTAGCCCGTAGAGGATCTCGGCATAGGGAACGCAATCAGCGGTAATGTAATGGCAGTGTGGAGAGCCAGAGGAGAGAGAGAGCAATCGGGGGGATCGTTTCATAAACTGCGTAAATGTCTAACCAATGTACTATATATTTGAAACTAATAAAAAAAAATTAAAAAGAACCAAACCCTAAACTGAATTAGCTAACAGATATAAAACTGATTGATGTGCATACATGAACATCTGTAGCAGTGTTTTTATTCACAAAAGCCAAAAAGTGAAAACAACCCGGATGTCCATCAACCCACTCATGAACGGAGAAAGGAGAAAAACCCTGTTACAGTCGTACAATAGAAATCATTCAGGCATGAAAAGGAGAAAGGCCCGGACACAGGCGACAGCGTAAAGGAACCCTGAAAATACAACGGTCCGCGAGAAGCCAGAAGCAAAAGGCCACACAGCGTGTGAGTCCATCTGTGTGACATTCCAAAGAGACAAACCCAAACGGATAAAAACGAAGTTAGTGATCACCAGGGGCTGGGGGAAGGAGAAATGGGAGGTGGATATTTTTGGAGAGGCGATGAAACGTTCTGATGGCGATTGAAGTGATGGTTGCACAACTCCGTGGATGCGCTAGAAACCACTGATTTAGACACGCCGAACGGTTTGTGGATGTGAATTACATTTTAGTCAAACTGCCCCCTCACCCCAATGAACTAGTTTAAAAAAAAAATTATTTTCATCCCGTAAGCACTGTCTTTTCTTCTGTAAAGAACCTACAAGTTCACATGTAATTTTACAATGTCCGGACTCTGACGAAGTGGAAAATAGCTAACACATTTTCTACTTACACCATTTTATGGAAAAGATAAAGCTGAGGGGACAGGAATCAGGTCTGTGCTGCTGGTAGCTGAGGGAGGGCCTGAGGACAAAGGCAAGAGGGAACAATCCGGATGGCGGAAATACTCTGTTTCTTGATTGTGCTGGTGGTTACACGACTATACACTTTCGTGTATTCAAATTGTGTATTCAAACGCTGTGGGACAGGCGAGCGCCCCTGGGGAGCCGAGGGATGGGCCGAAGTTTCCCTGGTCCCTGGTCCCTGGCCCAAGGCGGCACTGTACCTGTCTGCCTGGCCACTCTCCGGGCCTCGGGCCCCCAGACACCAACCCCACCAGCTGCAAGAAGTGCCTTCCAACTGCGGAGCAAATTTTTCAGAATATAGAATGAGAATACAGTCACTCTCGGGGTGGAGACTTAAGGAGTTGTTCTTACTCATAAGGTACAGAGAACAAACTGACAGTTGCCAGAGGAGGGGAGGCTGATCGAAGAAAGGGGAGGGATTAGGAAGTACCCGGCAGCTACAGAACAGCCAAGAAAGGGGGGAATTAGGCAGTACCGACTGGCAGCTACAGAACAGCCAGGGCATGCGAAGCGCAGCCTAGGGAGCTACTGCGACAACTGTGCTGGCCCAGGCGGGGACCAGGCCTAGTGGCGGATCACTTCCTAAGTTATATACATGTCCAACTGCTAGGTAGTAAATCTGAAACAAAGATAGTGATGAGTGTTAACTGTTATTAAATTTTTTTTATTTATTTAAACTGTTCTTAGTCAGAATGAAGCTTGTGCTTGGGAAAGTCGGCCTCGGCTCCTTGGTGCTCACTGCGCCTTGCTGTTGTCCACACTTCCCCCAGATCAAGAGGGACCAGCCCACCCTCACTCTCCGACAAGATGGAATACTACGAGCATCTCCTAAAGACGTTATTCTGTGGTTTGAGCACATTTTTTTTAATCTCGTGGATTCCGGCTGTGAATTTGGTGCACAACAGTTATGGTTTGAAACCTTTGCTCGGTCTGCAGGAGGTCGTTCATGTCTGTGACCGCATCATTCATGACGGTGGGCTGCCCTGGGTGCGGGTATTATTAGTAAATACAAGCACCGTGTCTCCAGGCACAGAATACGAATCAGGATGGAAATTAGATGTGATTACGATGACATGGCAGAGGTCTGCAGTCCCAAGTCTGCGGATGCGCATCGAAGAATTAGACCAGACCAGGGGTGGGCCACGGGACACATGTCCTCTGCCGTGTTAGAAAAATACTTTGACTCCGAGCCCTAAAATGCCCACGCGGCATCTGCACTCGCCTCATCTACACAAAGAGGCCCCTGGACACTGACCCTCTGCAAAGAGAAAGTGTCCCCTGGGGCAGGAGCATGGGGTTTGCCTGGGAGCACAGCAGGTGAGCACAGGCCGGTCGGGTCACCTGGGAGGAGCCCCTTCATCTTTGTATCAGTTATTAGAGACAGATTTCGATCCCCTGAGCAGGTTCCCCCGAATCCTTTTATGAGGGGTCCACACGCAACCGCGTGAGCCTTGTTTTGGGCACCCCCTGACGGAAGCTGCACCCATCCTCCATCCCAGCTCCTTCTGAAGGCGGCGGAGCGAGAAGCAGCCTCTGTCCCGAGGAGGTGGAAACTGCATACACGTTTTTTCACTGTGGCTTGTTCAGGACCACATTTTACAAAATGCCTCGTTTCATTTATAATCATTTCTGGAAAGGCAAGTTCTATTAAAGTGGTTTTAGTTTGAATCTAGTCTCGTTTTTCAATAGAGCTCGTCTCGAAAAATTCTGAATTTCACTCCCACGTATGCCAATATCTTCCAAAGAAAGGTCATGTTCAGAGACAGGTCTGACTGGATGGCTGAGAGAAATTTCTGGAAGAAGCACATTCAAAGATTCCTTATTAATAAAGGTCTTTGACTTAACTCTAGCCAAAAACTACAACGTGATTCTTTGCATGTTTTCATTACACAGTGTTAACAAGCTTAGCTTCAACCAAATAAAATACTTAGGCCATTTGTTTTCTGACAAACGCTGGGGGAGAGGGAAGAACGGTTAGATGAGGCAGAGAGGACTTGGGGACAGTGAAAGTGTTCCATATGGCAAGATAATGGTGGGTGCACGCCATTAAGCTTCTATACACCACCAAGGGTGAACCCTGACGCAAGCCACAGACTCTGGGTGATCATGAGGTGCCGGTGTACGTGCATCAGTGACGGAGGATGTCCACATTGAGGAGGCCGTGCGTATCAAGCAGGCAAGAGGCACATGAGAACTCTATGCTTTCAGCTCAATTTTGCCATCAGCTAAAATTTCTCTAAAAAATAAAGTCTAATCTCTAAAAACCATACACCTGATGCACCTGAGCTGTATTGCATGTAAATTAAAGCTCAACTCATGGCGTCTTAAAACACACTTTTTTTTTCGAGATGATTCAATAAATTTTGAATGAGCCTGGCGAGAGACACCACTCAGATCGCTCTAGAGAAAGGAGCTGCCCTTCACAGACAAGTCCCTGAGCGCTTCCAGCAGCCGAGGCCTTCAGGCCCTGCCCCAGAGCTGGCCACGACAATCAACTGCAAAGACACGAGGGCTTCTGGCTGGACTCTGTCAGATCTGGGCTATGACCTGAGGTTCTTTCTGCCCAGTCCTGCTTCCTTCCCATTTCCACGCGTGAGTCATTCTCTCTCGATTATCCTCTGACACTTTTCAGCATCCGCTTCCTAAAAAACCCAAGTGACACACACGTGTTGAGCAACGATCCTGAAAAGACATGCAGCCCTCTGCCTGCTGCCAGGTGACCTGGCAGAGTGGGAGGTAGAGGGATAAATACCCAGCCCTCAGGCACCTCCTGTGCTACACCCCCTCTCTGTGCCTCCCACAGGCTCACCCCAACTGGGAGCCAGGGATGGGAAGGGACCTTCGTGCCATTGATAAAGGTCTTCCTCCCAGGAGGGAGAGGAGGGTGGACGGCACAAACAAAATATCTGGACACTGAACGAGCCAAACGCTAGCCTGAGAGACAGAGTCTATTCAGATAATGTTAACCGTTGTAACAGATGAAGCCCCAAGTCCCAGGGACTTAAAACAATAGAAGTTTACTTCTTACCCTCCTGAAGTGTAACCCAAGCTTCCTCCACGCTATGGTTCAACCTTTCCTCAACGGGCTCATCCATGGAAAAGAAAAGAGAGTAAAGGATCGATTTTAGGATAAAATTTATGAAGGGAGTTCGGAGAGTGATAAGGTTATATGACAGCGAGACCTTGTTTCATTGGGGGCAGGGGTTAATGAAGGGGTCTCTGAAGAAGTGACGTTTCAGGCAGACGCTAAGGATGAACAGGAGCTGGAATTGGCTAGGAGGAGTGAGAGCGGTCCAGGGTTCAGGAGGATGGGAGGACCTGACTACAAGAGCTGGGAACCAGGAGGAAGAAGCCAGTTTAGCTGCTGCCAAGCCCCTATTTTTATAGCTTTGCTGGTCCTTCTGAAGGAAAAGATACAGTTTGAGTTTCGTCTTCAAAACACCGTCTCAACAAATACGGTGGGTAACAGCAACCTCAGTTTTTGTCTCTGGATCAGGACGCTGGCTCCAGGTCAGACCCTGGATGCTTTGGTATGTATCATAAAGGGAAAAGCTTACCTGGAAAGAATAAATAATTTTATCTTAAGAAGAAGACAAGTTATTATATTAGGAATCAAAATATGTACCGAGAACATTTTCTCCAACACCCAGGAAGGAAGTGAGTCCCCCTCCTGATGGGTGGGATGCAGGGACGGCAGACGGCAGGGGGAAAACCCTGCAACTATAAAAACCTTCAACAAATATTCGTTGAATTCAGAAATGAGTGAATAAAAAAGTATTCTCTGATCTCAGAATCCTCTGGTCAGTCGTTTCCTTTGCACTTGAATGAGAATGTTAATGAGCAACGACATTTCATCCCTAAACCTTTCATGGTGTTGATTTCGGTCACGTGTCTGCTTATTTTTGTGTTTGAAAATTCCAGTTCTCCTGCCTGTTCTATTTGCTATAATTTGACTCAGGAAAGGAGTGATGGCGACTTAGATTTTATTATATCCATCGATTTAGCCTCAGGGAACATCACACCTTGGGATGTGCTTACTACCTGGGCCAGAAGAGAGTGAATCTAGTCTGGCGGGCGCTGTGTTTCTCTCTAAGTAATCACCTTGATAAATGCCCCAAAACTTCCTCCTGTTTTTTGAATTCACTCATACTACATTTGGAATTTCCTAAAACTGTCCCAACTTTGAAGTCTGTGGTTTCCTCTGGTTTTATTTCTCAATAACCCTGATATCGTCTGACTCATTTAAATGAATACTTCCAATTCGTACTTACAACACAGTGGGAGGGAGGGAAGGCCAGAAAGCAAATAATGAAGAAAACAGGGTAACATGTTAGCGATCGGTGAATCTGAGTAAAGATTATACGGGTGTTCTTGGTACTCTTCTTATTCACGTAACTTTTCTTTAAATTTGAAATTATTTTCCAAGACTAACTTGCTTTTCAGAAGCTATCAATAGAGGCAATCCCAAATTCTTCACATGTCACTAATTCCTCAAGTCACACCGATGCAAATGATCCATTCACGTCCCTGAAAATGGCCCTTATAAAACCACCTGTGATTCTGATGATTTAAAATCCAGTAAATATTCTCACTTCTCACCTTAACCCTCAGCAGTGTCAGACACTACCGACCACAGCTTCCTCTTGAAACGCATTCGTTGGGATTTTGTTTTCCTCGGTCCTGTCCACCTGCCCTCACTCAGGCTTTATGAAGCCTGCCCTCCCACCCAACTGTCACTTATCTGAGCTTCTCACTGCTTGATCTTAGGCCCGCATCTTTGCGACCTCTTTGCTTGTTCTTCTAAGAGAACTCATCCCTGCCCAAAAAGTCTGTTATATAAATACACAAACAACTCTCAAATTTCTATCCCAGCCAAAGAGTTTTCACAGCCACAGACGCTACTCAATATTCCCACTTGGTCTCTTCAAAGGAACCTGGAAATCCCATGTATCTCTAAGTGACCTATGTCCTTTCAGGGTCCCCCAAATCCCTAAATGCTTCCTCTGTCTATGCAATTTCACGAGCCAAAAGTCTTGGCTTTTCTAGCTCCATCAAAGCCTCACCAACTCCTGTTCCTTTTATTATTTATCTCTTGTAGGCACCCATCGCCTTTCCATCTGCAAAGCCAGCCCTCCATCCCAAACCTCCCATTGTCTCTCACCTGGATAATCCCATGGGCCTCCTTGCCTCCACTCTTTGCCTCCCATGCAAACTCTACACTCCCGCCAGAGATCTAGTTCCAACAAGCTAATCGGACTGCTTGTCTTCTTAATACTCCACTGCCCTCAGGATAGAGCTTTGGGCTGGTGTTCACGAGCTTGCGTGGCCGGGCCCTCTCATCCCCATCTCCCCTACTCTAGCCACCATCCTGCCTCTTCCCCTGTGTACATGCTACCTTCTCTGCTTGAAACCCACTTCCCCAAATCCTCTCTTTATCTGATGCACTTCAGACCTTATAATGCTATCTCTGCACGACCCAACTGATACGATAATAACAACATCTGCCACAAACCGAATCAAGTGCCAGGGACTGTGTTAGTAAACCCATCAGCTGACTCAATACTCCCATGAGCTACAAAGTTTGTTTCGGTTTTACAACTGATGACGTGGTAACACACTTACCCAAGGATGCAAAACTTAGCTAGCAATGGGAGGGCCAGGGCTGGAACTCAGCTCTCTGTGACTCAAAAATGCATGCTCTGTATGAGCCAGCAATCTCACTTCTGAGTCTCTCCCCAGGCGAATTGAAATCAGGATCCCAAAGAGATATCTCCACCCCTGTTTTTATTGAAGCGTTCTTCACAAACCAAGATACGGAAACAACCTAAATGTCCACCAACAGATGAATGGATAAAGAAATAAAGAAAACGTGGTATAATCTACACGATGAATTTCATTCCACCTTTAAAAAGAAGGAAACGCTGCCATAGGCAACAACACGGGTGAATCCCGAGGACAGGGTTCTAATCACACCTAGGTCTCTTTTGGTGATGGCCCCTATCCAGGAGTCCACCCAGAGTTGCCACGTTCAACCAAAATATGCTCCTCATGTTCTTGTTATGGAGGAATTTACAAGGGTTTAGGAGCCCTAACAACAGATGCTCCGAGGGCCCTGTCTCCTAGGAAATGACAAGGGTTTTAGGAGCTCTGTGCCAAGAACCCAGGGCAGAGACCAACATAGACACTGAGTCTCGCAATATGCTACTTCCATTCCTATTATCACTGCAAATTCTGGATTCCAAAACACATCTAGCTTCTAAGGCCTGAGATCAGGGACTCAGTTGTGGAATTGCATGAGGGATCAGGATGTGAAAGAAGACACAGCTTCCCATGTATGTGTGTGTGTGTTGGGAAGCTGGTAATTTTCAGCTTCCACACCCTCCCCATCCTCCAGAGAGGAGAGAGGGCTGGGAGTGGAGTTAATAATGAATCACACCTGCGTGAGGAAGCCTCCTTAAAATCCTGATAGTAGGGGTTTCAGAGAGCTTCCGGGATGGCGGACATATCCACAAGGAAAGGGTGACACCCCTCAACTCCTAGAGAATAGAAGCTCCTGCGCTCAGGACCCCCCAGAACTCTTCGTCTGGATGTTCATCTACATCCTTTCACATCTCCTGCAATAAACAGGTAAACATAAGTCAGTGTTTCCCTGAGTTCTGTGAGCCACTCTAGCAAATTAATCAAGCCCACAGAGGGGCCATCGGACCCTCCAGCTTACCGCTGTTTGGTCATAAGTCGTGGTGATAACCTGGGCTTTTGACTGGCCTCTGAATGGGGCAGGCAGATCGGTGCAGTCTTGTGGGACCAAGCCCTGTGGGATTGAATGCTATCACCGGGTAGGTGGTGTCAGAATTGAGTTGAATTCTTGGGCACCCCAGCTCGTGTCTAAGAATTGTTTGTCAGTGTGAGAGGAAACGTCCACATATTTGGTCATTGGAAGTGTCAGAAGGAAAGTGTTTTGTGTGGGTGGTACAGGAGACTCACATGAGAAAAACACACAGTAGAAAGAACAGAGTTTTTCCCTAATAGGAAGAAAAAAAAAACTGAGTTTTTGGGACAGTTCCAATAATCAAGCATGCCAGTTCCCTTACTTTACAAGTACTCGAACTAAGGAATAAATAAAGACACATGCCCCTGGCTTCAGTCAATTCGGGCTACCAGAAGAGTTGCAGAAATTGTTCTGGGTGGGGGTTTTAGCATTGTGGGTGCAAGCTCATGAAGCTACGTCTGCTTTTACAACATCCCATTTTTTGGAATTGAAACTTGGTGACTTTGTAGCCCCGTTTTGGCAAGGGCGTCTTTATAACACCCTAACCGTGTCTTTGTAACCTGTCTCCTGTGAACTGCTATTTCTCTGTAACATGCCCATGAGCCATAACCGAAGTCCAGCCGTATATCGGTGAGTCACTACTTAGGAATTCTACCTTCGCGTTGTTGTTTTTGTTACACTTTCTTGATGCATCATTCTATTTCCATTACATACTGTCTCCCTGTCACTCACTGGCCTTGCCAATCAGCTTTTAACACCCACCCGGTTGTATCACTGTGTTTTGATGACATCGTGTCCGTGTGAGTGTTCTTCTAATAACCACTGAAGTGCACTGAGTGCCTATCAAGAGCCAGGCACTGTGCACTGAGCGTGTCTGAGGTGAATCGGCCCCTGTAACCCTCCATATTGGTCTGCTGGGGCTGCCACAAATGAGGGAGCTTAAAGAACAGAAATTTATTTTTTCACCATTCTGGAGGCTGATGTCCAGAATCGAGGTGTCAGATAGATGGGTTGGTTTCTCCTGAGTCTGTGAGGGAGGGATTTGTTCCGGGCCTGACTTATAGATGGCCGTAAACACCACATTTAGATGGTGTTTTTCGCACACGTGCTCACGTGTGTGTGTGCGTGCGTGCGTGTGTGTGTGTGTGCGTGTGTGTGTCCAACATTCCCCTTTTTACAAGGACGCTAGTCATATTAGATTAGGGCCCAGCCCATTGACCTCATTTTAACGTAGTACCTCTGTAAAGACCTTGTCTCCTAATATAGTCACATTCTGAGGTTCTGGGTTCTGGGAAGAGGGCACAATGTAACGCAAACTTCTATGTATTCTATGAGGTCACTGGGAAGTGACTGGCGTTCCAGTAAGCCCGCCTGACTCTAGGACTCATACTGTCAACCACTAAGTCACTGTGTGACTTAGGCTAGCCTCCTTGGGCCGCAGTTTCTTTGCTTTTAAAATGAGAATAAAAATAGAATAGCGCCTTCCTAATAGAGTTCTTGCAAAGCAATTAGTGTTTGGGACCAGGAAGCATTAATAAATGTCAACTGTGGTTATCGTCGCTATTGTAGAATTCCATCTGTTGTCTTGAGTCTTGGTAACATCCTACAAGATTTGGGGCTCAAGCATCCTTGCTGTGGGATATTCTCAGACTCAACATACCCCAGAAAGTAGGACAGTCTCTCAGATCCCAAGGCCATCAGGAAAGACACCAACAGCCTTGGGGACTATTGCTGTAAAGGTCATTCGACAGCACAGAACAAGAACGCACTCCAGAAGGAAATTCATGGGAGGACACTCAAGTTTCTCATGGCCCCCAAGGGAGATACTATATGTACTAGGTTGAATAGTGTCTCCCACTCCCCACCAAGATTCATGTCCTTCCTGGAACCTCAGATTATGACCTGATTTGGAACTACGGTCTCTGCAGATGTGGTCACACTGGAGTAGTTTGGGTCCTACAGCCAGAATGACCTGTGTCCTTATAAGAACAGAAGAGAAGCAAAGACAGGGACACACAGAGGGAAGACGGCCTTGTGAAGATAAATGCAGAGAGTGAAGTAACACAGGGCTAAGACAAGAAAGATGAAAGACGCAGGGAAGGCTTCTTCACTAGAGACTTTGGAGGGACTATGCAACTGCCGACACTTCGATTTTGGGCCTTCAGCCTCCGGAACTGGAGGATAATACATGTTTGTGGTTTTAAGCCACCTAGTTTGTGGCACTATGTTAGGGCATCCCAGGAAACTAATAGGTTTCCCAATTGTCATTAAGTATCCCATGTCACCAGGAAGAGTTAACTTCAAAATCCAGGTGCTTCTTCTATCTATCCAGGCTCTGTGGTCTCACCTGTGAATTTCTGGGCATCCTCCTCTCTTCCCTCTCTCCACAAGGGCCTTTTCATGCTTCTCTCTCACCAGACTAACACTGACTATGGGGTCAGGCCTGCACAGTTTCTGCAGAGATATGATTGGCCCAGCTTGCGTCATGTGTCCACCCTGGCCCAATCACTTGCACCAGAGGAGAGGCAATACCCAGTATAGCCAGACTGGTTTGATGTTGCCTACTGGACCCTAGACCAAGGATCCTGGGGACCATCCCTCCTATGTGAATTCTGGGGGTGCACAAAGTGTTAAGGCTTTAAAATGCAGGGTCACAAAGGCCATTCTAGGGGTCCAGAAGCATTCAGGAATGGGGACTGGATATGACAGGTGCTGGCCAACCAGTTTGAAACTGGATTAATAATTGAATGACTGGGAAACCTTTGTGCACTGTTGGTGGGATTGCAAATTGCTACAGCCATTATGGAAGATAGCATGAAGGTTCCTCAAAAAATAAAAAACAGAACTACAGTATGACCCAGAATTCCACTTCTGGGTATTTATCCGAAGAAAACCAAAACACTAATTCAGAAATATATGTGCACCCCTATGTTTATTGCGGCATTATTTAGAAGAGCCAAAATGTGGAAGCAACTTGAGTGCCCACCAATAAGCTGCTAGAGAAGGAAGATGTGGTACATGTACACAATGGAATATTACTCACCCATAAAAAAAGTGAAATCTTACCATCGGCGACAACACAGATGGACCCGGAAGATATTATGCTAAATGAAATAAGTCAGACAGAGAAAGATGAATACCATACGATCTCACTTATATATGGAATCTAAAGAACAGCGTAAACGAACAAGTGAGAAGAGGACTCACAGATGCAGAGAACAAACTGATGGCTGCCAGATGGGATGGGGCTGGGGGCTGGGTGAAGAACATGAAGGGATTAAGGAGAACAAATTGGTAGTTAGAAAATAGTCACAGGGATGTGAAGTGCAGCACAGGAAATATGGTCAATAATATTGTAATAACTATGTGTGGTGCCAGGTGGGGACTAGTCTAATCGGGGGGATCACTTTGTAAATTAAATAAATGTCTAACCACTATGCTGTACACCTGAAACTGAAATAAAATAATATGGTATGCCACCTCTAATTGAAAAATAATTTTTTAAATAATAATTTAATGACTGATATGGCCATACTCATGAGTGTCAGCACAATGTCAGTTCTGCCCACTCAGGAAGGAAAACCCCTTGAGAAGGGCTAGGACTGCTCAGGCCGATGGCCTTTCCCTTCACCGCCCATCCCACACACTCCTTCCTGGCCACCTCAACCAAAATCTCCCCTCTCCACCTCGCCCACTCCCACCTCTCAAGGCCCAACTTGGCCACTTGGAGACTTCTCTGTCTACCTCAATCCCCGTAAAGAGAGCCAAAGTCCAGCCAGCCTTAAGTGGGTGTGAGATCCATGTGGTAGCAAGCACTATGGGGTGGGGGAACTGGCCATGTGTGAAGAGAGAAGGTCAGTGGTGTGCTGGTACATGTTTTAACAAGCAGCTCTCTAGAGAGGGGAAAAGATATTGTGTGTTTGGTATAAATTCTACAGGCATAGATGATCATGTAGCCCTCCATTTACAAACAAAATAGGAAACACTCTGCATTGCAAATCCTATATAGTCAGTTGATTCTTACAGAATGCTTCAACTTTTCCTTTTTTTTTTTTTTTTTTTTTTTGCTTTCTTAAATGGCTTTATTTACTTCACAATATGTAATGAGCATCTTTCCAGCAATAGGCAAAACTCCCCTGCTGACAAAAACTTACATATTGGGTCAAAACACAACATTCGATTAGAAGCTGGTAATAGGAGACCCCTAGGAAACAAGTAACAACAGAAGGTTTAGGATGAAGGTACATCACAAACATGCAAGTTTAGGAAGCGGGTGTGTGGCCCTGTTACCTTCAGGGAAAACGTGAGCATCCCACGCATAAGGCAAAACTCATCATGATGGTGATGGTGAGGGGGTCAGTGCTAACCGCCCACAGACTGCGACTCAATTGCTTTTCCCTCAGCTCTTGCATGAGTTGCCTCACCTCCTCCCCAGTTCGTTCCTCGTTCTCTTCCTCCATCCTTGCCTGTGGCTCTCCACGCCTCTGAATCGCATCCCATCTAGACTAAGATTTCCTCTAGGCACAGGACTCACCAGCCGCAGGAGGGAGGGTGAGGGCTCTCCTTTGTTAGCATTGGCTCCTTTGCATCCTTCTTTTCATTTTCCTGGTTGGCATTTTTCATGTTGAGATTTTTTTTACCACTTGTTCCTCTTTGGATGGCGTCGCTCCTGGGCCTATCCCTGCTGTCTCCCCTGCCCTCCAGATTCTCTCCACGAGGGCACCATGGAGAGAGACACTTGCACCACTTGGACTGGGAGACCTGCTGCCCGCAGCCTCCGCCTCTGCCTCTTGGGGCCGCCCCTGTCCCGCACACCCTCAGAGCCACCACAAGCAGATACTGGGAAGGAGGCCGGGTCTCAATTTTCCCCAGTCTTATACTTACGGCCAACCAACGGGTACAAGACAAGTGAACATAGGTTGATATTTTCCTTAAAAGTCTAAGGTAAAATGGCATGGCAAAGATGTCCACAATCCATCTGCTTGTCTGTGGTGTGAAGGACTCCTTTGCTAAGTCAGATAATGGTATGAAAACACCAGACGAAGACTCTCTTGATGTTTTATGTGGTATTCACAGTGTAACTGGCACAGACGAGAGGCACTTTTAAGTCTAATCTATACGTTTAATATCCTTTGCTCCATTACTTTAAGCCTAGACAATCAACAGACAATAAGTCGAGCCCCGACTTCGTAGCGTTTGCTGATTCCTGTGGCTGATGTTAAGTCACTGGTGTGACATCGCTGAACACAGAATTGGCAAGCGACGTCCTGCAGAACTGCACTATGAAATATTTCCACCACGCATTTACAGTAGAGAAAAATAATCTCCAGGTCGTAGATAATAGTAAAATAGAAATGATAAAATCCTAAAGCATAGGGTAGTTATGAACCTCCAATAACTCACACTGTCTGGTGCACAGTAAACGCTCAACACAGAACAGCCATTAAGTTTATAAATATTTTATTATTTAGTGCCACGTACACTCCCCCACGGCCCAGTCAAGCCAGGTCACACATAATCGTAGTCACAGTGTCAAGCCAGCCTATCAGACATCAGCTTGGCAAAAGCTGGGTTTTTGGTCTGCCTTGTTCACAGCTGTGTGTCCCCAGCACCTAAAACAGTACTCAACACATAGTACATGCTCCGTAAAGCTTGTGCAAATGACTGAACATCACATGACACACAAAGTTCCACAGATCCCCAAAAGCTAGCCCCACAAATCCTGTAGGGGGGCTGGGGTGAGTCTTTATTTCTCACATACTAACATAAATAAGGATTCAGGGGAGGTCGGTTTTGCTTGCTGATGTCTCTAGCCCTGCATTTGCACCGTACCTGGCATGTAGTAGATGCTCAATAAATATATATAAGTTGAAGAGATTAATAAAAAGTCCACTGTCTGAGCTCAGGCTCAGAATAAATACCAAGGGTTCGACTTGGGGCAGGAGTGAGGGTAGGACCTAGACCGTCCTCAAAACTGGGGTGAGCAGCCATGAACCTGCCCAGCCTGGTGAGGTAGAAGAGCTGGGACCCATCATCAGAGTCCCCAATGAAGCAAGGTGGAATTCAGTCTCTCCTTAGGGAGCAGTACCCAGGACCCACCTTATGAGGACTGTGGGTTAAGTCCAGTTTCCCTGGGTAGAGGCACAGGACCGTGGCGCTTTGTGCAAGCTGCCAGGCAAATTGGGCCCCGGTGGTGGCATTCAGGTGGACACTCAGGCGCTGGCCAGCACCCAGGTACAGCAGGTCACCACAGGAACCAGCCACAGAATTGCGGGCTTCGGAGGACAGGTCCAAGGTTAGGGCCAGAGCTGTGGCCCGTTTACCCTGCAGCTGCAGGTGAAGGGCAGTGGAGACCTGGCCAGATCCAGCTCCGTTCACCACACGATGCAGTTCCACGTTCAAGAAGACGTAGTAGACGCCAGCCTCAGCCACCACCAGCTCCCGCGTCTGCTCGTCGTAGCTCAGCCCAGGGGCCAGGTACACGCCCTTGAGGCCCGCGTCGCTGTACCAGTGCAGGGGTCCTTCCCCGAGCAGCGCTGCAGGAGGAAGAAGTGAGGGCACTATGGGCAGGGATAAGGCCCTGGGGAGGGGGTGTCGGGGCTCTGAGAGGAGGACAAGGGGTCTCTGAGGACGGGGGGGGGGGGGGGGGAGATGTTCCCGGAGGGCGGCGGGGCTGGCGGGTGCAACGGAGGAAAGGGTACGGAGGGAGGGAGTAGGTCGTCGGGGAGGGGGCCGGCCCGGGACACTCAGAGAGTGGGGGTGCAGAAAGATGAGGAAACCAGGGCAAAATGGGGTGAGGGAGAGGGACAGGGGCCTCGGGAATGGAAGGAAGGGGTTTAGAGAGGGACGTGAAGGGATTGGCGGGGAGTGGGGGATCAGGGAAGGAGGAGACGAAACCCAGAAGTCAGAAAGAGGGGCAGATGAGGTTCAAAGAGGTGAGGGGACAGTTCCCAGAGAGGAAAGCAGGGAATGGTTAGACTGAGTGAGAAGGACGCCTCCAGCCCCTCCCTAAAGGTATAGTAAAGGCTCAGGACACTCACCATCTCGGGCCACCAGCTGCGCCAAGGCGCCCTCGCCCTGAGGAGGGAAGGCAGAAGGTGGGTGGAGGGTCCCCTCTCCCTCCCGCATCCCTGTGAAAAGTGGGGGTCCCCAGCATCGGTGCAGGCCTTGAGCTTGCGCTCCCCTTTGCCCCTGCTCCAAAGAACACACCGGAACACACGCACACCCGAAGATGGGGGCTCGACTCGCCCCAACCCGTAGGTTCTGCAAGGATTCCGAACGGAAAAGGCTCCACGACTCCTCGAAAAAGCGCGGTCTTGGGAGGGGAGGGAAAGGTGGAACCCCCCCCCCACCCGCAGGAGTCTGGGAGAGAGCGGAGGTTCTCCAGGAGTTAAGAAAGTGGGGGTCCCCCTCCTCGGTGGTTTGAAATTAAGAAGTGCCCCTCCGGATCCACGATGGAGAAAAGGCCCGGCCCTGGGGAGCGGGATGCAGATGAGGTCTCAAGGGTACAAGATGAGAAGGGGTGACCCCCCTTGCCCCCGAAATCCTGGATAAGGAAGGAGTGTGCCCTCAGGGGTCCGGGAGGGATAGACGGCCGGCCCGGGGTGCAGAAAGGGGTCGGTCCCGAGGGCGGGATGGAGAAGGGGGTCCCCGAGGCGGGTGGGCGTCTCCTGCGGGGCCCGAGTCGGGGCGCGTCTCACCTGCAGGGGGGCGGGCAGGCGGGCGCGGGCGCTGGGCGGGAGCTCGGGCACCTCGGGGAGCCTCGAGCCGGGGCCAGGCGCGGCGGGGCAGGCGGGCACCCACCAGGCGCGCACGGCGCAGGCGGCGCAGGCGGCCGCGAGCAGCAGCAGCGCGACGCCCAGCGCGCAGGTGCGCAGGTGGCGGGCGCGGCGGGCGCGCCCCGGTGGCCGCGCGGCCTCGGGGTCCGGGACACGGTCCGGGACGGGGTCGGCGACGGCGTCCGAGCCGGAGGGCATGACGGGCGACGAGCGTTTGCGGGCGGCTCCGGGCTCCGGGCGCTTTATGCCCATGCGGAAGGCCCGTTTTCCGGGGCGGGCCCGGCGGGGACCCCGGCGCCCCGCCCCCGCCCCGCCCCCTCCCGCTGAACTTTCCCTAACTTTCTCTTCTCTTGGATCTCCCGCTGTCATCTTTCTGTCCCCCGCCCTCCGGCCCCGGCCCCTCTGTTCCACCTTTCTCTCCCTGCGTCTCGGGGCGCCTCTGGGTGGTTCTGTGTCCCTCCTGTCCTCTGCGCGTCTCGCACTGTGTGTCCCCAGGCTCTGCTGACCGCATCGGGTCGCGGGGCGGGGGTCTGGAGGGTGTCTTTCCCTCATTATCTCTGTCTCTCTCTCTGTCCCTGTCTGTGTCTCTCCTTGGCCGTCTCTGGCTTTCATTTTCAGACTCTGTGTCTCTCTTTGTCTCTTTCCCGCTCCTGGACACTCCCACCGAGGCTCCCCCAGGGATCCCCTAAATCCAGCACTCATGCAAAGGGGCCAGCAGACAGCCAGGCCTCAGCGCCTTTCTCCTCTGGAGCATAGACCCCAAGTGGAACCCCGAGGGCAAGGCTTGGCTTTCCCCACCACCACCCTCCCTCACCCCAGGACCCCTGGGCCTTCCCAGGCCTGCTCCACCCACGCGCCGACACATGCTTCCTGTCAGGAGCCCCCTCTGGACCCAGCAAGCAGAAGGCTGGAGAGTCCAGGTAGAGAAATTCCCCGGGTAGGAAAAGAACACTTGAGTGAGGCAGAGGAAATTCAAATTTCCCGTTCACTGGGACGGGGGCGGGAGGAGGAGGAGAGAAACAGCCAAAGCTTGGCCCAAAAGAGGAAGCAACCCCGGATTGAGAGATGGGAACAAAAGCCCTGGGTTCCAGCAGGAGCCCTGCTCTGCCCAGACCAGCCTGGTGGACACTGATCACCCCCCTGACCCACCCCACACCTCACTCTCCCTGTGTAAAAGGAGAAGATGGACTGGTGGCTGGTTTCAGGCCTAGCTGGCAGCCAGGGAAAAGCGGAAATTTTGCTCTGATGCCCGCCCCATGTTCAGCCTTGCGTTGGGCCTTGCTGGGGAATTACGGAGAGAAAAAATCATAACGATACTGGCTCTGGCTTAAGTCGATGCACAGATGGTAAACGGTTCCGTTACACGGATGGTTATTAAGTGCGATGCCCAAATCAACGGCAGCAGCACGGTCGGTGTGACCTATGCCAACTCTAGCACCCCATCTATTGACCCTCTGGTAACAGAACTAGTCAGGCAATCAGTGTTCGAATGAGCCCTCCGGAAGATCCTGATGCTTGCCCAAGTCGAAGAACCCACCATGGCACTGTTCTGAGGTGGTTCTATTCCAGTCTCCCTGCCTGGAATGTTCTTTCCCCAGATCGGCAGCCAGCTGACACCTTTTTGCCATTCACGCCTCGGTTCCAAACGTCCTCCTGAGTAAGTAAGTATGATGAAGGAAACACCAGCCTCTACTTTCACTTTCCTGAAGCCTCGGATGGAGAGATGGGAACAGGAGCCCTGCTGTGCCCGCACCAGCCGGGCAGACACTGGCCAACTGACCATTCAGCTGTTGTTTTAAAACATGAAACAAAATTGTAAGACAGCAGGGCACAAAGCCAAATCTAGTTTCCCTTGCAGAATTTCACCACTACCAACCCCCAGGGCTCAGTTCTTGGGGACTGCTGTCAACTCCGAAGGAGACTGTGGTGGGTGGCAGCTGAAATAGAAGAGTTTGCTGAGAATAAATTTCCAAAAAGAGACATCAGCTTCTCTCCTGTTAACCTAAAAATAAAAGGCCTTTAAAGCAAGAAGCAACAAGCATTTATTTGAAACCAAGGGGAAATGTTTCTTCAAGATCAATAAGGAAACAAAGGCAAGGGGTACTTATGAGAAAGGAAGGAGGACAGTGACACCAGTAGAAGGGAGGCATTTTCATTGGCACAGATGACATAAAATAGCGATGTTAATTCCAAACGACATTTTTAACTTTCAATCCAGTAATCATGTCTGCTGTCTTATCCTTGTAAACATCTCTTTGGGACACGAGGTTGCTTAAGCCCGGTCCAAAGGTGACTTTTCCCTATTTTAACCTTCCTAAGGTTTGAGGCATAAGACATGCAAGGCAGTTCCTCTGGTTGGCAGCTCCGGCTCCATTTTAAAGTGGCTCCATATATACATATGTTTTCTGACACTCCCCATCAGGGTGGAAAAGTAACTGGGTTTTTTCCCTTCAGAGAGCGGAAACGGCAGAGTTTCTGGTCAGGGGAACGGAACGGAACGGCAGTCAGCAGTAGAAGAACCCCTCTGAAGACAGGAATATTAAGCAAACCTGTGAACTTGAATGAAGGAGCTAATACTTCCCCATTCAGCATCAGGGACCCAGAAGATGGGGTGATGTAAGACCCATCTCTGAGGAATCTGATCAACCAGAAAGGAAGATTCAAAGATGCTGAGGCCAAAAGGCCCTCCCCCATGTCGTCACCCTGCCAAGAGGCTCACAGGCCACACTGGGCCACTGTGTTTATATGAAGCCTTAGCCCATAGCTGGCCACAGCCAAAGATTGCATAAGCTGACATAACAAAAAGAGGAAGTCAGAGGACTCGAAAAGTCACCATCTCTAACAATCTAAACAAAAGTGCACCTCCCTTGGACCCTAGCTTATCTCACCCATCCAATTTCCTTACTAGCTGGTCAGCAATCTGAAATATCTTGTCTGTTGACGTGCTTACAATTATTTTCCTCGCAACACTGTTATCTCTGAAGATGGGCATTTTCACTTGCCTTGTTTCCCTGCTACCTCCAGTGCCTAGAAAATTGCAGGCCTCAATAATATATACTGAATGAGTGAATGAATGGATGAATGAATGAATTATAGCATAACAGCAGCATGGGCTCGAGAGGTCAACAAACTACAGTCCACAAACTGAAGTTTTCTTTTTAAGTGTCAAAAGAAGGATATATCCTGACATTTACAAATTATGTAAAATTCGAATTTCAGTGACCACAAATAAGGTTGTATTGGCACACAGCCATGCGTACACATTGTCTACGGCGGCTTTCGTGATACTGTAGCAGAGCTGAGTAGTTGTGACAGAGATTGGCCCACAAAGCCCAAAATATTTTCTCTCTCTAGTCCATTCAGAAAAAAATTTGCTGCCTCTGCTTGTAGAGTCTTGAATTTCAGCTCTCAGATGTCTTGCTGTGTGATCTTGGACAAGCGTCTTTACCTCTCTGAGCCTCACTTTCCATATGTGTTCAAGGGAAATAACAGATCTCAGGGGGCAGCTGAGCACTTGCTGTGAGCAGTGTCAGGCACATCGTTAACACTCAAAACAGGCGAGCTGCCATGATCATTGAATCTCGCCTACGACTCAGGTACACCATCACCCTCAATACGTGGGTGCAGAAACCAAGACCCCAAAACAAGTCTCTTACCAAGGCCCCAGCGAGTGTTCTGAACTTGTCTCCACGCTAAGGGGCTTTGCCTAGCTATACACACCCCCTCAGGGGAGGGGAAACAAAGTCTGTCGGAGGCCTGGGGAAGGATCAGGCCGCAGCCAGGAGCACCATGACGTGCAGCTGTGGTTGGGACATCTGAGCCAGACAGCCCCGCCCACCACGGAGCTGTCAGTATTAGTCTCCTAGCACCTCACACCTCTGTGCTCGGGCTGTCGCCCTGAGATGAGCGTGGGCCCATTTTTCTCATCTCTAGGGGAAAGGCCTGAATCCTCACGCTTATCACCATAGGGCTCAAGGGAGGGGTTAGGCAGGAAGCAGTTGGAGGAGGAAGCACCCCTCTTCCATCACTGAGGCCCAGTGAACAGGTACCTCCTCCAGGAGGTTTGCCTTGATTTTTCCTAGAAAAACTCATCTTTTTCTCTGAGTTCTCCAATGCCCCTGTCTCCTGCATGTGACCTCCCCCAGTGTCAACTTTGGCTGGGCTGGCTGCTCTGCCTCCCCAGGGCAAAGGCAAAACCTAACAGAGAATGTTAGTGATTTTAGTATACAAGCAAGTGAGCAAAGAACCGAATTGGAAGGTGGGGATGTGATTTGAATTGGGAAAGAAAAGAAAAAAAGACAGAAGGAAGCAAGTGAGAGCTGTGGGAGTGTTAACGTGTGTTGAAGGAGGGGAGAGGCACACAACTGGGGGTTATGGTGTGCATGTTGGCCAAGTCTTTGGAAGAGCTGTGTCCCAAATAGGCCAGGAAAACATGGGCCATGCATGCACATGAGCGTGTGCACCTGCAGGATTGTGTAAATGCCGCAAGGCATGATGGTACAAAGCAAGGAAGCTTGGTAGAGTTGGGGTGCATACCCAGCTACTCCGGACTTGTGTTTCCAGTGTGACGTTGTGAGTTCAGAGATGGGGGAGGTGTCCATGCATCTGCGGATGTGTTTCTAGTTGGGTCGCAGAAAGCAGCACAAGATTCAACCCGCTTGGCTTCAAATCCCAGCTCTGCCTCTTGCTAATTGTGTGATCTTGAGCAAATTCCTTCACTTCTCTCTGCCTTGCTTCTCCCATTTGGGAAATGTGGCTAACAGCAGTGACCACCTCGAAGGATTAGTGTCCAGAATAGGGAGCCAGAACAGCACCTGGCACACAGCAGGTGTTCTGTAGGGTTAGTCATCGTGACTGCTGTTAGGGCTAACTAACGGTCTGGTGTCTCTGTGAGATAGTATGCAGGGGTTGACCTTGTAGATGAACAACTGAGGTCCAAAAACTAGTGCAGGCGCGCATGTGAGTGTTCAACGAAGAGCCAAAACAGTGAACGAAAGCTCAGTGGTCAGGTTATTTGTAAAACGAGTTCAGTAATTGCAATATGAAGACTGAGTCATCTCTTTGGGGCTCCATAGAAATGTCTAAGGGCTCAGAGAACAGCAAGGTGCAGGGTGCTGCCTGCGAGCTTTGCTTCAGTACAGATACATTTGCATAGTGCATTTCCAAAAGGCATATAAACAGCTGGGGGATTCAGAGCCGAGACAATGTGGACCTTATGCTGCATATGCTTTCACCCACGTGCATTTTCCTTTGTTTGGGTTTTTTTATATCAAGCACGGAATCGTGGTCAAGTGAACACACACACGAAGAAAGAAACCAGTGTCCTCAGCTGCCTGGAAGGGAAAATTTAGCACCAGTGACATCAAAGACAGGAAACTGTGTTTCCCTGCGAAGGACCGTGGAAGCACAGAGACGGGGAACACCCAGGCACACGAGGGCTGGGCCCCGGGGACCGCTCAAGGGTTCCACATGAGGAGCCAGCTCATTCTGCTGGGAAGCTGGCCACCCTGCCCAGGAAGGAAGTCTCAGCACGGCTGCCACCTGGAAGGGACTCTGCAACTCGCCATCGAGGCCAGGAGAACAGAACAGTCACACACACAACCACACACAAACCAAAACACTTAGAAATAAACAAGATAGTCATATGCACAGTCACACAGTGAGACAGACAGCCAGAGACACAATCGTAGACCCACGTTAGCCACCGGCACACACAAGGACACACCCACGGCCTGGTGACACACACCCACTAACAGCCTCAGAGAGACTCAACCGCTCTAGGACAGGCAATCAGAGACGTATCATTCAAGGCACCCTGACACCACCAAAGACATACAAGTCACACCTGGATGCTGGGGGACCTGGAGAGACCAGCAAGACACACTTGAAACAAAGACACAAAACACAAGGAAATACAAGCAAAGCAACCCAGGCCCCTCTCGCGGTGGAGACGCAGGCGCCATGCCTTAAACCGCCCCCCACCCCGGGCCACCGCGTCCTAGAGGGGACCCAGGCACTCCTGGGAGCCTGTCCCCCTCCCTTGAGGAACTTGGGGTGTAGGCCACGGGCGCCCCCTGGTGGACCAGGCGCCTCGTTCGCAGCTGCGCGCGGTTGATGGGGAGCGGGGGGGTGCGTCCAGGCTGAAAGGAAAAGGTGCTTCGGGGTCTTGGCCTCGCTCGCGATGCCCGCAGGGGAGCGAGGGAGCGTGTGGACGGGGCCCTGGGGTGACGGTGGGCTGGAGCCGGGTCGGGCAGGGCCTCGGGCCCGGGCGCAGCGGGAGCGGGAAGGACGCCCCTGGCCGCCACAGCGCCGCGCGCCTGCGTGGACTGCGGAGACGAGGCGGGCCCGGGGGCGGGGGGCTCTGCACCCCGACGGGGCGACCACCCAGGTGCCGCCCGGGGCGCGGAACGCCCGTCGCCCTGGCCCCAACGCCGAGGTGCCATGCACCCTCGGACCCCCGAGGAGGGAGGCCCGTCCTTCCAGAGCTGACCCCGGGCTCCGAGGCCCTCCCGCGGCCCAGCCCCGCTCACTACCGGCCATGCTCCCTCGGCCCCCTCATTTCCTCGCCATCGGCCCCCCGACCCTGCCCGGTTCCCTGACATTCCCCCGCCGCCCCGGGAGCTCGGTGGGCCCGGTCCGCCCCCGTGGCCCTCCAAGGCCCCGCCCACTCACCAGCCCCGCCCACTCCCGTTCTGCTCCCTTCCCTAGGCCCCGCCCACTCCCCCGCCCCTCCGGGCCCCGCTCACTCCCGTCCCTCTCCAGGCCCCGCCCACGTCCTCCCTTCTTTCCTAGGCCCCGCCCACTCCCCAGCCAGCGCCCCTCGGGCCCCGCCCACTCCCCTGCCCGGGCCATGTTTCCACGCCCCTTGGTCCAGCCCCACCTTCCCCCCCAGGCTCCTCGCTCCTGGGGGATACCCGCCTCTCGCAGGGAGCCCCCGGCCCCGCCCCTCCGCGGGGAGCCCCGGCCCTCGGCCGTCTGTGCACTGTGCACGGCGCCGCAATGCGACCCCGTCCCCGCCACGGGGGCTTTCGCCAGCCAGGCCGCCCTCTCCCCGCTGTGGCTGTGATGCCAGGCTCTAATGCCATCCCGTCGCCCCTGCAGTCGATAAAGTTACCCCATACGGTCTTGGCCTAGCCGGAGCTGCTGATCCGGTGCCCGGGCCTGTGGCCAGGGAGCCCGCAGCGGTCACTCCTGTCCCATCTGCGGCCTCCCCGGCCCCCCCCTGCGCTGTTGGCGGCTTTGGACATGTTCTGTCTGCTGCTGGATGAGCGAGCCTTGAGCCCCGCCCCCTCGTCCCGACACCGAGAGGCTGCGGTGGGGTCTGCGAGCCCTTCTGTCCTTGTCTGAGGGTCGCTATACTGGGGTCGCTGGTGTGTGGGGGTGGTCGTGCGTGTTCACGTCCGTTTGTTATCGGCGTGTTTCTGGGATGTCTGGCTCAGTGCGTGTCTGTGTGAGTGGGGGAGAAGGGACTCACCACAGTGTGACTTGTGTGTGTGTTTATATACCAGGAAACATACATCGATATGCATACGTATATACGTACACCAGGAAACACACATGCTCAGAAACATACTCATGTAGCAGGTGACATAGACAGGGATGTCCATAACGTACACATACGCAGTCACAATCATCTATACATACACACATATGTCAGGACGCACACACATACAGAAAAAGTGAGCCCTCCCTCCCTTGTCCCCTCATTATCCTAACCCGTCACCCACCCCATTCACAGGACCCCACCAATGAATGGCTCCCTGGGGCTCTGTCCTCCTCTGGCCTTTTGGCCAGACCATCCTCCCGCCATGTCCAGGCTGCGGAGGCACAAGAACAGACTGCACATGAGGCCTAAGGCAAGTGAGCATCAGGTGACCCATTCGTGATGCCACAATCAATACCCCCTGGTGGCTCATGACATCACTGAGGACTCAGCACTCATTGGCATGGCCTTCTTTATCTCCTTTACAGTAAGGGGCTGACCACTTACATCCAGCGCAGTGGTGACATGCCGTAGGCAACCCTTCCTCTTTTTTCCTGCAAAGTGGGAACCCCCCTGTTATTGGACTAAGACAGGAGGAAGTATCACCTCTTTTCCTAATGAAATGGGAAATCTCACTGCTTGATAACATAGAAAAAACCCTGTCCTTGAGGAAAAAGGTAAGGAGAAGAAGTACATCCCCTTCCCCCTAGCAAAAAGGGAAGTCCCATCTCTCTTCTACATGAAGCAGGAAGCAGTCTGGCCCCTTTTGAGGACTTGGGAAATATCCACCTTTCAAACACAGAGGGGACATTCGGCCACTTTCTTCTGGTGAAAAGAGAAGTCCCGCCACTTTCAGGCATTCGGTAGAAAGTCCATCCTTTTTCCCTGATATAACAGGAAGTCCCACCCCTTTCGGATATACGACAAGAAATCCTGCCCATGTCCGACATAAAATAGGTGCCATCTCACCCCTTTTCCTGGTATCACAGGAAGTCCCAGCTCTTTCAGATGTGGGACTCTGTCACGTGTCTGACATAAAATACAGGGATGTCCTTTTCTTGGTGAAATGGAAGACATGTCCCTTGCCTTAATAACATAGGAAACCTGCCATTTCGGTCACCACTAGTGGTAGGACAGTGACCTTGTGTGCGAGCACACGCGTGCATGTGTGTGTGTGTGTGTGTGTGTGTGTGTGATGAAATGAGAGGCCCCACCCTTTTGCATGGTGTAGTGGGAAACTACACCCTCCTTTCTATATGAAGTGGGAAATGCAACCCATCTGAGAAAAAAGGCTGGGAATTTCCTACTCCTATCCCCACCCCTGCCCTCAGCAGCGGTCCCTGCCCTCCCTGCTCCCACCCCACAGATCAGCCAGCAAGAGATGATTGTGTCCAGCCCCTGCCGGCTACGCTCACCAGCCTTCATATAAGCACCATCCATGTGGCCATGGTCAACAAGCAACTGGGAGCCTTTATGTTTGGTGGCATAACCAGCTGCTCCCTGACCAGCATCA
The DNA here is from genome assembly GCA_030015415.1 of Cynopterus sphinx. NCBI lineage: Eukaryota > Metazoa > Chordata > Mammalia > Chiroptera > Pteropodidae > Cynopterus > Cynopterus sphinx. Next base: position 39,767,253 of record CM057390.1, on the reverse strand, counting down.
GGTAACCACAGTCACCTGAGGCCCTGCTTCCTGGCCATGTGCTTGCCTGACCTGGCTTCCTTCAACAGTGAGATCAGCTGCACCACCAACTGCACCTGCACCGGACACGCTGAAGACACCCTCATGCCAAGTGAGTGGACAGGTGGGAGAAGAACATGGAAGGTGCCCTCCTCAGCCCAGCCCCAACCATGTCAGCTCTCCCCCTGCCCATCTCTGTCCTGAGCACAGCCCTTTCGGGAGGTATGCCATGTTGTGTCTGATGGTGAGTGTTGGCGGGAGGTGGGCCACACACCCAGCACGATCAGAGAATGCTCCTTTGTCCCCCATTCCCCCACCCTGCGCTTAGAGCCAGTAGTGCCAGGCACAGCTCCCACAGAGCTCGTGCATGTGCCCTTGGAGTTGGGAGGGGTAGAATGGGGAGGGCCTATCTCTTCTTAAAGCTCATTCAGTGTTTCTGTCCCAAAACGGCAATTTCCAGAACCCTCTGTCTCCTGCTCCCTGCAGCTGGAGAGGGCCTGTGCCAGGCTGGGTCCATGCCCGGGGCTGGGTTTCCCCAGGGGTAGGGGGAGAGAATACAGACCCAGCTGAGGTCTAAAGTCTGAGCAGTAAGGAGCTGATGACCCACAGGCCCTGTGGACAAAGAGTCCAGCATGGCCTCCGGTGCTGGAATTGGATCATCACACACATCGGAGCCAGCCCAGAGTACCCGGCCACTGTGATGGACAGACAATGACACAGGCAGAGGCTCAGGCCACAGAGCACGTGACAGTCACGAAACTGCTTTTACACCAGCAACCCAGCAACATTTCTTTCTGAAAGACACGCATTTGACTGACAGCCTTTTTTCTTTAAAGACAAAGCAACAGAGTAACTGCAGCTTCTGCTGTGATTAAGGGGCAGGGTCTTTCGGCTGCAGTACCAGGGCCCTATCCCAGCCTCAGCTATGCGTGGCACTGGATGAGATGCCCCACCTCCTCAGGCCTCCACTTCTTCATCTGTAAAATGGCACACAAACAGCATCTGCCTCCAAGGGTTGTGATTCCATGAATTAAAACATAAACAGGTCCCCAACCCCCCGGGCTGCAGAACGGTACTGTCCGTGGCCTGTTAGGAACCAGGCTGCACAGCAGGAGGTGAGCAGTGGGTGAGTGAGCGAAGCTTCATCTATATTCGCAGCCACTCCCCAGCACTGGCATCACTGCTTCAGCTTCGCCTCAGATTGTCAGGCGTTAGAGTCTCATAGGAGCACCAGTCCCCGGTGCCACAAAGGTTGGGGAACACCGAGTTAAAACATAAACAAGCTGACACACTCAAAGCACTTAGAATAGGATACAACCTAAATGTGACTGCTGTCTTTAATAATTGGGAAAACTGACCCTCATCTAAGCACCAGAAACAAAAATGTCTCCAGGTGTTGCCAAGTGTCCCCCCCAGGTGGAGAGACACTGGTCAAAACTAGAGGCCACCGGTAAATGTGAGGTCCCTGCCATACAGCTGACTTGAGTGACCCCACTGCCACCCCACAATAGCCGGAAGCCCTGGAGGGGGTGAGGAGGAGGCTACTGGGATGGCAGAACTGGAGGCTGCCAGCAGACGGTGACCCCAAGAGGGGCAGCGCAGGAAGTTTTGAGTGGCCCAAGATAATAATTTTAATACTAATAGCTACAATTTATTGTTTCCTCTGTGGGAGGGAAACGGGGGCCATCTCGTGAACCGAGGCCATCTCACCGGACCCTTCCAACTGGACGGGAGGGTGGGCGTCCCTGACTGCCCCTTCTTGCAGAGGAGGCGGTTGGGTCACAGAGCGGCAAAGCTGCCCACGGAGGGTCATGTGGCTAATCAGAAATGGGAAGGTAGGGTGCTGGCTTGTGATAAATTGTAACAAATGATAACACTGGAGCAGAGAAGCCAGAGCTGGGGAAGCAAACCAGTCCGGGGCAGTTCACTATGCCCATGAGGTCCAGCCAGAAATCTCAAAGCTCAGTGTTCCGGCCAGGCAAGGCTGGGGGTGACCCCACCTTTGACAACCCAAAGCCCAACTAAGGTGTCCAGGGGGAGCCCAGAGACACTCCCCCCCACTCCCATTCTCCTGCAGCCTCCACAAGCGTGGCTGGTGAAACGCGAAAGGGAATCGTGGTCTCACTGACCGCGAAGCTTCGGGACAAGTCCTCCAGGAACCCCCCCCCCAAATCCAGGTCACAACTCAGGAGCCCCCAGCTGGACCCTCTCTCGGAGCCCTCCCAGTGACACAAGGGTCCTGGAGGATGGTCCATAATGGAACGGGGAGGGGGGCCGCAGGGTCTCCCCGCCGCTTCTTCACCCGGCCTCTCCCTTCCCCCCACCCCAGTCTCTGCACCCGCGGGTGTCCAGGCCCGGTCGGGGTGGGAGGGGTTGCAGGGCGATGGTGCCAAAGCACCTGCGAGGTCCCTCCGCCGCAGCCCGCCCGAGGCGGGGGCGCACGGGCCCCGGGATGGGGGCGCACGCGGCCCCGGCGCCCCCGGCGCGTGTTCCGCCAGGTCTCCCCGCCTCTGGGGAGGGAGGGCGCCCCTTTGCACCCCCGCCCTCTCCGTCCCGAGGCGGGACAGGAGGCGGAGCCGGCCGGGACCAGCGGTGACGCGGGCCCCGCCCGCTCATATAGAGGCGCCCCGGGGGCGCAGGGTCCTCGCTTCGCCGTCGCCGCCGCCGCCGTCACCGCCGGGTCCCCGTCCGGCCCCGCCACCGCAGCTCCCAGCATCAGCGACAGACCCCGCCGGCGCGTCCACCCGCAGCGCCCCCGCCATGCGCGAGATCGTGCACCTGCAGGCCGGCCAGTGCGGCAACCAGATCGGGGCCAAGGTGCGCGGGGACCCGGCTGGGAGGCGGCCGAGGGGGCAGGCGGGGCGCTCGGACTCCGCTGGCCGCCCCCGCTCGGGCTCTTTCGGAGGACGGGAACCCCGGGAGGCCAGCACCCCGGGGATGGTGCAGGAGGCGGCGCGGGGGCGGGGGCGGGGGCAGGGCCAGGCTGGGAACAAAGAGGCTGATGGGGGTGGGGCCCAGCCTTCTGCCTGCTGGCCACAGCTGGCTCCACAGCTGGCTCACTGTCCCCTACACCCGCACAAAGAGACCCAGCCCCTCCCCGTGGCTGCGGCGGCCGCACTGCCCCCAGCCTGCTCGGGTGGCATGGTGACTCTGCTTCACCCCACCTGCCTGGCTCCCTTCTTGCTGTTTCATTCCCTGCCTCCCACCATTCCTCTAGGTACCCCATTCACCTTGCTGGGGGACAGGTGGCAGCTAGGGAGGTGGTGGGGGGTCCTGAGCCCAGAAGATGGAGGCCCGGGCAGGCCTGGGCCTCTGCCACCCCCTTCACCCACCTTGCTTCTTGTCACCGCCACCCCTCTAGTTCTGGGAGGTGATCAGTGATGAGCACGGCATCGACCCCACGGGCACATACCACGGGGATAGTGACCTGCAGCTGGAGAGAATCAACGTGTACTACAATGAGGCCACAGGTAGGGCCCAGGGCACCTGCCGGGGTGGGGGTGGGGGTAGGGAGGGCCTGGGAGGAAACAGGTTCCTGGTGCTCACTCCATCTGCCCTCCATCTGCTTCCCCGCAGGAGGAAATTATGTTCCCAGAGCCGTGCTGGTGGACCTGGAACCGGGCACCATGGACTCGGTCCGCTCTGGCCCCTTCGGCCAGATCTTCCGGCCTGACAACTTTGTGTTCGGTGAGTCCCAGGCAGAAAGCACAGGCAGAGAAGCCCCCTCATTCCTTTCACTTCCAAATTCTTGGCGAAATTTTTTCACCTATTGTCAGAGACCCAGTGGTGACTACAGGGTCCCCCACTGCCCTGCCCAGTGGGGGAGGTGGGCAGGGCAGTCGGCACTGTGATGGGAGGCCCATCTGATACAGAGGGGTAAGAGTGGGTAGGGAAGGCTTCCTGGAGGAGGTGCCATTTTAATTTAACAGTATGGACCAAAACCAGACTGCTTGTGTGCAAATCCCAGTTCTGCCACTTCATGCATTGGACAAATACTCATTGAGTACTTACTGCACACCAGGCCCTACTGTATCCCTGGGGATACAGCCAAGAATAAAACAGACAAAGCCTTCTGCCCCTGGCAGTAACGTCCTGGTAGAAGGAAGTGGGATGAGAATGTAAATTAGTAAAACTCAGGCACTGATCCAGTCAGCTGGGGGACTTTGGGTTCCTCAGTCTCTCTGTTCCTGTCTCCTCATCTTTAAAACGGGGGTTATAAAAAGGTCTACTTCACAGGATTGAGAGGCTTAAAGCCATTAATATGTGGACAGAATGTCAAATAATGCCTAGCACAGAGGAACAGGTAAATGAGAATGTTGTTTCCATCGTTATTACTAATACCTGCAGCCTAGAAGGTGAGCAGGGCTTGGGCTGAGCAGATATTAAAGGGAGAAAAGGTGTGTGAGCCAGTGGGACCACCTGCTTTGGGGGGGGATCAAGGATGGGAGCCAAGAGAATTACTACTGATAATAACAAAGTCATGACTCAAATTAAATGTCACAATTGTGTTATTATCAGGATTATTCAACTACTAGGATGGGTGGCGGGTGGGTTGTCCCCATAATGGCTCATGTGTCCTCTTCCCCTCCTCCTTCAGGCCAATCTGGAGCCGGCAACAACTGGGCCAAGGGTCACTACACGGAGGGCGCCGAGCTGGTGGACGCGGTCCTCGACGTGGTCCGGAAGGAGGCGGAGAGCTGCGACTGCCTGCAGGGCTTCCAGCTGACCCACTCACTGGGTGGCGGCACGGGGTCGGGGATGGGCACGCTGCTCATCAGCAAGATCCGGGAGGAGTTCCCCGACCGCATCATGAACACCTTCAGCGTGGTGCCCTCGCCCAAGGTGTCGGACACGGTGGTGGAGCCCTACAACGCCACCCTGTCCGTGCACCAGCTGGTGGAGAACACGGACGAGACCTACTGCATCGACAACGAGGCCCTCTACGACATCTGCTTCAGAACCCTGAAGCTGACCACCCCCACCTATGGAGACCTCAACCACCTGGTGTCGGCCACCATGAGCGGGGTCACCACCTGCCTGCGCTTCCCGGGCCAGCTCAACGCCGACCTGCGCAAGCTGGCCGTGAACATGGTGCCCTTCCCGCGCCTGCACTTCTTCATGCCAGGCTTCGCCCCCCTGACCAGCCGGGGCAGCCAGCAGTACCGGGCCCTGACGGTCCCCGAGCTCACCCAGCAGATGTTTGACGCCAAGAACATGATGGCCGCCTGCGACCCGCGCCACGGCCGCTACCTGACGGTGGCCGCCGTGTTCCGGGGCCGCATGTCCATGAAGGAGGTGGACGAGCAGATGCTGAGCGTGCAGAGCAAGAACAGCAGCTACTTCGTGGAGTGGATCCCCAACAACGTGAAGACGGCCGTGTGCGACATCCCGCCCCGCGGCCTGAAGATGGCCGCCACCTTCATCGGCAACAGCACGGCCATCCAGGAGCTGTTCAAGCGCATCTCAGAGCAGTTCACGGCCATGTTCCGGCGCAAGGCCTTCCTGCACTGGTACACGGGCGAGGGCATGGACGAGATGGAGTTCACCGAGGCCGAGAGCAACATGAACGACCTGGTGTCCGAGTACCAGCAGTACCAGGACGCCACGGCCGAGGAGGGCGAGTTCGAGGAGGAGGCAGAGGAGGAGGTGGCCTAGGGCCTCAGGGTTCACGTCATGTCTGCCCCCACCTTTGTTCCCCTCCCTGTTCCCTCACCCCTGCAAGACTACTGACCTTTGACCTCTTAGAGCCCCCTCTATACCCTGGGTCTCCTCCAAGCCTGACTCACTCCCGGCCCTCAGACCCTACAACCCTCACTTTACCCCTGGCCTCAGTCCCACTTTGACCCTTGAGCCCCACTTTGTCTTCAACCCCTTTGAGCTCTTCCAGCTTCAACACCCTGCTTTACCTCCAACCCCACAAGCCCACCTTCACCTCAACCTCTCCTTCACCTTTGACCTTCCTCAAGAACCCAGTGCACCCCTAGAGTGATAAGTTTACTTTTGATCCCTCCCCCTGAGCCTCCCTTCACCTCCAACCTTGCCTCACCTTTAACCCCACGAAGCCAGCTGCCCTCTGACTCTGCCTTCTCTCTGGCTCCCGTAAGTCCCCTGCTTCATCCCTGAACTCACTCCTCTCAGTTCCAAATGACCTTGGCTTTCTAGAGGTGGTGGAGGGCTGCTGCAGGGAGAAGAGGAAGCCTTGGAGCATGTGGACAAGAGCAGCTATGCCCCCAACCCTCCCCATCCTCTTGCCCTCTGCCTCACCCTCAATAAATAAATTAGTTGTCCTGCCATGTTTCTGCCAAGTACATTTTTCATCTCCCCATGAGAGGGCCAACAAGCAAGGGCTCCTTCCTATAAAATGGAGGTGGGCACTGAAGGGACATCTAATCCAGGGTTGTGAGCCGTGGGGCAGAAATTTTTGAGTCAGACAGGCCAAGCTGTGATGCTGTGTGGTATTGGGTGAACCACTTGTCCTTTCAGATCCTTGATTTGCTCACCTGTAAAATGACACTATATATTTCCCCCCTTGAACCCCACACTCCCACCTCAGGGATGTTTGTGAGGGTTCAAAGAGATCTTGTGGGCACAGTGCATGGCACAAAGTGGGTGCTTGGTGGGTGCTGCCATTCTCTGTCGGGCATCTTGTGAGTATGAAAAGCAGAGAGAAGGATCTCTAGGGAAGGATACTGGGGAGATGGCAGCCTGGGGTTAGCATCCGAGGAACAGTCCTGCCAGAATAACAGTCACTAACATGGATGGAACGTTTCGCCGTCCTGGCACATGCCCCATCTCATGTAACCCTCACCCCAACCCTGTAAGATCTGAGCTTTTATCGTCTTTCCAACCAAGGTTTAGAGAGAAGAGGGTATCAGTTAGCTTTTGCTGTGTAACAAACAATCCCAAAAAGTTTAGGGGCTTATAACACCTGTTATTTATTTTGTTCCCAAATCTATTATTTGGGCAGGGCTTGGCAGGGCAGCTCATCTCCACTCCCCATGGCACCATCTAGAAAATCTCAGCTGGAGGCTGAGGGGTCTACTTTCAAAGGGGCTCGCTCACATGGCTTCCAAGTTGATGCCAACCATCAGCTGGGGGGTTCAAAGGGGCAGGTGAGAGGGCATCAGTACCTCTCCACGGGCTGATTAGGCTTCCTTAGGGCATGGGGGACAAGTTCTCCAAAGCAACACCCCAGGAGAGCAAACGAAATGCTTTGCATTTTTATAAACTAGCTTCAGGAGTCACTTGGCATTCTCGGTCCTAATGGATGCTGTCACAAAGGCCTGTCCAGGTTCAAGTGGGTGGGATACAGACTCCACCTCTGGAGGGTAGAGAGGTGAGATACCAGAAGAGCGTGTGGAATGGGAGCCATCACTGCGACCATCTTTGGAAACTACAATTTGGTCCCATGACTATGAAACAGGGAGCTGGGGTTCGAAGCCTGACACAGGGTCCAAAGCACTCGGGAGCATTTCCAGTTTAAGTCTGATTCCACTTTGTCAGCCAGTGTTCAGTGTGGAGACCATTCTAGGTATCTTAAGCAGAAAGGTTGAATACAAGGACTTACAACGAGGTTGGAGGGGCCGAGAGAGTAGGCCGTAGTCCAGTGCTTCTAAAACTTCAATGTTCAAAAGCATCGCCAGAAACACTTTGCTGGGCCCCACTCTCATTTCTGATTTAGCAGGTGGGTGAAGGTGAGGCCCAAGACTCTGCATTTTTAACAAGTTCTTGGGTAATGCTGATGATGCTGCCTACGAGACCACATTTTGAGTAGCCATGGCATAGGTTGGAATAGCACAAAGCTGAGCCACAAAGCAGCCAGAAGCTGCTTTCTCTGCTCAGCGAGAAAAGTGGAGAGTCAGCAGGCTGCCATCAGCCCTGTTATGTTCAAAAACATCTCCCAACACCCACAAAGTTGGAGATAGGTCCATTGGAGGGCTGCATGAAAGTTAACTAAAATGAATATAAAATAAAATTAATTAAAATACATACCCAGCAGGACACACACACACACACACACACACACACACACACACACACACGTGATGGTGGTGGTGGTGTGGGGTATTCACTTCTTTTGTACCCTCTACCTTCCAAATCCCTCACAAGCATTTCTAATCGGTAGAATCAGTTCCACATCCAGAGCCAGAGCTGCAAAGAAGTCTTGGAAATGTTGATTTTTCAGAGCTTCTGCAGTACACAGGAAGGTCAACCAGGAGAGAGGGGAGGAGGGATGAAGGGAGGAAGGCTGAGAGCCAGTTGGCTGTCCCCACCACACCCTATGCTGGACCATCAGACCCAGACTGGGGCCCCAGCCACCTCACGGGGTCCCACTACAGCCAGGAAAGAGGAGAGTGAGGAAGGCAGCCCGGGTAACCAGGCCGCAGCAACCCTCATCTGAGCAGGCCCAGCCCAGGGTTGGGTAGTGGAGCAGGAAGACCATGGACGAGGCAATGAACTTTGCTATCTGTCATCTCAAATCTAACGTGGCCACAAAAGAACTCCAGATTCTGCCCTTAAAATATCCCTTTCCTCAATAAGAGGCCCCATCCCATTACTCAATCTAGGAGTCAGCTTTCATTCGTTATTTCCCACAGCCAGAACATTCTTCCTAGCTTTGGCGGGGTCCACTTGTCTCTTTCTCCACAATGTATCCCGAATCCAACCTCTTCCCTTCACTTGTCTCTACTGTGATCCAAGCCACCATTACTGTTTACCCAGACGACCTCCCCGATCACCTCCTTGAGCTCCCTTCTGCTACCTCTGTTCCCTGCAGTGTGTTCTCCCTCCACGGAAGCCAGAGAGAAGCCTTTATATACAAATAAGAGCTTCTCCCTCCCCTGCTCAAAACCATCCCATGACTCCCATCTCACTCATATTGAAACCCAAACTCTCACCTGGGCCTCCACGCCCCCGCTGACTACATGCCATCAACCCTCCCCTCACTCGGTTCTGAAGGTGAAACTTAAGCTGAAATCATAGTGGCCTCCTTTATGTGCTCGATCGTATCAGCTTGATTCAACTGCAGGGCTTTTGCACGTGCCATTTCTGCTATTTCTTTTCCCCAGACGTATGGTTGCCTGAACCCTTCTCATCTACAGGTTTAAGTTCAAGTGATACCTCCTCTAAGCAGCATTCCCTGGCAAGTCTAAGTTAGCACCCAGTAGCTCTCTAACACTTATCCATCCGTATCCTTTTTTCTTTTGTTTTGTCCCCTCCCCTCCCCACTGGAATGTGAACTTCATGAGGGCAGGACTCTCATCTACCATGGTCACCATGTGCCTACAACAGCTTGATGCAACACAGACCCTCCGCATTTCTTGCTGAGAGAATGAATGAGCAAGTGAATGCATGACTTCACACCACTCTAGGAGGTAAGCATTTTGTTTTCCTCCTCTTCAAGTGAAAAAACAAAGACACAGAGGGTGTGGGGGTGGATTCTAAGATAAATAACGCCAATGATCTCCATTTCTCCCATTCATGCTCTCATGTGATCTCCTCCCCTGAATGTGGGCTGGGCCTGGTGATGGCTTCTAACCAAGGTGTGACCAGGTGATGGGACCTCACTTCTGAGACTGGATTACAAAAGGCTGTGGCTTCTGTCTGAACTGCTGTTTTCTCAGCTTGCTCGAGTTGGTAAAGCAAGCAGCAAAGTGGGAATATTTACACCGCAAAGAACCCAGGGCAGCCTCTGGCCAACATCCAGCAAGGAACTGAGGCCCCTGATCCAATAATTTACAATGAATTGAACCCTGCCAACATCATACAATGAGCTTAAAAGCAGATCCTTCCTGTCAAGCCTTCAGGTGTGGCCACAGCCGGACAGGCTTACCTTATTGTCGCTGAGATACCCTGCAGTATCCCGCTAAGCTGTGCCCAGAGTCCTGGCCCCCACAGAAATCATCAGCCACAAATTTGTGTACCTTTAAGCCACTAACGTAGCGCCGTTTCATATACAGCAGTCGTAACTAATACAGAGAGATCAAAGAACTCACCTAAGGTCACGCAGACATTAAAGAACTGAATCAGGCCTTGAACCCAGGTCTAAAACCACAATCATTCTCTTCACCATTTACCTGACCTGCCTCCCATAACAATAGGCAGAACACATCAAAAGCTGGATTCAGGCCTGCCAGTAGGTCTACGCATCCTTGCGTCTCAACACGGCATCTGTACGTATGTCTCCTCCGGAGTGTGCAGCCCCCTGGCCAGGTGTGCGTCTCCCCTCAAGCATGTGACTGTGTCTGGCTGTGAACCTAACCTGGCTGGGCCCTAACCATGTCTGTGCCTTTATCACTGCTCTATTACTAGCTATGCCTGTGCTCTGTGCATTTCTGTCTTCCGTCTGGGTCTGTTTCTCTGTCATCTTGTTCACGTTGACAGCTGTGGTTCCTGCATGGGTGTCCGTCGTCTGTTTGCTCTGTGGAGACCCCTGTGTGTGGCTGCATCTGTGTGTGATCTCCCTGCATCTATCACCTGGCTGGGCGAGGACTGCGCCTCGTGTGTGCTGTCCCTCCGTACTTGTTGGTTTTGTCCATGACGGGACCCTGCCTGTATCTCTCTGGTCTGCTGTCTGTGGTGATTCTGGCCTGTGTGTCTGGGTCACTCACTTCCTGGCCCTGTGCGTGTTGTCTGTCTGTCTATCTGTGACTGTGTTCTGACCGCTGATGGCTGTCCACCTCCCTCGCTGGTGACCCCAAGTCCACTCTCTGGCCCAGCTCCCTCTGGTGGTCCTACAAGGAATGACCAAGCCAGGTGGACCAAAGGAAAGAGAGTCGAGAGAAGAGAAAGCATCTTAGGCAAACTGTGAAGGAAGGCTGCGCAGAGAGGGAAAATCCCGGGTTGTGTGATGGCAGGCACCCCACGGGACCTCGCCTGACAGGATGGGACTGAGGGTCTGGCCTCTGGGACACCCAATGCCCCCCATCCCAAGGAAGGGTTAGGAGACAGGATGCCTGGGTTTCTTGCAGTAGGTGGGGGCAGAGGCCTCCCTCCGGGGACGTCACCCATTCAACTTCCTCTCTTAGCCACACAGGAAGCCGAGCCAGCGCAGGGCCCAGGCCTGCACAAGCACAGGCCCCCAGGACCCCTGGGGAAAGGGCCCCATCAGGCCAGCCCTGCAGGGACCATGGGATCCAGAGCTGAGTAAGAGCAACCCCTCTCCTATCCTTCAGACCAAAATTCCCAGACTAGGCCTAGGCTGGGGCCAAGGGGAGGGCGACCGGGGCAGGCCCTGGAGGGACTGAGGGGCAGGTGGCCAGATGGGGGCAGGTGGCTTACAATATGGACTCCGTTTTCAGGCACACTCAGGTCCTCTCTCTCTCTCCCCTCTCCCTTCCCCTCCCTCCCCCCTCCCTCCTGTTCCTCCTCCATTCTCTCTCTCTCTCTCTCTCTCTCTCTCTCTCTCTCTCTCTCCCCCCCACCCCTCCACCCCCTAACCCTCCCACCCCTGGCTCTGTGTGACTGTTTGTAACTCTAAGCATTCACCTCTTGGCATGAATGATGATGAGTGATGAGAGCATAGCTTCTGGGGGTCAGCAGGGTGGGAGGGGGACTGTGTATGTTCCTGTGTGTGAGTGCTTGTGTGGGATTTGTGTCAGCACGATAGCTAAGTGGTGGGGTTTCCACGTCAGGGACTGTATGCTGCGGTCCCTCCCCATCCTCTTCCTCTGTTGCCGGCCAGGCCTCGCTGGCTGTCTCCCGGAGTGCAAGTTTCAGCTCCCTCTACATGGTGGACAGAATGCAGGACAAGGCAGGAAGGCAGAGATTTCAGGGCTCATAGAAGCACCAGGCCCTGCCACCGCTGTCCTTTTTCTGATGAGAGATTTGGGGTCTGCCCCTGCAGCCCTAGGAAGTCTCACAGAGACACAGGAAAGGCCTCTTGCTCTCCACACCAGAGATGCTCACACATTTATGTCCCACTCAAAGCTGCACAAGAAAACATGGACTTATTCCCCCTTACACTGGCTTGGTCACATATACTCACAGTCACTGGACAGCCTCACGCATTCAGGCTGACACAGGATGGAATCACGAACACTCACATACCTGCATGCTCACCGAGTCATGCACACACACACACACACACACGCAGAGGCACGCTCTCTCACTCTGCTTCATGTTCCCAGTCAACACCAGCGCATACGAAGACGTGATGACACACACAGAGGCAAGTCCATGGGCCCACTAAGCCCTTTTCTGTTCCACAGAGGGGGTTCCCCTGCTGTATTTGATTGGTTCTTCGAAGCAGCCTGCCCTGCCTCCTTACAGGACGGTGAGTGGTGGAGAAGGGGGGCCTCCAGTGAGGGGGCAAGATGGAGGTTGGGCCCAGAGTCTGAACCTAGAGGCCTGCTCTCCCTGCAGATCCCCCCATCCTGCGACAGTTCCCCCCAGACTTCAGGGACCAGGTATGCAGGCTGCTTCCTTGCTCCCCTGGGGCCAGGGCCAGTCGCCTCGGGGGAGGGAACTTTGTGTCTTGGACCAGGAACTCAAGAGTGGGGCCCAACCTGAGTGGCTGAGCAGTGTGTGCTTTTCTTCATCCCCAGGAAGCTATGCAGATGGTGCCTAAATTCTGCTTCCCTTTTGATGTGGAAAGGTACAGAAGGGAGCAGATACCCAGCGACCCAAGGATCAGGGATTCAGACACCCAGAGGCTCTGGGACCCAGGGGCTCAGGCACTCAGAGACCCTAACAGCTGTACCCTGGGCCCCAGACTGGTGGACACAGTACAAATTGTTGGGAGATGGGGAGGCTCAGGGACTGGTGACTGCTGGGTCTCTGAGAGCCTTTTCCACGTCCAGGGAGCCCCCCAGCCCTGCGGTTCAGCATTTTACCTTTGCCCTCACGGACCTGACTGGCACCCGTAGATTTGGTTTCTGCCGTCTCCGGGCTGGTGCCCACAGTTGTCTGTGCATCCTCAGGTGCGGAACATAGGGGTGGCAGGGTAGGGAAGGGCTTGACCTAGGGGTGCTTCATGGACCCTGTCATCTCTCCACAGCCACCTTCCCTGGTTCGAGGTGTTCTACAAGCTGCTGAATACAGTGGGAGACCTCCTAGCTCAGGACCAAGTGAGACCAGGCCCCCTCTCATTCGTGAGGGAGTCCCAGCCCCCTCCCCACCAAACCCTGACCATCACTCAGACCTCCCAGGCCTGACCTGAGGCCCTGGGCTCCTCCCAGGCCATCCAGCCTGAGTCAGGGCCTTCAGAATCCCTGACCTACATTCTGGCTCAGACGTGCCTCTCTCACCCAGGTCCAGGAGGTTGAGGAACTTCTCCTAAATCTGCGGCAACAGCCTCTGCCCGGGCCCCAGGCCTCAGTGGAGCTGGTGAGTGGCCCCCTACTCCTGGCGGTGGGACCCCAGGTGGATGGTGAGGATGCGCCCCAGCCCTGAGGACCACACAGCTACACACCTCTTCCCCAGGGCAGCGGAGTGACGATCTCCTGCGCACACAGCATCCCGCCCCCTGCACCCGGGAACAGCAGGCCGGTGAGCGAGCGGGGCTGGGGGATCCTGGAAGGATGGGCCCCCAGGTGTGGCCAACCCCTCATTGATCGGTTCCCCCTCCAATCCTCCCTCCCACCACCAGCTCTCCTGCTTCGTGGCCCCCGACCCTGGCCGCCTGCCATCCATTCCTGAGAACGTGAGTGGACACCTGGGAGGGGGCCCTGGGGGCGCGAAGAGGGCCCCAAACCCGCAGGGGCTGCCGGACCCTCTAGTCCCTCGCGTCCAGTGCTCCTCTCCGTCCTCCAGAGGAACCTGACGGAGCTGGTGGTGGCGGTGACCGACGAGAACATTGTGGGGCTGTTCGCAGCGCTCCTGGCTGAGCGAAGGGTCCTGCTCACAGCGAGCAAGCTGAGCACCGTGAGGGGGGCCCGCCTGGGGGGGTGGGACAACGGGACCCTCCTTTAACCCGTTCGGACGACCACCCCACTGAGGGCAAAGTCAAGGAGGGCTCGGCCCTTTTGAAGGTCAGGGTCGAGCTGAACTCTGCTCCGTCCTTATGGGGGGCACTTACAGGGGGCTGCTCTGTAGCCCCCTCCTCATGGGGATCACAGAGTCTAGACTCAAGCTACTCTGGGCCATAACGAGACTGGCCCCGCGCCTCTGGAGGGTGAGATTTGGGGGCGCTAAATCCCATCTGCGACTCGGAATGGGAGAAGACGGGGAGGCTAGAGGGTGGCAGACGGCTCTACCCCACGGACCGGACCAAGGGTGGGGAGAGGAATTTTAGCCCCGCCTCTTTATGGGAGGGGTCAGTGGCGCTGACTCGTGGCTCCACACCCTAGGGGTGGGACTAGGGTGCGCTCAGGACTAGTCCCCCTCTTTCGGGGTGGAACCCGTGGGCTGAGTTGTGCCTCTCTACGCCTAAGAATTGGGGTCCCGGAGGGTTGTATATTAGCTCCGCCCCCTGGGGGGGCACTAGGACGTTCTGAGTCCCGGCTGCACCTGCTCCAAGCACTGTAATTTGCTGAATTCTTTCTTGGTCTCCACGTGATTCCCAAAGGGGTCTGAGTTTTCACCACTTACCCGGGAGTGGGTGGGCAGGTGATGTGGGTAGGAGATGGAGATGGCATAGCCAGCGTCCCAGAGACACTTCTTAAAGCGGGGGTCCCAGGCCCTGACTCCACGGATCCCCATCCGTTCCCAGCTGACCTCCTGTGTCCACGCGTCCTGCGCCCTCCTGTACCCCATGCGCTGGGAGCACGTGCTGATCCCCACACTGCCGCCACACCTGCTGGACTACTGCTGGTGAGGGGCGAGGGATGGGGAAAGGCAGGGACCCCCTGGTGGCACCTGCATAACCCTGCCCCCTTGGTCGTCTGCAGCGCCCCCATGCCCTACCTCATCGGAGTCCACTCCAGTCTTGTCGAGGTGAGTGGGAGTCGAACGGGACCGCGGAGCTGTTTAGAATCCCCCTCCCTGCATCCCCGGATATCCTCCATCGCTAGGGGTCTTCGGACTCTGAGCGGCGGTACCCCCTTCTACCCTCCCAACGCAGAGAGTGCGGGAGAAAGGCCTAGAAGACGTCGTGATGATGAACGTGGACTCCAATGTCTTAGAGACGCCCTTTGACGACATCCAGGCGCTGCCCCCAGATGTGGTCAGTGTCACCCCCTACCACCCTCCTGCGGGGTCCGGGGGCCTGAGGCCCCACCGCTACCTGCTCATCGCTGCTGTCTTCTCCTCCAGGCATCCCTGCTGAGGCTGCGGCTGAGGAAGGTCGCGCTGGCACCCGGGGAGGGGGTGTCCCGTCTCTTCCTCAAAGCCCAGGCGCTGCTCTTTGGAGGTTACCGGGACGCGCTCGTCTGCAGCCCGGTGAGCAGCAGGGACACCGAGGCAGAAGCCTCGTGGGGCCTCAGAATGATACCCATACCTAGTGTTTAGAGAGTGCCCACTCTGTGCCTCCATCTGCTCATCTGTAAAATGGGATCCAGATGGTACCCACCCAAAGGGATGGCGTGAGTCAGTGGATGGACATAGGCAAAACGCTTGGCTAGTGCCTGGCGCATCGTGAGGACTCAAATGCTACGTTTCACTATTATTATTATCTCATTTAATGCTCACAGCAGTATTATGAGATAGATGCCATTTTGATCCCATTTCACATATGAGGAAATGAAGGCTTGGAGAAGTCCCGTAGTGGGTGAGTGTGGAAGCCTGGACTTTGACCTGCTGACTTTCAACTCTCATCACCCATTTTTTCACTATTTTATAAAAACTTGCGGGTTCTATCATTTGCGCATCTGATGCTCTTGTCGGCTCTACCTTTACAACACATCTCGAATCTGCCCATTTCTCTCCCTCCTGTCTCCACCCTGGTCTGGTCCCCATTATTGTTCGCGGGGATCAGCACACTCGCCTTCCAAAAGAATTTCCTCTCCTCTCCTGGGCTCCCACCCTCATCCTCCGTAGTCTGTCCTCCCAGGAGCGACCAGAAGTCACCTGTGAGCACTTGAGTATGGTCGCGTCCTGCCTCTGCCCACAGCCCTCCAGGGCTGCCACCTCCCTTGGAGTAAAAGCTGAAGTCAGCGCCACGGCCCACAAAGCCCTGCACAATATCAGGCAGGCATACAGCAGGCGCTCAATCAACGTTTGCTACATCAATATATTGGTAGACTGAGGGAGGCACCTAGGGTCCCGGAGATCCTGGGGAGCTGAGGACTGAGGGAGGCACCTGGGGTCCAGGAGATCCTGGGGAGCTGAGGACATGGGTCCTTCTTCCAGGGCCAGCCTGTGACCTTCAGTGAAGAAGCTTTCTTGGCCCAGAAACCAGGGGCACCCCTGCAGACCTTCCACCGGCGGGCTGTGCACCTGCAGCTGTTCAAACAGGTGAGCCGGAGCCCTGGGGGCGGGGCGGGGACCCGAGGGGTGGGGCCAGGAACGCCAGACACCCAGGTCCTGTGGGCGGGGCCAGGGTCGGTTGGGTTGGATCTCCCGCATCCGGGTGGGAGCCCCCGACCTGAGGTCCTGGGAGATAAGATTTACTCCTAGGTCCTTGGAGAGATATGGGACCAAATTCCAGAATCCGGGGTGGGAATCCGCGCTGGCCTTCGGAAGGGGCGGGTCCTGAGCGTGCACTCTGTGGTGGGGAGGAGGCCCGCGTCCTAGATACGCGGCGGCGGGCGGGACACGGGATTTGGGGCCGGACTCTTGGGTTCCTGGAAGAAGGTGGGCTGGACTCCAAGGTCCTTC
The DNA here is from genome assembly GCA_030015415.1 of Cynopterus sphinx. Taxonomy (NCBI): domain Eukaryota; kingdom Metazoa; phylum Chordata; class Mammalia; order Chiroptera; family Pteropodidae; genus Cynopterus; species Cynopterus sphinx. Next base: position 39,750,540 of record CM057390.1, on the reverse strand, counting down.
AGGGAAGGCCTGGGTTCTAGGGTCTCTGAGGGTGGGGTCGCCCTCTTCCAGGATCACTGAGAAGAGGTGGCGGGTCAGGAGGGGCAGTGTCCCACTTCCGGATCCCTGGGAAGGGCGGGATCTGGTCCCTGATGACAGATGCTGACCTGCGGGGCGGAGAGGGAGGGAGTTGGGCCTTTGGTTTCCTGAGGCAGGCTCCGGAACTCCTGGGGCCTGGGGGCGGGTCCCTTGAGGGATGGTCTTGAGAACGAGTCTCCCAGGTCTCTCATTCGGACGTGATAGCTCTGCGTGGGACTGACCTTTCCCCCCGCCCCCAGTTCATCGAAGGTCGACTGGAGAAGCTTAATGCAGGAGAGGGCTTCTCAGATCTCTTTGAGCAGGAGATCACCTGCAGCGGGGCCTTCTCAGGTGAGCCCCGCAGGTAGCCCAGAGTCGCCACCCCACCAGAAATGCCCCAGCCTGAGTCCGCCTGCCCTGACCACCCTCTCTCCTCACTTCAGGCAGCCTTCGCTCCTACCAGCTCTGGGCAGAAAACCTAAAGGTATTAACATCCGACACTTGTTTATAGAGTTTATATTGGATTAATTTAATCCCACAACAGTCCCGGAAGGAGAAGCATCCTTTTGCTCATTTACAGAGGTGAAGAAATCAAGGCTGAGAGAGGGAGAGCAGCTTGTCTGATGTCACACAGCCCTGGGGTGAGGTGGGGTCTGGGGGGAACCCCAGATGCCCAAGCCTCTTCCTTGGCATTTTCTCCCCAGAAAGGTGGTGGTGCCCTCCTGCATTCGGTCAAGGCCAAGACCCAACCAGCTGTCAGAAACATGTACCGCTCGGTGAGCTGGGCTGGACAGGCCATCCTCTGGGGTGACAGAAGACATGTTAACCCCACATTTAAAGTGCAAACATTTTTATCAGAACTGAACCAGCAGTTAAACCATTAACAATCCTTCCCATTTTTATTTTCCATTCATCATTCTCATTTTTGTCAGAATTTCTTTTCTAATGTTGAAAACCAAGTATCCTTCTCAGACACTGCAAATCCTGTTTCTGCTCTTGGCTTTATCGCCCAAGCCTGAGTTTCCCAGGGCCCATTTCTGCAGTTCTGGATTGTTCATTCAGTTTTATTCTCCGCTCGGCTTTTGAACACAAACGCACTTTTACGATGTTGTTTTTGCCACTCAGTTTCTTTTGGAGATTATTTCCCCTAATAATCAGATGGTGCTGGCCCCTTAGGAAGTGTGTGGGGAATTGCAAATATATTTATGAAGCACAAACGTGAATAGACAGCAAGACACAGCTGTCCTAGGGGACAGAAGGCTGAATTCTCAAGTGCTCAGTCAGATCACACCTCAAGTCTAATTCTGTCGGCTCCTCTGTAGGCCAAGAGCGGCTTGAAGGGGGTGCAGAGCCTTCTGATGTACAAGGTGAGGCTAACAGCCAGTGGCCAAGGGCCTAAGGGGAGTGGGGAAACAGGATCCTGGCTTAACCTCCCTCTCCCTAGGAAGGGGACCCTAGCCTGCAGAGGGGAGGCTCCCTGAGGGCCCCATCCCTCACCAGCCGCTCGGACCGCCTGCAGCAGCGCCTGCCTATCACCCAGCACTTTGGACAGGTGAGACACCCTGCACACCCTGGAATTATTGCCAAGTCCCCTTCCCTCCCTGTGTCCATCTAAACATCTCACCTGCCTCCCTGAGTACCCCTGGCACCTGTTTCACATGGCCCCCTGACTCCGTAGCTCCTAAGGCCTCACCCCCCCGCCCCCCCAAAAAAAATCTTTGCTTTGCAGAACAGGCCTCTCCGCCCCAGCAGGAGACTCCAGCTGGAAGACAGACCTTCTGAGTCCCTGGGGGAAGGGTGAGGCTCAAAGGAGGGGGAGGGGTGATGTTGGAAGTGGGAGGCAAGAACTGATGGGGATGATGGTGCCCAAGTTCCAGACTTGCCAGAACCACTGGGATATCTGAGGCTACCCATCCTCTCCCAGGACACCCCCTCTGAGCCCTGAGGATGCCCAGGACCTGTGGGGAGAGGAAGGTCTGGACAGCAGCTTCCTGGGGTCTGGGGAAGAACTGGATTTGCTGAGTGAGATTCTAGACAGTCTGAGCACTAGATCCACAAGGACAGGCAGCCTAAGGCCCAGCCAGAGCTTAGACTGCTGCCACAGAGGGGACCTGGACAGCTGCCTCAGCCTGGTGAGCACCCCCGCCCCCACCTGTCCTCCCCACTCGCCTAGTCAACTTGCCAGCCCATCCCCTATCTTAGGCCCAGCGGGTTGCTCATCTCCCCACCCCTGCCCAGCCCAACATAGGAAAACCAAGATGGCAGCCAGATGAGGAGGACATGCCAGAGCCCCAGGCCCAGTCCCTGCCTGCCAGCCTGCCATCTCTGCAAAGCCCCCAGCCTCTGGATACCACCAGCTCCTCAGAGAACCTCACTTCCCAGCCGCCCTCAGAGGCCAGCCAAGAAATCACTTCTCCATCCCAGTCTTCGACAGCTTCTGCAGAGCCAAGCAGCAGAGGGGCCCATGAATCCTCTCTCACAGAGCCCTGTCACCAAAGCCGACACCTCTCCCCTCCACATGAGGCAGCCGGGGATCCCGTAGCTCCGGAGAGCCCCTGCTCCCAGCTCTCCACAGCGCCCACCCAGCCCAGCCCTGGAGAAAGCCCCCAACTTCTGGCCCCCACAAAACCCAACTTGGATACCACCCAGACATCCCAAACCACTGACTCTTCCTCAGATCCTGGTTCCACAGAGGACCCCGGAACCCAGCCTTCTGAGGGCCTGTTAACAGAGCACACTCACCTCCAGCCCCCCAAGGGACCAGGAGCTCCCAGATCACCTGCCACAACTGCTAACAACTGGCAAGATTCCCAGGCCAGGAGCCGGCCCAAAGTCGCTGAGCTTAAAAAGTGTTTTGAAGGTTAAGGATCAGGCATCTGGAGAAGACACCAGTCCCTCAATAAAGCCGTAAGAGCTCACAGCTGGTTTTTCCTGGTGGGTTTACCTGGGATCCAACTCTCGGCTCAGAAACCCACTCCATCCGCCCCCTTCCCTACCGGGGCAGCCTCGTCGGCTCCTAGATGCAGCGAAAAGCCCTTCCTCCAGGAAGCCCTCCTAGCCCCCAGGATCCTCACAATCTTAAATTCACCCCTCCACTGCCTATGAGCCCTGCGTCTGTCTCCTCCACTAAGGCTAATTCCTGCCTCCATTGGCTCAAGAAAAAAAAAAAAAGGTTTTATTATATGTCACTAGCAATTTTACACACATATATAAAAAGTGAGCAGCCCCACCCTCCCGTGCCCTCAGGAGCACTCTTTGAAGCACCTTTTACCCTTATATTCTTAAGCACTGAGCTGGGTAAGTGTGAAGGCCCAGGGAGGCATCTGCCATCCCCCAAGGTCACATAGCAAGGGAGGGAGATGAATAGAGGAAGGGGAGCTAGATGGGCAGGCAGCCCCTCACTGTCTCCTTGGAGTCCTGGGGAGCCTGGGCCTCGGCTGCCTGGGAGAGCTGAAAGGAAAGGAGATGGGGTTGTCGGGCGGGGGTGGAGATGGGAAGCCAGCAGGGGGTGGGGCCCCAGCCTGACACCCCCGGTGGCAGGCTCAGTCAAGCAGAGGCAACATGCTTCGCAGCCCCACCCAGCAGGTGCCCCATGGCCCCCAGGTCCTCCATCAGAGGCTCGTGTTCTGGTGGCGGCTGCTATGCAGGAGCAAGCGCTGGGCAGTCCTGGACAATGGTGGTGTCTGTGGTGGCCCCCAGCATTCAGATGAGCCGCTCCTCAGGCGGCAGTTTGAGGTTGGGGGGCGGTGGTGCGCGGGCACCCACCTGCTCCTCGCTGCTGGGCCGGTAGCTGCCCTCCGTCTGCCGCTTCTCCCGCAGTTTCCGCACCAGCAGCACCAGCCCCACGGCCAGGAGCAGGGCGGCCAGGAGGGAGAAGACCACGATGATGGCGGTGGTGGCCTCCTTAGACTGCGAGAGGAGGGGTAGCTGTCACTGGCCTGAATCTGGAGATCCTGTCCAGTCCCGTTTTAGACATCCGGGGCTCCTAACCTCTCCACATCCCACCTGACACTTTTAGTGGTCTGGTTCCTCCACCCTGATCCCCATCTGTCTCATCTGGAGCTCTCAGTCCTCCCACCTGTCATGTCTGGGGTCCCTCTCCCAAGCACCAGCCACATCTGGCCTTCAAGCTCCCCCTTTACTCCTTCTGAGAGGCCTATAGGGCTCCTGACCCCCTACACTTGACACTTCTACCCCTTTCCTGCAGCTCTGGGTCTCCTCACTTGCCGTGTTGATGTTCTGGTCTCCCACTTGGATTCCCCAGCACCACCCCAACCTACCACCTCTGGGAATCCGGGCCTCTAAACTTGCTACATGTGGGCTCCTGAATAACATCCTGACTGCCCTCCTCCCATGTATATCTCCTACTCACCAGGGCCCCATTGGAGCTGGGGGTGGGGGTGGTGCTGGTGCTATTTCCATAGGCAGAGGGGTCCAAGGCTGAAGGGAGGGAGCAGAGGGGATTAATGAAGCTCCATCTGGCCCTCACCCCAACACATCTGCACCCTCCCTGGGCAACCCCTGATACAACAACCCCTTCTGAGTCTTCCATTCGCACATGGGCACTCTGCACGCAAGACCGGCCCAGCTGTATTTGCTGCTCTGGCTACCCCCGGCAGCCGTGAGTAATCAACCCACAGAGGTCTGCAGTTTTCGCTGAGTTGGGGGCTCTGATAATGGTCAGCGTCGGAAGCCCAACCTTCTGCTCCCCTCCCCCACCCCTCTGATACCTCCCACCGCGTTGAGGATGGGGCAGGTCCTGCTTCCCCCTGGAGTATCTGACTCATACCACGCTCCAGCCTCTTGAAACTGGAAGAGGACTGAATGACTGGGTCCACACCTATGGCCAGCATGGTGGTCAACCCGCACTCGGAGCGCACGCAGGCTCCGTCCTGGCTCCCAGCCCACCCAAAACACCTCAGCCACACGGACTCAGATGCGAGGGCTTCCTCTCTCCACGGCTCATAATTCTGCCCCAATCATGAACTCAGGAATTGTTGGCCAACTCTGACTGCCCAGGGAAGGACTCAGGAATTCTAAACCTCGGTCCCCGCCTCGTAGATCCTGCCCCCAAGGCACCTCCACGCCGGCTTTCCAGTCCCTGAGCTCTCAGTGTCCCAGGTCCCCAATGTCCCCGCCGGTACCTACTTTGCCCCCAGGCCCGGCCCCAGCGGGCCAACAGCAGTGGCAGGCCGAGCGCCAGGAGCAGCCCCAGGCTGGGGCACGCCATGGGCTGGGCGACAGGCTGGTGGCACCAGGAACGGGGCTTCTCCCGCGCGCCGTTCCTACCGCATCTCGGGGCCGGGGGGTACCTGTGACCCAGCACCTGGGGACTGGACGAGAAAGGACAGGGCGTGGGGGAGGAGGCAGGACCCGGCGCAGGCCCAAGGGAGGGGCCACCCGCGCCAGGGCACCCCGGAGTCCCGCCCCGCCCCGTCGCCAGAGGTCAGAGATTAAAAATTAACTCGAAGAGGGTTCCCGGGCTCGGGAAAAGAAAGGGGAAAGAGGGCAGCAGGTCAACCAGCACGCCCTGCCCCCCTACCTGGCCCGCGCGCCTTCGATCTCGCTCAGGTTCCTGGCCGGACTCGCTCGCTCGAACCCTCGGTGCGTCCCTCGGTCTCTCGTTCGGACTCCACCGGCTCCTCCCGCTCATGTGACCCGGAAAGTTTAGTCATTTACCTGGGAGGGGAGCGCACTTCCGGCTTGTGCACCTGAGCCTAGATGAGAAGGCGGAGCCAGGAGGTGGGCGGAGCCGCGGCCCAGGCGCACCTGCGACTTGGAACCCAATCCTACAACTGGGAGGAGTAAAATCCGGCGAAAGCGCGCGGGTGCGAGAGGAACCGCTCTCCTGTATTGCGAGCTCATCTGTAGGACGGCACAGGTGTAGAGACACACGGATCATGGAGACACCGAGGTATGAGGCACTCCTGTCTGGGCAGACACAGATGGGGAGTCTCTAATGAAAAAAAATATATCTGTAGAGAAGACGTCTGCACGGATGTACAAGAAGCACACCTGTGGCAGACATGTGCATTGAATAGCATGTACTTGGAGTACAGCTGAAGGGCAGCATATCTGTGTGGAAAGCAGTTACAGAATGCACCTGCATTATAACAAACACCTGACTGAGGCATTCTGGTGTGTAGAAAGGTATTGGCAATATCTGTACGAGTACAGAAGTGCATTGAAGTACACCTGCATGGGACCCAATTGTATGGAAACAGACCCGTATTCGTGTATACTTACCTGGAACACACCTGTGGGGTGGTAGGATGCTGTATAACTCATTTTTGTGTGGATTTCTTTTGCAAAGCATACCTGTGAGCAGAAGGAAATAGTGTTGTATGGAGAACATCTGCGTAGAACTGAGCTCAAACGAGAGAAAGACCTGAGAACATCCACATGAGGCACATTCACATTGCCACACACCTGGCGGTGGAGCAGCAGGACAGTCACTCCTGTGTATTGAGGCCCACCTGTCAGGGATGTATCTGTGAGAAAACGCCTGTTTAAGGCATCTCTGTGGCAAAACATCTGTATTCCCCGTTTTGGAGAGCACCTGCGAGGACCACCTGTAAATGAAAACATCTGTGAGGGAACCCTCTATAAGAGGCTCATTTGTCTGGGACGCGTATTTGAGCACACCTGCCTGGGCAGAAGCTGAGTGGGGACCAAGTGTGCCCTCAGGACTGTATCTTTGGCTAAATGACGACAGTAAAAAGACGACCCTCCTCCTGGGGACGCTAGGGTGAAGGGTGACGGCTAAGGAGAAATTGATCCCTTTTAGTCTATGGAGTGATGGGTCAGAATCCCAGGTCTGGGTAAATTTCCGCTTTGCCCCTGCCTGGGCACGTGGACTGGGATGAGCGCCTGAACCTCCGATTTCCTCACCCGTGAAGTGCGAAAGGCAGTCAGTCCCACCTACCTTATAGGGTTTTGGCGAAACGGACGCGAGAGTCGAGTGAAAGGCCTGGTATGTGCGACTCGCTGAATCCAGCGTTCGCGATGGTTCACATTATTCCCTGCCTAGCGGTCCGTGCACCCCTCCCCCTAATGGTGAATAGAGACACTGCGCCCGAAAACTAGGGGAAGGGACGGACATTGGGCAAGTGCAATGAGGGCGACAGGCTAGGGCCCCGCCTCCTACGCTCAGATATTGTGTCCTTGTCTCTATCCGCGCGTGGGACACTGAGACCCGCACCCCGCCCCCAGGTCGATCTGGACAGAGCAGGTCAGCCCAGCGTCTGGATGGGACTGCTGCCCCTTTAAGACTTCCTGGAGCGCGGGGAGCTCAGGAGCCTGAGGCAGCGGGAGGCCCCGCCCAAGTGGGCGGGGAGAGGCGGGATGGGCGGGGTCTCTGGCAGCCCCAGCCAATAGGAGACCGACTCTACGACCGCGCCGCGCGTTGATCTCCCGTTTCCTAGACTGAGTGGCCCCGAGAAAGGGGGCGCGCGGGAGGGCCGTGGGACCTGGGCCGTGGGACCTGGGCGGCCGCCCTGTCTTGCTCTTCTGTTTCTGCGCCCGAGGGTGGGGGGATCCGAAACGAGCAAAGGGGTGGCGGGGGGCTGAATGGGGTTGGATCGGTTCTTGAGTGTGTCCGGGAAAAAGGCGAACTTCAGTCCCTGAAAGAGGCTTCGTAGGGGCGGGGGGGTCCAGCGGAAACGGATGACGAAACCCATCCCCGACATCTCCCTGCGCCCCCGTGGGCAGAGGGTAAACTGAGGCACGCCGAGACGGGACACTGAGACAAGAACCGAGATCACCAGAATGAAGCCTGGGGCTTCCTCCTAGGCTGGGCCACACCCGAGCACCCCTGACCACCGTCCCGACACCTTCAGCCCCGCCCCCAGCCCCCCCCCCGCAGACACCTTCCCCCCCAGGGTCGGGGGAGGAGATGCCAATTCTGGCGCGGGCGGCGACGGCTAGCAGTCAGCGCCTGCCGCGAGGGCCGGAGCCCAGGCGGGCACCGCGGGGGCTGCGGGGGCCGTGGCCGCCGAGCTGGCCCTGCGGGGCCCCGGCGGGGAGGGGCAGCCGCGAAGCCCCCGCTGAGGCCGCCGCTGCCGGGCCCCTCTCCCTCCGCCCCCCCCCCGCACCCCCGGGCGGGCGCCATGCGGGGGGGCCCGGCCGACGCCGAGCGGCGGCAGCGCTGGGGTCGCCTCTTCGAGGAGCTGGACAGCAACAAGGATGGCCGCGTGGACATGCACGAGTTGCGCCAGGGACTGGCCCGGCTGGGCGGGGGCGACCCGGACCGCGACGCCCCACAGGTACCCAGGCCTGGCGGCGCCAGGGAGCCCGAGCCCCTGAATGGGGCGCCGGGACCCGCCGGTGGCTGGCTCCCCGCACCCGTGCCCCGCCAGCCTGGGCGTCTCTGTCCCCTTCCCCCGGCCCACCCGTGTCTATGCCCAACTGATTCGCTCAAGACAGGGCCGCCGAAGCCCCAGGCCTGCGGTGCGGCTGCGACCTGCACCACCTTCATCTCCCGAGCGGAGTGGAGGGGATGGGATGGGATGGGATGTCTGCCTGAGAATGGAGTCGGGCCAGTTTTCCTGCTCACTGCCCAGGACACACCCTCTCCTGAACTCTGCACAGCCCCAGACACACCGTGCTCCCACCTCCGAGAGACACACCCTCGTCCTATTGCTCCCCCTCCTATGGCACCCCCTCCCCTCCTCCCCGCAGCCAGCTGCCCCAGCCTCTATGTTTACATTCCTGCCCTTTCTCAGGCCTGGCTCAGTGCCTTTCAGCTGCCCCAGCCAGGCACCCAATCCTGTCTGAGGCCACCCTCAGCTGGGGATGAACCTCTCAGAGCAGGAACTTGACGACCCTTACCCCTCCCTCCCATACCTGTAGCTCCAGATGCCACTGGAGTGTTTTCACAGCATCCTAACCCTCCCAGTCCAACCTCCCACTTTTCAGGTGGGAAAACAGAGGCCCCATAGCTCCTCAGCTTCCATCTGTCGCTGCTTCGTGTTGCTCAGAGCTGTCTCTAAGGGGAGCTCCTGAAACTGCCATGGGGACAGGTTTTATAAGAGACAGCTGGGGGCACAGGCTTCCATAGATGAGAGCCCAACGTTACCTCCCACTTCCCAGCGCTGTAACCTTGAACCGGTTACTTGACCTTGGGGGCGCCTCAGTTTGCTCGCCAGCAAAACTGGGCAGTTGCGATCCACCTCACAGCTCTACTGTGGCTTTGAACATCTTGCTGAGAAGCAAACTGATGGGGGTCAGGGAGCGCTCTTCCCCGTCTCTGTCCTCTAGGTGCTGGGGGCCCTGTTGTCCTGGGGCATAAGCTTGTGCCCCCTCCAGGTGGGGGAGCAGCCTCTTGGAGCTCCCTCTGTCCCTTCCCCCTGCCAGGGCCTCGTCGCGGAGGGTGGTGCTGACCCAGATAGCGGGCTGGACCTGGAGGAGTTTACCCAGTACCTGCAGGAGCGGGAACAGCGCCTGCTGCTTCTGTTCCACAGTCTGGACCGCAATCAGGATGGTAAGGCCCAGGGACGGGGCCGTGGGGGCCCCGGAGAGGCCAAAGGCTTAGAACTCACGATGCCTGGAGGGGTGAAGCCACAGCTCCCTGATGACTCATAGTCTATTTTCAGAACTCACGTCACCCCCAGCTAGGTAGTTTGGGGCCCAGCCAGCACATCCTACCTCCGTTCCCTTCTGGGGTGGGACCCCTATTACTACCCTTAGATTTTCATAAGAGACAAAGATCCCCCCTATTGCTCCTGTATTCCCTATGGGACAGAGACATTGTCCCCCCCTTAGCACCTTAGGTCTCTGACATCACCTCTGACCCCCCATGGCATAGAGAGCCCAATCGTTAGCTCCGAATTTACGCTTTCATTCATTCATAGAACAGTGGACCCCCCAACATTGCTTAGTTCCACTCCTCTGACTCCCCCCCCATCCCACCACAAAACTTGCCCTGGGTTTCTGGACCCCTGGTCTTGCTAGACCACTCCCATTCCCAGCTGTCCTGCTCTTTGGCCCTGGGCCCCCACACAGACCATCCCCCATGCCGGGACCCTTCCCCCCAGGTCACATTGATGTCTCTGAGATCCAGCAGAGTTTCCGGGCTCTGGGCATTTCCATCTCCCTGGAGCAGGCAGAGAAAATTCTACACAGGTGAGTAGCTGGCTCCAGAATCTGGGGAAGCCCCAGTTTCTGGGTCTTCTTGGCCCCCTGCTGACTCTGGGCCCCAGAACCAGCCCCAGGAGCTGAGAAGCTGGGTTTTAGAGTCGGATCCACCTCTCCGAGCTCATCTTCCCCACCATAAAATGGTGAGCTCTCGGTGCAGAGGAGCTTGGCCTACCCCACATCCGACCAGAACCTCGCTCCCACCTGCCCCCAACCTCAGGCACTGATTCTCCCAACCCCCAGCATGGACCGTGATGGCACCATGACCATCGACTGGCAGGAATGGCGTGACCACTTCCTGCTGCATTCGCTGGAGAATGTGGAAGACGTGCTCTATTTCTGGAAGCATTCCACGGTGAGGCGGAGGTGGCTTTCCCAGCCTGGTAGCCAGGCCCTCTTCCCCTTCCCCTGGGGCCTAGCTCAGGTCTCCCCAGGGCATGGAGGGGCTGGGTCAGGAGCTGGGAGAAGCCGAAGGATGAGACGGCTCCTCTTTTCCTCCATTTGAGGATTGGGGAACTGGGGACTGACCCACTTGGGGAGGTCTTCTATCTGATCAGAACCCTTCAGATTTGCTGCGGGGCCTCTGGGAGCAGTTTGTGGGGGTTAGGAGCTTAGGGAAGAAAGAGCTCACCAGATGGGACACCCGGCCCACTACCCTCAACCCACACAGCTCCCCTTCTGGTTTCTCAATGCCTCAATTAAGGATTCCGCTGCTGAAAAGACAAGTCAGGAAGCCACTGCCTTAGTGGGGTCCAATGGGATCCACTGGAAGTTGGGAGGGGTGCTCTAGATCACCATTGCCTGGGTGGGAATCCCTGAACAATGCTTCTGATAGGATTTGATGGCATCTGGAGGGGATCCATCTGCAGGATATGGTAAGATCCTCTTGGGAGATCCAGAGATTCCCATCCATGGAGATCCACGGAGGGCTTGGTTGGGAAGTCTGCAGGAGGGTGCTAGAGAAGGGGTGATCCCTGTGAAGGAGAACCCTGTGGGATCTGGTGAGGCCCCGGGAGGGATCTGCTGGGCTCCTTATATGGGAGAGCCTCAGTAGGATCTTGTGTGGCCCTGGAAGGATCTTCTGGGATCCTTCAGAAGGATCCGATTGGTTCTAGAGGGATCTTTACGTGGTAAACCCTTCAGTGAGATTCCGTAGTGGCCACCAAGGGATCTTACGCAGGAGACCACTGCCATGGATGTTTTGGGGGGATCCATTAGGGATCCAGGTATCTCCTGGGCTCTCCAAGCAAGATTCATTGTGGACTGTCTGGGTGTCCTGAGATTCCTGGAGACACCCCCATTTAGAGCTGAGTGACATCTCTTTGCCCCCGCTGTGGCATGACACCCCAGCCCCTGCGTCCTCAGGTGCTGGACATTGGCGAGTGCCTGACTGTCCCCGACGAGTTCTCAGAGCAGGAGAAGCTGACAGGCATGTGGTGGAAGCAGCTGGTGGCTGGTGCCGTGGCGGGCGCCGTGTCAAGGACAGGCACAGCCCCTCTGGATCGCCTCAAGGTCTTTATGCAGGTGAGGGGCCCTGGAGAAACCCACTTCCTCCCCCAGACATAGGTGCCTGGAGGGAGCCAGAAAGTCTCCTTCGTTTCCCTGCCCAGGTCCATGCCTCCAAGACCAACAGGCTGAATATCCTGGGGGGCCTGCGCAGCATGGTCCGAGAGGGGGGTGTGCGCTCCCTGTGGCGTGGCAATGGGATCAACGTGCTCAAGATTGCTCCAGAGTCAGCTATCAAGTTCATGGCCTATGAGCAGGTGGGGGCAGGCCGGGGGAGATGTGGGTCAGGATTTGCAGAATTGGCTTGGGTATGGATGATGTCTGCAGGTCCCCGGGAGTGGGCATCTTCTTCCCTGCGTGATGCCCACAGCGGCACAGTAGCAGGGAGGTCCAAGCACACAGAGGTGCAAGCCCTGAGCTCTTGCCTGCCGTCATGTGCCCCATCCTCAGATCAAGCGGGCCATCCGAGGGCAACAGGAGACACTGCACGTGCAGGAACGCTTCGTGGCTGGGTCCTTGGCTGGCGCCACAGCCCAAACCATCATTTACCCCATGGAGGTGAGAAGGAGGGACCTTGGCAGAGGCCCCGTTGCAGGATGGGAGGGAGGGCCTGCAATGACCATTTTATTCTGTTGTGTGGTAAGCATTGGGATTCTAACCACCTCTCCCCGATTCAGACTGCGGCTCATGACAGCAATGCTGTTTCATGTGCAGCCTCTCTGAGCATCACAATTCGAGCTGTGGCTTCCAGGAACAGCGGTGTTGGGCTTCACTGTTTAGAGAGCCCTGGTGGGGGCCAGCTGTTCATGGATATACCTCTTCTAAGGATGCTGATCTCCAGGATGCTTGTCCCCAGGGGAATCATTTCTAGGGGAAACTTTTCAGAGAAATCATTTCAGGTTGTGTGGTGCATCGATTAGGATTCTGAGTAACGGAAAACTCAAATCACATCAGTAAGGTCTGGAGCTGAGCAGTTCAGGGCTGGTATGTGGCTTCACAGTGTTAAGAGACCCAAGGGCCTTCTCACTGTCGTGTTGTTTCACCACCTCTCCACGGATCAGCCACCTCATGGGCCCAAATGGCTGCTCGTGCTCTGGTCATTGCATCCCCATTCCATCAAGAAGGAAGAATGCACTGAGGAAAGAACACCTCCCCGCCGTTAAGCATTCTTTCTGGAGGTCACACCAAGCTCTTCGCCTGTTTCACTGGCTGGGATGTGACCTTGTGGCCTCACACCTAGGGAAGCTGAGAGATGTAGTCTTTATTTCTAGAGGCCGGGTGCTTGCCAAAAATTACAATTTCTTTTATTAAGAAATAAGGGAGACAGTTAAGCATCGACTACCACGTGCAACTCTTAGAGGTGTAACCACTTCTAAGTATAGAGCTTAGAGATAGCAGAAGATTCTAGAGAAAGTGTTTTTTGTTGTTGTTTTTGTTTTTTTAATTCAGTTGTTCTCAGGAGAACTACTTTCAGGAGTAGCTATTTCTGAGTGTCTTCATTCCTGGACCTAGTAATTCTGGAGGCAGCTTCCTAAGGATAACTGGGTTCTCCCCAGGTGCTGAAGACGCGGCTGACTCTCCGCCGGACGGGCCAGTACAAGGGGCTGTGGGACTGCGCCTGGCGGATCCTAGAGCAAGAAGGGCCCCGCGCCTTCTACCGCGGCTACCTGCCCAACGTGCTGGGCATCATCCCCTACGCGGGCATCGACCTAGCCGTCTACGAGGTCTGTAGGCAGCCCATCCCTCTCTCCTTTCTTCCTCCCTCTGGGACCTGCCCATGGGCCACCCCCTTCCCATGGAGCCGACTCAGTTGATCTCCAGAGCTAGGAGAGACGGGCCTGGGGATGCTGGGCACCTCTTCAGGCATTAGACATCTCTCTTCCACTGGCCACTGCAGTTCAGCCTTCGTGGCTCTGAGGCCACTTGGAAGTCCATTCCAGCTCAAGGAATCATGAGGACAGGAGAGGACCAGCTTCCAAGATGCTCATTTTACCCCACGGTGTGTGTCACACCTGGCCTATATCTCCAGGCTAATGTCTTCTTCAGGGCCTGCCCGTTTCACCATAAAAACCACGCCCCATGACTAACATCTTGGGGTCTTTATCAGGAAAGGCAAAGGACAGGGAGTTTTTACTTTCTCTCTAGGAGCTTTGACTACTGCCTTTATCTTCTCCTGCTGGGATCGTCAGGGTCTCCCACTTAGCATAGCCCCACATGTCCCCAGGCATCTCCCCAAAATCTTTGTACCCGCGTACAGGGCCAGTTTCATGGGCAGACTGCCTATGCATTCACCAAGGCCCTACACTCAGAAGGGCCCCTCACTTGGTTGAAAGCCCCGCCATTGCCATCTTGAAATTCCTAGTGATTGCTGAAAGAGAGACCACACATATATTTTATTTTTGCACCGGCCCTGCAAGTTGTGTAGCTGGTCCAGACCTAAAATCCTCCATACCTGCCCTCCCAGCATCCACATCTATGCAGCCAAATAAGACTTGACCATCACTCATTCATTCATTTGTTCATTCATCCACTCACTCATTCGCTTAAGCATCATCCATAGATGCTGGGCACTGGGCTGACTGCTGCAGACGTAGCATTACACAAGAACAACACAGTCCTTGGCCTCCCGGCCACCACGTCAGAGAACAAGGAAGCGGGTCAACCAGCAAATGAGTACTTTCAGGTCTTGATACATTCTCAGAAGATAATAAAACAGGGTGTGTAATCGAAAGTGACAGTGGACAGGAGGGCAGGTCTAGGAACGCTTCTGAGAGGTGACCTTGGAGCAGCAATGAGTCAAACGTATTTTGGGAAGGAGTGTGCACAAGGCAGAGGAACAGCGAAGGGCCAGGTCTGGAAGCGGGCATGAACTTGGCCTGCTGGAGTGGTTGGAGGGAACCGAAGAGTCAGTCAGGACTCGACGAGAGTCTGGGTTTATCCCTAGAGCAACAGGAAGCTATGGAGGGTTATGAGCAGGAATGAGACACAAGCTTTTTTCATCTGTTCTTCACCAGAAAAGGGAGTTTGGAGGTCTAATAGTTTGAGAAGGACTGTGCCCTCTTGGACTTTCAAAATCTATGTTAGCCTCTTAAAGCCTCTGAGAAGTCCTACAGAAAAGTGACATTTTTTTTTTCTTTAGCCCAGGGTTGGCCACACCGACCCAGTCATCAGAGCCTCTTTTCAACAGAACAGCTCTTAAAAACCTCATTAAACACCTATTTGGCAAATGCTGCTCCAGGCCCGAGAGGGCTTTTCCAAATTGTGAAGGCAAAAATGGTAAAACACTTGCTTTGAATTTGCCGATTCCATGCCCAGGCCAGAGATCACTCATCCATGACAACACTGAAGTCCAAAATGGGTCTAAGGGGGCTAAAACCAAGGTGCCAGCAGGACTGTGGTGCTTCTGGAGGCACCAGGGCCGAATCTGCTTCCTTAGATTATCCGGTTTCTAGCAACGGCCTGCGTTCCTTGGCCCATGCTTTCTTCGAAGCCAGCAGCATGACATCTTCCAAGCTCTCTCCCACCCCTGCCCTCTCTCTCTGGCCTGTCCATCATCACGTCCTCTTCTCCGACTCTTACAAGGAGCTTTGTGGTGACATCGCACCAACCCCCTGAATCCTAGGATCATCTCCCATTTCAAGGTCCCTGACTTAATCTCAACTGCAAAGTCCCTTTTGCCATATGAGGTTCCATATTCACAGACTCAGGGACTAGGGCATGGACAGTAGGGGGCCATCGTTCCATACACTAGAGAGGGTCAAGGTAGGGACTGAGTGAGAGGGTGCAGGTAAATGCTTGCATGGCATCTACGGGTACAAAGTGCTCAGCTAGTGCCAGCCATCATGGGATACAGAAGCAGGGTCTCTGAAGCTAGGATCCTGGTGTCACCCACCTCCAGCCCACCCTGTTCCCCTCTTCACCCTTGCCAGACCCTGAAGAACCAGTGGCTCCAGCAGTATAGCCACGACTCGGCGGACCCGGGCATCCTCGTGCTCCTGGCCTGCGGCACCATCTCCAGCACCTGTGGCCAGATAGCCAGTTACCCCCTGGCCCTGGTCCGGACCCGTATGCAGGCCCAAGGTGAGGCCTGGGCGGGAGGATGGGGCAAGGAAGGTCTCATAACTTGGGGCCCACTCCCCCTTCCCCAGCTCTTCCTCCCAGGTATGTGGAATCCCAGGCTGGAATCCTCCTGATTTGGATGGCCTTGACTGAGTCCCGACCTTTCTCTGAGCCTCAGTGTACCCATTTGTGACACTGGATGGGAACCCTTTACCCTAAGAGAGCAGATGCAGCGAGTACTGGAGGTGGTGCATCTAACACTCTTAGCTAGGAGGCTGCTTGGTAGACTTCAGCCTCTCTGGGCTGGTAACTTGAGATCTAATTTGCAAGGCTGGGTTATAGTTAGGGGAAGCCAAGGGACCAGGTTAAGGAGGGCAGGGCCAGGCTGGTTGTTGTTTTATTGTTTCTCTGTTTTCCTCTTACGGGTTCTTTCTCTGCCTACCCCTACCATCCCTGAATCTATTTTGGGAATTTCCTCCGGCATTTTAGCGTTTGTGTTTTGTCATTTTTGCTGGGGGGGGGCAGTATCAGTGCATAAGACAGGTATGGTCCCCTGCACTCAAAGAGCTCACAGGCTGGAGAGAAAAAATGATGATGAATAAATTATTCCACAATTGAGTATGGACTTAGGGTTGAGTAAAAGGGAGAAGGAGCCTGACTTATTAGACTAGGATGCCCAAGAGGGTTTCCCTGATGAATTGGCCTTGGAGTGGAGGTCACAAGGGTAAGAGTTAGCTGGGAGAGGAGGGTGCGAATCCAGTTTCAGGAAGAGGACCCTTCTGTGCCCTATCCCACCCCAAGCACACACACCTGCTCTGTTTTGAATCATCCTCAAACTCAGGTCACCCAGATTGAAGTGGAAAGGTGGGCAGCCCATTCCAAGGCCAGTCGAAGTCCGACTCTGAATGGTGGGGTCCTGCCATTAGTCTAACCCTCCTTCCTCCTGCTCCAATGGCCACCAGCCCAGCCCTGGGGAGCCGGAGGGGAGAGGAGAGGCGGACCATGGCCTGACCTGGCTCCCCACACCCTCCCAGCCTCCGTCGAGGGCGCCCCCCAGTTGTCCATGCTGGGTCTGCTCCGCCACATCCTGTCCCAGGAGGGCGTGCCGGGCCTCTACCGGGGCATCGCCCCCAACTTCATGAAGGTCATCCCGGCTGTGAGCATCTCCTATGTGGTCTACGAGAACATGAAGCAGGCTCTGGGGGTCACGTCCAGGTGAGGGACCCAGGGCCATCCCCCACTAAGATCCCTCACCTCAGTCCTGGTGTCCCCCACACCTCAGCCACCGAAGACTGATGGCCCAGCCAGCGGACCCCAGGGGCCCCCCACTTGACCACAGGATCCATATTTTATCCACTGGGTACTGCATTCCACATCCCAGCTCCCCACACCAACCCCAACTCCCCCCACACACACATACTAGTCCTGGACCTCATGTCTTAACCACTGGATCCCCCACAGCCCAGATAACGGATCCTGACACCCCACCCACAGGAGTACACGTCCCCCATATCTAAACACCCAGACCCCAGCTCCCGCAGGCTCCAGATCCAGTGTCCTCATACAGTGCCGGACCCCAGATCCCCATGCCGCAAGCCTTGAGTCTCCAAGCTCAGCTGCTGAATTCTGACTACCCAGAAACCTCAGCCAACAGGTCCTGACAGTGCAGTGTCCAGATCCTGGGGCACCTGCCACTGGATCCCAGATCCCCTCATCCCAGCCACTGGATTTTTGAATTCCTTTACCTCGACCTTGGGTCCTGGATCCCACTGCTTTGACTGATGGATCCCTACATTTCAACCACTACCCTCTCAGCCCCCAACTTACCAGATCCCAGATCCCCAAGCCCTGACCAGCCAGATTCTGGCTACTAAAACCTGGACTCTGACCCGAATCCTCTCAGACCTTGGCTCCCAAATGCTCAGACCCTATGTTTAGATCCCAATAGGCTGACCACAACATCCTGGATTCCACATGTCCCCCATCCCAGGCACACACCAGAGCCCAGGCACCTCCTCCACCATGACATGAACCTGCCTGGTTCGGAACCTGCTGGGACCCTGGGTTCTAGACTCCTGATTCCAGAAAACCCACGGGACTTGTCCATCGTCCTGATGTGGCTAGTCGCCCCTCTTACACCTATGCACACTGGACCCAACCCCCCCTCCCCTGCGTGGCCATGCCTCTGGGCCCTGTGGGACACAGCTCCCCCCACTCCCCACAACCTGCCGTGTCTTCCACTCCATTCTCACCTTATAAGCTGGTAACCCCCAGAGCCTGGGTCCCTCTGTAGGATCAGGTGGCTCTTGGGCACTGGCAAGGTGGTAATCTGAGCGGGGGGACACATTAAGGGGACCTCCCACTAACTCCAGCACTGCCAGCCTCTTCCCAGGCTTCAAAGGTGGACACCAGAAGCGAGTCTACACAGACCACCCTTCCCTAAACCCAAGCATCCAGTTGCACGAAATGAACCAAATCCCTAGAACGCATTCCAGGTCTATTTTTCTATGAAGAGGAACAGACATCCCCATCCCCCCACCCCTCTACCTCACAACTAACCCAAGCCTCCATTCCACCTTGCCCCCCCTTTCTGTACTTTATAGTTGGGTTCTGAGCTTAGGATAACTGGAGGACCCCTCCCTCCACCTCTACCAAATCCTTGGGGAACCCCGTTAAAGGACTGCTGAAGAGGAACTGGGATGTTTGTGAGGGGTAGAGGGCCCCCGAGGCTTCCACCTTTCCCCACCTACACCGTCCCCACCTCCCTGCCTGTATGTGTTATTTCAAAGGAAAAGAACAAAAAGAATACATTTTTCAAAGCTCTTTTCATTGTGTTTTTTACCAAAAAAGTATGGGAAGATGTGGGACTCCCTCAGACTACCCACAGGGAAGTGGGTAGTATCTTGTCCCTCACAATTGGAGGAGACCAAGAAACACTCCCTCTTTGAGCCTCAGTTTCTACGTCTGTGAAACGGAGCCGAGAAGAAGTCCATATTCAGGAGCGTAATTTTCCTGCACTTTCTATGTCGCAAGTGTATTTGCTTCCTGGGGCTGTCGTAACGAGTTACCACAAGTGGGGCTAAGACATCAAAACATAACAAAACTTAAAACACACCAGATTTTAGGTTAATATATATATTTTTTATTGTGATAAAATATACATAAAACATACCATTTTAACCATTTTTTAATGTATGGTTCAGTGGTATTGAATACACGCACATTGTTGAGCGACCAACCCCACCACCCTCCTTCTTAACTTTTCTGTCACCCCACGCATTAAACACTAACTTCCCCTCCCCCGCCGGGCCCTGGAACTGCCATCTCCCTTCTGTCTCTATGGGTCTGACTCCTCTAGGGACCTCCTGTTAGTGGGATCGCACAGCGTTTGTCCTTTGCGTCTGGATGATTTACTGAGCACAATGTTCTCCAGGTTCATCCATGCGGTAGCAGGTGTCAGAATGTCCTTCCTTTTTAAGGCTGAGTCATATTCCACTGTCTGGATGGATCCCTGTGTTTACCCATCTGTCGGTAGACACCTGTGTTGTTGGGACCTTTTGGCTCTCATGAATGAAAGCAACGGAAGTGAATTCCTCATAGTGCTGGAGGTCGGCAGTCTGAAATCACAGTGTCAGGTGTCAGCGTGATCTAGGGGAGGGTCCTCCTTGCCTGTCCCCACTTCCAGCATTGTTGGCAGCCCTTGGTGTTCCTTGGTTTGCAGATATATCACTCCAATCTCTGCCCCTCTTCATATGTCCAAATATTTTCCCGTGCGGACTGTGACAACCACCCTCCAAGAGGTCCCCCAGCGGCTTCTGCCTCCTACTCACATTCTTATGTGATCCTCTCTCCTGTTGTGCCAAGGTGGGTCTGTAATGACCAAGAGAAGCAGCAGAAGTGATGGCATATCACATCCAAGATTATGAGACACCTACAGCTACCTTCTCGCCTGTATTTCAAGCTGCTGTGGTGTGTGTCGAGGGGGATGGATAACTTGTTATGCAGCAATAGCTAGCTGATACACACATCAGCGGTATGATTTTTCACACACTCCAATAAGGGATAAAGCCTTGTTAACTATTTTGTGTTTTACTTCCTTCAAATTCTGTCCTTAGCATGAGTTCCTAGGAAGCAGGTTGCTGGGTCAAAGGATGTGGCTCTCTCAGGGTCGTGCCATGGGACGATACACAGCTCCCAACAAGGAGTCAGCATTACCAGTTTTACCGCTGCCATGCTGGCCTCAAGTGTTAGAGATTCGATTTTATTTAATCGAATGAGGTAACATCCATTTTCTTGTCCCACGACATGGTGCCCGGGATCTAGAAGACTCTGCTAACTGCCCTGCAGTACATCGCCAGACAGGCTGCTTTTCTCCTTCTAAGCTGGTTTCCCCACCTAAAAAATGAAGGGAGTTTCCACTGACCTCTTTCAGAGGAACATTTATTGAGCAAGGACTATATACCTTAGCTCTGTGCTAAGCCCTATAGTGTACAACTTCATTCATTTACTCGTCGCATATTTATTGAGCACTTACTTTGGTCCAGATCTAGGTTCTGGACATGGGATGCAGAAGTGAATGAAAGAAACAAAATTTTTCACTCTCATTGACCCCAAGTTGCAGTGGGGAGAGACGAACAATAAACAGCATAAGTGAGGGATTGCATAGCAGGGTAGAAAGCAAAGGTGCTATGGGGGAAAATAAAGGAGGGAAGGGGGATCAGAAATACGGCAGCTAGACCTTAAATGTTAAATAGAGTGGTCAAAAAGGCCTCAGCAAGGTGACATGTGAATACAGATTTAAAGATGGCGAGGGAGGGACCTGGGGATATCTAGGGAAACCGCATCCCAGACAGAGGATACAGCCAGTCTCAGGGCAGGGCTGTGCCTGGCATTTTGGAAGAAGTGGGGGGAACTGTGGCCAGGGGGAGAGAAGGATGACAGGAGGGCAGAGAGGAGACGGGGATTGTGGGGGCGACCTCTGGGAGGACTCGAGCTTTCACCCTGAGGGAGGTGGGAGCCTTGGAGAGCTGTGGGCAGAGTGGGAACAAGATCTGACTCATAGATGCCCTCCAACGGCTGCTGTGGATCGGGCAGACTGTGGGGGGAAGTGCAGACATGGGGACAGGGTGGAGGGATGACCAGAGAACTTGAAGGACAGAGGTGCCCTCAACAAAGTTATGTTGGAGCCCATCGACAGCACCAGGTGGCAGAATTTATCCTTACTTCCAATTTCCAGATGGGGAAACTGAAGCTCAAAGAAGTAAAGCAGGTATCCCAAGGGGACACAGCAAGAAGCGTCTGAGATGAGGTGCAAGCCCAGGCCTTTCTGACTCCAAACCTATGCCTGTCTTCCTTTGAGGCCCAACTGTGTCTCTCTCCACAGCCTTCCAGAACTTTCCCATCCTCCCTACTGCCATGATGATGAAATAGTGTATTCGTTTCCTGTGGTTGTTTCAACAAGTGACTCAAACCTGACTCTTCTGGAGGGCAGAAGCCTGACACGGATCTCACTGGGTTAAACTCAAACCATTGGCAGGGCTGGCTTTTTCTAAAGGCTCAAGAGGAGAGTCTGTTTCCCAGGCTTTTCCAGCCCCTGGGTCCACCTACATTCCTTGGCTGCTGGTCCCTTCCTCCAAAGCCAGCAACGCCTCGAAGGCGGCCTTACATTGATTGTATCATCCCTCCAACGCCAACTGTTCTGGCTCCCTCTGCCCTGTTTAAGGACACTGAGACCACGTCAGGCCCATCCAGCTAACCCAGACTCACGTCTCCAACTCCCATCAGCTGGTTTGTAACCTAAATTCCATCTGCAGACTTAATTCCCCCTTTCCCATATAACAAACACTGTTACAGGTTTAGAGAGATTGGGATGTGGGCCTTTTACGGGGGAGACGCTCACTCTGCCCCCCATGTCCAGCTAGGTCACAAGGACATCTGTGACCTCATCATCCCCTGGGACCCAAATCTGTGAGGTGCCCCTGCCACATGGTTGCTGGTAGGCAAGCCTCCTGCCAGGCATTTTAACTCAGTGACCTGACTAGCTGCCATGGGAGCCAAACCTGAGGAAGCTCAGAAGCCTCACTTCAGGGCCCAGACCCTGTTTAAGAGGGTCAAGGCCTTATTCACCAAAACTCCCCCTCCACCCCCACCCCCACCCCCACCCCTCCCTCGGACTCCAGGCTGCACACACGTGTATGGGTATGTGTTTGGACACGTGCGTGAAAATGACCTGGAACTGCTCCCATCACAGCAAGTGAGTCTAAGAACTACAGGTCACACAGTATCTCCAGCCAGGATGGCAGGAAGAGAAAGCCACAGTGCCCATCCCCTCTGCATGGCCCACTCCCCTCTGAGCAGAGCTAGAATTCCATCTTGGAACAGTGAGGACCAGGGTGGGCCTTTCACCGGGAGGGTATTCTGGAGGTGTGTCTGGGGAAGTGGTTCCAACTTGGCTGAGCATGGGTGAGAGTTGGGTCTGCCCTGCAGGTGCTTGACACTGGGGAGCAGCTGATGGTCCCCGTGGACGTCCTGGAACTGGACAACGAAGGGCCCTTGTGGAAGTTTCTGCTCTCAGGAGCCATGGCTGGGGCAGTGTCACGCACTGGTACGGCCCCACTGGACCGTGCCAGGGTGCACATGCAGGTCCGTGGGGGTCACTGTGCTGGAGCCGTTGGGGTGGAGATGGATGGAGGTGGAACTGATGGAATTTGGGATGGGGGTGGGGGTTCGACTGGAGACAAGTCAGAAGGTGAGGCTGGGACATGGGCTGGAGCTGAGTGAGAAGGGGCCGAAGGGAGGTGGAGTGCGAGCCGGAGCTGAGGATGATGATGGAGCTGAGAAGGGTGGGGCGTGGAGCTGAGCTGGGGGAGTTGAGAGAATGGTACTAGGGGCACGGGTGGGGTTGGGGGTCAGGGAATTGGCGATGGAGGTCTTCGGAGGGCCTTGAAGACCACGTAGGACTGGAGAGAAGAGGGAGACGAGGGGTGAGATGGGGACGTGGCTCAGCGCTTGGCTCAGGTCGGTACTGGCTTTGGGTCTGCGTTGGGGGAGAGAATTCTAGCACTGGCCAGGGGAGGAATTGCAGAAGGACTGTGGATGAGAGGGGGTGGGTGCCTGGGGACAGGATGGGCTTGAGCTCCAGGGTGGGATGCGGATGCAGACAGGGTGGACGGCTCCTCACCGGGCCAGGGGCTTTCCTACCCCCAGGTCTACGCCTCCAAAACGAACTTCATGAACCTGTTGGGGGGGCTACAGAGCATGGTTCAAGAGGGGGGCTTCCGTTCCCTCTGGCGGGGTAACGGCATCAACGTACTCAAGATCGCCCCGGAGTACGCCATCAAGTTCTCCGTCTTTGAACAGGTGCATTCGGTCTGGTCTCCTCACCCCCGCCCCCCCACTCAAGCCCTCACCTCTCCCACATCCCCCCAAAGCCCGGATTTTTACCCAAAAACACACGCTCACCCTCCAGGTCCCAGACCTCTGCCCTGGGAGGCTCTCGGGGAGGCAAATGGTCATTCTCTCATGCTCCTCTCTCCTGTGCCAGTGTAAGAATTCCTTCTGCGGAGCGCATGGGTCCCCACCCTTTCAGGAACGTCTCCTTGCTAGCTCCCTGGCTGTGGCCACCTCCCAGACACTCATCAACCCCATGGAGGTAAGAGAATACCTGCTCCACAGAGGATGCAGGAAGATGAAAAATCGTGGCCAGCTGCTACTCTACTGCTTTCTCTTCCCCCTGCCCCCTCCTCCTGCTCCTTTTTCTCCTTCCTGTGAGATAGACATGCATCAAACTTTTATTCCAGGTGACTATCCCTTCACCTTAACACTATTTTCTGAATGGATCCCATTCTTCCCACCCAACGATCTGAGATGTCGGCTTTGTAATGTGCAAAATTCCTGTAGATATTTGGGTTTATTTCTGACTTTTCTCCTCTTGTTGCTCTGGTGTCTGTTCATGTACTACTATTTTTAATTTTTTTTTTTAAATAATGGACTTTATTTTGTAGAGCAGTTTTAGGTTGACAGAAACTTTGTGCAGAAAGTACAAAGGGTTCTCATGCACCTCTCCCCACGTATACAAAGTCTCCACTATTATTCACATCCTGCACTTAAGGGGGACACTCGTTACAATTGATGAGCCGATATGGATACATCTTATTAACGAAAGCCCCTAGTAAACATGAGGGTTCATTCTTGGTGTATTCCTATGAGTTTTAACAAATATATAATGATGGGTGTCCACTAATATAATATCATACAGCATCATTCACCCTCCCCTCGTTCCCTGAGTCCTTGGCAAGCACTGATCATTGTACTGTCTATATATTTCTGCCCAATCTTAATTTTTGGAGCTTGGTGTTATGTTTTATCATTCTCCATTCCTCTATCAGTTTTCCATGCTTTTATCCTGTTGATTTCCCCATATAAATTTTAGAAGCAACTTGTTCAGAAGATAACAACACTTATTGGTATTAGTTTTTGTCAGGGATGGTGTTTAGTTCACAAACGAGTTAGAGATTGTTGCCCTCCATGTGATAGTGAATCTAGGTACCCGGGAACATATTTATGTGTTCGAGTTCCCTTTATGCTCCTTAATGGTCTTTTAAAAGTTTTCTTCATACAATTCTTGCCCTCATTGGGTTACTTATTCTAAAGTGTATTCCTTTTCATTGGCTGCATAACAAATACCCCTGACTCAACGTAAAATGGATGCTTTTTATCTCAGTTTCCGCCTGTCAAGTTGGGCACTGGCTAGTCAGGTCGTCTGCTCAGGGTTTCCTCAGGCAGAAATCAAGGTGTTGGCTGGGCTACCAATGAACCTACCATCTGAGGCTCGGTTCCTCTGCCAGGCTTCCTGGTTGTCGGCAGGATTCAGTTGCTTATGGTTGTAGGACTGACATCCTCTGCTCCTGGAGGCCATGCACTTGTTCCTGCCATATTTCAGACCAACCAGAGAATGTCTCTGATGCTTTCAGTCTCTTTGTCTCTGGCAACAGACTGCTTTTAAAGGGGTCACCTGATTAGGTCAGGCCCACCCAGGACAATTTCTCTTGACTCACTTAAAGTCAACTACGTAGAGGCTTTTACTGCATCTGCAAAATCCCACCACCTTTGTCATTATCATGTAATGTGACCAGGGGAATGACATCCCTTTATGTTCACAGGTCTAGCCCACATTCAAGTGGGGGGTAAGTATTGTACAGAACATGCATATTAGGGGCACAGAAATCTTGGCGACCACCTTAGAATTTTTCCCACCGTACTTGGTATTATGTCTTTTGTGCAGTCCTAGAGTTGCCATTATTTTGCTGTTGGGGCATTTCATAAAAATTCTCATTTCTGGCTCTTCTGGAAAACTGACAGATCTGGCCACCTGGAGCCTGCACTCCCATGTGCTATGGTTGGCTGGTGCTAAGTGAAAGCTGCTACAGACCCCACTTGGCTCACGTCATTTCCCTTCCCTTCCCCTCTTGGCCTCAGTCAGCACCTGAGCATCTGAACCCTGGATTGAGAGCGCACACAGGCCAAGCGATGGGATGGGGACTCAGGTCTGACACCAGCTCTGCACATTCCTGGGCAGCTTCCTCATTTGTAGATCTGGGACAACGGCCACTGCTGAGGGTCATTGAGAGGATTAAATCAAATGAGCTGCCTCACTGCTCACCCTCCCCAGGTGCTGAAGACGCGGCTGACCCTGCGCCGGACGGGCCAGTACAAGGGGCTGCTGGACTGCGCCAGGAAGATCCTGGAGCGGGAGGGCACCCGCGCCCTTTACCGTGGCTACCTGCCCAACATGCTTGGCATCATCCCTTATGCCTGCACCGACCTGGCTGTCTATGAGGTGTGGTCCCATGCGGCGGGGTTGGGGGGCAAGGGTGGCATGAGCTCAGGCCCTAGCAAGCTTCTCCTGTCTCCTTTTCTCTTGCAGATGCTCAGGTGCTTCTGGCTGAAGTCAGGAAGGGACATGGAGGATCCCAGTGGCCTAGTCAGTCTGTCGTCTGTGACGCTGTCCACGACTTGTGGCCAGATGGCCAGTTACCCACTGACCTTGGTGCGCACCAGGATGCAGGCTCAAGGTCAGCCTGGCCTAGTGCCCACTGTGTATGCTCCTCCCCCCTCATCCCAATTCTCTGAACTTTCTCATTTTCCCAAACTCTCATCTGATCCTGCTCACTTTTGCTGACCACCAAACCCACCAAGACTAACACTCAACCCCAAATCTGATCCCAGACCTCAGATCAACACTACAAATACAAAATGAACAGCCATCTCCCAAATGACTCCCACACATTCCCTGCAAGCACCCATTCTGACCTCAAAACATATACCCCCAAAATGACCTCCCAATGTTTTCAAATCAGACCCAGCCCTCAATGGCTCCAAAAGTAAAAATAGTTCCCAAATGTGCCAAATCTGATCATCAGACGTCCCAAAATTCATAACCACTTCCCCTACAACCTTGGAACTCCCCAAATGTGACTCCCCAGGATGGACTCTCAGTCCCTAAGCACCCTCAGACATCCAAATGGGCCCTCAACCTTGGTCTCAAAAGTCTCCCCAGGCTACTCCTTAACAGTCTCTTAAATCTATAGCAGATCTAAGAAGTCTCTTCCAAACAAACTCGAATGTTTTCTGAGATGTTCCCAAAACCGAAACCTGAAAATTCCTGCCAGAATTGATCTCGTTCTCCTCAAACTGACCAATTTCTATAAAAGCCTTCCAAATTCCTTTCCAGCTGACCCCCAGACCCCTGCCCCTGGCTTCACCCCTTCACCTCCCCCACCCAATATTCCAGCCTCTGACTGAGGCCCTAATCTTGCCCCTGTCCCCATAGACACCATGGAGAGTTCGAACCCCACCATGAGTGAAGTCTTCCGGCGGATCCTGGCCCAGCAGGGCTGGCCGGGGCTGTACCGAGGCATGACCCCCACGTTACTGAAGGTTTTGCCAGCAGGTGGCATCAGCTATGTGGTATACGAAGCCATGAAGAAGACCCTGGGTGTATAGGCAGCGAGCTAAGCGACACGCCCTGGGCAGAAATGGACAGGAGGATCCAGTGTCCCCTGGCCTCAACGAGCCCTCCAGGCTTGGGACCCAGGGCAGGAAAAGCAGGCTGGAGGTCTGCGTCAGAAGATGCCTGGGGAGCCTCCCGCAGGGTACAGCCTGCAACTAGTATGGACTCCTGTTTGGCTCATAGTGGTCTGTCTGTTCTGGATCCAGGGCGAAAATGGTGAACCTGAAGTCAAACCAGGAATAAAGAGATGTTTCTGTTAGACATGTCTGGGATACCCTGGTCCAGGAGGGAAGCTGGGGACCTGGATACTTGGGTCCAAGAGAGGAGCTGGGCCCCTGTGTCCTGAATTGGAAAACAGGACGCTGCCTGGGTCCGGGAGAGTTGTTGAAGCACATGTGGGGAGTCTGGGATTCCCTCAGGCCTGGGAGGGAACCCATGGCCCAAGACCCTTGAGGTCATGAGGTGAGCTGGTTCCATGAGACCTGGGAGAAGATGCATGGGTGGAGAGGAGGAGGAGTACCCTAGGTTTCCTCCTGCTCTCAGGCCGTTTCACCTCTGGAAGCACCGGATCTCCAAGGCCACAAGCAGGCCACGCGCCTGGCCACCCTAGCCAGGCTCCAGGGGCGCTAAACCTGACGTCAGGCCTCTATTCCAGCGGCCGGTCGCCACTGACTGCGTCGGCTGCCACTCACTCTCGTCCCCACTAATCGCTCCTCTCCGCCTGGCGGCCGGCTCCGCCCCAATGCAGCTGCGTTTCCACTGGCTCCCACCAAAACGGGGAGCCTTTACTTCATTGCCGTTGGTCCGCATCCCTGTCAGTCACCGAAGACCCGCCCACGTTGCCCGGCCATTGGCTTAGAAGTCACGGCTAGACCAGGGTCCTGGTTAACATGGAAAGCAGTCGGGTCCAAAGCCGAGCACATCACCCAGAACTAGTCAGGAATTGGATGAAACCGACTGCCAATCTTCGCAGGAACCGCCTCCCGCGTGTGCTCATTGGCTCGCGGATACGACCATCTCACTGGGGAGGCTGGCCCGCTCGTTCAAAGGTGCCTTTTTCTAGGCTCCGCCTCCCTGTCCACTTGCCCCTTCGGAGCCGTCCATCTGGTTCTGAAGCCGCCCCCCCGATTCTGGAACGCCTGCTTCATTGGGCCTCCCGCCTTCTCGAGCTCCTCGATGTGCCCGCCCAGAGCCCAGAGCCCGCAGACCATTGGCGGCGAGAGCTGTCCGTCGCATGGCGCCTCCCGCCCACTGCCTCTCGCGGCTCTCCGATTGGCCGCTCGCCTACGAAGCCCGCGATTGGTGCCCGGGGAGCGGCGGCGGCCTCCCATTGGCTCGGCGGCGCTGTCCGTCAGGTCGGCGGCGGGAGGGGGCGGCCCTCGCCGCGCCGTCGTCGTCCCGGCCGCTGGGCTCCCAGAGTGCTCCGCGGCCGTGTGGAGCGAGGCCTTGTTCCCGCGTTGAGCCGCCGCCGCCGCCTCCTCAGCTTCAGCCTCCGCGCCAGGCCCGGCCCCGCCGCGCCATGTCGGACTACAGCACGGGGGGACCCCCACCCGGGCCGCCGCCGCCCGCGGGCGGGGGCGGGGGGTCCGGGGGCGCCGGGGGAGGCCCTCCGCCCGGCCCGCCGGGCGCGGGGGACCGGGGCGGCGGCGGCCCCGGCGGCGGCGGCGGCCCGGGCGGGGGCCCGGCCGGAGGCCCCTCGCAGCCCCCCGGCGGCGGCGGCGGCCCGGGAATCCGCAAGGACGCCTTCGCCGACGCCGTGCAGCGGGCCCGCCAGGTGAGGAGGCCGAGGGCCGGAGGGGGGCGCGCGCGCGGCGGGGGAGGGGGCGGGGTCACGTGCGCGCGCGCGCGCGGGGTCGCGGGGGGGGCGCGCCGGGGCCGCCGCGGGGTCGCGGGGGGCGTGCGCCCGGGTCGCCCCCGGCGCCGCGAGCGGGGGCCCGGGCGGGTGACCCTTCACAGCGGTGGAAAGAGGAGGCGTCTGTGGGGTCGCGCCGCCGCGGCCACTCGCTCGGGGGACCCCCTTCCCGCCTCAGGACCCGTGAGGACGCGCTCGTCGCTGCTGGGGGGCAGGGGCCCGCCTTAGCGGGGACGCGTCCTGCGCGGCCCCAAGCGCCCCGCTCGGGCACGAGCCCTGTCGGCCTCCCTCCCGGCCCCGTTTCAGCCCACTCCTCAGGAAGAATGGGTTTTGGGGGGAAAAATTCTTTCCTCCAGAGCGGCCAAGCACTTAGGCGATTTGGGGAAAGGGGGGGCCCAGGGGCCGCCTCGACGCTTCCGGTGGCTTCGAAACGTGGTTCGTCTCTTTGGGGGGAAGCCGGGAAGGTCCCACCAGTGTTTTGATTGAGTCTCGAGGACAACATGGAGGCGTCACATGCTGGTGGGACTTACCCCCCCCACTTTCATTTGTATCCTCCCCCCGGGGTCAGAGGGGAAGAGGCCCGTGGACCGGGAGGATTTTGCCGCCCTTTCGGGAAGCAAACTCCGGGCCACCGGGTTTGTCCCAGTGCCTCCAGGGCGGGGTGGGAGGTCCGTTAGGCAGGCCTCCTCCCGCCCTGTGTGGTCTGGCTTTCTCACCTCTCTCACCTCTCTCACCTCTGGACGGGGATAGTGTTCTCAGGTGCCCTTGATCTGCTTGCCCACTGAATTGTCTTGAGAAGCAGCTATAGCTGGGGGAGTTGGTGGTGTCTCTCGGGGTTGGATAAGTCCCCATCTGGGCAGCCCAAGAGCTTTGGCTCAAAGCGTTAAAAAAATTGAGAGAAACGTCAAGATAGATCCTCAGCTCTTGGGTTGTGTTTCTTTGGGAAACTTGCAGTGATATTTCCACAAACGTGACTGGTGTTGAGTGTGTTGGATTGGGATTTACTTGAAGTTGTCCTTCGTGTGGCTAAATTGTAACGTGTTCCCCACGGGTTTTTTCTTTGGTCAAATGAAGGTCTCAGATGTCTCGAAGCAAAACCTTCCCTAGATTTGTTCTTCAAATGCAAAGATGCTGAGGTTGAGGGGGATAAAGGAAAGTTGTGCTTTTAGTTTTTTAGGCACGAGAACTGGGCTGCGGTCTCACTTTGTGGTTCTCTGTGGCCCTCCCTTGAGGAGACATGAGGACCTTCTGTAGCACAGAGGGTCCTTTTACCCTTCTCTTTCACCATAGAACAAATCAGTGTGAGTTACAGTCTGGCCACGATTTAGGTCCAAATCCCACGGAGAAGGGGGAGTTTTGAAATTCCTGGATAACTCTTAACTGAGACTTCAGGTGAAACTCCTGGAGTGTCTGAACCAATAGGCTCTTCCCTAAAGTAGTGGGGAGCCACTCCCAGACCAGACAGTAAGACTGGAGAACCAGAGAGATTCTGAGAAGTTGATCTGAGCACCATGGAGGTTTGTTTTTTGGTGATAATTCTTCTGTCCTTGCAATTTTCTAGATCGCAGCCAAAATTGGAGGCGACGCTGCTACAACAGTGAATAACAGCACTCCCGATTTTGGTTTTGGGGGCCAAAAGAGGCAATTGGAAGATGGAGGTAACTACCTGTTGGGGGAGGGGCTGGGGGCAGAGAGTGAGGTGTCTTTGTTTGAATGTGGTTCAAAGTGGGACGGGGGCCCTGCTGTTCGGTCTTTTAAAACCTCAGCAATTCTAGCTTTGTTCGTTCTTTTTGTTGGGCCGCCATCCTGAAGTATCAGGTGGCTGAGAGCAAGGCAGGTTGACTGTGGCTAGGTCCAGGCTGTAAGCACTCAAGATCCTTCCTCCCCTTCTGGTAGGCTGGGGAAACGCTGGCACCTTTATCAAGGCCCCACCTAACTAAAATGTGGCTGCCCCTGGGGCATGTGGCATTACCTACATTAGCCAAAATGATCAACTGGGCAGCCAGCTGACTTTTCAGCTGGGACTCTCCCACCCAAGGCAGGTCTGGTCATAAGCTGGAAGGACTTGGGTTCCACCATCATTGTTCCCCTGTTATAAAGGGCTTTTTTGTGCTGAATGCTGGTGGCGGGGTTAATGAAGTCTGGTCCCACTCTGGGGTTTGTCTCTGCTACTCTCCTGTCTCAGCTCTGATGTTGGGGGGTGGGAGAAGGGGAGATCGTTTGCCAGGACATGTAGTACCAACATCAGATTTGAGGCAGCTGTGGGTGGG
The DNA here is from genome assembly GCA_030015415.1 of Cynopterus sphinx. Lineage (NCBI taxonomy): Eukaryota > Metazoa > Chordata > Mammalia > Chiroptera > Pteropodidae > Cynopterus > Cynopterus sphinx. Next base: position 39,719,651 of record CM057390.1, on the reverse strand, counting down.
TGGGCGCTGCATCTGACATCCTCTGTCTTTCACAGACCAACCGGAGAGCAAGAAACTGGCTTCTCAGGGAGACTGTAAGTCTATTGGGGCAGGCAGAGGGCAGCTCCAGGGTCTTGAGGTTGTTAGGAGTTGGGAGCTAGGAGCACTGAGCACACTTGTCCTTTAGGGAGGCCCTAGGTATTCATCTTCTGTGGTCCGTGAGTTTTAGGGTTCTGAGAGCCCCGGGAATCAAGGCAGAAACAGCCAGTGCCTGTGCTCTTGAAAGGAGGGTCCATTGTGCTCGCATGCTCAGGAGGGCTCGGACTGCAATAGTGGTGCTTGCCACCCCCATGCGGGCAAGAGCACCTGGGGCCAGCAGCGTTCCGGGGCCCATAGAGGAGCCAGGCCAATCTTTCCTTTGGGTTTTCTCTCCGCAGCCATCAGTTCTCAACTTGGACCCATCCATCCTCCCCCCAGGTAAGTTGTGATTTGGAGAACACGTTTTGTTGTCTGTCCGCTGTCTCTGGTCTGTCGTACTGACTTTGGAGAGCTCTGTCTGGGGGCCGTGCTGTTTAGGGTTGGTCCATCAGAGTGGCCCAGGATGCAGAAAGCTCTGCCTTTATCCTGTACGTTCCTGTGTGCAGGGCCGAAGGGAGGAGAGTGTTGTGGCAGTTAGAACAGAAGGGTGGTCCCTGCACCCTGGTGTTTCCTCTGTTGGGGCGGGACACTCAGAAGCACAGACATCTGTCTTCCTAGAAAAGGCTGATTTTCTCATCTATTTTCTTCAAGTGCATGTTGCTGAGAGCCAGTGGAGCCAGAGGGGGGGAGTTTTTCTCATATTTTTACCCCCATAGAATAACTTTTGTGAATCTGACAAGAGTTCTTTGTGAAGGACTATGTTTTTTTTTTTTTTAATGTAATGAGCCAGAAGTTTCATAAAATACAATAAAAATGATTTGTAAGGAAATGAAGTAAAAAAGAGATGACATTTTTAAATGTCTACAGACTTAAAATGACTTAGAGTGTTAGGAAAGTGTTCAAGTGCTCTATCTCTGCAGGGGCCACGCTGCCCCCAGAACAAGCACTTCATGGCCTAGGTGGGGAGACTGAGGCCTCAGGAGGTGGAGTGACCCGCTGTAGGGAGAGGGAGCCCCAGCCCCATGCCATTAGATTCTGCTTAGGCTTGTGGTGTCTTGGTCCCATTGTAGGAAGTGGGGTCAGAAGCCAGAAGCATCAAGGGGCCTTTTCTCCAGGGACACCCTCTGACTTTTCCATTCCTCCTCTGGTGCTTTCCCTTTTGAGACTGACATTCATTGTCTCTTGGCAGGACTTCAATGACAGAGGAGTACAGGGTCCCAGACGGCATGGTGGGACTGAGTGAGTGTGGGTCACTGTGGTCGGGAGCACCCATTATCTCTCCCTTTTGGGAACAGTGTCTTGGGAGCCCCCGCCAGCCCAGAAGCCTTTGGTCTGAAAGAGCTGCTCATATTCAGCTCTCACTTGTTCTCTGGGCGGGGAGCACAGTAAAGCTCTCGATATGCTACTATTCCCCCCACCGCCGCCACCAACAGCAGGGCTGGGGACCCCCTTCACCCCGTCTCCTCAGCGATGGTTCCTTCTATCAATTTCTGCTTTTTTCCTTCTGTCTCCACCTAAGTCATTGGCAGAGGAGGCGAACAGATTAACAAAATCCAGCAGGATTCAGGCTGCAAAGTCCAGATCTCTCCAGGTATGAGTGAGCCTGATTGGTGCCGGGCTGGGGCTGGGCCTTCTGCGCTTCAGGTCTCCTAACCTCCGCCTCGCGTGGGTAGGTGTGAGATGGGCCAGTATTTGTGTGTTTTACCGTTGGTTACTGAGCGCCTCTGTACGCCAGGTTAGTATGCTGTCTCCACCAGTGCAACTCCTCCAGGTGGGGCTGCAGCTTTTTCTCTTTCAGACACCGTCGTGGGGAGGGCTGCGGGAAGAGGTCTGGACTCGAACACAGGGCCTCGTTCCAGACCTGCTGTGAACCATTTCATTAAATTGCTCCCTACACTCAACCCCTAGTGGAAAGCAAGCAGGAGTGCGGGAGGAGGGTGAGGAAGGATAACTTTGAGGTCCGGTCTGAATTTTAACCACAGTCTGCTCACCCACATGCAGGTTCCCGCTTTGCTGGGGTTTCCGAGGGCTTGTTCTTGCAGGGTGCTGCTAGCGGTGGCAGAAGTGGCTTTTGATGGTTCTGGAAGCTTTCTCATCTCTACTGAAGGCCTGTTCAGGGGCCACAGACCCAGGAATGCACTGACTTTATCTTCTCTTCTCTCCAGACAGTGGTGGCCTCCCTGAGCGCAGTGTGTCCTTGACAGGAGCCCCAGAATCTGTTCAGTAAGTGCTTGGCTGAGCCTGTCATTGTGGTGGGACCAGGTAGAAGCCCATTCTATCCCTTTGAAAGTTGGGGATGACTCCTGCACTGTGTCCTTGCACCCCAGCCCCAGGCACTGTGCTTTGCTCCTTGTGTTCTGTGAGACGCATGTCTTTGAGTCACCTCCTTCCCTTCGATGTATGGGTGGGGGCACGTGCCAGGCAGTACTCTTTACGGGCGAGGGCACCATATTCTTCTCCTTCCCAGGAAAGCGAAGATGATGCTGGATGACATCGTCTCTCGGGGTCGTGGGGGCCCCCCTGGACAGTTCCATGACAATGCCAATGGGGGCCAGAATGGCACGGTGCAAGAGATCATGATTCCTGCAGGGAAGGCCGGCCTGGTCATTGGCAAGGGCGGAGAGACCATTAAGCAGCTGCAGGTGAGCGGTGGGTCGGGGCAGAAGGCTTCTCTGCCCAGGAAGTTTCCTTCTGTGCCTTTCTCCAAACACAAGCTCAGTGGCTTTGCCAGTCTTGTGTTTTTTCTCATCGTGGACCCCCCACCCCGAGTATACCAGTCCTCAGAAGGGACTTCGAAAGCCCTGCACTGACAGTCAGCATTGCTTTTAAAGGAACGAGCCGGAGTGAAGATGATACTAATTCAAGATGGTTCCCAGAACACGAATGTGGACAAACCCCTTCGCATCATTGGGGATCCTTACAAAGTGCAAGTGAGTGCACTCTGCGTGGGGTGGTGGGTTTGGAGAAGTAAAAGACTGGTTGGTGGGCCGGAGATTCGGAGATGCGCATGAGAGTGGAGAGGTTGAGAACATTGGCCATGAGGTCAGTCTAGGGTGCTCCTTCTCGTGCTGAACCCCCTCCCAGCGTTCCTACGTAAATGTGGTCCAGACGCTGCACCTATTTTCTTAGCTGGAAAATGGAAGTGCTGGCCGTGCCTGCTGCTCAGGGTGATGTGACGAGTACAGTCCCTGTGTGTCAGTCCTCTCTTAGGCCTGTGACTCTGTGGTTGGCGGGAGGCTAGTTAGTAGGTGCAGTTGGGCAGCAGTGCTCGCCGTGTGTGCCATGCCCTGTGTGTTTGCAGCAAGCCTGTGAGATGGTGATGGATATTCTCCGGGAACGTGACCAGGGCGGCTTTGGAGACCGGAACGAGTATGGATCCCGGATTGGCGGAGGCATCGATGTGAGTGCAAACCTATCCCCAGAAGGAGGGCCATGAGGTGTTGGTGGGGATGCTCCTCATGGCCAGTAGACAGCGGAAAGCAGCAGAGCTCCACGGCTGGAACTCAGCTGACCCTCCGCTTCGCTTCCGCCCTCAGGTCCCAGTGCCTAGGCATTCTGTCGGTGTGGTTATTGGCCGGAGTGGAGAGATGATCAAGAAGATCCAGAATGATGCTGGTGTGCGAATCCAGTTTAAACAAGGTCAGGGCCAAGCCATGGAGTTGTATTGGCCGGTCTTGTCCTTTTAAGATCACCTTTAGGGTCCATTTTGGGCAACTGGGCACCATGGTTAGCCTGCTGAGCCTCTTCATGGTGCGTTGTTATTCCTAGACTTTGTCCCCCTCCTCTTAGGACAGCCCATGAGAAAGTTGGTGATAGGCAGACTTTCCAGGTCCAAAGGGAGCAAGTTTTCTTCCTATTGAATCTACCCTTTTTCTCTCCCCCACCAGTTGCTCACTCAGCAAGGCAGCCAGGGTATGCTGGGCTGAGACACATCAGTACCCCAACCCAGGGCTCCTACCGGGCTCGGAAAGCCTCTGTGGGCAGGTCTGTGGGGAGGAAGGACTGTTCTGTTGCTTTTCAGAGATTTATTCTTAGTTCTGCAGAAGCATCCATTAGTTCTGAGGGTTCCAATTGTAGAAAGAAGCCTCAGCCACAGCTCTGCCCAGCTGTTGAGTTTCCTTCTCCGGGGTTGTGGACTCGCCGCCTCCTTCCTCACTCCTGAATACACGAAGTGCGGCGAGAGACAGAGTCTGAGGTGTCTCAGACACCCAGCTTGCCACAGTGCCTCGAGGAGGTAGTGGTTTGGAGTTGTGTTTCTCTTTTGAACTTATGTCTTTGCTCTGGATGTTGGCCTCAGACGATGGGACAGGTCCTGAGAAGATAGCTCACATCATGGGGCCCCCAGACCGGTGCGAGCACGCAGCACGAATCATCAACGACCTTCTCCAGAGCCTCCGGGTAGGTGGCACGGGGCCAGGGGAGGAGGCTGGTGGGAGCAGACGGGACTGGCCCAGCTTCCTGTATGCATTCTCCTCCTCCTCCCTGTTTTGCAGAGTGGTCCCCCAGGTCCCCCGGGGGGTCCTGGCATGCCCCCTGGGGGCCGAGGCCGAGGAAGGGGCCAAGGCAACTGGGGCCCTCCTGGCGGGGAGATGACCTTCTCCATCCCCACTCACAAGTGTGGGCTGGTCATCGGCCGAGGTGAGTAGGCCTCTCCTGTGTTTCATCCCTCACCCACGCCCGCCCGCCCTTCACTGCCTGTGCACACTGCAGGTGGCGAGAATGTGAAAGCCATAAACCAGCAGACAGGCGCCTTTGTAGAGATCTCCCGGCAGCTGCCACCCAACGGGGACCCGAACTTCAAACTGTTCGTCATCCGGGGCTCGCCCCAGCAGATCGACCACGCCAAGCAGCTCATCGAGGAGAAGATTGAGGTGCTCTCAGGGAGGGTTTTGGGGACCGGGGCCTGGCTCCTCTCTCCCCTTCCATTGACCTTGTCCTATTTTTTCTTTCTCCAGGGTCCCCTCTGCCCAGTTGGACCAGGCCCGGGGGGACCAGGCCCAGCTGGCCCCATGGGGCCCTTTAATCCCGGACCCTTCAATCAGGGGCCGCCAGGGGCTCCCCCTCAGTGAGTATTTCTCTGAGCTTTGGGAAGTATGGGTTGTTAATGCTGACAAGAAGAATGATAAGCTCCGTTGTCACTGCCATTACCACCAAAAGGTCCAGGCCCACGTTTCAGAAGCGTCGGTCAGGCACCCACACAGTCCAGCCCAGCCTTCCGTTTTACAGACCCCATTTTTTACAAGATGCCGTAGGTGTTGACCTTGGTCCCCACTCCATACGTAAATCTGTGCATGTTGAACTTGGGGGACTTCTGTTCACAACCAAGACCTAACATAGCCTGGGTCTTCCATGTTGTCAGTCATCTCGCACCTTCACCTGGCCTGGGCCTCCTTCCTGCCAGCTTTCCCTTCTCCCTTGAGGAAAGGCCCTGGCTCATGAGTGTCGCGTTTCTCATCCTGCAGTGCCGGGGGACCCCCTCCTCACCAGTACCCACCCCAGGGCTGGGGCAATACCTACCCCCAGTGGCAGCCGCCTGCTCCTCATGACCCAAGTAAGTAAGGCTGCCCACTGGAAGGGCAGCTGGGAGTCTGGGCATGGGCCTGGCTTGCTGTCGCCCCCTCGACCTACAGCTGCCCTCCTCCTACAGATAAAGCTGCTGCTGCCGCCGCAGACCCGAACGCAGCCTGGGCCGCCTACTACTCACACTACTACCAGCAGCCCCCAGGCCCCGTGCCCGGCCCCGCCCCTGCCCCCGCGGCCCCGCCTGCGCAGGGCGAGCCCCCTCAGCCCCCGCCCACCGGCCAGTCGGACTACACGAAGGCCTGGGAAGAGTATTACAAAAAGATCGGTGAGCATGCCAGCTGCCTCGGGGGTGCAGGTCAGATGGTTGGGTAGGCAACCCAGTCCTCGTGCTGTTCTCTCACCTTCTGGTGCCTGTGTCCTGCAGGCCAGCAGCCCCAGCAGCCTGGTGCACCTCCGCAGCAGGACTACACAAAGGCCTGGGAGGAGTACTACAAGAAGCAGGGTGAGCTGGACGAGGGGAAGCTGCGGGAGGTAGTGTGCACACAGGCGTGTGGCATCAGCCAGGGAGCTTTGTACAGATATAGGTGGTGACCAGGTTCGGTGTGATCACACCCTAAGAAATGTAAATGGTGAATAGCTGTCGTTTGCCGAAGTGGATGTAATGTTGCATGTCAACTATCCTTTTTTTTTTTTTTTTTCAAGCAACTGAGGCGGTGGGGCCTGGGGCAGGGCAGGGCCAGGCCAGGTCTGCTCTGTGCCCGGCCACACTCACTCACTTCTCCCCCACAGCTCAAGTGGCCACTGGAGGGGGTCCGGGAGCGCCCCCAGGCTCCCAACCAGACTACAGCGCTGCTTGGGCCGAATATTACAGACAGCAAGCCGCTTACTACGGACAGACTCCAGGTCCTGGCGGCCCCCAGCCTCCACCCACACAGCAGGGACAGCAGCAGGCAAGTGGGAATTGCCACCCTCCTCCTCCTCCTTTTTCCTTCCAACCCCCGGCCACCGTCCATCCTGCCTTAGTGGGTAGCGCCGGAAATCCCTTCCCCTGCGGGGTGTGTCCTTGATGCCTGCAGCGGGGGCCGTGTGGCCGGAGGTCTCCGGGAGTCCCCACAAGCTGGGGGAAGTGTGCGCTGGGTCCAGAGGTTAAAGAAGAGGCCTCCCTCCGCCGGCCGCTTGTTCCTGTGTAACGCTGTCGTGATGCTGGGGAGAGCGCGAGACAGATAAAAGGTGGAACTGTTGAACTGGTGGGTAGTCCTGGGGGTGGGGACAGGCCGCCGCCGACACGTTGGTCACCATCCTGGCTGCTAACTCACTCGAAATCTGGCCACTTGGGAAGAAAACGGATAATTTTTCCCCTCTCTGCATTACTTTTTTGGTTTTTGTTCTATTTTTATTTTTAAACCCACGGTCTGCCCCCACCCCCACCCACTCCTCACCCCCCACCCCCCGGTGCCCAAGTGACTGTGTGTGTTGTGGGCGGCCCCAGTGAGGGGCTGCCCCGGCTCCGGCGGGGACTCAGAGAGCCTGCCAAGGGGACTGGCCCTGGGCCCCCCCCACCTGCTCTGCCTGGGCTCGGCCTCTGCTCTGGCGCCCAACTGCGTGTCCCGGTCTTGTCTGTGAAGTGGGCATGATGATCGCTGCCACCTTCCAACCTACCTCACAGGGGTGTTGTGGGGACACCGTGATCGCTGAGATTGTTCATGTTGTGATGCGCCGGGGGCTGCTTGCCTCCTCCCTCCAGACCCCGAATGCCCTCCACTCTGCTCTCCTCTGCTCCTGCCCCGCTCCCTCTCCGCTCGCTCGCTCGCTCTCTCTCCGCCCGCTTCTCTCTTCCTCGCCTTTGTGTCTTCTCTCCTCCTCTTCCACCAAGGAGCCAGTCTGACTTGAGCCACGTCCAGGAGCACTTGACTAGACAGTTGCAGACACATCTTGCTAGACACCGGCTCAGGAGAGGGGCTTCCTGGCCCCTCCTTGCCACCGTCCCCCAGTTTCCCGCCCCCGCCACCCCTCCCCGTAGTGACCGATTCCTATCTCTTCCCTCTCCGCAGGCTCAATGAATCGAATGAATGTGAACTTCTTCATCTGTGAAAATTCTTTTGTTATTATTTTTTCATTTTGTTTTGTTTGGGGGCTTTATTTTGTTTTCCGGTTGTTTTTCCATTTGCTGAGAGCGATGGCTGCCATGGGGGGCAGGGGAGGCCCTCTCTGTGAGTGGCTTGGAGGTCGGTGCCTGGCTCTCTCACTCTCGCTCATTCTGTGTGTCTCACATGCTTTTTTCTTTCAAAATTGGGATCCTTCATGTTGAGCCAGCCATAGAAGATAGCGAGAACTAAATCTCTGCCAAAAAAAATTTTTTTTAAATAAAAAAACACAAAAAGCAAAACAACCTATAAAATTATATATATATATATATATATATATATAAATCTCTATACCCACCCCTGCCCCAGCCTTTCTGAAACTGCTTCTTTCAGGGGAATGCAATTCATTTTCTCCCTGCCATCCTTGGCCCTCTTCGTGTTTTTAAAATAAACTTTTAAAAAGGAAAAAAAAGTCACTCTTGCTATTTTTTTTTTTTAGTTAGAGTTGGAACATTCCTTGGACCAGGTGTTGCTATTGCAGGACAAACCGCCCCGCCCCGCCCCCAGCCCTGGCCTCTCTGCTCCTCTCGCTCCTCCTTCCACCCTAGCTCGGCTTCCCTCCCCCCCCCTCCGCGCCCCTCCCAGGACTGGTCTGTCGTGCATCTGTTCAAGAGGACATTGAAACTGAAACAAATTGAGAACAAAACAAAAAAAAAAAAAATTGTATGGCAGTTTTTACTTTTTATCGCTCGTTTTTAACTTCACAAATAAATGATAACAAAACCTCCCCATGTCTGCCGGGTGCCGTCTCTGTCTCTGTCCCCTCCCCCAGAGTTTTGAAACAGATGTGTTCTTCATAGATGTAAAAAAGCCTGATAACGGTGATTGGAAATTACAAGCTTTGTGGTGTTTTTTCTTTTTCTTTTTTTTTTTTTTTTAAGAAAACAGTTATGAGAGAAATAGTTTTCTGCAGGTGCGTTGTGCTTTCCTATAACACCTTGTTTTTTGTTTTGTTTTTTTGGTTAAATAAAGTGCTTTTTGTCTAAAACTGCGTGCTGGCCGCAGTTGTGTTTGTAGAGGAACGAGGCTCGGCCATCGAGAGGTGGGTACCAGCCCTCTGGTTTTGGCTTGCAGGGAGAGGCAGGCCGTGCCCCCATGGTGCAGTCTCCCCCCACCGGGCTCTTCCTTCTGGGAAGTTGGGGAGCAAGGAAGCTGGGCTGATCCCTGAGGACAGGCGTTCCCATGGATGCAGCCCGCCACACAACAGTCCTGTCCCACGGGAGCCTCACCACGCGCCTAGCTGTGGCCTAGCTCGTCAGTCCCACAGCGGAGACCTGCCCTGTTCAAATAAGTGCTGCCAGTTCCAGTGCCGTGTGGCAGGCCATGCGTGACTTCCAAGGTTGAGGACAGGAGATGGGAGAGTAGACTGAGGGGCCACTTGAGCTTTCCGGCCTGGGAGGGGTCATCTTGAGGCATACTGCATGGCAGGAGTGTTCCTTTTAGAATAACGGCTGAATAGCATCACTCACATTGGGTCTCGCATTGAGCCTGGGTGCCTGGGCCCGGCAGCACTGAGCGGGAGCCGCAGCAGTGCCACTTCTCGGTGGGGCTGCCCACAGCCCGGCGACCTTGCACCTTGGTGATTAGGAACGTGCCCCTAACGGAGTGTTCCTTGGCAGCCCCAGTCAGCCCACCCTGTGGAGCTGTAGGTCAGGAAGGGACATGTTGCTCTGGGGACATGTGAGCAGTCAGCTTAGAGCCCTGGGCTCCCCGGATGCCTTACTCCACAGGTGCTGCGCCCCTTTTGAGCCCTGTGCAAGCCGTCGGCCCCGGACCCCTCCTGTCTGCTGCAGGCTTTCGATGACAGAGCAGCACTTAGCAAAAACGTTTTCTGGAGCTGCTGCTGCCAAAATCTAGAGGAGGGGGAGCACACGGGGTCAGTTCTGAGTCTCAGCGGGCTTGTCCTCCGCCTCAGCACCGGGAAACCACTCATGGCCTCTGAAGTGCGGGCAGCATCTGGAGCTGCGGTGTGGTGCGGTGAGGGGGGAGGAGGGGTGTAGTCAGGAAAGGCCTGGCAGAGCCTGGCTCATGTCCTTCAGGGACGGGACCTCCCATCCTGTTCTCCGCGGTCGGAGCTCGTCGGCAGGCACCGCCATCCCTCTCTCTAGCCTCATCTCATGTTCTACCGTCAGTTGGGGGTGGGAACATCACCAGAGTTCCCCATCTTTGTGACCATGAATTGCGCGAGTGGCTTTCAGAATTGCCATCCCTGCTTGCCACCTTGAGAATCATGGCTGGACTGGAGTCGCGCTGCGGTTGGCCAGCTGTCATGACCACGTTTTATAGGTACGTTCTAAGTGTGTGTGGTTTTGAAGTTTGGGAGCCAGGCACTGCCTTTTGGTCTTAAGTGTCACAGCTGGGAGGCCGTAGCTGGCACTGGAACTACCTAGCGGAGGGGACAGAGGTCTCCAGCACCCACAGCGGCTGGTCACTGGCCCGGAGAGGCTGTGCCACAGTCCCACCAGTGCTGTTGAAGCTGGAGCTCTGCTCCCCTGGGGGCTAGGGCAGGGGCAGCCAGCCAGGCACTCATGTTTTAGGGCAGGTTCTTCTGCTGGTAGAGTCAGGACGGCCTCACACAGGCTGACGCTGGTGGCCAGCCGGCTCACAGTCTGCCCGGCACCCCTCCTGACCCCACCAGTGCTCTCCTGACCACGATTTCCATGGATTAGTCAAGCAAGATGACGACATTGGGGGCCTAGCCTACCTAGGCACCCAGGAAAGGGGCCGGGTGAGAAAGAGGCCGGGCTCAGCGGGCCCTGTGCACCCCCAGATCAGGAATCCAGGATTGTGTGTGCCGGTGAAGGATAACGGGGCCCCCTGGGTTCTTTCTATTTTTCTGGTTCCAAGTTTTTGCCACCTTGAGAATCATGGTGGCAAAACATTTATTTTGGGATTAGCAGGATATCAGCAGAGCTCCAGCCAACCAACCAACAGGAAAGAATGAAGAGCCCCTGGCTGTCAGCACCCAGTCTCGCCCGCCCTGGAGGCGACCGAGAGTTCTGCTGCTTGTGTCTCCTTCTGGAGCTGTTTTTTAGTCGTACCGTGTGGAAATAAGTCCTGTTCTGATATTTTTCCTTTTTTTATATACAAATGGTGAAGACACATATTTGCACTTGACATTTATTCCCTGTATTACCAGAAATGATTCCATCTTGGCACATTAGGAGATTCTTGATTCTTTTTAACTGCTGCGTGGTACTCTGCTATATGGATGTACCATAATTTACCTAACTAGTCCTCGTTAATGGGCATTTCATTGGAACATGCTTTTAAAAATAGGGTTTAACCCATATCCTTCTTAGGAAAAAAAAAAAAGCAGCTTGCTGCCAGTGTTAATTTTACATAAACACACTCTGAGGCTGAAGCAAATCTGACTGGTTCTCAACATGAAAATAAGATACAAAAACTGTTCTTGGAGTCATTCTAAGCTGAACTTGTCTCTATTCCTAATGTAACAGAAATGTGTGCATACACTGGATTCGTCAGATGACTTCTGCTGACAATGGAGAATGATTTTAACATCACATCATGACGCTGCATTTTCTAGGATTTGACATTTTCAGCGATCGAGAACTACTATGTTTTGTGAGTGGAAATACCGCTACTAAAAACACTGCTAGAAACAGAATGATGCCATTTGTTTCCAAAGGCTATCGATAGACTAAAGCGATGTGAAAGTGATAATGAAAGCGAGATATTTTGTGCCAAACTTTGAGTGCAAGGTCAGGACCGTGATCCACGAGTTATCTTGGGGTAAGCGCTGTAGCCGCCAATGCCGGCAAGCATTCGCAGAGCAAACAGGGAATGGGTTAAGTAGTCTTCACCTGTCCAACTTGTCGCTGCCCACTCCCCTGGTTGCTCTCCCTGACTGGCCTGGCTCAGGGAGACCTTCGCAGCCCACGACGGCCACCCACTGGAAGCTCCACCTCCTAGTTCCTCCAGAATTTGCTTGTAAAATGGAATCCAGCAGCACATTTAAAAATCTCAACCAAGAGGGATTCATTCCAGGAAAGCAAGGATGGTTCAATACAATTCATTAATATCAAAAAAGTCATGATTATCCTCATAAACACAGAAAAGGTGGTTGAAAATTCAGCATGCATTCTGGACTTAAAAAAAAGGAATTGATAAAATTATCTTCAGCCAATATATTAATTACTTAATGGAAGTAAAATTGGGGACAAGGCACAATTGACTACGCTTGCCACTGTGACTTGGTAAGTATGAGAGGATTCACCAAGGCAGTGAGAGAAAGCAATTTGAGAAATCTGAAATTGGAAAGTAGGTAAAACCATGTCTGCAGATGATGTGATTCTATTTCTAGAAAACTCAAAATCAACAAACTAGCATAGAGTTAAGAGAATCTGATAAAGTAACAGGATGTTGCATTAACATACAGGAGTCAAAGCCAACTTGTACACAAAGTCACCAGTTAGAAAAGAAGGCCCTATTAACAATGACGAAAATAAAATATGAAAAATGGGCAAATTTTTTCTAAAACTGTGCGGTGAAGTCTTAAGAAAACTCTTTAAGGAAAACTTGAATAAAACATTCTCAAATGACTCAAAGGAGACTTGGAACAAAAGGAAGAGACAAATGTTCTTGGATAGAAAGACTGAGCATTATAAAGGAGCAGAGAGTTTTTAAATTAGCTGATGATTTTAATGTGACCCAAAAGTGATTTTTTTTTTTTTTTTAGTTGAGTTGGGTTGCTTCTAACGTTCATGTACAAAAACAAGCAGGAATGGTGGGGAGAACCTGGGCAAAGAAAAGCGACGGGTGGTTGGGGTGACGGAGGAGGCATTCAACCCTACCAGACAGTAAATAAGCTGCCATAATTAAAACAGCTGTGCACAAAGAGGACAGACAGACCCCTGGAACAGAAATAGACTCAAGTGAATTTGGAAAGCTGGTGTGTGGCTAGAGCGGCATCTCAAATTGGTGGAGAAAGGAGAGACTTTTAACCAAATGATGGTGGGACAACGGGATCACTGGAAGAAGATCAAATTGAAGCCTTACCTCATTCCAAAAACGAGGACAAGTTCCAAATGGATCCGAGAGATAAATGTAAGAAATAGGATCACACAGGTACTAAGTAAACCATGGGAGAATTCCCTTATAAACCTAGGATTAGGGGGGAAAAACCTCAAAATCGAGAAGAAATAACACGACGTTGGAATTTGATAAAAAGTTTTAAACTTTTGCATGGCAAAAGAATAAAGCAATCAAAAGATAACTGACAGATTGGGAACGGGGAAATATTTGCAACCGTATCACAAAGGGCCGATAACCTTAACATAGGTAAAGAGTTCCTGGAAATCAAGAAGACCAACAATCTGTTAAGGGGGAAAAAAGCAGAAGAGTACACAGAAGGAATGAACCTTACACTTTGGAGAAGAGGTGAGAGTGAGTGAGGCCCATTTAAAACAGTGCCAAAATACCGTCCCACACCTCAGCAGGCCGACAAACATCCAGATGGTTGGCAGCATCCTCAGTGTGGCTGCGTGGAAATGGGCATGTTTGCCTATTGCTGGTGGCACTGTGGGATGAGGAGTGAGGTGATACGCAGCAAAGTGATCTATGCGTCTCTTTTAAATCCAGCAGTTCACCCCTAAGATCTTATCCTAAAGTATTAGCAGAAATGCGAAGGGACATGCAAAGGTTAGTTTGTACTGGCAGAAGATTGCAAACACCGAATGGTCAGTCCATCGTGAAGTTGTCCAACAACTTCACGTCCATGGGAGAGCAGCTGAATGAACAGTGGCACTGCCACCCAGTGGAATTCTGATTGTAAGAAGCAACGTGGAAAACCTTGATGCTGATACGAGGTCTTCAGAGTTGATTATAAACTTAAAAAATGAAGACTAATATGTATAGAATGTCAGTTTTGGTGTGAGCAGGAGGAACACCTCCCCCCACACACAAACCTTTATATTTGCAGAAAGAAACCCCAGAAGGACAAACCAAAAACCAGTGGGGAAGGGAGGAAGGGCACGTTTGGGGTAGGGGGCAGACAGGGACGAGTGGAAGCAAGCTTATGTCGAACATACCTTTTCAGGTGGCTTGAATTTTGGAGTTGTTAAAATAATTTACATATTCAAAAAGTAAAGCAATCCCTAAATATCAAAAGTCAAACTGAAATGAATGTACCCAACTGTGTGTCAGTGCCGTCACTACACAAAGTTTTCTCAGGCGACCCAGTATCTTCTAGTACGTCCATCGTAAGGTAAAAGGAACACCAGAGCTGCAGAGAACCGTTAAACGTCCTTCGGTGGTTTTATCCCCGGTCATTGATGTTGGTATATCATTCGGAAGCTGTTTATGCATCCAGTGGGATTATGCAAATGAGTATGTTAATGGATTTAGGAACCCACATTTTTAGGGAAAGAGAAAGAGTAGAAACGCTGACGTCGATTGGGAGGCAGAAATATCAGTAAGGACTTGTGATTATTTTTTTTCCTTTCAAAACTGCGTGTTTCCTCTGACTCCTGGAAAAGCCTGGAAACCATGACAACTCAGTCCCACGAGGCCCTCTGACACCCAGATTGGACACCACTAGGAAAGAGAGCTCCTTGGAGAGAAGGCCAGTTCCAGGACTGGGCAGAACATGCAAATGATGGGGGCGGGAAGTCTCGTGTCAGAAAGCAATTTTAAAATAACTTCCTTCCTTTGTCAAAAAGGACACAAGTGACAGTGTGAAAGGGTCCCTCTTGGCCAAAGCTGTGACAGCCTGAGTACCACCACCACCAACAAAAAAAGACTCTACCTGATTGACACACATTTATAACAGACATAAAGAAAGGAAGACCCACGAGTTCAAAACGATAGTAGGACAAAGGAACACGAAATAATGAACCTCATTGTCGCCATTGGAGGTAACTAGGACACCAACTCCTTGGTCTGAAAATTGGCCACGAAAGAGGAAGAGTGACACATTTATCCCTCCTGGTAGGGACTGCGTTTCAGGATAACCAAGGAGCCCTCAGTGAGGAAGGACATTTCTCTAGGGAAGGATTCCAGCTAATCGATGTGGGAAGACACGACTATAAAAGAAAGTTGTGAGATAAGAGGCCGACGGGCATTTCCGGCCATGCAGGGTTTGGGGCTGCTACCACGAGGTCCCGCAGGTCGGGCGACTCAAACAACAGAAATTCTACTTTGTCACCGTGCTGCAGACTGGAAATCCAAAATCAGCATGTGGGCAGGGGTGGTCTCTCCCGAGGCCTGGCTCCTAGCGTGTGGTGGCCGTCTCCCCCGTCTGCGTGTCTGTGTCCAGACCTCCTCCTCCAGAGACACCCATCAGATTGCATGAGTGACCACCTTGATGGCCACCTTTAATGTAGTCACCTCTTTAAAGACCGTATCCAGATAGCCACGTTCTGGGGGTTAGGACCTCAGCATGTGGAATCGGGGGGACACAATTCTGCCTCTGACAGACCCCTTACTAAGAGAGAGGTGACCAGGCGTGTAGGCGCCTCCTGAAGTAAGACAATACAAAAAAAAAGTGTCAAATCACTGAGCTCTGCACTGAATGCACCCCGATCCCTACAGCACCAAGGAGAGGGAGCAGCCCATCACGCAACAGAGGACATCGCCCGGCCTGTGTCGGCGTGGCCAGGGAAAGAACTCCGCTAGCCCAGCGCGCACTCTGCTTCTCCCAGTCTCCCAGGCCGGCCTCTAGGGCCCCGGCGAACATTCAGGGACCCGAACCCTCTCACGTTTCAACACAGACAGACAGTAAACCAGCCACGGCATGGGGACAGCCGCGCATCGCACGCCACCTGAGAGTAGGTTGCGTCAGCACCTGTGAAGCGTGCTTGGGAAACCAGTCGGAGCCGCGGGCCACTCTCCACACCCCACCCACTGACAGGAAACAGAGAGGAATGGCGAGAACCACACGAAACGCTGGCAAGCAGCAAAAGCCACACTGTAAAAGGACAACCGGAGGCTTGGCCCCCACTGTTGGGAAGTGGGCCACTAATTTAAATTTTAAAAGGGTTAAACACTTGAGGGTGAAAACCGAACAGATCCTGGAAGGAATGGGGCCCGCGGGCTGGGAACCTGCAGCCTCTCTGGGGACTCCGCAGTCACCTGTGGAGGCCATTCAGGGACTCCAGGCATTTGTGACCGGAACCTCCTCTGTGGCAGGAGCCGGCCCAGGGCTGTGGAGGGCAGAGGGGTCTGTGGGCACAGCCTTTGCCCTCGGAGCTGCCAGGCCAGGGCAGGAAGCCCGTTACCTGGTCACGATGAGCCCCACCAGCCTGTTACCTGGTCACCACGAGCCCACCAGCGCTGCTTCCACACAGGTGAGAACGAAGGGCAGGCCCTGCCCACCCAAGCACAGCTGTCCCGGGCCGGCCACCTCTATGTCAGTCCCACCCAGACTTCCCCGAAGGCATTTCAACTGGAATCCGGCAAGTTCCAGAAAAGCCTGCAGGCCTGCAGGCCGCCTCTGTTTTTCTCCTGCCCCGTCGTCTCCAAACACTGCGGCCCTCGCCATCCCGGTGCCTGGATGGGCCTTCTCATAAAGTCAGCCTGCCTCATCACCTGAGCAGATCACCTGAGGAAACTCACTCCGGCTGGCCCGGCCCCGGCCAGCCCCTCCTCCATGGCTCAGTGCTCCAGTGTCCCCACTCGGGGCCGCCTGAACCACCCACACTGAAACAGTGTCCCCCAACGTCATTCTGTCTTCACCGCACTTACTGCTACCCAACTTTTCTATTTTACGTGTCACATGTTGATGCCTACTGGCATCCTAAGAGCAGGGACTGAGTCTGCCTCTTGAACGCCCAAGGACGGAGCCTTGTCTATTTGGGGACAGATGGTGGAAGAGACGAATGAGGAATTGTGTTCCATCCTTACAGCCCAGAGATGCTGCAAAACCCCTCTCCCCCCTGCTACTCAGTGGGACTGTGCAGCGAGATATTAAAGTGGCTTCGTCCCTGTCCTCAGGGCTCTCTAGTTCTTCACCCAGATTCTAGAAGCTTCCAACAACCTGACTGTTGATAATACAAAACTCCATTTCCCTCTGGTCATCTCCTCTCCCTTGAGTTTCACCCCTTTAATCTTCATCAAGGTGTGGGGGTAGGGATGGCTTCACACCTCACACCCTCACAGCTTCTGGGTCACTCATCTCCCAGGGGAAGCCATTGATGAGGAAGCCCCAGCTCTCTGGGCAGGATGGCATGTTGTCATTGATCGTATCTAGGATTATACCCTGGGAAGGAAAGGGGTGGGTGGGTGACTTCTGGGGTCACCTTGGCAGGTCTTTTTCTGAGCGGGGACCTCTGGTGAATTTGGGGAACACCTGCCCCACCCAGAACCAAAGATCCTGAGTCTGCCCCAGTACCCTGGGGCCTCCACAAGCACTTTCGAGAAGTGGGCACGGAGATGGTTTACTGAGCAGGAAGGCTGGGTCTCGTTTGCTCATCACAGCCACCCTATAGGTAGGTAAGCGGGGTGACCTTCATTTTGCGGGTAAGGAAAGAGGTGCAGAAGAGGCCAGTACTATATGTGCCCAGAGTCATGAAAGGAGTAAATATTAACTAACTTCATTGAGTGCTTCTTAAGTGCCAGGAACCCTGCCAAGTGCTTTATATGAATGACGTCATGCAAACCTCACCGCACACTTGCTGTGGGTCCAACCGCTCTCCCATTTTACAGATGAGGACACAGAGGCTCACGGTGGCAAAACACTGGCCAGTGAGGAGCCGCAGCCTTCCAGGCATGTCAGCTTCCATGGGGCCTCTCCAGGAAGTTTGTCCCAAGGTGCCCCCCTTCTTCCCTCTGCCCGTGTACTCATGAGCTCTCACCGTGGGCACCAAGAGCCCCGGTAGCACGATATCCTGGATTGCCCAGCCCTGCTGGGGGCTGCTGTGGGCCTCCTGCTGCAGCAGTTGGCCCAACCCCATGAGGCAGAAGCCATACTTGGTTGCCATGTTCTTACACTGTGTCCCTTTGCTACGGCCTGGACCCCCCATCGTGAAGATGATCAGGGGGGACTTGAGGATGTCTGTGGTGCCCAGGGAAGGAGGGAGAGGGGTTGGTGCCTCTAGGGGTCAGTGGGCACCGATGTGATTGTGTTCACGGCTTAGTGCACAACCTTGGGGTGAACCTGGATGCGGGTCTGCTGGCATACCCACTTTTGCCCTAGGGCAGCAGCTGAGGGTGTGTGTCCAGATATAGTGTGGGTCGGTGCTGCCAAGGGTTCCGTGGCTGAGGATGGAAGCCTGAGCAGGCTGGGTCCCTTGCCCACAGCATTTCTCTGAAGCATCACAACGACTGTATCATCCCATTTTACAAGTTAGGAAACTTGAACTCGTACAGGGACAGGGACTGGCCCATGCCCCAGACTCCTCCCATGCCGCTCTCCTCTTCTCTCACTCTGGTCCAGCCTGGCAGCCTCCTGACCTCCCTTCTGTCCGTTGAACTTGACAAGCTCATCCCTCCCCACCCCCACCGTGCCCTCCATCTGGGAAATCCCCGCTTCGGTGCCTTCAGATCACAGCTCACCCATCACCATTCCCTGGTCAGAACCCAACTTCTGCCACAGCAGTGGTCACTCGTTCCTGTTTGCCTGCCAGCCATGAGGGCAAGGACGATTTCTGTCTCGCTTGTCCCTGCATTTCTAGAAGTTCACAGTTCCTGACATACAGTAGAGGGTGAGGAATAAGCGGATGTCGACAGCTACCAGACACACCTGTGGGGGGCTGTAGTTCGTGCTGTAATTTTGGTGTCTTGCTTCCCTCCGTGTCTGCTTCGCTAACTCCTATGCATCCTGCAGGGCCCAGCGTAAACCTCCTGTCTCCCCTGAGCCCTCTGGGGCTGTGCTTTCCGCTGCAGGGTCACCTGGGTTTTAGCCACCACAGAGTGCATAAATCCGGTCGTGACATATGGGCATGTGCTCCCGTTCCTCTGTCATCCCGTCTCAGAACTTCCTGGGATCCTCACAGTCTCCTGCTCTATACCGTCGTCTCCAAGAGGACAGGGAACCGGTCAACCTGGAGTGGCCAGGCCCAGCATAGCCGGAGCGCAGGGAGGTTCGTGCACGGCCGCTCCGCGGGCACGCGCAGTCGTGTTACTACGAGGGTGGGGGCGGGGAGCGCGTGCACCCGTGAACAAGCCGGCCGGGGTACCTGCACCTCCCGGCCGCCCTCCAAGCCTCCTCCCCTGCGCCCCCCGCCCCCGCGGTGTGACCCTTCTGCCTGGGCCTCAGGGGCAGCTCGGACCCGCACAGAACCACCGGGCCAGCGCCCCGGGGGTGTGGGGGGTCGCGCCCCCTCCTGGCTCAGGCCCTGACCCCTCCTGGCCCAGCCCCACGTCAACCACTCAGCAGGATGCTGGGATGACCCGGGGCCGGGGGAGGGAACCAGCCCGGTAGAGACGCAGGCGGAGTGGCCGCCGCGGTTGCTATGGTGACGCGGCCTCGGCCCCGGGCGGCGGCGCATGCGCACGGCGCCGGGCGCCAGCATCCCTTCCCAGGATGCCGCGCGGCGCGTGCACGGGGACGTCACGGGAGGGCGTGCCCGGCGGGCCTGGGCGGGTGGCCTGCCTCGGGTGAGGCCGTGCGCGGGCTCCTGCGCGTGGGGCGGTGCCCGGCTGCGACGCCGGCCCGTGTGCTGCGCTGCGGGGCGTCGGGCGGCGCTGGGGGACGGGGTGGCGGCGCTGCGGGGCCCGGGGGCGGGGGCGTGTCGCCGGCGGGGCCGCGGCGGCGCGGGCGCATGCGCAGACGGCGCGCGGGCGCCGCTTCCGGGCGTCCGCTTCCGGGCGTCCGCGTCTCCCCGCGCGCGGCGCTGCTGTCCTGGCTCCGAGGCCGCGAGCGTGGCCTCCCCCGGACTGACTGACGGTCGCGCAGCCCCGGAGAGGCGCCAAGCACCCGGGTCCGACCCGGCCCGCGCCCATGGCGGCCCTCGTAAGCACCAGGCGGGGGGCGGGGTCCGTGCGGCGGCCGCGGCGGCCTTCGTTCGCTCATCCCGCTCTCCCTCCGCGCAGGGCCCCGGCAGCCAGAATGTCACCGAGTACGTCGTTCGGGTGCCCAAGTGAGTCCCCAGCCTCCCCTCCCCTCCCCTCCCCCCGAGAGGGACCGAGACCTTCACGGGCCTCTGAGGCGTGCCCCGCGCTGCCCGGGGTTCCCGTCCTGATGGCGCCAGCCGAGGCCCCCCGGGTCACCGCTGCTTTCTGAGTGGAGTGGATGGACGAGGACATAGGTGTGCATGCAGCGGGTTGCAGTCCGGGGGTACCTTTTCCCCAGCTGTGAGTCCGCTGGGGGAGTCTCGACCCCCCAAAATCCAGATCCAGTATTTTCCTCCTCCACGAAGCAGTCCCTGCTTGCCCTCCATCCTGCCCAGGACTGAGTTCCTGGGTTCTTCGAAATCATTGTCTGATCTGCTGCAGGGGGTTGGGAGTACGGATCTGGCTTCCCTGACAGATGGGGGACCTCCCGGTATCGGGGGTGGTTTACGGGTCCTCAGCATTGGCTGGCACAGGATGCTGAACTACGGAGGTGTTTCTAAATGATCCACTGAGCGCTGCCTCTTCCCGCCCGTTCCAGAAATACAACCAAAAAATATAACATCATGGCCTTCAACGCAGCCGATAAAGTCAACTTCGCTACTTGGAATCAGGTAAGCCCTGCTTCTGAGGGCGGTGAGCACTTGATTCTGGACTGGGCAGTGGTAATAATTGCTTAGTTGTATTAGTAACTGAGGCTTCGTTTCCTCGGTGCTTCCCCAGTGGAGAGAAATGATTAAGGCCCGGGCTGAGCTGCCGAGCATCCCTCTGAGCAGGATTCGTCAGGCCCTGTAGGAAGCCTTTCAAAGGCAGAACATATAGGAGTTGTGCCCACTTTGGAAGCTGTCCCAGTCCATTGGGGCTGCTCTAACAGAACACCGTGGGTTGGGGAGCTTATAAACAACAGACATTTATGGCTCACAGTTCTGGAGGCTGAAGTCCAAGATCAAGGGGCCCTCAGATTTGTTGTCTGGTGAGACCTGCTTTTTGGTTCACAGGCAGCAGTCTTCTCGCTGTGGCCTCTCGGAAAGGGTGAGGGAACTCTCTGGGATCCTGTTTATAAGGGCACTGATTCCAATCACCAGAGCTCCATGCTCATAACCTTGTCACCGTCAGAGGCCCTGCCCCCAGATACAATCCCAGTGAGGGTTAGGTTTCAATATGTGTGTTTTGTGGGGAAGAGACATGTTCAGTCTATAGCAGAAGCCACTAAGGGTTTTCAGCTGAGATGTAAAGCGCAGATGAGGGCAGGGAGGGAGCCACAGCTCTGGTCCTGGAGAGCGATGACGGGCTGGGAGAAAACGAGAGAAGTGACTGAATCATCGTGTGTTTTTGAAGTGAAGTCAGTGGGATTTGTTGATGGATATGGAGGGGTGAGGGTCAGGTCAGAATTACAGGTGTGTATTTATCACCACTGTGATCTTACTTTTTTGTAAGTTTTCATTTGGAAATAATTGCAAACTTTCAAAAAGCTGCAAAAACAGGCATTGCACAAGGCTGGCCCATATCCCTTCGCTCACATCCACAGAGCACCGACCTCGTACCCCTTTTCGCCAAGCAGGAAGTCGGCTTGCAGTGTCTACAGCCCAACTTGGGGGCAGAAAAGGGTGTTCTTGGGGCGGGGGCACAGCCTGAGTGACGGCAGGTACCCTGAGAAGGGGTTTTGCTTTCTGCTGCCCCTGCCGTGTCACCTCAGGCCCGGCTGGAACGTGACCTGAGCAACAAGAAGATCTATCAAGAGGAGGAGATGCCTGAGTCAGGCGCAGGCAGCGAGTTCAACCGCAAGCTGCGGGAGGAGGCCCGGAGGAAGAAGTTTGGCATCGTCCTTAAGGAGTTCCGGGCTGAGGACCAGCCCTGGCTGCTCCGTGTCAACGGCAAGTCGGGCAGGAAGTAAGTGGTGATGGCGCCAGGTGCCCGCCCATGTCCCCCTCACTCTCACTCTGCTGGGTGCTCTCTGTGACTTCTGTGTCCCTTAGGCACAGCGGGGGTGACAGAATGTCCTTTGTGGAGTTTTATAAGTGAACGGAGTTGGGGCTTGTGCAGGAGCGCTGAGGACCAGGACGCAGGAAGCCTGGGCACCCACCCCAGTTGTGGGGCCGGGGTCCCCTTGAAGCTGAAGGTGGGGGTGCTGTAAGGCTGGCTGGACTTTCAGGGAAGAGTGTGAGGGCTGAGGCCAGGAGGAGGCTGGTGCAGGTCCAGATGGGTCTGACTCCAGTGCCTGCATCCTTCACGGCTGATCTCAGCGGTCCCTGCCAGGAAGGTGTGTGCATCCTAGGCTGCCCCAGGCCCACTCTGCAGGGAGCACACCGTCGCCCTGCTTTCCAGACTGTTGAAGGCCTGGCCCAAGGCCCCCCAGCCTCTGACGGTGCTTGGAGAGCCCAGGTGGCTTTGTAGATGGGGCAGGCCCAGGGACATGGGTGGGGCAGGGCTATCCTTCTGACTGGGCTATTCCCATGGCTCTCTGCAGGTTCAAGGGCATAAAGAAGGGAGGTGTAACAGAGAACACGTCCTACTACATCTTCACGCAGTGCCCTGACGGGGCCTTCGAGGCTTTCCCTGTGCACAACTGGTACAACTTCACGCCACTGGCCCGGCACCGCACGCTCACGGCTGAGGAGGCCGAGGAGGAGTGGGAGAGGTGAGGCCCGTGCCCAGGTCGGAGGCAGAGTGTCAACACTGGTGTCTCCCAGCTCCCCCCAGGAGGGGCCGAAACGTTCGGAGCTGGAGGCTCAGTGGCGACCAAGCCAGACCCCACTGGGCTGTCAGGGAGCTCCCCGGCAGGGGACGCACAGGGCCCTGTGAGCACTAAGAGGGTGGGGACTGAGCTGAGCCCTGCAGCACTGATGGGCAGGGCCGGGCAGGGTGTCCCTGGATGCCGTGGGACCCCCTGGGCAGGAGGTCCCGGATGAGTGAAGGCAGGTGTCTGCTGTGTGAGGCTGGTCTTGATCCCGAAAGGTGCTGGGGTTCCAGCAGCAAGACCTTTGCTTTGAGGGACTTGGGCCAGAGGGAGTGGAAGAAGGGTCAGCTCTCCCATGTGATTTCAGGGTGTCTGTGCCATGCATGTGGGGCTCCTGGGGTCAGATCACCCCTCATGTGATCTAAGTCATGTCTGTGTGTCCCCCCCCCCCACTGGGCTGCACCCAGTCAGGTGACAGGAAGAGGCCTGGCCCTACAGGACGGCTGTGGAGCCCGGCCTGGTGTCGGACCCCCCTGTGCCCCAACCCCTGCCTGCCCACAGGAGGAACAAAGTCCTGAACCACTTCAGCATCATGCAGCAGCGGCGGCTCAAGGACCAGGACCAGGACGAGGAGGACGAGGAGAAGGAGAAGCGCGGCCGCAAGAAGGCCAGTGAGCTGCGCATCCACGACCTGGAGGACGACCTGGAGATGTCCTCTGACGACAGCGAGGCCAGTGGCGAGGAGGGTGAGTCCTGGCGGAGCGCCCCCTGGTGGCTGGGGTGGTCAGCACAGCCGCCTGAGTTGTACCTGGGTCTTAATTCACGAAGGTAGCTGAGTGACAACACGAGGTTCACGCCATCAGAAGGAAAGGTTAGTTACAGTTCCCTGGGGAACAAGAGGCAGGCACAGCAGGTCACTTGGGGAAGCACCAGAGTCGGCAGTAGCAGAAAGGAGTGATGGGAAGGACTCGGCGACGGCCTTTGCTGGGATTTGCGAGAGACAAGGCAGGACACAGTGAATAATTCCAGTGGGCTCTGGGCTCCAGGGGTGATTTAGGGCAGGAGGCAATGGCTCTGAGTGTAAGATAACGCCTTGTGTGCACCCAGGATTGGTTGGTTTGCATAAGAGATGCACCTCTCGGCAAGCCCTTGGCCTTCTGAGAGGTGGCTAGTTGTGGGTGCCTTCCCCCTGATGACGAGGTCTCCAAGATGTCTCAACATTATCGAGTGTACAGAACTCCACTTCCCTAGGTGGCAAAGCCCCCAAGGCCAAGAAGAAGGCGCCGCTGACCAAGGCAGGCCGAAAGAAGAAGAAGAAGAAGGGTTCGGATGATGAGGCCTTCGAGGACAGTGATGATGGGGACTTTGAGGGCCAGGAGGTGGACTACATGTCTGATGGCTCCAGGTGAGGGGGGGCGGGAGGCGAGTGCGAGACACAGGTTGGCCTGGTGGACACACTCACCTCTGCCATCTCTGTCCCACAGCAGCTCCGAGGATGAGCTGGGGGCCAAGCCTAAGGTCACCCAGCAGGAGGAGGGACCCAAGGGTGTGGACGAAGGGAGCGAGAGCAGTGAGGAGAGCGAGGAGGAGAAGCCGCCCGAGGAGGAGAAGGAGGAAGAGGAGGAGAAGAAGGCGCCCACGCCGCAGGAAAAGAAACGGAGGAGAGGTGGGCTCGGCGTCCGAGGCCCTTCCCTCTGCTCCTTCCCAGACCACCTCACCTGAGACAGATCCGAGGGTGGGTGCAGGGGTTTCCAAGTCTGACGCCCCTTCTCTGATCCGTACAGACAGCAGCGACGAGTCGGACAGCTCGGAGGAGAGTGACATCGACAGCGAGGCGTCCTCGGCCCTCTTCATGGCGGTAAGTCCCCTCCCCACGGCAGGGGTGGGCGGTGGATGTGTTGTCTGTCTTCACTCACATCTCCTATCCCGAAATTTAAAGAAAAAGAAGACGCCCCCCAAGAGGGAGCGGAAGCCGTCGGGCAGCAGCTCTCGGGGCAACAGCCGGCCGGGCACACCCAGCACCGAGAGTGGCAGCACCTCCTCCACCCTGTGGGCGGCTGCCAGCAAGCTAGAGCAGGGTGAGTGGCCTCGGGATCTCGGTCCTTGTTCTCCCCACTGAGCATCAGGGTCTGAGGCCATTTGGGGGCACCTGTCTGCCCCAGAGCCCCCTGTGCCCATGGTCAGGGCATCACGCAGGCTGCGGTCCCCCTCACAGGACTAGCCTTCTAGTCTAACCCTCAGTGCCACGTCTCCTCCCGCAGGGAAGCGGACGAACGAGACTGCGGTGGCCAAGCGGTTGCGGCTGGACGCCGGGCCGCAGAGCCTGTCCGGGAAGTCGACCCCTCAGCCCCAGTCTGGGAAGTCGACCCCCAGCAGTGGGTAAGTTGGTGAGGATGGCAGGGCCGGGGTAGGGGGCGGGACACGGAGGCAGGCCTCCCGCTCACCTCCCATTGTGTACTCGGCTCCTCAGTGACGTGCAGGTGACTGAGGACGCTGTGCGCCGCTACCTGACACGGAAGCCGATGACCACCAAGGACCTGCTGAAGAAGTTCCAGACCAAGAAGACGGGGCTGAGCAGCGAGCAGACGGTCAACGTGCTCGCTCAGATCCTCAAGCGCCTCAACCCCGAGCGCAAGATGATCAACGACAAGATGCACTTCTCCCTCAAGGAGTGAGGGGCGAAGAAGCTCTGGTCTCCAGGACTTCATGGTCCCCCGAGTGCCGCACACTCATTGCCATGGGTCCCTCTGCCTGTCTGTCACCCTACTCACATTAATAAGTCTGGAAAAACCTAATCAGCATTGTCCTCAGTTTACTTTTCTTGTTCTCCTGGCCCCTCCTCCTGGGGCCCTGAGAGCCCCTTAGAGTGCTGGGCATTCCTGCAGGTCCGCCTGCCACTTCACCAGTCTCTTACGCTGTGGCTCACCTGCCACTGCCCCATGAAGTGCTTAGTTTCTTTTTCTGATCGCTGGTCCCTTTTGAGTGTTTTGCCCCTAACGTTTTTGGTCCCTTTCACATTTTTTTTAAGCGCCTTGTCTTACAGTCGAGGGCAGACACATCAGTCCCTGAAGCTCGTGGCATCCTCTTCCACCTTCTGACTTCCCGTCGTGATTGGGTCTTGTTTTTTATAATCTCAGGTGTGGGGCTGGTGGCCACCTTGGGGTTCTGTCTGTGGGGCTCCTGGGTTGTCTGCGGGCATCCCCTTCCAGATGGGTTTTGCCCTTGTTCCCACCAGAAGTCCCAGCCTGAATCTGTTCTGGGTGGTTCTTAGCTCTGTCCTGTGGTGCCATTTTCGGCAAAAGCTGAAACCCCCATTATTGCTGATCTTGGCTTTTTCAGCTTTCCAGTGATGTTTCTGGGGCTTCCATTTTTTACACGTTGGTTACCCATTTATTTATTTTTCTCCAGCATTGCTAGGTGTTCTTTAGTGGGAGGACGTTTCAAGTTCACAGACAGTAACACTGCTGGAAATGGAATTTTGAACGCCCGTCCCAAGCGATCCAGCTCAAGGCAGGAAGCTGGGCTTCCATCTTGTCCAGGACTGGAAACTGCAGGTGGAAAATTCTTCCCCACCCAGTTCTACAGGCCCCTGGCTGACGGATGGGCATGCCTGAGCTGTCAGGCTAATTCTTAGGAATGTCCCAGGTCGGAGCAACCTCCTTCCCCATGCTTCCGCCTGGCCTTTTCAGGCCAGCAGGAAGAAGCCATCCCCCCCACCGCTACTCCAGGCTCTCACTGCCTTATGGACCATAGCCTGAGGCTTCCCTGCCAGGCCAGGTCACAGGGGACCTGGGTTCAGACCCTGCCTGTGTTCTTTAGTTCTGGTGACTTAGGACAAGTGACTTTTTCTGTCTGAAAGTAGCTTCAGTAATCACGGCAACAAGAAAGCAAAGTTACTGGAGCAATAGCCCCCAGCAGATCTTGCTCATTTAGGATCTTTTGCTGATACAATCAACAAGGCAGCGAGGAGCCCTGGGCTCCTGTCCTAAGTCACCTCTGCAGGATGGGTTCTGAAGCAGGTCGCCAGGACCAAAGGGATGGGATTTGGGTTCCTTAGCAGACGGGCAGCTGCTGCTGGCTTACACCCCTGCCACAGCATGGGGTGAACCTGTGTCAAGTGCACCCCAGCCTCGGGAAAGCAAACTTCTTGATTTTTGAGTCTTGGATGGTCTCACCTGAGTTTTAACTTAGTCTCAACCCGTGTGAGGTTGCGTCTCTTCAGACGTGCACACGCGATCTGAATTTCCTCTCCCTCAAAGGCTTTTGCAAGCTCCTCAGTGCGAGGCACTGCGGAACACTGAACACTTCTGTCCTCAGCATTTCGTCTGGCCCCTTTCACAGGTGAGGGACGGAGGCTCACCTCCCGGGGATTGGAAGTCACTGTGACCCACAGGTGAGGGACGGAGGCTCACCTCCCGGGTGTGGAAGTCACTGTGACCCGCAGCTGTCTCTATACCCCAGTGGGAGTCGACCTCCCTCTCGCTCTGATGCTCTGGATGCATAGACAGGGCTAAAGTCTTGGGGGGCCTTCTAGAGACAGGAGTCATCACAGGGTGAGCTGCCTGCCCCTGGGTCCCAGCTCTTGGCTGTCCCTGGGCACTCCCTTTTCCTGTTTTGACACTGGCTCAGCCAGGCCCGGAGATGGGCTTGACATCTTAATCCTCCAGGCAGGAGCCATGATGGAGGCGTCCCCCTTAGCTAACCCACCTGCCAACCCACCTCCTTCCTGCACACACACCCACTCTGCCTGGCACCCAACGTGGGGGCTCCTGAGCCTCAGCACCCTGCCTGTGTGGGGAGGGCCCTACTGGGGGACCCACAGAGCCCCCTCCCCCTCTCCTTCCAGACAGCAGGTCGGGTGGGGACCCCCGTTGCTTGCCCTGGGCTGGGTGCTGGCTGCCACCATAACTGTCATAAATCAGGGGGTGGAGGGGGTGTTGGAAACGGGTCTGTGGAATGTCTGGATGGGGGGCGTGCCCTTAACTCTTAGAAGGACGGGGCGCAAGGCAGTGGGAGCTGGCCTGCCTGGGTCTGAGGACACAGGAGATGAGCTGGTGAACACAGGGTCCTTCGTGCCTGGGCAGCGGCTGGCAGTGAAGAGGTTATTACCCAGCCCAGATGGGGGATAAAATGAGGGCACTGGGCGTCCCCACCCTCAGACCCTGCCGTCACAATGGCCACAGGGAGAGTGCTGCTCTGCTCTCTGCTGCTCCTGTCGCTGCAGCTGGGCCTCCGTGGGGGCCCCGGTGCTCTTGGGTCTCTGTCGGTGGAGGGAGCATTCTCCTCTGGGCCAGCTACAGGTAAGGGGACCTGGAGGCCACAGCCAGGTAAGGACCTCCAGGACCCTGAGGGACTCCCAGACTCCCTCCTGGCCAGCCCCAGCCTGCCATCAGCCACCCTTTATCCCCCCAGGTGCCCGCCTGCGCCGAGCCCCGGCCGGCCCCTGTCAGCTATGGAGCCTGCCCCTGCTGGTAGCAGAGCTGGGCCTGGGCTACACTTCGGAGGAGACAGTCATCTTCCGCTACTGCGCCGGCAGCTGTCCCCGCGGTGCCCTCTCCCAGCACGGCCTGACGCTGGCCCGGCTTTGGGGCCAGGGCCGAGTGCACGGTGGCCCCTGCTGCCGGCCCACCCGCTATGCCGACGTGGCCTTCCTCGACGACCAGCACCGCTGGCAGTGGCTGCCCCAGCTCTCCGCAGCGGCCTGCGGCTGTGGCGGCTGAGGGTTCCCAGCCTGGGCCCTGCCGCCACACCAGGGTCTGCTGGCTTTACATTTATTAGCGACTTAGATGCCAAGAGGATGAGAAGTGGGGTGGGCTGGGGCTGCAAGCAAAGAGCACAATAAAGGAAACTGCTCCTGGGCCTGTGACTCTGCGTTTGGTGCGGTGTCCCCTGACCTTGCTCCCTTAGCTTTCGGTGGGTGGGCAGGCGGGGTCCAGGGCTTCTGCAGATCCCAGCCCAGGCAAACAGCCAGTGCAGGAAGGCCGGCTTGTCCATTCTCTAATTTTATTCACAAACATGGGCTTCTCTGAGAAGCTAGGGGAAGGGCTTGAGGTCAGCCGGCTGGGGGCAGCTGCTGGGGCTCCCCGGGCCCCATCCCCTCAGGGAGGGCGCGGCAGATCACAGAGATGCGTCGGCCCCGGGGAACTCGACGCTCTCCAAAGAAGGACTCTTCCTCTCGAAGGATCTCGTGAGAGAAGTCATAACGGGCTGAGTCTCTGCAACAGAAAAGAGAAGCTGCGGCTGGGTGGGGTGAAGGTGCCCCTGTCCCAGGCTGAGTGCCCGGGGTGCGGGGGATGGTGGTGTTTGCTCCAAGAGCTGAGTGGGGGTCCGACCCGTGACCGGTAGGGTGGGGGCTGCTTGGCTGGGCAGTACCTGAGGATGTACAGAGAGCCTGGCTCCAGCAGGAGTTCCAGCCACTCCCGGGGCTCCTGGGTGTGGACTAGCCGCATGACGCTGGGCGACAGCAGGGACAGGCCCGCAATGGTGG
The DNA here is from genome assembly GCA_030015415.1 of Cynopterus sphinx. Lineage (NCBI taxonomy): Eukaryota > Metazoa > Chordata > Mammalia > Chiroptera > Pteropodidae > Cynopterus > Cynopterus sphinx. Next base: position 39,690,694 of record CM057390.1, on the reverse strand, counting down.
CTCCGCAGAACTGAGGGAGCACGGTGGTGGGTCAGTCTCTGGTCTGGTCAGCCCAAGCTCCTGCTGGGAGCTGCAGGGTGCTGGCCTCTGCCCACCTTGACGCTGTCCACGTGTGGCTTGATGTAGCCCCGAGGTTCCAGGTCCAGCACGTGCACCGAGGACAGCAGGGTCTGGCCAGGGCCAAAGGCGGCCGCCTGCACGCGCCGCAGGATGGCCCGGCTTGCCTCCGACCAGCGCGATTTCTCCGTCTCTCGGAAGCCGTGGATGGCCTGCGTGGACAGCTCAGGTCAAGCCTGGAGACCCCCTGGGGGGGGGAAGGGAAACGGAGGCACAGAGACACAGCACAGAGCGAGGGGCTGGCTTCCCCAGCGTCCCCTGAGCTCGCCCTCAGCTCATAGACTCGGTCCCACGGAACCCTGCGTTTCCCACTTTGGCCCCCGCCGCATCTGGTCTGGCCTGCGCTTCGCATCCACCCAGTTCCCTCTCGCATGCGGCCCCAGTGCTGGCCCCGCCCCAGGACTCGGTTCGGGGTCCGTCTCCGCCCCGAACCGGCGACCGGCCCTCTTCTCGCTCCACACTCGTTTCCGCCGCTCGCCCTGGCCCTGCCCTCCAGCCAGCCCTCGTTCCAGGTCCAGCCTTCGGTTACGGCCCTGGCCCCACCCGGAAGGACTCCCCCGGCCGCCAGGGAGCCCTCGCCCCAAGACCGCGCGCCCGCGCGCCGGGCCCCGCCCACCCCTCCATGGCCACGCCCCGTCAGCCTGGGCCCCGCCCACCCCTTCCTGGCCACGCCCCGTCCGCCGCGACACGCCCGCGTCATCGCCACGCCCCTGTAAGCCGGGGCCCCGCCCACTGGTCCTAGGCCTTGCTCCGTCCCAGTGGCCCCGCCCCCCTGCCGCCGGCCTCACCGCGTCCCAGTGGTCGTACTCGTAGCGGCGGCGGCGCAGCTCGGGGTCCAGCTCGCGGCGCAGCGTCTCCTCCTCCGCCGCGCTCAGGAAGCCGGGCCGCACCACAGCCGCGTCCCGCAGGCGGCGCAGCACAGCCGGGCTCGAGCCCCGCACCCAGCCCGGCCCGGGCAGGGCCCGCAGCGCCAGCCGCCCGCTCCCGGCCATGGCTCGGGAGCCCGGGAGTGGGGCGGGCGGGAGGCAGGGCCACGCCCCGCGCCCTGGCCATTGGCTGCGGCCGCGCCGAGTCCCCTCGCGATTGGCTCCTCTTCGGCGTCCCGTCTGTCGCTCAAGGCTCCTGGGCGCTGCTCGGTCCGCCCCCGCACGCTACTGGCTCCTCCCAGGGCCCGCCTCCTCTTCCGCGCGATTGGGCGCCAGCCCCAGGGCGTCTGCACTATTGGCTGCCCCGCCAGTCCGTCCTCCTGGGCGCACCGTCAGGGTCAGATCATGGGTCGCAGGTCAGGGGTCGTAGAACTGGGGCCGAAATTGACGTTATGGAGCCCGCCGGGACTAGAGGAAGGGGCCGGGGGAGTGACGTCAAGGCCAAGTTTTCAGGGTTAGTGGTTGTGGTCAAAGGTCAAGGTGAGGCGTCACCCGTTTACCCGCCTGTATGGGACTTTTCCCACTCGCAAACAGGCGGGTTTGCATCTTGTAAACAAAACAAAAACAGAAAACGCTTCGTGGTAGAAGTGTCACATCACCGTTTTGCAGCCCTCACTGGAACATTTAGCGGATCTGGAGGATTCTCAGAGGCCCCTAACGTCAGGAAAAGAGGGACCACTGTGCCTCCTGATGGACCCCCAACCAAGAGGTCACTAGCCAAAAGGTGGAACCTGAATCCAATCAGATGATCTCTAGGTTTATACATCAAGTTATGGGAAACACGGAGGACAGATGTTACCTACCTCTTTTCCTGACCCAATCATCAAAATCCACACCGAACGTGTCCACAAGGCATTCATGTGTTTTTCCCACAAATGAATTTCAAGGAAAGAGACTAAAGAAAAAGGGAGCTATTGAGAGACTGAGAGATATATCAACTAGTTGCAATGTATACACTTTGTTTAGATCCTGATTTGAACAAACTAAAAAAAAGAGAGACAACGGGAGAAATTTGGACGTGGGTTGAATATTTGACCATAGTAAGTATTGTAATTTCTTTTTTTTTCTTTTTCTTTTTTTGGTTTAAAATGGTATTGTGGCTGTCCCTTTAGAGATTCCATGTCCTACTAAAAATACATACTGAAATATTTACAGATGTAGTGAAAAGTTGGGATTTGCTTCAAAGTAATTGGTAATTGTTGAATTGGTGTGATGGGTACATGAGGCCTCATTAGCCTATATTTTTTATTTTTGTGTATACTTAACATTGTCCCGAATGAAAAGTTCAGCCAAATGTAACCAATGAAGATAGCCAAATTAAATTCTTCTGAATATGAAGAAACAAAAAATTTGCCCCAATTCTCCCTCCACCCCCACCCCTCCTTGTTATGTTCTCCTTCACAGCAAAATTCCTCGAAAGACTTGTCTAGCTCCAGTATTTTCTGGCATATTCTTTATGGGTCCATTCCAAACTGGTGTTTGACCCCCATGGCACTGAAACTGCTTCTGTTTGCTGCTTGTGACTTCCACGATGCCAAATCCGATTCAGTTCTCAGTCTAATCACTAATTCATCGGCAAGCTTGTCTCCAGCCCTGACCCCAGACCTACCCATGCCCTGGGATGTCTGAGGCACATCCAGCAATGAACTTAGGATGTCCCCAATCAGCTTCTGATTCTGGCCCCCAAACCTGCTCTTCCCCACAGCCTTCCCATTTCGGTTAAAGGCTCTCCACCTTTATAGCTGTTCTGGGCCATTCCCTGGTTTTTGAAGATTATTTTCTCAAATCTCACATCCTGTCAGCCCTGCCTTTAAAACCGGGCTGGAATCTGACTTCTTGCCGCCAGCCGGGATGGCAGCCTTCATCTGAACCATTGGGTCTCCTAACTGGCTTCCAGGTTTCTGACCTTGCTGCACTCCCCACTTCTCCATCCTTTTTGTTCCCTCTTCTCAAAACCCTCTGTGGATCCCCCCCACCCTCCTTGCTAAGACCTACCAGGCCTTTTGAGACCTGTACTCCTCTCCTCCCTTTGTCCTCTGATCTCCACTCTCCCCATCACTCACTCCACTCCAGCCTTGTGGTTCCTCCCAGGTGCCAGGCACAGTCCTGCCTCAGGGCCTCTGTGCTTCCTATGCCCTCTGCCTGCACTGCTGTCCCCAGACAGCATCATGGCTTCCTCCCTCACCCACCTCCTTCAGGTGTTTGCTCAAGTGTCACCTTCTTAGCAAGGCCTTCACTGGCCACCCCATCTAAAACTCACACACACAGTGCATATTTCTTTCCTTGACTTTGTTTTTTAAACTGTCTCCCTCCACAAGAGTAAGTTCTTGTGGAACTTACAATATTTTCTGGCATATTCTTTATGGGTCCAGGGGGATAGGGATATTTGTGTTTTCTTCACAATGTGTTGCAGCCTCTAGAACAGTGCCTGGAATGGTGAATGCGCTCAGTCAAGGATGCTCAAGTTAGGGAAGGCAGAGCCTTGGGGTCAGGGCAGAAGCAGAAGGAGACTGGTGAAGTGCAGCACACACATGGTGGGGAGCAGGAAGGGCAGGCGCCACAGGAGAGGGGCAAAGACTACAAAGATTTAATTTAAAATCACAGTGTCTCATCAAAAATATCTGCCCTTAGGGGCACCCCCAAATCCAGAGGTCCTCGAGGGCCCATCAAGGCTCAGCAGCGAAGCAGGGAGGGCTGCAGCCCCTGCACCTGACCCCTCACTTTCTTCCAGAAGGTGAGGAGCAGTCAGGTGCTTGCTGGGGCAGGTTCTGCTGTCGTTGGCGCCGTCACCACGGGCTCTTTCTGCACCAGCTCAGGCTCATCCTCACCGTCCTGCGGTGGGTGCACCAGAACCTTGTCTAAGATGCCAAACTCCTGGGCCTCCATGGGGCTCATGTAGCGATCTCTCTCCATGGCCGACTCTGCGGGTAAGAATGACAAGATGCGGGACATATGGTTAAGAGCAGAGACCTGGGGCTGGGTTTGGGTCCTTTTCTGCTACTTCTTCCTTGTGTGACCTTGTGCCTCAGTTTCCCCATTGCTACAATACCTATTTCAATTTTTATTTTTTTACTTGTTATACCTATCCAGGAAAGGACATGGATCGTGAGGGAATAATGTGATGAATTTCCGCTGAACATACACACATGGCCAGTGCCCAGATCAAGAAATGGGACACCGCCAGACCCTGCTAGGACACATTTCCTATCACTGACTCCTCCTGCCCAGGAGGAACCACTCTCCTAACAGCACTACCAGCCCTGATTAGTGGTGCCTCCATCTGTCCTTGACCCACATAGAGTCACAGCGCTACTCTCTCTTCCACTCAGCAGCAGGTTTCTGAGTTTCACCCAGGCTGTCACTGGGCCGTCCCCTCACTGCTGTCCAGCATCCCACTGTGCTTGCCCCCAGTGATGCACGCCATGGACACCTGCAGATGTCCCCGCTTGGCGCCTGCATGAACAGGACTGCATTCCTGTCGGCATCTTTCTCCAGGTTCTGTGCCGAGCAGAAGAACCTGCATCTTTCCGCAGGTTTGGCCTCAGCCAGCAGTGCCCGACAGCGGCAGTGGGGGGGGCTGCAGGCGAGGGCCTCGGGGGCAACATCCCAGCTGCCCCATATCCTCTCGGCATCAGTCCTGTATTTCCCATGTTAGCTGTTCTAGTGGACTGAAGAGGTATCTCGCTGTGGCTTTCATTTGCCTCTCCCTCGTAACTCACAACGTCATGATTAGACATCATCACTAAAGATGGCGAGCATCTTTTCTTGCGTTTCTTGGCCACTTGGAAAGTTTTGTTGAAGACCCTGCTCAAATCTTTTGGCCTATCTCAACGAAGTTTTCGTGAAGATTCTGTAAATTGGTCTTTCTCAACTGGGGGTGATTCTGTGCCCCAGAGTACACTGAGCAACGTCTGGCGACAGTTTTGGCACAGGACGGCCCGGAGCGTCAACAGTGCCAAGGGAGTGAGACCTGACTTAGTACAAGGCCTGACTCTTACGTTTGTGTTGGTTCAAATAAAGGGGGGCAGCTGGGGATGCCCCTGGGGCAGGGGCACACTCACCGATCACCTGCAGGCTCTGCTTGGTGTGTTTGGCATAGATGTTGTAGAGCTGCTTCTTGAGTTTCATGATCTCTTCTGCCTGAATGGCGATGTCTGTGGCTTGGCCCTAGTTGACGTCCCAAGAAGGAGAAGGTTGGAACCATGTCATCCACTATTGTGGGGGTGGGGGGAGATGGGTCCCGAGAGCCCCCTCTGGACTTTGGACTGCCAGTGTTCAGGCAGGTGGGACAGGGCTGTGCAAGTCCCTCTACATCCTGCTTCATCCTCACCACCACCAGGAAGGCTTCCTGGATTAAATATATTTTCTTATTTTCTGTATCTGGGCCTCACTGACCCAGATAGGTGGTCCCTCTCAGGACTAGCTAATTCCTAGAGATAGACACAGTTCACCCACAAGCACACCAGCCAGCCCAGAGCCCACACTGCCATAACCTCCTCAAAGGACTCTGGGCCACTGTCCCCACTGTCCCCCTATCCCAGTCGCCTGGGGCCAGATGTCAGACAACTGGGGGCAGCTCTCACATGTAGAGCTCAGTGCAGTTATTCAAATTAGCCAATCTTTAGCCTTTTGCATTTTGACTTGACAGTTTTTTTCCCACAGAAACTACAAGAAAAGCTCTTGCCACATTTCCCTCCTGCTCCCTCTGCCTCCTGAGCAGCCCTGGAGCTATCCTGTGTGGCCCTGCCATGGCCTGGCTGCCGCCTCCTCTTGGAAACTGTGAGTGACAAACTATCTTTTCAGTGGCGAGTGTCATCTGTTGACCTCACTACACCCGCATAATAAACCCTACACTTTAGAACACTAACACCCCCCCAACTCCTGCCCAGTCAATCCTGTCTAGGCCCCCATGCCTCATCCCCGAAGCATGTCCCAGGTTCTGGTACTCACCCGGGCACCCCCAGAAGGCTGGTGGATCATGATGCGTGAGTTAGGGAGTGAGTGGCGCATGCCTGGGGTGCCGGCAGCGAGAAGCAGGGACCCCATGCTGGCAGCCTGGCCCACGCACCACGTGCAAATGGGGTTCAGGATGTACTGCATCGTGTCGTAGATGGCCAGGCCTGAGGTCACCATGCCACCTGCGGGCAGAGGCATGAGTGAGGGACTGGGCCATCTCCCCTACCATCCTTTCCCTATTGCAGCCCTTTAAAGCAGGGATCTGCAAATACCTCTAGGGTTTGGGAGGTGACAGAAACAGGTGACACAGGTGGGAGGGGGCAAAATTAAAGTGCTTGCTCCAGAGTGAACTGACTGTTGCCACACGTGTACGTGGGCCCAGCGGGACCAGACCTGTAAATTTTCAAGAGGTACTAGAAAGCGGGAGATATTGCAGCTCAGGTGAAGCAGCCTGCCTGAGTCTGAACCCCAGCCAGAAGGCTTGGACAAGTTACCCGGCCTTTCGGAGCGATGTCTCTTTGTAGACTGTGGTAACTAAATAGTACCTACCAGGTGAGGTTGCAGTGAGGCCCAAATAAATGAAATGTGTATAAAGTGCTTAGAAAAGCATTTGACACAGTAAGCACTCGATCAGGACTGGCTATTGTTTGGGGGTGGGGGGGTGGTATCTACCAATTTTAAGATATGGATAACTCCATCAGGTTGGTACACTGTTATGTGTGTGACTGAAGAGGCAAGTTCAGCAGAAGGGTTGTGAATCTGGGCTTAAAAGCAGGGAAGAGGAGGGTTCAAGACATTGCTTGGATTCTGAAGGAAGCTCCAGACCCTTTCTCCAGAGAGAGAACATCCTTGATGGGGTGGGGTGGGGGTGGGAGCCTCGGTCTCTGAGTCACTCAGTGCCTCCGAGGGGAGCCCCTCACGCTCCGCGCTCACCAGGGCTGTTGATGTACATGTGGATGGGCTTCTTGTTGCTTTCCGACTGCAAGAACAGCAGCTGTGCGATAACCAGGCTGGCCACGCCGTCGTCGATCTGCAGGTGGCGGAGGGTGGGGCCGGGAAAGTTTTCACTTGGGAGGTGGGGAGAGAGCCAAGGAGGCCGGTATGGACTGGCAGCGGTGGGGGTCAGAGGTCAAGTAAGGCGGGTCGGGAAGAATTCGGGATCCAGGAGATGTTTGGTGCACAGGAGGAGGTAGTCAGTGGGCTTAGGGCACGAGTAGGGAAGGGGTCAGGGGGGTCGGGGGGAGGGACTGGAGCCCAGGAGTGGGAGGCGATCATAGGTCAGGGGGGGAGTCAGAGTCCGATCAGGAAGGAAGAGGGTTGAAGGGGTCAGGAGGGAATGGCGGGGGGTACTGGGACCAGGAGCGGGGTCGAAACCTTATATGCCCGGGAAGGGGAAGGTCAGGTTGGGACTGGAGCGGAGCCTAGGGGGAAGGGCAAGCGGGAGAGACCGGGGCCGAGGGCGCAGGTGGTCCGGGCCGGCGCGGGGACGGAGGGGCGCGGGCGCCTACCGGACCCATGACGCACACGATGCGCTCCCGCAGCAGCCGCGAGTAGATGTCGTAGGCTCGCTCGCCGCGACCCTGGGGGAGAGGACAAGGGCGGGGTCAGGGCCCGGGCGCGCCCCGCCAGGCCCCCGCGCCGCGTCCCGGGGCGGCCGCCGTACCGTCTGCTCCACCACGATGGGGATGAGCGGGACGGCGCGGGCCGCCGTGGCCTGCAGGCTCCGCCGCGGCGCCGGCCCGGCCTCGGGCGTCCGCCGAGGGGATAGGCGGGCGGCCAGGCCAGGCCCCAACGCGGGCCCCCCGCCCGTCGCCAGCCGGGCCCCCCGCACCAGCACTCGCGGCCACATCGCGCCGCTCGTCCGCCCGCCCCGCTTCCGTCCGCCGGCGGGACTACAGCTCCCGTCGAGCTTTGCGCCCGCGGCACGTGCGCGCCGGCCCGCCCACTTCCGGGGAGGGCGGGGCCAGGAGGAGGGGCAGGGCCCAGGGGAGGGGAGGAGCCTGGAGGGAAGGAGGGGCCCGGAGCAGGGGCGGGGCCGGAGGAAGGGGCGGGGCCCGGGGCGGGGGTGCCCTCGGAGTCTCTGAGTCCCTTTTCCCACGCACCTGTCGTGATTTTCCCTCTTCGTCACTTGTGTTAACAAACGGCGTCGTTGCGCTCACGGGGCCCTGGCCTCAGCTTCCGACCCCTCCCGAGACCTTCCCGTCGTCCGTGGTCTCGCGTGGGGTCCCGGGCCGCGAGGGCCCGCGGGGGGGCCCTGGCGCCGGCCGCCCGTGCGCGCTCAGGTCCACTGCCCACGCCGCGGGGTCTGCGGTTTCCCACCGGGAGGGCGTCTGAGGGAGCCTGTCCGGCTCGGCCCCGCTGCTCAGCCGGCTGTGTGTCCCAAGCCTCGGTTTCCCATCTGTGAAGTGCGGCTTACGACAGGGACCTCGGGCTGGGGTCGTCGTGCCCGAGGTCGGCTTGCCTTGGCCGTTGTCGTGTTAGTTACCGACGTGTCAGACCAGGAGCCCCAGGGTTCCCAGAAGCGCCCCCAAACGAGGGATCACTTGGGGTGGGTTTCCAGGCGTCCGCAGGAGTTCCCAGGCAGATGGCAGACGGTGACTGCTGCTGGACTCTGGACTCCGTGCCAGGTGCCCTAGAGAAGGGCAGTTCTGTACCCTCCATGCCCGCAGGTGCCCGGTGGATGGGGACATAGAGCAGGACAGACCCTTCCCACCTGACGGCTCCGGGCAAAACCAAAGGAAGGACGTGGGAGTGGGAGAGTCTGCAGCGCTGGCGGGAGGCCCGGATCCAGGTGACAATGGCGGGGGTTGGCGGGTGGGGGTAGCTGGCATTTGGACACTGGGAGTGGTGTTTCCCCAGAGAAGGCTGAGGAGGTGGTGGGCAGCCTGGCTGGCCTAGTTTCTGCTGTGAGTCAGGTGGGTGGCCCTGCCCAGCTGGTTCCCTTAGGGCCTGAGCTCTGGCCCTGCCCTAGGAAGAAGGGCCATCTGTTGTCACCACCCCTGCCTCCCTACCCTCAACACTTCTCCACACCCCCGGCCCTCTCTACCTCCTCAAAGATGCCCATCCCAACACGCCACCTCACCTGTGCTGTGTCCTCTTCCTGAATCTCGCTCCTGAGTCTCCACTCAAATGTCACCTCCTTAGCAAAGACTTTCCTGATCCCCCTGGCCATTCCAGACCTGCTCTGGCACATTCGCCTTGTTTTGTTGGCTGAAACAATTCTATCAGTTCATTTGTTTCCTCTTCATTGTCTCTGGAGGTGACCTCCGTGAGGTCAGAGGCTCTGTGGTCTCATGCAGCTCTGTGGCCCTGGGAACTCTGTTTATCAAAACTTTCTGATTAGGACTCAAGAGGAAATACCGTTTCATGAAATGGTGTTTATCTTTGCTGTGAGTAATGTCTTCTGATAGTTTCTGTTCTATTTTATTCCATCTCATTCTTATCAGCGTTTCTCGGTCTGGGCATTGTTGACATTCTGCGCTGAATAGTTCCTCGTGGGGTAAGGGGAGGCTGTCCTGTGTGTCGTAGGCTATTGAGTGACATCCCTGGTGTCCACCCACTCGACGCCAGTAGCATTTCCTCCCTCCATTACAACAACCAAAAATGCCTCGGACTTTGCCGGCTGTCAGCCCGGATGGCAGAAGTGCTCCCGGTTGAAAATCACCAACCGAAAGTGGGCAGTGACTTGAAAATGGGGGGAAAAAAGCAAATTCTGAACAGTGCCTGGCACATTGTAGGCACTCCATTAATATTTAATGTTTATTCCTCCAAACTTTACTTGGGAAATTCTGAAAGAATGAATGAATGAAGAGATATGTCTTGGCTCTTGGCTGCCAATCAGCCCATCCTGCCAGTTTTGGGTTGTCATGTCATGATCAGAGAGGAGCTCTGATCAGTGTTCCCTCTCCTGAGATGGGTGTCACATAGTCCTATGGACCTGATAGGAACTGAAAGTGAGTGAGTAGACAATCCCATCGACAGCTCACATCTTTGCTACGACTTCTCTGGAAACCAAGTTGACACCAAATTTCAAATTTACATGGTCCACTTCTAGTTACTCATTTTAGGAAAAGCTCAAAGGTGAGCCCCAAATTTGGCCACCCGGCTGTTCATGGAAGAACTGTTTAAAATCTGTTGTTTCAGGTAGCTATTGCTATGCCACAAAGCACACCTACACTTAGGGACTCATTATTTCCCAGAATTCTGGCCCGGGCTCAGCAGAGTGACTGTTTTCCATGTGGGGTTGCTGGGGCAGGAGCAGCCACGATGCACACTCCCCAGTAGCATGTCCAGAGCCTCGGCTGGGCTGACGGGGCCCCTCTCTCCACGTGGCTGCTTGGGTTTTCTCTCTGTGTGTGGCGATCTTTACTTCTCCCATGGAAACTGGCTTCCCAGAGAGAGGAAGCAGGAGCTACCTGTCTCCTTAAAACCTTGGCCTGTGAGTCACACGGCCAAACCCAAGTTTAAGGGGAGGGAGGGGGGAGTTAGACTCTTGGTGTGACAAGTGGTGGGATACATGATGGAAGAAGTCGATGGTAGGTGTCTTCAGAGACAGTCTCCCACATTCACACTACAAAAATATTAGAAATAAATGCCCAGTAAAAGTAAAAGGAGACTGATGAAGCCAGTCTCAGTGGAATGTAACTGATATTTGTCAAGTGCCTTCTCTGGTCCAGGGTCTGTTCACCAGGTATGGCTCTGAGAGAGGGAAGCCCCAAAGTGCCAGTGTCTGAGATAAAGTCGAAGGGCCTTTCTCTCGAAGGAACAGTCTAGAGCTTGGCATCCTGGGTGAGCAGAGGGGCTCTGTGCCAGGAATTCTCCAGAAACCTCTCCTTTCAGTCCACACCTCAGCCATCCCTAGGGTAGGGCCCGACTGGTCTTAAAAATCCAAAGTGGAGCTGCAGGAAGGAGAGAAGAACAGGCAAAGGGCGCATGCCGGCCGGTCTTGAAGGAAGGCTGCCACCTCCTCCTCTGCTCACACCTGCTGGCCGGAACTTAGTCCCATGGCCACATCTTGTTGTAAAGGAGGCTGGGGAGCTTGTTTGTTCACGCAAGGGATGTTTGCCGAGCACAACACTAGGACACAGCAGGACTGAACCAAAGCAAGCAAGTGAATACAAAGAAAAACACAAAAATCTCGGCCTTTATGGAGTTTGCCTGCCGTCCCCATGTCTCCAGGGAGGGACTTGCCACCCAGACGAGGGCAGTCTGGTCAGCAGGAGCCTTCAGCGTCCCCCTTTAGGATCAGTTCCAGTTCAGAGAGCCCCCATGCTCAAAGTCCCAGGCAGCCCCTACGCAGTGCCTGGGCAGAGGAATGGTGTCCTGCGTTTCCAACTTGACGGGTGACACTGATGTCAGTATCCACTCCAGTGCCCCTGCAGTTGACCAGGCTTTGTCCAGCCCGAATCACAGTTCCACTTCCAAGTTCTCTTTGGCCATACCTTCTTTCTCGCACAGTGTCAATCTGGAATAAACATCATGCACCCCAAACTGCATCTCAACAACTGCTTCTAGAGAGCCCAACCTGTGACAAAGAAAAGCCATCACTCGTGTTTTTTATAGCCGTGTAGCATCCATTATATGGAAGACCCATGGTTTATCCAGGCCATCCTTTGTTGATGGATGTCTTCGTTGTGATGAAAGGTTTTTCTTCTCTGATCAGATTTGACCTTTATTTTTTAATTTTTTTCCAGTTGGGGCTGGAGCTTATTTCTGCCAGAACTGGAGGCTGGGAGGGCCAGGGAGACTCCTCCAGCCCCATGGGGACGCCGACCAAGCTGCGATCACACGAGAGCTGATTTGTCTTTTAAAGCGACTCCTGTGCCTTGGAGAGCCCTGGGCTCAGTGCTTGGCCTCCTTTATCCACACCCCCTCAGTAATGCTAATCTCATCTGGTCTGCTGGCTTTACACTTCCCTCATCTGGGTGCCACCCAGGTTTATCTCTCTCGTCCGGGTATGTCAACCCCAGGCCTCCCTAGTGTGAGGGGCCACGTGGAGGGGGAGATGGGTTTGTGAAATGTTCAGCAGGTAGAACGCAGAGTTTTCAGACTGCAGGACTAATTCTTCTCTAAAAGTCAGGCTTCTCCTTTGTAGCAGTTATTGCCACCTAACAAATGACCCCATAATTTAGTGGCTTAAGATGATTATGTTAAATGTTAACAATAACAATGCATGTCATCTCACACAGTTTCTGAGGGTCCAGGGTCCAGGGCCAGCTTAGGCTGGGTGTTCTGACTTAGGGTCTCTTATAAAGTTGGGGTCAAAATGTCAGCCAGGGCTGTAGTCCTGTCTAAAGGCTCAACGGGAGTTGAAGAATATGGTTCTACGACGGCTCGTTCGCATGGCCGGCAGGTTGGAGCCTGGGCAGGTGAAGGCCCGCTGTCGTCAGGAGGCTTCAGTTCTTCTCCACGTGGGCCTCTGGATTGATCGTGTGTCCTCACAGTGTGGCAGCTGGCTTCTCCCTACGGGAAGCGAGTCAAGACAGCAGAACGGAAGCTGGTGATGTCTTCTACGACCCAGCCTTGGAAGTCACATGCTGTCACTTCCACACTATCCCAGTGGTCACGTAGGCCAACCGTGATTCAGCGTGGGACAGGGGACTGCACAGGGGTTGAGCACCCAGTGAGGCCATCTTGGAGGGGGGTCACCACACCCTTCCACCGAGGGACCACACTTCCCAGCACCAGTTGCATCTGGGGAGCCATGGGATGAGTTTGCACCAGGGGACCCTGCCAGGAAATGAGGTGGGACCCCTCCAAACCAGGGGGTTTGGGAAGCCAGTGTGACTTCCCACTCTCTTCCTCCTTCCACCAGCTCTGGCAGCTGGATGCAGGTAAAGACGGCGGAATCGTCGAAGAAGCCTGGGAAGGGAGCCACCTGCCAGTCAGGACACTCATTTTGGATTTTAGATGAGTGAGCATCAAACTTCCATCATGTTTGAGCCATCAAACATTTTGGGGTTTGTTCGTTGTGGCACCTAGCATTATCTAATTAATTCAGGAATGGGCTGAATATGGGGGGTGAGGGGGAGGGGAGAAGAGGGGAGGGGAAGTGCAGAGATTTCTGGCTGGAGCCATTGGGTGCGTGGAGGTGTTTTTCACTGAGATGGGAACATTGGTTTGGGTGGAAGATGATGGATGGATTTAGGGCAGGGTTCTCAGCCTCGGCACCGTAGATATTTGGGGTTGCATAGTTCTTTGTTGTGGGGACCTGTCCTGTGCATTGTAGGGTGTTGAGCAGCATCTACCCATGAGATGCCAGTAGGGGAGACCGCATCAGCCAAGAATGTCCCTAGTCGTCACCCACTGTCCCTGTTGAAAACTACAGGGTTAGGTGAGTTTGGGGCGGCCTGTGGGTATCCATGTGGAGATTTTCAGGCAGCTGGTGGTTCAATAATTCCGAGTCTCGGGGAGCAGGTGAGATCTACCCTCGGCACCCCACCTCACGAGTGGGTGGGGGTGAGAGGAGATTAAGAAGGGCTAGTCAGAGGAGCAGGAGAGGAGCCAGGGGTGTATGTGGGATGGGGAGTCGCAGGTGCAAGGAAGAGAACGGGTGAAGCAGAAGAGCGAGTCTGGCTGGGGCACGAGGAGCTGAGAGCAGCCATCAGTTTCCGAAGCTTCAGATACTTTGAGGAGCCGTTTCACTGGGGAAGAGGAGGGACATATACACGGGGTGTCAGCAATAACAATGACAGGGTGCGTTCCTTCTTATCGACATGGAAAGAGTCCCGTGGCGCGATTTTTAAAAATATCGGAATATACCATTCAGTAAAACGCACACATCTTAGCTGTACAGCTTGATGAATATTTTATGTGCACGTACACCTGTGTGACCATCACCCCATTCAAGATCTAGAACTTTCCTTCACGCCCCTTCTTAGTCAATACACTCTGGACACCCCCAGACAGCCCCGCTTTGATCCCCTTGGTATAACTTCGAAGGGGGAAAACGAGTGGGTAATAGGACAATGTCAACATCACAGTCTCTTTATTGCAAAGAAAGTGTACAATGCAGTGCCACTTAGTGCACGCTCAATGTAGGATGCCCACCACCTCTGTCTAGTTCTAAAACAGTTTCTCCCAAGAGGCAGTGCCCACCTGCAGTCCTCCCTGTTCCCGGCGGCCGCCAATTCACTCTCTGTCTCTGTGGATGTACCTTTTCCAGAGAGTTCTTAATTTCACAGCTACAGCACTTGTGACTTTTGGGGTCTGGCTTCTCTCATGGAGCATGGTTTCACGGGCCGCCCACTTGGTGGCGAGTGTCAGTGGCTGAGTCGTGCTCCATCGGGTGGAGGGACCACATTTGGGTGACCCATCCATTCGTTCGTGGTTGGACATCGGGCATGTCTCTGCTTATCCCAGGAATGAAGCTGGTTTCTACCTTTTAAATCGGAAAGGATTGAATCACTATTTAGTGATAGTCATGGGCAGCCAAGGGGTGGTGGGGTAGGGGAGAGAGTCTTGGGTTCAACCTCAGCCCCACCTTAGCTCCTGCGGCCTTGGGGGAGGATCTGAATCTTTCATAGCCGCAGTCTCCTCACCTGCTGAATGGGGGGAATCCTGTTCTAGGCACGAGATTAGATGCTTCATAATAATCTCTCTGTGCCACTCCACCTCCTACACACATGCACACGCACACACACACACACATTTAAAAAAATGCAGTCCATCTGGTCGACCAAGCCTCTTCAAATTCAGTGTCCGTGGCAGGAGCACAAGAAAGAGTATTTGGGAAACCGTGATGCTTTCTAAAGTTTAGTCATTCGAGTGTGTGTCCCTTCTGTATAATCACAAACCTTTTCCTTCAGACCCCCTCCCTTAAAACATCTGAGTATATTTATTTTGAAACGGAAATTTTAAATCACCAGGGGTCTCCATTTCTGCTATCACATACCAGAAATGGATGGTATCGAGTAAATAAATACCATGATTTCAAAGCACTTTTTGATATCATGGTATTTGTGAGGGGAGAGGAGCCCCACTTCCCCATACGCTCCTGGTTAAGACCCCTAGATGCAGCCTGATGCCCCCAGCTGTCTGGAGAGCCATCAGCTGGGCCCTTTCTGCCAGTCTCTCCAGGTCTCCATCACCAGCAACCACAGGTCTGTCCACCCTTATTTTTTCCCTCCTCCATTCCCTGTCCAACTTCTCTGTACAAATAAAGCAACTCTGAATGTTTGTGTGTAAGCCTTGCGAGAGCATGCGTTTTGCTTCTCTTGGGTAAATCCCAAATATTGACTGGCTGGGTCATGTGAAAGATGCATATTTCACCTTTGAAGAAGCCGCCAGGTCATTTTCCAAAGCGGCTGCTCCCCTTCCCCGCCCACCGGCAATGTCCAGTTGCCCCACATTCTCAGCATCCCTTTGGACAGGTGGTTGTTTCAAAACCTCGGTTCTCCAGTGGGCGTCACGGTCTCTCACTGCAGCTTTAATGTTCGTGTCTCCTGGGGTAGGTGGGTGTCCTCTCTCCATCCTCGCTTCTTCCCTAAAAAGCAGCAGCTTCAAATCTAAGTTACCCGACAGTGTCCAACAGTGTCGCCCCCTCTGCTTCGTCTACCCACCCTCAGGTCATGCCTTTTTATTCTCTTGGTCATTTTCCTTTCTTGAAAACTTCTCTGGTCGTAACTTTTAGTGACTTCCATGTCCTCATAGACCAGGTTTATCTGTTCCAGCACTGTCGACTTTTGGGGCCAGATCGTTCTTGCTTGTGGGGTCTGCCCTGTGGATTGTAGGATGCTGAGCAGCATCTCTGGTGTCTGCGCACTCAATGCCACTATCATTCCCATCCCCTGAGATGATGTGACAACCTAAAATGTCTCCAGACATCGCTGCGTGTCCCCTGAGGCACTTGGCTGAGAACCACTGAGCTCGATGATCCTTCCAGACTGGGGGCTTTCAGTCCTTCAGCTCTCCTCTCCCAACGATCTCGCCCTCCACTCTCCCTCGGCTCCCAAATGTCATGGTCTGTGTTACGACCCTGTCATTTCCAGAAAATGCGCCCCTTCCCGTGTTCTCAAGCACCGGACTCACCAACCCGCACTTCTTTTCTTTCCAGCTCTGTGTTCCTATTCAAACGGCTCTGCCAGCACCCGTAGTTCATGGACGCTTCCCCTTTTTTCCCTGTCCCCTCACCCAGTTTAGAGCCATGGTCCTTCATTGTAATAACTCCTCGACATATGTCCTCAAGTCCTTTGTCTGCCTTTTCTTTTGACACCTTTATCTGGCCAACCCAGCCTGGTTGAAGCCAACCTCCCATCCCCTGCTCACCTGCCTCTCGCAGCCCCATATACAGCTATGCTGACTGGTTTCTCTTGAGATTCTTTATTCTTTATTTTTTTTTAGGCAAGGCAACCCTTGGTAGATCTCACAGATTGCAAGGAACTTGTCATCTTACAATCCCATATTTTTAAAATTAAAATTTTTTTTTTTACACCTACAGCACCTGGTCCTTCTAGGTGGTCTCCAGGCCCGACCCTGCTTAGCTTCCAAGATCAGATGGGATTGGGCACGTTCAGGGCGGCATGGCCATACACCCTCTTGAGATTCTTGACCACTGATCTACTGATCCTCTATCCCGCTACATCCCGCGTTCTGGTCCATTCACTCATCCACTCGTCCACATGGGAGGTCTCACCTTTCCTTTTCTCCTCAAGCGTCCCCTGATCTCACACCGTCCCTTCAGCTATTGGCCGTTTCTTTATTCTCCTTTACCGAAAAATATCCTCATAAGAGTTGGATCTCCTCTTGTTACCTCTCTTTCCTTTTCACTGTCTCTTCAACGCACTCTGATCAGGCTTTTCTACTGAGATGCCACCTGTCAATGTCCTTGGTGACCTCCAGACGGCGAAGTCCAGTAGTCACACAGGGCAATCAGAAAACACTCTGAGATTAATGAAAATGAAGATGCAACATCCAAATGTGTGTGATGCAACTGAAGCAGCTTTTAGAGGGACATTGATAGCTGTAAATGCCTGTATTGAAACAGAAGAAAGGTCTGTTTTAAAGACCTAAAATTACAACAAATTCAATGGTCAATTCATTGTGTCGTTAGTCCTGTTAGCACCTTCTGACACAGATTTTCACTTTCTCCTTTTTTTATTGGAGTAAAACATACGTGACATGAATTTTACCATTTTAACTCATTTTAGGTGCACAGTTCAGTGGCGTTAAGTACATTCACACTGTTTTACAATCATCGGAAGAGGAGGCAGTGAAAGGTATATATTACAGAACTCTCTCGTTGGAGGGAGAAATGGGGCAGGGGTTTCGTTAGGAGATGCTTCCCAACTAGGACTGCCCATTGAGCCAATAAAAATATAGGGCGCCAACTTAAATTTGAATTACAGATACATAGAATGAGTCGATCCCATTCAATATTTAGTGCACGCCGATGCTGAAAATGGTTCATTGTTTGTTTTACCTGAAATCCAGAGGTAACTGGGTATCCTGCACTGTATCTGCTTCTCCAAATGAGTAATGGCATTAGGCCACGTCAGACAGCGATTGCCATCGAGTTCTTGAAACTCAAAGGCCGGTTACTGGGCAGTGTTGTCATATTTTAATACCTGACACATTCGGACAGGTGTATGACTGCCGAGGAGCGGCCCGTCCTCAATGCTGTCTGTGAAACGGAACCTGGTTTTCTACCATTCCATGGACAGATGTGCCGCTTGTGACACATCTGGGTTTCTCGGGGCGTAAATCTGGGAGGGGAGTTCCCGAGGGCGGGCTATGGTCAATCAACCGAATGTGGCAGAGGCAGCCCCCTCTGTCATAAAATCCTGGGGGCGCGTCCATGTTGAAGCATGTGTCAGAGTCTCCTTCCTTTTGCAGGCTGAATAATATTCCAGCATGTGAAGATGCCACAGTGTGTTGCTGTATTCATCTGCCAACGAAGGATCTAAATCAATTCCTTAAAAACACTGTGTATTTGGGAATAATTATTCACTCACGGGAAGTTGCCAGACTCGTACAGAGAGGTCTTATGTACCCTCTACAGTGGTGTGTACCTTATGTAACTGTGTAACTTCAAAACCAAGAAATTCACATTGATATGATCTGCCGACCTCATTTCAACAGCTTTTACGTTCATCCCTGTGTCTATGCAATTTCTTCCTATGTGCAGATTTATGTGACCACTTCCAGGGATATAAGGCTTAAATCAATTTATATATAAAAAGAAGCCTTGTAGCTCTGCCATGAATGGCAGGTGGATGGGACCTGCCACAAGACAGGCTGATTTAAAAATTAACACAATGTAAACGACGTCCCAACCTTCCAGCTGGAGACTGCTGTCCGTCGAAGGCTTTTCCTTAAATGCAAGAATTAAGTGAAGAGGCGTAAACATGTACTAGAAGCAATCGAAGCCCTGTCTTATTGAGAACCTAAGAGGAAGCCACACAGTTCAGTCGTTCTGAACGCAGGTCCACACTTCGCCCCAAATGATCTTCCTTGGGAAATGCGGTATCATCTCATTAAGTCTTCGCAGCAGCCCTGAGAAGGTTGGGTGCTATGATGGTCCCCATCTTACCGGTGAGGAAACCGAGGTTCAGGGATGCCAAGTGGCTTGCCGCACTCTCGGGTTCTAGCTGTGTGACCTTGGAGAGACTGCTTAATGTCTCTGGGCTTCTGCTTCCTCCTAGTGACCTGGATTAACTTGTTCTTCCCTGTTAGGGTCATTAAGAACATCAAATGAGAGAATACTGAATGGTGAGCACTTAGAAAAGAGCCTGGCTCTGGTGAGTCGTTGGTAACAGTGCCATTGTTACTCTTCCCATAAGTTTGCCCTAAAGTTTAAGGTCAGCTACAATAGGAAAGCCCATTACCGTTTACGTGGGGCCCATTCTGAGCCAGGCAGCGAGCTCAGCCCTTCACCTGTTTCACCTGTGTGTGCCTTTGTGACAGTTGGATCTACCTCCGTCCTCCTCTTATTGCAGATAAACAAACAGAGGCACAGAGAGGTGACTTCACTTGCCCAAGGCCCCACAGCTCAGGATGAGGAGCCCGGGGTCTGGACCCAGCCGGCCGGTTTTCACATCTCCGCTTTGCTACCTTGCATGTCCTCGGGCGAGTCACTTTGTTCTCTCTGCCTCAGTTTGCTCACCTGTACAGTGGGGATGGCAAGGACACTCATCTCAGTGGGCTCAGGGTTATTATTTTAAATTGCACTGTGCCTAACACAGTTCCCCTGACGCTCACTCCTAGTGGGTGGGGATGGGGGGCCCCACACACAGGCCCACCCCCGCCCTGCCTGGACGATGCCAACCCCTCCGCTTATGCCCAGGGCACCCGCCACTGCGCTGCCAGGTGGCCCTGGTGCAGATGGGGAGCCGCCCAGCAGGTTTTTCCTCTCGGTGTGCCGTGGGGCACCACGCTGTCCTCCCCGCCTCTCCTGAGCCCGGCCCTACTAGGCTCACAGGCTGCTCCCTGCCAGACGCACCGGCGGGCGGTGGGCCTGTGTCACCATGCCCAGCATCTTCGCCTACCAGAGCTCCGAGGTGGACTGGTGCGAGAGCAACTTCCAGCACTCGGAGCTGGTGGCCGAGTTCTACAACACGGTGAGGGCCGGCCGGCGGGGGGAACTGGGGGTGGCACAGTCACCAGACCCGGGTCCAAAGCCTGGCTCCTCTACGTCCTCGCTGGGGAATCCTGTCTGAGCGGTTTGCCTCTCTGAACCTCACTTTGCTCATCTGCCGGGTGAGGAGCGCTGGCTTCCATTCATTATTTGTCTTTACTTGTCATCAGACTCCGTAGTACGTGTTGGGAAGGGAACAGAGACTAGGAAGAGTGACTTGGGAAGGCATTCACGACCCAGGGCGATAGTGCCATCCTGGGGGAGGGTAGAGGTGACCCCTGAGTCCACAGTGGGAGGGTGGGGAGGATCAGGGAGGGCTTCTTGGAGGAGGTGAATGCATCTCCTTTGTTCTCAGCCATACCCCCAATTCAGGGTGACCAACTCATCCTGGTTTGCTGGGGACCATTCCGATTTCAGCACTGAAAGTCCCTGTACCAGGAGACCCCTTTGTGCCGGCACACGGGGTGGGGACAGTCGGTCATCCTTCCCATACTGAAGGGTCCCCAAATCCTGGATGCCTCTATGGCAATGGCATTTCACAAAAGCCTGAAAGATGCAAGCAGCCAACGATCCATGCGACTGTGCTATCCTTGTGTAGGGTGCTGGGGACACCATGGCGAACAAGGCAGGGCGCTCTCCTTCCTGGGCTCCTGAGGTGGTGGGGAACGCAGGCAGCGTGCTTCGCTCTGGGCCCTTCACATCGTAGGTGATCAGTAAATGGCGAATGATGAAGTCATGCGAGTGATGGCCTTTATCAAGTGCTTACTGGGTGCCAGACCTTGGACTAACCATTTGACCTGAAAAATCTCATGTAATCTTCACAAGGACACTGGGAGTTCGGCACCGTATATTGTATACAGAGGGAAGAACCGGGTGTCCAGGGAGGTCAGGATCCACCCAGGGTGCCCCTGGCACTCAGAGCTGGGGTTTAAACATGGCAGGTCCAGGGAAGGGCAGCTCAGTCCCAGGATGGTCAGGTGGCTTTGGCCTCTTTGCTTTCCAGAGCTGGGGCAAGGGTTTGGGGGAGGGCAGGGGCAAGCTGTGGTCCGCCTGGCAGGAGGCATGACCCTCCAGCCCTCGGTCCCCTCACCTGAGGAATGGGAGGGGCTGGACGCGCTGCCTCGGGAAGCGGAGAAGAGCAGGTCGGGTTCTGGAACCCTCCTCTCTGCATTCCCCGGCAGTCCTTGGGGTCCAGAATTGAGTTACATTATAAAGGCTTTCACCACAATGCCCTCCTCCTGAGTATCCCAAACCTGTCACCATAGTTAATAACTCCTAGAGTTTAGGGGTTTGGCCAACCTTTGGTGTAAAGGTCAGATAGTTGATATTATTGGCATTTTGGGGCCGTAAGGTCTCTGCAGAAATGACTCAACTCTACCTCTGTGGCTGGAAAGCAGCCTCGGGTAACATGCTGATAAATAAGCCTGGCCGTGTGCCAATAAGACTTTGTTTGTGAGCATCAAAATGTAAATTTCATATCCCTTTCACATGCCATGAGATATTCTTCTTTTAATTTGTTCGACCTTTTAAAGACATCAACATCATCCTTAGGTCATCGACCGCACAAAGCAAGATGGTGCAGGGGGCGTAGCTCGTCAGCCTCTGACTTAGTTTTTTATCTGTTAATAACCAGTCAAACAGAGAATGATAAGATCTTTCTAGTTCTCGGATCAGGAGCTGAAAGGGAGTTTATTTTTCAGTGAAGGTGGGCCCATGTTTTGCAGCTTCCCAGTAGCTGGCGAGATTGGTGTCCAGAGCCGTCTGTGAGTCATTTGTAGTTGCAAAAAGTAGATGCATAAATACATGGAAAACCACTCCATTCCCACCACTCTGGGTAGGGTGGGACATGTTCTGCTGAAATACTATGCAGCTCTTTAAAAGTTTGCTTTCGATCGAGGGTTGTGAACGAAAGAGAACAGGTAGCAGGAATTTTTAAACACCTGTTCCTGCGGGTTTCTGCAGGATCCACTCACAAGTCCCAGCTCACAGTGAGCAGGCGCTGTTTCTGGGGAATCTTTTGTCTTCTTGCTTCTCTGCTCACAGGGAGCTCTGAACCTGGGCGGGGGTAGCCAGCCCCTCATGGTCAGGGCGTGGGAGAAGACGGCGCGAGAGGACTCTGCCTCAGAGATGAGGGCGCCGACAAGTTTTGAAAGGCGGACAGGAGCTTGCCAAGTGGGGTAGGAGGCAGGAAACGAGTAGAGGAGATCTACCAAGTCCTGGAAGTAAAAGAGGGACTGGCCGCTTTGAGAAAGAGAAAGTATGTTTTTGTGCCTAGAATCTGGGGAGAGATGAAGAGGAGCAAGTTTCAAACGCTCGGTTGGAGCGTTTGAAATGGATCCTGTGTTCATTGATGGACTCGCTCATTAGACAAAAATTCTGTAAACCAACCTGTGCCTGGTGACTCTGGGGTGCCAGGACGTGGGGGGGCGGGGTCTTGGGAACTGCCAGGGAGTCCCCCAGCCTCGTGGTTAGTTTGTGGGGAAGAGAGAAAGGGATGGGGTGGCAGGGAGCCGTGGGGATGGGGCACGAGATGGAGAGGCAACTGCAGCGCTTAAAGAATAAGAAAATGGTCCCTAAGGCATCGGGGTGAATGAAACAACAGCCTCAAAGTCTGAGCTGACAGACAGCAGCTGGGGCACCTGGTTGACTTTGCAGCCCACCAGGAGAGCCGAGGAAGGCCATCTGCCGGGAGCAGAGGTCAAGGGTGTGAGAGGGGCTGGATTGGGTTGGGCAGGGGCAGAAGTCAAGGCGTGGGCCGTTCCAGTTTGCACCTATTTGCTTTGGCCTGGTGGCCTCCAGGTGTGGCCTCCTTCTGGGCCACTGGCATCCTAGGAGAGTTTCAAGTGGCATGGGAGGGAGTTTTAAGGCCCTCGGCTCCCCGAGGCAGCTGCGCGGCTGCATTCTTCCTGGGCCCCTGCCAAGGATGCAGAGGCTCCGAGTCTCATCCTCTGCAAAAAGCTCCCTCGCAGGTGCTTGGATACAGAACAGAGGGACGCGTGGCTGTGGCGGGGTGGGAACCTCACAGGCGAAGGCGGGAGGTGGAAGTGAGAGGAGGAGTCAGGTGGGGGGCGAGGAGCAAGGGGGTGTGTGGGGGTGGAGATGATGGTGTCCACACCTCCGCCAGTCTTCCCACCACCCCCCTCCCCTGATGGAGTCACCTCTGCAGCTGGCCTCTGCAGTGTAGCGATGCTAGTCCCTCTCTTCCCTGGAGAGAGGAGACCTGCCCCTCTCCGAGCCCCTGGCTGCGACTGGCAAGTCCCACGAGCCCTGCACCATACCTCCCTCCTCATCAACATTCACAGCAAAAGCAATTAATTCCAGGCACCGCTGGTCTGCCAGGCCCTGTGGGAGCCGGGAGGGCATGGTGCCTGCCCTCAGGGAGGACAGATGCCATTAACTGAATAATTACACACATGAAACTGATGACTATACCCATGACACACCCAGGCCTAGACTCAGTAGGTCCCCGTGGACCTCTTTTCTCCTTTGGAAGAACAGACATTGGTGATCCTTATCCTGCGGGCTTCTGGGAGCAGCAGACAGAGGGTCTGATCTGCGGAGACAGCGACCCCTCACTGGGCTTGTCCTTCAACAAGAATTTACTGAGCCAGGCACTGTTTCAGACTCTGGGGACACAGTGGTGATCAAAGCAGACAGTGATGCCTGCCCTCGGGAGGCCGGTATCCTGTGGGAAGGGGGAGACAGAGAATAGACAGAGGTGAATGTGCTAGCAAAGCGAAACTCACGCAGTTATTTTTCTTTATTCAGCAAATATTTACTGAGTACATATTCAGAAAAGGGGGCAACTGTGGGTGCGGATAACCCTTAACTCACAGAACCACAGAGAGGATGGAACAGATGCCTCTGGACAGATGGGTGGATGGGCACCAAGGCATCCATCCACGCAGTGGAGTGTCCCTTGGCCATGAAAGGGAGGGAAGCACCACCACTTGCTGTGACGTGGATGGACCTTGAACACACGATGCTCAGTGAGAAGCCAGATGTAGGGGTCACAGGGTGTGTGCGTCCATTGAGGTGAAAAGTCCAGAAAGGGCAGAGCCACGGAGACCAGCAGGGGGTTGGTTAGTGGTTGTCAGGGGCTGGGGAAGGGAGACTGACTGCCAGTGGGGACAGGGCTTACTTTTGGGGGTGATGGAATGTCCTGGAATTAGACAGCGGGGGTGGTCGCACAACCTTGTGGATAGACTAAGACTCACTGACTTGTACACTTTAAAACCATAAATTTAATAGCATGTGGATATCTCAAGTTACAAAATAGGGATTTTAAGAAAACTCACAGTTTCTGGCACCTCCTAAGCATCGAATAAATTGAAGCTATTATTATTGGAAAGTGAGCGTAGCATAGAGACATGCAAAAGTGTGTATGTGATGATTTTATTTGAAATTCATACATTTTAAATTTTATTTAATTTTATTTAAATACATTTTACTTAATCCTTGTAAAGATTCTACGAAGTAGGTAATTTTAGCCTCCCCATGTTGCAGACAGGTAAATGAAGGCTCAAGAGCGGTGGCGTCCCCTTCCCAACATCTCAGACACTGGGACTTCAGAGTAAAATCCAGGCCACCCCATCCCAGAGTCTGTCCCTTAACCACAGTGTCGTGAGGCCGCTCAGTTACTGAGTGACGAACAGTTAAGTGCGTGTGTCTTAATCCGTGCAAGTGAGTCTGTGTGGGGTGGGACTGTGGCCAGCGCTGTCACCCCCCGCCCCCACCCAGTACCCACATTCGTGCACACCTGCTGGGCGGATGCAGAGCTGAGGCCCAGACAGGTGACAGAGCCAGGTGTGGGCGGTGGGAGTTTGAGCTCTGGGAGTGGGGACATAGAGCGAGGGGTCTTGGCCATGTTTACTGATTTGATTGATTCGACCAACTTTTCATGAGTGCTTGCTGGCTGCCTGGCTAGTAGGTGTTGAGGACACAGCCAAGGGTGGAACAGGTGTGTTTCTGGTCCTCAGGGAAGTCACAATCCAGTGGGGAGGCACAGAGAGCGAAGGCATCAAGAATGGGAAACGATGCCTCAGCGGGGAAGCCGTTCATGGGGAGGCGGGGTGTGGGGGCTGCAGTTTCAGTGAGAAAGGGGTGCCCTCCCTGCCTCTTCCCAAGGCTGAGGAGGGCGGTCCATTTCAGTTAATCTCTCTCCCTCCCTCCCTTATCCCTCCCTTCTTCTCCCATCCCTTCCTTCCCTCCTTCTTCCCTCTCTCCTTCCTTCCCTCCTTCCTTTTCTTCTTCCCTTTTCCTCTTCTCCTGCTCTCCTTGTCTCCCTCCTTTCCTTTCTCTCTTTACTTCTCCTTTGCTTCTTCCAGCCCAAAGGGATCCAGCCACATCTACTTACTTGACGTCCTGCTGGGGACTCATGATAAAAGAGCAAACCTTCTAGAATAACAGCAACACCACTGCACAGAAGCATCACAGCGCCTGTGCCTGGCACGTGCATGCACTGTTGACATGTCTTGGCATGCATTATTCTCTGCAAAAAGTTACCGAGTACCTACTGTGCGCCAGACACTGTCCTAGACACTGGAGAGTTCTCAGCAGTGAACACATCAGCCAAACTCCTGGCCCCGTGGTGCTTGATTCTCTAATCCTTACTGCAGTGCTTGGAGGTAGAGGAGGAAATTGGGGCACAGACTGTGCCCGGGCCCTGACTGGTTACACCTCACGAAGCTAGGGATGGCATTTTCAGGCAGTGCTAAGGTCACTGAGAACATAGTAGAAACTGAAGGGATGGCTGTGAGCTAATGCATGAATGAGTGAATGAATGAGTGAATGAATGGCAGGGCACCTACTGGGGCCGTGACCTAGGGAGTCCAGCGCATGAATGTCCGGAGCCAAGGGCCAGGTTGGCCCTGGACGTGATCCCAGATGGCATGTCTCCCACCTTGCCCTGGGTGGGGCGGGCGGTTGGGAAACGTGGGGGCCGAGCCCCGGAGGGTGGGGAGGAGACCCTGGCACCTTCTCTGATGCTATCAGACTCCGGAGCCAGTCGGAACCCATTAGTCATAGGCTCCGCCCGTTGCTCTGCCCTCGTTCTGCACACTTGGGCATCATCAACAACCCCACGTCAGTCCTGCCGGCCTCTGTGCTGGGAGCAGATGCCCCACTAATAAACCTGTCATTGCCGACCTCCTCAACGACAGTGGTGGCCCCTGCTGTTCACTGAAACATGGGGTCCCCTCTTCGTCACGGCCACCTGTCGAGTCCTCCTCCTTTCTCGACAGAGGAACTTCTGAGTCCCCCAGAGCTGCGTGACCTCAGAGAAGTCACTCTACCTCTCTGAGACTCAATTTTCTCATTGCCGAATGAGAACGAGACAGCTGGATGCTGGGGCGTGGGCAGGGGTTAAAAACAGTCTCCGTAAAGGTGTGTGGTCAAAAGGTGGGAAAGTAACACTCATAGAGCCTTCTATCCAGAACTTTCTAGGCGCAAGATCCTCAGTCAAGTGTTTTCTTGCATGTGACAGGCAAGCTACCTGAATCGGTTTTAAGGTCTGGTCCAGAAGCAATATTTATTGAGCACCTACTACGTGCTGGTTCTTGAGGTTACTACAGTGGAGAATGGAGAAGACATGACCTGTGTTCCCAAAGCCAGGTTTCCCGGGAGGGTCAGATAGTTCCAGAGCAGCTGGACAAGTGCCAGGAACGTGGGATGGCTCTGGGCACAAAGGCAGGCCACCTGGCCCTGCCTTGGGGGACTGGGACGTCTTTACGAGAAAGTGGCCCCCAGGCGAGAGGCAGAGTAGCAGTCGGCCTGGCGAAGGGGGGCGAGTGGGGAGCAAGAGTGTTCCAGTCAGTGGGAACGGCGTGTGCAAACTCTTGGAGGTCAGAGTGAGCGTGGCTCCTTCGGAAGAGCTGTCACTCTTTCCACTCGGATTACAGAGGTAAAGGTGGACGGCAGTGAGTGACGGAGGGGGTTTCTAAGCCGAGTTTAAGAGTTTGGATTTTACTTATAGGATTGACAGATGCGTTTCAGAGGGAGGCTCTAGAGTTTGGGGGATTGGTTGGCTCAGCATCTTCAGGTGGGTGTTGATACGCCCAAGGGCTGGCGTTTGGTTGAAGGCCAGAGGGGACACCGGGTTTGAGAGTTTGCCCTCTTGGTGTCCACGGCCCCATTTTCCCTGAGACAGCCAACTGCTCCTCCCTACTGGTAATGGTCTTGATGGCACGGTCCATCAAGGTGCCCCCCCACCTCCTTAGGGCCAAGGCTGGGCTGTGGCCCAGGGTATACCCTCTTCTTGTCTATAACTCGATTGAGTTCCCCATAATCAATTAATTAATGAATAAGTTAACTACACACAAACACCCTCACATGTATTTATATTCACAGTGTAAGTTCACCAGAATCATTTCTCTGAAGCTTGCTGCCGGAGAACCCTAGCTAACATACTAATGGCAACAGATTTATAGGAAGCTGGCTTAAGCAAAGAAACCAAAAAAAAAAAAAAAGTATTATAAAAATGCTGAAATATTTTAGAAAATGTAAAGACGAGTTGCTCTGGAGGGCTGGGGCCTAGTGCGGGTCTAGAGGATTCGGCAGTGTTTGCTTTTCTTCTCAGCCTCGTCTCTTCATGGTGGCGAAATGACTGCCATATCATAAACATCATGACAATATCCCGAGGCCTTTCTAGAAAGTTGTCAATGGTGCAGCTCGGTGTTGGTGACTCCCAGGCTCTGTGTCTTCTTCAGGTTTCAAACTCCCAAAAGGGAAAATCTGATCGGTCTGGTGTGGGGTAGGTGTCTGCTCCAGTGATGTGGGGTCATGGTACAGACAAGGCTCATGTGGGGGAAGTTTCTCTCTGTTCTGCGGTAGCCGTTGTGGATTGGTGGCTGTCCTGGGGATGTGTTTGACCTTGGCCACTGATGGGCACCAGAGACCTTGGCATGCATAAGAAGGACGTGGGTGGGACCAGGAGCTGGGAAACCAGTTTGCCAAGACTGGGTCCTCAGACTGTGACACTCCAGCTGCTTCCACCATGACCCAAGGAGAGCCATGGGCTTCCCTAGAATCAGAAGGGTATGTGCCTTGGGGACCTGCATGGGTTTCCAAGACCTAGGCTCAGAGGCGGTGACATTGGATCAGGCGAATGATTCCCTCACCCCCACCACTGTGCTCCGTGTTCTTGGGGTGGTGTCCTGAGAGCTAAGTGGGTGCCTTAGGTAGCAGGGCACGATTCCCTCGCCAAGGTGGGAACACAGGCAGCTGAGGAGACCTTTTATTGGGCAGGGAAGGGCGGAATTGAGCAAGCGAGCTGGCTGACTTCAAGTTGGCAGGTCAAGGAGACCATGAAGATACTTGTTTCTGAGCTTGCGAGACAGTCACCATGGCCCCGACATGTGTGGGGGAGGCTTGGAGGGACATCGAAGTCCTACGTCAGCAGCTAGGGACTTTGAGCCACTGGAATTCTGGGGGAGATGTTCTTATGACCTTAATTGTGCTCATGAGGGCTGGAGGCTTTTGGGTCAAGAGCGCAAAGTGGCAGGTGACATTATGCATGTGTCACTGATGTAGAGATAAAGGGTTAGGGCATTGACGGTCCCTTCTCGAGGCCCCACAATTAGTGGAGGGGCGTGGATTCAACCCCATATCACTTGGGTCTCAAAGCTCATTAATGGGAAAGTGTTGGTTTCAAACCAAACGCCCGACTGAAAACAGCTTAAATAGAAAGGACAATAATTATTTTAAAAACTAGAAGTCTGGACGCAGATGGTTTGGGAGTAGGTGACTTAGCAGCTCAACATCGTCAAAATACGTGGTTCTTCCCATCTTCCTGCTCTGCTGTTGCTGGAGCAACAGTCTCGAAATACCGTCCTGGGCCCCCGGGGTCTCTGAGGCCCTGTCAGAGGTTCCGCAGGCCTGGAGTGTTCTCGTAATAATGTGAAGATACCGTTTGCCTTTTTAAAATCTGATTGTCTCATGGGGATACAAATAGAATCTTCCCGTGGCTGCTCAGTGTGTGAGGACGTCCTGTCTCTGGTGGCCAAGGGGAGGTCCGTGGGTGTGCTCGTGTGTTTTGAAAGCTTCTTGGATCCGGTTTCTAATGCAGTCCGTCTTGATAGATGTAGCTCACGCAGAACGGAGGCCTTTGGTGTCCTCAGTAACGTTGAAGAAGCAGAGGTCTTGAGACCGAAAAGTTTGGGAGCTGCCGTTCCTATTTTTTTTGCTCTCAGCCTCGTTTCCTCATGGTCACAAATCGGCCACCACATCTCAAACATCACAACAATGTCCAGATGCCTTTTCACGGGGCCTGATTTCAATCAAGAGAACTTTCCCAGAAGTTCCTCATCAGGCCTTCCATCATCACACATTTATTCCTTGACCAACCATTGACCACGGGGCTGACCCATGCCCTGGGGCTAAATGCTGCTTTCCTAAGGCCACGTCCTCCTGACGCTCAGGGTGTGTTCAGCAAGCAAGAAAGGGGTGATCTATAACTTAAGACGCAGGTTCATCTGCGTTTTGGTCCACAGGAAGGGAAAGGCAAGCCTCAAACGGCCTTTTAAGAATTGACCCGGAGTAATGGATTCATTTATGGCCCCATCCCATCGGCCAGGCCAAGACACAAAGGCACAGGACAGTGCAAGAAAGGCTGGGAAATGTAGTCTTTCTTTGAGGAGCTGTGTGCCAAGCTACAACTTGGGGGAGACTATTTCTACGAGGAAAAGGAGGCGATCGTATGTGGAAGGCTCGTCGATACTCTTCTCCACGCTAATTGAATGAATGGGGCCGCGGGATAATGGGTGGAGTCCTCGGGTCCTTGCCAGGACCGGTTACCTGTCAAGATGAGCTGAAATGCTGACACGTTCTGGGTCGGTTCATTGTCTGATTGGCTTAGGACTGAGGATTTGGACATAGGCCAGTCTCCCCTTGTCTTCCCTGTCTGACCCCCCGCCCCCCCCCGCACGTCCTCCTCTTTCCAGTTCAGCAATGTCACCTTCTTCATCTTTGGGCCTCTCATGATGTTCCTGATGCACCGCTACGCCCAGAAACGCTCCCGCTTCATTTACGGCATCTGTCTCCTCTTCATGGTCATAGGTAGGCAGGGGTCGGCGACAGTGGGCGGCGGTGGTGGGAAGGGCCGCCCCCGTGATCGCCTGCCTCCGTCTCTCTCCCTAGGCCTGTTCTCCGTGTACTTCCACATGACGCTCAGCTTCCTGGGCCAGCTACTGGACGAGATCTCCATCCTGTGGCTGCTGGCCAGTGGCTACAGCATCTGGCTGCCTCGCTGCTACTTTCCCGCCTTCCTAGGGGGCAACAGGTGGGGTGGGGGCTGGCCCTCAGGGCTCCTGGGACCCCTCCCTGAGCCCTCTTGGGATCCTCAGAATTCCTCCCCTGACCACCCCAAGACTTTCTCCTGACCCTGTCTGACTTAACTGGGCTCTGTTGAATATACTTGGAACTCCTGGTGTCCCTCCCCACCCCCAGATCCCAGCTGGGTAGCCTGGGACTTTCTTCAGACCTTGTCTGAGCCCACTGGGGGAAGGGGGCCCAGGATGCTACACATGAGCTTACCTGGGCCCCAGGGACCAGTCCCTTCAGCCTCTTGTTGAGGTCACTGGAATCTTTCATCAGATCCCCCAGGCACATGGCATGCCTCAGACCCCTCTGACACTCCTCCTGACCCTGCTCGACTCATAGAAGCCTTCTAATGCTCCTCCTGAGAGCCTGTGGGGCCCCCTTGACTCTCCCCTGAATCCTCCCTGGGCCCCCTGATCCTCTTGTCTGCACCCCTGGGACCCTGGGACCCTCAGGACACCTGGGCCTTGGGGCTGTCAGCCAAGTCCATGGGGTGCGTTATGCGGAGCCCTTTCCCTTTCTCATCTGCCTCTCCCACAAGCTCCACATGCCCCTGCCTAGCGCCCCCAGGACCCTCCCCGGAAGCACCCCCAGCCAAGCCCTTTTCCCCACAGGCCTCAGTTCACCTACCTGGTCGCCGTCACCACCATGGTCAGTACCTTCCTGTCCTTCCTGAGGCCGACGGTCAACGCGTACGCCCTCAACAGCATCGCCGTGCACATCCTCTACATCGTGTTCCAGGAGTACAAGAAGTGAGTGTTGGCTGCGGGTGCCCGGGATGGTGGCCCCGTGCCCCACAGGACCCCGTGCTCATCGGGCACGGAAGTCTTGCTGACTCCACGCTAAAGACAGGCTTTGAACCTAAGGCTGTCCGACTGCAGGGTTTGTCCCTTTATATTAGGGACACCGCCCCCCCAACATACATACGAGTAGGGACTGTGGTACCATAAACCCCCACCCGCCCACCACCCACCCCGACAACCATTGGCATTTTGTCCACCTGCATTACATAGTCATCTCAGATTTCATATCACGGCACCCATTCATTTCTCAGGATTTCACTCTCCCAGGAAAGAATTATTATTATTTTTAACCCATACTAAATCTTAGCAGGACAGAGCAGGAACTCTCCAAGGGGGCCATTCGAGGAGAGTTGAATAAAAGCATTATTTACAAAGGAGAGGAAGGGGTGTAGGGAAATCCCCAGAGACCACTGAGAATCCCTCTGCTAGTGAGAGTGGGATGCTCTGGCTGTCAGGATGCTCTGGCCGTCAGGAGGTCAGGAGAGGCGATGGGAGGGAGTGAGCGTGAGACCCCAAGGGACAGAGGCTACTTAGAGGGTCTTCATGGCAAGAGCTGTGACTTCCAGTTGCTGCTCACAGTCAGCCTGAGCCAACCCCGCAGAAGAGGAAATAACTCTAACGACACCCTCCCCACCTGGTTTCTTGCTGGGGCTCCCTATTGGCCAAACCAACTGGAAGCCCAGAGGACAAAAGAGCCCTCGGGTTTTGTCCACTCAGCTCAGTCCCCTTCCCCCTCATAGGGCAGAGTGAAGAAGGGGAAGGAAGAATTCAGAGGACAGATGGAAGATGCAGCACACGCACTTTTAACAAGATTAACGCCACTTCCTTAAAAGAGTGTCTATCCCCGGTTCTTACTGGCATTTGCTCAGAGCCTCAAAGATGTTTTCCTACACCTTATCTTACTTATACTGGGGTCCAAACACAGTCTCTTAGGTCTTTATTTCATAACAGTCCCTTCCTCTCCCTTTGTTCATGACTGATTTGATGACACTCAGTCATTTGCCCTGTAGAGCATCCCGCATTCTGGATTTGACCAGAATGCTTCCTGTGGCATCTTTGGATGTGTTCCCTTATTTATTTATTTATTTGTATGTTTGTTTGTTTGTTTATTTTTATATTTCTGGAAAATTAATAGTTAGATCTAGATTTAGGTTTAAATTGTATTAGCTCGAAATATCTCGTGTGTGGTGCTGGATGTTTTGTGTTCCATCCCGTTAGGACCCCAGGTTGTCCTACATTTAGTGCTGTTAAGTTTGATCAGGGGATTTGGACGGTGTCACCCAATAACTTCATTATAAAGCTTCCTGCTGACCTTTCGCCTAACGACTTCAGCAGCCACCAATACCCCTGCCTCCATCCATTACGTGTTTCCAAGGGTGATTTGCAGATTCTGTTCCTCCTTCTGTGTCGGTTCGCTGGAGTTCCTCCATCGAGAAGGACTTTTCACTCATCAGCTGTGAAATACAGTTGGAATAGGAAGGTCTGAAGGTTGGTTCCTGCCCTTTGCCAGTCCCTTGAGTAATGAGTTGGTGCCATAGTCATCACTAGTAGGGACCAGCGAAGTTGCTTTTGTTTTTCAGTTTTATTATGAACTCGAGGATGTTTACATCTCTGAAGTGTTTTAATCCACTTCGGTCACTGTGCTGTATTTTTAACTTTTTATTTTGAAATAATTATGGACTCTCAGCAAGTTGCAAAAACAGCAGAGTCCTATGTGCCCTTCCCCAGTTTCCCCCAGCTTCCCCCACTGGCAGCATCTTATGGGATGATAGTGCAACCTCAAGAGGAGGACATTGGCAGTAGGATGACACTGTTGACTAGACCACAGACTTTATTCAGATTTTACCAGCTCTTACTCACTGTGCTGTTTTTGTTTAGACCATGTCATTTTAGGCTAGCGGGCAGGATCTGTGCTTTCAGCCATAAAAGAGTCACTACCTTATTAATCCCGGATGTGCCCTTTTCTAAGGGGCACGGGGTTGGCTCTGCTGTTGGGGAAACACAGATTTTGGTCCTGAGTTGTCCCAAGACACGGCCCTTGGAGAGTCACCTTCCCACACGCAGATATACATGTTCTCAGGGCACAGACAAGGAGTTTTGAGTGCTGCCTCACAGGCACCACCCCCCACACATACTCATGCACATGCACACACACCCACCCCCATGCACTGAGCCCCCCATCCCATCCCATGCACACACACACAGGAGGGCTTGTTGGTTAACAGCTCTGCAATCTGACAACGCTGGTTCAAGCAAGCCTTTGCCCCTCACTAGCTGTGTAACTTGGGTGGGGTTGGGACATAACTTACTCTCACGGGCCTCAGTTTTCTCCTCTGCAAAATGGGAATATTAGTGTTATTGTGAGGACTGAGTTTCTAATGGAAGGACTTTTGGAAATGCACCTGGAATCCTGTAAGTGCTGGGCAAGTGTGAGTGATAAGGACAGATGAGACCCCTCCTCCAGACACCATGGATCCTTCCCTCCTCCCAGCCTTATCTCCTTGATGGAGGAATTTCCCATCAGCCCCTGCAGGCCCTCTCTGAGTCAGGTTCTGATCTCCCTTCTTCCCTCCCTAGGACCAGCAATAAGGAGCTTCGGCATCTCATTGAGGTCTCTGTGGTTTTGTGGGCTTTTGCATTGGCCAGCTGGATTAGCGACCGCTTCCTTTGCAGTTTCTGGCAGCAGATTAACTTTTCTTACATGCACAGCATCTGGTAAGCACCTACCCTTTGGTCTGGAGCTGGAGAACCAGAATGCCAGAGCTTGGAGCGGCAGCCTGGGAACAGAGAGGGGAGGCACAGATACTGGGTCTTGCATATGTGTAAGGGGTGACTGGTTACAGTCATGCAGTCAGTTCCAGAAGGTTCCTTTGGATGATGAGGGTTCATAAGAAGTAAGAAAAGGATCCAGGTGGGGCTGGGGGCATCCAGCTGTCTGTAGGGGCATGTTGCACCCTCAGCACCCTCTCTCTGCATCCCACAGGCATGTGCTCATCAGCATCACCTTCCCTTATGGCATGGTCACCATGGCCTTGGTGGATGCCAGGTATGAAATGCCAGACCAAACCCTCAAAGTTCGCTACTGGCCTCGGGACACTTGGCCCGTGGGGCTGCCTTATGTGGAAATCATTGGTGACCACAAGAACTGCTGAATGCTCGTTTCTCAAGTGCCCAACAACCTGCCAATTCACCTGTGTCTTGAGAAGAGAGGCCTGGATTGGAGTCAGAGACACTCCAGCTCCTTCCTGAAGCTCTTTCTCCATTCTCCTGTCCTGTGTGGCCTCACTGCAAGCAGGGGATGGACTTCATGACCACTCTGAGCAGCAGGCTGGTGACTCCTGGGGGCTGCCGGCCATAGCTTCCCTCCATGATCTGCCCTTGTTCTCTTTCATTTCCTCCTGTATGTTCTCTGCTTTCCTGTTGTCTCACTAACTGGTGAGGCTGGACCATCAGGCGCTGTGATTATGTGGCATCTACTGGGAATGACCTCAGGCTGGGGCCTGGTCCATGGGCTTTTTACTAATAGTGGAGATCACTACCAGACTCTTTGGACCTGTCTATGGCCATTTAACTTGGGGGCCCTCCCAGAGAAGGAACATGTTTTCCAGGCACCTCGTTCTACCCTGACTTATGCATATAGAGAGCTGGGAGGCTCATACACACTCACACGTGGACTTCTGTGGCCATCTCACTCATTGACAGTGGAGAAACGTGGACACCTGAATGGGCAATCTAGGTGCTGTTGGGCACGGGCATAAGAAGGGGGGCTTGGGTGACCAATGCAGGCTGTCAAGTGAGGGAGAAGGGGGGATGTTTTTTATGTTGGTTAAGAGTGCACGGAGTCAAGAGACCTAAGTTTTTATGATCCACCATTTCCTAGTTGCGTAATATGGGCAAAGTGATTTTTCCTCGTGATTTTTCTGAAGATGAGTACCTTGTCTGTAAAATGGAAATATTTCTTCCTTCATAAGATTTCTATGTGGATAAAACAAGGTGATGTGTGTAAAGTGTTTAGCATGGAATCTGGCAAACATCCATCCATCCATCCATCCATCCATCCATCCATCCATCCATCCATTGATCTTTTGGACTCTCCACTGAAGCAGCTGTTTATTTACCTACCCTTTAAATCTATTAATTTATTCATTCATTTCTTCATCTTTTCATTTTATCTATTTTTTACCTACCTGTTCATTTATTAATGCATCTTTCCAACCACTGAGTCGTTCATTGAAACATCCATTCATCCATCCACTTACCCATCGATTTATCCATCTATCCATTATTTATCCATCATCCATCACCTATTATCTTTCCATCCAACCATTCAACTGTTATCCATTCATTCCTCATCCTCCATTAATTCACACATCTATATTTATCCATTCATTTGCATTCATTTATCCATCCAAATCATTTCATCATTCTCTCATCCATCCCACCTATTCACTCATTCATCCATTCATTCATATATATCTCTTTAACAAATATACATTGAATGTCTACTATACGTTTTACACCAGCACCGGGGAATACAAGACAACAAAGGCATGCAAAGTTCTAGCGCTAAAGAGGAGACACACATTGGACAAGTAAAATGATACACCAACAAGGCAATTCCAAGCACTGATGAGTGCTGCCTAAAAGATAAAGTATGGTGATGTTTTAGAGAATCTCAGGGTGGTCTAGTGGCTCTTTTAAATGGAAGGTGAGTGGGGATTGCACTTCCCAGCTGTCATTTCCTCAATGACAAGAGGAAACAGGCCATGTAAAGAGCTGGGAAAGGCCATTCTGGGCAGAGGAAATGGCAGATGTGAGACTCCTGGGGGTTGGGATGCACTGGGGCAGCAGAAAGAAAGCTCTTGCTGGAGCTTAGTAAGCAAGGGAGAGCTCAGAGTCAGAGGTTCCTAACCTGGGGGCCCTGGCTGGGTTTCAATACTTCTGGACCATTTAATATTCTATGTAAAAGATGGGTGTTGGGGCATGTTATCTGGGCCCCAGGAGTGCCTCACTCCAAAAGAGTAGAGGCAAACCCATCTGGAGAAATGGAGAAATTAAAAGGGAGTGGCCACTCATATTTACTGAGTGTCTCCCATGTGCTCTATGCCCATGACAAACAGACAGGAATGTTCTCACTTTATATACATGGTTCAGAGATGGCAAGCAACTTGCCCAGGGCCACATAACCTGATATGATTCAGCAATTCCATTCCTAGGTATATACCCCAAAGAATGGAAAACAGGTATTCAGACAAATACTTGTACAAAAATGTTTATAGAAACACTGTTGATAAGAAGCAAAGGGTGGAAACAATATAAATACCTGATAACAGGTGAATGGATAAAGCTAATGTGGTATTTCACGGAATACTATTCTGCTCTGAAAAGGAGTGAAGCCTTGACACAGCAACATGGATGAACCTTGAACACATGATGCTCAGTGAGAGAAGCAAGACACTAAAGGCCAGCTATGGCATGATTCCACTCATATGAAATGTTCAGAAATAGGCAAATTCATAGAGACAGGAAGCAGATTAGAGGTAGCTGAGCTGAGAGCAGGGAGTGGGGAGCGACGCTAATAAGGGGCATGGGATTTCCTTCTTGGGGGAAGAACATGTCCTGGGACTGGATACAGGTGGAGGCCGCACACAGTGGCAACCTTCTAATTGCCACTGTGTTGTACATGTTGATATGGTTACTGGTTAGTTTTATGTTGTGTAAATTTTACTTCACTTAAAATTTAATAAAGTTCCCAGAGTCACCCTCCCGTTGGTCTTAGATCATGCCCCTGCCCCCAACCAATCCCAGCAGCCAAAAGGATGCAGTCCTTTGATTTGGCAGGCCGGTCATGTGCTTCCTAGGGGTGGTAGGTGAATGGATGAGTGGTCAAGAGCCCCATTCCGACTTTGGGTTTGAGAGGGGAAAGAGTGAGCACTTGGGGGCCCGATGCCCTTCCTCAAGCATTGTGCCCTGTCATGAATTGAGATTCTCCCAGAAGGGCTGCCATTTAAAAATTCTTACAAAGGAAACTTACAGGCTCATATTTGTCCTGGGAGGATCCCCTAGATCAGGGACTGTTACCAGGGTGAAAAAAGGGGAGAATGATGCTAAGAGAGAAATATTGTAATGTCCAGTGTACTGCCCTTTTCTGGGGAAAAACTTGTTACACATAGTTTGGTCGGTGCCAAACACATTCAATGACTCCCATTGCCTGCAGGATAAGGGTCCAAAGCCCCAGTGTAACAGTCAAGGTCTGCTCTGAGTTGAAGTTAATCTGAGATACATCTCTAGCTGGCCACTCCAGCTTGGTCATATTCAGTATTGTCACAGGTGGCTGTGTGTACATTTGTGGCTGGCAAGAAACTTGGAGGTACAGGGAACATACTGGAGACCAGAAAGAGGATTCCAAAAAAGAAAAAAAAAATCTTGAAGGCTTGGACCATCTACAAGGTAAAAGGGGAATACACACAGAAGTCCTCCCCTTGGGTGCAAATAAACGGGACCTCTGGAGGGCGATACAGACTAAACGCAGCAGCAGTTTGGTTACAGACAGGAAGTTAAACTCCCTAGGTTCAAAATATTACTTTCTGGCTGTGGGACTTGGGTCCACTTAGAGTCCTCTTCGTGTATCAATTTCGTTGTTTGTAACAAGGAGGTAACATGTATCAGTCACCAATTCTGCCAAATGCTCCAATTACTATTTGCATTATGTTTCTCTTTAACTCTACTCCCTTTGCTCACACTTAAACAGGAAACATTGTGTCACTTCAAAAAGTCACTTGTCCTAGATCAAAAATAACTGAAAAACTAGATACAATAACAACAAAAAGCTACCTACTGCAGCTCTGTGATTCTTCCCAGTCTTCAATAGAATCTCCAGCTGAACTTTAAAAAAGGGGGCTCTTTCCAACAATTATAGTTTAAAGGTTCTTCACTGCAAGACTTCTTAAGAGACAAATTGCGACTCCTCCTGCCCCCACCATTTTAATCCCTTTACCTGGGGCAGTGGCTTTGGAAGGTGAGTCTGAGGATCATGTGCAGAATTGGTGAAACCAAGACTCTGGGTGACTTCCTCCGCCCCCCCCCCCCAGTTTCCTTCCATAAATACAAGGACACCAGAAATGGCATTTCTAACAAAGTTCTCAGGTGATGCTGAGCCTGCTGGTTCAAGGACCACATAGAAGCAATGACTCACTGAAGTCCAGCTACATAAATAAAAAAAATTAAAGTTGTATTGACATCAAAGCTGCTGCTTTTTTCTTAGCATGATCTCCATCCACCCCCCCCCCCACACCCAGCTGGCACAGTCCTGGCCAAAATTAAAAAGTACAGTGTTATCTTGATAGCCGTCTGATCTTCTTCAGGGTTTTTGTCTGGACTTATTGACATTCCAGTTATTGATTTTCCAGTGCTGTTCTTTAACACAAAATATCAGCCATGTCACCTAATGAATACTTGGCTGATACTTAAATGAAACGTGGAGGTGGTGGTGTTGGGGGGAACACCCACACAAAACGATTTTGAAGCAGGAATTTTAATAACTGCACCAGGGTCCCGAAATAATAGGAGGAAGTCCTAATGTCTGAGAGACGTGGCTTACGAGATCCTGAAAAAGATAGAGGGAGGTGTCTCTATTCATCTAAATAGTTTCTATAAGTGGAACCACGGGATCACAGGTAAATTCAAAGACTGTTTCGGGGCGCCCTTAGCACTATAAATTCCGTGAATAAAACGAGACGCTTGGACCGTTTTTGATGGGGCACGGCATCGAATCTGCCTCCTCCACATCAGCGTCCACTGGCATCCCACCGTGCTCGGCCGGGCCCCATGTCACAGAGGCCCGAGCCGAGGCTCAGCGAGCAGGGAGGTGCCGGGGCCCAGGCCTGCGGCGCCGCAGAACCGCGATCGGAAGCGCGCCCTGCAGTCCCCGAGCCCGGGCTCATTCCGTCCCGCAGCGGCCCAGCCGCCGGGCACCGAGGGTGTGTCCCCGGGGCTCGCGCCCAGCCGGGGAGGCCGGGGCGCCCGCGGCTCGCGCAGGGAGCGCCCTCGAGGGCCGCGGCGCGCATGCGCGGCGCCCGCGCCCCGCCCCGCCCCCCTCCACGTGCGGCGCACACACCTCGCGCTGCCTCCCGCCCTCCTTCCGCCCGCCCCTGCGCTCCGGGCCTCCCATTGGCTGAGGGCGTCGTCCCTCCGAGAGCAGCGCGGCCGGCCCGCGCCAGGCCGGAAGTCCCGCCCCGCCACCCGCCTCCCGCGCCGCCGATTGGCCCGCGCGGCTGTCCTTCGGGGCGG
Organism: Cynopterus sphinx; assembly: GCA_030015415.1. Lineage (NCBI taxonomy): Eukaryota > Metazoa > Chordata > Mammalia > Chiroptera > Pteropodidae > Cynopterus > Cynopterus sphinx. The sequence continues at coordinate 39,651,716 of CM057390.1, read as the reverse complement.
CGGGCCCGAGTCGGCGGCGGGGGCCCGGGGTCGGTGCTCCGCCGGAGCTGGCGGCGGTTTCCGGTTCCGCGGGGCTGGCGGGCGGGCGGCCGGGAGCGGCGGCGGCGGCGGCGGCGCCTGACAGACAATGAGGGCGGCGGGGCGGCGCTGAGCGGCGGCGGCGAGCGACGCGGGGCCCGGGGGCGGGGCTGGGCGCCAGCCATGGACAATCAGGTGAGGAGCGGCCCCCGCCCCGCTGCGCGCCCGCCCGGCCCCCGCCCCCGCGCGCGCCCCCCCGCGCGCCCGGCGGGCCCGGCCCCCCCCCGCGCCCGGCCCCCGCCCGCCCCGCTTTGTGCGCGCCCACCGCTCCCCGGCCTGGGTGCGGGGCGGCGCCCCTCCCCCACCCGCGCCCCGCCGGGGCCCTCGGGCCAGCCCGGCGCCGAGCGGAGCCCCCGGGGGCGCGGCTCGGGCTCCCGGTCCGGCCCGGAATGCGTTGGGACACCCCTCGGAGACCCGGCCTGGCCCAGAGCCCCCTCCGGAGGCCCAGACTCCCTCCGCCTCCCCCCCCAGTCTCCTTCCATGACCCCTACTCCGACCCGACATCGCTTGGCACCCCAGCCCCGCGGCCCCGCAGGCGTCCCTGGGGACCCCTGGGATTCCTCGATCGGGCCCGTACCTCCTTTCTCCGTTGGGCCTGCGGCTCCCGTCCTCCCCGATCCTGGGCCCCGCGCGTCCCCGGACTCCCCGGGTGTGCAGCCCACCGCCTCGTCCCTCCCTTCAAGCCGGGCGGGGGTTCGCGGCCCCCAGAACCCGCGGGTTCGCAGTCTGCCGACCTCTCCCTCACACCCAGAGCCTTGTTACCTCTCGTCCTCTTCCGGGCCTGAGCCCCGTCTCCCCTCCGATCCCGCCCCCGCCTGCACCCTGGGGTCCCTTTCCCCTCAGACCCTGGATCTTTTCCCAGCAGGACCCAGGCTGCGTTGAGCGTCCCCGTCTTTGGACCTGAGCTCGCGTCCTCACACTCCCTTGACCCCACTCTGCTGCCTCAGCCCCCTCTGGTTTTAAGCTCTGGTCACCCTCCCTGCGGCCCCAGTGCCTGTGGGGCTGCGTCTTTCACCTTCAGACCCTCTTCTCTCCGACAAGGCAGTTTCTGCTCGGACTTGGAGCAGGCAAGCCTTCCAACGCCAGATGCCTCACCCCGCTCAACCCCAGCCCCTTTGCCCCGGGACCTTGGTTTACTCTTCCCCACGTTTCCCCCTAATCTGACCTCTCTCATCCGTCTGCTTCCTCTGACCTCAGTCGAGCTCCCCTCACTGACCTGCAGTCTCCCCAGAAGCCCAGGGCCTCCTTTCCTTACTTTCAGGGTCTCCCATGTCATTCCCTTGCCCCCCAGCCTCACGCTGTGACTTTGAGCCACTACCTTCTTTCAACACACCCTGTTTTCTCTGCCCTCACCAGCATCTTAGCACCTCCACCAAGAGAGCCTTGCTCCAAAGCCCCGGTGGCTCCCGCCCCTCCATAAACTCCCCACGGCCCCACTTCCTTCTCTGGAAATGGTGCCAACCTTTCGGTTCTGTAAGCCTGAGACCTTTTGGGCCTCTGGCCCCCCACTTCACCAGCGCCGTGCTCTCTCCTCTTCAGTACGCAGGCCCCTTCCCTTCAAGCCCAGGGCCACTGCGGCCCCCAGCAGAGGATCATTCATTTCCTCATCCTCCCCTCCTGCCCCTGGCTTCCAGGGACACAAGGCCAAGAAAAGTGGTGTGGGGTTTTGGGGGTGGCAGCTGAAATCTCCCTGCTAGTGAGGGCAGGTTGGGGCGTCTCTGGCTGCTGGCCCATGGAGGTGTCTCTGTCTGGCAAGGTGCTTCATGGCTGTGAGGTTTCAGGGGTGTGGGGCAGGAGGCCTCCCCCGGCCCATCCCAGCTGCCCGTGGTGGCATGGGATCATTGAGGCTTGTGTTTGTGGCACCCTCTCACCATGGTTTCCCTTGTGGCTTTGGTGTTAATGTCGTCTCTGAGAGGTAAGGAAGAGTTTATAGTGGTTGAATGGTGGGTTCCTACAGTGTGGCGCGAGTTCGTTGCCTGTGAATGGATGCAGCTTATTGTCTTCATTTTAAGTTCAAAACAAAAAATATACCTCAGTGTCCCCTTTCAGCAAAACCCACCTCTGGGAAGGGCTTGTTGGGTACCACACAGGCATAGAACGCCATTCCCACCTCTCTCCCCTGCCCCCTACTAGTCCTCTGGGGAGATGTCTTAGGCCCAAGTGTGTCCATTCCCTTTGTGATGTGCTGAGCCCTGGCTGCCTGGATGGTTGTCATTTGTGTTAAGTGGAATAGTGGAATGGTGAGAATAGGTGACATTCTTGGTTTGTGGCAGAGATAACAGCCAGGCTTGGTGGACTGGGCCCAAGGCTGGGCTGCCCAACGCCGTGGTCACCAGCCCCTGCAGCTCTTTGAATGCAGGTGGAGCAGAATGAAAATGCCCGTTCCTCAGTTATACCAGCCACACCTTAAAGGTTCAGTAACCCTCCCCCCCTTTGTGAGCCGTTGGTCTCCTCGCTGGGCAGCATGGAGAGGTGGCAGAAAGTTCCACCGGACTATGCTTGTCTAGGTCCTTGCAGAAGTATTTGTAAGTGAAACTGGGCCCAAAGGAAAGTATGTGTCACCCCATAGACTGATTCTCCATCCTTGGCTTGTTTTCATGAAAATTTGGGAGCGACCCAGGAACTCTGTTCCTCCCTGACAGGGATGGCACTCTCTGGGGAGGCAAAAGAGAATGTGGTGTCTTGTGCCCAGCTAGGCGAGTTGGCTGTCAGTGTTCCAGAATGCCTTCTGGTGTGCGGCAAAGCCTTTGAAGCCTGCAGAATCTCAGCCTTCTCTTTCTCCCCTGGGATGTCCCAAGTCCGTAGGTGCCTCAGTCTGATGGGGGACAACAGGACTGCCCCCCTAAGGGCCTGCTGGCTTTGGGAGGCTTTGCTCCTGTTTACTTTCCTCTTGTGTTCTCTAGAACCTTCAGTCTAGCTAGGGAGGGGGATCCTGCATATTGCTCTGGGGTCCCAACTTCTCAGTGGTGGAACCTTCCCCCATGAGCAGGAAAAGCCTCTCTGGTTCCCTCTACCCATACCCCAAGTCTCAGGGATGTTTTTTAGGGGTGAAAGGGTGATGTACTTTTGATGGTAGGTCTTTGCTCACTTAGGGATCATGTCTGGGAGGTATGAGATTGATCTCCAAGGCCCAGGGAAGGGATGGGTGTGGCTAACATCTGAGCAGATGCTGACAAGCCCCAGAAAGAAGGCTGGGGAGGGGTGTGGCCATAGGGGGTGCCTGGTGAGTTAGAAGCGGAGTCGGCTTCTGGCGGCCCTGTTCTGTGATGGGTAGTCAGCCTGTTGAGTCCCACACTCGAGTTGATGCTGGTCCCTCGGAGGCTTTCCCGAGTTTGAGTTTGGGAGCAGCCGCTGCGACGGCCCATTCTGCAGATGTGGAAGCACAGGCCCAGGGGGGCCCCTGGAGGAAGTGCTGCCGGTGGGGACTCTTAGGTAGCCTGCTCTGTCCCTGAGACCTTGCGGGGTGTGCTGCTGTGCGGATGGCCATCTCCTCCCCCACTCAGCTCTGAGACAGGTGCTTGGAAGGTTGGCCTGCCAACCTTTTTGTCCTGAAGTTAGCATGTTGCCTGAGAACAGGGACCCGAGTCCTGCCCCGCTTCACGTCTGTTGTTGTCTGCAATGGGGTTTCACCTGAGCTTTGCCCGTCAGTTAAATAAAAGCTCGTTGTAACAAGGGGCTGGCACAGCACCTCCACGTCTTGGGCACCTCGTGTGTGTGTAGCACGTGCCCTGTTTCAGGCCCCCTGGCAGGCCAGTGAGGCTCTGTCTCCCAGGAACCTGAAAATGAAGGGGTGCAGGCATGTCTGCACGCCGCCCCTGAGAGCCCCTAGAGCATTTGTCGAATTTTTTCTCGTCCCTTCATCATTAATTTGTGCCCTGGGTGGAGGGGACAAGGCCACACAGGACCAGAGAGGGATGACGTGCGGGTGCTGCCGCCAGCCCCCTGTGTGCTAGTTCTTAGAAGACCAGGGCCTCTTGCAGCAGTTGCTGAGAGGTTCCTGCCCTTGCTTCTGTCCCTAGCTCAGAGCAACCTGCCCTCCACTCGAGAGGGCGGGACAGCCTTTGTCTCCCTGCCTTTCTCATGGTCTCACTCAGTGGCTGCTCCTGAGAGCCCACCCTGGGTCTGGAAGGAGCAAGTTCTTCAAAGTGTTTTACTTGGGCCTGTGTCGCTGTGCTTGGGGGACTGGCCCTTCCTCCCACGTCTGTGTGTGGGGGCCATGGTGCCTGAGTGGTCTGCGGTGTGCTGTGGGACTTAGTAACTCACCCCGACTGACAGGGGAAAATGCTCTTGGGGTTCTCTGCTCCCGGGAGGGGACTGAATGAATTGTCGCATCTGAAGGAATTAGATGTAGTGGCCAAGCCCCAGGCATAATTATGCTTCTTGGTAAAGTGCAGATTCCCAGGAGAAGGGCATCTGTTGAAGAGAATTCCCACCAGAAGATCAGGGGAATCTTACACATAAACTGTTAAAGACCTGCCTTCTGGGGCCAGGCTGAGGGCAGGGCTCACGAGGCAATGGAGAAGGGGCACCAAAGGGACCAGCTTGCTCTTTCTCTCTGCCAGGTGCGTGTCTGGGAGCTCTGTGCTCCAGGGAAGAAGCACCTGGAGAGCCGCAGGCTCTGTTCACCTGGCTTACAGCACTTGGGAGTCTGGCCCTTGGGTTCCAGACGCCCTCCGCCACTTGGCCTGGAGGGAGGGCAGTGCCCAGCTGAGGCCCTCTGCCCAAGGTTAACTGTCCCCAGATGGCCTGCAGAGCCCTCGTGTTGCTCCTTCTCCATCTGCAGGTTTTTGGGGTGATGCCCCAGAAGTAAAATAGTTAACTCTTTCCAGGGCGGGCCTGGAACACTTTTCTTTGTATCAGGGTTTGTTTGGGGGAGTGGGTGGCAAAGTGGCCCCTAAGATCCTGGGACATGGCAGTAACAGATTGGGTCCCAGGGCCACTTTCAGCCACCCACTTTGGAGGCTCCACAGAGGGTGTGAATGCAGCTGGGACAGTGAGATTCTTCATTCCAAGGCGGTTCTGCGCTTAGCCTACCCCTTCCTAGAAAAAAAACTGACTGGTTTGCCTCAGCTCTTTGGTTCTGATGGACAGTGGAGAGGGCCAGGTAGAGTGAGGAAGGAGTGGGACGGGACCCCTGGAGGTGGACTTGGCTTAGCTGTGCTAACAGAGTGTCGTGACAGGTCATGGTCACTGGCCAGGGCTCAGCTTCCTGCTGCCTCTAGTTCATTGTAGCTTGAATGTCTTTCTGAATCAATGACTCCTAGCAGTGGCCCAGAAGGTGTGTCGTTCCACCATCTTTCTTTCTTAGAGGATCCCACATTTGGGGGAGTGCACCAATGTAGTAAAGCAGTCAGTCACTGGCACCTAGAACCTGGGGGTGTGGGGGCTGAGTTGGCGCCAGCCCCCTGGGCACAGGTGCCACCCAGCGAGGTTCGGGTCTGGCCGGCCAGCTGCAGAGGTGACCCAGCGCTGCTTGAGAACCTTCCTGTTTCCTTTGACCTCGAGTGTGATTTTGGTGCTTCCATTTCCCCCTCGCCGATGGAACTGTGGTCTCCACTTTTTCACAGTTACTGCTCTGCCACCCACGTGCCCTGGGTCGGAACCGCACGTCATCAGACATGCCAGGAGGGTGCTGGATCGGTGGATAACAGAATCCAGGAGATGTCTCATTATGCAGGCGTTAACCCCAGGGGATGAGAAGTCTTCTGCCAGTGTATCACTGTCGTGATTATGTGTATTTAGTTTCCCACCTGTAACAATCCCAGCGCTCCAAGGATTGCTTCGCGATTTCTCAGTGTGAAAAGGTTGGCGAGGAAGGCCGAGTTTCTTACACACACGGACCTGTACGTGGTGATCACAGCTGCTCAGGGTGTTGTAAATACCACTCGGGTCTGTTCGTGCTGGACGTGGTCCGTGCGCTCTGCAGACAGACGCTGTGCTTGATTCGAATATTCCGTGTTTACCCAGACGTTTAGTCCCTCGTCTCTGGCGTTTCATGGGGTACCTCCATGTCCCCTGAATGGCCCCAGTACCCCGACTCACTCCTACTTAGCATCACAGCATCCCAGCTATCAGGCTATCGGAGTTATTTGAGCCCCCTGGGCGCTGCTGCTCTGTCCTCTCAGAGGTCCTGCAAGTTCTCGCATTTCAGGCTCGCCCTAGGTTCCTTTGCCAGCCACACCCTCAGTCTCCTCCGTGCACGCTCACTTGTTTGTTTATTTGTTCTTTTCTGACTTCAGCCCAGACTCCACAGCTTGCTTGGCCCTTTTGCCCACATACTGTGTCCTTGCATCTATCATCCACTTAAATTTGGCTGTCATTTCTGTTACGTGGAATCTAAGGCCCCCCCATCCCCAAATGATGCCTGCCCCTCCCTCCAGTGATTCCCTGCTCTTTTCCCAAGGCACCCTGTGGGGACTGCCCTGTGCCTGGGGAACTCCTGCCCCCGTTAGGGTTTTACAGCTGCTCTCTAAGTGCCCAGAGCCTCAGTTAGCTCTTAGTGCTTGGGGGCCACACTGTCCTTGCGGGCACTTCCTCTTGGAAAGCACCACTAGGAACTCGCTGAGCTAGGAAGGCCCTCTGCTTTGATTCATCAAGTATTGTTGGTGGCTCCTTACCGCGGTTGCAAGATAGAGATTAAGAGGATGATGGCGATGTAGCCCCTTGGGGGGCTGCAGGGGACAGCCCAGGAGCAGCAGCGGGATGAAGTGGGCGCCATGGAGATGGCTGTACACAGACTGAGGGGTGCGATGGCGACCAGTGCCGTGGGCTCCGGAGAGAGCAGCACTTTTTACGCCAGGGCTTCAGGGACGGGTGGAACTCGATCAGCAGAGAAACGAGAGTAGGGCACCGCAGGCTGCGGGCAGGAGGAGCCGAGGCGACAGGAGTGGTGGTCTGGGCACGTTGCTGGGCGGCCGGCGTCCAGCCCGGACAGAGGGCCGGCGTGTTCCCTGTGCGTCCTCTCTCGACACACGCGGACTTTGTGATAGCTTTGCGTGTGCGCATGCGCACAGACGCACAAGTGGACTGGAAGAAGTCCACTCAGAGCTCAAAAGGGTTAAAAGTAAAATAATGAGCATCTCAGCCTTGAGGACACTCAGAGGTGGGGGGTGTGTGTCTGGACTTTGTTCTGAGGGCGTGGTGAGCGGGGAAAGCTGTGAAACGGGCGGGAGATGAGATCTGTCTGCTCTGCCTTCGTCTGTGACTGAGCCGCCAGAGGAAGGCGAGGCTGTCGGGGAGAGGACGCTGGTGGCAGGGCCTGACAGGTTGCCGGATCGCAGAGAGGAGGCAGGTGCTGAGGGACTGGCCTGAGGGATGGTCAGTGGCTTGGGTGAGAAAGGGTGGAATGTGCCGAGTGGGAGGTTTCTGGCCGGGGAGGGCTGGGCAGCCTGGCATGGGGGAGTGTCCTCTGGGAAGTGTGGCATCCACACCACCCACTGCTCGCTCCTGGTTATCTCAGCACTTAGGAACAAGTGTCCACTTGGCCCGTTTCCTTCCCATTGTTCATGCATTTGATACTAGGTGTTGGGCTGTGTCCGTGGGAGGTCTGGCAGCATCGCACCCAGGAGAGCAGCTGCTGGTGGTCGGTTCCCTGGCAGTTTCTGGCCTCCTAAGTGCTGCTGGCTTTGAACTTTAGTGACTTTGTGTCCAGTGGAGTGGAACTAACTGGCAGGTGCTGCCTCATGTCTGAGGGTAGAGTGTCAAACACTGCATAGTGCAGGGACCCTATGGGGCTGCAGGTCCACTTATGACCTGTCACCAGGAGGCTTGGAGCTCACCCCTCCATGCTCGCCATTCTGCTTTTAAAGCCAAGCCAGCATTTGTGTGGATGACTCAGGTGACCTTGAGGGTCTCTGTTTTCTGGGAGGCTTTCTGTAGGGTGGAGAATGAAAATGCTTCAATCAAGGAGCGTGGGTGGCTCGACCAGCGAGGCAAGCTGGCCGAGTGGCTAAGGGAACCAGGGACATGCACCTGGGCTGGAGTCTGGGCCCTGCGTCCTACCAGCTGGGCCCCCTGCTGTGTGCCATGGGCAGCTCCCTCATGGAGCCTTGGGCTCCTCCATAAGTGGAGGTAACTGCGCCCTGCGTTTCACCGTCGTATTCCATGAGGTCTGGGTGAGTCCCCGAGGAGCCGCCGACCTTAGAGGGGAGCAGATGAGCCATTAGCAGGTTGAGTTCTGATATTGAACAATGCTGAGGAGACAGGTGATGTGGTGGGTGTTTCCCTGTTGGGTGGTCAGGGAAGACCTCCCTGACGAGGTGACAGTCCAGCCTAGACCTCAGTACAAGAAGGATCCTGCCACCTGAGGCAGAAGGAACCATGGGCGCCGAGGCCCAGAGGCAGGAGCGAGAGGGGGAGGGTGGGGAGAGGATGTGGGTCCATAGTGCCTGGGCCGCGAGAAGCTCCCGGAAGCTGCTCATGCTCTCGTCGTGGTCCACGAGCCCACGGTCCTGCTCGGTGTTTTTATTTACCGTGCCCAGTGCAGACCGTGCTGAGTGCAATGAGGCGGGACAGAGGGCGGTCCCCTGCTCTGGGCTTTGCGCTGACCCTCTGCCTCTCTCTTCCTCCCACCAGTGCACTGTCCAGGTGAAGTTAGAGCTGGGGCACCGGGCCCAGCTGCGCAAGAAGCCCACCACAGAGGGCTTCACGCACGACTGGATGGTGTTTGTCCGCGGCCCGGAGCAGTGTGAGATCCAGCACTTCGTGGAGAAGGTGGTCTTCCGCCTGCACGACAGCTTCCCTAAGCCCAAGCGTGGTGAGCGCCCCCGAACCCCAGCCCGCGGCCCGGCACCTCCCATTGGATGTCACTTCTTGCAGGGCTGGTGCTCACCTTTCCCCTGGGGTGCACTGGGCCCACGCCGTGAGGTTTTGGCTTGCACTCCTCCACGTGCCCGGCCAGGATGCGGCCCTTAACTGACCTCGCCAAGGCCCCCCTCTCTCCCCCTGCCTCTCCTTCAGCTGTCACCTTCATCCCTTCACCATAGGGAAAACTCAAAAGAGGCGGTGACTGTGTCTCATGTCTCTGTTTAGAGTCGGGCTGTGAGAATCCTCCAGAGAACGTGGTCAGTGGCCAGTGGGTAGGAAGGGTGAATTACGCCCACTTGGTGAGTGATCAGGAAATGGCTTATTGGGTTTGATGAGAGATGCAGTTTTAAGATCTCATGCTACTTGGAGCAGAAAGCATAAGAGGCACCCGTTTCACCACTGTCCTGTTTCCTGTGTCTTCCGTGTCAGTCCACAGACTGGTGTCTGATAAGCACGGGTGCCTCGTTCATGTTTTCCGCAAAGAGCTTGATTTCCTATGACCCAGTCGTCTGACAGGGCAGAGACAGGGGAACTCACCAGTTTATGGGGATTGAGAACACTTCCCGGGAATTTGATGGAGAAGTTGGGAACGAAAGTGGTGGCCATCTCGTGAGCTCTGTGGGGGTCATGTCTGCTTGTCACCATGGAGTCCCCACAGTAAAGCCTGGTGTGTCACAGGAGTCCCGAACATCCCCTCGCTCCCTCCCTGCAGTAGTGCGCTCTGTTGAAAACCCGGAGGAGGTGGTTTTTAGTAGAAAGGTGCAGGTTTGCTAGAAGGAGTTAACATTTGAGATGGGTATGTGATGTGCTAAATATTTCTCGAAGGGATGTGTTGATAAAGGCAGAAGGAATTTTTGCCAGCAAAGTGCCGCAGGGCGGGAGAGCCCCTACTGGGCCTCTGACCCCTCTGCCTGCAGCGCCGATTCCGGGCACCGGAGCTGAGCTGGGAGCCAGTGGACAGGACAGTCTGGGCAGGGGCAGGAGCACATGCTGGGGCCACTGGGAGCCTGGGCCAGCAGCGGCTTATTGTCCCGTCGGGGAAATGGCGAATGTGACAGAAGCAGAAACTTATGGTTCAGAAGGGGAGGCGACTCAAGATTCCTAGGGGCTTCGTGGCCATTCCTTTTCCTGTCAGTTTTCAGCAGTTCCTTTCCCGCATTTCTCCTTTCCCGAGTCTTCCCCTTCCCTCTCTTTCCCTCTTCTTCCCTTCTCCTCCTCCTCTCTGAGCATCTTGGAGAATAGATGTTGTTATTGACAATAGCAGATACTGTAAAGCACCTGTAGTAATTATTATTATGATGATAATGTAACGCGTGCCACCGGTCAAGCACTCCAGCAGGGTCTCTGTCCATTCTTCCCACAGCCCTTTTACAGGTGGGGAAGCAGGCTCAAGGGGGCCAGGTAAGCTGCCTGAGCTCTGAAGGAGGGGTCCACACCCCGGCCTGGGGGCCGGGGGGCCTTTGGCACCGCCTGTGTGGTTGGCACCGGCAACGCCCACTATTCAGGTGTCCTCCGTGTGCTGTCCAGCAGAGCAGAAGCTGCGGCTGCCTTTCTCTTGGGCCCTCCTTGTTTCTCCGGCAGCTTCTGCCCCGGTCTCTTCCCTGCCTCCCTCACCAGTCCTCTTCCCTTCTCTTCAAATGGGCCCAGCACGGTGGCTCCATTCACCTTTACCTGCTTATTTCGTCTTCGTCCCCACAGGGGTCAGTAACCAAGCGGTTACTGGCAGTGGCAGTAGCAGTCTGTGTGTGTCCTGTACTCAGCCATTCTGTGCGCTCTGCTCATGACAGCCCTGTGACACAGACCTCCCGGAACCCCGGCCACTAGATACGGAAAGAGAGCTTCAGAGAGGCCAGTAACCTGCTTGTGGTCACATGCAGGTGCAGAGTCTCTGAGTTCCAAGTGCCTGGGAGATGAGTGGTGAGAGAGGCCCCCTTTCTCAAGGTGTCAGTTTGCAGGCAGAGTGTAAGTCAGTAGTTGAATGAGTGACGCTTGTTGCAAAGGCTGCACGAAACGTATCAAATAGTAAATGGCAGGGTGGCTGTTTGCCTTGAATGAAACTCACTGGGGTTATACCTTGCCAGTTGTCAATGAAAAATGGATGAGTGAAGAGCTAGTGACTTTCTACAGGACTCTGGCCTTTGAAATCATACGTAATGCACTTAAAAAGTGTCTTTAAGATCACACATGCACACAGCAGACCCGGCAGGTGCCAGGTGGGGAGTTTTCCATGTCTCATCTCGTCGCTGGTCACACCACCCCAGGGGCCCCTCTCTAGCCCTTTCTGGATCGCATCCTTCCTGAATGCTTTAAATTAGTGAAAGCGGATCTACTTTTTAGCAATTCATCCTTCAGATGAAAAAGGTTTTTATTAATTTACCAGTATGGAATGCTAGACCTTCCTTTTACTAAACTCCAACCCCTCATCCACCATCCGCCCTAAAAGTTTTAGAGTTTCACGGAGATTGTCTTTGTGGTTGTGAACGAAGAGCTTACCTTTCGGTTCCTCCACAGAGGTTCCCTGTCACCTTTTTGTGGGGAAGTCCTCTGGCTACCAGCTGTAACTCGTAGTTTCTTTGCTCAAAACACCTAAACAACCTCACGCTTCTAGCCTTTTTTTCTGTTTTGTTTCCTCCATTGCACCATCTTAACGTACACATCACTTCTCTGGTTCGTCCCCTCACCCCTTCTGAGTGAGAGATTCGTGTCTTGCTGTGGTTGCTGCTGTGTCCTTGGCACTGACAGGGCAGAGTGACTACCTACTAAATACTTGTTGAGTGAATGAATGGGTTCTTCAACTCCGTCAGCTTGGTCGTTGTCTTCTGACTTTCCACCCCGGAAGAGGACATGAGCAACCCGCCTCTGCCTCAGAGCCCTCCTTCGGGGAGCTGTACTTGACGTGGTTGCGGCTGTCGAACTGAGACCGAGGCCCCCAGATCTGCAGGTGCCGTGAGTTGTGAGCTAGGGAGCAGGCTTGGCTTTACTGGCTGGTCACTGTCAGGCTGTCAGGGGGGCTGGGATCTCATTCATCTCCTCTGCGAGCTCTGTGCCACTCAGAGGACACCAAGGTCATGTCAAGGTCACAGGGTTCTTTCCTTATTGTTCTTGGTTAAAATTCAGCCCTGTTTATTCTGCTTCATGTTTGGGCCCTGACTTCATGACTTCTCTTTGCTTCTCCCTTTTCTCCCATTGTATTGTGTCTCTGCCATGCCTTCACCTTTCACCCCCCACTCCATGTCCTCAGTCATTTCATTAACTGTTAGATTCCCCCCGCCCCCCGCATATTTCCTTCTGGCTCTCTTGTTCTTCTCTAATCACGACTGGCCCCTCTTGAGACCACCTCTTTAGCCATCCCTCGGGACGAATCTTTACTGTTCTCTTGGGGGGATTTGTTTGTTATCCTCTGTTTTGGTTTATTTTCTTGTTTTTCTGGAGTAATTTTTCAAGTAATGTCTCAAGAGATTAGTAACTGAGGAAGTTACGAAGAAATGTGTGTGGGAAATGAACTCTGACTCCTAGCATATTTGAAAGTGCCATTAGTCTGTTCTCACTAGAATGATAGTCCCGGCATAGTGTTCTAGTGAGACAAATACTGTCACTGAGAGCTTTGAAAACGTTTGCTGCTTTGTCTTTTGAGAAGTCTTGACACAATTGGGTTCTATTGCAAATTAGCTTTTTTTCCCCCCCTCTGGGAGCATTTAGGATATTTTTAATGATGTTTTTTTGGGATATTGTTTCTGTGGTGTTTTCTGTGTTCCTTGTGCTGGATGTTTGGTGTTCTCCATTTAGTTCCGGAAAGACTTCTATTTCTTCGGCAGTTTCTTTCCATCTATTTGTTCTCTCTTTTTCTAGGATGCTTATTTCTTAACTTCTGTATGACTAAATCTTTTTGTCTATCAAATGGGAACAATTGTATCTGCCTCAAGGTTGAAAGGATTAAATGAATTAATATGTACTAAGTTCTTAGAGTAGTGCCTGCACACAGTAGGTGCTTTATAAATATTAGCTTGCTGTTAGCATTTGTTTAATGCGATAAATTGTTTCTTCATGTCTTGGTTTTTAAAAAGAATCTTTTTGCTCTATATTCTGGGAAACTTCCTTGGCTTTATTATCTAGTCTTTGCACTGAATTAAAGGATTGTAAGTACTGTGTGTATTATATTTAAGAGCCCTCAGTCTCTCGTTTTTCTTTTTAAAAGTACCTCATTTTTATTTGTTGGGCATATCTTGGATCTAAGGGCAGTGACTCTGGTTTCTGTTTCGTTTTTTCTCTTTCCCAAGTTCTCTGTGGGCTTTGATTGTCCCTTCCACAGGCGGGAGCTCTTCTCCAGCACTGGTAACCAGCAGGCTTCTGCTTCTGGATACAGGCTTTCAGTTTCCTAAAAGAGGAGGGCTTTACCCCGGGCCCATTTTCATTCCGTAGCTTTAGCTTCCTCCAGAGAGCTTCACCCCCCCTCCCACCACCACCACCCGGATTTCCCCAGAGGGAAGCTTGAAACTGCTTGTGCCTGGAGTGGGGGTGGGCTGCTGTGGTGGGTAGCAGGAGGGCTCCAGGCTGTCATTCAAATACAGTCTCTTCTGGGCTTTCTTCTTCTTCTTCTTCTTCTTCTTCTTTTTTTTTTTTTAAATAACTGCTTTCCTGAGATAAAAGCCACACATGATAAAATTCACCCTTCGCACGTGCCCAGCGCTTTTAGTGTATTCATGAAGTGTGCAGCCATCACCACCGTCCTTCTAGAACGTTTCACCCAGCAGATGCACAGCTTCTGGCCCCCGTTAGCCATCACCCCTCTCGTCTTCCCTTTCCTCTCCAGCTTCGCCCCGGCCTCCTGTGGATGCCACACCTCTGACCTTTCGTGGATCTGGCACCAGCCGGCTCTGCCTGCCTACAGTGCCTTGTAGCATGTTCTGAGCTACAGCTTCCTTTTCTTATTTTCTCGCCCAACATGCCCTCATCCACTTTTCACCTTCCAGAAATTTCCCCACGTCTCACATCACCTGCCTCTGCTTTTCATTCCACAGCTTTATGTCCCTTCGTGTCTACCGTTGATTGTGGTGGGCTCCCAGGTGGAAGGCAGGGCAGGGTGTGGCGTTTGGTCTTCTGTGCTGGCCTGGAAGCCTGTGCTCCCTGTTCCCCATCTCTGAAAGGATGGACGTGTTTCAGCCTTGGAGGGCCTGGCACGTGACAGGCCTTTGGCGAGAGATTGAGAAAACGCACAGTAGAATCTCTTCCTTCAAGGTTTTATCGTCTGGTAGGGACGTGGAGATCAGACGTGACATAAAATGTACTCTTGGAAAGATAAATGCCCTCAGCGGAAGTAAGTGACCTGGAGGTCAGAGGCCAAGGGAAGCCAGGTCTGTTTCCTATAGGAGGCGGTCCGGGTCCCCACTCAGGCCTGATGGCTGCCTGGGGCACTGGGTGGGGAGGACAAGGGCTGGGGGCGGAGTCGGGAGCAAGTCCGCAGGCCTCTCCCTTGCCTCTGCCTCTTGTGTCCTTCCGCCCTTGGGGATTTTGCAGTGAGGACAGGCCACCTTCCCCTCTGCTTCACTTCCACTTTCCTTCCTGGGTTCAGATGAATGCTTCAGGCGTTCGGGTGTCTGCCAGGCGACCCGCCCTGTGCTCAACTGGGGACTTGGGACTTGGGCTCAGAGGGCAGACTGCAGGGCGCTCATAGAGGACGGGCGTGGGCAGAGCACGAGGCAGTTAGCGTTCCCGTAGCTGGAGAGCCCCTACTTCTTCACTCAGTCCGCTCAGACAGGATCGAGGGGCTCCAAGAGATGCGGTCCAGGTTACTTCCGCTCCAGGTCCATCTCCTTTGGCGGAGGACCTGAGGACGGCATGGCATGTGGCAGGCTCAGCAGTATTCGACAGATACTTATTGAGTGTTTTTGAAAGGTCTGGCCCTGGGGATGTGGCACTGAGTGAGACGGAGCTGATATAGGGATTGAGAAAGACAGCCAGAGTAAGCACAGGAAATCCTCTGATGAAGTGACAAAGGCTGCTGGTGGTCTGTGGGAGGGAACCATGACCTGGAAATGGGGGGGAAGTGGAGCAGGGTGCCTGGCTGAAGTAATCTGAGATCTGAGGTTTCTTGGGGCTGGACCTCAGGACCTGAGGCCTGGCTGGTAAGCCTTGAGGCTGGTTCCAGGGCAGGTGGGGAGCCACCAGGGGTGCGGGTGGGGTGTGCAGTGAAGAACTACCATTCCTACTGCCCATGCAGGCGGTCCCCAGGAGCAAGCCTGAGGCATGATGGCTAGTGGGGCCCCGGGCAGTCACCCACAGCAGAGCCACAGGGTGCTGGGCAGTTGTGCATCCCAGAGCAGTCTGCAGGTGGGTTGGATAGTGTTTGGTGACAGGCGAGCCATGGGAGAGAGAGGAGTTGGGACGTCCTCAATCCTTGGGCAGCCTGAGTCCCAAGCCATGGGATCCTGGGGAAGGCGTGGGTTGCAAGGGGATGAGGAGCTGCTTTGGGGCAGGCTACATGTGAGGTACCCGTCTAGCACCCATACATGGATGTCCCAGGAGCAGAAGACAGGCTGCAGTAGAGATTTGGGGTGGAAGTCACCTGTGACTCTCCCATCTGTGGGGTCAGAGGGGTTTCCCCAAGCCTGAGCTGTGAGCCCTGCCCCCACTCCCCTGGGGTTTGCAGACTGGGCCTGCAGAAGGCTGTCCAGCCAGCCCTGTCCTGGAGGGTTGCGAAGAACACCAAGCCGCCTGCCAGTTTTGTTTGGGTAGATGAGATACGTGAGATATTTGATGAGATTTTTGAGAGCTGAAATTTTTTAAAGAAAAATTTTAAAGTGTTTTAATTTTTAAAAGTTGCCTTTTATTATGTTTCATGTACTGGTTTTTAGTAATTTCTGACCCACTTAAAAATTATCTGACTGATACACATTTGCATAAAGATTTTAACAATCGGCAGGATTTTTTCTGTCTCCCAGTACCGGTTGCCTCTGGGGAGGTGGGGTGGAGGATAGCGGGGATTTGATCTGTATTGTTCTGGGTTTTTTTTTAAGTGGGAGAATAATATTTTTGTGTAACTTGCATAGTGAAAATGTACGTGTCAAACACTGACTACATTCTGGAGAGTGAGATTGTCGGAGATTGTTTTACCTGCATCTTGCTATTCTTAGTTTAAGTTTTGTTTTTTTTTTTCTTAAACTCTGGGGTCAGTGAGTCTTTGTGTTACTTGGGAATGCTTTTATTAGGAGCCAAAATGGGCCCAGGAGAGCGTCCCAGCTGAGTCGAAGTCTTGGCCATCTTCTGGTATCAGGATACACAGTCGAGTGAGTGGTGGAAGGTCACTGACACTGTAGTGGGTGGCCAGGGCCCCCTGGGTCTGGCACCCTCACCCGTGCCACACTCACTGCCCTGAGCTGGTTGCACTTGAGCAGCCCATGGCCGGACTGGCTGCTCTGCCTTAGCTGGTCTCACGCCCTCCCACCTTCCCACCACGTTGCGCTGGGGGTACCTGCCTCCAGCTATACCCTTTGGACCCTGTGACCCGTTTGGCATGGAGTTCAGCACTCAGGGGATCTGGGGCCTGAAAAGCCAGGACCCTGTGAGGCCAGCAAGCCCTAGAGAGGCGGCTCGGGGCGGCGGGGCCTTCGAACAGGCTGGACACTGACGCTGTGTTTTCCCTTTCTCTTTAGTGTGCAAGGAGCCCCCCTACAAAGTGGAGGAGTCGGGATATGCTGGCTTCATCATGCCCATTGAGGTGTACTTCAAAAACAAGGTAGAGTCCCCGAGCGGCGGTGGAGGGGCGTGCAGGCCACGAGAGAAAAAGTAGAGCTGGTGACACGTGGGTGACAGATGCTGCGATCATTGGTCACAGAGCTGTCCGTGTGGGAGTGCTGCTGTGTGGATGTTGCGTCCATTGGTCTGGAAGATGGTGGCCGGGGTGGGGTTACTGCGATGCAGACGAGTGAGGGCTGTCTCTCCAGGTCACCCGGCCACGTCCGGTGGTCTGGCCGTTTGGGGACAGGGCCAGACGGTGTGGCTGGTCCTGTCGGGCTTGTCACTGGGCTGGGCATCATGGCGAGGACCTGGACGTGGCTGAGTGTTCAGCAGCAGCAGCAGCGGCTGGTTTTGTGGGGTGAGCCACACCTCTGAGGAGCGTCTTCAGTGGTCTGGCGCGGGGAGGGGTGGGTCATGTTACTGATGAAAAGGCAATTTATAGGTATACTTTCTGCAGGAAAAATGTTGGCAAGGGTGGTCTTGGGGGTGGGATTCCAAGTGGTTTTTGTTTGATTTTCTTTGGCGTGCATTTTTTAAATATTTGCAATGAACATATTGACATCTGTGTTCGATATGAGGCTGCTGTGACAAAGTAGCACAGACTGGATGGCTTACAAACAAGTTTATTGCTCACGGTTCTGGAGGTGAGAAGTCCAAGGTCAGGGTGCCAGCCCCTCTTCCTAGTCACTGTCTCCCTGCTGTGTCCTGACTCAATGGAAGGGTGAGAGGTTGGTGGGATCTCTTACAAGGCACTAGTCCCGTTCCTGGGGCTCACCCCCAAGGGGACCCACCTCACACTGACTCCTCTGGGGCTTAGGGTTTCAGCGTGTAAATTTCAGGGGAACATCCAGACCATCGTTTTTTTATAAAGCCTATTAATTAAAATTGAAAACGAGCCCTCCTGGCAGCCTGCCTCTGCTCCTCCTCACAGATGCCACCAACAGGCCATGGTGACCTTCCCTGGCTCGGAGGTGGCTTGGCCATGGCTGGGTGCTTTTCTCCCAGTGCAGGCAGCTGGGCTGTCTGTCAGGAAGGGGACCCCTGGGAGGCCTGCGGATGCTGCAGCCTCCTAATGAGTCTCTTGTTTGTTCCTGGCTGTCGTGCAGACCACCTGGTGTCCAGGACCTCTGGGGGTGGCGTTCAGGTGTGCTGCCCCACCAGGGACCGAATGACATTTCAGCAAGTACCATGCAGCGGGATTCAGCTCTGGGGCTTCCTGGAGCCCAGTTCCCAGAAGCATGGGTCCCCTGAAGCTTTTATGGACTCAGAGCTTGAGAGCCCTGGTACCCGGCCATATTGAGGGCAGAGCTCAGCCGGTCTGCGGGGTGGAGGCTTGTGCCTTTTGGGGAGCGGCTGGGGGAGATGCAGGGGGGCCGCCGTGTCCTGCAGGGCCATCGTCCCACCACCTGCTTTGGGAGGCCAGGCCCAGGAGGCCTCTTGCTGCGCTGAGAGTGGGGAGAAGGGGGCAGGGATTTTGGAGGCACAGGGACCCATGCGGGGGACTCAGCCGCTGGGGGCAGGTGTCACCGGTCTCTGCAGGCCCTGTGGGGAGCCTGTGGAGGACACGATGAGGGTCGTTCCCCGGGTGGATGGGAACACAGGCTGTCTGCAGAAAGTGCCAGTGGCCCCGTGCACTGTTGCTCTAGGGGCCGGGCAGTGGTGGCAGAATTCTTTGAAGCTCCCCTCTGGGTTTCGAATATATTTCTTTGAGGCTCAGAAGTGGTTTTGGACCCTATTGGTCAGCAAGGATTTGTGTTCTCTGAGACTTGACTGGTCCCTGACTTCTCGCTGTCCCCAGGGGTCTGCTAGTGGGCCCTGGCTTACCCCAGGGAGTGGGGGCACGGCTGGCATCAGACAGTAATGCAAGGTGACTGCTGGGTCTTAGTGCCTTCCTGGCCCGGAGGTTCTTGCCGGGCTCTGGAGTGAGAGAGGCAGGGGCGCTTGGTGCTTGCGACTCAGCTCAGACCTTTCCCTGTGGTGGCCTCTGCAACCTTTGTGCCTCAGACCTCTCACGGGTGGCGGTGAGGCGCACAGGGCCTCCCTCTAAAGGGGCACCTGTTTGGGGCGGCCCCTCCTGACCCCTACCTGAGCAGTACTCCCCTGGGCCTCGTGTCCAGACTTCAGGGCCTGTATTGAGTCCCTCAGGATCCGCCCATGTGTCCTGGCCCCGGCAGGGAAGGGACTGGGTGGCCCTCTGACCGCAGGACTTGTGTGTGCAGGGCACAGCGTCCTCATCTACACTGTGGCATCGAGGGGCAGAATGGGCTTCCCGGAGCCTGTCCTGAGTCCCTGTGTGCTGTTCGGGGTCTGCGGGCTTGCTTCCTTGGGGGTGGTGCGGATATGCATGGGCCGGACCCTGTGCTTCTCTTAATTGCCCCGTCCCTTTGCGAGGCTCTGAGGTGCTGGGCCCAGCGGTCACCACTTCCCCTGGTGCCCCTTCAGAGGGGCATGTGTGCTCCTCACCATCCCATGCATCGAGCAGGCGTGGCGGCAGCTGGTTCAGGGTGAAGGGTTTTCTGATCCAGTTTTTTGAGGTGAAATTTAATACAGAAAACACTTTCTCATCTTAGGCGTAGTAGGTTTTCCAGGTTTCATCATGTGTTTTCTTTCAAATCCTGTTGGCGGATGGTTGTTTTTTTTGTGACAAAAAGGTCACATTCCTTGGGGTTTTTACCTGTCTGACCAGTTCCCGCAGAGGCCCCATGAGCCTGTTCTCAGAACTACAGTGCGGTGTTGCTCGGGACAGACACTGGACTCGGCTGCGCGCCAGTCGCGGACCCAGGGTCCTTAGCTCGCGCTGCCAGGTGAGTGGGCAGGCGTTTGGTGTCCAGACGAGCTCCGGAGGAAGGCGCCCTCCCGTCTGTGGACGAAGCAGCTCTTGGATGCGCAGCCACCTGCTCGGGCCGCTCAGTTCGTGGCGGTGCTGGGATTCGCACCAGCGGAGCGTGTGGTCCTGTCCACACCCCCAGGACAGGCTCGACCTAGCGCAGTAGCTGTTCGTGAATCCTGGGCTGTGCTGGCATCTGGGTGATAGGCAAAGTGTGCTTTTGTGCGCTGCGTTCTGCAGACGTTGTCTGAATGTGCCCCGCCTTAGAAGGTTCGTGAAGACCAGGCAGCTGTGCAAAGTGAACGCCGGTCCCATGCAGCGGCTTGTGCAGGGTCGGACACAGTAGGGTCACCACAAGCAGGTCCTCTGATAGCAAAAAAGTTTATTGAGGTGAAGTTTACATAACATACACTTACCCATTTTAGAGTGTACCGTTTGCTGGCATATAGATAGCGTAGTCACGGTATGCAACCATGCCTCCAGTCTCAAATTTAAAAACATTTTTTCAGGTGAGGCAACCTTTGGTTGACCTCACAGATGGCAAGGACCTTGTCAGCTTACAATTTTTTATTTTTTTTATTTTTTTATGCCTACAGCCCCTGGTCTTCCTAGGTGGTCTCCCATCCAAATACTAACCACGCCCGACCCTGCTTAGCTTCTGAGATCAGACAGGATCGGGCATGTTCAGGGTGGCGTGGCCATAGACTTGTCTCAAATTTCTTGTTTCCTCATTCTCCCTGCCACCACCTCTGGCAGCCTCTACTCTGCTTTCTGTTCTACCGATTGCCTCTTCTAGACGTTTCATTGAAAGGAATCAATCGTAAACTGCACGTCCTCCTATGTCGGCTTCTTTCACTCATTGAAATGTATCCGAGGGTTATCCGTGTTGCCGCGTGTCAGGCTTCATTCCTCCCTCATTCCAGTCATACCCTGTTGTATGGGTGTATGGGTAACACTCGATCCTCATTACTCATGGTAGTTTTATTCTGTAAGGTCACCACGAATGCAGAATTACTGAACACTGGACCGTTGCTGCGAGGGGGAATACAGTGTTTCGTTCCTGCAAGTCTCCGGCCACGACGCTTCCATCAGCTGGTCGTGTGTAACCTGTGCCGCGCGCGTCTCTGTGCACAGGTGGCTTATTTACTGAACATCGCTGCTGCATTAATGTCTAACTCATAGCCGGCTCTGTGACTCCTGCCCGACCAGGCTTCCTTTGTAAGGCACGTGCCAGCCTCCTGTGCCCAGGAACCATTTCAAATAGCCAGAACACCAGCAGCACGCACGTACTGTCAGAATTGGGGCGCTCGCCTGACCAGGACGCTGTCTGAGTCTGGGAGCTGAGCTCAGAAGGTGGCAGAGTGGCCGGCTGGGGCCATGACAGCCCGGAGCGGTGCGTCGGGCAGCTAAGTGCTCCCACCCCCCGTGCGTGTCTGTGAACGAGTGTGAGGACCGCGAGTCCTGAATTTGGGTGTTAAATCAGTTCTGGTGAAAAGGGGGCTCTGCAGGCCTGGCACCCATACGTGACGAAGGTGCGCTGCACCATGGTTTGCTCGCCTGCCCGCCTGTGGGTGGGCCCCCGGGCCGTTTCCGCCCGCTCGCTGCTGTGCACACGCTTGTGCGTGTGCACGTTTGCAGTCCTGTTTCAGTTTCTTCGGGTGGGTACCTGCAAGTGGACTTGCTGGGTCGTCGGGGCGTCTCTTCCCCGTGAGGAGCCGTGGGCCGATTCCTGCCGCCGCAACACCGTTCTCCATTCCCGCCAGCGGTGCACGACGGCTCCCGCCTCTCCACGTCCCTCTCCAGTGCCGGGGACTTTCCTCTGAGTTCCGTCTTGTTACAGGTGTTCCGGTGGGTGTGGAGGTTCGTCCACGTTGTGGCGTGTGACGGCACGTCATTTCTTTTTAAGGCCGGATAATATCCATTGCGTGGGCGGACCTCATTGGCTTACCTGCCCCTCTGTGTGGACACGTGGGCTGCTTCCACGATTCAGATACCGTGAATGACGGTGCTCTGAACATGGGTACACAGACACCTCTTTGAGACCCTGCTCTCAATTCTTTCAGGTATGTACATGCAGTTGCTGGAGAGTAAGGTAAATCTATTTTTAATTTTTCATGGCAGCCGTCCCATTTTCCGTAGTTTCTCACGGTGGACGGTGGCTGTAGTTTTTCCATATCCTCGTCAACACTTGTTTTTTCTAATGCTTTTCATAATAATGGGTGTGAGATGGTATCTCTGTGGTTTTGATGTATTTCTCTAATGATTAGCATCTTTTCATGTGCTCATTGGGCATTTGTATATATTTTTTGGAGAAGTATCCGTTAGACTATTGCCTAGTTTTGAATTGGGTTGTTGACTTTTAGGAGTTATTTATAGATTCTAGGTATTAATCATGTATTAGATACCTAATTTGTAAACATTGTCTCCCATTCTGTGGGTTGCCTTTTCACCCTGTTGATCATGCCTTTTGATAAGTAAAAGTTTTTCATTTTCACAAAGCCCAGTTGTCTTATTTTTCATTTTCTTACCTGTGCCTTGCCTATGCCATATCCAAGAAATCATTACCAAATTCAGTATCTGCAGCTTTTGCCCTGTGCTTTCTTCTAAGAGTTTCATAATTAACTTTTAAGTATTTGGTTCACTTTGAGTTAATTTTTGGATGTGACCTTAGGGAAGGATTGAACTTAGTCTTCTAGCTGTGGCTGTCCAGTATCCCCAGGCCCATTTGTCGAGAGACTGTTCTTTCCCCATTGAGCGATCTTGGCTTCCTTGTTGAAGATCATTTTACCATGTATATGAGGATTTATTTCTGAGCTTTCTGGTCCATTCCATTGGTCTGCATGCTGCTACCACAGTGTCTCAATGACCATAGCTTTATAGTAAATTTTGAAATCAGGAAGTGTGAGTCTTCCAACTTTTTTTCCCTTTTGAAAACTGTTTTTGCCATGTGGAATCCTTGAGATTCCATATGAATTTTAGGAAAGATTCTTTTTTTTAATTTCTGCAGAAAATATCATGGGGATTTTAATAGGGATTGCATTGAATCTACAGGTCACTTTGTGCAGTGTTGACATTTAAACATTATGGAGTCTTCCAATCCACGAACATAGGCTGTTTTTTCATTTAAGTCTTCTTTAATTTCAGCAATGTTTTGTAGTTTTCATTGACAGATCTTTTATCTCCTTGGTTAATTCCTAAGTATTTTATTCTTTTTGATGTCAAAAAGTGGACATATGAGTTTATCATCTATGAACAGAGATAATTTTACTTCTTCCTTTCTAATTTGGCTGCCCATTGTTTGTTTGTTTGTTTGTTTGTTTTCCTTTATAATGCACTGGCTAAGATTTCCAGTCCTGTATTGTATAGAAGTGGTGAGAGCGGGCATCCTTGCCTCGTTCCTGATCTCAGAGGAAGGGCTTTGTCCTTCATCACTGAGTGTGTTGTTTGCCCGTTGGATTCTCATGTATGGCTTTTACTGTGTTGAGGTAGTTTCCTTCTGTTTCTAGTTTGTGGAGTGTTTTTATCATAAAAGGGTGTTGAATTTTGTCAAATGCTTTTTCTGCTTTTGAGATAATCACGCGGTTTATTTTTTATAATATTGCATATGTCAATTTTGAACCTAGGAACAAAGTATTTGCTGATAAACTAGGTCAGGGGCTATGTTAGGCATTTAACATGGTAGTTCCTGTAATCCTCACACAGCCCCACAAAGGGGTACATCCCATTTTACAGGTGGGAAAATGAAAAATTAGAGAAGTTAACCTTCCCAGGGTTCCCGTCGTGGTGGGGGAGAGCCCAGAATGATCCACTCTGATCTTCCCATCCAAGTGTGGTCCCTTCCGTTCTTTCGCCTTGCATGCTATTTTGTCCTTTTTTCAATGTACTGAAATGGACACGTGCTTACGTAAGTCTGATGTTTTTGCTCTACTGCTAGAACATCCGACCTCGAGAGCAGGGCCCTGTCAGCTTTGTTCTCTGTACTGGCCCTTAGCAGAGAGATGGCACTTGGCAGATGATGAACAAGTGACTAAATGGATGAACCAGGTTGATGTTGGAGGGGGCAGCTGTTGTCTGTCAGGAAACCATGTGACACAACCACTGTGTAGTGCACCCTCCACCTCTTTAAAAATTGAGGTGAAATTCACGGAACATAAAATTGTTTTTAAGTGAGCAGTTCAGTGGCATTAGTGCATTCACAGTGCTCTACAGTGACCACCTCTGTCTAGTTTCACAACAACATCTTCACCCCAAAAGGAAACCTTGTCCCCATTGGCAGTTGTTCTCCATATGTGACCTTGTGCGTCTGGCGTCTTTCAGTATGTTTATGCGTTTATCCAGCTTGTAGCAGGTGTCAGGATCTCCTTCCTTTCCCTGGTTTTCTGCTGTGCGTCGATACCAGTTTGTCTTGTACACTTACCTGTTGATGGGCACTTGGGCTGTTTCCACCTTTCGGCTGTTGAGAATTGTCTGTTGCCGTGTCGCAGTCCTGCTGTGCACCTGTGTGAGTACTACCGTCAGTTCCTCTGGGTGTGCACATGACTCTGGGCCTGGAATTACTGTCATCATGGTAATTCTATGAGTTTTTGATGGACCGCCATACTTTTCCACAATGGCTGGACCATGTTACATTCCTACCAGCAGAATGTGAGGGTTCCAGTTTCTCCACCTCCTCCCCAACACATGATTTCCTATTTTTGCTTATTAATGTTTAAAATTACATCTGTCTGGGTGAGTGAATGAGATGGTATCTCAGTTTGGTTTTGATTTGCTTTTCCTTGTGACTGATGATGCTGAACATCTTCTCGTGCTTGCTGACCATGTGTGTGTCTCCTTTGAAGACGTGTCTATTCACATCCTTTGCCCACATTTGAATTGGATAGTTTGTCTTTTTGTGGTTGTAAGAGTTCCTTGTGTACTCTGGTTAAGTGCTGTTTTTGAATGCCGACAGTAAAGCACATTGCTGGCAGAATGAATGTGTCATGTGAACTTGCCTCATTTGGGAGCTCAAGGTCATTGAGGGAGGAGGCGGAGGGTCTCCCTCTGATCACGTGTCATCGCAGAAGCCTCTGCATGCTCTGGCTGAGTTCCTTCGGAAAGTGGCCTGAGCGCTGGGTGTGGCCTAGGAGAGGGAGTTCCCACACTGGGGCTGCCCCGGGGCAAGGCAGTGTGCCCAGGCGAGCGCATTGGTTCCCAGGTGTCCTAGGACAAATCTCGTGACTTGAGTCTTGCTGAAATGCTCCCTATCTGCTCCTTGCTTGAGAATTGGCCAGAGGCATTAGAAGCCTTCTTGTTTCTACCAGTGAATTATGTCTTATGTCCTGGTCGTCTACTAGAAATATGCAATTAAAAATTTTCTAGTAGCTACGTCAAAAAAGGTCAAAAGATACAGGTGAAACTAATTTTAATAATGTAACTTATTTAACCTGGTGTATCAAAAATATTATCATTTCAACATGTCGTCAGTATTTTTAAATTACCACGCTATTTATTTTACACTTGCTTTTTCGTACTGTCTTTACAGTGGTGTGTGAGCTACACTTTCTGCGCATCTGAGTTTGGCCGCTAGGTTTTATCACAACGACTTGGTCAGCATTTAGGTTCCACAACATTCAGGGTCGGAGAAGTAGATTCGCAGACCCAAGTTGCTCCAAGCGAACGTAAAAATCTAGTAACAGCCGAACAGGGGCTGTCTCATAGTCATGATTTCTTTCTAACTTTGAATTTTAAATAATTTTACAAGTGCAGAGGAGTTTCAAAGACCGTACAGAGCTCCCTTATACCCCACGTCTTGCTTCCCTCACGTTAACACCTGGCGTGGCCGCGGCACGTGGCCAGAACGGAGCTGCTAGCACGTACGGTGCTCGCCACGAACAGACGTAATTCGGAGCGCCCATTTCCTGCTAATGTTCGTTTTCTGTTCTGGAATTCACTCCAGGACACTCCATTGCATCTAGCCGTCACGTCTCTTTCACCTCCTCCCGTCTGTGACAGTTTCCGTCTTCTCTTAACCTGGCGTTTGTGAAATGAGCTCGTCAGGCATTTTGTAGACTGCCCACCACCTTGGTTTGTCTTCTGTTTTCTCCTGATTAGACCGGGGTTTTAGATTTTGGTAAGGTTACTGCAGAGGTCAAGAGCGCCCGCATCACATCTTAGTGGGGTGGACCCGGTACTGACTGCAGGGGATGTTAACCTTGATCTCTGGGTCAGGGTGGTGTCTGCTAGGTTCCTCTGCTGTAAAGTTTCTGCCAGCCCCTTTCCACACTTGGTTAGTTAGGAGTGGTCACTCGAGTCCAGCCCGCACGCGGTGGGCATACTGAAAATCACCAGAGCAGCTCACGTCCATCTGGGGGGAGACGCTTTGAAACTACAGATCTCCTGTTTCTTTCCTGCGTTTCGTCCACTGGTTTTGGTATCCATCAGCGTTCTGTGGTCATGTTCATTTCCTTCATGCCTTCTACATTTATTAGTCAGGATTTATCTGGAAAGAATGGTTGCCCTTCTCCCCCATTCATTTATTCAGTCGTTGATTTATATCAGCATGCATTTGTGGGTGTTGGGTCCGCCCCTCCTTGGGTTATGATCCAGTCCTGTTGTTATTTATTTTGTTGTTTGGATCGTTCTCATTCTGGCAGGTAGGAACGCCCTCAGATTTGCCCCTGCACCTTTCTTCATGTTCCCATATGTTTTGGGGTGCTTCTTCACTTTCTGGCACCACAAGGACCTCAGGCTCATCTTAGTCCTCTGCCCGAGCCCTAGAATTGGCCATTTCTCCCAGGAGCCCTGTCTCTCTAGTTGGAGAATGGAATTTAAATGCCAAGGTCTGGGGGCGAAGTGTGCTCATTGCTACTGGGGTGTCACTGAGTCTAAGCCCCTCATGTGACAGCTGGGGAACGTGTGAGCATGTACTGACTGCCCCCTTCTGTGTGTATTCCTCTGTTTGTGTGTCTGTCCGTCTGTGTATTAAAATAAACATCAGCCTGTGCCGACGCCCCCAGCGCCGGCTCGGCAGCTCTGTGCCTGTTCTGGCGTGCCTCTGTGGCTCATTTTAAGCTGCTCTGGGGGGAGGAAGCTGGCTGACATGCCCGGCAGTGTCCTTGCAGCTGGTTTAACTCCAGTGTACCCCGAGCGCTTCCCGGACTGCCGAGCGGCACCCCTGTGGGCAGCGCGCGAACTGGCTTGAGTACTGCGTCTGGGTACCATTCTCTGTGGCTCTGGAGCTGGTGTTCAGTTAGACCCTGCTCTGCAGTTGTTCGTGACACGCTTGCCCTCCGTCTGCTGGCCTGGCTGTGTCCCGCAGTCGCAGTGCAGCTGGATTCCTCAGCCACAACCCGCACCTGCCTCATGCGCCCCGTCCCCGCCCCCCTGGTCGCTGTTATCTTAGTTGTCCTCGGTGAGACTCGCTCGGGGCCTTGCTATGCGTAGTCCCGCCTGCACCATGACAGACCCTCACGGGGCAGTTTCATCCCCCAGCCCCGTCACGCTGTCCCTTTTAAGGCAGCCCCTCCCGCCACCCTTGGTCTCCTGGAACCTCCCGGCCATTTTCCGTCTCGTGGTTCTGCCTGTTCCAGACTGCCGTAGAAGTAGACGCTCCCGGCATCCAGCCCTTAGTTAGTGTCTGGTGTCTCTCACTGAGCAGGATGTGCCCACACTGTTGGCGTGAGTGACAGGCCTCCCCTCGGGACTGCCCGCACATGCTGCGGCCCCTTTACCCGTCCCCGCCTCTAGGGGCGCGCCGGGGCGCGTCCCGGTATGTGGATGACAGCGTTCGCGGTCAGCTTTTCCAGCCAGCGAAAGCTCTCTGTTCCCTGTAAACATCCAGGGGTGGACTGCGGAGTTTGGGATGGGGATGTTCAGCGTTGTGAGGAGCTGCTCGGCAGTCGTCTGCAGTGGCTAGCTTTACCCCTCCGCACCGGCCCCGGCGGCCAGCGAGGGCTCTTGCTGCTCTGTGTTCCTGCCAGCACTCGACGAGGTCGATGGTTTGCTTTTTGCCTTCCTAATGGTGTGCAGTGGCAGCTTACTTAAAAAAAAAAAAGCTTTATTCAGGTGTATTTTATATACCACACGATTCATCTGCTTAGAGTGTACATTTCATTGGTTTTTAGTATGTTCAGAGTTGTGCAGCCATCGCTAATTCTAGAACATTCTCACTGCCCTAAAAAGAGACCCCGTTCCCATGAGCAGTCCCTCCTCAACCCCCCGCTCCCCAGCCCCTTGCAGCCACTAATCCACTTTCTGTCTCCGTGGCTGCGCCTGTTCCGGGCCTTTCACATGGTGGGATCGCACACGGGTGGCCCTCTGTGACCGGCTTCCTTTATTAGGTGTAATGCTTCTGAGGTCCAGTCACATGGCAGCACGTGTCAGTGCTTCACTCTTCCTTATGGTTGAAGTCTCTTTCTTTCCATAGATGGACCACTTTTTTCTGTTCTTTCCTTTGCTCCAGTTTCATTAATTGATTCATGCAGCAGAGTCTAGGACACACTCTCATGTCTCGTGGAGGGGTGACAGGTAGAAATCAAACAGTAGTGAGTGTGGCTGCGTGGGCACAGGCCATCCGTGGCCTGGGGCGGCAGTGGGCGCTGTGAGTGTGTCACAGGGGCAGCAGGAGGGGTGGGGCGGGGCAGGGTGTCAGGCACAGTTTCCCTTAGGAAGCGGGGTTTGCTCAGGGACTTGTGGGCGAAGAGAGGATGGGGAGACCCTCTTCCCATAGAGTCAGGGACTTCGGGTTCAGAAGGGAGGCTGGGGGAGGGCAAGCAAGGTCGTCAAGGCCACTCATCCCCAGCACTCTGGGGAACCATCCGGGAGTTCAGCTTGGGCCGGGGAGGTGTGACCTGGTCACACTTGCTTTATAAAAAGGCCTTTTGGCCTGCGTGTGGCAAGGGGCTATGCCGTCAGACCCTCTACAAAGGGACGAGCCCTCTGCTCCTGCGAGCACATCTGCCTCTTGGGCATGCAGCCGATTGCCGTGGCTTCGGAAGCCCTGCCCGGCGCCGTCCCCTGCGTGTGTCAGATTGTTTTGGTACCACAGTTATTTTACGAGACTTTCCAGGAAGGAAGGCAGTGGCCGCCAAACAGGAAGTACTTGTGTGAGTTCTGGGGACCCTTAGAAAGCAGAGGAAACAGGGTCGGTGCACCGGCGTGGGGCGCTCCCCAGGCGGACCTGGAGGGCTTGGTCTTGGGTGGGAGCAGGTGTGGGAGCCGATCTGGTTTTTTGTTTTTCAAGGTAGAGCTGCTTGCCCCTTAGTTCTGAGTTCCGAGAGAAGAGAGTGAGCTGTAGCAGGGACAAGAGTTTACGGGAGCTGCTCTGTCCTTTCTCACGCCCTCCTGGGCCCTGTGGCTGTGTGTCGGTGTTAACACTGGTCTGGGCACATTTTGGTAGCAGGGCGAAAGCTCTGCCTTTTAGGGCACAAAAAATCCCCTGCAGCTGACTCTGTTCGTCCAGTCTGTGCCTCGCCTCGTTTTGAGGTGTACCGTCAATAACATACTTTTGGGAGGAGGAGAAGAAACGTCAGGTGTGTGTGCTGACGTTAAGAGACAACCCAGCTTTCAGAAAGGTGGAACAGGAAGAAGTTGAGCTTGGTTATTCGCTGCTAACATCAGACGTCCCCCCCCCCCGCCCCCCGTCCCCCTATCCCCACCCAACAAGCTGTTATTGGGCAGGGAGCCCTTACTCAGCGGCTGCTACCTCAGGTCCCAGGAAGGGCATTTTGGTACATTTTATTAGGAAGTTAGCAGTATTTTCCCCCCAGAAAGTGTTTTTTAAAACTGGTGATTTTCGAGCCTTAAGCTCTCGGAGGCATCTTGGACACAAGCTGGCCGACTTGTGTTTGATGGGGGTAGACAGCTCGCGTGGGCAGGGTAGCAGGTCCTGCAACGTTCTGCCGAAATCCCAGGGCCACCGGATCCCCTGCCTCTCCCCCACCCCGCAGCGTGGAAGTGGCTCTGGGCTGCAGACAGCCACCCTGCTGGGCTGCAAACAGCCACCCTGCTGGGCTCAGGCACACCCTCACTTTAAATCGAGACTCCCTGAGAGTTGGCCTTGGGCCATTAAGCAGGGAGCTAGATTCCCCCGGTTCAGTGCACCCTTTCTGGGGTGGCCATTGGCTAGTCCCCTTGCTTCTCCCTCAGGTGGGCAGGTGGGAGAGCCACCCGCCCTGCACGCTCCCCTCACGGCTCCTGGGCTCATCAGGGCTTCCCAGAGCCCAGGGGGCGGGCACTCTCTGGGGACCAGCTGCCCCGGTTGACAGTGGCTGAGGGGGCCAGCCCTCACTGGATGGCCAAGGAGCCCCAACAGAAGGGACGTTGCACAGCGAGATCCAGGGAAAGGTCAAGGGCTGCCGCGTTGTGACAAGCCACGTGAATGTGGAGGGCCATGTGGCTCAGTTTCTTTCTGCTCCTCAGAGCATCTCTTCCTGGAGCATCTTTCTGCTCCGGATATGGGGCCCAGAAGCCTCTGTGCTTCCTCGAGAGCAGTCAGTGTCTGGGCCATGCAGAGAAGAGCCTCGAGAGAGTGACTGTGCAGGGGAGAGCCATGGCCGATGACCGTCACCCCAGGACCGGGGGAGATGGCCACCCCCGCCCGTGCCTGCCCACAAAGTGGCAGAAGTGCTGGCCTGCATCAGCCTGCCTGAGGACCTCTCCTCACTGATGGTGTCCCAGTAACTCGGGCATTGGCACTGTCAGCCCCCAAAGTGAGGGAGGGGTGCAGCTGAGTAGGGGTCGGCAGGGCGTACTGTGGGGTGCTCGTCTGCACAGCTCAGCTGCACGCTGTCTGTGGGGTCAGGGCTGCAGGTCGTTCACCCTCGGGCAGGGTTGCACAGGCTCTCCCGTCTCTTCGCTGTGTCTGTTTTACAGCCGTCGGGGGTGGGGGGTGGGAGTGGTGGTCTTTCTTAGGTGTGGGGGCCAGTGAGGTTCAGGAGGAGGCTGACCATTCGCAGGTCCCCTCAGCTCCTAGCTTTCATGGGCTCATCCTGGGGCCACCACATCCTGTCCACCTTTTTGTCTGTTTGGGTCCAGGTTTCTTTGTCAAATTGCTGTTGCGGCTCTCTCGCTCTCTGGTGCCTTGTTGGGAACTACTCGTTAGGTTAGGGCTCCAGGTACCGAAGCTTACTTTAAGCTTAAAAGTGTCCGTCTGTTTCACCAGCAAGGTCTTGAATGTAGCGCGTGCCTCTCCGCCACCTTGTTTCAGTTTCTAGCTGCTCGTCAGGGCACAGGTGTATTCGGGTTGTCACAAATTCAGATAACGTGGAAGCATGCACAGTCAAAAAACGGGACTTTACTTTCCGTCTCTTTCCCATCCCCTCCCAATCCTTTTGATCTCTCAAGAGGCGAATCATTGAGTGTCTGTCGCGCAGCGCGTCCCTGTGTTTTCCACTGACGTAGAAGTGACATCTGCTCTGGAAGCCGCGGGGTCCGTTTCGGTCGCCCCCACTTTTCACCACCTCCCCCCACCTGCAGGCCCTGGCGCTCCTTCCACATCTGAGGGGGAGGCGACCAGAGTTTCTGAGCACTCCTACATGGCTGGGTTCAGTTATTTCCATTTCGCAGGCGAGGAGGCTGAGGCACAGACAGGCGACGTGCCCTGCTCGAGGCGACGCAGTGGGTGTAGAGCGCACCCAGCTCTAGAGCCCGCCCTCCGTCGCTTCTCCCCGAGGCCGCCCTCCGCGCAGGTGCACCGAAGGCGCAGAAGCAAATGTTCCCTGTGGCCCTGACCTCCAGAGACAGTGCCTTCCTGACGCGTGTCTCAGTGGGCCGCCTCTTGCCGTCGCTGCTCCGCCAGGTTGCATAGATTGAGTCCACAGCCACGCCACCCTGAACAAGCCCGATCCCGGCTGATCCCGGAAACCAGGCAGGGTCGGGCCTGGTGAGTGCTGGGATGGGAGACCCCTAGGAAGACCAGGGGCTGTAGGCGTAAAAAATAAAAAAAAAATAAGGAATTGTAAGCTGACAGGGTCCTTGCAATCTGTGACGTCAACCAAGGGTTGCCTCACCTAACAAAAAGCTACAAAAAATAATGTCAATTTCCCTAATTGCCCCCCCCCAACACACACACACACAATGTTTATTTAAATCAGAATCCAGATGAGGTCGGAGCACTGCTTTTGCTGCGTCTCTTAAGCTTCTTTAAGTCTTTTTTCTCCCTCCAGTTTTTCTCCCTTTCTCGTTTTTTCTTTCCTTGCAAAGCATTTTAAGGAGTTGTACCATCCGTCCCGTAGGGACGTTGCAGTTAGATGTAGGGCTGTGGGCAGATTCCAGTTTGACCCTTTTCAAGCCTGGAATCTGTGAGTGGACCCCAGGGCCTCTCACAGGGGAGAGTCAGGCTCCAGGTGCGCGTGGGCCGGGCAGAGGTACCGAGGTGACAGCCTGGTCCTGAGGAGCCACGTGTCCTGCAGACTGCCGGGTGTCTGAGGGTTGGTGAGTCTCACATTTGTACCTGGGGTGGGGCAGTCAACCTGGGGTTCCTCCGGGGCCAGCCCTGGCAGCTGCACTAGAGATGGCCTGGGGAGGGGCGTCCTCCGGCGGTGGAGGGACAGCGTCGCAAGGTCCTAGTGCCGTCGGCCAGCCCTCTGCACCTGGGTGCACTCCGTGCTGGGGTCAGCTGGCCCACTCGGGCTCCCGCGGCACAGCCTCCCTGTGCACCGTGTGCACCGTGGGTGGGAGCTCACGCTGCTGACTTCGGCGCTGGCCCGTCGAGCCAGTTCCTCCGCATGTTACTTTGCTGAGGCTGGAGGAGCCTCTGGCCCATGGCCTGTGGCCCGGGGCGTGGGTGGCCGCCCACGGCCTGGTCTGAGAATGCTTGAGGCCGGCCCCAGCTGCCTTTGCTGAGGACAGTGCATGGTAGGGGTCCGGCTGGACCGCCCGGGAATGTCGCTGCTGGGAGGGCTGGTGCAGCATGGCTCGGTGAGGGTGCTGCTGGCTCTCGGCACCACGGTGCTGCCCATATCCCCTTTCTCTAGGCTGGTCCACCCGGGGCTGGCCAGGGAGCGCGGGGCTGGCCAGGGAGCGGTGTGTCGCCTGCCTGGAGGTTCCCAGGCTTCTCAGGCCCATGGTCTCGTCCAGAGGAGGCTCTAGTCAGCCATTCTGTGTGCTCTGAGCACGGGCCAGCTGCGGGGCACACGCAGTCCCCTGGAGTTGGCAGCACTCTCGCCCCACCCTGCTGGCCTTCATGGGCCTGAAACCTCCCCAGGGGTCCCGGAGAGCACCTGCCTGAGTGAGTGTCGGTTCCCCACCGACCAGCCAGCTGTGCAGCGCCAGGCAGGTTGCCGCCTCCGTTTGTTTCTTCATCTATGAAATGGGGACAGTGAGGGCACCTGTGCTCTGGGCCGTGAAGCATCCGTACAGATTAAGTGCTTGGCCAAGTGCCTGGCTCCACAAGTGTGACGTCACGTAGTATGGTCAGCGTCACGTCAGTACCTCCGGTGACCGCTTTCCCGACAGACCCCAGGTATCCATGAGGTTAGAGATCCCCCCTCTGTCTCGGAGCTGCTGTGAGCACGTGACAGGCACCCATTACGTGTTTGTCGGGTAAAGGTATGTGGGCACGTTGAACCGACACAGGTGCTTGGTCAGCGCCAGGCCCATCGGGGACAGAAGAGGGTCCTTTTGACCTTGGTGCTTACAGTCCAGTGGGGTCAGTGGACAGAAAACAGACATTGTCCTGTGGACCTTGATGAGTGAGTTCTACTTGTGAGAGCAAACCGCACACTGTGGCTGGAGACAGTGGTCCGGAAGGCCACCGTGGGGCGAGTGCCAGCCCAGGGGAGAGCTGGGTGCAGGGAGTGGAGGTGGCTGTAGGACATGGGGGCAGTGGCCCGAGGTGGCCCAATCACTCTGGCTGTGGTGTGCTTTGCATTTTGCCCAAGGCTCAGGAAGGCCATGGGCAGGTTTTGAAGGAGCGGGTTGGGGGTGAGCCAGGAGCCATTTTAAACTCCGTGGATTAAAAGGGGGACCTCGTGGAAGCAGCCAGAAGGTTAGGAGGTGATGAGTGGTCCGGGGAGACGAGGAAGAGGGGCTGCCCGAGGAGCTAGGGAGAGGTGGCCAGACTGCCCTGTGGCCAGAGCGTCAGCCTGGGGTCAGCCTAGGGTCAGTCAGGGAGGGTGGGGAGGAGAGGAAGGCCTCCTGAGCCCCGGGGCGCCCCTGCGTTTGGCAGAGCTGTGGAGTGCCCGTGCAGTGTCCCTGTTCCCCTCCCTCTCAGCTGCATCTCCTAGGCGCCCCCCTCTAGCTCAGATATTTCTGGAAAAAGCAGTAGTTTTCGTTGGTTAATGGCACTGAGCCGAGTGCTGTGGCTGCGTCATCTCATCGGATCCTCCCAGGGGTACAGGTGGGGAAACCAGGGCTCCAGAGGGCAAGCCAGGGGCCGAGGCCGGGCAGCCAGTGAGTCACGCGCCCCAGCCTCCCACCCCGCCCCAGCTGCCTGCCGACCCCAGGCTCCGGGCGCTGCCCCGCCACCTTGTCCCCTGAGCCAAACTCCTCCAGACGCGCAGCTCTGCTGCTGTGTCCACGCAGAAGGTCACGGGGAGAGGCCACAGCACCCGCAGAGGAGACGCGGGGTGGGAGGAGCCCGCGTCAGCCACCAGCTCTTCCCATGTTACCGCATGCCCCATGCCTGGCCTGTCCCTGGCCCCGCACTCCCCAGCCCGTGTCATTCGGAGCAAACCCCCAGATGTCAACATTTCAAGTGTTGATATTTCAGAATGTTCTCTCAAAGATAAGCATTGCTTTTTAGTAGTAGTACTATTATACGAAAACCGGTAACACACCTACAAATTAATAGTTATTTAATGTCCAGGGTTTAATTTTTTTTTTTTCCTTTCTATTTGAATCAGGGTCTGGGCAAGATCCACACGTTGTGATTCGTGGGTTTGTCTCTTAAATCCCTTTTAATCTATAGAGTCTCCCTCTTTGCTGTGTTTTGAAGAAACTGGGTCATTTGTCCTGTGGAGTTTGGTACCATCTGGCTTTTGCTGCTTCCGTCCCCGTGGTATTGATTGAGCGCAGCCCTCTGGTTTGTGTGTTCCCTGCCAACTTGAACTTGAGTCTGGAGGTGAGATCTGCCTGGGAAGGCGCCAGCAGGTCTCGTCTGGTGCTGTGTGTGTGTGAAGCAGGCAGCTGTTGGTGGGCAGCGCCTCGATGGCTCTGAGGGGTCACCGCACGGTGACGACGTCATTCCTTCTCCACGCAGTGCATTCCGCCTGTCGCCTCCCGTGTGGTTACCCCACGGAAAGGCAGTCCAGGTGCTGGGTCTTCCCTCTCCTTTATGTGCCAGTTTCAGACCCCACACCAGTTGCTGCGTCTTGCAGGCGGAGGACACGGGTCTGGGTTTGCTCTTCTGAGCCTACGTCCCTCTGCCCAGGACGCAACTCGCCCTCCCAGGGCCAAGGCCTTTCTGTCTGAGTCGCTGCTGCCGCTGCTGTCTAGCCCACCCCCAGCCACTGCCACGTGGGCCCTCAGGTCTCCCATGGGAAACTTTTCCCTGTCCCCCTGACACTTCTTGACCAACTCTCAGCCACTCTCCTAGCTCGTCACAGCGTCCAGGGCCATCTGGTCCCTTCTCTACCCCTGCTGTGGGCTGAGGCTCTTCTCTACCCTCTGATTTCATTTTTTTTTTTTTTTGGCAAATATGGAGTTCCTCCCATGTGCCGGCACCTGGGGTCCCCAGAGCCCCTGCCTCCAAGGACTTTCCAGTCTGGTGGGGAGACACGTCCTGTGACAAGTGCCTCATGAAGGGCGGTCATAGGATGGTTTGGGCAGGGAGGAGGGACACGTTTAGGGGCATCACAGTGGCTCATTGCAGGGCGTCCTTCCCTTGACAGGACTGGGAGGCAGCATAGGGCCTCAGGGTGGTGGCTGCCTCCTGGGACTCTCCTGGCTTCCTCCACGGCCTTTCTGTGGTTGCCAGTGCCCTGAGAGGCGTCACTTCGCAAGGATGAGCAGGAAGAGCTGTGCCGAGGCTCTCTCCTGGCATGTTTGTGTTTGATTTGGGAAGGAAAGCCCTCCCTGGGTGTAGCCACCCTTTGCTTCTCACCACTCTGCCTTGGCCAGGGGACATCTCCGTGTCTGGTTTAGATGGGCCGAGTGAGATACCCTCGCTACCTGTGACTAGGGGCAGCGGGGACGGGCAAGGTCAGTGTCACCTTAGTAGCCGGCAATGGCCCTACTTGTCTTCTCACTAACCTAGGGCTCCTGGAAGGCAGGGTCTTTGGCCTCTACACGTGACAGGCATGTCCTCCACCTTCGTGATCTGAAAGGGGGGACCAGAGCCTTCCACACGGACTGCAGGACCCCGTCCCCGTCCTCGTTTAGAAGTGGGCACGTGGCCAGCTGGCTCCCACTCAAGCGTCACCCGATTACCAGGGTTCACAAAGCCCGGCATTGCTCCTGCAAACCAGAGGGCCTTCCTGGGGGGCCGAGGGGCGTGGCCAGGCTGCTGTGCCCTGTTTTCACCCCCTCTCTCCCCAGGACGGTGAGCTTGCAGGAGGCCGGGGTGAGGAGGAGGAGCAGACACGCCAGTGTGGGTCTCAGCCTCTTCCGGGGACACCTGTTGTGAGGCCTCGTTTGGACTGTTGAGAAACCTTCGCTGGCTCCTGTGCTTCTAGTTTTTCTCTCCCGATGGAGGGCACTTTTTAAAATGAGGGGTGTGATTCACATCCCAGAAAGTTCGCCCTTTCAAAGCATACGGATTTGGTGGGTTTTAGTATATTTAGTGTTGTGCAATCATCACAGTTTTCAAATTCCAGAATGTTTCATCACCCCAGGAAGAAGCCCCGTGCCTGTTAGCAGTCAGTTTCCATTTCCCCCTCCCCGGTCCCTGATGCTCACAAACCCACTTCCTGCCTCCGTGGATGTGGATGGGGTCACACGCTGTGTGGCCTCTAGTGTCCAGCTTCTCCCTGAATGTCGTGTGTTCAGGGTCCACCCACGTTGCCGCGAGTGTCAGCGCCTCCCTGCCTTTTAAGGCTGAATGACTCCCCAGTATGTGGACGGGCCGCGTCGCGTTCATTCATTCCTCTGCTGACGGACACGTGGGGTGTTTCCACTTGTGCCTACCGTGACTCATGCTGCTGCGGACGTAGATGTGCACGTTTTGTGTGAATGTTTTCGTTTCTTTCGGGTGTGTATCTAGGAGCTACGTGGGTCACACAGGTGTTCTATTTCAACAGTTTGAGGAACTCGTAGACACTTTTCCAAAGTGAGTGCACCATTTTCCATTCCTGCTCGCCGTGCGCAAGGGTTCCAGTGTCTCTGCATCCTTGCCAACACTTGTTGTTTTCAGCTTTTTATTAATTGCCATCCTAGTGGGTGTGTGGTGGCGTCTCCTGGTTTTGATTTGCATTTTCATAGTGATGAATGACGTCGAACGTTGTTCTGTGTGCTTACTGGCTGTTTGTACATCTTTGGAGAAATTTTCCTTCTGGGAAAGGGCTGGGGAAGGAGGCCCTAGGGTCAGGGGCCTTGGAGCCTGCGGTCAGGTCTCAGCACTGTCACTCAGCAGTGCTGCCTCTTCGAGCCTTGGTCCCTCCGTTTGTTGGCAGGTGGTGTGGGGATTCAAAGGGGAATGCATGCGCAAGGTTGTCCATCCATCAGCAAGAATGTTTCCATTCACCATCATTCTTACCGACCTGTGGTCTCTGTTTCTGTCATGGAGCCTGCTTTGCCAGGTTTTCTGCAAATAGCAAGTTAATCCATTTCAGGTAATCAGATAGACGAGAAGGAGGTGCACAGAGCGAGGAGTAGACGGCTTTGAGGGGGAGAGACGTGGAGGCCAAGCCAAGGAGAAAGGGGACAGCAGCCGGCCATGGGGAGCACACGTCCACCTCTGTCCCGTGACTGTCCTGGCCGCCTCCCGCCTGCCCTCTTACAGGGACTTCCTCGTGTTCTTTGTTTAAGGAGGAGCCGAGGAAGGTTTGCTTCACCTATGACCTGTTCCTGAACCTGGAGGGCAACCCGCCCGTAAACCACCTGCGCTGCGAGAAGCTCACCTTCAACAACCCCACCATCGAGTTCCGGTACAAGCTCCTGATGGCCGGCGGGGTGAGTGTGCCCCATGCTGGCGGGACCTGCCCGCGCCCGTCCCCGCACCGATGGGCTCGGCTGCTCCATCGTGGCTTCCATGCGCTTTTATCTCCGCTCCCGAACTGGAAGCCTTGGTGCTGGGGCGCCTGGGGATCTCTCAGGTGCACACCTCCGGTGCATGGATGGACACTGGGCACCCAGAGGGCAGGTCGCACAGGCAGCCAGCGCCGGCGTGGTCCCAGGTGTCCCGAGTCTGTGCTGGGGCGTCGTCAGCTGGGAAGGACTGACTCGCCACTAGTTATCCCTGTAGCTTCTTAGCTTCCTGGTCGGCTTTGGTTAATTAGCACCTTCCTCCAGAGGGAGGGTGTGGGGAGGATGGGCCCGAGGCCACTCTGTCAGCGTGGCAAGGCTCTGGGGCCCGCTCCCAACCGGATTGGCAAGGCCACCCTGGGACCGCGTCACATGGGGAAATAGTCGCTCTCTGTGGGCTTCCCTAATGATGCATGCCACCTGGCAGCTGTGTCCTCGTGGGGCTCGGCGACGGTGCCAGCTCTCAGAACCTAGGTCTCTGCGGTGAGTCGTGT
This sequence comes from Cynopterus sphinx, assembly GCA_030015415.1. NCBI lineage: Eukaryota > Metazoa > Chordata > Mammalia > Chiroptera > Pteropodidae > Cynopterus > Cynopterus sphinx. The sequence goes on along the minus strand of CM057390.1, from coordinate 39,613,679 downwards.
GGCTGGTGATCCTGCCGTGGTGGCAGAGTGCCAGGAGCATGTGCCAGGACGCAGGGGCGCTGGGCTTGGGGATCCCGGTGCAGGTAGATGGTTGATGTGGAAGGCCCTGGGCACACGGCTGCAGGCTGGACTGTGTGTGTGAGGAGAGGTGCAGGCTAAGCACATGACACATCTCAGAGCCTGCTGGTGACCCGACATCACTGGGTGTTTGTCCAGCTGCCAGAGGCGCCTGTGATGGAGGATTCTGTCAGGGTCATTGGGGCCGTGAAGAGAGAGAGAGCGAGTATGTGGGTGTGAGAGCGTGTTCGTGTTCGTGTGTGTTCGTGTGTGTATGTCAGACCCACCTTCCCGGTGCGCACGGGGAGTTTGGGTTGAGTTTCTCTGGGCCTGGGGAGCAGGGTTTTCCTCTTCATTTAACTGAGTTGGGTCTTCAGCAGGTGTTTCTAGAGCTCACGCAGTGGCGTGTTCCCTGCGGAGCGTTTGCGTCAGCTCTGCTCTGTCCTGTCCCAGTGGAGGGCGAGTCTGGGATTCGGACCCCGCGTGTGGCAGCCGACAGAGTTAGGGGACGTGGTGGGGCGCCGGCAGGGTGGCCCGACGCAGCTGGTCCTGACACTCGCCCCGTGCTGGAGGGGCCGAGGATGCAGGGGACGTGTCGGCCTCCACGGTCCTGCCTTGCTCTGCCCTTGCCGTGTCCCTTCCACACGTTTCCCTGGGGGTCGCCCAGCCTCCACAGTCACAGCTCTGGGAACAGATGCCCAGTCGGCATTCCACAGTCGCGCAGAGCCCCAGGACCCAGGGCTGCGCCCCTTTACTCCCTGTGTCAGGGCTTTTCTTTGCTCTGAAGAGATAGAGTCTCAGTGTACATCACCTAAACGTGTAAAGCTGGAGGGGGGTGGGAGGAGGTGACGTGAGGAGCGAGCCAGAGGTTGGGCGGGCAGGTCCGCGTCAGAGCCCGGGAGGGCAGAAGGGAGAATGAGGTGGGCTGCGACCTGTGCTCTCTGCCAGGTGCTTTGCACCTTTGGTGACAGCTTCTCAGAGGGAGCGAGCCGGTTAGCTGGTCAGGAACTTTCTGGGCCTCTGGAGCTATGGGCTCCTGGGGCTTGTCCTGCCTGACGGCAGAGCAGTGCTTTCTGGTCTTAGGAGCAGCCTGGGACCTTTACGACTTGGGTCCCCACCCCCCAGGCCGTGGACCAGTACCAGTCTATGTGGCCTGTTGGGAGGCGGGATGCACAGCAGGAGGTGAGCGGCGGGCCGGCGAGCGACGTAGCCGCTGCCCAGCGCCGGCATCCCCGCCTCAGAGCATCAGGCGTTAGGTTCTCACAGGAGCGCCGGTCCCTGGTGCCTGCAAGGCTGGGGAGCGCTGCTGTATGAGATAGTGGCACTTGAGGCCTGAGTCGTGGTCCTTGCGTCAGCTGGTCTGGAGCTCTGAGTGCCCCCTGCAGGGCTGCCACCTGCACCTGGTGGCGGAGAAGCACAGCGTCCACACGTCGGGGGAATCTCACCCCGTGCCTCACCGGTGGGCGTGGGGTCCTGTGATTCCCGCATGAGCTTCAGGCACTGACCCAGAGGCGGCCAGAGTGGCTCGGCCGTTTTTCTTGATGGTCAGAGGCCAGCCGTGGGACAGTCGCTGCTTCTCCCCTCAGCGCCGGTGCCTTGTCCTCGGCCTCCTTGGCAGCTGAGGGTCTGCATTTCTCTTGGGTGAGACGTGACCTTGTCGAACCTGGGCCGGAGGTGGAAGCGGGTCCATTCATTCACTTCACCGTTTCTTAAAGGGCCGCTAGGGAGAACGGGGGAGAGACGCGGGGCACACGCTGCGCTGTCCCAGAACGGCGTCAGTCCAGGACAGGCCTGCGAAGGAGGGAGGAGAGATGAGAGGGGAGGTGGAAGGAAACGAGTGACGGGCTCAGCGTCTCGGAGGCCACAGCTGTCCTCTCCTGCTGTGGCTGTCAGTCACTTCTATCACGTGGTGCGTGTCCTTGCTGGCCTTTGAGTGTGGCCGTGTCCTGAGGCCTCGCGATCTGGGCCGCGCGGCCAGGGTCTGCCGCGTTCTGGCCGCCGCGCTTACGAGCGTCGTCGTCGGGCGGGCTGGTGCGTGGCTCGGCCTCTGGCTTGGCTGCCCGGAGCCGGGCTTAGGGCGTGGCCCGCAGGGCCCCAGTGCCCTGCTTCCAGCCTGGAGTCCTGTGCCTATGACATCAGCCGCCTCAGACAGGAGGTCGGGCTCGTCAAGGCGTCCAGGCCCCCGAGGTCATTAATGACACGTGTCCTGCCAGCTAAAGGTCTTTCTCTCGCTTTTTCATTTTACGTGCGCTTTATTCTTTTGTTCTGTCTCGTCGCCTTCTGGAAGGTTCCTTCTGAGTGGCTGACCGCCATCAGTGTGGACTTCTGGGGCGGGCCTTCGGCACTCTTGCTCCAGAGCCTGCTCTCCCTCCAGCAGGTACCGCCGGAGCCTCGCTGGACCTTGGCGGGTGTGTCCAGGAGCAGCTCCTGGAGGGAGCTCTGGCCCTGCCTCCTCGTAGTTAACAAGGGCTGAGTGCACCCCCACCCGCAGGCTCCGGCCAGGTGGCTTTTGCAGAGAGCTGGGCCAGCCTCCGGGCGGCTCCCCCTCGCCTCGGACCCCTGCTCGCTCTGTGTCAGTCGGCCGCAGCCCCGGCCTGCAGGAGGGCTGGTTCTTCAGGAGGCGCAGGCCCCGGCGAAGCTGCACACACTCACGTCCCGCAGAAGCCGCTTCCTCTGCCCCGCGCCTGCCGGGGCGGGCGTCTCCCTGGCTTCCCGCCTTCGTGCTTTGGTCTTTCTCAACTGCAGCGCTCAGGTCGGCTTTGGCTGCAGCCGCCGCCTCGTGCCTCTTGCACACTCTGCCGGTCTTCGTGGCCCCACGATCTCCTCCCCGAGGTCACGCCGGCCGCGCCTGGGCCCAGCCATCCTGGGACCCTGCTTCTCTTTGCTCTTGCTGCAAGCCCGCTTTGCTCCGAGCGCTCAGCACCCAGGCTCTCCCTGGCCTGCTCCCCGAGAAGGACGCCCCGGCACCTCCAGCCACAGTCCCACGAGCCAAATCCTCTTGCCCACCGATGTCCAGCCTGCCTCCTTGCTCGTTGATAACATCTGTCTCTTCTTTATCACTAGGTGATGGTAATGCCCGAAGGAGCAGAAACGGTTTCCAGGCCCAGTCCTGACTACCCCATGTTACCCACAATTCCACTCTCTGCCTTCTCTGACCCCAAGAAGACCAAACCATCCCACGGCTCCAAGGTTAGTGAGGTGGAAGGCCCAGCCACGTGGGAGCACTGGGGCCCAGCGGAGGGTCCTGGGCTCAGGGCGCCCCCTGCAGGGCTGAGCCTTCCTTCCCTGGACCCGTCCCCTCTGCATCTTGCTCTTGGGGCTCTCCGTGCTCCCCAGCTGCTCTCCGCCACTTAGTCAGAAGCATCGGCTCCTCCTGGATCGCACAGGACGGCCTGGGAATCACAGGCTCTTCCCCCTGTTCCTCTTGAGGCCAGAGCACCTTTCCCGATCTTCCCGCTCCATCGAGTCCCTCAGACAGAGCCCCGAGGCGGTCTCATGAGTTTGGGGGGCCACGGACAGAGTATGTCCACTGCGACCACCACTGCCCACCCCGTCAGGCCTCCTGCACTCAGCCGGGATGCCCGGTCGCCAGGCCTGGGTGCGTCCTGCCTGGGCTGTTCCAGGCGCACTTCTTTCTGCCGCAGCGGCTCTCGGCAGAGACGGCTTCTGTGGGGGGCCAGCAGGACCGTGTGGGCGAGCGAGCTGGCTCCCCCCAGAAGAACCATGCCCTCGTCCGCGCTCGGCCCCCGCAGGCGGGTGGCACTCCTCCCCCTTCGTGAGACGACTCTCTGAGCCGTCCCGGAGTGGCTGCCAGCGCCCTTCGCCGGTGTCACGATGTGCACCTCGACTCTGAGTGTGCGTCCTGTACCCGGCCACCGCCTACACAGCTCTGTGTCCTGGGGCCACTGCTTGGTCTCGCGTCACCGACCCCACAAGTTTATGTACTTCTCATCTTTGCATTCTTCTTGCTTCACTCACCTGCTGGGTGTTGTGAGCCTGGGGCACCGCGGGCAGGACCACTCGAGCTCTTAGGCAGGACCATTCGAGCTCTTAGGCCGTCTTACAGCCTTACCTAGCAGCAGCGCTCGCGGAGCGCCACGTCTCCCAGGCAGGGTCTTTCTGGCGCTTTCCCGCAAGGCCGGTCAGTCTTTGAAGTCCTCAGATTCGTCTGGTAAACCCCTCAAGATGCATGAGGCCAGTCTTGAGCACGGAACACAGCTCTGGGGTCTTCCCCACACCGGCCTCTCAGGACCGTCCTTCTGAGCCTCATGGAGGTCACACGGAAGAGAAATCCTCGCTAGGCATCTTGGCAGCTTCTCTCTCAGCCACTCACCATTTTCTGGAAGTCGTTGCAAAATAGGAAGGGTAGGAATTTTTTTTCTTCTGTGCGTGTTGCTTGCCAGTTACCCAAGAGCCTATGAAGAGATGCCCTCCCAGGTAGCAAGGACACGGGTGTTTCCCAACAGGGGGCCTTGGCAGCCCCCGGAGCTCCCAGCCAGACGGGCACATCTGCCAGGCTCAGCGTCCTTGATCCCCGCCCCTCCCTGTGCCAGGATCTGTCTGCGACCAGTGGGCAGCATGGCGCAGGGGACTCCTGCATAGGTTCCTCAGGCAGCGCAAGGCTGGTTCTTCTCCGCTGGTGGCTTCCCTGGAAACCGCTTTGCCCGCTGTCCAGTTCTGGCTTCCAAGCCGTTGGCCTCATTCTGCTCTTGTTGGGGGCAGGGCTGTGCACCAGCCTCTTCCTTCAGCTGAGGACCTTCCTGTGGGCACTGGCTGTCCTGCAAGATTAGTTTTCCACTGCCGGGACCAAAAGTCTGCTTGCCCAACCACAGACTCCAGGCAAAGAGGGTCAGGTTGTGCAGGGACCCCAGCCCAGGGGCCCTGGGAGGTCTGGCTGCTGTCGCCGTAGGGGGATCGGCCCCCAGTGGACTTCCCACTGCAGGCTCCTTGGGGATAGCATGGCGGGCAGGAGCTGGTGTGCTGGAAGGGGAGTGGGACCCTGTGCGGCCTGCTGCGAGGACGGTGTTTCCTTTGGCCCTGCCCTGCGTACTCCTGGACTCGCCTCCCTGTAGCTTCCCCCAGCTGACACCAGCCAGTTGTCTTGGATGACTTTTGCGTCATTGATGGCTTTGGGAATGTTTCTGAGGGGCTGGGAACACCCGCCTGACACTCAGATCTCAGTGTGTGATGTCAGAGTGCCACAGCCTTGGGCCTGTGCTGAGTCCCGGGGGGAAGGGCTGCCGCTCAGAAGCTGTGGCCTTTGGTGAACGAGCCCGTCAGGCTTGCAGTCGCCCCACTGACTGGGGCTGGGACCCGCTCCTACAGCCCAGGTGGGTGCGTGGACTCTGCGAGAAGAGGCCGGAGTCGCACGTGGGGTCTCTGCTTCCTGTCTCTCTCTGTGGAGCAGCTACCTGAGGAGCAGAGTTCCTAGGGACTGGCCCCGTTCCATGCAGCCGCCCCAAGGGATGCACCCCTTTAAATGGTCAGCTGGGGGCTTTTGTGAGTGCCCCCTCCCACAGGTCTGGTGATGGAAGAGCCAGGGCTGGGGCACAGGGTCCGGCATTTCTCCAGAGAGGTGTCAGGAGCCATGACCACCGGGGCTGTCCCCAAATCCTTGGCACTGAGGCAGGTTGTGGATTTGCAAGAAGACGGTGACAGAGTAGCTCCCTGTGACTCTATTGGGCGAGCTCTGTCGTTGGACCCTCAGTGGGCCTGGGGGAACAGGCAGCAGAGCCCCCCCTCGTCCATTCCACTGGCACTCAGAGTGAGCTGGGAAAGTGTGGCTGCCCCAGATACTGTGGGCTACCCTTGGGGTCTGGCCGCTGTTGGTGTCCTGGCAGGCTGATCTGGGGAGCTTCTGGGCCCGGGCATGCACCTGGCTGGCTGAGTGACAGTGCGGCCCTGGGCAGCCAGCGGCAGCGGGCACTGGTCCAGCACCCCTGGACGTGTGGGGTTGTGAAGGGGCATTGAAAGGAGGAGGCCAACAAGGTGTCTGGCAGGGCACCCACCTGCAGGCTGCACTGACTGTGGGGGTGGCTGTGGCCCCTTGATCTGAGTGATCAGTCTCAGCCACGGCCCACACGGTCCCGGTGAGGTAGGTGGCCTTGCCCTTGTTTGGAGGAAGCGCAGGCACACAGGGTTGGCGTCACCTGGCCTGGCCTTCTCGGGAGTCCGGAGCAGGGCCACTCTCGCCTGGCCCCAAATGGAGCTCTGTGACCTGGCGACCCACCCTCAGCCATCCAGATTTCTCGGGAGGTGTTCGCATCACAGGACGGCTGCCTGGCGGGCCAGCCGTGACCCCAGGGCCTCGGGGTTGCTGGCAGGCAAAGGCACTCGGGAGACTAAAGACCCTGTGCCTGGCCATGTGCTAGGTCCAGGCGGGGTGGGGTGACCAGGCAGGAGGCATGCAGACTCTGCGGTGGAGACAGGAGAGGGGCCCACCTGTTCGTGCCCCCGGCGGGAAGCTGCCAGGCGTGTCGGAGGGGAGTGGGTCGTGTGGCCGCCTTTCTCTGTCTGACTCACGTGTGCTCTTCTTGAATCCCTCAGGGAATGTCAGTTCAATTCAGAGGGGAGTCTTAGCCTGCAGCCGCCTGCGACCTGCTGACACTCCTAGTAGTTTAAAGGCACAGCGCCATTTAACACTCTCACCTGCTGCCTTACTTTTTCGCTTTTTGGAAGATTTTCTCTAGCTGAGTCTGAATCAGGTGGATTATACTTTGCAGGGGTCGGGGGAGGAGGAGCAGGGGACCCCGAGATGCCGTTTGACTGTCTATGTTCCTTCCCGCCCGGCCTCTCAGGACGCCAGCAGAGAGAGTGGCAAGGCCTGCAAGGCCCACAAGACAGCCAAGGAGCACCGGGAGCGGCCACGCAAGGACTCAGAGGGCAAGGGCCCCTCCAAGGAGCCGGAGCGGGAGCAGGCCCGGGGCGCCAAGGACGCTGCACGGAAGCAGGGCGAGGGCCGGCCGCCCAAGGAGGAGAAGGCCCCGCCGCCCAAGGCTGCGTTTAAGGAGCCCAAGATGGCCTTGAAGGAGACCAAATTGGAGAGCCTGTCCCCCAAGGGTGGGCCCCCCCCACCGCCCCCTACCAAGTCTTCCAGCAAGCGGCCGGCAGCTGCCGACTCACCCAAGCCCAGTGCCAAAAAGCAGAAGAAGAGCAGCTCCAAGGGGTCCAGGAGCGCCCCCAGCACCTCACCCCGCACCTCGTCTTCCTTCTCGGACAAAAAGCCGGTCAAGGACAAGGGCAGCACCAAAGGGGAGAAGGTCAAGGCTGAGAGCGAGCCCCGGGAGGTCAAAAAGCCCCCCGAGGTGGAGGAGTCCAACTCAGAGGACGAAGCCTCCTTCAAGACAGAGGTGAGGTGCCTGTCCCTGCCATGTCAACCCTGTCCCCCCGTCTGTGTCATCTCTCCCAGCGCTGAGCTATTGGAAGCCTCGTTGACCCCGAGGTCAGGCGGGAGGCTGGGGCCTGGGCCCAGGGCTCCTGCTCGCCCCTTGCAGCTTGGGGTGCACCCACACTCGTCGCTAGCTCAGGCTCCCTGGCTGCGGGCCTGGGAAAGCCCACTTCATGCGGGGTGCGGGGTGCCGGCTGCCAGGAGCCGGGGCCTCAGGAAGGCGGCCCTGGCAGAGCGTGATAATCTGGCGCCCAGTCCTTTAGGACTTTTCTTTGGGAGCCTTTAGCAAGGGCAAGCGTCTTGGTGGCTGCTCAGGGGCGGGGGACGGGGGTCTCATTGCCTGGCCACCTTTCCTGGCCACCGTGGGGCCAGTCCATCAGGGAACTTGCTCCCTGCAGCCAGTGGGGCACCCTGTGTGTGCGTGTCCTGCTCTACGGGTCTGGAAGTTGAACGCCAGCCACTGAGCCTCTCCTGCTCTCTTCCCACGTGGCCAGTGGTGTCTGGGGCCTCACCACCCCGCCCTCTGTTCTGTCCCGTGCACGCAGCCTCGGTGTGGGGGTCTCACGTCAGCAAGGCTTATTGTCTAAGGGCGGGCCAGAGCCCTTCTGCAGGAGTGGCGTCCTGTTGCTGTGAGGGGCTCTGGGTGCCTCTTGCAGCAGCGTTTCCGGGTGGCCTCTGGAGATTGCTGTCGGGGACAGCGCGAGCCATAAAGGAGCCAGTAGCTGGGTGGCTGCCTGGGGGCCAGACCTCCCCGGGGCTCCTGAGGCGGCGGCCTCTGCGAGTGCCGTTTGGCGTCTGGATGGACGGAGGCTGGGTGAGCGAGCGAGTGACCCCCTCACCTGCAGCAGCACCTGGCCCGGTGCTTGGTGGCCCTTCGCTGTGTCCAGATCTTCATTTGCCCTCAAAGGGAGCAGCCTTGCCGCCGGGCCCTGCTGGGCTTTGGAAGTGGTTCTTGAAGCCAGAGCTGTTTTGGTGTCAGCGGTGCCTCCAAGGGGTGCCCCATTGGAGGCGACAGCACTGGGGGTGACGATTCGGCACACAGGTAATAGGGCACCCGCTGGACTAAGGAGGCACAGGAGGTGGGTGATGCCCCGTGCCTGGCACGTCACACGGCCAGGAAACCCTGTTCGCCAGGGAACCTAAGGGGTGGGACGCTGGCAGCCTCCCGGCCGCCCGGGGCCATCTCGTTGGCCTCCTTGGCCGCTGCAGGTTCTTTGGGTGCTGAGCAGAGCCCAGTCTGTTGCCTGCTCCTTCTGTCTGCTTGGCCCAGAGCTTGGGCGGGTGCCTTCGCCCCCTTTCCACCCTGGAGGCTTCCAGGCAAGGCCTTGCCACACCCAGGGCTGGTGATCTGCGTTGGGAAGCAAAGTTGGGATCACCCCGTGAGTGCCTGGGATGCCGTGTGGGAAGCCTCCCCAAGGTGCTGCTGCTCGGAGGGCCTGTGGCGTGGTATTTGGCGGCCGGGCACCTTGGACCTGGTGCTGGGGTTTCTCGTGGAAGCCTTGGGGATTTTTCCCGGCTGAGCCTCGAGTCCCAGCCCTGAGATGTATGCAGGCATGGGCCGGAGCGGCCTCTCTCGGCCATTTCCTAGCCCGGTCACCGCCCCAGGGCCAGCCCCTGGCCCGGCCCTGCTGTTTTGTGTCAGCTTCACGGACCCTGCCACTCATGCCACCGGCCCAGGAGGTCTGTCCACATGCCCTGTCGTAGATGTCAGAGGCATGGCAGGCACGCTCACACGGAGCAGAGGCTGCTGGCGGCTTTTGCAGATGGGGAAACTGAGGCTGGAAACTGTGGGAACGGCCTTGGCCGGTTGGTGGGACAGCCAGGGTCACATCCCGGACTTCGGAGCCGGGGTAAGAACTCAGGTCTGTGTGTAAAAGGGTTGCGTGGTTCCAGGCCCGTCGTTGGGGCATGGGGGTTGCTCATCTGTGTGGCACCCCCACAGTGGACAGGGGCTGGTGGCAGTCTAAGCCCGGTTTCTGGAGAAGGGTTCCCCAGGGCACACAGCAGCCGGAAGGCGTGTGAGTGGGTGGCGTCAGCAGGAGCCTGTTGGGAGGGCCTGGAGCAAGTGGCTGAGGCCATGGCGAACTCTGGAGAAGAGGCCCCTTAACTCTTCAGGTCACGAGTGTTCTGATCACTCTCTCGGTGCCTTCTTGAATCCCCCTTGTGGGCTGGGGGCTGCCCTCGGCCCATCGACCATCAGGGGGTAAGAGGGCCCTTGGGGTCCTCCTTCACTTGGCCACGCCAGGACCAAGCAGTTGCTGCTGGGCACCTCTCCCGTCTCCCCGGCCGGCCCTCTCCCTCCTCTCTACAAGGGAGATGGCCAGAAGCGTTTGGACCTAGTGCTCAGGTGCTCCTGTTTTCAGCCGGTCCCCCCCCCCCCCCCGCCAGGCGAGAGGGCAGAGGAGGCGGCCTCCTGGGTGTGGGGCGTTCCTGGCCGGGCAGACTTTCTTGGCTGCTCCGCCCTGCGAGCCCGTGCAGGCCCAGGCTGCAGGCAGCTCCGCCACACACCTCCGGGGCAGCCTGTTGGCAGGAGCACAGGCCTGACTCCGGCTCCGAGCTCTGTTTGGCAAGGCCGGGGCCCCTTCTCCCTCCAAGCAGGGTCCTGAAGTTACCAGTCCCTGTTCGCCCTGGGGGGGGTGACAACACCCCCCCCATCCTCTCACCCCTCAGCGTAGGGGCCTCATTTTGCCTTTTGCCGCCCCCTGGTGGCTGAGTAAGGGGGGACAGCTCCAGGAAGAAGGGGGCCGTGACCTGCCTCTGTGGGGACAGTGGGCCAGGCTGGAGGCCACCGTGTACTCACCTGCTTGTCACGTGCGCATGCACACTCACCGCAGGGCATCGGGGGCTGGTGGCAGCACGGGCAGGGAGACAGCTTTCTGTTACCGTTTAGCCCTGGGGCAGGCTGTGGGGAAACGAGGGGCAGAGTGAGGAGCTGGGTCCCTGCCTCCAAACGGTCCTGTGGTGCCCTGGCCCCCGCCAGCCCTTCCCTGCAGACAGACATGCTGCCCCGGCGCACAGGGACCGACGCCATCCGAGTTCCTCCTGGAACTTCTAGAATTTTGTCGAAGTTCCTCAGTGAGAGAAGAAGGGCCGTTACCTTGCGGATGTGAGCTGGGTGTGCTGGGGCCAGGGCGGAGGCGGGGCAGGTTCTCAGGTGTGTGTCCAGGTGTGTACCTGGGCCAGGGGCGCCTGGGGCCTGGGGCCTCTGCGGCTCTCTCGGTGAGTATGGTGGGGGCGGACCTGGCTGTGTGTCGCCGTTGCCCGGGTGATGTCTCGTCCACTCTTTCTCTCGGACTGAAAGGTGGTTCTCTTCTCTCCCCCCGCCTGCCACGCCCGCTGTGGGGCGCAGTCCGCCCAGTCCAGCCCCTCCAGCTCCAGCTCCACCTCCGACTCCAGCTCCGATTCAGATTTCGAGCCGTCTCAGAACCACAGTCAAGGTGGGTGACAACGAAGGAGAGGACCTAGGGTTTCCTGTGGTGTGCTGCTATGGGGGACCCGACCCGCCTGTGGGCCGCTGGGGTCCCTGGCAGGTCAGAGAACCGGGGTCACGAGCAGGTTCCTGGCGCAATGGGCTTTTGCGCAGGGCTCGCTCCACACGGGGGTCTCAGCAGAGCCTGAATCCAACGGCTGTTGCTGCACCGTACCCAGGGCCCGGGCAAGGGGGTGGCGAGGGCTCAGGCCTGGGCTGCACTCAGCCCGGCGTTTCTTTAGCGTACAACCGCTTGCCCACACTGGGTCCCAGAGGTCCCGTCCCTAGTTGTGGGAGTTCAGGGTGTCTACTAAAAGGAAAAGCAGAAACAGGTTACCTGACCGCCCTCCAGGTGTGGGAAGTTCCTTCCAGTGTCCATCCCCTGGCCCTGAGGGCGCCCCGCGTGTGTGACGGGGCCAGAGCTGCACTGGCTGATGCGGTGCTGCTGTTTGCCCCACCCATGGCCGGATGCCCCCCGTGCCAGCTCCCCCCGCCTCGGCGAAGGTAGCGCTGGTCCCTCTGCCCACTCTGCACCCCGTCCTATCCCCGCATGTGCTCCTGGATCACACAGCACGTCTGGCTGGCACTTTCTGCCTTTTTCCTGCAGGATCCCAGGGGGCGTGGGGTGGAAGTGGCAAGAGGGTATGAGGGCCGCTTGGCTGCCCCAGAAGCCCCCGGGGAGGCCGTGCGCAGGCTCAGGGTGGCCCGGGGGCTTCCAGCCTACAGGGTGTGGGTGTGCGAGGGCCCAGCTGAGCCTGCTGCCCACCATCGCGCTGGAAGCAACACTTCTGGTGAATTGGACTGACAGTCGCTTTCCCCCGTAGCCTGGTATCATTTTGAGGGGGGCTTGAAGAGTGTTTTGGGGGGTTTCTGACCTGGAATTCAGACATGCTGTCGCTGAGGGAGCCAGGGGGAGGGGCGCGAGCCCACACTCTCTCCAGGGGCTCATCCTTAGGGAAGGAAGGGAGAACCTGCTAGAGTGGGATCACGTGACCACGGTAATTGAGGGCTTTGTGTCCCTCTGTTGCCTTGGTAACAGGAATATAAACCAAGATGCCGTCTGTGGGGGACTGGAACTGGGCGCTTTTGGAGGAAGGGGAGGACTGTGGGCTGGGACGAGCAGAGCGGGTGCTGAGGGCCGGGCAGGCCTGGGTGGGGGCACGGGCTGGGCAGGCGATCCTGTGGCCTGGCTCTGCCCATCCTCCTGGCAGGGCTGCCTGGGCCTGGCTCCAGGCAGAGGCTCTGACTTCAGCTTCTTCGGGTTTGGCTATGGAAGGGGCCTGTGGTCCTGCCTCGGACCCGGGGCCAGAGGCCTGTGAGCAGGGCCAGGAAGGTAGGGGACATGGGGGAGCCAGAGGATCCCTTAGGTAGGAGCGGCCTCGGGGCCAGTCCTTGGAGCTAGGCAGCAGGCCCCACCTGGCCAGAGGGACTTGTGGGCGGTTTGCAGGTGGTTTGGGGGGGGGGGTTGTCAAGAAGCTCCACATGGCCCTGCGTGCTGAGGGGGCGCTGCAGGGCCCAGGCGCAGCCCTGACCGCTCACCCGCTTCCTTGTGCCCAGCAGGCCCCCTGCGCTCCATGGTGGAGGACCTGCAGTCGGAGGAGTCCGACGAGGACGACTCTTCATCAGGCGAGGAGGCCGCCGGCAAGACAAGCGCAGGGAGGGATTCCAGGTGCCTGGGCTGTGGGGGGACCCGGGGGTACCAGGGGGCCCTGCTGATGTGCAGGGCCTGGAGGAGGCGGGGACTGTACAGGGCGCCCGGGGTGGGGACAAAGCAGGCAGCTGGCCGGCTATCTCTCCTGTGGGAAGAGGGCAGGGGCCGGAGGTGGCATCCTCCCTCCTGTCACTGGGAGGAGGGGCTGCCCGGCAGGGGACCACCACTGGAGAAGCCGGGGCAGCCGGGGGCTCCCCCTGATCTGAGGTAGGCGTGGGGCGCGGCTGGTTCCTCAGCTCTGGGGCCTGGGGACCTTCCCCCCGTCCCCACGCATGTGGCACGGGGTGAGGACAGGCTCTGAGAACTGTCCTGTGGATACCCCGGGCACCTGGAACGAGCCCACTCGGGGAGGCTGCGCGTTCTCAGTGTCCAGATGGCAGCCTCGGCCCCAGGCCCGCAGAAGGGGCAGACTCCAGTCGGCGGCCGGTCAGGCCCCAATCCAGCCCATTGATGTGGACTCCAGCTGGACGGGAGGAGGAGGGCACCGGGAGGGCTGACAGACGCCGGGACCAAACGTGCAGCAGCACTGTGCGTCCCTGCTCGGTGCAGGCGTGGTGGGCCAGGTGGGGCTCCCCGGGCACCAGCAGCGGCCGCACGTCCGTCGTCAGGGCAGGGGCCACCACACTGACTCTGGCTCTTCTGCCGGGGATGAGCTGACCGAGCCCCACCTCAGCCTGGGCTGCTCCCTGGGGGCCCACGGTCTGCCACGGCCCCTGGCTGCTGCCCGCTGGACCCGGGGAAGAGGGGGAAACCAGGGCAAGTTTGCTCAGGCTCGAGTCCTGGAGCAGCAGGATGGTGAACGCCTAACGGGGCACCGTGTCCCTCGTTCAGATTGAGCTTCAGTGACAGCGACAGCGACAACAGTGCTGACTCCTGCCTGCCCAGCCGTGACCCACCTCCCCCCAAGAAACCACCCCCGCCCAACAGTAAGGTGAGGGGGAGGTCTGCGATGGGCGGTCTCCTTTACATCCTAGAGCCAGGGCCTGGGGTTATCCAGGGGTCCCAGGCTGAGGGTGGTGGGCCCAAAGGGAGGCTTGGGTCACGCCCGGGCCCAGAGGTATGTCTGCTCCCCAGGATGGGCTCCCCTTGGTGTTGGGGCCAGGTGAGGGCGGTTGGAGGCCTGTGGGGCGCTGGGGCAGGGCACCGGTAGGAGCTGAGCACAGACCCCGACTCGCCCTGCAGGCATCAGGCCGGAGGAGCCCGGAGCCCTGCGGCAAGCCGGACAAGGTCCTCAAGAGGGGCGCCTACGACAAGGTGGGGGCTTGGGGGCGGTGGGCGGTGGGTGGGGCCCAGGGTTCCAGGACGGGACAGGCCAGCCCAGGTGTGCTGTGGCCGAGTTGGGCAGGGCCGGGCATTCGGACGGGCCGAGGCCGCCGGCTCAGTGCCGTGTGTCACCCGCAGGCCTACACGGACGAACTCGTGGAGCTGCACCGGAGGCTGATGGCCCTGCGGGAGCGCAATGTGCTGCAGCAGGTACCAGGAGGGCGCCGCCCTGGCCCTTGGTCCTGGCCAAGGACACGGTTGACCTCACGTGGGTCCCTAGGGCCTGTGGAGTCTGCCAGATCCTTACTGTAGCCCCAAGGAGCTGCCTCCTCCTCCTTCTCCTCTTCCTCCTCCTCCTCCTCGGGGGCCTGGTCGGGGCTGGGGCCACCGCAGCCCTAGCCCCTGTCCCCTGAAGCCATCCTGCCACCACCTTCCAGATCGTGAACCTGATCGAGGAGACTGGTCACTTCAACGTCACCAACACCACCTTCGACTTCGACCTCTTCTCCCTGGATGAGACCACCGTGCGCAAGCTGCAGAGCTACCTGGAGGCCGTGGCCACATGACCCTGGGCTGGGTGCCCGGCCCCTGTCACCGGGGTCCCGGGAGGCCACCCCTGGGCCCCGCCTGCCTTCCTCTCTCTCGACTCGCCCGCCCGCAGCACTGCCTTAGTCACCGCCCTGTCCTTGGCCCACACGGCCAGCTGCACTTTTTGCATTGGCTCCCCGGCCTGCCCTCCGCACCAGCTCACCGGGAGCCCCGCGGCCAAGGGGGGCTGGGCCGGCGCTGCTACTGCTGCTCCCCAACACTCAGGGGCCGTCAACTGGGTTCCCCTCGGAAAGCGGCTTGAGTCGAAGGCAGCACTGGGTCTCGTTTCCATAGAGGAACGAGTGTGCCTGGCGGTGGGAGCCTCGCTCCGTGATGGGGCGTGCGTCCCGGTGTCCCTGCTCAGGCTCATCTGAGCAGCCGGGGTTCCGCCTCCAGCCCCCCAAACGGTTCAGACGCGCCCGCTGCACCCAGGACCTTGGGCCCGCTGCACCGGGCGGGGCCTCGGCCCGTCCTCCGTGGGAGCGGGCGCAGCCCCCTGCTCTCACCGCCGGGCCCCTGCTGTCCAGTCTTCTGTCACACGCGTGCGTGTGCACGGAGGGCTCCAGAGCCATGGCCGGGGCGGCAGTGCCCATGGGGGGTGGGGGGGCGAGTAGGGCGGGACTTCGAGGGGAAGGTGTCTCCACTGGTCTTGTCGGGCTGGGGGCCGAGCCGGAGCGCCCGCTGGCCGCCTCCAGGTGCAGGGAGGACCCGTCCCTCTTGGTACAAGGACGCCTGTCTTCCGGGGCCTTGGAAGGCACGGCCTGGGGCCCGTGAACACTACTACGGGGCGGGGAGCCCCCCGCGCCCGGCCCGCTGGTGGCCGTCTCCAGGAGCAGCCCCTGGGCCCCAGCAGCCGCAGGCCACCACCCACCGCGGGCCCCAGGCTCAGCCGCTCCCCCCTTCATAGGATCCTCTTCCTTCCGTTGATCGAGTCTTCGAACATTGAAAAAAAATGAGCTTTTGCCAAATAAGATGGGATAGCGTGCGGAGCCCCTCAGGGCACGTCAGGACTCGACGGTGGGCCCTCCGGGCACGGCTGTCCCTCTGGTTTGGGCCTGGCCCGCCCATTCCTGCCATTCACAGCCCCTGAGCCCGGATGCTCCCAGGGCCGGGCCGGTGCCTGCCCGCTCCGGCCCACCTGCGGTGGGTCTGCTGGGCACTGGGGACCTGTTGGCTCCGCCACTCTTCCCCCAGACCTCGACGCAAGGCACCCGTAGACCTCCACCCGCGATTTTTGCCCTGAACAAGATGTGGGGGAAAGAATGGGGGGCCCGGAGGTGGGCTCACTCTCCCCCTCAACCCACTGCCAATCAGCCTCCCAGCCCCAGACTTCCAGCGTGGGGGCACCGCTCTCCCCTTCCCTGTGCTCCCCGACTCCTGTGCCCTGCTCTGATTCCGTCTGTCACGCCCTGGGGAGCCCCGTGTCCCAGGCGCCCCGAACTCCGGCCTTCCTGGGAACACTCTCGGGGGAGGCTCGAGAAGTGTCAGCGGAAGCACCACGACTCCTTGCCACCCACTCGGGTGCTCTCTCCTGATCCCAGCGCTCTGAGGTCTCAGGAAGAGGTCAGGCCTGGGCGACAGGCCCCGTGCTGTTACTGATCCCTTCCCCAGGCTCGCCAGCAATACTCCAAAACGGGCACCTTTCTTCTCCGGAAAATCTCCAAGACGTTGGACCGAAGGAACTGGCCTGCGCAGGCTGCCGGGGTCACAGGCAGGAGACCTGCTCCAGGCCGCTGGCCTTCCTCCACCAGGACCTCCCAGGAGGGACCTCAGGCTCCACACAGCGACAGGCGCCCGCTGACTTGGAGCCAGCCCTCCGGCCCGCCCGCCACGGCAGCACTCAGCGGCCCTTCCTGCTGTTTCCAGGGCCTTAGGAAGCACCGACCGTTTCTCAGTTACCTCCTCTGGCCACAAGGCCCCCCATGCTGTCCCCTGGAGCTGCTTGGGCCTAGGGCTGGCCTGTGACCGCCTGATGGACGTGCCAGGCAGCCAGGGCCCCGACCGCAGCACCCCCAGCTGCTCCCCTCCCCCACCCCAGCTGCCCGGCAGCTGGGCCCGCGAGGGCCCTGGGGACGCTTCCATAGGAAGGGGCCGGCACTTTGCGACTGCCACGCGCTGAGCGGTGAGCCCCCTGCCCCAGTGTGAACCCCCGTGTCTTGCTCTCTCCTGAACAAAATGTAAACCGACGCCTGAAAGCAAAGGTATCGAATACCTTTCCCACCCATAAGGGTTTTTACAAAGAACGTGTCCCACCGGGAACTGGGACCCACCGGCCCAAGACCAACTCCCGGGCTGAAGGGACAAGGAGAATCGTGTTTGTAATAAGTCACAGGATTGTTTTGTCCTGGATTTTAAACTTTTTGTTAACTTGTGAAATTATGGAGGAATTTTATAGAAAAAAAAGTGAAATAAAGTCAGATGGGAAAGCAGACCTGCGTGCAGGGCCTCGTGCGTCCGCTGGGCTCCCCCTGCTGTGGGCTTGGTGGGGAACACGGAGGACCGCGGTGCCCCTCGTGCCGGCTCCCTGGTTCAGGGCTTCCAGGCCCACGACCGGGGGGTAGGGGGGAGGGTCAGGACCAGGCTTGGTAGCCAGGGGGACGTGGGGCAGGGAGTGAGCAAGGTTGAGTGTGTCCTGGGAGGACAGAGGCGATGCCACCGGAAACCCGGGAGGGGCAATATGACGGAGGACATTGTCTCAGGTCTCGCTTTTGAGGGGATGTGCTTCCTTGGAAGCTGATGGCAAGGTTTGGGTTGGAGGGCCTAGCCTCAGAGGCTGGGCGGGGTGGTGGGTGGAGGAATGGACGGTCCGTGGAGGGCCGGGGGGAGAAGGATAGGAAGCGACATAGGAAAGTGAGGGCAGAGCCATCCTCTGCTGGACGCTGGGTGCCCGCCAGTCCGTTCGCAGCGTGTGGCTTTGGACTCAAGTGTGGTAGGGCTGAGCGAACCCCAAGGGGACCAAGCCCTCTCAGGCCCTGTCAAAGCCGCCCTTCCTAGTCGGTGGGCTCTAGCTCAGCAAGAGGAGCCAGAGATCCTGCGGTCAGCATGGCAGGCCAACGCCTCCGGCCACTCTGCCCGCAGCAGCTCGGGAGACGGTGGCCGCCCCCGGGTGCTCTGGTTCCTCCTCCTAGGTGGCAGCCAGAGGTCCCGTCTCCAGCATCAAGGCTGTGGCCTGTCCTGCCCGTACCTTCCCTCCTGGAGAAGGACTCTACAGGCCTTTGGGACAGTTTCCGATCTGCCCTCCTGCGGTGGGAACAGAGTGAGAGGGTCTAGATGGACCCCACGGCCCCACGATGCCCACGGTGCCCTGGATCGCTCGTGTGTGGAAAACACAGTGGGGCTGGGTGCCAAGGATGACCTCACAGATGCGTCACCAGCCCTAGGGTTGGCGCTGCCATCGGAGCCCCCGTTGGCCTGGAGAAACGGCCCCTGAGAGCCGGCCTGCCCGGGTGACACAGCCGGGAGGCGCGTTCCTGCAACCCCAGCCCGGGTGTGTGACGGCAGCGTTGCTGGCAACAGTTCCTGTTTGTCTGTGTTTCCCCGTATCATCGCCCCCTGCCCCCCCCCGTGTCGCTTCCGTCCCTCGCCCTGTGGCTCCCTGTGTCACCACCTCCCCCGAGCCTGAAGCATTCCGCTTGCACTTCGCTTACGTAGGAACGCGCCCTCTCAGCTGTCCCCCCCTGCAGCAAAGGGTCGTCTCCGTGAGGAGAGTTTCGCCGGGCGCAGGATCCTAGGCCGGCGGGGTTTCCTTTCACAACAATGCCACCGTCGTGTGGCTCCCATCGTCCCCGTTGCGGAGTCGGCTGTCAAGTCCTGTGGTCACCTTTCCGGGGATAACGTGGCTTTTGTCCCTGGTGCTTTTCGCTTGTTTACGACACAAATTTGTTTTCAGACAGACAGTCCGGGGTGCTCGGAAGCCCGCAGACAGTTTCCCGGGGCCAGGATCGAGGTGTCGCGATGCCAGCTGGAAGGGAGCTTGCGTGGCCTCTCGCGGCCTCCGAAGGCCGCTGCGGCCCCCGGCCTGTGGCCCCGTCCACCTGCAGGTCTCTGTGACTCTGCTCCTGTCGTGTCTTCCTTCTGGTGCTTGTCAGAGGTTTTCTTTCCATCTTTTCGCAGTTGGGAACCGTTTCTGAAGCTTTGGTGACTTCTTCCTTGGATCACTGTGGCCCCCCTGTCCTGGCCCTTTGAAATGTTTCCGCCCAGAATGTTTTCCAGATCCTGCATTTTAGATTCCCGTTTTGCTGACGCCGGCGGAAGTGTGAGGGTCCCCAGGGCAGGCACGCTGTGAGCCGTGGCCCTTCCCCCGCGTCTGCGTCTTCTCTGGCTTATTGCGCGTCCTCTGAGCCCGCTGTGCGCTCGCAGGACGTAGCTCTGTTCACAGACGGTGGCACTTGTTTTCTCAACACGTCTTCCAGGTCGTTCTGGATTAGTGTATCGGGTAACTACACCTTAACTCACGTGACCAGGCCTGCGGGGCGGCGTCGGGACCATCTTCCCCCGTTCACCTCTGTGACTGCCCGGGACCATGCGTGCAGGCGGACGTGGGCGACTGGACGTGGCTCTGGCGACGGAGTCGCCCGTTTCTCCCGCTGGGCTTCTTGATGTTCGCACGTTTGCGGTGTGTTGTGTCCCCCAGTTTGCCTTTGATTGTTATTCACGGTGTCTCCCCCATGCCGAGGTCTCAGATTTTTATTGACTAAGCTTTTTTTTAATTAAAAACTTTTACTTAAAAACGTTTTCAATCAAAAATTTTCAGTCGTAGTTGACACTCGATGTTATATGGGTTTCAGGGGCACGCACAGTGGTTAGACGTTCACGTAACTTGTGACGTGGTCACCCCCTAAGTCTGTGCCCGGCCGACACCACACGTGGCTATTGCAGGATCAGTGACTGTGTTCCCTGTCCCGTTTGACCTAGTCCCGTTTGTTTGTTTTTTTTTGTTTGTTTTCCTTGCCCTGGGAGACATCTCTGTTAAGCTTTTCTTTAAATTGCTTTTGGGTTTTTAGTCCTTGTCTAGGATAATTTTTTAAAAAGGAAACACAGTCCTCATGGTTTCTCCCCAGAATTTAATTATTTTCTACCTTTTTCTCCCCCCCCTTCCTCCCTCCCTTCCTCCCTTCCTTCCTTCATTTCTTCATTTCTTCATTTTTTTCTTCCCTCCCCCTCTTCCCCCCTCCTTTATTATGGTCGTTTTAAGTGCACGATCTGATCATTACAGAAGCCCTGCCTTTTAGCACGTGTCTGAGTCGTTAGGAGCTGGGATGGCGCCCTGGGTACGGGGAACAGAGGTGAACGGGCCTCAGGCTCGCGCTCCTCTGGCTGGGGGTTGGGGGCTTCACCGCGCGCCACAGCTGGAGGAGTCGGAGGCTAAAATGCCTTCGGGGGTCCTTGGTTCCGCCCCCCTTGCCCTCACAGGTGTCCCCAGAGAATCCTTTTAGAATCAGGTTGGAGCCTTAACCGTTCTTTCCATCTGAAATCCTGCGGTCACACGGGGGCCCCGCGGACGTGACGGTGGCACGTGGACGGGGCGAGACGCTCTGTGCCTGTGGCCTGTTAAGCTCGTGCCCTTGGACTGTGACCTTCACAGGTGCTTTCAGCTTTCTTCTCTTTTTCTTTCTTTGCTTCTCCACGTCTGCCTCGCCTGCCCCCGAGGAGGGGAAGGGTTTGCGCTGTGACCTGACTCACCGACTCACCAATAGATCTAGGGAGAGTCGTCGATTCCCTGTTTTTCAGGTCACGAGGATGGAAGTGGCAGCTCACGAACTTCACCTGTCACTTGGCGTCTCTCCCAGAGCCCTCAGCGCGGAGCTCGGCACCCACCCGCACCACTGACACCCTGGGGCCCCTCCTGGGCGCTGTGGGGTATTGGGGAGCACCCACCACCCAGTTGTGGCAGCCGCAGACATCGCCAGTGTCCCGTGGGGGGCAGTTGCCCGGATAAGAGCCACTGCTTTAGTGAAACCGTTTTATTGATCGTCCACATTTAATTTAAAGTCCTTCCCAGGCCTCTCCCTGGGAGCCGTTTCCCTCCCCCGGAAGGCGGCTCCGGGGCAGGCGTCAGAGAGGACCCACCAGGAGAGGGGCCTGCAGGGCGCCCCGAAGGCGGGAGCCCGCGGGCTCTTTCCCGGCGGCTAGTAGCTGTCGTCCTTGTAAAAACTCTCGATCTCCGCCTGGTAGATCCGGGCCACTACGGCCCTCTTCAGCTTCGTGGTCGCCCCTGTGGCAGAGTCAGCAAGCTGGGGCCCTCCCTCTTCCTGCCGGGCGTCCCCAGCACGCCCTGACCGGACGCGGCGTCGACAGCCGGGTTTGTTCAGAGACGCAGAGGGGTCAGCGGTGCCGGCGCATCAGGACGCCCTGACTGAGGAGCCCGGGGAAGGGGTGCCCTGTCCCCGAGTGCCCTGCAGACGTCCGTGCCACACACGGACGGTGGCCGTGCCCGCCCGGGAGGCTCGTCAGAGGAGGGGCCAGTTACAGGCGCAGATGCCAGGGAGCCCAGCCCCCCACGGGAGCCCAACCCGGTCCCGGGGGCCAGGACCGCTCCCCAGGCCGCACACGCTCACCCAGCTCGCCGCCGGCCACGGAGAAGTCCGTCTCCAGGATGGCCCACTTCGCGATCCTGGCGCTGTCTGAGGTGGCCTCTGCGTTGGCAGCGACGATCCCCTGCCCGATGAACTCCATGACCGCTGGGTCTCCATCCTCAACGATGTCCGACAGCCTGGTGGACGGGCTCCGGAGCTGCCGGCAGAAGGCGATGGCCTCGCTGGTCAGCAAGTCCCGAGGCTGTCCTGTGTCCGTGTTCACCTGACACTGTCATTGAGGGACGCGGGGTCAGGCAGCCCCCGAACTGCCGCCGCACCCACTAGTAGCCCCCCCAGGCCCGGCTCCCCACTCAGGGGACTTGTCCCTGAGGCTGACACGTCACTGTGACCTCGACCCCAGGAGACGAGGGTCCCCATCCCCACTGTCTGGAGGAGAAAACGGCTCAGCTAGGAGGGACATGCTCAGAGCTGCCTGGCCTCCTAGGGGTCAGAAAGGCCAGACCCAGGGCCATCTGCCGTCTCTCTGGGGTCCCTAGGAGCCCCCCACAGTAGGTGCCCAGGGAGCTGGCACTGACGACGGACCATTGCTCCTCTCCCAGACTCGGTTTCCCCATCTTGAAACAAGGACGGCAGCCACCATCCAGCTGACATCCTCGAGGGCCACGCAGCTCAAGGGCAGCCCCGCGGTACCTTCAGCGTGAGCAGGGCACACAGATACGGGGCGCCCTGGCCCACCAGCACGGCGTAGTGGACGATGGGGACGTATTTCTTCACCCGTTCCTCGATGGGGTTCGGGTTGATCTTCTCGCCCGAGCTGAGGGTGATGACATCTGCACGGGAACAGGGAGCTGTCGCGTCTCTGAAACGCTGTCCCGTCGGCTCTCGTGGCAGCCTCGGGCAGGCTGAGGATGCCGTCCCAAGGCAGAATGAGGGGGCGCCCGGATCCCTCAGCTGCCCCTCGCTGCCCGGAGACACCCAAGGGAGCCCAGGCAGGCGAAGGCACCCTTCCTCCGAGCTGGACCTCGGCCCTCCATCCCATGCTGAGCACAAGCTGCACCACGGCCCGCAGCAGCCGAGGGGGCCAGAGGCGGAGAGCAGCGCCCGGCCCGGCCCGGCCCGCTCACCCCTGGCACTGCCCACGACGTAGAGGAACTCCTCGGGGTCCAGGAAGCCCAGGTCCCCCGTGTGCATCCAGCCGCGGCGATCCACCTTCTCCCGGGTGGTGGCCTCGTCGTCGAGGTACCCCATGAAGACGTTCCGGCCCCAGATGTGGATGTCCCCGCTGTCCTCCTGCTTCTGCACCTTGGTGTGGCTGCCGGGGAGAGGCTTCCCACAGCTGGGGGCAGTAGACAGGGAGGGGCGCTGGCCACTCGGCTGGACGACGGCCCCACTGGGTGGGGACACCCTGCTCCCTGCCTCTCTGCCCCCGCCACCCAGGCGTTCAGATCCGTGCCTTCCCTCTCGGCTCCGAGTAGGGGGCAGTGGAGAAAGAAGTAGGTGTAGACCCCCTGGGAGAGGGCACTTGACCAACCTCAACTCAGAGCCAGGCTCGGGCACGTGGACACACCACACCCTATCCCCCCACCCCCGGCCCCGGCCACCAGGAGGCCATGGACAAGCACCGGGACCAGGCCAAGCCACAGATAAACTCAAGATGCCTTTTGGGCAGAGCTGAGGGCTGCGAAGGCGTCCGGACAAGGAAGAGAGAATGGATGGGCTGCAGGCGAGAGCGGGGGGCCTGCCTGTGGCCGGAAACGGGGGGCCAGGCCTCGGCCTCAGCCGTGGGCTAGGACTGCAGACTGTCAGTGCAAACGCACTCGTCCCTCCCTGTTCCCCGCCATCACCTCCCTCCCTGCCACCCGCCACCCCCAAGCCAGTTCCCCCTGAGAGGGCGCAGCGCTGCCAGGAGAACCTGCTCTGTGTACCGCCCAAACCTGGGGTGGGCAGACGCCCCGAGACCGCCAGGGCAGTTCTTCCAGAACGTTTGCAACGCTAAACCCTTTCCCTGCTGTTTGGGGTGCAAAGCTGCCACCCAGAACTGTCGTCTCCGCAGGGGCCTGGGAGTGTCACCCTGAAATGCCGACGTCCAGGGAGGCAGCTGGTGCCCTCCTTGGTCGCGTGGGAGGCAGGGCCCCGGGCAGCGGGCCTCGCCCTGACCTATGCCAGGGGCAGATGCAGCTCCAGCCTGCAAACCCGCTCGGCCTCGGTACCTCCAGGAACCCGCCCCGGATCTGGGCGTCCCCACCCCGTGGGCTGCCGAAGCCACCCCCCCCTCGCCCTCGCCTGCCCCGGCCCCCTCTGCCGGACTGAAGCCAAGTTCAGCTCGTGCTGGACCCCGATCCCCGACGCAGTCGTGTTTTGGATAAGATCTGTCCCCGTCACTTTCCGAGGCTGGGGGGCGAAAGCACATCCAAAGGGCTGTGACTTGCCCCAGGTCCCCTGTCCCATGCTGTTCCCAAACACAGGCCAAATCCTCCGGGAAGTGCACACGGGACCCTGAACCCAGCCAGTGGGTGCATAGCGGCCCCCAGGGTGCCCCAGCACCCCTCCTGTCCCGAAGTAGGCTGACGCACCCGCTGTCAGGTGTGGCGGACAGGGCAAGGGGCGCGGAGGGAGGGCCGAGCTGATGGGGGGTCAGGTCCGGGATGAGACTCCTGGGAGAATTTAATTACAATTTTTTTTTCTTTTTAGTATAAGTGTGTCCCGAGTACTACAAAGGCTACGCTTATACTAAGAAAGACCTGTCGTTCATCCGAAGCCCAAGCTTCGCTGGGAGTCTCGTGTTTGATTTGCTAAACCCGGCGCCCCTCGGCCCAGAGGAGAGTGTGGCTCTGCCTTCTCTCTCCTGGTGCTGTCTCCTGTGAGGGAAGCCAGCTGCCACGCTGCGAGGGCCCCCGGCAGCCCGTGGAGAGGCCCCACAGTGAGGAACACGGTCACTCCGGGGTGCAGCCAGGCTGGGCGACAGCTTCCCTCCACCCTCCCCAGAGACGGGAGCCAGAGCTGGGCCGCCCAGCCCCAAACACGCCCCGAGATCCCCAGCCCGCCTAGGTCCCGAGGCGAGGTGACGTGTGCTGTCCTAGGCCGCTCCGTTTGGGGGTGATTTATATGCGGCGATGGGAGCGTTCGCTCCTGAGATGCCGGGCGTCAGGACGGTGAGTGATCGGAATGGCTTCCAACGTAAACAGACCCGCGGGCCTCCCGTCCCCCCACAGGCGGGTTCACGTCCTCCCCTTGGGTGGACGCCCCGACGTGGGGACCATGACCGCGTGCACGCGGCACGCCTGAGGGGTGCAGGGTTCTGGGCCGGCCCTGGTCGCCCCCGTTCGTCCGTCCGTCTGTCCGTCCACCGGGACCCACCTGAGCAGCCTGAAGTCCTGGTGGCGGGAGAGCGTGTGGACGCCCGAGCTCTCGGGCAGGCCGTACAGCTCGAAGACCGGCATGTCGAGGCTGAGGAAGTAGTCCCGGGTGGCCCGTGGGAGCCCCAGCCCCATGTTGAAGAGCTGGGGGCAGCGGTGCAGGCCCAGGCAACGGCGTGCGCGCTCAAAGGCCAGCGTCTGGGCCAGGCCGAAGCACAGCGGCCGGTAGACCTGCCTGGAGGGGCAGACGCGGCAGCAGAGCGGGGCCTCGGGGCGCCCACCCGGCCCCTGGGGACCCCCCCCCGCCCCAGCAGCCGCGCGCCCGCCTCACCCGAGCATCCGCCTCCTGTTGGCCTCCAGCCCCAGCGCCATGGCCCACTTGTCCACCGTCCTGCGGAGCGGGGTGCAGGCCAGCTGGCTGGTCTTCAGGTTGTCCAGCAGCCGCTCCCAGACCCAGGGCACGCCGTAGAACGTGGTGGGCTTCACCTCCCGCAGCGTGTCCACCAGGGAGCCCTGCGCCACACGCACGGCACGGTGGGGGCAGGGGTCAGCGCCCAGCCACGCGGAGCTGCCCTCACCCGGCCCCACCGAGGGGAGGCGGCGATGGCGGCTGCCGGCCCCGAAGGGACAGAGGGGTCATCCGCTTCCTGTGCCCTACTCGGCAGGACGCACGAGCCCCTGGGCCTGCATCAGGGCCCAGCACATGTGCGAGTCGGCCATGCCGCTCGGCTACTTCGGTGGCTGTGGCCACTGCTCTGGGGACTCTGAGTCGGGGGTGGACGGGGAAGGGGAGACGCGGAGGTGGAGAGAGGGGGAGAGAGGAAAGGAGGAGAGGAAAGGAGGAGGAGAGAGCGCAGGAGAAGTGGGGGTGAGAGGGCCGAACTCGGGCTCCGTCACCCGACGCATCTTCTCAGTTACCAGGACGGACTCTCCTGCCACCGCAGCGACCGCAGCGGGCGGAGCACCCCAGCGCACCCCCGGCCAGCTGCTGGGGAGGCGGCTTCTGCGCTTTTAGATGGAGACCATCTCACGATCCGTGAAAATGACGCGGAATTCAAAGTTTCGTGCCCCTGAAGCTTTCTGTGGTTATTGTCAACGAGAAACCTGCAGGAATCTGTTCTCTCCCGGAGTGAGGACCTACACGTTGGCTTCGGCTTCGCCTCTCGGCTAAGGAAGCTGGAACCTCTGCCTGGTCCCCCCAGAAGATGCCTTCGGCCCCAGAGTTGGGGGTCGTCATGGTCTGGGCTACAGCGTTGCTCGCTTTTCCCTATTTCCTGACTCGATGGGGGAATGTGTGACCCCGTCTGTGACCTTCAGACGGTGAACATGACCATGACGGATGCTCTATGATGGGTGTCAGGAACCTCGTGTCTCGTTTCTTTAAATCCTGGTAAAATCCACATAACACTTGCCCCCTTAACTGCCTTTAAGGGCACGGCTCGGCGGCGTTGAGCACACGCACATTGCGGTGCCACCGTCCCCACCGTCCTTTCGTGCCTGGCAGATTCCACTGAGCATCACGTCCTCAGGGCTCAGCCGTGTAGCCGCAGGTGTCAGCATCTCCGGTCGGAGGGAATACAATTCATCCATAAACCAGAGATTCTGACACCTGCGGCTACACGGATGAGCCCCTTTGCCTCCAAGGGGGGACACTGAGGCCCAGAAGGCGAAGGCCAAGGTCATGAAGCTGGTGGGGGAGAGCGAGGCGAGGATTCCGGTTACGGGCCAAGCCCCTCGGGGCGGCCACCCTGGGGCGGCTACCCTCCCAGCTCTCCCACAGCCCACCCGGGCCGCCCAGCACCCCCACGCACCTTCAGAGCGCCTGGCTGGGCGAAGTAGAGGGCTCCGGCCACCGAGATGGTGACCCACATGTCGAAGATCTGGGCGCCCATGTGGCTGAGAGGGAGGTAGCTCACCAGGACCTCCTGCTCCTCAGGGGGCTGCTTGTAGGACAGGCTCTGGGCTGTGGCCCACGTGGTCCAGGTGATCTGAAAGGCACCCCGCCGCCCCCCGCCGGCCGTTCGGTTCTCGGCCCCCGGGGGCTCGCCGTGTGGCCCCAGCGACCCCCAGAGCGCCCAGCCGGAGAGGCCGGGCCGGCCACTCACATTGTCATGGCTGAGCATGATGGCCTTGGGGGGCCCCGTGGCCACCAGCCTGTAGACCAAGGCGCAGCACTGGTTGGGCTTCTGGGAGTCGATGACCCGGTTCAGCGCGTCGTCGGAGACGCTGCCGGCGAGCTCCAGGAACGCTCTCCACTGCGGGCGTGGGAGGGGGAGCCGGGCTGGGCTGGGAAGGGGGCGGGGGGGGGGGGCTGGGGGCGGGGCGAGGCCCCCCACCCCAGCCGTCCACCCTCTCGCGAGCACCTACGGAGTACAGGTTCTGCAGCGGCGTCTGGATCTTCTCCTTGTACTGGACGATGGCCTGGAGGTGCTTCAGGCAGCCCTGGATCTGCCGGGGACACGGGGAGCTCAGGGGTGGGCGGGCGGGCTCAGGCCGGAGCCCCGCGCTGTTTACCGAGGTGGCCAGGGCGAGTGAACCCCCGGCTCCCTTTGGAGGGTGGCAAAGTGGACGTGAATGCACCGTTTTAAACATTTCAGAGTGGACGATGCAGTGGCGTGTCGGACGTGCGTCACGTTGCGCGACCTTCCCCTCTAATTCCAGAACATTCCGTCACCTCAAAAGGAGCCCCATCTCCATGATCAGTCACTCTCCCCCCCCCGCCCTGCCTTTACTCCATCCCTGGCCCCTGGCGACTGCTACTCTGCTCCGCGTCTCTTTGGATGTGCCTGTTCTGGAAGCTTCTTCACGTCATTGGAATCACGGGAGATGCGGCCTGCCATGTCTGGCCTTTTCGCTCAGGACCATGTTTTGGAGGCTCACCCACACCGCAGTGGGTGTCAGAATATCTCCTTTTCGTGGCTGAATACTATTCCACCGTGTGGACGGACCACATCCGCCAATGGCCCCTTGGGTTGTGTCCAGCCCTGGCCACTGCGACCCCTGCCATGCACGTGAGTGAGCACGTCTGTCCTGGAGGCCCCGCCGCAGTTCCTCGGGGCCTGCGCCCAGCGTGGGATCGCCACATCGTAGGGCGAATCTGTGTTTCGTGTCCAGGCCCCCCCGTGCCGTCTTCTGTGGGGGCGCATCCCCTCGTCCCCACGAGCGGGGCACATGGCTGGGTCTCCTGAGTCGTTCATGCGCAGTCAAGTTCACCTTCTCGGCGTACCTATGACTCCTGACAAGCCCTCAGCGGTGCGACCACCATCCAGTCCAGAGAGCATGTGCATCGCCCCAGGGATGGCCTGGACCGTCCCGGGCGCAGACGTACATTCTCGTTGCCCTTAGGTCCCTGCCCAGGAGTGGGACCACACAGTAGGTGTTGCTTTAACTTCACAGAAACTGCTGAACCCTCCAAAGTGGTCGCACCGTCTCGCGTCCCCACCAGCGGGAAAAGAGTGTTCCAGTGGCTCCACGGCCTCACGGCACGCGGTATCGTCGCTTGTGAAACCCGGGTCATCCCGGGGGGCGTGTCGTGGTGGCTCTGTCTTTGCCTGCGTACTCTGTCGTATGGTGGTGGGTCCCCTAAGGGCACCCGTTTTGGGGGCTGAGAGGTTTAGGCTGGACCGTTCCTGGCTCCGTCTGGCGCAGGGAGTGAGGGGCCTGGGGTGGCTGCACGTGGGAGGTGCGTGGGTGCGCGTCACTCTGATGCCCACCTCCCCCAGGTGCCCCGCGTGCCCGTGGAGCTCTTCCCACCTGCCCGGCAGGTCGGGGATAACACGGGAACAGCAGTCCTGTCGGGGACAGCAGTTAGCACTGAACGCCGACGGTGCCACCCCGCGCCAGCCCCGTTCAGTTTTAACTGGTTCGTCCTCAGAACATCAACATTCTTGTTTAGCAGGTGAGGAAACTGCGGTCCCGGGAGGCCGGGTGACTCGCCCGAGGTCCCCGAGCTAGCGAAGGGAGATGCCTCCCTCGGACTCGCCCTGGGCCGGAACGGCGTCGGGGTCCCCGGCAGATGGGGCTGTTGCAGATTTCTTTTAGACGCGGCGTCAGAGCAGGCAGATCCACACAGACAGAGAGGGCGTCGGGGGTAGTCAGGGGCGGGGGAGGGGTTTTCTTTTTGGGGGATGGGACCAGACAGAGGCCACGGCTGCCCCACGCCGTGCACGCCCCTGAGCTGGACATCGCACGTGGCAAAGGCGGGAAATGGTATGTTTTACCACAATAATGGAGGGGGTCTGCATGCAGTGGCAGATCTGGGTCCTGGCTCTGCCTCCCCCCAGCTGTGCGACCTCCAGCAGGACGCCCCACACCCCGGACCTCCACCGGTGCATCTGGAAAGTGGGCTCAGGTGCAGTTTCTGCCTCAGGGGGGCTGTCTCGGGAGACGCAGGCCTCGCTGTGGGGCTTCGGGTCATCGCGGAGCCAACCCTGGGGCGGGGTGGGGTCCGAGTCTCAGGACCGAGCGCCAGGGAAGCGGTCAGTGGCATGAGGGCCACGTGGCGGGAACAGCACGTGCCAGGCGCTCCATAGGGGCCCCGGGACCGGTTTGCCACGGACGCCCGGTTGCCAGCAATGGGATGGTGACGGCACCGCCCCCCGGACTCCATCTCTTTACCAGGCAAAGTCTGAGCCTCCGCCTCACCGTGCCCCCCAGACAGGCTCCCCCTGGCTCCCACGGGCCCTGGCGTCGCTGACCTGGATGATCTTCTGCAGCTGCCTGTCGTCATCCACCACAAAGACGTTCATCTCCGAGCTTTCGGCGATGACTTGGCAGACTTTGGGGGAACTGGTAGGTGAGACACCAACAGAGAAGCCTCTGGAAGCAGAACCCAAGGGTGAGGGTGTGCCGGGGAATGGCAGGGCTTCGGTCCCTGCCCTCCCGGGGTTTCCCAGGGATGCTCAGAGTTCCAGGAGAAGGGTCTAAGGGAGGGCTTCCCGGAGGAGGGGGCACAGAATCTGGGCTTCACGGGATGGGTATGAGTTCACCAGAATGTCAGGAAGGGTGCCCCGGGCTGGGCCCTTGACAAATCCCACTGAGCACAGACTAAACGGGGGCTTCGGTCAGCTCCCTGAACTGGGGACTCCGCCACGAGGCCTCCGCGGTCTCAGGAAGGGGCCCAGGCCTCACTACACCCCAGTACACCAGGTACTGCTTACCCAGCCATGATGGCACCGATGCTGGCGATGACCCACTCCTCAGAGTTGAAGCCCATGATGCCCACGCCGTGGAAGCGCTTCAGGCCCAGCTGTGGGAGGAGGCCCTGTGAGGTGCGGGGAGGCTCAGCCGTCTCCCGCCCCCACCTGCTCAGGAGCCTAGGGCTGGGAAGCCGACGCGCTCTGGCATTTGGCAACACGACGTTTTTACGCCCAAATATCTGACAGAATCAGGGCGGCATGTGCACACGTCTTCCTAACCCGCTGTCCCCAAATCCTCGCATCCTGACTGTTTTTCCGTCTGAAGATTCCTCTCCGGCGCTAAACAACAGCCCCGCAACATTGCGTGGTCCGGAAAGGCCAGAATTCAACGACCCCCCTTGTCGACTGGGTCTGTTTCTCCCTCCATTTCTACTAGACAAGAGGTTGGGGGGACATCCTCGGAACCCGGGCTCTCCCGGCGCGCGATTATTTGTGCTGACGTCAGAACTGACTTGGAGACCCAAGGTGGCGCACCCCCCTCTGTCCTGGCAGAACCGTCTGACCCGGGTGGGGCCCCCTCGCCTCCCCTCTGCTCCTGAACACCAGCGCCCAGCCTTGTGTCCCTCCCTCGCGGGCACCTCAAACCCAGCCCACCCAGACAGAACGGCCCATGTTACCCCCACCCCGGCCTTTCGCAGTCTCCGCGGCGGCAGCAGCAGCTCCGTCCGTCAGTGACATCGGCCCGAGGCACGGGCCATCCCCGGCTCCGGCTCCGTTCATCCTCTCGGGCGGGTGCCCAGCCCATCGAGAGATCCTGTTGGTTCTGCCTTCTTGTCCCCTCCCCTGCTGCCATTCGGGCCTAAACCAGCTTCATCTGGACCTTCATCCCAGCCGAACCAGTCTCCCCTCTCCCTCCGCACAGCAGCCGGAGGGCACCTGTGAGCACCTGCGTCAGGTTCCACTCCTCCCTGCCCGCAGTCCCCCGCGGGAAAGCCCGAGGCCTCCCTGCACCACGGACCCCGAGTGGCCTGTCCCACACCCCCACCCACCTTCGCTTAGTGCCCTCCCCTCCTCCTCGCTCCTGCCACACACCAGGTTCCATCCTGCCCGAGGCTTTCGCCAGGATGTTACCTCCGCCTGGAGCAGCGCCCAGACGGCTCTGTCCCCCACGTCATTCAAGCCTTGGCTGGAACATCGTGCTCTCTCTCGGGGAGGACCCCTCGGCCAGCCCAGGTGAGTCTGTCCTCCTCCCTGGCTGTGCGTCCTCCGGCTCACGGCCTACACCCTGCGTCACTGACCCATTTATGGTGTCGTCTGCACAGTCCCTCAAGGTCTCTCATCCCCACTCTTACTCTGAAAAACGGGCATTCACGCACGGCACACCCACGGGCGAGCAAGGCCCCTGACTGTGGTGGGACCAACCGGCTAAACACGCAGACGGTGCAGCCGTGAGGCCAGGTGGCCGCGAGGACGGGCGGAAGTCTGCCAAGGGCTGAGGTGGGGGTCGGGGGGGGGGGTGCGCTTGGGAGCCAGGCCCATCAGGAAGACCTCGCTACCGAAATGAGCCACGTTGGAGGAGAGAAAGACACCGACCAGGAGGTAAGGGCTGGCGCTGCCGCCTGGGGCCGCTGGATGCGCGTCAACTCCCCGAAGCCCGGAGCAGAGCTCTGCGCGCAGCGCTGTTTTATTTGACAAATTCGCATATGAAATGCTCACGTCAGGGACACCCATTTCACGCGCACTTTAATATGAAGTGTAAAATAGTTTACGTGTAAATCGTCTATTTTAAGACTGTGCCTGTCAATGTGTATCGACATACAAAAGGCCCCATGTTACCGACGGGGAAACCGAGGCACAGCGAGGCTAAGTCACTTCTCGGCCACAAGTGGCACGCGTCTCACGTGTGTATTTGGGTGCACGCAGCTGGGTAACTTGCGCATGCACACCGGGGAGTGGGGAGGCGGGAGTTCGAACGCAGGAACTCGGGGAGCCTCGGGGTCTCCACCCGGACCGGGCCGGGGGGCGTGGGTACCTGCAGGAAGGCCTTGGCAGCGCGCCGGCACTCCTCGTACAGCTCGATGTAGGTGAGCAGGTGCCAGCCATGCCTGCGCTTGGAGCCGAGCGCGATGTAGTGGGCAAACTTGGTGGCCGTGCCCATGACCATGTCATGCACCGTTAGGGGCGTCTCGTCGGGGAAAGAGTCGTCTTGCCGCAGGCGCACCTCGCCGTCGCGCTTCGTCGTCCAGTACCGGGGGCCTGTGGGTGCCAGGGGGCCACTGAGACCCCCCTGGGTGAGGGAGAGGAAGGGGACGAGGGGAGGGGGAGACGCTGGGGAGGCTGAGGCAGAAGGTGGCGCTGACGGTGGCCAGGCAGGCAGAGGACGTGGGGGGAGGAGGAGGAGAGGGACAGAGGGCTTGCCCGGGGAGGAGAGTGGAGGTGGCCAGCGGGACACAGACGGGATGCAGGGCCGGGTGTCCAGACAGACGCGCTGGCCTGGAGAGGACAGCCGCCAGCCCACCCGCACGCAGCACCTCAGCCCGGGCGGGCCGTGGTCCCTCCAGTGGAATCCCCGCCCCCGCCAGGGTGGCCGCCTGGGACCCCGCTGACCCCTGCACCCGCGGACTCCCGTTCAGCATCCTGGCAAAGGACAGCCCCCTTCCTTCGCCCCCCCCCCGCCATGGGCAGTCCTGACCCCACCAGGAGGGTCCCAACACGAGCTCAGCCCCCGCCCCCGACCCAGAGGACGGAACCCCCCAGCCTCCAACAGGCCCAGGGCCCATGAGCCCTGACCTCTGGCTTTCTCTGTCTGTGGCCGGGCTCCCCCCTTCCACGGCTGCAGGAGCTTCTTGGAGGTCATGGTGTCCCGAGCACCTTCGCTCATTCTCGCTGCCTGGAGGACGTCCAGTCTCCTGGGACAGGGCGCACGGAGACCCAGGCAAACGCGGTGATACAAGGGGAGGGCTGGGAGTGGTTGGCGGTGGGGAGGTTCGGGTCCCACCTGGTCGTGGGGGAAAGGAGGGACAGGCACCAAGGGGGGAACAGTATGACGAGCGCTGTGGGGGCCGATGTAAGGACGCGTGGGGGGCACGGAAGGAGACGAGGCAGGACCGGGGTGGGCGCCGGGTCCCTGCGGCCGTGCGGCGCCCATCCCCCGCCCGGCATGCCGCCTGACCCACCCCCCAGCAGGGGCTGAAACCCCTGGGTGCCCAGCCCCCACCTGCTACCCACAGCTCGTTTCCATCCCTCCCGGTCAGTGTCCACTCCTGGCTCCAGCTCCTTTTGTCACTTTGGTTACCAGCCCTGCTCTGGCCACGGGCGACAGCCGTCTCCAGGCCGCGCGCCCTGGACGTTCCTCCCTGCAGCCGGCCCTTGTGACATCACCGTGGTTCTGCAGCCCGAGGCCACGATGGCAGCACAGCCTGGGGCCCCTGGGCTGAGGCGGGTCCTGGGGCCTGGTCTGGAAGCGAGGGGACGGGCCTGGCAGGGACGAAGTGGTCGAGGGTGGGGTGACCTCACTGTCCACCGCCGTGCGATGGGCAGGGCTGTCAGCGGGTGGACGGCGGCTCTTCCTGCTCGTGCTCTGCCAGCCCCACCAGGGAGTCTTCACCCTGGAGTTTTTGACCCGTCCTGTCCCAACCCTAAAACCTAGCCCTTGTGCACGGACGGCACGACGATCCTTAACACATCCGTGCAGTTGTGAAGCTGCCGCCACCATCTCGCGTCAGGAAGCCTTCCGTCGCTCCGGAAAGTTCCCTGGGGCCCGCAGGAGGTCAGTCCCGCACCTTCCCAGCCTCGGGCCGCCGCTTGTCCACTTGGCCTCCTAGAAATGTCAGATAAATGGAGTGACACACCCCACGGAGGGTTCTCTCGCGGATGGGCCGACGAGGCCCCTGCGACTGTCCCCACGTTGGAGTCTTCACAGCAGTCGGGGACCTGTTAGTGCCGACGCCCTCTGGTGCCACACTTTTTTCTTTTTTTAACTTGAAAAAGGTGATTTTGCAGCCCCCAGAGGCTGGACGTCATCCTGCCACCCCGCACGCTGCCGTCGGAAGGGTGAGGCGGTGTGAACGTGAATTCTCGCATGTCGAGTTGTTTGAAATGGGGTCGGACAGCGGACTTCAGAGCCAGCCTGCTCTGGGCACCGCGGGAAGCCGCCCCAGGCGTGTGCCACGGGCAGGACAAAGCCCGGAGCCATCCTGGGTCCAGGCGGCCACTGCCCTCTGCTGCTCCCTGGCCCAACCCCCAACCCTGGGCAGTGCCACCAGGACGAGCCCTTTGCCTCAGGGTCCCCTTGCCCTCCTCCCCTCCTGGGCGGTAGCCCCTGCACCGTGGCCCCTGGAAGGTCTCGCACCGACCGGGGCGTCCTCTGCACGCACCTGCCACTGCCCCTACGTGACACTCGTCCGAGTGATCGTGTTGCTTCCGTGCTCAGCCCCAAAGCCCCCCCCCCCCGACTGCCACTTCCTCGGCAGGAACCATGCTGTGTCCTCTCCAGCACAGTGGGTCAGGCGGCCTGTGGTGCTGACCCTGGTGACCCTGACCACCTGGTCAAGCCGGCGTCTCTCAGGTTCCCTCACCCTGAACTCTCCTTCCCCGCGGCTGGCCAGGATTTCTGGGGAGGTGTTCTGATGTGACGCCGGCACCTTCCTCCTCGTCGGACCGACTCCCACTCGAGTCGGCCACCTTCGCAGTGGTCGCCAAGCGGAGATCTCCTAATTCCGTAACTCCTCCTGGCAGTTGGCTTATCGCGATCGCCCCAGATCTGGCCCCAAATCTGGGGCCACCTCCTTGCTTCCTGGCACTGGGAAACGTGCGTACACAGGAGCGTGTGCGTGTCAATGTGCGCGGATGCTCTGTGTCACGCACGTCCAGCACCCCCAGTTCTCCTGAGCTTCTCCTCCGGCAGCAGGGAACTCAGCGTCCACTTCCTGCGACACATTTACTCATCAGCTCAGGGCGTGCAGTGTCCCAGCCACCCTGCTGTCTCGGCCGCCACCTCTGCGTCTCCCTCCCCGCCTCCTGCTGTGGCCACCAGGCCTGCTGCCCGCTCCCCCCTGCAGCTGCCCGCCACGCCCCGACCCCACGTCCTCGACCACGGGGCTGACTGACGCCCCCCGCCTGGAGGGGGAGACGTCCCTTTTATATTTTCTATAATAAACCTCCCCTCCCTCCCGCACACGTGCACGCATATGTATGTCTTGGAGCGACACGGCCTGTTTACACACGCTCAGTCTCTCTGTCCATGGCAGCGCGTTCCCTAAACCTGCTGTCAGCCCGGAACGGGCAGATTCCGAACCGCAGCTCTCAGGAGACCCCCAGGGTTGGGTCCCTGGCAGCCCCTGGTCAGGACGTTTTAATCAACCGACCCACGCAGCCCCCGTGTGATGTCTATTTCCGTTGAGAGCCACCTTATCTAGTATGTCCCGTCAATTTTACATTTTAAAACTAAAAGGGGCCCTGGGCTGCTGCTGGGTGTCCCGGGCCTTAAGGGACGCGAGGTCCGTCCTCCTGTCTTGACGTGCTGCCCGCCCCTGGCCCGGGGGTGCCCCCTCCCCTGCGGCCCCCACCCACTCTTAGCGGCCACTGGACCACGGGTCTTCCGCACCCGCTTTGCTCTGCCCACACACGGGCTGTGGGGCGAAAGAGCCAGAACCCGCTCTTTTCTTTCAACTGCTGTTATTCTGGACCTTGTGACCCCAGCCAAACTCATCCCTGGAGAGGGAGTTTGTCCAAGCCCTCGCCGTTGACCGGGAACCAGCTGCGCTTTGATAGTGACCACTAACGTGTGTTGGGGGCTTTGGGGCGTCCGAGGCCACACTCCGTCTGTCATCAGGGGGACTTCACAGCCACCCTGCGCGAGGGGCGTCTGTTTACACAGGGAAAAAGCAGCCCGAGGCTCGGGGGGTTGAACCGCACGCAGCTAGCCAGAGTCTGAGCTGACTTCAGAGTCTGAGCTTCCCCACACAGGACAAAACGTTTGCGTCTGTCTGGCCCACGGCTGGGGCCCAGGATGGGCGGCTTTGGTATGGGGGCCCAGGTCGTCCCCGGGAGGCATGCCGGTTCGGGCCCCGTTCTTAAACGTGCAGATGCTTTTCTCTCCGATGTCTCGGTTGGGCCTCTGGGGAGAACCAAATCCAGTTGGAAGCCACAGCTTAGGCCTGCTGTCCACACCCCCGGCGTCCACTTGGAAGGGATGACGCTGAAGTTCATCTGGACTGAGCTCTGCGACATCCTGTCGCTTCGAAAGGCGGGGCTGGTCCCAGCCAGCGGAGCACCGCTTCCACGCACGAGCAACGGATCGATCGATCACTGAGGGGCTGGTCCGGAGGGAAGCCGGCTCCTGAAAGGCAGAGGGGACAGCCCCGCTCAGCAGGACGCAGCATGGCCCGGTGGGGAACTCCCACGGGGGCTGGAGAGAGGAGGAAACAAGTCACCGCCAGGCGGGGGGCTCGGGACACTCTCCGAGACCCTGCAGCGTCCATAAAATGAGAATGTTTCTAAACGAACTGATACGTTTACGAGTTAGAAAATGGGACCCCTCAGCACTGTCCAAGGAAATCACTGCGTGACCCACCCTCACGCTTTAAAATTTTCCTTTCGCCACAAAGAAGGAACCGATGAAATCGATCGAAATAGCCTGTAATTTATGCAACCCAGGACATCCAAAATGTCATCATTCCAGCACGGGGCCCCAGGCCACTGCAGCCCCCCTACACGGACACGCAGGTGCTGCCTGGGGTGCCAGGGAGAAAGATGCGGCCGCCACGGGGTCCCAGGTGGCCCCTGGGATGACGGACGATGTGACGGCGCCTTCTGCTCTCTGCCTGCACCGCATCTAGTGCTTCGCAGTGTCATGGGGGCTCCCCAAGGACAAGACTTGGGGAGAAGGAGAGGAGGAGGGCTGGGCAGGAGCATGTCAAGTCTCCGTCCCTTGCCGTCTGTGACGGGCCACCACGCTTCATTCCCGGGGTTCCTGGCAGGTAGCGCTCCCCCCACCCAAGTTTCTGGCAAGCGGCTTTGTCCAGAGAGGCCACCGTGACACCTCTGGGTGTCTAACCAACAGCTCCGGTCCCTCTCGGTGACAAGAGGAAAAGGCCAGAATGGCAGCTAAGGATGTGCACGGCCAACCGCGAAGGAGCCTGCGCGCCCTGCGTGACCCCGCGGGAGACAGCGAGGGCTGAGGCCGGACGCTCCCCAGGCCCACGGCGACCGGAGGCGTGTGCACGCGCTCGTGGACCTACCTGCTCCCTGAGGGACAGCCTGGGCCGGACTCCTCGAGGCACGGCTGGTCCCAGGGGCAGGGCGGCGGAGGGTGGCTCGCAGCGACGTCAGTGGTAGAGGTTTTCGATTTGCCTTTTGTACTTCTGGGTCACGAAGTATCTCTTCACCTTTGTCGTCGGACCTGTCCGGGAAGGGGACGCGAGTTCGGGTGTGGAGACAAATGCAAGTCCACGGGTGACAGGGCCCCATGGCTGGGGCTTGCGGCCACTTGCTGGGTGCGCCCCTTTCCTCGGTGCCGGGAGAGGTCGGGGGAGAGGGAGCCACAGGGCCGTGGTCAGGAGCTTGGCTTCGATCCCCAGGTGGCGGGGCTGTCCCGCGGGAGAAGGGAAGTTGTGTGTGTCCATGCGCATGTGCTTGGGGACAGCCGGGCATCAGGCGCCTGGAGGTGGCAGCGTCCCTCTCCCGATCCCTGGCTGGTCCTGCAGACCCTCTGCCCCCCAGAAAAGGGCATGATGTCCACGTGGCCCTGGACACTAGCCAGGGACCGGCCTCCAAGGCCACGGCCGCTGGCTCTGCCGCCACTCACCCAACTCTCCACCCCGGATGGAGAAGTCCTTCTCCAAGAGGACCCACTTCTGGACCCTGTGTGTGCCGGAGTCGGCCTCCTGGTTCACAGCATCGATGCCCCTCTGGATGGCCGCGTAGACCCGGGCGTCGTGCTGCCCCACGACCTCAGACACGGTGGTCGCCGGGCTGCCCACGCTCTGGCAGAACTTGATGGAGTCTGGGCTCAGCTTGTCCAACGGCTCCCCACTCGTCGCGTCCACCTCACACTGCGCCGGGACACGCCTGTCACCACCCCGACACACACACAGGCCCCGGCCAGCCCTGAGGCCCCCCAGAGCTGCACCGTGGACCCCATTACCTTGAGCGTGAGCAGCATACTCAGAAACTTCGCCTTGTCTCCCACCAGGATGGCGTGACTGATGATGGGGATCTTCTTCTTAACCATGTTCTCGATGGGGACGGGGGGCACGTGCTCGCCGCTGGCTGTGACGATGATTTCTGGAATACAGCACGGCTTGGGGTGGGTGCAACTAGGACAATGCGAAACCTCCGCCTTCCCGAGGATCAGAGGGGGCAGATGTGAGCACGGACAAGCACTCACTCAGAAGACCCCAGAAGCAGAGGTGGACCCCTGCCCGTGGCCGTGACGCCCACCGTGCCCTTCGCCGAGCCACAGACCCAGAGTCGCAGATGCATTTCACCCGCACAGTGTCTCCTCAGCTCGATCCCCCACGCCCCGGTCCAGGCCCTCCAATAGGCCTCGCTTGGAAAATAGGG
Organism: Cynopterus sphinx; assembly: GCA_030015415.1. Taxonomy (NCBI): domain Eukaryota; kingdom Metazoa; phylum Chordata; class Mammalia; order Chiroptera; family Pteropodidae; genus Cynopterus; species Cynopterus sphinx. The sequence goes on along the minus strand of CM057390.1, from coordinate 39,575,609 downwards.
ACATGCTTATGGCCATGCCCTGTCTCTCTGTCCTGGTTCTCAGGCACTTGGCCACCCCCAAAGAACCTAAGTTCACTCTGAAATCGTGTGTCACGTCCTTCATTTGGGCACAGTCTAGAAAACTTGTGTCCCCTTCTCCCCGCAGCCTCTGAAATTCTCCAGGAGCTCCTCCTGCCGCCCCAGGCACGTTCTTCGCTTGTCCTTTCCTGCTGAGATGCTCACCCCTTCCGGGCCCCTCCACCCAGACTCTCTCCATCTCATCCCGGGGTCCTGCCGTCACCTTTCCGGAGGTGGCCGCAGCCACACCTAACAGACATCTGTGGTGTTCTCCGCCCAGCGGCTCCCCCTCTGAATAAACGCCCCAGCCTTTCCCTAGGGAGCCGCTCTCCATCTGCATGTGCTTTGAGCAGGTGGACGCAGGGTGAGCAGGGGACCGAGTCTGACCAATTGGCGCATTCCGTCCTCCACAGCAGGGGTCCCCAACGCCTGGCTGTGGACCGGCACTGGTACCGGTGTTAGGAACCGGGCCACACAGCGGGAGGTGAGCCGCAGGTGAGCGAGCGAAGCTTCCTCTGCATTCGCAGCCGCTCCCCAGGCCGGCATCACCGCCTCAGCCCCACCTCAGACCCTCAGGTGTCGGATTCTCATAGGAGCACCGGTCCCTGGTGCCACACAGGTTGGGGACCGCTGAGCTACATACAGTGATTCTTGCTGAGATGAGACCCAATGAGGAAGGGTCAGGACCAAAACTGGTGCTGAAACCATCAGGAACAACGCACTCTCGTCCCCTGGGAGTCAGGGTAGGCCTCGACCGTTGGCGGCCACCTGGTCACCAGCCGGGAAGAGCCTCTTCGAGGACGGCCCCAACACAGGAGAGAGCTCAGCACGAGAAGGTTAAGGAGGCACCTGGCTCCGGCCTGAAGCAAGACCCCTGGGACTTCACAGTTTTTCAACAAGTGTCCGTTTTTCACTCAGACCTGTTAAGGAGGGCTTCCCACACATTCAGGCTTCTGCTTGTTTCCGTGTGGCTGAAGCCAAAAGTGGCCTTTACGTTTCACGCGGTTGGCCGGGAGCCCAAAGAAGAGCAATCTCTGTGCCACGTGAAAATCATGTGACCCTCCTACTGGTGCACGGCGACATCCTCCCATCCAGGCCTTATCTGCGGCTCCTTTTCCTACAACTGCCCAGCAGGTCGTTGTGGCCGGGAACAGGGGTCCTCGAACCCGGAGGCGTTTGCAGTCGGGCCCTCTGCAGCAGCCGGTGGGCCCCGTCCCACGTCCTTCATCCACATTCAGGCATGCAAGCTGCAGACTGTTGTCCGCAGGTTGCAGGGGAGGAACCGGGTTTCGGGGTTGGGACAGTAGTCCTTCTCCCACCCGTCCTGCCGAGGGCCCAATGGTGGGCCTGAGGACAAGCCAGGCCGTGTGGACCAGGGTGACTGTACCCCGGGGCTGGGTCCCCGTGCACGTGCACCCGGAGCCCAAGCATTCCGGCCTCTGGCTCGCAGGTGGCTGGCAGAGCCCAGGGCCCATACCTTTGATGCGGCCGGAGAGGAAGAGGTAACCCTGGCTGTCCATGTGGCCCAAGTCCCCGGTGTGCAGCCAGCCGTCCTCATCGATGACCTCCATGGTCTCCTGCTCCCTTTCCAGGTAGCCCATGAACACGTGCCGGCCCCAGATGCACACCTCCCCGGTGCCATCGCTGCTCTGCTGGTACAGCATGTTTTTACACCCATTTAGGATTTTTCCGCAGCTGCCAAGGAATGGGAGAGGGGACACCGAGGCTCAGAGAGACCAAGTCTCCCAAACAGGTCGGCCTGGGGCTGCGGCCCGGGGTCCTGACTCTGCGCCTGCTCCTTTCACCCTCTCTGGGACCTGGGCCATGCGGAGGTGTCTGCCGAGTGGATGGGCCGGTGAACAGGGACACCCAGCAGAGTTGCAGGCTTCGAGTTTTACGTCGGTCGGAGAAGGACAAAGTGCCTCTGGCTTAAGAACGGCACGACCCCTCAGCTTTTAGAAAACAGACAGACAAACCTACACACAGTGACTGGGAAAAGCAGATTTTAAGTAAGACGACCAAGCACGATCGCTCTAGAGCTTAAAGTTACTTCCATAAGATGGAGAAGCACGGCCGGAGATCTGCTTCTTACAAGACCTCCTTTCCCAGAGACAGCATTTGGGAGGTTTTCGGAGGTTTTAGGAGGCAGAAAAGAATTTTCTTATTGCTTGGATGAGCTCTCTTCCATCAGAACTTAGAAGGGCCAGGGGTTTTGGGGCTAATTTTAGGGATTCCCGCAGTTAGCAAGGGGCAGGAGGCACGCGTAGGAAGCTCAGAACTTACAAAGGGCCTCTCGATGGCTTCCCCATCAAAGGCCTTTCTAGGAATGTGCAGGAACACAGAGGGCGTGAAGGGAAGACTGATGCACTCGACCATGGAAAGATAAAAATACTTCTCACAGCAGAAACACCTTGACCCAAACCGGACACCAGTGATAAACCTCGGGGTAAACTCTTCGCGACTCATATCGAAGACAAAGGGCTGATTTTTCTCATACGTAAAGAGTGGCACCAAACCAATAACAACGGGACCGCTAATCTAGTTTTTACAAAGGACGGGGGATGTGCACAGATCAGAGAGAAAGAAATACCAACGGTTTTTAAATGTGTGGAAGGGTGTTTTTCAACTTCAGTTATCAGAAAGGAATGTCGCCGAAAGCTGTCGTGAAACACCACTTCCCACCGGTTGGTTCAGCAGCGTATAAGGTGTGCATACAGACCATTCACTTCAGCGCTGTTTGTGGTCACAAATGTTGGAGTGAAAAAGCCCTAAATATCCTATTTTGCCTGTTGAGGGTGCTGTGGGTCGGACTGGGTCTGCCCTTACCCCATTCATACTTCATCATCCTAACTCCCGGGACATCAGGATGCGGGCTTATTTGGAAATAGGGTCACTGCACGTGTAACTGGTTAAATTCAGACGAGGTCACGGTGGAGCAGGGCGGCCCCAAATCCAGTCTGACTGGAGTCCTCCTAGAAGAGGGGGAATGTGGGCACAGACACACGCACAGGGAGGACACCGTGAGAAGATGAAAGCGGCGATCAGGGTGACGCTCCTCCAAGCCAGGGGCGCCAGAGAGTGGCAGCAGCACCTGAGGCCGGGACAGGGGCCTGCGGCGAGCACGTCCCTGTGCCAGGCTCTGCGACACGCGATTTACCTCAGATGCTCCTAGATGCCCCTCTCACCGGTTCAGAAAGAACCACCCGGGCCAACACCTCGATCTGGGACTTCTAGTCCCGGGACTTGGAGGGAATGATTTTCTGTTGTCCAGCGTGTGGCACTGTGCTGCCGCAGCCCCAGCCAAGCAGCCCGGGACCGGACGTGGGGAGTGGGTGGGAAGGCGCAGGTGGCTTCGTGGAGTGGAGAGGGAGAGGCGCTAAGGCGAAGGGAAAGGCAGCGGTGGTTTTGTCAGACTGGGAAGGTCGAACTGGGATTTTGCTGAGTTCAAAGGCACGTGGAACCTGGCCACGCATGGGTGACAAGCCGGACTTGCAACGTGGCGGCAGGGCAGGGGTCAGGGAGAGAGACGGCCAGAAGGCTCTCAGTCTCAGGGTGGAACCTGCGTGTGGTGTTCTTACTATTTCAGTGTCATGGGGTTCAACCCTGCAGCCTGGGGTGAGCAGAGCCTGGGGGAAGCCAGAGGGGGCCTGTGCGTGTCTGAGGTGGAGCATCGCGGAGATGAAGGGTCTGAGGTCTTAGGAAGTGGATCTGGGGAGGGCGGGCCGGGGTGGGCTGTCTGCAGGCTATCAGGGGCAGTCATGGAAAGTTCTGAGAGCCCTTCCCCATTGGCAGATTCCCCGACAAGCCAGGGCTTCCCGTGGTCATGAGGATTTGGGGCTCGAAAGCTGGAGAACAGGGATCATTCTGGTGACACCAAGTCAGGATTCGCCTCAGGCCGAGGCCTGCCCACATCCCTGTCTTCCTCCCCCGGGCCCTGTGTCACTGCAGGATCGGGGCTCTGTCCAGGAGGCTGGTACCTGAGGATCTTGTAGTTTTCCCAGTTGGATACAGTGTGAGGTCCTGAGCTTTCGCTCATACCGTACATCTCGCCCACAGGTATGTCCAGGCTCAGAAAGAACTCGGCGGTGTCTGGGCTGAGGGGCCCGGCCCCGCTGATGGGAAACTGGCAGTGGTCGAGGCCCAGGGCATTCCTGACTTTGCTGAACACGAGCGCCTTCGCCAGGTGGTAGCTCACGGGGGTCTCGTGTATCCTGTGAGCGGCGCCGGGGAGGGCTCTGTGACCAGGGGTCCCAGGCAGAGAGGGCTGAGCCCCTTTCCCACTGCCCTCCCTGCCCAGCCCCGCTGCAGCCTCCACCTACCCCAGCATCTTTTTTTTATTGATCCTTGAGCCAATAGCTCTCGCCCATGAAAACACCTTCTTCTTCAACTGTGAGTATCTGGTGCCATTTTCCTTTATCCTCTCCTGCATCTTCTCCCAAATTCGGGGCACCCCCAGAAAGATGGTAGGCTTTACCTCCCGCAGCATGTCGACCAACGTGCCCTGCATGGGACAGAGCCTGGTTAGCCTTCCGAGGCCCTGAGTGTCCATCTCTCCCCAGCCCCCCAGCTCAGCCCAGCCCAGGAGAACCTTCTCCTGGCCAATTAAGAAGGATGTAAGGTTCTCCCCCCACAATCGATCTCAAGGTTCAGTGCAATCCCAATCGAAATTCAGACAGGCTTGATTATACAAACTGATGAGATTTTCCTGCATTTTATATGGAAATGCAGAGGGCCTAGAAGAGTCAAAGCAATTTTGGAAAAGAACAAAATAGGAAGAATTTCTACCTGGTTTTGAAATTTATGATAAAGTAAGGCGATCAGCCATTCTGGTGTGCCCAGAACCGAAGGAGCCCCCGGAATGCGGGGTTTTCAGTTAGAAAACTGAGAAAGTCCCAGGCAAACTGGGACAAGGTAGTCATCCTACCACAAACCAGAAAAACCAAGTCAGTGTGGTTTCGGCCTAAGGATAGACGGACAGATCAACGGAACGGAATAGAAACCCAGAGAAGGCCCTTAGCATTTGTGACCAGTTGACATTCAACAGAAGTGCCGAGGCAACTGACGGAGGAAGGATACCCACATCCGAAAAACGAGAAATGAAAATAAGAGCTCTGCTTAGAGACTGGCTTCTTGCCAAACACAAAAAGAAACTCAAAAGGGATCACAGACCTAAACGCAAGAGCCAACACGAAGAGCCGCCGTGAAATCCCCATGAGCTTCGGCAAAAATCTCTTACGTATGACACCAAAGGCACGAAAGGAAAAAATAATAAGCTGTACTTTATCGGAGTCAAAACGAAAAGACAAGCCTCCGAGCTGGGAGAAAGAATTTGTCAATCATAACCTCGACAGAGGATTTACGTCCAGAATGAATGAAGAACCCCTACAACGCCACGAGATATGCAGCCACGTGTTTAAATGGGCAAAAGGTTTGAACATTTCCCCAGAGAAGAGCACAGATGGCCCGTCAGTGAAGGAACACTTGCTCACGATGATTAGTCATGAGGGAAACGACAATTAAAATGGCAAAGTCACGACAGTAATAAGAATGAGACCATAATGTGTGGGGGAGGCGGAGGGGAAGCGAGAACTCTCGTGCGCATCTGGTGGGAACGGAAAACGGTGCAGCCACTTCGGGAGACAGTGAGTGTGTGTACATCCGTGACGTAGTTAGCCAGAAAGGAAAGCACGGAGTGGCTACTCCACCTCAGAGGCTGAGCTTTGGGGACGTGAGGAGGTCTACGGAGAAGTTCAAGCAGAGAACTAAATGACAGAGAGTCCTCAGCCACACAAAAACAGAAGGAACCTTCTAGAAGGAATTACAAAGGCCCTCAGGCAGCCTGTTTGATAGAGTGTGGAAGACAGAATCATGCCCACCCCCAAGATGTCCTTCTTCTAACTCCCTGAACCTGTGAATTGTTATCTTTTATGGCAACAGGGACTTTACAGATGTGACTAAGCTAAGGGTCTTGAGAAGGTTTTTTTGTGGGTTTTTTTTTTTTTTTTTGGAGCTTTTCGGAGTTGGGAATACTGACTTTAAAATTCTCTCTCTCTCTCTCTCTCTCTCTCTCTCTCTCTCTCTCTCTCTCTCTCTCGATACCGTCCACATTGTCGTCTTGCGTTTCTCAGTGTACGGCCTACACAGCCGCACGTGGATGGCCCGACTCAGGTCAAGATAATCCTGAACACACGTGATCAGCCATTGGCCTGCTAAGTGGAGCATGGCAAGGACAGGAGGGAGCCCAGGGAAGTGCCCTCGCCGCTGCCCTGGGCCTCACCTTGAGAGCATCTGGTTGGGCGAAGTAGACGACAGCCCCGATCCTCATGTGCACCCAGACATCCAGCATCTGGGCCGCAATGTGGCTGAGGGGGAGGTAGCTGACCACCACCTCCTGCTTTTCTCGGGCGTGAGAGAGGCCCAAGTCCCTGGCCACCACCCCGGCCGTCCACGTGATCTGGAACACAAGAGGGGGGCGGGCTGTGACCCAGGACGCCTCATCCGCGCGAACAAAGCGCCTACTAGGTGCTGGGCACCGGTCTCGCTCACTGTTTAAGCCTCGCCATATCGCACTGGGGTCGATAACCACGACTCTCCCTGCTGTACGGGTGGGAAAGGGTTAGCTGACTCGCCCGAGGCTGGAAGGAACTGTGAAACTCAGTGGCCACTGCGGGGAGTTAAGCAGACGCCCTGGATCCAACGAGAGACCTTAGGGTCAGAACACCCATCTGGAAAGTCAGAAACTGGAGGGTCCCAGAATCAAATCCTGACTCCACCGTTTGCTAGCTGGGTGACCCCCAGCTACTGGCTTAAAACCCCTTGCAGCCTCTATTTCCCCCTCTGTATTATGGGCACAGAGGTGACTCGCGTCCACTGTAAGACCGACACTGTCTAACAGACAGAAAGGCCACCCATACCCTCTCCCATAAACACCCAACAATTAACGTACTGATGTTCTTCTCTCTCCAGGCGCACGTTGATGTGAAGGTTTAGCGCACCCATAGCTTTGCAATCTGTATCTCTCACTGGTGTCATACCTCTGGCGAGCAGTCTGGGGCCTGTGTGCAGTTCCCCCGACACACCAGGCAGGCCCCGGCCCCAGGGCCTTTGCATTGGCTGTTCCCTCTGTGTGGACGCCATTCCTTCCCCTTTCCCCAGGACCTACTCTTCCTCGCATGCTCCATTTCTGCTTAAATGTCGCTGCCACAGAAAGGCTGTCGCATACCAACAAACTGAAGTTTCCTTCGTCGAATTCTCTGGGTATCGCTCACACAAACCAAACAGTTTTATTTTATTTCATATAATTTTTTTCTTTATTCTCATCCTTGCACCTCCACACCTTTGGGCAACCATCAGCCTGTTCCCTGTGTCTAGGGGTCTAGTTCTGTTTTGTTTTATTCACCCACTTTATTATTTTTGTTTTTAGATTCCACATATAAGTGACATCATATGGTATTTGTGTGTCTCTGACTTATCTCACTTAGCACAATACCCTTAGGTCCACCCATGTTGTCACAGAGAACGACCCACAATGAGCTGCACACTTTAAAGGGTTTGATCTGACACATGTTGACACATGTCGATACCTGTGAAACCATCGCCACCATCAAGAGAGGGAACGTTTCCATCTCCCCCCAGAGTTTCCACGTGTTGCCAGGTTTCTACGCATCCTTAGGTAACCGCTGATCTGCTTTTGGTCCCTGTGGATAAGTCTGCATTTTCTAGAGGATTCTATAAAGGGAATCTTTTCGCGTGTGTTCCCTTTTCTTTCATAACAGTGATCTACAATACCTTCGGCCTTGGACTTCGTCCCAACATGCGTAAGTGTCCCCAAACACGCAGCCTTCCTTGAGGGAACCAAAACCTCCGCTCCTGCTTCACTCCCCAAGCATGGAACTTTCATGGCTCTTTCACATGCTTATTTAGTTACCAAACATGGCTCTAGGCTCCCGGCCAACGTTGACTCATTTCGTCTTCAGAGCGACCCATGACTCAGGGACTATTACATCACGCCCATTTTACAGATGAGGAAACTGAGGCCTGGAGCCGTCACACGTCTTGTCCAAGGTCACAGGGCCGGGTTTTGGACCCAGGTCCTCTCCAAAGTCCCTGATCTCCACCCCTTGGAAGCGACTGGGAGACTCCAGACACCCTGCTGGGTCAGGTCTGCATGCTAGGCCTCTGGGCGCCACCCTGTCCCTGTGGATCAAGACCCAAAACACCCGGAAGGCCACTGCCCAGGGCGAAGGGACTCTGACGTCACTGTCGGCAGAGCCAGCGCTTACGTTGTCATGGCTGAGCATCACCCCCTTGGGGTTGCCCATGGTCCCCGAGGTGTACATGAGCACGGCACACTGGTTGGCCTTCTGCCCAGCCATGATCTGGTCCAGCTGAGCATTGGGGATGCTACTGCCCAGTTCCATGAAGTCTTCCCACTGGGGAAAGACAAGACAAGCGGAGTGTGGGGCCCTAGGGGGTGCGAGGAGTGGCGCCCAAATGCCGGAGAGTTCCCGTCCCCCCCTCCCCTCCCCACGGTCCCATTTTGTCCCATCAGCTTCTCCTAAAGTGTGGGTTTTCCAGCCAGAAGACAAGGCTTAAGATGGCCAGTCCCGGTTCCTCTTACAGAAGCAACCCCCAACCCCCCACCCAAAAAAAAAAAAAAAGCCTCTCAAAGACCCGCTCACTTCCCTTGGGAGGCCCGGCCTCCTCTCTCTGTGCACCTCTCGCTGTCCCTTTGGGGTCCCACCCGCCCCTTCACTCACCCCCCCCTTCCTTAGACGGGCCACCTGGCTTCCCTCAGAGATGGCGTCCCCCCCCCTTTGCCCTGTGCCCCCTCCCACACTTACAGAGTACAGGTTGTCTTTACTGTGCGCGTTCATCGGCGACTTGTACTGGACGATGGCCTTCAGGGTCTCCATGCTGTTCTGTGGAATCTGAAAGAAAGTTCCGTGTGGGCCTCATGGCCCTAGGAAAGACCAAGGTGGGTGCACGTCCTGAGCCGTCTCCTCCCGCAACCTCAGCTTCTTTCACCCTCTCTTCTCTTCTGTGAAACATCACTCCTTGTCTTGACTGACACGAAACCACCTGGTTGTAGGGCAGCCGGTCCTTTGTGGCGGGGGTCGGTGGCCTCCGACAATTAAAGGCGGGTGCCGACATCAGCCTGGCGGAGACCACGCGTCTCAGGCTGAATTCTGCTGTGCAGAGTGACTGAGCTGGCAGCTTGCACTGCGCAGCCAGGATTCAGCAAAACTTCTAGTTGGAGCCACCAAAGTCCTCCCTGATGGTGGCTGGTACCTGGACAGGCTCCGAACTCTCTACCTACACCTAGGACTGTAAGGTTCGGGTGACCAGGGCTGCATCAGGAGGCTTGTGCCCTGTTCGTACAAAGCAGGGCCTGGGTGACGTGGCTGGGCAATCCAATGAGAAAGTCACTGCTCATTACAATTGTAACCAAGTCTCTGGGGTGGACTGGAGAGAAAAGGTGACAGAAGTGCTTGTCACAGCCGGACAAGCGTTTTCTAGAGGGAGGGAACACACGTGGTGGTGGAGGACCCTCAGTGAGCCCGCGCCCGCGAGCCCCGGCACCCCACCTGATTGACAGCGCCTCCCCAGGGGCAGAAAGACACCAGCCTGGGCCCTCCAGTCCCCTGGGAGCCTGGAGGGCAGCACTGGGCAGGGGTTTACCGACAGGATCTTCTGTAGCTGTAGGTCATTTTCAACCAGCAAGACGTTCACTTTGGCACGAGCAATGACATACTGACAAGCCTCGGCAGAGTTGGTGGCATAAATACCGACAGCAAGGCCCCTGGGGAAAGGGAACACGTACTTGTGACACGCATGCGCGTGCACACGCACACACGCATGCACACCCCTTCCAGGAGAGTGTCCTGGAAGGGGCGGGGAGGAGGAAGGTCTGCAAGCAGGTTCTGCGTTTGCGGCCTTGGCACAAGCTCTCCTCCCTCCACAGCTTAATGACGACAAAACGAAAATGATAGTGATGACGAAAGTGGCAACTCCTACGATGGCATCATGACATCGGATCATGGAGCCCTCACAAGCGCCCCCTTTTATAGGTGAGGAAACAGGCTTGGGGCAGTGAAGTCGCCCGTTCTGGGTGCCATGGAAATAACAAACGCCAGAGGTGGGGTTTGGAGCCCCCTGTTCCCTTTATCCACAGCCTTTTGGCCTCGCCTTTAACCGTTCCTCCGCGGTTTGACCATGCATCTCCCTGAAGGCTAATGACATCGAGCATCTTTTCAAGTCCTTATCGCCTGTTTTGCCTGGGGACGTTTCTTGTTCAAGTTCTCTGCCCATTTAAAAGCTTTTCGTCTTTTTATTACCGAGTTCTAGAACCACCTCATGTATTCGAAACACCAGTCCTTGGCCAGTCGATGGGCTTGTGTGTCTGTCTCACCCACCAACCTGAGGCTGCGTCTGAACTCCCGGTTCACACCGCAGCCCGCGGCAGCCCAGGGCTCATCAACATTGACTCACGCACACTCTTACCCGGCTAGGATGGCGCCTAGAGAAGCGATCAGCCACTCCGCAGAGTTAAAGCCCAGGATGCCGACTCCGTGGAACCGCTTCAGGCCCAGCTGGGGAGGCAAAAGCAGACAGACCCACAGGAAACGGAAACACAGAGATGTTTTTGCTTCCGGGGGATCTGCCAGTCGGGATGGGGGAGAGCACGCTCCGAGGCCCGCGGGGCTGCACGAGGAAAAGCCAGCGCTGAGCGTAAAATCTCGGGCGTGACACTGTGGATATTGGTAAGTGACTGGTTTGCCTCCGTCTACATAGTGTCCTGTTAATTTATTCTTTTTTCAATGTATTCTATTTTTATTCTGGTAAACTATTTACAGCAGGAAACACCATTTATGGACCAATTTCAGCTGATTTTAAGTGACTCCTCTGGGGACCCCCTGCAAGTGGAATCACACGATATTTGTCCCTCTATGTCTGGCTTATTCACTGAGTATGGTGTCCCCAGGGTTTATCCACAGAGCGGCAGGTGGTGGAATCTCCTTCCTTTGTTAAGGCTGGGTAATATTCCATCGTGGCAGCGGACACACTGTGTGTACCCAGCATCTGCCAGGGGACGCTTGGGTTGCTTCCACTTTGTGCCTGTTGTGAACGCCGCTGCTGTGCACGTGGCTGTGCACACTGCTGTTTGAGTCCCTGCTTTGCGTTCTTTCGGGTCTGTATCCAGAGGTGGAACTGTTTGGCCATCCGGAAATTCTGAGTTTGATTTTTTGAGGACGCGTCAGACTGTTTTCCACAGCGGCTGCACCTTCTGTGTTTCCTCCAGCAATGCGGGAGGGTTTCAGTTCTCCCCTTCCTCACCGACAGTCGTTATTTTCTGTTCTTTTTCAGAGTCACAGTCATCCTGATGGGTGTGAATTTATTTTTATTTTTAATAACAGCAGTATCCAAAGACTGACATCCTCTAGTGGGGAAACTGCACTTTTAAAGGCGTAGCCTTGGTCTGGTGTGGTTCAGGAGGAGTCAGGGCACTTGGAGGTGACCTCCCTTTGATTTGGGGTCACTCTAACTTTGTTGGCTCTTTCGGTCACATGGCAATGACTCCATTCTCAGGGGAAACGTAAGCGTTTGGAAGGTGTCTGCCTGTTGATGCCTCAGAACGTGGTGGCAACGGGGTCTGTATAGTGACAGAAAGGCTGTGTTCGCTGCAGAACTGTGCTGTGAGTGTGCAGGTAAACCAGCCTATTTCTGATTGGCTCCCTGAGGTCTGGAGAGTAGGGTCCTCGCGCTCCACAACTAAGGGCCTGGACCAGAGGATGGTCTCTGAGGAGGCAGCTGGAGGCCTCTGAATGGTGCCGCCTCGCAGTGAGGATGTGCAGGCCTCATGGACAGGAAAGGGTGTGGGGCGAGGCTAAAATGCGATCGGATGTCCTGAATGTCAGAACCTCCGCAGAGGCACTTTTTCAATAGTTGATGCCTGTTGTACGCATCATCTGTCAATGCGTAATACGTCACTGCAGACTTGGTGGCTTAGAGCAGTGTACACTTGTGATCTCAGTTTCCACAGGCGAGGACCCCGGGGCGGCCCAGTCCGGCCCTCTGCTTGAGACATCCCGGAGCTGCAGCGAGGCCATCAGTGGGGCTGTGGCCTCTCCGGGTGTGGGGTCCTCTCCTGCACTCACAGCTCGTTTCCTTGTGCAGAACCAGCTTCCTTGTGCTTGAACGACAGGAGTCCCGTTTCTTTGGTAGGTGTCAGCTGGGGATGGCTCTCAACCCCTAGAGGCCAACTGCCACCTGCTGTCCCTGGCCCTCTCCACAACACGACAGTTTGCCTCTTCAAGGCCAGCAGGAGGATCGCTGGTTCGGTGCTTCACCTGATTAGGTCAGACCCGCCCAGGGCACTTGCCCTTTCAATGAACTCAAAGTCAATTGATTAGGAACTTTAATGACATCTGCTAGATCTCTTCACCTTTGCCACCACAGGGGGGAAGCCCCCTCCTAGGCACAAGTCCCACCCACACTCCAGCAGAGGGCTTTCAGCATGAAGATACCAGGGGCTGGGATCTGGAGTCTTAGGATTCTGCCTATCAGACTGGCCAAGAGGAAGGAACATTTTCAATGCTATGAGGCAGACTCTCCTTCTACTTTGCAAGTGGGCACAGAGCGACCCTTCTTTGTAAGAACTCACTCTACAAAGGAGGTTTGCTGTGGCACCACACAAGGCCGCGAAAGGCTAAAAACAGTGGAAATGGTAGGGGCCAGTTAAGTCAGCACTGCTACGTGCACAGCTGCAGTTGTCGAAAAGAACATGGATTTGGTTAAATGAGGGGTCTCAGACTGTGGGAGCCAGCCTCCCTGACGGCCCTCAAGGATTCTCAGCTGAGAATCATTGTGGTTTTACATAATGCCCTCCCTCATCATATGGAGGTGGTTCTGCGTAACCAACAGAATATGGAAGAAGTGAGAGCATGTCACTGCTGCGATTAGGTTATAAAAGATACCCCGGCTCCTGTCCAGGTCACCCTCTCTTGGATCACTCATCCCGGGGGAAGCTGGCTGCCATGGGGTGAGGCTATCCCAATGACAACCTATGGAGAAAGCTACGAGCAAGCAACTGAGGCCTCCTGCCCACAGCCGGGCTTGTGCAGAAGCTTGGAGGGAAGCTTTCAGCCCCAGCCGAGCCTTCAGATGACACAGCCCAGCCAACTGCCTGGCCACAACCTCACGAGAGACCCAGAACCAGAAACATTCAACGAAGTCACTCCTAGACTCATGACCCATAGAAATAAATGGTGAGATAGTAAGTGTTTGCCATTCTAAGTCACTAAATTTAGGGCTGGTTTGTTATACTTAAGTAGCCAACTAATGCATAAAGATACTATGCTAAGGGGAGAAAACAAATTGCAGAATCATGGATACCATGTGTATAAAATTTGCAGGTAGAGAAATTATGTAATATATACACATAATTTTTCCCCCAAGAAAAGATATAAAAAAACTGGCAGTGGTGGCTGCTGCCTCCCTAAGACGGGGGTCAAGGATGGGAGGGAAATGTTTCACCCGTCAACCTTTGCATCTGTGGTGCCTTGTGCATTTTGTGCCATATATATGTGTGTCTGTATACTTATGTATGTCTGTATTTCCTATTCTGAATGAATGAATGAGTGATGACGGAAGGAAGGAAAGAAGGAAGGAAGAACAAATGACTCATTTACCTTGATCAAGGCTCTCGCAGCCTTCCGACAAGCCTCGTAGTACTGGTTGAAATTAAGAACTTCCCAGTTTTCGCCGTTCTTTGATACGAGGGCCGGATAAGTCCCAAATCGGCTGACTGACTCCCGAAAAAGTTCGGGGATGGTTACTGGGGTCTCGTGGCCTGGCCCATGTCTCGACAGCCTCAGAAGGACTTCTCCATCTGCGTGAATGGTCCACAGCCCAGAAGTAGGTGGCATGGTGTCTAAAAGACAAGGCACATACCTGAATTGTAAAATACTTTATTGCTTAAAAAAAAAATGCTAACCATCATCTGAGCCTGCTGGGAAAATTGGGCTGATAGGCGTGCTCGAAGCAAGGTTGTCACAAACTTTCAATTTGCGGAAAACGCAGATTCTGAGAAGCGCACCCATACGAGACACAGTGCAGTGAGGTGTGCCTACACCCCAGACTGGGTGGCTGAAACACGGACATTTCATCTGTCCCAGTTCTGGAGATGAAATTCTGAGGTCAAGGTGTCAGCCGGTTGGGTCCTTCAGAGGCTGTGACAGAGAATCTATCTATTTGTTCCAGGCCTCTCCCCTACCTCCTGGCAACCGGTGACTTTCTGGCAATCTTTGGCGTTCCTTGGCATGTAGAAGCATCGCCCTGATCTCTGCCTTCACCGTCACATGGTGTTCTCCCCGGTGTGTGTCTGTGTCCAAATCTCCCCTTTCTATAAGGATGCTAGTCCTATTGGATTAAGACTCGTCCTGTCAGCCGTGAGGTACCGGGTCACTGTTAGGGGCGCAACATATGAATTTGGGGGATGTCTTAGTCCATTTGGACTACTAATCAAAATGCCATAAACAGGCGGTTTCAGAACAACAGGCCTTTATTTCCCACACTTCTGGAGGCCGGGAAGTCCAAGGTCAAATCACCCGCAGGTCTGGCATCCAGCCTCCTGGTTCATAGACATCTTCCCACTGTGCCCTCACTGGGCGGGAGGGGCAGCGAGCTCTGTGGGGTCTGCTAAGGACCCTGATCGCATCCAGGGGCCCCACCCTCATGACTTCATCACTGCCCAGAGGCCCTGCCTCCCAGTATGTCACATTGGGGGCGGGGATAGGTTTCAACCTATGAATGGGGGGATGCAAACATTCAGAGCACAGGAGGGGGACACAATTCGACCCATAACAGCCTACAAAAGGGAAGGCTCGTTTCTAGAGGTCCGGCCACAAGAAGAATCAGCAGGGAGTGTCACCAGGTTACAACAAAATTGCCTAGTGGAGCCGCCGTGAAGGAGTGTCATGGAGGAAACCTAAGAACTGCTCACGGCCTCCCTCGAGGCCCTGTACTCGGTGTCCAGCCTTCAGCCTGGGGAAGGGGAGGAGCTTTAAATCGGGCTACGTGGAGAGGTATCACCTGGATACTGGTCAGGTGCTTTAATGACTGTAGTGGGTTGAACATTGTCACCCCAAAATTCATACAAAGACTCTGAGGATGTGACCTCATTTGGAACTAGAGTCTTAGCGGGTGAAACCAGTAGAGAATCTCAGGATGAATTCACCCTGGATCGAGGGTGGGTCCTAAATCCAATGCCTGGTGTCTTTGGAAGAGGGGAGAACATAGAAATGCACAGAGTAGAAGGCCCCGTGAGCACAGAGGCAGGTACTGGTTGGTGATGGGCAGGCCCAGAGCACCACCAGCAGCAGGGAGGTTCTGCGTCCTGAGAACCCGGTGACACCTCGGGCTTGGGCCAATGGCCCTAGAACCAGGCGCAGTCAGTTCCTGTTATCTCGGGCACCCAGTCTGGGGCTTTGTTACGGCAGCCGAGGGAATCCAACACAAGGACCAAAGGGAGATCTCGACGATTATCGCTGTGTGAGAATGACTGTACAGGTTATTCTTGCCAACACCTCATCCACTTGGAAAAGGGCAGCTGTGCAAGAGGATGAGGCCCTTTATCACGATGTTCCCGAGTTCCACTATTGCAGTTACGGCACGGTGATAGCAAATCGTTATTACCACGTCTACAGTATGTGTGTATTGTCGCGTCTGTGCCACATAACAATCACGTCCATACTGTATGTATGATTACACTTTCCATATGTATGATTACACTTTTTCGATGTGTATGGTTACATCTGCACCGTGGCCGTGTGTGTGTGGTATTACACCTGCTCTGTATACACAAGGACATCTGGTGTATACACACGCTTCCTCCCACCCGGACTCGCCATGCTAATAGCGGGGTGCTATCACCCGTGCTGCCGGGGGACAGATGACACAAGTGAGGCTTTGAAAGTGCAGCCTGCATTCCCTGTCCAGTGTAGAAGGCAGCCCCTGACCGGGGTTCAGGCTGGGAGTGGCCAGTCTGACTCTGGGCCCAGGCTCCTTAGGGAAAACCCTGGCCCCGTTGTGCGTCCGCTGTCCCCCATCACGTACCTTTCCTTATATTAATGTCTACTTCAGGGCGCTCAGCCTCCTCTTCCTGAATCGTTGGGATTTCAGGCCTGCCCGGTCCGCGGAGAACATTCTTCACAGGGCTGCAAGGCACAAAGCGGGGACCTTAGGATGACAGGTGAAGGGGCCTCAGGGCCGAGGCTGAGGCCGACCCCAACCAACCAACTTGTCTGCCTGGAAACCTGCCAGATCACAGAGCAGTTGTTAAGTGGATGGAGCACCTGGTCTGTGGCTTTCCAGAAGAGTCTTTCCGATGGTTAGAGTATAGGAGCCGAATCTGTATGTGAATCTGTGTGAGGAAACGTGCTCACCTCCTCCCCCTCACCGCCCTGTGGTACCTCCTCACGGCGACACAGAGGAAGGGACCTCTGACACGATGATGGGAGCGCGTCCCCAGGGACAGGACACCGAGTGGAAGGAGCCAGACACTTTCATTTACGTGACTTTCTGCAAAAGGCAAAACTATGGTGACGGGGGACAGGTCTGAGGCTGCCAGGGCCTGTGGCAGGAAGTGGGGTTGACTCACGCAGGGAAACCTGAGGGACTTCGTGGGGGATGGAAACGTACTGTTTCTGACCATGTTGGTGGCCACGGGCTCCCACGGGCTCTCACGTTTGTCAAAACTCGTAGAACTGCACACGGAAAAACTCGGAACTCAACTCTGTGTGGAAAAAGCGTACTTCTTGAAATGGGCAATTTAAAAATCTTCTGTGGCTAATTCATTCAGTTTCCGGGGATTACTCAAGATAAAATATAAAGGGGAAATAAGTTATTAGCAAATGGTTCCCCCTTTCCTACACAGACATAGGTCTTGTTCATAGCACGTCCGTTTGTGTTAATCATTAAAGAGTCGTCATCACTTTTCCAAATATGTGTTCCCTGGTGACAGTATCTTACCAGCCTAAAGAGAACATTTTCCTGCAGCGAATCAGTTTTATAAGTGAAGGTTTACTTGGGCAAGCTAAAAAGGGAAAAAGTGTACTATAGACACCAAAATTGTTTATCCCCCCCAAATGTAAAATTTAGGATGAAATATAAAAAATACTAAAAATGTCATCAAAGGTCTTCTTCCTATCATGCCCAGGGCCAGCTGTGAGGAGCTCCCGCGCTGGGTATTCAGGGGCGTCTGTTCCCATGGCCTTCGGGTTGTGACGAGACCACCCGTGTGTGGAGAAACCGTTATCCCAGGCTGGGCCCCACCCTATGCCCTCTCATTGCACCCTCTCTGTGCCTTCATTTCACGATCTAGTTTTGTACTCGTGTGTGTGTGTGTGTGTGTGTGTGTGTGTGTGTGTGTGTGTGTGTGTGTCACATGGAAGGGTTGGTTTCAGATGAATGAATATTTATCTAAATATAACGATTCAATACACCCATGATTCTTGACCAGGGGCAATTCCGCCCCCAGGGGACACTTGGCAGTGTCTGGAGACATTTTGGTTGTAAGGGGTGGGGAGTGCTGCCGGCATCTAGTGGGTAGAGGCCAGAGATGCTGCTCAACGCCCGACGACATACAAGAGAGCACCCCCAACTCAGAATTACCCAGCCCCAAATGTCAATAGCATCGACATCGAGAAACCCTGCACTAGACCAGGCAGTCACAATACGCAAGCAGCAAGCGCAATTAGAGTCTTTTCTGCACACAGAAGTAGTACACGGAGCCTGACAGAGGTTTCCCTGTGTCGCCGGGCTGAGAGGGTCCCCGTAAAACAGCGAGAGGTAACTCTGGTAACATAAGGGCCAAGCACGGTGCTGAACATTTCGTGTGCACTGACTTATTTAATCTTCACGACAACCCCGAGGTAGGTCCTATCTGTTACTATTCCCCATCTTACAAACGACGAAACTGGAATGCGGAGAGGTTAGCTTGTCTGAGGTCACACACGGTTCTTTCCCCTTGACCCTGGGCACAGCTCAGCACCCATGAGCAGCTGTAAGTGGAGGCCATGCGATTCTTCAACAAGGCCAAAGGCAAACCCAGCAGTGTGTTCAAGGAAACGACCACATGAAGAATGCCTGTTTTTCAAGACATCAGAGTAGTCAGTCCAGACGAGTCAAGACGAGGCTAAGGTTTTTGCTGAGCTTATAGCCCAAAAGAATCTGCACCCAGAATATGTGAAGAGCCCCTCTGGGTGAGGAAGATGAAGGCAAACTGTCCAACAGGCGACAGGCGAGTGCACCAGGAGCAGGTGGCTCCTGGGACAGAAGGCAAACAGGCTTGGAGCCCAGGGCAAGGTGTCCAGGTCCTCTGGTAACCAGGGAAATATACATTAAAACCACAGTGAGATGTCATTTCATCCCCAGTAAATGTGCAAAAATGCACCCAAATGCTGGAGAGGAAGGAAAATGCAAGGAACGTGAGGACAAGATAGGATACCCGGAGGTTTGCTAAGTTGCTAGGAATATTCTATTTCACGAAATGAAGTAGGCGCATCGACATATGTTGCTTTTTATAAATTGTACAGATATGTTTTGTGTGTTTTTGTATGTGCAAGATGTGTGTCACCGCTTTAAAAGGCCGTGTTGGTTCGTTGTAACGATGCAAGGATTATCCAACATTGAAACTCTGTAAATGTGAGTTAGTGCATTTAAGGCACAAAGGGTAGAACACCATACAATCTCCTCGAGATAGAATTTGATGAAATATCTTTTTTTCTTTTATGAAAACCCCTTAGCAAATTAGAAATGGAAGGCATTTTCTTAACTCAATAAAGGATATCTACTGGAAACATACAATAAAGATTATACTTACCAACAGCTCCAAACGCACTGGATGAAAAGTTATGAAGTCGGGAATAAGACAAAGATGTCACCTGTCACTGCTGCTATTCAGCGCTGGCCTGGAGGTTCTTAGCCAATGCAATAAGGTAAGAAAAAGAAATGAGAGGAATAAAGATTAGAAACAGACAATATCATCATTTCGCGAATAATATGATCGCCTAGCTAGACTATCCCATGAACAGAAAAGCTATTAGAAATAAGCTCTGTAAGGAGACAAGGCCAAAGACCGATATTCAAAACTCCGCACTCTCTCACACGCTGGCAGCAAACAATGAGGACGTGCGGTAGAAAAAGATGCCGAGGGTCTGGCTCAAGGCCAAAGTGTGTATCTGCGGTGAGACCAAGTCCTAGCAAAACGTGCTGCCGAATGACAGTCAGACGCTGGATCTCAAAGGACACCCGCGTGCCCTTCTTCCATACCACTGGCCGGTGGTCACGAGGTATGGTTCTTGCCATCGCAGCAAGGCGGTGGTTGCTGAGACATCTGGGCACTCGAGGCGTTTCCTCCCTCCACAAAGATGGTAAACGAGTTGCCCGTCTTGGAAACCCGGGCACGTGCAGGCTCTTCTCAGCCCTCGTCACCGTCTGGCCCAGCCAGGATGGTGCTGGTGACGAGAGGCAGGAAGGTGTTCAGTTTCCCTTTCTGATAGCCCTTCTACCCCATTCCACCTTCCAGAATCTTCTGTCCCAGCCACCTCTTGTGACATCATTGTCTGTCCCTGAATGCCCACCCGACCCCCACCCTGGTGGAGGCTGCTCCCTAGCGAGATAAGAGTCTCGATGGCCACTCATGATGCTCACATGTTGTTGGTGGGAGTGTTAGTACAGGTTATGTGAAGGACTTGACTGTATTTGTCAAAAATTTAAAACACATCCTTTTGTACCTTCTCCCTTATTGTGTCAATTTAGTATTCTACAGGGCTACCCCACTACCTTGTCATATTTAAATAAATTTCTAAAAGTAATACGTGTACGTGGCTTTTAAAAATTCAAATTAAGCAACCCAATTAAAAACAGGCAGAGGACCTGGCTAGACGTTTTCCAAAGAAGACATCCAAACGGCCGTGGAACCGCACTCAGCATCGCTAATCGGCAGAGAAATGCCAAGCAAAACTACAATGTGATACCTGTCAGATGGCTGTCGTCAAATGACAAGAGATAAGTGCCGGCGAGAGTGTGCAGAAAAGGGAGCCCTCCTGCCCTGTTGGGGGTAATGCAAAATCGTGCAGCTGCTATGGAGAACAGGATGGAAGTTCCTCCAGAAATTAAAAAGAGGACCCAGTAATTTCACTTCTGAGTATTTATCTGGAGAAACCCCAAACGCTCATTTGAAGAGGCAGTTGCGGCCCTCTGTTCATTGCAGCATCATTTCCAACAGCGAAGACATGTGAGTGACCTAGTGTCCATGGACAGGTGAGTAGATAAAGAGGTGATACACATATACAGTGGAATATTAGTCAGCCATAAAAAAGGATGAAATCTTACCACTTCTGACGACAAGGGTAGACCTAGAGAGCATATGCTAATTGAAATAAGTCAGACAAAGAAGGACAAATACCATGTGATCTCATTTATATGCAGAATCTAAAAACAAAAACAAACAAAACAAATTCATGGATATAGAGAACAGATTGGGAGGCAGGCAAATGAGTGAAATCGAAAGATACGAACTTCTGGTTAGAAAATAAACTAGTCCTGGGGACGTGGTGCACAGCACGCTGATGATGGTTAACACTGTATTATGTGAGATGTTTAAAAGTTGCTAAGAGATTAGATCTTATGAGTTCTTGCAAATTCTGTAACTGCGCGTGGTGACAGATGGTACCTAATTCACTGTGGTGCGCATTTCACAGTCTATGCAAAGAGCAAGTCATTATGTTGTACGCTTGAAACTAATATGTCGATTATGCCTCAATAAAAATAAAATAACAAAGCAGAAAACAATCAAGCAAAGCAAATTCAAGCAGAGGGCTGGATTTGGCCCATGGGGTGGCAGGTTGGCGAGTCCAGGGCGATTGTCATGTTTATTTTCCCAGAGAAAAACGATACGTTTTCTCACGGCTCCCCCTGGCGGGAGCTTCCATCCCTCCCACAGCCGCCCGCCTGGGGAGCCCTCGCCACAGGATCTGCTGGGACCATTCAGGCAGGGAAGGTAGAGTGCCCTGATTTTCAAAGTTTTTAGTTTTTGTTAAGGTAACACATAGGCAATGTTTTTGTTGTTGTTGTTATTTATCAGAAAAGCTTTATAGCAAAGTAACAATCCCCTGTCCCACCTCTGCCTCCTGAAGTCCCGCAGATGTCCTGCCCCCCAGTAACCATGAACAACACTTTCCTCTGGTATCAACCTCACTTTTCATCGTTATCTCTTGCCTTCCTGTTGGGGCCTTGCTCTTGACGATTTCCTGTATGCTTTAATATTGTTTCTTTTATTACATTTGCCGTGGGCCCAGCAACAGGTTATTTTGGTTATTTTGGATATACTCAGACATATAGGACAAGGATTGGGGAACTTCAGCCTGTCAGTTGAAAGGGGCCCGCTGCCTGTGTTTATAAATAAAGCTTTATTGGCACACTGTCACGCCCGTTCATGTATGTATTGTCTCTGGCTGCTATGGGCGAAGCTGCATGGTGTGACAAAGACCACACGACCCGCAGAGCCAAAAATGTTTGCTCTCGAGCCCTTTATAGAAAAAGTCTGCCAACCCCTGATGTAGGATAATCTATCATTCCCTATTTTTTCCTTTGGAATCTTGGTCTCTAAGCCCTCTGTCCCCCAAGTTCCAGTTTTCCGATCTGGTCGCTGTTCATGCTGTGACCGCAGCTGTGTCCAGAGAATCAGCATTCTCTCCTGTGTCCTGTTTCGTCCCCCTAACATTATATCACACTCTCCAATTTTCGAAGATGCTGTCCTGGGTTGAATGGTGTCCCCTTAAAAGTCATGCCCACGTAGGATCTCAGAACGTTACCTCCTTTGGAAATCGGGTCTTTGCAGATGTGACGAGAAAAGTTAAAATGAGGCACACCCTGCAAACAAGAGTGTCATTATTATGTGAAATTCCCAGAGGAAAAATGTGCAATTGCGTTCAAAATCTATTCACACCATTGTGAAAAAATTTCAAGCTTATACTTGTCAATGAATCAAGAGGAGGAACAGCTGGGCTCTTCCCATATAATCTCACTTGTTGTCATTGAATGACTCGTAAAAAGTGGCTTTAGATTTCCTGTCACCTGCCAAGTAGGATAATTTTACCTGTCGTAATGTAATTTCTGAATGATTTGCAAAATTTATTTTTAATTTATTGTCTGCTGATGCACTCAAAGTTTCTTGCCAATTGTGCCTATCAAGAATTGGAGGAAAGTGGAAACAAACCAATGTCCGTCAACAGGAAAATGAATAGAATACCACTCAAATTTTTTTTTTAAAGAATGAACAAACGATCCACTTGATAGCAGGGATGAATCTCACAGACATTATACGAAAGAAGCCGGACGCAAAAGAGTACGTTCTGCATAATTTCATCAGTCTGAAGTTCAAGAGAAAGCACAATAAATATGGTAGAAATCAGAATAAGTGGGTGGAGGTATTACCAGAAAAGGAGGTAGGGAGCCTTTTCTGGGGCTGGAAATGTTCTGTACCTTGGTCAGGTCCTGGCGACAGAGATCCACACACAGGTAAAATGTCACACACATAAAAAATCCAACGTTGTTCACTTGATGAATGTAAGTTATAGCTTGATAAAAAAAAAAAAAAAGAAAAATGTCATAAAACATTTAAAAACATTTCATAACATTAAACAGAATTTCAAGAGACCACTAGCAAAATTTTTCAGTCGGTAATTGTATGCAGTGATCATAAGCATAGAACTTCGCTTAAAAAGTTATATTCTGGCAAGAAAGCTCAGATTTTCCTTAAAAGCTTAAAAAAGACTTCATGAGAAAATGTTATACAAATACATAAAATCATTTTATAGGTGCATCTTGCAGCAAGGACGACGAGAAGCATTAGACTGAGGGGAAACAGAAGTTAGTTTAGAATTCAGAAGTGTCTCAAGATTCAGAGTTTCACGTTTGGATCCAGATCTTTACAATTATTAATATCTTTATTGCCTTTCCTCAGAACAGGCTAAAATAAATACATCCCGGTATGAACTAAAAACGATCAGCTGCTTCTCCCTCTGTTTGACCACATTATAAACCAAAAGCGACAGATAAACCTGAATTCACAGTCATTTTAACGTCAGGAATGTTATTCCCTTGGGTTTCAAGCCCAGCGCACATGGTCAAGGTCCCTACAGTAGATGTGAGATCTCGGGGTATTGGGGTGGGGGACCCCACCTTCTCAACTTCACGGTCACGGGGTGCACAACTTAGGAAGAGAAGTGCATGATCTGAAGGCATGCCAGACCCACGTGTTTCACTCCTTTCCAGAAGCCTATCGTGTCGTTTATGATATTCTGTATTCTTTTCCCTGTTTGTGATTTCCTCCAATCAATAAGGGACAGGGCAGAACTCACACAGAGACGTGCCCCCAAAGAATGTAGCTAACCAGTGTCCCTTACAAAAAGATGTGCCTAAGCTTCAACGTGCCTCACCCCTCCATGCCCCCTTAGACTGTTGTGTCAAAGTGTCAGGCAGGTGTTTACATGACATCTTAAAAGTCAGGGTCCCCAGCGTGGAGTCCGGACCGGCCAGCTGAGACATGCACTGCCCCCGGGGAACGTCGCAGTCCAGGTGTGGTCGGGTTCCAGAGCTGAACCGCGTGGCCCTCGGGCCTCTGGTCAATGGTGCCGTGTTGTGCACTCGGGGCTTCGTTAAGTGGGTGCATCTCGTAGCTGTCCTAACCACAATTTAAACGAGAGGAAAAGAAGAGGTTAGCGAGCCTCTCCCCAGTTGAGCCTTTGGCTGAGGCAGCTTGCCCACAGCCCCACGCGAGACCGTGAGCTAGAGCCGCCCCGCTGAGCCGCACCCGGAGTCACGTCTGCAATGATGCGTGTTTGCTGTGCGAGCTGCTACATTTGGGGACAGTTTGTCATAGGCAATAGACAGCTAATACACCCCGCTCCCTCACACGTCAGGTGGGCCCAATAACGCCAAGAGTTAGCGCGAAGATGAAATGATTGAATATGGGCAAAATGATGGGAAAATTACCTGGCACGTAGTAAGCACTCAGTAAATGTTAACATATTTACTTAAAAAGGTAGTAAACTCACCCCCTTTGGAAACAAATATCCTCCTTTAAAGATATCAACAGGAAGGCCCTCTAAATAGTATTCTGCACTTAATGATTTTGTTGTTTAATGTGTAGACCATACCCATCCTCCTACATCTGCCCGCACAGTCATCCCTTCCTTTTTCACTGCTGCGTAATATTCCATCATTCCACTGAATGCTGTTGTATTTCATCGGTCTTTTATCATGGCAGTTTAGGGTGTCCCCAGGCCATGCCATTTATTTTGTCTCAATGCCCATTTTACATTGTGATGCTTCAAGCCACAGGCTGTTTGAGGGGGAGGAGATACATCTTGGGGATCGTTCGATGCCAAGGTTTTGAACTGGTCCTGGGAGGCCAAGCGCTCTGTGGTGCCCCTGCCTCAAATCCGAACCTCTCCCTTCCACCCGTCTGACCCCAAACAGAGGTCTTCTGGCACCGAGTGCCGTGTTCGCTCCGTACCTCACAAGTCCTCCGTGGGAAGAGAGCTTCAGCTCCATCGCAGTTAATCTGAGACAGAGAAATTCGTTTCACAGCCAAGTTTTGGGTGATACACCAGGTGCCTCTGGTCCTCCATGGATGAGGGGGATTAACAGGTGTTAGGGCGCGTGGTTGAAGAGGTTTGGAAAATACCAACTCCAACCAAATTAACCAGGTTTGTTCACTAACAATAGTAACGTGTCTTGGGCACCTGTGGTACCCCAGGCCATTATGGGGTTCACCCCTCATGACAACCCCACAAGGTAGGTCGTAAACCTTTTCCACAGAGGGAAACTATGGTTTACAAGGTGACTGGACTTGCCCAGGAGCACGCGGCCAGCATGCAGCAGACTCAGGATTCAAATGCAGTCTCAAGGGTCGCAGAGCCTGCGCTCATAACTTCCACTGACTGCAGGACTTCTTGGGGCCTTTAATGAGCAGCTGGGCGGCGACATCATTTGACCATAGAGCCCTTTCTCGGGGCAGCATCTGGCTATAGTCAGAAAGACTGTCAGTCAGCCATGGGTAGCAGGGACTCGAGGATGGCCTGTCTGCAACCAGACCTACAAACCGTGACAGCCGCAGTAACCGACTGTCTGGTTTGCCCAGGGCTGAGGTGATCCCTGGGACATGGAAATTTCAGAGTTTTTCTAAAAAACATTTTTAAATTACTATTCAGACAATTCACATAACATGAATGTCATCATATTAAAGGGTACGAGTCAATGGTTTTAGCACATTTAAAGTGCCATAAAAGCATCCCCACTATTTAATTCCAGAACGTTTCACTCACCCAGAAGGAAATCCATACCCCTGCACTCATCGAGCACTCCCTCCACTCCCCACTCCAGCCCCCGGCAACCCTAACCCGCCTCTTGGCCCCGTGGACACACCTGTGCTGGACGCGTCACATCAGTGGAATCACACACCATGTGGCCTTTCGTGTCTGGCTTCTCTCACTGAGCATCGTGTGTTCAAGGTTCATCCATTCAGCTTCCCTCCCTTTCTGGCCCAGTACCACCCCACTGTTTAAATGGACCGCATTTTATTTATCCTTTCATCCTTTGATGGACATTTGAGCCATTTCCACCTTGGGGCTGTTATGAACACCGCCACTGCGAACCTTCGTGGACAAGCTTGTGCACGTGTGTCTCCAACTCAGTGTTTACAAAGGAGTTGCTGGCCATGTGGTAGCTCTATTTAAGTTTGCCAGGAGTTGGGACTTTCAGTATGATACGTGGGGAAGTCCCAGGGAAACTGGGACGCGTTCGCCACACCCTACAAATGATTCCTCACTTGCCCTCGAGCTTTAGATAAGAGGACAAAGCAAGCAAGGTGTGGCTTCCGTGCAGGGCTGCCCAGCTTTTCCGGTTCTGTGGCTTCCTGTGCTGCAGACTCAGAGGTGACACTGCTGCTTTCCCTCCAGCCTGTGCCCTCGGACACCGCTGTGTGCTTGGGGTGGCTTCTTGGAGCAGGCAAAGCAAAGTCCATGGGGAGGGGTGGGGAGTGGGGGACCGGCAGCCTTTCCTCCACCCAGTCCATTCAGAGCAAAGGTTCATCTCTCTCCTCCCTGTCTCCCTGGGGATTCTGTGTTGGCGGGGACCAGGCCCTTCGTTGATCTCTGGGGCCAGAATAGAGATGCTGGTGCGCTAAGAGGGACAGAACCGAGGCTAAGTCCTGAGCCAAAATTTCCTGCGGGAAGTTCATACGCGTTTCCTCCCGATGTAACATACAACCACCGTTTGAGTGGAAAAGCGTGGACTTGTCATGAGAAGCCGAGGATGTGTCTCAGAGCAATTACTCCGTATCTTCCCTGAATCATAATCAGACGCTTAAAACCTTCCGTGGTGTTTCAAAGTGTGTCTTCGAGGTTTCTGCCCAGTTAGCCTCGAGAGAGTTGGGCAACAAAAGCAAGGAAAGCACAGGTCTTGAGGAGGTAGTTGCGGCCCCTGCTCACAGCAGCTCTATTCACAGTGGCCAAGAGCTGGAAGCGACCCAAGGGTCCACTGATTGTCAAATAGATAAAACATGGTTCACTCGTACAAGGAAATATCATTCAGCCTTAAAGAGGAAGGAAATCCTGACACACGCGACAACAACGGGGATGGACATTGTGCTCAGTGAAATAGCCAGACACGAAAGGACAAACACTGTGTGAACCCACTCACGTGAGGTCCCCAGGGGAGTCAGAGTCACAGAGACAGGAAGGAGATGGTGGGGCCAGGGGCTGGGGGAGGGGAGTGGGCGTTTGATGGGGACAGAGGGTCAGTTTGAAAAGATGAGAAAGTTCTGGAGACCGATGGTGGGAACAATGGCATAGCAATGTGTGCTTAATGCCGCTGAGCTGTGCAATTACAAATGGTTCAAATGGGAACTTTTATGTTATGTTTAAATTTGTCAAACATTTGAAGATGGATTTGGGCAGGAAGTTTGCACGCAGAGGCTTGGGTTTCTCGGCCTCTGGTCTTGACATTGGCTGGAAACGCCCTGTGGGGGGCCGTCCTGGGCACTGTAGGGTGCTGAGCAGTATTCCTGTTTTCTACCCACTCAATTCAATAATCTCCCCATTTGTGACGGCTACAGGTGTCCCCATCAGACATCGCCCGATGTCCCCTGCGAGACAGAAAAGCAGACGAAATGCCATGAAAGTGAAATTTCAGCCAGGCCACCGAGACCAGAAGGTCATGGAATTCCCCAGTGACATGCAGGTTTTCAGAGGAAATGGCTGAGAAACAGCTTCTCAGCTGGAAAGCCTGCTCACCTACCCTGAGCTTAAGAAAGGGCCAGAGGGACACTGAAAGGGAACCTATGAAAGGATGACTTAGATGTCTTCTGGGGTGCTGAGGGCTGAGTGTGAGGAGGGGTCTGATTGTCCGCCACCCTAATCCTAGTGGGGGGACTCAAAGGGCACACTTTGGCTCAGATGAGAGCCCTGAGGGGCAGGGAGTATGCAATGCTGAGACCTCAGAGCAGGAGGCTGGACCGGTGTCTGCTTCCTGCCATGAACTATAGGACGAGAGATGGGCTACTCGTCTGTTTCGGCACAAGATGCACTCGTGGGCAAGAGAGAGCTGGTGCAGGGCACCTCAGATCTTGTCCTTAAGCCTATCCTGGCTTCTGTCCCTGCGACATCAGCGAGACCTGCTTCTGGCATCCCTAGGGGCTGGGGAAGTGGAGGTGGTGGTCAGTACAGAGAGTTTGGCCAGGGCAAAGGAATTGCAGGTGACAGCCCACTGGAAGTGGGGGGTGGGTGGTGGGTGGCAGTGTGTGCCCAGGGCCAGCTTCATCAGGGGCCCTGTACTTGGTCTGGTGCTCTGCTGTCACCATCTTAACATTCTTTATAATTTTGAACAAGGACCCTTCTCGGGCATAGGCTGGCAGGCAGGTGCAGCTCGGCACTCTGTTTGCAAGAACTTTGGTCTGGTCCTTCCCCTGGGGCAGAGCGAGCAGAGAATCGTGCAGGAGCATTGGACAGCAGTGGAAAGTGGGTCACTGGAGGGCAAGACATGATGTGACAAGTTGCCGCCAAACTCCTAAGAAGTGTCCCCTTCAACTTACAGCCAAGAGTGATTTTCAGGTTTTCTTGAAAAGGGATCAGGCGAAGGACCACTTGTCCTGTCTCTCCGTCAAGGACAACTGTCTCTTGACCAGCCCACACCTATGACTTACAAACATGGAACTGAAATAATTTGCTCTGTGCAGCCAGTTCTGCTATTACATGAGTACCTGTTCCTAAAAATCACTCTGCCTGGGCGAAACTACACGATAGAAACCACAGGGCTTGTGGTAAAGTTGGATTAGGGGACAATACACAAAACTTCATCGGTGAGTTGCACAATTAAAAAGAAAGAAAGAAAAGAAAAAGAACATAACTATATATCTCACTGTATTGAGATATAATTCACATGCCCTGGAATTCATCCTTTTAAAACATATAATGTGGTGGGGTTTAGGATGTGCAGAGTTGTGCAATGATCACTGCAGTTGATTTAATAACATTTTCATCACCCCCGAAAGAAACCCCGCACACTGGAGCGGTGGCCGCCGTACCCCTGCCCCAGCTCCTGAGAACCGCTAACCCACTTTCTGTCTACAGGTTCGCTCATTCTGGACATGTCACATGAATGAAATCCCACAATCTTCAGTGGCCATGATTTTAGGAATTTGAGTTTTCTCTATTTTTATCTTGGTTGGTCAGTCTAGTTAAAGATTTGTCAACTTTGTTGGTATTTCAAGCTAATTGTTCATTCTCTCTATTGATTTTTCTATTCCCTATTTCATGTATTCCTACCCTAATCGTTATTATATTACTTCTGCTAGGTTCCAGTTTAGTTTACTCTTATCTTCCAGTTTCTTAAGTGGAAGGTGAGAGTATTCATTTGGGCTATTTCTTTTTAAAACATAGATGATTACAGCTACAAATTTTCCTCTACTTAAGCTGAATACTATAAATTTTGGTATGTTGTATTTCACTTTTATCTCAAAGTATTTTCTAATTTCACTCCTGATTTTTTCTTTGAGAAAGCAGAGTCTTACACGTGTTAAATGGTTAAGAAACACTGAAATATTACTGAAAATCCCATCAGGACAAATTCACATTTTCAAAACAAAAGGTTCAGGAAGATTGACTGTACAAGGTGGCTATAAGTCACCTCTCATCATATCCTAAAACTTTATTTCTCACCTCCCCACATGCAGTCCCATTAGCACATTCCCCAAAATATACCTCCAATATACCTCCACCTCCACCATTGGGTCCCTAATCCAAGCCACCATACATTTTAGCCCAGGAGAACCATGACGGACTCTCAAGTTTTCTCTTTCTTGTCTCCTAACAACCTGTTCTCCACACACTGCGCTTTTAAAATCACAGTTTGGACCCCCCACACCGCTCAAAACCCTCCAGTGGCTTCCCACCTGATGAGGGCCCTTCTCCAGGGCCTATGAGATCTCAGATGGAATGCCCCCCGTCCCATTCTCTGACTCACCACCAGCTCCCACTCCTGCCCTCCCGTTCCCTCTGCTCCGGCCACACCCAAGGATCTGCCTTCTGTTTCAACACCAGTCTCTACCCCTGGGATTTTGAATTCCCGAAAAAGGTTTTTTCCTTCATCCTCCTTATTCCGACCTCAGTGCACAGGTCCTACCCACAGCTGAGCCTACCACCTGGGGGCGAGCGGAGGGAGAGAAAGAGGGTCGGCAAACATCTCCCGTGGAGGGCCAGGTGGTGAGTGCTCGTGGCTCTGTGTACCCGCGGTCCTCGCGCATCTCCTGGCGCCTCCCGACCCAGCCCTCCCTGCGCTGCGAGAGCCGCCGCGCACCCACCTACAGGAACGGGAGGCTGTGTTCCCATAAAACTCTATTTGCAAATACAGGCACGCAGAGCTTGGCCCGCCGGCCACCGTTTGCCAAGTGGCACGTTTTTCTGTTCTGTCACATGCCACCAAACGTTCTTCTTTCGTTTATTTTTTTTTTAACCATCACAACCTATTTTAAATTCTCAGCCTGTGGGCTAGAAAACACAGGCGCAGCCGGGTTTGGTGCGCGGACCACGGTGCGCTGCCCGCGGCCCCAGACGGTGCCCGGACGCCCCTCCAGCGTCCGGGGAACACCCGGGGGCCCGCGGGCGCCCCGTCCCGGGCCGGAACCCGCGCGCTTCCCGCTCCCCAGCCCTGCGAGCGCGCGCCCAGCCGCCAGGCCTCGCCCCCTGCTCGGCGATTGGTCGGGCCCCGTCCTCGCTGGGCACGCCCCCATGATAGGCACCGCGCAGAACCAATGGGGCGGCGCAGGCGCGCGGGCCCCGCCCCCGCGCCGTTGGAGGCGGGCCGTTGGGGCGGTCACCGTTGGTAACCGTTGCTGGTGACAACGCCCCGCCCCGCCGCGGCGGGCGGGAGGCAGGCGGCGCGAGGCGGGCGGCGCGCGCCAGGAGGAGCGGCCGCCGCCGCCGCCGCCGCCGCCGCCATAGAGACTGTAGCCGTGGAGACTGTTACTTACCAACGGGGACCCGCACGCAGCCGCCGCCGCCGCCGCCGCGGGAGCCGCTGCCCGAACTCCCGGCCCGAACTCCAGGTGACCGGGCCGGCCCGGCGGGGGGCGCGGGGGGCGGCGGGGACCCCGGCCGCGGGCGCCGCTGCGTTGCGGCGCCCTGGCACCCCTCTCTCTCCCTCCCTGTCTAACCGAGCCCGGGGAGCCGGGGCGCCCGTCGCCTCACTTTAGCAGAACTTCCTGGGCCCGGGGCGCCCGGGAAGCCTCTCTCGCTCACCCTCCCAGTCCCGGGATCGGGGCGCCCCGCTCCCGCTCGGGCGGCCTCCGAAGCCCCGGCGGGAGCGCCGGGGACCCGCTGCCCCGCTTTGCCCCCCAAACCCGAGCAGTCGGGGCGCCCCTGGGACCCGCCCTCGCTCCCACACGCCCGTCCCGGCGGGAGGGCCTCGCAGGCTCGTCTCTCGTTTATCCGCGCCCCGGCGTGGGGCACCCTCCTCTCGCTTTGACCCTTCGGACGTACCGAGTGGAGGGCGCGCCTGGCTCCCCTTTCTCACTCTCCCACCGAAAGCCGGTGCGTTTGTCCGGGGAGATCCCTTCCCCCTTCTTCTTCTTCTTCTTCTTCTTCTTCTTCTTCTTTTTCTTTTTGGCCACAAACTCCCGAGAAGGCGGCTTCCGGGGGGTGGGACCCGTTTCTCACCTCCCCCCCAGACCCTCCGCCCCCTCCGAACTCCACATCCCCGAGTTTGGGGACCCCGAGTCCGCGCAGGTCCCTACACGCCCCGCCCCCCAGGAAGCCCCTTCGCACCCCGCAGCTCCCCTATTTGGACGGATCGCGAAGCGAGGAAAGTTTCACCGAAAGGATTTTTTTTGTTTTGTTTTGTTTTGTTTTGTTTTATTTTATTTTATCAAAGAGCCCGGCTACGAGTAGCCCAGAGTCCTCGCTGGCGTGTTCCTCCTGCGGGGGTGCGTGCGTGTGCGCGTGCGTGTGCGTGTGAATTCCGACCCCACTCTTCAGTACGCCCCCCACCCCCCACCCCCTAAAAAAGCGACGTATCCCTTCCCTCCGGCTCTGGAAGCAGCCGCGGCACTCGCCCGACTGCGTCCCGGCGGGGCCTTCCTCGCGCTGCGCTGGGACCGGCGGGTTCCCAGGTCTCGGTGGCTATTTCGGGGGCCGCGGCGGGCCGAGCCGCCCCTGCCGTGCCGGCCGTGGCCGAGGCGGAGGCGGAGTGGGTGGGTCATCGTCCTAATTTTAACCTCCCGGTCGCCCGGCAGGAATGAAGGACACGGGCAGGGTACAGCGCCAGAGTCCGGGGCCGCACTCCCGCACCGCCCTCACTCCGCTTCCCTGCGTGTTCTTAGGACGCCCCAGTCTCCGGTGCCTGCCTTGCTTTGCGCAGGAAATAGTCGGTGCAGACTTTCTTGAGTTTCTTCCCCGCCGCACAGTCAGCTTTATCTGTGCAGATCCAAAATATCAAACCTACACCAGACTGTTGAAACTGGCTTCCCCGACAAAAATAATAATGATGATGATAACACAAAACATCAACAGGAACAGTTTTTTTAGGACTGCCCGTATTGTCAACATGTTTATATCTTCTTGCTTAATGCTCTGAATATTCTTTGTTTGCTTCTGCAAAGACCCTTACCCTCTGTCCTGGGGAGCAGCAGGATTGGTCACCCTCTCGGGTTTAAAGACTTGAAATGACTCTGAAATGACCCTAGAAAAGGCCGCTCACCAGCTCTGACCAGAGAAACGGGTACCTGGACGTGCTCCCCAGAAAAGGAATTTACTTTCCTGAATGACCAGTACTCCTCCTCCCACAGGCTTAAAGGGACTTGGTCGTTTTTGTTGAAAAGACTTCTCATAGTAGATGACGGGAATGCTAACTGCCGCTGGGATCCTGTGACATTCCAACTGGTTTGGGTCCAGAACGAGTTCAGGAACACTTTGCCCTTGCAGTGAGAGCAACACTGAATTATTTAGCCTTTTACGTGCATTCATCTCTGTCCCAGATAAAGTGCCAAGACGCTCAAAGGGGAAGCGGGAGGACAGGGACAGAGTTATTGATTACCCCCAAGTAACAGAACAAGTCCTTTGAAATTCATTTGATGCTCGCTTTCTGAGTGAAGGGCACATATTACCTTAACGTTCATCTTCTAACCACATGTATCACGGCGGTGTCGCTGGCATGGAGCCATTCACCAGAAATGGAGATGCTGGGAAATTACCTGGCTCCTATTCCTTAGATATGATTTGTAGTTTTGGATTCGAGTTATAATTAAGATTAATCAATATTTAATTAATTTAACTTTAATAGTATAATTGAGTCAAAGTGTTGGATGTTCTTAAGGGATTTTTATAGTCACATGTGGTTGTTCTACACATAGAATCTCAGGGCCTGAAGGAGACATATTTTATAATGTGTTTGGCTCTCTATAAGTAGCTGCAAGTTGACCACTTATTTACATTTACATAAAACGCTTCCTCCCCCGCCACCCCCCCCACATACCTACTTATTTGTAAAATGTGAAATTATTTAAAGCTCAAGGGAAGTTCTCAGAGAAACCATCTCACTTGTGGGGACTCTCATGGACCAGGGACAGGGAAGTACAAGTTCTGACCCAGTGTCTGAAAGGCCCAGGCACACCCAGCGCACACAGCCATATCCCTGCACCGAACGGTATGCGTGTTCCACTAAATGGGGTAGGTGAGGACCATCAACAACATTGTGCCAGTTCAGGGCAGGTTTTGTCGTTAAGTGAGCCGATGCCAAATTTCCCCAAAACTTCTAGTTCTCAGGGCTTTTGGGATTTTGGCATTATAATAAAGGATTGTGGACTTAGGTTATAAAAATGGGCCTTTTGACCCCCCTTTCTAGAATGTAAAGTGCTATCTGCTCCACCACAGGCCACGCTCCCTCAGATGTGTGCCTGGCACAGACTGCCTGCTCAGTTTGTCCAATGAATTGATGAATGGCATGTGTGTTGGGAATTAGAAAACTGAGAACTACCTACATGCTTCGTGTAAACCCCAAGGTCAGCAAAGTAATTCTTAGAGGAAAAAATGAAAGAGGGAGAACTTTAGGAGAGGAAGATATAGAATCGGGGGGTGGAGTGTGGGGTGAGTGGTGAAGTTGGAGGGATTCGTGCCCGGGAAGCTTTGACTGGCTAAGGCGACAACGTGAGGAGACGGGATTCTAAGAGCTCCCTAGCAGAGGGTTCTGGGCAGCTGCCTGCTGGATGCATCCAGGTGGATTCTGACAGGCAGTTTAAAGGCGAGGTGGCCAAGCTGAGCTCAAGATCGGCCCCAGATCTGCTCCTCCAGGTTCTGCTGTTCCCCACTAACTTTCACCTGGCTTCTCCCCACTGCTCAGGCCAAAACTTTGGCATTGTCCTCAGTTTCTCTCTCCCTCAAGTCATCAGCAATTCCTGCCCGCTCACTTGCAGTGGGGACCTAGGCTCTGACCATGCCTGGCCACCTCCACTGCCAGCCCTCTGCTCCAAGCCACTGTCACCTGTTGCCCAAATGATTCCAGCCTATTAACCTGGGGGTCGTGTTGTGTCCTCTTCTGTATTTCTCTGCTCAGAACCCTCCCCAGGGCTCACGTCTCACTTGGAAAAAAAGCCAAAGCCTCCCCGCCCCACCCCACCTCACCCCAACCACCCCAAGATCTCTTTGGCTCCATCTCCAGCCAGATGCCCTGTGCTCACTCGGCACCCCGCCCTCTATAGGAAAGCTCTCGGCTCAGACATTCATGAGACTGCTGCTCCTCATTGGCTTCAGGCCTTTTCTCAAATGTCACCTTCCCAGTCTACTCACTGGAGACTGCACTCCGAGCCTCCTCCCCTGCTTTCCTGGTCTCCGAAGCATTTATCACTATCTAATGGGCTGTATGCTATGCATATTTATTTTATTATCGCTGTATCTTCAGAGGTCTGCTCAGTGAGGGGAAGAAGCTCTGTGCGTTTTATTAAATTCTGTATTCCTGGGACTGAGAATGATTCTGGCACAAGTAGGCCCTCGATAAATATTTGTTAAATGAATAAATAAACAGTTTCCTGCAGAGCTATGGGGAAAGCATATGTAGAAATTAAGAGTTTCTCCTTATTGGCACATACTGCTCCATGTGACTCGTCACAGCTCTGATTGGGTGAAGGGGACAGGGGGAAGAGTGAAGGAAAAACTGCATGTTCGGAACCTGGTGCTACAGAGCTGGGCTTGGGGGTCTGGCAGGGAAGGGGCTCGAGGGCAGCCTCTCCATTTCCCAGATAGTGACTCCCGCTAAGGGTGGCATTTGGGAGAGGTAATAGCAGCTTGTGTGGTTGTCATGTTAGAATAACATCTGTGAACCATCTAGTACAGGGCCTGGCCTGTGCCGAGGAGACTCTGAGTGACCGAGTGACTGAGTGACTGAGTGGGTAAGACTTGTGCTGTTTTAGGGGGTGAAAGGCCCTTCAATTAGTGGGAAATTCACTGGCCCAGATACGTCACTCTGCCGACGTAAGGGCTCAGCAAAAACAAAACAGAAAAAGTCACTTGCCGTCTCACATCTCGATTATGGTGTAGACGCTTCTGAAATTGCGCCCAGAACATCCCACTTTGGGGTGGGTTTTCCTGAGTGGCCAGCCCTGCAGGCAGAACTGACGGCCGAGAACATTTAAAAACTGGTTTCCCTTCTCCGTCACCATGGGCTCTTGGTGCCAACCGGTCCCAGTCTTGAAATCCGCCACTGGGAGGTGAGACCTGACCTGGTCCTCGTGCCAGGACTTGAGCTGAGCCCTCAGGGGCCCACAGCCTGCCTTGCCCCTTGTTGCACCTCACTCCGTTTTTCCTGAAGTGCATTCTTGTTTTATGATACATAGGTTTTGCATGCTTTAAAACCCTGTTTTATGCCCTGGCAACTCTTTCTTCTTATTTTTAATTTTTGTGAATGCTCTGACTTTCTGAAGAATATAGTTGCCTTTTCCACACCTTTAGATTACATCTGCCATGATAGGTGTTAAAAAATGAAGAAAGAATTATAAAGCCAATACAAATATGTAGAGCTTACCTGTCATGTCCCACTGTAGTGATTGCTTGTCATTTACTATGCAGCGAAGCCCAGTGTGCTGCATGCAGGAAGCCTGCTTCTGCTAAGATCTTTGCGGTTACTCTAAGCATGGGCACATGCGTGTGTGTAAATTTAAGAGCTGGGTGAGTAGTATCCAGTGTAACTTCGGAAGGCGACAGTTGAGCTGAGACTGAAATGAGCAGCCCTGTGGAGTTCAGAGGGAAGAGCCTTCTAGGCAGGGGAGTGGCAGGTGCAAAGGCCCTGGGCAGGAGGAATTAGCCAGGCCTGGTCGGGGCAGGGAAAGGTGAGCAGAAGCAGGAGAGGCCGAGGGCCCCGGGGGCCCATCCTGAGTGTAACGGTGAGTGTTGGTAGATTTCTCCTCTGCCCGTACTTGTCAGATCCATGGTGTCCAGCCGTTTGCTGGAAGACCTGTTTGCTGGGCCTATGACGTTTGTTCGTCATTCATTCACTCAATCACTCACTCATTCACTGCTCTCTGAGTCCAGCACTATCCTATGAGGCTACAGAAACCAAAGACTCACTAGGAGAGGGAGCCAGCTTCACAAAGTGGCTGGGCCGGATATCTCCACCTGACACAGTGAGTGCTCAGAGCGGGGAGGCCGCTCTTCCCTGGTGTCCAGGAGGAGATGGGCTTAAGCCGAAACTCAGAGCGGCGTCCTTCTGTGTCTGACTTTGGGGACACAGTGGAACATGTCGCTCAGTGAGTCAGGGACCTTGGGAGAAGCTGCTCTTGGGCGGGGGAGTCATGAGTTCATTCGTGGGCTTGGCCAGCTCGAGACATCTGTGGCACATCTGGGATGGGTCGTGTTCCAGTAGGCTGCTGGATGTCGGGGTATAGAGCTGAGGGGGCAGGCCAGGCGGGAGGTCAGGATCTAGGCGCAGTCAGCTTCCAGTCGGTCGTTCCAGTCATGAGCATGGTGAGGTCACCTAAGGAGAGGGTGGGGAGTGAGCAGAAAAGGCCAAGGGCAGAACTGTCAAAGTGCAAGGGTCAGGAACCAATAAAGAGTCAGGAAAATGAGATTTTTTTAACTGTGCTAACATATGAAATTTAGAAACACAAAATTTACTACTTTAACTATTTTACGGGGACAGTTTAGTGGCATTAAGTATATATGCATTGTTGTACAATCACCACCGCCGCCATCTCCAGAACTTTCTCATCATCCCAAACGGAAACTCTGTCCCTGGTCTCCACCATCTGCTTTCCGTGTCTATGAATCTGGCTCCTCTGGGGACCTCACATGAGTGGAACCACGCAGTCTTTGTCCCTCTGGGTCTGGCTGTTTCACTGAACATAATGTCCTCGGGGCTCATCCACGTGGGAGCAGGTGTCAGAACGTCCTTCCGTTTTAGTGTCTGAATGGACCGCACGTTGTCCATCATCGGCCCTGCGCACTTGGGTCGCTTCCACCTCTGGTCATTATGGATGATGCCAGACGGAGAAGGTCTCAAGAGAATTCTTAGGTAGAGGGAGAAACGGAACTGGACTCTGCAGGCAAAGCGGGATAATGTGGGGACTGAGCCCAGAAGCAGGGAGGCCCAGTGGAGACCGGGAGCTGAGACTGGGAGCAAGCCCATGGGAGGGAGGGAGAAGGACAGGTCCCCACGGACAGGCAGGAGGCCTGGCTCACAAGCGCCTGTCTCCCTGGAAGTGTGTCGAAATCCTCCTCACGATATAGAAATCCATTCCCAATGTCGCAGCAGCACTTCATAATGCTTCCATTTAAAAAATACAAGCCGCGTATCGTTTAGAAACAGTGTGCTGTTTCTAGGATGTGTTTCTGTCCAGAAGGCGATCCGAAGGGTAAGGCCTTGGAAGCAGTTTCCAAAAAAAAATGAGCAGCCCAAAAATATGTTCCGGCCCCACCCTGGCCAGGGAGAACCCAAAGAAATGCAGACTTTCCCGCCTCGGTCCTCCGCTCAGAACACGTGCGGGCAGCCGCCGCCTGATTTCAGCAAAAACGGGGCTGGAAGTCCAGACCCACAGAAAACAGCTGGAAGGATAAGCTTCCGATTTCTCAGAGAATTCTTCATTTTCTAGAAGAATTCACTTCTTCGTGTGAGGAGCTCTCTGGGGCCTCCATCATCCAGCAAATATTCGTGGGCCCCAAATCTCAAACAATTGAGGAGCTTATCATTAGTCAAATACTTAAGTATATCAATGCTTCATTATGTGGAAAATTAGGAAAGAAGAAGCTAGAAAATTTTAAATTGTTAACAACCATTGGCCACTGACATTCAGATCCGAAGTTAAAACACAAACTAGGTATGTTATTTCAGGAGCTTTCAATCGTGTAAATCACGGTATGGTTGTACAGCCAGCTCTTAAAACGGCAACCAGGAGTAAATAGAAAGTGTTTCTGGAAGCCCTGCATGACTCAATCAATTGCTGGCCTTGGGTCAGAACTGGGCATATATCGATCAGCTGGGCTCTGAGCACCAGGGAGACCCAGCGTGCCAAAGACAAGGCTCCCCAGTTAGCAGTTACTTAAGGAACTGCAGGGTGGGAGGTCAGAAGTGGCGACAGGCGATCGGTGGTGCCCCCCGCGAAGACTCTGGCTTGGGAGCGTCTCCCTTCTCCCTTTTGTGGGGAGAAGCCTGGCTTCTCTCCCGATTGGAGCTCCTTTGTCCTCCTTGTTGCCCTGCGGTCCTCGGAGCAGACATCCCAGCCTGTGAGAGCGCCGCCCCCCGCCACCTCCGTGTCCTGCAGAGGCTGGGGCTCCCTTGGCTCAGGGTTCCTACTGGTCTCTTCATCTCCCGCCACCTCGCCTCCGTTCCTGGGTGGGGAGGGGATGGGCACTTTCTCCCCACTTCCCTTGCCCCCACTTTCATGTGACCACATTGTACTTAGCTCGGCGTTCAAGGCTTGTCCATCTCTGTTTTCACGGCCTCGTCTTTCACGTCTTCGAATAGGCGTGCCATCCCTTAAACAGGTCTTATACTTTTGTCTCCCCTCACTCTGGAATGTCACTGCTACTGATGACACCCTTCCTCTTCTCCGAAGTCTCCCCTCCAATGCTCTCTTGCCGTGGAGCTTCGAGGCC
The DNA here is from genome assembly GCA_030015415.1 of Cynopterus sphinx. Lineage (NCBI taxonomy): Eukaryota > Metazoa > Chordata > Mammalia > Chiroptera > Pteropodidae > Cynopterus > Cynopterus sphinx. Next base: position 39,536,853 of record CM057390.1, on the reverse strand, counting down.
ATAAGTGGCGAGCCAGGTGGGAAAATGTGCGGCTGGGGGGGTTTTTCCCTCCGCACTGCTGACACCCTGCCGGCCAGCCATGCAGGCTCTCGAGCAGCATCTCCGGCCTCCACCTGCCAGTAGCACCCACCCCAGCCCTGAAGTCATTACAATAACTGTCTCCAGACATGGTCAAATGTCCCCAGGGGACAGGACCACTCCCGAGGTGGGGGCCATGGGCTAATCAGACAGAGGTGGCAGTGCCTCCTGAAACTGCGCGGCCTGTAGATTTAACATCACGAGGCTGCTTGGACATGCAGCCATTTACATGTCTTATTTTCCGTCCTCAGTTGTAAGCTCCTGGAGGACCGGGAGAGCTGCCCTTGCCACGTTTCCCACAGCGTTAAATACTTAATCGTGTGAGTGAATAAAACATGAGCCAGAGGGCGTGGCCCACAGCAAGTCACGGCAGCCTTGAATTTTAATGAAAAGCAAAAACACGAAGCCCTCACCTGAGGTCTGAGAGCCTTAAAAACTCTGTGGTTTTGAGTCAGTCTAGGTGAACATTCCAGCCCTTTCGAATATGTAGTTTTCCTTTACAAATCCCCAAAGAAATTTTAATCAAAGACCCCCACTGTTCACTGCCTTCCCTCTGGGCCTGGCCAGAACTGCACATCGAGTTCTTTCCCAGGGAGCCCAGGGGTCTCGCAGGGAAGTGACGTCTCCTAACCGACTGCCGCCGGGCCCCGCTGCCAACAGCCGTGGGGACTGTTAAATGCCCAGTTCTGTGTCTGAGCCGATTGCAATGGCTCGATTCATATTTGTTTTGCTTTGGAGCTTTTCCAAGATTTTACTCTTTAAAAAAGTCGATTTGAAACAAATACAGTTATGTCTACTAGAATCGTTTCAACGAAACATGGTGTTACAGAAAACTTCGGCAAGAAACCAAGCAGCACTCGGAGGGTTGGAGAACTCAGGTTCAGTCCCAGAAGAGCTAGTGCTCTGAAGATCTGGGCCCCAAGCTCAGGGACAACCTTCCTTTTGTAGGGCTTATCTGCAAAGTTACAGTTGGCACGGGCCGACCTTCAGACGGGAACTCAGGCCGTCCATTTGTCATCTAGACAGAACAGCAAAAGGGAGGATGGGTCTTTAGTTAATTTTGAGGTCACCCTGCCCTTCGGCCTGTGCGGCAAGCTTGTCTACGGAAGCAGAACAGAGAGCTGATTATAAGGTTAGCCTTTTGGGTGGAAAATTCCTCTTCGGTGGTGCTCAAAATTTGTGGAGTGAACGAATTCCCCTCTTTGCAAAGTGACAGGGCAACTTGTCAGCATTTAGAACCTTAGCTTCTGTAACTGATGAAAGGTTCTGCGAGCCTCCTGCCGAACCGGAGCAAGTCGTGGCATAGGGTCCTCGGAGCTGTGTGGACTTTGCTCTCCTCGTAGATGACTCTCTCTCGCCCTGGTTCCCTCCCTGAAAGACCCACTTCTCCAGCGCTGTCCCCTTCTTGGGGCCTTCCCTATAAGGAGACCTGGTTCAAGGTCATGGCATGAGGTGGTGTGGGTGGGCGCTGAGGGACACTCCTCTCCCTGGACACGACCCCGTCCTATGGCCCCCTTTTCCTTTGGAAGCATCCATATCAGCCAAGTGTACCCACTGTGCCACCGAGGCTGGGGGAGCCCTGTTTCCGAAGTTCCACCATGGAGCCCCCAGTTTCTAGTTAGACCGTCACGATTCTTATTGGGGATAGAGGTCATCGTTAAGGCCAGCCAAAGCAGAAAGCAATAGGTGGGCAAAGGTGAACTTCATGTTTTCCCAGCAAAACTCTGAAATCATTGTACATGTGGTCACCTCAGCCAGAATGGCGCACGCCCTCGCTTGCAGAGCCTGTCGCCTTCTCTGAGCTGTGTAAGGCCATGCAGTGCCACCGGGCCCCCCAGGTGAGGACCTGGGGCTGTGTGCCTGTGGAACCCAGCACCAGTCGGCCGCGGTTCATCAGCTCCCATGAAGACTTCTTCAGTGGACCCAAAAGTTTCAAGGGTAGATGGAGGCCATCTTCTGGGCCGGCTAGTCCAGCAGTTCTGACAAAGGCTTGTTCCTCTTCAGACCGAGGAGGAAGGGTTTTCGAGAAAGGTGGGGAGTGGTATGTGGGGACTTGAATAAAGCAGGTGGCAAAAAACAAAAACAAAAACAAAAAACAGCTTTCAGTTGGGGGCAGCCACTGTTAGATCCTCTTCTTCTGTCCCCTCTCCTTTACCTCATATCCCACTGCCCCCTAGTTCCTTCAGGTCCCACTGCCCATAAGCTGCCTGCGTTGGTCCTGTCTGTCCCCTTCCTGTGTGTCCTGTTCTAATCCAGACCCTCTCGTTTTGGGTCTGTTGACATAACCTGCGATTCTCCCCCTGCCTGAAGGGGATGGCTCATCCTGTTGTTCTGCCTTCTCCCCACAAATCTCTGATGCCTCCATTGCCCTCTTAAACCGTTTGGGGGGTGACACATGACATCTTTGTGGAATACTGCGAACTACCGGGGCATTTAATGAGATCGCACGAACTCGAAGTGCTTTCATTAACAACGTATGATTGAACCATACACCGTGGTGGCGGGCACACTAGCAGCCACGGGCGTCTGTCCTTTCAAACCAATGCTGTCGAGTCCAGCGTGACGAGCTGCTGTGGGTTCCCCATTACCGCGAACCTTGCAGAGAATGCATTTTGTTGCTCATGCTGTTTGCCAGCCCAGAACAGGGAGCCTGTCCCAAGGGTTTAAGAAATCTTTGTAGTGCAAATTGTTTTTAATTTGAGAAACGTATCTATCGTACATTTTTCTGCAAACAGACAGAAGTGCTGCTGTTTTATTGAGGCAAAGAAAGCCTGCAGACTGTTTTAGTGTTCCGAGGAAGAGGGGCAGCAGGACAGGGGGAGGGGGCCTTTAGAGGACCAGATAGTAAACGGCAAGGACCCAGTTCTGCCGTCGACCAACGTGGAAATGAATGGCTTTGGCCGTGTGCCAGTGGAACTTCACTTATGGGCACTGACATGTGACCTTAATATGATTTCCATGTGTCTCAAAGTATCCTGACTCTGGTTTTCTTTAAGCATTCAAACTATAAAAGCCATTCTTCACTTGTGGGCCATGTAAAACCCAGTGGTCAGACTCGGCCTGTGGACCATGGTTTGTCAACCTCCACCATAGGACAAGTCCAGGGGCTTGCGGTGTCCACAGCCTTTCTCCAAATGGCCTGGCCTTTGTGCTCAGCGGGACCCCAGCTCAGGCCACCTGCACAAACCAGCTCGGTCTCCTTGTCCTTCTCCTGCTGACCCCGCACCCCGCCCATGGCACACACACAGCCGCCAGTGCCCAGTTGCCGCTCTTGAACTAGTTCTTTCTCCTGTTTCCCCACCCCAACCCCACCGCCCAGAGAGGTTCTGTCTGTCCCATGAGGTCCAGGATGGGACCTTCCCAGATTCCCACCCTGCGGTTTATGATAACCACGCTCCTCTTCGAGTATGTACCTGTCACCTCTGCCACACAAGGCATTCCTTGTGTCTCCTTTTCTCTCTCACACAGTGTAAAGTGCTTGAGGACAGAGACCACATCTGACTGTATTTGTGGGACACCACATAGAGTATTTGTTGAATTGACTTGGGTTATTTGATCGTGACCTTACCCAGCTCTAAAAATAATTTTCTTTACTTTCTAGTAAAATATGGCCTCGTAAGATAGTTGTGAATTCACAGTTTGATTTAGCCTAGGAATCTTCTAGATCACAGTTGTCCAATAGAAACATAATGTGAGCTGGCACTACCTCCTCCTGCTCCCGCCCATGCCACAGGGCTGTCACAGCGTGCCTGTCTTTTACCCTTAACTTTAGGTGCCATTCATAGACTGGTGGGTCAGTCACAGACCTTCTGGCGACCTTGTGAAAGCACGTGTTCTTTCCCCCAGGAAAATGCACGACAGACGTGTCCGTTGGATTCTGCCTGCGATTCTGCCGGTTCTCAGACCCTTTGTAATGTATCCCCCAACCAGCCCCTCCTCCCCATCAGCTCTGCTTTGCCCATGTCACAGTCCACATGTGGCTGCCTCAGCCTGGTCTGTCACCAGAGCGGCACCCTTGCCAGGTGTGCCCCTGGGGGCCGCCTGGCTGCTCAGCCGGTTTGCATCCGCACAAGTTCATGCTCGTTGCCTTGACTCCGAGCCAGTTCTCACATAGCGACGGCGTTTTCCCACCCTTTTGAGTTCCCTGTCGATACGTGGCTGTCAGTTCTTTGCTGCCTTGATCCTCTACCAAAGCTTTCACTCTGCCGCTTTCCCGCAGGAGGCCTGCCCTGCAGTCCGGCACGTGGCCTCGGGCACCCGCTAAAGTGGGTCACCATCCTCCATCGGCCAGCCAAGGGTCTGAGCTCCCGTTGCAGTGTCTGCTGTCACCGGCTTGAGTAAGGAGCCCACTCGTGCTGCCACATCCTGCTTTCGAGCTCGTCTCTTATGTGGCTTCTAATAGTGCGGGCTCGTTTTCTTTATGCAAACAGTTTAAAACCAGAATCCCGATGACCTAATTGTGGGTTAAAGTCCCCCCTTCTTAATCAGAGCTTTTCTCTCACTTTAGATTCAAAGGATCATATTTTTCTTTTTAACATCCTCTAAGACTTCTGAGATACTAATTAATCTGGTTTTCCTTCTCTGTGCTTCATAAACTTAGAATCTTCTAGAAACTACCTTCTTTACTCTCCAGCGGTGATGTCCACTTAGGGCTTGAGCCAGAAAGTCTACAATTCTCACGACTCCCAGCCTGGAGCACATTCAGGCTTCAGACTTCTGATGGTGAGATGCCTGCCTCTCCCTGCTCGTTCCCCATTCATTGCCCTCGGTTGGTTCTGTTTGGTTCTGTTTGCAGGAGGCGCCTGACCGAAGGTTTAGGCGTTGCTAAACACCTCCTCACTCCCCTCCACCCAGCCCTGGCGGGGAGGCCATCAAACTGAAGGCTCCGGGAGCGGGAGCGCGTGTAAGGGGCCTTTTGTTTGTTAACAAAGTTTGTTTCTGAAAACAGTGAAAAGAATTTGACCTTGTAAGTTCTCCGGCCCAACATCCTCATTATCTCCATCAACATTGCCTTTTACTTCTTCCGACGTGAGGAAGGCAGGGACCTTTTAAAGTTATACATCATCTGTCTTTCTTCTTGTCTGGCATTTGCCACTGCTTGTGTCATCTTCTTTTAATTTGAGATAAAATTCATACAGTATAAAATTCACCATTTAAAAGTATGACTGCTGGTTTCTAGGATATCCAAAATGTTATGCAGCTGTCAACACTGTCTAATTCTGGAACATTTCCATCACCCAAGCAAAGCCTGTGCCCATTAGCCACGACTCCCCATCCCCATCCCTCGACCTCTGGCAACCACTGTTCTACTTCCTGTCGCTATGGACGTGTCCTAAAAATGGAATCACATAGTGTGTGGCCTTTTGCAGCTAGCTTCTTCCACTGCAGCTATCTTCTTCCAACAAGGCTCATCCATGTTGTAGCATGTGTCGGGGCTTCGCTCCCTTTCTGGCTGAGTCACACCCGGGGTAGGTATGGCGCACTGCACCTTGGCTCTATCCCCTGCTGATAGCCATCGGAGTTTCTCTGCCTTTCGGCTGTTACCAGTGGGCAAGTGTTTGTGTGAACATAGACTTTCATTTCTCCTTGGGTGGGTGCCTAGAAGTGGGACTGCTGGGTCACATGGTCATTCCGCGTTTAACTTCCTGAGGAGCCGCCAAACGTTTCCACTGCAGCTGCCCCACTTTTCATCCTCCCGGCCGTGTGGGGGGGCTCCGGTTTCTCCACCCCCTCGCCAACACTTATTTTCTCTTGTTTTTATTATAACCATCCTGGTAGGTGTGAAGTGGCATCTTGTTGTGGTTTTTAATTTCAATTTCCAAATGACTAATGATGTCAAGCTTCTTTTCATGTGCTTATTAGCCACTCCTATGTCTTCTTTAGAGAAATAGGTGTTGTCTTGCACTCAGAAGTTTCTCTTTCTCTGTGAAATGCCCAAAGATGCTGAATCACGGAGGTGCTGGGCATACACCCCAGAGCTAGGAAGGGACACGGAGGAGGACATTGAGGGTCAGAATTGACAGTATGAGGGCTGTCTTCTCTCTTCCTTGCGATGTGGCTCCAGCTCTGACCGGTGGGCACCTGCTTTTTAGACACGTCCCGAAATCCTAGATGGCAGGAGACGTGGCAAGGACCTTGGTCCCCACCCTCAAAGTATCCTTGACCCTCTGGACACTGAGAATTTTAGAATGTTCCATGTATAATTGTCCCTTAGTATCCAAAGGAAAGTAGTTTCAGGTTTCAGGACCCCTGTGGACACCCAAGTCCTCAGATCCTCTGGCCCTCATGTAGAACGGTGCAGTGCTTGTCCACAACTTGTCTGTGCACGTGGATTTGGCGTAGTACTAGGCATGGGGCAAATTTTGGTTTTTTGGGGGGAACTTTCTGCATTTTTTAAAAATTATTTTTGATCCATGGTTGGTTAGGTACAGGCTGTTGGATACCTGTCCATTTATCTATCTAGCATTATTTTAGTCTCTTCTAGAGATGTGAGTCCAGTGTAGGCTCTGGGAACCAGTCCCACCCGCCTCCTGACTCTGTATGGCTGCGAGCTAATAATCGTCTTTTACATTTTTAAATGATTGAAAGAATCAATGAAAGAATAACATTTTGAAACACTTGAAATTATATGAAATTCACATTTCAGTGCTCATCAAAAAAGTTTTATTGGCACATGCTCACACTCATTTGTGTACATATGGTCTGTAGTGGCCAGTGCCCCACCCTGACAGAGCTGGGGCTTCTCAGGAGGCCTGCTGACCCACAAAGCCTAAACTAATCGCCACTGGGCCTTTACACATGACGCACTCAGTGTGACGTCATGCATATGTGAACACTGTGCAGAGTCAGAGGTCCCTGCAATGCCCTAGAACCTTCAGTAGAGCCTAACATGCTCAGTCCCTACAAGGGGAGAGGGACGCTATTCCCTTTATCCTCCTCTCCTGTTTGCTATAATTAAAGGAGAGTTTTCTTCTGGCCTCATCTGTCCCACGGGCTGAACCCCTGGCCTTTCTACATCTATAAGGCTGCGCCCTTTTCAGATTTTAGTTCCGCAGCACCTGGCTGGCCTCTCCCTCCCTGGCCCTCCTCTTCGGGTGTCGGGCCCCAGAGCCTGGTCCAGTTGCACCAGCCTGACTTGGTCCCGTTCCATCCCATTCTGGCCCCAGCTCCAGCTCCCCAATGGTGCGTTCCCAGTGGCTGTAGCTGGAGGAGAGCTGCTCCCTCAGGGCAGGTTGTAGGCCCGGCAGGGATTCTGACATGAGTTACCTACCAGGCCCTGTGTGGGAAGGCCAGCATCGCAAACCAGCTGGCTTCCTATGGGGGGACGCTGTCACCGTGACGCAAAAGAAATAAAAATATGTCATGGCTAATCCATTTGGAAAAAAATCAGTGTTTAGAGATTGAACAAGTAAACTATTTCCACATTTCAGTCTTTTTTACATGGAGCTAAAATCCCACTTGGAATGAATTCTGCATGACTTCGAAATCATTTGTCGTAGTTGGATTTTTTAGAATCAAGGCGCTGCTAGACCCCAGGGCAGAACAGCAGACTGGTGTTTGCTGGGAAAAGCCAGGAGTGACCAGTGACTGCTGCTGCCATTCCACCCGCCTCCAGGAGGTGAATGAATCGAGACACTGCCGACCTGCCCTAGTGATACAGCGGGTCTTGGTTAAACTGGAATCCTCGATTTGTGAACTGAAATTAAAAACAGACCCTTCCAAAAGACACAAAAAACACATGCCACAGCTCAGCACTCTTACCCTCGCCCAGTCTGGACCGCTTTTGCAGTCTGCCACACCCAGGAGAATGAGGCTAGACTCGTCTCACACCGTATGCAAAGTTAACTCAAATGGATCAAAGACTTCAATGCAGGAGCCAAAACTGTAAAACTCTTAAAAGAAGAATAGGCAGAAACCTTTGTGATCTTGGAGTCAGCACTGATTCCTTGGGTATGATACCAAGGCGGAGGCAACGAAAGAAAAAAATAGATAAATCGGACTTCACAAAAATTAAAATATTTCATGCATCAAAAGGGGCTATCAACGTTAAAAAGGGATCCACAGAATGGGGGAAATGTCTGCAAATCATAGACCTGATAAAGGCTTATTCCAGAATGTGTAGAGAACTGCTACAACTAAACAACAACAACAAAAACCCAAACAACTCAGTTAAGAAATAGGCAATTATTGAATAGATATTTCTCCAAAGAAGATGCACAAGTGGCCAGTAAGCACATGAAAAGATGCTCAGCATCGCTGATCATTAAGAAATACGAGTCAAAGCCACCATGAGATACCAGTTTGTGGCATTGGGATGGCTATTATTTTTTAAAAAGAAAAGAGCAGTGTTGGCAACGACGTGTAGGAACTGGAACCTTGTCCACCGCTGGTGGGAATGTGAAGCGGTGTGGCTGCTGTGGGAAACGGTCCGTGGTTCCTCAGAGATTGAACAGTTACCACGTGATCCTGCAGCTCCGCTGCTAGGCATCCTAGAGACTTGTGCAGATCCTTGTGCACCCACGTTCACAGCGGCACTATTCACAGTGGCTCAAAGCCCGATGCCACCTGGGTGTCCATGGACAGACGATGGGTATACAAAACGTGGTCCATCCATCAGTGGAGTATTATTCAGCCTTTTTTAAAAAGGGAAGAAATTCTGACACCTGCTCCAGTGTGGATGAACCTTAAAGACATCACATCAAGTTAAATAATTCAGGCACAAAAGGACAAACACCGTGCCATTCCACTCCGAGGCACTCCCGTCGAAGAATCAGATTCTCTGAGACAGGAGGAGGTAGATGGTGGAGCCAGGGGCTGGTGAGTTGTTCTTCAGCTGGTACAGAGTTGTAGTTCTGTAAGATCAAAAGTTCCTGGAAATGGACAGTGGTGATGGTTTCCCACCAATATGATTGTTCACTTAAAAATCGTTGAAGTGGTAATATTATGTGACACATATTTTACTGCGATTAAAAATAACAATATCACACTTCCGCTGAATTCCCCAGTGTTATATTAAAGAAGGCGGATTTTTTCCTATTTTATGCCTGGTAAGTGCCACCTCGCTTGCTGTGTCACAGCATCGCAGCGTCAGTAAATACCTTAAAAATCTCCCGGTGTTCTCGCACGTGTGCCGGCGCGTTTGGGGCTCAGGGGATGAGCAAAGAATGAGGAGCAGCCTTCGCGGGGCTTTTAGAAAGCAGACAATAGGACCAATTGTTCCAAGTCCTCCCAGTGCCCCTAGGTAGCAGGCACTTCTCTGCGGACATGAGCATGACTGACACCAAGGTCAGCGAAATCCACCGTGGGGCCAAATCTGGCACGGTGCCTTTCTGTGTGTGAGTTTTGTAAGCTGAGAATATTTTTTGCAAAAAAAATCAAAAGAAGAATATTTTGCGAGACATGAAAATTATATGAAAATCAAGCATCAATGTCCATAAATGAAGTTTATTGGAACAGCTACAGGGCTGGGCTAGGGCGAGGCACAAAATTTAGGGTAGGGGGAGGCACCAAAAACTCAGCCATCAAGATAAATAATATTTTAACACGGCATTTTAAAAAATCGAAATAAATGCCAAAAAAAATCCACAGTGAGTAAACTATTGAAACGTTGAAGACGACATCAGCATTGCTGATTTTCCCCCTTTGCCCTGGGCTGCAGTAGGATTCTGAAGGGCTTGAGGGCAGACACGCTCATTCTCTACTTAACCGAACATGGTGACTTTCTAGAAATAGTGACAGAGTAGTCGTGACAGAGGCTCTGTGGCCCAAGGAGCAAAAAAAATTCCTCTGGCCCTTTATAGAAAATGTTTGCCAATCCCTGATTTAAATCAATTTACTATGTGAATCTCTGACAGTAACTGAAACCAAACTACCGATTCAAGGTCTTGTCTGCTTCCTCTACTTTTTATATACGCCCTTCTAGAAAATGAGGATGCACACATAAAGTACTTAATTTTTGGATACTGGCATGTTATCAGTCAATGGGGACAGTTTACACTGAATTAAGAAGCAAGATGCTTGTGGGAAGTGGTGATTGACCTGCATCTCTACTCTCCTGCTAATGAGATGCTTAATTAGTTAACCCTCCGTTTGCCGGGCTGACTGCTACTTGGCTTCCTTTATTGAATGATACATTTCCTGACAGCTGCCATATATAGGTCTTAAAAAGCTCAATTAAGAACTTAAGAAGTGTTAATTATTGTTAAAATTGTAAAATAGCAAATGCTGAGGGAGTTTCCTCTCTGGTTTTTCTGCTTTAATACTTTCTCCCAATGATCTAAAAAGTGTGCTCTTTTAATAATGTCGGTCAGACTTGTGACTGGGCCCTGGGCCTCCGCTGAGCTCCCCCGCTGAGCTCGCCCACCCCCAGCCTGCCCCAGGGCCTTTGCACCCGCTATTCCCTGTGCCCCAGGGTGCTCTCCCAGTCTACCAAGGTTGGCCCCTGCTTGGGCCAGGTCTCGGCTGGCCTTTTGAGAGGTTGGGGGCCCCTTCCACCTCCACCCTGGCTCTGTCCCTCTGCTGTTTCCTACTGTTATGGCCAGATCTCTCTGCGGTCACCCTGAGTATCTGGGTGACTGCCCTCTGGCCTGACGCCCCTGCACGAGGGTGCTGGTGCCGCAGAGCAGGGCTTGCGTCTGGCTCGTTTGCCTCGGAATGCTCGGAGCCTGGAGTAGCACCTGGTGCCCAGTAAACTCACTTGGTTCCCTTTTTGTTTGTTTCTGGTTTAAGTGCATATACAGTCATGTCCACTTTGGGGGGAGTATGAGTTTTGCGCATGCACAGATCCTGCAGATATCTGAGAGCCCACTATGTGCTGGGCACTGTATCTCTTGGAGACCTTCCTTGGAGAAGGTACCTCGTCAGAGTGGCAGAGCTAGGTGCACGTAATTTGTGAACAGTTTCCTTATTGGTGAGCATTTAAGTTGTTTCCAGTTTTTTTGTGTCTTCAAATAATGTCCCAGGGACATGCTGCCCATGTGCCTGTTTTTCACAGCTTTATTGATCTATATTTCATGTACCAAAAAATCAACCCATTTAAACCGTACGGCTCCGTGGGTGTTAATGTGTCCACGGAGTTGTGCAATAATCTCCTCTTAATTCCAGAACATTCCATCACCCTGAAAAGACACCCCTCCCCATCAGCAGCCACACCCCATCCTCCTCCCAGCCCCTGGCAGCCACTCCCCCACTCCCTGTCTCCATGGACATGCCTGTTCTGGACGTGTCACATACATGGAGTCACATCATGCGCGTGGCCTTGTGTGTCTGGCTTCTCTCACTGAGCGTCATGCTTTCAAGGTGCGTCCCCTTATAATCAGAGTCAGCGCCTCCCTCCTTTTCATGGATGAGCAATAAACAGTCCAGTGCGTGGTCGGACCACGTTTTGTTTAATCAGCTATGGGCATTCGGGTCGTTTCTGCTTTGGCTCCTGTGAGCTGTGCTGCTATGAACACTGGTGTCCAGTGTTCCGCGGCCCTATGCCTTTGGACAAGTGAATTTCTATAAGGTAAATTCTGTGGGGTGGGGAACAGACACTGCTCCGGCTAGCTTTCATCCCATGATTGTTTGGTTAAGCGTATCCTGAGTCTTGAGGGTACCCGCTGGAGCAAGGATCTCCCCCGACCTTTCCCCTGACAGTCAGCGCCCGTGACTTGGGTTTGCCTGCCTCGCACATGCTGCGGGCACTGTCGCCTGAGGAAGGCATTGGCAAAGCCAGCAGTTTAATACCACAAACCCCAGAAACTCAGAGCAAAGGAGACAAAGCAAAAAGGATCTCCTTAGGGGGAATCACAAACTCCCTAGCCCGCTCTCTCCGGGGGAAGGACGGCCCTCAACACAGTCTGCATCTGTCCCCATTTGCCAAGCGATTTATGAGACGCTCGGCCCTGGAGAGCGTCCTGTACCTGGCCTGAGGTCCCATGGAAGGGCGGAATCTCTGAGAAGGGAACAGCAGGCTGGTGACAAAATGTAATCTTTCGGACAGTGATTCAGCAGTGTTCATTTGCAAGGAGAGCTGCTACAATTGGCACGATGCCGGGAGAGAAACCAGTCTGAAGTGTTCGGTCCAAATGACGAACCCCACAAATATGCACATAGCACCAGAGGCTCCCTGAAGAACGTAGCACGCTCGTTTCTGGAATCAGCAACAGCACAGCACATAACTGCTTTCAGAGTTTCAGATATTTCAATTAAAACCCAGCAGATGATCTTGGTTCTGTTACCCCGGAGTGGATTACAACAGTGACACCCAGTAGCATTCGCTGAGCACCTACTGTGTGCTGGGCTGGTGGTTAAGGCTCATGTTTGATAGGCTTCTCTTTATTTACTGTGATGACCCACGAGATAGAATTTATTGTCTCCATTTATGTAGAAAGAAATGGAAGTCCGTGTTTGCCGGCCAAGGTCGGCCTCTTTGGGCAGGGCTGCCCTTACTCATCTTCCGTCTTTCTCAGAGTGAACCTTGACCGGGGGCTGCCCAGAGCCCCTGCTGCCCCGGGGCAGGCCTGCCCAGCAGTTGCCAAGTCCTCCTGTGGTTGTCCACGGTCATTCATGTGTGAGGATGAAACGCATCCCGTGTTGCTGGAGAGAAGGTTCTGGCAGCTTTCTGTTGGTGTCCTGCACCCTCGCAGACGTTCTAGACATGGTTGCCGAGCGATGGCCTGGGCGGAGAGATGCCTCAGCTCCAGGGAGGGGAGCGTCCAGCCCCAAGCACTGACCCCAGCCATCTACGTTCAGTCTGATCTTAAGCATGAAATCCGCGTCGCAAAGGAGAACATTCGGCTTACCAGAAATGCAACTGTGTCCCCCTCATCCCGGGCCACAGGAAGCTGAGTGGGCTTTTTATCGGGTCAACCTTATTGTTTTCTTTATGCGAATCATTTCAAATTCCACTTGGATGGAAACCTCTCCAGTATTTGTCTTCAAAGCCACGCCGAAGCAGTGATCGCCACTGTTCAACGTGGCGGTGGTTGTGTTCACGCAGCCGCCAGGCTGTGCCAGCCGCCCTGGCTTCCAAAGCAAGGACGGCCCGAACCAGTGCCCCCCGGGGGAGTGTCGGGAAGGTGGCTGCTTGTCCAGGTGGATGCACTGAGCGCAAGCGACAAGGGAGGGAGGGTGGCGAGGCCCGACCCGTCCGCAAGTTTGGTCTCAGCCCCCACTTCTGCTCCTTTTTCCGCCTTTCAAGCAGAGCTAGGACATTTTATTCCAGTTTTTTTCCAAAATGACCTTCTGCTCCACTTTGGAACAGAGACCCTGGGAGCAAGCAGACGAAGCCGGTTTCACGGTAAGAAACAGAGACTCGGTCTTGCTGGAGCAGGGGGTCACATCAAATATTCTCAAAGCGCCATGGCACCCGGTAACATTTAAAAATGACTCCTTCCCCCAAGCTTCTGATCTCAATGCCTTTCTAACATGGAATCAATTTCAGTGTGCCCTCTAAGAATTAATTAGGATTAATTAGTTTAAAAAACTGAAATGCCTTTCACTCTTTGGGCTTAGTTAGGATAATGAGTTCGAAAACCGTTTTTGCTTCACTCGGTCAGAACACCCTGGGGTTTGGTTTGGGGACCGAAACTGTCTCGGGGACTGAAAAACAAACAAGTCCTTTCGTTGTCTTAGATGTGGACAGGGCATTGAGAAGGGGGCAGGGGAGATAACCGATGGGGTAAGTTTCTCTGATTTTGCCTTTTGTGGCTTCATTTTCCCATCATCGGTCAGACACTGGCAGATCGGGGATGAGGCTACAGGAACCTTAAGGAAAGCCCAAGAAGAGCCGATGGGTGTGGTGTAAACACAGAGGGTGCACTGCTGCCCTCAGACTGGGCGCCTAGTGAACCACGGAGACGTAGGGCTCACCGCTGTGGAGGCTGGAGGTTCGAGGCGGGGTGCCAGCCCGTGGCCCCCCCTCTTCTGGGTGGCAGGCCCCTCGCCGGCGGCGTCACGTGGTGGGAGGGCACTCGCCATGTTCTCCAGGGCCCTGTCTCCTAATTCTGTCACCCTGGACATCCGGGCTTCCTTGGTGCCGCAGGTACATTTGAGGGGTTCACAAACATTCGGACCCTAGCGTGGCCGTGTGGAGCCCTGAAGCCTGGGGCCCAGGGAGGCCATCCGCAGGCTGTCCCCAGCTCCCCGGGGTCTGCTGAACACGGCTGCGCTGTGAGCTGATGTGAGTGGTCGTGTGTGATGCCTGCGTCCACCCTGTGGCTTCACACTGTCCCCCTCACCATAGCAGGCGGCTCCCCACAGCCCACCGGGACCCGGGCTCTGGTGTCGGAGGCTGGAGTAGACTTGGGAGGGCCCCGGAATCCTGGCGCAGGGACCCAATGGCCAAGGAATGGGATTGGGGGCCAGGAGCTCCCTGAAGGGACTCATGGGTTTGGGGTAACCTGCCTCCCCGCATCCAGGTGGACGTGCCGCTTACTCTCCCAGGCTGGAGGGTAAACATCCTGGTGCTAGCCCTGGCCAGTCCATCCCTTCCTCCTGGAGTCTGCTCATCAGGCCGTCTGTGCAGGGACACCCACTGCCATGTCCCCCACTCCCTCCTGCACCAGACCCCAGTCCGCTCACCTGGGGTCCTGCCCATGACATTCAGAAACCCTCTCCCAGCGACTTCCCTTCCAGGTGGCCCGCATCCCTCTCCTCTTTCCCCCAGGGTTCCCGGGTCTCTAGCTCTCCAACTCTTAGAACCCGGTTCGATCTTTATGGTGTTTGTCTATACCACGTCCATGGACCTACCCGTCACTGTCACGGTGACTCTATACCTCACTGGATCTCATGGTCAGTTCCCCACCCCCAGTTCATTCGGTGTCCAGGACGCCACTCGCTTTCACCTCCTTGGCCTCCTGTCTTCAGCCTCCGTTACTGGATTCCCTCATGTTCAGGGTCCCTGAGTGGTGGACAGCAGAGGAGCCCAGCCTCCCCTCTGCCCTCCCTGGGTGAACCCAGCGGTCTCATGGCTTTAAACAGGTCATGTCTACACTGGCAGCTCCAGCCCACACCCTTCATGCGCTGACAGCCCTAACCCATGTCGTGTCTACACCGGCGGCTCCAGCCTACCTCTTGCTCCTCAGGCCCTCGCATATGTCTGCCTGCTTTCTCAGCACCCCAGTGTGGATGTCTAGGAGCCCCTGCACCTCACACCTTGAAAGCCCAGCACCTAGGGCCCCGGCCTGCGTCCCGTGCAGTTCCCTGATTCATCCTTCCACTTGCCAGGAGCCTCTGAGACATTCTTGACTCCTTCCTTTCGCACTCCACATCCAACCGCCAGCAGACCCTGGGACTCTACTCAGTGCTCATCCAGCACCGGCCGCTGTGCCCCCCTCCATGGCTGTCCCTCAGGCCAGGCCACTTCCCTCATCTGGGCTGTCACGTTAGCCTCTTAACCACCCTGTCTGCGTCCACCCTTTTCTTCGCCTGTTCTCAGCCTGGCAGCCAGACCTGGTTAAAATGCAAGTCATTCCCCCCATTCCCGGGCTCAGACCTCTGACCACTGCACTGCACTGTGAGCCAGCTCTAAAGCCAACTCTAAAGCCCGTGCGATGGTCTGCATGGCTCTTTTTCCTTCTGGAGAAGTTTCTGTGCACTGACCACTTTCCTCTCAAAGGCCATGTTTGTCACATGCTGTTATCATCTGGGATGTGGACCCCTCGCAGCTGGAGCCACACAATTCCCATTCCATCAGAGTGTTTTACAATCCTTGGACATGCACCCCCCAAAACGGGAGCATCCACTTAGAACTCTGTGTGACCTTTGCAGGTTGGGGGGCTGCTCACTCCCTGGGCCGGTCCCAAAGCCACAGGGACCCCACACAGCCTGCAGTGCTCCCGACAGAACCAAGGTCGAGCACTTTTGATTCAACCTTAGGCTTTTTTTTTTTTTTTTTTTTTTTCTGTGTGGGTCAAGATAGGGACCTCCCTGCTGGCTCTTTCTGGGGCTGCGTGTCCCTGTGGGTCCCACTGTCTAGGGGCTTCTGATGTGGCCTGGCCTTGCCTCTTCCAAGGTCCTCACCTCACTGAGCGGAACAGGAAGGGCAGGCAGAGGGAAGCAGCTGCCTAAGTGCCTTTCTGCAAGGCCCCAGGAGGCGCTTCGAATGATGAGTCAAGGCTTCGCGTGCACCTATTTCGTACGTACATGACGTTTTCAAAAGTCTCCTCGATTAGGATCTATTTCCTCTGGTCTCGCATTTTTTTAAGTAGCTGAATCCCCAGTTTACTTTAGTTTGTCTAATCACTGCCCGGGAACTCGTGTGCGTCTGTGAACTGTTCCACGCCGTTTTGCTGGATGACAAATAAATTCTTTCCTCTTGGAGAAAAAGGCACTTTCTCCTCCGGGCACGAGGAAAGACTGAAAAAGTCCCCCTGTGATGCTTCTGTGACAGACTTGGTCCTTCTTGGGTTGTGTTGTTTCAGAACAAATATGGTAAACTGTTTTCCCCTCCGTTGCTATAGAGAAGAGATTATTTGCCTTTCTCTTAGGGCTTCTGAAAATAATAGATTACATATTTGGGAGGGGTTTTTTTTTAGATCTGGTTAATGTGAGATAGAGAGGATTGCTCCCAGGATGACATTGTTTGGTTTGGGAAGTATTCTCCCGGTTGCCTGGCAACGGGCTCTTGGAGACGGGAGTGGACTGCGTCGTCCCTGGCAACCGTTGTTACTCAGCAAACAATGAGGGCCACAAGCAGCGCCAGGACTGCAGACTCCAGGCTCTCACTGCACATCTGCATATATTTTTCTCTGATGAAATTATGTTTGAGTTTGATCCGCCACGACAGGTAGAGCCAGGTTCACCAGGGGTCTGCTTAGAGGAAAGTCCACGTCTTGTTGACATCTCACCCCACGCAAAAACCAAGAAGAGATGTTGGAAGAAAACTTTCGGCCTTCTAAATCTATCCTACACTGCTCTCAACTGGAGACTTATTTCAGCCCGGAGTGGAATTTCTGTTTTGATCTAATTCCTCGTGTTTGTAAAAGCATCACCCGGCCAACCTGCTACTGTATGTCCCTGATGAGCGGCAACCTCTCTGCATGATGCTTGCATTCCCGCAGCCCGAGGATATTAGAAAAGCCAGCAGTCGCACCCCGATGGCTCCCACGTGGAGAATTCACATGCGAGGCTGGCTAGCAGTGAAAACTGAGCCCAGAGCCTTCGGGCTCCTCGGGATTCCTGTGGAGACGTTGGTGACCCTAAGGATATTAGGAGAGCAGATGCGTCCCTACTAAGAGGAGAGCGGAAACCCCCACCCTGCTGATGGGCACTCTACAGCCACAGGGTGGATTTTAATCGAAACAGTGCCACCCCACCCCCCACCCCCTCCCTGGCCAGCCAGAGATAGCAACTGTTTACCAGTGCTGGTTGCTTAGGTAAACACTGCCCAGAACATCAAAGCCGGTGACACACTGCTCTCCCTCCTCTCCGCACAGCCCTCTCCTGCCCCTGTCCACCGACCAGGCCTGTAAATTGGGAAACATCAGGCCATGCAGGTTTTGGGTGGGAACTTGATCCGGCCTCATTCGCAGGAGTGCAGTGTGTGACTAACAGGGCCACATCAGAGCACCACGGCCCGTGGTTGGTCAGACAGCCTGCGGGGAGGCCTGCCTTAGTCATGCGGATGTTCCCATTTTTAAGGGCAGCTCACCCTGCAGCCCCAACAAAACGTTCATTGCACTCACGTGCCAGCATTCCCGCTGATATCTGGGGACGATTTAAAGTATCTGAACAAGTTTCCCAACTTTCTTGTGCAGCTGAATCTTACGATGGGGTGTCATTTGTGTCCTAGAGCGAGTAAAAGCAAGATTGTTTAAAAAATAAAAAAGCAAGCCCGTTAGCTGCCGACCCTGCTAGGTGCGGTAATAGCTCCAGTTGCAGCGCACGTTGCTGATCCACACGAGTAAGTTCTGACTTAGCCGAAGGTGCCCAGAAGGTCCCTTCGAATCCATGACTCCTCCTGCAGCCTGCTGCAGACGGATGGTCGTAGGTCACTAAGCCTGCGAAAGACAAATCCTTCCAAAGGAAATGCTACCTCGCGTTCCAGACTATGGTACACCTCGTCCCAGTGTGGGCCAGTCAGTTTTCAGGAACTGTTGCCTCATTTAAAATTTTTCTTTTAAATGGATTATTTTTAAAAATTTCCCACGGAAATTCTTTCCCCACGTCAGGCTTCCCAGCCTGGGCCAACCACTTAACACCTGTGGGTAGACCTAGACCCTTCATCCGTCGGTGACAGAGCCGGGCCCAGTGATTTTAATGGCCCCTCTGGGGCTGGGATTTCAAATGGAAGTTTTTGATTTTTAGGGGGGCTATGTCTCTGCTTTTTAAATTCTGGAGTAAAGTGATGGCAAAGAGGACATACAGGGTAAACTGGAAAGGACCCACTGTGATGCTGACAGGACGAGGAAGGCCAGCCTCTTTGCCTGAATCGGCATGGAGGTACTACCCACTGCCTGTGGTCACTGGCCATCCATGGAGAAAGCGGGGGGAAGGGGGCTGGAGAACCCTATCAGGAGCTCCTGGCCCGTCCCTTGTCATCCTGCCTTGCTCCTCCTCCATGCTGTGGCTGTCTGGGGAGCTCCAAAGACTCCGACGGTGCGATAGGAGGGATGTGTTGAGTCAGCCTCCAGCCTGGCATCAGAAGGCCTCCCCGGCTGTCCACACTTTCGCTGGCCTCGCACATTCCCCACCTGCTGGAGAGTGTGCACAAGGGAGAAAAAAGATAGAAAGCAGGTGCAAGTGAGAGGGAGAGAGAGGCTGGTAAGAGGAGAGGCCGTAATCCAAATGCAGCAGTGATGAGCCTGGGGCTGGGACCCGTGGCCGGCTGAAGGCGAGGCGGGTGGCTGGCTGCAGGTAGGCAGTGCAGGCTGGGAGGGACCCTCGTGCCCCCATTTACTTCAGAATATGTCTGGAGGGTCATTATGGGGAACTCACTAGGGCTTGGGAGTGGGGAGATGGGGCTGGGAGGGGGCCGCAGGGTGACTAGGACCCAGCCCGTTTTCTCGAGGTGGCCTGGCTGGTCGGAAGCCAAAGCCAAATTTATAAACAAGTCTGTGACAGGAAGCAGGACCGAGGGCACCGAGCAAGAAGGTCTGTTTAATTAGAAATGCCGTGTGTTACGAGGCCATGGCCTCAGGCTAGTGGTTCTCAATGGGGGTGATCCTGCCTCTCAGGGGACATTGGGTGACTTCCGGAGACATCTGTGGTTCTCACGACTGCAAGAGAGAAGGTGCTCCTGGTGTGGAGTGTGTAGGGACCAGGGATGCCGCCCAGGCTCCTGCAGGGCTGGGGCAGACCCCCATAGCTGGGAAGGCGCCCCTATGTCAGCCGTGCCGGGGGCGATTCGGCGGAGGGCTTCCGTCACTCTCACTGCCGCGCATCCATCCACTCTCCGCCCCCTGCTGTTCCCAGCTGTCACAGGTGGGTGGACTTCGAGGGGCTGAGTGGCCAGCCTGGCCTCTGTCCTGCTCCATGAAGTCACGTCAGTCCCATCCTGGCAGGCGCCATCGCGACTGGTGCTGGTGGGGATGCCTGTCGAGAGTCCAGTGGCCCTCTGTGCCACACACCTTGTCACTGTGGATCTGGGCCTCTGGTGCCACACTGGCCATCCCCGGGTGGGGGTGGCACCACACAGTAGCCCATACCGGGGCCCGCGGGCCTGGGCTCCACACCTGGTGCACGGAACCTGCTTGGATTGAATGGGGGCGGGGGGCATCCCAGCTCAGCTCTTCATCAGAAGTCACGGGGAGCCTGGCCTTCCCCACAGAGCGACAGCAGAAGCATGTGCGGAGCAGAAAGGAAGCTAGTAGAAGACACACCGCGCCCACCCCCGCCCCCCGGGGGAGATGGACACATCGGCTCATGAGGTTCAAAGAAGACAGAGAGGGGCCTGGAAAAGAGATGGCGGCAATGTCTGGCGTGGGAGTAGCCGGGGTTGTCCCTTGTGCACGGCCAGTCAGGGGTCAACCTGGGGTGTCGTGCGTTCTGAATCGCACACTGCCTCCCACACTCGACAGCCCCTGTGGGAAAGGACAGGGCCAGTGACCGCTGGCGTCCTTGTTGACAAGGTCCCTCCAGTTACGAGGAGGAATGAAGAGCCAGTTCTCCAGACGGGGAGTCCAGTGGGTTCACGTAGCTGCTTCGCACGGATACTTCCAGTCAGCCTGTAGCTCCGGCGACGTGCACAAGACGGTGGCGATGCCTGCAAAACCCTGATCCCTCTGCTGCGGGGTCCAGGAGCGATTTATATGAGAAGGAAACGCTCGTGGGGTGCAGACAGCGGAGCCTTGGGGGCCTTTGCGAACTTGTGCCTCCCTCTGTTCAAGGAGGGGCGCCCTGCAAACCCGGCGCTCCCCTGGCACCAAGTGGCCCTTGGCATGTCACCTGACCTCTCAGCCTCAGCCTGCAGGGTGGTTGTTTAAAACGGGGCTGGTTACAGAGTCGCCTCCTGGGAACTAAGCAGGATCACACATCTCGCTTAGCCCATCAGTGCGGAGCTGACTGCTGCCACTGCCACTGCCGCTGCCACCACTGTGACTCGCCCCCTCCCTCCCACTGGGCCGCCCACTGGACCCTGAAGGAGGGGCTGGGGCACCAACCCCCCGCTCCCCGCACAGCCGAAAATCCTCGTGTGACTTTTGACTCCCACAATTTACCTGTCAACGGCCTACCCCGGACCAGAAGCCCTGCCAGGCCCTACGCGGCCCAGCGCCACGTGCGTCACGTTGTCCGCGGTGTTCTCATGAGGAGGTGGGCTAGGGAAAAGCAAACGTCGTCAGAATCACACGGGTCATCTGTGTGCTTGTTTTGCACATTATCACAAATCTCCACAAATTTTTCAGTGTACCCACCAGAAAAAAACTGCACAGTCCAAGCAGTGCGGTTCAGGGGTCAAGTGCATTTTGTTTGCTGAGCCCTGGCGGGACCCAGGCGTGGGGTGGGCACGTGCAGCACGGCATTCCACTGTTCACCCCACACACTACTTCTGCACATTAAGAAACTGAGGCCACGGCCTTAGCCTGGACAGTTTTTAAATCAATAGTCAGATCGTGTGTCTAAGAGGGAAGCAGGTGAGCGCTCCAGTTAGGACAAGGAGCAAGGCTGCTGGCCTTGGAGTTCAGAGAGCCCTGACCCGTGCAACCAGGGACGGGAGCCTGTGACTTCAGGGCCTGATGGGGCCTGGCTGCATCCT
Source organism: Cynopterus sphinx (assembly GCA_030015415.1). Taxonomy (NCBI): domain Eukaryota; kingdom Metazoa; phylum Chordata; class Mammalia; order Chiroptera; family Pteropodidae; genus Cynopterus; species Cynopterus sphinx. The sequence continues at coordinate 39,515,597 of CM057390.1, read as the reverse complement.
GCCTGGACCCTCTGCTGGACGGTGGATGGCCAGTGTCCGGGGCTTGAGCCGGGCCTGGCCCTGGGCTGGAGAAAGAGGGAAAGCCTGGCTACTGAGAAGGAAACGGGCACAGATGCCCAGTTCTTACTAAAAGAAGGAATCTGACTCTGAAGGTGCTTTATTCCAGAGAAACTCAGAGCCAGCCCCATCCTTCAAAGGCGGTTGCTGCAAAAGAATGAATTCCGGAATTGCCTGAGGAACAACAGGACGCCCAGAAGGAGGACTAGGGGTGAGGTGGAATTTGAACCCTCAGAAGTGGTGGGGAGCCACTGCAGGGCCCCTCACTTCGCCTCTGCTTCGGCACTCCTCGTCCTCTGGCCCACAAGTGGCAGAGTTGTAACAATTTCGTGTCCAGGTCCCCTCTTTGTTGTTCTTCACCTGTCATCAAGTTCATTCACTCACTCACACTGTCATCCAGCGTTTGTCAGACATGGGCAGTTGTTTAGAACAGTGGTTCTCCTTGGGGGGTGCTGCCCCCAGGCGACATCTGACAGTCAGGCAGTGTCTGGAGACTCAGGGCAAGGGGGGGGAGTGCTCCCAGGGCCAGGGATGCCGCTCAGCACCCCACAGTGCCCTGGACAGAGCGTCAGCCGTGCCAAGGCCAGAGTCCCCGCATCGGTGCCCGCCCGGTGCTGAGTCATCCCAGCACGAGAATGGACAGTTTCTGTCACATGGAGAGTGAAGAGTCTACTTTTTGGCAAGGAGAGGGGCACTTAGTTCCCAAACATACAAGTCTCCTGCGGTGCCTGGGCCTGGGCAGGGCCACGCACAAGCGGGGAAGGTAAGACAGAACCTAAACCACGCTCCACTTGCTCCAGAGACCTGGCCTCTGACCGCAGGGGGTCCGAGGGCAGGAAATTAACCCGATGCTTCTGGTCACCGCAGTGCCACTCAGAGTGTCATCTAAAGTGTCAGACAGAACCCGGGTTTGGAAGAACTCGAGAGTACTCTGGACTTGTTGCTGCTTGTTCTTAGGGGAGAAATTAATTGCTTTCTTGGGGCAAATGAACCGTGGTGCCATCCAGATGCCACCGAGTACCAGGAGAGCATGAACCGATGGCCCGAGGAGGCCCGTGTCTCTCCCCAAAGTAAAAGGTTGTGTGTCTCCCGAAGCGGAAGCTAATTAGCCACTCAGAATGAAGGGAACTAGAAACGTTCGTGGGCTCTTCCCTAATTACCCAAAGGTGACCGACCGGATGCTTTCTAAACCGACCCCCTGTGAGGCTGGCGACCCCTGCCCTCGGTGCCGCCGCCGCTGCCTGGGAGCACAGGGGTGGAAAGGAGATGGCCTGGTCCCTGCCTGGCCCAGTGACTCAGCCCCTGCAGAGCCCTCTGAGTTTCCTTCCTTTCCTGTCATTACCGGTTGCTAGGCAACCGGAGTATTTTCCTGTAAACAGATGCATCTTCCCTTTGTGCCAGGGCAGGTCCATTCATCGAGGCTGTAACCCAGGGCTGCTGACCGCCAGCTCACTGTTCCCCATCTCCCCCCCTCCGCCCTATGGGCACGCAAGGACCTCAGCAGGTGTCCCCACTGCTGAGTCTTCTCGGCAGTGTTTCCAGAAGGTCAGATTGCGCCTTTGGGTGCTGGTTCCGCCGGGGAGGGGCTTGCAGTAATGGTGGTGCTTCCCTACTTTATTTCTCCAGGCTGCCCTCATCTTGGACCAGATAGCAAGTGGAAAGTGCCTGGCTCAGAAATGTCACACCAGCGTGTTTCTGAGCCCCTGAGACCTTCAGGCGGGCCTGGCCGGGCTCAGTCATGTCGAGAGCCCCTGCTTTGTGTTGGCCCCACCAAGGCCCCTGGACCCAGTCTAGAGGGGCCACAGTGAAGGGGATCAGAAAGAACGCTCGGTCCTGCCTCGGGAAGAAAAACAGGATTGAGGACAAATAAATGTGACCGAGACAGACACACTGCATGGTTCCCCGTTCCTGTCCCAAGTTTAAGGTCAGAGCACTCGTACCTAGGAGACCGTGTCTAGGGTGACTGTGGGCACCAAGGAGACTGACCCCTGTGCCGAGGTCGGGATTCCCAGCCATCGCCTTGAACTTGGCTGATGGGTGTCCGTGTCCCCAGGATCCCGCTCTGCCAGGTGGAGGAGCCACTGAGACCGGGCCTTAGCTTTCCCACTCTGCCCGCCCCATGCTGTTCAGACTCCTGTTAAACCATAGATCAGTCTCCTCCACTCCACACCGCGTACTTTGAACTTCACCCTCCTGTTTCCTATATCAGAACTCGCTCCTTTGTGTTAGCGAGCAGCACGCCCCTAGCTTTTCAGCTGTATCTGCTTGTGTTTTTTTAGTGGGGGTTTTAGGAAGTACCATGTGCATTTTTATCTTACCACAATCTAGATTCTCATTCATCCCCGCCCCCCCCCCATGATGGACACTTGGGTTATCACTGCTTTGGGCGATTGTGAATAAAACTGCTACGAACACGTTCATACAAGTTTTTTTGAAGACATCTATTTCCCTTTCTTTTGGATAAATGCCCAGGAGAGAAATGCTGAGTTAAAAGCTAGCTTTTACTTTCTGAGACTGCCAACCTTTTTTTCCAGTGTGGTCATATCATTTCGCACCCCCACAAGTATGTGAGTTACAGTTTCTCCACATGCTCACAACATTTGTTGTTGTCAGATTGTTTTTATTTTAACCATTCTAGTGAGCGTTTCGTGGTATTTCTTTGCAGTTTTAATTTGCATTTCCGTAGGGACTACAGGGTTGAGTGCTAGTTCCTATGCACTTCGAGCATCTGTATATCTTTGTGAAGGGCCTATTAGGGTATTTGTCTTTCTATTATTGCGTTGTAGGAGCTTATTCTATATTGTGGATAAAAGCCCTTTGTCAGACTCATGTTTCGCAGGTATTTGCTCCTGGACCGTAGCTTGCTAATTTGTGTTCTTAATGAAGTCTCTCAATGAGCACAAGCTTGAAATTTGGATAAATTCTAAGTTATCAGGTTTTTCTTTTATGCTTATCACTTTCTGCATCCTGTCTAAGAAAACTTTGCCTACACCCCTGTGTTTTCTCTTAGAAATGTCAGGGTTTGACAGTTTCAGTTTTTATGTGCAGATCTGCTATCTAACTTGGAATCATTTCTGTATATGCCATGAGGTAGGGATTAAGGTGGCGTTCCCTGCCCCCATGTATAATTGTTTAAACAACTTTCCTTCCTCTGTTGAAATGCCTTGACACCTTTGTCAAAAGTCAATTGAGGAGGAAAAGAGCTGGGGCTCTATTAGAAAAAAAATCAGTTGACAATGTAAGTATGGGTTACACTGGTTACGTTTTGCTGGATTTGATTTATATTGTTATGACTTTGGCATGTGTGTCCATGAGAAATATTGGTGTAAATACTTTTCTCGTAATGTCTTTATCAAGCTCTGGTACCAGGGTTTTGCTGACCTCACAGCGTCGGTCGTGAGGTGTTCCTTTCTGTCTTTCTCAATGGGATGTGTGTGTTAATCCCTTTGGCAGTGCTCGGTGGCGGTTACCACGAAACGGCCTGCGCCTGGAGTTTCTCTGTAGGGAGGTTTTCAGTAATTCAGTTTCTTTGTTAGATATGACATTCACATTTTGTATTTCCACTTTCATCACTTTGGGTATGCTGTGTTTTTCAAAAAAGTGTTCATGCGATCTCAGTTGTTGAATATATTGGCTAAAGTTGTTCACAATAGTTCTTTATTATCATTTGGACTTCTGTAAGATTTGTATTGGTAGATCTCATTTTATGCCAGATATTGGCAATTTGTGTTCTTTCCTCATCAGTTTTTTTAGGGGTTGCCATTTTTTTTCTAAGATTTTTTTAGAGCAGTTTTGGGTTCATAGCAAAGTTGAGAGGAAGGGCAGAGAGTTCCCACGTGCCTTCTACCCACACAGGCACAGCCTCCCCCGGTACCCACGTCCCTGCCAGAGAGGCGTATCTGTTACAGCTGATGAAAGAGCCCCGGCACGCCATCGCCCGAAGCCCACACTTCACATCAGGGTTCACTCTTGGTGGTATACTTGCCCTCCCCATCTTGCCCCCCAGGTACACCGTCTGCTCCCCAAGCTGAGCCTCCCTGCTGCCTGGCCAGGGAGCCCCCTTTCCTTGGCACTGTGATCCCCGAGCCATGTGCGCCCCTGGCTTCCCGACCTGGTCTTGCCAGACAGAGGAATGGTGGCCGACTCGGCCCCCACGCTCACACGCGGTCGCCCCTCAGCCCGGCGTCGCCCAGCAGAGCTCCCCGCCACCAGCCTCACGTGGCCCTGAGCGCTGGAAATGTGGCCAGGGAGCCCGGAGAAGGGAATATTACAGTTTATTTAAATCGAATAAAATATAAATGGCTGCATGGCGACACAGCTAGTAGCCACCTTATTGGACAGCTCGGCTTTAGAGCGTGTGAATATGAATCCATCTTCTTTCTTGTTTATTTATTTAAGGTGAAGTTCACATAACATAAAATTCATCGTTTTCAAGTGAACAGATCGGTGGCATTGCTCGTACATGCCCAGTGCTGTGCAGCCTCCCTCCACCGTCTCGTTCCAGGACATTGTCATCACCCAAGGAAGAAGCCCCATCCTCGTCAGCCGTCACCCCCACCCCCTCCCCAACCCCTGCCAACCGCTCACCCACTTCCCGTCTGCGGAGGTGCCTGTTCCAGGCATTTCACATAAATGGAGTCGCACACTGTGGGGCCTCGTGTGCCGGCTTCTCTCATGAGCATCGTGGGTTCAAGGTCCACCCACGCTGCAGCGAGGGTCAGCGCCTCCCTCCTTTCACAGCCGAGGGACATTTCAGTGTGCGGACAGACACTTTGCGTTGATTTCTGTACCATCGTGTTTACTTGTCTTTGGTCATGAGCTCATGGAGGACCAGGTCCCTGCTGAATTCCTTTTCCATAGTGGCGTTTGGCAGACGTTAGGGCCCATGTCGGAAAGTCACAAAACCAAAGTCAGTGACTTCTAAAGCCCCAGCTCTACAGACACAAAACACTCCTATTCCCCTCTTGACTCGGGTGCGTTTGATCCTTCATGTCTTCATAGTTTTGTGTGTCCAGTTAGTACTGCACGATGACAGAGCCCCACAGCGAAGACTCGACCCGGGAGGCCAGACAGCCACGGAGCCAGGGCCTGGGCGCAGGGGACCCAGACTGAGTCTTGGTCCCAGAATTTACTGTTCTGAGGCCCCGAGGCATCATTTACCCCTCCGGGCTTCATTTTCCCCTCGGGTGTCACATGGGACAAGTCCAGTGTGGACTCGGAAGCCACAGGTACCGCTGGCACTCTTCCAGAGGCAGGAGGTGTGGCCAGCCATCCAGAGAGTCCCCACTTCTCAGCTCTTGGCTCAGTGCCAGGGACAGCCGAGTCCCCTCACTTTCTACAGACCCCAAGGAGACAAGGCCGCTGGGGGCGGGTGGAGGTGCATGTGTTCCCGTGTGTGTGTGCACATGTGCATGCACGTGTATCAGCCTGCGTGTGGTGGGGACGCCCTCCCCTCCTTTCCTCTCAGTCCCACTTAAGTTTCCATACCGTGACAGAGGACCAGGCAGCAGTGGCTCTGCTTGTAATCTGTGTTTGTTTCCAGGCCTAACCTCTGACAACTCTGAATGTCCTTCTTTCCTTCCCTTTTAGAGGGTGCTGGTCCAGGCAGCGGGCTCGGCTCCCAAAGGGGCCCAGATGCAGCCAATCTCCCTCCCCAGAGTCCAGCAGGTGCCACAGCAGGTAACCACAGCACAGGTGACACAGAGCATGCTAGCACTTAGCGATCTGGAGCCCTTCTGAACTGTGCTTTCTTTGCTGTCATTGCTGTCCTTTTTCTTTGATGTCTTCTGTTCCTTACTAAAGGGTTCTTTGGAATCTGTTTCTTTTTAAAAAATCTTCTACGGCAGACAGTTCTACAGCAAGCCGGGATGGTCTCTCTTCATCCAGAAATCCAGTGTTTGGGGTGCAACCTCACCCCTCAATAGAACGCTGGGTGCTGAGGTAGACAGGAAGACAGAAAGTGAAGGTTCTAGACTGAATGGACATGGAACCTCCTGGGAGGCAAACCCCTCGGCAGGCAAGTGTTGTGCCTACAGACAAGCGCCATGACTGAGGCAGCGCCTCTTGTGAAATTAAATTCTCTGGGAACAGAGCTTGACAGCGTGGACTCCCCAGTGCACCCCGGATCGTCAGCCGAGCTGTCAGAGTCTTGGGCAGCAGAGGGCACCCCTTTCCCAGAAAAGGCCAAATGTTTCGGCTTTGCGGGCCAGACGGCCTCTGGCACAACCTCTCAGCTCTGCCTTAGATGTAAAGAAAGGGGCGTGGCTGTGTGCCAATAAAACTTTATAAAAATGGGCAGGCCAGATGGGGACCACGGGCCAGAGTGTGCTGATTCACGCTCTGTAAGGCGCGGGATCGGGGGAAGGAGTAAAGTTCCGAGTGGGCCCACGAGGGAACCAGCAGCTCTGTCTTGGCTCCTAGAGGGAGGGGAGACCAAGACTGATGTTGTGATTCCAGAAGCTTCCCCTCTTCTGTGGGTCTGGGCCTGCCCCACCTCTTCTCTGGGTGGCCCAGACTTGTGGGGTGACTTATGCGGTTCACCCAGTCCCCCAGGGCAAAGCCCACTCTGCACAGGAACCCCTGGGCTCACGCCATGCTTTCATCCTGGGGCGGAGTGTGTGCGAGTGAGCGCTGTGCTGGGGTCCTCGGAAGTGGGACTTGGCTTCTCACAAAGGCCCCGGGGAGGGGGGTCACGATGAGGCCCAGCCCTCGATTTGGTCACCCCAAAACGAGGTTGGATTAGGCATTGGCTAAGGTTTCTTCTGCAGCGAGCTTCTGCAGTCCTCCATACAGAGCTCTGGGCCTCCACCACCGGGCCAGCATCCCTTGGGGCCCACCAGGCGAGGTGCTGACCTGATGGGGACCGGGCCAGCTGTGCTGGGCTCTTCCCTCACCTCGCCCTCCATGCCCCACTTCAGGCCCATTGCTCCTTCTGACTGCTCAGGCCATCGGAGTCTCTCCCCAGGGTGGCTCCCAGGACACCCGCCCCTCTGCAGAGTGGGTGGGCACCAGGACCACTGAAAGGGAGCATGGGGGCAGGTGTAGAGAGTCACCAGCTTGAGCCCTCCTCCCTGCCCTGGGGTGGGCAGATCCCGCTCACAGGCTGTGGTTCTGCGCACTGCTCTGGTTTTGCTGCCCTGCAGGACCGACACTTCTGCCCGGTGGCAGGTGGCCTGCAGGGACCTTCCCAGCTCTGCTCTGCAGCCTTGCTCCGAGCTGTGGGCAGGCCGCCTCCCACCACAGAACAGACATCCCGGCCTTGCTCCCCTCGTCAGCGGAGCAGTGGCGGTTCCGTTCCTGCGGGGCCTTTTGGACTGTTTCTCCTCGTTTCTTTCCAGAAGCACAAACCATGGGTGGGAAAACTGCCACGTGGTCCTCAGTGTCCACAAAAGGCAGGAGCAGTTGCCTTCAGTTTGAGTAGTGTGAAGTCGCCCCCGGGGGACAACTGCGCGTAACACGAACTGTCTAATGTTTCAGGTGCAGCCTGCGCAGCACGTGTACCCCCCCCAGGTGCAGTACGTGGAAGGCGGGGACGCCATCTACGCGAATGGAGCCTTGTACGTGCCCTCCTCTCCCCTACAGCCAGCCCCAGGCCATGTCAGGGCCTTCCTGCACGCCCGCCCCACCTTTGCACTAGGGGTGTGTTTGCACAAACCCCTCTCCTCGCCCTTGGATATGTTGGAACCATGACAATGGCATTGGGGTCTCAGGGCCCTGTGGAGGTTTCAGAAATCACACACCTTTGTAGTTTTTACTTCTAGAAAAGTCAGCCTTAAACTCTAATTCGACTTCTAAGTGTGAAGTGTCAGTCTTCACAATCCGCAAACCGTTTCCACCTGGGCTTTCTCATCCTGGCCTTCGTTAGCCTCTAGCTTTGTCTGATGTTGCAACAAGTTGATTTGCCATTAGTCAAGGATTTCTAGGACTTTCTGCTTGAGAACTCTGTGATGCTTGGGGCAGAAAATGACACATTTCCCAGGAAGCTCCTTGTGCTCGAGACACACATTCGTTTGTTCATCTGACTTCAGCAAGTCCCCTTCGGGGGTTCGGGGGGCGCTTGTGGTCAGAGCTGTGTGAGCTGCAGCACAGCATTGCTGGTCCCGAGCCACACATGGACCCAAACAAGAGTGTGGAACACCCGTGACATCGAGCAAGGTGTGGAGGTTGCACAGTGTCAGCTTCGTGGGTCTGACTGTGGTACTGTTACATGTGGAGGAGGTCATGTTTGATCCAGATGCTAAAGGCATATTAGGATTATGAAGTATTGGTATGACTTAGACATTTTTTATTATATAATTATTTTTTTTTCAACTTTTTGTTTGGAAAGAATCATAGACTTACAGGAAGTTGCAAAATTAGTATACAAGGTCCCATGTACCCTTCACCCAGCCTGGGGGGGGGGGCGGGTAGCATCCTCAGGGACATTGGGACACTACCAGGCAAGTGACCCTGGGATGGGACCACTGACTAGCCAGTGGCCTTGTCCAGTCTCAGCAGCCTTTACGCGTCTGTGTGCGTATGAGCGTGTGTGCCCGTGCGCGTGTGTGTCGTTCCGAGCAGGTTCACCCCTCATCGAGATGTGGGGACCACCATGAGATGCAGAACCGATCCCCGTCCCCAGAGGAGCTCCCTCGGAGGCCCCCCGAGCACACCTTGAGCTTTCGAATGAGCGGCGTTGGGATGGGCCGGGCCGCGCCCTGGGTGCTCGCAGGGACGGGGACGGTCAGGTTGCCCTGGCCTTGGCACCGCGGGGCGCGTCCCGCCGGCGGGCCGTGCGCGGAGTGCGGGCGGGCGGCTCAGGGACTCAGGCGGCCCCTCTCTCCCCGCAGGCGCGCGGCCTACGCCTACAACCCCGAGCCCCCGATGTTCGGCCCCGGCGGCGGCGCGGCCTACTTCGAGGCGGCGGGCGGGGCCCCGGTGACGATGGCCGGCGCGTCCCCGCCCGCCGTGCCCCCCGGCATGGTGGGCATCGCCGTGGACGTCGCGGGGAGCCCGCTGGTCCCCGGCGCGGGCGCCTACCTCCTGCACGGGGGCGTGGACGGCGCCCGACACCCCCTGGCCCATGCCTCGCGCTCGTCGCCAGCCACGGTAGGTCCCTGCCAGGCGGGGGCGGGGGCGGGGCGGGGGGCGGGGTGCCCCGGGTCCCGTGGGCGCCGCGCGTGAGCGAGCCCCCCCACACCCCACAGCGGCGTGGCAGGCCCCCCCCCGTGTCCCCGGCCCCGCGCCTTCGGGGGAACAAGGGCGGGCGACGCCGACGTGGGGGGCGTGTGGGCCCCCATCCTCCTCCCCCCCAGTGCCCGCGCCCTGTCCTGGCCCCGCGGGGCCGCCCTTCCCGGACCGCCCCGCGGACGGACGGGGACCCGCGTCCGGCCGCTCCCACTCGGGGCGTCGGGGCGAGGTTTCCAGCTGCAGGGGGCCCGCGGCTCAGGGCGCGGTCACCTGCCTGATGCTGCGGGCTCCGCAGTGCGCAGGGGGCGCCCGCCCCGCCGTCAGGGACCACCCGCGGCCCCCAGGGGCCCCATCGCTGCCCCCGCCACCCGCACTCCTCGCTGCCCGGTCCGGTCCGGTCCGGTCCGGCCAGGCGGTCCGTGAGCGCGTCTCCCTGGGGCTGGGACTCGCGTCGGTCCTTACCTGGCGCTGGTCTCGGGGCGCAGCACAGGGTGAACCCCGGACCCCGAGCCGGCCCCAGCCCCGACTGCCCCTAACTGCCGGTGTGCAGGCCCTTTCTCCACCGCGAACGGCTGGAAGGAAGCTGCTTTCCACGCGCCGATTTGCCTTTTCTGACAAGGTCGTGCTTTGGGTGTCATGCCTGAGGACTCCGCTCACGCCCAGGTCATGAAGCATCCCGTTTTCTTTGAGTTTGCGTTTGGATCTGCTTCATTTTGAGATAACTTCTGTGTGAGATGTAAGATTTAGGTGAGGTTTGTTTTTATGCATTTAACCACCATTTGTTCCAGCGTCATTTGGAACAGACCCTCCTTCCTCCGCTGGACAGTATTGCGCCTTTGTCAACAATCAACTGGCCACGCATGGGTCTGTTTCAGGACATTCCATCCTCTTCCATGGATCTATGTACCCTCCCTTTGCCAGCACCACAGTCTCAATTACTTTATTCTCCAACTTTATTCTTCTTCGACATTATTGAAGCTCAATTTAGAATTTCCTAGATAAATTGTAGTTCAGTTTATAGTTACAGAAAAAATTCTAGTAATATTTGGATTAAATAGCATAAAACCTGCAGGTCATTTGGGGGAAAACTGACTTCGGTCTTCCGCTCCATGAATATGGTATGCTTTCCCGCTTATCTGGATCATCTTTGATTTCATGCATCAGCATTTTGTAATACTTAGCATGCAGATTCTGTACATATTCTGTTAGATTTATACCTATAAATCTTATGTTTTTGGAGCTATCATAAATGGTGTGGATTTTAAATTTCAGTTTCTGTTTGTTGCTAGTATGTGAAAATACGGTTGATTTTTGGCTGTTGACCTAGCATCCTGCAACCTTGTGGAACTCTTTAGTTCTAAGAGTTTCTGTCGCCTGCAAATAGGAACAGTTTTATTTCTTCCTTTCTAGTCTGGATGACTTTTATTTCTTTTTCTTGCCTTTTTGCACCAGCAAGACCTCCCGTACTCTGTCGAAAAGGAGTGGTGAATGTGGACATCCTTGCCTCGTTCCCAGTCTTAGGGGCAAAGCGTTCAGCCTTTCACTGCTAAGTATGATGTTAGCTGTAGGTTTTCATAAGCGCCCTTTTTCTGGTTGAGGACGTCCCCTTGTATTCCTAGTTTTCTGAGAGTCTTTATCATTAATGGATGTTGAGTTTCATCAAACGCTTTTTCTTCATTGACGTGATCCTGGGTTTTTCTTAGACCATTAGAAAAGGCTTCCTATTTTGGTTTGGGGCTAATCTCTTGAAATAGAAGGTGATGTTCTGCCTCATCCCTGTTCTTTTTGGTGTTTTTTGGGGTCACTCTGATATCTGAGAGGCTCCTCAAGTCTTTCCATGTCCAGAGTGCTCCCCAGGACCCAGCTCCAAGGACAGGCCTGGAGAGAAGTTGCTTTCTTCCTGGAGGCCACAACATGGGGGCAGTGCCTGCTGCTTGATCTGAGGTGCTCCTGCTTGTACCTCACCGCTCCTGGTCCTTTCAGTACCATAAGTTCACAGACTGAGCAGCCACAGTGACCAGACACGCTTCTCCCTCTGAGGATTGGCTGGGTGGACCTACGCTTAGAGTTGTTATTGATCAGAGAGTGTGCTTCACAGACTTCATTAACTTGCATGAATACAACAGGTTCCTTGCTAGCAAACTACATTCATTTGTAATAGTAGAAAATACTAGGATCACAGGCAACAAGTTTACTGAAAAGTGGCAGTGCTCTCTCTGGTTATAACCACATATGCAGCTCAGACTCCAGTCACCTGGCTGCTGTGGTTTGTTGTAGGTTGCTTTTCAAGAATCAAGTTTTTAAATCATTCAGAAATCCATGAAGGGGCTGTGCGCACACGTGCGCGCGCACACACACACACACACGCGCGCGCGCGCTCATGAAAGCCCCTGAGGAGTCTCACCTTGAATGAGGATCTGATCCCTAACTCCTCATGCTCTGTTGTCGATTGTCTTGTCTTTGGCGTGGGAACATCTCACAAGGACACAGCAGAGATCCGAGGGACTTTCTGGGCGCTGAGAATGGAAACAGCCCTGAGGCTGCACAGAATGAAGTGCACCCTGATGCTTGACATCAGTCTTGGGACCCTGAGTTAATCCTTAAAGGGGCATGAAGACCTGGGCAAGTGCGGACATCCTCGCCTCATTCCCAGGCTTGGGGGCACATTGCCTCTCACGGCCTCACTGCGTGATTTCAAACGTGGCGACACATTTTCCTGAGTTTTTATATCTGATTAAATTATCATCAGCATTATAAATCTTGAGTGAATTACCCAACTGATGAGTTTCTGATGAAAACTACTCCTATTGCATTTTTCTTCTTAAGGACGTGGGGCGGAGATGCTAGACACAGACGCTTCCTCTGGCCATTTCTGCCCAGGTGGAACCTCTGTGACACAATGTAAAGGGCAAAGTGCCCAGGGCACCCAATTTAAGGAGGGGCTCCCCTCCAGGGGCCAGCCCGCCCTGGCATGAGCCCCCCAGGTTTTGGTCCTGCACGCCCCTTTGGCCCCACCCCAGTCCTGACTTATCCCTCTGACCTAATCAGATTTATGTGCAGCACACATGTGTAATATTACATAATTTAAAAATATTTAATTAGCAAAATAAAGATGGGCAAACATTAACAATGCCCTATTTCCCTAAGCCAGCTTCCCCCTCTCCCCAGCAGTGAGCCCACTGTTCTCCCCATCTTCCTACCTGGCCCTTACCTGTGGGGCAGTTCCTTTCTCAATGCATAATTCTATGATTTATGTCCCTGCCCTCAAAATTGAAGGTGTGCTGCTTTCCTTTTTTTAAACTACTCTCTATTTTCTTTGAAGATCCAAAAGAGTCACTCATATATTTAAACTTTTATTTCCTCCTCCTGCGGTCACATAACCTTTGTTTTAGAACAGAGGGTCCCCACTTTTCCCCATTCCCTCCAGGGAACATCCTTGTTCCAGGAGGTGTGGTCTCGATATCAAATTACGCCAGTACTAGCCTGCAGAGGTGGGTGTTGCTTCCACAGTGGTCATCACTGGCCCTTGGCAGGGGCACACCCTGTGTCGTGGGTCCTCTTAATGAGGTTATTATGGTATAAATGGAATGTCCATCTGGGTAGACACCATGAACTTGGAGAAGGCAGGAACGTAGTTCTTAAGTCTGATAAAATCATGCCAGGGTTGTACATGAAAGGAATTTTTAAAATTTCTTTTAAAAGTTTTAAATAATTGGTTAATTTAATATACTTGAGAGCTATTAAAACTGGTCTGCTGTCTGTCATTATGTCAGGTTCTTGAGACACTATATCTTTGATCGCAAGTCGTTATGCACTTTCTGTCCTCCTTCAGGCCAAGCTCTGAAGGCAGGCATTCTGCTAATCACGTAGTGAAAACAGACGATGTTAAATGGCCAATGCAGAGGAATACATACTGCATCGCACCAAATCAGAAATAAAGATGAAGCGCCTGATAAGTCAAGAAGTAGATGCACAAGTGGCGGACACAATACCAAGATGTGATGGAGACAGAGGTGACGTCAGGGAAAGCTGCCGGGCTGGGGTGGGCAGCCCCGCGTCCATCCTTGGCTCTTCCGTGCCGATTGGCGTGTGCTTCCGTGCATGCATGTAGCCCTTGGATAAAAAAGTTAAAATAACAAATGCCAGTCAAATATAAAATTAGTTTTTGTAGCCACCAAGAGGAGACTGATCAAGGCGTTTGTACAATAAGAATCCCCTGGCCGGGTCTGTGAGGACGCCCCTGGACTTCAAGTTCAAGTGCGAGACGCTCCTTCTCCAAGGACGCGGGACGCGCTGCCCGCGCGGCGGTGGCGCCGCAGCGCCCTCTGCTGGGTGCGCGTGCGCCCTGCACCCTCGGTCGGGACGTGTGGGATCCGGCCTTCCAGGCTGACGTGCTGGCCCTCCGGCCTGCAGATGGCTCAGGGAGATTGCAGTTTTAAACACAGCGAACGCCTTGGGCGTTTCCACGTGCAGTAATTCTCGGGGCCAGTGGCCTTGTCTGGATCCTCCTTAATAACCGCGGGTTTTGGAGAACGGCCTGACGCTGCCCATCTTAATTTGTATTCTTTCCTTCAATACTCACGACGCCGTACTTCTTATCCGTCGGTCTTAAATATGTCCAGCAAACCTCTGGGTGGCCCCAAGACCCTTTCAGGGGCTCCATGAGCTCAAAACTGTTTTCACAACACTGCTAACCCGTCGGTTGCCCTTTCCCCAGCGCGCCGATGGGGCAACATCAACATCGCTGAAACGAGTGGGCACAAAGCAAGGCAGGAATCGAGGCTGAGGCATCACATGCTCCTAGAAGTCCCTGTATCCTTCACCGTCATGCGCTTTCAGTAAAAAAGAAAAAGAACAGAGAAATAAATACCAAATACCAGTTTCACTTGAGACGGTCTACGATGAAGCCATAACAATGATTAACTTTGTGAAATCGCAATCCTTGAGTTCACGTCTTTTTAACATTCTGTGTGACAAACAGCTCTTCTGTGGCCTGCCAAAACACGATAACCATCTTGAGGAAGAGCTCCTGTGCAGATGAGTTAGGAACAGAACTAGCCACTTCTTTCATGAAATGCCATTCGTGCGTGAAAGAATAACAGACAAATTATAATTATTTGGATTGGAGAGGTGGCAGGCATTTTCTGAAAAATGAACGGGTAAGCCTGATGCAGTCAGGAAAACAACTGACTGATTTTTTTTTTTTTTTTGCCAATACATTTTTAACTAAAAAGAGAGATTTTTAAAAACCAGCATCTTTCCAAGGAGGTTGGTAGCGATATTAACAAATGTGATATTTTTTTCAATACGATTAATGAAATGTGGTAACATTTGGAAGATCTGGACACTCAGCGAACCAGGATTCCCTAGTTACCAGAGCATGATGTTAAAACCATGCTTGTGAGCAAAAGATTCATTCACATTGCAAGAGACACTAATGGACTTTTAAATCAGTTATATATTTCTTTATTGAGGAAAAATTCACATAATATAAAATTCACCAGTTTAACCATTTAGAAGTGTACAATTCAATGGTATTTGGTACAGTCACAGTATTGTGCAACCATTACCCCACCTAGCTCCAGAACATTTCCATCACCCCAGAAGGAAACCCTGTCCCAGTTCACAGTCACCCCCCATTCCTCCTCCCCCAGCTCCTGGCAACCAATCTTTTGTCTCTGCAGACATGCCTGTTCTGGACATGTCACATAGACGGAATCACACACCATGTGGCCCCCGTGTCTGCCTTCTCTCACTGAGCATTGCATGTCCAGGGTCCGTCCACGTTGTGGAGAGTGTCGGCACCTCGCTCCTTTTCACGACCGAGCAGTATTCCTTTGTGTGGATGGACCACCATGAACATCATTGTGTTTATCCATTCATCCGTAATTGATATTTGGGTTTTTCTGCATCTTTGCCATTATGAATAATGCCACTGTGGACATTTGTGTACCAGTTTTTGTTTGAACACCTGCTTCCAATGACCTTGGGTATATACCTAAGAGCAGAATTGCTGGGTTCTATGTTGTAAGTGGGTTTATGTTTAACTTTCAATTTGTCCATTTCTGAAAAAGCAGTTGGAAGTTTGATAGAGGATTTTGATAGGGATTGCACTGAGTCTGTAGGTTTGGAGAGCATCGTGACGTTAACAATGTTGAGTCTTTCGATCCATGAGCATAGGGTGCCTTTCGGTTTACTTCGGTTGTCTTTAGTTTCTTTCAACAATGTTTTATAGTTTTCAGCGTATAGGTAGGTACCTCAACTCTTCGGTTAAATGTATTCTTTTGATGCGATCATAAAGGGGACTGTTTTCTTAAGTCCCTTAGAAATTAAGGAAATTGCTTAGAAATGTCATTTATTTCTGTATGTTGATCTTGTATCCTATAGCTATTGCGAATTCATTTATGAATTTTTTTTTATGGATCCTACTTTTAAGACCATGTCATCTGTGAAGAGAGGTATTTACTTCTTCCTTTCCCATTGGGGTCCCCTTTTTTGGTGACTGTTGCCTAACTGCCCTGGCCGGGACTTACCGTATGATGCTGAGTAGAAGTGATGAGAGTGGACGTACACGCAGTGGTCAGAGAGGTGATGGGTGAAGCAGTAACCCTCAGGCTCCTGGACTCGGCTCCGGGGAACTCAATCCAGTGTTCGGCCACTGCAGAGCGCCACCAAAGCCTTTGTCTTCCCCGGGTGTGTGAGGACAGACAGCATGTGCTTTGGGCTTATTTTCCTCCACCACAGTTTCCTCCCTGCAGTGAAGGGCCGCAGCAGAGTGTAAATTTTCATTCTTCACGTACAAGTCAGGTCGAGTCAGCACGTGCGAACGTGGTGGTGGCCACACACAGTTGGGAGCTTCTTTCTTTGCATAGACCTGTGGCACCACCTCAGCTCTTCGCCTCCACGAGGTCCTTAGAACCCAGTTCAGAAGCCCCTTACCCCAGGAAGGCCTCCCTGATAGCTCCACGTGACTTTGCCCTGTGACTTCGTTCTCCTTTCCATATGACCCTCTTTGCACAGTTCAGGCTTCATAGACATTCAGGAACTTATCTCTGTGACACGTCCAGCAGCCCCAGGTCTTCCTCCTCTGATGGCGGAGCCTGGGTCTTTGGCCACCTTGGTATTTTCCCGAAGCATCCAGGAGGATGGCCTTGGGCTCTGTGACGGGACGGCCTGGCCGGGAAGTCAGTGCCAGCAACTGTCCTTGGCATCTGTTGGTCGCCTGATTCACGCTGGCAACAGACGACAGGTGTGGGGAGCAGCAGGAGGTTACTCTGCTGGCTTGGCTTACGCGTGAACTCATGCAGCAACTTACTGCTGGTGTTACGTGCACACGCAGACTCTGCGTTCATGCAACAGCCAGTGTGCACCGTGCAACCTCGTTCCGCCACCCGCGTTCCCAGGGCTCCTGGCTCCTCTGCACGTAACCAAGTAACACTCCCCACAGCTTCGGCTCGCCACTAACCCCTCCTCTGCCTCTCCATCCTGGTTTTTGTTTTGTAGGCTCTTGAATCATTATTTGGATATTAATAAAAACAAATCTTGGCTGATGCTAACCATCTGATTTCCTTTTTTTTTTTTTTTCCCCATTTTGTTTTCTTTTGTTTCTGCACACATTTTCTTTAGCTTGAAATGGCGATTGAAAACCTCCAAAAAAGCGAAGGGATCACATCACACAAAAGCGGTTTACTCAACAGCCATGTAAGTGTATGTTGCCCTGGTGGTCTGCCCTGCTGTGCGCGTACCTTCACGGGCATGTCAGACACGTGCAAAGGTGATGGAGGAACACCTCTAAAGTGAACACCGAAATGGGGGGAAGGCCCCGTGAGAGGGCTACCTGCTCAAAAACATCCCTCCGCAGTGTGGGGGAGACAAGGGCAGGTGCTCCATCTGTACAGGTAGATGGTCACAGCACCTGCCTCTTCGGGGTGTCTTGTGGGGATGAGGTTGTTTAATATCCATGACACGCTTCCAGCATTGCCTGGCAGATCACAAATGTTACAATGACAGTTACTACTAAAATAAGCAACAATAACAAAAGGTGACACAGGATCGGGGATGTCGTAAAGATTCTTAGCTAAGTTTCCTGTGATTGGCGTTTTGGGGAAAGCAAGGGTAATTTGAGAAAAGTGCAAAGCAACTCGTTCCTGCTGATTCAACCACGTGAGGTCTGTGTCCTTCTCTTGCCTCCCGGGGAAGCCGTGCCCCTGGTCCTGTGCCAGGAGGTGGGCGGCTTAGTGAATCAGCTGAGAGGACAGCTCTGGTCCCTTCACGCCCCTCCCTTCCAAACACTCTCCGTTGAGCTTAACACATAACTGGAAATCGGCCGGGCATTTGGGATACAGGATGGGCTGATGCTGGACCGCGCTGCTCCAGAGCTTCGGTTGGGGCTTGACCCCAAATCCCATTCTCTTGAGAATTAAAGGATCGAAGGAAAAGAAGGCCCTCTGAGTCACAACCCTGCGGCCCTCATGAGACTGTGTTACTGTTCGACGTTCAAAGCGAGGCGTGGCCGGGAAGGCAGAGGTTTGGGGCAGTAGCCCGGCTGGAGAAAGGCCTGAAACTTCTGAGTTAACGGGCTGGGTCAGCCAGGTTGGCCGCTCCGGGCACATGTGACGAGGGCCCCGTGCGCCTCGGCCTCAGAGGCCAGTCACTGGAAGGGACCGCAGCCTCGCACCAGCCGCCTTAAAGGAAAAAAGCAAAACTGCACCAGACTCTGCCGAAGGACCCCCAGGCTCGCGGGCCATGGCCATCCTGGATGACGTCGCCCAGTAGGTGCATCTGGGGACGGAAAACCTTCCAGAGTGCTTGGACAGAAGACCTTCCCCCCAAACTCACAATGCACCAGGTAGAGAAGCCCACAGCGTGACAGTCTGTTCAGGGACAGGTGTTCCCCAGTGTCAGCAGACGGACGTGGCCGTGTCATGGCCTGCGGGCTCCTTGCGAGGCCATCCTGGGGAGACGCAAGAGAGGCAGGCAGCGCCTGTGTCCACCTCAACGTAAGATGCCAACGGGGACACGCCCGGCCGCTCCTGGCCTTCCTGGGGGCTTGTGGGCCGCTCGCACCCGTGGCTGGGCTTTCCGAGCCAGAGGACCTCCGTGTCCGTTTCCTCCCTGGTGACCTGTGGTTCAGTCGCCTCCTGCCATCAGGAGCTGTGAGGAACAGGAGCTGGGCCGGCGATTTGGAATCAAAGGGAACAAGAGGATCTTTCTGGAGAGCAGACCCCGCAGCAGGGTGCAGCCCACCTGCAGCCGGTCCTGCAGACACGAGGGCCAGGGGGAGGGGACAGATGAAGAGTGTGACCTGCCACACAGATGGGCAGTGTGTCCTACCGACACTTGCCACCGATCGACTGGCTGAGCTTGATCGCTGGCTGGCTGGCTACACTTACTCTGACAGTTGTCACCGGAGCTGCCTACGGCTGAGGTCACGCCACTGGCCACAGTCCAGCGCCACTGGCCACAGTCCCAGTTGCTTCGCCAGCTCAGCCCCGGGACAGATGAGCCTGGTGAGCCTGGCTGCAAGATGCCCTGAGGGCTCGTTCTCCTGGTGGCGTCTCAGACCCCAGTCACAGTGTCCCCTCAGCATCGGGACCGTGCTGAGCATGGGGACAAAACGAGGACTCATTTGGACACAACGAGGGAGCCTGGACTGGCGCACAGGAGCTCGGCGGGTGTGCAAGCAAACCCAAGTGCACCTGGGACATGGCGGGGATGTGGCGGGGACATGGCAGAGACGTGGCAGGGACAGGTGGGACGTGGCAGGGAGGCCAGCTCAGGACTGCTGCTGTCTCCATGGAGCCGGGTCCCTCCGTGCGCTGTCTGGGCCTGCGTGTGTGGCGCGGTGCCCGGAGCCCAGGGATGCTGGCCCATGCCGGGTCCCCTGAGCTCCTCAGGGCTCAGACCAGTGGGCACGCAGGTCGAAGGAAGCTTCTAGCCTGATGTGAGAACCCCGCAGGACGAGGTGGGCCTTGAGCGGTCTCTAAAACGGGGACTGGTCTGATTTGGGGGCATGAAAACCAGGGATGGTTGTTTTAGAGGGAGGAGGCGAAGAAGCTGGTGCTGGGGTGACATCGCCTTTCCCCGTCGGGGTGTTGCTGCCACCTCCACTTGGGTCAGGAGAGCGGACACGGGCACTGGAAGAACACCGGCTCCCTGCTGGGCCACCGCTCTGCTGTCCCCAGACCCCAGGTGGAGAAGCTCCCCACGCCACTCCTGCTGGCTCCGGGACCCCACAGCGCGCTCACCCCATCACTGTCACAGGGAGGCAGCCTCTGTCTACTAAAGCAAACTCCCATTATTTCCAACCCCGGGAGAAGGCCTTTTAACCAAGAAACACAGACTGCCAGGGATCCCCGATCCTTCTGTGGTGCTGACCACAGGCTGGTGTTATGACAAAGCTGTCGCCTGTCCACCAGGCCGGGGTGCAGCTGGAGCAGCAGCTTGTTGGGATCGGTCCCGAGTCCTGTAGTCAGTCCCCGTGACCGTGGCAAGTGCCTCCAGCAGTGGCCTTGGCCGGGCTGCTGCTTCAGCGGCCCACCCCACCCGGCTTCTGGAGGGACAGGCCGTGTCCTCAAGGGCATCGCTGCCTGGACCCTTCCCCAAGTCTGCGCTGGAGGGCACCCCACCCCCTCTCCTGCTCACCCTCGCTTCCCTGCCTCCCGCACCCCAACCGCCCCCCACCCCACCACCCCCAGCTCTCAGGCCTCACCTCCAGAACAGGCCAGGGTCAGACGGGTCCTCCCACCTCCGCCATGGCCACCCCGCCCCCAGGCCGCTGTTCTTACCAGGACCTAAGGCGGGTCCCGCACCTCTCTGCTCAGAAGCCCCCAGGGCCCGCCTTGCCCTCCTGGTAGAAGCCAGTCATGGAAATGGCCCACGAGGCCCTGTGCAGCCTGTGCCACCCTGCCCCCATGCTCTGCCCCCACCACAGGGCCTCCTCGCTGTCCCCCCACACAGCAGGGCCAGGCTCTGTCCACCCGGGGCCTCGGCACGGGCTGTGCCCTCTGCCAGCGGCTCCCTCCTCAGCTTCTTCACGTCTCCTCATTTGTCAGTCAGATCGCTTTCCCTCCCTGGTGACTCCTCCGTGCCAAAGACAGGACGTGTAACCACTCATTCCTTGGGAGGCTGCGGTGGCACCGGCTCCCCTCTGCTGTCACCTCTGCTGAGGAGCAAGGTGACCGTGCGCCCTTGAGGTCATGGCAGCAAAATCACCCAAACAGAGATGTCTGCTTTTCGTTTAAATAGCGTGGGGCTGGGTGCTGGCCTCCGTCATCCAGGGTCCCTGGCCCAGCGCCCCTCCCAGCCCGCAGCCCCCAGAAGCTGCCTCCCCCGGGCAGCCCAGGGTAAGTCCTCACGTGGCTTCTGCCCTTGAGACGTTAGGCTCCTGGTCCCGGCTTCTCCTGCCCACGGAGGGGTCCCTCAGAAGCGGTACCCGGGCTCCCTGGCCTTGGGGGACAGAGAGAGGAGAAGCTTCCCCCTTCTGCACCCACATGCTGGGGTCCACTCACTCTTCAGGACCCGTCTTCTCCGGCCAGTGCTTCTTGAGGCCTCTAAGATCCTGGGGGTGCACATGTGGAGAGAGAGGCCAGGGACAAGGCGGGGCGGAGGGGATAGCTCCCAGGGCTCCAAGCCCTGAGCCAGAGCAGAACTGGGGTGGACAGGGGGCATGCTGTGACACCCGCGTCGTGAAAGGCACATTTAAAGGAAGTTTGAAAAGGAAAGGTCTGAACGAGGAGATGGGAAGTGAAAAGTACGATGTTCTTTTCCCAAAGGGACAACTGAAGAAGACGGGTCCCTTGTCAGGGCCTTTCTTATTTCCCTCGACCTTGGGCCCACGTCCCTGGGGCCCTCTGCCCTCAGCAGCTGCCCCCATCCTGCGCTGTCACTCCATGGCCTCCTTCCTGTCTCCCTGTTGTCATTGACTCTCGTCGCCCTATTAGTGAGGCCGTCCCCACCCTGGGGCTACAGGGTGGCTACACACCCGGCACCTGCCCCTGGACAGGGGATGGTCACAGAGACCCACAGCCCGGGAAGGAGGACGCCTCAGGGCCACGCACGGGCGCACTCAGGAGCAGCGTGAACCACAGACTGCGGGAGGCTTGGCGGTGACAGGAGGGTGCGGTGGCCCCTGGTTCAAACGCGGTTCTCAGAGAGGACGCTCTGTGGCTGAGACCTCGCAGCAGGAGCAGCGTGTGGAGGGGACCACTCCTGGTCCCCCAGTGTCGAGGCAGCACGTAGTTCTGGGCCTTCACTGCAGGCCCGACACACCTCACTCCTGCACGGCACACCCCTCTCTGCGCAGCCCCCCAGACCCTGTCCTCGGCCACCCCTGTCATTCGGCCCAAGGGGTGGAATAAAGGACCCTCAGGGGTTCATTTTAAAATGGTCCAGGACAGGTGGGGCTTCGACGAAACAAAACGGGCCCGGCCGATGGCTGTCGGGGCAGGAGGTCCTCGCTGCCTCTCTACTCGTTAAAACTTTCCATAATAAAACCACTTTTGAAAAGGGAGACACAGGCCAACATCCAGCTTGCATGCTAAGTCTGCGTGGGGCACAGGCCATGTTGGGGGGCGCTCATGTCCCAGAGGAGACACTTCCTCTGGGTCTGGAAGGGTGCGGAGGGCATGGGGATGCGCAGGAGCCCACAAAGGGGTTGGGGCCAGCAGGGGCTCTGGACAGGAATGGTGGCTTGGACGGACCGCCCCCCTCGAGGATCCTGGATCCTGCCAGGCTCCTGCCTGTCTCCAAAGCCCGAGTGTGCGTGAGGCCACGTGTGCTCACACAGTGGGACAGGAGACAACCCAACGCAGCCTCTGGAACACTGTGCTCAGGCTTCCCAGGAGACGGGCCACCATCTGGTCCGCGTTGCTGCCCGTATTGGGGCGCAGCTCTCTGTGGGGACCGCCTCGGCCCTTCCAGCTCGATGCCGACTTCTGGGGCAGCGAAGTTGGCTTTCGAGTCTTTTCCCTGCCTTGGCCTGGGCACAAAGCCCGGCACGTCAGCCTCTTGAGAGTCTTGCTCGGTTTCCACCCGTGCTCTGCTCAGTCGGGGCTGCAGGAGGCAGCTCTTCGTCTCCGTCTTCAACCGCAGTGCTCGCGGTTTTCTCGAATCTTCCTCCTCCTCTTGCCATCAGAACTGATCTCCGTTCTGTAGGTTTAGGTGACATTCGGTGTCTCCACGGCGTGTGGGCCGTGTGGGTGTTCAAATGATCACGAAGACAGATTCTCTGAGGTCTCTGTCCTGCAGGTGTTTCTCAGTTACGTCGAGGAGCCTGAAGACCGGGCCAGAAATGGAAGGAACAAAGAAGCAGGTGAAAAGAAGCGATGAAGCAGCATGCCCAGGACCTCTTGAACCCAAATCGGCAACACTTGCCTTGAATTTCCTCATCACTTAGTGGAGGAAAGCACGCGACCCTCTTAATGAGTCCACGGTAGCATCGTGGCGTTGTGGGGGGCTGTGACCAACGGAACCGTGTCTTTCTTTCCCCAGCTCCAGTGGCTGTTAGATAATTACGAGACGGCTGAAGGCGTCAGCCTCCCCCGAAGTTCTCTTTACAACCACTACCTGCGGCACTGCCAGGAGCACAAGCTGGACCCTGTGAACGCCGCCTCCTTTGGGAAGCTGATCCGCTCGGTGTTTATGGGCCTGCGGACCCGGCGGCTGGGCACCAGGTGGGTGGGGGGCATGTCCCACAGCCCCCTCCACCCACCCGTCCTCCCTGATCACTTACGCAGAAATCCAGCCCTTGGAGGATGCACCTGCCCACACGTCCCGACTGGCACGCCTCTGGGTGAACTTGGAGTTGCCCCAGACCGGCCAGGGCGGGCCGTAGGCTATGGTCTGGTTCTCTGCTGCTGACGGCACATGCGGGTTCTCTTCAGCTCGCTCTCCTTGTTCAAAATTTTCCATAGTTTTTTTAATAGCTGCCTCTGGGTTATCTGGGAGAGTTGGGTTTACCATTTCGTGATGCTTTTTGCTATGCCGAGACCAGCCTGCCATGGCCTGCCCTTGGCCTACAGCAGTCGGGGGATGTCATGTGCCGTAAACGTACCCCAGGCAATAGCGTGAACACCCCTCTCAGCAGAAAAAAATGGTCGCACTGTCTTCAGAGCAGGTGGCCAGCACGCACGTGGCCGTGACCTATGGCGGGCCGGGCTCCATGCCTCTGCTTGAGGAGGTCACACGAAAGTGGGGGTCAGGGCGCACGCAGGCACTCTCAGACACCGGCGTCCCAGCCCCCGCCACCTTCAATCTCTGACAGACACCATCATGCAGAACCGAGACACAGCTGGGTTTCTCACTGCAGGACTTCTCAGAGCCTTTATCGTACCAAAATTCAAGAGGGGGGCCTCTGAGAGGGCAGGTCCTGTACAGAATTTCCTAAACCTCTCTAGCCACGGAACAGCCTGTGGGCATTTCCCCCACAGTCCGGGGGACACTGAACCACAGGGCCCAAGGTGCAGGCCAGGACAGCGCCTCCTGTCTGTCGGGACGTCCACAGAGAGCCGACCCCAGACGTTTGCTTTCCAGGGGCAACTCCAAGTATCACTACTACGGGATCCGTCTGAAGCCAGACTCACCCCTGAACCGGCTACAGGAGGACACCCAGTACATGGCCATGCGGCAGCAGCCGGTGCACCAGAAGCCGAGGTGGGGGACGAGGGCCGGGGCCGGCCTGAGGAGGGGCGCAGGCCTGGGTTCCACTACAGCAGGAAAATGAGCCCCTAACGGCCTCGGTCCTGGGGGGCAAGGCTTTCACCTCCGGGGCGTGAAGGGAGGCCAGCAGGACTCAGGGTGGCATGTGTGTCCCCTGCCTAGGTACCGGCCTGCCCAAAAGACAGACAGCCTTGGGGACAGTGGCTCGCATAGCAGCCTGCACAGCACGCCGGAGCAGGCCATGGCCGCCCAGAGCCAGCACCACCAGCAATACATAGGTGAGCAGTGAGCGCCCCGCACTGGGTGCCCTGAGAGCTCGGGTCCCCCTGGGGCATCTGGTGCCTGTGGGCTTCAGCACCAGCAGCATCCAAAGGGTGCTTTGACAGTCTTCTAGATGATCCTTCTTTGTGGCCTCCCTGAGATGTTAGAATAATCAGCCTATGCCCCAAAATTAATATATTAAGTGGAAAACAAAAAAAATAAGTAAAACAAAACACCCATCAGAGAGACGACCAGGGGTCCTCTTTTAAAACCTGCTGGTTCTGGGGCGGCAGCAGGATTCGGCTCCCCTCCTGGTTACCTGGAACATTCGGGGTGCTCGGGACCCCTAGAACCTGGTCTTTCACAGGGGTGAGTGTCGTAAGCATGCACACACTGAGACACGAGTGGCCTGGGTGTACTCTGAGTGTATTTTCTGAGCCTGAACGGAGCTCTCCTGTGTTGTGTCTTCTGGAGAGATCGCCAGGCCCAGGAAGTCAGCACAGGGCCAGCACAAGGCTGAGATGAGAGCTCACTGTGTCACTGGCCTGGGTTCAGGACTTTGTCTCTCAGCGTATTTCATGCTGCTGGGGGGCGGGGGGAGGCGATGCTGTCCTCATTCTGTCCCCACCTGAGGGAACTGAAGCTTACGGAAGCTGTGTGACTGCTCAGAGGGGCCAGGACACTGCCCAGGGCCATCGAGCAGCCACTGGCACTTTGGGCCAGTGTCCCCCAGTCCACAGGCCCCCCAGCCGGGCGTCTGTGTGTGGACCTTCTGCAGGTTCACCGACAGCGCTGCTTCTGTCCCCGCAGATGTCTCCCACGTCTTCCCAGAGTTCCCAGCGCCAGACCTGGGCAGCACCTTGCTGCAGGAGAGCGTCTTGCCCCAGGACGTCAGGGCCCTGCAGCTGGCCTACCGGCGCCACTGCGAGGTGACCGCCCCCAGGGCCACCCAGGGAGAGCCTAAGCGGGGCTGTGGGGCCTCAGTGGGCTGCAGTGCCCCCCCCCAGGGCCTGGTACAGAGCCACGGATGCCCCCAGGCCCATTGCCAGAACCACCAAAGGCTCAGACATCCCCAGGTGTCCCCGACGATAGGAAGGGGACAGGAGTGGCTCCGGGTCCCTCTAGCCAAGCAGTAGACAGGATCCCAGCTCCGTGGACGGCACCCCACTGTCCATCTCCATCCCCTCTGTGGCTTCTGGATCTCAGAAGACACCCCACCTGCAGCCCATGCCACAGCCGCTTGGTCGGCATGTCCTGACGACGTGGGATCCGTGGACTTAGTCACACACACGTTCATGGTTTAATTAACCGACCGTTCTCACTCCCTCCCAGGCAACTTTAGATGTCGTGATGAACCTGCAGTTCCACTACATCGAGAAGCTGTGGCTTTCCTTCTGGAATTCCAAAGCCTCCTCCAGCGACGGCCCCGCCTCTCTGCCAGCCAGGTGCCTGCCGTGTCCCCCCCAGACAGGCCTGATGACACCTGCGCTGTGACCCGCAGACAAATGCGTCAGCTTTCTGAGATTCGGTGCTCCCCCCGTCCCCGAAATGTGTGCTGTGTTTGTACTTCTAACAGCTGATTAGTAATCCCACTGCCCTTCACTTGTTTCGAGTGAGTGATTTAGAGGTGACCACGCGCTATCCCAGAGAAGCCACCTCAGCTGTAGCCACAGGGGGACAGCATGGCCCGCGTGGGGAATCCGAGGCAGGGTGGGCTCGGGCACGGACTGCACAGGTAGCAGCTCACCCTGTGCCCCCATACCCCACAGTGACGAGGACCCCGAAGCCACCGTCCTCCCAAAGGACAAGCTGGTGTCTCTGTGCAAATGCGACCCTGTTCTCAAGTGGATGAGGAGCTGCGACCACATCCTCTACCAGGCCCTGGTGGAGATCCTCATCCCTGACGTGCTGCGGCCAGTGCCCAGTAAGCAGCCCCCTCACCGCCTCCTCTCCGTGTCCCCGTGCCCACGGCCACCCCGTCAGGTCCATTGCAGACGTGGGGCCATGTGGGGCACTCAGGGAGAGCAGTGGCTCAGGCGCCCCAGAAGACGCTCACTCTTGTCTGCTTTCCTTGTCAGTGGCCCAGGGGGAGAAGGAGGGAGGACCCAGGCTGTGGCTCTGGTGAGGACTGCCCGTCCTCCGGCCACTGCCCGCCCCCTGCCCACAACTCTGGGCCTGGCGGGGCTCAGGGGCCCAGGGCTTCAGGCTGCTGCCCAGCTCTGTGAGGGTCCAGGTGACATCCCGTCTCTGACGTGCCCAGAGGAGATTCTAGAGGATGGGGCCTAGGTCCCAGCACAGCCCTCCCCCTCAACCCCCGGCCCGCAGTGGTAGCCGGAAGCCCTGAGCACGTCTGAGTCGAGTTTTAACCCATCTCTGTGGGTCGACCTGGTGCTGAGCCCAGCTCCCTCCCTACTACTCAGCACTTAGGCGGCACCACTGGCGGGCTCCACAGCTCGCAACGCTGAGGTCCTGGGGACCTTCCCAGAGCCTCCGGTGGTGGTGACAACGCCCACCACCAGGGGACGCCCACCAGGCGGGCCCATCCCCTCCGGGCTCTCCCAGGTGCTCCCTGCCACCCTGGCCCACCCGAGGAAGGGCGAGGAAGCTGGGCACCCAGGCCTCGCCCTTAGTTACGGCAGAGGGCACCGGGTCGCACCTGGCCGGTCGCCCACAGACACCTGTGTCCCCGCTGGTATATCCCGCTCCCTCAGGGGGCTGCGCTGCTGCCTCTTTGCCAGCAAACGGGGAGCAGCTCAACGACTGCATTTCCGCGCCCCGCCCGGCCCACCCCTGTCCAGTGCAGCAGCTGAAGGTCCGAGTTAAGGTCTGAGTCTGGGGCAGGTTCACTTTGGGGAGATTTTCTTTACGTCTTATTATCTGTTTCTCACTGGAAGCCATCTCAGATCCGTTTGAAAGTTGGCAGACTGTGTTTACGTGCATGCGTGTCAGGGTCTCTCAGCTCAGCACTGGGCCCGGGTCACTCTGTGGGGCGTCCTGGGTGCTGTGGGGGCTGAGCCCCCACCCACTCGATGGCAGGAACACCGCTGTCGTGACGACCACAGAGGACCCGGACATGGCCAGTGTCCCCTGGAGCCAGGATCGCCCTAGGGCAGAACCAGATGAAAAGAGATGATGGGTCTGGATGGGCCCTAACTTATCCAGGACCCTCCCTCCCCGAGTGCCCTAAGCTCTCACCCCGCTGCTGCCTGCCCTGGTAGCGCAGTCACTCACGTTGCGTTTGCGCCTCTCACTCTGGCTGCTGACCCTGGCACGTGGCAGGGCCTTGCCCCTGCTGACCTCGGCCCGCTCTCCCAGGCTCCTTGACACAGGCCATCCGGAACTTCGCCAAGAGCCTGGAAGGCTGGCTGACTAACGCCATGAGCGACTTCCCACAGCCAGTCGTCCAGACCAAGGTAACCACGGGGTCGTGTGCTCTGCAGGGAGGGGGCCGATCCAGGCTCGGAGGAGAAGGCCACTGGGCCCGCGGGAGCTGGCTGCTCCTGCGTGTCCCGAGGAAGGTGGTCCCCTCAGGAAGCCCTGAGGATGCGGCTGATGTGGGACGGGTGCTGGCTGGGAGAGGCATGACAGAGGATGCCACCTGGTGTGACCCATCTGGGTCAGCTCAGACAGATCTGTGCTCATCAGGGGAGGGGATTTAATCTGGCTTCACTCGTGCCGCTGTAGTCTTGGCCACAAAGCAGGACTTAACGTGGTGATCTGGCCCACGGGCGAGAGGGAGGACCCCCTTTGGGGCCATTCTCGTGAGCATTTCTTAAGAAGCTACAGCCACTTACCGCGGGGCCAGGCCCCGGGCATCCGGTCTACCCGCCTCCGGTCTGGGATTGCTGTTAGCCGACACTGCCCTCTGCAGTTGTTAACAATCACGATTCCCAGGCACGCCCACGAGTCCCCATCCCACGGTGCCCGGGAGCCCCCACGCTCACCGACCCTTCAGAAAGCCAAAGGGATTGAATTCTAACCGCCCATGCCGCGGCGTCTGCTACAGATGCCACAGGATGCGTTGGTGACACCTGTGTCCTTCGCTGACTCTCACTCTTCGAGTCCCTGAGACCATCAGAAGGGTGGTGGGCCCCTCTTCCCTACCCCCATGCTGTCCCTGAGCCCGCCCCCTCCAAGGAGAAGTGAGAACCAGCGTGTCCATGGGCAGTGGCTCACCCTCCGGCGTGGGCCTTGGTTGCAGGTGGGCGTGGTCAGCGCCTTCGCCCAGACGCTGCGGAGGTACACGTCCCTCAACCACCTGGCGCAGGCGGCCCGTGCAGTGCTGCAGAACACCTCGCAGATCAACCAGATGCTCAGCGACCTCAACCGCGTGGACTTCGCCAACGTGCAGGTGCCTCCCCAGCACGGTGCCCACGGCTCAGGCCAGGAGAGCTAGGGCGACGTGCATGTGCCCCCCAGCCTAACCTGCACCCCCAAAATGCAGCACGTAGCAAACCCAGCACACACATTTCTGTCGCGTGAGCCAGATTCATGGGCAGCCCCCTCAGGGACCCCGGGCATCACTCCGTGATCTCTCAGGTCACCCTGGCACCCAGAAGCTGGCACCGTCGCTTTGGTTCATTTTCTCCAAACATGTGCCTTCCTGTTGCCACGGTCATGGCCCTTTCTCTGGGCTTAGAAGGGTGTGGGCCGTCCACAGATGGAGGCTGCTGCCCGGAGTTATCCGCTAAGCAAACACTCCAGGAGTGACCACTCTAAATTAAGCCAGCAGCAGGGCAGGGCGGGATCCAAGCTGTGGGCAGGAAACCTGCATTTAAGTCCTTAGCATCTGGGGCAGCTTCCGTCTCTGCTCCGTGAAGTGGGCTCGGACACCACTTGGCTGCAGCTGGAACAGGCCGGGGTGTGGAGGCACGAGGTCTGGCAAGGTCTGGCTGGCCGCGGGTGCTCAGGCGCCCAGGGGTCGGCGTGGGGGGCATCCCCACACTCTGCCTGAGCCACCCACGCGCCCTCAGGAACAGGCCTCGTGGGTGTGCCAGTGCGAGGAGAGCGTGGTGCAGCGGCTAGAGCAGGACTTCAAGCTGACCCTGCAGCAGCAGAGCTCGCTGGACCAGTGGGCCCGCTGGCTGGATGACGTGGTCACGCAGGCACTGAAGCAGCACGCGGGGAGCCCCAGCTTCCCCAAGGCCGCCCGGCAGTTCCTGCTGAAGTGGTCCTTCTACAGGTGGGTGTCCCTGATTGCGGCCAGGGGCGAGGCTAGGGGGATCATCTGCCTTCAGTGTCCCCCCCTGCGGGCCTCGTCCTGGTGGCAGGCCCCTTGGGCCAGGCCCGAGGCCCTGTGGCCCAGCAGTAGGGGGTGGGCTTCCGCAGCCAGACATCACCATGGGGCCTCCTGGAGAAACACAGTGGCTTGTGCTCCAGGCACCGGGACACAGGGGTGGTCTTGGCCCCTGGCAGGCCCCTCGTGGGCCTAAGGGGTCCCCGCACAGCCTCAGAGCCAAAGAAGAGCCTGGTTCCCCCGCCCGTGGGGACCGTGCCCTCCGGAAGGGGCCCAGCCTGTCTGCCCGTCCCCAGCTCCATGGTGATCCGCGACCTGACTCTGCGCAGTGCTGCCAGCTTCGGCTCCTTCCACCTCATCCGCCTGCTCTACGACGAGTACATGTTCTACCTGGTGGAGCACCGCGTCGCCGAGGCTACTGGGGAGACGCCCATCGCCGTGATGGGAGAGGTAAGTGCCCGGCCTGGGGCGCGGGGGGCACGGGCAAGGCTGGGCCTGCAGGACGGGGTCTGCAGGGCGGGATGCGGGGTGCAGGCCAAAGCGAGGCACCCCGAGCATAGCGGGCTATAGCCACCCGGACAGAGCATTTGCAGGGGACCCGTAGGTGGGAACGAGCCCTCTGCTGGAGCCCGCAGGCCAGGGTGCCCATCTTCGCCCCTCTGCCACCTACTCCCCGCGACCCCGGGCCGGGCTTCCTGCCTCTGAAATGCCCCAGGAGGGTTAACTATGATAAAATATATATTACAGCATTTGCCACTTTAACCATTTTCAGGTGAACAATTCGGTGGCATTCGCAGTATTGTGCAACTGCCACCTCTAGTTCTGGGACATTCCACCACCCCCAAAGTGAAACCTGGTCCCCAGCAGTCACTCCCCTTCGCCCTTCCCCAGCCCCTGACACCCACTCACCCCCACTCTGTCTCCGTGGATGTGCCATTCTGGACACGTCCCATGCACACATGTGGCCCGTGTCTGGCGTCGCTCGCTGAGCGGCGTGTGTCCAGGGTCCGTCGGCCCTGTGGCCAGTGTCAGGGGCCGAGTGTGCTCTGCTGCATGGACAGCCAGCATTTTGCTCCTCCGTCACCCACTGCCGAGCATCCGGGCCGTTTCCACCTATGGCTACGCTGGACGTGGGTGCACAGGGTTGTGCTGGAGCATCTGGCTTCAGTTCCCCTGGGCGTCTACCCAAGAGCAGAATTTCTGGGTCACGTGGGGTGGTTTTGAGAAAAATGAGCTGATGATGCCTATACGGCTTTTGGGACATACTAAGCCCTTGATAAATGCCAGCTATTCCTTCACTGTCCCTGTCCCCTCACTGGTGTGAGCAGTCAGCACCCCCCCCCCAACCCTCCAGCAGCTCCCACATACGGCCCGGAAAGCATCAGAGGGGACACCCAGCAGAGGAGCCACTTCTCATGGCAGAACCCCTCACTTTCAAAGCGAAAGCCCGTTTAACTGCGGGCAGAGGACATTGCTGTGGTCACCGGGACCCGCGCTGCGGAAGGCCTGACCCTGGGCTTCTTTCTTTCAGTTCAACGATCTTGCCTCCCTGTCACTGACGCTGCTGGATAAAGGTGCGTGTGGCGGTGGCGGCGGCTTACCCATGGGCCTCTCCCCTGGCCTGGTGGGGACTGTGGCAGCACCCAGGGCGGGCTGAGAGGAGGGGTGCCGCCGGGGCAGCAGCGGGTGTCCCAGGGGTGCCGCCGCAGGACCAGCCCCATCTGGAGCTCAGAGGAGCTGTCCTGCCCCCTCCTGCTCGCACGTGGCCCCTCGGGGCAATGTTTGATCTTGATCCCCGGGCACCCCCACACTAGACCCCCACAGCCAGGAAGGGGTAGGAGGGTATCTAGAGGGGGCCTGAGCAGGTGGGGCAGGGACCCTCCACCCCCAGCCTGTGCCCTGCCCCACAAGGGTCGGGGGGACAAGGCACCAAGGCAGAAACTGCCGGGCACGTGACCCAGGAGCATGGGCACTGGTCAAGGGAGGACCAGGCCGGGGCCTGTACAAGCCCAGGCACCTCTCTGAGGGGCACTTCTCTTCCCTCCCTCCCGTGGCCCCACCCACCTCTTGTCCCCAACACTGACCCCATAGATGACATCGGTGAAGACCGGGGCAGCGAGGCGGACAGGGAAGCCAGTGGCCTGGGGGAGCCCCTGGTGAAGCGCGAGCGCAGCGACCCGAACCCCTCCCTGCAGGGCGTCTAGCGGAGGGCCAGCCCCGGGCTCGCCGGCCTCCTCCGCCCCTCCACGACCGTGCCTCTCACCCAAGTGACCTTGACTCCGACTCACGGGTCCGGAGTCGGCATGCCCCGAAGGGACATGCCATTCCTCCAGAACAGCCGTCCACCAGGGCCACAGGCCACGCCTGCTTCTGCGTGCCCGAGGGCTCCCCTGCACCACCCGGGTGTCTTCCTCCTGACCATCCCTGTCCTCCCGCCTGCTGGACTGTGACCTTCCATCGGAGTCCACCATCCTGCCCAGAGCCACCAGCACAGCGTTAGGCTTCTCCACCATTCAGCCCGGTCCGGTTCCCCCCGGATGTTTAACGCTGGCAGGTCCGGGAAGAAGGTGTGTCTGGCAGCTGTTGGCCCATCCCAAGCCGGTGCCCCTGTGGTGGGGAAGGCCCAGCTCTGCTCTGTGCCCCGTGGCCTCTCCTGTCCTGCCCTGTGCTTTAGACGCCAAAGGTTCCCAGAGTGTGTCCCTGGTCGGGGGACAGCCCACTGCCCCACACAGCAAAAATAAGTCATGGAAGCAGGCCCACTTGGGTCTTTAGAGTCAACACCAGAAATGTCATCAGCAACAGGAAGGACTGCGGTTCTGTCCAAGGTCACGACCAACGTGAAGCCACACTGCTAGGTCTGGAACCATCTGATCCGAGGGGTGGGGCAGTCAGCATGTCAGCGGCACCTGCGAGGGCAGCCATCCCACTAGGTCTGCACAAACAGCCGTGCCTGCAGCCCGCTCCATGGAATCTTCCAGAAAGCCTACCTTGGAACTGGCAATCCGGGAGCCCTCGGATTGGCAGGTCCCACCTTGACTGCTCAAAGTTGAGACTCTTCTCTGGGAACAAACAGATCCCAAGGACAGATCTGTGTCCATCATAACACGTCGCTCTTGGTCAGCTCCATGTGAGACTGTCCCAAAAGCAACTGCAAAGAAGGAAGACGAACCACTGGCCTGGGAAGCGCCGTCTTATGAAATTTAATAGTTTCTCTTTTTGGAAATGTGTTCATACCGATAGTTTTGTGCTCCAGTTGTTATTAGAACGTTCCGTACGAATGTGTACATCGCAGTATCTTTGGTTCCCAATGTTTTTTCTCATTCACACAGAAGAAGGTCCTTACGTTAAACACACACGGCCTTTAAAACCCTCCCTCCCCGTCAAGAGGAGTGCTGCGCGCGCCCCGGCCTCGCCAGATGTGCCAGGAGGGGTGGGGGAAGACAAGAAGGACACTCTGATTCTAGAAACCAAAAGTCTATGATGGTCACAGTGTCTGTCTGGTCTCAGAGTTCAAGACTTAGGTGAAATCAGACTGAAAGAATGTCTTCACGTGTCTCCTGCTGGGAGGCTTCGGAATTCACGGCCCGGGGACGGCGACGGGGCCCCTGTGGCTCCTGCCTGCGCGCCAGCTGGGTCTGCCTTACGCTCTGTCTGGTCCTTTGCAGGATTCCACAAGGAAGACTACAAATGACAGTAAATGCACGAGCCTTCCCAGCCTGTTCTCGTTTTTTGTTGCGATAAACACATTGAGCGTGCCTGTTTGGGGGCCGCAGTCCACACTCCAGTCACGCACACCCTTTCCTCAAGGTGGCCCTGGAGGGTGTGGCTCTCTCCCTCCCAGTGGGGCCCTCGGCACTTTCCTCCCAGCTCTCTGGGGAGCCTTCAAGAAGATACCAGGTTCCTCAGGCTTCGTTTAGCAAGGCCGACCCCAGGACGCAGATGGCCAGAAACAATTCTCAGCCCAGGGCGGGTCGAGGCCCTTTGTAAACAGACTGGGCTCATTCAGATGTGACAGAATAAAGCCGTGCCCCAGCCGAGATGCAGCCCACCAAATGTTGCGGGTTCACCCTGTGGAGTCTGTGGGGGGAGGGTGGGGGCCAGACCCCAGAGTCCTCTAAGAACCAGGCTTGAGCTTGTGCCCACATCATAGATCCCTGGGCCCCACCTGTGAGGGCCTGCCTTGTGGGACTGGTGCAGGGACGGGGAATCCGTGTTATTGTGACCAGCCCCTCCACAGGACTTCAAAGAACGCTGTGGAGAAGAACGATTAGGTCCCCGTCAGCCGCTCCTAAAAGCTGCTGCTCACCGCCAAGCCTGCACCCTGCAAGCCCCCAGCACAAACCCCTCTGTCCCTGGAAGAGGCCCCGGGGCCCCCAGGTGACACTAAAATCAGTGTCCCTTCTCTGAGCTGAGAACTCCAGGGCCTACACGTGGCTTAATGCTCTGCTGTCACCGTTTTGAAATTCTTACTAAGTTTTGAGCAAAGAGCCGGTGTTTTCATTTTGCACTGGGCCCCCAAATTTGGTGGCCAGTCCTGGGGAGCTCCCCCGGGACCCTGACTCTGCTGGCTCCCCGCCAGGCTCGCAGAACCCAGGTCACTCTGACCCTCTGTGGTTCCCGATTTCAGACCCCACCAGCCCCTCAGAGAGCCAGGGCAGTCACCCCACCCTTGGGGCCTGAGTGGCTGGTGAGGGAGTGGGCAGGGGCAAGGTCCTGTGGTTACTGCCCAGGAGTCAGAAGGGAGATGAGGCGGGGAGGCTGCCGAGGGCCCACAGGCCGGCAAGTCCCCATGCGACGGGGAAGCCAGTCCCACTGAGAGCTTCCGGGAGGTTCTGCCCGATCACAGGAGCCCCACACAGACACTTGGGTCCGACCTCTTCCTCTCTGACCATCTTCCAAGGTAAGTGTAACCCCCACTGTACATGCGGGGAAACCGAAGCCGCTGGCTGGAAGGTGGACGCAGCAGCTGGAGCGCCAACAGCCATCTTAGACTTGAAGGCGGATGTGGAAGGACCACAGAGCCGTGAGACAGGGGAAGCCTGGCTCCCTGGTGATCACTACAGCCCTAACGCCCTCAGTCAGCGCTCAGTGAGCCACAGCTGGGGGGTGCAGGGGGCCCACAGCCGTCCCTGCCTCCAAGAAGTCTGAAGCGGGATGCGGGGTGCCCCCCACACAGCCCAACCGCGGCGTGACTCTCAAGACTCTTTTCCAAATTGGCCCGTGCACGCTCAGCACACATTTGGCAACCGGGGGAGGAAGGCTTCTGAGAGGAGGTGGTCCTCCTGGCGACCCTAATCTCAGAATGTGTGTGCGTGTCATACGTGCACACGTGTGAGGCAAACGTACTGGACACGCACACGTGTCAGAGGGCACAGAGGAGTCCTCGCCCGCGTCCGGCATCTGTGGGGTCTTGCTCCGTTCGGAAGGGCCTCTCCCCTGCGGTGTGAAACGCCATGCGGTATGGGGTGTGGGCCCCTCACAACCAGGGAACACAGCGGGGCGGGCTGAGGCGCACCTGGGGGTGGGCAGGAGGGGTGGGCCCGGGGTCTCCCCCCACCCTGAGAGGTGCCTATGGCCGAAAGGCCTCCCCCTGGGACCCTCCAGCACGCACTGCCCGCTGAGGCCTCTGCCCATGTGGGGCCCCTGCACGCCGCCATCGGGCTCTGAATCTGCGGGGACCGTGAGACTGGGACAAGGCAGGTGCGGGCGCTCCCACCCCCAGCAACCCGGGGAGCTCCCCGTGTCTCCTCTCCCCTCCAGCTTCCCAGCAAGTCCCCCCTTGGCTTGCTTTGGCCAGAGGTGGCTTTGGGGGTTTGCACCCAGACTCCAAACCGAGACCCCCCTGGGGACCCGTGAGTGGTGCAGGCAGGTTCAGAGGGGACCCTCAGACTCCCTGAACCCACCCCAATCCCCGGCGGACGTGGGGCCGCGAGTCCCCGGGTCCGGTGACCTCCCAGCGGCACCCAGCTGTCCTCCCAGCGCCGTATGAATTCATCCTGGTCCCCAGTGGACACCGTGCAACACCCCACTTCCCTCTAGCTCGCCCAAGCCGAGGGCCCGAATTTTGCCTAGAACCGAGGTGGTTCTGTTCACTAAATTGCAACGACGCCTAGAAAGACCATGAGAAACTGTGAGACAGCTGGTTTCCTCTTCCCTCCCTCTGCCTCGCCGCCCCTTCCCCAAATATCCCTTGTTTGTTTGCTTGTTTATCTATCTCCCTGCTAGATGATAATTACAAAGGAAAAGCAACCTGGCAGGCACCATCCAACCCAAGTGATCTGTTCCTATCAGCAAAGACACCCTCCAATCCGATGCTCTGAGAACAGCGGTCCTGCATGATTTCCCCCCAAAATGCATCATCTGAATTTAATCAGAAGAAAACATCAAACACATCTGAAATTAACTGGCAGCACTTGGTACCAGTTGTAGTCGTAGTCGAGGAAAAATCAGACCGAGGGATGGATCCCAGCCGAAGGAGACTGAGAAGAGACATCTGGACGTGACAGTGGGTCCTGGACCGGGTCCTGGTACCGGGAGAAAGCATTGGCAGTGAACGGATGGAATCTGAAGAAGGTTTGGACGTTACCGGATGGTACTGCATCGGGGTGAATTTCCTGGTTTCGATGACTGCACTGCTTACGTGAGATGTTAATAATGGGGAAAGCTCTATGGAATGTCCTGGTACTATTTTTGCAACTTTTTAGTACACTCTAATTTATTTTAAATTAAAAGTTAAAGCATTTTTAAACTACAAATAGAGCAAGGTTAAGTACTGCTTCCCAGTTCCATGCCATATTTAACTGCTGCAGGAAACGGGAGGGAAGCTGATGCACCCAGCTGGGATCAGGGGGCCCCCTGTGTCGGCGCTGGCCACAGTGGACATCCTGCTGTCAGGAACTTGACCCTGTGGAGTGAGGGAGAGCAGGGAAGGGTGCTGAGCAGAGGCAACCAGGATGACTTCCCAGGGCCCAACCTGACTCAGCTCCGTGAGGAAGGGAACTGTGTCTGATTAACCTCTGGGTCTTTGACCTCATTGTGGGGCTGGCTTCCTGCCCATGACGGGAAGATGAGAACCCAATTACAGCAGGGAAGGCCCCTTTTACTGGAGCCCATTTTCCGTCTCGACTGTGAAGGCAGTTCACAGTTCTCAGAGCTGGGCCCAGGCTCAGGCAGACCTCGGACTTGTCTCCTGGCGAGCCAAGGAGAAAGCAGGCAGCAGAGGGGCCAATCCACAGTAAACCATTTGGATCCGCCCCCCTCTCACTTCCAATCCTTGTACTAGGAACAACTCTAAAACTCACCATGGCCCACGAGGCCCTGCCCTCTCATCCCTGACCTTGCCTCCTCACTGCCCTGGCCACACTGAGCTCCCCACTTCCCCTCCAGCTCGCCGACCTGTTCTTGCCCCAGGACCTTTGCACTCACTGTTCTGTCTAGAATGATTCTCCTGCAGATTGTCTACTAAAATGTCACCCTGACCAACCAATGTAAAGTATCCCCTTTCTGTCACTGTCACAATATGCTGTTTTGATTTTCTTTGTAGCACTGGTCACTCTCTCAAATTATTTTGCTTACCTGTTGTCAGTCTCCCCACAGAAGAATGCAAAGCCCCAGAAGGCCGTCTCATTTCATGGGTCCCAATATGTAAAGCAGGGCCTGATTAGTAGTAGGTCTGCTGGACCTATGTTTACAGGTATCCGACTTAGGGGGCCGAACGGCAGCCCCCATGCGATTTCTCTCGTGGCTGGATTTGTGGTCTGTGTTTCAGCTTCCTTGC
The DNA here is from genome assembly GCA_030015415.1 of Cynopterus sphinx. NCBI lineage: Eukaryota > Metazoa > Chordata > Mammalia > Chiroptera > Pteropodidae > Cynopterus > Cynopterus sphinx. Next base: position 39,478,440 of record CM057390.1, on the reverse strand, counting down.
AGCATGGCGGTGGGACTGCCTGCATGGTAGCTGAAGGCTTTGAGGGCAAGTGTTCCAGCAAAGCATCCTTCATCCTTGGTATGACCTTGCCTTGTTAGTGTCATTTCTGCTGGACTCTGTCGAGGGGCCAGTAACAAGCTCAACCCCACCCAAAGGAAGGGCAGAGATCTCACCTCTTGATGGGAGGAGGGTTAAAGAATTTGGGGCCATATTTTAAAATCACGTTAATTTGTTAGAGGAGACCTGATAAAGCAAGCAAAGGTATGCCCAAGGGTGCGGCACCATGGTGGCAGCACCAGCACTCTTGATAATTGTGAAACTGGTGGAAATTCAGCTGGCCTGTCAGCTGACAGGTTAGCATCTCTCCTGTGCCTTGAAAAACCACAGTGTGTTATATTTAGCAAGCGATGACATGTTGCTGGGAGTTTCCCAAAGTGTGGGATAAATGTGGCGTATGAAATGACTTTAGGGGACATGGAGATATGGCATTCAATGACACCAAATCACATGGGTTACACTTATGCCACTTTCAGTTCTGACGCCTCCTCCTCCAGTCGGGAGAAAGTTCGATGAGTGATAACAGGCCTTTAATTCCTCTCTAATACTCTGCTAATCTCTTTACATCAAAGAAAAGGCAGGCAGAGGCTCAGCACCTTGGCGGATAACAGTATCCACCAGGAATTTTAAAACTTTTTTCCTTTTCCTCTTTGTTTACAATGATCTCCTATTCATGGCTTTGTGGTTTTCTTTTTTGTGGTTTTTCCGGTTTAAATGGTGACACACAATATCTATTTAATGTAAATTTCAACCAATAAAAAGGCAGAGAAAAAAAAAAGTATTAAGTCCTTCAAAGGTAATAGGGTTGAGATACACCAAAGGCCAAGAAGACTGACCCAAGATGAGTAACGTGTAATGAAATATATAGACTACAGTGACACCAACAAGCTACACATGAGAAAACCTAAGTCCACACAATGCAGGCCACGAGATGGATTTGAGGACCCCCAGGGAACTGTCCAGCACCAACATTCTAGCTGTTCCTGGAGAATTTCTAACTCAAGGCCTGTGGCCTATACCTCTAGCCAGGTGGCAAAATCTAGAATAGCGGAACCCGGGTGTCTATTAAATAAAGTTGGGGAAATTTTTAATATATTAAATATACCCCACCCCATAATAAATACAAATTCATTTCAGAGTTCCTGAACAGTACACCTCTAGATCCAGGGTGCATAAGAAGATCCTGGGTCGCTCATTAAAATACAGATTCTAACTCAGGATCCTGTATTTCTAACAAGCTCCCAGGTGACGTGGATGCCGCTGGTTTAGGGACCACCAAGCAGCAGCAAGCTCTAGGAAAACACCTACTGTGCTACTGCTGCGGGGTTCTCGAACAGAGTGATGGGACACCGGGGTTCTAAGCAGAAAGAGCATTTATTGATGCTGGCACTGGCTCAGCGGATTCTCATCGGAAGGCTGAGGCTCGATTGTAACATGGCAGGCAGTTTTACACAGTCTCGTGCTTCCACTTGCCCACACAGCTACAGACATTCCACACAAGGAAGGAGAACGTAAGAACACTCGCTGGTTGCCAAGCCAGAGAGTCCTGGGTGGGGGGGACAATCAGGAACAAACTCATTCGAGCAAGAAATGGCCAGGCAGGGTCAGGCTGCCACATTCCCCTTTGGTGCTCAGACCCAGGACTGGGTCAGAGAGCATCATCTCCTTCTTCTAATTTTTGGTTTAGAGGCTGCTACCTCCACAGCAATGAGGGTTTTGCTGCAGTTTTTCTTTCTACTACAGACGCTGAGAGGGAGGTGGCTGACTGGATAGTAAGAGGCAACAGGCACAGGGGGAGGAGGCAGGTCCCAAGGAGGAGGAGGAGTATACCCCAACTAAGGTCTTAAAGCCACCAAAAGGGGAGCATCAGCCTCCAAAGAGGTTCTTCCCCAGGATCGGGAGGTCTAGGTTTTGGCCCAAGGCAGCCTTTAGCTGATCATATATTTGTGGGTTTTGGGGCTCAGGAGACGGTGTGGGCTCAGGTGTGGTTGGATTACGCAGCCATTGGACAATTTCTCTGACTGCTGGGCCCTCTGCGTGGTTATGGACATTTCCCCTGCTTGAGGTCCATCGCCAACACGCCCAAGTTTCCCCTAATTTTTCAGGCTCTTGGCAGGACTGGCCGCTCTCGGATCTAACCCTTATGTACCCCATCCAGTACTGGAATCCCCAGTGAGTGCAGAGTGTGGCACAGCCTTCGGGTAGGCCGGTTATGGAAGAGAAGCTGGTGGCAGTGTTGGACCCTACCCTGGACCTTCGCGTACAATGCGTACAAGGGGAAGAGGAAGTGGGGAGACTGGCGCCACACACGTGGCAGAGTAGGAGGAGAAAGAACAGAGACTTTAGGGGTGACATCCTGATGGGATGTGGTCCTCAGGCTTCTGCCACAAGGATTGGTCAGCTCCCGGTGTGACCAAAGCTGGGCCGACGTTTTCCCCTTGGTCTGGAGGTGCAGTCAGTGCTTTCTTCCGGAGGGTGGCCTCAAGGGGCTCAGAAGTGGAACACACTCCCACTCTGCACCTGCGGGTTTAGCCTGCTGTGACGGATCCAGGGTGTTATTTCAGTGACCTTAACTGCAGTAGGGGTAGACACAATGACAGTAAAGGGACCTCTCCACAGGGGCCTTAGGGGCTGAATGTTCCATGCTTTTACCCAGTCTCCTGGGTTAAAGGATGAACCTCAGTGGTTAAACTGACAGGGACCCTTTCCCTAACCCATTGGTTGAGGTCTGGAAGGTGGTCCCTAGGGCCTGAAGCTGTTGTCGCAGAGTCAAGTCACCTATTTCCTTGAGGTGTCCTCGTAGTCCCTTGATGAGTGGCGGTGGCCGCCCATACAGGATCTCGTAGGGGGAGAACCCAGTCTTCTTGGTTGGGGCCGAGCTGCTTCTAATAGTGCCATGGGGAGGCTTCGTCCCAGTGTAGATGCGTCTCCTGACATAGTTTTCTCAACTGAGTCCTAAGGGTCCTATTCATGCGTTCCATTTGTCCTGAACTCTGTCGTCAATTGGTGGTATGCAATTTCTATTTAATATCTAAATTCTTGGCTAGTAGCTACACTATTTCTGCTACCAAGTCTGGCCTGTTATCCGAGCCAGTGGTAACTGGTAGGCCAAATCATGGAACAATTTCTCGGAAGAGCAGTCTGGCTGCTTCTCAGGCCTTCTCAGTCCAGGTGGGGTGAGCCTCCACCTGACCGGAATAGGTGCACACAAAGACCAAGAGATCCCAGAGGCCCCGTGACCGAGGCATTTCAGTGAAGTCTACTTTGAGTCCTCAGAGGGGGTGCCACTGACACTTTGAACTCTCGGTGGGGCACACGGCCCCTGCCTGGGGTTGTTGTGGACGCAGACTTTGCACTGTTGACACACCACTTGGGAGATGCTAGAGAGTCGGGGAACGTAGAAGTACTGGCCCAGAGTGGTTGCTAGGGCAGTGCGACTGAGCTGAGTCCTTTGGTGAAACTTCTTGACAAAAGCTGGGGCTAGGGTCCCAGGAACTGCAATTCACCCGTCCTTGAACTTCCACCGTCCACCAGGGAGGAGGCTCCCCTCTTCAATCTTAAATTAGACTTCTTCTTGAGGCAAGTACGTGGGGTCCCATTCGGCTAAGGAAAGATGGAAACAACTAGAGCTGTAAGGCTGGCCATCTCCTTGGCTGCTGCCAGTTTGGCAACATGGTCTGCCCTGTGGTTGCCCCGGGCCATTATGGCGTCCCCTTTTTGATGTCCTCTGCAGTGCCTGACTGCTCCTTTCTTGGGGGCCCACAAAGCATCTAAGAGTTCTAAAATTTCCTTTCCATATTTTATGTGTTTTGCCCCTGAATTGATTACACCTTTCTCCTTGTATAGGGCTCCATGTACACGGCGGGTGGTGAAGGCATACTAAGAGTCGGCGTATATGTTAGCACACACTCCTGCTGCCAGCTAAAGGGTGTGGGTTAAGGTGACGAGCTCTGCCTTTTGTGCTGAGGTTCCCTTAGGCAGAGGTTTTGTCTCAGTGGTGAAATGTAGGGTCATCACAGCATATCCAGCAAGGCCTTCTCCTCCCCTCACAAAGCTGCTACCATCAGTGTAATACTCTACATCAGGGTCTTTGAGGGGCTCGTCCGTCAAGTCGGGTCAGCTGGAAAACAGTTCATCCATGACTTCAATGCAATTGTGGTCTGACTAGGCCAGTCCTGGAAGACTGGCTTCAGCCCACACTCTGGGTACTTTGAAGGAGAGCTCAGGTTCCTGCTGGGACCCTCTTATGAGACTATAGAGGAGCCACTCTTCTTGGGGAACTGTGAATGACCTGATCTTTCCTTCTGGCCTCCCCAAGGTTAGGGCTGCTTGGCTACATGAGTCAAAGGTGATCTGAGCCTGGAGTTTTCCTAAGTTCTCATCCCATCAGTGCTACAGGCAGTCGGCAGATATAGGAACTTGTGGACAACTTCTTGTCCTCCTACATTGCACTGGCTGAGCTGCAGGAAGGGGAGAAGGATTGATCCCACAGTGACTCCTATAATGGTAGCTTGTCTTTGAGAAAGGAGGCCCATGGGCCGAGTTACAACTGAGTGTTCAGCTCCAGTGTCAACCATAAAGTCAATTAAGTTGGCCCCCAACTCTCATTTGAACCATAGGCTCCTTGGGGCCTAGCAGAATGGAGCCCGGTCCGGTCTAGTCATCTCTGAACACTTCCAGGGTGGCAAGGCCAACAAGGTCATCACTAGAAGAATCTGGTGATGTGCAAATCAGCTGATAGTGTCCTTGTATGACTTGGCCATGTCTTTGGGGGCCAGGAGCTGCTGATGGCCCACCTGGTCACTGGGGACATTCATTTTTCCAGTGGCCTCGCTGGTGGCAGTATGCACATTGGTCTTTTCCCAGTCTCATTTTTATGGCTGACATCCCTATTGGTTTTGTCCCCGATCTCATGGGGCACTTCTTCTAGGGGGCCTGGACAGCTCTACCAGTGCAGCAGCAAGTAAATGAACTTTCTTCTTCACCTTTCGGTCAGCCTCTCAGCGGGCCTCTTGGTCTCAAAGGACGAAGACCTTAGTCATGACTTCAAGGAGTTGGCTGACATTCATGCCAGCCAAAGCTTTGCAGTTTGTGCCAAATGTCTCCTTGAGCCTGCCTGACAAACACCACATTGACCATCCTCTGGTTTTCCGCGGCTTCTGAGTTAAAGGGGCTGTTGAGGCAGAATGGCTCACAAAGCCTCTCATAGAACTGGCTTGGACTCTCTTCTGGTCCCTGGACGACCTCTGAAGTCTGGCTCTTATCCATGGCCTTCTTCCTACCTTCCTTCAGACCACCTATGAGAGCCTCCTGGTATCATTCTAGCATCTGAAGTCCCCTGTCATCATTGGGGTCCCACTGGGGGGTCTCCCTCAAGAAACTGATTCTGGGTGAAGGTTTGCACGTTCAAGGTTCCTTACAGGGCATGTTCCTCTAGTTATTTCAAGGCAGCCTGGTAAACATGCCAGTGCTCTTCAGTGTTGAAGAGGGTCAGGAAGAGCTGTTGGCATCAGCCAAGAGGGTTTGTGAATCTAAATGATCAACTGGAGGAAGTCAATCATGGCCTGAGTCTTCTCAGTGAAAGAGGGGGTATGATTATTCTACTTCAAGACATCAGTAGTGAAGGGTTGATAGATGAAAGTGCACCAGCCTCCCTGAATCTGACCATCTGATTATAATAGATGGGACCTCAATGGTTTGCCGCAAGGGCAACTGAACTGCTTCCCCCAACTGGAGACAGCTTAGGCCAGACTCCAACAGGGCTGTAGGGGGTCAAGGCAGGAGGTGGTAGAGGTTGGCATGGATGGGGTCTCCAGAGAAGTCAAAGAGTCCAGGGTAGATGGCTCAGAAGGAGAAGTCAGCTGTTTGGGAGCCTTCGGAAGGGGCAGATAAATGTGTGCATAAGGCAGTGAGACCCCTTCTGCATCTTCTGGATCTGCTGACAACACAGACTTCTTTTTCTTCAACTGACCTCAGGAGGGTGCTAAGGCTCCAGCTAGGAGGACCCTACAGTTCTCCTCTAGGTGACTCTCAACCAAGGGTGTAGGGTGCGAACTATTACCTCCCAAGAACTGATATAAGAGAATTGGTCTGGGTGGCCAGGTTGCCCGGTAATGATTTGAGAGACCTTTGCAATGATTTCCCTATTGAGAAACCCTTCTGCTCGCCACCCAACACCAAAGGAGGGCCAGTCGATCTCACAAAAGGTGCAGAGTTTCTGTGGAGTGAGTTTGACTCCATAACCTCTTGAATAACCTTTTGAAATTCTTAAGCATACACTTAAAGGTGTCTGTTTACTTTGTTTTCCACCCGTTGATGTCACACACGCACTCAGAGATTCGCTTTGTCCATCTCCGGCCACTCCCCTCACGGGGACCTTTCAGGTGCCTCTTAGCAATTGGTGGGTTGGTATAACCCCAACTTGGATCACTAGAGTAGACTCTTCACGGAGATCCAGTGACACCACCCTAAGCCATATGAGGTTCACCAGGGACATGCATATAGGGGCTCAATTCTCACTTCATAGAAAGGCCACATTTCAGTCACACACAAGCACACACCAAACACACTCCACCGTCCTCCCTATATACCTGAGAGGTCACAGTTTCCTCTAACAAATGTTGATCACACTCCCCTTCTGTCCTCTAATGAACAGGCTGTTCCTGGGACCCGGGTCCTTACCACTCAGTCGGGCGGTGCTCCTGGGCCGGTCCCTGCGCCTCTCTGGATTCCGGTGTGCTCTTGGGGCCACCACTCCAGTCCACTAGAAGAGTCGTCTTCCCCTACAGACAACAGGTCTACAAGTATGCCCGGTGAAGTCCGCTTCTCCCAGTGTCCTGGGGTCCAGACCCTGAAGACAAGGGAGGCAAAAAACTGCAGTCACCAGATCCTGACAAGCCTCCAGAAATGTTGCGGGATTCTCGAACAGAGAGACGGGTCACTGAGGCTATGAGCAGGAAGAGCATTTATTGATGCCGGCACCAGCTCTGCAGATTCTCATCCAAAGGCCGAGCCCTGATTATAACATAATGGGCAGTTTTATACAGTCTCGTACTTCCACATGCCTACACAGCTACGGATATTTCATATAATGAGACCATTGACTAGTTGCCAATCTGGAGAGTCCTGGAGGCACGGGAGTGGGCAATCAGGAACTAACTTGTTAGAGCAGGAAATCATCAGGCAGGGTCAGATTGCCACGCTACTACGCATCTCTTTCCAACTCTGTGCCAAGTGACATTCACACTACTAGGTTGAAATCAGCCATGAACTATTTATACCAAGAAAGTTGGCACTACAAGCCATGGTTCAATTTATCATTTTATTGTCTTCTAGACTTAAGAAAGTGATAGAAAAATATCGGTAATAATAATTTACAATAAACTATACACACTTAAACACATATATACACACATACACACCTGCACAAACATTCTACCCTGGAGAAGCAGTCATCAAACATTTACTACACCCCACTGGTTGCACGGCTCTGTATGGGACAACACTGTAGATACATGTGTCCTGGCAAACTTCTATAAAGACCCCAACAGTAAATATTGTAAGTGCTGTTGGCCAGACAGTGTCTGTTAAAAGGACTGAGCTCTGCTGCTAAGCTGGAAAGCAGCCATAGACAATATGTAAATGTGTTAAGTGTAGCTGTTCTAACAAAACTTATTTATAGATGTTGCAATTTAAATTTCATATAATCTGAACATGTCATGAGATATTAATCTTTTTTCCCGACAATTAAAAATGTGAAACCATTCTTGGCACTCCAGCCAGATGTGGCCCACAAGCTATAGGACCTCCTCGTGCAGATCTCTGGAGGAGGAGGCATGGACCTAGGACTCAGACCTAGATAAGACACAGGACACAAAGTCCCAAGCAGAGGAATCAACAAATGCAAAAGTCCTGAGGCTGGAAAGGGTCTGGAAACCATGCTCCAAGGATGAAAAGACCATGTGGCTGAACTGCCATGAGTAAAGGGGAGCATGGGAGCAAAGCACCAGGGAGTGTAGAAGCCCAAATAAGAGATTCAGAATTGGTTCCAGTTCAGCAGAAAGCACCTTGGAAGTGTTAAGATGTACCCACGATCTAATTTATATTTTTAAAAGAGTCCTCTGCATGCTGCTGTGTGCAGAACAGACCCTGGATCTCTGGAAGAATGAAAGAAAGGAAAGCAGCGAGGAGGCTGTCCAGTCTTTCCGGAGAAAACGAAGATGGTCTGGCATGGCGTGGTGACCACCCAACTGCTGGGAAAGGGTGGATCTGTGCTGGATTTCGGAGACAGGCGGAGCCCTCGGGGTGTTCGGAGAGAGTCAAAGCAGGTGAGCTGAGAAGGAGTCCAGGGGGTCCAGATTCTCACATCGGCCTGCGGCCTTGATCAGCCCATTTTACAGGGGAAACTCAAGGCCCAGCTAGCTCCATGCCAGGCGCCGTTCCCTGCAGACCATCGGGTTCTGGCCATCCTGGCACTCTCGTTCTGCTGGCTCAGGGAGATCAAGTCCCTTGCGCTGGGTCCCCCAGCCAACGACCTGGCCCTTCTCCCACTGATACACACCCCTTTGGCCAATGATGTTTAACCTCTGACCTCTGCTTCCTCGCAACCACCCCTACCTCCCCCTGCAGCCTCAAGGAAGCGTCCGCCCCGATGTACCAGCCCCTTATTAGGGGAAACTGCACCCTGAGGTGACGGGTCCCCACACCCCCCCGGCAGTGCTCCCCATCTGGCCTTGGGCCTGCACGTGTGGAAAGGCCCCCCGTGCCCCCTCCCTCCCTCCCTCCGCCAAGGCCCGGGGATTTACCTAGAGGACGGCCTCGGTCGCCGCGCCCCGATGGCTCCGTCCCCCAGCACCGGGGACCCCGGAAAAGCGCAGGCGTCGAGCCGCAGAACCGGCGCTCCCCGCGGCGCGCGAGGCCCACTGCGCATGCGCCGGCGCTGTCCCCGCCCCCTCGATCGGCGGGGTGGGGGCGGTTAGTGCGCAGGCGCACGCCCCGAGGGGCGGGGTTGGCGGCCGGGAGCGCGACTCCGCGCGCGGCTCAGCGAGCAGGCGCGAGCCGGCCGCCTCGCTCTGAGCCGGCTGGCCGAGTGCGCACGCGCGGGCTTCCGGCCGCGAGCGGGCGAGCCCGGGCCGGCGCGGGGCCTTGTGGGAGGGCCCAAGGAAGTAAAATGGCGGACCTGGCGAACGAAGGTAGGGGAGGCGCTGTCGGGGGCCCGCCGGCGGCCGGGGGAGGGACGGCGGGGGGGCCGGGGACCCGCGGACGGGGGGCTGAGGCCCCGGGGGTGCGGAGGGCCCGGTGGCGACGCGGTAGAGGCGCCGCGGGCCCCGCGGACGCCCCCTATGGCGTCCCCTCAGGCCCGACTCACCGGCCCGGCCCCATCCCTCGCTGCCGCCGCGACCGTGCCGCGGTCTGGCTGGAGGGCCGAGCAGGCCGCTGCGGCCGCAGCCCGGACACCCTTCCGCCTGGCGCACCGGCCCCGGGGCTGAAGCGGGCGGGAGGCGCGGCCCCGGCGCGTCGGCCTCGGGTGTCAATGGGCCGAGGGCCTGACGGTGGGCCCAGCGCGCCACGCTCGCTCGCTCGCTCCCTCCCTGCGCGCTCGGGTCCGGTGCGGCTCTCCTCCTACTCCTCCTCCGCAGCCCTGCCCCGCTCCGAGGCCGTTGGACGCCGGCTCCGTTTCCATCCCCACCCCGAACTCGGCCCCCCGTTCCCGCCACTTTCCCCGGATCGTCCGTGGGAGCCCGAGAGTCGCGCGTCCGCGCCTCCCCGCGTCCAGGCTCGGCCTCGGGGTGTGGGCCGCTGAAAGCCCTGGCTTCTTCCCTTTGCCCCCCCCCTTTTTTTTCTCCGTCTGACTCCCTCCTCTGTGGAGCGCTGACATCCCATCCCGGGAGCCGGAGCGTTTTCCACAAGGTTACGGTTCCACGTCCCCCAGAGACTGCGCTCCCGGAGCCGGCGTCTGCTGAAATGAACAGCGGGGTTACCGCTGTAGCCTGCGGACCTCCGAGGCCCGTTTTTAGCTCCCTCCGTGTCTAGGTGCACAGCTGTAGGCGCACACTGTCTCCCTGCCTCGCCCCGACCCCCTGTACCATGCTCGGGGCTGGGGATCGGTGGCCTGAGGTTTCCATCCTGAACTGCGCGGTGCACTAAGGATAAGTGCTCATCCTGGGGCAGCATTTGGGATGGTACCGAGTACTGGTCAAAGTCTCGATCACCGTGTGTTATCTCGGGTAATGATGCCCCTCACAAAAGCTCCATAAAGCAGGTAGTGTAGGCCCCCTGTTCTTGGGGAGGAAGCTGAGTTAGAGTGATTAAGTGACTTGTCCAAGGCAGGTCATATGGCTAGTAAGGAGCAAGAATGTGAATCCACTAGGTCTGGCTTCAGAACCCCGTCCCCCCTCACCACACCATTTTATGCCCTATCTCTTTTATGAGATTAGGGAGCCCATAGAGGGTTGAGCTTTCCATTCATAAGATTCATTTAAAGGCAGATGAGTGACTGGACACATGGGAATATGACATTCTTTATGTATTTACATCTTCGGTCCATTCAGTTTTTTGCTCTCAAGACTCATCTCCAGCTTCCCATTTGACAGCTCCATCTGGATGTCTAATAGGCTGACCAGTCAAAATCCTTATCTTACCCCCAAACCTGTATGTCCCACAGCCTTTTCTTCTATTGTAAATGGCAATTCCATCATCTGAGTCAGGCCAAAACCTTGAAGTCACTCTTGACTCCTCTTTCTCATATGCCACAGCAGATCCTCTTTAATGCCCTTGAACTTGCTGGTTCCTCTGCCTGCATGAGTTTTCCCCCAGATATCCCCATGGCCTATTCCTTCACCTCCTTCAGGTTTTCACTCCAATATCACTTTATTATTGAGGTTTTCTCTGACCACCTGTTTAAATTGTATCCACATTCCCTGTTCCCTTTACCCTGCTTTATCACCATCTAGCATGCTAGGGGTATTTGTTTACCTTTCCATTAAAATATAAGCTCCATGAGGGCAAGACTTGCCATCTGTCATGATCACTGATGGATCTCTTACATCTAGAACAGTGCCTGGCACAGAGTAGGTGTCGCAAGAAACGTTTGTCAAATGAATGAATGAATGAATGAATGAATGAATTCATTAGTGAGGTACTTCATTGTGAGATATACCTTTGAGAGTAAAGGGAAAGTTACGGATTCCTATTTTCTTAAGATACCATTTCTAACATCCAACCATTTTTAGCACATGCACTGGCACTTGAGGGATCGATTATAAATGGCTTAGTTGAACAAGTAAGTGTAAAATGGAGAATGGAATGTTTCATACTGGAAGTTTTTGCCTAATAAATGCCACACTCACCTAGTACTTTGCTTCTGACAATAGTTCTGGGATATATGTCCTCGGGAAATAAACTCTCAGTGGCTTTTTTATTCCTCGTATATCCCTGCCATCCTTTAAGTGGTCATTATGTGTTTCTCAACTTCATTTCTGGATTTGGCTTGGATGTTTACTTTCTTGTACACTGCGTAAACTAAGACTTCTTTGCCTGTGCATGTTGAAGTCCCTACTGCCCCAACTGTGTTCTTTCCCTCTTGCTATTTAAGCTCCAGACAGCCTCTTGGCTTGTCTTTCCAGACTGAGAACCTAAGCCAGTCCATCCCCATACCCTCTATCTCTCTTCTGAGGCAGTGGCTGGCCACCTGGGCTGGGCATCAGGATTACCAGAGGAGCTTTTTTAAAACTGCTAATGTTCAGTCTCCACACCCCAGCCATTTTGTCTGTGAAGCATCGGGTGGGCCCCAGGCATCTATACAGCTAGAAAGCAGCACAGGTGTCCCTGATAGGCATCCAGGCTTGACAACCACTGGCTCTAGTGGGACAGGTTAGGAGTGCTGTGCTTGTGCAGAGAGAAGCATTTCCAGTGGTGTATCCGGTAGGGCATCTTGTTGGCCCTCTGCAATAGCAACCCCTTCGGGGAAGGTGACTGCAACTCTCACAGCCCTTTGGTGGTCCTGTAGTCCACAGCTTTTAAGGTACAGTTGGAATGCTTCTTAGGAGTGCATGTGTGTGTTTTACACTTGTGTGTCTTGGGATATTCTCTTCTGCTTGACGCTTTGCTGTTAATATATCCCAAATTCATGAATCCTATCTCTGAAGTTATTCTATTCTGCATTGTAGACTGACATCAGGATTTAAAGGCAGTATTTTGACCTTGATAAAGGTAAAGAAGATGCCAGTAGTACACAGCCTCCCCTGCACCGCACCCAGGGGGTGTGACAACTAAAAATGTCTTTGGACATCGAGAAATGTCCAGAGGTGGGGATGAGGAGAACCACCCAGCACTGTGACCCACTGATATAAAATGATGGTGGGGCACAGGCTTTGCCTTAGAAACTATTTCTCTTATGTCTCTGCCTTGTACTCTCTGAATAACTTTGGGAAAATTCTTAATCCTTTTGAACCTTAGTTTCCTCACCAGTAAAATAAGAAGAATGATGATAATATCTAGTTCGCGGTTGCTGTGAGCTTTGGATGAATTAACGCGAATCGGTTATTAGCACCTGTCTCCACACACATTAATGAACAGTATGTGGTAGCTGTTCTCACTATAGTGGACTCATGTTGTAGACACATTTAGCTTAAGTGTCTACAACTTGAGTGTTGTAGCAGAGAAAGAGTTAAGAAAAGAGTCTGAATAGCGTGGGTGAATCTGTCCCACCGAATGAGATGGCCCTGGGGTGAGCCCATGATGGGAGGCCAGCGGGAGCTGAGCTGGCAGTCCTCCCTAGTGTTCTGTCTTGCCTTTTAGTTTGCAATCATCTGGTCCTGGGTTCTTAGTCTCAGTACTGTAGACATCTGGGACCAGATCATTCTTTGTTGTGGGGCTGCCCTGTGCATTGTAGGATGTTGATCGGCTCACCTGGCCCCACCCCTCTGTATCAGTAGCACCCTTTCCACTCCCCCAGTTTTGACAGGGGACACAGTTGCCCCAGTTGAGAACCACTGATCTAGGCTGACTAAGTGTCAGGGATTTTTAAGGATGGTTTAGATTTTCACTTTGCACCTTGTTGAATTATATCTAACCCCTGAGAGGATGAGTGGCAGCTGAATTGTTATTGATGCACCAGAACTCAGTTGTAATCCTCAGTTTACTTGATTCTCACCATTCCATTTCCCTACCCTAAACTTAATTTTTAGGATAAGTGAGAAACAATTGTTTTAAAACTTAATGAAGTTATGATAAACATTAACTCTGGGGTTTGTCCTGAGATCAGAGCGTGTATATGTGACACTCATGTCTGTAGCAGATGAGGCCTGGTAGTAGCTGAGAGGTGTCATGCTACCTTTCTACGCTTTGAAGAAAATTTCAGTTTTGCCCAGGATCTTGTATATAGATGGAAAAGCCTGTAGTTCTGCATGTTTAAAACTTTTCAATCACATCTTCAGCCTGCCTCTCAGTTAACTGGAAAATGGAATTACCCCAGCAGTCCCATTGCCCTCACACGTTCATCGGGTATTAGGGCTAGTCAGGATCTGGTGTGCACTTAGAGTGGCGTTGGAGTGAGTGGAGATGGTAGGAATTAGATAAGGTTAGAATGGCGATTGCAGGAGGGACAGTGTTTGGGGTAGGCAAAGGGGGTGTTTTAAGTGCCAGATGAATTCAGGCCTACTAAGTGAGTTCAGGCAGAGAGGAGGCTAGGGTAGTGTGGGAGATGAGGGCCATTCCAGGATCCGTGGGATTCATTCCAGTGCTCTGAGAACCTTTCTCATGTACACAAGAAAGACAGATGGCAGAGGTAGCTGGTATTGAACTTGGCCAAGCCTTGGTAGCTCTCCATGGTACTTTGAAGCAGTCGGGAGGCAGACGGGTTTGCATCATTATCTATTCAGGACCTGGTGGTAGTGTAGGCAGCAAGCAGCACGGTTCTTTGTTTCGTATGAACAGGATTTATTTTTGCCAGCTCTGCTCAGTAACCTCCCCGTGGTCCCATGGAGTCCTGTTTGGTGTGACTGTGCATTCCTACTTGGTAGCACAGGGCCTCAGAACACAGCCCTGCATGTCCGCAGTTTCTTGGTCGTCTTGGCACTTGGTGCTGTTGCATTGCACTCACTGTGAATGTTAATCCAGGTTGCGTGTCACACTTGTTTAGGGAGGTGTGGAGGAAAACAAACTGATGCCTGGGCTGCACCATCAGATTGTTGCAGAGCTCTAGTGGGGTCTGTAGTTTTAAAAAGCCCCACATATGTTTTACGACACGAAGCCAGAGTCGAAAGCCATAGGCAGAAGTTGCTAAATTACTTCAGGGGCAAGCAGACATGTTTAATTTGGCCATTTAGGTTTTTCTTTGTTTTTAATTAGGAGCCAAAACTTAAGAATTCTGTGGTTTCTAGAGAAAAAAATAATCCTAGTTTCTGATTTCTCTTGAAAAATGGAAACCAGCCTTGGCCTGCTTTCCTGCACAGTATGATTTGCCAGGACCGAGGGCAGCTGCTGCCCTTGAGATAGACTGTGTGCCCTCCCAGACACCACAGTCCCCACTGAGTGGTTTGAGGCCTGGCCCACTTCCTCCTTTTCCAGTGCCTGCCTGACCTGGGTTGGCATTTGGGTTTCCACTTGGTCGTACCCCTCTTAGAAGCAGCATTCTTCTCACTCTGCTTTTCACCAGAGAACCTGAGCAGAAAGCTCCTGACGGTCCATAGTCGATTCAGGACGCAGTGTCCTCGAGTGCTAGTACTCAGAGAACAGCATGTGCCAGCAGTTCTCCAGGATGATCCAGGGGCCCATGGAGCCCCCCAGACCTGTTCAAGGGGACTGCAGTTCAGATCTATTTTCATAACAATACAAAAACATCATTTGCCCTTTCACTCTCATTTTCTCGAAAATGGACAGTGGAGTTTTTTCCCAGAGGTTATAGTAGCTATGATGGAATGCAGAAGCAAAGAGAATCTAGCTGTTTTCTGTTAGGCCAGACATTAAAGAGATTTGTCAGAATGTCAGCTAATGCCCCTTTTCTCACTAGCTTTTTATTTTTTCAAAAATTGTTTTTTTTATTAAAAAAATTTTTAGATAAATCCTTACTGACTTATTATCCTAAATAAATTAATACTTTGACATTTTCTTAGTTTTAATTTTTAATGTGGTATCAGTAGCTATACCCACATTTACAAAAGCTGTTGAGGATCCTCAGTAGTTTACAAGTATGGAAAGGGATCTTGAGACCAAAGGTTTGAGAAATGCTGGCACATGATAGTGGAGCCCCAGTGTGAAGGGCCTGAGTGGGGCCTGTTGGAAGATCTGTGTGGGCTTCTCCTGTCTCTCCTGCCCCGGGGGAATTTTAAACTGGGACTGAACAGCAGGCTCAGGCAGATAACTTGTGGCACAGTCGGAAGCACCTGGATTAACTGTCCTCTGTGTCTTGCTTCTGCCACTTGCCCAATTCTTGCATCTGTGGAGTAGGAATGATGCTAATCAAGTTTGAAGATCATTGTGTGGGATCGTGGGTCATTGACCCACTCCCTGTGTCAGTTAAAACTGCCTGTTACTCTTCTGAGTAGATGCCTGGCTAGAGAAGGAGCTTCTCTGGGATTAGAGCTGTGTCTCTTCACCTCAGCATTATGGAGAGTGGGCCCAGTGGGGGCCACTCTGTGCGACATAGGGCGTTCACCAGTATTCTTGACTTTAACCCACGTGATGCCAGTGGCGCCCGCCTACCCCCAGTCATGACAAGGAAAAATGTCTCCAGACATTATCAGATGTCCCTTTGGGGGCAAAATCACCCCCCATTTAACACCCCCCCCACCAGGTTAGGGGATTTCATTGGCCCCCTAAGAGACCCTGTTCTGTAATGATCTGATCTATTAAAGTCCTAGTCCAGCACATATTTATGTTCACAGACTCAGTGGGGGTGGCGGGAGGTACCTCACCCTGGTTCATACTGTCTGGCACCTCAGTACGTGTGCTGGTGTGTAATGTGAATTAAGGGACTTAACTCAGTCTTTCTCTAAATAATTGATGCAGGGTTTCTCAGCACAGTCGACATTTGGGATTGGGTCATTCTTTGTGACTGGGGGACTGTCCCGTGATCCTTGGGATGTCGAATAGCATCCCTTGTCTTCACTTGCTAGATGGCGTTAGCAGCTCCTTCCCATCATGATAACCAAAAATGTCTCCAGAACATTGAGAACTCCTGGATTATAAGAGTAAGTAAAACTATTCAGGAATAAATTATTTGGCAACTAGAGTTTAGGGCTCACCTTCCCAACTGTTTTCCATTGTGGCCTTTGGCAGCTAAGTAGGCGTAGTGGACCTCGCAACCCTGTTAATGAAGAGGAACCGTTTTTCCATGACCTTTTAGATCAAGGTAAGGACCTGACAGGATGTCAGAGATGGAAGAGGCCTTCAAAGGTGCTCTGGGTCCAGGCTGTTCATATCAGGGGCTGAAGCCTAAGATGTGTGATCAGGGAGAGCTGGCCAGTGCCAGTGTACCACCCTCCAGCCATTGAGTCAAAGAGCCCATGGTCATCCTTTCCATTGGACCAGTACCGCCAACTTAATAGGCACTTATCCTCCCCAAAATTGACCCACAAGGGGCACTACATTTGCTCTCACTATTAAAGGAAAATAACAACTTGCAGAGAAGCTGGTAGTTCCTCCATGCACATGTTTAGAAGGTAAGACTTGCTTTGGTGGCGAGTTTAAAATGCCTTGGCTAAGTTAAACTCCCCAGGTTCGCCGCACAGAAACTTGGGGCTTTGGGAACCCAGATTAATGCCTGTGTCGCATCTGTAGCAGCAGAGCGGGAGTGAGGAAAACAGTTCTTGAGAATTTGGCTTTCTGGGGTGGGGGGGTGTGAAAGTGAGAAAACAGGCTTCCCTCTGCTCAGAGAAAGGCTATTGTGCAGCATTGGGGGCAGCAGTATCTGGGGGTCTAAGTGTGGGGCGTGGGTGAGTTGTTATCACTGCTTTTGAGGGCGGGGTACCCTGACAGGTCTGCTTGTCAGAGAAATAAGAGTTCTTTCAGCTGCCAGCATCTGCCCCTGAGACAGCAAGATGTGCCTTCACAGCCTCGTTACAGTCATCCTGGTCCCCACACCTAAGGGACCAGCAGGCTCTGTCTCCAAAATATTCAACTCCATCCACTGTGCCCCGTCTCTAAGGCCACAAGACTAGAGTGAGCCGCCATTGCCTCTGCCACTTCTCACTTGGACGACCCCTGGAGGCTCCTCACTGGTCCCTTGCATCTAGTCCTGCATTACTGCGATCTGTTCTTACCGTTCCCAGGATGGTCTTGCCAGCATTTTATTACAGAACTTTTCTAACATACAAAAAGGGGAAGAATTTCATGCAAACCACTGCCAGGGTCGGTCTTTTAAAAATATAAACCAGATTGTGTCACTTGCCTGCTTGGACTCCTCCACCAGCCTCCCCTTAGACTGGAGAAACCCAGACTCTTCACCACCCCGACCCCCAGCTCCCACCTTTCCCTGTGTGAACTCTCCGCCGTGCTGGCCTCCAGGTCCTTTCTGTCCTCAGGACTTGCATGCTTGGGGTTCCCTCTGCCCAGTATGCTCAGCCTTCATCCAGCTCACTCCTTTATGTCTCAGGTTCAGATGACACCTCAGAGAGGCCTCACCCACCTGCTTGCCCTATGGTCCCCTTTACCCACTCAGTCTTTCTCACCCCTTGCTTTGCTTTATCTTCCTTACACCCCCTATCTCCAGAATTCTCTCTCATGCCTCTGAATGCTTGATGGTTTTCTTTTCCTGCTGGAGAGCTGTGACCTCTTTTGCCTTTCATCTTGTCTGCAGTGCTGAGGATGGTGCCTGGCACATAGTAGGTGCTCAGTAAATTATGCTGCTGGGAGCAAGGCTTGGCCAGTTGGCTCTCCAAGAGGCCTCACCTCAGAAGGGCTTGAGGGATTCTGAGCTACAGAGCCTTTGGGCTGTCCTGGCTTCCAGGCAGCTCTTGGAAGGTTCCAAATGCTCATTCAGACGTCAGGCATTTATCATGGTTGGGGTTCTGGGAGCTGGTGACACTCCTCAAATCTAAGACCTAGGCTTTAAGGTGGCATCAAAGTAGTTGCAGTCTTCTCCGTATAATCCAATGAGGCATTCATATTGCGTGCCAGCCACTTCCCAACCACTTTATATGCATCATTTCGTTCAGTCCTTCCAGCAACTGCCTGGGGTGCAGGTACCATACCTGTTGAGCAAACGAGGACAGTGTACAGAGAAAGTTAACTTGCCCAGGTGATTGAGGCTGATTTGAATGCACACAAAAACCAGAGCCTGCATTCCCAAATTTCATCAGTTTTTGGTCTGCAGCCTCAGCAGAAGTTCTGTAGTTTTTAGATTTCCTTCCTGTGAGGGGATTTCCGAGGCCTCTACTGGAACTTTTATCCGATCTTCTGCCACTTCCACCTCACCTCAGCTGTGCTGGGAGTCATGCCATCTAGTGGCAGAATAGAAAAGTGCTGTCAAAGCTGGATTCCTGGATTTCTCAGTAGTCTTAGGTGAAATTGCTGTCATTTATTTAATAGGTTTATGGGGTTTCTCTTGGATTCAAAGCACAGAGGTGCCCAGAGTGCAGGGTCTTCCACCAGCAGGTTGGTCTGGGGAAAGGGGCAGGGGTGGAGGGTTTGGCTGCAAGACCGATCAGTAGAAGTAAAGAAGGCAGACTGATGCTTAGCCCAGGGGAGTCAGTGGGGACTTGAGGCGCCTGACTCAGTCAGGCTTCAGGTTCTGGTCCCACCTCTCCACTTACCAGCTTTGTGACTTTAGGCAAAGCACCCTTCTATCCAAGGCCTTTCGTTTTTGTTTTATGATTTGCACATTAAAGATGATAAATAATATCTGTGTCATGGGGGTTGTGACAACATTAAATGAGACTGGGCATGTGGGGCGCCTGCCACCGGGTCCAGTAAAGGCCATTCAGCAGACGTGCGTTGCTTGTCGCTCTTGCTGTTGTTGGAAGGATAGGGGTCTGGTGGTAAGATGAAAGCACTGAAATTTGCCTTGGCTTTCAGTAGGTGAAGGTAACAGCAGGATGAAGAGCATTCCAGAAAGAAGTGCATAAAAGATAGTGTCATCTCCCCAAACTGTGCCCCCCGTGATGTCTGTGAGACCAGTTGAGAGTTGCCCAAGGAGAAATATACTTGAACACCAAAAAAGAATTCAGGGGCCTGCCAGCCTCCCCTGGGTGGGCTGAGCGGCCACTGAGTATGCAGCACTCCAACATCGAGAGGCGTCACCTAGCAACAGCATGGCTGAGGTCAGTGTCATTCTTCGCTGAAGAATGAGTTTGTGAACAGAGTTGACACGTTAGTGACAAATTCACCCTTACGTTGCTGCACAGAACTGTTTATAATAATCCCTGAGAAAAGAAATGACTTGAAGGGCTGAGATGGTGTCGAAGGATTAAAGCAGTTGCCACATATTAATGCTGTTATTTGTGTTGGCGAGATGCTTTCCGTGTTTTTGCACAGATAAGAAGATTAAGACACATAACCCCAGGATTAAAGCTTATTTTATACCAGTAGTTTGCTGACATTCTAGAAATTCTAAGTGGCTTTCCAGAAGTGGGGGGGTGCTTCTTGGCAAGGGTTCGAGTCATTATTTAGGAGGCGAATAAACAGAACAAGAAAGATAGTCCAGATTCCCTTGTCTGTGTGTTTTTCTGGGTCTGCATATTTTCTTTTATTTATTTTAACAGATCCTCAGAGACAAAGGTCTGAGGCAGCCACAGGAGGGTGCCAAAGCTTGTCACAGGCCAGGCCTGCCTTTGGTCTTTGTGTGTGTTGCTCCCTCCAGGTGAAGAAGGGAAGTTTATGTGAAAGGGGGGAGTGGAGAGAGTACGTTTTCAGCTCAGATTCTGAATGTGTTATCAAACTGTTATGTGATTAAACATTGGACAGGTGAAGGCAGTGCTGTTTGTTTCACCATTGAGTGTGCACCTTGGAGTGAGTCTGGATTCTTTCCTTGAGGATCCAAAGGATCAGCTCTTGGCTTAAGTGCATATTTGACCAAAGCAAATGGTCACAGGACTTGTCAGAAGCCTCTGGCCCATCCTTTGCTTGCTCTGTAGTTTCATTTATACTCTTCCACAGATGTTTATCTAGACTGCTCACTGACATTTGCTTTGTTCCTAATGTTATTTCTCAAAAGTGTGTCTCAACTTCAAGGCCCACCTGAGCAGAAAAGATGGGAGGAAGCATACTGGGTCGTGACTTCTCCCTTTTGCACATAGTTTGGAGTGTGTAGATAGCGGGTAGCTTAGGTACCTGGGCTTCAGAGTCAGGCTCACCTGGATTGGAGACCCAGCCCCACCTTAGATGTCATCTGAGTCTGCTTCCTGTTCTATAAAAACAGACGCTGTGTTGACCTACCCCCTAAGATTAGGATGATGATGCAGATAAAGCGTTGGGCACCTGCTTAGCCCATAAGTACTGCAGACTCTGTGGCTGTACATGAAACCGTCCTGGGGCTTTGGGGAAGTGCATTTGGGAATGTTCCCAGCAGAGGCTGGGAGAAGTCTAAAGACGAATCCCGAGACCTCTTGTCACCCTGTGGTTGAGGAACACTCTTCTTCCCTGGGCCACCTCGAGTCCAGCCAGCTATCTGCTGTCCTTCCCTTGCTTGCTACCCTGAGAGGCCAGTCCAAGGTTTCTTCTAGGGAGTATAGTATAGCGTGTGTCTAATGATGCCTGTAGCCGTGAGGCCCCGCCTCTGAGACAGCAGAAATTGAGTTTGGAGTGCCTTAAGCAAAAATCAGCATCTCGTCTATAGCCATGCCACCCTGAACAAGCCCGATACCTTCTGATCTCAGAAGCTAAGCATGGTCATGCCTGGTTAGTACTTGAATGGGAGACCACCTAGGGTGCCATAGGCATAAAAAGAAAAAATCAGCATCTCTTGCCTTATCTAAAAAGTCTTGGGGGTGGGGTTAGCTTAGGGCCTGCTGGACCTGGGGCCTCCAACAGTGTCTCCAGCCCTCCTTTCCTCTGGATTTGGGTGGACTCTAGTCCACGGTCCCTTGCCATGACACATGGCTGCTGGCAGCCCCAGGGTCACCTCCCACCAGCTCAGCTGCCCCATCAGAGAGAGAGCTTGCCCTCCCCAGTAGCTTCAGCAGAAGTCCTGGGCCCGAGTATCACTCACAGTCAGTGGCCTGGTCTTACTCTCATGCCATAATGTCCCCTGGGGTTGGGAGTATGTAGTACTCTCCACCTCAGGCTGGAGCCAGGGCTAGACTTCATCTGAACCACGGATGTGGGGCAGGCTGGTTTCCTAAAGAAAATGGGGACTGGGCTTGCCAAAGCCCCAGCTCCTTGCATGCACCTCAGCGCCTGGCAGCTGGCCAGGAGTCAGCCCGGAGGTGGGGCCCGGGGCTGAACCTGCAGCCCCAACGCTGGGCTCGCAGGGTAAATAAAGGGCCAGGCCAGAAGCTCTCGAGGTGCCCTGTGGCAGACATAGGTGGAGGAGCTGCTGCTGTCCCGAGTCTCTCCTACGGTCCTCGGCTGTTCTTATTCCCTGGCTTAGGCTCACTCATTCATTTATTCACTCACTCACTCACTCACCCTGGTTTGTTGGGCTGCAGTTACGCACCTTGTTTGGAGATGGCTGCTGCGGGAAGCAGGCCAGCCTCGCCAGCAACCTTTCTGCTTCTTTCATTAGCATTTGGTCATGCACATGTCATTCTCTGTGTTCGCTGTACGTGGTAAGGACCGTGGGGGTGAACCTGGCTGGCCGTGGTGCGGCTCGGGTGAATGCGGCAGAGGGAATGGGCGCTATCGCTGTCAGTGAGACACTTGCATCACAGTCAAGACTGGTGACTGTCGTCCTTCTCCAAAGAGCAGGAGTTTTGGGTTGGGGGGTGGGTAGAGGGATAGGATCCATTTGATCACCTCGGTCTTATCCCTTTCCCCCCTCAAACCTCATCTCCACCCCATCTTTATTGTGGGTAGTTACTGT
The DNA here is from genome assembly GCA_030015415.1 of Cynopterus sphinx. Classification (NCBI taxonomy): domain Eukaryota; kingdom Metazoa; phylum Chordata; class Mammalia; order Chiroptera; family Pteropodidae; genus Cynopterus; species Cynopterus sphinx. The sequence goes on along the minus strand of CM057390.1, from coordinate 39,456,425 downwards.
TGCCTCTGAATGGGTCTCCCCACACAGCCTCCGTCCACAAGCTAATGTCTCCTTAAACCTAAACCAAGCACCGCGCTCCCCCTACCCCTTTCACAACACGTCCCAAGTCCTCTGCCTGGCGACCATCGCACGCGGGCTTCGTGCCTTCATGCCTGCCACTCTCCCTGTGGGTTCTTGAGACTTCAGCATAGTCACCCATTCTCAGGGACATTTCACGGACACTAAGGGCAGCTCCCCACATGAGCCGTGAACTGTGTCCCCACCCAGCGTAGCAGTCCTGCTGGGGCAGCACTGTGCAAGGCAGGTTCCTGGTTAATCAGCCCCCGTGAGTGGGTGCCCCCTCACATTCATGACTCCCCTGGCTTCCCATTCACTTTCTGCCCTTGAAAGCTGAAGGTGACCTCAGGCACACCCCACAGGGCTCACATGTGCGCCAAGAGCCACTGTGCCCAGGGCGGTGCGGCCTCCCTGTACATCAGGGCAGCCCGCACCCGGTGTCTTCTCGCTGGTGGCAGGGGCCTCCCACGCTGCCCCTGGTTAGGAGACAGATGGTGTTGCCCGCTAACAACAGGACCATTGCCCTGGTCTCATCATGTAACAGGACATTCCAGTTTCTTCAGCAGCGGCCATGCAAGATGGGCTCTCAGACTTTGGCAGCTCCAGAAGTTCTTTTTTCATTCACAGAGCTCACTTAGCGACAAGGGCGAATGTTGGGCTCACTCATCCAGGGTGAGCTCTCCAAAGAGCATGAGCTGTGTGGCCAGAGGTTGCAGGCTGATGGCCCTCTGGCCTCAAGTGGCCTGCAAATTTGAAAAAGATAAAAAGGCTGAACTAGTCTCCAACATTTGAAATTGGAGAGATGCCACATAAAGATCTGACTTCTCTGTGCCGAGTTTCTACAAAGCCACAGTTAGTGGGCACTGAATAGCAGCCACCTTGGATGCCCTCCCCACTACTGTCCCTTGATCAGTGACATGTTCTAAGTGAATCTTGAAACCTTTTTATTGACGTATAAATGCACACAGAAGAGCACACGTATCCAACTGTTGCGTGTCGCATTGTCACAAACTGAACACCTCACGCCTCCACATCATGAAACTGTTTTGTTAGCAATTTGATATTCGTTGGAGTTACTGTTTTCATATTGGGTTTGTTTTTTGTTTTTAACTTATTACAAGCAAATAGAGCTTTGTTTACTGCATGAATACAGGTTTGGGGGAAAAAACACGAATTTTTCTTTTTGCAGAAAAGCCTGCCATTGCTCCACCTGTCTTTGTGTTTCAGAAGGATAAAGGACAAAAGGTAAGGGACCCGTGCGTTCTCTCTTCACATTTGTTTTCTCCCTGAGGTCTCCCTGGGTCACATGGCCAAGGATGCTTCTGCCCTTTAAGCCTCATGTTGAGCTTGGAGGAAGAAGGGCCAATGGCTTTCAGTTCCCATGTGAGAAGTTGAGATGGGTGTGTATGGAAAGGGTTCAGAGACCCTGCTTTAAAAAATGGTGATAGAAAGCTTCCTTCTGATTCCTAATGATTCTATTTAGAAATACTATTGTACGTTAGGAAAAGTAGTAGGACAGAAGAGTAGGAGAGAAAAGGTGGAAGGAGGGAGAGGAGAGAGCAGGAGGGACAGGGAGAGCGGAGAGGAGAGTAAACAATGGTGGTTGGGGTGGGGGACAGGACCTTTAAAGAAAGATTTTTGGGGCCCCAACCAACTGGGCATAAGTGCATTTAGAGTAATTATTAGTTGGCTCACGTTGCGTCTTTGTTGGTCGCTTCCCCCTTTGGGATTTGAGATATCCTGATCACACACTCATCAGAAAGACCTCGCCTACTGCATGGCAATGAGCCGGCAGCCTCTCAGATGCCTGACTGGTGCCCCAGAAGCTCTCTGATGCCACGTGGTGTTTATCTTGTAGTCGCTGGTTCCGACAAGTCAGGGTGGAAGGCTGGGGTCACGTCCAAAGGCAGTTGATGTTCTGTGGCGATGCCTCCCAAGCTTGAGTGGGACTCCCTCTGTTATGTGGTTCCTCCCAACCGTGCCCCAGGACAGCAGGTGTAATTTAATGCCCATAGCAAGGTTTCAGAGCAACCGAAGGTTTCAGAGTGACGAAGTCCTGCCAGTCGGTGTGTTCTGCAGTCCATTTGCAATCTTGTTGATAAGGAGGACATTTGAGTCTGCTCAGGGTGGCCCTGCAGGCGAGGTGCTCTGGTGGGTCCTCGGGCCCCTTGTAGGGTGGCCTGCTCGGAGGTTGGGGGCTGCGATCTGGGACTCTTGGCAGCCCAGTTACTGCTTCTGTTTGGCCCGGTTTCCCTGGGCAGCATTCACGTGCTATGCCAGGAAGAGAGCATGCATGTGGGGGGCGGAGGGGAGAAGCCGCTGCCTGGAAAATGCCACCCACACCCACTCGTAGGGCGCCTTCTGTGGTGGCAAGGCTCGTTTATCAGGCTTGCTCGCACATTAAACTTTCCCATTGTTAGCTCTTTGCTGAAGGAACAATCACAGAACCTGAGGAAATGCTCTTCTCATTTTGTTTTTGTTTTCCCAGGTGGTATTTTTAAGATACCTCAGCCTGTGCTGTCTCCTCTCCGCAGAGCCCTGACACACACAGGCAGCCATCCCAATCCTTCCTTTGAAGGGTCAGTCGCTGTGAAGGGCTGATGCATTTCCTCTAGCTTTGAGAGGTGGATGTATTTGATTTCTTTTAGATGTAAAAATCATTTCTCTTCTCAGATTATTCGTTAAATCGGGATTTTAATTTTATTACGATCATCTTTTGAACCACTTTTAGTTTAAAGCAGGAGTGAGTGACCAAAGGCCCACCACCACTGCCTGTTTTTGTAAATAAAGTTTCATTGGTGCACAGCTACACCCATCCCTTTCACAGTAGCCAAGGTTGCCTGCAGGTTTAACAGCCGAGTGAAGTCATTTGGCTGAGACCATGTGGCCCCCAGAGTCAAAGTAGTTAGTATCTGGCCCTTTACAGAAAAAGTTTGCCAACCCCAGATCTAAAATGAGTAAGAGAAATTAATAATTCTTAAAACCTGAAGATGTTCAGGTGAGCAGCAGGATGAAAAACTAAAATGTAATATTCAGCTGAATTTCAAATGCTTTTAAAATTACTAACTCCTGTTTCAGTACTGTTTTTACAGTTGGGGTGGTTTCGTTTGTTTGCAGTCTGAGGGCTGACTTACGTGTGTGACATTGATGCGAATTACATAAATGGTGAGATTTGGCCCAGAAGAGTGGCTGGGCATGTGCAGGTGCATCCTTATCAAAATGCGAGCTCAGCACCCACTCAGCCTCCAAAGGTAACCGGCCTCCAGCCCTTCAAAGTTCAGCTCTCCGCCTCTGCCACACTGTCATCAGGTCACCAAAAAGGTGCGGGAAACCGCTTAACACAGCAGAAGCCGACAGAGCCTTTGTGACTGTCCTTTAGGACTGCTTTCTGAGCTGTCAGGTATAGAGGCCAAATGGACATGGAATCTTTCTTTCTCTCTTGTTTACGACAGCTCAAGAGTGAGGAGGGAGTGAGCAGTAGCTCAGACAGCTTGCTTTGTTTCCCCTGCTTGGCTTCTCGCTTAGAGGAAGACGGGAGGGCAGATCCTCACGAAGCAGATCCACACAATGCTTCTGACAGAAAGGAGAGTTTGAGACCTCGTTTCATTCTCTCAGCCCGGCCCCTTCTCGCACTGCAGAAGTGGACTTGGGAAAAGGTTGTTTGGGCTGCTGTCGTTTTTTTCTGCACACACTTTTTTTCCTCCTTTTCTCCTCAACTTTTTGTTTTGCAATTTTCAACTCCTCAGAAAAGTTAGAAGTCTGGTACTGCGGACGCTTGGGTGTCCTTACCCGGCTTCACTGCTAACATTTTTGTCATAAATGCTGGAAGTGCTCGACTGTAAGTTGTGCCCATTTGATGTTTGTCTCTGAATACCTACCTCTGCAGGTGTCTCCCAGGAATAGGGTTGTTCCTCTGCATGGCCCCAGTGCCACTGTCACCCCCAAGGAAACGACCATTCAGGAGTTTCCTCCAATATATAATCCATATTTAAATTGTCCTAGTTGTTACCAAAATGTCATTTATAGCTATCTTTGAACCGCTTTTATATCCACAAATCTTAGGAAGTTCTGGTGCTGCTGTGAGACCATTAATTTCCTGGTCAGTAAAGGGTCTCTAACCCTCTGTGGGGTGTGCTTCAAAGGACCTGCGTCCCCCGCAGAGGAGAGTGCACCACAGTCCCAGCCGTTACTACTGAGTCGTGGTTGACATAAAAGATTTGAAATGGAAAAGAAAAAAATTAAGCTGCCAGCTGAGGCGTTTTTTGTTTTTGTTTGTGGTGAAGCCGCACAGCGTTTTCTGTCAACCCCATTGTCGGTCTGTGCTTTTGCAGCAAACAGTAGATCGGTGGTGTGGTGTCCTGTGGCATCACTTGTCTCAGGACAGGTTGTCAGTCCTCTTGTCCCATGTTAATGAAGACGGCAGGCAGTCTGAACTCCTGTCCTAAGGCCTAAACTGACAGCTGAGGAACTCTTTACTTACTTCCATGTCCCCAGGTTTCCTCAAGGTGGCGCTCTTCGTGGAATGCTCGCCTTTACATGCATTTATTTGTTTTAGAGGCAAAAACAAAACCTTTTTATTAAACCGGTCTTGAATGGAGAGAGGGTTTTTTTTTGTTTTTGTTTTTGAATGGAAAGAGAATTTGAATATCTTCCTGTAGGTTATCTTACTGTTTATGATGACCAAATGTTTCTTTCAGTTCACCTCCCAGATTTATTAATCTGAGAGAGGATAGCTTTGAGGTTGCACTGGCAATATAATGCCAGTTTAGAAAAAAGAAAGCAGTTACAGAGACAGCTATGAGCAGAAAGTCTGGTGATGCCGAAAACACTGGTTAGTATGTTTAGACTTTGAAGCTTACTGTAACAAATATATCCTGCGTGCCTACTTTTGTTTTGTTTCATTTGTTTGTTCGTTTGTGTCAGCCACATATATTTTAGGCTGATGTCAAAGGCTGCCAAACTCTCGATGTCTGGTTTAACAAATATGATGAAAAATGACAGGCCATACCTTGATTTTTAGAGCTTGCTTTTCTTGTCCAGCAGAAATACTTGGACACGAGTAGAAAATGCTGCAATAGCATTTGTATTTCTTTTTTGACCTCCAGTTTAGGCTTCATCTTGAGTCCACCATGCCGCAGGGGCCTTCGAACGTTTATGTTGTAAAAGCAGGGATTTTAAAAAACTCCACATGGTTCTAATTAGGGAGATAAGCGGTTTCCCACAGCGTTCTGGGTTTAATTTTCTCTGGTCGGATGTTGGATCCTGAGCCATAAAGTAGCAGCAGGCTGCTCTGTGGCCGGCCTCGGTGCCCCAGGCAGGTTCAAGGGACAGCCTGGGAAGGAAGGCGTTTGCGTCTGTGGGTCACCCCTGGATAGGAAAAGCCCATTTCGGCAACTCTTTAGATGTACAGGCGATTTAACTTTGTGCTGCCCTTGCTTTCCTAAGGTTGTTTGGAAATTCTCCTAAATCTTCTTTATGCAGTTCCTTTCATCTGACAGGCGCACACGTTAAGAGCCCCCACCTCTGTTAAAGAGATCTCAGTCACTTCACACTCAGAAGAAATGTAGCTGCCTCTGCGGGGAGGCAGGGTAGCCCCAGGGTCATTTAGTTCACAAAGTGAGAGAAACGGCTCCCTGTTGTGGATGGTGCCAAGCCGGAGGTTTGGCAACCAGAGCCCATCTATTCCAGGACACCAGCTTTGTAACCCATTTCTCAAGAAAAAAGTTGGTCTCAGAGCTCTCAGCCTGTGGAAGGCCCCTTCCCCCAGAAGCCCAAGAACCACTTCAAGGAATGCCTTTCAAGGACAAGGACCTCTGGAGCCAGCTCTGACCCTGGTAGTTTTCTAAATAAGCCCCTGCCTGAGGTGCTTGGGGTGAGCCTGAGAGCATCCTAGGCCAAGGGGCGCCCTCCTCCAGCCGAACTCCCACCTGCCCGCCCAATAATAGAAAACCAGCTCTCTGGCGCCTCTGCCAGCTCGTCAGGTCACCCCACACTCGACTCATTGAGATGAGAAAGGGCTTTCTTCATCTCAGGTTTAAGCAGAACAAGTTGAAAGATGCTGGAAGAGTGAGAGCCAGGGGGAGAAGCCTTTGACCCTGGGCACCCCATTCCGCAGCTGCGTAGTGTCCCAGGCCTGCTTCCCTGCCTTTCCTAGCAGACAGGAATGGTGCTCAGGCAGCTCCCCTCATCAGTACCTTTGAGGGAGGTGTGTTATTAACCTGATTGGCCGTAATTGTCCCTGTTCCTCCCTGATCAAGGCTATCCCCCTTTGGCCACCAGGAGTGATTTTCCTCGCTCAGCGGCCCTAAGCAGTTGTTCCATGCTTGGCTGCCTTGTAGTTTTGGAAATGAAGGTCCAGACTTCCTGCTCACCTCAGAGCTCCCTGCAGAACCAAACAGCTGCAAGTCCACGTTCATTTCCCTTTGTGCAGGTCTTCTGGGCCCATCCTCCTGGGCAGGAGCTGCTGAAGGTTGAGCCTTCGCTAACCCTTCAGTCCCCGCCCCCGTCCCCTGCCCCATGTTGTAGCCTTTTTTTACATTGAAGGAAAATTGTCTTTTTTGCTCCCAGTCCTCTGCAGAGCAAAAAGACTTGTCGGATTCGGGAGAGGAACCTCAGGGGGAGGCTGAGGCCCCCCACCATGGCACAGGTCACCCCGAGTCAGCTGGTGAGCATGCCCTAGAGCCTCCTGCCCCCGCTAGTGCTTCAGCCAGCGCTCCTGAAGCTCAGCTTCCTCCTTTTCAGCAAGAACTGGCAGGGGTAAGTCCGCCTCCACCCAGCCTTCCAGGCTGGGAGCCCCAGCCCAGACCGGCCCCTTTCCCTCTGTGTCCCTCAGACCCAGACCCAAGGTCATGAGCAGCTTATGATAACTGAAAAGGAGACCAGAATCTCTCTAGCATTCCTGCTGCCAAAAAGTCAGGGAAGATGAGGGCCCCTTTTACATCGAGACTTCTCTAGCTAGGGGAATATCTCCCGATGCAAGAAGCTAATCTTGTTTCCTGAAAGAGACACAAGTGGTCAAAGAGGAATTGAGGAATGGGTAGGACCTTCCAAATCAAATTCGACCTCTTTTTCCTCCTTCTGTTTTTTCTTTCTTCTCTCCCTGAATCTGAGCCTTCAAGTTAATTGTCTTAGAAAAACAAGGAGCTCTGACTTCCTTGATTTGTAGGAAGAGAAAGTATCCAACGCCAGTTGCTTTGCAAGCTGGTTGTATCTGGACTGTGGTTAAGCTGTGAACTGCTTGTCTTCGGTCAAAGCAGGAGGAAGAGAAAACTCTTCTTTGACTCCAGAGGGAACCCCTGATACCTTTCCCTTTGTGTTAAGAAGGCTTTTTAAGACAATAGGTGGAGAAGATTGTGAACTTCGGAGGACGAGGAATGTCTTGAGTATTTGGAGTTTGTTAAATTGGGAAAGGTAAACATCATCGAACATTCAGGATTGAATACTCGGTCTTCTATATACCTCGTGACAGGGTCCCCGTTCTCATGACAGGGAAAAATGACTCTTTACAAAAAAATAGAGGACCGCACTCTGCCATGTGGAACACCAGGAAGCCTTCCAGGGCATCACAATCCCAGACCTTTAGTGATTCCTTATGTCACATCACCAGCACCCTGTGTTCTTCATAAAGCCATTAACATTCAGTTAGAGCAACCAAACCCTGGGATACAAGGAGGAGGTCATGTTCAGCTGAGATGAGGTCGGAGTCACAGTTTAACACGGGAGGAATCGGTGTGCGATGGAGAACGTCTTTACCATGGGGAGTGGATGGGGGGCAGTCCTTCCTGGCATAGAAGTAAATTTGGGGTAAGGCAGTATACTCAGAAGCTCAATAAAGAGTCCAGCCAGGAGGCACATATTCTAGAGTATTCTGGCATCACAGCCCTCACATGAGAGCCAACACAGCAAGAATTAGGAGGTGATCACTCTTTTGTTGGGGGCAGAGCAGCTTCTGGAATCCTCTCGTGAGTCAGGTGTTGTGAGTCATTGTGCCGTCGGCCTTCATGTGCATGGGACGAGGTGTTCTCAGTGCCCTGAGAACGAGTGACCATCAAGCGGATCTGTCCAAGAGGTCATGTTGTCTTCTGCTACTGCCTGGTTTGAAAACAACTTACAGAGACGTCTCCGACTGGAGGTGAGGGTTTTTAGCTGAGACAGCTAGATCTCTGAGCTTGTGGCACAGCACTTACTCTTCCAGAGGCACATGGCTGTTAGGGGGCCTCTTACTTCTAAAGCCCACTTAGTGAGACCGGTGGGTCCCTACCTCATAAGAGACATGTGCAGGAAGTGCCCTGGGGGCACTCACCTTCCACCTGCGAGCAGTCCCCATGTTGATCTCTGAGGCCAGGCCTCTCCGTTCTCGTGGACTTTGGGTTGGAGGCTCTAATCCTGAGAAATTCAATCAGTCCCCAGATTGGCAAATGCAAGGTCAAGTGTTCTGGCAGAAAACCTAAGATGGGTTGTGAAGTCACCATGGGAAAAAGCCAGGACTTGGAGGAGCATTTTATGAATGTAACAGCGCAGTGGCGAAGGCCATTCATGTGACATACACACATAAATTGTTTGATTTCAGCATTTGTACCTATAGGAATGCCCAGTTCCGTCAGAGGTCCCAGCAAGTGCCCCTGTCACATCAGTTGAGGACAGCTCTAAGGGCTCAACCAGGGCTCACTCCATGGGGCTCTCAGCAGAGAAAACCCTGGCTGGTCGCTAATGGCTCCCATCAGTAGTTGGCTTTCTCTGCTGATTGGGCATGTTCAAGGCAAAGTACACTTTGGTTTTTAGGTCATTTAGGGCATAAATCAAGGCGAATAGAACCCGACCCCAGTCTCGGGCTGAGATTTTTCCTTGGCTAACTCATTGCTTTTGCATCAGAACAGACTTGGATCTTGTTCTCTATGACACTGGAGTTCAGGAAACCGCCCACATGTAACTCAGCAGGTCTCATCCATCACGTCCAGTCTCGTCTCTGCTGCGTTCTGATCCCTCGGGGCATTGTAAGCGCCAGCTCCCCATAATAAATAGTGGCTCACTGGACCATTTCTTATAAAGGGCCCTGATCATCTTTCAAGTCTCATCAGCACTCTGGCCATCGAAGACTCAGTACCAGGAAAAAGTCTCTATATATCAGACTTCCTGGCTTTCAGAGACAGTTTGCAGAAGACCAAACCACATTCAGAATTAGTTCTCAGATCCAGAGAAAACGAGCAGCTTAGTGCTTACCCTGAGCCTGGCTGAAGTCTGCTGGACTGCAGCTCCGAGCCAGGGTGCTGACGAGCCTAAAATCTGTTTATGAGACCCACCAGGAAGCTTAGAAAGATTCTGGAACGAGCCCCCTGGCTGGACAGCTTCCCTCATCCCCTAGCTCCCGACAGGCTCTGACCCTCATTCCACCCACACCCAACTTCACATCTTTAGGGGCCACCTCTGCTGTTCTTCTCTCAGTGTCTGCCTTTTTGGAGAGAATCTCTGAGCTGGTTGCCTCAGTCACAGAATAAACAGCATCAGATTGGCCCACAGTCTATGTGAAAACAAGGACACATCAGCAGGCCCTGCTCTTAATTGATTTTTCAGCTCAGAGCAGCCGGACTATAACTGGTCGGCGCAGACTGGAGTCTCCGAGGCCTAGTCAGGCCCAGTGCTGTTCCATGTTTCCTGGAAGGAATTTACCTGACTCAGTCTTGCTTTCTGGTCTTTTCCAGGAGGTCAGGAAGGCAGTGGCCTTCACTCCTGCATACTGCCTGTGAGTCTGTCGGTGTCAGCCTCTAAGACAATCTCCAACTCCATCCCCTTCCCTGGAGGCCACACTAGGCAGCCTTACAAAAGCTATGTGTTTTTTTGGAGGAAGATGATTTCTGATAAATGTAACAATCTTAATTTTCACCATTTCATCCTTTTACAAAGAACAAATGCTTCCCACTCTAGCAGTCCCGTCCTGGGTTAGACATCACCTCCAATTTTGTACTTGGTGACAGGGACTGACACCTCCCAGAGTGAGCTGATTTCCCCGGGAGTCCAGCAGCTTCTCCGGGGAGAGGACAGCTGCTGCCTGCCCCTGCCCAGCCACAGGGCTGCAGGGCCACCCCGACGCACACAGTGAGCGGCTCCTGCACATACACGCACGTACACACACGAACCTAGGAAGACTTCCATCCTTTGTAAACCTACTTTATTCATTCACCCCGTCCTGATGCCAGTGAAACCAGTCAAAAGGTTATCTTTGTTATTTTTCATTGCCTTCTTATGTCAGTATTAGTTAGGGATACTTTTGTCATGGAGTCTCAAATGGGTGCTGACTCCAGCGTCGCCTAGCTGTCATCCTCACAGAGGTGCATTCTAGTATGGGAAGAGGCGGAGGAGTAGATGGGGCTTCTGCACCCAGCTTTTGTCCTTGCTCTCTCCTCTTCCTCGGGAAACAAAAGTCTGTGTGTAGACCTCTCCTCCCACAAGGCCTAAGAGGGCCATCCTGAGCTTTGGGTTGCAGGCCTCGGGTCTGAGTAGTTGAAGTCCTGGGCATTGTTCTAGACCGACCCCTGAGTAGCTGCTCCCTTAGCCCCCAGACGGCTTTGACACACAAGAGGTCCTGGCCACCAAGCTGCTGTATCCAAGGAAAGTATTGGTGGAGCCTGCGTTGGCCTTGTGTGGGTTGGGGCTTGAAGGGAGGTTGCTGCACCCCAGACCTTTTCCTGCTTTGGGGGACGACAACACAAGGCAGCTGAACAGCAAACTCAACCCTTCTCCAGCGGGGTGTGGAGGACAAATCGCACCTCACATGGGCATCTGTTGAAGATTTCTAGAAGAGTCAGCATATCCAAAGGCACATAGAAATGACATCGCCTTACATTCTGTCTTCCTGCTTGTTTACACTAATTTTTGAGGAGAGTTGTCAGCATCAGTTTTCTCATGGCTCTGAGTCAGCCGTTTCAGACCCAGCATGAGGGTCTAGCAGTTTCTGGAAGGTTCTCTGAGTGAGTCTTCCTGTGTCCTTCCCAAGCCCTGGCCTCCCAGCTTTTCCAGGACTAAGAGGCCTACCGCATGCCTGTGGGATTGTTTTTAGAAGAGACTGAGGGCGAGGATTTGAGGGTCTCCTGGGGCCTGGGGTCTAGGACTGTCTGAATCTTTCCTGGCCAGGCTCCCTTTCTTCTCCAGGTCACCAAAGGGGTTACAGGAGTCTTTTGTGCACCGTGCACTGTTACATGGTGGGCTGTGAGCAGAACAGACAGGGTGGGGCCTCGCAACAGGAGAGAGACACCAGACAGGCACATTAGATCATTTCCAACCATGACACACAAAGCAGTGCAGAGGCCCGAGAGAGGCCGGAGGGTGGAGAGCTGCTCCCTCTCTGGCAGCGAGGTAGGCAGGGGCACTGGTTCGTGAGGGGGGCGGGGCTTTCTAGGCCGTGGGACTAGCATATGGAGAGGGAACACTGAGGTGGGAACAGTGCTGACGTGCACAGGAAACAGGAGACAGACTGGAGTGTGACAGCAAGGACGGGTGGTGTGAGATGGATCAGGCATCCTGGTTAGCAGTCCTGGACCCTGAGAGGTGGGGTGAAGGCCCAGAGGCCCCATCTCCTGGTCTGGAGAGAGGGTCCTAGTGCCCGTCAAATGCTTAAGGTGATCCGAGTACTTGAGGTTTTGGGGTATCATTAGCAGGGGTAAGGAAGTTAGGTGTGGTTAAGAGAGCCCCAAAATACATGAAGCAAAAACTGGCAGAACTGAAGGGAAAAGTGGATGGTCAGTCAGAGCAGTCGGAGACCTGAGTGCCACACTTTCAGTTGTCGGTAGGACACCGAGACGGACGGATGGGGACGTCGACTTGAACAGCACAGACCCAGGCCTCCCTGGCGTGTCTGCAGAGCACTCCACCTGGCAGCCACAGAGTAGATGCTCCCCTCCCAGACACGTGGGATGCTCTCCAGGGTGGACCGCTTGCTAGGCCGCAGACCCCGTTTCAGCAAATCTCAAAGGATTGAAATCATACTGTCTTCTCTGACCTCAGTGGCATGAAATTAGAAACCCATTGCAGAAGGAGCCCTGGAAGAGTCACACACGGAAATGAACTCGGTGGCCAGCAGGGCCGAGGAAAGCTGGGCGGGGTGGCATCTGTGGCAGCCAAGGAAGCCCGAGGAGACCGAGGAGACGTGGACCGTTCGGCTGCAGCCCAGGGGACGCGCGGGCTTCCACAGCTGCTCCACGGCCCCTTACCAAGCCGATGCCGAGCAGGTTCCTGCTGTGTGGGGCCACGGGCCCAGCCTCCAGGAAACTTGGAGTGAGAGGGCAGGGATGCCAGAGGACCAAGGGCTTTGTTGTCACACGGGATGTCAAGGGGAAGGAGGGCGTCGGTGGATGAGGGGGCAGCATCTCCAGAGGCCGGAGAGGGTGACCATTTCCAGGTCTCAGAGTCAGTCCAGGAAGTGGCAGATCCCACAGGACCTGCAGAGGCTCAGGACTTGAGAATGGGGCGGAGGTGGGCCAGGGGTGGAATGCGCTAGGCCCACCGTGAAGGAGTTAAAGGAAGGTGGGAGCCTGCACCTTCGTAATGCTACCCGGGGAAGGGCATCATCCCGAGGGAGAAGGCCTGACATGCCTGTGGCAGCTCTGTGCTACCGGATGTCATGCTGGACCCCGGCCTGCAGAATCATAGCACTGTGGGAATGCGTCTCAGCCCCCGTGCTAAGTCCTGGGCTCCAGACATTCCTCTTATCCCCTCTGCCCCCAGGACATTGCTCCGCATCCAGCTCTCCAGTTCAGGCCTAAGCTCTGATCTCTGAAGCCCCGCCTGAGAGTGAAGGTCCAGCAGACCTGGGCCTGCTGGGAGAGGGCAGCCAGGGCCAGGTGCTAGGCTGAACAGGCACCCCCTACTTATCCTGTTGATCCCTTGCCACCTCCCTGTGGGGGGGGTGTCAGCACCCCATAGTACAAGGGAGCTACTTTGCCAGGGTTTCCTGTTTGGGCAGTGGCAGAGCTGGGGGAAACTGCTTGGGTCCACGGGCCTTCAAGGGGATGCCAAGCAGTTTGCGCTCCTTGTGTTCCCTGCAGTTAGTTCACAGCTGCATCGGAGACTGTCGAACCCATTATCACAAGGGTCTGTGTTCTCCAAGCACTTGGATGGATGGTCCTTTCTGAGCCTCCCTGTCCCCCAGGTCATACTTGGAGACCGTGTTATTCTCCCCTCCCAGGGAACTCTTAGGACATGGACTTGGAGCAAGAAGCCCAAGTCAGCTTCTCTGACTCAAACCCAACTCATCAGCTCACACAGGAGGGGTGTTCAGATTGTGAACCCTTCACTCACTGTCCAGGCTCTCACCATCCTCCAGGACATGGATCCACACACTCCGGATCCAAACGCCCCTGCAAGCTGAGGTGGTATTTACATTCTTAAAAGATTGTAAAAACAAAAACAATATGTAACGTGGCTTGTGAAGCTGGAAATACTTTCTGGACCTTTGTGAAAAAGTGTGCTGCCCCCAGCTTTGGGGGGTTCTCACCAGTGCAAAGTCTGAGGTCCCCAACTTAAGGAGGATGGGGAGAGGGTGCCAGGTCACCAGAGTTCAGCTACCCGGCTTCAGGAGGTCCCCCAGGCTCCCTCGTCAGCAATGAGCGGGTTACTGCACCACGCCGTTCGGGCGCGCAGAGTGGCTTCATGTGCGCCATCTCGGTTCATTCTTCACAGCTCCCCCAGGCAGCTCGTCATCATTTGGCTGAACTTGAGCCCTAGGAACCTTTCTGGAAAAGTGGCTCCTCTGCTGGTCTTTAAACAGTGCCCCAGGAGGAGAGGTGTCCACCCTCCTTGGTTGCTTTTGGCTGCTGAGTTCTCGAGAAGCACAAGTCCCTGAGACTCCTGGGATGGACGTGCGGGTCATGTGTTGTCCCGGATTCAGAGGGGACTCGTTTTAAGGCATCTTAGTTGCTAGTTATTCACATTCTGAAACCAAAGGTGGTTACGGAGATTCTCCAGCCGCCTTCCCTCCCGGCGGGCGTTCATTCCGTGGGTTCTGTACTCTGCTAAGCTGTTGCACTCGATGGTCCTGTTCCCAGCGCTTTGCAGCAGACTCTGGTCCACGGCTTCAGGGCTCTGAGTTGCCCTGGAAACAACAATCTACCTTGAAACGGTTCCTTCCACCCCGTGGGATATGCCAGGGCAAGGCATGGAGACCACCATGGTCCTCTGTTGTGTGACCATTTTAAACAGTCCCACTGCCCATCAGAGTGGAGAGCAGGTCACTTTCCAGCTCTCAGCAAAACAAGTTTTGGCCAGATAGTTTCACTGGGTTTGAATTGGGGAGTGGCATGCCAGGTAGCTGTAACCTGTGGAAAGACGACCGATCCTTGTGCTGTGTATGTGCTCTCTGTCATTCAGGGGGCTCCCTGGCGTGTGGCCTGCTCAGCCAGGTGCAGAGGTTCATGGGGGAGGTTTTGAGTATTAAGCTGAAAGTCTGTGAACCCGAGCTCGGGGAGTTCACCCCCAGCGCCAGTTTTCGAGACCTGTGTGTGCATCATGGAACTCGCACTGGTAGGTGAGAGGGCAGCCTGGCCCCCTCTTCCACCCTGAAATGTGCTCTCGTTTCAGAGGTCAGCAGGAGGCTCCAGCCCCGAAGGTGGAGAAGGTGAGGAAACCTCTAAATCGTTTCACCATCTTCGACTATAAAAGCAGAAGCACCCTGATTTTTTTCCCTCCTCCTCCTCTTATTACTTTCTGTAGATTCTGACCGAGAAGATGGAAGTTACTGCCCTCCTGTGAAGCGAGAAAGGACGTCCTCTTTAACCCAGTTCCCGCCTTCGCAGTCAGGTAACAGTTGCAGACTTTTATTGAACGGTAAAAGCGTCTGTGTTTATAAGCCCACCATTCCCTTCCAGCATCTCACGCCATCATCCGTCTCCTGCCCAGATCCAGTTAGAATCAGGGAGACTAGGTCTCTGTCACAGTAAGATTAGTGTGGATGCAACACCAGGTGCCCCAGCCTGGGATCAGTGACCCTTATGCAGGTGTGTGACCTAGTGGACTGATAAGGAAGATGCCCAAGAAAAATGACCCCTCTGAAATGGAGGGTGAGGACTGTCAGCGCTGTTGGGGGCTCTGACCACTAATTACATGTCCACCTTCCAGAGGTTGCTGTCTGTGTCTGTAGACTAAAGGTGTGGGAAGTGACCCTGTGCCATGTACCGACAGCTTGGTCCAGTTGAGAAGCACATGCACGTGTGCGCTCACACACAAGGTGCATGGTGAGCTGAGTGGCTTCAACAGACACTTTGGTTGTGGAATGCCATGAGCTGCCAGAGCAGGGGTCTTGGTGGAGCCTTGAAGGGTGGGCCAGGCTGGGGCCCTGCAGAGGAGGCTGAACAGGGCACAGTCTGAGCACATACACAGGAAGGCCAGTAGACAAGCAGGGTTTGTTCAAGGGTTGGTGCAGGAGAGGGACAGGTTCCAGGGTAGAGAGGCGCTAGAGCGACTTAGTAGATGCTGTATGAGCCTGTGGACACCCCTGCACATCGGAGGCTGAATGCTGTTGCAAGCTGCTTTTCTCGTCTCCATCTCATCTGGACTTGGTCCACCCTTGCACTATCCCGTGTTCTCTCTCTTGGCCTCCGTAGCGCTGACTTAGAGGCGCACATGTTTGGGAGAGGATCTCCAGTTACCCAAGTTAAAGTTCATTCTGAGGAGTTTATATAAAACATTCTATAACCGTGAACCTTGAGGATACCGCTTTAAGGGAAGAAGGTTACTCTTGGAAGGTTCATTTCTGCTTACAGAAGTAATGCCCACCTTACAGAAATGGTGGTGCAGAAGCTGAGCACCCTTTCAAGGTTGTCACTGTAACACACTTGATTTGCTACCTGTTTCCCTTAATGCTTTTTTTTTTTTTTTTTTGGATGTTGCCACATCCTTTTTCACGACTGCCTAAGACTCCCATGTATGGTTACGCTGTCACTTGCTGACCAGACAGTGTCTGCAGTCCAGGCTGCAGTGGATGTTTCTTTTTAAGGGTCGCGACTGCTCGTTACATAGGTGTTCCTACGAAATAAGGGGACTCCTTCTCCCTGGCTGTGATTGTGTCCTTTCCATTTACGGCCTACTGCTAAACCCCGCTCTGCATCCAGAAGGTGCAGCAGAGATGAGACCAGGTGATTTGTGCTGCGGCCCTAGGCCACAGGGGCAAAGGGCCTCCAGTCAGCCCCTCCCCACCCCGGTGTGTTGGTCTATGGAATTCTCGGCTCCCGGTCATCAGGGGAAGCAGGTGTGCAGTGCCAGTAAGAGCCTAAACAGGTGACAAGATGGGGTACAGGCAACTTTTCGAGCTCCAACTGGTGTCAAGGAGCCATGACTGAGGCTTGGCCCCAGGTAAGATTCGGAACATCTAACGTGTTCCACTTACCTCCTGGCTGCCCCCACAGGGTGTCAAGGCATTGCCAGGGGCACAAAGACAAGAGGTGGCCACAGTAGACCAGAGTCAACTGATAGACTCCAGCTAGAGGTCCTGGCTGGAGAGCCCCCGTCTTGCTGCAGATAGTCCTAAGTGTCCAAAGGCCTCAGTCATAATGCTGACCCCACCTCCTGCTCCGCAGTGGGGCTTGGGGAGCAACCCCTTGGGGGAGAGGTGGCACATCTGTCCCGCCGACTCACTCTGTTTTTCCTCTTATTCCCTCCCCTGTCTGTACCTCCTTGCTGACAGTATCAAAAAACAATGTTTTTATGCCATCAACCTTCTGCGAGCCATCTGCAGGCAATTCTGACTCAGAACCAGGTGAGAACTCACTTCCCTTTGCCTTTCACAGCCAGTCACTGGGGGTTTTCCTGGGATGAAAAGCAGTTGATATTGTAAAATAATATCTTAACAGGAGTGGGCAGTTGGAAATTGAGATTCTTTTTCAGTTCCCAAATGTGTTCCCAACTTTTCAGTTTGTGCATTTAGAATCTAATGTGAGACACACTTCATATTTCTGCTTCTGTAAGCAAGGCCTAGTTACAAGGAGTTTTACATCTTTTTTTTTGGGGGGGGATGGAAAAAAGGAAAGAAAGAAATATATTACTCGTTTTTCAAAATTTTACACAAGTAATTCGTTCATGTTTTTAGAAGGCAGATTGGAAACACAGACTTGAAGAGTCTGCCTGCCCCTTTGGTACTCTCTCTGCCATCCCAGAGGTAACTGTGAAACGTAATTCTCCAGACCTCTTTTCCGTGTGTTAAATCCTCACATTAATTAGTATTGCTTAGATGTGTTGAGATAAACATACTTAACCACAGCTTTAAAACCTTGAGGAAAACAGCTCACCCTCCTCTAAAGAATACGGGGCTGCCTTTTTTGGTCTTTCACGAGAGAACCAGCTCCAATATTTTCTGAAAGTTTCTCCTCATAAAAGATTTAACGAGCAAGTTTAACCACCCGAATTCTGTAACCCAACCTGCCTTATATAAATTCATTGCCAACTTCAAAGGCGTTGCAAGATAAGTCATTCTCTGGCATGAGGGCGGCGTCAAGGGAACAGGCAAGTTATTGTAACTTTGAGGATTGATGTGACGGCACCTTTCAAACAGCTGAGCTCATTCTGACTCTAAAAGCAAACTGTTTGGCCCTGACCCCCTCCCTGATTCTGAAGGTCTTTGCTTGTACCTGCATGCTTGCTTTAGCAAGTCGTGTTATGGTGAGCCTGTTCTGGCCTAGGGGTGAGTCACCAAAGCCTCATGTCTTGACCCCTTTATGCCGTTGAGTTCCATTTGAGTCTCATGATCACCTCTGAGGTTTGCAAGCGATGGCCTCACTCCCCTCTGTGTGCCCACAAAAACTTTATCCAGCAGTATTGCGAGCAGGGCAGACTTGAGAAAGGGGGCAGGCAGTCTGCTCCCGCCCCAGAGGCCCTGATGCAGCCCACTCCTGGTCTCCAGCCCCAGTGCCTGGGGACCCCTTGCAGTTTTTCCCAGTTGTCCCAATGACATCCTTCAGAGCAGTCATCAGGTCCCAGCCACATATCTTGTGTCTCTATCTTCAGTTTTTCCTTCACTTTTATGACCTTGAAAATTACAGGCCAGTTATTTTGGAGAAGTCCTGCCATGGGAGTGTGTCTGGCATTTCCTGGTACCTCCACCCACCCAGGCTGTGCTTTGGGGCTGGACCACCCAGGTGCAGCTGCACTCTTCCCAGGGGGCACTCAGTTCGTGCTTTACAGGCAGGGTTAACTGATCTGGCATTTGGGGTTGACCTGCCTGGTTTCTCCACTGTAAAGTTATTTCTTCCCTTTTGTGTTTAATATTTTCTGGAGAGATACTTTGGGACATGACGACATCTCATTCCTCTTCTCACTGTGCCCTCCCGTGTTAGCATACACTGATATTTTCTTGCTTGAATTACTCATTACTGTGGTGATGTCCGGATGGAGATATTCTGCCCTGTCTCTGCTCCTGTATCTACTGACATTCTACTATAAGGAACAGCTCTCTCCTTCCCACTTATTTAGTCATTTATGTTAATATGGATTTACAGATTCCTGTTTAGTCAGTGGGTTATAATCTGTTGTTATTAGTATTTATTTTAATATTCACATTTTATTTTAATTATCAGTTTATTTTCATCATCCCAGATTTGGCTAATGGGCCCCATCAAGCCAGATTCCTTTTAGCAGGTCCCTGTCATTCTTTTAAGCACTTTTTTTATTTTCTGTCATAACGAGGTTCCAGGCTCATCGTCATCTCTCCCCTTTTCTCAAAGGGGTTCTGGTTCTTCTTAGTGGAGAATGGTCTCGAGAAACCCAGATCTGCTCGCTGCCATTGGGTTGTCACTGCTCCCAGGCCCTTTCAGTGCCCAGAGCTAGGAACACACACACACACACACACACACACCACCACCACCACCACCACCACCACCACCACCACCCCCAACCCACCCACCCAGAAACGTATACACATATATTTATATGCAGACATATGCTTACATTTACTTGTATTTCTGTATCTCTTTCTGCAGATGTGGGTAACCTCAGGTTCACGTGGGTACTTCCAGTTCAGCACCAACAACGTTCATCTTGGCCTTCCCCTTCGAATTTCTGCCTCTCTTTTCTAACTATAAGAAACCTGGCTCCCTTCATCCTCAGGGCACTCAGTCATCACTCCATCCCTCCCCGTGGGTAGCTGAGCGCCCTTCCTTCCCACCCTCCCCCAGCCCCAGCCTGGCCCAGTCCCCAGACCCCACCTCCTCTTGGATTTCTTTCTACCTCTAGTATACATCAGGTTCAATTCGGATACATTTTCCTAGTTAAATCTGGAGTCTGGGGCATGAGCTTTGCTCCCTCAGACATCTCCCACTCTCTCTGAGGCTGGGCAGGATGCACCCTCAGAGGAGCTTGCTGGCTTCAGACATGATTCGAAAGAGGGTAGGTGCTGCCCCAGAGGGAATGGCCTCTCCCACAGCGAACTCATGGGGGCGTGCATGTGCCCTCAAGAACATACCAGCACAGCCACCTATGCACCCTTGTGACCCTGGTAGCGGGGCAGGGAGCCTCTACCCTGACCATGGTGCAGGAAAAATGAGTTTCTGGAGGCCGTGAGAAGAAACCACATTTGTTCTAGTAAAAACGGGACCTGTGACAGGGCCCTCCAAGGTTTGACTCCCGTGTGATCACACCTCCCTTCTGCTTTAGGCCCCTTCTGTTCTGAGTCCCAGCTGCCTTAAAAGTGCAATGTTCAGTGCAGATTTCTGGTGCATCTGCGGGGTGGGCCTGGCACCGGGCCCAGTGCTGCCGCTTGGTCAGTGGCCACGGTTATCTGGGCCTGCTGACCCCTGGTCAGCCTAGGCTGGCCCCAGGGGTTCTGGCTGTTAGCGTTGCCTCTGCACAGAGCACAGGGTGGACATCTGTCTGTAGCCACAATGTGAGCATTGCAGAGCCAGCTCTAAGGGCTTTCAAAGTTTACCTAAATAATGAATTTCATCTCAATTTCTTAAATGTTATTAAATGCTAGTCATCTTCTGAATAATCTCGAGCTTTGGAAATGTAATTCAGTGCTTTCTTTCTGAGAAAGAACATCTGGTGGGGTTTGTCCCCTGCACCCATGGTGTCGGTTCCCCCAAATGTGGTTTCTGTGAGCCAGCTGCGTGTGGGAGACACCAACCCTCTAACGCGGCTTGCAGACGCCCCGCAGGCTTAGCCCATTTTCACTGACCAGCAGTGAGACTTTCTGTCATCCTGTTTTTCCCCAAGGAGAGCAGTTTGGCTCATCAACATGGAGATAGCAGGGAAGGGCCTCCTGTTCTTCCAGAAATGTGATTTGATTTTGTTTCCTACCTGAAAGTTTGGTCTGACAAACCATTTGTGTTGTCATTTCAGTGAACGACTGGTTGAGTTTTACTATATCCAGAGAGTTACACAACCATTACCATAATTAACTTTATAACGTTTTCATCAACCCAAAAAGAAACCCTATACCCTTAGCAGTCACTCTCCATTCCATCTGTCCCAGCCCCTGGCAACCACAAATCCGCTTTCTGGCTCTGGATTTGCCTATTCTGGACATTTCATATAAATGGAATCATACACACTAAGTGACCCTTTGAGGTATCTTTCCATATGTATGAGTCTTTAGAGTTTTCCAAAAACATTTTATGGCTTTCATTTGTTAAATTTATCCCCAGATATGTTATTCTCATTTGTGCTGTTGTAAATGGAGTTTTTTTCTTGACTTCACTTTTGGGTCATTCGTTTCTAGAGTGTAGAAATACAACTGACTTTTGTGTAGTGATCTTGTTCCCTGCGACCTGACGAGGGTTTTTTTCCAGTAGATTGGACCTTAGCACAAAAGCAAGGCTGTCTCCGAGAGCCCAAAATTCTGCTGTCCCAGTGCTTCCCCAGGGACACTGGAGTGCAGCACAGCATCTAAGCTCCCGCAGGCCTCTGGCCAGCCTTGCGCTCACCCTCCAGTTGAAGGCTCCTTGGTGGAGTGCTCACCCTCACTCTGGCTCATATTCAGCGTCCTGGGGTCTTCCACTGTCAGCACTTTGCCTCAGAGCCTGCACTTCACAAAGCCCCTGCCACCTCCTCACGTAGGCTGCTTCACAGCCTTGGTGGTTGAGGGGCTTCTGTGTTTCTGTTTCTGTCTGGAGACATTGCCCTGGTTCGATTCTCTTTACCCACAGCTGCCAGGGCCCGCCCCGGCCCACAGTCCTACCTGGCCCTGCCAGCCTCGCCGGCCCAAGCCAAGCCAGCAGGCCTGCTTTTAGCTTTTGTCTTGTGCTTGCAGAGGAAAAGAGCAGTGGGTTCCGGTTAAAGCCGCCAACGCTAATCCACGGCCAGGCACCTAGCGCAGGTAGGTGCCCACTTTTGGGGGAGCTTGGGGACTTCCTCATACTCTTCCAGGCCTTTGCACGCCCCACCAGTGCTCTCCGGGCTCAGTCACCTGACACGTGAGCCCTGGGAAGCTACTTTAGAGAGCCCGTCAGACCCGGGAGGTTCTCCCACCTGTGAGCTCTCCAGCGCCTAAGATGCCTTGATGTGGGACATCTGGGCTCTGTGCCCAGCGATAACTCACTTGGTTCAGGCTGGCTCGCTCTCCAGCATGTTCTGGCCCCAGCATGCCACGGCATTCACCCTGATTAGCAGAGTGACTTCGATCCAGTGGCACGCCGCTAGTGAGCGGGGCCCAGTGATGGTTCTGTCCGGACCTGCTGGGTCCAACAGGAGTGCCTGGGCAGGGCCAGAAGCATTCTCGTGGTTCTTGTCTGAGTTGTATTTGGCAGGGGGATTTTCTCAATGTGGCATTTTAAAAAGATGCACTGAGTGCCTTTCTGTAGGCCAAGCAGCATTTTAAAATCTAGAGGGTCCCCTGAGGCTTCCCCACTTCCCCTCACGTTTGTGCTTGACCCTCGAGCTATCTTTTGGCTCCCCTCTAGCATTACTGCACTCACTGGATTAAGTCAGAGACATGATCATCAGTTACATGGAAATGTTATCTAATCACATATAAAAATAACGGTAGCCAGACTCTGCATGTCTAGCTACAAAGAAAATGTCTTGGGTTTTTGGGGGGCGGGGGGAAACGAGCTTTCCTACAGTGTCTATCCTGTGAGAAACGTCAGATTTCTGGGGTCACTTTGTCTGGGAAGCACCTGAGAGCCTGAGCTGTCTCACTTCTGCTGGCGAGGTCCGAGGGCCCCGGGCCAACCGACCTCTGTTCCCAGGTCTGCCAAGCCAGAAGCCCAAGGAGCAGCAGCGGAGTGTGCTTCGTCCGGCCGTGTTACAGGCGCCGCAGCCAAAGGCACTCTCGCAGACAGGTGAGAAATGCTCGGCAGGGTAGAGCATCTCTGAAGTTGTGCTTGGGACAGCCGTGTCTCCACACAGGTGGCTTTGGCCACATCTGCCAGATGCACTCAGAAATAAAGAACGCGCTGGGAAAACAGCCCTTGGTGGCCCTGGTGAGCCCAGGGAAGACGGGAGGCCAGACCTGACTGCTGGTGCGCACACCCTGTGCACATCCGGCTTTTGAGCACTGTCCCGCTCCCTGAGGGGTTCAGGTTCGCCTCTATGAGTTTGTGGGTGACACTCAGTCCTGTGTGCTTCGGAGACTCGTAGGGGTATGTTTTCATCCTGTTCCCCAACCCAAAGATATAACTCTCAAACCCTATTTCTATTACGTTCATACAGGCCATGGTTTTCGGTTAATTCTTAACTTTTTTAGTACTCCTGAGCTTTTCTTGTCTTCCTCTTGATCTTTCCCTGTAATTCAAGAAGCCACGCAACATCCTACACAAGGGAAATAATTAATATTTCTCACGAGTTTTTAATTTCACAGGAAATTTTTTATTGTAATTCTGAACAGCCAAAGCCAGATTTAAAGCAGTACATGTCATGTAATCTCAACTATTATAGGAAAAAATGCATAAAATAAAGGTGTTGTTCATAAAACTTATTCTGTAAAACTCATAATTGTTCCCCAATATTTATTTTTCCTCTTACTTAGAACTATTGCTTCTAAATAACTAAAAATTCACACAGTTGTTTATCGAGTAAGAAATAGGATGGTCTCTTATCTGTGTGGTTTTACTTTTGGTTTTGATTTTATTTTCTAAGAATCTGTGACTTACAGCATGACACCAGATTCTTCCTGTCTTAAAAAAGGAGAAATTATGCTGTTGGTCCAGACCGTGGCAGGGGGAGCACTAGACGTGGTCCAGCACTAAACTTCCCGTTTCTCCACTGTCTTTTTGTCCCCACAGTCCCAAGCAGCGGCACCAATGGTCTCAGTGTCCCAGCAGACTGCGCAGGAGCCACGACCTCCACATTGCCCGACAGCCCCACACGGAGAAGGACCTCCGATGAGGCGCCAGCACCTGAGGTCCGTCTGCCCAGGCAGGGAGCACAGTGTGCGGGAGACTTCTCGGGCTTCGCTGAGCACGCAGATGTCACCTGCTCTGAGCAGAGTCAGCCTTGGTCTGTGTTCAGACTTCCTGGGTTTGCTCAGCTGCATCAGGGCAGAAGCACAGCCAGCGAATTGCAAGGGGGTCTCTGCACCGCTGTGAGGGAAGGGTGCCACAAGCAGAGCTCTGCCATGGGGTCCTGCATTGCCCGAGTCTAGTGTGTCATTGCCGTGTGGCCTGGGGTGGCATTCCTCTAGCAGGCGTGCTCACCATTGAGTCCTGAGAGAAATGGCTTTCATGGACCTAGGCCTTGCACTGTTTACGTGGAGAAACATCCTGCCTCCATTTCCATACCCAGCGACTCCTGGGGATGCATGCACATGCTCCCTTTCCACTGGGAGTCAGCCAGAAACCATTTGTTTTTCTTTAAAAACAGCAGTCCTCGGGGTTCTGGAATCATGTAGGCCAGAGCCCGTGTTTCCAGTAGTGTCACAGAGCCACTGCAAAACAAGGGGCACTGAGCACAGAGCCAGCTCTTGCAGTTGGCGGGGATGGGGGTGGAATCCGAGTCACAGTAACACACCAGGCTTCACGCACAACCATACCGCATCTGTGTCTCCGCTCGGCAGAGAAGGTGCTGCCTGCCAGAGGTTCTCCACCCTCCGCGTCCCCCACAGCCCTCGCTGTGTGTTTAGACTCACACGGTGACAACCACCGTGTATAGCTACGTTTCCAACCCTCCTGAGCCCCTACCTTCCAGCCCACTGGCGGAAATGGAGCTAGAACTCATTACTTGCGACAAGTGCTTCTTGGACACTGTCATGGTGGGGTCTCAGGCAGCCAGTCAGGTGCGCAGCTGTGCACCAGAGGAGACCCAGGAGCAACTCAGCCATCCGTTCTCCCACTATGTCCCCAGCTGCCTCCTCTGGTCCCAGGGTCTGCCTACATCACTCTTCCTGTTGGTTCTAGCCCCTCCTCAGATGACCCTCAGCCTAGGGACCCTCACCACAGGAGATGCAGTGAGCAAATGATATGCCGGGAGGTGGTTCAGCTCGCTCAGCACTAATATGTCCCTTTTTGGTTGTCATCTTATTAACTAGGAGAAAGAGGCCCAGAAAACCGAGTCTAGTAACACTTCCGAGGAGGACAGCTGTGAGGAAAAAGAGCAAGTCTCTCAGCAAGCGTTCGTGTTTGGGCAGAACTTGAGGGACAGAGTCAAGGTACGTGCCCAGGGACCGGGCAAGCTATGGGCCAGGGACTCCATCTTTGCATGCCTCCCCCAGGTTCATCAACAGGAGCCTGCCGCTTAAGGGCGGGTGGGGGGCACTGTCATTCATGGCCATGGTTAGCACCTCTGCTTACGCGTACCTCCCTTACTGTGCTGCTTGGCCCTGGCACACACCCTGCCAGCACTGCCTGCCACCCTGAGTGTGGGACGTAGCAGTGGCCAATGGCGACAGGGTACAGGGAGGCAACCAGTGAGGGAGCTTTGTTTCCTTCGGGGTTTTCTGTCAGCGCTAGCAACATTCAGACCGGATCATCCTTAGTTACTGGAGGCCAGACCTGCACGCTGTGGGGTGCTGGGCAGCATCCATGCCCCCGCCCTCTGGATACCAGGAACACACCCAGTTGTGACAACCACACATCCCCAAATAGTGCTGATTGTTCCCTGTGGGGCCAAATTACGCCAGACTGAGAACCATCACCTGATTTTTCAAAAGAAGGGCCGGCAGATAGTTTCCTCTTCCATAGGAGCAACAGCCTGTGGTACCTCTCAGCTGCCTCCCAAGCGGTGGGTGGATCCAGTCTGGGGACTTGGAATCAGGTGGGAGGCATGTGCAGGTGGTAAGGGGTCTCGGCCCCGCATCCCCTGTGAAGATCAGGCAGCCACAGGGACTGTCCTTCTGTGCTGTTTCCAGCAGCTCATCTAGCAGGGAGCGTCTTTAGAGGCCTGAGAGGCAGCATCAGTGGCCATGTCTGGGGACATCTGTGGTCGTCACACTGTGGGGTAGATATTCCTGGCATCAAATCAGTATGGGCCAAGGATGCTGCTCAACACCCTGTAGTGTCCAGGACAATCTGGCCCCAATGTGAGTGATGCTCAGCATGAGAAACAAGTTTCTCAGCGTAGAAAAAACTGCAGGTCATGCTATCTGCATTCTCCTGTTGTGTCACTGTCCAAGAGAAGCACAGATGCCCCAAGAGATGAAAACTAAGTGTTGCTGTCACACGACTTCAGCCAATATAATGAGTCCCTTGGGGACTGCTCCTTCTGTGGAGGAGGATGCAAGCAGAGGGAGGGCGTTGAAATCCATCTGCAGTGGGGGCAGGACCTGGCCTGGCCATCAGGTTGGGTTTAGGGGAACACTGCCTTGACATTGGGGTGGGGGCAGTGTCTCCAAGGTTCTTATGATCTCTGAGGTCTCAGTCGATCCCAGCCTCTCTGTGAAGGGCAGCTCCAGGCCGTGGGCCCCTAGCCCCTCTGAGCCTGCACTTGCCGCTCACGGGACCGAGTCCATCATTCCACCTTTCAGTTCTCGGCAGCAGTGCGTTAGTTCGTATGTGCAATGGAACGGTCATGGCAGTTGGCATCAGAGACGCCCTCAGGAAATGATGCTTTTATTATGTTTACTAGAAAAACCCTTAAAACACCAGATTTGTAAGCATTCTGTAATCTCGGTATAGAAGCATTGATGAAAACACCAACGGGATGCCAACCTGACTGCATTTTTTTTAAACAAGGTCGAAAAAGCTCCCTAATCACTTATGAGTTATTTTTGTACCCTAACCGTTAAAAGCAGAAAGTTGTGGAGTTGATTACAGTGCCCAGCGTGTGCGCGCGCGCACGCGCGCGCGCACACACACACACACACACACACACACACACGCATAGCGATGATAGGATTTGCACGTTGGAGCCGTACGGCACAGCGGAGGGCTCGTGCAGCCAGGCCAAGCTTAGAGGTCCCAAGTGTGCTGCTCTCAGAGTGTAAGGATCCCCCGCCTATTCCCAGTTAATCAGCGAGAACACCGAAGCAGCTGATGTGGAGAACGCCGGACATCCCAGTTCGGAGACGCCGCCCGCCACCAACTACTTCCTCCAGTACATCAGCTCCAGGTGTGTGTTGGCCTGGGCCCCAGGCGTGCGTGGGAGAGCCTCAGCCCAGAGGGACCTGGCCATCCATCGGCCCCGACTTGGGCCCAGACAGGAAGCAGCACCCACGCCAGGAACCTGCCCGGTCCTTCCTCTGGGGCCAGGATGGTTGGGATGAGGCAGAAGCCTCCAGAACCTTGGTCATCCTCCAGCCTCTCCGTTCTTTCCCACTCTGGGCACAGCTATGGAGAGGTCAGGACAGTGGACTTTGGTGGACACCTGAGGGAGAACCCAAGTTCTGTGGAGTTGTTTATTCCAGCTCCCAGAGTGACTTTGTCACCCAGACTTGTGTCCAGAGCAGAACCCAGTGGGCCAGCAGTGGCTTGACCGCCTCCTGCCACACACTGGGTCCCGCCCCTATGCTCACAGCCAGTCTTCTCCTCAGTCTAGAGAACTCGACCAGTAATGCCGACGTCCCCAGCAACAAGTTCGTGTTTGGCCAGAACATGAGCGAGCGCGTGCTGGTGAGTGGCCCCTGTGGGGCCTATTCTTCTGGGGCCCAGAAAGGTTTTGGAGCTCCTGCCCCTCTTCCAGGTCAAAGGGACATGGTGTGGCAGCCACACTGTTTCCTATAAAATTAGGATTTAGCTTTTAGTTGCAGGTAAGAGAAAGAAGACCCAACTTGGACTCAGCTTAAAGCCAGGGCAGGGCTGCCCGCTTTCCATGAGCCGGCGTTCTGCTTCCTGTCTCCCCACCCTAAGGCATCCCTTGAGTCACAAGTCGTGCTCCTCCTGGCCGAAGTGCTACTTGGACCCCCCAGAGCCACCTCTGGGGCCAAGGCCGGTCAGCCCCACTTGACCATGAGGCTGCCGCACGGAGTGGGGGTGGGTGCTATGGCCTCAGAGGGGACCCTGTGTCCCCTGTACTGACACACCACAGCCAAGGCACTCGGGTGCCCTTGGGCCGTCTCTCAGTCCTGGAGACCCTGGCCAGCCAGGGCCGGGTTCTGGAGTTATTTATCGGCTCCCTCACTTACTTTCCTTTTCTTTCCCAGTCGAATGCACTACCCCCTGGGTCCCCTGTGAGTGTGGCTAAGGAGCTGTTTTGGGCCCAACTCATTGCTTCCACCTTGGTCTCAGTCCACACTGCAGTCAGTACTGTCCTTTTTCTGTAACACTGAGCAAGTCAAAGAACTGCCTCACACAGACAAAGGTCAATGCTACAGCCAAGGTAATATCAGGTGGTGACACATGTCTCCTGGTGAGGCCACAAGAGGCCCATTTGGGGGATCCAAGGGCAATTTACATGTGACACACAAGGGCAGATCTGTGAAGACACTTTTTTGTTAGGTTTTAACACCAGTTGGTACTTGAGAATCGGTGTGTGGAGGTGGTGGGGGCTGGCTGGGACCTGCCCCATGGAGAAGGGCTGTCAGTCATGACTGCCAGGTCTGGACAGGTCCACAAAGTTTTGAAGGAGAAGCTGTCAGCAGAAAGCAGCCCTCTGACCAGCAGGGAAGTGCCGAGGGCCACCTTGGCTGAGCAGCTGTCTGCTCCACAGTGATCAGCCAGCTGTGACCGCCCAGACACACCCCTTCCTGAGTTGCCTTCGTTTCCCTGCAGAGCCCACCCAAGTTAAACGAGGTCAGTACGGACGCCAACAGGGAAAACTCGGCTGCTGAGTCCGGGTCTGAGTCCTCGTCCCAGGAGGCCACCCCCGAGAAAGGTACGTGACAGTCCTGCTGCCTCAGGAGGGGGTATCAAGTGGCGTCCATCCACACCCCTGCCTGGGAGGGTTGTGGGGATCAACTCAACACAGCAGTAATAACGGTGAACCAGCCACTGGGACAGTCAGAAAGCCGTGGGCACTGGTTTTTAGTGAGCAGGAAGGAGACATGTTCATCTAAAACCAGCCGGGCCCATGGCAGCTG
The DNA here is from genome assembly GCA_030015415.1 of Cynopterus sphinx. Taxonomy (NCBI): domain Eukaryota; kingdom Metazoa; phylum Chordata; class Mammalia; order Chiroptera; family Pteropodidae; genus Cynopterus; species Cynopterus sphinx. Next base: position 39,428,008 of record CM057390.1, on the reverse strand, counting down.
TGGTGAGGTGGCTGTCAGCCTCTTCCTTCACTCCTGGAGGCAGCAGAGGGAGTTTCTCTTTGGTGTCCTTTTGGAGGTCTGTCCTCTACTGAATGGGAAATGGCAGATCCGGAGCACTGCTGACAGCTCCCAGCAGGTCTGCCTGCGGATTATGAATTCACTCGGCGTGTTTCTGGGTCCACGCCAAATCCCAAGCGTGGGGTGGCTGGCTCCCTTGAGGCCTTTTATCCCCTGTTAGGTACGCACTCCTCCCACCAAGTAAATAGTCAACGTTGTTTAGCTAATGACATTGCAGAGTCCCTGGCCGAATCAGCAGCTGCCTACACCAAGGCAACAGCACGGAAGTGTTTGTTGGAAAAAGTGGAAGTCATCACCGGGGAGGAGGCGGAGAGCAACGTGTTACAGGTGAGGTGGCGTGAAGGTGGGCCTCTTGGCCCTCACATGGAGGGGTGAGGGCCATCAATAGCCCGAAGCTTCTCTGCAACTGGGGGTCCAGCCCCTAAAGGCTCGACCCACGCCCTCCAGGCACTCAGACTTCCCTTGGAAGTGACAGAAGGGCCTGTGTCCCCACCTTTAGGACCTTGTTGGTGGGGCTTTTGTTGAGAGCTCAAGGCTCAGGGACTTTTTGTATTGCTTTGTTTTCCAATGACAGGATCTGTTTTGAGACGTAGTTCAGGGAATTACAAAGACTGTTGTAACAAACGCCTCCTACCACCCAGAGTTAGGAGCTGTGGTTATTTTGTCACTCCAGCACCTCATTGTTGTTTTTATTAGGTGAAAAAAATCACAGATGCAGCCCAGACTTCGCCCTCCTCTTTACTGTCCCCATCTTTCTCCCCATCTTGTGGCAACACGTCCAGTTTCGTGTGCCCGTTCATCTGCTTTTCATTCTTTGACACTTAGTGTGGCTCAGGCCACATTTATATAATATAGGGGAGTTTTTAGAGTAGGGTTTTCGTGGTACTTTTTTTTTCTCAACGTTGCTTTTTAATCTAGCCGCGTTAAATACTGACAAACATTTGCAAACTTTTTCTATAAAGGACCATATATGATCTCTGTTGGTTATTTTTTAAAAACTAACATGTAAGCGTTACTGAGATATAATGCACGTATTATGAAATTTGCCCTTGTAAAGCCTACGATTCAGTGGTTTTTAGTAGCGACGTGCAACTGTCGCTACTAATTTAGAACACGTTTGTCCACCAAAAGGAAACTCTGTGCCCATAATCAGTCCCCCGCATCCTTCTCCCCAGCCCCTGACACCCACTCACCCACTCTGTCTCCATGGACGTGCTTCTTCTGGACATTTCACATCAGTGGAATCGCACACCGGTGGCTTTTTGTGTCTGGTTTCTCTCACTGAGCGTCGTGTGTTCAGTGTTCATCCACTTTGTGGCGCATGTCAGCGCTTTGCTTCTTTTCCTGGCCAAGTGGTATTCCAGCGTGTGGACGGACAGTTGGGTGGTTTCCACTCCTTAGCTATCATGAATCACGCTGCTACGAATGTTTGTGCACAGGTTTTTGTGTGAACTCCGATTTCGATTCTCTGGTGGATCCCTAGGAGTGGCGTTGGTGGGCCACGTAGTCACTTCATGTTGGACATTTTGAGGATCTGCTGTTCACAGTGGCCACCAGCAATGTGTGAGGCTTCTGGTTCCTTCACATCCTCTCCAGTACCTGTTACCGTCTGTCTTTTGGTTGCAGCCATCCTAGTGGGTGTGAAATGGTATCTCATCATCGTTTTGATTTGTATTTCTGTAAGTTTTTAACTATCCTTCTAAAAGTGTAAAATCCATTCTAGTTCGAAGGCGAGACAGGAAGTTGGCCAAGGGCCAGATGTGGACCCCAGGCCATAGTTGGCTGACCCTGGTAGATCATGGGAGTTAGATGGAGGCTCCCAGGGAGCCTTTCACAGTGGCAACCACCCGGCTAGGGTCCCTGTTCACCCAGAGGGCCACCTTGTGTTCCAGATCCAGTGTAAGCTGTTTGTCTTTGACAAGACCTCACAGTCGTGGGTGGAGAGAGGCCGGGGGCTGCTCAGACTCAACGACATGGCGTCAACTGACGACGGGACATTACAGTCCCGACTAGGTGAGCTGCAGGGGGCCCTGTGCAGAGGGTGCAGAGTTCCCAAGGCAGCGAAGGGCGAGGTCCTGACTCAGGCCCTCCACCCAAGTAGCAGAGAAGCGGGTCCCCACAGGAAGTTCCCCAGCACCCACACCCCTTGGCTGCCCCAGCAGCTCCGGCTGCCGGCCCTTCCACGACTTCTCTCTTTCTAAGTGTGAAAATGGACAAGAGCACAAGGCAACTTTTAAACTAAGTTTATGCCCACTGCGGGTGGAACTGGGGGTGTCACATGCACATCCAGTTAGGGAAGGTCTGTGCCCAGTTTTTCTCCACCATATAAAGTGCCAGTTGATTTTGGTAGAAAAGAAAATGCAGAAATCAAACATCAATTGTAGTCTCTTTATAAAGAGGGAAATCTCTGCTAATAACATTTTGGCAGCCCCTGTCTGTTCTGTGGGTTCTTTTTAAAGGAAACGGGGTGACTTTTTATCTTGCTCTTTTTACTCACTATTTTGTGAGCATGTTTCTGTGTCAGATTTTTCTTAGAAACAACTGTTTTTGGAAGAAGTTTTATATTAATATTCTGTTGAAAATGAATGTATATCACCATTTCTCTCTTGATGGACATATAAGTTGTTCCTAGGTTTTTGTAAATGATGCTCCTGGGCCATCTAGATAAGAATCTTACTCCCAGAAGTGTGCCGGCCACAAAAACGGATGTATGTGTAGTGCGTGTATATGTCCAACACGTACATGTTTAAGAAAATCAGCATGTACCTGTGTCTAGACTGAGAAACACATACGTTCACTTTTTTTTTTATCTTCCCAAAGTAAAATTGGCCTCTGGCCTTTACAGAAACAGCAGTCCCTGGCCCAGTAGTAGCTCACGTTGCACCTTTTCACAATTGTCCCTAAGAATGGAACAAATGGAAAGGGCCCTTCGGTGGGGCATCGTTCCTTTTCCCTGTGGACACCCCCTCTATTGCTTCTGATTTTTTCTCATGGAAATGTTCAAGCGTATGTGGACGGAGAGAGCACAGTGTCCCTAGCCCCCCAGCTCATTGCCCTCCTCCCCAGTCAGAAGCGGAGCAGGCCTCGTCACATTCACACCCCTCCCTCGCTGAGGTCCGTCCAGGCACCCTTTCCCTTCACCCACCCAGCCTTTGGTCCTTGTCACAGGCCTTCCCTCCAAGTCCGTGCAAGCTCTTTACTGCCTCAGAGGTGGGCACACTGAGTTCAAAGGCGGTCTGGTTGGTTAGGGTCCAGGACCCTTCCGGCCTCCCCAAGCTGCTCCTCATTCTTTGTAGCCATCTGGGGCCTGGGTTGGGGCGACGCTTTCTAACACTGTCCAGGCCTATCCCAGTGGGGAGAGCTGGACTGGAAGGCAGGCGAGAGGTCACCCACATCCACACGGTTGGGGCACAGGCGGATTGCGTGGGCTCTGATAGATCAGGCAAGCTGACTGTGCCCTTGGGCCCGCTGCGGGTAGCGCTGGGGGTGTCACGTGCACATCCAGAGAGGGAAGATCTGTGCCCAGTTTTTCTTTGCCATATGCCTCCCCCAGTCTGTCTTTGTCTCTCTCTCTTGATGGAAGCTCTGAGCACAGGTTGGCCTTGGCCCCTTTTCTAAGAAAACCACAGAGTGCAGGGGCTGGGGCTTGGCCTGTGAGTGGGGGTCAGTTGGGGTATTGACTTCTTGCGACATGCGTCACATAAAGGGCACGTGTCCCCATTGTGCAGCCCATGAGTGTCCCTGTCTGGCCCCACCTCATAGTCTGCCTCCTGCTCTACCTAATCACGCCCCTCCCAGGGGAAACGCCATGCTGCGGGCATCAACAAGACCCCCTTCCCACCAGTGGCCTTGGGGTTCCTGCCCAGGGGAAGGTGCATGGTGCCAGGCTGTCCCCAACATGTGGGCAGCTGTTGCCCAGCAGACCGTGGAAGAGTCGTGGGTTTTGCCCTTCGGGTTCGCTTTCCTGCCAGGTGTGTCTGTTCTCCTGGCTGGCTGTTAAGTGGGGTTGGGGACCAGGGCTGAGTGGCCTCATTGGTTGCAGTGATGCGGACCCAGGGCAGTCTGCGGCTGATCCTCAACACGAAGCTGTGGGCCCAGATGCAGATTGACAAGGCCAGTGAGAAGAGCATCCGCATCACGGCCATGGACACTGAGGACCAGGGCGTGAAGGTCTTCCTGATATCGGTGAACAGCCCCAGCGACTGCCCAAACAGCCCCCCAGGCCAGGGCAGCACCCCCAAAGTCAACACAGGGGGAGGCTCCTGGGCACTCTGCACTGAGAACATGGGCCAAGAAAGAGCAAGGAGGCCTCTAGGCAGGCACGTCCCCCAAACGAGAGGCAGGGGTGCCACTGGGGACCGAATCAGCTGCTGCTCCAGGAATCTCTTGGGGAGTCCGGGCCCTGGTGCGTGGTCCCGTTTTTGGCCAGGAGAGCATATCATGTTCCCCAGCCGGAGGTCGTGGCATTCCCATTGCGGCGTGGGCAGCAGCCACACCCCCCGAGGGCGGTCACTGCTATTCCCCCCCACCCCCACCCCCCGAGGCCTTGGAACCAGCACCTCCTCTGTCTCCCCCAGGCCAGCTCCAAGGACACGGGCCAGCTGTACGCAGCCCTGCACCACCGCATCTTGGCCCTGCGCAGCCGTGTGGAGCAGGAACAGGAGGCCAAGACACCTGCCCCCGAGCCTGGGGCACCCCCATCCAATGAGGACTACAGTGATGACGACGACGTCCTGGCTCCGTCAGGGGCCACCGCAGGTGGTGAGCCAGTGGTCCCTGCCCTGGGAGGCGTGAGGGGGCTGGTTTCCTAGGTCTTCTCTCACCCGCAGCCTTCGGCCCAAGGCTGACCTCTGGGTATTGGGGCCTGACCTTGGGGGTGGGCTGCTGTCCAGGATGGGGACCTGACAGCGAAGCCACTGCTTCCCACAGGCGCTGGCAACGAAGGGGACGGGCAGACAGCCGGGAGCACATAGCGCCAGGAGCCGGCTGCCCACGAGCCTGCTGCTTTGTCCGTCTGTCCGCCTGCCCACCCGCCCTCCCCGGCAGTGTCGAGGCTCGGGGCTCGGGAACCACACTCCCCGCTGGGTTGGCCACAGTCCGGATCCACACGGCCCGTTCAGAAGCAGACTCGGGAACTGCTTGAATGTGGTTTGGGACATGAGACCTCATCATATTGATGAGCAAAACAAAAAGAACATTTCTTTCCTCTCCCCTTTGAATTGAAATGGCACATTAAGACTTGTCACAGCTTCTCACTGGGACTGGGACGCCTGGTTTCTTCACCCCTCCGTCATGTCGCCGACCACCGCTGCTGCTGCCCCCCGTGGCGCTGCCCCCTGTGCATTCCCACCGTCTCCCCAGGCCACCAGGTCTGTCCCCACAAGTGTAAACACTGGGCCTGCTGGATGTTCTGCTAACCGCTATCTTTAGCCCCCGTTTCCTACATTCTGACTTGGGGTACGTGCTTTTAGGTTTTCTTCTTCCCAAAGCTTTGTTTTTGTTTCCTTAGGCTGAGACACTCCTGCGTGCTGAGCGGGCGCAGGTCCAGGGTCCTCATTTTCCCTGTGGGTCTGGCCACTGTGCCAAGGCCTTACTGGAGGGCTGGCGGTGCTCCGAGGGCCACTGGGGGCAGGCCCCCACTTGTTCCCCACCTGGGGTTTTTAGGGCCAAGTCATGGGGTATAGAGGGGTGGGCCCCACGCCTGGGGAGAGCTTATCTAGGAAAGGGTCACTGGACCTGGGAGGGTCCCTATTGCCCTTCTGCTTCTCCCTGTCACGTGGGTCATCTGTCATCAGGCACCCAGGTGCAAACCTGTTGGCCACTCCTTGCCCAGTCCTGGACATCAGGGCAGGGGCCTCCGTGAGAGTCAGAGAGGGAGCTTATTAGCAGGGACTTGAAGGAGGGGGCAGGGGACTGGTTCCAGACAACAGGTCATCTAAAACTCGCAGCACGCACAGGAGCAGGCGCCGTGCCCACCCACGCCAGAGCAGGGTTAAGGGCTGTCCCATCTGCAAAGGAGGCCCCTGTGCCAGGGCTCGAGAGATCAGGGAGAGGCCCAGCCCACCCTCGCAGGGGAGGAGAAGGCCTGGTCTTCGCAGCTGTGCCGCGTAGCCCGAGCCTGACCACGGGAAGACGCCAGAGGCCCTGGCAGATCCGGTCACACTTCTCTGCTTTACGCCTTAGCCATCTAGTGACAAGTAAAACCCGATAATGCCCATGTGTTTTGGAACATTTATGTAAGATTGTCATATGAAATGTATTTGGGAACTACATTAAAACTTTTAACTAAACCCTTGGTCTCCTGCGTGCCCCAGGGGCCTCAGGAAGCCCGAGGGCCTGGCCAGGCATGGCCTCTGCCTTCCAGGGGAGGCTCTTCACACAGCCTGGCCAGCCTGCTGCCCTGGGCCCCAGCCCCACAGTCCACGCCTGGACTGGCCAAACTTGGCTGCCTTCCAAGACCTGCCGCCTCCAAGCGCAGAGCCTGGCCCTGCAGAAAGCTGTTGGCTCGCACACCCACCCCCACCCCCCGCCCCTGCCCCAGGACCACTGAGAGAAGGATGGGGTTGGGGTGCTGGCAGGACCAGGATCCTGCAGCAAAGCAGAACTCCGCGAAAGCGGGGAGGGGGGACATCTACAGTGGTTTCATGAGGCCTGAGGTCAGTGCAGGGTGGACAAGCAGGGCCTTTCTCCCTGGGGGTGCCGTGTCCCACTTGGGCCTGGTGGCCAAGCAAGGCCCTTTGAGACCTGGTCCAACTGGTTCTGCAGCCTAAATCCTCCTTCACTCCCCTCCAGCCCCCACCCCAGGACGACCCAGCTGCAAGCCCAGGTGAGAGGGGCGTTGGCTTGGGGATGCTGGGGTAGGGACCTGGGGCGGCGCTCACAGCCGCCAGGCGCTGGTCATCATGGCCACGAACTCCTCGTCCGAGTCCATGGAGGCGCTCACGCCGCTGTAGTAGTCCCTGAATTCAGCCAGCGTGACCTGGGGGCAGACGGGCTCTAAGTGGGGACCAGAGGCCGGGCAGGAGCGAGGGACGCGCCTCACGGGGACCCACCTGCCCGTCCTGGGAGGAGTCAAAGTTGTCCAGGAAGCGGCGGAGCACCTCCTCCTCGGTCCACTGCCCGCTCCGCACCTTGGGGTGAGTGCGGCCACTGTACACCCCCTGGAGGTCCCCCACGGTCACCACGCCGTCCCCGCTTCGGTCCAGCTTGGCGAACGCTGCTGCAATGACCGCCTCCCGGGCCTGGGACATGGGAGGCTGAAAAAGGGAGTGAGTGGTGACTAGGACCCCAGCCCCTCCAGGTGCAGACTGCAGAGTGCAGGGGATCCCTGAGCAGGTGCCTCAGTGGTGAGGGTCCAGTGTCTCCGTGCTGACCCATTAGCCCACAAGAGCCCAGCACCCCCCACGCAGCAGGGTGAAGGGCTCCCCAACAGTCAGCAGGCCTACCCTCAGCGCCCTCAGGAACTCCTCCAGGTCCAGCGTCCCGCTGCCATCGCGGTCCCAGCGCCGGCACACGCCCTCCGCCTCGGCTGTGTCCAGCGCCATCCCTAGCTCGGCCAGGCCCCGCTGGAGCTCCGCCGCATCCAGGGCCAGGCTCCTGTCCTTGTCCAGGCGGCGGAAGAACCTGGGGGACAGGGACACAGTTGGAGAGTGGTCCCTGGGGCTGAATGGTCAGGGACGTGTGAGGGGACAGCTCACCTGGCCAGGCCCTGGATGCCCGAAGTCCCTCGGGACAGACACTGTGCCCGGAGCTTCTCCACGGTGGTGTCCACTGCATCCATGCTGGGTTGGGACTCTGAGCAGCTAGACGGGAGAGAGGTCACGGGGTTTCTGCTTAGCCAGCCAGGCTACAGGCTGAGTGTCTCCTACTCACTCACCTGGTTGTTGCCTGTCCTGGGTCCTCCAGACAGCCACTCCGCTGGCTCCTGTCTGCTCTGTCCAGTGTTGGCTGTGCGTTCTGCCTAGCAGGACTGTTGCTAAGGGACGATGGCTCTGGAGACTGGGAGGGGCCCCAGCTGTAACCCTGACTGTGCCAGGTGGCAGGGCCAAATGGAACAGGGCAACTCTGTCCCTGGCACCACCAGCCAGCCACCGTCCTGCTCGCTCACTCCCAGCCCTGCAATGCCCAGGCCTGGGATAGAGCCGGACCCAGAACCAGGTTGGAGATAGAGGTCCGTCCCTTCATGGCCACAAGGAAGATGGGCAGGCCACAGCCCTGCAGTGACCAGAGTGTCCTAGATGGAGGGAGACAATGCTGTGGCCAAGGGGCTCAAGGCCCAATTCCTGTGGGACCTGAAGCAGATCCCCTCCTCTCTCTGGGTTTCCCTGGCACAGGACTGCAGCCACAGTTCCTGAGGGATTTAAGTTCAAAAGGGCTGGAAGTGGCCAAGCCCACATCTACTGGGGGGTCCTGGGACCGGTGCCAGCCAAGCCAGGACACAGCGGATTCCCACAGATACTTCTTCCCATGCTAACTCAGACAAGGCAGTTCCGGGGAGTTCTTTAGGGGCTAGCTGTGGTGTTTCTGTCACATGGGTCTTTTGGTGGTTGGTTTTCAGTTCTCATTCATCATTGGATAGGTTTGCTTGTGACAAGCTGGTAAGCCAGGACGTTGCGGTACAGAACATTGTGACCTCTGACACAAGCCAAGAGGCACCGAGGCCACCGTCACAGAAGGCCTTCAGTCAAGACCTTGGTATCTTTGCTGAGAGCATGACGCCAAAGAGCAGGATCGAAAAGGACACTGGGTTTCCCAGTCTTAAAACGGGCCTCGTTTGGGGACCCCCACTTGCGTAGACCAAGATCGTCAGTCTCTTCAAAACCTGAGCTTGCACCTGGAATGTGGTATGGTCAGGGGGTGCTGCCGCTGCCAGACACCAAGCCGTGGATTACAAGTGACCGGGCGATGACTCAGGCCGTCCTGTCAGCTTGGAGAAACCGCAGTGACATTCTGCTGCACGAAGCCTGCTGGCTCGCCACAGTCCAGAATTCTCTGGGTAGGCAGAAAACACTGCGTCGTTTTTTATGGGTGTTACATGTTTTTTTTCCTATAGCAAATGTAAAAGCTAACCCCAGTGGTAGTTCTGCTTGGCATCTCCTCAAGGGAATCAGAATTTCAACGGTAACTTCTCCAAAACTCAGCCTCCCAACCCTCTCAGCCTCGCTTTCCCAGCTGTGAAATGAGCAAGCCTGTGTCCGCAGGTGGCTGTGAACTCTAGACAAGGTCATGTGCACAGAGTGCCCGGCACAAGCCCCTGGGTCTAACGTGTATCTCTCTGCCCACCAAGGCTCCCCATCCCCCCGGACTGGGAGCAGCACGGGGGCCAGTTCCCCAGCCCCCACCCCCAGAAGAAAGGAGGAACCAAGGCCAAGAAATCATCAAGTTTACTCTTGAACTTAGACAGGCCCCAGCCTGCCTTCCCTCTTACAAACAGACCCCCATCCATCCAGAGGAGTAAATGGGGCTATTGTTACCACACTGGGGGGCACTGTTGGACACCGGGTGAACAAGCGGTACGGCCCTGAGGGCTGGGGACAGGCACCAATCTTTCCAGGCTGAACTGGGCCCTGCCCCTTGGTTCCCAGTGTGACAATTCCCTGAGTAAGGAAGCCAGGAGACGGCTGCCATGGTACTGGGCTGGGCACTTCAACTGGGCAGGAAAGGGCACAGGGTTCCCTGGTTTGACTTTAAAAAGCAAAGTGCCTTGACGTCTTGGGCCAAGAAGGGCAGTGTAAAAATAAGGAGTTAAAAAATAGATTCTCTAGGAAATATAAAAAAGGAGTCAGCTGCTTGCTACAAATGCCGGACTGGGGGACAGCCTCATCCAAAGTGCTGGGGACCTCTGGCTTCCTGCAGGGCCCACAGACCCATCCTGCTCCTACCAGGGTCTCCGGATGTGCCAGGTACTGGTGACAACAAAAAGCCTGCCCTCGTGAATCCTACATCCTGATGGTAAGAAGTTCCACAGAGAAAAAATGAAATACACAGGGTAATGACGGGGACTAGGGAGGAGTGACTTCAGATGAGGTCAGGAGAGGCCTCTCTGGGGGGACATTTGAGCAAAGACCTGAGTGACAAGGAATCAGTCCTGTGCCATCTGGAGGAAGAGCATTTGAGGCAGAGGGAATACCCACTGTAAAGGCCCTGAGGCAGGACATTAAATCGAGAAAAGATTCAGGGATGCCTGAGCTCTCCTGGGCAGCGCAGTGTGGCCGCCAGCACCCCCGCATGTCCCACATGCACACTCTTCCTTCTGGGTTAAAGGTTGAGGCAGAAGTCAGGAAAAAAGTACCTAGAATTAAGTTTTCAAATAACCCCTGCAAAACGGCATGAAGCTTGAGGCTCAATTCTGGCTTGGGATGAAGAGTAAGAAAAAGCATTAGTCTGGGAGAAGCGAAACCCAGGCAGGGGGAAAAGGGAGAAAATTTCAAATAATGTGGAACTTGATGCCATCTGCCTCCACTAGAGAGGTGTCAAACACGGATGTTTCGCGGGCCAGACATCTGGCCCTAAGAGAGACAAGGAGGCTAATTAAAACACACTCTGCCTAAATTGGGTATCCTGGCTCAGATCCAGGCAGGCAGGCCGGCCAAGTCTGAAGCTAGAAATCCAGATTTTTGTGTGTAAATGTTGCCAATTTTTCAGCAAGGGTGATTGATTCAAAGTTTGTTTTTAAAAAATCCTGTCTGGACTAAACATCTTCATTTGGCCTGCAGGCTACCCATTTAAAACCTATGACTTTCTAGCAGGTTCTTGTGCTTGGAAGATTATGGCTCTGCACAGGGTCCCCTCTGGGTCACTGCTGACCCTCTCCCCCCGCTGAGGACACCAACAATGGGAAAAATCCCCACAGGGACCCTCTGTCTCCGTTCTGGAGTCTGTGCTCCGGGGCTCACACAGTAGTCCCAAACACGGCTGGTTGGAGGTGGTCCCTGTCCCCCTCTGCCTCGGTGCTGTTGGCAAGAGGTGAACTGGGCCCACCAGTGAGTGGATGGCCAGGGTCACTGGCTGGTAGGGGTCCCAGGCGCTCGGCCTCAACCAGGGTGGCCAGCAGCCCAGCCAGGGGTGGCCGGCGGCGGCAGATGTCCTGCAGCAGCTCAGCCCGGGGCTGCAGCTGCCCGATGAGCTTGTCCCTCTGGTGCACAGCAGACTGCAGACTGTGGACAGTGGCCTCAGAGGTCAGCAGCTGTTCCTGGAGAGCAGCAATCTCGCTGGCAGGGAGGCAAGACATGGCAGTTAGAGCACTGGACGCCAAAGGTTCTCCTGTGCCTGCTCCCGACCTCCAAGGCTGCCTCACCATCAGGGTGAAGGCCGTGCTCCTCACCGCTGCCTCAAGACCTCCCCTAGTTATGGACTGAATGTTGTTGCCCCCAAACTCACATGTTGGATACCTATGTCCCAATGTGATATGTGAAGGTGGGGCCTTCAGGAGGAAAGGTTAGTTGAGATCATGAGGGTGGCGTCCTCACGATGGGGTTAGTGCCCTTATGAGAAGAGACCAGGGAGCTCTCTGCCCCATGAAGACACAGTGAGAAGGTGGCCATCTGACACCCAGGAGGGGTCCTCACCAGGAACTGAACCCGCCAGTACCTCGATCTTGGACGTCCAGCATCCAGAACGGTGAGACATACATGTCTATAGTTTAAGCCACCCAGCCTGTGGTATTTTGTGACGGCAGCCTGAGCAGACTCATAGCTCCCCCTGGCTCTTCCTGCAGTTCCTTTCTCCTCTACATCTTTTTTTATTTGTTGTTCAGCTTAAATGGCTCTCCTCCTCTAGGAAGCCTTCCCTCTGGGTCCCCTTAGCACCCTATGTGCACCTCCATCACAACTCTGATCACCCCATATTGTAAAGGCCTGGTGACGTGTCTGGGCTGCGTAGATCTTACTGATGTGCCTCAGTGCCCAGCACAGTGCCTGGCACATAGTAAGTCCTCAGTAAAGACACATGAATGCATCCAACCAGCTCTGAATGGGTTGTTTTCCACCTGGGCCCCAGCACCTCCGTGGGTGCTCGTCTCATCCCTTTAAATTCTTAGCTGCTAGGGGGACCCTTCAAAGCTGCGGACAGAGTCCATCCTCCTCTGCTCAGGAACCTGCCGTGGGGCTCCCAGTGTCTACACCAGGAGGTCGGTGGTCCTTGCACCCGTCAGTAGCAGCTGACTTGGCCTTTTGGGAAACTTTTAGGTTAAAAATCCACACTTGTGCGGTATCTTAACTTCATGCGCTGCCGACTAATTCGAGCGTTTTGGTGTTTGTTTCAGTCCCTCCAGGGGTCCGGCCTCCACGTGAACGCCTGCGATCGTCCCCCACCCCCGCCAGCGCTCCCTGTACCATCGGGGCCCCGCCGCCGCCGCGGGGTGCAGCCGGCGGGCCTGGGCCTCACCGGTCCTTGGAGCGGCCCAGCTCGTCCAGCGCGGCGCGCAGCCGCTGGTCCTGGCGGGCCAAGCGCGCAGCCTGGGCGCGCGCCGTGCGCTCCGCGGCGTCCAGCCGCGCCTCCAGCTCGGCCACGCGCCGGTGCACGGCCGCCAGGTGCGCGTTCGCCTCGCGGATCTGCAGCGGCGGCGGCGCCGACATGGCCCGGCCCGGCCCGCCCCCGAGGGCCCGCTCCGGCCCTCCGCGCGACCGGCCGCGGCCGCCCAGGGCGCGCCCTCGCCCCCCCAAAGCCCCCGGCGGTTCCGGCACCTCGGAACCCCGCCCCCGGGCCCCGGCTGCGGGACGGGCCGGGCCACCCCGAGGCAGGCCCCGGGATTGGTCCCGACCCGGAACCCGACGGCCCTGGACCCGCCCCCGGAACCCGCCGCGCTCCTCACGGGCCCACACGGTGGCCTCCCGGGCCGTCCCGCGGGTCCGGTTCTGGCCACGCCCCCCGCCCCAGCGGGCCCGGGCCCGAGCCCTCCGGGACGGCGGCGCCGGAGGCGGGCGCCTGGCGCTCCGCCCCGCCCGCAGGCGGTCGCACGCGGTTCGGACTCCGGCTTCGGGACCGGCCGCGGCGCGGGACCCGGCGCCCACGCGGGTTCCGGGCCCGGTACCGCCCTCAGCCCCGCCCCAGGCCAGGCCGCCCCCGGGGCGCCGGGCCACTCCCGACGCAGACCTCTGGGCCGCAGCCGGCGGGCTCCGCCTGCGCCCGCCCGGGCCGGCCCCGGTCCCCTCCAGGCCCCGCCGCGCGAGCGCGCAGCCCCGCGTCCGTGTCCGTGTCCGCGGCGCTCAATAAAGTTGCGTCTTGTTGCCGCCCGGCCGGCCGCGGGCGGCGCGCGCAGCCCGGAACTCTCGCGAGAGCGGCGGCGGCTGCCCTTGGGCGCGGGGCGGCGCGGGGCCCGGCCATGGCGCGGAGGCTCTTGCAGAGCTACTGGGACGTCCCCGACGGCACCGAGTGCCACCGCAAGGCCTACGCCAGCGCCAGCATCGGCGGCGCCGTCGGTGAGCGCCGCGCGGGGGTCCCGGCGGTCCCCGGGGGTGTCCGATGCGGGCCTGGGGGGCGGCCGGGGGACCCCGCGGGGCGGCACGGGGTCGGGGCGGAGCGGGGATGCTGAAGGCGCTCGTACGACAGGGACCCGGTGGGGCGTCGGACTGAGTCAGAGGACGCGCGGAGGTCATGGGGTCGGCGGGAGCGTCCGAGGGGGTCACAGGGGGCGGGGTGCCGCGCCGGGCGTCCGGGGCGCCGTGTGGGGAAGCCGCGGGGTGAGATGGGGCCGGTCCATGGATCAGAGGGGCGTTCCACCCGGTAACTGGAGATGACGTGGGACCTTACTTGGGGATCATGGTTATTATTGGGGCATCTGGGGGGGGGGTACAGAAGCTTGAGAAAGTTCTGGAGCAGGATGAGGTCTCTTTAGAGTCCAGAAGAGTTGCGTGGTCAGGGAGGGACCTCTGAAGTTTATAGTGGGGCTGCCAGAGAACCCCTGGGGGTGCTGCCGGGATCGTGGGTGAAGTGAGTCGGGTGCCATAGGGATAGCCTTGGGGCTGTGAACGCACCCGGAGCCCTGACAGTCCCTTGCAGGAGGAGCCCCCAGACTGTGTCCCTTCCAGACTCCTCTCATCCTGTCTCCCCGAGAAGCAGCGATGGTGGCTTTGGCCGCCGCCCTACCTCCCGCTTCTGCAACAGGGTCTGGCAGGAGCCGAGCCTGCCCTGGCAGCACCCGCCGGGATAGGCAGACCTAGTGATCACTGCCGTTACCTCCGCACGTGGAAGGGCCTCCACTTCTCTGAGCTGGAAGATGAAGGTCCCAGAGGCGAATTAACTGCCCCAGATCTACTGAGCTGCTCCTGGCAGTGCTGGGGGCCAGGCACATGCGCACGGGGTTCCTGGTGGGAGTGTCTTCAGGATACAGGGCTGTCCCAGGGGGGTGCGTTGTGTAGAGTCTGCCTGAGTGGCAAGTCGTTGGGACAGTGTAGGGCCAGTGGTAGGGCCATAGGATTCTCGTGGGGGAGATCCTGACTCTGGCAAATGCCTAGAGGGTCCTGGCTGTGTCTCGGATATTAAAGCAGGTGGAGTCACCTGAGGGGCCTTCAGGGGAAGCATTTGGAGAAGTGGAGGCTTTGGGGATTTTGAAGCTGAGAAGGACATTAACAGCGATGTCTGTGAGTGGGGGTGTGCGTGCGTGCTCACAGATGCACTGCGCCCTGGGACTGAAGTCTCCGTAGCTGTTGGGGAGACCAAGCACGTCTCAGGAGTAGGGTGCTGACAAGTGAGTGAGGAGCCTCAGGGTGGGGGGCTTGCTGGAGGGTGTTTGAGGGGATGTGGGTGGGACACTGACAGGTGCCATGTCAGGCAGTCCCAGAGAGACTCAGATGTGCGATGGTCACTGGCGTCTGTGAGCTCTCCAGACCATCGAGGGGTCTCTGCACATTGGCCTCCTCGCCCACCTGTGTCTCCTCGCTGACCAACACCATTCTCCATACAGCACTTGGTTCACATGTGTCCGCCAGTCCTGTCCCCTCCCTGCTGCTTGGTTCCCTGACCACCCTCTGCCCTGGCCCGAGGGTTTAATGTTTGGCTTCCCTGAGCTGGGGAGCCCCTGGAGGACGGGGGGGCTCAGGCCAGCAGAGCCCAGCACCTTGTAGGCACAGCGGTCTGTGAAGTGAGGGAGGAGACGTTAGCCATGAATGAATGAATGAATGAATGAGTCAGGGGCACACAGTAACGGAATGGGTGGATGGATGGGTGGGGGTTCACGATAACAGTGAATGAACGCATGCTCACGCACACTGACTAAGTGAATGAACAAACCACATGCACCGTCTGCAGGTGTCTGCGGGAGGCCGAGGGGGTGGGGAGGGATGACGGGAGGCTCTGGACCAATGCCAGTGAGTAGTGGTCTCCTGTGCTGGGGGTCTGCTGGGAGTCTCAGCGTCTGAGGAGCCAGGCGGGTCCTGGAGGGCGGGCTGTGGCGGTCCCCATACTGGATGACTGCTGGGGGAGAGTTGGTCAGGCAGTCTGGACCCTGAGATAATCAGGGCGCTCCTGGATCATCTGCACCCAGTTCGAGGCCTTCTGGGGTACATATGGTGGTGGGAGCACTCTGGCTGGCATGGCCAGGACCGTGGGCATATGGCGGGGTCTACAGGGTGCCCCCAGTGCTCACTGCCTGATTAGGTTTGGGGGCAGCACTGAATCTAGTCCGCGGTCCCCCTCAGGGGGTCCTAAGTGAGTGTTTCTCTTCCCCTCATCCCGGGGCCTCATTTTACCCATCTGGGGCGTGAGAGGGCAGTCTTGGCTGTCCTCACAGCTGCTCTGAAGCTTAACCCCACTGTCCAGGGTGCCAGGCCCCCCACGGTGGCTCCAGTGAGTGGAATCAGAGCCCGGGCTGAGGTGGGAGGCACTGCTCAGCCTGGAGGCCCTGTGGCTGGGTCCAGGAAGCTGGAGGCTTGGGAACTGGGGTGCAGCCCACTCCCCAGGCCTGCAGTGCGGGGCAGAGCATGGCCTTTGGGTCAGACCCACGTGGCTTCCAGACAGCTCTGCCGGGTGACCTCAGGCAAGTCATTCTGCCTCTCTGAGGTCTCCTCCCTTCCCATGAAGCAACGAATATAAGGGGACTGAGCCCCTGGGGCCCTGAGGAAGATGACTGGGGCAGTGACTGCACCTGCCAGCTGGCCGATGGCAATTCTCTTTTGTCTGGGATAGAATGGTGTGGCCCCAGGACGTCCCTGCTAGCAACTAGGCCACGCAGGGGGTCTTTGGGGAAGGGGGGTGCATTGTCACCTGAGCAGGGTCAGCTGCAGGATGGGAGCCCCATATTGGGCAGTTCTGGTGACGGGAAGCCAGCTAGGTAGGCCCTGGACTACCCACCCACTGAGGAGGGCCTGGTGGGCAAGGCTGCCCGAGGGTCTGCCCCAGCCTCGCCTCAGGCCCACACGCCGGCCAGGTCAGCACTCACTCAGGGTGCTCCAGGATAGAACCTCGGCCCTCACCATCCGCCTGGCATGCGGGTTCAGGCCCAGCCCCACCATGGCCCCTCATGCATAAAAGCTAATGTCAGGGGCAGGGTGGCCACGCAGATGGCAGAGATGGAAAAGCTGAGCTCAGCAGTGAGGAGGTATTGACAGCCCTGGGAGCCTAGCCTCTGCCAGGGAGGATTAGGTCAGGGAGCCCAGGCCCCCCAGGAGAATGGAGCCTTTGATGGGAGTGGGGCCCGGGTGCCAGGGCCCCTGGGGACGCAGCTGTGGTTTCTATGCCCACACTCAAGGCTGGGGAGCAGCCCGGCCACTGAGGCCCCAGGCGCATCCCCGAACCTGCTGCATACGGGGTTGCTGCCCTGGAGCAGGGGTGGCCCCGGAGGTGACGGGGACCCAGGCAAGCCTTCTGTGAGGCTGGCTTTTCAGGCCTTCGGAGGGAGGCTGGGGGGCCACAGGTGGCAGGGGACCCAGGCATCGGAGCAGCAGGCCCAGGTGCACACCTCATCTGCGCTACCTGGGGTCACCAGGGGGACAAAAGGAGAGGGTTTAACAGGCGTGGCCCCAGCCAAGGCCACTTGGCACCAAGGCCCAGTCTGAACCACCTTGTACCCCTGTCATCCCACAGGCCTGATCACCTCCGCCTACAGCGTCGCACTCAAGCCCGCGGACTCCTTCCTGGAGGGCGTGGCCAGGACAGGACGGTACACATTTACCGCAGGTGAGCCAGCCTGGGGGCGTCTTACTCCTCAGGTCCCTCCTGGGACTGGCCTGGTGGTCACAGCCCTCTGGGCCCCTGACTCAGCGCCCCCCCATCCCTCCTCGTCTGCCCCCACAGCTGCCATCGGTGCCATGTTCGGCATCACCTCCTGTGTCAGTGCCCAGGTCCGAGAGAAGCCTGACGACCCCCTCAACTACTTCCTCGGAGGCTGTGCGGGAGGCCTGACCCTGGGAGCGCGCAGTGAGTGAGCCCCTCCGCTCTCCCTCCGCCCCTGCTCACCCGCATGCTGTGCAGGGTGCTCTCTGCAGCCCGGGGGGTCGTGCAAAAGCCCCTGGTACTGCCAGTTCAGTACCAAGAGCAGCTGCTGTGCTCCGCGTCACCGAGCCCTCCCCCCCACACACTCACTCGGACCACACAGGCCTCCTCTCCCCTCCAGCCCGCCAGGTACCCTCCTGCCTCGGGGCCTGTGCCCGGACTATGCCCCCCAAATGTTTCCTCAGATGTCAGCACAGCTTCCTCTCACCGTCCCCCCTATGTGCGACGTAGGACACCCGCTGCCCTCACTCCTTATGCCCTTCTGGCCTCCGTGCCTTGCCAAAGAATTTGAGGTCACTGCCTGTTCCGCCACCAGCCTGGGGAGTGCTGGGTCTCGCAGTGCCTCTCTCTCCCAGCACCCAGATCCCTGGCTGGCCGGACACGCAGCCCCGTGGGGTGCCGCTCTCACCTTTCCCACTCCACAGGTGCAGGCACAGAGCTCAGAGAGGTGGCTGAGGTGGCCTGAGGTCACCCGGGACCCAGCAGAGCACGCCTGTCTAGTGGGAGGGGCCGCGCCTGAGCCGGCCTGGCACAGGGAGCAGACGCCGCGCTGCCTGCCTCCCTCAGCCTTGGGACCCAGGGGGGCGGCCACACACAGCTAAACCACCCTGGCCCATGGCCCAGCAGGCTGGGAGAGCCAGTGGAAGGTGCCGGCAGGCAGAGAGGCAGGGCTCCGCGGAGGAGGGCCGCACTTTGAGTCCTTGGGTGAGGTCTGGGTGTGACACACGCCCCGAGCCCGTGACGGAGGCGTGAGCCCCACACACAGTGAGCACACCCCGTCCCACGCGGCGGGAGATGGGGCACCGGCTCGGGCTCCTTGGTTTGCCAACCACGAGGCAGATGTGAGGCCAGTGCCCGTGACCAGGGCACGGGCTGAGACTCCCCAGCATGTCGTCTGCTCGGCAGCTTGAATGTCCCGCCACCCGAGCCCTGGGCCCCGCTGTCTCTGCCTCAGTTTCCACACATGTCTGCAAAGGAAAGGGCCAGGGACTCTGTCCCTCAAGGGAGGGGCATCTTCTCAGGGTGCCACCCGGGCTGGGTGCAGGGAGCCACCCGTGCCTGACCCGGCCCTCCCCACCCTCGCAGCTCACAGCTACGGGATAGGAGCCGCCGCCTGCGCGTACATGGGCATGACGGCCGCCCTGGTCAAGATGGGCCAGCTGGAGGGCTGGAAGGTGTTCGCAGAGCCCAAGGTGTGAGCCCCAGCGTGTCCCACAACCCCGGCAGGTGCAGATGCGCCTCAAAATAAACTCTGTCTACATCTGTGTGTCTGTCTCCCGTTTCTTCTCCGCTGCTCTCCAGCTGACGGTGACAGGCCTGGCCAGGCCAGTGAGGGAGGCCCAGGGCAGCCTTGGGAGGGAGCAGGCGATAAAGCGTCTGGGTTTGTTCCCGTCTGAGCCCAAGGCGCCCGCTGGGCCTTGCGGCACAGAAAGGGTGGCCAGCATGTGGGAGCCCGCAGCCCTCCCTGCCGCCTCTGCCGCAGGTCACAGGCTGTCCCCCGTCTGGGCCTCCCCACAGGGCCAGCAGCATGTGGGAAACACCCAGGGCCCACGCACGGCCGGACTCCCGACTCCTGGCCATTGGAGTGGAGCATGTCAGATGGCCCGGCCCGGAGCCTCGTCCCTGTCCGACAGGCCACCAGGAGCCTGCAGGGCAGGGGTCCATGCGGCAACAAGGGGAGAGACTGTCAGGCGCCGTGATTTAGGCAGCCCTGGGACACGGCCTCTCGGCCCCCCGCCCCACAGAGCTGGCTCGTGCTTCTGGCACATGGGGAGGAAGGCTCAGCTCGCCCCAGCACGCCGCGAGGGGCCATAAATCAGGGCCTCCGGGCCCCACCCAGGGAGCAGGGTTGTGCCCTGATGAGTCTGGCTCCGCAGGTGGCCCTAGGCGGCAGGAGTGGGCCTGGCTGATTGCAGCCCTCAGGCCCCCGCAGGGCCTGTGCCCACCCAGCCCGTCCCACTTCCCCTGAGCCCACCCCCGGGCCTGGATCTGGTGGAAAGCCAAACGTGCAGCCCTGCTTTCCTCTCCGTCCGCCCTGGTCGTAACTGAGCCGGCTGCCGAGTGGCTAAAATTAAACCCGCGCAGAGCACAGAGCCCAGACCCTGCTGTTGTCACCAGGCTGGCTGACACTGCTGGGGTTTTTATCGTCCCCTTAGGCAACCCCAGGTCTCTTCCGGCCCGGCCCTCCCCTCCACCCCACCCACCCACTATGCTGCCAGGGGACCCCTGCCGAGAATGCCCTCCCTGGTATCCTCAGCCCCTACTTAGGGTTCCCTGGTCATGGGGGGCCCAGAACCCCTGCCCAGCCTGCAGAGGCCGGGCTCCCAGGCCTGCGTCCCAGCCCCAGATGGGTCCTTCCTGGCTCTGTCCTCAGTTTCCCCACCTGGCAAGTGGGAGTGAAGTAAGAGATATTAGGTGAGGCGGGGTAATGACTGTACCCCCAGGGACAGCCCTTTCCCCACCCGGGGGTGGGGGGGACCAGGTTTCTCTGCTCCTGCAGCAGCCTGGTCTGTCCCTGAGGTGGCCGGCAGTGGGCAGAGCCCACCCTGCTCCCCCAGGACCCTGTCCAAGCCACTGTCCTCTCCCTCTCTCTCCTTGCCACCCTGTCTGAGGCAGTGGGGCAGCAGAGTCTAAGGGTAGGGGGGTCCTGTGATCGTCGAGAACACCGTGGGCTGGAGCGGGGGGGACATGCTCACCGACCCACACCTGGTCACTTCTCAGTCCCCGGTCCCCAGCGTCCTCCAGAACCAGACCAGCCCTCGCTGATACCACTGCCGCACGCCCCTCCCCAGCCTTCGCAGCACCTCTGCGAAGCCGAAACCCTGCGCCCAGCTGAAAGGTGTGGGGTTCACAGCCAGCCTGTCCCTTCCTACCTCCCAGCCTCGGTTTCCCCTTTCGTCAGCTCAGCCCAGGGGCTGTGCTCGCCACCCACCCAGACGTCTCCGGGCCAGCCGCCAGGGTTGGAACAGACCTGCCAGCCGCCCCCCAGAGCAGCTGCCTGACAGGCTCCGGGAAGCCCTAAACCCCAGACCCCTGTGCCCATAAACATTTACTAGGCTGTGGGGGGCTGACATCATCCCCACCCACGCACGGGCCTGTGTCCAGAGCGCCCAGTCCCCTACCCCTTTGCCTGGAACCCCATCTCCGGCCCTAGTGGCTCCCCACATGGGGCAGTAAAGGACCCCCCCAGAACTCCCCCCACCCCCAGGTGGGGATGAAGGGCCTTTCCAGATGTGCTTGAGGGGCGGGCAGTGAGCCAGGGGACAGGGCAAGCTCGCTGGCCCTGGAGGGGGGGCACAGCCGTAGAAGGGGGGCCTCCCATTTCCGCCCCGCAGGCGCTCACCGAGGACCCCAGCCTCGGAGACGTACTTCCCAGTGGGGACAGGGCTGTTCGGCCAGAGGGTCTGTGAGCCAAGAAAATGTGAGTGATGCAAGATAGATGCGGAGCCTTTCCCCCTGCCAGTGGTCCCCCTCAGGCCTGCTTTGCAGGTGAGGAAATTGAGGCCCAGGGAGGCGACCTCAGAGGGCCGGGCTCACGGGGCACTCGGCACTGCCCCATTGTTGTTAGTCATATCAGGACAGAGCATGTAAAGTGTCTCTGGAAGACTTGACGATGGTCGTGGTGTTGGAACAAAAGCCACCAGATGGGACAAGGTCATCTAGAAGCAGGATTGCACCCTGCGCATCCCTTCACAAAGTCATCGCATGCGGCCCGGGTGCAGCAGGGACACATGAGGCAGGCCCCTGGGCTGGCACCTCCCCCCACCCCCGTCACCAGGCCCTCGGTCCTCTCGCAACCTGTGAGCCCTGTGCGCCAGGGCCTATTCCGGCTGTGCCCACTCCTCGCCCTGTCCATGGCTGCACCCAAGGCCAGGCCCTGTCGCCACCCCTGGGACCTGCACACTCGCCTCCACCCTGGGCCCCAGCTGCCGCCCTTGCTCCCTCAATGGCCAGAGGGCACCTATGAGCTCGAGTCGGTTCCCTCCCCCCTCTGCTCACAGCCCACCAGGGCTCCTGCCCCCTCAGGGCAAAGCCCAAGCCCTCCCCATGGCCTGTCCTCGTCACCTCGTCTGCCCCTCGCTCACGCTGGCCCAGCGCACGGGCCTGGCCTCCTGGCTGTGCCCCAGCACCAGCCACAGCCCTGCCACACGGCCTTGCACAGGCTGTGCCCCCTGACGTACTGCTCTTCCCCAGATGTCCCCACAGCTACCCCCCACCTCCGGTTCTCAGCTCGGACGTCCCCTCTTCGTGGAGGCCTCCCCGACGCCCCCCTGACATGCCGCCCCACACCGCCTTCACCCTCCTCCACTTTGGCCCGTGGCGTTCATCAGCTTCTAACTCTCATGTCATCGTCATGCAGTGTTTAGTGGGACAAGTGTCTCCTTGAGCGCCAGGAAATATCCTGCCATTACACCCTTGGGACAGCACCCAGCCTGGGAACACAGCAGGGCTCTGTAGATGCGTGGCCCCTCACCCCACCCCCGTAGTTGAGGGCCGGGGGAGGGTCGGGGGAGAGAAGCCACCTGAACCCAAGTCTCCAAGTCACAGCTGGAAACTCGCCGACGGATTGACTGAGCACCTACCTCTGTGAGCCACAGGCTCTGGCCCGAGGTCACCTCAGCCAGTAAGGTCCCCGCCTCCCCGGAGCTCAAAGTCTGGCATGGAGGGGGAAGCAGTCAGTTGAGAAATGAGCAGACGCACAAACAGCGAAGAGTGTCTCGCGCAGGGCTATGCCCGAGAGAGACCACGCGACCTGCAGGAGTGCAGGGGGCGTCCCCAGCCGGGGGCGCTCGGGCGGTGGGGGGGTCCATGCAGAGGGGACCTAGAGGACAGAGGCCTCGGGCTGGGACCAGCGGCCTGCGCCCCAGGTAACAGGCAGGAGGCCCTGGGGGGGGTGGACCGTGGGGTGCGAGGAGAGGGCAAGTCAGGGCAGATTTGCTGCCGTGGGGGGTGCTGGCCGCCAGGCTCCATCTCGCTTCCGCCATGGTGCTTGTCCTGGCAAACAGCCCCTGGAGCAATGCCAGCCACCTGGGCAGCCTCAGAAGGGCTGTTCCGGGAGGGGCCGGGCCCGAATGCCCCAAAGGCAGGTATCACCAAGCTACAGAGTTCCCATCCTAGAGGGGGCACGGGGGTCTGGGGAAAGGAGTACCCAAGGGGGTCTTCTGGCTGGATACGGGGGGCGAGGGCCTGGCCCGTGCTCCCACCTGACCCTCGAAGCCTAAAGCTAGGCTGGTAGTCACTTTACGGGACTAGAAGTGGGGACCTGAGCCTTGCCCCCTCCTCGTCTGACTTGACATCTAGGGCTCAGAACCCAGCGGGCCCCCGGTTCCCTGGATCTCGAGCACCCCCAGCTAGAGAGGACTTTGCTTGTTGGGAAACTGAAGTACAGTGGGTCCCCCTGGGGTCCCCTTCGGTCACCCGCCCCCCTCCCCTGAGTCTTGGGGTTTGGGCGAAGTGCTAAGCCTGGCTGGGCCCCCAGCCCTGTACTGGTGCTCACAGGTCCCTCCTCCTCGGAGCCCGCGGACACTCCCAACGGCTTCCCGGAGTGCTGGGTGGTCGTGAGCCAGGAGGGAGGGACTCAGTCAGGCCTGGCCCCGGCCCAGCCCGTGTCTCACCTCCGGGGGCCCCACTGGGCCTTGAACGTTCACTGAACCAGAGCAAGGAAGGTGTGAGCCAGCGGGGCCGGGGGGCCGGGGGGCCGGGGCCTTGGGCGAGCTTTGGGCCCACCGGAGGGGCTGCAGGCAGACCTACACCCAACCTAAACACCCCCCTCCTTCTCTTAGAACCTGTGCAGGCGCTTTCGTTTTGACCATTTTTTCCCCCCACAGGCACCTTTCTAAAATATATTGTGCAGTTAATTATTTTTCAATAAATAAAACAGATTCAAGCCACAGAATCTAAAATATACCAAAGAGAATTCAAAACAGCCTCAGCCACCTGCCCTCCCCAGACACCCCTACCCTTCAGCCCCCCAGAGGCCACCCCCAGACACCCCCACCCCGCAGCACCCCAGAGACCACCCCCAGACACCCCCACCCCGCAGCACCCCAGAGGCCACCCCCAGACATCCCACCCCGCAGCACCCCAGAGACCACCCCCAGACACCCCCACCCTGCAGCCCCCCAGAGGCCACCGGCTGGGTGTCCCGTTTGCCCTTCAGCGACACCGCACCCGGGACACACACGCCTGTGTATTTCCTCCTCCGCCTGCAGAAACGAGTCACGCTGTCCCCGCCGGTTCGCTGCCCTCCCTCTGGTTTCCTCCCAGACCTCTTCCCGTAAAGAACGTTCTCCTGCTTTCTCACAGGCGCGTAATATTCCATTCTGGTGCGGGGCTGTTTTCCCCATTAGCACGCGTTCCCTCATCTCCAGTTGTTGCCGCCGTAAATAGTGTGGCAGGTGGGTGAGCACGTCCACATCCTCCTGAAAACTATTTTCATTAGTAAACTACCTTTCAGAGCAGTTTGAGGTTTACGGAGAAACGAGGGAGAACGTGGAAGGTTCCCACGCCCCAGCTCGCCGCTCCCCAGACACACTCAGGTCCCCTTTGACTGCACCGAGCTTGCCTCATGGCTGCCCTCGTCACGGCTGAGGAACCGATACTGACACATCATGATCATTAACTGAAGTCCGCAGTGGCCGTCGGGGTTCACTCTGGGTGTCCTGCCTCCTATGGGTTTGCACGGACGTGTAACGACACGTGTCACTGGTGCAGCGTCATCAGGTGGTTTCGCTGCCCTAAAAACCCTCCGTGCCCCCCCCATTCAGCCCACCTCCCTCCTGGAAGCCCTGACGGCCACTGATCAGTCCTTTTTCCGTCCCCGTAATTAGCCTTTTTCTAGAATGTCATGGAGCTGGCATCGTGCCGCTTGTAGCCTTTCCAAACAGGCTTCTTTCGCTTAGTAACACGCGTTTCGGTTTCCCTCGTGTCTTTCCATGACCGGCAGCTCACTTCCTTTTAGCACCAAGTCGCATTCCTCTGTCTGGGTTGCACGGTTCCTGTGTCCATCGCCTCCTGAGGGACATCTGGGTTGCTCCCACGTTGAGGCAATGGCGAGGACAGCTGCCATACACCTTGAGGTGCGGGATTTCGTGTGTACTTAGCGTTTCACCCTGTCGGGTGAATACCGAGGAGCGCGGTTGCTGCATCCTGTGGGGAGAGGACGCTCAGTTTTCTCAGAAACCATCAAACTGTCTGAAGTGGCCGCGCCAGTCTGCGTTCCCACCAGCGACAGGTGAGCTTGCCGGTCGCTCCACAGCGTCGCCAGCGTCCGCGTCCGGTGCTGTCAGGTTCCTGGCTTGGGCCGGTCCCTCAGGTGGGCAGCGCTGGCTCACTGTGGCTTTCCTCTGCCCAAACGTTTAAGTATTTGAGCCTCCACCCAGGAGCCAGTCACGGTTCCAGCATCTTTAGTACAATGCGATTTCTTTGCAGCTTCTTCAGGCGGTACTAGGACCCCATTTATTGATGGAGAAACGACGGTCCAGAGAGGGATAGCTGCTCGCCCAGGGTCACACAGCAAACGGGGTAGAGCCGGGGCCCTGTGACCGACTCCAGGACACTTTCATCCGCATGTCCTGGGCCCTGTGCTGGGCATCGGGGACACAGCGGTGACCAAGACAGATCCAGTGCCACCCCCAAGACTCACGGTCCAGTGGAAGAGACAGACATATGGCCAGGCAGTTACAACCTGAGCCGACCAGGGCTGCAGTGAGGTCACACATGCAGAGGGTGATGCATAGGAGGCCCCTGACCTGGCTTGGGGGTCCAGGGAGGTCTTCTGAAGAAGGGGGTGCTGACGCCTGTATAGCCGCTGTCTAGAGGAAGGGGAAGAGTGACCCAGGCAGGAGGAACAGCCTGGAGGATGGCTCAGAGGTAAGGAAGCAGCATGGCCAAACGTCCCGCTCTGCCACTGGTGGCCAGTTGGCCCCTGCCCTGCGACTCAGTTTCCACGCCTCGGCGTGGCTGCGAGGCCTCAGGAAAACCCTGAGGGCAAGCAGCTTGGGCCGAGGCCGGCATGTGGGAAGGCAGGAGGCAGGGGGAAGCTGGGATGGTAGAGCAGCCCCTCCACCCCGCCCCTGGGACTCGTGCCCAGGAGGGCCAGGCACAGGTGACAGGAGGACGAGTGACGGCGCCCCTCCAGGGAGCCAGTCCCTGCCCCAAACTGGACACTTCCTGCCTTGGGGGGCCCTGGAGGCTGAGAACGCCCTCCCGCTCTGGCCCCCCCTCACTCACCCCCATCAGGAGGTCGCCTGCTGTGGGGGCTTCAGTCCTAGGTGTCCCTGCCCACCCTCTGGCCCAGTGACCACCATTGGAAACGAATGAGCCAGAGCAGGCGGGACCTGGAGGGGCTGGGGTGGGGACAGAGGGGCCCTCAGCCCCTTCCCGCCCCACTCCCACCGCACCCCCCACCCCGGCCCCTGGGAAGCTCCCAGGAGTCACCCTGCGGGCAGGCCGTCATCGCCCACCCGCCATCCCGGGGACAACCCAGCTGAGGCGGTCCGATGACGCAGATAAAAGTGGAGCTGAGCAGTGACATCTGAACCTCAGAGGAACAAGGAGCCACGTTCGAGCACATGTCTCACCTGGCACATGGGATGCACACAAACTAGGACATGGCTTGTCGAGTATCTGAGGTCCAGACTCGGTGGGGCTCCACCTCCTCTCCCCCGTGCGATGCACATGGGCCTCGGTGGTCCTTCCTGCGTCGTGGGTCAATGGCCAGATGCCGATCGACATTAGCCCCTGGGGACCCTGCCCGCCCCCCCAGACTGCTGGGGCCTTCCTGCCAACTGTGTCCTGCTTAGGTACTTAGGCGCTAGCCCTTGGGGTTCCCATGGGGCCCAGGAAGGCACCCAGGGGAGGGTGAGGCTGCATCTCTCTGCCAGAGGCTGTGGACTTACTTTCTGCGTGAATCCCGGGTTCAAATCATGTCCCTGGTGTGATTGTGAGTTAAGTGCTTTCCCTGCGCCTCGGTTTCCTTGCCTATAAAGTGGGGTAGTGCTGCTACTATGGCTGCAGGCTGACTGTCGGGGCCACTGGGGATTGCAGGCGTTAGTATATTTCAGAAGCTTGGCCTGGCACTTAGGCGATGGCCATCCTTCTGACCCCCCTCCCGGCCCTGGAGGAGGGGCCGAGCGGGAATCGGAGGCTAATTTTAGCCCTGATGACACCCCCTGGCCGCCTGCCTTGTCCGAACATCCTCAGCCAAGCAGGAGGTTCGAGGCGTCCCCCGCCCCCCAACCTCTGACATCCAAGGAGCCTGTATTCATTCCTGTGCTGGAGCGGTCCCCGCCTGCCTGTGCCTGCCATGCCCCTCTGGACGAGCACCCCTGTTCCCTCTTCCCCCTCCCTGTCACGTGCCCTGTGTGGCCCAGGGTCAGGACGCCTCCCATGTAGGCCCCTCGAAGACAGCCCCTGACAGGGGCCGTCAGCATGGGGCCAGGTGAAGGATGGAGATGGAGGAGGTCACCACCGCCACCCCAGAGTCTTCGATTACAATTCTCTGAGTAAGATTCCCAACTTCTGTCATTTGGCACCTGTTTACTGAGTGCCTACTGGGTGCCAGGTCCTCCTGGGGACACACCCGGCCTGCTCCGTGGGGCTCCCTGTCTTGGAGGAAGGCAATGACGAGCTAGGAGGTGGGAGACTTTTTCAGCGGGCATGACACTGTTCATTTATCTGTTTGTTGTCATGGGTGTCAGGAGGAGTGAGTTTCAGGCAGCGGGGACAGCATGTGCAAAGGTCCTGGGGCACCAACAGTGAGGAGGCACATGGGAGACACAGCAGCACCCGTGGGCTCTGCCTCCGAGATTGATGGGAACCCAGGGCGGGTCTTGGGTGCGATGTGGCCTGAAGTTCTCCCATCTGGCTGTCCCCTGTTCCAAGGTCGATCCCCGGAACTGTCACTCTTCAAGCGCAAGGTCTGGCTGGGGGCTGCAGCTGAGCCAGCGACCTGAGTGGCAGCGGGTGGATTCCAGCTGTGAGGAGGACTCTGGGACATTCGAAGAGCCCGCATGGAAACTCACTGCTTCCTGGAGGAGGCCGGTGAGGATGGCGGGACAGAACCTGGGCACCAGATCTGCTTCCGCACGTGGCGTCGCCACGCACTGCCTGCAAGGCGGGCCAGCGCCGAGCTCGCCCGCATTCCCGGCCCCGGTTTTTGCCAGGGGAGGGACAGGTGTCGCAGAAAACAAACTGACACCTCTGCTCTTTCATCTCTGTGTCCTGACAGATCTCTGATCCATTTTCCTTCTTGCAAAATACCTTCTCTGGCTTTTCTGACGGCAAAGCCGCCACACACGCGCCCGCAGAACCTCCCCAGGGACAGAGAAAGGGCCCTTTGTTCCCGGCCGGGATGCTTTTGTCTCCCGGCATTGGCCACGCACCTAGACGCCGTGTTGTTTTTTCACACACGGTTTTGCAATGGGCTTTTCTCCACTCGACAATAGATGGCCTCACAGCTTTTATTTCCAGAAATTGAAAATGAAGCGTGTCCAGCCCCCGCCTCTCCACCCTCTGGGGGATGAAATTTAAGCCAGGCTGGGGTGCCAGGGGCGGGCAGACCCCAACTTGCCAGGTGCCTGGGGTGAGGAAAGGTGGGAGACGGGCAGCGCAGGGTGCCAGGTTTCTGCCACCTCCCGCTTCCCCCATGCCCTCACATCCCCCAGCACCATCTCCTTCTTTAAAATGCCACAGGAGGGGAAACTGAGGCCAGAGAGGGTCAGGGGCTCAGGCCGTGGGTCCCCAGCCTCTGCCCGCGGTTCTGTCCCACAGAGACTGCAGACATCCTGGAGGGTTCCGAGGGGGTCGTCCTGATGCACTGGGTCCATGCCAGCGCTGGCTGCGTTTTGCAGACAAAATTCAGCGGCTGCCCAGAGAAGTGACAACTCACCAACACTCCCACAGCTGCCAGAGGTCAAAGGCCGTTTTCTGAACCTCTTGTGATCAAGAGCTCTGAGGTCAGACAGGCCCAGGTTCCAGGCCAACGCCACCATTTAGGGGCTGCAGGTGGATTCTGACGTTAAAGGAGGATTTCCGGAACATTCCAGAGCATTCATGATTTGGGGGAAATTGCTGCTTTCTGGAGAATGCCAGGGGAGACTGAGTGGGGCCCATGGTGAGCACCAGCGCTCTCTGAGCCTGTTTCCCTGTCTGCACAGTGGACACGAGTGGCCTCTGAGGTGCCTTTGGCGGAGGCTGGGCCGAAGGTGGAGGCGGCCCCAGCGGCTGAGGGTGTGCAGGGCCCTGCCAAGCCCACCGTGACCCTGGGCCTGAGCCCTCCCACTGGGCCTATCGCTCACCTGCCACCCACACCATGCACCTGGGGCCCCTGACCCACTGGCTGGCCACAAGCCAGGGGTCTTGGGTGCTGGCAGGGGTCCCCGGGAGGCCAGGTCAGGGCTTCCTTGCGGAGGGGGCATGGTCTGTCCCCAGACAGGGGCACGGGTCAGGGCCAGGGGTCACCACCTCCAACCAGATGGTGTCTGACAGCCGAGCCTCTCACGCCTTCTCCCTCTTTAGTTCCCTCTTTCTCTAAGGCTCAGAGGGCAATGAGACCCCACTTTGAGCCCTGGCCACCTGCGTTGACATCAGGAGATTTCCGGTGTCCCCCTCCATGCCCCCATCGCACGTGTGGGTGACTTCTCACCCATCCTAGGCCAGGGCCCTACCCTACCCCTCAGCCGCTAGCCAGTCCTGGCCCCTGCTGGATGGCTGCTCTGTCACCCACCCAGCCCTGGCCAAACGAGGCTCTGGGGGTCTGATGCTGGCAGGGACCCCAGCTGGTCCCAGCTCCTCCCCAGCCTGAGGGTGGACGTCACCAGCTCTGCGGCCAGCCCCTTCCTAGGAGGTCTGGCTTGGCATCGCTGGGTGAGCCTCATTCAGGGAGAGTCAGGAAATCTCTTGGGGCACATAGCCAATTCGAGCTGAGCACCAGCTCCCTCAGATGTTGAGCAGGGGGTCCAGTGACGCCCAAAAGGGAGGCCTTAGAGGCTAGCGATTGGTCCAGCTGCATATCCTGAGACCCAAGAGGCCTTGGTTCAAGTCCCAGAACCCCAGCCCCACCTTCTTGCTCCCCAGCTGTGCGACCAGACAGTGAAGTCCCACCGTGGGTGGCGTGAGGCCATGAAATGGGAGGAACACAGCAGAAGGCTGCCTGGATGAGGCGGTGCTTGGAGGGCAGGGCTGGGGCAGGGCTGGGGCAGGGCAGGGGCTCAGGGTGGAGAGGGTAAAGTACTAGGCTGGAACTCGCTGGAGCAGTCTCAGTGGAGGGGACTCCTGACCTCCTGACACCTGCCACAGGCGCGGTCCCACTGCCAGTCCCTGGGTGGGTGGAATTCCGTAGTCAGGAGCCCAGAAACCCCAACCCCCAACTGGCCCTCCTCGGCAGTGGGGGCCTCGGCTGGGATTGGGCTCTGCCGGGGCCAGGGGCTCGCTGGGGCTGAGGGCTCAGCCTGGCTGCAGGTACCGACCCAAGGAGAACCGCACCGGGTCCCCCAGCCCCCCACGTCGCCCTGTGAAAGGCTTAGTCAGGCCAGATTGGGAGTTGGTACATGGAAAATCCCTATCGGCACCCCCGACCTGGCTGCTCCTGCCCCAGCCCACACCCCACCCATGGCCTAGTGACGGATGGCTAGAGCCCCCAGAGACCTCAGGGGATTTGGGGTCCTGAGGTGCAGTTGTGTATGGTGATCCCCTGTGGTCAGCACCGCCCACCTGGCCATAGTGGACCTGTGGACCTGAGCCAGAGGGCCCCGAAGCAGGCAGGAGACAGTCAGCACCGAGGCCTCCGTCTGGCTGCAACCCTGGCCCTCCAAGTGCTGTCAGGGCCTCCTGGGACCTCCCTGGCCCAGCCCCAGGGCCGATGAAGGCCCTCTAGGCTCCTCTGGGGCATCTCAAAATGGTGTTGAGCAAGACTCCTGCAGAGCAGTGCCATCCTGCTTGAATCCTCCCCTTGACAGGGAATTAATTCCCTATGAAGACAGAAACAGTGATGAGGAGCTGAGGTCCTGAGTAGGCCAGGCCCCAGCCTCAGATCCCTCGGTACAAGGCGGGACCAGGGTCCCAACCTAAGACGCTTGCAGCCAGCCGGACTTTGATCATAAATGTGGGTCAGGAAGAGCCCATGGCCCCCAGTAGAAAACCGCTTGGGGGTTTGAAATCCTTGGACACAATCTGATTTCTTACCCTCTTTTCCCAGCTTTCTTGCTCTTCCAGCTTTTCTGGCCTCGAGGAGCTGCCAGCCCAGCAGGGGATACGACACAGTGTGGCCTAAGCTGTGATGGGACGCACCGTGGGAGCTGGAGGAGGGATCTGACTGCCGGGAGGGCAGGGGAGGCCCAGGGGGCAGGGGGTCTGTACTGAGCCCTGCAGGAAGGCTGGGCATTAGCAAGGGGCAGAGTGCTCCCGGCGGAGCAGCTCGTGTTGCTGGAGACCCCACTGTGCATATGAAGCTCCGAGTGACTTGTGGCAAGGACCCCCCTCCCTGAACCTCGGTTTCCATGTCAGCAGGTGGCTGGGGAAAGGCTAGAGTCACGGCCAGGCATCTAGGACACGGCGAAATGAAGACCGACAGCTCCACAGGTCATATTTTAATAAGATGCTTCCACCCGCCCAGGCCTGAGCTGTGAGGAGACGAGTCAGCATCTTCTGTGGACGCCCTGCCCTGGAAGACCCCAGCCTCCTGGGACCTCGGCCAGCCTGGGACTAGCTGGACGCACAGATGGTGGCACTCCAGGCCGGGTGAAGCAGCCCCACAGAAATGGTCGCCTCCCTGGGAACAGGAACGTGGCTTCCTGGGAGCCGGACCCCGGGCCTTGGCACCCCCACAGCAGCCTACCCCGAGCCCGGCCTCTGCCTCTGTGTGGTTCCCAGGGGACTGCCCTGTTTGAAGCTTCTCCTGGTTCTGATCGCCCTTGTTCCAAGTGCTCCAGGTGCGGCTCCTGTGGCCTGGGCTCGTGTGGTTCCTACCTCATCTCTGGTGCATAAACACCCAGCCCTGCCGAACTCTCTCCATCCCAAATTCCTCGCTGCCTCGGGGCCTTGGCACAGGTGGACCCCTGCCTGGAGTGCTCCTCTCTCTTCTTTACTTTGAGAACTCTATGAGGCTTTGGCTCACAGATCACATATGTCCATGAAGTCCAGACCAGGTGACACTCTCACCGCCTTATGCTAATGGTAATTTTATCTCACAAGTTCCAAACGTGTTGTCTCTCACCTCCTTGCTCCCTACATCTCCGGGCCTGACGTGTAGCTTGGATTCAAGGAATGTTTGTTGAATGAACCAGAGGGTGGGATCCGGTGAAAGTGAAGGTGGGGGAGCTTGAAATTCAGCTCACGGGCCCCTGTACAAGGAAGCCTTGGGACTCCCACACCCACATCCCCTGTGAGACTAGTGGCTTGTGTTAGCCTTTCCACATGTGAGTCGAATGTATCCTAAAAGCCACACAAGACTCAAGATGATGACTCTGTCGTGAACTTCCTGCACCATTTTGTAGAATGTCACAGCGGTGAGGAGGACAAAATTTGGTATTGTTTGATGAGCAGGCTCCAGGAACAGGACTTCCTGGGTCACCGGAGGCCAGGTGAAGGGCTGGACTGCCTGTGCTGCAGCGACAAATATACTTCCTTCTTCCTGGTGTCCCGTCGTGCACACCCGGGAGACCAGCCGAACTCAGTCCTGAACCTCTTGGTCGCTGCTTTCTCCTGCACGCTGCCCCCAGGTAAGGCCCCAGGAGTAAGGTATCCACCCCTTGGGAAGAATCTCCTGGCCTTACCACGGGGGTCTTCCTGGGTCCAGCATGGAGAAAGTTGGAGTGGGGTGTCAGAAGTCCTGATTGATTTGCCAAAACAAGGGAGACGGAGTGTCTGTCTGGCCAAGTTCTGGATTAGGAACCCACTGCACCCCGCCCCACTGCACGCCCCAGACACTCACTCTTCCCAAATTCAGGTTCCCTATACCCCTGCCCGGTGGGAAAAGAGGACTTGGGAGGCAGTGGGTATGGCAAGGTTTGGAGGGACTACAGAGTGGGGTTCAGGCGGTCATGGGTTCGTGGTGGGGAAGGGCTGGCACAAGAGAACCGCCTACACAGCGCAAGGAGAGAGGAAGGGCAAGGACCACCCGGGGAAGGAGGGTGGGCGGGAGTGCTGAGTGTCTGTGACAGGTGTCGATCATGTGAGGCTGGGAGCACAGCCATCAGCGTGTGTGTGAGTGGATGTGTGACCGAATGTGAGATCCAGTGTTGTGTTTTTCAGATGACCGGTGACATTTCGGGTGCCCTTGAGTGTGCAGTTCCAGTGATGCACGACGCATGAGCATATGAGCATGCGGGCTGTGGGTTTGTGTGTGATGCTGTCTGCTAAGTCCCATGTGGGTGGCAGTCTCTGTGCCGTGTGTGCGCGCGCGCGCGTGTGTGTAGTGCGGGCTGCCGAGAACCCCAGCCCCGGGCCTCTGTTTACACCTCTGTTTACACCTCAGTACTTTGGTGGGCTAAGCCAGAGCCCTGTGGTTGGGATGTTAAATCTGGGGAAGGCCTCACGGGGAAACACAGACGCACACACATGGACTCACACGCAGAAAAGCATGCGCATGCGCACACTCACACACGCACACAGATATGCACGTGCATGGTGCACACGTACGCACGCATGCACACACACGGACACGCACTCTGAGGTAGCCAAACATCGGGGGCCATAAACCCAGGCTCCGAGGCCAATCTTCCCACCATGGGTCCTGGGCTCAGTAACTTCCCTCTGAGAGGCTCAGGGCCACCTAAGATGGGGAAACTGAGGCTCGGCCTCCCCCGCGTCAGGAAACTGTCCTCTGGGCCACGGCCAGCCTGAGTCAGCCCCAACAGTGGAGGCCTCCAGCGCCCCCATCTCAGAGTCAGAACACTGTGGGGGCGGGAGGCTGAAACTGCCTTCCACACGGAGCGCCCAAGGGCCGGGGCCTGCTCCCGGGGGCCCCAGGAAGTCCCGCCTCTTGGCTGCCTTGAGGTACTCGGGCTGCACCCTGGGGCCCGGGGAGCCAGGAGCCGGGCCATGGCCCTGCCTGCCCCGGCATCAGCACGAGCGAAACCGAGCACCGCGCAGTGTCGCCCCCACCCCGGGGGGCTCGTCGTGGACCGTCCACAGTGTTCCCGCTGGGCCGTGGGCGCACCCCAGCCCCCGGCCCCACCCACACGCCCAGGGCCGGGCCCTGCCCGTCGGTGGGGGGGGGGCGCAGCGCGCACGTGCGTGCAGCTCGGGAGGCAGGTGGCAGCAGCAGTGGTCACGTGTCGTCACGTGCCATCACGTGTCGTCACGCGTCACGCTTTATTCCCGGAAGGTGTCGCGAGAGCGCGGGGGCCCGGGGCCGTCCGCGCGGGGCAGGCCGTCGGGCGCCGGGGGCTCAGGTGAGCGTCGTCATCGCCGTCGCCGTCGCCGTCGGGCGGGCGGGCGGGGCGCGCGTCCACGGTCCGTCCGCCGGTCTGTCCCCCGCCGGCCGGTCAGCGCGGGCGGCGCCGTCACACGCAGGCGCAGGCGCGCGCCGACAGCTGGCGCAGCGTGTGGTAGCGCGCGCGCGCGTCCAGGAAGGACACCTGGTCCTCGTAGGCCGTCGGGCGGCAGCAGGGCCGCGCGCGCACGTGCTCCCGCCGCGGCCCTGCCCGACGGCGCCCTGCAGCGGCGCGGTCTGCGGTGGCGGGAAGGGGGGGAGAGGGCGGGGGTCAGTGCGGGGTGGTTCGGAGCCCCTCCCCTCCCGACCCCCTGCCGGCGACGGCGGGGCCTGGGGCCCTGGCGCCCCTCCCGGGTCCAGACCCCGCCCTGGGCCCCCCAGGCTGCCAGCGCCCCACCCTGTCCGCGCGTTGGGCTGCTCGGAGCCGGCTCACGCTCCGACCTGTGATGGACGGCTGCTTCCCACAAGTGTGCCTCGGTGTCCAGCTGGGGCTGGGGGGGACGGTCAGGGGCTGGAGCCGCCGCTGGGGCTGGAAGGGTGCGCCTGAGCCACCTTTTCCGAGTTCTCGTAGCCCGGGGCAGCGCTGGGAATGCCAGCACTGGCTGCGCTGAGGTTGCGTTCCAGCCTGGCGCAGCCCTCGTGCCTCAGATCCCAGCAGTTAGCGTGCCCACCCCAAAGGTGTCCTCTAGAGACTCATTCGGGGGGCGTCCGGTGAGATACTGATGCCCGGATGAATGTGAACTTCGGATGCGCAGCGAAGGGCCTTTTAGTGGCTCCGGCCCTGCCTCCCTCCAGCAGGCTCCGCCGCCTGCACCGGGTCTGGATGCAAAGTGCCCCCGCTCCCTCCTTATCAGATCTGAAAGCGGTGATTAAGGGAGCCTGCAGCGTGCTTTTGCTTGGTGGCCTGGCACCTAGAACAGGACACCATGGGTCACTGGAGGCCAGGTGAAGGCTGGACTGGCTGTGCTGCAGCGACAGGTATACTTCCTTCTCCCTGGTGTCCCGTCGTGCACACCCCGGGAGACCAGCCGAGCTCAGTCCTAAACCTCTCAGTGGCAGCTTGCCCCACATGCTGCCCCCAGGTAGGTTCCAGGGTGTAAGACATCGGATGCCCCTGGGGAGAATCTCCTGGCCGTACCACGGGGGTCTTCCTGGGTCCCGGATGGAGTGAGTTAGAGTGGGGTGTTGGAAGTCCTGATTGATTTGCCAAACCAGGGGAGACGGAGCGTCTGTCTGGCTGAGTTCTGGATTAGGAACCCACTGCACCCCACCCCAACACGTGCCTAGACCCTCACTCTTCCCAAGTTCATGTTTCTTGTACCCTGCCCAGTGGGAAAGAGGACTTTGGAGGTAGTGGGGGTTTTGCTTTGCTTTTTGGGTTTTCTTTCCTGATCTTTGTGGTGTCCCGGCTCCATGGCATCTTCCAATCTTTCCCTAGATAAACATTTGGGGTTCTACTTGGGTGGGACCTTCACACTGGCCTCCCACCACACCCCTCCCAGTGTGTACTGCTCAAGGTCACTGCCAAGGCCTTCTGTCTCCTAGGAGAGGCTGCCACAAATCCCGAGCCCCTACTGAAGAGGAGAAACTGCTTTCATTTGAATGACATTTGTATGTGCACAGCCCAAAAGCCCATTGTACAAAGTGGCTGATGGTCAGAGTGCAGCCTTCTCCCCATTCCTGCCTCCAGCTGTCTTCCCGAAGTCCTGTTTTTGGGGTCTCTTTCCAGAAACAGTGTGAACATGTAAGTCCACACTCTGCTTCCTTTGATCACACAGGGCCAACTGCCCAGCCCCCGGCTAGGCCCTTGGAGGTGTTTGTCCACTCTGCCCAACGGGAAGAGCCCACCAGCCTCCGACACCAGATTTTGAAACAGCTTCTTTGGGATATAACCCACATCCCATATGGTCCACCCATTTAAAGTGTACAGTTCAGGGGTTCTTGCCAGGTTATGTCACTTTTTAAAATGTGGTCAAATATCTATGACATAAACTTTGCCATTTTAACCCTTTTTAAGTGTGCAGTCTAGTGGCTTAAGTACATTCACAGCTGTGCTATCCTTTTCCAAAACTGTTTATCGCCCCAGGCAGAAGCACTCTGCTCAGTAAGCAAGAACCCCACATTCTCCTTTCACCCCTCCCAAGCCCTTGGTACCTGTGATCTACTTTCTGTCCCTGAGAATTTACCCCTTCTGGATATTCCATGGAAGAGGAATCATGCAGTATTTGTCTCTCTGTGTCCAGCTACTTCACCGAGCATCACGTCCTTAGGGTTTTAGGGTGTCAGCATCTCCTTCCTTTTTCTGGCTGGATACTGTTCCATCGTCTGACTGGACCGCATTGCGTTTATCCATCACCTGGCGATGGCCGGTCAGGGCATTAGCAGCTTTGGGCCGTTGGGAACATTCCTGCTGTGAGTGCGGGTGTGGTCCAGTCCCTGCTCCCATACCGCTGGGTGGATACCTAGGAGTGAGCCTGCTGTGTGGTGTGGACTTTCAGGGTTTGGCCGTGCTGTTTTCTGCCATGTTTGTAGTTTTCAATTTTCTAGCAGCCACGTTGCAAAGGATAGAAAGATTCCAGTAAAATTAGTGTTTGTGATATATTTTATTTCGCCCCATGCATCCAAAGCATTATCTTCACATGTAACCAACATAGAAAGTTATCAATGAGATGTTTTACATTCTTACTTTCGCACGAAGTCACAGCGATGCAGAGGACATTCCATGCTTGACACACATCCCTGTTTGGACACTAAATTATCCACCTCCGCAGTGAAACGGGTTTCTCCTAGAGGGGTAGAGCTGCACTGCAGAAAAAATGCTTTATTTGGGTCAGCTTTTATGCGCATTTGAGATGTGACAACATTTGCACTTCAGTCCCCTGTCACGCGATGAGTGACAGTAGCCGCTCGCGGCCGGGGGCTCCCGTGTCTGAACGCGGAGGTTTAGTCTCAACCACGTGGCGCGCTGCTTGGCCACGGGGCACGTTCTGGGGGTCGGTGCATTTAAATTACACTCCTTGCTGGGTCCCTGCTTAGGCCTTCTGCAGCCACACACAGCGCCCTGTAGAGATGCCATCGAGCCACGTGGCCGCACAACAGGTTCCGAGTAGCCACGTTTTATAAAATATAAGACACAGGTAAACAATTTGAATAACATACTTTTTTTAACCCAGTTGGTCCAGACTAGTGTTATTTCACGTGTGATCGGTGTAGAAATCATGGATATTTTACGTTCCCCTTTCACCCTGAGTCCTGGGGCTCCGGCGCCCGCTGCCAGCAGCACAGCTAACGCGGACCCTCGGTGTTCCCGGAGACACTGGATCCGTACTTAGACGCCAGAAAACGCAAAGAGCAAGTGACACACGTGAACACCCACGCTGTTCCAAGTGTGTGCAGAAGTCTCCCAGGCCTCGAGTTGAGAAGCGGATGTTGTTTGGGTTCGTTTTCCTCTTGAAGCTGTTTCTGACTTACCAGAGAGGGTTCTGGTTTTGACATTAAATGAGCAGCACCAAGTCCGCTCCTTGGACACAGCAGCCACATCGCAAGGGCTCAGTAGCCGAATCGGGCTGCTGGCCATGGATTGAGGTGGTGCAGATGGAAAAGGTTTCCCTGGTCGCAGAAAGTTCTATGGGACAGTGCCGGGCTGCTGACTGCGCTCCACCAGCCACATGGGGGGGAGAGAGTTAGCGGTCACGTTAACAGGGAGAGTTGAGGTTTGGGATCCCGATGCTCTAGATGTGTGTCCTGGGGCAGGAGGCACATGCATGTCTGGGCCTCAGTTTTCTTCATCTGTGAAACGGGCCACTCCAGGAATCGGAGCAGGGCAGAGCCAAGGTCGTAGATTGCCGCTCAGTGGTGTGTTCTGGGGTCTGAGAGGACTCTGTGGCCGCCTGCGGGGACAGGAAGGACTGGGAATGCAGAGAAATCACCCAGGCCTCGGAACACCCAGGATCACCCAGCACAGAGCCCGAGCGACTGTCTTTGGGCACTTAGTGAGTGGGAACGCCCGGGGAAATGTAAAATCAACTTCACACTGGCACCCCTGAGCACTTCCTTTGCTCCCCCTGCAAACAGGCCAGGCTCTCTGAGCTCTCGGCCTTTGCACTGCCTGTCTGTTCTGCCAGGAACACCCTCCCCCTGACTCCTGCTGTTCCTGGTGAGCTCCTACACTACCCTCAAAGCCCAATCCCACTGTACCCTTCTCAGCGAAGTGGCGTACTTATGCAACTGCAAGGCACCGGGAGCCCCTGTAACCCACTCTGTCTTCTCCTCAGACTGGGGAAGGTTCTGGGGATGTTGGGAAAGAGCGGGGTCAAGGTGGGACCCTGGAGCTGCTGTGCCTCTCCCACCTCCCCTGGGCGCCCCTCCCGAGGCCGTGCTTCCCGGCTGGGAGGAAGTGGGCTCCGGGTGGGACTGCTTCTGCTGGAATTCCCGCTGCGCCGTGTCCTCGTGTCCCCGTGTTCTTGCTCTGAGTGCCCTGGCTTCAGTGTTCTCCTCTGTAACATAGGGATCGTGACCGTGTCACCTATGGACTCGTGAATATTAACTTTGTTGAGCCACATGTGCCACCTGGCGTGAATTGTCACATTTCTAATCAGTGCTGCTGTCTCCGCTTTCCCTCCTCCAGCTGCTCTCACCCATGGATCCACTTGGCTGGACCAAGACAGGATGTCCCTGGCGCCATTATCTCCCCGGGCTCTTATTGCAACTGGTCTTGGCTCTGTGCTTCTTCTCCTACCTGCGTGTGTCCCATGACGAGGCCCCTAAGTCGAAGGTCATTGCAGCAGTCCCACCCACCACAGCTCCCAGTGGGTGCACTGGGCAGGTGTCCTCTGGGGAGGCCCCCTGCCAGGCCACCACAGGGCCCCACACACGCTCACCCCTGCTTCTCCTGCTGTGGACGTGGCCATTTAACACCCCTGTGGCTCTGTCCCGCTGCTCAGAGCTGTGGCCTGGCACAGCTGACTGCCAGCTGACCACCAACCGCAACGAGTACCCTCGGGCGGACGCGGTCCTTGTGCATCACCGGGAGATCAGCCGTCGGCCGGAGGTGCTGCTCCCACCGTCCCCGAGGCCGCCGGGCCAGCGCTGGGTCTGGTTCAACATGGAATCACCTCCTCACTGCCCTCAGCTGAAGGCCCTGGACGGATACTTCAACCTCACCATGTCCTACCGCAGAGACTCAGACATCTTCACGCCGTATGGCTGGCTCGAGCCGTGGCCAGGCCCTCCGGCCAGTGCCTCGGTCAACCTCTCTGCCAAGACCCAGCTGGTGGCTTGGGTGGTGTCCAACTGGAGGCACGACTCGGAGCGGGTGCGCTACTATGAGAGGCTCCGCGTGCATCTCCCGGTGGACGTGTATGGCCGCTCCCATCAGTCGCTCCCCCAGGCGCACATGGTCGAGCGGCTGTCCCAGTACAAGTTCTACCTGGCTTTCGAGAACTCCTTGTACCCCGACTACATCACGGAGAAGCTGTGGAAGAATGCCCTGCAGGCCTGGGCCGTGCCCGTGGTGCTGGGCCCCGGGCGCAGGAACTATGAACAGTTTCTGCCGCCCGATGCCTTCATCCACGTCGACGACTTCCAGAGCCCCAAGGAGCTGGCCCAGTACCTGCTGGCGCTGGACAAGGACGACGCCCGCTACCTGACTTACTTCCGCTGGCGGGAGACGCTGCGGCCTCAATCCTTCAGCTGGGCCCTCATGTTCTGCAAGGCCTGCTGGCGGCTGCAAGAGGAAGTCAGGTACCAGACGGTGCCCAGCATCTCCTCTTGGTTCACGTGAGCCGGCAGCCCGGGGCCTCGCCTGCCAGCCAGCTCTGCGTTCAGGAGCCTCGGCGCCGGAGAGCTCACTGACCTGGGACTTCATCTCCTGGGCACGTTCGCTGCCAGGAATCTGGGCTCTGGGCCTCACCTGCCAGGGGCCTCCCTTGCTGGGGGATCTCGGCCAGCGGGGACCTCACCCACCAAGGACACACCCCTTGGGAACTGGCCTCGGGGTCTGCCACATGGGCGACGGTTCTGCTGGGTTCGTTTATGATGGGGATTGCTGGTGTAGCTGCGCTTGGGGCAGGCAGGAAGGAATAAGGCCCCACTTCCCGACTGGGGTTGCTGTGATAAAGACTGATGTGTCCTCCTTGACCCCAGAACAGCGGTTCCCATTCCAGATGACTCTGCTCCCCAGGGTTCACTGGGTGATCTCTGGGGACACGTCACGACTGGGGGTGGGCTTACAGCTTTGACTGGGCAGGGTCAGGGATGCAGCCCAACAGCCTGTGGTGCCCAGGTTGCCCCCTGAACCCCAATGCCAGCAGGTGGAAGACCATTCGAGGTCAAGCCCATCAAGGCAGAGCGGTAGGGCAAGGTTCAGAGGGGCTGCAGAGTGGGGTCCAGGCTTTCTTGGGGTCATCATGGGGCAGGGCTGGCACAAGGGGTCCGCCTGCACATCGCAGGGAGAGGGGAAGGGCAGGGCCCACCCTGGGAAGGAGGGTGAGGGGGTATTGTCTGTGACAGGTGACAGTCATGTGGCGCTTGAAGCCATCAGTATGTGTGTGTGTGGATGTGTGACAGAATGTGAGATCCAGTCTTGTGTTTTTTCACATGATCGGTGGCTTTTCAGGTGCTCTTGAGTGTGCAGTTCCAGTGTGAATGACGCATGAGCATGTGAGCATGCGGGCTGTGGGTTTGCGTGTGATGCTGTCTGCTAAGTCCCATGTGGGTGGCAGTCTCTGTGCCGTGTGTGTGCGCGCGCGCGCGTGTGTGTAGTGCGGGCTGCCGAGAACCCCAGCCCCGGGCCTGAGGGGACAGCTCTGTTTACACCTCAGTACTTTGGTGGGCTAAGCCAGAGCCCTGTGGTTGGGATGTTAAATCTGGGGAAGGCCTCACGGGGAAACACAGACGCACACACATGGACTCACACGCAGAAAAGCATGCGCATGCGCACACTCACACACGCACACAGATATGCACGTGCATGGTGCACACGTACGCACGCATGCACACACACGGACACGCACTCTGAGGTAGCCAAACATCGGGGGCCATAAACCCAGGCTCCGAGGCCAATCTTCCCACCATGGGTCCTGGGCTCAGTAACTTCCCTCTGAGAGGCTCAGGGCCACCTAAGATGGGGAAACTGAGGCTCGGCCTCCCCCGCGTCAGGAAACTGTCCTCTGGGCCACGGCCAGCCTGAGTCAGCCCCAATAGTGGAGGCCTCCAGCGCCCCCCATCTCAGAGTCAGAACACTGTGGGGGCGGGAGGGGGACCCAAGCCAGCCTGGGTCCTGAAACTGCCTTCCACACGGAGCGCCCAAGGGCCGGGGCCTGCTCCCCGGGGCCCCAGGAAGTCTCGCCTCTTGGCTGCCTTGAGGTACTCGGGCTGCACCCTGGGGCCCGGGGAGCCAGGAGCTGGGCCATGGCTCTGCCTGCCCCGGTGACCCTGCCTGGGGCCGCTTCTGATCAGAGCCCCCGGCTGCCGGACGAGGGTCGGGTCTGGGAAGGACGCGGGGGTCAGAGCGTGGAGCTGGACTCGGGCGTGGGGAACGGGCGGAGGCCGGGCCAGGGGTCAGTGAAGGGGGAGGGGGTGCGGCCGTGGGGGCCGCCAGTTGGCGGGCCGGGGCGGGAGGGGCGCGCCCTGTGGTCTTCCTTTTGGGCGCCAGCCCGGGGCCCGCAGCGCCCCCCACAACCCCCCGCCCCGTGCTCCGACCGCGGGGCCCACCCGGTCCTCCCCGGGCTCTGGGCGCCCAGCGGCCTGCTCGGGCCCGGGCCTGCGAGCACCGGGGCGTCGGCGCGAGCAGATCCGAGCACCGCGCAGTGTCCCCCCCGCGGTAGGGGGTCTCGTCGTGGACCGTCTGTCGGGTTCCCGCCGGGCCGTGGGCGCACCCCGGCCCCCCCACACCCCTGGGGCCCGGCCCTGAACGTCTGGGGTGGCGCAGCGCGCGCATGTGCGCGCAGCTCGGGAGGGAGGCGGCAGCCCCCCCCGCCCCCCGTGGTCACTGCAGGGGGCATAGCCGGCCGGAGGGCGCCCGTGGAGGGGTCTGGCCCACCGGGGCCGCGGTCTCCTGCCTGTGGGGCGCCCCTGCCATCCGCCCCCGCCTCGGTCCTCGCACCTCTCCCCGGGCGCGCACGTGCGTGGGGCGCGGACCGAGGGTGCAGCGCCCCGGGCACCTCCCTTTCCCCCGTCCCGGGCGGGCCCGGCGCAGCAGCAGCAGTGGTCACGTGTCGTCACGTGCCATCACGTGTCGTCACGCGTCACGCTTTATTCCCGGAAGGTGTCGCGAGAGCGCGGGGGCCCGGGGCCGTCCGCGCGGGGCAGGCCGTCGGGCGCCGGGGGCTCAGGTGAGCGTCGTCATCGCCGTCGCCGTCGCCGTCGGGCGGGCGGGCGGGGCGCGCGTCCACGGTCCGTCCGCCGGTCTGTCCCCCGCCGGCCGGTCAGCGCGGGCGGCGCCGTCACACGCAGGCGCAGGCGCGCGCCGACAGCTGGCGCAGCGTGTGGTAGCGCGCGCGCGCGTCCAGGAAGGACACCTGGTCCTCGTAGGCCGTCGGGCGGCAGCAGGGCCGCGCGCGCACGCGCTCCCGCCGCACGCGCCGCCGCTGGCGCAGGCGCCGCAGCCCCAGGTCGTAGGCGCGCGCGGCCGCCGCGCACGCGCCCGCGCAGTAGCGGAACAGCAGCGTCTCGTCCGACGCGTAGCCCAGGCCCAGCTCGCCCACGCGCACCTCCAGCTCGCGCAGCCCGCACGGCCGCGCGCCCGCCCGCGCCCGCCGCCGCCGCGGCCCTGCCCGACGGCGCGGGCCCGGGGCGCGCCCGGCCCAGGGCGTCAGGTCGCGCAGCTCCACCGCGTCCGGGGCGCCCTGCAGCAGGGCGCGGTCTGCGGGGGCGGG
The DNA here is from genome assembly GCA_030015415.1 of Cynopterus sphinx. Lineage (NCBI taxonomy): Eukaryota > Metazoa > Chordata > Mammalia > Chiroptera > Pteropodidae > Cynopterus > Cynopterus sphinx. The sequence continues at coordinate 39,385,192 of CM057390.1, read as the reverse complement.
GGGGGGGGAGAGAGGGCGGAGGTCAGTGCGGGGAGGGCCGGAGCCCCGCCCCTCCTGCCCCCCTGCCTGAGCCGGAGGCGCCGCAGGCCTGGGGCCCTGGCGCCCCGGCCGGGTCCCGCCCAGGCACCCCCTCCGGGTCCAGACCCCCGCCCTGGGCCCCCTGGCTGCCAGCGCCCCGTCTGCACCCTGCCCGCGCGTTGGGCTGCTCGGAGCCAGCTCACCCTCTGACCTGTGATGGACGGCTGCTTCCTGCACCCCAAGCCTTCACCCTTTCCCTGCGCTGTACGGGTCTCTAACTCACTCTCTAGGTTCCCCACCCCAAGCTCTCACATCTCTGGCCCCTGGGCTGTTCACAACCTCCAACCTCCACCCCCCACCCCCACCATGTTTCTGCTGCTCCACTGTGTCACTACAAGAGACCCAGACCGTGGTGCTCGGGCTTCTCAAAACACAGAAAGGAACAGCAGGCACTGGGGTCTGCGTTTGGGGACCCCAGGACGTGACATGGCAGCAGCTATCGTTACAACCGTCCCATGCTACAAATAAAGAAACTGGGCACCCAAAGGAGCAGAGACTTGGCCAAAGCCACAGCCACCAACAGGTGGCAGCGAGAGAGACAGAGACAAACACAGCAGCCTTCCCACTTCCATCAAGTGCCTGGGTTTGGCCCAAGTCCAGCCCTCTTCTCCCACAGCTGCCGAGAGGTGCCCTCAGTCCCAGACTCCCAGGGCCGGGTCGCCTAAGTTTATTTCCCAGGGGCTGGCCCTGCCCTGGCACAGTAAGTGCTCACTTAACACTGTCAATAGGTTCTTGGGACTGTGGCGAAACAACGAGTAACAAAAACAATTCTACCAAAGGCTAATCGATATAAACAAGAGTCCGTTCCTACGGCATCCCATCGACTTTATAACAAAATCATGTTCAAGGAAATGACTTTATTTGAGGACCTGTTTTTCACCGCAGTCCCAGGACAGAAGTGCAGACATTGGAGTGGCAGGCAGGGGGCTCCCAGCCCCTGACAAGTTGCTGTCACACTTGTAGCTGGGAGAGGAAATCCTGAGTTTAGCCCCCACCTGCCCTCAAGGCTGGCACACCTGGCTGTCAAAGAAATAGCTTACTGCGGGGCCCAAGGGGGAGAGGCTGTCTGTTGCCTTGGGGGGTGTCTGTTCCCCCAGGGGGTCTCAGAAAGCAGAGAAACCGGGTCTGAGCCAAGCTCTGCCACTGTCGGTCTTGTGCAGCTTCAGGTAGGTGATGGCCCTGCTCTGTGGCTCGGTTTCCCTGTTTCCTCAGTGTGCTGGCAGAGTCCAGCTGGGCCTGGGCTGGGGCTGGGATGGGCTGGGGCTGGAAGGGTGCCAAGTGGGAGGCACCTGAGCAGCTTGTTCTGAGTTCTTGTAGCCTGGGGCAGCGCTGGGAATGCCAGCAATGGCTGCTCAGAGGTTGGATTCCAGACTAGCTCAGTTCTGGTACCTAAAATTCTAGCATTTAGTGTGCCTACCCCAAAGATATCTATCTAGAGAATTATTCTGGGTGTTTCCAGGTGAAATACTGATGCCCAGATAAGTTTGAATTTCAGATCAAGAGCAAATGATCTTTCAGTGTCTCTGTCCCTGCCTCCATCCAGCAGGCTCAGCCATGTCCACCAGTTCTGGACACAAGATGAATAGATCTGCTCCCTGCCCCTCCTTCCTAAGCCTGAAATTCTACCATCAGTTCATATTCCAGGGCCTAGAACATTAGGCTTTTGGTGACTGGCAGCCACTCCTGTCCATCAGTACTGCTGACCCAGGGACAGGATTAGGACTGACCAGCACCTACTATGGACCAAGAGCCTCCTTGGTGTATCCACCACCAAAAGTGCTTCGCCTCTAGGTCCTGGATTGCTGGCTTTTGAAGCTCCCTCCGGGTCTCTGGGACCCAGTGTCTTGGGAAGGACTTTGCCACCTTCTAGGTAAAGCACGGGGTGGACGTGAAGCCCTGCCATAGGCCACCCTTTTCCACTGTGAAGCCAAGACAGGGTTATGTGGACTGGAATGGCAAGTGTGGCCATGCACATGGGCATCCCTGCTACCCACGCTGGCTGTACGTGTGGACACGTGCACACACACGAGGTCAGGGCCCACACAGAAGCTGCAGAGGGCAGGCGCCAGGGGCGAGTGGGGAGTTGGGCCAGGTGGCCATTCTCCGTGGGTGGCCATTTCCACTTCTCTGCCTCCCTGTCTTTTCATGTCTGTCTCTCCTGCCCTCTCTCTCTGTCTCTGTGCCTCTATCTGTCTCCTTCCCCATGTGTAGGTCTCTGTTTCTAGGTCTCCCTCTGCTTCTCCCTGGTCCTTGGTCTCTGTCCAGCCGGGTAGGTCACTTGGGCCTTGGTTCTAGCCTCCCTCTCACCCCACACCCTGCTGCGCTGCAGGGGCCACCGAAGCCAAGTTCCCAAGTCTAATCTCCATCTGGTCTTCTGGTCTCTGAGGGCCAGAGCTTAATTCCTTGTGACAGCTGAGCTGAAAGACCCCAGGTCCCAGGAGCCATACCCCCTCCCTGCCAGGCTGTTGGGGGGATTTGCACCCTCCCTCTACCCCATCTAAAAAAAGCCTCTGTGGCCCAGCTCCAATGCCTGAAATTCCCCTAGTATGGCTGCCCCTGTATCAGAGGTATCTGACCCAAGACAGGGAGAAGGCTTACACTGGGCTAGGCGAGCGATCCGGGCATCCAGGGTTCGAGGTGGCCGGCGCAGTGGGGCTAATGCAGGTCCAAGGCCATGGCTGAGGAGCAGGCCTTCTCGACACATCCAGATGGAGAGCACGGAGCTGCAGAGCATTGAGGCCAAGGCTGCCGCCTTCCAGCGCTGCATCCTCAGCCTGCGGGTACGGGGTGGTCAGATAGCCTCCGTCTGTCAGGCAATAAATGGGCACAGGGCCAGGCACTGGGGACACAGTGGGGCCCCTGATTTTGAACCACTTCTGCTTGATCAATAACAGACATAATTCATCAAGGAACTACTGAACATGATGGTGACGAACACTACCAAGGAGGGGATGGGTGCTCTGCCAGGAGTACAGGGAACTACCCCCAACTAGGGGTCCTGGAGTGTTTAACTGAGGGTTGAGGAAATTTGAGAATTGAATTCGAGACTTCAACAGAGACAGGAGTTGGCCAGGCAGAAGAGAGTGGCCTCTCAAGCACAGGGAACAGCCATTGCAAAGGTACTGAGGCCGAACCAAGCTTGGCCAGTCCAGCCAGGGGACTGGGGCGGCCAGAGCCCAGCGACTTCCGGGGAAGCATGAAAGACGAGAGCATTCCCGGCAGGGGGCACTGTGGGACAAGGGTGGCAGGGAGAGCGGGTGCTCAGCACGGTCCGCGAGGCAGGAACTGTGGGGCGGAGACTTAGTTCCCCTCATGTCCATGACCTTGGGGGCGACTTTCTGCCCCTCTCAGCCTGCGTTTTCTTCCCAAACAGATAAATCGATGCCCAGTCACAGCAGTGATGAGCACAGCTGTGCCCAGTTCGCGTCCAGGCCTCGGCACATGCGCCCTTCCACCCTAAACACGCTCCTCTCCCTAGTCCCACGTCCCTCTCAGTTTCCGCTGGGACAGGGCCTCCACCAGGAAGCCCCCCCGCTGGCCCCCACCCGGGCCCGGGACCGCCCAGGAGCACGTGCTCAGTGCACACGGTAGGGGTTTGGCACCCACGTGCTCCAGCACCCCCCCAGCCCCGCGCCACCCGCGGGCCCGCGCTGGCACCACCCCCGACCCCCACCCCCGGGCGCCGGGGCCAACGCGGACACGCGGGGCTGCGGGCGGGGGCGGGGCGACATCCATTTGCATGTCGTTTGCATGTCATTTGCATAGGTGGGCCCGCCCCGCGGACTCGCCAGCGCGGGACCCACGGCCACGCGCCAGGGTCGCGGGCGTCCGGCCGGCGCCTGCCGCCTGCCCGACCCAGGGCGGGGCCCACGTGGAAGCCACTGTCTCCATTTCACAGCCGGGGACACCGAGGCCCCAATCAGATGGGGGGCGGCTCGTTCAGGGGCACGGAGCTGGGACACGGCACACGCCGCAGGGCCGTGCCTGGGAGCGGATGCCCTGGGCGCCCCGGCCCCCCCCCCTGGACTTGCCACCACCGCTTCTGTCACTGCTGGTGGTGGGAAGGAAAGGGCCCCCAGACGTGAGGGGCCAGCCTGGGGACCTGGGGGCCCAGCCTGACCAAGGCCTCGGGCAGGGCCAGGCCTGGCGGGCTGAAGGGACAGGGCGCCCACGCACGTGCGTGCGGAAGAGACGGTGAAGGTGAGGGCAAAGAGGGGACGGGGCGGGTGGTGAGACTATGGCATTCTCAAGGTCGTGCAGCGAGCAGAGGTCAGCCCCTGCGTTTGTCAGGTGCCCCCTCCCTAAGGAGCGCCGACTTGATGCCAGATCCCGTCCTATGAATAACACATAGTCCTTTCAAGCTGGGGGGTCCTTATCTCCATTTCACAGATGGGGAAACTGAGGCCTAGACTTGCCTGGGGTAACAAAGCTGAGATCGGAACTCTGGTGGCCTCAGTCCTGGGGAGGGGGAGATGGGCAGGGAAACCCACCCAGGCTCAAGTACAGCCGGGCATGGCTTCCTCTGGACCCCAGAACCCTGCCTGCCCCATAGCCAAGTCTTGGAGTGCTGTGCCTTGGTCTCCCTCTGAGGCTGGAATGACGCCCCTGCACAGCACCAGGCCGCAGTCCTGTCTCTGATAAGGGCTTACGAGGAGACTGAAAGGGGGACGAGACGCCACCCCAGAGATGGCCTGGCCACAGGAGCCCCCGGTGGCCTTGGAGTGGCAGACCCCCCCCAGCCAGAGCTGTGATGGGGGGCAGGGAAGCAGGGGGCTGACTGTGGAGGGGCCCGGCAAGCCGACTGATAAGCGTCAATTAACAATGGGCCTTTCTGTAAGGGGGTCACCCAACTGGTTTGTCTCTGGCACAAACCTGACCGGGAGGGGTGGTGCGGGTGTGGCAGGGGGCACGGGGGAGGGGCCAGGTGTGTGTGTGTCACAGAGGACCTGGAGGCAGGTTCCCTCAGAGCATGTCTGGGGCTCACAGCCACTCACCCCCAGCGTTTTTGTTCTTACACACACCCATTTGGACATTTTCACACACATTGAAACCTCACATTCACACCTTGAACACTATCACACACACTTGGAATTCTCACACTTACTCCCAAACATGATCACACTCACCCCACCATTACACCCACACATTCAGACATTACCATACTCACTGGCATTTTGCACTCACACGCTGGGGCATTTTTCCACTCATACGTTATGACACAGACTTGAACAATACCATGTGTAGATGCTCGTGTGTTTCACACTCCTACACCTGGGCGTTTTATACTACACTCAAACATGATCACGTTGAACACTACCATGTTCACACACTACTGCGACTCACGCATTCTGGCTACAGGTTCACACGCACAGGAGCACACATGTAAACACACCCCCAGTGCTCTTGGGCCCTCGGCCGCAGTCCCAGGGAAACACTGAGTGGCACCGACACAGTGGGCTGACAGTGAAGCATGTGGAAGCAGAGGAGGCAGAATGACCCACACTGACCACTGGTACCCAGCCCACACTGCCCAGACATGGCCTAGCTGGTGGATCCTTCCCTGCCCTCAGACAGTGTCCAGGCCCCAGAGTCCTCACTGCTAAGGAAAGGCCCCCTTCCTTCTCAGAGGCCATGCTGATCTCAGCTGTAGCAAGAGGGGTCGAAGCTAGACCTCCGGCTCTAGCTGGAAGCCACAGAATCCCCAGGATTAGGATTAGAGGAAGGGGAAACTGAGGCTCAGAGTGTGGCAATGAGCAGCCTGAAGTCACCCAGCCAGGCAGGCCCTTCCAATCGTCCAAGGCGCAGACAGTCACAGTGTGGGTGTGTGGGTGTTTCTGGCAGCCTCCTTGGTGGTGCCAGGAAACGCTGCTCATTATCCTGGTACCCAGGCAACACCTTGGGGCTCCACCTTTCCACAGAGCTTCCCAGGGAGCATTCGCCAGGCATACCTGTTCCCAGGGTTAGCAGCCTCGGTTCTGCAAAGCTCCAGGCCTCTGTGAGGCATCATGCTTGTTCCCAGGGAGAGGAAGGACGAGAGGGGACCCACCCTCCGGCCACTCATCCCTCTGGTCGGGGGAGGCCTGGTATCGGGGCCTGTCCCCATTGGGCAAACACCTCATCCTTCAAAGCTGTAGCTACTAAAGCCCCTCCTCCAGGAAGCCTTCCCTGCTTCCCATCCTGGCATCCTGGCTGCAGGTCCCTCCCTCCAGCCCAGCCTTGCAGCATGGTGTGACGTCCACCTCTGTCTTTTCCAGACTGGGGGTTTCTGGAGGGGCAGCCTGAGCTGGATTATCTCAACAATTCTGTTTACAGAGGCGTGAGCTGGGTGCAGCTCCCCAGTCTCCACGCTTGTGCCCGTGTGCTGTCCCCTCCACGTGCAGTCCCTTTCCCCCTCAGTCCTAGCCGTGTCCTGGCCCTGTAACTTGGTTTCCCCTTCTTCGGAGAGTGTCGGAAGGGGGCCACCCAGCACCATGGGAATGCCAGGGAGGACCTGGGAGCACTTGACGGTGGGGCTGTCATCGCTCCCACAGGCAGAGCGAGCCAAGCTGTGGAGCCACGTGGGTGGGCCACGTGGGGGTGGCCCACATACTCGAGGGTGAGTGTCTGTGGGCGCCACAACACGTGGGCTCCAGGCAACCAAGTTCCAGTCCCTGCTCTGCCTCTCCTGGGCTGGGTGACGTACGCTCCTCCCCCTCTCTGGGCCTCAGTTTCCCCATCCGTACAACGGACTGCCCAGAATAACCTCCCTCAATTGGAGGGCCACTTGATTCAATGAAGTCCTGCAGACGCGGCTGATGACAGCAGCTGGGCCCAGCCCTAGACACACATACTTGCACGCCTGTGCCTCTGTTTCCTCCCCAGTGCTGATAGCTCCAGGGCTGACAGCTGGGTGATGCTGCTTGTCTCCTTCCCCCGCAGATGGCCCCTGGGGGTTCCCTGGGGTTCGACTGTTGAGGAAACTGAGGCCTCGTGACAGTGGGACTTGGGCCTCTCTCAAGGCAAGACTCAATGGTTATGCAAAACAAGAAACAATCTCCACAGCCCACAAAAATGTGCCCCCTCCCTCAGAGGGCCCCAGGGCCAGGCCCCACCCCATGGTGGGGACCAGGAGGCCAGGGCAGCTGCGAGCTGGCGACACACATCTGGGGGTAAACCAGGAACATCTGGCTAGCACAGCTGGTTCTGATGTCGCATCTGCAGGGGCCGGGGGCCAGCCTGTGGGATGGCCTCATGCCAGGGTGCAGTCGTAGACACCCACAGCTGACCCTCCCAGGCCTGGCCAGAGGCAGGGGCCTAGCCTCCCCTCCTCTTCCCCAACCCAGAACTGCCTGCTGCCCAGCCACTAGCACCGTTGCTGGCTCCCTGCTACTCTGAGGATCAAGTCTCGGCTCCTGAACTTGTCTCTAGGGGCTCTAGGTCTGTCTTCACCAAAGTGCAGCTGAGGGACGTACAGAGTGACTTCTGCGGAGGACTGTTGGTTGTGACAGTAGTAAAGGAACACGCACTAACACGGAGCCAGTGGACTGCTTTGCTGGTATAAGCACTTCGTACCTCACGACTCACAGCAGGTGGGGGCTGTTTTATCCCCGTTTTGTAGGTGGGAATACTGAGGCCCAGAAAGTGAAGTAACTTGACCAGGGTCAAACGGAACGTAAATGGGCAAGCCGAAATTTGAATGCAAGCGGTTGGGGAGACTCCTACTCATGCCTCCAAGCCCAGCCCCAACGCCCGTCTCCATGTGTTTGCTCCTCCTGAAGTCCCTGGAAGATGTTGTTAGCCCCGTTTTCCATGCCAGAAAACTGGGGCTCGGAGCAGCAGAGCGACTTGCTCAGATAAGTGGCTGAGCTGTGGCTGAACCTGGGTCTGACTCCAGACTTGTTCTCCCAGTGCCCCCACAACAACCGCTGGGCACTGGGTAAGACAGGTACAGAAGGGGAGGGAACGGGAGGGGGTGCTGGGCTCTGTGTCTGGGGGAAGGTGGCACTGAGCTCCAGGGAAGTGGCAGGTTTCCTCAGACACACAGCAGAGCAGAGCTAGCAAGTAAATACAGGGCCACATGGCAGAGCGCCCGGACTGCCAGCCTGCGCCCTGCCCCCGACTCGCTATTGAGCTACTGCTGTGTGCTGAGCCAGGCAGGGAGCTCAGGACACTGAGGCCCCCCTGGGCCCCATCTTTGCCAACTCGCTGTCCAATCAGGGCAACGGATGGTAAATGAGAAATAATATGGTCATTTAGATGTTGACGGTGTAAAAACCAAAAGAAAACAAGGTGAAGCCATAGTGGCTTGGGGTGCTTCGAGGCTGAGTGGGCACGGAATGCCAGAGGAGGCAGCATTTGAGCTAAGACCAGGTAAAGATCTGGAGAGCATCCTGGGTGGAGGAGACTGCAGGAGCAAAGGCCGGGACCGGGGACTGACCACAGCAATGGAGCCAGGGACTGTGCAAGGTGGCGAGGTCGGGGAGGTCGGACCTCCATCCTCACCTGCGCCTGGGACTGCGGTCCCCGTCTTGGGTCTCTGCTGCTTGGGCATGCTCAGGGAGGCTGGGGCGAGGAGTGTGGGTGGGTGGGCTGTCAAATCCCCACTGCGACCACCCCGGTGGGTCTGGGGCTGGCCCCGCAGGCATCTGGGGCGAGTGGGAGGGGGTTCCCTGGGGTGTGATAACAGGATCAGCCTGAGGAGGCCTGGCACAGCTGAGCAGGAGGTGTGGGGCCCAGTGGGTGGTGTGAGGGGTGCGGACCCTCCGGGATCAGCCAGGATGACACGACGCAGAGCTCACCATCTAACAGAAGGGGAAACCAAGGCACAGACTCCAGGCACAGATCAAAGCCTAACACTGGTTTCCTGGGAAACAGGGTACCTGAGGCACCTTTTCCATCTCCCCAAGTTCCAGTGCTGCCTTGGGTCCCAACACATGGAGCTATGTAGGAAGCAGTGGTGCCCTCTGGGCTCGTTTCCCCAACTGGGAAGTGAGATGCCCCTGCTGCCAGCGGGGGCTCCTCCGCTAACTTCTTCCTGCCCAGGTCCCTCTGACCTGCCCTTCGAGACCAGGAAACTCTATCTGCAGAGGAATCTCACAGCCTCTCGGCAAAGATGGCCCAGCCCAGGGACGCCAGGTGCACTGAGACCCGTTCCTCTCTACTCCATATTTCCGGCCCCCACCTCCAGGAAGCCAACCTTGAATGCCCCTCTGCTCCCTCCACCAAGCTTTCAGAACAGGCTCTCCTTCCTACACTCACCCCAGCACCCTGCATCTGCCACATACAGCCATCCTCGTCTTTCCTGCCTCCAGATCTTTGCCTGTGCAGTTTCCACCACCTGGAATGCTCTTTTCTCACTTGGAAAACTCCTACTCACCTTTCACAGCCCTAGCTGCAATGCCCCTCCTCCAGGAAGTCTTCCCTGACAGCCCTACCCTAAGGCACAGCCTTTGTTCCCCACCCTGGGCTCACCCTGGGCCTAAGTCTGTCCCCCTTGAAGGACAGGGTCCAAGAGCCCTGACATCAAACAGCCGTACCACTACTGTCCAACAAACGCTCGTGGAAACAATCTCTTGTGTCCTCGTGCCTCACTGCGAACTGTGGTTCCTACTCCTGCCCTAGACCCTTTACATCCTCTGTTCCTCCCTGAAAACTGAGGCCTGAAATTTGAGGGGCAAACACAGGTGGTGAGATTTCAGACAGTGTGCCCAGCTGCAGAGGGCCGATGTTTGCTTTTCTCATTTGCACCCCCAGAACCAGCTCTGTGCAGCTCAGTGGGGGTGGGCAGGAAGGCCCAGGAGTGGCTTTGGGACTCCAAACCTCAGGAGTCCTGGGATTGGGAGGGGTGTCCGAAGGGCCCCAAGGCAGTGGGGGCAGTGGGCTGGGGGTGGGGAGAAGCTGGCGAAGCTGGGAGTCTTCTCTCCACTGACATCCGCCTAGACCAGTCACGCCCCATTGGGGCTTCCTCAGCCTGGGGCGCTCCAAGACAGACAAAGAGTGTCATGGAACACAGGGAAGGCTGTTGGGCAGGGAGAGGGCAGGGCGGGCAGGCAGGAGTGAGGGAAGTCGGGGGCTGGCCTCCTGCTCCCCCTCCCAGGCCCCTGGCCCTGCTCCTCAGAGCTGGGCTGGCCGCCGAGGGGTGCAGGTAACCACAGGCCTGCTGAGCAGGGCCAGTGGCACCACTATCCTCCCCACTGCTCCCCAGGGAGGGGGCAGAGGTGACAGCAACCCTGGGGGGGCCGCCTCTCTCTCCAGTCCCACCGCAGTCCGCCCACGGTTTGCAGACCCCTTGCTGGGTCTGTGACCCCTAAGCCTGAATCCACCCCTCCTGGGAGGGCCTGAGGCCACCCGGAGCGAGGGGGCGCCTCTTCGCAGAGCGAGGGAGGGAGGCGCAGCCCCTTCTCCTTCAGACCCGGCTTCTGCCCGTAAGGGACCTCCCCCCAAAAAAATAAAGGGGTTTCGCGCCCTCTTGCGGCTGAACGGGCGACTCCAGGAGCCCGGAGGGCCGGGCCGGCTCGGAGGACACGGTGTCCCCGGCGGCGGCGGCGGCGCGCAGGGCAGGGCGCGCGCCCCTGACAGATGTTTACCGCGCGGGGTCCGCGGGCCGCGGGCTGCGGCGCCCACGGGTCCCGGGGAGGGCGGTCCGTCGGGGCTCGTCCTCTCGCGGGCGGCCGCGCTGCCACTGGGGGCCGGGGGGCCGGGCGCACCCGCGCCGTCGGACGGGGTCCCCGCCACACCCCGGGGCGCCGCGGGGACCCGCCGCCCGGCCCGCCCGCCCGCGCGGTCCCGGCGGGAGGAGGCGCACCGGGGCCCCCGGACCCCGTCCCCCCACCCCAGCGTCCGGCTTACCTGCGGGGACGCCCGCCCGCCCGTCAGCGGCGCCCGAGCCCGCCGCCCGCGCCGGCCCCGGCCCCGGTCCCCGCCGCCGCCATCCGGGCCTCCCGGGCCCGCGGCGCCCGGGGGAGCCCGGGCCGGAGGGGGCGGCCGCGGGGGGGGCGCGGCACGGGCCGGCCCATTGGCCCCCCCGGGCGCGCTCAGCGGCGGGCGGCGGCCATCCCGGGGCGGCGGCGGGGACGGGGATGGGGGTGCGGGGCGCCCTGGACGGCGCGGGGGGCGGCGGCCCGCGCGGGCGACCTCGGGGCGCGGCGCGAGGCTCCGGGGGCGCTCGGGGCGGCTCCACGCGCGCTCGCCGCCGCCTGCGCCGCTGCGGCCGCGGACGGCCGGGCCGGCGGGGCCCGGGGCGGGGCCGGGCCGGGGGCGGGGCCGGCGGGGCGGGCGGGGCCTCGCGGCGGCTTGGGTTTCCCCGGCCCAGGCCGCCCCCGCCCGCGGGCCCCGAGGGGCGCAGGTGGCGGGAGCGCGGGAGCCCGGCATCCCCTGGACGGCGTCGCCCCGACGCCCGCGCCTCTATGCGCCCCCCGCGCCCTGGGGAGCTCCCCGAAAAGTCCCCGCGGGAGGGGGCCCCTCATCGGGCGCCTTTCCGCCCCCGCCAGGGCCCGGACGGCGCGTGGGGCGTGAAGCCGGGCCCCCCAGCCGAGAAGGGTCCTGGCCCCGCCCCGGAGCCCCGGGCCCGCCCTCGGGACGAAGCCCCCGCGGACTCCGGCCTAGCGGCGCGGGCCCCCGCGTCCCCCCAAGACAGGCCGGAGGCCCCGAGACCGGACGGCCCGCGCCGTCCCCCGCGCCCCCAGCAGGGGCCGCCCCTGCGGTCGGGCCTCGGGGAGCTGCGGGGCCCCCTCCCACCCACGGCCCCGAGGGCGCCCCCCGGGTCGCCGCGACCCCGCGCTCGGGGACCCCCCCCAAGGCTCTGCGCTCCCCACGCGCCCCCTGGCGGCGCGGGCGGGCTCGGGGGGCGACGCGGGGCGGGCGGGGCCGGGAGCGCCCCGGCCTGGTTCCCGGCAACCGCCCCGCGGCCCCGCCCCCGCGCCCCCCTCAGCCCCGCGGTCCCGGGGCCGGGCGCCTGGGTCCACCCCTCGCTCCAGCCCGGGCCGCCCGGGGTCTGTGCGAGCATCAGGGCATCCTGAACCCGCCGCCCCCCACGCGCACTCCCCACCCGGGCCTCGCCCCGTGCACACGGGGACCGGGACCGGCGGGCACCCTCACCCGCCCTGCGGGCCCTGCGGGCCTGGGACCCACGGGGGTGCGCAGGGCACAGCGCACGGGCGAGCGGGGCGGGGTGCGGGCGGAGACGCGGCTCGGGGGCCGCCGTGTGGTTAGCGTGGGTCCGGACGGCGGCGGCGCCCAGCCGCCGGGCCCCAGCCCAGCGTGGACGGGACGGATCCTGTGCCTTGTGAGGCTGTGGGCCAGGACGGTGCTCTGTGCCTCAGTTTCCCCATCTGTATGAGCCCATCCTCATGGGGTTGTAGGAAGGACCGAGTAAGGATAAGGACCCGTGCCAGGCACGCGGCGAGCAACGTCCAAGTGTCCTTCTTACTGGTGGCAAGTGCTCAGGCCCAACGACACGCACACCCTCTCCAGGAGGGAAGGGCGTGCCCCTCGGCCACTCACACACACGGATCCCCAAACCTTCCTTTCGGGCAGGGTCACAGCCCCCCCCCCCACAGGTCCCACAAGTCCCGGGACACCCTATGGGAACAGCGCCATTCTCAAACACACGTGCCCCGCGGTCAAACACGCGCTCACGCTCACGCCGGGGCCCTTACTTCACCCTGGTTCAGACATGACTCATCCACGCAGACACGAAGCTCACAGCGCCCCTAACACGCACGCACACGTGCTTCCCCCGGAGACACACACACGCCGCATTTGCACACTGGCCCTTACGGTAGCTGCAGGTGGCGGTGTAGGGTTTCTGGTGCACACGCACACCTGGCACATCGTTTCAGACTCCCCTGCCACCTAGTGCTGGGACACGCATCAGCACACTCACAGCGAGCACACACGCTGTCACGCTAAGACCCGTGACACTCACACACTGTCCCGAGCACCACAGCCACACATGCGCAGGGATCACGGAGACGCTGTCGCATGTGCACACACCCTGAGCCGCTCTGAGCGGCACAGCCCGCCTGCACACACGAAGCCCTGCCAGGAGCCCACCCCCACTGGGTCAGCCACATTAAGCTGTCACCAGGGGCCCCTCAGCTGCCTCCTGCTCACCCCACACTGCCTGTGCCCCCCCACCGCTGGGGGCCTTGGGGCGGGGCCCGTGCAGACACATGGGGAGCGGGACATGCACATGTGCCCACCATGTGGACGCTCGTAAAACAGTTGCCCCGGCAACAGTGACTTGAAAGACTTAGTTCTTCCTCTGGGGTGGGGAGGACAGCAGACAGGAGGTGGAGACACCAGAATCCCCACCCACTTCCACCATGGGCCCGTGTGTGTCACACTCCAGGCTACACACTGATTTAAGCACATGTGGAGGACATCCCATCACACTCAGGTCCCCAGACACCCGGCCCTGCTAGGGGCCAGCCCCACTTGATCACATGAGACACAGGTGTGACGCCCTCGCATGACAGTGTGTCACCTCACACGACCCAGCACCCTTGGCCACTGTCACCAACCCATACACTTGTCACCCCGTGGACAGGCGATGACAGATAGACACCCCATCACACTGGCTGACTCACAGCATGGAACTGGGGCACACATGGGCACCCCCACCCTCTGGCCTCCATCCCCTCAAGGAAGCTGTCTGGGCCTGGCTGCTCGGGAGGCCGAGGGACTCAGGGCCTGGCTCTCTGTGCAGGAAACACGGATATTTACAATGCTTTATTTTTAAACCTTCCTTGTCCCACCCTGGGGCTTCTGTGAGGCAGGATGGGTGGAACTGAGCCTTGAACCTCCCCCACTAAAAATGCAGCTTCATGGGTCAGGACTGCGATCCCTCCAGGGCACAGATGTGTGGGAAACAAGGCTCAGCCAGGAGTATGGGACACCCGCAGGCGCTGGGCCCTGTGGCTGATGGGAGCTTGCAGGGGTGAGACCAGTGCAGGGGCAGCTGGAGCCCAGAGGCTGCTACCTTCGGGTGGCGTTTGCACAGTGATTAGTTCCGCTCCTTCATGACCTCCCGGGAGGGCTGCCCCCAGGTAGCTCCAAGCTACGCCTCCCCTCCCCAGCCTGATCTATGCCTGCTTGGCCATTGTGAAACCCAAGGATCTGGATGTCAAGATGTGGCTCAAGGTCACGCAGTAAGGAAGAGGCTCAAACCTGGGGCTAGATGACTCTAGAACTTTTAGCCACTGCCCCAGGCCACTCCCCCACCCCTGTCCCCCAGGACTGGCCCTCTGCCCTCCCTGGGCAGTCACTGCTCCCAAGGGGAGTGTCAGAGGTTGTGGGAGGCCAGCAGCCGCTGGCCAAGACATGGACTTGGCTGGTGGAGAAGTTTCCATCTTAGTGCCAGGAGCTGATCCAGGACCCACAGGCTCAGGGCTGCACCCCAGGATGCCCAGGGGCCAGCCCTGCGGGGGTGGAGGTGGCCCGTCACCCTCTATGTCCTCTTCCCTCCCCAGCTGTCCCTAGCCATCCCTACACACTGAACATTGCCACATCCCCCAACGTGACCAAGATCATCAGGCCTCAGTTTCCCCATCTGTAAAATGGCCCCAGCACAGGCCCCCAGCAGTGGGTGACATCACCAAGAGGATCCCCAAAACTGGGCCTTGGGGCTTTTGAAGTGACAAAGTCATTCTCACTCTGAGCTGGATGATGCTAAGCGTGGGCAGAGAGGCCTCAGGGTGTTGACAGGGGACACAGCTGGACGCACACTCCTGGCTTGGGTCAGAGCAAGGGCCTCCAGGACCATAGAAAGAGCCAGATGGCCTCAGCCAGGACAGAGCCCTCGAGACGAGTGCGGCAGGAAGGAGACGAAGGAGCTGGCAGGTTCCAGGCGAGGATGGGAAAAGCAGGACGGCTGGCCATCCCCACAGGGCCGTTTACAGCCACAGGTCAAGGGTCCAGTCCCTAGGGGCTCCAGGTCAGCAAGGCGGGAAAGCTATTAGGCTGGGGGGGTCTGGCCTGGGGTTGTGCAGACACCGTGGGGACGGGGGGAGGGGCTTCCTGGCTTCACAGAGGCAAAGATTCCCCCACCACAAAAGCCACACAGACACAGGCAAACAATGGACACAGACACACCCCCAAGCACTCGTACTCAGCAGCAATAGCTGTAAATGTGCGTGCACCATCACACACTTCCAGACACACGTGCAAAAGCCACAATACAGTCACACACAGACATACAATAGTCACACGCACACTCGCACGCACGCAGACACCCCCCAAGTCCTTCATACTCAGCAGCCAAAGCCGTAAATGTGTACACACTCATGCACACACACACACAGAGCAGCCCCAGCCACCCAGGCTCGGCAGCCCTACAGCACATCCACCCTGGCACCGGGCACCGGGTCTCACCGCCCGCCCGCCTGCCCGCCCAGCCATCTCACGTCCTTGGCCCCGGGCTGCCCTAATCCCAGTCTCGTGTCCTGAAGCCAGAAGATAAGGGGCAGCTGCAGCCCCAGATAAAGAAGGCACAGCCGCAAATCCGGGGCGGCTCTGGCGGGAGCGGGCACTGAGCCCAGGCTGCACCTGCCTCGCTGCTGCCAACCCCACTCCGCCTGGCGGACAGGGATGGAGAGAGGGCCAGGGGGAAATGGAGGGGAGGGCCTGGGGGAGGTGGAGGGGAGGGCCTGGGGGAGGGGGCAGAGGAGAGGAGAAAGAAAGGGACAGAGAGGTGCAGAGACACACAAGAAAGAGAAATGTAGGGAGAGATGAGACAGACATAGAGGGAAAGAGAAATGCAGAGAAACACAGAGAACGAAAGACAGAACGAGCCCCTCCCCCCAAAATTGGGACAAACAGGAAAAATAAAAGAGCGAGACAAAGGCAGAGGGGGCTAGTGACCCAGCAGAGTGTCCATCAGGGGCGCCTCCCCAGCCCCGCCCCGCTCCCACTGGGTGCCTCAGTCTCCCCACCTGCCCAGGGGCCCCAGCACCACCTGCCTCCTTCCTACTTTGAAGAATCACCTCGGGTCGGGTTCAGGGTTGGGGTGCACCTTTCTTAATGTCCCCACACTCTCCAGGGTGACTTCTCGAAAGGCTTCAGACACCGGCCACAGCCTCAGTGAAGGTGGGGCCCCTATAGCAGGACCTGACCCCTCTGTGCCTCAGTTTCCCCAGCCATGATAAGATATATTCACTCAGGAAGTACTCATTGAGGCCCTGTGCTGGGCGCTGGGAACAGAGTGGCCAAGGAGGACCCAACTCCCACCCTCTCTGGGCTCACAGTCCAGTAGGGAAGACAGGTGTGTGGCCAGGTAACTCCAGGGTGATCAGGGTGCATGGGGGACACTCTGGCAGCTACAGAGCCTGTAGGAGGTGCTGGACCCATCCCTGGCAGGGGCCACTCAGAGAAGCTTCCAGAGGAAGGGGAGGTGAGTGCAATGAGCAAAGTGGCTGGGAAAGGGAACAGACTTCCTGAAAGAGGGAACAGCGTATGCGAAGGATAGGAGGTAAGGCTGGCTCGTGGGAAGTCCAGAATGAACTTGGTGCTTGAGTCTAGGGAGTCAGGGACAATAAAGGAAGAAGCCGAGGAAGGCAGCAGGGCCTGGGGCGTGCAGGTCCAGAGCTGGGGCAGGAGGGAGCCAGGGGAGCAGGGGAGGGTCAGGGTCAGACTATGTTTTAGAAAAGGCTGTGGGAGACTGGGCTGTTGGGGGCAGGATGGAAGATGGAGGCCTGGAAGGTGGGGTGATAGGAGAGGGGACGAACGGGAGAGAGACTCTAGAGGGAGAGTAGGCAGGATGTGGGGACCGACAGGCTGTCAGGGGAGAAGCGGGAGGGGAGAGTGATGCCCTGGTCTCTGGCTCAGGATGGTACCCAGTCAAGAGACAACTACAGCCTGTGGATTCAGGTGGAGGTGAGAAGAATGCCTGTCCCCTCCATGCAAGGTCAGAGAGAGGAGGAGTTAATGCACAGTACGCAGGAAGTACTCAATAAGGGTTTACCTACTGGTAAAAAAAATTAATATTGTACTGTTTAAATAATGATAATAGTAGCAGTTAATATATTAATATTAATGTCAGTAATCGATGATCAGGCCACATCCCCACCTCCTACAGGAAGCCTTCCTGGGTTGCCTTACAGAGAGCAGGGCAGGCCACTGCAGTGCAGAGCCAGGGAGCCCTGGGAGAGCTCTCCTGGGAGGCCAACACTTAGATTGCTGAGGTTGCCCTCCGTGGGCCTGTTTCCTAACCTGTCCAGTCGTCTCCCCGGACTGGTTTGGGGTGCTTGTGGGACGACAAGGGGAGGCTCCTGGGCAATGGGAGGGGCACCTCGGGTAGGAGGCATGAGTTCCTGTCCCTGGAGGTGGGTGAGGCCGGCTGGGCGAGAAGTCTGTCAGGGACTGCTGCTGTTTCTTCGCGTTCTGGAGTCCCCATTCCCCCGTTTTGTTCCCAGATTGTCCTACAGAGGGCAGCGGAGGCCAGGGATGGAGCCCAACTGTCCGCCCCCACTGCTTCCTGCACTGCCACTTCTCCCAGGTCTCAGAAAAGCTGGTTCTGAGCCTGCTGTGTGTGGCCTCAGGCAGATCCTTTCCCTCCTTGCGCCTCAGTTTCCCCATCTATTGTGGAGGGAGCACAGTCCCTCCCCAGAGGAAGCTTTGTCGAGTTTAGCAGTGAAACGCAAGGGCGCCTCAGAGATGGGTTGCTCCCACCCAGCACTGCTTTCACGTACTTCAGGGTGAACGACAGTAATAGAATAATAGCAACGGTAGTCGTTAACGTTTATTGATGGTTATTTATTCAATTCTTACCTTTTAATGTAGGGAGGAGGCAAGAGAACTAAAATGTCCTATCAGGTGACATTCAGACCGCACTGTGCCAGGCCTGGACACTTGCAGAAGCAAGGCAGGTTTCTGCAGCGACTGCTGATGACCCTTCCCCCACACCTGTGAAGAGGAAGCAGGAAAAAGTCTTTAAATGGTGGCCCTATAAAAATAAAATCCTTCTGTTTCCTACGGCTGAAACCACAGGGAACCTGTGGATTAAAGGCTGGGAGCAGCCAGGCCAGCAGCCTTTTCACGCTACATACTCCTGTCCCGAGTGTCCATTTCAAAGGAAATGGGTAAACAGTCTTTAAGCTGTAACTCACAGGAACTAAAAAATGATATATAAACTGAATTCCTCAAACTCCGGGAGTCCGTCTGTCTTTACTCCGTCTCTCTGTGTCTTTCCTTCTGTGTCTTTCTCTCGGCCTCACTGTCCTCATCCCTCTGAATCTTAGACTCGCTCTGGCTCTGAGAGGAGACCATGCTTTGTTTATGGAGTGTTACTCCTCTAATTAATTTTCCTTTTGACTCTAACTTTGTAGTGTGTTTGAATTCCTTCTACACTCTCTGCCAAGAACCCTTCTCTCTCTGCTGGGCTTGGTCTCTCCCAGCTCGGGGGAATTTGTCGTGTCCTGCATCACACGACAGCCCCTGGAGGGGCTGGGATTCAAACCTGGCAGGCTGAGTCCAGGGCCCTGAAACCCCTGTGCTACATCAAGCCTTGTCCAGGAACGGGGAGTGTGAGAGGGCAAAATCCCACGTCCTCCCAGCAGCCCACAAGGTCCTGGTGCCCCGTCCCCTCTGTCCTCATGTCCTCCTCCTCTCCCCCTCACTCACATGGCTCACTCACATGTTGGGCCGTTTCTCCGATACGCCAGGCACAGTTCTACTGCAGGGCCTTTGCACTGGCTGTTCCTGCCACCTGGAACACGTTTCCTACCGTATGCCTATGTCTCTCTCCCTCGCTTCTTTCCAGAATACTCAAATGCCACTTTCTCAGCTGAATAAGCTTTACCTGAGCATCCTACTAAAAATGACAACCGAGTGGCCCTTCGCACTTCCCTGCCTCATTACCTCTCAACACATGGCATCATTTCCTGAGCCATTATGTTGACTGCGGTTCTCCTCTAAGTGCAGGGGTCTTTTTGGGGGTCTGTCTGGCTGCTGTGTCCCAGGGGTCGTTTTGGGAGTCTGGCTGGCTGCTGTGTCCCATTAGTCGTTTTGGGGGTCTGGCTGGCTGCTGTGTCCCAGGGGTCGTTTTGGGGATCTGGCTGGCTGGCTGCTGTGTCCCAGGGGTCGTTTTGGGGATCTGGCTGGCTGGCTGCTGTGTCCCAGGGGTCGTTTTGGGGATCTGGCTGGCTGGCTGCTGTGTCCCAGCATTTCGGACTGCGTCTAGCACCCAGGTGAGCGCTCGACAGACCATTTGCTGGATGAAAGCCCCCGCCTACCAGCAGCGGAATTAAGTTTCTAAAAGCACCGAGAAGGACAACAAAACACTCCCGTGGCCGACTGCGAGCCGCGGGAGACCCCCGGCCGGCGTCCCGAGGACCAACGGCGTCTCCGAACTCGCCGCGAGGGCTCCGCGGAGGCCGGACCCGAGCCCCGCCCCCGCCACGAGGCCCCGCCCACTACCCATACGTCACCGCGCAGGCTCCGCCCCCGCTGCGTCACCGCGCGTACAATGGCGTCACGCAGAGCGCTGGGGCGACACACGCGCGACCCGGAAGGCCTTCCCCCCACACTCCGGAGCCGGCGCGAGGGGGGCCGATGGCGGAAGGCGCGGCGGAGGCCCCAGCAGAGCGTGGCGGCGGTGGCGACTCGGGGTGCGGCACGCTGGAACGGGGCGTAGCGCCCATCAAACCTCCGTGAGTCGCCGCGTCGGGGGGAGCAGAACCGCTCGACACCTGCCCAGCGGCCGAGCGGGACATGCCGGGAGACGCGGCAGGCCCGGGGCAGGTCCCCAGCTGCGGAACCTGGAAGGCGCACGCTGCGGGCCGTCACGTGCACCGAGGACGCCGCGGCGCACGCTCGCGTGGGCGGGGTTGGAGGCGAGGCCGCAGTGCATGCTGGGGACTGTAGTCTCGGCGTGTGGCGGGACGAGCACGGGAGGTACCTCCGGGCAGGCAGTCAGTCCCTCAGGCTCAGACTCGTGTCTGAAGCGAGCACCCCGGCAGGGTGGCGCTTGCAGGGCTGGAGGGCGTGCTGCGGAATGGGGCGGCTCTGGTTCCCATTCTGAGGCGTGCTTCGGCGTGTGGTTTCCTGTAGCCTAACGTGGACGGGGATGTTCAAGTTCAACGCTTTTAATTTGACCCAACGGTCTGGGTCGTGGGGACCCAGACACACAACATGCCCTGCCTGTGGCCTTGAGGTGCTCCCAGGCCGGGTCAGCAGAAGCATGTGATCGGAGGCGAGTGTCCTCCGTCCCTTTCCTGAGCGTTCATTGAGTCTGAGCTCAGGGGAGGCACTCCCTAAACAAGTCCTCCTTTCCCTTTGCCGGCAGATACCTCACCACCAAGGAGCAGTTCCACAAGTTTCTGGAAGCCAGAGGTCAGGAGAAGCCCAGCCAGGAAACCGAGGCAGGAGGCCCCGATGGCTGCGACCTGGCTGAGCCTGAGGCCAAGCGGATCCGACTGGAGGAAGGGCAGCTGGGAGATGGGCAGACGGAGGAGGCAGCTGAGCCCAGGGAGGAGGCAGCTGAGCCCAGGGAGCAGCCTCAGGCTCAGAAGAGAGCCCGGGGCCAGAACAAGGGCCGCCCCCACGTGAAGCCTAACCACTATGACAAGGACAGGCTTTGCCCCTCCCTGGTCCAGGTGAGTGTCAACGTCACCAGACGTCTGAGAGGCCTTTGGTCTGAGCCTCTCTGTCCTCCGTTCGGTTTTCACGATGTTATGATATAAATGTTGTCAGTGTGCCCATCTTCCAGGTGGAGAAACTGAGGCACAGTTACCGACTTGCCTAAGGACACACAGTCAGGAGAGGAGGCATCTGAGGTTCAAAGCCTGGCTGCCTCAGCCTCTCCCTGTCTTCCCTCACTGCCTCTGTTCCCTGCAGGAGTCGGCCACTAAGTGTTTCTTTGGGGACCGCTGCCGCTTCCTGCATGACGTGGGCCGCTACCTGGAGACCAAGCCTGCTGACCTGGGCCCTTGCTGTGTACTGTTCGAGACCTACGGCAGGTGCCCCTATGGTGTGACCTGCCGCTTCGCTGGGGCCCACCTGGGGCCCAAGGGCCAGAATCTGGTGCAGAGGGAGGTGGCCCAGGTCCCTCCCGTTCGCAACAGCCTAGACAAAGCGCTGCAGCAGCAGCTGCGAAAGCGTCAGATCCGCTTCGAGCGTGCCGAGCAGGCCTTGCGCCAACTAGGCAAGGGCCACCTGCCAGGCCCCATCCCTCCTGCCACAGCCCCTGAGGATGCCCCAGGACAGGACATCTGTGACACCCAGCAGGCCCCCCTGGGGTCCGGCACCAGACCCCCTCCCGGCAGCCCTGTGCAAATCTGTGGGCCTTTGACAGATGAGGACGTAGTCAGGCTGCGACCCTGTGAGAAGAAGCGGGTATGTGTCTCAGGCTGCCTGCTGAGGACACTGTGGGGGGCAGAAGGCGCCGAACACACGCTCTCAGCCCCGGAGAGTCAGGGCTGGGGCACTGGCCGAGGGTTTTGGTGGCTGAGCGGAAGCTCTCCAGCAGAGACCGCGGAGGAAGGAACAGTCCCCACAAAGGGACTGAAGGCACATGCAGAGGCAAAAAGGCACTCAGCTGGCTGGGCAGGGCAGGGCGTGTTCTAGATTGTGGGGAGAAGGGAGGCCCTTTCGAGTCAGGGAAGTGGCTGGAGACTAGCTGTGTTTTCCTTCCTTCCAGCTCGACATCAGTGGCAAACTGTACCTGGCCCCCCTCACCACGGTAGGGCCTGCTGTGTGGGGTGGGCTGAGTGCCCAGTGCCTGCTGGTGTCAGGGCTGGGGTGGGAATCTGGGGTCCCTGCCTATCACACCCTCACACGCACGTGTTCCCCGCCACCCCAGTGTGGGAACCTGCCCTTCCGGCGGATCTGTAAGCGCTTCGGGGCCGATGTGACATGCGGGGAGATGGCTGTCTGCACCAACCTGCTGCAGGGCCAGACATCTGAGTGGGCGCTGCTCAAACGCCACCAGTGCGAGGACATCTTTGGTGTCCAGGTCGGTGCCGCTGCAAGCGAGGGAGGAGAGAGGGAAGAGGGGCTTAGTTTGCCAAGATTTGGGGCAAGGTTCAGAGTCAGGTCTCTTGGAGCCCAGGCCTGGCTCAGTTGCCTCGCAGACCCCTTTTGCTTCAGTGATGAGCTGGGGACGCCGGCCTGATGCACTTGAGAGCACCTTTGGCTTTGGCATAGGGCCAGGCAGGGACAGTCAGAACTGGCCCCTCACCTGCCACCCACTACGCCACCTGCCACAGCTGGAGGGCGCCTTCCCTGACACCATGACCAAGTGTGCAGAGCTGCTGAACCGCACCATTGAGGTGGACTTTGTGGACATCAACGTTGGCTGCCCTATCGACCTCGTGTACAAAAAGGTGACGGCTGCTTGGCCCTGGCACCCCTGAGCAGGCAGAGTGGGAAGGGCGGGGGCCTGGGACCCAGCTTTGCCCCTGCCTGAGGTGCTGGGGACCTTTTGAGGCCTCTGTGCCTCAGTTTCCTCACCTGCACAGTAAGGGCAGCTAGGTGTGTCTGCCTGCCTTCCCCTGCTGCAGCTTCCCGTCTCTCCCAGGGCGGGGGCTGTGCCCTCATGAACCGCTCGGCCAAGTTCCAGCAGATCGTCCGAGGCATGAACCAGGTACGCCCCACGATGAGCGCGCCGCCCCCCGGGCCGACCCTGGGCTGTGCTGACCGCGCCCGCCCCACAGGTGCTGGATGTGCCGCTGACCGTGAAGATCCGCATGGGCGTCCAGGAGCGTGTGAACCTGGCACACCGGCTGCTGCCCGAGCTCCGGGACTGGGGGGCAGCCCTGGTCACGGTGGGCCTTGGGGTGCAGCAGGGTGGGTGGCAGAACCTCGGGGGTGCTTCGACAACCCTTTCTAACGGTCTTCCCCACCCCTGACCCCCCATCTCGGCCCTCTCTCTCTCCGTCTCAGCCTGGGTCACTTGCTCGCTCTCTTGTTTTCTGTCTTGCTCTCTTTTTCTTCGTTTCTCTCTCTGGCGCTCCGTCTCCCTGGGCTTCCCTCCTTCCCTGTGTGGCTGTTTCTCCTCCAGCTCCACGGCCGCTCTCGAGAGCAGCGATACACCAAGCTGGCCGACTGGCAGTACATCGAGCAGTGTGCGGCGGTGGCCAGCCCCATGCCCCTGTTCGGTGGGTCCCCTCAGTTCAGGCCATCGAAGGCCACAGATACCCGGGCCCACCGTCTGCCTGAGACCCCTCCCTGCCCCGGCGGGGGCTGCTGGGCTGGCAGGAACTCCCCAAGAGCTGGCTTTGCCACCTGCACGCAGCTCCCTGAGGTCCCATCTCTGTTCCTCAGGAAATGGGGACATCCTGTCGTATGAGGACGCTAACCGTGCCATGCAGACCGGCGTCGCTGGGATCATGATTGCCCGGTGAGTGTGTTTGGCACCTGGGGGGCTGAAGAGAACTCTGGAGCCACCCCTGAGCACCCAGCCTGCAGCTCACGAAGCGGGAGGGCACATCTGAGCTTTGTTACCACGTCACCAGCCCAAGCCCCTCGTCTCCCTTGTCCATTTTTCCCTGGTGGGTGGCTCTGTCAGGAGGGTCTGCAGATGTAGCGGGGTGGGAGGCCTGGGTATTTCTGCTGCTGGGCTTGGGGTTGCAAGTGGGACTCGGGTTTCAGAGGTTGTCAGAGCAGAGAAGCTGAGACCAAGATTGGGGACCGGGACCGAGACTGAGGGCTGCCGGCCCCGCCCCACAGCGGTGCCCTGCTCAAGCCGTGGCTGTTCACGGAGATCAAGGAGCAGCGACACTGGGACATCTCGTCTTCCGAGCGCCTGGACATCCTGCGGGACTTCACTCGCTTTGGCCTGGAGCACTGGGGCTCAGACACGCAGGGTGTGGAGAAGACCCGCCGCTTCCTCCTCGAATGGCTCTCTTTCCTGTGCAGGTGCGCATGGGTGGCTGGGGCGGGGGCGTTGGTGGCAGGGCCAGCCCGAACCAACCCTGGCCCCCGCCGGCCCGCAGGTACGTGCCGGTGGGCCTACTGGAGCGGCTCCCGCAGAGGATCAACGAGCGGCCCCCATACTACCTGGGCCGAGACTACCTGGAGACGCTCATGGCCAGTCAGAGGGCCGCCGACTGGATCCGCATCAGGTGCCCAAGAATGGCGGAGTCAGGGTGGGGGGCGTGGGGGACAGGTGTGGCCCGGGCCCCAGGCCTGACTCCGCCCCCCTCCTCACAGTGAGATGCTGCTGGGACCCGTGCCCCCCAAGTTTGTTTTCCTGCCGAAACACAAGGCCAACGCGTACAAGTAGCTGTGGCAAGAGGGGTGTGGAGGCCCGCTGGTGTACAAAAAAACAATAAATTTTATTCTTTCAAAGCCCAGGCCTTTCTGTGACCCCAAAGCTGCCCCTTCCCGCTCTCAGGAGCTTTATCTGGGCACCTGTTTGTCCTTGTCGGCTCCCATCTCATTTATTCGCCAGAGCCTCTTGGCCATCCCCAAGGACCTGTCCCCATGCTGCCCGCAGCTGGTGCCCAGAGAAGCCTTGACCACAAAAAGGCCACCAGGGCTCGCTGGGGTGGGGGCCTTGGCCACATGGGAGTGGATCAGGGTGGGCTGCCTGGAGGAAGGAACCTTGGAACTGTCAGGTGGGCATTGCTGGCAGAGGTAGAAAGCAGCAGAGCACCCCAGGGTTCACCCCACCCTTTGTGATGCCTGTCTCTGACTGCCTTGGTTTCCCCTCCTATCCCTGCCCATTCCCCTACCCCCTTACTCGGAATCCTGACCACTGGGCGAGCCGTAGGCTAGAACCTGCCGCCACGAGTAACCAGGCAAACAGAACTCCATGGGACTCCGAGCCTGTTCTCCGGGTGGGCTGCCTGTGCTCCCACCTGCTGCTCTCCTGGCCTGTCCCAGCCGGGCCCCCGCCTCCCCATGCAGCACCCCAAACCCTACTATGCCCCTGCAGCTCCCCAAGAAGGCTTCAGCCCCCAGGGCCTGGACAGCAATGAGGGCCCAGGCAGCCAGCCCGCTCAGGCCTGCGTCGAGCCCCTTCCCGCTGTGGGTATGAGTCAGGGAGTGGCAGGTACGGGGCGCCAAATGGGGTTGGGGACCAGGGCTGTGCCCACCAGCCTCAGGGTCCCACCCACCGACCTGCCTTTGTTCACAGGTTCTTCTAACCTGTATCAAACCCCAAACCCGGAGAAAGAGGTGTTTGCAGCCCCTCCGGCAGGTACTGGCCTTCTCCCACCCTGGATGGGGACCCAGTAGTGGTTTGGGGTGGGCCAGGCCATCTTGCCTACACCCCGTTTCTGGATGGCCGCTCAACGGCGAGACTCAGGTCATCCAAAAGGGCCCCAGAGCAAGGCCTGTGTCGGCCATCGAGACAAGGCCCTGAAGGCATGCCTGTGGCTCTTGTCCCCCACACAGGTCCCCAAAGCCAGGCCTGTGGCCACAGGCCCCCACAGTTGGGGCCATGCCCCCCCACAGCGCCTCCCCCGGCAGGTGGGCCTGGCCCTGCCTCTCTCAGGGCGGCCCCCCCTCTGGCCCACAGGTTTCCAGATGGCACCCTGCGGCTGCTTCTTTGACCCCCGCATTTACAGAATCGAGTGGGCCACCAGCGACTTTGGCCAGTCGCCCCTGTACAAGCTGGCGGCGGTGGGCGGGGGGGCGCCGGCTGGGGGCGCCGCCACAGTGGGCACCTACCTCCTAGAGCCCCAGCACTACCTCAGAGCCCCAGTGCCGCCCCCGCCGTACCCCCACTTCCAGCCCGCGCCGGGCGCCCCACAGTACCTCGTGCCCTACTTCCAGCCTGAGGGTCCCGGGCCCGAGGCCCTGGGCTTCATGGGGGATGGGGCGGCCCCCCCCTTTGTGGAGCTGCCCCCGCCCCTGCTCAAGGAAGGCCTGGTGCCCCCACCGCCGCCACTGCCCCCCAAGGAGAACAAGCTGCCGCCTCTGCTCATCACGCTGCCCGCTGAGGCTGCGCTGGCACCTGGCACCTACAGCCCCCTCAAGGGCCGCCTGAGCCAGTTCCACGGGCCCGGGGAGCCCCTGGCCTTCCCCGGCCAGGAGCTGCGGGGTGGTGGAGCCGGGCCGTGCCTGCCGTACCCGCCGGCTCACGGGGAGCCCAGAGCGGCTGAGGTGCGGGCGGCTGAGGTGCAGGTGGCCCCGCCGGGAGCCGGCGAGGCCCGATGCCCCGAGGCAGCCGGGGCCTTCGTGCTGCCCGAGAAGGTGCCGCTGGAGGACGCCATGAAGCTCTTCGACTGCCTGCCGGGGGGCGCTGAACCCCCGGGGTCCTCGCGCAAGGCCCCCGGGCTGGCCCTGCCTGACAGCCGGGGCGGTGGGGACGATGCCTCCGGTGACATCCGCTCGCTGCACCTGCCCGACGAGCTGCTGTCGTTCGACTACAGCGTGCCCGAGATCCTGGACACCGTGTCCAACGTGGACTACTTTTTCAACTTCAAGGCTCTGGACGAGGAGCCACCGCCCCGCCTGGGGCCCCCTGCCACCGCCACCGCGGGCCCTGCACCTCGGGCCGAGCCCCTCAGTAAGAGAAAGGCCTCCGCCATGAAGAAGGGGCGGCAGGGGGCCAAGAGCAAGCAGGCCTCAGGCCTGGCCATTGCCGCCCCCTCGGGACCCAGGCCAGACCTGGGGACCACCCCTCATTAAAGTGGATTTGATCTCAGCTCAGTGTCCCTCGGTGGCGTCGGGGGACAGTGAGTGGGGTGCCAATGTGAAGGCTGGCCTCTCCCCCTTCCCGTTAGCCAGCGGCGCCTGGGCTGTGTGGGGAGGCCCCACGGGACCCCAGCACCCCCTGGTGTCAGACGTGCAGGCGGCCGGAAGGCCCGTGGCTCGCAGGTGATTCTAACCCTGTGTCCTGGCCCCGGAATCAGGCAGGGGAGGGGTTTTCAGGAGGGGGAGACGCTACCCGGACATCTGCACTGGGACGATTTTTCACCTCCATGTTTGGCGGGGCGGTCAGGGCGGCCCAGAGATGGGCAGGAATTTGTCTGGAAACCCAGTGAGTAGGGGGTGCCCTGGGAGTGGTCCCCACCTCCTCCTCCCCTGCGGTTTAGAAAGCACCACCAGCCTGTGCGGGGAGGCCTTGGCGGGGGCTTTGGGCTGGGCTTTGCTAGCCCAGCCGCCCGGGGGGTAGGGCGTGGTAGGTGGGCCTTGGTGAACGGTAAACCCCACGTGGGTTCAAGCAGATGTGCAGGCCATGGGGGCAGGTGGCACCTGATGGCCTGAGAGCAGGAGCCAGAGGATAGGGAGGCCACGTCTGTCCCAGGAAGGGTGTCCAGCCAGGCTCCTAGTGCCCGGTCCCTCGGTCAGACCCCACATACGGGGTCTGCATCCCAGGAGACAGGCACGGGAGACCCTGGAGTCTGGCCGGCTAGTCATTACTCACACCTGCTCCCTCCCGCCCTGGCTCCTCCCCTCAGGCCCACAACCTCTCAGCCTTCCTTGAGGGCCTGGGGGCAGCTGCCGCCCACGTCCTCCCCTGAGATGCTAAAGGTGACTCAGAAGGGCCAGCTTGGCTTCCCAGGTAACACTAAGAAATCAGGAATCAAAGGGAGATGGAAGGGGGCCTGGCCCCCTGGCCTGCCCCTGCCTCCTGCCCCAGGCCCTGGGCCGTGTCGCGGTGCAGAGGAGGGTTGGGGCTTGGCTCAAATTTGGGGGCCGCTGGGCACGGGGAGGGCAGGGTGGGGCGCTGAAACCCGGTGCCTCGCATGTGCCCAGCGCCAGGCCGCAGCCCGCAGAGCCCAGGGCTGTGTTCATCTCCTGGGAGGGGGTGGGTTGGAGACAGCTGCGCCCCTTGGCCCCGGCCGCGCCCTCCCGGGGGCTAGTTCCCAGGCTGGACCACCACCGTTCACATTCGTCCCCGTGTTGCAGGATGCTGGGACAGAGACGGGACGCCGGGGCAACAAGCAGGAAGCAGCGCTGGCGCCAGCGCCGGCTCAGCGCATTCCCATCCAGGGCCTGAGCCTGGTCCCTTTTACACATGTCCTACTCCCCCACGCCCCTTCTACATGAGGGACGCGTTCTGAGTGGGTAGTGGCCCGTAAGGGGAGTGAGCGACCAGGGCTGGCGGTCTGTGCCACGTCGGCTGTGACACGGAACAGTCCCTCACCTGTTTGGGAAGGGAAGGGAAGGGAACAACCTTCAACCGCTGTAGGAAACCACTCGGCCTCCACCACCACGTTCCCCCCTTTGCTGCTCGGGCCCAAGACTGGGTCAGAGAGCGTCATCTTCGTCCTGTTCTTGGTCTAAAGGCTGATATTTCCCCACTTTCCGACCCGACTGCCTCTCCTGATTCCCTCTTTACAGTGATAGTCGCAGGGGTCACGAACAGCCGTCGGGATGGCCATCTTGGTGGGGTGTCGCCGTCCTCAGGTTCTGCCGTGCATGGCCAGCTTCCGGTGTGACCAAAGCGGGGCTGATGTCCTTACAATCTGCACGTCCGGTTGATGTCCCCCGGAGGATTAGTCCGAGGGGCTCCGTGAAGTCTGCAGGCCTGTCCCGGTCTGTGGCCGCGGGCTCAGGCCTGCTGGGGTGAATCCCAGGCATTGTCTCGGCAACCTTTACCCAGTGGGGTGGACGGGATAACAGTGAATGGGCCCCCACAACGAGGCTGTGAGAGCTGCACGTTCCATTCCTTGCCCCACCTCAAATCTGGCCTAAAGGAAGGGGCCTCAGGAGTCAGACTAGCAAGCGGCCTTTCCCTAAGCCAGCGGTCGAGAGCCTGCCAAGTGGCGCCCAGGGCCTGTACCTGCCGTCTCAGAGTCAAGTCGCCTGTTCCCCTGAGGTGTCCTTGTGGTCCCTCGATGAGCGGCGGTGGTGCAGGATCTCGCAGGGGGAGAGCCCAGTCTTCTTGGTCGGGGCCGACCTGATTCTTAATAGCGCCATGCGGAGGACTTTGTCCCAGTGTAGATGTGTCTCCCGACATGGCTTTCCCCACTGAGTCTTAAAAGATCCCGCTCATGCGTCCTGTTACCCTCTCGGAGGCTGCAAGCTTTGCTTCGCGACCCCCTTCGCGGTTTCCCCGAGTAGTCGCAGGGTCTCCTTTTTTGATGTCCCCGGCAGTGCATGGCTGCCACGCTCATAGGGGCCCATACAGCATCGAGGAGCTGCAGGGTCTCTTTTTCCATATTTGACGTCTTTCCCCCGTGAGTTGATTGGGCCTTTCTCCTTATCTAAGGCCCCAACACTCCATGGAGAAGGGTAAGGGCATGTTTGGAGTCGGGGCATATGTTGACGTGTACTTCTGCCACCAACTGGAGGGCGCAGGTCAGTGCAATGGGCTCTGCTTTCTGGGCAGAGGTTCCCCTAGGCCTCTGAGGTTTCTTCCAGGTTAGGTGCCCTGTGTCCCATTCTCAGGACTTTCCCACAGGGAGGCGAAGACCGGCTGGCTCCGAGGGGCCGGGCGTGTGAAGAAAGGGGCATCCTTCAGATGCGGACGTGAGACCCGTTTCTCACGTATGGGCTCTGTTCCCGGTCCGAGCGCTACCAGTACTGGAGGATCATTCCGGGCTCGTCCAAGGGGGATCGTCTTCAGCCCATACCCCAGGTATTTCGAAGGGGGCGCTCGGGTCCCGGTTGTGGCCTTCCTACGGGACTATGGGGGCACCGCTCTTCTCCCTGGGGCACCATGAGTGTCGTGATCCTTGCTTCTGGTGTCCCCAGGGTGAGGGCTACTTGGCCGTGGGAGGTGAAGGTTATCTGGGACTCGTGAATGACCTCGGGGTCAGGACAGGAGGTGGCAGAGAATCGACAGAGGTCAACGAGGACGGGGTGTCAGTGGGTTCCAGGGTGTTTCCACATGGACTTGGGGACAAGGGTCGCAAGGGCGTAGCTGGCTGCTCCGGAGCCCTTGGCAGGGGTGGAGTGGGAGCAGACGGCAGTGGGGTGTCGGCATTTGCAGGTCTCAGTGGCCCGGGCCAACAGTGCTCTGCGATCCTCTCCTAGACAGGCCCTCGACCAAGGGGGAGGGGTAGGGACCACGGCCTGCTCTGGAAGGCCGGGATTCCCTACAGTGACCTGGTGGACCCTGGTTATGACCGCCTTGTCCGGGGACCCTTCTGACGACCACCCCCCATCAAGTGAGGGCCCGTCTGCCTCACGAGAAGTACGAAGTTTCTGGCGGGGGAGCTTCACCCCATAATCTCCCGAAAAGCCCTCCTTAAAATTCTTTACCCTGCATCCTACGGGGGTCTGCTCCCCCTCTGACACCCACATTCTACCGTGGGAGGGTGACGCGCACGCACTCGGGACTTGCTTTGCCTTCTTGGGCTAACAGGTCGCGGGCACCTTTCAGGCACCTTTTAGCATACGATCCAGCGACCCCACTTCTAGGTAGATACCCCAAAGGATTAAAAGCAGGTCCCAAGGAGACATTGGTACCCCTGCGTTCACTCCAGCAGGGTCCACCACGTCACCTGTTACGGGAAGGGAAGGGAACTACCTCCAACTGCTGTGGGGAACGGTTAGCTCGGCCTCCGCCACCACTCCCACCCCACTCTGCTAAGCTGGACCCCGCTTTCCTACTTCCCTCGGCTTCCCTCTGAGCCCCAGCCCCCAAGAGAACATTCAGGGTATTTGGAGGCAACAGTCCCTGATGAAGGGAAGGCCCTAGAAAAGGAGGGGGCGGAAGTAGGAGGACGAGCTCATTTTCCTTAAAGATGGACGCAGACGAGGGTCAGGAAGCCGGTGCTACCTGACAACCTAGCAGGTCCCCTCCTGGAGGCCGGAGGGTCGGTGGGGCCTGGCTGGCTCAGCCTGCAAGGCAGGGGACTGGTCACTGCGCGTGTCTGGGAGTGCGGGTGGCAATGACCAGGCAATCTGAATGACTGTGTATACACACCCACATCCGTGTGCATTCATACGTGTGTGTACATACACGTTATCTGCACACGTGCCTATACCTGTGTGTGAATGCTACATGTGTACGCTCACGCAAACACGTGACACACAGATACACGCTATGTGCACGCGTGCCATTAGTCGTTCACGTGTACACGTGTGCACACATCCACCTGCACCTCGCACATGCGTGCACATACACGTCTGTACGTGTTATCTGTGTGCGTGTGTGCAAACGTATGCATGTGAGGTACACGCTTGCAAACTTGTGTTCACCTGCATGCCGGCCCACGTGCGTGCGTTCATCCGCGTGAATGCTGGGCTTGTAAACAACAGAGACGGGATCCCACCCATCTGTTGTCTGCTGAGTCCCCTGCTTTTCCTCGGGTCTCACCGTCTCCAACGACACCCGTCGCTTCTCACCCTTTCCCGAGGCCTGTCTGTCGCTCACCGTGAGCCTATCCCGGTCTGCGTCACCCTCTCCTATCGATTGGGTTCGGGCCGCCCCTTCTGCTGCAGCCGACGGTGGCACCATCCTTCGGGGGAATCCTGACGCGCGCACGTCCGGGCAGGCCAGGCAGTGAAGGCAGGTGGTGCTCCCAGCCACCTGCTCCTTTTACGTACTCTTTATTTTGAGACAACTCTGGGCCTCTTCAGTGCATGCGCAGCCCTTGCATGGTAAATGCCCACAAGACTTTCCGCAGCTCCTGCCCAGACGGGCCCAGAGCCCCCAGACCCTGCGGCCCCACTCCGTGTGCAGCACTTTGGGGATCATGTAGGCCAGCCACACGGACAGCAGGATGGCCACCATGAGCAGGATGATGGTGATCTCCGGCGGGATGATGGGCAGTGGGAAGGCCCCATACACGTAGATGCTGAAGATGGTCTCCAGGTGGCAGTAGCTGCAAGAGGCGGGCGGGGAAAGGCCGTGGGGGCACTGGCTTTGGGGGCCCCATGTTCACCCCAGCAGACAGGCTGACACCGAGATCAGGGACCTGGGCCGGGGACTCAGGGCGCCGAGTTCCATTTATACCCACTCCATCTGTTATCCACTCTGAGTCTGCTTTCTTCTCCACGTATTTTGGCATTGGTCCCATTTTTCCCCTGGGACTCCTGGGGTCCCCTCCTTTGGGGACAAGGAGTGCCCCCTCCATGCCCAGGCTCCATCGCAGGGTGGAAGGGGAGCAGGGGCAGGACAATGGCCGCAGGCATCCATGAAGCAGGTGGCCAGCAGGAGGAGCAGCAGGATGGGCAGGAAAGGTGTCCCAGGAGGAGACCCGGGGGGTGGGAGAACTTACTGGGGGCTCTGCTGGAAGCAGAGTGCAGGGGGAACAGGTGACAAGTCTTGCAAGCAGTCCTCTCCCTCTCCTGGATGTCCCCACCCTTGTGCCTTCCACCCAGGGCCATCCCAGAGCTAGTCCCTCTGGTCCAGAGCCCTGGGCCTCTCGGGGAGGCATGGCCTCCATGTGCTTTGGGGTGGACTTTGTACCCATCTGGAGGGGACAGATGATGGGGGCAGAGGATGGCCCCGCATGTTCCCCTTCCCGGTGGGAGGGGCTGTTGACCTGGCCCCTCACACTGGACGTGACCCAGGGCAATCGCAGCCCGTGTGGCTGTCAGAGTGGGGGCGGGGGTGGGAGCCGGGCTGCAGAGTCTGCTCGTCCCCCTGGTGAAAGTCTGGCTGTGGCCCATTTCACGCCAACCGGCTTGCAGAATCCCCAAATATTTCCACGTCGGCTCCTGCACACCGTCACCCAGCTGCAGCATGAGAGGGCCATTCTGGCCCCCACCAGCAAGCACGTGCCTGGCTGTGGTCGCTGCTGCCCCCAACCAGCGTCCCGCATGGGCTCTGAACAGGAGTTACTTAGTGAGCGACCACAAATGTCACCCAGGACTTCGTAACTCCTCCTGGGGACAGTCTGGGCTGTTGGGGAATCCGGTCTTGTGCAGGAGCTGCAGAGGCGAGGGGGGGAACTGGGTGCCCCCCGTGTGTGGGCCTGTGCCCCAAGAGAGCGGGCCGTCCCCACGGAGGCCCCGGGCCCAAGGCAGTTCACCCCCGCTCACCTGTAGTATGGATCCACGATGGAAATGAGGAAGATATAGAATCCATTCCTCTGATCAAAGGTGACCTTGTTGTCTGTTGGACCTCCCAAGATCTGGTAGGGGACGTCTGGCCACAGCAAGGGAACGTGGTTGTTGGGGTCACGGCAGCTCACGTAGTTCTGGGGAAAGGACAGGCATGCTCACAGGCCATGGAGCTGGGTGGGCCCCACCAGCGCCCACAGACCCCTCCCACGGGGTCCGGCCCGGCCCAGGGCCCGCTGGACCCTGGGGCAGGCCAGCCTGCGGGGCGACGCAGAAGTGAACTGTGAGCTTTCGGACGGTGACTTGTATGCTCTGTGGATGCCGCCTCTGTTTAAAGACAGCACGTAAACCGATGTCACCTACAAAACAGGTGATCGAACTCACGCGACCAAAGGGGGTGTTAAAAAAAAAGAAAAGGTGCCCAGGTCCACGGGTGGGAACGGGCTCAGGGGTGCAGGGCAAGTATTGCCTTGCGCCTGTGGATTGAGGGGTGTTGATGGGAAACTCAATGGGGAGGACTAGCGTGATTGCTTCCTTTTGCTGACATGTGCCCTTCTTTATCAGCCATGCACAAGCCGAGGCCTGGGACAGAAATGCCCGCGGAGCAGAACAGGTGGCGGATTTCATGAGCCCCGTAGTGACGGGCCGTTTGCACGTCACCAGCAGGGCCTGCAGCCACTAGTGTCTGGCCCGGTCCCCGGGCAGAGGTTCCCAAAGGACTTGCAAGTCTTAAGTTCCCAGATGTGGCCACCTGCCTGCGGGGTCCTAGTAACTCCCATCCCCACCCCCGTGTGGACCGAATGTGGGTGCTCCCCCCCCCAGATAGTCACATGTTGAAACCTAAGCGCCCGAAGGGATAGTGTTAGGAGGTGGGGGCCTGTGGGAGGTGATCGGTTTGTCAAGATGCGCCCTTACAAAAGGGACCCAAGAGAGGTCACGGTGAGAAGACGGTCGCCCGTGAACCAGGATGTGGACTCTCACCACGTATCAGTTCTGCCAGGGCCTTGACCTTGCACTTCAAGCCTCCAGGACCGTGAGACATAACCGTGTGGGGTTTGTCTCTGGGGTTCCAAATGCACCGACATGGCCCCCCCACACACACACACACAGGGTGCTGCCCACGGTCACTGTCTGACTGGTGGTGACCTGTTTTGGAAACACTTGGGGAGTGACGGCTACCTCTCGGTCCCAGGTGAAGGGACCCACGTCGCCGCCGTCCTTAATGATGCTGGACCAGTTCTGGGGCTGGGAAGTGCAGTGCGCCGTGCGGGCCGTCAGGGAGTATGTGTACGTGAACAGCCCATTCACCTCCAGCAAGACGTACTCCGCCTGGATGACTTCCTGGAAACTTCTTTCCCGCCACCTAGGACACAGGCGCTGGATGTGGCTTCAGGGCTGTGTTGGGAGGCCGCTCTGGCGGGGGTGGGGTGGGGTGGCAGGCACAGAGCAGAGTGAAGGCCCCCCAGGCCCCACTAGGCTGACACTTGACAGTGAGATTGGATGAAACTGATGTCATGTCCTATAACCGAATAATGTCACTTGTAAGTAAACAGACAATAAGCAAGTAAACGGATAAACAAATGGCCTCTCATAGTTTTCCGACACCTGCGAACAGGTGACACGGATACGTTAGGGCCTGGTCATTGGGATTGCTCTAAATCAGTATTTTGAAGCACGTCGTGTTGTCTCCTGACAGGTCAGGGCTTCCCGCCCTCCTCCAACAGGACTCTGCCCCGTCCTCACCCAGGCATGGCATGCACCCCACACGTGGCAGGCAGCCCCGAAGGAGGGCTTGGCTGTAGGCTCAGTCCTCTGTGCCTGGGGGGGCGACTGAGGCCAGGAGAGTGAGATGTTCTAATGAACCTAAATGTCGACAGGTTAACCAGGCTCCTGCCACCCTCCAGTCAGTTAACCAGTCAGCCCGTACGCCAGGTGCCGGGCTGG
This sequence comes from Cynopterus sphinx, assembly GCA_030015415.1. Lineage (NCBI taxonomy): Eukaryota > Metazoa > Chordata > Mammalia > Chiroptera > Pteropodidae > Cynopterus > Cynopterus sphinx. Next base: position 39,350,341 of record CM057390.1, on the reverse strand, counting down.
GCCGCCAGCCTGGATGTGCTTATTTAAGTGAATTCCCTTTTAATTAAATGAAAGAGCCAGTCCCTCAGGCACACTGTCCACATCCTGAGTACTCGGTGGCCATGCATAGCTTCCGGCTGCCTGGAATTGTGGGGCATTTCTACCACTGCAGAAAGTTCTGGGCAGTGCAGGTCTGTGGGTACAATGGGGTCAAGGGCTGTGGCTCTAGCCCCCGAGGCCTCATGCTAAAGTGTCCCTACTGGACCAACCACCCAGGAAAACATAGAAATAACACTGAAACGGGTTCCCCCCAATTCTGATGTGGGAGCCCAAACCCCCAGGGTGGCTGTGTTTGGCACTGGGCCCTTTAAAAGAGGAGACTGAGGCTGAGTGAGGTCGTAGAGTGGGCCCGATGCCACGGGAGGGGAGACACCAGAGGACACAGTGAAGCTGGTCTCTGCAGGCCAAGCAGGGGGCCCCTGGGGAAACCAGCCCTGCTGCACCCCGACCTTGGACTTCAGGCCTCCAGGACTGCGAGATAATCTCAGTCTGTTCTCTAAGCGCTCAGCTGAGACAGTGGGGTGCGGGGGAGGGCTGTCTGAGCTGAGGGTTACGAAGGGAAAGGCGAGTCCAGTGTCACAGGGAGAAGGCACAGAGGGGGCAAAGGGCAGCAGGCTGAGAGGGGCTGGGGTGTGGAGGGATGGGCAGAGAGCGAGTGTTACCAGAGGGTGACGGGGACTCAAGGGCCCGGCTGGGAGCTGAGGAGAAGGGGACGCCTCCCGGCTGCCACCCCACCAGCCCCACGGGGCCCTTACAGTTCTACCACAGGCTTCCATGGGGTGTCGTAGTAGACGAGGAGGGGACAGCCCAGCTTCTCGTAAGGGTAGTGCACCACCAGGTCCTCGGTGGCCCCCCCTTCCCTAAAGTCAAAGCTGTAGGATTCCCTAAGCAGAGGAGGAGGCAGCGGTGAGGCCCCGCCGGGCCCCGGATGCTCCCACACACCCCCGGCCCTAGCTGCTCCTGTACGGGGGCATCCGAGGCCGGGCTCAGGGCCAGGTCCAGACGGCCCTGATGGTTAACCACATATGTCCACTTGGCCAGGCCACGGCACCTGCCGGTCAGACATACCCCAGCGTTTCCGTGCGCATGTTTCGGGGGATGAGATTAGCATTTAAATCTGTGAACTTGGAGCAGAGCGGTGCCCTCCCCATGGGCCAAAGGCCACGACCGCGAAAAAGTGTGACCTCTCTCTCTGCACCTCTCTCTCTGCCTCTCTTTCTCCATCTCCGTCCACCTGTCCCTCACAGTCCTTGTCACTTCCCTTTCCCTGGAAACCGCTGACTCCCTTGCCTTTGGGCCTCGTGAGGCCTGAGTGCAGCCTCTCTGGTCAGCGAGCCCAGCAGTGCCAGTTTCGGCCTTGGCCATGGCCCTGGACAGCTGACCGACTCTTCTTGTAAGACACCCATGTGTCTTCTCATGGGGGCAGGACAGGCCAGCATGGGAGGGGCTCCCCATGTCTACTGCCAAGAAGGGCAGGGCCCCACCCCTTGCCCACTCAGTGGCATGTGAGGCGGGCCCCAGGGCACAGAGGGTCACCTCAGCCCGCCCCTCCTCCTGCCTTGGCTGACAGGGTCCGACCAATCCTGCTAGCTCATATGAGCAGGTGGCCAGGCTCCATGAGCTGGCAGCAGGCTGGGGTGGGGGGTCTGTAAGGTGTGTGGTCACAGGAGGGAAAGGTGAAGGAAAATCTGTGGCTTACTTCTCGATGACGTAGCTGTAATTGTTCTGGAGGGTCACAGGGTCCAGGATGCCTTTGTTGCAGGCTGAGATCTCACTGCAAGCGACAGGAGACGGTGAGAAGGCGCCCGACCCCTCACTCCTCTCGGACACACATATATGCACGCCTAGTGATTTGCTGGTCAGGCCTTTTCTTACTCTTTGAACCTCTAAGATGCTCCAGGCTCATCTAGCGTTCCCCCCGTCACCCCATCCCAGAATCAGCTGATTCTCCAGGGGGCCCAAACGGGTCACACTGGAGACCGAGATCACAGCGCAGAGCGTTGGCTTCTGAGACTGTCGTGTCCTTGTGCCTCTATGTGCTCTGCCACCTGGGCACATATCCCTCAGCGGTACGGTCAGTGGTCGCCTGGTTTTGGATTTCTGAGACCCGAATGACGCTGTGCGTGCTTTCCTCTGTTTTTCCTCTACTTCCTCGTGTGTGCGGCCCATCCAGCCAGTTCGGCCTCATCCGTTCTCACTGCTGTGTAGTCCTAAGCACCGTACCCGGTTTATCCACCCTCCAGGTGATGGACATTTGAGCTGGTGTGCTCCCGGCCTGGCGCTGTGAAGAATGATGCTGCAGAGAACCTTCTGGAATCTACGCCAGTGCAAACGCACAGGGGTGGAAGTGCCAGGCTGACAGGCGCTGCGATGCATGCACACCCACCAGCAACGTCTGTGGGTCCAGGGCTGCCGGCCGGCCCCCGGCTTCCTAGGACGTGCTCCTGGGCAGGCCCTGCACATTCCTCCGTGCTGGCAGGGGATGAGAGTCTCTAATAAAATGTTTGTTTTCACTTCCCTGTTAAGTGAGGTTGACCACCTTTTCAGCATCTTGTCATGTTTATCTTACTTTATTTATTTTATTATTTTATTTTATTTTATTTTATTTTATTTTATTTATTTTATTTTATTTTATTTTATTTTATATTTTATTTATTTTATTTTATTTTATTTTATTTTATTTATTTTATTATTTTATTTTATTTTATTTTATTTTATTTTATTTTATTTTATTTTATTTTATTTTATTTTATTTTATTTTTTTATTTTATGTTGTAAGAGATGCCTGCAGTCCTGGCAGGATGCCTGGTGCCTGGAGCAACAAGGTCATCAGAAGCAGGTGTGGACTTGCACACAAGGACACATTGCAGGGAGGGCGCAAACGCCTAACCAATTCTGAGACTTCTTGCTCTAGGGATGAGGATGGGAAAAGTATGCTTGAGAAGAGATAGCTGAAAACACGGTAGTGGCCTTGAGGTTGAATGTGGGAACCGGCTGTAGTTTGTATATACTAACTTGATAGTAGCTAATAATAAACTACAAAGCAAACATTGTAAGAAAGAATAAAAAGCCGTGGAAACAGGGGTGGGGGATGCTAGCATCGCCTTGTCTTGCCATTCCTCCTCTCCCTTATCCATGTTAGTAAATGCATTTCCAGACTCCGACTCTTCTTCCAAACCGTCTCCGCAACAATTGGCGCCCAACGTGGGGCACGAAGAAGAGGGTGCGGAACTACGCTGGAAACCGAAGGGGCAAGTCTGCTCGGGGTAAGCGATACCTTCGGCAATAGTTTAACACCGAAAGGGGAATATCCGCTCAGAGAAAGCGGTACTTTCGGCATAGATTAGCACCGAAAGGGGAATATCCGCTCAGAGAAAGCGGTACTTTCGGCATAGATTTTTAGCACCGAAAGGGGAATATCCGCTCAGAGAAAGCGGTACTTTCGGCTTAGATTAGCACCGAAAGGGGAATATCCGCTCAGAGAAAGCGGTACTTTCGGCTTAGATTAGCACCGAAAGGGGAATATCCGCTCAGAGAAAGCGGTACTTTCGGCATAGATTTTTAGCATAGTTTTTCTTTTTCTTGGCACAATACCAGATCACACTGGAAGCCGAAAGGGATAAGTTCGCTCACAGGTAAGCGATACTTTTGGCATTGCTTTAGCACAGGGAATTCCCAAAGGTAGAGTCCCAATATATTAAGTTGTTACGACATTTATTGTCATCTTCAGGAGTAGAGATAAAGAAAAGTCAATTTTGTGAATTGTTTTTGTATGTAGGTAGACATTGCTACTGGTTCAAGCCAGAGGGAAAAAATCCCAATTAAATGCTAAAGTGTGAAAACAAATCATAGGAGCTTTGCGGAGAGCTCATCAACAGGAGGATCCCATCCCTATTTCTGTTTGGTCTTTATGCACTTTAATTTCTCAGGCTTTACAGCCTCTGTAACTGACTTGGCAACATGCCAAGAAGAACTTGAACCTGTTTATGAAAATCCTATAGAAATAGAGTCTAACAACGAGCAAAAGGAATTTACTGAGTCTTTATCTGAAGAGGAATGTGCGGGACACATTCCTCCTAATAAAGAATTATATCAGGTTTTTTTGGCCCAAGTAACAGCAATAAATCAAAGGTTGAAGCAACTGCAATTGGGGCCAACTAAAGGATATTTTCAAGAGCTCAGAAAGCCCTCTGCACCACCTGTAAATACTTTATTTAGGCCTAAGCCTTCAGTTGCTAGTCCTGTTTTATTTACTTTTCCCCTTTCAGCTGAGTTAACTAAGGCAATAATAGATGAAGAGAGTAGTCGAGAAAATCTTCCTAGACAGACTGCTACTCCCTTAGTTAACAGAGTTTCCTATAATGAGACAGGCATTTCCCCCCAATAATCAATTTCCTCAGGGGGTATCAATGTACAATATACTCCATTAGAACATAAATTCCTAATTAATCAATATGGTATACAGTTCACTTATGTAACAGGTCTTTTAAACAGTATAGCCACAGAACGACAATTATTAGGGTCAGATTAAGAAACTATTATAAAGACTGTGTTAGAGCCAGGTCCTTATTTGCAAATAAAAACCTAGGAGAGAGAGGAAGCCCAGCAGGTAGCTCGTAGATACGCTGCACGTAACCCTCCAGGGGCTACTCTTGAAGAACTGACAGGTACAGGAAACTTTACTACCCTTGAGCATCAATGTCGCTCGACTGAAGAAACCTTGTTACAAGTAAAATTAATAATGTTAAGAGCTCAGTCTCCAGTTGAGACACCTAGGAAGCATCCTCAATTGTTCACTAAAATTACACAGAGTCCTGGGGAGAGTTATACTGATTTTTTGTCTCGGCTACGTACGGCCATTGTCAGGGCAGTGGCTCTTCCTGAAGTCCAAGATTTACTCTTAGAGTCTTTAGCTTATGAAAATGCAAATGAAGAGTGTCAAAGGGCTTTAAGACCCCTAAAAGCTCAAGGGGCTCCTTTAGAATATGTTAAGGCTTGTCATGATATTGGCTCTTTGACACATCAAGTTAATCTGTTAGCAGGAGCTTTACAAAAAGATTTCAAAGTTCTCAAATGAAATGTTATCAATGTGGGAAATTAGGGCACTTTTAAAGGGACCACAGAAGAGGAAATAAGGAAGGAGGAAAAGTGACGTATGCAAAACCCCCTCGTAGGGTACAGGCTCTCAGTGAACCCTGTCGGAGATGTAGGAAAGGATATCATTAGGCTAGTGACTGTAGATATCAAAAAGACAGATATAGAAACTGGTTGTCGGGAAACGAGAAGCAGGGCCCTTGCCCCCGGGGCCCAAGGAAAAACAATTTAGGGTTTTAGTTTCCCGTCGGCTCAGGTCTTCCCCATCAAAGGATGCAGAATCAGAACCCACCAGGCAGTATGTTAGAGATCTAATTCATGCTACTACAAAAGGTGCTGCCTTAGATATTCCTACACCTCAGCATTTTACTTTAATTCAGGCCGGAGGGGTAGACAAATTATCAACAAATATTTTTTAGACCTCTGCTTAAAGTAATAGTAGGCTTAGTAGGACGAAGTAGTTATACTTCCAAGGGAATTTTTGTTCACACTAGAGTGATTAATAAAGATTGTTTTTACACTATTCTTTTACAGCCTCGGGATAGAGAAAAGTTTACATTCACAATTCCTACTTTAAACAATACTCAGCCTACTCAGTGATATCAAGAGAAAGTATTACCCCAGGCATACTTAATAGTCCTATCATGTGCCAAGCATTTGTGAATGTGCCTTTGCAAGAAGTAAAGGAAAACTTTCCTCAGAGACTTGTGTATCACTACATAGATAATATTCTTTTAGGGCATAAAAAGAAAGAAATATTAAAAGAAATGTTTTTATTTAGAAAAATTGCTCTAAAAAGGTATAGGCTTGAGATAGCTTCTGAGAAAATACAAGAGTCTATTCCTTATTAATATTTAGGATATAAAATTATACAACAAAAACTACTCTTCAAAAGATAAAAATTAGACGGGATACTCTCAATACTCTTAATAATTTTCAAAAATTATTGGGCAATATTAATTGGCTTCGTCCTTCCCTCAGTATCTTCACATATGCTTTAACTAATTTGTTCTCTATTTTAGAAGGGCCCACTGCATCGGATAGTCCTCGGGAACTAACGGTGTTAGCGGAAAAGGAATTTTGAATGCTGTATTATTAAAAGACATTCTTGTACTCACAAACTTGTATTGTTCAGGTTTCATTATTGTGTGGTAAGGGTTCTTTCTTTAACATGAAATTTAAAAACTATTAATAATTTACTTTTTCTTTTATTAGTTAATCTAAAACTTAGGACATTTTAGCATAGAGGCAACAGTAAAGTTAAAAAATAAATAAATAAATAAATAAATAAATAAATAAGAGGCGGGGTAATAACTAAATTACAAATTTCAGTGCTTTTTAAGGTACCTTTCTGTTTCAATTTTTGTTGACCGGTCATTAGGGGTCTGTGGAGAGACTGGACGCAGTCATATCTCCCCGGACCATGGCCAGGCCGCGGGACGCCGCCTCCGGTGCCCTGTTGTTGTGTTCTATTTATTATCCCTGGTCTTGTTTAGGTTGTAGGTGGCAGACTTCTCTGGGTCCACCTACACCCAGTAATTGTTCTTGTCTGAGTGTTTGTTTTTGTCTAAGTCTCTTTTTTTGTGTTCTCTGCGCAAGCGATGGGGGGGGGGGATATAGAATACCCTAAGACAAAGTTTTAATAGCGCATTATATACTTTGAATTTTTTAAATTAAGATGAACAATGTAACATAGTGGCTATGGACATTGGGTAAAACAGGCCAATTAGCCTTTACAGCCGCCTGTATACTACAGAGATCTGAAAGAGAATTATGTGCCTGCTGGGGTACTAAAATAGGGCCGAGATTTTACTTATATCTCTACAGGAACAGAGAAGCTTTAGGTCCCAGCCAAGGCTCTAAGAGCGGAGAAAAACGGTGGGGTAGAATAAAACTTTAGGTTACATTTCGTGTACATACTGTTCTTTTTACACTTGTATTAACTCTTCCATTCTTTTTAACAAGTCACATGAAAGCTTGTATATTCTTAGAGCTAGAACTGGAGTATGGATGCCAGTTAAATTGTCTCAAGTTTGGCAGGATTCCCCTGCACTATATTGCAGCAACTGATAGACCATGTTAAAAGAAGAGCTAAAAGATTCCTTAGCTTGTTAATTGCTACTGTCATAGGTATCATCGCTGTTACTGCTGCTGCTGCTACGGCTGGAGTGGCTCTGCATCAATCTGTACAGACTGCTGAATTTGTTAGAACCTGGCATCGGGATGCTGAACAATTACGGACTTCTCAAAGACAAATAGACTCTGTATTGCAAAGTCTAATAGCAGATTTACAGCAAACAGTTATGTTGTTAGGAGATCAAATTGTTAGTTTATAGAAACGGGTATAACTTAAATGTAATTGGAATACTACTTCCCTTTGTATAAGTCTTGTACAATATAATGAAAGCATGTTTAAATAGGATAAAGTAAGACAGCATATTTTGGGGTATAGTAATGCTTCAACCTTAATTACAGACTTACAAACACATATTACTGACACGTTTCAAAAACAGCTTCCTGAATTACAGGGGATTACAATGCTAAAAAGTATAGTCAATAATATTGAAGACTTACAATCTATTTCTCACATTCATAGGTTAATAGGCTCATCTATTGCTTCTTGGATAATAATTTGTTTGTTACTTGTTTTTCTTTGCCTAGTCTGGAAGAGATTCGCAAAGAGCCAAAGTTTAAGATAGACTCAGGCCGCTGTGTTCTGAATAATGCTGAATAAAATTCAGCAAAAAGAAAAGGGGGATATGTTGTAAGAGATGCCTGCAGTCCTGGCAGGATGCCTGGTGCCTGGAGCAACAAGGTCATCAGAAGCAGGTGTGGACTTGCACACAAGGACACATTGCAGGGAGGGCGCAAACGCCTAACCAATTCTGAGACTTCTTGCTCTAGGGATGAGGATGGGAAAAGTATGCTTGAGAAGAGATAGCTGAAAACACGGTAGTGGCCTTGAGGTTGAATGTGGGAACCGGCTGTAGTTTGTATATACTAACTTGATAGTAGCTAATAATAAACTACAAAGCAAACATTGTAAGAAAGAATAAAAAGCCGTGGAAACAGGGGTGGGGGATGCTAGCATCGCCTTGTCTTGCCATTCCTCCTCTCCCTTATCCATGTTAGTAAATACATTTCCAGACTCCGACTCTTCTTCCAAACCATCTCCGCAACAATTTTATTTTATTTTATTTTATTTTAATTTTTATTTATTTTGGAAGTGCCCGTTAGAGCCCTGTGCTCGTTTTTTGTCTATTTGTTTATCTTTTTTTATTGTTTGTAGGAATCCTTTACACATTCCGGAGGTAAGTCTTCTGTTGGTAACATAAGTGGCAAATACCTTCTCCTGCCCCTTTTGGCAGAAGTCTTTTAAACATTGTTCTAACAACCTTTCCTGCGCATGTATTCTAAATTCGTCATTCACTGATTCCATCATTACCATTATCATGGAAATAATAAATACACACACAGACAGGATCACACCCCCCAGCTTCAGCAGCTGTGAAGCCACAGTGAGGCCTGTCGTCCAATCCCCACACCCCACTGGCCGGGGCCCAACCCCAACATCAGCTACACACTTACTTCTTAATGACAATCTTCTTCTCCGGGTCGCAGCCGATTGAAATGAACGCCGTCTGCAGAGGAGAGCGACGAGGATGCTGACTGGGTCTGCGAGGGCCACGGGAGGCCGGCCACGGGGAAGGGTCCATGTGGGGAGGGCTCAGCACAGGAGGGCCTGGACCCTGACAAGGTGGCCCAGGTACCTGGGACTCTCTGGCCCTACAGAGCTCAGGCCCTAAGAACCTGCCCAAGCTCTGCGGTGTGGCTAAAGTCCCCCCTCCCCCCGCCCCCTGCCCACCTACCTCTTGGTGTCTTCTCAGAGACTAGAACCCAATTTATAAACTCAACACAGGGCTTGGCATACACAGTGCAAGGGAATGGATGGATGGATGGATGGATGGATGGATGGATGGATGGATGGATGAATGGACTTCGATGAACAAACAGAAGGGAAGAGAAAGAGGGATTTCGGGTTAGCCTGACAGCCGTAGGGGCATGCTTCTCAACCTGGGGCGTGGTGGCACCTCAGACAAACATGAGGGAGTCTAAACCTACACAACAGGGAGAGTCTGAGAAAGCACAAACATGGATTCACCACGGAAGAGAACGCAAGGTTCATGTTATTTAAAAAAAAAGTTGTAGTAAATAGACATAACGAAATTTCTCATTGTCACCACCTTTAAGTGTGCGGCTCAGTGGCATTAAGTACACGCACACTGTCCTTAAGCCGTCCCCACCGTCTGTCTCCAGAACTTTCTCACCTTCCCAAACTGACACTCAGCCCCACTACACACTCTCCCCTCCCCCCCCCTCCCCTAGCCCAAGGCTCCACCAGCTACTCCCTGTCCCTATGGATCGACTCCTCTGGGGACCTCACATGAGTGGGATCACATGGTATTTGCTCTGCGTCTGGCTTATCCCACGTGCCACCATGTCCTTGGGCTTCACGCCTGGTGTGCACGTGTCCCTACTGCTTCTTCAAAGCAGCCAGGAGTCTTCAAAGAACAGCCCTGTGTCTGACCACCCACTCCCCAGACCCCTTTGGGATGGCCCCTCGCTTCCTCTGCCCTCAGGGACGCTTTGCTGGGAATTGTGACTTACAGGATCCAGACAAAAGCCAAGGACCAGTCCTGCCTCCACCCAGGGGAGGGAGGTGAGACATCATGGGTGGGGTGGGGGTGGGAATGGAACCCAGGAAGCCAGCTGGCACCAATGTGCTACCTAAAGGCAAGGGGGTGACTGCACCTGCTCCCTGGGGACCCCTGGACACCAGCCCATCTCACACTGCCTTTTCGGTCACCTGTCCTCTTGCATCTACCTGGGGTGGATGCCAGGGTCAGCAGCCGTGCTGGGCCACCCGATAATGGGTGGCTGTCATCCACCATGCTGCGGGTTCTGCGGTGGGACCTGGCGTGTTCTCACAAACTCTCCCCTCTCTGGTTTGAGGGTGTCCAGAGGTGGCCGTGGTCTGTAGCCCAAACAGGCATTCCAGGGACAGCACCCAGCACCCATCTTCCCCTAGGGTCAGGCACAAACCTCAGAGAAGAAGACTGTCTAGCCCAAGGAGGGCGTCCTGTTTCCCGGGTCCACCCTCGCCCTCACCCACTGTGGTAACTACATTTTCTCAGATTTTATATTCTCAATGCTTGGCATCTGGGACCTCGCTGATAGGACCGCCCCTCCCGGGGGTGGCTAACATAGAGATGGCAAGCCTTTGCCCGGGAGCACTCTCCTTCATTGCAAACCGACCGGTTCGGAGCCCACACTTGTTCTCAGGAGCAGGGAGGTGCGCTGCTCCCCAGGTCAGGGGCAGTGCTGGGGGAGGGCGATGCAGTAGAGGCAGTGGCCGGCAGGAGAGAGACCGCCACCTCCACTGACAGATCTTGAATGTAGGCTTCGCCAGTCCCTCAGGGAGAAGTCACCTGAGGCCTGCTGCCAGTACCCTTAACGCCCACGACAAGAAAGACGGAATAGCAGGGATTTGGCACATACCAGTGGCTTGAGGTCCACACACGATATTTCCTTGTTGGTTATGTCCAGAGTGATGGTGGACGTTGCGGGTCTCTCTATGCTGTAAGGCAAAGGGGGTGGCAGTACACCCAGCGTCACAGTAGAAATGATCGCAAACTACCTGTCATCATCATCCACCCACCCATCCCTCCATCCATCCATCCATCCACCCACCCGTCCATCCACCCATCTCATCCATCCACCCATCCATGTTTCATTTTAACTTTGTATCATCTTTTTCCCTCGAGTACATTTCAGATTGTATCTGAAATACAATCTTAATCCCCTTCTCATAAATTTGTCGTCTCCCTGCTTCATTAATTTAAATAGTTAGCTCACTTATCTTCAGTTCATTTCTTTTTCTAATAATGAACTCTCCTCTGAGTACGTTAGCTGGATTCCGTGAATTCTTTAATTCAGGGGATATTTATAAGGGTGTCTCTTAATTTCCACATAAGGGGGATTTCCGTATTGAGGTTGATTTTTGTTTTTTGCTCATCGAGTTCTACTTCTATTGGATTAAAGTCTGAGAGTGTGGCCTCAAAATTTCCACTGGGAGAAGTGTGTTTTTTTTTTTATGGTACATGGATAGTGAAGTGACTTTTAAATAAATCCATCCTAAGCATAAGAGGAACACAATTCCACATCAATAGCATACAAAGTTTTTTTTTTTTCACTTTTCACTTACGTATTTCCAGCTTTATCAAGACATAACTGGCAAATACAATTGTAGAAGGTGGCGATTTGACCTACGTATACACTGTGAGAGGATTCTCCCCAAATCCATTCACATATTCCTCACCTCACGTACTCTTACAATTACTATTATTTGGTGAGAATATTTAATTGTTACACTTTGGGGCAAATTTCACTTATATAAGATACTGTTGCAAAGTTCTAGACATAAAATTAAAACATCCTTGTTACAGTGCATATCCTGGGGACTTCCTACGAGTGACGGTATCAGATAGTATTTGTCCTTCAGCGTCTGGCTTATATCATTGAGTGTGATGTCCCCCAGGTTCACTTATATTGCAGCAGGCGCCAGAAAGCCTTTTTTTTAAGGCTGAATAATATTCCACTGCCTGGATGGACCACATTTTGTTATCTATCCTTTCACTTGTCGGTGGACATGTGGGTTGTTTCCACCTCTGGCTGCTGGGAATCGCACTGGTGTGGACGCAGGGGTACAAACATTTCCATGGGACCGATGTACCTAGAAGTGGGGTGGCTGGGTCGTGTGCTGATTCTATATTTAACTTTTGGGAACCCACCATTTGTGACGTGTCCAGGGGGTGACGTACCTGGAGGTGAAGTTGGGATCAGCCCTGCCCCAGTGTTGCTGCTGCTTCAGAGAAATGTTCTGTGGGATGACAGAGAAAACCCAACCACAGCAGTGGGACAGAGCGGGGCCACCCCAAAGTTTGGGTTTGGGGGGAGGTGGAGGAAGACAGGGGTGTTGGGAGGGGGAGACTGGAAAACGTCAGACTGCCCCTGCTTCTATTCCACCGCCCAGGGAAGGCTTCTGGAGGCTCATGGAAATGACCACCCAGGCTCCTTCACCCCTCGCTGCCTTTGTCCTGGGGTCCCACAGTGAGGTGCCACTTTGTTCCCCTTTTAATTTGGTTGGGATGTGACAAGGACTGGTCCGAAGAGTTTGCCTGCGGCCGACTCTTGCCTTGTCCTGCAGAAACCACCCAGTCTGATCCTGGGCTCCTGGAGTCAAGTCCAAACTCTGAGGAGTGACCATGAGGCCTGGCTCGGCCTTACAGACCCTCCAGACCAAAAGTGTGAGCCACTTCTGGTCCCCCTGGTTCCCTTCATTTTGATGTGCCAGTTTACCCAGCTAACACAGATCTCCTGCCCTCCCTGGGGCTGGGTTAGGCTCCCTATCCTGTCCTGTGTGCCTCTCCTACGTGACACCTTGATGAAGTCACTCATCTGGGTTGTTGGTGCCTGCTTGGGTTTGGTGGGGCTGGAGTTATGTCCCCTCCTACCCAGGCACATTCAAGGAAGGAGAGGAGGAAGGAGAGTCAGGCCCAGGGACTGACCTTGGCGGTTGGACCTGGCTGGGCTGGTCAAGGCCATGCCCTTTGCCTCACTGACCCTGGTTTGAGGTGGGGGCACAGCTCACCAGCCAGTACTCGGTGTTCCCGTCGTAGGTGTGCCCTTTCTCGTAGATGACAGCCTGTAGCCCCAGAGAGTGGGGGTTGCTCACCATCACCTGAGGTGGGGGCAGGAGAGACACTGAGTGCCACTGGTGTGACACCAGCAGGTGAGCTTCAGATTAAAAACCGAGCGTGTTCTGCAGATGTAGCTGCTGGTCTTGTCCCCAGTTGTGCCCCCCCCGCTTCCGGCACACCCCCTAACCGTGGCCTCTGAGTCCCCACGCTACAGGACCCGGACCCGCTCTGGCATGCAGAAAGCCCTAGATGCCCGTCCTGAAGAAGGAGGCTGGGACGAGGGGCCTCTGCACGACACTTGGACCCAGCCTGGCTTCCCCTCGCAGGCCCTGGTCCTGGCTGGCTAGACTTCCTCCTTTTACTTGCAGCCAAGTGTCTAGGTTTGGACACTTGGGCTCCAGGCCCAGGACACCCGCTGTTTCTCAGGCACCCCCAGCTGGGGCTCTTGGCTGGAAGGGACAGAAGCCAGCTCCGGCCCAGCTGAGAGGAAAAGGAACTTGTGGAGAGGCTATGGGGGGGCTCAGAAGAAGGTGGGGGAGCGAGGTGCAGAGGTCATGTGACAAGAGGCCGGGCAGGCCGACGGACAGACTGCCATGGCCTCTGGCACACCCAGACCTGTGGATGCTAGCCGAGAAGAAGGACAGGGACAGCGAGCTTGGACAGGGCACTGTGGGGACTGAGTCTCCACGGAGAGTGCCAGGGAGTCAGTCTCCTGAGTTTGGAAACAGTGGACACGGGACATGAGGCCGAGGACACTGGGGAGCACCGTGAATCAGCAACCCTCGTCCAGCAGGTAAGGCGGAGGAGTCCTTACGACTGGGACCGGTGACGTGCCCGGCCTAGGGATCATCAGGGCGGCCAACTCCAATTTGCTATTCATATCGATGACGTACATTTTGTTTTCGAAATCTCCTTGCAGAAGCTCTACCTAGTTAGAAAGGGTAAAAAAAAAAAAAAAAAAAAAAAAAAAGTTTAAATTAAATCAAGCCTCTGTTTCTCCCAGATACGCCAGAGGAGAGCAAGTAGCGGGGAGACGGTCACGGTGCCAGGGCTCCCGCTGTTGTCCCCGCTCCCCCCTGTACCCCAAAAGGCCTTGAGGTGCCCTCTCCTCTCCAAGGCCCCTCTGCCTGACCTGCAGCAGCTGCTTTTCCCCTTGTGTTTCTTTCTAGAGCTTTCACTAGGTGTGCACCGCTCGGTGATGCACCTCGGGCCTGTTCAGTGTTGTGTCAAAGCCTCTTGCCACCACGGCCACCCCCCGACTCCTTTCTTTTTGTTTCTGTTCAGCTCTGAAGAGCCCAGGCTGCTGGACCTTCAGATTTCCTGCAGCCTGGGTTTCCCCTGGCCCAGCCGGGCACGTCCCTCGCCTGCGCTCTGCGTTCCTGGCAGCCTGTCGCCGGACCCATCAGCTTGCGGTCGAGTCGCGTTGGTGAGACTCGACGGGTGACGGGTCTTTCATTGTGGCACATCCTGGCTGGCTGTTTCTTTGTTGACATCAGTGACCATTGGTGCTCAAAGCCCATTAATTCTTCGAGGCGGCCACGTGGAGACGTCCTGTCGTTTGGTTGTCATGTGTTCCCCGGAATGATGCCATCAGGAGACACTGTCCCTGCTCTATTCTCTGGCCCAGTCGAAAGGCCCGAAGGGAAAGGCGGGATAAACGCTTGTGTCTTGCCTTTTGTTTCCCCGTTTTCAAGACAATGGATTGGTTTGCTGCCATCCTGAGGCGGCGATCAGGGTGCTGTTTGCAGGGGTGGCTCATTCCAGGTCTGTCCTTGCCGCGTGGCTTCTCACTGCTGCCCACCTCCCAGTTGAAGGTGTCTGCCGGCTCTCTCCACTCTCCACTTCCAGACTGTTCTTCATTAGCAAGTCACGTTCAGCTGGGCCTCCGGAGAGGGGAGAGTGTCGCCGTATTATTTCGAGTTCCCCGGTAAGGGAGCCGTGACTCCTCTCCCTTTATTATTTATTTATTGATTTATTTGTTTGTTTGTTTGTTTGTTTGTTTGTTTGTTTGTTTGTTTCGTCATCCTTTTTTGTCCATGGGGATGTGTGCATTTTCATTTTGTACTTTGGCTTATTATCCAATATTGTATTATTTCTTTTTGTTGCTCACATTTTCCAGCTTTCATCTGTGGGTTATTGAGATGCTGTATCTTTTCTTTTTTGGTGGGATTTTTGGAAAAGTACTTGCTAATGCCACAGCCATCTTCCTCAGGACGGTTTAAGGGGACAGGCGTTTGCATAGGTCTTACTGTCCTCTCCTCCCCCTCCCTTTCTCCCTCCCTGTTCCCTATCGTGGCAAGTAAAGAGAGGAGCTGGATGGAGCTTCAGGATGAAGCATGAAACGCCTGGGCAGGCAGGGTGGCGAGGAGGAGAGGGGCTGGCTCACGGCGGCCTGATCTCTGACACCGGGTCATGCCTCGCCTGAAGTCCTGTCCCTTTGGACTGTTTTGTCCACGAGGCGACAGTTGCCTCTCTGGTTTAAGCCTATTTGGTCTGGATTTTCCGTCCCTTGCTAAACGGCAAATCCAAACTGACGTGGGCACGTCTGCCTGTTCTATGACTTTCCCCCTTCGTTTGTCAGTCCTCTTGGCCTGGGTCAAGGCTGACCCCATGGCTTGGTGGGTGCCACAAGCCCAATAGGACCTCCCTCATCGGAGACTCTCCCGGCAAGTCCCTGTGGAGCGGTGGCTGTTCGTTCGACCGCATGGAAAGGGGGACTGGTTCTGCCAAGCACATCGGTTCCCTTTATCTCTCTGATCAACTTCGAGGGGTGGCTGTCTTCCTCCTTACAAAGAGCATCTACTAGGAGGAAAACATGCTTCCATTTGAAATAAGGGACAGGACATTGTACCGATGTGGGTGCCAGCCTTTGGGGCATTGGTGGCTGGTCGCCAGATTCAGGTGCTTATGGGAAATTCCAGTTTGACTGGGTGTCTTCCGGGTTCTGAGGAACCCCACCTGGAGCTCGTGTGTGCTTGCCTGCTGCAAATGCCTAGCTAAAATAGAGGGGAAAAAGAAAAAAGAGTGCCTTGACCATAGAGCCAAACAGTTCTGATCACATACTTTGCAGAAGCCAATTTGGAGTTGGGGGTCCATGAGAATTGGCTGGATATTCACGATGCACTTCTGGAAATCGAAAGCTGGAAAGGACGAATCGGGGATTGGGGTCACAATCTGAAGAATCCCCGGTTCGGTGAACATCAGCACTGCCTCCTGGGACCAGAGGTTTTGGTCTGCAAACTGAGAGAAAAGTGATTTCTGAGAGCACGGCATTCTGATGCTTTTTTTTAGGATTTAAATTTTGTCTTAGGATTCAGGCTTAAAGAAGGTAGATCGAACAAACAAACAAACAAACAAACAGTGATGTCCTAAGTACTCTCTGTGGAGACATCTGCTCTTCAGCTTCATTCATTCCTTGGTGTTTATATTAATAATGGAAACTGTGTGTCCTCATCAGAGGGGGTGCCCGGAGGTCATGGACCTCTCTGGAGAGTCAGATGAAAGCTCCGGGTTTTCTCCCCAGAAAACGCACTGGTCTCAGAACACCAGGGTTAAGGCTTCAAAGTGACTGATGGCTCCCGCATGGGCGTCCCAACCCCAGTGACCCTGTCCTTACTCCACTGCTGGGCCACTGCTGGGGGACGTGGCTGCTGCAGGTCTAGTAGGACAAACACTGAAGGACCAGTTGGCACAGCTGGGGGACTTTGCCGGCTCATCGCTAAAGAGTTTTGGGGCCTTAGGGGAGAGAGGAACTTGACCTTCAGTTTTCTCCCTGGGAAAGGTGGATGAGATTGACTCCTTCGCAGGGCAGGGGTGCCACCAGGACGAGGTGAAGGTAGATGTGCATAATGTACGGGGTAGTGCGAGATGCTCCCACGCCACTGTCCCCTGCCTCCATGACCTTGGGCCAATGACTTCGTGTCTCTGTGCCTCAGTTTGTCCGTCTGTCCGATGGGGACAACCTAAGGGCCTGCTTCTTAAGACGACGGTCAGGGTTAAACGAATTAACCGCCAAAAGGTGGTTAGATCAGCACCTTCCACATTCCAAGTGCTCAGTCAAGTTTCAGCTGCCATTGCTGTTATTTTAATAACTATTAAAATTACCGTTACCACTCAAATTATTAATGCTAATAATTTAATATTAGTTAAAGATTTTTATTATATTATTGCTGTGCTATTTAAAATGCTATCGCCGTTTTAACAACCAGGGCAATTTCTCGCCTTCAGAAATAGTCTGCAAGTTGGAGGACAAGACTTATCCCCCACCAACCCGATAATACCCCTCACCTTGACTTTGCCCACTTTGATTAGGAAATTTGTCAGGATCCCCAGGCTGCCATAATACAGCTCATTCTCTCGCGTTAAGACCGCCATTTCGTTTTCATCTAGGAAAAAAACAACAAGGCAGAACAAAAATTGAAACGAGGTTTGTTTCAATGGACAAAAAACATTAAAGATATAAAACGTATTTTTTTTTAAAAAAATGACTCCAAATTCCATCATCTAGACCAGCGGTCAGCAAAAATCCTCTGTCAAGGACCAGATGGTAGATACTTTCTGTTTTTCTGCTCCTGTGACGTCTGTTACAAGTATTCAGTTCTGAAAGCAGCTCCGGACAACGCGTAAATGGGCGAGTATTTACAAGGACAGGCAGTGGGCCAGACGTGGCCCCTGGGCCACGGGTTGCTGACCCCTGACACGGAAGTGCCGTTAATTTTTTGGTAAACATCCTTCTGGTGGTATCTTTTTATGTGGGGTCACTTCCTGGACCCCTCCAAGCTGCTTTGCAACAAAATTTTCTTCTTCCTTCTGGTGAGTGCCGCTGGCTGGGTGGCGTTCTGGTGCCCACCTGAACTGCAGCCCATTTGCCCTGTGCTCCACCAGCGAACACTGAGGTCGTCTCTGGTCTTCGGCAGATTCAGAATTCCAAGGGGCACAGGACATGGTTAAAGGTTTTTATGACGGGGGGGTGATGAGATCCGATGTATATTTTTTTTCTTTTTCTTTTTTTAAAGCAACCTAGGAAGTTTCCAGCTGAGGCTTGAAAACAGCCTCTGGTGTAGAGGAGCAGAGGAGGGTTTGTGGGGCGAGGACGGACGGCTGCCGCCGCAGGGTCTCAGGCCCCCCCCCTCCCCTGACCTTGCGGCTGTCCCCAGACACCGCAGGATGCTGAGCAGCATGCCTGGCCTCCACCCAGAAGATGCCAGTGGCGGTTTCCCCCTGAGTCATGAGGACCACAGATGTCTCCCGACATTGCCCAGGGTCCCTAGGCTGAGAACCGCGGGGTTGGTGGAGAGAGGTCTCTCAGCACAGGTGACACAGAAGATACATGGCCCCGAATGTCCATCCTTGTGAGCTCGGCCTTTGTTCTTAAGAAAATAGTAAAGATTCTAGACATGGGAGGTGATGTATACTCAATGGTTTGAAAAAATAAGGAGAAGAGTGGAAAGACAAGCCTTACACTGGGAGAAAATATTTGCAAATCCTATTTTGGATAAGGGACTCGCATCCCAAATATGTAAAGAGCTCTCACAACTCAACCATGAAAAGACAAACAGCCCTATTTGAAAACGGGCCAAGGACCCAAATGGACATTCCAGCTAAAAGCAACCTGCAGGGCGGGCGGGCACGCACTGGCAGCCACGCTGTGGATGGTGAGGTTGGCTTTAAAAATGGAAGAATACGCGATGTGCTGGCCTTCTTTCACTGGGATGGGGTCGATGAGCTGACCTGTGAGAGAACACGGCAGAATCGTGAGAGCGGGGCACACGCGGGGAAGGGGGTCTCTGCTGCTGAGACACCACCTGGCCAGCCCTGTTTCTCACACTGCAAGGAACACTGGTGTTCAGGTGGCCTGACCAGTGCTGGGGAGCTGGCTGGGACTGCAGGTGCTCTTGCAGCTGTGCCTGTGCCCAGAGGTTCCTGACAGCACCCCCTCTAGGGTGGGCGGCCTTTGTTCCTCTGCTCGTGCCGACTAGCGGGCTGGGGCTCACGTGGCCTGGGCACAGGCAGGATTCTTCGGCCAGGCCAGCTACAGCTGCTGTGCCATCTCCAGAGTTTCCTCTTGCCCGGGGAAGCTCAGGCGGGGGGTCCTGACCCATCTGAATTCGGTCCCCAGACAAGCTCTGCAGTTCCTGGAGCAGAGACTTGGGCCCTTTGCCCTCAACACCTGGTGACTTTCAGAACCTGCCTACATGTCCCCAAGAGTCCCACAGGCAGGGAATGGCAGTTGGGAGGGGTGGTGTGCGTTTTCCTCACCCCAGGCTGGGGGTGGGTGCTGAGTAGCGGCCCCAAGCCCAGGCCCCACTTACCCGCGTTTTTGGAAATCAGCAGGTTCTCCTCGAACCAGAAGATCAGGATGCCCTTCTGGCCGGGGGCGCTGATGATGTCGAAGGAGCCGCTGTAGTTGAAGGGCAGCCCCCGACTGTGCTTCAGGGGGTAGTGCGAGTATAAGAACTGCGCCTGGGAGGGGGAGACCACCGAACCCTGAGCAACAGCACAAGCCACGGAGCTGGCGACTCCGCAGCGGCAGAGCAGTGGGGGTCCACAGGCCTCGATGATCCGACATTCTCGTCTGGGCCAGGAGTCCTCAGCCTGAGGAGGTCCTGCCCCCAGGGCACCCAGGGCAGTGTCTGGGTTGTCACATGGGTGGTTGTCACACTGGGGATGTGCCTGCTGGGGCGAGGGTGCTGCTCAGCACCCCGCAGTGCCCAGCATGGGTCCTCATGGCATGTCTCTGAAAATGTCCTGGGTGCCCAGAGCAGGCGTCCACTGCCCGGGTCTCCGCCAGGCCCGAGCTGGCACCTTGAACCTGACTGTTATTCAGGTGGATTTCCCTTCTGTGACCTACCCATGTGCACACTCACCCTGGGTTCCCTTCCTGACGGCCTGGCACCAAGCCGCCCCCACCTTCATCCTGCTAGGACTCCAACCTGCCAAGGGCTGGCTCTTGCGTCGAGTCTACACTACTCTGCACGGCTGTCACAGCTCACTGTCTCTGGCTCTTCACACAAGGCCTCTGACAGAGCCGTGCCCGGACGGGACTAAAATCAGCCCTGCCCCGCTCATCAGCGAGCTCCCAGAAGCTGCCCCCCTGAGGGGAGGGGGCAGGCCTGGCTCGCTTGGGGAGAGGCTGCGGGGTGCACGGGCCTGAGACCCTCCCGTGGGTGGCGTCCAGGAGCTGGACGCCTCAGCCACTCAGTGCTCGGGATGCCGAGAGCGGCGGGAGAGTCTCCAGCTCAGGGAGACCCCCCGGCAGCTCATGCTAACGAGGGGTTAGCCTGATCCTGTGGGACCTCAGCCCCAGCCCGGCAGGCTCGCTGATGGGGGGCGGGACTCCCCTCGAACCTCGGAGCTGCTCGGCCTGCTCACACGTTTTGCACCACCCGGGTCCCGCCGAGCTTAGTCATCTCCTGACGTGATCTTTTTTCTTCGAGTGCAGTTTAAAGGGACCCACGCCTCTTCTGAAGTTAGTCTTATCCTAATGTCATCCGTGGGGCCCGGGTTTTAGATGTCACGAGTGCACGTGGAAATCGTTTGTAGTAAGTTTGACTTGAGGCATCTAAAATGTTCTCGGGCTCCACCAGCGCTGGGTGGGCCAGGCCTTGTGTTTCCCCCTGATGCTCAGCGCCTCCTGGACCACTGCGGGGTGCACTGCGGAGGGAGGGATGAACGCGGGGAGGGAGGCAGGCATGGGTGGGGCGGGTGCCTGTGTACCCGGATGAAAGGTAGGCGAACAGATGGGTGGGTGGGTGGAAGGATGGAGGATGCACTGACGCGTAGGTCCAGAGGTAGATGGGTGGATGAGCAGGTGGGTGCCTGGAGACATGGACGGATTTCAGACACGAACACCTAACTGTGAGGCTTTTAACCAGCTTGAGGCAAAGGGCACTTTAATCCTTCCTTCCAGTGCAGAGTCACTCACCCTCCCCTGGTCAGTGAGAAGCAGCCCCGTCTGTGACAGCGAGTGGAAATAGAAGATGGCATCCAGAGACCCGACCAGCTCCTCCTGGGAAACAAACAGAAAAACGCCGCCCGTGAATAAAGTACAGACGCGTGTAATTCTAAATCTGACTTCGGATTCCCCAACAGGCCAAGGCGGGGGAAAGTCTTTCCATGGCGGCCTATTGACGCTCCATGGGAGTGCACCCCCCAGGGCCGCCTCTGGGGGAAGACAGCTCTGTTTGGGGGTGTGGGGGGGAGTGGTGTGACCCGGCCTGCGGGGTCCTTCATTTCTGCCTCAGTTCTTCACTCCTGATTTGTGGCTGGTCAGCAGGGTCTTTATTGGGAGATTCAGTGCGGTTGAAGGAGGCACCTGTGGGTGTCAGGGTGACAAGGGTGGACTGACTCATGAGGGTTAATTGTGTGTCGACTCGGCCGGACTAAGGGATGCCCGGGACTGTGCTCCTGGACGAGCTTAGCACTGGATCCAGGTGATGAAGTAAGGAAGATCCACTGTTGTCACTGTGGGTGGGCATCGTCCACTACAGTGGGGGCCCGAACAGGACAAAATGGTGGAGGAAGCGCCAAGCCCTTGTCTCTCCTGGAGCCGGGACGACCAAACTCTCCTGATCTTGGACATCGGAACTCCTGGTCCCCGAGCCTTTGGACTCTGGTTCTTGCACCAGCAGCCTCTGGGGCCTTCCAGGTCAGACTTCAAATGAACGCATGTGGCTGGTTTGGTTCTAGGCTTCGTTGGACTGCCTGGGTGGCGCTGAGGAACCAGACCTGAGGTGTGATCAGAGCTCGCGTGCGGAGCAAACGCCACCTTCCTTTGGACACTCTCCCCACGAGTTTGGGGTGAAGCCGTTCTCTGCATCAGAATAAAGCATCTCCGTCTTCTTAGTTACACAACATCCTGTCTTCTTCAGCTCCTAGCGTCCTGGCTCTGCCGGCCTGGGGGCCTCGGCGAAGGCCCTGCAGCTATCTCAGCCGTCACCCCGTATTAGCAGTGGTCACCTAGGGTGGCCACGACGAAACACCACGTTCCAGGGGGCTTTCAACAACCGAAACTTACTGTTGCAGTTCTGGCAGCCAGAGTCTGAAGTCACAGGGTCAGTCCCTCCCGAGGCCACACCTCTCGCCTGGCTTGTCCTGGCTGCCCTCGGTGTCCCTCGGCTTGCAGATACATCCCTCCAGTGCCAGCCTCGTCCTCACACAGCCTCCTTCTCTGTGAGCCTCTGTCTGTGTCCTCCTCTTCTTATAAGGACGCTGGGCAGTAAGATGCCATCTTGACTTAGTGAGCCACATCTGAAAGACCCGCTTTCTAAGCAAGGTTCCTTTCTGAGGTTCTGGGTGGACGTGAATTTTTGGGGGACGCATACTCAACCCAGTTCTCTCATCTGTTATGTGGGGACGACGATGGCACCGATGGCACTGACTTTGGGGGACCTGAAGTTAGGCACCGGTTAACGTGCAGCCTTTGCAGGAGCATCCTGGACGGGCTGGGGCCTGAGCCCTTCTGTCTCCTTCCCCGACCGTCTCATCTCCCTCACCAGCTCCTCCGACCTGGAACTCTCCCTGCCCTCCCTGCCGGCCGGGCTCTTCAAGAGAGAAAAGTGCTGGTGCACCCCCCAAGGGCTGGCGACTCCAGCCGCATACAGGGTGTACACTTGCTGTTCACTTTCTTACCCAAACGAACATACCTGTCGCTCGTGGGAGTACTTCTGAAATCTGTATCCCTGGTTATCTGAGAAGTATATATTGGTCTGGGCTATCGCCTCTCCGTGCAAATAAGCAAAAATGAGATAACTGATTTCCTGGAAGAACACACACATAGAACAGGCTCTTTAGAAGGAGATCGAGGGTCGGGGGGATTGTTGAAGGTCACAAACTTGCGACCCATAGATAAATAAGTCCCAGAGGGCTAATGAATGGATTATAGACTACAGTATCATATTATAAAGTTCCAAGTTGCCAAGAGACTAGATCTTAAAGTTTTTGCCAAAAAAATAAAAAGAAATGGTCAATAGGTGACAGGGAAGAGGTGCTAGTGAACGCCAGGGTGGTTATAGGGCAACATATACACGTAGCGAATCGAGTACACCTTCACCTTATCCAATGTCACATGCCAATTATATTCAATTAAAAAAGGAGATGTATGCTGAGGGTTAAACTCCTGGGCATTCGTCTCAAAGAAACAAAAACTATGTGTGCATGAAAATCTGTACATGGATGTTCATAGCAGTTTTTTTTTCTTTTTGCATTAGCCAAAAGAGTGGAGGCACCCAAATCCTACTGCAGCCACGCCACGGGATATTACCTGGCAGTGGAGAGGAACGGACTGGAGATGCACATGACAGACAAACTGGAGGAGTCTCCAGAGAATTCAGCTGAGAAAAGCTAACTAACCCCAAAGGCTCCATACTGCATTGTTCCATTTATACAACATCCTCAGAGTGACGTAAATTGTAGGGATGGAGAACAGGTTAGTGGCAGTCAGGGGCAGGAGAGGCGGGGTCAGGGGGGCACGGAGCTCTGGGGTGATGGCACAGGCCTGTAATCTGACTTTACAGCGTGGTGGTGGAGAACGTGCATCCATGTCAGTCGCCTGGTTTCAGTGTTAGACTGTAGTTAAGTATCAGGTGACCCCCGGGGGAGCTGGGTGAAGGGTGCGTGGACCTCTGTGATTTTTTCAGTTTCTTGTAGAGTCGATAATTATTTCAAAATAACAAGTTCAAAAAAAGAAGAGAGATGGAAACGATCACAGCACGTCCATGAGTGATCCGAAAGCAGCCCCAGCGCCCTCCTGCGTCTCAGGCCCTCTCCCGAGCCCTGGGGAAGGTGCGCCGCCAGGGCCATCAGGGTCCAGCCCTCAAGGCCAACCCTGTCCTATTTCCATTCGTGATTCTGCTCCCGGAGCAGAGTAAAGAACGACAGACAGACGACACACGGTACTCACCAAGCAAAGGAAATGTTTCGAGTAGCAACAGTTGTCGCCAGACACGCGTGAGACGGGGTGTTTTATACCTGAGAGGAAAAGGTCGTTTGAAAACTCCACGAGTGCCCTGAAGTTCAGAGGAGAGGTTAGAGCGGGGTTTCTCAACCTACCGCTGACATCTGGGGCCACACTGTTCTTGGTGGCGGGAGTCGTCGTCCCGTGCACGTCCAGGGACGTTTTGCAGCGTCCCTGCCTCGCAGCTCCGTGCCAACAGCACCCTCCTCCAGTCCTGACAACCCACAACCTCTCCAGACGTTGCCAAGTGTCATCGGGGAGACAGAACCACAGGTTTCGTGGACACTCTTTGAGGACTCTGCCAGTTGCAGGAGGGGCTCCCTTCTCTTAGTGAAAGGTTCTTTGATTCTATTTTAAATGCAGACACTGTCGCTTGAAAGAAGACGCGCACATGGCCAAGGAGCAGAGGCAAGGATGCTCGAGGTCGCATGTCACTGGGGAAGTGCACGGCAAAAGCACAGGAGAGGCCGCCCCACACTCAGCGGAGAAACAAAGCAACAGGTGTTGACAGAAACATGAATTGGACCCCTTGGGTGCTGTCACGGGGTGGAAAATGGTGCGGGTGTGGGAAACAGCCGTTCCTCAAAGAACTGAACCTGGAATGACCTAATCACGACTATGGTAGAAAAACACAACTTTGACGCAGACGATGAAGACACGACATTGAAAGAGACTGGTCAGTCATCGATTCAAGGGGAGCCTGTGGCCTCGACACTGTGAATGTACTAGATGCCACCGAGTTGTACACTTTAAAATGGTTAGACTGGTGGGTTTCGTGTGAGTTCTAGGCTCCCTCCCCCCAAAAAGGAGAAAGAAGAGCCCTGAACTGTGAGAGCGAGAGGGACCGCGCTGCAGGGTGGAGAGGGGTCCCCAGGGGTGGGGGAGGCTCTGGAGGGAGACGGGGGACCTTCAGGCAGCTCGGCTGCGGGCAGGGGGTTCTGTAGAGAAGGTCAGCTGAGGTTTTGAAGACCGGCGTGTGTTGGGCTCCGATGTGACAGACTGAGAAGGTGGTCCCCAAACTGGCCTCCAGGCAGTCTGGCTTTACTCGGGTCATGAACATTCTCTAGGGCCCACATATGTACAGTGTCCGAGCCTCCGCCAAGCGGCTCGGAACATTCCAGGTGCTGACGGGGTGAAGTCCACCCGGTCACCTCACTGAGTGACAAACAGGAACACCATCATGCAAAGTGGGCCAGAGGCCCAGCCAGGGGGTGGCCCTTCTGCTGTGCTTCCCCGCCCTCTCAGGGGGCTGTGGTCAGCTTGCCAGCCAGTGTCTGGCAAGCACCTGGCAGGCCCTGTGCTGGCGGGGGGCAGGGTGCCATCTTGGGGACCCCCAGTCTTTCCCAAAACTCATATAAGTGAAGCAAAATAATAGCAAACTGCCAGAGAGTGATCTACCAACCCAGGGGTTCTCCACGGCGCGGATGTGACTGCCTAGGGGATGCATAGTGATGTCTGGGGACATTTTTGTTGACAGGACTTGTGGGGGGGCTCCTGGCATGGAGCAGGTGGGGATCAGGATTGCTGCTCAGCACCCCACAGTGCCTGGGATGGACCCCCGGCAGAGAAGAACCTGGCTCTAAATGTCAGCAGTGCCGAGAGGCGCCTCATACTGACCCCTTCCTCACCACCATGAGTACCCAAGCTCTCCCCGTTCCTCCCTTTTCCTGAAAAAGAGAAGACCACCCCTCTTCTTCTCTGAAACTTATGTCTTCTTGTTATCAATCTAGACTCCCTCCCCTTGCCTCCTTGCCCTTGGTTCTCTTCTTTCTCTCTTCTTCAAGCTTACCTTCTCAGCTGTTCCCTGTCCCTAATATGAAGTACTGGGGCCTCAATCTTCCCGTCACACGGCCTTGTCACCACACATCTGGGAGTCATTTGTGCCCAGAGCAGGTTTTCGTGATTTGTAACTACAATCCCCAACAGAAACACGAGGTTTCCACCCTGTGGGATGGGGGTTCAGGCCGACCCTCATTTGAATTTTAAAGGGCAAGGTCATGTTCAAGTAGCAGTATGGTTTACACTTCCGAACTTAAGCTTTTCTCTGATGTTGGCTGAACTCAAGGAAAAAAAAAAAAACCCACAAAAACATGTACCTTTAGCTGCCGCCCAGAAATCCTCTTCATAATCATAAACATAGATTTTTCGATTCACCACTAACAGCAGCACCGAACCGGCAAAATGAGCCGATGTGACTTCTGGTATGCTGACCTACAAACAACGGGATACGTGACATCAGTCAGCTCTTCGGATGTCAGTTTGAGAAGCGGTACTTTTAGACGTGTGGGTTTGTGCAAGCAGGAGCTGTTGGCTTCCTAGACACTGGGGACCATGTGTCCTAGGGTCGGCTGCAACCAAAACAGGGAGGCTGACATTGGTTTTGGGGGCCTAAGCTCACTCTGCCTCCCGCTCCTTCATCGAAACCTTCTCTAAGGATGGAGCCTAAAGATAAAGGATGGACGAGGGGCATGAATGCTGAGCGTAACCGCTGCTCCTAAGAGAAACGCTGGTACCTAGGTGGCACAACCTTTAAGGCGGGGGCACGAACAGCAGGCTTCCTTGAGAGAGCCACCAAGAGGGTAAATGTCCCTCTGTTTGTGTTTAGGACAATTTAGGGAGGCCCTTAAATTAGCGCATGCAGTCTATCCATTCCCAGCACAACAACTGTAGGAGGCCCTAGCAACGGTTCTGCTTCCTTTTTTTGGGTGGGGGAGCCCATTTTGGTAGCAAGGACAGAACAGGATCGACCCTCCTTCTGCCTTAGAAATGGCTGTGTGTCTTTAAGAGGTACATTTTGTAAAATATATCTCCAAACTAACAAAAACAGACTAATGTGGGATTTCCAAACCATATCTTCCCCCTGAGCACTAGCTATTTCGAGCATCCTTCAGATTGTCCCATAAAATAACTACCTTCATTGACACGGGGATGGATAACGGAAGGAGACTACTCTCAAAGTTATTTCTCGTGAAAAAAAGTTGTCTTCTGAAATAAACAAGAAAAGAGTTAAATTAGGACAATTTCACTCAGAAAAAAAAAAAAGACAATGGAAAGGTTCCATTCCATTCTTTTTAACAAGGAACCATTTGGCTTCTATCATCTATCATCTGTCTATTTATCTACCATCTATCTTTCTATCATTCGTCTATCTATCTATCTATCTATCTATCTATCTATCTATCATCATCTATCATCTATCTGTCTGTCTATCTATCATCTATCTGTCCCCTATCCACCCACCAACCCACACACCTGTTTTTTGTATAGGTAAACTTCTATAGCCTGGCCATTTGGCTTCTTGAAATAACATTATTTCAAAAGTGCAACCACATCAAGTACAATAGTGTATAAAACACCCATTACATGATGGCCAGCCTTGCTAGGCATGACCTTCAGTTTTGTCATTTATATGGCCCTCATCCAACTAAAATAAAGGGCTTCAGACCAGGACTGTGTCTCCAGGAAAGAAATGGTTTGTTTCTTCCTGCAGGAACTTAAGGAGTGAACGGCCGCCCTGAATGTGCTATTTCCAGGTCTTCTCCTTCCCCGCCCCCCTAAGTTTTAAGGTTTTAGACAGACGGGAACTGCTGAGTTAATTCCCATGTATTTTTAGGTTTTTGTTGCCATTGTGAATGGTATTTTTCATAATTGCCTTTTCTAAGAAGCCGTGGCTGATTCATAAGAGAGCTGTTGATGTTTTAAGACTCTGTCTTGTATTTAGCCAACCTGCTGCACTCAGTTGCTACTTCTGGTTTTGACACATTTGGATTTGGCAAATGTCTTTCTTTCCAATTGCGTTTTATATTTCATAGCTTTCTCTTATTGTTGCAAATATTTAGTTGCTTGCTGGTCTCTTCATCTCTCATCCTCTGACCCCCACCCCAACAATGGATTCCCTGAAGGCCGGCGACTAGCAACACAGGACAGAGCCGTCTTCCTTAATGTTTGTTGAATGGATCAGTGAAGGAAAATCTAACATTTTAATAAAAAGGATGGTAACAATTCAAAAAATGGTGACTTACCCTAGATACAGGGCTACGTTTTTCTCGCAAGGATGTTTAATCAAACGTGTTGTCATAGATGAAAGACGCAGCTGGTCCTAGAGAGATAGTCACAAAGTCTTAATACCAATCATGACAAACACCTGTCATAAACAGTGTCCTCATGAGCAACACTGAAAACGTAAAGGTGAAATCTGAATTAGGCAGGTGGATTGTATCACTGTCCTCTTTCTGTTTTCATATTATACTTTGGTTATGTCAGATGTCACAATTGGATGAAGGATATCTGGGACGTCTCTAAACTATCTTTGCAACTTGCTGTGAATCTATTATGTCAAAATAAAAAGTGAAAATATTCAAGATGATAATTCATATCGCATCTCCTTCTTTGTACATTGTTTAGATTGTTAATTATTAGAGAGGTTCGAGAACAAAGAATCATAAACCTAACATGTTAGAAACCAGTCACTTAGAGATTATTCAGAAATGCTGACGCTATTCTGAAATAATGTGATGTCAATTGGAAACACATTTTAACCAAAAAAAATTTTTATTGTGCATTTTAGGCACAGTTGAGGGAAAGGGACAAAGCAACAGTTTGCTTCCTAGGTTACTGGGGATTTTAAATCTTCTATCAGATAGAACACTGGTGATCTGAGTTCTAACCCACTTCTATCTCCTGGCTTTGTCCAGGTTACTTGATCTTTCTTAATTACTTTTTAGGTGGAATGGAAAAAATAAATCCCTTATTTCAAAAGGCAATGGTAAGGATTAGACAATGTTCTATGCCTGACACAACACTGGCAGCCCCTAAATACTGGGAAATGTTCTGACCTAGTGATTAGACAAAAGTGAAAATGTTAAACATGGAGCCACATACCCCTTGAATGTGCTGTCCCACAGGAAACACCTTTCCAGTCCTCACGGTGTGAGTACTAGAGGTAAGTGACAAGAGACCAACAAACATCTGTCAATGTTTACTGAATATTCAACATGACTCTAACCAGCCTGCCTCTGGATTAACTCTTAAGTACCTGTTCTTGATGCTTTTAGGGTTATAGCAGCTCCTGGAAAACCTGATGCAACTGGGGAGACTCATCTCCCACAAGCAGACACATAGACACGCAAAAACGGAGTCATAATTTCCAAAGACTCATAAAGGCTCATTTGCAGGCCCCAGCTTAGGAATGTTAGGAGTTTCTACTCCAAGAATTGTTTTGTGTGTTGGTGTCTGGGAGAATGTTGGTACAATTTATGGCAGAGGTTCTCAATCTTGGATGTGAGCCGGAAGCACCTGGCGGGCTTAATAAGACCATAGATGGCTGGACGCCACCTAAGACTGATTCAGCAGACCCAGGGGATTGAAATTCTAACAAATCCCCAGGTGTGCTGTTGCTGCTGGTCCAGGGCTGCACTTTGAGAACTCATGTGGGGAAATAGGAGAATTAGATATAACGAATCTTTTCAGATTTTGAGACAAATCTACCTAATAAATCTTACTGGAAAACCCTACTCCTCACTGACTAGGTATGTGTCTTTATTTTCACTGGTCTGTTTTCACATCTATAAAATCAGCTTAAGGTCATAAAGGTCAAATGAGGCCATTCATCAAAACCACATGTTCACTATTTCACCAGTAAACTGGGCCCTGCTAAGTGTTCACTCCAGGCAGGAGCCCCCCGAGGACAGGAACTGGGCTACATGGCACCTTGCAGAGACTTCACTGATCTAACAGTTACTGAAATCTAAAAATGTTCTAGGTTAGATGTTAATAAGATAAACACTCTACACCCTTAAAGGCTAATAGTCTAGTGACAGCAACAGAAAAAAATTGTCAAAAGAACAGAAGTTAGTGATTGATAGGAAAAAGCAACTATGGGGAGGGAAGATGTGGAAAGGTATTAGATTCAGGGGGTCTTAAAGAAATACGCTACTGAAGTTGGAATCTGATCAATGAGGAACAAGCCGAGAAACCTGGAAGCAAAGCATGACCAAGAGGGAGTCGCAAGCAAGTCTCCTCTGTCCCCAAAGCTGGACCAAGTTTGGCATGCTCAAGGGATGGTGTGGCTGGAGCAGTGACCCAGGGGTGGGCAGGGGCCAGATCCCTCCTTGTCAAATCCCCAGGGTGCCCTTGGCAATGACTAGGGACATTTCTGATTGACGGTCAAGCCTGGGGAAGGAGGTAGAATGAGCACCTAGTGGGTGGAGGCCAGGGGTGCTGCTCAACACCCCGTCGAGGGCAGGACGGCCCAGCCCCAGAGAACGATTGGCCACAACTTCTAGCTCAGCTTCTGGGCCAGATGGCGCCGGGAAACGCAGGATGCGCACGGAACTGGATTTTGTTCTGGTGCCGCGGAGAACCAGGGGAGGGGGATGACGAGACCGGATTCGCCTCCGGCTGCCGGGGCGGGGGGGGGGGGGTGGACGGGAGGGCAGGACCTGGGGCAGTGGGTTCGAGGTTTCGGGTCCGGCCGAAACTCTGAATTGGCACCGGGAGGCCTTTGTGATGGACTGTGCGGGAAGGGGACGGCAACGTATCACGTCTGATTCCCCGGAGAGTGACCCGGGAGCCGCGAAGAGGTTGGGGGCGAAGCCTTTACTCCTGGATTCCGCCCAGGGCCTCCGCTCAGCTGGGCCCCCCCGCCCCGACCCCCGCCAGCACCCCGGGCCGGGAGGGCCGCCCCACCGGCACAGCGGCTGGGCTCCGGCCGGCGGCCAGAGCCGAAGGGCCGCCGCGGCCGCCGCCGCCAGCATCGACACCAGCATCGAAGCCCGCATCTCGCTCGAGGTTGGCCGCCGCCGCCGCCGCCGCACCCCAACCGCCGGGGACCCTGCCCCAGCCGGCCTGTCCCGCGGACGCCCGAGCCCGCCCGTGGCCCCGGCCCGCGCGGACGGCCGCCCGTGGGAGTCTAGGGTGAGCAGGTGCGTCTCCCGGGAGCCCGAGCCCGCCCACCTGCCGCCGGCACCTGCGCGCGCTCGTGTCGCCCGCCCCCGCCCGCAGGCCCCGCCCTCAGGCCCCGCCCCCGGCACGAAGGCCCCGCCCGCAGGTCCCGCCCCCGGTGCGCAGGGCCACGCCCCACACGTAGGCCACGCCCCGGCGCGCAGCCCCACGCCCCTACCAGCAGGCCCCACCCCCCGCACATAGGCCCCGCTCCAGACCTCTGGCCCCACCACGTTCCACGCCTCGACCCCGCGGCTTTCGGGGCTGGGCCACGCCCCCCGTTCTGGGCCACGCCCCCCGCGGTCCCGGAGCACGCGGCCGCTGTCACGTGCGCTGCCGCCGGGCGAGCGGAAGTGACGCAAGCGCCGCGCGCCGCCAGGATGGCCGAGCCATGGCTGCGGGCACAGGTTACGTGCGCCTCTGGGGCGCGGCGCGGTGCTGGGCGTTGCGGCGGCCGGTGCTGGCCGTCGCCGGGGGGCGCGTCCCGACCGCGGCCGGAGCCTGGTTGCCCCGAGGCCGGCGGACCTGCGACGCGTGTCCTCCGTGGGCGCTGTGGGGCCGTGGCCCCGCGGCCGCGGGCCAGTGGCGTGGGCTTTGGGAGGCGAACAGCCGCGGGGGCGGCGGCGGCGGCGGCTCGTTCTCGGGCGGCGAGGATGCCCCCGAGGGCGGCGCGGAGGATGGCGCCGCGGGTGCGGGGGGCAGCGCGGGCGGCGGGGAGAGCCCGGTCATCACAGCCCTCACGCCCATGACCATCCCCGACGTCTTCCCGCACCTGCCGCTCATCGCCGTCACGCGCAACCCGGTGTTCCCGCGCTTTATCAAGATTATCGAGGTAATGAGGGCCCCTCCCGGGCGGCCTCCGTTTCCCCACCTCTGCGGGCAGCAGGTTGGCACGGGAGGTCACGCAGCATCCTCATTCGTCGAAAGGTTTTCAGGCACGAAGTTTCTTCAAGGCAGGCGTTCGAATCCGCATCCCTAGCTTGGTGAACTTGAGCCAGATTCCTCCCACTTTAGGGTTCCCCAGGGGGAGTCGAATCCCAAGAGTTTAGGACTGCCCACTTAGCGTTCTAATCGCTAGAAATCCGGCTCTACGAAGGACCCGCACGGTGTTGCGGCCCAGTTCCTTTTCTGCGGATCTTGGTAAATGTTTCATAACCCTCTCTCCCCCAGGACTGTCCCCCTATTGGTTATGAGCCCCTTTGGGGTCAGGATTGATTCCTTAAGTATTTCTTGACTGCTTACCACGTGCCAGGTTCAGTTCTAGGTCTTAGGGATACAGCAGTGAACAAGACACAAAAGCTCCTGTCTTTGGAGCTAACATTTTAGCGGGATGCGAGAGGCAGTAAACAAGATGAGTACCTCCAGCGTGTGCTGGAAGGCCGTAAGTACTATAGGGAATAATAGAGCAAGGGATGGATGGTGCGGGAGACTGAGCAGGAAGGTGGGAGAGGAATGTTCTCAGGGGTGCAGCTGTGGTGTGTTTTTTTTTTTTTTTTTCATCACGCAGAGTGCTCTTAACCTTACATGCAGCAGGCACCAAGAATATAGCAGCAAACGTCAAACAGTCCCTTTGAGAACTTGCGGATCTAGTGGAAGGGGCAGGAAACAAGATCCTTTCAGACTAAGAGTCCTGGTGGTGGGAGGGGAGACTAGGATGATGTAACACAGAGAAAGCACGAGTGCAAGAAGCTTGAGTTTTTAGAGTAGGAAGCACCCAAATGCTTCTCTTCTTCCCTAACCCCTCTTATTAAAAAATGACATGGAAACGAGTCCATGGAGGAGAAAGGTTATCTGTTAACTAAGCAAGGTCATACCCTGAGTCAGCCTCTGCATTCACCCTCCATTGTCTCCCTCATGCTCCAGTTTCTGTGAAGTAAATGTCAGGGATCCCTTGAAAAAGGACAATACAGAGAGGCAGCAGCCAGCTGGTGGGGAGAGGCAGGAAGGACCCTTCCGCCTCCTCTTGCGCAGTGCTCGTTGTGTCCGGGCCCCCCTTCCAAGGGCCTTCCTTGATGTTGAACAGTGGTCACTCCCAGCTCCCAGAGCCAGACCCTGT
This sequence comes from Cynopterus sphinx, assembly GCA_030015415.1. Classification (NCBI taxonomy): domain Eukaryota; kingdom Metazoa; phylum Chordata; class Mammalia; order Chiroptera; family Pteropodidae; genus Cynopterus; species Cynopterus sphinx. The sequence continues at coordinate 39,317,496 of CM057390.1, read as the reverse complement.
GACTGGTTCCGCCACCTCTAGCTTTGTAACTTTGGGCAAGCTGTTCCACTGGACCTCCATTTTCTCATCTGTGAAATGGACTTGCTCATTGTACCTCCCTCCTTAGAGCTGTTGTGGGAGGTAAGTAAAGGCACGTGTGTAAAGGATTAGAATGGTGCCTGGTATGTCTCAGTAGTAAGCAGCTGCTGTTTTCTTGGGTGCAGCAGTCAGCTGTTAGAGCAGAGATGAGAACATTTCTGTGGGACGTGATAAACGTTTCTGAACTTGTTAACAAAGCTACCTTTACTCTCAGTTTTATAGTTGACACTGTAAGCGGCTAACTTACCCCATAGTTTTCTCCTTATTAGTGGCTTCTGGGTACAAAGCAGTGGCTCTTAATTTTCATTGGGTCATATACCCTCCTGACGGCTGTCATGGACTTTTTCTCTGGGAAAAATGCATCTATAGTGTTAGGAATTCACAGATCATAAAAGCCCCTGTTAGGGGGTGAGTTAAAACACTGGTTCTCAAAGTCAATGCCTGGACCAGCAGCAGCACCTGGGAGCTTGTTTAGACCTTATCCATAGGAAACTGCAGGGCTGGAGCCCAGCCATCTACTCTAATACGTCTTCTAATGCTGTTGCGTGCTAAAGTTTGTGAGCCATTAAGATTAATCAGCATCTGATCCGGGAATTACCTCAAGCTTGAAAGAAATCATTTGAGTCCTAAAGACATCTGTGTACCACCCCCATCAGTTATTTTCTAGGAGACATTGACCCTCTACCTGCCATTAAAATGACATCAAGAGAATGCGCTGTGGTCCTGGGGGTTTTGATGATAGATAAATAGGGTAGAGATGTGATTGGTGAGCTGCGTTTTTTTGTTGTTGTTGTTTTTTAATTTATGCCTATAGCACCTGGTCTTCCTAGGTGGTCTCTCATCCAAGTACTTACCAGGCCCGACCCTGCTTAGCTTCCGAGATCAGACATCGGGCTTGTTCAGGGTGGCATGACCCGTAGACCATGGACTGTGGCTCCACTGGGCGCAAACCCAGGACCACCTGCGTGTAAAGCAGATGTGCTGACCACTACCCTATGGAGCCACGTCTGGTGGGCTGCATTTGAATTACGCACACGTTTAGTGTCATCTTTCTGACACTGATGAAATCAGAACGGTTTAGATTTTCAAGCTAAGACATTTTGCCACTGAAACAGCTCTCGAATGTTAAATTAATTTCTTGGTGCTGGCCATTGGAATTTTTTCTTTAGGAAGTGGTGGTGGGGGGGACTACTGAGGTATGCAGCTGGCCAACACTGTCCCTCTTTGATCTCCATACACCCATCTTTGTTTGTTTGGGGTTCAGGTGTTCCTGGACCATGTTGGTTAGTGTTCTGCATCAGATTCGCATGTTCCCAGAGAATAATAAACTGTTGTCACAATGTTAGCCAGAAAACTTAGCTCTGCATTTCACTCGAGGTCATTGTCATGCTAGGTTAAAAATAAGAAGTTGGTTGAGCTGCTCAGAAGGAAAGTCCGTCTTGCCCAGCCATATGCCGGCGTCTTTCTAAAGAGAGATGACACGTAAGTGTAATTTTCCCTTCACTGCCTTGCTGGAGTTGCCCTGGAGCGTAGCTCACCACCAGTCCTGCTCCATAGAGCAGCTTGAACCTCTGCCTCTCGACCCAAAAGAAACCAAGCAAAGCCTGCAGGGTATTAGGCCAAGTGCTGACATCCCTTGCATTCTGGGCTGACGGCTCGGCTCATGTTGCTGGGCTTCCTGTGCTGTCAAAGTGCAGGGTGGATGTTAACCTTGGCAGGGGAGACTTGGTGTTTCGACGCATTCACCTGCAAGGCTGCTTCAGCACGGAGCCAAGTGGGCAGGTGTCAGCTCTGGGTCTGCCCACCTTGACTCCAGGTAGATGTTAGTTTTGCTGCTGAGTTAAGTGTGCCCTGCGCAGGCTCTGTGATGGGCTGTGGAGTGGATTAAAGCTCTGTGCAGGCCGCTCACAGCCAGCTCGGCCAGAAGCCACAGCCATGTGCCATTGCCACTGCCGCCCTTAACTGGCAGGTGCTTTACTGGGCTCTGGAGGCCCTGAGGGAGCAAGGAGGTCCCTCGGTGTTTAGTCAAGGCCGGAAGGGCTGTTTCTTGTCTCTCCCTTCCTCCCTCTTAGCCTGAGACACCCCGTGGGAGTTGGCACCTATGCCGACGTTCCTTTGCGTCCCTCTCCCTCAGCAATGAGTCCGATGTGGTCGAGAGCCTGGACGAGGTCTACCACACGGGGACGTTTGTGCAGATCCACGAGATGCAGGACCTCGGGGACAAGCTGCGCATGATTGTCATGGGACACAGAAGGTGCGGGGACCCAAGCATGTGGGACAGGGTGGGAAGAGTAGCCCTGCGTGCTCCCAGGGCCCACCATTTACCTGCTCTTCTCGGTCTGCCCTGTGGCCTGGGCACTGCGGGGACCAGGCCAAAGCTGGAGGCAGGGCTGAGATGTGTCAGCGCCGGAACCCCCCGTCCCAGAGTCCCCTCATTAAAGCGACAGCGTGGGTGGTCAGTGAGAAGCAGTTTCTTTAATGCACGTTATTCCAGAAAGCACCACGAAGCATTAACAAGCTGCCTCATGTCCCGTGCGTAGGTGTTACCCTTCTCAGTCGGGCGTCCTTTTCCTCCAGGTCCCTGTGTCTGCGTCCTCCAGCAGGCCACGCTGTAGCGCCATGCTGAGCGATTTGCAGTTTTTCAGGCAGACACGTTTCCCTGTCAGTTTGTGTAAGTTTTATCTGTGATAAAAGTCTGCTGCAGGGCGCATACAACATTTGGAAGCCCAGTTTAAGCCCTTGTACTGTCATGATTAATAAAGACGAATCTGCAAGACCAGCTTAGGGTTGACACTCTCGATGGAGCAATTCACCAGCTTTCCAGATGTGTTCGGGGGCACCGGGCCTCCAGGACGCTTGGCGAGAGCCCTGTGACCACCGCATGAAGCATCAGCCACAAGCCGTGAATGTGCAGTAGGTGGAATAAATGTTCTGAAAAGCTGCTCAGGAGACTCAGTGGCGTTTGTTGAATCAGAGTCTTCCATCCCGCTTTCTCACAGAACCTTTTTCTCGTGTCAGCCGGCAGCATCCTCAGAACACAGAGGAAATGGGCCATGATTCTGTGAACAGTCCTGGTGCGGTCCTCTGGCCCCGGCCCCCACACCCCTTCATCTACTCCCCTTCAAGTCTGTTTTAGGCAAGAGGCCACTCCTCTGTGTCCTGGAAGGGTGTGGCCAGAGGGGACAGGGTGTGATGCAGCCTCCTGACTGCCCTGCTAATTATGAGGCACCTCATGGCTGGAGTCCTACTGACCCAGGCTACTCAGGATTTCCCAAGGCCCGACTTCCTTTTCTCCGTGCACCTTGCTAGTGACAGCCAGGCACCAAGCCCGCGTACGGGTGGCTGTCATGCCTGCCCTCCGAAGATGGCACCATTGTTAGCTACCCGTGGGACAGGAGAGCTGGGAGGTGGAACACGTCATTTAACACCAGGGGCCTAGTGTCCACCCAACACTTGAGTGTGAGCAAGGGAACAGGTGAGGTGCCACCTCGGGGAGCAGCCCCAAGTGGGAAGACACCAGGGCATGGGAACAGATCACAGGCTGAACTCAGACGGGCATGGGTGTTTTGGGGGAAAGTGAGGATGGACAGGACCAGGCCTCTGAGGAGGTGCCCATGAATCAGACACGGTCACCGTGCAGGAGCAGCTGCGTGGTGAGCCCTGGGCTGGGGCCAGGGCGGGCAGCATTTTGGTACTGAGCTCTGTCGAGCTGGCAGCTCATGACAGGTGCCAGAGCTGGTCACCCCCTGGCCTCTCCATTAGTTCATGCAGGACAGTGGGGCGTTGGCATGGGAAGTGGAGGGGAAGGGTTGTCTGGACTTCCAGGGCCCAGCGGGCCCGTTAGCTGTTGGGGCGGGGGATGGTCACGGGATGGTTGCATGGACTTCACCTGGGACCCACACCTGCTCCGCTCTCTAGGATCCACATCAGCAGGCAGCTGGAGGTGGAGCCGGAGGAGGCTGAGGCCGAGGCCGAGAGCAAGCAGAAGCCCCGCCGGAAGCTGAAGCGGAGCAAGAAGGAGGCGGACGAGGACCTGAGCACCAGGCGCCAGATGGAGATGGTGGCGGAGCCCAACTCGGGCGCCCCTGGTGAGGTGCTCATGGTGGAGGTTGAGAACGTGGTCCACGAGGACTTCCAGATCACAGAAGAAGTGAAGGTAAGCGCGGGCCCCTGAGCGAGCTCATGCACAATGAGGGTCTAGCCTGGCGAGGCTCGCAGTCCCTTTGGAGGGTGCAGCCCACTCTCCTTCCTCAGACCCTCAGGAGGAACCGGGATGAGACGTCCCTGGCCCTTCACTGCTCTTGCAGAAGACAGGGTGCAGACCCAGGCCCAGCCTGCGACCTCGACCTCTGGGCGGGAGCTTCCCACCCTCCCCCCAGGCCGGGATGTGAGGGAGGGGAGGCAGGGCTCCATCACCTGGAGTTGTGGTTGGAAGAAATGGCCTAACAGCTTCTTGACCACCAAACCTTGGCTACCGGCCTTCCTCATGATGGGCCTGCTGTCCTTCCACCTGTTCTGGCAGATTCTAGGCAAGGTATCCTGCCTTCAGCACGTGGGGACGTAGCTGACAGCTTTGGTCTGATCTGGGGTACTACACTGAGGACCCCGGGGCTGCGTCTGAGTTCGGTGGCAGGGAGTGCTGTGATTGCTCAGTGACGTCTGCCTTGGGCACCGGGAGGTGCTTGGCTGCATTTGCTGCTGGCCTGGGCCAGCAGTCACGTCCACAGGGCCACACGGGGCCCCTGAGAGCAGCGCTGTCTGGGAGAACTGCGTGGTAGTGGGTGCTCTGTAATTCTGCCCCATGTAGCTGTTAAGCACATGACCTGTGGCCTGTGTGACAGAGGAACAGAATGTCTAATTTTACTAATTTTAACTCATTTATTTAAATGTGAATAGCTACGGGGGCTAGTGGCGGCCTGACAGGAGGACACAGCTTTATAGTGTCCTTTGGGAATCTCGTAGTTAGTTGGGGGAAGACAAACATATAGGTGGAAAGAATCGGGGACCTCAGGGAGACAGCATGCTCGTCCTTGGTCACGTTAGTACCCTGTTCCGGTTTCTTCTACAAAGGTCAACTCAGGCAGTTCAGGGACAGACCTGATAACGAGGAACCGATGGTTACAGTGGAAAGCCCTGGCTGTCGTGGCCTCTCGCCCCATGTCCCTGTTGCCCCTCCCCCTCAGAGTATGCTAATGGGAAGCTGTGGTTTTCTGGAAGCTAATAAGGTGCTGGTTTTCATGCCATAACCTGCCCAGTGCTCTCGTGTGGAGTGACCAGCCCCACTGGCAGGGACCTGGGGTGAGAAGGGAGGCTGTGCCATGGCGTCCACAGCAGAGGGGACAGACTGAGAAGCCTGGTCACTCACAGGCAGGTCCCAAGGACATCAAAGACATCACAGCCTGGTGTTCATGGCTGCGATGGAGGAGTCTCAGTTGAGGATAGCGATGAAAGGAGAAAGAAACCTTCTCTCCCTTTTTCTCCTCAAGGGTCGCTCTGAGATCAGAGTGGTGTCAGGAGACACGGTTGGTTTTAGCTTTTGCTCACATGGTCCGTGTCCCTGTGGCCGGTGAACTTGGGCTCTGCTCCTGGGCTTCTGAGGCCATCCTTGGCCAGAGCCAGATGGGAGGGGCGCGTCGCAGGGCCACATGGGTTCCAGTGACCCATGGTGGCCTTCCCACTTGCCAGGCCTTGACTGCTGAGATCGTGAAGACCATCAGGGACATCATCGCCTTGAACCCGCTCTACAGGTTGGTCTCCTGTGCCCTCCCCAGCCAAGCATGTGGCTGCTCCCCAAGGCCAGGCTGGGCTCCCTCTGTGGCCACTGGGCTGGCAGCAATTTCCCCAGGTGTTCTGGTCAGAAATCTCATGGGTGGAGCCTTGAGGCCCGTGCAGGCGGAGCCCCTTCCTAGCAGGGAGGCCCGGGGCAGGAGGCTGGGAAGGGGAGGTTTACCTGGCCAGGTTCTTTGCCTCCTTCCTGCTGACTGAGGGCCTGGATTTGTCCGGAAGCCTTCGTCATCAGCTGCGGGGAGGGGTCTCAGCATGGCTGTCGGAGGGTACCAGGCACGAGGGCCTTAGTCTCATGGCTCTGAGATGGGTGGCCCCACCGGCCATGAAGCTGCTGAGGCCCAGAGATAGAGCTGGCTCTCAGCACTGCTGGGGACAAGGAGACCCACGTCTGGCCAGGAGTGACGTCTTAGCTGCTGCCGTGTTTCCTGTGTCACGTGGCAACGTCCCTTTGTCCCTTCTCAGAGAGTCTGTGCTGCAGATGATGCAGGCGGGCCAGAGGGTGGTGGACAACCCCATCTACCTGAGCGATATGGGTGCCGCGCTGACCGGAGCCGAGTCCCATGAGCTTCAGGACGTCCTGGAGGAGACCAGTGTGAGTGTGGCCTGTCCACTCTGGTCCTGCTTTGCTTGCTGGGCCGGCCATTTTGAGATGATCCCGCATCAGCACACGTCCTTCCGTGCACACCCAGCACTCCCGTTCCTCTTTTTATCCCTCGTTCTTTTAATGGCTGCATAGTATTCCATCGGGTGGTGCCCATCATTTTGGGTCGCTGCCAGTCTTTAGCTCTTGTGAACGTGAACAAAGCCTGTACCGAAATCCTGGTCCACACAGCTCAAAGACCTGGGGGAGTTTATCTGGGGAGGGGGCGGTGTTTCCAGAACTGGGTTTATGGGGATGGTGCTAGCCTTTAGGGTAAGGCAGGGCCTAGCCACCTGCCCATTTTTGCTGCCCCCAGCAGCAGCCCACAGAGTGCCCGTTCACCCCACAGATGGTTGCCAACTTCTGACTGTCCCCTCACACCTGCTTTTCTTTGGCAGATTCCCAAGAGGCTGTACAAGGCCCTCTCCCTCCTCAAGAAGGAGTTCGAACTGAGCAAGCTGCAGCAGCGCCTAGGGCGCGAGGTGAGCTGGGTAGGCGGCCGAGCCAAGGGGGTACCTCTGCTCTCAGGGTGTGAGCCTCGCTGGGTTAAAACTTATAGGCGGTCCTGGTTCTGAGCCCAGAGAGGGGTGCAGGCATCCTCTGTCCTCTGGTGAGGGTGGAGGATTTCTCTCCTTCAGAGTTTTGGGGGAAAATGCTCAACATTGGGAACCAGCCTGGGAAAGACTGCAGAGCTGTTTCTAACACAGCCTTTCGAGGTGTCCCTCCCCGGGCCTGGGCACACCCACCACCTGGATGGTCAGATACTTAAAAGTCATGTTTTTCAGACGTGACTCAGGTTTGCAGTGTTTTCACGTTAGGAGAAAGTTTCACATCAGTGTTAATTGGAAAAGCTTGTAACGCTTGGTTATTGCTGCAAGGAACGCAGCCGCGGGCACTGCAGGCAGGGCTGCCGCTAGTCCAGGCGTGGCCTCGTCTGTCAGAGGAGAGGGGACGTGCTGGCATCAGGCCAAGGTTCCCTCTTCACAGTGGGGATTGAAAAGTGAACCATTAACTCGTTGCATGGCCTCTGCGAGGCCCACCACACTGGGGGAGACTTTGCTTCACGATGTGAGGAGTTGGGGCCGCGCACACATGGTTTCTTCTGAGTCGGGGGAGTGGTGGCCCCGCGAACCCACGAGGGCGTGTGCACTCAGGTCTGACGGCAGCCTCCGACCCTGCAGGTCGAGGAGAAAATCAAGCAGACGCACCGCAAGTACCTCCTGCAGGAGCAGCTGAAGATCATCAAGAAGGAGCTGGGCCTGGAGAAGGAGGACAAGGACGCCATCGAGGAGAAGTTCCGCGAGCGGTTGAAGGAGCTCGTAGTCCCCAAGCATGTCATGGACGTCGTGGATGAGGAACTGAGCAAGCTGAGCCTGCTGGACAACCACTCCTCCGAGTTCAAGTGAGCGCCTGGGGTGGCTGCGCTGGTCTCTGTGTCACATCCGGCCTTTGGAAAAGCCCGTAACCCGGCAGGGTCTGGGATGCAGGCCCTGGACGCTAGGAAGGCACAGGTGCTTGACACCTTAGACCGCATTTGTCGTGCGTCAGTCCGCATGGCGCCCTGTGCGGGACCCTCCCTGCCGCCCCCATTTCACAGATGGAGAATTCAGTCCTCGGAGAAGTCGAGTCCGTGGCCACAGCCTCCGAATTGGTAGCTGAGGACAGGCATTTGAAGCAAGGAATGTCTGGCTGTGAGCCAGTGCTTCCAGCCAGGAGCCCCCAGGGCCACCTTCCCAAGGCTGCCCTCCCCGGGTTCTGTCCCGGGCCTCCCTCAGTGTCAGCGGGAAGTAAGTGCGTCTTGCTAGACACTTGGCCTTGGCCAGTCGTCATCGTCCCATGCATCCTTGCTGTGAAGATGACTGCTGGGGTTGGGCCAAGGGGCTCAGAGCCTATGGGATTCCGGCTCTGCCCAGGTGTCATCCCCCAGGGACCGGGCATTGCCCCTGGGCCACTTGTGGGCTGGCCAGGTCCTGGGACAGCCTCTCGGGACCCATGCACCAGGCCCCGGGTTCCTGCTGGGCGGGACCCCTGCATGGCTCCTGGTGTCCATGGAGGGCTAGGCTCTTACAACAAGGACCTTGGGACATACTGGTGACCTCGTTCCAGAGACGTGCCAACTTCCCTTCCTTGGGCAGCAAATAAGCTTTTCATGCTGCTGTTGCCAATGTCCATAGCTCATTTCACAGTCTCCTCCCGGGGCCCTCATGAGGGGCGTCTCCTAGGCTGGGGGCAGCTGCCAACCAAGCGCTCAGCTCCTGCCCTGGGGTCACTCTCGGTCGCCCAGTTGCCCTGAGTCAGAGCGTCTCTTCCTATTCTAACCCCTGTCCCCACCCTGTGCCTTTGGGCCCTGAGCAGTCCCCATGTTTGCCGTGTTCCTAGCATGTGTGTCGGCAGCTAGACCAGTTCCCGCCACCTGGTCTGTGCCCAGACAGCTCTTAAGTTGGTCATAGCCCTCTAGCCAGGGTGCGCTCGGTGCGGTTGAGGCTTCGGGCGCAGCAGGTGCCAGCCTTGTAGATGTGCAGTGGCAGCGGTTGTGTGGCTGGCCGAGCCCTGTTCACCAGCTCTGGTCTGTCCTGTGGCAGCGTCACCCGCAATTACCTGGACTGGCTGACGTCCATCCCTTGGGGCAAGTACAGTGATGAGAACCTGGACCTGGCCCGGGCACAGGCGGTGCTGGAGGAGGACCACTATGGGATGGAGGATGTCAAGAAGCGCATCCTGGTGAGGCCTCCTGCACCCCTCCCATGGGCCCTGGGGTCCTGGGTATGAGCTGGCCCAGCCCTCCCCTGGACACCTGAGCTCCATGTCTGGGCACTTGCTCAGTGTGCCCAAGGCTGGAGCTGAGAGTCGGGGTCTGTCGTGGTACGGATTTGCTTGTGGGTGGTGGGCGCCTTGGTTTGGGTCCTAGGATCAGCCCCATGCTATGGAGACCAGGGGGAGCCCTCTGGTGAATTTGGGGGTCTCGGGGTACAGGAAGGGCTTGGCTAGTGCAAGGCTGGTGGAGGAACCCCAGCCAGGGGGACTGGCGTCGGAGCGGCCCAGGGAGGCCAGCCTGCCCGCTGCAGGCAGCTCATGGCCTTACGAGGGGTTGAAAACGGTGCTTGAGGGGTGGGAAAGCAAGGGCCTGACAGGGCAGCTGGGTGCGTGCGGCCTGGGCTGTGGGGACCAGGCCTCGTAGGTGGGGCCTGCTAGTGGGCCTCCACCATGGTCATCTGAGCCACTGTGTTCCCCTGGCATCTACTTGTCCCATTGGTGCCCCAGGCTGTCCCTTCCCATGGCAAATGACACCTTCAGTCAGCTTGGTCCCTCTGGGACAGGCCTCGTCCCTTCTTGCAGCACCCAGAAACCTGGAAGGTGCGAGGAGGTTGCCAGGCTCATGCCAGGCACAGCCCTTGCTCTGCACAGGCGGCAAGTGACTGAGCCTTACAGGAGCCGCCTCTGCCCGCAGGAGTTCATCGCCGTCAGCCAGCTCCGAGGCTCTACCCAGGGCAAGATCCTGTGCTTCTACGGGCCCCCGGGTGTGGGCAAAACCAGCATCGCCCGCTCCATCGCCCGCGCCCTGAACCGCGAGTACTTCCGCTTCAGCGTGGGCGGCATGGCCGACGTGGCCGAGATCAAGGGGCACAGGTAGGCCGGCCTCTCCCCTCTGGGCTCGCCCCAGCCTCCTGTCGGGCTTCGTCCCTCCTGAGTCCCTTCTGCCCTTGAGTGGTTTTAGTGGTGAGTAGCGAGTGCCACTCACACTGGAGTAAGTAACCGGGAATCCGGGCTCTTAAACAGGGTCTCAGAGTTGCAGCCTCTTAAGGAGACCCTGTCCATGGACGGACTCCAGTGGTTCCAGCTCTTGTGACAGTTCTGGGGCTGGCGCTCGCTGTCACTGTCCCTGCCTGGGCGGTCTGATCAGGGACTGGGTTAGCGAGGGGCAGAACAGTCTCGTTGGTGAGGATGGGACAGCCCACAGCTGTGCGGCCTCAGCACCCGCCTCGGTTCTTCCCTTCCTCACCACTCCCAGGTGGGGGCTGCTGTCTGCTGTGTCCCAAGTCTTAGAGCCGCCTGGCCCGGGCCTGGTGCCCTTCCATGGGGCCATCAGGATGTCGTGATCCAGTGCTTCCTGCCACATCGGCCTCTGCCGAGGGTGGTTCTCTGAAATGCCTGGGTGAGATGCAGGTGTGGCAGATCCACAGTATCTGTCCCTAGTTTGCCAGCATCCGAAGGAGGGGGAGGAGGCAGAATGATAAGGTGGCCCTGTCCTGGTCCTAAGCAGGCCTTGATGTTTCTTCCTCTTGACTGAGAGATGCTGATCTACAACGGTGTTTTCTGGTCTCCCTGGGGCCTGGCCTCATGACCCTCCACTTGCCCCTAAAGCCCTGGCACACTACAGCATTCAAGGAAAGTTTGAGTCCTTGTTAAAAGTTAACGTTCCTGGCGGCTTTGTAAACGTGGATGGTTCTGTTGTATGGCAGACAGGGCGAGAGCACCCCAGGTAGGCACAGCGTCCAGTACTCCTCACTGTCTCGAGCCCCCAAGGAGGTGGCCAGGTGAGAAGAGAAAGGCGCAGGTTTTGGTGAGCTCCAAGAGGGGACAGGGCCTGCCCAGCACTGGGCGCAGGTTCACAGGGACGCCTGCTCCGGGTGTGGTGGGTGTAGGGAGCTGCCCCGGGCAGCTGGGAAGGTTCTTGGCTGAGGACTGGCCTCTGAGCTGGGGCAGCATGAGGATAAAGGTTGGGGAGGGGCATCATGGGAGGCAGAGGTGGCTCCGGTGGCCCCTGTGCCCCATTTGGGGATTCTCCAGGAGCTGTGGGCAAGGACCACTCCCCGGGGTGAAGAAAGGCCTTGGCTGAGCTCTGAACAAGCGTGGATAGTCTGTGACATGGGGGGGTCATCAGGACTGGGGGCCTAGAAGGACAAGGACAAGCAGGCACCCTGTGCTGACTGGTCGGGATTCCAGACAGGAGGAGGATAGGGAACTGACGTCTGTTATGCTGTAACAGCCAAGCCTTCCTCTGCCCATGGCCGTCCCGGGCCCCTCCTCCCTGGGGGTAAAACCCCTAGTCCTCCCCACCACCCACATGACCCTGCACGACCCACCCCCCCACTCTCACTCTGCTCCAGCCACAGAGGCCTCGTCACTTACTCCACGACGCCAGGCATGGGCCCGCCCCAGGGCCTTTGCACAGGCTGCGCCCCCTACCCAGAAAACCCTTTTCTCCAAGTATCCATGCGGCTTGCCCCCTTATCTCCTTCTGTCAGAGTCTCTCCTAAGGTATTCCTCATCTCCACGTTAAAATACTGCCACCGCCAAGTGGCATTTTAGATTCCTAATTTTTTTTTTCATAGCACACACATCATCTTTTGAACCTCATCATTTCCTCCTCTACCTGGTCTGTGGTCTGTCCACCCTGCTGGGCCGCAGCTCGCAAGCACAGAAATCACCTCTGGTTTGCTTCCTGCGGATGCCAGGCGTTCGTAGCCCAGCTGGGGCAGAGCAGGTGGCTCATCGGGACATACTCCTGAAAGTGCCTGGTGGGCCCTGTGACTGCCCCTGGGACCCCGGTGTGCGGGATGTTTTTGCTGCCAGTGCCTGGCTGTGTCTGGTGCCTCCTGTTTTGTTGGGTTTCACGGTCTAGATGTGAGGTCCAGACGGGGCAGGGGGTGACAGGTCTGAGTGAGACCTGGCTGTGAGTCGCTGTCCCCTGCCCTGAATCTACGCGAGGGAGTGTATTGGGATGACCGAGTGCTCTGCAGCCTGGCACAGGTGGCAGCTGCCAGCATTCATCCGGCCTCACTGTGCCACGTTGTCCGTTTCCCCACTGCCACTTTGGGCAGCTGGGGCGGGCACGTGGCACGCACTGCGGTCCGGGAGCTCCCAGGCAGCTGGGCCTGTTGTGCGGTGTAGCCACCTCTGGCTGACGAGGCCCCGACCACCCCACTGTGCCCTCCCCCAGGCGGACGTATGTGGGCGCCATGCCGGGGAAGATCATCCAGTGTCTAAAGAAGACCAAGACAGAGAACCCCCTGATCCTGATAGATGAGGTGAGTGTAGGCCCAGGCGGCGGGGGGTCATGGCTGGGCTTCCCCAAGGTCAGACACGGTCCCCTGGGCCCTCCCAGCCCAGAGCTCCTGCAGCCCTGACCGGGCAGAGTCTGTTCCAGACGAAGCCCCTGGCCCCTGCAGTTTCCATGGTCCTGAGTCACCCTGGGTGGCCTCACCGCAGCCAGGCCTCCCATGACACTGGCCCCTTCCTGTCCAGGAGGACCTCATGTCCGTCCACAGGCACTCTGTGAGGCCAGTCTTCCCGCTCTTGCTCAGGGCTTCTCCAGCACCAGCCCCAGCCCCAGGGGCTGGCGGGGACCGGGCCCACCTGACACCCTCGCCTCGGGGAAGCAGGCACAAGGAGCAGGACAGGGGGCCAGCACCACCCACCCTTTGCCTTTCCAGGTGGACAAGATTGGCCGGGGCTACCAGGGGGACCCCTCGTCGGCACTACTGGAGCTGCTAGACCCCGAGCAGAATGCCAACTTCCTGGACCACTACCTGGATGTGCCCGTGGACCTGTCCAAGGTGTGCGTTCTGCCCGGGGCTGGTGGGGGAGGATGGGACGGTCATTCCTCCAGGACCTCACTGCTGCCTCCCCCAGGTGCTGTTCATCTGCACAGCCAACGTCACCGAGACCATCCCGGAGCCGCTCAGGGACCGCATGGAGATGATCAACGTGTCGGGCTATGTGGCCCAGGAGAAGCTTGCCATTGCAGAGGTGAGGCCAGGGGCCCCTGGCTGTCCCAGCCCTGGGGAGGGGGTCCCCCTCTGTGGCTTAGGCTCAGGGAACATCTGAGCACCCACTAAGTGCTGGCACTTAACCAGAGCTGGGGTCCAGCCCACGGTGTCAGAGTTTTTGTTCCGGGAGGGAAATGGGCACAGGATCCGTGTGCTGGATGTGAGGTGTCACCAAGAGAAACAGACGGGGCTCGTTGTAAAGTGCGTGGTGTCACACCTCTGACACCCGGCGTGACGCATCTCCCTACACCAGCCAGTTTCCCGGCAGAGAGTCCTACAGTTCAGTTAGGCTGTGACTCTACCCGGGCTTAGTGGCAGACCTCACAGGTCTGGGGCTTATCCCCAGAACTCCCCAACATGAGACACCACTCAGAATCCCATGCCTCTCCACCACCCCTTCGGGTTTGACCGTTCACTAGAACGGGCTGCAGAACTCGGGAAGACGGTGTACTTCCTGTCGCTGGTTTATCATAAAGGATACAACTTGGGAACCACCCAGAGACACACAGGGTGGGGTACAGGGATGGGTGCTGCAGGGGGGTGTCTATTTCCAACCCGGTGTTTACTTTCTGGAAAGGGGGTGAGTGCATTCCTCCCCTCGAGCCCCTTGCAGGCTGAGACGGGTGCTGGGTCCCAGCCCTTGGGCCCTGAGGGCAGAAGGGAGAGGGGAGCTTGTGGCCAGGACCCCCCTCGCCCTCTGTCCATGGCCAGAGACCTGACTGGGTAGAGAAGGGGCTAACCCAGGGGTGGGGGGGGGTGCCTCCTCAGACCCCTAAAGGGATGACGGGAGGGACACGAGGACTCCTGGGGGCTCCTGGGCCACCCCCAGGGTCAGTCAGCTCTTCCCCCCACTCAGTGCTTAGGACCACCTGTGCGGTGACTGCAGTAAGGCAGGGGTCGCGCTGGGCTGTGGGCGACCTTTGATGCTCCCTGTATGCCCAGTGCAGAAGCCATGTGCCCTGACACTCAGGCCCTCAGTCTCTGTGTGGGTGAGGCCTGAGATCAGGCCTTCCTGGAGGAGGTGGCATCTAAGACATCATCTGGAGGAAGGGCAGGACTCCAGGCAGAGGTGGCAGGCTGAGCCTCTGCAGGTCGGGGGCTCACTGTCGAGGGTCCTCACACCCCTGGGTTCTGCCTGGACTCTGCCACTACTCTCCCTCCTGGCCTTGCTGGTTCCTTACCCTTCAAGTGACTTGGGTGTGGTCTCCTGGAGCAGCCTGCCCTGACACCCTGTGACATCAGATGACCCCAACTCCCCAGGGGCCACGGCGGGACCCTACCTGCAGGGATCTCTGGCTGGGTGGTGGGCAGGGCCACGTTGCGCTGGAGGCTGAGGCCCAGGGTACCGCAGGGGATCCTGACGGTGTGCTCTTCCCACAAGCGGTACCTGGTGCCGCAGGCCCGCGCCCTGTGTGGCCTGGACGAGAGCAAGGCCAGGCTGTCGTCTGACGTGCTGACTGTCCTCATCAAGCAGTACTGCCGGGAGAGCGGCGTGCGCAACCTGCAGAAGCAGGTGGAGAAGGTGAGCCTGCAGCGGCCACGCGGCCGCACCGTGAGGTCCCTGGGACTCAGGTGCACGGAGCCAGGGACTGGGAAGACAGTGTTTGGTGGGGACAGTGTCAGTTTGGGAAGATGAGAACGTTCTGGAGGTGGATGTGGGGGAACAGCTACACCTCAGTGTGAATGTGCTGAACGCTGCTGAACCACACACACGTAGAGTTACGGTGGCATGTGTGTACGTGCTGTGCGTTTTACACGATCTAAACAAAGCGAAAAGAACAGGCGGCGGCGAGGGGGGACCTGTGGCCCGGCTGGCCCTCACGCCATGCCTGCCGCAGGTCCTACGGAAGTCCGCCTACAAGATCGTCAGCGGCGAGGCCGAGTCGGTGGAGGTGACACCCGAGAACCTGCAGGACTTTGTGGGGAAGCCGGTGTTCACTGTGGAGCGCATGTACGATGTGACACCGCCCGGCGTGGTCATGGGGCTGGCCTGGACAGCCCTGGGTGAGTCCGCTCGCCCCTCTGCTGTGCCCTGGGGGACCAGTCACTGTCACTGCCACACACGGCATTCCCTGCTGGTTGCTCTGCGGGCCTCCCTGGCTGACTGGTGACAGTGAGGCCAGGGGAACTGGGGTTTTTGGAGGAACGGAGGGACTGAGGTGGCAGGAACACTCCAGCTTTGATCTGGGTTTGTTTGATCTGATACGTTTGCCCATGGGAGGGGCCCTCACAGCATGAGACCCTAGGGCACCACCCAGCAGTGGGGTCCTGGAGACCTTCTCTAGCCCGGGGGCTGCCCTGTCAGTGGCTGCCAGGGGTTGGGTGTGATTCTGTGGAGTGTGTCGTGGAAGCAGGCTCTGGATGGCAGGTGCTTATTCGGGCTGTAAAGCCATCGTGCTGGCAGGCTGTGGAGGTGCAGACACAGCCTGTGCGTCGTGGCTGTGGGTGACGTGGGCGCACTGACATGTGAAGGATGAGAAGGCACTGGGCTGGGAAGAGGGGGAGGAAATGTAGGCAGGGACCCACGGGGGGGGGGGGCCAGCAGGGTGGCTGTCCCAGGGCTCATGGTCTGCGTACTGGCCTCCAGGAGGTTCCACGCTGTTCGTCGAGACGTCTCCAAGACGGCCACAGGACAAGGACAGCCAGGGGGACAAGGACGGGAGCCTGGAGGTGACGGGCCAGCTGGGGGATGTGATGAAGGAGAGCGCCCGCATCGCCTACACCTTCGCCAGGGCCTTCATGATGCAGCACGACCCCAGCAACCAGTACCTGGTGACCTCGCACCTTCACCTGCATGTGCCCGAGGTGAGGCCCACCTGGGCTGTGGCAGCTCCGGGACTGCCCACAATGTCTGGCCTGCCTGCCACCCACCTGCCTTTCCCTTCCAGGGCGCCACCCCCAAGGACGGCCCGAGCGCTGGCTGCACCATCGTCACAGCCCTGCTGTCGCTGGCCATGGACCGGCCCGTGCGGCACAACCTGGCCATGACAGGCGAGGTCTCCCTCACTGGCAAGATCCTGCCAGTAGGCGGCATCAAGGAGAAGACCATCGCGGTGAGTCCTGAGCCCCGTCCACCGTTCACACAAAGGGTGATGGCTGGTTTCACAGAGCGGGTGTGGACGTGGCCTGGAGTCTGTGTTGAGCCGACTGTCCCAGTTGTCCCCTCCAACCTTTTCAAGACTTTAGAGAATGGTCCAGATCTTGCCATATAAAAAGCTTGCATCTGAGCTCCTCAAGGGTCCCCATCACCCGTCTGCCTGGTACCAAGAAGCCTGGGCCTGCAGGCCCAGCTCCCGGCAGCCCCTCCCTGTCTCCAGAGCAGTCAGCCTGCAGTCAGCCTGTAGGGGCTCAGTCTGACAGGAGTCCTGTGGTGGAGACAGCATCAGGGTGTATGCAAAGTCCAGTGGGTCACCGCACAGGGGGACAAATGGGACCCACTGTCCACCAAAAGGGGGGTCAGGCTCAAGGAGGGCCGTGCAGAGGCCTGGGGGAAGCTGGGCTGCCGAGGGGACAGGGATGTCACGCTGACTCTGTGCCCTCTGGCTACTGCACGATTGGGCAGGATGTGTGGCCAGTAAAACTGGAAAACTAAATTGTTAGCTGCATTTTTTAAATGTAACGTTTTTCTTCAGCTCCCACTGCATGTTTAGGTGTGAAACCTCTAAGGGTGAAGCAGTAGGTGCTGTGATTATCCAGATGGGGTGGGTGGAGGTGGGGTGAGGGAGGACGCCAGTGCTGCGTTCCTGGGTCTCCGCGCCATCTGACACAGGGTTTGTAGCCGCCTGGCTCAGGACCACCAAGCTGGGCCCCCAGTAAGCCCTCTCCCTCGGGGACTGACCTATGGCCCTGCCTCCCAGGCCAAGCGTGCCGGAGTGACGTGCATCATCCTGCCCGCCGAGAACAAGAAGGACTTTTACGACCTGGCTGCCTTCATCACCGAGGGCCTGGAGGTCCACTTCGTGGAACACTACCGCGACATCTTTGACATCGCCTTTCCCGAAGAGGAGGTGCAGGCCCTGGCTGTGGAGCGGTGATGCCGGCCCACAGGCCCGGCCCCGGGCAGCCGAGCCGCCATTGGCCCAGCACCAAAACAACCTCAATCATGGCTTAATCACGGAGTCTGGCGCATATGAACTGTTTATTATGATTAAATACCATTTCCAGTACTGTGCGTTGCTTCCTTCTGTGTCCCCACCCCCAGAGCACCATGAAGGGCCAGAAGGGACATCCCCCAGCACAGGAGCCCAGTTCTGAAAAGACATCCCCCAGCTGGCCCGTCACCTCCAGGGGTGACCTGCAGGGGGCAGGAGGGTCAGTCCTTCTTGGCTGCTGCCTTCCTCATGGCCGCAAGGACGTTGCTCAGCTCCTCCCGCTTCCTCTTGGCGCGGATGTGTGTCCCCACCTGCCAGGCATGGAGGGCCATCAGCCTGGGCCCCACGCCCACCCCTGCCCCACCTCCAGGAGACCACCTACCCTCTTCTTGATGAACTTCAGGGCCCGCTTGTCCTTGGAGACCTTGAGCAACTCCATGGCCCGCCGCTCGTAGGGGGCAAAGCCGCACACCTCCCGGATCATGTCCCGCACGAACTTCGTGTGCTTGGTGAGGCGCTGGGGGTGAGGGGTGAGGGGGTGAGGCCGTCAGGACGAGGTGCTCCCAGGTCAGACCCTTTCGGGTCATGTCTGGACCTCCAACTGCAGCACCTGACTGCAGTGAATGAAGCACAACCTCCCCCGCCCCCAGTGTCACCGACATGGCACACCACGCCGGGCCAGGCACAGGCGATTCCCTGGGCCGGGACACAGGCAGCCACCGCACCGTGGAGGAAAAGGGTGCCGAGACGAACCAAATTCCTAACGGGGGTGAGGTGGGGGTGTCATGGCCAATAGGCACACCCTAGGCCCGGGACTTCTGTGCTGAAAGGACTTAAACCCGCCCAGTCCGCGGTCCCTGTGCGCCTAGTCAACACCTGAGACCCCAGAGAGAACGCCCTCCCGGTGCGGCCACCCCAGGACAGAACCTCAACCACCCGTCATCCGATCCCCGCCCTGCTGACCCCTTAAACTCCCTCCACTCCAAAGGCATGACAACCACCACCAAACCGCCCGTCTCCGGGAACACGTGAGACCCGGGCCACTGTCCGGCTCCGGGAGGGGGCCCGCACGCCCCGGCGGCCCCAGCTCCCCGCCCCCCAACGGGCTCGACACCCCGGCTGAGCCCCCCGCCCCCCTCCCAGGGCCTCGCCTTACCCCGCGGCGGCGGCTGTGCCTCGGCTTGCTCACGTTCCTGGTCACTTTGTGGCCCTTGCTGAGGCCCACGGCCATGGGGTAGCGCAGAGCCATGGCTGCACGAGGCGGGGGCGAGGGGAGAGGGGGCGCTGAGTCCGCGCCCGGCCGCTGCCGCCCGACCCCGCGCCCCCACGGCATCCAGCCGGCCCCCTGAGCCCCCCTGAGTCCCCGGGGTCCCGGATGGCCACGGATCCCGCCGGCCCGAGGGCCCCTCACCTGCTGCTCTGCGATGGCTGCGGCGGCGAAGGGCCGGGCCGCGCGGAATTCTGGGAGAGCATGGACCGCGGGCGCGCGCCAGAGCGGCGGGGCGGCCGCGCGCGCCCCCTGGCGGCCGGAGGCCCCCGCGGCCGCTCCGGGACGGCGCGCCCCGGTGCCGCCTGCGCCCGTGAGTGCTGCCGAGCGCCGGCTGGGCTCAGCCGACCCTGCGCCTCCCAGGACCCGAAGGGCCCCACGGGCAGCCGGAGGACACCAGCAGGACACGCCCCCGGGTGCGGGCGCCTTGCGCAGACTCAGTCACCGCGGAGGGCCTGCCTCTCCCTGCAGGAGGCTGAGGCTGCGCGAGGCGCCGCGGCACAGGGCCACCTGCTGGCACTCGCTGGTTCCAGGTGGTGCAGAGGTTTACCTCCAAGAGACGGCCTCAGTTGGGGCTGGGTCCTCCTAACACCTGCTCTGTCTGAGAGGCCTGAGCAGCCAGCGGTAGCTAGCCGTTTACCACGTCGCAGTCACTCTACACTTTTTATCTTTACGGTTGCTTCTCCTTTATGCGGGCATCTCTGGTTTCCCATTTTAAAGACACTCAGTTTTCACTTCGCTGATGTAAACATCGGCCATGGGCAGATATAGCCCACGTTTTGCCTTAAAGAGAGACAGACTGGTGTCAGAGCCCCTGCTTCTGCCACTGACTTCCCCTCTAAGCCTGTTTCCTCACCTACAAAATGGAATCATGAGATCATGAATGTCAGGTACATAGTGCCTGGTGCACAAACCATGTCCTTCATGTGGCAAATAAGGCCTTTGATCCCAAATCAGCACCCTTCCAGCCCTAACTTACTCAGTGAATCCACCCATCCCCCAGCCTCAGTTTCCCCACCTGAGAATTGAGGTTGAGAGTTCTAGTGTACACATCCCCTCTTCCCTGTTGCCAGAAAATTGGATAGACCGACATATCTAAACCACATATGTGCAAGGAAAAAGGATGTTTATTATGAAATGGGAGGCTGCATCCGGCAAGAACACACTCCCTCGTCCCCCTCCTCAGACCCCACCATTAGGTGGACAGCTTCACAGTTCTTGCTTGGGGCAAGGGCTGGGCGATGCTCTGAGACTGAGTGGAAAGAACACATGAGGTGGTTCCAGATGGGAGACAGAGAAGGTTCCAAGGGTGGCTCAGAGACCGTGTGACCTGTTTGGTGTGGCCAGAATCCTGGAGCAAGTCACATCACCTCTCTGAGCCTGTTTTCTCATCTGTAAAACGGAAGCAGATGATGACCAAGAAGACTGAGGTGACGCCTGCCCAGGCCCGACGAGGTACTGGTACAGGTGCGGTTCTCACCCTGGAGTGCTCACTGCTTCCAGGTGCCGATCGTTTTTCTCGGTTCTCCTTTTCTGTCCCGACAACTCTATCCTGGGCCCTGGCCAGGTGTCTCGGTTTGCGTCCTGACTTCAGGACAGCTGGATGGAGGGCCCCCCTCTGAGAAGACGAAGGGGCTTCACACCCAGGGGCTCCTGGAGGATGAACCAGGCCCTCGGTTGCGGCAGCCAGGCCCGGAGCAGGCAGTGCAGGTGGAAGCGCCAGGGAGAGAAGATGCTGGAGGCACACGTGGCACCGCCGTGGATCACAGATGGGCAGCCTTGGGCCCCAGGGCTACCTTGGCCCTCGTGACACCCCTGGAATTGGGAGGGCGTGGTGGGGACTGCAGCTGGTGACATCCCCCCGCCCCAGTCCCTAGGTCGCGCGGCTACACTAGCTCCCTCTCCTGCAGGAAGCCTTCCTGCCCCAGCCAGGCTCGCCCGCATCCAGGCCTGCGGCCTCGCCATTCCCGCCCGTGCACACGCGCTGAGCAGCGAGGACCCCGCCCCGGGGGAGCCCTTGCTTTCCGTCGACTGGGCAGGGCCGACGAGGTCAGTGGCACGTAACGCAGCAAGTTCCCCCGTCGGGGGCGAGGGCTCCTTCCCCGGGGGCTGAACCTATGAACCTGGGGCCGGCCTGGTTAAGGACGCGTGGGCCCCAGGGCCAGGACCGAGTCCAGGTCGGAGGAGGCGGAGCCAATGCCTGGAGGGGGCGGGCCCTGGGGCAGAAGGGTGGGGCCGAGAGGAACGTGGATGAGGTGGGGTCTGGGAGGATTGGGCTGGACGGCCGACCCCTCAAGGTTGGAAGGAGGTGGCACCTAGCGCCCGTGAAAGTGGGACGCGGGGATGGGGGAAATAAAGCACCTGCCCGGAGGGCGGGCCGGGGAGGGGCGGGGCACCTGCACGAGCCAGCGCGCCTGCTGGGGCGGCACCCAGGTGATTCGGCACCGGGTAGGCCGACCCCCCTGGCCCGAAGAAGCCTGTCAGCCAAGAGCTAGGCCTTGAGACTCCGCCCCCGGGACAAGACAAGATCCCCCTCCCTAGCCCCGCCCTCAGAACAGCAAAGCTCCGCCCAGAGCATTGACCCAACGAGTTCTGCCCTAAACTGGCTCCTCCCAAGATCAGAGACCCCGCCCTGCTCCTTGCGTCCCCCCCAAGCTTCGTCCCACCGGCTGGTCCCGAGTTCCGCCCCCTTGATGCAAACAGGCTGCTCCCGGAGCTGCAGCCCAGAACCCTATAAACCCCCGCCCCAATCGGGTGCTGCCCCTAAGGCCTAGGCTGAGGTCCCCGCCTCCAGGCCCCGCCCCTCACCCAGCTGGCCCAGCGCTCGGGAACCTCAGGGGAGGCCGTGTCCGCAGCGATGTAGACCTTGGGAGCGCCCAGCTGCCGGCAGTTCCCTACCACCTGTGTGTGTGTGTGGGGGGGAGGGTTAGAGCCGCCCGCGGGCCCCTCTGCCCGCGCTAGGCTCCTCCACCTGCCGGGTGCATTGGGGCCCCAGCCTGAAGCCTCCTCCCCTACCGCGCCTCCTGTTCCCTTCCCAAAGCTTTACCACGAACTGGCTGCCAGTTGGCCAGAATAGGGGACGTTTTGTTTGCTCCATCACCAACACTTAAAACTCAGGATATTTCAAATAAACCTCGAGGTTCCTGGCTCCTCTTGAAATTCTGGAAGGTTTGTTTCCAAGAGCAGTACTTTTCCTTGGAACAGTCTGCCCGCCCACCCCGCTTCTGAGTTTGAGAACCCTGGCTCTTGTCGCGTGGTTCGGACACGACCGACGGTCCCACTTATTGAGGAACACTCCCTGCTTTACACTCACTGTCTTACTGCATCCATCTAACGCCCTAACCCATGAAAAGGTGCTTTTACTGGCTCCATTTTGCAAATGAGGAAACTAAGGCTCAGAGAGGTTAAGCAACTTGCCCGAGGTTACACAGGACGCCTGGATCTTTGCAGGGATTCAAACCCACTCCATTCCCACCCCCACCATTACAGCCAGAATGGGATCTCACCTGCAGGAGGGCAGTGAGCACCAGGTGGGAGCCCAGGCAGGCACAGTGATAGGCCAGCTCCTTCCCGACACCTGCACTGGCCCCTGTCAGCAGCACTCGGGCTTCCTGGAGGCTGGCAGTGAGCAGGGGTCGTCAGCCTGGGGGGTGCACCAAACAGCCGGCCTAATTCCTCCCTCTCCCACCCCGGGCACTTAACCTGGATCGAAGTTGTCAGCCCAATAATAGGCGAAGAACAGGGCTCCCAGCCCAGTGAGAAGCAGCACCTTCATGGCCCTCCCACGTCAGCAGCAGGAGAGAGGGTGGCCGGCATAGGCCTGGCCCACAGCCACACCGTTTCCCTAACTGCACCTTTGTTTGGAGAAGCTCCTTCTTGTCCTGGGTTTGTCCCTTTCCTCCATCTCCACCACCTGGTCCAGGTCATGGTATAGCTTACCTGAACAACTGCAGCCCTCTCCTCTCCTGTTCTGGGTTTTCTCCCTCCAGGCGGGGGCAGAATCACATCTTGCCTCCCCGTGCTGGGACTCCTCCCTGTTTCATTTAGGACAAAAGCCAGACTCCTTGATGGTCAAAAGACCCTACATGGATCAGTCCCTCTTGCTCACTCTTTTTGCCACACCAGCTTCTTTGCTGTTCTTCAGAACCAGCCAGTCTCCGTCTGCCTCAGGGCCTTTGCACTGGTTGTCCCCGCTGCCTAGAATGCTCTTCGAAAATATAATCCCAGGGCTTGCTCTCACTTCTTTCAAGTCTCAGTGCAAAACTTACTCCCTCCTCAGGCCTTTCCCTGGCATTTTTTAGATTACCTCCCTTCCTTGCCCTTTCTCACTCTCATATTTCTAGAGCTTTTATCTCCTCCGGTGGGCTGACCTCCAGGGCTCCGGCAGCTCCTCGAGCCACTCTCATGTCTCACTCCACACACCCGACTTCTCTTTCCCCGCCCGCCCCCAAGGCCGGACTACAACTCCCAGGCGCCTTAGCGATCAGGCGCCTCACGCGGCGGTGCCGACTACATTTCCCAGAGAGCCTTGCGGCGGCCCGGCCCAGTGGACTCCGACTCCCTGAGGCCTTTGCGGCCGACCGGGAAAACTACGTTCCCCAGCAGCCTCCGCGGCCCCGCGACCGGAAGCGGCGGGCGAGACGAGTGTCCTTGCGCGCGGGGCCAGCCGAGCGACGATGGGGTCCAGAGTGTGGCCGCTGATGAGGTGCGTGGGCCGGCGGGCTCCGACCGCCCGGGGACGTCCCCTCCTGCGGGAGGGAACCCCTGCTTTGGCTCCCAGCCTGCTCCTCGTTTCCCACAGCGTCAGGTGGCCCATGCGGGGAGACCGAGGTCCAGGCGGGGCGGGGGACCCCGCAGGGCGGGCGAGCCCTGCCTCCCGACGCTCGGTATCCGAGACCCCCCTCCTCCGCGAGCCTCAGATGCCTCCTCTGCAAAACAGGGTGCCCTACGGCCATTTATGGGGGGTTAAAACGCCCCCGGAATGGCTAGGACCCCCGGGAAGCGATCGATCAGTGACACCTGGAAACGCTCGCGGGGGGACCCTCTCTGGGCTGGAAGGCAGGCAGGCAGGGGACTTGAGTCTTCCCTGCTCCCTGCGCGTCCACGGGGGACCTTCCGTGTGGGCCTCCGCTTACCGGTTACGGGGGACAGTGGCTCTGCTTTGCACATGGAGTGCTGCGCGTAGTAGGGCCAGGCGCGCCTCGGGGTCGGCAAGGCGCCCTGTGCTCCCCCTAGGAGCTGCCTGGCTCCAGGTGTGTCATGCTTTGGACTGTGGGGCCCCCTCGGGGTCGCACTTTTCCCGCGGGCCTAGGCCCCCGAGGTGGCCCGCAGCGTCCCCTGGGTTGCTCTCCGCCTCTTCCCCGCCGGCAGGTTTCTCGTCAAGGGCACTGTGGCTGGCAGCGTGGTCTACCTGGCTTACGACCAGCAGCTGCTGGGGCCCGGGGACAAGAGCCAGGCCGCCCTTCAGAAGGCTGAGGAGGTGGTCCCCCAGGCCGTGTACCAGTTCAGCCAGTACGTGTGCGAGCAGACAGGCCTGAAGATACCACAGGTACCCCGCTGGGGTCAGGCTGAGGCCTGGCGGGATGTCCGCTCTTGTGGGGGGCAGTCAGCTCTGGTGGCCTTCTGTCCCTGGTCCCTCCAGCCTCACTTGGTGTCCACACTGGGGGGTGTGCTGCTCCCCCTGCCTCTGTAGGGGACGGGGGCGCTGGCCTTTCCCCTTTCACCAGACCCTTCTCCCCCTGTCTCTTCCCAGCTCCCAGCCCCTCCAAAGTTTAACTTTCACGTCCATGAGTTCTGGAATTCAGGTAGGCCCTGGCCTCTCTGCTTGGGGTGAGGGGGTGGCCCCAGGTACCCCCGTCTAGCACCCCCACCCTGCTTCCTGTCCATGCCTTTCCATCGCCCACCTGACTGCTGTGTGTGCCATCCCCGGATCTCAAAGAAGGGAGAGGAGATGGAGATTCCAGGGGGAGTGGGAGTGAGGTTGAGCCTCTTTTCGAGAGCTGGGGCCACACTGGAGCACAGTGGACGGACTCTGGTGGCCTCAGACAAGGTGAAGCCTGCTCCTCCTCTGCCTTGGTTTCCCTGCCTGGAATCGACAGAGCTGGAAGCGGCACCTCTAAAAGCACTACCGAGTCGGTGTCCCGGTGGTTGGACTGAACTCCTTGGCCGGAGGTGGGGAGCCTTACTCGCTCCCTCCCCGCAGGTGTCATCACGGTGATGTCGGCCCTGTCGGCAGCCCCGTCTAAGGCCTGCGAATACACCAAGGAGGGCTGGGAATACCTGAAGGAGCGAGTCAAGTAGCCTGTCAGAGGAGCCCGACCACCCCGGGCGGGAACAAGCAGGGCCACCCAGGACCTCGAGCCTCCAGACCAGGACCCCACTCCCACGGCAGCTCCCGGCCTTGCCAGCCCAATAAAGGACTTCGGAAGTGCTCCCTGTCCCGTGTGCTGGCCCCTGGGGCATGGGGTGGCCTGGCTGGCTTAAAGCATGGGGCTTGGGCTTCTGGCTCTGGGACTCCTCAGGGCCTTGTCTTGACCTCAGGCCATGGTTCACACCCTTGCGGGTATGGGGAGTGGGAGCAGACACCCAGCGCCATGCTCAGGGCAAAGTTGAGGGCTGAGCCCAGGCTGGGGCAGTCTGCGAGCGCGGGCTTGGTGGTGGCACAGTTCATGTGTGCCATCTGCACGCCCAGCTGTGTCTCCTTCCACCGTCTCCCCACAACCTGGGATTCCTGGGGAGCACAAGCCTGGAGGCCACTGCCATGTAAGCAGGCATCCCCAACCCACAGGGCCCTGCCTTCCCGACCTCGTTGCCCAGGGGTGCCGTTTCTGGACCCACACTGGGTCAGCTGCCTAGTGACCTGAATGTGTGTGCCCCATGGGACTGGAGCTCCAGGAGGGTGTGTAGATGCTCCCAGCCACCAAGGGTGCCTTACCGTGGTGGTGCCAGAGGAAACCTGTGCCTCAGGGTGGCAGGGAAGCTGCGGGCAGAGGCAGGAGCCAGAGGCTGTCCTAGGAGGCTGCCCTAGGAGCAGGGAGTGGACCTGCGTCTCAGTGCCCCAAAGGCCTACAGTGACCTCTGTGACCGTGGGCTTCCTAGCTGCCTGTGCCCGCTGGGTCCTGGGTGGCCTCAGGTGGCATGGGAGGAGGTCTAGAGGGAGGGCAGGATGGGTGAGGCTGGGGAATGTCACTGATCGTGGTCCTGCCCGAGAGGGAGCCGGTGCCGGCCACCTTGGGGGCCAGGTGTGTAGCCAGGTTCAGGGATCACCTGGGATCCACCCAGGCTGACTTTCCATCCACTGAGCCCTTCCAGAAGTCCCATAAGCCCAGTGTACAGATGCCACCTCCCCTGAACTTGTCTTCCTGCCTGCAGGCTGAGTGCCCTCCTGCCCCAAGTCTCAGTGTCCTGTGGGTGCCCCATGCCGGTGCCCACCACTTTGGGGCAGGCAGTGTTTCCCCACATGATCACTGACATTTGGAGCCAGGTAAATCTCTGGTGTGGGGGTGGGGCCATTCTGGGCATCGTAGGTGTAAAGCAGCAATCCTATGTCCTCTCCCAAATGCCAGTAGCACGCTTTCACCCCGTCACGAAACCACAAATGTCTCTGGGTGCTGCCAGATGTCCTCTGGGGGCAGAATCAGCCCAGTTGACAACACTGCTTTTGGGGAATTGGTACGAGTCCCCTGTGGCTGTTGCCACAAATGCCCCCAGCTTTAGGGGCGTAAAACAACATAAATGGAATCTCTCACGGTTCCGGAGGTCAGGAGTCTGGCCTGGGTGTCCCTGGGCTGACCTCCAGGTGGTGGCAGGCCTGGCCCCAAATCCGATTCCTGGCCTTTTCCAGCTTCCAGAGGCTGCTGCATCCCTTGGCCCTGGGGAGGTGGGGGCCTTCCTCCGCCTGCGCAGCCAGCAGCGTGGTCTTCCTCTCATGTCTCCGGCTCTCCTGCTTCCATGTCCCTTTTAAGGCCCCTCGTGATGCTATGGGACACACCTGGATAACCCAGGATCCTCTCCCATCTCCAGGTCGACCGTCCTGGTGGAGGGAGGACAAGTGCAGGAATGGGATTGTGCTAAGACGGCCAGGAGGGACAGGGAATTCAGGAGAACCACAGGTGACCAGGGACATGAGCTCTCAGGATCCCTAGAGACAACCCAACTGTCCCCTGAAACTGCCCCTTTCAGCCCTCTTTCTCTGAAGGAAAAGCTGCGGCCCAACAAGGCAGGTGGGTTCGTTTTACTCAGAAAGGCGGAAATAAAGAGATGACGCTTTAAATAAAGGGTATGTGAACAGAAACACATTTATTACAAAAAACCAAAAAAACAAAAACATTCACATTGTATAGAGCTACAATATGGCAGCAGATAAAAAAAAAATTTATTGTACACAGTTTAAGATAACTCCTAACAGAACGTACTCTGGTTGCCACGTGACGTAACGGGGTCCAAGCACTTAGTAGCGGCGAGTAAAGCGGGCGTCGTTGGGTCGGCTCCCCCGGTTCTGGCCTCCGAATCCACCTTGCATGCCCCCGCGTGGGATCACGTGGCCCCGAGAGGCCCCTCCTGGGGCAAAGCTGCCACGCCTGGAACTGATGTGGGGTCTTGTGATGCTTGTGTCCCCGGGGCCCACCCCATCCCAATGGTCCACTCAGTGGGGTCCGCTGCATTCCCAAGGGACACGTGCTCTTCAGGACTCCTCTCTCGTGTGGCAGCACCAGGGGACAGAGCCACACCATTTCAGGAGTGAGGACAGGCCGAGCATGTTAGGGGAGGCGTGTAAGTTGGGAAGATTTGATCATTTCTAAACCTATGCCCAGGGCTACCCAACACGCAGGAAAGGGGCCAGTACAGACAACACACCAGACACCTTACCCCGACATCCCTCCCCGGCTCATCATGTGACCTGGCCCAGAGTGACCAGACATGCTTCTTTCACCACCTAGAAAACAAGAGACTTTTCACACAGCGTCTCTGAGCTGAAGACACAGCTCTGGAGGACTCGGTCACGGGGTCAGCCAAGTCCCGTCCCTTTCCTGGGCCACCCAGTCAACCCAGAACTTGCAGGTCCCCATTGGTGGGTGTGTAACGTGAGAGCTGCACACCCACGGATGCTACCCCAGCGTTCTTCCTGTGCCAGACCTCACCCCACCCAGTTTAAGGGGCGCCACTCTGCTGCTGGCCCCAAGCAAAACCCCTTGGAGGGAGAACAGGGAGACAGACACTGACTGGCAAGAGCAAGTGCAGCTGGAGCTTTCTGGATGCTTCTCTACAAATATGTCCCAGGCCTTACCTTGCCACCTCTTGTGGTCCCTGTCTATCATTCCTCCGTCAGCAGCACCCTGCCACGCGCGGTCATCCTCTAGTCTTCGGCCATGGTCCCCCCAGTCACGTCTGCCCCTTAGAAAAAGACATCTCTGATTTGGACTGCCCCCATGCCACCCCTCCAAACAGCAGCAGCAGAGGGTTCTGGAGGGCAGTGGCATTCCATGTTCCCAGCCCCCCACCCTCAGCCAGTGGAGGCTGTGGGAACTGGCTCTGGGTCTAGTCCCATGCTACTCACAGAATTCTAAGGGCGCCTTGAGCCGTGGCAAGTGCGCCGGGTCACAGGGCCCACACCTCTCATCCCCAAGACTAACAGTCCTCAGTCTGCCGGCTGTGAGGCCGCGCGGGCACCGTGGAGCATGAGACACAAACCTGGGTGGAGGCGGCAGCCCCCGGCCCTCGCTCATCCTCTTGTCAGAGCCGTAGCCGCCCCACCCATCACGGGAGTCCCGCCCGTGGCGCTCTGGTCCTCCGTGGCGTTCAGGGTAATGCTGGATGTTAAAGAACCAGAATGATGAGGTCTGAGTATCAACCCTGTGTCCCAAAGCCTTTGGGGCAACGAGGCAATAATGACAGTGGTAACTCAGACATGCCTGCAGCTCTGAGACAGTGCTGGCAGGCACTCTGCACCCCGTTCTGTGACACACGGGCCATTTCGGCTTACATGACACAGCCGCATCCCCGAAGTGTGCTCATGACCTGGTGAGGAAACGGCACTCAACAGAGCTGAGGACAGGGGAGTCAGGGTTGAGACTCGCCCGACCCAGAGGCAGAGGATGGAGCACTGAGGGACTAAGGGGTGCTGGGCCCCAGTGGCTGCTCCACACCTGTGCTCACGATGTCATCAACACCCCCCCACAGAGCAACTGGACAGAAAGGCCGCAAGGGGTCCTTTAACACGACTCATTCCTGGACCTGCCATCATGCCCCTGCAGTGCTGGGGACGTAGGACACCTGTCGGACAGAGCTGAGAGTGGCTGCCCCTTGGCCGGAGCCCCTAGTGCCAACTCTGTACCATCATGGTATAAAGTCCTGGGCTGGTGCAGGCCCCAAGAATGCCTGACCCCACTCCATACACTTAGTGAAGAAGGGATGACACAGGAAAGGCCAGTACTCCTGTCCTCCTAACGCCTGTCCCTGCCCACTCGAAGAACGTCCGAGACTGACTTTTAGGGAGCTGGAGGTGGGTTGGCTTTGGCTCCACGGTTTGCCATTTCACGAACCCAACCTGTGACCTTGGGGGCTTTTACCATAATCGAAGTGACAAAGAACTAGAAGGGAATCTGGTCACAAAGCCCCGTGGATGCCTACTCCGTGGCCTGTCACTGTCTGCAGCCATGCTATCTTCCCATTACACCAGAAGCCCTCCAAGGCGAAAGGACTATGCCCTTAAAAGAGCCTTGACCACCACCAACTTCCCCTGGCCTCTTACCCCTCAAAGAGAAGAAAAGGGGTTGATTTTACATGAACAAAGATGAACAGAACAGAGCACTGTTCCTTCAAGGGGCAAAATCACAGGCCTCAGCACCCACAAAGTCAGTGCTGCCAAAGGAAGAAGAGCTTCTGAAATGAGACTCTACAGAATCATCCAGGCCAAACATTTGGAGAGAATGAGTTTTTATCAAGGGCCTTCTATCTAGACACAAAACCGGATAGAGAAGCATTTAACACAGGGAAGCAGAAAAGTTCAACTCAACAAGACCAGGTTCTTCAAAACTCATTTCCACCTCTCCTTTGTATGTGAAAGTTTAACCAACATTCCTCTGTCCAACCAACCAGCCCATGGTTCAACAAGACCCTGAACATCTGTGTTATTTTCCCTTTTTTTAATCAATCAGTGAGGCACTTGGGTCTTATGACTGTGTATGTGAAAAAGCAAAAAACTAACAAACAAAAACCTTTCAATTTCAAGAAAGCACTATCTGATAATCATTATGAAAAAACAGCTAGCAATGGCTAAGGACCACGTGTGCTGGGCTGTGCACACTCCCGTAAACATGTATGTCCTCTCCTTCACTCCTCAACCATCCTGTGCAGAATCATCAACCCCATCTCATGGCTGGAGAAATAGGCTCGGAAGTGGTGGGACCAGGATGTGACCCTGGTTCTGATTCTGGAGCCTGGACATTTGACCACTATGCTCAACTTCTCCGCCACCGAAACACTAGACCAGGTGTAGGTTTAGGTGCATGTAAGATTTACCACCAGAGAAAAGAGGAGAAAGGGAACCATGTGAGAACCACAGGCTTACTCCTGAGGTGGCAGAAGACCCCCTTGATAGCGCCAAAGAGCCGTGCCATCTCCAGCCACATTCTTCGGACCCGAGGGAGGAGGGCAGGACTCAAGAGGATATGCGGGAGGCAGCGAAAGGACAGGTTTGCGGGCAGCAACTCTTCCGAACAATGCCCTGACCATAACCTTCCCTCGCCCCACTCCGACTGTCCCCGTAAATCCATTTAAGAGTCGTGGCTCCTTGGGCAAGTTCTCATGTAAGACAGGAAAGAAGGAAAGAACTTATTTTCCAATGTGTTAATTCTGCAAAGAGAACGAGCATGGACCGGAACAGAGTTTCTGTCCAAGGCACAGTGGGGCAGGCTGACCTGCAACCACAGGCGCATGCGCAATCCGAGCACAGAAGCGTGGCAGTTCGTTGGCCACAAGAAGAGTCCATCACCAAGGCTCTCTGGTCTCCGCTACCGGGGCATTTAAGTTTCTATGGTGTACAGAACTGTAGAGTCAAGGCCAAAAATGACTTCAGAAAACCTGTTTGGAAAGCCAGCCAAGACCAAGCACAAATCGTTCTGTCATCCCACAAACACTGAAGGGCTGCACTTCCCTTTATTCATTCTTCCTCTAATGCAAATGGGAGGAGGAGAGGAGAAAAATCGAAAACTGGGGCTACAATCATAGCTTCCGACTTACCTGTCCTTCTCTTTCTCCCATCATGGACCTTGAACCTTCTCTCCTGAGAAAGGAAATTGAACAAAACCATAAGGAGGACGACAGATTGGTAAGACCCCCAAATGGAAAGCATCTCCCGAGCTGAACCACACACTGATGGTTCAAGTGGGTCCGCAGAGCCCAGCCGGGCCAACCTCACTTCTTCGTTGACATGAACCACCCAGGACAAAGACGACCTGCACTGAGCAGGCAGGGTCATGGGGAACGGGCTGACCTGTCAACCGAGTGGTCGGGGTAGCGGCCCCGGTCCCTGTGGTCAAAGTCGTGGAAGCGGTCCTGGCGGGTGAAGTCGGAATGGTAGCGCTCATCCAGGGCGGCCCGCTTGGCTTCCGGCCAATAGGCATCATCTCGCCTGGAAGGAGAAGCAAGGAAGGGCTAAATGCGTTTTCTTTCTCCAAAGAGATCAGCTCGTGGGTGCTGGAGAACTGCGCTCTCAGACTGTCCCGGCCCCTAGCACTTCAGAGAACGGAACTTAATTAACTCTATTAGAAGTATTCCCTGGACACAAGCCGAGAGGGGCTGTAGGGACATGGGATCTGACTGAATGACTCTATTCTACTCTGTCCAAAATGCCCTGAACCAAAAGGCTTTTGTTTCCCTACTAAGAGGGGTCGATGATGTGGGCACACACACATGCATGTCTGCATAATGGCCACCGTGAGGGTCACCTTGGATTGACAGTGGCTGCATGCACGGTGTCACCTGGGCTCTGCAGTACACTTCCATCTCTTCCATCCCGACACTGACTCAACCCGGCAAAGATGCCCAGTGGGAAAGGCTTTTAGAAGACTTTGAAATGTGCTATTCTAAAACATTTACGTACAGGACAGACTTCCACCTTCAACATTTTGCACAAAGGCATAAAGAGTCCTAAGACAGCCAAAGGCCCCTTACTGAAGTCACACTGTATGTTATAAGGGGACCGCCTCAGCCCATTTAGAAGAAAAATAAAAACATTAAAAAAAAAAAAAAAAAAAAAAAAAACTTTCCCAAATTGCAGTGCTCTTGGAAACATGACAGGACCGCTGCTGGACTACCAACCAGACCCCTGCCAGCGTTCTCACTGGTGGCCAGCACTTCAGTAGTCGCATGTCACACCAAGATGTCTAGTTGAGTTAGAATTACGCTTATTATCAGAACAAGCAGAAACAAATTACTACAATAATTACAAAGCCCGTAAGGGGCCCACAAAGAGATGCCTCTGGGTCTGGCTGCCCTCCCGGCACTCGTGTGTTTGTGCTGCTCTGGGTGTCTGGACTTCTCTGGTGGGGTCTGTGCCAGAACTGGGACTCAGTGACTATCGGGCTCAACCTGATCTAAACATTAGAGCACAGGACATCCACTTCAACTTCCTTTTAAGAATCTCAGGTGAGTGTGACGTGGGGACTGTAAAGCAATTCTACAAACCATGGGACGCCCACCGGGCAGCTGCGAGGAGCAGTTCAGCTTACCGGCCGTCCACGTCATAGGGCCGCCGCACCGCAGGCCGCCGCTCCTGCTCGTAGCGCAGCTCCTGCTGGCGCCGCAGCTCCTCGCGCTCACGGTGGATGCGCTCCTGCTCCTTCCTGCGCTCGTGCTCCACGTGCATGCGCTCGCGCTCCAGCCGCTCCCGCTCCATGCGCTCGCGCTCCAGGCGGTGCCGATGGAAGGCCAGCCTCTCGCGTGCGTACTCCAACTGCTCCCGCTCCTCCTGCTCCCACAGCGCCTGCATGCGCTGCTCCCGCTCGCTGCGCTCGCGCAACCTATAGGCAAAGAGCAGCAGCTGCAGGGGCCCACGGGCCAGTGCCCGCTCCTCACCTGCCTGGAGAGCTTTCTGGATGCAGCACAGTGGCTCCCTGTTGGGGTAGGCAGACCAGCCATGGAGCACTGCGCAAGGGCAGAACGCAGCATCGTGCCCAGACTGCGGGGCTGCGTCCCTGGCGTGGAGAACCAGGGTGGGGCCCATTGCCTGTGAAGCAGCAGCAAGAGCCCAGGAATGTCAGCGCAGGCTCTGCTTCCGGCTCAGTCTGCAACCAGCCAGGCAATACCAAAGTGGGGAGTGTGTGGTCAACTAAAATGTGAACTGAGATCTTTCTGGAGTTCAATGTCTGACTATTAAATAGTCCATTAAAAATAAGAAACAACATATTTTGCACATCAAATAAGTGGATTAGAATCCTGGCTCTCTAAATCACGAGTTTCATTCACTCACTGTGAACCCAGGCTGCTGCACTAAAATCAAATCTACCACACGCCTGCGAGGAGCCCACGGAGGAGCAGGTTTACATAACCAGCACCCAGAGGCCAATCTCCCAACCTCAACTGTCCCAACCTCACAAAAAGACGTTACTGCTGCCATTTTCCTGTGTAGCTCCTGTGGGGCAGAGGTTAAAAGAGGTTGCACTTTGGGTTAGGGACACTAGAATTCAGAAGCGCGTGCTATGTGGAATGCCTCCCCAGGTGGCCACGCCCACGTACGTTCCCCCACCAGTACAAACACCGTCTCCCACACTGTAATTCACACTGGTGGATGAAAAGCTGGCCTCACTGCGCTGTCATCTGCATTTCCCCGACCCCCGAGGGGCCAAGCCGCGTTCCGTACGTCTGTCTCATGGCCACCTGTACCATCTTCTGTTTATTTCCCTATCAGGTTTTATCCTCATTACTCCCATTTCAAATCACCTTTATTCCTACCTTTCTCTACAGTCTTTCACTGTAGACAGATTAAGTTCTGACTTACTCTACTTCTCTTTTATAATTTTTCAGGCTTTCCAGAGCTCAAATACAAAAAAATATTTACTTTCACCTTATGTGAATGATGTTAACTTTTTGCATTTGTGTTGTCATCGGTTTAACTATTTTGTCAATGATGTGAGCTGGAGACCTAAAGGACTGTCCCAAGAACAGTCAAAAGACCTGAAGCCATTTTGGAGGGTGTCTATCCTTTCATCACAAGTGAGAAATGTCACCATCATGTTAAATTTCCACACGCACATGGATAATTTCTGCTTATTTATTTGCCAGTTTACTTCAAAAAACCAAACTTTCCTTTGCCCAATGCTTTCCTTTTTTAGGCAGAACTTTCCGTGTTGGGCATTATAAAAAACGGCCCCCTCGTCCCCCTTTCCTCACTTTTTGCTAGACTTTTTCACTAACGGATATTTTTTAAACTATAGTTGAAAAATTATTTTTTAATAGAAATGATTAACTGTCACTCAACATGATCAAAACCATTTGTTTAGTTTTTAAAAAGTATAAAGACATTTTTGGCTTATTTAAGGATGAGGACCTCTGAGCTCGCTCAGTGGGTCTGTCCCACACTTCCTCCTTGTTCACAGCTTCTGGAGTAAATTGGTATGTCTTGTTAACAAGCACTACTGCACCAGAAAGGCACTCCAGCTCTGCCGCTGTTCCCTTCCACAATCTCCAGGAAGAAGTGGGCCTATCTGCATGAGAAAATCATTTGAAAAAGCCAAAGGATGAAAGTCAGAGCACAGAGAGTCTATAAGCTGAAAGCCAAAAGAGCACACAGGTTTAAAGCAGTTCTCCACCCACAGGAGACTTTCAAAACACTCTTCTAGGACACAGTTAAAAGCAGTCCAGGATGACAATCAAACCAGTAACATTGCCGAACCCTGACTCACCTACGGGACTCTGAGTCTCTTGACTTCCGAGGCTCTTTGACTTTATCAAAGGACACAACGGACCGCTTCTCTCTGCTGGCCGATTTGCGATCCTGGCTCTTGGACGCCTGGTTCACCAAGAAATATTAAGAAGACAGAAATGACAACAGGAAGAATCAGCTATGTCCAGGTCCAAGTATCTGACATGAAGTTCATTAGTGAAGATTAACATTTAACGAAACAATTGTGTAACGTGTTGTCTCCTAAGCAAGTTCTTTTTGGCTTAACGCAGTTCAAAGTCATAGACCTTCGTCACCATTTTCCAATCATTTTTAATAAAGGGTAACAGGCTATAACATGTTAAAGTATTTGCACAAACACATGCAGACTTCCATAACTGAAATGCTGGCTTAGAATTGATGCACACCATTCAATGAACTTAAATGGTTTGTCATCTGTGTAGCGTGGGGTTAACATAGCAGGCCTGAGGCTGGTGACTTGGAACTTGGTGTTCAGAGTGTCCCCCCAGTTGACAGTTAACTGGTAAGGGGGGCTCACTGTATCTATACCATGCAAACTGTGGCTTATGCTCAACACTTGCTTTCCTTCTGGAGTCGGGAATCTTGAGACTCCCTGGCAGACGGAGCCTAAGTAACCAGCCCCTAATAAAAACCCGGGCTGGGGCCCTAATGGGCTTCGCTGGGCAGAAGCATTGCCTACGTGTTGCTTCATCTTTCCTGCTGTGTGAGCCTTCACAGAGGAGAGAGAACACAAGGGGGTTCAAAAGGGTCCCCTCCAGACTCCACCTGTCTCTTCCCCCATGACCTGCTGTGAATCCTTATTGCATCACTGTAGCCCATCTTAGCTGTGTACAAACAAGTGCACAATGAGTCCACGGGTCCCACTCGTGAATCGCTGAATGTGGGTGGTCTTGGAGATCCCAGACCCACACCTGTTAAAAAGCTGTGAGGCTGTCATCAGAAGATGAATGAATAAATACTTTGACACTGCCTGTGACCCCAATGGCAGGCAGAGTACAGTGCTAAGAATCTAAGACAGGTGCTTTGTGGGTCCGTGTTCTGTGGAGCATCTGCAAGGAGATGGAGATGGGACAGAGCCAAGTCAGGCTTAGAGGTGGCTAGAAGGACTGGCTGGAGCACATGTGGGTTTAGGAGACAGATGAAGTGCAGGCTGCTGAAGCTTTCAGGGCAGGTGACGAAAATTAATGGCTAAACACTGACTCAGGGAAAAAATAACCATTCCCGTATCTGAATTTTAATGTTAGACTTAGGAAAAAAAAAAAAAAAAAGCAACTATTCTCTTCAATCAGAACTAAGTATAAAAGAAAGCTTTTGAACTTTCTCAATTTTTTGTAGTTTAAAACCTCTTCACTTTAAAAAAGTAGATGACTTTTCTCAAATCAGGCTCAAGAATTCCCTAAAGCACACTCAGAAATGTAAACGGAAGAAACATCAAATGAAAAATGTTAATCGACACTCACTCTTTCTTTGGACCCTGAAGTTTTGACACTGATGACAGGTACGCCTTTGGATTTATCCATTACCACAGTCCGCTCGGTTCCCCGGCTTCCTACAGGGAGAAAGGAGTGCGTGTAAGGCAAGAAACAAGGAATAGCCAAATGAAGGAAAAAACACTCAACTCTACTGAAAATAAATCTAGTTTGTGTGCCAACTGGTCACAGTTGTTGGGAGCAGAGCACAGGGTGAGATCTCGCCTATCGGTCAGGCAACTACCTGATTTTGTGGTTCGAGATCGCTCTGAGGGGCCAGGTTTCTGATCATCTTGATCTTTACTCTTTTCTCCACTTCCATCTTCTCCCTTTTTAGCATCATCTTTTCTATCAGCTTTATCTTCCCTTTTAAGGTTTGCAGATCTATCAATAAGATGCCAGACACAGAAGCGTGTTAGATCAGACATAGAGGAACACAAACCAGCCATGTCTGGACTCTTACAACAAGAATCGAGTGCCAAGGACACGCCTGCTCCAGCAGGAT
Organism: Cynopterus sphinx; assembly: GCA_030015415.1. Classification (NCBI taxonomy): domain Eukaryota; kingdom Metazoa; phylum Chordata; class Mammalia; order Chiroptera; family Pteropodidae; genus Cynopterus; species Cynopterus sphinx. Next base: position 39,280,967 of record CM057390.1, on the reverse strand, counting down.
GACAAAGAACAAGGAGCCCAACCTGCTTTCCCCGAGTGCCCTGGAGTAAGTACATCATCTGTAACTGGTGGTGAAACCTTCTTCTCACAAATGGGAAAAATAAAAGGGGCGACAGGCCTTGTACTCCTCCCTACCTGTGGAGAACCTGAAGGACGTGAAATAAAAAAAAGGACCATCTTGGCCACAATTCCTTCGGGGAAGAGTGATACCTGTCACTGGTGCCAGACTTCTCTTTTTTCCCTTCACCTTCTCTTTTGTCAGAGGTTTTCTTCCCAGCCGGTTCATTTTTCGCCTGAAAAACAGAAGCAAGTAAAAGTATTACCTTATAATTTCCTCAAGGGGTCACAGCTCTGAAAGGAAATGGCCCCTTACCTTTTCCACAGAGATCATCTTCCCATGGAGCTCTGTCTTGTGCAGGTGGTTAATGCATTTTGTGGCCTCTTCTGCTGTGGACATTGTCACAAAGCCGTAGCAGCGAGCTCCAGGACTCCGGGCATTTGTTACAACCTTGGCACCCACCACCTCAATGGAAAACACAGAAATATGTCTTGGACAAGAAGCAACCCTGTCCCCAACACTCACCACTCAAAAACATGCAAGACCATTCCGGTTTACACTGCTTACCTCTGATGCACCCCAAGTCCCGGCTCCCTCCCCAGAATGAGGACCCATGGGGAAACCCTGTCACCAGGCATGCCTGAAAAAGCGGCAGATGACTCAGGGAGGATAATGCTACTGTCACGCAGCCACTACTCCAAGGATCTCCTCCACTCCTGGCTGACCCCTCTGAGGAAGCACAATGGCAGTGGACAGGAGCAGAAAGTGAAATGGAAGGCAGAGTTCTGCCAACCTTCCTTTAACACTATCTCAAACTTGTAAAGAAGCGACAATGAACACAGTGAAGCAGGAAGACAAATCTATAGATGGTGATCAACACTGATTGACATCGGGAGAGGTTCATGAGGAGTGCTCTGGAAGGCGGGATCCACCTCACTGGAAACAGCAGCAGACTAAGATGCTCCAGGTCCTGGGTCACATTCTCAGGTGCTATGAAATGCCCCACCGACTCCCTCAGGCTGAGGCAGGAACAATGCTCAGGAGAAGCCCTGCAGGAGCCCCCATCGTCCTCAATGTCCCATATGGAATTGTAACCCCGGGGAAGTTTTCAGAGTGTCTGGTCCTATATTCAAGCCACGAGGGCTGCAATGCACCCACGACCCTGCAGGCTTCAGGGTGACATTTCCCTGCCGGGAGCCCCAGGGGCCCTAAGGGCCACAGGGGAGTGAGGACAGGGGAGGCCCAGGGAGTCATGAGGTACTTCTGTCACTGTGGCACACTTAGGCCTCCTCTTGTTAGTGCTTAAGACATCAGTAACCAAGGTGAGTACTGCTGGTTGTCTCTATTATAAAAAAAAAAGGCCTGTGCCAAGGCTCACTTTGGCTTGCCCCAAAAGCCAACTCTTGAGAGACAAGGAGCCCTCATGTGGCTTATTTGGGAGGCAAGTCCAGGAGGCACAGAGAGGAAGGGGACAGGATGAGAAAGAAGAAAGGCCAAGATAGGCGCCCTAATGAACAATGAGCTGCAGCAGGCACTTGTGGGATGAGGCTGGCGCATCGCACATCTGTCCATCACTGCCACCTTCACAGGCTGAGGGAGAGGCAGGTGGTACAGAGAAGGGGTGGCCAGAGCCACCTTGGCGGTGGGTGAAAGCAGGTTGGTTGAGAGGGCCCCCAGATATAGAGGTGACATTCCCACAAGGGAAGCAACGCTCCGCCACCACACCTACCATATAACGGTGAGCAGAAGAGCTAGAACCTGCCATGGGTCAGACCCCAATGGCCCTGTCGATAACCCGTCTACATCCTCTCCTGTGGTCACCAGTCTCTCAGAAGTGATGAAAGCACTTCCCTACCCTGCCCTTTGCTACAACCCCTGCAGCACTTCCTGGGTTCAACTCCTGGAGCAATAAAAATAGATTCCGAAAATTTTGAAAGTAGACGGGTGGGGGGGGGTGTGCTTCTGGGAGCTTCCACAGGTTTCCCACCTCTCCTCCTAGTGCGGCGGGCCCTCCACAGGCCCTGAGCTAATGTGAACTCAGAAGCAGTCACTGAGAGCGGGCAGGGGTCTGCATTTAAAGGTCATGGCTGAGACACTTCTCCTTGGTCTTACCTTCCCATATTTGCTGAAAAGGTTCTTCAAATCTGTAGCTCTGGTGGTAGAAGAAAGTCCACTAACCCAGAAATTTCTACCACAACTGCTACGACCTATTTCAAAAGAAAGTTGTGGTCAAAAATGCAATTCTTACGATATCCTGAGTCTTAAAAATTAAAGTCACTCCAAACCACTTTCCCCACTTGTCCCAGATGTCAGCAACACTCAAAGCCAGCTGGGTGCAGGGAGCCCAGCCTAATGTTCTCGCACATCTACCAGAGCTGACACTAGGCACAACAAGACCACCAGCAATGCCACTTACCATGGCGAGTGAGGGGCTATTAGGACCATAAGAGGTTCCCTTAGAAAGTTACTAAATGACACTATGCAATCCAGTGAGGTGGCTTTTCAACATAAAACAGCTGATTTTCACATCACACAACTGCAGGGCTTCTCTTTCTGATGATACATGTTTGCAGTTATCCCCAATTTTAATCTTTTTAGAACACTAATTAATAAAGAACCCGGACCAATAAAATTTCTTCTCCATTAGTGAATACAATAAAAAGCTAAGGAAAGGATAAAGCTAAAATACCAGGGAACCCCACACTATCTGACACCAAGAGCACTTTTTTCCATTGCAAGTGTCACCGAGGCTAAGGAATCTGCATATAAGAGGGTCAGGATCGATGAGCTCAAAGCAGCCCCGCAAAAGCAGGTGTCTGCACCACATCAACATGTCAACCCTGAGGACCTGGCTTGCTCCCTAAAACCCAGAACCCGCAGAGTGAAAAGCATAAGAGTGAAGAAAGGCTCCATGGAAGATTCACAGGCAAATCTGGGTGAGAAATGCAGTACCCGATAAACCAGAATTAAATAACCCGCCATTTCTGAGGCCACACATGCTGCATGGGACTGGTGCTGCCACAGGACCTACCCTTGTCCTCTTTGGAAAGCTTTTTTGTATCCGAGTCATCTTCGACAGAACTAGAGAGAAAAAACAATGTCACTCCAGAAGGAAGTAGCAGCGAGGAAACAAACTCAAAATTGTAAAATACGTGCTGAGGTTGCATACCTACCCGAAATTTAGTTCTCAAAAAATGATACCCCGACAAACTTGTATTGGAAATCTGACCTAACCATTAGATTTCAGACCCATAGGAGTTAATTAATTCTGCTGGACTAAAGATAATTAGGAAGAATTAAAGAAAACAACCATGACAGGTTGAGAAAAGAAAAAAGATTATGTAATCAGTTTAAAATAAACAAAGAGAAATAAAACATTCTTTAGAAGTAAGCTACACAATTTCGTCAGTCTGGCTGGCCAATTGCAGAAAAAACAGCTTATGTGTGTCATTAAACGACCAATGAAAAGGAGATAGCGTCTGGTCTAAAACTGAGAAAAAACAAACCTCATTTTCTGATCAGCGCCCTCACTGGCTGAGGACTCTTTAGGAGCCGGAGGGACTTCATTACAAGCTTCAAAAGCAAACTTCTTCACGTCTTCTTTGCTATCCCTGGGGTCTGGGCTTGAGGCTTCCCGGGGCGCTTCCGCGACCTCCTCGCCAGAGGCTTCCGCGCGCTCTGACGCTTTACTACTCTGCTCAACTGGCTCCTCTAGCCCTACAGGCTCACAGTCCGTCCTCTCGTCATCGCCTGTCTGCTCCACGGGCTCCCTTTTCACTACCGCTAACAGGGTGTCTGCCTTGCTCCACTGAGCTTGTGCCGTTGACTCGCTGGCCAAATCTAAATCACCCTCCTCCGGATGGCCGCTGCCAAAAAGGTCCTCTTCCTCCGCAAGCTTTCTGTCTGGCCCCACGCTACTTGTATCCTGTGCAAATGGCTGCTCCAGCTCGGAACCTTCTTCTTTTACTGGCTCAGATTTACAAGTTTCCCCCAAAATGTCGAGTATTTTCTCATTTTCTACGGATTTAACAGGAATAGAATGGCACAAGGTTTAATTACCAGGGAAATACAGCAATCACAAATGCGGAACTGGCACGGCTGCCACTAACACGAAGAGAACTGCTAGCTACACAGAGATTGGAAAACCCGCGGGTACACACGTTACACTGGTTACACTACCTGCGCTCCGACCGCCTGCTAGAGCAAGCCGCTATGCTACCCGCAAGAGAAAAGCATCCCAGAGATTTAACCCCCAAAACCTTCTGGCTGATTCTTGACAGTCTTCATTCTGTCGTCGTTTATATATGACTCTTCCAAATTTAGCTTCCAAAGTCCAAGTTGCTTAACTGAATGTATCACCATTCACTGAACAGCTCAATTTCCAAATTTCTTTGAATTTCTTTTAACAGAACAGTCCAACATGAAAACCAGAATCTCTTCCATCGGTGCTCTGAGATACTTGCAGTCCAGAAAGTGAATAGCATTTGTTTGGAATTCTCATGAAGAAACTCTTTCCTCTTCTGGAATCCATTATGTCTCAATGTTTTAAAATTTATCTCCCTACCACTACCTGCGCTGCCTGAATTAAAAAACCACAAAGTTAAGCTACTGCCCAATATCACAAGATCTGTTTTGTGGGGTGCAGAGGTATTAGCTCTTGAGAGGCATGCAAACTCTTTCTACGTACGTTTAAGTGTCATATATATTTAAAAAGGCATGAGATCGGTTCATCTCACCGATACGTTTTGCAAAATGAGAAGATAGCCACTTTCACAGATCTGGTGATATGGCTGGGTTTCCAATCTCTATGATCCTGGTATGTTCTGGATCGTAAACCTTTAGAACAACATACTACAGTAAGGCAACTTTTTAAAATTTAAGAATTCAAATTAGAGAAGGTGGAAAATTAGAACGGTTCCAAACCCCCATTGGTAAATTTTTCATTGAACAGTACCTGGCTCCAAGGATGGCTCTTCAATTTCCTGCAAACAAAAACCATAAATAAGATAGTGCCAGATGGGTGAAACCTTTATACCCAAACTATAAAAAAAATTTTTTTAAAACAGATTAGGAAACTCAAACTTCAACAGGTAGAGAACCAGCTCGTTCAGAAAAACAGCCCACAGAGCTGGCATTCCTGCTCTTTCCTCTGGGCCCAAAGCCCCACATTCCAGGCTACTCTCAAGGGGCCTGGTCCTCTGCTTCCATTTTTTGTTGCATCTCCCTGTGCCTGGCAACATCATCACTTCTTGTGGTGATGAACTGATCACATGCTTGTCTGTCCCTCTATTCGCACTCTTAAATGCAAGGAGAGCGCTGTTTCATTTTCTTTTAGTGTCTAACAGAATGCCCGACAGATGTCAGACCATCAGGATTTCACTGAATAGTGTTAGTTTCTAAATAGCACAAGACTGAGGGAACACAGGCACAGGTGGTTGGACTGTTCTTATTTCACATTGTCATGCCGCTCCTGCGGCATATTCCTACAATTAAGATCCCCACTGGGCCAGCTTTAATTCCCAAACATCCCTCCAACCCTTCCCGAAAGCTCTGTCAATTCAGACCACTGCTATCCCTCACCTACAGTAGCTTCTTGTTTACTGTTCCCATCCCATCTGTCTGTACTTTGCCACCACAGGGATCATAGGTCCCCCTGTGACCTAAAGCCTTTAGCAACGGCTCCTCACACTACTTACCTCCCTGACAGGCCCATCTGTCCTCTGTCCCCACCCCTAGCCAAATCCTACACATTTAGCTCAGGGGCCATCTGCTTGGCAAAAGGCTTCCCCAAATGGCTCCAAAGGCTGTCACACTAACACAAAGGGCCTTTTTCTCAATATGTGGTCCTGGCCCCTACATTTCCTCTGCACCAGGTATATTATTGTGGAATTCCACCCAGATACTAATGAGCACTATGTTCCAGACGCAAACTTATGCACCACATATATGTATACAAAAAATCATCAAACAATCCTAGTAGGTTGGTGCTATTAGTAGCAGCCTTGTTTTCAGATTAGGAAACTAGCACATGGTAGTTGAAAACTTGCTCAAGAACACACAGCAGAGCCAAGATCTAAGCAAAGGCTATAGAAGTCTACATCAGTTCAGGCCGCTCCCCAATGCTGTTTACGTGTGTACTTCGCACATGGAGGACAGGCCCTGTAAGAATGGAAACCAGCCTTTCTTCTCATTTGTGTCTGTATCCACACTGACGCATCCCAGGTACTTAACATGGATAAGGACGGCTTACATCTATCTTCCCTGGGGATTGACCTACCATTCCAGAAAGCCCTAAGAAATTGTTCATTTTCCCCCATAGTTTCATTTATTTGTAAATGATTTATTTTTAATGTAACATATCCCACTCTGGGAGTTAAGACTCTATGACTGAAACAAAGGATCACTCTAGGCAGAACAATTCTCTCCTTTTTTCCAAAGGAAAATGAATATATTCCTATTTGTCTCCGGGATGGGTTATATGTTTTCCATTTTAACTTGGGAGTCTTTAACCTAGAAATACACTCGAAAAAACCAGACTTGGCTCCTCCTTTCTTTTCAGAGGCAAGAATGGTTTTGTTACTTTATAGTTGGAGACAGACATTAGCCTTAAGGTAAGCTGGGTTCCACCAAGATTTTTTTAGGGTTCACCCTCCTTGAGGCTGGTTCTGGCTTGCCAAAAACCAACCTTGTCCAACCTGGCAAAAGCAAATGGAGATCTTGTCTGAAAGGTGGTTTCTAATTAAGCAGCATAGGTGATATTATTAAAAAAAAAAAAATGGCTGGCATAAACTGATTGTATTTTCATTTCCTCACAAAACTTTCTATGGAAAATTAGATAGCTATCCAAGTTTACTCCAAGAATTTATATCTATGTAGGCTGGCAGAAAAGTTAAAGGGAAACTCAGGACCCACATTTACATAAATCATACGTGAAAGTCCACATCTCATTTGTTCTCATCTAAGATTTAATATTTACACAGATGGTAATGAAATAGCCAAGATGATACAAACATCAAAAGAAATCTATGCATTTTAAGAAACACTCCCCAAAGGCAGAACCAAAAGCCCTGGAATCCACCTGTCCCAGCCGTGATGGCTGTGTCCTGTCCACCCCGCGCCTGTCGTCTCACCTAGCAGTTCTCTATGCAGAGGATGCCATCCGGAACAGGTCCGACAGGCTGGGCCCTTCCTTCAGCAATCAAATCAACAAGAACTTTCCCAAGTATGCCCTCTCAGCTGCAGGGAAGCCATAGTGATTGGAGAGGAAGCCAAGATGATAAGTCCTTTACAGTAGCATGTTGCATTTGGGGAGAGGGGAGCAAAACCTAGGCAAACCTTGCAATGATTTTTACTTGGGAGTGCCATACAATGTCTGCACTGGTTTCCAGAAACTGTAGTCTAACCTTTGATGCTAAAGTTATTAAGACATATATAACAATTTACCTGTATTATAGTGAAGTCAGATGATGAAGTATCTAAATTGTTTATAGTTTCTCTGTCCTCTATCTATAAAGCAAAAAATACAATTTATTACATCAATAATAAGGTAACGTAATGGTACATCCATAAAATGAAAAGTGAAAAAAACAGTGCAGGAATCAAAACTGCGGGTGCTAGAACCTAAGTTTACAGGTAAGGGAGGACTACTGTAGCACATGCCCTCCAAGTAGGTCAGAGTATCAAGTTTGGAGGCTGCTCTTCCAGGAACAATGTCCAGAATTACACTTTGGAGCAGATTCTCATGGCCACCACCGTTTCCTCAAGCCTCCGAGGTGGCTACCAGCCAGAATAAAAGAGATCTCTGAGACCCCTGCCTCCTAGAATTATTAACTTCCAAATCAGAGTGCTGGGACAGGAGCCCCGGACTGGGAAACTATAGGTGACCCATTCCTTTTTCTGTTTACCCAGAAAAATCGTCCTCACAGAAGTACAAGTTAATGGCACTGAGACAGCATGGTGCATGGCTTAAGTGCATGGACTCTGGAATTAGACTGGTCTTATTTCTTTTACGAGCTGTGTGTTGCCTGGAGATATTTACCTCTTTACTCCCTAATTTTCTCAATTGGAAAATGGGTGTAATAGCATCTATGTGTCATATTGTTATAAAAAAGATTAAAGGACATTAATGCCTAACATCTGACAAAATTCAATACCCACTATAAATCTGATTTGTTTCTAACATGAAAATAACTAAGGCTTTAAAAACAATGTTAAATTTTAGTATTAAAGGTTGATTATTAAGAGGATACCGATCAGTTCCTAACAGGGAAAACCCAACTTTCAACTACTTTCTATTTTTGATATTTTCAAGGTATCCAAGCCCAAATACCACAGATCAACCTCCTAGAATAGGAAGGTCTGGAATAATGTCGCTAAAAATGTTTACTGCTGCAGTATGGTAGCATGTGTTCTTGTACCTCACGAGACACTTCTCAACGAAGCAAAAAAGTGTGTTTTCGGAATCATCTGAATTTTATATGTGATAGATTAGCTATTATCCTACTGAACTGGCACTAAAAGAACAACTTAATTCCAAATATAAAACTCATCTATCATGATACCGGAGGGACCGACACATCCAGGGTACATGCGGAGACTGTCGAGCACCTACAGCATGTTCGGGAAGCTGCTCTGGAAGCTCTTTAATCTCTCCCTCGAGCTCTCTACTGTCAGACAGGGATTCTGGGAGGTTATCAGCGTCATCGTCTTCCACACAATCTGCTACGCTTCCATTATCGATTTCTGCTTCATCCAACACGCTGATATCCATCATGTCGATGTCCTGCAAGTTCTCCAAACTGGTTTCAACATCCTCCTGTGACAAAATGAAACACACCTGTCAGTGGATGGACTCCATGGGTCCATCCACCAAGCAGATTGACTGGCAAGGCTGCACATACCTGTCCATCGCCAGAATTTTCCTCCAGTCCATTATCTTCTACACCTTCTTCTTCTGGTTTACGTCCTGAAGACAGAATTGTTAACAGCATGGGTCAATAATATGCATTTTCTAGAAGCAATAACTTTTACTTTTATAGGCCACCACCTAAATCACTTCTCAACTTAGGAACAGAGCTGTGTAATCCAGGAAGGGTAAAGCCATTCCAGACAAGGCAGCCCCCCACCCCCCACCCCCGCAAGCAGAAGAGGTTCTGTTCTTATCAAGGGGCTGTACAAGCGTGAGGAGCTCAGTTCTTGGTAAGGTGGAGGCAAACCAGACCTTTCTGAGGCCTAGCATTCTTCTCAGGTGTCTCTGATTGTAGACAGAATAGTATCTTGTACGAATGTGCGGCTTTTTAATTAAAGAAAGAGGAGCATGTTTTCCCAAAGAAACAATGATGTAAAGCAAAACATAAATAAGCAAAGAGAAAATAAAAGCCATTTGTAACTACTACCTAGAGTTAATCTTCACATTATCACACACTGACATATATGGATATCCTCTCATACTTTGCTACGTATGTACTTACACACTTAATCAAAATGACACTGTACTGTTCTATAATCTTTTCACTTATGTTGTAAGCATATTTCTATATTATTTAATAGCACTATATGGAGGATATTGTCTTTGATCTAATTAATGCCTGTGACTGGAGATTTGAGAAAATGCTTACAAAGATGAATACTCTGAAATATTTTTTTGCACTTATCCTCTTAAAACATGTTTCTAGAAATAGCATTTCCAAGGCACAGAGTATGTGTATTTTTAAGATTTTTGTGGAAAAAAAAAAAAAAAAAAAAACCTACACATTATCGAGCTAGCCCATAGGAAGGTTGTTTCAATTCATGTAGTTACAACAATAGTGAATAAAAGTGCTCATCTTTCTGTATCTTTGTTAAAACTGGCCATTTTTCTTTACCTTTGCCAAAGTACAAGGCAAAAAAGGAATTCTTAGTACTTTTTAAAATACTTTATCTGATTCCTGCTTAGGCTGAAATTTTGTCGATCATTTGTAGTTTCATAAAACTTCAAGGTTATCTTGCCACCTTTATCCCATATTTCTCCCTTTCACAAGAAAGGCAACAAAATTTCATCAAGCAGAATTGAGTTTTCACTCTTACAGCCAATTTTTTCTCCTGAGCAGCAGCACAGGCACACTGCAACCCAAATCCCTTCCAGGAGACGGCTCTATAAGTAAGACATGATCAGAAATGTCAAGAGAACACATGGACTTAGGAATGTTTTGTTTTCAATATGGAAACCATATACTCCTACTAGAATGTTTCTCAAGAATCACTATTTGGGAAAAGACACCTTACTTCCCACGGATGAAAAATAATGTTTAAACTAATCTCAAATTAATGTGAATAAAAACTATGTCTCTTCTCTACTGGTACCTAGACCCCACCTTTCTCTGGTACCCCAAGGATCAGTAACTGCTACAAGTGCTATCTTTTCCTCTGAGTACATTTCTACTTGGATATTGCTGTTATGTAGACTTTTTAGGGTCTTGCATATTAGGTATGGAAGCCCACTGTTTGTCATATAAGTTGCAATTATTTTCCCAGTTTGTCATTTGCCTTTTTACTTTGTTCATTTTTATTTTTTAATTAGAGTTGACATTCAATATTATTTACTTTGCTCATTTTAAAAATCATATAATTTCTAAAAATTCTTGCTTCTGGAAAAGAAAATAGCACTCTCTGGCAGAAACTAAAGGACTACCTGGCTTTATACAGAAGGAAAGGTGTCCCTTGGTCCTCCCTGTGTAAATGCCTTGCCTGGGTTCCACCTTCCATTCCTGCTCAGCTTCTGCCTTGCCAATTATGGCCAAACTCACCTACCTGGTGACCGCCTCCCCTCCATCCCTACTTCTGCTGGGACTCCCTCGCAGCACCCCGTGAGGCCTGAGGCATGTGGGTGGGCCACTGCTTATTTTGATTTAATTACACACAGTTGTACAACTATACAAATACCCTCATTAAAAGATCCATACTCATTTCACTGTAAATTTTACTTCATTAATAAGATTCACCCTCCTAAAAATAAGAAAAAAATTGGTCTCCCTCCTCCCTACTGTGCTAAGAGGTAACCACTGTAATCAGACAGGTGGGCCTTCAAAACATTTTCTTGAGGACTCACATATATTATATAGACTTAAATAAACTTATTATGTAATGGGATCATATTGCACATATACTCGCTGTAACTTGCTTTTGTTGCTTGGTAACAGGCCTGAAAGTATTTTCCTGCACTGTATATTGATCTACAGCCACCTTTTATCCCATACTGTGGATGTTCCTTAGTTACCTGAAAGGCTTTATTAGTTTACTATCCCAACAACCGCCAATTTCCTCACGCCCTCGCCAATGTGGGATACTAGAAACAGTGTAAATTTTTACCAGTGTGATAGACAAAAATAATAGCTCATTTTTTTTGTTTTCCTTCAATTGCTAGCAAGGGGATTGTTTTTCGTTTATTGGTCATGATTATTTCTTTTACTTATGAACTGCTCATTTACAGTCTCTACTCTTTGTCAACTGGACTGCTAATCTATTTTCCTTATTGATTTCTAGAAATATTTAATGCTTTCTGGATATTTATACACTGTGATAGTTCCTGCTCGTCTGTGTCTTGATTATTTTTGGTATTTTTTGTTGAGAAGCTTAAACCTTTTACGTAACCAAATTTATGTTTCTTTCTAAACTGTCTTATTTTCATTTCAAGCCTTCCTTTATTATAAAAGCACAATCCTAGTTAAAGTTTCTATTTTGCATGAAAGGAGGTAAGAATAGTTTTCCCCACTGTGAGATAGCCAACTGTTCCAATACCATTTTTTAAAAAAAATCCTTAATGCTACCTTTAAAAAATGAACAAATCCTCCAACTTTCCACTGTTTCCAATATCCTACTGATATCAGAGCAAGTCTATATCACTGGTTTTTCAAAATCTTAGTCATTCTTGTACATTTGTTTTTAGATTAATTTAAAACACACAAGCGCCAAAGTTTCCTTTTAGGTAAAAAGGCAAACGACAACTTTCTGATATGAAGCCATCACACCCAGGAAAACTTCCTCAAAATTAGTTACATCATTAGCCTTGAACAGTTTCTTTTGGCATCATTTACTATTTAAGAATATATGTATTTTTATGTCTGTCTGGCAATACCTTGCTTAATAATAAGTTTTTGACTTGCAGATGATATCACTGCCACCTCAAAATACAAGAGAATTATGTGATCAACAATTATAACTAGCCAGCAAGTCTGGCAGGTAGGCACTGCTCATATTAGCTGGAGCTTTATTTTTTTTTTCACATTTCTTAAGTTGTCATTGGCTTATTTCTGATTGCTTTACCAGAATTTAATTTCAGGAGGTATATTCAGCCCAACAGATCTTAACAGCAGTGGCCTAGAAGGAACTGACAAGCCAGGAGCATAGTAATCCCCACAAGAAGGAACACAGGTGCCTGGAAGACATGGCTGACTCTTGGAGTGTGGCAGAGTATGAAACTGGAACACTCTCCTGGACTAGAAAGAAGTGCTCAAAAAATGACATGGACATGTCAAAAAGACACAGGAGTCTATGTAAAGGGCTCTCGTCCTAACAATCTGAACAATAATCATAAAATCTTATAACCTATCAAATAAAATAAGAATCTCTAACTTCACACTGATAAATGGGGGAGAAAAGCAAGCTATCCCATATGGCAGAAAATTAACTAATACAGCGGTCCCCAACTTTTTTGGCACCTATGAGAATCTAAATGGTGCTCCTATGAGAATCTAACACCTGATGATCTAAGGCAGAGCTGAGGCGGTGATGCTAATGCTAGCGAGTGCTGGGGAGCGGCTACAAATAGAGATGAAGCTTCTCTCACTTGCCCGTTGTTCACTTCCTGCTGTGCAACCTGGTTCCTAACAGGCCACCGACCAGTAAGTAATGGTCTGTAGCCCAAGGTGTTGGGGACCCCAGAACTAATACTACTGGACAAGATTCAAAGGATGCTCAAACTACTGGAGGATGAACAGGACATTTACGTAAGTCTCAAAAATATAGTTACAAAGGGTAATAAAATACTTTCCAATGGAGAAACCTGATGAATACTAAATGGACAGTATGTGCCTTTGGAGAAGATACGCTGAGAAGAATATCACTTCTGGTGGTACTGCTGACAAAAACGTACAATTTGAACCTACTCACAAGAAAAAGCAAAACAAAATAAAAAAACCTAAAAACAGGCTGCTTCGATTTAAAATAAGCAGTTTATACTCTTCAAAAATGTCTCAAATACACTGTAAGTCTTAGGATCTGTTCCAAATTAAAGGAAACGAAAGAGACGCGACAACTGAAATGCAATGCATGACTCTGGATTTGTCTTTTGGACCTGTGAAGAACATTATTAGAACAAACCTCTAAATCTAAATAGAATCTAAGCTTATATAATAGTTATTGTATCAACGTTAACTTCTTGATTTTGACAGCTATAGTTACATAATAACGTCCTTGCTTTAGGCAATGATGTAGAGCAAAGGCACACATGCCTGTCATTTATTCTCAAATAGTTTAGGAAAAAATATACACACATAAACAGACAAATAAAAACAACCCAGAAGCACAGGATTGGCTAATAGCTTAAAAAGCAACATGTTGACTTTGCTTTTCCAGTTAAATTTACTTTGCTGCTAATTACTTTAAAAGAGTATGCAAAACTAATTATTGGTATAAAACTATTTTGGAGAAGTGCTAAGATTACTAGATATACATTCAAGGGTTCTGAATAATCAGTATGCTGATTTCAAACCATTTTTAGTTTGTTCATGAAATGGATCAGTAGAAAACTCTATTTTCGATCAAAATCTTGATATAATCTAATAAGGTAGTTGAAAATAATTCAGTAGACCTTACAGACTTGCCCCATCAAATATCAAAATGTACTGTAAAGCTCTAGATAGAATTATATTGAACAAATAAACCCGACACAAAAGGTTTCTGTGCTGAGTGGATCTACTTTACATGAAGTCCCGGAGTAGACAAATGGACCTATGGTGAAAGCAGCCACACTAGGGGTGAAAGGGGAGAGTGAGAGGGAAAGGGCAAGAGGAGCCCCACAGAAACAGTGCATACTCTGACCTCCATCTACTTCACACCAAATGCAAAAACAAATTCCAAATGAAGTAAACATCCAGATGTAAAAATAAAACCGTAACTGTTACAAGGTAGAATACCTTTTATAATTTTAAAGCAAGGGAGGGCCTTTTAAAACACAACATAAAGTCTAGGAACCACATAGAGCAGGTTGGCAGCACACCCTGAATTAACGATTAATAATCAAAATCCCACAAACAAGATAGGTCAAATGACAGGCTGAAAAAAAACAATTATGACATTTTAGAGAGAGCATTCGAAAGTCAACAAGACAAACAACTCAGTAGAAAATGGGCAAAGGGCATGGAAAGGCAATTCAGAAAATAGCCATTTATCAGCAGCTCTCTAATTTGTAAAGTGATGCAAATGAAACCCCATTACCTGTGAAGAAATGCAGATAAATATAACAAAATACCTTTCTTCCCTATGACACATTTAAGAAGATAATATTTGGTGCTAGGTGAGAATTTTAAAAAATAGGCACTCCTTATTTTTGGCTGAGAGATTAATCAGTACAGCTTGTTGGAGTAGCTATTTTAAAAGAAAATGTACATATCCTTTGACCCCAGGATTCTACTTCCTATAAGTCAGCAAAAATATATTCTTTTAATCAGAAAGACACATTTCTGGTTCATGGAAGCACTGAGAATTAGAAAAAAAAATCTGGATAGTTTGGTAATAAAAAGACTGAGGAGCTAAGTTGTGGTATATTACATGGAAGATTACTATTAAGCTATTAAACAAGAATGGGGGCTTTTGCTTGTAGCACTATGGAAAAACGTCCTTAACACGTTAAGTGAAAAAAAACGAGTTATAAAATATTTTGCATAGTAGGACCTTTTTTTTTTTAAAGGAAAATAAATATACACAGGTGTGTGTGCGCATCTTAATGTATTTATTTTTAAATGACTGGGAAAACATGCCTGATCTTCTAACAAGTTGCCTCCTAACCAGTAAGGAACTTCTACATCTTATTTACTGCATATCTGCATTTTTAAAAACCGCAGTACTTTTTTTTTCTTTTTATTAAACAAAAGGGAAGCAAAAAGAACACCCACAGGCTGCATTTCTCCCCACTATCACAGTCCTTCTCTGCTGACTTTCCAGTACCTTTTGCCTTGGCAAAGACATTTACTTGGGCAAAGGGAAAAATGGACGATGTACCATGGACCACAGAAGTGACTCCAAGGTGAGGTAGGTCACTGACTGCTGTGCCCGCAGAGCTTATACCACAGTGTGGCTGACAGTGGTGCCTGCCTTTCAGACATCTCAAACCCAGTTCTTTACTGGCTAGATAATATATTTCATGTTGTTTTGGGGCACGAGCAACAAAGCCTCCAATTACCTAAGGGAAATTTCAGAAGTCCAAATGCCCAATTGTAGCTGATTCTTTCTTAAGACGGTAGTTGAACATTACTAAATTAAATTATTGAGTAAATACTGAGGGGGAAGAAAAACAAAGATGATATAGGCCCTGCCCTCAACGATCTGGTTCTGATCAAGGGAGAATGATATAAGCAAGGTATAAGTAACTCAGCCATGACAATGCACCTATGGAGATTAAGAATTGCCAGTGGTAGGATCAGACGTTGTGCCTGGATAAACTAGGATGTCAATGCAGACAGATAATGAAGAGGAGTGGGCAGAGCAGAGGGACAAGAGAGTGAATCCTTGCGGCCTGATGAAAGCTCAGAATGCAGTAGAGGAAGGTGATGGGGGAGGAAGAGGGAAAGGGAGGTTTGGGTCAGATGGTAGGGTCATTGGTGCCCCATGGAATGTTTTCATAGGGCAGGCAATTTTTGAAAGCAATGTCTGTGAAAGTGACAACTCTGTTTTAGCCAAGTGGTATTTAAAAAGGAAGTTAGTTTCTGCAAGTAAGGGTAAGAGGGAACTCAAACTGTATTAAATACTCTCTACCTAAAGAAGGTCTGGATAAGCAAGTGCTGCTGAGAAACCTACAGAGGAAAATGAGTACAGGTTCAAATACCCCTTCCACCATCTGAATTCCCAAGTAGCAGAGAAACAAAACACAGGGCAGGGATCTTCAAAGGAAATAATAAAACTTCATTCCAGGCCTTTTTGATTCACAGGGCCGTTCACAGGCCCCAAATATAACCAAGTAAACGAGATACATTAGCAAAGAAAGTAGGTTAGAAGGCATTGCTAGACATTAGCAGTGCCCATAAAATCTTCAATACCTTTGCTAGATCTCTTTGACGTCTTCTTATTTCCTTCAGATGTGATTTCAATTTCGTCAGGATTACCCCCTTCATCCTCAATTGCCTAAAGGGAAGGTGAAAGAAAAGTTCACCAAAAAAAGTCAACACAGAGACTTGACTGTCACAGAAGCTTTGAACTGCTGATCTGGAAATGCTGCCCCCAGCACCTTCCATTCATTCTTTCTCTTGCTGTACGCATTGGAACAAGGGCTCTGGAATCAGCCTGACTGCCAGTTTCTGCTTTACTTAAGGGTTCTGAGTTCGGTTTTTATTCTGCAACACAGAGCTAATAAAACTATCTTAAAGTGCTATTGTGAGAACTCTATTACTTACGCAAAGCAAGCACTGAACAAACGTTTGGCTTATTTTTAATATTATCACAATTCTGTTCATCCTATTCCTGGGCTTACGTGAACTCAAAAAGGGAAAGCATTCTCTTCAATTTCCTATGACTTCACCCAGCAATGTGCTGTTCGACCTTCTGAGATCCTGTCCTCCCCCATGCCATGCCTGCACCACCAGCACTGACTGCATAGAATATTGTCACTGAATTCCTACTGAGTGGCATGGGATGAGACATGGCATGTATTGCCTTATCTGATCATACACATCTACGACTGACTCCAAAGGCTTTGCTCTCAACCACTAGGGGACCCACCTCAAAGGATACAAAATTCTAAGGAGCTCTGGCAAGCCTGACCTCCTATCCCAAGAACTTGTCATTCACTTTGACAGCCTCCACCCACACGTAGCAAATCAGTATGGAACATGTCAATGATAACATCACTAGATGCTGGGCTTCATATTTAGGTTTTACTAAAAACTCTTTCTCTCTCTACTGTACTATCCTGTTAGCATAGTTTTCATTTAAACTTACTTCAAATACTGTTTCGTTTGTACACAATTCCAGAAGTCTCAGATTCTCAGCAGTTTCCTAGTTTGATAAGCCTGAATTTAGAATGGGGCTTGAAGGGTTCAACACCTATTATATACCAGGAAAGAAAATCTTTCACTCTTCTCTGAAGCAAGAGTCAGGAAGAGAAGTTGGAGTTCTGCCCTGGGGTCAAGGAACAGACAACCACAAAGTCCCTCACCCTTTCACTGGAGACAGACAATTCTGGAACACCACTAGGAGAAAAGAATTGCCCCAAGCAGGAGGGTACATTTCACCCTCAATGTGTCTCTTCTAAAGTGTTTACAGGGTCATCCCCAGGGGCGACTGAGGGCTCTAAGTCAGGCCTTGGCAAAATACACTGTGTGTGTTCCCTCCACCTTTTCATCATTTGCCCTTCCTGGAAAAATAAATCAAGAAAAGGACACAAACTAGAGAACAGAAGTGGAAGAGAAGATCGGTAATTCCAGACTTGCTTTGACCAGAAAATAGATATGGGTACAGTATTTACACATTATAGTCACACTCCTAAGAAACTGAAAGGAAGAAGGAGGGATGGATTTGTCCCCTCAGAGACGACAGTGATGGAATATCCTGAAGTCACCAGTCTCAGCCACCAGCCCGACAGGAAAACGCAATGCCATCTTATCAGTTCTGCAGGCTTTTGGGCTGTCTGGGGGAAAAAAAGGATAAAACTCCCAATTTGACTTTGTTGAGACTGTGGTGGCTACACCTTGGGCATGAAAGATGTCATGGATTCACAACTCGCCGGGGGGCCAACTCTCACCCACCCTGCATTTTAATTTTTCTCCAGGTGAATATGTCCGTCAACAAACTACCTGCCCAGGGTAAAGGAGGTTAGTATCCACAGTGAAAGAAACACAAGCTCAAGTTAGAAAAGCCCCAGCTGGCTCTGGGCCTATCAGCTCACCACTCTCCAGCCTGAGCTTCCTCATCCAGAAAACAGAAACTAATCCCTACTTCCTCCTAATAGTAAGGAAAAACACAACGACAACAGAAACACACAATTCTCAGTTGTCTGGGAGCCAATGGGGTGGGATGAGTCGCACACCTCACTGTCCGCAGGGGGATGAGGGGATAGGTGCCCAGGCTGAGAGGGTCCCAGGGCAAGAGGAGCTGGGTGGAAAGAAGGCAAACCAACCCGCCAACAAGGGGAAAAACGTGAGGGACACAGACACGTCACTCCGCGTTTTCCACACCCGTCCTTCAGGTATCAGAGGTCCCGCTTTGCCAACGGCGCACGGTGGCACCGGGGAAGAGGGAACCGTGACGACCACCGGCCCATCCCCAGAACTCCCCCGAGCCAGGCGGCTCGCCAGGCCCGTTTCACGCCATCTCCCTCGGCCTCACCAGGAAAGCGCCGTTCCCCTTTCCACGGAGAAAGGCGCGGGCTCAGGGGGAGCGCAACGACTCCCGGGCCCGAGCGCAGGGCCCTGCGGCGCGACAGAGCCCCGAGCCCGCCCGCCGCCCGCTTCGGGAGTGGGGGGAGTCGTGAGGCCGCCTCGGAGCGTCCCCCCCAAAACATTTTACGTTTTCCTGGTCCCTTCCGCGTTATTTCTCTGAGCTGCTGCTGGTGCACCCCTCAACTTTCTCCTCATTTAACATTTCCTTGACGTGTTTGCTTTGCAAACGAATCCCCCACCCAAGGCCTGTCGGCCCCCCCGGGACGCGGACCTCCGGAGCCCCCCGGCACGGGCAGCGCGGGCGCGGGGCCAGCGGCCGCTGGGGGTTCTCATCCCGGCGCCTCCTCTCCCCGGCCGTGTGACCTTGAGCGAGTCCCCTGCCTCGCCCGGGGAGGGGGGCCTTTCGGGGTCCCTCGGCCCCTCCTGGAGCTGGGGGGAGGGGAGAGACAGTGACAGGAAGGCTCCGGCGAGGCGGCCGGCGAGGGCCGCGGACCCGTGTCCCTCGCCACCGGCGCGGCGCTGGGGCTCGGGGCGAGCGCGGCGGGGCGCCCCGGCCCCCGTCGAGGCCCGCGCGGCGCCGGGAGGACCGCGGAGGGCGAGGCCGGGCGCGGGCCCGCGGCGCGGCCGGGGGCGGGCCCCGAGGCCCGGGGAAGCGCCGTGGCAGCCGCAGCGGGGCCCCGGGCCGCCCCCCGCCCGCCCGCAGGGCCCCGGCGCCACCTTTCTGAGCCGCTCCATCAGGACGCTCTTGTTGCCGCTCGAGTCCAGGTTCCGCTTCTTCAGCTCCGCCCGCAGGTCGATCACGCGCAGATCGCTGAGGCGCCGCGTCCCGGTCTCAGACGAGGCGGAGCTCAGCGCCGCCGCGCCCGCCGCCCCGGAGTCGCCTAAGCCCGCGAGAGTCTCCGCCATCCCAGGGCCCCTGGCTGCTACTTCGCCGTCGCCGCCGCCGCCTTCACACGGACGCGGCCCGGGTTGCGCTCGGCTCCGCGCACAAAATGGCGCCGCCTGCCAGAGCCCGGCTTCGGCCGCCCCGGCGCGCCTCGCTTCTGCGCAGGCGCCGCCGGCGCAGGCCCGACGCGCCCGCTCGCGTCTGAGCACGCGCGGTGCGCGCCCCGGGGGACGTGCGCAGGCGCCGTGCGTCTCGCCGGCCTCGCGCCGCGGGCGGCCTCGGCGCACGCGCACTGCGGGCGGCGGCGCCTGCGCGTGGCGACGCGGAGACGTGCTGACGGCCGACGCGCGGGCGGGCTGGCGGCGGAGTGCGCCGGCGGGCGCGGCGCGCATGCGCGGCCGGAAAGCGGGGCGGGCGGCGGCGAGTGCGTTTTCCTCACCGGCGGCGCCATTTTGTGCTCAGAGCCGCCGCCGCCGCCGCCGCCGCCGCCGCCGCCGCAGGGCTGGAGCGAGCCGGTGGCGGGGACGCGGAGCCGGGGATGGCGGAGCCTCTGGCAGGGCCCAGCGACGCGGTGTCTGGCACGGCCGCTGCGGGTCCGGGCGCCTCCGAGGCCGGGACGCGGCGCCTCAGCGAGCTGCGCGTGATCGACCTGCGGGCGGAGCTGAAGAAGCGGAACCTGGACACGGGCGGCAACAAGAGCGTCCTGATGGAGCGGCTCAAGAAGGTGAGGCGGGCCGCGCGGGCCCGCGCGGGTGCGGGAGGCCGCGGCGCGCGCCCGCCCGCGCCGCGCGCCCGCCCGCGCCTGTCACCGCGACGCCCGGCCCCGGGCCGCCCCCGTCTCGGCCGACCCCCCGGCCCGGGCTGTCGAGCGCCCGGGGGCCGGGCGGGGTGACCTTGGCCCGTCTCCCGCCCTCCCTGCGCCTTGCCGCGTGCCGGCCATCGCCCCCAGCGCGCTGACAGCCGCCTTCTCGGCCCTTCGCGGGCCTCCCCCTCTCCCGGCCGCCTCCCGGGGCTCCCGTTGCAGACGCGGCCCCGTGACCTTGGACACGTGCCTCCCCCCGCCCTGCGCGTCAGTGCCTCTTCCTGGAGAAGCGATGGCTGAAGGGCCTTTGCGATCTTACGGGGGAAGGGGTGCTTGTCCCTTTCCCTGGAACCCGTGGTCGTTTTGGGTCTGTTTGAGCTGTCACCTCCCCCACCACCCTCCCTAGAGCGCGGCTCCACCTTCCTGCCCCTCCCTCTGTCACATCATGTCCCACCTCATAGCCGCTTCACAGGTAATTGAGTACTGGAGATTGTTATCTCCTCAACCCAAACAAACCCCTTACGGGTAGGGACCTTGTGAGTTTCCTGGTGAGGGCCCAGTCCTGTGCCAGGCACGCAGGAGACACTGCCCCTGACCCGGTCCTGTTCGTGTTCTACCTGGGCACAGGTCAGAGATGGTCTGTGGACCGCTGCTCAGACGTGGGCCCATGTCCACCAAGGACAAGCCGCTGTTTTGCATTCTGTTGTTAACTAGAAGGTTGGGCAGTTTGGAGGTTAGGGGCCACTTTGGAATTGGTCATTGACCCCCATTCTGGGGCCCCAGCTTACACACCTGTTTGTCTTTTGGGTGTGGGGCCCAGAGAGAACTAGGTTGTGTTGGGTTCATTCATCCTGTGCCTTTTGGGCTTTCAGCCCAGATGGCGGAACCAGACTTACTCTCATCAAGGAAGGGTTTGGTTTGCCTCCGTGTGTTGGGAAGTTGTTACAAGGAACTGTGTGCCTTGTAGCTCTTGATGATGTGAAATTCTTTTCCTGACAGGCGGTCAAGGAAGAAGGGCAGGATCCTGATGAAATTGGCATAACATTGGAGGCCACAATCAAGAAGACAACAAAGAGAAGTGTTAAAGGTATCCACCTGTACTTATTGCTGCTTGAGGCCTGAGCATTTGTTTAAAGAACTTAGAGAACCAGCTTTTATGCACACTTTTGTCTTCCAGGCTAGGAGGAGAATGTCTTTGGCTCTAATTATCCTCCATCTAATAATTAGACCTGCTCTTCACCAACTAAGAAATAAATCTGTCGGGTGCTGGAGGAGATATGCAGGCGCCAAGTAAAATTGTGTATCAAAAACATCTGAGCTCTTGTCTTTGGGATTAAAAGAATGACAGTAGACACACTCTAAAAGCTGCCCTAACTGATTTGAGCAACTGAATGCACCTGTTCTGCTTCCTTCCTGGTTCGAAAAATAGGACTTAAAGCAGGGAAATGACTACCTGAGACTGAAAAGATCCCAACTTTCTAGAGTCCAAAATAAATTGTCGGAGTATTTGTACCCAGCCTATGTTTTACCAGTGTGATTTATTTTTTTTAAATGGAGGTACAATTTATGTATGGTAAAATTCACCTGTCTAAAATATTCAATGCAGTATGTATTCACAAGGCTGTACAACTGTCACCAATGTCTAATTCTAGAACATTTTTCTCACCCTGAAAAGAAACCAATGTGCCAGTGAGCAGTCACTCCCCATTGCCCCTGCCCCCTGCCCTTGGCAATATCTGATTGGCTTGGTCTCAATAGATTTGCCTATTCTGTGTCTTTGTTCACTTAGCATGTCAATTTCAAGGTTCATTTATGTGTAACATCAACGATTCTTATTTATGGCTCATAACCAGTTTTTTTGGAAGGACTTAATTCCGTAAAACTTTGAAATCTTGCTACCCTTATTGGTTGTCATCCTCGTTATTAGATTTTACGGTGATAAGGACAGTATGATTTGAAACACCTAGTGATGGACTTATTTTCTCGAAAGGTGCAGTGTAAAAACTCTCACAGCTGTCCATTTATCTGAAGTGTAAGATTCGGTTAGTGGAAAACAGCTGCTTACAAAGTAGAACATTTGTAGCTTTTTAAGCAATTTCAGTTTACTTTTTAACAGCTTTTCTTTAAAAGACAACTTTTGCATAACCTGTCTAACTGGTTAAAATTTGTACTTACATGTCTTTCGAAAGATTAGATTTTTAAAATTAGGTTCTATAAAGGGGTTTACATTTGTTTAATTCTAAAACATTGATGTGTTTTTGCTGTTCTTGTATTGGTTCATATTTCAGTTATAAACACTATCAATATGGACTGACACTATCAATACGGACTGAAAGACGGGTATATAGCAGGAAACGTGCAAATACTTCTTTGTGCTTTGCTGTTAAATTATCCATGGTCTGAAAAATCTTAAACATTGGCTGTGAAATGACTTACTATTAGTTTAAAAGTTTGTAATGCAAGTTTTCAATATAGATGCTTATTTAAAACTGTTGGGGTTCAAGGTTTGCTAGTCAAAAGGTTTTTGGCTCCTAGAGTGTCTTTACATCGTTAGTCAAACTAAACCTTAGTTGGGTGCTTCAAAAACTTCTCTCAATGTGGGTTAAAGCTTGGGTCATATCAGAACTACTTGGAGTTAATTTTTTGTCCGGAAAGCTTTGATAAGTTATTTCTGTTGGCACAGCTCTAGCACTGGTCCCTTCCCCTTCCTGTTTCAAAGAAGTCACAAACTCCCAGAGAAGGAACAGGTGGCCAAGGTCAGCCCATGCAGATTGTTGAGCTAGCATGCACTTCGAAGGTGTCGGGGTGCATGGTTAATGATATGAAGTATTAACTCTGCCCCCTGTCCCCCCATTGGAATTAGATCCTTGAGTTTATATAAAAGTGATTAGAAGGAATTAACTAATTGTTTCCAATATCTAATGCACAAAGTGGGACTAATTCTGGGAATTCATAATAAGCTATTGTTGCTCCCCCGCTACACTTTAATCATCCCTCCCGTTAATCATTCCCCTTTCCACCCCTGACCTATGGTTGATGCTGTTTCCCCTTAAGAACTGGATCTCTGAAGGTGGGGCATCCCCTCCCACATACTCTCAGGGTGCACTCGGTGGCTCCACCTGGGTGCGAACCCAGGACCTTCTGCGTGTAAAGCAGACATGTTAACCACTATAGAGTCACCCAGATTGTTGCCTTTCAAAAATAAAGAGTGGCTGAACTTAGGAAAAACTTTTTCATGATCCTCAAAACAAGATGTCTTCCCTGACTTATCTAAATAAGCAAAATTGTAGAAGACTCTTTGGATGTGTTAAAAGATTAAAATTTTGAGTTAGGTTTTATGTGGGATTAAAATTGAATTTTCTAGTTTGTCTCATCTCTCAGCCCCCTCCCATTTCAGCTTTTAGTCAGCAGAGCCCAGGCCCTTGGAATTGGGATGAAGCCTGTCTGTCCAGGGTTTGTCATTCCCACTCTCATGTAGGGCACTTTTTGGTGCGACTTTAGGGTGTGTGCATTGCAGGCTATTAATTAGAGGCCTAGAAATTGGGTGCAATTACCAAACATTTTTAGACAGTGTATTTCAAAAGCATATGTTGGGTTTAGATGTAGTAGTAAGTGGAACAGCTGAGTTTTTGAGTCCCAGCTTTGGAGCTGAACCAAATTCTCATGTGTCAAAAGTGGATAATAACCCTGCCAGCATTGTGGGGACTGTTAAATAATGAGATGTAGAGAGCATAGTGTTTGATGTGTAGTAAAATTGTATTTCTTGAGGAGTCATTAGTAAATAATGGTAAACGAGGCACAAGGTATAGGCACTGCGGTTTGAGTCTCTGATCAAAGATTGAGATTCCTTCTGTTTAATTTTTTCATTTTGGAAAGTTAAAAAAAATACTTTTTAATAATTTAGAAAACATAAAAGGCATGCCTATTAAAATGAAATGATCATTAATCATACCACTCAGTATTTTAAACACTGTTGGCGGTGGCCTCAGTCAGATCCATTTGTATGCATCTTCACACCTGCATGTAGACAAACATACACGTGCAAATTATTTTTTATGCACGTGCATTTTAATAAAAGTAGATCTAAGTGATTTCGTTTTTGTTTTTTTACTTTTAACTTTATGGGCATTTTACCATATTGTTAAATATTAATTACGAGCTTAAATTTGCAAGACATGGTGTACCCCGGGGTTTTACAGCTTTGGCACTGTTGACATTTTGTAGTGAATAATTTTTTGTGGTCAGGCACTGTCCTGTGTGTTGTGATGTTGTAGAGATCCTTGGTCACTCATTTTCCACTTGATGCCAATAGCACCCCCCAAGGTGTGGCCCCAAAAACACCTCCAGATATTGCCAGATTATACACCCCACTCTTCCTTTTGACTCCCCTTACTAGTGTCCCACATATGAACAAAATGTGCTGTAATTTGTTCAGGCTATGTGTGTGTTCTAGATGGGATAAATACCTATGTTTTGAATTCCCCATCAGACATTTGGTGCACGTTTTAATGGAAACGCCTGCTGTAAAGGGCATGCACATTTTTAAGGCTTTTGATATATGTGGTGCCCAGGGATTTTACTTTCTGAGTCTAGAAGTTTCCACTCTCCTTCCCCTCCTGCCTGCCTTGAGAACACTTTGCATTAACTGTAAATAGTTGTTTTGCATTCACAAGACACAGGATGACTGTGGACTTTGTGGTAGCCTTTGCCTTGCAGAAAAAGGTTCCTGAGCTGAAGGATGATAAAAGGCAGATGGCCTGTGTGAAGTGGGTGGTATGTAGGGGAGACCAGCAAAAGTTAACGATTTGGAGTGTTATTTTTGAGTTGCTGTTCTTTGATTAATGGATGGATATTACATTTTTGAAATTATGTTTGTTGAAAAATGCCTGCTATCCTTTGCTCACTCTTTTTTAGAACATTTGTCTTTGGATTGCTTTTGAAAACTTTGATGCTCTTTGATATTTTGTATAAAATCAAAATGCTTTAATAGTGTTACAGAGACCATGTCACAATAGAAATAAAATTACACGTGATAGAATGGGCACTTCTAGTTTCTCACCAAGTGTATCATTTTGCATCAGCTAATTATGAGGCCAGACCTGAGTGTTATCTGACTAATTATTCTCTAATTAGGACAGAAGATGGAGGAAGAAGGCACAGAAGACAATGGCCTAGAAGAGGATTCTAGAGATGGGCAGGTATGTGGCGTGACGGTGGAGACTCTGGCAAGAGCTCCGAGTCCTGGTCTGCATGGTCGTTGACACCTCTCATTCCCATTTATAGGAGGACATGGACGCAAGTTTGGAGAGCTTGCAGAATATCGACATGATGGATGTTAGCGTGTTAGAGGAAGCGGAAGTCGAGAACAGCAATGCTCCGGACTTTGGGGAGGACGGCACGGACAGCATCCTTGATGCCCTTTGTGAGAGCAAAGAGTATGTGGCCGCGCAGCTGAGAGAGCTCCCGGCTCAGCTCCCGGAGCACGCTGTAGGTAACTCGGATGCTAGATGTGTGGTAGCCCCAGGCTCTACGGGTTCACGCGCTATTTACTTGAGCTACAGAATGCTGGGTGGGGGCTGACGGAAAAGCGAACAGCGAAATCACCTATCCCCGTAAACACTTATTTCCTTCCACACCTGATCATTGGTGCCCATTTAAACTCCACCCAGGTCAGATGTTAACTAATGGATAACTTCTCTGTGGTACTGGAGAGTATTTTGATAAGTGGGTGGGAGTGCTTTCTAAGTATAAGTTGTAAAATGTTAGTATAGTTGAAAAAGTATTTTCTCTTTAAAAAGTAGGTTAAAAATAAAGACAGCTTATAATCTCATTCAAGTAATTTTGTTATTTTGGAAAAGGTACTGTATAAATAGGGTTAGACAGTCTTATTAAAAAATGTGAAATACAACGAAGAGAAGGATTTGTCCCCCTAGAAGGACCCCTTCCATGAAAGGGCTTTCAGTTAGTGTCCGTGCAGACACGGGAGGGTTTTAGTTTGTTATTGGGGTCGATTTTCCAACTTTTCACCCCCGGTGTCTTGGAATGGAGCTCTCAGTAGTGGCCACCCTGGGACCAATGTGATAGCCAACGTGATGTGCTCAGCAGTTCTGGTTTGGTGGTTTTATTAAGACATTACAGCTTTACCTGAAAAAAGTGCCCTCGTAGGACCGAACTTTAACCTTATGAGCAAAAGTCACAAACTCCAAACATCACCGCACCTCAACCTAGGGTAGCATTTGTCCCTCCCCTCAGCACAATCCTGTTGTTTCATGTGTCATGTTAATTATTTCCAGAGCGAGGTCTTGGTTTCCACCTTTTTGGCTGATGGGAGCTTCCAGGTTATAAGTAAGGTTCAAACCTAGAAAAAGAAAAATATGTGGGAAAGGATATTTTTGTGTTTTACTTTAAAAGGCGAAAGCCCTCCAAATTTATTAATCTTTAAGGTGAGTTTTTTTTTTTTAAGTAAACAGTAAAAAGAGGAAACGATCAAGTGTTTTTAGTAAAGCACTGTAAAAGAAAGTGCCCGGTTATAGTTCTTTTGAAAGTGTTGCTACCGAGTGGAATCAGGATTTCGAAGTTTTGCATTTTGCTTTGGAATTCTGTGGCCAGGTGGTATATGTCCACCAGTATGTGGAAGCTGCATGGGAAATGAATTCGGTTCATTCCAGCGGTGCTGACAGAATACCTACCATGACAAGCCTCTGTCAGTAATGCTGTGTCACCCAGTCCTGGAGCAGGGGTGTGGGCAGGGAGGCAGGTGATAAACAATAATCCAACAGTGGACTTGCAGATGGCAAGAGCTGTATGAAGGAAATAGACGTGTAGGTTGCCTACACTGTGGTGAGACATAGACTTTGGCATTCACAGCTCTGTCCCCACAAAGTGATCTTCCTTTCATCTTGCAGGTGGATGGGGAAGGCTTTGAGAGTGCTTTGGATGCTTCATCATTGGACTTCAGAGTACCTCCGGTAAGGGACCATCTGGTTGTGCAGGGCTGGAAATTTTGCATGAGTGGTCAGCTTCCCGTAATGAGAAGAGGATACATGCGTGTACGTAGTGACAACGATCTGTTGAGTGTTGATACTGAGTTGGGTGCTGGGAGGTTGAGCCCAACTGCTCAGTCTCGGGATTTGCAGCCTGGTGGGGCAGGACAGATGCCCAGCAGGGATGAGACTGGGAGGGAGAGAAGTTCCGTGTGGGACGAGTTTAGGCCATCAGGCTGTGAACACGCCTAGAAGGCTTCCTGGAGGTCTGATCTGACATCGGACAGGACTTAGCCTGGTGAGGGGACACAGGCGACTTTGGGACAGAGGGAGCATGACTCACTACGGGGATGGCGTACGTGAGGTGGAGCCATGCTGGCCGGGTGGGGTGCCGGAAGCAGGGCGGGCCGGCTTGCCAGAGTGCGGGCCAAGGAAGGAGCTCTGCTGATGGTCTTACAGACAGGCATGGCAGCGGGAGCTTTTAAGCAGGGTAGAGAGAGACAAGGTAGAGAGATGCTTTTAACAGGTTTCAGCTTTAAACAACAGTTGGGAGAAATACTCCAGTCTGGTGTGATGTATAAAGCAGTGGCCATCTGCATGATCTCTGCCTCGACTGTGGGAGTCTTTGCCAGCCACAGAGTCCATTAGATCAGCTCGACCGTGAGGTGGGGTGGCCCAACTCGGGGGTGGGGGGTTAGAATGGAACAGACTAGTACCAGTACCCTTCTGCTTTGGCTGGGCAGAAACTGACAGACTAACTTGTCGTCTTTGGATGATCATAGAATGGAATACATGGTTTTGAGTGGAGAAAGTTGTTTGAAACGAGCATTTCTTCATTCTTGATTGAAAGCTATATCTGCTTGGGAAAAGTATCTGCCCAGTGTTTTAAGTACCTTGTTTTTCTTTCTCTTTTTTCAAATAGGATATTGATGAACCGCTGTTGGAGCCAGGTACTGATAAGAGAAACACAACAGTTATGGTTTGAAAGTTTTCTCACTACTATTTTTATCAAGCTGTTTATGTATTTTTAAGCTGTGTTATGGTCTCGTATATTATTTTAATGGTGGACAATCCAGATCATACAGGATCAGAGATTGGAAACCCATTCGTATCACCAGATCTGTGGAATAGCTGTTCTGGTTTCTGGAGGTCATGTGCATGTGGTGAGATGTAGTGATTATGTTCATCTCTCTAACCACATCGAGCGGTATTTATGTAATTTCTCCCCTTGATTCTTCCATGTGTTTCCACACATGAAACAGATCTTGTGATATGTCGCTGCAGTCATTTGAATGCAGTTAAGGCAGGTTAAAGTGGTTGAGGGCATTTATTATCCGAGAAGTGACTGGATTCCAGAAGAGGAAGCAGAGTTTCTTCATGAAAATTTCCAACACGTTATTTCCCTTCTGGACTGCGTTTTTCTCCCACCATCGGAAGAGTTTCTGGTTTTCATGTTGGACTATTCTGTTAAAAGAAATTCAAAGAAATTTGGAAATTGAGCTGTCATTGAATGGTGATTGCATTCGGTTCAGCACCTTGGACGTTGGGAAAATAAGTCCGAAGACCCAGAGTTGAAGAAAACATGAAGAAGACTGTCGAGAAGCGGCCAAGTGGTTGTAGGTGCTTAAATCTGTGGGGGCCTTTTCTCTTGCGGGTAGCGTAGCGGCTTGCTCTAGCAGGCGGTCGGAGCGCAGGTAGTGTAACCAGTGTAACGTGTGTACCCGCGGGTTTTCCAATCTCTGTGTAGCTAGCAGTTCTCTTCGTGTTAGTGGCAGCCGTGCCAGTTCCGCATTTGTGATTGCTGTATTTCCCTGGTAATTAAACCTTGTGCCATTCTATTCCTGTTAAATCCGTAGAAAATGAGAAAATACTCGACATTTTGGGGGAAACTTGTAAATCTGAGCCAGTAAAAGAAGAAGGTTCCGAGCTGGAGCAGCCATTTGCACAGGATACAAGTAGCGTGGGGCCAGACAGAAAGCTTGCGGAGGAAGAGGACCTTTTTGGCAGCGGCCATCCGGAGGAGGGTGATTTAGATTTGGCCAGCGAGTCAACGGCACAAGCTCAGTGGAGCAAGGCAGACACCCTGTTAGCGGTAGTGAAAAGGGAGCCCGTGGAGCAGACAGGCGATGACGAGAGGACGGACTGTGAGCCTGTAGGGCTAGAGGAGCCAGTTGAGCAGAGTAGTAAAGCGTCAGAGCGCGCGGAAGCCTCTGGCGAGGAGGTCGCGGAAGCGCCCCGGGAAGCCTCAAGCCCAGACCCCAGGGATAGCAAAGAAGACGTGAAGAAGTTTGCTTTTGAAGCTTGTAATGAAGTCCCTCCGGCTCCTAAAGAGTCCTCAGCCAGTGAGGGCGCTGATCAGAAAATGAGGTTTGTTTTTTCTCAGTTTTAGACCAGACGCTATCTCCTTTTCATTGGTCGTTTAATGACACACATAAGCTGTTTTTTCTGCAATTGGCCAGCCAGACTGATGAAATTGTGTAGCTTACTTCTAAAGAATGTTTTATTTCTCTTTGTGTATTTTTAATGGGTGATTTGATTCTTTTTTCTCAACCTTCTATGGTTGTCTTCTTAAATCGTTAAGCGTTCTCTTCAGCTAAATCGAATTGACTTAAGAATCTGACATTGTATTTTTGGGGGGGGTCAGATATCCAGTATATAAGCTTGCAAAGGTGTCTGTTAAAATTTTATTTCAGATTAATTTTCTGGTAGGTATTCAGTTTTAGCACATATGCTTTTAATTTAGTTCTCTTTCATTCTTTTCCCGTGCGATTAACATTCACTTTTGTCTCTAGCTCTTTTAAGGAAGAAAAAGATATAAAGCCAATCATTAAAGATGAAAAAGGTATGATTTAACTTACGTGGTGGGGAGCCACCTATGGAATCCTCAGTTTGGGATGGAGGGAGGGGCCTGTGGGAGCCACAGTCTGGATCCAGTAGTTTCATTGTAGATTACTGAAATGAACTGTCTTGATATCTTGAGAGACTATCTTTAAATGTTGGCGAGCTGACTTTTATGTCTCTCTCGAGGTTGTCATTTTGGGGCTAGTGAAAATCCTGTCATACTGCATCCTATTATAATTCTGTTTTTCCTTGCATAGTAGTGTAACAGGAGTTTTAGAAACTTCTGTCTTGGTTGGGAACTGATCATTGAAAGACAATTCAGTTTGTAACTGACTTAGACATTTCTCAAGTAAGAAAACTCAGTTTCTGCCACTCAAATTTTCGTCTTCTGTTCCTAGGTTGTGGCAGTAATTAAATTTTTGAATCAGAAGAGTCGAAATTGAACATAGTTAGGGTTTAAGAGAGGGCCCTATCTTAGGCGTGGCCGTGCTTCCTGTGATGCCTGGAAGCAAAACATAACACTCTCCCTCCTGCTCCAGGTCGGGTGGGCAGCAGTTCTGGCCGGAATCTGTGGGTCAGTGGACTGTCTTCTACAACTCGTGCGACAGATCTGAAGAACCTTTTCAGCAAGTATGGAAAGGTATGCTCTCCCTCACGTCTCACCACCCAGCTTCTATTTGGTGTTAAAAAACATGCTCAAGGGTTTAGAAGTTTCCTTGGTGCCACTGTTAATTTTATTGGTGGTCGTTTGATTTATAAAAAGGCAAGGGAGGTAATCCCCTAGGGAGAAAACCCACCTGGCTTTGGGTGATGTGCCTTGTTTCTGGTGGACAGTGGGTAACAAGCAGAGCAGATGATCATGTAGAACAGCGCTCAGAAAACATGTATAAGTGGTCCCAACCTAAATGTTGTTGTGGTTCTTTCTAACTTTTCAAAAAACTTCTGTTTTCGTTCTTAATAGTAAGTGAAGAGTTGACATGTAGCATTTTTTAAAATCTTAGCAGCATCATAAGTATATAGTTGGAGAACTGGAACGTGATAGTGGTTTATACATAAATCAACTCAGGCTGCTCACAGGTGCAGGAGGAAAATAATACAATTCAGAAGTCTTCCAAGGAACTTGAAGGATTTTTAAAAATGATTCTGTTATCTCGAAATTAGATGACGAAGCAGCCTTACTATGTGAGTCGTAGGCACACCCTGGTCACCTGGGTGCCTGTGGGAAGCGGCCCTCTCAGAGAGGTAGGTGAGCTGTTGAGAAGCTGCGGAAATTCCAAGCAGAGTTCGGTGGCTATCTCATCCTGGCTGCCCAGGTCATTCCTTGCTCAGGTCTGTGTCACCCAATTAGATATTGGTGAATGCATTGGTGACTTAAGCAGATAGGACCCAGCTGTAATCTCATTTATTTTGACTTCTGGACCCACGCACTGATAATAAAGCCTGTGTAAACAGAAGGTCACTGTCAGCATAGATCTCGTAGGCTGGTGGAAAAATCATTTACACAGTAAACATACCACATGTTCTGATAAGTGTATTAAGGAAAATTATAGCATGCCATTCGTGTGCGATAGGGAGGCCTAATTTGGATTTGGGAGGTAGGTTTGACAAAGCTTGCTGAGGAAGTGATATTTAGGGGAAGGCCTGAGTTGGCCTTGGCCTCAGGTCCGGATAAAGGAAGACTCTATGGTGGGACAAGGTGAGCTCATCAAAGGTTGCCATGAAGAGCTAGAAGGCCAGAGGGTAAGGGGTACAGGGGATGTGTGAGCTTCTCGTGGTATCCACTCCCATTTGGGTTTAACTGTCATTGGAAGTAAGGCCTTGCAAGGATGATTAGTTTGGTGGAAAGGTCAAATGACCCCGTAATTGGCTCAGGCCCCTGACCTTGAGGAGAGGCAAGAATGTTAAGCTTCATCTCTGCAGTTAGAGAGCTGACACTCGTGTCCTCAGAAGAGGCTCCTGTCACCTTCGGCCCTGTAGGGGATGCTCCGGGCGGATGGGAGCTTTTCACTGTAGACAGAGCAGCGTTCCTCCAGCCCTGCAGGCAGAAACACAAATGTCCGGGTCTGCGGGGAGCCAGAAGAGCGTGGACCCCCCTCATCATCTCACAGTTGGGTCACAGGTCCAGAGAGAGGAGATGACTTGTTCAGGTTCACTCAGATGGTCAGAGCCGGAACACAGGGTTCGTGGGTCTCGGGCCCTCCATACTGTCCTGGGTGTGGCTCTACCCTCACTTGCTAGATTGCCCTACAGGAGGTTTGCACTTAACACGAACATTCGTGGGGCGGGGTTTCAGTCTGCCACCTGGCTGTTTTCTCTGTCCTGTTTCTTCATGACTCCAGTGTTCCTGTTTATTTGCCGCCCTTTGCATTGGGTATTTTTTTTTGCAATTTGTGCAAAATTGTAACATATGTAACTGGTATATCTACATTCTAATTCCTTGAGGTGTAAAGTTAGGTTGTTGATTTGAGATTTTTCTCATTTGTTGATGTGGGCATTCATCGTGAACTTCCCTCTTAGAACGGGTTTTGCCATATCCCATCAGTTTGTTTGCCGACTTTCCATTTTCATTTGTCTCAAGGTATCTTCTCTCTTGATATCTTCTTTGATGTTTTAGTTGAACTATAACTTCTCTTTTAGTGGTTGCTTGTAGGAATTAGTGTTTGTCTTAACTGACCTCAGTCCCTCCCAGTGACATCATACAGAGGTACATGCCTCACGATAGTGCCCCGCCATTGCCCCCTCAGCCTTTACCACAGCACCATCGTATGTTTTACTTCTAGTCAGTGAACCACACAGTGTATTCTTGGCTTGTTTTTGTGGGATTTTTTTTTTAAACAATTATCCTTAAGAGAAATTAATAAATAAGAAAAAAATGTGGGTTTTTTACCTCCCACGTGTTTGCAGTTTGGGGTGCTCTTTTTGTTTTTATCCGAGTGCCCACTGGTTACCATCCTTCCTCCGTGAACAGTTCTTATAGGGCAGGGTTGCCGATGAGAAACCTGTAGATCCACAAAAGTGGTTCTTTTGCTTTAATTTTGGAAGCTGTTTCTGCGGGCATGGAATTCCGGGTTTGTTGATCTTTGAGATGACAGAGCCGCCACACTGCTTTTGGTGCACGTCGCTTCTGCCCAGTTTGGGCCGCGGTCCTCAGCTTTGTTCTCTTGTGCACACGTGGCTTCTCTTCCTCTGGCTGCCTCTCACATTTTCTCTTTATCACTGGTTTGGAGCACTTTGCCAGTGACATGCGTTGATTTCGTTTGCTAAGGTTTCTCCTGTGCCACTTGCCTCTGAGGACCCCGCACATCCCACAAGTCACTGTTGCTCTGGTTTCTTTTGTGTCAGTCTTCTTTCTTTGTTTCATTTTGAATAGCTTCTCTCTGTCTTTTCGTATCTTTTCTTCTGTATTTTCGGCTGTCAGTCTCATCTAGTACATTTTTCGTCTACAGAAGTTCGGTGTGGGTATTTTTAAACATCACCCATGTTTTCACCTGACGTGCTCAGCCATTCCTCCGCCTTCTTAGATAGGATAAAGCAAAAACTGTTGGTATCTTTGTCCACTAATTCTGTCATTGTGTCATTTCTGGGTGTTTCTATCGGTTGGTTTTCTTCATTAGAGTTGGATTTTTCTTGGCTAGCCCACTTGTTTCTGATTAGATGCCAGGCATTGGGACTCTTGTCTTGATGAGAGCTGATTATCCTTGTGTTTCTACAAATGTCCTTGAGTTTTGACTGGGACACAGTCCAGTCACTCGCTCCTCTGAGGGGGCTGTTACACTTTGCCATCGGCCCGAGCAGCCTTAGCTTGAGGCCGGTGTCATCGCCTCCTAAGCACTGCCCTTCCACACACACACACAGCCTGATGCCCAGGAATGACCGGCCTTGCCGCCAGGTCACTGAGTTCACTCAGGGGGGGGGATGGGCCATTTGCAGGTCGGAGTGAGCCTGGGGATTATTCCCTCTGCTCCTACACCTGGTCCCCTCCCTGGCCTCACTCATTTCCTCACATGTGCGCTGCTCAGGGGACCCTCGGCAGCTCCCTGCCACCATCTCTGCACAGCTTGTCCTCTGCGGTAGTATGGTTGCTTGCTGCCTGGATCTCCTCAGACTCGGAGCTCTGCTCACCTCGGGTAGCACCCCCCTCAGACCCTCCTCCTGAAGTCTCCAACCTGTGTGTGTGTGTAAACCCTTGTTGCCTACATTTCCTCCCCTTGTTTAGTTTCAGCAGGCAAGAGGGTAAACGCTTGGTACTCCAGTCTGGCCGGAAATGGGCGTTCGCTCTGCATCTGGGCCAGCACCCGCCTTGGTCATATAGACTGGGGGCTTTTCTGAGCAGATATAAGCCCTCAACTATCTACAGATACAGTGCATTTGGAGAAAACGATCCAAGTAGGGAGGGCTTTTGATTAATTAACAGGTTGTGGTTAGTGAAGTTTAACTGTCTTTAGTTTTCCTGGTTTTTTCTGTCACTATGAGGGCTGATCTTGTATCAAAAGCAGTTGTATTTTGATAGGTCAGGATTAACTAGAACCACTTTAATAACTGAAGATCCAACGTTTTCTGGAGAAGTGAAAACCAGTGGAAATAATTCTGATCAGCTAACTGCTAATAATTTTTGACATGTTGTGTGGTTGGTTTTTTGAGAAAATAAGAGTGCCCTTTCCCACAAAGGTTGTCGGGGCCAAAGTGGTGACCAACGCCCGCAGTCCTGGTGCGCGCTGCTACGGCTTTGTCACCATGTCAACATCCGATGAGGCGACAAAGTGTATCAGCCATCTCCACAGAACTGAGCTTCATGGGAGAATGATCTCCGTAGAGAAGGTGAGGCAGTCCTTGCCTGCTGTAGCTCCCTAGCGCCACATGTGACAAGATGTCATCTGTGAGCTGTTTGTGTTATATTTTAGGCTAAGAATGAACCTGCTGGGAAGAAGCTGTCCGACAGAAAAGAGTGTGAAGTGAAGAAGGAAAAAATATCTAGTGTTGACAGACATCATTCTGTGGAGATCAAAATTGAAAAGTAAAGTGATTTTTTTTTTTAACCTTCCTTTTGGGATGATGGCTGGGAGGAGGGCAGGTGGCAGCCACGGGGTCATTCATGAAACAGGCATGTGGTCGTCTTTGCACAGGCAGCCTTCTCAGCTTCTCGTTTAAATCAGAGGTGATTTTTGTGTCTTGCTGCCTTTTCAAATTCAGTTATCAATACAGATACTCATTGAAGTAACCTGTGATTCTGAAAAATGGATTCAGATAGTTCTTAATAAGTACACATGTCCAAACAACTTAGTACCTTTTTTTAAAAAAACACACACAAGATGAAAGAATAATACTTCTGTTTCATCCTTAACATCTGGGCCCTTTAACTTACGGGTCCACTCACACTGTAAAAACTGAACCCTTTGCTGAGAATCTGTCAGTCTCAGTAATTCCATTTTACTGTTTTTTTACTTAAGAAAATTTAGCATTGTGTACACTTGTGGACATTAATAATCATAAGTTGGACTTGGTTTTTAAAGATGTGATTGATAGCCTTCATCATGGCCACGTTGGAAATCATAGATATGTGAGAAATGGATGTCAGATTAGCCTTCACCTACTTAGAAGTGAGACCTATACCTTTATCAGCAATTTCTCTAAAGACAGACACATCTATGAAGAGTGCTGAAATATCTGTGTTGGTAGAACGTGGGGAGCTATTGAGAGTTCTTGATTCTTTGGTGTCTTGAGATGCATTTTACTCATTGATCATCTTAATCAACAAAAGTGAGGTGTGTTTACAGCAAAAAGGAAGGGGGACAACGAGTTACCATGGGCCAGGGGGTTTACCCCTGGATAAGTCCAGTAAGGTCTGTGCTCTGTGTAGAAGAGGAAACAGGCTTAGAAAGGGGCTGTGCTGGCCCGAGGTCACTCAGCCCAGCTTGCAAGTGTCAAGGCCAGGATTTACTCCTGGGCCACTGCCCCCAGCAATGGGTGATGAGCTTAAGATGTTTAAAACCAAACTGCCTTCAAGTGGTTTGCGTAGGAGGTTGGGCTTTTTAAAATTTGTTTTTAAGCTTATTTTTTTTAAGTGAAAATCTCTCTTAACCTTTCATTTTAAGAATTTTTAGGTTCAGTAGTCAGCCTGAGCAACATAGGGAATCTCTTCCAGAGAGGTAGCTTGTCTTGGCTGTCCTGGACGCGTGGTGATTGCTCTGTGATTGCCACTGGGAATGCACACTCTGAGGTCAGGCATGAGACACTACCCTGGGAGACACTTTTTGGTTTATATCCCTTCAGCCTTTTCTTCTACATACTTTTTTTTTCTTTAGGAATTACTTTTTTTTTCAACAGATTCTTTGTGTGTAGGAGATACCATGTGAGTCCAGAACAAGTGGGGGAAGGGTCTCCTACAAGGAGGAGGCACCTCCTCGGCCAAGTTGGGAGGCACATCTGAAATGATCCATGGCAGCCTTTTCTCTAGTCGTGGTGTCACTGGAAGCAGTCTCTAGTAGGTCAGAAGGAAAATGGGGGGTGACCGTGAAGTGTGCAGCAGTTGAAAGGAACCAGACCGTGTGTGTTTCCACACAGACTAACCTTTAAAACACGAGGCGAAAAGCAATATAGGGCAGCACGTCGAGTGCCATTTCATTACATCAGTCTCTAGAAGTGCCATAAAACATCCCAGAGTGCAAGAAGTGCTGGTTATCCCAGAGGGGCCTGGCCTTCCTGTCCTGGTACCTGTCACACTGTGGGCATTTGATAAGCATAGAGTTTAGCTGCCTGAGACAGTTGAATGGCAATGATGATTTATTTCACTGCTTAGAACAAAACTGCCTTCGGTTGAATGGTTACTAACAGTTTTCATATCTGCTGACATATAACACACCATTTTAACTCTCCGAAGTATGCAGTTAGCAGGCGCGAGTGCTGGTGGGCAGGTGGGCCACTGCTTCATGCTGCGGGGACTTCCCATCCTTGTACGGGACCTCCATTCTATTTTGTACTATATCTATTTGGGAAAAATGTTTTTCCCCACAAAACTTAACACTCCACAAATTTTGCTTCACAATGACACATTTCCAAAGTAGTTCTTCACAAGCATCCTTACATGCTTGGAGTGTCTTCTCGCATCTGTCTACTCGCATGCCTGTCTTATATACGAGGGCAGCTGGCATTTTGGAAAAGCATCCCACAAGCCTGCCGTTTCATCCTGCGTGTTTGGGATGTAGCAGATAACTCAGTTGGGAGTAGGGGCTGCACCTGGAGAGGGCGTTGTCATTCCCACGGTTTCCAGTTCCCTCCATCCACTTGCCTCCGGGCTGGTTGGTTTTATGCAGATGTCTGAACAAGCAAAGCACTCCTGATAGAGTCTCAGGAACTCAGGTTTGATAACCACCTTTTTACACAGAACCATAATTAAGAAGGAAGAGAAGGTGGAGAAAAAGGAGGAGAAAAAGCCTGAAGACATTAAGAAGGAAGAAAAAGACGAAGATGAGCTGAAACCAGGAGCCACAAATCGGTCCAGAGTCACCAAATCAGGTGATGAGCGTCTAAGTGTTCATGAACCCGGAAGAGCCAGTCAGGGTGGTGGCTGGTGGGTGTCATAGATCAAGTGGGCACAGGAGTTTTTGGTGGCTTTGCTGAGCTTGGCTGCTTGTGGGAGGCCGTTAAAGTAGCAGAGCCCTAGGCAATGAGAGGGCATACAGGAGTTCCTGCTGGGCAGCAGCAGTCCAGAGGTGCTATGGGTGGCGACTAGGGTTCCTGCTTGTCCTGAGTCTCCAGCAGAAGAGAGACATTTGCTAGAGGGCTATTCTAGTTCGTGAAACTAATTCAATGCAATTCTGCAGGTGTGTGGTCAGGTTTTTCCCACATGTATGTTAAAACCAGGTCTAGTAAAAACTAGTGAAACAAGAGACCCTCACGTAATCTGTCCCCGTCGAAGCAGTTGCTCTAGGAGTATGTCACTTCTGTTGTCATTTTATAAAAATTCCTTGTGTTTTGCACCTTCAGATTTGCATGAGACTCCACAAAATGCTTTGTGGCAAAATAAATCTTGTCTCCTCCTGTGCTCCGAAAGACAAAACTAGAAACAAAACCCAACCATCTGGAGCACTGGGATTTGGTGCAGTACATTCGAAGTTAAATCTTGAACTTTTGTGGTAATTTGCCAGCAGTGTCATGAGGAGTGTGTTTTTAAAATGTCCGAGTATTGCAGATCTCCCTAAATCAGTAATCATTCCAGTAGAGCCTACTTAGTGTGGCGTGGAGGGGAGAGTCAGTTTGGAGCCTTTGCTGTTGTAGATGAAGGATGGGAAGCCCACTCGTGCTAGGGGGCTACCCAGAGCTGTCAGTGTCTGATTCAGAGCACAAGGGTTTTACAGAGCTTTCCAGAATGTGTGGGAGGAATAAAAAACCAAAATCGTTTCTCGGGGAGCCACTAGGATTGAATGTGAGGAATAATGGGGCCTTGCAGGTGGGATGTGTTTGTGTACATGTCACAGAAGGCACTTTGACTCAGATTTAAGTTTAAAACGTGAGCAGATCACGTCCACTCCATTCCAGTGGGCAGAGACCTGTGAGGGTCCGCCAGCCGTTTCATGCTTCCTTTGTATCCTCATGAAGACGAGGTAAGTCACAGAGGCTCCAGCGGTTAGCATCAGTCACTTGACAGAGTGGCGAGAGCCCCCATCCGGCCTATGTACCCCTTGCTAGGAGCATGTTGACATGTTTTCACAGATTATTGTGTTTTTTTTCCTGAAGGAAGCCGAGGAATGGAACGGACAGTCGTAATGGATAAGTCAAAAGGAGAGCCTGTCATTAGCGTGAAAACCACAAGCAGGTCAAAGGAGAGAGTGAGTATTGCTTCTGTATCTCAGGTCCAGCTGTTTTTATTGGCTTAATGACAATGATTTGCACGATAAAAACAACACTGTTTGCCCTTCACATTTTTAAGAATTCTTTGAAGTCCTCAGG
Organism: Cynopterus sphinx; assembly: GCA_030015415.1. Classification (NCBI taxonomy): domain Eukaryota; kingdom Metazoa; phylum Chordata; class Mammalia; order Chiroptera; family Pteropodidae; genus Cynopterus; species Cynopterus sphinx. The sequence continues at coordinate 39,241,826 of CM057390.1, read as the reverse complement.
AGGCACGTTGATAACTCTAGGTTATATGTACAGGCAAATCAGGTTCTAGAACTTAAAACAGTACTCATCCACATTGGCTCTCCGCAAATGTCGGCTTTTCACTGATCATCAGTTTGTACCGTCTTTTGTTGGGAGAACTGGTTCTGGACGCTGGGCACAGTGGGCGGGCTGCTGCTCTGGCTGATCGTTAGCAGGCCGTTCGTGTTCTTTTGGTTGATTTTCTAGTTTTCTGTTAACCAAAAAAGAGATGTAGAGTCCACCCTAGAACTGCCTGCGTGTCGTCAGAGAAGGCGGTGGTGCGCCCAGCTGGACAAGCTGATGGCTTCTCGTTTTGCTTCCTCCGCTCTGGAAAACAAAGCTCTGCTTCCCAGTCGAAGGTCCCAGTAGAGCGCTGACGGAGACAGCGCTGCTTTTCCAGGGGCGCAGAGGGAACAGGGTCTATCCAAGAACTTAACATTTGGATTCTGTAGAGAATAGTTTCTGCTGCCTTTTTTTTTTTTTTTTTTTGTGGGCTACATGAAAATCATAAATAAGAGACACTTAGAGAAGAAAACAAAGATGCCCTTATTAGCCAAATAACTTGCAAGTTAATAGCGGTGATGCCTGTGCTGTGGTCTCTGTGTAAATTGCACACGATAGAAGAATCCTAGTCTAGTTCAGATGTGTGTACTTTGTGCATTTGTAGTAATCATTTTTCTGACGTTAATAAGCCAATTTTGATAAACAGAGCTCCAAGAGTCAAGATCGCAAATCGGAAAGCAAAGAGAAGAGAGACATTTTGTCATTTGACAAAATCAAAGAACAGAGGGAGCGAGAGCGCCAGCGGCAGTGGGAGCGGGAAATCCGGGAGTCGGAGAGGCGGCGGTGAGTGGGGCCGAGCCAGGCTGGTGGCCAGCTGCTGGTCTCCTTGGGGTATGGTTGTCCTTTCTCCCCAGTCAAGTCTTCTATGTGGCCTGAGTCCCCCCCCCCCCATGAGTTTCCTCCAGGACTGAAAGGTGAGGGTTTGAGCCAGGTCACCGTCAGTCCATCATGGGTTTATCTGCGAGCATTTCCTCTGGCCGAAGTCGGTCCCTGGCCTGTGGAGCAGCCTCATCCCGGGTGGCTCTGATGGAGGGTCCCCATTGTGGAGGCCTCAGTCTTCCCTCCAGATGCCTATGTAAATAAAATCAAAACCAGCAACTAAGGAATGGGGTGGCTTTGTTAGAGGTACCATCACAGGAGTGGGTCGTTCTTCACTCCTGAGATGTCTGTTTAGTGGCCTTCACACGCAGCAGTGGTCACTCAGTGACACTCTTTGCCCTTGTCTTTTGTTGAGCTGGTTTATCAGAGTACTTTCAGTTTCTGCCATTTCACACCCAGATGTCTTAGAGCCTCGTCATTTTCCCTCCAGTGTTGCTCCGTGAAACAGAGCTCTGTGTCATGGCGTTTGGGGAACTTCTTTGAGCTAAAGCAGATCACATAGAAGCTTCCTGAAGGTCGTGTGATTTCAGGCCCTGGTTATGTCAGTTTGGAGAATAAACACACATTGAGAAGCATTTGACCACCTTCGGAGGTCTTGGGCTTCCAGCTGGCTGGCTGGTGCTTGGTTTGGAGCCTTTCCAGGCACTGGTGGAGTGTGTGGAGTGACAGTGACTGCTCCTCAGACGAAGAGGGGGACGTCCCAGTTCCTGCTCAGCTCCAGGGGAGCAGCAGTCGAGGACATGTAACTTTGGCTGTGGCTGCTGGTGCCACCCTAGCATACGATCAGTCCCTTCGGCCTCCTTTTCTGGCCCCACACCTTGCCAGAATACAGCCTTTTTCAAGGGAAGGCGCGAAAAAGACAGCTTTTCGTAGAGCACTGACCCACGGCAGGGCGCCCCTCTCCCTCCGGTAGCTCTCGTTATCGCTTGCAAGCCTTGCTCTCGGTTTACCCCTTTTCTTTCCCCCTTAAGGACATGGGCTTCATTCTGGAGCCTTTAGGCCTATTCCCCCTGGCCTGGACCTGAGGCTCTGTGTTGCCCGCTGCCTCGCAGCCCATCCCAGCCCTGCTGTTTGAGGGAGGGAAGGCTTGGAGGTTGGGTCTCCTGGAGGATCTAGCGCCAGGGTCCTGGCTCACACCTGCCGCCTCCCTGCTGCTAGGGCGGCAACCGATTGGGGCCCCTGCGCGAGCCGGCAGGGCCAGCGGGAAGCGCTCAGGCCCCTCTGGAGGGTGACGGGAAATGAAGCGGCGTCGCCTGTCCCGCCCGCAGGGAGCGCGAGCAGCGGGAGCGCGAGCAGCGCCTGGAGGCCTGGAAGGAGAAGGCGCGGCTGCAGCGCGAGCGCCTGGAGCTCGAGTGCCAGCGCCACCTGCTGGAGCGCGAGCGCATGGAGCGCGAGCGGCTGGAGCGCGAGCGCATGCGCGTGGAGCGCGAGCGCCGCAAGGAGCAGGAGCGCATCCACCGCGAGCGCGAGGAGCTGCGGCGCCAGCAGGAGCAGCTGCGCTACGAGCAGGAGCGGCGCCAGGGCCTGCGGCGGCCACACGACGACGCCAGGTGTGGGCCGGTGCCGCAGGACGTGGGCTGACTGACCCCTGCCCGGACCCCCCGCCTCCGGCACCGCCAGCCTGTGCGTGTCAGCGTCCCCGCCCTGGAGCTTCAGGGAACCTGGGTGGTCGCCACTCGCTGCAGGCTTCCCCTCAGGCCGTCCCTCCACCCCTGCCGTGGTTCCCGGTGGAGCATAGTCACCCACGCACACACATACACGCCCCACCCCCATCACCACCCCTACTGCTCCGTGCTTGTCCCGGAGACGACAGAGCCCGCATCAGGCCTGCGTTGGCCGTGGCTGCTGCTCCGTCTCGTGTGTCCTTGTAGAGGGACTGGCACAGAGTTGGCACCATGGAAAAGTAGGTTTATTGGTCTCCAGCTCCTCTGAGCTGCTTAATTGACGGCCGCCCATCAGCCTAGTTTTCTGGTAAAAATCAGGTAGGCGATAATTGGATGCTGTCCTGAGCTGTATGTAGTTCACTCTCAGCTGATCTGATTTCCTTTGCGTTTTGCAAAAAACTCAGAGGGAGGTTCAGGTTACCAAGAAGACGGGAGGGTGAACATGTGGTACCTGGAATGCCAGCACCGAAGAATCAAATATTTCATTTCACTTGCATTTGAGCTCAGGCAGAGATCAAGGTATTAACAGCCTCGTGACACAATTAGCTCACAGCAGTTCGTTTTTCAGAATTGTCAAATGAGAATACCCATATGCCTCTTGGCGGTTTGAGGGATATTAATTTATCACATCAAAGCAGTAATGATTGAATGTTTAGAGATTAGCCCTGCAGGACATTTTAAATGATACTGGGTCTGGAGAGAGAGCTCCCCTCTCCACCTCCCCTCCCTTTTTCCCTTTTTCCTTTTATTCTCTTCCATGTATGAAATTTGCATCCTTTCTACAATAGGCGAGATGATGTGTATTGGCCAGAAGGAAAACGTGTGGCCATGGAGGACCGGTACCGCCCGGACTTCCCTCGGTATGAACACCGCTTCCACGACTTTGACCATCGTGACCGGGGCCAGTACCAGGACCATGTGGTTGACAGGTCAGTGCCCCACCCCTTGTCTGTAGCAGGGGCAGGCCTCTGTTCTTTTAGGGTCTTTCTGACTGGTGAGGGTCCATGTGGGTGATTGACCAGACTGGGGGATTTAGAAACACGAGTGTTGGAATCTGGGGTCACTGAGAGCATCTGCGACTTCTCTGGCAGGAAGGCCTCTCAGCCCATTTCACGTGCTATCCTTTGCACAGATAGAGCAGATGGGGCCCTGGGCAGAACCTCTGACTTGGTACCCCCCAACACTCACATCTTTGGGGAGTGGCCCAGGCTCTGAGTCTCATGCTTCCCTGGGGATTTATCCCTGTCCCTCCCACCAGCATGAGCCTCCCTGGAATCGTGGGGCTTAGTTAATACAGATGAGGAAGCAGTTTCTAGAGGGGCAGTGACCCGCTGGAGCCAGCACCGGCTGGGGGTTCTGGAGCCCACATTTGTACGGTCCACTGACCACCATAGGTTTCTGTGCCAATAAGCTGCAGAGAACTGACCAGAGAACAGGGTCAGTGCTTAACAGGGTTGCGTTTATGTTTCAATGCTCTCTGGGCAGGGTTTTTAGCCAGTGCCTTTTTTCTCTTCCCTTGCCCTTTCTTATCTCTCTCCCCCTCCCCCTCTCTCCTCCTCCCCCCGCCCCTCCCCTTTACTTTCCTTTTATTTCCTTTCTTTTCCTCTTCTCCCCAATGCCTTGTTTAATGAGGACTACATCTACTTGATTAGAGAGACAGCCCTTGCTTTTCCAGTTGAAGAATCCTCTCTTGGGGGAAATCTTATCAGGCTCCCCTGGGCCACATATCCTAGAACCATCTCACTGGTCATTAGCTCTTCCTGGAGGGAGGAGAGGGTGGGGAGGCTGCTGAGAAGCCACTCGTGCAATTCATTGTGGCTGAAGCTGGTCCACGATTTGGTGTGAGTCCCATGTTGGGCCAGACCAGAGGTTAGGGACCCTCTGAGGCTTTCCCATTGCCCTGACTAGTGTCACCAAACCACAGGTAAATAAGGCCTTAGCATCATGGGTGGACCTCTGCTTCTGAGACTCCTCCCTCTGAAGGATTTCAGGAAAATCCTTATTCTCACTTTTTTAGGATCTGATTTGATTCCTACGCTCCAGAGCAAGATGTGAGCCAGCTTTTTTTTTTTTTTAATCAGACCCGTAAATTACAGTTCATATGTGGGGAGGTAGAACACATACCCCAGTCGTGGACCCCCTGTGTGGGGCCTGCAGAAATGTGCAGTGCTGCTGTCAGCTGCCATCACAGTGAGATTTTTCTCTGTTACAGGAGGGAAGGTTCGAGGTCAGTGATGGGAGAGCGAGATGCACAGGTGAGTAGTGCCCAGTCACTGGCCCCGGGGCGCCTGCTCCATGTTGGGGTGGGTAGGGAGCGTGGGCGCGCAGGATTGCTTGTTTTCTGATGAGTGAGTCCCTGTGTGCACATACATAGGCTTGCTTTTTGAGTGTCTCTGAGTCTTGGGACTGTGAGGCTAAGTGGCCTATTAGGGGGTCATTTGGTCCATGTTTTGGCGGGGGGGCGGGGTCTTTCTACTTCCAGTGCCTGGGTGTGTCCTGGTATCTTGGTGTGCACAGGTGGTCAGGCCCTGGTGCTCTGCTAATAGGCCAGGGGGGGCGCATAGGGTATCGGCTTAGAAAAGGGGAGCCTGCTGTGAGAAGGGTGGGGGATGAGCTTTAGAATTGTGTTTTTTAAAATAGACTGTTTTTTACAATAGGTTTTTTCTGAAAGGACATTAGGTCGGCTCTGTCGCTGCCCAGCTGTGCGGGCTTGCTGAGTTGGCCAGGGGCACTGAGTCATTCTTGTCTTTGGCACTCACCTCTGGCGTTTGAGGGGCCGAGCTGCCTCCATAGATGGATGGCAGAGCAGCGGAGTCTGGAGGTGTGGGAGGGGCACTCTTGTCATCAGCCAGGAGGGGAGACTCCCAGTGACTCTTAGTGGGCCCTTCAGGGGAGCCATCGCGAGTCGCAGAGCCCACGCTCTCCATGCTGCAGGGCAGGAGAGGCCTATGCTTGTGCTCCATGTGACGCCCACAGTGGAGTGCTCGATTCTTAAGCAGGTGGGGGGTGTCTGGAAGCACGGGGCCCTTCCAGGAAGAGCGTCGTCAGGGTCTCCAGCAGAGCACCCAGCACAGTGAGGCTCGGTGGGGGCGGCCTGGGCAGAGCCACCCTCAACCCATATCAGTGTGCACAGGTTGACAGCCTTCCGGAAGGTGAGCCTGCTCCAGGCCTGTCCCGGAGGGATGTGGCTAGAGTCACCCTGTCCTTCCTGTGCCTTCCAGCACTACTCAGACGACCGCCATGGCCATGGAGGACCAGAGCGCCACAGCCGGGACTCCCGAGATGGCTGGGGGGGCTACAGCTCGGACAAGAGGATGAGCGAGGGCCGGGGGCTGCCGCCTCCACCGAGGTTAGTGGGTGGGCCACGACAAGGGCGGGCATCCTACCCCCGGCCGGCCGCTCTGAAAGTGAGCCTACCCTCCAGGGCGCCTACCCGCTAAAGGAGCCAGCTTCAAAGCCTTCCTTATCCTTGCCCCTGTGGACAGCAGAGAAGCTTCACCCCCCTCACCCACCCGTAGTTGTCCTTAGGCACTTTGTAGGCTGGGTCACAGACCCCACAAGGTCCTCCTGGGGCTTCCAGAGGCAGTGTCAGGCTGACAGCTTAATGGAAAGGATGTTTTCCCAGTGACCGACTTAGCACCTGATCCTTTAACGTTTTAACCGTTTTCCTTAAGTACCTGTGGAATACCTGTGGGGAACTTAAATGGGACGACTCATTCTCCAGCAGGAGACAGCCCGGAGCAGTGTCACTGCACGATTGGGAGGCCGTCACCCGCTGGCAGACTTTCCATGCCTTCAGGTTTCACTGTGGCGGGGCAGTATTGCCTTCGCCTTCACAGATGTCGGGGTCCTTGTTCCAGATCAGCGCAGTAGCCAATGCGCTTGTCGTCCCAGGCTCTGCCTGGTCTGAGGGGCTTCCTGGGCAGCCGCAGTGACTGCTGCTGCCTGCACCTTCAGACCTTGTTCAGATTTTAGTCTCCCAGAGCTTGTGTCTGAAACTTTAAAAAAAAAAAAAAAAAAACTTTTGAGATCTAATTCACATGCCATACAGTTCACGCATCTAAAGTGTATGACTTGACGGCTTTCAGTATGTTCATGGAGTTGTGCATTCGTCACCATAGTCAATTTTAGAACATTTTGATCACCCCCAAAAAAGACTTGTTCCTCTTAGTCACCCCGCCGTTACCTCTCTCTAGCTCCTGGCAACCACTAACCCCCTTCCTGTCTCCATGGACATGCCTGTTCTAGACGTTTCATGTGACCTCTGTGTCTGGCTTCTCTCACTAATGTCATGTGTTCAGAGTCTGTCCACGTTGTGGTGAGTGTCAGCACCTCATTCCTCATAGTCACGTAATGACCTGTGTGGATGGACCACGTCTTGTGTGTCATCCACATGCTGACGGGCAGACACTTGGGTCGTTTCACTTTGGAGCCGTTATGAATCAATCCACTAAGAACGTTCAAGTACAAGTGCTTACGTGAATGCATGTCCCATTTTTTTGGGCAGGCACCGAAGAGTGGCTTTGCTGGGTCACACGGTCACTCTAAGTTACGCATTCTGAGGCGGCCCCACCAGCCGTGCGTGAGCATGCCCATTCTCCACATCCTTGCCAGCTGTCTGTCCTCTGATAACAGCCGTCCTGGAGCAGATGCGGGGAGGTCACTTGCTCGTCTCACAAGCCTGCTGTGCTTACTGGCCACTTGTGTTTTCTTTAAGTACTCGTGGGGTTAACCTTAAATGGGATGACTCATTCTCCAGTGGGAGACAGCCCTGAAAAGTGTCACTGCACGGTTGGGGCAGCTGTCACCCGCTGGCAGGCAGTCCATGTATTCGGTTGGGGAAATGTCGGTTTCCGCCTTCAGCCATTGCCGTGGAAACCTGCCGGTGGGATGCGATCACCAGGCCCCTGCCTCGGCGTAAAGGCGCATTGGGCCCTTTGGGAGTGTTGCCACCTGCCGCTTGTTTCCATGCAGGGGTGGACGCGACTGGACCGAGCACAGCCAGAGGCTAGAAGAGCACCAGGAGCGCGCCTGGCCAGGCACAGTGGACACGGGCACAGCGGGCCGGGAACATGCAAGGTGGCAAGGTACGGCTGACTCCTGCCGATCGGGGATGCTTCTGGGGCAGGGCGGCCACAGTCCCAGAACTCTCCAAGAGGCTCGCCTTCTCCCAGGGTTTCCAGAGGCTTCCAAGGAGGGAGTGTTTGCAGACTTTCCTCTCTTCCAGGTGGTGAGCGGGTCCTGTCTGGGCCCTCAGGGCCAGGGCACTTGGCCAGCCGGGGTGGAATGTCGGGGTAAGAAGTTTTGTTCCCGGATAAAATCGATTTGTTCCTGCTCCTCACTTCCTCTCCCTTTTTTGCATGTTTGATCAACTTGCTGGGTTGAATGTTTTGAACACAGACCCCAAACACAGCTCTTGGCAACTTGTGCGAGTAATGCTCTCCAGTGACCCGGAAGGCGGTCTGGAAAAGCCACGCAGGCTCTAAAGGCTGCAGAGCCATGTGCCGCACCACGTTACGTGAAAGCATGATGCACTTCAAGGGACAAACGTGTGCCTTTGTTCCTAGGCGAGGCGGCTTTGCACAAGGTGGGCATTCCCAGGGCCACGTGGTGCCCAGTGGAGGACTGGAAGGTGGAGGACTGGCCAGCCAGGACCGGGGCAGCAGAGTCCTGCACCCCCACCCCCACCCGTATCCCCACTTCACCCGCCGCTACTAAACCCCACTTCTTCCTTGTTCAGGTAGGCTGACGCACTGTTGAACCTCTTAGCCAGTTATCTTGAACTTGTGGGATCTTTTAAGAAACAAAAACAAATCCTGCCGTCATGTTGTAGCTCGGTACAATGTGAACTCACTTTTTTTTTTAAGTAACTGTGTTCTTGTTCTGCCATTTTTAAGACAAGGTTTCTGTTAACGAGGCATTCCATTTTCATTAATAAAAGTTTACGGTTCGCACTCGGCCGTGTGTGTCGTGATTGCAGAGCAGAGACCAGCACCATTGTGCTGCGCCACCACTGTGCCTTCGCGTGGCAGCTGCCGGCTCATCACCCTGGATTCTCCCAGCCACAGAGAAAATGGGGTGTCCTCTCCCTGTCTGAGAGAGGAGCAGACGGGTGTAGGGGTTAGATCGCCCACCCCAGAACTCATAGGCGGTAGAGCTGGGTGGGAATTTGAACTCTTATTGCAGGGACAGAGGGATATGTGTGTTGTGGAGCACCTGGCTGGTCATTTCACCCCTGGGGGCAGCACCCAGTGACAGTATGCGGTTTGGGGATCTGGCTGTGGCGGGGTATGTGTGGTGGGCCCTGCCCTTGACCACTGGGCAGGGCAGGGGCGACCCGGAGCAGAGTGGCCCTTCTGCAGGGTCATGGCATGGTCCCAGTGTGCCCGGTCAGCCATTTTTCCAAAAGTGCAAATCCACTTGTGATGTGTCCTTGTGTGTGGTGGAAGCGATTCCACTTTCCTTCATTAAAGTCTGCCAGGCAAGGCACTGGCTGGCGTGAGCCCCACTCGGGCGTGACACCACAGCAAGGCACTGGTCTGCCCATGGGAGGAGAGTTGCTGCCCAAGGAAAGTTGCTGCCCTCAGAGCAGGCGACAGCATGTGTGTTGGGGCATCACAGGGCCAGCTCTCCACCTTGTGAGTGTGGCAGGCTTGGCCACCGGGCTGGGTCAGGGGCTTCTGGGGTTCTGGGGGCGGGTGAGAGGCAGGGCTCACTTCCCACCGGCCCTGGTCCGGCGTGGTAAGAGTTAATCTGCCGAGCTGCCTGCTGGGGACCTCAATTCCCTCCCCTCTGGAACTAGGACAGCCACCCCACAGGCCGGAACAATTGCCAGTTCTCTGGGAGTACCCTGTGTTCCTGCTGGGCTGTTTAGTTTTAAAAGAGCAATCTCAAATCCTCCCCAGCCTGCCTGCCTGAAGCCAGGAAGCCAGCACATTAAAGGCAGGTCAGCGCCGGCCCTCACGTCCTGTCTGAATTGCTGCAAATAAACACTTTGTGAGCTTCCCCCACCGCAGGGGCTTGCAGAGTCATTTTCCAGCGACAGGTCGACAGGACCCACGTTGGTACATGGGGGATGGTGTGGCATGTTGTCTCTTGCACCGAGGCCCATATCCTCTCTGAGCTATGGAGTCTAGAAATTGGGGTCCAGGCTTCTCGGGGCAAGAAAAGCCAGGTTCGGCCTGGGTTGTAGGTGAGACCAGTTTTCAGATGTCACATCGCTGCAGTGGAGCAACTACTGTGGCAGGCAGGAGTGGCCTCCTGGGGTGCAACGCCAGGGCTCTCCCCTGGGCACTGTCGCCAATCTGCCCACCGAGCCTTGGGACACAGGGCAGGCCATTCCCCTGGACAGCCCCTTTCCAGCAAGCTGGGCCTAAAGCCCGGCTCTGTTTTACAGAAACACCCAAAGCACGGCAGTTTGCTAGGGGCACCGCGACAGTGCCGCTAACCCGGTGGTTTGAGACAACCTTATTCTCTCTTCTGGAAGCTGGAAGTGCAAGGTGAAGGTGTTGGCCAGGGCGGACCCTCCCGAGGCCATGGGGGAGAATCTGCTCTAGGCCTCTCCCAGCTCCAATGGTCGCTGGCACTCGTGTCCCCCGGCTTATAGAAGTGTCACCCCCATCTCTGCCTTCTTCACCCAGCACCGCCCGCCCCCGCCTCGTGTGCATCTGTGGCCTATTTTCCTGTTTTGGTAAGGACACGGTCATACTGCTTTAGGGTCACTAATAACCTCACATTACCTCTGTAAAGGCCTCGACTCCAAATGGGGACTTTGTAACATTGTAACATGAATTTGGGGTTGGACACAGTTCACTTCTCGGGTGCTCTTCACAGTTTTGATACACACAGATTTCTCCAGGGACGCAGCTTCTGGGTCAACTGAGGAAAGTGCTCATCGTGCAGGTCAGAACCTCACTGAGGGTTGTTCACTGTTTCTATGAGCAGAGCCGCTGGGGTCTAAGTGCCTCCCCTGATTCTGTCGGTGACTGGCACCTGGCGCCGTTAGTGTCCCCTGCTGCCATCAGCGGCACTTTCACCCAGAGCTCGCAGGCTGCTTTGGACGGTTCTGGGCATTGTCTGGTGTCATTTGCTTGTGTTTCTTTGTGTCTGATGAGGCATCACATTGGATTGTTCCTTTTCATAAGTTGGTTTATATCATTCCTGATTTTTATTCCGAGAGAGAGAGAGAAGGCGAACAAAAGGTAACAAGCCGCTAACGGACACTCAGGTCGTTGCCACCATTCTATGAAGAGCGTGGATGTTTATTCACGTCGTTTCCAACCTCCAGGTGGGTCACGGGGCAGGGTGGGGGCGTCAGATGCTAACTCTGGGTTTAACTGCCCAGGACCAGCCATACTTCCCCACGCTGCCCTGTTTCCAGCAGTGCCAAGGACCAGATTCCTCCGCATCCTCACCAACACTTGTGATTTTGTTTTTGTTTGTTTTCTAATAGCTACCCTACCGGGTGTGCAGTGGTGTGGATAAACAAAATGAGGTCTATACAATGGGATGTTATTCTGAAAAAGAAGAACCTTCCGACATGCTAAGACGTGGATGAACCCTGGGGACGTTCTGCTCAGTGAAAGACACAGAAGGACGGATCCTGTGATTTCCACTCCCTAGGGGAGTCGCATCCACAGAGACAGGAAGTAGGTGTTGGAGCACAGGGCTGGGGGAGGGGGGGAGGAGTGTTTAATGGGAACAGACTGTCAGTTCAGGAAGATGAGGGAAGTTCTAGAGGTGGACGGTGGGGACAGGGGCATAACATTGTGAGTGTACTTCAGAATTCTTAGTTGTATGTGTATTTTATCACAGTTGAAAAGCATTTTTAAAGGAAGGGGGACCGTTAGGTATCAGGAGTGAGAAGCACTGGGGTTGAGGCTAGGAGGGCAGGTTCGGGAGCCAGACGCATGGAATCAGCCTGCCTGTCTGACCCCAGGGCCTGACGAGTTCTCTGCTTTGGCTTCCTAAACTGGAAAAAGAGAGTAATAATGGCGTTTACCTTAGAGGGTCTTGGCTGTGATTAAGTTGGTTAATACACTTAGAAAGCTCAGACTTGCTACCTGGCATGTAGCGGGTGCTTAATCAGTGGTGAAGGGCACAGGCGCTGCAGGATAGGGCCTGGGGTGCCCGTGCTTCGCGGGAGCCGTAACGCATAGCCTGGAGGGAGGCAGGAAGCAGTGCTCGGGTCTACAAACAGAAAACTAAAATCAGAATTAATATTTTATCAGATGTCTTCACATCCACAAAAAAAAAAAAAAAAAAAACATGTCAGCTTCATCAGTTGCTAAATTTTGTATTCATAAAGATTTCATTACATTTCAAAACAGCTCCTAGGTTAAATCTTCTCACTTCGCAGGAATTCCCAAGCCTGCGTGATGATTGCCAGGCTTAAAACTGCATGTGTTACTTTTAGTCAAATAATTTCAAATGCAACGTTATATACACAAAAAATATAAAAGGCCTTTTGAGTTTTTAAAAACAGCCACAAGTTGTTGGTTAGCAGGGATGTGGTGCTTTTTAACTGGCTGGCAGATGAGGGGCGGGGTCTCCACTCTGAAGTTAAGACCATCCCTGCCTTGGTCACAGGGTCTAGGGTAGTAAGCCAGGATGAGACCCAGAGGGCAAAGCATCAAAAACCAGAAATTGAAGACATGGCCAACGCACCTGAAAGGTAGTCGACAATGAGTAGATAGATGCTCGTCACATCTGAAGAGGAGAGAAGGAAAATACATCATGATCCTGTAATGTCAGATTTTCAGTTCGCTTTCTCTCCTGTGTGGCCCGTGGCTCTTTTGCAGCCTGGTGGAAAATTCTTCTAGTTTGAAGTGTGATGGGGCTGCCACATCCTTGTGTCTCGTGTCCTCAGTAAGCACCAGGTGACAGGTGGTCCCTGCTGAGCCCCGGGGAGCACTGCAAACATTCGGACACGTGCAGTGGCGACCTGCTGTTCTTGAGAAAGGGCCAAGGATCACATCCAGCCAGAGTTCCCTGGGCGTGGAGGGAGGCGCTTCTTAAAATGCAGGTTCCCAGGCCCCGACTCCGACCTGATCTGATTCAAGTCTTGCCTCCAGCTGCCCCTGGGATCCTGACAGTTGATCCTGACCCTGGGGTGGTGGTCCTGTCTGGGAGGCCTCCATGAGCCTCAGGTGACTTTAGACCAAGCCAGGTGAGAGAGTCCCAGTCCCAGCTCTGCCCTTTGCCACCTGGATGACCTTGAGCCAGTGATTCCGACGAGATGATGCATTTTCAGTGCTTTACACAGTATCTACCGAGAGGTAGGCGCTTATTTAGCAAATGGTTGCAGACACTGTTAATTCTTCCAAAAGGGCCAGGTCTGACCTGGGCCTCCTGCCTCCTTGCCAGACCCCCTCCCTCTAAGGATCAGGTGTAGCCTCGGACCTGGGTAAAGGGGCCACTGGGCATCCGTTTCCGTCACAGCTGGAATCTGTAATGTCGCACAAGCAATTTTTAAAACCAGGAGCCCGGGTTCGGCCTCTCGGATGCTGCGTGCTGTGGGGTTAAGTGCCGGAGCCACTGACGGCATCTCGCGGCGTCTTCAGTCCTAGCCAGCCTGCGCCAACCAGCTGTGAAACTGCCGGGGCGCCCCACATACCCAGCCACAGGAACCTCGCATTGGGCCCCACGGGGAGGCTCATAAAAGGCACCGAAGCTTCTCCTGCGTGGATGCTGCCGGCCACGGCGGACCAAACATTTACAGACTTGGCTGAAATGAGACCCAGCAGGGTAGGTTGCACAAGTGGCCCAGAAAATATCTCTTCACCCCCTCTCCCTGGGAAAGCAGGGTACAGAGGGAAGAAGCCCACTTGGCCAAGCACCTCCCTTCCCACTCGCCCTTCCCACCCCCTGCAAAGGCAAGATCAGAGACTTAGGCTCAAGAGCAACCTCAGCCTTTCCTAGCTTATTCGTTTAGCAGACGTCTCTCGGGCACTTTCTGCGTGCTGGACTCCATGCCAGGGACACAGCCATGACCATAACCGACAGACATGCTCTCTGGAGGTCAAGTGAATAGAGTATGACCGGCTTCCTGAAGGAGGTGACTAGAAGGGCATTCCAGGACAGGAAACAAAGTAGCCCCCTGGAAGGAAAGTGTGGGGGCCAGAGGAGTAGGGGAAACATGGGCACAGAGAAGCCTCTGAGGGCCGGGCTGATCAGGGGTCAGGCCCAAGGAAATCCCCGCCCTCCTGGCAGGGTTCGAGGGTTCTGTCTCCCCCTCACGCTGCTTCTCTGGGACCTGCTTTGCTCGGGGCCCCAAGTCCTCACAGTCCCTGCACCCCACCACCACCACACAGCCAGCACTTCTCACTGGCTCCCTACGGGTGAGGACAAAGGCACAGCAGGGGGAGCACATATTCCCCCAGGCATAAGGCCCCCTCCCCAAAGACCAGAACACAGGAGGTATAGGAGTGGGCGGCTGGTGAGGTTGGTTATCACACCCCACCCGGACTGAGTCACAGCAACAGCCCTTGGGGTGGCAGGAAGTGTTCGGGTGACGCCGTTGGAGGACAGTGCACAGACAATGCGGCTACTAAGGGGAGGTGCAGAGGGGGCTTGGAGGTGCCCAGATCAGTCACGGAAGAGACCTTGGGCTCCAGAGGTGGGAGAGAGGTGTGGGGGAGAGCGATGGAGAAGAAACAGCTGCAGAGAAAGGCAGGGACAGGCGCAGAAAGAAGAGACAGACACAGAGGAACAGACACACAGACACAGAGACAAAGGCAGTCAGAGAAGGACAGGGACCCCGAGACCTGCAGGCATGTGGAGCCACTGGGGTGCCGTACCCCAACCCCCCGCCCCCGTCCCCACCTGGTGGCGCCCAAGAGCTGCATTCTGTGCCACACACAGCACTGCGGGCCCCTCCTGCTGCCCAGTCCCTCTCCCTGGAGCTGTGGTTCCCCATCCGTCTGCAAGCAGGAGGCTCTGGGCCCCAGGGAGGAGGGACCGAGGTGGAGGCTGGAACGGGGGAGCCCCCAGGCCAAAGCCCTAGGATAGGTCACGTGTGCGTGTCCCACGTGCGTATCCGTGCGGCACTGGCCAGCGGGTACGTGTATCTCTCTGAATTGTGTGTGACTGCACTGGTCTCGGAGCGTGCGTTCACTCGTGTCCCTGTGTGTGTCTGGGCAGGAGGGGTGACAGTGTCGTGCCTATGCCCAGAAACCTGCCACTCCTCCAGTCGCCTTCCCTGGCAGCTCTGCATCAAGTCACCCAAGGAATTCGAGACCTGAAACGTTTCTGGGGCACTTACCGGAGCCCGGAGTCCTCCGTGGAAACCCCCCATAAACACCCCCTGGAGAGACAGTGACGTGTGTTCGTGCAGCTGACCGAGCAAGCCTGAGGCCTGCCCTAGCTGAAGAGCAGTGTGTCCATCTTCTAAAATAGGTTCTCCACCGTCAGGGACCTTTCTCGCGTACAAGTCAGATCATGACACTCTCGCTTCAAAGCCTCGCAGGGCTCCCCATGGCCCTAAGAAAAAAATCCAAACCTGTCCCGGTGTCCTTCGCAAAGCCACCCTCCCCACACCACACCAGGGAGAGTGGTCCCTGAGCCCTCCTGCTAACTCAGTCCCGCCGTGTTCCAGGGATCTGTTCTGCCTTCCTGCATGGCCATGGGTTCGTGGCTTCTTTCTTCTGGCCTCAATTTTCTCTTCTGAGAAATGGGGGAGCAACCATACCGACCTCATAGGATTGGTGACAGGGACTCAATGGGATGGCCTCACAAAGCACAAAGGGATGCCGTTTGCTTTGTCCAAAGCCTTTTCGGCCTCTCCTGGGGGGATCCTTGGCAAATAGCCACCGTGGGACTCACTTTCTTGATCAAAACAAGGGTACAAAGTCAGTACTATTACTGGTCCTCAGAGGGCAAACTTGGCCTTGGGGGCTCAGCAGGTGCATCAGACCTGGCAGGGACTGTAGGGAATTCACATCCTGTCCAAGAAGGGCCCACGGCTGCCACTTGGACCGGGGACTTGGTGAGGCGCCGACTTATATGAAAACACTCATTTACTGATTCTTTTTTAAAAACATCATGTGGTCCTCTGGGCTTGCCATTCACGAGGGACAATTCTAGATAAGAAATCTCTTCTGTGTCACAAGAGGCCAAGCATCCGTGATTCCGGAATTCAGCCATGTTCAGTGGCTGCGTCACCCCCCGGGTCAAGTTGGCACAGCACCACCCAGCCTCCCTCCCTCCCTGCCTGAGGACTGGGGGGATGCGGGTGCTCAGAGGACCCACACGCTCATTTTAAAAGCCTGTTTTCTCCACATCCCACTGATTCTCTGAGCTCCCTTGCACCTTCCCCAACATTCTTTTGCCCCCTCAGACAGCAGAAGTGACGTGTATTGATTGTCACTTGGAACCCTGACCCTTACACTAGTGAGCCCTCCAATTCTAGAATGTTCAGGACATGCTGGGAGGAGCGAATGTTCTGAGGGCCTAGAAGGCCTCCCCGGATGTTGGGCATCTGCGGTGTTGGTGATCCGTGGTTCTAAGCTGCCCCGGTTCCAGAACTCGGGGATTCTCCAGCTTGTCCCTGTCCTCCTGGCTCTTCCATAATTGCTCGTGACAGATAATAGTGTCTCCAAGCAGAAACCATGGTTCCTCTAATCCAGCAGCCCAGGCAGAGGGCCTGCTGCCCACAGCCACCTGGTTTTTCATAACGGCTTAATGAGAAAGTCAGAATTAATTAGAACTGGCACCCAACACTCACAGGGCTCAGCGTGGCCGGCTCGGCGTCCATATGTTAAAGCCTACTGTCCCTGGGCCTTGCTCTGATCTGTCCTAGACACCAACAGGTGTGACACGAGAGGCTCAGCACTTGGCCTGGCAAGGGAGGCAGCTGGGGATGGCCCGGTTCTGCAGGTAGAGCCAGCCTGGCCGTCTTACCTGGAGGGAGTACACGCCCCCATTCCCCCATTTCCCCTCTCTGGGCCTCAGTTTCCCAACTTTGTTCAATGTCTTAGCCTCACGGTTTGCCATGGGTTACATGCACATCACTGTGCTGTAACCTGTCCTTGGACACACTGGTAAGCTCCCGGAGGGATCTAGGGGGCTTCTCATTTCCATAGCTATTCAGAGAGATCACCCCACTTCACACTTAGAACCCCAGTGTGCGAGGTGGCTCTTCCCCAAGCCCCAGCCACACGGTGTATTCTCAAACTCGTCTATCTTCAGCAACCAGATAGACTCCCTTTAAAAGGGTATTTCATGGTAGCTGTGTTTCAGACCTGACTTAGAATGAGTGAGAATGAATTTCCTCTCGTGGTTAGAAGAGACCCATTTTCCTTTTAAAAAACTGTTCATGTCTTTCACCTCTTTTTCTTTTGGCCTGTTGGTCCTTGTTGATTTCTGGGAGCTTTTTACACATTAAAGAAATCAGCCTTTTGTCTATCGTGTTTTGGAGAAGACTCTCCCTGACTTTGTCTGTTGACCTCCTGGTATGTGTGCGTGTGTGAGAATTTTATATGTGTACATAGTCACTTAATTAAAGGCTTCAGAGTTTAGTGTCATGCAGGGTTATTATTTTTAAGTCCCATGCTGCTTCTAGTAGTTTTATAGTTTTGTTTTTCTATGGGAGGGGATATCTGCCTGGAATTTGCTTTTAGCCACCTTTCAAATCTCCATCTGAAATCTGATAATTATATAAGAAGCTGCATAGTCAGTGAACAACGGCATGGGTGCTGAAGCCAGGTGGCTATGGTTCGGATCCTGGCTCTGCCATTTTTCCACCGTGTAGCCTCAAGGAAGTCACTTACTCTCTCTCTCTCTCTCTCTGCCTCAATTTACCTATCTGTAAAATGGGAGATAATGGAGACATTTGAGAATTAAGGGAAGCGTTCCATTTTTTAAATCAAGTACCTAGAAGACCACCTGTCACTTAGTAACAGGTGCTTTTCCTGTCTGCTAATTTTTTTATTTGCTTTTTTTGAAGAGTGAAATTGCCTTTCTTTCTGATTATTCTCTCAGCATAGCCAATTATGAGTGACTGTGCTGAATTCAGGGACATTTCTAAGTGCTCTTCCATCACAGCAACCCCACTGGGGAGAGGGGACCAGAGAGGCCCAAGGAGGAACTTCTGAAGGTCAAGGTCGAGATTAGAGCCCACCTTCCTTCCACTGCTCTGCTCTGGCCTCAGTGTCCCTCTCTCCCTCCCTCCCTCCCTCCCTCCCTCCCTCCCAGGCACTGCTGGAGGAAGAGTTCCCCATGGGCTCCATCTTAAATGGCTTCTAAGTACAGACTTTGAATCATCAAGGTCAAGCCCGCATCCTGGATACCCAGAACTGGTCAGTCCTGTCCTGGAGGGTATGGCAGTGGGACGGGAGGACAGCAATCAGGGAAGGCTTTCAGGAAGAAGGTGCTTGGATACGTGTGCCTGGACAGACAGGCAGCACCTGAGGAAGGGGTCGCGAGTGTGAGGGGGTAGCACGGAACTGGGGGTGGGTGAGCCCCTGCTCACGAGCCTCCCATGGCAGCCACTGGCCACAGCCTTTCCCCACGAGGTGCACATGGAACCATGTAGCCAGTGACTATGGCCGTGTTGAACCCCGATTCATCTGCCAACGTCCTAGCTCCAGCGCCCACCCATCTGAAAGCCATCCTCACCTGCTGGCCTTTCCCAGCATGGGGTGTCTCCTACTCCAGCCCTAACCCTGCTGGGCTGGGAGTGTCCATGTCCCCAGCCTCAAGGGCAGGGCTCTAGGCTGTGGTTTCTGTGGTGCTGGGTTCGGCAGCACAACCCAGACACAGCATAGGTGTTTGCTGAATGCGTCTCGAAGGAAATAAGGGGATAAATGCATGAGCAGTGACCCCTTCTGCCCAGAGCCCCCACCTCCCTGGGGTGGAAGCCCAAGCCCTCCCAGAAGCCCACGCAGCCCTACACGGGCTGCCCCGTCCCCTGACTGTGCTTTCCTCCCCCCTGTCCCTTATGGTCACACTGCTCCAGCCACCCAGGCCTCCTCTCTGCTCTCCTAACGAACCCCGGGGCCTTTGCACAGGCTGTTCCTGCCCAGGCCCTCAGGCCTCGTGATCCCTGACCTGTGGCATGGCTGGCTCCCTCCCTCTCCTTCGCAACTGACCTCAGAGGCCATCCACCGCCTCCCAAGAGACCTCCCTTGCCCTTCCTCCCCAGGACGGAGCCACCCACCCGCCTCCTTTTCCCCGGGATCCCCGGGGATACATTGTGTCTCTGTGTCCGTCTCTAGGACGCGTTTCCTTTGGGTGCCGTGTGCTGGCAGGCACCCCGGGCGAGCCCAACGGAGACTGACTACGTGTGTGAAGTGGGGTCCCTGAGTGCGGGGTGGGGGGCCCCTTCCCTCCCCCCAGGCCCGTCCCTCCCGCGCGCCCCGCCCGCGGGGCCGGCGTCCTGCACCCCGGGGCGTGGCGGGGAGGGCGGGGCCGGCGGGCGGCCGGGCCGGTCGGGCGGGCGCGCGGGGCGCGCGGGGCCGGCGGGCGGGCAGGTGCGCGGCCATGGACGGGCTGCGGCGCGGCCTGTCGCGCTGGAAGCGCTACCACATCAAGGTGCACCTGGCGGACGAGGCGCTGCTGCTGCCGCTGACCGTGCGGCCGCGCGACACGCTGAGCGACCTGCGCGCGCAGCTGGTGCGGCGCGGCGTGGGCTCGTGGAAGCGCGCCTTCTACTACAACGCGCGCCGCCTGGACGACCACCTGACGCTGCGCGACGCGCACCTGCAGGACGGCGCCGTGCTGCTGTTGGTCCGCGACCCCAGGTGGCGGCCCGGGGGGGCGGGGGCCCGGCGATGGGGGCCCAGGTGGACGGGGGGGAGGCGGGGATGGGGGCCCAGGTGGACGGGGGAGCGGGGATGGGGGCCCAGGTGGACGGGGGGGCGGGGATGGGGGCCCAGGTGGACGGGGAGGGGGTTGAGGGGCCTGGCTGCGGGGCGGGAGGGTGGGTGGACTCAGGGTCCTTCTTGCCCCATGGAACCCCTCCTCTGGCGCGGATGCCGGGTGACCGGCCGGGAGAGGATGTGGGGAGGGAGGAGGAGGCCCTGAGTGCGGCCTGGAGGACAGCTGGATGCCCACCCCCGCAACTCCCTTCTCTTCCCTCTCCCCCTGTCGGCCTCCCTCTCTTGGGCCTCCCCTTTCCCACCATCTCTTCGTCGTCCCCTGGCTCCCTCTCCCGATGGTGCTGTCCTGTTTATTTCTCCCTTCCTGTCGTTCTCTCCCTGTCCAGGCTCTGGCCATTGCTGTGTCAGTCCCCTGTCCCCTGTGCTGTTTTCTCCGTGTTTTTCTGTCTCTCCACGTCCCTCCGCCTTTGTCTCTCTTTTCCTCAGTGTCTCTGTCTCTCTGAATCTCTTGTCCTCCATCCGTCTCCTCCACCACCTCTGTCCACCCCTCATCCCCATTCTGACGCTTGCTGTCTGTACTCTAAGCTGGCCATCTGGGGTCCCCAAAGAAATCCGCTGGCCAGAGAAAGGCATCTAGGCCATGGGGACAGTGGAGGCTGCTGCTTGGTGAGGTAGACAGGGAGGTGAGGGAGATGGGCCGGGGCTGGTCCCAGGGCCCCAGACAGACACCACCTAGAAGGTGTTGGGCAGGGGACACAGTGGAGCCATATGCGTAACCCTGGAGGTCCCTGGTGCCACAGAGGTTGGGGATCACTGCCCTCCTGGGGAGAGAGAGAGAGAGAGAGAGAGAGAGAGAGAGAGTGAGAGTGTGTGTGTGTGTGTGTGTAGAGCCTGCCTCCCCAGGCCTTCAGACAGGAGCACCTCAGTGGGTGGGGGAGACAGTGAGATGGGAACTGATGGGGGTTTGAGACTTGGGGCTGGCAGAAGGCATTTTCCTACAAGGTCTGGCATCTGGATAACCCATAAATATCCACATACCATGGTCATCATTTGATACACAGGAAGCGTTTATTGAATGCCTACTGTGTGCCAGGTCATGGGTTGGGCATTGGAACCCAGTGGTGACTCAGACAGACCAGGCCTGCCCTCATGCAGGCCCTGGTCAGGTCAGTGGGGGGGAGAGACAAGAAACCAAATAAATATATGATTAACGTCAGCTTCTAAGGAGGTGCTGTGTTCCTCTACCCAGGCAGGGTCTTTCCTCAGGACCTTTGCCCTGGCTGTTCCCTCAGCCTGGAATGTTTTTTGGCTTTTCCCCTCCCCCGGAGGCTCCTTCTTGCCTTTGTTTCAGATGCCACCTCAGGCCAGTCTGCTCTGACCACCTGTTTATAATTGCAGCCTGCTAACACCCCTCCCCCACACCTGCTTTACCTTTCTCCCGGCACTTACCAGCTGACTTCTCTGTATTTTTAGAGTTTTTCTCACCCTATCTCTGTCCACTTTATGAGGGCATCATTGCCCATCCTATTCCCTGCCGGGTCCCCAGTTCAGTGCCTGGTTTATAGTAGGTGCTCAGTAAGTATGTGGCCTGCATCGTGTCCAGAGGGGAGGACGGGGCTGTTCCGAACACCTCCCTGGAGCCCTAGCCATGCCTGGGAGCCGGGAGAGGGCCCCCAGGCTGCAGGTGAATGCTGGGAGATGTGGGAAGATGTTTCGGCTGGTCGCTAAGCAGGCAGGGAGGCCTGGAGCGCTGAGCTGAGGGCTGCATTTGGCCTGCAAGCTGTGCCTTTCTGTCCCCCGCTTTCAGGTAGTCTGGGTTGGAGGAGGCGGAGCCAGGACCAAGGGGACCAAAGATGCTGGCTGAAGGAACGGGCTGCGGTGGGGGGCACCGTCAGGGGGTAAGTCACTCCAGGGACCTCACAGATTGTGGAGGCCACAGATGGGGAAAATGAGGCCCAGAGAGAAAGGACTCACCTGTTGACTGTCATCCCCCTTCGCTCCCCTGTGCTTTTCGCCCCTTGGGCTAGGACACTGCCCTTGCCTTCTCACTTACCTTTAGACTGATGTGAATGATGTTCCCGACTTGCTGTGTGACCTTGGGCAAGTCTCTCTGCCTCTCTGGGCTCTGCCTGCCCCTCCTTACAACGAAAGGGCAGGGGGGCTCTGGTTGGCAGCTTTAAACGACCCAGAATGGCTAGCTACCTGTGGCTAAGTGCCATCATCATCCCTTCTGGAGGGCAGCCAGGGCCTTGGGGAAGATGGCTGCAGGTGTCGCTGTCCACGTTGAGAAGGGACGTTGGGGAAAAGGGAAGGCAGCTTGGCCAGGGGGCTGGGGTTTTGTCCCCCCCAACGGCCTGGATCAGGTGGTCATGTGCGTCCTCCTGCTGTTCCAGGTTCTGGGCTCACAACCGGGTGAACACTGAAACACTGGCCTGACCAGCTGATGCCCACTGCCTCGGACCCTCCTGGTGGAGCCCCTCCCCCACACTGACCCCAGACACTGCTGCCTCCCCCTGCTTCCAGCCGGCCAGGCTGTGCTGTGTGACCCTGAGGCCATCCCAGCAAGATGGCCCCCTTTGGGACCCCCAGTGTCCCACCTACAGTGGGAGCACCGTGCCATCTCGGGAGGCTCCCACGGGCAGCCAGGGGATGTCAGACGAAGAGAAGCGCAGGGGTTGAGGGGGGATCCGGGCAGTATGCCCTCACCTGTATGCTCTCCAGCCACTCCTCTGCCCAGGCTCTGCCCCTGCCTAAGGTACTGTCTACACTCCTCTCTGCGGCTCCAACCCACCTGGGATTCCCGCCTCCTCCAGGAAGTCTGCTCAGATGCCCTCCTGCCCAGCCAGCAAGCACCTTGTCCTCTTTCAGCTCCCACAAGCCCCCCCTACTGTGAACAGTCTCGGCTGCGGGCTGCAGCCAGGCCCTTAGGAAATCTCAGATGACTAAAGGTAGAGACTGGGGCCTCCAGCCCTCTCCCCTTGTGTGCCACCCTTATCCCCAGACACCTCCCCATTTTATGCCTGTTCCACCCCCTAAGCGTTGCCCCCTTCCCCTTAAATCCCACTACCTCTCCCCTGCACAGCATCGCCCAGCTGGGTCTGAAGGGCTCTGGGAGAGTCGTGGGCATCTGAGGGCTCCTGTCACAGATAGGGCACTGAGGCATGCATGGGATGTAATTTGGGTGGCATTCCAGGAGGGGTTTTGCGGGAAGTCTGGTTACGAGACCATCCATAGAACGCTGGGCCTCAGTTGGATATCTGACCCGCAGCCACATGGTGTCAGGTCCTTTGTGCAGAGGATGGGGGGACCCCAGTGGGGGAGACACAGGGCCTGCATAAGCCCTGGGGGCTCGTGTTCACGCTCTGGGTTCTGGAGAGGCGCAGGGCAGAGGTGCAATGTCTGGGAAGAAATAATGTTCTGATTAAGGGCTGTGTTGGCCACAGGGCCCAGAGCAGGGCCAGGTGGGTAAAACTCGTGACCACGCGGAGAGCACACTCGGACCACGCGTTTGCCCACTGCGGGCCCTGATTACCTCTCCTCGGAGACACCTCCCTGGGCCGCGAGGGGATGGAGGTAGCTGGGGGTGGGGGACAGCCGCCTCTTCTGCAGTGGGTAAACTGAGGCCTGCAGTGGTTCCCGGCACCCTGGGGCACACAGTGGGGTGGGGGGCAGCGCAGGCCCTGCTCCTGCCTGGTTTGGGCCTCTGTCCCCCACTGGGTCACACGCACACACCCTGGAACCTGATGCCCAGGAAAGCGGGGCTTTTAGTAATCGCCCCAACTCCATGTCGGGATCTGCGCCACGTCCTCGCAGGGAGGGCCACGGTTTCGTGTCGGCTGCTGGCTGCGCTGCCTGATCACGGCCCGTTTTACAGATGGGACGTCCAAGGTTGCCGCCCGCCCGGCTGCTGGTCCAGCAGCCTGGGGCCCATGCGGGGACGGGGGAGAGGGGACAGGATGGTCCCTGATGGAGAAAGGGGGAGGGTTTCCTGCTTCTTGACTGGGGACGGGGTAGGGGAAAGCATTTTCAGGGCATTTTGACATTTAACAAACAGCATGCAAATTGGATGCAAATCGCATGCAAATCATCACCCGGTTCTTAAGCCTCGACAGCTCTGGCGTGTTCCGGAGTGATAATGTTGGACCTGTCTCAGGCGGCGGCTGGAGGCGGGAACGAAGCCTCTCCCTTCCCCCCTCCCCCACCTTTTCCTTCCCTTCCTTTTCCTTTCCTCCCCTCCTTTTCCTCCTTCCTTCCCTCCCTCCCTCTTTTCCTGTTTTCTCTTCCTTCGCATCATTTGTTGAAGGCCTCCCAGTCCCGAGATGAGCACAGACAGCAAAAGTGGCTCCCAGATGGGGACACTGAGGCACGAGCCAGCCTTGATTTGCCAGAGCCACATTGTGGAACGTGCCCACTGCTGAGTGTCCTCATGAGCCAAATTGGACAGTACTTGTGACCCAAGGAGGAGAGAGGACAGCGGCGGGAGCAGGCCCGATGGGCTTGGCGGAGCAGAGGGGAACTCTCCTGGGCTTCTTGGCCTTGAGTGGCCGGCGGCTGCCGAGCTTGGGTCTGGAGACGCCCGGCACTGACTTGCTCTACTCCTGCAGTCCTTCGTCCTCCTGCTAGTCCGTCAGTGTGTCCCTTGAATTCTGGCCGCAGCCCTTCTGCCCCGTCTGCATGCCCTGCCATCTCTGCAAGCTCCTATCCATCTTCAAAACCCTAGCCCCAATGTCCCTTCTGCGCACAGCCATTTCAGATCCTCTAACTCGATTTCAGCATGCGTCTGGTTATTTTGTACTTCTGGACGTTTGCATACGCTGTTCTCCACCCTGAACGTTCTCCCAGTCTTTTTCACCTGGCGCACCCCTAAAATTTCAAGTTCCTCCCCTAACGCCCCACCTCAATGTGAGCTCTGCATCTCTCCAAGACCGCCGCTGGGTCCTGCACCCTCCGTCCTCCTGGCCCACCCCTAACCCATGGAACACGAGGTCTGAGGAGTCGCCTCTGGGGCCTCCTAGTGCCACTTGGGACTGGGTACCAAGGGAATGTCTATCTCGCAGAGTATGTTGAATAAAAGACTGAAAACAAAATCAAGTTTCAATTGTGATAACCAAGCGCTTCTTGCCCCGCCCTCTCGCTCACCTCCAGGCCTTCGCACAAGCTGTTCCCTCTGCCCGGCATGCCTTGCCCTCTACTCCTATTTGGGGGACCCTAAGCCAGCTGCCTCCCGTCTCTGGCCTGTGAAACTGAACTGGGGGAAGCCTGTCCCCCACTCTCACCCCGGGGCCTCCCAGGCTCCTGGCTCCACCCCAGGAGCAAGTCTGGGCTGCAAGGAGTTTCGGGTGAGACTTGGCAGCCACCGACGCTCGCTGGGGCCCGAGGCGTCCCGGGGAGGGGCCGCTTCCTGCCTTGGCTGCCCACCAGGTTCGCGCTCCCAGAGGGTCCAGGGGAATGTTTCTGGGTGGCAGTAGGTCCAGGCAGTTCCCAGAGGAAGCGTCTGTGGCTCAGAAGCTGTAGGGGCCCAGACTCCCTGCTTCAGTCCTGCTGTCTGTCCCCCCTTTCTCCTCTCCCCGTGGGTCCAGGCCTGGCTCTGCCATTTCCTAACGCTGTCCCTTTGTGCCCTGGGCCATTGTCAGCGCCGTCTCCGTGCCTGGCCCCATGCTGGCAGACTCAGCTTTGGCCACTCCAGGCTGTGGGGCAGGTTGTGCACTGCACAGAAGCACCCACTGAGGGGGGGACAGGGCCCCAGGACGGGGACCTTTTTGTAATTCAGGCAAAGGCTCCCCTACAGGTTAGTGGTGGTCCTGAGCACCCCTCTCTGTCTCTGCATCTTCCAGTGTCTTGTCCACATATCTGCTCCCTGCTCATTGCTTTCTCGCTGTGTCTCCAATATCCATGTCTGGGTTTCTCTGTCTCCATCTCTGTCTCGGTTTCTCTCCATGCCTCTGTCTGTTTCTCTATGTCTCTCTCCTTCCCTGTATCTGTCTCTCACATCCCCTATCAAAAAGGACCCCCTTTTCCTCAGACGCCCTGAGTATGACCTCTGGGGCCTCTGGGGCCATCCATTTTGGAGTCTTTGATTAAGCACCTCCAATCTGCAGGGCTCTGGGGATGCTGTGGTGACCGGGACATCCAGCTGCGGGCCCTCATGGGGCCTAGCAGAAGAGACGGAAGCTGCAGGGCAGGGGGCCACTCCTGGGACCCCAGAGACTGCTCCTCTGAACTGAGTCCACAGTCCTCCTCTAGGTGGACCTTGTCCCTTTCTGGGCTTCAGTTTCCCCACCTGCCCAAGGAGAAAGGCGTTTGGGGTGGCCGGACCAGGAGCTGCTCACATGGCCTAGGCTGTAGGCCGGCGGAGGAATCCTGACTCATCCCCGTGACTGATGGGTTAGAAAGAAGCTTCTGAGGGGAACACAGTTGTGAGAAAATAAAAAACTTCCCAGAGCCCAGCCTGCTGTCTGACTCACCCGGGGTTAGGAACAGCCACGCCACTGTCCCCCAGGCCACGGGGGAAATTTGCCCGTCTCTTCCCCCGGTGGCCCCTAGCTGTTCATGAGGGCTGCTGGCCTTGCTGGGAGGGCTCCAGGCCTAGCCCCGGGGGTGCCGGCTTGGCACTGACCACACGTGTGCTCTGAGCTCAGCCCACCAGCCTCTTGCAGGGCCCCACAGGGGAGGAGGTGTGCAGCACCCTCTCCCCCCTCCCCACGTCGTCCCCCACTTTGCGGTCCAGTGTGACTCCCTTGGGGAGACCCTGAAGAAGTCCCATTCTCACGCCGTCCTGTTCTTTTCCTTGGCAGCATTCGTCATCTAGACTATCATCCATTCAGTGGGCATCGGGAAGGCTGGGGCGGGGTCTTGGATAGTCACTGCTGGACGGCACAGCACTTAGTCACCCAGCGTAAGGGAGTGGGAGCCGGGAGCACCCTCCCCTCTCAGGCTGGGTGAGGGTCCCTTGCCCCAGTCACTCGCCAGACTCCAGGGAACCAAGGGGCACAGAGAGGCCCCGGATCGGCTTTCTGAGCACTCGGGCTCCTGCCACTGTGATAAATGGGGAAAATTCAGAATTAATTATCGACTGCCAAGCCGGCCCGATTTGGACAGATAAAGAGTGTCCTTGCTGCCGCCTGCCCGGCACTCCTCCGGAGTTTATTAGAGGTTAGGAGGTGGCTGGCTGGGGGGAAAGTGCACCGGCGCTGGCGCCACTCGGAGTTGGTCCCACGCCTGGCCCTGCTGGGCCACGGCGGGCAGTCATGGTCCCTCTCTGAGCCTCAGTGTTGTCACCTGGAAAAAGGGAGGAGGAGATCACATCCTCCTGTGTCAGGATGGATTTCTCGGGGGAGTCACCTCGAGCTAACAGGGTGTGGCACGCAGTCGCTACGCAACAAACACTGCTGGTTCCTAAGGTGGCTCTGGAGGCCTCGCTCCTTGCCGCCCCGGCCACCTGCAGAATGGAGCGAGGCCAGGGCCAGGGGCAGGGGCAGGATCCTTTTTCAGGGGTAGACGTGTCGCCCCGAGACGGCGTGAGACCGCCGATGGCAAACACGGGCCGGGCTGTAAGAACTGATGGAACCATCGAGAACCACCGCCTCCTCTTCCTCCCCATGGCCCGGCCCCACCGTGGGGGCACGGCGCCCCCTGCTGGGCAGTTCGACGGCCACCAGCACCTTAGCGTTCAAGTTCGCCCAGCCTGGAGTCGGGTGGAAAGATCACGGGAAGCCACGGGTGTCACTTAGAGCTTTCTGGTTGCCGCTAGGAAAACAAGCGAAAAGGAACAGGCGAAACTGGTTTTCATAATGTGTTTTCTTTGACTCGGTACATCCCAAACACATTAACATGCAGGGGAGCACCTGAGTCAGGTCCCACACCTCCCCTGTCGGCCCTCTGTGGGTCCCGGTTCCCTTGGGGGCAGGTCAGGCAGGGCCCTGTGGACCACGAGGAGGACTAGGACTTTAACCTGAGTGAGGTGGGAGCCCAGGTAAGTGATGATGGGGGAGAGTGTTCCAGGCAGTGGAAACGACCCGTGCAAAGGCCCTGGGGCAGGACCGGGCTTGGCATGTTGGAGGAACCACGAGGAGGCCCCTGTGGCTGGAGCAGAGGGAGCGAGGGGGAGGGGCAGGAGGGGAGGGGCAGGACGGGGAGGGGCAGGTCATTCAGGGCCTTGTGGGCCTCGGGAGGACTTGGGCTTTACCTCCTAGAGGGGTGGTAGGTGGAGAGTCCAGCAGGGACAAAGGCTGAGGGGCTGGAAGAGGCTGGTTGCGTTGTCTCTGGGTTCGGGACGGGCAATAACCCCGCCTCAGTGGGTCAGGGTTCTGAATCTGCCTTCGCTTTCTCTTGGCCGAGTCAACTGGGGACAAGGACTTGCCTTCTGGGTCTCAGTTTCCCTGCTTAAAAAGAGTGCAATAATAGATCATTGTCCGACGGCCCTGAGGGTCGGGTGAGTGCCTGACCACGCGGCGGTCACGACGGGCACTAGGGCGAGAGGGCAAGGCACACACCGCGGAACAGAATTTAAGGGCCTCAGCCAAACTGTCGACCAGATAAATACTTTTAATGCGATATGGAAAAAAAATGAGCGCAAAAACCTCCGCAATGAATAAAGTATCAAAGTGTTAAATGTTGTCAGTCTCCGACCGTACCCATGCTCCCCTCTGTCCCTCTCTGTCCCTCTCTGTCCCACTTGCCTCACCCGAATCCAGGTGCCCCCACCCACAGCCTCCCTCCCAGCTGTAAAACCTTAATTTCCCATGATTAAGCCCAGGGATCTGCCTCTCTCCCCACACAGCTGGAGGGAGGCCCAGCTGCGGTGGGCTGGCCTGTGTCTCCGGGGGATCAGGGGGGACCTGGAGGGGACGCCCAAACTTAATTAGCCCCTCCAGAAACAGGCCAAGAAGCCCATTACCCAGTGGTTCCCGACTCCAGGCTCTCTTCATTGTTTTCCTCCAAACCCCCTCTCCATTCTTTCTAGCAAAATATATTTATTTTTAAATATATTTTACATTTATATCTGACCATGAAAACCCAGGCACATACGTATTTTTGAGTGGAATAGACTCTGCGTCTAAGTTTTGGGGGATACGCATCGAAATGTGTAAATGATCTACGTGGTCCTGTTTGGGGGCAGGGTAAACAGCAGCTGCTCTGTGAGCACTGAGTGTGTGCCAAGTGTTTACACACGTTTCTCAGCTTATCTCACGGTCGCTCTGAGGGGAACAAGCTATCATCACCCCTCTTTTCCGAGAGCTCGTCTGAGTCCAGGACGTGTGTCCTTGGGCCCGCCCGTATCCACCAGGGTGTGTTCTGACGTGAGGTCTTGGCTGCAGAGGAGCCACTTTGGGTTCCGGTTGAGATCGAAATTTGTGATTTATTTTTTATTTTTTTGCTTCCAGCCTCTGAGCATTCACCTGGGCTGTTCCCTCCACCAGGAATGCCTTCTCTTCCCATGTGTGAATCTTTCTGGAGCACATGTCTGCAGGAAGCCTTCTCTGTGAACCCCCCAAATGAGGCTTTACAACCCCGTACCAAGGGCCACCCAGTCTCCTGTGCCCAGCCTGACCCCTGGGGCTGGGAGTTCTCTGGTTCTGTCTCCCACAGGCCCCCGTGCACACCCACACACACACACGCACAAGCACCTGCCACAGGCGTGTATATTTTGCACACATCCGGGTGCCTGCCCCACACGCCCCATGTCCCCGCAGCCGTACCTGTGGGTCCCTCTAACCCCCAGCCTCACACATCAGCCCGCCCTCCGCCTGCGGTCTGGGAACCATCAGAGTGTCAGTTGCATGCTGTGGTGCCCTGGACAGGCCCGCCTCACATTTCATTCATCTTTGTGCTAATCGTAGCCAGGCTGGGAGTGGGGCACGGAAACCTGGCCCTCCCTGCCCCAGCCCTCCCTGCCACCAGGGGAAGGGCGGGGGGATGGCATTCATGACCCTCTATCCCCAGCCCCCATACAGGGCAGCGGCGCCAGCCTGCAGCACCTCCTCCTAGGGTGCAATCTCGGAGGCTGCGTTGATGGCCGAAGGGCACACGCGGGGCAGGGCAGGAAGGAGACAGGAGGCGGGATTCCAGCTGTGGGCACCGCCTGCGGGCATCTCCACTCCTGCTTCCCGCCCTTCGGCTCCATCTTCCGGGACCAGGGTTGATGAGGACACCTGGGGCTATGCAGGCCCGTCCGCTGTCTCCTAGGTGGGTCCGCCAACCCTGAGGTCCCCGCTGAGGCTGCGGGCCCCTGGCAGCAGGGAGTAGCTTAGGGTCACGTAGCATTTGGTGTGGTTTGTGGCGTTCGGCCCTTCTGCAGAGTTAGCTACGTTTCTCGCCCCCGTCTGTTGCCAAAATCTGTGCCAGGCTCAGTCCTGAGCGAATGTGGCTGTCGCTGGTCTGGGATGGGGGCAACGTGAGGGAGTTGCTCGCCTCAGGCTGAACTTAAGGAGGTGCCAACAAACAGCAGAAGAAATATGGTTTTCAGCCAAGAGAAGGCAAAAGAAAAAGTCCCCGTGAAAAAAAATATCCAAATCTGAAATACAGATGGGGTGGGGGACCCTGCAGGGGTGGGGGGAGAACGTGCATGATGCTTCCCTTCACCCCATGGCCCCGGGGAGGTGGGGACCCCTGAGGAAACTGAGGCGCCCAGCGGTGAGGCGGCACGCTCCTGTCTGCTCTGCCCCCGTCCCCACTGGGCAGCCCCGTCCTGGCCCCGGCTGGGCCTTTGTTCTCCCCTCCCCAGCTTGGACCCCTCCTTCCTGTCTCCAGCCTGTCCCTGTCAACCTGCCCGAGTGACGCTGCCTGAAATAGCCGAGGGTGTCAGTGGCTGGCGGGTCAGGGCCAGGCGCCCACCAGCCTTCCGTAATGGCTCTCCTGGGTGGCAAGAGAGGCCGGAGCTCCAGAGCTGGGCACCAGGCCCTTGCTCTCCCTCCCATCCACGCCTCAGCGTCCCCGTGTGCAGCCTGGGGGAGGGAAGCCCGAAGACCAGTCCAGCAAGGGGAGTGGCAAGGACCGGGGACCTGCCTGCTTGTGAGGCCACAGCTGTGTGACCTGGGGCAGACCCTTAACCTGTCTGTCGCAACAGCCTTGTCTGTGATGTGCCTCTGGATTCAGCGAGTGAATCTAAGGCATGGAAAGCTTAGGGGGGTGCCTGGCATGCAGCAGGTGCTCAAAGGGTGGCTGAGACCACTGGGGCCAGGCTCTGTGCCTGGAGCCCCAGGATCCCCGGGACCCCGCGGGAATCTGCGGTGTGACTCGTTTTAAAGATGAGAAGCCAAGGCTCCCAGAACGGGTGGGACAAGCCTGAGGTCGCGGTCCTGCGGCTGGCCCAGAGGGACTCGAACCAGGCGCCCGGCCTCCAGCGCCCACTAGGACATCCTCACCCTCGGAGGCCCCCAGGTCGCAGGGCGGCTGTGTGGGGTGTGGGGGCGCACCGGGCCCTGCCTTGGCAGTGACAGCGCTGGGTCCTTGCCCTGGGCTGGGGGATGGACCTGCGGTGGTGGCATTGAGCGTTTCCATGGCAGCCTGGTGGGAGGCGGCCGCAGCGATTAGGTATCCCTAGGAGCGGAGCAGCTGCTAAAAATAGCCCGCGCCTCACCGGGCTTGTTCTCCGCTGGGCTTTTGGCTGCCAGGTACCGGCTCCCGCTCCCCTTCCTGCCTGCGCCCAGGAGCAGCCAGGTCTTGGGGGCGGTACAGCCTGGTCCTGGGCCTTTGCACACCTGGACCCGCCTCCAGTCTTGGACTTCCCGGCCCTCCACCCTGGATCTTCCTCAAAGGCAAATCCCATCTCACTCCTCCCCGCTCCCGAGCCTCCCTTGGCTCCCCAGTGCCCTTGACCTCGCGTTCCCACATTTTGCTCCCCTACTTCATCTCCCCCTGCTCTGGGCCTCCCTCAGGGCCCCCCAAACACCGCGACCCCCTCTGAGCCTCGACCCATGGCTATTTCGGGCAGCTCAGGGAGCTCTTCTGGGCCCCCTCATCATGGCTCCGACACAAACCTGTGCGCTCTGAGTGGGTGAAGGCGGGTAGGTTTCGGTCCCAGCATCAGGGATGGGACGGGGCACACAGCAGGTGCTCAGTAAGCATCTGTGGAATGAATAAGGGAACAGACGAGATCCCCCAGCTCAGATAGAGGCATTTTCTGGTGGGGTGGGGGATGATGAGGGTTCCCGCTGTTCTCTGTGTGCAGGCCAGAGGTCAGTGGTCCATCCTCTCTACCAGGGTCACTCTCTGCTTCCTCTGGAGAAGCTGCCGTGTGACCCAGCTCGCTCGGTTCTAGGGGAGTTATGCAAACGCGGGAAGGAGAGGAGGGAGACGAGAAGGTGACAGGGTGTGGGAGGGGAGGGACCTCCACGAAAACATCTAGGAGTGAAATGAAGTCTGTTCAAGAACCAGTGGACTGGACTGTGGTGCTAATCCCACAATAGAATATGTAGATGTCAAATTATAATGCCCACCCCAAAGTTACGTAACCGTATTAACCAGTGTTACCTCAATAAACCTAAATAAATAAAGAAAGAAAAGGACGGGCAGCCTCACTCCGGGCATGGGCAGAATTTTCCAAGTTCTCCAAGAAGGACAGTTTTCAGGCTGGCCACAGGGTGGCGCGTTGGGCACGGTACAGCTTGGTTCCTGGGCGAGGGGCCAGGCCCGGAGCAGGGTCAGCGGGAAATCGGGAGGCAGGGGCTTCAGTTTGCTGCAGAAGAGGGTCCGCGGTGGGTGGAAAGTCTGGGGTCCGCAGTGTGGGCGGTGGAGGCACTCAGGACTCCTGATGATGTGAGGTCCGTGCTGCCACGACAGCGTGGCCGTGACTGTGAAACTGTGAGGCCGTGGCCTAAATGAGGGAGGAGCTCGTCCCTGTCTGTCCTCCCAGTCCGGGCGTCATCCTAGGTGGCAGGGGCGGCTCCACCATCACCAGGGACTTGGGCCGCTTTGAGCGTGCTGCCCTGCCACATCAGCAGAACTTCCATCTTGTGGACCACTGTGGCTGCTCCAGCCCCCGCCATCACGGCCACCTTCCAGATGAGGGGTAAGCGGGGAGGGGGTGAGGGATTGGCCTGTCTTTTTTTCTTTTCGGAGGTTACGACCTGGACGTTTCATACACCATTTACACTCCCATCCACTACATGTCAAAAGTCACTCTGACCTGCAAAGGGTGGGACATGGAGGCTTTAGCTGGGCAGGGCCTAGTTTTAAAGGAGAAAGTAGGGAATGAATGTGGGGGCCAGCCCACAGCTTGTGCCACCATGTGGGTTGAAAATGAGTGGACATTTGTTACCATTTCAGTGACCACAGCAGAGAGATGCCCCTTCCTCTTGTCCTCTGGACTGCCCACTCCCTTCCCGTCTCCCCACTTCGCTCACTCTGCTCCAACCCCATGAGCCTCTGGGCTGTTCCTCCAACATGCCAGGCAGGGTCCTGCCCCAGGGCCTTTTCACGGGCTGTCCCTCTGCCTGGAAGGCTCTTCCCCCAGATCTCTCCATGACTCCCACCCTCCCTTCCTTCATATCTCTGCTCAGACGTCACCTCACCCATGAGGCTTTCCCTGAACATCCTGTTCAAAATTGCAAACTGCCCTCCCTCCCCGATTCCTGCTCATTTTCTTCCTAGCACTTTGCATCTCTAAAACCCTATCCATAGGGAAACTGAGGCCCTGAAGGGACAGACTATTCACTCCAGGTCACACGCTTGTGAGTGACAAAATTGAGTATGTGACCCACCAAGTTCCCAGCTAATCCTCTTTCTCTACCTTTCTCTTCCACCCCAAGAGTTTCCTGTAGATTTCCGTTCTGCCCACGTTTCCTGGAGTGAATTTCTGTTGCTTGCAGCGAGGAGCCCGGGGTGACCAGGGGCAGCTCCGTCACGCTAGACACAGTGCCTGGCACGGAGGCTGCTGTGTCACATTTAACTGCCACACGAGTATGAAAACATGTGCAGGTTTCAAAGGGCACATGAAACGCTCTTAGCCCCAATTTTAGAGGCGTGGGGCAACCGAGGCACAGTGGGGAGTGGGGAATGGTTCTGGTCAGACAGCAAAGAGGTGGCAGGGGGCATTCCCCCCTTCTCACTTCCCGGTCACCCACAACATTGCAAACCCGAAGGCCTTGGGTTCGAATCCTGCCTTGTGCGGCCTTGGACATTGTCCTCTCCCTCGCCAGGCCTGTTTTCTCTTCTGAGAAGTGGGATCCCCAAAGCTGCTACCCTGGGCAAATCACACAGAAGGTCTCATTGTCCCCAGAGCCTGGCATACGGAAGGCACTCCTGGGAGGCGGGAGGGTGAGGACGTCAGGGGCCCAGCTCCCTGGGACTGCAGATGCCCCCAGCTCAGACCCCTCCGCCTCCCTGGCCCCACTCCACGCTCCACATTCCCTTCGGCTGCCCTGTGCCAGGTTTCTGTTTAGTTTAATAATCTCCCGAAAGTTTAATTGTTGTTTTATTCATCCGTGACCTTTCTCTCTCATCTGGAGACGTATTATTGCTAATCTACAAATTTCAAGAACCAGATTTATTTGCAAAACCAATTACCTGCCTATGCAAATGACCTCTTTCCTCTCCTGCCTCCCTGGCCAGCTGGCTGCTGGGGGCCGGGGATCCACGGCCCTGCCCATGAGAGCCGCTGCTCAGACTCTTGGATGCAGACTTATCTATAATTCCTCCGAGCGGGTGGCCCTCTCAGCCCCAGAGTTAATTAGCATCTCAGTAATCAAGGGAGGCGCTGACCCTACACCTCTCAGCTCTGACCTCCTAAAGGGGCCTCTTGAAGAGGCCGGAGGCTCGGATGACCCCCCCACCTGGCCCTCCTGGTCAGAATGATGACTGTTCATGTGTTCGTTCATTCAGAATCACTCGCCCAGAGTCTGCCATGAGCCAGGCGCTGTTCAAGGCTCTAGCAGCAGAGCAGGGAACAGGCAGGCAGGCCGGAGGGAAAGAAATCCCTGACTTCGTGGAGCTAACGGAGAGAGAGGAGACAGGCGAGATGAGACACAGAAACGTGTCACACAGAGCATGGTACAAATTCAAACAGGACAAACCAGCAGGGGAGGGGGACAGGGGCTGCCAGGAATGGGGAGTAGCATTCGAGCACGCAATAAGTATTTGTTGCGGGCTGAACGGAGGGTCCAGGAGGCCATGCCAGCCAGCGTGGGGCAGCGGACGCAGTGACTGCCTGTGGTCATCGTGGCCTTGGCGCTTCCCTGCAGCCTCATGTGGTGGCTGAAATGTTCCCATTTCACAGCTTAGCATAAAGGCTGCTGGATTACGTGTGCAGCTTGGCCCGCGAGAGCTGACTGTCGGGGCTGGGATCAGGAGCCAGGGGCTGGAGGCGCTGCCCTCTACGTCATCAGGGCCCCTGCACCTGTCCATCTCGAGGAGGGGACACAGAGATTATTGGTGGGAGGCAGGACCCCACCTCCATGTGGGCAAGGCCCTTCGAGACTCCACCCACCCAGGTTTCCCTTTCGCCTCCCTGGCCTGCCTTCTGTCTCCTTTGCCTTCTTGTCACCTCCCATGGCTGATTCCGTCTCACCTCCCCTGGATACCTACCTTTGAGTGACAACACCAGACATTGGCCCCTTTTGTGCATGCTGTTCCCTCTGCCTGTCCCCCTGTCCCCCTGTCCCCCCTCACCCCCCGTGGAGACTTCCACAGCCTCCCACCTGACTAGCCCCCCTCCCCCATTCGATATCCCAGAGCAGCTTTAGGAACCATCTCAATGTCAGTGCCGGAGCTGTTTGTTCAGTTGTTTGTTTAACACTTATCTTCCCCGCTAGATGCTAAAAGCTCCAGCTGAACAGGAGCCTCGGCTGGCGTTTTTATCCTTGCATCTCCAGCACCACACATGGAAGGGGTACTCCGTGGGCACTCAATGACTGACCAGTGGGCAGGGGGGAAGGAAAGGGCGGGTGGATGAGTCATGGGGGGTCATGGAGGATGGATGGCTGGTTGGGTGGGGGAGGGATGGATGAAAGGATGAGGGGATGAGGGGAGGGAGGGATGGATAAATGGATAGATGGATGGATGGATGGATGGATGGATGGATGGATGGATGGATGGATGGATGACAGGTAATGGAACCTCCCTGAGGTGGGCTGCCCTTGGCAGCGGACCCTGGTGAAGCCCCTGTCCCTGCCCTGCTGAGTGACCCTGGGGACTTGTGTTCAGGGGGCACAGCCACAGCCTCTAGCTCTTTCTGCAGGGCTCAGATGGTCTCAGGTGGGGCCAGGCCTGCCCATATGATCTCACAGCCCCTGGCCCCCCACACCTGCACTCCTGCTGCCCGTAGCTAAGCGCATCCCCCTGAGGAGGGCCCCACTTTTAGCCGGGAACATGACCCCCAGCTTTCCCCTCTTTACCTCTTCGTTTGATTCAATCCTGGCCGCCCGCAGATTCAATTATTCTGCTGCTGGGGTGGCCGGTAATTTTCTTTTGGGGCTGAGAAGCTCCGTCTGTATCTGTGTGAGTCTGAACAGCATGGAGGCCCAGAGACAGAAACACAGAGACAAAACAAGAAGAGGAGAGGAGCAGGGACGAACCAGGAGAGCTGGAGGGGCAGGGGGGAGGAGGGGAAGGCAGCCGGGGCTGACCTCATCCCCTCCCGGCCCCCCACCCTCAGACGGGCTTTCAAAGCATTCAAAACAGTGACCATCCTGCAAAGATTCCAGAATTTTCTCTTAGTGACCTCAGCACACACGCTCGCATGCACACACACACACACACACACACACACACACACACCCTTGCCAATGACCAGAGCAGCTCAGAGGTGAAACCTGAGAGGTCAGGAGGTAGTGAACAACGGGGATGGGGGAGGGAGCAGGGAACACCTTGGCCTCTGGCTGTGTGACTTTGGGCAGGCGGCCCCCTTCCTGAGCCCCCGAGCCCCTCTCTCCACCCAGAGGTGTGGGACTGGGCCATCTCCGGGACCCTCCTGGCCCTGTCTCCTCAGCCTCGCCCCCCAAGCCCCCTCTGCCCTGCGTCGGGGCTGATTATCTGCCAGAGCAAACCCTCCCAAGAGCTTTGCAGACAATAATGGAATCACCTAACCTCGTGATCGTGATTGGGACCTAACAGGGAGGGACGTCCCCACCCAGCCAGGCTCTCTGGGGAGGAATTCCCCAGCCTCCCGCAGGGAGAGAAGACGCTGGCTCCTCATTCTGCCACCGCCCCCGCCAGAGCAGGCAGCGGGGACCAGGCCTTCGCCCAGGCCCTTTGGAGTCTGAATGACTCCAGAGCACCCCGGTGATGCTGCCAGAGAATTTCTTACTCCTTTCTGCAGTGGCGAGGGGCTCGGTGTGGCCAGACCATCACTGCATCACCTACAGACCCCTCCCGCTTTTTCTGAGCTTTCTACATGCGCCTAGCCATAGCACTGATGTTCCTAACCACCGAGCTCTTCGTCTAAAAACCCTTGCTTTTTGGGGAGATATTAGATATGTTTAGCCACAGGTGCGGCTTGTGGCATGGGCACGTGACAGCGGATGCCCTGGGGCAGGTCCCAGCGGGGCTGTTAGTGGCTGGACCATGGGTGCTCCATGGGGCTCAGGGGTGGGCCAGGGCACTGGGCCGCAGCCATCGTCTATGTACCAAGCGTTCCTGGATAGGGACAAGCTCAAGGGTATGTCCAAGGCCGGAACACAAGCTGTCTTGCTCCCTGTCTGAGCACACTTTGATCAGAGGCTGCCCGAAGCCAGTCCTGCCACCCTCCACCCAGACTGTATGGTTCCTCCTTCTCCAGAGGATCTCGGGTGTTGAAAAGGTGTTCTTGGCAACCCCGCTAGGTGGTGCCTCCCCCCCCCCCAGAGGCAGGGAGGGCTGTGGCCTGCAGCCAGGAGGACTTGGGTCCCCGGTCTATCTCTGCCACGCACCGGGCGACCTTGAGATGCCCTCAACTCCTCATGCCTCCATGCTCTCCTCTGTAACACCCCTCCCTGGAGGACGAGCTCCAGGGGCTCCAGTGTGTCACGGAGGGGTGTGGACATGACCCACGCACGACGGATGACGGCTGCATAGCAGCAGTGCTGAGCAGGCGCGGGCTTTGCACTCACCCGCGACATGTTCACCTTCTAAGCTGGTGGTGACTTGTTACGGGAACCTTCGGAGACGCACAGGGGCAGCAATTGGCACTGGCAGGTGTGGGAGTCAGGCACGTGGCCATCGTCTCTGCCCCCAACATCCACCCTGCCGCTGGACCGCTGTGGGATGCCGTGCTGTCGGAGACTACATTTCCCAGGAGGCCTTGCAGCCAGCCAGCCAAGCGACCCTGTGACTGACAAGTGGGATTCTGGGAAAACCCTGCCAGGGAGCAGAGGGCTGGAGCGAGCCTGCCTTGTCCGACCACCCTTCTTCCTTCCTCCCGCTGGGACCAGGATGTAATGGCCGGAGCTTTGACGGTTATTCTGTACCGTGAGGAGGAGCAGCCTGGGAGACACACCGAGGAAGATGCAGAACTGTTCCTGCGTAGCTGAGCCATTCGTCCCCGGACGAACACGTCATCCGTCTATTTAACACACATCTAACGAGCACCTTCGGCGTGCCACTGCAAACACACAATCAGAAGGGGTAAGCATTCCCGCCCTCAGCAAGCTGATACCTAGAGGGGGAGAACGCGGATAATGAGTGAATGCGTAGTGTCAGGGAGCGGTAAGTGCCAGGGAGGAACATGAAGGAGGCGACAGAGAGAGAGGGCAGAGGGATTGCTCAGCAAAGGCTCTCGGGGGAAGGGCTTTTGAGTAAAGATTGTGATGGTTTGTCGTCTAAGGTGAAAATTGTTTCTTAATGTGGAAGCAGGTTAACTTGGGTTTTCCTGTTACTTGCACCCAAAAGCACCGACTCTGCCGTTCCTTTAAGTTCTCACACCGTATACACGGAGTGGGGAAGCGAGGATCATCCCGTTTGACAGATGAGGGGACCGAGGCCACGAGGTGAGTTGACTTGGCCAAAGTCAGGCGGCTAATAAGAGAGTCAGGGTTTGAACCCTCAGGTGGGACGGTAGCTGGGATCCGTGGAAGGTCGGGGGCCGGGAATAACCCCGTGAAGCCTCCTCTTTCCAACCCCAGCTGCAGCTACACCGCCTCCAGGAAGTCCCCCTGGCCCCCACGATCCGCATGGCCCCACGGTGCCCTTCGGCTGAGAGCTCAGAGGGTTCGGGGACAGTTGCGGGTCCCTCCCCCGTTCCCAGCCGCGTGCCGTCATGTTTATGCATTGCTCTGGAAAAAACTGATTACATTCCAGCCTGACCTTCTCCCTGTCGGCGGGGCCCATTACCGCATCAATCACACGGCTCAGAGGGGGAAAAATTATTTTATCTTTAACGATACTTAAAACTGCTCAGCGGGGCCGTCACGGGGACTGGGAGCAGGCAGCTGCCAAGTGGTGCGTCCGGAGCTCTGCATCCCGCGGTCTTCCCGTTTGCTCTCTCCCTGCCTCGGGAAACTGCTGGAACCCTCCGATTGGCAGGCTTAATTCCTGCCCTCCAGAGCCCCCCACTTCCACGTGGGGTGTGTCCCCCTCCTCCCGCTGCTGTCTGTTTCTCTGCCGTGAGGCCTTCTCTCTCTGACTCTCGGGCTCTCTCTGTCACCTCTCTCTTTGTCTATGTTCCTCTGTTGTTATCAGTTCTTAGGGAAACCCAGGTGTCTGAGTGCTCATCTGAGGGGACGCCCCTGAGTCAGTGTTTCCTCCCCAACACCCCGCGACAGAGATGCCATTTTACAGCTGGAAGCCCACAGCGACGAAGCTCTTTTGTCACGGTCCCACAGCCATGAGAATGTGGCTGAACCGGGGCGATCTGAACCCACGGCTGCCTGTCACCGGGCCTGGTCCCTGCAACCCATCCGATCTGTCTCTGTGTTGGAGAAAGAGCTGTGGTCCCTCCTGCAAGCGGCATGGGATCCTGAAGGCTGTGGAGGGCTCTGACTTCAGGTTGAGTTTGACTCTTAGGTCACCCACCCTGTGACCCCGGCCAGGCACCGAATAGTCTCTGCCTCAGTCTCCGCATTAACTGTCAGATAAAATACAAAATGCCCAGCTGGTTAGAATCTCAGAGAAATCATAAAGAATTTTTCGGCATAAGCATGGGCTAGATAGTGTGTGGAATATACTAAAAGTCTATCTGCCACTTGTCTGGAAGGCAGGTTTACTTGGGCCTCCCTTATTTTTATTGATTTTTATTGACTAAATTTGGCGACCCTTGCTCAGGGCTCTCTCTGCAGGAATAGGAGGTTCTGGACCCCATGGGGCAGGTGCGTTCATGCACACGGTGCCAGGCTCCGACGGCCACTGCGAATGCACCCAGAAGGTCCCCAAACACAGAACCTGTCGAGAGACGTGTGGGCGCTGCGGCACAGGGCTCGTTGGAGCCAGGGCCTGGCTCGGCCATTTGGAAATGGCGGTCTCCACTGAGGCTTGACCCTCTGGGCCAAAGCTGGCCGGAAGCCCAGCATCTCACGAGGTGACAAAAAATGCAGCCAGACGCAGGCCGCTGTCCCCCAGCCCGTCCTCCTGCGCCCACACCAGCCCCGCCAGCCGCCCCATCACGGTCCATCCCAAGGCCAGTGGCCCCGTCCTTAAGGTGTCAGTGCCACCCATTCTAAATTTGCCCCAGAAATCAATTAGGGCTCCGGCGAGTTGATTATAAATCAGCTCTTTTCATAATTGTTGCGTCTTTAATAAATCACAGCTGCGCACGTCGCCGGCAAAATGGAGCTGTTCCCCGGGCTCATCAATTACCCGGGGGAAGGCAGGGCTGCGTCCACGGTCCCCCGTTCTCGCCCAACCCGCAGAGGCTGCCGGTGGCCAGGGCGCTCCTGGACCCGGGCCGGGCCGTTCCATTATGGAATTGCTTAAGCAGCATTTTAAATAACAAAAAGGGATATCATTTAATTTTTTTGCCACGTGGAGATCGATACACTGTCCTTCAGACTGCATGACAGATCGGCTTGGCCAGCTTCTCGGAGTTAATCCAATTTCCCTGGGTCTGGCTGTGACTGGGTGGGCTGGCCCCGCCTGGAATGCCGGGGCTCACGGGGTCTTCCCAGCAGCGTCGGCGTCTACGCTGGCTGCAGGTGCCTGCCCAGGGCAGGAGGCAGGGAGGCGGGCCGGGAGCCAGGGCTGCAGGGCAGGCGGTCTCCGCCAGGGGCGATTCGGCCCGCCAGGGGACACTAGGTGATGTCTGGGGACATCTGTGGTTGTCA
Source organism: Cynopterus sphinx (assembly GCA_030015415.1). NCBI lineage: Eukaryota > Metazoa > Chordata > Mammalia > Chiroptera > Pteropodidae > Cynopterus > Cynopterus sphinx. The sequence goes on along the minus strand of CM057390.1, from coordinate 39,201,218 downwards.
TGACCGGGGGAGCCCCTGGCAACATGTGCAGTGCCCAGGACGCCCCCAGGGAGAGTGACCCTGTTTTAGGACGGTTCGTGGAAGGCAGTTTGGGGGACCCCTTTCTCGTCCCTGTCTTCGCTTCTGAGCCCTGAGTCCTGGTCATTCCAAAGCTTGGAGGGACTGGACCTGCCGTGACGGCAGAGAGACCCAGGTGCAAGCCCTGGGTCGGCCAGTGGCGCTATAATGTGGGGCAAAACTGGCTGTTTCGTTGCTTCCACCATCACTGGGCCTCTGGGTCCCTCTCCGGCCTCCACACAGGGAGGCCCTCGAGTCAATGATGCAAGCCGGCCAGTATTTAGTGAGCACCTACTGAGTACCAAGCACTGTCCTCGTATTGAGGATCCAGCTGCCAAGTGGAAGGACACACCTGCCCTCGTGTGGTTTAGGTTCCAGTGGAGGGAGAGAGTCGGCAGTGAGGAGGTCTGGAGGGGAAGTAAAAAGGGGACTGCCCAGGGGGCGGAGCGATCAGGACAGGAGGTTGTGGGGTTCTCCAGACACGCAGAAGCAGCAGGATGCACGTATACCTGGACATAGATTTGGTATGATAAGGGACTGGCTCGCATGATGATGAGAAATGAGAAGTCCTACAATTTGCCATCCCACAAGCCGGACCCCCCGGAAGGCGGTGGTGTGAGTCCCAGCTGAGGGCAGGAGAGACAGGTGGCCCAGCACGGGTGGTTGGGCAGAGCGAATTCTCCCCCCCCCTCCCGCTTTCTGCCTTTCAGGCCCTCGAAGGATGGGACAAGGCCCGCCCATGTCAGGGAGGGCGTATGCTTTACCCAGTCTGCCAACGCGATGATGCACACCCACCCCGTGGCCAAGTCACACTGACCCAGAAGTAACCAGAGGAGGCTTCCCTCAGGCAGTGACATAGAGCAAGAGCCCTCTGACCACTGTCGGGGGAGAAGTCTTGGCCTCGATGGTGGCCAAGTTCCCGCTCCTGTTCCCAGGGGTCCCACCTGTGGGCGTGACGTTGGTTGGGGGATGGGGGCGGGGCGGTTAGGAGCTCGGGAACAAGCCTGCCAAGAGGGAGCAAACACCCAGAGGTGGGAAAACTTGGGGGCTTTGGGGAGGAGGCTGGGACTAGATCTCAGAAGACAAAGTGAGCTTTGATGCGCGACGGCAGCCCCAATGCTAGATGCAACCATCCCTGAAGCCCCCCACTTCGGAATGAAATGCGAACCGGCCCCACTTTGACGCATGAGCCGCTGAGGTGGAGAACCTTCAAGAAGCCCACAGAGCCTGTCGGAAGACAGACGGTGGGGCTGGCAGAGCGGGCTTTCCCCCCAATGCTGCCGGGACGCTCCGTTGTCGGTTGACCCGTCTGGGCTGAAGTCTGCAGCCCTGGGAGCCACAGAAGGTGCCAACTCCTGTGCCGCCACCCCACCCGCCCACGATGGCGTTTCCTTTCTCTGGCTGGCTGGGAGAGGGCCTCAGGCTGCAGCGGCCGGCTGGGACCCCCTTGTCCCCCTGCATCCCCCTCAGACCCGCGGCCGCCAGGCTGTCATCACGGCAGGAGAGACCGGGAATGGAGACGAGAATGACCTGTGATTGTCGCAGAGGCCCATGCTCTAATTTCCACGAATGGGTTTTGAGCGGCTAATGCAGCCCCCGCTGGGCAGGAGATAGAGTGCCCATGGGGCCTCCAAGGCCAGAGCGACCAGAGTGAGGCACCCGCAGGCGGGGCATAGCCCCAGCCCTCTCCCTGCCACCTGGGCCCCAGTCCTGGGGGCTCTGAGGGAGGAGGGGGGGCAGGACCCCTGACCTGTTGGATCCGGCTGGGCCGGTGTGGGTTGACGGAGCCAGGTCCCACAGTGGGACGTGGGACTTTAGGGCTTAGGACTGAGACGTGGCAGGACCGGGAGGGACTCGGTCTCCTCTGGAGATGGACGTGGAGCCCGAGGGTCAGAGGCCAGGATCCAGCATCTCAGCCTTGGGTCGGGGCTCAGTGCGTGTTTGGTGTGAAGGAGCTCCCCGGTCGCAGCAGTAAGGCCCACAGGGGTGGCGTCCGGACACTGAGCCGGTCACCACAGCTCCCAGGACGTGTGGTTTCCCCCCAAGACCCACCCCCAGCCCTGGCAGGTGGGAGATGGCAGGACAGTGGGAGGGAAGACAAGGAGCTTTACCCAGATGTAGGGACAGCAGCGGGGACAAGGGCGGGGACAGTGGGGGCCCAGCCAGGCCATCCTGCTGGGGACGGGCAGGGGCTCCATCAAGTTACCATCAAGTTACCGAGAAAGGAATACCGGAAGGACAGCATGGGGTCGGACCCGCCTCCCACCTCTCCTCAGCCTTACAGGGACCTGGTTCCACCCAGGCAGCATTTCTGTGTCCCTCCTGTGCTCAGGGCAGAGCCGTGGGGGGAAGACTAGCAGGACACGGTGATGGCTGATGGCGATGGCGACGCAGGAGGCAGGCCAGAGCCTGGGAGGGAACACTGGGAAGACTCGGGTGGGGTGGAGACCCCACCCGACAGGATGCTGCTCCCCTCGGGGCGCCTCCCTCTGGCTTCCCCCCAGGACCAGGGCCCAGGAATGTAAGGGTTTTATCGTTCGTTAAAACAAACAAACAAACAAACAAACAAACGAATGAATAAATGAATAAACAAACAAACAAACAGATAGATAGATAGATAGATAAATAAATAAATAAATATAAGAAACCAAATCCTGCCGCAGAAAGCCTCTCTCCAGCTTCTCAGGAAAGCGGTGGGTATTTCTGGTTCGTCACAAGATCGTTCGCAATGATCGAGGCGCCTCAGAGAGTGGAGCTGTGATGAATCCTGCCCCCCTCCTTAGAGCTTCTGTGCCCCCCCTTTGTCGTGAGAGGACAGGGTGGGAGGGGGGAGGTGCCATCATGCTCAGGAGGCAAGGTCCATTCCCTGACAATAGTATGACCCCCACCCACCCTTCCCCCTCCGGGGACACAGGCACAGGTGTCTTTGAAGAAAAGCCTGGGGCTGGGGGCGAAGGGGGTGCGGAACTTTTGAGGGGGCAAAGTTTTGCCTCAAAGCTTTGGCTTCTGCCTTCTCCTGTGCTCCAAGCGCAGGGCTTGTCACGGATTCGCTTGTTTCATCCTCACAGGGGTCTGTGATGTTGGCATCACTGTCATCCCCATGATGGCCCCGAGAGGAAAGGGGACTTGCCCGGGTCGCACGGCACAAGAGCGAGTGGCAGAGCTGGGATGTGATGCAGACAGGGCGACTCGTGAGCGCCAGGCTGGGCTTTGCCCGTGGCAGCTTCACTTGCTCACACCCCCGGACCTGGCTCTGTGCCCCCCACTCTGCCCACCGGCCACCCTGGGCCTCCTGGACCAGTCATACTTCTGGTCTATGCCAAAGCCGCAACCCCACACCTTCCAGGAATTCGTCGTCCATTCCCATCCAGACCAGTAGTCTCTCCTGTTTCCGCTTTGGTCCGCAGAGACGCCGGGCGCTGACCTGCCTCAGGACCTTTGCACATGCATTTCCACTTCCTGCAGCTCCCTTCCCGTCTTCTCTCTACAGCTCTCTGCTCTGACCCCTGTTACGCTCTACCCCACCGGCACTGCTGATGTCCCCGATGTGTGCTGTCCCTCAGTGCCCACGGCTGCTGGGGCCGCACTTCTCCTGGCCACTGCTCAGGGTTTGCTGTCAAACGGGTGAGCAAAGCTTTAGAGCAACCTGTGGCTGAAGGCTCTACTTCAGTCCCCGGAGTCACCTGACCTGCTCTGTCCCTGTCCCCATCCGTGACCAGGCTGAGCGGCCTCTGTTTTCTGTTCCTTTTTTCTGAGAACTGGGAACAGCTTCGTCTGCTATCTCACTGGGCCCTGGAGAGCCCCACAGGCAGCAACGGCCTGGGCAAGGCTTTGCCGCGTGCCCCATGATGAGACCTGGAGCCCTTCTCCCTTTGTCACTGCTGTGTCCCCAGTGCCCAGCACACAGCCTGGCACATAGTAGGAGCCCGGTCAGCATTCTGGCCTGAATAACGGAATTAACATACGCTGGGTGGATTGTGCTTACAGAAAAGCCCAGAGAGAGGAGAGAGTCTCCTTGGCTTCTCTGCTCCCTGCCTCTTGGAGGAGCCCTGAACTACGAGCTCGCCTCCCGACAGTGGGGTGACTTTGGGCAGGCACCTTCCACGCTCTGAGCACCCCCAGATCCTACATCTCTCCAGGGTGGAAACATAAGGGGCTGATGATCAACCAGGCACAGAGAGGGCAGGCGGATTCTTCGAGGTCACACAGCACCTCGTGGGGGGAAGGGACCGCCCCTCCCCAGGCCGTCCTTCCTTTTCAGGGCCTGGGGAGCACGCACAGCCACCTCTCCCTCACGGGTTAATGGACGCCTGGCAGCCAGACTGTCACAGGGACGGGCTGGACGAGCTTGTTTTTGGGGATATCTCAATGCGGCCGCCTCTCCCCACCCGCCCCTCACCCCTCGCCTGCCTTTGTCCGTATCTCAAAGTGCCAGGCGAAATCCCCTTCAATGCAAACCTCCTCGAAGGCTCAAGAATCTTTTATTTTCCTCTCCCTATTTATTTTTTCTCACCCTTCCTCCTCCCTCCTCTCACCACTCGGAGAAGAAGCGATTAAACGGCGGAGGAGGCCGGGACCAGATGAACAAAGCCGCTCGCGGTCCGGGCCGAAGGGGGGATTTTCAGGCGGGGAGGCGGATGAGTGGCCTGAAAGGCAGCCGGCTCCCGGGAGAGGCGCCCGGCACAAAGGCCACAAAGGCCACAAAGGCCGAGACGGAGATGGGGCTCTTCAGCAAAGCTGGCCGGGCACCCGCTGCCCTTTCAGAGGCCACAAAAGGAAGTTAAGCTTCAGCCTCGGCCTCCAGGATCCCAAAGGCCCCTAGGCCCAGGGGCTCAGGGACTTGAGGGGTACAGCATCTTGGCCCAGGGCTGTGAATGAGGTTCTGAGAGCCTGAACGCCCTGGAAAAGCACTCACCCAGCTGGGGTTCTAGTCCCAGTTCAGCTCTTTATTCAGCGTTTCCCGAGCACCTACTATGTGCCAGGCCCTGTGCTAGGCCCAGGAACCCGTTGTCGATGAGTAGCCGACCCCCTAATGAACTGTGTGACCTTGGGGCCCTGGCTTTGCAGCTCGGAGCCTTGGTTTTCCGCATCTGGAAGACAAGATGCTGTTGACATCCACCTTGTAGGGGAAGTTCCCAGGAAAGCCTGTGCAGAGTAAGCATCCCCGAAGGTCATCTGGCCCTAAATGTCACCTGGCATCAAGGTCCCCTCCCCGGCACTGCTGACACTGAACTGGGTCCCTCTCTGTGGGGCCCGTCCTGGACACTGGGGTGTGGAGCAGCATCCCTGTCCCCACTCACCCGATGCCAGGGGCTCCCCCAGGGTGGCAACCGCGGATGTCCCTGGACATGGCCTGGCGTCCCTTGGGGCGCAGAGCTGCCTCGGGTGGGATCCCTGCTGTGCGTTGTTATGAATGATCAGACGTGACTTTGCCGAGCCAGAGCGAGCGTGGGTCGTGGCTGTGACTGCCGCGGGAGCCTGTCCGCTGGGCCTCCGCACCGTTGTCCCCGCAGAGGCAGAGATTTCAAGCTATGACTGTGACCACATCTGGGGACCGAGGAGACAGCATCTCCCTCCAAGGGAGACCACGGGAGGGGATGGGCTTCCCCTGCCGGTTCCTCTGTGATGGAAGCTTCCTCCTCCCCCCACAGCCACCGGCCTTTAGGGGGGTCCACACCCCTCCCTTATCCTGGGATGGGCTGGGAGGAATTTTCCGCTTTTAGCTGAGCCTCTGAGTGGGGTTTCTTCGCTGCTTGGGGAAGGGAGGGCCCGAAACAGCAGGAGTCGGGGCTCCAGGCCGGGAATGGTGAGCTTCAGGGCAGAGAGAGGGGCTGGCTGAGGGGCCGTGTCTGAGAACTCCGGGGTCCCTAGCACCCCTCACCTCAGTGCATTCATCATTCATTCATTCATTCATTCGTTCATTTTCCTCCATCAGTACCCTGACCTACCTGTTCTGGGCACTAGGGACATAGCAGTGACCAAGACACACCTGGCCTTGTCCTCCCAGGTGGGAGATGGACACGTGACCAAGCAGCGACAGGATAGGAGGTGGGAGGTATGATGGGGATATGCAGGCAGCCACAGTGCCCAGAAGAGGCCTCTGAGCCGGCCTGGGGGTCAGGGGACATGATGTCTCAGCCGGATCTGGAAGAGCAAGGTGGGGTTAGTGGGGTAAAGGCAGAGGGTGGGCAGCCCGACTGGATTTTAGGAGCCCTCTGGGGAGAGCGAGTGGATTGGCTCGGAGGTGGGGAGGCTGGGGAGGGGCAGGGCTGGGGTCTGGGCAGGAGAGGAGAAACCCTGAGGCAGGTGGGGAGCCAGGCAACCAGTGGGGAGTCCCCAAGATAGGAGCGGGTTTGGGGGTGACATAGAGAACCTGTCGCCCTGATAGGGGCCCCTCCGAGGCCCGGGGTTGGGGGGCAAACGCACCCCTGGGGGCCTTTACTAGCTCCAGAGCCGTTTGCGTTTAAAATAGCGTCGCGGCCACAACAAAAGCAATTTGCCTTCTGAATTTTCATTCTAAACGGATGATCTGCTTTTAATCAAGCAAGGCATCCCAAAATGCTCTTAATTACCCAGAGTCAAGGGCTCGGCAGTAATTTCGACGTCGACTTTTGGGCCGGCGTGATCAGGTTTTCACAAAACAGGTTCTGGGGAGGCTGAGCTGGAGGAGGCAGATGTGGGGTGAAGCTGGACACAGGCCCCCTCCACCGATGCCCCGATACGAATAGGTGGGCAGGGGTCGTGGGCCAGAACCAGGCCTCGGGCGGGGGGGGCGTCACTCGCAGGTTTGATCACATGGCCTTAGGCAAGTCCCCATTTCTTTGGGGACCTCGGTTTTCCCCCTTGTAAAACGCAGATGGACGGTGCCCTTACGGGGAGGATAAACCGAGGGAGCACTTGAAAACCTCGCATCGGGCTAGACAGTTCATTCATTCATCCGGTGCCGCCACCCGTTTTGGGCACCGGCGACGGAGCGACAGCCAGGACAGCGTCCTGTCCCTTAGGTCCAGCAGAAGAGGTGGCCATGAACACACGACAGCTCACTGACTCTCAGATGCGCGATCTCCCTGTCGTGACATGTGCGACACGGGGACGTGTCTTCTTCCTCTGCGTCTAATTTAATTGGCCGGGCCGTTCTCTGCCTTCGCAGGATCTAAAGCGAAGTCGGCTCTTCTGGCCGAAGGCATCTCAGGGTCCATGGAACCCAGGGGTGAGCAGGCTCACAGCGGGGCGTGTTTGAAGGGGAGACAGAGCGCCGTGGAGGGCAGGAGCAGCACCGGCGCTCCCCACGGCCTTGGGCACGAGCAGAGAAACCCCGCAGCCCGCACAGCTGAGGGCCGGGGCAGCCGGCCTGTCTTTGCCAACCACGCACTTGGAAGAAAGCCGACTGTATCCGGAGTCTCGAATTCTGGGTCTCAGGGGCGAGATGTTCCCTCCCACCCCGATCACCACTGAACTTGCAGATGCAACGGAACCAGAAGCTGGGGTGGTGGCTGCAGAGGCCGCCCTGGGGGAGGAGGCGCTGGGTTTTGTTCATTTACATTCCCACAGGTCGTTTGAGCACCTTTATGGCTTGCAGCTTATGGACACGCCACCTCCTTTTGCCCAAATGATCAAAAACCTTCTATTTTTACAGAATCTGGACAGGCTCAGCCTTGCTGCAGCAGCACAAGGCCCCGCATCTCAGATGCTGATGACGTCAAAGGGTCATTTCCCATTCGCAGTGTACATTTACTGGGGTTTTTTTTGTGGGGGGGAGGTGGGACCCCGCCCCATGTCACCTGACTCCGGGACCCCGGCTGACAGAGCAGCCATTGTCCGGAATAACGTTGATCTCTGTGGTTCAGAGAAGGACAGCTCCGGGGAGTCTCTCGGGAGCAACAACGCGGTGGCCCAGAAGTGACACGGGCCACTCCCCGTGCTGCGTGCGAGAACTCGTCGTACCGACCAGTCCCAACGACCATAGGAGCCGGGAGTGCACCCCTGTCACGGGCCCGTGGGACCCTTGCCTACGGCTTCATGACAAATGCCAAATCTCCGGCGCGTGGCCACGAGCGTTTATTTTTCACTGCACGTCTCTGGGGCGGCTGGGCTCAGTTCTGGCCTGCAGATCGAGTCCGGGTCGGGCCCAGGTGTGTCTCCTCTCCCTTGGATGCGTGGCCACTCCAGACCTGTCTCATGGCACAGAGGACGTGCGGAAACAGGCCGTCCTTCTCAGGGCCTAAGCTCAGAATCGACAGGGTCGCTTTAGCCTGAGCAAGTCACGTGACAGCAACGGGGTGGGTTCCTCCGTGGCATGACATTTGCTGAGAAATAACCTGCATCGGGGAAGGCGACAATCAGAAAGTATTTGGCTAGAGCACTTTAGTTACCACGCACAAGCCACGTGCATAAACGCCCATTTGCAAGCGGGGAGGCCGGGCAAATGTCGGCTTCAGGCACGGCTGAATCCAGGGGCTCGTCATTCTGCATCTCTCTGCTCGGCTTCCCCTGCATCGCTCTGTTCCCAGGCCCTGCGAAGTCTGCGGCAGCTCTCGCCCTGTCGTTCCAGGCTTGGGCCCAGCGGGAAGAGTCTGCATTATGACACTTATTTTTCCCTTCAGATGTCAAATCTCTTGAAAAGCATGTGATAGAGAAACAGCAACCTTCAGCGCTTGACTGACAAGTAAAATGCGCAAATTATAGCCTCCTTTCCCACCGCTTCCCCTACTCCTGGTCACGCCGAGCAGCTCCTCCGCAGCGCGGGCGCCCCTTCCACGGGTCCCAGCATTTGCTCACGAGGCACCCGCCCCCGCGCCCTCCTCATCAGAGACCAGATCGGATCGGACAACCCCGGCGCCAGGCCACAGCTCTCGGTATGGATTCCTGATCCTGCAGGCCCTGCCCTGCTCAGATCTGCCTGCAGAGGCGTGTGCTTGACCCCGAGCCGACCGGCCCGGAACGCCAGCCTCGTGACTGAGGTCAGGACAACAGGGCAGCAGCCCGCGCAGAGTGTGCTTAATTGATTTGCTCTTAATTGGCTGTCTTCCCAGAGGGTCCCCCAGGGAGGGGCAGGGCGGACCCCGGATCTCCCTTTGGGCACTTGCTGACTCGCCAGGCCGGGGGCAGAAAGAGCTGGACCCACACGCTCTCAGCCTCGGGCGCTGAGGGCTGGGTCAGAGAGCATGGCCAGGCGTGGTGTGGGGCTGAGAGCACTGTCCAGGGAGTCCAGCGGACCTAGGTTCAAACCCCATCGGCCACGTCCGCACTGCGACTTTAGCTGAGCCACGTCACCCTGCGTGCCTCGGTTTCCTCATCACCATACACAGAGAAAGCAACAGCATCTGCCTCACTCAGCTGTGGCCAGGACTTAACACGCCAACGGTAGCGGCCACCAAGCTTTTCCTATAAAAAACCAGAAAGCCGACATTTTCAGCTCCGTGGGCCCTTGTCCCGTGGGCCCCTGTCGTATGAAAGCCACCGCGTGCAGACAACTGGAAGGGGCTGTGAGCCATAGACCTTTATTCGAATTTCATGCCATTTTTGCCTGTCCCAGAATATTATTCTTTGATTTTTTTTTCAAGCACTTAAAAATGCGCAGGACAGGTGTCAGGCTGTGTATGACCCCGGGCTGACCCCTAATGCGCTTGTGGGCTGACAGCAGCACTTAGCACCGGGGAAGCACTCAGCGAACACGAACTGTTGTTAACGTAGAGGCCGTAAAAAGGGCCTTGGGCTGAGGGGGCAAGGGTGAAGGAGAACCCAACCACCCATTCTGCAAACAAGGCTGCTCCTCGTCCCCGCCATCTGACTCAGAGAAAGCGGCTTGGCCCCGGAGCCTCAGTTTCCCCATCTGTGCCAGGGATGTGGCATTGCTTCCCTCAGAGGCAGAGCGATGGCTCAACCCGGTGCCCGTCCTCGTGACCACGCTGCTTTGCCAGCCTTCAGCCTTGCACGTGTCTGTGCTCGTTGGTCCATCCCTCCACTGAGGACGCTCACCTCCACCTCATCCAGTGTCTTGGCCTCCTCCTTAGGGGTCAGCACAGAGGCTGCCTCCTTAGGAAGCCTTCCTCACCCCCCAGGGCAGTCCAGGGACCTTCTCTGGGTATCCCTGTGGTCTGTGAACCCTCTCATCCATCACAGCAGACGTCACCTTGGGCTGGGAGTATCCGTGTTAGACCAAGAGGCCTCAGCGTACAAGGTGGGACAGAAAGGGAGCCCTGAAACTAGGAGCATCCCACTCCCGACAACAGCGGATGTCGTGCGGGACTCAGGTAAGTGCGGGTGGTTTGTAAGATGTCACTTGCTGGCCCAGGCCGGTGATTCAATCACACTGAACTAAGAGAAAAGTCATTCTCTTCAATTCTCTCTCAATCCTTCTGGAGCCATGCTGTGCAGTACAGTGGCCACTGGCTGCACGCAGCTGTTTAAATTCAAATTAATTAAAATTAAATGGAGTTTGATTGAAAGCAGGGTCTCAAAGTGCTATTTGTGATATTTATTCACAATAGACAAGAGGCAGAAGCAAGTGTCCGTTGACAGATGATGGGTAGACATAGCACAGTCTGTCTGGACAGTGGAATATTATGCAGCCTTGAAAAGTAAGGGGATCTGACACCAGCTACAACGTGAAAGGACCCCATGACACTGTGCTCAGTGAATAAACCAGACACTGAAGGACAAACACTGTGAGATTCCACTGACAAGAGGTCCCCAGGGGAGTCAGATCCACAGGGACAGGAAGGAGATGGGGGAGCCGGGGGCTGGGGGAGGGGAGGGGCGTGAGTGTGTAACGGGGACAGAGGATCAGTGTGCGATGATGAGAAGTTCCTGGAGGTAAACGACAGGGACGGTGGCCCAGCAATGTCGCCGAGCTGTGCGCTTAAAGATAGTTGAGATGGCCAATTTTATGTGGTGTGTATTTCGCCACAATTTAAGAAATAAATTTATTAAATAGATTTGAGATGCAGCTCCACAATTGCCCTGGACACATGTTAGCTGCTCGGCAGCCACCTGTCCCCGGTGGCTCCCATCCTGGGCAGCACAGACAGCGTTTCCGTCATCGTCATTGCACAGAGTCCAAGGAGAACGCTCTGAAGTCCCTTCACGGTGCGAACGTTCCTCCTGAAGAGCCAGAAGGGCCGGAGCTCACAGCTTGTGGTAGCCACAGGGAGGAGTAATTAGCTGCATTTTGTTTTCACTGTGGATCCCATGACAATGCTGTGATCGCCCCGCAGATCCCTGCCCTGCCCATAGCCCTCCCGGGGTAAAAGCCCAAGTCCTCCTGAGGGCCTGCCCCGGGGCCTTTGCACAACCCATGCCACGCCGTTGCTGGCGAGCTGCTCCTTCAGAAAGCGACACGGCTCCCTCTCTCGCCTCCTTTGTTTTTTTGCTCAAATGTCTGTGCAACAAAACCCTCCTTTTCATCCTAATTAAAAACTGCAAATCCGCCCCATACTCAGGGCTTAGAGCCAGCTCTGAAAGTCCGCCCTGCAGACCTGACCTGGGGGCTCAGAACCTGCAACTCCCTACACAGTGCTCCCTCGACTGACCGGGGTCCAGAACGCCGCAGCCTGTCCATCCTCGACCTTGTCCTCAGGCCTCCCTGTCCCCGGCGTGCTCTGCCCCGCCTCCCGGAGCTCAGAAATTCAGCTGGCACACGAGCCAGACGGGAAAATTAATTGGGCCTTGCTGGGGCCGCTCTCCTGCTCCCTTCAAAAACAGCCATAAACCGGATTTATGCGGCGAGCTGGCTCCGGGGGCAAAGGGGGAGGAGGGGCGACGTTCTAGAAAAGTCAGGTGCTGGCCCCAGGGGGGTGGCAGGTGGGGCTCCGGGGCTGGAGCCCCCTTCCGGCCCCTTCCTCGAGGCTGTAGCCTTACCGAGTGTTTCTGGAAGGTGACGGTCATGGACGGGCTTGACAGCCACTGGCCCAGTTGGAAGCTTTGGTCTGGGTTCATCCCTCTCTGGGCTCAGCATCCTCATCGGAAAAACAGGTTTGGTGACACTCGTGGACTCGGGCAGGCACACACAGGGGGGCGTCCAGCTCCAGGGAGCGCTGGGCGGCCCACGTTTTTCTGTTATCCTTTCCGTTTTTGGTCACCCTCCCAATGCAGGGAGAGATGAGGTTGCTGCATCTGCACATGCCCCCCCCCTCCCTGGGGCCCTGTCTGCCATACCCGGACCCGATCCAGCGTCCAGAGGCCTCCCTCTCCCTCCAGCGCCGTGCGGACGGAGTTGATGGACATGTTTTTTTTGCACGAAAACAAGCTGGAGGAATTGTATTTTGCCAAAAGTGTCAGCCCAGAGAGAAAATATCCCCTGCCTCTCTGGCGAGTGTTGATGTAGGATAGCTGGGCATTGGCAGGGGTAGGGGTCCATGTGACAGAGTGGGCCGCTGCCCCCTACAGCCCCTCCCACGGCCTCCCCGACCCTGCCAAACCCCACCCCCACCCCCTCCTCCCAGTCTCTGGCTGGCTGCTCCCCCGAACTCGCTTGCCTCCCTCAGACACCCTCACCCCTCTCTCCCCTCAGTGAGTAAACAGAAGTGGCAGCGAAAGGTTCTCCTGGAGAGGGGGTAAACGGGAGGGGCCCTCCCGGCAGGGGTCCTGAGGCAGGACCAGGCCAGGTGGGTCCAGAAAATACAGCCAGGAAGGCCCGTGTGGCCAGAGGGAGGAGGGGAGGATGAGGAGGGAACGGGCAGGTCCAGCAGGGCCTTGGGGGCCATGGGGAGGCCTGGGGACCCTATTTCAGGGGCACTAAGGAGTCCTGGGAGGGTTTTGAGGGGGGTGCACGCGGGACAAGCACCCTCTCACCCGCGGTGACAGTGGGAGGGGTCAGTCGCATCCATCGAAATGCACAATAAGCCAAGCTCGGCCTGTTTTCTAGCACGACCAGGACACTTCCCATCACCTTGGCTTTGGGGTTGAAGCACCGACACCTGGAAACTCCCAGAAGGCCATGTCTAGGGGGTGGGCGACCCCCACGGACTGCGAAAAGGAAACCTTCGCGGCCGTGACCAAGGGTGTTGGCTGCCCGAGCAGATGCTCACCGGTGCCCGGGGTACACGGACGGGTGAGAGGAAGCCGCGGGACGATGACGTGGAAGGGGAAAGTTCGGAAGCATCTGCATCAGAGCATCAACGGGAGTCCCCCGAGGCAAGCAGATTCATTTTGTTTTGTTTCGTTTCATGATTCTGTGTTTTATGGAGGTGACATTCACACCATCAACCCGTTTGGTGCATTTAGGACACTTCCCAACGCCGTACCGTTGTTCTCTAGTTCCAAAACTTTCCACCCCCAAAGAAGAGCCAAGACCCCAAATATTGCTTTAAAAAAAATAAATTTTAATATATTTCATTGCGGTTAAATGCACATCACCATCACCCGCCTCTGGTGGCCAGGTGCTCCTCAGCTTGTGGCAGCATCGCTCCGACCTCTGTGTCTTCACGTGGCCGCCTTCCCCCCGTGTCTCTGGGTTCCCCACCCCCAGCCACTGAGTGGGGGGCCCACCCCGGATCAGGGTGATCTCATCTGAGCCCCTTAACCGGTGACATCCGCAAAGACCCTATTTCCAAGTAGAGGCACGTTCTGGGGTTCTGGGCGGGCATGAATCTGGGGGGACACTGTTCGCCCCACTACACCACGTAAGGTGCCCTATTCACAGGTCTAGGATGAGGGAGAGGACATCTTTGGGGGATATTGTTCTGCCCACCACACACCTTCCACCCTCTTGTGTCTCTCCCGTCGGGAGACTAGAGCTCCTTCCTGCCTCCTTCTCCTGCACCCCCACGCCCCGCATCCCACTCCATCTCTGCGGTTCTTCACGCAGGCCAGGGACCTTTGCACTGGCCTGGATGGCCGTTTCCTACCCTACATTCTCTCACAGCACTCTTTACTGAGGCCCTCCCAGCCACCTGTGTTCAGCGTGTCCCCCGCCCCGAGGTCATGGACTGTACTGTCACTGCCGGTCCCTTGTACCTGTCCTCGCCTCCCACAGTCTCCTCCAGCGGGCGGCTGTGAGCACCTGCCTCAGGACCCCTCCCCGTTCTGTCCACTGCCCTCCAGGGCTCCTACCTCCCTCAGGGTAAAAGGCCTAAGTCGTCCCCACTGCCCACAAGGCCTTACATAGCCTGCCCGTTCCCTCCCTGCCCTTCCTCCTCCCCTCGCTCCCTCCACAGGGGCTGGACCTCCCGTCAAGCTCGGTCCTGCCCCCGGGCCTTTGCACGGCTGCGCCCTCTGCCTGGAGAGCCCTTCCTCCAGGCACTCACGTAGTTCCCTCCCTAACCCCCTCCAGGTGTCTGTTCAGATGCAGCCTCCCCCCGTTTATAATTTTTCTCCCTCTGCCACTCCCGGTGCTCTGTACCCCCTTCCCAGCTTCCTTTTCCCATAGTGTTATCGCCCACACACCGCGCAACGGTTCTAGCGTCTGTCACTCACCGCCGGCCCTCCCCACTGGAGTGCGCCCGAGAGGGAGCGCCTGGGTCAGTCTCAGCCACCGCTCATCGGGAGCCCCCAGCCCGGGGCCCGGCAAGAGATGGGACGCCGACGAATACCTGGGTGACCCGGGGTGACTTACGCTCCATCTTGGCGTCTCGGTTTCCACATCCGTCGAATGGGGCCACGATCCATCTATCCTTGGGGTGTCTGAGAGTCCGGAGCCCCCCCGCAACATCTGCAGGAGCTGTGGTAGGCCGCGGGGCTCTGGCTCCCAGCAAGCACCTGACGCCCACATCCTCCATCCATCACTCGGACCCGGCGTGGGAGGTGACAGCCCTGCAGATGCCACTGGCTCAGGCTGTACCATCAGGGCCAAGACTCTGTCTCGTTTGGTGAATTACAGGCAGGCGGCTCCCACAGCTGTGGAGCGGAGGGCAGGCGGGGACGTGACTGGGAATATTTGAGGTCTCTCTCGAGACTCAGGGCAGGGCTTGGAGGGGGAGCCACGGGAGCCCTCCCTGCCCCCCTCTGGGCCTTAGTTTCCCCATTGGGACAAAGAGGCCTTGAGATCCCTGAGGCTTCTCTGAGCTCCTTCAGCCTTATCCTGCACAAGTCCCCGACCGAACCTTTCTGAGGCTTTAAACCTCCATATGTAAAGTGTAAGGGTGAAAAAAGAAATAAGGCCTGCGCACAGGGGGCAGGTGCCCATCCGTCTCCTCCGTTGCTCTATCTCTAGCCCAGGGCTCGACAAACGTTCATAAGCTCCTGTCGCGACAGCCACGTTGACTGGGCACCCACCGTACGCCTGGCCCCACAGCGAGACCTTTATGAGGAGTAGATCTAATTGGGCCCGGCACAGCAGTGCTGTGCCGTCGGGTACTATCATCACCCCCATCCTGAAGTGGGGGAAGGCAAGGCCCAGAGAGGTGGGGGCAGTGGCCTGAGGACACACAGCCAGGAAGCCGTGGAAGCTGCATGGGGACCCGGTCTCTGGGATTCCCGTCTACGCTCCAAACTGCCACCCTCCACAGCCCCAGGAAGCGTCTGTCCGTGGAAGGGGTAAATGAGTTGCCTGAGACTTTGGGGAGGGGGAGGAGGCTCTCCGTTGCCCCAAGAGTAAGGTCAGGGCCAGAGCCCATGCTCCTCGCAGCACAGCCACCCCCACCGGGAAACCGGCTCCTTCCTTGAACCCAGGGCCTCCCTGGCCTTCTCCTTGAGGCCACCCTGGCAGGGGAAGGAATGAAAAGAAGACAGGAGAGGAGGGGAGGGAAGGGGAAGGCAGGGGCTCGCTCCCTTTCTCCACTTGTGGCCGCCTTCAAAGTCAAGCAAAGTGTTAAGAACGAGCGAGCGGCCAGCGGCCAGCGGCCAGCGAGTCTCTGGCTCTCCAGGTGGCGCCCGGCGTGTGCGGGGCCTGACTAATCTCGTGTCACGTCGGCGACAGCAGAAGGTTAAGAAATGACTGCCTGTGGCCAGGCTCCTTTTCCGGGATGTGAAAGGCAGAGAAGGCGGGGTTGGGGAGGGTTGGGGGGTCAAGTTGGTGGCCCTGGACTCCAGCTGCAGGAAGCTCGTCCCAAATTCCCCTACCCTCCATGCCGGACCCCCCACTCATGATGGCCATGAAGTCCCCAACCCAGCTGGTACCCCTGCCCCCTGGGCACTGGACAAAGGGATGTTGGTTATTTTGTCCTCGTGGCTTTATCGGATATAGCTGGCACATGAGAGACTGTATTTAAGGTGCGCAGTTGTATGCGTTCTGAGCACGCGCACCTGTGGAACCATCAGGACGGCGGACCCGTCCCTTGGCCCCCAAAAGTTCTCTTAGGTTTCTTTGTAACGGCCACAGGGCCACTTCCAGGTGACTGTGTACAGTTCAGTCACCGCCCAGGGTGCACCCCGTGTCCGGCTCCTCCAGCCCCGTGTCCTGACTCTGCGTGGCCACCCCTGTGGCCGCCCGTGTGGCTGTGGGCCTCCGTGCCGCGCTCCATTTCGTGGCTGAGGAATGGCCATGGTCGGCGTGGGCCACCGCGTGTTTTTCTGGTTACCTGCGTGGACAACTGGATGGTGTCCTGTTTGGGGCTGTTGCAGTTGAAGCTGCTCGTGACACGGGGCGACCAGCGTCTGTGTGGGCTGCGCGCCTGGGTTTTGGGGTAAAATCCTAGGAGTGGAATTGCTGCGTAGTAGGGCGGGGGTGAGTTTCACACTTTAGGATATGAGGGCCAAGTGGTTGAAACGTGGCAGGGCCTGCAAAGCGCTGGGCGGGGATGCCCTTGTTCCGCCCTTGACGAGGGGAAGCAGAGAACAGGCCACGGGGCTGGGAAGCGGCAGGACGGGGACACGCACCCAGGGCCATCTCAGCCGGGGGCACCACCTGCGTTGCATCCCGCGGGAACGGAAGTGTGTGGGCACCCTCAGCGTCCCCGTGTCTCCCACCTGGGCTGCGAGCAGCTCTGATATTCGTGGCGTCATCCCCTGGGGGCCTGGTGTCGAGCAGGTGCCCCATCACTGCCCGTGGAAGTCAAGCCGTGAGCTGTACATCCAGCTGTGAATCAGATCTGACTCCTCCCTCACTCGAAACCCGCAGCGGCTCCCTGGGGCCTTTGGGGTCAAGCTTCAATCCCGCAGGCTCGTTGGAACCTGTTGCAGCCACTCGGCCTCCTTGCTGTTCCTGGTATTCCCTGACACGGTCCTGCCCCACAGCCTTGGCACCTGTCGTTCCCTCTGCCTGCGACGTGGGCGGTCCGTCCCTCCTCCTCCCCCAAGTCTCAGCTCAAAGGTTACCATCTCCTCACAGAAGCCCCCCTGACTTTCCCACCTAAGTCGCCTACCCCCAGTCCCCTCAGTGGCACCTGTTACCCGGTTATTTCTTTCCTCCCGCCCTTTTTGCTCTTTGCAATTCTAGTCTACGTGCATTTACCCTTTAGAAGGTCCATCACGCACTTACGTGATGCCATCTGCCCTGCACTGCGCTAAGTATGCACGTCTGGGGCGATCTCAACTTTGTGCATTAGACGCGAACATTGTCTCCATGTACAGATGAGGAAACTGAGGCACGGAGCGATCCAGGTGACACGGCCAAGAAGCGTCTGAGGGCCAGGGTCAGACACGGCCGGTCTGTCACCCCCTAGGGACCTTCTCGAGCCCCCCACGGTTGTGCTCCGGGTCCCCCACAGGGCACAGCCCAGCTGGGCCGGCAGCCCTAGTTTTACAGATGAAAAGTAGGGATCCCGGGGGGAGGGAACTTGCTTGGTGGCGGGCCTGGCTTTGCACGTGCCCCTGGGACCCGCGGGCCCCCATGCTCCGTGCCATCCCCAGAGCCGCGACCAGGAGCCCGAACTGTGAGCCCCGAGCCTCGGAGTGGCCTCCGAGGGCGCCGGCTCAGACGGCGAACAGATGCTTGCTATTTTAAACCCACTGTTTAACTCATTAAGACAGCTGTTTCCCATCCCCAAAGTCGGCAGAATTAGAATTAAATTCATTCCAGAATTAAACACACACATACACACGCGCACGCCCGCCACCGTTTGCAGGCAAAACTTGTTAGTGTTGAGGCAAGCTGTGCCTCCGAACCCGGGGACGCGGCTCTGCACCCGCCTGACAAGTGACACCACGGCCCCGCGGCAGCCGGCTGGGCCCGCGGCCAGCGTGACCTGTGGTTCCGGACGCCTGCGTCTGCCCCGGCCTCTGCCATCGGAGTCCAGACACCAATGGGTCCTCC
Organism: Cynopterus sphinx; assembly: GCA_030015415.1. Taxonomy (NCBI): domain Eukaryota; kingdom Metazoa; phylum Chordata; class Mammalia; order Chiroptera; family Pteropodidae; genus Cynopterus; species Cynopterus sphinx. Next base: position 39,183,031 of record CM057390.1, on the reverse strand, counting down.
CCTCGGATCTCTCCCGTGACCCTCAGACCCAGGGGGCCCACACAGAGCTCGGGGTCTGCCCCTGAGCTGGCTTTTCTACTCCCGGGTCCCCGTCCTGGGGACGGCCGCTCACGGCGGAGTCCAGATTGCACCTCCTCTTTCAGCTCTCAGCTCTGCATGGTCAGGACTGCTGGTCAAGGCCACATGCAAACGGCTTTGCCCCACCCCCACTGCTACTGCACCGGTCTGAGCCCCCGCCTCCCTCCTGGGTCCCCAGCTGCTGCCCTCCACCCCAACCGGCTGTTTCTCCTCAGCGGCCGAGGGGTCTTCCCAGAGCTGCAGCTGGATCGTGTCGGATCCTCTCTCAAATCCTTGAGCATAATAGGCCTTTCCGTCACGTGGTCACCCCCCTGGGCCTGTGGAGCACTCGAAGCGTGGCCCATGTGAGTGAGAAGCCGAATATCTTAGAAATTTCGTTTGAATGAATTTCGATGACCACATGAAGCTCAAGGCTGCCAGGTGGGTGAGTGCAGCTCCGCAGGCCCTGCGGCCGGTGCCCGTGGCGGCCCGCTGAGACCCCTGGGCTCGCGCCGTTCCCCGGGGCTGGCACCCCAGCTCTGGCTGGAAGTGCCAGAGAGTCGCTGCCACTCCCAGCTGATGGCCGATGGCCAGCAGGAGCTGGAGCTCCCTGTCCCTGGGGTTGGGCATCTCTGAGAGCACGCTCTCTGCTGTCTCCCAGAGGTCCCCCAGGGGACCCAGCCCCGACCGCCCTCCGCAGTCGCCTGCTCTGGAACGCGCCCCGCGATGGCTCCTTCCCTTCCCTGCCTCACTTCCCCACTCCTTCCCGGGGCGTCCCCAGATCGCCCCCCACACACCCTGCTCATACCCCAGTCCTCGTCTTCCTGTCTCACAGACAGCTCGCGGGGAGCCCGGCCTGGCCAGGCTCTGCGTTAGCCCCGTGGGGACATGCAGCGCCCCCCACGTCCCGCCACTCACAAAGGCCACAGCCACAGCGTTCTCGCCCTTCCTCAGCCACATGACCATGCTGTCCCCACCCCTGGGCACTTCGGGCTCCCCACCCCGTCTCCTTCTGCCGACTCCTCCTCGTCCTTCAGTTCTCCCTGCAATGCCAAGCCGTGCAGAGAGGCCTCCCCCGTCACCCAGGAGGGCAGCCCGTCTCTTTTCCAGACCACCTTCCCCCTCTCCCTTCCCCACCCTCCTCTTCCTCCATCTCTGAAGTGCCTTCAGCCTCTCTGTTCTCTAACGTTTAGCTTTGAGACCGTTTTAGACTTACAGAGAGGTGCAGGAGCACAGAGCGCCCGGGTCCCGTGTCCCCGCTCCCCGGTGACGACATCACCTGGGACGAGGATCAAAACCAGAATTCACACGGTGCCAGCACCGGATTCCCGAGGAGCCTATGACCTCGTTCAAGCGTGACCAGCTTTTCCAGCAATGTCCTCCGGTCCAGGGTCCCAGCCGGACACTTCACTGCACCCTGGGGCGGTTCCTCCGCCTCCCCCGGTCTTCCCTGACCTTGATCCTTGAAGGGCATTGCCAGGGCTGTCGTGGGCTGCCCCTGAGGCCGGGTCTGTCTGACGATGGCTCGCAATTCTGCTCAGGTTGTGCACTTTCACCGCGTCCCACAGAAGCAATGTCGCATCGGCTTGGGTTCAGGGTTCCAGGAGCCGCTGAGGCGGCCACGTCTCGTCCCCAGCGCCGTTGATCCAGAGCCCGTGGTTGTGACAGTGTCTGGCAGAGTCCCGCCCCGGGAAGTTAGCTCTTTCCTTTTCAAACGAGTAAATATCTTGAGAGAGTCGCTTTGACACTGGGCCAATATCCTGCTTGTCCTGAGACGTTCGCCCGCGGATGCCGGCGTATCGATCTCATTTCTCAGACACTTTATCTTATCTCCTCATTGTCTCACTCCCCTCGTGGGACTCGTGGCTGTTGGAAAGAGTCTCATTTGCTTGCTTGAACGTTTGTCTTCTCCTCTGGACAGAAGGTGGACACCGGGCTTGTCTTGGGCTCCTCTGGGTCCCTGGTGCCCAGCCCAGGGCCTGTTGCACAGTAGGTGCTTAGCAAATATTTGGTGAAGAAAGAAATGAGGTGCCACCAGTCAACAAATCCCAAGCAGCACCCCAAGAATCCGGTGTGTTCTAGAAGAAACGGTCTTCCCTGACTTCGGGCTTCCGTTCGAATGGCCCCGGCTTGGGGAGATGTCCCTTGAGCGCCCCGGCAAAGGCCACCCCCTCTCGGTCACATCGCCCGCTAAGCGCTTTACACTCTGAAGCTGTTTCGTTTGTGGGTTGGTCCATTCATTCATTTAATTCATTCATTTAATTTGTTTATTGGCTGTCTCCCCTGCGCTCATTTGTAACATAGTCTTCGTAAGGTCAGAGGTCATGTCTTGGTCACCACTGTGTGCTCGGTGTCTCGTCTGCTGCAGACAGACCCGTCTCTTCTTGGTGTTTTCTCTCTCCGTAGCTTTAATTGTCCTGCCTAACGCCTGGGACCCTGGAGCAGGCAGGGTGGGAAGGCAAGCGAGGCGGTCTGACCTCAGACAGGAAGCCCGGTCATTTGCAGCCAGATGCCTGCCCCGGCAGGTGGCGGGGGCCAGGCTGGGACGAAGCCAGCAGGGCGGGAGGTTTGGGGAGCCTGGGGCAGGGCAGGTGGCCCAGCCTCTTTTAAATGGTGGCACTAGGGCTGGGCTCATCCCCTCTCCTCATACCAGCTTCCCCCTGGGAGAAATGGGGAAAGGCCCAGTCCCAAGCTCAGAGAGTGACAGGAGGGTTCAGGGTGGCTGTGCTCAGAAAATGTTTCATAGATGGGGACACTGAGATGCCGCAAGGAGAAGGGGCAAGTGGGGGCCACGCAGGGCCTGGAAGCCAGGTCCTGCCTCGTGCCACCCCAGGCGTGTCTGGGTCCACAGAGACACGTCCTCGGCCTTGGAGCTGACAGAACCCACTGAATACCTCCCGTGGGCCAGTCATCAGGCGGAGGGGGGAGGGGCTGGGGGAGGAGAGAGAAAGAGAGGGCGAGATATTCTAAGACATAAACGCAGGTCTAGAGACTCAGGCCATCTTTCCCCTATCATCGTCCATTTGTTCCTTTATTTGCTAAATATTCCCTAAAGATTGACCCACCTGTTATCTTTCTTTAGAAATCAAACTTTGTGAGTCAGAAACCAGAAACCCACGTCTCTTGCCACAGAGAGATGGGACCCCCAGAAACAAAGACGGACAATAAAACAATGCTCTAAAAACCCATTGGGGACAAGGACCTTTCCTGGAGGGATGTTAGCCACTGCCTGCCTCTTTCAGCCTCTCCAGCCCATACTCTGCCCGGCGGGCTCCTTCAGACCTGAGCTGTGAAGAAGAGATAGCCCCACAGAGAAGGGGCACTGCAGGCAGAGGGCACAGCCCGCGCCAAGGCCCCGGGGCGGGACCGTGCCCGGCGTGTTGGCGGATCTGCGAGGAGGTCTGGGCTGCACAGCAGAGCGCGTGAGGGGGAGGGCAGAGGAGGTCTGGAATTTGGGTTCTGAGGACTGACCTCACGGGGAGAGGGTGCCCTGAGCAGGTTCTGGTCCTCTTAGAAGTCTCGAAAGGTCAAAAGGGGGTAACGCTGGCTTGCTGAGTCACTGAGAGGCGCAAGGAGATGACACTCGCAGTACAAGGCCATGACTGACGGACCAGGGGCCCCCAGCCCCAGAAAGCCCGGTGTCCGGGATGCCCCGAGGCTGCTGGAGGTGTTTTCAGGGGCCGCCCAGGCCCCAGGCCAGAGACCCGGGAGTTCTGTCTTGGCCACAGCCCCAGGCAGCTGGGGCTGGGGGGGGCAGGGTGCAACAGGGCGATGTCACAGAGGCCGGGGGCATCTAGAACCCTGGGGGCTCCTGGCCTCTGCATCATCTGCTAGGGGGGCCGCCTGGGCAGGTCAGTCCCTCCTGAGATCAGCCTCGAAACACAATGCAAACGTGGCTGCCGCCAGGAGCCGTTCCCACCTAGGGCCACCCGGGTCCCAGCCGCTCTGCTCGCCTGCCTGTGAGCGCCCGCTCCGAGCCGCCTCCATTCCGTCCCGGCCGCGGGCTCCAGGGAGGCCCTGGAGATGCCCCAAGGCCTCCGGGCTGCCGTCCCCCGCGGGACCCAGATCCACGGCGCAGCCAGCTGAGGGGGCGCGGCCGCCATGGGGGGCCTGGGGGCGGTCAAGGCTGCGCTGATCCTGCTGGTGCTCCTGCCGCCGTCGCAGGCGGTGGTGCGGGCCGTGCTGGACAGCAACTCGAGCTCGGTGGACTACGCGGCCCTGCCCGCCATGTTCGGGGCGCCCCTGGCCCCCGAGGGCGTGCGTGGCTACCTGATGGAGGCCAAGCCCGCCAACGCGTGCCACCCCATCGAGGGCCCGCGGCCGGCTGGTAACGGCTCCCTGGGCGCCATCGTGCTGATCCGGCGCCACGACTGCACGTTTGACCTGAAGGTGCTGCACGCGCAGCGGGCCGGCTTCGGGGCCGCCATCGTGCACAATGTGCGCTCCGACGAGCTGGTGCACATGGCTCACGTGCACGAGGACCTGCGGCGCCAGATCGCCATCCCCTCGGTGTTCGTGGGCGAGGCCACCTCGCAGGACCTGCGCGTCATCATGCGCTGTGACAAGTCGGCCCACGTCCTGCTGCTGCCTGACTACCCACCCTGCCCCAACCTGGACTGCCACCCGGTGCTGGCGGCATCCTGGGTGCTGGGCCGCGCCCTGGCCCTGCTCACGTCCACTTGCTTCGTCCTGCGACGCCTGTGCGGCTGGCTGTGGGCCCGGTGGACCTGCAGGCCGGCCGCGGTCAAGCCGCCAGCCTGCCAGAAGGCGCAGGTGCGCACCTTCACGCGGCTCAACGACCTGTGCGCCATCTGCCTGGATGAGTATGAGGAGGGCGACCAGCTCAAGGTCCTGCCCTGCTCCCACACCTACCACTGCAAGTGCATCGACCCCTGGTTCTCGCAGGCCACCCAGCGCTCCTGCCCCATGTGCAAGCAGTCGGTGGCCGGCTCGGAGGCCAGCGCCGACTCCACCGTGGACAGCTTCAGTGGGGAGGACCCTGTGTCGCCGGGTCGCCAGCTCGCTATCTGGGCCCTCCAGGCCCGGCTGCGCTCCCGGAGGCTGGAACTGCTGGCCCGCGCCGGCCCGCACCGGCCCTGCAGCGCCACCTCCACAGGGCTGGCCGAGGCGGCGTCCCCGGACAGGGCCCCAGATCCCTGAGGCCCGCAGTGGCCCCAGTGGGAGAGAGAGGTTGGGGCGGGGAGGGCGGAGACAGATATGTCTGGTCTGGAGACAATAAAATGGGTTTCAAAGCGGCTCCGCGCCCTGGCCCGGCCTCTGGCCTCTCTCACCTGCCCGGACGAGCCCAAGGCTGGCTCCCGGGGTCTCCACACCTGAGTAAGAAGGCGAGGGGCAGGGGCGGGCAGTCAAGGTCGCTGTGTCATCGGCCAGCGGTGGCTCCAGGACAGGCCCCATGCCTCTGTGCTGACCCTGGCCGCTGACCTTTCTATGCTCATTCGTTATTAAACTTGTTTTAAAAATAAACTTTCGACGTTGGAATCATTTGAAGTTTATAGAAAAGTAGCAGAGGTGCCGGAATTCTCACGGCCCCCTCCCCCCTGCCCCCTGCCGGTCACACGTCGCGTAAGCTCAGAGTGCTGTCAGAACCGGCAGAGCATCACCTGTCCTTCGTGACAAACTCGGCTCCAGATTTCATTTGCGTTCTTCCCGTCAGCCCACTGCAGGGAGGGAGACCAGAACGATGATAACCTTGGGTGTCTGCCACTCGAGGTCCAGTTGCCTTTTCCTCTTCCACACACGCCCCATCTCTTGCTATTTGATGCAAATCTCAGAATTTTTCATCATTAAATATTTCGGTTTCTGTCACGAAAGCAGTTAATCCTCAACTGGGTGGGGATTTTGTCCCAGGAGGGCACTTGATAGTGTCTGGAGACATCTGTGGTAGTCACAACTGGGGCGGGGGGGGGGGTTCTATTAGCCGCTGATGGCGGTGGGAGGGGGCGGGGATGCCGCTGAACACCTTACGGCCCCCAGGACGGTCCCCACAGACAATAATCGCCCCAAGTCCACAGCGCGAGGGGAGACACCCTGCTCTGTGAGATAAACTTGAAAAACAACCCCATGAATTACAGTATCATGTTCCAAATAACCATCCCCTAATAGCATCAAACACCACGTGGGGAACACCTGGAAATGCGGACGTCTACGGTGGACGTTCGTTTATGGTGTCCAAATAGAGAGCGGCCGATAGGCTCCTCCTACCTCTTAATTGCCGCTGCTCCCTCCACCTGTCTTTCTGAACTTAGCCTTGCACTTTGTGTTGAAGCAACTCGGGCATTCGGCCTGCAGGGAGATCCCTGGTCTTTGGCGACTGGGTGACCCCATGGTGTCATGTCACATGTGCCTCAGTCCCCTGTATTTCCTGTGAATTTGTACTTGGATTCAGAGACCAGCTCGGACGTGATTTAATTTTATGGCGAGTGCACAAGGTGCTTCTGCAGCCCCCAGCAGGCCCCCCAGAAGGTCTGGGCCACAGGGGTCGTCTGGGCAACGAGACGGGGTCCTTGCTTGGCTATGTGGCAAGCACGATCGGGGATCGGAGACCAGAATGATCAAGAGGTGAGCAGGAGTGTTCCAGGCAGATGGTGTGGTACGTGCAAAGGCCCGGGGACAGGACTGGGCCTGGCGTGTTAGAGGGTTGGCGAGGAGGCCTATGTGGCCGGGGCAGAGAGAGCGAGGGTGGGGGGGAGGGCAGGTCATGCAGGGCCATGTAAAAGAATTCAGGTTTTATCCCGAGGTGCAGAGTAAAACCCCTGGAGATTTTAAGTGGCTCAGGGAAAACCCCTTCCAGGTCTCTATTTCACAGACGAGACAACAGAGGCCTGGAGAGGCCGAGGCACTTGCCTGGGAACACACGGCGTGTGGTGATGAAGGGATGCAGACCTGGCAGCCTGGTCTCCGTGGGTTCATGAGCAAACGTTTGTGTCTAGTCAGGGTTCCCTTTCCTTTTTCATGCACACGGAAGGGTTTTCCTCTCATGCTCTGCAGCAGAGCTGAGGACCTCCGAGGTGGCTTAGGTGGTTTTCCCTTCCCAGAACGATGACAGCAAAGGGCGGGCCCTCTGCTGTGGCTGGTGTGTGTGGTAGGGCCGACCCCCCAGAGCAGCTTAACCCCATGGGGCTCAATTGCTCATGAACATGAAGAGTCAGTGCAGAGCGGGCATGGGGGCCCCACGGTGTCCGTGACCCGGCTCCTTCTGTATTATCACTCCACATCTTCAGCGCGTGGCCTCTTCCTCCTGCGACAATGCAGTCGCCTGAGCTCCAGCCCTCACATCTGCATTCCAGAAATGAGGAAGAAGAGGTGAGGAAGGGCTAACCCGCTCCCTTCCTGGACACTTCCTGGAAATTCCTCACACCCCTCCTGCTCACACCCCTCTGCCAGAACCTAGTCGTGTGGCCACACTTCCCGAAAGGATGCAGGAAATGGAGTTTCCAGTCAGTGGTCAAAGGTCCGGCTGAAAACGAGGGGTTCTATTACCATGGATACGGGGAGAGCACATGTTAGGGGTGGCCAGCATGGCCCACCAGTCAGACGCCCCAAAGGTCACAGAGCCGCCACAGTGGAGCGGCACATCCTGGTTCCCCAGACTCATGATCAGACCACTGGGCGGGGGAGTGAGCTCACCGTCCAGGGAATGAAGCTCTCACTGAGGCTCTGCTGTGCTCAGTGACCCCACTTGTAAGTAGGAAACAGCAGCAGCACCTGCCCCATGGGGTCCCCTATGCATGGCTAGTCGTACACATTGCCTGACAGCAACTACGTGTTCTGTCTGCGTTTGTCGATTGACTAAGGGACCTGCCTACAGCCCAGCTATAATTTGGCAGATCGGAGCTGTGGCGGGAGACACTAAGACGCTGTGTTAACTCAAATGGAGGTGCCCAACCTCACCTAGAGAATCCAGGAGGCTTCCTGGAGGCGGTATCTTCTGGCTTGAAGCCAGAAAGAGCAGGGATCAGCAGTGCGAAAAGGAACAGTGATCCCGGCAGCCGGAACAGTCGGGGCGAACGCCCCAGCAGCCTGATTTGGCATCTAGTGGGTCCTCAGTAGGTGTACAGAGAGGCCTTGCCCCCAAATCAGAAACTGTTCCCTCTCAGAAGGGGGCTCAGCTTCATCCCAGCCTCATCAGTCCCCCAGCAGCCTGGCTGGGCCCTTCTCCAGCCGCCTCCAGGAAAGCAGGGCACTGCCAAGGACTGCCGGCTTAGCGGGGCCAGCATGTGCCAGCCCCATCGGGCCCGCCTGGTGGCCAGTACGTAAACAACAGTGGAGGCCACCTCCTGCCCGTCCAGGCAGTGTCCTGTTTGTGCGGCCTAAGGGGGAGTGTGGACAAAAGGGGAAACTGGGGCTCAGAGAAGGGGCCATTAGCCTCGGTGACGGGACGGACTCAGGGATGATAGCAGCGGCCAGCATAACTATGGAGCACATATGGGCTGCCAGGTGCCTGCACCAGCTCCCAGCATCCCGAGCCAAGCTCCTGGGCACACCCCCATTTCTGGAGGAAGAAACCGAGTTCACGAAAGAGGGTGTGGCTTGCCCTGGACCACATACCCGGGGGGCTGACTGAGCCAGCGGCCACGGGGAGCTCACTCCCCCGCTGAGACAATCCTTTCCACGTTTAAATGGCTGTAACGCCTAATTGCACCTTCTGCTGGCCTCCACCGCCCCACCCGTGGGTCGTGGCTCCAACTGTTCGTCTGCATGACAACATGAGCAGACCAGCTACTTCTCCAAGCCTGTGCTGGCCACCCTAGAGGTAGCAGTGACCAAGACAGACCCGCAAGGGGTCCCTGCAAGGGACCATGACAAGGCAGTGGCAGGGTGACTAGGGCTGTGATGGGGGACACACCGGTGAGGTTTCAGAGAGCACCTTCTTAGGCAGGACATCTACCTCAAGACCAGGGTAGAACAGAGGCGGCTGGGCAGGGGTGGGAAGGGTGTTTGGGGGTGGGGGGCAATGTACACAAGGACCCAGAGCCCTGGAAGGCACAGGGGCTTTCAAACTTTTGGAACCTTCCCTGCCTTCTGGTTACGACACACACCAACAATTCCAGTTCATAGCAAAGCTCCCTTCAGCAGCCTGAAAGAGCTTTTTATTCTAGAAAGACAAATGGAAGAAGGTCCTATTATGACCAACCCCGTTTTCCAGATGAGAAAACAGAGGCCCAGAGAGGTTAAGTGACCCGCCCTGGGGCAACCAGCTCAGAAAGGACAAAGGTGGGATTCGAAGCCCGGAAGCCTGCCCTTGGAGGCTGTGTGCATCCCTTCTCTACCGATCCCCATGAAGAACGGTCGGAACGGAGAGGATGGTGGAGTGAGAGGTGGAGTGACCTACCCCTGCCAGACGGGGTGGCAGGGCGTCCCTCGCCCCTGGCTCTGTCCCACTTCCTCCTTTCAGTCTCCTTTGGCAGTGCCAGTCTTTTCCAATGTCGGTTGCGGACGGTGTTCTCTTCGCCTCTTATACTCCACACCCGCTGCTCCTAATGATACGACCAGTGAGAAGCAGATTCCTAGGAACCGTCACTGCCTCTCCCAGTGGCTAACGGAGGCAGCTGCAGAACGGTGGAGGCCACAGGAGGCTGGCTGCCAAGATCCCAGCCCAGACTGGCATCTGGGGGGTGGGGCGGGGTGTGAAGCTGATTCATCACCTGGTCCTCCCTCCTTCCTCCTCCTCTGTCACCGCCTCCTCCCCACTCTGTCCTCTTCCTTGCCCACCCCTCCCAGCCTCCCAGCAGGGCCAGGAGGGGAGGACGTTTTTAGGAACAGATGGCTGCCTTCTTTGCCCAGCGTTCTGCCAGTTAATTAACGCCGCCTGTAATTAAACTTCCCACAAATTAGCTGTCAGCTACGCTAAAGGGAACCGTCCCTCTCAAATGCCACCTTGACTTGCTGAATTGTGAGCCTTGTCGACAAAATAATTAAAGGCAGAGGGAGGCAACCACAATTTGGAGGCTTTCCCCCCTCTAATATCTCTATCTGTGTTCATGGCCAAACGCTCCCACCCAAGGCTTGGAAATACAAGGCTTTTTTTTTTTTTTTCTGAGGTTCCCTGAATTGATTCCCATTGTGGAAAGAATTTTATCAAGTGCTTATTGCCAGGCAATGTGCTAGGAGCTGGAGACTCAATAATGAACAGGATAGCTATAATCGTTGCTTTCTTGGAGCTTACCTCCTTGGCATGTGTTTTTAAAAGCAAAGAAAATAAATGAAGCTGTTATAGCTGGGGAAGTGCATTCAGGGAGTGGGAACAGCCAGTGCAAAGGCCCTGAGGCAGGCTGGTTGTGATGCGGGCCGGATCGGGTGGAGATGGAGGAGAGGAGATAGATTTGATAGGCAGCGGCGCTGGGATTGGCTGGTGTATCATGTGGAGGAGGAGGGGAAGAGAAAAAGAAAGAAGGGATCTGGAGACTCCCAGGTCTCTGGCCGGGGGAGCAGAAGAAATGGGCAGCTGATCCACACAGATGCCTGATTTCCACAGACTGAAGCCTTTTTCAAAAAAGAGTCTGCAGCGTCACGTAGGCCAGTTGCCAATGTCCAGGGGTGTGTGGTCCAGGGCCAGGATGGAGTGAAGCCCCCATCCAAAGCCTCTGCACCCCAGCATCCCCTAGGAGTTGCTCCAGCCTTAAGGATGGGAGCAAATGCGACCCACACCTGTTAGTATATGTTCAGGTCCTGACGGCTACAGAACCGAGACCACGGGAGACCCCAGGGGAGACCAGCAATGTGCCTGCCACACGCACCAGAAACGCAGAGGCTCAAGCCCCAGCTCCCGGGGTCAGGGAGGGTCGTGGGAGCCTTACCAGGAAGGCAGGAGGGCCAATGTGGACCTCTGAGTTCAGGCCTCTCCCAGAATGCCTTGCAGCCCCACAGGCCTGATTTCAGGCCCCCAAAGCACCTCAGGATTTTTGCTGAGCTGTGCTTGCTGCTGCAACACCATTGCCCCTCCCACACTGCCCATCTTGTCCTTCAGGCCTTGGTCCAGGTGTCACCTCTTCCAGGAAGCTTCCCTGATGCCTCAGCCTGACCTAAGTGCTTCCTCTGGGCCCCTACCCAGTCCGCACTTATGCTATTACGGCCTGAATCATTCTTTGTTGTAACCACCTGGCACCATGTCTGTCCTCTTCCCTCGCTGGACTGGGAATCCCACGAGGGCTGGAGCTACCGTTGTCACTGCTGTGACCCCACTGCCCAGTAGAGTTGGCAGCACATAGTAGGCTCAATAAATAATAGCAAATAATAGTAGAGCCCTTGGGGCCAAATGCATTTTGAAATTTAATATGTCCCAGAATTTAGGATACTAATAAGACGGACTCAGCAGACATTATAGAACACACCCCCTCCCCCGCCACCCAGCAGGGCCTGGGGCAGCCTGTGCTGCCTCCCAATCAAATACAGGAATATAATGGGAACATTCACATAAAATGGGAAAAAATAGCCAAAGGCTATTGATCTTGATGAGTTTTAGAGTCATCCTGATGAAATTTTCTATTTTCAGAGCTTTTCAGATGTTGAAATTGGGGGTGAGGAGGTGTGGGCCTGTGGCCTGTGCTTGTCAGTGCTTCTGCCCAAGTGCAGAGAGGTGGGTGTGCCCAGCAGGTGCTCCAGGGCCCTCGGAATCCCAGCTCTGCCTACTTGGGAACTGTGCCTGGTTTTTCCATCTGTAAAATGGACATGATAATGGGCTTAATTTGTGGTGCTATCGGGGAGAGGATTAAATCTCTTTGTTCACATTTAATATAGATAAAGTGCCTGGAATGTCATCAGGCCACTGATAAGTCCTCAATACTTCTTTGTTAAATCTTAAAAATAAGAATTAAATGGACTAGAAAAGACTCAGGAGAATTAAGATTACAGGCACCCTCTTCACTGAGAAAGTCATAAGGAGCAAAGATGTTCATTTTGAGGCCTGTGGCTGGAACTTCAGACCAAACACAAAGCAAACAGGGAAAAAATGTGAGATCTCGTCTCTCTTTTCACCTTGCTCTCTCCTTGTGAATTAAAAACACACGTCCCCAGGGAGCTCTCTGGGGCGGTGGAACTGCTGTCTGCTGTCTGTCTACACGTGGTTACACAGGTGTATGTATTTTTCAAAACTCCGAACTGCATCCTTAAATTACACCTCAATAAAGGCCAAAAATCCGTGTGGAAATGCCCCCAACCTGTGCTCATAGACGCGGCCAGCGGGAACGCAAAATGGTACAGAAAACCGTTCTGCGGGTTTTTGAAAAGTTAAATACACACATACCATGTGACCCAACTATCTTCATCCTGGGTGTTTGCCCAAGAGAAACGCAAGCATATGTCCACACGGAGACGTGGGCAACAACGTTCGTAGCAGCTTATTCAGAACAGCCAGACACAGGGAACAACCCGAATGCCCATGAACCGGTGACGAGCTAAACAAACCTGGGTCCCTCCGCACTCCGGAATGAGGCAGCGGTGAGAAGGAGTGAACTATATTCAGACACAACCGCTTTGAGTGAGAGAAGCCAGCTACCAGACGTGTCCGCTGTGATCCTATTTTTAGCAGTTTTAAAAATAGGCAAAAGAAACTGCGAGGATGGAGAGTAGAAAGAGGTACCTAGCTAGGGTGGGGGGAGGAGGCCATAGGAACCTGGTGGAATGTTCTATACAGGGCCCGAAGAACCAGGGTCAGGGGAGAGAGGGAGACAGCAAAACTAAGGAAACACGGGGAGACTTCAGCCATCATGCTAAATGACATTCGACGGCAATATTTGGGAAAATCAAAATTAATGTCAAAAAAAAAGTCCAGGATGAAGAAAAATTCTAGGATGAACAAAATATCAAAATTTCAAAGAGAGACAGTATTTGCCCTGACACTCCTAAGACACCTGTCCTGTCCACTGCCCTCCTGGACTGGGGGTTCTCCCTCTGGGCCAGGGGCCTCCAGGGTCTGGGTTTGGCTAAAAATGCACCAGCTCTACAGTCGGGATCAGTGCCTTTGCGGTATGGAGTCACACCTCCATGAGAAAGTTAAGGAAAAGAGACGGGGGCACTAAACGACCCTTTTCAGTCACCAGCATGCCCACAAATGAAAGAAAGGAAGGAAAGAAAGCCCAATAGAATGCTTCTGGGAGGGAAAGGAGATAACAGAGGAAGAAATGAGCATATACATCCGACATTAAATGTAAAAGAATACTGAATGTCAAGTGCAATGGGAAAAAAACTGCTAAACAAACAAACAACCCAAAGAAACCCAAGAGACCGGTGGGGAGGGGGTGGCAGGTGCCGTCCATCCCCCCTGGGGGCAGGGCGAGGCGGACAGTGGGGTGGGGGGGGGTCTCTGAGTCCGGCCCCCCTCTTCTGGCTCGGCCTGAGGCCAGGGAGGGGCCCGGGCAGGTGGGTCCGCAGGGAGGTGGGGACGCAGGTGCGCGGGGAGGTCCGCAGGCTCCGCCCCCGGGGCGCGCCGAGACCGGCGTCCGGCCTGGCCAATGGGCGCGCGGGGCGGGCGCGTGACCTCACCAGGCGGCACGTCCATTGGCTGAGGCCGCCCATGGGCGGGGCCCGGGAGCGCGTTGCTGGGGCGAGAGAAGGGGTCTTGGCGGAGCAGGGGGAAGGGGCGGGGGCGAGGCGGGGGCAGGGGGCGGGGGAGGGGAGAAGAGGGGGAGGAGGAGGGGTTGGTGGCCTCGCCGGGCTGTGCGTGCGTCCTTCCACGCGCCCCCTCTACTCCGAGTCGCCCCCCACGCGGGCCCCTGGGCCTGGCCGTCCCGAGGCTGGCTTTGGGGGGAGCAGAAAGGGAATGCGTGGTCCCCCCTCGACAGATGAGGAGCCCCTTCCTCCATACACACCACGTGCCCCCAAGGCCACATGGACAGACCCCCACCCCGTCCCCCCTGAGATCCGGGGTACACCCTCCAGCCGCAGACAGCCCTGGAGCACCTGCAGGCTGCGAGCTGCGCCTCCCGAGTCCGTTTCCCTCTGCGTGAAATGGGGTCCATAGTCCCCAAGGGGGGTGTGGGGGGGCAGGGGTGCTGTGAGGGTCCGTTCAGCCAACCAACAAACACGTATTGAGCGCCCACTGTGTACCTGGCCCGGTGCTGGGTACTGGGGATCCAGCAGCGAGTGAGCAGGCCTTGGCCGGCTGCCTGGACCTTAGGCCCGGTGAGGGGGAACAAACGAAACAGGTGGACATCCATTTCAGAGGACCACAGTACTGCGTGGGAGATAAAAGCAAGGGCAGGAGGTGGAGAGAGAGTGAGCTGGAGGTTGCGTCAGCTCAACAATCAAGGAGGCCTCCCCTGAGGAGGTGATGTGTAGGGAGAGTCAGATGAAGCTATGATATTTGGGGAACGGCATGTGCGTGGTTCCTCCGGTGTGCTGGAGGAACGGTGAGGAGGCGGCCTGTATGGCTGGAGCAGAGTCAGAGGGGAAGAGAGGGAGGAGGGGAGGGTGGGGACAGGCCACTGAGAGGACTTGGGCTTTTTACCCAGAGGGAAGTGTGAGCCGTGGAGGCCTGTGGGTGGAGGAGAGGGCCTGATCTGACTCGGGTGCTCAGGGCCCCCCTGTGGAGGCTGCTGCAGGGAGGACAGACAGTGAGGGACCAAGGAAGGACCAGGGGGACCAGAGGGGACTGCTCTGGCCCACGTGTGTGATGACGGAGCCAGGCCAGGGTTGGGACCGTGGCGGGAGTGGGAAGCGGATGAGGTCCAGGTATATTTCGGAGCCAACAAATTTCCTTCCAGGGGATTGAGGAGGCAGAGTTTTGGTTCCTGCACAAGACTTGGCCCAAGGTAGGTGCAGGAGGGGTGAGCAGTAGCAGGATGATTGGGTGGCCTTTCCCTCCCCCACTCCCACCAGGCCTCCGCACTCCAGGCCAAAGGAATGAGTGAGTCACCCCGCCTCAGGGAGGCAAGGACAGGTATGCAAGGGCACTGACTCAAGCTTCCAGTCCAGGCGACTTTTGACTCATCTACAACCCCTGACTCCTCTTCGCCTTGGGACCCAGTGTGCCCCCAAAGTGAGGTTAGGAACATTACAGCCTTCTCTAGGGGGTCCTCCCGCCCTCTTGGCTGAGAACCCCACCTCTCTAATCCCAGCCCGCGAGGTGCTGAAAGCCCTGCTCAGTCCCTGGGGGATTAGTCGGTCCCTGGGGGGTCAGTCAGCTCTACTTTGCATACATACCTCCAGGCCTGGGAAGCTCACCGTTTTCGAGTGAGTAAAAGATCTTACATGGTTGACCCCCAAATCCGCCTCTGTCGGCAGGGATGCCTTTTAAAACTACGCCTTACCCTGTTTCCATCTCTCTGTCTTCCGTCACCCCCGGAACAAGTCTCCTCCATATGCTTTGAAGGGCCCTGAGACGTCTAGACTCTGCCGACTCAGCGCAGCCCTCCCAGTCGCACTCGCCTTGTCTGCCTGTTTCCTCTTCAGCCTTTGCACAAGCTGTTCTCCCTCCTTGGAAGGCCCCTCTTCCTTCCTTTTCGGCTTGCCTGCCTCGCTTGATCCAACTAAGCACAGTCTAGATGTCACACCTGTTAGGGAGCTACCCCCACTCCCCAGGGGGAGTTAAAGACCTGTACGTCCCGCTGTATACCTCCTGTCTCCCCTAACCCAGCCTTGCAGATTAGAACCGCTCCTCGCCTGTGACCTTCCTCTACACCGGTAGCCTCCTGCTAGCAGGGCTCAGAAATTCTCCAGCCCAGACTTTTGGGAAATTCCCTCCCCCACCCCCCACCCCCGGAACTGCCCCTCGGGCTCTCCCTGAGGGCATCATTAGTTTAAACAGTCTCCTCTGATCTGCTCCAGGTGCCCCTCCACCCCTCTGCGAAGGCTCAGAGGGGGGCCCCTTTAAGAGTGATTGACTAACAGCCATTAGATTAATGGCCAGGCACCGCTTTTCATTTCTGCTGCATCCACAGACTAAATGTTCCCGTGTAATTACAATTAAGGACATATTCGCGTGTGACGGCTCCGGCTTTCTGGCCTCCCTCCCCCTCTCTCGGGCCATTTGCCTGTTTCCTCCTATTTTCTCTCTTCCTCTGCCTTCCTCTCCCTAAGTTTTCTCCCAAGCTTCTCTCTTCTCGCCACCGTTCTGCCCTGAAACTCTTTTTTTTTTCTCCTCTTTCTTCATGTCTGTCTTTCTCCTACTTCTGACTCTCTCTGACTCTGTTTCCTTAATCTGTCTTTCTCGACTTCTGTTCCCATCTCTGTCTTCACCGGTCTCTGTCTTCTCTCACTCTCGTTTGCCTGCCTCTCACGGTCCTTCTTCGTTCTTTTGTCTGTAGCCAGTGTCCACTGTGAAGTGCGCGGGTCTTAAAGGTGTGGCCTAAGCATCGTTACGTGGGTAGAGACCCGTGTAGCCACCACCAGATCACTAAGCCCCTCAGTGCCCCCTCCCCATCAGGCCCTCTCAAAGGCAACTGTATTTTGTCTTTTTTCTTCGCCTTTTCTACCCTGATCCTGGGGACCAGAGCCCTCCCAGTTGCCTTTGCAGGGCAGGACCAAGTGAGGGGCCGTGTGCCTGGGACCCTGGGAGGCCTCCTGTGGGTGAAGTGGGCCTTCTAAGAAGCCAAGCATGGCTCGCTAGGCCCCTAAGGGACATTACAGGCTGGAACCCAAGAGAGGGAGGGTCCCTATGTAGTGAGGACAGCCTTTGTCCTGAAACTCCTCTGGATTCTGGTCCAAAACTCCATTCTTGCTGACCAGGCTCTTATGAAAACAAAGGCTGGGGTTCCCAGTGTCCTTGACCTATAGACGAGCCTTGAAGGACCCAGGGGGCTTTCACTCCTGTCTCCCCCTGTACAGACAGCAAACCTGAGCCCCAGCGTGCGTGCCTACCCACGGTCGTAG
The DNA here is from genome assembly GCA_030015415.1 of Cynopterus sphinx. NCBI lineage: Eukaryota > Metazoa > Chordata > Mammalia > Chiroptera > Pteropodidae > Cynopterus > Cynopterus sphinx. The sequence goes on along the minus strand of CM057390.1, from coordinate 39,166,147 downwards.
AGTGAGTCTGGGCCCAGTGGGGTTAGGGTGAGGGTTAGGGTTAGGGAGGCTGATGATTGGGGTATGTGGTGCTGGTCTCTGGGCTGTGACCCCTGAAGCTCCAGCCTCTGCCCCACTCAGGCGGCAGCACCATGGAGAGGGGCAGTGGGAAGCTTTCTTCCTGCCTCCAAAGTCCAAGGTCAAAGGTGAGCTTCGCAAGAGAGAGCCTGTGATATGTACCCTATCCCCATGGGTGCCCTGGCATCGTGACTTTGTCAGCACGTTCCCCATGAAATGCGTCGCAGGAGGGATAGGTTTTGATAAAGGGCAGCTGGGCGTCTGCAAACGAATCTAACCCTGTCTGACCCTGTCTGTGTCTGGGGTCTCCCTGACCTGTCCAGCCTTCGGACCTGTGCGGTGGCCTGTCCCCAGCGCACTTCAGTTTCGGTTCCACCTTCACTTGCTTCCGTCCCGCCCTGCCCCATGCCTCCCAGCTTTCTCCCCAGCCTGACACTTCTCCCCGACATTGACTTGCCACAGGACTGGGCCTCGACTCGCAGAGCAGTAACAGTAATAATGGCCTTGCCCCCCGCCCCCTTTACTGAACGTTCACTGCGCTGGGCATTGTGCTCGGCTGGGCCTGGAGCTTCCTGGGTGATCCATTGTTCGCCAGTCTTCAGAGACAAGTACAGCTGTTGTCCCCACTTTACAGGTGGCCACACCGAGGCACAAAGAGGGCGTGATCCCTGGCGAAGGCGCAACCAGTGAGTGGCAGGGCCGGGATGCGAACGCGAGTCTGGGCAACCCCCCCACACTGGAAGTGAACACCGGAACACAATAAGCTCAGCCTCTCCCGTGCCCTCCTTGTGGCTGGAACCAGGTCTGCAGAGCCGAATGCCTGCTGTCAGCGGCTCCTCTGGCCTCTGATGAATCGAGAGAATTAAAATCCATTTAGAGGGAAATCTCTAAATAGGTCTGTGTTGTGTTTTGTGTGTGTGTGTTTTTTTCCTGTCCCTTTTCCCCCCTCCTGCTGTCTCTGGCTGGGTAATGTATTCCAGGAGCAGAACTGAATCCGACTTAATTGAATTTAAAAGCAGGTATTACAGCTGCACCTTGTAAGTGGAGGCGGGTGGAGGAATCACAGTGAGACGCAGCGTTTTCATCCAATCGCGCCTAGGTCTTTGCGCCAAGGCAGTGGCGTGGCCTTAATCTCCATTCAGGGCTTCTTTCTGGGGGTCTCCCTGGGCTGGGCCATAAGGGTGGAGGCTGAAAGGGGAGGGCCATGGGGACTCACAGGTGAAGTGGGCGTCCTGGGTGGACATCTCACCTCCCGGCCTCCTGTTCTCCCCATCTCCACACCACACCCCCAAACACCCTCTCCCCTGGCTCCACCCTGACCCAAATCCCCATCATTGCTTGCCTGGACTCATTGCTCCATCCCCGGTCACCCACAGCAGTCGAAATGATCTTTTTCTTTCTTTTTTTTTTTTTTTTATTATAACTTTATAAAAAAAAGGGTGGCAAAATACACATAACACAAAGCTGGCTGTTTTCACCATTTTTAAGTGGCCAATTCAGTGGCCCCAAATACTTTCACACGTTGTGTGACCCTCACCACCATCTCTTCCCACCCAAATCGAAACTCTGCGAGTCAGCGCTAAGCCCCCTTCCCTCTTTCTTGAGCCCCTGGCCACCTGTTGCCCATTTCTGCCTCTGTGGCTTCGCGTATTCAGGACGCCTCATGTCAATGGGGTCGCACAGTGTTTGCTCGTCCTCCTGTGGGACAAAGGCTTGTTCCACTGAGCATGGTGTTTTACGGCTCACCCACGTTGCGCCACACATCAGAACCTCGTTTCCTTGAAGGCCAAGTGGTGTCCAGCATGCGGATGGACCCCAGTGGCTCATCCATCTGGCAGTGGGCAGTCGGGTGGCTTCCACCGTTCGGCTGGTTGTGAATCCTGCTGTTACCAACGTGAGTGTCCAAACGCCTGTTTGAATCCTTATTTTCAGTCCTTTTGGGGACACGCCCACGAGCAGAATTGCTGGGTCATGTGATCATTTTATACCGAAATGATTGTTAACAAATGTCGCTCAGGCTCCTGTTCTAAGTTCTCCCGTGGGTGCCATGTGTCCACAGGAAAGTCGTTCGAGACGCTGCCAAGTTCTCACTCCTTGTCTCCCACTGCTTCCCCATCACCCAGCCACACCCAGTTACCTTCGCTTGCCCTGGGCCTTTGCACGTGCCATTCCTCCTCCCCAGAGTGCTCTCCCCCATTTCGTGTTTCAGTCTGATATCTAACTCCTGCTCAGCCGTCCACTCTCAGCTTTTCCCGGCTCTGGGAAGACCTCCCCGATCTCCCAGGCTGGATCAGGAGTCCTCTCTGTGCCCCCCAAGCTGCTTGTGCACCCCCCGTCATGGCCCTAATCGTGGGACACGGGTGACCTTTCCGTCTCTGACACTGGTTAGCTGGGGCTGGGCCTGTCTTGGTCACTGCTGTGTCTCTAGCATCCAGACAAGGGTGCAGCACACAGTAGGTGCTCGACAAAGGCCCGCCGCAGGCCGACGCGATTCTTCCTCTTCTCCCGCTGACCCCACACCTTCGAGAAACAAGACACAGACACGTCCAGCTTCCCACAGCTAATGGTAGATTTCAAACAGTATCTTAGGCTGCCGATGAGAAAGAGATCCAGTCAATATGCTTGTTTTTCATTCCGTGGCGCGTCCGTGATGGATGGGCGGGCGAGTGGGAGAGCTGTTTAGCTGAGAGAATTTTCTATATGTTCTGGGCTCTGGGCAGACTTTCTTCAAAACGCTGTCTGGTCCGATCTCAAAATGAGAAAGTCATTAAGTGTACGCATGCACACACACACACGCACACACACACACACACACACACACTGCAAGAGAGCATCTCGTTCCTGAAAAAAAAAAAGACGCAATTAATACACGACTGCCGATGTCGCAGTCTGCACGAAGACAGTGAGGTCCGCAGCTGACAGGGAGCAAGAGGCAATGTTGTTTTTCTCTCTTTTTCCCCCAAAGCACATCAAAGTTCTTCCTGGAAGTGTTGGCAACTGAGTTAGAGTTGCTTTTCCTCGTGCGATGTCTCAGGCTGGGCTTCCTGCGAGCGGCCCCAAGGGGGAAGGGAAGAAGCCCACGGTCGTGAGCAGGTGACCGCCAGGGCAGCTGGGGCTCGGCCCCACTGGGGACCCCTGGGAGATGGCGTAGAGCGTGCACTTGAGGTGGCCCCGCTGGGTGCAGGAGCTGGGGTAGTTACTCCACCTGTCGCTGGCTAAGGGCTGCTTCCCGAAGCATCAGCTCCCTGGCACGACCCGCCTGCCCCTCACTCTGGCTGAGCGAGCCTCAGCTAGCACGAGAGGCTGGGGACGGCGGCAGGGTGCTGTCAGCTGGCCCGGGAGCGTGGGTGCTGGGGGCGTGCAGGCGGGGCACCCCCAGTCTGCAACACACAGCATATTCGCAGCATCTGTTCCCATCGCCGCTCATTCAGGAGGATTTACTAAGTCCCTAAGGGGTGCTGGGTGCTGTGTTGGGGGCTGGGTGGGCGGGTGGGGAGGTGAAACCATCCCTTTTCCGTCTTTGGGCCGCACTGATATGGCTATGGACGCCGCCAGCACGAATCCCCCAGATAGACCCCAAACGTGATTTGGAAGTCTGCTGCCCTCCAGGGGGACGGACGCCAGCCAGGTGGCCACGAGGTGGCTTTGGGCGACACATGAAGCCTCTTTCCCACCGAATCTCACAGTGGGAGCGCGTGTCCTCACTTCTTCTTGAAGAAGAAAGCCTCAGTGGGGTGTCAGGCAATCTCTCGCACCCTCCGACATGTGGGGCATGAGGAGGCCCAGCTCAGAGCCACGGAGACCCCGTCTCTCATCAGAGCTCGCGGCACGACTTTGTTTTTATTGAGTCTGTTTTATGCCCAGCGACGCTGGCCTTTTATTTACAGTCGTGGTAAACGACTTCCTTTTCCATAGACTTAAGGTTTTAAGGACTGGGCAGTTTGAAAGAAATACCAGGACGTCGTTGGGGAGGTGGCTGGACGTTGGAACGGGGCCGGATGGCAGTCCCCAGCGCAGGCAGCTTCTCTGTGACCTGGGGCAAGTCGCTTTGTCTCGCTGATGCTGTTTCTTCATCTGAAATGCTTTAAACCATCCTCTTGTCACGCGTGGAATGGGTTAGGTGAAATGGTGAGCTAGGCTGGCCTTGCGACCTAGGTCCCTCTGATCCTTTTTGGGTCTTATTTTGTCTCAAAAAAACAAGCAGGGGAGATAGGGACAAGTTTTCTCCCGAAGTGAGAGGGGCTAAGCATGTTCACTCTGGACAGCGAGAGTGTCTCCCAGCCCTTGGGAAGTTGGGGGCGTCTTTGATTGTGGGGGAGACTCCATTTTAGCCTGTTCTCAGGGAGGATGCCGGGGACTGTCACCCGAGCTGTTTCCCTTCTCCCGTAGAATAACAAACCTGCGCATTAACGCGGGAGCGGGAGACTGTCGCCATGGACGAAGTTTCCAAACCCTTGGCAGAGTGTTAGGGGGGGACTGCCGAGAGCCCTGGGGGGCGGGAGGGGCGTCAGGACGGGATGGGGTCCACCCTGGAACAGCCCGGGGGTGTCGTGGGGCCTGGGGGCTCTGGGGCCGAGCACCCCGACCTTCCTTTCTCGAGACTCTGGGCTGTGTCCTCTCCTCCCATCCCCCAACCTCCCAGCCTGGACTGGCGTGTTTTCCCTCGATGACATTTGGAATCTTTTAATAGTTGTCACATTAGCATACATTTGCATACATTATGCTAATCAGGCTATTTATTTTTGAAAAAGCACTTTGACTTGTGGGGCCCTTTCTCACCGGGGATCCAGCCCCAAGTTTTCCCTTGAAGCTGTCTACCTCCCTGGAGGGGAGGGGGCTGCATGCTGCCACAGCCCGAGGCCGGGGCCACCGCCTCCCAGACGCACCCCAGGACAGAGGCCTGGACCACGCTGGGGCCAGTAAGCAGCCCAGGGAGGATGCTCGTTTTGTAGCTGAATCGACAGAGGTAGGAGGTGAGTCCCCGCCCAGGACGGGGCTCCCCAGACAACCCCTGACCCCTCCCTTACGTCTTCTGGCTCGGCTGGGCCATTCCCACCTCACAGAGGAAACTTCAGCCACAGTCTCTCCAGATACCGCCCGTGGCTTTGCCTCCTGGCATGGCGAGACTCCTTAGCGAGCTGTTCACACTCACCGTCTCCACCTCTCTCTGTCTCTCTCGCCCTCCCCCCAGCACCTTGGTTTCCTCCCAAGGCTGGTGTCCTCTCCTGGCTCACATGCCTCCCCGACCCCAGCCTTGTCTACTCCCGGGTCTCCAAAGGTGTCTGCACCAGGGGTCCCTGACCACTGGGCGGTGCACGGGTGCTGGTCCGTGGCCCTTAGGAGCCGGGTCGCATGGCAGGAGGTGAGCAGCGGGTGAGCAAGCGAAGCTTCAGCTGCATCCCCAGCTCCAGCATCCCCGCCTCAGCCCCGGCTCAGATCCTCAGGCCTTCGATTCTCATGGGAGCACCAGTCCCCGGTGCCACAAAGGCTGGGGCCGCTGGTCTGCGCCTCAGGACACCCACAGACCTGTCTCTGCCCGGGCTCCCCGGGGTGCCAGACTCTGGGTCGGCCACCCATCAGTGTCTCCGTGGGGGTGGGTGGGGCTCGTGGGGGTGGGTGGGGCTCACAGAGGCCTCTCCCTGGACGTGGCCACCTTATGCCCGGCCTTCCTGCCACACCCAGCCTGGCCCAGGGCAGCCCCGTCATCCTTGTAGCTGCTTGGCCGGGACCCTGGAGTCACCCTCTGACCCCACGTCCTCGGCGGACCTTGGCCTCCCCCCATTCATCCTGTGGACTCCCTGCTGACTTGTTTTCTGGTTTTCACCACAAATGTAACTCCACCCGGGGCTAAAACTGGAAGAAATCTCAGCGCAGTTTTGGAGCAGGCCCCACCAGCTGCGTGGCCTTGGGCAAGCAAGCGGCGTTTCTCTCTGAACCTTCATTTTCTCATCTGGGAAATGGGGATGATCCTAGCACCACCCCGAGCCAAAATCCCTTGAGAGCCAACTCTCTGCGTCTCAAAGCGTTCAACCCAATCTGGGGCGGTGACGTTTGCAACGCATGAAGTTTAAACATCTTCAGGACAGAGAAACAAATCCGGCCTGGTGCTCTCTGATTTACAGTAATTTCAAACCATCAGCCGTTAATATAATTGTCTGGCAGAGGGGTGGGGTGGGGCTGGGGGTCCATGCGGGGCCATCAGCCCCGGGTGGGGTGCAGCCCAGTCAGGTTAAGCAGATGCATTACTGTAATAACCTGGGAGGCGGCTGGAGCCATTAGCAAGAAGGGAGAATAAATATTATCCCAAGAAGCTCCAGAATCGGTGGTTTTATCACCGAGAATTGTCCCCGTGCTATTTACTTTCAATTTAGATTTTCGGGAAAGTGGCTCTTGGCGCATTTTATGTATGAAGGAGAATGACTGGAATTGAAAAATGACCTGATTTCGCCAACCAGGAGGAAAAAAGCCACAGTGTCTTGGAGTCCTGCTCCGTCTCGCTCAGTCACTGCCCCTCCGGGTTGTTCTTAAAACCTGAGTCCGGGGACCCAGGCTCAGGCGCTTTCCAGAGGCATCCACGTTTACCTGAGTGCGGAGGCCCAAAGGCCATAAAGTCAGATGTCCAGAGACATGACCTCATTTAGTCACAACCGACCTTACCGATCCTCAGGTCTCGTCTGTTTCTTACCCAATGGGGAAAGCAGGCCCAGAGTGAGGCTGTCGTGAGCCACCTGCGTCCACTGGCCCCAGGCGTCCTCCCGTCCACACCTCCTCTCACTCGAGGACCTGCCCTTGCTCAGGAGGAGAAAACCCTGCCAGGCCATGCAGGTTGCACTCAGAATAGGGTCCAACACGCATCCCGGGTCTCCACGTAAAACGTCAAACCTTCAAACGTTTAGATGAAAACAGGAGCAAATCCTCTAGACCTGGAGTTAGGGAAAGGGTTTGTAAGCATGACACCAAAAGAAGCTCACGAAGGAAAAAAAAATGGACAAATTGGGTTTTAAAATTAAAGCTTTTGCTCTGTGCAAGATTCTATTAAGAGGATGAAAACACAAGCCACAGACCGGGAGAAAACACTTGAAAATACTAGGCAGAGGACGAGTGTCTAAACTATATAAAGGACTCTCAAAAAAAAAAAAAAAATATATATATATATGAAAGATTCTCAAAGCTCAACAGTAAGGAAACAAACAACCCGGTTAAAAAATGCACGGAGACAGGAGCAGACATTTCGCTGAAGAGGATACACAGATGGCACACGAGCCCATGCAAAGATGTTCAACATCGTTAGCCGTTAGGGAGATGCAAATTAGAGCCACCGTGGGCCTATCACTACACACCTGTCGAAACGGGTGAAATAAAAAATAGCGATAATGCCAAATGCTGGAAAAGAGGCAGAGAAACTGAGTCCCCCGGATGTTGCCGGTAGGACCTTAAAAAGGTGCAGCTACTCGGGAAGAGCCTAGGGCAATTGGGTTTTGCTTTTAAAGATTAAACGTGGAAAAAAAGAAAAGACAACTAAGCATGTGACCCAACAAGGGCACTCCTGGGCATCTTTCCCACGATAATGGAAGTTTCTGTTCCCACGAAAGCCTGCGCGTGCATGTGAACAAGTCCGATGCCCTTCGACGGGTGAGCGGTTAAACCAGCTGTGGTCCCTCGGTACCCTGGAATACCACGCAGGTGTGAGAAGGAACAAACCAGTGATGAATGCGACACCTCGGAGGAATGTCAGGGAATTATAGGAATAAGAGAAGCCGGTGTCAGAAGGTCACATGTTGAAACCCGAAGGGTCAAAAGCTGGTATTAATGTGAGTTTCCTGTTTATAATATTGTAAGATGCTACCACTGGGGGAAACTGAGTCAAAGGCGTACGAGGTAGTTCTGTGTCCATTTTTCTTTTCTGAACAGCGTCATCGAGGTAATTCGTATACATACAACTGATTCATGTAAAGCATAAATTCAGTGGTTTTTCATGTGTTCACAGAGTTGTTGAACCATTCTCATAGAACCTTAGATGCTATTATGATAATATATCTAGATGTTATAATTGATAATATAGTACCAATTAATCAATCAAATGATAGGATAATATTCAGATAATACAATTTTAGAACATTTTTATCACCCCGAAAGAAACCTATTAACAGTCACTTCCTACCCTACCCGACCCCCAGCCTCCGGCAGCTGCTAACCCGCTCGCTGTCCCCGTGGACGTGCCTGGTCTGGACGTGGCACGTACAGGGAGTCGCGCAGTGTGTGGCCTCCGCGTCCGGCTTCTGTCACTGAGCGTCGTGGGTTCGAGGTCTCCGTGTCGTGACGAGTGTCAGGGCTCCGCTCTTTTCGTGGTCAAATAATATTCCACCATATGATGTACGTTTTATTCATCCATTCTTTCGCTGATGGACATTTGATTTTTTCCTGGTTTTTGGCTATTGTGATTTTATTTTTTTATCCCTACAGCACCTGGGCTCCCTAGGGAGTCTCCCACCCAAGCACTCACCAGGCCCAACTCTGCTGAGCTTCCGAGATCAGACGGGACCGGGCTCGTTCAGGGTGGCGTGGCCGTGGACTTATCATAAATTTTTAGCTGCGAGTATGCTGATACAAGATGCTGCGAGCATGCCCAGGAAAGAGTTTGCATGGACACATGTTTTTATTTCTCTCAGGAGCGGAATCACCCCCATTTCAGAATCCTACCCACCAACCAACCCCGTGTGAAGGTCCCACTTTCTCCACATGGATGACCCCAATTTCTTGAATTTTCACTGAAAACCTTCAGGATCACGTAACTATGAGCGTTTGTTGGTCTTTCCAGGTGCGTTCATGCTTTCTCAGCCAGGGCTGGGTATGGATGCTTGCATCCATGCAGCCGAAAGGGTTCTTTTCTGTTTAATGCCACATCCATGCGTAAGGACATTTAGGCGGGCGGCAGTCGTGGGGGGTCTGGTCAAGATGCCACCCGAATTCCAAGACTGAGCTCATGGAGGGTCCTCACGGCCGATCTCAGGCGGCAATGCGCACTAAATTGTGTATCTAAAATTATTTTTTACATCATACATGTGTGGATTAGCAAGTTTATGTCCTTGCTTGTTTGTTTGGTTTCTCCAAAATTACTTTTCAACCTCGATATAGCAACCAGGCCCTAGATAGATGTTCGGGAATAATAGGTATATGTAAATTGTATTAATTTTCTGTGATAGGTATACACCATTCTATGTTTTCTCCGTTTTAAAACTAATAGAACCACTGGCTTTATTTTTCCTATTTGGTATGATGAAAATCCTGTACTCCTGGACATTTGGGACTGTTTGGAGGGTTTTTAAAAGTTCACACAGATGCGTGCATAGAACATTCTTCCATTTTCCTTTACACTGACCCACGCAAAGAGAGCTAGTGAAAAAGGAGTCGGTTTGGCCTCCCTTCTGCAAGACCCAGGTATATCAGAGCCTCTCTCCAGAGCGCCCTTCTGCAGCCATGGAGGAGTTACCCACCGAGGTGTGGGCAAGGGCCTGGGGACCCCGCGGGGCACAGTGTGGCGGGCGCTGTGACCACGTCCAGGCCTGAGTGGGCAGGGGGCGAGCGGGGTCGCTGGAGTCGGTGGCAGCTGACGTTTGGAGGGGGCTGAGTGCTCAGCAGCTGTGCAGCAGAGCAGGATCTGGGAGAATAAGTACCTGGACCTCTCTGTCTCTCTGTCTCTCTGTCTCTTTCTCTCTGTCTCTCTCTCTCCTCCCCCTGCTCCTTCCCACTGGTTGAAACCAACAAGATTTGGTCAATAGGAGAGCGAGAGTTTTGTCTAGGCGGCCGAGCCTCTCCCACCCCCAGGGCATGGGTGGAAAGCCTTGACAGGGGATGTGGGGAAGAGGATGCACGCATGGAGAATTTCCGGCACAAACCCAGAGCTCTGGCTCTCCTGGGCCCGTTGTCTGAGTTCCTCGTAAGGTCTGGCTGGCTCCCTGCTCATGCTGTGTGTCTGGGGCTCACAGTGAGATGCCGAGAGGTGGGCCGAGCCCAGTTCGAGCAGGTCATAATGAGTTCCTCTGGGGGAGGAAATGGCCAGGTGACTCTGGCTAGGATTGGACTAAAATGTTTTCCTCCAGGATGGAGCCTAAATTATTCATCCTGATGTCCAAGACCCAGCTCCCAGCCTTTCATCGTCTCCCGCAGCCTGGGTCTTCCAGCCCTGCCCACCTCCCCACCTGCACGTCCTTGCATTCAGCTGATTCCATCTCAGCACCCTCGGCACCAAGTCTTTGCCTGCAGGAGCTCCCTGCCAAGCACATTGGATGGGAGGCCAGGGTGGCCGGAGCAGAGTGGACGGCAGAGAGGCGGTAAGGGCAGGAAGGCCACGCAGGGGCTGAATGTGGGGGGCCCTTTTCGACCATGGTGCGTGGTTTAGGCTCTTGACTTGAGTGCAATCAAGGATGATGGGGGAACGTCTTAGTCTGCTCAGGCGGCTGTGACAAAACACCAGAGACTGAGTAACGCAGACAACGAACGTTGGTTTCTCACGGTCTTGGAGACTGAGGGGTCCAAGACCAAGGTGCCCGCAGATTTGGTTCCTAATGACCGGCTCCTGCTGCCTCGCCCACGCCGCCTGCTTGCTGTGTCCTCGCATGGAGGGGAGAAGAGCTCTGGTCCCTCCTTCTGCTTAGAAGGATGCTGATCCCATTGTGGGCCTCCACCCTCAGGACCTCATCCAATGCTCATGACCTCCCGAAGGCCCCACCTCTAGAAACCAACTCGCTGAGGGGTAGGGCTTCAGCACAGGAATCGTAACTGAGTGTGAATGAGTGAGCCAGTAACTGGATGAATGAATGAATGAATGAATGAATAAATGAATGGATGAATGAAAGCACATGAGGCTGATCCACAGCTGCAGCCCTGGTTCACTCAGAGCCCACTGACCACTAGTGGCACCTGCTCGACCTCAATATCCCTCGAGACTGCCTCCCTCCCTCGGCCTGGCCCCCACTGTGTGCCCCACAGGGATAGGTCGCCCTGGCCGATTCAGAGATGCCGCAGCGGCAAGGCCCACCCTGGCTCTCTCCTCACGACACCCAAACAGCTCCGCCAAACCCAACAGCCCGTACGATTATTATAAAATATTAAAATGACTCACAAAATAAATTATTCACACACCTCATGTTCCGCTTCCAGGTTTTTTGGGGACTAATGAGTTTTTTTCTTTTGTAGGCGGGGGGTGGGGCGGGGAGGAAGGAGTGGCCCTTGGGAAACGGAGAAGTGCTGAGAGGTTGTCTACCAGCCCTGTCCTCTTACAGACGGGGACACTGAGGCCAGGGGCAACTGGAGTGAGGAGGCAGCACGGGGGCAGGGCGCAATAACCATACGTGCCCCAGTGTGAGGCCACATCTTTCTGTTGACTTCTGTCTGTCTCTGATCTCTCTGTGCGTGTGTGTCTCTCTCTCCTCTGTCCAACCTCGTTTCCACCCGAGGACCCTCGCATGTATGTACCCCTTACTATTGCAGCTCTGGCTCCTTCTCAGCTCGGGTGACCCCTCCTCAGGCGGGGCTCTCCTCCCGCCTTTGCCCTGGCTGTGAGCTGTGCCTGGAACAAGCCTGGCTGCACGTGGCTCCTTCCCTCATTCCATTTTGACTCTTTCTGTCTCTACTTAGACTGTCAGGTCCCACGGGGCAGGTATTATTGTTTGTTTTGGCCCCTGCTGTGTCCCCAGCTCCTAGACCAGGGCCTGGCTCTGAGCACCGAGCACCATTGTCAATAAATGTTTGTGGAATCAAGGATCGCGACTAATCAGATCTCAGAAAGACCGCACGGACCTCGAGCGTGTGAAAGCTTGGGGTTCGCTTTTGGATCCCCGGCATAGAACCTTAGAATTGTCACCAAACCTTAGAATCAGATGGAAAGGAGCCTGGGAATCCTCCCACTCCAGTTCCCTCCATGGCCTCTGGGGCACAGTTCTCTAGTGTGTCTTGGTTACCTCCTGTGATGGGGACCTCATTACCACCTATGAAGCCCATTCGGGTTTCGGAGACTTCCACAAGTGTGGGGATCCTTCCTTGAGACCTGAACCCAGGCTTTTCACCTGGCGGTTCCCGTTGGTCTCAGGGCCCCCCTCCCTGCATCTTGAACAACCAATCCAGTCCCTCCACTCCAGGAGTCCTGGGTTGAGGAAGGGGTTTGAGAATCCTGCTTTCTGAGGCTGTTCAGCCTTCTCTGAACATCTCTGACAAAGAAGATGCTGAGGTGTGAGCTGATAACTCAAGTGTGAGCTGATAGCTGGGGTGTGAGCTGATAACCAGAAGGTTAACTGATAAGGGACCTGCCGGCTGATAAGGAAAAGGCGGAAGATAACTAGATAGAGTGTTAGGTAAGAACTAAAGTGTTTTGGCCAAGATCCCTTCCTCTCTCCCTCCCCACCCCCCTCCTTCTCAAGGGCTGATTGAGCACCTACTGTGTGTGCCAGGCTCAGTGCTGGGAGTGGGAGTTACCAGGCGGAGTAGGTGCCGTCTCTCGGTTGGGACACTCAGTCTGACGCTTCTGAGATCTCAGCTTCCTTGGAAGCTCAGGGGTGGCAGGTGGCCGGTGATTTTTTCCCTCAGCTCCCTCCTGCTGGTAAAGTGAACCCCTGAATCGCTGGCGCTCCTGGGCCAGCTCCCTCGTCTCTCGCGTGGGCGACAAGCAACTTCATCTGGCCCCTATGGCTGTCACTCAGCCCTAGTCAGATAGGAGACAACATGGTTGCCATGGAGATGAATACGCTCCCCCCCCCCCAGGGCCGGAACAAGGGAGCCAGAAAGTGCTTGAGGATGTGTGAACAGGCACAGAATGACCCAGGCCCAGTGAGTGACTGGAGTGGGTGGCAGCGATGGTGATGGGTTAACTCCTTCGCTGCCACCGCCACTCTCTGCTCACATCCTCGAGGGACCAGGGTTTCGGCATCAGAGCCGACAGTGCGGGTCGTGGGGTATCTCGGGTCAACTCTCCTGGAGACCTACATGGCCTGAGCAGGAGCGGTCGCTTATGAACGCCTGTCACAAGTCCGGCGCTGTCCTAGCTCCCTCGGGGTGTCTGGGCCAGTGTGGGGTCAGACAGCAAAGAAATAGGTGAATTACAAAGAAATCAGTGTCTGGGAGAGACAAGAGAATGGAGGGGTGGGACAGGAAGTGAAGGAGGAAGAGAAGGGGGATCAGGAAGAAGCCTGACACCTGAGCTGAGCCTTCCAGGGCGAGGAGGAGATCTCTGGGAGTGAAGAAGTCCTGATGAGGGAACAGCCTGTGCAAAGGCCCTGAGGCAGGACTCCATCTGGCGGGAACAGAGAGAAGGGGAGGAGGGGGAGAGCAAGGAGGGCAGGGCAGGTGGGTCAGGGCCTGAGGGAGGTAGGGGCCCTGGAGCGCTGTGGCCAGAGGGGTGGGGACCTGAGTCGGGTGTCACAGATGCCCTCTGGTGGCTGCCGTGTGGAGGACAGGCCGTGGGGCAGGAGGGCAGTCGCAGGGCCCTGGGATGGAGGTCACTGCCCTGGTCCCAGCGAGCGACGTCGAGCCTTGCTGTGTCCTCTTTTATGGTTGCACTGGAGGACGTACGCATTAAAATACGTAGAAGTTTATTGTAAAGAATATTCTTTTATGACTCCTTTGTATTACGGGAGCAGGTTAGGATCTCTGAAATTATACGTGTAGGTCGGTCGTGTTGTCTGTTAATCTAGGATCAGCTGAGACTCAGCCCTGGAGTGGCCCCTGTGTGGACAGGGCCTGGCAAATGGTGAGCACTGGGTGTTTGGGGCCTGAGGCTCCCGGGGTCACAGGGCAGAGGTCGGTGGAGACAGGGCTCTCCCCAGGCTTCTGGGAGATCCAGACAAGTTGACCCCACGTCCCAAGGACCTAGTTCCAGGCTCCCCTCAGCTCTCTTGTGGATGGAGAAACAACTTTCAGAGAGGATGAGCTGTTTTCCCAAGGCCACGCGCCTGTCACGAAGGTACCGGGATTCTGATGTGCAAAGTCCGCGTGCTGTCCTGGTGCTGGGCTCTCTCGGTGCTGGGCCCACGTCACAAAGGGGCGCGAGGAGACTCTAGGAGACGATATATTTATATCTCAATTGCGGTGGTGGTTTCATGGGAACAGGTGTGTGCTCGAACCTATCGAAGTGCACACTTTTGCACATTGATACGTCCATTATGCCTCAATAAAGGCACATATATGTTTAAAAAACAGCACCAACAGCGTCATTTCAGCCCCTGGATTCAGCCATTCCTGCAAGCAGAGATCTTCAGACTTTTCAGATACGTAAGCCGGACGGTGTCCTTTGGGGGAAAGAATAACAATTACGATTAATTTTATTCCATGGTCAGTTTTTGCAAACCCTTCTCTCTTTCCTGTCACAATCTAGATACAAGGGGAGACCAAGAGAAAGCAGTGATGGGACGCGGCGCCCTAAAAAGGTGTCCGGGAGACTGGTGTGGATAAAAATTCACGTTTGAGCTCCTCTGGGAAGCTGCTCACCAGGTGTGTCTTCTGCAGGACTTGTCAGAGCCTTTACTGTACTAATGGGACAGCTCTGAGGCTCGCTCTACGCATTCTCCCAGCAGGACTGAGTCTCAGATGGTCACAGGAGTCACTGCTCATTGCCGCCTCCGTATCGGCTTCTTCTCTGGCCAGTCTCCATCTCCACTCCCTCTTGGCTCCTTCCTAGAACCGCATCCCAGACAGCCCTACAGAACCCAGACCCAGAACTCCGAGCCCCTCCCACTGGACCTCATGGTTCACTTGCGTTTCCCTTCTCTTGTTGGAAAATGCAAGAAAACAGAAGGAAGGCCCCTTTCCTTCTGGCCTGGGGAGGAAACCTCAGGCTGTCCCATGCCCTTGACAGTCGCCCAACTTGGCTTCTGCTGTGCCTCGGCCCAGCCGAAGTCTCACTCTGTGGCTCAGGATGCCACCCAGTGCCGGGGCCCAAAGTGACTCTGGGTTGTTAAATCCACAGTGGGAATTTGCACGGCGAGAAGCGGCCCTTCCTCTTTCACCGCCTCTGCTGACATGAAGGAGGGACTCCCCTGGGACTTGGTCTCTAACTCTTCTCTGTCTCTTGCTGATGCCCCTTGAAGCGAAGCTGGCTGCAGACTCCAAGCCCCGGCTGGTGGCGACACCTCTCTAGACAGAATACCCATGTTTTGTTGCCACCGTGTGTGCTTGGCCGCCCACCTTGTGTTTGCGGCAGGTGTGACCAGCTCTCGCTTCCAGGAGGGAAGCGGAGACTCTGTTTTTACATACACTTGCTTGGGAAGACGTGAGTCAGTTGGAAGGCAGATCCTAAATCCATTCTGGAACAGGTGGGGAGCGGCGTGGCAATAGCCTTTACCTATGATACTTGGGAAACGCTCCCCTCCTTCAGGAAGCCCTCCAGATTGCCCCGGCCCAGCCTGCAGGGTCTCTGCTTTGCTTCTCAAAGACCCGCCCTTTCCCGCGAGGGCTCCCACGTTGGCTCACACAGGGCACAATTTTCATCTTGGAAGCCTAGGGCGATGGCAGGTGTCTCTGGGCCTCAGTCTCCCTGTCTGTGCCGGAAGGAGGGACATGATGGAGCAGCTCTGGAGTCCTGGGGTGCGGAGGGCAGGTGCCTCCGTGCCCGCTGGACCTGCCTCCCGCAGCTGCTGCTGTTGCCATGGTTACCAAGCAAGCCTTCCCCCCTCTCTACCGTCAGCCCCTCATCCTCAGACCAGGCCTTTCTAGGGACCAAGGCTCCTGGGTGTCATGGAAACGGTTTCCAGGCACCCACAGCGGGCTTCCCCATTGGCTGGCAGAACTTGCAGTTAAAGGTCACCCTCGGGGTCACTTCTAGGGGCCAAAGCTGCGTTTAAGGTCCCCGGGCACGTGAAGTGGGATGTCTGGTGGGCCTTTGGGGGGCAAAGAGGTCATGAGGGTGGAACCCTTACATGAGAGACCCCAGAGGGCTTCCTGGCCCCTTCCACCGTGCTGGGTGCAGCAAAAAGGTGGATGTCTATGAACCAGGAGACATTTGGTGATAACCAGACACCAAATCCGCTCGCGCCTTGACCTTGGACTTTCAGAACTGTGAGAGAGAAAGGTCCGTGGTTTACAAGACCTCCAGTCTATGGCGTTCCGTTAGAGCAGGCCCCAGGCACTAAGACAGAGAGATTCACTATGCAAGGGAAGTTAGGAGGGCTTCTTGGAGGAGACGACTTTTGAGCAGATCTGGGCAGAGGGAACAACACAGGCAAAGGCCCTGAGGCTGGGCTGGGCCTGGAGTATTCAAAGAGCAGCTGGGAGGTCTGTGTGGCTGGGACAGAGTGAGAGGTGTCGAGGGCAGGCAAGCAGCTGGGACCACGCCTGGGAGGTGCCGTTGCACTCGTCCAGGCGAGTGATGACGGTGGCCAGACCGGGCGGCGGAGGTGGCAGCGGGATGGAGAGCAGTGCTCGGATTCGAGGCATGGTTTGGAGTTAAAGCCCCAGGTTTCACAGACGGAAGGAAGTGGGGAGGGAGGGACACGGAGGAGTCAGGGATGGCGGTCAGGTTGGGGCGCTTTCCTCCCCGACGTGGGTGAATTCCCAGACTAGTTTTGGCCACAGACGGATGGAGGGCCAGGAGGCAGCTGGGGGCCACCGGCCTCCCGGAGATATCACCGTGCATCGTGGCGTCCCAGCTCCCACCAGCTGCCAGCAACACGCAGCCCAGATGTTCCATCCTGGGGACATCTGTGCCGGGCCCTCCCCGGCATCCAGCATGTGCAGGGCGGCATCTGGGATGCCTCAGCTGGGGGGGCAGCAGGGCAGGCAGGGCCTAGGAGGGGCCCCTTAGTTTGGGCCACAGGGCTGTCCCCAGCTCTCGTGGGGGACACTTAGGAGGCAGAGTTCAGAATGGCTGGCACGGTGCTAGGGGTGGGGTCTGTCCTCCTTGAATCGTCAGATGTAAGCCGCTTCTTGGAAGCGGAGTGGGCTGGGGGTCCCACACCAGACCCCTGGGGCTCACAATTTGCCAATCTGCACCTCCAAGCCTGCGCCCGCCAGTCCTCCTGCCAGGAGTGTCCTGCTTATTCTTCTGATCCATCCTCTCCACAAGTTTGCATGAGCGCCTACTGTGTACTGCGCACTGTTCTGGGCACCAGGGAGACAGCCACGACCAAAATACCCCCACCCCCAAATCCCTGATCTCACGGGGCTCAGCCTAGGGTGAGACAGACAATAGCAAACAGACAAACAAAGTATTTTAACAGAGGAAAGAGAACAGAGCGATGTAAAAGAGAGGACCGGGACAGCTTCTTCAGCTGGGGGTAGTCAGGGAGGGCCTCTCAGAGGAGGTGACATTTGAGCTAAGAGCAGAAACAGGAAGAAGAGCCGACCCTAATGGGGGGAGGACATTTCAGGGGGAACAGCAAGTGCAAAGGCCCGAGGCAGGACCGTGCCTGGTATGTCCCCAAAACAGCCAGGAGGCCCTGGTGGTTGGAACCGAGTGAGCGAGGGAGAGGAGAGGCAGAGGCCAGGAGGGAGCAGAGGCCATGGCGGTGGGAGAGATGGGGGTGGGGGGTCCCATGGGGCTGTGGAGACGAGCCTGCTGCACAGGCAGAGGAGGAGCATGTCTGTGCGGACCTCAGAGAGGGTGAGGCACGTGCCCGCGGACACTCAGTGACACACCCACCCAGCCTTGCCCCATGACCCCAAGATTCGGGGCCCCCAGAACTCAGTAGAAGCTTCTCTCCAAGCAAAAGAATTATAAATGATCCATCAAAAAAGACTGGCGTGGCCAGCACCGTAGGGTCTCCCAGCTGTGCGGGAAGGTGGCAGAGGAAGAAGAGGGGAAAGAAAAAAAAAAAGAACGAAAAACTCAGTATTTCTCGTGTCCTTAGCTGAGGAAATTGAGATGTATTTGCGAAAGTGTCAGGGAAACCTCCAGGAGAGAAACTCTAAAATCACACAGCTGCTCGAAGGGCCCGTGACAGACAGCTCAGATTAATGTAGCTGTATTTTTACGGTCTGTTAACAACTGATATGGGTTTTAAATATATTATCTTCCATTGTATTGTCTGTCATTGGAAAAACTGTGCGTGTCTCCCGTGTTTGCTTTCCAAAGGTTCTTATGGAGCCTTCCGCCCTGCAGCTCCCAGATCTCCTTTCCCTCCTGAAGAGGCATCGCCGCTGATCTTCCTCTCCCCCTGAGCGAGGGTCTCCCTGGCGCTTTCACGGGTAATTGACCACAGAACCTACCGGAACCCCTTGGGTTTCTTAACTCCCGGAGGAACTGCTGGAGGCCGGATCCCTGTTGGGTCGGGGGTTTCTGAGATGTGTAGACGGAGTTAAGTGGCTAGATGGCGGTGAGGGCGTCTCGGGCCTCCATCGCCGTGTCTGACTGCACAGAACTCAGTCTGTGATGGTGACTTGCAGTGGTCAGCTAACGCCACGCAACAAACCGCCCCCCGCATCCGGCTGACGGGCCTCCGCTTTCCCTCTCTCGGTGAACTCATCAGCTTCGGAGATTCCTGCCAAGTCCGAACCCCACCCGGAGGAGCTTCCTGTGCTCTAGGCCAGGAAGGCAGAACCTCCCCCTGGGGCAGGACCCAGATGGAACTCGGCGGCCTTGTTATAAACCTCTGCGTCCTCCTCTGTGGAATGGTCCCGCCACCCACCTTGATCGAGGACCTGGGGGTCCGCTGTCCCTCCTCCCACCTCCTGCCGCTCTGCACGGCCTGCCCCTTCCACCCATAAAGCACCTTTCCCACCCACCCCGTCTCCCACATTCGTCTCACCCGCTCAACCGCACTGACCTCATCTCTGGACGACGGAGTCACCCCTCCCCTGCTCTCACGGCCTCCATCCTCGCCTCCTCCTATTTCCTCTCCCTGAAGCACCTCGTGTGATTAGTCTCCCCGCTGCTCAGACCCTCTTGTCCATCCCCAGAAGAGAAAGCCCAAGGCCCACGACCTGGCCTTCGATGTCCTCAGCGAGGACCCGTGTACACCTTTCGCCGTCTCCCTGCATTTCCCCCGTCGTATTCCAGCCGGACCGTGTCGCTGACTCTTACCTCCCCACCCAAACGCCAAGCTCTTCCCAACATCCAAACCTTCGCACATGCCGCTCCCTCTGCTCAGAATTCCCTTCCACCTCACACACTCCTATGCGCCCTGTATGACCCCACCCCCTTTGCCCCTCCTCCAGCAGAAAACCCCCTTGTTCTGTGCCCTGCTCCACAACCAGGGCCCGGGGATCCCACCAGCCCCATCTGAACACCACCTTTGCCTGCCTTCCCAACTAGACAGCAACCGCCCTGTAGGCAGGAGCTGCCTTTTCCTCCTGTGGGCACTGCCAGCTCCCACCCCGGGAATGAAGGTGGCTCCAACGTCGCCCTCAGACCAGGCATTAATTATAGAGTCTGGACAATTAGCAACGAGGCCGTTGACTATAGAAATGCAGACGCCCACGGAGCCGCGTATAACAAGGCACTAATTGTGCCAGGAAGACAATTAGGGAGGGAGGTTTTGAGTCACTGGTTCTGCGGTCCAGACAATTACACATGGAACCGTATTTAAAGGACGTGCTAATCTCTTGGTTCGGACAATTAACGGGGAGCCCGGGAAACAATAAAGCAAAATGCCACCATGCGGCCAGGTGCAGAACCAGGCGGCACCGCCTTGGGGACTGGAATCTGGCTTCCTGGACGCCAACCTTCCGGCAGGACCTTGGAAATAAGACGAATCCTGGTGGGGTCTCATCCGTCTCAACTGTGAAATGGGGATGTCCGTGGTGCCTGGCCCACGCGAGCCTTGTCACGAGAAGTGGCGGGGGGGGGGCGCCTCTAGGAGGTGCTCATTGCCAAGTCCTGGATGGAGCGAGAGGCTGATGACCCAGCCCAGGCAGTGACAGGACAGGAGGGTCGACAGTGAAAGGAACACCGGATGATGGATGTGGAAGCTGGGAGAATCTAAGGCAGGGAGAGTTACTCACTGCGAACAGGGCGGAGGGCACAGTGAGACCCCCATCCCCACCCATCCCAGACCTTATAACTCACCCCGTGTGGATGTGTCCTTCCCTGTGTTCCCCGGGGACCGTGGAGCTGGGGGCTGTGGGGCACACACAGACCCGGGTTTGAGTCCCGGTGCTGCCAGTTTGGGCCAGTGCTTCCCCCTGGCCGAGCCTCAGTTTCCTGACCTGTGAAATGGGTCACAATCCGCATCTCCACACTCGATGGTGTCCCACACAAGCACGGAGCTACCCGGGCAGCACAAGGCAGACATGGGACTGTCTCATTGTTGTCGACGTCGGCATTTTCATGACTGTCACTCGCCCACCCCGAAATGTTTCCCATGGTTCTTGTATGGCTGCATTGGGGCTCCAAGGTGGGGTTCAAGGTCGCGCACAGTGCCTCAGAGAGACAGGACTCATCCCATCCAGGCCAGAGTCCTGGTGGAGAGTGGTGGCTGCGTCAGCACGAGGCTCTGGGAATAGGTGTCCTCTGGTGGGGAGGGCTCCTGGAAGGCAAGGGGGGAGGGGCGTCTCCAGGCAAGTAGCGCAGAGTGTTCGGGGCTGAGCATCTGTGTGCTCCGAGGTCTGGAGGTTGGAGCGTGGGCGGATGCTGTGGGTGGCTCAGGAGTGCCGGGACGGAGTGACACAGGGCGTCGCGGTCTGGAGGGGAGGGAGTTGGGTGACTCCAGAGGGCAGTGGAGGAGTTGCACGTCACATCTGGAAGACCCACGGGGAATCAGGGTGGGCTTCCTTCCTCGGTCCAGGCCACGAGTGTCCAAGGTTGTTTTTGCTTTAATACCGTTTAGAATGAGCTTGAGCCCTCTCTCTCCCTAAAACAGATGCCCCGATGAGACATTCTCACCTATCCTGTAAGAGCAGCAATTATCAAGTGCTTACTGTATACCAGAACATTTATTTACTTTTGTCGGGTCAAAGAATTATGTTTCCCTTTTCTCTTTTGCTGCTAGGAAGCTCAGGCCCGAATGTGCCATCCAATGATAACCACTGTGCAGTACTTTATCACAGAGCCCCAGGTAAGACCAGGACGTTGTCGCAATTACTCCTCATATAACTGTCTCCTCCGGCTTAGGACCCCGATCCTCCCTACCCGGAGCATGTATATATCTCACACAGTTTTCCCGTGATAGTAGAATGATCAGCCATCTGGTTTACCCGGTGCTGGGGAGCTCCTTGCCGTGGAGACTTTCAGTGCTAAATCCAGGAATGCTCTGGGCAGACCAGGACGAGCTGGTCACCCTAAGTGACAGCTTCAAACAGAATGTGGAAAGATCACACAGCAGGCTTGGCCCGCATGCCCGGGAAATCATTTAGCTACCACGGAGGCGGCTGGGGCAAGTGCCTTCTTTGCTGAGCACTTGGTAGAAAGTCAATAGTTAAGAAGCATGAGCCAACAAACGCTTCGTCTTTGCCCCTGGAGAGGTGGCAGCAGAGGACAGCTGAGTCAGCAAGGAAGTTGGTGCCGGGGCCCAACGTCTGGCCCCGCATCTGGGTCGCTGGGTGGAGCACGCTGGGTGTCTCTGGGCCCCCGAGGGCTGGGCGTGCTGGGGAGACGGGCCGCAGCCCTGGGAATGAGCCCGTCCAACTGGTGGGCGGTGAGGCTGGCATCATCATGCCTTCTCGCCCTCCTCAGCAGCCACCTGGGGCCGGCCCCATCGCACCTACCTGGCCCAAGGGTGGTTGCCTCCTCCTTGCTCCCCTGGCTGCGGGCCACACCCTCATGGTCTGTCCTCCCCGCAGCAGCCAAGAAGGGAGCCTGCGAGGCCCAGAGTCTGGTCTGCCCGTCCTCTACTCAGTCCTCCAGGACTCCCTGGCCTTGCAGGTAAGAGCCTGGTCCTCCACGTGGCCCACAAGACTCTGCCCACCCCCCACCACCCGCCTCTCTGCCCCTCATCTGCGTCAGCCACTGGGCCCCTCGTCCTTCCCACCGCCAGGCACCATCCTGCTCAGGGCACTGGCACGGGCTGTTGCCTCCTCTTGGGACTCCCTCCCTCCGTGTGCCCCCATGGCCGTCTCCTCATCAGTCACGTCTCAGCTCAGTGTCTCTGCCTCAGAGACGCCCTCCTACCTATCCCAGCTGAACCTGCGTCCTCCCGACCCACCCACGCTCCCCTCCACACCCCACTTCGGTTCTGTCCGGAGGGCGGCATGTTCAAAAGGACTGTTTTGTTTACTTACCTATTCTCTGTCTCTCTCCAGCCTCCAGGGCTCCAGGGAGGTGCAAAATAGTGTCCCTCTGTCCCCTGCTGGGTCTCTGGTGTCACCGAGGTTGGTTGAATGAATAAATGAACAAACAAAGACAGAGGGTAAGAACACGGTCATGAGCATCAAAAAGTCATGTTTAATTAATTCCCAGCTCTCCGGCGCTGGCTGCCTGACCCTGGGCCAGGGGCTAACCCATCTGTGCCTCTGTTTCCCGGCCTGTAACACGGGAGAGCCTAACGAAATAGGTCACATACTGTGCCTCACACAGAGCCCTCCCCCGATGAGCTGCTGTTACTAGGAAGGACTGTCCCCCTGCACGGCCTGTCCCCTTCAGCTCTGAGGTCCCGCCAGGTCCAGACACGCGGCCCGGCTGCCCTCTCTGTTTCTAACTGTGTGTATTTCCATAAGGTGCGTGTTCCATGGGGTATGTGCCACGTTCCTACCTGAGGGACAGACGTCGCCGGCAACTCCACGGGGCCCCCCTCGAAGGCATCCCTTTGTGCACACATGGAGAGGGCCCCTGGGCGCACAGGGGAACCCGCTGCCTCTGCAGCGTGGTTCGACGCTGTCAGCAGCGACGAGTCCTCTGCCTTTCACTCATTGACGCTGGATTCCATCCAGTTTTTTCCCCAGTCAAATCAGTGCAAAGCGGGGGTTTGCATTTTTTGCATTTTCTTGACTGCGATGACTTTTCTTCTTCCTCGCCTTGGGAGGGTGGACGCCCCCAGGAGATGGGGCCACTGCCACCCAAAGACACACAACGCAGGCGCCACGCGCTGCCTGCCAGGGAGGCTAGGTCAGCCCGGGGACAGGGTGGGGGTGTGGGGGGTGGGGGGCTGGACAGAGGCCTGGAGGGTGTGCACGGCTGTTCCAGGGCTCAGAGTTCCTGGAGGGACCATCGATCCCTGCCCCCACCCCCACCTCCCGTCAAAGCGATCACAGTGTTTTCTGGTTAAACCGGGGACTCGCCCCAGAGCAGCCTGTGGTGCATTGACTGTGGGAGGTCAGGGTCACACTGCCGGCCCCCAACCCCCAACCCCCAGGCCCCCAGGCCCCCAGGCCCGGCCTGTTAGGGAGGAAGGACTAACTGCCGTGGGAGCTGGGATGGATGCTGTCCCCTCCCCAACCGCTGTGAATGGGGCATTAACAGCCTCTTACCTCCTAAAATTCATTCATTCGTTTGACATGTGTGTATGGAGCACCTACTGTGTGCCATGGCCTGTGGCGGGCCTTGCCATTTACAGCAGTAAGACAGACAAAATTACTGTGGAGATGGTAACGATGCGATAGGGACATGGGCAGTAATCAGTGTGGACAACGACACGCGGTTTTGTGAGGGCCCTGAAGAAAAACAAAGCGGCGTGAGAGTAGAAAGGGGTGGGGGTGGGGTTCTTTCCGGTGGGGTGTCAGGGAGGGCTTCTCTGCATGGGTGACAAATAAGCGAAGATTGCAGAGGGGAGGGAGAGAGCCAGGTGGGTCCCTGGGGAGGGGGAAGCATTCCAGGCACAGGGCACAGCCCGTGCAAAGGCCCTGGGGCAGGACCGGGCCTGGCGGGGTGGAGGAGTGGGGAGGAGGCCCGGGTGGCTGGAGCAGAGGGAGTGAGGGGGAGCGGGAACTGAGGACAGGGAGGGGGTGCAGCCATGCTGAGGGCTTAGACCTGAGCTGCCTGGAGTGCAGATCCTGGACCTGCTCTTCAATGGTCCAGTGCCTTTGTCCCCAGACAGGGTGTCAGCGTTCCCATGCCTCGTCTTCCTCACCTGCCCGAGGAAGCCAATGACAGGCATCTACTTCCAGAACAGAGGAGGGTCTCAGTGCGGCGGTGAGAGGTGTAACCTGTGACTTCTTTCCAAACCTCTCTTGGGCTGCCAGAGGCAGGGATGCAGGCCCGGAGGAGGCCGGGGTAGTCTCTAGACAAGAGGTGGCAGCTTCTATGAGGGTCTGCAATGCCCTGCACAGGGGGGCCTGTCACTTCCTCACCTTAAATCCCCAGGGTCTCGTAGGTCTTGTTATTTCCACTCCGCAGGTGAAAACACCAAGATTATTTATTATCGGTGCCCCAGGTAGTACTGACGGGATCATGTCTCCACCTTATCCCGAACCATACCTGGTGTTCTTCTCCCCTCTTTCTTTAAGGAGGATTTATCGATGTCCTTTACCTCTGCTCTGACCACAGAAGTGACTAAAAGGTAGCCGTGGAGCTTGGCCGCCGTCTCACCCCCTGGGTTTCCTCTCCGTCCCTTTTTCCGCGTGATTATTATATACGTTGTAATTTATTTAATGGCAACATACTGCTTTTTTAAACGGATCCTCTATTGTGAGGTGCTGAAGTTGCCTCTGATGAGCACCTTATGGATCTGGAAATGACACCCTTGCAGCTACAAATGTGTTCTCACCCACAGCTATTTTCTCGGGAAAATGTCCCAAAATGCCTCATCAGGGCGGACGCGATCAGAAGGCCGGCCCACCCGTCCTCCTGCCTTCTTCGTTTATTCATTCAAAACAGCTTTATGAGAAATCTTCACTTCAACCTCTCCGGACCAAGGAAATTCTCACCTGTAAGCACACAAAGCAAGAGGGTCGTGACGTGTGTCCTTTCAGCCAAGTGGGAGAACCAAGGCTCTGGACGCCAACTGTCGTGGGGTGACTTCCTTCCTGCGAGCAGCCCGTTGAGTGAGATGACCCCGTTTCCTCTCTGTCCTTAGAACTATGTTGTCCCCTTACTGAGTCTCATTTCCGAGATGTACCTCAGATCTCCTCCTAGGAAAACTCATTGTCTGAGGGGTTTATCTGTGCCCTCACTCTCTCCGTCGTCGTGCGTCTGCAGGGCCGCCTTCTGCGCCTTCATTGTTTTTATTTTTATTGAGGCGAAATGTCCATAATGATCCTATCTTCTGGATGCACCCTTTCGGTGCAGATTGCCCAGTTCTCAAAAATCCGCCCTCCTCCCCAGGGTAACAGCTGCTGCTGTCTTGCTGTGTTTCCTTCCAGTCTTTTTTTCTCTGCGTGTGGGCACCGGCTCCCTCCACACCTGCTTTCATTTCTCTCCTTATCACAAACCTCGTTCAATCAATCTCTGAAGTGAGGACAGGGAGTGCGTCGTTCTTGGTCACTGCAGTGTCACTGGTGCCTGGAACAGCCTGACACACAGTGGGGACTCAGTGACTATGGGGAGGATTGATTTATGAGCAAGGTCTCGAGACGTGTTTTATTTTTTTAACCCGGGGTGCTGACGTGACAGGGCCTTTTTGGCAGGCGTGTAAATATGGTTGTGACACGATCATACGGACTCAAGAGCAGATGTCCCTCTGAATAAAACGGAGACTTAAAGTCCGCCCCCGCCCAAAGTGTCCTGCTGTCACGGTCCTGGTTAGGGTGTCACCAAAGAGTCCTCCGGAAACATCCAATCTACTTCCCTCCATGACAGTTGGGGACACTGAAGCCCAGAACAGAGAAGCATTCAGCCTAAAGAGCCCCCAAAATAACAAGAGAGCCCTTTTGTCTTTAAAGGACAATGACTCAGATGGGTGACATTTGACTGGGACTCTGCAACTTGCAGTCACGTGGTTTCAGTGGCCCGTCACTCACCCCTTTGATTGCTGACTGCCCCCCTGGCTCAGGCTCACTCTGTGGCTGGAAACCCAGACCAGCTGCCCCGCAGGGTTGAGAATAATGATGTTTATTGGCTCTGGAGCATTTGTCGAGCACCTACTATGTGCTAGGCACTGTACTCCACATATTATTTCCTTTCGACTGTCACACATTTGAATAAGGTGGCACTTTTAAAACCACGACCATTTTACAGAACAGGGAAACGAGGCTCAGGGAGGGGAAAGGACTCATTGATAAGGGGAAGAGGTACGAGAGGGCGGCCAGGTGGGAGACGCAGCCCATGCCAAGGCTCGGACGGGGTCCTGGCAGCTGGAGCACAATGACAGTCAGACCCTCTCCCTGGGAGTGGACTCTGCACTGGCCCGGCTGGGCACTCCCACATGAGGTCAAGAGTCAACGAGACCCCCACGAGGCTGGTTTGATGGACGAGGAAACTGAGGCTTGGTCTAGGGAAGTGACTTGCTTGAGCAGAGAAACCAAGGTCCCAAGAGGGGAGCAGGAAGGAGTGGGGGCTACAGAGAGGAGGCCTGCCTGGCCCACCCCTGCTGGGAGGAAGGTTCTTTGGCTGACTGCCAATTCCTTGGCTTGGGGCGGGGAAGGGAGGGGAGCGAAGGGTAAATCTTTCCGCATTGAAAACAGAGGGGAGGTTTATTTCAGGGGCGCACAGATGTACCTCTCCTGCTTCTCCCCCTCCGCCAGGCCGCACGCACAGCGGAGTGGGAGCAGCTCAGAGAGGGGGATGGAACAGAAGCCAGGATTCTACGAATCCAGGGGTGAACTCTTTCCAAGGGCAGAGAAAGCAGAGCCCCGTACCAATGTAGGGAGGGGAAACTGAGGCCCAGGGGAGAGTACATCGACCCACCTCACCCCTCCGCGTGTCACCTCCTACGGTCCTCCATGCAGTGTCTTCATTCAGGTCGAGCCCCTGACCCCAGCCAAGGCCCATGTCCAGTTTGGCACATTGTCAGCATCTTGCCTGAGCTGTCTATGATGCACAGTCACACACACGTGTGCATGCACATGTGCACACACGCGCACACACACCAGTTCACAGGGGAAGGAACTGTGGCCCGAGAAGCTCGGGCGGGTGACATGCCCAAGGTCACTTAGTTGGGGGAGAGGTGGTGAAGTTGGTGTTCAGTTTGGCTTGCGACCAGAGTCTAATTTTTTAGCTGCAGGCAGCTCTCTCCTTCTCCCTTCTTCCCTCAGAACCATTTAAATGATTACAAAGATGCTATTTTTATCTCAGAGAAAATTCAATTATAGACATTGACCTTTACGTGTTTCTTCCCCGGGCTCACGTGCTGCAGGGTGCAGAAGGTTCCTATGAATGTTCTCGGCAGAAAAACGTCCTCGGAGGCAGAAACTCCAGAAGTAAGAGGAAGAGCAGGGGCTGAGGGCGAAGGTCAGAGGCCTTGGGGTGGGAGGCACGTCTCAGCCCTCAGGAGGAGCTGGCAGGCAGGAGTTCCCTCGTGGGTGCCTCATTTGGGGGCCAAGATCAGGAAAACCCCGTCTGCACTACTTTTGAGCTTGGTCTCTTCACGGATTACCCACCTGGCCTCCTTTTCCCATTTTCCTGGACAAATCTTTTCGGGTCTTAGCAACAGGAGATGCTCATTTGATGGGTTGGAACTGCCCTTGAATATTTAATGATTCAACAAACAAATATGAGTGTGTGTCAGACACCGTCCTCGGGGCTGGGAGCAAATGGTGACCAGAACAGAATGGAAGTCCCCATCTCCAAGAGCCCATGTTGTGTGTTAAAGTATAGATGAGTCGAATCTTCAGGGGGCGGTGAGGACAAAAGGTAGACATCAAACAGTGCAAGAGGACGGAGGTGAGCGGGAGGGAAATCTTAAACCAGATGGAGGGGGCGCCTCGGTAAGAAGATCGTGATTCAGTACTAGAGATCAAAGGAAGGAAGGGTGGGGGAGGCGGAGGTCACAGTCCATGTAAAGGCCCTGGGGCAGGACCAGCGTGGCGTGTTGGGGGAACAGTGCGGAGGCCCCTGCGGCTGAAGCAGAGTGAGTGAGGGAAAGAGTGGGAGTGGGGAGGACAGGGAGGGGGCGGGGCTCTTACCCCCAGGGAGACAGTAGCCCTGGAGGGCCGGCCCACTCACCTATCCATCCATCCATCCATCCATCCATCCATCCATCCATCCATCCATCCATCCACCCATTACTTCCATCTATTCATCATCCATCCATCTATCTATCCATCCATCCATCCATCCTTCCATCCATCCTTTCATTTATCCCTTCAGCTAAGTTCTGCTCCAGGCCTCCCCTACCTCCTCTGGCCATTCCCCTGAGATCCTCAGAGCAGCACCCAGATCTGCCTCTTTGCCTCCCTCCCCTACCCTCAGGCATCGCTCACTACCATCGACCTGAGTTTGTGGAACAGACCGCAGCCAGCCAAGTTGTTCCTCTCACACCCTGGCCGTTGGTCTGCACTCAGGGCAGAACACAGAGCCCTTCTCCGAAGGACCGGTTCTGGGGTCCAGGTTGGAATCCCCAATGTTCATGTCCCTTTGCGGGCTTTTTCTGGAGCCAGGTTGGAAAGCTAACCTCCCCGTGCACCCCAACCTCTGCTCACTGATGTTCTCCATCGGAAGGCCTCTCAGCTCCCCCCCGGCATCAGACTTTCCATTATTTGAATCAAGTTGTCTCGTTTCTGTCTCTCTCACTAAGTAGCTGGCGCAGTGAGGATCAGCACAGAGTCTTGTCCCGGCTCGGTCTCCGCTTGTTGCGTGACCTTAAGACCTGTGCCCTCTCCGAACCTCAGTTTCCCCAGCTGCAGAATGAGGCAACGCTTTCTTTCTAGCGGGGAGGTAAGGTCACATGACAGGCCTACCTGGCGGGCCGGTCCCCAGCTGGTGCTTGGCGAGTGGCCTCCTCCTCTTTGGGATGTAGTGGGTGCTTAATCAGTGCCACCTATGATGATGATGATGATGATGATGATGATGATGATGATGATTGACACTGCTGTCCTCAGACACAACCACTGCTGACGTCGTGAGGTGTGGTCTTTGGACATTTTTCTACACGTAGAAATGACTTGGGGATCATACGCCGGATCCTATTTAAAACCAGTTTTTCCTGGCGAATTGATAACTGCGACAACAGTTGGGTCTCCCAACCCCGAGCTGGGCATTTTAGGTTTTGTTAAATTCTCCCAACAGCCTAGAAAGGAGATGTTTTTATTAGTCCTCACTCACAGCGGAGGAAAAGGGTCATGTGGCGAGCAGAAAGTCCAGATGGAAACCGAGATGAACCCGATTCAGAGGCTGGGTGGGTCGACCAGGCCAGGCACTGAGAGGGGGGGTAGGGGGGCCCTCCTGGGGCAGCCCGGGCCAGGCTCCACCCCAGCTGGTGACTTCCTCTGAAGTCATGGCAACTGGCTCCTTCCAGATGCTAATGAAGGCAGATAGGAGAATATTCTCACCCTGGACCCTCTCCTGAGGATGAAATGCCAGGCGGCCCTCGTTCCCCCACTCCCAGTGTGGGCCAGGCACCGCGGGAGCACCGCAGGCCACAGGGACTTGCTTTCCCCGGGTTGCGTCACTTGCTCTGAGGCTGGGTCTCTGGGGTGGAAGATGGGAGCAGGGAGAAGGGGTGAGCTCACCAGCTCAGACAGCAGATGCCGACCGTAGGCCTGGGGCCAAGCATGAAGCCCTCTCTATGCACCGTTCATTCGACATCCAAAAAATTTCGTCTTAGATATTTCTTTGTTTGGAGAGGTCAGGGTGGAACTGGGTGCACACGTCGAGAGCAGTGCTTCAATGGCACCTGCACCACAGTTGTGGTGAAAGGCATATAGTGTAAAATTCACCATTTCAGCCATCTAAAGTGTACAGGTCAGTGGCATTCAGTACGATTCGCAATGCTGCACGGCCATCACCAATGTCTAGTTCCAGAAATTTTCCGTCTCCCCCAAAGCGACCCATCCCCTTTAGCAGTGACCCCACCCCCTCTCCAGCTCCAGCATCCACGAACCCACCCTCCGTCTCCGCGGACGGGCCTGGGATGGACATGTCGCATGAGTGGGATCACACGCTGTGTGGCCTTTCGTGTCTGGCATTGTGTGTGCGAGGTCCGTCCATATAGTGAGTGTCAATGCTTCACCCTTTTTTTAATTAAAAAAAAAAGTTTTACTGGGGTGTAACATACATTTAAAAATGCACCATCTTCATCATTTTTAAGGGTCCAGCTCTGTGACATTAAGGACATTCACCTTGGGCACAACCATCCCCACCATCCGCCTCCAGGACTGTCTCTTCGTCCCGCACTGGCACTGTCCCCGTTACACACTCGCTCCCCTCCCCTCCCCCAGCCCCTGGCTCTCCCATCTCCTCTCTGTCCCTACGAATCTGAATCCTCCCGTGGGACCTCCTGTGAGTGGGATCACTCAGCGTTTGTCCTTCTCTGCGCAGGGTCCAGCCACATGGCAGCTCATGTCAGAATCTCCTTCCTTTTCAAGGCTGCATAATATTCCCGCATCTGGATGGACTGCACTGTGTTCACCCACCACCCGTCATGGGCACGAGGGTCGCGTCCACCCTTTGGCTGTCGTGAACAATGCTGCCGTGAACGCAGGTGTGCGAGCGAGCATCGGAATAGCTATTTGCGGTTCTTTGGGGGATCAAGCTCGACCACTGTCATCAGTCCCCGTGGATGGACACTTGGGCCATTTCCTTGCCAGCTCTGCACCCCGGGCAAGTCGCTGTACCTCCTGGTGCATCCGCTTCCCCACCTGTCACGTGGAGCCAACAGCACTCCCTGCCCTGCAGGATCGTGAGAGCAGTAAAGTGCCGAGAGGCTTGGAAGTGGCCCGGGATGCAGCGTGTGCTCAGTTCCCGTCCGTCCTCCTGGGACATTCAGAAGGGCTTTGCTGTTCTACTCGGCAGGGAGCAAGATCACCCATTGCGGGCTCACTATCTGGTGGCTCACACCCCCATCTGACAGATGAGCAGACTGAGGCTCAGGAGAAGGCAGGGGCTTACCCAGGGTGACATAGCTCTGGCAGGGAGGTGACATGGAACAGGTAATTCCCAACAACATGTGGATTTCTAACAAATGACGATTGGAACTGAGAAGAAATGACGAGAGGCAGAGAATAATCAGGTGTGCGATCAGATAGGGTGACCAGGATGGCTCTCAGCACAGGTGATGTTTAGGCTGAGGGCCCAGCGATGAGCAGGAGCCGGGGGTTTGGTCAAGAGTTTGGGAAACTGTGCATCAGGCGGCTGACACCACTTGTGCAAAGGCCCTGGGGCAGGATGGAGCCTGGCGTGTCGGAGGAACGGCGAGGAGGCCCGTGTGGCTGGAGCAGAGAGCGAGGGGGAGAGAGGGAGGAGGGGAGTGGGGAGAGGACGGTCAGGTCCTGCGGGGCCTTGCGGGCCACTGGGAGGAATGTGGACGTGATTGAGGGAGCGCTGGAGACCCATGGAAGGGTTTGGTTCAGGACTGACTTGATCTTCTGATTCGAGTTTTAAAGAGACTCCTCTGGCCGCCATGTGTGACAGACTGACAGAAGCAATTCATTCATTCATTCATTCATTCATTCATCCGTCCATTCATTCATTCGACTGGGGGCCAAAGCGGCCCCAGAAGAATCTAAGCAGAGTAGGTGCGGGATGGGGTCTGTGTTTTCCGTGTCCCCCAGGCTGTGAGTGGGAGACAGAGTGCTGGGGTGCGGCGTGGCCAGTGAAGGGGCCAGGCAGGAACTGAGCAGCTGGGAGAGGCTGCCCCTGCCCCCGTCTCGGGGTTCGACTTTGTCTCTGCACGTTTGTTACTTCCCAACGTCGCCCGGAGTCAGGGACCAGCAAGACGCTTGTGAAGTGTCCCCTCCTCCTCCTCACATGTCAGAATGAAGGAGGTGAGTGGTCCCGGCCACCTGCAGACATGAACGGGATGCTAGGCCAAGAGCTGGGAGGCAGCCAGGCGCGGGGACTGTCCCCACTCTGGTTGGCAGAAAGCGCCCGCCTCGG
Organism: Cynopterus sphinx; assembly: GCA_030015415.1. NCBI lineage: Eukaryota > Metazoa > Chordata > Mammalia > Chiroptera > Pteropodidae > Cynopterus > Cynopterus sphinx. Next base: position 39,134,325 of record CM057390.1, on the reverse strand, counting down.
AAGGCCCTGGAAGGCCCAGGTGGAGGGAGGCGAGTGGAGGCCAGGTCCCCCTGTCCCTGTGCCCACTTTGTTTTATGCATACTGCCACCCAGTGGGGGCACAACTGCGGATGGCGGACGCCAAGGCTCTGATAGCTCCGGGGACAAAACCCAGGTGTGAGATGCAGCCGAGGGGATCCGCCAGATCCGGAGGGCGGAGCTGGACCAGACCGAAGCTGGATCTGGAGATGAAACCAATTTGGCTTCAGACCCTGGGCTGCAGCAAGGGGGGCTGGAGGGGCCAACGTGGACCACCGCCGGGTACGGTGTGTCACGCAGACCACTTCTCGCCACCTGCAGAAGGACTCTGGGAAGCGGTTTGCTTAGAGCCCCACAGGGACGATGCCTTCCAGCCCAGATGTGAACTCTGACCTGTCTGAGTCCAGCATGCACCCTACGACCCTTTCCAGCAGGGCGTGGAGGGTTTTCTCTGAGCAGGAGCGGCTCCTCAAGGCTGGGCTGGCAGACATGTCACACACGGACACCGCGGTCCATCGGCTGCTGGTGACAGGCATCGCCAATCACTAATGACACATTTCCAAGGAAACAAGACCCAGGCGTCGCCAATCAGTGGCAGCACCCTTTCCCTGCAGGACTGGGGTGCGGTCTTGGAACCCTCCACGGCCCGGACGGCGAGCGGCGACCCCTCGCGAGTGAGAGGTCCTGCCGTGGGAACTGTGGAGTCAAGGCCTGTGGCTGTTTTCAGGAAACGCTCCCTCCTCTTCCAGATGGACAATTTTAAGCCACAAATTGAATCCCTTCCCGGTTAAAAATCCCTTCAGTGTCTTTTCATTGGCCCTAGGATGAATTCCAAATCCTGGCCCCGCCTTTGACCTTGCAGTCCCCCCTGCCCTCTGTCAGCTCTTCAGGGATCTCCCCACTGACCACCGAGCCCGCCCTCCAGAGGTTGCAGAGCCTTTGCTCCTCTGTGGCACCTGTCTCCATCTGCGGCGACCCCCTTATTCCTGTGGTCTGTGGTGTCTGGAACCTGGACCGGTCTGCCCAGATCCTCACCCCAAGCTCCAAGAGGAAAGAATCTGATCGGCTCAGCCTGAGCCCCCTGGTCCACTCCGGGGTCACACTTCGTAGGGAGGAAGAAGGGCTGGACAGACACCCCAGCTGAGGTATTAGGAAAACAACAAAAACGATAAGAAGAGATAATAATAGCAAATAACCATCACTAATACTACCCTTTTAATATTCGAATATCCTCTATATTAGGCCGATGGGGAAACCGAGGCCCAGAGAGGGCGCGTGACAAGCCCGAGGTCGCACAACGAGTACTCACAGGTTCACCAGAAGCCCCCCTCCCAGGAGGATGAACTTCCAGACCCCACACAGGGCGAGCAACAGGATGTGGGAATCCCTTCCCTGGGGGCCGAGCCGGCCCTCTCTCTCCCAGGGGCCCCAGGGCAGCTCCCTCCCCCACCTCTGCGTCCTCTGTGACCTTCACTTGGTCTTGGCCGGGCTTCAACTCCAGAGCAAGCAATTAGGATCTCTTTGGGGCCGCCTGGCCCACAGTTCTCTGCCGGCCCTGCAGCTGCGGGTGGACTTTGCCCGCTGAGGCCAGGAAGTGTCTATCTTTACATCCCCGCATTGATGAGCCTAGGGCTTATTGAAATGGCATTTTTCTTTCTCTTCCTAGTAAACGAGAATGTATTTTTATTTTTTTTAGCTCTTCCACCATCACTTGATTCTGGAGCTCGAATTGTCTGACGACATGAACAGGTTGACTGTTTTCTTCTCCTGAACGAGAAAAGCAAAAAAAAAAAAAAAAAAGGAGGAAAAAAATGGGAAAACATTTCGATTGTATTAACAGGAGTAGGGGGTGCCAAAATAGGGAGGTGACGGTGTGGCTTTCGCTGCTTGGAATGTCTCTGGGAGGACTGTGCTCAATTCAGAATATGACCTGGGGCCTCGGGAGGAAGCGGGTGGAACAGGGCACAGTGTCAGTGTGCGTCACTTATTTTTTCATTCACAGGCATTTACTGGACTCCTAATGTGTGTCAGGTGCAGCCTGAAGTGCCAGGGCTGAGTGTGAGGAAGCAGATAACAAGCCCTGCCCTCCTAGGGCGCAGAAAGTGTGGGAACACCGACGCCAGGCAGTTAATTACACAATTAACCATCGCGGCTAATGTAAATGCGAACTGTTCAACAGGGGGACCTCATCTGACTTCTCAGCCGCCGCATGAGGGAGGACGAACAGCACACGGGAAGGGCATTCCTGGCAGAGGGAACGGCATGTGCAAAGGCCTGCACCAGGGGGAGCTGGCCTGGCGGAGGGTGGGCAGAGGCCGGCTGGGCCTTGTGGGCCCTGGTGAGAGGTGCGGGCTCCTCTGGGAGCCATGCCGGGTTCTTGAGAAGGGCCAGGTTTGGAGCATGTGAGGCGTAATCAACAGACCCGTCCTCGAAAGGAACAACATTTACTGGAGAAACATTTATTGAGCATCTGCTGAGTGCCAGGCTCAGGGGCAGTCCAGATAGGAGACCGCACCCCTGTTCTCAAAGAAGATAAAACTGGGTGCAGAGGTTGCTGAGGGCCACAGAACGGCCCAGGGGCAGGTGTGTCTACTCTAAACCCTGGGAGTCATCCAAAGGGAAGGCCTGAAGGAGGAGGAGGGGAGGGAGCAGGGGAGATGAGGGCGGAGTAAGGGAAGGAGGAGACATTTCCTGAGTGTCCTCCTGCGGGGTATTTGGGATCAGAGCCAGAGGGGGGAGGTGAAAGGAAGATGGAGATTAGTGGATTAAGAAAAAACTAACCCTTAGCATCACCCCAAACCAAGGCAGCTCTCTGACATGGGAGTGAGGGTCCTGTCACCAGAAGCATGCAAGGCTGGCCTGTGTCTGCTTCTGCTCTGGGGACCTCCCAGGCCCCTCACCTCTCCAGTGGCCTGCGATGGGAGGGCAGAGGGAACCACACCCAGAGACCCCCGGCAGCCTCGGCTCAGCTCAGAGCCACGGTCTCTGATCCCCGCTCTGTCGTGCAGGCTGGTCCCCAGCCTCCCTGTGCTTCACCTGTCAAATGGGGCTGTCTCGGCCCAAAACACTTCCTGGGGAACGTGTTGGGGACGATGTCCAATGTTCGGAGCAGAGGTGCACTCTGCAAGTGTTAGATTTGGTGACGCCTCCAGCCACGGGGGGGGGGGGGGGAGGGCTGTGATTGTCACTAAGGCCGGGCAGAGTCTGGCCCATCCTGGGAGGGGCAGGCAGCACCCACAGGCCTCTGGGAGTGTTGTCATTGGCATCTCCAGCTCAGCCTTCTGGGACTCCTGCTCAAGTGCTCAGGGTGGAATGGGCGCCTGATGCTGAGTTTTGGGGGCACAGGCTGCCCTCCCTGCCCGAGGTGGGGGTCTCAGCACCTGGGGTGGCAGCTGCAGGAGCCGGAGGACCCAGGGGCTGTGGGCACCACCCTGACTGGTGCAGCCTCGTTGTCTGGGGTAATGATACGAATGTGCCCCCTTTCAGTTCCTGCAGGTCACCTGGGCTCCAGAAAGCAAAGTGTGGCCAAGGGTCGCTCTGTTCCCGGGTCTGTCCTCCGTCTAGCCACTCTCCCCTCAAAGCTGCCTGCGACCGGCCCACCCTATCATCACCCACCTGGAGCAGCAGGGTCACCCCACCCTGGTGGGCAGCACCTGCCCTCACCCCGCCCCACTGCAGTCTGTCCTTCCCGCAGAAGCCACTAGAGGATGCCTGTGAGCACCCGAGTCAGGTCCTGTCCTTCCTCCCAGGCTGCCACCGCCCCCGGGGGTAGAAGCCTACATCCCCCAGAGCCCATGGGAGCCACACGACCTGCTTGTCCCTTCCCTCTCTTCCTTGCTCACCCTGCTCCGGCCACGCAGACCTCCAACAGGCCAGCCAGGTCCTGCCCCAGGGCCTTTGCACCCACTGCTCCTGCTGCCAGGTGTTCTTCGCCCACCGCTTTCAGGCCCGTGATGTTCAAACATACAGGGAGGCCTTTCCTGACCTCCTGTTTAAAACTGTCCCCCGTCCCCCGCCCCACTCCCTCCTCTGGCCTCGTTTTCTCCGGCACTTCCCACCATGGATTCATTCATCTGGTTTCTGTTCAAAAGGCAGCCTGGGATTGTTGCCTTCCGGTATCAGGGCCTGGCACACAGTAGGTACCCAGTAAGTGTCTGTCGGATGGATGCATGGATGGATAAGGGAAGGAATGAGATGAGTCAGACCTGGGGTCGGAGCCCAGCCCTGCCTCTGCCAAGCCATGTGTACGCCCGTACCTTCCTTTCGGCTTGGGGCCTCAGTTTACTCTGCTGTAAAGTGGGCAGACATCTCCCTTCTTACTCCCTGGGGAGGATTCTTGCTGTTGGGCTGTGTGGGAAGCTCCCAGACCACAGAGTTGCACACAGTAGGTGCTCCTCAGATGGAACTTTCTGTTGTCCCGTGTCCCTGACCTTCCCCTTCCCTGGGCAGCCGGCTCCCGGCTCAGAAATGTCCCAATATTTCCGTTTCTGACTGTTCCAAGGAAAGTCACGTCCCCTCAGGAGGCAAGAATAGCGACCCTAGGTCGGGGGGCCTGTGTGCAGCGTCCGAGACACTGCGAGTCTCTAGGGCCCAGGAAGGTGCCCCGCCGCCCCCCGGGGCCCAGAGTGCCAGGCACCGGGAAAGGAGCTTGAAGGGTAATTGGGACACGAGGCGAGCAGATTTATTTAGCACTTCCCGTTTTATCATGCGCGACATCTCCGCTGCCAGGCTGATCCCACTTGCAGCCGCGTGCTTGGGTGGGGGCCGCGGAGAGGAGCAGGGGGAGCGCTAAGCTCTGTGGCACCGGGACACCTGCGCCCACTCCGTGTCCTGGCCAAGCTGCCCTTCTACCTGGGGCTGGTGCGAAAAACAACACCATGACACCTATTAAGTGCCTACTATGTGCCAGGTACTGCTCTAAGAACCGCTTGTGATTAAAGTCATGAGTGTTTGTTGATCGACTCAGTGATGTGTGCAGTGGAAAACACAGGCTGGGTTGAATTGTGGGCCTGTGGCTGCTGCTTGCTCAGTTTTTGGAAGAATGTGCCATGTGCCCCCACTGCAGGTAGGTAAACTGAGGACAGCTTTATGATCTTCTGGGGTAAAAAAAAAAATACACCTTTGGGATGCCTGTACTTCTCTGATTGGCTTGTTGTGCAGGGAGATGTCACTCTGTCCCCACAGCAGTGAGGGCAATCTATGCCTCACTCCTGCCTGCACCCCCTGGCTCAGAGCCTTCTGGTTCTGCTGTGACTAAGCCCTCTCCCCTCCACCCACCTCTGGGTGCTACAGGACCCCCACGTCCCCTGCAGTGTGTCCGCAAGATTCAACTGGGCACAGTATGCAGACGACATGAGTTAACCCTCTGCACACACAGGGGGGTCCCACACACCCAGCAGGTATTTCGCACTCCCCATGGCGTGCTCGGCTGCGTGGGATGGGTTCATGGGCTCCCTGCCCACCCCTGGCCCCCAGCCCAGCTGTCATAGGGACTTAAGGAAGACCAGGGGCTGCGAGCCAGACTGATGAGTCAGGAGGGCCTCCTGCAGGTGGCTGGCAGGAGCAGATAAAAACGTGGCGTGGCAGAAGGGCAAGCCTGCCGGTGGACACAGCCGGGACAACGTCCAGGGCGGGACCACTGGAGAAGGAAGGGGTGTAGCTTCTGTGGTCAGGCTGACCTTTGTTTCAGACGTGTCCCCTGACAGGCCCTCCCAGAGCCTCTCGGCTCTATTGTGACATAATTTACATCCCATACGATTCACCCATTTGAAGTGTGTAATTCACTAGTTTTAAACATATTTCCACATGATCATCGTCATCATCAACCACCCATAATCTAATTTTAGAATATTTTCGTCACCCCCAAAGAAACCCCCAAAGAGCCATCGCCTTCTCCAAGACCTATGCCCGTGTTTTCACCCAGGTGTTTTACACTTTTAGCTCTTACACTGAGGCCTGCAACATATTTAGAGCTAATTTTTATATATGGTGTGAGGTGGGGGGTCAGACTTCGTTCTTTTGCGTGTGGATATGCAGTTTTCCCAGCTCCACTTGTTGAAAAGACCGTTATTGCCCCACTGAACGGACAACCTGTCGCACATCAATTGACCGTGGACATGAGGGCTCCTTCTGGACCCTCGATTCTAGGCCACTGGCCTGTGTGTCTATCCTTCTGCCAGTGCCACAGTGTCCCGATGACTGTAGCTTTGTAATGACTTTGAAATTAAGTATGAGCCCCTCCCCATACCAACTTTGTTCTTTTTCAAGATTGTTCTGGGGCTATTCTGAGTCCCACGAATGCCCAAGTGAATTTTAGGATCAGCTTGCCAGTTTCTGCAAAAGCAGCATTTTGACAGGGATCGAGTTGAATCTGTAGGTCCCCTGGGGGACTGTTGCCATCTTAACAACATTGTCCTCTGATCCATGAACATGGGCTGTCTTTCTGTTTATTCATTTAGGTATTCTTTCATTTCTGTCAACATTGTCTTGTTTTCATAGTACACGTTTTGCACTTCTCTCGGTGAATGTTGTCAACATAGTTTATTCTTTTTGATCAATTATAAATGGAATTGGTTTCTTCATTTCATTTTGTTTGCTCACGGGCACTGCAGAGGAAATGAAATGGATTTCTGTGACTTGATCTTGTGTCCTGCAGCCTTGCTGAACTTATTTACCAATTTCAACAGTTTTTCTTAGTGGATTCCTTACTATTGTTTATATACCAAATGATGTCTGATGTCATGGGCAAACAGAAATAGTGATACTTCTTCCCTTCCAATCTGAATGCCTTTTGTTTTGTTTTCTTGACTAATTGCCGGGCTATATCCTCCAGTACGATGTTGACCATACATGGCTAGAGAGACGTCCTTGTCTTGATCTTAGGGGACAGCTCCCGGTCTTTCACCATTAAGCATGATGTAGGTGCCCTGTATTGGCTGAGGAAGTGTCCTTCCAGGCCAAGTTTGCCGAGTGTCTTACGAAGAGATGCTGAATTTTGTCAAGTGCCATGGCCAGTACTTGAATCCATGTCTCTCTGACTCCAGAGCCCCAGCACTTGCCTGAGGCACTAAATCAGGGGTCTCCCCAAAGAGGCCCCATGGAGCAGGTGTTCAGCAAATGGGGTGTTCCTTTTTCTCTTTGGCTTGGCAGTGAACTTGGGTAAAGAGGAAAGAGGGTTGGGGGAGAGAGGGAGCACAAGTTCACACCATGTTTAATTTTAAGGCACGTGTAGTGATGGTAGCGTCTTTGGCACAGGGCAAAGTTGTGGGAGGATGTTTTGGATCTGTGTCCCAGGAATTTAAGTCTGGGTTCTGTGCAGACAGTCCTGAACTTGGCAGAGGAGTCCTGTTTATATGCAGTGATGGGCAGCTGATGGCTCCCCTGGAGTTAGCTCAACAAAAACACACTGGAGCTAATGAGCAGGTTCTGGAAGACAATGGGGCAGAGTTGGGGCTACAAGGAGTAGGCTGGGAATGGGGGAGAGCCCCCCAGCCCCTGCAGAGGATGGAAATGTTCACTGGCTGAACTTTTCACCCAACAGTGACTCACATCCCCTGCTTGCCAGGTGCGGGGGCCGGCAAATGTGGAGGAGACCCAGAGCCCACCAAGTCCTATGTCCGGATTCCAGTGTTTTCCACAGTGTGGGACTGTGGAGCTTCAGCCATGCCCCCTGGGGAGAACATCTCCCCACCCCCCTTCAAGCTCTGGCATGCAGGAAGCCTTGTTTTGGTGTTACCTAATCCTTGTCTTTCTGACACTTGTCAACCTCACCAGGCTGCCTGGAGGCTACGACAATATCAGACTAGAATGTTCTGTTCTTTTGTATTGATTTTTATGGTCATCTGGCGAGCCATTCTGACTTTCCCATCGACAGTGGCCACGTTTATCAAGCAAGCCCTTCTGGAGCCTGCCCTGAGTGCCAGGTGCTTGATGTGCTGTAGCTCGTTTCACCCTCATGCCAACCCTAGGAGAAGAGACCATTACTACTACCTTCCATCTGCAGGCAGTCAAACAGAAGCACAGCTGGAGTGAGGCATCAGACAGAAAACAAGCAAACTGGCCAAAATATAAAATAATTCAAATTATCATAAATAATCTGGTTCTGAGATGAAGGGTGAGGAGGATCCCACCTTGAAAGAGCAGGAGGAACAGCATCCTTGGGAGAGGGAACAGTCAGTGCAAAGGCTCTCAGGCGGGACCATGACTGGTGTTCGTGAGAAGCAGTGAAGAGGCCAGCGTGGGGGAGTGGAGTGAGCAAGAAACATAGCTGGAGGAGCAAGGGGACCTGGACTGAGATCCTGTCTCCTGCCCTAGATCATTAACCCCTGGAGGGCAGGTATTTCTTTAGCCTCGTTTGTTTACTTTTGTGTTTCAGCTCTTAAAAGAGCCTGGCACAGAGATTGATGGCATGAACGGATAGGTTTCCCTGGCACACGCTCCCCCATATTTTATGTTGTTTTCCTTTGCTGCTCCCAAAAATCCCCAGAGGTGGATATGGTTGCTCCTTTGTACAGATGGGAATTGCAAGGCTGAGTGAACTGGTCAAGGTCACTCCCCTAGATCCCTAGATAGGTGGCAGGGCTGGGGCTCATGCCATTCTGTCTCCATTGAGCACGCAAGGCTTGAGTACCTACTGCGTGCGAGAAACCAGGCTCAGTGTTTACGGGACCACCACCAGTTGATCCTTCAAGATGGGACTGTGTCCCCATTGCTTTGATGAGGAATCCAAGGCCAGATTGTTGATGGCCACCTAGGTCAGGATCACGCAGCTATAAGGGACATGATAGGCTCTGCAAACCCGGTTGCTGCACAGGCCACTGGGAAACTCAGAGCTTAATTTAGGTTCCTTGTTTAATTATTCATTCTCTCCTTTCTCTTCTCCTATTTATGACTTCCGCCTTCTCATTTTGCTCTCCAGTTAATGCCTTTTGTTTATCTCTGCATCTTTGGCCCTGAATGAATGAATCAATGGTTCTGGAGGAAAAAAAAACACCCAGATTCTACTTGAGTTCCTTTGTGGGCACAAGGCCCTCTCAAATACATACCTTGCAGAAAGAAGACGGTTTCAACATGTTCTGAACACAACTCCATGTGCAATCTTGTTTGTTGTCTTTGAGCACTCCCACTTCCTGTGGTAACTTTCCCTTTTACTTTTTTTTTTTTTTTTTGGTCCATTTGTAAGCACCCACTACAGGTGGGGCAGGCACCTGATCACAATTCATCCTTCGACTCTTCACATGAGCAGGAGCTACCTTACTCCGTTTTACGGAGGGGAAACTGAGACCCAGAGAGGCAAATCCATTTTGCAAGTGGGAAAACCGGGGCCCAGAGCCCCCTAGGGCAAATCAGTCCCCGGGGCTGGCGTTGCTAGGGTGGTTTGTGCTGCTCTCCAGGCTGCTGAGGTCGACCGTGGGCGGGATGTTTGTGGAGTGCGCTCTCTCTCTCTCTTGGAAATGCTCCCTCGTCTGTTCGACCGATACCTAGGCATCCCCAGAGTCCAAGGGGCCACCCCCCGGCGTGACCAGGATAAAATCAGGGTGATGGGCCAGGGCCCGGGGCCTGGGGTGGCTGGGGTCCGGGGTCCGGACGTCTTCTCTAAGGAGCTGCTGCTGTGCGAGCAGAGACAGGACGGCCATGGAGGGCTGTCCAGGCGCGGGCGCAGCAGGTGCAGGGCCCCCGGGTCGGGGTCGGGAGTGGGCAGTCGGCTGGAGCAGGCTCGTCTGCAGCACAGAGGTCCGGGCCCACCGGGAGCTGCATGGGATTGGAGGCGCCGGGAGGCCGCGGCAGGGTCGCGAGCAGAACCCCGGCCGGCCGTCACGGCACGACCGCCCCAACCCTACCTCCTCCCCGGGCTCCCGACCGCGGGACCAAGACCCGAGCGAGCGCTCCCTCGCGCCCAAGCCGCCGCCCACGTGCTCCCGCCGCCCTTGAAAGGCCCGCGGACCACATGACCGCGCCGCGCCGCCTCATTGGCCTGGGGGAGGGGCCGCGCGGCGGCGGCGCGGTGACGCGCGCGGCCGGCCCCGCCCCCCGGCCGGCGGCCCCGCCCCCGGCGGAGGGATGACGTCACCGGCGGGGGGCGCGCGCGCCGCAGTGAGTGTCCGCGCCGCCCGCCCGCCCGCCCGGCAGCGCGGCCGGCGCCCGGCCCCGCGCGCACCGACCGACCCCATGCCCCGGCCGGGACCGGGACGCGAAGGCGACGCGCAGCTGCCGCGCCGGGACGCGCGGCCCCGCCGGCCCGCAGGTACCGGGCGGACGCCCCGAGCCGGCCGCGGCGGGTGCGGGCGCGGGCGCGGGTGCGGGCGGCGGGCAGCGCGCCCGCTTTGTGCCGCCGGAGCCCGCGCGGCCATTGTGCCGGGGGCGCCGGGGCGCGGGGCTTGGCGGGGGCCCGGGGGGCCGGCCCGGCCGCGATCGCGGTTCGGACGCTGCCCGGCGCCGCCGGCTGCATCCCCCACCCCACCCCGGGGTGCGGGGCGGGGCGCGGGGTGGGGGGCGCCGGCCAGGGGCCCTGGGGGGGCCCGGGAGGCAGGGGGCGCCGGGCCGGGGTGCGCCGGTCCCCCGCGGTGGACGCCAGCCCCGGACGCGCGGCTCCGGGTGGGATGGGGGGGATGAGCGGCAGGTGCGCCCAGGGGTGCTGCCGGGCCCGCCGCCCGCGCTCTCCGTCCCGCCCGCCTCCCCGGAGGCTCCCGGCTCCCCGCGTCCCCCTCGAGCGCCCTCCGGCCTCGCCCCTCCCTCGAAAGGGGGGCGCCCCTCTACGCCCCGGCCTCGCCCCACCCTCTGCGGCCCCCCAGGGCCCAAGGCCCCGGGGATTCAGCCGTCCGACGAGCGCGCGCCCCGCGCCCCACCTCCCCTGGGCCCGGGCCGGGGGCCGCGCGGGCCCCGGGAGGAGGGAGGCCGCCCCTCGAGCCGTCGGCCCCGGGGGTCTGCACGCCGCGGGGGCCCCCACGGGGGCTTCGGGGGGAGGGGACGGGCGGTGACGTCACCGGGGCGGAGCCGTCGGAGCCAGGTTGAAGGGGGCGTGCGGGCGGGGGGGGGGCGTAGGTGGGGGAGTCGCCCGCAGCCGAGCCCCCCGAGTTAGAGTGCGGGTGCCCTGGGCGCCGGGGCTCCTCCCGGGCCGCGGCCAAGTTGTCCGCCCTGATGGCGATCTCTCCCCTCTAGGACCCCCCTCCTCTCACACACCCAGGACCCTCACCCTCCAAACCCTCCTGAACCCGGGAACTCCCCTTCAGCCGCCTTCTCTCCAAAATTCTCAAACCAGGGAAGCCCCCCCACGCCTCCCGCGAACTGGCGCTTTTCCAGCCACACCCCCCCAAATCCGGAACCTCCTCCTAAGTGACCCTTCCGATTCCCCGTCCTCTAGAAGCCCCGTAAACAGGCCGCTTTGGAGAGCGCCCCTTCCTCCACCAGCCCCCAAGGGACCTCACACTCCAAATGAACAAACCCCAGCGCCTCCATCCGGGGGCGCCTCCCCTCCATCTCTTGGGCTCAGCTGGGATTCCCCTGCCCCCCATTCTCAACCCGGGGAGTCCCCACTCAGCATGGGGCCGTGTGCCGCTGGCCAGGCCTCCGACAACTCAGCCTGGGCAGCACGGCGGGTGAAGGGGGAGGCATCTGAGCAGCTCAGGCTGGGCATGAGGACTCTAAGCAGCAGGGACAAAGCGGGAGGGTTCACAGGGTCCCCAGGATAGGGACCCTCCCCCTCTGGGCCCTCAGTGGCCTCCACCCGGACTTTGGTTGCTGGGGTTCTGGGCTTCTCTTGATGTCCCTCATCGCTGTTGTTTCTGGGGTGCAGAGGGCCAGGGCCCCTCTTTGTTCGGGGCGCCTTGCTTCCCCTGCGAGGCGAGAGCCAGCCTGCACGGAGACTCTGATACCAGCTGCTGCTGCTGCTGAGGCTTTTATTAACGGCCAGCCGAGGAACCGGTCGATTCTCCCATTTGCATAGCTCCCCTCCCCCTCCCGGGGTCCCTTTCCTTTGTGCCCCCTCCCCCTGCCAGTCTCGCCTGCCTTCTGTCCCTCAGCCCTCTTTTTCCTCTGCCAGCTGATACTTTGGCTGCGGAAGGCAGGCAGCTGGGCCTGGGGGTGGCCGCTTTCTGCCCCCATGTCCCGGAGCCCACCAACTTGGGCCTGAGTCTCCGGCCGGACACCCTTGGCTCTGCGATGCCCTCCACCGGGCACCTCCTGCTGCCTTCCGCTTGTCTGGGTCTCCATTCTTTCTCTCCGGAAAGCTTCCTTCTGGCCTGTCCCCAGGGCCCTGGGGGCACCTTCATCATGACGGTGCACTTCTTCACGGGGCCCAGCTCCTCCAGCCCCCTGGGGGATGCCACCTGCCATACTCTGTCCCCCTGAGAGTTGGGATAATTGGGCTCAGGCAAACAAAACGTCGGGGGAGACCTGGCCTGCTGATGAGCTCATGGGTTTTTCTATTCTTGCCACCTTGGCTGGTGACATCGGCCCCCCAGGGGGTGACGAGGGCTGGTGCTGTCATGTCTTTGGCCATCCCTGTCCCTGAGAGGACAGGCGATAGCCGGGCCAACTCCCTGCGGAGATGGGGGATGGGTCATTCTGGCGTTGGGGGGTTGATGTTGAGGGGCGCCTCCACGGTGGCTGGCAGGGCACCTCCGGGAACCCTCCTCCTCCAGGGTCCCTCGCTGGCCCCTGAGCTGGGCGTGTGGTGGGTGCAGGGGGGACACTGAAAGCCACCGCCTGCCTGCTGCCGCACGGAGGTCATCATAGGCCCGTTGACCAGGCTCTGGTCTGTTCCCCTCTGAGCCCTCCTTTCCCCCTCCTGCCTGGGGGGTTCGGGGCCTTTTCGCATTTCCTCCCAATACCGGGACTGTGGCTCTGGGCCGAGGTGTCAGGAACAAGTGCAAGGGGAGACGTCCCTGGATGTCAGGGACTGGACTGCGGCATCTGGGACGGCTCTGGCGCTGTCACCATCCACCCATTTCCTCCTTTGCTGGGCTGCAGGGAGATGGGGGGGCGGGTGCGGTTCTGCCCAGCATTGCCTGGGGCCGAGGCTGCTCAAGAAGGTGGCTTTCTGGCGGTGACTCAGTTTCCCCTCCTGTGTCCTGGGTCACCAGCAAGTGGCATTTCCCAGGTGTGAGAGCACAGCACACACCTCCAGCTGCTGCTTCCAGCATCGGGCGCCGGGAGACCTGTGGCTCCACCGATCATTCCAGTGGCCGCATGGCCTGCACCATGGCCAGTGAGCAAGGGGGCCGGGGGGGGTGGAGATGCGACTCTGAGGCACAGTGTGGCGGTTCCGCTTGGGCACCCTGCGGCCCCACGTTCACTAGCGACCGTGATTTTAGTGAATCCGGTACCTACCGCAGCCGTGTGTGGGGGGCTGTCGGGGGGCGTGCGTGTAGAGAGTTCAGGGTGGAGAGAAAACCCTAAAAATAAAAACGGGTTTTTATAAACCCAGCAGGTTTGGGGAATAATTGACAAAGCTTAACGTTTCCAGACGAGAGCGGTTCGCCCCCTGCGTGAGGCTCCCTGTGCGGAGTCATCCTGAGCCAGACGCAGGTTCTTCAAAAGCGCGCTGGGCTCGGCAGGCGCCTTGCGGCTCGTTTTGCGGGGGTCTTGTACTCCCGGAGGGAGACAGGGGTCCTCGGCAGTGGCCCTGACACACCACAGTCCCTGGCTTTTTTTCTGCGTCCAGGACAGCCTCCTGGTGACACCCTCTGGTGGCAGGCATCCCGTTTTCCATAATTTGCAAGGAGGCCGCCCCGTCCTGTGGGGCTGGTGCAGAATGCACTTGCTCCAGCCTTTCCCGCAGGAGAGCTCACTCGAGGTACGGTGTGCAGGGGGACCCCCAGCCCCCAGCCAGGCAGGGCTGCTCAGCCCCCAGTGGGGAGAGAAGAGGACAAGGTGAAGGCATAACCCCTGTGCCTGTCCAGGGTCCACGTGCCACGCCAGCACCGTGGGCGCCTGACGGAGTCACAGCGCTGCCTGTGTCGGGGAGAATGAGAACGAGGACGAGGCTGTTCAGATGGGCTTTCGTGTTGTCTTATTCCTTCCTTCCCTCCGTCTGGTACCAGGAAGCTGCCAGCTTGCAGGGTGGGGAAGACAGGGCGCAGGACGGGAGTTGAAGTTCAAGTGCATGCTGGAGAGCCAGCCCAGAGACAGGCAGGGCTTAGCTCCGAAATGCGCAGGAAGAGGTGACACCTGGATCTCGTAGTCCTGCAGTCCAGTTCGTCACCCCCTCTGCTCTCTAGAAGCTCAAGGGTATTGAGTGTAACGTGTGGGATTTTATTCCCTTTCTTTCTTTTTTTCTTTTAAGGAAAGAAAAGACACTTGAGAAAAAAAGAAAGAAAAAAGAACCCCGACGTACCATTTCTGTCTCGTCTCTGGCTGATATTTCAGAAGCGCTGGGTGGGGAGGGTGCGTGGGGGATATGAAAAAATCAATTGGCTTACACTTCTGCAAAAGCGAAAATTAACGGGCGGGTGGGAGTGACTCATGGCCCGGCCCTGACTTTGGTGCTTTATTTTTGTCTCTCTTTCCTCTCCTCCAAGGAGCTGCCGGCCTTCCGGCCCCTCCCCTGGCTTGGCCGGGCCAGGCCGGACCTGGGGCCTGGTGCCATTCCCACCTGGTTCCCCGGAGCTGAGGCACTAGGAGTTCTGCTAAAGCCAAAGGGATCCCACACCTGAAAGCCTAGTCGCGCTTTTGCCCAGCATCCCGGGTCGGTCCACGTCGCATTTCCGTGGATTCCGCCTTGGTTGGGGGCTTGGAGCTGGGGTTTCTGGGTTGCAGCGACCCCTCTCCCACACAGCCTGACCCGGCTGAATTGCAAATGTCTTTTTTTTTTTTTTTTGATGGGGTGGATTTTGTGCAGAGCTCCCTGTGTGGTCCTCGCGGCTTTTGAGGATTTTTTGTTTAAAAAAATTTTTGCTGTTAGCCCCTTGTGGGAAGGCCAGGGGTCTCCTGTCCTTCCGGGGGAACAGAAAATCCCAGTTTTTCTCTCCTTCCTCTCCCTCTCCGTGGGGCTCGAGCCTCGCCATGCAGGAGGCTTCTCATTTGCAAAATGAGGTTATGCCTCTGCCTCGTTCGGTCAGAGCCTGGACCTACCACCCGCCTGGCTTGAGCTGTGCACACCTGGGCAGGCTAGTCAACCCCTCTGCTAAGATCGAGGCCGTCGCAGCCTGCGCTGTGGCCAGCCGGGGCACGAGACGCTGTGTGTGTTGTGCCCGGCTCCTGCAGGGCTTGGTGGCCTGGGGACCCCTGGAGGGAGGCGGCCGGGAGATGCTCTGCGGTCATGTTGTCACGCGGGTAATCGAGCGTTGGTGGGAATCCAGGGTTCTGGGGAGGCAGGGTCGACGCATCTGTGTGTGTATAATTTAATGCTGCTGGTAATTAACCCTGTGATCAGCAAATGAGGGGATGTCGGGGGGATAATAGCAGCTGCTCCGGCTTTACTCGGATCTGGCGCGCGTGCCAGGCCCTGTGCTGCGTAAGCGCGTGAGGCGTCCTCGTTTTCTCAGAGAGGGGAACTGAGACACAGAGAGGGGTCTTCACGTCACTGGTCGGGGGTCACGCAGCCTGCAGGTGACGGAGTGAGGGGTCTCACCCAGAGCGGACGGACGAGAGGACCTGAGGTCTTACGTCTGGCAGAGTCAGCAGGTGGCCTCTGCCCGGCTGTCAGAGAAGTCGCTTGATGATGCTTCACCTGCCAAGGGCACCTGAGGGTCGCTGTGGTGCCTGGGACTCCCGGCCACCTTCCTCAGAGCTGGCCCAAGGCTGCGGGTTCAGGTCCAGGTGTGGCCACTCAAGGCAAGCCGCTCTGCTTCTCTGTGCTTTCGCGTTCGCATCTGTGGGACGGAAAGTGGTAGTACCCACCCCACGAGGCTGTTGGGAACGTTAAATGAGTTAATATGTGTGAAGTGATGCATTGTCACTTAGCGGGTCCTGCCCAGCAGGGGCTCCCTGGAACCCCCTTCCCCCCAGCCCCCTGTCCCTCCACGGGGCCTGGCCTGGGAGCGGTGTCAGGATGACTCAACCACTGCCAACTGGGGCATTCCCCGTCACTGGCTGCCTAATCAAGGCCGCCCCACTTCTGCAGCAGGACCAGGCCTGGTGCCCGGTAGGGTCGAGCCATGGGGGCCAGGCGAGCTTGGCGGGGAGGGCAGGCGGCTGCCCCGGAGGCCCCGGATGCTCAGACCCAGGTGGTGGCCCTGAGTGTGGGGCCGTGGAGGCTCCAAATGAGTGCCGGGGGCAGTCGGTTGCTGGCTGGCTCTGAGCTCTCGGCTTTGACCGTGGCCTAGCCCAGGGGCGCTCGGAAGAGGGCGAGCGAACACCCATCCGTGCAGTCGTTCGTCGGTTCATTTGTCCAGCTGATCAGTGTTTGCTGAATGGCAGCCGCCAGAGGCCTTGAGGGCTAGGCTTGGTGCACCCTCCAGCTCTCCTGCTCGCTGAGTGGCCTTGGGCTGGTCACGTGGCTGCCGTGTACCTGTCTCCCCACCTGCAAGGTGTAGGGGCTTCGGTGTTGCTTCACTCACGACAGAGGTATTGTGAGGGGCGTGCGAACTACCGTATGCTCGGCAGCACTATGTAAGCTTTTTCTTTCTTTGTAAAAACAGCAAAATAAATAAATAAGTAAAAGAAATCCTGGGCATACAGCAGTGAACACAGCGGGCCACGTCCCTGGTCCCCCTCAGTGTGTTGGGGGCGGGGGAAGGGTGTGTAAGAGGGTTTTGCCGACACTGAAAACCTGGTGGCAGCCAGTCTGTCACCCGGCCACTATTTCGTCTGTGGGGGACAAGGAGGGCCTTCCGAGGTGGCCTTTGTGCTGAGACCTGCTGGGAGACGGATGCACAGGTGTTGGGGGCAGCAAGTGCAGATCTAGGAGGGGCCCCAGCCAGAGGGGAGGCCGGAGGAGATGGAATTGCACTTTAAGACACACGGCCAGAGTTTGCCCAGAGCCCGGGGGCACGTGTCACTGCAGCTCAGGAGACACCTCCAGGCTGAGCAAGAGAGGGAGAGAAACTTTCCCGAGGCCACACAGCCAGGCCTGCCTGCCCGCTGGGCTGGCCGCGAACTATGGTGTGGGCCGGGCCCCCTCACAGCAGCTGGAGGGGAAAATTGGGGCAGGACGATGCAGCGGGAACGTCATTCTCAAACCCCAGCCCCCACGAGGGCCAAGCAGGTAATGCCGGCAGGTAGTGGGGGCCGGGCGGGCCCCCTCGGGTGGGTCCACAGCCAGATCTGCTGGATTTTCCAAGGGATGTCAGAAATCTAGTTTTTATACGAAATAGCCGTATTTTACATCCTTGGGTCTTTTTTTTTCTTAAAACACCTCCCTTTGTTGGTTGTATGCCCTCGCACCACCTCACGTGCCACCGCCCAGACTCGGTGTCCTGGGCTGAAAGATGGTTTAAGGTCCGAAGCCACCGCGACGGGTCCCTCCAAGGCACCAGCGGTCACTTGGGAGGGCCGTGGACGGGGCCTGGGCCAGCATCTGCGCTCGATAAACGCTGGCTCTGATTGTATTAATATTGGTCATAATGATAAACTTGACTTAAATTAAATGCCGTGCAGAGAGAAGCCGGCTGGCCCCGCGGGGCCGGGCTGCGAAGTTATCTCCGGCTGCAGGACCCGTCCTCGTGCTCCGTTTTCCGAACAGACCTGTCGGCTCCCAGGCCTGGGGCGTGGGGGTGCCATCGGCTCTTGTGGGGTCTGTTGTGGTGGTTTTCAACCAGGGTCAGTTTTGCACCTTGGGGGACACTGGGCCATGTCTGGGAGCATCTGTGGTCGTCACGACTGGGGCGCTCCTGGCATCGGTGGTGGTGAGGGGCAGGGATGCTGCTCAGCACCCACAGTGCCCAGGACGGTTCCCTGCAGAGAATGATCTGGCCCCAATGTCAGGAGTTCTGGGAGGGACCCTGATTCCTGCTTGAGCTGTGGCCGCAGGCGAAATCGGGCTGTCGGCTGGTCCGTGGACGTCTGCCTGCTGGCCGTGCACCCCAGCATCCGGCTGGGCTTGAACGCCGATGTCACTGGTGGGTTCCTGTGGCACACCTGTCCCGCCCCACCGCCCACCTGACTGTCCTAGAGGTCATCGCCCCTGATGTGTGGGTTCTAGCAGGTGGGGGTAATGGCCATGCCGGCCACGGTGCTGGCTCTGGCTGCTTTTCTTCCCCTTCGCCCTGCGTGGCCTTGGGGCGTAAGGAAGGCGCATGCGGGCGTGGGCACTCCAGGCTCGGATCCTGACGTGGGCTCTTCCGGACTGTGTGAGGCACCCCTCATTCCCTCCCCCTGAGCCCTGGTCCCCTCATCATGAGACGGGGACGAAGCTTGCCTACTGCGTCACCGCTCAAGTGGTGTCACGCTGACACGGTGCTGGGTGCCAGTGCCCGGGGTGCACTGTGTCATCCCGCCTCCCCCCCATCTTCGTGAATAACGGGGGGAGGGAGAGAATGGAGCCCCAAACCTGCAGTTTCCCAGCAGCTGCACAGAGGGGCAGTCACCCCCACGGGCGCCGAGTCCCCGTCCTGGCCACCAGCCTCGTTCACATTTCCTCTTTTCCCTGGGATGGCCCTGACAGGTGGCAGCTGTCACCCGTCTTGCCGTTGGGGAAACCAAGGGCTGGACTGGAAATGAGAAACTTGGTTGAGGCTGCCTGGCTCCTGCCCCCGGGGTGAACCAAGGCGTCACCTCTGTGCGTGTGGGGTGCGGAGGGCCCTGCGCCGTTTTGCTGACGTTATTCATGGTTTTTGTACAGGGTTGCCCTGTGCTCTCGTTTCCTCTGGGCCCTGACATCATGTGGCAGTTGAGGAGCCAGGTGGCTGCTCCCCTTCCCACCTGCGGGGAGGGGGGACAGTGTTGGTGTGGTCTGTGTGCCCCCACCCCGGTTTTGCTTCTCACAAGCTGTGTGACCTTGGGGGAGTTGCTTAGCTTGTCTGGACAGTACACCCAAGCTCCTTGCTTGCCAGCCGAGCCTCTGTTGGCCTCCTCGCCCTCTCTCCCTGCCAGGTGGGAAGGTCAAGGTTGGGGACCCCCCTCCCACCCCGGCAGCTGCCCAGGCCTGGGGCAGAGAGGGCGGGAGACCCAGGCCTGAGGGCAGGAGCTCTGCGACTCTGGCCCTCACTTGGCCTCCCCGAGCTCCTGCATGTCTGAGTTGCCTGGCACAGAAGCCGAGAGGGGTGGCTGTGGGGAGCTGGGGGTTTCGAAGATGGGCCTCAGGGAACCCTGAAACAGTTCATGAGAAAAGCCCAAAGGAGCCAGTGACCGACCCCCAAGAGTGGCCAGGCCAGGTGATCTTAAGACTCGGCTACACCTGATGTCGCTCCATGCCCTGCGTGTCCAGCCAGAAGGCCAGAGAGGTCACCAAGGAGGCCCCCAGGAGCAGGCTGGGATTTCTTCTGGGGCCCACGCTTGCCCTTTGAAGAGCCCACGCACTGTCTTGGCCTCATTAGCTGTGTAACCTGCTGGGGCCTCCGTCGTCTGTGGAATGGGTGCCCGGTGGGCGGTGGGAGGGGTCTGTGCTGGCACAAGCACCACGTAGGACAACGCGATGCCCAACGCCCTCGACAGCAAGTCAGGGACCTGTGTACGGGGCTTTGCGAGACAGGGATTGGGGGTCCTGGGGGGCGGTTGGCCCCACGTTTGGCTTCTCTCAGGGGCGTGGAGTCACCCTGGGGCCTCCTGCCTCGGAGCCAGTGTCAAGTACCAGGCGGTGGTGGGAGCCCAAGGCAGGAGGCCAGCCCCAGAGCGCCAGGGCCGTGGCGACCGGAGGGAACTAACCACACCAGTGTGACCAGAGACCCTGGCGGCCGGAGGAGGTCAGTTCTGCCCTCTGGGTCTGTGCCAGGGTCACCCTGCAGGCTGCATCGAGGCCTCTGGACTCCCCATCCGGTGCTCTGCCCGCACCTCCCAGATTTCAGCCCCTCACGACGCCCGTCGCGTGCCCCTTGCCCCAGCTGTCCTGCCCCGCTAACGAGGGGTCGTCTTCTTGAAACCCGTCCTCCTGTGAGACTTGAAGGAGAAAACTTCCCACTCTCACGAATGGGTGCGTCCTTGACGTCAATAGGTGGGACCCTAAAAGTAGATGTGTCGGGGACAGAAAAATCGTTACATCCACCGGCTGCGTCAGGGCCACGGTGGCACCCGCCGGAGACGGCGGCTTCCGAGGGCCAGGCGTGCCCAGGGCAGGGACGGCCCCCTTGCCGTTGGGTCATTCTGCTGCGTGCAGCTGGGA
Source organism: Cynopterus sphinx (assembly GCA_030015415.1). Classification (NCBI taxonomy): domain Eukaryota; kingdom Metazoa; phylum Chordata; class Mammalia; order Chiroptera; family Pteropodidae; genus Cynopterus; species Cynopterus sphinx. The sequence goes on along the minus strand of CM057390.1, from coordinate 39,114,114 downwards.
CTGTTCGGGGTCCCCCGGCCGGGCGGCTGGCTGAGCCCCCCTCCACCTCCAGACTTTGCGTCTGGGTGTTCCTTCTTCATGGCTTGGGGAGAAGGTTCTTTCTCCCTGAATTCAATTAATGAGCCTATTAAAAACTATTTATTTTCTCTGACAGTTGTTTACTGAGGAGAAGGAGATGGATGGGTCAGGCGTCCTAACCAGGCAGGCGGGAGTGCGGATGGGGGAGGCCTGCTGCCTTGGGCCCTGGCACTTGGGCAGGGCCGACGATGGGGGGTCCTGCCTTCCGGGAGCCCCCAAATTGCAGAGCCTGCATGTGGCCTGGGCCAGTTTCTGACTTTTCAGTCTCTGAAAAGGGCCCCTGGGATGAGCAGACACCATCCTGGTGTGGAGGCAGGGCCTGGCCCCAGGGATTTCCCTCGCCGGCGTCCACTCGTTTGGAACGTCAGAGCTGACCCCATTGGGCCCTGCGTTTGTGGCAGGGTCTCTCAGTGTCCCTTCTCTTCTGCATAATAGTTGAATCCTATGACTTATCTGGGCACATGGCCACCTGGTGAGAAAAACAATTTTTTCCAGTGTGTTTTGCAGCCGTCTGTGCTATGTGATTCAACTCTGACCGGTGGGATACACAGGCGGGGTTTCCTGGAAATGCCTTCAAAGGGAGGTGGCCCACGCTCCTTTCTTCCCCCAGCTAGAATGTGGAGGTGATGGTAGGCACTCGGGCAGCCATTCTGGGCCATGAGGCAGGTGTCATGGATGAGAATGGGAGGGAAGGATCCTGGGCCCCAGGACTGTGATTGTGGGTGGGCACAGCAGCCCTGTGAAAGGCCAACCTGGGAGTTTCCTTGACGTGAAGAGAGAACTTACGCCTCTCGCATAAGACTTTCAGCCACGTAGCCCGACGTGATCTAACAGCTGCAGCACGTGAGCCTCAGGATGCGGTGGTTTCTCGTCTCCCTCTGCCGGGCCTGCCCAGGGGAGGCGTTTCTGCCTGTTTCCTGTGCTGTGCCCACAGCTGCGCCTGTGCACAGTAGGGCCCAGTGCGTGTGTTTTGCATAAACAGCTCTGCGACACCCGAGGTCTCCCCACCCCATGGCGGTGCCACCCGCGCCCCCAGCAAGTAGCTCCCAGGCGGCCCCTCCCAGCCTGCCCCCACCCAGTGGGCCAGTTCAGGCGGGCAGAGTGGGTCCCAGCGGCTGCTCCTGCTCCTCTCTCTCGCCCCCGTGTTCTCACCTCAGCCTCCAGAAATAGCCCCTTTAAAATAGCCGCGTCCCCGCCGGCGTTCTGGGGCCTCTGGCTGCCCACGGGTGTGACGCGGGCTGACGGGCCAGTCTCCGTGTGTTGCTGTGGCATTTTTAAAAATGCAGTGCGTGTTCGGAGTTCCCCCCTCCCCTGTTTTAGGCCTAAAGGAGCCCAGCGCCCGCGGGGCTGCTTTCCCATCCCTGACGCTTGTCATTTAGGTTTTGCTTTCCGTGTCCCCAGGGACGTGGCCACCAGGGGGCATCCGGTGTTCAGAGCTGAGAGCTGCTGCTGTAGGCTCGGGCCAGCCCAGGTGCAACCCTGTGGCCTGCAGTCCCAAGGCTGGTCAGGAAGGCCCGGGATTGGGTCTCGGTGCCAACCCTGTGACCTTGAGCAAATGTCAGGACTTCTCTGGGCCTCGGTTTACCCGTCTGTGAAATGGGGACGTCTGGGGACTGAGGCAGACGGCTGAAGTTCTCTGAGTCGCACTACACAATGAACGTTTTACAGAAACTATGGGCATTTTCTGTCATGTTTCACGTGGGTCATTTATTGAGACCGTGTAAGTTAGCGGCCTCCAGGGCCCATGGTTCAGGTCCCAGCTCCGCTCCATATTTGCTGTGACTTCATGTCTTGAAGCTTCGGCGTCCCCACCCGTAAAACAGACACCATTCAGTCTCCTTGCCAGGGTTCCTGATGAGCTACTGAGGGGGAACCCCTTGGAGCAGCACTAGGCCCTGACCCAGGGCGAGATGGTGCTTGGAAGTGACTGTGTATTCGCTAAATGTTGAGCCAGCTCTTCCTGGGGCAGGATCAGCAAGTCGGACACTTCTCCTGTCTGGTCTGCTGCAAAGTCCCGGCTCAACCTGGGGGTCCTCCCTCCCACCAGGGCAGGGATGAAGCTGACGGGAGGGAGGGACTGGCCGGCCCAGGCCACAGGCACCTGTGTTTACTCAGGGCCCCCGGATGCTGGTGGCTCGGGCCGGTGCTGGAGGCTCAGGAAAGGGCGCAGAGGGCAGAGTCCAGGCATGGCTCAGAAGTGGGGACAGGAAGGGCCCGGCGGGAGGAGGCGTGGGTGCTTCCGCGCCAGCCCTCCAGGCCCGGCAGCTGGCCTGGCCGCAGCCGTCGCCTCCATGGCATCTGTGCCTTTGGTCACCCCAGGGGTCCCCCAGACACCTACTGTGTGCAAGGAAGAAGGGCCTTTGTGGGGCCCATGCGCCGATCTCGAACGAATGACGACAAAATCCGAGCCGTGTTAGGTGGCGATGAGAGAAGACGACAGGAGGGAAGGGGCTGCGAGTGGCGGGATGAGGGTCCTCCTTTGAAATGGGGCGAGGACTGACTCGGGCACCCACGGGCGCCGCCTGGCGGCTGCGTGGAGAAGACAGGCCGGGGCGGTGGCGGGAGATGGAGTCGGGATGGGGCGGGAGGGACTGCGCAGGGTCAGGCGGGTGGCCCAGGTGAGGACAGAGGAGTGGGGAGAAGCGGCAGGTTTGGAACGGAGCTGGAAGGCAGACTTTCCATGCGCTTTCTGCAGCGGGATGAGAACGCTCAGGCCCAGCGAGGTCGCGTCCTCTGCCAAGGGTGGCCCCAGGCCTCGTGAATGGGAGGCCGGCAGCCCCACGAGGCCTCTGGTCCAGGTGGCCCTCGCCCGCCGCTCAGCTGTGCAACTTGCCGACCTCCGGGAGCTCTCATTTCCTATGAAATGCGTTTGTTTATTCCAGTAATAGTGTTTGAGCACCTGCTGTGCGCCAGGCGGTTTGGGGCAGGGTGCTCATTCCCGCTTTGATCACTGCAGCCTCCGAAGTGTCAGCTGACAAAGGCCAGCGCCTGGGAGATGCTGGGTGCTCAGGGCCTGGCAGACAGGGACTGGCGCTGTGTGCAAACCCCGCGTCAGCAGCTCTGGGCCAAAAAGCAGTTGAGGAGAGCTGGGTTTGGGACACAGAGTTTTAGGAAAACTCGAACCTTATACTTTCCGTTTAGGTACCTAGTTCGGGAGAGAAAAGGGATCAAAATCTGTCCAGAGAAGCTGAAAAAGCTCTTTCAGTAGCTGTGAAGTGACAGTCCTCTGCGGTAAGGAAGCTGTGTCTGGTGTAGTTGGCAGAGTTATTTTTCCCTCTCTTACTGGTACGTAAGATACCAGTGCATCTTAAACTCAGTGAAACGTGGAAGTTGTCAGACCTGGAGTTAGGATGGGAGAGGGGAACAGAGGATGGGAGAGGAGGTCACGGAGGGCTTCCTGGGGGAGGCGGCAGCTGATCGAAGATGTGGCGTTCGAGCAGGAGTTAACGGGTACGGGGGAGGGAAGGGCATCCCAGGCCGGGGAGCAGCATTGGCAGACTTCCCGTATGGCGTCCCAGTGCGCCCTCGAGGTGAAGCAGGTGTTTGATCTTGCGTCTTGCACTGCGCCTGGCACGTGGCGACATCAGTGGCTGCCTCCCTCAGCCCGACGGGGCGATGCTGCCACGTGCTGCTTTCCAGTGACCGTTTTGAAAGACCTGAGACCTAGGGGTTTCAGGCTGTGCAGAGTCAACTCCTCCGATACGTCCAGGGTTCCACACCCCTAGCCCCGCTGCTGACAGAGCTTCCCCCTCGGGTGTGCAGTGGGTCTGAGGGCAGCCTGGGGGGGGGGAGTGGGGAAAAACCCAAATCAAACTGGCTTTAGTGAAAAAGCTGATTAACCGATTAGCTCTGGTGGCTGAGAAGGCTGATGTTAGAACAGGGCAGCTTCAGGCACAGCTCGACCCAGGAGCTCAAACGAGGAGCCGAGGAGCCGTGGACAGATGGAGAGGGGTGGACCCCGGCGGCTTAATCCACGGGCCTGAAGCCGCAGAGCCAGGAGGGGCCGAGCCTCCTGCAGACTCCGGTCGCTCGAATCTAAAGTCTGTGGCTTGGGCAGGTTGTCCCAGGCCAGGGGCTGACATCTCCATCACAGGTGGGGAAACCGAGGTTCAGAGATGGGAAACGATGTGCTTAGGGTCACACAGTAAGCAGGGAGCAGAGCCTGGAGTGGAGTGCACGTCACGCCTGTGCGCTTGCACCAGCAGATTCTCTGTAAACGGAGACTGGGTGGTGGACTGGCCCAGCTGAGGCCGAGAAGGACAGCAGGTTTGCCAGGGGCCACACGACCGTGGGCCAGGCTCTTCCTTCCGCCCTAAGAAGTGCCCCGTCGCAGACCCTCCTGCCCCCCAGCCCGGATGGTCAGACGTTCCCTTTGCTCTTAATGAACACATCATGGGTGACAGGTGGGGAGGTCCCCGCGGACCCTGGCTCCATGCCATCCGTGAGCCCTGGCCAGGCCTGCCCATCTCTGTCACAGGAGGAAGTGAGACTGGCAGCCAACTGTCCTTCTCCGAGCCAGCGCCTCGCTGCCCGCCGCCCAGCCTCCTCCGTGTTCTCTCAAGGCCTGTCCCCAGCCCCGCTGCAGGCACCTTGCGACGACTGCTCAGGCAGTGCCCCCGTCCCCACCTGGGCGCAGCCTGCCCCAGCGCACTTGGCCCTTGAGCATCCCCATGGCATTTGTTGGGGACCTACTGTGTGCCAGGCATGGGTGGACTTTGTCGCCATGTATCCCCTCTGCCCCCTCTGATCTGTGTGACCTCGAGCACGTGTTCTGGCCTCTCTCAGACTCAACCTCCTTCGCTGTAGCATGGAGGGAAGTAGGTGCGATGCTGTGGGAAAGCACTTGGAGCGGTGCCTGGCACGTAGCACGTGGTCCTGAAACGTTGGCGGTCATCGTTTCGGCGTTAGCAAGCACGGCTGCGTGTCCTCTGCGCGTCTACACGCGTCCTGCGCCCGTTCCACGCTGTGCTCTGTCTCTAACAGTATCTCTGCACGCAGAGGCGTCAGCTCCTTTTTCTGGGCTGTGTGCTGTGCCATCGCAGTGCCCGGCCCCCTCCTGATAGACGGGCCATTCATCCCATGAAATGGATCATGGCCCTGAGTCCTTTGTGGAATGCATCTTAGCATCTGCTGGGTCGCGCCTGGCACCTACGAGGAGTGTCTGTCCGCCCCAGCCACCTGAGGCCATCCCGGGGGCCACTGCTCCTCCGCCCACTGGGGGTGGTTCAGCACTAACCTTTTCTTTCGGACTCTGAGAAAAGCTGCGGAGTGCTGAGGAAACAATCACACTGCCTGCTCTGGGCCCAAGACCCTGCCGGGGGTCTAGAGATTCTCCACTGGCTGTTTATTGACCACCTACTATGTGCCAGGCCCTGACCTAGGTTCTGGGAACAGAGTGAAGAAGACAGAGGAGCAAACTCTGTCCTCGTGGAGCGTAGCGGGGAGGTGACAGTACACGAACGGCCTGCTGGGTGCCATGCGTGCAAGAAAAATGAAGCCAGGGGAAGGGAGGGTGATGGGGGGGCTCCTTAGCTACAGAATCAAGGCCGGCCTCACTGAGGAGGTGGCATTTCAGGAAAGACCAGCGGGAGCTGAGGTGATGACCTGTGTGGACTTCCTGGGAAGGTGGGGGGGTGGGGACAAAGCCTGTGCTAGGCCCAAAGCTGGGAGAACTCTGGTCAGGGCCTGGAGCAGAGAGCAGGGAGAGGGAGGAGGGCAGGTAGGAGAGGGCGGGCAGGAGCCGGGGGAGGTGAGGGTGGGGATGCCTGCTCTGGTCTGGGGGGAGAGATGGCGGCTGGACCTGATGGAGGCAGAGGAGCGGGTGAAGGGGGCAGGTTCTGGAAAGATTTTTCACAGGAGCCAGTGGGGTTGGCCAAGTGGTCAGGTGAGGGTGGGAGCGAGAAGACTCAGAGGAGCCTTCTAGACCTCTGGCTTGAGAGTCGGCAAGGACGAGAGGGGCAGACGCGGTGACTCCCACGTTCCAGGACAGCCAGGGAGGTGGGCGGAAGGCTCAGGGCCAGGTCTCCCTGGGGGCATCATCGAGGGCCTCCTGGAGGTGGTGGCTCCCAAGTCGGCCTGCGGGCGTGCTCTGCGAACAAGCTGGGGGCCCTCTCTGAGGCTCGGCCTTCTGTGCAGAGCTCTTAGGTCAGCGTCCGGCTGCACGTTTGGGGTTGGACCAGCCTGGGGCTGGGGCTTGGCCGGCTCCAAGCTCCACGTGGGCTCTCGGGGCAGAACCCCAGCGGTTCTCGGAGGCCTCGGTGTGGGTCGTGGGGGGCCTGGCTGGTAAACCAAGAGACGAAAGCCCCGAGAGGGGAAGGCACTCGCCCAGGCCACACGGTGCATGGCGCAGGCCTGACCCTCCTGTGGGCCGTGCTCCCTCCCCTCCTGGCTCCTCTTCCTTCTCCTCCTTGGCGTGTCTTCCACCCCCAGGGCTGCCAGCTCCAGTTCCTGGTGGTTTCCAGGCCCCCCTTGGCTCCAGAGCGGCACTTACCTTCTCCTGCCAATGCACGCTCTGCGCCCAGGAGCTGGTGCCAGGCGGGCGGGGGGGGGCTCGGGCAGTGCTCTCTGCCTCACGCCGGGGTCCCATCTGCCCCGCATCCCCCGGCCCTGATCCCGGTCACAATGGAGGAGGAAGGGGAGAGAGTGAGCGAAATTCTGTACACACAGACACGTAGAAATTAGTTTAGGATCTGGGCCAAGAGCCACTTGCACTTGGCCGGGCATTGTGGGTAATTCATCGCCCATTACCATAAAAGCTGGAGCCTGGCTGACAGGCGGCCGCGGGCTTTTGTTTAAGATTCTGATGAATATATCATCTCCCTCCTGGTCTCCAGCCCGAGGTGCCACCGCCCCTGCAGCCTGGGACTCCCCGCCCCCCCCACCCCATGAGCACGGCGCCCATGGGCGCCTGCCCGAGTAGCCAGCAGCTCCGGTCAGCCTGGGAGCCAGTCCACCCGCCTTGGGGACACTGGGGTGGGCGTCCCACGCCCACCACCTGCCCAGGCCTAGCAGTGCATGCCTGGCCCGGGGCCGGTTGCCTCGATTCTCCGTGCCTCCATTCGGTACACGTGTGCTGCTCCCCACACGGGTGCTGGGGACGCTGCAGCGACCCAGGCTGATAGGGCCCCTCCCTTTCGCCTTTGCAGAGTCTGGGGGCTGACGGACGGACGGACGCACTGAAGGATTCCCGGGAGGTGCAGGTTTTTATCCTTTGGCCTGTCTGCTTGGCGAAAGCGTCTGGAGTTTGGTGACATCCAGAGTGGCTGCGGCGGGGCCCAGGCCCGCAGGGCGCCGCTGGTGGGAGGGTAAATAAGCCCCGCCACTTTGTAACGTCTTTAGTTTTCAATTTGCGTTTCTGACCAGATAACGCGTGCGCGTGGCATGCAGTGGAGGATGCACCAGGGCGTCCCTACCGCCCACCACGCCCGCAGTTCCCTCCCCCTCCTTCCCCAGAAAAGCCACCAGCCTCCTCCTAGGACAGGGCTCGGGGGATCGTTTTCGGTCACGGGCCCGATCTTTTCACCTTGGCGGACCAGGTGGTCCAGTGCCTACACCCCCACCCTGCCACAGTGGCAGGGGGCAGCCAGGGACCGTGCGCCAATAAAGCTTTATTCACATGAGCAGCCCGCAGGCCCTGTCAGCCCGCAGGTTGGGTTGTCGCCTGCCCCCACTTCCCATCGGTGCTGTCTTACGCGCGATGGCAGGCATGTCCCCTGCCTGCACTTTCTGATAAAGCAGCCACGAGCCACGGGTACTCTCGGGCTTTGGGAATGCGGCCTGTGCAGCGAGGACGGGGTTTTACCCGCGTCGTAGCCCACTCCGCTTGAGCGCTCGCAGCCGCCGTGGCTCGCGGCCCCCGTCTTGGACAGAGTGGGGTGCGGCGCGAGTCGGGGACTGTCGTGGGCGACGGGCCTGCAGTCCTTTGTTTAACCAAATGGTCGCCTCTTCTACACGCTGTTCTGTGCCTGGGTGTGTTTTCTTCCTCCCCCTCTTGGAAACGTAGAGTCTTAGAAGGAATTTCGTAATGGGGCATCTGGCTTCCCCGCTCCCCTCCACAGCTGTGATGCTGCTAGCCTCAGTGCTAAGGGACGTGACTCTTCCGTGGCTCTACCTGGTCCCTTGTACTGTCATCCCCTGCGGATGGACACTCAGGTTGTTCCCAGCCTCGTGCTGGGAGGATGTGGCGGTCCGATCAGTCCCTAGAGGTGGTGGTCGCCCGCCCAGAGAGAATGTGAAAGCACCCCTCACCCCCACTCCTTGGCGTGGGGAAGGCGGGGGAGACAGACGCCTCCCACGCACCTGGGGGTATGGACACGGGGTTCACCACGGCATCGGGTGGGATGAGGGAAAAACGGAGCCGAACTGAGTGTCTGTTGACGTCGACGGGATTGTGACACACGGGCCCCGCCTCGTCCTGGAGGTCGCAAGGCGGGCGAAGGGGCCGGGGATGTGTGTGTGTGGCGGATCCGACGGCACGGGGAGACAATGAGTGCATACCGGGGAATGACACAAACAGGGTGACATGGCTTCCACGTGAAGCGGTCACTGTGGGCTCTGGCGTCGCCGTCGGCCTGTCCCTGCGTGGGAAGGATCTGCCCTCGCCCCGCGTGGCTGCGGTGTCACAGGCTCGGATCGAGATGCCATGAGTGCTGAGGCTGCATGCCCTCAGGTGCAGCAGGAGGTGGGGGCTGCCGAGGGGGCGCTGAGGCCTGGCTGCGTGGTGGGCAGGAGTGAGAACCCGCTTGGGTTCGGCCCCTCGCTCTGCCACTCACTAGTGGTGAGACTGTGAGCCCAGCCTCCGTGCCTCAGTTTCCCCAGCTGAACAGTGTTGGGGGAGGCATTAGCACCGCACAGTCCCTCAGGGACTCGGGGAGCTGCTTCGAGCAAGCCTGGCCCTCGGGAGGAGCTGGGGTGGCGACCGACATGCTCCCTGAGTGCCTGCCCGGGCCTGCCTCAGCTCTGAGCACTCTGCCTCGGGGCTGACGGGGCTGAGTCCAGCTCAAACCCCTGTCCTAAGGCTCTGCCCTCCCCCGCCCACCCCACCCAGGCCTTACGAGCCTGGGGAGCAGCCCGGGAAGGCCGTGCTGACACTGGTGCTCACGTGGCAGGTCCAGCTCTGCCACCCCGGCCCCCCGGCAGCGAGCCCCGAGTCCCCCCACCTCCTCACCGCCCCAAGGCTCCCCGTCCCACCTCTTCCATTTTGTCCAGCACTACTCGGGTCTCCCCTCCCGGCTCTCCTGTTCCTTCAGGTCTTAGCTGTCACCTCCTCCCACTTCCGTGCTAGGGCCCCGATCTCTAACTGCTGGGGCCCCCACCTGCCTCCCGCACAGGCGGTGACCTCCTTATGACTGAGTGGGGCTGCCTGGGCCCTCCCGTGTCCCTGGGCTCAGCCTGGAGCCTGGTATACAGCAGGTGCTCTGTACTTGCAGGTGGGGTGGGAAAGGAGAGTTGTTATGGAGTGTGACAATCCTGCCTCTGATGTGTTCATCCCTCAAATAACATGCACCCGCCCTGTCTAATCCCATCTCCCAGCTATGTGGCCCCTCTTCCCCTACAGCTGGGGTGTTCATTCCCACCCCAGGGCCTTTGCACGTGCTGTGCCCACCCCCTGGGGCTCCCTCCTCACCCCATCTTTGCGTGGCTGTCTTCGCGTGTCTCCCTCCCGCCCTAGCAGAAAGCCCTGGGAGATCGTCTGCTATGGTCCCTGCTGTGTCCCCAGAACTCAGGTGCAGGGTCGGTGCCCGGTTCGAGCACTGACCGAGACTGGGTCCCACCCTCACAAGAGGTCAGTCAGGCTGCACCAAGCCTTGCCTCAGGGACCTTGCTGACCTATGCTCCATTTCCCTGATTCCTGAAGTCCTCGAACCCACAAAGATCAGCCTCAGGGACCAAAACACCAATCTACCCCCGTACAGGTGAGGGAACTGTGGCACGGGGAGTGGCAAGGACTTGGACAGGGCTGCGTAGCCCCCCAGGGACAGAGCTGGGAGGACCTGGGCCTTCGGCCTCCTTTGGACCACGTTTTCTCGAGTGGGGACCCACCCACGGACGGGGTGAGCTGTTTTGGGGTGGCTTGCGGAGGAGGCGTCCGGCAGTGGCCACGTCCCTCTCGGCTGGACGTAGCGGGTGAAGGAGGAGGCCGCAGCAGGCGTGGGGTGGCCTTCGCACGCGACACCTGCAGGCCCGCTCTGGAGCCAGGCCTTTGGTCGGCTGCCTCTAGCAACAGTATCCAGGGAGGAAGGAAGAAATTGGCACGTATTTTAATTGTGAGGTTTTTCTGGTGACTCTTGAGGCTGTGCAGTCAGAGTGGCACGTCACTGAGTGAGTCTCTAAAGTAAATTAGCTTAAGGGAAAGCCGTGTGCCCGTCGAAGGAAAGCTTTAATGAGAGGCTCGGGGTGCGGCAGAGGTCGCGAGCAGAGAGGAGAGGTTTCTGGGGGACGCACGCCCGGTCTCTGCGGGGAAGCAGCCATGGGGGTGGCCCACCGTCCCTCTGTCTCTGCTTCTGGGATGCACCCTGGAGTCCGGTGTCAGCCGGGGCAGCTTTTTACAGATTTCTGCCCTTGGGGCGGGAGTAGTGGCCCTGCAGAGGGGACCTGGGTTGCAAGTTAGGGAGACCCGGAGTCCCGTCCCAGCTGTGTGGACCTGTGTGTGGCTGCAGATGACACCTGCCGGCCCTGCCCTGTCCTGCGAATCAGCCCCTCTGGGCTTCGCAAAGCCTCCTAGCCGTTATTTGTTCGTGTGCTCCTTTAGGGGGCATTTATTGAGCACCCGCTATACCTGGCCATGACTCAGGCCGCGTCAGCTCTGCCCTTCCGGCCCCCAGTCCCCAGCAGAGCTAACCGCAGGACTTCTGTGATGACAGAAGCGTGTCGTATCCTCGCCCTGAGCCTCGTGCACCGGAAACACAGCCAGTCTGACTGAGACGCTGAATTTCGGGTTTTATTTAATTTTATTCAGCTAGTCATTCATGGCTGTTGGTTCCTTATTGGGCAGCGCTGATTGAGAGAGTAAAAAGAGACAGATAATTTTAGATAAAAATAAATGGCAAAAAAAAAAAAAAAAGAGGGATGTGGATAGGGGTGATGGCGGTGCCACCTGAGCTGGAGTGGTCAGCCAGAGCAGCTTTGGGTGACCTGAATGGTGAGAGGGAAGCAGCCACGGGAATGTAGGGGAAGGTGGTCCAGACAGCGGGTGCGGCCTGTGCAAAGGGCCTGGGGCAGGATGGAACCTGGCCTGTTGGAGGAAGGTGAGCAGAGGAGGAGAGGGTGGGGAGGGGACAGGCTGGTGGTGCAGGGCCCTGTGGGCGGAGAGGACTCTGGCTTTGACACCAGGGAGGTGGGAGCCCCTGAGGGCTGTGGGCTGACAATGGGACCTGGGACCTGACTCAGTGCTCATAGGAGCCCACTGGCCGCTGCAGGGGGACAGGCTGGGGGGAGTGAAGGCCGGAGTGGGGGGACCAGAGCTGGGTGGATGTGCTTACTGGTCCGGGCCAAGAGTAAGGGGTGCTAGACTGGGTAAGAAGTGCCCATGGAGAAAGGTGGACAAATGCGTGAGAGATTCGAGAGGGAACTCGCATTTCCAGACCAGCATGTGCGGTGCCGGAAGAGAGGTCAGGGCGGCCCCTGCTTCTAACCTGAGTCCCTGCAGGGGTGGAGCTGGGTGTGCTGGGGACAGGCTGTGGGAAGGGCAGATGCAGGTGGCTCCGGCCACACCTGGAGGCATCCTGGGTTCACCTGGAGGCATCCCGGGTTCACCTGGAAGGAGAGGGAGTGGGCCAGGCCTGGCGGAGCCGGCCAATGAGGAGGGCAGGCGCGGAGCGGAGGTGAGCCCGCCGTGGGCAGTGTGCCCACCAGGCCTCAGCGGGAGGCCATGACACCAGGCCCTGATGTGTGGGCGCGGCGGGCTCCTGGCTGTTCCGCACATGCTCCCTGCCCTGGGTCACGAATGCCGTGCTGGGTGGGACGTGGACGGAGCCCTGCCCTGCGGCTGCAGAAAGCAAGAAGCTGCCCAACCGGTTGCTCCTTCCTGCGGGTCCTAAGGGTGCGGAGTTTGGTGGTTTCCCAGAAATGAAACTTTCAGAGATTTTGACCCCAAATGTGAGGACAGAGGGACAGGCTGGGAGAGGGGTGGGACCGGGGCCCTGCCCAGGTGTGTGCAGTTTTGTTGAAGGGCCCACATCAGGGCAGGTGTCAGGCTTGAGAACATTCCAGCAGAGACCACTTTTGGCTGGAACTCATCTGCAGGAAGTGACAGGCCACAGTTTTGGTCCGTGGATGTCCCTCTCGGTGTCATTTATGATGTAGAACAAGTGGGAACCAATTAAACTCTGTGGGATGGACACAGGCAAACGGTCTCATAACGGCGATCTCCACCTAAAAAAGAGAAGTACCTGTCTGCAGCCTCAGAAGACAGATGGAGGAGGCAGCAGGCCCCAGGACCTTTGCATGTGCTGTTTCTGCGCCTGCAACTTTGTTCCTGCAGACATTCGTTTATCGGGCTTGCTCGCTGCATCCAGGTCTTCCAGGAGGTTCCCCAAGGCCCCTCCAGCCTCCCAGGGCCTCACCCCCCATGTCATTTCCCATTTGGCATCTCAGTAGTGCCTAGTGTCGTTTCTGACACCATTGGTTTCCCTGTGAGTGTCTGTCTCCCTCACTGGTCTGTGAGCCACAAGAGGGCAGGGGACTGGCTCTGCATGCCCCCTGTCGTGTCGCTGTGAGCCCACACACAGTAGGTACTCAATAAATGTTTGTAGAAGGAATGAATGAAAATGGCCACATGTGAACATTTTCTCTCCCGGCGAGGGGTGGATTGTGTGCAATTTTTATTTTCTTCTTTGTGCTGATTTTCTCATTTTCTGCTGCACACGCCTATTTTATAATTAGAAGAAAAGTTATTTTGAAAAAAATTACCCCCAACATCCCAGCTGCGGGAGCCAATGTGAGCTAGCCCCACGCTTCTCCCCAAGGCTGTCTGTAGAGGACACGCCAACCGGAATGTTTGGGGCTTCCGGGGTCAGCCTTCAAGGGCACCAGATGGGCCAAGCGGGCAGCGGGAGGGAGCTTCCTGGAGGGCCAGCTCTTAACCTTCAAGGTGCTCAGGCCAAAGATCCTGGAGTCACACTTGAGTTTCCTCTTGAACTTGCGTCCCACAATCAGCCTTTCAGAAAATCCTGCTGGTTCTGCTGTCACAATCCATCCGCCATGTGCCCACTTCTCCCCCGTCCCCCTTCTGCTTCCAGCGGATCCAGCCCCCTCGTTGGTGGCCTGAAGCAGTACAGTCACCTCCAGGCTCTCCCTGCTGTGGCCAGGGGACACCTGTGAGCGCCTGAGTCAGGTCCCGCCCCTCCTCTGCCCACAGCCCTGGGGGCTCCCACCTCCCACAGGGAAAAAGTCCAAGTCCTCCCTCTGCCCACAGGCCCTGCAGACAGGCTTAGTCCCCTCCTCCCTCTGTCCTTGGTTCTGCTCCAGCCACAGGGGCCTCCTCGCTGTTCCTGCAGCAGGCACGGTACTGCCCCAGGGCCTTTGCACCACCTGTACCCCCTCCTGGGGTGCACTTCCTCCAAACATCCCCACCTCCGTCACAGTCCCTCACCTCCCCTGGCCTCAGGTCAAATGCCACCACCTTACTCCCCATGCCCCCTATTTAAGACCTCGTCTCACCCCATGAGGCTCCATCTACCCCGCACTTTGTCCATCTTCACATACCACTAAGTACCCCGGAGTATTTGATCTTGCGTTTTCCCTTCCATCGTTCTGGTTGGAGCATCAGCTTTGTGAGGGCAGAGACCTTTGTCAGTCTTAGGCACTGCTGTGTCCCCAGTACCTCAAACCAGGCCTGGCACAGAGTAGGTACTCAGAAGTGTTTGTTTGAAAAGGGTGGGTGAAGACTCTTGCTTTGTGACGAGGGCACTGCGCCCTGTGGCCTCGGGGGAATGAGGCTGGCATGGGTTCCCTAGGTGAGGAGGCTCCTGGCCGTTTAAAGTTTTGCTGAGAGTCTGCTATGTGCCATGCATGCCTTCTGCTGGGTGCTGGGGATCCGGCACAGGGTGTGGGCTCTGATCAAGGCCGACAGACCCAGCCCCGCACTCTGAGGTCATATTCTGGTGGCAGAGGCAAGCCTGTGACAAGGCCATTAACGTATGGAGGTGACAAGAGCTATGAGGGGGGATGTTCAGAGCCCAGTGCAGACAGGGTCATCCAGATGCAGTAGACTGGGCGGAGGCCTCATTCCTGGCTCAGATGTCCCTCATCCCTACCTTGGGGGTTGCTGTGTTCCCAGCCCACTGCGGTCACTGCCATTGCATGGGAGGCAAGAGGTCGTCTCCAGGGAGACATGGGCCAGAGGCCTGGAGAGGGCAGGGCCAGCCAGGCAGGAGAGGGCAGGTCCTCAGACACCATTCCCTGGGTCCTGGACAGCCCAAAGATGGGCACTTCTGTTCCAGGTCACACAGCCCTGGGCCTTCTGACCATGAGGATTCATTATGTGTCTGTTGTGCACCTGGTTTTTATTACAGATGGGGAAACTGAGGCCAGAGAGACTCAGGTTCTTGCTTGAGGTCACATGGGGCATGCCTGGATTCAGTCCCAGGTGTGCGTGGGCCCTGTGCCTAGGCCATCAGCCCACAGATTCAGGCAAAGTAACGCCTATGGTCCCGCTGGAGTTTCCTGCGGGCCCACTGTGCGCCCTGCCCCATTCCACACCTGTGTTGATGGAGAGCACCTCCCGTGTGCCCCCTGTGGTGCTGGGGTGCCAAGTGTTCCACTGCATGAAGCACCTCCTGTGCGCCTCCCACAAAGGGCTGTGGGGGAGAAGACACTTTGGCTCCCACGGCTGCCTGTGTGGTCCCCTCGGGGCCCACGTCCTTTGCCCCCCTGGGAGGCTGGCTCTCAGGGTGTGGACTAGTCTGTCCCCCGCAGTGCGGGTCCCCGGGCGCCTGAATCCGCAGAGGCTTGTCCCGTCCCTGCCCCAGCCTCCTGCAGCATCGTGGGGGAGGGTTTGGCCTCCAGACCCGAACCTTGGGGGATCCCGGCTTTTCCTGACCTGGGACAAGTGACTGCTCTCTGTCCCGCCTCTCACCCCGGGACACGCAGGGCTGGCGGGAGGGCCGTGGGGGTCGGCGCCCCGGGCCTGCGCAGGGGCGGGGGGTGCGGACGCAGTCGCAGCCGCGGGAGGAGCGCAGGGGGCCGGCCCCGCCCCCGGTCCCTGCCGCTCCCCCGGAGTTTTCAAAACCCGCCGGAGGCCGCAGCCGGGATTGGCCGCCCGGTGTGGCCCCCCAGCCCTCCGCCCGCCCATCCACGCCCGGATCGGGTGTCGGGTGTGAGCCCGTCTGGGCCTGCGCCCTGCCCTCGGGGCCGGGCCTAGGGTGGGGGCCCCTGCCTCTGTGTGCCTCATCCATCCACTCCCCATCCATCCCCCGTCCACCCCCGTCCATCCCCCCAGATCGCAGCGGGGGCGCCTCTCGGTGCCCAGAACCCTCTCCCCCGGCCCAGACGCCCCTGCAGCTCCGGGCCGGGGCGCGTGGGAAGCGTCCGCCCCCGGGGCCCCGGGACGGGGGAGGCGGGCTCCCCGGGCCTCGGGCTCCCACGGGCGCGCAGGGTCCCCTCGGAGTCCCTCCCTCCGGGACCCCCAGACGGGCTCCCCGGGCCCGCCCCACTTCCGCCCGGAGCCCCGCCCCGCCCCCCCGGGCTCGGGCCGGCCCCGCCCGGTCCTGGTCCTGGCCAGGCCGACCGGAGGGACCGGAGGGACCGAGGGCCGCAGGCGCGGGGCGTCTCCAGGCCAAGGTGAGTGCGCCGCCTCGCGGGTCCCGCTCCCCTCCCCTGCGCGCCTGGACCCCGGGAGGGGGCCCCTCCCCTCCCACGCCTCTTCCCTCCCCGCGCCCCCATCCTCACCCCTCCCCGCGCGGCCGCACCAGGCCGGCCCCGGGGCTGCTGGGCCGAGGACCCCGCCGCCGCCTCCCGCCCCTCCGGCCCCGGGGGCCGGGCCCTGTAGTTTGTGAAACTCCGGACCGGACCGTTACCCTCCGCGGGCCCCTCTCCACCCCCCCCACCTCCGGGGGCGGAGCCGGGCCCGGGCCTTCCCGCCTGCCCGGGGGCGGGGGCTTTGGGGGAGGCGGCGGGGCCCGCGGAGGGGGCTCCGCCCCCGGCCACCCCAGAGCCCACGGGCTTCCCCGTGCCCCGCTCTCCCCGCGCCCTCCGACCCCGCACCGGGCGGGTGCAGTGGCTCCTCGGGGCTGTGGTCAGCTGGGGGTCGGCGCCACGCCCCACGCCCTGCCCCCCTCACCCCGGACCGCTGCGCCCTCTGTCACGCCCCGAGTCTCGCTCCCTGACGTCCCTCTCGGAGTCCTGGGCAAGAGGGGGCTTTCTCCCTCTCCTCCTAGAGGCCCTGCCCCCCAGCCCTCGTGGACCCTCCCGCCCCCCTCCCACCCCTGGAGACTCAAGCTGAAGCCCGAGCAGACGCGCCCGCTCGCCTCCCCAGCCCGCAGCGACTCCCTCTGTCCTCAGTTTCCCCTCTGCAGGGTACGTGACCACAGGAACGCCCGGGGAGCGTGCCCGCTGGGCCCGGCCTGCCGTGGGCGTCCCGCACGAGCAGGGGTGAGGAGAAGGCGCCGTCCCCGAGCATGGCGGGCCCATGACAGGAGCGAGCTGTGATGGGAGAGGCAGGGTGCTGGAGGAGCCCAGAGGTGCTCCTGATCCAGCCCTGGGGCATCCACGGGGGCTTCCTGGTGGCGGTGACCGTTGCGCTGCGACATGCAGGTGGCTGTGAAGGCTGAGGTTTGGTGAGGAAGGAGGAAGGGTGTGCTGGGGGGAGGAGCAGCGTGAACAAACGCCCCTGCCTGAGCCGGAGAGCAGGGTGGTGGGCCGCTCGGCCCTGGGGGCACCGCATGGTGGGCTGGCAGAAGGTCTTCGGGAGTCTGGATTTTAATGGTGGTAGGTGAAGGCCGGCTCCACGGGAGGCTTTGGAGCAGAAGAGGGTGTACCTGGTTGGGTGGCCAGTGCCAAGGATGCCCCAGAGGCCCAAGGCAGACCAGAGCCCCCTGGGAACAGTGGCATCCCCTGGGCAGAGGCCACAGGGTGGGCCCAGAGTCAGATCCCGAGGGTCCCAGAACCGAGCTTGGGAGCTGGGAGCCCTGGGGCTGTGAGCAGGGCAGGGGCACAGGGCGACCTCGGTACTTCGGGCGGCTCCTCACGGCCAGTGAGGGGCATGCACTGGCAGGGGTGGGCCTGGCAGCCTGGGCACCTGCGGAGTGGACTGTGGGCTCTAGCCTCTGTCCGGGAAGCATAGCCTAGCCCCTTCTCCGTGCTGTGTGACCTTGGCAAACAGCAGCCCGTCTCTGAGCTTGGTCCCCTCACCTGTCAAACAGGAGGAAGTGCGGGTGCAGTTAAGAGGCTCCGCACGCGGGGACTCGGCTGGGATTACTGATTCCTGCTCCTGGGCTGGGCCTGGCTCCCTGTCCGCCCCACTCACCCACCCCTGGCCACAGGGACCTTCGAGGACAGCACCTAATACTAATCGATAGCCAATTAAAGGCAGGTCCCTCCCCCCAGCCCTAGCCTGTTCCGGGGTTGAGCTGAGCCTGCTTCCTGGCAGGCTGGACATTGAGGCCCCAAGAGGGACAGGGGCTTGGCCGGAGCATTTTGAGCCGGCCAGTGACCACAGAGCTAGAGCTTAGACCCTGCTGTACACCTTGGGGACACAGCAATTCAAGGAGGCTGCAAAGCCAGCCCCTGCCTTTGAGGGTCCCTGAGGCCCTGATTGCGGGGTTCAGAGCACCAGGAAGGTCTGCACGCCCGGAGGGTGTGAGGCTGAGAGGTGGCCCGGGGCTCGGCGTCTTCAGGTCCACTACCAGCATTGCCTGCCTCACCTCCCCCTGGCTTTGGGCTGTGAGAAGTCTGCCGAGGGTCAGGCTGCCCAGACGAGCCCCTAGACGCCCCAGGACAGGATGGGCCTGAGGTGGGGCAGGGAGGGGCCCTGGGCGTCCTCAGGCCCAGAGACCCCGCCTCATGCGGGTGACAGAGCCTGTTTGCTGTGCAGTCCTGGCTCATAATCGCCCCTTTATGCTCCCTGCTCCGCGTGGGTCCCCGAGCTGGCTCCGGGATTGCGTGACCCACGCCTCTGTGCTTGGCTGGTATGGGTGCCCACTTGTCCCCCATTAGCACAGCTCAGAAGCCCCAGCAGGCTGTGCCAGGCCCAGGGAGGACCCTGCACTCTCCTGAAAGGAGGGACACGGTTATGCAGTTAGACACGAGCTTCGGACCCAGGGTGCAGGGGACCCGAGACCCAGCTGGGGGCCCTGGCAAGTCCCCAGGGGCCCCTCTGTGAGCCTCAATGTCCTTATCTGACTGGTACTGGCAGCAAAGATGGACAGCTCAGCCCCTGGCACAGAGGAATCTTGGCCGACGACCGGCAAGTGGGCAGGGACTCACCCTGGACCCTGGGTTCCAGTCCCGAGGCCGTTGCTTTCCACCCCACCCCCAGCCAGCCCCGTCTACCGCCCAAGTGCTTTCCTGTGACTCCCACAAGTGGCTTTTCTGCTGCTTAACAGCCATGCTGTCCACCAGGCACTCGGAGCCTGCCTCAGTTTCCCTTTCTCAACAGTTGAAGGGCTGATAGGCCCGGCTGCGTTCCTCCAAAAGGCACAGGTTTGGCTGGGCGCCACCTGGCTATATCTGTCCCTGCCCAGAGCTGCCTAGGGCGCCTCGCTGTCCTCTGCCCTAATCTGTTCCTATCTCCCTCCTCCACCCCTAGGTACTGCTTTTGCCCTTCCTCATGTTGTTCCTAATGTGGTGACAGCCCCCCCGCCCCATTCCCATTCACCCTTTATTTCCCGGCTGGGTAATGCTATTAACATTAAATCTAGAGGCAGGGAGTTCCAGGCAGGGGGATCGACCAATGCAAAGGCCCTGGGGCAGGGCTGAGCCCAGCGTGAGCAAAGGAGGGACTGCACCTGATCAGGTATGCCCCCTGGCTTTGGGGTGAGAACACGCTGTAGTGGTGAAGGTCAAGTGTATTGGTCCCAGTGGCTGCTGATGAAACTGGCAGAAGAGGGAGAAAGTAAGAAGTGGTCGGGTGTGGGGTAGGTTTTGAAGGTGAAGCTGACGGGCTGATTTACATTGTCCCCAGGCTCCGTGCGGAAGACCCCACACCCAGGGTCTTCAGGAAGCTGGAGCTGGTAGGGTCGTAGGTGCTGCAGGTTCAACCCCCGTCACAGCAAGTTCCTCCTGACACTGTCTCTAGTGCGGTAGCTGACCCTCCCTACCCTGAGTTTGGCCCCAGCCTCCCCCAACTCCTGCTCCATCATCCAGGCCTTGAAAGCCCCCCGCCTGGCTCCCACAGACTGTAATGGTGGTTTGGGGGAGCCAGGAGCTCACAGCCGGGCCCGCCTGCCTCTGGATCAGCCCCATCCTGCCCAGCCCTCTAGAAGGCATGGGCCCTGCGAGGCCGCTGTGGGAGCCAGGGGGTAATTAGAGTCTGCCCTGTTTAGAAGGAGCCGCTGCTGGCCCCGTGGGGTGTGGAGAGCGGGGAAAGCAGCTGTGGTGGAGCCCTCCCGCATGCAGCCACATCCAGCCCGCATCCGGGCCTTGGGTGCAGGCGGCCCTGCCCATGCTGGCCCAGAGCCCATCTTCTCATCTCTGTGAGTCAGGCCAGAGCAGGAGGGCGCCCCGGGGTCCGTGGTAGGCTGGGCAGCCGGGGGGGGGGGGCGGCTTGCTAGGCTTTCTTGGTTCCCCAGAGGCTCTCTGAGGCCCACCCAGTTGACCCAAGTGGTCTGGGACAGAACCCC
This sequence comes from Cynopterus sphinx, assembly GCA_030015415.1. NCBI lineage: Eukaryota > Metazoa > Chordata > Mammalia > Chiroptera > Pteropodidae > Cynopterus > Cynopterus sphinx. The sequence continues at coordinate 39,094,258 of CM057390.1, read as the reverse complement.
CCTCCCCAGAAGTGGCCCCACAGATGTGTCTTTGGGCGGGGCCAGCCGCTGTGGTCACCTCGGGGCTGGCTGGGGCCTCCACCCTCCTTGGCCACTTTCGCTCTTAAAGGGCCCATCGCAGGAGCACAGGGGAGGGCTGTGTCCCGGTCACCAGTGTCCCCACTGCCCAGGCCCCAGCTGGCTGTGCCCAGCATGTATCTGTAGTCTGTGCACACCCGTGTCTGCATGTGTCCAGGGATGAGGGGGGCTGGCTGGCTGTTCGGCGTGCACCGCAGACCTCTGCCCTGACTCTGTGCGTGTCGCCTGAAGGCCGGCCGTGCACCCCCGCTGCCCGCCTTGTCGTCACCCACCTTGTCTGGCTGTGTTTCTGAGGTCCCCGATCCGACTGCTCGTGGCCCCATCGTGACCCCGTGTGTGTATTCTGTCTGACGCCGTGTGTCCGAGGTCTGATTTTGTGCCTGTCTGCATGTGTGGTCTGACTACATGCAAGTTTCATTCGTCTGATTTTGCATGCGGCCCCCTTTGTTGCCTGACTGTGTGGCTACACGTGTGACAGTTTCCGGGCTCCCTGTCTGTGGTCTGACCGTGTGTGTGTCTGTCTGTGGTTTGTCTGTGTGCATGTCTGCGGCCTGGCCGGGTACAGGCATCCTTCTCTGGGTCTCACCTGACTGCATGGCCGTTGCTGTTCTGACTGTGTGCAGGTAGAGCCTCCCCACCCCCGCTCCCACCCACCTTCCCTCCCCTCCACCCTGGGCCGTCAACAAGCCACTTTCCCTGGGGCCATGCTCTGGGGCTGGGCGAGGTGACCACAGCTGGGTATTTTGGGAGCCGGATGAGGGACTGCCCTGTCATTACATGTCACCCATCCCTGTGGTCACGGTTGGGCCGTGACCTAGGACGAGTGCAGGGCTGACCTTGCCTTGAAGAGGCCTCATCCTGAGTCCTCTCCCTGCCTCTTCCCGCCCCTCCCGGGCCTCGGCCCTGACACTGGCCACAGTGGGGACGGGGAGGGGCCATCCAGGGCTCCCCGTGCAGTGCAGAGAAGGGTCCTTCTGCTGTTAGAGGAGCCGAGATTCCTGTGGGAGGAACAGACGCCAAGCGATTAACTTTCACATTTAATTTGCAAATTGGGGTCTGAGCTGGAGGGTGAGCTTAGTCATTTCTGAGGCCGTGGGATGCGGGATGCAGAACGGAGGGGGGCTGGCCTTGGCGGGGCCAGGAGGGCTCCAGAGGAAGTGACAGCTGATCTGAGGCCTGTCATGTGGTGGGGGGGGGTGCGGGCAGCATTCCTGGCAGAGGGCACAGCGGGGGCAAAGGCGTGGGAGGCAGGCACTCAGGGGGGGCGGCGTGAGGCAGGCAGGTGTCTCGGCAGGGCAGGGTGACAGGTGTGCATTCGGAAGATGCGACAGGGCCCATGGGGCTGGGCTGTGTGGCCAGCCGGAACCTCGTTCCTCCAGAGCCCCAGCCCGTGGCGGGGAGAAAGTGGGCGTTCAGAGCACCTTCTAGAGCCGGCATCCAGCCCTGGGGCTCAGCTGGGGGCGGGGGGTCCGTCCGGTTGGGGCTTCGGTCTGGGGTCGGGACTCAGTTCGGGCTGCAGAAACTGGACACCAGAAGCTGGGGGCTTATAAGCCACATCATTTGTTTGTCACGGTTCTGGGGGCTGGAAGGCCGAGACTATGGATGTGGTGACGGCCCACGCCGTGCTGCTTCTGGATGTTTCCTTGCTGTGTCCTGACATGGCGGAAGGCGCGGGGAGTCCCGTGGGGCTCCTGTTACCAGGACCCTCATCGCATCCACAGGGCTCGACCCTGGTGACCTAGTCACCCCCAGTGGCCTTGACTCCAAATACCGTCGCTTTGGGGGTTGGAACATAATGTGAATTTGGGGGAGGGGGACACTAACATCCAGTCTGCAGCAGGGTGTCAGCCCGTCCTCATCCCACACCCCTCCCACTCATCTGTGACCCTGTGCCCCCATCTGGCGCTCTTCCACCCTCTGTGACCCTCCCACTGCCTCCCCCATGCAGCCCCCCAGATTCCTCCACTCCCCTCTCACGGCCCCTCCGTTGTCTCTGCAGACGCTGCCCTGTCTGATGCTCGGCTTGAGGCCTCTCTGTGAGGGACGGGGGCATCCCCGCTCCGGGGCACAGGTCGGAGGTCGCAGGGCGCCATTGAGCATGGCGCCTGCCCGGGGCCTCGGCGTGGCATCTGTGGTTGGTCCCGTGGGCCTCCTCGTGGTCCTGCTGGTTGGAGGCTGCGTGGCAGAAGGTAAGTGCGGGGCGCGGGGGTGTCCGGGGCGTTCACGTGTGTGTGTGGGCGACGTGTGTCCTGTGTGCTCTGTGAAAGTTACCGGGTAAAATGCCTACTGTGTGCTGGGTCCTGAGCGAGTCAGAGGTAAATGACGACTTGTGGCATCGATGAAGCAGTAATGCAGTGACAATGACTGCGTCTGTGTCCCCAGCATTAACTCTGCATCAGGCCTGTGCTAAATGCAGGCTTTACCGACCTCCCCTCCCTCCAGCCTCTAAAAGTGTGCCAATTCCATGCCGGTCTCCATTTTCCAGGGAGAAAAACAGGCGGACAGGGGCAGGGACTCCCTTGAAGTCTCTCGCTCCTGAGTGAGCCGCAGGCAGAAGCAGCAGTGCCCAGGAGGCAGGCAGGCAGACAGCTGGGGGCTTTGTGGGTGTGTAGGAGTTCGCTGATGGCCGGGGGGTTCCCGGTGAAGGTGTTAGCACGTGGAAAGGCCTTGGAGGCGAGGAGAGAGGTCAGTGCCGTTTGGGAGTAGGCAAGGCTGTGTTTCTGGCAGCAGCGTGGAGAGGATGAGAGTTGGCTGTGGGCCCAGGGCCCAGATCCCACCCATACCCCGTGAGAGACCCGGAGGAGGCGTCACTCAGGCCCGTGGGGACCAGGCTCAGGCCAGGAGGGAAAGAGACGGGGTCTTGGATCGGGCCGGGTTCACTGAAGGACCCTGTGTGGGTCCTCGGGCTGGTGTCTCAGCCTCCCAGCTGCCATTTTTGCCTTAGCTGAACGAGACTCAAAACATCATCTCCATCCCAGCATTCTGTGACCAGGACCTGTGATGAGCCCGTGTGCTCCTTGACACATAGTAGGCCCGCAATCCCGTGTTACCACGGGCATAGTCGTTATTGTCACTGAGCGTACCTGCCTCGTCCGCTCGTGCCCTCTCTCGTTTTCGTGTTTTTTTAGTAAATGCCTCACGCGTCCAGATCAGCCACCACAGCCGGGTGAGATGAACACTCACCATCACCCCCACTGGACAGGTGGGGAAACCGAGGCACGGCCAGGTTACAGGACAGCCAGGAAGTGGCCATGCCGAGGTGTGAACTGGGCCGCCTGGCCCCGGGCCTGTGTGCCCAGTTGTGACATGACACTGCCTCCAGGCCAGTGGCCACTGTGGCTGGGCCGCGACTGTCCCGTCAGCTCCAGGGCATGCGTCTTTCTGGGCTTCATTCCGTGCAGTGAGAACGCAGACTGAAGGTATCAGGAATTGTAGTTCTTCGTCCGTCCGATACGGGGTTCCTCCCCCCGGCGTGGCTGACCTGGGGCCGGGTCGCTCACACTCTGTGGGGCGTTCTCGGCACTGTCCGGTGTGGAGCAGCGTCCCCGCCCCCACCCACTCGGTGCCAGCACTGCCCCTGGTTTAACTTACACGGGTTGTAAGAACTAATTTGTTTACTGCCCGACACCTTGCTCCGTTGGTAATCACCAACTTGGGTCATGATGCAGCTGAGATGTTCTCTGTTTACTGGTAGGGAAACTGAGGCTGCAAAATGGCCATCGTCATGAGGAATGGCAATCACAGAGTTCGAATCCCGGGTTCGAATCCTGGCTCTGTCATGTGACCATGAGAGGGTCTGTGTTCTCCTTGATGCGGTAGGTTTTTAGTAAGCACCTGCGGTGTGCCAGGCCCTGGTTTAGACACGGGGACAAAGTACCCCGCCCGCTTGCAGAGCCAACAGCCTAGTGGGGTGGAGACACTTCGGGTGTTGGACAGTGGGCGTGCCTGAGCAGGACGAGCTGAAAGGTCCATGAGGGCGTGAGGGCACTTTGGACTGGTAGGAGGTGTCGGGAAAGGTCGCAGCGAGGAGGTGGCATCTGGACGGAGACTTCAAGATGCTCAGGAGTGCCCCCAAGTGGTGTCTTGGGGGAAAGTGTCCCAGGCAGCGGGGGTGGGGGGGACAGCCTGTGCAAAGGCCCTGGGGTAGGGCCCGGCCTGGTGTGCCAGAGGAACAGCCCAGAGACCCGTGTGGCTGGAGCAGAGTGGGCAAGGGGGAGGGGGCAGGGCCGTGTGGGTCAGGGAAGGACTTGGGCTTCCACCCCCCGGGGAGGTGAGGGCCTGGGGGGCGCGGTGGGCAGAGGAGGGAGGGAGCCTGGCTCAGGGCGCCCTCTGGTGGCAGCTCTGGGGAGAGCAGATCAGGGGTGGGGTGGGAGCGGAGAGGCCGGGGTGGAGGTGCCTGGGCTGGTCCCTGGGGCGTTGAGGGGTTGAGACTAGGATTTCAGCCCCGGCCAGGAGCGAGAGCTGGTTCAGTGGGTGTCCCCTCGTGAGCCCTTCACTGTGACGATGTTATGTTACCGTAGGTGTGGGCAGTGCTCTGGGCTTGAACCCACATCGCCATCCCAGCAGGTGGGGCCCTGTCACCCGGGCGTCTGCAGGGGGCGCGGTGGGTGCCATGGCGGGCACTGCCAGCGTCAGGGAGCATCCCCGGTCCTCGGGGAGCCCGTCAGGGTGGGCGCTGTCTGGCCGCGGGGAGCCTAGGCGAGTGGCTGACGTGTTCGCCAGCCATGGAGATGGCTCCCGGTCCCGTGGGGCCTTCTCAGGATGCTGTGGAGCTGGCCCAGGCAGAGCAGGAGGCCACAGGTGGGTGGGTCTCCGGATCTGGCACCAGATCCTACCCCGTGGACTCTGAAAGGCAGAGAGAGACCAGGCCAGGCCCTTCCTGGGCTCTGCGCTGTTGGCATCGCCACTCTGACCCTCAGTATCTTCTAAGACATGGGGACCCCTGAGTTGCCCTCAGTAACAAGGATCTGCAGCCCCGTTCCCCCCACGTGCTGTTTGCAGGGCTTGGCAGCCGGGCGGGACCAGCTTGGAATCCCAGCTCTTCGCCTCTCGCGAGCTGGGTGGCCCCGGGCGAGTCACCTACCCTTTCCGAGCCTCAGTTTCCTTCTCTGTGACACATGCGTAGGAGAATGCTGAGCCCGCCAGCCCAGGGCAGAATGAGCTCCTGCTCGCCGTGGGCCGCAGCCATTGCCCAGCGTGTCTTCCTGTGCCCAGGGCCCGTCTGCCAAGGAGAGGAGGGGAGGGTTAGTCTGAGTGACAGAATCCGAGCTTCCGTGAGGCATGTGCTGGGGGCAGGCGGCAGGCGGAGACAGCTCTGCGGAGCTGGCCGGCATCCCGGAGCCGCCTGGAGAGGGGCCGAGGAGCCATCTGCCCTGCCGGAGAGCTGGCCCCACGGCATGCAGGCCACCTCGCGGGGCCTGGCGTTGTGTGGGCACCAAGGTCAAGAGCCCCACTTGCTCAAGGTCACGGGACGCAGAAGGGGGATGAGGGGGGCCTGGGGAGTGCGGCTGCCCGGGCCCAGTCTGCCATGTGCCAGTGGGACCAGGGCCGTGACGGGGTGCGTCCAGGCGGTGGTGGGGACAGAAGGGCTCCGGACCCAGCCTCCAGGAATCCAAGAAGGCTCCCTGGGGGAGGTGCCGGCCCCGCTGTGGTTGGAGGGGAGAACAGCGTGCAGTCGTCCCTGGGCTGGAGGGGCCCAGTGGCGTATCTGGATACAGGGGTGCAGCTGGATGCCCCCACAGCCACCCCTGCCCTTCCTTCCAGCCGCTCCCGAGGGAGGATTTTCCCAGAAGTGAGATTCCTGACCTGGTCACAGTGACTTTTCCCCGTGCCCTTGCCTGGGGGACACGTCACCATTCCTGAGGCTCGGGGGAGGAATGTGGCCCTCAGCTCCCTCCACCGATTTGGGGGCTCGGAAGTCTAAGAAAGTGACCGAGGTGTGAGGCCTCCTTCTGCCGGGGTCCAGCCCACTGCTCTCTCTCCCGGCACAGCCACTGTTTCCGAACACACCCTCCCCCCGACGCCTCCCTCTCCCCTCCCTTTTCTCCATCCTGTGTCTTTCGGCTCCTTCCCCAGTAGTTCATGTAAAAGGTGCCCTTGTCCCTTAGGACGCCACTGGGTGGACAGCCCAGTGTTTGCCATATCAGCCCCTTCGCCTGGGCACGTAGGTCACTCCCCCGGGAGCTTAGACGCACGCGCAGGCCTCGAGCCTATTAGTGAGAATGTCTCAGAAGTGCCCATTTGTTTCACGGGGCACGCTGTAGCCAGCGATGAGTGACACCCGCGGCCCAGAGGTCACTGTGAGACGTCAGTGAGAAGGCAGGGACCTTCCTGACCCCCGGCGGGACACTGGCAGTTCCAGGGAGTCCAGGCTGTCTGGGGCCATGAGGGACACGGTTGAAGCACAGCCGCGTCTGCTCTGGGCCTGTTTCCTCGTGCGCAGTGGGGACTGTCACGGCCCTGCCCCCCGTGCCATCGGAAGGGTCGGGTGTCCCTGACCTCAGATGTTAGGGGCCTGCTCGCTGCATCGGTTTCCCCAAGCCCCACCAGAGGATTAGACCAAGTTCGCCTCTCATGCTCCTTCAGGGCGGTAAGGGCCCTGCAGGGTTTGGCAGGTCACCCCTGGGGCCTCCAGGTGCTGAATTCGGGGCCCCCAGGATCTTGCGGCCTCCCTTTCCACCGTCCGCCGTGGCCCTGAGCGGGCGAGCCCACACAAGGCTGTGTCCATGTGTGAGTGAGTGTGTGTGGCTGTTACACCCCGGTGGCGGGGCGCGGGGTTGTGCAGAGCCAGGGTACTCACAGGCGCCTTGGTCGGGGTCGGCGTTCAGTTGCAGCACTGCTTCACTGCCCGCCTCCTCTCTCCAGCCCTCCTGTGGGGTGCTTCTGGCCAGTGAGGGGCGGAGGGCATGTGCGTGTGGCCCCCTGGAGCCGGGGCCACATGCTGGGCCCATCAGATCTTTTCTTCTTTCCGCTCTGTCCCCAGAGCCCCCCAGGTTCATCAAGGAACCCAAGGACCAGATCGGTGTGTCGGGGGGCGTGGCCTCCTTTGTGTGTCAGGCCACGGGTGACCCCAAGCCACGGGTGACCTGGAACAAGAAGGGCAAGAAGGTCAACTCGCAGCGCTTCGAGGTGAGTTGGGGCGGTGGGGACAGCCTGGGGCCAGCACCCCACCCCCCGAGGGGACGTGGCAGAGATGTCGCAGAGATGTTCCCCAGATGTCCTGTGGCAGCCGGGGCTGGGGCCCTCTCCAGCTGGGCCCCTGCTCCACCACTCCCTGCCGTGTGGCCCTGCCAGGCCACCCACTCGGCCACCGTCGAGATGTGTGCTCTCGAGCAAGGCCCTGTGTCCCTAAAGCTTGTCTCACACTCACACGGGCTCACCCCGGCGCCACTGCCCACAGGAGGGAGTTTTCAGCTCTGCACATGCGCACGTGTCCAGGCAGCATGTTTCCCCATCCCGCACGTGGTCTCATGCCTGCCACCCGGACCTCGTGTGCGTGTCACACCCCCCCACACACGGTGCTCGTTCCCCGTTCACACCCGGGCCCAGCTTTCCGCCTCCAGTGCGTTGATGCGGGACACCCGCACGCAGGCATGCACAGCCTCCAGCCCCGCTCCCAGGGACCCCGGGCCCCGGCCTCACCGCCCTCTGTCCTCTGCTGTGGCAGACGATCGAGTTCGATGGCAGCGCGGGGGCCGTGCTGCGGATCCAGCCGCTCCGGACGCCCCGGGACGAGAATGTGTATGAGTGCGTGGCCCAGAACGTGGCTGGGGAGATCACGGTCCACGCCAAGCTTACTGTCCTCCGAGGTACTGTGGTCCCCAGGGCGGGGGGGGGGGTGCAGGCACCGGCTCTGGCTCTAGGGACAGACCCTGCAGGCACCTGCCGAGGTCTTGCTTTGGCTTCGCTCTCTGGGGAGCCCCTGGCCTCCCGTCTCCAGCCTGTGACGCCGCTGGGCCCGGGGCTTGCTGACAGGGTTTGGCGAGTTCTTGCAGGAAGGGGGTCTTGAGGGACTCAGGTCACCCGCTTTTCATTCTCATCGTGCTTTCCCGAGTCTACGAGGCTGGTGGCACCCCAGCTGGTTCGAGTGGCGGGAGGGTTCGTTGGTACGTGTAATTGAAATGCCGGGGGCGTCCAGCCGCAGGTTCAGCCCACGCAGTGGCCTCAGGACATCCTCAGTGAGATACCCCCTCTAGCTCCGGGCCCCCAGCCCCCCAAGCTCCTGCCCCAAAGAGGGCCAGATGACCCTGCACTGGCGCACACGTGACCGTCCCTGAGCCAGGCCTGTGGCTGGCGGAACAGTCAGGATTGTGGCCGAGCCGTCCCTGGAGTCAAGTGACCTTCACAGATGGGTCACTAAGGTATCCCCCCTGACCCCCGCGCTGAGGTGTGAGGGCGGAGTCGGTGCTGCCTGGCCCAAAGTGGCTGCCCCCTCAGCCAGCGCATCATTCCCTCGGGCATGGGGGGACCGCTCCGCTGGGCTGCCAGGGCCTCCACCGTGGGTGGGCCGGGTGCCAGAAGCGGCTCCCCCGTTGTGCCCCTGCAGTGTGCAGGCAGCCTTGCCCGGACCCTGCCGGGCTGCCCTGCGCCCCTCCTCCATCGCAGGGCGGCCTTAGCTGGGGGCCTGCAACGCGGACTCAGAGCCTGGCCCTGTCACCGTGTGACCTTGGATGAGTCCCCGCACCTCTGCGCCGGCCCCGGGGACGCCTTTGCCGCTCCCCACGGGGGTGGCTCCGAACCAGACGAGCGGGTGGAACACGGGGCACCTCCCACGGGGCTGGTCAGCAGACGAGCACTCGGGCGCTTCTGTCTGATGTGGTCGCTGTGGTGATTCTGGCTTAAGGCAGCTCGGCCACCAGCTGTCCTGCTGCTGCCAGGTGGGCAGGTTCCACCGGTTGCTGACCCTCTCGAGTCTGTAAGTTCGAGCCACAGTCCCATTAGGGGGGAGGCGGCCCCCACGTGTGGCTACCAGGGCGGAGGTCTCCCCATGTCCTCCAGGGCAGCGGGGCCATGGTCCGCTGGGAGCCGTGGGAGGAGGCATCCCATGTGCCCAGGGGCACTCTGTCCTGATCCTGGTGTGACCCCCGCAGGGTCACTCCGCTGTGACTATTTGGAAATGCTTAGTACTTCTTGTTGACGAGATCCCATCGTTCCATTTTATGTGGGTCCTGGAGCTGGCCCTGCAGGGGAGGGGGGAGGGGGAAGGGGGAGAGACCGGACGCCCCAGCCCACCTCACCCCTTCCCAGCAGAAGTTCTTGCCCTGACCGTTCCCGGGAGCACACAGAACAGCCCGCCCCCTGTGTCCCATGCCAGCCCCCCCTGTGAGCGGTCAGCGTTAGAACGTGCAGCCAACGAGCTCCTGGTGCTGGGCTCTGTGGGCTGCGCCCCCACCCCCTGCCCCGTCAAGGCCTCCGTGGCGTCTCTATGTCCTAGAAGGATGTGGCATGTGCTTGGGCCAGACACCCAGTCCGAGGGGCTTGACCCGGCAGCGCCGGGCCTCCCTGTGGGGCAGAGGTCTGGGCTGACTCATGGGGCCCACGGTGCCTCCCAGCCCCGCCGTCTGCTTGAGGATGCCGCGCACGCCCCCTGCGCTGTTGTTTTAATTAAACTCCGAGGAGTCAAGCCGTGTGGTGTGCGGGGAACGTGTCTGTTTAATTAGGAGCTTGTGGTGCGGTCAGGCGGCCGCCCCCAGCCTGCTCCCCACCCCTGCCGGCTGCCACCCACACGTGCCCACGGGGACCCCAGCAGAGCCGCGTACACAGGGGAAAGGCTCCCACACGTGTGTGGGAGAAGGGGGAGCACAGGGCGCCCAGGCAGACCCAGCCCCCAGCACGCACAGGCCAGCCCTGAGCACCGGGCACTGAGGCCCGGCCGCTTTGACCTTCACCTTCGAGGATGTCATTGGCAAGGTCATCCCGGCCTTGGGGTCTGAACCACCTCAGACGGCCCCGCTGCCCCCTCGAGCCCCCATGCGGCCAAGCCTGGTTTGGTAGGTCCCGTAGCCGACGGCCCATCTTCCTCTGGGCTCAGCCAGGCCTGGGCTAGATCTCTGGGCTGCGAGACCTGGGGCAGGTGCGTCTGTGTGAGCCTCAGTGTCCCCTCTGTGAGATGGCCCCCGTCTCGGAGGAGGACGTAGGAGGGCACCCGCACAGCACCCCGCGTGTGCTCAGCACTCAGAGGGCCGCAGTTTCTGACTCGTCTACACCGCCTTTTCCTTTGCACCCTATTCGCTCGGCAGCACGTCCTGGACTTGGCTCTGAACCTGTAAGGTCATGACCCTGCGTGCTTCCGTGTCCTGTCCCGTGGGTAGTCCCTGTTGACAGATGTTTGGACTGTCCTCTGCCTTCTGTGCTGACTCCCGGGGCCTCAGGTGTAACCGGTTGTCCTTTAGCGACAGCACGTGGGGACCGTGGGTGCCGAGCTGAGGGCTTGGGGGGTGGCTGGGGCGCGGTCGGCCTTCCTGCCTCTTCAGGCTCAGCCACGCTGCGGGTCCCTTGGTCACTCGTCCATCGGGAGTGGGAGGGGGCTGTGTTTGCTGGGACTGCGGTGACAAAGCTCCACGGACTGGGAGCCTAAATGTGTTTTCTTACGGTCCCAAGGGCTGGAGGTCCACGATCCCGATGTCGGCAGGATCGGTTCCCCTGAGGCCTCGCTCTGGGCTTGTAGATGCCGTTTCCACCTGGTGTCCTTGCGTGCCTGTCCCGAGCTCTGTCCGCGTCTGGGTCCTCTGTGTTCTCATGAGGACAGCAGCAGCACCTGACCGTGGCCCAGCCCAGTGACCTCACTTGACCTTTAAAGACCTGTTTCCACCCACAGCCACGTTCTGAGGCCCTGGGACGAGGGCTTTGCGTCAGGGTTTGGGGGGCCCGTGGCTGTTTGAATTTGCGCTGAGGAGCCTGCCCCCTGGCCCCGGGAATGCCTCTGTGCATGTGCACGACGGGCCAGGCTGCGGCTGGGCATGTTGGGCTCAGTCCAGGTGCTAGAGAGAGGGTGTGAGGAGCGGGAGCCGCTAGGGACTGCCGGGGTGCTCTGGGGTGCCCCGAGCTGCCTTCTCACCCCCGCCCCTGGCGTCAGCTCTGGCTGCATCGGGCCATAGAGCCCACGGCGCCATTTGCAGAGCACACAGAGGCCACCTTGTTGTGTCAGCTCTACCCCGACCCGGGTCCCACCAGTCACCAAACCCGCTCCCCAGGGAGAGGGGCGTGTCCCCCTCGGGCCCCAGCCCCTCCCATGGGGGAGCCAGTGGCTGGAGGCGGGTGCCTCTCCTGGGTGGGTATCCGCTGGACTGAGCCTCTCACTCATCTACTAAGCGCCCGCTGTGTGCCAGACCCTGCGTTGGGGGGTGGGACGTTCAGTGACACCGTTACACGTGATCCCGGGGCTCAGACGTTCCGGGGTCCAGGGGATTTATAGCTGGGGGTGTGAGCTGGCCCAAGGTCACGTGGATGAGTGGTGGGTGGCCGAGGGGTGACACGGACGGGGGCGTGATGACTCTGGGGAACGAGGAGGCCTGGGAGGCTGGGGCCTGGCTCCCTGTGGAGGGGGGCGGGGCCCGGGGCAGGGGGTGCAGCTGGGCGGGTGTGTCGTCTGCTTCACATTTTGCAAAATGCCCTCTGGCTGCTGTGACGTAACCGTAGGGTTTTGCAGTGTCGGCACTGCTGACATCGGGGCCCCGCGTGGCACTGAGTAGCATCCCTGGTCCCTATCCCAGTAGTGAACCACAATGTCCCCAGACATCACCAAACGTCCCCTGGGCTGCAGAATTGCTCCAGGCGAGAGCACGGGGCTAACCCCACGTCCCACTGGCAGCTCTTTCCCGGGAAGTGGACCCATGCCTGGCCAGGAGGGCACAGGTCGCAGGAGAGCGCTGGCCAGGCCGGGCAGGTGCCGGCCTGTCCCCGAGCCCCGCCCTGGATGGGTGGCCAGGTGACAGCGGGGCCTCTGCCCTGCTTTTCCCGTTTCTGCCCCCAGAGGACCAGCTGCCCCCCGGTTTCCCCAACATCGACATGGGCCCCCAGCTGAAGGTGGTGGAGCGGACGCGCACGGCTACGATGCTGTGTGCAGCCAGTGGCAACCCTGACCCCGAGATCACCTGGTTCAAGGACTTCCTGCCCGTGGACCCCAGTGCCAGCAACGGGCGTATCAAGCAGCTGCGGTCAGGTAAGCACAGGCAGCCGGTAGGATGTGGCCATCACAGAGGGCAGCGGGGGGGTGGCTCCTCCCCGGCCCAAGGCCTGGGGGCTGAGGGGCAGAAAGGCGGAGATGAGGGGCCGCCGCAGAGAGTGATGGGAAAGGTGTCTTTGAAGCGGAACCAGCAGTCGGGGTGTAATGGGGCGGACTGGTGGCCGATGGGTAGCTGTGGCCAATGTGGGGTGGCAGGAGGGGGGCCCCTCGGTGCCTGAGTGGGTGTGTCCCAGGCCAGCCGTGCCTGACGGCGGGGTGCTGTGGGAGCCCCAGGGGCGCGGTGTCTCCAGGACCCCGCTGTGGGGTTCCAGGGCGGTGCAGATGGTGGTGGGTGAGGGAAACCAGGGGATGTTGCTCTCTGCAGGGCCCCAGCCCTGGGGACACGGAGGGGACAGGCAGGCAGAGGTGGTGGGAGCCACGGAGAGTGGTGGGGGGCCGTCGCCGGGGCCTCACCCCTGGGTTGATGGCGGGCGCACATAGTTGGGTGGAGGGCGGTGTAGGGAGAACACCTTCTGTGTCCTACCTAGTAGGTGGCACCAGGGGACGCAGTGAGCCAGGGACTGGTAGGGTGTGGGGCCCCATCAGAGCCGCAGAGAGAGAGTGTCCGCACGATGGGAGCAGCGAGGACGTGCTGAGGCAGAGAGAGGCGGGCAGAGCGTGCCGTTGGGGTCGGTCTGTGGTGGGCCACAGGCCCTGGCGGGGCTGGGGGGCCCTTGGGACAGCACGAGGCCTCGGCCACCTCGGGGACGGGCGGTTCCACAGCCGAGCCTCGGCAGCGTACGCACGCGCCCCATCTGTGAGTCCATCTGTCGGGTCTGTGTGCGTGTCCTGTCCATGTCCCCGCTTCGCAGCGTGTCTGTGTGTGTGTGTGTGTCCGGGCTCCGTGCTGCCCTGACCTGTGGGCACACGGGCTATGCCATCGGCACGTGGGGTCACCATCTCCTTCCCAGGGCAGAGCTTGCCCGAGCCCATCTGGGCCACACGTGTGTCCGCACCGCACTCCCCCCTGCACACATGCACACGGGCGATTCCCACACGTGTATGCGTCATCCCAGACACGTGTGGTAGGGATGTGCCCCCGTGCACTCACGCGTGTTTCAGGCCATGCAAGTGCACACGACCTGACTTCTGAGGCTCCCCCAGCCCAGAGTGCCCCGTGCCCGAGGGCCCCCCATTCTCAGTGCCCGCCCCCACTCACTGCCCAGCCTCGTCCCAAGCACGTCTGGCCTTGCTCCTCCTTCTGTCCCCCGCCCCGCGGAAGACCAAGCCCTGACAAGGGCTGGACGTTGAGCCCAGAATGTCTACTCTGGGGAGAGGGACAGCCCGACCCTGACCTGTGCGAGGGCATCTGTGGCTTTGTGACCTCAGCAGGGGAATGACGGCCACCCCGGGGAGCCAGTCGCTTCCCTACCGGCGTCTGCCACAGTCTCCGAAGCATAGCGGTGCCACCAAGGGCATGGACCTTGAGACCCGAAGGCCTGGTGTCGGCGGGTCCTCGCTGGGTCTTAGCGTCCTTGTAGAATGTGCCTGCTCCCTGTGAGGGACCCACGACGGATGCCTGGCATGTAGTGGGTGCTCAGCGAACCCCGGCTGCCTGCGTCACTGCAGTGGCTCTGTCGTTCCGACTTGCCCTCCGCGCCCCGCCCCACGAGGATATGGGCTCCCGCGCAGCCACCCGTTAACCTTCCTGTTCTCTCTCTCTTGCCCTTCTGTTGTAAACGTTCAGAAACCTTTGGTAAGTCTCGTTTCTTCACCACGTCAACTAACGTTCCCCTTTTGTCCCCCGTCCCCTCCCTGTGGACTAACAGCCACTGTGACGGTAACTGTGACCCGCCCCACATGGCATGTTTACTAACCCAGCCTGCCCACCGGCACCCCCGCCAGCCCCCTCAGCCCTCCCCAGCCAGGCACCAAGGGGCTGCAGAGAGAGGAGCCCAAAAGGAAAAGAGGAAAAAAGGCCCCAGGACGGGGGCAGGGGGAAGGCAGGGCATGTCAGGGCTCATGGGGCTTTGCACGAAGCAGCCCACCCACCCCGTCCTGGCCTCGATGCTGCTGGAAAATGATGGAATTGCAGAAGTCTGGGCCTGGGGAGTTTCCTAGTTGGGCCAGTGCTGGGCCCTGGCCATCCTCCTTTCCCAGCGTCCAGCCCGAATCCCCTGAAACCACCTGCTGGGCTCATTCGTACTAAGGTGATACTGACTAAGCCCGGTCCATGGTGGTTCCTCCTCATTTTCCCGGGCGTGCATTCTCTGCCCTGGGCTATTTGGCCATTTGGGGAAGAAGTCCTGTTCCCTGGCTTTTGGCTTCTACCATCACAACCCACGTGTAGCGGGGCAGCCCCCAGCAGCGCCCAACCTAGAGTCCCCCTGGCCTGGTTTCTCCTGCTCCATGCAGCGGCCTTAGGCAAATCCCTTCCCTTCTGTATAAAGGGGTCTTGTCAGGTGGAAGATTTTGTAGAGATAGTGTGGGGGCCCCCGAAAGTTTAGGCTGGAGGGTCCCCAGCAGGGAGGCTGGAGAGCCAGGTGCAGGGCTCTCCCCTGCCCCTCTCAGGCCATCGAAAGGAGCCGTGGTTTTTCACCCTTGACAGCTCCTCTGTCCTGGCCTGGGGGTCCACCTCATCCTCTGTGGGGTTATCAGCTGTCAGCAGCAGAGAGGGGGGGCACACATCTCCCTGGGGAAGAGGAGTGAGGGTGTGACACTGCAGTGGAACCCACTTTTCCTGTCCCCCGAGTCGTCCCTGTCCCCGTCCCCAGTTCCCTGGTGGGCACGCAGGTAACCCTTTCCTCTTTTCCTTTGGGACGTGAGAGAGGCTGCAGGGCCCTCCCTCTGCCCTCAGTCCCCTGCCACTTCCCGCCTTGTCCCTCCTACTTGGCCTGACTGTTAACATCTTCCTTTTGCTTTTTAATACCCAGCCCTGGGGCACTAACCCCTCTCTCACCCTCTCTAACAAGATTCCTGAGACCCCCCCCCCCCGCCCTCTTCCCCTGCATCGCTCCGGGTCTCTCCCAGGAAAGAAGGAAGGGAGGGAGGTCATCTCCCTCCCTCCGGCCAGAAGGAAGGCAGCCGACAGGGCCAGGCCAGACCCTAGACCTCCCTGGGCATAGTGCTGCCCAACCCTTCTTCCCCAGTCAGTGGCTGCTTCCTGCAGGAAGCCCTCCTGATTGCCAAGCCCTCAAACCTACCCTGTTCTCAGGAGCCTGGCCTCCTCTTCCTCAGCAAGGCCTGCAGGGTCCATAGGCCCAGGCCTGGCCGGTGTCCTGGCATGGCCCCCCTGGGGCCCCCCAGCCCCCATGACTGCCTTCTGTCATTCACCTTACTCTCTCTGCTTCCCTTACAGAAAGCACTCCGATCCGAGGTAAGAGGCTCTCCCTCAGCCAGCCCCCCACTCATGGCCCCTCCAGGCCCCTAGGCCCCACTCCACACGTGTCCACCTCGCCACCCTGCCCAGTGTCTGTCCAGTCTCCGTGTCTATGTCACTGTCTGGGGCTTGGGCCAAGTGCGGGCACGTGGCTCCTCAGGCCACCTGGCGCGGAATGGGGGCCGTCCCCTCCTCATGGCGGACCCACCTCCTGGGCCCACCCAGAGCGCTGGGAGCCAGGTGTCCGATCATCATGCTGCGTGTCGCCCTCGCTCATCTGCAGCCCGTTCCCTCATCTGTAAGATGGGCGTGCAGAGGGGGTCTCCTGGCTCCCAGGCTATGATCTGGGGTGGGGGGTCCGGCTAGGGGAGCAGGAGACAGGCGCGCGCAGGCCGGGTCTGATCGGGCCCCTGGTGACGCCCTGAGCCTAGGCTGCAGTCAGCCCGTTTGGGGCCCTGGGAAGGCGTTGTGTCTGATCCCGGCCTCACCAGGCAGCACCGTGTGGCCTGGAGCCACCCCCTGCGCTCTGGGCCCCACAGTACTGCCCGCCTGCTTCCCCGGACGCTCAGGGCCAGGGAGGCTGGGACTGTCGGGTGGGGGCAGAGCCCTTGTCCACAGCCCCAGGGAGCAGTGTCCTAGGCACACGGGTAGACACCTCCGCCTCATTGTCCTTTATTCATGGCACGGCACTGTCGTACGGAGGCCCAAGGTGTCACACGTGCTTAGAGATGTCTGCTCGCCTCGGTTTATTTGTGAAAACGAGGATTTCCCCCCAGGCGCGTGGTATCAGGTGTCCTGTTCTCCTAGTTTACTCACGAGCACCGTGGTGCTGGATCGAGGCCTGTGATTTCAGATGTGTTCTCGAGACGTTTCCTTCCTCCTTCTATGTCCATAAGTGGAGTCTGGCCCGGCTTGTGACTTCCAACATCCCCAGGGTAAAGTGGCCCTTCATAGTTCCATCACAGCCCGAGAGCTGAGACTTGGCCCTACAGGATGCCTGAGGAACTGGCCTCTGCTTCAGATCGTTATTCTCTCGTGACGAACAGGTCCTTTGGTCCCCGCTTGTGACTCCAGACACGCTGGAGGCCCCAGCCTCTGGCCTCCTCTGGGTCTCGGAGTGTCCCATTCGGTCTCAACACCCTTCACTGGAATCTTCCGCACCCTGAGAGAACACAGATCCGTGTCCGCTGACCTTAGAGCTCTGTGGCCCTGAGTCTGTGCGCCATTCGTGGCGTCTGGGGTCCCAGGGTCTCTGGAATTACCGCTGGGCGTTGCAGGTGCCAACCTGCATTTCCCCCTCCACCTGGAGAGCACCCCTTGGGGCTTGGCAAGGACGCCTTCAGGGCACACGCCCTGCCAGCCCACGGGTCGTCGCGATGGTCGTTTCTGAAGCCTCAGCCCTGTGAGCTGTGACAGTGGAGGACTCAGGGAAGAGTGTTGTGTTCAGGCTGGTGCAGGGCTAGGCCTGGCGGGCAAGGGAGGCCCTGGCCCAGCTGGGGCTTCCAGGCTAACTCGGCTCTTTCGTCCGCCCCTCCGGCCCAGCCAGAATGGGAGACAGGCCCGACGGGACTCTGGGGCAGCCATCCAGGGCCTCCCGGGCCTCCCCTGACTGGCCGAGCCTTCTCCTCTCTCCCCACAGGGGCTCTGCAGATCGAGAGCAGCGAGGAGACCGACCAGGGCAAATACGAGTGTGTGGCCACCAACAGTGCGGGGGTGCGCTACTCGTCACCCGCCAACCTCTACGTGCGAGGTAGGGAACGCCGTGTCCAGGTCGAGACAGGGACCCGCCCCGCCCCGTCCCCCCCAGGCTCACAGCCTCCGGGCTCCCCCGTCTCCTGCAGACCCAAGCAGGAGGCCCCCTGCCTGGCCGGGGCCGGACTTCGGGCCGGGCAGCATCTCTCTCCAGACCTCAGTTTCTTTGCCTACGAATGGGGGCAGCTTGACCCTTCCCCACCCCTGTGCCTCGTGGTGGACTCCCAGTGGGCTGCAGGACTTGGGGAGGGGGCGGCAGGAGGGGACGGGGCAGGGCTGGGAGTGGGGGTCAGTCTTGAGCCTGCAGGGCCCGGGGAGCCTGCAGGCCTCGGCTCCACCCCGCCCACCCGCCCGAGTCAGCTTCTTCTGTGGTGTGTCGTGCGTGCCTCCCCTTGTCATGTGCTCGCTTTGCTTCTCCGGAATCCGTGGCCTCGTGGCTCCCGCCTCACCACCCCCCTCCAGCGCCCTCCATCTGAGAGTTGGGGAGGGGTCTTGGAGGCTGCCCCCATTGCCGGACCCTGCGGTCCCGGAGCCCCGTGGACGTTCTCCTTGTCTCCCTCAGAAAGGACGCGTGTAGGCCCGCGCGTGCCCAGGGCCACAGCAGGCACCTGTGCCCTGGGGCCTGGCGCTGTCAGGCCAGCCGTGCTTGTCCTTCCCAGGGGCACGGGGTCCTTGCCCCACACCCCTGCCCACCCGCCCGAGAAAGCACTGGGAAGTGTCTGCACACTTCCCTCTGGGGCCCTTGGTGTCCTCTCGCAGGCCCCAGAGGGCTTCCCCTGCCCCAGATGCCTCTGCCGGCCCCCTCTCCTCCCGCCTTGCTTCTCTCCGGTCCTTTCAGAAATTGTAATCTGCCCTCTCCTCCACCGCTCCTGTCCTCCGCCCCCTGCCCCCCATCCGGGGCTTCTGATCAGATTTGTGGTAGAAACGGCTTCTGCCTGCCAGGACCCGTTCAGACCCCAGGGCTGTCCCGATGGGCTGTGGGCTCTTGATTTCGTCATATCCCCCTTCAGGCCCCAGTGTCCCTGGGCCGCGCCAGGCCCCGCCACTCTCCCTCGGGAGGCCAGGTGGCTCCCCCCCACCACCCACAGCCCCACTGGCCCGACGCAGCCCCGGTGCTGCACCGTGGGTTCTGCACCTTGTCTCTAAGGAGGAGGCCGCTTGAGGGAGGGGACGGGGACGCGGGCGGGCGGGTGGGGAGCACACACCTGCCTGCGGCCACGGCATCTCCGGTGAGTCGTAGTGTGTCCACGAGTCCAGCCGACTGGTCTTCGTCTAAGCGGCTTGTTTCTCTGCAGACACCCGGGACGGGGGTGTGCGAGTCTGGCAGAGCTGAAGGAGAGGGAACGGCAGGCGTGGGGGGCCGGGTGGGACCGCTAGCCAGGGCACGTCCCGGGAGGGGGCCCCTGCATCCTCAGCCCCCCTCCGAGGTGGGGTCTCCGGCACGAACTGCCTTCCCTTGGGGGGTCCAGCCTCCCAGTCTTTGCCTGGGTCTCAGACGCCCCAAAATTGAATTTAAAAAGAGAATCGTGGAAGGCAAATGTAGATGTCGTTTGTCTAGGAAGGAGCGGAGGAAAGAAAAAAGGTCATTGCTGTTCTTTTTTTTGTTTGTTTTTTATTTTTATTTTTTTTTTGGTTTAAGGAAAAAAAAAAAAAACAAACTATTGCAGCTTTTAGCCTTGGGAAGTCCTCTTTTTACTCTCTGTATCTCCCCTATTTTTTCTCTTCTCCCCATGTCATTGTGTTCTGCATCAAACCCCCTTTACATCCCTCAGAGCTTCGAGAAGGTTGGTGTGTTTTTTTCTTTTTTACTTTCTTTACCCACATTTTTACATTCCAAAAGTGACATGCACACACACGCGAAACATACAGACATGCACACGGACACGCACGCACACGCACACGGAAAATAATAGATGAGCGAAGTGAAAAAAAAAAACAAAAACGAAAATAACCGAATACGAACGATAAGCGCAAAGCGAACAAAACAAAACAAAAAACCGCCAAACAAGAGCAAAAACCCAGAAAGACACGAAAACCTCAGCCGCGCCCAGCCCGGCCCAGGGCCGGCGCACACATGCGATGCTTGCCTTGTTCGCCTCTGTGCATCCGTTGGTAATGTTGTTGCTCAGTTTTTTGCACTCCTCGTCGTCATGGTAACTTGGGCCTGATGCATGCTGGGAGAATGTCAAAATTTCTCTGCATGCCACTCGTTGGTTGGGTTTGGTGAATTCCCGACGCCTTCTGTTGGAGTGTTTCTCGTCTTGTGTTCCGTTTTTCTCCTTTGGTTTTTTTAGTTGTTTTTTTTTTTTTCTTTCTTTCTTTTTTCTTTTTCTTTTTTCTTTTTTTCCTTTTATTTATGAGTTGGTTTTATAATTATTATTATTATTATTGTTGTTGTTTCATTTTTGGGGGGAAAATCCGATCAGTTTGTTTTTTTTTCCCCTTCCATCCCTTCACCGGCCCCCTCCTCCCTAAAGCGGTTCGTCTTTGGTTCTGTCGTGTGTTTCTGTGCTATTTGGTTTCTGTTTCTTGGGCTGAGCTGTTCTGTGGTTGTTCTCCAAACGCATTGTGATTGAAAAGCCAGTGTTCCTGTCCCAGCTACCACCTGGGAGGGTGGAAGGGGTCCCACAGCTGGGATGCTGGGGCAGAAAGTGACCGCCTGGGCTCAGGGTGCAGTGGAGAGGGTATAGACAGGGTGGGAGGTCAGGGCTTGGGTGGAGGGCGTGGGAGGCGCAGCCCAATTTGCCTGACCTCACTGGCCGACCCCTTTACCCAGATCTGGCGCCTCAGCCCCAAGGCCGCCACGTTGGACGGGGGCTGAAGCAGGCACGTTCTCATCCTCATGCCTCAGCGTAAGACCACCTCCCACCCTCCCAAGTAACCCCAAACAGGCATTAGAAGCACAACGGAAAGGGCGGTCAGTGTTTTGAATTCCTGTTGGATAGAGTGACACGTCCAAGTGTGGGATGTGGCCGCCTTAAACTGGACCATCCTCCCACCGTGATGCGTGCTTGGCACGTAGGCAGTGCTCAGAATGGCAGGTGGTCTGATGACTTAATGGGTCCCAGTGGAGCACCGATGTGGAGCCCCCCGTCAGAAAATGTAGCATGACAGACTTCGGAAGAGAGACATTCCCGGTTATCCTGCCCTTTCGTGCTATGTCTCAGCCTCCTGGGCAGCTTTGGCTGCTTCTCCCACCCCCTCGCAAGCTCTGGGTCCAGTCACAGGTGTCCAGTACAGCACGGTCACTTTCTGAGTACTTGAGCATCAGAACTGTGGAATTCTGGAAAAAACCCAGGAGAACTTTGGGCACAGCCTCCCCCTTCCGCACCTCCTCTGCCTCCCTGACTCTCCCTCTTCCTCTGCCTCTCCCTCTCTCTCAGCTCTCTTTCTCTCTGTGTGTGTCTCTCTCTCTTGCCAATTTCCAGAGATGCACACTTCCCCCGTCTGTTCCCTTCCTGAGTGAAGGCAAGCCCTTGAGGGTCCCACTCCAATCCCAGGACCAGCCCCCCAGTAAAATCCACGTAGATTTCTAGCCCCCACTCTCCAGCCACTATCCAGTGTAAATAATACTTGAGGGCAAAGGCCATTCTCTGTGGGGTCACCTATCTGCCACCCTCCCACCCTGTCCCCCACCTGCCTTCTCTAAACCTTCAAGTCCAGAGCTAAGTTGTCAAGAGGACTTTAGATGCAATTTGGGAGAACATTTCCCCTGTTTCCTTTTCATTTCAGTGTGACAGTTGCTAGGTAGGCCCTCAGGGAAGTGCAAAAAGTTGGAGGAAAGAGATCTCCCAGGCCCTCTACCGATGCTGGGTCCTGGTGAATTGGAACTGAGAGGTGGCCGCGGATCTCAGAAGACCACTTGGACTTTAGGGGCAGGAGGACAGAACCAGGATCCAGACCTTGCCCTGCCCCTCCTTGGCTTTGTGGCCTTGGGCTAGTCACTTGGATGCCTGGAGTCCCTGCTTCTCCTCTGAACCGTGAGGGTCGTTGATGCGCCTAGGGCAGTCGGGAGGATTCCATTGAGCTAATGAATGCTCCTCAAGTGCCCTGTTCAGTGCACAGCACAAAGGAAATCACTAGTGGGATTGTCGTAGAGCAAGGAAGTGAAAGAGTCCAGGCAGACGACGTGGAAAAGTCCCTTCCTTTTTGGAGGGACCTCAGTTTCCCTGTTACATACCTCACGGGTCCACTGTTTGAATTGTATGGCTTATGGGGAACTGCTTTCAGAAGCATCACAGGGTAAAAGCTAACCCATTTGCTCAGATCTCGTTTTTTGCTGGTGCTTTTCTGAGCCCATCCCAGGATCTCATTTTCTCCTGGGGCTGCAAACCCATCCCCATGAGATCAGGGGCCTCCCCAGAGCCACGTCTCTCCTCTAGGCCCTGTCACTCCCCCAGCAAGTTCTGTGGCCACCGTGTCAGAAAGAGGAAAAGAAAGGCTCAGCTTGGGTGCTGGCTACCCTTGCAGATAAGCACCAGCCCGCCAGGAGAGATGGGCCACCCGGCGCCAAAGCCACAGACAGCCGTTACACTGTTGCGAGAGCAGCCCGTTCTGCAAGTTAATTGCAGGGAATTTCCACCCCTACCCTAAGTCTTCTTCCTTCACCATCTCCGGCTTTACTGACCCTGGGTTGTTCAGGGGGAGCAACATCGAGACTTATCCGTGTCCTCCTGAAATTGAGTTGAGATCCAAATGGCTGGAGTCAAAACCAAGGCTGTTAGTTAATGCAGCTCCAGTCCCAGAACCATCCGGTGGAAGATGCCGCTCAGGCTCTTGACAGGGTGGGAAGACGGCCAGATCACATGCTTCCTGACCTGCCAGTGTTCTTTTTTTTCTCTTTAAAATCCTAAGCTTTTAAGGCGTGGGTTAGTGGTGTCTTTACCACTCGGCCTAGCGACATAGCATTATTGAACCACCATGCACAAGACCCAGTTAGGTGGTGTGCAACCCACCCTCTGTCACAGGGACACTCGAGGGCTCAGCACGCTGGAGAGGAGACAGGGATGGACTTCCCACTTTCGAGGGGCTTAAACTACCATCAGGGTAGCGGAGGAGGCCATGCCGGGCTGGGGTAGTTTAACACCCAGTCTCGGAATACTGAGCCCAGAAAACCGGGACTCGACGCGTGTCACCAGTGGCAGATCTAGATCGCCCCACTTTCCAGGTGTTCTTCAGAGCCCTTCGTCGGTGACCCCCGTCCCTGGGCCTTTTCAGACCAGTGTGTAGCATAGAATTGTAATTGTTCTTCAGGTTAAATTTCCGGCACTAAGCAGTGTCATTGGTGGATATGAGCTCTAGGTGCTCCCCTTACCTCCTGCCCCACCCCCCAGAACAGGAGTAGAAACAGATATTGGGCCTGGAACCCCTCCCCTCACCTCCTGTATCTCCATAAAGATTTCCCCTGGGCCGTGTTGGCGAGCTCCCCAGTTCCTGCTCATTATACCTAGCCACGCCACCCCCAAAGCCCCTGAATTGACCCTGGGGCAGGCAGTAGCAGATCAGGAGGACCCAGCCCTTCTCCTCATCCCACCCTCGTGAGGGGAGAGGGGGCTCCGGGGCGGGAGGCAGGCGTTCCCCGTTCAGGCAAGGCGGGCGGCGAGGAGGGGGCATTCTGCAGGAACACTGAGCTCCAGACACCTGTCGCCTGCTGCCTGCCTCACACCCCTTGCACTGCTGTTTCTTCTGTTTGGGGGGCGGGTGAGGGGAACATTAGATTACACCTTGTCGTTTGGAAAGCCCCGTGTCTCCAGCGGCCACAGCGAGGGGGGCAGAGGGAGTCGGTTGATTGACAAGATATTCCATTTTCTGCTTGGACCAATTAATAAAAAAAAAAAAACACCTGGGGAGAGAGCATACCTAAATAAATAAACGAACAAACAAATAAATAACAAGACTACCTATGGCGCAGCAATTGTCCAGCTCAAAATGCCGACTTGCTGAGGCCGCTGGTCAGCCCGTGGGCCAGGGGTCCAGCCAGGTCCCTCCAGGCCTTGCATGCCATCCCAGGGCGGAGGGAGCTGGTGGAGGGAGGGGGACAGCAGGCTGCGGGGCGGAAGACACGTAGGGCAGGCCGTGGGGGGCAGTGTTCTCCCTCCTGGGCCACAGGCTGGGGTTCAGTGGAGGGGCTGAAAAGTGGGTGTTGAAATGAGGCCTCGGACCCCTCCCTCCCGGACAGGTGTAATCTAAGCTTAAACCGTGGAGGCTGCAGACTTCTTGGCATCACTCCTTGCCCTCCCCCACCCTCACCCTCATTTTGGAGTCTGGAGGAGCCTCCGGCAGCTTCTCTCACCCCAAAATGCCCCACGGAGCCCCCACCCCCCCAGAGCTGCGGCTTGCCGAACCGTTGAGACGCCTGACACTGTCAAGTGCCCTACGTAGCGCTTCAAGCAGATCACCTCACTTTTGAGTTCCCCGCCACCCTTTCCCCACCCTTCTCCCTTGACCCCCCCCTTTTGGTTTTTGAGTTTCTGCCTCTTCCTGCCTGGGGGAGGGGTCGTCTCCCGGTTGCTTTGACGGTTTTTGAGTTGTTTTTCCATGTGAATCGGGGTTTGAAGCGACCCGCCCCCTTCCCAAACCCACCACTTCCCACCGCCCACCTTCCCGACCCCCTCACCCACGCGGGTCCCCCCCGCTGGGACCCCCGGCTACTCGGTGACGAGAAGAGCTGGAAACGAGAGCCAGCTGGAGCGTGCTGAGGACCAAGGCTGGTGTGGTCCCCTTATAACCCGCCTGGACCCTCCATTCAGGTCGGTAATTGGGGGCGGGGGTCCCGCGGGGCCACTGGCCCGCGGGCTCCGCGCCTACCTTACTTTCTAACCCGCACCTCAAGCTTGCAGCCGGGGGTGGAGAGATGATGCGGGCGGGTGTCAGCACCAAACTGGGCAGAACACAGCGTCAGCCACTTGCCCTCCCTTGACAGCTGGGAGGACCCCCGGAGGCCTCCTGAGACCCCCGCGGGGGCTCTGACACCAGGTGGCACTGGGCACAGTCCTCCACAGACCTGCAGCAAACCAGCCCCCCTCCCACTGCACCCCCTGAGATGCGAACGGGGTGGGTGAGGAAGCGAGCGGGCTAAGTGTCTTGGGTGTCGGCTTTTACAGCTATTGGCAGATCCATTTAACTGATGGCTGCCGGCCATGTTGGGGATTACGAGCACTAAAATTACTGTTGTGGATAAATGCCCTCCCACGTTCAACCGGCTGGTAGTGCAGTTAACAACCCTGCACGTCTTCTACAGAGTTAAGATGTGCGCCTTGTCTCTCCTCCTGAAGACACTTACCTCCCGAATGACGGTGCCTCCTCGGGGGGGACATTGTAAGGTCAGATGATGTGATCAGGGTCTCTCTGGTGAGATGTTAAGCCTTGTAGAGGCTCACGTTGGGCTCACGTTTAA
Source organism: Cynopterus sphinx (assembly GCA_030015415.1). Lineage (NCBI taxonomy): Eukaryota > Metazoa > Chordata > Mammalia > Chiroptera > Pteropodidae > Cynopterus > Cynopterus sphinx. The sequence goes on along the minus strand of CM057390.1, from coordinate 39,069,490 downwards.
TCTGTAAACCCTGAAGCCAGCTCTTACTCCCTTAGCTGTTCCAACCGTCCCCTTCAGCATAAGCCTTCTACTGAGGGCGTCTGGGGATTTATTGTGATGGCTGCTGGTTATTGTTCAACTGGTGGCTTCTGGGTTTTATTCAGTTGATAGGCGTACGTAGGTGGTGAGTACTTCTGCCCTCTTTGATGTCACACACGAGTTTGAAAACAGGCCAGATGCCAAAAGGGGGGCACCCGGCTCTAGTTCTCCCTGGGAGGCCGGGCCAGGCGTGCCGGCTTCCCCCTCTGGCCCTCCCTCTTGCGTCCTGTGTGTCTTCCCGCTAGCCCTGTCACCTTTCGCCCACAGAATGGGCTTGAGAACGTTGGCCTCTCAAAGTCGGGTGCTGGAAAGCAAGATGGGAAATCAATAGAAATTCTTACTATTTCCTTTTAAAAAAAAATTTTCCATTCTAATTCATCCCCAAACTCCCCTATCATAGCGATAGGGGACATCCCAGACTGGAACTTCACCGGCACCGTGCCCACCCAGTGGCCCCAGCATGTCACCCCATTTCTCAGTCAAGGGAATGGAGACTCCAGAAGTCTGAGGGACACCTCCAAGGTGGCCAGGCTCATTCAGCCACGGGCACATCCCCACCTCTGCCCGGAGATGTGCTTCTTGGCCATGAGGAGTTGGCCCTACTGTGTGCTCAGTGGCCAACCTGTGTGTTCAGCCTTAAGTGACAGGCGGGGTGTCACGAGAAGCGGGCTGAGAGGGCCTTTGTGGAGAGAGGCGCCCCAGCGGGGCTGGGTTGGTTTGCCCGAAGGTTCTTTCTCCAAGGATGTCACCTCCATGGCCACTGAGGCTCTCGGGTGCTGGGGGCCAGACCCTGTGTTCTGCCAGGGGTGGGGGGCACCTCCCGGGGGAAGCCACTGCCCTCCTCCTTTCAGACCCCGATTTTCAGCCCCACACCCATTCCATGTTTTTTCCTTGTGGCTTTCGGGTGTTTTGTTTCGGAGAGGTTTTTTGTTTTGGTTGGTGTTTTGGATTTTTCTTTTTTTCTTTTTTTTCGGCTTTGTTTCTTCATTTGTTTTCCCTGGTTTTGTTCTGGACGTCGATGCCGTTTTCTGTCCTTGATTAATTAGCTCCCCCACGCTCATCCCCCATCGTGTTCCGTTTCCATGACAACGCAGCGTCGGGCATCCCACTCATGTGCCTCGCTGTGGATGCCGGCGGCTGGCCTGGACTGCGTCCGCTGGCTGGCCGGACCCCATTCTCTTCTCCCGACCCCTCTCATCCCCCACCCAGCCCTGCCAGAAAGCCACCCCCCATCTCAGTGTCCTGCCCTGCCCCTCACCCCCAATCTGTCTGCATGGCCCCTCTGCCTCCTGTCCCTGCCCCCGCCCCCTGGAGATACCTTCCACTCCATCCTGTCTCCAACGTGACTCTGGACTTTTCGTGGGGCTTCCTTTTCTGAAGGGCTGCCAGCTTCTTGGCCCTCCTCCCCGCCCCCTCTCCTTTGCCTCTGTCCGGGATTAGGGAGCAGGGGTTGGGATTTCCAGCTGGGAACCCAGGCTGGAAGAGAGAGAACCAGACTGCCTCCCTTTAGGCCCTGGAGCCCCCTTCTCTGCAGGGTAGGTCACACCCCCTACAAACAGCCTCTTTAGGGGTACAGCTGTACCCCCAATACCATGTTGGGATGCTCTAAGTCACTCTGTGGCCCTGTTTTGCCTTTCAAGCCTCTGGTCTGTCCTGTCTGTAGTTGAAGACAAGACTTTGGGACACACCCAAAGCTGGGAATGCACCCATGTGGCCTCCTGAAGCCCCAAGGTCTTAGCCAGGGCCAAGCTCTTCGTGGCTAGAAGGGGTTTGCGAGACGAGCCCCATCCTTCCCACAGCGGTTAAACCTCTCCTGGGGTAGCAGCACCTTGTGGAATTTCAGGCGCTCAGCCCTCCCCCCACCCGATCCGGAAACCCATCTGACTTCCGAAAATGGAGCCCCCCGAAACTTGTCCTGCTGCCTTCATGGTCTGCAAGATGGGGACAGAAGGCTGCATCCGCTTTCCCGCTACGAAATGCACAGAACATGCCCGTTTTCTCAGCGTTCAAGTTCATCCCCCTGTTTATTATTATTATTATCGTTATTATTAATATTCTGTTATTCTGCCAGGGCCGTGATGTGACAATGTGACTTGTCACATTGGGTCGCATCTGCTAGAGTTAATATGCAGCATTGAAGTGGGCCCCCTTCCCCCTCCTCCTCCTCTCTGTCTCTGTCCCTCCCGCTCTCTGCCCCTCTCCCTGTGTTCTCTCTTTCTCTCGGCTCATCTGTCCCCTCTCTCTGGCACCCACACGAGTGTGCAGTAAGGCCCCTGAGTCCCCGGCCTCTTGATGCATTAGTGCTCTCGGTCCCTTCTCCTGCCCCTCCCCCTTTCTCTCTCTCTCTTTCTCTCAACCAATCTCTCTTGCATGCTGTTTGTGATTCTGAGAGCTGCATTTATCAATGGAAACTTGTGAGATCCGACAGAAGCTTTTAGAAGGGTTTCTATACCCCAAAACCACAAAAATTTCATTAGAGTTTCTCATCTTTTCCCAGAGGGCCCCCTGGGAAGAGGGTGGGGCCCTGAGTCACCAGGGAGGACAAGGGTTGGGGGCTGAGATTCGGGCCGCCTCTGCCTCCTGGTTCCAGCTTTTCCCATGACCCCCGGCTCCCCATCCATCTTTCCCAGAGCCCCCCACTTGCGTCTGGGATCCTTTGAAGCTCCCCACTGGGGAGAGCGGGCAGAGGGGCTGCTCCCTGAAGCCACGTCTGTCATCAAAGATGAGAAACGGCTGATAAATTTTTGTGTCTGTAACTGTGCTGTGACCAGCCCCTCTGGTCTCGGAAACCCTGTTGCTATGAAATAATGCTTCATGTCTCTGATTATATATTGATATCTCTCTCTATATATATTGTTTGTGAAGTACCTTTCTTTAAAGTTTTGGTTTCTTTGTGTTGAAATTTGTTTTTTTAATTTGGTTTCTTTGTTTTCTTTTCATTTGGATGAAAAAAATTTTTTCAACGAGGAGGAAGGAAACAGCCCTGTTTATATTTAAATTGTTTTCCACTTTTTTTTCCTTTTTTTTTCTTTCTTTCCTTCTTTCTTTCTTCCCGCTTTTCTTTCTTTCCTCCTCTGCGTTCTGTCTCCTCCCCCACCCCACCCCTGTGCATCTCCCGCCTGCCCGCCGCTGCCGCCCCCAGTCCGCCGTGTGGCTCCTCGATTCTCCATCTTGCCCATGAGCCACGAGATCATGCCAGGTGGCAGCGTGAACATCACCTGTGTGGCCGTGGGCTCGCCCATGCCATACGTCAAGTGGATGCAGGGGGCCGAGGACCTGACACCCGAAGACGACATGCCTGTGGGTCGGAACGTGCTAGAACTCACAGATGTCAAGGACTCTGCCAACTACACGTGCGTGGCCATGTCCAGCCTGGGCGTCATCGAGGCCGTGGCCCAGATCACGGTGAAATGTGAGCGGGGGCCCAGGGGAGGCGGCGGGTGACCTCTGAGTCTGACCTTGGTCATGTGCGGCCGTGAAAGGGATGGTTCTGTGGACACGTTTCTTGGTTACAGATTCTTCGGGGCCTCCCTCCGAGGAGTGGGACACGGGCTTGCTCTGTTGAGCTCACAGTCCAAGGTGGGAGATGGTCAGGGAGCCACGATACAGGCTGATGAGGGCCATGGCGGGGGCCTCGTGGCATCGCTTACACCCCAGAGTGAAGGTGCCACCTGCCAAGAAAGTTAGGTCAGGAAAAGACTAGAAATTGAAAGGGAATGAGCCAAAGAAGATGGGGAACAGTTACAGTTCTCAGAAAAGGGAACAGCCCGTGAAAAAGGTTCAGGGGGAGAGGGAGGGCAGGTGGGAAGGTTGCATGGGACTGCAGATTCTCCTAATGCCTCCGCCCCATGGTTAGACCCAGGGAAGGTGTCCCTGAATATTCTTCTAGCTTTGGAACAGAGGCCGTCAAACTATAGCCCTTGGGCTGAATGCGGCCCTCTGCTTGTTTTTATAAATAAAGTTTTGTTGGCACATGCTCGTTTGCTCACACCTTGTCTGTGGCAGCTTTCTAGCTACAAGAGCAGAGCTGAGCAGCTCAACAAAGGCCTGCAAAACTGCAGACATTTGCTGTCGGGCTCTTGCAGGACAAGTTTAATGAGCCCTGCCCCGGGGCCATAGGAAGTGTCAGTGTCAGTTGGTTCGTAGTTCATTTTGTCGAGGGATTGAACTCTGGGTGGATGAATGCTTCTTGGGCGGCCCGTGTGGTGCGAGAACTTGGAACAGGAGGCAGAGACAGTCAGTTATCCAGGTGCTGGGGCACAGCTGTAAACAAACGTGGTCCCCACTGGTGGGAAGAGCAGACAAGTGTGAAAATGAGGCGCCCTTCGGTGATAGAAACCGCGCAAGGCCACGGCGAGCCTCTGTGGTGAGTGAGGCCTTGAGGAGCTGCCCGTGGGCGTCGCAGGTGCTGTGAACGACAGGTGTGAGCGGGGTCAGACACAGAGGCTCGGCCGAGCCAGGGCTGCCAGTGTTTTTTTCAAATGTCACTGTTTTTCTTAAATAGCAAACGTTTTTTAAAAAGTCAGTGTTTTCATCTTTCCGGGCCACCTGGTCTGTGCTACAGCCCCTGGGCCCTGCCATCATGGTGTAAGAGCAGCCAGTGTCAGCTCATGAGCATGGCCGTCTTCTGAGAAAACCTGATTTACAGAAGCAGGTGCCAGCCCTCGGGCTGTCGTCCGTCATCCCCTGCTCTAAGTGATGGTACAGTAGTCATTAGGCCCGTTGTCACCGCTCAGGGAGGGCGGTCGTGTGGTGGGAAGTCACACAGCCTTCAGGGCCCGCAGCTACTGTGCCCAACTGTGACCATGCCCCCCCCCACAGCTCTCCCCAAAGCCCCCGGGACTCCCATGGTGACCGAGAACACAGCTACCAGCATCACCATCACGTGGGACTCTGGCAACCCGGACCCTGTGTCCTACTATGTCATCGAATATAAGTCCAAGAGCCAGGACGGGCCGTACCAGATCAAAGAGGACGTCACCACCACCCGCTACAGCATCGGCGGCCTGAGCCCCAACTCCGAGTATGAGATCTGGGTGTCGGCCGTCAACTCCATCGGCCAGGGCCCGCCCAGCGAGTCCGTGGTCACCCGCACGGGCGAGCAGGCGCCGGCCAGCGCGCCGCGGAACGTGCAGGCCCGCATGCTCAGTGCCACCACCATGATTGTCCAGTGGGAGGAGCCCGTGGAGCCCAACGGCCTGATCCGAGGCTACCGCGTCTACTACACCATGGAGCCCGAGCACCCGGTGGGCAACTGGCAGAAGCATAACGTGGACGACAGCCTGCTCACCACCGTGGGCAGCCTGCTGGAGGACGAGACCTACACCGTGCGCGTGCTGGCCTTCACGTCTGTGGGCGACGGGCCCCTCTCGGATCCCATCCAGGTCAAGACGCAGCAGGGAGGTGAGGGGCCCATGGGAGGCACGCACTGTGGGGTCAGCGGGCCCGGGGTGCGGGGTTGAGCCTCCTCCTGGCGTGCGGCTGGGTGGCTGTGCCGGGAGCCACAGGGCGGTCTGGGCGTCCCACGTGGCACTTCGAAGCAGCACGTTGTCCCAGAAAACCCACGTTTCTGGCTTTGCTTGGACAGTCTAATCTGGCAAGCCCACGGGGCTGCAGGTGCACACCCAGGTAGCTCCGCAGGGCTGCGTCTGAGGACAGGTGGGGCAGGGCTCGGGGGCCCTAAGGTGTGTGGGGCCCCAGCTCTGCAGGTTGTTCAGGGGCTCTGAAGTCCCGAGCCTCAAACCCAGCAAGACGCAGGCCGCTCAGGCACAGGGACAGCAGGGTTGAGACTCTGCCACCAGAGCGGGTGCAGAATGGAGATCCAGGTCCCAACCAGTTTCTCTGTCACAGGGGTGGCCTAAAAAGGGAAGTATTAAGTGTTTTTTTCCACTGGAAGCAGAGAGGGTAGAAGAATTGAGGTGGACAACTGACAGCGAGGGGCTATAGGGATTCCCCTGGGGGAAACAGGCGTAATAAGAGCAGTGGAGAACATTCCAGAAGCATCTGGAGACGAGCAGCCTGTCCTTCAGGGCTGTGACCTCTCTGAGGAGAGGGGGGACTCCTGGAAGTCGGGTGCCTTCTGCGGGGTGTAGGGCACCGCTCCCGGCCTCCCCCATTCCTGTCTCTCTGCCCCCCACCTCCAGTGCCTGGCCAGCCCATGAACTTCCGGGCCGAGGCCAAGTCGGAGACAAGCATCGGGCTCTCGTGGAGCCCCCCAAGGCAGGAGAGTGTCATCAAGTACGAGCTCCTGTTCCGGGAGGGCGACCACGGCAGAGAGGTACCTGGGGCCGGGCAGGGCCGCGCAGAGTGGGAGGCACAGAGCTTCCCGTTGCGCTGACTCTGCCTGCACGTTTCTTCCCCTCTTTGCCCCTGTGTGCCCTTGTTCCCCACCTGTTTCTCCCCCTTTCTTCCTCTGCCCACTCTTCTCTCTTCTCTCCTGTGTCTCTCTCCATCTCTGTGATTCGTCGCCGTCTCTGTGTGTCTTTTAACTTCCCCTTATCTGTCTTTCGTTATCTCTGTCTCTGTTTATGCCTGTTTCTGTCTTGCTCTGTGTCTGGTTTGCATCTCTGTTGTCACCTCCGCATTTCCATCTGTGTCTGTCTCCGTCTCTCTCTCTCTCTGTCTCTCTGTTTCTCTCTCTCTCTCTCTGTTTCTGTCTCTCTCTCTCTGTCTCTGCATCCGTTTCTCTGTATCTCCATCCCTGTCTCTCTCCTTCTCTCTCTCTCCGTCTCTCTCTCCTGCCCCTGCCCCCAGGTCGGGAGGACCTTTGACCCGGCCACTGCATTCGTGGTGGACGACCTCAAACCCAACACAGAGTATGCCTTCCGCCTGGCGGCGCGCTCTCCGCAAGGCCTGGGCGCCTTCACGTCGGTGGTTCGGCAGCGCACGCTGCAGTCCAGTAGGTGTCTCGTGGACCCCACCCTCACCTGCGGGGGGACCCTCGTCCGGCGCAGATGTACTCTGTGTGCACTGACCTAGGCAGAGCCTACCGCAGGGGTGGGGGGCACCTCTGGCTGACCCCGCTTGGCTCATCTACCTTGGACATGTCCACCGGCACGGTCCTCGGTTTCCCCACCAGGGCCGCGAGGGGCTCAGGTGTGGGGTCCCGCAGGGTCCAGTTTCCCTGTCTTCCTGGGGGACGAGATGTGGCCAGTTTGTGGCTTTGCCCCTAGTTTGGGAGCAGTCGCTGACTGCACCTCTCCACTGCCTCGCCTGAATTTGGGCCTAATTGAATGGCCACGTGGTACCCATTTCCCAGGAATTTGGAGGGGTACATGAGGCTGTTCTAGCTCACACCCCCGAGATGGCAAAGGGCACAGAGACCACCCCACCTCCCCAGGTGGCCCTCCCTTCCCCCCAAGGCAAGGTCCCCACTACCAAGGGCAGGGGCGGTGGGGGTCAGAGCTCATGCTGGATTTGGGGGTAGAGCAGAGCCCGGGACAGGACTCTCAAGTTCCTAGACTCTTCCGCTGTGCCTGCCTGGCCTCCCTGTCCCAAACAGTCCCCTTCCAGCCAGGACACTGCAGTGGCCCCTGCCACTGTCTTCCCTGCCTGCTCCAAGCTCGAGGCCTAAGCAGCCCTTTCCTCTCTCTGCTCCCTCCTCTCTGCTCGGCCTAGCATGGTGTGGCCTCCACTGCCGTGGCCTCCACCGGCATGGCCTCCACTCTGCTGTGGCCCTCCTCCCCTCCCACACCCCCCCTCAGCCAGTCACGGCGTGGCCACCCAGGCCTTGTCTGGAAGCAGCCTCAGTGTTCAGACGTTCACGCTCCCCAGTGTGTGCGCCCGGGGTGAGGGGCGGTCACAGGCCGGTCAAGAGCGACCAGCTCGGCCAGGGTGTCTGAGCCGCTGGGACCGGGGGCCTCAGGAACACGGCGCCCCTCCACCCCGGCCCCCTCCGCACCCCCGGCCCGAGCCCTCTGTGGCTCACAGGCAGCCGGGGGTGTTGGTGCGTGAGGCGATCAGTGAGGGGGTCCTGTGGCCTGGGCAGCCACGTGAGAGCCCGGCACAGGTGTGCGAAGGTGAGTACGCACTGGTCTCAAGCAGGCTCACAAACACGGCCCACCCTGCGTGCCCCCACCTGCCCTGGCCGCTCGGGGCTGCACGCAGCCCGGCGCCTGCGCTCAGCCCCCTCCGATTCTCCACGCCACCGCCCAGGGGGCACCTGCCCAGCCATGGGGATCCGGAACCCCGCCTGCCCGTTCACGCCCACCCCCTCCCACCACCACGCAGGTTGGGCCGGATTGTGAAGGAGGCGGCCGCCACGGTCGTCGAGAAGGCAGCTTCAGCCCAGCCACGCGAACCTCTGGGGCGGCCCAGGCCAGGGGGTCAGGGAGAGGAGACTCCCCACTTGTCGCCCCGAGATGGGCAGGGCGCGAGACAGCTGGCAGCCGAGACTCAGGGCCAGGCGTACAGCCCCGGGGGCTGCGGGCTTCTTAGGCTGAACTCAAGGGTAGGTGGAGGCCAGACCACTCAGCCGTGGGTCTCCCCAGACACCGTCCCGCCTCCCTGCCACGTCGGTGCCAGCCCGGACCTGCAGCGCGCCCGCTCTGGGCCCGGAGCGGGGCTGCGGCCCGCGTCCGTCTGGAGACCCACCCAGAGCTCGGTCTGGCCCTGTAGCTCAGCACTCGCCATTCCCTCCCTCGTAAGAAAGTCTTGTAAGTTAGCAGTTGAAGAGTGGAAGGTAGGTAACCAGACTGGGAGTTTTCTGGAAGGCGTCTTTCTTTCTTTTATTATGTTTTTTTTCATCATCATCACCATCACCATTGTTTCATATTTTATTATGGTTTTGGTCTTATTTTTTCCTCCCCCTTTCTCAGCGCATCCATTCCTTCCGGCGCATTCCTTGGTTGGTTTTTCCACTCCTGCCTGATTCCCTCCAGGCAATTTTGGTTGGGGTGGCTGGTCAAGAAATAGGGGAGGGGACCCCAAGGATCTAGTTTTGGAGGAGGGAGCGCCAGCATTTCACTTTGAGTCTGGAGGGTCATTCTAGTTGAAGTAATCCACCCGCATGGTCTCTGGGGTCTCTCGTGGCCCGACGTCTTAGAAGACAGGCCTCTGATTGGTCTCTGGATCCCAGGGTCCAGCACAGGGTGTGCATGTAGTAAGCACTCTATGCACACATGCTCAGTGGACAACAGGCTGGCATGATGGCAAGGGTCCTCTGTGGACAAAGCCAGCGACCTTTCTGGGCCTTCCTCCAGGCCAGGTGGATGATGAAGTGCTGAGTATCTGAGGGAGTATGGCTCCAGCCATCCTCAAGTGGCCCAAGCTGATAGAAGTATGGGCTTAAGTCAGAATTCCCAGCCTCAAGCTGAGATAGCCCCCGGACAACAGCTGAGCCTGGGTTCAAGTCCTGCCTTTTGCCATGTGCCCTTGGGCAGGCAACTTGCTGTCTCCTGACTTCGTTTTCTTCATCTGTAAAATGGGAGGTGATGCGTGAATAGCCCCCAGGATGGGTGGGGTCTGGCACCCACTAGGCCCTTACTGATAATAGAAAACCAGGCAGGTAAGCTTTGAAAGTGGTTTCTCCACCTGTAACATGGGATGGGGCTATAGGGGTGATAGTTCCGGCCCCCTGGAGAGGTCGTGAGAATTAAATGAACTACTATCAGTGGGACGAATTTTGTCTAGAAAGCGATTAGGGTGCTGGGTATGCAGAAGGTGCATAGAACATGAGGCTAATTACCAGTAATGCCCTTAACACAGGGCCTGGCCCATAGTAGGTATTTAACACATGGAGGCCATTACTGTTATTCTGTAATGCCCTTAACACATACAGTACGTGCTTAGTATGTGGAACTGTCACAGTCCACAAAGCCCTTAGTACATTGCCTGGCACACAGTAGGTGCTCCATGTATGCAGCTGCTATTTTAAATCTAAACATGGATTGGCACAGTGCTGGGCTTGTAGTTGGCACTCTGAGAATGGAAGCTATTAGCAGTTTGTCACACTGTTAGCAGTTTGCCAGGTACACAGTAGGTACCCAAAACGTGGGGGCTGCAATTATGGTTCTGCAAAGCTCTCGACACAATGCCTGGCATGCAATAAGTGCTCAATAAGTGGCACTTTATTTGAAGAAGTTAGCCTATGCTAAGTACATAGCAGGTCCTCAGATGGGAGCCATTATCAGTCCGAAAGGGCCTAACCTGGTGCTGGTACAGTTAGCGCTCAAAGCGTGGAGTTGTTATCTGCAAAGCCCTTGGCACTGTGTGTGCAAACAGTAGGTGCTCAATAAGAACTAGTACTGCTTTTATATAAGGCTCTTTCCATAGTGCCTGGTACACAGTGGGGGCTTAATGTATGAGACAACTGCTGTAATCCAGTGACAACAGTTGCTAGCACACAGCAGGCTCTTAAGAAATGAGTACTGTGAAAGTCTCCTTAGTACAGTGCCTTGCACATAGTAAGTGCTTAAATCCGTGGGAATGGTTGTTTTTCAGTTAAGCCTCAACACAGTACGTGGCACCCAGTAGGTGCTTAATATGTGAGGGCTTTTCCTTAATATGTGAGGGCTTTATCTGATAAAGACTTTAGCACAATGCCGGGCACATAGTAGGTGCTGCATTAAAGGCACCTGCTATTTTTATCTTTAGAGGTCCATTATGATACCCAGCCCATAGCAGACGCTCAATAAACTAGACTTGCTGTTGCCCTGTAATGGGCTTAGTGTGGTGCCAGGTGCACAATAAGGGCTCAAAACAGAACTCTGACCTATAAAGACCCTGACACACAGTAGGTACTAAACATGGGTCATGTTGTCTGTAAAGCACTGAGCCTGGGACCAACACAGTAGGTGTCTAATAAACAGGCACTTGTATTACTGTATAGAGCCCTTGGCATGCTAACTGGCAGACAGCAGGCGCCTAAGACATGGGCATTATTTTCAAGTGGGCCAAGAGGGTGCCTGGTTGCAGTGGTTGAAGTAAGCTATTGGGATGGCCTTTAGGGTCTCTGGTAGAACAGGTGTTCAGTAAATAGACGCTTTTACCGTTAACCTGTGAAGCTCTTAACACTGTGCCTAGTGTGCCTTAGGTACCCAATCAATGGGGCTTTTACTGCTGTCCCCTAACACTGCTGTTGTCCTGGCATGCAGTAGGTGTTCAGTAAGTAAACGTGTTTACTGTTATACTGTGAAGCTCTTAGCACCATGCCTGACATATAGTAGGTATCCAATAAGTGGGGCTTTTATTGCTATTACCTAGCACAATGCCTGGCACACAGGGTTCAATACATATTTTACTGTTATTCTACGAAGCCCTTGGCATGGTGCTTGGCATGGCGTAGTTACCTAATAAATGGGACTTGTATTGCTTTTCCCCTTGGCACAGTAGCTGGCACATACTAGGTGCTCAGTAAATAGAGCTAATTTTATTGCTATTTCCCTGGTGCACAGAAGGTGTTCAATAAATAAATGCATTTACTGTTATCGTGTGAAGCTCTTAGCACCGTGCCTAGAATGCAGTAGGTGCCCAATAAAATGGGGCTTTTATAGCCATTCTGGCGTAGTACCTGGCACACAGTAGGTGCTCAGTAAATTAGTGTGTTTACTGTTATACCATTCCTGGTGCTGTGCCTGGCATACAGTAGGTGCCCAATAATTGGAGCTTTTGCTGTTCCTCTGGCATAGTGCCTGGTATACAGCAGGTGTTCAACAAATAAGTATTTACTGTTACTCTCTGAAGCCCTTGGCACCATGCCTGGCGTACAATAGTAACCTAATAAATGGAACTTTTATTGCTTTTTGATTTGGCATGGTGACTGCACCTAGTAGGTGCCCAGTAAGTGAGGCTGTTATTGCTCTTCCTCCAGCGCAGTGTCTAGCACACAGTAGACGTTGGAAAAACAAGTACATCTGCCATTAATCGATCAAGCCCTTGGGGCTTGGTGCATAGTAGGGGCTTGATCCTTTTGCTGTTATTCTATAAAGCCCTGGGCTCCATGCCTGGTGCATAGTAGGTGCCCGGTAAACGGGGCTTTCCTTACTGTTTCTCTGGTCACAATGCCTGGCACACTGTGCGCGCCCCTAGACTCCCCGAGACCTCCTGTGTGCCACGTCGTGCAGCCCCGGCAGCCAGCGAGGTGTTCTTGGCCAGCCCTCCCAGTCCTCCCCCACCCGCCCATCCCACCTTTGGTTGACACCTGCTTCTTTTGGGTTCGACTTCTCTTTGCTTTGGTCCTGTTTTGTTTGTTATCATCTTCTTTTTTATTTTCTCTTTCCCATCTTTTGTTTCCTCGCCCCCTCCCCGCCCCCTCCCCGCCCCTACGTTCTCCCCCTCCAATAGAACCGTCCGCCCCCCCTCAAGATGTGAAGTGCGTCAGCACGCGCTCCACAGCCATTCTGGTAAGTTGGCGCCCGCCGCCGCCGGACACGCACAACGGGGCCCTGGTGAGCTATAGCGTCCGCTACCGACCGCTGGGCTCGGAGGACCCGCAACCCAAGGAGGTGAACGGCATCCCCCCGACCACCACCCAGATCCTGCTGGAGGCGCTGGACAAGTGGACGGAGTACCGCATCACGACAGTGGCTCACACCGAGGTGGGACCAGGGCCCGAGAGCTCGCCCGTGGTCGTCCGCACCGACGAGGACGGTAAGCGGCGCCCCGGCCCAGGGACCCCCGGCGGAGGCCGCTGTCCCGACGGGGAGGCGCGGAGCCGACCGCCTCCCGGGCCCCGGGGCCCCTGTAGCCTCGCTCCTCGGGCCGGGGGTGCCCCCCGTCTTGGCCCCGTGGTGGGAGCCATGGACACAGTGCGAGGAGCAGCAGGTGGCACCTGCAGGACCCTGGGCCCCGACCCCCGAGGCGCAGCTCCGAGGTCCATCTCGGGCTGAAGCGGGGTCCACGGGTCACCCGCCCCGAGCGCCGGCGGCCTATGTGCTGACCCGCTGGGCCCCCCGCCCCCCAGCTCCCTGGGCATGGAGACCGGTCGGTGCCCCCGGTCAGTGTCCGGGATGGCAGTGTCCCCGGGGACGAGGAAAGGTGGGACGCTTTAGCCACAGAGGGGCCGGGGCACCCAGTGGGTGAGGCCGAGGGCGTGGGGCTCAGGCGAGCAGGGCCAAGCCTGGCGGACCCGTCCGGGTTTGCCCCCCGAGCCCCGGGCTTGGCCGGTCCAGAGGGCAGCCCCGCGGCCCCCCTGGGCTGGGGGTGGGACGCGGCGGCGCGTCCCGCGGGCCTTGGGGTGGGTGCACCCCGCAGTCTGGGGGTCACACCCTGGACCATCGGTGTCGGACCCCGGCCCTGGCCGCTTCTGACTCTGTGACTGCAGAACCGGTGCGTCCCCGTCCCTAGATGAGACGGAGCCTCGCCCGGGGGGGGGCCGCGTGAGGATGGGCACCGCGTGCCCGGTGGCCTGGCCCGTGGGCGCCCCTGGGGCCTGATTGGGTGGGCCACCCTGTGGGGTCCTAAGTGGGTGGGGCGGCCCGTGGGGGCCTGTGCGGGTGGGACTCCCCGTGGAGCCTCAGTGGGTGGGGTGCCCCGTGGGGTCTGAGTGTGTGGGTGCCCCATGGGGCCTCAGTAGATGGGGGCGCCCCGTGGGGCCTGTGTGGGTGGGGCGCCCCGTGGGGTCCCCGCCTGGGGCGGGGGGGTGTCCGAGCGCCCCAGTAACGGCGCCCCGGCCCCGCCCCCAGTGCCCAGCGCGCCGCCGCGGAGGGTGGAGGCGGAGGCGCTGAACGCCACGGCCGTCCGCGTGCTGTGGCGCTCGCCCGCGCCCGGCCGGCAGCACGGCCAGATCCGCGGCTACCAGGTCCACTACGTGCGCATGGACGGCGCCGAGGCGCGCGGGCCGCCGCGCATCCGGGACGTCATGCTGGCCGACGCGCAGGTGCGCAGGCGGGGCGGGGCGGGGGACCCGGGGGACCCGGGAAGGTGGGGGGCCCCGCCCCGCGCCCGGCCCCACCCCTGCTCACGCGCCTCTCTCCCCGCCTCCTGCTCCCGCGCAGTGGGAGACGGACGACACGGCCGAGTATGTGAGTAGCGCCCGGCGCTCCCCGCGGGCCGTGCAGTGACCCCCCCCAGGTCCCATGTCAGCGGGTCTCCGCCCCTGAGCCCCCCGACCTGTACCACATCGCCCCTGGGAGTCTGTTTCACACCAACGGGCGGGAGCCCCGGGTGGCCCCTACCGGGACCCGGGAGGGGTGACCCGCGCACGAGGCAGAGGCCTGGGCCTGCAGGTCCCTCGTCATCCTACCTGGGTGGCCCCGTTTCACGCCCAGCTTGCCCCCCACCTTGCAGTCCTCACCACCACCCTCTGCCTGAGCTGTTCCCGCAGCCCAGAGCGACTGGGTGGGCTCATCCTGCACCCCACCGCCCCTGTACCCCACCGCCTCCCAGGAACCCAGACTGGAACCAGTTCACTTTCCAACCCCGCCTGATTATTTTATCACCTGCCTCAGCCCTCTCTGGCCTAGAAATTTCTCGCTGGGGCCAAAACGTCCACTTCATTCTGGCCCTTGAGTGACGAGAGGGGTGGGGGGCCCAGGGTGAGAGGGGAGGCCTGCAGCACCACTGTTTCCGACCCTCCATGCCTTCGGGGAGGCTCTAAGCCAGAGGTGGGACAGCCGTGTGACCTCGGGCAAGTCGCAGCCTCCCTGGGCTGTCTTTCTGTCCCTTATGTGGATGCTGTAGGCTCTGCCTCTTCCCACCCTGGGGGAAGTTCGCCCATGGCCTCCAGCTCAGCCCCTCCCACCCACCGAGACCCCGGGGCTCAGGGACAGGAGACCCTGTGTTCATGCATCCCTGTCCCCCTGCTCGTCCTCCTGACCTGAGGTCACCCCACCGAGCCCAGGCATGCCGGACTGTGTTTGTGGGTCTGCATGTGTGGGGACATGGGCACAAGTGTGACAGTATATGTGGCTATGTGTGCAAGTCAGGGTGAGTGAGAAGTCACTTACTGAGCCCTAGTATAGGTCAGATCCTGAGCAAGGTGTGCTGCGGATGTGACAATGACCAAGAAGGAGCCCCGAACCAGCCCTTCCCAGGGTCACAGCCCAGTGTGGGAAAGGGACATCAATGGGGAAAAGACACAGATACCTGTCAGGTCGCAGCTCTGATAGTGTCAGGGCGTGGACTGCGGTGTAAAGGCTGAACAGTCGTCTCCCCAGGTGGGCGGGGTGGGGGGGCCTGACCGGCAGCATGTCCTCACTGCCCCATCTAAATCCCCTCACCACGTCGGTTTTAGGGTGCCGACTGGGAGTGCACTAGCTCGTCGCTGTGTAGCTTTCTACCACGAGATACGAGACAGAATAGCCTTGAGAGTGTAGTTGTGGAAAAAATAGTGGAACAATTAGGGACGCGATTTGAGTAGTCAGTATCTTTGTTTTAATGTTACTTATTCGCAAGTTTATGTAACTTACTTTTAAGTACCGCTGTGTTTAGTAACTGGCTTGCAAAATTCCTGAAAATTTAACTGTTGCTTCTTGCAAATTTATGTAGGGAGTTCCCAGTAGGGGTAGTGGAGGCAGAGGGTCCTGGGGCAGCCTGTGCAAAGGTCCTGGGTTCAGGACTGTGTGTGTGTGGCTGGAGCACAGTGAGCGAGGGGGAGAAGAGAAGGGAAGGGAAGGGAAGGGGCTGGTCGGGCAGGGCCTTGTGGGCCAGGAGGACTTGGGCTTTTCCCTGTGGGAGGTGGGAGCCCTGGAGGCTGTTGGCAGAGAAACTAGGAGACCTGACTCAGGGGCTCCCAGGTGCCCTCTGGTGGCTGCTTTGGGGAGGACAGACCGGGGGTGGGGGTGGGAGCTAGATGGCCGGGGCAGGGGCAGCAGCCCTGGTCCAGGCAGGTGATGGCAGGGTCGTCAGGCTGCGTGTACCCATCTCAGCATGTACGTGCCATGCTACCTGTCGGGGTCTGTGCATGAGCCCGGGTGCACGTCTCTGCCTGAGGACCAGGCCCCACATCCATCTTGCTCGAGCCCAGCCCAGGGAGGAGGGTGGACAAGGCCGGTCTCAGCCCCAGCTGCGTCGCTGACCCCACCCCCACCTGCAGGAGATGGTCATCACAAACCTGCAGCCTGAGACCGCCTACTCCATCACTGTAGCTGCCTACACCATGAAAGGCGACGGTGCCCGCAGCAAACCCAAGGTGGTGGTGACCAAAGGAGCAGGTACAAGCCCCCGCCCCATGGTTTCCTTTCCCACAGTGTCCCTGCAGAGATCCTGAGCCCCCACGCAAAGAGAGTGTGCCAGAGCAGGGCAGGGGATCTGTCCAGCAGAGTCCAACCCCGTCATCCTCACTCGCCCCTCCAGCCTCTTGGCTGGAGCCAGAGGCAAATAATCAGCAGCTGACTGTACCCACCTCGTCTTCTGTCCCCTCTGGCTTTATCCTGCCAGTCCCTCTGCCTGGACACCCTTCTCCAGGCCACTGTGTCTGCCCCATCCTTTAGGTCCTTGCTTTGTCTCTGCCTGCTCGCGCAGTCCTTCCCCGCCCCACCTCACCCACCGCACCCCACAGTCTGGATTCTGGGCACTCTCTGGACCTCCCCTGCCTTCTGCCCTACCCCATCGTGGCTCTGGCCACCTTGGGTGGGTTGTCATTTTGGGGTGGTGTGCCATCTCCCTAATTGTACCACGAAGCCTCTCTTGGAAGCCCTGCCTCAGTTTCCCCTTCTGGCCTTTCTCATCAGTCCTGGGGTTCTGTTTTTTCCCAGCCACAGACGAGCTGGGTGAGGTGAGAGGCGGCCATGGCGACAGGAAGGATGTTCCCGGCAGAGGGGACAGCCCCGGCAAAAGCCGGTGGAGGGGAACACGCTTAGCCTGTGTGAGGAGCTGTAGAAAGGCCCCCGTCCCCCTTCCCATACCCATTCTTCTTTCGGGGACCCTTGGTGCCACACCTCTGCACCCACAGCCTGACATTCCAGCTAGACACAGCCTTTCCCTACATTGCCACCAGTGCTGCCCATACTGTTTCCTGTGCTAGCCTAGTCTGTGCACGTGTCACCTCCTCCAGGGAGCCTCCCATGATGTGTTTCTCCGCTGTCTGGGGTGTGGCATGATGCTGCTTGCTAAGCTGAGCCCACTGCGTTCACCGACCGCCCAGGCCACTGTCCATTAAAGGCCCTGGTAGATCCTACAGTGGAGAGGCCGGGTTCCCTTGGTACAGTCCAGCCGTCCCTTCTCTTTCCCTCCCCCTAGAACCTCTTGGCGCGTTCGTCATTACTTAGACTTTGAGGGCCACGAGGCACGGGCAGGATTTTGGACACTCCTGTGTCCCATGGGCATCAGTCGGGCTCCGGCAGGGGTCAGATAACTAAGGCAAGAGACGCGGGGCTTGTGACCGAAGGAGGGGAAAGCGCGCAGCCTGCCGCCACGTCTGTGGGTGCCAGCCTTGGCTGGGCTTTCTCAGTCCCAGCCTCCGAGCCGTTCCCAGACCCGCTTTTAAAGCCTGCAGCCTCCCCCCGTGCTCCAAGACAGGAGGGCGGTGCTGACGCCAGCCCTGTGTCCCCACAGTGCTGGGCCGCCCCACCCTGTCGGTGCAGCAGACCCCCGAGGGCAGCCTGCTGGCGCGCTGGGAGCCCCCAGCCAGCACCGCCGAGGACCAGGTGCTGGGCTACCGCCTGCAGTTCGGCCGCGAGGACGCGTCGCCCCTGGCCACACTGGAGTTCCCGCCCACCGAGGACCGCTACACAGCGTCCGGCGTGCACAAGGGGGCCACGTACGTGTTCCGCCTGGCGACCCGGAGCCGCGGCGGCCTGGGCGAGGAGGCGGTGGAGGTGCTGAGCATCCCAGAGGACGCACCCCAAGGCCACCCGCAGATCCTCGAGGCGGCCGGCAACGCTTCGGCCGGCACCGTGCTGCTGCGCTGGCTGCCGCCTGTGCCCGCCGAGCGCAACGGGGCCATCGTCAAGTACACGGTGGCCGTGCGGGAGGCCGGCACCCTGGGCCCCGCCCGAGAGACCGAGCTGCCGGCGGCCACCGAGCCGGGTGCCGAGAACGTGCTCACGCTTCAGGGCCTCAAGCCTGACACGGCCTATGACCTCCAAGTGCGGGCCCACACGCGCCGGGGCCCCGGCCCCTACAGCCCCCCCGTCCGCTACCGGACGTTTCTGCGGGACCAAGGTAGGCGCGCGGCGACCCCGCACCAGAGCCGGACTGGGCCTCGCGCCCCCCCCACCCCAGCCCCCTCCCTCTCCCCCGCCAGGTAAGTGCTCACTTTTCTGCTTCCTCATGGACGCTCGAGGCGAGTCCGGACCCCCAGGCTCTGGCGTTGGCAAAGGTGGGACATGCCTCGGTGGCACCGCCGTGTCCCCCACCCCTCCTCCTCCGCCTTCTCTCTGCAGCCGCGCCGTCTACCCCCACAGGGACTTGGGACAGGGCCAGGCAGGGCCGGGCCAGGGCCAGGCAGGAAGGCCGTAGGCACAGCAGACGACAGGGAGCGCCTGGGCCGCCCCGTCCCACCCCACCCGCCCGCCCCGCACCCCCGCGCTCACCTGGCTTCTCTTTTGCTCTCTCCCACTCGGCCACTGCCCGGCGCAGTCTCGCCCAAGAACTTCAAGGTGAAGATGATCATGAAGACCTCGGTCCTGCTCAGCTGGGAGTTCCCCGACAACTACGACTCCCCCACACCCTACAAGGTGCAGCCCCCAGGCGGCCAGAGGGCCAGCAAGCCGGGGTGGCCTGGAGTCCAGGCTTGTTGCGGGGTCGGGGGGGGTGGGCTTCAGCTGTGCTCGGGGCCGGGTGGGAGCAGACTTCACTGGGAATCAAGACTTGGACTGGGTTCTGGCTCGGTTTGGGATTAGGGCTCAGACAGGATGGGGATGCAGAGCTGGGGCTCAGCTGGGACCGGGGCTCAGTGTGGGCTCAAGACTTCACCAGGGGTCGGGGCTCAGTCTCCGCTCAGTGTGAACAGGCTAAGTCGGGAGCGGGAGCTGCTTCTGGGACTCAGGCTCAGTCAGACCGAGTTGGGACCCATCGCCGGGGCTCAGCTAGGGTTGAGGCTCTGTCAGAAGTCGGGGCCCAGTTATAGGATCAGAGCTCAGTCAGGGGTGGGACTCAAGAGTTGGGGCTTGGCCAGGGGTCAGAGTTCACTCAGCTGGGGCAGAGGCTCGGTCTGGGTGGGTTTGGCAGGGTCAGGGCCAAGCCGGGGCGGGGGCTGGGCGCAGAGCCGCGCTGAGCCGGACCGGGCCCGCAGATCCAGTACAATGGGCTCACACTGGACGTAGACGGCCGGACCACCAAGAAGCTCATCACACACCTCAAGCCCAACACCTTCTACAACTTCGTGCTGACCAACCGCGGCAGCAGCCTGGGTGGCCTCCAGCAGACCGTCACCGCCTGGACCGCCTTCAACCTGCTCAGCGGCAAGCCCAGCGTGGCCCCCAAGCCCGACACCGACGGCTTCATCTTGGTGTACCTGCCTGACGGCCAGAGTCCCGTGCCCGTCCAGTACGCTCGACCCCCCGCCCCCGGAACCCCTCACACCCCACAGCCAGCCGTGGGACCGGGGCCAGCCGCGGCACCGTCCGGTGCCTGCGTCTCCTCGCCTGTGCATAAAGGGGGGATTACGTCAGCTTCATGTCACGTGTCCCGTGTTCCTCGGCGTTGTCAATGCACGTGGCCTCGTGTCCTGACATCACTGTGTAGTTGATCAGCTGCTGATTTGGGGTTCCCAGACTGACGGGCGGGACACCTACACGTGGCCCTGTGGTGTGGCTGTAAGAGGCACCAGAGTCCCCGATGGGGAGAGGGCTTCGTGAAGGAGAATGAGGGGCTCCAGAAGTGTGTGGGCGTAGCAGTGGGGGCTCTGAAGGATGAGCAGGAGTTCGGGGCTGTCGTTGCCTGGGGTAGGCATCATCAGAGGCTGTAGGTTTAAAAACCACTGGGGCTGCAGGGGAAGGCCCGCCATTGTGGGCGAAAGGAAGGGTCAGCATAGGGGCTCCCCACGCATGCACTCCCAGATGGCATAGCTCGCTCACGACTCCGGACAGTTCCCCTCTAAGTCCTCTTCCCAACAGGAGCTACTTCATCGTGATGGTGCCGCTGCGCAAGTCCCGGGGGGGGCAGTTTCTGACCCCACTGGGCAGCCCAGAGGACATGGACCTGGAGGAGGTGAGGGCTGGGGCCTGACCACGGGCAGACCTCCCAGCCGCTGCGCGCCCCGTTGCGCCCTGCAGGCTCTGAGCGCCGCCCGCCCGTCTCCGCAGCTCACCCAGGACGTGTCCCGGCTGCAGCGGCGCAGCCTGCGGCACTCGCGCCAGCTGGAGGTGCCCCGGCCCTACATTGCGGCGCGCTTCTCCGTGCTGCCGGCCACCTTCCAGCCTGGCGACCAGAAGCAGTACGGTGGTTTCGACAACAGAGGCCTGGAGCCTGGCCACCGCTATGTCCTCTTCGTGCTGGCCGTGCTGCAGAAGAGCGAGCCCGTGAGTCCCCACGGTGTCTGCCCTTATCCGCCACCCCCGCCCTGCAGGGAGGTGGACCCCGGGGGATCTCAGCCCCCAGGGCCCGGACCTCAGATCCAGACACGGACCCACCCCCCACACCCCTTGCTCCCTGCACTGGAAGTCAGGGGACTCCCAAGAGGACGGCATTTAGGGGAAGGAGCTTTGGGCCTGGGGCTTTGACGGACGTGTAGGAATTTAGCAAGGACAAGGCAGCCCAGGACTTGGACATGCCAAGGTCTGGAGGTGCAAGAGGAGCAGAGGATTTCAGGAGGCCGGAGCGGGGGTGGCGGGGAGAAGGAAGATGACCCAGGCTGCCGGCAGGGACCAGAGGAGGGGGTGCCGGGGCAGGGGGACAGAGGTGTGTGGCCAAGCAAGACCCAACTGGCTGCCGCGATGGGGTAGGACCCTGAGGGAGGTCCCCGCTCTCTGCCCCACTCTGCAGACATTTGCAGCCAGCCCCTTCTCAGACCCCTTCCAGCTGGACAACCCCGACCCCCAGCCTATTGTGGATGGCGAGGAGGGCCTCATCTGGGTGATCGGGCCTGTGCTGGCCGTGGTCTTCATCATCTGCATCGTCATCGCCATCCTGCTCTACAAGAAGTGAGGCCCCGCCCCGCCTGAGGGAGAGGGGCTTGGAAAGGGGGGGTTCAGGGTTTCGGGGGGGCCTAGGGAAGGGTCATCTCAGGCCCTCACAGAGGCCTTGCTGGGACGGATAGGGAAACCGAGGCTTGGGGTCAAGCCGCTTGATTGAAGTCACACGGCCTGGGGTTTGGACCAAGCCTGCAAGCCCCACACGACTCCTCAAGGTGTGGGGCAGAGGCGGCCTCTGTCCAGTTTAACGAAGGTGGTCACCGGGCAGGCCACCTGGGACGTGTCCCAGCTTAGAAGGCGGGGACGGACCCAGCAGGGAGGCCCAGCCCCGTTTTCTGGCCAAGGTTCAGCGAGGTGAAGGCCACCGGCCATCACCGGACAGGCCCTGTGTGGCCAGCACGTGCTCACCTGTCCTCTTTTCCCTCCTCGCTCGCGTCTGCACGCGGGAGCAGCAAACCCGACAGGTGAGCACTGGGCCTGCCCTCAGAGGGGGGGCCTGAGGCAGGAGGAGGGGGCTGGGGGGCGCTGAGCTGCCCCCGGGGGTGCCACACACCTGGGTGGTCCTGGGAGCCCAGCCGTGCACGCACCCGCCCTCATCCCGTGTGCTGGGTCGCGTTCGTGGTGCCGGCGTGTGCCCATCTGTGTGCACACGTGGCACACTGGTGCTCACACACGCTCCTCCCCCCCCCACGAAGTAAGCGCAAGGACTCGGAGCCCCGCACCAAGTGCCTGCTGAACAACGCCGACCTCGCCCCCCACCACCCCAAGGACCCTGTGGAAATGAGGCGGATTAACTTCCAGACGCCAGGTACGCGCCCCTGCCCGGTGCAGGGACGAGGCCAGCTGGAGAGGACGCTGCTCCCTGTCACCCTCCTGTGCCCCGCGTAGCCGAGCCCCCTGTGGTTAGACTCCAGCCTCCCCAATCTGCGGGGCCCAGGGCTTGGAGCCCCCACGGGTGCGGCCTGCTTGCAGTCAGCGAGGCTTTTTAAAAGGTCACACGTGATGGGCAGCTGCCGTCTTCTCGGGAGCCTAAGGGATGTCGTCAAACAGAACCACCAAAGGCCTCATTTTTCCGGGTGGGAAGAGGCTTCTGCCCGTACCCCTCGTCGCGAGCCCACTCAGTGGCGGGTGTTGGCGTTTTCCCTTGGCCTTTTCCACGCTGCCCTGGGGTGTGCCCCAAGCAAGTACACCTCTCTGGGGCCCTGTCCCTCGCCCTGCGTGGGCCACAGGTGCCCCTGCTCCCCCGCCTCGTCATCGTTTCCTATAGGTTCATAGGGGGCCGCCAAAGTCTCCGGCCACGCCTGGCGGGCGACGGCTTCTTGTTCTTGGCTGTGTCCATGCAGTGGTACACACACTCCGTCTCCCCTCTCTCCGAACCAGCCGCTTCTAATCAGAGTTTTACATTTAACCGATGGCTGCCGTCCTCCTCGCACTCAGCATGGGGCTGCCTGTGCCCCTCTGCCCGCCCTCCAGGCTCCGCCTCCTGCATGTGATCTGGTCCACGTTAACCGTTTCCAAGTGGAGGTCTTAAACATTTGCATTCGCTAGTGGCCCCCGTCCCCGGGGTCTCGCCTGCCGTTCCCATGGCCCCGTTTCTGTGCCGCGGCCGGACCGGCCCAGTCGATTTCGTTTTTGTCGAACGAGGACTCCGAGGGGCTGCATTTAACTGGTGGCTGCAGCCCTCCACAACAGGTCGTGGTACCTGTTGTGGCCTCCCTCCTCTCTCCTGTCTCTGGGCAGAAAGGAGTTTCCCTTTCACGTCAGCGATGTTCCCATCAAGGTGTCTTTAAACACGCACATTTAGCCGATGGCCGCCTGGGCCCATGACTCCCTCCCCGCCCCCGGGTTTCTCCCTCACCATACTGCATCCTCCTCCAGAACTCCCCCTGCTGACCTTACAGGGGACCCAGGGCCAGGTGGGTCTGGGGGACGTGATGACAGAAGAACCTACAACTTTGGGATCTTCCCGAAGGCACGTGTGGACGCCGGGCGGAGGGAAACAGCAGCTCCTGCCGGGCCCGGGGTCAGGCGGGCAGCCGCGTGCCCCGGTCGCTGACGTCGCGCTCGCTCCGCCTCTGTCGCCTGGCTGTTGCGCGTGCGCCCGGCACGGGTGGGGGCGGCGGTGGCCCCGCGTGTTTTCATTTGTGTATTGTTTGCTGTTTCTGCAGATTCAGGCCTCAGCAGCCCCCTCAGGGAGCCGGGGTTTCACTTTGAAAGTTAGTTCCTGTGTCCCGCTCGCGGCTTCCTTTTGCCACCCCGTTTGTTTCCATCTCTGGTTTCTCCATCCCGCCTCCTAGCTCCGCCCGCCCGTCCCGCGCTGGCTTGAGGGGCAGGGGGAGGTCTGGCCTGCTGGGCCCTGGGCCCGCTGGTTGTGACTGGCGGGGCGGGTCGGGACACAGGTGAGACACATGGGCACACACACACGTGAGAGCAGGCGCCCACCTCCGCGACAGCTGGGACACCCACCAGGCACAGGGACGCCAGCCTCAGACCCTGTAGGGGTGGGCGTCGGGAACACGTGAGCGGCAGCTGTTTGCCATCCAGCCCAGCGGCGTCTTAACGGGTCAGTCCCGGTGCGTCCGTGGCGGCACTGAGCTGCAGAGTGAGCATGGGTGTGGGTGCGCACGTAGCCGTCGCCCTCTGAGAGGAGGGGCGTTCCAGACCAGACAGCAGGAAGAGCCAGGCCCACCCCGCTGCCTCCTGCCACCCCCGGGGGCTCTGGAGATCAAGGACGGCCCCGGTCCATGTAGCCGATGAGAGAACCAGCCCTCAGAGCGGGGCGTAGCAGCCCTGCCCCACGCAGGTGTCCGGAGGGGCAGGGACACACCCACACCCCCCCATCTGACCCCTTAGCTCTGCCGCTGATCTCGGGGGGGCAGAAAGGGGTGTCCGTACCCTGTGCCCGCCCTGGGGAGCGGAGTCTCTAGAGGCCCAGCCCGCCGTCATCCGCTGCTTCATTTCTGTGTCACCCACCTGCTTCCCGCTACACAGCACCAGGAGCTTGAGGTCCTGCAGGGCAGATCCTCCCCAGCGGGGGGCGGGGGCCTGGGGCGGGCAGACACGGGGAGCCAGGGGCGCCGGGCGCGGCTGGGCTGCAGCCTCCAGCACTCCCGTTTCAGGCCCGCAGGCCTGGGGTCTCCCCACCCTGCCACCCCCTCTAACCGCAGCTCGTCCATCGCAGACTCACGCTGTAGAGCACCCCGCCCCAGCCCCTGGGCTGGCCCCACAGTGACCAGCCCATGCCGCGGCTCTGCTCTCCCTGCAGGCATGCTCAGCCACCCCCCGGTCCCCATCGCGGACATGGCCGAGCACACGGAGCGCCTCAAGGCCAACGACAGCCTCAAGCTCTCGCAGGAGTATGAGGTGAGCCCACCCCTGCCCCCTGCCCCTCCCTGGGCCACCAGTGCCTGCGCTGACCCTCCCACCTCCCGACCCCCGCAGTCCATCGATCCAGGCCAGCAGTTCACATGGGAGCACTCCAACCTGGAGGTGAACAAGCCCAAGAACCGCTACGCCAACGTCATCGCCTACGACCACTCCCGGGTCATCCTCCAGCCCATCGAAGGTGCGTCCCGGCCCCGGCCCCGGCCCTGGCCACCCTCCCTCATTCCCCAGACAGCACGGGACCCCGCACCCCAGGGCCAGCGTACCCGGGCCAGGGGACACACGGGGGAGCCGAAGCCCGGTTCCGGGCTCAGGCCTGGTCCAGCCCCAGCCAGAAGCCGCCGGGAGTGTCTAGACAGACACGTGTACATCGATGTCCGTTACGTTTCCGTCCTTTCCTCCACGTCTCTGGTGCTCAGCTGGAGCAGTTCTGACCCCTGGGGACATTGGGCAACGTCTGGGGTTGTGTTTGTAGTCACGAATAGGGGGGTGGGGTGCTGGTGACACCTGGAGGGGGGAGGCCCGGGGTGACACTCAGCCCCCGATGGTGCACGGGACGCCCCCTCCACCGAGGAGGATCTCACCCCGTCGCAGTCCTGCTGAGAGGAGAAACGGAGGACGTGTCACGACCTCGTGAGGGCAGAGGGGCGGTCCCAGGGGGCTTCCCGGTGGTTGCGTGGAGCCCGCTTAGAAGGACAGGGCTCCCCACCCATCCCCGGCTTCTTGCCTGGCCGCAGGCGTCGTGGGCAGCGACTACATCAATGCCAACTACGTGGATGGCTACCGGCGGCAGAACGCGTACATCGCCACGCAGGGGCCGCTGCCCGAGACCTTCGGTGACTTCTGGCGTATGGTGTGGGAGCAGCGCTCGGCCACCATCGTCATGATGACGCGGCTGGAGGAGAAGTCGCGGGTGAGGCCCGGAGCCCGCCGCCCGGGGCCCCCGCCAGCCCCGGCCACACTCACGTCTGCTCCGCTCTCTCCATGCAGATCAAGTGTGATCAGTACTGGCCCAACCGGGGCACGGACACCTACGGCTGCATCCAGGTCACACTGCTGGACACCATTGAGCTGGCCACGTTCTGCGTGCGGACGTTCTCCCTGCACAAGGTGCGGCCTGGCGGGGCTGGCGGCGGTGGGGGGCGGTGTGGGGGGGGAGACAGGCCCCGGCGCCTCCCCTGGGGGCCCCCCATCAGTCAGAGGTGACCCAGTGTGCTGACCCTTCGTGAAGCTCTCTGTATGGATAGGGAAACCGAGGCTCAGAGGCGGGCAGCCCTTGTCTCTGGCCACAGCAGGAGGACAGAACCAGCTGACCCCAGCGGAGTAATGAACTTGGCATCTCCTCGCCACCCATCCTGCCCCAGGTGTCACCTACACGCTCCTTCTCTGGCCTCACCCCCCCGGGCCTGCGACGGGGTCCTGGCGGAGTCAGCCCTGCCCTTGGGGTGCGCTGAGCCTCGGGCAGCGCCCTGAGCTGGGGAGACTCTGCGGGCCCCACAGTCGGGGTTGGGGCAGAGCAGTCTGCAGACGGGGTGTAACTGAGGGCCGCTGTCCGTGGCGGGCTTCCCTCTGGCTTCACCGTCAGTGGGTTCGCTTGGGGCAGGTAGCCACCCAGGGCCACTTCGTATTGTCGTGGTGGGGAGGGGAGGTGCTTGCGGCACGGCGAGGACCCCCGATCCCAGGCAGGTCCTCTCTCAACATCAGCGCATGCCTGGCCCGAGTGCCGGAAAGCTGAGCAGGCAGCCCAGAGGGCGTGAGGCGGCTGGGTCATTCACGCGTGTGGGGCGCCCACTGTGGCCAGGTCCTGACGGGCACCAGGACACAGCGGGGACCAGGAGAGACAGAATGTCCCACCCTCATGGGGACGAGACACAAAAGATGAAAATGACAAGAGTCTTTCTTGTTGTTGTTAATTGTCTGGGGGGTTGGTACAGTAACATCTTCACAGTGTGGCACCCGCGTGGCCCATTGCGTGCTGACCGCCGGCGTCTGTCTCCTCCCGTCACCACGCAGGTGACCCCCATGACCCTCTTTGTCGTCCCCCCGCCCCCTTCCGCTCTGGTAACCACTGTTCCGCTTCTGTATCCGCGAGTTTGTTCCTTCGTTGCGTTTGTTCACTGGTTTTGTTTTACATCCCACTGTGAACGCAGTCACGTGACTCGGTCGTTTCCGTCTGACCTTTCGCTCAGCATGACACAGTCAGGGTCCATCCTTGTCCCAAAGGGCAGAAATCCATATTTTTCACAGCTGAGTAATATTCCACTGTCCGCACGCACCACGGCCCCTTTACCGTCGTCGGTCAGCGGACACTCGGGTGGTTCTGTGTCTTGGCTGTCGTGAATATCGCTGCCGTGAACGTTAGGGAGCGCGTGTCTTTACGGATAAACTGGGCTAGACACCCAGAAGCCGAGTCTCAGGTGACCTCTAAGGTGGCCTCCGAGGCCTGGTCACCGTGCCGGAAGGGTGGAGCCGCCGTCCGCTGAGGCGGGGGAGCGGTTGGGGGAAAGAGTTGAGCACAGTGTTGGCCCCGTCGTTTGAGCAGGACGCGAAACTCCTCTTGTAGAGAAAAGTGGCCGGGGTGGCCCAGAGGCCATGAATTCAGTGTCCTCTGCGTGTGGTAGTGGGCCGCAGTGACGGGCCGTGTCTCTGTCATCCTCAGAACGGCTCCAGCGAGAAACGCGAGGTCCGCCAGTTCCAGTTCACGGCGTGGCCGGACCATGGGGTGCCTGAGTACCCCACGCCGTTTCTGGCTTTTCTGCGGAGGGTCAAGACCTGCAACCCGCCGGATGCCGGCCCCGTCGTGGTCCACTGCAGGTGAGCCTGTCCGTCCTCCCCACCCGACGCCCCGCACCCCGGGGACCCCCTCACCCTGTGCCAGTCTGCATCCCGCGCCCGAGGGCCCCTGACGCCGTGCGTGTCCCCACAGCGCTGGCGTGGGCCGCACCGGCTGCTTCATCGTCATCGACGCCATGCTGGAGCGGATCAAGCCCGAGAAGACGGTGGACGTGTACGGCCACGTGACGCTCATGCGCTCCCAGCGCAACTACATGGTGCAGACCGAGGACCAGTACAGCTTCATCCACGAGGCCCTGCTGGAGGCCGTGGGCTGCGGCAACACGGAGGTGCCGGCCCGCAGCCTCTACGCCTACATCCAGAAGCTGGCCCAGGTGGAGCCCGGAGAGCACGTCGCGGGCATGGAGCTCGAGTTCAAGGTGGGCGGGCTGGGAGGCCGCTGTGCGGGGGCCGGGAGGCCGCTGTGCGGGGGCCGGGGCCCGGAGTTTGGGGGCGGCGAGCCCCGGCCGGCCGCTGGGCCCTGTGCGTTCCGGCCGGAGGCCGCCCTGACGGCCGCCCACCGCCTCGTCCCCGCAGCGGCTCGCCAACTCCAAGGCCCACACGTCCCGCTTCATCAGTGCCAACCTGCCCTGCAACAAGTTCAAGAACCGCCTGGTGAACATCATGCCATACGAGAGCACGCGCGTCTGCCTGCAGCCCATCCGCGGCGTCGAGGGCTCCGACTACATCAACGCCAGCTTCATCGACGGCTACAGGTGCCTCTCCCCCCCTCCCCCCGGGTCCCAGCCTCGTGCCCAAGGGCCTCCGCCCTCACTGTGGTGACAGTCACAGCCAAGGACACTTCAGTTTGCATTTAACTGATGGCTGCTGTCCGCCGCACAGCTCCGTCTCCCCTTCTGCCCTGGTGGTTCTCGGTCTGGGCGGTTCTGCCCCCAGTGGAAACAGGCAGTGTCTGCAGACGTCCTCGAGTGTCACGATGTGGCCGGGGGAGGGTGGCTGCTCTGGCGTCTTGTGGGTGGGGGCCGAGGATCTCGTTCAGCTCCCTGTAGCGCGCCCTCGGCGAGGACAATCCCACCTTGAATGCTGGCCCCGCTGAGGTGGACAGACCTCGGCCAGGGGTGGCTGTCCGGGCGGGAGGCACGGCCCGTGCGGAAGCCTCGGGGTGAGGGCGGGTGTGGTGTGTGCAAACAGGTGAGAGCAGCTCACTGGCCCCACAGAGGAGGCCAGCGGCCCGTGCCGCGTCTTCCTCAGAGACCTGGTGTCCTGAGGGGTGTCCTGCGGCCGGCAGGTTCCCTCGGGATTGTTGGGGGAGCTGAGCAAGACGGGGTGGAGATGGTCCACCGGCCACCTATCTGGGGCAGGCAGGGCACGGCTGCCGGGGGCGCCGCTCTGCCCCTGACCCGCAAGGCAGCACCGAGTTGGTGCGAGGCCCGGGCCTCCCTGCAGCTGCGCTCACCGCCCCCTCCCCACCCCACAGGCAGCAGAAGGCCTACATCGCCACGCAGGGGCCGCTGGCCGAGACCACGGAGGACTTCTGGCGCATGCTGTGGGAGAACAACTCCACCATCGTGGTGATGCTGACCAAGCTGCGGGAGATGGGCCGGGTAGGTGGGCACCCGGGGGCCAGGCGGGGGGCAGGCGGGGCCCCAGACGGCCTGACCGTGCTCCCGCCCCCGCCACAGGAGAAATGTCACCAGTACTGGCCAGCCGAGCGCTCCGCCCGCTACCAGTACTTCGTGGTGGACCCGATGGCCGAGTACAACATGCCTCAGTACATCCTACGGGAGTTCAAGGTCACAGACGCCCGGGTGAGTGTGGCATCCGCCTGGGGTTCTGGACGGCGCCTCCCGAGCTGGGGACAGAGCAAGGCCTGGGGGCGGGAACAAGCCTGGGAGGTTGTGGGGACAAGAGCGAGTCGGCCAGTTGACCGGTCTCCTACCACCTGGTGGGCGGGAAAGAGGGCCAGGTCCCTGCGCTGACCCCGCCGTGTCCCCGTTGGAGTGGGCATGCACCGCTCACCGGGGGGCGTGGCCCGAGGGCGTCACGTGAAAGGGGATGGGGTGAGCCCTGGAAGCAGCCACCGGGAGGACCGTGTCAGAGGTTTGGAATCCTGGGTGAGGGAGATCAGGGGTGCTGGGGGGTGGGAATGAGCCATGGGATGGAAAAGGGCGGTGAGCAGTAGCAGTCGGCACCCCAGGGTGGGGAGGGGTGAGCAGGGGAAGTGGAGGGGGCCCCATTGGGGACGGTGAAGGATGGAGGGGGTGGTGTCGGACGAGGGGTGAGCCGCGGTGGTCGATGGAAGGTGTCGCCACTGGGGGATGGGGTGGGGGAGGACGGCGTGGGGTGCGGCATAGCCGGGGGTCGTGGAGATGCAGCACGGAACCGAGGAGCACAGCTGTGGGTTGCACTGCGGGTCGGTGGGGCAGGACGGGGAATGGCCGAGGACAGCGGCGTCAGGTGCCACTGTGGCCATGGTGGATGGGACGGGGTGGGACAAGAGTGGGGTGAGAGGAGCACGTTGGGGGCTGGAGGGTGGACAGGAGCCACGGGAGATGGTGTCACTGCAAACAAAACCCAGAGAACCCACAGACGCAGAGAACGGTGCGGTGGTTGTGGAGGAAAAGGGACTGGGGGACAGCAGAAGGGGGCAAGGGGGTCAAACGTGGGGGCAGGAAACGAGTTCGGGGGTGGACAGTGCGGTGTGCAGGTGTCGTGTTATAGGGTCGTACACTGGAAACTGAGGTCACCTCAGTAACCGAAGCCACCTGGTGATTTAACTTACAAAAGCCGGGGTCATGGGGTGGGGACCGTGGACGCTGGGGGAGGAAGGCAGCATTGGCTGTGGGACCGGAGCATCCCCGTGAGACGATGCCATTAGGGTTGACGGTCGGGGGCCGTCCGGGTGGCTGGCAGGAGCGGCACCGGGGGCAGTGCTGGCTGGTGACGGGGGCGGGATCGGAAGGTGGCCGGGACGGAAAACAGCCCTGACCGTCCCTGACATCAGAAGCCAGACCGGGGGCCTCTGTGTTCCAGGATGGCCAGTCCCGGACCGTCCGGCAGTTCCAGTTCACGGACTGGCCGGAGCAGGGCGTGCCAAAGTCCGGGGAGGGCTTCATCGACTTCATCGGCCAAGTGCACAAGACCAAGGAGCAGTTCGGCCAGGACGGCCCCATCTCCGTCCACTGCAGGTGAGCGGCCCCCGGCCCTGCCCATTTCCGGCTGGGGACAGCGGGGGGCAGGGGCCGGCCGCAGCCTGAGGCCGCGCGGCCTGGTCCGCTGTGGCCCTGGTCCGCTGTGGCCCTGAGTGCCGCCTCCCCCCCGCAGCGCCGGTGTGGGCAGGACGGGCGTCTTCATCACGCTCAGCATCGTGCTGGAGCGGATGCGGTACGAGGGCGTGGTGGACATCTTCCAGACGGTGAAGATGCTGCGCACCCAGAGGCCCGCCATGGTGCAGACAGAGGTGAGGCGGGCCAGGCCGCCGGCCGCGCCCCCTGCCACGAGTCCCCGGTCCCCGTCAGTGGGTGGTCTCCAGCACCCGCCTCAGCCGGAAGCGGGTTAGTCCGCTCGCGACCCCAGACTGGAGCCCAGAGCCAAGCGGGGTCCAGCCCCAGCCCAGGCCCAGCCCGGCCGTAGCCCAGCCAGGGCCCCGCGCCCGGAGTGTAGGGTCCCGCTGCTCCCGGACAGGGAGGCGAGGCCTGCCTGGGAAGGGGTTCCCCGCCACGTCCTCGGACGCCCTCGTCTGGGGCAGATGGAGCTGGAGTCTGATCCCGCCCGGAGGGACGGCCAGAGAGTGGGACGTGCGGGGGCCAGGCCGGGGGCGTAGCTGGGGGCACGGGGGCCCTGGGGGTGCGGAGCGGCACTGATGGGTGCCCCCGCCCCCCGCCCCCGCAGGACGAGTACCAGTTCTGTTACCAGGCGGCCCTGGAGTACCTCGGCAGCTTCGACCACTATGCAACGTAAAGCCATGGGCGCCCCCGGCCCGACTCCACCGGCCCCGGAGGCCTCTGCCCGCGCCGGGTGGGCCTCGGGGGGCCCAGACCTCAGCGGCCACCGTTCCGCACCGTCTCTGGGAACGGCGCAGCCCCTCGGCCCCCGTGCGGCCCCCACCACCTCCCTGGCGCCGGCCACCGCCTTCAGATACTTGCCACATTCCTCATTCCCTTCTGATTCCAAACGAGAGGTTCCGGGGTGGGGGGTGGGGGGACGGCGAGCAGATGGGGCTCCCCCAGGACCGGGCGAGGCGAGGGCGGGGCCGCGAACAGGACCCTTTCCCCCCAGAGCCTCCGGGCCTGCAGCCTGGGGGTGCGGGGGGGGTGGTCCGGGGGGCAGGTGTCTTTCCAAACTCCGTGTAACCGACTCCAGTGACATTTCCTTTTTTTTAAATAGCGTATTTTTTTCCTTTTTTTTTTTTAAAGAAGAAACAAACAGGAAAAAAAAACTTGCCAGTCAAGAAATTTAAAAAGAAAACCGTTGCTTATCCCTGTTCTGTTCACGGCGTGTTTTTTTACCGCAGAGAAGGTTCTGGTGGGCCGGCCGCGTCCGCACATGCGCTGACACCTGTCCCCGCGGCTGGCTTTTTCCTTTTTCCTGCCGTCGGAAGGCGGGCTTCACTCCAGATGAGACGTCCTTTTGCTCCTTGTTTCGTTTCGTTTCTTTTTTTTTTATTTTTTATTCAATTCTCAGACATATCAAGGACCGTGCCGGGGGTGGGGCAGGCGGGGGCTCGAGCCCAGCAGCTTCGGGTTCGAATGCGCCAGGGCGGGCGCTGCCCGGGAGGTGGCAGTGACCCCCCTGCCCCGCAGCCTGCGCCCCGTCGCTCGCCCCCGAGGGGGACAAACGAGCAAAACGGGAGCCTCCACCGCTCCGGGGACCGAGCTCTGGGCCGCTGCGGTGCAGGAGCCTTTCTCCCGGGACAAGGGGGCAGTTTGGGGGCAAAAGCAGAGAGGACGGGATCCCCCACCCCCAAGCAAGTGACTTTTTTTCTCTTTGTACGAGAGCGGCTGTCGCTGCTCCTGACCGCGCTCTCCACACACGCCGCGGGGTGGCTTTCCCACCCGTGTATGTAGATAAATCAACTTTGTATTAAAGGAAGGTCGTCCGACCCCGGCCCGTGGTGGCGTCTTTGTCGTGCCCCTGTCCGCCCCGCCTCGTCCCTGGGCCTGGCAGGGCCTGGAGAACTGACGCTGTCTCACCCCGTCGCGTGACCATTTAGCGAGGAGTGGGGCCCGGAGAGGTGGTGCTGCTGGTCCCAGGTCGCGCAGCGTC
This sequence comes from Cynopterus sphinx, assembly GCA_030015415.1. Classification (NCBI taxonomy): domain Eukaryota; kingdom Metazoa; phylum Chordata; class Mammalia; order Chiroptera; family Pteropodidae; genus Cynopterus; species Cynopterus sphinx. The sequence continues at coordinate 39,037,016 of CM057390.1, read as the reverse complement.
CAGGGAGCCAGGCTGGACTTTGAACCCAGAACCCGAGTCCTGGGCTTACAGGGGCTGCCCCGGCGAGAAGTTATTCTTGACGACCCCGTCCCCACCGCGGAGCATCCTGGGGTGTGGGTGTCATCACCTCAGGTTACCCTTGCGGGAACGGGGGCCCCGGAAAACCAGCCCAGAGCACCCGATGGGTTTGAAACGGAGCTGGGGTTCCTCCGCCGGCCAGCCCTAGCCATGGCCCCAAACCGCACCCCCCGCCGCCCTCTCCAGAGGGGGCCGTGGTGGGGCTGAGCCCGGGGAGGGAAGCACCACGTGGGGAGAGGGACCCGTGCTCAGAGCCGGGGTCAGACCCTGGGGTTTGGCGGGCAGGCCGCTTCCCCACACGTCACCCGGGAGCCAGAGACAGGGTGACAGACACTCCCCTTGGGGTCACACACAAGCTTCGGGGACGAGGAGTGGTCTTAGGGGCCCAGCCTGGGGAAGGGGGGTCGCCCCGTTTAGAAACCCTCAGATCCGGTAGAAGATGCGACTGGTACCGTCAGTAAACAGATCGATCAGACTCTAATCTCGAACCCCAAACCCTCAAACACGCGGAACGTTGATGAAACGTCAGCGTTCAGACAGCCGGAGGCGGGCAGCTTTACGAACCCCAAGAAGCGGGTGTTGTTAACTACGCTGACCTGACCTGGGCACCAGGGACGGTTCTGCAGTAAAGTCGGCCTAAGTGGGGAATTAAAAAACACGTTTCTAAGTGAGGCTTGGGTTTTTAGAAGGAATCAACGGAAACGACGTTTTTTGAAACTGAACCAATAACCCATTGTGCTGCGGAAGCTGTGGACTGCAGCCAAAGGCGCACCCAGGGAGCATGCGTAGCCTCCAGCACGTGGATCAGAAAAGGAGACGCTGGGAAAATAAATGAACTTAAAAAAAAACTTCTAATTCAAATGACTGGAAAGGAAGAGAAAAGATCCCAATACAGAGAAAAGACGGGTGGGAGTTAACTGGGCATCGTCGTGCTATTCTCTCGCGTTAAAAACGTGTAGCTCCCGCCTTCTGAATGCAGTAAGGGAGGACGTCCTCTCAGTGGCAGGTTGTGGGGCTCGGTCTGCGCTGCTGGGGGCCCGGGCGGACCCGCCGCCCCGCACCGCTCGCCTTGGGCATGTCCGGCTGGATGCAGTCGAACGCTGGACCGGCCTGGAATAGAACGTGGCTCTTTGTGGAAACATCTCGAAAGCCGTTTCCTCCACCTGCGTGGCCTGGAAACTCTGAATTCATTAAAATCCAGGAGAAAGAGGCAAAAGGAAGCGGCCAAGTTCCCCTTTTCTCCTCGCATTTCAGTCAGGGGGGACAATGGGCAGCCGGAGAGCTTCTGCGAGGCTGTCCCCGCCCCGGGCCCCAAGCGAGACCCTGCAGAGGCGGCCCCGGCCCGCCCACCCGCCGAGCTTGGTCACAGGCGGCGCCTGGCTCCCTGCTCCGCGGCCCCTCTGAGGGGGCTCCGGCTGAGTGCACCCCCAGCCTCACCCGGACTGTTTATTTATTTATTTGTTTATTTTATAATCTCGGTCATGTTTAGGATTTTTTTCTCCTCAAGAGGGAAGAAAAAAAACTAATTACATCCCTGAAGGAGGGGCCTCTTAAATCACAGCGGTGACACGAGAAGCACGGTGATGCGGGCCAGGCCCGCGGCCTGGGGACTGGGGACGGCGTCTTATCTCATTAAGATTTAATTAAGAATTATGTCCCGGCGCCTCCTGTTTCGTTATCGTCAGGCCCAGCCGACGTCTAATCTTTTTCCCCGCATGCAGGAGGGTCTGGGCGCTCGCTAATGAACCTCCGGCTCTCTCTTTGGGGAACTTTAATAAAATTAGCCCGCACCGACGAGCACCGGTCCGGCGTGCTTCTGGAAGGAGCGCTGGCTGTCCTGTCCGTTCCGGGGCACTGCGGGGGACCCCGGGGGACACCGTGGGGGCCACGGGAGGATGCGGCCGGCCGATCCGTGTGATCCGGGCCTATGTGACCCGCCCCGCCAGCCGAGGGAGGTCTGTCTGCCTGGGTGAGTGTCCCTGGAGCCACCGAGCACCCACTGTGTTCGGGTCCCAGGCTGGGTGCCGCAGACTCAGCCAGGCAGGGCTTTCTGCCCTTAGGGGAGCCAGTGGACGAGACGAAACTGAATCATCCGCAAACAGAACGAAGCCAGCGGGTGCGCCGGGTCGGTTTCTCTCTGCCGCCAGGGGGAGCTGCCAGAGATCCGGTGGCTTAAAGCCCCATGAAGTCCTTTCCCGATTCTGGAGGGTCTCCCGGGGGTCTCCCGGGGCTGGCTGACCTCGGGGTGTCTGCAGGGCCGCCCCTCCTGGAGGCGCCAGCCACAAACCCATCGCTGCCTCTTTCAGCCTACAGAGCCACCTCCACTCCCCGGCTCGTGGCCCCTTCTCCCAGCTCCACGGCCAGCCCTGATGGGCCGAGGGCCTCTCAGATCACCACCCGTCCTTGGGCCTGCCCGAAGGGTCTGTGACCAGTGACCTTCGTTCCATCTGCAAACGTAGCTGCCTCTGGCCACGTCCTTAGACACGTTTTACAGGTTCTGGGAATCAATCAGGCTGTGGACAGCTCTGGGGCCCCTCCTCCTGCACACCGCTGCCACGCAGCAGACAGTCACCGGGAGGGGACACGAGGGAGCCTTCGAGGGGCTGGGGGTAGTCACACCACCCTACGCAAACGTGAGAATTCGCTGAGACACGCCCCGAACATACATGCGCTTCCCCGCATGGCGTGCCCCAGTGCGGGTTTTTAGAGAGGACGATCTGACATGCGAAGGGATATGCCACGTCACCGGCCATCAGGGGAAGGTGAACTAACTCCACAGCGCGCTCCAGCCCCCCACCAGTTAGAACAGCCGAAACGAACACCCGTGACAACAGCCGACGCGGCGAGGACGTGGGAAAACCGGTCTCTCAGGCGTGGCTGGCGGGAAGGAGACATGGCAGAGCCGCCCTGGAACACAGGACGACAGACTTTAAACACCAGACGTGGGACTGCCTTGCCACCTGACCGACGCATTCCCGGGCATGCGTCCCAGAGACACGAGAACATATGTTCGTGCAAAAAAGAAAAAAGGGCACACGGGTTTTCGTGACAGCTCCCTTCAAAACAGCAAAACACTAGAACCAGGTGTCCCTCGACAGTCGGATGGTGGAACCCACTCTGGCAAGGTCGTGTCGGGAATATTACTCAGCCCTGAAAAAGGAAGAGCTGGCTGCTCCACGCAGCTGCCTGCACAGATCTCAAGGGCAGCGTGCAGACCGTTGACCCCGGGAGGTGACGTGCTCGCTGTCCGGTTTCATTCATACAACGTTCTCGAGACGAGACGGCCAGAGGTGGCGAGCGGACGGCGTTTTCCCGAGGACGGGAAGTGGAGGGTGAGGGGAAGCTCGAGGGAATGGCCTTTGGAGGCGGAGAAGTCTGGGCGTTGGCGAAGGTGGAGGGTGCGTGAGACCACACATGGGATTAAACTGCACAGAAGCACATGCACACGGGCACACATGTACTCGGGGGCACACGTGTACGCACGGGCACACACGTACTCGGGCACACGCGCACACACCAATGCAGATTTTAAAAACCGTGAAACGGAAAACCCATCGCGTCCTTGGCGGGACCGTCCCTGTCGGTTTCGCGGTTCCGCTGCTTCCCCGTGACCACAGAAGACGTCGCCCCCGGGGGTGCAGGGGGCAGGGGCCCGGGACGCTGTGCTATTTCTGCAGCCTCCTGGACATCCACAATTCTACCAAAATAAGAATCCAAAAAGCCAAAGAGAAAGGCCTGATTAGCAGTGGATGGAGAGAGAAGCTTTTGGAACAACTAGTGGAACCTCAGTCCTCCTCCCCTCCCCGCCCCGAAATGCCCCGTGACACCGGGAGACCGGCCCTGGAAAGTCAAGGACAGAGAAGCTGCGAGTCACGCGGGTGCACCTCGTCGGGACTGGACTGTGCAGGCGGCCCCGCCCCCAGAACCTTGACGGTCGTGTCGTCTCAGGGTCTGCACGGAGCTGCGGTGGCGGATTCACCCGCGCAGCCCGTGGGACAAACTGTTCACTCTGGAGGTCAAGTCCTCACTGCTGTGGTCTCCTGGGCTCCGGGCGGCTCGGCACCCCGGGGGCAGGGCGCGTTCCAGCTGTCACCATGGACCTGGGCTGCGCGGCGACCTGGAGGCTGGGGGCCCAGACCAGGGTGCCACCCGCATGGGGGGATCTGGTGGCCTCTCTGTCCCTCCCTGGCGTGCAGGCGGCTGCTTTCTGTGTCCAGCCACCGCACGCACACACACACGATTCTGGTCCCTTCATCCTCCCACGAGGACTCTAATCCCATCATCTCAACAGCCCCCCCCCCCCGAACGCTATCAAACCGGGGATTAGGGCCCCAACATCAAAGTCCTGGGGGACGGCGTTGGGCCGACACACGCGGCCCAGGAGGAGGAAGCCCGCGGGGGTCTCCTGAAGCAGACACGGCCCACGCTGTCTCCTCTCCTAAGACCTTCCCCTGGGACCTGGACCCACCCCCCACCTGACACCTGGGATGCGGGACTTCTGGGGGACGAGCCTGAATGGAGATCAAAGATGCCCTGAGCCCAGAGAAACGGATCTGGCGCTCGGCAGGCGGGCATGGAAACGGCACAGCCCCCCGGGAAATCGCTTGGCAGTTCCCTTAGAACCTAGACACTTCCCATAAGATCCCGCAGCCGTGCTCCTGGGCTTGGATCCCAGATGAATGAGAACTGAGGTTCCCACAAAACCCGGACAGGAATGTTCACAGCGGCTTCCCTCGTACCAGGCGCCGCCGGGAACCCCAGACCGGCCGCGGGTGGAAGGTTACACAAGCTGCAGGCCCCCTGGCACACCAGGCGGTGACGGGAAGGGAGCGACGCACACACCGGTGGGTCTCGAGGGCACAGCTTTCCCTGCAGGCGAGGCGCAAGGCCCCACCTGGCCAGGGACCTCAGGAGAACAGTCCTGCCTGGTTCGGGTCCCCTTGGCAGACGCGGGGACCGACCTACTGCTGCCGGGGACAGAGAAGCTAATCCACAGCCCCCCCCACCCTGCCCACCCTGCCCACTGCTGTCTACGGTCCCCAGTCCCTCCAGACAGGGAGGGGTTCCGAGACCTCTGCACCCACGGAGCCGCCCACCAGGCTTCCGGGGCGGGGATCCCAGCGCAGTCCCCAGACCGGCCTCAGCGTCCGGGCACAGCCTCCCCCAGGGAGAGGGCCCGACGGCGGAAACGTGCATGCCGCACACGCGGGAACCCCTGAAACCACCCGCGGGGGCCCAGTGGCAACTTCCAACCAGAAGGGAGCGCAACGATGCGTCCTGAACACCGAGGGAAAGGGAGTTGTCAGGCGGGAACGCTGCGCCCAGCAGGTTGTCCCCAGAGGCGCAGCCTCCAGGCAGCTGGACTCAGGGCTCATGTGGATGCCCCGAAGGCAACCGGCCAGGTGTGACCGAGGACCGCCGCCTCTCCTCGCCAACGCCCCTCCCCCCAAAACAGGACCCCTTAAACCGAAAACGCCCAGATGCGCGAAGAACCCCTTCAAATCGGAGGCGCACGCGGCGCGGGGTTATTCGTTTTCTGTGAGATCTGATTGAATTACTGAGTCCTCAAATACCAGCCCGTGCGGGTGAGCCAAGGCAAACAGACAAATCCCAGCCCAGCCCCGCTCCATCTTCGAAAGGTAATTAACGCCTGGTTATTAGCTTTTAATTAGGGAGTAATAATGGCCTCATTAATACTCTTCATGACGCTTGTCGCCGGGCAGCTGTTGGAGCAGACACCGGATGGGACGGCCGCGGCCCCGGTGTCCGCGTGCTCACTGCGGCCGAGGCTGGGTTTCCGGGGGGGCTGCCCTCGGCGACCCTCTGGGGTGCGAGGCTCAGCCCCCAGCCCTGCTGGGTCCAGCGCCGCGGCCCTTCCACTCCCGTCCCTGGGCCAGGCCTAATGTTTCCACCCTCAGCACTGCCCCCGCTCCCCCAGGGACAGAGTCACGGGGGCAGAGAGCTCTCCCGGGTCTCTGGCCCCGCCGCCTCCTGGCCCAGCCTTCGCTTGCACTTTCCAGCCACGCTGGCCTCCAGCAACTCCCCTGGCCTTGGTGCCTCCCCTGCTCTACGGTTCAACGCGACGCCCACCGTGGCGATGTTCCTCAGAAGCGCCTCACGCCGGACGCCACCCAGTGGGGAAGGCTCTGTGAGAAGGTGGGAAACCCGAGGCTAAAGGCTCACAAAACACGTCCGCAGACAGCCAGGGGCATGAGCGAGTCCACGCGGCTGCATCGTCCATCGCCAAACGTCCCTCCTCTGATGCGGGCATCAGAAGGAACCTGGTCTGGCCCAGGCCTGGAACACTACACGGCAAGGAAAAAGGAAACGGAACGACAAGGGCAGATCTCACATGCGGCGTGCTGGGGGGAGGAAGCCAGGCACGACCAGCATCGAGACGGGGAGCGCGAATGTTTAATGAGATGAAAAGCACCCACGGCGTGAAGGCGACTTCCAGGCGGTCCACAGACGCAGCTGCGACCGGACGCCCTCCCAGCGGCGCCAGGCTCGGCCGTGGACTAAGCACCGTGTCCTTCCCAGAGTTTCCACGTCCGACCCCACCCCTGGGCGTGATGCTGTGAGGGGCTGGGGCCCTCGGGGACCAGGTCACGAGGGTGCAGCCCCATGGACAGGGCCAGTGCCCCTACAGAAGAGACCCCGTGAGCTCCCGCACCCCTTCTGCCGTGAGGACCCAAGAGGAGGCCCCTGGGGCTCGGGCTCCAGCTTCCAGCACCGATGCTGGCAGCTGAGAAGCAGCCGGTTCCGGAACAATGTCATTCCTCCGGGTCGCTTCCCTACAATGCCGACGAGCGGCCATGGGAGCTTAACGCTCGTTCACACCCTGCGCCGTTTCGCTTAAAGGCGCCAAGCCTCAGCGATGACCTCAGCGAGGACTTCGCGCAGCACCAGTCGCTGACGAGCAGCACGTGCGGGCCCCGCCAGGCGGGAGCCCGGCCTCCCCACGCCGGCGTGCGGAGCCCCGCCCCGGGTTGCTCGTGGTCTGAACCGCGGGTTTGAGATCCCGTTTCTTAGCACCGGCAACCTCTCCGCCCCCGTCCCCACCTGGTCGTTCAGACTCGGGGCACCGGGAGGCGTTTGACAACCCATAGCCCGGGGCTGAGCCTTTGGGCTGACAGTCCTGGCTCCGAGAACAAACCGCGGGTCCTCAAGAACACCGGGCGTTTGCAGCAACAGTGCCATCGCTGGAGGTCTCACCCCGCGGCGACACCCACGGCTCCTTCTCCTGTGGAGAGCAAGGGGGCGGCGCACCGCGGGGCGTAGAGCTTCAAGTGCATCCTGCAGACGCCTCCCCTCCTCACCAGGCATCCACACCTCGTCTCCGCCCCAACCACCCCCCCTCAGGGTCACGGCAACCTCCACGCCGCTGACCCCAACGGAGGGTCACTGCCCTGCTTCCACCGGGCTCCAGCCCCCGTCATCGCACTCCAGGACCCGCGTGTGCAGAAACCTGCGCCCAGTCTCTGGCCCTGGCTCCTACCCTGCCCCGTCCAGCCTCGCCCCGCAGCCACCTTGGGGCAGCCGCGGGCACCCATCAGGTCTCGTCCCCGCCACTGCGCCACGCAGAGCCCTTGCCTCCCACGACCCTCAAGGTGGAAGCCTAAGTCGTCCCCAAGACCCATGAGGCCCGCACGACCTGCCCCGTCCCCGCCCTGCCCTCCCCGCCTCCCTCCGTGCCCCTTGCACGCTCTGCTCCGGCCACGGTGTCCTTCTCGCTGTTGCCCTGGCTCGCCAGGCCTGGGGCACGGGCTGCGCCTTCCCCCTGGACTTCTCCCCGCAGACGCACACCTGCCTCGGCCCCCACTCCCTTTAGGTCTTCGCGGCTGCGATGTCGCCTTGTCAGCGAGGCCCCGAGCATCCCGTAGGAGACCATACCCCGGACCCCGCCCCCTCCCTCTCTCCGTCCCTCCCTCCCTCGCAGCATCTATCATCTTCTGCGCCATAATTTGTTTGTTTGTTCCTCCCGTCCACCCCCCGAGGGGCTGTGAGCTCCTGGAACAAGGGTTTCCAACGGCAGAGGCAGGTCCGACCTCGTCACCGAGGGCAGTTGGGCCGCGGCCTCCTCTCCCCTCCTCCCGCCTGCACTTACTGACCAGACTCGTCTTGTCTGTGAGGAAGACCCGGCCCCGCCAGCCATGTATTCGTTAATTCCATCATTTATGGCGGTGTGGACACTTACCCCACGCTACAGGGGGTAGCCCCAGGGCTGTCATTCATCCTGTTCGAGTGCTTCCAGCTTCGGCCCTCGGGACTGGCCCAGGTCTGCATCCCGGGCCCGTTCGTTCTGCCAACCTGTGTCTTCTAGGGAGTGTTTCCCATTTGGGGGCAACATGAGATGCTCGGAATCCACCTCGCGTTTTCCCTGCCCCGTGACGCCCCTGGAGCCCTCGTTCCTGAGTTTGGTTCAGAGGAAGGTCTTAGGAGTCGCAGGGCGTGGTGGGCGGTGGCCCCCGGGGCGTCCTGGTGCCCACGTCGACACGCGGACCCACGCTCGCTTCCCTTTAGGGAATCATCGGCCGGGCCTGGGCCGAGCCCTGAGGTGCTGATGGGACCGAGGCCTGGTCCTCATGTTTGTGGGGCCTGTGGCCCAGTGGGGGGACAGCGTGGGACCGGGCAGTGGTGGGGGAGGGAGCTGCGGCGTGTCACGTGCCACATCCTCATTCCCGGCCCCGAGACTGGCCTCATTGAGAGAAGCAGCTTCGCAGAGGTCATTACGGGTCTCAAGATCAAGAGATGGTCCTGGATCCTGCAAGTGGGCCCCCAGTCCAATGACTGGCGTCCTAGGGAGAGGACGGGGACACTGGAGATGGAGGGAAGACCAGACACCCCGGGAGACGGCCACGTGAAGCCCGAGGCAGAGGCAAAGGGACAGCCAAGGGCCAAGGGACCCCGGGGGCCAGTGGGAGCTGGAAGGGGCAGAGAGGAGCCTCTCTGGGAGCTTCGGAGGGGGGCAGCCCTGCAACTCCCGGGTCTTCTGGCCTCCGGGACAGGGAGGGAGTAACCGTCGGCTGCTTTAAGCCTCCCAGGGGTCACTGTAAACAAATGTGTGGACGACAGCGCAGTGTGTGGGGTGGGCGGGGGCCATGGAGAAGGGCCGGTGCCACAGAACCGGTTCTCCAGGGCCTGGTCTGCACCCACGGCTCGGGTTTTGTCAACGGGGGAGGGGCCGTGCTGCTCTGGAGGGCCCCTCCCCACCCGGGCAGCTGCTGGGGGGTGGTCGTCCGTCCCTGTGGCCGGCGGGCAGCAGGATGGACGCCGCACCAAGGAGACCCCGGGCAGCCGGATGCTCACCCTTCCCGGCTGCGCCTCCGCCGGCCACTGAGTCACCCCACGCACCGCCCGTGGCAGCAGATCATTCTCATTTTCTCCAATAACGAAGCAAAACCCTAAGTGAACCTCATTATAAGGAACGCCCCCGGGGCGGGTGCCAGGCCTCGGGGGTGTCACCCACCTGAGATCACCAGGCGAGGGGCCTCAGGGCGGGGGGAGAGGAACCAGCGGTGGGGAACGGGTGGGGAGCGGACACGCGTCATGGCCGTCGTGGCCGTCATGGCAGCTGCCAACGTGCATCAGGGCTTAGAACCAGGGCTCGCAGCTTGCAGAGGCCAAAGGAGGCCCCGAGTCCGTGTCCTCTCTGCACCAGCCCAAGGGTGGTGAGCTGGGTGAGGGGCAGCGGCAAGGCCTGGACTGGACACCAGGAGCCAGCAGGGTGAGCAGGGGTGCCCGAGGCGTGCGGGTGGGGCTCCTCAGTGGGTGGGTGACGGACGGAGGGATGCAGGGCCCCTGGTCCAAGTCCCTTCTCTTTCTCACCCTCCAGGAGGGGGGCGTGGTCTAGGGCCCTGGGGGCCTAACCGGTACTTGAGGGGAGGAAAGGCGGGTCGGGGGGGCTGCAGGCTGCCACCCCCCCCCCGCTTCCCCTAGTTTGGGGTGAATGTCGCTTCTTCGGTAAAGGGTCCAATGCGGCTGAACAATCCCGCTTTGGGGCTGGCGCGCTCTGCTGCCGGGCTCAGCCCCGCGCACGGAGAGCGAATGCCGCCGTGAGTGATGCCGAAGCAGCGTGCGAGGCTGTGCGCCCGTAACGCTTTATTTGTGAACACGAGTGGGGGCCCGAGGGCCTCGGGGCGCCAGGCCTGCCCTAGGAAGACAGGGCACCCAGCAGATGTGCCCCTGGGGGGCCGGGTCCACTTAGACGTCACATCCTCAGACGCCTCCTGCACGACAGGACCCTGCTCCCCGAGTGGAAGGTGCCCGGGCAGCCCCTGCAGTTTCGGCCCTGCACCGGCTTCCCAGGCCCCGAACTCGTGGAGGCAACGGCCGCGTCTCCCTCTGTTCGGCCTCAGCCCGGGCCTTGGCACAGGGCGGCCGAGCGGGAAACACTCGCCGCCAGACGACAGCGCCGAGCGCAGGGCCCTGGGCGACATGGGCTCCACTGGCATCACGTGGCGGCCCATTTGGGGCTCCAGCCCGGTGCCTTGGCCCCGGCTGCAGACCCCGAGGGCCTGTCCCCAGTCGCCTCCCATTTCACAACATTCGGAGGAGAGGGTGGGCCGTGCGCGGCCACGCCGAGACCACCTGGGTTTCCCGTCTGCACCCCATCCCCTTTCCCCGGGGCCGAGGACGGAACGTGCGCCCAAGCCCGGGGCAGGCTCAAAGGACACAGGTGGGCACGGTGCGGAGGGCCCCATAGCCAGTGGGGAACCAGTCCCGGGGCCGTTAGGGTGCTGGGGGCGGCATCCCTGAGGGGGAGGCTGCAGAAGTGGAGGGGGCGGCTGTGGGGGATGGAGACGCCGACGGGAAGTCTCTGCGAGGACGCCGTGGCCCCACGACGCCTGCTCTGCAAAGGGAAACTCGAGGCGCAGAGGGTGTCCCCAGGGGCCCACGCTCCTCTCCCCGTGTCGTGGGCTCCCACCACCAGCACAGACATCCCAGCCCAGCCCCGGGTCTCCTCCTCCCCTGTCCAGTAAGTACTCTCCGGAAGGCCCCGCCCAGTCCCAGGCCTGTGTCTTCACGCAGGCGACTGTGCTGGAACCCCAGCTGGTCTCTCCCCGGCCCGGCTGTCTTTCCAGGTGCCAGGCCCCGTCCTCTGCGCCCTGGTCCCCGTCTCCCACCCTGGTCCCCGCAGCCTGCGGCCCCACAGCAGCCAGGGGGCGCCTGTCAGCGCCCACAGCCCTCCAGGACGCCCACCTCCCTCGGGGCTGGAGCCTACGCCCTCCCCACAGCCCACGAGGCCCTGCTCCCCGCCCCGGCTCTCTGCTCCGGCCACACAGCCACCCGGGCCCCCTCACTGGCCCTCCCGCCTCAGAGCCTTTGCACGAACCGTCCCTGCTGTCCCCACATCTCCCTCTCATCTCCTTCGGGACTCCTGTGTGCGACGGGGACAATGGCTACGGCACGTCCCACCACGCGGGGCCGCGGCGTCCTTCACGTCAGAGCTGGCGTCCCACGCCTTCGCCGTCCCATCTGCCTCTCCCACCGGCCTTGGCTCCTCTGTGCCACAGCCCCCCCCCAGTCCTTGTTGGGCGAGTCACATTCTCACCCTACGCCCAGTGCACACCCACAGAGGTCACAGGAACTGGGCAGAGGCTAGGAGGGCCGTGGGGGAGGGAGGCCACTGGGTCTGGACGAGAGAGGGTCAGAGACATGAGGGACCGGATGCCACGGCCACCTCCACCGCCCGCCTCCCCAGAGGGGACCCGCGGTCCATGCAGATGCGAGACCCCTGCATCCTCTACCCTGGGGGCTGGGGACCAGGCCGAGCGAGGGGCAGGCCACGTGCGCCCAGCCCTGCCCGCCGGGGCCCCGGGGATGACGCGCCGTCCCTGGCACCGCTCGGAAAGGAAGACAGGCGACACGGCCCTGGGATCGCAGTGCTGAGGAGCCTTTAATTCAGGACGAACCGAGGGGCGGGGGACCAGGCAGAAACACAGCGTATCCTCGGCCTCGGGTGGAAGAGTGGGGTGGGGGGGGTTTGCTTTCGCACATGGACACAGACGCATCTGTGGGGGCCGTGTCTCCCTCTGCTGTGCCGCGGCCCGTCTGCACAGGCTGCCCCATGACTCGCAGGTGCCCTGGACCCCTCGACCCCTGAGGGCCGCAGGGCCGTCGCCTGCTTTGCACTCTCTTTACAATATAAAGATTGTTTCAAACTACCTGTGAACAGCGACAGCATCGCAGGGCGGCGTGCTGCATGCAGAGGGGGCCCCTCCTGCCGCTGAGTCCCCTCGGGACCTCCCAGCGCCTGCCCCTCCCCCCACCAAGGAACTGGAAGGGTCTCGCCCGTTCACCTTCTCTCCGTTCTCCTTCAATAGCTCTCTCTGGCCTGGGACTGTGAGAACACTCTTTAAAAATTTTAAAATAATTTTTATACAAGCAAATTACGCTCCCGATCCCTCTGCAGGGGGGAGCGGGGGGCGGGGATGGAGGGCGGCAAGGCTGAGCGGGGCCCTGAGGCGCCCCTCCGCCCCCCAGATCCCACCGAGGCTGACTGACGAGGTGGGGGGGCCTCCTTCACAGTGGGGGCCGTGGCCCTCGCTCTCCCCCTCTCTGTCGCCGTGTCCTAGATGCGTGAATTCACGCGTCACACGTGACACTGGACGCTGCCGGCCCCCAGGGTCCCAGGAGGAACCTGCAGCTCGCAGGGACCCTGGGGGGGGGCTGGGGGCGCCGGCCTCACTGAGCAGGAACAGCTGGCCCGTCTCAGCTGCCTGACTGACCCCTGGGAGCCGGCGCTCGCGTGCCCAAGGCCGCAGGTCACAGCCAGCAGGGCAGCCCCACCCTGAGCAGGCTGCCGCGGCCTGGGTGGCACCGGGGACGCTCCGTCACCTGGGACCCAGGCTGTGGAATGGCTCTCGCAGGAGAAGACGCAGGAGATGGAACAAACCAGAACAGAGTGTTTATTTAGCAAAGGCTCGCACGGGAGGGAGGCGCCCGGCCTCCGAGGGGCACGCTGGCCTCCTCCTGTCCCCCTCCTGTGGGTGCAAAGAAGCAGAGCGTGGCAGGGACCACGGGGGTGATGCCGCTGCCCAGACCTTCGTGAAGTCGGGGGGGGGGGGAGGGCGGGGGATGGGGCGAGGGCTGGGCTGGCATCGCAGGGCCTCGCGCCCCCGGCCCCTCCACACCTGCCCACTCACAGACAGTTCAGGTTTCAAAACAACAAACGAACAAACAAAAAAAAAAACGAGATGCCTCTGTCTCCCTCAGCACGTCAAAGTCTCGTTTCTGAGAAAAAGAACGTTTTGTTTTTAAAGCCACAAATCTAGAAAACAACTCTGGGGACTCTCTTCCTTTTGTTTTCCTTTTTTCTTGCATGTTTTTTTAAACAACAGGTATTTATAGAAAGAACCTCACAAAGGTGACGTATGTACAGAAGTCACAATCTCCAAGGCTGCTCGGGAGGCGGGCGACGCAGTAGCACCTTTTCGAGAAGAGCTGACGTGGTTTACGCCTCTGAGTGGTGGGAGGCGCGAGCCCCGGCCAGCCCCCAGAGCCCGCGTGGCCCTGCTCCCTGAGTCTGGGGGCCGCGTGCCGGCATCCCGCTTGCTCCTGTCCCCGCAGAGCACGGAGGTAGCCTCTGGGGGCCAGGGAGGTGAGGACAGAATCACAGCCAACGCCAGGGCCCGCCACCGCCTGCCTTGGTGGGCCGGGGGGTGGCCGGGCGGCCACTGTCCTAGAAGGGGACCCCACGCCGGCACGGGGCCTGCAGCAGGCTCTCCACGAAGGCCAGGTAGTCCGGGTTCCGCCCCGCGTCCTCGGTTGCACGCGGGGCACCCACCCGCGGGCGCTTGGCGGCCTTCACCTCCTCTCCAGAGAAGACGCTGTCCTGGGGCGCCCCAGTGCTGAGCGACTGCGGGAGGCGAGGAGCACACGCGTGAGCTACGGGTCTGGGTCCCCCCTCGCTATGCCGGACCTCCCCCCACCGGTGTGACGGACCCAGGGCCGGGGCCTTGGAGGGGAGGGGGGATGCTTTGAGCTCATTCACCCGGGGCCGGAGCCGCCTGCTCCCCAAAATCTGCTCTTTGGATTAAACACGAGAGAAAGAAACAAGCCAGGATGAAAGGTGGCCGCTCCCCGCCCTGGGACCGTTGCTCCCGTTGAAAGGGGAGCTTTGCACGGCCAGGCCCGGAGCTCGGACGTGCTCAGGTGCTCGGTGCTCTGGGCGCAGGACGCACCGCGGTGCTGCTTGTCCCTCCTCCCCAGGCTGTCGTGGGTCACAGCAAGCCCGACCTCGCCTGCTGCGGCCCAGGCCCAGGCCCAGGCCCAGGCCCAGGCCCAGGCCCGCTCCCTGGGCGCTGCCCTCACCGCCCCCCGCAGGAGACGAGGCACGTCCCAAGGCCTTGCTTGGCCACGTACCAGCCGAGACCGGACCCTCTTGGGCAGCTCCTCGTCCAGGGTGAAGATGTCACCGCGCTTGACCGTCAGCTGGGACCCGTCCTCAAACTCCACCTGCAGAGGAGCAGTTCTCAGGGGCGGTGTCGTGGCACCGCTGGCTCGCCCCATCCTCGCCAAGGTCCCCACCCACGGTTGCCACTGCTGGCCCGCCGGGACGGATGCTGGTCCTGGGCATCCCCACCTGCTGGCTCACGTCCTCGCTCACCATGTGGGGGCAGGGGGAGGAACAGGGGGGTGAGAGAAAGTGGCAGAGAGGACTGGCAGCACGAGAGTGTGTGCGGCGACAGCCGCCAGCCGTGGCTGCTGGGACGTGGCAGGTCTCCCCCCGAGGTGCCATGCTGGAGGACGACCTCCCTCGGCAGTCGGGGGAGGAAACTGATGACTGGCTCGATTACAGAAGACCACCAGAGGCACCACGGCTCGCACCTAAAATTCTGCATCAGGCAGGCGGAGCTCGACTGACCCCCCTACCTGCGCCCCCCCCACCGTGGCCCCACCTGGAAATCAGGGCCCCGCCCACCTGATAGATGTGACTGGTCACAGAGGAAATGAACTTGGCCTTGTAGATGTTGCCGTCAGTCCACCGGAGTTCAACGAACTCCCCCTCAGGCGGGGGCCCCAGCCGGGCGCAGTCTCGGCTCTGTGGGGGCAGAGGCAGCGGGGTAAGGTGGAGGCCCCGGGCAGTGGCCGGTCCCCTCAGCCACGCTGCCTGCGCTTCAGCTGAGACGAGGCTCCCGCTGCAACAAGGGGCCAGGGTGCACTTGGCCCGGGTGCTAGCGGCTCTCTGCACACCCAGGACTGGGGGCTCACCTAGACTGACCACACCTTCTGCTCTGTTTCTGCAGAAACAGGTGGTGCTCCCCCTGCAGGGGGCCTGAGCAGGGCCCACAGGGGACTCGCGTGAGGGGCCACCTCCCCTCCCAGCTGCCTAGCGGCAGCCCTCATCCCACCCGCCCACAGCTCACGGTGATGCTCTCCGGGTACAGGTTGTCGCTGTAGGACCCGTCATCAAAGTTCACTTCGTAGAAGGTCTGCATGGTGGTGCCGATGACGCGGCACCGGTAGTAAAGCCCGTTGCGATTCTTGGTGATGACCACCTGGCCCAAGGACACCGCCCGCAGGAACTGGACCTGCGGCAGAGGGAAGAGGGACGTGTCAGCGCACAGGCAGCAGGAGTGGGGGGCAGAGCTGGGGACCCATGGTGTGGGCCCCAGGCAGCAGGGACAGGGCTGGGGACTCACGGTGTGGGCTCCGGCCTTGTGCTTGAAGCAGGTGATGGACACCACGTAGGGCCAGTCGTCCGGCTCCATGAGCACACCGGCAGCGTGGGCGCAGGTCACATGGAAGGACGTGGAGCAGTGCTCGCAGGAGCACTGGATGCAGGCGCCAACAACCTTCTTCATCCGCTTCCGGCAGTACACGCATTTCTGGGGGGCACGGAGGGGAGATGTGACTGACCTGGGCACTGTGAGCCCCCACTGGACCCCTGGACTGTCTCCCGGGAGTGACCCCTGAGACCCGGGGCTGGGAGGCACCCTGGGAAGGGCCTGGGGAGCCTGGGGGGGTCTATTAGGCCGGGAATCTTGACCGCAACGGAGAGCCCCCCAAACCGCCCTGGGCTGGGCCTCCAGGCCCACCTCCTCAGCCTGTGGCTCGCCCCAGCCCCCAGGCATGCCTCCAGGATTCTTCCAGGCCCAGGCCCCGTGCAGAGCTGCCTGGAGCAGGTACCAAAGACCCCCGCACGAGAACGCCACTCGGCCAAGTGGGGAGGTGCCGACCCTCACTGCAGTGTGGACGGACCCAGCGAAAGAAGCCAGACACGGGGCCCCATGGTGTGTGAGTCCGTTCACGTGAAATGTCCAGAAAAGGCGCGTCCACGGACACCGGACGTGGGTGGGCGGGTGCCAGGGGCTGGGGAGGGGGGTGGGGTGACGGCTGATGGGGTCAGGGCTTCTTTCTGGGGAGGGGGAAAGTTTCAGGATCGGACAGAAGTGACAGTCGCCTAGTTCTGAACGTACGAAAAGTGACTAAGACGCTCACTTTGAAACGGCAAACGCTGCCTCGGTTCTGCGTAAAGGCACGGCCGACCGGCCTCCGGGCGAGGCTTCCACCCCGTGGGGGTCCACGTGCCGGGAAGACCCCGTTGCCCAGGGCGACCTGCTCCTGGGCTATCAGCATCCAGGGCCACCCCACCCCAGCTCGGCGCCGCCTGGCCCACGACGCTCCTCACTCTGAGCCTTTAACAAGCGGCCTTTATCGCTCTGTAAACTGTGCTCAAAAGCCAAACATGCACAGCGGTCAAGGGCGCTGCAGGGGCTGCTAAACTGATCGATGGCGATGAGAGCTCATTACTGGACCGTCAATACCTAACTCCCTGCTGGCCTGTGCGGGGAGGGCCACGGACACGTGTGCTCCGGCGGCGTGAGCCCTCGATCCTGGCCTCCGAGAGCAGAGGTGTGCAGGGGCCCCGGGGACGGTGGTCCCTCAAGGCCGGCAGGGCGTGTGGTCTCGCACACGTCATCCGCCCCACCACTGAGGCCCAGGAGAAGCCGACAGCCAGGCCTGAGGCTCAGCATGATCTGTTTCCCGCGTGGCTGGCAGCTCACTGCTCTGAGTTTCTGCATCACGAGGAACGCGGGCCAGGCCCCCACTGCACCATTTGTCGAGAACCAGTGCGGGGCGTGTCCTGTGTGTGGTTTTTTTGGGACCCACCCCAGCCTGGCGCGGGGGCCCGGACAGATGGGGCCAGCCCCACTCACCAGGACGCCCCGAGCACCCGGAGCCGTGCCAGGGAGCCCTGGGGACAGATGGACGGACCACGACCAGGAGGGACTATCCCCAAGCCTGTGGCCCGTGTGTGACCCAGGGAAGCTGGGCTGGCAGCCGGGCAAGTGGGAGTTAACCGCTGGCTTCCTTCACGGCCCCATTAGGCAGTACAAGCGAGCCTCGTGTAAAAGGATTTTTAATTCGTCATTACAAGCGCAGGTAATGAAGAGGCTGCAAACTGGAAATGTCAGACGATCCATAAAGTGTCTGCCAGGAGGAGGGGTCGCAGAGGTGTGCCGCACCGTCACTCGCCTGAGTGATGGAGCCTCTTACGGCTGCGAGCCCCTGTAGGCCGCCAACCCCTTCCTGACCGCCTGTCTGCGCCTGGCCGGGCTGGCGCCGGCTGCCTGGCGGTCCATGGCCAAGGCACCGGTCCCCTACTCAGCCCTGCCCGGTGGTGCCACGGCTGTGGGCTCAAGGTGGGCGTCTCTGCCCCTTCCCACAGGGCTTCCCACCAGGCCCTGCCACCGCCCCAGCACCACCCGGGCAGCTGGGAACCAAACCATCCAGGAGAAGCGGCCAGGACGTGGTGGAGCACCCTGGCCAGGGGCCCAGCCACCCAGCCAAGGGCAACACGCCCCGTCAGAGCTGCCAGCCCCGTGCCCGAGTGGGGACGCATCCTCAGGGGGCTGCCCCCCACACATAGCCATGATGACCCCGAGAGCAGGTGCTCAGACAGCACGACCAGCGCCCCGTGGTGAGGCCCAGGGACCGCGCGCCGTGCGGGGCAGACGGCTGCGGCACAGAGCCATCAGGAATCCGTCCAGAATCACGCAGCCAGGAGGTGGCCGAGCTGGCAGTGGAAGCCAGCGCTGGCTCACGGTTACTATGCCGTGCCGCCTGCACCCCGAGGCTCCCCATGGTGACCGTCGTCAGCGAGAACACCCCGCCCGCGATGGCCACATGCTCCTTGGAGGGGAAGCTCAACGTGCACCAAGAGGGGCTGACACCTTGACAGAAAGCACACGACCTGACTTAAAAATGGGTGAAAAACCCGAACAGACATCCCTCTGAAGAAGACACATGGGTGGCCAACGGATCCAGGGGAAGGGGCTCAACGGGGCTGATGGTCAGGAAGACGCAAGTCACAACCGCGATGGGTGTCACCTGAGGCCATTACCGAGATGACAGGAGGGGGTGGGGGAGAGGCTGGTCGCCCTCCCTCCTGCACTGCTGGGGTGTACAGCAGCGCAGGCGTCATGGGAAACGGTATGGGGGCGCCTTAAAACACTGAATACAAAGCTGTCCTACGACCTGGCAAACCTGCCTCCAGGACTTCACCTGAAGAAATCTGAACGCCAGTCGCAAAAGTATCTGCACCCCCATGCTCACTGTGGCACGCTCTGCAGGGGCAGGATGTGGAGGGAACCCAGGTGTCCCGACGGGTGAACGCGGTTCACCCCACAGCAGGACGGTAGTCCGCCACGAGGAAGGGCCAGGAGGACACTGCTCGGTGCGAGAAACCAGGTGCAGGACAAGTGTGCAGGAGGCCACCGAGACAAGGTCTGGGCGACAGACTCGGGCAAGACGAGGGCTGGGGCCCGGGGAGTCGCTGGGAGCAGGCACACGGCCCCCGCGATGCACGCCAACTGAGCTCCACGGCGAGGGACAGGGTACGGTCAACCTAACAATCTGTTCAGACGGGCGACCCCACGCAAAGGGCTTTCACCATGAGTTTTTGAGACAGGCCAGGAGGATAATGAGAAAAGGGCAGGGTAACGGCTGGCCTCTGGTCCACGTGCAAAGGACATCGCACTATGCCCGTAAGGGGGACTGGCTCTTCCCTGGGGTCCTCTGACTTTGGGGCCTTTGGGACCTATTCAAGAAGTATCAGGTTTGGCATGGCTGAGAGCGGTGGCCTCCGGCTTCCTGGCGCGACGCCCCGCCCACAGGGCAGGGCCCCAGGGCACCTACCAGCTTCCACCTCTGCTCGGGGATAGCGCTGATGTCCACGGGGTGACGCTCCATCACGTTTAGGAACCGCACTTCGGGGACCGCGATGGCACAGATCACGTGGATCCACCTGGGGAGGCTCAGGGGTCAGGGGTCGCCTCCCTGTAGGGCACTGCCTTTGGCCGTATGCTGCTGCCGGCCAGTCGGGGGTTATGGGACCTCGGGGAACAGTCTGAGGTTTGCCCCTCCTGCCCTCCCCCACTCCGAGATCGAGGCCCTGGGCGGGCTGGGCCCCTCCACCCACCTCTGGTCGGTTGTCATCTGCAGGGCTCCTCCCCGGAGGTTGCACAGGCAGCACTCCTGTGGGGACCAGACACACGCGCAGTGAGCGGGGCATAGGGCAGAGCTGTCCCCACGCTGCCCCGGGGCCTGGTCCGTCCCCTGCCCACAGTCCTTACGTTTCAAACTAGCGGCCACCCAAGGGTCGGGCCGGGAGTGCATCGAGCTCCACCCCCTCACTGCTGGGGCCACCAGCCCAGGGTCCCCCTTCAGGATGGGCAACCCGGGGCCCAGGCCTGGCTCCCCACGGGGCCGGTGGCTCTCAGAGCACCACCCCAGCCGCAGGGGCGAGTTACCGCGGTCCAGGCGTGGGCTGCACACCGGGAACACGTCCAGCCTTCGTTGACCAGCTCTGGGCGGATGCCGTAGCAGCCTAAACGACAGCAGAGGGAGGCATTAGCGACCGCGCCGCCCGCAGCGCCAGGGCCCCTGGAGTCCAGCCCGGCTCGGGGGAAAGGGCTGAAAGCAGAGGCCGAGGGGCAGCAAGGCCTGCCCCCGCAGAAGCCCCCGCCGCCCCCAGGCTCTGCCGAGCTGGGACCCTGGGAAAGTGACCCTCAGGTTCCGTGGCGGGCGGAGTGGGCCTTGAGGACACCAGGGTTTGGAGTGGCCGGGCTGGGCGGGCCAGCCAAGTGCCCGGCAAAGGTGCTGCTTCTGGGACCGTGACAGGGGTTCTGAGTCGTTGGGGTGGTTTTGCTGTGGGACGTGGTCACGGTTCAGGTATGGGGAGAGGACACAGGGAAGGTGCTGAAGGGAGCCTCGCCCTGGGGCCACCCCCCAGCAGGGCAGCGGGAAGGTGGCTCTCTGTCCCCACAGAGGCCCTGGGGACAGCAAGGTGCCCAAGAGTCTGTACTTGATCTTGCTCCGTCCCATGGGGCACTCAGTTAAGGTCAGGGCCGGGGAGGGGGAAGTGGTGGCTCATGGAAGAAGCGGAGGCCCCGCCTCCTTCCAGCAGCAGGTCCCTGGGAGCCGCCTCTGTTACCCCAGCTCAGTGAGTGAGGTCTCGGCTGCGCCCCCGACCGCAGGCCCCTCCAGAGTGGCCCCCAGGGGACTGCGCAGGAGCACATCCCACGCCAGATGCACAGGGCCAAGCCAACAGCTCCCAAGACAGGAGACAAAATGAGCCCAGGGTAGCCCTATGGGGACAGCGGGGAACGGGGGGGGACAGAGTTCGGGGCTGCGTCCTTCCACGGGGCGTGCAGCACGCAGAGCTCCAGGCCCCAGAATAGCCACTCCTGGGGGCTGTCTCTGGTCACTGCCCTCCTTGACCCTGGGAAAGGGGCAGGTGGCCATTCTGTCTGGAGGTCACGGTCCGGGCTACAGGGTCCAGGGAGAGGAGTGCTGACAGCAGAGATACACAGGGCCCTGGACCGCTCCAGAACTTCACCTTCACCGCCAACGTTAAAGCGCCTGAGCGGCTGATGGGCACCTTCTCCCTGCCCGCCGCCTCCCAGTCCCCACAGGGCACAGGTGTCGGGAAAGAGGCCACCGGGAAGGCCCTCCTCGCCTGGGGGAGGGTGGGCCGTCTGCCCCTGCAGGCCGAGACCCCGCTCCATGACACCAGGTCCTGAGGCAGCCCTGAGGGAAGGGCTCCCCAAACACAGACACGGGGCAGGTGGGCATCCCTGTGGGGTGAGAGGGGTCCCCCGCAGACCCCACAGCCCCGCGCCCCCTCCCCCTGCCTGGCCCACTCCGGCGCGGACCGGCACTCACTGGCGTGGACCTGCAGGCAGCACTTGGCACAGGCGATCAGCAGGCTGGTCCCGTCGTCGCCGATGTAGGAGTTGGCGGGCAGCGGCTCCGTGTTCTCGGCGCTGGAGGTGAAGCACATCTCAGGGATCAGTGGCCGCGTCTTCTGGCCACTTTTGGAAGGCGGCGTGGAGGGGCCCTCCCCCAGCGACGATGGGGGAGCCTCCTTCTCGGTCTGCAGGGACTGCAAAAGGGGTGCCTGCGGTGAAGAGGGCAGCTGGGGGCCACCTGACATCGCTGCGCCAGGACGCGCGGGCCCTCCTTGCCACTTATGCTCTGCCCGCCACCCCCCTGCCCGCACTGGCGCCTCCTACCGGGACACCTGACCCCGCCCCATCCCAGGCTGTGCCACAGGCACGGACCTCAGGGCAGCTCAGCTAACGAGTGCGAAGCACCAGGCACGAGGTGAGGAGCAGGGGGCCCGAGGGAGCAAGCGAGACCTGGCCCCGTTCTCCAGAAACTCAGCGTCCAGGGGCCGAGGGTCACAGAGGCAGGGGCAAGAGCAGAGGAGGGTGGGGGAGCGTCTCAGACCCAGGCTGGGGACAGCAGGTCTGAGAAGACCTCCTGGAGGAGGTGGCAGATGAGCAGACTCAAGAAATGAACGGAAATCTATCAGCAAAGTAGATGGATGGCTGGGTGGGCGGGAGAACCCGGGGACGTCACAGGGCAAACTGCGGCTACGTGGAGGAGAGGAAGGCCGTGGGACGCGCAGCCAGGATGGGAGTCTCTGGCCGGGGAGCGCATGGCCAGAGTGGCCTCCCAAACGCTGTTCTGGCCACGGTGGGGGAACGACAGGAAAGACAGAAGGATGCGTGGGAGGAAAAGCCTGGAAGGCAGGCAGCGGCCAGGGGGGAGGAGGGGACGGCGGCAGAAAACGAGATTAAGAGGGAGACCGGGCAGGGTGCAGGGAGAGGCCAGGTTCCCCGCCTGGGACCTGCGGGACAGAGGTGTGCCCGGCCCGGCCTGGAGAGTCGGGCACGCTGGGCGCCCAGCTTAGTGCTGGTGTCCCCGCCGGGCCATGCAGGTCTGAGCCTGGCCCCGGCCCACCTCCGGGACTCAGCCGGTCACCGGCCGACCCCTCTCGGCCCACACTGCTGAGGCTGCCTGAGGGACCGTGTTCCATGTCCCCCCGCCCCTCCGTCAGATGCCATTTTTATGTCATTGACAAGTCCCCATCGGATAAAACGAAGAACCTGGGCCCCGTCCCTCCAGCTCAGGCACCGAGGGCTTCCGCCTGCCACGCTGTGGCTGTCCAGCCCCATCTGTCCCCCCACCCCCACCCCCAGCCGCTGATCCCACTGTGGCACCCACAGCAAACAGGTCCTCCATCTCTGTCCCGGCCCCGGAGCGCCCAAATGGAGCGAGCGCTGGCACCCCTGGGCCGGACAGGAGGTGCCCCAGGGCGCGAGCCCCAGGACGCGGGCTCACCTGGCTGTACGGGTAGAAGAGGGTGCAGATGGCGCAGTAGGGCTCGGTCAGGGCGGCTGCCGCGTTGAACTTCCTCTCGGCCTGGAAGCTCGCCGCCTTGTTCCTCCACTGCAGGGACAGCAGTGACCTCAAGGCCTCAGGGTCACTCACGTCCTCCTCCCCGGAGAATGGGAAGGTTTCTAGAGAAGAGGGTGGCGTGGAGACGAACATCAGCCTGACGACCCTCCCCTCGCCCCATGGGTGCTCACTGCTACAGGCGGTCACGGCGGCAGGTCCCCCAAGCCTCTGCAGAGTGGCTACCTGGCCACCCCAGCTCAGGGGGCCCTTGGTCCCCTCTGAGCGGGGGAGGGCTGGCTCAGGCCTCGACAGCTCAGGCGCAGACTCCGGAGCTCGGTGGAGCCAGAAAGGGAGCACACCTGGGAGTCGGGGAGGGGGTGGTGTTACCCCAAATCCTCCTAAGATGAAGGCCACTCATGGGCGTCTCCCCCAACCCCGCCTGTCGCCGCCTGGCCCCTGCTGGCCTCAGTTGCCAGCCCCGCCCTGACACCCCACTGCTGTGTTTCCTCAGCACCTGAGCGTCAATGCCCGCTGGGGCCCGCCCCGAGAAGCTGGGTGCTCACTCCTGAGGCTCCAACCCTCAGAGTGGCTGGGCCGGCACGGCAGAGGCAATGGCCCTCGCGACCGTGAAGCCACTTGCAGAGGCCCCTTCCACTGCTGGGAGCGCAGCCCTGGGGTCCATGGGGCTCCCAGAGCCCCCCTCGCCCAGCCCTCAAACGAGATTCGGAGGGAAAGGAGCCGCCACATGACTTTCCGATTCCACGTGCGCCTTACACAGCGGGCGGAGGCTGCAGATGGGAAAGGGACCCTGCAGGGCTTCCACCCACATAGCGGCTGGCAGGATCCTTACCCAGCCCGGGGGCCAGGTTCGTACGCACAAAGAGGGGCGTGGAGCGGAACGGGGATGGGGGTGGGGGGTGTAGCCAGCCCAGGCCTAGGTGCAGACACCGTGTCCGCTTGGAGGCATTTGGCAGAGTTTAGTGCAGACAGCGGGCACGCCCTGGGGTCACAGGCGACGACGGTCACCGCAGAAATGACTGTGCCTCGGCTCTGCGTGCCTTCCCGGCAGGACCCCCAGGAGGGCCAGAAGCCCCCGCCTCACAGCAGAAAGGTGAGATGGCCCTCATGGTCCCAGGCTGCGGGCAGCGAGCAAAGGTCAGAGCCCAGGCGGCTGCAGCCTGCCCTCATGGGCCGCACTGGACGTTTCCGGACTGGGCCCAGCGTGAGGGAGCCCCCCACAGGGGGAAGCAGAGCCAATGGGGCTGAGGGGAACGGGGACATGGGACACTCTTCCGGGGAGACTGGCAGGCTGAGTGGGGTGCTATGGGTGTGGGGCTGTCTGAGGCCTGGGCAGGCTGGGTACAGATCTTGAGGGCCTGACCTAAGCCGGTAGCGGTGGGGATGACCACCAGGGGAGGTGGTGCGGGGAGACCTGGGGGAGGCCCTGGGTGAGAGGATGGGGTACACGTGGTCTGGGGCCCGAGCAGGCAGGGACGGCATCCCCACTCACCCTCGTCGCTGGAGGCCTCCTGCTTGACCACAGACAGTGGGGACCTGGTCGGCGGCTTGCCCAGAGGGTGGCGCCGGCTCTTCTTGATCTCCATCTTCAACTTGGAAAACGTTGACGGTGCCTGAAACACAGGACAGTAATGGCTTTGAAACGGGAGCGAAGCCGAGCTTGGCCCTGCCCCGGCTCCCCCGGTTGGGGGTGCGAAGCCCCAGGAAGGGGCAGTGGGGGCCACTGTGGTCTCCAACCACGTGCACACTGCTAGCCTCGGTGACGGGCCACCGGGCCCTTTTGGGAGGTGGCATGTAGGGACCGTCACAGGCGCCCTACCTGCACTTCGCCAGCTGCTCTCTCCTCCTCAGGCTCTGTCAGCTCCATGGGAGCTGCCACCTGTTCCTTCCAGGCGGGGCCCTTCTGGGCCAAGTGCTCAGAGGCCTGCTGGCAGGCCACTCGGCCCCGGTCGCACGTGGCCGGGCTGGCCCGCGGCACCACATACAGCATGGGGATGATGGGGCGTGGCTTCAGCTCTGGCTCCTCCCCGGGTGTCTGGGGGGGCATGACGTTGAGGGGAGGCGGCGATAGGGTGCTCTCCTCGGTGGCCGCAGGGCCGGGGGTCAGCCCCGGGGACCCCTGTGGGGGTGGTGGTGCCTCCTCCGTGGGGAACTGGGCTGGTGGGGGTGTTGGCCGCTGGGGCATAAGTGGGTGGTGAGGGTGCAGGGGGCTGTGGCTCTTCTTCTTCCGGTCACTCTTGGCCTTGACCGGCCGCAGCTTGCCCCGACCATCCTCTGCAGGGAGAGAGGGGAGACTAGTTGGGGCGAGGCCAGCAGCCACACACCCTCCTGAGAGCCCCTGCCCAGGCAGCAGCTGGCTAGAGGTAGCAGAAACCCCGCCGGCCTTCCCCAAGAGCGCGCAGGTGCAGGGCAAATGCCAAGTGGCCGGAAACCAGCCACGCCCGAGCCTTGGAGCACCTTCTGGAATTGGGGTGAGGTGGAAGGGAGAGGCACGTTCCTCCCAAGGGCAGGGAGAGGCAGAATTCATGTGTTTGATTTCTGAGTTCTGTGTGTCTCTGTAACGAACACACACGACGACTTGTAGAACCTTCTAAGAGCGAAGACTCAAACAAGAAACCATAAACGGGCGGTCACCTGAGAGGGCCTAAAGGGCCCAGAACACCCTTCCGCCCCCACGGGCTGGCACAGGGGGCCTTCCTGACAGGGGACGAGCAGGTGGAAGTCCAGCGGGGCGTGCCTTCAGGAGCACTAAGGGGGCCGGGGGTGGGGGGAGGCACGGTTGGCAGAGTCATGGCCCCCAGATGTCCAGGCCTAGCTCCGAGACTTGTGAACGTGGAACTGGACAGGGCGACGTGGCTTTGTGGATGGACTGGGCCAAGGGAGGCAGATGGTACCAACAGGGGTCCTTAGAACCGAGAACCTTTCCCAGCTGTGGTCAGAGGATGTTGTGAGCACGGAAGGAGGCTCAGAGAGACGCTGACGAGATGCTGACGACGGAGGAAGGGGCTACGGGTCAGGGACGCGGCACCTCTGGAAGCTGGAGGCGGATCTCCTTGGAAGGACCAGCCCCGCTGACACCTGAGTTTAGCCCCATGAGACCCCTTAGGCTTCCGAACGACTGGACACCGCCCTGCGTGCTCGGCCGGGACCACAGGTCCCATCTACTCCTGCTGGAAGCTCTACTGTCAAAAGGGACAGATTCCGGCCTCTTCCTCACATCTCCCAGGCCCTGGGAGGCTGAGGGGGCACGCACCCCGAGGACCCTTTAGGAGACAAGCCCAAGGCCAGGAAGGACACCCGAGGGCTCTGGGCTATCCCAGACGTGGCCAAGCTGGGCCCTCAGCAACACTTCCACCTGCTGGGGCCAAGGGAACCTCGAACACAGCAGGGGTGTCACACCCGCAGGGCTGCAGGTCCCAGCCAGTCCCACCTCTTGGGGTTTAGGATGCTGGGTGGGCAGCCTGGCAAGCGAGCTGAGGTTCTTCCAGTACTTTCTTTAGGGGTAGGAGGACATCACAGCCGAGCGCGCCCACCGGTGGGTTTGTTGGCCTGCCTGGTTTCTCGGGGTCCCCTCACCTTCTCTACGTCACCGAAGTCCCCCCAGGGGGGTGCTGAGGGCACCTGGGAGATCTGGGGTCTCAAGCTCGGTTCCTGCTGTGTGGCCCGCAGAAGGGGGGAGGGGTCTCACGCCTGCTGCCTGGTTCAGGGACGCTGCACCCCTCCCACAGCCGCAGCCCCCAGCCTGGGCCTGGTCCCCACGGTTGGCCAAGCCTGCATTTTTCCAGTGTGGAGTGTGAGGCAGGGAGGCCTCGGGGACTGTGCTGGGGCGTGTCCTGTGTGACCGAACATGTCCCTGAGCGAAGGTGGCAGCCCCGCTTGCAAAGGCCTAGGTCGCTCCCTGCTGTGTGCAGCAACTCTGCTGTCTTGCCCTCAGCCAATCACAGGCTGTCAGGCCACGTCTGACAGATGCTCCTCGACCAAGGACACCCAGTGTCCCCTGCCGGTACCCTGGGCGCTCCTGCCTCTTCGAGGCTCTGGGAAGCCTCAGGTGGGGTCCCTCGGGCTGCACGCTCCGCCAGGGAGACGGGACGGAGACTGCGGTGGGACCAGCCCCCCTGCATCCTCCTGCAGCCCTTGCTGCCCTTGCCATCCCACCCCATCTCCCCAGCTGTGAGGAGGGACAGTGGCTGTGTCCAGCCACGGGAGGAGCAAGCGCTCTGTGAGACGGCCATGGCCACGCAGGAGGGGGAGCCCCAGCTGTCCCGGCCAGGCTGTTAGCATGGAGTCCTTCCCACCCTCCGCCCCGGTCAGGGGTGGGCGCAGGGGTCGGGGGAGGCGGCGGTACCCCCAGAGCACCAGGCGGTGGGTGTGGTGGGGGGACACGGCAGCCAGCCTGGGCAGCAGACCTCCAGGCCTAGCACCCCATCAGGCAGCCCAGGGCCCCCCTCCTCAGAGACACTCACACCCCCCCCGCCCCCCCGTGTAGAGTCCGAGGAGCCTCCACCTCTGCCGCCCCCGCCCCCCGCCCCTGGTGCTGCCAGGGAGCACCCAGAGTGCGAGAGACGTCTCCCTCTGCAAGCACAAGATGAGCGCCCTGCTGCTCACTGCTGACGGCACTCACAGCTTCGGGGACATCAAGCTGGCGTTACAGGAAGTCGAGAAACCACTTAAAAATCTGCTTGCTCCCCCTGTGGCATGTCTGCTGTCACCCCCGACTGTGAGCACTTATTTGATGTGTTCACAGTTGTCTTCCCCCCAAAGGCTCGAGGGATGAGGACTCTCGGGTGGTGTCAGCCGCATCTGACACCCTAAAGGGACCACTTCCTCCCTAGAGGGGCCGGTGTTCCAAGGGACCCCCCCAGCCCAACCCCTTCTTGGGAATGAGGCTGCCGTCGGGCAGGGACGGGGTGTCTGGGGCCCCCGAGCACAGAGGCCGCCCCCGGAACGGCCGCAGCCTCACAGCAGGTGCTGCAGAGTCACAGTGGTCGCTGGCGCTTTCCGCTGGCTGCGGGCTTGGTGTCCCCTGGCCTCCTCCCCCGGCCGAGACTGACCTCCTGGCCCCTCCACCTCCCGTCCCTGGGGCAGGGGCTGCAGGTCCTCCTCCTCATCCTCGGGGTCGACCTCCTGCATGGCCTCCTCCTTCGCACCGCCGCCCGTCTCCTCCAGGAGGGCCGCCCCGGCGGGGCCCTCCCCTGGCGACCTGGGGTCATCCGGCTTGGGCTTCTTGGGTTGGCTGCGCTTCCGATGGGACCTGGAGAGCGAGAGTCGT
The DNA here is from genome assembly GCA_030015415.1 of Cynopterus sphinx. NCBI lineage: Eukaryota > Metazoa > Chordata > Mammalia > Chiroptera > Pteropodidae > Cynopterus > Cynopterus sphinx. The sequence goes on along the minus strand of CM057390.1, from coordinate 39,008,956 downwards.
GAGACAGGAGGCGAAAGAGAAGCCGGGAGAAGCCCCCAGTCCGCGCTCTGCCCGGCAGAACGGAGGCCGCCACACAGAGCTGGGGACACGGGGACCAGTTGGTGGCTCCTGGGGGCGGGCAGTGGAGGGAGAAGCCACGGGGATGGAGGGTGGTCAAGCGCGTGCTCATGACAGCTGGAGATGGGATGGCGACGGGACCGGGCTCCGGGCTCCGGGTGGGGAGGGTCGGGGGGTGTGACCGCGATGGAGACAGCAGCTAGGGGAACGCCTGGACGACGCATGGACTGGGAGGTGCACTTACGGCGGCCCCGGCCTCCTGCTCTGCTCTCTCCTCCTCTCTAGGTTGGGCTTCCTCTCCTCCTCAGTCTTTCTCCAGTGTCTGCTTTCTTTCAGACTAATTTGTCTAGAATGTAAACGTCAGGGAGTTTTCCTCTGGGACTCGTCTCCGCTCCCTAGGACACCTCACCTAAGGGCCTCGTCCTGGCCACCTGCATCTGTCGGGTGCCCTGTGCTCCCTGCGTCCAGGGTGGCTCCGCCTCACCCACCCTCAGGGCCTGGCTCGAGGACAGGGCCCTGGCCTGACAGACAGGCCCCAGGACGGGGACGTGGACATGGGTCTCCAGGGGGAGGTCAAGCTGAGGCTGAGCCACGTCTCCTTAGTGAAAAGGAGGGAGAAAAGTGGCAGGGGAGGGGCCTGCGGACTGCTGGGGGGTGGCTGTGTGGTGCCCCAGGCGCCTGGACAGAAGTGGGCACGTGCAGACACCCCGCCTTGGGAAGGGCACTATGGGGTGCCCTCCAGGGGGTGGGGGTACCACCCAGGGAATGAACGGGGGTACCCTCCGGGGGTGGGAGTGCCCCCATGGCCATGGGCCCCAGGCTCTCATTCCTCCTGCTCAGCAGCCTGAGGGTGCCAGCGTTTCTCAGAGGTGCTGGGTCCCCTCAACCCACAAGTTCTCCACGTGGCCCCGGCGGGGTCAGACTCGGACTCTGGTCACTGAGGGGATGCAGAGCTATCTGGCTGGGGGTGGGTGGGGGCTGGGTGCAGGCTGGAGGAGGCCACAGGGGCTCCCGATGCCAGGACCCCCGCCTCCTGCCTGGGGGTGCCTATGGCGGGCAGCAGACCTGCCAGCTCCCTTGCTACCTTCCCCCACCTGTCCCTGCTCTCCACCCTGTCTTCCGGGGTGCCCCCTCCTACCCGCCCCACAACACTAATCCCGGCTGCTCGGTCTCACGGCTCAGCCAGCTAACTCGGGGGCCCTGCCCTCTGCTGCTCCGTCCCCCGAGCCCAGGCGGTGCCCACAGGGCACGAGACAAGCTCCACTTGATGTTTGCAGCATGAACCACGTCATGACTGAAGGCGAGAAGCAGGGCGCATTCCAGGGCGGGGGGGTCATGGGCAGAGGCATGGCATCACACACAGCATGGCGTGCATGGGTCACTGCAAGGGGGCGGAGCGGGAGGGCAGCGGGGGGAGGCAGGGACACAGGAGCCAGGGCTGCGGGCCACCCACCCCAGGGACATTCTCCACGGCAGCAGAGCCACCAGCAAACGCATACGGAGCAAAGTCTGGGAGATGCCCGGTGCAGCCCCACAGAGCGACGGGCAGAGGGCCCCGGGGCCTGGCGGCAGATGCAGCTGGCTTTCATCACCAGCTGTCACCCCAAGAGGAGCTCCTGTCCAGGTCTGGGGACACTGCGGGGTTGCAGGTCCAGGTGCCCAAACCAAAGCTCCACGCTGGCCCCGGGCAGCGCTCAGCAGAGGGGCGACCCCGACCACCAACTCACCTGGCTTTGGCTTCCTGCAGCTGCCTGGCCCCTTGGCCCGCCTCACCCTCCCCCCACTCGACCCTGGAACCAGCCCTGGGAGCCACCTCTGACCCTACCCTGCCTGCTCCCAGGGCTGACCAGGGGCATCCCCACCGGCACCCTATCTGCCCGAGACCCTTAGTGGGCCCCCAACACTCTGCGGCCCCCCAGCCCCAATGCCACACCCCTGGCTCCACAAGCCTCCCCGGTGCAGAGACCCCAAAAATGGGTGGAACTAGGTGGACAGGCCTGGGCAGAGGGCCGCACCCTACCGCAGAGGAGGCACACTAAACACTGTCACGCAAGGAGACGTGAGAACCAAAACCAGGAGCATAAGGGGGAAGGACTGGGGGAGGCGCCACAGGCGCACCTTAACCCACAGGCCGATGCCCTAACAGCAGTGGGGCCGCTCTCCAGACAGGACGGGCCTCTTAGCTGCCTCTTCCCGAAGCCCCCTCCACGTGGCTCCCTGAGGCTTCCTCTTTTTTTTTTTTATTTTATTTTTTTGGTTCTGGCTCCCTCTGCTGAGTTACTGAGCTGCTCAGACACTGAGGATGTGGCACGCGTCCTGCTTCGCACCAGTTCCTCTCCCTGCATCCGCCCCCGTCTTCAGCCATGGAGAAACTCCCATCTGCATTTTTCTGACGGTGAACAGGTGAATATCGTCCTGCACGAGCAATGGATTAGCCTGCACTGTGCCCTCTGCTCGCTCTTCCTAGGGCCAGCCAGTGGCCCCTGTCGCTCGGCCTTCCCGTCGTCTCCAGGCTTTGGGTGTGGCCCTCCCACGCAGGGTGTCTGTCACACACGCCGTGATGACGTCCTTGTCCTTATCTTGAGGCTGGCTTGGATGCTCCTGGGTTGGATTCGGTTTCCTTGATCCTACGTCTTCTGTGGCTGACGCCCTTGTGTGGCTGGAGGCGCCCTACAGTAGCCTCCTCGGCAACAAGGGACACCCTGCGGCATCGCGCGTCTACAAAGATCTTTGTGCCTCCGCAGCAGTCCGTCAGCAGTCTGGCCAGGGACATCCTTCTGGGCTGGAGATTACTGCTCTTCTGACTTTTGAAACCTCGCCCCTTCGCCTGTTAGCTTGCAGCACCGTGCTCGCTAAGTTCGATGCCACCCACGTCCCTTGCTCTTCATGGTGACGTGTTTGTTCCAGAAGGTCCGAGACCGTTTAACATGCAAGCAGCGCGAAGGCAGAGCGATGTGCCGTGGTGTCTGATTTTCATCCCCGGGGCCAAGTCTCCAGGTCCCAGGAAACGTTTTCTCCTCTTTTCCCAAAACCGGGCTTCCTCCACTGAGCCTCTGACCCGACCGGTTTCCCAGCTCCGTCCTGCTGCCGACACTACCAGGTTTCCCCAAGCCGCCTCCCAAGCCCCTGCTTACGTTTTCTTTGCTCTGATTTTAAATGTCCAAGAGCCATCTCTTTCCTCACGAGAACAGGTTCTTTGGATGGGAAGGCTCCCACTTAGCCCAAGCCGCCCTTCTTGAAACCCCCGCTGGGGCTCGGGGAGGGCTCCCCAGGGACAGGCTCACTGGGCAGGGGCAGGGCCGCCATGTGCAGCAGGGGCCAGGAGGCATGAGAGTCAATGCCGAGAGTCAGCGCCGCTGATGCGGAGGGGGCAGCGGCGTGGGCTTCACCACGTCAGTCCCCCACACCAACCTTTGCAGAGAAAGCCCCACCACGACTTAAAATGAAGTGTCAGCCTCGCTCTACATACCAAAGGCTTCAAAGGAAATTATATCCTTGGGAACGTGGCTTCGTTTATTACTCGGTCCCACTGTTGGACTATTCCAGCTCCCCAGATCGGAGCTAGAGGTGGGAGGGGGACGCTCCAGAAAGGCACAGAGCGTGACAGGCGGGCCGGGCGGCGGCAGGGAGGGGGGTGGCGGGCAGGGCCGGGGCCGGGGGCGGCTTCCTTGGTGCACACAGGTTCCGGCTGAGGCGTGCTTGGCCTGCTGGGTCCCCGGGGCTCTGTCCTATCCATTTCTGAAGTGTGGCACCCGCTTTCTGGCAGGCCACTCCGCTGACCTGTCAGCCTGAGCCACAACCAATTAGCCACTGTACCCAGCCCAGCCCGTGAGATCTGGAGCTCCCCGTCACGGAGAAGCCAATTCTCTCTGGGACAGCGGGGCCCCAAGAGGACAGGCCCCAAGAGAAATCAGAAGAGAGACTCGGGACAGATGCGGGAGATCCCGGGCTAATGGGAGGCTCTCAGAGGCCGGGGGTCGGGGAAGCAGGCGGGCGAGGCCCAGGCGGCCCGTGGTTTGCGGAGTCACAGATGCACTGAAAACCAGAACCGCCTGGCTGGGGAGAAGGTTCTCGACTGGGCCTGACCGCCAGGCCAGGATGGTTTTTCCCAGAAATAGTCAAGGGTGGGGAGTGCCACCATTAGGGCTCCGAAGGAACAAAGTGGCTGAGCCCCCAACCCACCCCCCCTCAGTGGCCGAGCCCTAGGGCCAGCCGACCATCACCAATGGGGACGAGATGCCAGAAGTGACCCGCGGCTGCAGATGCAGAACCTCGCCAAGGCCCAGGTCCGCCTGCTGCCTGTTTTGGTGCGGCCCACAGGCTGAGAATAGTATTTCCGTTTTTAAATGGTTCAAAGGTTTAAAAAGCAATAATACTCTGTGACACGTGAAAACGACATGAGGTTCCAGTTTCGGCGTCCATAGCGGTTGTACGGGGACATGTACGTGCTCTGCTCATGGAGGGTCCACTGTCTGCGGCAGGTCCCGTGCGGCCGCGGGCTCATGAGGGGCCGTGTGGCCTGTGCGGTAAAAACTGCATTCCCCTTGGCAGGCCACGGGCCAGGCTGCTGCAGCACTCACCTGGCCCTGCGAGGAACTGCCGAACATCCCCTGGGATCCCCTGGAACTCGTCTGAGCAGCTCAGAGACCTGAAGGCCTAGCTGTTCCCCAGAGAAGGAACAACATGGGGACCGACGCCTCCAGGCCACGAGGCAGTGCCAAGAGCACAGTTGGTCCCCTCCTCCATCCAGACCTGTCACCCACGTCCCCACAGCTCCGTGTTGAAGCCACGAGGGTGACCAGTTCACCGACTCCCCCTCCTGCCGGACACCAGGCACGCAGCTGGACAGCTACCATGCTGTCGTGGAAGGCAGGGCAGGAGGGGGCTCCCCGAGATGGAATGGGGGTAGCAAAGGATGTCCCTGGGAGGACAGGTCTCTGTTACCGCCACGACGGCAGATCTCAGCACCCCGGTATCGGAAATGCCCAAACAAGAAAGCGCAGACAGGAGAGGGCAGGCCACGGTGACAGAGGGCCCCGGCACAGGGCCGGCCACCGACAGAGCCACAGAGGGCTCGGCACCCGACTCGGAGACCCAGGGCTCTCGCACCCGGGGTCACACGTGAAGAGGGAGGGGCACAGTGTGTGTTGTCCCAGAGAGAAAACCAGGTCGCCAGTGGGCCACAGGGCCAGCTGCCCAGGGGCTGGCAGACGAGGAGCAGGAGGGAAACTGAGTCTGGCGCAGACGCCGCCTGCTGCAAGGCCCACCGGCCGCGCACGTGACAGACATACACTCTGGCTCAGAAGCAGCGAGAAGCCAGAGAAGGGGCGAGGAAGAGAGAAGGCAACAGGAGGGGACAGTGCGGCCCCTGCCGCAGGAGAATGGCGGGGCGGGTCACTCGCCAGAGCGGGGCACCAGCACAGGGCATGTGGAGCCCGTGGCCACTCACCTGCGGAGGAGCTTGGCTTTGAGTGAGGCGCGGGAGGCGCTCCAGGAGCTCAGCTCGGGACTGCTGAGGGCCGTGGGCCGGGTGTGGTCCAGCACCGTGAGGTCCTTGCCTTGCTTCCACAGCTCGTATCGCTCGGGCTGCAGGATGCGCACGAAGACGTCCATGGAGATCTTGACCATGTCCTTCCGGCACGTGCACTGTGGGAGGAGGAGGAACCCCTGAGCTGCGAGGCAGGACATGGCGTCATCCGTTCCAGAGGGAAGGCGAGGCTGGCTGAGCCTCCTGGTGTGGCCTCCGGTCCACCCCAGTGGGGTCACCACCCCGCCCCCTGGCACATGGCGCTGAGGACCGAGAGCAGCCCCATCTGTGGAAGGCCTGAGGGTCAGCCGGCACACGCGCGTGGACCGCTTTATGACAGCAGGGGTCCCAGGGGTTCAAAGACCAGGAGCAAATGAGGGAACCCAGGCAACTTCGAGAGGGTCCATCACACAGCTGGGCTCAGGGCCGCTGCCCGGGGACACTTGGGGAGCTGCGGGCCAGAGAAGCCAGCCAAGGATCCCGGAAGCCGGGCTCCAACGGGGAGCCCTCGGTCAGCGGGAGGAACCCAGGAGGGCCTGGTCGCCCACTTGCCCATTCAGGCGGAGGTGTCACAGCAGGACCGACAGCCATCAAAGGAGCGCCACACGCTCGTCAGGAGTCTCCGGCGGTCCGTTCTGGGCTCCTCGGGCGGGCAGGAAGCCTCGAGAATGACTGATGCTCCTTGTGTAAAGTAATGAGGCTGGGCTGCCTCAGGGCCCTGGGATCTCATCTGCCACGTTTCCCCCAATTTACACAGCATGAAGCTCTAATCAGAGGCCACTGCTTTTGAAGAGACCGAACATACATTAGGGCTTCCTCACGTAAAACAGCGAAGTGGGAGAGAGGAGAGGCTGTGATCAGTCTAAAGAGAAAGCTATTAAACGTGGTTCAATAAAATCATCAACCGAGACAGCGTCCAGCCACAAGGACGCTCTCGCTTTCTGGTCCGAGCAGCAGCGCCGACTCCAGCCCTAAACCGGGAACCAGGCAGGACGCGCAGGGCCACGTGGGTCCTGGAGGCCGCCAACAGCACCAGCTGTGGACAAACGTGTGCGGAGCCTGCCCTGCTGTGCGTGGGGATGGGCCTGGGACAGGCCCTCAGGGTGGCAGACCCCATGTGGGGAGGGCCAGGCTGGGCGCGGGCCCGCCTTAACCTGACAACTCGCTGTCACCTGCAAGGCCACACGTTTGAACCCGAAGGTCCCCTGCAGACCCAGGGAGCATTCGCTGCCCGAGGCACCTCCACCTGGACGTCCTAGCTGCCCTGCCCTGAGAGAACGAGAAGCGTCCTGTGCCCGTGTGCTCAACGTCACCACTAGCCGGTGTGGCTCTAACTCACGGATGCGACGAGGCACACAACGTTTATTTTACTTCATTTTAACTAATTTACTGTCAGGGGACCTCCTGCTCGGTCCCTGCTCCCTGGCATCCCCCCACGTCCCTCTGAGTGCCCAGCCCCACAGGCTCACCCTGCCCCCCTCTGCCCCACCCTCACACATCCGAGAAGTCCCACCGCCTACTGCTCCTGCCCCCAGGGACTTGGTGCTCTGTCCTTGTCTGGAGCTGTTCCCCTGTGCCCACCTCCCCCCCGTTCCGGGGCTGAAGAGCACCCCCAGATCCATGCCTATCACGGGCCTCAGAATGTGCCCTGGTCTGGAAACAGGGCCACTGCAGATGGAAGTGGTTAAGGTGAGGTCCCACCTGATGGGAGAGAAACAGACAGCCACGTGACAGCCGCGGCACAGATGAGAGCTGTGTCTAGGAGCCGAGGGACACGCCTGGCCCGGCTGGCATCCAGGCTTCCGCCCTCTAGATGAAGAGGGACAAACTGCTGTTGCCCGGCCCCTGGCCCCTTGTCACGGTGGCCTCAGGACACACACACACCGGGTCTTGCTGCAGTATCAACTGAAACCTGCCCCGCGCCCGCCGGTCCGGCCGTCGCCAGTCAGCTCCCATCCCCTTTGCCATCTGTGGTTCCTCTAGGGCCAGCATCTCTCCGGCATCCTTGTCCCTCACCTGCCTCCTCTTCACCTCATAGACCTCATGCCGTGTCTGACTCGCATGACAACTACTGACTGCTCGGCAAGCGGTGAACAGGTGGGTGACAGAAACGTCCCTCAAGGAGCAGCAGGGTGTGAGTGGGGGAGGGTGCCTGGCACTTCAGCCCACAAAGCGCTAACCACCCAAGGATGGGGGCAGACACCCGGTAGAGGCGGCGGCTTCTGCTGGGGGGGGGGGGCTCCCAGCCACCAGCAGGTCTGATGCAATTAAGAGCACTGCAGGCGCAGGCACAACCAGCCGACAGCTCATTAGCAAAGCCACTGGAGGCCCTGGGAGCACTGCACAAACAAAACAATTAGGAGGGCTCCCGGCTCATCCTCGGGCCCAGGGACTGCCTCTCACAGCTAGAGACTGGGAGAGGCCTTGAGGACCAGTGGCTGACGCCCCCCAGGAGGTCAGAGCGCACAGGACCTGTCCCTCCCTCCTTGCTTCCTCCATGCGCCCCCCAGCCCTACTGAGCGAGATGCACTCCCCCTCTGCTTCTCGTCATCACTGCCACTGCGAGGGGATCGGCCCTGTCCGACCTCCTAACAAACCTCACTCTCTGTGGCCAAGAAACAAGCCCTGCTGCCGGCAGAGGCAGGAGAGCCCAGGAAGGCGGGGCGCTGGAAGCAGGGGGGAAGTGGAGGTGCGGGCCACTCCGGAGCTGCCCGGTGCTCCGGCCCCAGGGGGTCCCGATGGGGGGGGGTCTGGGCACAGCTGTGGTTGCCAGGATCTGCGGGGTGGAGGGTGCTCCTGACATCGAGCAGGTGGGCCGAGGGATACCGCTCAAACCCCCATGGGGCCCAGGACGGTTCCACAGAGAGTGACCTGGCCCCAATGTCAGCAGTGGCGAGGGAGAGACCTGGTCTGCGGATCTGAGTCCCAGGGTCCCAGAGCTACCAGGAAAAGCAGCCACTGTGACGAGGGGTGGCAGGCCACCCACGCGAGCAGGCTGCACACCAGGTACCACCATTCTCCCCGTGCCGAGTGGCCGCACGCCAGCCAGCAGGCTGGCAGGCAGCACCCAACAGGGCAACAGAAAGTAGCGCCTGGGAGGGGCGGGCAGCACCCCGAGCTGGGAAGCCGCACCCGACAGAGACCTGGGTGCGGGGACACGCACGAGGCTCTCAACCCCTTCTTCTGAGGGTACAGACAGCCTGAGCACTGCTGCCTGTACCCCGGAGCCAGACCCAGATGTGAACACGGGAGCGAAAGGAAGAAGAGCGACGAGGCTGGAGCCAATGGGAAGGCGGGCCGTCCGTCTGTCACCCGCCCTAGGAGTGCTGCAAAGGCCCCGGGAGCACAGCATAAGGCGCAGAGTGCAGGCCTGTCTTGGTGGGAGCATGTGGGGCTCCAGGGGCCGGATGGGCTGACGCTGCTCAGGACGCACTGAGACGGCGAGGGAACCCACAGAAGCAGAGCGGCGGGGAGACAAGGCTGCAGAGGAGGCTGTGGCGCTCACCAAGGGGCAGGCGCCGGATTACGCTTGTGATTCTGGGCGAAGCTCCTACCTGGACGGATCCCGGATCCGAGGCTGGTCACGCCGGAGGAGGGAGCAGATGGAAGGCAGGAGTCTCCTGCCGGTTTGGGGCCTGGGCCTGATGCACTCCCTCCCCTCCCCCACCCCCCCAGCCACTTTGAGCCCCAGCAGGACTGGGCCGGGGCAGCAGGCCTCGGAACCCCAGAAAGAGAGAAAAGGTGCTTTGCAAGGGAGCTATCGAGCACACGAGTCCTGCCCGTGCCAAGCGTGGCAGCGGGGTGGGGGTCAAGGAGTCTGCAGACCAGTCCTCACTTCTGCTCCAGGAGAGGACACAGACGCAGCTACACAGCACCCTTGGGCGTTAAAGCGAAGGGAACTAGGAAGGATGGTGTGGAAGGGTTTGGGAGGGGTGGCGATGATGAAACACGGCTGAGAAACGTGCCCTGGACCCCTCCTCCTGACCCAGGGCTCTGGCCTGGGGCAGCTCTGTCTCCGGAGGACCCTCGATGTCTGGGGACACCTGTGGTGTTCACACTGGGGTGCTCCTGGCATGGAGCAGGTGAGGCCAGAGACGCCACTCAGGCCCCCACGGTGCCCGGGATGGCCCACAGAGGACGACGGAACCGCAGTCACAGCGAGAAGGGCGACCCGCCTGCGGTCCGTCCTGCCAGATCTGACCCCACACTTTACCTGTGATCTCCCCTCCCCCCACGCAGCAGAGCCCCCCCCCGCCCCAGGCTGTGGGGAGCCCCGGCTCTCGGCAGGTGGTGCCCAGAAGCTGCCGGACACCGGTTACGTGCAGCTGGCTAACCCGGTTTTCAATCTCTCTCACTTGGTTTAATCCGAGCCAACTCCTGTGCCGGGAGGGGGGCCAACATGCCCTCCGTGGAGAGGAGAAGCCTGGTCACCGCGGGGGCAGCCAGGGCCACACGGCGCTAATCCCGAGTGGTATGCGGCCGTCAGGACTAACTTGGGTCCAGACCTGAGAAGGCTGGTGCCTGCACACCCTCCCCAGTGAGACCAGGGCGACGCCCCTTGGCTCTCCCCACTGGTAACCCCAGGGCAAAGCCCCACCCTCTGAGCGTGTGTGCAGGGAATCCTGTTCTCTGCGACAGAGCAGCGGCCCCCAGAGGTGGTTCCAGACACCTGCCAGGAGGAAGGCACCCGTCTGGGAGACACTGGTGGGCATGGAGGGTGTCTCCCGGACCCCGAGTGGGTGAGGGAGAGAGAGGAAGGCCGAGGGCGTTCAGTCTGACCTCCTGACTGCAGTGACCTTGGCCAAGTGTCTTTACCTCCCTCTGGCCCTCACAGGGTCACAGGCCCAGAGTAGAGATGACACACGAGAGACGGAGACAGAGACGCAGAGGGGCACAGAGAGAGCGGCGAGGGGACAGCAGGACGGCGGGGTGCAGAGACCCCCCAGGACGCTGCTCTGAGCAAAGGGACCCCTGGAAACAGAGGCAGCAGTGGGAGGGCACAGACGCACGTGGTGATGAGTGGGGCTGATTCGGGGACACACCCGGTGCCCACTCCGACCTCAAGCCCTGCAGAGGCCTTGGTCACTGCCGGCCAGCAGCTGCCAGCCCAGGGGCGTCCAGTTCACTCTGGGGCACAGCAGGTGCGCCACAGGTGGGTCCACACGTGCTGTTCTCCGTTCCGCTCTCTTTAGGTCCGGGCCTGCCGGTAGGCCCCGACCCAGTTCCTCCTGGTGGGGTAAGGGTAGGGGGGGCTAGGCTGGCAGCAGCGACGGCTGCCTTGCTGCTGGGTCCTCACGGTTGTGGCTTATTTGGTTTTTAATTCCCGTTTTAAAAACAAACCAACAAACGACTGCTGATGACAACAGCAACAAGACCCTTTCGCCAGGTGGGGCCTGAGGGTTTATGGGACAAATGCCTTTTATCACTCCTCCCAGCCCCAGAGCTGCACTTGGTTTAAAAAAAAAAAAAAACTTGTAGAAAAAACCAAAAAAATACTGAATAGTGTATGTTTTCAAGACACACTAACATCTGACAACACTTGGGCAAACCTTCCCGCCCCCCAACAAAAAGAAATTGCATTTCATGGTCCAAAACCTATTTATTCATTCAAAGTGCCGTCCTCATCTTTCCACGCCGGTCAACACAGTAAACCATTTCCGTGGCCGAATGTTCCCCTGGTTCACTCCACCTGGTCAGACACACACTTTCCTCTACTGTGACTAGCGGCGTGACGACCGCCCTGTGCACGAGACCACCACACACAGATACCCATGGCCAGGGGTCGATCCCTGGCGAAGGGGGCCCAGACAGCAGGGAGGCTCTGCAAGGGGGCGCATGGCACGGGCACGCCCCGCAGACCCTGCCACTTGTTCAGCAATTTCACGCTCCACCGCCTGGCGATGTAAGCGTGGAGGCCAGTCTGAGGCGGCGCTTCCCAAATGCCACTTGTTCGTGAACACACGGCTGAACCCGAAATTGCTCTCACTGTCTAGATAGTCCCTGCGGCCTGCTCTGCTTCGGCTCTGACAGTGCTGCCAGGACAGGACAAGCCTGGCCCCAGCTTCCAGCTCAGTGGCACCTCCCGCCACCCACCGCAGGAGGTCGTGGCCCGTGAGGTCCTCCGATTCTCTGCCCTGAGACCAAGAACAAATCCTCACGCTCTGAAAATTTAATTGCTCCTCAGGCAGACAGGAAACCCTGGCGTGCCCACGTACCCCTCCCTTCTTAGCAGAGCCCGGGGCTCCGCCTGCGATGATCCCTACCTCCCTAATTTTCAAATTAAGTATAAAGAGCCCAAAGCTTTTAAGTCCTGGGAGCCGCTCCCATCCTTCTCGCAACAAAGCCCATTTCCTTTTCTAAACGGCACTGAAACAGTAAAGGCAGAAACAGACAATCAGAAGAGTACCGTTCAGCCGATTCATCTAGCTCCGCACTGCCCAGAGAAACGCGCATGAGCCCCCTTTGCCACGCTACTGTTGCTAGTCGCCACGTTCAAAAGTGAAAAGAAACAGGTGACGTTCGCCCTTAATGACGTTTTGTGTGATCCACGTCACGCAACAGGGAGCTCCTGGGACGGCGCGGCAGCAGGCAGCCCTTCGGCCCAGAGCACGCAGCTCTGCTAGCTACATCAGGGTCCCACCAGGGGACAGGACGGCCTGCCCAGGCCCCGGCCCCGGCCGCCGCCGTCCACCCGCACCGCCGCATGCCTGCCCCTTCCTGGTGAGGGGAGCGCTAGGGGCCGGAAACAGACCCCTTGTAGACTTTCACAGCGTCTGAGGGAGCTTACCTGAGTAGCCACCTTGCCGTAATCGATCCAGCGCAGAGTGGCAAAATTGGTCGACTCGGCACAGTTGAACCCGTGGTTGAAGCCGGCGTGGTAGCCGTAGGGGAAGGTGATCATGAACTCCCCAGCCTCCTGGGTGATCTGAGGAGGCCAAGGGCGACAGGTGAGGGCAAGGCCCAGGGTCAGAAGGACGGGGAGTTCGTGCACGGTCTGCCTGCCGGAAACGGACAGGTTGGTGGCAAAGGCCCGGGAGTCACCAAGGAGCACAGAAAGGGCACGTGGGCTCAGGGAGTCACCAACACGTGCCAGGGAGCCCCGACTTCAGGAGCCAGCGGAATCCACCGAGTGACAGGCGGTTCTAACCGCAGACTCCAGCCCACTTTCCACGGGGCTGACGAAGTAAGCAGGTGCGGCGACAGCCACTACAGTGTGCTGCCAGGCCCTGCTCACCGCCGTCTGGCGAAGGACCCGAGGTGACAGACACGAGCCAGCACTCCTCGGGGATGAACTGCGGGTGCAGAGGACTGCTGGACACTACCATTCCAGGTGCTTCCCATTTCAGACACGGGGGGCCTCCCGCTTTGAGGAAGACGGCCGTGTCACACCACCATCCACCCCGCGATGTTCCCGCACACCGGGGCGAGGGGGACATGGCGCTTGCCCCCTCCCGGGACGGGGAGTGCATGCAGGGCAGTGTCCTGCCCTGGGATGACATGGCCTAAGTCCCCTCGCCACCGTAAGCACAAAAATCTGCCCTCCTCCAGGAGGCGGGGCCCTCCGACAGGGTCCAGGAGATGGAAGCAGGAGAGAGAGGGAGAGAGGGGGAGAGGGGGAGAGGAGGGGAGGGGGAGAGGGGGAGGGGGAGGGGGAGGGAGAGGGAGAGGGAGAGGGAGAGGGAGAGGGAGAGGGAGAGGGGGAGGGAGGGAGGGAGGGTGGGTGGGTGGGTGTGTGTGGGTGTGTGTGTGTGGGTGTGGGTGTGTGTGTGTGTGTGTGTGTGTGTGTGTGTGTGTGTGTCAGGAGGTAGCGGGGACACGACATCCAGGCTGGAGCGCTGTAGGGAGAGCTGCTCCGGGATCCAGTCAAACAGTCTGGACAACAAGACTTGACACAGAGACCCCGAACCAAAGAGCTGGGCATGAGTGACCGGGGTGGGGCCCACAAGGACCCAGACTGAGGCTTCTGGAACCACAACCCCAAAACCTCGAGGAGGAGGTGGGGGCTGCAACCTCATCCCCCCACCCAGGGAGGGGACGCTTGCACATGTCCACGCTGACTACCCTCCCCACGGCTGCCGAGCCAGGCCCGGAGGAGACCACGAACGACAGCGCGACAGCAGGCACCGTTCCGGCTGCCAGGATGCTGAGGCGGGAGCTGAGGCTGCGGGCGTGGGAGCCACACCCTCTGCGGTCAGGCGGCCGGTCACTCCCTTGAGGTGCCGTCAGCAGGGGGCACAGACCACAGGTGGTGAGTGGCCACCACCCTGGACAGAACAGACCCCGGCCTTCCAGCACGATTACGCTTCTTCCCAGGGTTTCGTGTCAACAGAATCGGACGCTCTGCGCCTCCGAGTCCGGCCGCTGTGCTCTTCAACATTCGCTGGTCTGCCACGCGCATCAGCCCTCGGCTCCTCTTCGCTCCCCAAGGGAATTCTGTCGTGGGGACACGCCACGATCATCCGTGCCCCTTGCACAGGCTTTGGGGCTCAGGCGAATACGGCTGCTGGGAATACGTGTGGGCCCCTTCCTTGAACCCCGTTTGCACCCAGGGGGCCACCCCAGGGTGGCAGGGTGGGGGCACCGGCTCACATCCAAGGTATCGCCCCACCTCTGCTACAGTGGCGGCCCCACTGCCCCCCTCGACTGGCATTTGGGGGTGTCCAACTGCAGCCATGCTTGTGGGTGTGCAGCGGGGTATCCTCGTGGCTTTGATCCCCTTTCTCTGAAGCCCACGGGCCGCTGCGTCCCGTGGCTTGTGCGAACGTCTTCATGTGAAGCGTCGGCTCGCCTTCGCCCCTCCCTACTCATCACGCTGTTCATCTTCCATCGTTGATTTGTGGGAGTTCTCAGGCGTGCTGATCTTTACTTATTCCCCCAGAGACGAGCAGAAATCGCTGGATTCATTTAAGTACCAGTGAGACGTGAAACTCCGGCAGGGGGGTGAGTGGGCGGCGGGAGACGGGAGACTAGGACTTCCAGAAGCCAAGCACAGAGTCAAAAATCAATCAAAAACGACGCAGCCTGGAGAAAGCCAGCCCTTAAGAACACGCAGACGGTTTTCTTTTCAAGTAATAAATTGCACCAATCAAGGGAAGTCAGTGTGCATTAAGTCATATTTTTAAATTCCTGTCCAAGTGACAGCTATATGCGGGAAATAACGTGTGCAGCAGGAAACCGGGGAGCGCACTCGAGTGTCCCCACGGCCCCAGCTACCCTGTCTACGGCAAGGGTGCTCTGGGCCAACTTCTGTCGCAGGACTCGGAGGATTTTCTGTTTTGTTTTGAATGTAATTACTGATTTTCTTATTCTATTTGAGCTAATCCTAGAAAGGGCCATCTTTCCCTCCACTGGTAACTTGCACTCTCCTCTCCGCTGGGGCGCAGCCCTACGTAGCAGCAGCATGGAGCCTTCTGGGGGCACAGCAGGGAGCCAGGGATGCTGAGCCTGAGCCCCTGGGTGTGGCAGAGGCGCCTCCACCCCAGGCTCAGGCAGAGTTTGCGGCCTGGTTCCCCTGCCCGACCCCCACCATAAATCAAGGCCTGGAACAGAAAAAGCACTCAGGACAAGAAGAAGATTACGTTCCTGTCAGAAATCTACGTCCCAGTGGCCTCATCTTGAGCCCGCGGTGTCTGTCCTCCATGTCACTGCCATCAACGTTATCCCAACAGTGAATTAGAAGGCACTGGGGATGATGGAGAGGCCCGGCGGCAAAATGATGAGGAGCGAAGGGAATGCCAGCCCTAATGCCAGTCACGGAGGGAGCCTGGGGTCCCGTTTCTGGTGCGAGGTCGTGCGGAATGGACGAGCAAGTCCATGGCAGATTCCAGAAACACACTTTTAATCACTGAAGAGCTCTCTATTGATCTGCTTTTCCTGAGAGATAAATACCATTATAGAGATTGATAAGTGGGGGGGTGGGAGTCACTCCTTTGAAGGCCACCAGGAATTCAGATCAGGGACCCACGTCGCACTGTGACAGGGGCGTCCGTCAGAGCCTGAAGACAAGGGCCTTTGCCCCACTGGCCTCAGGAAGGAAAGGGGGCTGCCAGCCAGCTCCTGCGACCCGCATCCCTGTCCAGGAAGCGCCACGTTGGAGAATGTTCTGGACAAACTGCAGGAGACCAAGTACTCCTCACTTCCACGAGCGATGCCATGGTCTGTCCACGAAGTTCCTGGTGAAGAAGGGCGTTCACTGCAGACGGCAGAAGGCGAAGAGGGAAACGCAGAAACCTGCCTTTCTCCTGGAAGTCACTTTGGACCCGACAGAGATGGCAAGTCCCCGATGCACGCGCTAATGCTGCAGGCAGTGCGACTGAACCGTCAGGAGCAATTTCCGACCGGCCGACACGCAACACTCAGCGAGAGAGAGGGGCGAGGGTCTGATCGTCAACTTGCTGCTGCGCCTGACAAATGGCTCCCCTGGGGACACCTCCAGAAACCGAACTCCCAAGAGTCTGCTCAGGCCTGTCCAGAGGTTCTGCTGTGCCAGTGTGTGGGCTGACATGGGGACAGAGGCCTAGATGTTCCTGCCCAGAAGGCTCGTCCATGGGGAAGGAATCGTCTGGAGCAGGTAACTGCTGAGTGCGACCCACGGCAGAGCCACCTCCAGACCCAGGCGCCCGCGAGCCCCTGGGGGCCTCGGTGCTGTGGTCCGGTCCTGGAGCCATGGGGCAAGTGAGTTCAGTCTCCCAGACGGGCACTCACTGTCTCAAGAGACGCCCGCTGGGTGCGGGCGAGTCCAGGGAGCAAGGGGGTGTGTGTGTGGGGGGGGGATGGGGAGGAGGACAGTGGAAACCGGTGCCCTGCGGAGGGGAAGAGGGCCTGCCCAGGGCCCTGGGGTCCTCTGCAGCTGGCCCCGCACTCGCTCCCCAAGCCCGCAGACCCTGCGGAGGGGCAGCCCACCAGCCCCACCAGCTGAGGCTGGGGTTGGATTTGGGTCTGGGAGGGAGCAGGAGGGCAAGTCAAGGCCCCCCCAGCTCTCCCCCTCCCACCCTCACCCCAGTTGGAGGCCGATTGCCCAGCCAACATGGCCCTCCCTAGGCTTGCCTTCGCTCCAGACCCTTTCCCTGGGCTAAGAAGCCAGTTTCCTGGACGTCCGCGACCCCAGCAGCCCCTCCTCTCCTGGGGCAGCCCCTACGTACCCGGCTGAAGGGGATGCCGTACTTCTTGAGTATGATGGGAGAGATGAGGGTCATCTTGTGCCGCAGGAAGGCGTCGCAGCCCTGGGAGCTCCCAGGGAAGAACCCTGAAGCAGAGAAGGTGGCGTCAGTCTGTGGGCCGCGCCAGGCTGGGCCGGGCCAATGCTCTGGGCAGTTCCTTCCCCCATGGGAGCACAGGGCACAGCACCAAGGGAACCGGACACATGGACCACGTCACGCAGCCCCACGTGCTCTGCTGGTGGCAGGCGGTAGTGACGCTCTAGCCTTGGCTTACTGAACCTGGAGCAGAGACGGCGCCAGGGCTCTGTGAGAGAGCACGCATGCCCACAGCGCACGCCCACGGTGCACGCCCGCAATCGCAGATGAGACAGGGTGGGGGTGCACAGGCACTTCCCCTCCAGGACCACCAAAGACCCGCCGGGCTGCAGCCACGTGGTCACTGCACCATGTGAGAGCATGGCCAAGAAGACAGGACACAGGAGCTGGTGCTCTAGAACCAGCCACGCTGCGATCGGCGGGAGCAGTGCCCCCTCCGCACACGCACACGGCCAAGTCTGCAACAAGGCTTGCGCGCTCCGCCCCCACGGCCACCAGGCAGGCGAGGAGAAGCTCGGGACACTGACTGGCCCGCCCTTGGGCCCCAGTCCTTCGGGGGACAGCAGAGCGGTCCGCCCGGGCTCGTCCACAGCTCTGGGCCTACGCCTGGGTCACGGAGTCCGTGTACGGGCGTGCTTGCTGCCCCCAACTGTACGGCACGAGCTCATGTGAGTGACGCTGGGGAACACAGGCCCGTAAGCGCTACCTGCTCGGAAAGCTCGTTCAACGAACACAGTTCGGGACGTTTCCGGAACACCTGAGGCTGAAGCTCAACTCAGCGACACGTCTTGTGGGTAAAGAAGTTCCACCCGCAGCAGCCGGGCTTCTCATCACGGACCACCAGCGGGAGGTGGCAAAGATGGGCTGCCCCGGGCACTCAGCGAGGATGTGCTGTGGCTTCTGCCTCTGAGTCTCCACCGCCCTCCACAGCCGGCTGGGGAGACCCTTCTGGAAGCGACCCGGACTTCGATTCACGCTCAACGTATCACCAGTTATGGAGGGCACACTCATGGGTGTGCAAGCACACGGCCTCACACACACCCTGATGTGGAGGGCGGTGGGGTCGATGCCTGTGCTGGTGGACGGCGCCTGGCTGCAGGCAACGGCAGGGACTGGATCCTGCGGCTGCATGTGGCACTGAGGCATTCCCACGGGCCTTACGGCCGTCGGCCGCCCCACGGCTCCTCGGTGTGTCTACGCGGCTCCCATCAGCACCCAGGCAGGCGTGCACTGAGGGACCAGTACCCACACCGACTCACACGTGCCGTCCCTGTGGCCGCGCGTGGCCCACTCCACAAGCCCAAGTGAGTGCAGTGGGTTCACCTTCCATTTGAATCGCAAACTCGTTCCACCGTTTCAATAACAGAGTCGGTGACACGTGATCCCAAACCACTGTGGAAGGGCACTGCGCAGGGCAGCTCCGTGTGCTCTGCACCATCCCCGGCACCATCCCTAACCCCGTCCGAGGAGGAGTGGGCTCCCCGCATGGCTTCCGACCTCGTCTGCTGCCAGGGCTCCTGGCTCCTGCAGCCGCCCTGCTGCAGGGCGCAGGGGCGACTCAACGAGCTCTTGTGTTGAGAAGCGACGGCGGCGGCTTCCCACCGACCGCAGGAGCTCACCAGCTTTTCTTTCTCCAGCCGTGGCCACCAAGTCTCCTACCAGCCGTCCAGGTCCCTGGGTGTCAGAAACAGCACGGGCAGCAGGGCCCTGGCTGCGGGAACGGTGCGGGAGCATGGCCAAGGTCCAGGGAGAGTGGCCGAGGTAGCGTCCAGGGGTGGCGGGTGGCCCCACAGATTCGTGTGTCCAGGCTCTCCAGCTGCGGCAAGGGCCATCCAGACTTCTCCGGTAGAAGAGGCACGCTGAGCTGGCACAGGTTGGCACGGCTCATGCGGTCGCCAGAGCGTGTCCACTCTGCCTGCTGCCCCGCAGTGGTTTTCCCCAGGCTCTGGCGGTGTGGAAGGCTGCATGGCGACCACCCGAGGTACCCCCGCTTGTTCCCTGAACTTGTGACGATGCTCCCTCCTCTGGCAAGAGGGACTGTGCAGACAGGACTGAGCCAGGGCCCCTGAGATGGAGCTGACCCTAAATCACCCAGGGGCCCCTCATGGGGGTCCCCACAAGGGGGAGGCGGGAGGCTCACAGAGAGGTGGACGAGGCTGCAATGCGGCTGTGACGAGGGGGAAGAGGCCACGAGCCAGGGACGCGGAGCCTCGGGAAGGCCTGGCCGTGCCTGCGCCTGGGTTCACCCCCAGGCCCAAGTGGGAGCCCGACCTCCGGGATCACGAGAGACTGAATCCACGGCAGTTTCTGTGGCTGTAAGAACTGCCCACAGAGCAGTTTAAGGTTCACAGCAAAACTGAGGGAGTTTATTGTTTTAAGTCACCGAGTTTGCAGGAACTTGTTACCACAGTCAGAGATAACTAACACGATGGGAAAAGACCTTCTAACGTATACTTTACATTTAAAATTTATATTTCAAATGTGTAGTGAAAAAATAGAATGGGAAAACACTTTATTTGCTTTTTATCTGAGAGGGTAGCAAGCACGTGTGACAGAACCTGGCTAGGACTCCATGTGACGGGGACTCCCCCCGCGAGCGTGTGTTCCCACAGGACAGGGTCCAGGCTTCCCACAGAAACATCACCACAACGTGCCCCTGCATCTGGCCCTGCGTACTCCAACAAGCCTCCCTCCATTCTCCGGGGACCAATACCACTGACGTGCAGTTAGGACAGGAGACCCCTGTTTTTCTAGAAAGATCTACCACTCCCATCGCCAAAGCAAAACATGAACAGGAGGGGGAAGAAAGCATGAGGCAGGGGTCCCGGTCCAGATGTGGAGAGGGCCCGAGGAGCCCGCTAGCCAGCAAACTTGGGGGGGACGACGGTGGCCTCCCCACCCGGCCCACCCCACCTCCCAGGCCCCAGCCCGGCCCAGCCACACCTGACACCTACCTATTGCCAACCGCTCCAGGCGCTTGCCATGCTCCGGCGGGATGGCGTACCTACGAGAGATGGGAGGCACGTCAGAGGCGCGGCCGTGTGGCAGCCACACCTGAGGCTCCCCAGGGAGGAAGGGCTCGTGCTCAGAGCAAGTGACTGCAGCTGTGGTCAGGGCTGAGCAGCACGTGGGCTGCGGCGAGAGGCTGTCGGGGAGGAACCCACACAGAAGGCGGTGGTGAGGTGGGAAGGCGGAGGACAGGGACCAGTTGGGTCGTGACGGAACTCTCAGGTCGGCAGGAATGGGGATATTCCCCGTTAAGTGGCACGAAACCTCGATGAGGCTTAAAAAGCAACAAGTAAAATAAAAGCACTAGACCGGAGCCGCAGGGTGGGGATTCCGGCCGCTCCGCGTCGTCGGCCCATCTCTGGCCTCAAGGGCTGACGGGGAAAGAAGCTTCAGGAAAGAGGAAAACATCATCTGTCGCCCACTTCAGGAGTCTTATTTTTACACGTTTTACATTTGAAAGATTACAAGGCTGTCATGAATAAAAAAGACGTAAGGGGGAGTCTGCAAACACGAAGCGAGTGCTATGCCGCCGAGGCCGAGCAGGGAAGCGGGTGGGGGGTGCGGGGAGCCCCCACCCAACAGACATGCCATCCCTGTGCAGCCCAGGGGGCTTGGCAGGATAAACACCTCAGTTTTCAAGCAAAGGCAGGCGGAACGGGAGTGCGGGTCCCAAAGGAAGGGGCAGAGGTCCGTCGCCCTGGCGACGCGACTCTCGGAGAAACTCCAGGACAGAGTCTCACCCCTGGGTGTTGCCTGCCCCCAGGGAGGGGACACGGGGAGATGTCCGGGGAAGCCTGTGGCTGTCACGACTGGCGGCAGTGCTCCTGGCATCATGTGGGTGGGGCCCAGGGTGCTCCTCAGCCCCCCTAGTGCCCGGGACGGCCCCCCTGAGGGTGATCAGCACCTGAGTGTGAGCAGTGCCGAGGGGAGGGACCCTGCTCCAGATAAAGATGGCCCACGTCTCACGTTTCAGAACGAGTCAGGTGTGGGGTGCAGTCACCTCCTCCTCCGCCGCCCCTCAGGGGCAGGGAGAGGTGGGGCCCACGCAGGACGGGAAAGCCGGCCCAGACACTGTGGCCCACTAGGTCCATTTCCACCAAGAGGTTCGCTACCACTACCACTTCTTAATAAAGTAAAAGGTAAGTCGAGCACATGTCGCCTCTAATCGAACAGGACAAAAACGATTCCTCTCTGGGCGCACTCTGGGACCCTTGAGGAGACAGCCCCAGCACCTTCGGTTCTGCGGGTGTCACGGGATTTTCCACCGTCTGGACGAGGATGAGGCGACTCTTTAAAAACGGCCTTTTATCACTCACACAGAGATGACAAAGTCAACCCCGATCCAAAGTACCTTGGCGGGATTACCGGCCCCCGAGCGAGGAGAGGAAACGTCCCGTTCCCTCTGGGAAGACGCCGGAGGACGCGGCCCGGCCACGGTGATTAATGCCACATCCCCCATCTACCTTAATTACCGCCTGTAATGGGGAGTTGTAAAGATAAGATTAATTGAATCTGGTGGATGTTAAAAGTTTAATACGTTGGGACACGGCTCTGTTATCGGCAAGTCCAGACGGCGGGCGCTGGGCTGAGCACTGGGAGAGCAGCCCCTGGGGAGGTGAGAAAGGACTCGAGGACAGGACGCTGGGGCCACAGCAACTTCTGGGCTCCAGGCTCCCAGAGTGAGCAGCGCCGCCCACTGCTGAGAGTGGCCCAGCGACAGCCTCGAGAGTGCCAAGGAGCCCCCGCCAATGCCGCCTGCAGCCAGTGACGCGCCATGCCAGCCCGAGGCCCAGGGACTCACTCACATAACGAAAACCTGTTTCAGGGGAAGGTGCACAGACTGGGCTGTGTGTCCTTGAGGGTCCAGGGAACGGAACCGCGTCAGACAGAGGTGGGCAGCAAAGGCTCCACAGCCACCAGAGCACGCCCGAGTCCCACCCGCCTGCTACCCCCAAGAGACTCCGGCACTGTGGGTGCAGGTGCTCACTGGGCCCTCTCCCCCACCATGGCCCTGGGGGTGCCCCAGCTGAGCCCGGTGACATGGGGGCCCCGGAAAGCCAGCTACAGAGCTGGGCTCCCGACGGGGACTGACATTCACCAGCAGAGAGAAGGCCCCGAGGGGCCCAGAGCACAGAACCCTGTGACAGTCCACCCAGTGTCATGCCGCCGGGTGGGAGCACCCCCGACTCTCAGGCGAAGAGGAAAAGGAAAGAAGGGGAAGCAGCTACTGGGGCTGAGCGCGTCTGTGCACCCAGCCCCGAGGCAGGCAGCATCTGTCTGGATGTCGGTGAGCGACTTCCCAGGGCAGGAACACAGTCGGATCTCGGTCACCAGCAAGGGGCAGTCTGGCTCGCAACCCAGGAGATCCGGCCCCATCGCAAGGTCACACGTGGTCACATCAACCCGCTGTGCCCGCCTGCGACCCCAGGCAGCCTCTCTCTGAGCTGGGCAGCCTGGGTCACCGGGAGGCAGAGGGTTCTTTCGTGGTTTCCTCGGACAGACAGCCTCCGGGTACCCCGACCTGGCCTCCCAGAATGGGCCGGGACAAAGCCCGCCGCCCGCCCCCTCCCCCAGCTCAATCCCCCGCACCACCCAGAGCCTCGCTGGCTGCCCTGGCCCGCTCTCCGCCAGCACTAGCGTTCCTCTCCGCAAGGCCCGTGTCCCCTCCCTCCAGACAGCCGCAGTCAACGTGCCCCGCTCCCAGGCCCGGGCAGCATCTGGCGGGCCCTGCCGTGGGGTCAGCTCACCCCAGGCCAGTAGTAGGACACGCAGGGACTACAGCCTGGCACACAAGTCTCAATGCAAGAATCTGGAGACACTGGGAGCAAGGAACAGGGCAAATTGGGAGGGGAACAGAGCAGAGGGTTCCAGGGGCAGAGAAAGAAGAGGGAGAGGCTGTGAGGGAGACGGGCTGCCAGGCAAGGTCCCCCAGCCTCCCCTAACCACAGCCCCAAGCCTTGCCCTGGCAGTCTGGACCCAGGTCAGTGGCCTAGGAGGGTTACCGAGGGCGCCTCCCAGGGGGACATGCTGGCCACCACGGGGGACACCCGATAAGTCTAGCCCTGAGGCTAGCCAGTCTGGAGTCGCCCCTCTGGAACCTTTTCCAGAAGCATCCACCATCCACCAGCATCTTCATCTCCATACTGAAAAGCCCCTCCTCACGTTCTCTCTGCTCCTGAAGGTTTTACACAAAGCATTAGGGACGACTCAGAACCAGAGGCACGGAAAATTCTGTCTGCATCTCCAGCGGAGGCGGTGAGCCTGGCAACGCGGCAAGGTGACCTCACAGAGGCCACAGCCAGGCTCGACAGGCTCCGTCGTGAGTTCAGCGCCGAGGAGCTGCCCCAGAGGCCGAGGGAGACTTCCCCGGGCATCGCGGCCCAGGCGGCCTCATCAGAAAGGCAGCTGTCTGCAGACGTCAGGGCTTCGGGAAGGAAACAACCCGTTTCAGGATCACGAGGGGCAACAGGACAGACGGAAGCCCTGGGAACTGCGCCCCCGACAAACCCAAGATGTGTGAAAAGCTACACGATGTCTAAGAAACAACTACAAAGGCCCGACCCGCAGGAGGGAGGGAAGGAGTCACGCGGGCGGCAGGATGGTGCGCTGGGCCGGGCCCAGGGAGAGGGTGTCCCCAGCCGCCTGTGCCTCCAGGCTCCCTCCTTTACGCTGCAGGTATCTGGGGTAGTGAACGCACCCCCTCCAATCCTGGCCACCCACAAAAGGGAAAGCTGACACCCACGAGTCCGCCCGTGGGGAGCAGGACGAGTGACGGTGTGAGAGAGCCCCAGCGTGACACCCAGAAGGAGTCTGGCCCATCTACCAGAGGGTCAGGAACACACTGGAGGGACTGGACACTGGAGAGGAGAGCAGTGAGGGCCCAAGTTCCTGTTTTAACACGAAGGCCAAAGGCTGGACCGTCTCGGACCAGGCTGGCGGCTTAGGGACCCCTCGGGGCCCCAGACAGGGGGCATCTGACTGCACAGGTCACAACAGACTCCATGGGACCAATTACAAAGCTCCAGGGCTGTGACACCGGGCGGGTCATGGGTGCCGAGTGACCGGTGGCCTCAGCCCGGAGGCCAGGTGGCTCTTGATGGAACCAGGCGATGGAAAGGACACGTGTCGTCCACAGGGAGGCCGCCCGCCTCGGCCATTTTGCCGACAGCCTGGGGGAAGTCTCCCGTCCTCTGCGGAGGATGCTATTAATAGTGTCATCTTCTCGGTGTTTTGTTTATTCCCCTGGAATGGCTTGATGGATGTGAATAATTATCAGACTATAAAAGCCAGCAAATGTGCTACTTTCTATCGCTCTAAATCATCAAACAAATAAAGTGTGAAACAGCAATTTTGAATATAATTTTCCCCTCTAATGGCTTAGAATTATTATCAAGAACAATGAAAATAAATAAGCAAACGCCTTGTGAGCTAAAAATTAAATTCGTGTGTCAGGGAGAGGGACACAGAGCATCTTGGAGAGCGGAGACCTGCTCAGGAGCCGTGAGTTACAAGGACATGCGACAGGGTGTCGGGCCACACAGGCATCTGGAGGGCTTGGACTCGCCTGTCCCCTGTCCCCACCTCCCTGGGGGGGACAGTGTGACACCCCCGGGGTGTGCCACCCTGGGGCATGTGCACCATGGTACCTGTGAGCCTGACTGACTCCTCACAGCCCTGGGGTCCTGTCTGCCAGAGGACAGCCACATGAGACCCCAGAAAGCCGGGTGATGGGGCTGCTCTGCTCGCCTCTAGAACCAGCGAGCGAACCCATCATGGGCAAACCCTCAGGACAGGTCGTGAGACCTGTGGAGGGACCCCCACGCCAGGCTGGCCAGTCACCCCTCCCTTCCCCACACCTGCCGGCGCCCTGGCTTGCAGCGCCGTCACAGGTGGTCTGGCTCCCTGGTAAGGAGGGTGGCATTCCCATGGTAACGAGGTGAGTCCCGGCACCCCGTCCTGCCTGCTGCAAGGGCAATGCGACTTGATGAGGGCAGGGTCTCAAACGAGACCCCTCAGCCTCGGCCAGGGCCCCTGCCTGGGACCAGCTCGCTCGGAATTGAGAGCTGTGACACCGTGACACCGACTTTCTTTTTCCCCCCAGGACTCGTGAGACTCTGCCAGTGACAAGATACCTGAAATTTCTCCCATCGCCCAGGCCGACAGCTCCCACCTGCACGAGGCTCCTTGCGGTCAGGCACCAGCGACGAGGGGGCTCGTCTCTGCTGAGGAACGCCAAGGGCACAGGTCCAGCCAGGGCCCCTGCGCGTCGGAGGCGAGGAAGTCAATTTCAGTGTCTGCACAAGGCCTGGCGGACAGGCCCCGTGCCGTTTAACACGCTGTCATCATGAAAACAGAACCAAGGAGGCCGTGTCCGCTGGAAGTGCCGAGACCACACGTCAACGCAGAGGCCACCTGGCAGGAGCAAGCCACCTGCACGAGCCCGGAGGCTATGGCGGCTCCAAACACCGGTGGCCTTGCTAGGGCAGACGGTAAAGCTGTTACCGCTGCAGTCCCCGGCACAAAGCTCTACCGTGGCCACAGCCCGACCTCTCCGGCCACACATCAGCGGACGGTCCCAGCACGCTGCCCCGCGCCTAACGGGCGCAGCAGCACGACCCAGCCACAGAGCGGCTGAGGCACTGCCCTGAGGTGGTCAGCGCTGAGCTGGCAGGGCGGCCTCACCGCTCTGCTGTCCGCCCACGCATGGAAGCATCCGAGACACAGTCACAAGCAGTGACCCCTGACGTGATGGCCACTGAGACCAGCCCCGACAATCGATCTACGGAAACGTCCGAATACTTCAGGCGACCAGTGGGTAGTAAGTTATACCCCAATAAAGCTGTGAGAACATACAGGAATGTGAGCCACGGTCCCCCCTCCTGGCGCTGGGCTCAGTGCCACAGAGGCGCTCGGTTCTTCAGAGTCCTCTGAGCCTCGGACCAGTGAAGGCATCCAGAAAACTGCTATGAGCCCATCAGACGAACCAGGAACCCTGAAGAGACGGAGTCACAGACACCAGAAAGGCCCCGGGCCCCGGCAGCTTTACTGAGAGGCCTGGTCAGCCCTCACACTGAGAGCGCCACCCGCTTACACTACCGAGCAGGCAGGACGATCAGAGACCACTCAACTCATTTTAGGAATCTGGCATATTTTTGAATTAACTGACGAGTGGGAAGCCCTCCACCAACACAGGGCAAAGGCGCATAGGAAAGCGGCTGCAAAGCCCTAAATGACACATCAGAAAATCAGACACCAAAGCGCACTGCAAGACCGAGAAGGGTTCACCCTCAGGGGTACCAGGACAGTCTAGAAAATGAAAGTTTACATAAAATTCCAAACCCTTCAGTATAAACATCCTTAACCAACCAGGACTAAGAGGGACCACCCCACAGTCACGCTTCATGGTGAACATTCTGGAGAGTCAGGGGCAAGGCAGGCCGCCCGTTACGACGGCCACTCAGGGGCACTGAAGACACCAGCCTACGTACTAAATCAAGAAAAAGATAAAAGGGGGATAACAGTGAGAAGGAAAGAGACACGCTTTTTCTTTCACTAGGGAAACTGAGAGAACACGCCGGTAAACCACAGAAGGAAGCGGTTCAGCGAGTAAAAAATAAAAAACTCAGCAGGGGAAGAGCCACTTCCTGTGCAGCAGACACAGCCACCGCGGACTATAAAAGCCACCGAGAGACGAACGCTGCCCCTCGCCTGGGGCTGAAAAGCCGAAATTCCCTACCACAAACGGGTCAAACGTAAACCCAGGTGTGTCTGTCATTGACTAAATCACAGTCTGACTCAGGAGAGCCCACGCGTGTCTCTGCAAGGTGACGCAGCGGGTGACACAGCAGGTGACGCAGCCGCCCAAAGCCTGGTCTGGGGCAGGAGAGGGCAGTGAACTCGCCTACAATCGAGTCCTTCCGTAGATGAGGGCAATGACGACGCTGTGACAACAGCACCAACCAATTGCAGGATGCCGTCGTGGCAGGGTCATTATGATGGGCACAAGCAGAGTGGCCTTATCACGGCTAAAACGTGAAAGGGGCGCAGTTAGCAGTCCTGGGGACAGTGGAGGTGACGGGAAAAGTCGTTGTCACCTGTGCTATGACGTCATTAGGTAAAACGCCTGGCAGAAGGTGGGCTTGCCCTGGAAACCTGAGGGGCAGCAGGTCCACAGGCCTAAATGGACGGCCGGCCCTGGAACCACCGAGATACCTGGAGTCCCCGTGGCCCCTGGGAGGGGAGGAAGAAGAGCTGTTACCAACCCGCTGTGCCTGGAAGGGGTCAGCAGAGGCCCCAGCCCAGGGGATGAAGGAGAGTCGGAGTCCCCTTCCCAAACCGTCAGGAGAAAACGAGTGTGTTTCCGAGTCCCTGAGCAGCAGGCGCGGGTGCTGACACCGCGGGGGAGGGGCGCTCCAGTGTACCCCCAGGGGGGCTCAGCCTGGGCCGTGCAACCCCTCCCCGAGGGGTGATTGAATGGTCTGGCGGCCAACGGAGATGAGCCCAGTTTATCGGGAAATCCCGTCTCAACTTCCCAAGAGCCTCATCTGCCTGTGGGAGGCGCCCCCCCTATTCGTCCCCACCCTGGGCCCCTTCCTGTGACAGATACGACAGATACGAACACTCGCTGAGGAGATAGCATCAGCCCAGGACCAGGGTGGTTTGTTTCCAGGAAAGGACCTTATTGAGCCCTGGCGGCTTTATCTTTAATGGATCATTTAATTTCCAGGACAATAGAGGGTAGAACTGGGTATCTCACACCAGCAGTGTCAATGATTTGAAATAACGACACTTTTATTGAGACCTACACATGAGATAAACAGAGCCCTGAGAGCATTTGCTCAAAGAAACCGGGCGTCTCAGAGGAGACAACCAATGAACTGGCCGGCCAGTGGGGGACAGCAGTGTGCTGCCGACAGGAGGGGACCAGGGCCACTTAGGGGGCCGGGAGGAGGTGGCTGGTGCCCCAGGCACCGGGGCTGCTCCGGCCCGCCTCACCTGCCTGTGCTGGCCGGGACGGGTCAGCATCTGGGACGTCCTGCAGCTCCGGGCCCACCTGCAGGGGAGTGGGAGCCGGCTGCACGCGCTGCTGCTCCACCCAAGGAGCAGCCGTCCCGAGGCCAGTGGTGCTGAACCTGCAACGGCTGCCCTGGTTCATCACAGGCGCGCGGATTACTTTTGTTCTGTGGCAGGGCCTTCGGTGCCAAGTCACAGGCGTGCTGCCTGTTTTTGATGCTATTTTTAACGCTGTTGGTCGGGGGGCTAAGAGGCGCGGGTCTGAAAGGCAGGTGACAGAGCTGCTAGAGGGACCTATGCTGCCAGCGCGGGAGAGAACGGCCTGTGGGACATGATGCTGGTGAGACTTCAGTGCCACTCATAAGGACCTCGATCTCCTCCTGTAGAAGCAGCCTCACAGAACCACCGCTGAGCCCGGACCCCACGCTGGTGAGGCTGGTGCCCTGCCACCTCCGAACTCGTCCACAGGCCTGTGAGCTCGAGGGGGGGACCCCCTGATTGACTCCTGCTGAGACACACAGGACCACCTGAGCAGGAAGGAGGGAGGACAGGAGCATCTGAAGGGACAGGGCTGCTGGCTCGAGAGAGAAAGATCTCGGCTCCCAGTGGTCCAGAGCGGAGGGGAGTCAGAGAGGCCGATGTCGTGTGCCAGCATGAGCCCAGGACATGGGGACAAGCTGGTTCCGGCCTGGGAAAGAGCTGGAGCCCAGGTCGCTGCGAGCTGAGAGCAGTCAGGATGCCTTCAATGTGGGGGGCTCCGGGTCTATGAATATGACCTGATTCGTTTGCGGTCATTGTCACACAGACACCCAAGGCCTACTGAACCTCGTGTGGACACACACTGGCAGCTGAGGCGCCTGGCGACCGGGAAGACAGGCCGCAGGCTCTTCCTAGCCCTGCCGAAGGCGGCCCTGGGTGTCCGTGACGAGCACAGGGTTACAACACCGTGACACACGGGCCCTTGACCACCAGGGCTTCCAGCTTCCACATGTAAAACCCTCTGGGTTTCAGCCTCCTGCCCAGAAGGTGAAGGCCACAGGGCACCTGGGGTCACTCCCAGGTCACTCCAAGCCCTGGCACGTCGGGGAGGGTTATGCTCACAAGGGAGTAAAGCAGGCTCGGCTCTGCTCGGCGCGGAGTCAGGCAGAAGAGCAGACAGACCAAGCCCTGTGGGCAATCAGCACGTCTTATCCGAGCAGCGTGGCCACCTCTGGCCCCGTCCTGCACCGGCCCTGCCACACCATAAGGCCCCAGGGTGCCCACCTCCCGTTGCTATGCCAACGTGGCCACAGCCAGGTCTTTAGGCCAGGCTGACACAGACTCCCTCTACTCACACACCTGCCGGAACCGCCCTTCGGGGGAGCTGAAATTTGCTGGCAGCAAGTGCGCGAACGTGGGGTAAGTCTGCCATGGAAACCAGACCCTGCAAACAACCCGAACTGCCGACAGCTCAGCTAGAGTGACAGGTGGGGGTGAGCAACTCCGGGCCAGGAGGCCCCCGTCTTCTGCAGCAGGAAGCCCCCCACTCGGGGGCCCCAAAGCTTAAATCCACTCCTAATCCACACACTGCCCATGGGAGGCCCTCCAGATGCTCAGTGACGACACTTCAAAGGGAAGAAACCAGTTTCCTGAGTGGAGGGCAGGGAAAGGCCTCCCACTCCCTGCCTGGCGCACGCCAGCCCAGCCCAGGAGCGCAGGGCCAGGAGGGCTTTCTTGCCTCCTGCTGCCCCAAAGCAAGAGCCTTGCAGCCACCACCCCCATCGTCCCAGCCAGGGTGAAGCACGCCCCGCCAATTCTAAAGTGCCGCTTTGAACAAAGACTCTAAAGTGAAGGGCCATCTGCTTCTGCCAGACTCAGCTGGGCCTGGCCCCGACCCCTGTGCCCTCCCTCCCACATTGACTCGCCTCCTGGCCAGAGACATCATCCCTGAACACACCCTCGGTGTAGCCGCGGCCTAGCCCGGAAGCCTCCCTGCTCCTGGCTCAGTGCCTGCCCTCCAGCCGGGTCCCTCTGCTGGCAGCCTGATCCCTCTCCTCTTGCAGGCCTCGCCCCTGTGGCTCCCCTGCCTCTACCTCAGGGGTTCCCGAGTGCTCGCTTGGCCCTGATCATTTTGGGGGGGGGGGTTCCGGCCCCTCCTAAGCTCTCATCCTTAACAGATGGTGTCTGTCCTTGGTTGGGCCCAGGGCTTGAGCCGACCTGCCTCCTACAACCTACAAGCCACCTCTGTTCAGCACCCAGGCAGTGGTAAAGCCTTGGCTCTCACGTGGTCAGGCTACATTTCCCAGACGCCCTGCTGTAAAGCGTGGCCAGGTGACCAGGCGCTGGTCACTGAGATGTGGGCAGAAGCCATGTGTGCTGCCCACCATGCCTGCCCATCGCAGCTTCCTGAACACTCCCTCCCCTTGCCCTGCCTGGACACACATGCCTGGGGCGATGGAGCCGTGCGTGGAAATGGCGAAGCCTCTGTCGGCCTGGGCCCCGCATCCCTGCATCATCGCCCCCACCTCCTGTAGAAGCTGCCAGCTCTGATCCCGGCCCCAGAGCTGGGTCCTGTGACCATTTGGGGGGCCTTGTAAGAAAAGGGTCCTCTTCTCCATACCTCCACGTTCGGACCACCCTGCAAGCTGGGCCCACTCTGCTCCCAAGGCTGAGTGACCGCCTGGCCGGAACGCGCTGCCCCCCCCCGATTCCCAGGATGATGCTCAGGGGCAGGTGAGAAGCACTTAGGGGTGCGGGCTCGGCCGACGACCTAGTCCAGGCCGCAGCCCCACCACTTCCGAGCTCTGTGGCCCCAAGCCAGAACCGGCGCCCCATCTGTGACGGAGGACAGCGCGGGCCTCAGACAAACTGAGCGGTCCCTCCAAGCACCGCCTGGCACACGGGCAGCAGCACAAGCAGCTGCTACTATCTTCACTTCTTGTCACATCATCGTGGGTAGCAATGAACTCCTCACAGTGGCAGGTAAAAGACTTGTCTGCAGTGGCCACAGACTGGAAACCACCCAAATGTCCATCAATAGGGAACAGATACACAGATGGAGGAACAGTCGTAAAACGAAAACTTCTATAGCCATAAAGGTGAATAAACTATCACCACACGTAACAGGGCAAGAGTCATCTGAATGGAGTTCAGATCTGGGCAACAGCCAACTGCCCAGGGACACAGACACAAGCGAAAAAGCAGCACAGAGAAGCAATGACGCCAGAGCAATCAGAGCCAGAGGGTGGTTGCCAGCTCTGGTGAGAAGGGGGGCCTTAAAGAAAGGGGGAGCCAGTGGGAAGTGGGAAGAAGATGCTTCTCCTGACATCATGGGGGCTGAAAGGGGCTGGCTACAGAGCCATTCGATAAACTGTACCTAAACGTGCATTTCCTGGTACGTAAACGTTTTATATTCTTCTCTGTGTTATGTTTGACAATAAAAGTTTACTAAAAAAGAAACACACCATGACAAGCACAGGTCTCAGACGCCCCCAGACGTCTGGCCCCAGGGGCTCACGCACCTGTTTAAACACCTTCTCAGTGCTACGGTGAGAGGGTTTGGCTCTCATAATTAAGGTCCCACATAGGTAAACCTTAAATTAGGAGAGAGCCCCGGTGGGCCTGGCCTAAGCAGGTGAGCCCTTAAGAGGTTCCAAATATGAGGGGGACCCCCCCCAGGAGATGGGGAGAACACGTGGCAAGGCCTAAGAGCGGCCTCTAAGTGCTGACAGCCGTGAAGACATGGGTTCCTCACTCTGCCAACAACCCGAATGAGCCTGTACGTGACCTACCTGCAAACTCCCGGATGAGGGCTCGGCCTGCCGATGCCTCAATTCAGCCTCTGGGCCCCTGAACTCAGGGCCCCGCTGGCCCGTGCCTTGGTTCTGCCCTACAGAAGTGTGAGCTAATCAACGTAAGCCATAAATAGGGCCAACCTGCTACGGAGCAACAGAGAACTAAAACCGCCCCAACTCGAGAGGAGAAAAGAGGCCAACGAGGGCTGGCAAAGCCCACCGGAGGCTCGCGCCTGCCCAAGCTGGATGCTGGGCATGGGGCTGTCCT
The DNA here is from genome assembly GCA_030015415.1 of Cynopterus sphinx. Taxonomy (NCBI): domain Eukaryota; kingdom Metazoa; phylum Chordata; class Mammalia; order Chiroptera; family Pteropodidae; genus Cynopterus; species Cynopterus sphinx. The sequence goes on along the minus strand of CM057390.1, from coordinate 38,977,054 downwards.
GTTAATTACTCTCTCCCCTCTCCTGATGGTTGAAGAACTTTTTAAAACAGAAAATCTCAAAGAGGACAGCATGGGTAGGAGAAAGAAGTACTTTACGGTACAGAAATCTGTCCGACACACTCAGCCAGGGGGTCGAGGTCAATGTCAATGGTGACAGGCCACATGGCCAGTGTGACCGGACATGGTGGGATGAGAAAGGACCTTCTTCCCAAAACCCACCATGCCGGTCCAACCATGAGGAAAACAGCAGACGTACCTGAATTTAGGGACCCTCTACAAAATCCGAGACCCATCCTCCACAGGACTGTCCAGGTCACCAAAAACGGAGAGTCTGACAAACTGCCACAGCCCAGAGGAGCCTAAAGAGACGCGACAGCTAAACGTCCCATGGGGACCCTGAGGAAATCTGAATACGATATGAACCGTGGGTAGTAAGAACACATCAACACTGGTTCGTTAACTGTGACAAATGGACCGAGCTAATGGAAGATAATAAGGGAACCAGGTGTGGGGCCCACAACACGTCTCTGTACCACCACCGTCAGCTTTTCCCACGCCTGAAGCAGGCCTTAAAAACAGTCTTTTTAAGGGGGGAGGGGAGCGAGTGAGCAGTGAGCACACCACGAAACGGGATAACGGACGAGCTGTGACAAACGTCCAGGGAACAAGGACAGCCTTCTAGCTGTGGCTCGCATGGCATCCTGACTGCTCCACGCTGGGCCCCCTTGGCCTGCACTAGCGGCCCCGTCTCTCGGCTCCAGCAGCTGCAGGGCGCTCGCTGCCCAGGCCCACACACGGCGGCAGCTGGTCCAGAAGACCGGGCCGCTCGGTCTCGCTGGCTCCGCAGGAGAGCACATGGCAAGACTGCCCCGCAGCAGAAGGCGGACCTTCCTCCACTGCGCATGATGCTAAATCACTTTGCATTCCCTGAACAAACACCAACTGTGTCTGTCCCCGCCAGCGCGCTGCGACACACGAGGAGCCAGCCGCAAAGATAGACATCACCAAGGAAGGGGGCCTCTGGTGAGCATTCCTGAAACGTGCCGGATCTCCTGGGTGCTCTGGGCACTCGACCCAGCCCCGCAGCGGCACAGCAAGCTCTTACGTGACCCCCGCGCTAGGCCGGGCCAGGGCAGCAGCAGGCTGAGGGGGTGTGGTGCAGGGAGGCTGTGTGGCAGCGAGCGAGGACCTGTGACTTAAACATGGTGCCGTGCTGTATGGAACCGCCTGAACCTACCTGTCCCCGTCCCCACCATAGGGGTCATCGGCGCACTCCTAGTCTCATGGCCCCATGGCCCTTGACAGCTCCATCTGAGACTCGAAGGTCTCTCCAGCACCAGTTCATTTTTCAAACGCCAAAGCCACTCTCGGTTGTAGATTTACTGCCCCATCCTGACACGCAGAAAGGCGGGGCTGGTGGCTTAAGGGACAACGATGTGGTTCTGACAAGGATGAGGCACAGGGCTAGCTAAAAAGCCCAGGAGGGGGCCCAGGACAGGCTGCCATGGCTGTCCCACCCACGAGCTCCTGTGAGCGCAGGCCCTCCTGACGTGGCGGTAAACCAACAAGTGCTGAGGCACGAGACCACGACCAACGGGCTGGGAAGCTGAGCCTTAGGTGGTCCTGCTCGCTGGCCTTGGGACCTCAACTGCGACAACCGTCATCTCCCCACAGAAGGATATTCCTCCTGTAGCGAGGAGACCACCCCCCACCATCCCAGAACTCCCTGACAACCCGTCTCAGGCAGGGCGGCGTAAGCGTGCTGGGGAGCGGTCACCGGGCCCCCCAGGGCTGACTCAGGTCCTGAGGGGTCTGCCTGTGTTGCCGTGTTTACCACCTCTCGATAAGCAGAGGTCCAGCCACGCCCTGCTCCGTGGCAATCTGCTCTCAGGAGAAATTTTCTGCTTTGAAACACTCTTTGTTGCTGTCCCCTAAGCTCAGGACCTGGGGCTGAGGAACTTGGGGGCCTGTCAGTCTCCCCAGAGTGTTAATCAGATACAAATCAGGTCCCCTTCGTCACCTCGGGGGTCTTTTCCCTCTGCCCCCAGGTGCCACGGCCACACCGACTGTCACTGGATGCTCAGGTGGGGGTCCGCGCGGCCTTAGGGAGAAAGGGGAGGAGTGGGCACACATCATTCACTGCTGCATCTAGTACCAGTGACAGGGCGTAGCGCTGGGAAGCCGAAGTATTAAAACCAACCCACGGCACCGTCAGGCTCCTGCCAACTCGTGCAGAGGGCTCCCTGCCCTGACATGCCTCTCGGGGTCCGGCTAGAGCCAGGTGGTCAGGAGGAGCTGACCTGTCTCTGAAAACGGGACTGTTCCTGAGTCAGGGCACAGGGACACCCCTGGTGCCCACTACCCTCGGCTCTCAGAGGCCATGAAGTTGCCCAGGGCCAATGCAGACCCAGACCGGGCCTCCTGCAGGCACTGGGGCTCTCCACCACTTCCTGGGGCTCCATCACCCACCCAGGACTTCCCAGTCCCATCCCTGGGGAAAGCAGAGGCCCTCCTGGGGCCTGAGCCAGACACTGTGGTCCAGCAGCGCCACCTATGGCCAGACCAGGGGAGTGGACCTTGAACAGCTGGGGAGAAAGGAGGGAGGGGGCTTCTGTCCCCCTGGAGGCTCAGGCCCCTGGGAGGGGTTAATGAGGGCGCAGGTATAGCTGGGAGGCCCTGATGCTGCCTCGGTGGGCCTGCAAGGAGGCCCCCGGGGCCAGGCTGGCGGGCAGCTGAGGGGGGCCCAGGAGCCCCCCTCCCCCAAAAGGGCCTTGCTCTGCCTCCCCGGGGCAATAGACCTGTAAACCCTGGGCCCAATGCACCCAGCCTCTCACCCAGGACGCAGAGAGCCCGTCACGCGGGACCCACTCTCTCCTTGTACCTCAAGACTAGGAGCACGTGCTCTGAAATGCACACGCATGCACCCAGGCACACACTCACAAGTACACGTGCACACGTGAGCTCTGCACACGTGCGTACATGCATGGGTGTGGACACACTCACGCGCGCACACACCTCCTGAGAACCAAGCACAGGCAGAGACGGCTGTGCCCACTGGCAGGCAAGTTTCCTGGCAGCAAAGGAAAGGCTGCCCATGAAACTCCCCTGAGCAAACGCCAGAGAAAAACTCCAGGTGCAGCAGAATCAAAGGGAAAAATTCCCTGGGCCCCTGGGAGCCTCGATCAGGCTTCTGAAAGGTCAGGGGAGGGGCGGAGCCTGAGACAAGCTCCCAGGCACCCAGGCTCTCCCAGCAGCACCCTCCACCGACCCTGCACAGGAGGAACTGCTCACCACACCCGGACCACCCACGAGCACGTGGGGGCTCTGTGCCCGTTATGTGAGCACATTCAGGCCCTCTCCCCTTCCCCCCCACTCAGGGACACTGACACTGAGGCTGGGAAGACTCCCGAGAACCACTCCCCCCACCACCCCAGGTGAGCATCCTGCACCAGGACACCCTCTCTCTGAAGGGACCAGGCATCTCCACATCCTCCGAGAGCAGGTGGAACAGGAGTGAGTTTGGGGGGTGGGGGTGGGAGGTGGGCTGACTCTCCCAGGCCCGTGCTGACATTCCCTCAGCCAAAGCACCCCTGCTCTGGCCTCAGGGAAAAGCTTGGGGAAGGGCTTTCTCTCACTTGTAGCACTTAAAACAGAGAACGGAGAAACCTCGACTGGACAGTTCAGCCTGCACCCCAGCTGTCACAAGAGGCCCCAGTCCTCGTGTGCAACTCCTGGCTGCATCCGCGTTGCCCACCACGGAGGAAGCCGTCAGCCTCCGCGCTCCATAGTGGTCCTAGGCCCTGCAGCTGCCGCTCACGCTGGCCTCAGGCTCCCCCAAGCCTGCGCTGTGGGTCAGGGGCAGTGGGGACCCTGAAGCCTCAGTCAGCCCTCACCCAGCAAGCAGGCACACAGGATGCACCACAGGCACCTTGCCCCACCCTGCGGGCAGGCCCGGACTACAGAGACACCGGCAGTGTGTGCCAGGGCACCCTGCTCAGGTGGCAGGCGCTCTGCTCTCTTCTTCGGGGTGCACGTACACCCCAGACGGTCCAGAAGTGGCCGGGGAGACGAGGGCTGACCAGAGCCCAGTGCTCTCCGATTCCGGACTGCAACTCTCTCCTGGGGACACGTGGGAACGGCCGGGAGGACAGGGGGTGGCAGGAGGGCACGTGGCAATGCTGTCAGAACACTGTTTAGCACCACGAGGTGCAGTGTGAAACAACACGGGGTGGACGGGGTGGGTGTGTCCTGCACGGAGCCAACATCCCCGATAATGGGCCCGCAAGCTGACGAGGCAGGGGCCGAACCAGGCAGCAGAGGGAAGGCCGTGAGGCACAGTGCTCACTGGACACGCTGTGGAGATGTCATCTGGGGCTAAACCACCGCACCCATGGGCCCCAGGGCAGGCACCCGGCCTGGGATGGCAGGTCCTGTGGGGACAGTCTCTCAACACCGAGCCCCTGGGCTGCCCCCCACTACCTGGTTGCTGCCCTTCAGCGCCAGCCCTGCCTCATCCCAGCACCCAGGTCCGCCCACCCTCCTGGCCTTGCTAAGCGGCCAGGCATGGGAAGGCTGGTCAGGGGGCGAGTTCAAGTGTGGGTCTATTTTAAATCCCCATCTCAAAAGGGATTCTGAAGCGTTCGAATGCTGCAGATATTCTTAGCTTCACTGCCTGAAAGCACCACATAACGCCGGCCTTTCGAAGCAAATTTCATGCTTTTATCGACACCAGGCTGTTCACGTCACTTTGACACACAAATCACACTACCAAAGTAGCAACAGACCCAGAAAGGCTTCATAAAACGCTGTAAACCTGAGAACGTCGACACTTAAAAAGAAGTGCTACCGAAATACTCCGAAATGGTTGCCATTAAGCCACTGCAGATGCGAGAAGAGCAGTGTAATTAGGAAGACAGACGTGCGAGCGCAACCTGCCGGAGACCGGCTCCTACAAGGGCCCACGGGAAGGGCGCTGCCGAGAGGCCCCCTGAGTCCCCAGCCCGGGGACGACAGGGCACCTCGCCTGCCCCAGGCTGGTGTCCACATCGGCCCACGACAGAGTGCAGTGAGCACCAGCTCCCAGGGACGGCGTTGGCTCCACACGACAGGCACTTCAGCACACTGCGGCCGAGAGGCTGAGGGGTCACTGCACCCCAGCACCCAGTCTCCTGACAGTCACCAGGACCCTCTGTGCTAGGGACACGGCAGGAAGGGTGCCCAGCGTCATGGCTGGGCTGGCTGGGCGGGAGCAGGGGGCTGGGAGGCGGGGGCTCTGCAGCTAGACCCCTACACAGCCGCCCCCTGCGAAGCCCCTTCCCACGTGCAATCTCACCCCCTTCAGGCCCAGAAACCAAAACCAAGGTCAAGGCACCTTCCGGAGTGTTCTCTCCCTGAGAGGATGCGCCGCTGTGGCCAGCGCCGACCCTGCTGGCTGCCTCCCCAGCACTCTCGGGAATCAGGCTGCAGGGAAAGGTGAAGGTGGCACCCCAGGGACACCCCAAGTACTCTTAAGGATGCGGCATCGGACGACAGAGGGGCTGGCCCCACAGGCTGCAGCCCACAGAGCACTGCGTGCTGGCGACAGGGGGCATGGAGCCAGGCATTGGTCCTGGCCTGTCACATGGGGACGGGGTGCTACCCCCCAGGGCCCCAGGGTCCCCTCCTACGCATGGCTCTCAGGGACCTCAAGGCCAGTCCACTGCCTTCCCAGCACCCTCACCCCAGCCACACCCCTGGTGACAGCCTGGCCTCCCCACCCTGCTCCTGGGGCCACTTCTTGCACCAGCCTCCCCAAGACCAGGGCCAGCCCCGGGCACGCGCACCACCTGCTGCACGCCACGTCTGAGCGCGCAGCCAGCCCTCAGGCAGCGCCTGCAGGCTCTCAGCACGGGCTCCCTTCCGTCTGTCTCCTTTTTATTTTTTGAAGGAAAAGGTGAGCTTTCTTCCTTTAAGGTCCCTCTGGCTGGCAGACCCCAACAGGGTGAAGGAGCAGCAGCATTCCCACCCCCATCCCCTGGCCACCCGGCCAGGCAGGGTCTTGCTCTCGTCCTGCAGCAGCTCCCCAGGGGCTCGGGGGTGATCGCTGCCTGGTGGGCAGGGAAGAGCCTGGGAGAAGCCCACGCTCCACATGAGCAGGCGGTGAGCCGGCAAGGAAGGACAGGGCGCCATCTAGCCGCCCTCAGGGGAGCTGCGCCCGGCCGGACAGGGATGAGGAAGGCTGAGGGCGGAGGGCGATGGCTCAGAGACGGGCCACTGCACCAACCACAGCCATGAAGCACGGTCCAGGCCAGCGGGCAGGGCCCCGCAGTGCACACTCACACGCTCACACATACACACGTACGCACACTAACAGACACTCCCCCCACATGCAAATTACACTCACGTGCACACACAATAACACGTACTCACATGCTCACTGCCATATACACTCACACACACTCACAATTCCTCTCACACTCACATGCACACACACGCACAGTCCAACCTGGGGATAGGCACAGGGAGCAGAAGGCTGCTGGCTGCCGGCCGCATGACCCATGGGGACTGCTCTGACTGCTGGGGGTGGGGGGTGGGGTGGCGGGGGGGGCTCACCCCGCAGGCTGTGCTCCGGGGCCCGCCCTCCCGCCTGCAGCAGTGGACTCAGGACAGCGCACAGCCCCCTTTCCACCAGGCCTGGAACCTCCGCAAGTCACAGCCCAGCCTTGCAATGGAAAGAGGAGGAGGGGACGAGGTGGCTGCACGGCCACCGGGCCCTCCTGGGCAGCATGGACAGCGCTGCTGCCCAGGAAACCGCTCGCCCGGGTGCTCAGAACCACACTCACAGGGCTGAAATTCTGGGCATCCCCAGCCCTTTGATCTCTCCCCCAATTTATCCCAAGGAAAAATATCTCCCAGCTCGGAAGTGAGGGCTAATACAAAGGCGCAGAATGCCACCAAGGAGAGAAGTGATGAAAATGAGCTCACAGAACTGAAACAGGATTGCAGCCAATGACAATGCAGCTCAGCTCACAGGCCAGAGGCCTGGAGCCAGCAGGAAAACGGCCCCAAGGACATTCCTGTCCTAGTCCCGGAACCATGAACACAACACCTCACGTGGCAGAGGGACTCTGTGGGTAAGATTCAGCCTCGGGACAGCCCTGCTCCCCTGGCTGCAGCCCATGAACAGTAGTCAGGCTTCTGACCTCCAGACGTGAAAGAGTAAACGCGCGCACTAGGCCACCAGGCCTGTGACCATTTGTTGCAGCGGGCATCGGACACACACGAATGCCCCGACCCCCAACACTCTCCCATCTCTCCTGGCCTGTCTGCGTGGGAACCGCTCTGTCCACATCAGAGGTGAGGACAGCAGGGTTGCACGGCCAAGAGTAGGACATGGCGCCTCACCTCGGCCTCCTCCTGTCTCCAAGGCCTCCACTTAGAGCAACTGCTCCCACCCCCTCAGCAAAGGCCTCCAGGAGGCCCCAAGGACTTGAAGGGGGCACAGTGGCCCCTCCACACCTGTGGGAGTCAGCCCAGTGAGGACACCAAGGCAGGGGCTCCTGGGCCAGGGTCTGCCTGGAACCTGGCTGTGCTGTGTCCCCCTGGCCCTCACTGCCCCAAGTCTGCTCGGCTCAGGACCTGAGCGCCACCGGCTCCTACCGGGCCTCCCCTCTGGCTTCCTGGCTCCCCCCTGACCGTGATTATTACTGTGACCACGGAACCCTCTAAGGCAGCCGAGGGCAGGCCGGGGATGAGAGGCGCCGGCCCAGAAGGCTCTGCTGGCTGCAGTGAGTAAAGGCAGCTGCGGCCAGGCCCGCCAGCAGCCAGGTGCAGGGCGCTCAGCTCAGACTCTGGAACATGGAACACACGAACCCCCAGTCCAGCAGGCAGGGCCCAGCACTCGAGGGCTGGCCTATCCCGGCTCCTCATCCGCAAACCAGCAGGACACCCCCAGGCGGCAGGGGCCTACTGCTAATCCCCCCCAACCCAGAGGCCAAACAGGAGGCAAGGGGAGCCTCAGGGCCCAGGACCACCCCGTCCCCACGCCCAAGTTCCCAAGAGCTCCCAGTGCCACAGCTGAGGAGGTGCCAAGGGGGCCGGCAGCAGCCGCTGCTCGCTGTGGGCGCCCAAACCACATGCTCCGGGGGTGTTGGGAAGCCCACTGCTAGGGGCACGCATCCCTTGTCCCTGGTGGGACAGGGCCAGCAGGCCTCGAGTGCCAGAGCACTGACTTCAGCACATGCTGCCATCCAGGAGGCACCCCGCGCCCCACCGTCCCACCCAGGGCTCTTGGCCCTGTGGCACAGAGGACCTGCCTCGTCCCGAAGTGGCTGGGCTGCTGGGCGCTCACCATGACTTGGGCTCGCCAAAGTGCAGGTAGTTGATGCTGTACAGGTCCATGTCCTCCGTGTGCCAGGCGAAGGTGGTCTTCCACATGCCGAAGTACAGGTAGGGGGTGTTGACGCCCTCGATGATGGTGCCGCATTCACGCTCCACCATGTCCAGGATGGTCCGCAGATTCCCGATGTTCCACTGGGCCACATCCTGTGGGGCAGCAGGCACACAGTCAGCAGGCTGCTGTCTCCAGGATGCCCGGCTCCACCCCCTGGCATGGCCAGGAAAACAGGGAGCGCTGTCCCCTCTGAGCCCTGGGCATGATCCACGAGGGCCCCAGAACCAGCCGTCAGCCCCAAAACTGTCCACTGCAGAGCCTCACCCACCCCATACCCGGGACCTGGACGGGACTGTTCATACCCGTGGACGCCCATGGCCATCTTACACCAGGCTGCCAGTGGGCCCCACAGGACACCTACTACGTAAAGTCACTCTACTAAGACCAAGAGACTTAGAAGCCCCACCTAATACGTAGAAACAGACACAGGGAGGCGGCCAAAACGGGGAGTCAAAGAAGCATGTCCCACATGAAGGAACAAAACAAAGCTCCAGAAAAAGAACTCAACAAAACGGAGACCGTCTATCAGATGCGGAGTTCGAAACACTGGTTATAGAGATGCTCAACGAACTTAGGGGAAGAACAGATGAACTCAGTGAGAATGCTAGCAAAGAAAGAGAAAACATAAAAATGGAGATGGAAAACATAAAAGGGAACCAGTCAGAAATACAGACTACAGCATGTGAGAGGGACTCCACAGAGTGGATGAAGCGGAGGATCAAACCACTGACATAGAGCACGGGATAGCACAGGACGCCCAACCGGAACAGCGGTGAGAATTAAAAAAAAAAAAAAATGAAAACAGTTTAAGGAGCCTCTGGGACAAGCCCAGGAAGTGCAGAGTCCCACGCAAGAGCAGCCCAAAGACGCCCACACAAAGATACATCATAACGAAAATGCCAAAGGTTAAACAGAGAGAGAATCTCAAAAGTGCAAGAAAAAAGCAGTTAGATGCCCACAAGGGAGCATCCATGAGGCTGACAAGCTGACTCCTCAACAGAAGCTTTGCAGGCCAGAAGGGACTGGCAGGATATATTTAAAATAATAAAAACCCAGAACCTACAACCAAGATTACCCTGCTCAGCAAAGCCATCATGTAGAACAGAAGAACAGATAAAGAGCTTTGCAAGAAAACGCTAATGGAGTTCATTGTCACCAGGCCGGGATTCAGGCGACACCTGACAGCTGCTCCCACGGGGAGCACAGGCTGTGTGGATGGAAGAGAGGACTTCAGAGCGATGACATGAGGTGGGAGGCACAGATGGCAACAGAGGGGGCCACCCCGGGGAGTGCAGCGGGCCTGATCTGAGCCTGGGTAGCTGGGCAAAACAGCCCCAGGAGAGAGCTGGGCTCAGTAACTCTGAAATGAACCCCTGGGGATTCATCCAGCACTATCTGAGGTCCGATAAATATTAATAAGCTGCCCCCTAAAAAACAGGAGACCCATTCAAACCTCCCTCTGCTCTACCACCTGCATCCTTGGACAGGCCAAGGGCAGGACCCCACTCCACTGCCTTGTTGTCCCCAGGCCTCCAACCCAGCAGAGGGACCAGTCGGGGTGAGCGCAGTGGCAGCCTGAGCGGCTAAGAACTCAAGGCTCTGAGGTTCTGAGGGTGGCAGATCTATCACTCAGTAGGAAAGGTTTTGCAAGTCAGAAAACACACGGGATCCCTTCTGTATTCATTCTAAGACTCAGCAGTAGCTGTGGCTGGGACCCAGGCAGAAAGCTCAGCTAAACCTCTGCATCACTTCAACTTCCCTTTTTGAGATACAATCCCATTCACACTCCTTCCCCCCTGCGATTTACCAGAACACCGAGGCCCTTGTTTTCCCCAGAACCCTTTGGCCTCCGTGCCGAGGGGCTCCCAGTACTCACATCGTCGTACAAGGAGCCGCTGATGTCAGCCCCGTAGATGGGCGAGACAAACGTGAGGTTCTTCCAGTACTTGCGTTCCAGGTCGTCGAAGTCCTGGTGCCGTGGTGTGCAGTACCTGTGAGCAAACAGCACGGGGAACATGGGCCAGCGGCTCAGAGTGCGCGCCTGATGCTCCCCGCTCCTCGCTGAGCCTGCCCAGGGTGCCTGCTGGGTACACCGAGGGAGGGGCTCTGCTCAGACCATCTGCTGTCCCCACCGCAGGGCACAGCCCCCAAGGGCACGAATGCACTCGACTGCTGCAGGGAGAGCACTTCCTCCAGGCGCTGAGCGCACACCAGACAGGCAAGTGGCCCCGCCTGGAACAACGCTCTCATTCCATCTCATCGGCCACTGGGCCTGGGGCACCCAAGTCACAGTGCACGCCAGGGACAGCCGGAGCAGGTGAAGGCGCATGGGCTCTGACAGCTCTTGTCATCCCACTGCTCGGCAAATACCATCGCACTGGTGACGGGCCAGGACCTGTCCTAGGTGCTGGGGACAACATGTGAGTGAGAGAACAATGCTCCGCCCCCCCCCCCCCCAGAAAACTTGTGTTTGAGAGCAAGCGCACTGCCAGAAACGCACAACGATTTCTGAGAGTGAAGGGGGGCTGCAAGTAACCAAGCACAGGGAGGAAAAACCGCAGTGGTGTGTCAGGGAGTGCACCCTGTGCGCACCAGTGCCCACAAATAGGCCACAAACGCGCCAGTGAGCACATGGGAGGGCGTGTGTGTGCCCTGAATGCCCACGATGCACCCGTGAGCAGGCAGGCGTATGCATGACAGTGCCCACGCGTGTATCGTGTTGAACGAGGAAGCACACAGGAGGTGTGTGTGACACCCCTCTACGAGGAGGCACCATGAGAGCTGAGACGTCATGGGAAGGTGTGGGGTACACACCCCAGAGGCAGGGGACAAGTGTGAGCCCCCAGGGCACAGTTCTCATCAGAGAGTGCTGAGGGCAGCCTGAGATGGACAGCATGGCCCCAGGAAGGGTGCGGGTCCAGATCTCGCCCTCTGAACTGGACGTCTCTGAGCACAGGTTGCTAAGATTCCCCAGAGCACCCAGGATGGGCCGTGCATGCTGTGTGGGGCTGCGTGTGCCCTGGCAGGCTGGGCTTTACTTCAGGAGGTACAGCGGCCTTCAAGGTGTGGCTCCGCCTCAGAGCTGGGGTTTTGGGGGGCCCGCCCTACACCCGCTCGCATGCTGGCCACATACTTCTCACTGTTGGCCAGGCGGCGATACTCCCCGACCGTCATGGCCTTCTTCTGGATGTTGTACTGTGTGAACAGGCCCGACTGCCCGGTCACCACCTGCTGGATGGGGGCTGGGATGACCACGTCATCTATGTCGTCGTACGTCTGCCGTGGCTTCCACTCCTTTGGGGGGATGATCTGTGAGACGGGAGGGGAGTCAGTGGTGCCTCCAGGCAGAGGATATCTACCTCCTCCTTAGAGACCAGCAGCCACCACCCGAGAGCACACCAGGGCCTGATCCACGGGGGCACCAGGAACCATCTGTACCTCTACCAACCACCAGGAGACCCGGCACCAGCGGCCTGGGCACCCCCCGCCCCCCCCCCCGCACGGCCCCCTGCATTGCCTTCATCTCTTCCAGCCAAACGTGTTCGCTCTGCACCAGCGCAGGGCCGCGGCGCCCTCTGGCTGCGGAGAGGGGCACTGCATGCTGGACCCTGGCATCGGCTTCGCCGGCACAAGCGGGAGTAGTCACAGCCCTAGGAGATGGGGTGACGCCAGAAACCAGGGGTCTCAGATGAAAGAGGGCCAATGACGCATACTGGTGAGGCTGAGGGGGCGCTGTGGGACGGTGAGCGACCGCTAAGTACGAACAATGCAGGACAAAGAAGGGCTGAGAGAGGCACCGAGAGGCAGACGGCTGAGTGGAGGTGACGATTCCATGGGGGAGACCTGAGGCCACCTCTGGGAAAAGGGCAGCAGAGCCTGAGCAGGTAGCAGCTCTCCTGCCCCCTTTCCCTTCTCCACAAAGGGACACTGAGGCCCAGCGGGAAGAGCTGGGTCCGGACGGGCTCAGCCTGAGGGGACACTGAGCCGAACTTCTTGGGCTCAGCGATCTCCTCTCGGTCCCTGAACCTCCAGACTGGGGGGACCTCTGCACTGGGCCTGTGGGCACCAGGCAGGCACACGGGGCTGACTGGGACTGGTCTCGCCTGGGTGGGTGGCCATGAGCCTCAAATCTCCTTCCAGGGCACCTGGCGGGCTAGTAGCTCTGGGAAAAGGAGCTAACCCAGCTGTTCTCAGGGCACGGGCCATGAACTCTGGGAGGCTGAGACCTCACTCTGCTTGGGCCGATGAGGGAAGAACACTGCTGATGCCTGAGCCTGCAGACAGCTCCCAGAAGGGCGGGAATCCATGCACCAGCCCCAAGGAATCCGCCATGGCATCTCACATGGGTGGGAGAAAACGTTTTCTCGGCAACAGAAACACCCGTTCTCTGGTTTGTTTGTTTACAAAACAGAAATAACTAACCAGCAATAAGAGGAAGTCCGGGTCTCACCCAGGCAATATATGGGGATGTGTGCTGTTGTCACTACTGGTAGGGAAACTCCTGGCATAAAGTAGGTGGGGCCCAGAATGCCTTCACCTTTCCCACGGGGCTGCACCCTGGCCCACACGCACCCCTCCCAGGCACCTCCTGAGCAGCCTGGCAAAGCTCCTGACCCTGGTCCGCAGAGGCAAGAATGGCCAGGCATGGCCACCAGAGCACATGCGGAGAAGCAGGGGACAGAGGATGTGGCTGCAGCCGCTCCGAGTCGCGGCCCTGGCTCACCTGTGCTGGCCGAGCCCCCACCCAGCACCACTGGCCCCACAGGGCTTTTGAGAGGGGGCCAAACACGGCTTTTACAAGAGAAGGAAACCCCCCCCACATGCATGCACACACACACACACACACACACACACACGCACATGCACACGCGCACACGAAGGGCAGTCCAGCTGAACAGGCCAGGGAGGAGGACGCCACGTCTCCAGAGCTGGCTCAGGCCAGCGGGACACCCTGCCCCTTCACCAAAGGGGCTGGCAACCTCGAGAGCCAAGGGCCCCAGCTGAGAAAAGTGGGAGGTGGCCTGGGCCACAGCACCTGCGTCCCTGGACCCACGTGTCCCCAAGGAGTGGCAGGGGGGCTGCTGGGAGACTAGAGACACTGCGCACCAACTATGTGAGATGGGAAAAGGCCTGACTCTAATCGCCAGGCTCTCTCGGCCGCACACTGAGCACTGGGGAACAGGGCCCTGCCATCATCGCACAAAACCCTGTGCTGTCCCCCCCCCCAGTGCCACTCCCTCTCATCCAAGGCACCTGTCAGATAAAGCAGCTAGTACAGCGCCACTGGAGAGAGAAAAGAAACCCACGACACTAAAGGCAGGAGGAAAAGCTGCCTGAAAACATGCCTCACGAACCTTCCAGCCCAGTTTCCCATCGATCCAAATAAATCAGCAAAAAACTGGTCTCCTGGAATCAAAGGCCTAAAGCAGAGACACGGGGCCTCAAAGGAGAAGCGCCAATTTGGCAAAAGCGATGAAGGGAAGGGCGCAGGTCACAGGGACACGAGGGTGACAGACGTGACCGCGGTAAAAGGACGGCAGAGGAGCACCGGGCGGGGGACTTAAAGGTGCTCCTGACGGAATCACCCAAGACATTAACTTGCTACACGTTTCCTGACATAAGGGATGACGTGGATCCAAAGGCTGGCAGGCTGGCTGCATCCTGGCAAGAGTGGAACTGGGTCAGTGACAAGAGAAGGACAGGCCCCACCCCACCGCCTCAACGAACTCAGTCTCCCTGCCACTGTGCCTGCGAGGGGCGGGGGGTAGGAAAGCGTCACCTGACAATGGGTCAGTGGGGCACAAGATCCTCCTACACCTGCCTCTGAACTGCCACGACCGCAGGTGAAAGGTTTCCCGAGCCCTTCCCATCTGAGATGACAAACTCCAGCCGAGGGAGACACAGGCAGTGACCGCTGAAGCCACTCAGAAGGGAAACTCAGACAAAACGACCATGGTGGCCATGGTTCCCGACCAGATGAAAACATTCTGCTTTGTCTATATCGTCACGTGTACAACGAACAAACATTGAGAAGGAGAGGGAAGAAGTGGCCAGTGAACAGCTTTCCTTATGTCCTGAGCTGAGACTGATGGCACGAATGTAACAGGACAGGAACCGATGTGAGAAAACCAGCCCACACCAGGCGGGCGAGGGGTAGGGGGTACAGCCAACCACAGCCCGCATCCCACCTGCCACCTGCTTTTGCACAGCCTTTGAGCTAAGGATGTATTATTGTTTTGTTTTCATTTTCAAATGGTTGAGGAACAATTTTAAAAGTAGAAAAAGATTTCGGGACAAGTGAGAGTTTGTGAGGTTCACGTTTCAGTGTCCGTGAATAAAGTTTTCTTGGAGCACAGCAGCACCCGCTGGCTTGAGGGTCGTCCAAGGTGGCAGGGCCGAGTGGTGGCAACAGGGACTATCTCGCAAGCAAAGCTGGAAACACGACCTGGCTCTCTGTAGAAAAGGTTTACCAGCCAGCCACCTGGTTTAGCAGCGGTCCGCAACCTGTGTGGCACCAGGGACCGGTGCTCCTAAGAGACTCTAATGCCTGAGGATCTGAGGCGGGGCTGAGGCGGTGATGCCGGCACTGGGGAGCAGCTGTAAATGCAGATGAAGCCTCGCTTGCTCGCCTGCCACTCACCTCCTGCAGTGTGGCCCGGTTCCTAACAGGCCACGGACCAGTACCGGTCCATGACCCAGGGGTTGGGGACCCCTGGTTTAAAGAACAGACAACAAGGAATCTTAGGAAAAGAGATACTCATCCAGGGCAGGTAGAAGCACCCCAAACAGGCTTTTCCAATGCCACAGACAAGGTTCACGTGATCATGAAGAAATGCACCCACTTCTATTAAAAAGTGACACGGTGAGAGCTTGCATGTCTGTCTGCCTTCACACACACACGTATACACGTGTACACGTATGTGCGTAATGCGTCACGGAAGGAGAGGGGACATTCGCATTCCTGTCCCTTCCAAGGACAGGGCAGGGGAGGGGAAGGCTCGCTCGTCACTCTCTGCCCTGCCGCCCGTTTAAAGTTGCCTCCCACACACATTACTGTGTCTAAGAAAAGTATTTTTGACTCATAACACAAAGACAAACCCTAAGGCCTTCCTAGACCCCTGACCCACGCCTCCACAGGTGTGTGAGACCCACGGCCGTGATCCCCTGGGCGGCTGCTGCCCCCTGCGTTAGCCCCAGCGCAGATCTGCGTTCCCGCTCCAGCACACCAGCTGTCACAGGGACCGGGGCCATGCAAGTCACCGGTGAACCCAGGGCTGAGAGCAGCACCTGGCCAGGCACAGAACCCGCCGCGCCGCAGACACACGCGGTCCGCGCGGCTCAGTGAGCGTGCTAACATATGCCACCCCCACACGTGGACGTGCACAGAAACGCGGGCCGGGACCAGGACGTCACCCACCTTGGCCAGGCCCGCTCGGTGGGCTCCCTGGGACTCGATGTAGGCCACGTATTTGTTGAAGTCCTTAAACTCTTCCATAGTCGGGCGAAACGTCATTATTTTACAGCTCGGGTTCTGGGCACCATGATCCTCAGACCCCATGGCTGCAGCTGAGACACCGCCACACCTGTGGGGGGGACGGAGAGCGTGAGCATGGCAGGGCCGCCGCAGTATGGCCTGTCCTCCCTCAGGCCACGCGAGAAACACCCGCGGCCCCGGAAGCCACGCAGAGCGGAGGGGACCGGAGCCGCCTTCCTCGCTCTGCTCTGGCACGGGAGCCCGGGATGACTTCAGCTAATTAAAAGCAGGCGTCTGAACTCCGCGCGCCAGCGCAGCCCGGGCAGCCAGAGCGCGGCGGAGACCTGGGCCTCGGACAGAGCAGCCTTCGTCGTCGGGACGCACATCAGCGCGGGCTGGGTCACGGGAGGCGGGGGGGTGGGGCTGCATGTCCATCTGTCTTCCTGCATGGCTCGAAGCCATGAGCAGGGACCCTAGCTCTGGGCGGTGTCTGCCCCAGCACGCGGGTCACTCCAGGATGGGCCTGGCTGCTGTTGGAGAACCCGGGCCGCGCACGGGCGGGATTCCGGGACGGGGCAGGCAGGAGGCCCAGCGGAATGGCTCACTCCCTGTGGCCAGAGCTGCTCCACGGCATGGGCCCACCCGTACCCGGAGGGCCCAGCACAGAAGGGGCGGGGGCTGGGTCTGCACGCCCCACGACGCCTGCGGGCACTGGAGGACGATTCAGGCTCTTCTCCAGAAGGAGGCTGCAGGCTGGATGCCCCTCCCGGCCTGGGAGTTAAGGGGACCCAGCAGGGCAGGCAGTGGCCCACCCTGGCATGAAGGGGCTCGGTGAAAAACTCTGGGAAAGGTCCTCATTGGCTTATTAAATTCTCCTGGTTCAACTCTCCAAAGTGACAAGGAGCTGAAAGACCCGACTCACTCCAGGATGCAGAAAAGGTCAGAGCCCACTGCACACGGACCGGAGGACTGGGGACGATTTAACCCAGTCCACCTCCCCCTCCCCAAGGTGAGCTGGGGCATGAGGAAGCCAGGAAGCCCACTCATCCCAGAAGGAAGGGGGGTGGAGGGTCCATGTCACCAAGACACAGCCACTGGCTCCCAAGAGTCCCCACACCGAGCACTAGAGGGCAGCATGAGCCCAGGAGTCACCCTCAAAGTGGTCATTCCCAGCAGGATCTGGAAGGCCTAGGCCGGCAGGCACTGGTCCCGGGCCAGCCTGTGAAAGCCCATCCCATGCCTGGGGCTGGGGCCAGGGGGGTGGGACACAGCAGCTAAGGCCCCACCCTGAGGGTCACATTCACAGCTGACCCCTGGGGAGGGCCACCGAGGGTCCTAACACAGATAAGAGCCACTGCCGCGTCCAGGCTGGGACCCACCATGACCCTGTGTCCACAGTCTTGAGGCTTCTCCTCAAGGGGCAAGCACAAAGCTGCGGTGTGCATGGCAGGCCATGAGGGCCGGTGACAGCGTGTGACGGCGGCTCTGGGCAGGATCACAGGGAACCACCAAGATGACAGTTTATAGAAACAAAGGGGTTGTCACAAACCCCCCGGGGAGCAGCTGGCACCAGAGGGCCCCAGTCTCGGCCAGGCCGCCCACCCAGGAGCTGCCCTCACTGGCGCCCTGAGCAGCCCTCTGAACTGCTCACCCCATCCACCCCACCCCCCAGCCAGCCCACTCACCCACAGCCAGGGCCTGGGGCTGAAACCCCACTTGGGACCCCCACCTGCTCCACCTGGGCCCCAGCTCTCTCCCCTCCAGCCCAGACACGGCCATGGGGCTCAGCGCAGACCTCTGCAGTACGGAGGCAGACAGGACAGCGTGTCTGTCCTGAGGGGACAGGCCCTGACCCCAGCACTACTGAGGACATCAGCACGGAGCTGGCTAATGGCTCTGGAGGGGAGAGAGACCCTGGCGAGAGAGCTGGCCTTTCCCACGCCCCGACAACCCAGCCACCCACTGCTGTCCATGCCACCGCATCAGCCCCGAAGACGTCCCACATGGCCAGGGAAGTTTGGGGTCTCGGTCTCTGCGGTGGCTCCCAAGGGGGGCCCTGCCACCCACCCACATCACACCGACTGTCAGTGCTCTTTATAAGACAGGGTCATGATGGACAAGCGGAGCGCAGTCAGCAAGTGGGCAAAGTGGACAGACACTTCTCCAGATAGACACACACACAAGGTCAGCAAGCACGCAAACAGGACACACTGGTCACACCCGCAGCGAGCCACCACGCAGGGCCCAGGGTGGCTGGAAGGAGGAGGACAGACGACGATCAACGATCAGTGCTGGCGAGGACGTGAGCGCGGAACCCTGAGACTCTGTAGGTGGCAGGTAGATGGCAGACGGCACAGCCACTGTGGGAAACGCTCAGGCAGTTCGGACAACACTGTGGTCAGGAGAGTAACGTCCCTGCAGGACGGCCACGTCCTCACCCTGGGGCTGTAACCGTGTGCAAAACTGGGACTCTGCACATGGGACTAAGTCAATGCCCCTGAGATGGGGAGATCCTGGATTCCCCAGGGGCCCAGTGTCCTCATGGGGTCCTGATAAAGGGAAGCGGGAGGCTCAGAGTCATAGGAGGAGCGGACGACGGAGCGTCGGAGGCAGAGGCTGAAGCGATTCGGGGAACGGGCCCCAAGTCAGGGACAGCGGGTGGCCCCGAGGCTGAAAAATCAAGATCACATCTACCCTCAAGTCTCCAGAGGACCAGTCCCCTGCCAACGCCTTGACCCTCTGAGCCCCATGACACCCACTCCAGACCTCTGACCCCAGAACTGCCCCAGAAGCGTGGGTCGGTTGAAGTCACCAGGTTTACCGTCGCATCACGACAGCCATGGGAGGCACATGCAGCGTCCAGGGACAGTGCTCTGAAAGCAGTTGCGGTTTTCGATGCCTTTGAAAAAGCCACATTCTGGTCCACACCGGTCCCTAATTAGCCACGTGGCCTCTGTTCGCGATCAATACTGAACACAGAAGCAGGGAGCACATGGGACGGTCTACCCTCCACCCCATCATCCCCATCCCATGTGTATGAGCCAGGGGACAATCAGCTTGTTCCCTCTCCCCCTACCAGTGACCACCTTGGGCCACCAGCAGAAGCCACCACGTTAAAACCCTCTGTCCTCTGTCCCTGGTTAATTACAAAAGTGCAGAAGGTGGAAAGTCTGAAGTTGAAACCCAGCAGCAGATGGGATTCTTTTAAATGCATTTATAAAGAATCCTCCATTTTTAGGGGCCTCCCCTTTGTCATCCCCCAGAATGTGATTGGTCATCATCTCCAGCAGGGCATGGGGTGGGGCAAACGGGGCCCTCAGGGCGCCCAGAAGTGGCGTCCCACTTGGTCCACAGGATGCAGACAAGGCAGCCCATCCGGGGTGACCACAGCATCATCAAAATGTACAGTGGCTCTCGGGACTACTAGAACTGAGGGACAGGCGTTCAGATGCCGAAGGGCGAGGGTACAAACATGGAGCATGTGGAACTGGAGAAGACACCCCCAGCAGAGCCACCCCAGAGGGGTCCAGGCTCCTTTAAGGGAGTGCAGACCCCAGATACCCCAGGAACCCAGAACTCAATGGGGTCACTGTCTCCCCGCAGCGCACAGGCCTGACGGCTGCCCTGGCACAAGGCTGCAGGTCTCGGAACCTTGGTCTCACCCTTACTTGGAATTCCTGGCTGTCCCAGATGGCCGAGGCTACAACAACAGATGCTCCAATGAGTGGCTCAGGTTTCTGTCAGGGCAACGGTGATCGTTCTTAAAATGCACAAAATAAAAGTACCATTAAACAGATGGCAGGCTGAAGCCTCAACTCCACGTTATGCTCCCGGCAGCAGCACGTGGCCCGAAGACGTTTGCCTTTTCTCAGCCATTTCCAGACCCCTGCACTAGGAGGGACACAGAACTCGGTAACCGCGAGCACCCCATCCAATCCTCCCAGCAATGGCACTTTTACGTTCAGCTCTTAAAAATCAGAAGCTGAGGAAGCAAGAGCCTCCACGAGCAATTAAAGCAGCATCTGGAAACCTGATGGTCCAGGTGGCTTCTGAGGGGTTTACGAGTTCTTCCTCCAGTGAACCCACAGCCGGCGAAGCTGCCCCTCCAAGAAGGAAATCACATGGACAACTCCGCATGGTGACCACCCTCTGAACCCCGAGGACACAGAGCACAGAGAGAGCACCTGGCAGGGCTGAGCGGACCCATGGGGGGCAGGGTCCTGCCTGTGGGACCTACATTTGGGCGAAGACACTCCTGCACCTGCTGGATGGATGCAGGACAGGACGGGACTCGACTCGGTGCGGCCTCTGGGCTCCGGCCACCCCGCGCCCACACCACCCACGGCTCTCCCGACACGTGGACCTGGATGGCACGCGGTCTACCAGATGCTCCCTGCCTCTGGGACCCCTGCCTCTGGGCCACTGCACACACTGTTCGTGACCTGAGTGTCCTCAGTGGCTGGACGTTCTGGGCAGGGCAGCTCAGCCCTCGAGCCCAGCTTTGTTGAACTCGATCCCACACGTTTTCTCCAATTCACCAGGAGTTTTAAATAGCACGGGTTTCACAAACACCCTGACAACACGCAATGCACACTAACATTTTCTACATTGAATCTGTTTTTTTAAATTGCTGGGCAGGACCCACTAAACGGATTTTACTGTCTCGTAACAACAGGTCACAGCCCCTGGTTGCTCGCCACACCTCGCTGGGGAGTCGTGGCGCTCAGGCTGCACACACCCTCCCCTGGACTCAAGGAAAATCAGGTCGATCACCGTGGAATCTCTCCCGGCAGCCATGACTGGCAGACACTCTGCCGCCAAGGACGTCTGCATCTGAATCCCACAACCTAAGGCTACGCTCCCTTCTAGGGCAAAAGGGACTTTGTGGATGGGATTATGTGGAGGATCTTGAGCCAGGAAGATTATCCTGGATTATCAGGTGGGCTCTGTCGTCACGGGGTCCTTCTAAGAGGGAGCTGTGATGACAGAAGCAGAGGTCAGAGGCTGAGATGGAAGTCCAGGTGGAGGAAGGAACCGGAAGGCAAGGACGCAGGCACCTCTAGAAGCTCGAACTGGCAAAGAATGGATTGTCCCCCGGAGCTGCCGGAAGGGACCCGCATGCCGGCACCTTGACCTTAGCCCTGTGAGACCATGCTGAACTTCCGGCCTCCAGAACTGTCCGCTAATAGTGGGTACTGTCTGAGTCACCAGGTCGGCAGTCACCTGTTAGGGTGGCGAAGGGAGGTGACTGCTGTAGCTTCCACGTGCACTCCCCAGATCGCAAATGTGGGGTCTTCCCACTTCCACAGACCCATAGGCCTCTGCCGTGAGCTGCCAGCCCCTATCTCTCATCTGTGTCTCGATGGGATCACGTCTCCCTCGTCACCTGTAACTATCTCTCGGCATGCGTCTCCCCCACCAGACATGGGCCGTCTTCACCAGCACGAAGGGTCTGGAGGGCAGAGGAACCACCGGGGCCTGGAGCTCTCAGCTGTACGGACCCCAGTCTGCTGCTGCCCACAGCTCCTGTGCCACCGAGACCAGTGGTCCTTCTGCTAAAAGCACCAACCATTGGCCAGGAGGCTAAAACCAGGGCTGAGGTCAAGGCCCAGTTCTCAGGCCAAGAAGAAACCTCCATCCACCCTAACCCAGGCCCACAAGGGACAAAGGTCCAGGCCAGTGCACCTCCACTGCTTCCTCGGGCTGCAGGGTCCACTGGCTGGCCGGCAGCCGCCCTGCAGGCTCTGGGATGCAGCGGCCTGGCCTCAGACCCGGCCCCAGGCCCACTCAGCACAAGTCAGCCGGGGCCAAGGGACCAGAGGCCCCTTCTGCGTGGGCTGCACAGAGTGACTTCCTTCCAAAAGGGAGTGATGGTGCAGTGGCTGTGGCTGGCAGAAACACAGCTGCCAAGGCACTCAGCCGGGGGATCAAGGTCAACATCAACAGTGACAAGTCGTGGCAACACGGGAGCCTGGATGTGATGGGATGAGCAGGTGGCATCTCTGGGACCCCACGGGCTTGGCCTCCCTAGCCCAGGTGGGGGTGCCTGGGCCTCCTGGTCCCATCAGCCCTCACCCGCCCAGGGCTGACCACACTGCCATTCTCACCCTGGCACGGGGCCCAGGGTCTGAGAGTCAGAGGGCGGATGGCGTCCTCTGAGCCACACAGGAAAGGGGCCCTTCCCTGTCCCACTTGTCACCTGACCCAGGACGGCTCAGCTCCCACCCTGCCTGCTCCTCCCACACCACAAACCCCAACTGGTCCTCAAAAGATGCCTGGCATCCCCACTGAAGCCTAACTGAGGCATGTCACGGGGCGGGAGGCTACCTGAAGCCTCAGAAGGATCCACTGACTTGAACGCTCTTATCGTCTCACCACTATGAACTCATGGGTTTTGAAAAACAGAGATACCCACAGGTGGACCAGCCATAAATACAGACGGGCAGAGAGGCACGGGCTGGTGCTCATGTCTCTAAGCTCTGTCGCCTGGCAGGTCCGAGAACCCATGACACCACCAGCACTGAGCACGTCCAGTGGCCAGGCCACTGGGAGAAGCAGTTACCTCCGGGGATGGGGCAGGGAACACACAAGACGAGCCCGAGCACCTCAGGGGGCAGGGAGGATGGACGCTGTCACTGGACAGTGCTGACACACAGGAAGGACACGGGAGCCAAACCGAAGGGGTGATAAACATTGATGGCGCTGGATTCCGGCCCACAGACCAACAGGCACGGGCCTGGTGTAAAACTAAAGAGGCAACAGGAACGGGGGAGAAGGAACCGCTCTCTTCTACAAAAAATTTCCAATTCATAAATGGAAAAGTGGGGGTGACACGCATCACCATGGGAAGGACAGAGTGACAACGGTTGCACACAACTGCTGTCTGCTGAAACTGACAGGCAGAAGGCTGAGGAGAGTCAGGGTGTCTGCACTGTCTCAGAGCCCCAAAGAGAAAAAGAGTGACCTTCACGTGGAGACTGGCAGATGGCCCGCCTCACCCAAGGGACCAAGGCCACGGAGGAGACCTCACCCAGCAGCCTTCCCCAAACGCATAAGCTCCATGTCATCGGGCGGACACGGCCCAGGGACCGCCTACGAAGCACGAGGCCGTGACAGGTGAGGGAAGACTGAGATGCGGTCCCTGCCCAGAGGAACTTGAGGGGCCCTGGCTACAGGCAACAGGGGGTCCCGAAGGAGCCCTGGGGCAGAAAGGGATGTGAGGGGGCCCATGTGGAACCCTAATAAAACGCGTAGTTAGCTGGGCCATTCCTCTGCAGCTGTGTTAAGAGCTCCGGCTCGGGAAGGCAGCTGCAGGGTGCACGGGTACTCTATGCACTGTCCCTGCAACGTCAGTGAGTCTAACATACCTAAAAAGTCGAAGAAGTTAAAAATCTCTACCTCTGTCCTCTGAAGCTACTGCACAGCAGGTCTCGGCTGGAAGATAGTCTGGCCGTAAAAAGATCCCAACTGATAAGAAAAACAAGCCGACACCACACTGCAAGCCTGCGCCAGGACGGAAAAAAGAGCCGACCTGCTGAACACGAGTTTCTGACCCTTCCTGCTGGAAAAAACTGAAAAGCGACATTTTTCATCAACTTTGCGAACTGGGAAAAGAGTATTTTATTTATGAAGTCTCAGCAAACCCTCCACTCGAACCTGGACACCAAAATCCAAGTGCAGGAGCCACACGGGCTCAGTGGGCGAAGCGGCGGGCACACTTGGCTGTCGGGGTGCCAGCTAAGGAGGCTCTGGTCTCATTTTGTGGAAACATAAGAACCACATCACGTTTCCTTAACGTCCACCCCCCAAGCCTAGACACGACTCGGGGTGCCAAAGCTACAGTGATCAGGATGGCAAGGTACTGGCCTAAGGTGGGCATGACAGTCCACGGAAGAGAACCGACATTCCAGGAGTCAGGGCACACATGTGGAGTAGCTGCTTTTCCATGAGGCTTTTCAACAACTACGCCAGGACAACAGATATGCACGTTCAAAAGACCGAAGGTAGACCCCTACCTCACACCGCAAACAAAACTTAACTCAGATCAAAGATCTAAATGCTAAAGCTAAAACTATAAAACTGAGAAGAGAACTCATGCATAATTTTTGTGACCCTGGATTAGGTGATGGTTTCTAGACACAATAGCAAAAGAAAAGCGACAAATGACAACACAGGGAGGCTGGACTCCGTGCTTTGAAGGACGTAATCAAGAAAGTGAAGACCACTCACGTGATGGGTAAAGACGTCTGCCAATCTTTTACCTCAAGAGTCTGACATCCAGAACATACAAAGAACTCTTACAGTTCAACAACGAAAGGACAAATAACCTAATTCACAAAACGGGTAAAGAATGCGAATGGACATTTTCCCAAAGATACGTGAATGGCCAATAAGCATACGAGATGACACTCAGCATCACAGCGATGAGGCAAGGGACAAGGACAGAGGCCAAAACCCCAAAGTGAGGGTGGCAGGGCAGCGGAGGCCCCCTGGAAGCCATCTCCTGTGACGGCAGAGCCTTACGAACAGTTTCGGTGACTGCACTTCGCATGGTGTCCCGTCGCCCTGAGCTTTCTCCCTGGAGACCACAGTGGGGGGTGTGGCCGTGGTGATGAGCACAGGCCTGGGCCCTGGTCTAGTATGACCTGAGGCAAGTTTCTAGCCTCCGGGCCTCAGCTTCCTCATCTACGAAGTGGGGACCACTGCGTTAAAGCCCTGCTCGTGGGCTGTGGGGGCTAAATAAGGAGACTGACAGACACTTCATGGAGACCCTGGCACACGGCACACCTTCGATAAATGGCAGCTGCTATGGGCCTCATCCTTCAGGAGGCTTCAGATAGGCAAAGGCGGCAGATCTGATGACACGCTGGATGGCGGGGCACCCTCGCCAAACCTGGCTCCAGTGGGCAGACAGAACGTCGCTGGAGGACAAGCTGGCGATATCTCATTTATAAAAAGTGCCCGCCCGCTTCCAGCCAGCCACACCTGGGCATTTATGTTCAGGGCACACGGCCCACCCGTCCACTGGGGCTTCCAGAGGGTCTGGGGCGCAGAGGACTGCCAACAGCCCGGCACCAGCAGCGGGCCTGGACTCGCTAAGCCGACCTCTGAGGGAACACGGTGCCGTGAGCTTTGGGACACTTGGAGGCAATCTGCCCAGTTGTGCGGGGACACTGCGCACATTCAGCATGTTGACACGAACACACGTGCACGTGTCCCTCCAGAGGGTGGCTGCTTGGCAGGGGGCTGGGAGACCACAGATCAGGGCGAGAGGGAGACAATGGTGGCGTCTCGAAGCACTGGGAAAGGGTGGACGGTGGTGCTCGGACTACTGGGCCACCATCCATCAGGTTCACACCCCACACCACTCGCCACAGTGAACTCCAAATGGGTGAGGGAGCTACACGGTAAGGACGCAACCCTACGGGAACTAGAGAAAACACGGCGAATTACTCGTCGAGCTCAGGGTGAAAAATAAAAATTAAAAAAAATAAAAGCCTTTTTAACTAGAATTCAAACTCCACAGAAAATAAATGAAAAGATTCATAAATCTGACTACATCGATATTAAAAAGAAAAACCACTTTGGCAAGACAAAAATAAAGGCAACTGAGAAACTGGGAGAAACGTTTGCAGTACACATCAAAAGGGTTCACCTCCCTAACATATGTTAAAGTTTTAAAGGTTGGGGGGGGTAAAAAAATCCATTGAAAAATGAGTGAGAAGCATGAACAATTCACAGAAATGTTACAGGAATGGCCTTTAACATATTAAAAGATGCTGACCTCCGCTTGTACTGTCAGAAATGCTAATTAAAATCACACCAAGATCTCACTTCACACCTCAGAACAGAGCACCCTGCGGCAAGGCTGTGGGACCCTCGCATCCCGCAGTGCCAGGGGCAGCAGACCAATGCCACCTCTGGAAGGGAACCTGGCAGCAGCTAACGGGACACCCGGCTCTTGTCTTCTGACCCAGCAATCCCACCCCTAGAAAGCCAACGACAACACAAAAACACCCACACCAGGGAGTCCCCTGCGAGCCGCTGGAGCCGAGCCACACGTGCCCTGCGGGAGAGGCCGCAGGAGCCGCGCACCCGCCACGAATGAACACTGCATGCACACTGTGCAGGGTAGCAAGTACCCCCCTCTCCCCCCGGAAGCAGAAATGGACGTGCACGGCAGGTGTGGGTGGGTGAAATGCGAACACACCACATGCACACGCTCATGTGTGCACGTGGGTATTTATTCACACCCGTTTCCCAGCTCTGGCCAATGAGGGCCAGACACCCTGTTGGCAGTGAGCACACCAAGCACCGGATCTTGGTTTCTAAACGGCACTGTCCACACCAGAACCAGGGGCCCCTGGAGAAGCGGCCAAGCCCAGGGCTCGAGCTGGGAGAGCCCAGGATGGTCCTGCGACATCTCCCTATGTCCGAAGATAAGGAAGTGCCGAGGGAACAGTGGGGACCTGCCAAAAGGACACAGGAGCCAGCCTCAGGGGGCCGTCCCTCCAGGTGAATCTGGGACCCTGGAGCAATGGATCATGACCTCGCGTCAGGTAAGAGTCCAGGAGTTCGTGGGGATGTGAGCAAACAAGTGGGGAGGAAGACACACCTCTCCTCACAGCAGGAAACCAACCACGGGACACAGGAGGACCAGCGGAAGGAGACGATCACCGGAGACGATCACCGTTTGGCAAGAATTGGCTGGCTGCTAAGGTGGCTGGTAAGTGCTGGAGGAAGGACAGGGTGCTGGCTGTCCCAGAGCACCCCTCCCCCCGAGAAAGTTACTGAGCAAGGGTGGTAAAACAGTAACTTTACAGTGGAGAGGCCTGGCAGGCACCACCTTCACCAGGTGACCGTTGTTGACATGATCAGAAATGGGACAAACCTGACACCCAGGGCCTCCGGGGCCTCCGGAAAAGTGCACAGAGGTCACCAGATCACTTATGAGATGGTCCTGCCCAAGGGCGTCACCAGAACAGGAACCCGAGCGTGAGGAACCAGCGAGGGACATCCTACAGAAGAGCCCGTCTGCACTCTTCAAAATGCCAGTCATGATGCCCAAGGACAGGCGGAAGAGCTGTTCCAGGTTCAAAAAAAATGGAAGCGACACGACACGTGAATTCAGTATGTGATCCTGGGCTCTTTTGAGAATCTGGAGAATTAACTTTCTGATTTTCATAATTTCATATGAGAACCCTTGTTTGGAAGAAATAGACACACATATTAAGAGGAAAGGGTATCTGTGGAGCAGTTCGGAAAAAAGACAAAGAGAGAGGGAGAGGGAGAGAGGGAGGGAGGGAGATGAAAGAGGGAGGGAGGGAGGGGGAAAGGGAGAGAGAGAAAGGGGGGAAAGGGAAGCAGGTAGAGGAGGGAGGTGGCAAGGGAGGGAAATGGGGAGAGGTAGAGGGAAGGAAGAAATGGGAGGGAGGGGGAGGAGGAGGGAGGCAGCGGGGAGGCAGGTGGAGGGGCAGAGGGAGGCACGGAGGGAGGGAGAGACACAAAGGGAGTGCAGGCAGGTGCAGGAAAATTAACACTGGGAAAATCAGGTGCAAAGTACCTGGGACTTCGTGTCATTCTCGTCAATTTTTCTGTAAATCTGAAAGTATGTCTCTAAAAAAGAAAGCACTTGGATTGGAAAAATAAAAGGAAAATGCTTGGGCAAAAGGCCAAGGAGGGAAGCGTGGCTGCCAGCACTTGCCTTCGGAACGGCAGGACGAGGAGAACAGGGCCTGCCAGCCCACCTACGTCTTCGCCAGGCTCTGGAAAGGGTCAGAGAAGCGGCCTGGGTGAAGGCCACCTGCCCCCTGGCCCACAGCCCCAGGCAAGGGGCTGGAACCAGAGGGGGGGGCGAACGCCAACATCCTCGAGGCTGGGGGCTCAGCGAACTTCCACCCATGCTCCACACAGACGAACGGTCTCAGATGTTCCATGACCAACCACTTAAAACCACAATCGTTAACAGAATAATGTTTCTCCACAAACGTGCCTTGTAATTTGTGGGCCTCTGTATAGACACTGGGGGAGCAAGGGCTGCGGGGATGGAACACGTGCACGTTCACTAGTCACTTGCCCAGAGAGGACCCTGCTCATCATTCCAAGACCCTGGGACCCCGGACAGAGTCGCTGAGCACTCTGGACATCTCCCTCCTCCTCAAGTTTGCTCTGGGCCTGCCCTCAGAGCTGCATGGGGACAAAGGGCCAGCCAGTGGCGATGAGGGACGGCCAGTGGCGATGAGAGGGCCACTGGTGGGGGCACAGTTTACCCGCATGCAGGCATGGCTCCGAGCACTGGGCAAGTCTGATCAGCCCCAAAACCCCAGGCAGCAGGTGCTGTTACCACAGCCCATTTCACAGGTGAGGAAACTGAGGCCCAGGGCAGTGACACGACTTGCCTGAGGTCCCACAGCCAGCAGCAGAGGCGCCCAGCTCCGGGTCTGTGCCAGCCACTGGCCTCACCAGCCCACACAGACAGCGGGGAGGCACGTGGAAAGCAAAAAGCCTTGTCCCGCCTCAGGCTTCTGGACGGCAGGTCTTCGTGCCCTCCGCGACATGCGAGGGAGAGACGTGGGCCAGTGTTTTTATCACCTCAGGGGGAGGAGACCTCTCTAGGCGGGTCACATACCAGAGGCTTTAAAGGAAGAGCCAAATTTGGCAAAGAACTTTAAAATATTCTATGTAACAGCACATCAAAAATAAAGCTGAGAGATAAACGAGAAGCTGAGAAAAACCTGCAACAGGAAAGGCGCTAATAACGCTGATGGTAAGGGCTGTTATACAACTCCAGTGCTCGACCGGACGGCCTTCTGTCCCCCGGGTCACGGGGGGATGTCTGGGGCCATCTGTGGCTGTCACAGCTGGCGGAGGGAAAGTCCCCGTGGCGTCGAGCGGGTAGGGCCAGGGATGCTGCTCAGCAGTGTCCAGGACACCCCCACCCCAGTGATCCAGCTCAGACCCGTCGACAGTGCCGAGGCTGAGAGGCCCTATTCCAAGTCAAGCAAAGAAATCAACGCCCTAACCTAACAAGTGGGCAACAGCTATGAACTGGCGATTCAAAAGAGCAGAACTGAGGGGTGACAAGGGTGAAATGAGGGACAACGCTGGAGTTGTCACCAGTATAATGACAGCCTCCAGCTGTCCTAGGAGCACCGACTCAGAAGACTGTTCTGGGGCCACTGAGCGACACATGCAAAATAGTAAAGGCATCTGTGCTCCCGGGCTCACACTGCACTCCCCGAAGCCCACCTCGGGGAGACAGCAGCACAGACCCCACTGCGGTGTTGTTTAAAAAGAAAAATCTACAAGCGATCCAAGCGCTCAACAGACTGGGCAGGGAAGCCTACACGCCCTGCAAAAAAGACCCCCGCCCACCACACACGGCCTTCGCCCCGAGCCAGGAAGGGCAAGGTCTGGGCGCTGAATCTGGGGAACCTGCAGTTCACACAGCCTTCTGTCTCTAGGGACAACACTTAGGCATTAACCTCATAAAACCAACTGCTCAGAGCTCCACAGCCTGGGCCCAGAGGTCCCGCCCCCAGCCTCTCGCTGGTCCAGCTGGGCAGACAGGAGTCCACCTGGCAAGTCGTCCTGGTGACCCTTACCACTCCCTACTTAATTCAAATTTAAATTCCACACCAAAATGAACCTTCCAATTCTGCTGTTGGGATCCTAAGACGGTGCAGCCACTCTGGAAAACAATTTGGCCTCTTCCTGAAGCAGGAAGGGTGGAGTTACTATGGAACCTAGCAATTCCACTCCTACCTGCCTACCCAAAAGGACTGCAAACAGCCACATACAAGTTGCACGAGTCTCGTACTCTGCATCATATGCATTATTCCCAATGACCAGAGTAGAAGCCACCCAAACGCCCGCGGACAGACGAATGGACACACAGAGGCATTCCCTCCAGACAACAGCACAGGATTACGCCTTCACCAGGAGCCGCCGACACTCGCTACAGCGAGGTTGTGTGGACCTGGAGGCCGCAAACCCCGTGATGGAAGTAGCCGCAAAAGCCCTGCCATGTGTGATCCCACTCATGTGAGGTGCCCAGAACGGGCACGTCCACAGGGACAGCGAGGAGATTAGCAGTCACCAGGGATGGGAAGTGCCTGGGAGTGACCAGTAATAGGCATGGGGTTTCCCTCTGGGATGATGAAAAGTTCTGGAATTAGTCCGGGGATGGCTGCACACGGTAACACACTAATAACCCCTGGTTCACACTCTAAGAGGGTGAACTGTGTGGCACGTGAATATACTTAACAAAACTGCCAAGAAAAAATACCGAACCGCAGGTTTCGAGGCTGAGCACCAGGTACTCCCCTCAGCCCTCAGCCCTGCCTCCAAGCAAGCGTGACACACCAACCCGGATTCGAAATCCTGTGGCAGGACCAGGGCTGCAAGCCAGTCAGCTTGGATGGGGCAGGGGCTAAGAGGCCGGACTCACAAAGTAGACAACAACAGCATTCAAGCCTCCCGAAGCCCATGCCTGGCATGCCGGAGCTTCACGAGTAGCTGCCATCATCACAGCTCCTCAGAGGGTTAAGATACTCACTTCACCGAATATAAGGAGGAATGGACAAAAGAAGGGCACCGTCTAGGGAAACAGACACCCCAGCATCCTCGAAAGTCCCAACCCCTGACTCGATCACATGAGTCTAATCCCGACTGAGCACAGTGCAAACAGAACCAGCACAAACTTGCTCCAAATGGTACCGGGGAACCAGAAGTAGATTCAGGTAAGATATATATGATATGGCCTAAGAATATACTTGCAAAAATAGAGTGAAAAAAATCATTAAAGGAATCAAAATGTTACAGTAGAAAATATTCTCTCAATGCAAAGAAAGCAGTAAAATGGGAAGCGAGGGAGGAAAGACACGAGACAGAAAGCTCAAAGGAAGATGGTGGGCACAAGTCCACGTAGATCAACAACGACGTTCAAAGTGAATAAACAATCCAATCGAAAGGCAGAGTTTGCCACAATGGAGGGAAAGAGACAAGGTCCAATTATGCGCCATCTATAGGAGACACTCTTCAGACTGAAAGATGTGAACAGGGTGAAAATGAAAGGATGGAGAAAGGTATAACAGGCAACAGCAACCATAGAAAGCTGGAGTGGTTGACTAATATCTGATAAAACAGACTTTCAAACAAAAATGTTAGTAGATAAATACGGACATTTTATAATGATAAAAGGACCAATCCACCTGGAAGATAGAACAATCATAAACACATATGCACCCAATAACAGAGGCCCAAACCCACGAAGCAAAAACTGACAGAAAAAAAGGGAGAAATAAATATTTTAACAGTAACAGCTGGAGACAGCAATACTTCACTTTCAACAGATAAAACAACTAGGCAGGAGATGAACAAAAAAAATAAAAGACTCAACCAACACTGTAAAGGAAGAAACACCTACAGAAAAGCCGACCCGACAAGAGGAAATCACATTTTCTTCTCAGTACACACAGAACGTTCTCCAGAACGAACCTGTGCTAAGCTATAAAACCACCCTCGTCACATTAACGAGAATTCAAATCACGCAAAGTAGGTTCTCTGACCACAATGAAAATCAGAAACCATTAACAGGAAAAAGTTTGGGGATTCGCAAATACGTGGAAACTAAACAGCACACTCCTCAACAACCGCAGTCAAAGAAGAAATCACGAGAGAACTTAGAAAATACCTCAAGATGAATGAAAATGGAGGCACAGCAAACCAAACTTACGGGATGAAACAGTACTTAAAACATACAGTGGCCTACACTTCAAAAAAAGAATAAAGATCTCAACACTCCAAAGGTCTACCTTAAGACATCGAAAGAGCAAACTGAACCTAAAGCAGAAAGAAGGAAACTATAATAAAGATTTGAGCAGAAATTAACAAAACAGAAATAAAAAACAAAGCAATCAACTAAACCAAAGGCTGGTTTTTTGAGGCGATAACAAAACGGACAGACCTTTAGGTAGAGTGATGAAGAAGAAAAGCAGACTGCGATTGCTGAAGCCGGGACGGAAGGTGAGGCAGTACCACCCCCCACTTCCAGTTGCCTGGCATGGACAGAGCCGGCAGGTGGGCCGCCGGTGCACACAGTTCAGATGCTCTCAGCAAAAAGCGCCAGCCCTGAAGGTGACACATGATGTCACATTCCCTAACGGTCCCAAATGAAGACACTACGGATGGGAACAGACCGGTAGCTGCCGGGGGTGGGGGTGACTTTGGGAGTGAGCGGAGGCGAACACGGGTGAAATCCCAGGGAGCTGCAGCGAGCCTGTCAGCGCCAACTCGCCAACTCCCCAGTCTGACAGCAGCTGACGGCTGTGTAAAATGTCACCACTGGGCGGAGCTGGGGAGAGCACGCAGGACCTCTCTGCGCTGTTCCTGAGATTTCCTGTGGGGTCCACAAAGCTTTTTAAGTTTTAAAAAAATCAATAACATGGGGGCTCTTTCACCACAACCGGAGGGTAAAAGAGTGGACGGGTACGAGGGCGTTCCTTATCCTACTGCCCATCTTCGTGCGTGTTCAAAGTCTCTGTAACAAAGAGTCCTAAAAAGGGAGGTAGATAGGGGTAAAGGAGGTCAACTGCACGGTGACAGAAGGAAAGTTAACTTTGGGTGCTGAACACACAATGCATTATATACGTGACATTTTATTGAACGTATATTTGAAATCTACATCATTTTATTAGCCAATGTCAACCTCATTTTTTTAAGTGTAAAATATAAAATAAATGGGAATGAAAGAGTTGAAGGGATTAAGAAGTATAAACTGGCAGATACAAAATGGTCACAGGGATGGGCAGCATGGCGTGGGGGAGAGAGCCAGCGACGCTGTGTGACTGTGTGGGGCCGGGGGCTAGGCTGGGGACCACTGCGCAGCTAACACCAACGTCTAAGCCCCATGCTGCACACCAGAAACACAATACTGAACGTGAACGATACCTAAGACACAAAAATAAAAAAATAAAGGGAACCAACGAACACTGGCCCCAAGAAGGGCCTTCTCCGGCCAGGTCACAAACACCCCCTGGGCGGCCCGTCACCGGGTCTGCGGGCCAGCTGTAGGATCTGCTCCAGAAACGACAGTGCAGGGCTGCCCTGGGCGTCTTCACAGTGCAAATCTTAAAGGCACACAGGGTCGTCCGAACACCCTCTCCAACGATGATGCATTAAAGGCAGCACGTGACACCTGCCTGGCACCCGGGACCTACAAGACGAGCTCTGCACAGAGCCACTCCCTCCCGTCTCTGCTCAGACCGCGGCAACAGGGCCTGCCAGGATGGCTGTGCCCAAGCCCTGGCTGAAGCTAGGACAGCTGAAGTGGCCGCAGTCAGGGACCCGGCGCAAATTGGCCACACCGGTACCGGGACCGCACACGGTGTCACCTTCCCACTCCAGGTGTGCGCGGTCTCGACTCCTAAACGAGAAGACTGCAAAGAGAGGACACAAGGATAGACCAGCTGACACCGCCATCGGGATGAGGTAAGAAGGCCCGGCCTGCCCTGGCCATCCTGGGGGATGCGAACCAGTGCTGCCCCCGCACACACACACTGGCCGGGCGGCCGCACGGCAACGTGACCACTCACAGACAGCTGCTCCGATGGCTCCACACACGCTAACTCACTTTCGCTCACACGACCCTCTTGGGTAGCCACCTGACGTTGCCTTATCACAGAAGGGAAGGTGAGGCCCGGGGAGGTCTGGTGACTGGCCAAAGGTCACACAGCTGGGAGGAAGCAGTGGAGCTGGGGACTGAAACCAGCTGCTCCATCCTGGGGGTCAGCATGGACCCCTCGTTCCCCCGCGTTCAATCACTCACAAGGCCCAGCACATCTGTTGCCTCCAAAAGCCACCCCAGCCAGTGCTCCACACCCCAGCCCAGGCCGCCCCGAGGCACGGTCACGGCTCTCACTTCCACTCCTGACGGCCACCAGAGGGGCCTTCCAAGACATATAACATACACGTCTGACATCGTTGCCACGTCCCAGGCAGCTTCTTCATGCCTTCGTCGGGGTCCAGCACCTCACCCCAGCCCAAGCGCATGGTCCACCTGGCCTGGCCGCTGACCCTCAGGGCCCACCGCTGTCCTGCTGGCTCATCATGCCGGCCTCTTATCCTCGAACCGGCTTCCTTCCACCTCAGGACCCCCTCAGGATTCACGTGGGGATCTTTGCCTCCCCGACAACCACAGGACAAGGAAAACGCCTTGTCACCCCCAAACCAACCGCTAGAGCCCCACAAGCTCCATGCCGGCTGGACACACACGTCGGAAGCCGCCAGGGGCGGCTGGTGGCCTGTGCTGCTCTGGTTTTCCCGCGCTGTAATTGCTGATTTTAACACTGTGAAATAAGTTATGGATATAACAAAGATCCCTCCAGGACGCTTGTTAGGTTAACAGCCAGTGAGACTTGGCCAATCCCAAAGTTTTCAGGCCTGCCTTTGGCTGAAGGCCAAACTAATAAATGCAGGGAACTGGGGCTTCAGGGAGTGGAGCTGGAACGCTGAGGCAGCACCGCCAGGTGTCTGGTGTCACGGTGGCCGCCCCCAGGACACCCGAACCCAAGTGGAGACAGTCAAGGAACACGAAACCTAAGCAGGCCTGGTCCCCACCAGAGGCCGAGCCACAATGCCCAGTCCCACCCCAGCCCTCGCCCAGGCTGAGGCATCGTTCACCCCAGGACGGTGTTCCAGGCTGGAGGCTACACGCCTGACCCCAAGGTCACTTGGCAAGAAAACCTGATGAGGCACGTGGAACACGCAGGACTCCGTGCTCCGACCTGGCTGCCTCCGGCCCGGCCTCCCCCGGACCACTGCCCCCAAAACAAAGCAGCTTGTTCCACGGCGTCTTCTAATAACCTCGATGGTTCCTTCACTTTCTTCCCAGCACAAGAGGGAACCGCAACACGAAAGCCATGGTCTGCTCTGGACTGAAAAGTGATTTCAGAAACTTCTCACGTGACACCTTGGTTCACAGTCGAGGAGACAGAAGCTCAGAGTTAAGTCACCACTGCACTGTATTTAATCTACTGAAGGCCACCTCTGGGCCAGGTGTGCCCCACACAGGGACACTGTCTGTGGGGGGGGGTCCGTCCTGGGCACTGTGGGGGACTGAGCAGCATCCCTGGCCCCACCCCCACTGTGACAACCACAGATGTCCCCAGACATCACCCAGCGTACCCTGGGTAGAGAATCACTCCTGGGATGGGAGCCATTCCGCTAAGGGACTTCAACTGTTAAAACTCAGTCTGTCTCACCCACGCCTGATGCAGAAACCTCCACCGTCACCTGGGGATAAGGACGCAGACACAGCAGAGCTGGCATCTCACCGAGAAAGGCGAGGTGCGCAGGTGCTGGCCTCTAGCTGCCGACCCCCCCCCGCCATGCCCCACAGGAGACCTCAGGCCACATAAGGCCATCTGCAGCTGTGAGATGTTACTTCCAAAGCATTCTGGTGCACGAGTCTCTCCTGGGCTCTCCTATGGCCAAAGCGACATTTCAATCCCTTTGCAAAATCATCTCGAGTCCAGTCCAGAGTGCCCGCACGGCAGGCATCCATGCCACAAACGCCCTGGCCTGGGCGCGGCCATCAGGACCCACAGCCCTCACTGCCAGAACAACGTTCTGAGCCCCATCAAAGTTAAGAGGCTGCGTGCAAGGGTCCACAGACGGATCGGGCCACGGCCATGGCCACCGAGCTGGCAGGGACTGGCCAGAGAGGCCGACCTCCCTGAGTGAGCAAGTGCTGAGTCTCGAGAGCAAGGCTTGCAGAAGCTCCCACTTTCCCGTGGCACCCCCCAAACACAGGCCCTCCCCAACGTCAGCTGTGCTGTCCACACCACCCACATTCTCTCCTCCTCCAAGCACCAGCTTCATTCGCACCCATGAAGGCCTTGGGGCCACCCTGGTCCCCCAGAGGGCTGCTCCTCAGCTACACCCACCGCAGTGGGTCTCACCCTCCTCACTCGCCCCTCACGTGGTCGTGGCTGGTTCGTGCTGAGCCTGCTTCATGTGTCTAGCTACAGGCTAACAGATCCAGAAGCTCTGATGGGCTGGGAAGGGGACAGTCCCCACTAAGCACAGGTACCCCCATTTACAGCCTCCGCATCACAGCACTCAGCTTACCCAGGGACAGCAGACTTCCTACAGGACCCGCGTGCGAAGGCCCAACACTGAGTGTGAAACACAGCAGGATGCTGAGTGTGAAACACACGGGAATATAAGGTGAGAAATACACACAGGATGTGGAAGATTCAGGACCAGGAAAAAAGGCGTGTAAAAAACCTCTCATTAACAGCTTTTACACATATTACATGTGGAAACGATAATATTTTGGATACTTGGAGTCAATAAAGTAACTATTCTAATCAATTTCACCTGTTTCTTTTTACCTTTTCACGCATTAGAAAACCTTAAATTAGGCGTAGGGCTTGCCGTGCGTCTTTAAGTGGCCGACACTGCCTCAGACGTCAGTTTGCAGTTGCTCCTGTGTTCCCTCCGGAGCATTTTGAGGGTTCAGCTCTCACATTCAGGTCTTCGGTCGCCTGGAGTTAGTGTTTGTATACGGCGTAAGGTAGAGGTCCAACTTTGTCACCTGACACTCCAGGGTTCATGTGCATCCCCGTGGCATCTTCCTGGTGCCATGAGCAGCTCCCTGGCACTTGGAACACCCCAGGTCACCCGTATCCTCTGCCAGAGGAACAGCAAGTCACACACACACACGTTTCTGGCCGAACGTCACTGTCCCCACGGGGCAGACACCAGCCAAGTAGATGGGCCAAATCGTCCGGCACAGTGACGGCACTAGCAGGGGTGACGCCAGCACCAGGTCAGGCAGAAACCAGGACACCCCTTTCTGACCCTGGCTGTGGTGGACCCCAGCAGGAAGGCCCCAGTCCTATCCACCAGAACATACTGGACACAAGAAACAGACAAGCCAGAGTGCAGGTGCCAGCGCCACGATGACAGACCAAACACCACAGAGACCCAGTGGCTGCATGAGAGGTCCTGCAGAGGACCCCAGTCACGCTGGCCCAGGCACAGCACCCGGGAGGAGGGCGTGTGGCGAGGACTCGCCACTGAGTGCTGTGGTCCGTGCTGCCCCCAGGGGCCAGCGAGTGCGTCCTGCAGGGGGGCTGGGGTGCACACACCCCCCAAGCTGGGCTTCCCGGACTCTGGCCTCCCTCTGCTGACCCCTCCCTGCCCCAGCCCCCAGATCTAGCTCTGCAAAGGGTTTTTCTGTAAACTCTGCCTAGGGGGCCGGCTGCAACCCTGAAAGTCTGCAACTCTGAAACAGTTTCAGGAAAAGGAGGGGCAGGAGGAGGAGAAACTACCAGAATGTCCACAGAGGACAGTGGGTAAACACAATGTGTCCACCACACACTGGAACCTCAGTCAGCCGAGTCACTGCTGTATCATTACTAATATTCATCCCCACGTTATGCAGTAGGAGAAACCGGACACTGAAGGCCACACCATGTGATCCCACGTACGGGACATGTCCAGACAGACACGTCCACGGAAAGCGCTGGTTCGTGGTTGCCAGGGGCTGGGGGAGGGGGTGGGGATGACAGTTTAACAGGAATAGGGCTCCTTTTGGGGTGACACACATGTTCTGGAATTAGTAGTGACAGCTGCACAACTCCACACACGTTCTAAACAACATTCAACTGTCCACTTTAAAAGTGCGTATTTGATGGGATGTTTATCTCAATAAAAAAATAATATAAAAATAAAGACAGGGTAGGGGTATCTTAAGAGGGGCTGGCCTAGAAAACCTGCGGTCTGGCCGGCACACCAGAGCGAATCGTTAAACAGCTGTCACGTCGCTCTCTCCAGTGACCTGAACAACTCTGGCCCTGCCTCGCAGACCAGACTCTAAGCTCCTTGAGGGCAGAGCTGCCGGCAAGGGAAAGTGGGCCTCCCCCGGCCCCCCCACCTCCTCTTGCTCGTCTCCACGCAGGAGTCCCAGGCCATGGCCCCCAGTGTCCTCCCCAAGTGCCTCTCTTCCTCTGCACGCCAGGTCACCGCCACTCATGATGACAAGGCTCAACACAAACGGCGACTCTTCTGCTGACTTTCTGGCCACCACCTGAGTTGCCATCTGTCTTGGCCCCCACCGGCCCCGCTGCTCCCCGGGCCGAGCTGCCATGAGCACCTGGCCACACACACACAGGCTGGACAACTGTCGCACCCAACCAAACGACGACGCTGCCCTCAGCACACACTGGGCTCCGAGGCACGTATAAATGGCTATGTCACTGGGAAGCCACAGTGCAGCCAAGACCATCAAACCAACCACTGGTCCCCAAAACAAGACGCACGAGCGGGAGGCCTTCCTCCATTCTCAACGGTGTATCTTTGCCTCAGGGTTAAATGACAGGGCTCAGGAGTTTGCTGAGGCCAAGAGAGCCCCCTGCCTGAGGTCGCCACAACCATCGCCCTGAACCCGCTGCCACTCTGCCATCGGCAAACGTGCTCCGTCCATCCATCCGTCCATCTGTCCGTGGGCAGGAAACCCAGTTCCTGGGTGAACGGCGCTGCCCGCAGACCAGGGCCCTAGGGACCTTTGGTGCAGGCAGGACAGGAGGCGGCCTCGGCAGCCGGCACCATGCCACGGCTTCTGCCCGCTGCAGCCAGGAGGGCAGTGAAACAGACACCTTCTCTTCCAGGAGTATCAGAGAACCAGCGCTCTCTGCTGGCTCCCTGCTCTTCCTCGGGGGGAAGGAGTTGGCTAAAGCAATAAATCTAGAGTTTAAATTCCAGGGGCTTTACTCACATGCCAGCTAGAGACAGAGCGGTTCACTCTCTAGAATCGCGACCCGGATAGTCAGATCCACGCAGCCACCGACCTAAGACAGGAAGCCCACCCTGCTCAGCACCGACCCTTTCTGACAGATGGGATTTCAAGGGGCAGAATGGGGAAACAGCAGGGATTTAAAGGGTCCAGCAGGAAAATGATAGAATCTCCCAGTCCAGTTGCCCGGCCAAGTCCGCCAAGCATCCTGTGGAGCTGAGGCGAGCCATCCCCCGCACTCATGCGAGGCACCCAGCGAGCAGGTCGCGGGCTGTCCGAGTAGAGATAAGGTACTGGCCATGCTGGGGTCCCGAGGCCTGGTTGAGCACACAGCCTGGTTGCACCCCACTTTTTGGGATGCACCCCTGTCATCAGGCCATCACTGTGCCTGCTGGCAGCTTCGGGCTGGCTCTCACTCAAAGGAGGCCTCCTGATCCATCCTCTTGCTTCTTGTGCACAAAGCACAATTCTGGATCCACTGCCAACGCATCTGACACGAATCGCTTCTCTCCACGGAGACTGGAGGCAGTGGCTACAAACCCATGGAGGCGGGCCCCAGCTCCACCCCTACCTGCCCAGGTGCCATGGTTTGGGTCCAGATGCAAACACAGAAGGGAAATGGGTGCTGGGGACAAGGCCAAGCACCCGCCCCTTCACGGCCAGCAGTACAGGCTTGTCTTAATTGCCATCACTGGTGCTGGCCCACAGGGCCAAAACTCATATTGGTTAATGCTCTGTTCTGTGCCTAGAGACCCACTGAGGCACTGCAGCCCTGGGCAGCTGGCTTTCGGAGTATTCTCCTTTGTCCACTGAACAAACACAGGCAAGTCCTCCACCCTGGAGAGTCGCAGCCCAAAAGGCACAGCCTACCTGTGAGACAGAGATGGCTTCATGCAAACCTCATCAACCCCCTGGCATCACCAGAACCACTGGGGTGGGACGAGAAAAGAGGGGACAGAAGAGAGCGACAGAGAAAGATCCAGACAAGCCCCCCCACGAAAAAAAAAAAGACGACAGGCAACTTCGCTAAGCCAAGGAGTTCTCCAGGTTGTTTATTTCAACTACAGAAGGCGTGACGGTAAATTACCGGTGTGCTTCCTCGACAGGTCAAAACGTCCTTGGGATGGTACCAAGACTTGCCGGGCTCAGAAATCACTCGTCAGCCAGTTCTTCGCTCTCAAAAGCCAAGGTGGAAGAGTGAGGCCAAGAAGGGCGGGTGGCACCGTTCCTGGGCACCCAACACACGCGTCCCACAGCCAGCTCATCAGCCACTTACCCTACAAAGCTGAAATGTCACACAATCGAAAGCCACCTCTTCACAGTGCTCCCGTGCACGCATGGTTGAGAGACCAACCGACATCACCCGTCCCCCAGGACGTCACCCTTGGGACAGGGACACCAGCACAGGTACGCTTCTTCCTTTCAAAACCTTGGCTTTTTCCAAGCCAAAGCAGGCCTCAGGCCGAGCATACGCCTCACAAACTTCAGATGGGGCGAGAAGCTAACAGGACGGCCCGACGCAGAATGAAGAAACAGAAACACATCCACCCACCTATGTCGACTCTTTACTGGCTCCTTTATTACGAGGTTTTTTTGGGTGGATGGGGTCATAACATTTTCTCACATCCCCTGGAATTTTAACCCCCCTTGAAACTACCCACAAGCCATTTTTTAAATACAATGACTCTAAATGCTTTGACATCAGAAAAATGGAAATTCATCCAACAAACGAATGTTTACGGAACACAAGCCAGGCACCAGGAACTCCCCAGATGCTAGGGAGACACATAGCAGCCAAGACAGATGCCACGTCTACAGTTGGGACCTCACGCCCTCTCAACCTGCAGCCTCAGGTCAAACCCAGCCTGCCTGAGTACGGCCCACGAGCTAAGAAGGTGGGGGAAGAAATCGAAGAAAAATAGCTCATGACATGAAAAAAGTATATGAAAGTCACATTTCTGTGTCAGTAAATAAAGTTATAGGGACACAGGCACATTCATGTGTTTCCATGCTTTTGTGCTTCAATGACAGAGCAGTCAGGACAGAGGAAGTCTGGCCTTCGAAGGCAAAAACAGTTACTCTGACTCTTCAGAAAACCACCCTTGTGGATGAGGCAGACAACACACACAGAAACGGAAGAACATGCATTTCTGGTAGGATGGTGCGTAAAGAAAAAAGGCAGCATGGGAGAGAGGGCGGCTGGAAGGGTGAACGGAGGCAGTGTGGTAAGGGCCGGCCTCCCTCCCTGAGCCGAGACCGGAATGACAAGGAGCTGCTGGGCAGAGGCACGAGGGACCAGCGTCTGGCAGTGGAAACAGCAAGTGCAAAGGCCCTGAGGCAGGGAAGATCGGGCAAGGGAGCCTGTTAGACTCAAGGGCTGCAGGCACAGGACAAGCGACAGGACAGCAGGAGAGAGGGCACTGTGGAGGGAGAGCACGGAGGCCCAGGAAGGAGCCCAGAATCTGTTCCAGAGCTGAGAGCAGGCACTGAGGGTTCCCCACAGAGGAAGGCATCTTTAAAGTCTGACAGGTCCCTGAGGGAGTCGGAGTGAAAACTGACAGAGTCGGGGCAACTTACCTAACCAACGAGACGCTGCCAGCACAGGCCGAGGCAAAGCGGGGAGTCAGCTCAGAAGCCAGTTCATCCGACAATAAATTTGATTCCCTGATCTTCTCAGGCCTTGGTAACTGAGGCGATACACACTTTTAAAAAGTATATCTTAAACTAATTTCATTGTGTAAAAATACCTATAATGAGCACACTAACAGTCCCGCAGCTTCACAGACATTATCGTTTAGGAAGAGGTGAAGATTGAAGGAGGCACCTTAAAATCCAAAAACTGTTCAACAAATCGACGAGGAGTACAATGGCGAAAAGGGTGTGGAAACCGGGTCAGGGGACCTGCAGGGGCCCATGAGCAAAGAGCTGCTGGGAAGACCCTGCACCACAGACCAGTCGGGGTCAGGTAGCATGGGCACAGGTGGCATGGAGGTCTGAAAGGTCCTCTTCTATAGGTATGGGGGGGGGCGTGAGAGCTGCAGGCTGGGAAGGGCAAGGGGAAGGCGGAGTAACAGCTGAGAAGGACCCACACCAGGCTGCCAATACAAGCCCCTCCCTATTAAAGACAGGAAGAGGGGAAGGGGACAAAGGGAACCCAAACTTGAGGTCCATGGGGACACAGCTCAATATCAGACTACTACGGGTTAAATGTTAAGTGAGAGGTTCTCACCTGCGGGGGGGGGGGGGGTGACTGTGCTCCCCAGGGGATCCTGGGCAATGTCTGGGACAATGCGGTTATCATGACTGGGGGTAAGAGGGGTGCTGATGACACTAGCGGGGTAAGGGGCACCTCACAGTGCCCAGGGCGGCCCTCCGCAGAAAATGACCCAGCCCATATGCGGACAGGGCTGAGAGGGAGACCCTAGCAGAACCCGACAGCATCCC
This sequence comes from Cynopterus sphinx, assembly GCA_030015415.1. Classification (NCBI taxonomy): domain Eukaryota; kingdom Metazoa; phylum Chordata; class Mammalia; order Chiroptera; family Pteropodidae; genus Cynopterus; species Cynopterus sphinx. Next base: position 38,934,904 of record CM057390.1, on the reverse strand, counting down.
AGCAGTGATAAACTGGCTCGCTATTCCCGGCTCCCTGGAACCCTACAAAGCACTCCAGAGCCTTTCATCCCCTTTGATCCTCACAATGACGGGGCTGGGTGCTCATTATACCCATTTTACTGAGGGGAAAGCAAAGCCCAGAGACGTGAAGTGACCTGCCCCAGGGGAGGCATTGGAACACTCAGACGCCTATGTGGGGCATGGGGAGGGGGACAGGAAGCCAAGGACACAAGAATGCAGTCTAGGCTCAGCCTCTGTCTCAGCTGACCCCACCCTCAGCCAGGGTGCAAGTACCCAAGAGCACCCAGGGGCACCCAGAGGCAGTGCAGGTAGAGCCATAGCACCGGGGGGCAGGGCTTTGGAGCAGAGCCAGAAACCCCAGCAAAGTCAGGTGTGCAGAGCCCACGCAGTCCTACCTTCTTCCCGCAGTCCATGTGCTTCCCACCCCTGCACCCCACTTGGGGAGGTTAGTGACTGCCCCATTTTGTTCTTGAGCAAGTGACTGGCCCAAGGTCACACAGCTCTGAAATGGCACTGCGGCTCCGGATCCAGATCTCGGGAAGAAAGCCAACCTGAAATACTCATTTGCCTACGCCTCAGTCCCTCCTCAATCTGTCACCCATGACCTAGTCCTTCCGGTTCCCTAAGCTGGCCCTGAGGGCACTGGGCTCCATACCACCATAGTAGCTATGACCACATCCTGGGATACCCCCATCTCCTTTTCCCCCACTAAACCCAAAGCTCCCTGAAGTCAGAGACTCCCCACAACCCGCCTTGGCATTCGAACGTCCCCAATGTGCATCCTCACCGGCGTCAGATGGAACCACAGAACAGATGGGCTCCCAGGGCACAGGTTCCCCTGGGTGCAGTGGGGGAAGGTGGTAGGGCATAAGAAACAAGCAGAGGAGGCGGACAGATGTGGGATCAAGTACAGGGAGAGGGGGGCAGGGTGGGGGATGGAGGGACAGGAGGGCCCTTGACCGCCCCAGAGGGTTTCTGCATGAAGGTACACAGACTGGGAACAGGTCCTCTCTAGGAGACAGAAAATTAGAACAAAGGCGGGGCGGGGTCCTGAACAACCCACCAGCGTTCCCTTCAAGCCCTAACGTTTAAAGGTTCCTCAGCAGCCCACTCTCTCCTTAGCTGCCCACTCCAAAAAGGCAAGGACCAGAAATTCAAGAAACTCAGTTGTTACCAAGGTCTGTACAGGGCCTCAACTACACGCACGCGGCCGTGCACAAGGCACCCACACGGCTGCCACCTGCACACCACTCCGACACCCGCGAGCGTCTGCGCCAGGGCTCCTCCAGCCACCGCTCTGCCGCCCCCACTCGGTGACCTGCCCCAGAGCGTGGCGCTCCTACGGGCACCGCGGCCCTCGCACTGGAAGCACCCAGATCTGCCGAGCGCCCAATCAGAAGTACAGAGAGGGCCGGCGAGTTTCAGAAACCCTCGACTCACAGGGCCGCAGGCAGACGCTGGACACCGACACTGTCCTCCTGGCTCCGAACAACAAGCTGCAGAGGCCCCCAGCTGACGAACCGGTCCCCTGCCTGCCTCCCGAGGAAGCTATTACCTGAGAATTAGGGAGAGTCATTAGCCTCGCACGGCAACAACCAAAGCCCGCAGGAGCCATCTAATGAGCCGGTTCGAGGGGCTCTCTCCAGCTTGGGGACAGCCAGGCAAGTCGCTGCTGAGGCAGAGGCGTGGGACAGGGATCCTCAGACCTTACGCCACCACCAGGGAGACCCAAGGGGGCTGGCGGGGCAAATGTCACTGCCAGAAACGCGGGCAAGAGGACACCGTCTTCTTCCCCCAGGTCAGGACCTCCGGGCGGCAGCGAGCCACCCCCTCCTCACGACTTTCGGAACTCGGGAAGCACTTCCCCAGGTGCACGCACCTGAATCCCCGACCCGGCAGGTGGGAACCACCAGGGCGCGGCCTGTGCGGCCCCCGCCCCCAGAGGGTGAAAAAAAATAAATAAACTGCAAACCCGTGCGCCGCGCTCGGGTGGACGCGCCCCTCGACCCCGAGGCCCAGCACCCCGGGGCAGGCCCGGCGGAGGGGACACATTCACCGCGACGGGGAAGGGGGCCTCGCGGAGGCGATGGGGCGGCGGGGGCGAAGGGCCGGGGTGGGGCGCGTCGTGCGGGCGCGGGGGTCCGCGTGGCACAGAGGACACAATTTTAATTTAAAAAAAAAAAAAAAAAAACGCGGACGGCGCGCTGACTCCGGGGGGAGGGGGCGGCCGGGGCGACGACCGGGGTGGGGGCGGGTCGGGGAGCCCGGGGGCTGGGGGCCCGGCGGGCGGCAAGGGGGGGCGGGGGGCGCCCGGGCCCGGCGCCCGCTCTCACGGCGGTCGTCGGTGTCGGTCGTGGGGGCGGATCGCGGGGAGCAGGGCCGCGCGGGCCCGGCGCGCAGGGCCACCCACGCTGTCATCGTCGTGCGGGGCCCACGGGGACGCCGGGCCCAGCCCCCGCGCCGCCCGGCCCCGGCCGCGCCATTGTCCGGCCGCGCCGCCCCCGCCCCGCCCCCGCCCAGGCCCGGCGGGCGCCCCTGGCCGCGCGGAGGGCGCCCCGCACGGCCGCGCCGGCCAGGACAAAGCGCGGCGGCCGCGGGCCGCGCAGGCCGCGCCCGAGGCCTGGGCCTCGCGTCCCGGCGCCCGCCCGCCGCCCGCGCGCGCCCTGGGCCCCCGGCGCGGGCGCTGGGGAGGCGGCGGCGGGGCCCGCGCCCGGACGCGGCGGCCGCGCCCCGCGGGCTCACCTGAGGCGGCGCGCGCGGCCCAGTCGGTCGGCGGCCGCGGCCGCGGCGCGCGCTCCCCCGCCCTCGGCGTCGCACCCCGAGCCCCGCTCGGGCCGGGCCCCGCTCGCTCGCTCGCTGGCGGCCGACCCTCCGCGAGCGCGCGGGGCGGGGCTTATGAGACGGCGCGCCAGCCCCGCCCCGGCCGCCATTGGCCCCCGGGCGCACGCCCGCGCGCCCATTGGCCACCGCTGACAGCTCCGCCCCTCCCACCCGCCGGGCCCGTCCGCTCCGTGCGGCCCGCCCCCTGCGCTCCCCGATTGGGCAGGGCCGACGCCAGCCTCGCCTCCCGATTGGCCCGCCGGTCCGGACACGCCGGTGCCCACCCACGTGCCCGCTGACCGGCTCCGCGCTCATTGGGCAAGGCGCACGCCCGTCCTGGGGGCGGTGACCAACCGGGCGGTGGCTGCGGCTCGGATTGACAAGGACGCCTCGGGGCCCACCCCACGATCGCACGGGAACAGGCGGGTATTGGCTGGCGGCGCCAGCCCGAGGCGCGGACTGGCCGGAGCGGGTGCCAATCACGGCGCAGGCCCCGCCCCGGCCATCAGGCGGCGCTGAGTACGTGAGACCCTGCACAGCGTCAGCGCCGGGCCGGGCGGCGCCGCGGGCGGGCGTGGGCCAGTGGGTGCGGTGCGGGCGCCGGGGGCCCCGACCCGGAGTCCCCGGGTCCCCCGACGGTGCGGGCGGCGAGCTGCAGGTGCCCTGGCCCCTAGGTGCGAGGCTCGGCTGCTCACCACGCCGCCCGGCCGGGCCTCGGTGTCCCAGGATGAGATGGCCAACACCTGTACCTGCCTTCCTCCGGAGACTCCGCCAGGGCGGGCTGAGCGGGTTGGGGGCGGGTTACCCGAAGGGCCCGACCCTGTGGCCGCCCCTGAGCACCTGATTAGGATTTGCTGGATCACCGCCAACCGCCCTGGAGGTCCGACGTGCACCCCGAGAGGGGCGCCGGGGCTCGCACCCTTCAGGGGTGCTTGCTGCAGCGCCGTCCACAGTTGTTTTTCACGTCTCGTCCTAAATATCCGCCCCTGTGGGATGAGCAACACAGGGTCCTCTGGAATACTATGTAGCAATGAAAAAGGGGTAGGTCGACATGCAAGCTAGACACAGAGTGCTTTACGTGTATGAGCACACGCTAGACCACCCTTCACATGTGTGTTTACTTAGGTGCTAGACCAAGTGCCCGCTTGATAAACCGGCTGAATTCCACAGAAAACCGGGCACAAGGCAAGTGTGCGGCGCTGGTCCAATTTTGTTCTTTAAATTTACATATAAAATATACAGTGCATGTGTATGTGTATGTGTGTATATATGTATTTACACACACACACACGTACATGCATGCCGTGGCTTCGCCATATCTTTAGGTAAGCCACTTCTCTCTACCTCACCTGCAAAATGGTTGAGTCAATACTGTGCCAGGTTGTTCTGAGGTTGACTGTCACAGCACCGACACATACACCCGTACAAATAAAGCCTGAAAACAGCAACCCTCCTAATGGCAGGATTGTATTATTTTGATTTTCTTCACATACTCCGTTTCCAAATGTCCTAAAGGAATTGTGTACTTCATATAATCTGAGATAGAGGAAGAAAAGGAAGTTTTACATTAAAAAATCGACCAGGTGAATTTTTTAAAATGTGGTCCACCCATACGTTGGAATGCGACAGCCCTATAAAGGAGTGAAGCACTGACACACACTACAATGTGGCGGAACCTTGAAAACTCGCCCACAAGACCAAATATTGCAGGATTCCATTCATATGAAATGTCTAGACCAAGCAGATCCAGAGATAGAGTAGGTATGTGGTTGTCAAGCTGGGGAGGGGGGTGGGGAGTGACTACTAATGGCTGGATTTTCTTTTGGGGGTGATAATCTTCTGGAACCAGATAGTGATGATAGTTGCACAATTCTGTAAATATGCTAAAAACCACTACTGTAGACTTTAACTCATTCCCCATTTAGAAAAAAAAAGTGAGACTGAAGCAAATCTGGTTTTCCATGTGAAAATTAAAATATAAAAACTGTTCTTGGAGATATCCTAAACAGAACTTGTTTCTAATCCTAATGTAACAGAAATGTGCCCATGCATCGGATTCAGGAAATCTTCCGGCTGAACTATGTTAATATCACACGTCGGAATGCTACATTTTCTAGAACTTGATGTTTTCAGCCATCGAGAACTACAATATTTTGTAAATGGAACTACCGCTACTAAAAACAGAATGCTATAAACAGAATGTCATTTGTTTCCAAAGACTATTGATACACTAGAGCAGTGAGAAAATAATAATAAAAGCAAGATAAAAACAATAAGTGAGGTATTTCGTGCAAACTTTGGGGGTAAGGTTAAGTAGGACCATAGTCTATGAGTCCTCTTGGGATAAATGCTGTAGCTGCAAGTGCCACCAGCAAGTATTGTCCAGGAAAATGGGAAATGGGTTAAATGGGTGAAGTACATGGCAACATAAAATCTCAATAAAGCTATTAAAAGACTTTTTTTGATCAACCAGAAAGGAAAAATGTTTAATATTGTGATTATTTCTACATAGTGGTTGCCCATACACTCTTCTGGGTTTTGCCAACTTTTAATAATGGTATTTTCCTTTTTAAAATGAGAAACATCCAGAACTACAATCTTGACAATGAACTCCACCTGAGTCTTCCGTGTAGGGCTCACCTGGGGGCACATCATGGACATTCCTCAGAGCTGAGTATCTTTCCTATTTTTATTCCATGTCCACATCTGGCATACTTTTGATATAATTTGTAAACCGTTCAATTCACCCACACGAGGTGTACGATAGTATATCCCCAGACGTGTGCCGCCATGATTTAGAACATTTTTGTCACCCCAGAAGCCCCACCCCATTCAGCTAACGATCCCTCCAACCCACTTCCCCTGCCCCAGCCCAGCATCCCTAATCGGTCTCCATAGATCCGTGTTGGAGACTTCATGAGATCATGGAACATATGACCATTTGTTATTGCCTTCTTGCACTTAGCATGTTTTCAAGAACACTCGTGGCACGTTTTAAGGACAAAAAGAGGCAGAACTGTTTGTTTATTAAATCAGATCTGCCCATGCCGTGACCTGACCGTGAATAAAAGGTATCAGTAATAGGTTCACGTGAGTAAGTGGCCTCTGCAGAATCCAGCCCTGTCACCTTCCCTGGAGCTGATTTTTTAACCTGCCTCACCCTTGGCCTCAGATTTCTGCTGGAAACAGCATTTCAGGGAGTCAGTCCCTACACCCCAAGGTGTCTGAATTTCCCCAGGCCCAGACACCCTTCTAAGGTCATGGACTTTTTGGTTGATTAGGGCTGGTCTCATGGGGAACCACTGCAGCCTCAGTCTCCTCGAACATAAATGGGGACGGTAGTGTCCAGCTTAATGAGGGTAAGTGACCTCCTGCTCCAAGCTAGAAGGCCAGATTTGACCCCGTGGCTGTCGTTTGCTGATCACTCTAAGGCTAGAGCCAACGTCACCCCCAAGTGGCCATCAGAACCATTGCCCGCTGCTCTCGACTTCTGGCTGCCATGTCCCCCTCTGAAAAATGGGGCTGTCTGGTCTGTCATGCGGGGTTTTGTGAAGAGGAAATAAGAACAGCAGTGCCCAGTGGGCTGCAAAGCAATTTACAAATGGGAGACACAAACAAAGGCATCTGCAAAAGACATTTATTCTGACAATCTAAAATCTGGACAAAGAATAGTGAATTTTTAGAAAACGCCTACACAGAATTTTGTCATTCCTAATACATTAACAACCTAATAATGGGGGAGGGGGGCTTTTCAAATAATATTGCTCCAGTTTGCCTGCAGTTATGTGATTTAAAATATCCCTGTTCTATTGAGGTATAAGCTGCAAACTTTGGTAAAGTTAGAAAAATTAACATATTCCAAAAAAGTACAAAACAAACAAAAAAAACCAACAAACCCTAAGTTATAGATTTCTTGGTACATATACAGTAACTACAAAAAAAAAATTTCATTTATAAAAAGTGTTTACTTAAAAAAAAGAAACTGCCTCTTGCAATTCTCAGCTGGTGAGTTGAACATTCAATGTAAAGGAACGACAGAACTCAACTCAACCCCAAACACTCACCCGGCCTCAGGAAAAACTGGCTGGCCAGTCTGAGAATCTGGTCGGCATTCAGTCATTCAGTGCTAAAAGACAGCCCTGTGTTTAGAAAGAAAGAACCAAAGGCACTTGAACACGGCTCCCACGGCGATCCAGCCCTGAGGGCACATGGCTGCAAGCCTGACGCCCCGCAGAGCCGAGTCCCAGGGTGGTGGCCTCTGTGTGGCCTTCGCTCTGCTCAGGGGGCAGCGGCCTCTGCCTGTGGGTCTTCAACTCAGAAGCCGGCTGGTGGCGGGGGCTTTGCAGCCAGAGTTTCAACTGGACTGAACGGGATTTTTCCTCTTTCTGGCAACATCCTGACGATGACAGTGGGGCCACTGCACAGCCAGGGCCACCACCAGGCACCGTCCAGCTGGGTTCTGGGCGGTGAAATGCTGTCAGGAAGGCGGCTGGGCCAGCACGCATGGAAGACTGTAGCAGGAGCCAGCGCCAGCTCGGAGCCACCGAAGCCCAGGCACTGGGAACACAAGCGACCTTCGGGCCGAGTCGCTTCTAATTCCGTCTTCAGAAAAAAATTTGTTTTTTGCTGATATGTTGCAGGCTTTGTATTTAAAAAAAAACAAAAACAAAAACACTGAGAAGTCCAACTTTCTTTCTTTGAGCCATAATACAAATTCTTGAAAATTTATAGATTAAAATAAACAAAGCCAGGAAGATGAGGCTTTTTTGGGAGCGGAGAGAAAACTACCTGTTTAAGTTAAGCTCACTAAAAAACAAGGGGTGGAGGGGGGCCAGAGACCCCTCAGATGCGTTTTTAAAAAACGCCGGCGACAAGTGCTGAGGATCACCGTCCACTGCCATAGCCGGGGAAGAGCTGGCTGAGGACCGCCTGCAGCGGCTGGTTCACCTGCATGGCGTAGCTCCGGCCCAGGTCGTAGCGGCAGGCCGGACAGCTGAACACCTGGGCCCGGAAGGATCTGTCCAGGCAATCCTACAAGGGAGGGAGAGGGGGCAGGTGAGACATGCCGTCCTCATCAGTGGGGCCACTCCTGGCCCCTCACTGTCCCCAGCGATGGAGTCAGGAGCAGATACTGACCTCACGAGGTCCAGAGGCTCCTCCCGACCCGGTCTCACTTCCTACCACTTGCCGCCCATCACCAGCCCGGCCTCCCCAGAACGCCTTAGAGACCCCTTGCTCATCCTGGCCCCAAGGCCTCGGCACGTGCAGGCCACACCACCCAACAGGTCTGTTCTCTGGCTCTCTCATCACTCAAGTCACCTGCTCGGAGAACCCGCCCCTGACTCCTGGAACACTGGAGTGGCACCGCCGCAGCCCGTCCTCACCCCACGTGCCTCAGAACAGCACCCCCCCCCTCTGGAGCTGGCTCGTTTACTAACGCGTTCATCTCAGAAGGCCAGACACTGCCTGCAGTCGAGGCTGTGTCTTAGTGACCCTCCCAGCACCAAGCGCAGGACCCGACATGTAGCAGATGCTCAATAAATGCACACCAACGAGACTAACGGGGCGAAGGAAGGAGTCTCAGTGCTGGGCACACCCCCAGTTCACACTCAGATCTCACAGGTGACGCCGGGGAAGAAAGCCAGGCAGAGGCAGAGCTACGACGCGGACGGGCCCTGGACAGTCAGCATCCCGGTCAGAGAAACAGGGGAGACCAACCCGCCTGGGTGGAGGTAATGCACATGGGGACACAGGCCCGCACAGGTGTGCACACCTGAAGGATGACCTTGGGCAGCGGGGTAAAGGGGCGAACGTGAACACAGCGAGAAGCCCGTGACACCACGGCACATCCAACCGCGGACATGTGCCGAGGCTTTTGTTTCCCATTTTTAAAACTCCCGAGTTCCTTTTTCAATGTAAAGTTTAAAGCCTTGATTCCGGAGACAGAACGTAGCTCTTTTTGCTCAACAAAACTAAGATCCGGGTCCACGTTCAAAAACCAGGTTCTGACTGTGCACGCGTCCCAGCAGCCAAGGTCTGAAAAGAACGGTACGCACAACGTGGTCCACCCAGGCCACGAAGGATGGATCGGCCTTAAAAGATAAATCCCGACACAGGCCCCAAGGTCCATGAACCCTGAGGACGTTATGCTCAGTGCCACGTGCGACCCCACCCACAGGAGGTCCCCAGAGGAGTCAGATCCACAGAGACAGGAAGGAGATAGGGGAGCCAGGGGCTGGGGGAGTGGAGGGAGGGGAGTGCGTGTGTGATGGGGACAGAGGGCCCGTTTGGGACCGTGAGAAAGTTGTGGGGACGGACGGTGGAGACAGGCGCACATTCGAACACACTGACTGCCCCTGGACTGCTCACTTACAAACGCTAGGACGGCAAATCTTGCGTTGTGAGTACTTGGCTACAATCAAACAATTTTAGAGTAAAAAATACCAGGTGCTGGGACACCAGGGTAGAGGGTCAAAGCCACGTCCTCATAATCCCTCAGATGCCGAGCGAGTTTCTGGGAGGTGGAACCAATCACACGGACAGATGGGCAGGCACAAAAAGGCCAGTATCCTCCCCCACCCCGATGCTGGACGCCCCGGGACACGGGAGGCTGGGAAGAGGGTTCCAGACAGAACACGCCAACACACAGCATGGGGCTGCTGTGCCTGGAGGTCACGGGGCGAGGTGGCACGGTGTGCGGGGTGGCCCAGGCACACTGGGTGGCTGGGGTGAGCACAGGGGAGGCACGGGGAGGTGGGGAGCAGGAAAGTGGGGCGATGGGAGCCCATGATGGGGGCAGGGGCTAACATAATCGAGGTTACCAGGGAAACAGACACCGAGGCCCGCCGGAAGGCTGGGAGCCGGGCCGACGAGCGCCTGCCGCCCGGCCCCGTGGCCCGCGCCCGCTGCCCTCACCTTGCACACGTTGTGCTGGCACACGGTGGTGACGGGGCGGAACACCAGCTCCTGGCAGCAGATGCACTGGAACGTCTCCTCCACCTTGCTCAGGAACTTCTGAAACGGGAGCAGGCGGCGCGTGAGGCAACGGGGCCTCGCTGCAGGCAGGCGGGGGCCTGCGACAGGACGGCATCAGTGGCCACGGCCAGGCCGCCTGGTGTGAGTCCTGAGTGAGCCACGGAGAGCTGGTTCCCACCGGGGGACAGCGGAGCGCTCGCCTGCAGTGACCGCTCCGCGTCACCCCCCACTCAGGGCAGGGCGATCAGAACAGCGCGGACCAGCAGTTCCCCCGAGAGTTGAACACAAACGACCATGGGACCCGGCAACCCCGCTGCCGGTCCCCGGCTTAACCACGGTTTCACTAAAATGTTTCAACGTCGCGAAGGTGTAAAAGCGATCCCAATTCGGCAGAACCCAGCCCTCGGAGCTTTGATTTGGATCTTCACGGCCAGGACGACACCCTCCAGGGACAGCGGGCAGCGGCAGCCACAGCGAGGCGGCCTGGCCCGGGTGGAGCTGACGCGAGCGTCCGGAGCACTTGACGGCCGGGCCATCTGTGATGCGTGGTGGCTTAGGCGCACCAAGCACATTGTCCACGTACAGTGGACTGAGAAGCGGCCTGTCCTACGTCCGGGAGCATCCACGTACACCCGAGAGGGCACCAGGAGGTGCCCGCACCCACAGCAGCACCACTCAACGAGGTGGCAACAACCCAACCGTCCACCAGCAGGCCACAGTACATGGAACGTGGTCTGTCCAGACCACGGAATGTCATGCGGCCTTCAAGAGGGCTTTGTGACACCTGCTGTGGCGCGAGCGAACCTGGGGGACACGACACTCCCGAAACAAGCCGGACACAGAAGGACCAACGCTGTGACCTCGCCCACGCCATCCCCAGGGTCAGATCCACAGAGACAGGAAGTGGGTGGGGGAGGGGAGGGAGTGAGCGCTCAAAGGGGACAGAGGGTCAGCTTGGGATGACGAGAAAGTTCCGGAGATGGACGATGGGGACGGCTGAAAACCAGTGTGAAGTCCCTGAACGCGCTGAACCGACACTGAAACAGTGAAGCTGGCCAGCTTCACGTCACCTCTGCTGCATCACAGTGAGAAACACGGGGGCTGGTGGCCGAGCGCTGGGGGGAGGCAACACTCACTGGTCCGTCCTTGAGCGCCTTGAGGAGGTCGGCCCACAGCTTGGTGTTGCTCTGGTCCTCCCGGATGAGGCCCCGCTGCTGGGCCGTGAGGCTGTACGGCTCCACCTTGGTTTTCTTGGGTGTCCTTCCCGGGGACCCGGCACCGGTCCTGCCGCCTGGGACAGAGCAGGAGGTGAGGGCAGGCAGCCCCGAGGACGTGTGCGCATGGCAACGCGACACCCACCTGCCGGCTTGCTCTTCCGCTTGCCCTTCCGGGGGGACGAGAAGTCCTCGTCCTCGTCCTCGTCCTCGTCCTCCTCCTCCTCGGCCGCCCTCTTTCTGTTCTCCTTCTCCTTCTCCTTCTTGGCCAGCGCCTCAAGGTAGCCTTCTGGGTACTGCGGGAGGGTGGACAGCCGTGAGGAGCAGGCTGGCACCGTGTGCGCCCCCGGGCAGCCCGGAACCCCAGGGGTTCGGGACCAGGGACTGCCCTGCGCCACGCACACGTCCTGCCACCTCTCCTCTCCCCATCCTAGCAGCCTGGACCCCCGCCCCCACCTGGCAGACAGCCTCAGCTCCGCCTCCTCCACCCACTCAAGCCTGGAGCCGGAGGCAGTGACCATCAGGACCCAGGTTCCCAGGACAGAGGGCTAACCTGCCCCTCCCTGGCAGAGTGGAGGCAACAAAGCAAATGAGAGTGATCCAGCATTCAACATGCAACCTCGCCATCTCTATCACTTCCCCTGGGGCAGGAAACTCCCTCAGGGGGCACACCGTCTGGCCCCGTGGGGACCCTGGGCTCAATGTGGCCCCACGGCAGGCAGAACCCACACGCGTGCAAAGGCACTCGGCCATGCCCCAGGAAACCCCGTGCACCAGCAGCCGGCCCCAGCCCGGGCCTCAGCTCGCCAACGAGCCCACTCCGACGAGCACGTGCTCCTGCAGGCCCGAACCGGCGACCCAGCTACAGCCCCATCTCTGAGGCACCTAGGGTCATGCCTGATCTCAAACGTTTCCAGAAACCTCCAACCTCCTCTAAAGCACCACAAAGCTGCAACGGAGACCGAGATTGTGAATAAAGACCCCGCTCCCACCAGGCGCCGACACCCCCAGCCCACAGTGGCTTTTCTCCCAATTCCTCCGCTTCGGAGACTCCCTGGGGTACCGACTGATGTTCAAAAGACAACTCCAGCGACCCTCCCACGGGGCAGGCACTTGCAGACTCTCGGTGGCAATTAAGGTTCCTTAAATAGTCCCACACGTCATCAGCTGCACAGCACCGCGCCACGGCGAACAGAAAACACCACAATTACGGCGCCGAAAGCCACGTCCTGGCACAGGCCAGGTCCCCAGAAGGTGGAAGATTCCATTTCGTAGAGGCAGGCCGAGCCGGCAGCTGGGAGCAATCGCCTCCTCACCCGTACGCCCACGGCTCACCATGCTCCCCCGTCTCACTGGGTTTTAGGGGGGGAGGCTTCTAATTTAATTTCAGATGCACCCGCGTCCTACCACAGCCGCAGGAAGTCCGGCTCTCAACTCTAAACCCGCGAAAGCAAAGACACAACATGACCTGCCCGTCCCCAAGGCCCACCCACATGGCTAAGGAGCGGCAACGGGGCAGCCGACGAGCCGAGGCCGGCGTGGTGTCTGGACGCCACGCGGGAGGGAAACCCAGGAGAGCCTCCGAGCCGAGGAGGCAGGCTTCGCGGGCTGAGCGCTGACCGCCCAGCCATCCTTGGGGCTGGCTCCTGCCAGGACCCCCAGCAGCCAGCCAGGAAGACAAGGCTCCGAGCAGCCCTGCAGGCCCAGGTTGCAAGGGTATCCACTGCCGGGCAGGCCAGGGAGTCCAGCCTGGACGCACCTGCATGGTCAACCCCAGCTTCTTGATCCGGTCCTTCCCCTCCTTGGTCCAGGGGCCGGGCTCGCTGTCGTCCCTCCGCAGGAGGTAGCGCCACACCAGGAAGCCCGACTTGCCCTTCTCAGGCCAGTATCTCACGACCTGCGGGGCGGGAGGGGGCTGTCTGGGGCTCTGGGGCGGGGCGGCCAGAGCGGCACAGGGGAGGGGGAACAGGGGGCGCGGCTCACCTTGTAGATGCCGTCGTACCGGTTGCCCTCGGTGGGCGCATACTTGCTGTGCTTGCGGCCCCTGACGTTGCGCACCACGCGGACCGGCTTCCCCGACCGCCAGTCCTTGGCCTCCGCCCCCTTGCGGTCGTTGATGGGGGCGCTACAGTTCAGAGCCAGCGCCCTGTGGGGACAGCGGGCCGCGGCCAGAGGTCACACCACGCCCCCCAGGAGGAGGGCTGCACCCTGAGCCCTGGGGCCTATGCGCGAGGCCTTCTCTGGAAAGCGGGTGCTCGCAGGTGGACTCGTGCGTAGAGGTCAGAATGGGAGAGAGGGGCCCACATCCAGGGACCTGCATCCTCCTCAGGAGACAGACACAGAGGGGAGGACACACGTGAAGACGGAGACAGAGACTGGGGTGCTGCGGCCACGAGCCAAGGGGCGCCCAGGACCTGGCCGCCACCAGGTGAAAGGGGCAGGCAGGGCCCTCCCACGGACACAGAGGGGGCCGGCCCTGCCACCCCCGGACTCTGACTCGGGGCTGGCAGACACGTGCAGGAACGGATTTGCTCTCAACCACCCAGTCTGCGGAATTTCGTCCCTGCAGCTGATGCACTGGGTGGAAGAGGAGCCACAAGGGCAGGTGGCGGCAGACGCTGGGCATGGGGGTGGCCCTGGCCACTTCTCTTGTCGATGACCTGCACACCCTGTCTGTCCGTCCTCACCGATCTGCCGCTGGCCTCACGCATGAGGACATGACGATCCCACGTCCCCCAGGGAGCCCTCTGCCTCGTCGTTTCACTTACGGGTTTCCCTGAAGCAGTTTATGCTGTTTATGTCACCAAGTCCATCTCTTCCCTTAGGCTTTATGCTCCTGTTTATGCTAAAAAGTCCCCCCCCCGTCTGCAGCGGGAGGTCAGCACACTCCAACCCACCGCCTGGTTCTACACAGACAGCTTTCCCAGGGCCCACCACGCGGCCTCACTTTCGTAAGCTCTGCGGACGCTTTTGCGGGACGGTGGCAGATGTGAGCGGCTGCAACGGAGACCGTGGGGCCCACAAAGCCCCAAAGGTTATCATCCGGCCTTGTAGGAGGAACACTTAACGTCTCTGACTCAGGAGACTTTAGCGGACAGAGAAGGGGAGAAGTAGCATCCTCAGGTTCCGCCAGTCTCGATGGGGATCCGGCTCCCTGGACCTGACGCCCCAAAGAAAAAACCAAACCCCCTTCCCCTGCGCAGCCCCCAGAGGACGAGGCAGAGCGAGTGGTGAAGCGTGAAATCCGGTTTCGGCAAACCTGTTGGTGTTGGTGAGCTTCTGATCGCAGGACTGCTCGGCAGTCCGCTTGTTGCCGGAAAGGTCTCGGCCTCCGCTCCCCGTGTAGGTGAATGAGTTCCCGTGGTCCTGGAACAGAAGGGGCGAGCTGACGCCCCCGCAGGGCGGGGCCTCACAGAGAGAACGCCCACGGCCCCCTCCCTGACTCGCCCCATCAGTCCCTAGGAGGAGGTGGAGAGGCTGCGACCCTGCGACCCCGCGCTGCCGGTGAGAACCGCTGCGGAAAGCAGTGCGGACGTCGCTCAAAAATTAAAGACAGAACGACGACCGGACCCAGCAACTCTCCTGCTGGTCTACACCAGGGGAAAGAGGTCCTCGCACACTCGTGTTCCCAGCAGCACGATTCGCAACAGCCAAGAGGAGGAGGCGAACTGTGTGTCCGCTGACACGTGGGGGACAAAAGCGTGGCCCGTCCGGACAGCGGGACAGCGCGGAGCCTGTGAAGGGTGCTGACACACCCGCCACAGCAGGGATGCTCCTGAGGACGGCACGTTTGGTGACGTGAGACGGTCACAGGACAGACGCCGCTCGATCCCACTCACGGGGGGTCCCCGGGGGAGTCAGATCCACAGGGACAGGAAGGAGACAGCAGGGCCCGGGGCTGGGGGAGGGGAGGGGAGCGAGTGTGCGATGGGGCCAGAGGGTCAGTCCGGGACGGTGAGAAAGTTCTGGTGACGAACGGTGTGGACGGTAGGGACGGTGGCACGGCCACGTGCGCGTGCTTGACGCCGCGAGCCATGCGCTTATGGATGGTCGAACGGCACACTTTGTCACACGCATATCCCTACAATTAGAAAATAAACGCCCCCCCACACTCACCACGTCGTCCTCGTATCCCCCAGCTAGGACCAGGGAGTACGCCCCGTCGTTGCTCCGGCCATGGATGCCGGCCACGTGAGGTCGATGGACCCCCGACTCGCTGACCTGCGGAAACCCCCGTGAATCGAGTGGCACCCTCTGGCCCGGCGGCTGCAGAGACGCCCACCCCTACCTGCCCTGGGGCCACCCGCAGAGCCCGCGGCCAGACGGCCCCTGAGTGCAACGCGCCTGTCACGAGACCCTCTTCCCCGACAGCGCGGGCCGGGCCGCCTGCTTGGAGGCTGGTGGCCCCGGCGGAGGGGCCCCCGGACGGCAGTGCGCGTCTGCAGTACCTGGACTCGGAAGCGCCACATGGTGCCCACGGGGATGCCTGGGATGGGTCCGTAGTGGTTGGACGGCACGATGGTGCACTCCTTGGTGCGCCCCACACACGCCATGCCCTGTCCGTGCCAGGAGCAGAGGGGAGAGCAACGTGAGCGGATGCAAGGGTGGGGGGTGGCTGGGGCACACAGGGCGAGGGCCACCTCACCTTGCCCCAGTCCCGCTGCGAGGACGACGTGGCCGACGCCATCTTCGCCTTCTTCTTACTCTCCTTCAGCTTCTCCCCTGCCAGCACCACCTCGCTGGCGTCGTTCCGGCACTCAGGGCAGTACCTATGACGACAGGGACGTCACCCCCTGCCCGCGGCCCGCCCCACACCCCAGTCCTGCACGACTGGCTCCTGCCACCTGTGCTGTCCCAGACATGGGGCCGCTTAAGTTTAGGCCCATGAGGGAACCCCGGCTCCTCAGCCGTTTGCGCCACGCTGAGCGAGGCAGCCCCTTGCGGCGAGAGCAGCTCCGCCACCCCAGGCCCAGCCACCGCACTGCACCCTTGCGCCGCCCCGCAGGGACGCTCACGCGCCTCCCGAGAGCGAGAACCCCCCGGCCGGGGTGTGGGGACCTCAATGCCACGAACTGTTTCCCCAGCTCCTCCAGGGTTGGGGCGTGGACAACGGCCACTTCTGAGTTGCAGGACAACCCTGTTGACAGGTGAGTGTCCTCGGACCACAGACTGCGTCCCGTCTGCGGTCCCCATGGGCGACGGCCGGCTCTGAGCAGGGCCACATCCCCAGCTCCCGGCTCCCTGCCTGCAGTGACCGTGAGGCCTGGGCCACGCTGGAACTCAGGCCAGGCCCTCACCCCGTTCCCGTCGCCGCCCCTCGCGGGCTGGCCAGATGACAGACGACGCTGACACTCGCCAGCCCCAAACCCGGACGGCGGCGGCCGAGGCATCACTCACCACTCGTCCTCCTTGGGCACGCTGCTGAGGGGCGGGTGGAGGCAGTATGTGTGGAAGGCCATGTCGCACTCGTCACACAGAAGCTGCTTGTCAGGGTCCTGCTTGCCGCCGCACAGGTGGCAGGCGCACACGCGGCAGGCCTTGCTCGGGTCGTCCTTGCAGTGCTTGCAGGACGGCCCACTCTTCCCTAGACACGGGAGCTAGGGTCACCCCGCGCAGGGCGCCCGACGGCCACAGCACCCCACCCCACCCCGGCGCGAAAGGCGCAGGCGGGACCCCCACTCACTCCTCAGTGGGTGTTCGGCCACGGGGCCCCCCTCGCCCGGGCGCTCGATCTTGAAGACCTCGTCCACAAAGATGATGCGGCAGTCGTTGAGGGAGTTCTCCCTGTGGGGGACGGGCGTCAGGGCTCGTGGAGGGCAGCCCTGCTCGGGCACCCCACACGTGCCCCGAGCACGTGAACCTGAGGCCCTGACCATCTCAGCCTCGTGGGCCTCGGGTGATCACCCAGCTGTTCCCCCGGCTGGTTCAACTCCTACTAAGTCCGACGCAGGGGCAAGGAGGCAGCGGCTGAGCATTTCCGTCACAGGTCGCGCTGAGAGTGCGGTCTGACTGACCCTTGGGCAGGCGAGGCCGGTGAAGCAGGGCCACCATGAGGAAACCATCACAGTGACGTCTGACCCACGCGCCCACAACAGAACACAAGGCTCCACCACGTCCCCAGGGCCCCAAGGGATCGACGTGACGTACCCGGCGGCAGCTGCAGCGCGGGCTGAGCGGGAGCCACACCCCCCGCAGGTGTGACTGACTCCATGTTGCCTCGTAACCACTTTCGAGGGAAAAAGCTAGTTTAAACGGGTCTCACGTAACCCAAGGCAGACAGTGCCATTTCAACACGTGATTAACGGTCAAGGACGAGCAGCGAGCTCTTCCAGTCTTTTTCAACCCCGAGTCTTCAAAACGTGGCCTGCACTTGGCGCTCAGGGCACAGCTCAGCGTGGCCCAGCCGCATCCCAAGGGCTCGGCAGCACACGTGACCCACAGCTACGGCACGAGGCAGACGGGTCCAGACCTTCCGCCGGTCCAGAGGAGACATGGGGACCGAGGATCGGAGGAACGGACGCCGCGGGACACAGGTGGCAAAGCCCAGACTACGGGACGACCAGGAGTCCTCAAGGTAATTGTCAAGGAAAAGGGGAAGAGAAACCTAAAGGTAAAAAGGTTTAAAGACATGTGGACTCTACTCAGATCCCGATCAACAAACGGTTTAAAGAAAAGGGAGACAATCGGAAGACTGAACGACGACTGGACGCGCGTAGAGAAATGACCGCTAATTTTTAAGTGGCAACAGTGGCATCGTCACTACGTTTCCTCGAGAACATTTTAAGAAACACGTCCTGAAATGTTCACAAATGAAACGACTGACGCCTGGGGGTGGGGATGGTGGCATTCTCAGGGAAACTCTAAGACTCCCCTGCCGGCAGACCCCCTCACACGGGATAGCTAACAGGAAATTACAAAGGGAAGACGCCTGGAGCAAAAAGGGAGAGCAGAAGTACGGGTAAATCCTGATCATCCTCCATAGGAGATTCCCACACCAGGTGACGGTTGAAATAGAAATCGTGACGCCACCCGATATGCTCAACACAGTAAATGACAATAAAGAGACTAAAATCGGGGTTTCTAACCCTTCACAGTGTTAGGTGCCACCCGTGTGTCCCCTGTTTACGGGGCAAAATCCCAAGACACCACTAGGAAAACTACTCAAAGCCGCTGCTCCAAAGACTGACACAAGTCAAGATAGGATCCTAAAAGACATTTAAGTCGCCGCCGGGAAGGACCAGAAGAGAGAAACAGAGGAACGAGAAACAGAATAGACAGAAAGAAAAACAAAAAGACAGACTTGGGCCCTAACATGCCAACAACTAGTCCAAACGTAGATGGTCCAAACGCGCTAAGTAAAAGGCAAAGACTAGCAGCAAGGTGGACGGAAAAGGAACCCATCCCAAGCCACTCACGAGAAACACACTTCAGGTTCAACTACGTGGGTTGAAAGTAAAAGGATCAAATGAAAGGATCGTTCACGGGAAGACACCGCAAGCCCAAAAGTGCACGCACCGAAGAGCAGCCTCTCCCTCTTGAAGCCGGAGGGAGAGCTAGACAAATCCAGTTACAGCTACCCGTCCGACCCCGCGCCCCCAGCAGTGACGAGGCCCTGGACAGGAAAGCCACCCGAACGAGGACAGGAACAGCGCAGTCAACTGACACGCTCCCCTGTCCCCCGGTGGAAATGCCCTCCGACGACGACAGCAGGTCACCAAGACAGGCCCTGTTCGGGGCCGGGGAACACACGTCAGCGTGTTTAAAAGAACCTAAACCATAAAGAGCGTGCTCTTTGGACGAGGAAATCCCAAAGGACACAAAAGCAGCAGAACCAGGTGAGGAGGGAAACCCAGCAGAGCGCGCGAAGGCGGGGGCGAGGGGGCCCGTGTCACTCACACGGTCACTAGACAAGGAAACACCTCGATCGCGAGTCCGAGCTGCCGCCCCCAGAAACGACGCGCAAGCTCGACCCACGGCAAGGGCTCGGTGTCACTGGCCATGTCGGGGGATCAGCGGGGGCCCGGAGAGGCAGCCAGAGGGCGCCGCCCGGATGGCCACTCACCCAAGCCGGACGTTGGCGTATAGCTCCCGCGCCGTGCGGGTCTCGCGCTTGCGCAGGATCTCGGCGTCGTACCAGAAGCCCCGGTCCTTCGGGTTGTCAGGGTTGTAGTTGAGCATGACCTCCTGGCCCACCTCCAGCTCCTGCCACTTGAGGATGTGCCGGGCGCGGGCCCGGACGTCCTGGGAGCTCATCTGGACCACCCCGTTCTCCGGGTAGCTGCGGGGAGAGCCACGTTCAGACCACGGGTGACAACCACGCGTGCCCTCCGCGGAGACGCAGGACACGGGTCTGGGCCGTCCTCACCACACGGCTCGCAGAGTCCCCTCCCCCACCATCTCGCATGCGAGCGTCAGAAAGCCACAGGGACAGAGGACACACTTCAGTCACAGATGGGGGTAAGGGGTGACGCGTGTCCCTGAAAAGGCACATCGGAGGCCTGATCCCTGGCACGCGAAAACGAGGCCTCATCTGGAACTGGGGTCTCTGAGGGTGTGGACTTGATTACAATTAAGAGGAGGTCACGCCGCCTCAACCTAGTACGGCTGCTGCCCTCGTGAGGGAGTCACAGACACTAGGGACACAGGAGCCAGCAAGTGGGTGACGCGGCCCCGAGCCCTGGGCTGCTGGCCAACACCAGGAGCTGGAAGGGGCGGGAAGGGCCTCCTGCCGCATGCAGAGCAAGCACGGCCCGCTGCCACCGGGACCCTGGTCATGGGCTCCTGGCCTCCAGAACCGTGAGGACGAACTTACTAGAAACCACCCGTCTGTGGCCCTAGGGACATGACAGAGAGGTGGGGGAGGAGAAGCCTGCGTTCCCTCCAGACGTTTCCGCAGAGGGACGCCCATCACCTCACCCACGGAGGTGAGAACACAGCGCGCCAAGCCGTCCTGAACCCGCAGGAACGGCCCAGTAGCCCCGAAAAGGCAGAGAGTAACGGCTGGAGGCAACACGGTGTCGGGACCGCGTGCACCTCGACTGCAAGGGGGACACGCCCAGGATCTGCGTGTCACCTGGTGCCCCCACACTCACGAAGCCGCCAACCGGAATGACGGTGCCGAGCCCTCCCCGTGGAGGGCCAGATGGCGGGGGGCTTGTCACGAAGACTCAGTTTCGTGGCTGTCGCCAGGACTGGGGTCACAGATCATTCACGTGTAAACGAACGGGCGCTGACATGCCTCGATGAAGCTTTGTTTACGGAAGCAGGCGGTGGGCCGGACATGGCCCTCGGGCTCTAGTCTGCACCCCCGACCAAAAGGAATCCTGCACGCACGTGACCCACTCGCGCGGTTGCTCCCAGTTTTCACGGAGCCAGGGTCAGGAGGGCCAGGGCAGGCGGCAGGGGCCCCCCGGACGCGACGCCCACAGGCAGGCACGCTTGCCCCCGCCCCGTTACGAACGACATTGTGTCCACCCCCAATTTCACGCATTGAAGTCCTGGCCCCCACAGTGACTGTGTTTGGGGACGGGGCCTGGAGGGAGGTAACAAGTTAAATGAGGTCACACTGCTGGGGCCCTTGGCTGACAGGGTGGTGTCCTCATAGGAGCCCCCGGAGCTGGCTTTCTGTGTGTGTGGAGAGGAAGGGCCGCGTGAGAACGAGGAGAGGAGACGGCTGTCCCCGGCCTGGGGTGGGGGGCCGCACAAGACTGAGACCTGCCAACACATCCAGCCCCCAGAACCACGGAAATGCAACGCCTGACGTCTGAGATGCCAGCAGGTGCTACGTCACCGCGCGGTGGCCCAAGGACACTGAGACGCCCTCTGGGCTCAGGGATGGGCCCCCCGCGCCCGCACAGGGCGCATCCTGTGGGGAGGGACGCTGCGCTGGCTTCACGCAGAGACATGCAGTGGGAGCACCACACGGAGGAGACAGGACCTGGGGAGGGCTCTGACTGGCGGAGCCGAGTTTCCCAGAGAGGCAAGGAGGGCCCAGCCTGGCTCCGGGTCCCCACGGCACTGGGCTTCAGGGTGACCCCCTCTGAGCTTTGGAAGCCTGAGGCTGGGGTCCCCGAATCCTGACCCTCGTCCCCAGGTCTCACAGAGAGCCAACGCCCCAGGCCCACCCGCCTGCCCGCGGGGACACTCACTCGTCGTATTTCACGTGGTAAATGACGTCTCCTTCAGGCACCAAGCAGGAGGCCGAGCTGCAGGGCTCGTCCTGGGCCGGCGTCCTCCTGGTCACCTTGACAACCTGCGCCTCAAACCACGCGCCCATGTTGGTGTCCCGAGCGTCGACGTACTCATTGACCTGTGAGGAGAGAGGAGACTCTCAGGGACCGACCCACGACACCCACAGGGCCCGCTTCCGGTCCATGTGCGACACCTGGGACGCGGGCCCGCAGCCCGCAGGCTTCCCGCTGTGGCGCTGCGGACATCTGGGGCCAGGCCGTCCTCTGTTGGGCCGTCCTGGGCACCGGGGGTGCTGAGCAGCATCCCCGGCCCCACCCACTCACTCACGTCAGCAGCACCCCCAGTCAAGACCACCGCAGACATCCCCGGTGTCCCCTGGGGGCCGGACCACCCTGCTGCACTGCCCAAGGAGGCCAGAACGGCCCATTTTACAAGAAAAGCTGACGCAAATTGTCATCGTCTTAAAGGACGAGGATGCGAGTGAGGCCACGGCGCAGACCACAGAGAAGACGCGTGCGGCCTGGTCGGCCCCGGAGGGGGAGAGGGGCCGGGAGCGAAGCACGATGCCGCCACTGCAGCTTGCAGAGTGGGCACGGCGGGATGGAGGCCCGCCACAGCGAAGGAGGGGAGCGGGCCAGCCCCGTGAGCCGCGGCGGGGCCAGGGAAGGCAGAGGGCCGTGGGGAGGGCTCCCCGGGGGCGCCTCCCGCAGGGGCCCGGCCTCACCTTGTACAGTCCCAGTTCCGTGTCATCCCACGCGTCCTCGTCCCCCTCAGCCGCCTTCCCGTCCGGCTCCACGGCCGCCTCGCCGCTGTTGGAGGACTTGTCCGACTCGCTCTGGCCCAGGCAGCAGCCGGAGTCCGTGTCGGAGAGCTCCGAGTCCCTCTCCTTGGCGCCGCCGCCACCAGGGGGCAGCACGAGGCTCTGCCGCACCAGGAGCTGGATGGTGTCGTTCAGGCGGACGTCATAGTCGAAGAGCGTGTGGCCGTCCTCCATCTGCAAAGAGGGCGACCGGTCACTCCGCGCCAGGCATGCAGGGCGCGTCTGAGGGCCGCGGGCAAGGGCCCTGGGCAAAGGACCGACCGTGCCCTCGGATGAGGCGACGAGGCCTGCCCACACCTGAGGGAGCACGCACACACCCCTTCCGCAGGCCCCCAGACCCTCGGACGAGGGCTCCTGTTGTCGTCCGGTGACCGTCCCCACGAGCACACGGCATGGCCCCGCGGGGCTGTGGACACACACCGCATGCCCCGGGTTTACTCTGTGTGTATTTTACGTTTCGCGACTTTTGTCCCAGTAAACCTGAGTGGCTTTTATCACCGGCTCTCAGTCGAGATGATCCTCCGGGGGCAACGGTGTGCACGGTCCAGGGACATGTGTGGTGGCCACGGCTGGGTGAGGGGCGCTACTGCCATCAGGTGGGTGGAGCAGGGATGCTGCAACCCCCCAGGGCCGGGAAGGCCCCCCCAGAGCGACCAGCCCCGATGTCGGCAGTGCACAAGGTGGCGGGGCTGGCCTACGTGAACCCAAGGAGGCCCCCCACACCCCCCAGGCTCCTGGGAAGGCTCTCGCTAGTTTTACCCACTCAGGGCGCCTTCCCGGATCCAGGGACCCACCCTCTGTTAACGCCTTCGTGCTACCTCCACCCACACTGGTCGCCTCCTAACGGGACCTGATGGCCGGCACGGCTCAGCAACGGCACCCCTGGGTGTCACTCGGCAGGCGCGTGCGAAGTTTTGCCACCCAAGCTGCATCCCAATGCACCGAGGAGTCACCTTTTATTAGAAACTGTCACAGGGAACCCTGCCAGCATCCAAAAAGGACCCCGCAAGTCCGTCCCATCCCATCTAAACCTAAGGCGGGAAGGCGGGTCTCCACCCCTCCCGGCGCTGTGACCCTGGGGCCCGATCATGCTGTGGGGGCGTCCTGGACGCCATGGGGCACCGAGCAGCATCCCTGCCCCACCCACTTGGTGCCAAGTCCCTAGGTGTGATGACCACAGGCGTCCCCAGATGCCCCGTGCCCCCTACAAGCAGAACCACCTGCTTTAGAAGGAGTGCCCTAAAAAAAAGGAAGAGGAAAACACACACAAGGTCGATTTTTCTTCCTTCCCAATTTTCACCAAAAGCTTATGGGTTCAAAGGTCTGGTTGCATCGGTGTGCCAACAGCACAATGAAGGCAAGTGCCGCATCCAAGGTCATCCTCCACCACGAGCCTGAGAAGCATGGGGGATGACCCCCTCGCCCACTGACGCATCGAACACCAACACTCGCCTAAGCTGCAGGGGCCACCTGGAGTTCAGGTCCCACCGCACCTGCTCACCCAGGGGGAGGGAGAGCTTCCGACGCGCCTGGCGCGGCCCGGGCACCACGGAGAGGACAGGGGAGTGAGATGTGGCACCAGCCCACTACAGGGCCACGCGGAACAGACGTGACACCAGACGGAGGCGGCACGGATGGGAAAAGACGTCCACCTGCGCGCCCATGTTCACAGCGGCCGGTGTCACGCGACCCGGGTGTCCGCTGACAGACAAATGGAGGAGCACGAGATGGTCTATCCGCGCACGGCAGCGTCACTCGGCCGTGGCAGGCGTGAAGCACTGACACCTGCCACATGCACACGGCTTGAACACACGCCCCCCCCCCCCGTGAGACACCAGGCGCAGGGGCCCCACGGCAGTCCTGAGGACAGGGCACACCCAGAGCAGGCGCGACCCCGGAGACAGACCCCGGAGACAGGGCTGGGGCTAGTGGTCGTCGGGGCTGGGGGAGGGGGACAGGGGCGTGACAGCGAAAAGGCCCAGGGCTTCTCGAGAGCGTCGCCCAGGTTACTGTGGCGGCGGGTGCAGACGTGAAGAGAGCCGAGCTGCACACCAGAATGGGTGACCTGTACGGCACGTGAGCTCACCCCCAACAGAGCTGCTTGGAAAAAAAAGTCCAAAAAGGCGACACGTGACTCCGAATACGGACAGCCCCCACTCAGGACGGCTCCATTTACTTCTCAGCCTCACAGGGGTGAGAGCCCCACACGGTCAGCAGGAGCCGTACCCTGACCCTGAGTGGGGCTGTCCTCCCGGGCAAGCGAGATATGGCCGGACGTTGTCCCTGGACGCTGGCGGCGGCGCGAGTGAGCACGTAGGCGGGAGGCTGCACGTGCGTGTGCAACCTACAGTCCTGTCGACTTACGACGGGATGCTGGGACGGGAGATCGAGGAGCACTTGCGCGTGGCACTCTGGTGAGTGCCGGGAGGGGGAAGCGGATGAACGGGGGCACGGAGGGTTTTCAGGGCAATGACGCCGTTCTGCAGGACACGGCAGCAGGGGGCACACGCTGCACGTCTGTCCGGCACCAGGGGTGGCCGCAGCATCACTATGGACCCTGGGTGACCACGATGTCAGCGTGGACTCACCCATCGTGACGCATGCTCCACTCTGGTGCCTGACGCCAACAGAGTGGGGACCCATGGTGGGGAACATGGAAATTCACCGAACCTGCCCCTTCATTTTGCTGAGAAGGTAAAATTGATCTAAAAAAATAAAGTTTATTAATTTACAGAAAAAAAAGATGGGGAGAGATGAGCATCCCCAGGATAACCGTGACAGGAAAGGTGGCAGAGGAGAACCCAAACGGTACTGAAAAGAACGAACAAGACACTCACACCCTGGGCCCGGCACCTCCCGTTAGGCAGACACCCCGGATTCGGGGCCAGAGCGCTCCCTGTGGTGGGTCCCGGGCACTGTGGGGTGATGAGCAGCTTCCGTGGCCTCTGCCCACACGACGCCAGGAGCACCCCAGTCAGGACGGCCACACGTGTCCCCAGACGGGGCCCAGTACCCCCGGGGGGCAGAGCAGCCCCCGAGCACCAATGACTCTCACGTGTGTACCCGGGGACACGGCCACCAGCGTCCCCAGCATGGTCCCGGCAGCATTACTTGCAAACAAAACGGCGCCTTTTTCTCACAAAGGACCATTTCCCACAGCTGCACGTGACGGGGAAACGCGGCAGCGTCTCCCACACACTTCAGAGGGGATGAGGACGGCTTGGGAGGACAGGAAATAAGCCCGGCCACCCGAGCAAGGCGGCCGGGGCAGAGCCGCGTCAGGACAGCACCTTCCGCTCCACAAAGGGCAGAGCTACAGGCGGCGCTGGGGGCGAGGCCAGGGCTCTGTGCAGGAGGGGACAGGCCTCCCAGTGCAAGATGCGGACAGTCACCAACAGGGCAGCACGTGGGCAGACACGGGGGTGCAAGGGCTAGGCCAGGCCGGCCCCGAGCTCCGCCTCCAGGGCATAATTCCTAAGCCATTCCAGCGGCCTCCAGAGGCGCCTTCTAGAACTTTCCAGAAGAGCTCTGCAGTCAAGCTTGCACAACCGTTCGCTATGCTGAGGGATGGAGTGCGTGTGCGCGTGCGCCCTCCCTGACCCCCACTTCCCCAACGCTGTGCAGACCACTGGGGGAGAGGGGCTGGGTCCAGTGGGCCTCATGCCAGCGAGTCCGCGGGATGCGGTGCTGCCGTCCAAGTCCAGGGTCGGTTCCGAGATCCTGAAATCGCAACCGAGGTGAATGACAGCAATAGGAGCATAGAACTGCACGATGACGAGCCTCACCTTACGCTAGAAATGCCGACCCTAAAATCAAACCTGAAGTTAAAACCCTGTACGACCAAAACCCCCACTGGAAACCCCATGCCTTGCCTGCAGTAAGGCATGCACAGCTGTCCCTAGGGATCCACGGGCGACTGGGTCCTGGACCCCCGAGGACCCCGGAGCCCCCCACGCAGCACGGTGCGGCGCTTGTCCACGACCCGTCTGCGCACAAGACCGCATACGGCACTTCGTTCACGGGGATTCGGCATCGTGTTCGGCGCCGGGCGAACCTGGGTTTTCCTGATTGAGGTCTGGGGCGGATCACCCCGTGCTGTGGACTCAGGTCTGAGGGCAAACTGCCCGCGCTGCTTAGATCACGTCTCTCCAAACCCAAGCACGCTCCCCGGGTGTCTGCACCACAAGCATCACACAGAACTACACACACACGCACATGCGATTTAACAACGAGGCCTCGGGTCCTTCTGTAACCTTAGGTTAAAGGCTTGTGATACCCGTCTCTGCCCACTTTCTGCCCCTTATGACATTCCTGGCGGATATTTCTCTGGGTGCCGAGTGTGGCCCAAAGACACAGAGGGCAGGTAACAGATGCCACTGGGTTGACACGTGCTGATGCTCCGACTGGCCTAGAGGTGGCACTCGGGGCGGGCGAGAGGCTATCACCTGGACCGCAGGGTCCACCCGAGGGCGGTGTGAGCCTCGAACTGAGATGGACCTCGAGCTGGAGGAAGGGAGCATCCCGGGCCCCACCGCTGAGCCTGGGGGGAGAGAAGTGAGACCGCCGCCCCTCCTCCTGGGGATACGGCCCTGGGCCCCAACTTCCCACGTCAGCCTCCAGCCGTGGCGGCAACCTGAGGTGCAGGCCAGACAGATGCCCGGACAGAACACGTAGGGAGCAGCACCCCAGATGTGGCGGAGGGGACACACTGCCCACTCGGGAAGAGGAGCGCAGAGTGGACGGCACCTCCAGGACAAGCACGACCCCTCACATCCTAGGCCTGCACAGACATGGAAGGTGAGTCGGGCTTGACAGTGAACTGTGCCCTTTGACCCCAGGGGGCCGCAGCCAAGGACATGCCCTAGAGCAACGATTCAGCGGGAGCACAGTCTCACGGGGGTTCACCGCGCCACCGCACCCAGGGCTGCAAAGGCGGCAGCCCCCAGCTCTGCCACTGGGGCCCTCGGCCACGTGGTCACGTGGAAAGGGGGCCTGAGACCCAACACCCGAGTCCCCTGCCCCGGGGCCTGTCCCAGCACTCCCCGGCGGCGTCATCCACAACGGAACGTGACTGCACCACCCAGGGGCGGGCCCGAGCACGGGTGACTGGCGCACTGAGGCCCGCGGGACGCTCCTGCCTGCACCTGTTTCTGTAAATAAAACGCACGGTGACCTGACCCTTCCGGAACGCGCCAGCTCACGTACGCGCTGTTGGTGGCTGCCGTCCCATTGGGGCGCAGGGGAGGTGAGCGGTCCCACGGGGACAAACATCTACCCGTGCACCCTTTACAGACAGGGTCTGCAGACCCCTGGCGTAGAGGGCGTGCCCTCCGGGAAGGAGACCCTCCCTCCAGCAGCCCGAAGGACGGGCCCCTGTGAGGGGACAGGCCTCTTTGCTGCCTGACCCTGTGGGAAGACAGGCGGCATTCAGTAAAGATCAACAAGCAGGGACACGTGGTGGGGCACTGTGACATGGGTGACCCTCAAAAGGCCATTCTGAGGACACCGTCTCGACGGGTCTTTCAGGCCGACCTTAGCGTGGCTTTGAGATGGGCAAAGCCAACCGAGCTGCTTTCCTAAAATAAAACACCTGCTGCAGTAGCAGTTCCCCAGCAGGGGCGATGCCATCCCCACGGGGTTGTCAGGCCTGGGGTGCTCCTGGCACCGCACGCGTGGGGGCGGGATGCTGCCTCCCACCCCACGGTGCCCGGAACGGCCCCCCAGACGGCCCTGGCCCTGCCATAGGCAGTGCAGGGGGAAAGTGAGCCCGTTTGTTGCATCTTTACGCTGAGGCAGGCACGGGGCTTGTCCCGCACGCCCATGGCCTCACCGAATTCTCCCTGAGCCACCAGGTGGCGGGTCCACAATGAGCCCTGTCCGAACAGTCATCAGCCCGGCCACTTGGCCAGAGGATCAGGGAAGATCACACGAAACACAAAGCATCGTATCCGGGCCTGTGAAAGGCTGAGCCACGAACGGGCAGCCAGAAAACAGCCACCAGATGCTGTGCCCCGGCCCAGGACCGGCCTGCCACCCCAAGGCCCTTCCCCCATCGGTTCCCTGCGTTTCCGCCAATCAAACGACATAACCGCCAGCCTGTTCAGCTTAATGAGGCGCCGCGAAACCCTCCCATATCCTGAAGACTCAGCGATATTCTGCTTTATGGTCTCAGTCAATCTCCCCGCAGACCTTGGACTGCTGGGCATGTTTCTCCAGCGGGGAAGAAAAAAAAAAAAAGGACTGTGTACACTCTTCCAGAACATTCCAGGAAAACAAGAGCTCTCTTGAAGCCACTGGAAATTGCACTGCTTTCTCTTACTGTCAGTCCGCTCCAGGCGCAGACTTCACTTGTCTTAAGCTGCTGCCCTTGTGTGCCTTTGTCCCCCACCCTCCCGTCACCGTCCACACCTCCTAGTGGCCAGGCCAGTTCCGGGCCAGGCAACCCTGGGGAAATTGCATCAGGCTGAGGCCTGGCTTCCCCACCCGGATACAGCAACGACTGGGCGCTCCCTCAGAGCTGCCGGGTGGGGTGCGGTGGTGTGCAGTGCCGGGAAATCTTGGGAAGGAGCACAACACGGGTGCCAGTGGCAGAGGAGACGGGGACGAGGGCGCCTCCTGGCTGAGAGCCCCGTCCCTCATCGCCGACAGCCCGCAAATTAAAGGCACAACGTGCGTGTCGAATGCTCGTTGTTAGCCTTGCTGTCATTATCGTGTTTTGCGCCTTATGCAGGTGTCATGAAGACTTCCGAACAGATTGAACATTGTGTGACGAGTGAATGGAGACACGGGTTTGGTCACATGAGTGTGGACATTTGTCCGAACTCCAAGGGGTCTGCTTAAGATGGCTGTCTCATTATATACAAATTTTACCAAAAACAATTTCCACAAATGGTGAACTCTAGTTAACGACAGGCACAGTGAGTGTGTAGGGGCGATGTGAACTTACTTTGAAATGCATCCCCAAAATAAAACAGGCTGGCGGACGGGCAGGGGAGGCTGAGAGCTGCACTACAGCAACTACACCGAACGTTTAGTGGTAAAATCTAGGGGTGGGTGTTTGTGTTCGCGGTTCTTTCAACTTTTCTGCATGTCTGAATGGCAGAATTAAAATGCGCAGGGCCTGGCGCACGGCAGGCACCCAAACATGCGTTCTCCTTGAACCTGAGAGGACTCGGCCCAACCCACTTTTGAACTACACCAAGAACCGTTGCGCAGGCACACGCAGATTTTCAGAAACTCTGAAAGGACCTCCCGCCGAGTGGCAAACAGACTGAGTGGCAAACCAGCATGGGCGTGGACACCACGAAAACGAGCCACTGTGGGAAGAGGCAAAAGACAGACCGGCCCAGTGGGCTCCACGCCCAGCACCCCTGCCTCAGCGCGCACGTGACCGCACAGTCCCCAAGCGCGCGGGACCAGCTCTCCCTCCAGGGGCGGAGCGAGTTTACTCAGGTTGAGGTGTTCGAGGCACCCTGTCTCTCACAGGAAGGAGACCAGAGGTCTCCCGGGGCTCCACAAGCCGGAGAAATTAATCATCACATCTTGCTTTGCGTAAGGGACCCGGATCCGCCCAGCCCCCAAAACCGTGGCCAGGCAGAGCTAGTTTACTTTTCAATCTAGACACCAGATGGCGGCAGGGTCCTGTTCAAAGGCGACAACAAAGTCGGGCACCCACGGCCCGACTGAAGACTTTCAGTCCAGTTCGCTGCCTTCGCTACAACCCACCCGGCTCCGGGACAGTCCCGGCACGCGGCACCGTCATGTCGTTGTACCCCCAATTAGGGAAACTCCCCTCCCAGTACGCATCCCACCATCCCCCCAAAGACACCCACAAACCTGGAAACCCCCAGTGCCACTGGAGAAAGCGTCCCAATTGTGGTCAGCCGTTAAGGCAAGGGTGGCCATTTTAAATGCTGCGAGGGGCTGAGGGAGAACACGGAGGAAGGAAACCAGGGGCAGCAGGGCCGCAGACCCCAGGAAGCGCCAGGCCCTGCTCGCGGGCAGCCCTGCCCCGAGCAGCCGGGCGGGTGGCCGGAGGAAATGCCTCCTCTGCAGGCACCGTCTCCAGCCTCTGAAGGAGCTAATCCAAATTTCCAGAAAACAGCCCCTGTGCCATCAAACGCTAAAGAGGTGTGGGCCCCGGGCCACCGGTGCGTCTCAGAGAACAACTGGCCTCTCCTGCCTAGTGTTTGCGTAAAGAGGCTAGGTTTTTCCTCGAAAATTCATCGGCCCTCTCAGCTGCCTCCAACTTCTTTTTCTGGACATTTTCAGGGAGGCCTCAAAAACAGTAAGGTGAAAAGGGACTTTTAAGAGCCCCAACGTGATGGACGCGCGTGCCAGCTGCCTGCCCAGCATGTCAGTCTGCACGCTGAGCCTTTGTTCCTGGCTCGGGCGTCTGAGTTTTCTGCGGAGATGTGAAGTGGGACCGGGCGAGGGGGGAGAGCGGGTGTGCTGGTGGCCGCGAGGAGCACCGCCTGGGCCAGGCGAGAACAAAGGTGCTGGGCGGGTTTACCTGCTTGCCCCGGTAGAAGAGCCTCTGCAGGCCAGGCTCCACGTGGAACAGCTCCTGGATCTTCCTCCTCAGCTCTTCCACCTTGGTCAGCCTGGACAGCGAGTCCACCGTGTGGGCCACCTTCCCGTCCATGGTGCGGACCTGGATCCACATGGTGTCGGCTGGAGCTGAGAGGGGGGCAGAAAACGGGTGCCCGGTCAGTCCTGCTGCCGCCACCACCACCGCCACCCCCCGGCCCTGCCACGCTCCGGTCATCCTCGCTTTTGTCCACTCGGCAGGCACCGGGAAACTCTGGGGACGCCCTCTCAGGCCCCTGTCCCCACAGAGTCCAGAGCGGGCAGGGGCCCCGCAGGGTGAGCAGTGAGTCCAGGGATGGCGGGCCCCGGCCCCGGCGGAGGCCCCAGCGGAGGCCCCGGCGGAGGCCCAGGAGGGGGGGTCTGGGGACGGAGAACGGCAGCTCGGCCCAATGCGTCCCCCCGTCTCCGGAGGAGAAGCACACCGACGTCGGGGCAGCACGGAGCCGTTCGTCCACTCACTCATTCATTCACCCGTCCATTCATTCGTTCACTCGTCCGTCCGTCCGTGCCCCGGATGCGCACTGACGCCGGGAGGGGAGCCCACGAGGGCGGGTCGGAACTTCCCAAGTCCCCTGGAGCCCGGGGAAGCGTGGCCGGGGGCGGGGGGGACGCCCCCGGGGCCCCCCCGATCGCCCCCCGTGGCCATGGCAACCGGCGCCCCCACCCCCGGGCCCCGCGCGCTCACCTCGACCCGCGGGGCCCCCGGGCGCCAGCTCGTGCGGCCGCTGCCGCCCGCTCCCGCCCCGCACCCCGCCCCGCCGCGGCCCGGCGCCCCCGGTCCTGCCGCCGCGCGGGCCGAGCCGGCAGCGCACGCCGCCCGCCCCGCCCCCGCCGGCCCCGCCCCCGCCGGGCCGCCCCGCCCCGCCCCGCCGGGCCGCCCGCCGATTGGCCGCGCGCGCGCCGACGCCCCGCCCCGCCCGCGCCCCATTGGGCCCGCGGCGCGCGGGGAGCGCCGGGCGCGCGAACCCGGCCCGGGCGCCACAATTGAATCGCGGGGCGCCTCGCGCGCAGGCGCGGCCCGGAGCGCGCCCCCGCCCCACGGCTCGACCCCCGCCCCCCGTCCCGCCGGTGGCCAGGACCGTGCGGCGTCCGAGTTCCGGGGCGCGCCCCCCGGGGCCAGAGTGGGCGGGCGGGCAGGGCCGCCCCGGGGCGCCCCCCAAGGCCCCAGCGCCGGCCGGGCCGGGCCCCCCACGCCGCGAGCTGGGCCGGCACCCCGACCCCCGCCGCTCACCTCTCCGGCCGCCCCGGCCGCTCGCCGCCTGCGCGTCCGGCCCAGCTGGGGGTGTCGCCGGTGTCGCCCGCGCCCCCCGCGCCCGCCCGGCCCCCGCCCGCCCCGCCGCCCGCCACTGCCCGCCGGCTGCCCGCCGCTCTGGGCTTTTCCCGCGAAAACGCGGCGTTTGGGAGCCGCGGGATGGCGGGAGGCCGCGCCAGGGGCGGGCGCCTGCCCGCTGATTGGCCGCCGCGCTGGCGGGAAGCGAGGAGGGGGTGGGGGGCCCGCGCCCCGCCCGACCCCGCACGCCCCGCCCCGCGCGCTCCGCTGGGGCGCCTGCGCCGCGTGCTCCCAGGGCTCCTGCGCCCCGGGGGTCCCCGTGGCAGGGATCCCAGAGAAGAGACCCCCCCCACGACCTACTAATTCCGTTCGGGGCGCCCCTCTCCCCGGTCGCTCAGTGACGGGAGAGCAAGGCCGGAATCGCTGTCCAAACTCTGCAGGAGGACGTGGGGGGTCCTCTGAAGACCCCCCCCGCACCTCCGTGGCCACCCGGTCGCCCCCGGCCCCACCCCCGAGCGCCAGGTCCCCGCAGTGCTCCCACCCTACCCACCCGTAGGACTCGATTGCAGGTTTTTCCCGCCTCGTTTTCCCGCCTTCTCCCGGCTGTCCAGGCGGGCAGGGCTGCCCTGCCCCCTCTGCCGGGCCTGCTCTGCTCTGGCCAGTCTTGGCGGGCACACAGTAACCCATACTGGGCACCCCCAGAGCGCTTGGACAGGGTGCTCGGAGCTGGGGGGTCCCAGCAGCGGGGAAGGCTGACCCGGTGGGTGGTCTCTGGGAGGGTAAATTCTGATCTGGGGAGACAGGCAAGAAATGAATAAGTGAAGCGGATCATTCCAGACACTAGGTGCAGTGAAGACAGGACAATAGCTGGAGAGTGACCAGCAGCCATGTGGGGGTGGGGAGAGCGGATATTCTGGTTGAAGTGGGGAGGTGGGCCTCTCTGGGAAGATGACATTTGAGCTGAGATCTGAGAGGAGAAACCAAGGACGGATGGGCCCGGCAAGGGAGGGCAAGCTCAGAGGCAGGAAGAGGCTGAGAGGTGTAGGGGGAGCCTCAAGGAGGCCGCATAGGCTGGACAGACGGGAAGAAGGGAGGTCGGAAGGGGATGAGGTCAGAGGGCTGTCAGATAAGGTGTCACAGGCCACCAGGAGGACTTTGGTTTTCCCCTTGGGAGCAAGTAAGTAGCAAGGGAAGGCTGTGAGCAGAAAAGTGATGAGTCCCCATCTGTTTCACAAGGCTTCTCTGGCACTGTGTGGCATCCCTTCCATCTTGGCATTGGCACTTCTGCTCTGATTTTTCTAGGTGCAAACAGTCATGCCCCTCCTCTCCTGCCCCTCCCCCCAAATGTCCACATCCTAATTCCTGGAGCCACCTAACAGGGTAGCTTGTGGCAACAGGGACTTTGCAGATAGAGTTAAATGAAAGACGATGAGAATGGGCAATTGGCCTAGAATGTCCAAGCCGGCCCAATGGCATCATGAGGGTCCTGATAAGTGGGAGTGGAGAGAGGGTCAGAGTCAGAGAAGGAGATGTGACCACGGAAGCAGGGGTTGGAATGATGAGACCAAGAGGCAAAGATGGTGGGAAGCCGCTAGGGGCTAGAGAAGGCAGGGGACAGATTCTTCCTCCTAGACCGCTGGAACGCAGTCCTGCTGACACCTCGATTTTACCCCTTGGACCCGTTTCACACTCCTGACCTCCAGAACCGTGAGAGTATCAAGTTGGGTTGTTTTAAGCCACTAAATGTGTGGTGATTTGTTAGAGAAGCCATAGGAAACTAACACGCTCCAATGCACGAAGCCCAGACGCACTGTCTCCAACTTCAGGACCATGCTAGCAGATGCACTCCAGGTGCTCAAACATCAGCTACGAGTGGGCCACATCACAGGTGCGAGCAGGTATCAAGCAGGCCTGCAGGCACTTGTGAAGCAAACGAGACTTTCCAAATGGATAACACCTGCCGCGGGGAGCTGCCCATCCCTGGTGCAAGCGTATCATCTGCTTGTGCCTGCTACAGCAGAAACAGAGCGTGGCCCAAAGGGGATACATCGGTGCAGGGCCCATAGCCCAGGCTCCTTCTATACCTGAGGTTAAAGCAGAGAGAGGTGTCTGGCATTCCCTGCAGAAAAGCCTGTGAGGGGTAGTGACACAGGGTCCTATCTCTCTACTCATTTTGAGACAATCAGAAGGGTTATTTGTGTTAATTAACAAACACAAATGACGCCATGCCAAGCATCTCCGAAAGATGCTTATAAACTAGTCAGGAAGATGAGATATCGATGTCCACAAAAGACATCATGTAAATTCAAATGGCACAGCAGAGATGATGGATGAGGCCTGCCAGAGCCTGGAAAACGGACTCTTCCTAGTGCCTCTTTCACGTCCGTGTCTCTCCCTCTTAAGCACCGGCCCACGTGCAAATCAGGCACCAGGAAAAGCTACTAGGTTGCAAAGGGCCTCGGTTTCCCTTTTGCAAAATGATATACTCTTAAAGTAAGTCATTCAACAAACCTGTATTAACCTCCCTTGTACAAACTAGGTCCTGGGGCCAGCAGACATTGGTGGATACGAAGCTTCCTGAGATAAAGTCCCACCCCGGAGGGGCTCCCAACCAATGGGGGAGACGTAGGAGCACAGAGAAACGTCAGTTCCACCACGAGATGGTTCATCGTGACAACGTGCATCTGTGGGTGGGCCACACAGTGCTCCAAGCCGAGGCAGTTCGCACCAGGTTTCCTGTCCGGGCCATATCCTAAACAGGCAGGCATAAATGTAGAGCCATTAAAATGAAGATGACTGTGTGTGACCCTGAATGAGTGGGCCGGGAGAGGCGCGCAGACCACATTAGGTACCATCCAATGGTGCAGAAAGTGTCTCTGGGCCCAGTCGCTGTGCTGATCCATCATCCATGCGGCTCCTGACACCCACCTCAGCAGGGTGCTTGGAAGGGCTCTTCCCACCCAGGCCCCCTAAACCCTGGTGTGGTGACAGGTGTTGCCTGTGTGGCAGGAATGGTGGCTCCTTACGGTTGTCTTTGCCTGTTATTGCCTAGGAAAGACAGGTCGGGACCGTTTCACAAACTGGTGGGGACTCTGGGATTCCCAAGCTGCCCCCAATCCCAAGCAACTATCTTGGCTCCCCTCCTCCTGGCCATTGGGGATCCCTTCCCAGAACCCTGGCTGGGTGATGTCACAGTTGGGTGACCTCACTGCGTCCAAGGAACTGGGCACCTCAGTGGCATGGAGGAGGGGGAGGATGTTTCCCCACCCACCCAACCCTCCATGTCTGTGGTGAAGTTGATCGATTTAGTGCTGCCCAAGAATGCGATCTACCTGGCCGGCTCCTGCGTAAAAGGGCAGGTGGTTCTCACCCTGCACAGCACCCTGGTGGACCCCATCGTGAAGGTGGAGCTCGTGGGACGGGGTTACGTGGAGTGGAACGAGGAAGTCGGGGCATCCCGCGACTACAGCAGGGATGTCATTTGCAACAACAAGGCCGACTACGTGCACAAGACGAAGACGTTCCCAGTGGCGGGTAAGGACGAGGCCAGCAGCCAACCCGAACCATACTGGGAACCTGGGTCTGGAAGGTAAACACACCTGTTAGTCGATCACCAAACCCCAGGGATATCAAATGGGCTGAGATGCCAGGAAGGGAAGCCACGTAAAACATGACTATCAGACACACGTAAGGACACGTAAGGAGCTGGCCGTAGGAATCTGCCCAGAGAGGTGACTGCAGAGCTGAGGTCTAAGTGATGGGAGGGACGCTGGCCCTGCAGGTGTCTGGTGCAGGAAGGGAACAGCGAAATGCTGGGTCTTAACACACAGCAGTTAGGTGGCCTCTCTGTCCTAGTTAGCC
This sequence comes from Cynopterus sphinx, assembly GCA_030015415.1. Lineage (NCBI taxonomy): Eukaryota > Metazoa > Chordata > Mammalia > Chiroptera > Pteropodidae > Cynopterus > Cynopterus sphinx. The sequence goes on along the minus strand of CM057390.1, from coordinate 38,899,143 downwards.
CATCTAGAAAATGGTAAGAAGAAGCTTTGCCTCATGAGATAGTTCTGAGAGCCTAGCAAGTCGACAGCCTTAGACAGTGCGGACCACGCAGCAAGTGCTTCGTAGGTGTTTGTTCTTTCACCCAAAACACCCCGCTGCCCAGAGCCACCCCTGCCATTGGGCACCGCGCTTCCTTCTCTGTTTCCAAGAGACGATATTTCCCCTCTAAGGCATCAGCCTCAAGCCTGCAGTGAGTGCGTTCCTTTAGTCCACGAACGTTTACTGAGCACCTACTGTATACAAGCCCAAGCCTGGTGCTGGGGACACAGCAGTGGAAAAAGCAGACACGGGCCCTGGGTTCATCGGGATGCCATCAGGCAGGGAAATCAGCATCACAGGAAGATTTGGGTGAAATACAGGAAGAAATAAAAAGGGGAGGTCACAGAGACGGGGGCAGTGTGAGTGCTCCCTGGTCCTCAGTTGCCTCTCAGTCACTCGGCAAACATTAAGCACCTCCTGTGTGCCATGTACTGGGAGTTCGTGCTGCCTCGCTCACTCCCGCAAACAGTGCCTCATAGAGCGACCAGGACACATAGGAGCGAGACGTGTTTGTTGAATGACTGTGTGACTGAATCCTTAGGACAAGTTTCTCAAGTCCAAGGCAGGGCTGAGCGAGAGTCCCTGTCAGTGTTCCGGGGTGACCGACCCAGCCCTGTCACTTCTCTGGGGGCAATGCCCTGCAGCCCAGCCAAGGCCCAGGCTGAATATTTATGGGCCATGCAGGTCCCTAAAAGCACGTAGCTCAGCCTAGGTCAGGGACAGAACAACCTTCCCGCCAAAACAGTAAAGAGGAAGAAAAAAAGAAAAAGGAAAAAAAGCTCTAGAACCTTCTGATGGCGTCGGTGTGTTTTGCTTTCAGATAATTGGTTAAGTGCAGGCAGCCACACCTTTGACTTCCATTTCAACTTACCTCCCAGGCTCCCTTCTACCTTCGCCAGCAAAATTGGCCACGTCTTCTACTACGTGCAGGCCTCCTGCGTGGGCCGGGAGCACATTCTGGCCAAGAAGAGGATGTACTTGCTGGTTCAAGGGACTTCGAACTTCCACAGAGAAAACCCGCTTCAGGTAGTGATGGGGGAGGGGCAGTGGCAGGAGGCAGGGGGAGGTGGGTGGGCAGGGGACAGAAACGGCCCCAGCGGGGAAGAAAGGAGAGGTGCTGGCAACTGCCCAGACCCAGCGCGTCCACCCTTGTGAATCAGAAACCAGGGCAGGAACTGAGCCGGTGGGATTCGACTGGGGCGTTCTGCCCCCAGGGGACATTGGCGATGTCTGGGGACCTGTGTGATTGGCACGACTGGGGGTGCTCCTGGCCCAGGTGGGCAGACGCCAAGGATAGTGCTCGTCACCCCAGAGAACAATTGGGCTGACCCTGCAGGAGGTCAGGACTGAGCCAAGGTCGCCCTGTCACCCCGCGGGTGAGGGAGAGGCCCAGACACTCAGTGACTCCCTGGAGGCTGTGAGCCCTCAGACAGGGAGACGGTGCCACACTCCCCACAAAGGCAGGGAGGGGGGCAGCCACGTCGCAGGGAAGGAAGGGCCTGTGACCGCAGTCCGCAGGCTTCATGGATGGCTTCTGGAGGCGCAGGTGCACAGGCGGAAGTTGGGGGGTTGGAGGAACATTGGCCAAAGTCACACTTCACCTTCCTGGGGACTCATTTGCTATCAGTGAGGTAGTTAAGAGGGCTGCCATTCTCATTTTTAAGGTCCAGATTAAAATCCCAGAGCCCCCACCTACCTGCTGAGTGACCTTTTAGAAGCAGCTTCGCCTCTCTGCGCCCCGTGTCCTCGTCTGTAAGATGGGTGTAGAGACCGTGCCTGCCTCCTAGGTCATGGAGGGCGTAACAAGTGGACTTAATGCAAGTCCAGGTCTTCGCATGATGCCTGGCACGGAGCAGGGAGCGGGGCGTGCCCTGTAAACCTTGTCACCGCTGGGCCCCCCAGTACTATCCTCTGCGTGACAAGGATCATCTCTAGCCCATCCGACCTCAGGGGATGGTCTAGGCAATTCACAGCACCTCACAGAGCCTCGAATGTCCCAATCCATGTAATGGGAATGACAACAGCAACGACTCCACCTCCCCCCACGGGCGGCTCACACAGAAGTCCTGAGGCAGGGCAGTGAGGGGGGCGTTGTGAGGACAGGAGCTGGGAGATTGGGCAAGAGGCTACTGCTGTAGTCTAAGTGGACACAGGGTCTTGACCCCCCGCAGTCTATCCTTGTCAGAGCTGACCGAGAGTCACCTCCTCTGCCCGCAGCCCTCCCGGGCTCCCACCTCCCTCAGGGTGAAAGCCCGGGTTCCCTCTGTGGCCCTCACGATGCTACAGGATCTGCCCGGCCCCTCCCTATCGCTCCCTCTGCTCCAGCCACATGGGCCCCCTCACGGTGCCTCCAACACGCCAGGCCCGGTCCCGCCCCACGGCCTTAGCACGTGCGGTGCCCTCTGCTCGGAACACTGAGATGTGACCCTCCTTCCCCGTCTTCACTCAGCCTGCACTGCCGATGGCCAAAGAAACTGCCACAAGCTCCTGGAGGGCAATTCAGCCACATCTATCCAAATTAAAACGGTCATGTGCCTTGCTGCAGCCATTCCCCTTCTAGAAACTTCTCATACTCTTTCACGTGTGTGACATATGACTTCGCACGGCACTGTTTATAGTGGCACAAACTGAAAATGGCCTAAATGTGGCCAACTGAATTTTTCTAGTAGAAGTGCAGTCAAAGGAGTCCTCTACAGGTACATTAAAGCGAGACAGAAACAGAGACAGAGAAATAAACAAAGAAACAGAGAGAGACAGAGGGACTGAGAGACCAAGAGACAGAAAGACAGAGACAGAGAGAGGCAGAGAGACAGAGAGAGATGGAGAAAATGAGGCGGCTCCCCACGTCCTGGGCTCCAGGGTGCTGGCTTGAATGAACCAAGTTCAGCACAGCATGTCCAGCCTGGCACCGTGGGGGTGGGGAGGGGGGAACAAGTCCTTCCTTGCAGGTGCCACAAACATCTCTAAAAGCCCAGCAGAGAGACTGGCAACAGGCTGCACCCAGGGAGGGCAGTGGGGGAGGGGCGGGGAGGGAACCTCCCCCCTCCACTGCTTCATCTTTAACAACTTTGTTGAGATGTGATCCCACCACCTGACAGGTCGGTGGCTTGTCGTGTGTTCACAGAGCTAGGCACCCATCGCCACAGTCCATTTTAGAACATTTCATCAGCCCCCAAAGGAATATTGCACCCCTAAGCCGTCACCCCCATACACAGCGCCTCGCCAGCCCCTGGCAACCACAAATCCGCTTGCTAGCCCCCAGGATTTGCCTGTTCTGCACATTTCGCTGGAATCACAGGCCATGTGGTCTCTTTGTGTCTGGCTTATTCCACTTATTCCACTTGACATAATGTTTTCCAGGCCCACCCATGTCGCATCCCTCTTGGGGGCGCTGGGATGGACCACTCGGCACGCGTCCCTGCCCTCAGTCCCTGACGGAGCCGGGCTGCTTGCATTCTTGGCTGCTCTGAATCGTGCTGCCGCACAGGTGTTTGTGTGGAGGGGGCTTCGTTTCTCCTGGGAGGTCTCCCGGAGCAGAAGTGCTGGGTCAGATGGTCACTCTGTTCCACCTTTGGAGGCCTGCCCATTCCCCACAGCAGCCTCCCCATTTCATGTCCCCACCCACAATTTCTCCCCGTCCCCACCCACAATTTCTCCCCATCCCCTCCACTCAGTACCTTTAGAATCTCGAAAGATGTGACCGTGACTCACCTCCTCCGTCAACAGCCAGTACCATCTGGGAGAAGAGCTTGTCCCAGAACGCCTTCCTAACCATCCACACTCTAAAGGAGCCCCACTACCCGCCACAACTAACTCCCCTTATCTCATCCTACCATGGTCTGTCATTGCCCCAACCAGAAATGACCCGGGTTGTCTCACCGGTAACACTTACATCTGCCTCCCCCACCAGAGCTTCACTACTGTAGGTTTTCCCTGGACGTGGAACCAAATAAATGCAAATAAATTCTTTTTTTTTTTCATTCACCAGCTGAGTGAATGAGCCCCCAAGTTTCTGCACGCCACGGGAACACAGGGTTCCAGAGAACCCCAGGTGCAGGAAATCCAACGCTGGCCTTGCCTCCTTTCCCCCCTCCCCGGGCCAGGCGTGGGGGTCTCTGCCTGGCCTCAGGCACCTCCTTCAGGATCATGTTAGTGTCTGGTACCCCGGTTACAGGAGTGGCCTCTGGCCCATGAGGCGGGTAGGGTCCTAACGCATGCCATGAATTTTTGAATAAGACTAGAGGGATTTAGAACCAAAACTGTCTGCAGAGAGCCTTCCCACAGGAGAGGAAGGTGGGAAGGCTGAGCGGGGCCACAGGTGGGGGATGGGGGCAGGAGCAGAGGCAGGAACGGGTCAGGGGTCGTCTGAGGTCTCCAAGAGGAAAGAGCCCAGCCACCTGGAGCAGTGTTTTCCAAAGCTCAGACCATGACCCATTCGTGGGTTGCAAAACCAATTTCGCAGGTCACAGGCATGTTCCCATGAAGTGAAGAATTGGCAAGATCCACACAAAAATATCAGAAAATAGCAATTTTGTGTGTTGCAAACATTTATATGTGTTCATATTAAAATGTATAAAAATCATTTTTATATTTTTATATACATGAAAAAGAACAATAAAATAAGGACAATAGAAAATATCAAAAAATCAGTTTGGCAGGTCGCAATTAACTTTAAATAAAACAATCGTTTTCTGGAAAAAAATGAATTTGTGGGTTGAAACCAGCTCATCTTTATAAAATTGTTATTTTCTATAAACAAAATAATAGAGTAAGTAGATAAGTATTAAAAAATAAATAAATTCAGGGGGGTCACAGCCAACAATTTTTAAATGAATAGAATAAATAGAACAGGAAACATTAGGCCTGTAGCAAGGATAAATATAATTTCATAAGATTTATCTTTCATAGGTAGATGTAGATGCACATATAGATTTCTACTCGTTGCCACAATGTTAAAACCTATGCTTTCACTGTGTGTTGTTTTGAAAAAGAGAATAATATATGACTAATCATGTGGCCTGCAAAGCCTAAAATATTTACTATCAGTTCCTTCGCAGAAAAAGTTGGCCAACTCATGCCCTAGAAAATCTCTCAGGTGTAAGCCCCAGATGGGATCACCTTCAGGCTACTCCTTGGAGCACTTTCATGGCATCAAACACATGGAAACAGAATACACGTCGGTCCATTGTGGAGAGGACAGATAAGTAAATGGTTTTGTGACACCGTGAACCGGAATGACGGGCACCGACATGAGTGTGTTTCAAGCACACGATACTGAGCTAGGGAGCAAGTGGCTGGAAGACCGACGTAGCTAGCTTTAGTTAAAATATTAAAACACGTAAAACAATACTATACCCTTCTACCAGGAATAGACGTATTCCTAAATCACACAAAAGTCCCATGAGAATGACAAACATCGAAGTCAGGTGATGGCTGGCTGGCCGGTGGGGGCATGGGGAGAGGCGGTGAGGCAAAGCCCCCAGCGTCCAGATTTCATTCCGATTGGTAATGTTTTAATTAATTTCTCAAACTGGTTGGAAGATACATTTTAACTTGTTAGATTATTCTTTACGGGCTTTTTCTCTAAAACGATATGTCTTGTTTAGATCCCTACACACAAACAGGTGCAAGTTGAAGAAAGTGATAAAAATTCAGGATAGTTCCATTTGGGGGACTGAGTGGGGGGGGTCTGGGGACTATGAGAGACTTTGGGGGAAAACTGGCAGATTTCTGCTTTTTGACTTGGGTGGATATTACGAGAAGATCGGCCTTACAATAATTCACAAAGTTACACATTTGCTTGTGGGGTTTTCTATATTTGAGTTGTATTTTTTAAATAATGTTTGAGAGTTTATTATCTATATCTATATCTATATCTAATGTCTGATGTTTTCTTTATTTTAAATTATGGTAAAATTCTCATAGCATAAAACTTGCTGTCTTAACCGTTTTTAAGTGTACAGTTCAGCAGCCTGAAGCACATTCACGTGGTTGTGCAATTTTGATGTTTTATTTTTGACGGCAACAGGGCTCTGAAGGCAATTGGGAGAAGTCCCACCTGCTAGTAAAGCAGGAACACGGCACTGGTGTGCTAGTAAATGGTCAACCACCAGCTCTGGTGCAAGGTTGCCCTGCCATGTGAAGTTTGCCAATTTCCGTGGTATAAACACTCCCTTCACAGTCACTTTCAGGTTACTAACTTGATGTCACTAATGGGAAGTAGAGTTTGCAAGCGTGATATACTTCTCTCTCCCTCTCTCTCTCTTCCTGCCTCCTTTCCTCCCTCCCTCCCTCTCTCTCTAGGTTGCTTAAAGGAAATGAGCACACTCACACACACACACACACACACTCACACACACACGTGGAAGTATCAAGTTCCTATGTAAGAAGATACTGGAAGGCAGCAAAAGCAGAGAGCAGCTCACTCTAAGCCCATCCCACATTATGTCGAATCTTTTCAATTATCCGCAAATAAACATCAAAATGTCACCAGAGCCACACGCTACATATAGTATACGTGTGACTTTATCTGCAGTCCAGCAGCCGACTAGTTAACATAAGGGCTGCATTTTGAGGCGTTTATTTTAATCTGTTACGTAACTGCAACGCCACAGTTCTCTTTTCATGATTCAGACCCCCTGAGCTTTCCTCTGAGTCTGAACAATGTGGGTCAGCCCTAGTCTTGGGCTTAGACTGTGAGACATTCCGCATCTTCCAGAAAACCAGGGCTCAGAGAGGTCAAGCCACTTGTTCACGGTCACACAGCAAGCGAGTGATGGAGCTGGGACGAAGCTAGGGTCTTGTGGGTTTCTTAGCCCTGTTTACCGATAAGGACGTGGATACTCAGGATGGCAAAGGGCTTCGACTGAAGGAAGCTGGGAGATGAAATCCCTAAGAAATCCCTAAGACTCTGGGGTCCACCTCAGTCCCTCTTCCTAGGAAAGTCCCCAGAGGCTGGAGGCCGGAGGCGCCGTCATGTCAGGCAGGCGAGGGGACATTAGGGCCACGACTCCTTACCGTTGTGCATTACCCTCCCCCACCTCTTCCAGAACCCCCTGTTCGTGGAGGCTGAGAAGAAGGTCTCCTACAACTGCTGCAGCCAGGGCATCATCGGCCTCCAGATCCAGATGGAAAAGAACAGCTTCACGCCCGGGGAGAGGGTCGTCTTCACCACGGAGGTCAGCAACCAGACCGGCAAGTGCATCAAGACGGTCGTCTTTGCCCTCTACGCCCACGTGCAGTACCAGGGCTTCACCCCCAAGGCGGAGCAACGGTCGCGGGTGGACAGCAGCACCCTGCTCCGGCAGGAGGCCAACACCCAGATCGCTCCCTTCAACACCGCCAAGATCGTCAGCACCTTCGGCCTCCCGCCCGTGCTGTCGGTGAGCAGCGACATGGCCGACAGCGAGATCATGAGCACCCAGTACGAGCTGGTGGGCACCATCCACCTGCCCTGGTCCCTGACCTGCGTGAAGGCCAAGGTCCCCATTGTCATCACCAGGACCCCCCTGGACTCAGACTGCTGCCAGCCACAGGAGGGAGCGGGCGTACTCGTGAGGGAGGATTGCCAGGATTAAGTGCCCAAACTTCTAAATATCGAGAGTTTTATCCTCTACCAGCGGCCTTCCTTTGTCTTGCATGGGTGGCCTTCCAACGGGTCTGGGGGTGTGAGGACACCTTGCCTAAGCTCCCCCCCCCAGGCTCCAGCCGCTTCAGCATCCGTTTCTCCCACCCCCAGAAAGGTCACGGCCAAGAGGAGACAAAGTGAACTGACAAGCCATGCGGACTGTGCCCCCATTCGTAGCCAGTGCTCCAGACCCATCCCCGTGATGGAGTCTGATGGTGCCACCCAGGGGTCTGCAGCCACGGTTGGTTCTGCCCTGCAGGGGACACTGGGCCATGTCTGGGACACCCACGGTTTCACGAGTGTAGGGGTGCTCCTGGCACCAAGTGGGTGGGGGCCAGGGATGCTGCTGAACACCCCAAAATGTCCAGGATGGCCTGGGCCCAGGGAGTGACCTGGCCTCAATGGTCAGCAGTGCTGAGGGAGAGAGCAGTTCACGGGGAGCAGGCGGCCATCAAGTCCCAGGGCGGGGTCTGCAGGCCTGTCACCCACATCGGCTCCTGCTGCTGCTCCACTCATGGCCCTCCTGGGGTTCCACCCACTCCCCATAGGGTAAAACCCAAAATCCTGTCCACAAATGGCACACATGCCGGCCATGCCCACCGGCAAGCAGGAGCTCCCCTCCCAAAGCTGCCCAGAGCCTAGTCGTGTCCCTCCCCGCCTCTGCCTCAGCATGCTTCGGCCATCCACCATCCCCACTCCTAGACCAGTGCGATCATCCGCACCTGGGTCTCCCGGTCCTGCCCCGCCCCCGCAAATAAAAACCTAGAACGCCCACTTAAACTTGAAGGTCAGAGAAACAGTAATTTTATTTTTTCAGCGTAAGTATGTCCCGCACCATACTCAGGATATTCTTAAGCTTGAACTCTCATCCGTTATCAGCTCTTCCAATGTGAGTGAGCATCCTGGACCTTATCCCGCAATCAGGTTCCCCAAGCAAGTAGGAGACCCTCGCACATGTCAGGCCACCTCAGTCCTCGACCTAAAACCTCCACCGCTCCCACAGCACCAGCCATGGGCCTCAAGGCCCTGCAGGGCCAGGAATGGGCTCATGACTCTGAAATGTTTCTGCAAAACACCCGCAGCTGCCTCGCCTGCCGCAGGCAGAAGACATGTACACCTGCATGGCACCCCTCCACTCCACCCCACCCCCCGCGGTGTCCCGGAAGATTCCAGAAGATTCCAGAAGAGGCGGCAGGGCGCGCCAACTGTTTCAGATCCAACTTTTTTTAGAAGGCGGGGCAGACAGGATACAGTCGACGGGCAGCCTCGCCCTGACGCCCCAGCCGCTGACAGGGACCACGCTGGCTCCCCTCCTGTCCCTCCCACGTTACTTTCCAGCACCACAGCTCTTTACCCCATGTGCTGAGAATCAGAAACTTCTAGAAAAGCACAGTACTGTTATCTCTCAGAGGGTTTACTCGGAGACAACACTGCCCTCTCATCCCTGTGTCCCACGTTCCACTTTGCCACGGTTTCACGTCTTTGTCGCCGTAGCAATATGTGAGTAATGTAAAACGTATTGTCTTAACCATTTTTAAGCCCAGCTCAGTGGCATCAAGCACATTCACACTGCTTTGCCATCACCCCGACCATCCATTTCCAGGACATTCTTCTCTTCCCAAGCTGACCCTCACATACTCATTCCCCTCCCCTCCCCCTACCCCGGGCCCCTCCATCTCCTTCCTGTCTCTATGGATCTGACTCCTCTGGGACCTCCTGGGAGTAGGATCATGCGCTGTTTGTCCTCTGTGCCTGGCTCTTTTCACTCAGTACAGTGTCTTCAAGGTTCATCCATGTTGTCACATGTGTCAGAATCTCCTCCATTTTTAAGGCTGAATAATATTCCACTGTCTGGACACCCCTGTGCCTGCTGGCTTCCTAATCTCTCTCTGGCATTCCTGACAGCTGACCATTTCCACATTCCTCAAACATCCTGCTGACTTCCCTGAGGCCGCACCCTTCTCCTCCTCCCAGCTCTCGGACTTTGGATTTTACGTTTCTGCTTTCTTCCCAGCCCCACAGCAATGCCTCCTCTTCCGTGAAGCCTTCCCGCCATGCCGGGGCCTGAAAGAGGGATGGCCTTCCAGGTTCATTTCCGTAGACAGCCCCATCCCACTGTTTGCTCAACTTTTTGAACTTGGAAACAGCATTTACACGGAGGGACAGGATTTGGTCCTGCGGCTTATGGGGAAATGCTTGGAGGGTTTTTTTTCTTTGCTGATGGGATGAAGAGTGAGGATTTGAGAAAATAGGTTTGAAAATCACTCCAATAGCCCTGTGGATGGAATGGAGCTGAGAGAGAACGCAGGAGTAGAAATGCGTTCAGGAAGCTGCTAGATCTGGATGATAACAGAAATGAGTAGAAAAATGAGACGTGGGCACAGACCGGCTCCATGTCCATCAAACGGCATCCCCCGGCATGCGGCTGGACTACATTTCCCAGCAGCCCCTCCAGTTGGGTACAGCCACGTGACCTACCTGGCCAGTGGGATGTAAGCGGAAGTGATGCAAGTCACGGCAAGCCAGCTCCCTTAGAAACTTCCTGCAGGGTCTGTCTGGCCCTGGCTTTCCCCTTCTGGCAGCTGCTTGGAGAGGGCTGGAGGAGGGTGCCCGGGAGGCTCCATCTGCACGTGACAGCCACAGACACGAGAAATAAAACTCCACCGAGTGAACAGCCTCCCCTGGGGGGGAGAGCAGGTCCTTCCAGCCACTGGCCTGCCCTAGGATTTCTCCACCAACATGGCATTTGGGGGCAGATCACTCTCTTTACGGGGAACGGTCCTGCACGTCGTCAGGTGTGGACGGCCATCTCTGGCCAGTAGCACTCGCCCCGACCCCCACCCTGGTCGCGACAACCGAAAACGTCTCCAGATGTTGCCTCGTGTCCCCTGGGTGTGCAGAATCACCCCCAGATGAGATCCTCGAGCTACACTTATGGAGGCCCTCGGGCACTTTGGGGACGTGGACTCAAATGTGGCCACAGCTATCCCGTCACCCTTAGCCCTCAGGTCTCCGTTGCCTGAGGGTCATCGCGGACCTTTGATTCTAACAAGTGTTTGTGTCACTTTCTCAACAACTATTAACCCCGTCCACTTCTCTCTGCCTCCCCTGCCACCACCGGAATCCAGGTCACCAACCGTGCATGCCTGGACCGGTGCAGTAGCCACTCCCAGGTGGCCTGGCTTTCCCTTCTTTCCTCCGCAGTTCATGCTCAGCACAGCAGCTTGAGAGAGCGCTTTTCAAAATGCCTTTGTGATTACAGGCTCAACTGGGGCCCACGGCGCCGCTTTTGAGGTGGCTGACAAGGTGGCTGTCGGCAGGAGGCCTCTGTTCCTTGCCATGCGGGCTTCTTGGGTGTCCCCACGACATGGCAGCTGGCTTCTCCTGGAGGAAGGGATCCAAGACAGAGAGAAGGAAGGCCACGATACTTTTCATGACCCGGTTTCAGAAGTTTCAACAGTGACTTGACACAATCGCTTTCGCCATATTTTATTTGTGAGAAGCAAGTTCAGCCCTGAGATCAGCCCAGCGCATGGGAAAGAGACATAGCTTCCACCTTTTACAAATCGTGTGCATCTGTTTTTAAAAAACACATTCTCCAACCAATTTCTCAGTGAATTCTACTGGATCCACCTTCAAAATCCTTCTAGATAAATTTTATGTCGTGTATATTTTACCAAAACTGAAAAAGTTTTAAGTACTACTATCCAACCCTTCCATAGTGCTGACTGTGTCCCAGGCTCGGTGCTCAGGTGTGCATCGCCTCATTGAATCCTCCCCATCGTCTCTGAGCCAGGGACATGATCGTTACCCCATTTTGCAGGTGAGGCTCATAGAAGTGCGGTGACTCACCCAAGTTCTCACAGCTGGGATGAGATCCCTGACCACTGCGCCTACCGCCCCTCCGCGGGCCACAGAGCCACTTACCATTACTGCTTCAGCCAAGAAGGAAGGGACCCGTCACAGAGATGCAGAGCTGAGGCTGGGGTCCCTCAACGTCAGTCCCAAGCTGGGACAGGGACCCAGGAGGATTGAGCCTGCACAGCCACTGCAGGCCTGACATGTGCAAAGGAGGCTTCTACACCAGCGAGTGCAGGGGCCTGCGCTGGTGGTGTGGGTTTGCGTCATCACTTACGTTGCTACTCTGGGCCTCAGTTTCCCCTACCACAAAGCTTAAAAGGGTACCATGAAAGCATCTGAGGGGAACAGTTCCCCGGGAGGCCAGGAATCCAAAATATAGGCTTCCCGAACCTCCGTTTCCTCATCCGTAACACGGAGGTAATATTTAATAACAACAACTATTATTAATATTATTTTTTCGCTTCGGCAAGACTCGACATTTGGGGCTGGATTGTTCCCTGGGGCACTGTGGAGTGTCGAGCAGCATCCCTGGCCCCACCCATTCCATGCCAGGCGCACCCTCCAGTCAAAAAAAAAAAAATGTCTCCAGTCCCCCAAGCATCGCCAAAGGCGTGGGAGCCCCTGCTCACGTTACACGGCGGGGGCCAACACCGAGTTAGCCTGAGAGCAGATGCCGCTGGGGTTCCCAGCTCTCTTTTTTTGCTCTGTGGCCTCAGGCATGCCACTTGGGTTTCTGAGCCTCAGTTTCACCCTCTGTAAGCTCCGATTCATCCCTAGCCCCTCCCTCTCGAAGACCTGGGATCACACAAGCCAACGTCTGTAAACTGCATCAGCCAAAGTAAGCGGTCACTCACGGGCCCCCCGCTTATCCCAGCTGAGGTTTTCTGAAAGATTCTGAGCCTCAGTCACAGCCCCGGAACCCTCCCCCACCCCGATGCCTCCCCTCTGGGCCCCAGGTTCAGGGGACCACACAGGCGGGCGTTGGGAACACTTCCTGTGCGGTGGCCTGCGCTGCCCACGGGCCAGGTGGGCCAACGGGAGAACACAGCTGGGGCCGCCCCACTTCCTGCCCCAGGAGGCGCCTATCACGCTCCTTCGCCCCCACCCCCAAAATAACATCCCCCTCCACCCCCGGAACCAAAGCCACCGGCACCAGCTGCGGCCTCCAACTTGGGGCACACAGGAAGAGCAGCTGCCACGGCGATGCCTGCCCTTCTGGGAATGTCTCCCCCGCACCCCGCCCCAGCACATTCCAAGCTCAAGGGGGTGACCCGGCCTCCCCTGTGGTCTGAGACACATGAGCTCTCAGCAGGCAGGCCGGTGGGGGAGGGGTCTCCTCTGCCATCCTGCGTGACAGGGGGCCCTCTCCGGCCTGAACTCCCCCACCCGAAATGCCTCCACCCTTCACATCGAGGGACTGTTTTGGGGGGTAAGGGGCTGGTTGCCAGGACGACAGTCCACCACCTCTGCCCGGAAACAAAGAAGCAGCCAGGAGAGCCAAGAACTGCATGTTCTTCCCTTGCCAACGTGACTGGCACATCCTGGCATCTGGCACTCCGAGAGCCACGGCCTGACTGCCGGGCCTGGCCACCCAGACAAAGCCATTCAGGGTGGGGGTGACAGGGGGTGGCTGCGGCTTGGAGGGGGCCTCTAGGCCTCTGTCCTTCCAGCACCTTCTGATAAGGAAGCCTGCCCGCTCTACCTACAGGACTTTACGAAAGGCCGCGCGGCCTCTGGCTCTGAGCTTAGTGGGCCACCAGGGCCTGGGGGACAAAGGCTGCTTGGAGGCCTTCCCGTTGGAGGGACCCTCTGCCCGGATTGCAGTAGGACCTGCTGGCCTGGCAGGCACCGGCCCAGGAGACAGTGGGTCTTAACATGTCTCCCCTCCCCCAAGCCCGCCAGCACCTCGCAGGTGGCAGCGGACAGATGGCGCCATGTGGGGGGCGCGCAGGCCGGGCCCAGCCAGGGCCTGCATGCTAAAGACCCCGGCTTCCTGCGGTGAGCCCGCCGAGGAGACAAAACCTTGCCTTGTGGCCATCGGGCATGCTGGTCAGGATCTGCAGCTCAGGGGGGACACGGGACGGCCTGTCACAGCTGGGGGGAGGACTGCCAGGAGAAGAATGCAGGCCACGCAGGTAAACGAGGAATTTCCTAGCACAAGCGTGTTCTTTGCGACACCTGAACATACTTACAAGTATTCATCGCGTAGCTAAACTCGCGTTTAACTGGGTGTCCTGTATTTTTATGTGGTGAGTCTGTCATCCTAGGCCGGGGCTCCGGGAGAGGCAAGGCCGAGCTCGCCTGTGTCCCCCCGAACTCACTCCTTGGTTGGTCCCAGCCTCAGACGTGGACGGCCCCGCCGTGTCTCCCCCACCCCCACGCCTCAGGGCCTCCAGCCAGCGGCCCACGCAGCCTCCCCTTCTGAACCCTGGCCTGTCCCCTACCCCTCTGCAGTCTCTCGGCCCTCTGCCCCCACCCACTCTGCAGACCCGACCTCGGCTCTCACCTGCCCCCCAATACTGCCCTTCCTTGCCTGGCTGGGCTTCCCCAAAAGCTTTCTGTCTCTCAGGACCGGGTGTGGGCCATAGCATCGACCTGAGACAGGCTCCTTCCCTCCTCTGCCCAGGCAGAAGCAAGTAAGCTCATCTTCCTCTTCCAGGTCTCCTTCATCCTCAGGTTGGCCCAAGAGATCTTTCAGATACTCCAACTGCCGCTGCTGACCCTGCCCCAGAGGCTTCTGTGGCTCCTAGTGCCCTCAGGACTCTGCCAGCCTGACCCTGGCCCACCTCTCCTCCCTAACACCCCCGTTCCCACCACGTCTACCCTCCAGCCTCACCCTGCACCTTCGCGCTCTGTTCCCCCTGCCTGGAACGATGCTCCTGTGCCTTCACCTGCCCGACTCCTACTCATCTCTCAGGCCTCGGCTTAGACTTCACCCCCTCCTGGAAGCCTTCCAGGATCCCCCACCCCCACCCACCTGGATCCAGTGCCTCGTCTGGCTCGACCATGCCTGTGCACCCCCATTGCAGCCCTGATCACCCTCATTTTATCCACCGGGTCACCAGAGCCACTTGTGCATCACACACAGGAGACCCCACCAGGGCCCACAACACTTTTAGGGACCCACAGAATGGTTTCGTCTTAATTTCTCTGAATATCGGAAGAAAAAAAAATGATACCACTGCAGTTATAAAAGACCATTTGTAATATTTTTCGTGGAGGGAGGGACCTGCAACAGCAGAAGTGCCTTGGGCCCACGAAGGTCTTAACATGGTCCTGCTGGTCCCACATGGGACGCCACTCTGAATTTCCAGTGCCCGTGAAGGTAGAAGTGGAGACCTGGTCCCCAGCGCTGCCCAGCACCAGCTTGGTACACAGCAGGTGCTTAATAATTGTTGAATGGCTGAATATCCAGTGGTCGCTGGTCCTTAGCGCCAGGCCTGGCACGATAAGAAATGCTCAAGACACAGGTGGAAGCTAAACAGGGCCGGGCCTGGTTAGTACTTGGATGGGAGACTGCCTGGGAAGACCAGGCGCTGTAGGCGTAAAAAATAAATTAAAAAATAAGGGGTTGTCAGCTGACAATGTCCTTGCAATCTGCGAGGTCACCCAAGGGTTGCCTCGCCTAAAAATAAATAAACAGGTGGATGGGTTGACAGAGGGAAAGGTGGGAGGGCAGAGAGGACACCTGGACCTGGCGAGACCAGCTGGGACCCGCAGCACCACCTTGTGGCACGACGCTGGCCCACCTTGTCCTCCCCTCCCCTCAGTGGAAAAGTACTAGAGTTTTCAGAGCCACAACTGGAAGGAGGTGGAATGAAGTGGGGAGGGGAGGGGAGGGGAGGGAGAGGAGGGAGGGGAGGGAAAAGAAGAGGAGGGGAGGCAGAGGCCCAGGCAGGCAGAATCTCAGAAACAAAGACTGGAGACAGACCGCCCTGGGTCCACACCCCCCCGCTGCCCATGTCTGGCCGTGTGAGGGGGGCGGCACACCACCTAACTGATCCTCAGCTCCCTCAGCCAGAAAGTTGGAAAAGTCAAAATCAGGCCTCTGGATGATGTGACAAAATCGCGCAGAAAACAGCAGCTGCTTCTCACCTCCCGCCCTGGGCTCCCAGACAGCTGATGCCCTTGAGGAGGCAGCTGAAGGCTACCAGCCGTATCTCCCAAGGCTGGGAGGTGACGGTCCCCATGAAGACATGACTGGCGCAAAACCAGCAAAATACAAAGAATGCCTGGCTCCCACCTAAAATTTCAGATCGACAATTAATAATACATGAGTGTAAGTGTTTTCCAAATAGCACATGTGATAGACCCATCCCTCCAAAGTGCATTCATTGCTGACCTGAAGTTCAAATTGAACTGGGCAGCCTGAGTCTTATCTGGCATCCCCAGCGTCAGGGAGCCTGCGGAGGTAGGCAGGAAGGCTTCCAGGAGGAGGGGGCAGTGCTGGTGGGGAGAGAATGGTACAGCTGCCCTTTCCTTCCTCTCCTCCACCCCCATGTGCTCACGCACGGTGGCAAATGCCCTTGACTCCCAGTAGCAAGGGACTGGAGGTAGCAGTTGATCCCCATACCAGGGAAGGAGGTGGGCATGACTGTTCTCCTTTTGTTCAGGAGATGGGGGGCAAAACTACCAGGACTTTATTTTCCAAATCAGAATTGTGTTAGAGCCCCTCGACCAGAAATATTTTGGCCACTTCCCAGCACTGAAGGCCACTCGGAAGCTGAAAGGCTACCATGGATATCTCCCCGTGACTTCTGAGCTGTGTGAGTTTGGACAAGTCACTAGACATCCCTGACCCCTTCTCTGCCACTTCTCCCCATCCCACACTCTGCTCCAGCCGCACTGACTTCTGGGCTGCACCTCCGGCTCACCTGGCACAGTCCAGCCTCAGGGCCTTTGCATGTGCCATTCTCATTATCAGAAACACTCCTCCCAGATCTCTCCGTGGCTCCTTTCTCTCCCCCCTCACTTCCATGTTCAGGGCACTCAGCAAGGCCTCCCCTGAGCACCTGTAAAGGTGGCAGCCGCTGCATCTTCGATGCCAGTCCCTTGCTTTTCTCAGCAGCACTTACCACCCTCTGACCCGACATGCATTTTACTCACTTCTCTCGTTTATTATCTGTCTCTCCCTCTGTGTGCTGAGCACTACCAGGCCAGGATCTGTTTTACTCACAGCTGTGTCCCCAGCACCCAGCATGGCAGCCTAGAAAAAACTGCCTAATAAATGAACAAGTAGGAAAAAGGCCTGCAAGCAAATGTGACGTGCAGACCTGTCATAGTCTATTGCTTCAACCGTTTTGGGGTCTCAGACTCGCTTGCGAATCTAACTGAAGGTGGCTACTTAAACGTAAATATTCAGCGTCTTGGTATGCCACAGCCGCGTGGCGCTCGTGGCCGCCTTATTGGAAGGGACAGAATTCTGGGACATTCCTAATGTCTCAGAAAGCTGTTGCACAACACGAGCGTAAGCTGTCTCAAAAAAAAATACGCTTAGTCACAGACACAATTCTTCCTGCGTTCTTACCAGAAAGCCCCACCCCAACCCACATAATTAGCAGAGGTGGCGAACTGCTGGCCCCTGGACTGAACACGGTCCCAGCAGCCTTTATTTGGTCCAGGACATTGCTTCTACAGTCAGGAATTCCCGTGGATGCATGCATCCCTGGGTGGACCTCCGCAAGGCTGTGTGCTGCCCTGTCGGGGGGTGGGCATGCTGCCACCCTGTTTACCTCCTGCTCAGCCTCTTGGTTTATGGACCAAGAGAACAGAGACTGGTTTCTTAAAGGGGAAAAGAAACACCCCAGCGGGTGTGGCTTCAGGAAGGGGTTGATCCAGGAACCATATCCTGGAGGTGGCCCCTGCCTTGGCCCTGGCCTTGGTCTCTGGGCCTCGGTGCTCTCACCCGTAAGATGGAGACAGAGGGACGCGCAGTTTGGGGGCATCGAGTGGGTCTGGAAAGGTCGGGGCGGGCATAACCGCCGCGGCCAAGGCCGTTCCCTGAAGCTGGGTCGGTCCGGCCCCCAACCCTCGGGCCCCAGGTGGGGGTGCAGCCCCCCGGCTGGCCGAGCTCTCACAGCCTCGGTTTGGCTACGGGAGCCGAGCCCCGGGCGCCCCAGGGACGCATGCCCTCGCCCTAACGAGCGCCTAAGGCGGAGCCGGCGTCGTAGGGGGCCCCTCCCCCACACCCCTCTCCCCACACCCACCTCCCCTGCCCCTCCGGGACCTCGCGGAGGCTACAACGTCCGGGGCCGGAGGGCGGGCAGGGGCGTGGCCCGGGGGTCGTGGGCGTGGCCTGGGCCCACCCGATTGGCCCCCCGGCCCGTCACTCCAGGGCGCCCGCCCCCTATAAGGCCCGCCCCGCCCGTCCCGGACACTCGGGCGTCAACTTCGAAGTCGGGGTTGCCGCGGCCGGACGCCCCGCGGAGCGCGGTGAGCGGGGGCGGGGGCGGGGGCTGGGGGCGCCCCGGGGCGGGGGGGACGGGGGGAGCCCTCGACGGGGCCGTGCCCAGCGGGTGCTGGTGTCCGGCCTGGGACCACGTCCCCTCCCGGTGTGCCGTGCCGTGTGCCGCCTGCACACGCAGCCCGCGGCCCCGGACCCCTCCCCTCCCTCTCCCGCCGGGGAGCCCCCCTTCTCCCCTGCGAGTGGCCCTACTTTGGGGCCCCCCCCCTCGCCCCGGCCCCTGACCCCCCAGCTACCCGTGGGGAGGTCGCGAGCAAGGCCCCCACCCCGAGGGATGCGGCCCTAAGGCCTGTCCCTCCTGGTCCCAGTCCTTAGGACCTGTGTCGGGGCCCAGACGAGAGGGGCCCGGCCTGGGACTTCGGGCTCTGGCGACTTGGGAAGTTGGACCTCGGCTGCTGCAGCTGGAGGGCAGTGCGACTGCACCCAGTTCCAGGCCGCTCTGCCCTTGGCTGCTGGGGTGACATCTGCCGTGGTGGCCCCTGCTTAGGTGGATGGACATGGGGGACGAGAGGGGTGGCCTCTGAGCTGCCAGGTGAGCTCAAGCTCTGAGGACGGTGAGCGGAGTCATGGGACTCAGGCGATGACCCACAAGGGCAGGTGACTCCTCACCCCCCGGTCCTCATAAGCGGGAGGCCCAGTCCCGGCTGGCTCCACCCTTGGGATCTAAGTAACTGCTCTGTGCCAGGCCGAGCCTCACGTGAGCAGCCTCTCCCCCAGGCCACAGGGACTCTGAGCTGGGAGTGGTCATCCCCTTTGTACGGATGGGGCGAGCAAGCTCCGAGGGGTGGCTGCCTCCCCAAGCTCCCACGGCGAGTGGCAAAGCTGGGGTGAGAACCTGGTGTGGCTTCCACAAGTGGTGCCCTCAAAACACCAGGTTCCACTTGGTGAAACACCTCTGGGCCCCATCCTCTCCAGCACGCTCTCAGGATCAAAGTCAGAGCTTCTCAACAGGCTCACCCCAGAATTATCGGGGGGACCGGCCTTTAAGGCAAGCACTCCTGTTGGCCCCATTTTACAGGTGAGAGGATGCCCCTTGCCCAGCATAGCTCACCCAGGCAGAGCTGAACTCCTGGGACCTAATAGGACGGTGTTCTACTCATCTCCCCTCACCTGGCCAGGAGAATGGAGCACACCCGTGGCTCTCGTCACCCCCAGATGTGTGCATTAGACCCACCTGGGAAGCCTCCCCCGCCCTTCCCACACCCCTCAGTCTGACTCGATGGGTCTGCAGTGGGGCCAGTTTTGTTTTTATGCTTCATTTTGTTTGTTTAATAATAATATCTACCTGCCCCAGCTACCTGACCTTCCTCCCTGAAAGGTGGCCACTTTTAACAGTTTCCTGTGCCTCTTTAAAGGTTCTGTGCCAATGCCAACACTTCTGCCTCATCCACACTCTGTGTCTCCTAACGATGTCTTTGTCCCTGTCAGTTACATATACATTTTCATTCTTTTGCCAGGCACTGGGCTAGCCCTTCAGGGTGTCACCAGTGTCTTGTGGTGGACACTGGTCCGCCCGCACCTACCCTTGGGGCAGTGTAAGTGAGGGACAGTCCTCACATTGAGGTTTCTAGGTCAAAGGGAAGATGCCTGTTGAACCTTGGTAGCTATTGGCAAATCGCCACCCACAGAGGTTTTTGCTCCATGAGTTTCTCTGGAGTACTGATACAGGTGAGAGCCCTCGGAGGGCTGGCAGTACCCTGACCCTGTCCCTCAAAATGGGGCCCCAGACCTGCGTCAGCAGCACCTGGGAGCTCTTTAGATAAAAATGCACCCTTGGGCTCCACTGAATCAGCACCTGCTTTTGAACGGGGCCACAGGTGTGTATGAATGATGGTGAAGCAGGGCTTTCAGAAATGGGGGCGGGGAGGGTGTCAGGGCAGGTGTGAACTCGGACTTCTCCCTGGAGGAAGGGGCCAGGCAGGCTGGGCCCTTATCAACCCCTCTGTCCACAGTGCGTGCTTCTGAGAAATGTCTACCAACAAGACAGAAGCCCCTACCAGCGCCCATGTGACAGCGGAAGAACCGGTACAGCAGGTGAGGAAGGTCCGGGATCTGTGGGCTGAGGCTTCCCGCATCACGGCACCGTGGCCGGGAGCCAGGGAGCTTCTGGCAGCACTTGGGGGTCAAGAGAGATCTTTCCAAGTGGGTGAGGGAGAGCCAGCAGACAGAGCCCTAACAGGTGCCCCACTAACACACAGGGGCAGGAGAACTGGGGTGAGTTGGAACTGCCTGGCCCTCCCATGCCCCGCTCCCCAGCCAAATGTTTTCTACCTCTGGAGGCTCTTAGGGTCCCACTTTGGGGAAGTCAGTCTCTGTTCCTCCTCCCTCTCCCCTGTTTAAATCAAGGCACCTTTTAATAAATGGCTAAGGTATCGTCCACGTACCGTGACATGTTCCCTTAGGAAGGGCACTGCCACAACCACCACCACCACCACCACCACCACCACCACAGTTTTAGAACATTTTTCATCTCTCCCAAGAGAGACCCCACACCCATTAGTAGTCACCCCCCATCCCCCCTGCCTCCGGCAGCCACTCATCTAGCTGGTCTCTATGGATTTACCTATTTGGGGGATTCTACATGAACAGAAACGTGACATGAGACCCTTCTGTGTCTGGCTGCCACTGGTGTTTTAGAGGTTGATCCGTGGAATGTGCATCAGTGCTTCATTCCTTTTTTAAAATTGAGGTAAAATACATGTAACATAAAAATATGCTCTTCTGACCATTTTAAAGAATACAGAGCAGCAGCGATAAGTACGTTCACGGTGTGCAACCGTCTCCACTCCTATGGGTTCCAGAACTCTTTTCTACACCAGAGGAAACCATCCCCGTTATTAATAGTCCCATTCCCCGCCTCCTCCCAGCCCCTGACAACCGCTTCTCCGCTTTCTGTCTATGGATTTACCTATTCTGGACATTTTCTATAAATAGAATCATGAAATCATTTTATAAAAATTGAGCCTCCTACATGAGGCACCTCATCAGTGGAATCACACAATATTTGTCTTTTCGTGTCTGGCACAATGTCCTCGAGTTTCATCCACATCGCAAGCGGGTATCAGAATTTCCTTCCTTTCTAAGGCTGAATGAGAGTCCATTCTGTGTGGGGGTTGGGGGAGACAACATTTTCTTCGTGTCATCTGTCAGGGACACTCAGGGTGCTTGCACACTTTAAGCCATTGTAGATAATGCTGCTATGAACGTATGAATGCAGATCGTGTGGAGGAGAGAGACAGAGATTGCAGAGAGACAGAGGGTGCCTGGGTGCCAGCACTGGTCCTGGTCCCTGATGGGTTCATTTTTATGCAAATGAGGAATCCAGATTTGCAGTTTGGTCCACAGGGCATGGTCCTGATTGATCATCCTGGAGCCACTCTGGTCAGTAACGATGCAAATGAGGATGTAACTGTGGCTCCGGATGGACAGGGCAGGTCTCCACCCACTGGTGGAAGCGGGATTCTGGGGAGTCCTTTCTAAGGATGCGGGGGCTCCGCCGCCCAGGCCTGGCCTCTCCGTGGTGCGGTGTGCATGGCGGCCTCTGTCTGACTTATGCATTTGGCCCCGGTTCGCCACGAGGAGTCCTTCTTAGCCGATGTGCTCTCTCCAGAGGTCCAGCACTCTCCAGTACAAGTCTCAAGGGGATGTGCCGCATAGACTCCCAGGAGTGGAGTCGCTGGATCCTGTGGTACATTTGTAACATTCTGAGGCAACCACATAGCCTCGTGGGTAAATCCTGGCAGCAGACGGCCTGAGTCCAAGGCCCAGCTTTGCCATTGGCCGGTTTTGTGACCTTTTTCTTATTTATCAGGGTGACGTTGGTTAATAAAATTATATAGGTTTCAAGTGTCCAGTTCAATAATACGCCATATGTGTATTGCATCGTGTTCACCATCCAACGTTAAACTTCCTTCCGTCATCGTATAGTTGATGTCTCACTACCCCTGTCTACCTCCCCGCTTCCAGAAATATGGACTGCCCCACGCATTCGCGTGTCGCCCTTGCTCAGGGGCCATGCCAGTCTTTCTCGTTCCAGTGTCAGGACATGTGCTGCGGAAGCGAGCACATAATGGAATGTTATTTAGCCATATAAAGGAATGAAACACTGACACACACTGCAACATGGGTGGACATCATGCTCAGTGCGATGATCCAGATGCAAAAGGACAAATATACGATCCCACTCACGGGAGGTCCTCAGAGGAGTCGGATCCACGGAGACAGAAGTGGATGGTGGAGCCAGGGGCTGGGGGAAGGGAGGGGAGGGAGTGCATGAGGGGGACAGAGGGTCAGTTCGGGAGGATGAGAAGGCCCTGGAGGTGGACAGTGAGGGCAGTGGCACTGCGTTGTGAGTGTCCTTCATGCCCGGTGAATCCTGTGCTGCCTGTATTTCACTGCAATTAAAAAGAAAACATGGGTCACGGATACCAACTGCTGCTTGAATGAACCTTGAAAGCATTACTCGGTAGTGAAAGCCAGACACAAAAGGCTGCAGAATTTACGATTCCATCTATTTGAGATTTCGTGCAAAACCGCTTAAGATTCCAGATTCTTCTCAAAGAGGCAAATTCACAGAGACCAAAAGCAGATTAGTGGTTGCCAGGGGCTCTTAGGGGGTACAGGGCTCCTTCTTGGGGCGGTGGAAATCTTCTGGAATCAGACAGTGGTGATTGTGGTACACCCTCGTTAAAGCCCTGGAAACCACAGAGCTACGTGAGCTTTAAAAACTGTGAAATTTTGTGTTGCGTGAACTAGATCTCAGTAAAGCTATTTGAAAAAACAGTGGTGGGCTGGACTTGGCCCATGGGCCACAGTTTTCAGACCGATTTCAGGCCCTAAGCTGGGCGAGGGCGGGGCCTGCCTGGCACACAGTGGGTGTCGATTGCCCAACAAGGGAAGCCGTTGGTGTGACCCCAAAGTCCCTGGCTCGTGCAGCTGCACAGGCGCAGGGTGGGGGCTGGGGGCCGAGCCGTTTCTCTGACCGGAGTGGGGGTGAAAGTGCAGGCCAGCTGAGTTTCAGGCCCGGCCCCCCAGGCACCCCAGTCGGCCTCAGCCGCGTCTCCCCCGCAGCCCAGCGTGGTGGACCGCGTGGCCCACATGCCCCTTATCAGTGCCACCTGCAACATGGTGTCTGCGGCTTACACCTCCACCAAGGAGAGCCACCCCCACGTCAAGACTGTCTGTGACGCGGCGGAAAAGGGGGTGAAGACCCTCACGGCGGCTGCCGTCAGCGGGGCCCAGCCCATCCTGTCCAAGTTGGAGCCTCAGAGTGAGTAGGGAGCCTCCCCTCCTGGCTGGCTCGTCTGCCCCACCCCGGGTCCTGTCCTCCCCAACCAGCAGCGGCCGACCTTCCCGGGAGCCCCAGGGATGCTCACGTGTGGTAACCATCGTATTTCGGGCTTGCCTCGCCTCCTGCAGTCGCATCGGCCAGTGAGTACGCCCACAAGGGGCTGGATAAGCTGGAGGAGAACCTGCCCATCCTGCAGCAGCAGACGGAGAAGGTAACAGGCGTGCGCCCCCGCCCCCGTGGGAGCCCCCGCGGGGACAGGGACCTGCCCGGCTGTGGGGTCTGTGGTCCACCCTAATAGACCAGACAAGCGTGGCGGCTCACCCTCTGCCGCCCCTGTCCTGTGGCGCTTCCTCACTGGGCAGTCGGATGAATGTTCCAAACCCAGCCTGATCGGCTCAGAACCCACTCATGTCCTTCCCTTCTTGCCCAGAGAAAAAGCCACAGCCCTCCCCACAGCCCGCGAGGCCCCGCCACCCCCCTGGCCTCGTCACCCACCCCACGCGCCCCTCTCCGGCCTCTCTGGCCTCCGTCCTCGGCGGTCAGTTCCTCTTGTGCCCATAGGCACTGTGCATAGTGAGGGAGACAGTCCTCGCCCTTATGGGACTTCTGTTCTGGGGAGGCGGGGAGAACAGCCTCGCCCGGCTCAGTCGTATCCCAGGGCCTGTGCGCTTGCGGTTCCTGCACGAGGTTTCTGGGTCTCCGTTCTGATCACACCCCTCCGGAGGCCTCCCTTCCCTCCTGGGCCCTGCCCGCGTAGTGCTGTCTAGTAGGACTTTCTCTGATGCACGTGACCTTCCCATGCACTGTCCGACATGGAAGCCACCAGCCGAACGAGGCTCCCGAGTCCTCAGAATACACCTTGTGTGCCTGAGGGAGGAACTCTCAGTTTGTGGCCATCGCCAGCTGTTTTAGACTGTGTCGTCACCCCAGGAAGGAACTGCACACCCATTAGCTGTCACTCCCCTTCCCGTCAGACGCCTCGGCCCCTGGTGGCCACCAATACCCGTCCCTATGGATTTACCCGTCCCTGGACGTTTCTTATAAGTGGAACCATTTGATACATTTATGGCCTCTGTGTCTGGCTGAGCACAGTGTCCTCAGGGCTCATCCCCGCTGTGGCAGGTGTCGGAACGTCCTTCACCGCTAAGGCTGGGTGACATCCCACCGCATGGACAGACCATATTTGGTTTATCCGCTCATTGGTCGCCAGATTGCTCTGAGTTGCTTTTATCCTTTGGCCATTGTGAGTCATGCTGCTGTGAGCATGGACGTGCGAATCCCCCTTTGAGGTCCTGCTTTCAGTCAAGTTTTATTTAATTTTACTAAGTTTCAATGTGTAGCAGCAGGTGATGTAGCAGTGTGGCCCCTGGAGGAGGCGGGTGGCGCACCCGGGGCCACACAGCTGGAAAGTGTCAAGCCAGGACTAACCAGGCCCTTGCTGGCCCCCGAGCAAGTGGTCTTCACGGTGACCCTGGATTCACCTCTGACCCTTGAGAGTTCCCCGGCGCTGGACCTCCTCCCCGGGGCCTCCCTGGAGATGGGCGCGTGGGGCCAGGGTACCCCAGTGCAGAGGGAGTGCAGAGAGGCTGATGCCGGCCTGTCTTGTAGGTCCTGGCGGACACCAAGGAACTCGTGTCGTCTAAGGTATCGGGGGCCCGAGACGCCATGTCCAGCACGGTGTCCAGTGCCAAGGATGCAGTGGCCGCCCGAGTGACGGGGGCGGCAGACGTGACCCGGGGAGCCATGCAGAGTGGCGTGGACATGACCAAGTCGGTAGTGACCAGCAGTGTCCACTCGGTCATGGAGTCCCGTGTGGGCCAGATGGTGCTGAGCGGGGTGGACACGGTGCTGGGCAGGTCAGAGGAGTGGGTGGACAACCACCTGCCCATGACGGACTCCGAGCTGGGTGAGTGTGGCCCGTGGTCCCCCTGATCCCCCGACACCCCCACGCAGAGTCCGTTGGTTTGAAGGACATTTAAATGAACTAATAAATGTCCGGTGGGCGAGGGGAAGGACCGAGGAGAGTCCGAGTGATTTAATTCAGGGATCTGGGCACCCGCTGAGTACTGGGGCCTGTCCTAGACGTGGGGACACAAGCAGTGAGCAGGCTGGATGACAGAATTCATGACCAGTTCTGGAGAGAAAAAACGGGGGGTGAGGGGGCCAGATGGGGGCAGGGAGGGTTTCAGGACCACGTGGGCCAGGGCGGTACATGTTTAGGGGCCCCGTGGGAAGGCGGCATCTGAGCACAGAACTGGAGGTAGGAGGGAGCCAGCCATCTGGATCCTTGGGTGAGGCCACAGCCCGTGCCAAGGCCTTGGGACAGGACCAGGCCTGGTGTGTTGGAGGAACAGCTGGGAGGCCCCTGTGGCTGAGCAGAGGGGGCGAGGGCACGAGGGGGAGGAGGGCCGGGCCGGCGGCCGGGACCGCTTTACCCCAGGGAAGGGCTGTGGGCAGAGGGGGGACGGGCGCCGACGCGGGTGCTCATGGTTGCCCTCTCTTGGCTGCTTTGGAGAGGACCGGCTACGGGGTGTAGGCGGGAGCTGAGGGACCAGATGGGGTAGGCATGAAGCCGGACAGACGGACAGACCGGGCCTGAAGCCGCTGCAGACAGGGCAGCTGTGCTCGTCCTCGTGGCCGTGGGTCTCGGTCCACGTGCGAGAGATGGCACTCCTCGGCACGCATGCCCGCATGGCCGGCTCTGAGGGCCCACGCGGGCTGCCAGGAGCCAGAACCACGCTCCGTCCAGGGAGCAGCGCGGCCCAGCCCCAGCCGGCTGGCCAGAGCTGGTTTGTTGAACGAGGAGACATTTGGGCGAACTGGGAAACTGGAAGACAGACTCGACCAGGGTTTCCCACCGCGGCGCTGCCAGCTTTTGGGGCTGGGTCACTCTTCGAGGCACCCTGGGCACCGGGGATGGGGACTTGGACAGCATTTCCAGCCCCCACCCCCTCGAGGCCAGGAGCACTCCGGGCCGTGACGACCACAGATGTCCCCAGACGTGGCCCAGTGGCCCCTGGGGGGTCAAACCATGTCTTCTCAGAGCAGGTTGGCTGCTCCTGATCGTTATCTTTGTCCCTGGCGTGGGTCGCTGTGAGGGGTATTGCTCCTTTCTCTGTAGCGGGAAAACTCCGCGGAGAGAGTTCTCTGCAGTTTTGATTATCCCACGGGACAGTTTGTTGAGGAAAAGCAGGGGAAATGGCCAGCTTCCCCCCTTATTTACTGGGACATCGTGGGCTTCCTCACCGGCACCCTCCCTGGGTCAGACAGCGAGTCTGTCCGTTGCATGTCTGAACCTGTGGGTTAGCAGGACATTTTCCAACCCGACCTGGTTATTTCGTGGATGCTTCGTTTGTCCCATGACTGTTGGCCACCCGGAGGCCCCCTTGAGTTGGTTCCGAGGCCCCGTGATCCTCCCTGAGACTCCTCGGTGGAAAGGGGAGGAGGTCCCCTACTTTCTGGAGAAGCTCCACGTCCCAGGCGGGGCTGGTGATCTTCGGCTTTGCATCACGTGGCTTGAACGTCACGCGTCCCTTGTCCTTGGAGTTGCCACCACCCCAGCTCTGAACGTCCTGAAGGACGGGACCAGGCCGACATCTTTGCGGCTGAACCCCAAGTTCAGTCCCTGCCGGCCGACTGTGGCCTAAGTCAGGCCCAGTGCGGGGTCTCAGGTCCTGAGGGAGGGCAGGAGGGGCGGGGTCTGCAGTGAGGAAGGTCTCAGGGCCAGGCCCTGGGGTGGGTCACAGCAGAGCGCCGATGCAGCTCTGGTTTTCCGCATCCACCCACTGTGGATGAGAGTCGGCCCCCATCCCCATGCTTAGGGCCTGGGCGGAGTGCAGGTGAAGGTAAGATGAGCTTCTGTGTGTGAGAGTGAGGTGTGCTGCTCGGCTTGGGCCCTGAGAGCAGGCCTGCACCCCTGCCCTGTCCCGCCCCTCTCTGCCGAGGGACCTGCCTGCTCCGAGGCCAGGCTGGCTTGCCCAGACTCGCCAGGACTCCGCCAGACGTCCTTGGCCTAGATTACAAAGACGCTTTCACTTCTGAGGGCAGAGCTCTGGGACTCCTGGAGAGCTGGGGGGACGTCCTGGACGTCAGCGGGGTGTTTCAGAGCGTTGCCGGTTTGGGGTTAGTCTTTGCAAACTCGCCTTTGATGGGAGAATAGGAAGAAACCTGTTTTTCTCAAAATGCAGGGTTTTACTTTGCTGCCACACAGTGTCCCATGTCTCTGTCTTTTGTTCACTTTTTTAAACATCAGCATGAAATGATTCTTCCCTGACCTCTCTTCCCCAGCCGACCGGAGCGCCACACCTGGCCCACCACCTGCTTTTGTAAATAAAGGTTTATTGGTGCAGCCTCTCCCAGCGTTTGTGTTTTGCCCAAGGCTGCTTCTGCAGGGCGGTGGTAGAGCTGAGAATGGAGGCAAAACTCTGCCTTCAGAGCCCAAAAATGCCAACTGGGTCCCCGTGCAGGGCTTGCCGTCCCCGGGTAGAGTGTTTTTCCAGACTTTGACCATGTTTATAGAGGCAGCTGCGTTCCCAACTTGTGCAGTGGTCTGCAGACCCTCCTGCTCATCGAGAGCCTGTTACCCTGGGAAGTGGGGTTCCCATCACCCCCACGCTGCAGGTGGAGAAGCCGAGGCAGGGACCCCTCCACTGCGAAGCCTCGAGGCTTGCGAGTGCCAGAGCCACACAGCCCTGGGTGGTGCACGCAGTCGAGGGGCACAGGCTGCAGCGGGCCCCGGGGAAACCCAAGCCATGTGCTCTGCCTGCATCCTGGCCTTCACGATGCTTCACCCCTTACACCCCCCCCCCCCGCAGCCAGCCTCGCCACGGCCCCGGAGGGCCTTGACGTCGCCTCGGTGCAGCAGCAGCGGCAGGAGCAGAGCTACTTCGTGCGTCTGGGCTCCCTGTCCGAGCGGCTGCGCCAGCGGGCCTACGAGCACTCGCTGGGCAAACTGCAGCTCACCCGGCGGCGAGCGCAGGACGCCCTGCTGCAGCTGGCCCAGGCGCTCAGCCTGGTGAGCCCTGGCTTTGGGGGGCGGGGGGCACGCGCACTCGTGGGGCCTCCCCAGACCTAGCGCTGATTGCTCACCGTCCTGCAGGTCCTCGGAGCCCGGCTCGTGGGCTGCGGGACTGAGCAAATTTGAAGGGGCTGCCGGGCTAGGCCCCACAGTCTGGGCGGCTGGAAGGCTGGGGTGAAGGTGTGGGCAGGTTGGGCTCCCCTGATGCCCGTCTCTTTAGTGGGTAGATGCCGTCTTGTCCCGGTGCCCTCACGGGCTCTGGCCTCTGTGCGGGTCTGTGTCCCATCTCCTTATGAGGACCCCCCCCCCGGTCCTGCTGGATTAAGGCCCACCCCGGTGACCTCATTTTATCTCGCTTGCCTTGTTAACGACTTGATCACCAAATACGTGACATTCTGAGGTCCTGGGGTACAGCTCAGCCCATGACAGGCTGGCTGGGGGCCGAGCCTTGCGCGGACTCCTTCCCTCCGCTTATCTCAGATAACAGGAGGACTCCCCGGGATGCTTGGGCGTAGGCAGGGGCTCTGCTGGCCCAGCACCGAGGCGGCCTCTTTCTCTCTCTCTCGCTCCAGATGGAAACGGTCAAGCAGGGAGTCGATCAGAAGCTGGTGGAGGGCCAGGAGAAGCTGCACCAGATGTGGCTCGGCTGGAACCAGAAGCAGCTCCAGGGCACGGAGGGGGACCCCGGGAAGACAGAGGTAGCCGTGGTGGGGGGCGGGGAGCGTGGGGTGCCGGGGTCCCGGCTTCCTCCTCCATACCTCTGCTCGGTGGACCGACCAGCCTGCCTGGCACACTTCCCCCAACCTTGCTTCCCATTAACTGCCTTCGAGACTTCCTGATGCATCCTTCAGGAAGCCTGCCCCATGGGTGTGGGTGTTGCCTCCGAACCTGGGACACCTGAGAGTGACGTGTCCCAACCTATTAAATTCTAAGCTATGTCTGAAATCACCTCAAGTCTTAAAACTTTTAAAACTGTTTCTATGCCATCCCAGTGTTCCTGTCACACCCTTCGTATTTCCCACCTGGTTCTAGTGGCTTCTGGCTTTCCCTGGCACCTCCAGCGTGACCCAGGCATCCCTCTTGCACCCCGCTCTGACCCTGCTGCCTGTAGCGTCACTCACATCTCGGCTCTCAGGGCATCTGCACCCCACACAGCCTCACTCCTCGTGGGCACGACGCCCCTAGTCTTGGTCGGCCTACCACCAGGGCTGCTCCGCTTACTCTCTCTGGGCCATGGCTCTTGGTGTGGGTTTGTGCTGCATTTCCCTGGTGCCTAATGAAGTCGAACGTCTTTCACGTGCCCTATGGCTGTCTGTGCATCCTCCTTGGAGAAACGTCTGTGTGTCTGTGCCCTTTTTCTTCCATCCTGATTGGCGTACTCCTCATGGCTCAAAACTCAGAGAGCCAGGTTTCCCAGCCACCGTGCTGGGCGGTGCCCCCGCGGGAGGGTTTCTGATGGTCGGCGGGAGAACCCCACTTCCTATTTCCCAGCTTTGGATCTGGTTCCCCACTACCCAGTGGTCCTTGCCACCCCCTCCCTTCTCCGCAGGTCGAGTCGCAGACGCTCACCATGTTCCGTGACGTCGCCCAGCAGCTGCAGGCCACCTGCGCCTCGCTGGGCTCCAGCATCCAGGGGCTGCCCGCCCACGTGAAGGACCAGGCGCAGCAGGCTCGCCGCCAGGTGGAAGACCTGCAGGCCGCCTTCGCCGGCGTCCACTCCTTCCAGGACCTGTCCAGCAGCATCCTGACGCAGAGCCGCGAGCAGGTCACCAGGGCCCGGGAGGCCCTTGACCACATGGTCGAGTATGTGGCCCAGAACACACCAGTCATGTGGCTGGTGGGACCCTTTGCCCCCGGCATCGCTGAGAAAGCCCCAGAAGAGAAGAAGTAGAGAGACAGGAAGGGTGCTCGGGGCTCCATCCCTTCCCAGGGGGCTGGCAGCACACTGGGCCTGTAGCCCCCCAGGTCTTCCTAGCGACCACCTTTCGAAGCTGGGGTCCTCCAAACGGACCAGTCTCTCCCCATCCGAGAAAGCACGTTCTGAGCCTCACTTCATCGATCATTAGTGTGAGGCTTCTGGAAATTTTTTTTTCTAGAAGGTTCTAAAAAAAATTTGCTTTTTTTTTTTTCTTGAAAGCCAGGAATGTAGTTTTTCTATCCCGCTTCCTTTTTTACCTTAAGAGCCCCAGACATCGATCTTTAGTTACTGGACGTGGACTTCGGTCTGTGAAGGGGGCCCCTGGGGACAGGGTAGACAGCAGGGGCTGGGCCTGCCCGCCGGGCCATCGTGCCCAGAGTATCCACGTTGCCTTAATAAATTCCTGCTGCCGCGAAGCGCAGGCTGTGTCCACGTGTGTTTTCCCAGCAGCCGAACAAGTCAGGGCCGCCTCGTGGCTGTCTCGGCCCCACCTTTGCTTTGTGAACGGGATAGGGCTGGGCCTGCTACTGAACTTGAAGTTAGCATGCAGCGCCTTGGATGAGGCCCTGTGTTGGTTGTTGGCGTCGTGCTCACTATACTTGCTGGGCCTCTCAGGTCCTTGAATTTGGTCCTGGGCATTGTGGACAGAGTGAGGCCCCAGGGCCTTTCAGCTTCCTTCTGCCCTGTGTGCCGAGTCTTGCCCCGTGCTGTGTCATAGCTGTGTGGCCGAAGAGGGAAGCCTGCTGCCTTTTCTGTAGTGGGACTTCCTAGGTGTGTGTGTGGGGGTGGGGGACAGCGTAATAGGCTGGCCCCCCAAAATATTCACATCCTAATCCCCTGGCCCTTCCACGGTTCAGGGGACTTCACAGATGGGGTTCCGTTAAGGATCCGCAGATGGGAGGTAAGCCTGGATCACCCAGGTGGGCCGGGTGTCATCACAAGGGTCTTTACAGGAGAGGGAGACTGGAGCGTGAGGGTCGGAGGAGGGGAAGTGAGGACAGAGCAGAGACAGGCAGATGCTGTCCTGCTCACTGTGAAGACAAAGGAGGGTTCGACCTCCTGCCAAGGACACAGGTGCCTTTAGAAGCCAAAAAAGCCAGGATGCAGATCTTCCCCTGAAGGTTCCAGAAGGACCCTGCCATCACCCGTTGCCTGGTAAGACTCACTTCAGACCTCCGACCTTCTTAACAGTGAGGTGACGCGTGTGCACGTTCTCAGCGCCTGAGTTTGTGCTACCGGATGGTTAGATAGTGCCGTGTAACAAGTTAGCACAGACTCGCTGGCTTTGAACGCATTTCCCCACGTTATTTCATAAAGGCGACTGTACTGTGACTAGGTGGCGGCATCCGTTCTGCCCTTTTGCATTCATCCTCCCCATTCTGATGGATAGGATTGCAGACTTTCCTTAATCAAAAGAATAATGTCAGCGGCTCTGGGGAAATCCCCTCTATCCTAAAGGGTGGGTGATGAGAGGGAGGGCCTTCTCTTTTGTGCAGCCCACGGCCCACAAAGCGTAAAATACCTGCCATCCAGTCCTTCACAGGAAAGGCACGTACAATACTGAGGCTAAGGATGTGGGCACGTCTCTAGCCGTGGGACAGTGGCAGTGTCGGGGCCAGGGGGGCAGATGTTTGGTGCTGGAGCGATGGGACGGACCAGCATGGGGTCTGTTCCCAACAGAGGCACAGAAGTGAACTCACCCCCCAGGCCCACTAGAGAGCCGAAACGATCTTCCGTGCTTTCTCCTGGGGGTTTCCCGATCTGATGGGCAAGGATTTACAAAGCCTTTTCGCAAAAGCAACATGTGGGATACTACCCCCCAGTGTTTCAGCAGCCCTGTTATTGGATTTAGACCCACCCTAAATCTGAGCAGATGCTCACAGCAGCTTTCTTCAGGACAGCCCCCAGCTGGAGCACTAACCCAAGTGCACATCCAGAAGAGAACAGAGAGGTGAAGTGGGGCGGCCACTCTGTGGAATATTATGTAACAAGGAACAAGGATAAACTACCAGTATTTGTAACCATGTGGATGAAACTCACAGGCACGATACCAAGTGAAACGTCGATGTTTCAAAACAGATGGAACTCAACTGTCATGAGAGAGGTCTGAAGAGCCGTCGGCCAGCAGCTGATGAAGGGGTCAGCAGGACTCCTGGGGCCTGGAAATGATGTGGGTGTCGGCTCCGAAGAGTCCATGCTTTTGCAAAAGTCCACTGAGCTGTTCGTTTAAGATTTATGCACTTGAGCACCTATGAATTTTACTTCAAATGCAAATTTGAAAAGTGAAAGTAGCATCCGGTGGTAGACAGGGGAAGTGAGCCCTTTCTTCACGTCTGGTGGTAGTGCAAACAGGGGGTGCTGGTCTGGAGAACACTGGCCAACATTTAGCAAGAGTGAGAATGCATCTTCTCCACGTGGGATAAGTCCCAGACGTTCCCCTTCTCGAGAGAGACCCTACAGAAACCCTGTGGGCAGATGCTGGTATCTCCACGTCACAAAGGAGGGAAACTGAGGCGCAACTCACAGGGCTCACCCTCGGCTCCACCTCACAGCTGGTCAGTGTCAGAGTAAGGATTCGAACCCAGCACTCGGGCTTCCCTCCATCCCGCTTCCTGTGTTCCCTGACTTGTCAGGTAATGATGCCTGTTTGGGGGAACAGTGAGGTGGCCAACACATCCCACGACGGGGGACTCAATAAATCGTGACACAGTCATGCTTAGACAATAACCCGCTTATTAAAAAAATGATGATTGATGTCCCCCAATACTTTTTAAGGAAAAAAATGGGGTTACATATATTGGATTAGAAACATGTTAAGAGACATAGATAGAATAAAGCTAAATACACCATCTACGCCTGAAGTCGGCTAACCACAGCCATTGTCCGGCCCGTCACCTGGTTTTGTAAATAAAAGTTTTACTGACACGACACGGCTGTGATCACTTCTTGATGTGTCACCTCTGACCCCTTTCGAGCAGCGACTGTAGCATAGAGTGGCTGTCACAATGATATCTACTGTCTGGTCCTTTACAGAAAAAAAGTTTGCTGACTTCTGGGATGTCAGAAAAAAAGCCAAACCAGACCGAAGAATACTCAATAACACATTCACGGATACATGTATACCTGGGCAGGGCTGAAAAAATGGGCGCCCACGTGGAGAGGTGTCCTCCCTGGTGCAGGAGGACGAGAGGTTGGACAGGATCATGGGCCTAAACTGGAAGGTTGTCCCTCTTTTGTTGAAGAAGCAAGGTTGGCAACCACCCCTGTCTGCAGGTGGTTATATGCATCCATCCGCAGCCCAGGGTTTCTCACGGAAGCCAGGACGCTCCATCCTGCTTCCTCCGCATCTCAGTTTTTTCACCTTTAACATGGACACGTTCTAACCTACCTAGAAAGGTTGAGACACGGATCAGAGGCCCCCCAAGATGTTTGGCGTGGGGACAGGCATGAAAAATCGGTGATGGTGAGGCAGAGGGGAACGAGGCATGGGATGGTGGGTTTAATGCTCTCTCCCTCTCCAGCTTTGGAGTCCCCAAAGGCAGGGACCACTTCTTTCATGCTCCCTGACACATCCCCAGAGCCTAGACATGCCTGGCACACAGTAGGTGCTCAATAAAATGTCTCCCTCACTGGAGACAGGCAGTAAGTCAGGGCCCCAAGCAGGGGAGG
Source organism: Cynopterus sphinx (assembly GCA_030015415.1). Lineage (NCBI taxonomy): Eukaryota > Metazoa > Chordata > Mammalia > Chiroptera > Pteropodidae > Cynopterus > Cynopterus sphinx. The sequence goes on along the minus strand of CM057390.1, from coordinate 38,865,220 downwards.
GTGCATCTCCCTCCCGTGAACCTTTAAGCAAACTTTGGTCTATGATCCATGAACCTCTTGGGGGACCCAATGATGAAATTCAGGGTGCCCAGGAACTAACTGATAGGAAGAAATGCACATCTTCATTTTCACTGACTCTACCGATATTTACCATTTCCTTAATTATGAACGAAGGCAACAGCGAGACTTATGACTGTCCCCAATTGCAAACCACAGGTATTTTAGTATCAGATCATGTTGCTGCAGATGGCTCCGAGTACAGCATCGCCGTCGTTATTAGATCTTCTTAGGTCATGTGGGGGTAAAGGTATATCCCTAATGGGCGTCTGTTATTTCAATATTGCTCTATTTCAAAAGATTTTTAAAGTGATTGCCTTACAAGTATTTTTTTTTTTTAAGTTTTTTAAATGGTGGTAAAATACACTTAAAACTCACCATCTCAACCACTGGTAAGTGCACAGGTCAGCGGCATTAAGCACAGGCATATTGCCGTGCCACCGTCTCCACTGTGATCTCCAGAGCTTTCTCACCTTCCAGAACTGACCCTCTGTCCCCATCACTCACTCACTCCCCTCCCCTCCCCCAGCCCCTGGCTCTACCACCTCCTTCCTGTCTCTGTGGATCTGACTCCTCTGGGGACCTCCCGTGAGTGGGATCACCCAGTGTTTGTCCTTTTGTGACTGGCTCACTTCACAGGGCGTCATGTCCCCAAGTTTCAGCTACATGGTGGCAGGGGTCAGAACTTCCTTTTTAAAGTTAAACGATACCTAGACCTTGGAATGGATGCATCATGGCATTTTGTTTGTCCATTTGCCAAACGATGGATCCCTAATTTGTTTTTTAAAACATATTTTAATAAATGCATTTCCACACCACGGCCTTGTAAGCGCCTGCATTTGGTCTCTGCACCCACAAGCAGTTTTTAGAGGGGAGGCACCTCTCTTCTGCAGGCTGAAGGGGCCCAGACAAAGGCACTAGTAACTTCGTAGGCCGCCACCTCCATTAAAAAAACTCATAAAAATTACATTTCACCCTGCACTGTTATAAAGACGCACATAACCCAGGCCGGATACTTTTCGTTCTTGTTTCTGATTTGCAAAGAAACGAAACATTTTCGCGGGCCCCTGAAGGCACGATGGGCGCGGGCGCCTGTCCTAACCACGCCCCATGGGTGCGTCCACCTGGGCCCCGGACGCCCCGCAGGCCAGGACCGGGCAGTTCCAGAGCGTCGCGTGGGCCACGTCGCGAGGGGCCGCCTCGCCGCCCCTCTCCCCGCCACGTGGGTCCCCCCGCCCCGGTGGCCATATCCTCCCCCCCCATCCCGGGCCGGTCGCCCCTGACCGCAGCCCCTGGTCCTCCGTCCTGGGTGGCCCGGCCGCAGGTGCGCACGGTCGCGGGATACCCCGCGGCCCCTGCCTCCGGGCTGCCCGCGCGCCGCCTCCCGCAGCCTCGGCCCGCCCGCCCCCCGCGCGGTCCCCGGGGCGCCGTGGGGACTTTCCCGGTCGCGCCGGCCTGCGTGACGTCACCCCGGCCCCGCCCCGCCGGGGCCCCGAGGAAGAGGCGGGCGGGGTGCGGGGCGGAGCCGCCGAGCGCCCTGACCCCCACCACCTGCCCGGCCCCACGTCCCGCCGCCGACTCGCCGGGCTCGTCCCAGCCGCGGGGTGAGTGCAGGTGGCGCGGGCCGGGGCCGGGGTGCGCGGGGTGCGGGGGACGCCTGGCCCGGGTGCGGGGGGCCGGGGTGCGGGGGGCGCCTGGCCGGGGGGCGCGGGGTGCGGGGCCGCCACCCCCCGGCCGCCGGGGACCTGTGCCGGGGCCACCCCCAGGGCTCCAGCTGCCCGCGCGGGTGACCCAGGCCCTCACCGCCTCCCACACCCCGAATCCCTCCCCAGCCCCCCACGTCTGCCCGGGTTTCCGATCTCTCCGCAGTCTGGGGGGGTTCTCGGCCCCGGGACCCCGTTCCCCCTGGGCCGGGAGCCCCTCCCGGAGCCCCTTCCGGGCCCTGGGGCCCCCAGCCCCCCCCTCGGAGCCCCGCCTGCCCCAGGCGGGCGTCCGGGCACCCTCCCTGCCCACGCCCCACCCCCGCCTTCCCTCCCCTCGCGGGAAGGCAGAGAGGGCCGTAGGGGACGCACCCACAGCGATACCGCCGGGGCCTGTCCCCGCCGCTGATGGGGGGGCCTCGCGCATCCTGCATTTCAGCAAGTTCGTGGGGCCCCTGCTGCGTGCGGGTTAGGGTTAGGGTCAGTGTGCGGGGCGTCCCAGGGGACCAGGCAGCGCCCGCCAGGACAAGCAGCAAACCCTGTGGGTGCAGAATGCACGGGTGGACATCCCGAGGCTCGCCCAGTGGCCTGGCCTGAGGGTCCACAGATCCGGGGAGGGAACGTGCCTCACTTAGTAGGTGCTCAGTGAACGCTTGACGGCACACCCCTTCAGTTTTCCCTACTTTTTTCAGAGGCAGTCTGGCTCTGTGTTGCTTTCCAGGTCTTATAGCATTTCTTCATTAGCCACAAAAAGTGAATCGTGCCCCTACTATGTGCCAGTCCTAGTGGGAGCAGATTAGCCTTCTTGGGTAGAGGGATTCCAACGGGAAACCTCTTCTGAGCACTTACTGTGTGCCAGGTGCTGTTCTGTTTGTCGATTTAGTCACTACGAAGTACCTACTGTGTGCCAGCCACCAGAGGTACAGCTGTGAGTAAGACGGATAAACGGCCCTGTTTTTGTGCTGCTTCAGTAGGAAGCGATGCGTATTCAACAGGGAGCAAGTAAACTCCAGTGTCAGGTGGCGAGATGTCGAAAGGAAAAAAAAAAAGCAGGGAGTGTCGGGGAATGGGGTTCAATGTTAAGCAGGGTGGCAAGGTCGGACCTTGATGAAGAGGTGGCATTGGAGCCCAAGAGCCGAAGAGGATGAGGGAACCAGCCTTGTGGCTACCTGGGGGTGTTCTGGGCTGCAGGGACGGCAGGTGCCAAGTCCCTGAGGTAGTATCCAGTATGGCTGCAGAAACTAAGTGGGTGTTTGAAGAAGATGTGGCTGGGTGGGAGGGAGTCAGGGCGGAAGTGGGAGGAGGTGAGGGGAGGGAGGTAAGGGGGGGACTGAGGGAGGACTTATCAAATGAATCATGCCTAAAACAACGCTCGCTCACTCCCTCCTGACCCCCACATCGTCCCAGTCTCAAGCATTCATGCCAAAAGCCCGAGTGTCCTGCTTGCCTCCTCCAGTCTCCAAATTATCCACAAATCCAACATTCCCATCCTTCCTCAAGGTCACCACCTGGTCCAGGCCCCACCCTTGCTTGCCTGAACCAGACGTCACCTCTACCTTAGTCCCCAGCTCCCCTGCTCGTCCTTGCCCTCAACAGTCTTTCCTCCCTGCAGTAGTCCCTCGTCAGGTCCTGTCCTTCCTCTGTTCATTGCTTTCCCCGGCTCCTACCTCCCTGGGGTAAAACCCCAAGTCCTCCTCTGGCCCACAAGGCCCTGCTCAACTTGCCCTGCCCCCTTTCTTCCTCCCCACTCTGCTCCAGCCACATGGGCCTCCTTGCTGTTCTTCCTGCACACCAGGCCTGGTCTTGCCCCAGGGCCTTTGCATGGGCTGTTCCCACTTCCTGGAACTCTCTTCCCTCAGATGACCCCATGGGTCAATCTCTCCCTGTTCTGTGTCTTGCTGAAATCTCTCTTCGTTGGGGCCTTCCTGACCACAGCGTTTTAAAATTGCAAACTCCCACCCCCGATCCTGGGCGTCTGTGACCCCGTTTCCCCCATTATGTTTCTCCATGACATTCTTCAGCACGTTACACTGAGAATTTCACTCTTTTATTTGTTGATTTCCTGTCCCTCACACAAGAAAGTCAGCTCCATTGTTTGGGTCTCTGCCAGTCCTCTCCCCTGTCAGCATGTCATCTCGTCAGGCTGCTTCTAGTTCTCAAACAGCCAGACAGCGGATGACCCCGTGCATCTCGTCCCAGCCCCTCTCCTCTGCCCTCCTCCTGCTGTCTCTGGGTCACGGTCATGCCCCCTGGTGCTTCCACCCCCTGACACTAGCTCTCCCCATGCCCTCTGAGTGTCTGGAATTGCTGACCTTGGCCCCCAGGCCCTAGGATACCATGTGGCATCTGCCCAAAATGAATTTTGAAAAATTTTTGAATCATTTATACAAGGAGGTCTGTGATTTATCAGCAAATGGGGGTCAATCAGTGAATCAGCTCTTGGTCTAGACCAGGGTCCCTCAGCGTCTGCACTTGGCAGCATTTAGGGCCCGATTGTCCCCTGTGGGGGCCATGCTGGGCCCTGCAGGGTGTGGAACAGCCTCTCTGGCCTCCACCTAGCAGTTGTGACAACCAAAAGTGTCCCCAGACATTTCCCAGTGGCCCCCAGGGGGTCAGAGTTGTCCCAGCTGTGAAGTGCTGCCCTAGCCTGCAAGGTCTCACCGTGGGGTGGGTACTAGGGTGAGACAGGCAGAAGGCCTCAGCCCCGCCCAGCCGATGGGCGGATGCAGAGCTCTTGTCCCCTTGGGATGACCCTAAGGCCGTGTTTCTCCGGAGTCTGAACATATCTTGCTTTGAGGGCCTGGTGACTTAAAGGGTGGAGGCTGGGATGCCCTCCCTCTTGGGAAGGCCTTCTCTGCGCCTGTTTTCTCTGCACTCCCTGGGAGGATGTGCGGACTGGCCTGGTGCAGTCATTCGTCCAGCCAGCGTGTGTTAGGGACCTGTTCCACGGTTCAGTGGCCCTCTGATGCCCACCGTCAGAAGGCCGGTGGTGAAGGCAAAAGGTGCACACGAGAAAAGTTTGCGCAGTGGCACATTCTGTTGTGGGAGAAATAAGGTTGGGGGAGAGACTCTCTGGGGAGCAGGGGTGGCCGTGCCACTGTACCCGACAGCGGAGCAATGAGAGTAAATCACTGAGGCAAAGGTCTGGGGCTAAGGCGCCCCACACCTGCAAAGAGCCCGAAGTGGGAATCGGCATGGCATCGTGTAAGAAATGGCCAGAGGAGGGAATGGCCTCCGAATGGTGTGGCAGCTCTGTTGGGCGCAGAGCCAGCAGGCCACGACGGTTAGCTATCTCAGCGCGACCTGTATCGGTTAGCTCTAGCCGTGTAACACATCACCCCGGCACGCTGCGGCTGAAAATCCACCAACATTCGTGACTGCACAGAGTCTGGGGGCAGCTAGGTGGCTGGTTCTGTTTCAGAGCCTCTCCCGAGGCCACACTTAAGCTCTCGGCTGCGGCTGGAGTCGCTGGGAGGCCCCCACGTAGCTGGTGGCAGGAGGCCACAGTTCTTCGTGTGAGCCTCTCCAGAGGGCTGCTCGCACCATGGCTTACTGCGTGGCGTGACAGAGACAGAGGGTGACTAAGAAGGAAGCCAGTGCATTTTGTAACCTGAGGTCACGAGTGGCACCCCGTCTCGTATTCTCTCGGTGACAGAGATCAGCTCCAGCTCCACGCCAAAAGGACTACCCGGAGATGTGAATACCAGTCGTGGGGGCCTTGGGACCTCCCAGGGGGCTGACTGCTTCCCTTTCTAACGCATATTGAGCACCTCGAAGGCTTCGAGACATTCCATGCATTGACACAGCCCTGACGCGGCCTCATCCGTGGGCTTGTCATCATCCTCACAGGCCGTGTGGTCTTGTGGTTAGGTGCACGACCTCGGGAGCCGGATCGCTGGGGTTCAAATCCCAGCGCCGTCGCTCACGGGCAAGTGGCTTCACGTCTCTGACTCACTTTCTTCATCTGCAAATGGGGGAAAATAGTAGTGTCTACCTCCCGGGTGACACCGGGCACCTGTCAGCTGCTATCCTCTTGCAGAGGAGGAAATCGAGGTTGGGGGAAGGGACACGTCTTGCCCAAGGTCCCCCTGATACGACAGGTCATGGTGACCTTTGAAAGCAGGCAGCGGGCAGGGGTGTCTCCAGGCCGGCCCCCTTTCTGGTGGTAACTGTGTTTCTGGCTTTTGGCAGAAACCGTGAGCGGGTAGGCGACACCGGTCCTGCGGCAAGGCGGGCAGCGTGGAACATGCCTCCGCCAGCCAGAGCTTCTGCCGCCGTCAGAGGCCACACGCACCCGTGTCCATGGCCTGCACTGGCCCGTCGCTCTCCGGCGCCTTTGACCTTCTAGACGCGGCAGGCCAGGACAAGCTGCTGTCTCTGCAGCACAAGCTGAAGACGCTGTGCCCAGGCTGCCGGGGGGCGGAGCTCCTGCACGCCATGGTGCTCCTGGCGCTGGGCCAGGAGGCAGAGGCCAGGGTCTCCCTGGAGGCCCTGAGGGCAGACGCGGTGGCCCAGCTCGTGGCCCACCAGTGGGCCGGCGTAGACAGCAGTGCCGAGGCCCCAGAGGAGCCCCCAGATGTGTCCTGGGCTGTGGCCCAGGTGTACCACCTGCTTGCTGAGGAGCAGCTGTGCCCGGCCCCGATGCGGGACGTGGCCTACCAGGTAGCCCTCCGGGCTTTCGGCTCCAGGGATGACCCCCGGCTCAGGGAGCTCCAGGAGGAGGCCCGGGATCGGTGCGGGGGGCACATCGTCAGGGACCTTGGGGGCTTCCGGCCCCTCCGCTCTGATCTGGGCTGCCTCCCGCCATCCTCGCCTTTACCCTCTACGACTCGCAGCCTCCCTCGGCCCATCGAGAGCCTGTCGGGCTGGAGCAGAGGAGGCTCTTTGAGGTCCACCGGCAGCCCTGCCTCCCTGGCCAGCAACTTGGAGATTAGCCAGTCGCCCACCATGGCCATCCTCAGCCAGCCCCGCAGCCCCTGCGGGCCCAGCAAGCTGGGTGACGAGCCCCTGGCCAGCCTGGCCTGTGAACCTGTTCCCTTGGGCGGCCAGGAGCCCGAGGAGATGAGCTGGCCCCCATCCGGGCCAGCCAACATCCCGGCATCACCAAACAGCCCCGTCCTCCCGCCTCCTGGGGTGGCCCCAGACGCAAGCCCTGTTGGCCTGTCCGACCCATCTGAGGCTCCAGACACCGGCACGCACTACCCGGTGGAGTGCACGGAAGTGTCGTCAGCCCCGCCATCTCTCTCTGTGCCCGCCACAGACACCTGCCCCGTCAAAGACCAGAGGCCACTGCAACTTCCCACAGAAGACACGACCTTCCCGACAGCACAGCCACACGTACCGGCTCCCTCGGCCACCAAGACATCTCCTCCCCACCCTTCCGCATCGACCCCTGGTCCCACCCGCCAGGCCTCGCCAAACCTGCGTCCCCCTCCTCCCGAGGTAGAGTCGTTGGAGAAGAAATTTTACAACTTCGTGGTCTTGCACGCCAGGGCGGATGAGGACATTGCCCTGCGCGTCCGAGATAAGCTTGAGGCCCTGGGCGTGCCCAACGGGGCCACCTTCTGCGAGGACTTCCAGGTGCCCGGGCGCGGCGAGCTGAGCTGCCTGCAAGACGCCATAGACCACTCGGCCTTCACCATCCTGCTGCTCACTGCCAACTTCGACTGTCGCCTGAGCCTACACAAAGTGAGCCATTCGCTGATGAGCAGCCTCACGCAGCACGAACGACAAGACTGCGTGGTCCCCTTCCTGCCCCTGGAGAGTTCCCTGGCCCAGCTGAGCCCTGACACGAGCAGCCTGCTCGCCAGCCTGGTGTGGCTGGACGAGCGCTCCCGGATCTTCGCCAGGAAGGTGGCCAGCACCTTCAGGCCGCAGAGGCTGCGGGCCTGCAGGGCCGCCTGGGAGAAGGAGCAGGATGCCCGGGCCTTGCGGGAGCAGCGCCGGCACCTGGAGGGCGAGCGGCAGCAGGCAGCCGCGCTGAATGCCGCGTACTCCGCCTACCTCCAGACCTACCTGTCCTGGCAGGCGCAGATGGAGAACCTGCAGGCAGCTTTCGGGAACCACATGACATTCGGGACTCAGCTGCCTCCCGGGGCTTCGGTGCCCTATAGAGGCCAAGGGCCCTCGGGAGCACGGCTACCTTTTCCTGCCTGGCCTGGCCACCAGCCGCCACCCCTGTCTCCGTGGCTGGCGGACAGCCCCGCGCCGGCCTTCCCACAGGCCCCGGCCTTCCCGCAGGCTCCACCTGTGACCCCGCAGAGCCCTGGGCTGCAGCCGCTCATAATCCACCATGCACAAATGGTGCAGCTGGGGCTCAACAACCACATGTGGAACCAGAGAGGGACCCAGGCGCCCGAGGACAAGACGCAGGACGCAGAATGTCCGAGTGACGGAGCCCGATGACCATGACCTCAGGCCCCCTTCGAAGACCCCCCTCCCCACCGTCTCCAGGGGGAGTAGGGGAACAGGGGCCACCTGCTGTTTTCAGGGCATTGCTGGGGCACCTTCCTGTCTTAGGAAATTGTAATACGGACCCCATGACTTTCTGGCCCTCGAGAGGTCAGACTCTCTCACCCCCCGACCCCTCTGTCTCTCTCTGGACGGTGGTGGTGGGCTGGACTGGGGGACACCGTTACGCTGTTTTCATTGTAATAAATATTTATGGAATGCTCCTCTAACGCCATTCTCCTCTGGGAGACCTCCGCTCTGCGATTTAGTGAGAGAAAAACGGGGCTACTTCCCCCCAAAAAAGAAACTGGCAGAGCTGCTCTCGCCGGTCCCTGCAGGCGTTCACTTACTTCATTGGCCGGAACGCGGCCATGTGGCTCCACTCCCGCTGCAAGGCCAGCTGGGAAATGCAGTCTTCCCGGGGGCCACGTGCTTTCCCCAAAGTGAGCAGAAGAGACACTGGGGCATGCAGAGCTGTTTCTGCTGCAGCTTTTTTCATTTTATTTTTTAATTTTTTTTTTGGGGGGGGGCAGGGGTCTTGCTCTGATGCTCCCACTGAGGCTGGGCTCAGATCCCGCCGTGTGGTTTCGGGCACGTGGCTTCACCTCTCTGAGCCTCTGCTTCCCCACGTGAGACGTGGGTTTATGATATCAGAGTCGTCAGCGGGTCAGAAGCAGTGGCCCGAGGGCTCCTGAACCGCGTGTGCCTGGCAGGGGGGCGGGGATTCGTCTTTTCTTGAGAATTAGAATAGAATTAACTAGGTCAGATTCCGGAGGCTTTAAATATCCAAACATTTTATTTTAATCTCCCAAAATGAGCCTTCGACGTGGACGCTTCTATGGTTGGGCCCAGTTTACACATGGGGAGAACCCAGGCTCAGAAAGGTGGATTTGGGTCCCGAAAGGCCTGTGGATCAGAAGTGGGAGGTGACAACTGAAGGAGCCAGACTTCCTTCCAACTGAGGGACCAACAGGGCCCAGGCGGGGCGAAGTCGCTGGGCCGAGCCCGCTCCCTGGAGGCTGCCCCACCCACCCAGCTGCCTGAGTCCAGCGCTGCCTGGCGCCCTTTCCTCCCGTGCCTGGCGCCAGGAGGGCAGGCCCGGGTGAGTCACCCCGGCTGCCGTGCACCACTTGCAGTTTTCTGGGCTGACTCAGGGCTTGTTGGGTGTCTGCCCCCTCCCGCCCACCCTCCAGCCCTGGTGAAGTGAAACCCCGGCAGGAAAGCCGAGATTAGATTCCCGCTAAACTGAAGTGAAACCCGACACCAGATTCCAGGGCGGGATTGGGTGTGGACGGGCGGGGTCCTGGAGCCCCGGGGTTCACGTCTAGAGGCAGCAGCTGCCAATTTCCTGGGCCGAGGCAGTGAACAGGCCATTGGCTCATCTGACCGGCTTTTTCCGCGCCTGCCGTGTGCCAGGGTCGTCCCGGGCACTGGGGTGTCCCAGCGGGGAACGTGGCTGTCCCTGGCTCTTGGTGGGAGGTGCAGGAGAGGGAGCAGTGAGCGAGTCATCAAATGAGGAAGCACGATCAGATCACTTCAGAAACTGAAGAGACTTGGGAAGAAGTAAACTGGGCGAGGTGACGGGAGTGTCTTGGGAGGGAGAACTTTGGCCCAGGTGCCAGGGGGGCCTCTCCCCTGGTGCTGGGGCCACGCCCTGGCAGAAGAGGAGCCAGCCATGGAAAGAACTGGGTGGGACGGGGCGAGGAGGATCTGGGCACAAGGGACAGGCTGTGCAAAGGCCCTGGGGCAGGACCGTGCCTGGTGAGTTGGAGGAACAGCGAGGAGCAGGAGTGAAGTGAGCCGGGGGAGAGGGAGGGGACAGGGCAGGCATGCAGGGTCTGGTGGGCCACACGGAGGACTCGTGTCTCCCCACCCAGGGACGGGGAGCCCTGGAGGGCCGTGGGAACCTAACAGGTGTCACAGGGAGGACGGGCTGTGGGGGTGAGGGCAGGAGCTCGGGGACTAGGGCAGATGAGCTCCTTTCATCCTCCCAACAGCCTGGAAGCTGGAGACTCATCGTCCCCAATTTTCAGAGGAGGAAACTGAGGTCCAGAGTGGTAAAGTCACGTATCTGAGGTCACACAGCGTTGAGTAGCCTTTGAGGGCAGGAGACGGAGCTTGGCATCTCTCCACTGGGTTCTGGCCCATAAGCAGCCTCGATTTTTCGATTCTTTGAAATATTCTTGCCTATTTTGTTATTCGTTAATTAGCGATTTCTCCGCCACATGCTGTCCACCTGGGAATGCTGGGACAGACCCGTCTGGTGACCGCAGTGTTTTCAGAAGCCAGGATAAGGCTCCGCACACAGTTATGGGGTGATCAGGGCTGTGATGGGGACGTGTAGGGGGCTGGTGGAGCCCAAAGGATTGAGAGGCTTCTGGAAGGAGGAAGTAAACAGACCTGAGGAATGAGCCAGGGGCTGGCAGCGCATGGCAAAAGCCTGCAGGGGAGGCTGCCAGGACAGGGCAACCCCGCGGGGCCACGAGTCCTGCTTCCGCAGCGCCTCCTGGCGGCCAGCACCAGCCCCGAGGCCCGGCGTGGGCCTGGGTGGAAGTGTGCCACGTCCCCTCTAGGCCAAACGGCCATAAAGGAGAACTGTGAAATGTGAATAAATAACAGATGGTTTGTTTCCAGAAGTCAAGGACTGTGTCCCTGCTTGGAACCATAACTAGATGTTTTGTAAACGTCCTCCCACCCTGTGGGCCCGGAGGGGGTAGCCCTTGGCCGAGTGACACACAGCACATGCCTGGCTGGGGCTCACTTGGGCAGAACATGGAGTGCGGGCTGCATCTGAGTCGCACGTATCTGCATCTCCACGCGATCTGCTTGGCCCGCCGCCTGGCTAGACACAGAAGGGGTGACAGACCTCCCCCACCCCTCGGCCTCCCCAACAAACTACGTGGGCACCCGAGTCACACCCTGTCCCTCCTCCACCTACAGCCCTCCGGGGCTCCCATGTCCCTCGGGATAAAAGCCCATGGGGGCGGGGCCTCCAAGCTGCTCCTCCCTCACGTGGGACACCGTCCCGCCCCCAGGGCCTTTGCACAGGCAGTGCCTGTGCCTGGAGCGCCCATCCACCCGACACCTACAGAGCTCCCTCCTCACCTCCTCCAGGTCTTGGTCCCAAACCCCCCTCTCAGTGGGGGCTCCTCTGAGCGCCCCATTTAAGATTCACTTACAGTCACGCCCACCAGATCGCCCGAGCGCGCTCCACTTTTCCATAACACTTAGGCTTTTGGACAGAATAAGTCCCTACTGGTCGCAGACACTGCCACCCCCCTCTCCCCGGCGATGCGCTCTGTTCCCCCGGGTGCCTGGCGTAACCGCAGGGCTCTGCGCCGCATGGGAACTGCTGCTCCCGTCGGACTTTAGACAGCCTCCTGGTTCCAGGTCCCCTCACTGCCCGCGGGCAGGCAGTTCATTCATTCCATTCCCCACTCATTCATTCACTGAACAGCATGTGTTGAGCACCTACTGTATGCCCGGGGGACGGGTTCAGATTTGGTGTTGACTCTGGCAGACTCTGTCCGTACACTCATGGGGCTCACAGCTCCGTGAGGGAGACAGACACAAGGCTGTGTGGCAGGACCTGCATGGGCTGGAGATCCGCAGGGGGAGGCTTCCTGGAGGGGGTGCTCCTGGAAGGAAAGGGTGCTCTAGGCAGAAGGGCGGCCTGGGCAGAGACCTCGGGGCAGGAGGGCGGTTGGTGACTCCAAGGGATGGAGCGGGGCCAGCAGGCTGACCCGGGTGGAGGCCCTGGGTCCCCCCACCCCCACCCCCGCCAGGAGAACACGATGCTTCGTTTATTCGTGGGGACGCGGGTGCCGCCATAGCGTTCACTGCCACCAGGAGGTGTTGTCCGACAGTGTCTCCAGCCTCTCTCCCCGCAACGTGGGGTGGGGATTCCTCCCAAGAGAGCCCCTAGGGGCAGGTTCTAAGTGCCACGTTCCAAGCCATGCCAACACCCTCCCACACCCGTACGGCCCCCACAAATAGCATAGCGGCTGTATAACTGGGTGTTTGGAAAGCGGTAGTGCAATGCCGCTGGGGACTACAGCCCGGGGAGGGCAGTCACAGGCCTCAGGGCCCAAAGCGAGCTCACCCCCCCACCCCCCAAACCCCACCCAGCAGCCTCGGCCCCTCCTCCCAGCCGCGGGGGTTCCTGGGTGGGGGTTTTTATTTTTAACCTGCTCAGGGGACACCGCCTTTTTATAGCCAGGGGAGGCACCCGGGGAGGCACCCCGGGGAGGCACCCGGGGTTTCCAATTTCTGAGGGAAGTTTTAAAAAAAGTTTTCTTCCCAAGAAAAGGAGCCGCCCAAACCCCCCCTTTCCCAAGGCTCCCCTGGGGTCCCTCGGAGCGCTCAGCGGGCCCGTCCCCACCCTGTAAGCTGCATCCCCCCTCTCTGCAGGCACCTGGGCGCTGGCGTGTGCCTGGCCCATCCTTCCTGGGTCTCAGATTCCCCCAGGACGGAGCGAAGCAGTCGGGCACCCTCCCGCTCACTCCCGAGCCTTGCTCTCCCGCCTGACGTCCTCACGCTCTCTGCGGCCCTCTGGCCTTGCGTTCATTTCTTTTAAATTTCTTTTCTATTCCTTGAGTTGCTTGATATTTTTCTTCGACTTTAAAATGAACACCTTTTCCCCTGGAATCAGATAGCGGTGGTGGTTACACAGAAGTGTAAAAGCCACTGAACTGTACGCTTTTCAAGGTGAATTTTATCTCAGTAAAAAAAAGAATTTTGTATAAAATACGACAAACCCGTCTTATACTTTTCATGTTTTTAAGCTTGGGTCACCTGCAGCATTAACATCTGTGAACTCACATGCTGGGGGGGGGGGCAGCTATGTATGCTTTGTTCCTTAGAAAAAAGCAAATAGACACATAACACTTTTTTAAGTTCATCCATGCGTCCTGCATGGCGTGCAGACAGAAGGTGGCCTGCAGAGCGCCAGGCCCTTTCCATGGGGAAACTCACCCAGCCCTCCACACAAAGCTGGGCGGCTGCTGCCGTCACCCGCTTTATAGATGAGACCGGGGCTCAGGGGAAGCACTGTCCCAGGGTCGCGTGGCCTGTGTCCCCACCACTAACTCACCCTGCCCACCGAGCAGGCTCTTCTCTGAAAGAGGAACTGGCCAAGTCAGAAATGGAGGGCAAGTCGGTGGCCTGAGGGCAGAATCCAGACCCCTCCCCGACTGGGAGTTTCATTTCATTTAAACTTAAGAAAAAGAAAAAGAACACTTTTGGTTTCAATAAAACTTAATTTACAAAATTGAGGCTGGATTTGGCCCACAGGTTCCTGCCTTAGGTCGTTCATTCTCTATTTTTCCTCTTTTCTAAACATTTAAAACTACGTGTTTCTATCCCTGCTTTAGCTGCATCCACATTTTCATGTTTTATGCTCGCTTCAAAACCTCGAGTTTTCTTTGTGATTTCACGGCTGCCCAGTGGCCTGTTACCTGCCAGCCCTGAGTGACATCTGAGTTTGAGGTCGGTCCCTCAGGGGTCAACACTGGGCCAACCCAGCCACTCAGAGGCCTCCCTTCCCTGGACCACGACCTCCCGTCGGTCAACAAACTCTGAGCCCCTAGTGGGTGCCAGGCGCTCTCCTGGGCTCCGGGTGGACAGGGTGAGACAGCCGCAGGGGGGCTCCCACGAGGCCCGGCAGCCACCTCCAGTCCGGAGCTGGGCTCCCACCTCTCTGCAGCCCACTCAACGGCCCCCCATCCCCCCACCTGGCTCTGGCTCGAAACCCAGGAGTCCACGTCTTCCTCCTCCCGAGGCTCATGCTTCGACCCAAAGCACCAACAGCTCTCGCCAGCCACCCCCAAGCAGATGTGGCATCGCCCGCTTCTCCCCAGCCGAGGCAAGAGGTCCAGCCCGTTCCCCCCATCGCGGGGGGCATTCTTTGGTTTTGCCGTCCCCGACGTCCTCGTTCCGTTCGGGGCCACCCCGCGTTGCACGGGGCACAGATGTCTCGGGGAGGTGGGCTCCTCCTTCAGCCCAGCCCCGGCTGACGGCCCGACCCGAGTGGACCCGAGTGGACCTCAGGGCCCCGGGGCAGGACGGCGCCTCCCACCCCGTGGCCGGCAGCGTCAGGACCCTGAGGCGGGGCCGGGCCCTTCCCAGGGCTGAGCTGCTGCGGGAGCCGAGACCTGCCCGAGCTTTGGGGCGGCTTTCAGAGGGGGTCTGAGCCTGTAGAGCGGGCCCGTGGCACGATGGGCGTTCCCCCGCTCGCCGCGTCTCCGTGGCCGCGCCCGGGTGCCGCAGGGAGCCCGGGGTGCGGGTCCCTGAGCGGCCGGAGGGGGGCGGCCCGCGGGGCGCACCCCGGACCCGCGGAGCCCGAGCCCCGGCCGCCCCCGCCGCTTTCCCCCGGGGAACCCCGCTCCCGGGCGTTCGGCCCGCAGCTCCGAGGGCGACGCAGGCCGCAGGCCGTGTCCGCGGAGGTGTCGGCCGGGAGCGGGTCCCCGGGGGAGGGTCCCCACGGCGTGGGCGTGGGCCCGCCCCGCCCGCCAGCTTCTCCCTCCAGCTCCTCCCGGCCCCGCCCCGCAGCTCGGGCGGCGCTGTGCACGGCGGGGCGCAGGAGCATGGTCGCGGCCGCCACCGGACCACGGGCCGGCCGCCGGGGGACGGGGTGGGGCGGCGGATTAGAGCCCGGGGGAGGGGCGGGCAGTCACCTCCACCGCTCCCCCCGCCGCCATCTCAGCGGCTCCTCGGGCGGAACAAAATGGCCGCTGCAGCCCAGCGCCGCGGGCGCGAGGAGGCGCGTAGGGAAATGTAGTCCGCTGAGTCGGCCCACGCCGCAAGGGGGAGACGAGGCCGTGACTGTGAAGACTACACCTCCCAAGAGCCCGCGGGCCGCACTCGGGGATCCTGTAGCGTGATGCATGGTGGGAATTGTTCGCCTCTCGGCCGATCGTGGCGGAAACGCAGCAGGAGGACTACAACTCCCGTGATGCTTTGCCACCGCGACAGCTGGCGCGTGGTCCAGCACTTCCGGCGGCGGCCTGAGTGCCCGAGGACCACGGTCCCCGACGGGCGTCCCTCGGAGCCCATTGGGGAGAGCACGAAGGCCGCGCCGGCCGAGGTGGCCACTTCGGGCTGCGCCGGGCGGACCGACGGGCGGTGCCCGAGGGCAGGGGACGCCCACGGGGCGGGGATGTCGGGGGCGGGCAGCGTCGGTGACCCCGAGGGTCCGTCCCCTGCGCCCGCTCCCTCATTCATTCATTCATTCATTCATTCATTCATTCCCTCACCCGTTGATCCTGTCCACGGAAGGTGGGCGCCACCTGTTCGATGCCGCCAGGACTCCCCGGGGTTTCAGAACTCCCCGGGGTGCTGCAAACGGGGGGGGGGGATTTAGTGAAAACAGCCCGACTGCCACGCAGTCCGGCCGCGGAGGGGCTTGGCCAGGAGGGGCCAGCCTCGGCGGGCGCCTGCCGGCCCGGCGGCCCCGGCGGGGCCCCTCCCGCAGCTCCGGGTCTGGGGTCGCAGCTCCTGCGGGGGAGGTGAAGCCGCCCTCCGCCCAGGCAGAGGGGAGCCGGCATCCAGGGAGAGGAGAAGCGACCCGAGTCCCTGGTGGGTCCACTTTGGTGCCCCTGCGGGCTCCACAGCCGCACAGTGCGATGCGTCCCCGACCCTTCTCTCGTGCGAGGTGAGGCCTGCGTCCCCTCCCCTTGGACGCGGGTGGTGGACTCGTGGTCGCTTTCACCTAAGGAGGAGGGCAGGAGTGGCCCTGGGGGTTCCGAGGTTGAGGCGTGAAAGGTCGCCCGCTTCCCTCTTCTCTCAACGTGCCCGCTCCAGAAAGCCAGCCACCACGAAAGAAGTCGAGGCCGTCTCGGGACCCGGATCATGTGTAGACCCTCGGGTCCACCATCCCAGCTGGGACCAGTGTTCCCGCCATCCCCTCTGTGGGGGGTTCCCTGCTGTGAGTGAAGCTGTTTTGCACCTTCCCAACCCACCATCCACCAGCTGACACCATCCGCAGGTAACAGGAGACTGCCAGGCCCCTCCTAGCTGAGCCCTGCCAAATCCCTGACCTGCAGAATCCGTGACGTAGAAGATAATTGTTCTGAGCCCGTACGTGTGGAGTAGATCATGATACAGCAGTAGTAACTGGAACCACGTTAAACGCAGCGTGTGGCTTTAACTTGCGTGTCTGATTACTAACCGAGTCCCACAGTTCCCCAGGAGTGTGTTTACTATGGCTGTTTCCTCTCTTCTGGAAACTGTTCATGGGGAAGTATGCCATCATTTGGTTTCTAAAGGACGGTCTCAGTGGGTCCTTGAAGGGACTACAAAGACCTATGCCATTTAGCTCGGCCTGAGGTGTTTTTATTCGTCTTTGTTTCATTCATTTAGACGTGTTTGTTGATATTCTAAGCACCTACTATGCTTTGGGCCACATTCTGGGGGATGTATCAGTGAGCAGACAGATGCTGTTCTCGAGAACTCAGAATCTGAACAGGGGAGGTAACTTAAGGCAGGGTGTGTGGTCAGGGATAAGGGAGCTCAGCCGGTGAATTCAGTGTTCCAGATTGTTCTAGTTATCTGTTTTGACTTCACGGAGTACCCCAAGCTTAGTGACTGCTGTGAAGTGAATCATGTCCTCTCAAAACTTGTATGTTGAGTCCCTAACCCTCAATGTGACTGTATTCGCAGAGAGTCTTTAGGAGGTGTCATGCAGGCTTGAAAGTCACTCAGCATCACTCCAGCCCCATGCCATTTGCTGGAAGAAACTCAGTAAGTCCAGGCCACTTACAGAGGGGAGAATCAGACGCTGTTCTCTCAGGGGAAGGGAGTCAGACGTGGGAGGGGTGTCAGTGCTTGTGGGTGTCTTAATACCCCGCACAGGAGCGAAGACCCAGGGGAAGGACCATACAGCGGACAGGGAGCATTTGCTACCTCACCAATCACTCCACATCTACAGGACAGCATCTTAGGGGAATTCTCCAAAGATGAAGGGATGCTCCCTTCTCCTTAGAAGTCTCTGAATTAATTACACAATTGATGAGAGATTCAGAGCTAAATACGTCTATCAAAAGGACATTTTAACAAAGTCTTATTGATTTTTTCCCTCAAGATAAGACATCACTGAGTAATGAACAGGCATTGTCCACACACTTAGCTGTCTGTGGTGAAGTGTCCTTTTTTTTTTTTGGTAGCAGAAGTCTGAATTGTGAAGAAAGCAGCCACACATGTGCTTGAAGTTTGGGGAAAGAAAGAGGCACTTGCTGTGCGAGAGCTATGTGGAGGCAGAGATGACGTCATGGCATCCAATGACATGTATTTTCTTTCTCATCGAGGGCCTTAAGAGGTGACCCTCCTCTGGTTATTGAGTAGCAGGAGTGCCTGGCTCCCTGTGGCAATAAACAAGAGGAACTTTTCTTTGAGTCTGTAATTTTTAAAATGGAAATAAAATTCACCACGTTGAAGTGTCCACATCAGTCGTTTGATACACTCACAGGGTTGTGTGACAACTTCCTAGTTCCAAAACTTTTTAACACCCCAAAAGGAAACCCCATCCCCATTAGCAGTCACCCCATATGTTATACATTTATTATATATTATATAAGCACATAAATATATATAATGTAAGCATATAATATATTATATGATAATATGTAATATAATGACAACATGATATTATATAATATGTATAAAGTATATAAAACACTGTAACGTATAAAATATAAACTCATGACATATAAGATAAAATGTAATGCACACACATAGATACAGTGTATACATGATGTTTTCCTACTAATTTGTGGAAGGAAGTAAGTTGCAGTCTTGACAACCTTTACCCGTGAATGCTTCGGCAGGAGTTCCCTGAGAATGAGGACATTCTCTCACAGATGTGCAGTTCAGTGATCAGAACCGGGGTGTTTGACACTGACCAGCCCTGTCATCTACCCTCTGTCCGGATTCCAGCGCTTTCGTTGTCCCGGTAGCGTCCATCATAGCTACTCCTGGAAGTCAGAGACACTCGCACTCGCAAGCCTCTTGTGCTTTCCTTCTCTCGACCACTAGTTTACCGCTGAGTCTGAGCCAGCGGGATAAACCAGGATGAATTTTTCCCCATGTTGCCTCCCCTGCCGTCTGTCAGATGTCCCTCCTCTGCCCTAAGGAGCATGTTCTGCACCCTGCCTGGTCACTTCCAGTTAAAAAGTCTCGCCCTGTCCAGTCCTGTTCATTTCCATCTCAGAGTTTTCTCCAACACCTTGGCCGGCTGATCACGTTACTGGGGAAACACGGAGTGACGTGGAGTCCCCTGGGACCCCCCCTCTCTGTGCCCAGTCCCTTCTGCCTCATTTGCACGTGTGTCAGGTGTGCTGTTTCTGTCTGTCCCTCCGTCACCGGCTTGGCACAGGGCCACAGGGGGTCTTTGAGCTTACCATCTGGGGTGTGTGCAGACCACCCACACAGCTACCCTCTTTGGGCACAGGCTGAGCTTCTTGGATCCAGAAAGGCAGGGACGGAAGAGGAGAGGCTCTGGAGCCAGATGTGGGTTGCGGGAGGAAACTCAGCTATCTCCTTGTGATGCCGCCTGCCTGTTGTCATGGAAACCCAAGCCACTCTCTTTTGAAGGACCCATTAAGGTGCAGGATATAATCAGCGCTCTGGCTCTCCCTGGCAGACCCTGACCCTCTCTGCGGGAGGTCACCGCAGATGGAATCCTGAGGAGTGACACAGCATCCAAGTTCTGCCCTCACCACCCCTCTCCAGTCCTCGCTGGAAATGACTCGCTGTGTGACCACAAGTCTCCGCTCCCGTCTGCATCTTGGCCTCCTCCCCTGTGGAAATGACAGATGGACATGTCACAACTGCCACACTATGTGTACCAAACGGTGAGAAGGCCACAAGGTAGGTTTAAAATGCAGACCCCAGATGCAAACCGCCCACATTCAGGTCCTGGCTCTGCCACCCACTAACTGTGCAATGTTGAGCAAGTTGCTTTACCTCCTGAGCCTCAGTTTCCTCTCCTATAAAATGCGGTATAATAATGACATTTTCCTCATAGTAGGTGATCTATCTAAAGCTATTTAAAACAGTGTCTGGAGGGAAACAAATCTAATATATCTATCCAGTGGAATATTATTCAGCCATAAAAAAGGAATGAGCACTACCATGTAGTCGAGCCTTGAAAACACGATGCTCAGTGGGAAGCCAGATACAACAGGCCACACGGTGTGTGATTCGGTTTGTGTGAACTGTCTACAACGGGCAGGCCACTGAGACGGAAAACACATTTGTGGTTGCCAGGGGCTGCAGGGAAAGGAGTCTGGCAGGCATGGGGTTCCTTCTGGGCTGATGGAATGTTCTGGAAGTAGGTAATGGTGATGGTTACAGAACTCTGTGAGTGTACTTAATGCCACTGAATTTTCACTTGAAGGTCATTAAAATGCAAATTTTCTGTTCTGTGGATCTTATGAGATTTAAAGATTTTTGATGGCTGGACACAACACAGTGACACTTGCATAGAAGAAATAACTGTTACTTGGAGCTCCAAATGAGAGGACACAAGGCTTGCACCAGGGGCAATAACAGTAAACAGGAGCTGCAGGAGCCGCTTCTGTGTGACAGGAGGGTGGGGCTTTCTGGAATTGGCTAATTTGAATAATTTCCCAGGCTCTGGGACAATAGGGCTGTCCCTGGTTGCCTGGTTCCTGGCCCTGGGGCAGTCAAAGCAGGTGCCTAATGGCCTTTGAGTATGAGAGGTGATAAGGGAAGTGGTCCAGGTGTGGACTTAATCCATTGCCCTAGAGGAACTGATCCGCCTCTGAAATGGGGGTCCCTCTGTCCCTTCCTCCTTCAGCCTGTGGAGATAGATACTCATTTCTCATCGGTGTAAACCTGTCCGTGGAATTGCCGGGTCAAAGGGGAGAAAAGAAACTTCCCTTTGGTTTCAGCCACGGCTGCTTGACGAGTCTGTCTGAGTGACTGGGTGGAATCCTGTATACTGCTGCCCCCGCGGCTTCACCTCACTCTCTGGACCCTTCGCTCCTACTTTCTGGAATCACCTCACAAATAACGCACACACTGGGTCTTCGTCTCAGATCCCACTTTCATGGAATCTCAAGTTAATTGGACACTGACCAAATAACAAGATGGTCGTACCTTCAATTCAGATGTCCACTGTGTGTGATGGCCCATCTTTGTAGGTGTCTGTGGACCTCCGTGTTTCTACGTCTGACGACAGGCTCAGACACCAGCATTTACGTCTCAGCTGCCTACTTACTGGGTGCTCGCTCTGAGCTGGGCGTGGAGATGTGTAAAGATGAAACTTGTGAGATTAGCTGAGGTGCCCCCTTTCAGAGGTCTTTGGGAGAAACAAAAGGTTGGTGGGGGGGTTTTTCCCCAAAGTTTTTTTCAATCAAAAGAAGGAGTCTCCTAAGTAAGACTCACTAGGGAAGCTGGTCAAAATGCAGGGCCTGGGGCTGGCCCTACCTGCGGCTTACTGAACCTGGGGGGCACCTAAGAATCTGCCTTTTCTGTGGGCTTCCTGGGGGCATCCAAGCCAGAGCCTGGGTGGGTGAGCTGTTGAGTGAGCTGCTGGGACTATGACATACTGTCATCAGGAAGGGGCCAGATCAGGCCGGGTGAGGACATTTGAATATTATCTTGCAGGCAATGGGAATCTTGGAAGGGTTAAAGGCAAGGGTAGAACTTGATTAATTTGTGTTCTAGAAAGACCCCTCACTGTGTGCGGAGAATGAATTGTCTGTGTGTGTTTTAGGAAGGGGGGAAGAGGCCCATTAGGCGACCAGGCAGTGATGGAGGCAGAGGGGTGAAGAAGAGGATGAGTTTGCTAAGAATTACTTGCCTTGGCAAATACAGGGGTAGATGAGGAGGGGAGGGACTCTGGGATGTGGAGTGGCTGCCACATCAGTGGGAACGTGGAGGAAGGGATGAACTGGGGGTTGGGTTGCTGGGTATTTGGTTTGAAACGATTAATCCAGAGTAGCTGAGAGACACCCAGGGGGAGACATACGTAGAAATATCAGGGCAGAACTCCTCTCCCACAGGAGTCCCTAAAGGGCTGTATCTGGGGGCCTTTTTTTAAAAAAAAAATATCTGAATGCTCTCTCATTCTCAAAGGGCACTTCTAAATATACCACAAAATCCCTCACAATTAGCCTTAGCCCAGACATCGAACCCCTCTCTCCACACCATTCCCGAAGCGCCTCTGGCATGTAGGTGTCTTGTAATTGTGTTTTCTCTGCTTGTTAATGGACCCACTGAGGCAGTACTCCCGGGAGAGAGAGAGATTTCATTTGTCTGGGGCTGAGAAGGGAGACGGGGGTTGCCAGAGCTAATGAGGAATCAATGCCTCGTAATTGCTAATTAGAGCCGGGCTCTCTCCTGGGGCTGTTAGTTGGCTGGCTGGCCCTTGAGTGTCCACAAATTTAATTATACTCCCCAATAAACACCTGCAACAACCAGCACCCTGTGGTATCTCTGTGGGGGAGACTGAGGAGAAGCAGGATTTTCATGGTTGTGCTGAAACATTAATTCATTTATCGATGAATGCATTGGTTTATTCTCTGATGCCTTTATTGATTCAGCAAACATTTATTGAGCACCTGCTGTGTGCTAGTGCCTGGATTGGGCGCTGGGACCCAGCAGTGAAAACACGGAGTCTCTGCCCTGATGGAGTTCACTGTGTAATGGAGGCAGCCTACAGTCTGTAATCAGTTACCACGACAATAATTGGAGCAGGCTCCGGAGAGAAGATATCCCAGTTTATGAGTGTGTATAATACAGACTTGACACAACTGGTAGTGAGGGATCAAGGAAAGTTTTCCTTGATGAAATGAGGCTTGGACAAGAAGGCAGGAGGAGCTATGGGGTGCTCTGGGAGGTAGAGCATCCAATCTGAGAGAACAGCAAAGGCAGAGGCTCCGAGGCTGGAATGACCTTGATATGGTGTCTGCGACTTGATTAGGATGTCGCAGAGAACTGCAGGTGAGCCTCAATGATGCTACAGTTCACTTACCAGGCACAAGTTTACATTCATCCTGTAGTTGGTCCATGGAACTGATGGTGGGGTGGGGAGGAAAATATTATTCCTGGAATTTTTATTGAAAAGTCTCTGTAGAATCCTGGTTAAGGGAAGGCTTAAAACTCCAGTCCCTCATTGATTCCCCAGGAAAGTGTAGTGAGGTGGTAAGGCCTGGATTTAGAGTTGGGTATTTTGTATATCCAGACCCATGGGAGCATGCGAGTGACATGGCCATGCCTGGCACATCACTGTGCTCACAGGGTGCATGCCCCTGTTTTATTCTCTCCCCTGCCCTTGACCCATGGAATTGGCCATCTCACCTTTTGGGTGGCAGTTGTTCCTTCCTGAACCCCCACCCCCACGCTTGCTTGTCTATCTTGGGTGGAGGTCGATGGGAGTCCACGCTATGAGGAAGCTGTGACTTGTTGTCATTGTACATCAGAACAACAAAATCACTAGTCTTCCACACAGCACTGGACCACAACTGCTCCAGGCTTCTTTGCCACCTTTTGGCCCGTGTATGAGACCCTTCTCCCCTAGTCTTTCCCAGGGTGTAGCAGCTGGCTTCCTGCTTCTCCACTGCCTCCCGTCTCCCGTTCCTGGTCCTCTTGGAGAGAGGCAGGGTCTGCTCTGCAAGGATCCGACTCCCACCCATGCAGCATGGAATTTGGAGTTGGAAGGATGTGGGGTTGACGTGAAGATTCGCCCTTGGCCTGGGAGCCTTGGGGCTAGCTATGTATCTGCCCCTCTTCTGGACCTCAGTTTCCTCGACTGTCACCTGGGTGTAATAACACCCAGGTTCTGAGGTCAAAGGTGACATAACACAGTGTATGTAAGACGCTCGGCACAGTGCTTCCCACACAAATCTAGAAGGAGCACCGTAATGTCGTCTTGGCAGGTGACCAGTGCCCCCCGGTCCCCCTGATTGGCCATCTCACCTGTTGAGAGTGGCGGATTTCTCTGCGGGTTCCTGGCATCCTCTCACCTGGAGGATAATGCGTTGGGAGGTCCATAAGTGAGCGGTAGGTCCGCAGAGGCGCCGGGCACCTCGGGCCACCCTCGGTTCCCGCCTGCGGGCCCCGGGGCCCCACGGCCTGACGCGGGGACGAGGCGGCCAGGCCGCCGGGAGCTGTCCGCGCCCGCGGTGCTGAAGCGGCCGGGCCCCTCAGCGGCCGGGCCCCTCCTTGGCCGGGGGCGCTGTCCGCGTCTCGGTGCTGAAATGAGGAGCGGTTTTCCAGCCGGGGCTGAAGGAAACTTGACTCGCGTCTCTCTCCTCCCGCTCGCCCCGCTCCCTCCCGTCCTTGGCTTCTCTGACTCTCTGGAACTCCCGGCCCCCGGTTTCCCCCGCTCCGGGATTCTCTTCCCCGGGCTGTTTCAGAATGGCAAGCGGGGAGAAGCTGAGAGGTCGCAGCCAGGACTCCTGCTTCCCGCCTCCCGGCATGGCCCCGATGTTCACCTCTCAGGTAGTCAGCCCGGTGGTGTCCGCTCTCCAGACCGTCTAATTCCACCGTCTTTGTCCCCTTCTGGGAAGGTGTCCACGCGCTGACCTGTTGGCCAGTCCCATCCCCAGGGTACCGGGGTCCCCCAAACCACCCCTCCCCCTGTGCAGCAGAAGCCCGTCCCCAGTGTGCCTCACCTGCTCCCAGTCCCGTGGGCAGATGCAGGTGACCAGTGGCCGCTGAAGTGGGGACGGGCGCTTTTATGGGCTGCAGGGAAGGCGGGGCACCGGGAACCCGGGGAGGGGCTGTGCCAGCCCGCCAATGGGACTCCACCTCGAATGCAGCCCCAAAGATTACCTCATAGGTTGTGGCCTCGGCTTCAGAATAAAAGTCTGGCATCTGCCCAAAAACTCTGTTGGGGCCGGAGGGGTAGGGAACACTCCTCGTGGTCCCCAGGATCTCCCCGGCTCAGCTCAGGCCTCCTGGGTCTCTGAGTCTCCTGTCAGCTCAGGAGCTCATGCTCGTTGCCTGCTTGTGCTAGTGCTGGATCAGGAGAGAGAAAGCTGGTAAAATGCTGTGGGGGACACAGGGTAGGTTCAGAGTATTTAAGTCTAGTTCCAGCTTTGGAAACAGATCTGTGGAACTGTAGGGCTCAGGAGCCTGAGAAGAGGTGGGACTCAAGCCTAGACCTTCTAATTCCTCAGTTCAAAAACCAACTCATCACTTAGTTTGTCGTTTTGCTTTACTGAGCAGTCTCTGAGCCAAAGAACACACAAACTTGTGTTTCTCCTCCTTGCTGTGGGACTTTGGGCATGGATGGTAGTGCGGTCTCAGAGCGTCGTGATGCAAAGTTAATGATATGATGTGTGGATTGCATGTTGGAAATAAACAATCAGGGCCAGGACTAAGGTGAGGGAAGCAGCTGCCTCGGGTGCAAAATTTAAGGACACACTAAAAACTCAGTGATCAAAAGAAATAATATTTCAAAGAAGTGTTTTAAGAAGTCAAAATTAATGCAAAAAATCCACAATTAACGAAGTATGAACATTTTAAATAAAGACAAGATCTGCATTAACAATTTTTCCTGTTGCCTAGGCTTGGTATAGCATTAGAAACAATGTCTGGACATGGTAAGTTTTCCAATACTGGAGCTATTATTATTTTCTGAGACATTCCACCCATTAATTTACTCAAAAAGCTTTTATTGTATTAGGCATTGGGGACGCGTACATGAATTCATCAACCAACCTTCGTTTAGGGAGGGGGAAAGACATGAAAAAATAAATCTACTCAAATGTAATATGTATGACAATAGAAGGATTTGTGTCCTAGCCTGTGCTCTCAGCAATATGAAATTTCCCTAAAAGGGCTGACTCTTTTGTGGAATTTGAGCTCACGAATGAGTTGCCTGCAGATCACCTTTGGATCCAGGAGCCTCAAATAAGGCACCTAGCATGTGTCAACAAAGCTGCCCAAACCAAGGGATGACTCCATAGATGCACTGGGTCAAGGTTTAGTCAAATCCATAGGGAGTGGGTGCAGCAGCTATATGGGATTCTGACACATAGTAGGTACTCATCAAATTCACTGTCAAGTGCATGACTTGAGTGAGCTCATCTGAAACACACTAACTCCTCCATTCTGCCTCCCACTCAGAGGCTAGTTCCGGCTTCTTAGTTTCAAAGGAGGAACAGAGAACTTGCTGCAAAAAGAAGAAAAAGAAATTGGAGTGTAGCTTGAAAATAGCTGCTTTGTTTGTGTCTCTGTACCCCTACTTTTCCTTTTAACTTTTTTATTTCAAAGAGAAATTCAAACCCACAGGAAAGTTGTAAGATCAGTGCAATGAACTTCCATATCATCTTTACCTAGATTCGCTCACTCATCATTCACATTTTGGCACATTCACTTTATCTTTGTCTTTTCCCCTACATTTATCTTTGTCTCTGTCCCAATTGTGTTAAGTGGCAGACACAACAGCCCCCCATTCCTAAGTACTTCAGCAGGCATCCCCCAAGATCAAAGACAATTCCCTATGTAACCATAATGTGATCATCACAACCATGAAGTTAAAGTTGTGACAACATTACTCTCTAGTCCCTAGTCCACCTTCCAGTTTCACCAGTTGCCCCAATACAGCACACTGTCTGAAAACGTCTTCTGTAAAGGACCAGAAAGTAAATATTTTCTGCTTTGCAGGCCAGCTGATTTCTCTCCGGCCTGCTCCACTCTGCTGTGGTAGCTCAAAGGCAGCCTTGGAGAATATACAAATAAATGGGTGTAACCATGTGACAATAAAACTTTATCTATAAAAACAACGGCAGCTCATTTGGCCATCGTTTTACGGCCGCTGTGTAGAAGAATGTGTCTGGCTGGTGAGAGGCACATGGCTTTGGCTGGGTGGTTGGGCAAGGTCTTTCTGGGGTGGGCCCATTTGAGCTGAGACCTAAAAAGTGAGAAGAAGAAGATGGCCATGGGAAAATTTAAAGGACAAATATCAGGCTGCATAGTTAGTTTTTGCATTATTGTTTGTAGGAGCAGTTAGTTCCTAGAACCTGGGCTTGTGTGTGTGAGACAGAGACAGAAACAGAGACAGAGACAGAGACAGAGACAGGCCCTGACGTGTTGGATGATCAAGGAAGGAGGGAAACTTGGAGATATAATCAGAGAGACGTAGCCAGGGGTCTGGTCATTCAGGCCAGGAGCAAATCACACAGGAGAATCTCTTCCCCTTTTTTCCTCTCCCTCCTTGAGCTTTTACTTTGTGCTGGACTCTGCACCAAGCACTATACGTATGTCAATTAATCCTAAGGCCTCAGAGCAACCCCCTAAGATAGCTATTACTGTTGTCCCCATTTTGCAGGTGAGCAAACTGAGGCTCAGAATGGCTGACGAACTAGTCCAAGGCCACCTGAAAAGCAAGAGCTGTGTTTAAATCTCCTTCATGTGCGCCCCTGCCCCTCACTTCCAGGAGAGTGGACAACGCCTTTACACTGAAGATTCCAAGATTTCCCTGAAGTTCTTCTAAGCTGCAGAGCAGATGTGAAATGGCCTGTTTTACAGGTGAGGCAGAGGCCTCTTCCACGCAGACTGCAGCGATCATGACTGGAGCTGGAATGGCGACTCCATCTGCTGACTCTAAGACCTAAGTTCTTGTCACTCGTCCACTCCTTTCCCTGTCCCCTTCCAGAGGGCCTCATGTGTAAAGGAGCTCATACATCCTTCTCCCCCCCACACACAATCTTTTTAAAAAATCTTATTGAGAATTCATTTTTAAAGCCAAGTTTATTGAGGTATAATTTATGTTCAGTAACATTCATATTTTAGGTGTACAGTTCTATAAATTTTGACAAATGTGTGGTTATAATCGAGATATGGAACAGTTCCCACACTCCAGAAAGCTCCCTCATGCCCTTGCATAGTCCATCTCCTTGTCCACCCCTGACCCCAGGTAACTGCTGATCCAATCTCCATTATTATCGTCTTGCCTTTTCCAGAACATCATTTAAGTGGAATCACACAGTATGCAGTTTTTGGTGTCTGGCTCCTTCTACTCTTCATAATGCACCGGAGATTGGTCCCATGTCATTGTGTGTATCAGGAATTAGTTCTTATTACCGAGCGACATTCCATTATGTGGGTGGAATACAGTTTGTTTAGCTGTTCACCAGTGTGGGGATACTGGGTTCAGGGACATCTCTAGATTTGGGGGCTCTTATATCTCCAGGCTCTTACAGCTCGGAGTGAACAAAGCTGTGATGGAAGAGACTTGGGGCATTGTGGGAACTCAGGGAGGTCACCTGACTCAGTCCAGGTGGAGGAGGGGGTAGAGAGCAAACCAAGGAGGGCTTCCTGGAGGAACCCCCCCTGTATAAACTGAGACTAAAGCAGAGGAGGAGTGATCTGAGTGAAGTTGGAGGAAGTGTGTTCCCGGTAGGAGAAACAGCATTTGCAAAGGCCAGGAGATGAGATTTGGACCTTTGGGCTGAGGATCACTTGGTTGCAGAGGCCTTCCTCCTCCTGCCCCTTGCTGCCTGCCTTTGGGTCTAACTGGTCCATTCAAACAGAGGCGGTGACTTTCCCTTGCAGACACTAACACCATAGTAGTCTCCATTCTGCCTTCTAGAATAACCATAGCTGGATTTTTTAAATCACTTACTATGCCCTTGCTAATTCTGGCTCTGCCCTTGTCATCTCCCTGAGACTCTCAGCTTCATAAAGAGTGCCCTTTGCTTTGGTTTTTCCCCTCTGGGTCCCCAGGATCTACAACATTTGCCTGTGTCCCAGAAGAGAGACTGCTGCAGGTGGGCAGAACTGAATGCGTCTCATTAGAGAATGTCCCTCACAAGACTCCAGTTAGGAACAGTAGCTAATTATCTCTGGGGATAAAAATCCAGCAATGACTACTAATTAATAGCTCATCGTTGTAGGAAAAAAGGTTGAGTGATTCTTCCTCCCTGTCCCCTGCCTGACACGCGCGCACACACACACACACACACACACACACACACACACACCTGTACACGTACACGCACACATACACACAGCCCCTTCCTCAGCCGTTACTATAGAGACCTTGTTCCCGCCACCCTCATGAGCATTTATAAATCGAGACTGCACAGATGGTGGCCTCAGCAAGCCTGTTGTTCTTTCTTTTAAGGACAGTTTCTGGAGCCCTGAGGATTAAGGAAACAGGGCTACTCTGGACAACATCTGCCTGGGGCCCCGAAACTTGACCCTAAGGCCCAGGCAGGGGAGGATTAATGGAGGCCTGTACCCAGAAGGGGCAGATGCACAAACAGGGCCACACACAGCCTGAGGCCAGGGGGAGGGGAAGGGGGGCAGATTCCATAATGATTCTAACCCCAGTGAGAGTCACCTCAGGCACCTTAACACTTCAGACCTGGTGAGGAAGAGAGAATCTGGCAGTGTGTGTCCTGGAATCACGGCAGTAATAGTAGCTAGTGTTTCCTAAGCATCTATTTTGTGCCAATCACTGCACACTTGGTGTATAAGTGCGTACTGAAACACTGTGTATAATAATTATCATAGTGCCGATGCTCCATTATTTGTCCTTAAGAGCTTCATGTATCATACCAGGGCAAGAATCTTGCCCATTTTAATCCTAATGCCTGGAATTGATAGTGAATGAATGAATGTATGATCTCCTTTACTTCTCACGGCCACCCTGCAGCATAATTACCCAATCCCATCTTTCAGACGTGGAAACTGAGGTTCAGAGAAATGAAGACTTCCCCCAAGGAAACCCAGCAAGTAGGGGGCAGAGGAGGGAGCTGAAAGGAAGCCTTCCTGTTACTGAGCCCCCCCACCCTCCATGTGGATGGGGCCCTGAGAGGGAAGGCTGCTTCCTCTGGCTCCCAAAACAGGTCAGGAACCCAGCCAGGAGGAGAAGCCAGCTTTTCTGCCCCTCTCTCCAGGACTCTTCTCCTTGGCTCTCCTATATTCCCTTGTGGCCCTGGCACCAAGAAAAATGTCCCACAAACACTGGGTCCCCATTGTAGGTATTTGCAGATGATGCTGTAGAAACCAGGTTTGGGCCTTTCAGAGCCTTCTGTGGGACCAGCCCCCAGTCTCTGGAGGCTGGTTTTCAGGCTGCAGGGCTGGTGAGGAAAGCCAAGCCTCAGTGGTTTCCTGTCCTGCCTTGAATCCTGGAGGGACGTGAATGAACACAGGACAACGCGTTCTCCAGCCTCAGCTTCCGGAAGCGCTGCAGAAACGTGCATGGACAAAACTCCAGGTACAACTCTCCCCCTCAATCACCCTTCCTCCAACTGCCCACCCTACGGTGGGGGGAGGGGCCAGAACAGAATTCCTGGCAGCCCTCCGGGGTGGAAGGGAGCAGAGAGCAAGATGTGCTATGTCAGGGAGACCCCTTCCGAGGCTGTGCCATCTGTGCAGAGACAGAAAAGGCGAGAAAGAGCCAGCGAGTGATAGAGCCTGCCAGGCAGAGAGAACAGTACATGCAAAGGGGACAGCAGTTGCCAAGGCCTGGAGGCAGGAACCTACCTGGGAGAACCCAGAAGAAGGCCAGACCCACCCCGCTGCCCACTGCGATCCTGGGCCGGTTCCTGACGTCAATGACAGAGCTGGTCCTTGGAGCCTGTGTTCTATGTAATGAGGCTGAGGACTCAGGGCCTCAGCAGGCCTGGCACAGAGTAGGTGCTCAATTAAAGTTTGTTGATGAAAGAATGAATAAAGCAAGGACCCAGAAAGAATTTAAGAAATCAGCCAGTCCAGGAATCAAAAGATCTAATGCCTGCAGGGGCTTTTCAGGTGAAAACCCCCAATTAGGGCTCTTAAAAAAATCGTGTAAGGAAACAAACCCCAGTGGCTGCTTATTTGACTTGAGGCCTCCTATGCACTCCGTTCATCTTATCTAGAGAAAAAACTGAGTTTGCAGCTATTGAAGACACTTGCGGGCATAGCTAAGAGCTGGGACTACAGTGATGAGCTTCTGCATGTTGGATGCCTAGATACTGAGATCTCTGTATTTTTTTTTTTTTTTTTTTTTAGCTGGTGAGGAATTGGAGGCTCAGAGAGGTTAAGGGACTCATCTAGAGTTGCAGAGGAGGCAATGGCAGACTGGATTGGATCCCATTCTGCCTGGAGCTGAGTTTTTGATACAGTCCCTTTAAGGGTATATTGTGCCTAATTTGGTACCAGAGGAAACCGAGACCCGGTGAGATGTGGTGTGTGTGTGTGTGTGTGTGTGTGTGTGTGTGTGTGTGTGTGTTTAATTCAACACAGCCGACAGCGACTGATTCATTTCTCTAAGACCCCAAATCTTAAGAATCAAGCTCGTGGAGCTGATTCCAGCCCCCACATCTAGATTTATCCACGCAGGAGGCTGTGGTTTCCCACCCCCACTGCCAATACGCCAACCCATCTCCCAGACAGTAACGCACACAGTGTGCGTGTTACTGGTCCAGACGAGCGCGTGCCCCACGCTTCAACAGGCCGACGACATTCAGAGCATCAGCGTCGGGAGTAAAGTGAGGTTCATTCACGGAGGAGGCGCCTAACTGAGAAGATGGGGCCTCGGGGCTTCCTCAGACCCAACTTAAGCAAGTCCAAAGTGGAGGCACCTTTCAAATCAAGGGCCAGGAACCCCGGAGGGGCTCTTTCTGTAAAACCTCCGGCCCCCCGCAGAGTCCCTCTAACAACGACATAAAGCAGGGGGGCTATTCGCCTGAAGGCCCTGGGGACCAGGCACCAAGCCAAGATGGGGTCAGAGAGACCCGGGGTGTCACTCGGGAGCAGGCCTTGGTGAGCCCTTTCTGGTGGAGGTGACGGGGGCAGAGGCGAGGCGCTGGAGGGAGGGGAGACCATTTCCCCGCCCCCCACCCCAGCTCCCGGGCCCTGCCCAGCCCCCAGCTCGGTCCCGCGCAGGCGGCGGCGCGCTCCCTCCGCAATTACGGTAATTAGCTCCCGGCCAGGCCCGGGCGGGCAGGTGGGTGCAGGGAGGCGGACTTTGGCCCAGGCTGACCTGCTTCCGGGGGCGCCCCCCGATTGGTCCGCGCCGGGCACGTGACGCGCGCCGCGGACTTGTTGCTGGGCATCCCGGCGTTGCCAGGGCAACGCCCCGGCGCATCCTCCCGCCAAGCGCGGGAAGAAGTGGCTCTAGACACGCGGCGGGGGGGCGAGCGGGGTGGGATGGGGGCGCCCCCTCCCCCAGTCCTCCCCGGCCCCTCCCCCCATGACCCCCCAGGAGCCCCCCACGGGCTCCCCATGGAACCGACGTCCAGGTGGGTGGCCCAGGCCGGTCGCACGTCATCGCAGCCTGGGCCGGGAACCACACACCGCGCCAGCGCGGACAGGACCCGAGCCAGGGACGCCCCCGGGTGCGGACAGGGTGCACACACGGACAGACAGACACACGCAGACACGCAGGTCCGGCCCGCGTGGCTGCCGACAGGCCCGCCAGGCTCGGAGCCTCAGAGGGGCATGACCCTAGACAAGACAGAGAGGAGGGAGCCCCGTCTCCGCAGTCACCATCCTTATGGCAGGTGCTGCTGGGCCTCGGGCAAGCGCTTTGCCTGCCTTTCACCCTCGTTCCATCCTAGGGGAATCTCATTTCACAGGTGAGGAAACACTCAGAATCAGGCCACACCTAGCTGGGAGACAGGGACTCCACCCTCCAAAGTATCGATTAGATAAGTCCATGTACTCATTCACTTTATACAACTTACTCTGATGATGACGGTACTGATGCATCAGTTAGCTATCGCTGCATAACAAGTTATTCCAAGACTCAGTGGCTTCAAACAACAATATTTGACGTTTTGACATACACCTCTTGTTATGTCACCAAACACCCAAGGAAAAGGTATTTTCTTACATGATTGGGATACAACAAAACATGAAATTTAGCATTGATTTGATGTTCTTATCTAATACATAATCCATCTTCAAATTTCACCGACCATCCACATCACGTTCTCTGTAGCACTTTTCTCTTCCGATCTGGAATTTGATCAGAATCATCTGTCACATGTGACGTTCTGCCTAAATTGACTATCTTGGTCTTCCATGACACTTGAAGACACAGAGTTGTCTCGGAGACGCTTTGGGTTTGGAATTGTCCTATGGTCTCTCTAATTCGTTTCATTCATTTGACAAACACTTGTTGAGCTTCTACTGCATGCCAGGCCCCGGCATCCCAGCAGCAAACAGGACTTCCCATATTAAAGTTACCAAACGAATGGGCGCTGGCGATGCTCTGCCATGTCCAGTCCTGCCTAGCGAAACGTCGTCTCTACTGTTCACTCCCTGTGTGACCTTGCATTAGACACTTCCCCTCTCCGGGCTTTAGTTTCATCCTCTGGAAAATGTGCCTGGTGCTAGCTCATCTTTTCCACTCACAGGGGTTCTGGAATTTGATGAGACCACACGTGGTGGTGGTAAATATTGAATGCACAGTAAACAAAGTTAACTCGTGATTTTTATTATTCTGTGAACCTCGTTCAGGGTTTTGCCCCCTCAGTACTGCTGACACTGGGGCTGTCCTGTGCACTGTAGGCTGTTGAGCATGACCCTTGACCTCTGCCCACTCCATGCCAGGAGCACCCTCCCCTAAGTCGTGATGACCACAGACGTCTCCAGACATCCCCCAGTGTCCCCTGGGGAGAATCACCCTTGGGTGACGACCACAAATCTATAATATGTGATTTTAAAGAATGGTGATGATTGACGCAATCTGAAAATAGGAGATCGAACATTCCGTATCTACACAACCAAGGCCTGATTGATGCTGATGAACCTAAAGTGGCCCTCTAAGCATCTTTGAGCTTAGCGTCTCTGGTTTCACAGGAAGATTTCCCAGGCTGAGGTCAGACACTCCTTGCTGCCCACCCGCCTGGGCCCCCAGAGCATCACTCCTGCCTGGCTCATCCTCTGTGCCTACCCGCTCAGCCTCTGTCGCCAGCCCTGAGAACAGGGGCTCAGGTTTCAGCTCTGGGCAGCTGCTGGGAGGCCCCGCCTGGCAGGTGAGGGGCTTGGGAGAGAAGCCTCTCTGATGAAGACTGAGCCTGATAATCCCTGTGTCTCTCTTGTTCTTGGCAGAGTGTCCCAGCTCACCTGTGACATCCAGCTCAGGGGCCCGAGAAACGAAGAGTCTGGTGGGTGGGCGGTCATACAGACATGTGTTCTGTGTGTCTCAACTGGGTGTGTGTGGGGGGGTGGGGATTCATCCCCCAGGGGGCATTTGGCAGTGACTGGAAACATTTTTGGTTTGAGGTGCCACCGGCATATGACAAGTAGAGGCTAGGGATGCTGCTAAACATCCTACAATGCACAGGCCGGCCCACGCACCAGCGACACTCGTTGCCAGCCCGGATGTTGGTTCTGTGGGGGTGGAGAAACTCTGATCCGTGTCAGGGCTGCATCTCCACACGCGGACCCATCTTCTGCCAAGCGCACGCACACGGCCATTTACTGCTACACTCATTTCATCTTTCCATAAAGCGCTTTACTCGTTGTCCTTTTCTTATCCCATGATTGCATATTCTTTGTCGATAGTTTAAAAAATAGAGAAGAACACCCATGAAAATGAAAGTCACACGACAACCCCATGCAGAGGAAATCGCTGCCAAGAGTTTTTAATAGCCTCCCCCGACTCTGCCCCCAATGTATCTGTGTTCTCATTCATGTATTTAAAGACCCAGAGTTGTCCAGCACGCTATTTCACTTCACAGATGGGAAACATCTTTTCGTGCCTTGAAATTCTCTCCTACGTTTCATTTCCTGATGCAGTTGCCCCATAGTTTAAGTAACAAAATGCCCATCATTGGGCTTCTTGGGTGTTCGTGGTTTGGGGCTAGAGTAGCTTTGTGACAGAGCCCTTTGGGACTGAACCTTGCACTCACTCACATTTATTTCCTTAAGGTACGTGATTGGGGGCAGAATTGTCACATCAGCAGATGTAATCATTTAAAAGTATTTTTTCAATGACAACTTACCTGCTTCCTCCACCCGCAAGGCAGTTGATGATTGCAATTCTAACAGCAACGCAATTTGAAAATGCAATTAGGGAAAAGTTTAAAGGAGGACACACAGAGGGGAAGTACACCTTTCCGTTCATCCCGCGCTGGGCGCAGTTTGGAGCGCACCCTGCCACAGCTTTTTCTGTATGGATACAGATGTGCTTGTGGGTTTCACTTCTACAGAACATGAGGTCACTCTGATCTTAAGCATCAAATTTTTTCTAAAGTGAGCCAAGACTGAAGGGTGCATTGACACAACTAAGAGACACAGAAAGGAGAGAGTGTCCCCAGAGGTGGGCACTGTGCGTGTGAATGCCCTGATGTGTGAGGGAGCACAGCCCGGTCTAGGCACTGCCACCAAGCGGTGTGGAGCAGCGAGGGAGGGGGCCCAGCCGGACCTGTCTGCAAAGTCCCGTTTCTGATGCTGGCTGGGCCCGAGCTGGGTGTGAGCAGGTGGGACTTGGGCTGAGAGCAGAGCTGGTGTCAACGGGACTCCCAAGACTGTGGCCGGGCGAGATGGATGGTGGGGAGACTCGCGGAGGGCCGGGGTTCCAGGGGGCAGACTGTGAGTCCAGGTTTGGATGCCTCAAGGGAGCCCTTAGTGTTGGGGAGCCGGGGGTTGAGAGGTCAGGTGGGAAGTGGTCAAGAGGCTGGGGGAAGAACTCGGGATAGCAAACTGCCGCTGAGGGGCAGGCAGAGGTGAGGACGAGGCGGCCAGATGGCCCGAGCACTGGCTTTGGGGCCTGGTAAACCGGCGCCCAGTTGCCCACCACCCCCAGGCCCCCTACTCTGGTTCTAGATTTGGAGCAGAGCCTGGGAGAATCTGTGAGGGCTGCAGTTGTCGGCCTCGGTTCTTCCTCCTTTATCTCCCCTTCCAGAACTTCGAATAGATTTCTATGTCTATTAAATCCAACAGCAGAAAAATGTATAGCAAGAGAGCAACTGTTTTCTTCAAACGGAGGGAGGGAGGGAGGGAGGAAGGAGGGGAGGGGAGGGAAGAGGCTAGGAGAAGAGAGAGGGAAAGTGGCAAGTGCAGACGACATGCTCCTGAAGCCATGGTGACCAGTGTGACTCAGGAGGGGGTTGCTGATGATATTGGTAATAATTTTGTGTGGATGGGTGCAGCACGAGTTATTACAAGGGCAAGGCGGCATGTGCGTGTGCGCACGTGCACGGGCGTGGCTGCGGGCATACTTTCGGAGGTGTCTCGCATCTGCGTTTGTGAGTGACTGCAGTGTGCGCACGTTCCCGCAGGGGTACAGTGGTGAGTCTCGTGTACATCCAAGTGTTCCTTTACATGCATTTGTGTAATCAGCTCTGTGCCTCTGTGCATCCGAGCGTGCGCCCGCGTGCACGCTTGTGTAGGCATCTGAGTCTGCTTGCACCTACACGTGCACACAACACTGTTCATGAATGGCTCGTGAGCACAAATGCCGGCGTTTCCGTGCGTGTGTGCGTGGGTCACGTGTGTGCAGCTCCAGCAGTGTTGATGCACAGGCTTAGGTGTGAGTGCACCAGGGAGCTTGAAGTAAACGTCTGGAAATGAATTCTGTGGTCTAGTTAATGGTCTTGGAACAATTTCCTGATTTTGAGAACGTTCTAGAGTTATGTAAGATGCTACTATCAGGAGGAGCTGAGGAGAGTGAACAGGGACAGTCTGCGCCATATTTGCAACGTCCTGTGGAGCCTACAATTGTTAAAAAAATAAAAAGGTTAAAGAATCCGGGACTGGGAAACATGCACTTCACACATTTTCATGTTTTCTTAAAACAAGTAGGAGAAATATGCAAAAGAAAAAATCTAGGCAGCCAACCTATAATTATTTTAAAGTAAGATTTTAAATGTTGAGATCATGGTTGATGCTCTAAGTCTCCCAGTGGGGGATGGTGATCCAGGCGCCCTGCGTGTTTGGGGGCAGGGGTGGGGGTGGGAGTGAGGTGGCCATCTGGTGACTAGGGAGGACCTGGGAGGAGACAAAAAATGTGCAGAGTGAAGTACAGGATTAGCCAAATTAGAGAACACGGGACTTCACAGGTAAAGACGAGGCAATTTAATCAAGGTGAAGTGGAAAAGTCAGCGGCATCAAGTCTCCTGGGGCGGCTGGGGAGCGAGGGGCAGAGCAGCTAATCCCTGGGGGTGTCAGGTTGTCTGACCACCTGCTGCTGTGATGGTCCCCCCCAAGCCCCAGAGTCTGGAGTTGAAGGGGTGCGGGAGTGGGGAGGGAGGCAGAGATGCCGAGATGCAAAGGATGAGGCAGGGAAGGAAAGACAGAGGGAGAGAGAGAGAAACACGCAGAGAAAGAGAGAGATACAGAGGAAGAGACCAAGAGAAAGACAGAGAAAGAGAGAGAGAGACTATTTAAGCATCGCTGCCTCTGTCGAGCCATTGTCTGCCTGCCTAAGAGGATGGATCGATTCGCTGGTCCATCCGGTCGCCCTCTCTCGGCAGGCCGGGGATGCATCAGCTCCTTGTTGCTGTGTAACAAACCTCCCCACACCATAAAGGCTAAAACGACATTATCCCTCATGGTTCTGGTGTCTGGCTGGGCGATTGAGGGCAGGCGAGCGGGGCTGGTGGGTCCCAGATGTCACCCGCCCATGTCAGGGGCCTGCCGGGGTGGCTGGAAGGCATGGGTCGCTCTCCATGTGCAGGGCTGCTAAAAACTACGTTTCCCAGAATGCCTTGCAGCTCAGCTCCGGATGCGAAGTTCTGTCCTTGGAGCACAGCCAGGCAGTGGTCAGCACCAAGACCACCACATGCCCGTGTCCACCTCAGACTTCTGCTTCTCCTCCAACTTTGGCCTGATTGGGAAGGCAAGCCAAGGTGTGAAATTTAGGTGCTGTGGGTGCCCCCCCCCACATCCCCTTGACCCACCCTAGACTTGACCTGCTGTCAGTTCCAGAACCTTGCGAGTTGGGGGTGTTCTCCAGTCGGGGCACTGAACTTGGCCACCACGTTGGATGGGGGAGCCAGGGCTGCAAGACGGCCCCTTAGCCAACGGGACATGGCCATGGATGGAGAAAGGGGGGACAGCTCTGGGAACACAGCGTGAGGTCTCCCTGAACCCCCTGTGGGCACAAGCCCCTGTTGTCCACGGTGGTCGCCGCCTGCATCGCCCCTCCCGTGCCCAGTCTCGTTCCCTGCCCCTCTCGTGTCCCTTCTGCTCCCACATCAACTATTTGTCCCCAAACCCCTGTCCCAGGGGCCGTAGCAAGGGCTGGTGTTCAGGGCGCTCTCGTGAGTTCCAGCTGGGATTTGGGCTTTTTTTTAAATGGCTTTATTGAAATATAATTCACATACGATGTCATCCCACCTTTAAAGTGTACGATTCTGTTTTTTTATTGTTTTTCACACATCCACAGAGATATGCCACTGATGCCACAACCTAACGTGGAACATTTTCTTCCCCTGAGAGAGAAACTATTTGCATTAGCAGTCCCTCCCGGTCCCTGACCCCCCAGGCCACTCACCCCCTTCCTGTTCGGGACCCTGTGTGGTCTTCTGCGCCTGGCTTCTGTCACTCAGCATCATGCCTTCGAGGTCCATCCACATCGTAGCATGTGTCAGAACGTCACTCCTTTTCATGGCTGAGTAATATTCCGTTGCCTGGATGGACCACACTCATCTGCTGATGGACGTTTGGATCGCTTGCGTTTTTGGCCGCCGTGAACTTCGATGTGCACGTTTTCGTGCAGACGCAGCTTTTTATTTGTCTTGAGTGTGGACAGGAGTGGATGCCAGATCGTGTCGGAATTCCAAGTTTAACGTGCTGCGGAGGGGGGTGCTCTGAGCCCCAGCTGGATCCACTGTCTCTGATGATCTGTTTCTTATAGAATCGCTGGTTCACCTTCCCCACTGGGAGGCCGGCCCCCAGGACAGGGACTTCCCTCTGTCCCCAGGGTCTAGCCCAGGGCTGGGCACGCAGCAGGTGCCGCGTGAATATCTGTTGTTACAGAGAACTTAGAGCCGTGCCAGGAGCACCCCGTGCCTGTGACCGCTGATCCCGCTGCCAGAGGCCCTGGACCGGGGGAAGTCTGGGCCCGGCCCCGTTCACTTTCCATGCTTGGTCTTGGGGTCTCTCTGTCTCTCTCTCTCACATCTCTCCCCGCCCACTGCAGCCTTCTTTTACCTCTCTCAGCCTCTATCTGTCTGTCTGTCTGCCTGTCTGTCTCTCGTTGCTCTCCTCTCCTGCCACCTTCGTCTCCCTGTCCTGTCCTGTCTCTCTCAGTCCTTCCCGACTCTCCCCGGGGAGACTCTGTGCCTGCCTCTGTCGGCCGTATCTTCCCCGTTTCTGTCTTGTTCTCCCTCTCCCTCCTCTCCTGACTTTCGGTCTGTCTTGAGCTCTATCTTGCTCCCTCTGTCCTCTCTGTGTCTCTCCACTGCTGTCTCTGCCTCTCAGGGGGGCCCCCTCCCGGCTCCCTGCCCATCTCCGTGCCCTTTAAGTGCAAACAGGAGGGAACTGCAGTCCCTTTCTGGGGACCCCTCCACGCTTGGTTGCCAGGGCACTGGGGCCCAGGAGGGGCTGAGGGCTCATTACCCTAATGGCATCTGCGGAGGGCGCCCAGCCAGCCTAGGAAATGGGCCACTTAAGCCTTCTGGAGCTAATGGTGGCCTTCGGCCACTTCCCCCTGCTGCTCTCTAGGCTGTGCTGGGAGAGGGAAGACGGGGAGAGGAGAGGGGAGCGGGAGGGGAGCTAGGAGAAGGAAATGAAGTGGGGAGAGAGAAGGGAGGACTGGCGGGGAGGGAGGTAAAGTGGGAGGGGGCTTTGTCTCCTTGAGTGTCCCGGGAAAATGCACCGGGCCTGCTGGGGGCAGGGAGGCTGGGCACCGAACCTCAGAAGCAGGGCCCCCACACGCTCGCAGGCCACCCACACATTCCTTCCCGGGGCACCCCGGAGCCACACACGCCCTTGGTCACAGGCACCCCCATGCTGCTCTGGAAGTTCTTGGGACCACCCCCACTACAGGCCCCTAGGCCCCGCAGAGCCATGGACATGGGCCATGGACACAGTACAGCTGGGAGAGGCGCCTAAGGCCACACGCAGAGGTGCCTGCTCAGGATTTGACAGGGAGAAGCAACACGCATGACACTTGGCTCGTCCAAGCACACACAGCCATAGACTCACAAACACATTTCCACACACATGTGCTCACACACAGTCACAGACACACGGACATGTATCCACATACATGTTCACACTCACGCTTACCTGGCCACAGGCACATGTAACACACGAACACACATGTTTACACGACACAGCCACGTACTCACATCCATATACATGCTCCCACACAGGCGTGCACAGACACAGGCACGTATACACACATCCACACACATGATCAAAGAGACACGTCACCAATACACGCAGGGACGTGTGCTTGCCCACATACGGTCACGTGAACATATCACAAACACAACCACACGAGTGCTCACCGACACACTGTGCGCACATCCACACTCAGACGCACGTGGTTACGTGTGGTCACACGTCCATACGCGCACGATCACTGACGTCGTCCACACAACCTCATGCCGAGACACGGGCCCAGACCCTTACCTGCGGTAACAGACAGATCGGAGTGCACTCATGCGCTCACACTCACACACTCACACTCACACAGAGTAAGAGCAAAACGTGCTTCGCTCACACAGCGCTGGGAGACACAGGACCCCAGGGACATGCCCCCCCAAAGTCTCACACGTGCCCGCAGGCTGCACGTGACTGCCGACACAGAGCCGCCGAACACCGACACCCGTGGGCTACGGGTCCCCTGCACAGACCGTCAGGCCCTCGGTCAAGTGCAAAGTGTCACGAAAGTACCCACGGAAACAGACGCGTGTTACGAACGACACACGCAACGGCAGCAGCCACATGGGACTGGCCCCGGCCTCAGTGCGCCAGGTTCTCCCAGGGAAGTTGGCCGTCTGGGCTGTTATGGAAAACCCTTTAGACAGGAAAGCAGCGGGTGGGACTATGGGAGGGGACCCCACTGACAGCGGGGCCAGGCCCGGCCTCTGCGAGCCTTCCCCTCCTCTGTCCTCTGGGGGACTCGGTCGTAAGGGTTCTCTTCATGGGGGCTTGCTTGGGGCACCGTGGGGTGAAGCCGGCTCAGCCACCCACTGGAGGGAGGGCTCTGGCCGGCCGGGCTCGCCCTGTCTGCCCAGCCCAGCCCGGGGTTCAGTCCTCTGCTGCGGTCTCACCCCATC
Source organism: Cynopterus sphinx (assembly GCA_030015415.1). Classification (NCBI taxonomy): domain Eukaryota; kingdom Metazoa; phylum Chordata; class Mammalia; order Chiroptera; family Pteropodidae; genus Cynopterus; species Cynopterus sphinx. Next base: position 38,824,866 of record CM057390.1, on the reverse strand, counting down.
CTGGTCTTTCTGGGTGGATGGGAGGGGGTTACACTGGGGGGACCTGGGTTTGAGACCGGCCTTCGCCTCCCCAGGAAAGCGAGCTCTTCGTTTCTCTGTGGGTCTTTAGGGCTGAGCTAGAAAAAAGGCTCCCCCAACCCTCTTCCGTGGAGTCCCCCACCCAGGAGCCCCTTCCCCTCTCCTGTGCTCTGGGGTCATGCCGACCTGGCTTCCAGTCCTGGCTTCGCCTTGTTCTGTGACTTTGGACGAGTCGCCACCCCTCTTAGAGCCTCAGTTTCCTCATCTGTAAAGCAGGGAGATTCCCTATCAGGCAGGGCAGTCCCCTTGTCTCTGCCCTTCCCCCCATCTCCCCACTTCTCCCCCCTCCCGTGGCCCCTGGAGTCAGTGGGACTTCACACGGCCCTGTAGGATGGGGCTAGGCCACGGCTCGCCCCCACTTCCTGCCTGGCTAACTGGGGGGCTCCGTTGTCAGGAGGTGGCCCCGCCAGCCTGCCCCACCCCCGTTCTGTTGCTGCCAGCTCACTCCCACAGACAATGGCAGGAGCTGGCCGTCCTTAAGGGCTGCTATAATTTGTTTGAATTCAGTCCGAGAGACAGTGATTACTGCTCATTAATAGACCCCTACGTCACTCTGTCTTCTCACCCTGCAACTCTACTGCCGTCACCCTCCCTCCCCTCAGCCAGGGGAGGACAGGAAGCCCTCCCAACTTCAGTTGGTCCCAAATTCAAGGTCAAGGATGTGATGAGGTTCGGTGATGCGTTTCAGGTGGGTCAGGGTCCTGGCAGAAAGGAGCTGGCTGGCTCCAAATGGGGGCGAGAAGGGAATTCCACGCTGGGCTTATTGCTTAGCAGTGTGGACAGGGCTACGGGGACCACAGGGTGGGGGGCAGCAGTCAGGGCCATCAATGTGTGGGGGTCATAAGGGTGAGGGGAAGGAGCAGATGATGAGTCTCCAGGGAGAATCCTAGGAAAGGGGTGCTTGCCACCAGGTACCTGGGCCCCCCATGGCCCAGTCAGGTTGACACAGGAAGGTTATCGGTTCACTTGGCCCTTCACGACATCCAGGCTTCACAAGTGAGACCGGACGCACCGAGGGGCTAGTAGTTTACCCGATGTTCTACAACAGGCAGGTGACGAGCCTGAGACTCGTACCCCGGTGCCTGGTGCCATGCTTGCGCTCCTAACCACCGGGCTACAGAGCCTTAAGGCGTGAGCTGAGTAGATGTAGCAGGTCCTTGGGCATGTCGGCCTTACATCCTCGCACGAAGGAGAGAGATTTCTGGAAGGGAGTCGAGAAACTTTCATTCACTCACTCACTCACTCACTCACTCATGTAGTTAATGCCTTTCCTCAGCAACGCAGGTCGTGTACCGTGGACAGACCGACGCCTAAGACCTGGCTCGGGGAAAAGCAGAAAGAGCAAAAACGACTCTTGAAGGGACAGCCTGTGACTTCACTGCTTCCTCGCCTGAGTGGGGACAGGTCAAGAGGCAACCGGCGAGGGGCCAGGCTGAGCAACGGGTGAAGGGGCAAGTCTGGGGGCCCACCCCGGGGCGCTGCCTTCCTGGGCCTCATGCCCATTAGCGCTCACGACAACCCCGGAGACAGGTCCTACTCTGACCCCCGTTTTACAGATGAGAACACCGAGGCCAGTGCCGGACACCGCCTGCCCAGTACCACGGGGGCCCCCAACAAGCATCGGCTGTGACTGTTGCTGTGCGGGGGAGACCTACTATGTTCCAAGGCCCACAGTGAGCCCTCGGTGATGGAAGGACACCTAACTTTGGGTGGCGAACACACCGTGCCACATACATAGGACGGATCACTGATTTGTACACCTGAAACCCATACGACTTTATTACCCGGCGTCACCCCGATAAAAAATAAAACATGGAACCCAGTCCTGGGGACATTCCGGTAGGTTCAGCGTGTGGGGGTGGGGAGCGAAGAGACAGACATGGCGAGTGAAAAAGCACGAGGCCCCTCCGATGCCCCATCTCTCCGCACATTCAGCCTTCAGATGGTGACAGTTTGATTGCGCAGAGCTCAGAATATTCCTGAACAATGCTAAGTGGCCTCGAGATGCAGGGAAGTGAGTCGGAGAGAGGAGAAAGGAGGAGAGAGGGAGGGAGGAAAGCCTCACCCTCCACTCACCACTGCGCCCCGGGTGTCCCCCGTGTGTGTCGCTTCTGCCTCCCTGCATTTCCAGGGCAGAGAGAACAGGATGGCTTTGTCACCGTCTCCTGACCGAGAAAGCAGCTTCTGTATTTATAGGGCCCGGCGAAGTGTGGCCCTATAAATGTGGCCCTAAAAACGGGGACGTGTGTGTGTGTGTGTGTGTGTGTGTGTGTGTGTGTGTGTGGACTCAGCGTGCCAGGGTCCCAAGCCCCGGTCCCCCGCCAGCCATTGGTGTGGCCCCACCTCTGGGCCTCGGTTTCACCATCTGTACAGGGGAATTTGTCATCATTCCTCCTCACAGGGCTTCGACAAACGTCACCTTGTGCGGACACGGGGATCGAGGGGTGCGAAACAGCACAGAAGGGCCCCCGGATGACAGGAGTTGGGGGAGGGGCTCCAATGTCCTCACTGGATGAAAATGGCCGAGACACGGTGGAGCGGTGAGTTCCCGGCTACCGCCAACCTCACCTGGCAATCGAAGAATTGTCGCCATGGTACACGGAGAATAAACATGATTACTGTCCCTACGGCGTCGAGGGAACAAATGATTTCGTTTAAAAGTATTTGTCAATAGCAAAAAAATTCCTTTTAGCTGTTGCAGGAGCCAGTGTCGGGGGGAAGCAAGCGAGACTGTTCATGAAATTAATCTCTGTCTCTTTCATGCAATCCCTGGAGTCATTTAAATCTGAACCTCAGTTTCCCCAACTGCAAAATGGGCACAATGAGAGACCCAACCCCCACAGGGTCAGTTATAATAAAGAAATTATTATTTAAAAACCCAGTTGAAGGCCCCAGCATCGTAGCCATCATTATCTAATGAACAGTTAGTTCACTAGCTATCATTATTTTCTTAACTAATTTTTCATTGAAAAACTGATACCAGCTCACGGAGGACACCGATTACATCAGAAAAGCCTTATTTATTACTTTCAAAAGACTCAAAGCAAATATTCTACATTCTTACCATTTTTAATGGGCTTTAATGGCGAAACGCACGCTTGGCTCATCCAAATTCAACATATGACAGAAGCGTAGACGCATGAAAAACAAGGCTCTTGCCCACCTGTTCGCAAAAGATTCCACGGCCTTTTATTTTATCTTTAGTTATCTCGATTGCCTTGAACTTCAGGTGCATAGAAGGCAGTCTAATCTAGGAACTGCTAGAAATTACCTTCTTCTTAGTGTCTTCTGTCTGATTCCCGCGATTTCCCAAGTGTATCTATTTTCACTTGTCTGCCCGCGCAGAGAACAGCCGCCGCATCTGTTATTTGCTTTTTTTTTTCTTTTTAAAACTCTAAATGTCTGGGGAGGGGGCTCTTTTGGGACAGTTTAGAAAATGGAAATTCAACCCGTAGAAAAGTGGGTGAGTGGAAAGTCAGCCTCACCCCCCGCCTGAGCCCCCACACACCAGCCCCCAGGGACCTCACCCACAGGGCATGGCCAGCCACCCCACAGGTTCCTTCCAGACGGTCTGTGCGTGTGCCCAACCACGCACGCACACGCACACACACATCTTTCTCCGACTGTGGTTTCTATAATAAGCCTCCAGCTCAGAACACGAAGGCCTCCTCGGTCCTTTCACGGCCTTCCTAAACTGTGGGTGGACATTGGGGCTGTTTATGTTCTTTTGTCCAGACACCTACCTGTCTAGCTACTGTGTCTTCTTCTCCTCGTGACCCTGAGAAGCCCCCGGCTGATGTCCTCATGGCCGGTTCAGATTCCTGGCCTTCGTTTTATTTTTAGGTGTCTTGATTACCTTGAAGTTTATCTGTTTAGCAGGCGGTCTAATCTTGTGCCATGGACTCTGGAGCCAAACCATCGAGGTTTGAATCTCAATTCTGTTGTTTATAAGCTGTGTGATCGTGGGCAAGTTACTTAACTCTTCTGTGTCTCCTTGAGCATGTTACTATCCTCTCAGTGCCTCAGCCTCCTCACCCACTAAAGGGGGGTGATGATGCTGATAGTGCCACATCATGGGGCTGTTAGAAAGGACACCACGAGTTAAAACCGACACTTCCTTAGAACAGCTCCCCTTACTTCATGCATGTTATTCTCAGACACACATGGGGTCTGATGCAGCCAGCCTTCACAAGAAATGCTCTAAAACTACAAATGCTGAATCTCTCTGCACTGACCTTTCCTTCCTCCTTCCTCTTCCTCCCTCCAGCCTTTGCTGAAGGCTCCCAGAGAGGCTAGACACTTGCTGGGACGGGCCAGCACCCCTGCCTGCTGCGGCAGCCTGCGTGGGACAGAGACGCTTCTGCACACACGGGAGTGTGTGTTGGGAGAGAAAAGTGTCTGACGTTGAGATGCTGAGGGCTGGGGCTCAGAGTGGAGCTGGAAGCGAGGATGGGGTGGGCAGTGGGATGGGAAAGGGGTGACGCTGGGGGATGAGGGGACATTGTGTGATGCTCTGCCGGCCACACTCCTGCTGACACCTAGTGGAAAGATGGAATGATCACCCTTTTCATCCCGGGGACCTCTCCAAGTGTGTTGCCTCCCACGACATCTACCTGACTTCCTCAGCCCCCCACTCTCTTTCCATCTTTTGGTGACAGTGAATCCTGCTGCTGTGAATATCTGTGGACAAGTTTTTTTTTGCATGGATGTATGTTTTCAGCTCTCTTGGATAGACACCTAGGGATGGCCTTTTGGGGTCAGAAGATCATTCTATATTTAACCTTTTAAGGAACTACCAGGCTGTTTCCTACAGTGGCTGCACCATTTTCCATTCCCACCAGCAATGTGCAAGTGTTCTAATTTCGCCACATCCTCGCCAACACTTGCTATTGTTTGTCTTCTTGATTATAGCCATCCTGGTGTTTGTGAAGTGGTAAGTCCAGTCAATATTGGTCAATATTAGGTTCTAAGTATCCCACAGATCAACCCCCTCATTGCCAGCCCCAGACCAACTTGAATTTCTGCCCTGATCTCTCCCCGCCACCATCCCAGTTCACAAAGTCAGTAAATAATAGTTCACTGAATGAACGTATGGATGGATGGATGGAATATTACGCAGCTATCAAAAAACAACATTACAGAAGAATGTTTAGTGAGGAGGGAAGACGTGGTCAGCTGAATAATGCCCCCTCCCCAAGTCCACATCCTAATCTCCAGAGCCAGTGACTGTGCTTGTGATCACAGGATTCCTTGTAAAAAGGAGGCAAGAGAGTTAAAATCAAAGAATAAGACATGACTATGGAACCAGAAGTTGGAGTGTTGCAGGACCACAAGCCAAGAAATGTCCCTAAAAGCTGGATAAAAGTAGACAGATTCTCCCCCATGGACCTTCAGAAGGAACCAATTCTGCCCACACCTTGGTTTTAGCTCCCTAAGACCAGTTTTGGGCTTCCGATCTCCAGAACTGTAAGTTAATAAACTTGTGTTGTTTCCAGGCAGTGTCTGTGGTAATTTGTCACAGCAGCAGTAGGAAACGAACACAGAAGCATTAGCAGATACTGCTGTGTGACAGTGCCCTGCCGGGCCACATTGGGCTTCGAGGCAAAAGGGAAAATGTATGCCTCTTGATTGTCTGCCCAACAATTTCATGTTTTATCTAACATTTAATGGTTAATTACCCCCCAGAAGTAGTTGTTGAAAATGTTATAAAGTGTTTGCTTCCAATTAGCACAGGAAGGTCAATTATAGGAAGTTCTTAATGTGAATTGTAATATGCTTACTTTTAAATTCCGGTATCTTTTAAATATTGTTGTGGGGGGAAATAGCCATTAAAAACACACTAAAACAGGTATAGAGGGGCACACTTTTTTGCCCTCAGACTCCAATGTGGCTTGCCAAGGCACCGCGAAAACCTGTCTTGGTTTAAAATTTTGGTGTTTTGTTCATTATGGAGCTATTTTGCCGTTAATTTGATACTTTAGAATAGCGCATTAAAATGTTGTCTTGATTATTCAGGTTTTTGGAGCCCCCTTAATTCCTGCACCTAAACCCAGTGCCTTATTCTCCTCATCCTGATCCTGGCGCCGCGTGGCGGGGAGGACACAGTGTAGCAGTTGACCCTAAATTCTTGCCATAACTTCCCTCCCCTTCTACTGTTACAAAAAAAGAAAAAAGACTTTTAAAATGCAAACACGATAGCACTGTGTTGTGAGGCTTAAAGCCACTTTATCTTCTTTTTATGTTTTTTTTTTCTTTTATTTTCTTCCACATTTCCTGCACCTGGCACGCAGACTATAAAAATACTGTATGAAAAATTAAAAAACAAAAACAAAAACCCCCTAAACAAAAGAAAGTTCTCGTAGAAAGCGGCTGGGGCTGAGCAGCTTCGTAAAGCCCGGCAGGCTCTTGGGTGACACCTGTGGTCCAGGTTCACGGACAAACGAGCCACTGGCTTCAGGGTGGTTTCGCGGGCCATTCTAGGCTTCGTTTGGGTAGGAAACGCGACGACGGCGAAGTGATAAAGCCGCGTTTGAGCGTTGCCTGAACACTTTCCTGCCTCCGGCTTCCGCCGCGTCCGACCGAGCGACAGGCGCTCAGGGGGAGCAGGGAGCACGTGCGGCGGGTGACCCCGGTTCTCAACTGCGTCCGGACCAGCGGTCAGCGAGTCCCCCTCGCACGCGGCGGGTCCCCGGTTCGATCCCCGGCGGGAGCACGCGTGTCCATTAACTTTTTTCCTTTACACCAGAATTTTAAAGTTTGGTTCCGAGAAACAAAAGTTCAAGTTCAAAGATTTTATAAGAAAGTTTTACGGGAGCCGTAGAGGGAGAAGAAAAACTTCATGGCCAGCTTGCGTTGGCCGGGAATCGAACCCGGGTCAACTGCTTGGAAGGCAGCTATGCTAACCACTATACCACCAACGCCAGGCGGAGGGGGTATCCGCCCCGATCCCTTTCGTAGAAAAGCGTTTCATTGGTCGGACTGTCCCATCGTGCCGTGGGGGGGTCCGCCCCCTGCCCTGCCCCCGCGCCCCGGGAGGCGTCATCCCCGGGACGTTCCACGACGCGGTCCGCGAGGGCCGTGCCTCCGTGTCTCCCCCCGCGCCGAGGCGGCTGTGGTGCCGGCCGGGCGGGGGCCAATCGCAGGCCGCCGCCTGCGCCGCTCGACTTCCGGGTCAAAGGGGCCCGAGCGCCTGGTGTCCGCCGCCGCCGCGGTCCCCCGCGCCCGCCGCTTCCGGGGCCGCAGTCCCGGGCCTGGAGCCGCGAGCCCGAGGCGCCTCCAGCCCCGGGACGCCCTGCCCCGCCCGGCCGCCGCGCTGCGCCCCGGTGAGAAACGCCCGCGCGCCCGTCCGGCCCCGCCGCGGCCGCGGGCCGGGCCCCGCCACTGACAGGCCGGGCTGTGCCCCCCGCACCCCGGCCCTGGGCCCCGCCATCGCCCGGGCCCCTGGCCCCGCCTCACCCCGTCTCCCCGCCCGCCCCTCCTCACCCGGCCTCGGCTCGGCCTCCCCACGGCCCGGCCGTCCCGTGGCCGCCCCGGCCATCTGGCTCCGGCCCCCTCCGGTGGGGGCTGCGCTCCAGACACCCCGCTCCCCCGCGGGCCCCGCTTTCTCCCCCGCCCCGTGCAGACCCGTGCCCCCTTCCCCCCCCACGCGAGGTCAGGGCCCTGTCCCCCGGCCGCGTCCCGCCGCCCGCCCTTTCCTCGGCCCCCCCACCCCCAGGCCACCTCCCCGCCCCCCGCCGAGGAAGCCGCTCGCCTCGGCGGCAAGAACGAACCTGCTTTCGAGGAGTCGGGGCTGAAGCCCAGACTTGCGCTGTGGCGCCACCCCCTGTCGTCCCCGGCCGAGCCCTGGGGGGCCCGGGCTGTGCGGGAGGACCTTTTCTCTTGAAGGCGGCTCGGGGCTGTGAGGTGCGGCCAGAGTCGGCCCCTCTTGCGGCCAGAGTCGGCCCCGGTAGAGGGGATCAGGTCCCCCCAAACCCCCGCGACTGCCCGGTGGAAGCAGAGCGAGCGGCGAGCCCGTCCCTCCGCGAACGCGCCTCATTCATTCGCGTTTACTCTGTCAAGGTCTGTGTCCCGTGCCCGCGGCCGGAATGGAGGCCTCCTGGACCCTTTAGGGAAAGGTCAGTTGTGCTGGGGTGGGCGGCCAGGAAGGCCGGGGGTGGGCTGCTGGGATTCCTCTGCCCGGTCCAGCAGGAAGCGGTCTTCCACAACCCTCCGGCCACCGCCTGCGGGAGCAGTTGTCTGGGACCCAGGCCAGTGGCCGCAGCTTTGTGTGCTCTTGCGGGAGGCTTTTCTGTTTATCCAGCATACCCAAGCATAAGAACCCCTTGAAGGACTGGGGGAGACAAAAGGGGAGGGCGTGGGGTCCAGCTAGAGTGGGCAGAGGCGCAGCTGCCCCCTCCCACACCGGACTCAGTGCCTGGCGTCCTGTCAGCGAATGGTATGCATTCTGGCTCTGGAACAGACTTTATTCCAGTTCTCGTCCAACTCATTCTCTGCTTGTTGAGATCTTCAGTCACTTGTTTAGTTGACGGTGTTAGCTATCATGTAGTTTCTGTCATGTCAGGTGCTATCCCTGACGTTTAATCCTCATGGTGGTCCTACTGCGGTCCCATTTTGTAGCTGAAGAAATTGAGGCACAGAGCGGTTAAGTGACTTCCCTAAGGTCACACGGCCCAGAGTGGCAGGGTCAGGATTTGAACCCATATCTCTCTGACATCAGAGCCCACTCTTCACTGCCCCGAGAGTGAAACTAGTGGTTCTTTTCAGTGATATGTTGCATCTCCTCTTCCATATGATCTCTGTCGTGCTTTCTTTCTCTCTAAGTTTGAAGCATCTGGGAACCTGCCCATCATCCTGGGACCTAGCCCATTGAGAAGGTGGTTGGATGCTAACCAAATCAGGGGTCCTTTTGACTTTAGACAGCATTCAAATGAGGACAGTGACTCGTACAACCTAGAACATTTATTGAGTGCTTCCTGTGTGCAAGGCACACCACTGGACTTGGGGTACCTCAGGAATAGGACAGATGGGGGCCTGCCCTCACGCAGCTGCCTCCCAGTGAGAAGTGCCCAGAGCAGGGTTCTTGGCTTCTGAACGAGTGATATTTGGGGCCAGGTCATTCTTTGTGGTGGATGGAAGGGGGCCATCCTGTGCATTGTGAGATTGTGTTTCCACCAATCAGATTGCCAGTAACATGCCTTCCAGCCGTGACAACCAAAAATGTTCCCTAGGTGGGGGCAGAATGGGCCCTGGTTGGGCCCCCCTGGGTTAGGGGAGTCTGACTCCCCAGGAGACACTGTGTTCTATACTCATTGGTCTGCTGAGGTCCTAGGATGCTGCATATATTTAAAGATGTAAACTTCGGGCGGGGTGGGGAGAGGAGGTGACTCAGATGCTGGAGGTCTTTCTGGTTTACACTGTCTGCTCATTGGGGATTTATTCTGGTACACAGTATAAGCCTGAGGATCTAACTCAATTTTTTTCCCCAAGTAATGAATGCAGAGTTTCTTCCCCTTGGTACTGCTGACATGGGGACCAGGTCACACTCCACTGCAGGGCTTCCTGGGCACCGTGGAGTGTTGAGCAGCATCCCTGATCTCTACCCACTAGCACCTTCCCCCATTCCCATGTGGTGATAGCCAAAAGTGTCTGCAGACGTGGCCAAGGGTCCCTCAGTGGCAGGATCACCCCCCACTGAGAACCACTGTCCTGGAGTGGGTGCTGTGCAGAAAGACCAGGTGCTATGGTGGGGTGACGAGGTAGCACCTTTGGATTGGGTGCCAGGAAAGACCTCTGAAGAGGTGATACTGGGACCTGAAGGATAAGAGAGAGCAGGTCATACAAAAAGCAGGGAAAGGGTGTCCTAGGCAGAGGGACTGGCAAGTGCAGAGGCCCGGAGGTGGGAATGAGTGGTGTGTTTAGGGGACAGTCAGGCCAGTGTGCTGGAGATCATGGTCAAGGGCAGGGGAGCAGGCGAGGTTCGGAAGGCCATCAGGGAGCAGCCTCGATGGGGAATCCGGGTTGATTCCACTTCTGGCAAGTGTCTGTGGGTGGCATCCTTGGAGTCATTCGATACACCCATCTTCTCAGGGGCTTCTCAGCTTGGGAGAACGGCCTGGCACAAGGATGCTGGTATCTGGCAAATGCCAGGCACCCTCTCACATTTCAGGGCAGGGCCTGAACCATCTGCCTCCTCAGAACGCCCTTGGCATTGGGTATTCTCTGGAGGCACGGAGGGCTGCCTGGGGAAGTGGGAGGGGAGCTGGGGCGGGGAGGGCTGACACCCCCGGACTGCCTGCCGGTGGGGAGTTGCAACCCTGTGGTCTCTCCCCTCCCAGGCTCCCCCACCCTCCCGAGGTCTGCTGAGTGGTTAATGCGGACGGTTAAAAAGCTGCGCCTGGACAACTCGAACGCAGGAAGTTGGAGGAGGTAAGGGGTGCGGCCTCGGGAGCCCTGAATGCCGGGGGCGTTGCAGAGTCTTGGGAAGATACCTTTTCTCCCCCTCCCCCTACACTTCTGCATTTCCCCAAGGTGAAGTTTTGGCTCTTATGTGAGGAGACAGCGTGGGCTAGTGCAGCGTGTCTCAGCCCTGGCATGGCTGACTTCGGGGCCAGATCAGTCTCTCTGGGGTGTGTCGAACAGCATCCCTGGCCTCCACCCACTCAAAGCCAAGAGCACCCCCCGTCCTGACAACCACATGTGGCCCCAGACAATGGGGGAGAGGATCAGTCCCATTTAAGAACTGCTGGCCTGGAGGTTCTTAGGATGTGGGTTTTGAGGTTCCACTCCCCTTCCTCGTGGGATGACTTTGATCAGGCCCTTTGACCTCTTCGAGGCCACTTTTCAGTCCTCCAAAGAGGGCTGACCCTGGAACGCATGTCGCAGTGTGGCGGTGAGGGTTAAGGGAGGTTATGCACGCGGGGCCTGGGCATTTGGTAAGTCCTGGGGCTGGGGCCTGGCACGACATGGAGACTCTGTAGAAATTCCTCGACCGTGTTGACGCATGTTAGTGTCAGTTTTTAACACTCTCAGGCTCGTCTGCTTTCGTCAAGTGCAAGTGACTGGCAGGCAGGAAGGGAATTGAGGATAGTTCTAGAATACAGGTGTGCCTTTAAGCGCCGTGACTTGGCGACTCGTTCTCCAGATGCGGGCTCTGAAAATGGGCAGTTCCCCGAGGGGTGAGCGCAGCAGGGCTGTCGGTGACTGGGACCCGCACCTCCCCTTTCATGTGACTTAGGTGCTGTGTGGCACGGGCAGAGTGGCCAGCTGGCTCGAAGGGTGGATTGTGAAAGCCGGGGGCCCCAGCTGTGCTGTGAGCAGCACCAGCGCAGAGGGTGGCCTGCCGCTTCCTGGGAACCCCCAGGGCGCAGCGAGTGCCCCGAGGGCCAGTCCTGCTGGAGCGTGTACCCCCCTCACCTCCCTCTTCCTGCCTCATCACTCTGGTCAGCCTCTCACACCTGCGGCCAGCGCTGAGAATCCAGTGCCTCCTTGTCTTCTGCCCGCTTCCCTGGTCTCAGGCCCCGCTCGGGTCCTTGGTAGACGCCCAGGGGGTGGTGGCCCCAGCTCTTAGAGCAGCAGCTTAGACAGCGGTCACAGAACTCCTATTGGGCCTTGGAAGTGGCTGAACCGGGAGGTCCTGTGCTGTTTGCTGTGGCGTCACAGGCTGTACGTTGCCCTACCAATTGTCAGAAGCAAAGTGTAGGTGGACGTGGCCTAAGTGGCTTGTAATCCGATTTCATTTCCCAGCTGTGTAAACTCGACCGGAGACGGGTGGCCGAGCTGGCCGGCGCAGGCTCGTCTCGTCAGGGCCCCGTGCCATCCACCTGTTCCTTTCCCCCGAGTGCCTTGCCTGCGGGGAGCAGTGGGGCAGCAGAGGGCCAGGCCACAGCACAGAGCCTTCGCCTGTCTGGGAGCTCAGGCTGCCCGGCTGCATCTAGGAGATTCCTAGGCACTCTCACGATGTTTCACTTCATCCCTCATCTCCTGGATTGCATTTTTGCTCCTCGGGCTCTCTGCGGCGATTGGAGGCAAGATCATTTTATCACTCTTTGCTGTGGAAATAAGCCACATGATGCTGAGTGCTTCTGGCAGGCGCTGTGCTTCTGGAGTCCCCTTTGTGGGCTCTGGACGTCACCATCTGTGGCTCTGCTGTGAGCAAGGCCTGAATTGCTGCGGAGTTTCGGGGAGATTAGGTGGTGAGGCCTTCTCCTGGCTTGGCTCTTTGGGCTTGTTGCTGGGGCCATGTGGGTTCTGGGGTGCTCGGCTGGCCCTGGCCTGGCTCCCCCTTGACACCCCTGGGTGAGTCTCCAGCCCTCTCTGGGTTTGGTTTATTTGACCCAAGGGCTCAGGGCACTGCTGGCCTGCAGTCTGTCTTCAAGGCCATTGTGTGAGGAGCAGAAGTGACCATGCTTCTTCTGACTGGGGACAGGACACGCCAGCTTGATGCACCCCAAGCTCCAGTGGGGTCTCGTAGGACTGAGTGAGGGGAGGCACTTGTCTTCCGGTCCATTATAGATATGAGTGAGGAAGGGAACTTGGAGAATCAGCCCCACCGTGATACCCACAAGCCATGGGCATGCTTTCTGCGTCTCTCCCCTTGCCTCTTGAAGCTGGCAGGGTCCTTTGTCCTTTGGCGGTCACTCTGTGGGGTCTCCTGTTGGCAGGGGCCAAAGCCTTGTGGGGATTAGAGGGCACCTGACTGAAGGGGGCACAGCTCTGCCTGCTACTTCTCTAAAGCCCTTGGCCTGTGTGGGGTAGCTTCAAGTCCACTTCTGACAGGTGAACGTGGACTTGGGCTCACAAAGCTGCTAATCCTGGAGCACGCGGTCCGGCGTCCAGCAAGGCACTCGGCCGTTCAGTGCCCATGGAGGAACGCGGGGCTGGCCTACTCGCTTTGGCCTCACGAGACGGCCTTTGCTCTTCTGCAACTAGGCCACCACGGCTGTGTTTAGATTTCCCTAAAACAAATATTTGCCTGGCCAGCCCCGCTCGCTCGGTAGAGAAGTGAGCTCAGCAGCAAGGGCGGGAGTGGAGGGCGGGAGGCTTTGCAGGGCTGCGGCTTCTCCCGGAGTGTGCGGGAGGTGTGTGCGTCCATCCTCTCACCTGGGGGTCCCCACGTTCCCAGCGAGTACCTGGTGCTTCTCTGATCTTCTCCAGGATTATCCATCCTTGGTATAGATGGTCGTAGTCGGTTTCTGAGGGCTTGACAGATATGTAAGCAGAGATCTGATCTGAAGTTAGTCAAGGAAAGAAAGAGAAGAAATATTCCAGGCAGAAGGGACAGCATGAGCAAAGGCCCTGGGGTGGGAAGGAGTCTTGCCTGTTTGAGGAGCCGAGAGAAGGCTGGTCTGCCTCGGCCATAGTGATGACCGAAGATGAGGCTTGAGAGTCTGGCAGAAGTCAGAGGACAGAGCGTTGAAGGCTGAGGCGAGGACCAGATTTTACCCTGGGGACTATGGAAATCCAAGGAAGGATCCTAAGTGGTGGGATCAGATTCGCAATGAGTTGACTTGCAGCTGGTGGCAGTCATTCAGCCAGCAGGGAGGGTGACTCGGATCTTAGCGTGTAGATTTGCTGTTGGAGATTCAGGGAAAGGTTTGAGAAATCCTCAGGGGCAGGGAGGCAGCTGGTGTGGGCCTGGGTGGGGGAGTCGGAGTGCAATGAGGAGGCAGCGTGTGTGGAGCGCGGGGTACCGCTCCCCTTCTCAGTCTTCTCGCCCCCACCTTCCTCCTCACAGCTTCTCGCTGAATTCCGAGGGGGCGGAGAGGATGGCCACTGGGGCGCCAGTGTGCGACCGGGGCGACCGGGGCGACCGGGGCGACATGGTGGAGATGGAGGAGCCGGCGACGCGCTTCCAGGTGCAGAAGCACTCGTGGGAGGGGCTTCGGGCCATCATCCACGGCAGCCGCAGGAACTCGGGCCTGGTGGTCAGCAAGGCCCCGCACGACTTCCAGTTCGTGCAGAAGATGGATGAGTCCGGCCCCCACTCTCACCGCCTCTACTACCTGGGTAAGCCCTCCCTCGGGCCCCGGGGCGCTCCCGGACCGCGTTTCTGGGGTGGCCTTACTCAATCCCCTTGTTTCCAGAAGGTAGAAGGTCCAAAGAGACGGGCCTGGCCTGAGCAAACTGTCATGCCACCCACGGCGGCATGTTTACAGTGAAGGTGGGCCCAAGGGCCCTCCGGGCGGGTCAGATGTGCAGGTGACGGGAGAAGGGGGCAGCCCCGCCCCATCTGCAGGGTGCTCTAGTTCCAGCCTGGGACTGGGCCTGAGTCACCAAGATTGTTTCCAGTACCAGTTAGCTGGACCCACCCCTGAGTCACTTCCCAGTCCCCTGGGCCGGGCGGGCTGGGCCAGTGAGCTGCAAGCTCCCTCAGTGGTGAGTGCCACCAGTGACTCCAGGAGGCTGCAGCTGGAGCAGTGCATTGAGAAGGATCCCGAGGCTCCTGGAGAGCTGCCCTGAGGGCCCACAGCAGAAGGCACTCTGCCCGCCTCCCTTGCCCCACATACTGGATGAGCCTGTTAATTGCTAGTCACTTCCTCCTCCCCTGTGTGCCACCGTGCCCCCGGGGGCAGCACTTTCCACACCTCTGCTCCTGTTCCCTGCTGGGTGCGTGGGACCCCTCAGGCAAGCAGGAGGCCTCCTGCCCTGCCCTCCTGGTCCTGCCCTCCTGATCCTGTGGGGACAGTCAGTATCTGCTGAGCCACTGCCCTGCTTTGCCTAGAGGCCTCACGGGGCAGACAGGAACAGTTCCGAGCATGTTTGAAAGCATTGTGACACATGAGCGTTGGGCCAAGGCAGGTTTTCAGCCTCAGCATCCTGAACAACCTCAGCTGGCTCAGTCTGTGTCGTCAGGCCCTGGGACCACGCCTGCACCTGGTCAGGCCCTTAGGATGAGTGAATGGTGGCACAAGTGACTGAAGGTCATCTGCTGCTTGAGGCTGACTCCATGCTGATGACCATGATCAAGATGGACACCAGATGGCTCTCCCCTTCCTGTAGTCGGTGCAGGCTTTCCTCACTGAGACCCACGTGGAAGCCAGATGCTGGTTGGCAGCACAGTTAGAAAGGGGCATGGTCTTGAACGGAGCCATGAAACCACGGCCAGCTGTTTTTGGACACTGGGTTTACTGGTGCCCAGCACGCCGGTCGTTTGCATTTTATCTATGGCAGCGTTCCAGCATGGTTGCAACAGAGGTCATGCTGCCCATGGAGCTGGAAGTGTTTACTGCCTGGCCCTTTCTGGAAAGTCTCGAGGGATTAGGCTGATGTGCTTCACATTTCGTTTATACAAGGGGGAGCTGGGCTGTCGGGGCTGAAGTGGCCAAGACTCGTGGACTCTGGCGCGCTGTTGCCTCTCTTGTTTCTTGCAGTTCTGTGGCCCCCTTATCATAGCCACCGGCCCCCGAAAGACACACGGACCACCAGAAATCAGCCAGTTATAGGAAACACACTCTTTGTTCAGCCAGCTGGGTCTGCCAGGGGTACCCAGACCCCAAGTGAAGCAGCCTCGAAATGTGGAGGCACAGCGTTTTTAAGCCCTAAACCTTATTTTTCTGTCTGAACACAAAGGTCTATTTTTCAATCCACAGGTTGGTTGTGCAAGTGAGGGTACAGAAGCAGAAAGCTACCTATTAGAATAGTATGTTCTCATAGGTGATAGCCTATGTTCCCATGGGCGATAGCCAAGCAGGAGTTTCCAAGCAGGAATTTTCTAGCCAGTACACCCTCACCCCTTTATCCCACTTTCGCTGGCCACTCGCACAAATTCAGGCTTCTGTCCTGGTTGAGGTACTCATATGGCTTTCCTGGGGCTGCTACTGTAGCAGTGCGCTTCGCCTCTGTGGCTTAAAATGACCAAATGTGTTCTCCCTGGCTCCCGATCTCTCCCTGGAGATCAGAAGCCTGAAGTGGGTTACTCTGGGCCCAAGTCAAGGTGGCAACGGCCACCCCGCACCCCTCTGGAGGCTCTCAGGGAGAACCCGTGCCTGGCCTGGTAGCCTGGTGGCCACTGGCATTCCCTGGCTTATAGCTGCATCCCTACGATGCAGCTATATGTCACAGTGCCGCCGCCTCTGTGTCCGAGATCTCTGCCTCTCTCTTATGAGACGTGACTACATGTAGGGCCTACCTGGATGACCCAGGTTAATCTCTCCAGCTCAAGATCCTTACCTTAATCCCATCTACAAAGTCCCTTTTGCTGTAGCAGGTGACACATTTGTGAGCTCTAGAGGTTAGAGCTCTGGAGATTAGGACAGTGACACCTTTGGGAGCCCTGTTCAGTCACCCACAGAGCTACTGAAAGGGACAGAACTCCTCCGAGCTTTGAGCCACCAAGTGGCCCTCATAGGAGGACACACTCCCCACCCTGGACCTCATGACATGGCACCTGTACAGATAACTGAGCGCACAGAAGTGATCTGTTAGGCCCTGTTCCAGCGGCACGGAGCGTGGGGCCACCTGGGTTGGACACCCACCCTAGTTCCTCTGTGTTCGCCCTAATCACAGACTAATCCGTGGCCTTTGCAAAAGCCTCCATAAGAAGGACGCTCAGGCCTGCAGCCTAGCCTGTGGAGAGCTGGGTATCCCTGGCCACCTTTTTTCTTGGGGGTGGGGGTTTCTCATGTGCTTTTCTCCGGTAATTTAGGCCGAGTTATTCTGCACCGACATCTCGGTGGCAGAGACCCTGTCAGTAGTGCGGGCAAGGTGGCGTGGAAGAGGAGGGAGCAGCTGGCCCAGCCGCAGGGAGCCTGAGGCTGGCCCCCGCCAAGGCCCCTCCCGTCCTGGGCCAGTCTCCCATTCTGGTTTTTCTCTCTTCCCCCAAGGGATGCCTTACGGCAGCCGCGAGAACTCCCTCCTCTACTCTGAGATCCCTAAGAAGGTCCGGAAGGAGGCCCTGCTGCTCCTGTCTTGGAAGCAGATGCTGGACCATTTCCAGGTGAGCTGCACCGGTCAGGTCCTGTCCGTGGGCGAGGAAGGTGGGCACAGGCTGTGTCATCAGGCCTCACACTGTTTCTGCGGGCCCCCAGCCCCCAGGCCTGGCCCACTTCGCAGATCACACAGGCCTTGCAGGGAAGCGCGTCCAGACACCTGCACGCCGCCGCCCTCCCCGGCTCCCGATCTCCAGCCCCAGTCTAGGCTTTTGACGAGAACGCCCATCAAACGACCCCATCCTCTTAAATACGTCACCACGAACTTGAACTACCATGGGCCGGGCCCTTTAATGGAGACTTGGCTAACAACGGCCCCAGAGTCGCCTCTCTACCGGGGAGGGGACAGTGGGCGAGGGACAGGAGTGCCTTTTTGTCCGGTTTCCATTTAGTTGTCTCTGACTGTGAAAGTAAGTGACAAAACCCGGCTGTGTGTGTGTGTGTGTGTGAGAGAGAGAGACAGACAGACAGACACACACACACTCTGAGTTTCTCCATGCCGACGCACAGCTCGGCCTTTCGTGTGTCTGTTAGTCCCTGGGCCGTGCACTTGTACTCAGGTGGCTTCTGCTGCAGCACGGGCACGATTTTGCATTGGGTTCTGCTTTTCAAACTGCATTCCTTGTCATTAATGTCCCTCTGCGTCCCCAGAGCATTGTCAGAATTCTAGGAATAGCTGTGTGGTGCCCACGATAGGTGACCTGCCCGGACCCCCCAGGTCAGGCGTTTGGGTGGTCAGGCGGTCTTGAATTTGTCCCGCCCCTGACCTGTGCAGAAATAGGAATGTTTGCTCTTGGCTGGGTTCAGATCAAAGGCTCTTGGCAGGAGGGGGTAGTGAGGAGGGTGGGGGGTCCAGGGAAGAACGTTCCAGCAGTGTCCTTCGTGCCATGGGGCAGAGGACAGCCTTGACCGCCTTGGAGAGATTTCGTGGGGAAAGGGGCACAGGGAAACCAGAGGTGGGCTAAGAGGGGAGGGACCCGTCAGCCAGCCCTGTTCCCCGGCACAGCCCTGGGCGCCACCCCCTCTGGCCACCTGGTCAGGGTCTCTGCTGCCTGCCCTGCTCTGCACAGGGTTCTCTAGTCAGGTCCCTCCCAGGAGTGCCCACGCCGGAGGGTCTGTGCCCAGGGCGCCAGGGCCTCCGACTGTTGACCATGGCACCTGTCCCCTGTGTGTCCCCAGGCCACGCCCCACCACGGGGTCTACTCCCGGGAGGAGGAGCTCCTGCGAGAGCGGAAGCGCCTAGGGGTCTTTGGCATCACCTCTTACGACTTCCACAGCGAGAGCGGCCTCTTCCTCTTCCAGGCCAGCAACAGCCTCTTCCACTGTCGGGACGGGGGCAAGAATGGCTTCATGGTGAGCCCTGGTCCTTGGCCGGGGGTGGGGCAGGCAGGCGGCCAGCGTTGTATCCAGCTGAGCCCGCCCTCTCTGTCCCCAGGTGTCCCCCATGAAGCCCCTGGAGATCAAGACCCAGTGTTCCGGGCCCCGGATGGACCCCAAGATCTGCCCCGCCGACCCCGCCTTCTTCTCCTTCATCAACAGCAGTGACCTGTGGGTGGCCAACATCGAGACGGGGGAGGAGCGACGGCTGACCTTCTGCCACAAGGGTGAGGCCAGGCGGAGGGCACCGGTTCTGGCTGGGTTGGACTAGAACCTGCCCCCAGTGGTGTGATCTGTTGGGCTGGGCCAGCACTTCCTAGGGTCGGCCTCGTAGCCACTAGTCCGGTGTCTGGAGAGTACCCTGCCCCCACTCCACTCACCCCAACCACCAGGCACCTTTCTGGACTCTGACCTCATGGGCCACCCTCCCGTGTGGCCCTCTGTGGCCTTCTCTGCTGGGCATTTACTCTGTACCTGTGCTTACTCGGCCCCTCCCACCTCCACACTCCTGTCCAACTCTAGGTCCCACCTATTCCCCGTTCACCCTCTGGCTCACCAGGAGTGCCCTTCCCCTCTACAGATGCCCGTGGGACTCTGCACCTGTCAGAGCCTTAGGTCACAGACCTCTATGTCCCCACCCTGCCCCATGGCCCCATGCCTTCACTCTAAACCTGAGAGGCTCAGCCAGGAGCAGCTCAGAATCCAGCTATGTCCAGGGACACATGTCACAGCTGGGTGAGGGGTTCCTGGGATCGAGTAAGTGGGGCCAGGGACACTGCCCAGCCCCCCACGGTGCCTGCGGTGGCCCCCAGAGTGTTCTAGCCCCAACGTCAGCTGTGCCGAGGGGGAGAATCCCGCTCTAAGTTAGACCATCTCTTGTTCGTCTCTCTGCTCCTCCAGGCTTATCCAATGTTCTCAAGGACCCCAAATCTGCAGGCGTGGCCACCTTCGTCATCCAGGAGGAATTCGACCGCTTCACTGGCTACTGGTGGTGCCCCACAGCCTCCTGGGAGGGTAGGCCACTTTCTGTTTTTAAGCAGTGCTCCTGTGCATGTTTATTTTATTAACAGGCGCACAATCTATGTGCTTTTCTATTCTTGTCACTTTAAAAAACCTCAGCACTCTTCCTGTCGATGCCACTGCCCCAATCCACTCTGGCTGCTGTGACTGAACAGCACAGACTGGGGCCTTATAAGCCGCATACATTCACGTCTCATGGTTCTGGAGGCTGCAGACTCCACGTCTGGGGAGAGCCCTTCCTGGGTCGCAGCCAGTGCCTTCTCGCTCTGTCCTCATGGCAGAAAGGGCCGGGAGCTCTCTCGGGCCTCTGTTTTAAGGACACTGATGCCATTCACGAAGGCCCCACTCTCACGACCTCATCACCCTGGAAGGGTGGGTTTATCATTTGAAATTCCGGGGGATGTAGGCATTCAGCCCATTGCAGTCAGCACACAGAAACCCCATAAGTGACTGCAGACGACCTGGGGTGTGACTGTACCCTGGTTCCACACTGACGGGCACTTCGGTCGTGCCCAGCTGTGGGTTTTGGTTTTACTTTGGCGAGCACCTTCATACACGTGTCTGGTCGGTGGCCTGGGGGTGAACCAGGGGTTCTGAACCAGGGGTGGTCCTGCCTCCAGGGGACATTCTACAATGTCTAGGGGCATCTTTGATCGTCGTAAGTGAATTTGAGCTGAAGCACTGTCACTCTCAAACCAAGTGGCCTCAGGCCAGCCACCCAGCCTGTTGGGTCTCCGGTGCTCCACCTGTTAAGCAGGTGTGGAGTGGCCCCCGCAGACCGGATGTTCCTGGAGACATCTTTGGCCCGTCCACAGTGAGTCACAGGGGACTGTACAGGAAACAGCAGACGGGGAACTTTTCAGCAGCCGAAGAAGGAAAGGGCTGATTGAGGAAGTCATGGCTGTGGGCGCCAACCCGGGGATGGCAGAATTGGCAGTCACCGTGCTCCTTTCTGAGACGTCACCACCCAGTGACTCACTCACTGCTCATAGCGATCTTTATCGTAATCTCCCTGAGCCATGTGTGAACCAGCCTGGGCTGCTGTCCAAGTCCCGCGGGCTGGGTGGCTTCAACAACAGATGGTTGTTGTCTCAGTCCTGGAGGCTGGAAGTCCAAGATCAAGGCGTCGACAGGGTCGGTCTCTCCTGAGGCCTCCTGGATGAATAGACGCTGTTCTTTCCCTGTGTCCTCACATGGTTGTTTCTTCATGTGTGTCTGTGTCCTGATCTCTTCTTACGAGGACACTGGTCACACGTTGGATTGAAACTCACTCCAATGACCTTATTTTACCTTAATCACCTCTTTAAAGACCCCCCCCCCCAAAAAAAAAAAATGCAGTCACATTCAGAGGTCCTGGGGATAGTCAACTTAGGAATTTGGGACATAACATGATTCGGGTCATAAACACCCCACGTGGCCCCCTCCCATGCCATTTTGTGCTGGGCATTGCTCAGTTCTTATTTCCATCGTGCAGCTAAGGAACCCCCAAGATGAGATGTGACTCGGTGAAGGGCTGGTAGTGGGCAGGGCCAGGGTTCCAGCCCCAGGGCTCACGCCCTTGTCTGGGCCCAGCCATGGCCAATCAGGGCACCCTTTATGTCCATGAGGCGGGGGTCTTCGGCCCCCTCAACAGTGGCCTTGCCCCCTCCCAGGTTCAGAAGGCCACAAGACACTGCGAATCCTCTATGAGGAAGTTGATGAGTCCGAGGTGGAGGTCATTCATGTTCCCTCACCTGCACTAGAAGAAAGGAAGACAGACTCGTACCGATACCCCCGGACAGGTGAGTGCCCAGGACGGGTGACTTGGCAGTGGTCTATGTCCTCCCAGAGCATGGCAAGGCACCAACCAGGACGGGCCCTCACGAAGACCCAGGGATGTGGGCTGGGCCCGGGGACAACAGCAGGGCCAGAGGCACAGTTAGAGGTGACCAGCTTTGTGCCTTGGGGTCCAGGAGACAGTAGGAGCCAGGGGAGGCAGTGAGGGGGTGTGGACCCCATCTTAGGATGTGACAGACACTCCCCGCCGTGTGAGAATACAGACTCCAGTTTGACCTGTGTCTCCACAGAAACTAAAAATCCATACTCGTCCTAGAAATCAAAGTAAATGTTTCAAGAATTATTTAAAAATGCTGAATGAGCCAAACAAAACACACACGCAGGCCAGATCCAGCCTCTGGTTCATGACCTCCGTGGAGCACGAACGACTTTGCGCTAACCTGCCCTGAGCACCTCCTCTGTGCCATGCTGGACAGCCTTCCTGGGGGATTTCCAGTCCCGTGCAAATGGGCAGTCAGTCTTCCCTGCTCCCCGTTTAACAGACGCGAAGGCTGCGTCAGAGGCGTCCCTCCTGGGGGTGCTGGAGCCGCGAGGGCCAGAGTCGAGATTTGTCGTAGAAGTTACTGGAGCCTGGACTTCTGGAAGCATGTCTCAGTCGTCCCAGTCTGTCAGCCACCTGTTCCCAGTGTCAGGGCCCCGCTGTGTCACATGTGGCGCTTTTCTGTATCATTGGTGGTGGTCTTACGGCCGTGCCCCATCTTCACAGCCAGATTTCAGGCTCTCCAGAGGCAGGCAGGGGTCTCTTGTGTGTGTTCCCCACGAGCTTCCCATCAGCACAGGGTCTGCACTTGCTCTTAAACCATAAGGAAGTTGTCACGTCACTTCGTAGAACAAGGTCTGGGCCCAAGGTCGGAGAGTCCTGCCCAGGGACTTTGCACCTGGACCAGAGAGGGCGACATGCTCATGGGGACCTTTGGACACCCCCCTCCCACGCTGGCTTCTGTGGGCGTCACCCTGCACTTTCCACCCAACACCTGCTCTCGTCCCACATGGGCGACACCTGCTGGGCTCACCTCACTTTCGTTTCTGTAGGCAGCAAGAACCCCAAGATCGCCTTGAAGCTGGCTGAGTTTCAGACCGACAATCAGGGCAAGGTAAGGGGGCCGCGTGCCCCGGAGGGCCTTCTCGGTGAAAGAAGCAGGTGGACAGCTGGACAGCGGCAGGCTGAGCTGGCTTCGTTTAGGCTCCAGGGAGCTGTGGTGTCCAGACGCTGTGTCTTGCCCAAGGCTGCCTGGCTCAGTAGTGACAGTTCATACCAGAGCCTGAGGTTTTCAGCCAGCACCGGGCAGCTTAAATGACGAGCTCATCGGCTCACAGCTCTGGAGGCAGAGAGTCCGAAGTCAGGGTGTCGCAGGGCTGGTTTCTTCATGGCTGCAGGATCTGCCCCAGGTCTCTCTCAGTTCGGGGTCAGCCGCCTTCCCCCTGTGGTCACCAGACATACTGCCTGTGTGGTACCTGTGTCCGCACGTCCCCTCGGTATAAGGACACCAGCCCTGTAGGACTTGAGCTGCTCTATTCCAGTGTGACCTTATGGTAACTAACTGTGTGCAGCCATGCTTTCCAAATGAGGCCCCATTCTGAGGGACCAGGGGTGAGGCCTTCAAAGTACGGACTTGTGGGGCACAGTGCACCCCCAACAGTGCTGTCTGCTCCGCGCAGCATGTCTTCAGGCCAGAGTGTAACCCAAGTCTGCTTTCCCCTTAGATCATCTTGACCCAAGAGAAGGAACTGGTTCAGCCCTTCAGCACGCTCTTCCCGAGGGCGGAATACATCGCCAGGGCCGGCTGGACCCGGGATGGCAAGTAGTGAGTGTCTCAGTCTGGAAGGACCCCAGTCATTCACATTTGGGACCCTGGGTGGGTCACCGGGACGCTGGGCGGGTAACTGGCCCCCTTGTCGTAAGAAACATGGAGTCACTGAATAGAAGGTTCCTTTTTCACTCGCTTTCAAACCCTTCTGCTCACATCAGGGACAGACATCCCTAAACTGGGCCCTAAAACATGTCCTGAGGCTAAATCCTGTCCCCACCCATTTTTGTGAGGCCCCCCAGGCCAAGAATGGTTTTTCTGTTTTTAAATGATTCTCCAAAGAATAGTAGCATTTCATCATACTCAAAAATGACAGGAAATCCCCATTTGGGTGTGTGTAAATACAACTTTATTGGCACAAGGCCACACTCGTTTGCGGCTTGTCTGGCTGCTTCGAGTCACCTCGGCAGGGCCAAGTAGTTGTGGAGGACACTGAATAGGACAGAGCTGAACGTTGGCTCGCTGGCGCCTCGACACAGGGTGTGCTGCTCCTCTCAGAACCCTGCCAGGCCTGCTTCGTAGCAGACTGGGCCCGGGCCCGGCGCCTGGTCGGGCCTAGGCTCCCGCTGGAATCTCACGTCCCCGTGACGTGGCTCCATGGTTTGGTTTCAGTCACTGCCCGTCTGTGTGGAGATGCTGCCTTTCCCCTTACGGTCCTGACAGGTCCCCACTCAGAGTACATTTAGGGTAGAAAGTGGAAGTGTGAAATTGAAGGTGGTATGTGTGATGAGAACGTGGCAGAAATTCCGGAGTTTTTGCCATGCTGCTGTAGATTTGACGACGTGAGGCATTTCTAAAACGAGAGTCTCCTGATGGAGTTGTATCGGCCCTCTTGCTGTCCCCAATTCCGTGGGAAAGCTTTGTGTGTTACAGGGTTGGTTAGTGGTCAGGCAGCGGCAAGGTGGGTGTCAGAGGCTTCCGACTGCTGGCCCCTGAGGCCCTGGCTTCTCCATCTCCCGCTCAGTGCCTGGGCCATGCTCCTGGACCGGCCCCAGCAGCGGCTGCAGCTCGTCCTCCTGCCCCCGGCCCTGTTCATCCCCACCACCGACAGCGAGGAGCAGCAGGTGGCCTTTGCCAGAGCCGTGCCCGGGGACGTCCAGCCGTACGTGGTCTACGAAGAGGTCACCGACGTGTGGATCAACGTAAGGGCGTGGAGGTGCCGGGTGTGCACACCGGGTCCTGCGGCCAGCCAGCAGCCGGGGCCTCTCCATCCTCAACAGGCGCCCCACCACCTGACGCATGTCCCCTCGCTGCCTGGCAGGTTCATGACATCTTCTACCCCTTCGCCCAGTCAGAGGGAGAGGACGAGCTCTGCTTCATCCGCGCCAACGAGTGCAAGACGGGCTTCTGCCACTTGTACAAGGTCACCGCCTTGTTAAAGCCCAGCGGCTACGACTGGGGCGAGCCCTTTAGCCCCGGGGAAGGTGAGCAACGCCATCCTGCCGCCCTGCTCCTCCGGGCAGCCGGCCGCGGTCACGTGCATTGTCTGTTCTCTGCCCTGCCCTGCGACTGAGCCCACCATGAGGGGGCGCGGATGAGTAAGGAGCCAGCGTTCTCCATGTGTCACTGCCCGGCCTGGGTTCTCATAGCCAGCTGTTCGTTCGTCCAGTCAGCAGTTATTGAGCACCCGCCACCTGCCAGGCCCTTCTTATGCCAGGGACCCGCAGACTGGCCGCAGGTCAAATCCAGCCGGCCTCCTGGTTCTGTCAAGTTCTGTTAGCACAAGGTCAGGCCCATTCATGCACCTGTCATCTGTGGCCTTTTTCATGCGGCGATGGCAGAGTTCAGTAGTAGTCTCAAAACGATGAAAGACACTGTCCTGGCATGATGAGCATGAGGAGGAGAGTGCAGCGGGGTGAGAGGTTGAAAGGGGGCTTTCTTTCTAGAGTGGGGGTCCCGAAGGTGTCTCTGGTCATGTGCCATGGGGCAGACTTGGAGGGCATGGCAGAGGAGGCGGAGGCTGCCACCCGGAACACCCAGGCCCAAGAGGGCTTGTTCAAAGGCCCCGGGGCAGGACCAGGCCTGGCATGCGAAGAGGCCCAGTGGCTGGAGCAGAGTGGGGGGTGGGCGGGTCCGGCAGGGCCTGTAGGCACGGGAAGCACTCGGCTTTTACTGTGGATCTTACACCAGTGTAAAGTGATTCTTGGCGTCGCCATGTGGAGTGTAGCCTGAGTGGTGAGGGGAGTGGACAGGGACTGGAGCTGGACAGTGGGGGATGGGCTGACCCACGTGGTTGGATTCTAAATGCCCTTGGGCCACCGAGTCAGCACGGTTCCCTGGTGGATTTTGGATTTGGGCTGAGAGAGAGAGAGAGAGAGAGAGAGAGAGAGAGAGAGAGAGATTGAGAGAGAGAGGACGGCACAGATGCTTGGAATGTTTTAGGAGGTCCAGTCTGAGACAGAGAGACTCTGAGAGGGACAATTTTAGGAGCTGAAAATCCAGAATTGGTTTTTTGACACATTCAAGGTGAAGTGCCCAGTAGTGGGGATGCTGTGTGGGAGGTCCCCTGCCCAGAGTCCTGGGGAGCAGAATGGGTTCGTGATGGGAGCGTGGCCGTACTCACACTTGGATAGCATCTCAGCCTCAGGGCAGGATGGAGCATCACAGGGCCAGCCACGTCTGGTTGGGGAGCAGCGTGGTCTGAGAGCCAAGCCACGGCTCTTAGGGCCTGGAGCAGGATCCCCCCTGGACACTGCTGAAATTGGGACCGGTCGTTCTCTGTGGGGCCGTCGTGGGCACCATGGGGTGATGAGCGGCATCCCTGGCTCCACCCACTCCCCCGATCCCAGGAGCATCTTCGCCCAGCTGTAACAATCATAAATGGCTTCAGACAGGGCTCACTGTCCCCTGGGGCAGTCACCCCAGGATCGCTCTATGGGACGGATAGAGGGAGAGCCCACAAATGAGCCTGAGGTGACCCCCAGCTGAGGGGACAGAGACTTGAGTGAGGGTGTATCCAGGATGCCGGGAGCCGAGGGGAGAGCCCAAGGGTCAGGAAGTGAAGTCACAGCGAGGTATCGAGGAAGATGGGGACCGGAGAGGCCGCTGTCTTGGGGTGTTGTCACTTGGGGTTTAACGAGGCCATCACAGGACCGCCATCTCCAAAGACAGTTTTCTTGGCTCATTGGTGTTTTTGGTTTTCGTTTTGTCTGTCGGCTTAATCCCCACCCCCACTTAGCTTTGGGAGATGTCTCTAGGCATGCCCTCTTTTCTGCCTCTGAAACGGGCCAGCTGACAGCTCGCGTTTTGCTGGTGTCTTTGGGTGGAGCTCGCAGCAGGTGCCTCTCGGGACCTCCTGCTTTTGAAGTGGGCACATCTGGTGTTCCATCTGCCCTGTGCGTGGGTCCCCAGCTGCATCCTCAGCTCACACCTCCTACCTTGTGGCTCACGCCTACTTGATGGCAGTTGAACGAATGAGAAGGCAGAATGTCATTCTCTTTAGATGAGAAGGACTGAGTCCCTAGAGGCAGCGTGAGGTGTGCTGGCGAAGTGGACAGGAGGTCAGTGGCCTGCAGGAGCGCGTGAGGGACGGAGACACTGACGGCACTGGCAGGGAGAGCATGTCCTTGTAACACAGGTGGCTTTTGCAGAGGGTGGTCCTGCCAGAGAGGCCCCCGCGGGTGTGGTCAGCGGGACTCTGGGCTGAGAGAGTCATGGGCTTGAATCCACATGGCGGCGGACACATGAGAGCAACAGGGTGCACAGGGCACAGAGGGCTGGAGCAAGGCAGGGGACCAGACAGCCAGGCCATCGCCCAGGCCTCGGGAGCCTCGTGGGTGGCAGAAGAACTGGGAAGGGGCTGGCCTGGGGTGCAGAGGCTGCAGACAGGCACTTGGCAAGTCGCTGGCAGCCTGCCCGGAACGTGGGGGCCCAGGAGAAGCCCGGCCGCCGTGGGCAGCTCACCCCAGAGCTTCCCGTCTTCAGGCTTCCCAGGGCCCCTTCAGCCCTCCTCCTGTCTCTCTTTCTAGACGAATTCAAGTGCACCATCAAGGAGGAGATCGCGCTGACCAGCGGCGAGTGGGAGGTTTTGGCCAGGCATGGCTCCAAGGTACCAGCCCCCGTGCATGCTTGTGCACACGCACGAGCACACACTTGGTTCACTCCACAGCCCTCGTGCTCGTGGCTTCCTGTCTTCACCTCTGTCTCCACCTGGCCACTGCTCCCTCCTGCTCTGCTCCCTGCACAGTTCAGCACGCCCAGGACCACAGCTGGGGACACCCTGGTCCAGGACTCAGAGGCAGTTCTGAGCACCTGTAGTTGGATCCCGGTGGGTAGGGCCAGGCCCATTCTCAGCCTGCCGCTCCATGAAGCCACTTGTCCTCAGGAGAGCACTTTGTGGGTCCCCTGGATGCCTGCTGTGGGATTGTCCCGCAGCTTCCCACTAGGCCTGCCCCCGGGCCTGCCTCCGGAAGGTGCAGGGAAGAAGGAAGTGGCTGCAGGGAGGATGTGCCTTCCCCTCCCCCGCACGCACACACCGTCATAGACAGACACGTGGGGAGACTGCCCCCGACACTGTCTTCACCGGGGTCCAGGTCTGCCAAGTTCCAGGTTTGATAGAGGGCCCCTTAATTGGACTCCTGGGCTCCCTCCATCACGTAGCCGCCTCTGGACCGAAGGCAGGCGCTGCGGTGTGGGTGCACGTGTGCCTCTCAGCTTGTCATGCAGTGATGGGTGGCGGTCCATGAATGCTTGAATGAGTGAGCTGGCGGCGACATCGGCCGATCTGGGCTCTGTAGATGGCCGTGCTGGGTCCAGAGTAGCCACACCTGTCACTGACTCCTAGAGAAGTCATTACAAATGGTTGGGAAAGAAGCGAGTTGTGAAAAGCTGGAGCACAGTCCGATTCTGTCAGGTTTCATGTTCATGTCGTGAGTGAGGCCAGAGGGCCAGAAGGCTGGGTGCCTGAAGCATAGGGCCGCCGCCTCCTCCCCGTGGCTGTGCTGCGGTTGCCCAGGTCTCGTCGAAGGTGCCCCTGGTCATAGCCCAGCCCTGCCCCTCGTTAGCCCGGGAACAGACTCTGTCCTCATCTGCGGCATTGCTGACATCGGGGCTAGGCCGTTCGCAGGGGGGTGTGTCCTGGGTACCGTGGGGTATGGAGCAGCATCCCTGGCCCCACCCACTCGATGCCAAGACTGCCCCCAGTTATGATGACCACAGATGTCCCCACACATGGCCAGGTGTCCCCTGGGGACAGAATTGCCGTGGGCCCTGCCGTGAAGGAACTTGCAGCCCTCAGCACACGTAGCAGTGGCACGCGCACAGCACGTGTCACTTTCTTTCCAGGGCTGTGAGCATCTTGCCGTGGTTGTGCCTTTTCTCTTTATCCAGAAGTTTAAAAACAAAAGCAGCTGCGGCAGCATTTAAAAATTTTAAAAACGGAAAGAGTGACCCTGTGAGGATCCCACCTGAGGCATGCAACCCCGGCCTGTTTTGGGGCCCCTGAAGGCCTAGCTCCGGCCAGTCTTGCTGCCTAGAGAGTGTCCATTGCCAACACTGTCCTCGTGACAGAGCTGGCTCAACTCCATGTGGCTTTTGGTTATTCAATGACGTCCTCTATTTTTAGAAGATCTGCATTTATTGAAAAAGTGCGGGAACAACAAATGCATCAGTGTTTGTTGTAATAACCGAGCCATTCTGGATGAGACTCAGGTCGGACCCCTTTGGTCCCCACCAGACCCTATAGTCTTGTCCCTTCTTGGAGGCGACCACAGAGGGACAGCTCTGCACTTTGCTGTTTGCATCGTCGTTCAGGGAGTTCTTAAAGGCCTTTTAGAACATAGTTTTCTACGGCCACGGTGAATCGTGCAGTAATTATGGGACCAATCCCACCTTTTGGGAACAGTTGTCACCCTTCTTTAGCTTGAAGAGCACTTTGAGCATCTTTGTCTCTCCGTTTTGGAACCCCCTCCTGGGTGAAGTCCTCAGGAGCGATTTCCCGGGTATAACTGGCACATCAGAGAACGCACCTTTTATCAGTGTTCTTCCCACAGGTTGCCGGGTCAGCCCCAGAGAGGCGGTGCCCGTCCCCATCCCCGGAGCAGGGTGCCTCCTCTCCTCCCGAGGGCACTACATCAGAACCACATGGGGTCTGGGGGCAGGGAGCGCCACCTTTTAACCGCACTCCTCTGGGTCAGAGGGGTGGGCTGACCCTGGGGTTGTTGGGCCTCGGCCCAGGATGGCACTGTCCAAGGCACGGGGACCTCAGCTCCTGTGCGCCCACAGGAGCTGTCCAGCGTTCTGGTCTCATGTTGCCCCAGGGCGTGCGGCTGGCCCAGCAAGATCGGGGTCTGAGCAGTGCGTCTCCCCCAGACACTCCTCCAGCCAGCTCGGGGGAGGAGGGGCCCTCTGTCCGCAGAACACTGGGCCCTCCCTGTGTGGCAGGCGGAGAGCTGGCGGCCGTGGGGAGGCAGGCACAGGGAGCCTAGGGCAACCTCACCAGGAGCCCTATGTCCCCATAGATCTGGGTCAACGAGGAAACGAAGCTGGTGTACTTCCAAGGCACGAAGGACACGCCGCTGGAACACCACCTCTATGTGGTCAGCTACGAGTCGGCTGGGGAGGTTGTACGCCTCACCACGCCTGGCTTCTCCCATAGCTGCTCCATGAGCCAGGTGGGCACTCCCCTGGGCCCCCGTCCCTGTGCCACCGTCCCTGCACCAGCCCTTAGCCTCTGAGAACATTCCAGAATATTAGGCAGTGGCCCACCATAGGGCACTCCTTGTCCAGGGCAAACACTTGGCCATAGTTCTCTGTAGAACCAGCGAGACAAGCGGGCTCTGGCATCGGAAGGTTCTGGGACTGAGCACCCGGGAACCCTGGCCAGGGGACAGATTCCTCTGGGCCACAGTTTGCTTATCTGCGAGATGGGGGTGAATGGTAGTGACAGCCACCTGCAGTGGGTAGAGTTTAGGGTTTAAATGAGCGAGCACCAGGGTAAGACAGTGTCTATTCAGAGAAGGTTGGCAGGCGATGGGGCAAAGGGCATGGGTGGAGGGGCTGAGAGGGGAGAGGTGCTCAGTGCCCCATCCCGTCTGCAGAATTTTGACATGTTCATCAGCCACTACAGCAGCGTGAGCACGCCGCCCTGCGTGCACGTCTACAAGCTGAGCGGCCCCGACGATGACCCTCTGCACAAGCAGCCCCGCTTCTGGGCCAGCATGATGGAGGCGGCCAGTGAGTAGCCCCAGATCCCCCAGGCACCTTGACCGGGTCCCTCTCCTTGGGAGTCTCAGCTTTCCCGTCTGCAAAATGGGATGTGCACCCATTAAATCATGCTGGCAAGAGGGTGTCGACCTGGTGGGGTGGCCCAGAGCCCTGCCCGCTTGGCCGCCCCAGCACCTGGGCCCTCCCGGAAGCCCCAAGAGCTCGTCATCGAACGTGACCACTGGCCCCTACTGTCCTGGGGGCTTTGCCTCCAGGGATGATCTCTCATTTCTCTACTGTATTTAAGGGCTACAGCACACAGAGCAGATTCTGCAGACAGAGGGCCCCTGCTGGGGGCATCCTTGTCCTTGGGGCCAGCCATCTCCTGAGGTGCAGAGCAGAAGCTCTGGTTCCTTCATGGAAGGAGCTGGGGGGTCAGGCACGAGCGGGGCCTCATGGGCCAGGAGGCAGCTTGTCAGTTTTCCCAGGAGCCTGTAGGATGGTCAGGACTCTGTTGGGGTGACCCTGAGTTCCAATTTTGTCTTCAGACCATAGGCAAGTCAGCTGTCTCTCTGAAATGTTCCTTTATCTACAAAATGGTACAAAGACTGTTCGTGGGATGAAAGATTAACCAAACCTCAGTACAGCACCTTGCACACAAGAATCTCTCCCTTAAAGGGAAGCCCCCCACTGACCCCAGCCCTGCCACTCACTAGATTTCTGGAAGTTCTAGGAAATAAGCCGTGGCATCTGCAGTGTTTCGTGGGCTAGAAAGCCTCTTGTTACGTCATCATCTCCTGGAACCTAAACAGGTCAAAGGCCTCTCTACCTGGTAGCTCCATCCCTGACCCTCTCCATGTCACCACAGGGCTCTTCGGAGCAGGACCGTGGGCCCTGGTAGTACAGATGAGGGGGAGGCAGGGATGGGAACCCGGGGTCTGGACGCCCAGTCCCGGGTTTGTGTGCAGGCGGACTAGGGCCCTGTTTCCTGAAGCTTCCGGCCTTGCCGTGTTTGCAGACCACCTCCACGAGCATTTAGCACACTGGCCCTCGGGCCACAGCCCACCCTGCTGGTGCCCGCACGTCTGCGGTGCCATTGCGCCAGCAGCAAAGCTGAGTCGCTACCAGACACACAGCATCTCCGCTGCACTTAAAGCCAAGAGCACGCCCGGCCCCGTCAGGAAGCGTTTGACAGCCCCTGACCTGACGTTACACCTCCTCGTTCAGCCTTTGTGTGCATGCCCTGCCCCCCCGAGTGAACTTATCTTAGAGACTTCTCACCATCACGAGCAGAACACCAGTGTTGCTCTGCAAGTGTGAGGTAGCCAAAGTCAGAGAGAAGCAGACCATGAAAGTGGCTGCCAGTCAAGCCCCAGGCCTGCTGCCACCTCCGTGGAGGATCAGTCAGCATGAGGGCCTGCGGGAGCTGGCTCTGCACTCACAGGGGGCAGTCACGTCTGGCCCCCGGATTCTCATGTAAAGCACAGGATGGGGTGCCTCTGTGGCTGGGGGCCGGACAGTGGCATGTGGATGTCAGCGGCCGTGGGCGCCCACCTGAGTAGCCATGGCCGCCCTGTCTCCGCAGGCTGCCCCCCGGATTACGTGCCCCCGGAAATCTTCCACTTCCACACGCGGTCGGACGTGCGCCTGTACGGCATGATCTACAAGCCGCATGCCGTGCAGCCGGGGAAGAAGCACCCCACTGTCCTCTTTGTGTACGGGGGCCCCCAGGTGGGTGCTGGCCCTGTTCCCCACACTGCCCCCTCTGTGCCAGGACTGGGCTCCAGGGTCCTTTGCTTTTCTGCCTTTGGGTCTCTGTACACCTCACTCCCCTGGACAGACACCCCTCCTTCACCTGATGCTACTTCGTCCCTTTGGGGTCCCCCCCGATCCCTATAAGTTTACCTGGACCACCAGCCCAGCAGGGACCCACTGCACTCCTGGTCCCCAGTGTAGGGACAAAGCTGGCTGTGGGCCCTGGGCACAGCTTCCTGAGAAGGGACAGGCCAGCAGACTTGGCCGGCAGCTTGGCAGGTGGGTCTACCTAAGACAGTGGTTCCCACTTGGAGGTGTTCTGTCCCCCAGAGGACATTGGGCGATGTCTGGTCACAACTGGGGTGGGCAGTGCTCCTGGCGTCGAGTAGGTGGAGGCCAGGAATGCTGTCGGCACCCCCAGTGCCCATGACATGCCCCCACACACACTCACAGAGGATGACGAGGCTGTGAACACTGACAGTGCCAAAGCGGGCGTCTGGGTTAGGTCAAGTTACTAAGCGCCTGGCGCCTCCAGCCTCCCCATTCCTTAGGTCTGTGTTTTAGAGGTCCCTAAACAACAGCAAAGCAGCGAAACGAGGCTGAGGAAGTGAGTGAGAATTCCAGGGAGGGGGCCCAGCTGAGAGGGAGCGTGACTGGGGCCTGCCTTTCTGTAGCGTGTTCCAGGTGCAAGGCCTGGTTTAGCGTGGGCCCAGACTCTCCTTCCACGGCCCCGCTCCCAGGACACCTCTAGGCGGCCACAGCCTTCGTGACGAAGGCCAGGAGCGCTGATTGGGCTGAGGCCCGGCCCATCCCCCTGCTGTCTGGCCTGCCCATTTCACCTGGAGCCACACGGGATTTCTCGCCGCTCACCCTCGCCTCACGCCCTCGCTTCATCCTCCTATGCAGGTGCAGCTGGTGAATAATTCCTTCAAAGGAATCAAGTATTTGCGGCTCAACACGCTGGCATCCCTGGGTTACGCGGTGGTTGTGATTGATGGCAGGGGTTCGTGTCAGCGAGGGCTCCGGTTTGAAGGGGCCCTGAAGAACCAGATGGTAACTTGTCTCCCAGTCTCTCCGGGCCCTTCCTGCGTGGTGAACGGGGACCTGGGGTGTGTGGGCTCAGGGTTTGTCATTAGCTCTGGGCACCTCCCACAAGGACCATCCTGGCCAGGGTGCCATGCCTAAGTGGGGCGGCCCTTTGCAATGAGGGGAATGTCTGTTTTGCTGCTCAGCCTGAGCTTTGCCCTTTGGAAAGACGGGTATGCACCATCGCACCTGGTGCTGAGCCCATCCTCAGCCAGACATGTCACCACAGGCCCGGTCGGCAGGAGATGCCGAGGGCTGGGCCAGACAGGGACTGGTGACTCTAGAAGTGCTTCTGGTGGTGCTGGTGGTGCTGGTGATGGTGACACCAGCTGTTCACTGAGTCTGAGTATGCCCCAGGCCTCCGCGTTGGAGACGCTGTCGTCTCATGTCATCCTCACGCCTACCGTAAAATGGGCACTAGTCAGGCTGACATCCCCATTTTCGGGATGTGAAAACTGAGGCCCAGAGAGAGGATGGGGCTTTGTCTCAGTCGCTCAGCCAGGAGGTAGCAGAGTGGGGTTGGTGCCAGGCCTGACCACCACCCCAGAGAGCAGGCGGGGTACAAACGGGCCGAGGGAGGGAAGGCTAACAGGACACTGCCTTGGTCCCGGAGCAAGCGGGCTCTCCCAGAGGGACCCAGGTGGGACAGCAGGGTGTCCCCGGGGGAGGAGGCCGCTGAGAGGTGCCCGGCCTCACCCCCCAGGGCCAAGTAGAGATCGAAGACCAGGTGGAGGGCCTGCAGTTTGTGGCTGAGAAGTACGGCTTCATCGACCTGAGCCGGGTGGCCATCCACGGCTGGTCCTACGGCGGCTTCCTCTCGCTCATGGGGCTGATCCACAAGCCCCAGGTGTTCAAGGTAGGCCCCGCCCGCCCCCTGGCCCCTGTCTGCGGCGCCTGCCCTGCCCCTCGGAGCCCGCCCCCCTAGGGGGGGCATCTTGGCAGGGGCCTTGCCACGTGGCTGTTTCTCCCCGCAGCAGCCCCACGGGGCCGAGCCCCCCTCCTCATTGCCCGCCACTGCTGACCCCAGGATGGCGTCCGGCTGCACAAAACCCCGCCAGCAGCTCTCTGTGGGAGGCTGAGCCCGGGACCCCGGCCTCGGAAGGGCAGAGGTGGGGCATGGTGTGAAGAGCGTCGGGGGAGGGGCCCCCAGGCCGGCAGCACTGTCCGGGCCCCGCGGGGCGGCGATGAGGAGGAGGAGGCAGGAAGGCAGTGGGCCCAGGGAGGGGCCGATCCGGCCTGAATGCCCCGTTTGGCTCACCCGCCCACCCTCGCCAGCGCACGGTCCACGGGGCACGCGGTCCGAGGGCCCCTCCCCGCCAGTCCCCGTGCACATGCCCGCGCCTGACACCCTCCGGGGGTGGCCCCTGGGACCTGACCCATGTGCGTGTCTTTCTCTCTCTCTCTGCCCCGCCCCTGCGCTGTGGTCCGCAGGTGGCCATCGCAGGTGCCCCAGTCACCGTCTGGATGGCCTACGACACAGGGTACACGGAACGCTACATGGACGTCCCGGAGAACAACCAGGATGGCTACGAGGCGGGTTCCGTGGCCCTGCACGTGGAGAAGCTGCCCAACGAGTAAGGCCCCGCCCCGCCACAGCAGTGCCAGCTCTCCAGGCCCCTCCTCGGCCGCCCCGCTCCTGTCGCTTTCATTTCTCTCTGCTTGAGCCCCGAATCCGCTCTCGCAGCCCTGGCCCCTCTCTGCTCCTCGCAGGAAGTGGGCATCTGTGAGGAGGAGCAGAGGAGCCCACTTCCTGGGAGGGAGGCCCCAGCCCTGCCCTTGGAAAGGTGGAAGGAAGGTTCTAGGTCTGCACCCTGGCCCGCGAAGCCACCATCACTCCTGCCAGCACGTGGCCGGCTGTGGGTCCATGGGTTGGTCTCGAACATGAATAGCCTCTGTCCTGTGGGCTTTGACACTGGTTCAGGCCCAGGTCCACATGGCTGTGATACCTGCGTCCATCGGGCCAGCCCAGGTTCACACCGTCAGCATTGGCAGCTGATTTCCTGATTTAAAGAAAACAGTTGCCATTTTCTGCTGTGGCCCTGTCCAAACGTGTGCCCAGGTCCCGCGCCTTCATGATGGGGTTCCCATCACAGTCCGGGCCCCTCTTCCAGCGAGGCTGCTCTCTGTCTGGAGAGTGGTCCTGGGGATACCAGCGAGCAGCCACACTTGGAGCCTGGGCCATCCAGTTCAGGAGCCACCAGCCATAGCAGCCACTTGAATTTAAGTTCATGTTCACTCCCATTCAGTGACATAACAAATTCGTCAAGACACGCAGAGTGGCGGTTGTCAAGATGACCACTGATGGGCACGGGGCTTTGCTTTGGGCGATGGAATGTTCTAGAACTAAACAGAGGTGATGGTTGCACAGCCTTGTGAATGCCCCATATGCCCTTGCATCATTCACTTGGAAATGAGAGAGTTTTAGGCTGTGTGTATTTTACCTCAGTAAGTTATTTTTCAAATCAAATTTTTAAAAGTAGTTTCTTGGCCACCCCCCTCTGTTGCTGCCATCCTCGCTGCCCTGGGGCTAGGGCCTCAGAGACTAACCACCTCAGGGCCGGAGAAGAGGGCACCTCAGACCCTCGCCCACCTTGTCTTCCAGGCCCAACCGGCTGCTCATCCTGCACGGCTTTCTGGATGAGAATGTGCACTTTTTCCACACAAACTTCCTCGTCTCCCAGCTGATCCGAGCAGGAAAACCTTACCAGCTTCAGGTGGGTGGCTCCCAGACGCTTCTGGGTCCCTCCAGGATGGGCAGGGTGGGCAGTGGCAGTGAGGGCGGTGTTGCTTCCACTGTGCTTGCCACCTCTCCCGGGGCATCTGGTCACCCTGCCCAGCCCGCCTGCACCCTGTTTCTGGGCTCCTGTGTCCTGATGCTTATTCGTCCTTTATTCAGCAACCACACGTGATCGCTCCCAGTCCCTGTTGCTGGGAGCACTGGGGGGATGCGACCAGACACCCCGCAGCCCAGGGCCCGGTCAAGAGAGGCAGCGCCTCCAAAGTTACCGCCCAGGTTTTACCTTAACCCAGGAAGCTGGTTTGGAGGAACCGTCCAGGGTGCTGAGAGGATCTGGGTGTGATGTTTTCTCGACTGGGTAGCAGAGATGAATTTGCTGAGGAGGTGACAGTTAAGGGTGCTAAAGAGCAAACAGGGTCAGCCAGGCCAGGAGAGTGTGTGTGTGTGGACAGCAGATACAAGAAACTAGTCGGAGGGGGCAGCGCTGGGACAGGAGGCCAGGGTGGCTGGAGAAGTAAGCTCAAGAGGGCATGGGACCAGGGCAGGGCCAGCTGCCTGGGGCCTCAGAGAGGGGTGGGGCTGGGCGGGGCCTTGGTGAGGGCTTTGCTTTTGTGTTAAGGGGGTGGGTCTTGGGTGAGGCGCAGAGCCTTGACTGGATTTTGTTCTAAGCATGAGATGTGTCCAGGCTGGGGGGCAGGACTGACTGCTTGCCATGTGACCAGCCTCCCACTGGCCGCCCTATAGACATGGGCCAGTGGGACATGAGCTATAGTTAGTTAGTCACACTAGCAAGCAAGGAGTTGACAGTGGGGAGCGGGAGACCTAGTGGGTTCTGGAGTCATTCTGGAGGCGAGAGGGAGAGTTCATCACATGCTCCCACCACAACGTCCCTGTTTCCCAGATGCTTTCATGCACACCATCCTCGCGGGGCCATCGTAACTGAGGGTCACAGGGCAGGAGGCACAGGCTTCAGGCACTCACTTGTCAGACGTGGCAGGAACGGGGCAGCGCTCCTGTGGGGGTGAAGAGCTGTCGGAGCGCCCCTTGGCAGCCCATGCAGCCGCACATGCAGACAGACTGGAGGCAGCCACAGATCAGGGCAGAAGCCAGGCGGGACCAGACTGGCCCCTCGAGTGTCCCTCTGGGCCTGAAATCCTGAGCCGAGTAGCCGAGAACAGCACACCCTCCGAGGTGGCCATAGGTGGCAGGTCTGTTAACCTTGGGCCTTGCTCTCTCATCTGTGAAAGGGGAGGCATGGTGACCCCTGCCTCCCAGTGGGGCCGTGAGGGCCAAACGAGTTCTTTCAGGAGAGACATTTAGCGTGCAGGGCGGGCCCGACGTCCTGGGGTCTGACAGGTCAGAAGGGGATGCTCCGTTGGGGGTGGGGGCAGGGTTCTGTTTGAAGGACGCGGATGGCGCCCGCCTTGTGGTTCAGACACCCTGAAACAGTTGGCCTGGGAGGCTGGTGACCCCAGTTTGTTTGTATGTCACATTCGTAATACGCTGGGCACTGGGCTGCAGGCTCAGATCCACTCTCTGCCCTCACAGCCCAGGAGGAGGGAAAAGTAGCCAGGTGGTCAGCAGCTGAGGTGGCATGAAAGGGTGGGGGCAGGGGGTCTGTCCCGGGCAGTGCCGTTGTCCCAGGTGGGGGAAAGCACAGGAGCAGCAGGACCCAGGAAGCCAAGTCCCAGTGTCCGGGTGCTGGGGCGACACAGGAAAGGGGAGGCCAGCGACTCCGGCAGGGTCCCTTGGTGCAACCAACCCTGCCTTCTCTGTCCACCCAGATCTACCCCAACGAGAGACACAGCATCCGCTGCCCCGAGTCCGGTGAGCACTATGAAGTCACGCTGCTGCACTTTCTCCAGGAGCACCTCTGAGGGCCTGCGCTGCCACAGCCACAAGTTGAGAGCACAAGTGGCTTTGCTGCCGCCGCCACCGCCGCCAGGGGGACCAGGCGGGAAGGACAACTAGCCCTGCAGGGGCCCCTCGAGGTGCCATCTCCGCTGCGCCCAAAGGACAGCCCTGCCCCAGGCCTGAGAGCCACTGCCTTCAGCCCTGACGCCTTTTATCATTTTTTAAATGCTCCTGGCTCTCCACCTGCTGCTTCTCGGTTGCCAGGACAGGGTGACGAGCTGACACCCACGAGGCACTTCCCAAAGCCATCCCCTCTTCGCTGTCATCAGGAGCGGGGAGCCCGAGCTCTACTGGGCCATGGAGAGGTGGGGTCCAGCTGCGCCCGGCCCAGCTGCCGCACCCAGCACAGAAGCATGCTGTCACCTTTCCTCCCCGCTCGCCCACCTCCTGTTTGCGTTTTGTTTTGGGGACGTTTTTCCTAACTTCAAAGACAAAGCAAGGGGTGCCTAAATCAAGAGTTGGAGTGTACCACTGGGCAGTGGGGTTTGGCCCAGCCAGCGCCCTGTGAGCCCCACCTCCTTGGCAGCCAGGGCGGGGAGCCGTGGCCGGTGTCTGAGGACGATGTGCGTGCTGCTCCTGCCTCTGCCCGGTTCTGGGGCTCTAATCGCGTCCTGCTTTGGCCCCCGCCAGCCGGCGACTGCCGTGCGCTCCCCAACCCTCCCGCCACCTGCACCTGACGGGCCCGCGCCGGCTGGTTCGGGGTTGGGAGTGGAGCCGTCCCCGCCTCAGGGTTATCCTCCCCTTTCCCTCCCCTCCGACTTCTGCCAGGGGCACATAGAAAGAAAAAAAAAAAAAAAGACAAAAACCCCACCAGAAACAAACACCTCTACATATTATGGAAAGAAAATATTTTTGTCAATTCTTATTCTTTTATAATTACGCGTGTGAGAAGCAGGCTCATTAAAAGACTCCAGATGGATGCTCGCCGCCCTCCCGAGGCTCCTTCTAGGTCCCGGGCCGGGGCTGGGCTTTTGAGGGGTGGGGCCGGGTGGCAACTGGGCCAGAGGCCAGGTGGTCGAGGCAGTCAGCCCTGGATGCCCTGGCTCAAAGGGGGGCACCGTGCCCTGTCCGGAAGGTGGCCCACCCCTTCTCAGAGTGGTCCAGCGAGGACAGTCCCAGTGGTCCTGATGTGTCACGTCGGGACCCAGCATAGCATGTGGAGGGTGGCCTGGCGGGCCCCCCAGGCTTCCCCAGGGCAGCAGCCCAACCTGAGGAGCAGCACCCTGGTTGACGTGCTCGTCCAGTGGCTTGGCTCTGGTTTGGGGGTCAGGAAACTCCCTCTTTCTGTTTGTCCTGACAGCTGAGAGACCTAGGGGACTGCGTAGAGGGCACTCATGGTGCTGGAGTTTCTCACCGCAGGATGGCCTCCCTGAACACGGTCACCCTCTCCCTCCTTTGGAAGCCTAGTTTCATATGTAATGGCTTAAAAACATAAACTTCAGAACAGAAGGGGAAAGAGAACAGGCCTTTGCTCCTGAGAGGCAGCCCTCCTCAGTCTGTTTAAAAGCTGCGTTCTATTCGGCGTGGGGAACGTGCCATAACTGATTTCATAGGCACCTTTCAAGGGACGACAGGTTGTTCTGGCTTTGTGTGTAAATGGGGTCCGCACGCTTTTTCTGTCAAGGGCCAAACAGTCCGTTGGAGCTACTCAACTCTGACCTCCTAGTTCAAAAGCAGCCACCAAGTGGGCATGGCTGTGTGCCAATAAAACTTTATTTACAAATCCAGGCAGCTGGCCAGGTTTGACCCACAGGCTATATTATATATATAATTGGACAACCCTGGTATAAATGGTTCTGAAACCAATGCCCTGTACAGCTCTTCTGGGTACATGTTTGAGGTTTGGGGGTAAATTTCTAGAAGTATCAAAAAGCACATTTAGTTTTAATTTTGAAGAATATTGTCAAATTGCCGTCCAAAAAGAGGGCCTACTTTGTCAAGAGAGGGTGTGCCCTTCATTCCTTCCCCAGTCCCGTGTGTGGATTTTTTCTTCGCCAATCTTAGGGGGGTGAC
This sequence comes from Cynopterus sphinx, assembly GCA_030015415.1. NCBI lineage: Eukaryota > Metazoa > Chordata > Mammalia > Chiroptera > Pteropodidae > Cynopterus > Cynopterus sphinx. The sequence goes on along the minus strand of CM057390.1, from coordinate 38,785,174 downwards.
GCATGGCTTCTCACTGTTGTTTGAACTTAACTTTCTTTGATGTGTGGGAATGTTTTCGTGTTTGTTGACCCTTGTTTACTAGCAGTCAGTCATTTGCCCTCCTTTCTTCTGATCTGTTGGCCGCATTGATTTGTAGACACTTTTTGTCTATGAAGGAAATCAGGCCATTGTCATACACGCTGCAAATCGAACTGTGTTGCTCGTTTCAAAATGTTTGAGTAGGAAGCTCAGCCACTGAACGTTTAAAATCACCTTGGGAACAAGATGTCTTTCACTCGATCCACTGTGAGGTGAAGTGGAGAAGGAACTAGTCAGAAATCACAGAACGATTGAAACTGGTGAGAAAGGGGGTGCTAGGGTCACCCCAGGAGACTTGGCAACTGGCAGCCCTTAATCATCTCAAAGCAGGAACTCTATCAGGACGCCCCGCTGCCTCACTCAGGGAAGGCCGGAGTGCCACGAGACAGCTTCCACTAGCCAAGCTTCAGGGAGTTGCCGTTCTGCCCTGACAGTGAGGTCCGGGAATGGAAGTGGGGCACCCACAGGAAGTGGGGATCAGTGGTGAGCAGCTACAAAAGGACAGGTGTCTGCTGACAGAAGGTCTTGGTCTCCCAGAGGTGGCCGGTTAGAGGTGTCTTTGCCAGGTTGATACATGGTCACGTGTTTTCTCTACCACTGGTGGGTAGGGTGTGTCCATCAGCAGAAAGGTCCTCAGTGCTGTGTCAGGTGTCCTGTGCACATGCTTCTTTTTCTGGTGGAGGTGTTCACCTCTTCTCTAACTGGCAAGAATCCATGTGGGATTGACATTAACCCTGTCATATCTGTTGCAGATATTTTCCTGGTTTGTCATAGGCCTTTCAAAGATGGTTATGGTATTTTTTTAAAAAATAGACACATAGGAAGTTAGAAAAATTGTAGAGTCCCAAGTACCCATTACCTGGCTTACATCTTACCTAACCACAGTACATTGTCAGCCAGGAAACTGACAGTACAGTGCAATTAACTACACTCCGAATCTTACTCACATTTTGTCCTCTTTCACCTGCACTTATATCTGTGTGTGTGGTTCTGTTCTGCTTTGTCACCTGGACAGATTCCTGTAACCACCAGTGCAATCAAAATGCAAACTGTTTGCTTGTGGCCACAGGTCTCCTTCCTGTGGTCCCTTTACACCTACACCCACTGCATTTGTGGCATCCTGACCATAGAAATCTGTGATGCTTGTGTCATCGGTTGTTTCCTTTAGGACACTAGATAACATGTGATGATTAGAAAGCAGGATCTTTGGAATGTTTTTTTCTTTGTCCCTTCAGTGTGAGAGTGTTGGGGGGGGGTGCGAAAAGGAAAAAAAGAAGCTTGGGGAGTCTTTCTGAAACACACACACACCTGTTCAGTAGAAGACTCAAACAGCTCACATTTGAAATACAGTACCTTGTTAGTGACAGCTCTTGGCCAGATTCAAATCCTTCATAGTGACGAGCTGAAGGTCAGATACAGCGGTGAAAATAGGATAGAACCATGCTATGGAAAACACCGAAGTAGGACGGTGGTCATCCAGTTTATGGAACCAATTTCTAATGGGCCCAGAGTAGCCAGTTGCAAGGACATTTTTTTTTAACACAAACAGGTATCCTATTTCAGGACAGGCTGCTGCCACTGAAAAGCATGGATCCTGGAGCTAGGGTTTTCTGTAGAACAGTCAGCTGTGCAGGTGCTTCTGACTTCTCTGAAACCTTCAACCTGTGTCGGGGGTCAAGAGATTTGAGTTCCTCAAAAAGTGGGACACAGCCCAGTTTAGGAAGGAGTTTCCTGTGACATTTTCTTTGTTCTTTCAAATCAGGAAGGATTAGGAAAAGCAGCTTAATTCTGGACACTCCAGACCTGGCCAATGGTCTTTTCTTGAAATTCTAAGCAATTTGTGACCCCACCATAAGCGCCCCCAAACCTGGGATTTCTTCATTGGCATCTCATGCAGGTAGCAACTAGGATTTAGGATTCTTGCTTGCATCCCCTCAGTTAACCTCCTGATAAGCCCTTGGGGGTAAGGATTATTTTTTGGATTTGTACTGTGAAATAGTTTCAGGCTCACAGAAAAGCTAGATGTAGTATTCCCTCATGTCCCTTGTCCAGATTCTGCTAATGTCAACGTCTTAGGCAACCCTGGTGAAAGCCTAGCTATTGAAGCCGGGGAGTTACTGTCAACACGATCATAGCTTCTGCATAGACAGCCCTTATTTCCACTTCCGCTTCCCCCTGCAATGTCACTTTTCTGGTCCAGGGCTGCTGTGAACTGAATATTTCTGTCCCGTCAAATTCATGTTGAAACCTAACCCCAAATGCGATGGTCTTGTGGGGGGGGGGGTGAGTCGGTCACGAGGGGGGAACCTCCATGCACAGGATCTGTCTGTCCCCTTACAAAAGACCCTAGGGAGCTCCTCCCCCCTCCACCATGCGAGGACACGGATAGGGAGGAGCGGTCTCTGAACCGGGAGGCCGGCTTTCAACAGACGGGGCACCCGCCAGTGCTGACCTTGAACTCCCCAGCTCCAAAAGTGAGGAGCCCGCGTGCCACGTAGCCCCAGTCTGTGGTAGGGATGACAGGGCGTGGGGAAGTGAGGCGGGGTCTGACCCCGGACCCCGGGCCCGCTTTGCCGCCCCGGTCTCCCCGCCGCCCCGAAGCGCACGGCCCGTGGTCTCCTAAGCCGCCCCCACTCGCCGAGCCCGGCGCCAGCTTCAGCGGGACCGGGCGGGGCCCGCGGGGCCCGCGGGGGGCGGCCTCCCGCCGACACGGTCTCCTTGGGGTCGTGACGCTGGCTTTGACCGCGGGGCGGGACCGGTGTCTCCACCTTCGCCCCACGAGTCTGAGACCGCGCGGACCCTGCTTCCCGCCACTCAGCGTCCGGCCCCGCCTGCGGCTCCGCCGCCCGCCTCTGTGACCCGCGTTTCGGCCCGGCATGAGCACCTGTCCGCGCGGCCGCAGGCCTGGGCACGTGCCCCGACCGAGGCCCCGCCCCAGTATGGCGGGGGCGCGGGGCGCGGTCACGTGGCTGCGCGGACGCCGACGTGGCCTCCGCTGCGCCGCGCGCACCGGTCCCAAGATGGCGGCGCCCATCCTGTGTGCCGCGCTGCTTCTGGCGGCTTGGGCGCTGCGGCCCGCGGACGCGGTGTCCGAGCCCGCGACGGTGGCTTTCGACGTGCAGCCCGGCGGCGCCGTGCACTCCTTCTCCCAGAACGCGGGCCCGGGGGTGAGCGAGGGGCCCCGGCGCGCGGGGAGCGGCGCGCTTCCGCCTGGCGACTTCGAGCCGCAGCCCGTGTCCCCCGTCACATGCGCGGCGGTGCCGGGCGGCCGGGTCCCCACAGTCAGGCGACCCCCCGCCACTGGAGGGCACGGGGAGGGGGCACAGAGGCGGGGAGGGAGCCGGTCCCGCCGCTGCTCCGACGGGGGAGGAGCGGACGAACGCGGCTCCTTCCTTCCAGAGCGCAGGGTCCCCAATCCTCACTGGAGGTGGGTGCGGGTCCCGCCTAGCCTCGTCGCCGGCGTGGCGGGGAAGTCGCGGCCCCTCGCGGCCCCGTGCCAGCCTCGTCGACAGCCACTCTCGCTACCGTGCCCAGTGCACTCTGCGTTAGGCCCGTTTCGCAGATGGGGAAACAGGCCCAGAAAGGCTTGCACCTGTCAGGACCCACAGTAGCGCAGAGATGGGCCCCCAGGTGTCTCAGAGTTCCTAGAAGGGTGGGTGCTACCGGGCGTGCGACCCCCACCCGCTTTCTGCTCTTCATGCCCCAGAAGCCACAGGGATGAGTTTTCTTGCCCCAGGAGCCCACTAGTAGGGAGGCAGGGGGATTCCAGGTCTGCAGACCCTCGGAGGCCCTGCGGCGCTGGCTCAGCCGCCTTCCCCTGAGCACAGATGCCCAGACTTAGGATCTTCTTGATTCTGGGTGGCAGGAGGCTGGCCTGAGACCCTGCACCTTAGCACTAAGGTTACCTGCCACCAAGCCTTTTTTTCTCCTTCCATTTTCTAGGACAAATATACTTGTTCGTTCACCTATGCTTGTCAAGGAGGGACCAATGAGGTGAGTTCTACAAAACTCCATGTAATTTAGTGTCACAACATCTGTCATACAGAGATTCTTTCCAGGATGTGTGTTGTTAACTTATACTTATTGAACTGTTCTTGCTTAACCAACGAAAGCGAAAGGGCTCAAGTTAAATAGTGACGGTAGATTCCACCCAGAATTCCACAGGATGAACGAACGTCTAGACAAAAGATGAGGCGTGAGAGGCCATTTCCATGAGCCTCTGTTAGGGGTTTCATATGTGTTTTCTGTGCTGCAAATCAGCACAAACTTAGCAGCTTAAAACACCCACTATCATCTTCCAAGCTCAGTTGGTTTGTTGGCAGAATTCAGTTCCTTGTGGTCTGTCTGGGACTGAGGTTTCTCCAGCTGGTGGCAGAAGAGGAAGTAAGGGGAATTCCAAGAGAAAGGTGTAATGCACCGTCACCTGCTTTGAGGGTACCATGTGGCCAGGAGTGTAGGTTGCCTTTAGAACGGGGTCCCGAACCCCCAGGTCACAGACAGCAGTCCTGACTGCTGGGCTGCACAGCAGGAGGTGAGTGGCTGTGAACAAAGCTTCATCTGCATTTGCAGCTGCTGGCACTGCCTCAGCCCCACCTCAGGTCATCAGACATTAGATGCTCAGAGGAGCACTGGTCCCTGGTGCCCAAAAGGTTGGGGACCGCTGCTTTAGAAGGTGAGAACAGGCCCTGCTAGCAGCCAGGGAATAAGGGCTTCAGAATTACAACTGCAAAGAACTGATTCTGCCATCCCCATTTGCATTGGAAGAAGACCCCAAGCTCCAGTGGGAATACAGTCTGGCCTGTGCCTCGATTTTGCTTGTGAGACAGCAAAGGACGAAGCCCCACCATGCCCAGCTGCCCATTCCCCTGCTTTGACATCTGTCAGCTTGTTCTTCACATCTACAAGTCTACAAGCCTGCTTCTGTTTTGTATATTCATTTGTTTTGTGTTGTTTTAGATTCCACATATAAGTGAAACCATACGGTATTCGTCTTTCTCTTTCTGACTTATTTCACTTAGCATAACACATTCTCGGTCCATCCATGTTGTCCCAAATGGCAAGATCTCATTCTTTTTCAGGGCCGAGGAATATTTCATAGTGTATATATACCACTTCTCGTTTATCCAGTCATCTGTGGGTGCATGCCTAGGTGGCTTTCGTATTGTGTCTATTACAATGGTACTGCAGTGAACATAGGGGTGCACGTACCCTTCTGAATTAATGTCTTTGTTTACTTCAGATACATACCTGTAAATCGGATTGCTGAATTGTAAAGCAGCTCTATTTTTAATTTTTTGAGGAACCTCCATACCATTTTCCAGAGCGGCTGCAGCCATTTACAGTCCCACCACCAGCACACGAGGGCTTCCTTTTCTCCTCATCCTCGTCAGCACATAGTGTGTGTCAGTTTGTTGACAGGTGTGTCTTACTGAGATGAGTTCCTTCTGTTCCCACTTTGTTGAGAGTTTTTATCATAAATGGGTGTCGAATTTCGTCAGATGCTTTCTCTGCATCTACTGGAATGATCATGTGGTTTTCATCCTTGGTTTTGTTGATGCGATGAATCCATGAATTGTTTTCTGGATGTTGAACCCCATAGCCTTGCATCCCTGGTATAAATCTTGCCTCATCCTGGTGCATGATCCTTTTGATGTGCTGTTGAATTTGGTTGGGGATTTTGAGAATTTTGGCATCTGTGTTCATCGGGGATATTGGTCAGTACTTCCCTTTTTATGTAGTGTCCTTGTCTGGTTCCGATATCGGGGTAATGCTGACCTTGTAGAATGAGTTCGGAAGCGTTCCTTCCTCTTCAGTTTTTGGAATAGTTTTGGACAGATAGGCACTAAATCTTTGAACGTGTGGTAGGATTCACCTGTGAAACTGTCTGGTCTTGAGCTTTTGTCGGTGGGAGTTTTTTGGTTAGTGATTCGATTTTATTGCTGGTCATCAGTCTGTTCAGATTCCCTGTTCCTGGTTTAGTCGTGGGAGGTTGTATATGTCTGAAAATTTGTCTATTTCCTCTAGATTGTCCAATTTGTTGGCATGTAATAGTTCATTGTATCCTTTAATAATTCTTTGTATTTCTGTGCTGTCGGCTGTAATCTTTCATTTCTGATTTTGTGTTCTCATTTGCTTGATGAGTCTTGTCTGGAGGCTTGTCAGTTTCATTTGTTTTTTCAAAGAACCCGCTCTTAGTTTCATGAGTTTTTCTATTTCCTATTTATTTTATTTCTGCTCTGATCGTTATTATTTCCTTGTACTTTGAACTTTGTTCTTTTTAAGTGCTTTTGCTGTGACCCAACATTTTGTAAAGTTGTGTTTTTATTTATATGTCTCAAGGAAGTATTTGATGTTCTCTTTGCTCCATTGATTGTTTAGAAGCATACTGTTTAATCTCCACATATTTGTGTGTTTTTCTAGTTCTCTTGATTCTAGTTTCTTTTCATTGTGGTCAGAAAATACGCTCGATGTAATTTCAGTCTTGAATTTCTCAAGGCTTGTTTCGTGGCCTCGTATATGACTTCTGGAAAATGTTCCGTGTGCACTTGAGGAAAAAGGGTAACCTGCAGTTTTTGGATAAAATACTCTATAAGTATTTTAAATCAGACTGGTCTAAAGTGGCATTTAAGGCCATTATTTCTCTATTAACTTTCTGCCTGGATGATGTACCCCTGGAGGTAAGTGGTTGGTAAAGTCCCCAGCTGTTACTGTTGATTTCTGCCTTAATGTCCGTTACTGTTTGGTTTCTGTACTTTGTTGCTCCTGTGTTGGGTTTTCTATTTTGTATCTTCTTGGAGTGGCCCCATTACAATTACATGATGTCCTTCTTTGTTTTTTGTTACCGCCTTTGTTTTAATGTCTTTTTTGTCTGCTAAGTGTTGCTACCACAGCCTTCTCTTTGATTCTATTTGTGTAGAGTATCTTTTTCCATTCCTTCACTTTCAGTCTGTATGTATCTTTCTGTCTGAAGTGAGTCTCTTGAGAGCATTTAGTCAATTTACATTTAAAGTGATTATTGATAGATAAGTGCTTGTTGCCATTTTGTTAATTGTTTTTGGCTGTTGTTATTGTTCTTTTCTGCTCTTTGATCTGTTTCTTGGGGGGTTACTGGTTTTCTTTACTATTCTGATTGGGTTCCTTTCTCTTTACTTTTTGGGTGTTCTTTGTATGTTTTTGGTTCACAGTCACCAAGAGGTTCATTGATATCCATCTGTATCTACAGCAGTTGGTTTTAAGCTGACAGGCATTCAAGTGTAATCGTGTTCTAAAGGCACTACATTTCTACTTTCCCTTCACTTTTTATGTTTTTGAAGTCATCTTCTCTATTTTTGTTTTGTGTATCTCCTATGTAGTGTAGTTATAGTTAATTGTGCTGCTTTTGTCTTTAAACCTCCAAATTCGCTTTTTAAGTGGCTGATTCACTGTAATTATTGTATGTTTGACTTTACATTTGCCTTTCCGGTTATGGCCTTTCCTGCATGAAGAGCACCCTTTAACACTTCTTGGAAGGCTGATTTGGTCATGGTGAACTCTTTTAGACTTTGCTTATCTGGGAAGCGCTACCTCGCCTTCAGTGCTGAAGGATAACCTGGCTGGAGACAGTATTCTAGCTAGTGGGTTCCTTTCCTTCAGCACGTAAATGTTTCCTGCCACTCTCTTCTGACCGTGTTGCTTCTGAGAAATCAGCTCGTAGCCTTATGGGGTTTCCCTTGTACGTGACTTCTTGTTTCCTTCTTGCTGCCTTCAAGATTGTCTCTTTATATGTGTCGCCGGAGCAGGGTCTGATGGGGCTGCTCGGTGGCCTCCCAGCTTTGCCCTTGTCCTCGTGGGCAGCCTTGTGTGCGCATGGTGAGTTGGGCACCTTCCCCGGGTGCACCCATGTGCACAGCGGCGCCCCCTTCTCGGCACTGTCTGGACGGGAGAGCCCCATGTGCACACAGCCCAGTGGGCATGTGAAACAGCACCCTGTGGTACCCATGGGTCTTCCTCCGGGTAGAGGGGCCCCTGGTGGGCAGGCCGTGGCGCCCTCTGCTCTTGCTGGGTCTAAGTCTAGGAGAGGTGTCTGGGGATGCCATGGGCCCCTGCAGGTCGCAGGGACACATGCAGGGGAAACGCCGGAGCGTGCTGGCTGGCCCCTCCCTCCTGGGAGCTCTCTGGGTTCCTCCCATTCGTCATGCAGAAGCGGTTCAGTTGGCTCAAAGTGTCTCAGAGGAAATGCTCTAAATATAGGTGCACCTTCACTGTGTCTGTGGGAGGGGGCTGGCTCGGGTCACCTACGCCACTGTGGACCTGCCTTCTGAATCACACATTTTAAAAGGTGAATTGTACAGTTCACGGCAACTAGCAGTTGGCTCCCACACCCGTGCTCCAGGCAAAAGACACCAAAGTGACCATTTACGCCCCTGTGATTAACGCTCCCATTAATGAAAAGGCCATGACAAACTGGGAGCACCTGTCATCGGAGGTCACGATCACTCTGGGGGGCGGGCTGCAAACTCATGGGACTGGCGCCCTGGAAGGCAACGGTGGTCACTCCTCAGGGGCCATGTGTCAGACTGCTGGCAGGCTGGGCTGTGTTCTGGAACCAGTTTAAAATTTCAATTTAATTTTTTTTTTTAATTTTTAAAAAGTGAACACACTCACATTGTCCAAAAAGTAAAGCACATAAAAGTTGACAGCACCTTCTGACTGTCCAGGTCCCACCCACACCCCACAGGTGGGTGACCACAATTGTGAACACCTCACTCTTTTCTGAGGACTTCTTTATGCCTAGGTGAGCAGGCGTGAGTGAACTGCCCTCCCGTCTTTTCTTATTGTTTTTATTTGTAAATAGACTTTAATTTCTATGGTTCATAGCAAAACTGAGCAGAAGACAGGGATTTCAGTATACCCCCCTGCCCGCCCCCACGCGCAGCCGTCTCCATGGAGTGGGACGTTTGTTACAGGGAGAACCTACACTGACGTGTCATGGTCACCCCAGGCCCATGGCTGACACGGGGTCCACTCCTGGCGTTGTGCATTCTGTGGGTTTGGTCGGTGTCTGATGACGGGTGTTACAGAGAGTAGCTTCACTGCCCCAGCAGGGTGTCGGGCACCTGGGGGCTGGGCCCCAGCCAAGCGAGCGGTTCACTCTGTAGAACTGAAGCACCGAAGCTCTCGGAGCTGGCCCGTGCATGGCCCCGCCGTGTGCCTGCACTGACCCACACCTTCCCCCTCTCCCCAGAGGTGGCAGATGAGTCTGGGGACCAGCGAAGACCAGCAGCACTTCACCTGCACCATCTGGAGGTGAGCAGGGGTCCCGGCGGCAGGGTCTCCTGGAAGGAGGTAGGCTAGCCCAGACGGCAGGAGCGAGCACGCCACGGGGAAAGGGAACAGACAGACTGACACGCCGGAGGCGCACATGGGGGGGTGCCATGCTGTGCTGGGGATTCCTTGGGGCGAGATGGCTCCCCAGGGACACTGAGGCCAAGAGGGGTTTGGGGGCAGGGACAGTGGCTCCCCAGGCAGTGGGGTCAGGCTCCCCATCATCACCCCTTGAGTCATGTTCATGGGTTCAGTCTCCCCTCCAGGGGCTCATGCCTTGTCCACCCTTCTCGTAGCTGCACCACTGGTGCCTGGCCTGGGGTGGGGGTGGCGAGCCCGGGACGGGGTGAGGGAGACAGACAGAGTGTGCAGCCGGGGGCAGTAGGGGGGCGGCATGGACCCATGTCCCTTCTGCTCTGGCTCCTCGGCCTAGAACGTGCCACCCCAAGCAGAAGCGAGGTCTTGAGCATTCATCATGTGCATGACGTAGAATAAGCTGTGGCTCTGCCCTCAAGGGACTCGGGCCCACGAGGGAGACAGACCAAGCTGTGACTCGACAGTAATCACAGGTGCAGGTGTCCCCACAGCCTCCTGCTTGGTGCCTTGTGAGCACCAGGTGTTCGTAAGTGCCTCCGGGGGTGTCCTGCCTGTTTTACTGGACTCCCGGGGGCCCAGGTGCTCCCCAGACCACACCCTGTCTGTGCCGCCTCCGCGGCCTCAGAGAAGCGTCATGGAAGCAGGGGACCAGGGTGCCATCCTTACTGGGCTGCCTCTCATGGGGCGTGTGAGCCCCAGCCCTCTGGTGGGCACAGACTCAGGCCTCACAGGCCCCAGACACCTGCCGACCCCGGGGCCACCTGCTCAGCTGAGAGGTCCCACGGAAACGGGCCTAGGCCAGACCTCAGACGTGGCCGCTGTCCACCTGCACGGGGGCTTAGTCTGAGCAGCTTTCTGGATCCCCCACCGTGTGCCTACCACCCCCCCACCCATCCTCGCCCCCTCCTCCTCGACCCCCCGCTACTTTCTCTGCTCCCACCCCATCACTGTCCTCATGTGGCCAAATGGAGCCCTTCACACTGCAGCCATCGTTGTCGCCTTGCTGTTACCAGCTCTCCCCCGGCATCTCTCTCTGCTCTGGCCTGCTGACCTGGGCTCCTTAAATGCCCCCATTTGTCCCCTCTGAGGCACCTTTGTGGCCCCCGTTCCCTCTGCCTAGGACGCACTTCTCCTGCCCCCTCGTTAACTCCTGGACTTCCCTTGGGCTGTCGCTGCGGCCCTGTGGCAGTACCGGGGATGTTGTGGCCACTTAGTAAAAGGCTGCAATGAATGGACGTAAGGGTCCCTGTCCTAGAACAGCTTGCCTTTGGGCAGGGAAGGCGGCCTGTCCGTGACAGGCTGGGAGAACGTTCTGGTGAAGAGGAGAGGGGATGACGCTCAGGGCCCTGTCTTCCTGTCCAGAATGAGCCGTGCTTGCCAGCGGTTTTCGTTCGGGGAGCCGGGGACACGTGGCCCCGGGCCGACCCCCACTGGTCTCTCTGCAGGCCCCACGGCAAGTCCTACCTGTACTTCACACAGTTCAAGGCGGAGGTGCGGGGCGCCGAGATCGAGTACGGCATGGCCTACGTAAGTACCGGGCGCGTGGGCGTCAGAGCCCTGGGGGACGGGCAGGATGAGGACAGGGACTCCGGGCACCTGGAGGGAGATTCTGTAATTTGGAAGAACATGGGGCACTGCGCGGACCCCCAGACCCAGTGGCGCAGAGGCTCTACCCACAGAAGGGCGCTGCTGGCCGGGCAGAAAGCGGACACCCTGATGTTCCTGTCCTACTGCTTGTCAGCCACCTGCTGGGAGAGCCACATGAGGGCAGGGGCCTGGGAGCTCGGCCTGGGACAGGCACAGGGGCAGCTGCGGCTCGCGGTACGTGGGGGCCCACAGCCTCTGGCTCCATGGCCCTGGGGTTCACAGCCCGGGCAATACCTTTGGCCACACTCCTGACCCCCATGGTCCTCTGCCCAAGGCCGGCCACAGCGTGGAGCCTGCCCTGCTGCTGCATTTGGGTCAGAAAGTTAGAAAACCACTCGTATCTGTCCAGGTCCAACCAGAGAGCGGGATAAGTAGGAGACGGGCGCCGAGAGGTTCATTGCCGGGAGCTGGCTTCTGCCACGGGCCTGGCCAGGATGGCGGCAGGAAGGGCTGGCGTTGCCACCCCCGCTGATGGTGACAGGCCCCCTGGCACGTCCATGGGGAGCCCCTGAAGTCAACGCAGGGCGGGCTGCCCTGTCCCTGGGGAGGCACCGCAGTAAACGGTCTCGGCTCTGCGGGGCGTGGGATGCAGAGCCCTTCACGGCAGCCCCCCGCGGGAGACCCCCAGTCCGTGAGGCAGCCTATCACTCCGTCAAACCGATTGTGCTCGAGGGCCCCTTGCTATTTTAAAACTGTCATTTAAACTGATTTGAGAGGCACACAATTCTGAATTTTGAAAATGACATTCAGGAGACCGCATGATCGCTTCATTGCCGTGAACCGCGTGCCGCCTGCCTGAGATTTGCAGCGAAGACAAGTCTGTACGCAGCTGGCACCTGTCACGGGGGTGGCGCGGGTGCCCCCAGCCCCTGCACTTCCCAGGGGAGCAGACAGCATGCACCGCCCGATATCTGTCCTGACTGGGGCCTCCGTTTTTTCCCTCGTAGTCCAAAGCTGCATTTGAAAGAGAGAGTGATGTCCCCCTGAAAAACGAGGAGTTTGAAGTGACCAGAACAGCAGGTGCGTGGTGATGGGTGTGGACGCGGCGCCCAGGTGACACAGGGCCAGGCAGCCAGCAGGGACCGGCCCTGCACTGTAGCCCAGGGGTCCGCACGCCGCTCCTGTGAAGGCCCCGCGGTAGGTGTTTTCGGGGTGCACAGCCTCTGTTGAAACTGCTTCACCTGCCCCGTGGGGCACAGGCCACACTCTAACGAGGCCTACAAACACGGAAATGTGACATGCACATCACTTCCAGCCTCAGGAAATACCACTGTGGTTTGGATTTTTTTGAAACTATTTTAAAAAGTTTAAAAATTAGGCCACGCAGTGCCAGCCCCTGGTTGCCGGGAGTGTGCGTGTCCTCGCGTTTGTGAAGGTGGAGGGCCACGACCTCCCCCGGCCTGGCCGACCTGGGCTCTGTGACCAGGAGGGTTTCATGACTAGGACTGTGGGCTCGAAGGGGAGGCAGGAGTCACCTCGGGAAGCCCCAAGCGCCCCCGACCAGAGTCCTCCAAGCCACATCAGCCACGAAAGGCGGAGGCTGAGCAGAAGAGGGTGGGGAGCTCCAGAGCTGGGACTCGGCCTTACAGAGCAGGGGGGTCAGCACATGGTCAGGACAGTGGACACAGGAGTCAGGCGACTTGGGAAGCCCTGAGGGTCCTCATTTCAGGCAACCGGTGAGGAGAAGGAACCCTGTGGCTGCGGCGGCCACTGGGCATCAGAGTCAGAGGGGGTGGCATGGGCTGGGCTTTAGGGAGGAGGGTCCCAGAGGTCACAGCCACCTTAGCAGAGGTCAGGGACAGAGGAGGTGGGTGCCGGCGCACCCTAGAAGTTGCACAAGGAGTCAGGGTCCGGGTGGGAGATGGGGGCAGGTGTCCAGAGCCCCTGACCCTACTGTGAAAGCGCCACCCGGGCCTCAGCCACGTTTGCCAGCACGAGCGGCAGGTGACACAGCCTGGCTCCAAACCTGTCCGTTCTCAACGGGGCAAAAATGGCCTCTCCCCCTTGGACCTTCCTGTGGCCTCTCTCTGCCCTCCGGACAGGCCCACCACCCTCCTGCCTCTCCTCTGTCCTGCACTGCAAGACCTTCAGGTCTCGGTCCTTTCCACCTGCCGTCCCCTGGGGTCGCTCCCCTGCCCTGCCAGGTCCCGCTGGGCCCCCCCGGCCCAGGACCCAGAGCCCCTTGGAGTGGCGAGGACTCTGCCACGCGTTTCCTCTCTTGCAGTGTCCCACAGGCCTGGGGCGTTCAAGGCCGAGCTGTCCAAGCTGGTGATCGTGGCCAAGGCGTCCCACAGTGAGCTGTGACTGGCGGCTGTCCCTGTGGCGGCCGGCTCGTTGCTGGCTGTCGGGGGAATGTGGTCTTCCTGGTTGATGCTGCCCAGCTTGAAGGGGCCTGCGGGGCGGCCGGGGAGTGCTGGGCCCCACTCCCCCTCGCTCTTCTGGACACAGACTGGGTCTGAGTGCCGCAGCTCATCTCCTGGGGGAGGCACCCACAGGAGGGGACGCAGCTTTGCCGGAGCCGTTGGGGCTCCCCCTGGCTCAGGCCAGGCCCCAGCCGTCTGGGGAGAGTGGTGCTGCTGTCCCCTGCCCCAGGCGACTGCTTCCTTACAGCTTCCCCAGGGACCACCACTTTTCAGACTAACTGGGAAGAAATGTTATATTTAAATAAATAAACATTAAAAAAAGCAATCGCATCGACTGGGTGTTGCACGGGTGCCACCTGGCGGACATGGGGGCCGGAACAGCAGCAGGGGGCTGCCCGCCTGCCCCCCTTCCCTGTTGGAGACGGTGGCCCTGTATCCCCAGGACACAGGGAACGTCTGCAGGGACAAAGGCAGCAGGTCCCCTTAGGGCGGGCAGCCCTGGTGTGGGGAGCAAGCATCCCGAGGTCCAGCCGCTCTGCAGGACCGGGTGATGGTTTTGCTTTAATTTTTAAAGCCAGACTGCAGCGTTGTGATTCATTCTCTCTCTCTCTCTCTCTCTCTCTCTCTCTCTTTCTCTCTCTTACACACACACACACACACGAAAAAATAACCCCCCAAGTGCCCCAGCCACTCCGGGGGCCCTGGTGTCAGAGCAGTGGGGGGCTGGGCGTCTGACCCCAGCCTGACCTCTGGCCACGTCTTCGTGAGCCAACGGGCCTGGGCTCCTTGCTCACCCGAGTCACCTCGCTGCCTCGCACACCGTGCCAGAGGGCAGAGGGCACCGGCTCCCCCCACGGTCGCACACCTGCAGGAGGCAGAGTGCCGATCCGTCCACACCCGCAGCGAGCCCTGTGGTAGGACCAGTGCAGACAAACAGTTGCAGAGGCACCCGGGCCCAGAGCCGCTGGGAGACCCAGCGGGTTCTGCCACCTCTGGAGAGCAGGTCGCAAGGCTCCACGTGTCCACGGGGAGGGAGGGTCACTCGACCGCAAATGGCCTAGCTCCACGATACGACGGGCACGGCCCCCTGCCGAACCGGCTGTCGGGACACTGAGCCCCGAGGGGTTAGCCCAGAGTCGCTCACCCCCTCTGACCCCCCCCCCCCCGTGCCACTGCAGAGGCAGAACGGTGGGTGCGATGCAGTGGGACGGGAGGGCCTCTGCCCCCACGTGACGTGTGTGTCGACGCAGCTTTCTGGAACTTTTGCAAAAGCCGCCCTGGCCCCAGCACCTTAGTTACAGTAAGCTCCGCCACTTCATCAGACTGCTGCCCCAGCAGCTGGTACGGCGCAGACTGGACCTGTCAGCAAGGGCCACAGACGCGGGACGTTCACCTGCCGCCTCGACTGAAAAGACAAAGTCTGTCTGGCTCCCGACTCACCACCTGACAGGCCGCTGGACGCAAGTCCCGTAACTAAAGATATGAAGAAGCCACATCGAGCCTGGCAGAGGGGCAGGGACACGGAACGGGTGGGCCCCACGCCCACGCATGGCATTAAGACTCCAGAGGGGTGTCCCAGCTGTGGGAGGACCCAGCAAAGCTGTCATTTAGTATCGAAGGGACAGAGCTGCCCAGACCAGAAAGAGCTAAAGGAGTTGAACACCAAAGCACTGTCGCAAGAAACAGGAAAGGGTCCTGAATAGAAAAGAAAATGTATGAGTTAGACAACAGAGGACAGGAAGAAAGTCCCCCTGACAGAGCCAGACACCTGGTGAGAAAAGGAGCCCAGACAGCCACGAAGCCAGTGCAAAGGCCGAAGAGACAAGTGGGACGGGAGGGTGTCGTTGCGCCCGTAAATTATGGGACATGCACACACAAAGTGAAATGACAAAAACAAACGCAGAGGGAGGAGAGATGGCAGTGATTCCAGAACGTGTTCGAACTCGGGCAGACACGGGAGGGAGTCCAGATGCAACGCCGCGGAAAGGCCACAACGTGCGAGAGAGCTACCGAATGAGAAAATAACAGAAAACCACAAAAACAGTCAGAAACAAAATGGCAACAGCTGCCTGCCTGTCGGTAGTTACCTGAACCATACACGAGTTAAATGCTCCAAGCAAAGGACATGGGGCGGAACGGATGGGAAAGCAGGACCCTGGCCTGCGCTGCCGACGGGACACGCACTTCAGATCGAGACTCAGAGGACGTGAGGGGACAGAGACGTTTCTCCCAAATGGAAACCAGAAAACAGCTGAGGGGGGGAGACACATCAGACGAGACAGACTCTAACACAAGGGCTGTCATGAGAGACGAAGAAAAACATTTCACAGTGACACGGGATCACGCCAACAAGCGGGCACCCACGCCCAGCACGGGAGCACCTCCAACCAGGAGGCCATGGCGACGGCGGCGAGGGGCGGGCCGGCCGAGGTGTGGACTCAACACTCACCAACACCCACCAGCCCCCATGGACGGGCTTTCCAGGCAAAGCAGGGACACGTGGCCCACACACCACAGCAGCCCAAGAGGACCACATTGACATTTTGAGGACATTTCACCCAGAAGCAGAATCTGCAGCCTCCTCAAGTGCACCTGGAGCACTTTCCGGGCGAGACCACTTGTTTGGCCACAAAACGCGGCTCGGTAAATTGAAGACCGAGATTGTGTTCAGCTGTTGAGCACCTTCTCCAGGTGCAGTGCATGCTCGTGAAACTGACACAACCTAACCCAGACAAGCCCGGTCCGGCTAAAAAGATGGGCAGAGGATCTGAAGAGACATTTCTCCAGAGAGGACGTACAGGAGGCCAACAGACAGAAACGCCAGCAAAAACGAGACAATCACCCTCGCAGCTGTAGGACGGCAGCCAGTGAGTCAGCGGACGCACAGGCGAGGGCGTGGGGGGGCCCGCGTGCCCTGTCGCTGGGGCTGCGAACTGGCGCGGCCCCTGTGGAGCACAGGGTGAGGTTCTGTGAAAGATTCAGTCAGTTATGTGACCTGGCCATCGCGTTCCTGGGTATTTATCCAACGCAATCCAGAACTCTGGTTCAGAAAGATGTGTGCGTCCATGTTGGCTGCAGCATCAACAACAGTGACCAGGACGGGGGAGGGCCTAAGAGTCCCCCGACACGACAAATGAGGTGGTGGTGGTGTGTGCGTGCATGTGTGCGCCCAACGGAGTACTACTCGGCCATAAAGAAGAACGAGACCTTGCCATCTGCTACGTGGGTGGGCCTGGGGGGCACTCTGCTAAGTGAGCTCAGTCAGAGGAAGACAAATGCCACGTGGCCACACATGTGGGATCTAAAAGAACAAACGGACAGACTTGGGGACCGAGGACGAACTGATGGCTGCCAGGTGGGAGGGGGTTGGAGGTCCAAGTGGAACGGGGAGGGGGTGAAGTACTAATTGGCAGCTACACAGTAGTCAAGGTTGTGAAACACGACACTGGGGATACAGTCAACGGGATCCTCGTAACTGTGGAGCCGGGTGGGAACTGGACGCCCCGGGGTGGTCGCCGTGCGAGGGACGTAAGTGTCTGACCGTGAAGCTGTGCCCCCGACGCAGCCCGGGGCGCCACATGTAACCGACGCACTCTTTAAAGGCGGACACCCTGGGGTGGGGGGGAACACGCAGATGATGCGAGCGGTTCGGTCGCCAGTCCCACTTCATGGAAGACCTGCACCTCAGTGCTCTTTGGTTTTTCAAAATTCAATCTCAAGTTTATCAAGTCACGAGAGGTGGGATAGCCTGGAGGAAACACGGACAGAGCAGTACGTGCATGGGTAAATCCGGTCCCTCTGGGGCTCCTCAGGGCCCTTCGCTCTTGAAGACCCGTCTCTCGACCGAAGATAAGGTGGCGGGGGGGGGGGGGTTGGCCAAACAGCGGAGGAGGAGGAGGGGGCAGAGCAGCTGGCTGTTGGGCAAAAGGCTCTGGCTACTTCGGGGCCTTCGAAACCAAACCACTGCCCAAGTGCAGGAGGGCTGACCGGAAGCCGGGGCCAGTGTGACGGCCGGGGAGAGGCACAAGGGAGTGAGTGGTGGGGACAGTGGCGAAGCGGAGGACCCCGCCACGCGGGCTGGCCAGGGGGCACAGCGGGCTCGGGGAGCTTCCAGGAGAAATTCCACTCGGACTGATACATGCCACGTCCCCAGTTTCAAAGGCTGGTGCTGGTTTCAGGTGTCAGACCCGCATCCTTGCCTAACGAGGCCCATGCGCTTCCTGTCCGTAACCTTTGCCCTGAACTGACAAGCCCAGTTCTCCGAAGTCACAAGGCGTCGTCCCCTCCCCCAAGGGCGCTCAGAATGACCCTCCCGGCCTGACTTGGCCAGACCTGCACTCAGGTCTTGCAGTCCCTGCCCCCTTCTGACAATCCGTTCCCACACCCATGTGTCCATCCACACCCAGGCTGAGGGGCTGAGAGTCACTCCATCTTCAGGGTTGAGCTTTGCTCTCTGAGGTCTGTCTGGTAAAAAGGTTTGTTTGCGCCTTTTCCAAACATGAAACAAACGTTTAAAAATGTGCGTGTGTCTCAGATGGTGTCCCCCTCTCACCCCGCCTGGGGGCGCTCTGTCCCCTCCTGTGTGGGCGGGTGTCAGGGCAGATGGAGGCATCCCCGCCCACAGGCCAGCACCCACCGCAGCCCTCCCGTGGCTTGCTGGGTGGCTGAAGCGACAGACCCTCTGGGTGATGGGGGCCAGGCTGGGCCCTCCTGCGGGCTGTCACGGGCCTCCCTCCCAGCGTCGGGGGTGGCTGGCGTCCCTTGGCTTGTAGACCATCCTTGCGATGGCCTTCTCTGTGTCCAGGTTCCCGTTATGAGAACCCCTGTCCTGTGCGTTAGCGGCCCGCCGTGTTCCCTACTAGTCTGAGTCACACTCAGAGGGCCTGGGGTTAAGGAGTGTCACCCTGCCACTCCCTCCCAGCTCGGCAAGACCCGTGTCTGAGGCACTTACAGGCCCAGGTTACATCACCGAGTGGGGGTGCCAGCGTTGAGCTGACATCCAGTGACTTGAGGGGTGCAGACCGAGGGCCATCGCCACTCGGGACAGGTGGACCAGAGCGCGGAGGGGTCTTGGGGTGCGTGGGGAGCTGCCGGCCTGCAGGCTATGCGGCCCCGCCCCGAACTTCTTCCTGCAGGGAGACTGAGCTGGAGAGGCGATAGGGGGGGCTTAGCACTCTCTGGGGCGGCGGGGATGGGGGTGGGTGTACTGTCCAGGAGTTTGGCCAGAATCCGTGGGAAAGACGGGTCACAGGGAAAGAAGAGGAGAGCCCGCGGACCCCCGCCCCAGCGGGCAGGCCGCGCCGGCATCAGATGCTGTCGGTGTCCAGCATCCGGGAGAGCCCCTCGCAGATGCAGCGCAGGTGCGAGCGGTAGGGTTCAGCGGGGCCGTAGAGCGCGGCCAGGAAGTCACCGTCGGCGAAGTGGCCAAACACGTGGTCGATGCGGCCGTGGGACTTGGCGGTCAGGTGAGGGCCCACCACCTGGTGCAGCAGGTCGCGGCACTCGAGCAGCGCGGCGGCCAGCACGCGCCGGTCGAAGGTGAAGTCCACCTGCTGGAAGCTGACGGCCGTCATGGCCAGGCGGCGGGCGCCCTGGCGGAAGCGCCGCAGCAGGGCCAGCTCCTCCGCACCCAGCTGGCCTCCGCGCAGCAGCACGCCCAGCTTCACCGCCACCTTTACCAGGTCCTTGACCACCTTCTGCGCCGCCCTGCGGCTGCGCGTGAACTCCTTGGTGGCGCGGTACAGCTCGTCCAGCACCTCACTGCTCGTGTCATCGATGAACGCGGCCGCCGTCGCCTTCGAGGCCACCTTGCTCAGGAGCTTCTTCTGGGCCTGCAGGGCCAGGCTCTTGGTGCTGAAGGTGTCCATCGCCCTACGGGGGCACACACAACAGCGTCAGTGCCATGGCCCCTGGCACTCCGTGCCTTCCGCCGTCTCCCCAAGCCCCTGGCCCTTCCCCACAGACTCACCCCTCAGTGCGGCCCAGACATCACCTCCTCCAGGAAGCCATCCCTGGACAGCCACACTGACAGGCACCCCCTCCGGGCCCCCTGAGGTGGCCCCATCACTGCTCTGCTCCCCGGCCTTGCCTCCCATTGATCCAGCCTCGCCTCAGGCCACAGTAGAGACAATGGGCCTGGCTCCGAACCCACCCATCCTTGGAGACTCTGGAAACATCTCCCGAGTGAATGACGGGGGCGACACTCGCCCCCGGCCCTGGTCGGAATCCACCCACACTGGCCCCAAGCCAGCCAGCCCAGGAATGCCACGTGGGCGCCCACTCACAGCCCAGGGCCCCCACAAAGCCCGTCTTTGTGTGAGCTCAGACCCTAGGCAAAGTCCCCACCTCGCTGCCCACCCTCCTGCCCACAGCGGTCAAGGCTGCACGGAGATTATGGACCAGCCTTCCCTGCCCCCACACCGGCCGCCGGACCTCAGGGCCAGAGCAGGGTGCCACGTGCTCATTTTGTCATTGCCACCCAGCACTGGGCGGGTCGCCCATTTTGCAAAAACAAATACAAAGGCCCCAAGAGGCCGAGCCACTTCCCCGAGGTCAGAGAGCAGCAGTGACCGCCTGCCCCAATGCCTCCCCAGCTGACACCTGCAAGGCACCCCTGGTCCCACAGGGCCAGGACCCATCCCCCGTGACACACTGGCTCCAAGACTCAGGGTCTGCTCCCGGCTCTGGCCTCTCAGTAAAGCAACAAGACCACCCCGTGCCTCAGTTTCGCCATTAGTCAAAAGGGGAAGATCGGAACTGCCTCCGTCCTTGGGCAGCAGCTGGTGGCCAGCCCCAGCACCCCTCAGGCTGTGACTGTCCCCCCAGGGAGAGACTGGACCCACCTGGCACCCCTCCATCCAGGCCCTAAGCCATCAGCAACCGGCCTGGGCACACCCTGGGTGCCCATCGCAGCCCCAGGCACGGTGGTGTCCAGGTCCACGCCCCTGACCCATGGTCCCTGCGGGGGCCACGTCTCCCTCATCCACACATGTCCCCAGGGGCGGCCCTGGCCCTGGCACTTGGCGGGGG
Organism: Cynopterus sphinx; assembly: GCA_030015415.1. NCBI lineage: Eukaryota > Metazoa > Chordata > Mammalia > Chiroptera > Pteropodidae > Cynopterus > Cynopterus sphinx. Next base: position 38,764,658 of record CM057390.1, on the reverse strand, counting down.
CCCCGAGGGTCTGCTGAGTGCCCGGGGGTGGAGTGTCTGCAGACCGTGGAAACACGGGCGCTCCCGAGGCCTGGGCCCAGCCTCCCCGCTCTGCAGATGGACAGACTGAGGCTCGGCGGGGCAAGGCCTGCCCTTCTCATCCGCGGTTCCTGAGGGGAGCTGGGCCCATTTGCCAATTTTAGGAAGGGCCTGCCCCCCCACCCCTGGCGGCACCCGCACCCCCAACCCAGAGGAAGGGGGTTGGGGGTGGAGGCTGCTGCTGCGGCCTTCCCGGCCTCCATGCCTCCCTAGTGCTCCTGGCCAGCCTGAGGCCCGCCACACCTGGGCCAGGCCAGCTGTGCAGCCCCCTCCTCTGTGACCCATTGTTCTGCCAGAAACACCCCCATTCAAGCAGCAGAGAAGCCTGCTCCCAGTGGGGCAGGCCATGGACCGAAATAAACCCCAGCCTTCCTTCCTGCTGCACTCCCCCAGGTCCACGGCCGTCCACGCTGGGGGGCGGCCAGGCCGGGCCATGCTGGCCCTTCTAGGGCTACGCAGGGACTTGGGCCAGGGGGCCAGTGTCCCTGGCACATCCGCACCAAACGCAAGCACACCCCTCTACCGCGACGAGCCTAAAAAGCCCGCTAAAGCTTCAGGGGCTCTGCCAGAACGTTCCTTCGGTTGCTCAATGAGCATTTGTGGAGCGCCAGCTGTGTACCAGGCCCTGGGAATAGACCAGTGACCAAAAGAGATCCCGTCCCCACCTTCCCGGGGGTCCCTATCCTCTAGTCCCCACCCACGTCATCTCCTATTACAACACAACGTGGGTGCTCCAGGTCTGCCCCGAAGTGGGGTCCGCAGGCGCTACCTTCTACGCCCCCTGCCAGTTTAAAAGTCAAATTAGTAGTGACAAAGGCCACCCTGTGAGGAGACCGAGGGGGTGGGGTCTGGACCGTTCCGTGTTCGGTTCAGTCTAGGTCCACACGAACGTCAACATCGTGGAGTGGACGGCTGTGCGTTCCCGAACACACGAGAACGCGGGAGCCTACATGTCACAAGGCAAGTGACACGGCACGTCGGTTTTATCCAAATAGAAGACATCGGCTCCGTGGCTCAGAGGCTAGAGCCCTGGTCTCGGACGGAGAGGGATGTCACCTGACATTTTTCCAAAGAAGATGCACGGACGGCCAGAAAACAGCTGAAAAGGTGGCCGGCATCACCAGCCGCAGACGGCGCCCCACCCCCCCAGGATGGCTCCTGACAGACAGATAGACAGACAGACAGACAGGAACGAGCAGAGGTGGGAATGTGGGAAACGGGGGCCTCAGACACACCTGGCAGTGACGAGGAGCCCGGAGCCGCCACCACAACGCACTGTGACCGCACGGCACGGCCCAGCAATTGCACCCCTAAGCATCTACCCCCCAAAAACCAAAAACGCAGTCCACACAAACCTAGCATGTGTCACAGCAGCACAGTCCATGCAGCCAAAAGGCTGAAGCCACCCCGATGGCTGCAAGGGCATGGAAAGACAAAACGCAGTCACCCACGGGCTGGACTGCCACTCGGCCACGACAAGGAGCCACGCACCCACACACGCCATGAAGCTCACTGAGAAGCCAGACGTGCAAGGCCATGTGGTGGTGATCCCGTTCCCGGGACACATCCAGAGACAGGGAGCGGCTTCGTGGTTGTCGGGCTGGGGCGGGGGCCATGACTGCTGAAGGGGTGGGGTGGTGGAATGTTCTGGAATTTGAACACTTGAAAACTAAATTTATAGCTCATCAAGCAGAACATGTACTGTATATATTAAGTGTCCACACTTTATACCTCGTTTTTATAATGTTAAATGCATGTTAAAATGTTTAGAGCAGGATTTGGCCCAAACTGAAAACGAAAGGGTCCATGGGAGGCTCGTGAGTGGCTTCCATGTTACCGGGCACGTCCCTCCCCACACGTCCAGGCTCACTCCCTGCACCAGGCAGAGCATCTGAGCCGGCCGCCCAGTGGGGCCGGAGAGGGCAGTGCACACACGGCCATAAATTTCCACCAGAAAAGAGCTCTGTCTCCCCTGGATGAACCCAGGGATAGTCAGTGAATGTGGAAACCAGGCGACACCCCCGCTCGTCGGCTTATGCTTTTGGCAAGACATTAGGAAGTCACAGGGGCCCAGGGCTGCCCTGAGCATGGCTGGATGCTCAGCGTCCCTGACCCCTGCCCCCAACATCAAAACATCCTGCTATTATCCATCATGAGCAAAGACAAGCCCTCCGAATTTCCAAAACAGCCTCCCGAGAGGTGTCGTCACCCACGCGAGGAGGAGGAGGTGTCAGAAACCAGTGAACATAGAGCTAACCAGGATAATTTCAGGGAAAGAAGGGCCGTGGGGACAGAGGGAGAGTGACGGCCAGGGACAGGCAGGTGACCTGGGCCAGGGCGGTCACGCAGGCCTCTCTGAGAGGAGCCCCTGGAGTGGAGCTGAAAGGACGAGGTCTGGGCGGACGGAGGCTGAGCCTGGCCGAGCGCACGGCTCACGCCAAGTGACTCCCGACAAGCCCCACGCCCTAGGGGCAGCTTTCCCATCTGTGAAACGGGGTCCAGAGGCTGCGGGGCTGTCGACGCCTGCCCTCCCCCACATCCTTCCCCAGAACTGCAGACCGGTCCACGCTTCAGACCTTTGCCTTCTGCCGACCGCGCTTCATCCTTTGGACTCCGACTTTCTCCCCGTCCCCTTTTAGACACTCCAGCTCCTTTTGTTAGCTGGAAGCGACTCCCTTGTCCCCTCTGCCCCCTGCTGCCCCTGGCAACCACTAACTCACTCCTCCTCGCTCTCCGTGGACGTGCCTGTGCTGGACGTGTCACAGCAGTGGCATCACACACCGTGCGGCTTTTCGTGTCTGGCGTCTCTCACTGAGCGTCATGTGTTCAAGGTGCGTCCACGCTGTGGTGAGTGTCAATGCTTCACCCCTTTTTAGGGCTGAATAATATTCCATAGCTTTGGTTTGCATATCCTTTACTGTAAGGTCATATCCTGTCACTTTTTAAAATGACAAAACTATTAAGTGGCAAAATCCCTGGAAACACAGCAAGTGGTTCCCGTGAGCGGGGTGAGCCGGCTCCAGCACGCCACTGGTCCACGGGCAGCCAGTCCCCAACACATGAATTCTTCATGCCTCACACAAAGGGTGTCAATAATTGATAGGCCTGCTCGGCAGGGCCAGGCCAGGCACTCCGTGTCTCCTCTCCCTGCCCTGGCTGCAGCAGCCCAGGGTGGCCTCGGGGCCCCAGGCCTCTGCCCACCATGGCAGAGGACCCCACAGTCCTTGTTGTACACTACCCTCTGCTGGCTTCAGGGCACCTCCTGCATCGAGCCCTTTAAATCATCACTCCGACCGCTTGGTCAGTGCCCCCTTTAGATGTGGGCAAACGGAGAGGAGAAGCTGCTTGCCAGAGGTGGGGGAGACACCGGTGGTCCTCACACCGGGTTTCCCAGAGCCCTTCCCAAGGACGTATGGGCAGGGTTGGGCCACCGGCCAGGCTGTGGCGGGAGCCAGGCCACGTGCACGTGTGGTCAGATTCCTGCACGTGAAGAGTGTGAGTGTTGAGAGACCAACTCCGAGCACGGAAGGCCAGGCTAGGCTGGGGCTCAGGCCGAGCAAAGGATGCTTAACAGGGGTTGGGGCGCCAGGGTCGCAAGGCTGGAGCGCAGATGCGGCCCCTAGATGAGTCCTGGCGCCCCCCACGCATCTCCCCACTGCCCAGGCCTGGTCCCCGGTGCCTCATGTCCGTCCTCCCGCAGCAGCCACGAGAGGGCGCCCGTGAGCACCGAGTCAGGTCCTGCTCCGCGGAGTCCCCAGCCCTCCTGGGCCCCTACCTCCCTCCGGCGAAAGCCCAAGTCCTCTGGGTGGCCCACAAGGCCCTGCACGACCTACCCCTGTCCCTTCCCTGCCCTCCCCTCGTCCCTCTCTCCCCCTCGCTCACTCTGCTTCGGCCACAGGGGCCTCCTCCTGCCTCAAGGCCTTTGCCTTACCCCCCAGGTTCCCACACTGCTCTTTCTTGTCATTCAGGCCTCTGCTCAAATGCCACCTCCTCTGGAGGCCCTCCCTGAACGCCCATCTAAACTAACTACCCCATGCATCACACTCTTCATCATCTCATGCAGTTACAGCTAAGTGTGACGATTTCCTGGACGGACGCCTGTCTCTCCCAAGCCTGGCTCACAGGGGGTGCTCAGAACCTACTGCTGAACAAATGATGACCCCTCAGCCCTGGAGGGGCACAGTCAGAGGTCCTGCTCAAGGGCCCCACTCTTCAACCAGGGAAACTGTGGCCCAGAGAGATGGAGATGCCCCCAGACGACACGGTAGCCCTTCTGGAGGAGGGCCCCCCAGGTGGACACTCCCAACCTCCACCAGCCCACTGAGCAAAACTGAAGCCTGGAGGACAGCACCTTAGAAGACCTCAAGGACTCTGCTGGAGGTGCCTTTGTGAAAGCTTGGGAGGGGGAGACTCCAGGGGAGGCCGTCTGGTGGAGGGGTGTAGGGGGATCCCAGGAGGGTGTGTGCAGTGCAGCTCTAGGCCCCTACCTTCCTGTCTGTAACACCAGACTCGACACAGACAAGCGTGAGTCATTATTCAGCATCTGGCTCTAGGTGACAACAGCTGGAGTTTTGTCTTAGGCACACACCCATCTGTCAAATGGGGCACTGAGGCCCCCTGCACTCACCTAATCAGATCACCAAGCAAGATTAGGAAACTAAGGCTCAGGGGGCATCTGACAAACCCAAGGCCACACAGCAAGAGGGAACACCACAGGGCCTCGAATCTGCACCTGCCTGGCCAATCTTTGTTTGGGGACCCCCTTGTCCCACCCGCTCCTCCACCCAGGGTTCGAGCCCCACATCGGCCCCCAGGAGTCTGGGCACTCACCCACCACTGGTGTCTCAGGCCACCAGACCTTTCCAGTGCGAGAAGCAGAGCCCAGGTGTTTGCGTGGCTGGGGCTACAGCTCTTTGTTCCTGTTTCCATAGGTACAGCGTCCCTTCTTCGCCCCTCCCAGCTGCCCAGGCGTCGCCTGGCAGGCCCTTGGCCCCAGCCCATCTAGGCGACTTGTTATGTTTTAAAGTTCGCACCATGGGCATGGCACAGCCACGGAGGGAACGGCCTATACGAAGGCCCTGGGGATGTGGAGGCTGGAGTGGCCGCAGCAAAGCAAGCGACGGGGAGAGCGGGAGCAGTGAGGGCCCGGAGGAGGGTGCAGGACCCAGCTCCCCGGAGGAATCCTGCAAGCAGCCCTGAGCCCTGGGGAGTCGTACCCCTCCCCGCTGTACAGACAGAAACCGAGGTGGGAGACTCGAATCCCCTGTTCAGGGTACGAGGGTGAGCAGCGGGACAGGACCCTTGTTTGCCTTATTCCAGGATCTGACGTCCCCAAACGCCCCTCAAGGCCCTCACCTGCCCCAGCTGGGCTCACACAGGCCCGGAGGCCCGTCTGCACCTGGGGCGGCCCCTCCTGCGGGAGGTCCCCCGCGCAGGACAGGCGGTGACGGCTGCAGATCCGGGTCCGCTCACCCTCCACCGACCTCGGCAGGTGCCAGGCCCAGCTCTCAGCGGGCAAAACTTAGGCCCGGGCTTCGGGCCACGGGGGAGCCCCTGGGTAGGGGGGTCCCGTGTGGGTGAGCCTGCCCTCGGCTCTCCTCGCAGCCGGACCGGCCGGAGGCCGCTCTCGTCCCCACGTCCACGCCGTCGACCCGGCGCCCGGCCCCCGGCCTGCCCTCCGGCCCCGCACTCGGCCCTGGCGCCCCACGCGCAGCGAAAGGGGCAGAGTCCACCGAGTCCCCAGGGTGGGAGCACCCCCCAGCACCCCAGTACCCCGGGGCGGGCAGCTCAGACCCGCCGTGCGCCTCCCCCCGAGCCGGGGAGACAGCGGGCGGGTGGGGGGGGCCGGGGAGGGGGGGTGCGCGGACACGCGGACGGCGGCGGCGGGGGGAGGAGGCATCCCTGCGGGGCCGGGGGGGGCGCAGGCGGGGGGGGGCGGCCCGCGGGCCCCAAGGCGCGCCCGGCGCCGGCTCACCTGCTCCCGGGCCCGGGTCCGGCCGCCGGCTCGTCCCTGCGACTCCGCGGGGCGGTTGCTCGGGCGGCGGGACCCGCGCCGGGGCCGCGCGGGGCGGGGCGGGAAATAGGCCCCGCCTACTTGTGGCCCCGCCCCATATTCAGGCCCCGCCCCGCGCGGCCCGGCCGGATGGGCGGGGCGGGGCGTGGGCTCAGCCAATGGCAGGGCGGGCGGTGTACAAAGCAGCCAATGGGACCCGGGCACGCGCGGGAGGGGCGGTCCGGGGCGGGGCCTGGCGGCTCTGGGGTGCGGGGGGTGGATTTCTCCGGAATCGGGACGGGGCCGGTGGCGGGGGCGCCTGCGGGCCGAGGGCCGGGCCGAGGGCGGGGAGGAGGGAGGGAGGGAGAGAGCGTCAGAGCCCCGGGGACCGAGAGGGAGACGGGGCCGAAGGGAAAGCGGTCCCACCCGGCGGCCTGCACAGGCCCCTTCCTCCCGGGTCGTTGGGGTTCAGGCGGGAACCTGCAGTGAAGTATGGGGACCCCCGGGGAGCCCCTGAACACACGCAGACCCCGAGCCCGCCGGACGGGGGACCCTGCCCCGGAGCGGGAGGTCCACTCCCTTTGGGTCGCCGGGCAGTCCTGGGGTGAGGCTGGGGCAGGCGCTGCCGCCGGGCGGGCAGGCCCCGGGGACCCCCCCCCTCCCACGGAACCCGCACACCCGCCTCGGTTTCCGTGGGAAGGAGCCTCCTGGCCGCCAGCGGGGCCAGCTGGGCCCCCTCCCGGAGGATGCAGCTGTGAGTCCTGGGAACCAGGCCCTGGAGCGGCTCCCAGCTCCCCGCTGCCTCGTTTCCGCCCCCCCCCCCAGTCCCACCTGGGGGTCCCAGGTCCAGCCAGAGCCAGGGAAGGCCAGAGCAGACCGCACAACAGATGTTCGGCGCGTGGCCAGCCCTGCCTTGCGTGTGGGTGACACACACCCTGGCACAGACATCATGACGCAAAAATAGGTGTCTCTGTCCCATTTAGAGGGGGAAACCGAGGCCCAGAGAGGGCAGGTGGGTTGCTTGAGGGCCTGCAGGCACAAGCGGCAGGGCCAGGATTCAAACTAGGGCTGCTTGTCCCACCTCCTTTCACACGACTAGGTTCCGTTCTCTCGTCCAGGCTTTCTCATCCTCACCTCTGTTGACATTTGGCCCATCATTCCTGCTTGTGGGGGTGGGGGCAGTCCTGAGTGCTGTGGGGTGCTGAGCAGCATTTCTGGCCTCCACCCACTCAATGACAGAGTAGCCCCCCTCAAGTCATTGACACCCAAAAGTGTTTCCAGTCATTGCCAAGTGTTCCCTGGCGGTCAGGATCACCCCTGGTTGGAATTTACTCTTACAGATCCACCTCTTCATGCCCCTGAGCCCCAAATGATGGAGATCCCTTCTTTGGATCAGGGTAGCTGAAGGGGTCACAGAGGCACCTCATCAAACCAGAGCAGATTATTTCAGTGAGTGCTGGGTGGCCAGGGGCAGGTGTGGAGTGTGACGGAGCCAGGTTCAACCCCAGCTTTGTCACTTTGTGCCTGCATGTGTTCATCTCTTCGAGCTTCAGTTTTCCACCTCGGTGACATGGGAATAATAAACCCTACAGGTCCACAAATAAGACAACGAATAAAAAGTGCCCACAAGGATGTGAAGAAATTAGAACCTTTGAACATTGATGGTGGGAATGTAAAAAGGTGTGGCCACTGTGGAAAAGTTCAGTGGTTCCTCAAAAAATTAATTGTGGAATTATCATGTGAGCCAGCAATTCCACTCCTAGCTATCTACCCAACAGAGTTGAAAGAAGGGCCTCAAACAGGTATGGCACAGTGTTCACAGCAGCTTCACCAACGATGGCCAAAAGGCAGAACCCACAGAAAACCAACAGATGATGGATAAACACCGTGTGGTCCGTCCAGACAATGGAATAGTATTCAGTCTTGAAAAGAAAGGAAATTCTGACACTTGCTACAACATGAGTGAAACTTGAGGACACTGTTCTCAGTGAAAGAAGCTGGTCACAAACACGGTGCAATCCCACTCACAGGAGGTCCCCAGGGGGTTCAGATCCACAGAGACAGGAGATGGTGGAGCCAGGGGCTGGGGGGTGGGGGAAGGGGAGTGAGTGTTTAGTGGGGACAGAGTGTCAGTTTGGGAAGATGAGAAAGTTTAGGGATGGATGGATGACAGTTGCACAACATAAATGTGCTTCAAGCCACTGAGCTGTGCACTTAAAAACGGTTAAAGTGGTTAACTTCGTATTATGTATTTACCACAAAACTGAAACAATGAGTTGTATACTTTATATGGGCGACTTGCATGGTATATGAGTTATGCCTCAATCAAGCTGGTTTTTTTTTTATGTTTTAAAGCGCCCAGAAGCACATCTGGTGCTGAGAGCAACAATAGTATAGTAGCTCACACTCACTGAGCACCTGTGATGTGCGGGTCACTGCTAGCGCTTTACATAAATTCACTCACTGGATCCTCACGGCCACCCTGCCAGGGCCTCCAGGTGTTTCATTGCGTGGATCAGGAACGGAGGCTCAGACGAAGTAAGTGACCTGCTCCAGGCCACGCAGCCAGGTGGTGACAGAGGTGGGATTAGAACCTGGGACACTTGGAGCGGCACCGACATCCTCCAGGTTGCCACAGCTGGCCGGGCGGCTGAGAGGCTCCCGAGCCTAGTGGAGAACAGGTCAGGGCCTCTAGCTGGAGTCAGGGGCTCGGCAGGAATCGGGGCTCCATTTGGGCCCCCGGGGGTCGCGCCCGTTCCAGCTGATCCCAGCAGGGGGCGAGCTCAGCCCACGGCCCGCCTGGAGGTGCCTTGTCCTCCCCCATGGGTCTCAGGAATGGTGGGATCTGCATGCGGTGCAGGGTCCAGGGCCAAGGCACCCAGACCCACGCAGCGTCACCGGCGCCTTGCACCCTGCTTGGCTGTGTGACCGGGAGAAAGCGACCCCTTTCGCTAGGCTTTTGCCTCATGCCCTGTGTAATGGAACCTCCATGGCCCATCTTGTCTAGCTGGCCAGGCGCCTCCCAAGGCCACTTTAAGAAAGAGAGTGGGTGGGCGGACCCAGAGGGGGACAGGATAAGAGGGGGCAAACCTTGCTGGAGCCCCCACTGCAGGCGCTGAGGGTGGGGGCTGTCATCATCTCTCAGGTCACAGGCTCAACCTGAGGTCAGGGTCACAGGCCCAGGTGGGTGACCTCCCCCACCTTGGCTAACAGGTAGGCACAAGGAAGGTGGGGTAGGTAGGCCCCAAAACAGCTTCAGTCCTCTGCCTCGGATGCCCTCACCCCACCCCACTTCCCTCCCCGCGCGGGAGGGGCGGTCCGGGGCGGGGCCTGGCGGCTCTGGGGTGCGGGGTGGGGGGTGGATTCCTCCGGAATCGGGACGGGGCCGGATGGCGGGGGCGCCTGCGGGCCGAGGGCCGGGCCGAGGGCGGGGAGGAGGGAGGGAGGGAGAGAGCGTCAGAGCCCCGGGGACCGAGAGGGAGACGGGGCCGAAGGGAAAGCGGTGCCACCCGGCGGCCTGCACAGGCCCCTTCCTCCCTGCACCGCCCAAGGAGCTGGCGAGACAGCTCCGCGAGGGAGCAAGTCGCTTCTGAATCACACGGTTTCCCACTCGGACTGAGCGACTTCCTGTCTGTCAACCTCCGTTTCTTCTCTCTCTCAGCCGGGGATAACTGTCCCCACGGTGCTGAATCGCAGGGTATCTTGGGACCGGGGGAGTCAAACCACATGGGCTGCTACTATCACCTGTCGAACGTCCTCAGGTATCCATGGGAACCCAGGCGAGGCTGTCAGGGCCCTGGCCTGTCCCCCACCCCCGCCACGGCACCTCCCACGCATTTATGTGCATCCCACAGACATCTACTGGGCTCTTACCTGGTACCAGGCACTGTCCCAGGCACTGCGGACCCACGGGGGAACAAAGCAGACAAAATCCTCCACCTTCATGGAGCTGATTGTCTAGTGAAGCACAAAACGAGAACGATGCAAATTATTTAAAAATTAAAATCATGCAAGTCTAAAAGGCAACGGAAACTCAGAGCAAGGTGGGCCCTGGGTCAGACCCCAGAACAGAAAAAAGGGGCATTAGTGGGAAAGCGGGAGCAATCTATGTTCCTCCGATTTGGGATTAAACCCACGTCAGCCTCCTTCCTGTCCAGCTCAGTGCTTTCCTTCACCCTTGGAGCCATTCTGCCATCTTCTCTGCCTGGTCAGCTCGGTCTGGCCAGCCTCTCTGGGGTTCCTACCTGTTTCCCTAAGATCCTCCCCCCAACAGTTTCCTGCAAACCCCCAGAGGGCCAAGGCATTTCAGGAGGGCTTCCTGAAGGAGGGGCTCCTGGGCAGTAAGGTGCACTGAGGATCGCACCCAACAGCCTGTGATGCTCTCGTTGGTTGGCTCCCCCTCACCTCTCCCTCACCTCTCCAGGAGGCACAGGACTCAAGTGGGAAATCTATTTCCTCTGCCGTCCTCACACCCGTCCATCTGTCTTGGTGACTTCATCTGGGCCTGAGCTGGGGGTGCCGCTGACCTCATCTTCCCACCTTGGGGAGGGTGTGTGAGCAGAAACCTGACCCGATAAAGTAATCACTCAGCTGCCCCGGTCCCGGCCAGAATCTGGGGCGACGAGCACCTCCTGCATGTTCTCAGAGTCCCTGCCTCGGCCCCTCAAGGGAGGCGTGTTCCAGGCCCCCTCCAGCAGGTAAAGAAGCTGAACCCAGAGAGGGGAGTCACCTGCCTGGAGACACACAGCAAGAGAGAGACGCTGGACTAGTCTCTCCACCTCGGCGCTCTCCTTTAAACCCATTCTCCCTGTAGCTGCCAGAGGGCGACTGTGAGCACCTGAGTCAGGTCACCTGGCCTCTGCCCACAGCCCTCCAGGGCTCCCGCCTCCCTGGGGTAAAAGCCCAAGTCCTCCCGCGGTCCCCACAGCCCTGTGCGACTGCCACCTTCCTGCCCTCACCTCCTCTTCACTCACTCTCCTCCAGACGCCCGAGCACCCTGATGTTCCTCCAACACGCCTGGCACAGCCCTGCCCCAGGGCCTTTGCGCGCACTGTTCCCGCCACCTGGGATGCTGTGTCCCAAAGATCTTCGCAGAGCGTCTCCCTCACATGGAGAAGGGCGAGGGGGTGGAGATGATGAGATGTCTTCTGCTCCCTCCCCCACCCTCTTGGAGAAAGTCCTTAGGCCTACCCAGAGGGCTGTGGTCACCCCAAAGTTCTTCCCCTTACCTGCGCCTCTGGTCACCATCTGAAAAACAGACAGATGACATTTCCCAAATTTGGGCCAACGGTTTCTCACATTTTCCATTTTTACCATATCCATAATTGTTTCAGGTTTTCCTACAAACCTGCTCACATTTGGAATATCAATACATATATTAGTTTTTTTAAGCCTTTTTTTTTTTTTAATCATAAAGGTGAAAAAAAAATCAGCGTCTCTTGCCATAGATAAAAGGGAAGTGAAAATACAGTTCAATCGGCATCTCACTGGCTACTGCTGCCTGTAGAAGCGCAGATCCCGTGGTGTGTGGCCGGATTTGTGAACGAAGAAGTGTCACCGATGCCCCGGGACACAACTTGAGAAAGAAGGAAATGGCACCTCAGAGGAATCTCTTTGCAAGTGGAGTTCGAGGTTATTTCCGACCACGCCGAGGCTCCCAGAAGTCCTGTTACTTACAGACTAGAAGCATGCGGTACTCTGCAGACCTGATTAGGTTAGGGACCTTGGGGCGGGGAGGCGGGCCTGGATTGTCTGGGTGCTCTCAGTGTCCTCACAGGAGCTAGGACAAGGGGGGCAGGGACACTGGATCTGAGAAGACGTGACAACAGAAGCAAAGAACCAGGGTGACGTTGTTTGAGAAAGACCTGACCGGCGTTGCTGGCTTCGAAATGGAAAAAGACGCTGTGGGCCGAGGAATGCAGGAAGCCTCTAGAAGCTGGAAAAGGCAAGGAAATGCCTTCGTTCCCCCAGAAGCTCCAGGAGGAAAGCAGTCCTGATCACACTTTGGTTTCGGCCCAGGGGAGCTCAAGGTGGAACCTGAGGGGGCGGGTGGAGGTGTCGGGACCCTGGAGAGCTCCACTCAGGCCTTGCACCTACCTAGTGCTTCCTGAAGGCCTACTGTGCACCAGGCGCCGTTCTGGGCCCTGGGGGTGCAGCAGTGGGGAAAGCGGACAAAAATCTCTGCCCTAACGGAGCCGACATTCCAGCGGGCAAGACACGCAGCAAACAACGGAATACAGGACAGAACGGCAGGTGTGAGTTCTCCCGCCAAAAATGAGGCAGGGTACCAAAGGGAAGAGATGCTCATAACGGCGTCTCTGAGAGGGTGACGTTTGAGCAGAGGCCTGAAGGAGGTGAGGAAGGGCATTCCAGGCAGAAGGAACGGCATGTGCAAAGGCCCTTTTACGCACACGTGAATGACCCCTCGACCGTCCACGGATGCGTGTGCGTGGGAGTACGGATGTCCAGAGATGTATAAAAATGTGTGAACGGGGATGGGGGTGAAAGGAGACTTCATCTTTAGTTCTGTCTGTTTCTTTAAAAATGAAAATCTGACAAGTGGTAACTGGGCCCTGTCTGGCCTGGGTAGAAACACAGGTGCTTTCTACATTCGTCTTTGTGCTTTTCTTTCCTTTTTCTTTTCTCGAAATTAAAAACAAATGATTATAACGGAGAGCGAAGGCTGTGGAGGATTTGATGAGGGGGGGCGGACCAGGGCCTGGAGGCGGCGCTGAGCATGGTCTTTTCGGAAATGAGGAAAATCAAAGAAGTCATTCTGCACCCCGGTGGCACGTTCACATCCTGCGCCAGTGCCCGGCTCTGGACCGTTCACCAAGGATCTCGGAGTGGGTGGCGTTGGGGTGGGGGGAGGGTCTCAGCACTTAGGAGCTCCCCAGGTGATGCTGATGCCCACGCACGCAGGGCTGGGGACACGGGTCTATGCAGCAGCCACCAGAATCGTGTTTGCTGAGTTGTAAGCGATTTAGTCGGGAAGACTGATAGAGAAGGCGAGGGAGACGGGCAGGCCTCTGCCGGCCTGCGGTTTAGACTTGGGGGCGGTTGGACAAGCAAGAGCCGGTCCCCTTAATTGTATGTAACAAATTGCCATCATTAGCCCAAGAAGGCCAGGGGCTGAGAAGGTGCTGCCAAGGAAATGCAAGAAGACCACGGCATTGAAAGCCACTATGCAGCATTTTGAGCTGGGGGGGTCAGGGAGGGCTCCGTGGAGGAGGCGACATTTGAGCTGAGGCACTAGGCATGTGTGGGAAGGGTGTGCCAGGCAGAGGGAACAGCAGGAGTGAAGGCCCTGAGGGGGTGACACACATGCAGACAGGCAGTCTGGGCACAGGGTGACCAGGGCTGTGATAGGGGACCCCAGAGGGGGCTCAGAGGCGGGGGTGTCAGTGTAGGTTTTGAAGAGGAGGCAACTGGGATCCAAGTATGAAGTTTTCCATTCTGCCCTCTCACTTTTCAGTGAAAATGCACTCCCGCCCCCGCCTGCCACCCCGCCCCCGCCCCTGCACCCCGCAGGGAGACGCAGGGAGACAGCACCTGAGTGGAGTTTGTTCTTTCTTCCAAAGGGAGTGAGAGTGAACACGATCACCCTGCATCCGTCTAATTTTAAATTTAGCCCAGCGCAAATGGAACTCAGTTCGGGAAAAACAAAAAGTTATAAAAATATAATTCCATTCTGCATCTTGGCCGCGGAGGGGGCGGGGCAGGGGAGACTGGGTTTGGGAACGACTCACGGGGCAGCCACGGAGCTGGGGCCGCAGGGCCAGGAGGCTTCTGTGGTCACAGACCCGAGCCCCAGCCTCTTCCAGTCCTGCCCCTGACAACCCCGTCTCCACGCAGCCAGGGTCCGTCCATCCCCCACCCCACCCCCACCCCGACCTCCCTTGGGTCCGCACTGCCTTGCCTTGTGAGCAAAGCTCACACTCCGCTGTCCCCGTTCCCAGCCAGAGAAAACTGCTTTCAGCCCGCGTCCCCTGTCAGCCTTCCCCTTATTGCTCCCTCTGCCCCTGCCCTGCCCTTTCTAGACACTCAGCCAAAGGAAGAAGACACACATGTCGTCTCAGTCACCCCAGGCTGCGTGAGAAATGACTCTGAACGTCAGGCTGCCCTTTGCTCCATGCCGGGATGCCAGTTGGCCTTCTTTATCCCGGAAAGCATAGAAAGAGAGAGAGAGAGAGAGAGAGAGAGAGAGAGAGAGAGAGAGAGAGAGAGGGCACATCAGCAAAATGGAAGCCACAGGCTCTGGAACCCTGACTACCCTCAGAAGCGACACGCATCACTTGCTAAATCGCACTGGTTAGAAACGGTCACAGCCCCCGATGGGAGGGGGCCACACAGGGTGTGGGAGAGGCCCCCATTAAGAACATCACTTTGCGTGCGTGCCTGGAACACTACGTAGCCGTTAAAAGTGACAGGGGGGTTTGACTTTATGATATTAGCCTATCTTTGTCTTAAAAAAGTGTGTGTGTGTGTGTGTGTGTGTGTGTGTGTGTGTGTGTGTGTGTGTGTGAACACATGTAATCCAGCGAGGGCCCCGCCCCAGGGACTGCATGTGCTGTGCCTGGCTCCTGGGATGCCCTTTCTACAGATCTCTGCGTGGCTCCTTCCCTCACCGCCTTCAGGGCTGTGTGCAAATGTCGCCTCCTCTGGGAGGCCCTCCCTGACCACTCTCTGTCTAAAGGAGCACTGCCCCTCCTCCACCCCCTTCCTGCTTTGTGGTGTCCATGGCACAGCTCAGCTCTGGGCCTTACTCATCTCCTTCACCCTTTTTCTCCCCCACTGGAGTGTCGGCCCCACGGGGTAGGGCTTTTCACGGCTGCGTTTCCGTTGCCTGGTTCGCGCTCACAGAGATGGACTGAGCAAATGAATTTACACTTGCACACGCACACGCACAAGCTCACGCACACACGCACGCACAGCCCCTTGGATTCGTGTCCACCTGTCCCCCTGCCCGGCCCCAGCGAAATCCCAACGCCAGCCCCTTTTTCTGAAAAGTTGTGCCACCCCAGACCCTGGGAAGTCACTGGTCTCCATCCTAGCTGTCGGCTTCATCTCTGTCGCTAGGCAACCAAATGTGCTTGACTCCCCCCAGCCCTGATTCAGTCCTTTCCCAGTAGAACAGACAAGCTGTCCCCACCTCCCCCACCAGGGACCTCCCTGGTCACCCTTCCTGAACCCAACTGGCCTGCGGATGAGAGTCCCAAGCTCGCCGGCCCCTCCGCCACCCTCCTCCGCCTCCTGGGAACAGCCTCGTGCCCAGCGCTCCCCAGGATTTGGCCTTTCCCGTGATCTGGGCACCCTCCCTGTGCTCATTCGCTTGCTTAACTGTCACCAGTGAAGTGGCCCTGTCATTGTCCTGACACAGGTGAGGCTGGACTGCCCAGGTCACATGACCAGACCAGTCGGTGCCTACTGGTGCTCACACCTGAGGCTGCAGGGGGTCCCGGGCCAGGCGCTGTGTGACCTTGGGGAGGCACCACGCTCTCTCCGGTCCCCCCCACCCACACTCCCAGCCAGGGAGGGAGAAGGTGAGTCCATAGGACACACTTCAGTTCCACCTCCCGGCTCTAAGCGGCATACCTGGGGAAGCAGGTAGCAGATGGAGGGGCCAGAAATAGAGGGGGGCCCCACCCCGGCAGAGAAGGGGAATATAGAACTCAGAGAAGGGCAGGGCTGGGGGAGGGCACCCAGCATGTCTGACATCCCTGGGAACAAAGATAGAAATAGAAAACCAGAGGAGAGAGGAGAGGGAGGGGGTGCGCGCGTGGGGAGCCGACAAGGGAGGGGGCAAGGGGGGGAGCTGAAGAAGTGGGGTAGAGGGGGGAGTGGAAAAGGGAGGCCAGATCATCCCCCCAACCCTTGGCCAGTCACAGAGGGATACATGAGTCCAAAATGTCTTGGGGGAGGGGAGAAAAGAGAGGAGGGGAAGGGGCATAAAGGGGGGGGGGACTGGGAGGAGGAGGGAGTGGGTGAGGAGGGGAAAGTCGAGGGGGAGGGAGGGAGGAAATGAAGCAGGTGGCCCACAGAGGAACGGGGACTCAGAGGGAGAGGTGCAGACACAGAGACACAAGGGACGGGAGGTATGCAGGGCTAAGGAGACGGAGATGGGGGAGAGAGACCTGCTCGGTCGCAGAGACTCAGAGTGGCTGAGAAACGGCGGATCAGCAGCGATGGAAGGCCCCCAGGCAAGTCCTGGTCAGTGCTGAAGCCCAGAAGGTCCCCCATAGCACACACCCCACTCCACACCGTCACGCTGGGGTGGAACCAGGCTGCCGCCAGTGGGGGATGGTCCAGAGAGGAGCGGGGAGAGGGGGCTGTGGTCTGAGGGGGAGAATTAAGGCTGCACAGAGGAGGGAAGCGGAGGCGTTAAAGGACGACTAGGTGACCAGTCACTAGGAAGGAAGGACTCCGGGGGCACAGGCATTCCTGGCAGAGGGCAGCACCTGTGCAAAGGTCCTGAGGCTGGACTGAGCCCGGCCTGCCGAAGGAAGAGGGAGGAGAGGAGTGAGCGAGGAGAGGAGCAGGAGGAGGAGAGGAGGACAGGGAGGGGACCAGGAAGGCCCAGCAGGCCCTGTGGGTGTGGGGAGGACTGCGCTTTTCACCCAGGGGGCGGAGGGGGCCCTGGAGGGCAGTGGACAGGAAAGGGATGGATCTGGATCTGACGCAGATTTTAAATGGATTGTTCTGCATTTTTTTACATAAGAAGGAAAACAAAAATCTCAGGCAAAAGTGACAAAACCATAACTGTGTCCATTAACTGAAGATAGTGCTTCTGTGACATTATTCTTAAAATACTCTCCAAATATAAGCCAACTAATAACAGAACGAAGACAGGGTGAACCTGATTGGTGGGCCTCCAGCTCCAGCTCCAACCGGACCCACTGACTTCGCGACACCCGGGCCTGCCTGTGGCAGGCACGTCTGACCCTTCCCTGGGGCTGGGGACCCCCTCATGCCCCCTCACCTTGAGGCTCCCCGCAGGGCGCCTGGCTTCTTCCTGAATGCATTCACCAACGCCTCAGCTCGGAAGGCCTAATTGTGCGTGAAACCTAATCAAATTATCAGTCCCCGATGAGCAATTTCCGAGATTATTTAGTTCAGTGGAGTAAATAATGACATTAGCGCTCTCCTTCAGCTCCTGGAGGGCCCCCCCACCCCCATCTTGGCCCTGCACTCCAGGTGCTGGCACCGTCTTTCACCCTAGTCGTGGGAACAGAGGAGAAAGTGAGAAGCTCAAAATCCCCGGATGTTAGCCTGGAAGGGGCTCTCTATGCTTTCCCACAGGGCGGGAAACCAAGGCCCAAAGCAGGACCTGCTTGAAGCCGCAGAGAGAGCGAGGGCCTCAGAAATCCATCTGCACCTCTTCTGTCATCCTGCAGACAGATGATAACCCGCCTGGGTATCCACCCCCCATCTTCACCCTTGGGTGTGCCAAGGCAAGACTCAAATGCCAGAGGAGAGACACGAACAGTGGGGCGGGAGGGGGGGGTGAGGTCTGGGGAGCGTCAATACTATCATCTAGTCTTGTTAGGAGATGCAAAGAGACACAGCTTAACTTTCTGCCATGATGAGCTAAGTGTGCGTGTTGAAAAGCATAACTGTGGCCACTTGGAGCACAGAAATAGAATGAATAGTTTCCAAATCACTGGAGAGAATAAAAAGGAAAGAAAGAAAACCTGACAAATCCAACAGAAAGTTAAAAAGGACACAAAAAGGATGTATGAAAAAAAATCTCACTGAACAGAAAACACAATAAAAGGCGGTGAGAGACACGCGCCCAAATGCAAATGCAATACACATAAACGGATCAAACTCAGTCACCTGAAAGACACAGACACTCAGGCTGGGGGTGGAGAAACTAAAACAAGCAAACAAAGCCCTCCTCTGCAGTGTCCTTTTGAGGAACTCACCCAAAACGGTTGACTGCCTCATCAACGATAAGCTGTAGGGAAGGAGAAAGAGACGGACGGGAACCTATAGACTAAAGAGGCTTAGAGACACTCAACCAATCACCTGTGTGGACCTAATTCGGATCCTGTTTGAAATTGTGGAAGGGATGCAAGGGCTGTTCGACACCCACGGAACAACTCATGGGATTCACTGCACCAACACAGCTGGGATGAGAATCATTGATTACCCAGGTAGATGCAGAAAAAGGATTTGATGAAATTCAACATCCATTTATGACAGAAACTCTCAACAAAGTGGGTACAGAAGAACTTATTTATCTCAACGTAATAAGGGCCGTAGATGACAGGCCCACAGCCGACATCGTACCCGATGGTGAAAACCTGAAAACCTTCCCTCTAAGGTCAGGAAGACAAGGATGCCTCTGTCACCACTGTCATTTACTACAGTACTGGAAGTCGTAGCCACGGCAATTAGACAAGAAAAAGAAATAAAAGACATCTGCATTGGAAAGAGAGAAGTAAAACTGACACTCTTTTGCAGATGACATAAAACTATACACAGAAAACCCTAAAGAATCCACCAAAAAAAAAAAAAAAAAGAATTAATAAAGCATTTCAGTAAAGTAGCAGCATACAAGATTAATGTACATAAATCCGTTACATTTCTATATGGTAATAACAAATAATCATAAGAAAACAATTCCATTTACAATTGCATCAAAAAAATAAATAAAAGGCCCTGGAAAACTGTAGTATTGAAGAAAGAAACTGAAGGCCATAAATGAATGGGAACACACGCCGTGCTCATGGATCGGAAGTCTTAATTAATATCATTAAAATGGCCACACTACTCAAAGCAATCTACGGGTTCAGTGCGATCCCTATTTACACACCATTGAAGTTCTTCTCAGAACTAGAATGACCCTAGCATGTCGATGGCACCCCCAAAAGACCACAAAGAGCCAAAGCAATCGTGAGGAAGAGAACAGAGTGGGAGGGATCACACTCCCTGATTTCAAACTACACTACGGGGCTACAGTAATGGGCACGGCATGGGCCTGGCATGGAGACAGACACAGAGGTGAGTGGAATAGGGAGCCCAGAAGTAAACCCCTCACTTATGAGGTCAGCTAACCTCCGACGAAAGAGGTGAGCATGCACGATGGAGCCCAGGCCGTCTCTCCTCCAAGTGGTGTTGGAAAAACTGGACAGATATGTGGGGGAAAGACAATGCAATTAAAACACTTTCCAAAACCAAATAAATGCAAAATGGATGAAATAAGACTCAAACATTAGATCTGAACCTGTAAAACTCCCAGGAGACACAGGTAATAAAGTACTTAACATTGGTGTGAATAATAGCTTCTGAACATGTCCCCTAAATCAAGGGAAACAAAAGCAAAAATAAAAAAAAGGGACTGCATCAAGCTGAAGAGCTTCTGCACAGGGAAGGAAACCATCAACGAAGCAAAAAGATGACCCATTGAAGGGGAGAAGATACTCACAAGTGATGTTTCTGACAAGGGGCTGATACCCAAAATATATCAGAAACTCATTTAACTCAATAACAAAAAAATAAACAATCCGATCAAAACAGGGCCAGAGGACGTAAATAGGCATTTTCCCAAAGAAGACATCGACATATGAAAAGATGCTCAACATCCCCAGGAAAATGCAAGTCAAAACCACCACGAGCTATCACCTCACACCTGCCGGAATGGGCGTCATCAATACATCAGCAAACAGCTGTCGAGGACGTGGAGGAAAGGGAGCCCTCGTGCTCTGCTGGGGGACTGCGAATGGGGGCCGCCACTACGGAAAACGGTCTGGAATTTCTGCAAAAAAAATGAAAATAGAGAGGCTGAGTGGTCCAGCAATTTCTGCATATTTACCCGAAAAAACGAATGCACTAATTTAAAAGGCTGGATATGTGCTCCTCTGTGTCCGCTGCAGCACTGTTTACAGTAGTTGTGTTAACAAATAATGTCCTCCTGAGGGGACACCGACAGGTGAATGGCTCAGAAAGACGGGGTAGACACACAGCAGAATATTACGTGGCAATGAAAAAGGATGGCATCTTGCCATTTGCCAAGGATGGACCTAGAGGATATTACGCTGAGTGAAACAAGGCAAAGACAAGCACTGGGTGATTTCACTTATCTGCAGAATCTAAAAAAAAAAAAAAAAAGAACAAAACAAACGAACAAAACAGAAACAAACTCATAGAAACAAAGACCAAAAGGATGCTGGCCAGGGGGGAGGGGTGGGGCAATGGGTGACGAAGGTGAACCATAGTCAATAACGTTGTGATAAGGAGCACGGGGATGGGTGAACACTAGAAGTAGTGGGGCAATCGCAGTGTAAGGTATGAAAATGTCAAATCACTATATCGTGCATCTGAAACTAATACAACCAATGGGACATCCTGGGCCAACTATATATTTATTTTAAAAAAGCCAAAATACAAGAAGAGAAAATGTATGGTCTTGACGGGATAGCTGATAACATTATGAAAGTATTATTAAATCTTTTATTCTGAGCCCTGATTCTTTAGAGACATAAATGATCTCTATATGAATAAATTATATGGTTCTGGAATTTTCTTCAAAATAATAGCAAAAGAGGCGAAACGAGATTCGTCAGAAATTGACAAGTGTTGACATGGATGATGGGTACCTGGGAGCTAATTTTATTATTTTCTCGACTTTTATACATGTGGGAATTTTTCATAACAAAAGGTTAAAAATCATGTGGATGAGCTCAAAAGTCGAAGAACGTAGAAGGTTTACCAGACCAGTGTGACCCCTAAATGACGAGTCAGACCCGTGCGGGACGGGTCGACCCCACCAGCATCGTCCACCTCAGGCTCCCTTCTTCAGCTTTTACAGAGATTCTCTCTCTGGTTCTCAGCCCGGGGCCTTGCCGTGCCACCTGCCTGACCCACGCTCTGTCCCCTCTCCGCTCCAGGCTCCGACATCGGTCCCCTTCTCTGAGACGCCTTCCCTGACCCCCAGACTGGGCAGGTGCCTTGTCTGTACCCACAAAATGCCTGAGTGTCCCTCATCATGACCCCCATCACCCTAGGTTGTAACTGCCTGGTTTCGAATCTGTCGCTCCCACGGGGTTGTGAGCCCCAAGAAGATGGGGCCCCAACCAGCCTTCGCCACTGTGGGGAACCCAGGACCCCCAGCGTGGGGCCTGATCCCTCCCCATCTTTGGGCCTTGGCTCCCTCCCCTGTGAAGTGAAGTGAAACTCCCCACCCCAGACGCAGAGGCGGTGCCAGGGTGAAGCGTGCGAGAGAAGGCAGGACAACTGCCCTGGCTGTCACACGCAGTAGGAACATCGTGGATGCAGCCTCCCCGCTCACTTCAGGCCTGGTTGGTGTGGACACCCGCATCTCAGGAGAAATGGGGCCCCCCTTCTCTGAGATCTGGCTCTGGTCAGGATTCCGATCACCAGAGGGTGTCACAGATGAGCCCAGGACCTCAGGGACCTTAGGGCCCCTCAGGGAGGGATGTCAACTACAAGCTGGGGAATGGGGAGGAGGTCGGGCCAGAGCCACAGGGCCCGGGGTACCCTGTGAGGACAGGCGGGGATGTGGCTGGGGGCCTCTCCCACACACACCTTTCCCCCTCCCTCCTGTCCCTTCTTTTTCTTCTGGTCCCTCTGGGTCTCTCTGAGTCTACCTTTCTCCCTCTCCATGCTGTGTCCTCGCATCCTGCTCCCAGTAAATGCTTGTGACCTGCAGGGCCTGAAGGCTGCACCACTCGGATCTGTAAATAACTCCAGCCTAACGATGACAAATGTAATGACGGCAGACACAGGGGCTCAGGGACGAGGCCGGTGGTAAGCACTGGTGTCCTGGGGCCCCCTGGCCCTAGCCGGCCTGGCCCTTGCCGTCTGCTGTAGCTTCTCGGCTCCTCCTTGTGAGAACAGGCCTTTCACTTAGGCGGGTCCTGCCAGTCCTAATTGATTGTCCGTGTCCCCAAGGGGGGACTCAAGTTCTGAGGTCGGCAGCTGGGCCTGGGCCAGGCCACACAGCAGGAGGGGCTGCCACGGGAGAGGAAAACAAGGCCGAGAGGCCCGACTCCCCCTGGGCGAAGGCGCCCTAGGGTCTGCCTGCTCGCCCCTCGGCCTGGGGCACCTCCCCCTGACCTGCAGGCACGTGAACAGGCCAAGGGACCCACAACCCACAGGCAGACGGGGAGGGGGTGTAGGACGGTGGTGAAACTCTGGGGCACATGACTGCTCTCTGCCTTCTTCTCCCCAGCCAACATGGGATTGTAACAGTACCTCCCCATGCCCTCACCTCAGCCCCCACCCCACCCCAAAATCCCCACCCATCCCTCAACACCCCTTCCCGGCATCCATGGGGCTTTGGGGAGAATTAAGTAAGTTAATAGTTAGGAAGCGCTGAACACGAGGCCTGTGTTCTCTGATGCTTGGAATTTGTGCATCCGGCAGGCATTGATTGAGCGCCTACTGCATGCCAGCCTGAGCAGAAACAGCCGCAAACGGGATGTGCAGGGATTTCCGTCTGGGAGCTGACGTCTGAATCCGAAGGGACAGGGCAAGCCTAGTACTGGACACACACGCATGCCACCTGCAGAGGCAGGGTCTGCAAGGTGCGGGGACGATCCCCACTTCACAGGTGACATTGACGAGGCTCTAAGGGAGAAGAAAGTGGCCACACAGCTTCTGCAGCCCCTGCGCTCCGTGTGGCCCCAGGGCCTTTGCTCCTGCTGTTCCACCCCCGGGCTCCCTTCCCTCTCCTCATCCTTCTCTCCTCACCTCCTCAGGGCAGACCTCCTGCTCACTCAGTTCCTCGCAGTCTCTGATTCTTTGAAACCCTCTCGGAGCTTCTTTCATTACCATCTGTCACGGGTGCCGCTGAGTTCCCAGAGCCTGGAAATAAATAAATCCGTAGATTCGCTCAGTAAGTTCGTACTCCCTGAAAGCGCCAGCATTCAGGCCGGGCTTGGGGCGGCCTGAGATCTGGCAGCTGGGGGCGGCCGGGCTGGACGCCCCCCCGCCATCCTGCTTCTATCAGGGCTGTCCCCCACAGGGCCACCAAGATTCTGGAAGCTGGTTTCGGCTTTCGCGCTCCCTCGAGGGGCCTCGTTCCTGCTCCCCGACCGTGGGAGAGGCCTGCAGCTGCAGCCTCCTGGCCTTTGCACCCAATGCATCAAAATCAGAACCAAGGCCTCCGCATGGCTGAGCTGGGTCCTAGACCTCAGGCGGCGAGCCCCTCACTGCCCGCTGTTGCTCTGAGCCCCTTCTCTGGGAGCCGAAGGGATGACAGCCTTGGAACCGTTTGAGATCTGCCCGAAGCTTGGGGAACTGGTAATAACTGTCATTAGGATAATCGTTTTAATCGTAATCTAATAAAAGTGTAGTTGGCAGCATCCGGTTCGTGAGCGCTTACACTATTCAGGGCAGTTTATAAAATCCCTCCAATGACACCGCGTTCCTCTCCGGGGACCACCCGGTCTGTCGGGGAGAGTCCTCTGTCCAGGCTCACTGTCCCCTCCAGGATCTGCTCCAGTGTGGCTCTCTTACCACCACCCCCGCCACGAGGACGTGCTCTGAGGATGCCACTGGCGGGAGCATCACCTTGGTGACCTCTGGGGAAGACGGAGGGGGCAGTCAGGCCCCTTCTCTGCACAGGGGAAGGCTGCCACGGGCTCCGCTGAGAGACAGCTCGGGAGCCCATCTGCAAGCCCTGCACCCTCCTCGAGTCACAGTGGGGCGTAGTGGGGGGCTTTGCTACCCACTTCCCAGAGACTCTCCAGACAGGGTCAGCGTTGGGGGCTCTTCCAACTTCAGGGGCTGTGGGTGGTCCACACAGCCCAGGGGAGGAGGCAGTATGGGGTGGGGGAACCGGCTGGGTCACTCAATGGGCAGGGGAACCAGTCCCAGACACACCTCCCTCGCCAGGGCCTCCAAGACCCCACCCAGGGCCACTGCTCACTGACCCTCTGCGGCCTGGGACACTGGCTGTGCCCTGCTGAGCCCCCCTCCCCCTCGGAGGTTCACCTGAGGCCCCGAGCCTCCCGGGGAACAGCACAGCCTCCGTGTCTAGGCTCGGGGGTCGGGGGTCGCCAGTGATGCCCAGAGACACCCCCTGGCCCCGGCCCCGTGATGGGGACGATGAGCAGGGTGCGTGGGAACAGGTGCACGGGATCCCCAAGGCCCAGACCGGGATGACCCCGCCAGGAAGGGCAGTGGCTCCGGCGGGCGCGGCTGGGGGGGTGAGGATAGGGGGTCGGAGGGAACGGGGGGGGGGGGGGACCGCATGTGCGGGGGCGCGGGGCGGCCACGCGAGGCCCGGGGTGCGCTCGGACTCCTGGACGGAACGTGATGACGCGACCGGCTCCGGACCCTGGTGTCCTGGGGCCCATGGGGGGCGGGACGGAGGCACCCCGAGGCTCCCCGACCTTCCTGACCCCGCCCCGCCTCCTCTTCCTCCTCTTCTGAGCCCCGCCCCCCGCGGGGTCCCCCCACTCTTGCCCCCCCTTTCTGGGCCCCCCTGCCGCCCTTCAGCCCCTGCAGGGAGGGTGCCCTGGGGCAGGCAGCCCCACCCAGGACAGTTCGGGGGCGGGGGCGGGGCGCCTCCCTGGCGCTCCCATTCTGTGACTTTTGAGGGTGGCCCTCCTCCGGCCCCCTGCGTCCAGTCTCCCAGCTCTGATCTCTTCCGCGGGCTTCCCAGCTGGGAGGCGATTTTGCAGTGGGGGGTGGAGGAAATTCTACCATCGCCCATACACCCATCCACTGGCATCTTTCAGCAAGCGTCTCGTGGGCACCCACTGTCTGTAAGCCCGCTCCGGAGGCCCAGGATACAGCCCACTGCAAAGGGCTCACAGGCCAGCGGGGCCAGGGGGTCAGAGGTCTGCGACGGGGGCTCACAGGCAGCTGTAGGGGTCAGAGAGCCGGTGGGTCTGGGAAGACTTCTGCAGGAGGTGTCGCCTAACCTGAGGGCTAGAGGCTTTAGGGGCGAAGGGAGGGTATTCCCAGCAGAGAGAACAGCAAGTGCAAAGGCCCTGAGGCGGGAGCCCCTGGCTTCAGCCCCACCCGTGCCCTTTATCTGCTGTGTGACCTGGACACTCAGGTGGAGGGCTAAGCAGGGGGCTTGGTCCCAGCAGGCGCCCCATAAGTAAGGATCCCCAAATGTGTCCTCGAAAGAACTGAGGTGCTCGAGGATCATCATGAAACAGAAGGCTCCCAGTCTGGTCTGGGGTAGCAGGTTGGGGCAGCTCGTGACTTTTTGCCAGCCACGGTGCCTCCTTGCCCTGAGCCCCTGCCCCCTGCCCAGCAGTTCCCCACCAGCTGTCCCTCCATGTGTGCACGGGCTGTCAAGGGCAGGCGCCTGTTCCGGACACCTGATGCCCTGCCTCCTGCGGATTTCAGAGGAGCAGACGCATGGAAGTTCAGCTGCCACGTGGGCTTAACCCTGGAGCCTGGGCGCCGGGTCCTCAGAGGCCCCTGCTGTCCCTCTCCACCCGGTGGAGAGCCCTGGCACTGCCCCCAGCCTTTGCTGTAAAGACCCCCCTTCGGCTCCTAGGTCTGGCATCGCTTGGCTGTGCAGCCCAGGAACGTTAGCTCACCTCTCAGTCACCAGCACCACCTGGAACAGCAACGGTCCCCACACCCTCAGTGTCCTGTGTGCCTTTTTATAAATGAACTCCATTGTACAGGAGGACTCTGAGTCCTCAACTACTGCAGACCCCATTTCATGGGATGTGGAAACCGAGACCCCGAGTGAGGCTCTACAAGATAAAGAGCCCCTGATTGGTCGTGACCAAAATGACATATATTTTGGGCCTCTGTATGGATTAGGCCGTTTGATTCTCCCCAAAACCAGTTGAGGTCGTGGGACCCGGTAGTAGGGGTCCCTTTTTACAGAGATGGAAACTGAGGCCCAGAGAGGCTACGTGGCCTGCCCCAAGTCACAGAGCTGTGTGACCGGGCCCCACTGAAAGAACCCACAGACAGGGCTGTAATTAGCATTTCTGCTGCTGCTGCTGCGTTGTTGTTATTCTCCCTGTGAAGAGAGCAGATCAACTTTGAAACGAAGGAGAAGAGACTGAAGCCCCCCTGGCCCGGCGCCTCACGTGACCATCACGCCGATTTCATTTTCACGGTTCCGCTCAATACGGGCCTAGCATCCCCTGCGACTGTGTTGATTTAAATTTAACCCGATTAAAATGACATGAAATTAAAAATCCAATTCCTCACTCGTCCTAACCACAGTGTTAAGTGCTAGGTGGTCGGTCGCCTGGCTGGTGGTGGCCGTATCAAAAGGCACAGGCTTGGAACACGCGCATCATCATCATCATCACAGGCCGTTCTGTTGGACCGGGCTTCTCCGTGGGAACATGCTCCTGCTTGACTTTGCTGCAGCCCAGATTCTGGAAGTTACGGTGACCCCAACCTCACGGATTTCTGTCTGGCTCAGGGGAGAAGCCCTGTCCATTTGTCGCGTGGAGGACGTGTCGTAAGTCTGATTCTAGACTCATTTGACTCTAATGTTCTGAAAAAACAGGAGTCCGGATGAATCCCAGGTTCCGAGGATGCTTAGAACCGCTGGGCTGCTAACCGGTTCCCTGAATAATTGATTAATTAATCATTGATGCACATTCACTCTGCTGGGAGGTGTCCCGTTTTCGACTTTCTGAGAACTCCACTGTGAGGATCCCCTTTTACAAGTGGGGAAACTGAGGCCAGCTCCCTGCCTTCCCCCTCCCTCGCCCAGGAGCCCAGTTCTCGCACATGCAGGCCCCCCTCCCGCCCTGCTCAGAGAAGAAGCAGCAGCTTCGAGAACCCGTCTTCCTCCCAGTGGTGGTACAGAACCAGGTCAGCCAACCACTGGGACATCAAAGGGAATCTATAAATACAGCCGCAGGAGGAAAAGTAGACACTTTCCTAAGCCCTCCCAGCCTTGCTTCTCTCCCACTCTGGATCTCTCCTGGCCGGGCTCCCACCCCGGTAGGTGCTGGGCCCAAGCCCCCAGCCCCAGGGGCCTCTACTGGAAAGTAGTGGAGGGAAGTGACTGACAGAGCCTCAGTCTCCACCAACGAGCTCAACTTCCGCTCTTCCCTTTCTCCGCCAGTTTTCTACAAAAAAAGGGGGGTCGCTGGGCCCCAGATAAGATTTTTAAGTTCAGAAGTGAGGATTACTGATTTTTTGAAATCTTCAGATCCCCAAACCCAAGAATCCTCCTTCCTTCACTTAGGGAACACGCAGGGCTTCTGCACTGTGCTGGGTTCCAGGAAGCTGGCACAACCAAGGCAGACAGGAGGGCTCCCTGGAGGAGGTGATGTGAGCTGAGCCCAAAGAGGATGAGAGAGATGGGAGAGGAGAGCCAGGTTGGGGAGGGGCCACAGGGGAAGGGGTTGAGAGCCTTCCTAGTCTAGTCTAGTGTGGTCACCTCCCCCTTGGTGGCCCTGGCCAATCCTATCTGCTGTGCATCGTTTCTGCAAGGCAGCCAGAGGGACCTTCTTAAAGCGGATCATGTCATTTGCTCACTATAAACCCCCACAGCTCCCTAGTGCCCTTGAAATAAACCCAAACTTTTCCCCAGCCCCTGTTCGGCCCCTGATCACTCTGCACTAACCACATGACCTCTTGCTGTTCCTCCAACGGCCAAGCACTGTCCTGCCTCAGGGCCTTTGCATGGGCTTTGCCCACTCACCTGTAGCTCTCCTCTCTCACATATCTGCACGATTTTCTCCCTCCATGACCTTCGGGGCTCCACTCAGATGTCATCTCTTCTGTGAGGTGTCCCCTGCCCACCTGGTTTAAAAAATGTCCCCACCCACAGGCATTCCCTTTCTTCTTTATTTCTTAATCTTTTTCCTTACCATCATCTGCTCAGAACAGATTTTACTCACTTATGTTGTTGCTTCTTGTCTGTGTTCCCAACTGGCACATCAGCTCCTCAAGGTGGCCAGAGACTTTTATTTATTTTGTTCACTGCTGTGTCCCCAGTGACTAGAACAAGCCGGGCATCCAGTAGGTGCTCAATAAATACTTGTTAAAGAATTTAGTCTTCTCCTGCCTTGAGCTCTGAGCTCCTCCAGGCTGGGGCCCAGCTCTGCCCTGGTCACGGCTGTGTCCCCAGCACCTCCCAGAGCCTGGTACACACTAAGTGCTCAGTAAAGTTTGCTGAATAAATAGGTCATTGGGGGTTGAGACCCACCAACTCGGCCCTGCATTCTGAAGACGCTGGAGGTTTGGCAGCTGGAGCTGAGCTCATCCTGGGTGGGGTGCGAAGGTGCGAGGAGTAGGAGTGTGGACCGTGAGCTCAGCACCCAGCAATGGCACCTCCACACTGATGTCAGCGCCACTTGAGTCGCTAACCCTGGTGGCAATGACAGAATTGCCACCAGCTGAGGTCATTCGTACACACTCTCTGCTGTCACTGTCTGTTTTTTTCTCCATAACAGTTTTGATTTGATTTTATTTTTTAATTGTGGCAAAACTATACATAATACTATTCATTGTTTTAGCCATTTGTCATGAACAGCTCAGCGGCATCAAGCATATGCACGTCGCTGTGCCACTGTCCCCACCATCCGTCTCAACTTTTCCTCTGCTCAAACTGACACTCCATCCCCTCAAACACTCACTCCCCTCCCCTCCCCCAGCCCTGGGCTCTGCCATCTACTTCCTGTCTCTATGGACCTGACTCTTCTGGGGACCTCATCTGAGCGGAATCACAGTGTCTGTCCTTCCCTGACTGGCTTATTTCACTAAGTGTAACTTCCTCAAGGTTGTAGCATGTGTCAGAATGTCCTTTTTTAAGGCTGAGTAATACTCCCTTGTCTAGACGGACCACACGGTGTTCATCCAGCATCCGTCATGGCCCCTGAACAATGTGGAGGGCATCGAAGCTTCTTCTCACAGCTTCTAAGGGAGGATGAGGATGGGGGTAAAGTGTTCGGAGGAAGAGATGTGGCATTTCAGAACCTTGGAAGGAGTAAGAAGGAAGCTCATCTTCATTAAACACCTACTATGTGCCAGGCCCTGGCATCTTCTGAAACATGCTCATGTCAGGCGACTTGCTCGCAGTTGGGAAGTAACAAAGCTGGGGTTTGGACCTTAGCCTGTGAGCTTTGTCATCACTGATTCAAAGACAAATTAATAAGATGACCTTAGAGGAAAAAAAACAGAGTGACAGAGCTTGCCTGCTCTCCATGCGGATGGCCAGGGAAGGCCCCCTGGAGAAAGAGACATTGGCCAAACACGACAGAGAGATCCCCAGGCAGGGGGAGCAGCCTGCGCAAAGGCCCTGTGGCTGGACTGTATCTGGCTCAGCAGAACAGCGAGGAGGTGGATGTCAGTGTGGCTGAAGCAGAGTGATGGGGGGAGGACACAAGAGGTGGGCTCTGGGGGTGGGGCTTCTGAATGAGAGGGCAGAGGACCTGGTCGTGGCCCAGGCTCCTAGATGCACAAAGACAGAAGTACCATGTGACGTTCAGTGTGGCTGCCTCTGCCCTCTGGGCCCCATTCGTGTTCATGTCCCTGAGATGTCTGGATAGAAAACAGTTATCGAGTACCTACTGTGTGCCAGGCGCCATTCTAGGCAACAGGATCAGCAGGGAACAAAATGGTGCTGTGTGAGAGGCAACATACAATGTTTGCTTGTGAAAAATAAGATGAAGGAAAACAAAGCAGGAGAAGAAGCTAGAAAGGGATAGGGTGCTGCTGATGTTGCAGAGGTCAGGGTGGCCTCCCTGCAGAGGTGACATTTGAGCTGTGATTGGAGGAGGGGGGGCCAGATAGAACCTGTGGGGAGAGTATTCCAGGCAGGGAGAACAGCAAGTGCAAAGTCCCTGGAGCAGACAGGCTTGGTAGCTATTACACATTCAGAGACACCGTTAAGCCCTTAACGACGGTACCTCCAACCTTTCTGTGTGGCGCCTCCTCCTCCAGGAAGACCCCCCAGATCCTTAGTGCTTCCAGACTCATGATGAGGCTGAAGAAGAAAGGAAAAGAAAGTCCGGGCTGGGCTCAGAGGACCCCAGACAGGGGGCAGGAAGGAGGTTGCCGAGACCCTATTCACTTGGCCCATGTCCCAAGTCACTTGTCTTAAAAGCCTTCCAAGCTAGGGGGGTCCCTGAGACCCTGGAAATGATTAAAAGTGTGGGGTTCCGATTCCAGCCCCACTTCTGGTGATGTGAGCGGCCAAGCCACTTTTCTCAGGCCCTCAGTTTCCATTTCCACTCCCGAACTGGGATAACAGTACCTTTATTCTGGAATCGTGGAACCGCAAACCGTGGGCGCTCAATACATGTTAGCTCATCATTGCAGTGGTTAATATGTGCACCATATGGGGCGTTTTCAGGGGTGCTGTGCAGTCTCTGCGAAGGTCCTCACCCTCTCTGGGCACGGGCTACCCCCAAATCCTCCAGGAGCTCCCGGAGGGCATTTGAACTTGAGGGTCCACACGAGACTCCCACTCCCCCCTGCCAAAAGGCAAGGGTCGAAGGGCAGGGCAGGACCGAGGCGCGCGCTCACACGCCTCCTCCCGCCGCGCCCCCGCCACCCACACGTGGGTTCCCCGCGGTTAGCTCTGCGGAGGGACCAGCTGGGCGGATTGAGCCGGCGCATCTGCCACCCGAGCAGCTGCCGTGCGGGGGGGGGGGCCGGCTGGGGACTGGGGACGAGGGAAAAATCTGTCCGAGGAGAATTGCGTCTGCGCCGCCCAGCTGCCGGCCCGGGTGGGGGGCCGCCCCGAATGCGCGGGACCCCGGGCCCTCCCCGGCGGCGGGGCCCCCACGTGCCTCCGGGGGCGGGGGCAGCGGGGAGGCCCTGACGTCACACGCGGCCTCGGCCAATTGGAGCTGTCCTTTCCGAGCCCCAAGGGGATTCCCGGGCCAAAGCGGGGGACCGAGGGCGCAACGCGGCGGCGACGCCCCCCGACCCGGGCTCAGGAGGGGCCGCACCTGTTCGGGGACACCGAGGCCGGGCCGCCGGGGCAGGCGGGACCCGCACGAGCCGCCGTCGCCCGCGGCCCGGCGCCTGCACCGCCCGGAGGGGCCCGGGGGACCGCGGGGGTCACGCGGCGGGTCCGCGGGGCGCAGGGCACCCCCGGGTGGGGATCTCGCGGGCCCTGGGGCGCGGTTTCCTTTGCCCGCGGCGCCGGGCACCGGGGCCAGGCTCAGCCCCGTCCATCCCCTGGTCCCCAGGGCCGCCAGGCCCCCCTGGATGTCCCGAGCCCCGACCCCGGCCCGCAGCCCGTCCGCGCGGGGCACAAGGTGCCGGCGCCCGCGGGCGCCCGCAAAACCCGTGCTGGACTCCTCCCGGGGCGGAGCCGGCGGGAGCGCAGGGCCGCCCGCCCCGGCGCTCGGCAGGGAAACCGAGGCCCGGGGGCGGGGCCTCGAAGAGCGGGAGGAGGGCGGTTCTGGCTCCCGCGACCTCGGGCGAGGCCCCGCCCCCCGCGGGCCTCCCGGGCTCACCCCAAGGGCGAGGGCGCTCCGTGAACTTCCTGCCACCCTCTCCCTTCCAGGTCAGGTCTCAGACAGGCGGGAGCCCAGCGCGGAGGAGGGAGCAGCTGAGCCTGACCTTGCCCTGGGCCGGGGCATGAAAGACCCATTCATGGCCCCGAAGGCCAGCCCGGGTGGCAGCTGAGCCGGCCGCGGGGGTGGGGCCTCCCTGGGCCTTTGTTTCCGCAGGTCCCTCTGTCCCCTGTCCCTTCCGCAGCCCTCGCCCTGTGCGCTGGCATGTGCATCCGTCTGCGGGCCTCCTATGGCCCCCAAGTCGCCTTCTCACGGTCCTCCTGGGCCCCCACCCTGTCCCAGTGCTCTCCCCCACCCCAGCCTTGGTTCCTCCGTCTTCCCTGCTAGACTAAAGACGGGAGCTGGTTTGTCCAGCCCAGGACTCAGCACACAGTAGGTGCTCACTAAATGTTTGTTGAAGGACTAGACTGCAGGCAAGAGAGGGTGAGCCGAGTTCTGGGCACACCAAGGGTGATAGCATGGATGCGGGGGGAGGGGGCAGAGCCCGACTGCTGCTCTGAGGCACCCGTCTCAGCCCCCCCTCTGAGCAGACCTCATCTTCCCAGGTGAGCAGGAGGACATGGGGGTGGGGCCGGACAAGGGCAAGTGCCAGCTGATTTGCCTGGGTCTCGGTCTCAGCCGGAAAGCGGGTCAGCGCAGAACCACTGGCAGGAAGGCCTGGCTGCGGGTGGAGGTTCACGGTCTCCAACATGGCCTCTGGGCAGTGGCCCTTGGCCCTGGAAGAACCAGATTGCCCAGGACCCAGTGTGTCCAGGTTCTGAAGCCCACGTCTCCACCTCGTGGGTGGCCGCTGGGCAGCCGGACTGCTTGTCCCAGCTTCTGAACTGCTGGAGGCCTTAAATGGGATACGGCGTGTAGGGCACACACGGCAGGGGCTTTATAACCTGTGGCGAGAGGACCGATGCTTTCTTCCATCCACCTGAGACCTCGCACAAGCTCCGTGGCCTCTGTGCCTCAGTTTCCCATCTACAGGAGCCTCACGGGGCTGCCCCGAGGAGTGAATGAAGTGACTTATGCACCAAACGGTCAGAAGCAGCCCCAGCACACAGTAGGTGTGCTAGACATGTTGCTAGATACATCATAATAAAACATTGATTGAGTGCCTGCTGCATACTGGAGACGCTGGAGAGACAGGGACAGCAGGCGGACCAGAGGCGGAGACATACATGCCCACACCACGTGGGCTCCTCTTGTCCTCAGGTCGCAGAGGGTCAGGGAGGTTACAGAGAGGTCTCTAAAACCACAAAGGGGATAGCAGGTGTGCTTCTCGGGCCCAGGGGGAGCTGCAGGCCCCTGGAACCCTTTTCTGGGCCCTGCCCCACAGGGCGCCAGGCCGAGGACAGCCTGTGCGCCGTGATCTCTGCAGCCAGCTGGCTCAGGTTCAAACACAAGTTCTGCCACTTTCTCACTGGGTGGCCTTGGGCAAGATGCCGCCCTGTGCCTCAGTTTCCCTACGGGTCTGCTGAGCGGTAAATGTAATGCTTTTGGATTGAATACACGACCTCACACGAAGGGGGCCACGGCGACTGCGGAGCGGGTGGTTCCTGACGCCGCAGCGTCTTGCATCTTGCACGCGCGTCTGACGGGGACGGGTCTGGGGGTGCGAGTCGGGCCGGAGCGAACAGGGCGGGAAGTCTGAGGGCCCGCTGTCGGGACCCCCGCGCGAGCAAGAGCAGGGCGCCTGCTCCTGGGTGGCTCCCCCGCCCCCGCGCGCCCGGCCGCCCACTCGGCTCTGCGCTGCGCTCCGCTCCGCGCTGCGGTGACTCCGGGCCGTGTTTTGCGGGGCTCCAGCCGGGCCCGCGGTGGGGGGGGAACTGGCCAAAGGGGGGGCGGCGGTGGTGGGGCCGCGAGTCGCAGCGGCGGCCGCGGCGGACGGAGGAGATGCGGCCGCGGCGCGCCCCGGGTCCGGCCGCCGCGCAGCGCGCCCCCCGGAGCGGACGCCCGCGCGCGGGGGCCCGGGGCTGAGCCTCCGCCCGCAGCGCAGCGCCGCGGCCCGGGGGCGGGAGAGCGAGCGCCCCCCGCCCCCCGCCCCGCCCGGGATGCCCGGCTGAGCCGGCCCGGCCGGGACAGGTGCGCGCACCGCCCCCGCCCCCGCCCGCGCCCCCCGCCCTCGCGCGCCCTCCGCGCACTCGCCGCGGCCCGGTCCCGAGGTAAGCGCCCCGGGGCGTCGGCGGGAGGGGGCCGGGGGCGCGCTGCCGGGGGTGTCTGTCGGCACGCATCTGCGGGCCGAATCGTCGGCTGGTGCGGCCGGGTCAGGAGCTATAATGGGGAGCGGGGCCGAGGACCCCGCCACTGGGAGGGGGATGGATTCGGGGCCCGGAGAGGTTGTGCGGGGCGCGATAACCGGCTGATCTGTCAGCGACGCACCTGGGGAGGGGGCTGGGTCGTAGTGGGGTCGCCGAATAGAGCGTTACGGTGGGGTCCAGCGGCAATGCCTCGGAGAGGCTGGGTTTGGGCCTGGGGCTCTGAACGAGGCTCGGGAACGAGGGTGTCCAATGGCACCGCGGCTGGGGGGGAGGGCTGGATTGTTGACTGGGGGCCTGGATGTGGAGCTATAATGAGGGTTCTGTCGGCACCGCAGCGAGTGGAGATTTTGTCCGGGGGGGGGCTGTAGAAGACACAATAATGGGGGCTCGCGGCTGCGCCGCTGGGGAGCTGGATTTGGGCCCAGGTGGGAGGTTCGCGTCAGGCTGGGGGCCTGCTGCCCGAGATGGGGGCTGGTGTTGGGGGGCGGGGCCCTGAGGGCTGAGCCGAGGGCCACCCAGGGCAGGGGTGGTGGTCCCAGCGCAGCGAGGCCCCTGCGCCCCACTCCACGGTCCCGCCGACGCACCTTGGGCGCCCCTGAGCCCTCTCCAGCCTCCTCCTGGCCCGGATCGAGTCTAGGGCCCCGGCGGCGGGGGAGGGGCAGCGGGGAGGGGAAAGAGCTGGCCAGTCCGGATACCCCCGCTGCAGTGGGGACTCCGGGGTTTCGGGGCCCCCAAGAGCTGACAAAGGGACAAAGAAAGCGTTTCTCTCCTAGCGCGCCGGGCAGGGTGGGGGGCGACGACTGTGGACCCCCTCCTGCTGCCGCTGATTGGTCCCCGGGGCGGGGGTCACGTGCCCCCATCCTGTTCTTCGCCTCCCGGTGCCCTCCGGTTTGGGGGCACATCTCAGAGGGGGCACTGCCTTAGGGAACCCCCCCCCCCGCCTTCGCCTGGGCGTGGAGACACTGGAGCTGGAAGTATTTGCAAGAGTCCTAGGACCGGGGGCAATTCACGCACCCTCAGCCCCCGTTAAGCCCTCTCTGGCTGAGGTCTTTGGCATCCTCCCCCTGAAGCTGTCATCTTTCAACCCCAGACCCGAGGGGAACTGGGGCGTGGGGTTAGGAAAGGGGGCCCTCAAGCTTTGAGGGTCTCCTCTTAAGGAGGAAGGAGGGACCCATGGCTGGGAAGGGACCACCCCACACACCCATTTGCATTTTTTCTTGCTCCTCTGGGTTCCCTCAGCTTCTCAAGGGGCCCAAATTCCCTCTCTAAAATTAAAGTTCAGTACCCCTGGGGCATTCGCCCCCTCACAGGCTCCCCACCCCCACCCCCTTTCCCACCTCCTAGGAGACACTTCCTTTCAAGGATGAAAATTTCAGATGTATCTGGGCAGTTGCTGGGACTCTTATTTCAAGAGAGTACAGGATGTGGGGAGATGGATGGGGGTCGTAGATGGGGTCCTGAGCTCTCCAGGAAGATGGCAAGGGCTGCTGTGGCCCAAAGGAGACCTCTTGGATATTGGGTAGGTGGCAGCCTGCCAGAAGCCTCATTAAACTGTGGCATGTCCACCCTGTACCAGCTTATTTCCAAGCGTGAGTGGAGAAACTGAGGACCTGAAGGCAGGCAGAGTGAGTGAAGATGGAAGCCAGACCTTTCCACTTCTGGGGCTGCTAGATGGGGTTGGCTGCTAGATGGATAGGCGCACCCACATGACACCCAGTGCCCTCCCAAAGGTTACCCAGAACCCACTCCCCTGTCTGCCCTGGGCTGTGCAGAAGTCAGACCAGGAGCTTCCAGCGCCCCACCCCTCTCCAAGTAGAGAAGAGGCAGGGGCTGGAGAGGAGGAGTGTGGCTGTGTAGCCTCAGAAAGGTCTAGCCCTCTCTGGGCTGCGGTCTCTCCAGGAGGCATCCTTTGGGTTTGGGAGCTGAGTGGAGGGAGATGAGTGGAGAGGTCACAGGAACGCACTGTGTTTGTGAGCCCTCCTCTCTGCTCCTCTCCGCTGTCAGCACCAAGCACCTGGGCATCACTTCTCTGCTCCAAGGTGAGAAGGTGTCTCCCAGCGGAGGTATCAAGTCACTCAGGGTGGGGGAAGAGGGGCTGTTACTCCTCCAGGCTTCGGTTTTTGCGCCTCTGTCCACTGGACAAAGAAGGTGCTGGAGATTTGTGCTGTAGAAGTGTTTGGCATCTGCAGTGGCCACCCGGGGCTTGTGACAGCAGTTGCTGGGGTTCCCTGGGACTGAACCTGGAAGATAAAAATCAAACCGTCCTTGCAAAGGTGACCCTGACGTCAGCCTGCAGGACAGGTGAGCTGGGTGGGTCCCCAGGGGCTGAAGGACATGCCGGTCATTGCCCATCTCCTGGGAAGGAGGGTGTCCCTAGCTGACCCCGGGATATGGCACTGTCTCGTGTGGGTGGCCCTTTGCCGGGTGAAGCTGGGGGCCCAGAGAGGTCTCAGTCAGGGCCAGGACACGTGGAAGCAGGAAAGGCTGCTTGGACGGGATGCTGGCACTGGGCCCAAAGGACCAGGAGGATGTTGCAAGGAAGGGAGAAGAACCGAGACTCCAGGCAGAAGGGGCTGAGGAGAGAGGCTGGTGGGTGTCATGCGGGCCTCAGTGTCTGGGCTATTTTCAGGGTGGGAGACAATGAGCAATACTGTCTGAGAGACTGCAGGGGCTGTGGACGCCAAGCCGAGAACAGGGTTTTACCCGAGGAGCAGTAGGGAGCCATGGAAGGTTCTAGAGTAGGGGCGTGAATTGGCAACCTGTCAGACCCTGAGCAGTGGTGAGGAAGGGTAGCTACCAGGGCAGTTTGCTGGAAACCAGCTTGGCCGCTTGGCTGAGCCGCCCATCCTGGGAGGCAGGCAAGTGGGGTTGTCCCTCCAGAATCCTGGAAATATCATTCTGATATGGGTCAGGCCCCGGCGAGCCTCAGATAGCTTCTGAATTTCCAGGTGCGCTGGGTTTTCTGAACTTGACTGCTAAGATTCCGTGATTCTGAAATCCTTAGTCATGAAGGAGCTGCAGGTTCTCAGAGGGGTTCCTCCAACGCCCAGTGGTGACTGTGGGTGGAGCCTCGTTTAGCAGAAATAGGGAAACTGAGGCTCAAGGCAGCCCCCGAAGGATGCAGGCCCCAGCCACCTGTCCCACATCCTGTCATTGAATTATCCAGGAGCTGGCTCAGGGTCAGGGGGCTCAGGGAGCAGACCCCTGCCGTAGATGCCCCTTCCATGACGAACAGTACAGGCTTGTCTTGCCAGGGTTCAATGTGTAGCCTGAGAGGTCTCGGCCTGGGCCACAAAATTATCTTTTATCACCACGGTCATTCATCACCTGTCCTTCGGGGATGTCCAGAAAAACTGGCATGACACTAAGGAGGTGACCTGGGAGGATGAGACCCTCTTCCATTCCTTCGGACAGGGATACAGGGAACCCCGCCACCAGCCATGCTCCGTGAGGCTTCACTGTCTGGCCCCAGGGTCCAAAGGTGGCGGCCCCAGGGTGTGCTGGGAGGGAGGCCAGTCTAGTGAGAACTACACTTCCCAGGATGCATCTTGGCCCAGGCTGAGCCAGCCTTCCAAGGGCAGACCTAGGAGAGAACTTCCCAACTGCAGAAGCCCGGTGCGCATTATGGGTTCTCAGGGGGGGCTGGGGGAAACTGGTCCAGGTCCAGGGCAGCTGAGGACACCTGTCTCTCATTAGACGCTCCCAGTAGCCCCCATGTGCCATGCTCTGTGCTGCGTGACGCTGGGGTCCCAGAGAGAAAGGCTTTCGCTCTGGTTGGCCCTGAAGGGGGAGGGGAAACAGGTGCACCAGCCCCCTCGGCCACATAGGGCCAGGGCCTGGGTGGAGTGAGCTAATGGGCTGGGGAAAGCTGGGCTCCAACCCACAGAGCAGAGGAGATGCTCCGAGCGAGGCAGTGCGGCCAGGACCAGGATGAATGTGCAGAGGTTACCCGGGCGGGGGGGGACCCCACGTTTTCTGATAGTTCCAGAAGAACCTTCTCCCTTTCCTGGGGTCAGAGCTGCTCAGGCCATTGAAACAAGCGCTCTGAGTCACTGCCCGAGAGATCGCCACTGCTGCTGGGTCAGACCGACCCAGGTTTGAGTCCGTGTCTTCATTCACTCCCTCACTCATGCCCCCTCCCATGAGCCTCGGTTTCCCCATCAGTAAAATGCAGGTGCTGTTCTGTCTTCCTTAGGGCCGAACGTTTAGAAAGGAGGAGGCAGGCATAGTCCTGCTGTTTTTCTTACGCCGGGAGAGGGAATAACTTTGAAAAGCAGAAATATATGGCCTCTGGCCCCTATTTCAATAAGAGCTGTGGGGTCTTTGGTCTCATTTAATAAGTTGACTAAATTTAATGGTATTTGTCATTCAATGATACTGGATGATATAACCGAAAAGGGCGGAGCTGATGGAGTCGGGGAGGCTGCCTCTGAGGAGGTGGCGTTTGAGCGGAGACCTGAAAAATGAGAAGAAACTAGTCATTCAGGTGCCTGGAGGAAGCGCACTGCAGGCAGAGGGCACAGCCTGTGCCAAGGCCCTGGGGCAGGACCGGGCCTAGTGTGTTGGAGGAGCAGCAGGGAGGCCCGTGTGGCTGGAGCAGGGGGAGCGAGGGGGAGGAGGAGGAAGGGAGGGAGGGCGGGAAGGGGCCCGGAAAGTTGCACAGGGCCCCATGGGTGTGGGCGGTGTGGATTTGGCATTCACCCTGAGGTTGGTGGGAGCCCAGGAGGGCTGTGGGCAGAGGATGTGGGACTTGACTCAGGTGAGCACAGGTGCCTTCTGACTGCTGTGGGCAGGATGGACTGTGGGCAGCAGGGACTAGAGCTGGGTGTGGGCGGGGGCGGGCACCTGCACTGGTCCAGGTGAGAGATGATGGGAGCTGGCCAGGACTTGCCGATGGATAGATGGATGAGGGGAGGGACGGAGCTTCTTCCTCTGGGGACAGGTAGTACCTCGGTTAGTAGTGTGATGTCTGGACCCAACGGCCTGGGTTTAGCTGAGCATCCTGGGGCGCACCACGCACCCTCTCTGGGCCTTGCCGAGAGGAGCCCCTCCTCCTCACCCCACCACTGCTTCCTGTGAAGCACGGGGCTTGGAGCCCAGTCAATGCTCCCTAGGTGTTTGCTGCTACTTCCCTATGAAGGCCTGGTCCCCAGGCTGGGGGGAGAGTAGTGAGGATCAAGGTGGCGAATTCCCTGAGGTCCCCAGTGGACCAGGGGCCCTGCCCCTTGCTGTTTTTCTCCATTGAACTACATTTCTCATGCCCCATCCCCCAGAGCCCACGTCACTGTGCCAGCGTCCCTGCCATTCCTGAGCCCTGACTCACTTGGACTTGTGGTCCACTCTGACCCTAGGCCCTTCCCTGGGGGCCTATTTCCCGCCTTTGTCTTCTTCAAGTTCATTCGCCAGCTCTTCCGTTCCCAGCAGCACTTGGCACGGCCCAGCCTGTGTGACCAGAGGGCTTCTTGGTGGGGGCTCAGCCTGGGGGACAGCAGGACTCCCAGAACCCCAAGTGAGGGGCCAGGCTCCTCATCTTCTGCTCTCAGACTCCTCCCTAAAGTGGAGTCCCCGAGAGCCAAGCCTTACTTCCCTGTCCCCCAAAACTGAGTCCCAAGAACATTTCCTCCAAATTGGGGCTGAAGGGGCCGAGGGCCCGTCTGCCCCCAGGCCTGCCCAGGGCTCCCCACTAGGGAATCTGTCTGTGCCCAGCCCCAGCCCAGATTCCCTAGGAGTCCCCAGCCCCCTCGGGTGGCCCGTTTCCCACCCCCTAATTACCCACCGGGCATAAATGACACTTTAATTTACTCCCAACGGTCACCCCTCCCCATTCCTAATCACGAGTCACTGCTTCTGATTTGCCTCTGGCAGTCCAATCTCCAAACAGTGATTAAAATTAATTACCCGGGAGCACCTCGTTTCCATCTGGGCCGGGAGCCCCGGGGACCCTCCTGTGTCCGCCACTCAAGGTCCTGCCTCTGCCACCTGGTCTCCCCCCTGGTTCCGAGTGGCCCGAGGACAGGACCGCCTCAATCTGGGTCTCCACTCGCTCCTCCTCCAAGTGTTCCTTCAGACCGTGTGGCCTCGTAGGCAGATGGCACGGCAGACATCAGTGAGGGGCAGTCGGACCACGCGCCTGGGGTGGGATGCGGGCTGTGCTCTCCCATGCGGGGCGGCCTTGGCCAAGTGGCTCAGCCTCTCTGAGGCAGAGTTTTTCCATCTGGGAGACGGGGAGGATGGTGCCGACACGGGCTCAGCCTCAGCGGGTTGGTGCGGGCAGGAAGCGAGTTCAAACGTGTGGGCATAGTAGGGGCTTCATGGAGTCTGAGCCCAGATTTCTGCCCCGCTGGGGAGCCGTGGGACGGACGGGGCTCAGGCACTCTGAGTTCCATCTGCTTCCAAACAGACGCTCAGCATTCGTTGAGCACCGACTGTGTGCCCGGCTGGGGGCCAACCCCAGCCTCGTTGGCACGGCGGGTGCCGGGAAGACTGGAGTAAACATAGCCTCGCGGCTCTTTCACAAGGAGGGACCGTTCGTGGGATGTTTGTTCAGCCAGCACTTGCCGAGTGCCCACCGTGTGTCAGGACCCCTGCCCTTGGGGGGCTGGCATTCTCATCCCTGATTCACAGAGCAAGAAGCAAGCCCAGAGAGGGGGAGGGGGGGAACATAGCCCTGGGTCGCACAGCAGTCACTGCAGTTTATTAAGCACCTACTAGGCGTAGCTGATTTACGCCTCATCATAACCCAAAGGTGGTGGTTACCACGCTGGGTGCGCTGACTCGGGTAACAGGGATGCCGGTGGCTCCCTCCCAGACTGGGGAGGGACGAGTTAACCGGCATCCGGAGAGCACTGGGGGACAAGGGGGCCTCTCCCCAGGGACACCCTCTGGCTGCTCGGCCAAGTTCCTAGACAGCTCCGCGGCCCGGCTGGGCCGTGAGGAGTGTGATGGGCAGCCGGGGCGGCAGCTGTAAGCAGAGCTGGTAATCAGA
Organism: Cynopterus sphinx; assembly: GCA_030015415.1. NCBI lineage: Eukaryota > Metazoa > Chordata > Mammalia > Chiroptera > Pteropodidae > Cynopterus > Cynopterus sphinx. Next base: position 38,723,912 of record CM057390.1, on the reverse strand, counting down.
CCGGGCTGGGGCAGGGGCCCGCCGCCCAGCCGGGTTACTCGATCTCCCCCTGACGCCGGGCCCCAGAGCTGGAATCCTGGGGCGGCCGAGCCGGCAGGCGCTCCTCCTACGGAACTGGAGGTAGGCACCCCCCACCCTGCCCTATCTGTGCCATGGTGGATGGAGACACGGGGCCTCCAAGCCTCGCCCGGGGTCACAGAGTCCCCACCGTGGTGCAGAGGGGATGAGGTTCTGGCCCAAGGTCACCCAGCAAGGGCATTTCACATGCAGTGAGCACATGGGGGGCCCTGTGCTAGTGCCTCATTTCACAGACGGGGAAATTGAGGCTCAGCGTCTCGTCTGGAGAAGGGGGAGAACCCTGCCCTGCCCCCCACCCACCGGGACCTTCTCTCTACTCCTCTAGTGGTTCCCCACTCCCAGCACTTCATCTGTGGATGCGTGTGCACACACGTGAGCACACGGGTGCCACAATGTGCCGTGGACATGTAGGGGTGGGAGGCCACCCGCCGGCGGACACCCATGTGCACTGTGCGGTGATGACCAAAGCTGAACCAGGAAGGAGGTCCGATCTGGGTTCAACTGCGGGTGCTGGCGCTTAGCTCATCAACACACGACAAGCCGTTCCGGAGCACTGATGACGTGCCAGACACTCTGGGGACGTGCATGTCACTGGCCACTTCATAGCCAGGCATGACCTCATGGGGCTCACAGTCCATGGGCTGTTCTGTGGGTGCTTATGTAATTTGGGGGATCCATGCGTAGGCCAAGATTCCCAGAATTGTGTGCACACAGGTCCCTGGGGATCTTGCTAAACTGCAGGCTCTGATTGGGGGATCTGGGGTGTCGCACAGGACTCTGCATTCTAATAGCTCCCAAGTGAGGCTGAGGCCGCTGGTCCGGGACCGCATTTGGAGAAGCAAAGGGACTAAAGCAGGGGTCCCCAACCCCTGGACAGTGGACCGGTACCGGCCCGTGACCTCCTGGGAATCGGGCCGCATAGCACGTGAGCGGCCGGCCAGCGAGCAGAGCAGCCGCTCCCCAGCGCCAGCATCACCACCTCAGCCCCGCCTCAGATCGTCAGGTGTTAGATTCTCCCAGGGGTGCCGGTCCCTGGTGCCACGAAGGTTGGGCATCTCTGGTCTAAAGGACCTTTTGGAGTGTGACACCAGGTGGGGCAGAGGATACAGGAGGAGGGGAGAGGCTGTGGGAGTCCAGGGCGATGGGAGTGGGGGTCTCTCTGAGGCGGCAGCATTCAGCAGAGACTGGAAATAAGAGGGGAGCCGTGTGGGTGACTGAGAGGAGAGACTGTTCAGCTTCAGGGGCGGGGGGGGAGCAGCGTGTGCAAAGGCCCTGGGGCGGGACCGGGCCTGGCGTGCTGGAGGGACAGGGTGCAGGCCCCTGTGGCTGGAGCAGCGTTACCCAGGAAGAGAGAGGGAGGAGGGGAGGGTGGGGAGGGTGGGGAGGAGACGGGCAGGTCGAGCAGGGCCCTGTGGCCATGGGAGGACTTGGGCTTCCACCCTGCTGGGACAGCGCCCTGACACAGGTGCCCACAGGCGCCCACTGGTGGCTGCTCCAGGGAGGACAGGCTAGGGCTAGTGAGGCCTGCAGCCAGGCCACCAGGTGGAGGGTCCATGCAGCAGATGATGGGACTGACCAGGGACCGGCCTGGGGGGAGGGCGGGAGAATTCTGGGTCAATGTGAAAGTGGAGCCTGAGGACTTTTTGGCGTTGGACATGAGGCCAGGGCAAGTGGGGGTGTTGGAGGGGGTTGGGGGGCGATCCCCAGGTATGGCCTGGGCCCTCGGCTGAAACAGGCAGGACCGAGGCTGCGGTGGCCGTGGTGGCAGAACCTCAGGGCCTGTCAGCAGCCCCGCCTGCTCTGCGTGTCCAGCGCCTTCCGTGAGACCCCGCAGGGTTTATGGTTTCCCTGTCGTTTGTTCTGGAATTTACTAGCTGACCCTGACATTCATGCGCAAGCCCCAGGTTCCGGGATTAGCCCGGACACCCTGGCCCGAAGCAGTGCCGGGTGGGAGGAATGTTCCAGAAGGGAATCCCGGCCTGTGACAAGCTCACAGTAACTGAGGCGGTATGGCACCTGGGAAGCTGACCTGGGAGCCTCAGGGTGACGGGAGGAGATGAAGTAGGGTGGCCCTGAGGGAGTTTCATGTCTGCCTCAGTTTCCCCACCTGTACAATGAGATCGCCCGCCAAGAGTTGGAGTGACGATTGAGGGGTCAACCTGAGAGGTCTGGCCACAGCTTGAGCCCCCCTGGGTGGGGGCTGTCACTTTATCGCTTTATGACTGTCCCTGCCACCCCCCTGGGCATGAACACATGTCCCAGGGCTGCGAGCGGGGAGCATGCCCCTTCCACAGGCACCCAGATGCATGGGAGCATGGGTGTCCTCCACGCCATGGGGCGCACACGCCGGCCACGAGGCTTCCCCGCTTGGTGGCAGTTCCTGGTGGCCAGGTGCTGGGCCAGGTGGTGGGGCCGCTTCCGGGCAGGCGGGCGCCGGGCAGCTGCTGGCTGAGGCGCCTCACGTTTCATGGAGAGAAGCAGATGGTCTTGTGGGGATGGGGGAGGTGCTGAGGCTGCTGGTAACTGCAGGTCAGGGGGGTAAACTGAGGCCAGGCGCAGTGGGTTCGCCTCCAAGTGGCCCAGACGCCCCCAAAACAGCATGTGGGGTTCAGTTTCAGTTCTGTATGATCACCGAAGTAACTAGCATTGAAAGGCGCCGGCCGCCCCTTCAGGCTTGCTAGGATGGCTACTTTCAAAAAACAGAAAACAACAAGTGATGGAGAGGATGTGGAGAGGTTGGTGTGCTGCTGGTGGGAATGGAAAATGGGCCACCACTGTGGAAAACTGTATGTGTTTCCTAGAAAAATTAAACATAGAATTACCATACGACCCAGCAGCTCCACCTCTGGGTACAGACCCAAAGGAACGGGAAGCAGAATCTTGAAGAGAGAGTCTCAGCCCCTGCTCACAGCAGCACTATTCACAGTGGCCAAGAGATGGAAATGACCCAAGTGCCCCTTTCCAGAGGATGGATAAACAAAATGGGGTCCATCCACAGCGTTAACAGGGAGATGCTGACACACGCCACAACGTGGATGGACCCTGAGGACACGATGCTCAGTTAAAGGAGCCAGGCACAGGACCAACACTGTGTGATTCCACTCACGCGAGGTCCCCAGAGGGGTCAGATTCACAGAGGCAGAAAGTGGCTGGTGGGAGCCAGGGGCTGGGGGAGGGGAGGAGTTAGTGTTTCATGGAGACGGCCTTCCAGTTTGGGTAGATGAGAGAGAGTTCTGGAGATGGATGGTGGGGACGGTGGCATAACATTGCCAGTGGACTTCTTGTCACCGAGCGGCGCACATGGAGGCCAGGGGTACCTGGGCTGGTGTTCAGGGGAGGAGGCATGAAGGGTGGGGTCGGCAGTCAGGTCAGGGGCCTCTGATCGCAGGCAGCAGCTGGGCCTGGATCCAGGGTCACTGGGAGCCATGGGAGGCTTCAGGGCAGGGGAGGAGCTGGGGAAGGAAACCCTTGAGGAAGCAGCGTCGTGTCTGTGCACACATGGGACCTGGGCGTCCTCTGAGTCACAAATCCTGGAAGTCCAGGGTCGTGGAGAGGAAGCCCTGCTGGTCTACGCAAGGCCTTCCTGTTTTTAGCCCTGAAGACAGGGAGGCAGGCACGCCAGGGCCAAAGTTCCCAAGTCACCTCCACCTTCAAGGGCTCAGAGTTCCCGAGCCGTGGGGCCAGGGCAGGGATTGGGGGAGCCCCTGCTGCCGAGACGGGGAAACTGAGGCATGGGGCTGGCCCGGGACGTCTCAGAAGGACAAGGCTGTGGGTTTTCTGCTTGGGGCCTCCGGACTGCACCCCTCCTAGAAGGGGTGTGGAGGTTCCAGAGGGTGAGTCCTACACAAACTCCCATCACCCAGGTCATCACGTTGAGAATGGGCGGGGGAGGGGTCCTGGAACTTCCTTTAAATTCCCTTAAATGGGAGTGGGAAACGGGCCCCCTGGGGAGGCAGTGGGGCTCCTGGCACAGGGGGATTGGAGCAGAGGACAGAAAGGCTGGGCTCAGGAAGGCAGTCAGGCTTACCTGGGCCTCTAAAGTCCCCAGCCAGCTGGAATGTTCTGCGATGGTCAAGTACCGCAGTTCCCAGACTGTGGCTTATAAAATTCCAAGAGCCTCTGAAGCATTCTTTCGAGCCTTTCGTTTTAAGATTGTTCACGTTCTAATTCCGAGAATTCCTAATCTCCTTTTCAAGGTTGAATTTTTACAAATACGATCTGGCAGATTGCACCTATTATCATTATTAGCTTTTAATTATTTAAAGTCGTTTAATTTTAAACTTAAATATGCCGCCGTTGATTTTTGGAGAGCTTTCCGGGAAACGTGGTGGGGAAGCGGTCCGTGACGAGCGCGCGCGGGGTCACCACCGCGGGTGCCGCGTGGCTGTTGTGTTCAAGGATCCCGACGGGGAATGTCTCCGGGAAGCCAAGGGCCGGGCCGCGGCGGCTCGCGCGCCCCACCTGGCGGCGGACTCCGGGAGCGCAGGCCGCGCCGCTCACCGCCCCGTCCCTCGCCCACAGGCGCCGTCCCCTTCGGTCACCCCGACCCCGCCATGCGGACCTCGCGAGTGCCCCCTATCCGCCCGGCCCTACTGCTCCTGTTGCTGCTACTAGGGGGCGCCCATGGACTCTTCCCCGAGGAGCCGCCGCCGCTCAGCGTGGCCCCCAGGGACTGTGAGTGGGGGTCCTGGGGGAGGGGGCGCACCGACAGAGGGTCTTGTTCCCCAGCTGAGCCTGCTGCCCCCCTCACCAGTCCAGGCTCACCCGGCCCTGGGTCATACCCCTCTCCACCCCTTTCTCCAGACGTGAACCACTACCCCGTGTTCGTGGGCAGCGGGCCAGGACGCCTAACCCTGGCAGAGGGCGCGGAGGACCTGCACATCCAGCGGGTCCTGCGAGTCAACAGGACGCTGTTCATTGGGGACAGGTATGGGGACTGTCGGGCAGCGTGTGGGAAGCAGGAGGTGGTAGCATTTGAGGGGATTTTTGCACAATAAGGCCTGTCATTTGGCTGGAGTGTGGACGTGAATGCATGTCCCTGGGCGTGACTTTTAAGGGACTCTGGGTGTTCTTGGAGCCTAGAGCCTGCTGTGGTGTGTAAGCAGGTATGGACAACCATTTGGTCAAAATTTACTGGGTGCCTACATGGGGTGATGAAGTGGGGCCCAGGGCTTCTCTGAGGAGGTAACATCTGAGTTGAAACCTAAAGTATGAGGAGTCAGAGATGAGGAAATCTGGGAGAGGGCAAAATCCAGACAGAGGGCACAGCCTGTGCAAGGGTCCTGGGGCAGGACCGTGCCTGGCATGTTACAGGAACAGCAAGTGGGCCTGAGCGACTGGAGTAGATGGAGTGAGGGGGAGAGAGGGAGGGCACAAAAGCAGAGGGGAGGACTGTAGCCTTTACCCCAGAAAAGTGGGAGCCCTGAAGGCCTGTGGGGAGGGGAGGGACTGAACCTTATTCAGGTGCCTGCAGGCTCCCCCTGGTGTCTTCTTTGGGGAGGACAGACTTGTAGCTGGTCCAGATGGGAGATGGTGGCACCTGCAATAAGGTGGTGGCCATGGAGTGGGTGAGGAATAGGTGAATTCTCAAAAGACACTAAAGGCAGGGCCGACAGTGTTGGAGGATGTGTTGGATGTGGGAGGGGAGCAGATGAGGGGAGCTGAGGGTGATTTCCAAGTAGTGGCCTGCACCCCTGGAAGGACAAAGCTGGACAGAGGAAGGTCAGAGATGGAGGGTGGAGGAAAAACAAACAACAGGAGATGGACTCTGAGTCAGGAGCTCAGGGGACTCCCCCGCTGGAGACAGGACTTAGAGTGGATGAGGCTGCCCAGGAGGGCTGTGGGTGGGGTAGGGAAGAGTCCAGATCGAGTCAGAAAGGTAGGAGGGTAAAAGTCGTCGTAAGGACTGAGTTCCTAGGAAGAACAGGGACCCGCCCCATACAGACGGGAGGAGGGGGCTGAGAGTGACTGCTGTACCTAACACCAGGGTGATCAGTGACCTTGACCTGGGTGGTTTCATGGTATGGGGGGAAAGGGAGAGTCTGAGGGACACTGAGCAGTGTGAGTGGGGCGCCCAAGGATAGTTCACGTCGGGAGCATCCCCCAGGCACCCCATGTAAGCCTGAGGTGGTACTTTAAGGTACATGGGTGCGCTGGAGCCTATGGGTCTTTTGGGGGCATGAGGAGGTATGTCAGGGTACATGCAAGCACGTGAAGGCATGTTCAGTGTTGGAGCGGCTCATGGCAGAGGTGTTGGCATGTTGCTGTATGTCACCTGTGGGACAACGTGTCTGCCACCAGGAGGATGGAATGTAAGGGGTGGAGGCCCCAGTCTCACTCACTACACCCCTCCCGCAGGGACAACCTGTACCGGGTAGAGTTGGAGCCCCCCACCTCCACGGAGCTTCGGTACCAGCGGGTGAGGAGGGGGTGAAGAGGAGGTGTAGGCGGGGTGGGGGGCAGCGCTTGGGGCTCTCACCTGGGGCTGCTGACACTGCGCTGGGGAGCGAGGTGGATTCGGGCCCACTCAGCGGGCGTTTCTAGGGTCACCTGCTCCCCTCACCAGCTCCCTGTGCCCCCAGAAGCTGACCTGGCGCTCCAAACCCAGCGACATCAACGTGTGTCGGATGAAGGGCAAACAGGAGGTGAGTTGACCCCGGTCACACCCCGAATCAGCCACAACCCCGCCCCCAAACACGCCCCGATTCGGCCCGGCCTCGCCCAGCGCAAATTCTCATCACATCTTCATCCCTGGGCCGGACCTGGTATTGCCATGGCTACGGCTGAGCCTGGCCACGCCCCCAGGTGGTCCTCAGTCGCTGACCACGCCCACAGGCTGGGTCTTGTGGTAGCCCCGCCCCTTAGGAGGCTGCGGAAGGCTGTGATTGGACCCTTTCTTGGTGTGACCACGCCCCACCGCGCCCTGTTGGCCCTTCAGGCCTAGCCCCGCCCACTCAAAGTCCTGGTCACGCCCACAGGCCACGCCCACTCGGTTCTCTGTCCCCCACCCCAGGGCGAGTGCCGGAACTTCGTGAAGGTGCTGCTACTTCGGGACGAATCCACGCTCTTCGTGTGCGGTTCCAACGCCTTCAACCCCGTCTGCGCCAACTACAGCGTGAGTCTCCGCCACCGCGGCCTGGCTGCCTCCTGTCCACCCGCTGGGGCCTTCTGTTCCCCGCCCGCCTCCGGCCGGGCCTTTTCCTCTCTGCATATGCCCTCCCCAGCCAGAGTGCCAGTGGAGGCTCCCAAGGGGCCTGTGTGGGGTCAGGGAAGCCCTACTGGCACCTGGGACCCCGTCGTAGGACTCACCAGGGCAGACTTAGACTCACTGACCCATCAGCGAACTGAGCCCAGAGAGGTGAAGTGACTCAAGTCACGTGGCATCCAGGCCAAGCCAGGCTTTCCCTTAGAGTGGGGGACATGGGGGAGGCGGTGGCTGCCAGGCATGGCCAAGAGCTCCGTCACTCAGGCCCTGTCCCCCTGCAGACGGACACACTGCAGCCCCTTGGGGACAACATCAGCGGCATGGCCCGCTGCCCGTATGACCCCAAACATGCCAATGTCGCGGTTTTCTCTGGTGAGTGTACCCCAGCCCCAAGCAAGGCGTGGAGTCGGAGGTGGGTGGGAGGTCATCTGTCCATCTGTGAAACAGCCAGAATCTCAGCCGAGCACCCAGACTCAGCTGGGGTCAGGGTTCAGTGGAAGTCAGGGCTCGGCCTGGGCTCAGGGCCTCGACACGGTCATGGAGCAGCCTAGAGATGGTGGCTCACTGGGGCTCAGTCCTGGAAGATCAAGTATTGGCCCATGCAGCCTCCGCCTCTGTGATCCAGCCTCTCACCTTCTTCTCCGTCACCCCCATCCAGAAGGGATGCTGTTCACAGCCACCGTTACGGACTTCCTAGCCATCGACGCTGTCATCTACCGCAGCCTCGGGGACCGGCCCACCCTGCGCACCGTGAAGCACGACTCCAAGTGGTTCAAAGGTGGGAAGGACCATCAGCAACCCTTCACTAGAATAAGAGTCCCAGAGGAGCCAGGCAGGGGACTCCCATCCCATCTTCGGAACCCAATGGTCTCAAAGCTAGAAGAAAGATTGAGGCTGGGCTGGAAGTAGAACTTGCCAGAAGTGCATAGCTTAGAAGCCTGAGACCGAACTAAGAGAGGGGCATAGCAGGAACACAGCTCTTTATCCAGGGGGGAGGAAAGTGACAACAATCATAGATGCTGCTGTCTGTGGGCGGTAGACACAGTGATTTTAGGGTCTGACACTTGCCCCTCCGCCCGCCAAGCCCCAAAACCTTGAGTCTGGCCTGAGTGATCAGCCGTGTCCTTCCCACACCATGAAAGCAGCCGCCCCGCCCCCCTCACCACCAGCTGATGTGTCTCAGCTGCAGAAGCAGCCTTTGTCGTGTCAGGGGCTGGGCTCTGACCCCTCCTCTCCCCAGAACCCTACTTCGTGCACGCGGTGGAGTGGGGCAGCCACATCTACTTCTTCTTCCGGGAGATTGCGATGGAGTTCAACTACCTGGAGAAGGTAAGGCCCTGTCTCCACTCCCAGGAGCTGAGAGGCACCGTTTATCCACACGCACATTATCTCCTTCTTCATTATCTCCGTCATTACCCATCATTATCCCCTTCAAATTCATTACTTTATTCATCCATCCGTCCCCTAATCTGTCCATCCATTCATTTTTCCATCCCTCTACCTGCCCATCCATTGCAGCAACCAGAAGTGCACAGACTACTATTTACCACTAGTGTGACCTTGGGCCAGTTACTTCCCTTTCTCTGTGCCTCAGTCTCCCCATTTTTACAGTGGGGTTATCCGTAGGCCCTCCTTTGTAGTGCTTTGGGATTAAATAAGAGATGATGAGAATAAGGTGCTGGGTTAACAGTGAACCATCTGTGAGTGGAAGTGTTTATGGTTCTGACTGTTACAGCTGCTGTGATCCTTACTATCCCCCGCCCCATTGCCACTGGGGAATCTGGTGCCCATAGGGGTACAGAGACCAGCCAGGCTCCTCTATCTTGGCTTGGGTGGTGGGTGGCGCGGCCTGCAGGCAGCCCTTTGGGAACACAGGGCTCAGGCTCTGTCTGTTCACTGTCACACCAGGCAGTGGTGTCCCGCGTGGCCCGGGTTTGCAAGAACGATGTGGGGGGCTCCCCTCGCGTGCTGGAGAAGCAGTGGACGTCCTTCCTGAAGGCACGGCTCAACTGCTCTGTGCCTGGGGACTCCCACTTTTACTTCAACGTGCTGCAGGCTGTCACAGGTGTGGTCAGCCTGGGAGGCCGGCCCGTGGTCCTTGCCGTTTTCTCCACCCCCAGCAACAGGTCAGTGGGTGCTCATGGGAGCAAACTGGGGAAGTCCCACATTCCACATTTTTAGAAAGCCCCTTGGGGAATGAGGGGGCCAGAATGACATCTGGGATACTGGACATCCAGGTCAGCAAAGACGCAGGCCTGGACACAGGCGGCCGTGGAGAAACTGAAATGTCCAGTCTGAGCACTCCAGGGGACAGAGCGGCCGGGTGGGGCAGGTGGGCGGCGTCTCTTGCCCAGGGGACCAAGCATCTGACAGCTCCGGAGTACAAGGTCCTCCGCACACATGCAGCGGTGGAGCCTCCCACCAGGCTCATCTCACCCTGTCATCTACCCTCCCCAGCATCCCCGGCTCGGCCGTCTGCGCCTTCGACATGACCCAGGTGGCTGCGGTGTTTGAAGGCCGCTTCCGCGAGCAGAAGTCCCCTGAGTCCATCTGGACACCCGTGCCAGAGGATCAGGTGCCGAGGCCCCGGTGAGAGCCCCCCTCATCCTGAGACAGGTGTCTGGGTGGGGTCCTGTCCCTACAACCAAGGGCCAGGCCTCCCAGGCAGTTACCTAGCTGTTGCTGAGTGCGACTGTACCCACTGCACAGATGGGAGCACTGCAGCCCTTGGGGCAGGGAAGCAGGTTCCCTGGAGAACCAGAGCCCCTATAGGGGGTCCCCATATCTGCCCTGACCACCTCACCATCCCCGCCCAGGCCCGGGTGCTGTGCCGCTCCCGGCATGCAGTATAACACCTCCAGCGCCTTCCCCGACGAGATCCTCAACTTCGTCAAGACCCACCCCCTGATGGAGGAGGCGGTGCCCTCGCTGGGCCACGCGCCCTGGATCGTGCGGACTCTGACACGGTCGGTGCCCACGCATGACCGGGGACCTGGTGGGGCAGAGGGAGGAGAGCAGTCTTGCTGAGACAGTATATGGCTCTGGGGGCTACCCACAGGCAGAGAGATAGAGAAAGTCAGGGGGAGAGAAGCCCAGGTGGGAGCCCGGATTGGGGGTCTGTTTTGGGGAGTGTGATGTCCATGTGTGTAACCACACCTGTGACCACTGTGCCCAGCATAGGTGGTGTCTCTGCATCTGCCTGGTTGGGGGGATTACAGGGGCTGTTGGGCCAGCATGACACCCCCTACCCTGGCCCCAGGCACCAGCTGACACGGGTGGCCGTGGACGTGGGCGCCGGCCCCTGGGGCAACCAGACCATTGTCTTCCTGGCCTCGGAGGTGGGCACTGTCCTCAAGTTCCTCATCTGGCCCAACGCCAGTACCTCGGGCACCACCGGACCCAGTGTCTTCCTGGAGGAGTTCGAGACCTACCGGCCAGACAGGTAAGTCCAGGCAGAGGCCAGGATGGGGGGTCTAGTGAGCAAGACGACAGGGCACGACCCTGGACTCTTATTGATCTGCTCACCCCCAGGTGCGGACCGTCAGGTGGCGGTGAGCCGGGGCAGCGGCTGCTGAGCCTGGAGCTGGATGCAGCCTCAGGAGGCCTGCTGGTGGCCTTCCCCAGCTGCGTGGTCCGCGTGCCTGTGGCCCGCTGCCAGCAGTACTCAGGGTGCATGAAGTGAGTGTCCCCTGGGCCTCCTGCAGGGAGGGTGAGGGGAATTACGGGGAAATGAGCGTGGGAAGGGGGAAAAGTGGTCAAAGGCCCAATAGCATCCTGACCTGTCGAACGAGCCGGGCAAAGAGCACAGCAGGTGCAAAGGCCTTGGGACAGGGAGGTGCCTGGCGTGTTAGGGGAACAGTGAGGAGGCCCTGTGGCTGCAGAGGAGGCAGTCAGGGAGGAGGCGCGGTCATGGAGGGGACAGGGCAGGCCGTGCAGGAATTTGTGGGCTGCAGTAGGATTTGGGCTTCTACCCCGAGGGAGGTGGGTGTCCTGAAGGGCTGTGGGCAGAGGAGGGGCAGGATCTGAGTGACATTCCTAAGGGCAGCAGGAGCAGAAGCTGCGGACCAGGGAGGTGGCTGTTCCCCTTCGTCTAGAATTGGTGGAAAGATTGGATGCAAAGTACCGGCACCCCCCTGGACTCGGTGGGAGCCCTCCCCATGGTGGATGCATGCCCTGGGCCCACCGAGATGGTAGTTGTGACAACACCGTACAGGGCTGTGGCGCAGATGGGGCCAGGCCTGCCAGGCTCCAACCCTAGCTCTGCTGCTTGTGCGAAAGTGAACTTTCCTGAGCTCGGTTTTCCCACCTGTAAAATGGGGAACGACCAGCCCCCGCCACAGCCGTTTGCGGCCAGGTAGGAGCCACTGCGTGAGGGGCTGTGGCTGATGGGCCTGCGGGTCCCTTGTATGCTCTAGGAACTGCATTGGCAGTCAAGACCCCTACTGTGGGTGGGCCCCCGACGGCTCCTGTATCTTCCTCAGCCCAGGCACCAGGTACTGGGGGATGGGGAAAACGCGGGGGGACGGAGGGTGGGGTGAGGTGTCTGACCTGCCTGATGAGTGTGGCTCCCTCTCCCAGCACACCTGGGCTCTGTGAGAGGAGTTTTTGCCGACCGTGTCTATCTTCCCCTCCGCCAGGGCCACCTTTGAGCAGGATGTGTCCGGGGCCAGCACCTCAGGCTTAGGGGACTGCACAGGTAAGTGGGAGAAGGGGAGGAGGCCTGGAGACCCTCAGCCCTGGTCTCCAGGGTTCTTGTACCCTTTGCTGCCCATGTCTGGAGAGGTGGGAGACCAGCTCCCGTCAGGTTTTGGGAGGGGGGCGGGGATGCCTCTTTTGGGGAGATGAAGGACAGAGAGAGATGAGTGGATGAACTACGGGACAGACAGAGGTATGGACAGGCTTTGCAAGGGACAAACGCGTGGTAGATGCCCAGAGACATCTGGACAGACTGTGGCAGAATAGACAGACCTGGGGGGAGCAGAGAAACAGAGAGACAGACAGACCGAACTACCGACCGACAGGCTGTGGAAGGCGCAGAGAGCCGTCCTGGGCGGGCAGACGGGCGGACGGATGTGGGGTGGGCCGGTGGGCAGGTGGGCGGGCAGCCCCGGGTGCGCGGCTCAGCCGGCCTTTCCGCGCGGCCCTCGCCAGGACTGCTGCGGGCCAGCCTGTCGGAGGAGCGCGCCGGGCTGGTGTCGGTGAATCTGCTGGTGACGTCGTCCGTGGCGGCCTTCGTGGTGGGCGCCGTGGTGTCCGGCTTCAGCGTGGGCTGGTATGTGGGCGTCCGCGAGCGCCGCGAGCTGGCGCGGCGCCGGGACAAGGACGGCGCACTGGGCGGCGCGGCCGTGCTGAGCGTGAGCCGGCTGGGCGAGCGCCGCGCGGGGGGCGCGGGCGGCACGGGGGGGCCCCCCGAGGCCCTGCTGGCGCCGCTCATGCAGAACGGCTGGGCGCAGGCCACGCTGCTGCAGGGCGGCCCGCACGACCTGGACTCGGCGCTGCTGCCCACGCCCGAGCAGACGCCGCCGCCGCAGAAGCGCCTGCCCGCGCCGCACCCCGCCGCGCTGGGCGCCCGGACCTGGGAGCGCGGCGCCCCGCGCCTCCCCGCGCCCGCGCCCGCGTCGTCGTCGCTGCTGCTGCTGGCGCCGGCCCGCGCCCCCCGCGGCGACTTCGCGCTCACGCCGCGCGCCAGCCCGGACCGCCGGCGCGTGGTATCGGCGCCGACGGGCGCCTCGGACACGACCGCGGCCCGCGACAGCCGGGCCCGGCCCTGGAGCCCGCCGCCCACTGGCAGCCTGCGCAGGCCCGGCCCGCCCGGCCCCGCCGCCGCCGCCGCGCTGCGCCGCACGCACACGCTCACGGGCGGCGAGGCCCGGCCCGGAGAGGCCCCGCGCGGGGGCCGCCGCGCGCGCCCCGCCGCAGACCTGGCCCACCTGCTCGCCTTCGGGGGCCCGGACAGGACTGCGCCCCCAGTGCCCTAGGCCGGGGCCCCGGCGCCTCTGCGGTGCCAGCCGCGGGAACCAGGAGCGAGACACGCGGCCCAGGTCCGCGGGGTGCTCGAGGCCCCCCACCCACGCCCCGGCGCGGGGGCGCCCCTCCGCCGCAGGAAGCACAATGGGCTCGGCCCCCCGCGCGCCCCACCGCGCCCGCCCCGCGCAGGGATAGGGACGCCAGGCGGCGTGGGGCTGGGCGGGAGGATGTGCTGCGGATTGGAGGTGGATCTGCGCGTACCTTTGCGTTTGTTTCCGATTTGCGTTTTTTTTTGCAGTTTTCTACCCAGTTGCACAACTCCGTTCTCGGGGTGGCGGATGGGGGCTCGGAGGCGGCGGGACAGGGTGGGGGCCACAGCTGCAGACCCCAGCCCCCACCCCCGGTTGCCCCCCGACCAGGCCCCTGGCGTGTGTGCGTGTGCGTGTGCGTGTGCATGCCGTGTTCGTTTGCGAGGGGCCGGGGGGGGCGTGTGTGTGTGTGCGCGCCCGCCAGGGCTGCTGCTGACGTGTGCGTGGGGACGGGCCACGCGTGCAGGGTGCGTGTGTGTGGCGTGTCGGGCGTGGCGGCCCAGCAGCCTGCGCGTTGGCTGAGACGACGCAGGGGCTTCCAGAAGGCCCGGGGCCTCCAAGGTGCGGGTTAGGAGTTCGAGGGGAGACGGAGAGGGGCTTTCAGGCAGGGGGGCCGGGAGGGCCTGCCCGGAAGTCACACTGGCCGCAGCCGTCCAAAGGGCTGGGGGGCAGTGAAGGCGGGCGGGCCCCCTGTAAATATGACCCCAGGGTGGTCAGAGGGTCCCGCGCCACCCGTCGCCTTGTGACCTCCCCCTCGACCTCCAGCTGACCATGCATGCCAGCTGAGTGGCCAGCTGTGACCTGGACCCTCTCTGGAATTTGCTCCCCAACCCCCTCCCCATCAATAAAACTGTTTACAACCACCGGCCCCAGGGCTCTGGGTCTGCTCTGTCTGCGAGGGGCGGGGCCCGGGTCTGCTCTGTCTCCAAGGGGCGGGGGCCTGGGTCTGCCCTGCCCAAAGGGGCGGGGCCTGGGTCTTCGCTGCCCCGAGGGGCAGGGCCAAGGTCGCCTGTGTCTCCAAGAGGTGGGGCAGGGTCTGGTCTGCCCCTGAGGGGCGGGGCCTGGGTCTGCTCTGCCCCGGGGGCGGGGTCAGCTCTGCCCCCCTGAGGGGCGGGGCCTGGGTCTGCTCTGCCCAAAGGGGCGGGGCCCGGGTCTTCGCTGCCCCGAGGGTCAGGGCCAAGGTCGCCTCTGTCTCCAAGGGGTGGGGCCAGGGTCTGTTCTGCCCCTGAGGGGCGGGGCCTGGGTCTGCTCATCTCCGAGGGGCAGGGCCGGGGCCCAGGCTTGTCCCCATATAGGTGGGAGCACCCTCGAGACTCAGCTGGCTCACAGCATCAGACCGAATGCTGCGGCACTGAGTATGGAAATGTGGAAAGGTGAGGCGAGGTCCCCGTCTCCATCTGGAAGGGGGAAATTTCTGATTGGTTCTCCAGCAAATATTTATTGTGCACCTACCACGTGCCAGGAATTGTGTCAGGACAAAGACCCCTGTCCTCATGGAGTTCATGGCCTAGTACAGAGACTGCCCACATACAGCAAGAAACTTGATGTGAGGTAGTGATATGTGTAATGAAGAAAAAACAAGATAATGTGCTAGAAAGGAGTGACTGGGGATGGCAGTGGTCAAGGAGAGCCTCCTGGAGTTGGTGACCATTGAGCTGAGACAGGACAGGACAGGTGAGAAGGGGGCAGTCCTGGGGAGATGTGCAGAGAGAGCATCCAGGTGGCAGAAACAGCCAGTGCAAAGGGCCCGAGGTGGGAACTCTTGGAGGAGGGGCAAGGAGGCCAGTGTGGCTGGAGCAGAGGGGGAGGGGTAGCAGGTTCCCAAGCAGGCAGAGCCTCACAGTTGAGGAGTACAATGTCTTTAATTATGGTAAAATATGCATAAATGCACAGAAATTCAAATGTACCATCTGAACCATTTTTATGTGTTCAGTTCAGTGGCACGAAGTCCATTCACCTTGTTGTACAGCCATCCCCACCATCCGTCTCCAAAACTCTCGCATATTCCCAAACTCAAACTCCTTCCATTAAACACTAACTTCCCTTCCCACCCCCACTATTCCAGCCTCGTGAATTTTAAGCAGGATAGGAAGCCATCAGAGGATTTTAAGCCAGGGACATGATCTGATTTCATTTTAAGAGATCACTTTAGCATGTTGTTACAGTCCACAACCTCCCCCCAGCCCCTGTTTATTGAGCACCTACTGTGTGCTGGGCTCTGGGGATAGAGCAGTGAACAAGAGACATCCAGTACCCGCCCCCTAGTACCCCTTGTCATGGGGGTAACTGATAATAAACAAAGAAACACAAAACACTGTGATGGCATCTAACGGCTCCTCCTGAACCTTTGTGTGTGTGTGTTTTTAGGGTGAAATATAATCGACACATAGAACATGGTGTATGTTTCAGACACACAGCTTGATGACTCGATACATGCACATATTGCGAGATGATTACAACAATCAAGTTAACACACCCATTACCCGCAGAGTTACCTTTTGGTGTGTGTGGTGAGAACATTTAGATCTACTTTCTTAGCACCTTTCAAGTATCTGATACAGTATCCTTAACTATAGCCACCATTAGATCTGTACGCTACATCCCTGAATTTACTCATCTTACAACTGCAAGTTGGTACCCTTTGACCACAATCTCCCCATTCACCTTGCCCCCTGGCCCCTGGCAAAAACCATTCGACTCTCAGTTTCTATGAGTTCGGTTTTTTCAGATTCCACCTACGAGTGAGATCACATAGTAGTATTTTTCTGTGTCTGACTGACTTCACTGAGCATAATGCCCTCAAGGTTCATCCATGTTGTTGTAAATGGCAGGATTTGCTGCTTTTTTATGACCGAGCGATACTCCTGTGTGTGTGCACATGAGCACGTGTGTGCGAATAATGCTGCAATCAACATGGAAATGGAGGTATCTCAAGATAGTGAATCATTTACTTTGGACAAATACCCAGAAATTACTGGATTGTGTAACAGCTCAATTTTTAATTTTTAAAGGAACCTCCATACCGTTTTTCATAGCAGCTGCACCCATTTACATACATTCCCACTAACAGAGGGTGCCCTTTTCTCTACATCCTCGCCAACACTTGTTATTTCTTGTGTTGTTGATAAAAGCCATTCTAACGGGGTTAAGGTGACATCTCATTGTGGTTTTGAATTGCATTTCTCTCATGATCGGTGATGTTGAGCATCTTTTCATGCATGTGTTGGCCATTTGTGTGTCTTCTTTGGAAAAGTCCCTATTCAGGTCCTTTGCTTATTTTTGTGTGTGTCTGTTTTGTATGCGTGTCTCTGCAGGTCTGCCATCCTGTCCTGCGTGTCCTGCTCTGTGTCTCTGTTAGATTCTGACTATGTATTTTCACCCGTCTCTGTGTCAGTATCTATGTCTGTGGAGTCATTCTTTAACTGTGCCTGTCGGTGTCAGCCTTTGTATTTTTCTCTGAGCTTATGTGTCCACTGAGACAGAACTCACTCACCCTCACAAATAAATAAAGACAAAACCCTTCAGAGATGGGGCTGAGCAGAAGAGGCATGACAGAAGCCCTGGCTGCATGTAAATATAACAGCACACCTGAATGTTTCGCACTCGAGAAGAATGAAAGCACTGAGTAGCCAAAGCCATAATATGCAGCCAAAGCCGTTCTCAAAGGGAAATGTGTAGCCTCCGAATGCATTTATTAGAAAACAAGAATGATCCAAATGAATAGTGCGTCAGCTTCAGATGAAGAAAGAGCAAACAGGGCCCTCGGAGACTGAGTTCTACTTCACAGATGGGGAAATGGAGGACAAGACAAGTGAAGCCACTTGTTCACAGTCACAGAGCAAAGCAGTCCTAGCACAGCTGAAGTTCAGAACCAGGCTAGCCCCACCCAGGCCACTTCTCAAAGACTGCAGAAGCTTCTGGCATCACTCGCTTTTGAACTCTATTTTTAAAAAATTATTTTAATAAAAATATATTTCATAACAAATACGTCATGAATTCAAGACAAGTGTTTTTTGTTCTTTTCATTGCACTTCCTGGTTGCTCAAGAGTATCGTAAATATTGTGTTTGCTTAAAGAGCTGTCCCCATCCCCCAGGACTGGCGTCTTGCAGGCGAGGAGTGGGGATTCAGCCCCAGAGACTCTTGGGTAGCCACTCCTGAAAAGCACAAATCAGGGGAAGGAAAGCTGGGCAGAGCTATGCCAAGAAGGTGTGGGCAGCCTCTCTGCTGTCCTAGCCCTGCCAGGAAATAATTTTGCAATCCTGACCCCTCCTTTTCCTCTGCGTGGCTCAGGTTCAGGCCCTATCGGGAACAGGATGTGATGTGGGTGGGGACTTCTCTATGGTCAGTGACCCTATCCCCCTACACCCTGCCCAGGCAGGTATAAAGCCACTTCACCAGACCCAGGGGACCTGGAAAGAAAACAGAGAGACCACCATGTCCTCTTGGAGCCCAGAGCAAAAGCAGAGGTAGGTCCCCAGCCTGCCATTCCTAGGCAGGCGCAAACAACATGCAATGCACCAACATTGCATCTGCCCGGTGAAGTCACAGGGCCAGATGTGGGCCTGCAGGCTGGAGCAGACCAACCCTCAGGCTCGAACCAGGACAGGCTGGTTCCCACACACCCACTCACCAACGCACGCCCCAGGTGGGGAGTGGAAGCCCACCCCCCATGTCAGAGGCCTGCTGGAGGGCTGGATGGAGCAGAAGCCCCGGCCCCCCAAGGGTGATGGTGCCAACTGTAACCCGCCAAAGCCCAAGGTCAAATGACCACCCCCACATCTGTTTTGGGCACTTCTCGTGTCCAGAGTCCCATTTACACCTGGAACCCTGGGGTGCATCTGAGCACCTGCAGCAAGTTAGACCTGGATGCAGATATTCTAACCTGGTCGCGTCAGGGCTGGACAGGAGGAGGAGGAGCTCAGAAGGGAAGACTGAGAGTTCTGCTTGGGAAGGTCGGAGAAAGCTCCACGGGAAAGGGGTCATTGGACCTGGGGGTTTTGCAGGATGGTAGGAGTTCACTGGCTCTGCCTTCAAAGCATGGAGAGGTGAGTGCACTAGTCGAGGGGAGCAGTGAGGTGGCACAGCCCAAGGTGGTGGAAGTGAGGAGGGGAAGAAGTGGGCAGACGCCGGGCACACGTTCACAGAGCTGGGTTTATTTTCATTCTGTCATTGCCTGCAGCCCAGGAGGCCTGGACCCTCATCTTTCTAGAACCCTGTTCCTGCTGCTACTAATTGTGGCCCCCTCCACCCAAGGGGTCATCCCAAACCCCGAAGCCTGCCAAGTGTACCAGTCAGACAATGGCAGCTCTGTCAACTGCCACCCGCCTGCCAAAGTTCCCCTGCAGCTCCCGGTCGACACCATCTTCCTGTCCGTGGAGTCCTTGAACCTCACACAGCTGCCACCCCACTTCCTCCAGGGTGTCCCCAACCTCCAGGAGCTGCACCTCTCCAGCAATGGGCTGAAGAGCCTTGCGGACAAATTCCTGCTGCCTGTGCCTCAGCTGCAGGTGCTTGATCTGACCCACAACTCTCTGAGCCGGCTGCCCGCCGGCCTCTTCCAGGTCTTGGCCGCGCTCCACACCCTGGTGCTGAAGGAAAACCAGCTGGAAGGCCTGGAGGCCTCCTGGCTGCTCGGCCTGAAAGCCCTCAGACACCTGGACCTGTCTGGGAACCGCCTCCGGATGCTGCCCCCAGGGCTGCTGTCCAACTTCACTGACCTACGTATCCTCGACCTTGGCAATAACTGGCTGGAGGCCTTGCCCCCTGACCTTCTGAGGGGACCCCTGAAGTTGGAACGGCTGCACCTGGAGGGTAACAGACTGAGGGCACTTGAAAAGGGGCTGCTAGAGCCTCAGCCACACTTGCGCCACCTCTTCCTAAGTGACAACCAGCTGACCGCAGTGGCAGCAGATGCCTTCCAAGGTCTGAAGCAGTTGGACATGTTGGACCTCTCCAACAACTCACTGGCTAGCGTGCCCAAGGGGCTCTGGGCATCCGTGGGGCAGCCCGGGGCAGCCCGGGACATGAAGGACGGCTTCGACATCTCCGGTAACCCCTGGGTCTGCAACCAAAACCTGGATGACCTCTACCAGTGGCTTGTGGCCAATAAAGACAAGATGTTCTTCTCCAACGCCACTCGCTGTGCCGAGCCTACGGCCATCAAGGGCCACACGCTCCTGGCTGTGGCCATGTCCCGTGCGAAGCCTGAGGCCGGGGCAGAGATGCGGGTGGCGGCCTAGTGGAACACTGCACCCCCACTAGGCAACTAACCCCTTTTTTGAGGGTGAGGCCGGCTTTCTATAGTTACTAGCCCTGTTTTGCCTGCGCTTTCTGAATCCCTCCTTTGGTGCCCCGGCCGCCCCGTCTTCTCTCTAGCTGTACCCTTTTCTAGGAACAGCTCCCCAGTGACTAGATCACTTGCCCTCCAGGTGCCCTCAGCTCCCCTGACCTCCATCTGGCCCAGCCCTGGCCACACCGGGGCTGTTCCTGTCTGGCTCTGTCTCCTCCGGTTTGGAGGTCTCTCTGAGCATGGAGCCTGGGGCTGAGCTGCCTCTTACTCATCACTTAGTTAGGGTTCAGACCCCAGGGGATAATAAATGTCAAACAGAATTGGACAAATTGACTTTCAGTGTTCCTGCATCTCCTAAGTCGACTTCTGGGTCTCTGGGAAGAAGGAAGAAAAGAGGCATGACCGGGGGCCTGGGGTGCAGGACATGAAATTCCAAATGGACGGCAATTGGGATCTGACGGCCCCTGGCTGCTCCTCCATCTCCCCCATCCCGAGGTTTGACTGAAAATAAACCCTGACCATTGCCCAGGGTGTCATTTTACTGGTGAGTTCCTGCCAGAGCTTGTGTCCTGGGGAAGGTTTAAATTAAACCAGATTGCTTCAGGTCTCCAAACAATTTATCATGCTGGCCCGTGATAACCCAGGGGACAGCCACCCGGGACAGGCGTGGTGGGCAGGCTGGACGAGGCTGAACAGATGGGCAGAGGCCCAGGGGACTGTGTCCTCACAACTCAGAACCTGGGGCCACCTGCCGGCTCGACGCGTGGCATGGCGGGGCCAGGATCTGATCCGGCTAACCCCGGGGTGTCGGGGCCACGCTCAGGGTTTTCAGGCCCCAGTTAGGAGCGCCATGCCTGGGTGGTGGTCATTCCGGGCGAGATGACGAGAGCCCGCTTCGGGACCCTGGCAAAGCTGGGTTCGGATCCGATCGTTCCAACGTTGTGGGGACCGGGGCAAGCGGTTTTAGCCTTCCGAGACTCGACTTGATCATCTGTAAAATGGAATCGGAGCAAACGAGCTGGCCGGGCTCCCGGTTAGTTAAGTCACGGATTAAAAAAAAAACAAACAGAAACAGACGGACCTTGAGGACTTGCCCAAGGTCACTCGGCGAGGGGGCGGGGGCCGTGGTCGCCACCCGCTGTCTCCGCAGCGACTGCAGCCAGGGGGCGGGTGGCCAAACCTGGCCGGCAGAGGGGGCTCCGCCTCCGCGGAGCGGGCGTCCTCCGTTGCCATGGCAACCGCGGAGCGCTCGGGCGCCCCCGGACCGTGAGCGGGCCCCGGAGCCCCGCCCCGGACACGCCCCCGTACCACCGCCCTCATTGGCAGGTGCCGCCGGCCCGCCCCCGCCCCCATTGGCTGGCGTCGCAGGCCCCGCCCCCGCCCCGTCACCCCCATTGGCGGGCGTCGCAGGCCCCGCCTCCCGCTCCGCTATAAGGCAGGCGGGCACGGCGGGGGACGGAGACCCGAGCCCGAGTCCGGGATCCGCGGGCGCGCGGGGAGCGGAGCCTGCGCGCACCCGTGAGTGCCACGCGGGGGGCGTCACTCCGGGGGGCCCTCTGGGGCCCCCTGAGTCGGGTCGGCATGAGCGAGGGTCCAACGGCGTGGGCAGGGGCGGGGTTGACAGGCCGGAGCAGGTGGCCGACACCTTTGACCCAGTTGGCCGGAGGTCAGGACCCAGTTGGACCGGGACCACGGAGGTGGGGGTGGGGCATGGGGACAGAGTGGGGACGGCAGGTAGGCGAACTGAAACCGAGCTCCCTTCTCTGCGCTGGCTTAAGCTGGGTGACCATGGGCCCCGCGTGGACCTGCAGTGTGCCTCAGTTTCCCGGACTGTCCCACGGCCTGTGGGTTCATTGGGATTCCGCACTTAGCACCTGCATTCCTGCAGGGGGCTGCTTGTGCACCGTGTCCGGCTGGAGCAAGGGCATCAGGGACCTCCCCTACTTTGCAGAAGCGGAAAGAGCCCAGAAAGGTAAGGGCACTTGCCCAAAGCCACACAGCAAGTCATAGCAGGATTCAAACCCGGTCTTTCCCCCCCAACCCATTCGCTGAATCACTTCAGTGCCTCCACCTCGCCAGAGGTTCTGTAGTGTGCACACACTGTGCACAGAGCCCTGTGCCCCCCATGGCGCTTCGAAGTCGGTATTATCACCCCATTTTTAGGATGAGGAAACTGAGGCCCCACAAAGAAGCAAGACTTGCCAGAGTCACAGAGCCCGGCCAGACAGAACCCAAGGCCTGGGTGGGGGCTGGGAGGGCTGACATGCAGAGGACGCCCTCACTCTGTCCTGCTTCCCAGGGTGACCCTGTTTGTAGCAGGCATGTCAGAAGACGAGGTGGCTCAGGCCGCCAGACGCAGCTCGTGGGAGCAAGACCAGCAGGTGAGAGGCCAGTCCTGGAACAGGGCATAAAAGGGCGGGGGCCAGTCCTTCCCAGGCCAGTTGGGGGCCAAGACCCGCCTCCCGCCTTCTGCCTCCATCTTCACTGCGAGCATCTTGCTCTGAGGGCATCCTGGACCGCTGAGGGGGCTGACATCGCTGCACCTCCTACCCATTTCCCAGAGGGTCACATGAGGCCCAGGGAGGGGAGTGACTTTCCCAGCACACCTGGTCTGCTTACCTGGCCTCTGCCCACTCTGTTTCTGTGTCAACCGTCCTGGCCTCTTAACGATGACAACAACGGCTGCAATCACAGCATCTCCTCTGCCTTGGTTGCTGTTCCAAGGGACACTAGAATCCCCATCACAGCCCTAGAAACTCACTTGACGGATGGGGAAACTGAGGCACCAAACCACTCACTCACTCGCCCAAGCTCACATAGTTTGGAAGCGGTCAAACCAGCACTGATGCAGGCAGCGTTGCCCGAGGCTGTGCCCTTGGCCACCAGATTCTTTCAGAACCTTTCGTGCTGTGTGTGCTTTTGAGATGGGAGCCTGTGAGCGCCTTCACCTGGGTTCCCCCGCCAGGTGCTCAGGGCAGTGTCCTCCAATCCTCTCACCCGCCCTCACTCTGGGCCACAGAGAGGAAGTGGGCTGGGATATGCTGAGCCTCCCAGCTCCCCTGGGGGCCTCTCTGATGTCACCCCTTCCCGCAGAACGTGGTGCAGCGTGTGGTGGCCCTGCCACTGGTCAGGGCCACGTGTACCGCAGTCTCCGATGCTTACAGTGCGGCCAAGGATAAGCACCCGCTGCTGGGCTCTGCTTGCCGCCTGGCAGAGCACTGCGTGTGCAGCCTCACCACCAGTGCCCTGGACCACGCCCAGCCACTCCTCAGTCACCTGCAGCCTCAGCGTGAGTCCCCTGGCCCGACTGTCCTGTGGTTGTGCCCGCGTTCCACCCTCTTACGTTCTGTCTGCATGGCATGCCCTAGGGTGGACCCCCTGATCCATCCTGTGTGCCTTTAGTCTGTCCACCTGCCTGTCCCCCCACCCACCCACTTGTGTCATCTGTGCTCAGTCCTTCTTCCTGTGCCATCTCTCAATCCCTCTCTACCTGTCCCACCTCCCCTCTACCTGTTGGATTATGATGTTTGACTGCCTGGCCGTCTGCCCTTAGCTGGTTACTGATGGCCTCCTCCTGCTGTCCCCATTCCATTTGTCTCAACACTTCCCTCCTGATTGGCTGGCCCATTGTGCCTCGGGTCTCCTTTGCCTGCCCAACTCCTGTCCCTCATCTGTGCTTCTGCTTCCACCTGTCCTGAGAGCCCCTCCTCTTCCCAAATCAGCTCAGGAGTTTAGCCTGATGGGGAAAGGGAGGCAGAAAGATTCTTGGCCTCTTATCTGGCCAAGGAAGGGGGACACCTGAGGGTCCCAGCTCAGGGCCTCTCCGCCGCCTTCTTGGCCAGCTTGTGTTGACCTTGAGCCTGCTCACTGGGGGATCCGATCCAGGCATGGGTGTGGAGTCACCTTGGTGCTGGTAGAAGCCAATGGCAAGGCAGGGGTGCAGAGGGCAGTGGTGACAGGGCCCAGCCTTGTGGCTCACCCACAACCTTAGGGTCCCTGGTTCCTCCCAGGGGACCAGCCAGGCCCTGCCCCCTGCCATAGAGAACTTCTTTGATCTTTCTCTACCTTTACCTCTGTCTCTCTCCTCTCTCTTTCTCTGCTCCTCTCTCTAGCACTCCCTCCCTCTCTGTATGTGTGTCCCCATGTCCCTGTCACTTCCCCAATTCTCATGCCCCCACTCTCTCACCCTCCAGTGGCCACCGTGAATGACCTTGCCTGCAGGGGCCTGGACAAGCTGGAGGAGAAGCTGCCCTTTCTGCAGAAACCTTCAGAGATGGTACCTGCACCACCAGACTGTGGATCTACAGTGCGGGGGGAGGTGGGGGAGAGAACCCCTTCCCAGACCCAGCCGATACCTCTGGCCAGCCAGAGTCCGGGGCCAGATCAGACTTTGGTCAACTCAAAAAACACCCACTAGATTAAAATAGTTGGTACCCACATTTACATAGCACTTAATGCATGCCAGCAGATGCTGGCACCCCCTTCGAGGAGGGAGAGGTCTTATTTCCCCCCAATTTATAGAGGGGAAATTGAGGCCCAGAGCCAGGAAGGAGTCAGGGATCTTGACTCCCCACCCAAGGGAACTGAGGGGTCATGGAGGGGAACCAGACACTGAAAGAGCCTGGATCCCCTCCCCCCGCCACCAGGTAGTGACCTCAGCCAAGGATGCGGTGGCCAGTGGTATGACAGGCGTGGTGGGCCTGGCACGGCAGAGCCGGCGCTGGAGCGTGGAGCTGAAGCGCTCCATGAGCCACGCCGTGGACGTCGTGCTGGGCAAGTCGGAGGAGCTGGTGGACCACTTCCTGCCCATGACGGAGGAGGAGCTCGGTGAGGCCAGTGCCCTGCCCCCCCGCACCCCCTGCACCCTCCTGCCCAGGGCCCCATCCCCAGAGGCCACGGGTCAGAGCTTTGGGATTTGCTCAGGGCCACATGGCAGATCAGCAAGAAAGAAGGAGCTGGGGCCCCACCCTGACCGCCTGCTCCACTTTCATGGCCCCCCAGCTTGCACCCTGCTGGAAACCAGACCACCTTGACCCCAAGAGCATAAGCGGCCAATAGACTGGAGGATTGTGGTCTCAAACTGGTGGCCTTCCAAATTGTAGGATCTGGCCTGCACAGTGCCTTTTCAGTGTTGAGATTCGTCACATGCTTTTCATAATCAGATTTTGCCCTACAAATCCCGATTTCTGGCTCGCCTGGAAAAACTAGATGCTGCGTCGAACAGCGATTGCCCTTTAGCACAGTGCCCTCACACTGCACCTTTCTGCCGCGGTCTAATCTCGTCCCCTGGCCCCAAAGACGACCTGGCTCTATCCCCGCGGCTCTAGGGCACTCGCTCCTCAGCACACAGGCTGCGGAGCACCTACTGGGGGCCAGGCACTTGCGATGTAGCAGGTAGTTTAGTGGAGGGGTTAAGAATAGTCTAGAGCAGCGGTCCCCACCTTCATGGCACCAGGGACCGGTGCTCCCATGAGAATCTCATGCTTGATGACCTGAGGCGGTGATGCCAGTGATGGCGGCGCTGGGGAGCGGCTGCAAATGCAGATGGAGCTTCGCTGGCTCGCCCATCGCTCACTCCTGCTGTGCAGACCTGGGTGGGGGGGTCATTGGGGACCCCTGGTCTACAGCCAGAGTGCCTGGGTTCGAATCCTGTGTCTGCCTTTTGCACACTATGGGACTTCACCTCTCTCTGCCTTAGTTTCACCCATCTGTGACATGGGGCTAATTGTACCTACATTGTAGGGTTTAGGGGCGAGCAAGTGAACTGGTGTTGATAAAGGGCAACTGCACATTTGGGAGCCCATGGGCTCATCCGCTCAGAAGGAAGGTGAGCAGACGTGGAGAGGGTGTCCACGCTGACTCCCTCTCCTCACCCACCCTCCAGCGACGCTGGCTGCCGAGGCCGAGGGCCCCGAGGTGGGCTCTGTGGAAGAGCAGAGAAGACGTCAGGGCTACTTTGTGCGCCTGGGCTCCCTGTCAGCACGGCTCCGCCACCGGGCCTATGAGCACTCTCTGGGGAAACTGAGGCAGAAGAAACACCACGCCCAGGACACGCTGGCCCAGCTGCAGGAGACACTGGAGCTGGTAAGTGCCCTCTGCCCGCCCTGACTCGTGAAACGGGCCAGTAAGCGTGTACTGAGGACCAGCTGGGTCCCTGGTCCCTGCTGGTCTGAAGACGGAGGCAGAACTGGGCCCCACTGCCTCCAGCTGTATGTGTTCAGGGCTGGGGCAGAGGGGGCCTGGGGCTGGGGGAGCAGGAGGGGGGCAAGGCTCAGAGACTTCACTCACTCCCGTCACCCACCCCAGTACTTCAGGTCACACCCAGCTTCTGCCCCCTCTGTCCATTGTCCCTGCTCCAAGGGAAAGTGACAGCTCCTGCCGACTGGCCCTGATAGGGTAAGACGCCCCCGACCTGCTCACCTCACATCTCCGTCTTTCCCCGCCATCCCACATCGGACGCCGCAGCCAAACGGGTGGCTCTGCCCAGGTCTGTCCTGAATCCGCCACATCTCCCTGCTCCTCACCACCTGGCCCAGCCGGGACACCCGTCCTCCCCACAGCAGTCGCCAGAGGTCGCGCGTGAGCACCCAGATGGGAGTCTCTCCCCGGCTGTGATGGCCTCAGGGTTCATCTGTGTGTGTCACAACCTCCTTCACTTTATGCTTCAACGACAGTCACAATTTATTTGTACGCATCTTCTAACACCGGCCCTGTCCTGAGTACGAAGTCTCAGAGTGGCCCCTTCAGGACACTCACAGTCCCGTAGGGGGATCAGGGATATGGCAAGGAACACAACAGGTGCTGTGGGGCCCAGAAGAGGGATCCACTCAGCCAGGCGGGGAGGGTGGAAGGCTTCCTGGAGGGGGTGACATCTACATTAATACTTGAACTGGAATGACCCCCGCAGGGGGGTGGGCTGGAGGGGGGTGTGCATCTGGCAGAGGGACCAGCTTGAGCAAAAGCCTTGCTATGAGTCTGAGCTTCGGGGGAACCAGAGGTCGTGGGGTCTGGCCAAGGGCAGACAATGGGACAGGCTGGCCAGGCCGGCTCAGCAGGTGCGGGAGACCACACACTGCCGTGTCCCTAAATGCTTATTAGGGTCAGATCCAGGCTAGGTTAGGTCCTGGCTCCTCTGCACCCCCACACGCTCCAGCTATGCCTGTCACTGGCCTCGTCCCCATAGATCAACCTCGTGCAGTGTGGAGTGACGCCTACCACCCCAGCCCGCCCCGGGAAGGTACACCAGCTGTGGGAGGACTGGACTCTGCAGCCCCTGGAGAACGGCCGTCGCCGCAGCCAGGTAGGGAGGGCGCTGGGGGGGGGGGCAGGAGGTGGAGAGGTGGTTGGTGCGTCACCCGCCCAGGGCTGCCGGGGGCCAGTCTGAGCTGTCTCTACCCAATCGCTGAGGTCAGCTGGTTGGAGTGTCCACGGGGGAAACGGAGGCAGGGCCTGGTCTCGCTGTGTCCATGGAGGAAACCAAGGCGGCGAGACAGTCCGTTGTGTTGTGTCCATGGGGAAACTGAGGCAAGGTGGCACGCCAGGCACGTGTGCATCCGGGGTGCTGAGGCCTCGCCGTCCCCCTGCCCCCGCAGGCGGAGCTGGAGACGCTGGTGCTGTCGCGCAGCCTGGTGCGGGAGCTGCAGGGCACGGTGGACGCACTGGAGAGCAGCGTGCGGGGACTGCCCCGTGGCGCGCAGGACAAGGTGGCCGAGGTGCGGCGCAGCGTGCACGCGCTGCAGGCCGCCTTCGCCGACGCGCGCTGCTTCGGCGACGTGCCGGCCGCAGCGCTGGCCGAGGGCCGTGGCAACGTGGCCCGGGCCCACGCCTGCGTGGACGAGCTGCTAGAGCTGGTGGTGCAGGCCGTGCCGCTGCCCTGGCTCGTGGGGCCCTTCTCGCCCATCCTCATAGAGCGGTCCGACCCCCCGGCCGACCTGGACAGCCTGGTGGATGAGGTGGTGGGGGGCCCTGATGCCCGCTGGGTGCACCTGGACTGGCCGGCCCAGCAGAGGGCCTGGCAGGCGCAGCACCGCGACGGGACGGGCCTCCCTGACGACATTCCCGAGGAGCCCGAGCCTGAGCCCCCCAGCACCCCCAAGCACACCCTGATGCCGGAGCTGGACTTCTGACCGCTTGGGGGCTCAGCGACGCCCCAGGCCATGTAGAAGTGCTCACGACGGATGCCTTGACCTTGGCCCAGGCACGGAGTTGGGTGTTGGGGGCCGAGTGCAGAATCCAGACCAGCCTCACTGATGTCAGACCCTCCCCAACATTTCCCTCGAACACACGGAGACACGGACCTCATTCAGTCCCAGGGTTCACCTGTCTGTGTCTCCTGGTCCCCCACCCCAAGGAGCTGATCAAAACGCAGAGAAACACGTTTTGCCCAGTGCCTTCCATTTGGGGTTTTGGAAAGTGAGCACCCCCTGCTGCTCCCCCAACTTGTACATCCTGGACTAAGGGGTCCCCACAGTCACTAGGCTGCACCAGCTGGGCCTGCTGGACCCACTTGCTTTGCCGTTTGGGGTTTGCACTCTGGAATAAAGGTGCCTCATGTTGTTCAAAGGCCCGTGGCCTCAGTTCTGTCCAGGGTGAGGCTCGGCTGCAGGGTGCTGGGGCCCTCAGGTGTGTTGGCTGCACGGCACAAGCCGGGCTGTGAGATTCAGGAGTGGTGGCCCCCACCAGCTTGCCACCCTGTCTGTACTTCCACCCCATTAGTACCCAGACCACCTGGGTTAAGCATTGCCCCTTCACACATCCTGGAGTAGAGGTTCACACTTTAGTATAAATGAATTTCTTGGACCCTGCAGGGAGCAGGAACATGAAGAAGTCAGATGGGTTGGCCCCTCCTGTGCCCACCTCCCTAGACCCGCAGGAGCTGATCTTGCTGTGGCTCCTCCACTGGTCAGGATGGGAGAGACAGAAGCAGGGCAAGAGCCACAGGCCCAGCCTCGTGGGGACCCTCTCACCCTCTGACCACATTCTTGGCCGCCCCTCGCTCCCCAGTGGCCAGGCGGGGTGTTGGGAAACCAGTCTGATGCGGTGAGGTCAGGGTGGCCCCTGGCTTCCCTGGAACCCAGCCAGGGGCGGCTCTGGGAGCCCCGGCCACTTCACACTGGCCAGACTCGCCTCCCTGCCCCTGCTCAGGCATCTCCCTGAGTCCCTGTCGCCCGGGGTTATGTCCCAGCCTTGCCTGGAAGTAGGTGGGAAGGCGACTTCCCCTCCCCAACCCCGCTTTCTCCTCTGTGAAATGGGGATGGTAGTCGTGGGGCAGCTGTGCCCAATGCAATCAGCTCCTTGCCCCCAGTAGCTGGTATGCACCCATTCGTTTGTTCACTCAACAAATACAGAGCACCTGCTGCATGCCCGGCAATTTGCCTTGGGGACATGGCGGTGAGCAAATCAAATCAAATAAAAATCCTACCCTCGGTGACCTGACAACACAGTAGGAGGCAGGTGATGAGTAAGAGAAAGAAGTAAACTACATTTTTCAGTGTTAGTAAAATGATGAGAAAAACAAAAGGGAAAGATGATGGGGAGCGTGTGGGGGTACAAGGAAGGGTGCACATTTTTAAATAGGGGAGGGAGTCCAGGAAGGCCTCTCGGAGGAGGTGACATGTGAGCAAAGGCTGAAGAGCATTCCAGGTGGGAGGCACAGCCTGTGCCAAGGACCTGGGGCAGGGCAAAGCCTGGCCTGGTGGAGCAGCGGCAGTGAGGAGGCCCGTGGGGCTGGGGCAGAACGGGGAGGGGAGGGCAGGAGCCCTGGAGGGCTGGCTGTTTAGGGGCACAGAGGGGACAAGCCCTGACTCGGTGTTTATGGCCATTTTCCTTTTCACTTGGTCCCCTCCGCCTTGCCGCTCTGTGGCAGCTCTGCAGGGAGGGAGGGGTGCAGTCACCCCCGCTGCCACCTTTACGAGGAGTTGGATGGAGGAGCAAGGTTCAGGGACCACCCCCTTTAGTTCCCCAACTGTTTGGCACACATAGTGACAGCTCCAAGGAGATGACCTGGGGATCATCAAGCTCAGAGCCCAGAGCCGCCAGCGTGTGAGGGGGCAATGGCCCGGGGAGGGTGTGATGGTCACTCCCCTGCTCATCTGCACCCCACCCACAGACGGCCCACGCACGCTGCACGCGGGCTCCGGATCTGCGTTCGGATCCTCTCTCGTCACTGCCTGGCTCTGTGGCCACAGGCCAGGATGCCTCCTCCAGGAAGCTGCCTTGGGTTGCCCTGAGCCCACCAGGCCTAGCTCTCATTCCTGTTGATGCTCTGTCCCGGTCTACCTTTTGGCCCTTTCTCAAGGAAGGAAGTCCCTTTCGAAGAGTGACACGACCCCTCTCCGCTCAGGACAGACTTTGCTCCTCTGCCTGGACAGTGCTAAGTGAACATCCGTTGGGCACCTGCTGGGCAGCAGGCACCGGACACACAGGTCACCTGTGTGACTTCACTGCATGTTTACGCCGCTGCCGCGAGTGGGTCCATTGAGCCAAACAAAACAAAGTGCCGCCGGCGTGCCAGGCTCTGCTCTGTTGCAAGGGGCGCGGGGGGCAAGGGGGCTGCATGGAGGTCTGGGGGAGTGTGCAGCAGGCACGGCTCATGCAAAGGCCCTGAGGCAGGACTGTGGCTGGAGACTTGGAGGGACGGCGAGGAGGCCCCTGTGAGCAGGGGGAAGGGTGGGGGAGACAAAGGCAGGAGGAAAGCCGGATATGTGGGCCATGGCGAGGAGTCTAGAAAGGAAACTGAGGCCAGGGTGTCCCAGCAGAGATGTGACCCATGCCAATAGGCCGCGAGGGCATGTAGGCTGTGTCTCAGGGACACCAGGTGGCCTGTGAATCACTCGGCCTGTGGGGGCGAGAGCAGAGGCAGCCCGGGATTGAGAGCAGGCGAAAGGTGCTGGGCTTGGGGCCCATGCTGGGCCGGCAGGCACGTGACTGCCAGGGCCCTCCCCCCACTGGCCACCTGCCTCTGCTGGCTGGGCCCATCTCCCCTGACCCTATAAGGCCTGGAGCCGAAAGCGGAGCCCGCTGCCAGCTACACTGCCAGGCACTGTGAAGGGCCCTCACAGAGGCCACGGGAGCGACGCCAGGGTGAGGCCGGGTCTCTGGGGGGTGTCCAGGGATTGCCGGGGTTACGGGTGCGGGACAGGAGGCCCGGGAGCCCCCACTCACATGCCCTCTCTGTCCCCTCCCAGCGGCTTAGAGGACGACCATGTCTGCTCAAGAGGAAAGGGGCCGGGAGCCTCCCAAGCCCAAGGGCAAGGTGAGGGGAGGGGCGGGATGGGTGACCCCTGCTGGTGCTGGGGGACTCCCCAAAACCTCGGGAAGGTGACCTCGAATCCTGGGGTTCGAAGGGGCTTTCTGGGGGGGACGGGAGGGCTCTGAGTGACCTGGTGCCAAGTCCCCCCTCCTGTCCCAAGCTGGGGTGGGGTGGCCTGTGCAGGTCTCAGCTCCTTCCCCACTGTGTCCCGGCTCCTCTCTGAACCTCAGTTTCCCCATCTGTGAAACGGAGGCCGGGGGGGGGGTGTCTTGGAGACCTGGAGGTCGAATTCCTGTGCCTGGGAGGCTGGCGGCATCTGCCCAGTCCCCAGGCCAGAAAGCTGAGGCTCAGCTCGAGGCCACCCAGGAGCCCAGGACTGTCTGAGGTGTCCCTGCTCATGCCACCCCTCTGCACTCAGACCCTGGGCAGCTTCCTGGGGTCCCTGCCTGGCTTCAGCTCTGCCCGGAACCTGCTGGCCAGCGCCCACAGCTCAGCGCGGGATGCACCGCCAGCTGCCGATCCCGCAGCCACCCCCGCGGCCCAGGGTGAGTACACAGCTGCGCGGGGTCTAGAGGGTCAGTTCACACGTGACTGTGTCATCTCAACAGACGCAATGAGGCTGGCAACGCTCATTTAGCACCCGCTGGGGAAACTGAGGCACACCTATGGCAGGGGAGTGGCCCAAGGTGGCACGGCCAGCAAGAGTGGAGGTATAGACATGAGCCTGTCCCCCTGCAGGGCCCCCCATGCTCTCCACCCCACTCCATGCCCACCACGCACTCTCAGAGCCCGTGGACAGGGCCTGGGTGTTAGGCAGCTCAGAGTAAATTGGGGACGGAGATCCTGGTTCCCAGAGAATGACAGTGACCTGCCTGGGGCAGCACAGCCTGGGCGTCTGCCCACCCTCCACTTACCCTACCAGGTGCTGGGGCACACAGAGGGGCTGGTGCCCGGTGTGGGGGGGCCCAGGCGTGGGGTGGCTGCGGGGCTGGGGCAGGAGGCCCAGGTGGCTGACTTCTGCTCCACACATGCCCAGGTGCGACAGGCAGCTGCCAGGTGTGGCGGGGGGAGGGGCAGCCCCCCGGGGGGTGGTATCCAGTGCCCATGACCTGGCAGAGAAGCAGCACCGGGAGCCCCCGCTGTAGCGAGCAAGGTGGCTCGGAGGGAGGCAGGGCTGTGGCTGTCCATGTCACCGCCTGCTGTCCCTGGCAGGGTAGCTAGGACATTCCTGACCTTTCAGGCTATGCCCGCTGATTACACAATAGAGATCAGGGTGGCTGATGCCAGCCTGCTCCCCTCATCCCCCACAAAGTGCCTGACCGGCTCCTGTCCCCACAGCGGCCACTGACCTGGAGCCGACAGCCAAGGGGGTAGAGAAGCTGCCGCCGCCTGCGGACAAGGTGAGGGGGTTGTCAGAGCTGGGTCCAATGGCCCCCGCCTCCCTCCAGGGACGTCCTCGATCCTGCCCAGGGAGACGGCGGACGCCCGTGTGTCCTGCCGTGTGATGGGGGGCAGACCCTGCGTGAGCCTCCACTTCTGCCTCTGTGGATGGGTGCAGCACCGCCCCCCACCCTGCTCGGCCTGGTCAGGCCCTGGTCAGGCCCCGCACAGCGTGACCCGAGCAACAGCGACTCGCTCACCGCGCATCAGGCTCTGGGGGACGCACTTCACATCTCTTACCCTCCCACCACCCTGGGAGGGAGGGGGCGAACAGCACCCAGCACCCCACACTTCAGCTGAGGAACACAGAGGCTGCGCCACTGCTCAAAGGTCACACAGCAGGACCCATGGGCAGTCGGAGGCTTAACTACACCCACGCTACGCCCACCCCCCGTCCTGGATAAATGGGGACCGCCCACATGACACTGTCCCCAAGGCCGGGCCAGGCTGAGGGGCTGGTGTGAGGCAGCTGAGGCCACAGCGGGGTGGCAGAACCCTGATAGGAGCCCCCCACCCCCGCCCCCGCCCCCGCCCAGCACACGCCCCCACTCTGGGCTTGTGTTTCCCTTTGCCCTCAGCTCAGCCGGACCTAGGCACCTCAGGGAGAAGACTCGCCGGGCTCACCCGGGCAGGCCCTTCTGGCCCAAGTTGAAGCCCACCCCCTTCCCGTTCACATGCGCCCCCTCCGCTGCTCCCCTCCACTCGTGAGCGGAGCACCTGCTCCCTGACAAGCGCTTCAGGCACCTCGACAAGGTTCCCCCACGACCCTGGAAGGAGGCGCCGTTTCAGGCACCATCTTTGCAAACAGGCTCAGCGAGGGGATGTGGCTTGCCCAAGGCCACACAGAGAGGGTGGGAAGGAGCTGGGGTTCGAACCCAGGTCTGTGCAGGAGCAGAGCCCCAGGTGCCTACTTGATCAGGTGCCGGGCAGCAGACGGGCAGCAAGGGTAAAGTTTCAGAGATTCCAAACCTCAGCACTGTGGCTACCGGGGGTCGGATCACTTGTAGGTACTGGGGGTGTCACACATCACCCTGAGCCCTGACCCCTCGACGTAAGCGATGCTCTCTCCCGCAAGTCACGACAACCACAGATGGCCCCCAGCGTCGCCCAGTCTCCTCGGAGGGGCAGCATCACCCCGGCCGGGAGCCACTGAATTAAAAATAGCATCTTCAGGCTGAACCCGAGCCGGGCAGCGCCGAGGGCAGCACAACCCTTGCGCAGTTTGGTTGAACTAAATACACCTGCCCTTGAAGGGATCAGAGATGATTAAAACTATCGACGACTCCCTATGGCTCGCACTAACACTCGTCCCTGCACTTTTCCAGAAATTACTGTTCCAGACAGTCATTCCCGCCCCTTAGGTGAACACGTCCATTTCCATAAGTGACTTGGTCTGTTCACAGGGGCAGGGGCGCCAGGCTCAAATTCCGCCGCCAATGAGTAAACAGTGGCTTGCTGAGCCCAGGCCAAGACTCCTGGTCAAGGACTCCAGGGGCGTTAGAGACCCATCGCGGCAACTGGGGATTATTGAATCGAGGCGATAATAGAGTGTCACGGGCACGTCACTCTGCCCAGGCATGTCAGGAATGAGGCTGGCAGCAGTCAGGCTGGGACGAGCCTCCCAGCTCTGCTCTTGACCGTGTGCGTGCTTTCTCATCAGGTGATCTCCGGGGCGAAGGACCTGGTGTGCTCCACGATGACCAGGACCAAGGACGCCATCTCCTCTGGGGTGGCCAATGTGGTGGACTCAGCAAAAGGTGCAGTGCAGGGAGGCCTGGGCATGACCCGATCTGCACTCACAGGCACCAAGGAGGCTGTGGCCAGCGGGGTCACAGGGGCAGTGGGCGTGGCGAAAGAGTATGTTCACACTGGAGTGGACACCACAAAGACTGTGCTGACTGGCACCAAGGACACGATGTCCACGGGGCTCACTGGGGCCATGAATGTGGCCAAGAACACTGTCCAGACAGGAGTGGACACCTCTAAGACCGTCCTGGCTGGCACCAAAGACACGGTGGCCATGGGGTTCACCGGGGCCATGAACGTGGCCAAGGGTGCCGTCCAGACAGGAGTGGACACCAGCAAGACCCTCCTGACTGGCACTAAAGACACAGTGGCCACGGGGCTCACTGGGGCCATGAACGTGGCCAAGGGTGCTGTCCAGACAGGAGTGGACACCTCTAAGACGGTTCTGGCTGGCACCAAGGACACAGTGTCCACAGGGCTCACCGGGGCCCTGAACGTGGCCAAGGGTGCTGTCCAGACAGGAGTGGACACCAGCAAGACCCTCCTGAGCGGCACCAAAGACACGGTGTCCACGGGGCTCACTGGGGCCATGAACATGGCCAAGAACACAGTCCAGACAGGAGTGGACACCAGCAAGACCCTCCTGACTGGCACCAAAGACACGGTGGCCACGGGGATCACCGGGGCCATGAACGTGGCCAAGGGTGCCGTCCAGACAGGAGTGGACACCTCTAAGACCGTCCTGGCTGGCACCAGGGACACAGTGTCCACTGGGCTCACAGGGGCCATGAATGTGGCCAAGAACACTGTCCAGACAGGAGTGGACACCTCTAAGACCCTCCTGACCGGCACCAAAGAAATAGTGTCTACAGGGCTCACCGGGGCCATGAACGTGGCCAAGGGTGCTGTCCAGACAGGAGTGGACACCAGCAAGACCGTCCTGATCGGCACCAAAGATACAGTGTCCACGGGGCTCACCGGGGCCATAAACATGGCCAAGAACACTGTCCAGACAGGAGTGGACACCTCTAAAACCCTCCTGACTGGCACCAAGGACACAGTGTCCACAGGGCTCGAAGGGGCCATGAGCATGGCCAAGGGTGCTGTCCAGACAGGAGTGGACACCAGCAAGACCCTCCTGACTGGCACCAAAGACACGGCGGCCACAGGGATCACCGGGGCCATGAACGTGGCCAAGGGTGCCGTCCAGACAGGAGTGGACACCTCTAAAACCCTCCTGACTGGCACCAAGGACACAGTGTCCACAGGGCTCGAAGGGGCCATGAGCATGGCCAAGGGTGCTGTCCAGACAGGAGTGGACACCAGCAAGACCCTCCTGACTGGCACCAAAGACACGGTGGCCACGGGGCTCACCGGGGCCCTAAACGTGGCCAAGGGTGCTGTCCAGACAGGAGTGGACACCAGCAAGACCCTCCTGAGTGGCACCAAAGACACGGTGTCCACGGGGCTCACTGGGGCCATGAACATGGCCAAGAACACAGTCCAGACAGGAGTGGACACCAGCAAGACCCTCCTGACAGGCACCAAAGACACGGTGGCCACGGGGCTCACCGGGGCCATGAACGTGGCCAAGGGTGCCGTCCAGACAGGAGTGGACACCTCTAAGACCGTCCTGGCTGGCACCAAGGACACAGTGTCCACTGGGCTCACAGGGGCCATGAATGTGGCCAAGAACACTGTCCAGACAGGAGTGGACACCTCTAAGACCCTCCTGACTGGCACCAAAGAAATAGTGTCTACAGGGCTCACCGGGGCCATGAACGTGGCCAAGGGTGCTGTCCAGACAGGAGTGGACAGCAGCAAGACCGTCCTGATCGGCACTAAAGATACAGTGTCCACGGGGCTCACCGGGGCCATAAACATGGCCAAGAACACTGTCCAGACAGGAGTGGACACCTCTAAAACCCTCCTGACTGGCACCAAGGACACAGTGTCCACAGGGCTCGAAGGGGCCATGAGCATGGCCAAGGGTGCTGTCCAGACAGGAGTGGACACCAGCAAGACCCTCCTGACTGGCACTAAAGACACAGTGGCCACGGGGCTCACTGGGGCCATGAACGTGGCTAAGGGTGCTGTCCAGACAGGAGTGGACACCAGCAAGACCGTTCTGGCTGGCACCAAGGACACCATGTCCACGGGGCTCACCGGGGCCATGAACGTGGCCAAGGGTGCCATCCAGACTGGAGTGGACACCTCTAAGACCGTCCTGGCTGGCACCAAGGACACAGTGGCCACAGGGCTTGAAGGGGCCATGAGCATGGCCAAGGGTGCTGTCCAGACAGGAGTGGACACCAGCAAGACCCTCCTGACTGGCACCAAAGACACGGTGTCCACGGGGCTCACCGGGGCCATGAACGTGGCCAAGGGTGCCGTCCAGACAGGAGTGGACACCTCTAAAACCCTCCTGACTGGCACCAAGGACACAGTGTCCACAGGTCTCGAAGGGGCCATGAGCATGGCCAAGGGTGCTGTCCAGACAGGAGTGGACACCAGCAAGACCCTCCTGACTGGCACTAAAGACACAGTGGCCACGGGGCTCACTGGGGCCATGAACGTGGCTAAGGGTGCTGTCCAGACAGGAGTGGACACCAGCAAGACCGTTCTGGCTGGCACCAAGGACACCATGTCCACGGGGCTCACCGGGGCCATGAACGTGGCCAAGGGTGCC
The DNA here is from genome assembly GCA_030015415.1 of Cynopterus sphinx. NCBI lineage: Eukaryota > Metazoa > Chordata > Mammalia > Chiroptera > Pteropodidae > Cynopterus > Cynopterus sphinx. The sequence goes on along the minus strand of CM057390.1, from coordinate 38,687,157 downwards.
GTCCAGACTGGAGTGGACACCTCTAAGACCGTCCTGGCTGGCACCAAGGACACAGTGGCCACAGGGCTTGAAGGGGCCATGAGCATGGCCAAGGGTGCTGTCCAGACAGGAGTGGACACCAGCAAGACCCTCCTGACAGGCACCAAAGACACGGTGGCCACGGGGCTCACAGGGGCCATGAATGTGGCCAAGGGTGCTGTCCAGACAGGAGTGGACACCTCTAAGACCGTTCTGGCTGGCACCAAGGACACCATGTCCACAGGGCTCACCGGGGCCATGAACGTGGCCAAGGGTGCTGTCCAGACAGGAGTGGACACCAGCAAGACCCTCCTGACTGGCACCAAAGACACGGTGGCCACGGGGCTCACTGGGGCCATGAACGTGGCCAAGGGTGCCGTCCAGACAGGAGTGGACACCTCTAAGACCGTCCAGGCTAGCACCAAAAATGCAGTGTCCACGGGGCTCGAAGGGGCCATGAGCAAGGCCAAGGGTGCTGTCCAGACAGGAGTGGATACCAGCAAGACCCTCCTGACCAGCACCAAAGACACGGTGTCCACGGGGCTCACCGGGGCCATGAAAGTGGGCAAGGGTGCTGTCCAGACAGGAGTGGACACCTCTAAGACTGTCCTGGCTGGCACCAAAGATGCCGTGTCCACGGGGCTCGGTGGGGCACTGGGCGTGGCCACAGGGGCCACACAGCCTGGCCCGGGGACCACCCAGAATCGGCTCCTTGGTGTTGAGAACACCTGCGGTGGACCCATCAATGGCGCGGCCCCCGACAAAGGCGGAGAACAAGCTGTCCCCAGCTTGCAGGCGGATCTGTCTAACAGGGTGTGCAGCCCCCCAGGTGCTCTCTGTGCAGGCCTGGACCCTGCTGGGGAAGTCACTGCCACTAGCCAGGGTGTCGTCTCTGCTATGCTGTCGTTCACAGCCGAGGCCACCCGGGGCGTGGAGGAAGCGGGGTGCATGGCTGCCACACGTGCCTATGAGGAAGCCACAGGCTCTGCGACGCGCCAGGACGAGCTGGAGGGGTTGGGGGAGATCTTTCACCCCATGAGTGCTGAGGAGCAAGGTAAGAAGGGGACGGGCTGGGCCCCGGCTCCCAGTGGGGGATCATGGTCTGTCCGGCCCATGCCCTGGCTGCCCCGAGGGGCCTCTCTGAGTCAGTGACTGCTTCTTCCCTTCCAGCTCAGCTGGTGGCCACTCATCTCAGGCCCAGGGTGCCAGCGGCCGACCAGGGCAGCTACTTCGTGCGTCTGGGCGACCTGGCCCCCAGCTTCCGCCAGCGGGCGTTTGAGCACGCGCTGAGCCACCTGCAGCACGGCCAGTTCCAGGCCAGGGAGGCGCTGGCCCGGCTCCAGGACTCCTTCGGGGCGGTGAGTCTTCCCCTCCCCGGGCACCCTCAACCCCTGCACGGCTTGCCAATCGCTGTGCCCTGACAGGACGGGCGTGTGAGCGCATCGTGGACGATGCCCAGCTGCCACGACGATGGCTGCGGACCGCTCCCATGGGGCTTGTGTCCCAGAGGGTGAGGAGGACCAGACCAAATACAGTCGGCCCCTACCCACAGGGGCGCATTCCAGGACTCCCCGTGGGTGATCAAAACCACAGATGGTACTGAACCCTATACACACTATGACTTCCCTACACGTAGATACTTATGATGAAGTTTAATCTACAACTGAGGCATCAGGAGATTAACAATAACTGATAACAAAACAGGCCAACCAGAACGTGGCACGAGTTAAATAAGGGAGCTTTGAACACAAGCACTGTGACACCAAAATAGTGATCTGATAACTGATTATGGGTGGGGACACTGGACAAAGGGAGGAGTCACGTCTAGAGTGGGACAGAGCTGGATGTGAGAGATTTCATCACACGATCCAGAATAGTGCACCATTTAAAGCTGATAAATTTTTCTGGAATTTTCCATGTAATATTTTCAGACTGTGACTAACCACGGGAACTGAAACCGTGGAGAGACAAACTGTGACAAGGGACGGCTGTCCTTACAGGACAACGGGGTGCGAGGAAGGAAAGACAACAGTGCAGGGGGTCTGGCCCGGGAGGGGGGCGTCCCCCCAAGCCGCACCCTGCAGCTGAGGAGAGCTATGCAGCGGTGGGGGCAGAGACGGGGAAGAACGGGGACTGTGAGAGCAGAAAGGTAGCCGGCGTGACAGGGTGCGGTGAAGGTGGGGACAGGGTAGGGGGAGCCCAGGGGCGTGGGGTCGGGTGATGCTCAGAGCGAGGTGGGGTGCAGGCGCCCTGGGCTGGGGCAGCCCGTACAGGCCATGGTAGAGCACTGGGGAGCCATGCGCCATGGAGGGCTCTGAGCTGCAGGTGACACAACCCCAGGGACGCTGTGAATGAATGTCCCTGAAGGCCTCACGGGGAATCTGGGTTACGGCCTCTTTACAAAGGAAGACAAGCCCATCGTGGCACAGCTGGCTCTAAAGCTGTGGCCTCTCTGCCTCACCACAGGCAGGGTAGAAAGAAGCTCCAGCCAGGCCCAGGCGCCTGCCCGGCCTGTCACCCCACACCTGAGCATGCGGCAGGCCCCTGCCGGAGTCGGCAGTTCTCTGCTCGGCTCTTTCCAGATTGAAAAGGCCACACAGGCTCCAGGAGGGCAGTGGGAGGTTTGATGGGGGGGGGTGCGGCAAGGCTTCCGGGGTGTGGCCCCCTCCCAGCCCCCACTCACCCCTCTCTCCTGCCCCAGGTGCCAGATGCTGGCGCACTGTCCAGGGTCTGTGGCTCCATCCAGCAGCTCCACGTGGCCTACCATGCCCTGGCCTCCGGCCTCCAGGGCCTGCCCGCCGAGCTCCAGCAGCAGGTCACGAGCGCGCGGCACAGCCTCTGCGAGCTCTACGGCCTCATCTCCTCTGCCGGCTCCGTCTCGGAGCTGCCGGCCGAACGCCTGGCCCAGAGCCATGCAGGCGTCATGCAGGCCTGGCGGGGGCTAGAGCAGCTGCTGGAGAGTGTGCAGCACAGCCCCCCGCTCAGCTGGCTGGTGGGGCCCTTCGCCCTTCAGCCCAGTGGGCAGCAGCTGTAGGTCTCCCGTGGAGCCTCCCCAGCCCCAAGTCCCCAAAGCTCTGGGCCCCTCTGGGTGGCCTGGCTGGCGCTGGTTGGCGCAGCAGGGACTTTCCGCATCGAGAGTGGCACGCTCCGGTCCTGGGCCCATACCGCCCACCTCTCTGCCCCGAGCACAGCTGGCCCTGGGCCCAGCCTAGGTGCCCAGCTTGCTCAGACCGTCTCCGACGGAGCCCTCACTGCAGACGGCGCGCCTTTAGGAAAAGGAAATAAAATGTGCCTAAGGCCTGCAGGTCCTGCACTCCGCACCAGCCACTAGAGCCCGCCACCTCTGGAAGGATTTCTGGCCCCCAGGCTGGGCTTCTGGCCACCAGCTGAGAAGGTGCTCCTGCTCCATCCTCATTCTGAAAGCAGCCACCGCAGCCCTTAGCACCAGAACGGCCATCCCAAGGCTGGCTCCCACCGCCTCTGCTGACCCCAGTGTGGCCAAGAGAAAGGGCTTCGTGAGGACAAAGCCGCCGACGGCCACACATCTCTGCCACCCCCCCGCCCCCGCTGGGGCTCCTCAGGCACCCGCCTTGGGGACTGCGCTGTTTGGGAGTGAGGGAGTGGATTACAAAATAAGCCCCTTCCCACCTCCTCCACAGGCCCACCTGCCTGCCACGGTGAAGCCCATCCTGACAGGCTCCCAGGCAGGCAGGTCTGTGGTCCCCAGGGGGCCTGGGCCCAGAGCTTGCCATGGTGGGATTACAGGACAGCCCGCCAGGCAGCAGGGCCCAGGGAGTGTGCGACGAGACGTGCTTGACGATTGTTGCTGGGGTCTCAGCTGTGCGCCCCAGGCTGGGGACCAACCAGGGTCGGGGGAGAACTTGAGCGCCTCCACCTTCCCAGACACAGAGCTCCGAGCCCCCTGCCCTGCCCCCACCACGTGAAAATTCAGGATGCCCACCCAAGATACTCCCTCGCTGGCACCACCCATCCCCAGCTGAGTGCCATGCGTCAGACCCCCAGCAGCCCAGGTGTCAAGCCCCCATCTACCCAGACAGCTCCCCATCTGGCCACGTCCCTTATGGGGCGATCAAAATACCCCCATGCTGATCTCAGACATGACCAGTGCTCCAAGCTCAAAGACAGATGGCCGGCCCTCCCCTCAGAGGGCACCTGCTGGGGGCGGGGTGCTGGCACCCAGTGCAACATGGGAACAAGGTAGGGAAACTGCTGAGCCTTTCCTTCCTCAGCCTCCATCAAGGAACGTCGTCAGAGATGGTGACACTGGGAACACAGCCATTCCCAGAAACCCAGCACAGGGACTTGAAGTCACTTCAAGTCCAGCCAAACCAAATGGAGGGGTGGGCAGGGGGAGCCAGGGCTCAGAAAGTCCCCTTTTGGCTGGATGGGTGGGCTCGGCCAGGTTAGGGGGACACACAGGAGAGGCCACTGTTCAATCAACAACTGCCATGTGCTGACACCTGGCAGGGGATCACACACGTCCCCCATCTGAATCCACATGACAGTTTTGAGGCTGGGGTCATGTCGCCGCTTATCCAGGTGAGAAGAGAGAATCCCAGAGTGGGAGTGCCACCTGACCAAGGTCACACGGCGAGGCCTATCCTCAGCGCTTTGCTCTCTGAACACGCAGAGACAACAGGTGGCCCAGAACACACTCCGTGGCCTGAGTGCCCGGAACTGGCCTAGCTGGGACTTGCTTGGGCGTCCCAGCACCACCTGCAGCCTGGGCAGGACAGGGATCAGCTGCGTCAGTGGCTGAGCAAGGCTGCGGCTTCCTGGGAAGACACGGTGGACCCCGTGGGGCCAGGCCCGCCCGGCCCCTTTGCTCCCCCTGCCTGGGCCCTGGGCAGCCAAGCCCAGAACGATCAAACTACAGCCTCCACTTGAGCCGTGAAGTTCAGAGGGTTTTATTTCTCCTTTTTCATTTGTGGGACGGCTTCGCTGCCGCCCCACTCCTTGCTTGTCAGCCCTGTTGGACCGGCAGCAATGTCACAACCAAGCTCACGTCCACCCTACGTGGTGACAGCGTGGCCCCAAAGCCTTTGTCCCCAGACAGGCTCTTGACAGCAAAAGACCTGTCCCCAGTCCCAGACTAGCTGCACCAGTAATGCCAGAAAACCAAGCCAATAAAAGTAATTTTTTTTTCATTAAAAAAAACCCCTTTATAGTCATTTTGTGTCGGTCGGAAATCACAGAAATTAGGCAAGAAAAAAACCCAGAGGGACGAATACAAATAAAGAGCACAGCGTCTCCCCCACAGTTCTTGGCTCCCTGGACAGCCAGGAAGGAGCAGGCAGGCCCATAGGCACCTGTGTGACGCGCGGGCCTGGCCGCCGGGCTGCCCGGGTCTCAGCTGTCCTCGTCGTCCAGGGACTCAGAGTCCACGTGCACCCTCTCACGCTCCTGCCGGTCCTGCCCAGGCCCATCCAGGTCGGGGCCCTCCCGCGTGCTGCGGTGGAGCACAGCATGGGGCAGGTGAGCGGCTGCCGTCGGGTCTGTCCACCCAGCTCTGGCCACCATAGACAAGCTGAATGCCCTCCGCCCCCGCTGCCGTGCCCGGTGTGGTGGGTACGCCCTGCGCATGGCCACATGGCAGACTCGAGAGTGTCTGTGACACAGCCCGCCTGCAACCAGTCCTGGTCAGCTCAGATTCCCAGAGCATCCTCCAAGAGAGGCCCTGGGGTCAGCTGCTCGGGGGAGTGGCAGGCCAGCACGTCGGGGCTAGGGTCCCCAGGACCCTGCCCTGGAGGAGAGCAGACTGGGACCGAGTCAGACATCAGGGCACCCTCTCAGAAGTCACCCCAACTACCACGGCCCCTGTTGACACTTACTCATTGTGCAGCAGGTCTTCGGAGGAGCCTCCCACTGGCCCCTCTTCCGAGTTCTGTCCTTCCTCCTGCTCCTTGTCCTCCGTGCTCCCACCTTTCTGGGATGTGGCCTCGCCATTCACTGAGGCTGAGAGATCTGAGGGATGGGCGAACAAGGCGTGTGGGACACTGCAAGGCTATTATCTAGGACCCTTGACCCTTCCCGCTGAGAACGAATAAGAAAGCGAGCCAGCTTTGGGACAGGGGACCCTCAACCCTCCTCACGGTCCCTAGCCCCATGCACCCACAGTCGCCTCCACCTCTGTGCCTCCCAGTCATAAGGGGCTGTCAGCTCCATCAGGCCAGGGCTGGCTGCGTATGGTTCTACAGCCAGCCCAGGCCCCTGAAGACGGGGGTGGGGCAGTAAATGAGTGGCGGAGGCTGGAACAGAAATAGGAAGACACCTCCTCCAGGCTGCCTCTCAGGCTGCTGAAGCTTTAGCCAAGCCAAACTGATGCCAGGCTGAGGGGCTGCTCCAAGTACCTGTCATCAGGACCAGGTGACCCCAGCAGGAATAAATAAATACCCTCCTGCTCCCAGAGGCCACTGTCTCTGCCAGAGATGTCCTCCTCCTCCTCTTGGCCCAGCTGTGGCCCTCCAGGTGCAGCCCAAGGCCTGAGCCTCCCAGGAGAGCTCACGCACACCCACCTTGTATACGCCCAGCCCCCTCGTCTGCCCAGCTCTGAGCACCCGAGCTCACTGGCAGTGTAAGTGTGCGCGTGCACCAGGCCCAAGATGCCATGGGGACAGAGCCAGGCCTGTCCAGGGAACACCAACAGGCCATGCCACCCCGCCATCCGGGTGGAGGAGCCCGGCCCGCCCTGCCCAGCTCCTCACCGGCACTGGCCTCGTCCTTCACCCTCTCCGAGGGGGCCTCCTCTCCACCCAGCACCTCCTCGGCCTTCTCCGCCTCGGCGCGCTCCTTCTCGGCCCCGGTCCTGGCCGCCTTCTGGATGGCCTCAATCTTTGGTCCTAAGACCCTCGACTTGAGCCGGGTATAGACTTCCGCGGCCTTCTCCATCACCTCCTTGTTGGCCTTGTAACGGCGGATCTAGCCACCAAGAGCCCTGGCTCAGGAAGTGCCTCTGGCCTCATCCCCGGGCCCGAGGCACCTCCCCTAGACACTGGCGCTCCCGCTAGCCAATCCACCGGCCCTCCTCGACTGACCAAGGGCGGCCGTGCCAGGAACCCAGACGTCCTGAACAGACCTTGGCCTGCTGGGACCCTCTGACCCCCGACCCCGCCCACCTCAAGGCTTCCGTCACACCTTTTTCAACGTGGCCACCACATCTGTGTTCTTCTGGAGGATGTGTGAGGTCACCTGCAGGGTCCCCAGCTCCTCTAGTGCGTTCAGACACCTCTTCACGTCCTGCAGGGTGGGAGGTAAGGAAGAGAGTAAGGGAGAACAACACCCAGGAGGCCCAACAAGGGGAAGGACACCCTGGGGCTCTCCCTGCAGGGAGAGTTGTGTGATGTGCAACCCTAGGGACAGCAGAACATTAGGGGCCCAACCACAGTGCCACCTAGTGGGGACAGGGAGCACTGCACCCCAGGGTGTCCCTCAGTCAGGGGACACATAATGGAAACAAGCCCCACCGGGAGGGACCCTGGATTTGCCTCAGTTACTGGAGACTTCTAAGGAAGCTCTAGAAGTGGAGGACTGCATGGCTCAGGGGAAGTGGCCCCCACGGCCCCTAGGAGGGTCTCACCGGGTTATCAACCTTCAGGGCGAATTTGATCTCACTGTGCAGCTTCTGCAGCTTCTCCTCCACGGAAGGTTCTGTGGCCAGGAGAGAACACATGTCCTGAGCCTGAGTGGGCGGTGAAGGCCCCCACACCAGCTGTGGCCAGAAGACCTGCCTGACCACTGCTGCTGTGACAGAAGCAACCTTCCCCGACCCGACCCCAGGGACCTCAGGCTGCAAGACCTTGGGCAGCGACTGGGGCAGCTGGGCCCTCACCTTTCTTCTTCTCGACCTTCCTGTCTGGCATGAACCCTTCAGATCGCTTCCGGGTTCGTTCTACCTTCGCAGGCCTGGGAAGAAGCACCCTCTTCAGACCTTAGGCCTACAAACACCCACGAGGCCACCCCACCCTGGCCACCCCTGGCCTCTCTGCCAAGGTCCAGGCTGCAGAAAGAAAACTTCGGAGGCCCCAGAAGCTGGGAGGGGTCGGGACCATGGTGACCTGGTCTAGGGCAGATGTCAGCCCTTCCTCTAGCTGGGGTGACCAAACCACGTGAGATCTCAGAATCCCTTTTGTTTTTACATGGGGCTGAAGACTAGTGGCCAGTACGTAAAACCTGGTGAGTGACATTAAAATGCCCTCAACTGGACGCTGGGAGATGATGGCAGTGCTCGTTACCACAAGCCCAGTCCCACTCGGCAGTCTGCTGCCAAGTTCCTGGTAGGCGGATTCTACCCGATGGCTCGGACACCACTTACAAACAGCAGGGAGAAGAGCTGTCCCCCCACACTGGTGGGCTTCGGACTTAAAAAGTCTGAGAACCACTGGCCTGGGAGATAGCTCCCCCGCTCGGCCCTGCTGACATTGGGCCAGGGTCTCTCTGAGCACTGGGGGGTCTGAGCAGCATCCCCGGCAACACCCACTTGATGCCAGGGGCTTGCCACTTGAGGCCCACGGTACTGGAACAGGGAACACTTTAGCTGGGCCTGTCTCCCAGGTGGAATTTGGAAGCCGGGCCCTTCTCATGAAGGGTGAGCGGTCCCCAGGAGGCTGAGGACCTGGGAACAGTGTGGTGCAGGCAGGGCTCCCTGGGTAGCTCTGGAAGGACAGGCCAAATGGGTGCTGACCTGGCTCGGGGCTTGTCCTCGGGGCGTCCTCTCTTCTCCTTCTGGCTGGGTCTCCTCGCGGACTCTGAGCTTTGTGACAGCTTCTTAGCTGATTTCTTGGCCTGCAGCAGCAGCAAAAAAGGGCTCATCCCACAAGGTGTCTCCACAGCAGCCAGAGAACATAAGTGGCCCTGAGTCTGTCCCTGCCTCTGCCCACAGCCCTCTGGGCCCCCATCTCCCCTACGCCCACACGGCCTGTGGAACCTGCCTTGCCCCTCCCCCTTGCTCTGCTCCAGCCACACAGGCCTCCTTGATGCCCCTCCAACCGGCTAGACCTGGTCCTGCCCCAGGGCCTTTGCACGGACTGTGCTCTCAGCCCAGGCCACTTTTCCCCCAAATGTCTTCCCAGATCACCTCTTATTTCCTTTAGATTTCTATTTAAGTGTTATCTTCTCAATAGCTTTTTTTGGAATGGAGGATCTGCCCCGTTTAAAATGGAAACCCTGCAGCCCAGCACCACGCATCTCTCTCTGCTTCCTTTGCCTTAGCACTGAATGCTGTATAGCGCCCGAGCAGCACCCTGGGGCCTCCAGGCTCCCTGCCCTGGGGCTCAGTGCCTGCTAGTAGAAGTCTCTGGGTGCCGCCCGCTGCTCCACTGGTGCACCCTCAGCTCCACTGGCACACCCCCGAACCCACTGGTGCACCCTGGCCCCCAGAACTGTATCGGAGCACAGCCAGCACAGATGTGTGAGAAGGGGCGGCCATTAGGGAAAAGCCTCTTGGGTCACTGCCCTCCCACCTCGCCCCCTCGGCCCGAGACCCCTCCAGGTGGGAACACACCTCCCTGTCCATTTCAGCCTCGGCCTCCGAGTCAGAGGAGGACTGTGGCCCCCGGGTGCGGCCCTTCCGGACGCGCTGCTTCCTGACGGGCTCGTCCTCGTCCCTGAGCTCATCGGCACTGCTGGCCCCGCTGCCCCCACGCAGGGCATCCCCGCGCTCGGCCTGCTCACGCCGCCGCCCCTTCTCCTCCTTCTCCTCCTGCTCACGCTCCCGCAGCCGGCGCAGCTCCTCCTCTTGCTCCCGGCGCCTGCGGGCCTCCAGCTCGCGGCGCCGCTGCTCGTCCCTGCGCTTCCACTCGCTGATGCGGTCCACCTCATCGCTGTCACTGCAAGAGCGGCCACTCAGTGGGCCCGTCCTCAGGACACCGCACCAGGCCCGCCCGCGGCCCCGCCCACAGCTACCTGTCACTGCTAGAAGTGCTTGGCGGCCGCTCCAGCTTCGGCTTCCGCCCACGGGGTTTCGGAGGAGGCTTCTCGGCTACAAAAGGGGAGAACGGAATGGCCTTCTCTGCGCCGTCCTGCAGGCACACCAGGGACCCCGGGTTCCAGCTCAGGGCCACGACAGCAATCCTACCTGGCTTCCTGCCCCGCGGGGGTTTCTTCACCGATACGTCCGAGTCCGAGGAGGAGGACGAAGAGGCCGACGAGGAGCAGGAGGCCGACCTGGCCACAGCCGCCAGCTCTCCCTTGGCTCCTTCGGATTCTGGTTTGGAGTCTGAGTCGGAGGCCGAGGGCGGCTTCTGGAAGAGGCCAAGGCGCAGAGGTGAGGGCAGGCCCCATGCCCCCTGTAGTCCCCCACCAGCAAAAACCCACACCTGCCAAATCAGAAACGCTTCCTTCAGGCCTGGAATCACAGGCAGCCCTTGCTGTGCCTTTAGGGCTGAGCCTGCACCGCGGTCACCATGTGTGACTCCCCACGTGGGCGAGTACGGGGGCAGACGAAGCGGGAGCAGACAACGCGGGGGCAGACGACACATGCGATGCTTTCCCAGTGGCTAGGGCTCACTAAGGCCACAACATCCTGCCTGGAGCACTAACTGTGTGAGCTGCCCTCCTGCACAGTCTCTGTCCCCAGCTCGCCTGGGCACACTGTGTGTACACATGCAGTGTGCATATAACACACATGCGTGCATGGACGTGCTCATGCACTAATACACATGCATAATGCACAGGCTCGTACACAACTTATTCGTGACTCTCACGCGGGCCAGGCAACACGCTCATACACATGCACACACCACACGTGCTTATACGTGTACAAGTGCACATGACATACCTACATGAACACACAATGCACGCACACAACACACACATGTTCTCTCCCTCACATGGGCACCCAGGAAGGCCTCTCGCTCCCTTCCACAGCCGGGACCTGAGCCCCAGCAGCGGCGGCCAGGCCGTCGCCTGACCAGAGACATGCTCTGCACAATGGCGCTCGGAACTACAGGCTGAGGCCAACAAGGAGGCCAGAGGCGGGAGTCGGCAGTACCCTGGGGTCTCCTAATGGCCCATGCCTCATCCTCCTCCAAAATGGACCAGATTCTAACCAGAGACAGTGGCTGGTGACCTTGGAGAGACACTCTAGGAGTGTCTCCCAGGCTGGAATGGAGAACAGAAAACCAAAATACCTCTACCTTTTTCTTCCGTCCTGCCAGGGGGCCCCGCCGAGGGGCCCGGACCACGGCTTTCTTCTCAGGGGTGAAGTCCTGGTAGAGAGAAGGGAGTGAGCAGGGCCTGACCGCCGGCTGCTCGGCTGCCACCCGAGGAGCCAACCATCTGTTCACCTGGTCGCTGGTCTTCTCTGACTCGGATGAGCTTTCCGAGTTCTCCTCCTCGGATGGGGACATGCTGGCCTGGTCGAGGTCGCTGGACGCCTTTCGGGCTCGTTTGGAGGCTGACATCTGCAGGGGGAGCAGCCCGAACCCATCAGCACCCGAGGCCCACAAACTTGGCAGAGCCGTCTGCCCTCTGACCCCTCTTGGGCTGGGGCCAAGCTTTGTGGGGGCAGCAGGAACCCTTTTAGAATCTGACAAAACCAAAGATCTTGAACCCTGAACACATGACACTGAGTGAAATGAGTCACAAAGGGACAAATACTGTGTGATCCCACTCACAGGAGGTCCTTAGGGGAGTCAGAGCCATAGAGACAGGAAGTAGACAGTGCAGCCAGGGGCTGGGGGAGGGGAGGGGCATGAGTGTGTAATGGGGACAAAGGGTCAGTTTGGGACGATGAGAAAGTTCTGGAGATGGATGGTGGGGACAGTTGAAACATGTGAAGGTGCTAATGCCACTGAACTGTGCACTTAAAAATAGCTAAGACAGTACATTTTACATTACGTATATTTTACTAAGGCTGAAAAAAGAAAGAGGAAAAATAATCAGAAAAACACAGCGGCACCTGTTTTGTAAATAGTGATGGTGGTTGCACAACACTGTGAATTGGTAAATGTTACGAGCTGTACTTTTCAGAACAGTTCCTTTTGTTATGTGAATTTTACCTCAATAAAGGAATTCAAAAGCTGCATGTGTCTATGCAGGCACGTGATCCTGAATGCAGGGTAGGGAAGCAGGGGCAGACGCCCACCCCATTCAGAGTTCTCAGGAAGGATGGGGCGGCAGAGACCGGAGCTTCAGAAATGCACCTGCGCCCAGTGACAGCCAGTGTTCCTCTCACAGCACCTGTTTACGCATAGCTTCCACTCTGTCATAGCCGAGAGACTTGGTCCTTCTTGTAAGCACTGCTTCCTAAGCACATCGCTGCCCTTTTCAAGGCCACAGTGTCATGGGCTAAATTATGTCCCCCAGGACCTCAGGATGTGACTGCATTTGGAGATGGGGTCTTTACGGAGGTCGTTAAGTTCAAATAAGATCATTGGGCTGGGCCCTAATCCAGTATGACTGGTGTCCTTGTAAGATGAGACCCAGACACAGACTCACGGAGGGATGAGCAAGTGAGAACACAGGGCGACAGCCATCTACACGCCAAGGAGAGAGGCTGCAGGAGGCACCGGCCCTGCCAGCACCTGGATCTCAGACACCTGGCCTCCAGAACTACAAGTAAATGTCTGTCTTTAAGCTCCTCAGTCTGAGGTACTTTGTCATGAGTGATGAGGCCACTACCTCAGGAGAAACAGAAGCATTAGGGAGCTGAGCGAGGAGTAAGCCCTGTAGAGAGCAGTGGCAGTGTCTTACAGGGGCGGTCAGGGAGAGCACTGCAACCCCTGCGGGACCGGGACCAGGAAATGACCAGTGGGGGGGGGCTTTCTGGTGACGGCTGCACAATCCTGTGAATGTACTTAACACCATGAATTATATACTTTGAAAAGGCAAATTTCATGGTATGTGAATGATACCTCGATTTTTTTAAACCCATTTCCCGTTTGGCCTGAGAACAATCACTGGTGGCACTGGCAGCTGCAGCATTTGCCCTGAGATAACTCACGGACTACGGTCCTCACCTCACCCCCAAAGTTTGCCAAGAACTATCTCGCGTTCATTGTTATTTTCACATTACTCTAACATGGATATTCTTTGAAAACAAATGGCATCGTTCTGTTTACAGCATTACTTCCAGTAGCATTATTTCCAGTTACAAAATACAGCAGTACCTGATCACTGAAAATATCAAATCCTAGAAAATGTAGTGTTGTGACGCCTGATGTGAATTTAACATTGTTCTCAACTGTCAGCCGAAGATTCATTTGATGAATCCGATGTATGCACACATTTGTCATACTAGGATTAGCAACAAACTGGTTAGAAATAACTCAAGGAACAGTTTTTATAATTTATTTTCACGTTAAAAAGCAGATATGCTTCAGCCTCAAAGAGCATTTATGTAAAATTAAATTAACGCTGGCAGCGAGCTGCACTTTTTTTCTCTAAACGGGAAATGGGTTAAAATGCACATAAAAAAAGTCAGGGAAAGTAGACTGCGAGATTCCACCTCAGGGTAGGAGGAGGAAGGGCTGGAACATCACTAGGCTGTTGGCCCCTGACAGGCCTGGAGCACCCCACACGGGTCAGGTGCGCCTGCCCCGCCCCATCCATCCCTACCTTTAAAGCTGACGCCTTCCGTTTCAGGCCACTGTGCTCGCTGCTCTTGTCCGAGTCCGAGTTGCTCTCCACCCTATCGCTGGTGGCTGCGGCGGTCACAGCTGTGACAGCCATGACCCCTCGGGCCACGTCGTCCTCACTCCCACCTGCTGGATCTGGTTCAGGGGCCTCGCTGTCAGAGGAACTCACCGGCTAAGGGGCAGGGAGCAGAGACTGAGTCACCCTCAGGCTTGGGTGGTTCCCCGACCAGGACAGCGACCCAGGAGACAGCACCCACCGGCGGCAGGTCTCAATGTCAGGGTCCAGCCTCTTCACTGTCCTAATGGGGAAACTGAGGTCCAGAAAGCCCTGAGAACTGAGGTGGAGGCCGAGATGGGCAGGTGTGTGGTGGGGGCTGGGAGGAAAGTGCTGTAGGACTCAAGGCCCGACCCTGGACAAGTTCCTGTGCCTCGGTCTCCACACTGCAGCAATGGGTGTGCCAGCATTTTGGCCTCAGAGCTATGGCGGGGATGAGACTCAAGTGGTATATGACATACTCAGGACAGTGCCCAGACTGGCAAGAGGTCCATCAAGGCTTGCTTATTTTTATTATTATTATTATTATTATTATTATTATTATTATTATCCTCATAATTAAGAAGAGGAACCTAACCTAAGATAGTACCTCTAGGCTTGAACTTCAGTGCTGTGCTATTTCTGTTTTACCCCAAATGCCCACTCAGACCGTGACAGTCACAAAGATAGCAAACATTTATATGGTGCTTCTTGTGTGCGAACCACATTGCCAGGCTCATTTACACATCCATCATCTGTGAGCAGGTGCGGGGTGCCAAGTGCTGTGCTAGGTAGGTGGTAAGGGCAGAGATGTGAACAGGGCACAAGGTCCCTGCACCCGGGCATGGTGACGGAGAGGCAAACAGCAAGTGAGGGCATTGGGGTGGTGGGGAGGGTTGGGCCGGGGCTGGGTCAGGGTCACGATCAGACAAGAGTGAGCATGGCCTGAGGGGACCAAGCAGATTTCTTGGGTCTCTTTTTAAACTTGTTTCGGATGTTCTATGTTTGTGAGAGGAAACTGGATGGGCCCTGGTCGTATTCAAGTGTTACTCAGTCAATACCCAAGGAACGTCACAGAACATCTACTACGTGCCCGGCCCCATGCTGGGGCTAGGAACGAGTTAGATAGGTCCCTGCCCCCAGCGGGCTCACAGTCTAATGGGGAGACAGACAAGTAAACGGAGTGACAACGTGGCATGGGAGACACCACCACCTCTCCCCGGGTGCCCAGTCAAGCCCACACGTGGAATCTGACAGGGTTATTTCACAGTATGTACTTCTTTTCTAAATAACGGACTTGTTTCTCTTTTTAAAAAGAGTGAGATTCTTAAAAACCACGTTCTCTGGAAACAACCCAAACGTCTGCATACTGAGGAAAGAGTCAAGTGCAGGTAGCTCCAGGACTGAGTGCTAGTTAGCCAGCCAGAGAAAGGGGTGACGCACCCGCCGGACCCTGAAACACGCTCCATGAGAGAAGCCAGACGCGAGGGTCAAATGCATGAATGATTTAAATCATATGAAACATCCAGAAAACGCGAATTCATGAAAACAGAAAGGTGATTAGCAGTTCCCACAGCTGGGAGGGAGAAAGAATTGGGGTGACTACCGATGGAAAGGGGGATTCTTTGGGAAATGGTGGGAATGTTCTGGAATCAGATGGTAGTGACGGTTGCACAATACTGTGAACACCCTAAAGCCACTCCAGTGTATGCTTTAAAATGATAACTTTTGTTATGTGGATTGCATCCCAATTTAAAAAAAGGACATTACCAAAAAAAGCCGCGTTCTTTTGGTGTGATGACAGTTGGGGTTCAATGGATCGGAGCAGGGCACGCATGCCGGGCAGGGAAAAAGGAAGAGCATGGGAGGAGAAGCCTCTGGGCCGCACGATGTGGAACCAGAGTGAGGGGCAGGGAGAAGGAGGGTAAGCGTGGCTGGCAAGGGGAGGGTAAAGGGGTCACGCACGGCTGGGCAGAGGCTGCAGCCGGATCTTGGCAGCCCATCACAGTGGAAATGCACAGAAGGGGGTGGAAACATGGGTGCCAGAGCTGGGCTGGGCAGGGGAGGGGACTCGGGCTGTTCCTCCCCACTCCATGCTCACTGGTGGCCCCCACTGAGAGGTCAAAGTCATGAGCGCCAGCCTTCACTACAATCTCTATCTAACAAGCGAGAAAAATGAGAACCAGGTGTTGACAGGATCTCACAGCTCAGCACCAAACACCTCCTGTGTCCCTTGAGTCATTGCGACCAAGGGCCCTTAAGCAGGGCGGCAGAGTTAAAACGCATAGCACTGAAGAGGTCAAGTCCCAAGCAGAAAACGTTAATGGAATCATGTCTTTATAGTGGATTTCTATCACTTCCCCTCCAGGGTGGAGGGGTGTCCCTGGTGAGTAGAAAAGGACGGTACTATGGCGAGGAGTGACTAACTGGCTAGTCGAAGGATCTTTTGCGGGGGGAAGGGTCAGCGTCATGGCAGTAGGAGCCAGTGTCAGTCAAGTAAGAGCCACCAGACACTGAGCTCAACATCTCTCTCTGTGTAAGGAGTGGGAGCTGCCATCCTCATTTTGCAGGTGAAGAAAAAGGCATTGTGACAACTCAAGATCACACAGCAAGCGAGTGACAGAGCCAGGATGAAGAGAGTCCGCCCTGGCCGCTAAGCCCAGGCCCTGCACACTGCTGGTGCTTATTCAACACTCCTCACTTCTAATTTGTGCCTCTGTGACCCAGTCAGGAGACTGGCTGTGGTCCACGACTGGGGAAACTGAGGGTCTGGGAAGGTAAGTGACTTGCCCTGCACTTTGGGGAAAATCTACAGTTAACATGGATCAGAACTAACTGCTGATTGTTGAATAAAGTTATAAAACTGAGAGAAAAAATGAAGCTGCTCTCTGTGTAATAACATGAACCATTGGTCAAAATACGTTATTGAGAGAATGACATAGAGAATTATATGCTTTAAAAAAGAAAGCAACACAGGATTTTATATGAATGAAGACTCTTTGGAAGGATGTACAAGGAACTGGTAGCTGTGCCTGTCTCGAGATAAATGGGAACATAGTGACTGGGAGGCAAAAACGAACTTTTCACTGTGTGTCCCTTTCATACCTTCCTAATTCTGTACCATGGATCTGTATTCCCATTCAAAATGTAAAAATAAACCACGAACTTCAAGGATGAAAAAAGTGACTGCTTAGGTACCCATAAAGTGATACTTCTAAAAGCCTGTCTGTGGTCTGGCTCCCTCATAAGCATCTAGGATAACGTGTGGGAAGAAAAAGCCCAAGGTTCCCAGGCCTCAGCCCTAAACTACACCCAAACCTTGAGGGCTGGGGCCCAGAACCCACATTCTAAACTGATGCTCCACTTGGAGGCACAGACTGGTTAAAGATCCAAACAGCAGTGAAAAGCTCTCACACTCAGAGCTACTTTTCAACTTGGGGAGTCTGTACAGAGCTATCTTAATGTCAAGGTCACATCATCTGAACTTTGTTTCCTCGAGGGCAGGCATCTATCCGGTGCTGAGCAAGCTGTGGGTATGCAATAAATGTTAAACGGTGTGATGATTCACCAGGAGGCAGTAGGCTCAGGACGTAACCAAACGGAACTTGAGCTGGGGCCAGAAAAGGATCACATGAGACTCAACTACTTTAAAGATCTTCTGATCCTTTTACCCAAGGTGGGGACATGCAAGCACGGGGGGCGGGGGGTAGATCAAAGCAGGGAGACCATCTTCCAGACCCTTCACGGGAGGTAAAAGACAAGCACCCCAACATGCACCAAACATCCAAACATGAGCCTGGCCCATCTGTTGAGAGAACCTTGAATTCTGGGCTGTGAGCTACTGAGAGGCAAGAAGTGTTTCTGAGTCATCGTGGATTCCTGGTCCCCAGAACAGCATGTGGCAGGTGTCGCTACAGGAGTACGACAGATCAGCAGGCAGATGGAATCACATAAGACGCACACTCGGACCATCTCAAGACCCGAAGTCCTCAAGCGGGACTAGGCCCCACAGAACCACCCAGTCTTTTGAGCACACAAATCAGACTCTCTGCAGCTCCCGCGTCCCTCCCCACAGGCCATGCCGGAAGTGCCCTTCCTCCCCAGCGGCCAAGCTCTGCCTTCTTGGTCAGCTCACTTCCAGCCAACCTCGGGCCCATGCCTCCTGAGGCCAGGCTACTCTGCCTCCCCACAGTAGCCACAGAAACCCCAAAAGCAGTGGTTAACAGCAGAGCAGAGATGGCTCTGCTCCCCTGATCTGCATCTCACCCCAAAACAGCCAAAGCAAGGACCATTCTGCTATCCTTCCACGGTCTTTCAGGGCTTTTCATGAATTTAACTTCGATTTTTCTAGATCCTTTCCTTTCCTTGAATGTTTCCAGACACCAATTCTCCTCTGAGATGTCACCTCTGATTCTTGGCATTTTTTCCCACCCAAGCGAGAACCCTCACAATTACTGACTGCTGCCCTTTTCAGAGTCTGAACTCTGGCAGTAATGGCAGAAGTGTGGGGTTTTGCTGGGGAAAAAAAAAAGTTTTCCTTAGGAAACAAAAGGTTTTATGAGAGCTCTAACGATAGTTATCAATTCAGGCTAATCCTAAAGCAGTGGGTCTCACCAGGGGTGAGCCTGAACCCCTCCACCCACCCAGGGGATGCCCGGCGATGTCCGAGGACATGCCTGGCGGTCATGACTGAAGTGGAGCAGGGGCTGCTGGTACCGAGGGGATAGGGGCCAGGGACACCATTCAACACTGCCGTGCGCAACTGGTCAGTGGCACCTGGGGCTGGATCCCTGCCCCAGAGGCCCAGCTTGACGGCCACCTCTGGTCCCCATTGCAGACAGCACGGCCTCCGCAGATACCCCGCCAGCCTCCCCCCACAGGCACTCACCAGAGGGGCACTGTAGCTGGCGTGGGGGTTGTTCTGAATCTCCCACAGTCCCTCATTGAAGCCTTTCCTCTTGTTGGGTTTCCCGTACTTATCTTTCCATTTGTCATATGGAAAGAGGTCCTTGGGTCCCAGGAAGGCTCTGGAGGGAGAAACAGTGGCCAGTCCCGGGTAAGCACGGCCACCCTGGGAGGCACCAGGGGGGAAAAAAAATTACACCCGCCAGGGACACTTACGTTTCGTGTGTACCGAAGAAGAAGATGGGGTACTTGTTGGGAGGGGGCTTCACGGCACCGTCAGCGATATCATCAATCTGCAGTGAGAGACCGGTAAGGGGTGGCTGAGGAGCCGGGGCGGTTTTACCCATTGACCAAAGAAACCACCCAGAAGTCAGACAAGTCACTTTGGGGAGAGCATGCCAGGAGGGGAGCCTTCAACCTAGGAGATGCATTCCTTCCAGGCAGGCATCTGCAGTCTTCTGTGCATCCCCTCATTGCATACCTGTCCCTTCCCCCAACAGGGTGCTCTGCCCACCCCCAAGATAGGTGCTTCGCCTGAGCAAAGCCAAAAACGGTCCTCTGAGTAGCCAGGGGGAGCAGCCAAGCTCAGCTTCCACGAACTCCAGGGACCCTCCCACAGGACACCCTCCGGCTAAGAGGGGATCAGTGGTCAGGTCTCCCAGGAGCTGCAGCTGGCAGCTCCAAGGATGCAGAGGATGGGGGGTGGGCTGCAGGAGACAGGCCCTGAGCATCCAGGAAGTCCCACCCTCTCCCTACAGGCCCATGGGCTCCGGAAGCTGTCAGTCACCTCCCCACAGGAGGCTAGCGGCCCCTTCACTTCCAATCAGGTGCTTAGAAATGTTCAGGGCTTAAGAGAGCAGGCCGGAGAGGGGGCGGAAAAGGAGAAGCTGGTACTCTGGGAAGAAGGGAAGTTCCCATAAAGTTTCATCACTCTGGTGTTGTCCGAGAAGATAACGTGAACAGGTCAGGTTAGAATGGATCGTCTGGTCCCATTAATTCCTTACCATCCTCCTCAAAGCCTGGTGGCTGCTGGGATCTTCCCTGCCCCCCTCCCCCTGCTTCCTTCCTCAGTTCAATGGACTACTTTTCAAAGTCCTTAGCCCAGGGCTGTGGACTTCCCGCATCCATCCCCAGCATCGCACTCCCACACAGGAGCATCCCTAAACTCCATCACCCTGAGGCCCAGCCTAGCATGCCTTCCAGGTCATCCTATGCTCTGGCCTCCCCCAGGTCCCACCTCTGAGCCTGCAGCTGAGACAGCCTAGCGAGTGCCTGATCAGTGGCCCTTGAACCCCTCCTGGCATCCTGTGACCGCCTCCCTGCACCCAAACCCCCAGCTCCAAGTGATACTCTTCGGCTCACTTCCACCCAGGGGGAGGGAGGGTCCAGGCTGAAATCTCCAACCATCGATGGAACAGCACAAGCAATGCCTGCATTCCTACTCCAGTCAAAACTTCAGCCAGGTCCTTCCACTGCCCCCTGCTGCTTCCTGGGCCTCACATCCCCACCCCCCAAATTCCTTCAGTCCTACTGTGCCTACTCCACCAAGCTCAGCACTGAGCAGCTTTAGCCCTAAGAAAAGAGGATCCCTCCTCCTCACTGGCCTGCCTGGGACAGTGCCTGGAATTCCACTCTGCAAATATGATAAAGGACCCCATGCTCAGGACTACCCTTCAGACCTGGACCCCTCAAACCATCTGGTTCCAAGCTTCCTCCAGAGGGGATCCCCAAAGTCCCCTTGGCCCAATCCCCTTCCCTCAGATGCTCTCTCTCTTGGGCTTAAGCCCCCATGAGCAGAGGCTGGTCTCTGATTCAAGCATTGGGAGGACCGCCCCACCCCAAGCTTTCCCTCTACCCCATGCCCCAACCAGCCTCCTCCACCAGGCTCTTGAGCGGGGTGTCCCCCAAACGAGTCTTATTCTAATTTCTGGTCCCTGATGCTCCGGGCATTATCAGATCAAGTCCTCTCAGGTCCAGTGACCTTATAAACAAAACCCCAGCACCATTTCCACCCCTGGCTTCCCTCAGACTTGGCCCCCAACCTTTCTCCCTTACTACACACCTCATCCCTGGCCATCCTCGCACATGGCCCTGGGCCCCCAGCCCCTCAAAACTTGGATGCTCATGACCTCCCCAAACAGGTCCTATGGTCTGAGGCTCCCCCTTCCCACCAATCCGATCCCTCTCCTCAACTCCCGTTTCTTTTCTCCCCATACACGCACCGACCTTCCTCAAACTTGAACCCTGCCCGGTCAGGCCCCACGTTCCTCACATCCCACATCACTGAGCTTTGGGACCCCGGACACGCAGACACTCGCCCCATCCCCGCAGGCCCGGGACCCCAGACCTCAAATCTCGCGAGTCCAGCAGTCCCGGGATCCCCCGACCTCCAACGCGCGGGGCCCTCATGCTTGGGGTCCCCCCGGGCCTCCGACGCGCAGATGCCCCGGCCCCGGGACCCCAGGCCCCCAAAGTCCTCCACGCCCAGCGTTGCCCTCGTCCCCGGGCGCCTGAGGCCCGGACTTCCAGACTCTCCAGCGCGCAGGTACTTCAGGGCCGAGACCCCCAGACCGCCAGGCACGAGGGTCCCCGAAGCCCACGGCGCCCCCACAGGCGCCCGGGGCGCGGGACCCTCAGGACGGGGTACCTCACTGCCCCACCCCCCCACCCCGCCTGGCCCGTCTCCCGCGCGGCCTCACCCGGGCCGGCCAGTGCGGGTAGCCCTTCATCTTGGCGAAGACCAAGTCCCCGGGCTTGAAGGCGTGCGGCATGCTGGCGGCGGGAAGCCCAGGCCGCAGGAAGCAGCGGCGGCGGCGGCGGCGGCGGCGGCTGCGGCAGCGGGAGGCGAAGCCGGGGGCGGGAGCGGGGAACGAAGAGGGCGGGGGCGGCCGCCGGGGCCGCCGGCCGGCGCGCGCTTATTGGGCTGCGCGGCGCCGGATATCCCGCCCTCCGGCTGTCATAGGTGGGCGATGCCGTCGCTCAGGACCACGTGCGGGGATAGAGGAGCGTGCGGACCAATGAGGAGAGGGACCGGAGAAGAACAAGTTAACGGGATTGGATAACGGTTAAAGCCAAGGGGCGTGACCCAGAGGCTCAATGAAAGTGGGAGGAGGTTATGGGAGGTGAAAGGGGAAAGGGGGAAGGAGTGAGGCAGGCGCTCAGGGAGAGGAGGGGCAGGGGCAAGGCTTCTCTGGGCGGGGCATAGGGCAGTGGAGCGGGCCAAGGGCCGCCACGGTGGGCGGGGCTTTGCTAGGAAGGCGGGCCATTGGCTACCATACGACAGAAGGCCCAATCAATGCAGGCGGCGGGTTATTTGATAGGCTTCGCTCCCGGGGGCGGTGCTTAAAAGAGCTGCAGGCCATTGGCTGCAAGAGGAGGCGGGGCTCAAGCAGCGGTCTGCCATTGGCTGTGGTGGGAGGAGGCTAACACAAAGTAGGGATGCGCCATTGCCTGCCCGAGGGGGCGGGGCTTAGGCGAAGACGCGGACCGTGGTGGGGCTTTCTTAGTATAAACTCCTGCAAGGTGCACAGGAAGCTTAGGAAAAGTTTGTATAGCACCCTGGTCCAGAGCCACAAAGCACCCTAGATAGTTATTAATTCATTCAAGAAAAATGTTTTCAGTACTGCATGCCCACATTAGTTAATATTGCTGTACCTCGGTCTCCCCACCTGTCAAATGGGACTCATAACGTTACAGATGTTATGGGGCATGAGAATTAAATGACTTTACCTCGTCTAAGGCGCTGGAAGCTGCCAGGCATTAGGAAATACGGGAGCAACTAGAGAACTGCCCTCGGGGAACTGGAAGTCCAGTAGAGCAAAGACGTGTTAATTTATTTGTAATTAGAACCCATGTGTTAAAAAAATTTTTTTTCCTTGAATTTCCACTGCTGAAAGTCTTTTAACAGAAAGAGTTTATTAAGCTATTGCTAGCAAAAAAAAAAATAAAATAAAATAAAAAAAGACCTGTCTTGGGGCTTGTAGTCTAAACCAGCAGCATGACTAGGTAGGAAAGACAACATAACCAGCATCTTGGAGTTTGCAAGCGTTTTTATGCCTCAAGGAGGGAGAAGGGGGAAAAATGTAAGCCGTTTTAAAGAATTTGTACTAGCAATAGGCAAAGGGGTGGGAGAAAGTGAAGGTGACCTAGTTCTGAGATGGATGCTGCAGAGCCCACAGACAGCAGAGTCAGTAAAGCTCATGCATCAACAAGAAGTAGGGGCTCCTAAGGTTCGAGGGCACCTGACTATTCTCTCTTTTTAGCCACGTGAAAGTTAATTTAATAATGCCAACATACACTAAGGAATGTGAGCAACATCTTGTTGGTTTTGCACTGCACTTGTGAACTGATTAACCCCTTTTGACTCGTCCTTTCACCCTCTGGCCTGCCGTCATTTAATTTAGGACATCTCAGAATTTTCTCCTTGTCACTTGGTAGGAACTCAGAGTAAAAAAACCAGAGTTTAAGAAAAAGCTGAGTATTGGGGGGACTTCTTCTATACTGGGGACCAGGGGGCCTTTCTGGAGGAGATGGTTTAACCAAAGACTTGAGATAAGTAGTAGTTGGCCGAAATTTAGTGAGGTGGGTGCTGAGAGGTCATTTGGGGCTGATGGGGGGAATATCAATTGCAAACATCTGAGTTTGGGTTGAAAGCATGAGTGAGTGAGGGGAGGGAAAATGGTAAAGCTGAAGGGGTCTATTGAGGACCTAGCTAAGTGCCTTATGACCATTAGTTTTTATTTTAAATTCTTGGGAAGGCACTGGAGGGAATTGATCACAGGGTACAAATTAGTCTGAAGAAATATCTTTATGGGTAGAAGCAAATGCCTCACCCCAAGCCAGACAGGCTTCTGAAGTCGGCAGGCTATGTATGTCTTGCTACATATGGTGAAAGAGACACCCTTTGAGACCCCTGACTAAAGACAGGCTCAGCTACTGGCACACTGAAAACAGACAGATGCAAATTTCTCAGCATCAATTTTGTTGTACTCTACCTCCTGGACAGCTTCTGCTCTCATCAACATAGCCTCATTGCTCAGCATACTGCTGCCTAAGTTGTCCTAATTCTGGTGTGTTCAAGTCTTTGGTATCAACAAATTCTGAGGGATGAGGCTGGAGAAGACATTGGAACCAAGGGCTGTCAAATCTTTTCCTTCTTCATATAGCTTTCATATCTTGAAAGCTCAAGAACTACACCACCTTTCCCAAATTCCCAAGAAGAGACTAGACTGGAAAATGGGGCTCCCTGGGCCCAGCCCTACAAAGAGCAGGTTTCTTTGAATCAAAAAAGGTGGGGGAAGTAGGGGCCAAATCAGTCTCCCTGCAGCAGAAAACTATGTTCGGCAGCTTGTTCGGTGATTGAATTGTCCATGCCTTCCACCCCCACCACCTTCCTGTTCTGTTTTGCTATATATTTTCCTTATAATAATAATAAAAGTTTTTTTTTCAAAAAATCCATATTCTTATGCATATGAAATATAGCTCAACAAGACTTTTTTAGTTTTTGTACAAAATTAAACATAGACTTACCATCTGAACCAGCAATTCTATCTCGGATTTTACCCAAGTGAAATAAAAAAGGCATCCATGCAAAAACTTTTAAACTCATAGTCACAGCAGCATTATTCACAACAGCCCCGAGGATGCAATAACCCCAACGTCTATCAATAGGTGAGTGAATAAATCAAATGTGGTATAGATCCTCATTATGAATATTATTTAGCAATAAAAAGAAAATACCTATACACATTTGACGTGGATGAACCACAAAAACATCATGCTAAGAAGCCAGTCACAAAAAACACATACTCTATGACTCCAACATAATATGGCATTTGGGGGACTGTCCCCAAAAGGCACATCTTTCAAGACAGAAAGTCGACCAGTTGTCTTGGTTATCTTGGGCTGGGAGTAGAAACTCAAAGTGACTGCAAATAGGTATAAGGTTTCTTTTTAGGGTGATAAAAATGTTTTAAAATTAGATCGTGGTGATGGTCATACAACTGTGTAAATATACAATAAAATGCATTCAGTTGTATACTTAAAACAGGTGAATTTTATCGTATATAAATTATATATCAATAAAGCTGTTTAAAAAAAAATCCCTTTGGCTGCTATGTGGTGAAGGTCCATAGGTGGAGTTGCCAGCTAAAATTCAGGATTCCAAGTTAAATCTGAATCACAGATAAACAACAGATACTTTGAGGGTTAGTATGTTCCATGACATATTCGTCCTGTGCAATATTTGTGACATGCCTTCACGAAACAATTTTTTGTTATATATCTTACAAGGGTAAACTTTAAAAAAGACATTGTGCTGAATGGAATAAGCTAGACACAAAAGAACAAATACTGTGTGATTCCACTCATAGGGACTCTAGGGGGTAAGATTCAGAGGTAAGAAGTAGATGGTGGGACCCCAGGACTGAGGGAGGGAGGAGGGAGTTAGTATTTAATGAGGACAGAGCATCAGGTTGAAATAAAGAGAAAGTTCTTGAAATGGATGGTGGGGATGTCTGCACAATGAGAATGTACTTAATGCCATCAAACTGTATACTTAAAAATAGTTAAAATGGTAAATTTTATGTTGTATATATAAAACATTCAAGTATTTGTTGTTTATCTGAAATTCAGATCTAACCGGCATCCTATATTTTTATTTGCTACATCCGGTCACTCTCCCTCTGCAGCTGAGGTCACACAATAAATGAGGACGGCAGGGCAAAGGGGTCTGGACTAGGACAGGGTACCAACATGGAGACTGAGGCCTGGAAAGGGGCATGCCTTGACTTGAGGTCCGAGCATGTGGGTCCCCACCTCCAACATGCAAACTTCTCCCCCCAGACGTTGAGCCAGGGTGGAAAACCAGCCTTCCAGAGACTGAGATGAGCTATGTCAACAGCTGGGAAAAGGTCAGGCTGTAACAGAAGGTCCCAAAGGGTTCTCCAAGAGTGTGGTCTTCAAGAGGGTGAGGAGGGGCCCCCAAAGTGGCCAGATTCCCACTCTTCCACCAAATTAGGGGACAGTAAAACCAAAGATTGGGCCATTAGCCATCACCTAGGGAGGAGATGTTACTTCTTTTTCCCTAAGGGGTTGGAGGGGAGGTGAGGCAGGGAAGGAGCTGTCTCTGTACCCCAGAACTGGACTTAAAGGTCCCTGCTAATCAGCAGATGGCCTGAGCACCTGCTGCACGCTGCAGGGATGGTCTGCAGTGTACTGCCTGGGCCACAACCTTCAATCCTATTATTGACAAATAGTTACTGTGCATTTGACCCAAGTGGAATAATAAGTAACATTTATTATTATTATTATTAATTATTATTATTATTATTATTATTATTATTATTAAGCAGCTACTATGTTTCAGGCCAGCCATATAGTATGCCCTTAACATGGTTAATTTAATTGCCCATCAGTTATTTTTCATCCCTGCTTTCTAGATGGGGAAACTGAGGAAGAGGGCTAATACCAATCGGTGTTAGAACCCCAAAGTGTCAGACTCCATTTGCCCTGGGATTCCCCCGCAAAAGCTGTGAGGGTAACATACCCATCCATCTAGTGAGGGTTTGCTCAGAGCCGGCGGGAGTCTCTGCTTCATTTATTCTCTCTAGGAGCTTGGCAGAAATGCAGAATCACAGCCTCCTTAACACAGCAGGATGCATCATGGTCTGCATTTAAACTAGCTCTCCATAGGATTCATGTGTGCAGTGTGGTTCGAGAAGTGCCTCATTGAAGTGTGATTGGAGTCTGGTGGTCCTGGGTTGGATTCTTACCTCTGTCGACTGTGGGGACATGGCCAAGTCTGTCTGAAACGTCACAACCTTCCCCGTAAACTGGCGAGAAATGTCAGTACTCACTTGCTAGGTTTGTTCAGCCTAGGTGTTGTATTCATTTCTTACTGCCTTATGGATATATTTTAAAACCTACACTACACACACACGCATGAGTGCGTGCACACACAAATGCCCTTAATTTGGGGCCCTTAATTTAATCACATCTGCCACAACTATTTTGCCACAAATCTTACCAAATTCACAGTGTCTCATGATTAGGACGTGATCATCTTTAGGTGCCACTATTCTGCTGACAACAGAGATAAAAAGTATGGACCCAAGAGGATTGAAGTCCTAGCTCCAATGCTTAAAAGCTGGGTGACCTTGAGCAAGTGACTTTATTTCCCTGGGCCTCAGTTTACTCACCTGTAAAACAAGAGTCACAATGGTGCTTGATTTATAAACAGAGCTACAGTGAAGATTGTGAAGATTACCCTCACAGTTCAAACGCATGTTACTCTAGGAACAACTGCATATATATTTGTTTTTAAACGTTTGAAATTTTCATACATCATGACTCTTCACCCCTAAATAATTAGCGTTTCTTCAGAATAAGAACATTTTATTAAATAAGCATTATACCTTTATCACACCAATGATAATTCCCATTTATTCCATGATACTGTTTAATATCCAGTTTATTTTCAATTGTCTTTATTATTCTAAGAAGCCTTTTTTCTAGGATCAAACCAAGGTTCATGCACACATTAAAGATTATGTTCCTCTAATCCCTTTTAATTAGAATCCTGTTTATTTTTCATACCAGTGACTTTTGGGAGCAACCAGGCCAGTTGGCTTAGAGAAAGTGTCACATGCTGGATTTGTCTGTTTGCTCATGATGCTGTTTTGTTTGTTTCTCCACTCTTTATAGTTCCTGTAAGTTAGGCCTAGAGGTTTAATTTTATTGCTTTGTATTTTTGACTGTTATTTTCTGTTGTAAAAGTCATAGTGCCCCATTGCATATAATTTGGAAACTAGGATAAAAAGGGGAAAAAAATCCATTCAACACAAATTACCAACATTAGAATTTCACCCTTCTTCCCTGCCTCGTTTTGCCAAGCACATTTTCTGTGTAAACAGTTGGGCAGCCATGGTCATCTATTGCCTTTTTACTCAATGCTCTAGTGTGGTAGGTAGACCCCAAGGTGGGCCCCGGGGACCTCTGCCTCCTGGTAGTCATATTATGGTGAAGTCCCTCCCACATTGTACCAGCAGTGGTCTGTGTGACCATAAAAATGGCAGAAATGATGGTATGGCAAGATTAATATGAGGTTATAAAAAAGACTGCAGCCTCCTTCTCGGGCATCTCTCTCTCTTTCTCTCTCTCTCTCCCATGTCTGTTGCTTCTTGTTATCCAGTCAACTATCTCCCTCATAGAGGCTGTAGGAGAAAGAAAAACTGCAGCAAATGTCTTCATGCTATGGAGGTACCCCCTCCTGGCCCAGGAAAATCAAAATGTTGATGGCCTGTGAGAATTTAAAAGGCATCAAAAGGGGGGAATGAAGAGGAATTTTCCACTCCAAAGGATAACCTTATAATCAGCTCTCTGTTCCTCTTCTGTAGACATGCTTGCCTCAATGGCTGAAAGGCGGGATGACCTCAAAATTAACTGAAGACTCATCTTTCCTTTTTGCTTGCTCTGTCTAGATAATGGATGTATTACCTGAGTTCCTGTCTGAAAATCTTGCATTATGCTTGTAACCTACAGTAACCCCCATGCACCTGTAACCCATAGCAACTCCCGCTGTCTGTAACTGCCTGAGAACACATTAACCAATCGGCCCATGCCAACTATAACTGTGGGGATAAGCCTTATAAAAGCAAAGTTGCATCTGAGCTCAGGACCCAGATCTTCAGAGCACTAGCTCTTCTGGGACCACTGGCATAACAAACCTGAGTTCTCCAACTCTCCACAAGTGCTGCTTGGTTTCTCACCAGCCAGATTTTTGTGCAACGTTCCTATTATATTTTTCTTCATGGAAGTGATCACAACCTGTTACCAAATACCTGTTTCGTAGTGTGTCCCTATTTGACTTTGAGCCTCTCATGATCAGGATCCTGTCTTTCTTGTACCCTTCTATGACTCTACTTGCTTGACACATAGTTGATGATCAGTAAATATTTTGGAAACGACTGCTCTCATACTCTACTGCACAGAGAAAATGCAGCCATGAGATCTCCTACCTAAAGTGTGTGCATGTGTATGTGTGTTGAACTTTTTGCTGGAGCATTTTAAAGCGCATCTCATATGTAATTTCACCCATAAATGCCTCAGGATGCTTCTCGGGGAACTTAAACATAACTACCATGCCATGATCACCCCCAACACAATCAATAACTCCTTTCTATCATCTAATGCACACATTCAAACGTCACCGGTGGTCTAAAAAATGTCCTTTTTCTGTGCCCGATCCTCTTAGTTGCTCTTGCAAACCGCCCCCACTCTGCAGTCCCCTATTTCTGTTTCCGCTATATTTCTCCGCATAGCTCATCCACCATGTACCCTACCACAAATTTGATTGATCATATTGTCTCTACCTTCCCCAACTCCATCGAAAAAATCATATGAGCGGTTAGGTCAGGGATTTTGTCTGTTTTCCTCAGTGTTCGCACAGAGCCGGCTCTCAACCAAAGGAGTGAAACATCGGAACGCCCGCCGTTCGTCGAGCCTCCCCATTACCTCGTGGCGCTTACAAACCCTCCCCATGGGGTCAGCCGGCCCGCGCCGAGCCCAGCCTCCCGCCGCACGAGCGCCCGTCGCCCCTGGCAACGGAATCCGAAAGAACCACCGAGACGCGGCCCGAGCGAGCAGAGCGGTCGCTGATGCGCGGAGGGCTAGAGAGGCGCGCCCGGGCGATTGTCACGTGGGCGACGGCGCGGGGTCGGGACTTCCGGCGGCGCCTGTTTCCTTTCCGGTTGTTGGCTGCCGCCGTCCCCTCCCCGCCGGGGCGCTGCGCCCCCCGCCCCCGCCGCGGCCCCCGCCGCCGTGCCCGCCCCGCCGCCGCCGTCGCCATGAAGAAATTCTTCCAGGAGATCAAGTCTGACATCAAGTTTAAGAGTGCGGGGCCCGGACAGAAGCTCACGGAGTCGGTGGGGTGCGCGACGGGCGCCGCGGCCGGGAGTCGGGGGTGGGGAGGCCCGAGGGGCGGGGCAGGAGGACGGGACGGGGGGCGGGGCTCGGGGAGCCGGTGATGCGTGGGGAGACCCGGGCGGGGATGGAGGGGGTGGCACGAGGGACGCCCGGGGGGCGCAGCCGGGGTCCTCCAGACGCGTCTGGATGTGGGGGGGGTGCCCTAGGTGACCGGGGTTGGGGGCTGAGCTTGGAGAGGCGGAGGGGAGAGGACGAGCGTCCGTGGGGATGGGGTCTGGTCCGGGCTCCGGGGCGCGGGCGAGGATGGGGGAGCCCGAGGCGCGTTGCGAGGGGCCGCAGGGGTCCGCGCGGCCTGCGGGCTGCGAGGTGCCGGACAGGTCCTAGGAGGATCCTGGATGCGCGAGTCCGCGATGGGAAGGAGACGGGGGCCTCGCAGATGATAGTCGGGTGGAATGGGAGGGTAGCGGAGGCGGGGTGCACGCCCTGGGGCCTCTGGGGGAAGGGAAGGGCCTGAGGCAAAACTGGGGGGCAGGTGCTGTGGAGCAGGTGAGGGTGGATGCTGGGCTGTCAGGGCTGGTGGGCGGGGAAGGAAGCTCCACTGGGGGGCGGGGCTGCTGCAGGGAGCTGCAGGCCAGAGGACCCTGGCAGTGGTGGTCCTGGGAAGGGGAGTGACAGAGGAAAGATGTCAGCCTGGGCAGGAGCCCCTGAGGAATAATGGAAGGGATGTGAGGAGGTAGGGGCCAGGTGGAGGGCAGGAAGGGGCACTCGAGAGAATCAGGAGGCAGTGGTGGTGGGCGAGGGAGAGTGGGTGCAGGGCAAGGGCCTCAGGGCATCTGTCCTGAGGTTGGTGGTTCTTGGGGTTCGTGAGAGAGGAGCACTTAGTGGGACAAATGAGGCCTATGAGGGCCAGGTCCCTGACTGGGGGCGGGGTGGGGGAGGGGAGAAACACAGTGGACAAAATCAGGTCCCGAGAGCCTGAGGAGGGGAGGAGGGCAGCTTGAGAGGGGGCCGTGGGGCGTGGTAGACCAGACAAGGGGGTCCGTTCATCCGTTCGACGAGTGGTGGGTGGTGGTGGCGGCTGGGGCAGCTTGGACTGTGGGACAGGGAGGCGGAGGCCCTGAGGTTGAGTAGAGGTCTGGGAGGAGAGTGGAGGGAAGTAGTGGGGACGCAGGTTTCTGCCACACTCCGGGGGCGGGATGGGAGACTCGGGGTGTGCGGGAGGGCACGTGTCAAGCAGGTTCAGTGTGGCTGAGACAAAAGTCTCACTCAGGCCTCACCTTCTAGTCGGGGGACATGGACAAATAAATAAACCAATATGTATACGTCGAAAAAGAGTGCGTCAGGTGGTGCTTGGGTGGTGAAAAAAAATCGGCAGGGCAGGGGATGGTGGTTCAGGAATGCCTCTGAGGTGACATTTGAGCCAATGCTGGACGAGGTGAGACTCAACTCCTTTCCCTCCCTCCCCTCCCCACATCTTTCTCTGTCTCCCCCGCACACACACACACATGAAGCATTCTCCTCCCAGACCTCCTGCCCTCATCCCCCTTCCGGGCAGAGCATTCCTGGCAGAGGGCACAGGAAGTGCAAAGGCTCTGGTGGGATATAGCTGGGCCTGCGTGAGCAGCACCAGGGAGACCGACATAGACAGGAGTGAGCGAGGGAGATGGCAGCGTGGCCGTGGGTGGCTTTAGGGTCCTGTTGTGCAGGTGCTGGGAAAACCTGGTGCAGAGGTGTGGTCAGTGCTGGCTTCGGTTTTAGAGGGAGCCCTCTGGCTGCCCAGGGAAGCCATGTGAGGGTTGGGTGAGGAGTCCCGGAAAGTGGCATTTTTATAGAAAGAGCAACATCACACGGGGCTTGGCGGGTGTGCGTGACTCATTTTTTCTTCAACTCTGAGCCTCTCGGCTGTGGAAAGGGCTGCCAGGAGGGGCCGGAATGGGCAGGAAGCCTTGGAACTAGAAGAGAGGGCAGCCTGCATGCCCGAGCGGAGGAGTGAGGCTGGGAGCAGAGGCCTTGGCCCCTGGGGTTTTGCAGACTTAGCGCGGTCCTGAGGGAAGGTGGGCGAGGCGGGAGAGCCGGCCTGGGCAGGAGGGACATCTGTGCTGACACATTCTTCCTGCTGACACATTCGCAGCCAGCTCGTTTTCCTGCTAAGTGGATTAGAAGTCATCCCTCCCCAGGGGTCAAGACACGTGTATTTCCCAGGGCGGAGAGTGAACCAGAACTCTGGAACGTGTTTAACCTGGGGCTTGCTGCTGTCGGGCCTTCTGTGACATTCTAGGACTTGTGAGAAGGGATCTGGAGACCTCCCTCGGGGTGGGCGTTGTCGTGAGGCATGAACGCTGCATGCTGCCCAGCATGCAGGACGTGTGCATGTCGCACCTACTCGCTGTTGGACAGTGAGTCAGCAGTCCTACTGGAGGGAGCAAGGACAGGAGTGACAGCTTTGAGTCACATCAGTTCTTGAAGACATTGGGGTGCTGTCCCACCTACTTCCCTGGGATGGTCCTTGTGTATGCAGGTGCTGTTACGTGTTGCCCCACATAACAGGTGACACCGCCGAAGCCCAGGCCAGTGCACGACTTGCCCAAAGGGGCAGGGTCTCATGTTGGTGTTAGAGCCTTCTGGTGGCCGTGGGTGGCCCCTAGCAAAGAGGGACATGTTGGTCTGATGCCACAGGAGTAGAAGTGGGAGAGGGGCGGAAGCTCTTCTGTCTGACCCCGCATCACCTCACTTTTCCTCTGTCTCTCCCCAGGGGGAAGGCCCCCAAAGAAAAACCCAACCAACCGCTGCTCCGGCAGCCCCGCCAGGGCCCCACTGATGAGGCGCAGATGGCTGCCGCCGCCGCCCTGGCCCGGCTGGAGCAGAAGCAGCCGAGGGCACGGGGCCCCACGTCACAGGACGCCATCCGGAACCAGGGTGGGCTGCGCCCAGCCTCAGGCTGTGGCAGGGCTGGGCTATGGGTGCTCATGGGTCCCATGTCCTCTTAGTCGTGGGTGCAAATAATTAATAACTGATGACTTTGGGGGGCTTTAAAATCACAGCTGTGAGAGGGGAGAAATGCAGGAACAAAGGTCTGCTGGGTCTGGGTGGCTTGAAGGTGGGGAAGTGGAGGTCACAGGTCCTCCGGTGGTCAGGTGAAGCCTGGGGGCTAGGAAGGACCTGGAGCTAAAGGAAGGACTAGAACTCAGGCTGGCCTCAGCTAGGGGTGAGCCTGTCTCAGTAGGAGGATGTGGGTCCCCTGAGCAGGGCTGGCCTTGGGGACAGAGCAGGATCCAGACACTGACCCGCTTCTGCCTCTCCCTGCAGTGAGAAAGGAACTTCGAGCTGAAGCAACTGTCAGTGGGAGCCCAGAAGCCCCAGGGACCAACATGGTAAAAGCATCCACATGGCTGGCGACACCCCAGGGGGCCTGGGGCATGAGAGCCGGTCCGCCCCCACGTCCTCTTTCCTTTTGTCTAATTGGCCATTTCATCATCCCCAGCTGAGTGGCCAGCCCTGGGCTAGAAGTACCTGGTGGGGGATGGGACACAGAGAAAGGTCAGGGTGGGGAGAGGTCATGCTGGCCACAGGGAGCCCTGCCTTGCAGGATCGAGGCGGACTGTACCAGTGCAGTGCCACCTGGGCCCTCTATGCTTGGCACCTGATGATGCCAGGCCTGGTCGCCGAGCGTGGGACTGGATCCTGTTGGCTTGTTGGCTGGTTGCTTTTACGGTTCCTAGTTCTCAAAAGAGAAAACAGATTGAGGGAGGCAAAACTCGCTGTCCTCAGTCATGTACCTCAAAACTGAATGGGAGCCCCAATCTGTGGGATGCCAAGGCCAGTACCCTCAGCACTGCCCTTTGCTGCCGCCTTGGGAGGTAGGAGGGCTTTGCAGAGACTGGTGTAAGTGGAGGCCTTCTTGGAGGAGGAGGACCTCAAAGTGGAGCTCTGTAGAAAGCACATTCCCAGCAACTGGACCCTCGTGTTCTCCCTGGACTTCAGCGTG
The DNA here is from genome assembly GCA_030015415.1 of Cynopterus sphinx. Classification (NCBI taxonomy): domain Eukaryota; kingdom Metazoa; phylum Chordata; class Mammalia; order Chiroptera; family Pteropodidae; genus Cynopterus; species Cynopterus sphinx. The sequence continues at coordinate 38,653,697 of CM057390.1, read as the reverse complement.
GGAGAGACCCTAGAGGTGGCCTAGGGCCAGGGGCCCAGACAGAGGCCGGAACTCATCCAGGGCACCATGACCGTGGACGCCCCACCACAGAACCGCTCACCACAAGGTGGGGGGACAGGAACAGCAGCAGCTGTTGACCGAGCGCTGTGTCCAGAGCTGCCACACTGGATTCTGAGCTGGTCCTGCAGACGTGTCACAGACCAGAATATGGCCTCGGAGGGGCTTGGTCTCCGGACCACGGTGTTTCACGGAGGAGGGGACCATGTTGGGACCAGGGATGTCTGGCTCCTAGGGCCATGCTTTCAGGGCTGTGGCAGCTCAGGGGCTCGGGCTAGCCTCTGTCCACAGCCCAGACTCACACCTTTATCTTCATCCTCACAGGTGCCCGAGCTCAAAGAGGAAGGCTCGACACACCTGGCGGTGCCTGGAGTGTGCTTCATCTGCCCGCTCACGGGGGCACTCCTGAGGAAGGACCAACGCGACAGCCACATCAAAGAGGCCATTGCCTCGGTGAGTGGTGGCCCCAGGCCTCCGTCCCCCCTAGAGGTTTTGGGTCAGTGAGCCTGGGTAAGGCCGGGCAGCGCTTCCCCCTGATGTCCCCACCTGTGTACGTCGTGTTTGTTATCACTTTTAAAGAGGTGATGCTGATGTGTGGCACAGTGGGGCAGGCGTGGGGAGGTGTCCGAAGCTGCTACGCCAAACCGCCTTCCACCCACCTCTCCACCGCCCTCCCGGGAAGCGACCTCTGCGGGGAGCTCTCAGCGACGTTCCAGATACACGTCTCTTCCCCTCATGGTTTGGGTTTTGTGTAAAAGCTACCATAGTGTTCCAGCTGGCTTTCAGAGGGTGTTATCTGCCTTTAAACCCGTATAAAAAGAACACCAATTTTTTTTCCTTTAATACTTTGCATTTGGCAATAATTCCAAACTTAAAATTGCAAGAAGAGTAAAAGGTCTGAGTTCTCCACTGCTGTCATCATGGGTCACTACAAACTCGGGGGCTTCAAACAAACACGTCCAGTCTCTTCCTTGAAGTCAGAGTCTGACGTGGCTCTCGCTGGTGGCAGAGGGGCCATGGGGGCTGCTGCGTTCCTTCTGGATGCTCTGGGCGAGTCCATTTCCAGGCCTTTTCTGGCTTCTCAGCTGGCTGCATTCTGTGGCCTCTTCCTCTATCCTCACAGCCAGGGATGCCGGGCCGCCTGCTTCCGTCTGGCTGCCCTCCGGTTCTGTTTCCTCATGGGCCCTGATGACGGCCTGAGCCCTCCTGGCTCGTCTGGGCTCACGTCCTGTCCCAGGGCTGCAAGTCAGCAGCCTCAGTTCCGTGGCATGACCTGGGCTGCTGACGGTTTCTCTTCCTGAGGTGCGGGCCAGCCCGAGGCCCAGGATGCTGTCTGCCAAGTGCGTAGAGTTAGCTTCAGTTAAACACGCTGGCGGCCGCTGGGACACAGGCCTGCCTCCACTGTTGTTACTGCTGCCGCCTGGGTCGTCGGCCTCCAGGCCGTGAGGCAAGCACTTTTTGACTCCATTTCTACTCCCCTAGCACTTCTCCACTGACCCGGTAGCTGCCTCCATCATGAAAATCCACACATTCAACAAAGACAGGGACCGGGTGAAGCTGGGCGTGGAGACCATCGCCAGGTGAGTGGGCGCCCCCTCCCCTCCAGGGGCAGCCGCGTGGGCCTCGAGCCTGACTAGCTCCTGAGGGGGCTTGGGAGCCTGGCCCTGGGCGTGACCCTGTGGGGGAGGGGCTTGGCCTCTCTGGGCCTCAGTTTACTTGTTTGTAAACCAGAGAGGTTTACCGATTTGGGAGTTCCCAACGCTGGCTTCCCTGTGGATCATCAGAGCCACATGAGGGAGGCAGGGTGCCGCCACACTCCCCGACCGAGCAGGTCTGGGGTTGCTCAAGTCAGTCTTGCTCATGAGCTCCCATTATTCTGGTTTTGTCCATTAACACTGTGGTTCGTTGGTGCTCTCCAGGGGAGGTAGGACCGAGGAGCGGGCACAGTGACGGGCCCCCCATCTGATTGCACCCCAACCCCCGAGTCACTTTACCACAGGGCTGGCGGTGGCTCTGAGCTGCTGCCTGGCTGGGAGTGGGAGGTACAGAGGAGCCAGGCAGCCAAGCCCGTCCCCATCCCCCGACTCTGCCCCAGGTACCTGGACAACATCTACCTGCACCCTGAAGAGGAGAAGTACCAGAAGATCAAGCTGCAGAACAAGGTGTTCCAGGTGAGGGCTGCGAGCAGTGACTTCTAGCCCAGTGTCGCCAGTGTGGCCGAGCCACCTCAGCCACAGGGCCCCAGAGTGATGCTGGGGGCCGTGGGAGGGCCCTCCGAGGATGCGGGCCGAGGCGGGCAAAGGTGGCACATGGACAGGGACCTTTGTGAATGTTGGTCATTCAGGGTATCTGTATTTAGTGGCCCCCCCGTACCACCCCCGGCACATTTTGATTTTAATTTGAATAGTTGGGAACACATCAGCATTGGAGTGATTTCTCACACACACAACCATTAATGGCTTTTGTGGAGAAATTGTGGGGTCCCTCCACCCTGATCCATGTCACCTGTGCTGCTCGCAGGACACCCGCTGCCCCCCTGCATCATGTGTGGCTCCCTTCCACTGTCGGGACCACCCATGCTGTCCTTTGGCTTTTTAGCTCCTCTTTCACCCCTGTTGTTGGTCTTTGGGGTCCCACGTCCTCTGAGCAGCTGCCTCTCCTTAGGCAGCTTTGGGGGTTTGTCCTGCCCAGAGGGTAGCAGCTGCGCTGAGGGGGACGCTGGGCTGGGTGGGCTGCGAGGCTGGGTGGGGAGGCCCAGGGCCCTGTGTGACCTCCAGCTCTGTTCCCAGGAGCGTATCAACTGCCTGGAAGGGACCCACGAGTTTTTTGAGGCCATTGGCTTCCAGAAGGTGCTGTTGGCAGTTCCGGATCAGGGTAAGCTGAGCAGAGAAGGGCCACGGCTGAGCTGGAGTTGCGGGGTGTGTGTGTGGGGGACTGGCTCTGGGGTCTTCCTGCTGTGGCAGTGACGTCCCTGCGTGCTCCAGAGGGCCCTGAAGAGTTCTACGTGCTCAGCGAGGCCGCCCTGGCCCAGCCCCAGAGCCTGGAGCGGCACAAGGAGCAGCTGCTGGGTGCTGAGCCCCTGCGGGCCACGCTGGCCCGCCAGCGCTGTGTCTTCCGGCCCTCGCCCCTGGCCTCACAGTTCGACCTGCCTGCCGACTTCTTCAGCCTCACGGCCGAGGAGGTCAAGCGGGAGCAGAGGCTCCGGTCCGAGGCGGTGGAGCGGCTGAGCGTGCTGCGGACCAAGGCCATGCGGGAGAAGGAGGAGCAGAGGGAGATGCGCAAGTACACCTACACGCTGCTGCGCGTGCGCCTACCCGACGGCTGCCTCCTGCAAGGTGAGGACGGGTGGGGACAGGCAGCTCTGGTGATCGCTGCGGCGGGAGAGCTGTGCCTGGCAGGCAGGAGCGGATGGCCTCTCTGGTCTGAGCGCGGCTGGGCCGGGCGGGCCCTGGGGGGTTCCCGGGATCTCCAGCCCTGCTCTGACAGTGCCCCCCACTGCAGGGACCTTCTACGCCCGGGAGAGGGTGGCGGTACTGTACGGTTTTGTCCGAGAGGCCTTGCAGAGCGACTGGCTGCCCTTCGCGCTGCTGGTCTCTGGGGGACAGAAGCTGTCGGAGGACGAGAACCTGGCTTTCAACGAGTGCGGGCTGGTGAGTGACGAGCCCTTCGCGTGCTGGGCCCCGGGTCCTCTCCAAGCGGGCACGTGCCCCTCACCAGGGTGGCGCTCATCTGCGTGGGGCGGTGTTAGGAGCAGGCGGTGTCAGGCTCCCTGGGTTTCAGTCCTGCCTTCCGCCTACGCACTGTGACCTTGCGTTACTTGTTTCCCCCTGTAAACTGGGAAGGAAGGTGGCGGGCGTGTTAGCTCGAGCCTCTGAGGAGCGGAACCCAGTGGGGGTGGAAACGGATTGACTGGGGAGGCCAGAGGGTGGCCTGAGTGGGAGGCCCCGACTGCTGCCCAGCCCTGGGATGGCCTCAGCTGGCCCGGGGGCGTCCCCCGGGCCGTCCATAGGAGAGGCCCTTGCTTTGAGAATGGGCTGACCACAGGACTGGGCCTCACTGGTGCCGCTGGCGTCACTGGCAGAGAGCAGCCTTGGGACAGTGTGACCCTGGCTCCAGCATGAGACGGTCAGCGTGAAGATGTGCGCTTGGTCCTGTGGGGCCAGAGCGAGGCTGAGGCTTCTCGCCCTGCCACAGGTACCCTCGGCCCTGCTGACCTTCTCCTGGGATGCGGCGGTGCTGGAGGACATCAAGGCCACAGGGGCTGATCCGGACTCCTCTATTCTGAAACCCGAGCTCCTTTCGGCCATCAAGAAGCTCTCGTGAAATAAAAGCAGGCTTGGCTTCAGCCCCGGGGCCTGTCTCATGTTGTCCTGCTTCCTGCACCACTGCTGCTGTCCCAGCGCCCCTCCACACCAGGGTTTTCTGCCACCTCGGGGACTGTTTGCCCGGTCCACAGAGCGCCCAGGCAGGGGAGGGCCGCTGGTTGGCTCGTGACTGCTGCCCAGAGAGCTTTTAGGGCCACACTGGGTCTAAGTCTCCTTCAGCTGCTCTTAACCCATTTAACCCCAGGCACGAAGGGTAGGGACAGGCACCTTCCTGGGCAGGAGAGTAGCCTTAGGTGCCATGCTTGGCCTGAGGCTGCCTTGTAGGGTGGCTGGTGTCAGTGGCATGAGAGGGAGAAACTGGGCTTGGCAGGACAGAATTCTATAAATTCTGAACCCAAATAAACAGGTCGTTTGCCTCATCTCCTGGTGGTGATTCCAGCTGTGCGTTGCAGGGCAGGCCCAGCAGCCACTGTCACCCAGGGGCTGCTGAGGGAGGGTGCCCCAGGGGCCTGGGCTATAGGGTCAGGCCTCTTAGGCCCTGCTGATGTCCATGTTCTCATCCCTGGAACCTACAAATTTTGCTTTACAAGACGAAAGGGACTTTGCATGTGAGTAAGGATCTCCAGATGGCAGTGTCCTGGATTTTCCAGACGGGCCCAGTGCTGGCTCCTCTTCCTTCTAGATCCTTCCCTGTGCTTAGAACTGGTGGCTGGTCCTCTGGCCACTGCCAAGGGGGTCATGGCCAGACTTGAAACTTCAAGGTCCCAAGTGTGACTTTAAAAGCTAAAATCCCTCAGCCAGCAAGCTGCCCCGTGCATGCCCTCATCTCACACCTGGGCCACCAGCAGCTCTCTCCACGTGGGGGACAGGCCCCATGCCTGTCACTCTGGTAACATGTCCCCTCTCTGTCACCAACTGTCGCTAGGACAACTGAAATGGGCTTAAGGGGACTTGGTGGCACGGGCAGCTGTGTCCACGTTGTTAACACGTGTGCCTGTCCTACACGCGCCTGTGTTCACACAGCTGTACCCTGCCTCCAGCAGGTCCCAGCTGGGCTCACGCCCTTACTCTGCAACTGGGGTGTGTCAGCCCCACCCAAATGGGGTCCCTGAAGGAAGACCAAAGTGGTGGTGGTGGGGGAGGCAAGCCTCATGGAATCGTGGTCACCACCCAGCAACAGGTCGTGTTGCCCAGTCTGTGTCCAGCTATAAACTGGTCTGCACACGGCTATGCCTGCTGGCTCTTCCCCTTTGGGGGCAGCGGGAACAAAAGCAACTTACCATGAGGAGTCAGCAGGACGGGAGTCCAAGTCGGACAAAATCCGTGACCTCCTACCAAAATGTTAGCTCCCTGAGACCTTCAGCGTGTGCTCAGAACCTCGGGGGCTGTCACTGCCCCAGTGCAGGGCTGCTCCAGTCTCGGGGACTAGGGCTCAGGTGTCCGCAGCTGGCTCCACACTCCTCAATTCAACTCCCTGAGGTGTGGCCGGACCCAGAGGTCCATCTGGAAGCCAGGATTCAGGTTCCAGAGGCCCAGAACACGCCCCACTCACATCCCAAGAGGCAGGAGGGACTGACCTGCCATGTGCACCTGCTGCAAAGCTTCGCCCTGAACTAGGTCAGCAGAGAGGCTGAGGCTTCACAGCAGAGACGGTGCCAGGCTTGGGCTGCAGGTGAAGGCGCACACCTGCCCGCCCGCAGAAACGGGGTTAGAGAGACGAGTCACAGCAGGTGAGGAGCAGGCGAAAAGTTTATACACATGCACACCGGGTCCCAGCCCCACTTCACCGTGCGGGGCGCCAGTTCATTCACAGCATTTTGTCACAGTGCCCGCCGGGGCCGCAGGGCACGCCGTGCCTGCACAGGCCAGCGCACCACAGTAATGCTTCATTAAGGGGCAGGTGACTATGCAGCTTCTGGGGGAGATTTTTACAAACATCAAAGTGAAGGAATCAAGCGTCCTATGTACTTCCCGACCCTCTGGGGGCGGGAATGCGAAGCGGGACAAAGTGCTCTTTACACAGGAATCGTAGGACTTTCAAGTATCTGAGAGGCATCTGAGAAAACCCTAACCATTCTACATACACCAGCCAGTAGGGTGCTCAGGAGGGGCCAAGTGAGCCGGAGGGCGTGGGGCTCTCACCGGTGTCCATTCCCACCAGGCCCCCAGCTCCGGCAGTGGTTTCACACGGGTCCTGGACCTCTGCAAGGGGAGAGGGGATGCCTTAGCCGGCTGCACTCATGTCACTGGGGCCTGGAACTGCTCTGGGGGCCTTCTCAGGGTGGGACCCCCTTCTGACTGTGGTTAGAGGGGCATGGCTGTGACACCCACACCTGTCCCCTTTCTAGACAGATGTACTTCCTCGTGGCTCTCAGCCAGACCTGTCCCCTCAGCTTGCTCACCAGAAGAGCCAAATCTCAGCCTGCCTCGCTAACCCCCCAGGGAGAGAGGGGGCCCCATTGAGTAAGGCGAGGAGACGGGCATGGAGGCCAGGTGGCTCCGCTGAGAACCGCCGGACCTCGGGCTGCCCACCTCATCCCTGAGCTTGACTGAGGCCACACCCTTCTCCCTGGCAGCAACCAACCTTTGGTCCTTTGGTTGCGTAAATGTAGCTTTCAGACCAAGTCAGATCCTCGAGGGCCTGGATGGAACCGACCACCCACCCCGCCCAGTGCCTTTTGGGGTCTTTTAGCCCAACCCCCACTATGCACGAGAGGGCACATGCCCCCCCGCCTGTGGCTGCCAGTCTGCATGAGGGTCTGGGGCCATTCTCACCTGCAACACCCGAGATGTCCATCATCACACAGTCACCGTCCTCTTCCTCTTCCTCCTCCGTGTCTGCCTGGAAGCCGTCCAGGTCCCCAGCTCCTACCTGACAGACAAGGGGCACAGGCTGTCAGCATGGGTGTTGCAGGGCAGGCCCACGTGCGACCCCTCCTGCCACGCATCACTCTCGACGTCCTCTACCAGTGTCAGCAACAAACCTGAGGCATCTGTCTGATTGGCCAACGAGCAAAGGAAACCTTGGAGAGCTCTCGCCAATGAGCTAAATTTAGGTCTCCGAAAACTACCACTGTCATGTTTCCCTTATTACAGAAATAACTGGTAAACGTTTTTGAATTAGAAACAATTCTGGGCTTCTGATTTGTTCTGAGATGGATAAAGCACGTACTTTCTCTGAGTTTATCATCTGAAATAAACGGCTGAGGGCTCAGTTGGTCAGTGCTTTCTGTCTCCTCTGCCTGACGCTTGCCAGCCCCCGATTTGTGCTTAGACCGGTTCTGCCAGTGAGGATGCCGTCTGGGCAACTGAGGACAAGGTCAGGAGGGACGAAGCAGGGACGAAAGGCCTCTGCTAGGGGTAGAATTTCTAACGAGGTTCTCCCCTGGCATTAGGCCGAGGGGAGAGAAAGACACTGTGGAAGTAGCAGGACGATTTTAAACATCAGCCATCCACACGGTGCTCACGCTCTGTAAGTGAACACAGAACCAGCACGGGAGGCGAGGACGGGCTCATTTCAACGGGGAGGCTACTTCTTAAAACACTTTGAAATTCCTCTGCTACAGAAACCTCCGTTTGCCTGGAAAAGGGACGACAGAGCAGTAAGACTGTCCAGTTTGCACACTGGGTGCCTGCAAGTTCAAGGCCCCATCAGATGCTCTAGGTCCAGACTCCTCGGTGGGTGGAGCATCACTGAGACAGGAACATTCCCCAGGTCACCACTGTGGGGTGCCGAGGGCAATTTCCAACCATCTGTTCTCAAAGAATTGACTGGCTGGGAAGAACAGGAGCCCAGCTCTGGATTACAAGAATTGGGGAGATGCTTGTTTGGGGCTGTTATGCCAAAAGAACAGACAGATCTCTTCATGTCCTCCCCCGGTCACTGCCCCGCAACGGGAAACGCAGTGTAGAGGAACCACTAGCCACAACCTTCCAGGCACAGGACAAGCTATAAAACATTCCACAGCGGGAATTTCGGACACCCCAAGTCCCCCGTTCTGGGCGGCCAGCAGCCTGTCCTGACAGGAAAGTTGTCATTGCACTGTCACTGCTGCAGGCGGCGGATGCAGAGACGAAGAAGGGAGAACATGTGAGACACGCAGCAGTTCAGAAGACATGTGGCAGCTGCAGACTTACGGCTGTGTGACAGGCTGTTCTTAGTTTCATTTCGATCATGGAATATGTTTGAGTGGAAATGGGTAACAGAACCTGTCCCCATTTTAAAATAAAATGGAGTCACCCTGGGGCCACAGCTACTTGGTGGTGGAGTAGGAGCTCCACCTCAACCTGTTCGCCTCACTAGGTAACGCCCAGATGATTTTACAGTTTTGAACTCTACATGGTTTTAAAGTTCTCAAAGCCTCACAAAGCCTGATTCACTCTAAAGCACTCACACATTTACAGCTGAGCTACAACTTCCCCCGGGGGTGCAGAAATACCAGTTAGCGACTTTGCCAAGACGCAGGGGGAAGCGTTCTGCACGCTCCTAGCTGTGGCTATGTCACCACTCTGTGGGTGGTGTGCAGCGGCAGGCCTGCTCCTGCACTCCCTCCCTCCCAAGACAGAACTGGAATTTTGTTGGGGGACAGAGGGTGGTCAGGTCTCATTTCCCAAACTCTCTTGAAGCTCACGGTGGCTGTGCCAAAGCGTTTTGGCCAGAAAGATATAGGTGGAAGTCGGCTGGGGTATCCCTTTCCGGCGGAATGGCTGTCTCCCCAGCGAGGGCTCAGCCACCCTCACTCACCCTGCTGGCCAGGCCACCGGCTAAGGAAGGAGGGAGAGGGAGAGGACTCAGCCACTGGACTAGGACGTCACACGAGCTCAGGCCTTCTTGCTGGAGACAAAGCCCTGTGTGTTTACGCCACAACACAGGGCCTCTGTTACCTTCAGCTGGACAGTCCTCAGGACCCCGTGCTGTCGAGCAGGGAGCAATCGAGAGCAGTGGTGAAGCTGACTGCCCACAGGCCGCTCCCAGGACGCCCCAAGGAGCTGGTGCCTACTGCACTGGCCCACGCTGCTGTCCCGGCCCCTTCCCACAGGACCCCCTGAGCAGGGGCTCTGAAACGCAGACTGTAGCCCTTCTGACCCCGACATCAGGCTCGCGGAGCAGGCATGCCCAGATCAGATGGTTTTGACTCCCTCCCTGGGCGCTGCTTCTGCAACAGGGAACGCAGGACACACAACCGCGTGTATCTCGGGTGAAACACCTGCATCACCCACTCCCAGGCACATGCTTTCTGCCGCATTCGCCTGTCACCCAGGAGGGTGTACTGCGCCTGACCTGTAGCATTTTCTTTCCTGGAGGCTCAATTAGAAAACGAGGCTTCTTATACCAACAAAGCTAGCACTGTGCCTAATGTGTGAGGGGACCTGGTGTGACAGGCAGAACCGTGGTCCCACATGGAGAAACACTGGTTATAAACAGAAGTGGGGACAAGGGGAACGCAGGTATGACCCCACAGGAGACCCTGCAGGACTCCACACCAACCCAACGAGACAGACAGTGGGCACAGGGCTGCCCTGGGGGAGGGCTGGCAGGGCAGAGGCCCACAAACACTGCCTGAGGGTCCTCCAGTACCAGCCATTTTCAAATCGGGGTCCCCAGCTGGTTTTAACCAGAACGGCCAAGTACAGGTTCCTTCTGAGATGGGCTAACGATGAGATCGGCCACGAAAGCTTCTGTGGCTCGAACACCTAAAAAAGCTAATGAAGCTCGTCATTTTGGATGAGGCCCAGGGAAGGAAGTGTCTGTGGGTCAGGGGCCCTGTCTCCTCGCCCAGGGCACCCCATGGCACTGAGCTGCATCCACAGGCAGGCAGAGCTGCGCACCCAGGCCCATACGGACAGTGGCTCTGGGAAGTGACAGGGAATAGTTGACACTGGACCGCTCTGCCAGTCCCTGTGGCTGTGACAGTGGAAAGTTTACAAACACCAGACATCATTTCAGGAGTGTCTTCTCTTGCCTCTGCGCCCTAAGCCGCACAGTAACGCCCGCAGAGGGGCAGTGGGCGGGAGCAGGGAGTGCGGGGTGAACACCTACTCTCCCTTCTCTGTCCCACCTGGCATCGGTGCACCATCTCCTGAAGGGGGCACCGCCCCAGCGGGAAAGCCAGCTCTTACCACCCTGCCATAACCTAACAGCGAGGGGCCAGCCTGACGTGAGAATCCATAACCGAGGAGCTACGAAGCCACAAAACTCGAATGCATGCGACCAAGCATGAGAGGCCAGTCCGAAGCCTGCACATCGTGTGATTCCCACAGTGAGACACTCTGGAAAAGGTGAAGCTGCATAAGTGGCAAAGGGGCAGTGTGTGCCAGGGGCTAGGGGAGGGACGGATGACCAGGCGGAGCACGGGAGACTTTTACAGCAGTGAAGCTACTCTGCGTGGTGCTGCAATGGTGGACACGTGTCATTACGCATTGGCTCAAACCCAAAGAATGTGCAATGCCAAGCATGAACCCTAGAGGCAACGACGACTTCGGGAAATAATGATGTGTCAGTGCAGGTTCAAGCGTGACAAAGGTGAGGGATGTTGACAGTGGGGAGGCTGTGTGTGTGCAGGCCAGGGGGTGAGTGAGGAGGAAAACCCTTGTACCTTCCTCTCGATTTGGACAGTTTTGTTAACGAAATTTTGCTGTGCAACCGCTCACCCTGGTTGCCCCGCCCCTCACCTGCCCATCGTGCCTGCGCTTCTTCATGAACTGCGTGATGCACATGCTGCCCGCCGACTTCCTCTTCAGTGAAGTGGGTGTCCCCTGGCTGGACCCCGCAGCAGGGATGCTGCCACTGTCCTCCCTGGTGGCCGAGGGCACCATGGTGACATAACTCCACTGGCAGGGCACAGGCAGGTGTTCCTGATCGAAGCTCTTCAGCACGTGCGGGTGGACGTACCAGCACATCCGGAAGTCGGGCCTCTTCTCGTACACTGAGTTCTCAGAAATAATTCGCTTGAGTCTGGCCTTGGAGGGGACGGCAGTGTCCAAGCCGGCGGTAGGCGTCTGCGGGCGGGAAGAGCCAGGGCTGGGGGGGCTGGCGGTGCTGCTCTCTGGACTGCCGGCGTCCCTGCTGAGCAGTCCCTGGCGGCAGCACTCCTGGAACTCCCGGATGATCACTTTGCTCCCGTTCACATTCCCGTGCAGCAGCGGGAGCAGCTGGGCCAAGACTGGTTGAGAGAGGAGGGGACACGGGAGGGTGTCAAGACATGGGGGAAATGCCACACATGGTTCCTCAACCCGTCACCAAGGTCAAGGGACAGTCTGCTTCGGGTGGCCTTTCATGGGTGGATTTAAGGCACATGAACTTGCTCCAGAAGGGACTGTCAAGGCCAAACCTCACAGGGGTGGATTGGCACAGCTAGTGTCCTTGGTGGACTCTGTGCTTTTTTCCTTAGTCGTGGCCCCTGTGCTCTCCTTCTGAGTCAGGGATCCTGCCCGGCTTTGGAAAGGAGGCACAAGTTAGGGATGTGACTGACCCTGGGCCAGGAACTCTGGGCCTGTGTCCCTGCTGGTGAAGCGGGCTAAATACATGCGCCACCTCGTCCTGCTGTTGTGGGTATCAGAGAAGGAACTGGCTTTTGTGACTCGTCAAACTTCTGAACTATTAATCCACTCGCCTAATAAGTCTCCTGCCTGTGGCCCCGGTGGCCTGGTGGCCCTGGACTGCCCAGGCCTCAGACCAGCTGGGAACCCACCCCTTCCCCAGTCCAGCACTCACTCTGCTGGTCCTTCTTCTCTCTCCTGGAGGCTTTGGGTGTCTGCTCCTCCTCGGAGGGCACCGTCTCCAGGAGGCACGCCATGAACTGCTGCAGCACCTTCAGGTCAGCACTGCTGTCCCTGTCCGCCGCCCAGACGCAGCCGATCTTCACGGGCTGTAGCACGCGGAACCTCTTCCCTTTGGCTAGAAACTCATCCCACTCCTTGGCCTTGAGCTTCTGGCGAACCTTGTAGTTCTCGGGGTCAGCACACTCCTTGCAGGTGAGGGAGCAGATGCTTACTCAGGATCCCTGCTGCCCTCCACCCAGGCACTGTTGGCCACCCCCCTCAGGGACAGGAGGAGAGAGTCCGTGGGGGTGGTGACCCACAGTCAGGGCCACGGTGGAAACCTCAGTCTCCACCTCCCTACTCGCTCCTCTCCTAGCATCACTGGCGAGGTGCAGTTTCAGTCGGAACAGTTGTGAGCACCGTCAGTGTTTTAGAGGCGTTCGCCCTGTCTGGCCATGACTGGCGAGTCACGGGTGCACGAGAAGAGGCCTCTTAACGCCACTCTTGATTTTCAGGTTAACATGTGATCTTGGGGCTGTCATAGCAACCCAAAATCACCCAGCACTGGCACGAGGGTGCAACAAGACACCAACCTGCCTCCTTGGTCAGAAACACGTAAGGAACACACACGTGTTTCAAGTCTGCCTCAGAAAGAGTATCACCCCCCAGTGCGTCCAACCTGTCACCGTTTCCCCCCGCCAAACACTGCAACTGACAGGCCACGGGAGCCTTAGAATGGCTTACTCAGAAGTTCCACCGTCTGCTGGTGGTGGTGCTGGTGGGGTAAACTCAAAGGGGATCGGAAGAACCTTCTGGAGAGAAGGCAAGTCTATATTTAAGGGGTCCCCAACCCCTGGTCCATGGCCAGTTAGTAAGCGGGCTGCACAGCAGGAGGTGAGCAGCAGGAGAGGGAGCATAGCTTCATGTGCATTCGCAGCCGCTCCCCAGCGCCGGCATCACTGCCTCAGCCTCACCTCAGATCGTCAGGTGTTAGATTCTCATGAGGGCACCGGCCCCTGGTGCCACAAAGGCTGGGGACCGCTGCTGTTTTACTTCAAGTGGTGGTTTCACAACCGTTGCCAATAGTTAAAACCCATCAAACTAAAGAATTATAATCTGTATGTTTTGTTGTATGTTAATTATACTTCGGCTAAACAAATGTTAAAAAAATTTAAAAGGTGTGGCAATCTGACTCAGGGACCACAGCCATTCTCTGACCCGGGTTTCTCTTGACACCCGTGGGGAATTTTCTCCCGCCCTCCCCGGCCAAACATCAGCTCAGGGTCCAGTATCCCCACAAACAGCCACACGCTGGGGACTGCCTTCCTGGCTATGAGGACCGAAATACACGTGGGGCAGGCAGGGTACAGAAGCACAGTCCCCAGGTCAGCAGCCACCACACTCCAGCCCGACTGAGCGCTCCTCCGAGCCAATCGCTTCCTTGTGTACCCTGCTCACCTCGATGACTCCCTCGTCCTCAGACAAGTACCCATGGGGCACGAAAAAACCATCATCCTCGTCTTCATCGTCTCCTACTTCGTCATCATCATCCTCAAAAAAGGAAAAAATAAAGTATGTGGAAACAGGATATATGTTCCATCAAAAATTTAAATCTGTGAACTTCTAAGAGAAAAAAAAGCCACTTACTATTCTGTTGTCCCTACGGACAGCATGATGCTTGGCCGAAACCCTACTAATAAATCCCATTATATACAGTGGGGGTGAGGGCAGGCCGAACACAAGGCAGGAGGGCATGGAGGGGCCCTGGGAGCCCCAAGACACAGATGTGCCCATCCAGAAGGGGTGACACTGTTCGGTTATAACCCATAGCTGCCACATGGGTTAGTGTTGCCAAATGACGCTGAAAGCCAGATGTGAACCTCTGGCCGACATCTTCAGACAGCTCTGCAGGTGACACAGAAGCTGTGTGGCGAGCCTGGCCCAGGGGGCTGTGGGCCTGTGGCAGAACCCACACTGTTCCCAGTCTGCGCTCACCCCTTCGCTGTGGGAGAGAGACTCTCCCGGCTCCTCTTCTTCCCACTCGTCATCACTGTCCACCTCATAGTCCAGGAGCTTCTGAGAAAAGAGTTGCACACTGCATCACCACCGCCCCTAAGGGCTGGAGCACTTACGGAACCCAAGAGACCAACACGGACGGGCCAGGAAGGAAACGCGGAGACGCACCCTTCCGCCTGCGCACTCACCTTGTCCTGGGCCCAGGGGTCCCTCGGGTGGATGACCGTCGTCTTCTTGTTCCACGTTCCCCAGTATGCTGGTCGGTGATTCTCTGAGAACTGCAGGAGCTTCATCCTGCCAAACTTCTTCCTTTCGGGACCGCCGTCTACCTTGCTGCTCTCCACAATCATGACATCACTAGGGACAAGAACTGCACTCAGCAACGCTCCTCCTGGTGACATGTTCCCTCACCCTGAGCCCTCCCAGGGAAGCAGGCCACCAATGCTTCACACTGCGGGACACAAGAGCAGTGGCAGCAAGACACAGACTGCCCCGTGCAGCCGGCCTGTGCCACGTCAGCAAGTGGGGACTCAGGGAAAAGTGAGGCCGCGGGAACAGGGCAGCACACTGTGCGAAGAGACCAGGAGGCCAGACAGGCAGCCTGAGGTCCAGGGGTGTAGCCGAGAGATTTGGGAGGCTCATGGAAGCAGAAGGGAAGCTGGACGAAACACCGAAGCCAGGGAGCGTGACCTGGGAGGCCAGCGCCTGGCTGAGGCCCCACTGGGCCAGCAGTGGCTGGAACCCAGAGCTCGGCCAACGGCGCCGGCTTCAGCGATGGAAGAGACACTGACCTGTTAAAAATGTCCGCACCGTGGTTAGAAACCACGGTGGGTCCAGACCGGAGGGGCCGCCGGCCCTTCAGATCTCTCAGGAAGGAGAAGTCACTGTTCTGCTGCAGCAGGAGCTGGTCTAGCTGATCCAAGAGCTCTTGGTCAAAGGCAGTCCGCCAGCGAGGCGCGAGGACCATGTTCTCTTTAATTTCAAAAGGGGCGAACTTCCCGCAGGAGCCGGCCAGGGTCTGAAATGGAGGAGACAAGTGACGGCATGCTGGGTGGTGGACCCTGCTCACGAGGCAAGGGGATGCCCCAGCACACCAAGTCAAAGGGGACATGTGTGGTGCCACCAACACGGGTTTCTGAAAAAGGCAAAACCTCAGGGACAGCGGTGGTGGCCAGAAGCTGGTGGGGAAGTAGGGGACCAGTTCTGAGGGAGCTGTCTAGGGTGATGGAAACTCTGGATCTGGATTATGGCGGTGGCCATGTGGCCTTGCACATTGTCAAAAGCCATTCAACGGTACTCCTGGAGATGGCGGATTTTATTGTAAATTATATCTCAACAAACCTGACTTTTCTTAGAAAGAAAAGAGAAAGACGACAATAAGACCTGAGCTCCCAGGTGAGAAAAGTGAGGCCCAGAGAGTCACCTGCTTACAGTGAACCACAGCTATGACACAAGGTGACTTTCGACACCAATGGCTGTGAACCTAAAACACAGGCTTGTGTCCCAAGAGCCACCCACTGTGAATTCTGGCCAGTCTGACCTCCCTGCTCAGGCTCCTGCAGGGAAGTTCTAATGCCTGTGTCAGTATATCCCAAACTGGTGGCACATGAGAACATGGGGACATAATAGGAGAATCTACGTCCATCAAGTTTAAGAAGAAAGCCAGCCTTTACCTCAGCGAGGAAAGAACAGTTGAGGCCAGCAGCCCTCACTGTGGCCCCATGATGGGGTCGCCCGGGGACTGTCAGCAATCCTGATGCCCACGCTGGGACGGGATCTAGGCCCGTATCTTTTAAAGTTCCATGGTGATGACAACACAGCCAAGAACCAGCAGACTGTTCTCATTAACGAGAGCTGGGGACATCGGGCACCCACCTGGGAAAAGGGCCACACCCCATGCCATGGGCACAGAGAATCCCAGCTAGGCTACAGGACTAGACAGGAAAAGCAAAACCTAAGCTAAAAACCAAGCAAACAAAAACCTTAAAAAAATTAGAATGTATCTATCTATAACCACAGAACACCTAGGGCTTTCAACCAAAAGCCAATTGCCATAAAGTAATAAAAATGTCAACATTAAAACAAAAAATTACAATGAAAGACACACCATAAATAAACAAGTCAAAAGGTAAGTCCATGTGCTGAAAGTATCTATGTGTATATCACCAAGGATGAAAACACTGGCTACATAGATAACTCCCAGAGAGCAGAACAAAAAGCCAAGCCTCTAAAGAAACAAAATGGCAAACAAACACAAAAGATATTCAACTGCACTAAGCATCAAGAGAAAATGTAAAGTGAAACAAGCATATCAATTTTTATTTACTTATTTTTACTTCTCTGGTTGGCTAAGTTAAAACTCATCAAGTCCAGCGCCAGTGGCCGGAGGGGAAGAGTGTATTTCCCGTGTTCCAGGGAACGTGCCCAGCATTTCCTGTCAGGAGGGCACTCGGACAATAACTGATACAAACTTGCTCAAGTGTGTACCTTGGGTCTAGCAGCGAGCCCACCTTCAGGTGGCCATCCTAAAGGAACGCACCTCCATAGAGAGGTGTGTCAGTGACATTCAGGGCACCAGTGATGGGGGAACATCACAGAGAAACGGACATATTCCACTCACATTATGAAACACTATGCAGCAGCAAAAAAGAACGAAGTAGACCCAACGTGCCGACACGGCAAGAATCCAGGGCACATACAGGTAAACATACGGTAACGGATTCAGAGCTCGGATGCACATGTATGCAAGATGCAAAATACACGAAGGGATCTAAACATAGAAATTTCCAGAACGCTCTTGCATCAGGGGAGCATGGAGGGACAAGGGTTGGGGGTTTGGGGTCTAGACAAACTGATGCCAGCTCTGAGGGCCACTGGGTGCCAGACTGCGGAAGTGGAATTCTGGGCCGTTGTCCTACGCTGACCCTTGCCTTCCATCCTGAGCATAAAGTTCTGAGAATAAGGACTAGGTTTCTTACACCTTCCCACAAAGCTCCTTACATGACTGTGAAGCAACTCTTAAGCACTGGGCCCTTTCTGTCTTTTCATGGACCCAGCGAGAACTTCTAGGCTCCACCAGAAACGGCAGCTCCCTGTGCCAGCGGAGGCCCCTCTGCCGGAAGGCGTGCTCGCTGGGCAGGGATACCCTTTTGGTTTTCAAAAGGAGGAGCCTGACAGAGACAAAAAAAAAAAAGCCAAAGGAAACCGCTGCTTGCTCACCTTGGGGGCCTGCGGAGTCTTTGGTTTCTGGAAGAACCTCGTGATTTCGGCCTTCTCCGCTTTAATGCGCTGCAATTTAAGATATGATGAGGAAATAAAAGAAGCGGTATGTTTTCAAACATGCAAAGGCCCCTAGAACTGAAACCCAAGCATTTTAAAGTTTGAAAGCATTATTTTTATGTTAACCTACCAACCCTCAGCTGGGTACCAGGTAACCTCAGGGTGCCAGTGCTACTCTTACAGGCAGAAGGGCCATGACAGGCCAGCATGACCATGAGCTACAGGACTGGATCTGCACATGTGCCAGTCCCCGTGGGGCCACTGGGCTTCCCACAAGATAGGGAACACTGGGTATGACAGGGCACAAACCCCCTTTCCTGTGGGTCCTGGAGAATGGTACCTTTTCTTCTTCTCGCAACCGTTTCTCCTCCTCCTTTTTCCTCTTCTCCTCCAGCTTAGCCCTGTGGGACATGAAATTTGATTTCCACCAACCTGCACACTATACACACATGAAGCCCGTGTTCCTGGATGATGACCTGCCATCGATGGTGGCACCCCCTGGGCTCGGCATCCACTGGGGCACTCACTCCAGGGCCTCCTGCCGCTCCTTGCGTCGCTCC
The DNA here is from genome assembly GCA_030015415.1 of Cynopterus sphinx. Taxonomy (NCBI): domain Eukaryota; kingdom Metazoa; phylum Chordata; class Mammalia; order Chiroptera; family Pteropodidae; genus Cynopterus; species Cynopterus sphinx. The sequence continues at coordinate 38,635,699 of CM057390.1, read as the reverse complement.
TCCTTGAGCCGCTGTTTCTCCGCCTTCTCCTTTTCATCCTTCTCTCTCTTCTCCCGCCTCTCCTTCTCCTTCAGCTCCTTCTCTTCCTCCCTCTTCTTTCTGGCCTCTTCCTTGGCCCGCTTGGCCTCCTCCTTCAGCTTCTCCTTTTCTTCTTTTTCAGCCCGTAACTTCAGCTGCTTGCCCAAACGCTCCTTATCCTGTAGCCAAGAGACAATGAGACAGCTCTGTTCCCTGTAGGCCTCTTGGGAAGGGTCGTGAGCATCATGGGGATGGCTGAGTTCAAACAGAAGGGTAAAGATGGAAGGAACCGGCACCAGGAGAAGCGGGATGCTCAGTGTCCTTACAGAGGTTTTTCAACGTGTCACTTTTCCTTCTGTTGTGAGAAAAGTGGTGAGAAATGTCACAGGACCTTATGGGGCATTCAAAATGAGATTCATTTAAAATACCTCTTAAACATGAGGTGAAGCTTATTTCTTACTTAACTACGGAGCCCTGGGCCACCCGTGCAGGGTGCTGCTGTTGGTGTGGGCCACATGCATTTAATCAGAAAGCTGCGGTAAAATGAAGAGGCAGAAACGCCTGCAGGTTTCGCCCCCCTGCTTTTAAAACAAGAGCGTTTCCCTTCCCTTCTCCCCAAACCTTACCAGATGACAGGGTTTATTTTATTTCTTTTGAAATGGAAGACTGGATGAGGAAAGGACGGGGAACCTGACAGGGGAAGTCTAAAAAAGAGTGCAGAACAGACGAGAAGGCAGAACAAATAAAAGCAAAAAAAAATTATTTTATCTTTAAAATAATTTCTCAAGATCTGAAAGGAAGGGCAGATGCTGAGAAAGAATAATCTCTATGACTAAGGAGAAACCGGCCAGTTTCCTCAGTATTCTTGGAAGCGGAATGTCTGGTTTTGTCACATTAGTCCCTCATTCCCAAGAGCTGGCATGTGACCGAGGCCACTGGGTTAGAATTGTGACTCGTTGTGAAATGAGCTGACCTGAAGAGCAGAAGGGCAGAGAGCCTCTGACAGCATGGAGAGACTTTCAGGGACCTCCGCTGCCAAAGGTAGTCTTTCCTAGGGGAGCAGCCCAGCAACCCGCTCTCAGCTGGGCCTGTGTTTACACCTTGTCTCTAGAGGACAATCTGCCTTCTGCCCTGATGACTCTTTGGTCATTTAACAAAAGCCATGGGGGCTGTTACAGATGTTTGAATGTCCATTCTCGCCAAGTATCGTCAGCATCTTCATCTGACACACAGAACACTTAAGGAAGGTGTCTGGTCCAGATCGAGTAACGAGACAGCAGTCTGAACACATGGGGGTGGTGATGGGTCCCTCCCTGCTGCTTGATACAAAGACAGAAGGCTCTGAGAATGACAGGGTCAATCAGATAAATCAGGTCTCTTCAGCTGGACTTAAGTCCCATCTCCACGCCCACCTCAGACATGGCTGTCTCTGGAAGCCTTCTGAAGAATGGATAAACTCAGAAGAAGCCATCAAAATCAGACCCACAAAAATTGAACAGTCATAAGATGAATGGCACAGGAAGCGCCCAGGGAACATGCCGCCAACTATCATTTGTGCCCCTTCCAGAAGCTGGCAAAGGAAGGGAGAAGATGACTGGCCTTCTCTTCTTAGTGACAATAAGAAGGTGCCTGCACTGCTGTGTGTGAAGTGTAACCCCCAAATAACAGAACCCACGACTCAGCAGGGGTCCACTACACAATAATCACTCTTTGAGTGTAGGGGCCACTCAAATGCTACAGCATGTGGGAACATAAATCTATCACAGGACCTGGGATGCAAGGAGAGAGACTGGGTTCTTGGAGAGACAACTTCAAGCTAAAACAGGATGCCCAACTATTAAGAGAGGAGCAACAGTAATAGTAACAATAACAGTAGCTTAGAAAAGGCTACACTCCAAGCCTTATGCTTCAGCAAAGCTAAACGTGGATGTACTCTACAAGCCAGGAGCCCAGCTACGTAAAAGGCAGCAAGTCACAGTGAGGTCAGGATAAGCTGGAGAGAGGTAAAAACTGGGCCGAGAGAACTGCAAAAGGCTTTGCTTACTATTTAACGCAAAAAGCACAGTGAGTTAATTTTCTATTTCAGGGAAAATGTCTTACTCTTTGCAGTCTCATCTTGTTCTTCTCAGCAGAATCTTTCACCAATTTCTTATTGACCTGAAATGAAAGATGTTTACCTTTAAACGTGCGTTTTCAGTCATGTTGACACATTTAATGCATTGCACAGTCCTTGGGGACAGGGAAGGAGGGAACAAGTGACCCACACAACTCAGAACTTCTTCGCAAGATGAGAAAAATGAAAACCTTTCCAGGGGACCAGTTTCCATCACACAGAACCAAATATCTCAGTAGGGTCGTAAGTGCCAACGACTGTGCGTCTGGGCGTGAGGGGGAGACTGGGTAGAAAGATGACAAATGAACAACGCGGGCCACATGCAAGAAAAACGAGGCAAACTCAAAACAACAAAAGCCATGCAGACAACACGGAGTGGTGGGGTTTGTAGTCCACCAAAGGGGGCGCCCCCGGCCAGAGGCGTGGGAGGTCCCCCAGGGCCGCAGCCTGGCACTGCCGCCCCTTGCAACACCCCAAGAGAACTGTCAACTTTTTGGTGAACTTTGTAGGTAAAGTCTAAAAACTAACATTGTGAATCAAATAAAACGTCTAAGGACTGCATGCCCATGGGCCACCAATCTGTCTCTCCGCCTGGAGATCTGCTTTTTAGAACACTTGCAGGGAAATGTCAATTGGCCAGAGGTGGCCATCCGGTCTAGAACCTTGTGCCCAAAAGCACAGGATTCCCTATCACACCGACGCACCGCTGGGTGCACGCGCACCCGCCCACTGGTGGAGATGCGGGCGTGAATGAGGCCAGGTGCTGGCCACAGCTCAGTCTGGGGCTGGGAGTCCCAATGACCCAGCCAAGGGGTGGAGGGGTGGTGGGGAGCGCTTGGCTGCAAGATGGGGCTCCGCAGGCACGTCTGGCAGGGACAGGCAGTCAGTACGAGACCAAAGTGGAGCTGGAAAGCCACAGGTCCATTTCTCTTGACATGGCCTGACATAGCAACAGAACTATGTGACTGACCGTGATGTCTCTATCTGGGGGAGCCTCAGCCCTAAGACCTCTTACAGAATAAAACTCACAGATGAAGAAACCCGAGATGTCCTTCTCACTCAGCATGTCGAGCTCCTCCTGGTCACAGGCTTCCTTCAGAAAGGGGCCGAGCTTTCATGTGAAGGCCACATGTTGGCAGAAGCTTGAACACCACTGAGACTGTGCCTGAGTGGGCACGAGCCAATGGAAATGCCAGTTACCAAAGCTATCTTACCAAGAGGTTAAGGAAATGCACCTGCCTCTCCAGAATCCACTTTGCCTACCACGTCTGTGGAGTCCGGCCCCACAACAGGGATAGCAGAACTTGTGAGCTGCTGTCTCTATGTCGCTGTCCTTTGTGTTCAAAGATTATAGAAGTGTAGTGATGTAATTGCCAGACTCCATCATGAGAATATTTGGGGGGCAACATAGTCTTGCCCATATTTGCGAAATTTCGGCTGCAGACTCTAGTGCCTCGTACGCTGCTTCTCCTTTGCTGTGAGTCCAGGAGTAATAGCTGCTGTGACTATCAGGAGCCATCTTAACAACGTTCAACGACCACAGCAATCACGATCTCATTTAAAACCAGCATCTCTACTGCTTTGCTAGACATTTGGGTGCACCTTATCCATCTGATATAATTTTATCTTCTTGACATTTGGCCCAAGTATTCAGAGTGTTCTCTCGAAGTCATGTGTCATGCATTTTACCTATTTGGAACACAGGCACCAAAAACAAGACACGGGATTTCAGAAGGAGGCTGAAACACACGCAGCAGTTGTCAAGGCAGATTTCATTGTCTGTACATTACAATTCCTGCATTTTATTTAGGAGAATCGTCTCAGAGCCTGTATACTGATTTTATACACAAGATCCATTTACTAAGCTCAGAGCAGACAACCAGCAGTGAATGAGGTGAGGCAAGTGTGGTGTGGATGGGCCTCAGCAGCAGCTAATGGTACCTAGTGGTAGGGGTAGAGGCAGAGGGGAAAAGACACACCCTAAATTGGTCCAGTCATATTAGAGTGCATACAGGCAAAACTTAGCATGTGTATTCACATCCTTGTGAATGCAGCCCTACCCGACAACGGCCCTGGGAAACATTACTGTTCTGTCAAGGCCAAGAATGAGAGACAACAGAAATATGCAGCAACGAGAATGACTGTACAGTGCAGAATAGTCAACCACAGGTGTGTAACACAGCAGCGAAGGAGATGCCTCTTCCTATGTCAATATCAAAAACAAAAAATATCCCGGACACCCTCCAATGAAACAGAAAGATTTACAATGTACATCACATAAAGAAACAAAGTTATACTGTGTGTTCCTAAGGAATCTCCCATTTACCCATAACACAGAGAAATAGGTGGTAATGGCAACATGGGTGAGAGAAAGGAAGCCAAAAGGGACTGTCATGTTTCAATAATTTTTTTAAAACATGGAGACTTAAATGCCTGTAAAATTTAAAAAATTATACAGCAGAAAGTTCCAGTGATCTGGTCTCATTTGTACAGAGCGAGGCAGAGAGTCCAGTGACACTACGGTACCGACATTATCATTTATGGAATTATAATCTTGAATCATCGATAAAGTAGGCCGAATTGCACGCCTCAATGCAAACCTGGCATAAAAAGCTCTCATGCTTAACAGAAACTCTTCAGCTACTCAAAAGACCCCAGGATTATCTAAAAGAGGTGTTCCTAAACTATTGCTTTCCAAAGTGAGGGTCACCAGATGTCTGGGAAGGGGCAGCAGGGGCTGTACTTTAACAAGCTGCCCAGAAGAAAAAACAAAAACACACAGAATAGGATAAGTGAGTGTCTAGGCATTCCAAAGTGTGGAGACTTTGCAGTGACAACTCCAGGACTAACCAGAGCCCAAGGAACCCCACACGCATCACAACAGGGGACAATTTGGGGGCTCCCAGCGAGCCTCTGCCTAGTCTGGGGGGGGGGGATAAGGAGTAATGAAAGTGTTCCCCACAGCCCCAGGGACCAGGAAAACCTCGGATGCCAAGTCAGGTACCAACCATAAAACTAACACACGAATCAATGAGGCAGGACACCTAGCACTCCCCAACGGTAAGGAGACGTGCGAGAAAGCCAAGTGGTGGGGGTGGCTGTCTCCAGCCCTGCTCTCAGGAAGTCCTGCCATTACCACGCCCAGAGGCTTCCCTTCACTCAGACCTCTGGTGTCACCCAACATCGGGGGCTCAACTTCTACTCTCCATGACAGACAGGCCCACCTGTGGGTGGAAGGGGCAATTTTCTGCCACTGGCTCTGGGGTGGCCTGAACCTTCGTCACTTGCAGTGTGAAATATTTGCAAAACTGTGATGGCACTGCCTTCTAGAGCATCTCCAAACTCTGAGCCTGAGTTCGGAGGAGCCTCGGACGCAGGATTTCCCACACTGGGCATACATATTCCCGTGCTCAGCTGTTTTATGCCATTTGGGCCCGGGGACAGAACTAACGGTTTCATAAAAATGCCCAATTATGTGACCTCTCAACTCTCAGGCTTGGCTATGGGCGTAAAAACAAACTTGAAAAAATGGAGGTATTAAAAAGAATGAAAACGTGTACATGTCCTGTTTTCTAGGCTAATTGGCTGTAACACCATCATGTGACAAAGTATTTCTGCAAAGGATGAGCAGCAGTCTGGAAGGATTTCAACCAATTGGATGGACCGTGCAAGATGGCTGAGAGGAGAGACTCAAACTCTGATTCTGACAGTCTGAGTAACAGCTCAGGTGGAAGTTTGAAAATTTATAGCCTCTGTCTGCCTGCCACATACAGCAACTGAGAAGAAAAGAAGATTGCTTCACTTGTGATTGCTATGTTGTGAACATAAAAAGGAAGCCATTTTCTCCTTTCTCCTATACTCCTCAGGAGATGAAAACAGAAAATGGAGTCATCTAGGAAATAACTGGTTCTTTAGAGATCAAATTTCAGAAAGAGATCAAGGTTGGCAATTTATGGTCGAATTTAGCAGGTAGAGCCTGGATGACCCACCGCAGGAGCAAATCTCATGTATATGAAAAAACTAAGATAAATAAACAGAAGTTACACAAAACAAAAGAAACCTCCAAAGAACACTTTGGAGTTCTTGACCGACTTTATCTTTTTACCCAAAAGACCTTAAGGTGAAAACAGAAACATCTGCCATTGTGCTGATCAGAAACCATGAACAGAAAAAAACGTCTCAGAGGCCATCCTTCCGGGGTCCCTACGATGCTGCTAGATTTGTCCTTCTTTTGTTTGTTGTTCTGGGTGAGGTTTTTAAGAGGGGTGGCCACGCTGACAGAGCTGACTCTACAGAGCTGCCCACTTTAGTCTTCCTGCCGTCTGGGGTCTCTCACCAAAGCTGACCGACTTTACTACCAACACCCTGACAAGTCTGTGTTGCGACAGGAAGAAGGAATGAAGGGAGCTTAAGCCAAAGGCTGACACGAGGGGTGACAGCTGCCTGCTGACCCCTGCCATGCCTCACCATGGCAAAGCGGACCAGCACCCCTAGCCAGGTGTGCACGACGGTTACCAGGATGGCAGTGACGCACACACCCCTGAATACCCCAAATGGTTCGATGTCGAAAAGATTCAGAATTCTGCATCTGTACTCACAGGACCTGGTCTGTGGCCTGACTTGCTCGCCACTAACCACCCAGGGGAACCCGTGTCCCCAGGGTTTTGCAAAGGGGCGAGACTAAAGTGCCGCCAGCACTGAGGCACTGGGATCTGGGGAGGTACTCACTCTGCGGGCAGGCATGCGGGAGGGGAAGGGGCTGGGGCCGCTGTGCTGTTTATCGGGAGCAGACGGGCCCTCAGGGGAGCTGGTGGGAGAGGAAGAGCTCAGGGATGAGTGGCTGAGGACGGAGTCTTCTTCGGGACCTGACTCCGGCATCTTGCCCTCGGAGGGCACGCCCCGGGCCGGAGCGGCGGCCGGAGCCTGGGCCGCGGGAGGCTCCGCAGCCAGGATGTCCTGCAGCACCACCACGGGCACCTTCCCTCTGAACAGGATGCCCCCCGCTTCGCTCCAGCCGTCCCGGTCCTTCTCGGAGCGCATTCTCGGCCTGTCTGTCAGCACGGGGCAGCTGCGGCGTGAGCCTCTCCGCCCGTCTCCGCTCTGCCCCGCGTCCTCTTCCTCTCCGTCGCGCAGGCCTGGAAGGGTCTCTCTGGGAAATGCCGGCTTGTCCTTCTGACTGGCCTTCGGCAGCCCCCTCTCCCCTTGGGCTTCTTCTTTGACCCCACTTACAGACTTCACAGAGGAAGAAGCTGCGGAATTTAGTTTACTGTGGGCCCTGGGGTCGTCTGGTGTGTCACTCGACTCCTCTGTCAAGTCAATGACAACCATGGTCTGGTCAATGTTGCTTTTGACTCTGTTTCTTAAAAGGTTATCTAAGGGACCCTTCCCATTGACAAGCTTTGGCCTAAAGTCTACGTCGGACCCCGGGTGGAAGTTGCTCTCCAAGCTGTCCAAAGAGGCGTCTATGTCAGGGCCTGGACTTTGCGTGGGAGCGCTTAGGGAGCTTCTTGTGTCCTCCGACCCGTCCTCGGTTTTCTCCTTTGGGGTAAGAGTCAGGCGCTTGAAGGGCAGGCGAGCTGAAATGAAGAAAGAAGGCCATCTTTACAGTGAAAGTGTGAAGTGACAATCGATCAATGCTTTCCAGACACTACTCTGGCCTCAGTGTAAATACACTCTCCTTTTTACACAAAAGGATTTGGGGACATTTATCTTCCTGAACAACAGTGGTTCAACAGGGGCAGCTGAGCCCGCCCCAGAACATCTAGCAACATCTCGAGACATAACTGGTTGTCATGCCTTGGGGGAAGACAGGGATGCTGCTAAACTCTCTACTATATACAAGACAGTCCCTCGCGCCCCGCAAAAAAAATGAGAAAATGTCAATAACACTGAAGTAGGGAAAGCCTGCTGTAGAGGCTAGGACCCCAAATTTGCTCCTGGGAACCTATGATAACAGCAGTGTAATAAAAAGGGTTCCCCCGCTTCCAGATGTAGGTACAATTGTTTTCTCCCCTCCAGCCCCTTGCCGCTGCTGCTGAGGACCCCAAAAGACAGCCTCTGCTCAGGGGAAATAAAAATATAATAGAGGAGACAAAAGATATAAATTAGGAACAAATGTTTAAACAGTTCCCAGAAAGTTACCTTGTATTAACTTCTTGATTGGTCGGTCTTTGCAATCCATGGCTGTGAAATAAAGTATCAAAGGGTAAATTATCACAGGCTGGAAATAATGAAGGACCTGATTCATATGTAGCACCTATCATGTACGAAGAGGATGGCCGGTGGGGGTGACTTTGCCACCCTCACCCTGGGGCCTATGGCAATGCCTTGGGAAGCTTTTGGTTGTCATGACTCGGAGAGGTTGTTACTTGAATCTAGTGGGTAGAAGAGAGGAAAATTGCTAAATGGCCTACAATGCACAAGACTGAGAATTATCTGGCCCAGAATGTTAATAGGTTAAGAATCCTAGCCTGGACAGTTACACTTTCTTTGTTTATTTTCCTGTGACACTTTCTACTCTGAAACTTACATTATTATTATACCCCCACCCCTCCCCACAAACACCAGCTCTATGAAACTGGAGAGACTTGTTCCACACCCTACCTGGAGCACCTAGTTTGGAGTCTGGCACATGAGGGAAATCAATGAATACAGTAACAGCAACAGTAAGTGGAGGATGAGGAAAAACAGAGATGAGAGAAAACAGTGTATCACTCATGTCACCATTAATATGACCCCTCCATAAAACATTCTCCAATCCAGCATTTCCTGAACCAAAAAAATCTCAAGAAAAGCATCTAATAATTTAAAGCTCATAAAGAAATGACCATAAAAAGATCCAAATCTGTGGAAATCTTTAATTATGGTCATAGCAGGTCATGCTTTTTTTACTTTTTCATTAAAATTAAAAATCTTTACATGGTGAAATGACTGTCCATGACAACCAGTCACCCAGACTTTATATGAATTTTACGTTTTTGTGAAATCCTCAAATCTGGAAACAATTTGAGCAGTGGTTCTGCCCCCAAGGACCCTTTAGCTACACCTAGATACATTTTTGGTTGTCACAACTGGGGAGGAGAGGTTCTTACTGGCATGTAACGGGTAGACGCTAGGGATGCCACTCAACACCCTAAAGTGCACAGGAGGGCCCCAAATATCAATAGTGCTGACGTTAAGAAACCCTGAATAAGTCCAGTTGATGTCTCTGCCAACCAACCAACCAACCAACACCTATCTGTCCGGCATCCACTATGTGCAAAGCATCGTGTGGAATGCTGTGGTGGAGGGGATGGGACGGGAGTCTAGCCTTCCCCGCTTCACCTCCGTAAGGGGACCTGCTAGGTGCTGGAAACCCCTCTCCCAAGACAGGGAGGAGAGGTACTGGGCTTCCCCTCGAATGCCGGCAGGACCAAGATCCAGGAATCCCAGCTCCCTGGCAATGCTCAACGCTCCGGCCTCTCACCTGGCCTTGCCCTGACCCGCAGACGCCGCTGTTACGGCCCCCGAGCCCAGGTGATCGCGGGCCTCAGTTTCCCTACCCGGCCAGAGGGTCAGTGCAGGGTCCGACTTGCTTAAAGGACACAAACGCAACATGCAAAAGCGGCCCTCGGTCCCCCTGAGCCTGCTTTCCCTCCGTCACCGCAGAGGGCCTCGGAAGAACGAACCGAATGCAAAAGCACGGGGAAAAAATAAAATGGTCGCGGCTGCAACAATAACGTCAAGGAGGGCGCCATTCGGGTCGCAAGGCCCTTCCCCGGGACTGTGCGACGCCAGGGGCCGAGCGCCCGGGGCGGAGAGGCGGCGCGGAACGCCAAGGGCCGTCGGCCCGCAAGCGGCGCCTCGGCCGGCACAGGCCGCTCGCCGCGCCCCCCCCGTCCCCCCGCGCGCGCCCGAACCGACCTGCGGCCGCTGCCCGGGCGCCCGGCGCGCCGCACTCCGGCTCCTCCAGCATCATCCCGGCGGCGGCTCGGGCTCCCCTCGGGCGGCGGAGGCGCGGGCTCCGCTCCGGCGGCGGCTGCTGCTCGCCCTCCCGCCCGCGCCACGCCTGCCGCGGCCGCCGCGCTCGTATTTGGCGGGAACCGCGGCGACCCCCACAGCCCGACCGCCGATTGGACGGCGTCGCGTCACGTGACGTCCCGCCTCGGGAATCGGGGAGCGCCGGAAGCGTCCTCGCGAGATCCGTGGCCTCGATTCCTCCCCATCGCTCCCCTAGTGATATTCCCGCGGAGGGGAGGGCGTCCCCGCGGCGGCCTGTCATTGGCGGAGAGGAGGCGCTTTGCGATTGGAAAGGCGACGTGTCAAGCTGAGAAATCGGCACTGTGATTGGCTGAGCGCGTGGGATCGGTCGCTAGGAGGAGGGAGGGCCCGGCTCTGACGTCATGACGACACGTCTTACGTAGGGCGCTGGCCACAAGCTGAAGCTGCGAGTTAGGTCGAGACCGAGTGATGTTTTGAGTTTATCTTCACTGCACGTCGGTGGAATAGAGCAACGGCAATGAGAATTATAAATTAGTTTTTTTCTATGAACAAAAATAAAATAAAATCTGGGCAGCCCTTCAGCAGCATCTGATGTGCAATAAGTATATTCAAAGGGAATGAACAAAGTAGATGTTTCTGGGTTCATCCTCAGGATTTTTGCACGCGCGGTTTCCTCGACTAGAAAACTTTCCACCTCTTTTTTCCTGACTAATTTCTATCTAATTTTCATGTCTTAGATTGACACCTCAGAGAAGCCTCATCTCCCTTACACCCAACAAAAAGTGCCTACAACGGTCTTTCCCTTGAAGCAATTACAGCTTATGTTTATTTGTTAGCATGTTATTTGATTAATGAATTTATTTCTGTTTTTGTCATTAGCTCCATGAGGGCTGGAATCATTTGCAAATGTATCCCAGGAACTATCAATGGCTGATACAATAGTAGGTACTCAATATTTGCGTGAATGCATAAATATCATTTGATTGGCTCGTGTAATCATGTAGGTTAAAAGCCTCATGGAGAAAGAAATCTTCAGTGTGTCAGCCTGCAAGAGATAAGTTTTTCAGCACAAATTTAATTTCTTAGGCAGAGCAGAAATGAGAAAGCTGAAAGCAAGCCCAAGTCTGAAATACTATCAATACCGTAGATTAGATAATTAGATCAATAGAATTAGTTGGAAGCAATATGGAGAAATCTAGAATTTGGAGACATCGGTTTTGGCAAGTCACGTCCTACTCAAGGCCACAGTTTCCCTGTAAGAACCATGAACATGTTTTCCCTCCCTTCCCTGACATTCTGGCATTATATAATGATTTAATCCAGTGGATCACCATTGAAGGTGCCCACCATAAGCACTGACCACTCGTAAAAGCCCATCAGGATCTTCACTAGGAAGGTTGGGGCATGCCTATTCTGAAACAATTCTCTGATATAGTCCAGTGCCTTCAGTCAGGCATTTGGAAACTTCCAGTAACCTTCTGTTTCAGTTAATCACCTAAATCTGTCAGAGATTTCAGCACTGATGTTGCAAGCACTTTAGTCGCTTTCTTGCTCCTCTTTTTGGATTCATTTACTTGTTCTGACTCACTACTAATTTTCAATTCATTCAATACATAGTCATCGATAAGAATTCATTTTAAAAGTCACTATCAATAAACAAACGTGTCAATTCAGGAAGATTTTCTGGAGGAGGAGACATTCCAAGCAGATTATTCTTTTATACACAAATGATGGAGCAAAAAGATTAGGGAAGATTGTGCAAGAGAGGAACAACATTAGCAAAGACTCGTAGGCAACAGGGATCATGGACGATGAGAGAGGAAGAGAGCCAAATGATGCAAGCTCCGTAGGCCATGTTAGGGATTTGGAAATGTATTCTGGGGGCAGTAGATGGACTTTAAACAGGTGCCTGTGATCTGAATTGTGTTACAGAAGCATCTTTCGGCTTCCTGATAGGGGATGAAGTGGAGGAGAGAACTTGAATGTGGATGCACCAGAGAGGAGGCCGGTGGAATGGCCTGGTCAGGGCAGGGAGGACTGTGGGGCTAGTGGAAAGGAGGTAGAAGTGACACCCTGATGTCTGAATGGATAGGCACGGGGTAGAATTGGGGGTGGGATGGGAAGGGCTAAGCGCATATTCACTACGGCTGAGACTAGCAAACAGGTACCTGGATGTTTATAAACCCTGTCTCCCTCCCAACCTCTCCTCAAAGGTTTAATCCCATTCCCGAAGACCTGAGGGCCACCTTCCTGCCTGCAGGCGGCGCTGCAGGCGCCACGGCCGCTCTAGGCTCGCCCAGTTCCACTCGCTTGCAGAAGCGGCCGCGCGCGCCGGCCGGTCGGGGGGCGCGCGCACGCCGGCAGGGGGCACACGCACGCACGCACGTCCGCGCGCACGCATGCAGGCGGGGCCGGAAGTGCGCGGGCGCCGTGTAATATCCTGGCCGCGCGGGCGCGCGACGGGCTGAGGCGGCCGCGGGGGCGGGCGCGGAGCTGGCGAGAGCGCGGCGGCGGCGGCGGCGGCACAGCCCGCTGAGGCGCGCGGGGGGACGGCGGCGCCCCGGGGCCGGTCGCTGGCGCTGTCCCTGCGGTCCTCTGGGTTTGGGCGGCAGGCCCGACGGCGAGAGGCGCGATGTCGGTGGCGGGGCTGAAGAAGCAGTTCTACAAGGCGAGCCAGGTGAGCGGAGGCCGAGGCGGGGGCCGGGGGTGGGGCGGCGTGGGGGGGTGAGCCCCGGCTGTCCGGAGTGAGGGGCCCGGCTAGGCCCCGCTCTGGCCGCGGACGGGGCCGGGGACCCCGAGGGGGCGGCGTGGGCACGTGACCCTCGCGGGGTGGCGAGAGCCCCGCAGGGCCGGGGGTTTACTGCGCGGTGGCCCTGGCCCTGCCCGCCCTGTGGGCTCCGGGCTCCTCGGCGAGGGTGGGCCGATCCCCGACACCCGAGCTTGGTCCGGCACCTGGACCCCTCATCCGCTTCCTGCCCCGCCGAAAGGGCCGGGACCGGGAGAGGAGAAGGGGAAGAAACGGTCCCGAGGCTGTCGACACAGGACCCTTGCCAGGCAGCCCAGGGCCAGGAGAGTTTTGTGTCTCCAGCAGTTCTTTAAATCGACGGCAGCAGCAGCAACAAAAACCCTTTCGGATGAACCTGGTACGGAGTTGAAAGGGTAGAGTGAACAGCCGGTGTTTCGCTCGCTCACACTCTCAGGCTGTTCAGTCTGAGATGTCAGAGATGGGAACTCTCACCGAGCACTTAGGTCTCTTTGCACAAAACCATGCGCGCCTTTCCTTTAACAACACACACAGGACTGTGGCACAGTCTACGTAGCCCTGCATACTCTGGGTTGTTAGTTACTTGTGTCTTGGAGATCACACGAATGCTGGGATTCTCCACCTCCAGTCACTCTGCCCACCGTCCTGGGCACTGCCGGGTGTTGAGCAGCATCCTGGCCCCACACACTCTTGCCAGGAGCATCCACCTAGACAACCACAAATGTCTCCCCGGTTGCTGCCAAATGCCCCTGGGGAACCCCCCTCTTCCGGAAAGTTACTGCACTAGAACATACCCCTAGAGCTTCCTGGATCTTTTTAATGGGTTCCTGGTATTCCAGTCCATGAAGTGTACCATAACTAATTTCAGCAGTCATCTGTTAATGGATGTTTAGATTGTTTCCAGCAGTTTTCTGCCACAAGCATACTGCAGTGAAGAGCTAGCAAATGTCCCAGAAGTGGAATGCTGAATCCAAGAATATGTGTTCTACATGTGACATATAGTATAGGTTTTTTGAAAGTCTGGGGCAAGAAGCCTAGGATTCCTTGAATTCTCTTGGTTCCCGTATCCCAGGTCAAGCTGTCAGTGGAGACTCTGTGGAGGAGTGAGCAGTAATTTCGGAATTGTTTGGGCCATGCTGGCAAACCAGGCTCTACTCCTAATTGGAAGATGCCCAGTGGGAAGGAAGAGAAATGAGTCTCCAGTAACATGCAGGTGGTACTTTTTGCTGCTTAAGGGAAAAAGTTATGATCCTCGTGGTTGTCTAGGGCCCAAGATGATGAGAGAGGAACAGAGAGGCTCCAGGGGGCTTCTGGGATTGTTGCTGACAGTACAGTCCTTTGCCCTGACAGGATAGAAAGAAGTGACCTGGCTGTGGGTTAGACCCTGCCCAGCAGGCATCAGACACCTACCTGCCCCCCAATCCTGCCTGCTTGACTAGAGCACCTAGGAAAGCGGCTCACCACCCAGGGCCCGGATGTAGTCCCTCCTGTAGGACTGCTGTCTCCATGAGTCTTGTTCCCTCATGTAGACAGGTCTCTGGGAGGCCTTCCTGCCTCACCCCCAGCAGTCAGGGCCCATGATGGTGGCCCATCTCGTGCCAGTCCTATGCACTGTGCTATAGGAACTAGCTGGGCCTCTTCAGCCAGCCACCAGAGCTTTTTCTCTCATGGGGAGACAGAGTGGCCTGCATTCAGATCTGTGAGAAGCACTTTGGAGCCTGGAAAGCACGCGCACTGTGAGCTGGTGGTTCAGATCAGTGTGCTCTCTGAGGCCCGGCCCTGAAGAATTGCTGCGATGGCCACCTCCTAATCTGAGTGGTCGTCTTGTCCGCCTTGCTCAATTCCATGTTGAGTTGTGCTCTCAGAAACCACCCTGGCTGTATTCCATTCTCTTCTGCAATAGTTTCTAAGGCCTCCAACATCTGTGTTGTTTATTTGGCCATGTCCGTTTCTGTGTGTCTTTTTTTCTCTGTCTTAGGAACACCTCTTTCATCTTTTATGCCCTCAGAATTGGGTCATTTGTCGAAGAGTAACATCTCTTGTTAATGTAGTAGTAATGACTGTTTATTGAATTCTCAGTGTGAACAGCCAGTATGCTTTAAACCAGTCGGTCTCAACTGGCCTCACTTATCTGGCCTCAAGGTAAATGTCCCCTTTTACATACAAAGACTCAGGGACATTTATCTTCCTGTACAACAGTGCTTTTCTACCACTTCGGCCCCCCAGGGGACATTGGCTATATCAGGAGACAGTTTTGGTTGTCACAACTTGGGTTACTGCTGGAATCTAGTGGGTGGAGGCCAGGGATGCTGCTCAGCACCCTACAATGCACTGGGTAGCCCCCTACAACCAAGAATCCCCTGGCCCCAGATGGTTGAGCTAGAGAAACCCTGCTTTAAGATTTGAGAAAAATGAGGACAATTATACCAAAACAAAACAGAAACCGTTCTTGTTGTAACTGCCTGCTTTTCCCAGTTTTTAAAACATAGTTAATTACATGTAAACAGATGGACACACACATGAAACTCAGCATTTAGTTCCCAAATACTTATAACCCCAGTGCATTTTTGAGAAAGTATAAACTTGCATCAGTGCTCAGCCAGGGGTGACAAACCCTGCTGTCTCTCCTCTCCCCTATGCGCCTTCCTGGGGACGTTTGGCAATGTTCAAGACAGTTTTTGGTTATCACAGCTCGGGGAGAGGATGCTACTGGCACCAAGTGGGTAGAGGTCAGGGATGGTTGCTAAACATCCTACAAAGCACAGGATAGCCCTCCCCACAAAACATTTTCTGTCCCCAAATGTCAGTAGCGCTGAGGTTGAGAAATCCTCCTTTGAAATAGGTTCTTGCTTTCAAAGGCTTGTAACAGTGTCATTTCTAAATTGAGAAATAGAAGCCAAGTGGATGTGCTCCAGAGAGCGCCAGGAATAGAGAAACTCACTTTCTTGCAGGTGAGGCTGTCGTGCTAATCGAGTTTCTAATCTCATTGATACTGGTGAACAGGTACCAGTGCAGGCTTACCTCACTGTGCTTCACAGACGTTGTTGTTGTTGTTGTGTGTGTGTGTGTGTGTGTGTGTGTGTGTTGTTTTTTTTTTTTTTTTACAAATGAAGGCAAGACACCCCATTCCCCCCCCCCCCCAGCAAAAAGTACAACTTGCTTTATGTGGTGCTGGCTTTATGGTGGTGGGCTGGACCTGAACCTATAGTATTTCTTAGGTCTGTCTGTATCTGCAAATTTTATGCCATTTCATCTCAAGTGAAAACCTTCAGGTTTTGTATAAAATCAGTTTGGGCTTGAGTGGGAGGTTTATGAGTTTTTACGTCTTCGTATGAACTGTCCACTGCATGGGTTGAGGGCCTGGGCTGTGGAAAGTTGAAAAATCTATGGAGGAAAGCAGTAAAAGAGACAGGTGTGTGTCTCAGGCCATTTCGGTCCACTCCCTCTGTAGCCGTCTGGTGCTTATCCACGGTGAGAACTGGGGAAGATGCTTTCATATGAGTATTTCTGGGAACTGAGATCCAGCCTTGGAAGTTTCCATCTCATTGTCAGGTATGTTTGGGTGACATTCATTTGCAGACCTAAACGGCTAACTGGTCTCCTGATAATGCTGTGGCCAGGCCGTGTGGAGATTTGAGAGTGTAACTAGGGCTAGAGCTAGCAGCTGGCTGGAATGCTGGCCTGGGCCTTTTTTTTTTTTTCCCCCTGAAAGGAAGGAGAAAGTTTGAAGTGAAAGATCCGTTCTGCCTGAGCTAGGAGGAGAATTGTGACCCATATCCAAGGCTTTGTATTTGTTGGGTGCTCTCTAGGCCCTGGGTTTGTGCCTTGGAGGAAAGATGAGACTTCCTGTGAGAAGCATGGGGTGGAGGGAGTGCTGGGGGACCCAGGACCCCAACCTGCTAGAATCAGTTTTTTGGAGGGACGCAGCTAGTGTTTGGAATGTCCACAGATACTGCCTTCACTGACCTGTTTTTTAAATCTGTTTCTGGAATCATGCTTTTGATTTCCTAGCAAAACACTTGGCCTGTTAAGTGACAAACATGGATCTTACGAGACAAAAATCTGGAATTTCAGCATGAATAAAAGCATGGAACCAGTGCACTGGGAATGACAGGTCATGGGCAACAGGTGAGGTCTGGAGAGCAGGGTCCTGCCCCAGGCCCTTAAGCTCAGCAGCTGCAGGCTCACGGTTGGAAGCCATCCCTTCTGGGGCAGCCGGCATGGGAAGGGCTTTGGCCAGCACGACGTCCAGATGTCCACGTGTGCTGGAAACTGGGTTAGGTCCTCTCTGACTCATTCTGTAAGACCCTTCTGCCTGCGGCCCTGGGTGGAGACATGCTATCCCCTCCATCAGAGGACGGGCCAAGCCGCATCCCCCACTCGGCCTCCCTTTGCCCACTGTCCTGGTGAAGGAATCAGCTGGTGATTTAGGCCAGACTCGAGCTATAGAAGGGGTTTGCCATTGTCCTTCCCTGAAGGAGCTGGGAGCCCCCTGGAACCCCGCCACTTCCCGGCCTGTCTGTAGAAGCAGGTTAACCCCACCTTCTCCGCAGGTCCATGGAGGCACTCTTTCTCCACCCGCATCCCGCATGTTCTCGATGCTAACATGCTGGGCCAAGGGGTCACGTTCTGTCTGTCACGTTGACTGCTGAACACGAGGCCAGAAACTCACCTCTGACTCAGAATCCTGTGTTTGTTAAAGACTAGTTCAAGCCCCGGGGAACTTAATCACTCTGCCCATCTGGGCATGTTTCAAGGCAGTGGTGTGCCACTTAATGACAGTCTGCGAGCTTAGGGGTTTCACAGTCTCTCCCTGTTCAGTTCCAGAAACTGGAGGATGTCACGTTTTTGAGACCCCCCAGAACTGTCGGAGACAGCAGACTGAGATGTCGCTATTCACCTGCCCTCCCGCTACCCAGCCTTCCCGTCGCGGAGCCGACAGCAGCGCTCAGTGCACCTGGGGCCAGAGTGCACCTGTTTGCCTTATTCCTCAGAGAGAGGACTCATAGGCTGTGGCCAGGACTGCCATCTGCCTCTGGCCTGTGTCCGGAGCCTTTGGTCCTGTGACACAGTCCAGGGAGCCCTGCCCTGGCCCTTGTCTCAGACCTCTTCGCTGTTGCCAGTAACTGATCGAGTCTGGAGAAACTTAGATTTTCATTTGGATTTAAATCCTATTAAATTAGATTTTAATAGGATTCCAGGGGGCAGCTGCTTGCGGGAGACTGGGGGAGTGACAGGAGGAAAGTCCGTCCGTCTCTGGGTTCCAAGGCAGAGTGAGGCGTCTGCTTTACCACTTGCCAGGAGGTTTGATGCTAAAACCCTCCTCCAGGGCCTTTCTGCCCCCAGGAGGTTAAAGCTCCTCAGGCCTATTGGGGTCTCTCCCCCTTTGCTCAAGTCTTTCACTTGATGGCTTTTTAATGTGCCTGGAGTGTTAGGGGCAGTCTGTGCCCGTTCTTTTTCAGAGCTGTCCCTGGAAAGCAGGATGGAGGAATGTGTCAGAATGTGGCAGCTGGCTTCGCTCTTCCCTCTTCCCTCCCCTCCACCCCTCCCTCCCCCTTTCATGGGGCTGGGTTTGGCAGCTGCTTCCCAAAAGCCAGCTTCCTGGCTTCTTCCTTTTCCGCTCAGCTCCTAGAAAAACCTGCTGACTGGGCCCCACGAGTGGGGTCACGTGGAGACTCCCAGCCACAGCAGGAAAATGGCCTGCGATTTCCTCAGTAGGGCCTGACTCAGCATCTGTCCCCTGCCCACTGCGGAAAGGGCTGCTGCTGGCTGCTCAGATTTCCACACCTGGGCGTTAAGCACTTCCAGTGGGCACCCCGCCCGGGCAGTGAGGCAGCAGGCCTCCCGCACCAGGTAGCCGCACGGGAGTCCATCACGTGCCCCTTCTGCCTTTTCGCGTGGTGACCTCCTGAACCCCTGATCCCCCAGATGCCCCGTCTCCTGGTTTCGTGGACTCCCACGTAGCGCCTTCTCGGTTGAGGACCGAGGTTCACGTGGGTCACTGGATCTTGAGCTCTTTGCAGGCAGGACCCGCGGTTTCTGCCCACTGCTGCGCGCCTGCTGCTGAGCCCAGCCCAGCCAGACACTCAGGAGCACAGGTTGCCCCGGGGTCGTGGGAACACTGAAACAGGAGCGGCGTGTTGGCGCACCTCGAGAAGGCAGAGGCCGGGTGCAGGGTGGCAGGTGCCCTGGGTGCAGTCTGAGCGCCAGCCCGGCACACAGGACTTTCCAGAGCCCCCGCCCTGGTCCCGGCTTCAGTTCCCACCCGGCCCCTTCCAGGGCAGCACACTCCAGCCTGAGCAGTCTGCTCAGGCCCTCCCAGCTACCTGTCCCCTCTTGTCCCCTTTGACTGCAGTGAAGCGCGCCTCTCACCTTCTGCAGCCCACCCCCCGTCTCTTGCACTCCGAGTTTTCTCTTTAAAGCTCTGTGCCTGTCTGTCTGCTCCCTTGCCATCCCCCTGACTGTCCACCAGAGACACCTCACGGCCAAGCACCTGGCACAGTGGTCATCGCCCACGTGCCACATCCGAGCACACCACGTTTCTTCTTGCCGGTGGGGCTGGTGGCTCATGGTTTGCGGACCACATCCTCAGAAATGGTGGGCTCCTTCCTGAGTGGGAGTGGGGGCCTCTGATAGTGTCTCTAGGGCTGACTTGGCACCAGGCCCTGGTAGAACCCCAGGAAAGCAGGGTGTCTGGCAAGGTCTTGGAGGGCTCGGTCAGGAACAGGTCCAACTGGTTTAAAAAGTAAATCAAAGCCCAGAGGTTGTCCCTTTGGCTTAGGTTCTGCCTCCACGGGCAGCGGCTGAGGGGGGACCTGCTCTTGGCTGGGCTGGAGGGGCCTGACCTCTGTCTCGGGCAGTCTCTGATACTGGACCCTGAGGCCAGGCCAAAACTCACCTGGAGGTGCCCAGCTGCTCAGAAATGGAGTTTGCTGGGTTCTGCCCTCCCGGGCTAGACCACTGCCCACCTCCAGCAGCCTGTTGCCCAGGCCTGCCGGGCTTCCCACCCCTGCCCGGCGTAGCAGCCTGTTGCCCTGTCTGCCAGCCCTGGCTTCCGTACCTGCCTGCAGTTCCCCCTGTCCTCTGCCAGCTCTCTTTCTTCTCCTTCCTCCTCCCTTCCCCGCTTGTCCCAGTTGGCTCTTTCTGTTGCCTTCTCCCTCCCTTCTCCCCTCCCTGGCACCCCCTACCCCTCATGCACCTGTCTTCCAGGTCTGTATCCCCAGTCACTCCCTGTCACCTGTAGGTGGTGGTCCCCGCCCATCCTACTGGTACCTGAAATGCAGCACGTTCCTTGGCGCAGCGCCCCAGAAGCCAGCCTCCTGACCTATCCACCCCTCCCCTTCCCCGTCTTCGCCCTGACACCACACGAGAACCCCGACTCCCTCTGCCACCCTCTCCGCATCTTCCCCCTTTCAAACCGATTCACTTTGTAAGTTTAAAGGGATCTTGATGTTATTCCTCGATATAAAATTATAGTAATTCGACCGCCAGACACAGCTGAGCAAAGCAGGGTAGTCGGTTCTTCCCGGACACCTGCCCCTGGAGCCTGGGGTCTGTTCCCTCTCGTTAGGGGCGCGGAAACCAGAACGGTGCCTGCCCGACAGCTTCTCTCTGCTGGGCTGAGGTGCTTTGAGAGACAGTTGCTGCGGGAAGAATTTTCTCGCTCGCCCCCATGTTACCTCCGTGCTTTGGAAACATTATCCCTGTAAACCACCTTCTCTTGGCACTGCGCACTGATGCCCCTTGGCTGCCTTGGGCAGATGAGTGGGAGTCCATCAACACGACAGCCTCAGCTCATCAGAACTGCGATTGTCTGAAGGCGGGCACCGGGCCTTAGGCCAGCCTGGTTCAGAGGAGGGCAGCCGAGGGAATGGGAACAGGATCTCTCCATCCCCTAACCTGACCCGCCTCGCCAGGCGCTGTCCTGCCTCCAGGAGGTGCGGAGTCCTTGCTCAGAGTCAGTCTCCCCTCGCTGCTCGCTGCCCCACAGTCAGATTTCACCCTGAGTCTGCAGCCCCTCCCAGATTGCAGAGTGGGTGTCCAGGTCGGAGCCCCTGCACGTATACACGTTGGCTCTGAGGGCCAGGACATAGAAACAGATCATCTTTCTCCCCCATCCCTGACACGTTTACTTCACAGTGGAAAAGTCTGTGTGTGTCTCTCTCTGGGAGATTCCCAATCAGTTCCCTTCTCCCCGGGGGATTCAAGGGCAGCTGAGTGTTTTCTCCGAGCCTCAGGTCCCACAGCAGGCTCCTTGCTTTGTCCCAGAGCACCCTGTGCCCTCAGCCTCAGCACGGCGGGCCTCCTGTGTGGTAGTCTCCCACTGTCTCTGGACCGGCGGGCTTTGGAGGGGGAGTTTGTAGGGGTAGGGAGGACCTTCCCCCAGACTGAGTCACAGCCCTCCACGAGTTTCTGCTTGGCTAGGTGACTCGGCGTGCCTCACGAAAGGGCACATCCTTTCCCAGGCACCTTCAGTTTGCGTTATAAAGTGCCTCATCCATAGAAAGAGATGACCAGGTGACAGCCAGGCGCCCACCAGAGCCTCAGGAAACAACGGTATAGTCGAAGCCCCTCCCTGTACCTTCACTGTGTGTGAATTTATCACTAAAAAATGCAGTGTGTTTTGCAAGTGTGCACCTCATGAAAATGGGATCACACGGTTGGTTTTCGTGTGGAGCCTGCTTTGCTCAGCGCTGTATATGGGCCTTGTTCTCACTGATGCCTGTGACCCCACAGGTGTGAAGCCCCCTTGGCACGGAGACTCCAAAACACCTGTCCACCTGCCTGTGGGTCTGTCGATGCCTCTGGGGTTTTGCTCTTTGAGCATGCCAGTGAGCAGTCTTACAGCCGTCCCCTTGGCCACACGTATCAGTTTCTCTAGAGTCACACCTTGTTTAACATTCAGAAGTCCCAGCCCGGGAAAAAAAACAGTCGGGGGTCACGTGTTGGAGACCTTGTAAGGATGCTGTTTCACCTGTGCTCCGCCGGGCTGCATGCGCCCAGAGGCCTTTGCCAGATAGTGGGGCGGTGGTGGGGCGTAGCTCTGGGTTAGCTCCGTGGGGTCCAGAGGGGGCACGGACCATGGGTCAGCCCAGGGAGGCCCACAGCCACTTACAGCACCCAGAACCCTGCTTCTGCCCCCAGGTCTTCCTCACAGTTCATTTCTTCACCAGCCTGTCAGTTCCTCCAGAGCTCGTGTTTTCTGTTTCCGTCTCCACAGTGAGACTCTCCTCTAAGACAGCACCTGGGGTCTACAGTTGAACCCTGCTGTTTGTAGATTCCGTATTTGAAATCTCACCTACTCACTAAAACTTATTTGTAACCCCCAAATCAGTACTTGTGGCACTGCCGCAGACATGTATAGAGAGGCAAAGAATTTTGTCTCCCGACGTGCTCTGCTTTCTTGTTTCAGTTTTTACTGTAAACTGGTGTCCTTTTTTGCTGTTTATTTGGTGCTGCATTTTTTTTTTTTTGTGGGTGTTTCCACTGTTTAAATTGGCCCCAAGAATAGAGCTGAAGTGCTGCCTAGGGTTGCTAAGTGCAAGGAAGCTGTGATGCTGCTCCTTACAGAGAAGCTGGTGTGTTGGAGAGCTTTATTCAGACAAGATTACAGTGCTGTTGGCTGAGCTCGATGTTAACAAGGCCCCGATGTATATTAATTAAATAAGGCGTCTTTACACAGGAATACACAGAACACTGGGTTAGGCATTGATCGGTCGTGACCAGAGGCTCCCAGGAACCTAGCTCAGTAATTTTCCTAGAACCTGTGGCCACTTGCTAATTCAGTGTCTGTGATGATTTCATTGAACAGACAGACCCACAGCGGAAAAAAGGAGAAGGAAAAAAACGAGAATCCACTGTAGTTCCTGTGCCGAATGCAGTTGCCCTCCCTCCCCCAAGGCTGCCCCTGCCCTAGTCCGTGGAGGTTTCTGGATGTGTTCCCCTGGCACAAGGCCTTTGCTGATGGAATTAGGAGTTACGGACCTGGAGATGGAGAGAGCGTCCCAGAGTTGGGGCCCTTGGAAGTGCTGTGGGCGGAGGGAGGGAGAGCCAGGGCAGAAGCAGCCATCAGGCCGCAATGCTGGCCATGAAGACAAAGGGCCGCAGGCCAAGGAATGCAGGCGGCCTCTAGAAGCCAGAAGAGGCATGGAAACCCCAAGAATCCCCAGGATAATAGCAGCCCTGCCAACATCTTGGTCTTAGCTGCTGAGATCTGTTGGACTTCTGGCCTCTTTTAAGACTTTTATGTTGTTGTAATGTTGCATTGTGTTTGGGTTTTTTGTTTTTAAATCATTCCCCCCCCCCCTGCACACTCCCCTTCTTGGCAATCATCAGCCTGTTCCCTGTATCTATGGGTCTGTTTCTGTTTTGTTTATTCTTTTTTTTTTCTTTTTTTTTTTAGATGGTATGTAAGTGAAATCCTGCAGTTACATACTTTCTCTGACTCACTTCATTTAGCACGACATCCTCTAGATCTATCCATGTTGTCACAAGTGGCCAGGTTTCGTTCTTTTTTATGGCTGAGTGGTACTGCATAGTATATACTCATCATGTCTTTTTTATCCAGTTGTCTACGGACAGACACTTACGTTGCTTTTATTGTTAGTAATGGTGCCGTGAACGTAAGGGTGCATTATTTTTTTGTAGTAAGTTTTCTTCAGAAAAATACCCAGAAGAGGAATTGCTGGGTCACGTAGCAGTTCTGTTTTTAATTTTTCAAAGAACCTCCAGACCGTTTTCAATAGTGGTGGCCCCCATTTGCAGTCCCACCAGCAGAACACAGGAGCTCCCTTTTCTCCATGTCCTCAACAGCACTTGTTTGTTGACGTATTGATGATGGTTATTCACTCAGGTGTGAGGTGATATCTCACTGTGGTTTTGATTTGCATTTCCCTGATGATTAGTGCCATTGAGCATTTTTTTCATGTATCTGTTGGCCATTCGTATGTCTTTGGAGAAATGTCTAATCAAGACCCCTGCCCATTTTTTAATTGGATTGCTTGAAGTTTTTTAATATTTAGTTGTATGAGTTCCATATACTTTGAATATCAACCCCTTATCAGATGTATTATTTGCAGTCTCTTTCCATTCAGTAGGTTTTTTCATTTTTCAATGTTTTCCTTTGCTGTGCAGAAACTATTTCGTTTGATGCAGTCCTATTTTATTTGTGTTTCCCTTGCTCGAGCAGACATATCCAAAAAGATAATACTAAGAGTGACGTCAGAGTTTGCTGCCTGTGTGTTCTTCTAGGAGTTGTATGGCTTCAGGTCTCAGAATTACGTTTTTCATCCATTTTGAGTTTCTTTTTTGTATGTGGTCTAAGAGAGAGGTCTAGTTTCATTTTTTTCCCACAACTGTCCAGTTTTCGCAATACCACATATCGAAGAGACTGGCTGTATCCTTGCCTCCTTTGTTGTAGATTAGTTGACTGTGTAAGCGAGGATTTATGTCCAGGCTCTATAGTGTGTATGTCCTGTATGTCCGTCTTTATTTCAGTACCATACTGTTCTGATTATCATACCTTTGTGGTGCAGTTTGATATCAGGGGGTGTGATACCTCCCACTTTGTTTTCTCAGAAAATTTCCTTTGCTCTTTAGGGTCTTTTGTGGTTCCATATAAATTTTAGGATTAGGTCTAATTCTGAGAAGAGTGCTATTGGTAGTTTAATAGGATTGCAACAATAAGGACATTTTAACAATGGTAATCCTTCTAATCCATGAGCGAAGTATATTCTTCCCTTCTTTTTCGTGTCTTCTAGGACACGTGTTTTCATCAGTAAGTTTGTGGTAATTTGTTACAGCAGCCATAGGACACTTGAAGGGGCCCGCGCTGTTCTACAGCCTTGTCCTGATGAAGGCTCTCAGTGCATCCTTGGAGAGGTGTGTGTGTCTGTGTCCATTTGTGTGTCTGTGTCGCGTGTGTGTGATCCTTCATTAGCTCCTGCCTCCAGCTTAATGACCAAAGTCAGCGAGGAAACCAGCCCTTCCTCTGCCGAGCAGATGCACAGGCCCCATGCTAACAGCGGTCTTCGCCCGCCGTACTCAGTTACAGGGCTGTGGGCCAAATCTGAAAGTGCAGACGTGTCTCCCTGGTCCCAGGAATCTTGCCTTGGTAACTTAAAAGCTGGAAGACTGATAGGAAGCCCTCCACCACCGTTTCATGTGAATCTGAAAACCTGGTCTGTGAGAGTGTGATGCCAGAACCGTCACTGCCTGTCTGACCTGGGCATCGCCATCCAGGAGCAGCAGAGCATGTCCTGACCTGTGTCCTGTATCGGTCCTCACCCGCTCTGTAGAAAGCAATCGGTGGTCCCCGAGCCTGATGGCACATTTCTGCCTAGCACTGAGCCCAGAGGTTCCTGCTGATGACCCCCACATCTTCTAAAGGGACACTTCACAATCACATCTGGCATTTGCTTCCCAGGCAGCCCTCAGCGCCCCGTCCTCTGCATCGGTGCAGGCCCCCGTGTCACCGTGTGTCTGCGTTTCTGCCCACCATGCCCTTTTCTCTTCCCTGCGTCTGAGTCCAGTCCAGCCTTCAGAGCCCAGTCCAGAGTCCTCTCCTTATGTGTCCTCTCTGCTTCCCTCCGCATGGGAATAAGTGGCTTTTCCGTGTCGGTCCCTTATCAGAGGTCCTTACGTTATCTTTTTTGTGTGTGCCTATGTTATTAATCTTTTTTCCCCTCTACAAATCTGGCACATGTAAATAGTAAATATTTATTGAATGAATAAGGGCAACTCTATCAAGAGATGGGATCTGGCCATCCAATGTTGACCCTAAACGTTTGGCATAGGGCAGGAGAGTGTCCCAAACACGCATGGTGGCCAAGCAATTGAAATAGTGCTGGTACAGTGACCCAGGGTCCCTGTGACAAGCGCCCTGTAGGGAAGAGCCAGGGGTTGTTCATAGGGACATGACCAGGGCATTGGTTTTGAATCTCCACATAGGAAGGAGAAAAGGGAAGAGGGTGCAGGGCTCCCCAGGCAGGTGCCGGGGCCAGGCCCCAATTGTCATGTTCCCAGCCCTCACCCAGGAGCCCGGTGCGGCTGTCTGTGGGGTCGGTCTTTCTGGGCGGTGGAAGCTTCCCCGAGTGGCAGGTGGAGGCCCTGCTGTCAAACTCATGTCCTCTTGTGGAAACAGATTTGAATATTCTTGTGGCTCCCGGCTCAGGAAGTGGCCACACCAGACACGCATCGCATGGCACTGTGGCAATGAGACCTGGGGAGCCTTTCTCCTGCAAAAAGTGAAAGCAGAAGATGAAAAACCGCTGCTGCTGAGGGCGCCTTGGGCCGGCATTGCACAGCCACCTTGGCCAGTGTGCCAGGCCTTCCTTACAAAGGGGGCCCTCATGCCCAGGGTGCGAGCTCGGCTCCATGAAGCGATGTGTACCATCTGGAAGAGAGGACAGGGTGTCCCAGGACAGCCGGTGGGCCAGGTTGTGTGGCGGAAAAGGAGACTCGCGGTGCCCAGGTCAGATAGGGCAGCACGTGTGTGCCGGGTGCTGCCCATCACCCTGGTGACAAGCCCAACTGTGTCACCTCTTGCTTCATTCCTCCCATCCCCCCGGTAGAGCTTCACGGCCGTGCCTCACAGTCCCCCATTTACAAATGTACGTGGTGCGGGAGGTTCCGGGCGTCGGGGTGAGACCCTCACTGAGCTTCAGGGCACTTTGGTACCATGGAGAGCGCACAAGTCAGCCGTGTTGGCACAGTGTGCGCACCTTTCCCGGCATGGGGGGCGACATGCGTGCGTAAGTACGAGTCCCTTGGAGGAGGGCTACCAGGGTGTCGTCCTCCCCCTCACCGAAGGGCCCGTGCCAGACCTTCTGCCCCGGCAGCGACATTCGTGCCACCTGTCACCCAGCCATTCGGTAGACCCCACCCACGCCACAGACCGCCACCCACTCGTGCCTCCTTGCCTTGTTTCCTCCGGACGGCGTCACGCAGCTGATGGCAGGCTTGTGTTTGTGGGGCAGTTTGCGAGCCCCACACCACGCCCTTGTCACCACCTCACTTTACAGCTGAGGAAACTGAGGCTCAGAGTGCACATTCTTGCTTAAAGGCACAGCCACAGCCAACCCCAGTCCCCATTCTGTGGTCCGGGCCCCTCTGCTCCCCGTGTTCAGCAGGGCATCGGGCACACCCTTGTTTTGGAGAGAGCGCTGCTGGGCTGCGGGGTCTGCATTCGGGCATTTGTGTATCATCTCAACACAGAGTGATCCCTTGAGCACCTACTGGGTGCCCAGTGTGCTGCTCTGCGAACTCTGTCACTATGGCCGACACTGCGCTGACGATGGGGATTTAGTGTTTGGGGACAGTGTACTTGGGGAGGTGAGGTGAGGTGAGGTGAGGTGAGGCTGCCCCCAGTGGAGTTACTGGGATGATGGTGAGCCTTGGGGGAGGAGGAGGAGGAGGACCCCTGAGAATTGCTCCTCTCTGGCTACGCCTGAGGGGGTCCTAGGCACCTCGCATTCTGGGTGCGCCTCCACCTCTGGAGCCCAAGCAGAGATGTCAACGAGCCTGTGTCCATATGGCTTGAGTGGAAGGGAAGGCCCGCCCACTAATGGCTCCAGGGTGGTAGCTGCCGCAGACAGCAGCAGTTTTGTCCTAGTGACCACCTGGAACTGCCCGCCGGCCCTGGCAGCTCCCTTCTCTTTGGCCCTGTTGGTTTCCTCGTCTGTGTGCTGAGGTTTGACAGCGATTCTGAGACTCCATGCAGCTGCAGGTCGCCAACTGGCTCTGCAGTGTAGAAGGACAGTGTCCCTAGACAGATGACAGTGTGGCATGCGGCGTGACACCACGCTGGCGTCTGACACGTGGCCCTGGCACTCAGTGCCCATCCTTGACCCACAGTGGGGGCTGGTCTGCGGTGCTGAGCAATTTTCCGGGATCATGACCTGCCCGGGTGCTGTTGGCAGCCACACCTGAAGAAACTGGTCTTGGTGACTGAGCCACCATGGCCATGAGTCACTTGTCAGCTGAGCCTGTTGTCACCACCTGTGTGACAGGTGAACAGTGGAACCAGATGAGGATACATTCCTCAGTGCCCACTCAGAGCTGCTGCCTGGGACAGTCTGGGTGGGGGGAGCACCCAGGCCAGCCCCACTTCCCCCGGGAAACACAGGGCACCTAAGTATGTTCTTCCCAGCTGCAGCTGGGTGCGTTTTCGGACCTTTCAGTTTGGTCCTCAGAGCCTGTGTGCCTGTCAGCCTTCCTCTCCTGTGTCCTGTCCTCCCACACGTAGAGCAGACCTGCCTCTTCCAGGGGCTTCCTCTTGATAAGAAACCAGCCTGCTCGGGGGCGGGGACCTCTGGGTGTAAGCACCCTGGCCTTACTTGCCCAGATTTGTGGTCTTTCATATTTTCCTGAACCTTTGCTCTCTGGTGCGGGAGCCAGCCGTGGGCAGAGAGCAGGGAGCTGGGCTGGCAGCCTCTGGCCAGAGTGCCCACGTAGCTCGACTTCCCATGAGCAGCAGTTCCCGAGGCCCCTGCCCTCCCAGAGCTCTGCCACCACGGTGTGTGGGGATGAGGTCAGGCCCCTGTGCGGTCATGTCAGCTGAGCGCTTCCTGAGTCTCAGCCGCCATTCTGAGCGAGAGAGCAGCAAAGACGGCCCCTCGCAGTCCCGCAGAGGCCGCTGTGAGGGGTGGGGTGAGGTAGGTGCCTTGGCAAAACAGAAACGACCTAGTCCAAGGCCAGGTCCAAAAGGAGCAGGGGTTTGAGAGGAAGCACCAGGTGACCTCTAGGTCACTCCTGCTAGGTAAGGAGGTAGGCGAGACCTGAGGGTCCTGCCTCTGAGCTGGTTGCCCAGCACCTGCCCCCTCTGCAGGGAGAAGGCCCTGGGCCTCTCCCTCCTGCTGCTGGCAGAGCGGGGTTCTCAGCAGGCCCGTGACACGCTGCGCGTGCCATGTCTGTGGGCCGCGTCTGCCTGCTGGGGCCTGTCACATGCCCAGTGTGGGGTTTCCACGTGTAGAGTAACTTCAGAGGCTACTCCTGGCCGAGCATTTCCTCTACTCCGTTCACAGAGCTGCTTCTGAACTTCTAGCTTTGATCTGGGGTAGAGAGGAAACGTGCCAGAAGGCCGATGGGCACCAGCAAATCCCGGGTGGTTTTGGAGTTCCTGGTGGGGCGGAGGGAGTTCTGACTCGGGACACCGCCTTCTGCGGGTTTAACGGGGTGAGGATTTGCTCCTTCAGTCAGCTCAGTGTCTGCCGGGGGCTGTGATAGACTGGGCTTCCCCCTGGCCCCCAGGGCCTGTCTTCCTGCTCACCGTCTCTTTGGGTTGAGGCTCGATGTCCACCCTCTGGTTTCTCCCGGCCCGGCTAGGAGGGCGACACCGCTCTGTCGCCCCCAAGGGTAATGGCCTGACCCCAAGCCTCCAGCCTTCACCCTCTGGGCCCTGTGGGCGCTCTGAGCTGCCTGCAGCCAGTGTCGCCCCTGTCAGCAAGCATTTCATAATCGAGCCACTCACAAGGGCCCTGGCTTTGGAAACTGTCCTGCGTATGCTGGTGACACTGGGAGCCATTGAAGGTTTCTGGGCAGGGATGGACACGTCGAGAGCAGGAGGCTCTCGCGCAGCCAGTGCACTGCGTGGTACCTCTCTAGAAGCACACTCAGCTCACTTTTCCAGAGAGCCTGGTTAGCCAGAAGGCACACGGCCCACGTCTGTCTACATTGGGCCTGGGAGCGCACGCAGACAAAGGAGATGGAGAAGGCGGGCAGCTTCGTGTGTCGGCTGGGGCCCTGCCTGTGTCGTGGGCTGTCTGAGTCACGACACAGGAGACCGTAATGGAAACCAGAGGGGGTGCTCCAAGCTGTTTGGCACGTCCCTCCAGATGACAGGAGGCCAGCAGGGAGGGGAGCAGCTACGCCTCCCTCCCCACCTCCTGCCATCATCCCAGCTCAGGAATTCCTCAGCCCTGCCCAGGGTCATCACAGTTGCCTCCTGGGGCCTCTGCAGTGGGGCGAGGCCTGACGCCTCCCCAGGCCTCGGAGGCCCCACACCCTTCCGCCTGGACCCTGCGCAGGCCCCAGGCTTCACCCCATTCCTTCGCTGACCAGTCCTCCAGGCACGGCACAGGGTGGACTGGCCAGCCCGGCAGGCCTAGTCGCACTCACAGTCCCCCCACAGACAGCTCCACGGCCTTTTAGTTCTGCCATCTCAGCCCTCAGCTTCCTCATCTGTAATTGGGTACACTGGACCCTGCAGTGCCATCAAACAATGTGACAATAAGCGACATCATGCAGGAAGGTGCCTACACAGTACCTGGCTCACAGTGGACCAGGAACGTGGCCCTTTTGCCCCAGAACTTTTATCTCAAGCAGAAGACCCTCTGCCGGCCTGGCCCTGCTCTGCCTGCTGGGAACCTACCCGTCCACTGAGGTGTGACGTGGGCAGCGCCGGGCTGCGTGGCCTGTCCCACCAGGGTCACATCCTGCTGTGGAGCTGGCGTGCTAACATCTGCCTGTGGCTGTCATCACATTCCTCCCTGCATTGCTGTTACTTCCGACATTTCTGTCTCCCTTACGGGAGAGGCACTCCTTGGGGCCAAGACAGTCTCCAGGGCTTTGCGTCCTGTCCTCCTGCCTCAGGTGTGACTCATCACATTACAGGGCCGGTGGCTGGGCTTGAACCCTTGAGGCCCCCCGGCTCCCAGGCCACTGTCTCTCTGGACTGCCCACAAGCGACTTCACGTCTCTGTGCCTGGTCCCCTTGCCGCCGAGGAGGGGGCTGCTCTGTAGCCCGTTGTGGGCAAGTCACCCCAGCACACTCCCGAAGGGCAGGGAAAAGTCAGACAAGCAGAGGGCAGGTAGGCGGTCTGCGCCCAGACCCTGGCCCGGGCCAGGAGGACAGGGGGCCCAGTGACCCAGTCAATGAGCGCCATGCGTGGCCACCCAGGGCACAGTGGCTGGATGAGGGGCAAGGACACTGAGCAGGAGGTGTGGCGCCCCCATCCCGGTGTGCCGGCTCTCCCCTCCACTCCTCCAGCTCCTCCCTCAGCAAAGCACGCTGTCTGCCAGGCCACGGAGCCCACACACCGGCCCGCTCGTTTTCTGGGTCATATCAATCGGGTTTCTTTGCTGAGATGACACTGCGCCCCAGCCCCACCTGCAGGATCCTGCTCACTCCTCCAGCTGCCGCCCAGTGGTCACCGCAGACGCGCCTGCCACTGAGGGGCGGCCGTCGTCCAGCGCCCCACGCAGAAGTTTCTCCTTCCTGTTCCCTGCTTTGCTCCTTTGGTGGCCGTACACAGTCCCTTCTGGGGACCGTCCCACTGCACATTCTCTCCTGAGTGTCGGAGTCTTTGCCGTGCTTCAAAGGCGGCAACACTGGAGAGTGTCGGTCCCTCAGCGGGTGGCCATAGCGGGCAGGACCCTTCCTGGGAGAGCTGCCCCCTTCAGCGCCCTTGGCCCCACGGGGGGGGGGAGTTGTGGTCTCGAGCACCCGCTTCCCAGGTCACCCGAGGAGCATCCCCGCCAGGCAGCAGACTCACTTCCCTCTGTGGTAACCACTGAATTTGAGAAAGTCCTGTTTTACCAGAAGCAAAAGAAGTGAAACCGTCCCATGAAACACAGTGGAACACCCCAAAACGCCCGGGGGGGGCAGGGTCTTTCCTCGTGAAGTCACTAGCAGGAGCTGGAGGGCAGCCTCTGCCTCTCCTGTGAGGTCTCCTAGGGGACGGTATGTGAGAGCATGCCTGTCAGCTCCAGGCGGTGACAGTCCCCGCCTGGGGCCTGCACCAGCCCCCGCCCGTACCCCCAGGCTGTGGCCACGTAGAGAACCACCGACTTATTGGGGCACACAGTCCCATCTGTTGAAGGAGTGTGTGGCTTTGGAGCCAGACCTCACGTGGCCACCTGTCACCATCGGTGGCTGAGTTCATGCCTGGGAAGCTGTCGTGCGTGTCCTGACACCCCACCCTCCCACCACAGTGGACATGGCTGGAAGGAAACCTGGGGCCTCCTCTTTCTCTCCTGAGACTCACATTCTTCCTCCTCTTTGTCCCCCAGCTGGTCAGTGAGAAGGTCGGAGGGGCTGAAGGGACCAAGCTTGACGATGACTTCAAAGAGATGGAGAAGGTAACGGGAGAGGTGGTGCGCCCCTTGAGGCTGGCACTGTTTACTGGGCCCTCTGCAGACCTGGCTCTGACAGCCGGGCCTGGGGGAGGCTCAGGAGGGTGGACTGGACAGGCAGCAGGTCCCCCCCGGCCCTGGCCGGCAGCGACGAGGGCGCTGTAGTGAATGATGAGAGGCCTGGTCAGGGGGCAGGGGTGTCAGGGGCCTCCAGTTTGGCCTTGGGCGCCCTGGTGGTTTCGAAACCCCACATGCTGCCTCTCTTTTACAGAAGGTGGATGTCACCAGCAAGGCCGTGGTGGAAGTGCTGGCCAGAACCATTGAATACCTGCAGCCCAACCCAGGTAAGGGTGCCAGCTAGCCGCAAGGGGTCTGCCCCGACTCCCCAGCGTCCCTGCGTCATTCAGGAATCACCCAGTTACCAGAGCATCGGGGAACATAAGGGCTCACAGAACTGGAATGCCCAGGGGCCGGCAGATGTCAGGCATGGCCGGGTCCAGGGGTCCACAGGTGTCCTTTCCACATCTGCGCATTGCCTTGCTGCTTCATCTGACAGCTTTCAGCCCTCCTGTCAGTCCTAGCCTTAAATCACGCTGACAGCTGACAGCCCCGTCAGAAAAGGGCATCTTCCCCCGCCCGCTTTATTTGACCACGTGGAATCGGGCGCCACTCCCTCATTTGTTGGGCCGCAGCCACATGCCCACCCTTGGAGCATGCAGTGGGGTCTCCTAGGGTGACAGGGAAGCAGGGACCTTTCCTTGAGGAAAACCCAAATGCTGGTTCCTATGGCGGGAGGCGGTGGACGTGGGACAGGCAGCAGACCCAGGCCTGTCCCTGGTGGCCCGTGGTGGACAGACGTGAGCTGGCAGAGGCGCGGACACAGCTCCTCCCCCACCCTGGGCCTGGCATGCCTGTCCACACCCATACCTGCCCGCCACCACTTCCCTGGGTGCTGCTCCCCAGGCCAAGGTTAGGAGGGTTGTGCCCTAGGATGAGGTGGCCCTGGGGGGTCCAGAGGAGCTGGTCACCTCTCTTGCCCACTACCTGTGATCCTTAGTAGCCAACGAGAACAGGGAGGGCAGGCCCTCTCCTGTAGCCTGGTCGTCAGCAGGCGTGGTAGCCAGGCATCTCTTTGGGAATAAGTGGGCCCTGGGGGCAGCCAGCTGGCAGTGCTGGCCAAGCACAGGCCACGTGGCTCCTGGAGAGACCACCCACGTGCTCACCCGGCCCGTTCTGTTCCAGCCTCAAGAGCCAAGCTGACGATGCTCAACACGGTGTCCAAGATCCGGGGGCAGGTGAAGAGCCCCGGCTACCCGCAGTCGGAGGGCCTGCTGGGCGAGTGCATGATCCGCCACGGCAAGGAGCTGGGCGGCGAGTCCAACTTCGGTGAGGTCCTGGCAGGGTGGCGTGGGGAGGTGGCCAGGCTGAGGACCGGAGCTTCCCCACAGTGGCGAGGAGGGCATGTCCCTCCATGGCGCCGGTCTCTTCTAGTGCTGGCTGGTCCTGGGACGAGGGCAGCTGAGGGTCCCAGCCCCACCTGGGTGCCCAGGCTGAGGGACAGTCCCCTAGTGCCATGGCTGGTTCAGAGCAAACCTGGTTTCTCTCGGAGCGCGAGAGGACAGATGGCTCGACTCCGGTCATTGCCAGTCCCCGGCCACTGTTGCTCAGATTTAGGCTTTACGGTCCCTTGCTCTGAATTCTCGTTCCAGTCCTTGGCTGTGGGGTGTGGAGCTGTTTAGGAGTTGGGGGTGTCCTGGCCCCGAAAGCCAAAGCCTCTTGTCACGGTTTGTCCCCTCACCCCTCCTCTTCCACAGGCGATGCCCTGCTGGACGCAGGGGAGTCTATGAAGTGCCTGGCCGAGGTCAAGGACTCCCTGGACATAGAGGTCAAGCAGAACTTCATCGACCCCCTGCAGAACCTGTGCGACAAAGACCTGAAGGAGATCCAGGTACACCCCCAGCACACCCTTGGGGGTCCCTCCCTCCTGGGTCCTGGCTCGCCCCACCACACACGCTTACGGCGGGAAGGGACTCATGGTGTTGGGACAGCCCTCCCAGCGGTCCTGGGGCCAGCTGCCAGTGTGACCCTTGCCTCGCCCCCAGCACCACCTGAAGAAGCTGGAGGGCCGCCGCCTGGACTTCGACTACAAGAAGAAGCGGCAGGGCAAGATCCCCGACGAGGAGCTGCGCCAGGCCCTGGAGAAGTTCGAGGAGTCCAAGGAGGTGGCCGAGACCAGCATGCACAACCTCCTGGAGACCGACGTACGTCTCTGCACCCGGGGGCCACCCTGGGGAGCCCCCAAAACGAGCGCAGCAGGGGTTCAGTGCCTGCTCAGGGTGTGAAGGGAAGGAAGGGGGAATGAGAACCAGAGGGGAGCAGCGACCAGCCCCCTGAAGCCTTGGGGACTTTCGGGCCCGTCACCCTCCTCCAGCTATAGCTGGAGGATCAACTCGGCCCCTGTACCTGGAGCGGTCCGGGAAGGGGCCCCGTAGGAGGCAGCCTGGAGGCGGGGGCCAGAGGGGGCCTCTCTCTATTCCCACTGCTCGGTTGCAGATCGAGCAGGTGAGTCAGCTCTCGGCCCTGGTGGACGCCCAGCTGGACTACCACCGGCAGGCCGTGCAGATCCTGGACGAGCTGGCCCACAAGCTCAAGCGACGGTGAGCCCCCTCGCGCCCCGTGCTCTGGGGCTTCTGGAAACCTGGAGTCGCCACCGCGGATTCCCAGGCGGCCCCCAGGCGGCCCCTAGACGCCCCGCGCCTGCCCCACAGCCCAGCGCTGCTGGGGGCAGCTCCAAAGCCTGGGGGCTGGCTTCTCATGAACTCCCCCAGCTGTGCAGGTGGGAGTGGGGGTCACAGGGGGGAGCAGGACCTCTCCTGGCTTGTCCTGGTCCCCAAAGGAGAGGGCTAGAGTGACCCGAGGGTGGGATGCAGGCTGGAGTGGGAGGTTTACCTCTCCTCCACTTTCGGTCTCCTGCACGCACTTGGGGCAGTAAAGGGGAGCCTTGGGTGGCAGTGGTTCCCTGGTGGGACTGGGTGGGGTTCCGTGGGACGGAGCCAACTGGCCTGAGTCTGGGGAACTGGCCTGGGGAGTCTCCACACAGCTTCCCCAGGGCTCCCCCACCCACACGGCAGCAGCGCCAACAGCTGCGGGGTGGGTTCCCCGGCCTTGGTACCAAGGGCTCAAGAACAGGCAGTGTGGCTGCTGACACCCGCGCCTCCACCGGCAGGATGCGGGAAGCCTCCTCGCGCCCCAGGCAGGAATACAAGCCCAAGGCCCGGGAACCCTTCGACCTGGGAGAGCCCGAGCAGTCCAACGGGGGCCTCCCCTGTGCCCCCGCCCCCAGCCTCACAGGTAACAGCCAGCGAGGGGCTAAGTAGCCCCCACCCACCCTCTGTGTAAGGGACCCCAGGGATGGGACCAGCCACCACCCCAGAGCTCTCAGCCCACCTCCCTCTGTGCTCTGTTCGCGAGCAGCTTCGTCGTCCTTCCGATCTTCCGATAAGCCCATCCGGACCCCCAGCCGGAGCATGCGTGAGTGTCCCCTGCCTCAGTATACAGCGCTGCCTTTGTCTGTTTTGGAAGGTTCTTTCTCACTCCCCTTTTCCAGTAGAAGTGGGTGCCCACTGTGGTCAGTCCTCCCAGCCCCTCGCGAGCCCGGAAGGAGCCAGGCACCGGGCAGCCTCTCTGGGCCTTGGCCTCCCCCTGCACAAGAGGGGCTGCTGTGACACACGGCCCCTACCGGCTCCAGGCTGAGTGGCACCCTGAGGGCAGTAGGCCCTGCCACCCTAATGCTACTGGGCATCCCCACTCCTCCCACAAGCGTGGTGGCAACCTCTCCTAGTACCATCTTCATGTCACTTGCTCCCTCCCTGCAACCCAGGGAACGAGACAAAGGAGAGCTTCTTTGGGGACACTAGGCACAGCAGGACCTGGTGGGGCTTGGCTGTTACACCGGTAGAGCCCAGGGAGCCTCATGCTCAAGCTGCACCCCCAGACCTCACCCACAGACCTTACCCCACCCCCAGCACCCCTGGACCAGCCGAGCTGCAAGGCGCTGTATGATTTTGAGCCCGAGAACGATGGGGAGCTGGGCTTCCACGAGGGCGACATCATCACGCTGACCAACCAGATCGATGAGAACTGGTACGAGGGCATGCTCCACGGGCAGTCGGGCTTCTTCCCCCTCAGCTACGTGGAGGTGCTGGTGCCGCTGCCTCAGTGACCCACCGGCCGCCCGCCCTGCGCGTCGCCTGCATTCCAGTGCCCGAGGCGCCCCGGGGTAGCAGGGCCAGTGGGCAGCCAGCGGCCGTTTACACTGTGCTCACCCGTCACAGTGGGGGACTCCTGCCCCGTGCCAGACGGCTGTCTGGGGTCTGCCGCCCTGCGGGGCTAACACTAAGGTGCTCTTAGAAACACTAACCCCCACCCCCAGGACTGGCTCCGGGTGCCCCCCTCCTCACACCTCCGTCCACACTGGAGCCCACCCGTCCTGGGCGGGACCTGAAAGTCTGTGATGGGTGGTCTGAGCAGGACCCCTGGCCGAGACTCACCGCCCTGCTTTTAAATTCCCCTGTCACATGTCCCCACGCCCCTGCATACCCACAGATGCCACCTTCATGGGAGGGCCTCACCGAGGGGTCCTCAGGAGCCCAGCCCCCTAAGGACAGATGTTCTCTTCAGCTGCAGGCACTGAGCCCCACCCCCCTTGCCCGCCACCCTCCCCCACACCCCCAGCCAAGCACATGGAGCGTTTCTGTCTGCCACAAACTGTCACCAGCTACACACACACACACTGACAGGACCCTGGGAGACCCCCGTCTCTTCTCTGTCGGTCAAACACAAAAGCTTTGATGAGTGTCCCCAGACCTCTGGCTGCCGGGGCCATCCTGAGAGGGCCACAGGGCCTCTCTCAGCCAGAGCTGGCTGCCATCCCCCCATCAACAGTGTCCCCAGCTGTCTCTCTGGACCAAGGCAGGCAGCTGCCCAGACCAGCAGGGCCCGGCCCTGCATCTTCTCTCCTATCTGACCTGCAGTTGGCTTAACGGGGGACTTAGGGCCTGCTTCACATTCCCTTCCTCTGGTGACCCTGCACAGCCCCCAGGACACCAAGTTCTGCTTGTCCCTGAGGCCCCCCTCGCCACCGTTACAGGAGGGAGGCACAGGCACCCCAGCCAAGACGAGCAGAATGGCCTCAGTCACAATCTAGGGCAAATGGAAATGTAATCTGATTTTTTAAGTATTAAATGTCTCTTTCTACAGTCTCTTGCTTGATTGTGGTGCAGGGTGGGCCTTCCTGAGGTGGTCCCTGGTCAGGGTGGGGCCTGTGCAGCCACCCATCCCCACAGTGAGCCAGGAGGGGTGGCCCTCATTTACCCAGTCACCAAGGTGGAAAGTTGTGTCCCAAGAGACTCCTCCCCATAGCCACAGCCCCAGGCAGGGGTGGGGCTGAGGTCAGGCCCAGAGATGAGTGCTGGCGGACCCCACCGACCCCACCCGGGGGTGACACGTGCCTGGGCTGCTCGCCTCTCTTTATTATCTGAGCCTGCCATTGCATAACCCAGTCACACAGAGTGGAGTGACAGCTTCTAACCCGTTCCAGGTCCCGGGCCGGTGGCTTCAGCTCCCTTGCTTGAGGACACTATAGACTTGCTCCAGCACATGGCACAGGCCCTGGTCCTTGGGCGTCCTGCTGGCTAGGGAGATCTGAAACAAGCAGGACCTGTGCTCAGAACTGCCCGGAGGTCCCGGCCCGGCCTCACCCCCACTCCTGCCCCCCAAGGCCCAGGTGCTGCTGCCTGAAAGGGCTGTCCTAACCAAGGTACAGGCAATGTCCCTAAAGCGATGCTTTTTAACAAGGAGCATGTTAACCGCAGGCCCGGCTGACTAATTGTGTGTGTTTGGCGGGGGAGACCTGCACTTTCCAAACCTGCTGTCGCCAGAGGCTGGATCCCACACGCACAGGCCAGGGCCACCCAGCTCTAGGGCCTCCAGAGGCAGCAGACGGCCACTGCCACCCAGCAGCTCAGTGCCGGAGTTGGATGTGACCAGGGACAACTTTAAGCCCTGGTCACTGTTTTAAATTCAAACAAAACAAGTGTGCAAAAGTGTCTTTCTCTGCACAAGAGAGCTGAGTATGTCTTCTGCGAATGGCTTTCCAGCAGGAAATAAGACATGGGGGAGGGTGCCAGGCCTCATAAATGCCCCAGTGCTGTGGGGCCAGTGAGTACGTTCGCTACACCAGTGGCGCCTAAGGCTGCACTAGGCCTGAACCCTGCCCCCACTCTCCGTGGGCAAATGAAACGTCTGTCTGGGGGCTTCCACATTTTCATGTGCATTTGGACAATTTTCCCACCCTGCCCCTGTGATAAATCCAGCTTTGGCAGCGTTAGTTTCCAGCTGAGATACTTTTGTACAAAACAAGTTAGGAAACTGCTACTTCCCAGATTGCTCATGATACATTCTTGGGGACTCCCCAAGAACCGTTTTCCTCCAAGAGGTGTTCACGTGGACTTGGGGCAGGAGTCGTACCTTTAGCTTGTCCAGGTAGGTGTGCTCCTGATTCCAGGGCTCCTGGAACCTCACGAGGTCAGGCGCTCCCTTGTAGAACTCCACCAGCAGCATCTAGGGGACCAGGCGTTGATGAGGCCCGCTGCCTCCCCCCGGCCTGCACAGAGCACTGGGGTTGCAGGAGGGAGCTGCCACCACTTGCAGGGACTTCCAGGCTAGCAGCACGACCTGGTACCACTCGCCAAGAGACCAGGAGAAACGGGAGCTCAGCAGAGGCCCCTGGAGGGGACAACGCACCCCAACCGAGGCCAAGGGGGGCCACTAAATGTGATTCTCCACACACCAGGCCTGACGTCACCCCCTGCTTTAGCTCGTGAAGTCACGGTATACTGAACTAGCTGTTTTCCAAATGCCCGTTCAACCACGGATGTTAAAACCATCCGGATGAGGCCTGCGGCCCTCCACGCGCCTCCACTAGGAGAAGCAGCCACAGGTGCAGAGGCCCGGGGTGTCCCAGAACAGCTAGGGGCAGGTGCGTGCACAGGGTGCGGGAGGGGCCGCAGGTAGGACCTGGGGCCGCATCCTCAGAGCCACAGGTGTGGCACACTCAGCCCTGGCTCCCTGAGTCCTAGCTGGGCGCTCTCCGCGCAGCACCCCCCCTCCCAGGAGTGTGCTCACCATCTCGTGAAGGATGTCATTAGTCAGGAAGCTGTCCTGCACGTAAGCCATCTCCACGTCCATGGGGATGCCGTAGTCACTTGGCCTTTGCTGGCAGGGACACCAGCTGGTCACCACTGGCCACCCTAAGCCCCCATCCCATATCAGCAGGGGCCACTGGGCCCCATGTGCCCGGCCCCAGCGTGCAGGGCCCTGGGCCCCCCGGTGGCGCCACCTACCTCCGGCGGCGGCATCACCCAGAACGGTGCGATCTTGGACTCCGGGCCCAGGTTGCCAGAGTAGTACGGGGCTGCCAGAGGAGAGAGAGCGGGGCTGGGCCCAGGGGCTCCGTGGTGCAGGAGACCCGCACACGCCCAGCCCGG
This sequence comes from Cynopterus sphinx, assembly GCA_030015415.1. Classification (NCBI taxonomy): domain Eukaryota; kingdom Metazoa; phylum Chordata; class Mammalia; order Chiroptera; family Pteropodidae; genus Cynopterus; species Cynopterus sphinx. The sequence continues at coordinate 38,596,206 of CM057390.1, read as the reverse complement.
GACTCACAGCACAGCAGCGCGAGGCAGGGCTGGAAGCCGTTGCTAGAGCCCTGCAGCCGCAGCTGGTAGTCCATCTGCACATCGATGTCCTGCAGCGACGGCAGCGCCGGGCCGTGCGGGTGGCTGTGGTACCAGCCCACCAGGGACAGGCCCCGCAGCAGCAGGCTCTGGTAGATCTGGGGCAGAGGGGCGGCTGGGTGCGTGGCCGGGGCTCACGCGCACACACACTCGCACACTTGCTGAGTGTCGCTCTCTGCTGGCGGCCGGGACTCGGGAGCCAGGACAGCTGTGTCAACCCCAAAAGGCCCCATCGGGCGTGCCCCCTCACCTCCTCCTCCATGGTGGCCGCAGTGTCCGCATCCCCCAGCCGGCTGCGGCAGGGGAAGGCTCGCAGCACTGTGAGCACTGAGCAGAGGCGGGAACAAGGCGTGGACATGGGCCCCAGTCCCAAACGGTGCCCTCCCCACGGGGCCGCAGATACCCACTCTGGCTGTTGATGTCCCAGCGGCCCCCCAGGTATCCCACGACCTCGCTGCAAGTCAGGTGACTGTGGAAGTCCTGGGGAGGAGGAACATGGAAGATGTGCTCAGGCTTCACCCAGCCCCAACGCCATCCTGGGGGCCAGGGCGCTTGTGACATGCAGGGGCCAGCCCACCCCATTCCTTCATTCAAACACTGAGCACGCCCTGTCTACCAACAGTGAACAAAGCAGACAAGGCCCCAAGTTCACATCCCAGGGCCCACCCCCCCCCCGGTACTCCAGCCCCTTGCCCTGGTCTGGGGGAAGGTCGTCTCGCCCCGGGGCACCCACCAGCAGAAACAGCACGTTGCTGGAGATGGCCACATTGAATGGCTGGAACTTGTTGATGGCGGCAAAGGATGTCACTTCCACCAGGGTGTGGGGGTTCCTGAAGGAGCCAGAGGGTCCCCAGTTTCAGAAACCCTAGGCTGCCTCCCACGTGCCCTCCCCAGCCCACTCTGAGGATCTGAGGCCTCGCGTCCCCTCTACCCCTACCCTTGCTCCCCCCAGGCGGGGGGCGGCACGGGGCCCAGGGGCGTACCCCACCTGGCAGAGTCGCGACTGCCCAGCACACAGTACCGCACCGGTACCCGGGCCTTGCTTTCCACGCGTTTCCCTGGGGGCGTGGGCTCTGCGAGGTGGGGGTAAGGGAAAAGGACAGCGTCAGTCCCAAGAAAAAAAAACTCCAGGGGCAGCCGTAGAAAGTGGTCAGCTGGACTGGGAAACCAGGCGGCGGGCCGACAAGTCGGACAGAATTCAAAATCAGGTGAAAGGCTCAGGAAACCAGGTGGTGGGTGGGGGGCTATCGGGCACCAGGATTAGAAATCAGGCAACAGAGCAAAGAAATCCTGGTGGGGACCAAGGAGGTCAGGCGACGGTGAAGACGGGCAGTGGGGGCAAGGAAAGCCCTGCCAGGGCCTGAGAAGTTGGCGGTGACCGTGAAGTCAGGCAGCAGGGCTAGGCCGGCAGCCAGGCACCCAGGGCCAGCCCTGGCCCCAGCCTCCTCCGCGTGCCCTGCGCCACCCCACCCCCCACCTCTCACCTGGGTGGGCAGGCTCCGAGGGGCCCTTCGCAGGCGGTCGCCGACCTTTGTCCTCCACCGAGACCCCTGCCAGAACCTCCTCCTCCTCTTCCTCCATCAGCAGCTCTTCCTCCTCCCCTTCGCTAGCCGGGCTCTGGCGGGACAGGCGTGGGGACCCTTGCCTGGGTGTCCCCCACCGTCCCCACCAAGTCCCACCCAGACCTCTGGCCGCCTGAGCCTCGGGTCCCTGCCGTCGCCCCAGGGACCACTAGAGGGAGGGCGTGAGCAGAGGCGGCTGCACCAGCTGCGTGACTCCGGGCCAGCGCCCTGACCTCTCTGGGCTCCGGGGTCATCTGTAAAAATGGCCCAGTGACCTTTAGCCCAACATGGCTGGCGCTGGGGTGAAACGCCTTAATGCCTGAAAGGAGCTGAGCACCTGCCCTGTTGTTCCCTCCACTGAGCAAGCACGCATTTCGCGTGGATTATTTTATTCTCCCAATAACTCATGCTCTGGCCTAAAGTCCTCTTGCCAAGGTGACCTCTCTGTGCCCGAACCTGACAGCCACATCTCAGTCACTGTCCTCTTCCCGCTCCCAGCAGCGTCTAACCTGGCCAGTCCCCCCTCCTCCTGGGAATCCTTCAGGTTCCCTCCCACCTCTCTAGGATCCCCCCAGTCCCCGCCTGCTCCTGCCCAGGGCTTGATTCTGGGGTCTCTTCCCTCCCTGACTCAGCAGCACCCTTGTCCCCTCAGTGTCCTCCCCACAGGAGCCACCAGAGGGCGTCAGTGAGCACCGAGCCAGGACCCATTCTCTCCAGGGCTCCCACCACCCTGGGGTAAAAACCCAAGTCCTCCCCTGGCCCACAAGACCCTGCAAGACCTGTCTCCAGCCCCTGGCACCTTTCCCTCCCCTCCTCCCTCTCTTCCCCTTGGTCACTCTGCTCCAGCCACAAGGACCTCCTGCTGTTCCTCCAACACACCAGGCAAGGTCCTGCCTCAGGTCCTTTGCATGTGTTTTCCAGATACCCTCAGATACTTCCCCTCCCTTAGTTCTCTGCTCAGACATCACCTTCTCAGTGAGGCCTTCCCTGACCACCCTATTTCCCCACCCCCTACTCCCATCCCTCCTTCAGACATACTATCAGATGGCCTTATTTATTTTCTTTATCTCCCCTTGAGGGAAGAGATTTTTCTCTTCGCTCTCTGCTCTATCTCCAGCACCTAGAACAGTGCCTGACACACGGTTGGCGTTTACTAAAAATGCTTGCAGAATGAATGGCCCTGTGACATGGTGCAAAGGTTTTGTCTGTCAACTGGGCTAGGCACTACTACTCACTTATCTAATCGAAGACTATGCGTATCACTGTGACATCATCTGGTAGATGTGGTTCACACCCACAGTAAATTGACTTTCAGTGAAGATTTCTTGTGATAATGTGGGTGGGCTGCATCCAACTAGTTGAAAAGCCTGAAGAGCAAAAACTGAGGTTTCCCAGAAAAGAAAGAATTCTGCCTCAAGCGTGCAGCATGGACGCCTGCCTCAGTCTCCAGCCTGCCAGCGGCCCCACAGATTTCAGACTTGCCAGGCAGATGTACACACGAACATCTAACCTATCCCAACACGTCTAATGCACGCGGTACTATTAGCATTTCCATTTCATATATGACGAAGACTAGGGACCCGGAGATGGTCCTTGGCCAAGTTTACCCGGCTGGTGAACATTCAAGGAACAGCTATTACTACCATGGCATTCGAGATCTTTCCAGATCTGGTCCCTGCCAGTGTCTCAGGCACCCTCAGCTACCCAACGCAGTGGAACCACAGGCTGCATCAGCTAATCATGGTTTCCTTACTCAGCATGTGTGGCTTCGTGCCTACGCAGCTTTGCATAGGCCATTCCCTGCTTCTCGAAAGCTCTTCCCTCCATCTGCCCTCATAGACTCCTGCTCATCCCTCACAGTCCCAGCTCCAATGTCCTCTCTCTGGGCACTCCTATCGGACAATGAGTCAGGGAGAGCTTCCTCCAGGAGGCTGAAAGACACACCTCATCGGCGGCAGCCACAGGCACATGGAGCTGGTGTCGGCGGAGCCAGGCGGCCTTGTACTTGTCCAGTTTCTGGCCCTTGTATTTGACAGAGGCCCAGCCACAGCCTGACTTCTTGGCTGGGTTCACCAGCTTCTTGCAGTGGGTGGCCCAAGCGCTGGGGGAGTTGAACACCTGCCCAGTCTCCTGCCACACGATCCTCCCGTCCGGCTGTAGGTCCCCCACGAACTTCTTCCCCTGCAGCAAGAGTGGGCGGGCTGGGCCAGAGACCTGGTACCCTCCTCTGGGAAGGTCCCTCCTCTGGGAAGTCTTCCCTGATCCCATGCTAATCCCAGGGCTTGGCACCCCCTTTCCACTACAGCACCCCTTTCAGGAAGCCTTCCCGTCTTAGGTGCCTCCCACTACCTGTGTGTCCACTGTCACAGTCCTGATCAGCTTGGATAGAAACTGCCCAGTTATGTCTGTCCCTCCCTCCCCTCACCCAAAGGGCAGGCCCAGGGTCTGTCTTGATCACTGCTGTGACCCCAACAACACCCAACACACAGCCTGGCACACAGCGGATGCTCAGTTCCCAGACTGCACCATCCACAAATCGAACCACAGTAACAATAACAGTAACAACAGCGAAGAACAGCGCTTACTATGTAGCAGGCACCTCGCTGGGCGCTTTATTCATTTAACCTCCACACCACCCACGGGAGAAACCAACCCATTCTGCAATGAGGAAACTAGGACCCCGAGAAGGTGGGCGAGGTCACGCAGCAGGAAAGCAGCGGTGTCCTCTCTGGGCCTCAGGGTCTCCTCGGTGGAATGTGGCGTCTGGGGGAGGATGTCCTCCCGCCCAGGAGGGTCCGTGCCTGGCCGGGACGCTCCGTGCCTCAGTCTCCCCTCCCCACTCACTCCCAGGCTCGGCCCGCCACAAGCGCGCCCTGGGCCTCAGGGTGCCCCCCGCCGGGCCGGGCCGGGCCGCGGGGCCCTCACCAGGTAGTAGATGGACAGCACGCCGGCGCCGGGCTCCAGCTGCGCGTCTTTGAGGAGCACCCGCAGGGTGACTGCGCGCCGGGGCAGCGCGCCCCCTGCCCCGGCCCCGCCGCCCGCCCCGGCCCCGGCCCCGCCGAGGCCGCCGCCGCGGGGTGCACTCGCCGCCGCCCGCCGCTCGGTGTCCTCGGCCTCCGCCTCGTCCTCGTCCTCGTCCGGCGCCTCCTCGCCCGCGCCGCCCGCCGGGGACAGCGGCTCCGGAGCTGCGGGCAGAGGCAGGCTGCAGCAGGCCGGCGCGCGCCCCCCGCCCCGCCCGCGCCCGCGCTCGCGCCCCGCCGGGCCCGCCGCACCTGCCATGGCCGCTGCGCCCCGCGCCCCGCGCCCCGCGCGCGCCTCCGCCCCTGAGGCCGGGGAGGACGGGGCTCCGCAGCCCGGGGTCCGCGCCTGCACCCGTCCCCCGGCGCCGCGGGCCCGAGCCGGGAGGCGGGCTCTGGGGGCCTCGGCGGATTCCACGACTGGACAGAGTGGAACCTGCCAACCAATCATAGAGGGCTCATTTTACCTTCAACCAATAAACAACAGCCGTTGAATTTTTCTAACCAATCACTGTTACGCTGCTGCGGCGGCCGGACTCCGGACGAGCCAATAGAAAGCCTCCCCTTCCGGCCAATCAGCAGGAGCGCCCGGTCTCACGCATCCAATCGGGTGTAGGGATCGGTCCTCAACCAGCCAATCAGCAGAGGCTGGGGCGGAGCGGTCCGGGGGAACGCCGCGGGGGGCTGCGACTCCCCCTCCTTTGTCCCGCGCCCCTGTCCCGGGACCTTTGCTCCTTAGCGCGTCGCCACCTCCCCTCGCCGGGACTCCCCAGCCACCCAGCAGGGCTAAAAGCCCGGAGCGGGGGCTTCCCCAAGCCCTGGGAGTCATTGGCTGGGCTCAGACGCGGTGGGCTTACCGGGACCCCAGTCTGGAAGAGGGGACAGGGCACCGGGGACAGGGGTGTCCAGCCAGGGTGGTGGGAATCCTGCCCCTCCACTTCCCAGCTCTGTGACTTTGGCCAAGTTCTTCCGCCTCTCAGTTTCCCTGTGGGGATAATTATTCCGCTTCAAGGAACAGGACTTGACTTGTAGTAAAATCTGGGTAAATGTGAATTAATTTTTGTCCAGCCCAAGCGTCCTTCTGGAGTCCTCTAGCACCCCACTGGGGGTCCAGCCACCAACTGGGCATTGCCTGCCCCCAAACTCTGTTTATTCCCCCAGATCTTTGCCCACTTTCAGTTCCAAAACCCACAGCCGGACCTCCAGCCCCTCCCACCTGGTCCTTGGCTACCTCCTTGAGCCTCAGGCCTCCACACTCAGCCCCTCACCCTATCCACCTCCCACCCTGGCCTCAGAAGGATCTTTTTAAAATGCAACTATAACCACCTCCACCTCCCCTACCCCGCTCTAAATCTTTCTATGGCTCCCCATTGCCTTTGATAAATAAAATTAAAACTAATTGCTGTGACCTTGTTTACCATTTATGGCACCCTTTTATGGCAGGTATTATCCACTTTAGTGGACAATTCAGATAAACAGATTTCCCAGAGTCCCACAGCTCTCCAGTGGATTCCACTAGTTTCCCAAGCAGCCTCATCCTATAACTGTGAAGGACACTGAATGTGTAATTTAAAAATTCCGGAAAGAGAAATCTCCAGGTCCAGATGAGACTTCTACCAAAGGCTCAAAGAAGAATTAACACAACGTTTACATAACTTCTTCCGAAAACTGAAGGGGAGGGACTACTTCCCAATTCATTTGATGAAGTTAGCATTAAATACCAAAACCAGATGAGGAGAGGCCAAAGAAAGAAAACTACAGACCATACCCCTCATAGAGACGTGAAAATTCTTCACAAAATATTAGAAAATAGAATTTAGCAATATATAAGAAGAATTATACACCATGACCTAGTGGAGTTTATTCTAGGATGCAAGCTGGTTCCCTATTCAAAAATCAATATTATCCACCATATATTAACAGGCTGTGGTGGGCAGAATAATAGTTTCCTGAGAATGCCCTTGCCCTAATCCCCAGAACCTGTGATTACGTCAGGTTAGCTGGTGAAGAGAATTTAAGGTTACAGATGGAATTAAAACTGCCAATCAGCTGACTTTAAATATAGGGGGATGATCCTGGACTCTCCAGGTGGTCCCAGTGTAATCACGTGGGCCCTTCAAAGTGGAAGAGAGTCGGAGAGAGGTGACAGTGGAAGTCCAGACTGATTTGATCTGAGGATTCTGCCTGCATAGCTGACTTTGTAGATGGAGAAAGTGGACATGAGCCAAGAAAAGTGGGAAGCCTCGAGAAGCTGGAAAAGAAAGAAAACATCCATCCTTTGAGCCACCAGCAAGGAACACAGCCCTTGGGACACCTTGATTTTAGCTTTGGGAGATCCATGTATGACGTATAACCTACAGAGCTGTAAGGTGATACATTTGTGTCATTTTAAGCCCCTGAACATGTGATAACTTGGCAGCCACAGAAAACAAATACATCGGCTACGGAAGAAACGTCACAGAATCGTATCAACAGAGGCAGAATTCAACATGAACTCATGATAAAAACTCTCAGCAAACAGGGAAGCCACCTCACTTTGATGAAGAAACGCTGCAAACCTCCAGTTAACATCATAATTAACGGTTTGCTTTATGGAATTCCTGAGATGCTTTCCCCATAAGATTAGAACAAGACAAAGGAAGGCATCCACTCTCACCACTCTTATTCGCCATAGTACTGGATGTCCTAGCCAGCACAATAAGACAAGAAAATGAAGTAAGAGGTGGACAGACTGAAAAGGAAGAAATAAAACTAGCTCAATTTGCAGGTGACGTGTTGGTCTACACACACACAAAAAAAAATCCCAAGAAACCTACAACGAACACCCCTAGAATTAATAAATGAGCTGGTTCGGCAAGGTTGTAGGATATGAGATCAAAAAACAAAAATCGATTGCATGTCTGTATATTAGCAATGAATATGTGAAAATTGGAAATAAAAATATAAGGACGTTAATAATGGCTCAAAAAAATGCTTCGATGTAAATCTAACAGGTGCTGGGCTTGTTTACTGAAAACTACACAACGCTGTTGGAAGACATGAAGATTTAAGTAAATGAAGGAACAGACCACATCCATGGACTGGAAGACCCGACGTAGTAAAAATGTCGCGTCTCCCCAACTGATAGATAGGTTTAATGCAATTCCTATCAGAATCCCCACAAGATTTGGGGGTAGATTTAGGTAAAATTATTCTAATATCCAGGCGGCTTAATGGGTATTTCAGATCCCTGTGTCATCTTCCTGTTGTGTCCCCTCATGTTACCTCTTGTAGCCACTCTGGCACCACACTCCTTCTTCTCACTTCCAGGCCTTTGCTGAAATGGGTCCCTCCTCCTGGTGCCCCAACTGCCCAGTCTCTGCCCCACACCGAAAGCTTCCCAGGGCTCCCTGCTCCACTCCAGGACCAGCACAGCCCCTTTGACCCCTGGGGGAGACCAGAGAGGCTGAGACTTCCCTAGGATCCGGGACCTGCCTGGCCCAAGCCCCACCCAGGCCCAGGCCTGTGCAGGCAGGGGAGGGAGCAGGGGAGGGAGCTCGGGAGGTGACAGAAGAGAGGAAATTCCCCTGGAGCCTGTTTCTCTGCTTCCCGGCTGAGCTGGGGTGGGGTGCCCACTGGAGGGAAGGGCCGGGCCAAAGATCGAGGCCTGCCATGGCCTCGGCCCCGAGCACACCCCGGGTCCCCAAGCCCAAGTGTGCCCTGCCCTCACACTACTATGAGAGTTTTCTGGAGAAAAAGGGACCTCGGGACCAGGTAAGACGGGGCAGGAAGCCTGGCACTGCTGGGCGGCAGGGCGGCGGGTGAGGCACCTCTCTGAGCCTCAGCCTTCCCACCTGGCCAAGGACAGCAGGGTGGGTGCTAGACGGGGCAGGGCACGGCATGGGTCGGGGGCTGGGAAGGGGTATGTCCATCTGTCTGTCCATGTCTGTTTCTGTGTCTCTGACCTTTATTTGATCTTTCTCTTTCTCTTTATCTCTCCCTGCCTGTCTGTCGGTCTCTCTCTTGGTCTCAGTCTTTCGGTGTTGGTCTCTCTTTCTGTCTGTAGGACACAAACAGGATCAGGGACTTCCTCCAGGGAATGAGGAATTAAATGAATCAGTTCCCCTTCCCCCAGCCATGAACTCATGTCATGAACCTCAGCTGCAGGGAACAAGTTGGGACAATTGCATGGCGGACAGAAAGAGCTAGTGGGGGCCACATTTGGCAGAACCAGATACTTGCCAGGGGGGGATGGGGGAGAGAGAAAGAGATTGAGGGAGGGAGAGAGGAAAAAGTGTGTGTGTGTGTGTGTGTGTGTGTGTGTGTGTGAGAGAGAGAGAGAGAGACAGAGAGAGAGAGAGAGAGAGAGAGACACACACACACACGGAGAGTGAGTGAGTGTGTGTGTGTGTGTGTGTGTGTGTGTGTCTTTTACTCAGGACAAAGCCCAGCCCCTCGGTTCCGCCAAGTCCCTTTCTCTCCTCCCCACTCCCCATATTCATTCATCTTCTAATAGGACCCAAACCACCCCGACTGCTTTCGCTGGCTGCCTCCCTGCCTCCGTCATTGTCATTGCGGTTCCCTCTTCCTTTCTCTGTCTCCCTGTTCCCAAATCCCACCGCCCACCTCGAAAGCACCTACAGTCAGCAGACGTGGGTGGGTGGGTAAGTTAAGAAAGACTGTGGGCCCCAGGACGCGAGACCCAGGTTCACGTACCCACTCTGACTCTCCATCTTTGTGCCTCAGTTTCCTCTATTATAAAATGGGTAGAATAGGGCTATAGTCATGGCTACGAGGCGGGCAGTCCTTAGCAGACCAAAGACCTGACTCAGGGCAAGCTCTGGTGCTTTACATGTATTAACTTGCCCAGTTCTCACAACAGCCTCTGAGGTGGGCACCATTGGTATCGCCATTTTATAAGTGGGGAAACTGAGGCACAGAGAGCTTAAATAACTTGTCCAATGGCACGTAGCTGGTGCATGACAAAGCAGGTCTGACCATACTGGGCCTAATCACTTATTGCTGTATTTCCAGTGTCTGGAATGGTGCCAGGCACCTCAGTAAGTGTTAGTTAAATGTATGGATGTATCTAGAGATGGTCAGATGGGTGGGTGGGTGGGTAGATGAAACATCATAAATCCAGTTAGCTTGACTCACTTTCAGAATGCTCCCCTCCCTAGCCTGGGTCTCCTACCCATCATGGTCCCGTTGGTCCTTCCCCAGAGGCTGGGCCATGGGTAGGGCCCCTCCCTAAGAGACCTAAAGCAGGTAACGAAGGAAAGCATGTGACAATGGGGGACGAGTGCCCACAGAGGTCCTGAGGCAGGAGGGGGTGCAGCGGAGGCACCCGTTTTGCCACCTCACGTCCTTCTCTTTCTCTGCCTTTGGTTCCCAGGATTACAAGAAGTTCTGGGCTGGCCTCCAGGGCCTCACTCTCTATTTCTACAATAGCAATCGGGACTTCCAAGTAAGAATGGAGATGAGGGGTCAAGACCTGGCCCACCTCCGACCCCAGGGACCAAGCAGATGGTGTGGGTGGCGTGGCCAAGCTGGGGTGCCTAGTGCTCAGACCCCCGCTTCTGTGCTCTCAGCATGTGGAGAAGCTAGACCTTGGAGCATTTGTGAGAATCACAGATGAAGGTCCCTGGGGGAGTTCCTGTGACCCTGGCACCCATTTCAACCTGGTCCTCCGGAACCAGGAGATCAAGTTCAAGGTAAGTCCCTTGAAGGGGAGCTAGTGGGAGATGCTCCCTCCCCCATCACAACCATCACTGACACATGCTAGCATGAAGTCACATGGAGTTTACCACAGGGTTGATGACGCTGGGCAAGTCTACTTGACCTTTCTGGGCCTCAGTTTCCTCAACTGCAAAATGGAATACTATGTATCAAGTGCCCAGAACGAGAACAAGATTCACAAGGATCATCACCGCCATCATTCAATCTTCCAGCAAATATTAGTGAGCACCTACTGTGTGCCAGACCCTCTTCTTGAAAAGACCATTAAAAATCCCTGCCCTTGTGTAGTTTACAGTCTAGTGGTGAAGCATCCAAGCAACGTGCAAAACGTACAGAGTGTCAGATGCTGGCAAATGCTACAGAGACAAGTGCTAAGGGAGGGGGAAGGCAATGTTAAGTGGTTTGATCAGGGAAGGCCTTACTGAGGACCCGAAGGAGGTGATGGAGCCAGCAGAGGGAACAGCATGTGCAGAAGTCCTGAGACAGGACCAAGCCTGACGTGTTGAAGGAACAGCAAAGAGGCCCGTGTGGCTGGAGCAAGCAGAGGGAGCAAGGGGGAGAGAGGGAGGAGAGGGCAGGGAGAGGACAGGGCAGGTCCTGCAGGGACCGTGGGCCACAGAGAGGGTGGTGGGAGCCCTGAGAGGGTTTAGAGCATAGGAGCTACATGACCTGACATGTTTTTCTAGACATTAGTATAATAATATTGAAGATTAACATCCCACATTACTAAGGACTTACATTCAGACACCATCCTAAATGAACCTGTCCTGACATTTAATCTTCAGGGGAGCCCTTGGAGTCAGGGACTGTCATTCCTCACCCCATTGCACAGATGAATCGGATGAGGCTCATCGACAAGGATTTGCTCTTTCCCTCCCTAGGCAGACAGCCTGGAGTCTCGGGAGATGTGGAAAGGCTTCATCCTGACGGTGGTGGAGGTCAGAGTGGTCGCCCCCTGCCCCCCTCTCTCCCATTCCCGGCTAGGCCCCCTCAGAAATCCTCTTCTTTCCATCCTTCAGTTCCCAAACAAGCCCCTAGAGGATAGCCCACTGGTCTCGAACTAGCAGCCTACGAGCCAACAGTAGCCCATAGACATCGTTTGTTTTGTTAACAAAACTAAACATTTTAAAGTTAGCTGCCATCTACTTTAAAAAAACAGGGTTTTTAGTCAACATTCCTGGTTTATTCTACTCCTTTGTTCCCTGCCTGAGCTCTGAGTTTGAGACTACATTCTAGCATCTGCTCGGTCTCCTCCCCGTCAGAGAATCCTCTCTCTCTGCGTCCTCAGGAACACTTTTGTGCCCCTGGAGGTGTAGGGGGGCCCTGGAGCCCCCAGACACGGTGCCCACCCTAGTTCCATCTGGCCTCAGTTGGCCTCTCTGTGACATGGGCACAGCTGCCCATCCCCTGACGCCCCTATTGTTCCTCAGCTCCGTGTCCCATCCAGCTTGACCCTGCTCCCTGGACACCTGTACATGATGGCCGAGGCCCTGGCCAAAGAGGAAGCGCGCCGCGCCCTCGAGATGCCCTCGTGAGTGCCCGCCGGGCCGAGCGGCTGCAGGAAGCGGGCGCGGGGCTGCGGTTGGGCTGTGAGTGGGGTCTGTCGCTGCTGCTGGGTCTTAAGTTGCTGCTGGGGTGGGGATGAGCTGAGAGCCGGCGTGGCGTTTGAGGACAGGGGCAGGCAGGTGCCTGGGGGCGGGCCTGGGCCTCCAGGGCACTGGCTCAGCCTCCGGAGACGGAACCTGCTGGACTTAGGGGCAGAGTCTCCGGGAGCAGGGTCCGGGCCTAGGGGGTGAGGTCGGGCCTCTGGAGGCGGTCCCAGGGGCGTGGGGGCGGGCCTAGGTGTCCCGGGGCGTGGCCTGGGGGCCATGAGGTGTGCGGAGCGGGGCGGGGCGGGGTGTCCGGGCCCCGGGTGCGGTCCGGCACTCAGGGCTGCCGGAAGGGCGCCCTGGGTCTCCGATGCCGACACCTGTCCAGAGAGGGGCCGCCCCCCACCGCAGGTGCTTCCTGAACGTGAGCCGGCTGGAGGCGCAGCTGCTGCTGGAGCGGCACCCCGAGTGCGGGAACCTGCTGCTGCGGCCCGGCGGGGACGGCGCGGGCTCCGTGTCGGTCACCACGCGCCAGGCGCTCGGCGGGTGCGCGCCCGGGCCCCGGGGTGTCAGGGTGGGCGGGGGCTTGGGGGGCGCAGCCGGATCCCCGGGCGGGGGAGGGCTTGGGGGTAGAGGCGAGGCTGTGAGGGGGGCCAGGACCCGGGGCGGGGTCTTTCCTGGGGACGAGTCCATGGGGAAGGGTCCTGGGGAACCAGTCAGTGGAGGTCCAGGTCCACCCGGGCGTGGCCGGTGTGGGTGGGGGGTCGGGGAGGAGGAGGGGGCCTCGGGCCCTCCATGGGGGCGGACGCAGGACGAAGTGCGGGTGCGGGGTGGGAGTCCCCGGCTGCCCGCCCACTGCCCCCGCCCGCGCAGGACGCTTGTGGTCCGGCACTACAAGGTGAAGCGCCAGGGCCCCAAGTACGTGATCGACGTGGAGGAGCCGGTGAGCCGGGCCTCGGGGTCTCGGGGGCCCAGAGGTGGGGCCCGCGCCTTCCCCACGGCCCTGACCGCGCCCGCGCCCGTCCCCAGTTCTCCTGCGCCTCCCTGGACGCCGTGGTCGCCTACTTCGTGTCGCAGACCAAGAACGCGCTGCTGCCCTTCCTGCTGGACGAGGACTACGAGAAGGTGCTGGGTGCGTGAAGCCCTCGGGAGCCCTGGGGGTCCCAACAGCGCCTCGCCTGCCCCCGCCCCGACGGGGCGCCCCTGGGCCAGCCCCCCGCCGCTGCCGCGCCTCCTCCAGGCAGCCCTCTCTGTTCTAGGCTACGTGGAGGCGGATAAAGAGAACGGCGAGAGTGTATGGGTGGCGCCCCCGGTCCCCGCAGTCCCTGGTCCAGGTGACGCCTTCTCCCCTGGGCAGCTGCCGGGGCAGAGAGGGGAGAGACTTAGGACCCACTTGGTGCCTCCTATACCCGACCGTGTACTCAGCATTGTAGAGCCCTAGAAATCACCCAGACCCCGCTTTCTGGCGACTTCCAGGTGGTGGAGGGAGTGGGCACAGCTGGACACAGACACCCCCAGTCCTGTGGGGTCAAACCTGGGGCTGGGGCAGAGCCTGGAGTTGGGGAGAAGAGGAATTGGGCAGAGTAGGGGGAAGGCATATTGGAGGAGGGGGTGTTTGTGGAACGTCTCGGGATTTCAGGAGGTAGAGTGGGCAGAGGGGGACGGGGTTGGGGAATCGTGGTGGGTGTAGGGAAGGGGACAGGAGGCAGTCGGCCTTAGGGAGAGGGAGGAAGAGTCTGGAAGCAGTATGGTCCACCCTGAGCCGGGCAGATGCTGGGGGCCTAGGGGCACAGCACATGCATGTACACACACACACATACACCACACTCACCAGCGTGGACCGTGTCCACCTGTATCATCAGAAGTTCACGTGCAGACACCCGTGTAGCCAGCGGCTCCACACGTCCTGAATACACAGGTCAGAGCACTCAAGTCCCATTGAGCCCGCGTACACATGCCTTAAGCCACAGTCACGTGTACGCACAGACGCAGGCCTGTCTACTCAGAGCACAACTTCAGACATTTAGAGACACGTGCATGGACACATGAAGAGACAAGTACCCAGCCCAGAAGCGATCCATGCAGTGTCAGGCATGTATACACATCCACGTGTGCTCCATGCATGCAGTCACTCAGTGTACATGTCTATGCTACACAGGGACAGACTTAAATGGGGCTGTACACAGATACACGTGCCCAGGGACACGTGCTTGTATCCAGGCCCGCACCTGCACATCCCTGCTCACGGAGGCACATGGACCCACCCTGACTTGTCCTGCACCACGCGAGTCCCAATAGTGACCACCGTTTCCCATCAGGTCCCACGGCCCCCACTGATGGCGCCAAGCAACCATCTCCCACATCCATCACACTCATGTCCAGCCAGGACAAGCCGCCTCAGCTACTGAACCCAGATGACAACTATGTGATCCCCATCGGCGACACCCCAGCTGCTGACTACGTGAACGGGGATGGTGGGTGGGGGCCTGGAGGTATCTGAGAGAAGGGGCGACGGGGACTCACGGCTTGATGTGACAGGCCATGTTTATCCATGCAGTGCCCTCCCCTGGTCGGCTGGTTGTCGCGAAGCCCAAGAAGTGTCACCTAGCCCCAAAGGTTCAGGCAAAGCCTCCAAAGCCACCCGTTGCACCCAAGCCAGGTAGGAGACCGTCCTCCCCAGCCCCTCCCTCACCCCGAGGTGGAGGGCCAGCCTCAGTCTCCATCTGCTTTCTCCTTCAGAGCCCAAAGGCCTTAGCAGAGGCCTGGCGAGGAAGCCAGCATTCTTCCCCCCAACAGGTAAGGGGCGGGGAGGGGACAGCAGGGGGCTTCGCAGGCTGGGGTCCTGTATGGTCACACAGGGCCCCGCACTCCAAAGAGCTCACACTTCATTTGATGCTCTGCTGTCTCCGTTCAAAATTCCTCCTGCCCCTTGAACGCATTTTCATCTGGTTCTGGGCCCCAGCGTTCTGTAGCAGGTCCTGGGAGGATGTGGGGGCAGAGTAGACTGGGGGGTCCCTGGAGCAGCTGAGGCCTCAGGTTCTCACCCCCAACCCCCAGGGCTGGCCAATGTGACAGCGGAGCTGGCAGAGAAACTGCAGAGGCGGCGGGCGCTGGAGCACTCAGCCGGGCTCGCTGGGGACCAGCGGGCCAGTCTTGGAGCACGGCGCCTCAGCCAGGTGGACCCCTCCTCCAAAAATTAAAGCTCAAGTGACCTCAAGGCCGATGTGTTTGACTTGGCTTTGGGCGACAGCGAGGGGTCCCTTGGATGTCTGCCCACAGCTGGCCCCATTTGGTCCCAGAGATCCTCACTCAGCTCAGCAAAAACTGCCACCTGACTGACTTTGCCAGAAAAACCCCTTTTACAGCTTGGAAAGCTGAGGTCCAGAGAGGGCCAGGGCACAGCCGGTGCCACCCAGCCCCAAAGAAGCAGCGACACGGCCTGACCAGTGTTTGACCTTTATTGGGACGTGAGGTGGGGAGGAGGGCCTGCCCTGGCGCCCGCTCCCTGTCGGTGACCCCCATTAGGAGTTAAGGCTCCAAGCAGCAAGTGAGAAGAGGTGCTGGCTGCAACAGCCAAAGCCTGGTGGCAGCCCCAGATCAGCCCGGCTGGGTGGACAGTCCTCTGGCCTAGGTGAGGCTGGTATTGGAGCTGCTGGTGGCACTGCCTCGCTTCTGCAGACAGCGCACGGAGCTGGGGACCTGCAGTCCTGTCGTCACCTGGAAGCTGCCACACCACACCTGGGGGACAGGGAGGGGAGAGAAGAGGCTCGGCAGCGAAGCCAGCACCCAGGGCCACCTCCACCCCCCCCGGGCCGCAGAGGGGCCTGCCTCACCGTGAAGGCGGGCAGCAGTGGCTGTGTGAACTTGGTCTTGAAGGTGTGCAGCAGCTGTTTGGTCCGGGCGTTGTAGAAGGACAGGAGGCCTGGGGGTGGGGCAGAGCGACAGGGGACGGGTCAGGGGGTTTGCAGCAGAGACGCAGGACAGGCGGAGGCGGCTGCAGGTGCCCGCGGGGCCCCAGGTCACCTTGGTGGAAGTCGCAGTGCACGCCCAGGCAGTCGGGTACGGGGGCCTCCAGCGCCTTGGCCTTGTTGGCGTGCTTGGCGGTGAAGCTGACCTGCAGCCAGTTGTTGACGTGCAGGCACCAGGACGCAGCCGTCTTACCCAACTGCTCGAAGCGGCCCAGGCTGCGGTACGCCACGCCCACGCCGAACGCCTTGCTGTCTGGCTCGTAGTGCACCTCCCAATAGTGCTCCCCGCCGTCAATCAGCGTGTCTCCTGTGGGCAGGGTGGAACGGGGTCCCAGGTGCGGCCACCCGGGCACTCCCCAGATCACAGCTACACCCCCAGATACTCCTCGGTCCTCGCTATTCCTGCCAAACAGTCCCAGGCCTCACTGACTCCCTCTAGATAGTAAGTCCAGATGCCCCCCAAGCTTTCGCTGGCCCTTTCAGATGCTCGACACGTCCAAGTCATGCCTTCCAGATTTGTCCAGGCCCCAGAAGCTTCCTCCGTTTCCCCACATTTGGCCCCTCCTCAGTCCTCAGTTCCTCCCAGGGACCGGCTCCTCAGAGACCCAAGCTCCAGGCCGACTCTGAGTGTCCCCACGGTCTGAGACTCCGAACTCTGACCTGGTGCTTTCTGAATCTAGGTTCTTCCCACACCCCTGGCTCCTGGCGGAGACCAGGCCCTTCCAGGCCTCAGCTCTTCCTGGGGTCCAGATGCCCTCCAGATCCACTGATCCCTGAGTCCGGATCCCTCCCTCACCCCCAGATCCCAGGCCCAGATTCTTGCCACCTCACCTCCTCCCTGGCCCAGCTGTTCCTGAGTTTCAGCTTCCAGCTTGACACTCCTCCCCCGACACAGGGCTAACCCCCCACCCCATGCATGTCTTCTCCAGGCCAGCACCCTGGGCCCCCCAATCCACAACCTCAGCTACTCTCCAAGCCCAACCAGTCTAGGCTCCTCCCAAGGGCACGGCAGCGCCCATGCCAGTCTCAGCTACTCTGCAGACACCCCCATACCCTCCTCCAAACCCCAACTCTGGACAGTCCCAGATGCTTTCCAGAAAATCCCTATTCTGCACAGAAGCACCAGCTTCTGCCCAGGGCTCAGCTCTTCCCCAGAAGCTCCTTCATGGACTCCAGCTCCTCCTTCACAGGATCTAATCATGCCCGTGGTGCCAACCGCTTCTCCAATCCTGGCCACCCCCTTGGCTTCTCTGACCTAGCTACCCTGGCTCCTCCAGAGGCCACCGTTCTGTCCAGCTACTTCCAGATCCCAGCCAGTCCCCAAGACCCAGCCGTTCCACAGAGCCCAGCAAGTCCCCACTCAGGCTCCTGACCAGCCACTCCCCACGGCCGAGACTCTTGCCTCAGCTCTGGGGCCCCCCAGTCACCCTCTCCCCAAACCCCCCCATCCCTTCAGCATCACGACACCTCATCAGCCCTCCCTCCTCCTGTCCCCCATCTCCTTACCCAGCACCGTGTAGGATTCGGCTGTGAAGCGATCCCGACCCCCACGACCTGAGGGCATCCTCTTGGGAGACGGGGTACCTCTGTGGATGGCAGGGAGATGAGGGCTCAGCCCAGCCCTCGCCTCCCCTGCAGGAGGGCGTCCTTGGCCCAGCCAGCCACTGGGGACTGTTCACAGTCCTTGACCGTTTTCGTTCTTTTCACATACTGGGCCCCCATGTCATCTAGAAAACTCCTATTCAGTCCTCAAAATCCAGCTCGGAGTCCCCTCTCCCTTGATTCACAATCTGACACCCCAGCTCCATGTCCCTCCCTCCACCCCAGCCTGGACCGCACTGGGCTGTGTGTTGTGTCCTTCGCGTTCTCCCCCACCGAGACTCGTGGGGGCGGGGCAGCCCACCTGGCTGGAGAGTTGACGGGAGACGCAGTTCGCCCCTTGCCATCTTTCTCACGGGCCTTGATGTCCTGCACCTTCCCGCCCATTGCGTCCCACTCCACAGAGAGGTCGTCCACCCGCAGGTTCTGGTGGGATGTGGACGCATCCAGGCGGAACATGAACGCTGGGGCCAGGTAGACACGGGAGTCACAGAGATGGGGAAACCCCAAGAGACACGAAGAGAGAGAGAGAGAGAGAAGACAGAGACAGACAGTGACCAAGACAGACCATGACGGGTGGAGAACAGAGAGAGACAAAGAAACAGACCAAGACCAAAAGAGGCCAAGAGACACAGGCTCAGAGACGGACGGACAGACGACAGGCAGAAAGACACCGAAAGAGACGAGGTGGGGAAGAATGCAGGGGCGGACCACACAGCCAGAGGAGTGACGGCCAAGGGCTTGTTGCCTAAAGGTCTCCCAGGCCCGCAGCCACCTTCTAACCACTTGGGCTGCCGCGTGCTTCCACTGGGGATTAACCCCGGGAAAGAGACTGGGCCACAGCATGACAGAAGTCAGCTAGACTGCGAAAGGACTTCCTAGCAGGGTATGCAAAGGTGTCCCTGTGGGAGGCTAAGAAATCTGTCTCCGCTAGTGAAACACCCTGCCCAACTTCTGTTTTTTGGAAAAGAGAGAGCGTGTGTCAAAATATCATCGCGGCATAATGGGACCAACTGCAAAAGCACAGGACACAAGCAGGTTTACAGCAGATGCGCAGGCTGAGGAACCCTACTGTGGATGGAGCTCTGAGTTTCCCGGCATCCAGGGCAAAAAGGGACACAGAACCCTGATGGAAAATTCTCATTTCGCACCAGTCCCTGGGGCCCCAGGAATGAAGGGTCACAGAGTCACACCAGGGCAGGGATATGAGCCAGTCACCTGGTGTCTCCAGAGTCACTGGCTCGGAGAACTCGCCCGCAACTGCCTTATTACAGGCCTTCACACGGAAATTCATGTATTTCATGTCAAACTTGAGACCTAGGAGGCAACACAGGGAATTCGACATCGTGCACACTTGGAGCAACAGGTTAGAGGCCGCGCATCCCGCAGGAATCTCGCCATCCCCACTCTGAGGAGCACCTTGCAGACATCCCTGAGACGCCATTCTTGCCCGCCCCCCAAACCTAGAGCAGCCAATCGGGATCCTGCATGACCCAAAGCAGCCAATCAGAATCTCCCCTGGGACCCAGGTAATTTAGGGTGCAGAGTCGCTGTTTCCTTGCAGGCTGGCCAGCTGGGGGGAAGAGCCTCCTGGGAAAATTTGCCAGCTCATTTGGCTGGCCACCTTGAAGGCAGCCCCCAGAGCCAAGAAGCGCGGGGAACAGAGGTGACTGAGTCACTTGCTAGAACCCCTGGATCCAGCCATGCCTGGTTACTGGTAAAGGCTTTCCCTACTTCTAGGATATCTCGCCCTTCCATTCTGGCCTTTTCTTATTCTTTTCTTCCATTCTTCACAAATAAAAAGCAGCTATGGAGCTGCTAACCCCCCAGTTAACCCCTCTTGGAGAGCTTAGGGGCCCCCCTCTTGCTGCCTCATGCCCTCCTCCTCTGGCCCCTTCAGTCCCCACCCTGCAGGGCCTCCTGGCTGACTGCTCCTTCCCTCCTAGCGCACCCTCCCCTCCCCCTCCATGGCCATGCACCATCCTCTCCAAGCTGCCCGCTTTGGTTTCTCCCCTGCGGTCTTCTCTGCAGGCACCTCTCTCCCTGAGGGGTGGCTCAGCCCGGGACCGCTGCTCATCTCTCATTCTCACCCTCCAGGCACCATCCGTCCACCCAGGGCACCCACAGTCCAACCTCTAGCCCCGACCCCATGTCCAGCCCCCTCCTGAGTGTTCCCCACAGGATGCCGATTCTCTGGGCATCCCAAACAGCACTCAGCACCCCAGCTCTGTCCCTCTCATAGCTGCCCTTGCCCTCTGGGCGAAGTCTCCATTCTTCTCTCTGCAAACTTAGCCAGTTCCAGACACAAAGGCTCAGCGTTCTGGCCTCTGAGGCCTGGACCAGGCTGCTCCTCTGCCTGGAAGCCTGATCTTCCTCCAACCTTGCTTCTTCTCTTTGGGGCCTCAGCCTAGCTGCCACCTCCTCCGGGTGCCCACCTAGACTGCCTCACCCTTCCTGGGATCCCCTTGAGTTCAGGTTTGCTCAACAGTGCCATCCACTGCCCCAGAACTAAGACCAGCAGCCAGAAGGCTGGGTTTCAAACGTGGAAAACATCTAACCACGGCCTGGACACACTCGCTGTGTGCCTCAGTTTCCTATTCTGCAAACCGGCCACCTTTTTCCCCATGCTGGGCAGGGTTCACAGGAGAATGAGATGCGTTGAGGGATGGAAGTCATGAACACTTAACCCTCCTGTCTTTCCAAGCAATCAGTGAGGTGGTAGGTGGACTGCGAATAACCACACAGGCTGTTCCCATAGGTGAGGGCATCATGACAGACGTCCTCAACAGCGCAACCTTGTGATGGATGCGACTTCCCACCCCGGGGAATTCACTTGGAAGACTGTAAAAGGCAAGAGGATGGGGCCGTAAAGGGGACCCATCAGGGAGCCAGTGACAGTGCAGACCGACACTGTGACTGTGGTAGTGGTGACATGGGACAAGACTGCACGTGGTTACACGCGCACACACGAATGAGGGCATGGAAAACGCCAATCGTGGATCACCACGGCAGAACGTAGTTTCCTGGTTTTGACATTGAACTACAGCTATGTAAGCTGCCAGAGTGGAGAAGGCGGGGCACATCCAGACAATGGACTATTATGATTCAGCCTTAAAAAAGGAAGGAAATTGTGACACTTGCCACAGCGTGGATGAACCTTAAGGACAATGCCATACACAAGAGGACAAATCCTGTGTGATTGCACTCATGTGAGGTACTTAAAGTAGTAAAAATCACAGGAAATCAAGTGGTGGGTGCAGCACCTGTGGGAGGAGGAATGAGAGTGGGTGTTTAATGGTGACAGAGTTTCAATGCTGCACGATAAAAAGTCCTGGAGATGAATGGTGGGGACAGCGGCACGACACCGTGGCTGAATTTCACACCTCGGAACTACACACTCGAAGATGGTGACGAGAGTAAACATCGTTACACGGATTTTGCCATAACAAAAAAGGCTGGGAGGACACGGGGCGTGTTTATTTTGATTCTCACGCCAAAGGATAAACCAGTAGCTTCCCCAGGCCTCCTGCCGGCTGCTGGCTTTTCTCTCCTGCAATTAGCAGGCTCATTATTAACCACGTATGCTAATTACAGACCAGAAGCAGCTGATTACAGTCCAGGGCTGGGGTGCTAGTTACGCTGTCAGCAAGACTCTCCCAGCCCCTCAGGGCTTCCCTGGCTCCGGATGGCTTTTTAATCCCATGAGGGAACCCCCCCAACTCTTCCCTCCATCAGACCCTCTCTGCCAGCTGGGCTCCAAACGTGGAACACATGTCACCATGTGGAGGGTCCCCCGGGGTTCCCACTTTCTCATAACTAACTGCCAAGTGAACCCCCAATTCTGGGTGGCCTGCCCCAGAACACCGGCCCCACAGGAGCAGGGGTTCCTGTCTGTCTGTCTCCAAGGACAGACAGACAGCACGTGGTGCCCTGGCAGCCCTCCATAAACTGGAATGAGTGACCGAGCACACAGGCAAGGGGTGCCTTCCCCCCCACTCCCATGCCTCAGTTCCCTCACCTGTGACCCGGGGCTAGGCCTGCCTGTCACACGCGTGAACCGCTTGGCACACAGCAAGCTCCCAGTGAAGGGTGCAGGGCCCTCATCAATACCGTTTGTCATCACTCCTGGCAACTCCTGAGGAGCTTGGCTGGCGCACACCCCGGGAGTTTTAGGGCTCCTCCGCGAGCCCCGGTTGGCCAGTGGGGAATCGGGAGCCCGGGGGTGCCAGAGGGCACAGGGTGGGCGGCCCTTACCCATCAGGGTGTACTCAGTCTGCCGCACGCCCTCCACCACCATCCAGGGCTGGTCCTCTTTGAGACGCGGCGGGCCCTCGAAGTTCGTCCTCCGGTACTCCAGCACGTAGTGGTCGATCTTGTTGTCCTCGTCCGGCATGCGCCACACCACGGTCACGCAGTTGTCGGCCACCAGGGACTCGGCCAGGTCGATCACAGGGGCACTGGGGACTGGCCGGGACAGAGGAGAGAGAGTTCAGGGGCCCGCGGCCACAGGGGTAGGGGCTTCACTGGGCCCCACCGGCAGGACACACCTTCTGGGGGCCCCTGCCTCCTCCAGGGCCCCTGCCTTCTCTGTGTCCCCGCCCACAGGATATACCTTCTGGGGGGGACTCCTCTGGGTCCCCTGCATGCAGGTGGCCTACCCACGGTTTGCAGCCTGAGGGCAGCGCCCCCTCAGCAGTCCACCAAAGGCAGGTGGGAGGGGGTGGGGAGCAGAGCTGGTTCAGGGTTCAACCAACAAGGGGCTGGGCCTTCTCTGGATTCCATCATTCAGAGGGAGAACACTTCAGACTTCCCTACTAACTGGAGACTCAGCCTTCAGGAGATGCTACCTCCGGTGGGTGGGGCCTTTTAAGGCTCCACCCAGGGTTGTGGCCTCCCCATGGCCTTAGGGGCTTCCTGAGGGCTCCACCCCAGGCGTGGGACTTTCTGGGGTCCCAAAGCCCCGCAGTCAGGTTTATTACAGGCCTCGTCTCAGGAATCCCCAGTCTCCCCAGCTGTAGCCCTGAAACCCTAGCCCTCAGCAAGTTCCCCTCTTACCAGGCAGGAACTTGAGTGCCTGTAGCATCCTCCTCTCCTGTGCAAAGTCTACCATGAGGTGACTCATGTTGTCGCTGACCTTGGCTTTCAATGACAGCCGGAAGGCAGGGGCCATTGTCACACTACAGGGAGGGAGGTGGAGAGAGCCTGCTGGCAAGCATCTCAGGGGGCTCCAAGCCTGGTCCTCCCTCTTGTTCTGGTCCAGTGCTCTGGGCCAAGGGACCCTCACCTGGGTGTCCCCACCTTCACAATAGGGGCAGGGCACTGGGCTGGGGGCCACATCCAGTCTCTTACCCATCTTTGATTTGCTTGGCAGCCTAGAGAGAGCAACAGAATGAAATTCAGAGTTGTCCTGAGTCAATCACAAAACCACAGTATGGACAGGAAGACTGAGGTCCAATATGGCGGCCATTCGCCAAAATCCCCTGGCACTGGGGCAGAAACCCTTGGCTGGGCCCCAAAGAGATAAGGGGCAAAAACAGGCTTCCACTGACACCCCACCTCCTGTCCAGGGCCCAGAACATAGAGTTGGCAGATTTAGCAAACCAAAATACAGGACACCCAGTCAATGTGCCTTTCAGATCAACAATGAATGGTTTTTAAAGTATGTCCTATTTGGGACGTACACATACTTAACATCCCCACTTAACATCGTTGAGAGATTCCTGGAAACTGCGACTTTAAGCAAAACGACATAACGAAACCAACTTTACTGCAGGCTATTTGATATCAACAAGAGTTGAGTTCCCACGGCACATTTCTGGTTCCTAAACTTCACCGAAAATAAAGACTCCAAACGCTTTTCACATAGAACATTGACATCAACGTGAGCTACATGTACATTCAAGAAAGACTAATAAAAACAAGGCAGGCAATGATTTCGCAACCTGCTGACTCCCGTTTAGGGTGGCGGGTGGCCAGAGCCTACCCTGGCAGCTCAGGGCACCATGCTTGGAGGGTCCCCACCGCGGACAGGACACACTCACACTGTAAGGCCCACACTCACTCACACTGGGACTGTGCAGACGCCAACTGACCTCCTCCGCACAAGCTGCGGGAGGTGGGAAGACAGCAGGGGCCCTGGAGAGAACCCACACAGATGTGGGGAGAACACGCACACTCCCCTCAGACAGGGGCTCCAGCTGGGAACTGATATTTTTTCTCATCAACGTTATAACCTTGAACAAGACAAGTTAACAACTGCACAGGACGCATTACACTACAAAACTGTACATCGTTAAATTTGAATTTCAGATGAATGACAAATGTCATTTGAGTATAAATGTCTCATGCAGTATTTCAGAAATACTTATCCTAAGCTTTTGCATGAAATATACTTAGACGAAAAAAAATTATTCGTTGTTGGATTTGAATTTCAGGTTGACAGTGAACAGCTCTTTCAGTGTAAGAACGTCCCGTGCGATCCTTGGGACACACTTATGCTAAATATTGCATGTGCCATACTGACACTAAAAAATTACTCGCGGTGGACCTGAAATGCAAATTCAACTGGGTGTCCTGTATGTGGTCCGGGATCTGCACCAGCATGGCTTCCAAGGCACCAACCTGAGAAAAGTCGCCTCTGTCCGTGGCCTGCAGGGTCTGGTTGGCCGTCTCCAGAAGCTCCTCGGAGCTCTCCAGGGCCCGTGTGCAAGCAGCCAGCTGGTTCTGCAGGTGGCATGGCACTGAGGGATGAGACACCTCACCCCAGTGCATCAACGCCCCCTAAACCACCCCCATCGCCTTAGGAGGAACCCAGGTACCACGCCTGGGGATCCCTTCCTGAAAAAACGCAAAGCCCAGGCCACACCTGAGCCCCAGGGCTCCACGTTCCCTGGGAACAGGAATCTGGGATGTTAGGAAGTTGCCTAGGAGTTTATGCAGCCCCAGAGATCCCAGCTTGGCCTCTGAGATCCCATGGGAGCCATGGGGGGTGTCAGATGCGGGGAACCAATGGAAAGGGCTGAGAAACTAAAGGCACTGGATGAGGGCAGGAGGGAGGAACAACCAGATGTGTGGGTGTGGCTGTGGTGACAACGGGACAGAGGATTAAGAGGGAGAGCAGGTGTGTAGGGCAATGATGGGAGACGAGCCAGGGCAGGTACAGGCTGGAGACCAGGGGAAGAGGGGGTGAGACCAACACCATTGGGGCGTCTGGGTCTGGACACTTGGGGGTATCTCCAAGAAGGGACACTGGAAAAGGAGCAGGTTTGGAGAAAAACACGAGGCCAGCCGGGCTCTGTCATGCCTGAGCAGGGGCCTAGGAGAGTTCCCCCCACACACCTGCAGCTCGTAGGTGCGGCTGGCCCGGTCCTGCTTTATCTTCATGAGCATTCCCTCCTTTAGCTCCTCCAGGAGGGAGAAGAGGGACTGGAACTCCACCTCCAGGTCCTCCTGCACCTTGACTGAGTTTGCCTTGGAGAGACGTTGTGGGATTGGCCAAAGCCGGTGCTCAGATGGGGAAACTGAGGCCTGGACATGGCAGCCAGGCCAGGTCCGACCTTCAGCAGCAGCAGCGGCAGTCTAACTCTTAGGGCTGCCCCTCCCTCCCTCCTGTCTACCTGCCCCAAGACCTCCCTCCTGGGGGTGCCAGCCTCACCTCCACATTCAGCAGCATCTTCTTGAGGGAGTAGATAAAACTCTGAATCTCTTCATTCTTCACAGCCAGGGTCGTGATGATCTTCCGCAGAGCCTCCTGTCCCCACGGAAGGACACACACACGCAGGGCAGGTAAGCCGCTCAAGCTGGCCCAGCTCCCCAATCTGGGTCTCCCCACTCTGCCCTCCAGGGATCCAGAGAGGAGATGGGGAGGCACGCGCCAGGAGGCAGGCCCTGGGCAAAGCTCTGGCCCTACCCTCCTACACCCAGCAGGTGGGCGCCGTGAGGGTGCCCATTTTACAGGAGTGGAAACTGAGGCGCAGAGCCAGCCTCTCAGGAAAGGGCAGACCCGCGCCCAGCGCACAAAGCCTCGGACCAGGTACCTGCATCCCGAGGGCGGGGCATGGTCCGGGGTGAGGGGCTAGCTCTGGGAAAGGAAACCCCGGGGGACAGTGATGTCTGCTAAAACAGGCTAGCCTGGGTAAAGGGGTTAACGAGAAGCGGAACCCGGGAGGGGAGTGCCGGAGAGCCCAGGTAGACGCGGAGGTGGGGCAGTCTGGGGTAGGGGATGCCGCGAGGGCAGGAGGCAGCGTGGGAGGCTCCTGCTGGGGCCGGGGGCCCCGACCCAGGCCTCGCACGGGTCTCTTTTCCGGGGGCGCAGGGTCAGTGGGGTCACTTGTACTGAACGGGGAAGGCGTCCTCGGAGGCGGGCCGGGGCGGTGGCCAGGACACCTGGTCCGCATTCGGACGAAGGACGTGGAGGGTGGGGTCGAGGCTGGGGCCGGGATACTGGGCGGAGGCGGGGACGTGGAGGGGATGCCCCCGGACCCAGGCCAATGGGATGGATGGGGTGTCCGGGCGGGGTGGGCGGCTGCGCCCCGCGTGGAGGGACCAGACAGGGCCGGGTGGCGGCGGGGGTGGGGCCTCGGCCGCAGAGCAGCTGGGGGCGGGGAGGACGCTGCGGCAACACCTGGTCCCTCCCTTCGGCACTCCCGCCGCGCGCAGCCCCACGCCTACCCTTTGGTCCTCCATGGCTGCAGCCCGGCTCGGCCCGGCCCGCGGGCCCCGCTCGCTCCAGGGATCCCCGAGCCGCCTTGGCCGCTGCCGGGAGCCAATGGCCCGCCGAGCACTCGCGCCGCCGCCGCCGCGCCCCCGTCAGCTCTCCATCACTGGCCCCAGCGCGCATGCGCGCGCCCCTCCCCCGCGCGGCACGCCGGGAAATGTAGTCCCGCGGCGGGACGCTCCAGGGGACGGTAGTGGAGAGGTCCGAGCCGGACCCGCCCCTGGGCCTCCTGGGTGCCTCAGCCTCCCCACTCGGCCCCCGCGCTTCTACCCGGTCACCCAGATCTAGCCCCGAACTACGCACGAGCCTTGCAGTTACCGAAAAACCCAAGGCCTGTGCCCAAGCGGATGTTCAGAGAGACAGATGCGTTCTTTCCCTCCCTCCAGCGCAGCTGAACTCCTACACATCCCACAAAGCCCCGGGCTCCGTCTCCTCCTCCAGCAGCTTCCCCGCCCACGCAGAATCCGCAGGGCTAGGCATGCCTGCGTCCCCTCCACCAGCCTGGGACCGGATCTGCCCAGGGTGTCCAGCATTGCCCCTCCGTGGGGGGAGGTGTTGCTTTGGAGAGTCCAAAGGAGGGGGAAGGACTAAGAAGGGGAGCCCGTGAGGCCGTGTATGTCCCCGGTGGAGGTGAGAGAAGAGAGCCGCTGCAGGGCTTCCTGTGGCTGATAAAAACGATTCTGCAAAGGACTCAGGCCCTCTTCCTTCTAGGCGAGAGTCACACCGTGGCTGAGGCCTAAGGATTTGGCCTCTCCATCCAGGAGGTAGTGCCAGCACCTGGGGTGACAGATACAGGCCTGGGAGGCAGTGCAGAGCCTACGAGCCCCTTCTGCTGAGCCCTTAAGCTTCTCTCCAGGTCGTGGGGTCAGAGAAACTCTCCATAGCTGCTGTGGAACCCAAAGCCATCAGCAGAAATCCATGCCTCTGACCCAAAGGAAGACATTTTGGGGGCAAATAACTGAGGCTGGATTCCACTATTTGATCAGCCACTGCTCCCTTTCCCCACCACTGCATCACCGGTCCTCCAGCCCAGATATGCTTATCTAGAGCCTTCTGGGAAGATTTTCATTTACTGGGACACATTATCTCCATTCTCATAATGTACATTGTTTTTCAAATTAAAAAAAAAAAAAACAGTTGGGAAACTGAGGCACAAGATGGCAGGAAGTGAAGCCTCAGCCACATTGGCCACCGGACGTCTGCCATCTGGCCGGGATGTCACATTCACTTTGCGGCTGGGGCGGAGATTGTGGCAGGAAGTCTGTCAAATGGGAGAGGAAGAGGGGGTGGCGGAGCACCAGGGGGGTGAGAGGGGCTTCAATGATCAGAAATGGGGTCCCTGATCATGGCGCTGGTCCTCTTGTGGCAGTTCTGGGGTGAGTATTTTGGCCTCCCTGCCCTCTGTACCCCCTCCTGCTCTCCATCACTCCAGCTGCCTGTCTCCCACTCAGCCACTCTGCACCTCAGTCTCTGCCCTGCCATCTGTGCCTGTCTCTCCCTGGTACTAGGATCCTAGGAGGGCTAATGGAGTGCATCGAGGGTCCTCAGAGGGGCCCCCAGAAAGAACTCAACCTGTGACCTACACACCAGCCTCGCTGAGCTGGCCCCGCTGGCCTCTCTCATCTCTACCCACCTCTGCGTTCCCTCTCTCCCTGTTAGTTGGCCTTCTGGCTTTGTCTTTCTTTTTTCCCCAACACATGAGCTTGATTCCACCTCTGGACCTTTGCACATGCTGTTCACTCTGCCTGAAACACTCTTCCCTGGATCTCATCTCTCTAGCATCAGCTCTAGTGACGTCTCAAATGCCAGGAGCTTAACACAAACTCACCCTTTCTGGGGGATCTAGCAGGTGCCAAAAGCAGACTCTTCCTACTAGTCCTCTGTCCCTTCCCCTCCCATCCATGTCCCAAATCTTGGTCAAAGCCACTCACGAATTCCCTCAGGCTAAAACGTTGGGAACCCATCACCATCCCTCTTCCCTCTCCCAGTTCAGTTCTTCTTGCAGTTCCCTCAAAATCCATTCAGTCTCTGACTCCTTCTCTCCAGGATCCAGCCCCCATTACTACTCACTGGGACTATTGTCTCCTCCTGTTCCCAAACCCCCTACCCTGTAATCCATCCTCATGTTGCAGCTGGAATGATCTCTTTAAAACTCAAACTGGACCATGTTTCCCCCCTGCTCTGCTAGTGTCCCATTGCACTTAGATTAAAAACCAAGCTGTCTTTTTCCCATCTCCACCTCCCCACCCCACCCTACCAAACCCCACCCCTGTGGCCCGCCTGGCCTTGTATGAGCCATCTCTCGCTGGCCTCTCTGGCACCACTTCCTCTTTCTCCCTCCCGTGATCTCTCTGCTCCAGCCACAAGGCCTCCTCGTTGCTCCTCCAGCTCATCAAATATGGTCCGGCCATAGAGCCTTTTCATGGCTGTTTCCTCTGCCTTGAATACTTTTCCTCCACATCTTCCTTACTTACCAGAATTGGTTACTTTTTACCATTCAGATCCTTGCTCAAATGTCCCCTCCCCCAGGAGGACGTCCCTGACCACCCTCGATAAGTAGATTCTCTCTCATCTCATCTTTATCCTCTGTTGCCACTCGCCATTCCTTTCCTCCACCACAATTCTCATTTCACGACTTCTTGTGTCTCTCTTTGTCCCCGGTCAGCAACATGAGGGCAGGGATTTTTGTCTGTCTCAGCCACCCGTGTGTCCATGTCCAAGGTGACCAGAACAGGGCACTCACAAGGCAACATTTGTGTGGCTGAGAGCTGGATGTGTCATAAAGTTCGTCTTGAAATTTCACATGTGCTGAGTTATACCCACTTCCCAGGTAAGGCCATGAATCTCAGCAAGGAGAAGTGACCTTGTAAAGGTCACACAGACAGCAAGGTTTTAACCTCTTGCTGCCTCACTCCTGTGGGCTCACTCAGGGAGTAAGATACACATGCATGTGCATGAGCATGCACACACACACACACTGAGAGACCTCACTCACCTCTTCTGTCCCCAGCCCTGCAAGGAGCCACAGGCCTGAGTGTGCATCAGGAACCTAAGCTGCTACTGGTGAAGCAGGACAGCCAGGTGACCTTGACCTGTCAGGTGATACTGTCTCAGGCCTGTGAGCAGCTCCGCGTCAAGTGGACCAAGGACAGTGTCACCTTGTGCCCACCATTCGTCACCAATGGCACCCTTAGCCTGGGGGTCTGTGGGCCCCAGGGGTGGCTGTCCTGGCAGCCGCCTGGCAATCTCACCCTGCAGCTGGAGCACGTGAGTCTTAACGACAGCGGGAGCTATGAGTGCTGGGCGACCATGGAGATTCCTGAGTTGGCGGAGGCCAAAGGCAACGGAACACAGCTCTTGGTGGACACAGGTATGAGAGCAAGTAGGAAGAAGAGGCAGGGACTCGGAACTTCTAGACGATTGAGAATCTAGAATCTCAAACACCTAGAAGTATAAACTCTAAATTCCCATCAGATTCTTGGCTACAGAAATCTTGCAGACGCAAAAATATTAGATTCTAGATCACAGAACCAAAGGCGCGCTGGGACTTATACTTCTAGACCAGAGCCCCAGCAAACTTTCCCTGTGAAGGGCCACGCAGTAAATATTTTGTGTTTAGTGGACCAGAGGTCTCCGTTGCAACAACTCTGCTCTGGCCTTGTAGTGTGAAAGCCTCTGTAGAGGGCAGTAGGTGAATGGATGGGGCCGGATTCCAATAAAACTTTATTTAAAGAAACAGGCAGTGGGCCAAATTCGACATACAGGCTGTGGTTCACTGAGCCCTGTGGCAACATACTACAAGCATAAAGACTCTTGAGGACATATAATTCTGGAGTTTTGATGAAAAACATTTTCAGAATCTCTTCTAAAAATGTGTTTCTAAAGTGTTTCCTATATACACAGCTCAACAGATGTCTTAGTCCATCCAGGCTGCTATAACGAAGTACTGCAGGCTGGAAGGTTCATAAACAACAGAAATTTATTTCTCATAATTCTGGAGGCTGGAAGTCCGAGCTCAAAGTACCAGCATGGTCGCGTTCTGGTCAGAGTCCACCTCCTGGGCCATAGATGGCATCTTCTCAGTGTGTCCCCACATAGCGGAAGGGGCAGGGAGCTCTCTGGGCTCTCTTTATAAGGACACTGACCCACTCCATGAAAGCTCCACCCTCATGACCTAATCGCCCCCCAAAGGCCCCACCTCTTCATACCATCACCTGTCCGGCTTAGGATCAACATATGCATTGCCAGGCGAAGGGCGGGAGGACATATTCAGACCATAGTGATGGAGCTGCACAGCCTGAGCTCACCCATAAACCCAGCTCAAGAAAGAAACATTTCCAGCTTCCTAGCTACACCCTCACGCACCCCCAGCACACACACGATGCTGAATTCCAGCGGCATAGATCCATTTTGCCTGGTTTCCTATTTTATTTAAATGGAATGATATTTTCTCTCTTGTGTCTGACTTGTCTCACTGCACACGATGTCCATAGAGGTGCATGTAACAGAGGCTTGTTTTTTGTCCTTGTGTGTAGTATTCCACCATGGGACTCCACCTCCATTTAGCAATCTAATTTTCTATCTGTAGACATTGGGGCAGCTTCTGGGTTTTAGCTGTTGTGAACAATCTAGAATGTGCCTCTTGGTCAGCATATGTACACATTTCTGTTGTTCCTGGGATAATTCTAGAATCTTGAACCACAAAATAGAAACTTTCAGTTCTAGAAACCTAGGGCCATAAAATTCTTGGCTCTTGGAACTGTAGCATATGTTCTCATGGGACGATCACTCCCATGGCGGTGAACATCGGTTTTGCGGGAGCAAAGAAAATCTTATCCTTTCTGTGTATAAAGTATTGGTATGCATATAGTACACAAACAGATTTACAGCATATCTGTGATATTAAAACTTCATGAGATATTAAATTAAGATTCTAAAGATTCTCCTTAGGGTGGTGACACTGAATAAAGGTTGAGAAACACTGGAATAAAGGAATGAATGATTCTAGACCCTTAGAACTAAAGTCTCTCAAACACTTTAAATAGATAGACCCTTGGAATTTTGCGATCTTGGGGGAAGAGCAGAGAATTCTAGAATCCAGAGTTAAGAGCCATTGACTCTCAAAGCCAGAAGGAACTTTCCAGATCGGCTAAGCCTCAGTGGACAGAAGAGAAAGCTGAGGCCCAGAGAGGGTTGAGACATGTCCAGCAACACACAGGAGCGGGTGATGCAGCTGACCCTCTCTCCAGCTCCACTTGAACTCTCCTTGTGGGCCAAAACTTGAGCAGGGGCGGGAGACCCAAACTGACCCAAACAGGGCTCCTGCTCTCCCAGTGGTTTCTGATGACCTTGGGCATGTGCCCAGCCCCTGTCAGGCAGGATGAAACACCATCCTGGCTCCCGGGCCCGAGAGGTACCCATTCCTCTCCAGCTGGCAGGACCCGCTTTCTCCCTCCAGGGCGGTGTGTTTCCCCTGTGCCACCCACCCCCACCCCTCCCATGACAAGGGGGCCAATTACCAATTAGCAGAGGCACCAGGCTGTGCTTTGCTGTTGGCTGCCAGGGGGGTAGCATGGGTCCAGCTCTGCACAGCTGGTGGCTTCCCCACTCCCGGGCAGCTGCCCTGTGGCCCCCCACCCCCCCACAATCGCTGCCAACTTTAGAACAGGAGAAGGGGCTGACCGTGCTGGGCTTCAATTAGGTCGCAGCAGATGGAGCGTTGGGCTGGGGCTCATGTCAATTATTCTCCGTTTTCACTCTGCCATGCCATTGCTGTGTGACCTTGGATAAGTATCTTGACCTCTCATGATCAGAGACATGAAGGTCATGGTGAGGATGACAGAGCTCTTGACCAGGGTGATGGAGTTTATGATAAAAAAGAAAATCTAGGTGGCCGTTATTCCACAATAACCCAGCAAGAGAAATGTTGGTCCCGTTTCTTCAGAAGAGGAAAGAGGTTCAGAGCAAGCCCCTACATGGAACACACAGCATGGTGGGGCCAGGGACCCCGAGGTCCTATGTGGGGCGGGGGATCTGACTCTTCAGGGTACAGGAGGCTGGGCGGAGCACCTCCTGATGCAGGTTTCTCTCTGCAGGTGGGCCGCCGTCCAACCTCGGCCAGATCCTGGGCTCCCCAGGTGGGTCCCGTCCCCATGTCGCTCCCCCGGCCCGCCCTCGCCCCCCATACCCCACCCCACCTCAAATCGCCCACTCTCCCCAGGCCTCCTTTTCGCCCTGCTGGTGGCTGCGGGCATGGGCGTGGCCACTGTCGCGCTGAGCATCTGGCTCCGGGGCCGTCGCCACTGCCAGCACAAGGACACAGGTGAGGGCGCAGGTAGCCGCGCGGAGGGCAATGGTGCGGAGGCGCCACCGTCCTCTGGCGACCCCTCCCCAGCTTGGAGGAGGCGGAAACTGCTGCTGCTTGAGAAGGACCATCTGTGTCCCCATTTACCCCTCCTGCAGGGAGGGAGGGCGGGCCTGGGTGGACAGGGAGAAGGCGCTCGCTCCATCGCTCGCTCCATCGCTCGCTCCATCGCTCGCTCCATCGCTCGCTCCATCGCTCGCTCCATCCACGCTCGTCAGAAGCAAAGACGAGGCTCCTCTCCTCAGTGACTGTGCCTTCTTGGTCTGTATCATCCTCCTCCGCAAACATACAGGTAACCCCATCTACGGTAACGTCCTCTACAAGCCCAGGGGAGCCCCACAGAAGACTGAAGCGTGGCCTGTGGAGTGGAAGATGCTGGACGTCCTCACAGACAACCAGAGGCACCAGAGCTTCAATGCCATCTACTTCTCCCAGCCACCCACCCCCCAGCAGCATCCAGCCCCCAAACCGTGCCCCAGCCCCAGGCCCGGTCACCCCGTCTCCACACCCAGAACCCCTCCTTGCCCAGGCTCCTCTGGGCAGCCAAGGCCAAGAGGGTTCCTTGAAGTGGGAAGAGGAGTCAGGACCCCAGAGACCCAGAGGGGAGTGGCTATTAAAGATGTAACTGGTTCCAGGGGTGTCAGGGTGTCAGCAGCCGTCCCCAGACCCCGTCCTCCTCTAGTATGCCTCCAGAATACCCAATAAAGGTGCACAAAGAAAGCAAACCCAGACTCCGTGGCATTTGGGGGTGTTCAAAAGATTCGAGGGATCATCTGGGGGTCCCAGACCCCCAGGATGGCCAGAGAGATCCACCGTGGCAAGGGGGCTCTGTGACGACCTACCGGCTCCCCTGTTATCTGTAGAGGTACGTGTCCAATTAGCAAAGAAGTGATGTCCCAGCTTTCAAATCGTGCCCTGAACTGGAAGCCCCCCTCTCCAGCTAGTACCTCCTCCCAGGCAGGCTCAGAGATGGGGGATGAGGAGAAAGACTGGGGACCCCCCGCACTTATCAGCCTCCAGGGGCTCTTGCCTGACTGTCACCTTGAAGTGACACCAGATGAGCCCGGTTCCCCTCCCCCACAACTGCAGTTTCCATGGGGACAGATGTCCTTTCAGCGGCAGCATCAGGCCTCAGCTGCCCGCCCCGATGGGGAGGAGGGGCCTGGTGGGGGCGGGGCTGGGCCAAGAGCCTCAGCCCCTCGGGTTCTCCATCTTTTTCATCTGCCGGTCTCCACCGTCTCTGGCTTCCTGAGTTTTGGTCCCTCCCTGCAAGCAATTTAGGCTCCAAACCCAGCTCCACCCCCAAAATGGGGAGCTAAGGAGGCCCTGACCCCCAAGGGTCCATCATTCTCATCCTTCCCAGGAGCTGGGATCCTGGCCTCCAAGAAAGGACACTTGAAATACACAACAACTTATTTATTTTTCAGGCCAGAGGAGGGCTTCCAGACATAGTTGTAAAACCCGGAACCCAGAATGGGGCCAGGAGGGCGGCCCTGATGAAGACCAGGGCTGGAGGGGTAGGAAGTCTCTCCCTCTGGCCCCCTCGAGGACTCCTCCGGGGTTCCAGACAGTGGCTCTTCGCCCTCAGGGGGAAGGGCAAGGGGCAGGGGCCCCCAGGCAGGGGCTCTGTGTGACCACCGGGTACAGCAGGGCCAAGTGCTCAGCACCCTGCACGGGCAGCGGGCGTGAGCTGTAGTGCAGCACCAGCTCGGGGACGCTGGCGAAGGGGCCGCTGTGCTGGCCCAGCACCAGTTGGTTCTCCCGGGTCCGTGTGAACTTCAGGTGCAGGCATCCCTGGCTGCTTCTGGGGGACGGCATCGCAGGGGCCTTGAGCACCCCAGCCCCACGCATGCTCTCCGACCCCAAAGCTACCTCATGGCCCCTGGAAGCCGGAATCCCCAAATCTTTCTGGTAAACAGCCAGCTGGTGCCAAGGTCTTGGCTTTTTCCACAGTGGCTTATCCCATACCAAGGCAGGCTGGAGGACCTGGCCTGGTGACAGTCCCACCCCTGGAGTACATCTGCACTTTCTCCAAACCTCCTGATCCTAATGCTCCCTCGCCCCTCGCTTCCCTACTAATTAACCTACAATCTGGGGTCCCTTCCCTGTCTCTCCACCTCCTGCAATGACCGAACCTGAGGATCATTTTATCAACATTATTAATCTGAATCGAGCACTTCCGATTTCTGGGGCACTAGTCTCGACATTTTGTCATGTTTTTTCTTTTCCACTTAATCATTGCAGTGTCACCGTCACATTGATGTTATTATTATCCTCCTTTCACAAATGAGGCAACCAAGACCCAGAGGGGCTGAGAAATTCAGCCAAGGCCGCACAGCTAGAAAGTGGCAGAGGCAGGAACTGAACCTCACTTGAGGCCTTTCAGAAATCACACTCAGATGTCTCACAGAACCTTGGAGGTGTTGCGTAATCAGGCAAGCTCACTCTTCGAGAAGTACACAGAAACTGGGGTCTCACTCAAATGTCTACAGGGCCACTCAGATTCCGGCCTCCGACAGACACAGAGGGATATACTTTAACTTTTGGACGGGGGGTAGTCCAAAGGAAACTGACATCTGGGTCCCCATCTCGCCCAAGTCCTAGATCGATTGTAAGGCTTCCACTCCACGTTCTTGCACACCTCCAGTGACAGGGCGTTCATTCTCAGTTGGACCACACTGATGGTCTCGGTGGAAACCCCACCCACTGGTCCCGTAAGTCCCACCCTTCGGCCCCAAAGCCTGTCTTCTGGCTGCTAGAGCCACACCCCTTGGCCCCCAAGGAAGGAAAGCACAAAGCATTCAGGCCTGTGACCCGCTGTCCCTCCAGGGGGCTGGGGTCTCACCTGAGGGACAGGGAGCAGTCTTGGGGGCTGGTCTCGCTGAGCCGCACGAGGTAGCTGCCTTCCTTGCAGAGCGACAGGAGGTTCTCAGCATCCGCCCGGCTCAGGGGGCCGTGAAACCACCTAGGGTGTAGGGGCAGATGCCTCAAGAAGGGCAATTCCCCTTCAAACACACGCTGGGGGCTGGTGCAAGGGCTAGTGAACTCCAGGCTAACGAGAGAGGAGAATTCCCTTGGGTGTCTCAAGAGGAGCCAGTTTTCCTGGGGAGGCAGCTGAGACCCAGGTCAACGTGGAGCTGCGCCCTCTAATTCAACACGTACACCTGACCTTGACCCTAACAGCCTCCGTAGGCTGGATCCCCAGGCGTCCTTGGCCCCCTCTCCAATGCCCCAACTCGAATCACTTGCATGTCAAGAGATTTGCCACATCCTGTATCCATCCGCATCCACCTGTACCAGTCTTACTATTTTCCTTTAATGTGCTCAGGAAGGTGGTAATTGTGGCCAAGGTGTCAGAGACTGAGTGGCAGGGACTTGGAGGTTGTTTGTATTGAAAGCAAATTTGAAAGAGAATGAACTTCTCACCCCGGCCTTCAGTGTTAGTTAGCCAGGCGTGTCTCGGCTACCTAAGAGGTTTGGGGATGACTGTGACAAACACACCCACAGGACTGGGCTCCCAGGGCTGAGGGAGGCCCTTGAGGACCCTAGGCTGGAAGGACACAGAGAACACCCAGACACTTTTGGCTTGTGCGTCTTGTCCCAGCGCAAAGTCAGCACCTGCTCAAAATCCTGCCCTTCCCAGTTTCATCCCAAGATTTCCAGGGGCTGAAAATAATTTGTCTCTTTGCTCTCAGGCTTGTAAGCCCCACCCAAGAGAAGGGAGGAGATCCCTTTTTGAGTTAGGTACCATCTTGGGGGTTTTGAGCCTGAGGCTGGGAAAAGTTAAGTTACTCACCAAAACAGCCAGGAGATACAAAGCAGGTATTTGAACCCAGAATCTGATTCCATAGGGCACTGTTTCCATCTGATTCTGCTTTGCTCCCAGCTAGGCGCTGGCACCAGATTGAGATTAGTTGAAGAAATAAAGTGAATAAATGGGTCCAAGGTCCTGCAGACCCCCTAGTCCGGGAAATCTGCAGCTGGTGTGGGTGGGGAGGGATTTGACTGGCTCTTAGGTCTGCAGTGTCCCCACTCACGGCTGTTTCTCCAGGGGCAAGGCCGGGCCCACACACTCTGCAGCCTGGGGGCCCCTGGGCGGGGGTCTCCGGAGCTCCTTGGCTGAGCCTGGGGTCCTTTCCCACTCGGCACTGTCAAACTGCACTGGAAGGGGAGGATTAGAGAGGAAAGGGTTCAGTCCACCCTGCCCAGGAGTGGGGGGTGGGGCGAGCCAGTGGACTCTCAGGAGGAAGGTGGTGCCAATGGGGAGACCTATCAGAATGCAGAAGAGGAGGCGTTGGTGTAAGGCTGGGGCCGGATTGGTACGGGACGACCCAACTGGGCTTCAGAAAAGGGGACCTGGTCACCCACGAGTCTGGCCGTGTGGAGGGGCGGGGCATTTCCATGAGTGACAGATCACTAGAAGAACGCCAACCCCAATATACAGACCAGTTAACTGAGGCAACGAGCTCAAATTCCCCTCCCAGTCATCCGACTTATGAGGCAAAGTAGGGTTCGCACAACTCTTCCTGGCCCAAGTTATTTTATATCTTAAGGCTGACCTTACCCGTACGCCTTTGAGAGAACAAACAAGTTCGGGGACTTGCCCAAACTCACCCAAGTCTACCTGATGACAGCTACTAAGCAATGCTACTCCGTCCCCTGACTCCTATGAAATTGAGCATTTTCCGGCCCTTAAATTTCCAAGCACCCTACGCGGTGGGTACTGTAATGGCCCCATTTCACAGGGAAATCGAGACTCCGGGAGATAAAGCGATTTTCCCAAGTAAGTGACACAAACCCAGACCTAGTCTGACACCAAAGCCTTTCCCTGCATTGTACTCTAAAAGGTGTTGCAGTTTCTAAGAAGAGGAACTCATAACTATCAGTCATCCACACCTTAGGGAAAATTAATAAACTACCAAAGTGGCAGATGATTGGAGGTCGGCTTTGTAAGTTAAAACAGGGGATGTGACCAGGGTAGGAAATAGAGGGATTCGGGTATTCCAAGGTCAAGGCAGGGGTCGGAGAAGCACCTGCAAAAGCTTTTGAGATGTGATCTTTCTTCCACTCCCAGGGCTGGTCATACTCATCTGCCGGCCGTTCATCTTCCTGGGGCAGCCGGCTCTGTATGGGCCTCTGCCCTGAAGAAGGCCCGTCTCCGGGGTCCTCTTCGTGCTCTTCATAGGGAGTGTCATAGAGCTGCACTGCTCTGCACGGCAGTTCTGGGAGGCCAGAGAGACTGGTCAGCTCCCACTCCCACCTGGGACCCTGTCACCCTCCCCTAAACCCTGCCCACTCACCACTTGTGACCCGCTGGGCATCGTACGGCTCCATGTAGCCATCATCCGGGGGTGGCAGAGGAGGCTGGGCATCGAAGGGATCCGAGTACTCGGTGTCAACTTCTGACTGGGGAGAGAGGAAAAGTGAGGGGCACAGGCTCAGGAGGACCAAGGCTGGCTCCGGGTACCCTCGCTGGGTGATGGCACAGCCTTGGCCTGCCCTCTGGGGGCCATGTGACACGCAGCCTCCACAGAATTCTGATTCACCTGACATAGACCCCCGCCTCCCTCTTTTAAGGATTTTAATGTTTATCAGCTGCCAGCCCTGTTCTAGATGCTTTACATGTGTTTACTTGCCATCTCAACACACAGCAAGCACATTATCCCCGAGGCACAGGGAGGGCACGTGACTTGCTCAGAGTCACAGAGCTGGTAAGAGGCAGGTTTTGATCCCAGGTTGTCTGCCTCCCCAGGTCCCTGCCTCCTCCTGCTTTTCAAAGTGCCATTACCCACCATCCCACACAGCCTTTCCTAACCAGACCCCAGCCCTTCTCTGACCCCGTGGAGGGTCTCCAGGAGAGGATCATGAGGGAGCAGGTCTGGACCTAGCACCCTGTGACCTTGGGCAAGTCGCTTCGCTCCTCATATGTGAGCCTGTTTCCACTGATGGCAGAGACGGGCAAGGAAGAGGGGTGAGGAAGTTTAGTGCCCCGCAGAGGAGTGAAGCCCTCATGTCCGTTTTAGGATGAGTCCTCCAGCTGCCAAGGGGAAAGGAGGAAAGCTGCAGAAAGGGGACTGGAGGCGTGGAACAGAGAGGAAGGACAGGGGACAAAGCAGGCGGCTGTGACCAGCACTATGCACTGAAAAGGGACAGATAGCAAACTTCTCGCCCAGCAGATGGAGGACTAAGGAGCATCTGGCTGGCGCCCTGGCCTGCCCCTGGGGTCACACATTTAAAACGCTCCCCAGAGTCCAGGGCCCCAGCCCTGCCCTCTCGGCCCAGTCTCTTGGGACCACCACGCCTGGGACCCTTGGACACTCACCTCTTCCTCTGCACTGCCCAGCAAGACCTTGGCTCTGGCCGTCTCTGCTGCCTCCACCTTGATGAGCCGGTGTTTGGGAGAGTCGTACCTGGCGTCGCCGGGGCCCGCGGGGTCCGGGTCCGGGCGGCTGTCGGCGTCCTCGTAGGGGTTCTCGAAGTCCAGGTCCTTCTGCTCCCGGTAGGCCCGCAGAATGTCGCTCTCCGTGTAGTCGGGGGTGGGCGGCTGCGGAGGGGGCCTCCGACCACCGAAGCTCAGATAGTCTCTTAGCCACTTGGCCATTTGGGCGCGAGTCACGCAAACCTGGCCACGGTCAGGGGGCGCCCCGCATGCCCGTTCCCTGGCCCCCAGGGAGGAGGCAGAGGAGAAGGGGGAAGGTCAGGTGTGCCCCGTGGCGGGGCTCAGAAGAGGGTTAACAGGGGAGAAAACGGGGAGAGGAGGGAGGAGGCGCCAAAGCCCACGGGAGCCCGGGGCTGGAAGGACCGACCGCGGGAGAAGGGGCGCCCGGCGGGGCCCCCAATTCGCAGCTCGCGGTGGTCGGGCCCGGGCATCCGCGGGCACGCGCGGACTTTCCGCGGGCGGTGCGGTCCCCTCCGGGGGCTCCGGGGTCCCGTCCCGGGGTCCGGGGGCCGAGGAAAGCGCCGCCTGCGACGCCGGGGTCTCAGCGCGGCGGGCGGGCTCCCGCGGGGCGCAGCCGGCGCTCCCGAAGTTGGGCTGCGGGGACGCGGCCCTCGACGCGGGGCATGCTCGGCGGCGGGCCCCTCTGCTCCGGGAGGCGCCCCAACCCCACAGCCCCGCGCCCCGCCGCCTGGCTCCGGCCCCGGCCGCCGGCACAAAGGGAAATCAAAGCTCTCGCATCCCCCTCCGCGCTTTCGGGGACTCTTCGGCCGCCGGCGCCGCGCGCGGCCGGGAGGGGGGACCACGAGGAGGGGTCGCGCAGGCGACCGCCCTCCCCACCCCCGCACCCCCGCCCCCTGCGCTCCCCTGGAGGTGACCGAGACCTTCAGCGGCTCCGGGGAGGGGGGCGGCCTCTGCGCACGGAGGGAGGCGGGACGCGGGGCCGGAGCCGCCGCGCGCGGCCGCTAGACACTGACCCGGAGGCCCGAGGCTGGCGGGGGCGAGCGAGGGGCGCGGGGAGCCCACCGCGGCTGACCTTGCTCCGGGCAGCACGAGGCGCAGCGGCGGGCAGAGGGGAGGCGGAGGGGGGAGCCGGCTGGGAAATGGGGGTTTGGACCTGGCCGCGAGGTGGGGGCGGAATTGACCAGCAGAGGGGGTGACAGTGACCACTGCTGAGGGCTGGAATGGAATCGGGACCTGGCGGCGACACTGACCAGAAGACTGCGGGTGTGGAAAATGTCGCAGAGGTCACCAGCCGGAACCGACACTGACGCAGCTGAGGCGGAAAGGAGGCAGGGGAAGGGGACTCGGGTCTGTCCCTCCCTCCCCAGGGGATTGACCGAGATGGGGGCGGGGGCTCGGGGCAGCTGGCCAGGGGAAGGGAGATGGTATCTGTGCCTGGCGCGTGTCCTCAGCATCTGTCCCTTTGTGACTTCTGGGGGTGGAGGTGGGGAGAGGGACAGAAATGAGAGGGGTCTCGCCTGGCCTGGCAGCCTATTAGCAGCTGCAGCTGTCTGGGAGCAGGACACTAAGAGGCTTGTGGGGAGCGAAAGAGGCAAAGGGAGCTTATGGTCACTTCAGAGAAACGTATTTTTTTTCTTTCCCTGTAAGGCAGCTTGCTCAGTTCCCCTAATGTTGGGGTAAGATAGGGGAGGTTAGGAGGATGGGGTCCCAGATTCCCTTCTCCCATACCCCCAGGGTGGGCGGGTGCCTGTGGCTTAGCCGGCGGGAGGACCAGACAGAATTGAGAGCTGACAGGGACAGCCAGCTGCCCCCAGGAAGAGCAGTGGGGCGGGAGGCCGTGTCTATTTCATCTTCGCCTTGCGTTCCCGGCTTGAAAAATGGGGCTTCTCAAAGGAAATCCCCAAAGAGCTGGAAGAACGACCGCCAGAGGGAGCGAGGCATTTCCCCTGGTGGGGAAACTGAGGCACAGAGAGGTGGAAGGACTTGCTCAGAGGCCCCCTCCTCCACCCGGGCAGCTCAGTTCTGCCTGGACAGTGACACGGCCAGCCAGTCGGAGCCCAGACACAGCAGGGGCTCTCCACTGCGGAGGGGGTTCTCGTCTCCCCTCCAGCACTAGCCCCATTTTCCGGATGGGAAAACGGGGGTGCAGAGGATGGGACAACGGGGATCCAGAGCTGAGCGGGTAAAGCCCCTAATGGCAGCAGCGGGGGCTTCTCTGCGTCCTCCTCTTTCCCGCTTTGGCTATGTTGCCTAACTCGAACCTGTTGAACTTAGGG
Source organism: Cynopterus sphinx (assembly GCA_030015415.1). Taxonomy (NCBI): domain Eukaryota; kingdom Metazoa; phylum Chordata; class Mammalia; order Chiroptera; family Pteropodidae; genus Cynopterus; species Cynopterus sphinx. The sequence continues at coordinate 38,554,919 of CM057390.1, read as the reverse complement.
CCACACTCATACCGCCCCCTCTACCCGCAGCTCGGATCCGCGACAAGGCAGGTCCCCCGGGACCGTGGGGTGCACGGCGGGTAATTGTCCTGTTTTCTGTCAGCTGCAAGGCAATTCCAGGCTTGGCTTGGGATGAGCTATTGACAGATCTCATCAGATCCGAGTCCTCTCCCTGTGGGATAAACGCCCGCGTCAGAGGCATGAATATTGGAGAGGCGGCCTTCTCATTACAGGGAGCCTCAGGAATAGCAATGAGGCGCCCTGGGAGCGGGATCAAACGGCGTTTGACTTTCCTCTGCTTTTAAGCTGGCTTCCCCGGGGACTGTCCTCCACTCCCAGCAGGGGATGGGGGGGATGGGGGAGGCGGGGATCTGGGAGGAGCGGGAGGAGGCGGACCAGAGCAGAAGCAGGCTGGGGGCCTGCGACCTCGAGGTGTGACCTTGAAGAGCCGGATGACCGATTGCCTTTTGGCTTTCTGATTGGGGAGAAGGGAGCAAGGGGGGTGATGCTAGGAGAGGAGGCGCTGCTGAACGGAGATAAGGGGTCCTGAGCTGAGGGTGCTCCCCTGCCCCCAGCGCTCGCTGTCCTGTTGGAGAGGTGGCTGCTCAGGGTTCACTCAGAACCGCTGCACGACCTTGACCTTGCATGGTGACCTGGGCTGTTATCCCATCTGGGAAACGGGCCAGCGGCTACAACCTCCATTGCCCACTCAGCACTTATGGCCTGGCACGCTTTGGGGAACTTTATTTGTTGAAGATCTAATTCGCAAACCCTACAATTTACCCACTTAAAGTGTGCATTTCAGTGGGTTTCGTGTGTTCTCAGGACTGTGTAATTCTCCTCACTATACAGTTCCAAGGCGTTTTCCTCACCCCCAAAAAAGACCCTGTGTCAAATCAGCAGTCATTTTCCATTCTCCCCAAACCCCCAGCCCCCAGCACCCACAACCCACTTCCTGTCCCCATGGACGTGCCTGGTCTGGACACTCCACACACCGTGTGTCAATGCTTCCTCCTCTTTGTGGCCAAATAACGTTCCAGCAAGTGGATCGCAGTGTGTGCCCAGTATACACTTGGGCTGGATGGGAACCCTGGCTATGAGAGGTGCCTGCCTCTCTGTCCTCTGCCCCAGGATCAAGTCTGGGGTGGGGGAAGCTTCTGCCCTCAGGAGCTCCGGACACGGGCATGCCTTTATAATGTACGCCTGATGGGGAGACGTGGTCTTGCCCCCAGAAGCCCCAGTCTGACAGGGGAGACATGTACACGCCTTCACAGCCTCCCAATCCAATAGGGGGGCGCGATCCTGCCCTCTGAAGCACACGGTGTGAGCAGGGAGGCCTGGTTCTGACTTCAGGGGCTTCTAACCTGACAAGCAAGACATGGCCCTGCCTATAGGACCTCCAGTCTGATGGAGGAGACACAGCCTATGATCAGAAGCCCCAGTCTGATGGGGGAGGCACGATCCTGCGCTCCGAAGCAGCCAGTCTGATGGAAGAAATCTGTGCTTGCTCTCAGGGGTTCCCGGTCTAAGGAAAGAGACTTGGCCCTGAATTCCAGGGTCTCAGCCAGATGAAGGAGGCAGAGCCCTGTGGTCATGAGTCCACATGTGGGGGAGGCACGGCCCAGCCCTCTGAAGGAGGCTTCTGGTCTGCCGAGCTCGGTGATTGACAGCACAGCCTCCGATCCTGCCGTTTTGAGCCCAGGTCCTGCCCCTCACTCGCCCTCAGCCCTCGGCTGAGGAGCCTGCGCCCCACTGCAGAACGGGGCAGTGATGAAGTGTATGCTAGGAAGTGGGCAGTGAGCCCAGCACGGGGGGAGCTGGGTGCCGTGCCGTGCTGGGCTCACGGTGACAGCTGGCCCCTTGTCTACTCTGTGGATCCCAGGCTTTGGGGTGTGTGTGTGTGGGGGGGGGTGAAGGCCACTCCCCCCACCCCTGGTCCCTCTGATGAGCTTCAGCAGCTAGGCAGCTCCCAGGGGAGTTGATGGAGGAGATTCTGGATGAGGCCTGACAGCTCCCAAGGACCAGATGACAGACATGGAGCTCGTGGGGAAAAGGAGACTGTCAGCAGTAATGGGGGAAGGGCAGGCTCCTGACGAAAGGGGTGGGGGCAGGGAGGAGAGGGGAAGTGGGGGCAGGCAGAGGCTCAGGAGGGTCCGCACACATGACAGACCCCAAATGTGTTGTTGTCCCTCTGCTTGCTCGGGCCTGGGAACCCCCACAAAGGAATTAGGGACCAAGAGCAAAACTGCTCCCAGGTCACGGGTGGGAGAACAAAGCAGAAAAGCCTGCAGGGAAATAAGAATGAAAGAGACTCTTCCAGGGCAGGTAGCAGAACAGGGAGGGGGTGGCAGAGGGGGCAGCACTGGGCCTCCGGGCCCGGATCCCCTCATCTCTAAAGGGGGAGACACCCACCCAGTCAGGCTGCAGACATTTATTGAGCACCTACTAAGCTGACCCCTGGGGCGTGGGGTCCCGGGACCAAGCCATAGCACAAGCACATAGGAAGTGTGGGGGATCCGGGCCCAGGCTGCAAGCCCCAGAATCCTGCTCTTAGCTGCCTCATCAGCCACCCCCATCCCAATGCTCCATCTTTGGGGGGCGAGGGGACAGGGTGCGGCGGTGTCACACACCTAGGGCATAAGCCACACACTGACAGAGTTGGTGACTCTCAGGAAACTGCCAGGAAAGGGTGCAGCCTGGGGTCTGTGGACAATGGAAGCCAGGGGAGGAGACATTTTATTTCATAAGCTTCTGTCTGACCTGGGTTTTAAAAAGCAAGCAATTGTCCCTTTTGCAATTAGAAGAAATTGCACCCCTTCTTCCTGCACCCCACTGGGGCTGGCCCTAGGGAGGCGCCGCACCCCTGGGCACTGCTGCCACCTGGTGACAGCTCGAGGCACCTACTCAGCTTCGGGGCCCAAGAGGGGTTGGGTGGGTGCCCCAGGTCCTCTGACCCAGATCCCTGCCCTGCGCGGCCTCCCTGCTCCTAGTCCCTTGCCACCCCCACAACCCTTCTGTGCTGACCGAGTCTGCCCCCACCCCCGCAAATTCCTCTGGGGCTCCCACACCCCGCCTTTAAACTTGCTAAATCACACCACGGAGCTCTCGCCGCAGTGCCCGGCCCCACGCAGGTCCCTCTGGCTGGAAGAGCCCCCGGCCTCTAGTTCACTCAGTAAGCTCCTCTCATCCTCGGCACCCACAGGGGTCCCCTCCCCAGAAAGCCTTTGCTAGGGTTCAGGAGCCACTGTGCCTGCACCCACGGTCGCCTCTGCTGCCCTACTAGTGTGATGATGTGCCCCTAGAAAGATGCAAGAAGGGGTTAAGACTAGAAGCCTCTATGCCAGCCGCCACAGCAGCCATATTTCCTGATTGAATACCTGGCAATTACATCGGTAGGCTATTGTTTAACTGTTCCCACAAGAAAGGGGAGGAGGAATTTATGGGAAACATGGTATAGGAATCTGACCTTTTAACGTTCCGCTTTCTGCTTCTGTACCCCCCGCTTACGCATTATATCAGACCACCATTTGGTGACGGGTAATGAATAGATGATATATAGATCCATTGTGATTGGGATATAGTGATTAATGGATTTTTAGGTATAAAACTGTGGACCTGAAATGGGTCGAGGCTGCTCCTTTGGAAGGACAGCCGCCGGCTAATAGACTGCCTCTAATATCAGAGCACTCAGGTTGAGTCTGGTTATTCCAGTCACAACACTAGCTGCCTCTCCAAGCACACCTGTCTTGTTCCCTGCTGGGTCTGCAGTGCCACAAACAGTTCTTGGCACACAGTAGGTGTTCACTCACATATTGGAGAGAATGAGGGAAAATGGCAGAGCGCTCTTCCCCAAAGTGGAATCCTGCCTTCTAAGACCCCGCCCCACCTCTCAGGCGGCCTGGATTTGCCCTGATGGAGTCGGGAGGAGTGGAGGCAGCTGAAAGGGCGCCCTGCCAGCAGACTGGAGAGGGGACTTCGCAAAGGGATGCAGCAAGATGCAAAGGTGCAGAGGATAAAGGAAGCCTGCGCCCAAGGCTCGCGACTGGACAAGTCCCTATGGAAAACCCAGGCAGGGTAGTGACTGGGTAAGTAACTGAAGCGCAGCCCCCTGACCCCCAGGCGGCTGGCTACAGCCCGGCAGAGGGAAGTTTTAGTGCAGGCCCAGCTCCCATGGCAGATGACTGGGAGGGAAGGCCCAGCCCACCCGAGGCTGGCCAGAGAGAAGAGAAAGGTCCCGATGGGAAGCCCACAGCAGCCAGGCTCTGAGCCATCCCACCTTGGGGAGAGAGCCCCAGACGCCAACACTTTCGCTTGACTCGTTTCCCGTTTGTCCTGAGAATGTTTGTCGGCGGTGCTGGCGGCTGCAGGGTCTGACCGGGATAACTTGTGGACAGCGGCCCTGACCTCCCTGGCCCTAAGCTGGCCACCAGCTCCCTCGCTGCTGTTATTTTCGCATCACTCTAGTCTATGCATGGTCCTTGGAAACAAACGGCATCGTCCTGATCACAGCTCCCAGTTTTCAGTAGCGGCATTCCTGGTTACGACACGCGGCCATTCTCCATCAAGGAAAACCCCAAATCCTAGAACACATGGCGTTTGGATGCCGGACGTCGTCCGCCGGAGCTTCATCTAGGTATATATTTCCGTCACGCCAGGATGAGAGACAAGTTCTGCTCAGCAACAGCCCCAAGGACATCTTCTGTGTCTTATTTTCAGGTTGAAAACCAGAGGGATTTGCTTCAGCCTCAAGCCTCAGTGTAAGGTAAACCCGTGACACCCCAAGAGAAGTTTTAAAAGCAAGCATTTATTGGGAGAGCGCTCCCGGGCGAGGTTCTCTGGTCCAGAGAGGAGAGGGGCCAGAGAAGTCGCGCCCTGGGGTGCGAGGGCGTGGCTTTTATGGGTTATGTGGGGGTAGGGGTATAGGGTGGCGAACGTTAATCTTTGAGCCATGCTAATGAGCCTCCCGATTAGGGTGGTGACACGGCTTTAGGGTGGGCCCTGTTCAGGTCTGGATTCCCGGTATCAAGCTGGGGAGTCTCCAGACAGGCCTCTGGCTGGCCCTTCCCCCGCTGACCTAACACTCAGCGTGTTTGTGTGACATTAAATCGACGCGGGCGGCGAGAGGCGCGTTTTTTGTTTTGTTGTTGTTTCTTCCTGAACGGGAACTGGGCCGAGCACTTTCCCTCCCACACGTCCACCTACCCCTGTCCTCACACACAGGGAGACCAGGTTCAGGAGGCTGTCCCCGCACCTCCCCGGCTGCCCCAGGTACTTCCGGCGCCCGCACTTCCTCCCGCTCCGCTATTGGCTGCCGTTTGCACTGCTCCCCCTTTTCATTGGCTGGCGTCCACGCCTGTCAAAACTCCCAGTCCGGCTTTCTTCCCTCCGGTTGCAACTTGGGCGGCGCTCTCCTAAGGTTCCGGGGCGGCGGGCTTTGGCGATCCCTGGAGGTCGGCCGCGGCCGGTCGGAATCTTGTCCTGACGCGACGTGGCTGCGGGTTGTGATACTCCATTGTCCATGCTTTTATTCAGAAAAAAAAAAAGCAACCCACTCGGCGTTGAGCGCTCGCCCCGTGGGGGGTCCCCCCCTGGGACCCACGCGCGGTTCCTGCGTCCCTGACGCTCACGTGGGGCCTGGGGACAGTTCCCGCGGGCTGCACGGGCCGTGGCGGGCACCCTGGACGGCCCTCCCCGAGTGTATCTCCAGTCACAGGCAGAGGCTCAAAGACCAGCCCGCGGGACCCCCCTGCCCCTCCTACACTCACTGGCTGCCAACTGCCACCCACCACGGCCTGCCTGCGATTTCCCTTTAAAGAGGACTTCCCACCCCATTCCTTCGCCCCCACACCCCGTGCTTTCATAAAGGTTTGTTCTGTCCCACATAGGTGTTCGGTCACCGGGGACACAGCAGCGAACAAGACAAAAGTTTCCTGCCCTCTTGGCGGTCACCGTCTGGAGGGACAGAGAGACAGGAAGGACCCTGTGGCCCTGGGTGCGAAGATGATACAGGGCAGTGTCGGGAGAGCGATGAGAAGGGGCCACTCCGGGTGGCACCCGAGTCCCCCGTGGCTGCTGTAACGAACGGCCACCAGCTCAGTGTGCGAGCTCACGTCCACCATCGCGGAGTTCTGGGGCTGGGAAGCACGATGTGTGTGTGTGTGGGGGGGTGTTTCCTTGACTTTTCCAGTGACTAGAGGAGCCTGCGCTACTTGGCTGGTGGCCCTGTGTCACCCCGACTTCCACGTTCACTGTCGTGTCTCCTTCTTTCTGTCCTTCCCTCCGACCCTCCTGCCTCTTTAGTACAAGGATCCTTGTGTCTTTCTTGGGGCCACTTGGTAATCCAAGGCGACCCTCCTTGATGCCCATCAACTTGATGAAACACCATTACATTTTGAGCTAAGGAACCTCACAACTCTTCATTTAACCTGAAAATTACCATGTTCACAGGTTTCGGGGCTTAGGATGTGGATATCTTTGTGGGGTCGGGGGCATTATTCTGCCTGTCACAGATGAGGTGGTCAGGGAAGGCTTCTCAGAGGACATGACCTTTGAGATGAGACCTACCGAAATCCACAGACAAGCCCATGGATTGAGAAAATCCTTTGGGGCCTGGCTACTTGGCCTCCTCCTCAGAGAAATTTTCCTAAACTTATGTTCCATTTGTGTCCACACACACGGGGGCTCACACCTGGACAGGGACTGAGATGGTAGGTGACCCAAACTGCTGGATCGAGTGAATCCCAGAGTCCCATCCATGCAGAACCCCCGCCACCCCTACTCCAACTTCCCCAACTTCCGGATGTCTCCTCCTCCGGCCCAACCCTGATCCCATCCACCAGAGTGGTGATTCGCTGTGTGTGTTCTGCTCTGTCCTGTCCTCTCGGTCTGTTAACGAAGAGAGGAAGAGTCCTGAGTCCAGTGACAGTGGTTCTTGTCTAATTAAACGACACAAAGATCTCACATTTGCAGCTGTGCAGTCAAAGGAGGGAGTACATCTCCACCTCACAGATTAGGAAACTAAGGCTCAGAGAGGCAAAGTCACTTGTCCAGGGTTCCCCACAATGCAGCAGCAGAGAAGCCGGGACACTTGGGTCCCATCCATCTTTGGGTGGGTGGATGTCGAGGACCCAGCTTCTCTTCCTGGGTGCTGGGATGCCCGCTACTTGCCCAGGGTCACGGACACGGTGGCGGGGGGACTCCAGTCACTCAGCTCTCCGTAGTCGGTGAGATCCTGAGCGGCCACCTGGATGTGGTACCTGGCTCGGGGTCGCACAGCCCTGAGGGTGAAGGATGTGGCTTCGATGGGCCCCACCTGAGGGCAGAAGGAGGGTGGATCAGTGGGGATGGGGAGGCTGGGAGGGACCATGGTGACTGAGGCTCAGTCCTGCTCCATCCTAAACGGCAGTCTCTAGGGGTGTCTCGCACTGACCAGAACACCCCTCACCAGCCCCCGACTGGAGCCTCTGCCAATAATTATTTGTATCTTGGGATGTTTTGACATCTAAACATCTTGCTGGCTGAAGAGAGACCACTCTCCCTGCGGTCAGGCAGTTCTTTGAGGTGGCAGAGCGTTGGCCAGGAGCAAGCCTTTCCCATACAGACCAACCAGTGCTGAGTCTATCCCCCCACACCCCTGTCCTGAATTGCCCAGGGCCAGGAGCCAGGCTTCTCGAGATCACTCCAGAGCCCAAAGGCCCCTGGGACTGCGTGCTCGCCAACCCCAAAGTGTTCGCCCTGCCCACCTCTCCCACTGAGACTCTGGCGGGGGGGCTCTGGCCCCACTCTCCCCTCGCACCTGCTCCTGCCACCTGGTGTTGCGCTACGTGGCATGGCGTGTCCCCTTCTCTCAGGAAATGTACCCCAGTTCTTTCCATGGCCTTGACCCCTCCGTGTCCCTACTCAGGCACCAGACACCCGCTCAGCTCTGGCTCTTCTGTTCTATCTATCACTCCTTTCCTCCCTGTCCACACACTCCATCCCCAGCCCTCCGTCTTTCAGGTCCCTCCTCATCCTCAGAATGTCCCATTTCAGCCACAGAGGCAGCTTCCCAAACCCAGGTTCCCTACCCGCACTGACCCATGTGATAGCCAGTCGCGGCACCATACATTTCAAATTTAGATTAATTAAAATTTAGATTAATTAAAGGTCTCACACTTCATAAACGTCTTCAGAGCCATTGGCTCAGGCACTTTTTTTTAATTTTAAATTTTTATTGAGATATAATTGGTATTTAACATGGTATTTTTTTTTTAACACCTCAGCACCTGGCCTTTGTAGGCGGCCTCCCTTCCGAGAACTAACCAGACCTGACCCTGTTTGGCTTCCAAAATCAGAAAGGATCGGGCTTGTTCAGGTTGGCACCTCAGGCACTTCGAAACAGCGAGTTTTAAGTCGTGTGAGTTCTATCCCAATTTAAAAATTGCCATTTTCACCTGTCAGCTGCTGTGAATTGCACTGCTATGATTTTCGTGTACCAGAACTCGCTGGATTTCTAATTCTTTAGGGCAGACTGGTTACTGGGCTGTCTTTATTTGGCACACTAGCCACCTGGAGCTCGAGGAAGCCCCCCCACCCCTGCACGACTCCCACGCGCGGTTCTCCCTAGCTGGGACCAGCCGCCTGGCCCCCCGTGTCTTCCTCACCTGGCGGAAGCGGGAAGTCCCTTGACGCCTGTAGCGGATCCAGTACTTGAGTGAGAAGATCTCTGGGAAGGGCCAGGACTTGGGGGGCCCCCACTGCACCCCCAGCTGCTGCCCAGGGAGGGGGCTCAGGCGCACCTCTTCTGGAGGGTCGGGTTTGACTGATGGATAAACAGGCAGGGTCAGCGGATGGCAGATCCATCCACTCATTCGAACAGCCAACGGACATTAGTGGGCACTCAGTGGGAGGGCCCACTGAGTGGGTGTCCAGTGGTGTTCTGGACACTGAGGGGGACCCAGCAGTAACCAACACATCCCACATTCTTTAACAGTCACTGCCTGCGCCCACTCCTGGCAGGGAAGGGATGGGCAGGTCACACAGGTCCCTGTGGGCAGGGTCAGGGGTGGGGGGCGCCGACTTGGGCTTCGACCCCAGGGTGGCACAGGCCCTGGAGCCGGTGAGCCGAGAAGGAGCGAGCCTGACTTGGGTGTTCACGGCCGCCCTCTGGCGGCTGTGGAGAGAACAGGCCCTGGGGGAGGAAGGTGGGAGCTGGAAACCTGGCGAGCCAACTGCAGTGGACACCATGGACCGTGGACCGTGGACCGTGGACCATAAGGAGACTGGGCCAGGTGGAGACTCAGGAGGGGAAGAAGGTGGCGGGTTCTTGGTTAACTATGAAGATGGAGCCCATGGGATCCATGGTGGAGGACAGAACTGGGTGATGGGAAGAGGTGGGGGTGCTTGGGGGCAGGGGAGCAGGGGGAAGCCAGTGGCTCTCCACACCCCCAGTGCTGCCCCCACTCACTGATTTGCTCTGGGACGAAGGGCACGAAGCTGCTGCTGACGCCCCCGGGGTGGACGGCCGTGACGTTGAGCAGGTAGGGCACCATGGAGAACATCTGGATGTCTGGGATGCTGCAGCTGGTGGCTTCCGGCTTCTGCTGGACACAGAGCTGGCTCTCCCCGAGGGCGGCCACGCCAAGCCTGAACACGGGCCGGGCACTGTGAGGCCTCCATACTCCCCGCTGGCTAGGCCTGTGCCCCGAACCCCAGTGGGGAGTATAGGCAGGAGCCTGGGGCAGGTGCTCACCCCAGCCTCACAGAGCCTGCAATGACCCGGGGTCGAGGGTGACACAGCACAGGGGAGGCTCAGCTTCCCCAGTCTAAAAGTTTCTGAAATGTCCACATTCCAGGCCTAGAATTCCGACACTCTGAGGCCCGCACAGTTGCCGACGCTGGAATCCGAAATGGTAAGATTCCTGCGCTCGCCAGTCCCGAGCCCACAGGTGTCAGATTGTGCAGACCTGAGCTCCGGGCCGTCCACGCAATGTCCCGTTCCTGCACTGTGGGATACGGTCGGCAGGAGCGGCCTCTCGCTATGGGGCACTTAACCCTGGTGAGAGCCCCTGAGGTTGGCCTCTAAATTTATCTAATCTAGATGTGAAGTTTCCCGGAATTGGAAAACTCGGAAAGGTGCTTCAGAATAAGTGAATCTGCGGCTCCAACCTCGAATTTTATGAAATCTAATCAGAAATCAAGAATGAAAGTGTAGCATCTGCATCGAACTGTGCCAGATGCGTAAAACACACGGGGAAGCTTGAAGACTCAGGACGAAAAGATGGTGAAGTGTCTCATTTACTTTAAAAATGATGATTATCCTGTTGAGACGATACTATTCTGGCTCTTCTTATTAAATATTAATGTCCACTATAAATTTAAATATACAAACGTGAGTATGTTCAACTTTATCACAATCGTATTAAATGATAAATATTTGGAACGTACAGATAATAAGTAAGATATTAAAATTAACTTCACCCATTTCTTCCTTTTTAGTGTGGCTTCTAGAGAACTTTAATGGACCCTTGTGGCTCACAGTACGTACTGGGGGAAGTATAACCCCACTGGTCGGCACTGCCCTAGAGTTAGTCGAGTCAGCGGTTGCCCTGATCCTGGGGGGCTGTCAGGCCCGGGTGTGGAACCCCCTCCAGGCCCTCTGACCTGTAGGTGGCAATGAAGGACGTGGGCCCGGTGGAGTCTGCAGCAGGCGGCAGGGTCCAGGAGCAGTCTACGGCGAGCGGGTACCGGAAGGCCTGGCAGTGCACCCTGGGCTGGGCAGGGGCCGCCGGAGGATCTGGAGGGAGAGGGGCGAGCGTGAACTTGGACCCGCACGGGGACCGCAAAGCCCTGCTGTGTGCTCGTCCCCGCCCACCGAACTGTCAGCTGGTGCCGGGCATACAGCTGGTGCCTAATAAAGGCCTGTGGGATGGAGGAGCACAGGGATGGAAGGCACCAACTCCATCTCTCACCCTCGCTACAGCTGCCAAGGCAGGAACTGTGGGCCCATTTTCCAGATGGGGAAACTGAGGTTTAACAAACCGCAGAAGGGACCTGGGTAGCAGGGACCCCCGGTGGCAGGGAGATATCTTACTGTATCTTCTTTGTTTCGTTTCAAAGCGCACGAAATGAACTCATGGGGTTAAAATTTCTCTCTCCCCCTCCCCCCTCCCCCCTCCTTTCTCCCCCCACTCTCTAGGCTGTGGCCGCCACTTCCTCGAGTCACCTTGGGGCAGGACGCATCCCCTCTGTGCCTCAGGTTCCCCATCTGTGCAATGGGATGGCAACCCCCTCCCACCAGGGGGCACGCAGTAAGTGTGTGAGCTCCCACACCACCCCCAGAATGTTCCACAGCAGAAAATGTCCAGTCCTCAGATAATGTCCCCCTCCTTCAGCCCCCCCAACACCCGGGGTCTCACATACCTTTTCTCCCACGGCAGGGGGAGTGGCCAGTCCAGAGGGCAAGGGTCAGGAGAAGTCTTAGGGACATGGCTCCAGGGGACTCCGCTCTCAGCTAGGGCGGGAGCAGCCGTGGGACGAAGCCAGGGCACTTGGACCCACCTGGGGGAAGCCACTCCCGACAAGGCCCCCCACTTCCCTTTCCTGGAGTCTGACTCGCTGGCTGGTGCGCGGGGCCACGGAGAGTCACACGTGGAGGGCAGAGGAGTGCCTGGTGCCTCCTCCAGCCACCCGCCCTGGACACCGATGCGGAAGGCTCTGAGGGTGGGGGCAGGGAGAAGAGGCAGCGAAAGGGAGAAGTGGAGACCCCGTGGCCCTTCCCGGCAGAGCCCATCAGTCAGCCCTTCCTTCCGGCTGCGTGAGGAGGGGCTGGGGAAACCCCGGGAGGGGGACGACAGGGACAGAGACAGAGACAGAGACAGGGAGCCAGAGACCCAGAGGGAAAGACCGAGACAAAAAATCCTAAGAAGGAGACAAAGGGAGAGACAGATGAGACAGGGAGAGGGACAGATAGAGATGGAAAAAGAAAGGGAGACCAAGGCAGAAACAGGAGTAAAGACACAGAGGGACAGAGACCTAGGGCGAAAGGAACACAGACAGGGACACGGAGAGACCCAGGCCCCACACAGGAGACGCCCATGCAGTCCCGTGACATGGGACGGGCGACCCTCGTGTGGGGACTCAACTCCTGGGCCCAGTTAGGGAGGGCCCTGGGCTCCGGGCAGGACAAAGTCCGAGAGCGGGCGGCGTTAGGGACCAAGGCCAGGGTGGGAGACGAGGAGCAACGCTCCAGACAGCGTGGTCTCCCTCGGTCGGAGGGAGACCCCGGGGGTGTGGGGACCTGGGCTTGTGCCTGTCTCCTGGTTTCTGAAAAGCTGCTGGTCGCAGGGCTTTCCTTGCATGGAGTGGGCGAGCGGTCGCCGGCCACCTCCGCGGGAGTCTCCCCCGACCTGTGGGCCACTTGGGTCCCAGTGGCTGACGGGTCTGGTTCCATGTCCTGCAGCGTGGAGCGGGCTGATGTCCAGCCGGCTTCAGCTCTGGTCAGTCCGGGCGGCTGTCACGCCTCGTCCCCGTTTCATCCCCCTTCAGAGTTCATGCCCTTATTCTTAAGCAGATGTTGAGGGACGAACGTGTCTCCCGTCACTGCTTCGAAGCCGGATGGGGCTGCAGTCGCTGCTTGCCCCTGGGAGATGCCTGTCCTGAGGCCCCGGAGGCAGAGGCGGGGGTTGTTTCTGTAGCCGGGGGTGGTCAGACTCTGGCGTGGCCAGCATCTCTGCTGAACACGGAGGAGAAGCCTGGAAGACGTGAAATTAAAGGGACATGGGCTGGAAAGCCATAAAAGTAAGACAGTCACCAGGCGTCCCGGGAGGGGAAGAGCCAGGGGACATTCAGTAGGTACCCTCTGATGGTGTCCCACGTGGCCTGGGCGGTGGGCCGTGTGGTGGCAGAGGCGTTTCCGGTGTCACCCCAGGGTGGGAGGTCGACAGGTGGCTGTCCCGAGAGCTGTTCATACGAGGCGGGTGACGAGGGGCCCGAAAGCTCCCGTGGTCCCTCCCTGCCCGCACACCAGGCGGGGACAGAGGGGGCGTGCTGGGCGGCCGATGCCGAGCAGGACGAGGGCCTCCATGGAGCAAGCTCAGGCCGGCCGCCACGCTGCTGGTACCAGCCCTTGGCGGCCATAGCCTTCAGGTTTGAGATCTCTGAGGCCCTTGGCCGAGGCACGCCCAGAAAGACGGGGGTGGGGGGTAGGGGACGGCAGGCCTGAGTCTCGTTCTAAGTGGCTTGGCACTCCTCGTCTGCCCTGAGCAGGGACGACGCACAGGAAGGGCAAGGAGATCTGCGTCAGAGGGCGAGCGAACGAATGCCATTTGGGGGGGGGGACGTGTACGGCGTCCCCTGAGGAGGGAAGGAGGCTCAGGACTCTCGGGAACATGTAGGAAGGAACGAGCGATGATCGGAGACCCGGTCTCACAGTGAGGGGAACAGCCTATTGTCTCACCTGGGCCTGGCCTGCCCTTCCTGTCCCTGTCAGCACTGGAGACTGGCCCAGTGGGCGGGTCACGACATGGAAATTCAGTGTCCCCCCTGCCCCCCCTCCCCGTCAGCCATTTCTAGAGTGGCCTGCGCCTCAGCGGCCGTGATGGTGACGGAGGAGGCAGTAGCTCTCTCCTCCCCAGGGGATGGGGCTGAGGTGTCCTGGGGCGAGAAGGACAGGCCCCAGTCCCCATGAGGCCAACCAAGGTCGGGCCCTCCCGGCCTGAAAGGTTCGCATTGTCTCGGGTCACCTCCAGACGTCCCCTGGATATGGCAGCCAAAGTTCACGCCTTTCTCTCCACGCCCCTTTCTCTTCCTTCTGCCCAGTGGGTGATCAGCACCCAAATGGCCCAGGCCGCCTGCCTTAGGCAACAGGACGCTGAACTCGGAGCTGGGCAACTCCCACAGAGGTGAGGTCAAAGGGAGACGCCAGGCGAACAGTTTGAGAAAAGTCCAGAATGAGGTCAGCTGCCTGGGACAGAAACGGGAAAGGTGACCCCGATGGTCCCGCCTTGCTGGGAAGGACAGTCGGGAAACCCCGACCCACGAGCCTGGCCAGGCAAGCCAGACCCTGAACGACGAAGGCTGTGGCGGGAGACCGTCCCGGTGTCCGGAGCCCATCGGGGCGTGAGTGCGGGGACAGACAGTGGACGAGGCTGGATGAGGTGGGAGCGTGTAGCCGGCGTGAGCAAGCCCCCCGGCGACAAGGAACGCCATGGGCCACGAGGAGGGGACAGAAGACGGCTTGGGACTCAGCCATCCTGCGTGGTCGAAAGGTGCTACAGCGTCTTGGGTAGGGTCCCCTTCCAGATCCGGGGCAGTTAGAGGAAGAGGAAGAGAAAAGACAGAGGACACCCTGGTTAGGAGCAGGGCCGGGCGCCACTGGACCCCAGAGTGGGCTCAGCCCCTACCCCAGAGGCCACCTGACCTGCCGGCTGGGGACGCGTCCAGCTGCCCTCTCCAGAGGGCAGCCGGGGCCCGCTTCAGGTCAAGGTCATGTCCTTGGACCCCTTCTTGGTTGCCAGGAAAGACGACGACGCAGGACGGACAAACCCCACATGGGGACCACATGCGCCCTGACAGGGAGGGCCCTGGGCTCCGGGCAGGTCACGGTCCGAGAGCGAGCAGCGTTAGGGACCAAGGCCAGCATGGGAGACAAGGAGCAACGCTCCAGACAGACATCCACCAGCTGGTTTCAGCTCTGGTGGGTCCGGGCGGCTGTCACGCCTCGTCCCTACGTCACGCGGACTTAGCAGCCGCACTGCACAGCCCCGCACACAGGGGGACAGAAACCGGCCCTGGGGGGCGGCTCCCCACCCACGCGCACGTTCTAAGCTGTGGGGATGCCCGGGGCACACAGGGAAACCCCCAGGAACGGGCTGGACACTGGGGGGTTCACAGCCAGGCGTGCCACTCCTCCCCCAGCTGCTCACAGACAGGAAGCCCCAGGGGCTTTCGGGTGAGTCGCCCGGGAGCAGGGAGGCTGGGGCTGGAGACTCCCAGGGGGAGCGTTGGGGTAAGGAGGGAGGCTGAGGCTTGGCTCCCGAGTCTACTTCACATGTGGCTGTTTTGTCCATCAAGACCTTTTGGCACCCGCCCACCTTGACTTTCTAAACGATGGTGTTGACCAGGTTCGTGGGTGGGGGGAGCACCCCACTCAACGGACCCAGGATGAGCTTGGGGCTCCCCTCCCCCACCCACCACTCAGCCGGAGCCCAGGAACCAGGCCATGCGTTTTGGTCCTCCACTCCGTGAGTTTTTATTCCCAGGATGGTGCCTGGTGACGGGATATGACCCAAGGGGCTCACAGTTACCAGGTGTGTGTGTGGGGTGCATGGTGAGGGCTGCAGTGATAGGCAGACAGCCGGGGACAGTCAGGAGGGGGCCCAGGTGGTCTCAGTGGGGAGCCCTAGCAGCCCTCCCCTGTCCCCCCACCCCGTGGGGCCTGGAAAGGCTGGGGGAAGATGTGTCCCGCGGGTCAGCGGCCCTGAGCCTGCAGCCTTTGCATCTGCAGGATCTGGCTCAGAATCTGCTGCACGTCTTCGTCCATCTGACCCTGGAGTGGGGGGAGCACAGGGAGAGCCTGGGTGACCCCGCCACTGTACAGGTGGGGGAACCAAGGCCCGGAGAGCAGCCAGTAGCACAGCCAAAGCCAGGGGAGACTCACCTGAATGGCATACAGGAGGTGGCTTCTGTACAAGGCCACCACCGCACTGTGGTCCCTGGCAGCCTCCTACAGATACGGGAGGGGGGGGCTCAGAAAAGCAGGGCCCCCGAGACATGTCAAACACCCCCTTGGCACCCCGAGCCCCACTGTTGAGGGGATGCACCAGTGCCAGTTGCCAAAATATTGAAATATTTTCCTCCTGTGCCTGGCACATGTACCCCAGGCTCTCCCAGCCCCCCAAAGCCCTCTCCTGCGGTCCCTGTGAGTGCGGCTCTCACCTCCAGCTGCCCCTGGAGAGCCACCACCTGGTCACGAAGGGCCGCTACCTCGGGGCTGCCCAGGGCTGCCGGCTGGCCCTTCAGCGCCTCTTTAAGACTGACGACCTCCTTAGAGAGCTCCGTGATCTGCAGCGAGGTGGGGGCATCAGCGGCCACCCTGGGCCCATGGCGGGGGCAGCAGTGAGAGAAGCAGGACAGGCCTGCGACAACGGCCACATCATGGGCCGAGAATGGTTTGTGCACTTTCGCACGGTTGGGGCGGGGGTCAAAAGTCAAAAGAGGATGCTATTCCATGACACGTGAAGCGTAGATGAAATTCACGTTTCACCATGGCCCGTCTGTGTTCACGTCACCTCCGGCTCGGGCTGCGATGGCAGAGCTGGGCCCAAAATGCTGCCTCTCGGGTCCTTTGCAACAAGTGTGCCAGACGGGGCACGTGGCCCCTTGGATGTGCCGGAAAGGGGACATGGAGGGCACAGAAGGGCAGAAAGCCTGGTGGGCAGCCCTGGGTTTGGGTCCTTGTCTATCCCTTTCTCCAAGGGAAGATGACCTAACCCCTCAGTTCTCACACCTGTAAAGTGAGGAGAATCGTGGTTCTCGCCATTTACTGTGACTCTGAACAGCGATCGAGTGTAAAATGTGTCTGGCAAACAGCAGGCACTCAATAAATGCTGGGCTTATCATCATTCCTACAGATCAGAGGTTCTCTATCAGAGGCCATCCTTCCCCCAGGGAACACTGGGCAGTATCTGGGTGGGGGAGGCTCCTGGCATCGAGTAGGTGGGGCTGGGGATACGCTCAACGCCCTATGGTGCCCAGGATGACCCCCCAGGAGCGACCCGGCCCTGATGTCACTAGTGCCGAGGTGGGGATGGGGGTGGGGCTGCTAAAAATAAACCACAGTCCCCACTACCATTTTATCTTCGCTTTACAGAGGTGGAAACGGGGGCTCAGAGAGGTCCAGCGACTCGTCCAAGGGCACACAGTAAGTCAGGACTGGGTGACTCGCAGGCCGCACCCACTGTCTACTGGCGAGCTGTGTGACTTTGAGCCACTCGCTTTGCCTCTCAGAGCCTCGGCTTGCTCGTCTGGAAGATGGAGATAAAAATGCTTTCTGGCTCTTAGGGTTGCGGGGAGACAAAACGCGATGGTGTGTGAACGCCTGGCTCTACAACCAGAGGCCTCGGCTATAATTATCCTCCTGATCCAAGAACTGGGAGCTTGGGTTTGAAGCCTGGCAGTACCACTGCATGGCTCTGTGACTTTGGGCAAGTGGCTTCGCCTATCTGAGCCTCAGTTTCCTCAAATGGGGATAATAAAAGCACCGATCTCACTGGAACCTGACATGAGGAGTGTTTAAATCCGTGTTAAATGTACGGGACAGGGCCTGGCGTGCAGTACGGGACTGACAAACATTAGCAGGTGTGTCTGCGTTGTCCCCTTCCCCCTCTGTGCCTCAGTCTCCTACCTGGAAAATGGGCTCGTTTCCTAGAACCCTTTCAGCTGGGATACCACCGGGTTTCCCCCGACTGAGCATGGGAAAAGGGAACCCACCTTCTCGTCCTTCTCCTTGGCCCTGTCCAGGGCCTCCTGGGCACGGCTCTGGGCCTGGCGTGCCCGCTCGGCCTCGGCACGCAGCCCCCGCAGCTGCTGCTCCGCTGTGGCCAGCTGGGCCTCGGCCGCGTGGCGTTCACTCTTCATGAACAGCGCCTCCCGCTGCACCTGTGGCCCAAGTCCATGCGTGACCCTGGGGATACCAGGGTCCCAAAGGTGCCTGGGCCCCCAAGTCCTCTGACCTTCTATTCTGGCCTGAAGACATTCAAGCTCATGGAGTTTGACTCAGGGAAGTTCTGGGTTCCTCTGCGCACTAGAACATTATGGTCCACGAGCTGTGTGGCCTCGGACAAGCGACTGAACCTCTCTGTGCCTGGCACACAGCAACTGCTATACTCAGGTTAGTGATACTATTATCATCGTTGCTGTTATTATTATTATCACCACTAACGTTCTTTTGTCTGCCAGCGGTTGAAGGTTTGTAGATTTCTTACAAAATGAAAGAAAAACAGAAGAATCTGGATGAAAAGCAAACAGATGTCCAAAAACCGATGACCACATTTTCACAAAAATGTCAAGATAGGGGCAATGTTAGATTTGCAAAAGCCGATCCTGGGGGAAAACACCGGACTTCAGAAAAATCTCTGCTGCAGGGAAAAACGGGTAATAATTGGATGTTCCAGTTGGTATAGGATGGCTACACATTAACCATTAAAAAAAATAATAACTGATTGATAAATCGAATCAGACTTGTAAAATTTACCCAAAAAGGAAGCGATCATGAGGAAGACAGGATTTAGAAGACGGCCACACTTAGGCTGGTCTCTGAACTCCAGGAAGAACATCAACCACTGAACTGCTTTGGAAGAGGTTGTCCTTGGGAAAATAACCCTGGCTCCCGGGATTGACCACTTGTACCATCACTTTCCTAAGTCACTCGTGTAAATGAAACCACTCCATACCCGTGTGAGGACTGGGACTATCGTAATCTCCATCATATGGCCGAGCAAACAGAAGCTACGAGAGAGAAGGCTTTCCTGACAGCTAAGGAACGTAGCTGCTTCTTGCATGTCTGTTGAAACAGTTACCAGTTGTTTGTTTGTTTGTTTAACTTAAGAAAATGATGGAGTCAAAAGGTCTACTATCAGAAACAAAATAAATATTCCCTGGTTTAAAAAAAAAACAACTCAGCATCAAAATCTGCTGGGTTCCCAACGAGGCCAGAAACCTTGGCGCATAACCTCCTCCTCCTCCTCCTCCTCCAGAAGCACGTGATCGTACGGTAAAATGACCACCTCAAAAGAGCCTGCCAGAAGAGAACCACGGGGTCATCCTGACTGGCAGAGAAAACGGACACCGGGTAAAAACATCGGGCAAACCGCCAAATTCACTGCTTGTGAAAACAACCGAGTGCACATGGATCCCCGCCTCACACCATATACGCAGGTGGAGCCAAAACATAAAAACGACCGAAACTAGAATAACGAATGCACAGGAAGAGAACACGCGAGGACTTCTCCATGACTCTGGGACGCACACAGGCTTTATAAACAGACCGCAAGAGGTGCTGACTATCAGAAAAAACGACAGGGTCCGAACGGCCAGAAGGTTTGAAAGAAGAGCACCCAGGCTGTAAGGCCGGGGAGACGGGAATGGCCACAGGGCCAAGGCTCCCTGGAAACACCAGCAGGGTCAAGGGTCTGTCGGAGGGAAACCTGCAGGATCGCGAGACCCCATGGCTGCGGGGACAGAACAGCTGACCGCGTGGCTGCAGGTATGCCCGGTGGGCGCCCGGCCATGCTCACCTGGAAGACCTCGGCGCTGGTCTTCTCATGCCGGCGCCCCAGCTCCTCAAGCTGGCCCCGCAGCCGGGTCACGTCGGCCTGCAGGGTGCCCACAATGCGCTCGTGCTCCGAGCGGGCCACGCTGCCCACGCGCTCACGCTCCAGCTCCGCCCGCAGCCGCGCGGCCTCCTTGCCCGTGGCCACCACCTCCTGCTCCAGGTTGGCCGCCCGGCCCCGCAGCTCCAGGGCTTCCTCCTGCAGCCGGTGGTGCTCGGAGGCCGGCACGGCCGACTGGCGCAGCGCCTCGGAGGCCAAGCGCAGCTCGGCCAGGCCCTGCCGGGCGTCCTCGCAGGCCGCAGCCAGCTCGGCGGCCTGGGCCTCGGCCGCATCCCGCGCCTGGGCGAGCTCGGCAGCCGCTGCCCGCTGCTGCTCCCCGGTGGCCGCGGCGGTGGCCAGCTGGTCCCGGAGCACCTCCAGCTCCCGGATCTGCTCCAGCCGCACCTCCTCCCGCCGGGCCAGCTCCGCCCGCAGGCCCCTGGCCTCCTCCTCGGCCAGCAGCCGGCCGGCCCGGGCCTCATCCAGCCACATTGAGGTGGCCTCCAGCTCCCGAAGGCGGGAGTCCCGGTCGTGGAGGTCCTCCCGGGCCTGCTCCAGGGCGGCCCGCAGCTGGACTGTGTCACCGCAGCCCGTCCCCCCGGCCCCGCTGCCCTCGGCCTCGCGCACCTGCGCCCGCAGCCGCCCGGCCTCAGCCTCTGCGGCCTCGCACTTGCCACGGGCGGCCTCTAGCTCGGTGGCTGCCTCCCGCTCCCGCTGCCGGAGCGCCTCCTCCAAGCCACGGATCCTGGTCTCCAGCTCAGTCTGCAGTTTCTCCGAGGCCTCGGCAGCTCCAGGGTATAGGACGGGGCCAGTGGGGACCCCTGGGGTCGCAGCCTCCACCCCCATGGTCTCTGTGCCCACAAGTTCTCCCTGCCCAGGACCTACTCCGTTGGCCTCCATTTCTGCTTTTGTGTTGGTGGCCTCCATGCCTGCGGCCTCTGTGCCCGTGGCCTCCGTGCCCGTGGCCTTCATACCTGTGGCCTCCATTTCCAGAGTTGTTGTCTCAGTGGCCTCGGCCCCTACTGCCTTTGTTCCCAGGGCTTCGGTGCCTTCGGGCGCTGGTTCAGTGGCCTCGGGTTTGGTTTCTGCGCCCTCAGTGCCTGTGGGTGCCGTTTCTGAGGCCACGACCCCTGTGGCCTCGGCAGCGGCATCCTCTCCGCTGACTCCGGTTTCTGCGGTGCCGTCGGGCTCTGCTCCCACCAGCCTGTTGCTGATCATGGCTCCTGCGTCCTTGCGCTCCCCAGGGGCAGCCTCCTCGTCTCTGGGGGTCCCCTGCGCTCCCTGCTGTCCCAGCGCCCGCACGGCCTCGGCGTGCTGCCTGCGCAGCTGGTCGAACTCGGCCCGGAGTGAGTTGTAGACGGCCAGCGGGATGAGCTCCGCCATGCCGTTTGCCTCCACCTCGTCCTTCTCAAAGCTCTCCAGGACCTGGGGGGTGGAGTGGGGGCCACCTTGCCACCTTCCCTGTCCACGGTCTCAGCCGCGTGCCCACCCTTGCGACCCCCGGGTAGAACTCCCCTCAGCTCTGCCCCCTCAGCCCACTCTCCCAGGCCTTGGTTTCCCCACCTGGACCTTCTCCATCAGCTCCTGGTTCTGTCTGGTGAGGGCAGCCACCTGTTCCCGCAGCAAGGCCACGAGGTCCTGGGTTGACGGGCTGAGCTGCTTGGACAGCAGCGCCTCGGCCCCTGGGAGGGGCATGGAGTCAGACCCTGGGGGCCCCGGGAAAGGTGGAATAACAAGCGAGGGCCGACCTTCCTCCCAGCTCCAAACGCTCTGCAGGTCTGTGGGCCGAGACCCCAGGGGACCCCAGGGGCCAGGCAGGCAGGGTGCATGGGGGGGCGGGTGGAAGCTCACTTGGGAAGTCGGGCAGCTCACCCTCCTCGTCCTGCAGGGTGGCCACGTCGTAGCTGGTGTTTTCCCGCTCGTTCTGGATGGGGCCCAACGTCTGGGTTGGCATCCTGCCCCCCACTCCCACGTCCCCCCAGAAATCTAGAGTGGCCAGAAGTGTTTGTGGGTCAGTCCGACCCCCACAAGCACCGGGATGGCTGTGCTCGGCCCGCAGGTTCTAACTGAGGGCTACTGTGTGACCAAACCGTGCTGGGCTCCCAGAAGGGCAGTGAGCAGCTTGGCCAGTGCCCGTGGGGTGACCACTGCCCAGTGGGTGGCCAGGCTGGGGGGATGAGTGCACTGCCCAGGGTTTGCGGGTCTGCAGTGAGCACGTGTGTGCCCGGAGAGTGTCCCTTGCACACAGTGGCCTTCGCCTCTCCGGGGTCAGTTCCCATGACAGTGATTCCCCGCGTGTCTGCTGTGTGTGCGTGTTGTGTTTTGAGTGTGTGTAATCACGTATTGTGGGAAACGTATGTACACGTATTTGTGGGCATGTCGTCTCTGCGTGTGATGGAATGGGAGCTGTTTGTCATGCACGTGTATCTGAGATGTTTGTGTGTGATTGTGCTTTCACAGATGTTTGTGGTGCCTGTTATATGTTTATTTATTATTATTTTTTTAACACCTACAGCACCTGGGCTCCCTAGGCGGTCTCCCATCCAAGTACTGACAGGGACTGACCCTGCTTAGCTCCTGAGGTCAGATGGGACCGGGCACGTCCAGGGTGGCGTGGCCACAGTCTGGTTTGTGTCTGGTTTTCCATCTCTGTGTACGTGTGTGCGACTGCGTATTCTGATAAGCGTCGAGTACGTGTGCGTGTGCTATCTGTGATCGTGTCTGTCGTGCACGTGCTTGCACACGCGAGACAGTACCCGAGTGGCTGCCACGTATCCGCTCCGAGGCCCCGCTCTGCACCTAGCCCACCTCCAGCAGGGACAGCCGGCTCTGCAGACTCTCCACCTCGCGGCCCAGACTCTCCTTCTCCTCCTGCCTCTCTGCCAGCAGCTGTTGCAGCTCCTGCACCTGGAGGCGGGAGGCAGGTGACTCCGTGGTCTCCAGCAAGAAGCACAGGGCAGCTGAGGGGCGGGCTCCCCCCGACCTCCCACCCACCTGTCTCTCCAGGCTGTGAAGGGAGCTGGCCTCCACCTCTGGCAGCTGAGGAAGAAGGGTGGGCACGGCTTGGATCTGGGTGGGGGCCTCCCTGGCCCGCCTTCAGCTAGGTGGCCCTCCATCCCCATCGCAGACGTCTGCTTGTGCCCGCCAGCTCTGCCGCTCACCCGGTACTGCGTGTTTATCGGGACCCCATGCTTGGCCACTCACTCACTCACTCACGCACTCACTCAGATGTGTGTTCACTCTACAGATACTTGTCGAGCAGCGACTGTGAGCCAGGCACCACCCACCGTGCCCGCTGCTGTGGGATCGCGGTGGACTGGGTGCGTGTGAAGATGTGGCAGGTCCGAAAGCCGTAAGTGCGTACAACGAAGGGGAACTGGGAGGTGAGGGGGGGGAGTGTTGCGAGTTTAAATGAGGTGGGCGGGGACACATCTTTGATGAGTGGAAGAGGTGAAGGAGGGAGCTGCAGGGACATCCGGAGACAGTGGCCCAGGCAGAGGGCCCAGCCCATGCCAAGGCCCTGGGGCAGGACGGGCTGGAGCAGAGGGGAGGCAGGAGGTAGGCCTGAGCCCCCCAAGCTGCACCCCGCCCTGGCCTGTGCCCCTGCTGCCCGTCACCTCCTGCTTCCTCCGCTCCTCGTGCTGCTCCAGGCCCCGGATCTTCTGAAGCAGGCGGCCCCTCTCCTGTCGCAGCCGCACGATCTCCTCGTAGGCGTCACGATCGTCCTGCTCCCGTGACCCGAGGATCCCCCACTTCACATGAGGCTCAAGGGCTATCCTGTCCCATACGGGAGCCAGAGCTCCCCCTGCCCCGTTCCTTCCCCTGGTGGCCCCCATCCTCCCCAGGGCATCTCACCAACACAGGGACGCTGGCGGGGGGCTGAGGCGCCTTTCGCTTCTTGGGAGCCCCCTGCTTTTCATGGCTGGACACAGAGTTCTGGCGGGAGGCAGTGAGGTAGCACGTGTGGGACATGCCGGGCTCCCACCCAAACCAACCCGGTCACCAGCCCCACGTCTGCCCTTACTTCCCGTGGAAAACCAAGCAAGTCCCTGCTGCTCTCCACCCTCACTTATCCTTGCACGAAAGGGGATGAGACGATGTCCCTGGAGAGAGCCAGGCCTTACGCCTGCTCTCTGCCCTCCTCCACGTCCTGGGACTTCCCCAGATGGCCCGCGAGTTCCCCTTCCTATGGAGCGGAGCAGCCAAGGAGCCAGGAGACGCAGAGGCCAGGCCCGCCTCCGCCTCCTTCTGTGGCTGCACGGGCGGCCCATCTCGGTCCCCTCACTGCTCCACCCAGCCCCACGCTTTGGCCCTGTCCCCAAAGTGTCCTCAGCCAGGCAGGTGAGTGATGCTGCATTTTGCTGTCACCTGGTGGTTATGACCAATCAAGTCATAACCCTGGGGCAGGAGTCAATCTCTTCCTTCTGTCCCCACGGAGCTGGGTGAGGGGAGGGGAGGGCGTGTGTGCGTGGGGGGACTCACTCGCTGCCCCGAGATGCCTACCTGAGATGACGCCTCGCCTGAGTCATCCTCTAGGGGGAGGGAGAGACAGAAAAGCAGGATCAGGTGCTGTGTTTTAGGGACTATTACAGGGGACCGAGGGGGAGGGGATTCCTGATTCCCCAAGAATCAGCACTTTTAAGGTAGGAATCAACCACTTTGGCAGAATGCTGAGAGGAGGGGCCTTGAAACTCACAATGAGAGAGGACAAGTGAGATGCCAACTTTAGGAAAGGCCAAGATCCAAGAATGAGGATAACCCGAGTTGGGTGGACCCCCAGACTACTCTAAAAGCCCTGGGAACCCTGGGAACTGTCCTGAGTAGAATCAGGGAAACCACGGAACCTCCTAAAATGCAGTGAAAAGGGAGGGATGCTTTGAAACTACCCAGGGCGAGAAAGGGGTAACAAGAAATGGCCTACGAGATGGAGGAGGGTGTCTGAAACTCCTTCGAAGCAGGGCTTGCGTACCGCTGGGTGGTGCGGGGCGCTGGGCCGCCTCCTGCAGGAGGTGCAGAACAAGCTTGTCCCCTGCCAGGGCGCCGTAGTGGGCAGCATCCTGGCCCAGCACGTCGGTGATGCCCGGCCGGGCCCCAGCCTGCAGCAGCACCTCCACCGTTTCAGGGCTGGCCCCCTCGCAGGCCAACATCAGGGCGGTCCTGTGGGAGAGGGGGCTCCTGAGGGGGCAAGGACATCCTCAGAGCCCCCGAGCCCTCCTCAGCACTCAGCCTGGGTGGGCAGAGGAGGCCAACTATATCCCCCCAGCCAGAGAGGTCAAGAGGCTTGTGCGAGGCCACACATGCCCGATGCTCACCTGCCCTGCAGGTCCTGCTCATCCACGGCAGCCCCCTGCTGCAGGAGGAGGCGGCACAGATCAGTGTGACACATCTGAGCCGCTATGATGAGGGGCGTCGTGCCCAGCTGGGGGAAGGATAAGACGAGACATGAGAGGCTGAGCCTGAGGGAGGTGGGGAAGCCTGTAGGGTGGGCCCTGAGCTTCGCCTCACGCTTGTCCACATTTTTCCTGGGGGTGCCTGGGAGGTCGCCGCTTGGTGGCAGCACACGCCGAGGACAGCAGTTTCTCCCAAAAGACCCCAGAGGCTCACCCGATCTCGGGGGTTCAGGTGGGCCTTGAAGGTGCAGAGCACTTCTGAGCTGGAGATGCAGCCGCCAGCCACTGGACAAAGAGAAGGGGGAGGGGGCACAGGGCAGAGCTTAGACGTTTTCTGGGTACGATTCTCACCTTTTATTTCACAAGACATTCCCACCTACCCTGGAAGATAAACAGTAATGGTGTGGATCCTATTTTACAGATGAGGAAACTGAGGCCCCACTGGGTCCATGGTCAGCCAGGGGGGCTGGGGGCGGAGCCACGTGGCATCCAGGCTGGCTAACTGACCCCAGGCCCGCATTGCACTTGGCTCCCTCCAAGGTGGAACTGCATTTCCCCACGGTGACTCACCCGGCACTCGCTGTGTACCTACTATGTGCCAACCCTCCCGTACGGAGCGTTCGTGTTTACCAGAGGTGCCGGCGCTCAGCAGAGGCTGGGCAGGCCTCCCAGGGCTTGATCTGAGATCTGAGTGTTGAAGGTGCAAGAGGAGAGGCAGAGGAAACTGCATGGGCCAGGGCCCAGGAGTGGGCAAGAGCCTGGCAAGGTCATGGGCGTGGGAGACAGCGCGGCTGTCCTCAGCCTCAAGAGCAAGAAGGGCGGCCTTCGTGCTGGGGGTGCCGCTGACACCCGCTGTGTGCCCAAGCGGGGATGAGATTCCCTCTGCTACCACATCCTGACCCTTAGAACGGGGCCCAGTGCGTAGCGGGAACTTAAATAGTTTCCAAATGGAAAAACCACAAAGGCATCGCCACCACTAGGTGGCAACTCACTCCAACTGTCGGGGATTCAGACACAAGTGAAGAGCATCTTAACAGGAACCCAAATTCACTGTGTTCACAACAGGGCAGCTGCTCCGGGAGTCGACAGCCACTTCAGAATCTCACGGGCACGCAGGGGACAGAGTCGGGCTGGGCTCTGGCTCGAGCAGGTGGGTCCCCTCCCTTCCCTTCCCTCCAGGAAGGCATCGGGTTTGGTGAAGATAAAGACCTCCGGCCCTTTGGCCGTCCTGAGCTTCCCTACTTCCCCCATGGGAATCGCAGGGTGCTCATCCCTGCATTGCCCTCCCTCAGGCCTGGCACGAGGAGGAAGAGGAGGGAAGGTGGAAGGTTCCAGAGGGTCCCGGGGGGAGTGACCCCACGCCCAGCACCCTCTGAACCATGGTGGGCAGGGACAGGCTGGGCAGCACCCACCTGCATGATGCAGGGCGGTCCACCCACTGCTGTCCACAGTGTCCACCACGCAGGACGCCTGGGGAGGGGCGACAGGTCACGTGAGGCGGAGCACCCCTCTCGCTGCTGGTGTCTGCAGGAAGGCCCCCCCTTCTGCTGTATTTCAGGCTCCTGCTTCACCCCTTCCTCCCCGCCCACCGACCTGCTCTGCAGCACCCGGCTCAAGGGCCAAGTGGCTCTTTGTTTCCACAAAAGTTAGTCAGAAAGGGGACCAGCTGGGGGCTCGGGGAGCAGATGGGACTCGGGGAACGTCTGTGGCTAAGCAGGTACTAGGGTTTGGGAGAAGCTGGGAGTGCATCTCGGGTGGACAGAATCTGGACAGAGAGTATCTGGCTGTCCAAGGAGCAGCTGGAGTACAAGGGGCCAAGGAAAGGCCAGGATTCAGGGACTCCCTGGGGGTTCAGGGCCTCACTGGGGGTCCAGGGCATGGCCGGGGCCAGGAGCAGGCAGGGCAGGGGAGTATGGAGACAGGAAAAGGAATGACCTGCAGCAGCTGCTTTAAGCACTGTGGGCGCCCATACTTGGCGGCCAGATGGAGGGCGTTGTACCCTGCAAGGGAGAGAGAATCTGCCAGGTCCCGGATGCTCAGGGAGCTCTGGCTGCCCCCGACCGGCGTCAGCTGTTTGTGGTGACTCAGCTGCCTGTGTCTAGAAAGTCCCCAAACCCAGGACTGCCTCGAGCCATGCTGCCCTGCGGCGGGGACTCTCTAAGCCCTGGCTCCCCTGTCTGTGCCGGAAGCTCCCACCTCAGCTACGTTCCATGCCCCAGGCTCCTCCAGGCTACTTACTGTCTGGCTCTGCCCCCATCCCTGCTACTCCCCATCCCCGCTGCTCCCCCATCCCCACTACTCCCCATCCCTGCTACTCCCCTATTCCCAACTATTCCCCACATCCACCACTACTCCCCCAATCCCAGCTACTCTCCACATCCTGCTATTCCCCCATGCCCATCTACTCCCTACATCCCCCACTACTCCCCATCCCCCATTATTCCCCGTACCCCCAGCTACTCCACAAGCTCAGCCATGTTGAAGCACCAGACATGCCCCTCAGAATCCACAGCTGTTCCCTGTCCCTGCTCAGCCACAGTCCCCCGTTACTCCAGGTGCCAGTTACATCCCTGTCTTGGATCCTCTGCAAACCCCCAGCTACGCCACACGCCTGGCTGTCACGCCTGTGCCCAAAGCTTCAGACCTGACTGTGCCCAGGCCCGGCTACCTTTGGCCACACGTTCTAGCCCAGTTATCCCCCAGTTCCCTAGTTAAGTCACCTACCCAGATCCCCCTTTTGTCCCAGCCGCTCCCAGAGCTCCAGCTACCGCTAGACCCCAGCTACTTGGCATGCTCACCCTAAACTCACTGTCCCCATGCCCCCAGATGCTTCTCGACCTCACCTACTCCTCTGACTCAACCGCCACCTGAGCCCCAGCTCCTCCTGACCCACGAGCTGACTCACCTTGCTTGATGCCAGCCACAGCACCTGTCCTTGGTCACCGCAGTGTGACATGCCCCTGTGCCTCCCTGGGGCACTCAGGGGAACCCCCTTTTTCAGCAGGACACTGAGGCCACAAAGCAGGGCCTGGCTGGACCCTTGGTCTGGGCACCTGCATTTCTCCCCCTTGCCCCCAGGGCCCAGCGAGCAGTACCTGCCCCATCCATGCTCATGACGTTGGCTCCATGTGCCAGCATCACTTCCAGACAGCTGGCTGCCCCCCTCATGGCCGCCAGGTGGAATCTGGAGGTCAGAGGTGAGAGGTCAGTGGTAGGGTAGCCAGCCCTCAGCTATCACGCCACCCAGGCCATGGACACTCACGCGGACTTGCCCTCGGGGTCCAGCTTGGTGGGCACCAGCCCCTTGCGGATGATGAGGGAGGCTACCCGGGCAGCGTCATTGTTCTCCACGGCTTGCAGCAGCCGCTCATCACTTTTGGCCCA
This sequence comes from Cynopterus sphinx, assembly GCA_030015415.1. Taxonomy (NCBI): domain Eukaryota; kingdom Metazoa; phylum Chordata; class Mammalia; order Chiroptera; family Pteropodidae; genus Cynopterus; species Cynopterus sphinx. The sequence goes on along the minus strand of CM057390.1, from coordinate 38,526,796 downwards.
GTCCTGGCTCTGCGGGGCACACCCAGAGGACCGTGGGACTTGTGGCCACTGACCCCTCCCCGCCCACCCCGGCAGGGGCTCTGGGCTCTCACCCCCGCCCCTGGCACTTGCCTGCCGCCTGCCTCTGACCACAGGCTTTGGGAGGGGGCAGGGGCCGCAGGGCGGGCAGGAGCCGAGGTCAGTGGGGCTGAGCCGCAACTGTAGGGGGAGGTGGTCCTGGGCGGGGGCCTGAGACAGTGTCCCCCAAGATGCCCCGCAGCATCTGCCCCCAGGTCCATCACCCCACTATCCATCCAACACCCAATGCGTGCATCCTCCAATTAAACCATTCCAGACCAGCCCCCAGCATCTCTACAAAAGCCGTCCCATACCTAGGCCACCAGCCTGCCCCTTGGCGACTGGCTATCCTTCCATCATCCCATCAAACTGACCGGCTTGTCTTTCCGAACTACCCTCAGAAGTCCTCCCGTAGGAACCCCTAAAGTGTCCCTTTAAATGCTCCTCAGAACCATCCTCTGCCGTCTATCCTACCGCTGGCCCTAAAAGGCCACAACTGTCCCCTAAATGTCCCCCAAGATCTGTTCACCAAACCCACAGCCTGAATGCTTTCCAAAATGTCCTCCCCAAGGTCCTGATGTGTTCTCCACAATCATCCCCCTAAATAACCCATCACTGGTCCCCAAAATCCTCAAAGGTCCTCTGAAATGGTTCTCCAAATGTCCATATCTTTTCCCAAAAATAGGCCCCCAAAACAGCATCCAAATTGTCCCCGAAATGACCTCATCCAAAACTGTCCCTTCAAACGCTCTCTCAATTCTCCTAAGTGTCCCCATCTGTCCTCGAAGTCCCCATCTGTCTCCCCAAATGCCCCATCCGTCCCCCCACTTCTGCCCCTCCCTGCTCCCCCTTCCCGGTTTGGGGGTCCCTGCTCCCCCTTCCCGGTTTGGGGTTGGGGGGGTCCGGGCCCAGCATGATCAGGGGCCAGGGCAAGGCAGGGAGAGGGGAGTTAGGACAGAGCCCCGCGCCCCCTCCCCTGGCCCTACCGCGAAGGATGAGGCTGCGCACAGACACAGCTGCTTCATGGCGACCGGGCACCGGGCGGCCTGGCTCCGGGCGCCGATCGGCCAAGGGGTCGAGGGGAGGGGCCGGCGCTGCCCAGCTCGGCTGTCCTGTCCGGCCTGCCCGCTCGGTGGTGCCAAGGCCCGCCCCTCCCCCACTCCCGGCAGCCCCTCCCCATGGTGGGGGGGAAGAGAGCCTGGGAGGGATCTGGGGAGAGAGAGGGGGAGGGGTGCCGCCCTGGCCACACCTGACCCCGGGGACCCTGAGGAGCAGGTGGCAAAGCGGCCGGGCTCCCCTGTCCCCCCAGGCTGCCCACTGATCCCCATGCACCCGCCTCCCGGCACGGTCCCCACCTCCTGGAGCTGGCTGGGGGGGGGGGCACAGGTGACCAGGCGAGCCCTGGGCCAACGGCCTGGCAGTCCTCCCTGCCAGCCGGCTCACTCACCCGCCCATCGGGCACTGCTCACCCACTCACTGCCCCACTCACTCACTCACTCACTCATTCGTCCCTCCTTCATTCAGTCACGCACTGCCACTGGGCTCCGCGGTTCGAAAAACCGGATTTAAACCCAAGGCCTTGCCCTCCCAGGCCGGGGTCGTCCCACCTTCGTGACAGCCAAGGTCCTCACCTGCTCTGGGATTCACTTTCCTCCTCTGGGAAAGGGGTTTCCTAACAGCGGCTGCTGCGGGAGCTCCCGGGGGGCCACACAAGGTACTAGGGGCGAAGCACGGGCACCACCGTGGCGCCCATGGGGAGCGCGCCCACGGGGAGCGCGCCCATGGTGTGGCTTCACTCACCACAGACAGACGTGGTTGGGCCCGAATTCTGGGATGCAGGACGTACTGGCTGCTCAGTTAAACCACCGACAGAGGATTCAGCCTTCGGCCCTCACCCCAAGGGGCTGGCTTGTCCAGAAAGGAGGCTGAAACGGATCCACTGCCCTTGGCCTGTCCTGGGTGCTACCACAGCTCGGACACCACGTGAAGCCCCGGCAGTGTGCCGTGGGTGCCGCCAGTCCCCAGGGGCTCAAGCCAAGAGTCAGCATCATCTGACCCCTCTCTCTCACCCGGTCCACTGGCTGGACACTCATCATGGTCCAGCCCCATCACTGAGGGCTTCTCTGGGGGGGACCTCTTCCCCCATTTCCCAGTTTCTGCCCTAGCCCCGTCCCCTATCCTTTATCAGACCCTCTCTTTCTCCTTCTCGAAAGCCTCTGGTGACCTCACTCAGCAGGACATGCTGACAGCTCACGAGGCCAGGTCCCCTGCGCAGGGGACCAGCCCTGCCTGGTTCTGTCCTGCCCACGAGCTCAGCATAGTTTTCACACTTAGGAGTGATTGGGGGTAAAATATCAAAAGAATTATATTTCGTGACACCCGCAAATCATGTGAAATTCGCACTTTGATGTCCATAGTGAAGCTTTAGGGACGGACCCACATCCCTTTACAGACGGCTGCCCTGGGCTGCGATGTCAGAACTGACCAGAGGCCCTGGAAGCCAGAGGCTTTACTGTCTGGCCCTTTCCAGGGGGAACGCACCTGCTGTGGGCGGTCCCAGGTCAACCCCCTCAGAGCATCGCCCCCACCTTTCGCAGGCCCGATCCAACAGGCAGTGGCCTCCTGTCTGTCTTCAGACAGCTCCGTCCCTGCTCCGAGCCTTTGTGGTGCCCACCCCCCACCGTCTACAAGGCTGATCACAGCTGGGGGCACCGGAACCCGCCCCTTCGACCCCCACACCGCCCCCCCCCACCCCTCAGCAGCGATTATTTCTCTGTTGCTCTAATCACCACTTGATGTCACAGGTGTGCCTTTCTGAAAATACTGTTACTTTTGGTCCCTCTCCTAGAACGTTACCGCCTGGCAGACAGGGATTTGGGTCTATCTGATCACTGCTGTATCCCCAGCAGGTACGGGGGTGGGGGGGTGGGGGGAATTCCATAGGGTCCAGTTACAAGATGGAAATGCGGGGACCCCCGTTCAAAAGTATTAAGAATGTCGAGACGACAAGAACAGTGCTAAGTTAAACGAGTACCTACGACATGGCTTGGCACACAGTAGGTCCTCAATAAATGTCTATCGAACAAATCAAAGCAATGGTGACTCTGGAAAATAAATATGAGGCGGGAGGGTGGGAAGGGGGAAGGGAGGGAAAGACTTCCCAGGAAGCGCTGAGGCACTGGGAATCTGCAGAGCCCTAAAACCTCAAAACCTTCTTGGGAGGCTGGGCTCACGGCCCCAGGGAACTCCCTTTTGTCAGATGTGACCCCTGAGGGCCCGCAAGGCCCAGAACAAGAATGGAGACCGTCTGGCCTTGAAGAAAAGGCCGGCACAGGAGAGGCGGGGTGGGGAGCGCACAGCGGCAGGAGGGGAAGGTGTGGAGGGCCCAGGCCACGGTGCACAAGGAGAGAACAAAGGTCTGCAGAGCCCCAGGTGGGACGCAGCGGCCACAGTGTTCGCTTTCTTCCCCTGGGAAGCTGAACAAAAGCTGAACCTGACTCCCGCTGCGCAGAGAAACCGGAGCCGCAGGGTGAAGGGACAGACAGCAGATGCCCAGTGTCCGTGTTGGGGGGAGGATGGAGGACAAGCTGCCTCCCCTCAGCCCCAGGCCTCCCACCTGCTGCTGCGGGCTCCAGCCTGGCCACCCACCACAGGCCCCTCCCAGGAGAGGCAAATTGTCCCCGCACCCCACGCAAGACTCAGACTCGCCCATGGCCAGACACCCAGACACCCAGTCGGACACTTTAACACCTGCTGGGACCCCTCTACGCCCCTGACTTCGTGCCACCGCCCTGCACAACACACCCAGGCCTGGAATTAGAGGCCTTTTTTTAGCTCCACAAAACTTTCTGGAAGATTTGATTCCAGTGCAGTTCTGCTTTTGAAATGGTCATGTGGTTTGGCTTACCACCAGCACTGACTTTTCAGAAATTCTTGGGGGGCTAATGCACAGGATCTAAGTTAGGACTTGATTTCCAGCTGGAGGAGAAACGTTAGGGCCATCGCACAGCGAATGTCACCTTCTGTCAGAGGTGCGTGAGCCAGCCATCCCTTTCTCTTTCTCTCTTCTCTCGCTCCCCTTCTCTATCTTCTCTCTCTCTCTCTCTTCTTTTTCAATCAATGCACTTCCCACCCCACCCCATCCCACTAAAGAAGGCCCAAATCCTGTTCACAGTAGCACAGCCCTGGGAGAAGTCTGGTGTGCACTTTCACTTTCGCACTTTTGAGCTGTGTGCCCTTGGGCAAATTCCTTAACCTCTCTGGGCCTCTGTTCCTGGTTCCTGTGGATAAGGAGGGATAATAAAAGCCACCACCTCATAGATTAAGAGAATTAATCCCATTAGCATCTGCAAAACAACGGTAAATCAAAACAAAAATAAAAATGAATCCAATTACATTCAATTTACAAATTAAGATAAATCTGAAAATAAAAAAGATTGTTAAAATTGATAAATAATAAAAATAAATTGGGAAAACCGAGGGAGCCCACAGAGCGGGTGGCAGCGGACCCAAAGTCACCCCGCTTGTGTGGGACGGGATTTAAACCCAGGGGTAGCTGACTTTAAAACCGGGCCGTGGCCCTGCCCCGCTCTGTGACTCTTCAGGCAGGGTCCCTCTGCCCTCAGCTCCCCCTCACGCGCTCTCTGAGCCCGTCTCTGTGCCCTTCGGAGAAACCTGCTTTTCATCCCATATGGCCCGAATCAGCCAGGCCCGGCCTGGCCTCCACCTGGGCCTTTGCCCAGACAGGTCTCTGTCCCTGTCCCGCGTGCCTCATTTATCTAAGTCGTCCTGGTCCTCCTGCCGCCTGGGAGGCCCTGTCGTGTGATGAGAGTCTAAGGGCTCTGCAGTGAGGCACAGGCGGGGTCCATGTCTCTGCTGCCACTGTGCTCTGGGAAGGGGAGTTAACCGGTCTGGACCTCGGTGTCCGTGTGCCACAAGTTGAGCCTTGCTGAGGCCAGCACAGCAAAGGGGCACTGCGACTCGACATGCAAATCCTCACTTGGGTCTCTCCATCGGCACCTGGACCAGCCACCACATGGCAGGGACTCGGGGTCCAGGAGGGAGTAGGAATGAATGGGGAAGCCAGACTGAGCCTGCCTCAGGGCCTTTGCATGGCCGTTCCCTCCGCCCAGAATGCGGTTCCTTCCCATAAACAAGCAAGCCCCTCCCTCTTCTCCTTCTGATCTTTGCTCTAATAGCTTCTTGGCCGATGTCTTTGCTGACGACCTGTTTTAAAGCTGCAGCCATCTTCCTGGACACTCCATCTCCCTTCCCTGCTTCATCTCTGTAGAACGAAACACGCCTTTCACTCATGCACCTTGTCTAGCGTCCATCTCCCCTCCCGGCTGCCAGCCCCGGAGCGCAGGGGTCTCTGTCTGCCCTGCTCGCTGTTTGTTCTGAGCCTAGAACAGTGCCCGATACGAATGTTTGCTGAACCATTAGTCGGAAGTCAGAGATCAGGGTCCTCGAGAAAGTGAGTCCTCAGAAAAGCGAGTGGTCACTGTAGCTGGGGAGAGGAAAGATTCTTCTGGAAGAAGGGTAACTGGAGCCAAATTGGGAGGAATGGGGAAGGTCTGATGAGCAGCAACACAGAGAGAGGGCCTTCCAGGTGGAGGGAGGAGCCTGGGCGAAGGGATGGCGGACAAGAAGCTTGTACAAGGAGTGGCAGGGACACCATGGCAGCAGGGGGCAGTAGAGGGGAAAGCACGGAGAGGTGGCCAGAGGAGGCTAAAGGGATGAACTTGAACCTGTGGGTGGAGAGGAACCACAGAAGAGTGTTGAACAGGGAAGGCCCTGGTCACATGGCAGCTTCCAAAAGAATCTGATGGGCAAGTGACGATGGCCCAAGGCCCAGGAGATCTTCAGCCAGGCCCAGGTGGACAGGAATACGAGGCGGGGGGACACTGGGCATCTCGGGGGCCTCAGACTCACCTCTGTCTTCTTAAATCGTGCTCGCAGAGTCTTCATGGCCAGTGTTCGGGGTTTGTCCTCAACCCACGCCACCTGGGAAAGGGTAAGGGGTGAGGGTGAGGGACATTGGTCCTGGTGTGGGAAGGTCAGCTACCCCACCCCAAAAGGACCATTTCCTCCTCCCTGGACCATCAAGCTTTTTCTGGCTTCCAAGCTTTTATCTGTGCAGTTATTTCCACCTAGAAATTTCTACCTGCCTTGCTTTCCCCCCTTTTCTGGTGAACTCCTATTCATCCTACACAGCCCAGTTCCAAAATCCCGTGATCTGATCCGCTCTGCCTCTCACCAGGAGTCAGATCTCTAATGCCCCAGGTCGAGTTCCCCCAGTCCTGGCTCCACAAAGCTCCAGGTGTCTGGACTGGTTCTATCTTCCTGAACGGTTAGGGGATCCTGGGGGGCCAGGCCCAGAGCTGAGGTGCTGAGCACAGAGGCATGTTTCTTGGATAGCCAGAGAGAACGTCCTTGTAGCTAAGTCCGCATGTATCCACCAGCCTGGCTTCTGCCTGCCTAAGAGCATAAAGAGGAATCGCAAGTGCAGGTGGAGGCCTGGGGCGATGGTTGTGTGTAATCGGTCCACATGCAAGCACGAGGTGTGTGTGTGTGTGTGTGTGTGTGTGCATGTCTGTGCACCTCGGCCTGTTCCATGTTCCACGAACATGCGGGTATGGAGGCCAGCAAGGGTATCTCAAGGGCACGTTTCGCTAGTTGTGTGGCTAGGCATTTCTTCCTGTGTCTGAGCAGGGTTTCTGTGAAGGCGCGTCCTTCACTTGTCCGTCTAGCCACGACTTCTGCATTTATCTACTCACTCATTTATTCACCCATGGATTCGACTTCCTACCCGAGCACCGGTACTTCCACCCACCAGCTCATCTTCTCACGGTCCTTCTGCATCCTTCGACCAGGCCTCATTCACCACCGTCCACCGTCCACCCACCCATCCACTCTTAACCTACTCTCCACCAACTTATTGATTCACCCTCCATTCATCCACTCCTCCATCCAGCCTCCCATCCATTCGCTCTCCTATCTACCCACTCATCCATCCATCCATTCACCCCCTCGATTCGTCCCATTCACTTGCGTGCTCCTCTGCTCACCACCCAGCCCACCCTTTTTCTTTGCCCCCGTCTAAAGGACTCAATCACACCCAGAGCAGAGTGTAATGAGATACCCAAAAGAAGTCCACAGGTTGCCTGGGTCAGAGGGAATCCGTGGGCTTGGGGTAGGGGGAAGTGCCTGCATCTAGGTAGGGAGCTGCTTCGTGGAAGAGGTGATGATACCTAAGCAGGGTCTGAAGGCCAGGTAAGATATTGAGCCACAGCAGGAAGAGGGGGTACATAGCTAGATAAGGGCAAGGCTGGGAAGTGTGAGATGCGTGCCCGAACCAGTGTGTGTGTGTCAGGGGGCCTGGGAGGCTCCTCCGCGTGGCTGAGACACACACCGGTTTCTCCTTTCTCCCACACACCAGGGCTCAGGCACAGGTTGCCCTAGGCCCTAAGGAGAGCCTCCATCCGAGGCCTCCCTCTCCTCCTTCCTCTCCTACCTCCTGCAGCTCCAGTGACTCCAGCCCCAGGCCACCGTGTTCACTGCTGGCTCCGGTTACCCGCTCCCACTGGGCCACCAGCTTGTACCAGCAGTTCCCTGTGCTCAGCTCGGACACCCGATCAGCTCTGAGCGGGCGGCTGCCCCAGGGGGCTGGGGATGAGCGGAGGGAGGAGACAGGTTGGCAGCAGGGCTGCCTGTTGGCTACCGACTCTGGCGGGAAGAGGCTGCAGTACTTCCCCATCATCGCTGGACTAATTTCAGGTGCTGGAACGCGCTGCCCTCTACCTCTCCTTCCGGCCTCTGCACTTGCTGTTCGCTGGGCCAGGCGCGCCCTCTCTGTACCCCACGTCACGCCCACCCTGCTCTCTCAGTCTATCTCACTCCCACTCGCTCCTCAGATCTTCGCGACAATGTCCTCTCCTCCAGGAAGCCCTTGGGGATGCCCCCTGGCTGGGTCGGGTGCCTCCTCTGAGCTCCCTCATTGCCTCGAGCCCTCACCGCACCTCAGTCACGCCAAGTCACCCTGTCCAGTCACTGGCTTGTGTCCGTGACCAGCCACAAGGTGACGCCCCTTCTCCAGTGTCTCCTCAGCACACAGTAGTTGCTCAACACGTGTCCTTTCCGTGAGCCCTACACGCCCATTGACCTTCGGGGTTCCTCTAGCCTCCAGGTGCTGGAGACCCCCATCCACCTGAATAAGTACTCAGGCGACCTAAGAGTGGCGTCCAAGGTGCTCCCTGGTGGGGCCCCAGCCGCGCACCACCACAGGCACCCCGAACTCGTGACTGTGCAGACTTCTGGACTGTGCAGCGGGAAGAACCTGGGGCCTGAAGCCTGAGGCCTGGGTCCCCTCTCTCTGGCTTCATCCCCACGGGGGTGGGGAGGGTCAGCATCGGTTGCTTTGTAAAAAGGGGGGGGTGGCTTGTGCCGCTCGTTCTGGACATGGCCGGGGAGCCCTCCCGCACACGGCCGCGCGGCTTCCCGCCTGGTCACGGCCCCCTTCCCACGCCACGCGAGTTTTGGGGAGACAGCCGGCTCCTTTTGCCAGCAGTCAGGATGGCGCCTGCGGCGTCACCAGGAGGCGGAGCATGCGCCTCGGGGCGTAGAAGCTGGGCGGCTCCTCCTTCCGCCCCGTCCCGCCCCGTTTCCGGCGGAAGTGGCCTCAACAAGGGAAACTTTATTGTTCCCGTCGCGGCGGCGAGAATGTCGGTGAATTACGCGGCGGGGCTGTCGCCGTACGCGGACAAGGGCAAGTGCGGCCTCCCCGAGGTGAGAGCGGCCGGGGGTGCGCGGGCCGCGCCCTGCGGGCGGGGGGCGGGGCGGGGCGGCGGCGGGGCATTGTGGGAGTATCAGGGTCCCCGAGGCTGGACAATGGAAGGGACTTCCCCGCGGGGATGGGGGCGGGGGCAGGTCCTGGAGCCCCCGCGGGCGCAGGGGCTGTACTTCCAGAAGGAAGGCGCTACAGGGGCCAAGGCAGGGGGTGGGGGTGCACGCGCGTAGGGTGCACATCAGGCCAGAGGGTCTCCAGGGTCAGGCGGGGTGGGCCCCAAAAGCCAGCCCGAGGAGCTGACACTTTAACCTGAGCGTGACGGGAACAGGTTTGAGCTGGGGAGGAACCCTGATGGATGGAAGTGTCAGAAAGACCCCACCAGCGGCTCCCAGAGGAAGTCCCCTCCATACGTTGAGATCTTGGGCTTGTCACTTCCCTTCCGTGTCTCTCCTCCCCTTCCCTAAACTGGGGGGAAGCGTGCCCCCATCCCCTGAGGCTAGTCCGGTCATCCTGATGCTCGGGGTGGCGTGAGCCCTCCCGAAGCCCCGCTCCTCTCTCGCCTGTATTCACTCTGTTCCACAAACGTTTGTTGAGCACCTACTGTGCACCAGGCACTTTCTAGGTCCTGGGGCCACATCAGGGAACAAAGACTAAACCCCTTCGTTCCAGTGGGGAGACAGAGGAGCAGCAAATAAATATAAGTGAGACGGGAGGAAAGTAAAGCCGGCAGTGATGAAAAGAGCTGGGCGCTGCAGGAAACCGTGTGGTCAGGGAGGCATCGCCGAAAGGGCTTTTTCAGTGTTTTCTATTGTGGTAAAATACACGTTTCATAAAATTTCTCGTCTGAACCATTTTTAAGTGTGCATAAAGTCTATCAATGTCGTGCCACCATCGCCACCATTTCCAGAACTTTCTCACTATCCCAAACTGAAACTCTGTCCCCATTAAACACTCGCTCCCCTTCCTCTCTCCCAGACCCTGGCCCCCACCATCTGACTTCTGTATTTATGGATCTAACTCCTCTAGGGACCTCATAAGTGGAATCACACAGTATTTGTCCTATGTTTGGCTTACTTCACTCAGCACAGTGTCCTCAAGGTTCACCCACGTTGTAGCACGTGTCAGAGTTTCTTTCCTTCAGGCTGAATAATATCCCAGGGTCTGGACATTTATGCATTTATTCATCGATGGACACGGGTTACTTCCATAGTTTTAGCTGTTGTGAATGATGCCGCTATGAACCTGGGTGTGCAAATGAGGCAACTTTTGAGCCAAGACCTAAAGGAGAGGAGAGAGGGGGTCTAGGGATAGGGTGTTGTAGGCAGTGGGCCTCGGAGAGGACTTAGGCTTTTACCCCAAGCAAAGGGGTGCCCTGGAGAATTGGTGTCAGAGGAGGGGCATGACAGATCCACTCTTCTCCCCCTGGCAAGGTGGGGACAGCTCAGTTTGTGGCCGGTGACCTTGTCTCCTTGAGACACGTCTTGACCACACCCCTCTGCTCTCTCACACAACAGATCTTTGACACCCCCGAGGAGCTGGAGCGGAAAGTGTGGGAGCTGGCGAAGCTGGTCTGGCAGTCCTCCAACGTGGTGTTCCACACGGGTGCCGGCATCAGCACCGCCTCGGGCATCCCCGACTTCAGGTCTGTGGGCGTGGAGGGGGAGGCAGGGCTTGAGAGCTGCCAAGGGCTTCCCGGCAAGCTACAGTGGCCCGGGCTCCACAGCCCATCCTGCTGACCCTGCCGCAGGGCCCTGAGTGATCTTTCCATCCCCTGGGTGTTGGGGATGGGAAAGACCCCCCCACTGTCAGACTTGTTCCTTTAAGTCACACCCAACATTCCTCTCACCCCCATTGGCCACAACTTGTCACCTGGTCATACTTACTCCAAGGGGTGCTGGGAAATGTAGTCTCTCATCTACACTCACTGTACATGCCTAAGTGTTGGGGTACTATTGCCCGAGAAGACAAGGAGAATCCATGTCAGGGACAATTAGCCCTACACGCGCTTGACAATGTTTTTCTGTTAGGCCCAGAGGCTTGTTGCTCTGCACATCAGTTTCCTCACGCGTAAATGCGGGCATGAAACCCGTTAATGTCTACGCCCCTCTCTGATCCAGGCAGCCTGTGTGACAAGACTCTTGTAGCTGGAAAGCAGGGGTCTCAAACCGGTGTCCCTCGGGTGGCCTCTGTAGGTGCTGAGTTTGCAACCTTTCCCCAAAGGACACGCCTGTTGCATTTGTACTCTTCTTCCAAGGTCTCTGGGGCCCCCAGCCCATGCTCTCGGAGCAGGAGAGCGGCTTCCTTGGAGGAAAGTTAGAATTGTAAGGTGTGAATCCCCCACCCCTCCTCCATGACCTACCATGGCTCCCCGTTGCCACTCAGGAGCGTTCCAAGCTCTCCCCGACTCAGCCCTGGGTCATCCCTCCAGTCTTCCTTGCCTCTTGCCCCTGCCGCAGCCCCCAGACCGCCTGCACTCCTCAGACTCACAGGGTGGCCAGCCGCTTGAGCCTTTGCTTGCCTCTCCTGCCTGAACTGCCCGCCTCTCCCTGCATCCTCCAGGAAGCCGCCCCACAGTCCCACACAGGGCCCTCGCTGCCTCCACTGGGCCATCTTGGCCCCCAGGGCCAGAGGCTCTGTGTCCACCAGCATCTCCCCAACAGGATCAAGGACGCCTCGGGGGCAGGGCTGGGCCCACTAGGACCCCAGCTCGCCCAGCACAGGGCTGGGCTCGGCACAGCAACAGTGTCACATGTGCCTGGGCTGCCACGTTCTCGCCTCCTCCCCTCCCTCCCTCCCTCCTCTCTCTCTCTCCCTGCCTCTTCCTCATCCCATCTTACTCGGCCTTGCTCTCTCCCTGCCTCCCTCTCCACTGCTCGTTCTGTCTCCAGTTCCCTGTCACCCTCTTTCCCTGATGCCTAACTTTGTCCCTTTGTCTCTGCATCTCTCCCCACCTGCTGCCTTCAGGGGCCCCCACGGCGTCTGGACGATGGAGCAGCAGGGCCTGGCCCCCAAGTTCGACACCACCTTTGAGAGCGCTCGGCCCACACAGACCCACATGGCGCTGGTCCAGCTGGAGCGAGTGGGCCTGCTGCAGTTCTTGGTCAGCCAGAACGTGGACGGGCTGCATGTGCGCTCCGGCTTCCCCAGGTAACGCCCGGCTGCCGGCTGTCCCCTGCCTCTGTCCCCGCGGCTGTCCCCGGCAGCTGTCCTCACTCCTATGAAGGGCCTGAGCCCCGATCCAGCGCTCGGGCGGGGAGTAAATTCTCGGCAGGCACCCGGCAGCTCCTCCGACCTGCTGGGAAGAGGGAGTCCCGGGATCCTGTGGCTGAGGGCTTAGGGGGGGCTTCCTGGAGGAGGAAGGCGTGGTGCCAGGCTGGAAGCCTCAGGACCCGGGGAGCCCACTGCAGCACCGGGCCTCTCCCCACACAGGGACAAGCTGGCGGAGCTCCACGGGAACATGTTCGTGGAAGAATGCATCAAGTGCAAGATGTGAGTGCCGCGTGGGGCGCAGTGGGGCGGGCACGGCGTGGCGCCCCGGCCCCTTTGCTGTCGCCTCTCAGGTCGGGCTGTGCAGAAGGGCCTTGCAAGTCTGAGATCGGGTGTTGGCGGCATGTCCACCGTTGTAGTACAAAAGCCAGCGTGGACACCACGTAACGGAATGGGCGTGGCCACGTGCCAATAAAACTTTATCTACAGAGACACAGTGGGGTCCCGGGTCTGATCTGCAGGGACAGGGCTGTAGTTTGCTGACCCCTGGCTTAGTTTTCCCACAATTTGTCGTCTTTGTCTCGCTGCGTCCCCAGCCTTTGCTGTGCCGGTCAAGAGTGAGTGGAGTGAGTGGTGGCCTTCCTTGTCCTTTGCCCCAAACCCCTTAAGTCTTTGTCTCCCTCAGGCTTTGGTGTTCACTTCCACGGCCGCAGGCCAGCTACTGAGGATGGGGGATGGGAAGATGATACGACACGATGATTTGGGCCCCGGTCCATATTCCCAGGGCTCCATTTTTGCCCTTTTTTTTCTTGGCCCTGCGTCCAGGCCAGGGTCACGCTTTGCACCCCGTTTTCATGTCTGTTTCATGCCGTGTGCCTGGAACAGCGCCCCCACGTCCCAGAAGGAGGACCCACTCAGGAGAGGTGCCGGGCGGGCTGGCAGTGGGCTGACCCCCCGCTTCCCCACAGGCAGTACGTCCGGGACACCGTCGTGGGCAGCATGGGTCTCAAGGCCACAGGTCGGCTCTGCACCGCAGCCAAGGCACGGGGCCTGCGGGCCTGCAGGTGAGTGAGCCCCAAGCCCGGGCCCAGGAGGTGGCAGTCTCCACGCTGATGCCCGTCCCGCCCTCCCCCGTAGGGGGCAGCTGAGAGACACCATCCTGGACTGGGAGGATGCCCTGCCAGACCGGGACCTCACTCTCGCCGACGAGGCCAGCAGGTCTGGCCCCCAGATGAGCCCAGGGTGGGGTGGGCGGGGCGTGGGGCAGAAGCACAGGGCACTGGCCCCGGGACTCAGTTCAGAGGTGGAGTTGGGAGAGGCTTCTTGGAGGAGGCGGCCCCCACTCTTGGGGCTTTGCTTTCCGCGTAACAGTGGCAGCTGCTGTGTACTGAGCCTCTCACCTGCCTGGCCCTGAGGTTCTCTCTGTGGTCCGCAATGGGTGCTGCACTGGCCCCGCTGTACAGGCCTGGGAACCGAGGCTTCCGCGAGGCGGCCCCGTCCAGTGCACGCAGCCAGGACGTGGCTGAGCTCGGATTCTAGCCGGCCACATCAGCGGCCACATCAGCTGCTCCCAGCCGGGCGGGGCAGCACCTCGGGCAGGAAGGAGGCTGCTGGGGAGGTTCAGGGTGCTGGGCCTGCCAGGGCCGACCTGGGCGTCCTGCGTGAGCTCAGCAGGGGTAATGTGGCAGGAGGGTCCCAGCAGGGCCAGGCTTGGTGGCCCGGCCCCCAGCCCCGTGCAGTGGGGCGAGGACTGCACAGGCCCATGCAGGGGCATTCGGCCTGACCCAGCTCCTGGCCCCAGGAACGCAGACCTGTCCGTCACACTGGGCACCTCTCTGCAAATCCGGCCCAGCGGGAACCTGCCCCTTGCCACCAAGCGCCGCGGGGGCCGGCTGGTCATCGTCAACCTTCAGCCCACCAAGCACGTACGTGTGGACAGCCTCCCTCCCCGGGGCCCCGCTGAACCCTCTGCCTCCTCCTGACCCGTGCCCGCCCCCCAGGACCGCCAGGCAGACCTGCGCATCCATGGCTACGTGGACGTGGTCATGACCCGGCTCATGAAGCACCTGGGCCTGGAGATCCCCGCCTGGGACGGCCCCCACGTGCTGGACAAGGCACTGCCCCCCCTACCCCGTCCGCCGGCCCCCAAGGAGGAGCCCCCGGCCCAGCTCAATGGCCCGGATCCCGCCCCCACCAAGGAGGAGCCCACAGCCGAGCGCCTCACCCATCACAACGGCACCAGACCCGCCAGCCTCAAAAGGGACCCGCTGGACAGTGCTGGACCCCACAGGCCCCTCAAAAGGGTAAAGGTCGAGGTGGTTCCCAGCTGACCAGGGGCCCTAGGCAGAGGGGGCTTTCCGTAAAAACCGTGGATGCGTTCTTATCTTACCAGTCTCACTTTGTCACTTGTCCCTGACCTGGGGGACCTCAGGGCACTGAGACCATGCTCCAGGCCCTGGGGCAGACTCACCCTTGTGGGGCCTCCTATGGCTCTAGGGGCCTCTGCGGGTAGGAGCAGCCACACCTTGGACCTTGACCTTGGAGCTGACACTGCAGGCACCTGCTCCTCCCCTCCCCCTCCCCCGCAGCCCCTGACTCAGGACCTTCTGGGAAGGTGTGGCCAGACCTCCCTCCATTTCTGGCCTCAACCAGAATTAACTTCTGCCCTGGCCCTCACACCTCCAGTCCCTGCTCCCTAAACTGCCTTCACAGCCCCTTCAGGAGGGGAGAGAGCCGGGCTTCTCGGTGGGAAGGACAGTAGAGGCTCGCACTGCCTATGGAGCTGGAGGGAGAAGGGGGTCCCCTGGCTCCCTCCAGGCTTCCAGAAAAACCTTCGATGCAATAAAAGCAGAACTTCTTGCATCTGAGTCTATTTAACGACCACAACCTTGCGCCAAGGGACAGGACTGCGTGGTCCCCTAGTCCCCTGGGACGTACATCTGGGCTTCCTTGCAGTGCAGGCCAGGGGTGAAGGAGGGCCGTACCCACGGCTGGCGTGAAGCCCCTGGGGTGTGATTATGTACTTATTTGGGTGGTTAAATATTTGGTCTCGCTACTCAAGGAAAGGGGCTGGGTCTTTTGGTCACAACTGCAGCCCCGGGGACACCTGCACAAAGCAGTCAGGGAGGAGGTGGGGCGGGGAGAGGTGAAGACGCCCCAGTTGTGACCTTGAGCAGGTCCTTGTGGTGCCTCCGTGTTCTGGTCAGTGAAACAAGCGGTGGGGGCAGCCCAGTCCCCCAGAGAGGCGGCTGTCCCGGCCCCCGCAGACGCCCTGGAGTGGTGGGGGGTTCCCAGAGCTGGGGGACCTCTGTCTCCCCTCGCCGCCTCTCTCCAAGGTGCTGAAGGCACGCCTGGCCCCCTGCCAGCCCCCCACATCCAACCTGGGGTCCCCGTGCCTCCAGCGAGGTCAGCTCCTCCTTCTCAGGGTTGGGGAGCCCCAGACTCCAGCTGAGCCCCCACCCCACCCCACCTCCACGCCAACCACGTTCTGTCAAAACGCTTTATTAAGGGTCACAGCAGTCTTAGAAAAGGGGGTGGCTGTGGGCCACCGCGGTCACCCCAAAGTCCGGAGCTTAGCCCATGCTCAGGGGCCAGGGTCCCTGCGGTGTCAGCCGCACCGTCGCCCCTGTGTGTGGTGGGACAGGGAGGAGGCCCCGGGCAGGGCAGTCATGGGGCACGCTGTGGTGCCCGTCCTCATCCGCCTGTTTCCATCTGGGCCTGGGCCTGTGCGTGTGTCTGGGTCCCCGTGTTCGCGTGGCTGTGAGCTCGTGCCTCTCCTTCCTGGCATCTCAGCACAGGTCCCTGCCTCTCCTGCCATCCCACGCCTCACCATCCCCTGCTGCACCCAGCACCGCGTAGCTGGGTGGTGCTCATAGCTCCTCCCCTGCCGCCTCCAGCCCCACGCGCCCGGGGCTGAGCTCCGGCTTAGGCGATGCCCAGCCCAGCAGGCCGGCCCGGCTCAGCTCCTCTGTCAAGTTGCCCGGGACCAGGGTGGAGTTGTCCAGCTCCTCCATCAAGGTGTCCAGAGCCAGCGTGTCCCGGGAGTCCCAGTCCACCTTGAGGCTTCCTGGAGACCCTCCTTGGGGTGCACCAGCCTCAGGCTGGGGTCCTGGGTCCTCAGAACCTGGATGAGTGTCGGGGGCCACGCGGGAAGCAGCGTCGTTGTGTAGGGTTCTGGAGAAAACTGAGCAGAGTTGGGGGATCGTGAGGGACGGAGCAGTTGCAGGGGACCCCTTCCCCTCCCCCAGAGGCACAGTGTGGGAACTTGGGGAACCAAGGGGATTGCACCCACGATGCAGCCCAGCGGGGATTGAAGGCCCAGTGCTTCAGCCCACCTACCTCGCACAGGTGTGAAGTCTCCGGGGTTCTCAGCTTTGTTGGAGGCAAATGGGCTGATGGAGGGGAGGACAATGAGGGCGAAAGAGAGCAGCAGAACCTGTGGAGATGGGGGAGGTGTTTCCTCATTCCCCCGTCCCCCTGTGAGCAGGGACACTGAGGCCCAGAAAGCTGGATCATCCTGGAGCTGGGGCTCCAGCCACGCTGCCCACACTCACCTCCCCCCTTCCTGCAGGCTCCTCCGCCAAGGCTGAGGACCCCCCTCATCCCAGGGACCATTGGAGCTGGGGGCAGGACTCACCGCCACGCAGGTGCCGGCCTGGGCTGACTTGCTGGTGGACTGGACGACAATGGCCTGGAGTTTCTTCAGCTGCTCCAAGAGGGACCTGAGCGGAAGTGGACAGCCTCGGCTGAGCCCCGCAGGGCCTCGGTCTGGCCCCCTGTCTGTCTCTAGAGTCCCCCAGCATGGCTGACTCTGTCCTTCCCTCAAGGCCCCGCTGCTCGTGCCAGTCCTAGAACACCCCACTTCGCTTCTGTAACCCCCTGCTGACCTCCCACCCAACTCTCTGCCAGCCCCTCCCCATCCAGGCTTCATGACCGCTCACCGGGCCACTAGCCCCGGCTTCCTCTCTGGTCTCCCCCAGGCCTCTCCCACCCCTGCCAGCTTCGTGCTCCACATGGTGGCCGGGGCACTTTTCATATGTCAGTGGGCTTCCCACAGCATTCTCAGGGCTCCCACCTCCCCCGAGGTAAAAGCCCAACTCCCCGCACCCCTCCCCATGGCCCATGAAGCCCTGCACGACCTGCCCCGTCACCTCCCCACCCACCCTCAATCCCCTCCTCCTTCCTCACACTGCCCTGCTGCAGGGGGCTCCTTGCTGTTCCTCCCTGACGGGAGGCCTGATCCTGCCTCAGGGCCTTTGCACAGGCTGTGCCTTCCGAGGACACTGTTCCCCCAGGTCTTTTTTTTTTTTTTTTCAGTTTCAAGTATACAGTACGTTGGTTAGACACTTGTATAGTTTATTGTTCTTTCTGTCCCTGGCCCTCCACCTGGCCATTCCCTATGCCATGCTCCCCATCCCCGTGACCGTCTCTCAACTACTGATCTGTACTGCTTTAACCCTTTATCCCATTCTCCCAGCCCCCAACTCCTTCCCCTCTGTCCATCACCAGATCGTCCTCTATATCTGTGAGGCTGTTTTTGATTTGTTTGTTCTTTTTGTCCCTTAGATTCCGCATATAAGTGAAATCCTGTGGTATTTATTTTCCTCTGCCTAATTTACTTCACCCCCAAGTCTTCTTATAGCTTGTTCTTTCTCACCCATCAAGTTTCATCTCAATGTCACCATGTATGACCCTTCTGGCTAAGATAACCCTTTCCCCTGCTTTGCTTCTCTCCCCAGTGGCCATCGTGATTTACGTGTCTTTCATATATTTTATTTGTCTTGAGTCCGTCTCCTGCTAGACCGTGAGTTCTGTAAGAGGAGAAACTGTGTCTGTTTTCCTCTCTGTTGTGATACCAGGGCCCAGAACTATGCCCAACGCAGAGTAGACGCTAAGTAAATATTGGATAAATGGATGCACCGCTTAGATGGAATTACGTGTGGTTCCCCGACACCCTATGCTCCCAGCCTCGGATGGTCCATAAGCTACACCCCCGCCGGGAGCGGCTTCCCCTGGCGAACTCTTACACACCCTTCAAGGCCCCAAATCCAATCATGTCCTCTAGGCAGCCTTCCCCCTTTTAAGGTGAAGCCCTTACCCCTGGCTCTGCCCTGTCACCACACCGTTCGTCCACCTCTCCTGCCAGGGACTCTGATGGCTGGCCCCCCTTTCCTCTGCCCTGGCTGGATCAAGACTCACAGGTTCTGCTTCTCGAGATGCAAGACTTTCCTTTGAAGCTCCTGGTTCTGGGCCGTACAGGCTGACATCCTGCAGGGACAATGTCACAGTGACATTCAGGCTATGCTTGTTTCCAACTGTCCCCAGCACGTCTTCCTCAGAGGCCCCACTTCACAGGCAGGCAATCCAAGGCCAAAGAGGGGAAGTCACCCTTAAAAGTCACCCTGGCAAGCCTGACACGGGGCCAGGATTCGAACCCAAGTCTTGCTGGCTCCTAGGTCCTTGGAGCATGAGGCCTGAGCATGGGAGACGGAATGCCTGACTCGGGCAGCGAGGCTTCCAGGGACGGAACATCAGGGCGAGCGGGAGTCAGAGGACCGAGCTACAATCCTCACCCTCCCTGTGACCTTGAGCCACTCAGTCCCCAGACCTCAGTCCCCTCATGTGTAAGATGGAGTTAACGATTACCTAGCTCACAGCGTGGTTGGGAGGATGACATGAATGGGGCTGAGTAGGGACTTAGCAGATTGCAGCTGAGAAACAAGACAGTGCTGATCATCCCATCTAGGGTCCTGGGGTCCAGGCTGGGGACCCCACCTTTCCCATTTGCATCCCTCTGTGAAGGTGATATTGACCCAGACCTCTCAGATGTGGAATTGGAATACTCAGATCATGGCATGAGGATGTGTCGGTCCTCATATCGCAACCAGGGAAGAGAAAAAATTCCCTCTCTGAAAGGTTCTCCTTCTGAATAATTCATTAGATAAAGAAGAATTAAATTAGGGAAGACCTGGGGACCACGTGGTACTGGCAATAGGGAAAAGCAAAATGTGAGATGCAGCTAAGGCGGTGCTGAGAGGGAAATGTGTAGCCTTTATTCAGCTCAGGAAGCTGAACACGCACATTTAAAAACGAGCGAAAGAACCACAGAATAAACACTAAAAAAATAGTTTAGGGAGGACATAACAAAGCTGAAAGTAGAAATGAAAGAACTAGAAAAAAGATACAACTGGGTGGGAAGAAAAGCCAAAAATCCATTCCGTGAAGAGAATAATAAAATAGACAAGCCTCTGGCAAGACGGACCAAGAAGATAAGAGAAAAAGAGAAGGCGCGAATAAACATGAGTTATTAAAAAGGGTAAAATAGGGGGCTCAGGGCGGTAAAAAAGAAAATAGGGGAGCTCTTTTCCTCCCCAGCGGCTTGAGGGCCTCTCGCCACCATGAACGACACAGTAATATCCGGACCAGGAAGTCCACGACCAATCGGCTGCTTCGACAGAAACAAACGGCCACCGTGTCCTTCATCCTGCAAGGGCAACAGTGCCTAAGACGAGAGTTCGGGAAAAACTAGCCGAGATGTGCCAGACCGCTCCCGATGCCATCATGGCGTTCGGATTCCGAGCCATTTTGGTTGGTTTGCAAGACGAGGCCTGGATTGGAAGGAAAAGGCTTTAAGGAGACAGTGAAAGGGACGCAAGACTAGGACGAAGAAAGTGAGGGGGGACTGCGAAGGCCAGAGTCGGTGCAAAAAGGAGTGAAAAGATTCATCCATGACTCTCTGGTGATCGGATTTTTCATGAGAGGGCTCACAAACCAAGAACTTAAAAAAAAATAAATAACAGGAGAAAACTATGGACCTTTTCATGTTGATACATTTAAAATGAGCAACTTCCCAGAAAAAAAATATGACACCCTAAAACTGACAGGAAAAACTGAAAACCCAAATAGACCTGGAACATTCCATAATGTCGCTCTTGGTAAAGCCACGACTGCTCTGGGGACCAGTGACCTCAGACAAGGAGAGGGAGCACCCCGAATCTTCAGGCAGAGAGCCGGGACAAGGTGGGTCATGCTGTCTCCTTTCTGGGGGATAAAGGGAACCCTTGCCCTGTGCCACCCAACACACCACCCCGGCGTCTTCTCATCCTTGCAATTCACACGAAAAATGGTCTCTCCTGGGGACGAAGGTGACTCTAAGCTTGTCAGGCCCTAAAAACTGTCATCTTAGGCACTCTGTCTGTCTGTCTCTCTGTCTCTTCTCCTCCCTCCTCCCCACTCTCTCTCTGCCTCAGTTTCCTCCCCCAGCCTGCAGTCCCAGGACCCAGCTTCACCGCGTTTCCAGGCCGTCGATGTATTCCTTCTTCTTTTTCCGGCTCTCTTGGGCTGACTGTTTGTTCCGGATTTTCCGGCGGATTTTCTTCAGTACTCGCTCCTCATACTGCCAAGTGACATGGAGAGGGGGCTGAGTCAGGCTGGAGGGGCCCCTCTGTCGCCCGGACCCCCCACCTTCACTCCATCCTCTCCCCGTGGGAGCCAAGCCCAGACCCAGGGACTCAAAGCTCAGCTTTCCTGCCCCTGACTCCCTGCCGCCTCTAGGGGGGTCCCTGAGCCCCGAAAATCTTCCCGTGTCCCGTGGTCAGTTGGTAACGAGCTACCAGCTTAGTGTGGTGCCGCCACCTTCTGCCATCTCTGGGAACAGCGCTAAGGGACACCTCCCGGTTGGGAGGCAAACCTAAGACCAAACCTGTTGTCTTAGGCGAATGAGCTAGGTGGGGACCGTGGGGAGCCAGAGGGCTCCTCTGAGCTGGCCTTTGGGTGATTTTCTGGTGACAGCGACGTCCTAACATTCTAACTCAGGAGACCTAACGGTGACATTTGTGGGTAGGCAGCGGCGGGTAGGGAGGGAGGCACCCAGAGCCGAGGGGCCCCCCGACCCACCTTGGTGAGGGGAAGCTGGGTGGGCAGGGTGATGCCCTCTTTGGCCAGCAGCTTCTTCTCATCTTCCGTGAGCACCAGCACCTGGCAGTGCCCAGGCCCAGGTCGCAACAGGGTGGGGGCTGCCGGGTGATGCTGTTGCTATGGAAGAGACAGGGAAATCGCGTTGGTGGGAGGGAGGGTGGCAGCCTCTGGGGAATGAAAGCGGCATCATTGGA
This sequence comes from Cynopterus sphinx, assembly GCA_030015415.1. NCBI lineage: Eukaryota > Metazoa > Chordata > Mammalia > Chiroptera > Pteropodidae > Cynopterus > Cynopterus sphinx. Next base: position 38,505,637 of record CM057390.1, on the reverse strand, counting down.
TTTGAGAAAACTGTCGACAGGTCCCTGGAGAGTCCCCCACCGGCGCGAAGGCCCGAGAGCCTTCTGACACTGCAGTGCCCCTTCCAGGCATTAGCCCCATGGAGCCCCTCGGACATGCACACAAGGACGGATGTGCGGGTTTTTCATCCACTCAACAAACAGTCATTCGACAGGTATTCATCGAGCACCTACTACGTGCCAGGCACAGTTCCAGGCTCCAAAGGCTCCCTGCGGCACTAGAATAGCGAAGCGTTGGAAGCAATAAAAACGCCCGGCCAAGAGGAGACGGGCCAAACCGGGCCCGGCCCGTCGGTACGAAGGGGTGCCACACAGCTGAGGGGAAGGCCATCATATCAAAAGCAAAAGGGCAAAACCTCGCTCCAAGCCTGTGCCGCTTTTTATGTTAAAGTTTCTTTTCTTTTAAAAAATAAACGAGAAGGCACTTCTTTGGAAGGGGCCGCCGGGACCTGCGTGGGGCTGGGTGTCAGGGCCACTGGGGGGAGAGGGTGCTTTTCCCATCTACGCATCGGTCCTGTGGCAACTGTGTGCGTGCGTGCGCTCCCCTCCCCGAAAACCCCAAACTTATGTGTAATGTTGAGATAAAAGAGCCCAGCCCGCTACTGGGGATTGCGGGGATTCCAGGGCGAGACGCTGGAGGCACTTAGGAGAGCGCCTGGCCTATCGAAGGTGCTGATAAGGTTTTGGCTTTTTAGTTTTCCTCCCTGCTGCTGCAGTAGAAGGCTCCTCAGCCCGGGAGAGGGACGCCTCAGCCCGGGAGAGGACATCTCAGGACTGGGAGCCACAGCCTCTTCCTGTGATGAGTCTCAGCCTCCGTCTGTGACTCGGTTTTCCAGCCCGGAAAAGGGGGTGTTGGGGCCTGTGAACACGGCGGCAACCCCCCAGCTCTGATGCTCGGGGGTGGGGTGCAGGGTGGGGGCTGGGGTGGGGGCTGCTCACCAGGTCCCCGCCGCTGCCCGACAGGAGCAGGTCTTTCACTGTGAGGCCGCCTCGCGGGGCCAGGTCCGCCTGCCCAGCCTGCTCCTCGAGGCTCGGGCTCCACATTTCTGACGGGGCAGAGGGGGCAGAGACGGGGCTGGTGTCAGGCGGGGCGCCGTCCTCCCAGCCTCTACCTGCCTCCTCCAGCAAGGGTTCCAGGGTTGACCCCAGTGTGCTAAGGGCTTCCGGGATAGCTTGGGGACAGCCCCGGCTTGTGCCTCCTTCTCCCCTCTGCTGTCAGATGGAAACTCGGGTTCGTCCATCGAGGAGGGACACAAGCCAACCAGGGAGGGGGTGGCTTTTGTAGCCCCGGGTTAGAGACCAGATCTGCAGCCAGCCGGCCAAATCTCCCCTCCGGGGCAGCGACCAGGTCTGAGCCATGTCTGGTTCCCAGCATGGCGGGGGTGGGGGGACACTATCCAGAGCACAAACCTCACAGTCACATGGCCCTGGGGTCTAACCCCGTGGGACCTTGTGTTTGTGGCTGAACCGCTGTGAGCCTCAGTTTCTCAGCTCTCCAGTGGGACTCTTAAGGCCTCCCACCCCGTTATGAGGCCCAGGGAACAGAGGACATAAGGCCAGCTCTCTGGGTCCCTGAGAGCTGGGGTCTGTGAACTCATGGACTCCCATGGAGCATCTACAGTACCCAGTCATGGGGGGTGGCGGGCAGCAAAGACGAGGTTGCGAGGGTGACCCCTGTGCCTCAGCCAGCCTGCCAGGGTGCACCCCAGCTCTGCAGCTTCGATTCATGGCTCAACCTCACGGGCTCACGACAGCACCCATCTAGAGGGGGGGCCTGTGAGTATCAGGGCGAGGGTGAGGGGTAGAGACACGGGACTCACCTAGGTCTATTGCCACAGAGGCCTCAAGCCCCTGGGTCGCCGGCCCGAGGGGCCTGGTGGGGCCAGGGGCCATGGGACAGTAGGAGGGGTGAGGCCCCTCTGTGGCGTGGCAGCTGGACAGAGCTGTGGCTGGCACACTGTGTGGAGGGGTGTCCTGGGGGTCAGAGGGCAGATCTTCGGAGATGCCACTGTCACTGTCCGCAGGAGACCAGAGCGGAGAGCTGGGCATTGAGTCTCTGGAACCCAAGATACAGCTGAGGAAATCGTCGGAGTCCGGGCCTGGCAGGACCTGCTGGGACGCGGAGGGGCTGGAATGAGGCCTGCGCGCAGCCGTGGCTTGCTGTGCGACTCTGGGCCAGCCGCTGAGCGCCTCGGGCCTCACTCACCCTTCCTGGAAGATGGAAGCTTTGTGGGGCTCAAATGCCATCATGTGACACGGGAACACCACGCAGCGGGTCAAGGAACGAACCCCGAGTCTGAGTCTGGACCCAATTCCAAACCTCAGTGTGACCCCAGAGAAGTTACCCTCCCCCTGCACTGGGCCTCAGTCTTGTTACCTCCAGCATCCGAGGCTGCCTGTGCCTTGGGGGGCCCCGAGTGGTTTCGAGCCGAGTGCAGCACCGCCCGCCGCGGGGCCCTCACCTGGTCCCCTGCGTGGCTCCACACCTCTCCCAGGTCCACATGTCTCAGGATCCCGTCCTGCCGGTCGAACAGGAGGTCCAGGAGCTCCAGGCCGTCGATGGGGCCCATGGGACAGGCGGAGGAAGCCATCTGGCGCGAGGGGGTGGGCGTGAGGGTCACACAGCCCCTCTGCCCCCAGCTCCCATCCGCATGGCACTCGAGGTCCGTCCACTGGAAGTTCGATCCCTGTTCAGCTCCCAGGCCTGGCCTGCACCCCCAAATCTGAACTGAAGAGCTACCCTAGAGGCCCGGGCATGGGAGCCAGTGTCTTTAAAGCATGCCGAACGGATATGCACGTGGGGGGCGGTCGGGGCGCTCACTCCCTCCAGGCCCGTGGGACAGGCCCTCTCATCCCGGCCTGCCCCCAGTCCCCCTCCTGGGAGGCGGGGTGACCTGGAGGACAGACCCAGCCACCCCGGCATGCAGGTATGCTTTCGGTCACTGCATCTATACGTCCTGGGCCTCAGGCTTCCCGTCTGTGCAATGGGGTGGGGGTTCCTTCCCACTAGGGGGCCTTGGGGAGGGTTTCCTGGCATAGACTGTACCCCCGGCCCCAGGGCCCCAGGTATGGCTCACCTTTCTGACAGATCAATCCCCATTCACCAGCCCGGCCAGCTCTGCCTCCAGCCGCGTTCTGTGTCTCTTGCTCCAAGCTAGAGGCTCACCCCAAGGCTTCCTCTTCTCTGTAGCTCTGTCACCACCCCCAAAAGATGCTGAAATAATCCTGGAGAGCTCCCAGCCCATCCCTGGGTGCTGACTGGGCGACAGGCGAGACAGACAGGTCTAAGGGCCAGTCACTCCAGGGCAGGCCAGGGGGCGGGAAGAGAAGACCCGTTATCTTGATGTTTTGTGTTTTTTCTAGATGGCATGGGGCAAAGGCCAAAGTCTGGGTGCCTCTGCTCTGCCATGACCTCTCCCCTACTTCTGGAGACTGTTTCTCATCTGAGTCCTGGATGTGGGGACCCAGGAGAGCCCAGGGCCCCTGGCCGGGTCCGGTTACTCCCAGGCCAGAAGGAAACCAGGAGGGCCTCCCGGGCCGTCGCTGGGGCGGTTCCCCCCACCAGGAACTCCCTTCCCTCATCGGAGCGGCCACTGCCTACCCACCCCACAAGCCCTCCATGCCTGAACCTGTGCAATTGATCCCTTCTAGAATCTTCTGTCTTTTTTTTTTTTTTTTTTTATTCAACAACTTGTGATCGAGCCAAACTTGTTCCCACATCGGGGCCTCTGCTCTTGCTGTTCCCTCGGGCTGGGACTTCTCTCCCCTCCCTCAACCCCTGACTGTCACTGTGTCCGCGTATTCACGAACGTTGGGTCTCTGTGAATCAGCCTAGACGGCCCACACCTCTTCATCACACCCTCCTTCTCACTGCACCCCGCTTTACTTAAAATGTCATTTATTTACTTGCTGTCCTCTTGCGGTTCTCCCCCCACCCCGCTCCACCTGGGACGGGGGGGACCTTTGGGGTCAGAATAGAGTCTCGGCTGGGTCCCCAGCATCCAGGAAATACCTGGCACACAGTAGGTGCTCAGTCAGCTTCCACTCATGGAGCACCTCCTCTATGCCAGCCACTGTTTCAGGCCCTAAGGATGAGGCAGCGGGCAGGCTGGATGGTAACTGTGAAAGCAAACCAGACGAATGGGCGAACACCACTGAGAAACTAAACGTAACCATGGCAAAGGGCACAGAGGGCTGGGAACGGCCCCTTTAGAAGGTAACGTTGAGGCACGGTCTTGAGCCATGAGGACATCTAGGAGAAGAACATTTCAGACCACAGGAACAGCACGCGCAAAGACCCTGGGGCAGGACCCGGCCTGGAGGGTCTGGGGAACAGTGAGGAGGCCCATGTGGCTGGAGCAGAGGGAGTGAGAGGGACGGCATGGAGTGGGGGAGAGGAGGGCCAGGGGAGGGGGAGGAGCAGGTCGCAGAGGGCCCGTGGGCTGTGACAAGGAGTTTGGTTTACACTATGCATGGTCCAACACTGTTGGGGGCTTAGCGAATGCAGGGCTCCGTGACACCTCCTGTGTGCCAGGCATGATGCTGAGGGCCAGATTCACAGCAGCAACTAAGACACCCTCCTTGCTCCCAAGAGACTCACATTCCAGTGTGTGCTTCTCGCCGGACCGGTCACCGTGCACTCACGCAACAGAAGCTCAATGAGGTCCACTATGCATCAGGCCTGAAGTCGTCCTTTCACCCGATGATGGCTTGTATGAATGTCCATAGCAGCCTATGCATAAGCATCGCAAACTGGCAACAACTCAAATACCCAAGAACGCGGGGATGGACACACAGGTTTAACAGTTTAAAAGAGGAAGGGGTATGTGGGGAGAGCTATAAAGTCTCCAACTAGGTTTATCTGCAGAACAGGGACAATCGTCACAAGAGCACCTGTGTGCCGTGTCCCCAGGGCCCAGCACCTCGCCTGGCACACAGGAGCTACCTAATGGATACCTAGAGAAGGAGCAACCACACGTGTATAAATACGATCGCTGAGTTTGGTGGATGAACTGAATCCCATTCTGGCCCTTTCCCATTTTTTATAAATAAACCTTTACTGGCACACGACTGCGCCCATTTGTTTACATGTTGTCTGTGCTGCTTCCAGGCTACGACGGCAGAGGCGGGCAGTTGCGACAGAGACCCCGTCGCCTACAAAGCCGAGAATATTTACTAACGGGCCCTTTTGAGGAGAGCTTTGTGTAATTCACAAATTTAGCCGATGACACCTGCTCCACCCCAAACGGGAGCCACGAGCCTGTGTGGCTGTCGAAGAGTGTGACTGAAGGCCTAGATTCCAGATTTTCTCTCATTTCCAGTGACTGGAAACTGAAAGCCGGTACTCCCATCAGCTAATGAACAAGTCCTATGGGTTCTTGTGGGTTCGTGAATCTATTTTTCCTGTAGATTTTCTGAATCCTATAAGCACAGACCGAGGATTTCTGAGGGAAATTTATGGTCTGAATCGGGATGTGCTGGATGCGAGAAGAAACACACACAAAATCAGCGTGAAGAAAAGCGTTCGTGATCTTGATACTGACCTCACGTTGAAATGCTAGTAGCTTGGGTTTCTTACTCCAGTCATTGAAATAGATTATTAAAATAAAACGTAATTTTTCTCTGCTTTTTTTTAAGGTAGCTACTAGAAAATTTAAAGTGACACGTGGTACTGCTCTCAGCACTGAGTCAGAAGAGCAGGACCGGGGTTCGAATCCTGGCTTGACTCGCTGCTGTGTGACCACGCTTCCCCCTGCCTCAGTTTCTCTATCTGCAAACTGGGAGAGATAAAGGACCGGCTTCAACGGGTCGTTGGGAGGATTCAACAGATGAAAACACACAACAAGCTTAGAAGGGACCTCCGCACGGTCAGGTCCGAGGATGTAGCACCTCCGTGTCATCGCCACCGTCACCAGGATGCGTCTCGTTGTTGCTGTGATGGCTCACGGAGTGGCACGTCAGGCTCCAGTCCCAGGACGCTTGGCGGACGCCTGCCCGCCTGGCACTTTCCAGTGGCTTCGGCCCTTTGGCACCAGTCTGGTCGTAAGGATGGTCCCCACTTCGCAGAGGAGGACAGAGGGGCTGTGACTCACTGTGGCCGCTCCATGAGTCAGCCACGGTTCAGACAACGCCCCGGCCCGCCGCTCCAGACGGGGGCTTGCCCCTTGTCACCATGTCGCCTCCCGTTTCTTTTGGCTTCTTCTACTTCCCTTTAAGGTCAGTTTTAGGCGAAAGAGGCCAGGGGCCTGGGACCAGTACTCCTTGACTGAGCCCTGCCCCCCCACCCCCGGCCTCCTCCTCCAGGACCCTCCCTTGGCACATGGCCAGGCCGGGCCTTGAGTAAAACCCTTGTGACATAGGTGTGGCAGTGGCAGGCCAGGGACTGGGGGGCAGGGGGACTCTGATCTGCCTCTTGGGCAATGCCAGTTGTTTAGCACCGAACCCTCGAGGCTGTCCAGTCCCCTGTCCTCTCTCATCTCGCGCTGGGCATGCCTGGGGGTCCCAGGGGAGAAGGGATAGCAATAGTGGGGGGGGCTGGAGCAGAGCCGGCAAGGGGGAGGCGAGGGAGAGAGAGGAAGAGAAGGGATCAAGGGCAAGAAGGCTGACTGTAGGCCTATGACAGCTCTAGAAGTTTCTGGAGGCGGTCGAGTGGGACATGGGCATGGCCGGGGCTGGGAAGCCCTGGAGTCAGGGGCTCTTTCTTAGCTGCCCGTAGGAGGACAGTTCCCCATACCGGAAAAATGGGTGCCCCCAGGGCAGTGCCCCATGAGGGCCTTGAGCCTCCACTAGCAGGCAGGGCTGGTCCCCTCACGTCTAGCCACCACCTCATCCTGGTGCTTGCTTTATGGCTGGTGGGTCCAAGGGTTGCAGGGACCTCTCCCCGGGAAAGGAGGCCTCCCCTGGCTGCAGGTGTCCTCCAGGTCCCTCCCTGTGTGGGAAGAGTCTCAGGGGTGTCTCCTCCTGCCCCACCCAGGGGGGCTGTGGGAAGGAGCCCGCAGGGAGGGGTACGAGGCCCCTCTGCACTCCAGACACTGAATTTGTCCTGATGCTGAGAAGCAGCGCCACAGGTCAGGCGGCTGGAATGACAGAAGTGTCTCGCCTTCCTGTTCCGGGGACTGGAAGTCCGAGGTCAAGGCTGGTTGGGGTGGGTTCCCCCTGAGGCCTCTCTCTGGGGCCCCTCGATGCCTCTTTTCCCTGTTCCTCCCGTCTAAATTGCCTCTTCTGATAAGGATGCCAGTCATACGGATCAGGGTCCCCTAATGACCTCATTTTAACTTATCGCCTCTGTTAAGTCCTTATCTGCAAACGGTCACATCTTGAGGTCTTGGGGTTAGAACTTCAGCACAGGAATGCAGGGCAGGAGGTGGGGGGACGACATAGTCAACCCACACTGCTGGGAAACCCACGCCTGGTGGTCTCGGCTCAGTGGTCACCTCCCCAGTGATCTGCCCTGGCACCCCAGCCAAAGTCACCCTCTTTCCAGTTGCTTTAGCATGACACCTCTGAGGAGCTCTGCTATTCACCTGTGTTCTCTGTCCACATCAGGAAGCAGGGGCCTGTCAGTGCTGGTCACCGAGGTGCCCCCATCCCTGAAAATGGTCCCACACCACCAAAGTGGCTCCAATATATGTGTGGAATAAACCCCATACTCGGTGTGCCCCACGGATCCCGAGGGAGATGGGTCCACTTGCGGCTGAGTTGGAACGTCAGACTCGTCTCTAATCAACTTGCAACTTTCCCATCTTGTGTAGAATTACTTTCTGGACTGGGTACCAAGGGACCTACGTCCCACCCCCAGCTCAGCCACACACTGGCTGTGACACCGCGGAGTCGCTTCCCCCTTCTGAGGCTTTCTTTTCCCATCTGTAAAATGTGACCACTGATCGGAATATTTTATACCGGCCTGAAGGGTCAAGCATCAGGTTAATGTTTAATCCCAGGGGAAATGTGCTCAGGACTGGCGTTGGCCTGAGGCGTGGACCAAGGCCTGGGCGTTCATGGAGACGCCCACCAGCCACACTGTGGCTGAGGCTGGCCCAGCCGGAGAGCCCTGCACCTGGGATCAGCCCCACCTTACCACCGCGTTATAAAGCAGCCTTCAAAACCAAGTTTATTGCAGGAAAAAAAAAAAAAAAAAAAGCCAAGTGGACGATAACGCGGGAGACAGCACTACGCTCTTCTCTTCTACAACTTTATCTTAAAAGAAAACACTGTCACCCTGGGGTGAATAAAAAGAAGAGTCTCAGGTGCCTGAAACAGGTAAAGGAAAATGAATGAGATTATCACATTCTAGGCAGCTCCTGCGGCCTCTGGAAGGGTCTAGATTAGGTGATTCCTAAAAGGGGATGCACAGAGAGGTGTCTAAGAGACAGCAGCACCCAGTCGAGGGGCCCTGGGTTGAATCAGAAGGCTTAAATGAGGACTTCCTCATGCTCAGTAGGGTGTTTTTTTGCATTCAATTTGCATTCAAGGGGCTTCTGTGCAATTAATCCCTTTGCGCCCCATTCATTCCCTTAGACTTTCCTTTTCTGAGCCATCCTGCCAGGCCCGGGGCCAGGCCCGAACACCTGACCTAAGCAAAACCACAGCACTTACCGACCACTCGCTGTGCCAGCAAGTCACTGCGTAAAATGAGCACCCAACTCGGTCCTCCGAAAAGTCCAGGGGGCGGGGGATTTGCCATACCCCCCACAGATGAGGAGACCAAGGCCTGGGGAGCCCATGCCTCTTGCCCAAGCTTGGGCGTCTTGAAAACTGTGATGCTGAAATTCAAGGCCACAGTGCAAAACCGGAGCTGCCCCTGGGTGGCAGTGCTCACCACGACATCAGGCAGGAGACCCGGGCACTGCCTTGTCATGCGTGCACTCCCTCCTCTCGCAAGCTGTGTGTCCTCAGGCGAGTCGCATGGGCTCTCTGTACCTCAGCCACCTCCTCTCCAAAATGGGAGTACCAGTAAAGACCCAGCGGGCTCCACGCCAATGACAGAGTGAGGGGAGCAGCTCGCCCCAGCTGCTGGCAGTGAAGAGGCACATCACCTTTTGAACACTCAAAAACAATCCCAAGCCCTCTTTTGTTAGCTGCTCTTCTGGTATCATCGTGCAGAGGCCATTCTGGACAACTTCAGGGATGGAAATCTCTCCCCCTAAGAAATCATTTGTTGGTGCAAAGAGGGGTCCACAGCTTTTTCTGTAAAGGGCCAGAGAGTGGATATTTTCAGCTCCGAGAGCCAGATGGCGACCACACAGCTCGCTGTCATGGTGCGAGGGCCACCGCAGACACCTCGTGAGTGAATGAGCGTGTTCTGTGCCAGGAACCTTGAGTTACGGATGCTGAAACGAATCCTATATACTTTGCACACGTCATGAAATATTATTCTCCTTTCTTTTCCCCTCCAGCCAGTTACAAACCATCCTTGGCTCCTACACGACAGACGTCCGGCTGGCGTGGGCCGGCAAGCCACGGTTCATCAACTCCTGGTCTAAACAGTTGCTGCAGTTACCGCCGATGATTAAAAACTGGAAGCTCTGAATTCGCACATCTTCGTGATTTATGCTTCACCACGCGTGGTGTTCCACAGGGGGGTGGATGTGGAGGCCTCCGTGTCAGATGCAGAGCTACACGCGTTCATTTTGAGAATTAATTCTTGTCGGTTCTAAACCTTTCAGAGTTTTCTTCGGGCACAGGTCCCACGTTTCCACCCCTGTGGTGTCTGTCACATGTTCTTGTGTTTACGCAGCAAGAGACTCTCAATGAAACCATGATGCCCCATGATTTTAAATGCAAAAAAGTCAGGTTTGAGCAACCTCACCTCCTATAGTCCATGTGAGCACCTGAAACTTCTATTTGTATTTAAAAATTTAAACAGCGTGCCAAACTGTCATATTATAATATTAATATATTTTATTAATATATTATAGTATAATAAAATATATTATTATATTAAATAACTATATTATTTTTATTGAGTAAACTCAAATCGAAATTCGAACACAGAGTATCTTTGCTGAATTTGAGCCAAACCTTTTATTAAATTAATTTTTTTTCTCTAGACTGCTATTCTTATTTGATTACTGGCTTGTTATTAACCTGTCATGTTATTCATTACTGTGACAGACCGTTAGGTAGATGTTTTTCTTTAAAAACCTGGTTAAAATATTATATTATTATATTAAATATTCCTATTGGGTGGAGGCCAAGGATGCGTGGGACGAGGTCAGTGTCCGGCCCCCACGCCCTCCCGTGGACACCCCGGCTGGGGCTGCTCCCCGCACCTGCGGCCTCGGAGTCTGCACTCTGCACCTGCGCGCGCCCCACGGGTGCCTCGCGGCCCCACCCTGTCCCCCCTGATCCCCCCAAAGCCTTCCCACCTGAGAAGCGCCCTGGGGCGCCGGGGGGGTCCCTTTTGTAGGGTTTGCGCGGCCCGTGAGCGCGCGGAGCTGGGGCGGAGGCTGGGTCCCGGCCTCGGGATTCTTGGGAGTGGCGTGGGGGGTGTTTGTTTTATGTTTTGTTGTTGTTGTTGTTGTTGTTCTTGTTCTTATTCTTGTTGTTGTGTTGTTACATTATGGGATGTGAGCGGACCGCAAGGAATACAGCATCCAGAAAGGAGGACGGTGCTCCCGGGAGCAAGTGCCCAGCCACTGTACCGGGGACTAACTGGAAGGGGGGTCGCTCCCCTTCACGCCTTCGTTCCTTGGCTCATCATTCATTCATTCGCTTCCCCCCTACTGAGTATTTGTTGAACACCTGACAGGACAAGCCCGTCTCGATGTCTCTCCAGATGTCAGCATCACACGCGTGGACCCTCTTCTCTGTTCCGAAGTCCAGATACCAGACAGGAGGGATCAGACTCAAGTGAGCCATCTCAGCTCCTGCTGCAAGAGAGTGAGTCCTCGCCTGCTCCGTCCACCATGTCTAGGAGCCTGACCCCGTTTGGGGCATTTGCTGCTGAAGGCTGGGAATTGGCTTGTACACCTGATCGCCTTCACAGTGTCTCCATGTGGGGGTGTCACACGCAACATGGCCAACTCCCACTTTTGCATCAAGCCTTCCCCTCCTGCTGCTGTTCTCGTTTCCCTAAACAGAAGCTTTGTCCTTCCAGGTGCTCAGGTCCAAATGCTGGGTGGTCCCGGACACCTGTTTCTGCCCCACGCCACGTCCAGCATCAGCTGTCTGGTTAACGCGGCTGGCTCGCTCCACTGCGGACCTGTGGGCCTGCCTGCCAGGCATCCAGCACATCAGACACAGTCCTGCCTTGTCATCAGCTGCGGAACACCTACCCCAGGTACAACATCACCCACACCATTCCCAACTTTTCATGCCCTTGCCCAAACCTCACTTTCTCACTGAGACCTTCCCTGACATCCTATTTAGAACTGCAACCTTGCCCTTATTCCCACCTGTTGCTCTTCCTCTCCCCTTCCATGCTTTTTCTCCGAGGCACATTAGAAATGTATTTATTTTACCCAATGATGACCTGTCTCTCCCTTACTGGACGGTGACCTCCAGGAGAGCAGGCATTATGTCTAATTCACTGTATGACGAGACCAATGCTTGGCGCCCAGCATGGGATTCGATAAAGATTTGTTGAATAAATGAATCTTGAAAAGTATTTACCCTAGCTTGACACTGAAGAATGGTGGGCAGGTTTTTTTCAATTAAATTATAATCGACACACAATATTATATTAGTTTCTGGGGTATAACATAGTGATTTGGTGTTTTTATACATCACAAGATGATCACCATAAGTCTAGTTACCATCTGTCACCTTACAAAGTTATTACGATATTATTGTCTAAAGACCAACCGCATGCCGCCTATTATGACCCCGTGACTTTTTTTTTTTTTTGACTGGAAGTCTGTACCTCTTAATCCCCTTCACCTATTTCTCCCGGCTCTCCGCCCCCCTCTCCTAGTAACCAGCAGTTTGTTCTCTGTATCTATGACTCTGTTTGTTTTGTTTTGTTTTTCAGGTTCCACATATCATTGAAATCATACAGTATTTGTCTTTCTCTGTCTGACTCATTACACTCAGCATACCACCCCCTGAGTCCATCCATGTTGTGCCAAATGGTAAGATTTCGTTCTTTTTTATGGCTGAGTAATATTCCATTGTGTGTATTACCACTTCTTTGTCCATTTATCTACTGATGGACATCTAGGTTGCTTCCCTATCTTGGCTACTGTAAATAATGCTGCAATGAACATAGGGGTGCAGATATCTTTTCCAATTAATGTTTTCATTTTCTTCAGATAAATACCCAGAAGAGGGGCTGCCGAGTCTTAATTTTTTTGGAGAATCTCCAGACTGTCTCCCACAGTGGCTGCACCAAATTGCAGTCCCACAGGCAGCGCACGAGGGCTCCCTTTTCTCCACGTCCTCGCCAGCACTTGTCGTTTGTTGATTAATTGATCACGGCCATTCTGGCAGGTGTGAGGTGGTAGCGCATGGTGGTTTTGATTTGCATTTCTCCATGGCATGTTTTATATCCCAAATACCTCCCAGCATGAAGGAGACCCTAGATCAGGGGCTGGCAAAATACGGCCCACGGGCCACATCTAGCTCATACATGTTTATGTAGGGCCTGTGAGTTAAAAATGAATTTTACATTCCTAACCGGTTGAAAGAAAATTTGAAGAATATTTTCTGACACTAAAAATGATGAGAAAATCACCTTTCAGTATCCACAAATACGATTTTATTGGCACACGGCCACGCTCATTTTCCATCCAGCTTCTGGGGCTGCTTTTCTGCTATGAAGGTGGCGTCCAGTAATCACAATAGAGAATGGCTCTCAAAGCCGAAATTATTTACCATCTGGTCTTTAACAGAGAAAGCGTACTGAGCTCTGCTCTGATGTCAAAGGAGAAAATTGCTCTGCCAAAGGGGAAACCGAGGCCCAGGAGATCGAAATGAGTATTTCAAGGCCCCACATTTCTGAGGGGCTCCTCGTTTGCCAAATTATCCATGTGATATCTCCAGTGCCTCAGAGGAGACATGGCAAACACACTGACAAACCGCCCCCCTGAGTGAGATCAGGGTCACCTGGGTGCTGACCTTGAACTGCACACACCCATCTGGTCTTGACAAGCCTGGGAGGTTTTTAATTGCCCCTGTAAAAAGAGAATAAAGGAGCCATGTTCTTTCTGGAAACCTTGAGTTTGGGACTTTGTTCGGAGCTATTATGACAAAGGTACAGTTGGCTTCATCCTTTGGGGGGGGCATTTTATTGGGCACAGTCAGAAGTTGGTGGCAGAAGCCAGTAACCATCTGCGGAGACCAAGAGCAGATCTGTAGCTGCCAGAGGCTGGGCTTGACTGCTTGTGGCGATGGGGCATCTTTCTGGAGTCACGGAATGTTCTGGAACTACATAGTGATGATGGCTGCAAAACCCAGTGAACACACTAAAAACCACCAAACTGTGCACTTTCAAAGGGTGGGTTTTGCATTACATACACTCCGCCTGAATAAAAAATAGATGTAACACAACAATGCCTGTCTCTTAATTACTAAATTATAGTGCTGTCAAATGAATAAATAATAGGAATGCAAAAAATACATTTCACCTATTATCCCCCCCATCACATTCCTTTCATTTTCCACATTCTCTCCTGGTTCTTGTCCATGTACACATCTCTGTTTCGCACAGCCGAAAAACAGAAACCATCCTGAGCCTCTCCATTAAGCAAGATGTGGCACAAAATCATTAAAAAAAAAAAAAAAAAAAACTAGGGCAGGGAGTGGGAGAAATGGTGGAAAGGGGCAAAAGCCATGAACTTCCAGTAACAAAAGAAACGAGGCCTGAGCATGTCATGTACACCATGTTGTATCTTGTATTTGAAAGTTGCTAAGAGGATAGATCTTAAAAAGCTCTCATCACCAGAAGAAAATGTCATGGCCACGCGGGTGACGGAAGGTAACCAGACTTACTGTGGTGTTCATTTCTCAACGTGTACGTCAATCAAATCATTATGTTGTACTCCTGAAACTGATGTGAGCTTACACGTCAATCGGATCTCGATAAAAAGTAATAAAAAAATAAAAGCAGGTCAAAAGCAACTCCAGAGTTGGACTTCTGTGCTCTCGCGGCTCTGCCCCCGGCGGGTATAGACTTTCCCCACCCCCCACCCCTTCTTCTCGCTGTCTAGCTAAGTAAGCACCTAGACCCGAGTCGAGGCAGGAAAGGAGTGCAAAACATTTTTGTTGAATTAAATAATTGCTGAACTTCCATATTCCCTAGGACACGTCTGCCTGGCAGAGTGTGGGCACTCGATACATTTTAGCGGAATGAATGCACACCATGTTGGCAAAGGACTGCCTCAGCTCTCCAGGGCATAGAGGCAGGCAGGCATGTGCTGGTCAATATTGAACAACCAGCTCTCTGGGGAGGGGAATTTATACATCTCTGTATATGAGCATGTCTAATACACCATATACACTGCAGGGCATAAGGTATATGCATCGTGTAACACACATTCCTTACATTACGGACATCAAATTTACAAATTTACAAATGAAAAGAATACAACCCTCTATCGTAAGTTCCATACAGCCACTTGAATCTCAAAACACGTTTTTGTCAATTTTTGCCAAACTCTCCGAACTCTTGTTATCTGTAGCCAACCTATGGTTGCAAATGATGAAGCCGGTATAGCTCTGACACGAACATTGGTGACATTTTCATTTACGTGAGTAAGTAATGTGAAAGTGAAGACGTGCTGGGATTTCACTTGTTCATGGACAACGGGACCATCTTCTTGAATGACTCAGGTAATAGTTTTTGAGTCCTGGAAAAATATTTCCTCTTTTCTGTGCTGGTCATGATCTAACGACTGTCAATACGACATATTTTAAAGTTTGATCTGCGTTATTTGCTTTTCTCTATCACTTTTTTGAGCCTAAACCAGGGGGATGGCCTTTGCCTGTTCAGTAAAATTAAGTTTTGTTGCCCTTGGCCACACCCATTTGGTTAGTACTATCTGGAGGCAGGTGGCCTTCTCATGCATGTGCAGTGTTGCATAGAAGCAGTAGAGCCTGTAGTGCTGGTGTCCCCAACCCCCAGCCTGCAGATCAGTACTGGTCCTGGTCCTGGCCTGTTAGGAACCAGGTCGCACAGCAGGAGGTGAGCAGCGAGCTGAGTGAAGCTTCATCTGGATTGGCAGCCGCTCCTTAGTGCTAGCATCACCTCCCTGCCTCCTGTTAGATAGATTCTCATGGGAGCCCCGGTCCCTGGTGCTTGTTGGGGACCGCTGCTGTAGGTCCCATGAAGCACAAAGTTTTTACTATCTGATCCTCTACCAAAAAAGTTTTTTGATCCAGATCATCAAAAACACAATAAGTCAAGCCCTCATTTGTGGCACTTGCCAATTTCTGTGAATAAAAATACCTCCACTGTGGCCCATTTCAAGCTGCCAGTGTGATGTCATTGACACAAAGTTGAAAAGATATGCAACAAATTGCTCACCATCATGTACTGTTTCCACCAGACACAAAAGAAATGAAAATAAAATTAAATAGAAAGAATACATAATAGATAAACATAAGATAATTAGGAAGTGATATTTTGAATATTTAATACTTTTTTTAAATTGAAGTGAGATTCATGTAACATAAAATGGTTTCAAAATGAAGAATTTGGTTGCATTTAGTACATTCACAGTATTTTGTGATCATTAGCTCTATCTTTCAAACATCATTATTGCCCCAAAAGGAAACCCGAACCCATTTTGTAATTGGTCCCCCTCCCCCTCCCTCAGCCCTTGTCACCACCATCCACTTTCTGTCTCTGTGAATGTGACTCCTCTAGGGACCTCCTACAGGGGGAATCATACGCATTGTCCTTTCCTGTCTGGATCATCTCTCAAGCATAACGTCCTCCAGGCTCATCCACACTGTAGGGTGTCAGAATCTCCTTCCTTTTCAGCTTCCTTTTTAGGGCTGAATAACATCCCACTGTCTGGATGGACCACGTTGTTCATCCATTCATCTGTCGGTGGGCATTTGGGTCAGTTCCACCTTTTAGCTGCTGGGAACAACGGGTGTCTGGGCAGAGTGTGGGCACCTGCTCTCGGTTCCCTTGGGTCTGTATACACTCAGGAGTGGGGTTGCTGGGTCGTGTGGTAGTTCTGTTTAATTTTTTGAGGACTCGCCATGTTGGCCTTGCCTTTTGCTTTGCTTTGCTTCTACTTTTCTATTTTGAAATAATTTTAGGCTCATGTAAAAGTTGTAAAAAAACGGTACAGAGTTCCCCCATACCCTTTGCGTAGCTCCCCCCAAAGATAGCATCCTACAGCCACAGAACTACACCCCAACCAGGAATTCACAGACGTTACCAGCTTTCGCGTGCCCTCTTTCTTTTGGTATACGTATTGCTCTGTGAAAATGTGTCACGTGTCGAGATTCATGTCACCACCACCGTCATCGGAATAGAATTTCCATCACCACAAAGAAAATTCCTCATGGCCACAGCCTCCCTCTGGCCCAATCCTGACCCCTGCCAATCTCTGCTCTGTTCTCTATCACTATAATTTTGTCATTAGGAGAATGTCATACTCATGGAATCATGAGCTATGAAGTTCTTCAGCGTGATGCCTCTGAGTTTTGCCCAAGTTGGTGCGTGTATCCACAGTTTGTTTCTTTCAATTACGGACGGGTATGTCGTTATGTGGAATTAACTTACCAATTCACCTATTGAAAGGAATTTGGGTTGTTTGCAGTTTAGGGTCTATTACAAATAAAGCTTTTGTAAACATTCACATCCAGATTTTCATGTGAGCTCGAGAGTCCATTTCTCTTGGGTGAACATCCAGGACTGAAATTGCTCGGTCACATGGTCAAGTGTGTGTTAAATTTTCTGAGAAACTGCCAAACCGCTTTCTGGGGGGCAGCACCATTTTCCTATCCCCACCAGCGACATGTGAGAGGCTCATTGCTCAGCATCCTCGCCAGCACTTGGCATTATCCGTCTCTGATTTTCATCACTTTAAATTTGCATTTCTCCCCTGGCTAACGAGGCTGAGCCATTGTCATTTTATACAAATGGTGTCACAGAGAGTCTCCTGTCATTTCACGTTTCTAAAACATTTTTATGTGGTTGTCATCTGTGAGTTTTCTGCTCATTAATATTTCTCCATGAGATAATACCAAAACATGTTTTTCTATCCTTCGGCTGAAGGATATTTGTGTCATTTCCAGACTTTGCCATCGAGAACGTTAGTGTGTATTTCTCCTGTTTATGTAAGGGCGTGAGTTTCCTATGTGATATGCCTAGGAATAGAATTCTTGGGTCGTAGGGTGGGCCAGAGAGTGCCACACTGCTTCCCAAAAGGGTGGGGGCAACCATTCATTCAGTTAATCCATTGCGCAGGTGAGAGAGAGCAGGTTCAAGGTGCATTTCGAGAGTGTAAGCGTGTACACATGTGATATTAATACTAGATTGTGCCTTGGACTGAATCTGTCAACAAAGCTATTAATTTCCCGGGGCAGGGGGAGCAAGTTAGGAGTCACCCAAGTCTCTGGGACCAGGGGACAGGTGTGCTCAGCAAGATGCGATTGAAAGGAAGGATAAGCAGAGAGATATGCAGCAGGGAGAGGTTGCAGAGCAAAAAGCACTCACTAATAAAGATAGAGGAGTGAGCTGAGGGCGTGATCCTGGACTGTAATCTCAGTCATAAAACCTCCTGTTCCATACACCGAGAATCAGGTGACTAGCAGGAAACACATCTCCCCAAGGACAGCAATGCCCATTTCACTCATTCAAGTGGCAAATACGTGTGAGGTTTCGACTGCATCCGAAGAGCTGGATTCGGGGAGAAAGAGACAAACCCAGCACCTTCATGCCCTCAAAACATTCATAACATGTAGGGGAAGCATAAAGAAAGATCAGAGATGCGAATCAGCTCAGCAAGGGCCACTGACCAGAAATAAGCAGGGCGCATCTGGGAAGTAGGGAACTGGCAGGAAGAGGGAGAAGCAGACTTTAGAGAAAAGGGGGCAAGTGAACTGAGACCCTCCCCCAAATAAGAACCGAGGAAAACTGAAAATTCTGATTATTAGAAAAGATTCAATCTCTTTAACCTACTCAAGAGAAGGGCCATCCCCAACACCCCAACTGCACATCATGGAATAGCATACAGCAAGGAAAAAGAACAAATTACTGTTAGATGCAACCATGCAGACGAATCTCAACATACTGTGCAGGGCAAAAGAAGTGGGGACACAAAAGAGTTTGTACCATATAATTCCATTTCTGTGAAGTTCCAGGACAGTGGAAAATGACTCCATGGGCATGGATCAGAATCTAGGGCGCTTCTGGGTAGCGGTGTGTGCAGCCAGCTTGTCCTGGCTCATAGGTACCTACTGTCAACATTCGTTCCAACTCCATGGTGGCTGGAAATCAGTCACAATGGAAGCATTTACAGAACAAAAAGGGGCAAGTGATGTGAATTATAAATATCTACCTACCTACCTACTTATCTATCTATCTTTCTATCTACCTATTATCTCCCTTATTGCAAAAGCCCACTGTTCATTTACCAGCACACTACCGATAGGCAGGGGTAGGGGATTGGGCACTCAGAGGCCTCTGGAGCGATGTACATGTTCTACATCTTGTTTCCAGGAATGGTCACATGGCTGCACGCACTTGTGTAAAGCTTAAGGAATTGAACATTCAAGAGCTGTGCATTTATTACACATAAGTTATAGTTCAATAAAAAAGACTGCATGTATATATAGCCTAAAATAAAATAATATGACAAAGAGATCATTTTGTGCAACAGAAGGCAGGCACAAACGCCCAGAGCCGGGAAGGGTCATGGCATTATCTGATGCCAGCTGAAAAGTCTCTTGACTTCTGGGTGAGGATGAGCAGTGAGAGGCAACACTATAAAGGCCCACATCTAGAAGTGGAGGGACAGGCATGCCTGGGAGCAGTTTAAACTAAGGAAAAGCAGGAGGGGGGAAATAAAAAAATAAAATGTTTTTAAAACTTATGTATATATCGTATTAAAAAAATTTAAAAAATAAACTATGGAAGAGCTATGGTTACATCTTTGTATTTTAAGCATTGTCACATTTTGCAATTGTGTATACATACACACACATATACATACTGTGTATCTATGTTTTTAAACATTGTACCTCTGGTACTCAGCACAATATCTAGCATTTAAAGAATGACTGAGGGGCAGCTGGACAGGAAGTGAGCAGGACTGAGCCAGGGAGACCAGGGGACCTGGGCCAGACCCTGGAAGAGTCGACTGAGCCTTTCCGTTTCTTCTTACAGGGTTCCCAAAGCTACACCCCACTATGAAATGTACACAAGTGTTCAGAGATGTGATGAAAAGCAATGTGAGTAATTTTTCATGAAGTCAACTTTTTCCCACTTAAATGACTGTCTTTTATTTTGTGTCATAAACTTCCTTTTTAAAAAATTAGTTAAATGACTTTACTCATTAAATGCTACAGTAAGGTGCTTCCTCAAAAAATTAAACACAGAATAACCATACGATCCAGCCATTCCATTTCTGAGGAGACACCCAACAACTGAAAGCAGGGAAGAAGAGATATTTGCACACCTGTGCTCACGGCAGCGTTACTCTTGACAACCAAAATGTGGAACCACTCGAAAGTCGACGATACACGAAGGGATCACCAGAACGTGGTCCATCCAAGCCATGGAACATCATTCAGCCTTAAAAAGGAAGGCGATTCTGACACACCACAACCGTGGGTGGGCCCCGAGGGCACTGTGCTCGGGGAAATAAGCTAGACACGAAAGGACAAACACTGTGATCCCTCTCACAGGAGGGCCCCGAGGAGTCAGATCCACAGAGACAGGAAGCAGATGGTGGGGCCCGGGCCGGGGGAGGGGGGGGAGGGGAAGGAGGGAGTGTGCGACGGGGACAGAGGGTCAGCTTGGGAGGAGGAGGAAGCTCTGGGGACGGACGCGGGGGACGGTGGCCCAGCCACGTGCGTGTGCTCAGTGCTGCCGAGCCGTGCGCTTAAAAATAGTGAACACGGTAATCCTCAGGCTCTGTGTATTTACCACGACAACACGCTTTAAAAACCGTTTTCGGGATCGGACGGGAGTAGCTGTGAACCGGAAGGGGGGGGCTGGGGGCGCGTCCACAACCGGCAAAGATGCTTCCGCTGACCCGGGACTGTCTCTCGCCACTTCGGGGGACCTCAGCGGCTCACTAGTCCTGGTCCGGCACCCACGACGCTCCGAGGGTCAGGCCTCTGGCCGCTGCCCTGGCACCCCACGGGGGCCTCCCCCGGCCCCCCTCGCGGCGCCCCGCCCACCGCCCGTCGCCCACAACGCGCATGCGCACACGCCATGGCGGCAGGCGTGCGAGTGCGCACGCTCTGGACACCGCCCCGCGGGGTCCCGCCCCTCTCCCCTGCGCGGCGGCAGCGCGGGCGCCGCGCGAGGGGCGGGGCTACGTGAGGGGCGGGGCCGCGCAGGGGCGGGGTGTGAGGGGCGGGGCGGGGCCTGACCCGCGCGGCCCCGGCGCGGCTCTCGCGAGAGGCCGGCGCGTCCCGTCGGCTCGCGGCCGCCCCTACCTCCCGGGCCGCGGCTGCAGCGTCAGCCTCGCGAGGGCCTCGGCGGCGGCGGCGGCGGCGGCGCGGGCTCCTTGGCCTCAGCCCCGGCGCCCGTCGGCCCCGGCCCGCAGCACCGCCGCCCTCGCGCCCCCGGCGCTGCTCGCGCGCGGCCCGCCCCCCATGGGCCCCGGCTAGAGGCGCCGCCGCCGCCGCCGCCGCCGGCCCGCGGAGCCCGATGCTGGCCCGGAGGAAGCCGGTGCTGCCGGCGCTCACCATCCACCCCGCTGCGGCCGAGGGCCCGTCGCCCACCAGCGAGGGCGCCTCCGAGTGAGTGGGCCGGGCGGGGGTGGGGCAGGGGTCCCTGGGAAGACGGGGCGGGGGCTCCCTGAGCCGCGGAGAGGCGGCGTGGAGGGGGTCCCTGAGCAGTGAAGTGAGTCGGGGTGAAGCAAGGGCCCTGCGGGGAGAAGATGGGGTGTCGGGCCCCTGAGCAGGGGGAGCGGGGTTGAGGAGGAGTCCCTGAGTCGTAAATTCGGGGTGATGGTTTGGGGCAGGGTTCCCCAGGGTTGAGGCTGGGTCAGGGGGTCTCGTAGTGAAGTCAAATAGGAGGGGGACCCTTACATTCCCAGAACAGGGTGAGTGGGGTCCCTGGGAGGGAGGGTGGGGTGAGGAAGTCCGTACAGGATCAGGAAAAGGAAGGGTCCCCGAGCGGTGGGGCGGGGGCCCTCTGAGGGAATGTGGGGGCAGTGGAGGCCTGAATAGATTCTTCAAGTGGGGAGTGCAGCCCCTGAGGCTGGGGAGCGTGGGGAGGGGGCCCGGAGGCGGCTGGGGAAGCCAGGAGAGAAATTTGGGGTGCAGAGTGTGGGGGGGAAATAAGAGCCATAGAGGAAAGAAGTGCGGGGGCCTGCTGGGCCCCCTGACAGCAGATGGTAGAGATCCTGAATTGAAGCCTGTGGTGTGAGGGTTTGAGCAACTGAGGGGGACAGGAGGACTTGGGGGGAAGGGGACAGAGAAAGGAGCATCAGAGAGATGGGGTTACTCAGTGGCAGAATCTTACTGAATGAGTGAAAATGCACTTGTGAGGGCACCCCAGTGCGACTGCCCCCAGAAGTCTCTGTGGCCTCCCCACTCCTGTTCTGCAGGGCGGAGCAGAGCAGGACAGTCCCATAGGCCCCTGGCCAGCGTCCCTTTGCTGTGCTTGTGAGACCCCATGAGAACCAGGTGTGATGTAAAATGGCACATTTGGTGCCTCTCGGGGGACTTGGCCTTCTGCAGCCCAGATGAAGGAGGAATCTTGATGTGTACGTGTGCAAGTTGACATCCTCCTCTGTCTCTGAGCGCACGGCTCAGAATGGGGACATATTCCTTATATGCAAAACCTTACTCCTATTCTTATGAGACAGGTCTCCCTTCGTAGTCTCTTTTATGTGGTATCTGGTTTCCATCCCTTCAAGAATTCCCCTAGTAGAGGAAGCCAGCCATTGGGATTCCAGGGTTTTTTATAACCACAGTTGAGTTGCCATTAAATTTAAAATGGATTAATCAGCTGACTCCAGAATGCATTTTAGATGTCATAGGGCAGTGCTGGAGACCTTCCAGGGTCTGGCCTCAAAAGCTGCCTCTCAGCTCCACAGTGAAGGGACCGTGTCACATCCATTCATTGCTCCGCCTTCACGCTTCCATCCATCAGAGACTTGTTCATTCCTTCTTCATCCAGGTCTAGGCTCACCTGACATTCAGTGAACACCTAAGGCCCCTGGTCCTGTTTCAGGGGACTCTGATGAGCAGGGGCCATGAGCACAGACCGTGCAATCAGAAAGGACCAGGTTTGATTCTGGGCTCTGCCACTTCCCTTTGTTGTGACCCTCAGGCTAGTTACTTAACCTCTCTGGTCCTGTTCCCTCCTGTGTAGGCCTGGTCTAGGAGACATCCACCTCCCAGGAGGAGAACGAGAATTAAACAGGGTGGTGCGATGGTGTTTGTAAAACTAAAACCCTGGTACTTGCTCGGGAAATGACACCCACCTCTGTGCCTTCCAGTTACCTCTTTGCCGTACCAGTTCAGATGATGTCGCCCAGTGTCCAGTCGTCTTGCTCCCGGCCTGTGTGCCCCTTTGTTTGCACCTCTTTAAGTTGTAGGCCAGTTATGGTTACTTGGTGATTGGAAGGTTCCTGAGAGAATGCACACACACACACCCCCGCCTCTAGAATCCCTTCTGGGTGGGCAGTCAGTCATGACTTAAATACCTTCAGGAGCTGGTGGCTGAGGGCCGCCCAGGTGACCCATTCTCCCAGCTGGCTGGTTCAGTAGCCACCAGAAACGTGGCTTACCCATCAGAGGAGCTATAAGTGTGATGTGTTCCAGATTTCAAGGACTTAATAGAAAAAAAGTAAAATAAATATTTATTAATTTTTTTATATCGATTACATGTTGAAAATTACACTTTTGACAGGTTAACTCAAATTTATTAAAACTAATTTCACTTGATATATGTCTTTTAATATGGCTAGAAAATTTTTAATTGCACACGTCGCTGACATCCTGTCCTGGACAGCGTCTGGTTAGTTGTGTGTGGGTTGGGCTGAAGTCTGCCTGCCGGTTGCAGGGGACTCCTTTTTGCTCCAGGATTAGGTTCAAAGTGAAGGCATTAGTGAAAATAGCTGATCGTCAAAATCTCCTTTGAGAATTCCTTGAATCACCCAATAAAGTGCAGTGTACTCATGGGTTTAGTAACCAGGCCCAGGATGTGTTTGCTTGGAAATGCCTGGTGGTCACAGTGGTGCTCAGGATATGACAAGGGCCTGCGGCTGAGCAGGGTGCCCTGGGATGCTCTGCACTGCTGGAGTCGGGCCCGTGTCCTCCCCTCTGGGCCTGAGTGTAGTCCATGTAAATGATGGCTTCTGTCTTGCACCTACTGGTCCTTGCTCTGAGGCCACTCAAGACAAATTTGCTCCTCTGTCCTCACGAAGACAGGCGTCCTGGCTTGGGCTTTCACTCGCCTGGTCCCTAGTGTGGTCTGGAGTCTTGGGTCAGAAAGGGGAGCTCCTGGGTCTGACACCAGGCCCATTGAACCACAGCTGGCCTGCCAGGTCCCTCGGTCCCCTAACCTCTGTGAGCAGAGGAGGCGGTGGCCTTAGTTCTCTGGACACTGACCGCTGCCTCTGGGCAGCTATGTGTCTGCAGGACTCAGGAAGCGGGCCGGATTCACCTGTGTGTCCCCCCGGCTGCACACCTGGGCTGACCGCTGCCTCTGGGCAGCTATGTGTCTGCAGGACTCAGGAAGCGGGCCGGATTCACCTGTGCGTCCCCCCGGCTGCACACCTGGGCTGGGCGCACAGCAGCCTGCAGGACCCTCGGCCCAGGCCTGGTCGTCTCAGATCTCTCACACTGACTCCTGCCCCCGGGGTCTCCGCAGAGCAGACCTGGTGGACCTGCAGAAGAAGCTGGAGGAGCTGGAGCTCGATGAGCAGCAGAGGAAGCGGCTGGAGGCCTTCCTCACCCAGAAGGCCAAGGTCGGCGAGCTCAAGGACGATGACTTCGAAAGGATCTCGGAGCTGGGAGCCGGGAATGGCGGGGTGGTCACCAAGGTCCAGCACAGACCTTCGGGTCTCATCATGGCAAGAAAGGTGAGAGGCGGCAGGGTGGGTGTCCTGTCCGTGCGCCCTGCGGGCAGCAGGCACTGCAGGTGGGGCCCCTGTAAACGCGAGGCGCGTTTGATGGGTGCCGGCCTCTGCCTCCCGTCAGCTGCAGGTTCTTGGTCCCGAGAAAGGGCCTGGCTTCCAGTTAGAGCAGGGCCGTGCCAGCCCGCCTCACGCGGCTCTTCTGTCACAGACTTTTGCCTTTGGGGACGGCTTAAATTCACGTTCCCAGCAAGTGAGTGAGGCTTTCTGGAAGAAGGGGGATCGGTCCCCTTGGAGCCGATCACTCTTACTTCTCTACCAGGACAGGGCATAACAGACCAAGACAGGGCCTCTGCTGAGGGGGTCACATCGGGGACCCCTGGGCTATGGGGTGAGCAAACTGTCTGCATTAGTCAGAGTTCTCTGGAGAAACAGAACCGTGGGGGAGGGGGGTATAGAGGTGTTTGGAGGAATTGGCCCGTGCCATCACGGCAGGTCTGACAACTCCAGGGTGGTGGGCAGGTTGGAGCCCCAGGGAGAGACGTGGGGAGAGCCAGTGTGGCAGCTGGGGTACCGAGGCCGTGTGGAGGTGGGCCCCCCTCTCTGGGTCCTCAGCCTTTCCCCTTAGAGCCTTCAACTCACGGAGTGCTGTCTGTTCTCATTCAAACCATTTCCATGTTAAATCACATCTACAAAATACCTTCACAGCGACGTCTACACTGGTGCTTGGGCACTGGTGTGGCCTAGCCAGGTCGACCATCTCTGCCCCTGTGCCCAGCCTGGCTCTGGGAAGGCTGAGCGTCCCTCATCTGGGCTCTGTCCCGTGCAGCCTCCTGCTAACCGTGTTGTAGGGAGTGGAGAAGAGAAGGCTGTGACCACCTGGGACAGTGGCCCCTAAACACAGAATTGGGCGGGTGGGGGACTTCGTGTTGACAGATCATTTAGGTCATATGGTCGTGTTCTTTCAGACGTGGAAAGCCGCCTCTTCCTGGAAGCCCACCATCCTGTCATTTCCCAGTTGTATTCTTGGAAGCCCGACCACCTTAGACCGGGCAAGTTGGTTGGTATGGGTCCTGCCTTTCCCGGGACCGACACGCTTGCTTTCCGTTGGGGTTTGGCTGTGTGGCCGTTTCTCCTGCCCACCCTGCTGACGCCTTCCTCCATCCCTACCGCAGGCCGCCTTTTAAAAGCAGAGCAGGCCTGGAGTCTCTGGTCCGCTGTCACCCGAAGCTCACGGAACAAAAGGGCAGATGTGAGGTTCAGGCAGCGACCGGGAGGACAGTGCTGGGCAGTTTGTGTCAGGGACCAGGGTTCTCTTGGGCCATCCAAGGACTTCTGGTGGCACTTGTGAGGACACAAATCTGGGAGTTTGCTCGCAGCTTTAGGATGTGAAGTGGGACTTAAGAATTTAAAACGGGGGACAGTCTACGGCCATGCCACCCTGAACGTGCCCGATCCCGTCTGATCTCAGAAGCTAAGCAGGCTCGGGCCTGGTTAGTACTTGGATGGGAGACCACCTAGGAAGACCAGGTGCTGTAGGCGTAAATAAGTTAATAACAATAATAAAAAGATGGTTCCATAGCTGAGTTAGCGGTGCTGCCGTGCGAAGCATTTCCTCGTATGGCCCTTCAGTCATAGAAGATGTCACTGTCGGGGGAAGCTGGGCGAGGGGTATACCGGATTCTCTGCTTTTTTGCAACTTCCTCGTGCTTCTATAATTCTTTCAAAATGTAAGGTTTTTATTAAAAAAGAAGTCCCAGAAAATGGGCATGTAGATCATAACGTCCTCCCAGAAGGGCATGGGTGCCGCGGGCGGGTGGCGAGTACACTGAAGGAGAAGGCTGCCCGCCTGGGCATCATGTTGTCGGGCACTGTGGCTTCCTGCACCAGTATGTGGGGATCGAGGGCTCCTTTAAGCCACCCAGAATGCCAGTCCATCCAGGTGGTTTCTTGTCCTTATTCAGCCGAGGGCACAGATGTGGACATTGCCCAGACAAAGCAGTTTTAAGAAACAGTGGCCTGAGTCCTCCTTCCACACCCAGGTGGTATTCCAGGTTCCCTGGGGACCCCGTGGGACTCCTGCACCTTCGAGTGGGCAAGCCTGTCCGTCCTCTCAGGCAGCCTCCCCACAGGTGTGAGGGGGAGGGCTGGCATCTGTCTGGTCCCGGGGGTCGGCTGGCGGAGGCTCATCCTATCCAGCAGGACATGCTGGGGGAACTGCATGACCAGTTCACGAGGTCTGAGGAAACCGGTCTCTTGATTTACGTGCTCACGCGTGTTTGTAAGCATGTTCTTGACTCCACGTGGCTCTCCGACAACCCCTGCTTCCTCAGAAGAGGCCCTTGGAACCAAATGTCTGTGTGACTCGGGCCGGGGAGACCTGCAGAGAACTTAGCATGTGTGATGCACGGAGGGCATCCTCAACCCCCTGCGCCCTCTGTCTGTGGAGGTTGTGTGGCCTGCCCAGGGCCATGAGTGATTCTAGCTGCCATCCTTCAGGGGCCCCGTGTCAAGACCAGTGCTGAGACTTGGACACATATGCACATTTACATAGAGTGACAGCTCCATTTTACAGATGAGGGACTGAGGCTGGGTTAGGTCTTGTCTGGACGGATTTGTGGTTGACCCTGACCTGGTAGAAGCTGCCAGGGCTTTGTCTCCAGAATCTGTGTCCCTCACCCTAGCTCGTACCCCACCCCGTTGCTAGCTCCAACTCCCCGTCCTGCTGCAGCAGTTGCCTTCAGCTGGTCGATGGGCTTGGCGTTTGGATTGAAATCGCGTGCGTCCTGGCGTTCTGTGAGCTCGGCCTCAACCCCAACCTAACCACTCCCCACCTGTGTGCCCCTGGGACCAGCAGTTCACGTCTCGGAACCTGAACTTGCTCCTCAGTGCAGGGGGGTGGTGGCCCCATCCCCCCATGGTTGTCACCAGGATTGTCACCAGTCGATTGTGAGCACGCATGCTCAGAAACGCGCCCCCACCTCTGGTCCCGCTCGTCCCCCCACATCTTCTGATCTGGCTCCTGGTCCATCTGGAAGGCTCGCTTTACACGCCCCACGTGTGACGGACCCGCTAGGCCGAGGTCGTGCAGCAGCTGCCCCTGCGTCCTCTCTGCCACACCTTCCCCTGCGATCTGGGACCTGGGACCTTGCTCCCCACGCACCCGACTCTGGCCTCCAGGGCCACTGGGATTCTGTCTGGTTCTGCCTGGCTGCGTCCACCCCTCCTCTCCTCTCGTGCCTGGTGGGCTCTCACTCCCCTGCTCCTCCCTCTGAGGCTCCTCTCAGGTTCTCGGTCAAGGGCTGCCCCCGGTCAGACCCGGCTACTGAGCCTTTGAGTGTGGTCAGTCTGAACCGAGGCATGCCATGTGCACCAAGAAACACGCACCCGGTTTCAGTGAACCTTTCTGCATTGATCACACGTCCAGTGGTAAGGTTTTGATGTGTTACTTGAGTTAAACAGAATACGTGCAAAATTCACCTCACCTGCTTGTTTACTTTATCAATGAGGCACTGACTGCATGGGGGTTCATGGTGAGATGGTGTTGGACAGCCCTGGTCTCCGTCACCCGCCTGAGGAGAGCACATGCTGGGGTTCTGGCATGATCTCCACCCTGGGGTGGCCGTGGAGGGTGCACACTGTCCCAGGGACATGGCCAGGGCTCGGCTCTGAAGGTTGGGCTGGGCTGAGAAGTGAGTCCCTAAGGGGCCTGGAGGGCCCCAGCCAAGGAGGCACACAGTGCTCAAGGTCACAGGGGTCATCGGCATGGGCCTGAGCAGGTGGCATGCTTCACTCATACCCTGTGCCCCACGATTCCTCCTCGGCTCACCTGCCCTGTCCCGGGTGGTTTCACCTGCTCGCCTCCCCTCCTGTTGGCTCGTCTCCTCCGAGCGGTCTCATCTTTGCCATCTTCCTCCCCTTCACCAGCCCCGGGTGTGTGCAACTGCGAAATGTCTGTTGAGTTGATGGCAGTCGTTTCAGATACCTGCGATCTGGCCTCGCCTCTCTGACAAAGAGGTAGAAATCGCATCTTTTTCCTTGTCTCGTACTGGTGGCCGGCGCGCCTGGGATTGCAAGTCGCCAGCACGTGGACCCACGACCTCCTCTTTCTCCCTGGGCAGCAGGCCTTGGCTTGCTTCGGGTTTGTAGTTAGGCATCCCTTGGCGTTTCGTCAGCTGTCTTTTCTGCACGTGTCCAGATGGTCTTTCGGTTTCTCACCCTTTAAAGTGTGATGAATTTGGTGACAGTCCCAGCTGCTGACTTGAATTCAAAGGGGAGAGCAGCTAGGATCCTCCGGTGGAGGCCAGAGGCTCTCTTCTGCCTTGTCCCTAGCCCGGTGGTGGGAAGGGCGCCAGAGGAACCCCACCCTGCCTGGGTGGGCAGAGCTGCAGTAATGGACCCCTCTGCCAGGCCGTTCCCTGGTGAGGTCCTGGGAAAGTGTGAAGCTGTGGAAAGAAGGTGCTCTTAACGAAGCTCCCCAGTAGCCGAGTGAAAAGTGCGTGCTGCATCGATGGGCTTTTGCCCATTTATTAAGATGGGATTCACGTATTGGACAACTCACCCTCGGGGCCTCCTACCGTGAGTGTGTAACTCAGTGGATTTTACACGTTCACAGCGCCGTGAGTCCACAACCACCATCAGGTTTAGGGCCTTTCTGTCACCGCAAGAAGACACCCTGACAGCCACGAGTCCACTCTGTCTGGACGTGCCTGTTCTGGACATCCACGTAGATGGAATCGCACACCGTGTTGCTTTCGCGTCTGGCTCCTGTCACTGAGCGTCGTATGTTCAGGGGCCGTCCTCACAGCGAGTGTCAGTGCCTCCCCCCTCTTCACAGCCTAGTGATACTCCAGCGCGTGGACGGGCCACATTGCGTTTGTCCGTTGGGCA
Source organism: Cynopterus sphinx (assembly GCA_030015415.1). NCBI lineage: Eukaryota > Metazoa > Chordata > Mammalia > Chiroptera > Pteropodidae > Cynopterus > Cynopterus sphinx. Next base: position 38,476,568 of record CM057390.1, on the reverse strand, counting down.
GTTGATGGACACTTGGGTCGCGTCCACGTGTTGGCAGTTGTGAATCATGCCTCTCTGAACATGCGTGTACAAGTGTGAGCCTGGACGTGTGTTTCGTTCTCCTAGGCAGACAGGTACTGAGGGGCGGATTGCTGGCTGGTCTTGAGTGCTGCTGTGAGCACCTCGAGGGCCGAGGGCCAAAGCCCCACGCTTTTCGGCGCGCCTGGTGGCCTGCTCTTGAACGTGCTCCCCGCTCCCTTGCAGCTGATTCACCTGGAGATCAAGCCGGCCATCCGGAACCAGATCATCCGCGAGCTGCAAGTGCTGCATGAGTGCAACTCGCCGTACATCGTGGGCTTTTACGGGGCCTTCTACAGCGATGGGGAGATCAGCATCTGCATGGAGCACATGGTGAGTGCGACAGGCCCAGGGTCCAGGCCAGCGTCCCCAGAGCTAGCCGGGCTTGCGACCAGGGAGATGGGACAGGACAGAGGGTTCACGCAGACCGAGAGGAGGGCTGGCGAAAAGGCAGCCCCCCTGCCTGTGTCCCCTCCTCAGAGGCACCTGCTTCCAAGGGATCCTCCAGGGAGTAGCTGAAGCTTGTGCACGCCTGTGTGTGTAGGTTCCTTTGTATTGAGTCCCTGGACGCCCTCCTGCTCGCTTCACTGTGGGCATGAGGTGGAAATCATTTTCTGCCACCATGGAGGGAGCTGGCCGCATCGTGCCCACCGCTGAGCGTCCCAGCGGCCGCATAACCTGTGAGGCAGTCCATCCCGTTCGCTTGGTGGGGAACACCAGGCTGTTTCCAGCCCCTGCTTGCTTTGAACGATGCCGCCTCGAGTGTCCTTGCTCGGAAGCGATGTCCCTGGGGGGGTGAAGTGCTGCCGGTAGAATTGCAGGACCTGTAGGCACAAGCGATGGAAAATGTGATACACGTCCCCGAAGCACCCTCTAAAGGGACTGCAGGGGTCCGAGCTGCTGAGCGGCAGGCAGGCCCCGGGGCTGAACCCCACTCAGAACTGTGGGATCAGAAGCTCTGGGGTGGAGGACAGACACCCGTCTCTTTTTAGACCACTGTGGTGGAGTCTGCTGTGCCCCCTGGTTAAGAAACGGGTCTTGAAGCTCAGAAATGGGTGGGATCGGGCGTGAAGAAAGCAGAAGTGGTCAGAGCCGAAGGCCCTGGGAGGAAGCACCACCCGCCCTCCCTGGAGCCCAGTTGGTCAGGTACAGGGCTGCCTGGTACCCAGCCCTGTGCGACCGCGGGACCCTTGCAAAACCAGGATGCAGCGGGCCTTTGGGCACCAGGGCTTCGGTTATGCCTTGCAATGTGCTGTCCTCCTGACGGTTTTGTAACGAAGGCAGGAAGTGGATTTGAGCAAGTGCCTGCAAGGAATGCATCGTGCGCAGACTGCATGGGGTGACAGCTCAGAGGGTGTGCCCGAGAAGTGCTCCCCTCCCTGCTCTGCACCTACCCAGCGCCCCGGAGGAGCCCCGGTCCTCACCTGGAAGAGGGTGACAGCTGCCTGCTCACCGGGTGAGGTCACAGGACAGACAAGAGTCAGAGGGTGGAGGAGGACAGAAGTCGCCTTGCGGTCTGAAGGGCTCCCCCTTTGCACTGCGGCCCCTCCCTTCTCTCCACTGAAGCACCCCCCTCCTCTACTGTAGGCCCCCCGCTGGCTGCGGCTGCTCCCGCGGCTACAGCCCTTCCTTCCCGCGTTCCCCGCTTTCCACTGGTGATGGTTACACATCACAGGACTCAGGCCCCAGTTTTAAAGTTTGAGCCACGTGGTGGGGCCTTGGTGAGGAAGGCATGAGGAGAACAAAATGACCTCAAAGCAACAAAAGGGCCTCCACGGTCACCACTCCTTAGGGTATTGTCATGTGGAATGATCACCAGAAGCAGCCTCCACGTACATAGGTTTTCCTGATGTGGGACCTTTCTGCTTTGTTCACGGGCCGTGCTGCCCAGTGGCCCGTGTGGCGGTGGAGCCAGCAGCCTGGATCTGGGCCTCGGCCCCACCGCCCGCCTCACTGCCTGACTCTGGACGAGATGATCTTTCTGCCGCCGAGACGAGGGAGGGCGGCAGGGCCAGGGACACGCAGGACGTTGAGTGAACATCACTGTTGTTGCTGGAGCCATTTCCCCCCGTTTCTCTGGCATCTTCATTTCTGTTTTCACCTTCGTGACTCCCCGCCTGGCCTACACCCTGCCTGGTCTACACCCCGCCTGTGCAACTATTCTCCAGTGGAGGCTGAGGTTTTCTCTCCACGCAGGACCGTGTGCAAATTGGCTTGTTCCCCACTGGGGAGGTTCTGGCTCCAGCTTTCGAGAAAAGACCCCTACTCAATAAACAACGATCAGATTTAGGGCGGAAAGTTGAACCTCACCTGGCCAGTGTGTGTAGCATCCAGGGCACAGGACAGCAGGGCTGGCAGTTTCCCAGCGGCCTGTGCCTGTCACGGGGAAACCTTGGGCATGGACCCAGCGGACAGTGGCTGTCTCGGGGTATCAGTGGCTGGGAAGCCGCCTGCTGACTGCTCAGGCACCTCCTGGTCAGTCTGGGGCTCCGGTGAGATCCACCCTCTCTGTGAGTGCAGCAGATCTGACCCGTCCAGCAGAGCAGGACACGGTGCGGACTGAGAAGCGGTGACACTGGGCTGCACTGAGTGAGACATGGAAGCAACCTGTGTGGACTGAACAGACATGACATGAGCCCACTTACATGTGATTTTAGAACTGCATGTTCTCCGCACACCGACGCGAATGCAAACATACACAAGGACCTGAGAGCATAAGATTCTTGCACCTCAAGGGGGGAAGAAAATTGCCGGGGATCAGCGTGTTGTTTCCCACGTTTGAGATTAAGAAGTGTGTGCTCATGTGCTACCTGCTCAGTGGAAACACAATCCTGGGAACACAGACCCGCACGACGAAATGGAAGTGCGTGGTCACGCGTGACCGGAGACTTAGGGTCGGAGAGGCCTGGTTGTGGCGTCCGTGCCACGAGCTGCACATGCGACGTGCATGAATAACTTTCCCTCTTTTTAGCTGTACACCAGGGGGGTTCCCCCCCAGGCCACTGGACAATGACTTGGGACATTGTCTTGACTAGGGAGATGCTGGCAGAGGCCAGTGGAGCTGTCCAGCACCCCACTGTGCCCCAGACCGGGGCAGCCCCACAGTGAATGCTGGCCCCCAAGTCCACAGTGCCGAGGGGCTGGTCCTGCCATGAAGAGGCCGCATTGTCGGCATCACAGTGTTTCCAGGTAACTTGCATCTCTGTGTGAGGTTCAGAATGAAGGGACTAGCTTTAGGGAGCAGGGGTTACAGTTAAAAATTTTTTTTAATTATTTTAAGGTTGATAAAGAGACGAATAGTAGGAATTCCTATCTCGTCCTGCAGACAGAGCGGGATGGGCAGGGTACCCTGCCAGACTGGGCTCACCTGACGCCTGGTCCCCAGCTTCCTCCTCGGCCACACCACACTTTCTGCCTGTGCCCTGCACCATCTCCAGCTGGCCACCATGCACAGGTTCCAGAGTTTCCGCATTCAGTGGGTTTTCTAGAACTCCCCACACGGCCTTTCTCACTGAGCATGGCGGGGCAGAGCACCAGGCAAGGAGACCCGGGCCTCCCGCAGGCTGCTTCCTGCCCCTGCCCCTGGCGCAGCAGACAGCGTCCCACAGAGGCCGTGCCACAGGGCCCGCAGAGCATGGTGGCGGGACTCTGGCCCCGCTGCACCCTCAGAGTGGCTCGCTTTCCCTTCTGGACTGCGGAGACCAGGCCCAGCTCTGGCCTGTGGCTGGAACCAGCCCTGTCCACCTCACATCCAAGGGGCCGGCAGACGTTTCCTCGGTGCCACAGCCCCCCCCCCACCCGCTCCTTGCCAGCCACACCCTGGGCTTCGGTCTCCAGGTCCGTTGCCAGGCAACCTTGGGCAAAATACTGGGTTTCTGCCATTGTCGGGGAGATGTGGGGTCAGACCCAGAGTGGGGCCGGGGGTTGGTTGACCGTGACCTGTGTCAGGTTCTTTGCAGGATGCTCTGTGCGCAGTGCTGGAGAGGAGGGACAGGCCTAAGTGAGGGAGGGTAGGCTGTCATCAGCCTGGTGTCCCAGGTGCCCCTTGGGAGGCCGGTCTCTCCCTGACAAGGCTGGGGACGAGTGGGCTTGGGTGGCGACTTGCTGCCTGTCTCCTGCGCTGGGCACTTAACAGGAGTCACGTCTGCTCTGGGTGCCCATCGTGCTCCGGTGGCCCCCGGCTGGCTGGGACAGGGACCCAGGCCCCAGAGTGAAGGAGTTGAGCTTGAGCGCCCTTGAGGTGGCTCTGGCTGCCTTGCAAGCCTGGTCACTGGGCCCAGTTGGCCCCACATCATGCCCACCACCACGGCTCTGCCCCACCTGCCGCTGCCGGGGTGACCTCAGGGAGCGCTGGACGTGCAGTCTGGAGGCCGAGGCTGTGGTCTGGCCTCTGTTCCCGGGGAGGAAATGGGGCGCCAGCTCCCTGGGAAGCAGGGGACACTGTTTTCATGGCTGCCGCTTGCTGGCCCTCTGGGGCCTGTCCATGGGGCAGCCCCGCCCACCGCCTGCTCAGAGCTCTGCTTTCTCACTCTGTGCTGCCCCCAGGACGGCGGCTCCCTGGACCAGGTGCTGAAGGAAGCCAAGAGGATTCCGGAGGAGATCCTGGGGAAGGTCAGCATTGCGGTGAGTGTGCGGGCGCTGGCGGGTCCTGCTGCTGCCGCCCTCGTGGGGCCCGTGTCAGTGCGGCCCCTGCAGGGCAGAAGGTGCCGACGCGTCCCCACTGGCTGCAGGACTGAGCACAAAGGGGAATGCCTTCCTGCCCCACAGATGCTGGGGGTGGTCCTGGGCACGTAGCGCACCCCGGTGCTGTGTCGTCTCTGCCTTGGCGATGTAGTCGCTGCACCCCACCAATCTTGGGGGGTCGTTAGCATAGCCCAGCACCGAGGCCCTTGACAGATGATGCACGCTGGGGAGGGCGACCTCCTAGGCCCAGCTGGACACCTGCAGCCCTTATAGCGGGGCCTCGGCCTTGTCTCACCCTCCATGGGCCCTGCCCCGCGGCCACGTCTGCCTCAGGGCTGGGCGGCGGAGTGAGAGCAGGTGAGCCAGGCACTGCTCCCCACCAGTGGGGGTGTCACTGCCATGGCTTTGCCTCTTCTCTGACTGCCCCCCTCCTGAACGCGAGTCCCCACAATGTCCCGCACACTGTGGCTGCTCCGGTCTGGCCCAAAGACCTGCCCAGAGGAGAGCCCCCCCAGGGCACTCCCCACTGACGCCTCCCCGGCCCCCTGCAGGTTCTGCGGGGCCTGGCGTATCTCCGGGAGAAGCACCAGATCATGCACCGAGGTGAGACCCACGGACCCTCGCAGGCCCCAGGGTGGGTGGGCAGCCCCGAACCGCGCCTCACCCGCTGGCTCTGCCCCCAGATGTGAAGCCATCCAACATCCTCGTCAACTCCAGGGGCGAGATCAAGCTGTGCGACTTCGGGGTGAGCGGGCAGCTCATCGACTCCATGGCCAACTCCTTCGTAGGAACTCGGTCCTACATGTCTGTAAGTCGCTCGCGTGGTGTGTGAGCATCACGTGCTCCTCCCCATGCTCCTCCCCGTTTTCCAGAAGCTTCTGCAAAAGGCTTTTTTCTTGGTGGGATTTCTCCTTCTGAGGTCCAATTTCTGCCGTGTTCCCGCTCAGGCGTGTCTCTGGGGCGCCCGCCTGCCCCCCTCCCACTGCAAGTACAGCTCCGTCCAGGAGGGCGGTCAGGCAGCTTCTTTCTGAGCCTCCACCGGCCCTCAGGCCTTTGGCGGCACAGCCGGGTGCTGAGCGGAGCAGACCACGACGGTAGTCTTGGGGTCGCTGTGACACGGGGGGAAGTCTGCTGCCTTTCCCCGGTGGCTTATCTTCCAGGAGCGCCAAGGGTTTGTCTTTAAAGAGCTGGAAGTTTCTCTCCTGAGTCACATCAGGGGAGGAGACGGGGTTGCTCTGGACCACAGAGGGACAGCAGGGAAGGGACAGAGAGACTCTCAGATGCCCCCAGTCCCAGCGCACCCCGTCCCCCCCGGGCCTTTCCTCTGTCGCCCAACAGCCGGAGCGGTTGCAGGGCACCCACTACTCGGTGCAGTCGGACATCTGGAGCATGGGCCTGTCCCTGGTGGAGCTGTCCATCGGGCGGTACCCCATCCCCCCACCGGACGCCAAGGAGCTGGAGGCCATCTTTGGCCGGCCCATGGTCGACGGGGCAGAAGGAGAGCCTCACAGCATCTCACCGCGGCCGAGACCCCCCGGACGCCCCATCAGCGGTACGGCCGAGTCTGGCACTCCTGGTTTGGAAGGAGTGACCTGGGTGGGGAACGCCGTGTCCCAGACGGCAGCTGCCTCCCCCCCAGCCTCTCCCAGCACCACCTGTCCCCAGGGTGGTACCGACCGGTCAGCAGGCCCCGGACAGTCCTGTGCCTTCTGGGGACAGCACTGGAAGGAGCATCCCCGACTTCACCATCGAGGACAGTTGCACCTGTTGTCACCAGCTGGTGGATCTAGAAATCAGCCCCTGAGCCAAGCCGCTCACCAGTTGGTTGGTCGGTTGGTTTTTCCAACATTTTATCACAAAAGTATCTAAATGTACAGAATAGCCGAAAGGCTTCCCTAGCGAACGGCCTTGTGCCCACACCAAGAGGCTACGCTGAGCATTCTGCTGTGTTTGGGCCAGCCCCTCCAGGGAGCCCCAAACTGAAAAGAACTTGACTCAGAATTTCCTTGGGTGGCTTGGACACACAGGCAGCACGGTGTGGGAGGGAACAGAATGCCGGGGGGCGCAGGGGGTGGCCGGGCTCCCAGACACACCTCAGTTCTTAGAGCAGCTGCCTGCGAGGTGGGGGCCTCCGCCACGCCAGAGAGGCTCGGGCTGGTGTTTCCACCACTTTGGGAGGTGGCGTGGGGGAGGGTTGCGGCTGACCTGGGTAACCTGGAAGAGTGCTTAGGGCTCTGTGATTTCTTTTTGTTTAAAGTCAAGTGACAGGAGGGGAGTCCAAGGGCATGCACTGTGGGCTGTGGTTTCGTGACACTTTTACCGAGAGTTCAAGTCCCATGTAGTTCACTCTGTCACCCCAAAAAGGAACCCCGTCCCCAGCCCCCTCTCCAGCCCCTGGCAGCCGCTGGCTGAGCTGCCTCCTGTCTGTGCGTGTGCCTGTTCTGGAGATGTCCCACGAGTCGAGTCCCACACTGTGTGGCCTTGTGCGCCTGCTTTCTCAGCGTCACGCGTCCGAGGTTGCGAGTGTCAGCGCCTCCCTCCTTTCATGGCCTAATGACATTCTGTCTGTGGAGAGACCGAGTTCTGTGCTTCTGGTCACCCCTGATGGACGCTGGGGCTGCCACATGGTGATTTTCACACCCAGACCTTCCCGTGTCCTGGGGCCACACCCAGAACGTTGGGGTGTCTTGATTCCCTCCCTCTAAGGGAAGAATCCTACCCCCCATCTGTGTCCCTGGGCCCGGGCCCTTCCCCTCCCAGTCTGGCTCCCAGGTGCCTCCTGGTGTGCCACTGTCACCCCCTCCCAGTTGGGAGGGGCAGTGGGTCACGCCAGGCCGCCCCTCCCCCAGCCCTGGTGCCCATTTCAGAGCAGGACAGAAGGGGAAAGTCCAGACGCCAAACCCCAACCTGGCCAGCTGGGCCTCGGACAGGGGTCAGCCACCCCTAGCCGGCCACCCGTCCGAGCCGCATTTGGGTCCTGCTGTCTCCACCCGTGGCTCTGTGCAGGGTCACGCTGCTGCAGTCAGCAAGCCCCCCACCCCCCAGCACACTCTGCCCGTGCACCACAAAGTGGGGAATGGTGACTCTGGCACTGTCCATGTGTGGCACTGTGCCAGACGTGGGGTTTTTCAAAAAATGCTCCTGTCCATTTTGGTGTTTTATTATTATTTTTTAATTCATGGGAGATCAGGAGTGGAGATCCTTTCCCAGGGAGGGAACTGAGTGGCGGGGCCTCCAGGCCGCCCCCCCCCCCACGCCCAGTTCAGGCCAGTGTGGGGGGAAGCCTGCTGGGTTGCACTCAGCATGCCCAGACCTAGACGCCCACCTCACCCCGTCCGTGTCCCCGGCAGGTCACGGGATGGACAGCCGGCCGGCCATGGCCATCTTTGAGTTGCTGGACTACATCGTAAACGAGGTGCGTCCGCAGGGCCGTCGCTGCAGGGCACACAGAAGGGAACGCGGCAAGCAGGCCTGGGCTTGCTTTCTCCGGGGAGGGGTTGGGGGAGGGATGCAGACCACTCCTCAGCAGGAGGTCCCGGGCGTGGCCTGCCTCCCAGCCAGACTGGAGAGACCCACTCCTCCTCGAGGGCAGTTTTCCCTTGTGTTTTCAGAGATGAACCCGCAGTTTCGTACGCAGCCGCCTCCCTCCAATGCCAGTAGTCAAGTGCTTGGGGTCAAGGGGCCGAGGAGCCAGGTGCTGACCCCCCAGGCTCTGTCACCCAGCATCTCTCTGAGCCTCTTGGAGTCAGGGTGCACAAAGCCAGGAACCGTCCCTGCCTCTCTGGGGAGGAGGCATGGAGGCCTTGCTGTGCGGCCTAAGTGTCCTGTCTGCAGACGGGTCAGCCCGGGCCGAAGCGCGGGAGCGGCCTGCTGGGGCCTGCAGCGGGGAAGGCGTGGGGCCGGACCCGACTGCAGCACCTCTCCTCTCAGCATGGCCCGGTCATCCTCCCCGGGCCTCTGGGCTGACGTGTTTCTGGTGGTCTTTTGGAGTCAGGGCAGGCAGACAAGGCGGCCTGCGGTGTGGGGCTAGGTTCAGGGCGAGCGTCAAGGTGAGCAGGCGGTGGCAACAGCAGGGCGGGGCAGCTCTGGTGTACACAGCTCTGCCTGCGCCTGGCAGTGCCACCCAGGCCCAGCACGTCGGCCCGGGGAGGCCTCCCTGGTGGAAAACTTGCGTCCCAGCACTGGGCAGGTGCAGCTGGCTGAGGAGGAGGCCCTGTGGGATCGCTGGCACGGTCTCTGCCCACCACCCCCCTGGCAGGGCCTGACCCTGCACACAGCTGTCCCCACTTCGGGATGTGTGCCAGGCCAGCCTCCTTGAGCTCCCCCGGCTTTCAGCCCCAACACCTAGAACCAGCTGCCCCTGTCACGACACCTGCAGAGATGGGTGGCCCAAACAGAACGTCACAGGGTCAAGAGTGACCCCCTTGTCCATGAGGTTCGAGCGAGCCCTGCGCTCCTTCCCTGTAGAAGCGTGATTCTGGATGCGGCCTGTGGAAGGAAAATCCTGGCAGAGCACTACCTGGTGGCAGGGCCCGCAGTGGGGCTGTCGGCGGGGAGGGGTGGGCTCCCTTCTGCCTCCAGCAGGGCGAAGGGACAGGACCAGGGCAGGTGCATCCTGGGGGTCCCCAGAACTGCTAGGGTCCTCATGAGCAAAGGGCTGGGAAGCGTCTTCCCCTCTGATTCCAGAACCAAACATGAGCATCTGACTCACCCATCTGTTCTCTCTCACAGCCTCCTCCCAAGCTGCCCAGCGGCATCTTCACCCAGGACTTCCAGGAGTTTGTGAATAAATGGTGAGCCGCCTCCCTTCCAGCGAGGTCTTGGGTGGGTGGGGCTGGGTGCCAGGCCCTCAGGACCGCACCCACCTCTCAGCAACAGTCCTGATGTGGGTGGGGCCTGGCCCCTCTGCCTGCCCAGTAGGACACCCGTGCTCACCTGAGCGCCCAGAGTCCCTTTCCAAGACTGCTGAGTCATGATGTCCACTGTGACTCCCACTCATCCCCAAACCCAGAGTGAACCGGGATTCTAGGCCCTTTGGAAACAGTGCCATTCCCGCCTCGCCCCTGCTGCCCGCCCGGTCCTGGTCCACCCCGCCCTGCAGCCCCAGCTTCCCAGCGCCTTCCATGGGTTCTGGGGGGTGGCCAGCTGCTCTAGACTGGACGTTCCCGCCCTCTGAGGCCGGGCCTGGGGCGTGGGTGGAGAACCAGGAGGGAGCGGCCCGGACCACCCCTCTTACCTTTGGGGCCGTCCTACGTGTCAGGGACAGTGGACCCTGTCGGCTCCTGGACCTTTGCGAGGTCACTGGCCAGCGCCCCGTGGCACACGGCCAGTGATCCGTTGACCGTGTAAACATTTTCATTTCCACGCAAGGCTTCCTCTGCGAAGGGCCATGCAGACCGGAGGTGCCTCGAGTAGCTGCCTTTGAGCAGTTCTGCTTTTTTGAAGGAAAAAGTTCCATTTTGACTTTCATACTCCCAAACTTGGGGGTTTTTTTGCGTTTGCTGCTGGGCCTCTAACTGGCAGAGGTGGGGTGTTTCCCGCTCTCCACGCCTCTCCCTCTCTGACCTGCCCCCCACCCAGTGTCCCGCCCTCACAGGGCGGACAGGGCCAACCATGGCGACCAGGCAACCAGGCCGCAGAGCGCCACAGGACCGCTCTGTCCCTGGCCGTGTGCACACGCGCATGGAGATGGGTCAGCACAGGCTGCCCAGCCCCAGCTCACACCGCGAGTCCCCTTGGCCGCTGGCTGACTGCCCTTCTTGCCTCCCCGCTCTGTCCCCGTTCGCCCTCGGAACCCCAGTCTGGTCAAGAACCCGGCCGAGCGCGCGGACCTGAAGATGCTCATGGTGAGTGGCGCCGTGGCTTCCAGGGTCACCGGGATGCGGTTGCCGTCCAGGCTCCCCGTCCTCGCAAGGGGAGGCCCCACCAGGCCCCCCTTGTCCTGGCCTCCCTGGCAGGGCCTGACTCTGCCTTGGTCCCCTCCGCTCCTTTGGGGACAGTGGTTTGCCTGCGCCCGGGTGGGGGTGTCCTTGGAGAGTGCTGGACTTGGGGGCTCCTGCCTCAGGCTTGGCAAGCCCCCCCAGGTCCGGGAGGCCATGGGCTCAGTGTCCTTCTTTAAACTGACACCATCCAACGTCCTCAAAAACTGAGGTGGCCACCAAAACTCGCCTTCCTCTCAGGACTTTGGACAGGATGGTCCTCCCTGGGGACACATCCCGTTCCCTCAAGGCTGGCTGCCCCATCTGTGAACCTCAGCACCAGCACCTCCACGGGGAAGGCCCGGCACCTTGTCTGACCCCACCCACTGCAGTTGTGGTGACAGGTCGGGTCCCAGTTGTCACCACTGTTTGCTGTGGTCTGAACAGAAAGCTGGGCCTGGAGCGCCACGTGGGAAGGGGTGCAACCCTCCAATTCTCTCTAGACTCGTGTCTGATGTAGCGGGTTTCCAGTGACCCGTGCTAAGAGGGTCCGGGACATGAGTTCGTTGTGTTCGTTGTGAAACGAACAGGTGTCGCCTGAGTAATGCTGCCCGCTGTCCGGGGCTGGCCTTGCCGCCACCCCACTGCCCGAGGCCACGGGGCTCCGGGCCTTTCTTCAGCCTGTCACCCTGGCCTTCGCCTTCGGGAGGGTGTGGTGGCCTTGCCTGCCCCCAGCGTGCACGGGGGTGGAGTAGGGCCCCCGATGTCACTGGGGAGAGTAGGACCTGTTGTGGGCCCAGGCCCCTTCCACCACGCCCTGGTCAAGAGGCATGTGGTCACCCAGCCAGGCCCCAGGAAGCGCTGGCGCTGCCGTCCCTGTGGAAGCGCCGGCCACTCACGGTGACCGAGTTATTCAGGGGCCCAGGAGCCTCCCTTGGCTGGCAGCTGCCATACTGGACGGGACTCGTGGGGAAAGCACTGTCCTCACGGGGACTTCTGTTCCAGATCAGACGCTTTCACCCAGGGTTCCCGCCTGCAGGGGACCCAGGGCCACGGACATCTGTGGTTGTCAGGATGGAGCAGTGCTGGCACTGAGCGGGTGGGGCTGGCAGTGCTGCTCGGCCCCCCAGGGTGCCCAGGGTGGGCCCCTCCCAGAGAATGACCCTGCCCCCAGAGTGTGGAGTGGGAGACCCGGGATCCAGGGAGCTCGCAGAAGCTCACCCTCCCAAGGCCCTGCCCCAGGCATGCAAGGCCCCAGGCATGACACCTGCCGCTCTAGATTCCATCTCTCTCCCTGGCCTGAGTGTGTCCTGTGCTAGGGGCCTCCCCGCTCAGCGTTTGGGGGTTCGGCCTAGCTGACCTGGGGGCCCGAGCAGAAGGCTGGCCCTGCCCCCTCCCCAGGCGCTTCTCTCCTCTTCCAGAATCACACCTTCATCAAACGGTCCGAAGTGGAGGAAGTGGATTTTGCCGGCTGGCTGTGCAAGACGCTGCGTCTGGACCAGCCCAGCACGCCCACGCGGACCGCCGTGTGACGCTCTGGCTGGGGACCTGTCCGTGTCCCGTTTGCCAGCCCTCCCCACCCCTCCGAGCCACACAGAAAGGACACGCACACGTGGACGGTCACTTCGTCTCCCACCTGTCGCAGCCAGCGGGCTCTCTGGTCTCTGGGGACGGGTGATGCGGCTCACGTTGGCATCTGGGAATCTGCTTATTTAGGTTTAAAAAACAAAAAAATGGGGAAAGAAAAAGCAAACTGAGCTTATTGTGCTTCTTGTTCCGTTTGTTCTTTGGGTGTCAGTCTCTGGTCCACCTCCAGGGACAGTGTCCCTCAAGGGCAGCCGCAGCCCCAGCTTACCAGGTCGCAGAGAAATTGGGGTGGGGTGGGGTGGGGTGGGGCGGCATCTTTTTCCGAGGAATGAAGCCTCAGGGGAATCCCCAGACGTTGGCATCTGTCACCAGTGGAAATGCCACCTTGCGTTTCCGTGTGCTGCCCCCTGCCTGACACCTGCTCCCTTGGAGGGGGCCCTCAGCGGGCCCAGAGCACAGTAAGCCTGATGCCCGTCGTGGGGTCCACGTCTCCCTGGCCGTGCTGCCTCTCGCCACACAGCCTGGTCCTCTCCTGTGCCTCAGGAGCAGACAGACATTCATGACCCTCCTTGGTGGCAGCTGAGCTGACACTCGTCTGGGCAGAGGAAGTGTTGGGTTTCAGAGCCCTCGATGTGGTTGGGACAGGAGGCTCAGCACATCCCTTAAATACGGCATGCCCTCCCCCGCACCTGCAGATGTGGGTGGCTGCAGCCTCTCTCACCTCTGCTCGCCCAGCAAATCAGGAGTGACCACTAGGGACATCACTGGCCCTCAAATGGCTCTGGTTAGAATCAAAGGCAGCGGGTAGTTGTCCCAGCCCCTGTGTCTGTCGGGGTGCCCAGCCAGGCCCTCTGACTCCCAAGGTCAGTCTTTCAGTCTTCAAGGCCCGAGGAGCTGCCTGTGGGCGGCAGTAGGAAGCAGGGAGGCCAGGGCTGCTTCTGAGGCTCCCCTCCCCCAAGCCACCCCTCAGCACTTCCTGGTGGCCCACACAAGCAGATGCTTATCTGCGGCAGACTGCAGGAGGCAGGAGGCTTCTCTGGGAGGGACTTGGCCTGGAGCAAGTCAGGCTGGCCCCGGGCTTCTGGGGAAGGCGCACGCAGAGGAGGCAGGGACCGGTGGCCCTGTGGGGACTGCTTGGTCCTGCTGAGTCTCCCGTGCTGCTCTCCTGTGGACCCCGAAGAAGAGACAAGTGGGTGGCTCCCTCAACTGCATTTCCAGGTCTCTGCTACTTCGCAGTGACCCCCTAAGTCTCGCCTGATTTAGAAAAGAATAAAAAAGATAAAGTGATGAAGGTGTTGCTCTGTGGGTTCCCCGGCTTCCTCAGGGGGAAGGGGCCCTAACGTGGGAACCATGACTCAGCATTTAGGCCCAAGGGTGCCTGGCGCTGGCGGTCACCGAGGGGCCTGTCCTGTGCACACCTGCGCCCCGGAGCCCCAGTCACCATTTGCAAGAACTAAAAGACCACGTTGACAGGGAGGGGGGGATTTAGGGTTGGTGGGAGGGAGCGGAGCATGGCTCAAAAGTGAGGCGCCCCACGAGGGGTGAGAGGTCTGCACCCTGGCTGTGCTGTTGCTTCCGTCAGTGTCCCTCATCCCCCGTCCCTCGGCGTCCATCATGTCCCCTTGGCGTGTCTGGCAAGGCCTAGGGGGAGCCGGCCACTGTCTGTCCACATCACAACCGGGCTCCCGCAAAGGGGAGGAAGCACATCAGAGCCTCGGAGACCGAACCGCCGACAGCTGGGTTTCCACGTGTCTCCCTGCCCCGACCCCCGTTCCTCATGAACAGCCGCAGGCCCGGCACCCACTAAGCTGATGCCCCAGTCACACTGCGCTCCTTGCTGTTCCTGCCTGGCTGCCCCCAGTGGCCCGGCCAAAGGTGGCTGCGACCTGGGGACGTGCTTCCCATCCTAGATGGGGTCCCCATGGTTCTCTGTTGCTCTTCTCCATGAAACACGTAACAGCCCTTTGGCTTCGAGGTCTCCAGGCTTTGGGGTCTCCAGGCGTGTGGGGGTCCAGGTGGAGGTGGGGTCACACCACTCTCCTGGTTCTCTGGAGACAAGGGTTTTGTAAACATGTTGACGTTTCTCGTGGCTGCTCCTTAAAACCCCTGAGTTTCTGAGATGACAGACAGCTGCCGTATGCAGGATGGGGAGGTACTGTGAGCACAGGGCAGCACCTGTGACCCCCTCAGTGCCCAGGACGGGCCCCCCACTGAGAGCGACCTGGCCCCAGTGTCCGAGGTGCGCAGGACCAAAGGCCTAACTTGGCCCGTACCCTACTTGAACCCGATGCCCTGGAGGCCCCAGTGGCCCAGTGGAAGTCAGACTCTGGCTTGTGTGTGTCTAGGGCCGCCCTGCTGGAGGCCACCAGGCTTCCTGGGTCCAGAGCTTGGCACACGGCAGGGCAGTAGGATGCCGGCAGGGGCGGCCCAGAACCTTCTGGAAGGTGAGCGGTCTGGAGGAGTGCGCTGGGCCGGCCCCTGGGGGGCAGAGGTGTCTGCGGAGCAGAGCAGAAAGCCTCGGGTCTGGGAGGTGGGACTCGGCCCTGGTCTCGGGGTTAAGAGAGGTCAGAGGAAGCTGCGATCGCGGTTCCCAGAAAGCGGGGTCCGAGGTGGAGTGGGGGTGAGGAGGAGGAAGAGACCAAGCTCAAAACGAAACTGTGGGGCCTCCGAGCCCCACCCCCTCCTCCAGGGGCCGAGGGCTGACCAGGTGCGCGCGCCCCAGGAAGGAGGCAGCCCCGGCACCTTGAACCGCAGGCCAGGTGGGTGCAGGACCGGCCGCTGCTGCAGTCCCCTGGCGACGACGGGGTGGCTCCCGGGGAAGAAGGAGGCCAGGCCCGAGAATGGCTGGCAGCCTGGACCCCAGCCTGAGTCTCAAGTCTCGAGTTTCTGCCCAAGATTCCCAGGGAACGAGGGAGGCCCACAGCACAGCACCTGAGGAATCAGAGCGAGGCCCCAGGTGAGGGAGGGACGGGCCATGCGCCCTGTCTCCTCCCCCAAAGACACCCACCCTGGGGCAGCAGGAGCCTGGCTGGGTGGCCAGCCCTCCCCCCAGGGCCTCAGGGGAGGTGCCCCCGGGAGGGGGTCTCACAGACTGAAGGAGACAGAGCCTGCCATTCCCCCAGGAATGACATCCCCGCCCACTCAGAACCCCAACGCTACCCGGCACCCAGACCCTATGGGAGGGGCCACGCAGGGGTCCTTGGGGGGAAGGGGAAGGACGTAGGGCGAGTTCCACTTACTCTTATCTCCCTGTCTTTGTACCTGCGGTTCCCTGTTCTGGAAAGTTCACTCTCCCATCCCTGCCCCCAACTCCTGCTCAGGCGTCAGGCTCCAGATGAACGTCTTTCCCCTTGGGACAGCCAAGGGCCACCAGGCCCCCACAGTGTCACTGTCCCCGTAGTCTTGGGGTCGTGGCCTTGGACCTGGCAATAGTTCTGCAACATGACACATGCAACAGGCAGCAAAAGGAAAAAAAAATAGGTGAACTTGGGCTTGGCCAAAATTTAAAACTTGGAGCAACAGGGAGTGAGAGGACACCCCAGGGAGGGAGAGCAAATGCTGGCCCACCCTGTGTGGTGACCGTCGGGCCCGGGGTCCTTAGAACCCAGCGGACACGGCGACCGTCGTCGCAGGTGAATGAGGAGGCAGCCCGGGCGCAAGTGGCCACCTCCCCGGGGAGGAGGCGCCGCCGAGCCGTCCTGGGGAGGCCGTGGCCGTCCGCGTCAGCGCGCGCGACAGGAGCCGCCGGACTCGTGTTCCCAAGGGCGAGACCGGCCCGGAGCCGCCGCGGGCGCGATCGGGGTCGGGATTTCTGGGGTCCGGGTGCCGGGCGGGGGGGGCGGGGACTCGGCCTGGCGCCCTGGGGGCCGGGAGGTGTGTTCGCAAGGATGTGGCCTGAAGTCCCAGCGCGAGGCGGGGAGGGGGGTGGGCGGGCAGGAGGGGCGCAGAGGGGGGCGAGGTGGGGGAGCCCGGGGCGGCCCCCCCTCCCACGGGCTGGGGGGATGCCTGGACCCCGAGGTGCGCTGTCTCCCGTCTTCGCCCCACATTAAAGAGCAGGAAGTGGCTCCGGGGTGACAGGAATCGGGTCCTCCCCCTCCCCCTCCCCCGCCCGGGGGGCTCCCCGCCCCGGGGAGGCGGGAGGCCAGGCACAGGTGGGAGGGGAGCCACCGCCCACCTGCGCGTGGAGCAGGCTCCTCCCCACCCCCTCTCCCCTCCCCTATTTCTCCATCTTCCCCCTCCTCCCCTCCACTCCTCCCCACTTCTCCCTCTGGCCCGCCCACGCCCCCAGCCTAGCGACCCCCTCTTTACAGGGGAGGGGCCTGACCCTTCCACCGCAGGGGCTGGGAGGCCTGGGCTTGGGATCCGGGGTTCACGCTCCGGCCCACCTGGGGACCGGGGTTCCCCAGGGCCCAGCAGAACCCCGGAGAGTCTGGTGCTGGCGCCCCCCCAGCCCCGCGTGCATTTTAGGGCGCGTTTCTTGCCCCCCAAAAACAGGGCCCCAGATGTGGATTGACACGAGCCCAGCAGCATCTGCTCCGGTTCCCCTAAGGCCTCCCCTCGCCGCGGCGTGATTCAGGGGCGCAACGAGAGGAAACAGCCCATCCCTCCACTGATGGACGGATGGACGAAGCGTGGTCCGTCCGTCCGGTGAATTATTATTCAGACGTAAAAACAGTGTCACCCTCATGCTGGCCACGGTGGGGACGAAGCTTGAACAACACGACGCTCTGTGAGAGGCGCCCGCCACGCGGGCCACACAGTGCGAGTCCGAGCAGGTGACATGTCCGGAGCAGGCTCGTCCACAGAGAGAGGGCGGGGAGTGGTGGTCAGGGCCTGGGGCAGGAGGACTGGGCGACTGCTGATGGAGACCGGGCTTCTGCTTTTAGGGGATGGAATGTTCTGGAACTCGACAGGGGTGAAGGTAACACAACACCATGAGGTCATGAAAAGCCATTGAACTGCACCCCTTTCTAAGTGGGTGAACTGCCTGCTATGTGAATGCTATCTCAACAGCCCAGGCCCTGGATGTGTACACATAGCCGCTGCCTCTCCAAGCCACGATACTGGCCCCCAGGGCGACTCCTGGGTCCTGTCTGGCAGGTCCCTAACCGGGCCCTAAGTGAGGTGCTCGGGACAGCGGTGAATGGGCCCGGCTCCTGCTCTTTAGTGGCTCCCAGGGAGGCTGAGATGGGAGTGGCTCTGTCTGCCACGGACCCCACCCCGCAGGGCCCCAGGAGCAAGGCCCCCCCAGATGAAAACTCTGTGGGTCTCAGAGACAGGCAGCCCTGTTGGAAAGCAAGCAGAGCAACTACCAGCTCAGGTCTGCCAGGCCACAGAGCCCGGAGCCGCAGCAGGCAGCCCCTGGGGACACTGTCACCCACACCCGGGCCCCAGACTCAGGCCGCACAAAGCCTCCTTCCTGGTAGTTTCTGGGCCAAGGGTCCCTCCCTGGGTAAAAGCTGTCGACATCCTGTTCTGCCTTGGACCTTGCCCCGCCCCTTCCACTGGGGACATTGTGAGACTGTCCTTGACACGAGCTGGCCCTGGTCAGCGGGACTTTGATCTCCCCAGCACCCCTTGGGGTAGACATGATTCTCAGCCCCACTTTTACCAGGGGCAGAGAGCTCTGGGACAGGAGCCCAGAGCGAAGAGCTTACTTGTCTTGCCCAAGGGCGTACAGAGAGAACTTGACCTTAGCCCTTTGACCTTGACTCCAAGAATGCCCCGCCAGAGGATAGTCAGGAAAGGGAGTGAGTGGCTCTGAGGGGACCAGGGTGGAGGCTGCACCTGACACAGCCCCTCTCTCTTTCTCTTCTTTCTCTCCTGGGCCTGAAAGTGAAACCAGTGACACCAAAGTGAAACTGAAGCTACTGCCTGGCAGCGAACCTCTGGCAGAGGGGGAGCGGAGGGCCAAGGGCCACGGCTGGGCCAGCCCGGCCCACGTGGCAGCTGCGGGACAGAGGGAGGGAGGAGTCGCTTCATAAATTGCGGTGATTTTAAAAAAGGAAAGAACCGACCAGAAATGCTGCCACATCCCCCTTCCCTCCCCACCACCCTCCCTGACTGTGGGACCCCTCTGCTCCCCTGAGATGCCCTCTTGCTGATGGCAGTGGGGGGTCGGGGTGGGACTGGTCTGGTTCTCTTGGGATCTCCCTGGGTGAAGCTGACCAGGGGCCTTCTCTGCTGGATATCCAGCTTTGGGCTGGAAGGGCCCATTGCGCCCGATAGTGGAGCCTGGCTGCTGGGGTGGAGGTGGGGGGCAGTTGGATGGCTCCAGTGCCGGGCTGTCCAGAGGCCACCAGGCAGTTTTCCTTCTCTGCAGAGCACGGAGGGAAAAAGCAAACAGGCACTACTGGTAGCAGGCAGGACCCGGGCCTGAGTTTCTCCCTGTTGGCACTGTGGACATTTGGGGCTAGGTCACTCTCTGTGGGACCGTCAGAGACTGTGGGGGTGTTGAGCAACATCCCTGGCCTCCACCCACTTGATGCCAGGAGCCCCTCCCCATCCTCGCACCCCCAGTCATGATAACCCACTGCCCTAAGCAAATTCCCATAGTGTGGGGCCAGGCCACGGACAGAGTGGCAGACAGAGCTGTGAGCCAGGCCCCAAAAGTAGACAAGCTGACCCCCAGTTTTGGAGCACTCCACTGAGGTTCCGAGAGGCCCTGGGGGCTTGTCATCCAGCCTGGAGGTGAGGGGCCGCAGAGAGGAGCTGGAGCTAGGAGGGAAGTGGGGGCTTCGGGCTGGAAGGGCCCATTAAGCAGGTGCAAACACAGCTGTGGAGGGAGTTGCGGGGGCTGGGGGGGGGGGTCAGGGCCAGAATAACTCCTCCTCCTTCCACCTTCAGGACTGTGACTGCCACTAAGTCAGTTGCCTCTGAAGTGAGGTGCACGAGCCCCCAGGTGCAAATGGACCAGGCATCCACCCTGCTAAGAGTTCAAAGGCCACAGGAAGTGTCTGCTGCCCAGGGAATCTTTCTCCTGGGATGCTCAGGGAGAGTCCCAGGTGAGGGCTCAGGGGAGCATTCGGGAGCCCTGAGCAGCAGCCATTAGCAGAGGAGGACTGAAGTATTTCAAGACTTGCACACCTGGTTTGGCCACCCCAGGGTGCGCTGGTTACCAGTCAGCTCTGCCCCTGAGCGCTTTGGGGAGGGGCCGGTGCCTGGGAGGGGCCGGAATGGGACGGGCTTCTCACAAAAAGGAAAACCAGGGGGTCTTCTGGCAAGCCACCTGGCCTCCTGTGTACCTGGGCATGAATTCCAGGTTTATGGGTCACCTACCGCCTGCAGAGTCCCTGCCCACATAATCAGCGATGTCCTTACGAGTGGTCACAGAGGGATTTAAAGGGCCTGACGGCAGAAGCCGAGCTGGTGGCCACCGGTTTCTGCAGCAGCGGGGCATGGTTTACCTGGCCCTTTTTTCACTTGCCAAGTTGTAAAGGCAGCCCCCGTTACAGTAGACCCTGATGTGGTTTGGATTTTTTGTGTTTTTTTTTTAAGTCTTTTTTCTTAAAAAAAAAAAAAAACAGAACAATCGGAACTGATTTTTTTTTTTTATTGTGGTAACATCATACGTAAAATTGACCATCTGAACCATTGGTGAGTGCACAGCTGAGTGACATCTAGCACAGGCACATTGCTGAGCCACCGTCCCCACCTTCCACCTCCAGGACTTTCTCTTTGTCCCAAAGTGACACTCTGTCTCCAAGAAACAGAAACACTCCCTCCCCTCCCCTCCCCCAGCCCCTGGGTCCCACCCTCTAGTTCCCGTTTCTATGGATCTGACTTCTCTGGGGACCTCCTGTGGGTGGGATCGCACATTGTTTGTCCTTCTGGTGTCTGGCTCCTTTCACTGAGCACAGTGTCCTCCAGGCCCATCCACATGGTAGCAGGTGTCAGGATGGTGTCCTTTCACCACACACCCCCTACTCCAGGCCTGCCTCCTGGCTGATCCCACCTCAGGGCCTTGACCTTCCCGGTTCTTCACACCTGTGAACCTGTCTGCAGGCCCTCATTCTGTCTCTGCTCAGAGGCCACCTCCTTGAAGAATTCTCCCTGATGGTCTTTGAAAGAAAAGAACTAGCCCTTGGACAAAACTAGGTGTCATCTGACCCTGTGGAGTCCTGTGTAAGCCTTCCTTCGGCTGTCTTCAAGCTATTTTACAATTGTGTAACTTGTAGGGAATTGATAGTATTGGCCGTGGTTCTTGTCCAGAGAAATAGAAATCAGCTGTGCAGTCACTTCTTCTGTTTGTAAATTCTTGTCAGCATTCCTCATTTACATATATGTGGATGTTCTTAGAATTTTCCTTTGAACCCGTTGGTAACATCCTACTGGTTCCCTCATTCATTAATGAGGGAAATAAAATCTTTTGACATGTGTTCATTTAAAAAAAAATAGCCTCCAGGCCCTGATCACTGTTCAGTTCCTCTGGTTTAACGGCCTTCATTGCACTCACTAAAAATCATCTGAAATTCTTTTATTTGTCTATTTGCTTCTTTTTTTGATCCTCCACTAGAATGTAAGCTGGAGATCAGGGACCTGGTCCAGGGGAGGTGCCCAGGGCTGGCAATGTGGGCTTCCAGGCCATACGGAATGTTCCAGAATGGTCATGGGGTCCACATCAAGTTCAGTGACCCCTCGGTTCTAGAACCTACCTGTGTTTCTACCTTCTTCACTTAACCCCAGCTCCCTTTTCCAGAACTTCTGCCAAGAAAACCAACCACCCAGGATTCCCAAGGCCCACGTGCAAATGCTTTCAACACCTTGAATTTGTGAGCCCCCTGGACCTGTCGTCTGGGTTCTGATGGCGGGCTGGGTGATGAGGCAGAACCCCGCAGGGTGTGTGTGTGTGTGTGTGTGCGTGTGTGTGTGTGTATGATGAACACACCAAAACTCACGTGGCTTGGGCCGCAATCTCACCTTCGTCACTCACCACCTGTATGATATCCTGGAGTCACCGAGACACACACATCCTCTTAAAACAGCTTAGGCATTTCGAAGATTAAATGAGAAAATGAAGAGATGGGTTTCATAAACTACATCATGTTCCCCAATGAAAAAGTAATGAGATTTATATATCTAACTTTTAATTCAGATACAATTCACGCACTATCCAACGCACCCTTTAACAGTGTATAATTGTAAAAAGTGTGCGACTCCGTGGTTTGGCGTGTGTTCACAAGGTTGTGCAACCATCGCCACTATCTCATCGTGACCGATGGCAGGCACTCCCATTTCCCCCAGCTTCCAGGCAACTGCTAACCCACCCTCTGTCCCCGAGGACGTGGTTGTTCTGGTATTTCACATCAACTGAATCACACAGCATGTGGCCTTGTGTGTGGCGTCTCTCACTGAGCGTCGTGTGTTCAAGGTCTGTCCACGTTGCAGCGAGTGTCGGTAAGGGGCTCCACTCATTTTCATGACCGAGTAATATTCCAGCATGTGGCTGGACCTCACCATGTTTATCCATTTGCCCATAGATGGACAAGGTGCTGGCACCGTTTCTAACTTTTGGCTGTCGTGAGTGGCACTGTTACAGCCACGCATGAGGTTTTACACAGATGGCTGTTGTCGCTGCTCTTGAGCACACAGCTGGGTGTGAGATCACTGGGTCTGATGGTCACTCTGTGCTGTTCTCACCTTTCGAGGAGCCACCAGACCGCTCTCCCCAGCAGCTGCACTATTGGTCCTTCCCACCAGCCTTCCACCAGCCATCTTCCAGTTCCTCTGTCCTCACCAGCTCATCGTGTCTGGCTGATTCCAGCCATCTTAGCAAGGGGCGAGGTGGTGTTTCCTTGTGGTTTTGATTTGCATTTCCCTAATGACTTAGGATGTTGGGCAACTTCTCATGAGCCTTATTGGCCATTTGTATGTGTGTGTGTATATATATATATATATATATCCTTTGCCTGTCAAAAAAAAATTTGGTTGTTTTTATTGTTGAATTTAAGGTTTCTTTACATCTTCTGGGTAGCAGACTCTTATCAGATCTATGATTTGCAATTATTCTCTCCCATTCTGTGGGTTTTTCTTTCACTTTCTGGATGGTGTCCTTTGACACACAAAAATTAAGGAATGCTAAAGATATTTTAAATTTTATTATAAGTGATGTATGCATGATACAAAATTCAAAAGATTAAAGAGCGGAGAGTGAAGAGAAGCTCTCTCACCCTCCTGCCTATTTCCCCTATTTTCCTACCCCAGAAGCAGCCTGTTTATGATGACAAAAATTATCTGTTTAAAATATTATATAACTTTGCAGCCTAGCCAATGTAACTGGAATTCAAGTTCTTCCACTTGCATGCTGTGTGTCTTTGGCAAGTTACTCACCCTGAGTTTCCGTGTCGTTGCTGTGTGCATCAGGGATGAGAACCTTGCTGCACGGATGGACTAAAATAACATGCAAAAGTGGACTCAGCAAATGAGGGCTGGAGTTACTGCTCACCCTGCAACAAATCTGTTTGGAGACAAGTGCCAAGTATTTATCAATTTTTATATCGTTTTATTGCTAAGATGGAGCTGGCCCTGAAACATTCCAAGAACTCTTTAGCCAAGCATCTCACGGGGCCTGCTGATGAGTAGAAAATGCCTTGGGTGTGTGTGAATTTTTCACCTTTGGAAATGTGGGTTTCATCCTGCCCAATGATGATGATGATGATACAGTAACAACATGATCACATTTATCATGTATTGAGGACTTTCCTTCCAGTCACTGTGCTATTTAAGTATGTCACATGTACCATCTTGTTTCTCCTTTGTCACAACCCTAGGAAGTCTCCACCATTATTTTAAAGGTCTCTGAGAATCAGAGATTAAGTACCTTGCCCAAGGTCACACAGTGAATCTATCTTTTATACTTCACTAGGTTTTAAAGTAGCACCTATTTGAGTATTTTTTGGGGTGGGAAGGGAGTAGGGACTAAGGTGTGGGGGTCAGGACAAGTCTTTGCCTACCTCCCTCATTCTGTTTTCACTGCAGAGGCAGCAGTGGGCGTGGGGGAGGCGTGTGTTATCCTGGCACTTCCTGAAGGACCCATGTCCCGGCCTTGCGGCAGAGTCCAGAGCCAGGTGAATGCTGGACTTGACGTCCCTACTCATGGTCCATCACGGGGCCTCAGTGCCCTCAATTGTGAGGTGGCAATCATAGAACCCCACTTTTTTCCACGGTGAGATCAGGATTAGTTAGAGTCAATACGAATTTCACACAGATGTTCCCTGAGGCTTCCGAGTCAGGTTATCAATTGTGGAGAGCGGATGCAGAACAGCCAAGACCCGGTGGGGGCGGGGCAGGCCGACTGAGTCACCCCTGGGAGTTTGGTGGGGGCAGCGAGACCAGTTGGGACTGAGCTTGAGTTTATCTGCAGGAGTGCAAGCACCATCCTGAGACCTGCCGGGGGTACTTCTGCCTGGCCCCAAGGCCGATAACAGGGTGATTTCAGGAAGGAAGCAGGGCTTACATGCCAGGTAGGGTCGTTAGAGCAAAGTCCCTGAGTTCCACCCAGGCCCTGTACCCACTGGCCTCTCCCTCAGTCCCTTCCCACCTAATTGAGGCTGGTTTCAGGCTGCAAGTCGGGGGCTGTCACTTCCCCTCTGGGGGCCTCCCGGGTTTCCCCTTGAAGTCAAATTATTAGTGCAAAAGCCAATTTAATCTGGGAGTTGAAAGGAGCTTTTAATATGTTGTGTGAAAAGGCAATAAAGCGCGGGGTGTGGGGGGGGAGGAAAGCTTTGAAGTCAGAGTGTGGGTCCATTTCACCTGTGACAGTGGAATTTTCCTGCCTGAAAGGGAATGGTGGTTATGATACTAGTAAATAACAACAATAACGACAGCGATAATAAGATTAGATGATAGGATGGAGGTGAACAGGACTCAGGACAGAGCCGGCGACGCAAGGAGCGCTCAGGAAACGAACGCTGTAAAGCAGGTGCCAAGCCTCCCCATCCAAGGGAATGAGGACGGGGAAACGGGCGCCCGAAGCCCCCCGGGGGGCTGAGCGCACCCGCGAGCCCTTCGCGCGGCGCCCGCTGGAGGCGGTGGGTATCGGGCCGGGCCGGCTCAGGCTGTCCTCGCCGCCGTCCCCTCCTCCCCCTCCCTCGTCCCCGCCGGACCTCTCCCACGACCAGGGAGGAAGTGGGAGAAATGGACAGGGGGGAAAAAATAAAGTGGGGCCGGGCCCGCGCCTCGGCACTCGCCACCCCCGCCGGTCCAGGCCACGCAGACCCTGCGGGAGCCGGGCGCCGCGCCGCCCCGAGGCCCGCAGCTGGGTGGGGGAGCCCGGAGAGCCGTGAGGGCCGCCGCCCTGCCCGCCGCACGCCCACCCTGCCCCCGCGGCCCCGGCTCCCACAGCCAAGACCCGGTGGGGGCGGGGCAGGCCCTTTTACATAATCGCGGGGGCGCGGGTCGACGGCGTCGTGCGGGGCCCCGGAGCCCCGCAGCCCTGCGCCGGCTCCCACAGGCGCGCCCGGTGCCCGCGGCGGCGGGGCCCACTGCGGTCCGCGTCGCCCACCCCGTCGCCCCCGCCCCCCAGCCGCAGGGGCCGCGCGACCCGCGTCTGTCCCCGCGGCGCGCGCCGCCCGCCCCGCCCCGCCCCGGGCGTCGGGGGCGCAGCCCGCGCCCCCCCGCGCGGAGGCGGGGGGCCTGTTTATCAGGCGGCCCCCGCCCCCCTCCGCCCCGGGGGGCCCGCTCCCCCCGCGCCCCGGGGAGCTCTGGGGCCAGATAAGCCGGCAGGCTGGCACGGCGCCGCGCGGTGGGGCGCCGAGGTCAGGGGCGGGGGGGCGCGCCGGGGGCGGGCAGGACCCCCCCAAGTCGACCAAACCTAATAACAGCCCGGGCTGCGCGGCGCGGCGGGCGAAGCCCCACGGGAGGGCAGAGACGTGGCAAGAGGGGACCTGCCGAGCCTGTTCTGGCCGCCGAGGCCGCGGGGGGGGGCGGGCGGGGCGTGGGGGGACGGCTGCTGCGGCACCTTTAAGACTAGGGAGGACCCCTCTTGCCCTCGGAGAAACCAGGAAGGGAGTCGCGAGCATCATACGGGGCTTTGGCTGTACTGTACAGTTACTGTAGGGGCAGTGACGCCGCCGCCGCCGCCGCCGCCGCCGCCGCCGCCGGAGCGAGCGAGCGCCGCGCGCCGCGCCAGAGCCAGCCTGCGAGCAGGGGCGACGCGGGGCGCGGACCCCGCGCAGAGCCGCCCGGCAGCGCCGTCCCGACCCTGGGCCCCGGCCCCGCGCGCCACGGCCCGGCCCGGCCCCGGCCTGGCCCCGCGAGGTAAGTGAGCGCGCGGCGCGGCCCCCCGCGCGGGCTGCGGGGCGGGCGCGGGCCGGGGGCGCTGCGCCCCACCCTGCCCTCCCGGGAAGGAGGAATCCGGGGAGCCGAGCCGTTCCGCAAGTTTCAGGGGAGGGGGCGGCCGGCAGCTGCCGGGAGGCTGGAGGGCTCCCCGAAATCTTGGACGGGGGTAGGGGGCGCCGCTCGGAAGGGGGGGGTTGAGGGCGAAGTACACAGGCTTGGGAGCCAGCCCCTTCCCCTCGGTGCATGGCTTTTCGGGGCGCGCGGGGTGCGGGGGAGGGGGAGCGGGGCCGTGTTGAGGGTGGGGGGAGCCGGCGTGGGGAGCCAGGGGGGCGCGTCGCGTGCTAAGTTTGCAGCTGGGGACTGGGGGAGCTCTCGCCCCCCGTGGGCCTGTTTGGTGCTGCGTGTATACGTTGGAGTTGGCCAGGATTGCGCTCCATGGGGGATGGGGGTGGAGGGGGCTGAAAAAACAGGGAGGGGGCTTTGCAAAGGAGGGGGAAGGGGTGGGGTGTCCGGGTGGGCGGCCGCGGCGGCCGCTGGGTGTCGTAGTCCTCCCGCCGCGCGCGGCTGGTAGGCGGCCGTCGGCTCGGACTCTAAGTCCCAGGGTGCTCCGCGCCGGCGGCCGGCTGCTGCTGGCGGGTAGGGGCGGTGCGGAGGAGGGGCGGTGAGCGGCGGGCCGGGCAGCCAATAGACGCGCGCGCTTCGCGCGTCGCGGCGCGGGGGCGGGCCCAGCCGGCCCGGAGGCTGGGCCTGAAGCCAGGCGCTCCTCGCCGGGGGCCGGTGGCGGTCTCCGGCTTCCGGCCGCTCGGCCCGCGGGCCGGCCCCCTCCCCGCCTCGGGGCCCCTCCCCGCCCCGTTGTGTAACCGACCCCGGCCCCCCCGTCCGCGGTCCCCGGCCCCGAGCGGGGTCACCCACCGGGGGCTTCCGGTGGAGGGCGGCGGTCGCGGCGGCCGCGGCGGCCGCGCGGCGCGGGCGACGCCGGGGATGCGCGGCCCGGAGCAGGCCGGGCCCGGCGTGGGGGAGGCGGGCGGGCGGACCCAGATCCGGGGTAATTTGCATCGCCCTCCCCCAAGCCCGGGTGGGGATTGGCCGCCGGCGGCGGGGGGTGGCGCGGGGCCCGGCTCACTGCCGCCTCCCGGCCCCTCGGAGGGAGCCAGCCCAGCCGCCGCCGCCGCCGTCGCCTCCGGGGCCGGGCCTCTCGCCGCCGCCCGAGGAGGAGGTAGGAGCCCCCCGGCCGCGCCGCGCGGGGCCCGTGGGCCGGGGCTGGGCCGGCTGCGCGCTGCGGCCGGCGCGGGGAAGGGGGCCGCTTCCTGCCTCCCCCGGGCCTGACTCAGCCCCGGGCGGGGGGCCCGGCCTGGCCCCTCGCCCGCCCGCGCGGCCGCCCGCCCGGCCCCGGCCCGCGGGGAGGGGGCGGCGAGCACCACCCCCTTCCCGCGCCCCCACGGCGCGTGACCCTGTCTCCTCCAGCTCGGACCCCCCCTTCCCCTTGACGCTACCACCACGTGCGAAGCCGGGCCCGGGCCGAGCGGGGGGTGGGCGCCGGGATCCGGCTTCCTCCCCGCCCTGCCTCCTTCCCCGCCCGGCGCCGGCCGCCCCCTCCGCGCGGGCCTGGGAGCCGGGCGGGGGCCGAGCCGACGCGTGGACCCCGGGCCCGGGCCCTGCAGCTCGCGCGCCGCCGCGGGGGACGGTGTCCGGCCAGGCCCGGCACCCCTGGGCGCCCACTAATGGGTGGGGGAACGCGGCCCGGCGCCGGCAGGGCCGCGAGAGCGAGGCAGGCAGCTCCTCTCCGCCCCTGCCCGGCGGCGGAAGTGAGAGAGGTGTTGGTGCCCCGTCCCCGGGTGTGCCCACCTGGCTCACCCCCCCACCAGCCAGCTGCTCCTGGGAGCAGGGCTGGCCAGAGAGGGCGTCCGGGATTCCGTGTCCACCCCTCACCCCTAGCACGGCCAGGGCGTAACCCCGAGCGCGCCGCTCCTATCTGGGGGGGCTCTCCCTAGAACCAGCAGATCACTTCCTATTGGCAGGGCTGGTCTTGGGAGAGGTCCGGGGTGCCTGCCTGGGCCCCGCTGCTGCCTGGACTGAGGGCTGCAGGCAGGGGCTGTTCTCCCTGGAGGACCACCCCCGGTGGGGCCCCTGCAGCTCGCGGGGCCTGGCACTTGTCGCCTGGGCTCGGGGCTCTGTTTACCGCCAGCCATCGCTGTGGAGACGGGAGCCTGGGGGAGGGGAGGGACAGGAGCTAGTGGCTGGAAGAGCGAAGCCCTGGGATCCGCATGCCTAATGAAGAAAGAGGAGCCATCGGGGACACTGAAATTTTAATTCGTGGGTCACTTTGGGGGGGTATTTATTATTCAGTTCTGATTGGCTGCGGGGTGGCCAGTCTGCACCGTGGCGGGGCCAGGAGCCATGCAGCTCTCAGCTGAGGCCCTTGGAGAAGCTGCGGGCGGCTGCAGGGCCGCCTGTGTGCCCCTTTCTCTGTGCGGGAGACTGAGGCCCAGCAGAGCTCAGCCTTCGCCAGCTGGGGGAGGTTCCAGGGCAGTAGCAAGTCCTGTTTTTTTACTTCCTTTCTTTTCCTTGGGGCCCTGTGACCTACAGCTGGGTCTGGCTGGTGGCTGTCCCTATCGACATGAGAAAACCGAGGCCCAGAGGGGAGTTTGAACATGAGTATCGGGACTTGGGGGGCTGTGTTGCACAGAGTGAGGCCTAGAAGGAAGCAGAGAGCAGCCCAAGGTCACCCAGCCAAAGCTGGGTCTGACCCCTGTGGTCTGCCTTCTGGCCCGGGACTTGTCCACAGTCCCCCCTGTGTCGCAGCTGAGGGGTGCCTGCCCACCTGTTTTCCAGCAGGCAGCAAGCTTGACAGCAGGAACCTGTCAGCCAAATGGGGTGCCCCCCCAGGCTTATTAAACTCCTTGTGTGAGAAGGATGGTGAGGCTCAGAGAAGGCCTGAGGGGCCCAAGGTCACACAGCATGAGCCCTGGTCCTCCTGCCTCCATTGTTCCCTTGCAGCAGGCACCTTTAAGACCCTCTTGGAATTACAGCCCTGCACCTGGGCACCTCGCCCCTGAAGATGGGCAGGGCTCTGGGTTTTTACAACTCGTTACACCTGAGGAGTCACTTTCCAAGAGCCAAGACTCAGGGCCACCCCCTCCGAAGCAGAACCTGCCGAGGAGGGCATCACTGGGATTCCCGGTGCTGGTGTGCTGGCTCTTTGACCTTGGATGTGCCCCTTAGCCTCTCGGCCCATAAAATGGAGTTGTTGTAGGGTCCCTCCAGGTGCTGCCTGCAGATACACCTGTGTTCTCTCCCTCCCTGGTGGAGGCAGCATTTGGGTCATCTTGGCTCTACAGGGATCCTAAGGGAGTTTGCACCAGCTGGATGCCTGAGACGTTTGGCACCCCTTACCTGTCATCTTGTGCTCCAGGCACCTGGGTGGCTGTAAACCGCCCTGCAACAGCCCTGGGCAGTAGGGACCAGAGGAACAGGCTTGGGTGGGGGCCAGTGTGGTCCAATCCCAGCCTGGCCCTGAGGTCCACCAAGGGAGGTCACCTCCCCTCTGCCAACTTCAGTTTTCCCATCACTACAATGAGGAGATTACCTTCAGCCCCAGCGTGTCATCGCGAGGATTTACTCAGTGATGCCCCAGGAATGTTTGTTGAGCGACTGCTGTGTCGTGTCAGGGCCTGGGGGAGCCCCTCCTGCATGCCAGTGCTGATGACCCAGGTCGGGCCCCTGCCCTAGGCTCATAGGTGTCCGCTGGCCTCCAGCCCTGCCCTGGGTGTGCTGTGTGACCTCCGGCAAGCCTCTCCTTTTTCTGGGCCATCTTCAGGCAGCTCCGAGGGGACGTGAGAATACACCATCCTCAGCCCCCAGGATGGGAGCTTTAGTCACCTGCTGAGACCTGGGGCAGTATGTGTGGGGTGAGGATAGGAGCCCTGGGAGAACATGTTGGGTGGGATGGGGCCAGGTGGCCGGTGTTCACCAGCTTTGCGGTGTGAACCTGGCAAGTTGCTTTCTCTCCCTGAGCCTCAGTTCCCTGACCTGCAAAATGGGACAGCAATGACATGCCCTGCCTCCTGGGTGTTGAGATATCACAGCCAGGCTTCCCCTTTCCTCCAGCCCCTGTTGGGCAGCCTCTGCCCTTGGGGCGCCACAGCCCAGAAGGTGCCCCGTGGAGGACCTGGCGCTCCCGAGGAGCGAGGCCAAAGGACCAGCCCATCCATCTGTCCCCCCAGTGGGCTGTGGACAGCCACTTGGTAGAAGTGTCCCCACCCACGCCTTTCTGGTTTAACTGGAAAACAAGGCTGGGTCCCACCTTTCATCAGGATGTGTTTGATGGGAGGGAACTGGCTGGATTTGTGGGCACAGGGCTCGGGGGCCCAACAGGCCAAGCATCCCTTTGTCTGGGGCTTCCAGGTTCAGCCCTCCACTTGCTCAGGCTGAAGGTGGGGGTGCGGGTTGTGCCTGTGCAGGTGCCTTTGGGTGACAGGCAGGCAGGCCTCAGGGGAGGGAGGGAGAAGCCTGGAGGCAGAGAGGGGCAGGGCTCCTGGAGGTCAACGGGCTCTCCCGGGTTTCTTGGATGAGCAGGTGCAGCCTGAGTGAGGGCGGCCAAGACAGACAGTGATGGGATTCTTTGAAGCCTGGCTTTGCTTCCCCAGCCGACGGGAAGCTCATTTCTTCATCTCGCTATGGCCGGCTCTGTCTTCCTGGGCCTGCATCTTGGAACCCAGTCTTGGTGTCCGTGCTGTCCTCCTTTGCCCATGACAGCACTCAGAGTGTGGGGCCAGGGTGGCCTGTGCCCCACCGGTGAGTTGGGGGCCAGATGGGATCCTCGCGACCCCCTCATCCTCCTACCCCCACAGCCCCCCACACATACTTCCCACTGGGCCTGCAGCCTTCCTGCCTCTGGCCCTTTAAGGCCCTGGCAGGAAGCCCCTCCCCATTTAGGGCAATAAATGGACACATAAAATGGCCGAGGGCCTGTTTGCTGGTGTCTGGCCAGAGGGAGGCCTGTGAGGGCAGGCGGGCAGGGGGTGGGCTGGCAGCACACAGTCAGCAGCCACCCTGGACCTTTGGTGCCTGCCCCCCGCCCCCCCTCATCGGGATGCCAAATTCCTGTCCCATTAAACCCCTAGCTAGGGACCGGGCCAGGCAGAGATTGGCACCAGGTCAGGGCGGGGTAACCCTTCAGGACCAACCTTGCAACACAAGCCGCCTGTCTGGGAGGGAGCGGGGGCGACCGGGCGTGGGCCTGGCAGCTACACCTGGGCACCAGACTTGCTGTGTGACCTTGGACTGGCCGCTCACCCTCTCTGGGCCTGGTTTCACTCCCCTGGCTTCCTCCTTGTACACGCCAACCCACTTCTTTGGCGCATGGTAGGTGGGGAGGGGGCCGAAACAACATTTGGAGGTGAAGGTCAAAAGCCCCTCGTTCATGGGGGTTGAGGGGGCGGGATTGAACAGCCTCGTTGGGCCTTTAGGGATCAGTGCTGGCACATAGTAGGTCTCCAAGCACTATTTGCAGAATGGACAAGAGTGGGACCTAGAGCTCCCCCAGACCCCCTGCCATGGTCACGACCCCTGAGGAAACGGAGGCAGAGAGGTCACCCAGCTTAGGAGTGAGGAGCCAGGCCACTGTGTGTGGCGCCTAGTGTGAAATGTCCCTTCTTTGGTTTCCCTTTGTATTCTCTGTGGGTGGAGGGTGCGGGGGCCCCAACTCCTCAGGAAGCTGCCCTTCCAGGAGCTCCTCCAGGAGGGTGCTGGGTGGCAATCGCTGCCCCCCCCTCAGCTGGCTGCCCCTCTCCCCGCCAAGGCATGTGGGTGGGCGAGGCCGGCTTGACCCTGGGAGCCTCCTGCTAACCCGGCCTCTTCTTCACTGGTCCCCTTTCCCAAGCAGCCACCCCAGGGCCTTTGCCTCTGCTCTTCCTCATGCCCAGGACACCCTTTGTACAGTCCTTCCTGGGTGGCACCTTCTGGTCCTGCCCTGGCGTCTCAGTGGTTGGGTGACAGCAGCTCAGGCTGTCCCAGGTCAGAGAGGCCGAATCCCCGCCTGGCACTGCTCTGCTCTGTGTCTTTGTCCTGGTCTGGTCACCTCCCCGAGCCTCCTCTCTTCTGAGGAGCCCAGGGTTCTACAGTGGACAGGATGAGATCAAAGTGCCTGGTTAGTCCCAGAAAGTCCCAGGGCACAGAGGAGACCCCTCTCCCTAGGGGGCTGGAAGCTGGTCTGGGAGCTGCAGCAGTGATCCTGGGTCCAGTGGGAGGTGGGATTAGCACCGTCCCTGTCCTGGGTGTCCACGGCCGTGGGTGTGCCCGCCATCCAGGGAGGCAGGGCTGGGTGTGGGCCCTCTCCAGCCCGTAGCTGTTTGATCTTTGGTTCATACAGTTGAGCGCTGCACCCCTACTGTGTGCCACCCCAGGGAGGGCCCATTGTAGGGGCCTGGGAGCAGCCCACAGGGAAGAGGGCACCCCACCTCCAGCCCAGGAGGAGCCTGCTGAGGCCTGCCCTCTGCCGCCAAGTCAGCAGCAAGGCCCCGATCCCGCGGAGGCCCAAGCATGAGGGTGGAGCTGTGATGAAAGATGGCCGGTGGGTGTGGGCCTGGGCTGGGGACCCTGGCCCTGGCCGGCGTGGGGGTAGGGCTTCCTGGAGCAGAGAAGTGTGTTGGGTCATCACTGCTGGGGAAACCGCCATGTGCGGGGGCACCCACTAAGTGTCAGGTGCCAGGCAGGCCTCTGCAATCAAAGGGAGCCATGAGGCACACAGTGGGTGTTTCACTGAGCGGGCTCAGCTGTCCTTTCTCGCCCAGTTGCAGGGTCTTCTGCCTCTTTCTGGGAGGGAGGGCCTGGGAGGCCCAGGTGGGGTAGTGGCCTGGGGCGTGGCAGGCAGGTGGCATGTGCCCCTGGAGAGACGGTGTGGGTCAGGTGTCTGCAGAGCCAGTTTAGTTTCCAAGGAGAGGGAAGAGGTGACGGCTTGGTGGCGGGAGGGTGGGGGTTGGGAGGTGGGGGGCCAGTCGCTTGCCTCCATCAGTTCCTGGACTCTGAGCCCTATGGGTCAGCCTTGCTGGGCACCCATGGCCAGGATTCTGGGGGTCTCTGGGCCTTGGTTTTCTCCCATGTCAGGAGGGGTGTTATGCTCTTCTCATGGGGGCTTACCTTGGCTGGCACCTCCCAGGCTCCACCCTTTGAGGGAAGGGTGTCTGATGATTATCGGGGGCAATAGAGATCCCTGCGGGGAGAAGACATGGACCCTCAGGTCCTTTGCATGTGGCTTTGTTCACCCAAGGGCCACCCAGCCGGTGGGGACCGGCACCTTGGGCCAGGCTTGAGGCCCAGTGGCTTCTACGAGGTGTGGGATAGAGTGGCCACGGGAGGGGGAAGGCACCTGGCCTATTTCAGGTCCTTACCTAGAGGCCCCTGGAGACACCTCGAGGTCCGAGGGGCCCCCAGGGCACCTGGGGGACAGTGGCAAGCAGGGCCAGGGTGGCCATCTTGGGGCCTTGGTGGCCTGGATGAGGGAGAAGACGAGCAGCCAGGGTGGTTCTGATCCGGGGCCCCATCTGCCCACTCGGCCCCCAGGGCCCAGGGCCAGACGGCAGATGGTGGTGGGAGCTGCCACAGGGGACTTCCATGCCTGAGCCAGGGATGGGGTCGCCCTCCCCCCTCCTGTTTCTAGCAGCCACATCTGAGGAGCCTCCCCCCACCACCACTGCAGGCAGGCAGAACGGGGTGGGGGGGGAGGCTGAGCAGCTGGTACGCCAGCCCGTCGGGGAGAGAGGGCGGGACGTGGCCAGAGGCGTCCTGGGAAGTGTAGTGCCTGCCTGAGCACTGCACAGGGGCCGCTGTCCATCTGGAGGCCTGGAGCCCGGTCCCAGTGCAGCCCTGGGTCAGGACAGTCCCATCCTGGCCTTGGGTTTGAGCGGACCAATCCTGGGCGCCCTTGCTGGGCTGGCGGCCTGTATCTCACTTGCCACAAACGGAAGGATCCGGGTTAGACGAGGCTGGGCCACTCGCCTGGGACGCTGGGGGTCCCAGGGTCCTTAGGAGGCTGAGAGAGGCCCAGTTTAGCCCTCTTCCTGCTGGCCAGGGCCTCTGGCTCAAAAGCTGGCTGGCCAGGCCTGGAGGAATGTGGGTTGTGTTGGGTGGCTCGGGGCAGCCGGGGGCTCCCCGGAGAGGGTGGAGGGGTGGGGACAGGAGCCAGAGGGTTGCACAAGAGCCCGAGTGGGTGGATGAGTCATAGCCCAGGGGAAGGCGGAAAAAAGGCGGGGTGGGGAGGGGGTGGGACAGAGTCCTCAACGGCCCTAGCTTTTCCGAAGGCCTCTGCCCATTTGACAGATGGGGACGTTGAGGCCTGGAAAGTGACAGGGCCTTGTCGGGGCCGCACAGTGCAGACTGGGGAAAGTTGGGGAGTGCCTGGGCCGGCAGGAGGCCGGCAGGGCCCCAGGCCCCATTCCTCCTTCGTGGCGGTGGCCTGGTTTCCCCCATTACTCACTTCTAGGGCCGAGCTGAGTCCTGGGGACTCCATGAGGCAAGAAGGGGTTTGTCCTGCAGAGTCACACCCCACCCCACCAGGGCACGCCCATGACCCCAGTGACCCTGGCCCAGTCCCTGGGTCTCAGCCTCGCCCCTTCCTGCTGACTCAGAGCCTGCGAGACTGAGGCCCCCGCCTCACCGAAAGTCAGGAGTGAGGGTTGGGGGGGGGGCAGGAATCCCAACAGGGGTGGGTGGGCGGACCAGCTGAATGTCTGAACTGGGGCACTGCCATGGGGCCTCGGGCAGTGGTCCCTCCCTGAGCCCTGTCTTCTCACCTCTTTGGTAGAGACGGTGCTGCCCACGGTCTGCCAGGGACTTGGACATGAAGGCACACAGCAGGCGGCCTGTGACGCGGGTATAGGCAGAAGCCTGCGCTCAGACTCAGTAGGAAACAACTCGTATCTGCACTTACCGAGCGCCGACTGTGTGCCCCGTGGACGGTGCTCCTGTGGGCCCCCCGGTGGAGGGGCAGGTGCCAGTCTTCATCCCTCAAGCCCTCGGTGTGGGTTTTGCCACCGTGACCTGATGTTCTGCGATCTGATGCAGAACTAGGCAAGGACTGTCCCGGTGCACAGTGGGGAAACCGAGGCCAGGAGCCAGGGCGGGGCCCTCCCCCATCCTCACAACCACCCCTCCCCGCCGCACTGCAGGTCTCCGCGCAGAAGATGGCTGGCGGCGTGGACGGCCCCATCGGGATTCCGTTCCCCGACCACAGCAGTGACATCCTGAGCGGACTCAACGAGCAGCGGACGCAGGGCCTGCTGTGCGACGTGGTGATCCTCGTGGAGGGCCGCGAGTTCCCCACGCACCGCTCGGTGCTGGCGGCCTGCAGCCAGTACTTCAAGAAGCTGTTCACGTCAGGCGCCGTGGTGGACCAGCAGAACGTGTACGAGATCGACTTTGTCAGCGCCGAGGCGCTCACGGCCCTCATGGACTTCGCCTATACAGCCACGCTCACCGTCAGCACGGCCAACGTGGGCGACATCCTCAGCGCTGCCCGCCTGCTCGAGATCCCCGCCGTGAGCCACGTCTGCGCCGACCTCCTGGACCGGCAGATTCTGGCGGCCGACGCGGGCGCCGACGCCGGCCAGCTGGACCTCGTAGATCAAATTGATCAGCGAAATATCCTCCGCGCCAAGGAGTACCTCGAGTTCTTCCAGAGCAACCCCATGAACAGCCTGCCCCCCGCCGCCGCCGCCGCTGCCGCCGCCGCCGGCTTCCCGTGGTCCGCCTTCGGTGGATCCGACGATGACCTGGACGCCACCAAGGAAGCCGTGGCCGCTGCCGTGGCCGCCGTGGCTGCTGGCGACTGCAACGGCCTGGACTTCTACGGGCCGGGCCCCCCGGCTGAGCGGCCCGCAGCCGGGGACGGGGACGAGGGCGACAGCAACCCGGGCCTGTGGCCGGAGCGAGATGAGGACGCCTCTGCTGGGGGTCTGTTTCCACCCCCGGTGGCCCCGCCAGCTGCCACCACGCAGAATGGCCACTATGGCCGGGGTGGGGAGGAGGAGGCGGCCTCGCTGTCAGAGGCCGCCCCAGAGCCAGGAGACTCTCCGGGCTTCCTGTCGGGCACGGCCGATGGCGAGGACGGGGATGGGACCGACGCGGACGGGCTGGCGGCCAGCACGCTGCTCCAGCAGATGATGTCGTCGGTGGGCCGGGCGGGGGCGGCGGTGGGCGACAGCGACGACGAGTCGCGAGCGGACGACAAGGGCGTCATGGACTACTACCTGAAGTACTTCAGCGGCACCCACGACAGCGACGTGTACCCTGCCTGGTCGCAGAAGGTGGAGAAGAAGATCAGGGCCAAGGCCTTCCAGAAGTGCCCCATCTGCGAGAAGGTCATCCAGGGTGCGGGCAAGCTGCCGCGGCACATCCGAACCCACACCGGCGAGAAGCCCTACGAGTGCAGCATCTGCAAGGTCCGCTTCACCAGGTGAGCCAGTGCCACCGCGGGGTGCCCCTGGGGCCCCCGCTGAGCCCCCAGCCACACGCGTGCGGGCACACGCTGCTTAGGGGTGCCCCCGTGCCCCCTGCAAGTGGGGGAGCACGGGCACTGACCCAGATGGCCACGCAAAGCGTGAAGCTCGCCGGCTCTGCTGCGGGCGGCCAGGGGACGGTGCGGGGACCGGAGGACAGTGTGCTCTGGGAGAGGCCGAGAGCCCCGTCGGGAGCAGGGAGCCCTGGTTGTTGAGTCGCGTTGTCTCAGGGGACTTGCTCCATTCTGGTGGCATTTGCAGAGCCCCTGCCGGGCGCCGGGGATGCAGGAGTAGGAGAGGCAGGCCAGAATCCCCGGGGGGGGGGAGGGCAATGGAGCACAAGCACGCGAAAACCACAGAATCGATGGCCGGAGTTGGTGGACCAGTGCTGAGGGGGAAAGAACAGAGTGAGGTGGGGGGCGTGGGGGTGGGTGGATGCTGTTGACACTGCGTTAGACAAATAGCTGAGACCTGCAGAGGTGAGGGAGGGGGCGTGGGGACAGGGAAAGGCACCGGGAGCAGCCAGTGCAAAGGCCCGGAGGCCTGTTCAGCTCGGAGGCTCACTGTGGCCAGTGGAGGAAAGTTGGCGCAGGAGTCGCTGGGCTTGGTCCCTGGACAGGAGTTTGCGGCCAGCCTGGGGGAAATTGGTGATTTGGTCGTGAAGAGTCCAGAGGTGGCTGGCTGGGCCTTGTGGGCCAGCCCTGTGCGGGCAGGGGCCTGGCGTGCAGGGGCCTGGCCAGGCTGAATGACTCAGCACCGCCCCTACCCACACCCGCCCTGGGGTTCCCCCAGACACTCCCACCCAGGTTGAAGAAAGAAGTCATTGTCCCAGCTGCCTAGCCCTGCCCCACTGGGACAGGACCTGGGGGCTGACCCCTGGCCCCCTCCCCAGTGGGCCGGGGAGGAGGGTGTGGCCTGGACTCTAGGGCCCGGGAGTGCCAGTCAGGGGGCAAAGGGTATTGCCAGGGAGGCGGGCAGTCTAGTCAAGGCCTGCCCCCACCTTTGGGGAGAATGTGGTAGTCTGAGAGGCTGCCTCTCCCTCCAGGTGGGGGCATGGACGTGGCTGTGGGCCCTGCCTTCGTGGGTCTCTGGACCCCAGACGACCCAGCAAGCCAGGGTCTGGAGCGGGGACCAGGATGGCCTGTGACTCCGACCAGGCTCAGTTTCCTTCTGACCTAGAGTACCCTCGGCCACCCTATCCCGATCCCAGTCCCATGTGCCAGTCAGGTAGACTGAGGCCCAGAGCGGGGCGCCAGGCCAGGCCTCTTCTCCCCCACACGCCCACCTGGCTCCTCTCTGTCCTCAACCAGGGGCCCAGCCCCCACCCCTCCCTCCAGGCCCGGGAGCCCAGGGGCCCCTCTGAGTCACACCAGAGAGTTGAGTAAGCGGGGCCTGTGGTAGCCGGGGCTATAATTACCAGGCCCGGGCTTGGGGTGTTGAAACCGGCGCTGCCTCCCCCTCCCCCCGCCGCAGCGCAGCCCCCGGCCCGCCGTGCGGCTTGTGCAAGTCACTTGGGCCTCTGCGCCCGCGCCGGGCTGGGGGAGTCTGCAGCGTGGAGCAGTGTGAGTCCCCGCTGTCCCTGCCGGGCCAGCTGCGCTGGTATCTGGCTGGGGCGCCGGGAGGCTTGGCAGGGCCCCAGGCGGGGGCCCCGTCACGGCTCCCTCCCGTGGGTAGGGAAGGGATTCAGAGAGGCTCGGGCGCTGCCCACAGGCACATAGCAGGCAGGGTCCAGGGCCCTCTCCGGACCTCTGGGGGCCCTGGGTGCACCCCGTTTTCCTGTTTCGCCCAGGACCATGCCGGGCCATGGCCTGCCGTCCAGAGGGGGTCACAAGGGGTCGCAAGCTCGAGGCCAGCGGGGGTCAGGGGAGCTGGCCCGGCGCCCGCTGACCCTCGCCCCGTCCGCAGGCAGGACAAGCTCAAGGTGCACATGAGGAAGCACACAGGGGAGAAGCCGTACCTGTGCCAGCAGTGCGGGGCGGCCTTCGCCCACAACTACGACCTGAAGAACCACATGCGCGTGCACACCGGCCTGCGGCCCTACCAGTGCGACAGCTGCTGCAAGACCTTCGTGCGCTCCGACCACCTGCACAGACACCTCAAGAAGGACGGCTGCAACGGGGTGCCCTCGCGCCGCGGCCGCAAGCCCCGCGTCCGGGGCGGGGGGCTCGGCGGACCTGACCCCGGCCCCGGGGCCAGCGCGCCGCCCTGCGGCCCTGCCCCACCCGGCTCCCCCGAGGCCCGGCGCAACGGCCAGGAGAAGCACTTTAAGGACGAGGACGAGGATGAGGACGAAGCCAGCCCCGACGGCCTGGGCAGGTTGAATGTAGCTGGCACTGGTGGCGGGGGTGGTGACGGGGCCGCCGGGGCCCCCTCTGACGGCAGCCTCGCGGCCGGACTCGCCTGAATACCAAAAAGGAAAAGCAGAAACCCGAGAGAGAGCGAGAGAGAGAGAGAGAGCGAGAGAGAGAGAGAGAGAGAGAGAGAGAATCACCCACCACCCCCCAAAAAACACAAAAAAAGAAAATCTATCTATATACAGATATCTATATCGATATATATATATACAGATATATATATATATGTATATGTATGTGTGTGTGTATATATATATATGTATGTATGTATATGTGTGTATATATATATATATATATACATATATATATATATATATGGCGTCACAGATTCTAGGATAGCGCTTTCTCAGATTTTTCTCTTTCATGATGTTCTCTTCCTCCACGGGGACCCCTGCCTCCCCACCCCGAGCTCCTCCTCCCCCACCCTGTCGATGGGTTTCGGGGCTTGGGTTGGGGATTTTGTGGGACACAAGGATTCTGAGCCCACGGGGGTGCCCCCGGCTTGGGGTCTGGGGTCCCATCCAAGGCCTGGTCAGGGCCCTGGGCCTTGGGTGGGGGTGGGGACCGTGGGAGGCCCAGGACTAGGGTGGGCTTTAGTTTTCCTCCCCTCGCTGGTTTCTATGAGTCTTTCAGACAAGACTTTAAATGATTTCTGTCCACTCTGAGTGGACATTAAAATGGTCCCCATCCCTACCCCACCCTCCTTCCTCAGGGCACTTATTAAGTGGGGGTCTTCCCCCTTGATCTCCCCAATGGCCGCCTTGCCCCCATCCCTGCCCGTGGTACCCCTGTGTCTCCTGGCCACTGCAACGCAAGTCTATTTCCAGGTGTGAGGCAAGGGGGTAAGATGAGGGTCAGAGGGGCGCCAGGGGCTCCCGCTGCCTACCCTCACGGCACTTACACCCGCGGGCCACCGCTCAGCACTCCCACCACCCCAGGCTGTGTCCCCGGACCCAGGCCACCCAGACCCCTGTGAGACATTTGGAGATTTAAATGGTCTTCGCCCCCTTCCCTTGGCCCTCTCCCAATTTTTAAAAGCACTTTTTAGATTGTTTTTCCCTCTTTTCCTCCTGAAAAACAAAATTTATATATATATAGAGAGATATATATAAAATACACTTTTCCTCAGAGGAGCAGGAACAGTGTGGGGTGAAACAGCCGAGAACAGAGGGAACCCAGGGTCTCACGGTGGCAGGGATGAGGGGGAGAGAAGAATCCAGAAGTTCCAGTGTCACAAAAGCAATAAAAACAAGATTTCACAAAACGAGAGGGAAGGAAAGAAAGATCACCAACCACAAGTAGAAGTCTCGGCACTTTGTAACAGAACGGGTACTACACTTTATCTTAATTTAAAAACATGTTTACAAGTTGCAACCAACTTCTATGAAAAGTCGAAAAGACAAAAAAAATAAGAGCGAGAGAGAGCGAGAGAGAGCGAGAGAGAGAGCAAAAAGAAATTCCTAAAAGTCGATTTATTTTTGTACAAAATAATAAAAAAGAAAACCCACCACCAGACGTAGAATCCACTTCTGTTCCTGGAGGTGAGAAGTGGGTCAGGAAGGCCGAGGCCAAGGCCAAGGTCAAGGGCCTCGGAGGGTGTTTGCGCTTCACCGCCGGGCTTGCCTGGCAGGCAGGGCTATGGGATTTTTGTGTTTCTGCTGTGTCCCCCACTCCCGTTCTGTCCCTTTTTTGGTTGATATAAGAAATGTCTCATCCCTGCTAGCCATACGGTGGCCACCCATTCCGTGGGGACCCTCCTTGCTGACTGCCCAGCTCAGGGATGGGCCTTCCCACCAGCCAGAGCAGTACAGCCCACCCCCACTCCACCCTCACTGTCCTCCCATCCCCACTCACTTCGGGGCTTCCGGCCCCCCAACACAGCTGCCCTTCCTTATGGCCACTGAGGAGCTGCCATCATGGCCATGCCATCTCTGGGGAGGTGGGAGACAGGAGGCCCCCCCCTCCAGGGCTTGCACCCCCAGGCACCCCTCTTTTTACTCAAAGGCACTGACTGTCACGTGGGGGCTGACACTGGCCTCCCCCAGCCTCTGGCTCCCCAAAGGCCCGGTGTCGACCGAGCCACAGGCCACGGACAGGGGCCAGGGCAGGGGAGGCCAAGGTGTCAGAGCTCGGGCACCCGCACCCCAATCTCTCTGCATATGCAATGCCTACGTGGGGCCTGTACATAGACACTCTGCTGAGCTGAGACCCTTCCTCGCTGAAGCCCAAGGGGGCGTGCCCCTGCTGCTGACCCGACTCCCGGTCCCCGTGTGCTCTGTGACAAACCCCGTTTTCTCACCTTTCTCATTTTCTTTTTGTAAAGGGAAGCTTTTTCAGAAGGCAACTTTCAGCGTTCTTTCTACAGGATAGTTTTCATCTCCTCCTGGTGCCCCCACTTCCTGCAAGCCCGTCAGCCCCCCAAATGTCTCAGGACCCCCCCTCCTGAGGGGGTGGCAGGGGAGCCCAGGGCCAGGTGGCCTGGTTCACACCCCAGAGTCACGGGGCAGGCTCTTTCAGAGGACCATGTGTGGAGGCCAAGCAGAGAGCTGGAGCACCCAGGCCAGAGTTTCCCACCCCCAGCTTCCTCTCCCCCCACCCACACACCTCCTCGCAATAAAACCAACTGAAAAATGATAGCTGTCGTCCTGGCCAGTGGGGGCGACCGGGCTTGGGGGGTCGAGGCCTCTGGGACTGGTGGGGGCAAGGGCTGAGCCCCGCTGAGTACACTTTAACTAAGCTCCTTGGGAATTGCACTAAACCCCGACCCCCAGCTTTCTCCAGCCCTGCCCACCCACTCTGCCTTAACCCCTCTTCTGCTCCCCACCAGCCTGTCCCAGGGGCCGAAGCGTCTGCATGGGCCCAGAGCTGGGACCTCCGCCCGCCCAGCCCGGCCCCCCAACTTCGCGCAATCACATACTGTATATAGACGTGGATCAATTTTATTTTTATTCTTTAAATTAAGGTCGTGATAAAGTGTTGCCAAAGATACTGCTGAATTCTTGCGTTTCAGGAAACAAACAAACAAACAAAATTTGAGGGGGAACGTGCTGACTGGTCGGAAAGGACACAGCATAAAGTTTTTTTGTTTGGTTGTTTGGGGTTTTTTTGTGTTTTCTTTTTTGGGGTGTTTTTTTTTTTTTTAACTGCCTGGTACAAAAAAAAAAAGCAAAATTGTTCTTTCCAACCTCTTGGTGAAGTTGGGTGGATGTGTGTGTGCGCGTGTGTGCGGGAGTGAGGTCCAGGCGGTGGGGGGCTTCAGGCAGGGGCTCCGGGTCAGGGTGCTGGGCCTGGCAGGATGGGAGGTGGGGGAGGGGCCGGGAGCCCCCGACCTGAAGCCGTCCCCAGCCTGCCCAGGTAGAGGGAGAGAGATCAACACCCTTGCTGCTGCTCCTTGCCTAGCCCCCGACCCCAACCCCAACCCTGCCTTTTGAGATAATGAGAAAAAAAAAGGCAAAAAAATTAAAAAAAGAAATTAAAAACCAGTGAATGTAAAGTGCCGGACCAGGCCCAGCCTGGCACGGGTGTGGGCCTGTGCCCAGCCGGGCTCCAGCAGGCCATACCAAAGTCTGCCCCCTGGGGCGGCCCGCCCAGGAGACCCCACGTGGCTGTCTCGTCTTGTCACCCTGTTTATACAGGGCTGTTCCTCTGCTTCCTTTCGAGGGGGGGTCTCAGGTGGGAGGGGAGGGTCCCCCAGTCCCCTCCAGGGTCTTCTGGAGAGTCTGCACTACTGAGACCCATCGGCCGTGACGGGAGTGGCCACGTCGCACATGGTGGGACCGAGGTGGGGGCCGGGGCTCCCTCAGGACCGAGGCCGTCCAGGCAGCCAGGATGGTAGGAAGCAAGACAGAGTGAAAGGAAAAAAAATTAAAAACCAACAAAAAAAGCAAAAATCCTATTTTTTGAGAAAGAAAGATATTTATATTTGCAGTTTTATTTTAAAAAGTTATTTAAGCTGAGGAAGCAGCCTTCCTGGAATGGGGTGTTGGCTGGCACAGGACGGGTCAGGGCCTGGGGGCTTGGGCGCCCAGGAGTCGTAACCTCAGAGTTCAGACTAGCTCGCACTAAATACATAGATTTACATGGGGGGTGGGGAGCAGGCCCAGGAGATGGGGCCGGGGAGACCCCCAGCCCTCGGCCGGGGCTGCCTGGAGGGCATGGCCAGGGGTCCTGATGCCCAGGTCCTCCCCACCCCTCCCAGGCCCAACACAAGGTGCCTTGGACTTTGGGGGGGGGCCAGGCCTGGCAAATGCGGGGTTGGGGTGGCGCCTCTGGGGGCACAGAGCACAGACATTCCATAGACTGTATTTGAGAGTCTTTATAAAATGTGGGAGATTAAAAAAATCGATTGATAAAAATGCACTTTTCGGGGGTGGGGGGAGAAGCTTTAAAAGTAATAAAAACAAAAAGAGAAAAAAAATGATGAAAAACCAGACAAAAAAAATCATTTTTCTTGTACATAAAAAAACCACTAAACGCAGCCTGTTACGACCGCTGCCTGATTTTGATGTTGTGTTTTGTTGGGGAGATTTGGGAGCAGGGATGGAGGGTTTGGGTGGTCCTTCCCCAAGCGCTGGGCCCCTAGTCCACGGGGGACCCCCTAAGTGGGTTCTAGTGAGTGGACCCCAAGCTTGGCCTA
This sequence comes from Cynopterus sphinx, assembly GCA_030015415.1. Lineage (NCBI taxonomy): Eukaryota > Metazoa > Chordata > Mammalia > Chiroptera > Pteropodidae > Cynopterus > Cynopterus sphinx. The sequence continues at coordinate 38,433,562 of CM057390.1, read as the reverse complement.
ATGCTTCCTGTCAGGCCTGGGTGGTGGAGTGGGGCCGGGAAGGGCACGGATGCAGTGATCCTGCCTCTGGGCTCCGGGATGGGGTGGGTGTCCCTGTCACTGTCAGTGCCTGGGCCCCCACAGAGGAGGGGACACTCCCAGGCTCAGGGAGGTGGCTCCAGCAAGGGGAATGGTGGGGGTGGGCAGGGATAACCGGCCTGGCCAGCCTCCGTCACCCGTAACCACAAGGTTCCTGGAGGCCCTGGGCAGGGTCCTGGCCTCTGCCAGGGAACCCCATCTGCCAGAGGCCCCTACTGACACGATCAAGGATCGAGCTGGCTGCTCACCCCACATCCCCAAGGAGGAAGTTGGGCTGGGGCCCACTCACTGAGGCAGGGGTCTGGGTTGAGGAGACCAAACGGGGCTGCTTTGGGGGCCCTGGGGAGAGCCCCCCTCCCTGCTCCAGTCAGACTCAAGCCAGCAAGCCCGGGTGGGGATGGGTGATGGGCACCAGGGGGCACAGGTGGCCAGTCACGGCCTGTGAGAGGACCAGCCAGGCTCCGGAAAGGGAATCTGTGGGGCCCGGCCTGACCCTTGGCAGGAAACGTCACCAAGTGGAAGGCTTGGGGAGGGATTTGAGGTGACATCCGGGGGGAGGCCTCCCTCAGCACGGGGTTGCTCACCTGTCCGCACTCAGTTGGTCCATGGTTGTAGACGGGAACCCAGGTCTCCGGTTCTGGCTGGGTGGCGGAGGGGGTGGCGCTTCCACGGCCCACCACCACGAGGGACGCCAGATCCAGACGGCGATGGAAGCAGCCCACGCGGCCTCCTCGCTCACGCTCCTGCATCCCCTCCACCGAGCGACACGGGCTTCAATTTTTCATCGAGGTGTCTGTTGTTCACATACAATCCCCCGTGTAGAGCCCGTGGTGGTAGCACATCGGAAGAACTGTGAAACTGCCATCGCAGAACGTCCCATCACCCCGAAAAGAAGCCCCGTCCCCACTGGCAGTCGCTTCCCTCCCCTCCCCACCGCCTGACACCTCCTAACCCGCTTCCCGTCTCCGTGGACATGCCTGTAATGGGCGTTTCACAGAGAAGGAGTCACACCGTGTGGCCCGTGTCTGGCGTCTCTCGCTGAGCGGCGTGTGTTCGAGGTCCGGCCACGTCGTGGTGAGAGTCAGCGCCCCCCTCCTTCCCGTGGTCGAGTGATACTCCAGTGCACGGACGGACCACATTTTACTTGCTGTTCAGGTGCTGGACACGCGGCTTATTCCTAGCTTTGGGCTCTTCTGAGTGATGCTGCTATGAGCATCATGTGCGGGTTTTCAGGTGGATGCAGGTTTTCATTCTCCCTGGGGGAAGACCCCTGGGGCCAGGCCAGACGGGACTCCACGATGAACTCTCTGAAACTGCCACAGTGGCTGTCCCTTCCTACACTCCCACCCGCACGCCGGAGGGTCCCGGCCCCTCCCCCATCATCACCAGCACCCGTCACTCTGCCCACAGCCCTCCTAGTGGTTGTCATCTCCATTTTCCTGGCGTCCAGCCTCCTTCTGGGAGCTGGAATGCCACGTGCAGCCCAGTAGGGCCCGGTGGTGAAACCCACCGCATTTGACCAACATGGCGCCTTTTGAATCCTGATGGTGCACAGCGAAAGGGAAAGAGAACTGTGGATGGGGCTGTTTTGGTCCTTGGTCCCCTCACCCCCAGCTGACGCCCCCACACACAGAGAGGCCGACGCCTTGGTGGCTTCACCTTGACCTTTTTATTTGTGTTTTTAAAAAACAATTAAATTAGAATACAAATATTAGAAAACAGCGGCCCTCAGAGGGGAGCCGGACCGCGCAACGGAGTTCATACAGTAAAACTGAATTTGCCCTCGACCAGATTTATGTCCCTTTCGTCCTTAGACCTGAAATGATATTGCTTCCTGACAGGAAAGTTGTTTATACAAAGAAAAATTAGCCTGGGGCTGGGAGGGGAAAGGGTGGAGAGAAAAAAGCAAAACAGAAGGGTGGACAGAGGGATCTGGGGAAGCAAGCGTGGCCTCTGGAGGGCCAGGCACCCGGCTACGGGTCCCTGGAGGCATCTTGGGTGCCGCGGAGGCCCCTGTGGTCGCTGGACCCCCAAGGCCTGGCCCGTAGCTGCAGGGTGGCCCCCAGCCCAGTCCTGCTGGAAGACGAGTGAGGCTCCTGGGACAGGGGGTGCCGGGTAGACCTGGTACCCGTCGGAAAACCCAAGAGCAAGAAGAGGGAGAAGGAGCCGCCCGAATCGAGGGGGCGGGATGAAGCCCCACGGCCCCTGGGAGACAGCCGCCCCCCGTGGCGGCCCCTGCGCTGCTCCGTAGGGAAGTGAACCTGAATTGGAGTTACCGAGGTAGCTGGCGAGAAAACTGAGACCCCCCACGCCACACGCTGCAGCACCCTGGGACCCCGCCCGCCGCAGGGGGTCCTGGCCATGTGCTGGGTCTTCAAAATACCAAGTTATTGCACTTTCAAAAAATACAACACATCTGTGGCTAAGCCCACCCAGCCCGCCCGCCCCACCCCCGCCCGCGCCCTGCCGCCCCCCTCCCCGCCCCAACCCACTCCATGGCTTCTTGGCTGACACGCTCGCTGCTCAGCGGCGCACTCCAGGGTCTCTGGGCGAGAGGACACGTTCGCAAAGAGAAGAAATGCAAAGGAAAGACGAATGTCCAAGACGCGGCTGCCACCAGGGAGCCTGTCGGTCCTCCCTGCCACCCCGCCAGCCCAGGCCCCTCTGTGGGGCGTCCGGAGGGCGCAGTGTCCTGGTCCCGCCCGCCCTACTTCGGCCGGGAAGCAGCTGTGTGAGTGGCTTGCCTTGTTTTTAAAAGTTTGATTTTTTTTGTTTCAAAAATTTTTTTTTGTCATTTTACTTTTTTTTTTTTTAATCCTCCGATAGGAGAGTCCAGAGGTACAGGTGCCAGGAACCAGGGAAAGGGGTGGAAAAACCATATGAACAATAAAAAGAAAAAAAAAAACCACCGCCCTGCACCGCAGCCACTGCGCCCTCTGCGTGAGCACCGGAAAGTCGGGTCCACTGGCCGGGGTCAGCGGTCAGCAGGCGGACACCAGGCCCTTCTGGAAGGGGCAGCGGCGCTTGGGCCGGGGGGCGTCCTCATCCTCGTCCTCCTCGTCGTCCTCGTCCTCCTCTGAGGACGAGGAGCTGTCCAGCGTGAGGTCCACCACGTCGGCACCTGGCTTCCCATTGTCCACGCCCCCCGCCACGCCGCCCCCGCCGCCGGAGGCCCCGAGCATGCCGCCGTTGACGCTGGGGGTGGACGCAAGGCCATTGGTGTCCGAGGTGCCTGAGGGTGACAGGAGCAGGCGCTCAGGGCGGCTGCTGGCCCAGAGTGGGGAGACCGAGGTGGCGGGGCCCTGGGATGTCGCGTCCACCTCGTGGTGACAGGCCCTGAGGCCAGGGTGTCTGGTACAGGGCGCCACACAGAGCAGGCGCTCGACAACCATGGCTGTCTCCAGTGCAGAGTCCGCAGCCTCCGCGTGGGGACACAGGCCACGCTCTGGGGCATGGACTCCACCACCTGGCTGTGTCTTAAATAAAAACATGACCACAAACGCCACCCGACAGGACACGGCCCGACTCGGAAGTCATCAGGCCCCGGGATGCAGGTTGGGGCGGAGCTCGGGGCAGCAGGGGCCTGGGCCCAGACTCACCGAGTACGAGGATAGGGCACTGGGGGCTGCAGCTGCGTTCCTTCTCCGTGCCGATCGGGCACCATGAGCCGTCCACTAGGTACTCAATCTCGTCCGCATCCTCGCACTCGCTCAGGATCTTGGAGAGCAGCCTGGGGGTGGGGGCGGGGTGGGCACTGATTCCTAGGTCCCCAAGCCCTACCGCTCCCCTCCTGCTTCCCTGGGCGCTGGCGGGAGCTCACTCAGCACAGCACCCACCAGGGCCTGGGGACCCGAGGTCCTGGAGGGCAGGGGCCTCCTGGGCCCCGTAGTGCAGGGCCTGCAGGCGCACGTGTGGCCGTGTGGCACGGTGACGGCCCACCCTCCAATGCTCTGGGGCACGGGACATGGGGCTGCAGGAGGGTCCTTCTCACCCGGCCCCTGACCAAGCGGCCCCCCTTTTACTGATGAGATGGGGCGCCTCAGTCCCATGAGCACGGCACCCTGCAAGCACGCCCACAGCGACCAGGCCCATGCGACGTGCTCTGGCCTCGAGCACCATCCTGAGAGGGGCTGCTGGCCAGGCCCACTTCACAGATGGAGAAATGGGCCCGGGGAGGGGGCAGCGAGCTACCCGAGGTCAAAAGTTCCCTGGCCACAGGCCTCAGTTCCCTACATGCAAAAAGATGAGGTGGGCACAGCACCCACCACATCTGGCAACCGCAGAGACCCGAGAAGCAGCCACTGTCCAGGGCAGACCTGCAGCGTCTACCACGGCTGCCAGATTTGTCCAGTGACCACCGGGGTCACAGTCACACAGGAGCGAGGCCGCCTTGCTCCAAGGGACCCTCTGGGGCTAAGGGAACTCCAACTGGATGCGCCCCTTGGTCGCCATGCTCAGACTCACCACCCCTAGGAACACAGCTCTGCCTGCGGCGCACTCTCTACCTGACACCCCTGCGCACCCCCGAGCCCCTCCAGCTCCCCTTACTCCTCTAGGCGGAGCCAGAGCAGCAGTGTATCTGAGTCTGGCTGGGTTCCCCTCGCCTTCCACGCTCAGGGATGAGTACCCTGAAGGCAGGGTCTGTGACAGAATCCTGGGGATCCCTGGACAACCCGGCTCAGAAACAGGGAGGGACAAGGCGGCAGAGCCGCGAGGAACACATGTGTAACACAAGGATGCTTCCTCTGGCAAGCTCCCTGCTACACCCGGGCCCCATGGGTTCGCTGGGACCGTGCTCCACATGGGACAGAGCTCCCAGCCCCATCCGTCCCTGGAGCTGTCAGAGCTGCCACTGCCCGAGCCGGAGTGACCCACTGCAGGCCTGCTGGGGGGGTGGGGGCGATGGGCCGCACAGCTGCCGGGCTGGGACAGAGCTGCCATTTAGACCCAGGCCTCGCGCCGGCCCCAGGGCCTCCTTACTCCACCCTGAGGCAAGGGCCGAGCACGGGGCTGTGGCTCGGCTCCTCCAAGGGGACCAGGGCTCAGAGTTGGCCGGACCTGGACCTGAGTCCCGGCCCAGCTCCTGCAAGCTGGGGGTTCCGGGGCTGGTAGCCATCCCCTCTGAGCCTGTTTCCCCATCTGTGAGGCGGGCGATTGAGGCCCCCCTCCTGAGACAGTTGGGAGGGCGGGCGTGGCGAGCCCAGCAGTGACAGGCGTGCTTGAAGGCGGGAACAAATCCGCGCCCAGACCTGAGGTCGGGGGTCACTCCCGTCCCCCACGAGCACACACCCCAAACTGAGTCTCGGCCTTTGCAGGCTGGCAGTTCCAGAGCTGCCGCCTTTCCCTGCCCCCACCGGCTCTGGGGACGGGGCGGGTGTGGCTGGCGCCTGGCGGGAGCCGCTAGGTCAAGTGCTGGGCTTGGTTTCAGAAACCTAAGACCTGAGCACAGTTTCCTTTCTGGGGAGAATGGCCTTTTTCCCCTTGTCCCCCTGGCTGGGGAGGGCCCGCTGGCTGGGCCAGGGGACAGCCAGGCTGTACGTGGAGCCACCCAGGAGGGGGACAAGTGGGGTGTGAACAGAAACCAGGGAGACGTGTATTTTCCACCTTCCTACGGGAGGGTGTGACCGAGACTGCCGCATGTGAGGCAGCGAGCGAGCCCTTGGGTTGTGCAGCGGCCTGGGGGCCGGAGGTCCTCAGATCCCGTCACGTGGGGAAGCAGATGCCAGGAACACGAGGTCACACAGGGCACACTGGACCTGCTGGGTCCAGAACCCCACTTCTGAACTCTCAGCTACACTGCCGCCCACATGGCAGAGGCACTGTCTGTCCTGCAGGGACATCTGTCCCTCTAACCCGGGACTTGCAGAGTTACCACAGGGGCCTCGAGGCTGCGTGTCTGGACACTCATCCCCAGTGCAGGAGTCAAGGGTAGCCCGGCCCAGCAGGCAGGGCAGTTCCCCACGCCCTGACGCCTTACCCGTCTATGATGAGCTGGTCGTAGGGGGCTGGCTTGTCGCACACAGGGCACATCCAGGTGGGCTTCTTTTCATTCATCTGGAGGTAGAAGACGGCATCGAAGCACTGCAGGTGGGCACAGGTCTCTGCCCGGCAGGGCACTGAGAGTCGCATCTTCACCAGCTGCGGGGCAGAGCACGTGAGCAGGCCTGGCCGGGCACCGCCTGCCCCGGGGGTGCCCCTGCGCCACCAGGAGTGAGGGCAGGGGCCCGCAGCGACTCACCGGGCAGATGAGGGAGACGCGCACGCCAGTGGTGGCAATCTCGCTGTCAGGATCCAGGCGCAGCTTCTCTTTGACTGTAGGGAGGGCGGCTGCTGTCAGCAGGGCCAGGACACAGGTGGCTTTCTGCAGCCCCATGAGTGAGAGGGGGCCATGGCCCACACTGCTGGGGGGTTCACAACCCACAGGACTTTTCTGGGAAGATGTGGGCAACACCCAGCCGCCAACGGGATGAATGGCCGTGCCTGTTAATCCTGACGAACGCCATCCCATGGGCTTGGCGGGGAACGAGGCAGGCTCCACCAAGTGACAGTCCCCACGAGGAGGGACAGACACCCCTGTCTAGGAGCGTGCACCCCAGACCCTGTAAGGGGGGCAGCAAGCCCGAGGGCACGCCCCTCGCACCACTCAAGTGCAGCTTCTATGACAAAGGAGGGGACAGCTGGCACCGCCATGAAATGGAGCCGGTTCGCAGCACGGCAGCCCTTCTCAACTGTGAACCCGGCGCTGGAAAAGACTGGAAGGAAATGCGTGCGCCCAGCCCTGGGGGCCTGCGGGGGGGCGCTCAGGCTTCCCCCTCCCCTCTTCCTGCCGGTTCTGCTTTCAAAGGCAGGGGGCCTGGTGGAGGAATCGCAGACGGCTCAGGACAAACAGACCCTGGGCCCGGCAGGGTGGACGCCACCTTCCTTGGAGCCAGAACTGCCCACCATGATCCCATGTCCCCGCCCCCAGAGGACTCCCCTCCTCCCACACTGGTCTGGGGCCGAGGGTGCGCACGCAGGTCTGTTCCCCCGTCAGGGTAGAGTCCCACCCCGCGGTCCCCCTCTCTGGCTAACGAGAGCTGACTGTGGACCCGCCTGTTACGTGCCATCTCAGTGGTGATGGCGCCCGGCCGGGGACTTCCGAGAGGACACCTGACCGTATCCAGCAGAGGCCCAGGCTGTCACTTATGACCCCTCACAGCCCCCTCACAGCCTGCAGTGCTACAGGGCCCCTGGCCCGGCACCGAGGGGTCAAGTCAGGCCTCCACATGCCCCACCCCGACCCCGTGGGCTGCTGGTGCCCATGCCAAGCCCTGCCCCTGGCCAACAGGCATCCTGGTCAAGCTGGCCATTGTCTCTACAGGGAGACAGGGAGGTCGGGGGTTGAACAATGGGCCCTTTGAAGAAAGAGGGAGGTGGCAGGGAGGGGTATACAGACCCAGGCCCTGGGGTCAGAACCCTAACTCTGCCACTCTGCACCTCAGTGTCCCCACTGGCCAGACAGGATAAGAAGTCACCCGGGAGGGCCTCGCAGCAACCAGAGAGGGCCAGGGACCTGCCTGAGGCCACACAGCTGCTTAGCAGATAGGAGCTGAAGGCTGGGCAGCCCCACTGCAGGGTCACGGGAAGGGAGGGACTGGTTCTGCCTGTCAGTGTCGATTGTGGGTTCTTGGCAGTGCTCTACGGCCTCCCGACCTCTGAGCATCGTGAGTACAGAGAAGGACAAAAAGAATGGTCTCACGACTTCTGGTCAGACCTTCGTCATCGCCCGTTACTTGTGTGGAGCCGCCCCCTCCTCCCGCTCTCTGTGCCCCTGGCCCCACACACCTGTCCTCTGCAGGAGGGCCAGAGCCTCCGCCTGGAACACGCACCACCAGGGTCTTCCTCCCACTCTGAGCAGCGCCCCACCCCCTGCACGGCTCGGAACAAGCCCCAGGGCCTGCTCGGTCTGTGAGCACATCTTGATCTCCCTGCCTTGCACCCCCTCTCCCGTGGCATCCTCCAAAGACCTCCCCTCGAGCTCCGGGGGCCCCATCGGCGCCCCCAGATGACACGCTCCTCACACACGGCGAAGGGAAGCTTAGCAGTGACGGAGCCAGAACCGCCCCAGAACCTAGGGGAGGGCCGCATGGTGCTCACCCAGCGCCTTGCACAGCTCCGGGTGCTTGACCCCGATGGTTTTCAACCTCTGCAGCAACTCCGAGGACGTCAGCTGCCGCACCAAGTACAAAGCCACCGAATAACTCTAGGGGCGGAGGGGGAAGGGGCATCAGGCTGGGTGAGTGGGTGAACGGGATGTTGGGGCCAGAAGGGGCGGGCAACTGGGCAGTGGCCGCCCCACTCACCTTGCCATAGTTCCCCCAGGTGACGGTGATGCGGTTGGTGGCCGAGGACAGGTACATGAGGTGGGTGAGGTTGATGGGGCGGCAAGGCCTCTTGGGCTCCACACCGGGCTTGTTCGAGGGGTAGTAGCCCTGGGAGCAGACGTGGCTCAGTGCTGCAGGGGGTCTGTGTCCCTGCCTCTCCCTCCATGCTGCACACCCCCCCTCCTCCCACGAAGCAGAGCCGGGGCTGCCCAGCGACCCCACTTACTGGGACCGAGCAGTAGCTGTGGTTGACCTTCACGGCGATGTTGGGTGGGTACTGGTCCTCCTGAGGGCTGCTAGTGTCTGAGTAGCAGATTCTGCAATGACAGTGGGAATCTTGGGGCTACAGGGAGTGGAGGGGCCCTGGGAGGGGCGAGGAGGACACACCAGGGCCATATCTGGCCTGATGGGGAGACCTCGAGGCTGGGCTGTGCATGCTGGTGCCATGGTCCCGGGTCTCGCCTGGGTGGGGCTGGGTGGTGGTGCGTCCGTGGCTGAGAGCCAACACAGACAGAAGGGACATGCATGCCCCCTTCTAGTGCAGAGCCCGAGGGGCTGTCAAGAGGGCAGGGACCTGGCTGTGATGCCCTTGAGGTGGGTTGTGGCAGAGCTGTAGCCACCCAGGGAGGGAAGAGGGGGTCAAGGGTCCCTGTCACAGGCACACTGGGGCTTACCTTAGGACGACCTGCACGGCCTTGACCCCAGGCTGCAGTTCTCTGTGAGCAGAGAGAAGCACAGGGAGGAGAGAAAAGGTGTCAGCGAGGTGGGAGTGTGCCCAGCACGCCACTCTGACCCTTTAGCCAGGGTGACCGCTGCCCTCTCCTGGGCCAGCCAGGTAGCCTAGCTTGCTGCCTCCTGAGGCAACTAAAGGCCCAGAGGTGCCACCTAGAACGTTCTCTCCTGACATTTACTCTCTTGTGACTTGGGCCAATGACCTTGCCTCTGTGAATGATGGGGTCTGCTGTGGATGCTAAGTGGGCTGGTAAGTGCGGGCCTGGCACATACTGAGGGCCTCAACGAGCGGCTGCTTCAATGGTGACCGCTGTCCCAGCTGAAGTCAGAGAGCAGAGTCGGGGATTGAGGACAGCCCAGTGTCCTCACCTGGGTGACTTGGTTCCAGGGGACACTGGCCACGTCTGGGGACATCTGTGATTGTTGCCACTGGAGGTGCTCTGGCACTGAGGGGATGGCCGCCAGAGGGCCCCCAGGGAACGATGCAGACCTGCTGTCAGTAGTGCTGAGGGAAGTCCCTGCTAAACCAGGACACCAGCTCGCCTCTTGGGGCTGCAGGTTAGGAGCGGTGCGTGTGCTGACTGTGCGCACGGCCCCCGCACGCGTGGGGAGGGAACAGCAGCGCCAAGAGCAGGGTCTGCGCTGGCTGTGGCTGGAAGCTCTGCAGGGCCACCCAGACCACGTCCGCCCATGGCGCACCTGGAGTTACGGATCAGCTCCACCTGTCTGGGTGTCAAGGCGAAGATGCATGGGCTCTCTTGAAGCTTCTCGTTATTCTGTGGAACTGAAGACAAACACGGGGTCAGGGTCACGTCTGACGCCCGGCGAAGACGCAGACCATGATCATGGTCACGGTCATTTCTACTGCCTGGCCCTCTTCAGGTTGGGAAGCAGGAGAGGGGAGGCTGAGTCCCACCTGGGTGGGGCCTCCAGGAATGAAGGTGAGGTAAGACCTTACCCTTCCTGGGGCCGCACTGCAGACTACGGTTCAAGGAACACCCCACAACTCCTGCCCCCACGCCCCTACTGAGGGGCCGCTCTCGGAGTGGTGGCCTTGTCCCTGTAAGGGTCAGGCATTTATGCAGGAAAACGAGGAATTGCTCAGCTACAGGAGAGGAGACGGCATGGACAGGCCAAGCGCCCCTAGGCCAGTCTGCTCCCCAGGTCTGTATGACGCCAGCAACGACTGTCCCCACCTCACACGGCTGTCCTGGGGCATCTGGTGAGCAAGTGCCCATCAGAGCAGACTCCCGCATGTACAGGATGACGGACGCCCCTGGTTGTGTGTTCCTCAGAATGGTTTCCATCAGCAAAAGACAGCCAACCACCCAAACGCCCAGCAACGTGGTCTGGCTAGGATGCGCTGCGCGTGACTCTGGCCACCGTACGAGGAAACACTACGTGACTGAAGGCAGGTGACAGAGTCAGACAGCTCTCTGCATCCTGCTGAGGACCAAGCACCAAAGGCAGCAGTGTGTTCGCCATGCTGCTCCTTGTGCAACCACATGGAGGGAGGAGATCTGTGCAAGTGCACTTCTGCTTATCTGTGCAAGAGACACCTCTGGGGCAGGGGCGTGAGAACCGGCCGAGCCTGCAGCCTCCGAGTGGTTGGGGGTGAGGAGGAGCTCGCCTTCCGTACACTGCAGCCCCTCACAACGGCCCTGGGCAGACTGCTCCCCTAACGGGCCAAAAGAGAAACACTTTGGGCTTTTATGAACCACGTGGTCTCTCAATGTCCCTGCTCTGCCTCGTACCACGGAAGCTACCGGGGACGTAAGCACACGCATGGGCAGTGAAACCTGGTTTTGGAGACAGCCCGCCAGTGGGGTTGCTCCCCACCTCAGCTGGCCAACCCCTGCCTCAGCCGCTTCTGAATTCCAAGCCAGGTAACCTATTTAAAGTGCAAATGAGGTTCAAATTTAAAACCAGTTCCGGTTTGGAAGCCAGATGGCCTGGGTTTGTACCCCAGCTCTGTGGAAGGCCATGCAGCCCCATCCCCGCCTGAGTCCGGGTGCCCTCTGTGCACAGGACCAGATTCCTGGGGTGTGAGGCCAGGTCCGTGAGTGGTGTTCAGTGAGGTGGCTGCTGTAATTGTCATTGCAGGGTTGTTTGTTGAGGGCCTGGCTGGTCCCTGAAGGCCACTTAATTGGGAATGGGGGTGCTAACAGGCCACCTAGACACGCCCATCAGCAAAAGAGGGAGGGGGCCTCATGAGATCTGAGCTGGGCTGCCAAGACCGAGTGGGAGGTCAAGGATACCAGCCCCCCACTCCAGCGTCCCCTGGGAAGCAGGGGAGAGGGCCCCAGCAGGTGGCTTGGGGGCCACCACCAACTGGCCAGGGAACTCTGCCAGTAGGCACGGTGCGAGAAAGGCAGGTGAGCTGGTCGTGGCAGGGCCAGAATCGGGGGCCCTTCTTGGGTGGGCGCCTATTTCTAGGTGAGGCTGCTGCAGAGAGAGGGGTGCAGCCAATGTCCGATTTTCCACATGCCACTGGCCCAGGGTGGCTGACTGACCTTGCAGAAAGCCAGGCTGATGGTGGGAGGTGGGCTGCCATGTCGGTTGGGACAAGACACACCCTACACCACTGCGAGGTAGAGGTCCCCCAAGTCTGAGCCTTCGCCAGCTCTAGCTTCAGCTGCTCAGGGCCAAGACATGGGCAGCGTCCAGGGCTCTCGTCGCCCCACCATCGATTCCTTTGGCCGGTCCAGTTGGCACCGGTGTGCTCCCTCTCCCACCGCCACTGCCCACCTGTTGGTGCTCCCCACCTCCTCCCCTATTCCATCTTTCTCTAAAATTTTTCCTTCCCAAGAATCAACACAATGCCCTAGGGTCTCTGGGTCATTATGGACACAGACTGAACCCTGGGGCCACACGTCCCAGCGGCCTCTGGCTGGAATACAGTCCCTCCTTCCCTCCTCCTTATCCAGTTTATTGTTACTCATCCCCAGGATCTGGACAGGAATGACGCCTCCTCCAGAAAGCAAGCTTTCCTGACTGCCATCTCCCCACGAACACACAGTGAGAGGCTCCTAGTACAGTCCCCCTGAATCCCTGATGAGAACATTCTTCACTCAGCCTCGTCTAATCACCTCTTGCGCAGCTTTCTGGCAAAATATGCCAGGCTGGGGACCCCTCTACCTTGTTTGTCACTTAGGCAATGCCGGCCACAGGGCTCCAAGGCTAGACGAAGGACACCTGTGTCCTGAGCAATAGGGCGGTGTGAGGCCAGTGGCTTTCAAGCACACAGGGGCTTACCACCTCCAGGGGTCATGGGCAGGAGTGGGCAGGCACCCGGAGTCGTCAGGACACGGGTGGCAGCGGGGGCAGGTTGGGCAGCCCCTCACCACAGGATGTGGGGAGCCTCCGGGAAGAGCACTGGCCAGGCCAACGTACTTCCTCCCTTTCGGCAGCAAGTCTTGTGATGGCCGCTCCTCTCCCCAACCCTGACGGGGGGTCTGGCCTCCCCAGCTGGACTCTGAGGCTGCAGGATGCCCCAAGCTGCAGTGGCCTGATGCAGACCGTGTCGCTGGCCCCCCCTGAGCTCTGTTACAGTCTGGAAGAAAGCACCCCTGTCCTGGGCATGCCCGGCAGCTGGCCCCTGTCCTGACCAGGAAGGGGGAGATGGCCAGGCTCCTCCTGTGGAGAGGAGGCTTGGGGTCCAGCACCCTGGCATGGGTGAGAACAGGTGTTCCCCGCAGGGATGCAGGCACTGATGGTGCAGGGAGGGGTCAGAATCCAGGAGACGGCTGAGCGCGAGGCCCCGAGCCCCTTCCTCAGGACACTGTGTGACCTTGGGCCAGTCTCCCGAACTTTCTGGGCACCAGCCACCACCCCTGCCGGAGCAGATCATCTGTCTCCCAAGGCTCCTCCAGCCCCTGGTCTGTGGCTCTATTCTTCCCTCTCGTCCCCTCCCCCACCCGAACATTCCACTCTGTGTGATTTATGTCTCCTGTCCTCCTGGCAGGCTCCATCCCGGAGCGGCCGGCGGCAATTCTGGGGGAACAGACCAGAGCATCTGGACCTCACTATGGTCAGCAGGTTAGAGCAAGGGAGAAGAGGAAGCTGGCCGAGCCATAGCCTCCAAGGTGGCACTCGGGAGAGGTCAGTGGGGCAGAATTAACAGAACTGACACGCAAAGGCAGCCGGGGTGCAAGCTGGGCAGCCAGTCCCGCTGGCCCTGGAACAGAGGGCACCGAACTGCTTTGGGACCAGAGCCTGTGCTCGGTGACGCCTCTCCCTAGAACCCAGGTGGCCCCCAAGGTCCCCGAGAGAATGTGAGTCTCAGAGAAGGGTACACCCTGGCACAGGGGCGGGCAAGTGAGTAGTGGGAGAGGCAGGGCGGGGTTGGCCTCTTTGTTCTGAGCTGCCAGCAGAGTAATTCCTGGTGTAGACAGGGGAGCACACTCTCCCGGAGATCAGGTGACCAGGATCCCCTGGGGCTCAGGGCAAAGTGATGCATTATGGGGTGGGAGCAAATGCATGCTCACTGTGCAGGAAGGAAGCCCATGGTCCGGGTAGGGGAAGGGAGGTCGCCTGCCAGCACCAAGTTCAAAGTTACCTCCAGCCCTGTCCCCCACCCAGCGCCAAGCCTGCCCTGCTGCTTCCCAGCGAAAACCCAGCCTTCCTGTAACAAAGATCATTCTGGAGTCTGAAACACAGCTCGACCTTCTGAACCAGCCAGCCAGCCAGTCCTGAGGCCCCCAGAGCCCCCTGGAGAACCCAGCGTGTGGGAGGGATGGGTGCAAGCATCCAGAGAGGTGGGGGGAGCAGAGACAGGGGAAGTCGTCCTGGAGCAGCCAGGAAGGGGCCTGAGTCTCCAGTAGGGCCATGTCAACCCCATGACAGGTGTGGCTGGGGCAACCTGCTCTCCATCTGGGGGCTGGCAAGGAACACCTTGTGCCAGAAAAAAGGCATGGAGGGCCTCAGACTCCAGGGCCAGAACCACTGGCAACAGGCCCCAGAACTGAGGCCCCTCCAGCCCAACTTCACAAAGCCCAAGCGTTATAGGTAGGAGAGAGGCAGCTGCCCCCCCACGTAGGGCAGGATGGAGGGGGTTGGCTGGCACAGGGCTGAAGTCTGCATGCAGAGGGGCCCCCTGGCCAAGCGAGGCAGGTTGCTGGGTCAGCAGGAGAGAGGGAGAGAACAACAGTCAGGGACATGACAGATGGGGCGCGGAGGGACTGTGACCTCTGCTGCAGCTCGTAGGAACCAACTCATGACCAGGGCTAAGCATGCAGCAGGGGCTGGGCAAAGATGTGGGGGTGAACCAAAAATGCAGGTAATGAGTTGCAAGGGGCGGCAGGACCCACAGTGGAGGCCCTGGCTGGAGCATCCTGAGAAGGGACCCTCTAAAAGGCAGGGTGGGGGGTTCTGTCTGCTCTCTACTGTGTCCAGGGGACAGGGAAAGTACGAGGGGGGGACAGGAGGGAGCTGGGGGGGTTGGGGGATCCCACTCAGCAGGTGCTCAAATTTGCACTGCGCGAGTGAGTGAATGAATGCGAATGGCTGGGGGGAGGGAGATGTAAGAGACAGGGAGAAGAGACAATGGGAAGGGTCTTCAAAAGCTCGGGGACAACCTGAGTGTTAATGAGAAGGCCACGGCATTCCACTTGGAGCACTGGAGGCCCAGGAAGCCAGGGGCTGCTCAGCCTTCCTCAGCCTGAGCTTGGGCAGCATGAGGCTGACGCCGCTGATCCCCAGCCCCAGCCCTGTCATCAAGGCTGCCAAGGAGGAGCCAGGTATGACAAAGACCCACGGCACAGCAGGTGCTCAATCCACATGAGGGACTGAGAAATGAGTAGAGAGAGGAGCCACGGAGCTTGGCATCACCTCCTGCAGCCCTGTCACTGTCCCACCTCTTAGCCACTCCTGGCCATGCCCTGACCAGTGGCCTACGTGGATCAGCCTGCAGAAGGTTACTCTCAAAGGCCACCTACTAGCAAACAAGCCTTTCGGAGGGGAAAAGAGGAAAGGCCCCTTTGCTCCAAGTGAGAGCATGGAAGCCATCCTCCCAGGTGGCTCCTGGTGACCCTTGACCCCTGAGACCCAAGGGTCCAGCCTGATGTAGCCCCTGCCACGCTGTACTAGGTGGTCTGTGTGACCAAAAGAATGTGGTAGAAGCAAAGGTGCCACATCCAAGCTCGGGTTATGGAAAGGATGCAGCCTTCCAGCTGGGCTGTGTATTGCTCACCCTGTCGCCAGGTCCAGGGGAAGTGGGCCACACTGCCACACTGTGAGGACTGTGGAGCCCACGTGCTGCAAACTGGGTTTCCGGCCGACCCCCACAACCACAAGAATCAGTGGCCCCTCCTGGCCCAGCCGAGCCCTCTCATGAGGCCATCCCGTCTAGTACCTTGAGGGTGACCTTACGAGGGGCCCTGAGCCAGAACCACCCAGCTAGGCAATTCCAGAGTTCTAACCCTTGGAAACTGAGACCCCCGGTTCTTTTAAGCTGCTGAGATTTGGGGCGGTTTACTACATAGCACTAGGTCACTGATCTAAAGACCCAGAGGTGGCCCCTGCGGTTCCCGGAGGGGACAGGCCCTCCGCCGCCCCTGGGCCCCTGCTGCTCCCCGGAAACACTCCGGGTCAGGGGCACGGCTGGCCACGGGGACCCCAGGGGGTGGGCACTCACCCAGCTCGGTGGGCTTCAGCAGTTCGTCCAGCATGTTGAAGAAGGGCAGCTTCACCAGGCGCACCTCTGGCTTGAGGGTCTTGACGGGCAGCCGCCCCAGTCCATTTAAGTACTTCCCATAGAGCACGGGGTAGTCAATGTTGGGGCCTGTGAGCGGAGTCCTGGGCACCGTGCCGGCCCGGTCGTAGGCCGAGTGCATGGTCAGGGGCTCCAGGGGCCGGTGGGGCTGGGGCGCGGGCTCCACGCTCTTCTTGGCATAGCGTGTCTCGTACAGCTCCTTGATCTTCTTGAACAGCTCGGGGCTGCAGTCGAACTGGACCAGCTGCAGGGCCCGGGTGACGAGTTCGTGTTTCAGTCCACTCTTACTCCGGCCGACAAAACCCAGGAGCATCTGAAGATCGGAGACTCGGAAACTCATCACCATGTTCTGGGAAGAGTAACACAGACACACGCTCAGAGGGACACGTTGCCAGTCAGAGGCCACCGATGGAGCTTCCCTGGAGCTGCCTGGGCCCAGGCTGGGGGATGGCGAAATGAGACCCCATCGACTGCCACCCGGTCCTGCCCTGAGGTCCCCTCTGCTCTGGGGGTGGGGGCCCAGAAGCAGGTGGCTTCAGCACCAGCCCTGCGGGCGGGCCCACAGCGTTCCTGCGATGCCCCTCCTGGCTCAGCCCTCGTCCTCCACCTCCCCAGCCTCCCTCAGCATCGCCAACGCAGCAACGCTCTGACTGCCACCCTGACTGCCTTCTATTTTCGGTTCACTTTCCCCATCGTCAAGCCTGAAAGCACCCCAGGGCAGGAACGGGGAGTCTCGATTCGCCCATTAACAGCCCGTACGCAGCCTCGGCCACTCCCTGACAGAGCACACAGACAGCATCTCTCTGACCCTTGGTCTCTTTGTTGGGGGGGGGGGAGGCTGCCAGGATCCATGTCTCCAAGACGTGGGAAGGACCAGATGAGGTAACTCCTGCACAGCTGACTGAGTGCTCAACCACCATCGGCAGCAGACACGTTTCCCCCTCGGCCTAGAGCAGTGGTCCCCAACCTTTGTGACATCAGAGACTGATGCTCCTAGGAATCTAATGCTTGATGACCCGAGGTGGAGCTGAGGCGGTGATGTCAGTGCCAGGGAGTGGCTGGCTGCAGATCCAGATGAAGCTTCGCTTGCTCGCCTGCCGCTCACCTCCTGCTGTGAGGCCTGGTTCCCGACAGTCCATGGACCCGTACTGGTCTGTGGTCTGGGGGTTGGGACCCCTGATCTAGAGGACAGCAGCCACAACTTAATACTGACCGACTACCAAGAACTGAGATGGCAGTACGATCATAAACTTAATTCTAATCCTTAAAACTCCCCTGCTGGGCTGGTGTAAGTGCCACATTATAGCCAATCTTTAGACCCACACCCAAATCTGACACCAGGGGTGGTTCTTCTTTACCAGGCGTCCCAGACCACAGACCAGTACCAGACCATGGCCAGTTAGGAACCGGGGCGCACAGCAGGTGGTGAGTGGGGGGCCGCTCCCCAGAGCTGGCATCACCGCCTCAGCTCCACCTCAGATCACCAGGCATTAAATTCTCCTAGGAGCACAGTCCCTCGTGCCACAAAGGTTGCACAAAGACCGCTGCTCTTTACCACACCACACCCAAGCATGAGCACTGCCAAGGCCACCAAGATGTCTGCTGATCATTTGAGCAGGCATTTTCCACCTGGGTGTGGTGGACACGGGCACTGGATGCTCCCTGGGGCCATCTGGGGCACTGTGGGGTGCTGAGCAGCAGCTCTGGCTCCCACCCACTCGATTCCAGGAGCACCCCTAAATCCCAGCTGTGACCATCACAAACATCCCCTGACATCCCCCAAAGTCCCCTGGGGGCAGGATCAGTCCCGATTAAGAATCACGGGTCTGAGAGGCAGGCTCTGGGAACCCGGCAGCTGAAGAGGCTGTTAACTGAGCTGTGGCAAAGTGATGAATGAGGCCTGGCAGGGCCCCTCCAGCTAAATCAAACCAACACAAGAGCACAGTTGATCCCAGTATTTTCTTTGGGGCTGCCTGGAGGGGGCCTGCCCTCTGGGAGGCCCTGAGACACTGAGGGGAGTGAGGGTTCCCCAAAATGCTTTATAAGCAAAGTGTCCTTAGAGATGAGCCAGCAGGGTTTTGGAGCCACCCACACTGAGCCCTGAAGCTGGCCTGTGCTGAATGAAACGTGGTGAGAAAAGACACTTCCAGGGGGATGGGAAACAACAGTGCAAGTGACGAGAGCGGATACAGAAAGCTGGCGCGTGTGGGGCAGGACAGCTCCCAAAGAAACCAATAAATCGCTTAAACTCAACTTGAGAAAGTCTGACAGTCGGAGGTGGGTGGGAACCCTGCCAAGGTTGACACAGCGACCTCAATGCCAGGAGGCTCTGGGCTTTCTCATTTCCTGGCTGTTTAAGGGTGAACTGTGGGGTCTGACAGCGGCCCAGTGACCCAGGAGCCCTGGGTTCAAATCCAGACTCTGTCCTGGGTGCCCAGACGACCCTGGGTCCACTGTGAGGCCTCCCATGCTTTTGGCTCCTCGTTTGTCGGAGCGAGACGGGCACTCTAAGACTCGTTCCCGCTGGACGTAAGGCTCCTGCTCCTGGCACAGGGTGCTGCCCCACCCTGCATGCAAGATCTCAAGGGGGGAGCCTTTTCCTGCACCACAGATGCGCAATGTCCACCGTGTACCAAGCACCACGGGGGCATTTCACAGTCCCGAATTTCACAAGGACTCATGCCCATTATGCAGGTGAGAGAACTGAGGCTCCAAAAGGGACGGGGCTGGCCCAGTGCCTCCGTTTCAGTAGCGGGGGGGGGGTTGTTTGGACCTGGGTCCATCCAGTTCCCAAGGGCATTTCCTTCCACTCGCAACCAGCTGCCTGGGTGCCTTGGGGACTCTGACTCCCCAGCACAACCCTCCTTAGGGACCTAGGCAGTCTGCTGGCCCTCAGAGAGTCTGAAACGCTCTGAAAACAAAGAGGCTTCACCTCCCTCGGCCTGACTTCCTACCTTGAGCAGGGAAAAAAGGCTCGCAGACAAGATGTTTCTTCTGGAAGAGGCCCAAGGCCTGAGAGGGGAGAGGTGCTGTCATGTGGAAGCTGACCGCGCCATGGAGCCACAAGCAGGTGGGCTTAGCCTTTCGGAAGTCTGGCCATAACACGTCTCCTGTCATCATCCCACCCCTGCCCCTGCCGAGGCCTAGCCCTGAGCAGGCTGGGCATCCGGATCTGCTACACCGGCATTCTGGGGCACACCCCTCAAGCTGCCATATGTTCACGACTCAGATTTCTCAGCAGCTGCCACCACCAAGGAGCCTGCCCTTGACACTGGAGTGGGGGAGTCAGGGGGCACAAGCATTCAGGAAGAAACCCCGAGCACTTGGCAGATCACTTCCTGCCAAGGCTTCATCTTGACCCGCCTGCACCTCTGATCTGTGTTTATAAACAGCACCAGGCCCCAATGGCATCCCCAGGCAAAACCCTGGGGCTTTTGTGGAGCAGCACAGAGAAACATCAGTCTGGATAGAGCAGCTGCGCTTAGCTTAACCTAATCTCTCTGCAGCACCGGAGAAAGTTAAGGACCCTCTCTAGAAGACAAACTGTTATAGTATCTCAGGAAGTTCACCAAAGTTAAGGCCCCTCTCTAGAATACCAGAGATTGATACAAACTGCTACAGTATCTCAGGGAGTTCACCTGCAAGCCCCTCCTCCCCAACCCCTCTCCAGGGCCTTGGGGTTGGGTTAAGAGTCTCGATTTTCCAGGTTCATCAACAAGCCCCCTCACTTTCCCCTCAGATAAGGTTGCTTTGCATCCCCAAATACAAAATCTCCAGCTATTAATGTGAGAGCCTAGAAAAGCACCTAAAGGAGGGGAACATTTCATTTTCGTGGAAGGCACTCCACAGTGACAGCAAGAGTCTGAATGAGAAAGAGGGCTCTCTGGGATGGAGCAAGCGGTCTCAGGCCCCTGAGCAGACGCTCCCATTTTAGAGAACTTGAAGAAAGGGTCCACTTGTTTTAATGGGGGTGGGAGGGAAGAGGCAGCCACCACAGGGTCAAGTAGAGTTCATCAGATCATATTTCAAGGCCCTGGTTGGTATAAAAAAAAGTCAGACCCTACTCCATGGCCGGGGTGGGGGCGGTGACCCAGAGTCACAGTGATGGCCCCAGGAGGTTAAATTTCAGGGCTCCAGGGCCTTCAGACTGCCACCCTGGACTTGCAGAGTTCAGACCTCCACATGTGTAGGATAAGTCTCAATTTCTCCAAACCCTAGCGAAGGGCATGCGTGTGTGTGTGTGGTGTAGGCACGGGGGAGTGGGCGCTCTGGGATGAAGGGAGGGAATACCCTATAACCACAGAACCTAGAGGGCTGCATTTCAGATCCCAGTGGGAAGGGAAGGGAGATGTAGGGAGAAGGAGGAGCCAAAGAAAGAAAACATTTACAGGTCAGGACCTTCTGGGGAGGAGACCAGAGGGGGCAGCGGGTAGTGCCTTGGTCTGTGAAGAACCAACCCAATTCCCGGGGATCCTCGGCTAAAGTAAACTTCTCAGGGAAGGAGAAAACCCTAGTCTCATCGGGTCAAGAGTTCTTCTGAGGCCTGATCTAGGCGGGGAGCTGGGAGAAGGTGCATTCCTGGGACGGGGATGCTGCCCACTCAGTTCCAAGGTTAAAAGAACCCTACACTAGGAGAGGGACGGCATCTATGGCCTGTGGAACCTGGACTTCAAATTGGAGTGTGGGGAGAGGCACCAGGCGCTAACCTACAAAAGAGACCCATCTAGGAACCAACTGGGACCCTCCAAGGACCAACAAAGAAACCAGCAAAAGGGGCGGGGGTGGGGGGGTGGTTAGAAGCCAGAGCTAGGTGCATAAAGAGAACTAAGCTGGGGTTCTGGGGGCTGTGCGGGGAGGGCGTCTGATCTGAGCAGACTCACTGGGGAACAGAGGGAAGCAGCCAAGGTTTGGAAATGGGGTCTGACACCGCGAGTGCGGGGTTTAAGCGCCCCTGGGAGCGGATTCCAAAGCCTTACCGACGACGTCCTGAAGGGAGAAGACTGAAGAAGGGAATGAGAAAAGCTCTGGACAGAAGAGGGGTGAGGGCTCCATCCCAGGAGGGAGAGCCAGCTGAATTAACACCGCGCCCACTCTGGGGGTGAGAGAGAGGGCGTCCGAAGGGGGCGGGGCACTGGGACCAAAGCAGGAACCCAACAAGCGCCCCAAACTCCAGCCTGAGCTACAGACACCAAGAAAACGCGCTACGTTGGGGGCCGGTTCAGACCCCGGCTCCTCAGTCCGGATGCTGGAAGTGGTGGCAGGAAGGTCAGGGGACCCCCCTGGGCAGGGATCGCCGGCCCCAGCCTCGCCTGCCGCAGGGAAGGCTGAGACCCAGATGCCAGGCCCCCGTGTCGCGGAGCGCAGGGCGGCGAAGTCGCTTCCTCGGGCCAAAGACCACGGACCCCGGCTCGGCGGTGAGGGGGCGGGTAGCCCGGCCCGCCCTGCGATCCGGGGGGAGAGTGCCTCAAGCTGGGGGCTCGGCCCCGCACCCGTATCTAGGGAGATCCGGACCCCGACTGCTCGGGCGGGCGTGGGGGAACCCCGCCTCACGCCCGGGGGCCGACCCCGGCCGCAGAGACCGGGGTGAGGTGTGGGGACCCCGCCCCCGGCCTCCCTTCCCGACCCGGAGCCCCGGGGCCGGGGGCGGTCCAGGGGGCCTGGCGGCGAGGCGCGGGCCGTGGGGCCGCGGGCGGGCGACGCGGACCCCGGCCCGCCGCCCGGCCCCCGCCCCCGCGCCCTCCCGCCCGGGTCGGCGCCGCCGCGCCTCACTCACTTTGGCCTCCACTAGCTCCGCCGCCATCTTGGCCACCAGCGTCCCCCGCGCCGGGAGCCCCCAGCCGTCGCGTCACGTGACCGCCCGCCGCTCGTGGGCGGGGCCGCCGTCGCGGCCAATGAGCGCTCGCGCGCGCTCCTCCCGCCGCCGGCGCGCGCTGCTACTCACTGCGCAGGCGCCCGCGGAGCCGCCCGGGCCCCGGGCCAATCAGAACGGCCCGTCCTCGCCCCGCCCCCCGGCTTCTTAAAGGGGTACGAGCCCTGTCCGAGCTGGGTCCGGCGCTGCTGGTTCTCGTTTGGCGACCATAATGCAGCCCCGTGGGTGCGCCAGGACGCCCGGCGGGCGCTGTCAGGGTGCACGCTCGGAGCCTGGCCGCGCAGCGCGCTCCAGCCTCCGTACATCTGCGTCTCGGCGCGGCGGCCGGGGCGCGGGCTCGGCACCCCCCGGCTCCCTGCCTGGCGGTGAAATGCGGGACCCCGTCCCCGGTTCCCGGGAGCTCCAGCATCCCTCAGCCTGCGGCCAGCACCCCCCAGGAGCCCGCACCAACCGGAGCCTACCCCTGCTCGAGATTTCTCCTTGCCCCCCCCCGCCCCCGGCGCTCGGGGGCCGCGCAGCTCCAACTTTCCACCTGTTCCAGGTGATTGGGTTTTTTTTTTTTGAAATGAGAAGCAGCTGAGAACATTTAAAGATGCCAGCGTGAAAAATGGCTGCGGTTGATTGCCTTTCGGTACCAGGATGTCAATTAATCTTTAACCCCCCAATAACACTGCCCGGGGAAATAATAATGGTGATGATGGTAATAAGCTCATAATAAACGTCGAGCCCCGTTTTAAGCACTTAACATGTGTTATTTCACCCTTGTGCCGGACAAACCCAGGCAATAGGTATTATCGGTTCCAATTTACAGATGAGAAAACTGAGGTTTTGAGTCATTAAGTGAGTTGCCAAAGACACCTAGGAGAACAAGTTCATAAAAAGATAAGCACCTGAATATGCAGACCCAGGGAAGACCTGACGTTGCGATTCAAGTCCGAAGGCCATCTGCTGGCTGAATTCCTCCTCGCCTAGAGAGGTCAGTCTTTTTTTGTCCCATTGAGGTCTTCAACTGATTGGATGAGGCCCACCCCCGCCTGAGGGAGGGCAATGCGTTTTAACAGTTTACCACTTTAAATGTCAATCTCATGTAAAAACACCTTCACAGAAACATCCAGTATAATGTTTAACTATCTGGTACCATGCCCAGCCAGGTGGACACATAAAATTAACATGGGGTTAGATAGGATTTGTGTGACTCAGGCAAGTGATAATGGGGGGTCCTGGACCTGCTGAGAGGTGGAGGACAGAGGGGATGGAGAGAAAGAGTCAAGAGGTTTGTTTTAAGTGTACAATCATGTAACGTTTTTATATCACCAGTCTAATTTTAATACATTTCTTTCACCTCCAAAAGAAACCCTGACCCCCTCAGCAGTCACCCCCTGTCCCCCCTCCCCCAGCAGACACAAATCCACTGTCTCTATGGATTTTCCTGTTCTGCACGTTTCATATAAATGGAATCCTGCAACATGTGTTCTATCTCCTGAAACACTAAATCTATACCTTTGGCCCTTGGCCTCCTCCGAGCTCCAGACTCGGCATCCTGCACATGGGAGCTCCCGGTGTCTCATACATACCATGTTCATGCTGAGATTTCCACCTTCCCCACCTAACCTGCTCCTTCTGCCTCCTTCTCAGCAGATGGAGATTCCATACTTCCATTTCGTTGGGCCAAAAGCTTGAAGTCAACCTGGAAACCTGGACTCCTCCTCTCATTTTTCACATTCAACACGCCTGACCAAACTGTCTACCCCATCGTCCAAATCTATCCTAAATCTGTCCATGTCTCACCCCCTTCATGAGTGCCACGTGGGTCCAGCCAGCCTCAGCCTCTCCTCTGTCCCCTCTGCCCTAGCCCCCAAAGACTGTCCTCCTAGAAGCAGCCACCACACGGCGCCTGTGAGCACACGAGCCAAGTCCCCCCCCTCTTCTGCCCACAGCCCTCTGGGTAAAAGTCCAAGTCCTCCCCAAGCCCACAGGGTTCTGCAAGACCTGCCCGGTGACCTCCCCCAACTCTATTGCCACAGGGGCCTCCTTCCTGTTCCCCTAACACTCCAGGCATGGTCCTACCCCACGTCGTCCCGCCCATCTGGAATGTCCTTCCCCCAGACACATTGCTCCCTCCGGAACCAGTCTTTGTTCTTATACCTCCTCACGCGTATATAACATGCACTACCATGTGACCTCAGTACTCACACCATAATCCCAGTTCACATCTCTTCACGGCTCTTCTCACCATCCGACATACCTTATATTTTACTCATTAACCGATTATCAGCTTTACTAGGATAGAAATGCTTGTTCTGTGTCCCCAGGACCTCAACCAACATCTGGGAGTCAGGAGGTTCTCACTAAATATGTGTTGGGTGAATGAATACCACCCACACTATAAATTCACAGCATATTCTTAAAAAAAAAAAAATTACATACAGGCACCCGGGACATTTAGGGCAGGATCATTCTTGGGGTGGGGGTGGCATTCTGGGCACCATGGGGAGCTGAGCAGCATTCCTGGTCCCCACTGAATCCATGCTAGGAGCTCCCCAGTTATGACAACCACAGATGTTCCTCAGTCATGGCTCAGTGTCCCTTGGGGGCAGAATTGCTCTCAGGTGCAATCCAGTGATCCAGTGATGTCAGGAGAGGCTTTTTTTTTCTCTTTGGGTCTCCACTCATACGCTCCCCTATGCACGGGGGGAAAGTGTGATTCAATATTTTTGTTTAAAAAATTCAACTGAGTAAATCTGAAGATCTAATTGGTTTTATTAAGCAATTTGTGAACTGGGCAGTATCCCATCTAGCAGGTAGAGGAGTGCTTTGAGGGGGACGTATGAAGTGGAAGGTTTTTATAAGAAGGATGGAGCTAGGAATATTAACATAAAAAAAAAAAGAAAGGATAATTTTGGGCCTGGGCCACCTTTGGGGAAGAAAAGAAGCGTTTTTACCATGAAGATTGCCTTTTCTTTTTAAGGAGGATGGAGAGGGCCCATGTAACAGATTACCTTACCGGTGCTTGAAAACTACCAGAAAATTCCAGGCCGATAAAGATTACATTTCTGGGAGAGGTTGAAACTCAGATCAAGTATTAAATCTAGGTTTCGTATCATGGGCTTTTATTTAAAAAGAATTTTTTTCTCTTTTTTTTTTTAATTAAGGTTATTGGGGTAACATTGGTTAATACAATTATGTAATTTTCAGGTGTATATTATAATTTAACATTTGTATATTCTATTGTGTGTTTACCACCCAAAGTCCAGTTTCCTTCAGCTACCATATATTTGATCCCCTTTACCCACTTCACCCTCCCCTTACCCCCTATATTGACCCCCTTTACCCCTTATTCTACTTCCCGCCTTCCCCCACTCCCTACTGTGTCATGGACTTTTAGCATGAGTAATGCCATTTGGGGCCTGTGGCTTTAACATTTTACCTGCAGAATCTGAGGCTCAGAAAGGTTATGTAACTTGTCCAAGGTCACAAAGCCAGTGAGGGCAGAACTGGAATTTAAACTCAGGATGTCTGGTTTGGGTCAACCAAGTCAGAACTTCATCTAGGAAATAGTAGTGAGGCAGAGTTTCTCCCTGATTAAACCATGCCTTTAAAAAAAAAAAATTACCCCTCCCCCAGCCCCTAGCACTACCGTCTACTCTTCCAGGAACCTCTTATAAGAAGAATCATATAGTATTTGTCCTTTTGTGATTGTCTCATTTCATTGAGCATAATGCCAGGGTTCATCCATGTAGGGTGTCAGAATTCCTTTCCTTTTTAAGGCTGAATAATATTCCATTGTATGTATACACTTCTAAATCGTATCTTTTTGAGTCACTGGTTGCCAGCTCTTGTTTGGGTAACCCTGGTCAAATCACTTCACTTTCCTGAGCTTCAGTTTTCTCCTGCATAAACAAGCCCGTCCAAAGCCCTCGGTGTGGGGAGAAGTAAGTGAATTAATTGATTGAAAGGGTGGTGGCAGCATTCAATAAGCGCTCAGCGAGCGACAAAACGCGGCTCCAACCGTCTGCAGTGGCAGCCGCTGGACAGCAGGGGTCGCAACGGCCGCTTCTGCGCCTTCCTCGCGCCGCAGCGGGCGCATGCGCAGCGGAGCCTCCCTGCAGAGGTCACTTTTTTTCTCGGTTCTTCCCCGCCCTTTCCTTTGCCCCAGCCCCCGCCCCGCCTATATTTATGACTGCAGACCCTGAACCTGGCTGTGTCCGCTTTTGCCTCTGCTAAAGTCCTCCTCCTCCTTAGGGCTTTTGCTACATGTGGGCCTGGGGATGGCGAGGGAGAAGTCCCCAGCGGACATCTGGCCACCATCGCTGCAGCCGTGGGGCTTTACACCTCTCCATGAAAGGTTAAGGGGGCGGGAGACTTCGATCTCCCTATTCTCCTTAAACTTTCCCCCGCTTCTTCAACTTAACACTAAATTAAATTTTCTCAATAAACAAGCTATTCACTTGGGGGAAAATCCAACTTCTTAATGGAAACCTTCGCTTTTCTTCGAAATGCCCCAATTTGCAAGGCAGTGCTGCGAAGGGCCTCATATGGAGCCCAGCACATAGTAGGTGCTGAGTACATTCAAAGATTTTTTTCTTCTTTTCTTTCTATATTTTTATTTTTTTGAAGATTTTTTAATGTTAAGAAGAAATTTATTGAGAATGAAAAATGTTAATTCTGAAAACTCTCGGATGGAGCATGCGCTTGCCTTGCAGAATTAACATAATCGTGTCAGGAACACAGGCGTAGGTGTTTTAAGACCCCAGATTGAGCGGGTGGAACTGACATCTGCCTGCCATTCCCTCTGCCGCTCGAAGCCTCAAATATTTATTAACTCCTGCCTGCCTTGGTTTCCCCCCGGGTTAAATGCGAGATGGTGATGGCAATCTTTGATTAAACGAAATCATGGCTTTTGTGGAGGATGAGAGAGTGGGAGGAGTGCACAGGCTTATTTTAAGGTCCACACCCGAGTTCGCATCGCTTTTCACAGATGCACGTGTCCACTTCTTCCAGCTCTGGAAAAGCACTGCAGTTCCTCTCCTTTTGACAGTGAATTTTAGGGAAGATTCGCTAACAGGGGTTCACTTGCTCTGATGAGAACACCATTTATCGATGTAAGAAATACTGAGCACCTACCAGGCGTTGAGCCCGGCTCTTTGTAAAGAACAAAGATAACTGCATTGTATGCCAATTCGTTCCCTCGAGCCAGAGATCCGAAATACAACTGCTTTTTTAGGGTCAGATTAGGACAGAAATGCAAAATAGTTTTCCTGCGCCACCTCCTGGAGAGGAGATAAAATAAAGAGTGAGATTGTGCAGGAAAAGCGTTTATAGCCCCGTGCCTGGGACATGGTAAAGCAGCCTATGAAATAAATGTTAATAGCAATGATGGCCAATTAGAATAGCTGACGTGTATTGAGAACTGTGGCCGGCATGGCCTAAATCCCTTTACGTGTATATGGTTAATTTTACTCTCCCCCTAACAGTGAGGTAGTATCGGTTGATTACTGTATCCCCATTGTAGAGACGAGGAAACTGAGGCACAGAGAGATCCGCGTAACTAGGGCCACACGTAAAGCCGGGGAACGAGTAAGGTGTTTTGTCCACTCACGCATCCACCTGCAGCCTAGGTGTAAATGCACCAATGACAATGCCCGGTGCACAGTGGACGCTCAGTCTGTCGTTGGGGAAATAATGAGTGACGAATACCTGCTTTTTTATTTAAAAAGCTATTTATTTGACATAATCATAGGTAGTTTCCTAAATAGTACCGAGATGTCCGGAGTGGTCTTCCCTTAGCTCCTCCCGATAGTGTCATCTTTACACAATAGCAAAGCCAGAACACTGACTTTGGGGCGACCCACCTCGGGGGGTGCTTGTAGTAGACGTGCTGGACGCTTTTCCAGCTGATCTCGGTCGCTGCGATTAAGAGCCTCGGCTCGAACGAAGCCCTTTGTGCACCTGAGCGCGGAATCCCCGCGGTCCCGGGAGCACCCGGCCGCGGCGCGCGCACGCACGCACGGCGTGCCCGCGGGAGCGCGCCAGGCGCATGCGCGCCGGGCCCTGGCCCCGCCCCCGCGGCGAGGCCGCGGACACGCCCCCCGGCGTCGCCGTACAAATGCGCGGGCGTTGACGTCAGCATCCTCTTCCGCCCTCGTCGCCGCCATCGTTGGCGCGGCCTGCCTCGCTCGGATCTGCCTGGGAGAATCCGCCGCCATCCGCCACCATGGTGAGCGACGCCGTCTGGCCGGCGGCCCGACGCGGCCCCGGGGCCTCCGCGGCGTGGGCGCTGCCGGGCCTGGCCTGCTGGAGCCGCTCGAGCGGGGCGGTGGCGGGGCCTCAGGCCCGGGGCCGGGGAGGCGGCGGCCGCCATGTCTGCGCCGCGTCCGCGGGGACGGGGCGGTCTCCTTATGTAACCCCGCGCCCTCGGGGTGCGGCTTCCTGTCGGGGGCCCGCGGGCGGCGGGGAAGAGGGGAGGCCGTCGTGGCGACGCCGAATCCGGATCCTCGAGCTGGAGCCGGCGGTGCGCAGGCTCCCGCCACGCCGAGGGGGGCACGTTTGGGAGACCCACGGCGTGGAGGGGCCCTGTCTGACCCCCCGCCCCCCGGCAGAGGGGTGACCTTGGCTTTTAAAGAGCCTGTGCGGTTGGCGATATCCTAGTGGCAGCAGGGAACGGGGTGCGGGTGTCTCTCTTTCCCCTGCCTAACCGGATACTCGGGACACCCGCGTACCCCATCTAAAGGAAACTGGCTGTCATTCCCGGGGTCTTGGTGTCTCCCAGCTCGAGATTTCTGGATTGTCAGTTCTGAATGACAATTAGAATTTGGGTTTTCCAAAATGAGGCAAGAGGCATCTTTGGAAAGAGACTGGGGAATTAGGGTGCGACTTGGTGCTGCCGCCCCAGGTCCGTCCGCGCCTGGCTGGGGGACTGGCAGTCTATCCATGGGAGTCGTGGTGCCAAGCCCGCGTCTGGAGTCCAGGGCTGGCCTGAGCCGCCTCTTCCCCCCCACCCCCGGCCCAGGTGAACTTCACAGTAGACCAGATCCGGGCCATCATGGACAAGAAGGCCAACATCCGGAACATGTCTGTCATTGCCCACGTGGACCATGGCAAGTCCACGCTGACAGACTCCCTGGTGTGTAAGGCTGGCATCATCGCCTCCGCTCGGGCTGGGGAAACCCGCTTTACCGACACCCGGAAGGACGAGCAGGAGCGTTGCATCACCATCAAATCAACGTGAGCAGGCTCTGGTGTGCCTTCTGGACTGGGGAGGGGAGGGGCTCCCTGGGAGCCCTGTGGGGACATACAGCAGACCCAGTACTGTCACTTTCCTGAACTTGGAGCTTTGAACCATGAGAACGAAGTTCGATTTAGCGAGTCAGGAAGCTCTGGCCAGTGGTAGAGGCACAGTGATGGCTGGCATCGGGCCCTGGAGAGCGGAGGGCTTTTAACCCAGCAACTCCTTTCTGGGGTGAAGGGGCTTTGGTGATGTCTGGAGACATCTGGGAGGGTGCCACTGGCATCTGAAGGTTCTAAACCTGCTCATGGTGGCCCCCAGTAAGTTTGCTGGTCGCAGACGTTGGTGGGGTGAGAATTCAAAGCAAAGTAGCTGACATTGCCAGTTCCTTTTACTTGGGAATTGGTGAGTTTCCCATCATCTGCTCTGAGACAGATGAGAGTTAGGGCTGGAGGGGGGAGGAATGGGTGAAAGGTGGTCTTGGGGCTTTCTGATCACGTTGCTGTTTAGAATTCAGCGTGTTGAGTCTGGGGGATCCAGATGGGGGGTTGGACTGGTGGGCTCTGAGGAGCCGGCCTTTGTAGCTGGTACTGGGAGGTGGGCAGAGGCCCTTGGTCAGAATGGCTCTGGCGTGGGAAGTTTGTTTCTAGGGATGAGTAATACAGGGGAGGAGACGGTGCAGTGTCCACCCCGGGCTGTGGGCTTGTCTTTTAGCTGCATCACAGTCTCGCTGAGTGATTAAAAGCGTCTGTTCTGACTGCCCTTGACAGGAACCTTTGGTTGATCCAGGGGTCCTGGGAGGACGGTCAGAGCTTGGCTGAAGTGTGCCTTGCCTCCAGCCAACCTGTGTGTCACTCTCTTTAGGGCCATCTCACTCTTCTACGAGCTTTCTGAGAATGACTTGAACTTCATCAAACAGAGCAAGGATGGCTCGGGTTTCCTTATCAACCTCATCGACTCCCCTGGGCACGTGGACTTCTCCTCAGAGGTGACAGCTGCCCTTCGTGTCACTGATGGTGCCTTGGTGGTAGTGGACTGTGTATCTGGTAAGCAGCAGGTTTCCTCACATCTGGCCTGGGACCGGGGCTTGTCCTTCCCTGGCTGTTGGAAACACCTGCCCCTTGCGGCCCACAGGCGTGTGCGTGCAGACAGAGACGGTGCTGCGGCAGGCCATCGCCGAGCGCATCCGGCCCGTGCTCATGATGAACAAGATGGACCGGGCTCTGCTGGAGCTGCAGCTGGAGCCCGAGGAGCTCTACCAGACCTTCCAGCGCATCGTGGAGAACGTCAACGTCATCATCTCCACCTATGGGGAGGGCGAGAGCGGCCCCATGGGCAACATCATGGTAGGTGGCCCGCCAGCGGTCTCTGCATGCTCTCTACATCCTCCCACTGGGTGGGCTATGCCCACATCCCCTTGGGGGTGCCCCAGGTAGCCACTGTTGTGAGTCCAGTTCCCTGGGGATAATTGGGAGATCTGGAAGTGGGTTTTCAGGAACTTTGGGTTGACGGGGGCTGGAATTTTGTGGGACTGACTTCTTCTGGCAGCTGGCTTTTTGAGGAGGCCTTGGGGTGGGTGGCGACCTGCCTGCTGACACAGGCTCAGTGCCGTGTGCTTGGGCTTCCACACTTCTGCCTCGCCAGTGAATAGTGAAGGGGGTGGAACAGAGGTGGCACCCTGTGTGTGATGACTAAACTTTCTTCACTTTGATCTGATGGCTATTGAAGAAATCTGCTGTCTGAGGCACATGGTGTGTAGGGACTTGGCGGCTGTGGTTTTCGTCTCTTTGTCCCCACTCACAACCTTTTTTGGCTTTCAGATCGACCCTGTCCTTGGGACTGTAGGCTTTGGGTCTGGTCTCCATGGTTGGGCCTTCACCTTGAAGCAGTTCGCAGAAATGTATGTGGCCAAGTTTGCCGCCAAGGGCGAGGGTCAGCTGGGGCCTGCTGAGCGGGCCAAGAAAGTAGAGGACATGATGAAGAAGCTGTGGGGCGACCGGTGAGTGCTGAAGGGTGGACAGCAGGGTGGGTGGGGACCTATTGGTGGTACTGTGGCTCCAGACTACCTAGTGTCTGTGGGATCCTGCCCAGCCTTGTTCTGGTGGCCCACCTTGGTCCCCCCAACCCCCTAACCTAGTTGGATCGGGCCTGTCTGCCAGGTACTTTGATCCAGCCAGTGGCAAGTTCAGCAAGTCTGCCACCAGCCCTGATGGCAAGAAGCTGCCACGGACATTCTGCCAGCTAATTCTGGACCCCATCTTCAAGGTGAGCTGTGCGTGTGCTTGGGGGGTGTGCATTCTTTAGTCTGGGTGGTCTTCGAAGACCTGCCTGACCTGCTGTGGTCTGCGGCAAGGTGTGGTGGGTCTGGCCCAGGGTCAGGTTCACGGTGGCTGCTGGGAGGAGAGTTCAGTCCCTAGACCTTTGCTTCCCTCGGTAGGGTGATCGGCTGCTCTGGCGTGGGGTTAGGGAACAGGAGATGGATAGGTACGGGCTCTGCCAGCTGGTGAGCCTTAAGTACTTGTGAATTAAAATGTGTACAGTCTGTAAGACACAACGGGTTTTGTTCACTTTTCCTCCTGGGGGTTTCCCTGAGGTGGGTTCAGTTGAAGGCAAGTCCTTTGGTAAGGGGAGCATCTTTTACAGCTTTACTCTTGACCTGTCCATGGCTATAGTTGCCTCAGCAGGGAGCAGTTACAGACTTCCAGGTTTATCCCAAAACCACCTTACCATGTCCCCACGTTAGGTATTTGATGCAATCATGCATTTCAAGAAAGAGGAGACAGCAAAACTGATTGAAAAGCTGGACATCAAGTTGGACAGTGAAGATAAGGACAAAGAAGGCAAGCCGCTTTTGAAGGTGGGTTTGGAGGGACTGTCCCTCAAGTCCCTGTGAAGGCTCTCTGCCGTGGCTCTGCTGTTGGCGGGGTTTGCCGGCCACAGCATGGTTGTCAGGAGACCGCTGGTGTTCGCGCCTCCAGAAGGGGCTGTGCAACTGTGTCACCTCGACAAGCATGTGACTGTCCCCAAGACTTTACTGTCCTGACTTCCACGGCCCCTCCTGCAGGCTGTGATGCGCCGCTGGCTGCCCGCTGGGGACGCCCTGCTGCAGATGATCACCATCCACCTGCCCTCACCAGTGACGGCCCAGAAGTACCGCTGTGAGCTCCTGTATGAGGGGCCGCCTGATGACGAGGCAGCCATGGGTATATGGGGCACACCTTGGATCTGGGTGGGTCCCCAAAGCAGCTAGTGGCTGTGGTAGGGAGGCTGTTCATTGCTTAGCAGGACTCCAGAAGGCCAAGCCACAGGGGAATCACACTTTTCCCTTGGGGGTTTTTCTCTTTCTTTCTAGGCATTAAAAGCTGTGACCCCAAGGGGCCTCTCATGATGTACATTTCCAAAATGGTGCCGACCTCCGACAAAGGCCGGTTTTACGCCTTTGGCCGGGTCTTCTCGGGACTGGTGTCCACAGGCCTGAAGGTCAGGATCATGGGGCCTAACTACACACCTGGGAAGAAGGAGGACCTGTACCTGAAGCCGATCCAGAGGTGAGGTCACCTGCAACCCAGGGCCGGTTCCAGCCAAGCCTTCCGGCCACAGAAACCTGGACAGGATGCGTCAGCTCAATAGAGAGGTTTCAGGGCTTGTCAGGGTGCAGCCAGGTCTCCTGTCTAATGTTTCTGTGTTTGAAACCTAGTTGTGAGCTGGATGCAGATGTCGTCAGTCTCAGGGTGCAGGACGCTCAGTTCCTTGTCAGTATCCCAGAGAGCAGGTGCTGACCTGGAGACTACAGGCTCATGGCAGCCCCCGCCTGTGTTCCAGGTGTGGGCGGTGGAACGACAGAACCTCTATTCCCCCAATTCCACACAGTCTTCCTCATCCTTGCACAGAGGATGGAGGATCGGCAGGTGGCACTATTTGGTTGAAGCTGGGATCCCTGAGATAGTGGCCTGGGGTGCGGAGTGGAGCCTCGGCTTCAGGCCTTCAGCAGCTTCTCTAGACAGGCGGCTACCCGCAGGTTCTAGGGGGAAAGCTTATTTTCCGCTACTCAGGTCTTGGCACCCCAGCGCTGGCGCTTGACACCTTTTGTGTTTCTTCCAGAACAATCCTCATGATGGGCCGTTACGTGGAGCCCATTGAGGATGTGCCTTGCGGGAACATCGTGGGCCTGGTGGGCGTGGACCAGTTCCTGGTGAAGACTGGCACTATCACCACCTTTGAGCACGCCCACAACATGCGGGTGATGAAGTTCAGCGTGAGCCCTGTCGTTAGGGTCGCCGTGGAGGCCAAGAACCCAGCTGACCTGCCCAAGCTGGTAGAGGGCCTGAAGCGGCTGGCGAAGTCCGACCCCATGGTACAGGTGGGTAGGCATGTTGGCTCGCGTGCCACTGTCTACCTGCAGAGTTGACTTCGTGATGGCTGGGTGGGAACGGGTGTGAGGGCATCCCTTGTCTGATAGAGCTCCTCCTTTAACTTGGGACTGGGGTCTTGCTATAGGCTTCTTGTTGATTGGGTCTTTATAGGAGCTTAAGGCTGAGAACCAGCAAAAAGTTCCTGGGGCCTATTGTTGTCTCCCATGGGCCCTCATGGCTTCCTCACGAACCTCCAGCTGGAGGGGAGCTTGGAGCCTACACTCCCTGCAGGTCCCCTTGGTCCCCAGGCAGTTGTCCAGGGTACACAGCTGTGGGACTAATGGGCGTCTGTCTCCTTGCAGTGCATCATTGAAGAGTCTGGGGAGCATATCATTGCTGGGGCTGGTGAGCTGCACCTGGAGATCTGCCTGAAGGACCTGGAGGAGGACCACGCCTGCATCCCCATCAAGGTGAGGCCCGCTGTGCAGACAGCAGGGCCGAGTCCAGTCTCCTGTCCCACCCATTTCCGCCAGGCAGGGCGGTCCCACTGTTGTGAAATGGGTTCACACGCATCCTCAGAGTCTTCGGGATTGGAATGGGAGGAGTCTGCTCCCCACAAGCTAAACGTGGAGGCTTGTGAGCGCGGGTGGCCAGCTGCGCTGGTTCTCGGCCTCTGCGCTCTCACAGAACTGAGTTCGGATTTGTCTCCATTCTCGGACCCAGTTTTGGGCTTCGTTACATGTTTTTTCCTATTAATACCTTAAAACTATTATTTTTCTTGTAGAGAAAGAAGCATATTTTTTTGTTGTTAAATAGCTTTTCCACGTAGCACACTTAACGTGCAAATGTGCCTAAGTAGGGACAGGGTAGTGCCTGCTTTTGGCACGTTGTGTCTTTTTGGATGATGCATAGAAATTTATGAACTGAGCTGTGTGTCTTTTCAGCCAGTTGCATTGGCAGTTGGTAGCCTCCTGCAAGGGTGGGGCTGCACACGGGATTTCCACAGAAGTGAGGTGTGCACAGCTCTGCCATCGGATCAGAGTGGCATCCGGTTTCTGTGCCCACAGCCAGGCCAGTTCCTGAGCCTTTAGCAGACGCTGTCCCACGTGGTCTCCACCTCTTGCGGGGAGGCCTGACCCTCATTCTTTTGCAGAAATCCGACCCAGTCGTCTCCTACCGAGAGACAGTCAGCGAGGAGTCGAGCGTGCTCTGCCTGTCCAAGTCCCCCAACAAACACAACCGGCTGTACATGAAGGCGCGGCCCTTCCCCGATGGCCTGGCTGAGGACATAGACAAGGGTGAGGTGTCTGCCCGCCAGGAGCTCAAGCAGCGGGCCCGCTACCTGGCCGAGAAGTACGAGTGGGATGTGGCCGAGGCCCGCAAGATCTGGTGCTTCGGGCCTGATGGCACCGGGCCCAACATTCTCACTGACATCACCAAGGGTGTGCAGTACCTCAACGAGATCAAGGACAGCGTGGTCGCCGGCTTTCAGTGGGCCACCAAGGAGGTGAGGGCTACTTGGCCTCCAGCCGATGGGTCGTTAGCCTCAGGACTCCTTGACTGGGGTCTGACGCAGGCCCATGTACACCTGAGCACTCCTGTGGGGCACCTCAGGGTCACCTCCTTGTGCTAGTGTGGACAGTAGTTCTTACCTCTCAGAAGGAGACCCTACAGAGGCTGAGCAGGGCAAGAGGGGCCAGGTCTTTGTGGGTGGGGACGTGGAGTCCAACAGGAGCAGAGCTGGGTGACGGGCCTGTTCTGCTGTGGGAGGGCTGCAGTAGAGGCAGGAGCTTGATGGTGGTCTCGGCCCCTTTCCTGTGCAGGGGGCACTGTGTGAGGAGAACATGCGGGCCGTGCGCTTTGACGTCCATGATGTGACGCTGCACGCTGACGCCATCCACCGCGGGGGTGGCCAGATTATCCCCACGGCCCGGCGCTGTCTCTATGCCAGCGTGCTGACTGCCCAGCCCCGGCTTATGGAGCCCATCTATCTTGTGGAGATCCAGGTAGGGAGCCCTGGCTGGCCCTCTTGTCCCTGTCCCATTCCTGCGCAATAGCCACTAATAGCCTTGTATTGCCTGACAGTGTCCAGAACAAGTGGTTGGTGGCATCTATGGTGTCCTGAACAGGAAGCGAGGCCATGTCTTCGAGGAGACCCAGGTGGCCGGCACCCCAATGTTTGTGGTGAAGGCCTACCTGCCAGTTAACGAGTCCTTTGGTAAGTGTCTGCTCTACGAACTAGTTCTTGTCCTTTATGCAACGTCTGGAATAGGCCTAGTGGAGCTGGTGATGCGATCTGCAAACTGTCCCCTCCCCACCCAGTCCATCTGGGAGGTGGGAGCAGCATAAATGTGGAGGAAGCAGCCCCTGCTTGTGGACCTTGAGTTGCTGGATTTGGGAGGCAGATGTGGGTGTATGATGCAGTGAAACCTTGGGTTTGAAGCCAGTGGAACAGCTGCACTGTGTGGTGCTCAGGCTCAGCCTGAGGATGAGCAGACGGCGGAGGCCCAGGCGGGGAGGCGCAGAGGATCGAGGGGTTGAGTGACAGGCCCTGCCTGGTTTGTCTGGATTCTGTGATCTCATGTATGCTAAGTCTCCCTGCCCCGCCCGCAGGCTTCACCGCTGACCTGAGGTCCAACACGGGTGGACAGGCCTTTCCACAGTGCGTGTTTGACCACTGGCAGATCCTGCCTGGAGACCCCTTCGAAAATGGCACCCGCCCCTGCCAGGTGGTGGCTGAGACACGCAGGCGCAAAGGTCTGAAGGAAGGCATCCCAGCCCTGGACAACTTCCTGGATAAATTGTAGGCTGCCCCATCCCCCTACAGCCTGCCACCTGGGTGCAGCCCCCACGCCAGCCCATGATCAACCACAACGATAAGCCCTCACATTCTCACGACACCTTGAGACTGTCCAGACACGGTGCCGCTCACCCTGCAGGCTCTGGGGCCACTCTGTGCCATCGCTCAATGTGAACACTTGATGCAGTTTCTTTCGATATTTATTTCAGGATTTTAGAGACAGCAGAAATGCCCTGGCTACAGGGACTTAACTTGGCTGGTGGGGGAGGCAGGATGAGATACTCAACGCTGTTGTTTGTTTTGTTTTTTTTCCATTTCGGAGGGAAACGTCCAAAAAATTTAAACGCATTAAGAGGTTTATTTGGGTAAAAAGAGTGGATTTTTCCTCAAAGGAGGAAAGAACAAGCAGGTGTAGACAGTTCTCTTTGGACAGAAGCTAGAAGGCAGGAAATCTTGTGCAATGTCACCACGAGCATCTCCAGCTGTATCAGTGCCATTGGAATAATAAATTTGATTATGGTGGTGAGTATGTTTCCAAGCAACTTCTTGGTGCGTTCAGGATAGAACGTGCGTCCCTGTGCCAGTTGCCATGGCGTTGGTGATAATTTTGATATAAACAGTTTGATGTAACTTTTAAGTGTGTCATTGGGAGTGTCTGATCTGGGTTTAGACTCTTGTGATCTAGGGCAGTCGGGCAGTCCCTATGCATGATTTTGTGACATCAAACGTTGGTTATTTGGAAAAACTGATAAGCTAAAGCTTGCAGCTCTGTGAGATGTCAACACATTTTATTAAACACTTAAATCACATTTGTCAATATTAATTTCACCAGAAAAGTGTTGAAGTATTGAGAAACTGTTAAGGAGGTTTTGAAATTTTTAAATTTTTGCCTGAAAGTTAAAATGATTGCCATTGGTGACCATTAACTGTCAATTGTTATCCTCAAAGTGACAGCTTAAATTTATTCATATTTGAGAAAATGCCCGCCAAACATACAAGTCTGAATTATAGTTTGTCAGTTTTAAGTAAAAATGATGTTCCAGCTCCTCATTAAGTCTGGGCTATGCATAAGAATACACTGAAATTGATAAAGACTACAACGTGGAAAGGAAGGAAAAGCAGATAACTTTAAAGGGGACAAACCTGACGAAAGACACCTAAATCTGAGTGACCAAGGTCAACATCAACAGTCATGTTGATAATATGGACCCTGGATATGATGTGCTGAAAATGGCACTTGACCACTTTGCCCAACACCCCAATCTAAAGATGAGAAAAAATCAGATGCCCCAACTGAGGGAAATTCTACAAAATACCTGACCAGTCCACAAAACTCAGTAAAAACAGGAAAGCGCAAAAAGTCATAGCTGAGGGTAGCCTTAGAGAATGTGATGACTAAATGTCATGTGGAATCTTGGGATCCTGGGACAGAAAAAGCACAAGAAAAACAAGGAACTGAAAGGATGGATTTTGGTTATGAAAAGTCACTATGGGTTTATTCTTTTTAAGAAATGTACTAATAGACGTAATATTTTACCCCCTAAGGTTGCTGATTGGTACATACTAAGGCTCAGTAATTTTTTTTTAATCAAGTACCTTGAGACAAACAGGAGGATCCTCAAGCAGGAGGGCAACACCTGGCTGACCTCATAAATTTTTATGTTTTTGGAGAGCGGGTAGAATTTTCCTGCGTGTCAGGGACTAAAACAGCCCGAGGTCCACCCCACGAGTCGCCGTGTCGGATCTGGACCTAGGATTCACCTATCTGGTGCCCAGGACAGGCAGGGAGAGGAATGGGGGACTTGCTCAGCATCCCCTTGGCTTCAGGACTCCGAACAGAGGAGAGCGGGCGGGGCCACCTAGGGGCCGGAAGTCGACATTTTTCGTAAGCTTTATCGGCGTCCGTGACAGCCAATCAGTCGCCTAGACGGCTAACCTGTCGCCCAATGGCGAGGCGGCATCCGGGGGGGGGCGGGGCGTCGTGAGCGGCGGGCGCGCTGGCCAATGGGCGGCGGGTCCCGCCGTCTGGAGGCGGGCCCTGGCGGACGCGATGACGTCGCACAGCGCAGTGCGTCGCGGAGGCCAGCGCGGCGGGGGGCCGAGGCGGGCGCGGTCCGGCTGGGTGAGCCGCGGGGCCGTGTGAGGCGGGGTCGTGTGAGGTGCGTGTGTGTGTGTGTGTGAGTGTGTGTGTGTGTGTGTGTGTGAGAGAGGTGGGCTGTGCGTCGGTGGGGGGGCTCCTGGGGACGCCGGGGGCGCGCTCGGGGCTCCTGGGGGGACCGGGCCGGTTCGGCCGCGGCCTGCGGGGGACGTGGTGGCCTCCGGGGCGCGGGGTCGGGGGCGCGCGGGCTGGGGACCCTCGGAGGGGTCGGTCGGTGACGAGGGCAGCGGAGGGGCCTCGGGCGGCCCTTCGCGGGGCGCCTGTGGGCGGGAGCCCGGGCGGCGGCCGGCAGCGCCGCGGCGCCGTCTGAGGGGCCAGGCCCATGAAGGTCAGGGGCAGAGGTCAGGGCGGGGCAGGCGGGAGTGGCAGGGGCGGCGGGGCCTGGAGGCCGAGGCCCGGCTCCTGGGGCACTCTGTTTGCGGGGAGCACAGCCGTGGGGAGGGGGACAGGACCGTGGAAGTCCTCGGTCTTCCACGTGGGGGTGTATGCGGGGCTGTAGGTGAAGACCAAGAGGAGTAGGGGGACCCGCGCGGGGTTTCGGGACGAGAACTAGGAAGTGGAGGGGGGAAGTGTGTTGGGGTCTGGGGTGTGTGTGAAGAGGGTGGGGGAACCTGCAGGAACGTGGCGGGGGGGGGGGGTCTCTGATGAGCAGTTGGGAAAATCCTAGGAGGGAGAGGCAGAGAAAGGCGGGGCAGTGTGTGAAGACCCAGAGGCCTGTGCCCGTTGGTGAGTCATGGGGCGTGGGGCCACAGTGGGGCTGGCAGCGGTTTGGTGACTCAGTGGGATGACACACGAAGAAGATACCTGGCCTGCTGCATGCCAGTGCCCTTCCCAGGCAGTGGAGTCAGGTGCAGCCTATTTTTGGTGAGTAGGGTGCTCCGTTTACTAGGGTCAGTGGCTGGTGTCTTACTCCTTCTTCTCTATTTCCCTGTCTCCTCTAGGGTCACGGCTCGGGGACTTCCACGGTCCTGTCTCCCGGCTGCAGCGACTGACTGGGCTTTCACTGGAGGGGAAAGTGCTGGAAGGCAGACCAGCCACCATGTCTACCTTCCGGCAAGAAGCTGTGGAGGACTACTACGAGATGGGGGAAGAGCTGGGCAGGTGGGTGGCCCCCTCCGACCAAGCCCTGGGGCTGCGGAGAGCACTGTGGGGTTTTCTGGACAGGATCTCTCCGTCCTGTCCATTATTCTACTCCTTAAGAAGGAGTATGTCAGGGTCATGTGCTGTTGGGAGGAGTTTGGGCTTTGGATTCAGATACCCAGGCGGGGAGTTCTTGCTGTGACATCCCCTGTGCCTCTCCTTTGGGACTGACATAGTTGTGCACACACGGGTCTGGTTCCTGTATTTGGCGCCAGAGCAGAGGACATTTGCGGGTTTTGTTGCTGAAGGTCTGGCCCCCTCTGTGATCCTCTGTTATGGGAAGCACTTGGTCTCCCCAGCTCACGAGGTTCCCAAGGGTGGCCTCTGTCTGGGCCCATACCCTGCCAGTCGTGTAGCACCCCTGTGGGGGAGAAGGGAAGAGTCCCGTGCCAGCCGGGCAGCTGATTTCTAGCCTGGCTAAACCTTGGAGCCTCCCTGGGGAGCTCCTCCACCACCCCAGACCAGCCAGGCACCATCTTTTCTTCTTCTTTTTTCTTTTTTGGTGGAGCCTCAAACCTTATTTGGTGAGTTTGCTACTGGCTGGGTCCCATGATATCACCAGAAGGGAATGTAAATAACAGCCCTGCACCAGGCCTTGCAGAGAGAGAATTCAGGCTCTTTTGGGATTCTGAAATCTCACCCTGAGGAATTTCCTCTGTTTACAGTGCTGGTGAGTGCAACCACCCTGCACTCTCATACTTTATTGTTGGAATGTGTTAGGATCTCCTGCTGAGGGTCATTTGGCAAAAATCAGCATCACTTTAACCCACCACTTCCACCGCTAGGAATTAATTCAGTGGGAACACATGCATCTGTGGACCCAGTGACAGGAACAGGGGCAGTCGCTGTGGTGATGTTAGATGAGGGAAAGATGGAAGCGTCTGTGGTGGCTGTCACAGCGCCCTGTGTCCATGGCTGAAACATTATGCAGCTGGTAAAAGCCAGGCCACTGCGTGATGTGAGCCACAGAGGAAATTTATTGGAATCTAATAGGAAATTGGAGAGCTGTATCAATTGTAATAATTTTAACGATATGTTTTATTTAACCTGACCAAACTGTTATCATTTTGCTTGTAATCACTATAAAAATTCTTAGTGAAATATGTTACCACCTTCTTTTGATATGGTGTGTATTGTATGCTCACAGCACATCTCAGTTTGGATGGGCTTTACAGTTTGCCTTGTGGCCAGTGGCCGCTACCTTGGACAGCACTGAGCTGCGTGGTCCGGAACATTCTCAGGTGTGTGAAGTGAAGGATTGATGGCACAGGATGCTGTGCCTGCCGTGTTGCAGTTCGTATGCATTGTGGATGTCATTTGGACATCTAAGTTCTAGGTTAGGTGCTCACTAGTTGCCGTGCGAAGATCAGCCACCCCGTGTTGGGAAGTGGGCACACCCTTGCACCCCACACACACTTCTCTTTCACATGTCCACTCTGGGCCTCTGAAGCTGGCCCCCCTGATGCGCGCTGTTTCACAGGCAAGGTCTGACTAGAACCCAGTTTTAAGTATACCTTGTTTTACCTGAGACTGGTTATGACAGTCTTAGGGGAATTAGCGGTGGGGAGTTGCTGTGGTGACAGGGACCTTGAGTAAAGCCAGGCCCATGTTTTCCTGTCCTAGGGGTCATGGGCTGAATGAACGGGAGTGAGTTTCATGTGTGCACGTGAGTGTGCGTGTGTTGGGCGGTTCTTCCTCACCGTTCAAATTCACATTGACAGTCTCAGGAAATAATTTGTGGGTGGACCGTGTTCCTGTGCTGATGGACAGATCCTCAGGTCATTTCTGCCTGGCGGCCATTGGGAACCGTGCAAGTGTAAGCACAGGTGTCCATACGGGCACGTCTCAGTTCTCTGGACCTGCACCTGGCAGGGGGTGCATAGTCTCCTGGTCACTCTGCGGTCACTGCGCTGGCCGCTTGGGGAACCACCAGCCCACTTCCCACAGGGCTGCTGCTTTGCCATTGGCCAAGTGAGGAGGTTCTGAAGTCTCCGCATCCTAACCCTTCTCTCGTTTTGAACACGTTTGCTTTTCCTTCATTCCGACTATTTGATAAGAAGCTTTTTTGATGTCAGTGGCTTTATTTGTTTCTCTTCGATTAAAAAAAAATGCA
This sequence comes from Cynopterus sphinx, assembly GCA_030015415.1. NCBI lineage: Eukaryota > Metazoa > Chordata > Mammalia > Chiroptera > Pteropodidae > Cynopterus > Cynopterus sphinx. Next base: position 38,392,020 of record CM057390.1, on the reverse strand, counting down.
ACGGTGAAAAGTCAAATCAGTATAGCATTTTCAAATAAAAAATAAGCTCTCTTTCTGCCCCCGTTGTTCCAGTCTCGCCCCTCAGAGGTGGCTGTTGACAGGTTGGCGTGTGCCCTTCAGAGCTGTGTATACACACACGTGTGTAAACGTGTGCGTGCACATGGGGACCGTGCATCCCTTTTTGAAACAAAAGGGTCTCATTCCGTGTGCCGTTCCGCACTTGCTTTGTCACTGAGGGGTCTTCGTGGATGTCTCGTGTCTGTTCTCTTCCACGGCGGCTGGGCTTGGTACCATGCTGGACTCCAGCTCTCTCCCTAAGCATTGATCTGTGCTCACCCGTCACTGGAGCGGAGATGCTGGGCGGCTGTTGTGTCCCGCCCCGCACTCACGTGGCAGCTCACCCACGGGGCGCACCGCGGAGCTGGCGGGGACGGCGCACCTGTGTGGCACCAGGAGCTGCCCAGGAGGGCGGGGGCTGGCCCGGGTCCCTCTCAGTGCCCCCTCCCCGTCTGCCCCACAGCGGCCAGTTTGCAATCGTGCGGAAATGCCGGCAGAAAGGCACGGGGAAGGAGTATGCGGCCAAGTTCATCAAGAAGCGCCGCCTGTCGTCCAGCCGGCGGGGGGTCAGCCGGGAGGAGATCGAGCGGGAGGTGAATATCCTGCGGGAGATCCGGCACCCCAACATCATCACGCTGCACGACATCTTCGAGAACAAGACCGACGTGGTGCTCATCCTGGAGCTGGTCTCTGGCGGGGAACTCTTCGACTTCCTGGCGGAAAAGGAGTCGCTGACAGAGGACGAGGCCACCCAGTTCCTTAAGCAGATCCTGGACGGCGTCCACTACCTGCACTCCAAGCGCATTGCCCACTTCGACCTCAAGGTGAGCCCCGCCGGGGACCTTGCAATGGAGGGGACGGAGCTGGGGACCAGCCGGGCCACCTGAGTCTGGCCAAAGCAGGTGATGATGGAGCCGGAGAGGGTCTGAGTCTCGTGGGCACGGACCATTAATGCTTTGGGGTTGAGGGGACCAGCCAATTCAGCCCTGCGTACGCAGGGTGACGTCAGCCCGGCCGCCCTGTGGGCTGGGAGCGGGCCGGCCCAGGGGGATCTGGGCACTGTCCCCGGAGCAGCCAGGCAGCAGGAGCATCAGAGCCACATCAGCACCTGCTCTCCCGCCGCAGCCGGAGAACATCATGCTCCTGGACAAGGCTGCGCCCAGCCCGCGCATCAAGCTCATCGACTTCGGCATCGCCCACAAGATCGAGGCCGGGGACGAGTTCAAGAACATCTTTGGCACCCCGGAGTTCGTGGGTGAGGCCCTGCCTGGTACATCGCGGCCTGGGGCTTAGGGATGGGCCCTTGAGGACTCTGGCGCTGTGGGGCGAGTTGAGCCCAGGCCGCCACCCTCAGGTGCCCTGGCTTCAGGCAGGGGGACGCTCAGGGCCTCGGCTGGTGCATCACCATTCCGTCCTATCCCAGAGCTGCGCTGCCTGTGTGTGTGCATGTGCGCCTTCGGGACCAGGCTGTCCCCCTGCGAGGTGCTGCGTTGCTTCCTCTGGGCCAGTCCCCGGTGTGTCCTTAGACGCAGCCAGCTCCTGACCCTGCACCCTCTGTCCCCCTGTCTTCAAAGCTCCTGAGATCGTTAACTACGAGCCCCTGGGTCTGGAGGCGGACATGTGGTGAGCCGGGGGGTAGGGGAGAGCACCTGCGGGGGCTCGGGGCTGCCCAGTGCGGAGCCCAGTACACACTCTGGGATGGCACCTCCAGGAACACCCCCTGCTCGTTCCCAGAAGCCGCAGGCTGGGGCACAGCCACAGCCCAAGGGGTGGTCTTGGTGCCACGGGGTGTGGGCAGGACAGACCATCACCTTAGAATGGGGGGCAGCAGAGTGCAGCCCCCAGGCCAGAGCAGGCCCAGGAGCCGGGGGTGCTATCTTGTTTTTTAAAAAGGTGTGAAACCAGACGAATGTGCCGCAGACCAGTCTGGGCCCACAAAGCCTAAAACACGCTGACTGTTCAGTTTGCCAGCCCTGCCTTTGGGCTCCGGCAGGCCCCACAGAGTCCCACATGTGCAGGGTATGGGGGGCCATCGTGCTGTCTGCCCCACCCCCACTTCTCGTCCCTCTGAGCCTTGATAGGGAGGTGGGACCCAAGATGTTCAAATCCCCAGTCCCTCGACTCCAGGGCAGGACGTGGGGGCATCTCCTCCGAAGTCTTGGGGGCCAACTGCCTTGTCCTTGAGGCTTTCTCACGTAGGCCCTTTAGAAACTCGGGGTGGGGGTGGGGTGTGCTGCGCATCCTGCGGCTGAGCTAAACTAACCCTTTGCTTCTCGTGTCGTCCTGCAGGAGCATTGGCGTCATCACCTACATCCTGTGAGTACCTGGTCGGCGTCCTGCCACCTCTCCTGGGACCCTGCTGGGTCAGGAGAAGGGTCGGTGGGGGCTTCCATGAGGGACCGTGACCTCAAGCGTGGGGTCCCCCAGTGCTCAGAGGACTCTGGGTGGGTGGATGGACAGATGGATGGATGGATGAGTGAATGAGCGTATGCAGGAGGGAAAGGTGTGGTTCCTGTCTCCGGGCTTCTGGAGAGTTCAGAAGGCAGACGCCCTCCTGGGAGGTAACGTCTGGGGCCCTGTGCCGGGGCAGTGTGTGTCCCCTGCTTTGTCCATTGGCTGGTTGCTGGAGCCTTCGCTCTGTGCGAAAAGGCAATTTGACCTGAGGTCATTTCCTCAGGTGGCGCGTTAGGACTGTTTGTCTGTTCCTGGGCCAGGGGTACGCCCGTGATTTTTCACCCCCTTCCTTTTCAAAATGGGTGTAGTGATCAGAGACCTGAGATTTTGGGAGATTTTTTTTTTTTTTGTATTTTGAACTGATTTTTTAAAACTTGGAGATGAGTTTGGAAGCTCGGTAGAGGGGCTGGGACAATGCAGAGCTCTGTGCCCCTGGCACCTGCATCCTTCACCTGAATGTCTCGCACAGATGGCGTCTGCCCACTCCCTAACGTGCGGGCGGTCCCCACACGCAGCAAGCAGTGTCTGCGACACCTGCCAGGCACCCTACTCTGGAGTTCAGTTCTGGTGCTGCCGACCTGGAGACAGTGCCAGATCCCACAGGCGAAGGGCTCAGTCCCAGAAGACTGCCCCGTTCAGATGTCATTTCCAAGTCCCGGTTGCCATGTGCACTTCTGACTCGCCAGCTGTAAATCACAGGTCCCCATGACCTTGGGTTTGATTGATTTGCCAGAGCAGCTCCCGGAGCTCAGCGACACTGATGTGCAGCAGTTCGTTATGACGGAGATGACAAAGGACGCGTGGGGGAGGCACCTGATGCCGGAGCTTGGGGCACAGCCTTCTCCCAGTTTGTGGAAGCTTTATGAACCCCCCACTTGAGGTGGTTTATGGAGGTTCCATCGTGTAGGTGTGATTGATGAAGTCTTCTGTCTGTGATTAGCTCAGTCTGGCCCCTCTCCCCCTCAACCTTCCAGTCCCACGATGGTTCCCCAGGTTTTCCAGAAGTCACCTCATTAGTGCAAACTCCGTGAGGTCGGCAGGGGCTCATCACGAGTAATGGTGCTTTTTTGAGCCATTTCAGGAACTGAGAGCAAGGGCTGAACATTACAACGAAAGACGCATCCACCTTCTTATCTGTTCCATTTAGGACTTCCCAAGGGGTTTGGGAGCCACATGACCAAGGACTGGACATAATTTCTTAAGTCAGTGTCAGGTGCCCAGGACCCCATGGCTGGTGGCGTGGCCCCCTTCCACGAGTCGGTGCTGGTGACGCGTGCCTTGACCGAGCGCTGGGCGGCATTAGCCAGGACACTCCGGCACAGCAGCCGGTGTTCTCTCTGGAATTGCTAACCATTCTGGGCGATGCCTTGGGACTGCGTTTATGTGGATGCTGTGGGTTTTTCCATGGCGAGTCTTGCCCACGTTTTTGCGTCCGGCTGTCTGGGAGATGACTTCGTACTGCCTTCTGGTTGGCGGCCAGTGGTGGCCGGGGTGGTTCCAGGGGTGGGTGTGCGTGGTGTGTTCGGGGCCCGGCGTCCGCCTTCCTCGCGTCTGCCCTGCCGAGCCGCGCCCGTGTGTCTTCCAGCTTGAGTGGTGCGTCGCCCTTCCTGGGTGAGACCAAGCAGGAGACCCTGACCAACATCTCGGCCGTGAACTACGACTTCGACGAGGAGTACTTCGGCAACACCAGCGAGCTGGCCAAGGACTTCATCCGTCGGCTTCTCGTCAAGGACCCCAAGTAAGAGCAAGCCAGGCGAGGGAAGGCCGAGTGGGTGCCCCGAGTGGGTGATGTGGCCGAGAACTTGTCCCTCCAAGCCACCACCTCCCTGTGACTGGGTTTGCTCTGGGCAGGAGATAGGCTGGCCATACAAGGTCTTAAGAAGCTTTTAATTTATTGCCAAATTTTATAATTGGTGTTTTACTTAAAATTCCAGAGTACTTAAAAAAAATTTTTTTTCCCTAGAAAAATATCTAAAAATTCTGGCAGCAGAGAGCCCTCGTCCACAGGCAGTGCCCCCTGTGGCCACAGCCCTCCCCTGGCGAATGCTGCCCCTTTATGCCCGCTGGGCCCCTCCTGTGGGTGCCAAGTTATTTAACCCCTGCATTAGGTCTTGGCCCAGTTAACAGAACCCCTCAGGGAACACGGAGACCCCAGAGCCTGCGCCCCCACAGGCCTGACGGGCTCCCATGCTTGGCCCAGCAGAGGGGCTGCTCTGGATTGCGCATGTAGTTTCAAGGTCATTTCAGGGTCCTGCTGCCAGGCTGAAAGGTCCCCAGGGGCAGGTGTCTGTGTCAGCCCGTGGTGGGCTGCCGAGGCCAGAGCTGTGACAGGCAGAGCCCGGAGAACCTCTCTGCTCGGCCCAGTGGGGGAGGACGGTGCAGTGGCACGCGTGTGACTAACCAGGGCTGGGCGTGCCCTTCCAGGAGGAGAATGACCATAGCCCAGAGCCTGGAGCATTCCTGGATCAAGGTAAGGTGGGCCCGCTCCCAGTGAGGGTGGACAGGCATGACGAGCCCAGCGCAGTGGGCCAGGGCCGTGGGGTCACGGGTGCTTCCTGCCGTGGTGTCAGAGCCGTCTCACTGAGACACCAGCTGCAGTCTGTGGCCCCCTGTGCATGCAGCAGGGCTCCCTGCCCCCTTGAAATGTCCCAGAAAGGCGTCCCCGTGGGGCCAGAGCTGGCAGCCTCCCGTGACGGCCCGGAGCGGCAAGGCTCCCGCCTCCGTGGTCCCCGGCAGGACCATACGTAGCCCGCCCTGGTACTTGGCGCCGCCTCCGTGCCAATAAGCCTTGACTCCCAGAAGCAGGCAGAGCCGGCCGTGACCCTCAGTGGCCCCGCCGCTGGCTCCAGCCTGTGCGCCCCCCTCGCTGCAGGCGATCCGGCGGCGGAACGTGCGACGGGAGGACAGCGGCCGAAAGCCCGAGCGCAGGCGCCTGAAGACGGCCCGCCTCAAGGAGTACACCATCAAGTCGCACTCGAGCATGCCCCCCAACAACACCTACATCAACTTCGAGCGCTTCTCCAAGGTGCTGGAGGAGGTGGCCGCAGCCGAGGAGGGCCTGCGCGGCCTGGAGCACAGCCGGCGGCTCTTCCACGAGGACATCGAGGCACTGACGGCCATCTACGAGGAGAAGGAGGCCTGGTACCGGGAGGAGAACGAGAGCATCGGCCAGGACCTGCGGCGGCTGCGGCAGGAGCTGCACAAGACCGAGGCGCTCCAGCGGCAGGCGCAGGAGGAGGCCAAGGGCGCCCTGCTGGGGGCCAGTGGGCTCAAGCGCCGCTTCAGCCGCCTGGAGAATCGCTACGAGGCCCTGGCGAAGCAGGTGGCCTCGGAGATGCGGTTTGTGCAGGACCTGGTGCGCGCCATGGAGCAGGAGAGGCTGCAGGGCGGGGAATGCGGCCTCCGCTAGGCTGCGAGGGGCAGGCGGGCTCCGGGGGTGCCGGGTGGTGGGTGTCCCCCAGGAGCCCTGTGGCCAGGCCCCTTTGTCACCCTGTTCAGCCCCAGAGAATCCCCAGGCTGGGGCTAAGGCAGGAAGGGCGGGGCTGGGCTGGCTAGGAATTCACAGGGGTAGGGATCAGGGGTTGGGGGGGCACGGCCAGCTCTGCCAGGGAGAAGAGGCCTCTCTGGCTTCAACCCTGTCTCCTGCAACACCCATTTGTGGCAGGGAGCTTCTGGGGGCGGCGTCACCTTCATACTCTGAACTCCCGTGGGGAGTTGCCACCTTTAAGACAGAGCTGGCCACGTCAGACACAGGTGCCTCTGCCTGGCCAGGTTGCGGGGCAACAGGCTGGGTCCTAGCTCTGGGGGCCGAAGGTCAGTCCGGCCTGGCCAGCACCTTCAGACCCTCCATGCTGGCCCAGGCATGCGGCTTTGGGGAGGCATTGTGGGGACGCACACATGACCCAGGGCTCTGGATTGGTGGGGCTTCTGCCGGACACCCGTCCCCTCCTCTAGTGCTGAGAGGTGGCTCTTGCAGGGCCAGTGGCCTCCGAGCCCAGCTCTCCTCATCCCCCAACCCCGAGGAGTGGTCAGTGGAGGTAGTGTATGGGGGAGCACATCACCACCCGGACACAGTAAAGAAGGCGGGTTCCGGGGGCTGGGGACAGGAGTAAAGACCCATCACCCGTGCTGCAGTCATCCCCAGTGGGGTGGGTTGTGGGGCGGGCTGTGGGGCCACCCGCTCTTACTAATGCAAAGTGCAGGTGTCCCCTGCTCCACCGCCCCTGATGGCCAAAACCACCAGTGATCCCACCTCTGCCCTGCTCCCCCCCCTGCCCCACCACCCCCTGCCTTGCACCCTTCCCCAGTGCTGCGTTTTGAACCGCCGGGGCTCCAGGCTGGCACCCCTCCGGGGGACCACATGGAGTAGGTCCAAAAGGCCTGTGGGCCGGGGCTGTCCTCCCCAGGGCTCCGTGCTTCCCTGTGCCAGGAGACGCTGGTTCCGGAGCACCTGACCCCAACCAAGGCCGGGGCTGAGGAAGGGGCCGCAGCAGGCAGTGCCCTCACGGGCCACTAGGTGCCGCCCTCAAGCAGGGTCCGTGTGCCCTGAGGTCCCGGCCTCAAGGAGACCTTGGTCCCTGGCTGTCGGCCGCTCTGAGCTAGGTTCTCTGCTGCAGGCTGGGTTATGTGAGGGACAGCTGTGCAGACCCGTCCCCCCATCTCTCCTGTCCCCCGTCCTGGCTGAGTGCAGGGAGCATCCCGACAGGCTGGCCTGGGACTGGTGTTCCTGGCGAGGCTGCTGGCTGGGGCTCAAGCCACCTGGACGCTGCTGGGGCCAAGGCAAGGCCTGGGGACTGGCTTTGGGGTCTGGCAGAGGAGTCTGGGCTGGGACCCTCCGTGTCCCCCTCTGTGAGTTCTGGTGCGTCACGTACGTACACCCCTGCAAGCATGCGCCTGCTGTGAGCTAGAAGGAAATAAAGCTCCGTTTTGACCCCCAGCCGTCGTCTGTGCTTGGCAGCCCGCCCTGGGTCGCCCAGTGCCGGGGCTTCTTGGCTCTCTGCACGGGCCCTGCGTCTCCTTTCCTCTGTTGCTGCCTGTCCCTGCACTCTGGGATGTGGCATCGGGCTGCCCCAGTCCCCGGGCTCAGTGGGGATCTGTCGTGATGGAAGCTCCCAGGCAGCTACCCTGGGTTCAGGGCAGTTTCTGTCCCTTTGCTCCCCCGAGACTGCGGTTGCACGGGGGCTTACCTGCCTCACTCTGGGCCCAGCGCACAGGGTCCCTGCCGTCTGGCCAGAAGGGCTGCGCGTGGCCTCGCCGCTCCTGCTGCCGCTCAACACAGCCTCTGGGTCTGGAATGTGGCCCTGTGGAGGAGATCGAGCTCCCCACCCCAGGATCCGAGGTTCTGAGCCGTTGGCGTCCTTGGTCATTGTCGCCCCATTCTATGTACCAAGGGGCATGTTTCGCTTTAATTTTTTTTCTTTAATTAAAAAAAAAAATGAGCTAGCTTTCGCTATAAAATTTCTTTTTTTATTTTTTCCTTTCTAATCTCTTGTTTTGGTCAACTACTTCCACTTTTGAAATTCTAATAAACCAGCTCGTTGAATGTTCAGACCTCAGGTCTCGCACGTCAGCCTGTGACTGTCCCTCACAGCTGGCTCGTCCAGGCCAGGCCCCGGTCTGGCCATTAGGTCCCTTAGGGCTCAGAGACCAGCCCCGGGCAGCAGGTGCCCGGCGGTGTGTTGCCTGCAGTGGGAGAGGGAAGGGTGTGCTGGTGCTACCTCCCCCCATGGGAAAGGAGGCACTTTGTGCTGTGCCTGGGGTCTCCAGACCCCAAGGCGGGTGAGAGGTGACGTGCATCCAGCCAGTTTCCCAAGGCAGCGTGCTGGTGTCAGGAGGCCGTGTCCCCCTCGGAAGGGTCAGGCGGGGGTCCTTAGCCACTCTGCCTTTCAGATTAAGGCTGCATAGAAGCGGAAATTCACGTGGGCTCCCGCCTGCCCTTTCTGGGGTGCAGGGTCCACCTTGCTGTGGGCTAAACCCGCAGTGTCTTTCAGGGGCTAATGGGCAGGCGGCCTCGCTCCAAGGTGCTCTCTGCCCGGCCCCCTGGCCTGGGACCTTCCACAGCTCAGCTCAGCGCAGCCTCAGGTTACTCTGTGTCAGTCAAGGGCACCACCGAGGGGTCATAAAGCACCCCGGCTGGGTGTCCGGCCCACACAAGCAAACCATGCTGCCCCTTTGCAGAACCTGCTGGGGGTGCCCATCAGTGCTGAACCCCCTGTGTTCCTCCTGCCCTGGGGGGCATGGATGCTCTTTGCCACGGGGTTTGGCCTCAGGGGAAGTGGGGATGCTTCCTGCCTGCTTCTCACCACTGGTGGGAGGCAGGGACCATGTGGCCATGCGCTCCGTCCCTTCAGCTGTCGCCCAAGGTTGGCTGGGGACTCCCGCGTGAAGCTCCTGGAAGGGGGTTGAGCCCTGCGTTTCCCTCGGCTGAGCTCCCGCGGAGCCCGGCTTCCGCTGCTGGCCCGGCCCCTGGGTGCAGAGTGACCGGCACATCCCCTCCTCCCGGCCTCCATGCTCCCAACTGCGAAATGGTGGTGATCCCCTCCCCTCCCCCCTTTCCCTGTCCAAGTCACCACGAGGCTTGAGTGGGAGCTCGTGGGGGGCTCGGAGCGCCGCCCAGAGCTGGTACGCGTCACTGGTTCGGCGAATCGAATCGAGTCTCAGCTGGACGAGGCTCAGCAAGGGAAGCCGGTGTCCCCGAGGAGGTCAAGTTCAAGCGGACACCAGCAGACGCTGGCCAGAGAGATGCGGGGTGGGGGTGCGGGGCACAGGCATCACGACGCTCGCTGGTGAGCGTGATTCCGGCCTGGCTGGGAAGTGACACCTGCCACTTGGGGTCCACAGCCACAGTGCCGTCCCCTGGTCAGGAGAGGACGGGCTGGCAGACCTCGTCCCCGGGAGGGGCGGTGGGGGAGGCCCCCGGGGGCTGCGTGCTTTTATGGCATGTGGGACGGAGCCTACTTTCAGGCCTTGCCCCGCAGCTTGGGTTCAGTCACACACCGGCTGCGAGGTGAGGCAGCCGGTCCTGGGTTCAGATGCAGCCTGACCGGGCTCTTGCCCTTGGCGCACACATGCCACCCCACTGGGCACCCTTCCTTTTCCTTGGGGACAATGGGCTGTCTGCTGCCGTCAGGGTCCAGCACGTACTGGGTACCCCCAAGTGTGAGTCCCGTTAGATTTGGGGGGCTGGGGCAGAGGAGTCACCATGCCACTCCGCGTCCAGAGGAGCGCTACCGTCCCTCGTAGGTCACAGGGCAGTCCCTGTGCCACTTCCCTGGGCCCCAGGGCTGAGAGCAGGTGGCAGTCAGGCCCACAGCCGCTGTGCGCCTGACCATACTTGGGCAAGGAGCTGAGGCCGCTATTAATAACCGGGGTGCATCGCCCGGGGCCCAGGGCCGCAGCCCCTATAAAGCCAGGCCCGCCGGCCCCCAGCGGCTCCTTCAGCCCCCGAGAACTTTAGCCCCCCTGTTGTGAGAGAAAAGGAAAAGTAAGTACCAAAGCTGGCTCCCCGCCCTCCGCCTGGCCCCGCTCAGCCCTGCAAAGTGAGACACAGAACAGTGGTGAAAAGACACACCCCGTGCAAAGGCCTCAGAAACACAGCCTCGGGGGCACTTAGCTGTCCCAGGCGGTGGGGGCTGTCCCAGCGGGGGAGAGGGCAGCGGCCGGGCCTTCCCCTCACTGATGCTCCTTGCTTCAGAGGGGACGGCCAGGAGCCCTGCCCCAGGCCAGGCGGCCTCGGAGTGCATGTGTGTCTTGCGGGGATGGGGCCACGGTGCCAGCACCCCTGGGGGAGTGAGCGGTGGGGGCTGAGTTTGGGGAGTCCTCACTACTCTGCCCCCACCCATCCCCAGGCACCCTGGGGTCCCCCCCTCACCGCCCTCTGGGGTCTTATATTTGGAAAGTCCCTTTATTGGGGGACTCACAGGTCCATCCGGAAGGAGCCCTGTTTGCATCGACTGAACCCCATGACACCTCTGTTCCGGGAGCTGCCTGTCCCCAAGCTGCCTCCTTCCGTTCCCCGGGCTCAGTTGTTTGATGACCTTGTTGAATTCTGGAGGAGCCTCAAGGGCACGGGGAAGCCATGAGGCCAAGCTCAGTGTCCCCCGGTGCCTGCCAGAGTGTGTGCTGGGCAGCTCTGGCGGTGGAGGGCACCTTGCTGTCTGAGGCCATCGGCCACCCTGTCCGTCCCCAACAGCCTGCTCCTCCTCCATGCCCCGGCAGAACCCCCAGTTATCCCCGAGGACCTGGTGGCGGAAAGGAGGGTGGCCGCCGTGGGGCGGCCTTCAGAGGTGACCGCTCTGGTCCTCCCAGGACATGCGGGTCAAGGTGCCAGCAGAGTAGCTTCTGGTTAAGGAGCCTGGCTAAGTGCGGCGGGCGGGCAGGAGCCAGTGGCAAGCGCAGCAAGTGGGGGTGGGGCGGTCCTGGAAGAGAGCGAAAATGAATGGGGGGGCGGGTGACAGGAGCCGCAGCCACCCTGTCCCCCGCCCGGGGCCTCTGGCCCCCTCGGACGGAGCTGCAGGTTTCAGCCTCTCTCCCTCTGTGGCCATCAGGACATTGAGGGCAGGGCCCAGGACAAAGTGCTAGTGGGCTGAGTCCGGGTCCAAGGGGTGCCGGGGGGCACTCGGCGTGGGACGTCACCCGCTTATGCACCTGCCGGTGGTGGGCTGCGGCGGGGCTTCTGTCTGACTCTGTAACGGGGAAGCAACTCTGAGGCAGGGGCGCCCCTCCGCAGGGTGGGGTCCTTGCCCCCCCCCCAGGGCCCTGTGGGGACCAAGGAAGGGCGGCCGTGGGCAGGCCTGGCCTGGCCGAGTTCCTCGGGCCGGGGGATGACTTGGCTCAGGAGGGTGTCAGCCACGGGACAACAGGCACATGGCTGTGTGTCAGGGCCTGACCCTGTCCCGGACTCTCAGCCCCTTCCTGGAAGCTTCTCCGCACAGCGAGCCCCACTTGGGGACGGGGGATTGAGCCAGCTCTCTGCGTGTAGGGCCGGTCGCTTTCTGGGGGAGCTGTCCTGGGTGCTGCGGGGCAGGGGGCAGCACCCCTTGTCCCCGCCCTTGTGATGCGGGGAGCACCGTGACAAGCACCGATGTCCCCGGGCATCACTCAGTGTCCCCTGAAAGCAGTATCACTCCCAGTGGAGAACCACCGAGGCTGTCCCGGGCCCTGAAGTTTGCAGGAAGGTCAAGTGCAGAGGGCTTGACATCCCGGGGCCGGTTTTTGGTGACAAGTGGGCAGGCCCCCCGGCTTCAGTCACATTCTAACACGGGTCGGGAAATGTAGGCTTTCCCATCGACACCAGAGCTGCCAACTTTCCTCTTCAAGCAAATTTGATGAAAATCAATAAAATAAGCGAAGCTTGTAAGGAAAACTAGTCAACGCATGCGTAATCGTCAGGGGGTCTTCAGCTCCAGTCCCCCATCAGGGGAAGAGGAGAAGAAGTGGCTTCAGAAGAGACCTCTGAGGGGTCCGTGGTGGTTGGCCACCAGGCAGGTGTCCAGCGGGTGCCGTTGCCCACCCCCGCGCTCACAGTGCTAGTGCAGGGTGGGGCACAGCAGCGCCAAGGGTCTCAAGCACACAGGTGAGGAAACGAAAGCACGGGGCGGTGTGCTACCCTCCAGGGACACGGCTCCAGACAGTGGTCGAGGCAGCTGGGTTCCACTCATGCTCTGGGGTGCCCAGGCTCGGTGCTACCTGTCCTGGGGCCTGAGGGTTCACCCCTGGGGGCGCTTGGGGGAGCCGAGAGGGGACGCATAGGGTTTGTCTCAGATCTGTCTGAAGAGGGGCAGATGCTGCGGAAAAGGCACAGGGCGGCCTGGCCGACGATGTCACCTCCGGGAGCCACTCAGCCATGGCTGCACTGGGCCGGGGTCTCTGGGCCCCTCAGGTAATCCTGCGAGAAAGGGGAGAACTCCTGGGACATGGGCGGGGAGACGGAAGGCCGAGTGTGGCCGGGCTGGGCTTTGCTGATGGGGTGACCTTGGGCAGGGCTGGCTCCCTCTCTGAGGCCTAGAAAGATGGAGGGTAGAAGCATCTGACCTCTCAGGCCGGTGGGCCCTGATCATGGCGACCGGCTGTCCTAGTTTCCCCGGGACTGGAGTGTCCCAGGACAGGGAACTTTCGGCACTAAGACCACGATTTGTAGAACTAACCTCCTCAACCACTGCTAAGGGCAGGCTCGGCGGCGTTGAGCCCACCGCCCGTCTCCAGAATGTTCTCACCTTCCCAAACTGACCCTCTGTCCCCATCACACACTCCCTCCCCTCCCCTCCCCCAGACCCCGGCTCCGCCATCTCCTTCCTGGGTCCATGGATTTGACTCCCCGGGGGACGCCCTGTGAGTGGGATCGCACAGCGTCTGTCCTTCTGTGTCTGGCTCCTTCCACTGAGCAGTGTCCTCAGGGCCCACCCACGCATAGTGGGCATCAGAATGTCCCTCCTCTTCATGGCTGAGTAATACTCTGCTGTGTGGCTGGGCCGCCGTCTGCCGACAGGCACCAGGGTGTCCCCACCTGTGGGCTCCTGTGCACAGAGCCACTGTGGACATGCGTGTGCATGCGTCTGTTTGAGACGTGCCTTTTACATTTTAAAATTCCATCCGAAAGTGAAACTGTGGGGATGTAGTGATTCTGTAACTGGGGGAGAAACCTCCGAACTCTTTCCCACAGTGGCTGCCCCGTGTTTCACTCCCGCCCTCGGTGAGGGTTTCCATTTCTTCATGGCCTCGCTGGCGCTGGTTTTCTTCTGTTATGGTCAGTTTTTTAAGTCGGCCACCCCGTTGCTCCCGTTTTCATAACAATCGAGGTGTCTGGGCAGCCAGGCGGGGCCCTGGCTGCCCCGGGAACTGCCTCCCACGTCCCTGTCCCATCCTGCACTGTTTCGGGCCCAGTGCCTGGCAGCTCAGCTTCATGCCTGTGGCAAAGGGCAAGCTCTGGCAGACCCCCCTGGTGCTGCCTCCTGGTGCTGCAGCAGCTCCCCCCTGCCCTCAGGACGCAGCCACTTCCCCTCAGGCTGCCTGTCCCCGCCGACCCTGCACACACCACGCCACAAGGCCGGTCAGCAAACGGTTTCTGCAAAGGGGCAGGGGGGACCTGTGTTTGGCTTTGCGGACCATAGGGTGTCTGCCAGCGATTCCACTCTGCCATCACAGCAGGAAAGTGGCCCCGGGTGACACGTATGGCGTGGCCTTGTGCCAATAAAACTGTATTTATAGGCACTGAAATTTGAATTCCACATGATCTGCGTGTGGCACAAAACTTAATCCTTGCTCTCCCCCCCACACACACACCCGACCCCCAATCTTTGAAAAATGTGAAGCCGTTCTCAGCCCGAGGGCTCTACTGAAACACGCAGTGGCCTGGATGTGGCCACGGGCGGGTTTGTCCACCCACATGCCTGCCACACGCCTGAGGGACGTTTGGCGACCGAACTGGCATTTAGTGTCCCCCTGACACAAGTGCCCAGTTCTGCATGGCAGAAGCGTGCTGTCAGTGCATTTTCGATTAAAGTCACAAATGCTGAAAAGGCCCTTGAGTTAAGTAAAGGTCACCCTGGCTTTTTTATTATGTCCTAAAGCACTTTTTGGCAGCTTTCTTGAGACGGTATGAACGTAGCACATGATCTGTCTGTTGATGTGCTTCAGTTTTTAAAACCTGATCAGAGGCTTGTGCAACCGCTGAGTGCCATCCATTGTATTTTTTTCATATTTTTAATTTTTTTGCCCCTCCCTCCCCATAACTGCAATCAATTTTAGACTTGATCACCCCAGACGCAGTCGTACCCTGGGGTCCTGGGGGTCAGGGCTTCGACATGTGAGTTTGGGGGCAGGCGGGGCAGCCTGCGGTGGTGTCTTTGTTTTTGTTTTTGTTTGTGTTTGTGTGAAGGAAGGAGAGGACATTCAGATCCTGCTGCCGTAAACAAGGACGCGAGGTTCAGAGTCTGTTGCGGGCGGCCGAGCACCGAATGGGTGGACACAGCCCGCCTGCCCTCCGGCTGCAGACTCCTCGGCCCTCCTCCGGGGTCCCCATGCAGCCAGCAGGGCTGTCCACCAGGCTCAGAGCTAATGCTGACCAAGTCCTCTGTGAGTCGGGACAAGGTGGTCACCATGCTAGTGGCCTGGACGGGACTTCAGGTCAGAGGAAAAGGGTCCACGGGCCTTTGCTGACATAAGGACCAGGGAGAAGCCCCAGGCCCAGAGCGCGTGGCTACCCCCGGCTCCACTCTGGTCGCTCTGCTGCTGTCCATGTCTCCGCTGGGTCCCAGGGCCACAGAGGCAAAGAAGGGGTGGGCCCCACGCGGTGACTGCCACACGAGGTGATTTCTGATCACAGGCTGTGTCAGAGGGGACAGCCGCCCAGTGACCAGCCAGTTGGGAGGCTCCTGGACAGGGGGGAGGGGTATGAGAGGTGAGCAGCAAACTGGAACCCAAACCCCAGGGCGGAGAGGGGCTCAGGGGACCACTGCCTGGCACATTCCGGTTCCGTGGCAGAGGGCCGGGGGCCTTCGCGCTCACAGAGACCCCCACCCTGTGGCCCCCGCCTTGGAGGGCCGTGGGGCTGTCACAAACAGGTGAGGGGTCTGGGCCGTGCGGTGAGTGAGGGGTAGGGGGTGCCCGGACCTGACTCTCCCTCCCTCCCTCCCTCCCTCCTCCTTCTCTTTTTATTGAGGTGAAACTCAAGTGACATTAAATTAACCGTCGTGAAGTCAGCGGCTCAGTGGCCTTTAGTGCATTCCCAGTGCTGTGCAGCCATCACCTCTGCCCCATCGCAGAACCTTTCCCGTCCCCATCGGCAGTCGCCCCCCAGTCCCCTCCCCAGCCCCTGGCAACCACGACCCCACTCTCTGTCACCACGGACGGACGTGCCTGCTCTGGACATAAATGGAATCTCATGCCATGTGGCCCTGTGTGTCTGGCGTCTCTCGCCGAGCATCATGTTTCCAAGGCCACACACACCACGTTGCAGCCGGTGGCAGCGCCTCCCCGCTTTCCACGGCCGAGTGACACTGCCCCGTGTGGACGGAGGTGCCCTGTGCGTCCACGCAGCTGACTGTGGACACTCACTCGGTGGCCTCCCCCCCCGGCTGCTGTGGATGCACAGCCGTGAACATCCGTGGACGAGATTTGTTTGCACACCTGTTTTCAGTTCTTTGGGGTGTGTTCCTGGATTTTGGGGGTGTAATTGCCGGGGTTCATGGCAATGCGTTCCCTTATTCCTTTTTCTGATTCCCAAATGTTCACCAGCTTTGTCCAAACCCAGCCGGACTGCAGGTGTTTGGTGCTTTTCTGGATGGAGCGGGCCAGGAGCTGGCTGTGGGGTGTCACTCAGTCCAGGGGTACCCCGTGCCCCCCCCAAACCCCCGTTCTGGTCTCCACCAGACCTTCCAGACTCCTTTGGGCAAAGAGAACAGGTCCGGGGAGGCTTGGGTTCCGATCCCAGCTCAGCTGGGCCCCTGACGGCCTCCGAGCCTCAGTCTCCCCACCCTTGAAGTGGGTGTGACTGACAAACCGTCTCCCCAAGGTTTCAGCAAGGGCCCAGGGAAGCGTGGTTCCTAGGACAGGAATGGTATCCTTTACGAGCGCCCTGGGTCATGAGAGCTCCCCAGTGACCCCACGTAATGGGTGTCCATGGAGGCAGGAGCCAGGCACCCACAGGCATGGGTGGCGACCCTGCTCTGGGCCACGTCGTGCTGTTGGTGCCAGGCTGGCAGGGAGTTTCCCCTCTGGGGAAACTGAGGCCCCGAGGACCCCCAAGCAGCCCCTGGGGTCACATCGGTGAGTGTCAAATGGGGGGCAACTAGTGCTCTCAGTGCCACCCCCAGAGGCTACCAGCAAACCAAGGATGGGGACAGAAGGGTCCCTTTCGACACCTCAGATACACCAGGCTGGGCCCCAACAGTAGAAAAACAGGACAGGTTTAATCCTGAAGCTGTGGGGACGTTCCAGAGGCGCCTTGGGGCAGGGTCTGGGGCCCCAGATGCTGAGCTGTGCGTGTGGCCTCCACTCTCGCATGTACAGGTGTCCCCAGAAGGAGGTGGTCGAGCAGCGCCTGGCCGGGCTGGCATGTGGGTCTCTTCAGGCCAGGTCTGGCCCCTCGGCCCCCGGGCCGGCCTACATGCGGTTCAGGAGCGAGTTCTGGATGTCGTCCAGGACCTGGTGGAAGAGCTCCTCGCGGGGCCGCGTGCCGTCCAGGTGCACTGAAACCAGAGAGGCCAGAGTTGGGGCGACACGCGGGGCCTTGGCACTGCCGCCGCAGGGTAGGCGGCCTGTGGAGCCCAGGACGGGAAGGCCTCTGGGGCTGGGGTGAGAGGGACTGGCAGTGGGATTCGAGGAGAGACTTCAGGGGTTCCCAACAGGGCCTGCTGGGGGGGTGGGGCCCCGGGTCCCCTGGGACCAGGCCTCGCCCACTTGGGGGCTTACCCACGTCCACGCCGTCGGCCTCCATCTGCCGCTTGTACTTCTGGTACATGGGCCACACATGGCCATCAAAGAGGCCTGGGGGATCCGGGACCGCATAGCTGCGAGTACTGGGGAGGGAGATGGGCGACAGTGAGTGACACCCATGTCACCCAGGGGTGGCACCATGAGCAGAGGCCGGGGACGTGGACTAGGTCAGAGGTCGGGGATGGCACCACTGAGAGAGGGGCCCCACCAAGCCAGGGGCCCCCAGGCTGGGGTCCGGGTGCCTCAGCTGTGGGCATTTTCACCCCCGGGCTCGGGAGATGCCCAGAGCAGGGCAGGGGTGGGCCAGGCCTCCGGGCCCCAGTCCGCTGAGTGCCTGCTGGCTGCCAGCCTATGGCTTCAGAGTGGCTTGTGTCCAGCGGGCATCCTCAGTCTCTCGGCCCCAGCTGGGAATCGAGGCAGGGCCTCGAGGCTCACCTTCTCCGCCACTTGCACTCCTCGTAGGGGACGGTCAGGAAGTACCGTCGGCTGTACAAGTTCACCAGGGGCCTGGCGGGCGGGGGACACAGTCAGGACCACTGGCCGGCCTTTGCCGGGAGCCACTGTCCACAGCGCCCAGCGTCCAGCGACTTTCCAGCGAGCCCAGGGCTGGGGTGGGGGTGGAGGACCGGGAGGGGCCGGCCTCCTGCTGAACTTCCAGAAGGGGGACTCAGCTCCCCAGAAGCAGGGACGTTTGCCCAGACCCTGCAGCTGAGTCCAGCTCCGCCCTCGAGCCCTGAACGGAGGAGACTCTGTGACCCCTGGGAGGCGGGCTGGTCAGGGGCCACCCTCAGACGCGCACCTGTAGCTGTACAGCAGGAAGCCTTCCAGAATGAGGACGTGGGTGTCTGCAAGGTCCGGCCGGACGCTGACGCCGTGAGCACGGGCGAACTTCTGGGGGCTGCTCAGCCAGGCCTGCACGGTGCTCAGCATGGCCTCCATGTCCAGGGACTCGAGCACTGGGGACGGAAGAGTGGGCGTCGGTGTGGCGCGGGACGGGGCCAGTGCAGGCGGGGTCGAGGGGCCGCCAGCCGTCCTTACCGTCCCACTGCTTGAAGCCGTCCTCCCCGACCGCGATTTGGTCTTGGGGCTGAAACAGAGGAGCCCGGACCCCAGGCTCAGCGCCCACCTTTCCACCTCCTCGCCACTCTGGGGAGCCGCGGGGACCCCTCGGTGCCTGGAGGGCCCACAGCAAGGGACCTGTGGCCGGCATCAGTCCAGTGGAGGACAGGGGACCCACGAGGACGTGCCAGGCGCGTAGTAGGTGCTCAGTAAGTGGGAGTGCCCGACCCTCGCTCCCTGGCCCAGTGTGACCTGGGAGGGGCCTGCGCCCAGCCCGGCAGGGCAAGGCAAGCAGCAGAGGGCAGGGTGGCCCTGGCAGGCCTCCCACCCCCGGGCGAGGGCAGCCACCTTGAAAAAGTCATCCTGGTGGATCACGCAGCAGTTGGGCAGCGCTTCAAGGAGGCTGTTGGTCAGTGTGGTCTTGCCACCATTGGTCATGCTGTGAAGAAAGTGGACACATGAGGGGCCCCCAGAACGGTCCTCGAATGTGAGGCCCAGAGCCCGACGCCGTGGCGCGGAGGGGCTGACGTTGGCCGAGGGCCGGAGGGGGGTCACTCAGCAAACCCAGGACGTGGGGCTGAGAGCCCCGTTTTCCAGACCAGGAGACGGAGACCTGAGCTAGACTCAGCCACGTCGGGCTTTCTCTCTCTCTCTCTCTTTTTTTTTTAAGGTCAAAATGTTAAAGCAAGTGCAGACTGAGGGCCGGGGTGGGGTATCTGCAATAGGAAGCCAAGCCGTCTATTTTAAAAGTGACGGAGGAGCCTGACCTTATGAACCAGTCGTAACCAAGAAAAGACAAGGAAAGAAAATTAAAAAAAAACAATAGGCAGAATAGGGCGGCCGGCTTGCCCGTTTGCCGAGGACGACTCTGCTTTTAGCCCAGAAAAGTCCCGAATATGGGGACCCTCCAGCGCCCGGGAAGCTCGGATGGGAGGTCCGCCTGTGGCAGAGGGGACAGCACCCTGGACTCCTGGGGCCAAGGAAGGACATAGTGGGGTGACCATCGGACCTTCCTTGACCTGAGTGTCCCACTGACCTTGTCCCTGCTCTAGGAATCGGGTGGAACACAGGGTCGTCGCCGCAGATTGCAAGGGCCAACTGGAAGGGCCCCTGCTATCTAGGGAGGAGGTTAGGGCCCCCCCCCTGCCCCCACGTCCATTTGGACGGTCACCAAAGGCAGCCTGTGCCCAGCGTGGCCACAGACGCTGCCTCTAGGAATTCCCCCCGGGGCGATCGGGGTCTTAAACCCAGTGGGGGGCAGGGCCCGGGGCCACCCCCTTGGTGGGACGTTCTGGTCCCCAAGGGTGACCCGCTTGGGCAAAATGCTTCCTCAGCATCATCTTAAAGGGCCGGGTGGCGGGTAGCGGAACGGAGACACTGGATCCTGGCGGAAGGGAGGCCCCTGCCAGGCGGGGGCTGGACAGGCCACAGGGAAGTCACTCTGGGGGCTCCGCCCCCGCAGGCACATGTCCGCCTGGGGCGTAGGGTGTTCCCCGCCCCCAACAGGGCCCTCGGCCGGTTAGGAGGGTCTCCTGAGCTTCATAAAGTCTCCTGTCCCCATGGATGTTTGGTTTTACACCGAGTGTGGCAGGAAAAGTGACTTTCACTTGAAAATGAAAGATTGGGCCCTGCACGCCTATCCCGCCTCCCAGAGCAGAGGCCCCGGAGGCGCTCAGACCTGGGGCGGGGGCTCTGCGACCCCAGGTGCCCGTGCTTCATTCCTCGCCTCCCCCACACCTGCGACCCCGCGGGGTCGCCCCCCCAGTGTCCGGGCAGCTCACCCTCCGATGCCCACGATGAACTTCATCTCCGCGAGGAGGGGCGGGGGGACCGCGCTGGGCCTGAAGACTCCTAGGCACCAGGCTGGGTCGGACCTGAAGTGCGTCCCGGCTTCATTGAGAAAACCTGGCGCCTTTATAGGCCCGGGCAGCCTGGAGGCCGCCCCGGGGGAGGTGGCCCGTGGCCTATGGGCAGGGCGGCCATCAGGGTGGGGGGCGGGGGCCCAGCACCTGTTCCCACCAGATGGAAATAGCTCCACGTTGCCTTTTGCCTAAATTAGTCACGGGCCAGCTGGGCGGAGTGGTAGGCGTCACCCCAGCTGCCTCCTTTCTCCTCCTCCCCCGACGCCCCCACCCCTCCTTGCTCCTCTCCACGGGACAGATAACACCCCGCCACACATCTCACCTCCCTAAAAATATCCTGCCCGGCGCATACCCTGGCCTGACCCTGACATTAAGACGGGTTCCAATGGCACCCAGGAAAGGGGACTCTCCGGCCCCACCCCCAACGGCAGGAACGTCCCTTCCCAAGGGGGCTGTGGCCCAGATGGGCTTAAAGGCCAAGGAGGTAGTGCCAAGAGGGCTGGGCTCTGGTGACATGGGCCCAGCCAGGAGATCGCAGCGTGACACCGGGGGCCCTTCCCTGAGTGCCGCAGGAGGCTCCAAGGAGTTGCTGGGGTGGGCCTCGTGCCTCTCAGCAGCCTGAGGTGGGAGAGGGAGGAGGGAATGGGGCGTGACCCTGCTGGTCCCTGCTCTGTCCCCCGGGGGCTGAGGGACCACTCACCCAAGGTCAAACGGCTGCTGGTGGATGGAGCTGGGACGTACGCAGGACCGAAGGCTCCTCAGACCCTATGAGGGGAGCAGCCCCCAGTGTCCTGTGTGACCCTGGCTGAGGCATGTGACCACTCCATGCCTCAGTTTCCCGCTCGGTAACACGGGTCTATGCCAGTTGGGTACAGGCTATGACCATCGTCGTCATTATTGTCATGATCTAGTGATTTATCACACACGTATGTTCAGGCTCAGCCCCAGGTCCCAGCACAGAGCCCCTAAAGCCCTTGCCATTTTCTAGGTGAGGAGAGAGTGTACCTTTTGGTGTCATATTTGGACTTTTGTCCAGTTCCTGCAATAGAGCCAGAGAGGGAAAGATGAAAGCGGCGTCGCTTGCTATTTGTGACAAGCCCTTTTACCGGCGTTTACCTGAGTTTATGCCAATAAGGCGACTTTAGAAAGGTCCTGCAACCGTGGGGCGGGGGCTGGTGGCTGGGGAACCAGCGAAGTGACCGGGTGGAGCTTTCCAGGGAGAGGGGCTGGCAGTGACGCCGATCATCAGAGGCAGACAATTTAATCAGGCATGTCTCTGTGGCGCAGCCCCCGCCAAACCCCTAAATAGGGGGCTCCAGCGCCTCCCTTGGGGTGGGCGAGCACACCCACGTGCTGAGGGCACCCTGCAAGACTCTTCCGTCTGGCTGTCCCTGAGTTATGTCCTTTCACCATACACTGGCAATCCAGCAAGTCAACTACGTTCCCACGTCCCGTGAGCCGCGGTAGGAATCTGTCAAACCCCAATGTGGGGGGTGGACGCCCCCGATGTGGGGCAGACGCGTGGGCATCCTGGGTTGTCTGACGTGGGGACAACCTGTGAGGTGGCACTGACCCCGGGAGATGAGATAATGAGGTAAACAAATGGTGGGACACCCCGCGGGTGTCTGCCCTGAACGGGGGAACCGCGTGTTGCGGGGAAGAGTCCCGCATCCGGTGTCAGAGCGTTGGCGTGCGTGTAGAGAGGGGACACAGTTTTCTCTTTCAGCAGGAGTGGTGATGATGGTAGTGACATATTAGTCACAGCGCCAAAATTTACATATAAATATGTGATAACAGAATTATTACCACTAGCTGCTGACTCTGTTTGACTCCAAAGGGGTTGGGGGCAGAGGATGAACTTGAGTCACGTGGAGGCAGAGTGGGAAGGGGCCGTGGGAATCGCCCCCCACTCTACGGATGGGAGACGGAAGCAAGAGAAGGCCCAAGGTCCCCCAAGGTCCCCCAAGGTCAGCTGTGCCCCTACCTCTTCACCCCGTTACAGCCTTTGTTCGCCCACGACCCGCAGGCATCACAGGCCTCGGAATGGCGCAAATGGGTTCTCGGTTCTCATTTATTTCACATAAAAACACCCCCAGGTTCACAGAAACGGCGTCTTCACATTACACCAGTGATGGGCTGTGCCTGTCCTTCGAAACCGCACCCCTTGCTGTCGGAAGGATGAGCCTGTGAGTTGTGACTTTGGGCAGGACAAATGACCCCCCCAGGTGTCACGAGACGAAAACCCAACGTCCCTTTACGACCGGGGTTTGGGGTCCATCGTGTTTTGGCTCAAACCGCCTGCCTCACATGCCAGCCCTTCTCGAAGCTGAGTCTGGAGGGTGCAAGTAGCAGCACTTAGGACAGGTGCCTGGCCCGGAGATGGCCTCCCCAGGGTCTCTCTTAGTTTGAGGGGGCACTGGGGCTGAGTTGGGGTCCCTGGTGTCGGTGCTGCTGGTGGGCCGGGGGACAGTCTCGGAGAACCTGCTGGCATTTCTCGTGCGGCCAGAACCTTGAGCCTGCAGGGTCCTCGAGGGCTGGGTGGGGTCTGCCCCTCTGTCGTCTGTCCCTTCTGTGGGGACTCGCAGTTGTCGGATCGAGTAGAACGAGTCGGCTCCTATCCCATCCCCGGCTCCTTTTCCCTGGCCTGCTGAAGGTGCCGCGTCCCCCAGGGGGGCCTGGGAGCTCACAGGACCCTGTGTCGTCTCCGACGTGCAGAGCGGGCCACCACCAGGACCTGGACCTGGGGGTTAGAGGCAGGGCTTGAGGGAGCTTCTGAAGCTCCAGTGGCCCGACCACCGACCTCTGCTGCCTCCAGCTCCAGGTGACTCACAGGGCCTGGAACAGGGTTCATGTCTTTTATCTGACATTTGGGAAACAAAGCAGAACTTCACATTCAAAAACAAAACAATATACCGAAGTCCGGTCCTCAAGGGGGCAGGGCTGGGTCCCAGGAGATGCAGGCACAAAGCCATGCAGAGCCCCGGCGTTTTTCCCGGCGGGAGCCCCTGGGGTTGGGGTCGTTGATGTGCGGACCCGTTTGTAAAGTGCCGGGCATCCGTGTCAGCGCTGAACGCCACCAGCTGCTTCCTGTTGTGGGGACAGCGCCAAACGCGCCCCCTTGCCGGCCCAGGTCCAGGAGCGTTTGATGTTTCCGCCGAGGCCAAGACCCCCACACTCGACAACCGTGGGATGTGTCACCCGAATGTCACGGAGAAGCCGCTGCAGGGCCAGCAGGGGGGCCCCGGAGAGGGAACCCCTCAACTTTCGTTCATGTCCATAGGAACAGAGACTCTTAGGACTGGAGGGGACACAGAGGACCACTTTCTGTAAGCACTGTCCGGCCTTTTCTTAAATGCCTCTGGAGACGGGGAACTCACTGTCTCTAGAGGCCACCCGACTGGTGTTTGGGCCGCATTCGAAAAGCCTGTCTTTCGTCCAAGGGACACATGCCTCCTTCGACGCAGGGGGCTGTGGCAGCCAGTCCTCTGGGGCATATTTTCCCGGGTGACCTCTGAAACACTCGGCGCACGTCCGACATCCTGCATCTTCCTCTTCTGCTCTGTTCGTTTCTGGGATGAGCCTGTTTCAGAGCCGGCTTCTTAGTCTCTGCTCTCCTCGGGCCAGAGGCACACCCCCACCTCGTATTGATGGAATTGCCCTGCGGCATGGCATCCGCGTTCAGGGGACTTAAGAATGTTCTAGATCCAGGTGGGGGGAGGGTGTGGTTTTGTCACTGCAGGACGAGGATGATAGAGGGAGCTCTCACTTGTGCTGTGGGCTCTGAATCTCCCGAAGGAGGTGGTGTCACCAGAGATAAAGGGCCAGTTGGAAGAAAAGCCATGGGGCCGAAGGTGCCCAGGGTGCATCCCCGCCAGGGGCACTGAGCTTCCCGGCCATATGCGCGGGGTTGTGGGGCCGTTCTGGGAGGAAAGGCACAAGAACGAGTTCCAGACCCGGCCAGGAGGCAAGTGGGCATCTGTGGCTCCAACCCGGGCCAGGTGACAAGCAAGAGAAGGGTCTTAAACCGGGACTTAGGGCAGAGGGAGGGGGCTCTGAGGCCTCTGAAGACACATGGGCCACGCCCTGTGCTTCTCTTCCCTCCCAGCTGTGGGCTCGGAGGACGTGGGTGGGTGGAGGGTGGAGAACCAGGTCCTCATCCAGAACTCTCAGCTGCTGCATCGTTAAAAAAAAAAGATTTTGAGTGGCCAGAAAGGACGCTGGGTTTTGGAGACGGGAGGAGGGGGCAGGCCCCCTTTGAAGACTGGGATTCGAGACAAGGTGGGGTGTGGGGGGGATCCAGGGCCGGAGGGCATCCGACAGAGGCTGCTTGGCATCTGGAATTTTCTTTTGTGGTCTCCGCTGTGCGCTCATCCCCTCAGGACATGCTGGGGAGGGAAGAACACAGGCCGAGTGGTTAATATTGTTTTTAAAGAAAGTAGGAAAGGCCGTTCTGCGTGTGTGGGATCTCAAAGGAGGATCGAATCCGGTTCTGGTGCGCCCTCGGAGGCAAAGCTGCGCCTGCCCTTCCTGGCCTACCCCCTGCTCTACCCACCCTGGAGATGCAGTTCTGAAGGTGATGCTCTCGGGGCTGGTGCCCCTGGTGAGACGGAGGGAAGCTCCACGCCCCACCCCCTCATGTATCCATCCGTCCATCCATCCATCCATCATCCAGGTCTCTCCCTCCTCTATCCACCCACCCACCTATCCGTGAATCCCTCCATCGTGTCCTGTCTGTTCATCCGTCTAGCCGTCACTCTCTATGACTTTCTCTTTTGTGTCTTTAGTAATTTGGAGCGTGTTTATCATCTCTATCGGGGACGTCCCAGGCGGGGGGCTAATCCTACTGCCCGGTGTGTCTGCTGACTCTCTCGGTGGATGGCTTCCTCGTGTGTCGCGTGTCTGTGGATGTGGACTCATCTCTGGAAGGTGTGGATTGAGACGGCCTTTTCAGAAATGCATTGAGGACTCGCTCAGGGTCCCCAGAGCGGTCCTGGCCGTCAAGCCATTTTTGTGTTTATTTCTCAGCTTGGGCCTTCCTGCGTCACATGGGTAGTTATCAGGGCATGCATCCGTGCCACAGGTCTGTGTAGGCGAGTGTGTGGTCCAGAATTAACCCCGCACATCCCAGAGGAAGGCCTGGCTCTGGGGGGCCACCTGTGAGCCCCGGGAATATCCTGCCTGATTAGAGTGTCTTTGTTTACCCAGGACCTTGGGTCTTGCCAGACAGTTGGTGCCAATGACGTGATTTGGGGTGGGGGCTATCAGCCTGACCACGGAGATGGATGGACAGTCAGCCATGGTACGTGACTGACCCTGGGGCCTCATGTCAATGACAGGATGCCTGTTGTCATGGTAACCGCGTACTCGCGGGCTCCCGGGTACAGCCCCCTCGCCCCCCACCAACCATATGTCATGGGGCACTCGTCCCGGGGTGGGCTCCAATCAGAGCATTTCAAAGAGAAGGCCCCAAGGTCGGACGTTGCCACCCACCTTGTCTCCTGATCTTCCGTCACCGGAGCAGACCTGTGGGAAAGGGACGGGGTCTTAGTATCATGTGCCTGTTTCGGGAGCCTTGGCATTTGGCCATGGGTCCCACGAGGGCTCACACAGCTTTTTTGTCACCCGGCACAAAGCAGGTGTCGGCGTGTGTCCGCCACGTAACAGACGAGGCGGGTCAGGGGGTCACAAGGAGATTGGCCGGGACCTGCGCTGAGGCCACGAATGTTACTGGGGTCTCAGCAGGGCCAGGGAGGCCAGACCCGCACCCAGGGACTGGCTCGAAGGTCACCTGCCAGGACCTTCACCTGAGGGCAGAGCTTGGTGGTCCCTGTGCTGGATACAGGGAGGAGGAGGGGACAGGCCCAAGATGGAGCCACTGCCCGTGGGGAACTCGCCAGCAAGGGAAGGGGGTACGACAAAGGTCCAAGGCAGGAGGCGGACCCGTGGGAACTTTCAGGTGAGGGAGGGGGCCAAGCCGTGCTGTGCGTGTTCCCATGCCCCAGGGCGAGGCTCTGAGATGTCCGCTGGACTTAAAGGAAGGAGGGGGAGGGAGGCACGGTCTTTCCTTCCGGGCTAATGAAATATTCTGGAACTAGAGGAGGCGCTGACGCGGCGCGTGCACTGGATGCTGCTGACTCGTGTGCTGAGATGGCTCACTGCGCGTTGTGTGGGCTTCACTTCAGGTAAAAAGGTGAGTGAGGGAGGCCCCCGAGAAGGGCCTGGAGGAACGCTGTCCCTGGACCCCTCGCCCACGGGGGACGAGCTCTGTGTCCACGCTGTCCCTGTCCGGAGCCCCGAGCCCCCGGAAAGTGGCATTTAAATGCGAACAGCGGGCTCTGCGAGTGGCCCCCGGGAGGGACAGCTCAGGGTGGGGGGAGCCCCCGGATCCGAGCTCCGAGCGAGGAGGTGCGCCGGGCTGGCTGGTGCAGGCCACGTTCGCATCTCTTGCATCTCACTGTCGTCACCTCGTCCAGACGCTGGGTGGCCTCGGGGGCCCCAGTGGTGTCAGCTACCCGTGTATCTACCTGTCCTCCACTGGCGCCGCCTCCGGCTTCTCTTCTGACCTGGGCAGGACGAACTCTGGCTGCAGCCTCGCGCTGGGAACAGAGAGAGGTGAGATGAGGAGGGTAACCATCCAGGCTGGACCAAGGGGCTCTCTGGCCGGGGTCTGTGGTGCTGCCCCCAGGAAGTCTTGGGCCCAGGAAAGGGGGGGAGAGGTCAACACTCAGGGGTTAGTGAAGATGAGGCTGCTGTGGGGGACGGGGCCGTGAGTGGGGACAGGGAGGAAGGGCCCTGAGCCATTCCTTCAGAGCATTCCCCTCAGCTGTGGCCAGGGAGGCGCCCACACCCACCGGTGTCCCGTGGGTGCTGTCGCCCCGGTGTCATGGTGCCAGGGTGGGCCCCTGCTTGTGTTTTCTGTCTCTACTGTCGATCAGAGGAGGGGAGGGACAGAGAGAGCGAGAGAACTGGAGAAGGAGGGAGAGGGAGAGGGAGAGGGAGAGGGAGAGGGAGAGGGAGAGGGAGAGGGAGAGGGAGGGAGAGGGAGGGGGGATGGAGGGAAGGAAGGAGAGAAGAAAAAGAAAAAGGGAAGACAGCATCATGGCACGCCCAGTGGCACTTGCCGCCACCATAAAAACGGAAAGTGACACCTGACGGTGAGGATGTGGAGAAGCGAGCGGGGATGGAGAGCGCAGCCGCTGTGGAAACCAGTGTGATCCCACTCATCAGAGGTCAGACCCCAGGGACCGGCAGGCAGACCGGCAGGCAGACGTGGGGCCAGGGGCTGGGGCAGGAGGCGGGGTGCTTCACGGGGACAGGGTGTCGGTTTGGGAAGACGAGGAAGTTCTGGACAGGATGGTGGCACAGCAATGAGAACACACCTAACGCCATGGAGCCGTGCGCTTAACAATGGTTAAAATGGTGAATTTTACGTTATGGGAATTTTTCTACAAATAAATTTCTTTTTAAAGAGGCAGGATGGAAGGAAAGAGGAAAGGGAGGAAAGGAGGAAGGAGGAGGAGGGAGAGGAGTCAGGAAAACCCCCAAATGGCATGGGGTGGGGGGGTCAGCCTGCACCCTCCAGCCTCGCCTCCCCACACGCCACCCTCTGTCAGGACTAAATGACGCCTGTGAAGCCACCATCTGCACATTCCGTGTCCCCTCTGCAGACATCACCTCCGCGTCCCCAGGACCCGCTTTCCTCACTGGGCAAGGTGCCCCTCTCCTTTGCCGAATAAGGAGCCTTCTGGACCATGACTCTTAGTCGCCTCTGTGTCCCCGGACTCGAGCACAGGGCCAGGCGGTGATGCCGGCTTTCAACTCCCTGGAAGCCCCGACTCTCAGGCTTGCTGTGTGGCCTTGGGTAGGTGCCTTGCCCTCTCTGAGTCTTGGATCCTTTGGCCGTGAGAGGCTGTCAGGAATCCTGGGCCTGCCTAGCTCTCGGGGTGGGGAGATGCGAAAGCATGCAGGTGACAGGATGAGGGCTCCATGCCCGGGTGAGACCGGACAGTCCCAAACGTCTGCGCACGTCTCTCAGGGCCGTGACACTAATGAGCCCAGAAGGCATTAAAGGGGCGTGCCTGGGGCTGTTGGGGGTACCTGCGGAGCTCTGCTCCCTCCGTAAAGGGAGAACTTGATTTCGTCACGATCGCCGTGAGCCCACTGGCCCTGCCGAGGGGGCTACACGCTCCCAGTTTTTCGCGATGGCCCCCGAGGTCATCGTGAACTTTCTATTTGCCTGATGTCATCCCGTGACTAAGTGGGGGCACCTGGATTCAAAGCCGGGTCCGACTCCCAGCCCTCGAGAGAGGAGCAGGGCCTTGAGCCCCGTGCGGGCTGCCACTGGTCCCCACTGAGAGGAAGCCACCTGCCACCAACCACACGCATGCGGGCCCAGCCGGGTGCCAGCCCCCAGCCAGCCCTGGCTCGGCCACTCTGCACGCACCTCTCCCTCCTGGCCCTGAGCCTTTCCTCTTCATACCTGCGAGAGAGAGAGAGAGAGAGAGAGAGAGAGAGAGAGAGAGAGGGAGGGAGAGAGAGGGAGGGAAGGAGAGAGCAGCATGTGAGACGCAGCCCCCCTCCGCACACGGCCACACTGTCTGGGGGGGTTTCCTTTCCTCAGGGACAGAGACACGACCCCACTGTCATCTCGCAACACATGCCAGGCTTTAGGCCAGAAAGTACAGCGGGGCCGACAGTCTGCTGGCCCTTCAGCCACTGTGCAAGCCCCTCGGGGCGGGAGGACGTGTAGGTGGTGTGCCCCGTCATTTGGGGGAAATGCAACCCCGCAGACAGGTTTGGCCTGACTCGGCGTGGTTGACAGTGTCATTAAGAAGCGACCCACCCCTTGCGGGGGGCTGGTTTACATGCCCCTCCGCCGGGACAAAGTGATTCCTGCAAAGGGCCGGAAAGCACACATTTGCAGCATTTCCAACCCGTCTTGGTCGCCCCAGCTCAATTCGGTTGGAGCCTGAAAGCACCCACAGATGATTCGACAAGGGAGGGGTGTGGTGTGTGCTAATAAAACTTTATTTATAAAGGCAAGCCGTGGGCCGCGGCGGCTGGCCCTGCCCTGCCCTGGGTGTCCGGGCCAGCTGTGTTCTCTGGTCCCACGCGTGCTCGTTTCACTCTCCCCCTCTGTTCTGCTGCTCTCTCGCACCCGGCTGCTGTCCGGGCAGCCTGGGGGCGTTGGGACTCGGGGGAGGGGTGCTCCTAGGGTGGGGACACTTACTGGAGCACGACGTCTGGGATCTGCACGTGCTCCATGGGGATGAGCTGCTCCAGGTCCTCCAAGCTGTGCACGTATTGAATCTTGTTGATGAACTTGACGCTGGCAGAGGGAGAAGGCCGGGAGGTTGCCCAAGGACCGGGGGGAACCATGGAAGACAGGGATACGCACACACGTCCAGTCCCAGGATGCTTGAACCGCTTGGCTCAGAGCTCCCTCCCTGCCCAGTGCCGGCTCCACCCGCTGCCCCCGGCGGGTCGGACAGAGTAGAGCCAGGGGTCTCCCCTCGGGGAGGAGAAGGGTCCTGAGCCACGCGGCTGACCTAGGTCCCCGCGAGGCTGAGGCCCCCGTTGGAAGGAGGCAGAGAGGTTAGAGCGTCCTCTAGACTCTGGGCTGTCGCGCCATCTTCCCTAAGCATTTCTGTCCTGCGTACATTTTTCCAAGAAGGCCTTCCTGGCGCTCTCATCGTTGCCATTGCTGCCTGGGACAAGGCAGGTAGGCATCCGGGCACGAGAAAGGTGCACGTGGGACTGCTGACTCACTCCCCATTCTTTTGGGATGAATGGCTTCTTCCTGCCCAAACATGTGCTCAGGCTGTCTGGTCCTGCACGAAGCTCTGTCACCAGCATCTTGCTTTAAACTCACGGTTATTTAAAAAAAAAAAAAAAAATTAGGAAAACCTCATTTCGGTGATACGTAAAATCAGCCTTTTCAAGGGCAAATTGATTTTCTTGACAACGAGGAATTTAAGGCCAAGAAAAGAGTTTAACAGTCCGATAAGGAAGAAAATAACCAAGAGTGAAAAAAAGATTAAGAAAGAGCAAAACAATAAGCCAGTTACTCTGCAGAGGCCAGTGGTAACTGGTTGGGAAATGGCAGAGTCATAAGCGGCCACGTGCACCAGGATGAACAACTCCAACCGCTTCGTGCAGTTCAAAAAAAATTTTTTTAAAGGAAAAAACTGGTTCTCAGAGCACAAGGTCTCTTCCTGTTGGCGAGACAGAGGGAAAGGGGTGCACGGGCAGGAAGTGGACCTCAGACGGACGGCAGGCGTCGCGTCCCCACCCGCCTCACTGCAGCTGTCCCTCGGTATCTTAATATCCTCGGGTCCAGAGAGACAGATCGGATCCATCGCAAAGGTTTTTTGTGGCGTCCGGGGCCAGCCCCTGCTGCTCTGAGCGCCGGTCTATAAATACGGGTGACGGTCACCTCCCGATGACAATGCGGTGACACCCGCCATTGGAACTGGTGCCAGTATCTCTGAGGTGGTGATGCCCCATCTGCCTGTGAGCTGGGGGCTTCCAGTCCAGTCCGTGTTGGTGGTGGGGGGTCCCGGCTGGGGGATCCCAGTCCGGGGCGAGGCACGGTCCCCCCGAGGCACGTTGGCACCATTCAGGCCAGCACGGGCCACACAGGGCTTTCTTCGGGGACATGGACGTGGAACCTCGGGACCGGGCTGTGGCTCAGAACCTTCTCCACTTTTCTCGGCATTTAGATGGAGATGCTCAGTCTTCTCCCCTCTCCCCTTCTTTTTCCTTGGAAACCTCAAAACAAGACCCCCGCACTTCGCCACGGGTGAAGCTGCCCCCGGACTCCCGCGCACACCCTTCTCCTTCTCTGAGTTCAGTCTTCATGGTTTTGCTGTGATAAACTGTCACCGTGAGGATAACGGGTTTCTGAGTCGTGCACGTCTCTTCAGCCCATCACTGAACCTGGGGGTGGGTGCGCGTGTCGGCTCGTTGAGTTACTGAGCAGCGTTTAGGTAGGTCAGACCCTCTAGGCACCCTAATGCCCCCCCCACACTCTGAAATGGATGGACCTGCCTCCCTCCGGGGGCAGCGTGGCGGGCTAGCGACCCTGCTGTGTGGCTCTGGTTGAGCCCCTTGGCTTTCCTGGGCCACGGTTTTCTCATCCATGAATGGGCACAATCATCCCCGCCTCTCAGGGTCGTGGTTGCAGACGTGAAACGGTGACTGGCGTTCACTACGGGAGAGCTGGCTGTCACTGTTTTCCATGTGTTTGCCGCTGACTCATAACAACACCTACGATGTCAAACTGTTTAAAGCCATAATATGCGTTCGGCTTAGAGATGCCGGAAAGTGCAGACAACAAGAGGTAGGACTGCCGGCCACCCGTGGGGGCATCCGGCCGCAGGACACAGGCGGCCCTCTCACCTGATGAAAGGGCGGGAGATGGCCAGCACCGTGCGGATGAACCAGGACGGGT
Source organism: Cynopterus sphinx (assembly GCA_030015415.1). NCBI lineage: Eukaryota > Metazoa > Chordata > Mammalia > Chiroptera > Pteropodidae > Cynopterus > Cynopterus sphinx. The sequence goes on along the minus strand of CM057390.1, from coordinate 38,360,703 downwards.
GGACGATGATCAGGGACTTGAGGTTTTTCCGCAGCCTGTGGGGGGAGCGGAGGTGGGGGAGAGACAGAGAAAGCAAGATGGGCTCCGGGACAAGCCCTGGAGAGGGGGCGCTAACAGGCATCGCCTCCTCTGCCCTCCCTGCGGCCCATGATCTTTCAGGAAGGAGGTGGAGCTTGTGGCAACAGAGAGGCTGTCTCGTCCTGGCTCTCACTTAAGTCACCCTGAGCTCTTGACTGCACGGCCATACCCACCCCACACGCCTGACAGATTTTCAGGGAGCCTTGGTTCTGACCACCTGTGTGGTCGTGTCGCCTGGCACCCCCCTCCCGGTTCACATGTTGAAGTCCTAACCCTGAGGAACTCAGAATGGGACATGATTTGGAAAACAGGGTCATTGCGGGTGCAGTGGGTTAAGGCGAGGTCGTCCTGGAGCAGGGTGGGTCCCTAGTCCACGATGAGCGGTGTCCTGATGAAGGGAAATGGGGCAGGGACACGCACAGGGAGCCGCCACATGGCGATGCCCACAGAGATTAAACTGATGCGTCTGCAAGCCAAGGATGGCCGGCAGCCACCCGAAGCTGGGACAGACGCAGACCAGCGTCTCCCTCAGAAGGGACTGACCCTGCCGACAGCTCAGTGCCTGGGCCCCTCATGCCCAAGGTGGTCCCCAGCCCACCCACCTCCTGTCAATCATCTGGTAACACTTCTTCAGCCAGCCGATGCCGGGCATCCTCCGCCGGGGGGTGGCACCATTCAGGTACACGATCATGTAATCCTCGGCCACCAGGAGCTCCAAACTGCTGATGACGTACCTGGTCACGGGGCGCAGAAGGCAGGGGACCCGGTGAAAGAATGCCCGGTGTTGAAAGGCCCAGGGCCTGGGACCGAACAAACACCTGTGGCACCTGCCTGCCCCCTCGGCTTCCTCCTGCCCCGGCTGTGGCAGCCGGAGATCTTAAGTGAGGTCGTGCCTATAAACATCTGACACATAGTAGGTGCTTGGTGAAGGAGCAACCGCTACGCACATCACACCCACTGACACGAATCTGGGGCGGGCTGGGTGAGTGCGCCGGGACAGCCACCAACACCTGAACAGGTCCAACGATGACAATGACTCCAGCCCCTCCCGGGTGCCAGGCAGAGCCCCCACCCCAAGTGGTTCTCACAGCCGGCCGGCCAGGACTCACAGGAAGAGGTGCTCCATGATGTAGTGGTAGTCGGGGGAGCTGCTGTCTGGGAGGAAGCAGGCGGCAAAGACGATGATGGCGTTGAGGCCTTCGCCGTAGTAGCCTGGGGAGACGCGGCCAGGGTGTGACCAGGCAGAGGGCAGAGCCCCCCACAGCCCTAAGCTGTCTCCACCTTTGGCGGGGCACGGCTAGCCTCATAGGCCCCTGCTGAGGGCTCCCAGAGAGTCCCTGCCTTACCCCATGCAAGTTTCCCCCCCCCACGCCCACGCAGAGAACAGGGCTTCACGTCCCTGTGGCTCAGATGAAGAGACCGAGGTTCAGGGAGGGCCACTGACTGGGCAGCAGCTGTCGCCCAGGGGTGCGGTCTCACCTCCATGGGTCACCACCCTCATGTAGGGCCGGATCATGTGCAGGTCAATCCGGTGTTCCTGTTCTCCAATGATCACTGTCCGCCACAGCCGCCCATTGGCGGCACTGCCACCCTCGGCCGCACCGTCCCCAAACAGGTCTGCACTGTCCCCAGGCATGTTCTTGGCAGCGGCCACAGGGGTGTCATCTGGAAGCATAGGGGGTGAGCAGAAGGGGTGCTGGAGCCCATGTCTCATCCTCACCTCCCGCGGTCTCCCCTTCGGGCTCCGTCTACTGCCCGAGGCCACAAAGCCCGCATGGCTCCCCCTGGTCGCGGGCCAGGCCACCTGCCCTACGCTAGGGCCGCTGGGGAAAATGGGGGAAAACGAGGTCCTGGCCATCAAAGGGCCATACCCAAATTGTGTTTCTGCTCAGGGCAGGGTCGGGCAGTCCCCTGGGTGGCGCTTCTTCCCACCAACGACGTGCTGTGTGGCCCTGCATCCCTTCTCCCCATCTCTGGGCTTCTCAGGCTTCTTAGCCACTCCCAAGATGCCCACTTTCCCACCTTCCAACCGTCCTATGGTTTCCCAGCCTCGGGGAATGGCTTGGCCACATTCCCAGCTGCTCAGGGCCCCAGACCCCGCTCAGGTGAGGCCCCTGCCCTATGCCATCGCCTCAGCTACTTTTCTCATGGCACCGGTGACAGCAGCAATGCAGCAATGAACGACTCGTGCACATTTGCTTCACCATCTGGCATCTGTCTCTGCCTGTCCTGCGTGCAGCAGGCACCATCAACTCCTGACAGTCCCTCCACGTCCCCAAGCCTCAGTCAAGACCCGCTCCCACGTAGAGGCTCCACAGACGCTTTGGAATCAGCTGGAGTCGCTTCCTTTCGGTTGCGGTCACCTTGAAGAACCTGAAGAAAGCTGGCTGGGAGTGCTGAGCCCCGCAGGGGCCGTGAGAGAAGGTGGGGCTCACCTTCCCACTCCAGCTCATTCCCGTTCCCGAGGAACTCCAGTGAGTCCGTCTCGTCGGGGGTCTCAATGTCGTCCACATTGATGTCCAGGTCATCAGGGGTGTCCAGGAAGTCGTCGGACAGCAGGGAGCCCTCACTCTGATCCAGAGAAATGTTGATCTCGGGGGCAACTAGTGTCTTTCGCTTACGATGGGCTCCATTGAAGTTCAACGTGTTGGGAGGGGCTGCAGGGAACCAGGAAAAGGAAAACAAAATGAAACAAAACAAAAACGGGGGCTTTTTCTTTTCTCTTCCTCCTCTCCACCTCCCACCCTGGTGGGGCCCGCACCCCACTGTGTGGTAGGCTCACTACTCATATTTAGGAGAGGAGAAACTGGGGGCACAGGGAGGCTAAGCCACCAGCCCGAGGACAGACACACAGCACCACTGCTGCACCGACTTCGTGGCGACGCCTACATCTCTCTCCCAGCACCTTGGAGCGGAATAGCCCCCCTCCTCGATATCCCACCCCGGGCCTCTGACATTTCTACGGGGACGGTCCGGGCAGAACTGAGACCCAGGAAAGGTGTGCTCATGTCCACATGCAGCCAACTCACAGGATGTGTCTTCTGCGGGGTTGCTCAGGGAGTCCATCATGGTCTCTTCTGGGACTGGCCTGCGGGCCCGGCCAGGAGCAGACACCAGCCAGCAGACACCGTGAATTCAGCCGCCGAGGTGGGGAGTACAGACACAACAATGACAAAACCGGTTTAGTTCAGGGGACTCGTGGGGAAAAAATACCTCTGGTCGTTAGCACAGAAACTCAGAGAACCCGGGGGCTGAGGCTCCCTGCAGACCACCTCATGAAAAGGAGGGGGAAGAAGCAGAGAGAGAGAGAGAGAGATGGCGGGGAGTAGTGGTGGCTGACTCTCATCCAGTGTCACACAGTTTCACATACTCTGGGAACTAAATGGCCTTCCGTATGGGGTGACCCTCCAGGGTTTGGTCTCTGATGAATCGCTATTAAATGTAGCAAGAAGTTATCCAATGGCCATAGTGGTCAAACGAATGAGCTCTCCACAGCAACCCTGGGACCGTCTGAGAAACAAAAAAAAGATCATGGCGTCTTGGAGTGTAAGCCAAGGTGTAGATTAAAATGTCCCTGAGTCCACGTGGGTATAAATAGATGGTTTAATAAATAAACAGGGGGAAAAGACAAGTTTTCTGCACAGACAAATTCCAGATCACGGATATAGACCCTCTGCCCTCAGGAGATGGAGAACAGCTCCCAACTCTCTCATGTGGGCTGGACAGAGTGACTTCTTCCAAAGAGGACAGCACGCACAGGGGAGGGAAACCTGACCAGCGCCCTCGGCCAGGGGATCGAGGTCAACATCCACAGTGATAGGTAATGGTGACACCTGGCCTTGGATCTGATGGGAGGGGACAGGGTCTTTCTCCCAGAACCCATTACCCTGATCTAACCATGCATGAGACACAGACCAGAAAAACCCCAATTTAGGGAAATTCTACAAAATCCCTGACTCCTCCTCCTCGAAGCTTCCAAGGTCACCGAAAACACAAGAGAGGTCTGAGAAACTGTCACAGCCCACAGGAACCTAAGGCGATGTGACGACTAAACGTCATGTGGGATTCCGGAGGGGAATCTTCGGGCAGAAAACGATGTTAGGAGAAAAAGACTACTGTGGAAATCGGAATAAATGGTGGACTTCAGTTAGTAATAATGTATCAACATTGGTCAGTTGATTATAACAAAGTTGCCAGCCTAACATGTCAATCATTGGAGAAACTGGGCACCGAGTATATAAAACTTTTCTGTAATGTTCTTGTAACTTTTCTGCAAATATAAAACTTCTAAAAAGTCATATTTTTTTTTCTCCTTAAAGGTATATTTTGGACTCCTCCATCTTGACCGGAACTAGTAATTCTTCTTCTTTTTTTTTAAATGCTGCCAACTATGCTTTTGTGCCCCTTTAATGACTGAGTACAAATTTGCGGAATAAGACGGCGTTTTGGGGAAACAGCTCCCGCTGCCTGAGTTTGACCCACATGCTCCAGTTGCTTTTGCTCCCTGAGGAAATACTCGGTTCCAGGCAGAAGGTTGTGCAGAGCGCGCGGGGCTGTCCGGGGCTCCAGATGCGGGGCGAGTCGACTCGGGGATGCACTAGTGTGTGGCTCAGCTGAAAAGGGGAGCTGTATAGGCCGGAGGCATGGTAGAACGCAGTCTCCCTTCCCTTGCAAAAATGCGTCTTCTCTCGAGTCTGTTCCTCGTAGGGGGTGGGCCGGCAGCCTTTGCAAGGTGAAACCTATCCATGCTCCTTCCTCCCGCTGCCACCCTTCTCCCATTTCCAGGCACCAATGTTCTTTGAACAACCTCCATCTTCCAGGTGCCTGGGTGGGTCTTGGAAGTATAGGTGGATCGGATACTGCCCCGCTCTTGTGGAGGCTGAATGGAGTAGAGCACCTAAAGGAAATGAAGAGGCACGTCCCCACGAAAACTCATCTGCGAATGTGCCCTGCAGCGTGATTCACAGCAGCCGAAACGTGGGAACCACCCAGATATCCATCAGTAGATGAATGGGTAAATAGAGTGTGGGCATCCACTCAATGGAAGATTCCTCGGCCATGACAAGGAGTGGAGCCCTGACCCTCGCCATAACGTGGACAGACCTTGCACAAACGATGCTCAGCGAGAGAAGCCAGACACGAGAGGCCACGTGGTTGCGATCCCCCTTACATGACACGTCCAGAACAGGCTCGTCCACGGAGACAGAGAGTTGGGGAGTGGGTGCCAGGGGCCGGGGGAGGGGGAGGGGCCTGACTGCTAAGGGGACAGGGTTTCTTTTTGGGGTGACAGAAATGTTTTGGAACTTGACAGAGATGATGATTGCACAATATCTGAGTGCACCGAATGCCACTGAATCGTACTTTTAAAATGGTTAATTTTGTCATGCAAATTTCTCCTCGGTTTATTTTTAGAAAAGGCAACTTTCAAATAAATTCAGATTTTAAAAAGATGGGAGTTCTGAAGAGTGCTCATTTTGTGTACACACTGCTCTGTCCCTCTTGTCTGTAGCCGACACCTCTGCTCCAAACATGGGCAGGGGCCAGGGCCAGGGTTGGTGACTCATGAATAAGTCCAGAGTCCCAAAGTACAGGAAGGTTAGCCTAAACTGCAGACTGACGGCCGATGCACCGGCCCTAGTTCTGTCCAGCCCACACGGCATTTGAAAACATTTTAAATTTGCTGTCCCATCAGAGACGTGGCACAAAGTCCAGCTTTCTTTCGACTCACGCGAGGTGACCTCCACCAGCAGCAGACTGGCCACCACCCTTTTCACCTGAGTGCCCAAAGCACCCCCTCGGTGTCTGAGGCTGCAGTTCCTGTTCCAGAATCAGCTGGAATCAGAACCTGCCCCGTGGAATGTCCCCGGCATGATCACATTTGCGCCTTGCAGCGGCCCCACGAGGCGGGCATAAGCCCTTTACACAGAGGAGGAGACAGGCCGGGCCGGAGGGTGGCGGTCCTGAGGTTGCAATGACCAAGGTGGCCGGGCCGACGCCAGCCACTGTCCTATACCGCCCCCTTGTGTCCGGTCACCAGCACTTGTGCACCAACCCTGGTGGGAACAGGGCAGACCCCCGCAGGCAGGGGCAGGCCCCTGGGCGTCCTGTCCGGCCACCAACTCCCCTGCCAGAGGAGAACCATGCTGCTGTGCAGCTGCCGTAGTCGTAGGTTCTCATCAGGGTGTGATTCAGCCTCCCAGGCCTGGAGGGTCCGTGTCGCACCTAGTTGGCTGCTAATCTAGAGGGGCGGTCCCCAACCTTTTTGGCATCAGGGATGGGTGCTCCTGTGAGAATCTAATGCCTGATGAGCTGAGGTGGGGCTGAGGCGGTGATGCTGGAGCTGGGGAGCAGCTGCGTTTGCTCACTCACCACCGCTCACGTCCTGCTGTGTAGCCCAGTTCCTAATAGACCACGGACTGGTATTGGTCCATGGTCTAGAGTACTGTCACTTAGCTACTGTTCAAACGTCAAGGCGGGGAGATGCCCAACCGCTCAGTGGTGCAGACTGGAAGGCCAGGGAACGGGGGTGACACAGTGGGCGTCTCCAGTGCTGGTGTCGGGGTGTGGCCCTGCCCTTCCCAGGCCTCTGTGTTCCTCATCATTAAATGGGAATAGAGCGAGTGCCTACTTCTCATTCATTTTGCAAATATGTTAGGTGGGCTCTGGCCAATGTACAGGGCTGAGGGACACAGATGGTTTCACGCAGTTCGAAGGGCAACACAGATGGCTTTCTGCCAACCTGGCCAGGCCCCTAAACACAGCCACTGGGCCAAAGGCTAGTCTAGGTGTTGCTGGGAGGCACGGTGGGGATGGGGTTCACATTGACAATCTGTGGATGTTAAGTGAAAAGGATAATCCTCCAGGACAACGTGCCGGCCTCTGCGGCTGGCAGGGTCTGAGGCTGTCTGTCCCCAGGAAGTTAGAACTCCACCTCGAGACCACAGCATTCACATCTGGCCACCCCATGGACTCTAGACTTGCCAGCTCTTGCAGCTGGGTAAGCCTTTGCATCGGGATAAATCGTATACCCACGATATACGTAAAACATACATAATCATACATGCAAAATAATACATTAAAACTTATCTACGCTATAGATAAAACGTACATAATTAGATGCATAGTTGTGTACATGTAAGGCAGATAAATACACTAGTAGATATTAATTAATAATATTGCATTGGTGAAATAAATACAATAATACAAAAAATATATCATATGTATAATGAAAACCAACTGCTCTGTTTCTTTGAAGAACCCTGACTGATACAAGAGGAAAAGAAGTGAATGATCGAGTAAATAAATACAGGAACAAAGCAGATGGTCACACTTGCAACAAAGAAAATAAGCAAGAAGGAGGAAGAGGAAGAGGGTGCAACTACGAAGTTGTCAGGGAAGGCCTCTTTGAGGAGGTGACTTTTCATTGGAGACCTGAAAGCGAGAGGTCAGCATTATGGGAAGACCAGAGAAGGGCCTTGGAGATGCAAGGCACAGCAGTACAAAGGCCCCGAGGCCAAATCAGCTTGGTGAGCCCCAAGAACAGACTGGAAAGTGGACCTGGGGCCTGGAGCTGAAGGAGATGAAGGATGTGGGGATGGAGGGTGGTAGGGCCAGGGAGAGGCACTGTCGTGGGGGTGGGAAGAGGTCGGGAGACTTGGGCACCTGTCCAGAGTGCAATGGATGTTCCATCAATGCCCTAGAGCACACTGGAGAACTCTAGAAGCTGAGTCAGCAGGACTCGGGGCTCACTGGAGGGGAGCCCGCAGCTTCCTGACAGGGGCCAGGCAGGGATCCACCCTACTGGTCTACAAGGCCGTGGCTTTTGAGGCCAGGCAAGATCTCGTTATCTCCCCCAAACCTAGAAAAACCTCAAATTATGCCCAGGAATAGGACCCATTTGGGAATAGGGTCTTTGCAGGTGTAATTAATGAAGATGAGACCCTCTACCCAATGAGTGGCATGCTTATAAGAAGAAGGAAATTTGGACGCAGACACCCAGAGGACAAGGCCATGTGAAGATGGAGGTGGAGACTGGGGTGACATGTCTCCAAGCCACAGGACGCCAAGGGCTGACTGCCAGCGACACCAGAAACTGGTTCTGTTTCCCCTCTCAGCCTTCCGTCAGTCCCTCATCCCACTTCTGTTGGCCTCAGGGCCTTTGCAAGTGCTGCTCATTGCTTAAAATGCGCAGCCTTTATCCCCAGCCTCCTTCTCCACCCTTCACAGCTCCGGGCCAGCACCCCCCCCACACACACCCATTCAGACCCCAGCCGCAGCTCCATGTTGGGTTGTGAGGTTGAAGGAGACAGCCCGGCCCTGTCTTGTTCTCCGTGTGTCCCCAGCATCTCCCCCAGGGCCTGGCACACAGTCGGTGCCGGTCATTAGAACGAATCAATGGAGAAAAGGAGGAGGCCGTGAGACACATCATCTCCAGCCTGCCCTCGGCTCCGGCCCCGAATCCACAGAAGGGCAGGAAGTGAAGGAAGACCCACGGGGTGCGGCTCCGACACCCCCTGGTTGGCAGAGAATTGCAGGTTGTCTGGCCCCAGACAGAGGCGCTTATGTCATGGCACCAAGGAGCTGAACACGTCTCTTCCAGAAGGAGGGAGACAGAAGCCCTCGCAAGGCACGTCCCCGGGCTGCACAGCCTTGCCACTGTCCCACGGACACTGAGTTACTGAGAAGGGAGGGGGACCCTCTGCAGCTGGGGAAACTCACTTGAAATTCGCATCTGCAGCTGTCTTTTAAAACACGGGGGTGGGGAGCGTAGAAAAAAGGAGTTGGAGCGAACAAGATACAAGTGAAAAGGAAAGCCACTGAGGCGGCCTTCCTCATTAGGCCACCTGGGCGGCCTTCCTCATTAGGACAGCCTGTCTTAGCCGTCTAGCCCCACACGCCTCATTGGATTCTCACAGCTTCGCCAGCCAGGGGTGATTGTCCCTATTGTGCAGGTGGGACAACTGAGGCACAAAGATACTTGAAAAGTTGCCCGGGGTGGCCGCGCCAGCCAGTTGGGGTTCGCATCAGACGTCCTCAAAGCCCAGACTTGGAGGCGCGTTGGCTCAGCGAGGCCAGAGTCGGTGGCATCGCAGATGGTGAGACTGGCCAGAGACCTCTCCGAACCCCAGGGTCACTGAGATCACCCACCTGAGTCCACCTTCTACATAAGAGAAAACAGATTCCCGCCCTCAGGCCAGGAGCAAGGAACAGCTCTCAGAGCCAGTTCTTGTTCGTCTCAGACCACTTCCTACTACATCGGGGTCGCCTTGCTCAAAGATCGATCCTTAAATTTGCCCAAACTGCCAAGTCTGGTGTCAGGAGACCCCTTATAGCAACCACCTCTTTCCCAAAATGCTTGTATTCTTGGAGACAGACTCTTGCAGATGACGGTGGGGGCCGATGAGAAATCCTCAGCCTCCTCAAGATCCAGCATCTCCCGCGAGGGAGAACCACAAAGATATGTGTGACATGGGGAGACTGAAGATGACTAGATTCGGAAGAGGGCCACATGCAAACTCAGCAAGGGGGGACACCCCCACATCACGGCTTCTACCTAGACACGTTCAACAAGGCACTGGAGAGCCGGCCCACCGTCCTGCTTTGCTTTGTCACAGGACCGGTCATGGAGTCCCCTTCGTGCCCACTCTGCGTCAGCCTTGTTCCGCCCTCAGCGTCCCCACCCGCTGAGATTTCTGGAGCTGGAGATCCTTTCTCCAAAGTCTCTTCTGGAGCAAACAGGCTCAGTCTCTTGACTATCCCTTCGTAGATGGCTCTGTAACCAACCCTCGTCTCCCAGGGGGGTGGGGAGGGAGAGTCCTTGCATGGAAAGGGGAGGGAGATGAATGACTGTATCCAGCCAGCGAAGGGGGGGGGGGAGCCTGTGCTGAGCGCGCATCCTCTTACCCAACACCTACCTGAGGAGAGGACAGAGAGAGAGACAGACAGACAGATGGGCAGACAAGGCCTGGTGGCTCACAGTGGAGGTGCACGGCCTCCTTCCTATGCAAGTTTTTATTCCTGCCAATGACTGTCACCCATTCCCCCATATCTATTAAGCGCCGACTGTATACCAGGCTGGCTTTGTCAGGCTGGCATACAGCAGCGATTGAACCAAAGGCCCCTGCTCTCCCGGGTTCCATTTCAGGGGCAGGGAACAGACTTTAAACAAGGTGAGTATATAAAGTATTTAGTGCAGTTGTCAGTATGAGTCTCCAACAGCTGCTGTAACCAGCGATCACAGACTTAAAACAACACACGTGTATTCTCTGTGACTCTAGGAGCCAGAAGTAAGTCCGAAACCAGTTTCACTGGGCTAAAGGCAAGGTGTGAGCAGGGCCGGTTCTTTCTCGAAGCTCCGAGAAAGGGTCTGTCGCCTGCCTTTTCCAGTCTCCAGAGGCGCCTGCATCCCTCGGCTTGTGGCTCCTCCCTCCCGTGACTCCAATCTGTTCTTCCCTTTGTAAGGCCTCCCTCTTACAAAAGGACCCTGTGATGACACTGAGGACCCACCTGGAGAATCTAGGGTCACGTTCCCCATTGACCACGTTTGCAAAGTGCGTTTTGCCACCTAAGAGAACATTCTCAGGTTTCAGGGGTTAGGAAGTGGATACCTTTGGGGGCCGTTATTCAGGAACTGGGGAGGGGTAATAAATGGACCAAGAGGTCCTCTCTGAGCAGGTGGCCTATGGCCAGAGATCTAAAGGAAGAGAGAGAGGCAAAGATATCTGAGCAAGAACACTCCAGGCAGAGGGAACAGCCAGTGTGAAGTTAGAAAGTCAGAGGCAGCTGGGCACAGTGAAGGAGCTGAAGGAGCTGGAAGGAATTCCTGGGGCTGGAGGGGCAGGAAGGGATGGAGAGCAGTCAGAGTGAACTCACAGAGCAGGCAGAGGCTGAACCCTGGGTTCTCCGTGGGGCAGGCATTTGCCCCAGGGGTTTAAGCAGGGGTATGACACAGTCCCTCTGGCTGCTGCAGGTAAAAATATGCTATTACCTCGACTCACGGTCACTCAGGTAAGACTATTGTGATAGTCCGTGAGATGGGTTCACATGGATGTTTAGAATTCTGAAAATAGTGTGGAAATGGGAGCTTTTTTTGGTGCTTTGGTGGGGTAAGGGGAGGGTGGGAATCAATCTTAAATATTCATTATGGGCCTGGCCTGGTCAATGGGCGGTGAGTGTCACTTGTGCCCCACCTCAGAGCAGCGCCACCCCACCATGGCTGTCGTGCAGGCCTGGGGGCTGTACCTGGGATGACCTCCATCTGGCCGTTCTTCCTTCACATTCACATCTTCCATTCGGAGTGTGGCTTCTGTGGTCCCCATGGGCACTGGGAAGAGGCGCTGCCTTAAAGAAGAGATGAATTCTGGAGGAGAGCCATGGGTGGAGGTGTCACTGGACAATCATCGTAATAACAACCCTCCACCACTTCAGCTCCATCTGCAAAGAGCTCCTGCATCCATCATCTTATCGAATCACTGCCCAGCCCCACGAGGCTTCCTCACTTCACAGGTGAGAAAACAGAAGCACAGAGAGCTAAGAACACTCACGAGGTCTGGAGTTTGGATGCATGTGAGAGGCCGAGGGTCCAGCTACAAGTTCTGAAATTCACCCTCCAGGGCTCGTCATCCCTCCCTTATATCGTACTTCATTCGGGAGGCCATAAATCAATTATACTAAAGTGTTGATGACTTAAACTAAAGTATACTTCAACTTACTGGGATTAATGCTTTTGAATAGGACCTGCTGAACCCCAACCCATCTCCATGTGCTCTGGGACACCTGTCCTGCCTCTTTGTCCCCCTAAAAAGAAGCAAATCCTGACAAGTTCGTGACCTGAGGGCCAATGAAGGCCCTCTGTGAAAAGATAGTGAGGTGGAAGTCAGGATCATAATTATTATCAACCACCAAATGCCAGTTCTGTTTTTACTGTTCTAGGGGGCGACTGGGGGCAGGGGCAGACCTCTCCAGCCTCAGTTTCCCTGCCTGTAAATGATAAGAGTTGAGCTAGAAATAATCTCTATGACACTGTTTGGGCATAACATTCCAGGATCTTATGACTCAACTGATAACACAGGTTCGGTGCTTTTCAACCAGTGGTTCTTCACTGGGGGCGAATCTGCTCCCCCTGCCAAGGGACACTTGGCATTTTTAGTTGTCACAACTGGAGGATGAATTTTCCTGGCATTGAAAGGGTAGGGGCTAGGGATGCTGCTCAACCCCCTACAGTGCCTAGGATATGATCTGGCTCCAAACGTCTATAGGTCTGAGGTTGAGAAACCCTGTTTTAATCTGCAGGTTTGTGAAAGGCTGTCAGGTGTGGCTTTGGCTGTCATCACAGAGGCCTTCTGTGTCACCGGATCCCATCCTCCAAACAGCCTCTGTGTTCTGAGCCTCACTTGCCAGCATCTAAGGTGCCGCACCTCCTGCCCCTCACCATTCCCTGCTGTCCCTCTGAAGAGCTGGTGCATGGCTAGCATTTCGGGTGTGGAGGGTGAGTCTGCATTTGGGATTGTGGCTCAGAGAGAAAAGACCCACAGGGACCCTGGGATAGGTGCAGGCCAGGCGGGGAAGGGATGGCTACAATTAGAACCCTCCCCACCCCCACTTCAACGAGAGTTTCTCATTCGATTCTTGCCACTGTCCTCAATGTTGTCATTCATTCATGGAGAGAGACAGTGAGACGCAGTACGCAAAAAAAAAAAAAAAAGAAAGAAAAAAAAAAAAGAAAGAAAGAAAAAGAAAAAAAACCTCTTCCTGACGTCACAGGCAACAACCACCACCCAGAACCTTACTAAATTCATCTCCTATCTGAAAGGAGTGGTCTTTGCATCAGTTATCCTTATCCTGGGCTGGGGGTGATCCAGCCCCCAGGAAGCACACCCTCCCACACACACACACAGCAGAGACCCTGGAGCCACACACGTCGGCCCTATGATCCTCTAGACCTGGGCGTGAACAGGCGCCCATGGGCCCTGTCCACTCCAGCTCTCCCATCCCGACTTCACACACAAAGAGGGCAGGTAAGGCAAAGGAAGGGCAGCTGAGAAGTCTTCCTTTGCTCTGTGGTGCTGAAATCTCAGCACAGGAGGTTCAAGTTTAGACGGAGAAGGAAGAACCTGTCTCCCCCATCACCCTTCCTGGCGGCCGTATCGGCAGGCCTTTATGTAAGCATCGCTCCAATCCCTTTTCCAGATCCGCTCAAACACAAACAGCAAAGACACAGGGGTGGGAGGTGGACATTTCGGTCTCTTAGGAATCGTCCCGGAGAGGGGCTGAGGGGTTATTATCCGCCTCATCTTCAAGTGCATGCCGAAGAAAACAGAGCGCATCCCTGCTTCCAGGTGAGCGGCGGCGGCAGGGAAGGGGACCTGTGTGTGGGGGGTGGGGTGTGCCCGCGGAGGGACAAACGGATGGTCCTACCCAAAGTCTCCCCGGGCCCTGGTTCTCTGCGGCCAGAAGGGGGTCCGAGGATGCCTGAGGCGCCGTTCCGAGTGGGTGGGAAGGGACGTGGACTCACCTGGGCGGCGCCGAGCGCTGTCCCCTCCGCGGCCTCTCCCGGCCGCGCTCAGACAAAGGCGAGCCCCGCGCGCGTGCAGCGCGGCATCCCGGGTCCTCGGCGCGCGGGCCCCGGAGCTCCCGCGGGAGGCGCGCGCAGGGGCTGACTCTGCGTCCAGCCAAGGTCACCGAGGGCCCCGCGCGGGCGCGGACGGGCGCCCCGGTCCGGGCTGGACAGCAGCTTCAGCGCTCGGCCCCCTGTCCCTCCGCGCCCGCCGCGGCCGCTGTCATCGTCGCAGTCGCGCCTCGCAGGTGTTTCCGTCCCTTCCAGCTCGTAGCTCGGCTTCCTGAAGACGGTTAATTACGCCGCTTTTGTGTGCAGGGTGGGTGGGTGGGTGGGGGCAGGGCCGACCCAAGAGCACGGCCCCCCGCCGGAATCCGGGGCTCTCCATTGGCTGCGAGGGGGGCATTTCCAAGCGCCTCACCCGCGGCCTCAGCGGAAATGAATGCTTGATGACGCATCGCGGACGGGAAAGCAAAACAAGGAGCAAATAGAGAAATAAGTGAACGGTGGCGATGGCCTCATTCCTTTGATTAAGGGGAGGGAGGAAACAATGTCCTCGGGACCCCGTTTCGTGGGTCCCTCAGCGGACCACCTCCTAGAGGCTGAGCCCTATGCCAGGACCCAGGACCAGGATGGGTGCTGGGAAGACAGGATCTTGCACCGAAGGAGGGCGGTGCGCCGCGCGGTGGCCCCGCCCTGGAGAGCCCTCCAGGGGGACAGTGGAACGGTTCGGAGTTGACAGCGAAGCCTCTGAAGTCAGACCAGACGTGGGGGGTGGGTTGTTGAACCTACTGGGCCTCGGTTTCCTCGTCCGTGAAGTGGAAGCGTCGGGCGGTGTTTCAACCTTGAGTAACCATGCGCTGAGGGCGCTAAGCACAGTGCAGGTGCCCCAGAGAGGTTCTGTGCATGTTTCTGGCTTGCTGTTATTTTTAGATCTGTAGCAGGTTGAATGGTGCCACCTCCCCTCCAAATATATGGCCTTGTCATAACCCCTGAACCTCATGAATGTGACCTTATTTAGAAAAGGAGAATTTGCAGATGGAAGGAAGGACCTTTCAAATGAGAGCATCCTGGATTCAGGATGAGCCTTAAGTCCAGTGACAAGTGTCTTCATAAGACGAGCCCAGGGCAGGGGAGACATATAAGAGGGGAGGACTGAGTGACAACCAAGGCCGAGGTCAGAGTGATGCATCCACAAGCCAGGGAACACCAAGAATTGCCAGCCACCTTCGGAAGCTGGGGGAGAGGCCTGGAGAGGGTTCACTCTCACAGCCTCCAGAAGGAGCCAGCCCCACTGACACCTCAATTTTAGACTCCTGGTCCCTCAAACTGTGAATGAATACATTTCTGTGGTTTTTCAGCCAGTTTGTGGTACTTTATCATGGCAGCCACACGCAACTAATACCCAAAGTACCAACTGATGCCTCTTCTCTCCTGCCCCTGTTAATCACTGCGGTGGTTTATCACTTGTTCAGTGAACGCATCAAGTTCACTTTTACTCCAGGGCCCTTGTATGTGCTGTTTCCTCTGCCAGGAATGCTCTTCCCCCAGATGTTTGCATTATTTATCTATCAGCTTAGAAGTCATCTCAGAGAGGCTTCCCCTATCACCCTCCATCCCATCGCCCAGTCAGATTTTTTTTAGCATATATATTTACAATTAGGGTAAAATATGCACATTGTGAAATTTACCATCTTAACCATTTGCAAGTGTGCAGTTCAGTGGCATTAAGTACATTTAAAATGCTTTGCAGCCATCGTCACTGTCTGGTTCCAGAACTTTTTCATCACTGTGGATGGAAATTCCGTCCCCATTGAGCACTCCCTCAATCCCCCTCCTGAGGCTCCTCCCCAGACCCAACAACCAGAACCCACTTCCTGTCGCTGTGGATGAGCCCATGCTATATATGTCACATAAATGGACTCACACACTATGCTCCCTATTGTATCTGGCTTCTCTCAGCATCGTTGTCCTGGGTCATCCACAGGCAGCGCGTGTCAGGGCTTCACTCCTCGTGGCTGAGTAACACATTCTGTTGTATGCATGTGCCACGTTCTCTTTACTCATTTGCTAGTGGATGGACATTTGGGCTGTTCTACCATTTTGGGTCTTGCGAATAGTGCTGCTATCAACACGAACTTATTGGGGAACCTGATGTTTTTGTTTTCTTTTACAGCACTTACCACTATTTGAAATGATTTACTTGTTTCTTTGTTTACTCCCTGATCTCCTTATCAGTATATAAATTTCAAGAGAAATAAGACTTGGTTGGTCTTATTCACTGTAACGTTCTCTGGAGAGGGCAGAGCACCTGGCACAGAGATCGTGTTCAGGAGACACGTGAACCCCAGTTCCCATCGTGGACACCAGGCAGCACTGCTCACGTGGCTGTCTCCCTCAGGAGCTGGGTGGATGGATGGAGAAGGGGGAGAATGGCTTTCTGGACAGAGGGTCATTTGAAATGCAGCAGCCCTCTCCCTGCGTGCATGGGAGCTGTCCCTGGTGCTGCAGACACTGCCAGGGACCTGTGCAGTACCTAAGCTTGGCTTGTCTGATGTTTGTGTGTTTGTTGTCTTTGTTTCTGATTTATTTATTTATTTGGTGTATTTTTAATTGTTGTTAAACTATGCATAACATGAAATCCACTATTTGGTCAAGGTTCAGTGCCATTAACTACATTCACAATGTGCAACTATCTCCATCATCATCTCCAGAACTTTTTCATCTTCCCAAATTGAAATTCTGTCCCCATTAAACACTAAATCCCCTTCCAATTTCTCCAGTCCCTCATTATATCTGGAGACATTTTTTGTTATCACAACTTGAGGGATGGGAGTACAATTGGCATCGAGTAGGCAGAGACCAGAGATTCTGCTCAGCACCCTACAATGCACAGGACAGCTCCACACAGAAGAGACCTGCCCTAGAAGAATGCCTGAAATAGTCAGTTCTCAGGGAAGTTTGCGGAGACACCAAAATTGTTAAACAGCCTTGAGTCTCACTTTCCTGATTGGCAAAGAGGATTAAAACAAGTAAATTCAATCCTCATTATTTCCTGTTTCCATATTTGTGAATTTGTGTGTTGGCTGAAATTTATTTGTAACATTTGTAAAACCCCCCCACCCAATCAATCGTCACTGTACTTTCAGAGGCATTTGTAGGCAGTGCAGGGTGGTGGAAAAATTGAGTGCATGTTCCCATCAGCAGTAGAAAAAGGTGATGCTCTGTCTTTTTATTCCAGCCTAGACTGTCAATTTAGTGCCATGCTTTTGCATTTTTGTGCTTGTCGTTGCTGAGTTGGCTGTTTATAATGGCTCCCACACATGGCATTGAAGTGCTGTTCAGTGTTTCTAAGCACAAGAAGACTGGGATGTGCCTTGCAAAGAAGATAAGTGTGTTAGATAAGCTTCATTCCAGCATGAGTTAGAGTGCTACTGGCTGGCTGTGAGTTCAATGTTAAGGAATTGACAGTGCATGTTAAATAGAGGGTCTTTAAACAAAACGCATACATAAAACATGGTGATGTATTGATCAGTGGATGGAAATGTTGTGACCAGAGGCTTCCAGGAAACTAATTCTCTATTTCCCCAGGAGCAGTGATTTGGTGTTCACTATTCAGTGTTTGCAGCAAATTTATAAAACAGAACTGGTGCCAACTGTATCTTTTTCTGAGGGCTATTGTGATAAGATCGTGCACGTAGAGCATTTAGTACAATACTTGTAGTCAGTAACAGGAAAAAGGTATTATACAATCCAGAAAAACAACAACAACAACAACATTAAGACAGACCTGTATAATGTGTGATGCCTTCATTATCCAGCTAGAGCCACAGAGAATTGGAACGAGGCCGTGTGTCATTTCCATGCTGGACTTCAGCCAGCACGTGGTGGGAAAACTGTGTTTGCCAGACCCAGTAGATTGTTCTTCGAGGCTGCACATGGTCATAAAAACACAAATGGAAAAATGCCATCCACTAAATCACCCATACGGCTCTCCTTGGCACCCTGGGCTTGCCATGGTTTCTGTCCAAGAATTAGCCCCTTGCCTGCTTAAATTAAGGGGCAAAAGAACACCAGTCAGTAAATGTACTTTTTGGGGGGCCTTTTTTAAATTAATTTTTTTAAGTTTGAAAAAATTTTAGAATTACATGCAGTTGTAAGAAGTGACAGAGAGAGGTCCCATGTACCTTTTCCTCCCATAATACTCAGTGGTAACATTTTACCAAAGTACAGGATAATATCACTATTGCTTCTGCTACAGTCAAGATTTAAAACATTTCCATCACTCCAGGATCCCTCATGTTGCCATTTCACAGTCAATTCTAGTTCCCATTCCCCCATTGTCCTGTCCTTAACCTCTGGAAAGCAAATATATGTTCTCCACTTTTATAATTTTGACCTTTCACGAATTTTATGTAAATAGCATCATAAGAGTATGCAGTCTCCTGGCGCTGGCATTTCCCACTCAGCATGATTCTCTAGAACCTCATCCAAGTGGTTATTTTTATCAGGGTTTATTCCTTCCTACTGCCGAGTAGTATTCCCCTGGTATGAAATGTCTGGAACAGGCACATCCACAGAGAAGAAAGCAAACTAGTGGTTGCCAGGGGCTTGGGTTGGGGACATTGGGGAGTGACTGTTAATGGGGACAGGGTTTCTTCTCGAGGTGGTGGAAGTGTTCTGGAGTTGGTGATAAGGATTCTGTGAAGGTACGAAAAAGTATTGAGTCACACACCTAAAGTGGGTGAATAGTGTGGCATGTGAATTACATCTCAGTGGAGCTGGTATTTAACCTAAACGGTACCATACTCGAAAATAATAGTTCAGTTATGACCAGCTGCCTTGATTCTAACTGCCCGAGGACTGGCACCACGTCAGCTTTGTTTGCTGCTGCATCCGCCAAGGCGGCTTGGCCTGTAATGGTTGGATCGAGTAATACCTCTCAAAGCGAATTACAGTGCGGTTAGGGCTTCTCCACCTGGTACTAGTGACATTTGACGACGGCTCATTCATTCTTCTTCATAGGAAGCCGCTCTGGACACTGTAGGGTGTTAAACAAACAGCATTCCCAGCCCCCACCCACTCTAGGCCAGAAGCACCCTCCAGTCATGACAACCACAGACGGCCCCAGACACCGTCCCCAGTACCCTTGGGAGCAACTCATTGGGGTGGAGAACCACTAATTTAGAGCCGCATAATCTGAGGTGCCCCTGAGGCTCTTAGAAGACACTGCGAACAGGCTGGCACACAGGGGGTGCTGAAGGGACGAGCAGGAGTTGGCTGAATCAACAGGGCCACATCCGCGCAGGCCGCGGGGCTTCCGAACCCGGCCAAGTAGGAAGGAAAGTCCAACTACCCGCGGGCGAGGCGCGGGATGCGCAGCCGAAAGCGAAGCGCGGGGCAGGGACCACCCGAAGCGCCGCGGTTCCGAGGAGGGCGGGGCTCGGGGGACTGGGGGGGGGTGGCCTTGCGCGGGGCGTGGCTTTGAAGGGGTGGGCTCCTCGAGGGGCGTGGCTTGCGGCGGGGCGGGGCCCCAGGCGGAGCAGAAAGCGAGAAGGCGCGAGCCTCGTGCGGGGGGCGGGGGCCTGGGGCGCGTGGTCGGGCGCGGGCGGCACGCGGCCCGGTGACGTCACGCGCGGAGGCCCCGCCCCTTCGCGCCGCCGCCGGCTCGCGCGCTGTGGAGGCGCCAAGATGGCGACGGGGGACGCTGGCGGCCTTGCGCGGGGCGGCGGCGCGCGGTGCAGGTAACGGCCTGCGCGCGCCCTGCCGCGGCCCGGGGAGGGGCGGAGCCGGGAGGGGGCGGGATGCCCTGACGTGGGCGGTGCCGTCGGCCGCAGGAGGCGGGCGGAGGATACTGAGGCGCGCGCGGCCGGCGGCCGCACCTGAGCCGGCGCCGGGACCCGGCGGGGGCGGGGAGACGGCGGGCCGGGGACGGGGGTGCCGCGCGCGCGGGCGACGTCCCACCCCGGGAGGAAGGCGGCCCCACACCCTCCCTGTGGGGTGTGGGGGGGACCGGGTGTCCGATGGGCAGGGAGGCGGGGTCCGGAGGTGCGGAGTCCCGGAGGGGAGCAGGGCGGGGGAGGGAGAGGGAGAGGACTCCGAAACCTGGGGCGTCCCCGAGGGAGGGGGCACCCCGAGGCCCGGCAGGCGGCGGGCGCCTGGGCCCCCGGGGGAGCGGCCGGGGACGGACCTCGACGCCCCGTGGGTGGGCGTCAGGGTGTTCACGGCCAGGCCGGCCGGGAGCCAGGCGTTGGGGGGCAGGGAGGAGGGATGGGGGGCCGGGAGGTGTCCGAGCCTCCGGCGTACCCCCCCTGCACAGGCGTGCACACACGCACGTGCACACACGCGTGCACACAGCACACGCCAGGCCCCAGGTAGGGAGAGGCCTGGCGCGCCCATCGTCGTCCGCCCCCGCCCCGCGCCCCTTTTTGTCCGGGCGCCCCGGGCCGCTGCCTCACAGACCCCGCGGAGCCCGCCCACCCCCGCGCCAGCTGCCTGAGGTAACTGGGGGACAGGGCCTGCCGCCCTGCGCCCCGCCGAGATGTCCTGACACTGCGAGTCTGCGCGGGAGGAGGAGGCTGGTGCGGCTCCTGGCCTGGGGCGTGAGGCTGGGCCCGGTGGCCCGAGGCCCGGTGGCCCGAGGCTGCCGCCTTCTGTCCTGCTGTGGCGACGTCCTGTGGAGACCGACCAGGCCTGGGGGCGCGGCTTGTGGCCGGTGGGGCCGCGCTTGGGGCTCTCGGCCTCGGGGCGGCCTCCAGGCTGTGCGTTTGGCCGGTAACAGGTTCTCTGTCAGGGGGGAGTGTGTGACCCGCCGTCTCGAGGGACAGTGCTGAGTCTGCGTTGTCTCCTGCCGCGTCTCCGGCGCCTCCTGGGCACGGGCGCCCCTCGGCTTGCCGCCTTTGCCTTTCTCTACTTCTCTCCAGTGCGTTCTTCACTCAGAACTGGAAAGTCACTCTAATGTAGTGCTTTCTATTAAGATTACCTTCCGGGGGAGAAATCGAGCGTTTACACTGTTAAAACAGGTGCAAACCTCGGAGACATTGTGGGTTTGGCTCCACACTGCTGCAGGAGAGCAAATGTTGGAATAAAGTAATCCACGTGAAATTCCTGGTTTCCAGGGCATATAAAAGTGATGTTTGCACTCTGCCGTACTCTATTAAGTGTGCAGTAGCGTAGTGTCTAAAAAAATTACACACCGTAATTAAGAAATACTGAATGGCTAAAGAATGCCTAAATGGCACTGATAGACTTGCTGGATGCAGGGGTGCCGCAGACCTTCAGCTTGTGAGGTGCAGTATCTGAAGCGCACAGAAGTGAAGCGCTCAGAAGTGAGGTGCAGTGAAACCAGGTGAGCCTGTGGCTGCCGGGCTTCAGTGGGTGCTTGTCGTTCATCCAGCCTCTGTACTCACAGATGTTAGCGCAGGTATCGTCCGTTCCCATGACCTAGGTGATACAGTCTGCACACGTGCAACCAGGATGTGAGAGGGCTGTGAGCCTGAAGTCAAATTAGTGGGTGTCTTTAGAATTGTCCCTGAGAGTGTGTGCTATTATTTGGGAAAGAGTAGATTGGACTAAAACTGAAACATGGGAATCACAGCGAAATTTCAGCCTCACAAAACCTTGAAATGAGATGGTCTGCATCATCGGAATGATTTTAAGTTAACCAGATAGTCTCTTTTTGGGGAAAATGACTTTTGCTTAGAACCTCCGGCTGCTGCTAAAGCACCCATTTCTCATATAGTGTGTCTTGGAAAACTGATTAGATGACAGGTTTTGTGAGTAGTGACAGCCCGTTTAATGAATTGCCAAAGTGAAGACAATATCTATTTCTCAGAGGAATTCAAAGTTTTCTTGGCTTCTAAAATTGATAACCATGCCCCTAGATAGGAATATAAGAATATAGTCCTTGTAGGGTAATCCATAAATCAGAATCTCAGGGGCAACAGATAGCTTGGGAACAGTACTGGAGCCCATGCTCACCTTAGGGAGTGCCAGCAGATGAGAGATTCTCCGTTAACGCCCCTGATCGGCAGCCCCCTGCCCTGTGATACCTGCCTCCACTTTATGACCTTTGCTTTACATATTTTAAAAGTTTAATTATGAAAGGATACTATAGAAAATAGTATAGATATATTTGATAATTAAAAGAGATATATGCAATACACCCCAGCTAGTCAGAGGAGCCCTCCATTTCAATTGGTTTTAATAGATTAAAATGGTTCTGGGGGTTTTATTGTGTTAATAGCAGTTTTTGTTTTCATCACAACTCTAAGTTGTTCAGACAGCTTATTCATCTAAGCCAAGTAGTGCTGCCTAATTCAGAACAAAATTAGAAAGCTTAGACAAATCACAGTTTTTGCTTATTCTTTTGTGTGTGGGGTTTTTATTTGTTTTGTTTTGTTTTGTTTTGCATTTTTCCCCTTATGTGTATGATGCCTTAAATCTGAAGTGTGCTGTTTATTCATGGAATATTCTTTAGAATCTTGGTAGGAGAAGGTTTGGATACCAAACCTTTTACTAAGTATCTGCCACCAGCTGGGAACTGAAATTCTCTGTTCTTTTCCATTATACTTGTGTTATAAGATCATTTTAAGGTTGCTGGTTTCTTTCAGCTGGAATCTTCATTTGTAAATATTTGGGGGAATGGTGCCTTGTTTCTTTGGCAGATATTTTACTTCAGCAGGTTTTACTCTCCTAAAGGTAAGTTGCATTTGTGACACATCAGTGTCCATTTGTATTTTTTAAATTAACGTATCTCAAGTCACTCATTTGTCGCTGTCAACTGAAAATGGAGAATTGCTTTGCTTTGATGCTGTAGCATTTTTTATTTCAAAAAGTCAGTTCCATTGACTGAGGTTAACTCGTTGAGGTTTGCTCTTGGGTGCAGAATGAGTTCCACCGTCTAAGACCCTTGGGATGAATGTTTTGAAAAAGCCAGTGGCTTCTTTTTAATGTGAATGTCATTGGTTGAATCCATGGCTGGTACTTCAGTGTCTGTTGTACTTGCTCACATTAGCGCCCTAGTCCGGCCTCCCTGCCTCCTCATGTTAACATGAGAGAGGCACGTGTTAGACTAGCCCAGGCCATGGAAGATTTTCCACTTTTTAAAGCTGTAGGAGAGGGCTGGAGCCATGGGTGACCCCCCACCATTCCCAAAACATTGGCTTTTCACCACTTTCGTTCATAGCGGTACAAAGGCCTGGCCGTATTGTTCCTGGTTGGAAATTCTTTCAAGCTTCTAGGAGGGTGGTGCATAGTGCTTTCTCGTTAGCTTAACCAGCATAACATCATCAGCATTTCCAAGCACCTGGCCAGCAGGGCTTACCACGTAGCTGTCTTACCTGTGGGGACCACATTCCATGCAGGAGAATGAAGAATTCCAGGAGTTCCACTGCCACACAGAGTCCGTGCATCCCCACCGCTCAGGAGGCTCCTGCCACCAGTCTCTGGATTCTCCACTCTGGGAATGCTGAGCAGCCCAGTGGCCCTGTCTTGAGGAGCCAGGCAGCCAGATTTGGAGCCAGGGACTCCTGACTACATTTTAAAGAAGGTTGCATGTAGGGTGGCGAAATAAAATCCTGTCATCTTCGCAAGAGCCCAAGGATTTAGTTCACCAAACCCCTTTCCAGGACATCGGGGTGTTTTCCGGGCTGTGTGGATCTGAAAGGGGCATTTTATGTAGAGTACACATGGGCTTTCATAGTTAAAAAAATAAAATCCTGCTTTAAAAAAACATCAGAATTATTATGGGAGTGAATATATATTATGTAAATGTTTTGAGTATAAAACCTTTGTGAACCAAAGTGTCAAATGAAGTAATTGCTGGGTACGTATGTCTGCGTGCACACGTAAAGTAATTAAATGTGACCTTATCACCAATAAAATGATTTGAAAACGTCCTCCCCGATGAATGTCTTTAGTGACCGTATTAGCAGTGGGTGTTCCACTTCACAGTGCACCTTCTGAGCTCTGGATGTCGCCCCACCCTGTGCGTGGTCATGGACACTCCTGGGAACCTGAGCTAAGGGCACGGTGCTGGACCCGAGCGTCCTTCTCAGCGCTGCAGGCCAGGCAGCCTTTGATGCTGAGATCTTTAACTGCTCAGCACTCAGATTTGCTCTCTGTCTGGCTTAGTAACACTGCCTAGGGGAGTTAGGAGGAGGAGTGACAAAAGGTAGATGTTCCTATTCTACAGGTGAGTAAACCAAGGCTAGAAAAGATTAAGTGACTCACACAAGGCCCACCGTGAGCAGAGCTGGGAGTGCAAGCCAGGTAGTCTGGCTCCAGACCCCATGCCCGGTCCACTGGGCCGCAGTTCGCAGTTCCTAAGCTTCAGACCCCTGTGACTGTGAACTCTGTCCTCCTGCACGACCCTAACGCCCTCGACTTCTTTTCTCCATCTTCTTGCTCTAAGTGAATGTCTCATCTGTACCTGCGGGATTTTAATCTGTGGAGGTGCCTAAGGACGGCATGGGGAAGTCAATGTCATCGAAAGAATTTATGTTTTCCGAGAGAAGAGGATATGTGTCACGATGCCAGGCCAGGCCACATAAAATTTGCCATCGAATCCCAACGATTGCTTTTCGATGCCCCCGGTCCAGCAGAGATGCCGAACCTGGGGCCTGGGAAGTCCCAGGTGATGACCTGAGAACTGTCTGTGGAAGCAGAGAGAGCAGGGTCACAGCTTTCATCCGATTCTTAAAAGGACTCAGAAAAGGGCTGTTAGAAATTGAGAGAAGGCGATGTGACCAGTGACCTCTGACTTGGGGTAGCTTACAAAAGGGCGTGGGGTGATCTCCCTGCAGAGGGCAGGGAGACGGGGTGGAAGCAACAGCCTCGGCTGCCCACATGGCTGTTTTTGCTTCCAGATGCTGAACCCTGACTTCAGATGCCCAACCGCAGGGACCCTACCCCATCCCTGTAGGTCTCTCAGGAGCAGCACTGCTGACATCGGGGCCAGGTCACTCTGGGAGGCCCCACCCACTCTGCCAGGAGCGTTTTCTGTTGTGACAACCACAGATGTCCTCAAGACACCACCCAGTGTCCCCATGGGGGGCACAGAAATACCCCGGTGAGCACCCCTGCTCTCGAGTCCTGAGGTTTTGATAACCATAAGGGACATGTCTGTGGGAAGCATCTCCTGTGAGCTCAGATCTTAAAACCAGGGTGTGGTAGGTTGGTTCCCAGAATGTCTCCATCCTTCATGCTGAAGGTTCTCTCTTTCTCTCTCTCTCTCTCTCTCTCTCACACACACACACACACACACACACACACACACGCTGAGACCTTGTGGCTCTTCCCATCTAAGAATGGCTTCGATCTTGGCAAGAGACACCTCCGTGACTCCCTGTTGCTTACCAAATGAAACTCATGTTCTGCCTAGCATCCGAGAGCCCGCACCCCCCGTCCAGCCTACTGTCACCCCACACAGCCTCTGTCCCTCGGCACACAGGAGTTTCCCGTCAGTTTTGTGCCTTCCACATTCCAGTGTCTGTGCCGGGCCCTTGTCTCAGTCCAGTCCGAGCCCCGACCCTCTGAAATTCTGGTTGGCCTTCCAGCCTCGGGGCCAGGCGTCCTCCTGCTACTGCTGGGCTGTCAGCACACCCATCCTTCCTCCACATGGCTCGACTCAGTTTCCCCTGCCCCTCTCCCCGCGTCTCTGCTATTGCACAGGAGAGGCTCCCCACTCTCACGGATCAGAGTGGGGGTTGACCTCACCAGAGGTGCCTTGTGGGCCCACACCGACCTGAAAGCTGATGTTGACCTTGACCCTGTATGCCTCACAGCCAGCCAGTCTGCCCCTAGCTGTGACATTCCGTGACTCTGATAGAAATTGCCCTGCAGGCACGCAGAGCACCCGCGCTCTGCCCTCGCAGCCTCTGGGTTCCCTCAGATGTGAGCGCTTGGATTCCCAGCCCTCTGCACGCGGACTCTCCTTTCATTCCTCCCTGCAGTCTAGCATACATGGCCTTCACGCTTCAGGGCACAGAACACCATTCAGGGTCATGTGCAACAAAACGCGTCCTTTTAAATTTATACTCACCAGTGTTCTGTCAGAGACGCCCCACGGTGTCCTGGCGATCCTTCCAGATTAGGGTCTGGATCAGCCTCTGGTGCTGCCCAGCTGCTGCTTGGGGACTGAACTAGTCCTAGGTCAGTGGTTCCCATCTGTGGTCGTCACGACTGGGTGCTCCCGGCATCGAGTGGTTGGAGGCCACAGTGCCCAGCCACACCCCAGAGAGTGGTCCGGCCCAATGTCAGTAGTGCCTGGGTCAAGAAGCCCCTGCCCTAGACACTGGGCTATATGTATGTTCCTCCTAGCATGGAAAAAGGCAACAGCCATCTGCCTGCACTGGGTGCCTTCGGTGGGGCCCCCACCAGGTGGAGACAAAGCTTGTGACCTGCATCAGGTCACTGCTGGAGCAGGTGGAGACAGCCCTGAGGTCGTCTGTACCTCCTCAGGGCCCTTGGCAGCTGAAGGATGAGACTCCCTTCCACCCCAAGGTCCTTGTCTCTGTGCCCTCAGCTGGTACCGCTTCATGGGCCAGGGCTCCAGGACCAGGCGGTGGAGGCCATCAGGATGGAAGGAAGCCAGGGCGGAGGGGACCCCCCACAGGCCTGCTCAGCGTCGCTGCTACAGCGGCAGGTCTCAGAGCAGAGAGCTCCAGGTGTGCACACACACTTGGACCGAGTGTCCCTGCCCTCACAGCTTAGGCAGATCAGACCCCCTGTAGGGCCTTCTCGTTAGTGAAGAGTTTTTAGCTGGGTGGTAACTGATCTTCCCTGTTCTAATGATCAGGTGGGTCCACTCGTTTGTTCTTCGGTTTAAAAATACCCTCAAGTCCAACTTTCCTGTGGGATCGTGACGTCAGGAAAAGGGCTCCCGCCCATGTGGATGAGCTGAAAAGTCTTCAACGTGGGTTCAGGCCTGGCTTTGCCACGCACCGTGCTTCAGTTTTCTTTTCTGTAAAACGGACAGGGATGCTCCCTGCCTCACAGGGTCGTTAGGAGAGTGCATTTATTCACGAAAAGCGCTGAGAACAGGGCCAGGCTCGTGAAGCCGCAGCAGGCCTTTGCAGCTGCGGGAAGCGCTGAATGAGCGCGGGCATCGGAAGCAGCTGGACAGTGTCTACTGTGAGCCATGTGCTCAGCTCAGGGTCTTCACAGAGTGCCAGTTAATGCAGCCGGGCTTTTGTGTTTGTTGTCGTTCCAGCGTCCAGCCTCCCATGGCTTTCCCCCTCCCTGCTGCTGGAGCCGGCTTCGATGCGCAGTTGGTGCCCGGAATGGGCCCCACTGACACCCCGCCATTTCCCCACACGGCCACCCAGCCACGCAGGTCTGATGGCCCAGCAGGGTACAGCGGGTACCAGCCCCACTCCATCCAGGACTTTGATTATGGTAGCGGACCTGCCACCGTGCCCGCCACTACTCCCTCCTACCAGGTATCAGCTGGCCTTGCCCTGACCAGCACCTGTCCTTCCGTGAAAGATTGAGGGTGTTGAATGGAAGAGGGTGGTGGGTGGCCTGTACCAGCAGACGGTTCAGGGTGCGTGCCCACCTTCCTCATGCTGTTGTCCCCGCCTGTGGAGGTTACTTGATCTTGTTGGCACTTCTGGTGTGCATGATGGCGCTTTCCCCACCTTGGGGCACTGGGCCACAGATCAAGCCATTGCACTTCCACTTGGAATCACCAACGCATCCCATCCTGCACGTGGTCTCCCCACCCCCGGCCTCCGCCACCCACAGGTTGTTCCTAGTTGGGTCAATAAGTGGCACCCCAGGCCACCTGGTTAGCTAAGCCCCACCGGTTGGCTCCGCCCTTTCCTCCCTCCTCTCACCGTTGTTTCCACAAGGCCTCGGCTGCCTGCTGGCCTCGAGCTTTCGTCCTTGCCTCCTGTAGTCCCTGGTCCACCCAACAGCCCAAATCGCCCTGTGAACCCGGATCCCACTGTCTTCCTTGCTGCCCTTGTCGCAGAACCAGACCCGTGCAAGGCCCCTGCTGCGTGCCTCACTCTTTTCCCTGCTCTCTGTGTCTCCCCCTCGGAATACCCCTCTCAGGACAGTTATGGCTACGGGCCATCGCCAGCCGCCAGTAGCTATGAGAACAAGCAGTATCACCTGCCTGCTGCGGGCCAGCCTCAGCCCCCTGCCACGGCCACACTCTGCCAGCCAGGTGGGTCTCCATAGGGTTAGAGGGCAAGAGGAGCAAGGGCACGGGAGTCACTGCCTTCAAGTCACATTTAAAGATCCCAGATCCATAGGAGATCAGGAAGTAAAGTGAGTGTAGGGCTGGCTGCCCTCTCAGGTATGCCTGACGTCTCACCCAGGGGACGGGCCTGTGCCTGAGAGAGACAGTGAGACAGAGCTAAATGGAGCTGAGTGTTTTCCAAGGAAGCTTTCCCAGGGTAGAGGGGGTACATTCTGAGGACTTGGCTCCCAGAGGATTTGGGGTCCGTGGCCAGTTGCACCGGGGGCCCATCCACAAGTGGAGGCCTGTGTTGACCCCCGGCGGCTGGGGAAGCTGGTTGCGGTGGTCACAGGGAGCGTGCCTCTCACTCTGCTCCCTGGGGACGGCACTGAAGTGTGACTGTTTAGAGGGGCTTTGCTTGCTTTCCAGGGACCACAGGAGCTTGCTGCCAGCCCATCGGTGGGTACAGCCAAGCGCAGTCCCCACAACAGGCACCCACTACTGGGACGGCACAGCCAGCCAGTGCCGCATCCTCCAGTTACACCTACCCCCTAGCGACCAGTGTCCAGCCCATGGCCTCTGTGTCCACCCTGCCCTCCTACAGCTCTGCCTCCACCCCGGACACAGGTGAGCCTACGGCTTCCCTGAGCACTCAGCGGGCGGGGCGGAGCCGGTTACTCTCTCTGCAGCTAGAGTAAACATCATCCTGGAAACCAGCCCACAGCCTGTCCCCCTCTCTCGTTCTCTCCGCTTCTTAGGACCAAACTACCCGAGCTGTGACGGGACCCTGTACTCAGCAGCCAGTCTGTACTACCCTCCACTGCTCCCCGCTCAGATGCAGCCTCCGCCCCCGCCTCCTCCACTCCCAAAGCCCCTGGACTCGTCCCCGTGGGGCGGCCCAAGGAGCAACCCCAGTGCCAGTTCTGCCACCAACTGTGCCAGGAAGCCACTGGTTCCCAGCAAGCTTCCGAAACCCAAAGGCGGGCCCAGGCAGCCCCCGCTTCACTACTGCGACGTCTGCAAGATCAGCTGCGCTGGCCCCCAGGTCAGCGCCCTGTGCCTGTGCTGGGCGGCCCCAGGGCCTTCCTCCTGCTCCCTGTGGCCAACCAGTGCTCAGGGTCATTGCCCGCCCCAAAGAGGCCTGTGTTAAACTTACAACGTCAAGCGGTGTGTCAGGTCGCCTTAAGACGGCCCTGCTGGTGACTGGGTGGAAGAAACGAGAGCAGCATAGCGCTGCTGTCGGCTGCTGTGTGGTCTCGAACCCCAGGGCGAGGGGCCTTCCCTTGCTTTGGGGCAGGGGAGGTCGTCAGTGTCTCTCCTGAGCAGCGAGGGCCCAGGCAGACTGGCTGGCTGTGGCAGGGCCCTGGATGCACGTGGGTGTGTGTGCACGCGTCGTCTAAGGGGTGGAGCGTGGGCTTGGGAGCCAGTCCCCTAGGCTCATGGCCCAGCCCCACCTCACACTGTCACCCAAGCAGGTGTTGTAGCTTCTCTGAGCCTTATTCTCCCTGTGGGACAGGGTTTACCCCCACGCCACCACTCAGCATAGCGTCTGGCATGTACTCGATATGCCCAGTGGCGCAGGACGCGTAGTCCTGTGACACACTGGTAGCCCCTCCGTGTGGAGCCCTCGGCTTCTCAGTGGCCTTCTCACAGGGAAGTGTTGCATGCGTCCTGGCTCAGTCTCTGAGGTCACATTCTGAAAAGCCAGAATTTTCATTCACGGCAGCACCCCAAACTGTGTGTGTGATTCTTTAAGGATGCTAGCTTAAAACTCACCGATTTTTAAGGAAAAAAAAAGAAAGAAAGACCTATGTCTTTCAGGCCAAGTGTCTGAGTCTGAGGCTGGGCCTGATACAGCAGAGCGTGAATCTCTGAGGCTGCGAGAGGAGGGCTGGGGGTGGCAGGCTCCCTTCTGCTTACACACCCCTCGCCGTTGAACTGCGGGGGACAGTGTGGTGCCCACTGGGCACACCCCCGCCACTCCTACTCTCATGTTCTTCCGGCAGACCTACCGTGAGCACCTGGAAGGGCAGAAGCACAAGAAGAAAGAGACAGCTCAGAAGGCGGGCATGCAGCTCAATGGCAGCCCCTGCAGGGTACAGGCCAAGCTGCGCTGCGACCTGTGTGCTGTGTCCTGCACCGGGCCGGAGGCCTATACTGCCCACATCCGGGGGGCCAGGCACCAGAAGGTAGGAGCCCCGCAGAGGTCCAGGCAGGGTGGCTCTGAGAGCAGCCCCAGCCTTTCACACCCGGGACCCAGAGGGGTATCGGGCATCGGTGACACCAGAGGGGGCAGCCACTAATGACAGGAAGCTTTCTGTGCAGGGCCCAGTTGTCCTCCTTCCCTAAAGCCAGACACCTTGTCCCCATTATGCAAGTCCTACCTGCTCTGGACAGAAGCAGAAAGCAGTGCAGGGCTCGTGACCAGCCCCCAAGACACTGCTCTTAGCGCTAGGTATGAGTATGAGTTTGCATGAATGAGTTGGAACATCGATGAGGTCAAATGGTATATTCCATTTGGGGTCCTCCTTTTTAAAACAAATAAAATTAAATAAATAAATGGAAAATCGTAGGTTTTAATGTCAAGACTATCGAGGATGGGGTGTGACTGAACACTAGGTACTTTTGTGTGCGTGGACATGGTCGCATGTGTTTACAGAACATAGACGTGTGTCCATGGACACGTACACACATACGTCTTAGCAGGAGGCCCCTTTCCATCCACACTTTGTCCCTGTCCAGGGTGGGTACTGGGTTGGTGCTGGGGATGCAGAGAATGGCCCGGCCCCCCAGCTGAAGGCAGGGGAGTTTGGAGGAAGGGAGTTGGTGTTAGCCTGCGTGGAATGTCGGAGTATTCTAGGGCCTGCGTGTGCATGACTGGTGGGGTCCTTTCCAGACAGAGTGATGCTTGAGAGAGAGGAAGACATGTTCCTGGGAGCTGGGGTGTGGGTGGGTTCCCCAGACCCTGGGTTGCTACAGGTTGCCAGCCCTCCCACACCCACCATGGTGCTCTTCCTGCCTCTTGAGGAAGGTCGATGGGGCCTGCGGGTGACCCTGACAAGGGGACGTGGGTCCGTTCCAGGTCTTCAAGCTGCACACCAAATTGGGAAAGCCCATCCCCACCATAGAACCGGCACCAGACACCTCCAGCTCATTCCAGACCACCTGTACCAAGAAGCAGGCACCCCTCACCATGGAGAGCCCCCCGGTGGCCGCAGCCAAGCCCGCTGCCCCTGCCAGCTGCAGCATGCATACCCCCAGCAGGCCAGAGCCGGCCAAGAGACTGGCGCCCTCGAAGGCCAAGCGTGTGGGTACGTGTTTTAGGTTCACACGCCGCCCCTGAGATGGAGAAGGGATTGCCTAGCTAACCTGTGTGCGTGTGCGTAAGCCAGCACATCTTCTCAGGAGGAGCTAAGCCACGGGTCCCCAACCCCCAGACTGCAGACCGGTACTGGTCCGTGGCCTGTGAGGGACCAGGCCACACAGCAGGAGGTGAGCGGTGGGTGAGCGAGCGAAGCTTCATCTACATTCGCAGCCGCTCCCCAGTGCCAGCATCACTGCCTCAGCCCCGCCTCAGATCCTCAGACGTTAGATTCTCATGGGAGTGCTGGACCCTGGTGCCACAAAGGTAGGGGACCACTGGACTAAGCTATGACTAGGGGACGGGGGTGGGGCGTGCCTTCCCTCCCGTGTTCCTGCCAGGCGGGACATGTTCTGCTGCCTCTGGTTCACACCCTCTGGACCCGAAGCCTTGGCAGAACCAATGGGGTAGCAGCACCATTTATTCCCATGGAGCTTGGGACCCGCCCAGGTGCTGGTGACTCTCCAGAGCTCTTAGCTGGGCCCAAGGGGTAAGTGCCATAGGCCACCACCACCCATGTGCGCAGTGCTCGTCACAGCCCAGAGATCACAGTGGACACACTGATGGTTATGGTCACGTGGGCACCGCGAGGTTAAGGCGGGATCCTCACAGCCCCTGCCAGCCCTGGCTTCCCTCAGGTGTGGGGCGCATCGGCTGTGACATGTACTGAGGGGGTCACAGCCAGGATTGTGTACCTGCACTCAGTCCGCAGCCCGGCGGGCCCTCCACGCCTCTGAAGTAGATTTTGCCATTAGTATTGATTTGCAGATGGAAAAGCCAAGGTGAGGTGGCACCTGACCTGGGTCACCACGGTGGGGTAGAGTTCGAACCCAGGGCTCTGACTGGCTTTGCGCTGCACCACATGCTTTGTGTGGGAAGAGGAGGTGCTTGTTTTATTTTTAGCCTCAGCAGCGGTTTTTTGAATAAGCACATGATATTGAAGATAAAATCTCAAAGCACTTTTGATCTTAAAGAACGAGCTCCCTGTTTAACCAATGAACTACATACTTGAAGCTAATTTAAATAAATAAATTTATTTAAAAAATAAAAATTAGAAAGAAACAACTCCTTCCTGAGGCTCCGTGGACCTGTCTGTCCCATGGGGCCAGGTGGCCAGTGAGCCTTGGTCCACCTGCTGTCTCATCGTCCATTTACTAAGGGCTGCTGAGCCTGTGCCGTGGGGGTCCCTCAGCCAGGGGCCTGCAGCCAGGACCCCGCCTGGGATGGGTTCAGATCGGCACCAAGCGCTGTGCGGGCCTCGTTCTCTCACCTGTGACCCAGGCCGGTGAGAGGTCTCGTGGGTCTGTGGACCCAGCCGGCTGATGTCACGCAGGTGTGGCAGGGGCTGCGGGAGAGTCCGGTTCGCGTCGCGTTCTGCCCATCACACCGGCGGACTGGAAGCGGATGTGGTTTCTGGCCAGAGCAGGTTACAGCTAATGCAGTTCTTCCTTCCAGGGACCCCTGAGCAGCAGGCAGCGGGCCACAGACCCCCAGAGGGGAAACCGGCACACCAGAAATCGGAGGGCCCGGGAGAACCACCCACCCAAGGAGGCTCTTCAGAAGCTTCTGGAAGCTGCTGTGACTCACAGCCAGTGGGCCCAGGCTACGTGGAAGAGGTAACTGCCTGCCACCATCCCACCCCCGGGCCGGCGGCACGTGCCCTCCTCCGCTGGGCTCTGGTTGAGAAGGGCCTTGCTGGGGTCAGGCTTCGAGCTCTCCAGCTGACAGTCACATACCCATCCCCGGGCAGACCAGTGAGTCGTGCAGGGCTTCCCGGAAGGCCCAGGCACTGGGTTTTAGATCCTAGAAGGAAAGCAGGAGGCAGGCAGAGACATACCTTACTGGGCAGCCCTCTTCCTGTGGGACAGAAGGTGGAAGGAGGAAGCCGTGCCCTGGAAGGTGACCGTGGCACCCCAAGGCACATGCTTCTGGGGACACTAAGAGCCCGTGTGCCCCTACACGGCCATTGCCCAGATGCCCAGAACCCGAGCAGTGCCCCCGCAGGCTGGTCCTAAACAGCCTCTAGAACTCAAATTCTGAAACTTCTGGCCACGTCCATAATTCCCAGCCTCCCCAAGAGCTTCCGGACTGCCTGCGGCTCAAAGGAAGTGCGGCATCAGCATTTCTTCTGTTTTCATGTTTGTGTTTTTGTTCAGTCGGTTCAGCATCTTCTGTTTTGTTTTTTGCAAAATAACCACGCTAGATAGGACACGCCTGCACTGGACCCCTGGTCATTTCATAGTTGAGGAGGAAAGACCCACAGCAGCCGCAGCGATCAGAGAAGGGCGCGGGATGGGCAGGAACAGTGCCAGGGCGAAGGCGGGAGCACCGCAGGGCAGGGCATTACTGGGAGGTGGCTGAGCCAAGGGGTGGAGAAGGGGGCCCCGATGGTGGCAGCGTTGAACCCTGGCATGGGAGCTTATGTTGTCTCCTCTGAAAGCCGCCCACAGAATTACTGAGCAGACAGGACACTCCCCAGGAAGGCTTCAGGCCCTCGAGGGTGGAGAGAGGTGCCCTTTGCCCGGCGGCCAGCACTCAGCTGAGCTTTGTGTGTCAGGTGTGCAACGAGGAAGGCAGAGTAACCCGGTTCCACTGCAAGCTGTGTGAGTGCAGCCTCAATGACCCCAACGCCAGGGACCTGCATGTGAGGGGCCGGCGCCACCGGCTGCAGTACCAGGTGTGCCCTGCTGCGTCTGGCCCACTCGGCGGGTGGGGGCGGACTCGCACCTCCTCTCTGTTCCCGGCGCAAATGCATCGCGTGATTTCCTCCGAGAGTCCGCACCTCTGGCAGTGGCTCCAGGCCCCAGGGGTTTCTCGGGCAGAGTCCAGACTGCATTTCCGCGGCCTGGCCTGGCCACCAGAGCAGAAAACCCAGAGCTGACCTTGCCAGTTGACTTCCTCTCTTGCGGGTGAACTTTAGGTTTTGAAACTCCGGGCCGCCCGTTGTGGATGCCGAGGGAGCTCTCGAGCGCTTTGGATGGTCGATGCGACGCGCACACAAACGGCTCGTTTTCCCGACTCCCTGTGTTGGTCCTTTCGTACCTGATGCATGCTGTTTTTCGTTCCTAAGGCCTCTGCCCAGGTCCCAAGCTGGCGGGGGGTCGTGGAGATGGGAACTTCTGTGCCCTATCTGAACTGTGTCCCCATGGGATAGTGCGTGGGGACCCCAGGGTTGAGTCTGTGGGCTGGAGAGGGGCTGGGGTCCTGGGTTGACGGGTCA
The DNA here is from genome assembly GCA_030015415.1 of Cynopterus sphinx. Classification (NCBI taxonomy): domain Eukaryota; kingdom Metazoa; phylum Chordata; class Mammalia; order Chiroptera; family Pteropodidae; genus Cynopterus; species Cynopterus sphinx. Next base: position 38,326,301 of record CM057390.1, on the reverse strand, counting down.
CTGCTGGAGACAGCAGGCCATCTGGGCTGAGCCACCTTCAGCGAGCTTGGCCTCCAATGCCGAGGGCTCCCAGAGCCAGCAGGGGCCCTTTCCTACCCTGGGTGGGGGTGGGGGGGTGAGGTGGCTTTGTGTGGCCAAGGCGTTCCCGTGAGCCCTCGGGTGCCTTCAGCTCTACCAGAGGGGCCCTCAGCTGCCCACCCGAGGCCTCCCTTTCACATTCACTGGAGCACACGTGCACACCTGTGTTTAAACGCCTGACGTCGGGCCGTGAGTGTGCTTGCACACAGCACACACGTGTAACTCTCCTCAATGATAAACTGGCTTTTGGGTATTTCCTCCCTTTTTAGCACCTTCACTGAGGTGTCATTCACACACCACATAATTTCCCCACACAGAACACATAGTTTGATGGCTTTCACTATGTTCACTATGTTCAGTGTTGTGCAGCCATCACCTCTAATTCCAGAACATTCTCATCACCCCCAAAAGGAGCCTCCTCCCCATTAGCAGTCACTCCCCATCCCTCCTCTAGCCTCTGTTTAAAACCACTAGCCCACTTCCTGAGGATGGACCTCAGGTCACGTAAATGGACTCACTCACCGCGAGGCCCTGGGGTCTGGCGAATCGCTGAGTGTTGCGTGTTCGGACTTGTGGCGAGCATCAGCACCTCCCTTTTTTCCGTGGCCGAGTGATGTTCCTGTGTGCGGGTAGCCACACCTTGCAGATCGTTCACCTGTTGGTGGACACTGGGTCTTTTCTGCTAACAAAAGCAGCACTCCGCTTTCTGAATGATGGAACTGAGTGCTAAATCCAGCAGACGGGTGTCAGTCGTGGGGCCTCTCCCTGGGTCCCGAGACACCCTGGCGTTCTCTTCTAAGTGACAGTCTCCGATCTCACAGCCCTGCCTTTCCTTTCAGAAAAAAGTGGACCCTGACCTTCCGATCGCCATCAAGCCCAGCAACAGAGTCCGGAAGCTCCTGGAGGAGAGGAGGCGGCAGCAGCGGCAACTGATCAGGAGGCGGCTGGAGGAGCTGCGACGCTGGCACGCGGAGATGCGGTGCGGGGTCCCCGCCTCCCGGCCTGCACAGCCCCCTGCCCCGGTGGCTGTGAGCTCCAAAGCTCCACCCGCTCACGTGCTTAAGCGGGGGTGCTGCTGTCGCCTCTATGCCTGAAAACCCGGTGCTTGTGGCCTGTGAGCTGGGCAGGGGACACGGCACTCATGGGGACGTGGAGGACTTCAGAGATGGCCAGGCCCCTGTGTGCAGGTCACTGTGCAGATCTGTCTTAATTAGTTAGTGCGAGTCTCCTAATAAGTGAGGGGCAGCGTGGTCCTGGCAGCCATGGGGCTGAGGGCCTGATTCACAGGGATGCCCTGGTGTCTGCGTGTCCCCCAACCCCTGGTGTCCCCTGGCCCCTGGTGTCTCCCAATGTCCCACACATTTGATGCCATCCTCCATCCTCTAGAGCAATTCAATTCCAAAGCGTTTGGGGCGCAGTGTCTGGTTCACAGAAGAGCCGCCACAGCCCTCAGGCCGGGGCATAGAGCTCGGGGCAGACTCAGGGCTGCAGCCCTGGCGCTGGCTCCTCCCTCCCCAGCAGTTGCCTTTGTTCTGTGTCCTCTGGGCCCTTGGGACCTCCGTCTCCCTGGCACATGGTGGGCGATTGTGCAGGACTCTGTCTTGGGCTCCTGTGGAGTCCCGTTGGCTGCTGCCTCTCTTCGGTGGCTGCCAGCCCTGCTCAGCCTGGGGACCAGGCAGCAGGAGCCACACAGTTTCCTCATGCTGCCGGCTCCAGCACGACAGGCTCCTGCTGACAGCTCCTTGTCCTCTTGCTTCCGTGCAGGCACTATGACCTGTGCAGGAGGCGGCTGGAGGAAAAGACACAAGCCCAGGACGAGCACCCAGGACACTCGCCACCCAGCCAGCACCCTCCTCCCCTCATGAGCAGGCTGGAAGCACCCACCACCACACCTCTGGTGGGTGGTGATCGGGTGCTGAAACGTCTCCTGTAGCAGTGGCCCCAGGGGGCGGGTGATGTCCTCATACGCTCACTAGGACCCGAGTGTTCTGGGGATGAGGAGCAGAGTTTTGTACCAAGACCTCTAAAGGGGCGCCCACCCCTCATCGCTGGTCACTGACAGGAGCTCCAGGCCCCAGCCCCCACTGCCTGCCACAGTAGTCGCTCTCACTTCCTAATGTCCTGGTCACATCCCTTGGGGGTCCTTCCACATCTCTCTGTCCACATCTCTCTGTCCCCTTAGATTTTCACCTTGCCGAGGGGACGGGACCACTGAGTTGGTTGAAAGCCTCTGGCTGTGAAATGTAAGAACATCACCACAGGGGAGCCCACTAGCCCCCCGCAGCCAGGGGAGGCCCCAGGGCCCTCGTCGGTCACCACCCAGCCTGGCTCCCCACCCCCAGCCCCATGACCTCCTGCCACATGGGCTGTACTTTTGTAGGGCTGACACTGTCCCAGCCGCTGCCCCCCAGGTCTCGGGGATCTGTCAGCCCCGCCGTGATGACTATCTCTCCCTGCAGCGCTCACGGCGGCCCGAGTCCAGCGATGACCGGCACATCCTATGCAAGCATGCTGCCATCTACCCCTCGGAGCTGGAGCTCCTGGCCATCAAGAAGGCAGTGTCCCATGCGGAGCACGCCCTCCAGCTAGTGTCTGATGCACTGGCCCGGGAGAAGTCTGGAAGCCCAGCGCAAGAGGGTGCTGAGCGCAGGTAATAGAGGTCACCCTCGGTGTACCTAGGCCCGGGGTACTTGGAGGAGGTGGGGGGCTGCCCTCCCGAGTGGGTTGGTGGGGGTTCTCACAGGAAGTAGCTACCGGGAGGAGCAGAGGCCCTGTCCTTTGGGCCTGTGGTGGCTGGGGCTTTCCTCCCGTGGGCAGGAAGTTCACTGAGTCCCGCCCCAGGGCCGCAGCCCCGGGGTTCGAAGGGAGGTTTCGTCCCAGTTGGTGAGAGCTGGTGTTCCGACACTAACCAAACGTGGGTCTAGAAACAGTTCAGAAAACACAAATCACCTCTGGAGAGAAGTGCGATTCTGCCCTGACCCCTCACCTCACCAAGCAGAAGTGGCCACTTCGTGCCCACCTGAATCATGGTTCCAGGACCCGTGATTATCAGGGGACTTCCAGAAAAGTTCTGTGCCTCAGCATGCGTCATTACAGGATTTAAATACTCCGAGGGGGAGTTGGTGTTTCCGAGTCCTTTCTCTCCTGGGGGCTGCCTTTGCATTTCCATTTCTTCTTGTTATTTTATGCTGCGATGGAACACTCATAGCATGAGACCAGTTTTTATGTGTGACACAGTGACGGCGACACTGAGCACAGTCACAGAAGTTTTTCTCACCCAGAAAAGAAACCTTCCCCCTTACATCTCACCCCCCGCGGCAGCCCTGGCACCACCGTGTCACTGTCTGTCTCTGTGGCCCGTTCTGACGCATGCGGTATCAGCCCTTTTGCATCTGGCCAGTTCCGCTTGGTAGTTTCCTTTCATCACGTTTGTTCCCTGGAAACAAAGTGAGGTACAGAGTGTCATGGTAAAGTGAGCTCACCCCTCGGCTCTCGCAGGAGGACCCCCATGGGCATGCCATCTTTGGCCTTCAAGACGCGGTTAATCAGGAAAGAGTCACAGCTGCCGGCCCTCACTGAGCGGGCATGATTCGCCAGTCGTGTCCCCAGCACTGCCGTCAGATACATCTTACCATGTCCCCTTTCGTCAGGTACTCTGTGCTGTGGGCCTCAGAAGGGGCCCATCTCCCAGATGAGGAAGCTGAGGCACGGCCGGCCCAGCAAGCTGCCGACATTCAGGAGCTTGCGAGCAGAGGAGCTGGGGACCCAGAGGAGGGCCACACGCTCCCTTTCTCCCCAGCCCCTCTCTGCACACGTGCGTTTATGGGTCTGTCTCCTCAGCAGCGTTGACCCCTCCACCAGGATCCTGAAAGGCGTGATGCGGGTCGGCCTCCTGGCGAAAGGCCTCCTCCTGCGGGGTGACAGGACGGTGCAGCTGGTCCTGCTCTGCTCCCAGAAGCCCACCCACGCGCTGCTGCAGAGTGTTGCCCAGCAGCTGCCCCTGCAGCTGTCGGTAAGGGCAGGCCACCCCCAGGCCCTCTCTCAGGAACCCCTGGGGCTCCCAGGCTGGGGTGGGTGACCTTGCATCTGCAGGATTTTCAGAGAGGTCGTGGTCATTCGCTGCTGGTTTGTTTTACAAACTGTAAAAGGGAGAGGGAGGTGGCAACTTGAGGCTTCCTTTATAAAGTGAGTTCAGGGTAAACCTCGTGTGACTGTCCCCCCACGAGGACAGTAACTGCAGTACACCCACCCTTTAGTCTGCCATCTAAAAGGCTACATGATGAGCAGTGTGGTGGGGCCAGGGGCGGGGGGGACGTCACTGCCCAGAAAGGAGAGGCAAGAGGGAGACCCATGGTGAGGGCTGTGGGAGGGCGACTGAGATCTCTCTCTAGAGCTGTTCCTCTCTCATCATGGTACTTTTCCAACCCAAAGTGATAGCTAGGGGGAAAGTGAGGATACATCAGAATTTAAACCGCTCGTCTTAGGGTAAAGAAGTCAGTCCCCAGGGCGGTGTCTCCCCGATGTGACCGGTGCTGACCGAGGAGAAGCCAACACCGCTCCTGAGTCCCTCTGCGAGCCAGGACTGGCTCCAGGCCCACCCTTGGGCGCCCACTCCGGTCAGACACAGTCCAACAGACCAAAGTGCGTCTCCTGGGCAGAAAGCATGGGGAGGCAGGGCCGTATCTCGCAGGACAGTGCAGGGTGTGTGTCCTGGCAGAGGACACCTCGGGTGTTGGGTCAAAGGCACGAGCCTGGCACTCCTGTTAAGACTGCGGCCTCCACCAGCACCCTGCACACGTACCATCCGCCTGCCCTGCCGCTCCTCACACGTCCAGAGTTTTGTCCTCACGGGTGATGATGGTGCCTCGGTAGAGTTTCAGTTTGCTTCTCTCTGACAGTGGCAGTAATCTGTGTCATTGTGTAAAAAGGGCCACTTCTGTTTCCTTTTCTGCCAACTATCTTATATTACTCACCAGTTTCTTAGTCAGATTGCCACTCTTATTATTGAGTTAGGGCACTCTTTACATATGAAGGCACCTTATACACAGAGTCCATTGTCTATACGCATTTCTACGGGCGTGCATCCCTGCAGGGCTGGGGTGTGACTCAGTCCCATGGAAGCCCCGGACACCTGGCATGGGGCCTGCCACCTGCACGTCCTGGCTGTTTGCAGCTGCCTCTCAGCTGGAGGACCACAGCCTTGTGTTGTATTTGCACCTCGTAGATGGTGACAGAGGACAAGTACGAGGTGTCCTCTGACCCCGAAGCCAGCATCGTCATCTCATCCTGTGAGGAGCCCAGGATACGGGTAACTGTGTCTGTCACATCGCCCCTGATGCGGGAGGACCCCTCCACGGACAGAGGTTCGGCCGGTTCCTTCTATCCAAGCCCCCTCCTCACACACCCAGGTGGCCTGGGGCAGCCTCTGACTTTGCTCTGGGGTCGGGGTGCAGCCTTCTGGCCCTTCTGTCAGTTCTGGTGCCACTGGTCAGATGAGAGCTGGACCTTGGGGCGGTGGAGAAACGAGCTGGTGACGGAGTGCCAGATGGGCTCGGCTGGGCCGTGCACGTGCTCCTGGCAGCCACCTCGCCTCCTGGCCAGTGTGGACACCTGTGTCCCACCCACGGGACACCAGCCGTGGCAGTTCCCCAGGAACCCAGAGTGTCCATCTTTCTAGCAGAGGCCACAGCAGATTCCGCTGCTTCCAGCACCACTGATGTGGGACTCCAGGGACTTGGGGGCTTGAGGCAGATTGCCAGCACCTGAGAGAGGAAGTGTGACGGTCCACAGCCACTGGATGGAGGCTGAATGGAGGGACAAAGGACTGCGACCACCAGGGGCCTGTCAGCCTGTCCCTTGTTGCCTCACTCAGGTGTTCACGCTGGGCTGGCTGTCGTTGGTAGAGTAGCTTCTGCCCCTTTTTGCAGACACACCCCTGCCACTTCCATCTCAGCCTGGTGACAGGCAGGAGATCCCTAGGGATATTCACCGGCAGAAGTAGACCCTGTGCTCTGCCCCGTGACCTGAGTAAATTAGGGTCTCCTAGAATGAAATGACAATATTCTTGAAACAGTAAGAAAGAAAAAATGGACTTGAATTTCTCTCAGACGTGGAGGAAGGCCTTTGTTATCGATGACGGGAGGGGTTCAGACCTGACCTGCTTTCTCCCTTTCAATTATTCACCCAGAAGTTTCTGGAAATCTGGCTTAATTCGTAGTTTTCCATCAGCACTGTAATTCGCTAACTAAGGGAGTCAGCACCGAAGGCGCTCAGAACGAGCATTAAACTCATTCCTCTAACCTCAGGGGAGAGGCTTTTCACAGAAGCCGTGTCTCTGGCCCCTGCCTTGTCTTGCAGGAAAGGCGAGCTGCTAAGAACCTCGTTATTTTAGATAAATAAAGTGAGGCCTACAGAACTGAGGGGCGTGGCCCGCACGGCCCAGGCTGTGAGTGGGGTGGGAGGGCGCATCTCACCAGCATCCTTTTATTCCAGAAGGAATGGAAGATCCTCCATCAGACCCAGGGGACATCTTGAGCCCGGAAAAGTGTCTCCAGTCACTGGCCGCCCTGCGCCATGCCAAGTGGTTCCAGGTCAGGGGGTGGGAGGAGGGTGACATCTGTTCTGCTGGTAGTGCCCTCAGACATCTGCTTGGCTAGCTGCTCAGCCCATGTCTCCTGACCGGTCGGAATCAGAGCAGGGCTGGTTCTGTTGGCCTGTGCTCATTTGGGAGTGGACTCCACTACTAGCTGCTGCCCTCCAGGCCAGAATGCCATGCCCCCAGTGTCCCTCCGTGGCCTCCACTTCCAGGACAGGACCCCTGGCCCAGTTCGCCATTCCCAGGGTCAGCCCTTGAGCCCTCAGCCTCACACACACCCCCTTTCAGCCACATGCATGTGGCTCAGAGCTAACAGTGCATTTCTTCCCCCAAAGGCACGAGCCAGCGGCCTGCACCCCTGCGTGCTTGTCATCAGGGTTTTTCGGGACCTCTGCCAGCGTGTCCCCACGTGGGGGGCCCTGTCAGCCTGGGTAAGGCAGTGCCAAGTGGCCGGCTCTGCTCTAGGGATCCCACAAGGACCTCCACAGCCCCAAAAGGCCTTATTTTCTCCTAGGCAGACGTTCCGCCTCCCAGTACTTGGCTTTCCCATGAGGGGCCAGTGTTAGCCGTAGTGCCCAGGAGGTAGATCTCAGTTGGGGTTCTTGGGGGTCCCTTGGCACCAGGGAGAGGCCTGCTTGGAATGTAGCCTCATTTGGCTGTATTTTATTAGACCCACGACCTTGAAGACAGAACCGGGTGGCATGCCAGGGCCAGGGCACCGGCCAAATACCCATCAGTGCAGAGGCCTCTGGGCGGCCTGGTGCACCCCCACCTCACCTATGGCTCTGACACCTTCTGGCCAGTGGGACCTGGAGCCCATGGTGGGGGACAGAGCAGAAAAGAGAACGTGCGAGTGACCCCACACCCTCCAGACCCCTAAGCTGCTGTACATGAGGGGAGGGGCCAGGCCCGGGCACCCTGAACGCTGAGGGACTTTCGTGTTCTGTACACAGCCTTCCGCGGCTGGTTCATGTCCCCTGCCACCATGCCCAAGGCCCAGGCCCTGGACAAGCAGCCCCCCACCCCAGCCCAGGCCACCATTGGCCTGAGAGGGCCATCTCTGAAACCACGGGTCCTTGCCAACCGCCTGGACCTCTGCCTCCTGCCCAGTGGCCAGGGGAGATGTTGCCCTCGGTGCCAGCCCTCATGGATAGCACAGCAGCTGGCCTGATGTGGAGTCACTAGCCTATGTCCTCTCCCCGCCTTCACAACCTGCCCTTTGGAGGAGGGGACACACCTGAGCAAGTCACCAATCATCCTGACCGTGGCTAAATGCACCATGGGTCACGGAGAATGTTTCTTTTAACCCTGGCAACCCTGGTTTGCAGTCTTCCAACTGCTGGGATTTTGCTGATAGGAAACCTGAGGGTCAGGGAGTAAGGAAGTCTGCCGGTGGCCGTGCCAGGAGGAGGCAGGGCCTCCGTGACTACACCCTTCCTTAGAAGTTCAAGGGTGCGGGGGAGTTAGGGAAAATCCCAGGAGGGACCTCCTGTTCTGGGGTCCCCTGGACACCCCAAGCTGAGCCTGGCAGAGCTCCAGTGGCAGACAAGCTGGCCCATGTGCTTTGCTCGAAGGCACAGCATCTGCTTTTCTGTCCGCATCTGGCCCAGGCCATGGAGCTGCTGGTGGAGAAGGCTCTGAGCAGTGCAAAGGGGCCCTTGAGTCCCGGGGATGCTGTGCGACAGGTCCTGGAGTGTGTGGCCTGGGGGACGCTCCTGACAGGTCAGTCCCCATCACCCGGGCACGTGGCAGAGACTGAGAGTCATAGCTGGGTACAGAAGGCACCTCTCACCAACATCCAGCAGACACAGGAGGTGGGCCCAGGCTCATACAAGTCCCCAGGGGGACCATGGGCTGCACTCGTTGCGAAGGAGGGCAGGCAGGGGTCCCGGTGCAGATGGAGAAGCTGGGGGGCCTCCCTGTGGGTGAGCCCAGCATGCATTCCGATAGCAGCCCAGTCCTCTGGGTGTCTGGGCTGTCGCCCTGGTGATGGCCGTGTTGGAATGTTCCCGAAGGACGTAATGGGGCACTCAGAGTGTCATATGCCACGGTGTGGTGTGCGGTAGCAGAGGGAAGAGAGGCCTCACGTGCACAAAGGTGGCATTTCCCAGGCACTGCAGTGGTAAAGATGATACCATACCAAGTGAAAGGAGAGGAAGTGCGCCAGGCCTGCGGTGTGGGCCTGTTACGTAACTGCATGCTCGTGTGCATGCACGCGCGTGTCCACACACAGCAGCAGGAAGAAGCTCTGCTGAGGGCCTGTGGGGGCGGGGAGAGGACTGACAGGTGAGACGCCCCCAGGGCAGACCTTGTGCTGGTCGAGAACTTGCTGGCCTCGGGTGGCCTATGGGTGTCAAGGGATGCAGGCCCAGACCCCACGCTTGGACCCTCAGGCCTCCAGCAGTGGCAGGCTCTCACAAGAGCACTCTGTCCTCCCTTGTCACCCCCACCTCCCCCTGCCAAGATGGGCCCGGGCTCCAGGATCCCTGCGAGAGAGACCAGGTGGATGCGCTCGGGTCCATGACCCTCCAGGAGCGGGAAGACATCACAGCCAGCGCACAGGTAGGCCGGCCCCTGCGGCTCCCACGCGGCCAGCTCCTCCAGGCCAACTCCTCCAGGCCGTGGGCGGCTCCCAGGTCCTAGCCTGTTTGCAGCGTCTCAGGAAATGGTCTGGGGTTTCCCTTCCCTCCTCTGCAGAGATAGGTGGCCCAGGGGGGACAGGACTGCTTCTCCGAAAAGCCTCAGCTTGAACCGAAACCCCCATCATGATGAGGCACAGACCTAGGGCCTTCCTGACTGGGACCGTCCTCGGTCCCCCCTACCGCCCCTGCCCCATGCTCTGTGGCACCCTGCTTGTGGCCGGCACAGAAACCACATGAGGCCTGACATTTAGGAACGGCCTTACATGGAACGAATCAAATCACTTGTGACCAGAGCCAAACTTGGGGGCACAGGGTTTAGGGTCCCTGTAGCGAGGCAGGAGAGTGCCCATGTTCCGAGGGGCTCCCTGGCCGAGCATGGCTGTCCGCCAGCCCAAGGGAATCCCAGGTGGTACTTCATGCCCCTGTGTGACTGGGCTTGGCACTTGCTAGAAGGGCAGCGTCAAGGACAGGACGCTTGGGGAGCCCACACCTGCGCCTGGCCATGAGGCCGGCAAGGGGGCCGTGGGCAGGCGGGTCCTGATGGCTGTCTGCCCACAGCACGCCCTGCGCATGGTGGCGTTCCGGCAGACCCACAAGCTCCTTGGCATGGACCCTCTGCCGCCGCCCAAGAGCAGGCCTGGCGTGCGCTTCAGGAAGAGGCCGAGCGAGGCGGGCCAGGCCGCGGTGGGCAAGGGCTCGAGGAAGCAGGCCTGTGGGGCGGAGAGGGGCCCCGTGACGGGCCGGGCCTCCCCGACAGGGACCTGACGTACCACAAGTGGCCACTTCGTCCCCAACGTTGGATAAGCACATTCTCTCTTCCAGTAACGTTCTGTGGGTTTCCATGAAAACCCCTGCGCTTAGATCATCCGTGAATTTGCATCATCCGGTGGTGAGAACCACCGGGTGGCATGGCACGCACCCGTGCCGGGTGGAAGGTGTGGCACGGCACCCTGAACCCTGGCACTTCTACTAGACTCGCCCCGGGGCTACCGAGGGTGTGGGTTTCTAAGTTGCTTCCTGTGGATGCCCCAAAAGTGCATGGACTTGAAATCACGGGGACAGGCCCGTCTGGGGCCCTTGTCTGGAAGGCTGGCCCCAGGGGTGCGGGCCGGGGAGAGCTGGGAACAGGGGCCAAGCCCGAGGGTGCGCCTGGGCCCGGCTTGTTCCAGACACAGGGCTCCTGAGCCAGAGGTGTTCAGGGCCTAAGCCGGGCTCTCCCTGCCCCGTGTGGAGGGCTTTAGGGCCAGGGGTGGTAAACGTGCAGGCTGAGGGCTCCTCTGGTCCCCGGAAGCGCCTGTGACCCGACAGCCTGCCCACCCCGGAGACCCCCACCCTAACCACGGAGTGCCTTCCACTCCCAGGTGGGAGAGGCTGCTCTGTAGCAGCATTCCAGGGCCGGGGCTTACCCCACCCCGCTCCCCCAGCCACCCCGTGTAGGTCCAGCCTACTTGGGTCCAGGGCTTGCCTCTTGAGAGCAGATCGGGGGGCCATGCCTGGCACAGGACATGGGGTCGGGCATCCCCTGGCTCTGCCGCCTCCCCAATCTGTCCAAACCTCCCTTTTTGGCCACCAGCTTTTTGGTAGGCTTCCCAATGGCACTAGAGAAGAAAAGTCGACCTTTGTGCCAATGCAGCCTGCAGCCACTTGCTTCCTTCGATTTCGTGTCTGTGTTTAAGGGACAGCCTCTGTGTGGCTTCACGTCTGATGTCTTTGTAGAGCTCCCTGGGAGTCTAGGGGGTGAGAATAAACGAGATGCGCTTGTCTTTCGGTGTGGGCCATGCAGTCCTTCGCTCGGGGTGCAGGCGGCCCTGCCGGGCTCTCCTGCCACCTGCTCAGGGCTCTAGGCAGGGGCGCCACACCCTCTGGTGCTGCTCCCCACTGAGTGTGGGTGGGGCGGTCCCGGGGTGGGTGCTGCGTGGGCTGTGACCCCAGGGTGGTCGCTCTCAGGCTGTCCCTATACCAGGGTCCCCTGGGGATACGGAGGAGCCACCCCCTGCAGGACCCAGCCTGAGGAGTGCTCACTTCACACATGGCCCTGGCCTGCTCCAGGAGATACACAGTGGGACCATCAGTGGGAAGGTCAGGGCCTGGGAGGCTTCCTGGAAGGGGTGCCGGCCAAGCTGAGTTGGGGGGGTGGCTCTCCACTTGCAGGCTCCCCACCAAGAGTTCTCTACAATTTCCCCGAATCTTCATCACGGACCTCAGGGATGTAGGGGACTCAGATGGAGAACCTGGTCACCAGCTAAGCTCCTGAGAGCTTCAAGCCTCTGGGGGCAGTTCAGGAGGGTGGGATAAGGTGGCAGTGGCTCCCAGCAGAAGTGGCACATGTCAGTGTGCACAGAGCATGAGCTAGGGGACAGCCAGGACCCCGTTCTCAGAGTTGGGCCCAGCCTGTCAGGGTGCCTGACTGCCACCTCCCTAGGAGGGCAGGCTGCTCGCTTTGCCCCCTCTGCCTCAGGCCTCTTTCTGAGGGAGCCACTCCCCTGCTTCTTACAGGGCACCCTGACAACACCCAGGAGACCAGTTCCTCTCCCGGTCCTAGCCACAGTCGCACAGGGCCCAGGGGACAGGTCCAGGCATCCTCCACTGCACATGGGGTGCTTTACCCAACGTACACCCTCTCTCCTCTGCATCTTGCATAGTGGCTTTGCTATTCACCCAGCTGCCCACTCAGGCTGACCGTTACCACCGCCTATGGGGAGCCCTCCTGGGTTCCGTTGTGCTCAGGGCTATGCCATCAAAAAGTCCTGTCGGTCCCACTTCTGCCACTCTCCATCTTTTTTGGCACTCTGCTGCTTCAGCCCCCTACCAGCAGGAGCTCTGGGTAAAACTCAGGATAAAACCCCAAACCCCAGTGGAGCCCCACAGGAACCCATCTGCCACTCTTGCCCTCAATAATTGCACTTCAGACCCCCTAGTTTCTGCCTGTTGGTAGACCAGCCAGTCTCATTCCTGCCCCAGGGCCTTTGCATGTGCTGTACTATAAGCTCTTCCCCTGACCCCTCTCCCTCTGGTCTCAGCCCAGGTGTGCCCTCCTCAGAGAGGCTTCCTTGGCCACCTCCGAGTGCTGCATGACCCTGTTCGCTTTCTTCACACCACACACTGATTACGATCACTTGTTATCTGCCTTCCCCCCAGGATGCAGGCAGGAAGTGTATCTACCTTACCCACCACGACATCCATGGGCTAGAGCCAACCAGGTGCACAGCACTAGCTCAGTCAGTGTGCTGAAGGGTCGAAGCCACATCTATCTGTCCACATGAGGAAGTTGCCTCACAGTAGGAAGACACCATTTATCTCCGTCTCATCCAGGTTGTAACTGCTGGGGCAAGAGGCTTCCACCGAGGCAGAGGCAGGGTGATGAAGGGAAGGAAGACGGGGTCTGCTTCCAGATGAGGATGTAGCAGACGTGACAGTGACAGCCGCACCTGCAGGGAACGCCCGTGCCCTGAGGCTGTGAACGGCACACAGCACTTGTACACCGACATCCTCCCGTGGAACCCGCCTCCCCCGCAGGTCCTGGTTCCTGGGGAGATGGGTATTGTCTTTGCCACCAGGTGGTTTCAAACTAATCCTGGTGACAGAGAGTTACATCTGCCCCTCTCGCAACTCCAAATAACCGAGCTTAGGCAACGCGACAGCACAATCAAGCAGTCAGTAAGTGATGGATTCATTCCAGATGGATGAAACATCTGGGCGACCGGGCTCACTGAAAGCCTAGAGTGGTCGCTTCTGGTCTTTCCTCTCCAGCCCTCTCCCCACCGGGCAGAGGCCCCCCCGGGACAAGCTGGCGGGAAGACACCAGACCAGGCACTAGAGAAGCCAGACCGCGTCAAGGGGGAGAAGCTCCCTGAGACGTGGGCCCCCAGCCTGCAGGATGCTGGCCTGCAAGCCCAGTTGCTAGGCAACGGTGGTGAGTGCGCAGGAGATGCCGTTGGGCATGTGGGCAGGGCTGGAGCCCAACCTGGCAGGCAGTCCAGGGAAGACAGAAATGGAAGGGCAGATCCTCCATCTGCAAAGTCACCGATGACACAGAGAGACAGCCACTTACATGCCCTGTGGTCCCTTCTCCGAAACAGGTCCCACTCGGGGATGGAGGGAGCATCTCCAAGGTTCGGCGGCTTCCCTGGGGAGATGTGTCCATCTCCTCCCCGAGTCGCCTGTTACTAGTTTGGCTCCCGGGGCTGAGATGTTTCAGGTCAGTAGGTTAGGCCAAGCGGCTGACCCAGGAGAGGACCAGAGGACTGTTCCTCCTCTAGGTGGAAAAGGCGGGTCGGGTGCGGTGGGGGCAGGGGCAATAGCACCCTGTTCGTTGCCCAAGTTCTGAGAAATAAAACGTGCTGGGAAGCAGATGCCTTTCTACCCATATTCGCAGCAGCATTATCCATCACTTAGACGTGACAACACAATGTGAATAAACACAACACATTCCATCCAGACAGTTGATGTTACCCAGCCTTCGGATAGCAGGAGATTCTGACACAGGCTGCACTGTGGACGAACCTGGAGGACGTTATGCTCAGTGACACAAGCCAGACTGATCGTGGCTACTCCGTAGCCAAAGAGATGTACTTTTTCATAGTTGCATAATATTCCACCCAAAGCACGTACCCTGACGAGCCTCTATAAAACTGGATTAAAACAAGTAGCAGCGAGTTGGCAGAGACGCGGGGAGAACGCAGTAATAAAATGCATTTTTAATGCTGGCTGCGCAGAAAGGTTCAGCCTCAAGGCGGAGGCACAGTGGACAGCCGCTGAGAGGGCAGGAGCCAGTGGTTAACGGGAAAGTCACACAGGACAGCGACCCCAAATGATGTCCCTGTCTCAGCTTCTAGAACGCTGGCCACCAGGTTGAGAAAGGCCTCGCAGGTGCAGCTGATGTTCAGGGGCTCCCCTACAGTGCTCGGGACCCCTACCTGAAGCCACAGCCCCCATGGCGAGGAGCTTCCTGTCAGCTCTGTACCACTCCCCTCAGAAATGGTAGTGATGGAGGGACTAAAACCCCAACAGGGAGAGAGAAAAAGAACAGAAAAAAAGCTATTCTGGAAAAGCCCCTATGTGTAGCATCTTCAGAGAGCTGGGAGCAGACTTGGAAGCCCAGGAAACAAGCTTACGCATGGTTTTCGAAGGGAACGTTCATTTGGTTCTGGAAAGAACCAGAAGGAGTCCTTGGAAATTAAATACCTGAGAGTCAAAATTAAAATGTCGACAGAAGGGGTGGAAGAAAAAGTAGCATGAGAAGACAAAAAGAAAACAATGTAGGCAAGAGAATTAGATCGGTCCCAGTGTGTGACAAAGATGGGTTCCACGGAGAGAACGGAGACACCAGCGACATGTCTGCCAGGACTGGAAGGCACGACAGAGCCCGTACACACCCAGCACGGCACATGACAACAGACCCCCAAACCCGCACCACGGACCTGGAAGACGTGGGGAAGGAGGACAAGACTGTCCCGGCTTCCAGAGGGGCCAAACACACTCCCAAACATGTGACAAACAGAGAGGATGAGGAGGCAGGGCAGCTTCAGGTTGTTTGGCTGCCCCACACTGGAAGTCGGAGGAGGTGAGGTGAGGGGTGTTACCCCCCACACCCACCTGGAGTCTGTCCTCAGCCAGACCCCCAGTCTCACAGGCAAGTGGAAAGATGCTCTTTGCCTGGAAATGCCCAGGGGGGCGCACGGTCAGAAAACAAAGGCGCAAACCAGGAAACGGGGGAGGGGGATGTGGACCCAAGAAGTAGGGCCTACATGCCAGGAATCCCCGAGAACTGGAGAGGCCAGGACCCCAGCTGGGCAGCAGCCAGCCCTGCCTGGAGGAGCTGGTTCCCTCTGACGCTGCAGAAGTGGCTGAGCAGTGCGTACAGCACCCAGCCCTCTAGGGACATGTCTGCCATCCCTGAGCTAGAGCATGAGGGTCTGGGGATGGGATGGGGCGGGGGACGGGAGGCAAGTCTCCTGACAGACGCTTCTCTCCCTGGGGTGCCGTGTGGGTCCCCCGCCGTCCTCCCTGTCTTCACTCTTTGATGTGATTCTGTTCATCTGTTTTGTGTGCCTACTGTGTGCCCGGCTCCAGAGATAAGCGCCTGCCCAAGCCAGAGCCTTCCCTGCCCTCGCTCACGGAGCATGCGTTCTGTCAAGGGGAGTGAGGTGAGGCAGGAGGGCCACGGAGAAGAGCAAGCAAGACAGAGCGACAGACAGGTAGTGTCATCGCGGGAGATCAGGAAGGGGCTCTTGGAGAAGCCAGCCCTGAGAAGAGCCGAGGGAAATACGCAATAAGAGGAGAAAACAGCTCGTGCAAAGGCCCTGTGCCTGCAGCAACTGAGGAAGAGGAAAGAACCAGCTGGGGGAGTGGAGAGATGATGGTGGCTATCCCTGGACCAAGCTGGTGGCAGCCACCATGAGGAGCTCGGTGTCATCCTCAGCACAGCCTGTGCCCTGGGAAGGCAGGAGGCCCGGAGGCGAGCCAAACCCGGTTTATGCAGAGTGAGCCTGCAGGTGCTCAGGGAAATGGTGAGCCCGGTGGCCTGTGGTGGGGGGACCGGTGAGGGGTGTGGGGGGCCTCAGACAGTCTCCCCACGAGAGGCGGGTCTGGCTGCACTCTGGTTGCAAAGTGAGCGAGCGAGGCAGCGTTTTTCCTCGAAAGAGCAGACTGTTCCTCCGCTGAGTCCCCGAGGCCCCTGGCAGGGAGGACAAAGCTAAATTTAAAGCTGCGCTAATTGGGACAGTCTGATCTGGCCACGTGCTCTGGCCATGGTCCTGGCCCACTGGGGCGTGGTGCCAGTGTGGCCGTCCCCACGCCTGGCCGCAGCTGCCCGGCCCAGCCTGCCTGCCGTGTCCAGAAAGCTCAGTCAGGGGCACATTCTCCCTGGGGGGTCTGTCATGTGCCCCACAGCTGGCTGGGTGTCGTCCAAGCCCGGCCCACCACTTCTTGTGTCCTAGGGCGAGCCTCAGCTTCCCCATCTACTGCTCACTGCCTGTTCCCTCCCCAGGATTCACTGGCTTAAAACCTATGGTGTAGCACCTGCTGTGTGCCAGGGACAGAGGCCACAGCCGTGAAGCAATGAAGGACACCGTCCAGAGTCCCTCCCTGGGGAGCTGATGTTCTAGAAAGGACACAGCCAGTAAACAACATAAACAAGTAAAATATATGGTCTTGTGGGCCATGAGGGCTTACAGAGCTACAGGACACGGGGTGTGACACGCCAGGGGGTTGAAATCTGCCGTAGGGCAGCCGCAGTGCTATATCTGGGTGTATCTAGGGAAGTGCCCCCGGCAGAAGGCCCTGAGGTGGGACCAAGACTGGGGCCTCTGAGAGAGAGGAGGCCAGGGCTCCTGCCAGCCCCCTCTTCTTTGGCCCCTGAAGTAAAGATTACATTTCCCAGCTTCCTCTACTCCTGGGTTTTGAAGGAAGAGCCCTCAAATGAAGAGGTGCACCCTTCTCTGCCAACTTCCCTCCTCTTGTTGGCTGGAATGCAGGTGAGATAGCTGGAGCTCAGGCAGCCACCTTAGATGAAGGAGGTGGAAGTTCAGGTGCTGAGAAAGGCAGAGCGACAAGGTGGCAGGTGTCTGGGTCCCTGACACTGCCCAGGACTGCCTCCCTTGGAGGGCATTAGTTTGTACCTGATTCGAGCCTCTGGCACTTGGGGTCCTCTGTTACAAGTGACAGAAGCCAGCACCACCTGATCCCGTGCACAGGGCAGGTTTATTGGCCTGTGGAAGAGATGTCCAAGGGGTCCCCGTCCCTGCTGGGTTAGGCTGCCGCATCTGACTCACCAATTCCCCGTCATAGAGACGGTCCATCCAACACTCCGCTCTGTCCATTTCAGCATCAGTCATTCTTTTGGTTGCACGAGGCAGGACTCTCCTCCTGAAGCCACCAAAGAGCAAAGACCGACTTCCAGCCCTAGGCAGAGCACGAACTCCCGGCGTGGCTGGATTCAAGCATTTCAGCTCTTCCCGTGGGGTGCAGTCTCTCTCTGCTCCTTGGCTTTGCTTCCTCCAGGCTGGCTTCTTTTCAGGCAGGCGAGCAGGCTGGGTCACCAAGGCCACGTCCACGCCCATCACACAGTGAGAAGAGACGGCTAGTGCCCCCAGCGAGGGTGTGGAGGTGGGGTCTTGCTCTGAGAAGGGTACAGGCGTCTGAGGAGGCTTCATTGGTGCCAGCTGTGACAGCATGAGATGCCATCTGGATGGGGACAGGGCCTTGCAGGCAGAGGGGACAGCCATTGCGGAAGCCTGCGGACTCCTGCAGTTCCGAGCCCCTGGACCACTGGATGCTGATGGGAGCAGGAGGGGAAGCAGGTGTAGGCTCTGTCCCGCAGCAGTGGGAGCGGTGGGAGCGTGGGGCCGGGGTAGGTCACACCCCTTGGTGATGCAGTGGAAGGTGGATGGTAAGAAGGAGAAAAACTCGAAGCCAGGAGACAGGGAGGGGACTGCTGTGTCATCAGCCTGCACCAGACGGGTGGCTGGGATGGTCAGAGGACTTCGGAACCAAGTCTGCAGGACCGAAAGGTGGAAGGTGGAGAGCCCAGCCTGGGGGTTCTGGCGTCCTGTCCCACGGTGTGGCTGCCAGCTGGCTTCAGGCAGGTAGAAGGGAGGGGCCAGCCCCCCAGCTCCTGGAGGAGGCAAGAGAAACTGGTGTTGCCACCTCTGAGTCTTTGTGATTCAAAGTGGCCAATTATTGAATACCTCCAGGAATGGGAAGCTCACCCCTTGTGGAGCTCTGACCCAAAGAACCATGGACTCAGATCCATTCCCCTAGAGTCAGGCACAGCTCAGTGTCCTGTGCCCACACCCTGGGGGCACCCTGCACCCCAGGCCAACACCTGGATCTTGGAGCAGGTAACACTGCCTCCTTCGGTCTGCCCTTCCCGTCTCAACACCTTTGCTTCCTCTCATCACTCCTGGGGTAGGACCTATCAGAGTGTGGGACAAGGACCCCAGGGTGTCCTGTGGGGGAGGATGTAGGTGTTACTCAGATACCAGGTAGCCGCCTGGCTCTCTTTCCATCTCTCTGGCTGCAGCAAGGAGAAAGTCCCCACGGGGTGCCAGGGCTTAGACAGGTGCTTCTGTTGCCACAAGCAGAGAAGGCAGGCCTCCTCTGCCCACCGTGAGCCCAGCCGACTCTGCTGAGAATCGAATGACGCTATGGGTTTCCGCTGTGGCCTTTTGCACTCTGCCTTTCTATTTCTGCCAAGTGAGGATGGTTTGCCATCTATGGCGGGCCCCACACCCAGCTGAGTGCTGGCTGCAGGGTCCCAGCCCTAGGTCCAAAGTGCCTGGGACTGGGAGGTGGAGCAGTGGCAGGGGTACCCTGTGCAGTGGGTCTGTGGAGCACAGGGAGCCGTGCACAGCAGGGAGGTTTGGGGGGGTCCTCTCTGCAAACACGACCTACTTCCCTTGCCCGCGTAACCTTGTTGCCAGTTGGAGGGGCACCTCTGGAACTTTCCCCACCAATTTACTCCCTCCCATGTTATCAGAATGCGACCCTGCCGTTTGCATTGTCACTTCCTCATTGTGGCGGTTTTCAACAACTGGGGACCTTAGCCCCTTAATGCAGTTTCCTAGTTTTTTGCTGCATAATATTCCATAATATTCCGTAGTTCTCGGAACTGAGTCTCTATCCCCAGACACCCCACGATGCCTTGGAGGCATCGCCACCTAGCCTTTTGGGGTAAATACGGGACCCAGGCTCTCTGGGCATCTTGGTTCACCGCCCTCCCAAGGTCAGCTTCATCCTTGTCCAAGTGGCTTCCTCCATTAGAAGGGACAGTGAATGGGCCCACAGAGTTATCGCTGGGGCCCGGGGCCAGGGCAGTGGCCCTCTCCTCAGGGCTCCCCCGCACTGTCCCAAGGTGGAGGTGGGCACTGCCGCCTCCACAGAGGAGGAATTTGGAGCTGGAGAGGGGTGGTCCTGCCTTGGGCACAGCCAAGATAGCCCCCGTCAGGCCGGGGCAAGGAGGGCAGCGCCACCAGGAGACCTCCAGTTCCACGTGGGCTTTCCCTGTGGCCCCAGCTTGCTCTTAATGACGACGACAGAACCGGTGGTGGCCGATGTTTCAGGTGTACTTCTTTGTACCAGACACCAACAGCCCGCTGCAGAGACAGGTGGTCGAATGAGCCCTCGTTGGCCCCGGAGGTGACCGAGGGCGTTGGAGTGGCAGGCAGCGGGCTGCCCGGCTCTGCCCTGCGGCTTGCTCACCTCCCTGACAGGCAGCTCGCTCCCGCCCCGCCCACGGGCTGCAGGCACCTGCTCGGCGCTGCAAGCCCTCCGCCCTCTGAGCCGACCTGGGGCCAGGGGGCGGCGTGGAGCCCGCGAGCGGCGCCGGCCCCACGGGGACCGCGGGGACCGCGGGGGCGGGGCGGGTCCGCGGCGCGCGCCCGGCGACCGCAGTGCGGCGGCGCTAGGACCGCAGGGGCGTCCCGGCAGCCGCGCCTGCCGCCCCCCCAGCCCTCCCGCCCCTCCCAAAATGAGGAAACGGAGGAACTTGCTCCAAGTTGGACAGCCGGGCCCGCCTCGGGGTGCGCAGCCGTCGTGCGGGGCCTTCCTGGGGGCGCGAGCGGGGCGCGGCCCGGGGGCGCCCCCTGAGCAGGTGAGCGGGGCAGGGGATTGGGTGCAGGGAGAGACCGCCCGGGCGGCGGGTGGGGGGACCCCAAGGGCTCCGCGTAGCCCGGCGTGCGGGAGGGGCCGGGGCGCGCGCCTGGGGCGGGGCGGGGGGCGTCAGCGTGGAGGGGGCGCGCGGGGCGGCGACGCGGATGCGGGGCCTGCGCGCCGGGGCGGCCCGGTGTCTGGCGCCCGGCGTGGGGGCGCGGGTCTCGGCGCCGGGTGCGGGGCGGCGGGTTCCAGGCGTCCGAGCACCTGAGCGTGTGCGCGCACCTGTCTCTCCCCCGGGGTCGGGCCTCTGCTCGCACACCTGCATGCCCGCGTGCGCCCCCATCACCCGGGTCCGAGCCCCACATGTGTCCGCGTGTGCTTGTGTGTGCGCGGTGCGGTGTGCGTGTGAATACATGTGGGGCTGCGGTTTATGGGGCGCACACTGGAAGAGACACACCCCACAGCCCGCCCCGCTGCCCAGACACCTGCAGCGGGGTCGGTGGGGGTGGCAGGGGTGGGAGCGTCCCCCCCCCCCAGGCAGCTACAGGAGCCGTGCGTGCCCGGCCTGGGTCGGGTGGGGCAGATCAGAGAGGCTCAGCTGGTGGCCAGAGGAGCCCAGCCGGGCTGCTCTGCCCCTGCCCCGCCCCACCCCGGGTCGGAGTTCCTGGAGAGTGACCTTGACTCACTGTGTGCTCCTGCCCCGCTCCCTCCCGCCCACCAGAAAAGGGGAAGGTGGCACCAAGGTCCACAAGTGCGGTGTGGACTGCTGGGGCCTGAGCCAGGCACCGCCCCACTCCCCAGCCGGCGGCCACCAGCTCTGTGCCCACCTCGTGCCTCAGTTTCCCTTAGGGGGCCATGTTGAGGCTAGGCTCCCGGGTCTTGCTGGTGTTTCATGGCTTCACCTCTGCTAAGGGACTCCCCTAGGGAAAGGCCCCCTTCCCAAAGGGGCGTGGGGAGAAAGCATGGGGGGATGGCCTGCAGGGCCCCAGCGAGCTTGTGTCCGCCCCCCCCCAGGTGGCCCCTGCTTCCTGCCCCTGGTAGCCCGCCACCTCCGCCAGCATGCCCGCGGTGAGTAGCCGGGGAGCCTGCCCTCCTGCCCTCCGCCCTTCCTCCCCTCAGTCCACGCCCACCCGCAGGACTTCAGCTCCCCAGGGCGGGGCACTGTCCCCTTCAGCGGGTGTCTTCCGCCTTTTCCTCCTGACCTTGGGTCCTGACGGCCTGGGGTGGGACTCTAACATACCGCTGCTGGCTGCTCCCGCATCCTCTCCCGCCTCTCTGTTCTCTCTGTCTCAATCGGTTCTTTGGGGTGTCTCCCTCAAGTCCCCTTTGCCCCCTCTCCCCTGCGCCCCACCCAGAGGCGCTGGGCCCCAGGCACCCAGTGCATCACCAAGTGTGAGCACACGCGCCCCAAGCCCGGAGAGCTGGCCTTCCGCAAGGGCGACGTGGTCACCATCCTGGAGGCGTGCGAGGTGAGCAGCGGGCCTGGGTGCGTCTGGAGACACCGTGCGCCCTTCGCCGCCCCCACACACCTTGACCCCCGCTCCCCGCCCCGCAGAGCAAGAGCTGGTACCGCGCCAAGCACCACAGCAGCGGCCAGGAGGGGCTGCTGGCCGCGGGCGCGCTGCGCGAGCGCGAGGCGCTGTCCGCCGACCCCAGGCTCAGCCTCATGCCGTGAGTGGCGGCGGCGGGACGGGGTGCCGGGTGCGGGGTGCGGGGGCCGGCGACCGCCCGCCCACGCTCGCGCCGCCGCCTCCGCCGCAGGTGGTTCCACGGCAAGATCTCGGGCCCCGAGGCGGTGCAGCTGCTACAGCCTCCCGAGGACGGGCTGTTCCTGGTGCGCGAGTCCGTGCGGCATCCCGGCGACTACGTGCTGTGCGTGAGCTTCGGCCGCGACGTCGTCCACTACCGCGTGCTGCACCGCGAGGGCCACCTCACCATCGACGAGGCCGTCTGCTTCTGCAACCTCATGGACATGGTGGAGGTGTGCCCCGGCCCCAGGGCGCCAGGCCCGCCCCCCACCCGGCAGCGGGACGAGGGGGCCGGGGCCACCCGCTCCCTAATGCGGGGAAGAAGCTGGTCCCCGCGGACCGCCCACCGCATCGGGACTGGGGTGGCGCCTCAGGGGCCTCCAGGAACCTCCAAGTTGACACCAATCTGGAGGCCCCCCATCCTCCCTTTCTCCCCCTAGTTACATCCTTTCCTGTTCCCATGGAAACCAGCCCAACGCATCCTGCGGGAACCAAGCCCCGCCCCTCCTCCTCAGCTCCCGCCCAGACCATCCAGAGCTGCCCGCCCCCCACAGGGAGGGGCCAGGATGCAAGGGTTTCCCACACCCGGGGTCGCCTCTGTCCCTCCGTGCCCTGCAGCATTACAGCAAGGACAAGGGGGCCATCTGCACGAAACTCGTGAAACCCAAGAGGAAGCAGGGGGCCAAGTCGGCGGAGGAGGAGCTGGCCAAGGGTAGGGGTCTGCGCCCTCCGCACCCACGCCCTGTCCTCCTGAGCAGGCAGGGCCCTGGGGACCTGAGCATGGCGCTATGCCTGGCACTGCAAGTGGAAGGCCTGGGCTGCCCCTGGGTCGGGCGGGGGGCTCCCACAGGCACCTGTTTCCCACACCTGCTGTCATTTGCCTTGTCACCTCAGCAAGAAACCTAACCCAAAACGTTACCCCCCCCCCAAGATCCCTTCACAGCCAGGTTCTAACACCAGTGAAATTCATCCCCTCCCTGCCTGGCCTCAGACCTTCCCATCAGCCCACCTCCTTCCAGGGGGCAGTCTCCTGACCCCTACTCCTGGGCCCCCAGAGGCAGCTTTCTACCATGACACCCCCCCACGTCACTCCCCCACTTAAAGGAGGGAGGCCTGGCAGCGCCCCCGCCCTCCAGAGCATCTCCTTGTGGCTAAAGACAGCCACTCCTCTCTCTGTGCCTCAGTTTACCCCTTTGTGAAATGGGGTTTCCAACCTGCCTCATCTGCAGGGCCCCTTCTCCATTCAAGCCCCCCGGGTTGTGACCTCTCATTTCCTCCTCATCCTCTGGACTGTCGTGCATTCTGTTCCCTTCCCCTGAAATGCTTGGACCACGTGGTCCCGGGAGAGGGGTGCATCAGATGCGCCCATGGGCCATTGCTGGGAACGACGCCCACCAAATATGTGCCCACATCCGGGTGTCTCTCACCAGGTGGTGCCTGATGGGAGGGGCCGGGGAGCCCGGTACCGCCCTGACCAGGTGTTCATCCCACAGCCGGCTGGTTACTGGACCTGCAACATCTGACGGTGGGAGCGCAGATCGGAGAGGGGGAGTTTGGAGGTGAGTGGGCGCTGGGGGTGTGCAGGCTTTGGAGTCAGAGGGGACTGCTCGTCCATCCTGAAGACCTACTTGCTGGGTGGCTGAAGACAAACCAGTCCTCTCTCCATGCCTCAGTTTACCTCTCTGTGAAAGGGGCTTGGCAGCAGCTGCGGTGGGAGTGGATTAACTCAGGCGGGCACCCAGTGAATGTATGCGTGCTCCTCACACCTGCCGGCTCTCACATGCTGGTCCCTCCTCTTGGGGTGCTCTGCCCACCTTCTCCGTAAAGGCCTGGAGTGCTCATATTTTCGACTTTG
Organism: Cynopterus sphinx; assembly: GCA_030015415.1. Classification (NCBI taxonomy): domain Eukaryota; kingdom Metazoa; phylum Chordata; class Mammalia; order Chiroptera; family Pteropodidae; genus Cynopterus; species Cynopterus sphinx. The sequence goes on along the minus strand of CM057390.1, from coordinate 38,302,790 downwards.
CAGGGCAGACGGCTCTGTCACATGTGCTCTGTCCCGCCTTAGCAGGAAAGCAGCCTCAGAAGATAGGAAACCCAACGGGCGCAGCCGTGCGCCACTAACACTTTATTTATGAGCACTGAATTTTGAATTTTGTGTGATTTTCACGTGTTTTGAAATAGCATTTTATTATTTTTATTCAACCACTTAAGAATTTTGAGCTCATGGGCCTTACAAAAACTCAGCCCCAGGATTCAGCCCGAGGGTCGCAGTTGGCTGACCCCCGGTTTAGAGGATCCTCTGGAGCTCATGGGGGCAAAGGCTTCCCAGGCCTGGGGACCAAGGCTGTGTTGGCCTGCGTGGGGGTCGATGTGAGTGGATATGTCCCTGTGTCTGTCACCATCTCTGTCGGGCGCTGTCCTCCATCCTGTCCCCAGCGGTCCTGCAGGGCGAATACCTGGGCCAGAAGGTGGCCGTAAAGAACATCAAGTGTGACGTGACAGCCCAGGCCTTCCTGGACGAGACTGCGGTCATGACGTGAGTCCCAGTGGGAGTCAGGTGCCCTGGGGTCGGGGTTCTGGCCCACCCTCACCCCATGCCCCCCCATCCACCCCCAGGAAGATGCAGCACAAGAACCTGGTGCGCCTGCTGGGCGTGATCCTGCACCAGGGGCTCTACATCGTCATGGAGCACGTGAGCAAGGTGCGGCGGTGCCCCCGTGCGGGGGGTTGGGGCGCGGCCGGGAAGCCTAGAACCCCAGCCCGTGTCCCCCCCACAGGGCAACCTGGTGAACTTTCTGCGGACTCGGGGCCGGGCCCTCGTGAACACGCCCCAGCTCCTGCAGTTTTCCCTGTGAGCGAGGGAGCCCCAGGGGGCGGGGAGGGGTTTTTCCAAGGTCAAGGGGAAACTGAGGCACAGAGCAGGGAGGAGCCTGGCCTTGGGAGTCTGTGGCCTGGGCATGAGTGCCCGCGTGACCCAGTCCCTCCCCAGGCACGTGGCCGAGGGCATGGAGTACCTGGAGAGCAAGAAACTAGTGCACCGTGACCTTGCCGCCCGCAACATCCTCATTTCTGAGGACCTGGTGGCCAAGGTCAGTGACTTCGGCCTGGCCAAAGCTGAGCGAAAGGGGCTGGACTCTAGCCGGCTGCCTGTCAAGTGGACGGCACCTGAGGCTCTCAAACACGGGGTGAGTGCTCCTCTGGCTCCAGGTCTCTTGGGACCCCAGCTCTGCTCTGTGACCCTGGGCACGTGTCTTGGCCTCTCTGGGCCTCCCCAGTGAGCACTTGACCCGTAGTTGTTCTTTTCAGCTCCCGTGGCCTCTCCTGTGCATGACCCCATCTGGGCCCATTTCCCCATTTCAGGGTTCATTGCTGAGGGCAAGAAAAGCCACCTCCTTCCTGCACGGAGTCTGAGCTCCACTTGGTCGGGTGTGGGGGGGCCTAGGGAGTGGAAGACACTAGAGAGTGGAGGTCAATCCAGGGGGACTTCCTGGGGGAAGCAAGGGCTGGAGTAGACACCCCAAGGGGTCAGTCCTTTCTCACTCTGGTCTTGGGGCCCACAGAAATTCTCTAGTAAGTCCGACGTCTGGAGTTTCGGGGTGCTGCTGTGGGAAGTCTTCTCGTACGGCCGGGCTCCATACCCCAAGATGGTGAGCGTGGTCTGGGGGTGGGGAGGCTCTGGGTTCATGTGGGCTGGGGGCCGTGGCCTGACCCCCAGCCTGCACTGGTGTGCCCTCTGCCTGCAGTCGCTGAAGGAGGTGACGGAGGCCGTGGAGAAGGGGTACCGCATGGAGCCCCCCGAAGGCTGCCCGGGCCCCGTCCACGCACTCATGGGCAGCTGCTGGGAGGCGGAGCCCGCCCGTAGGCCTCCCTTTCGGAAACTGGCTGAGAAGCTGGCGCGTGAGCTACGCAGCACGGGCGCCGCCAGCTCCATCGAGGCGCAGGACGCTGATGGCTCTGCCCTGCCCCATGGCCAAGAGCCCTGACCCTGCCCGGCGGGGCCGCGGGCCCCGGGGAACCCAGAAAGCAGGAAACTCAGGGCGGGGGTGTGGGTGTGGGCCAGGCCCGAGGAGGGTCAGGGCCAGCAAGCTGCCCACTGGGCTCGGGGCACAGAGCGGGCCCACGTGGGGGCTCCGGCCCGCCCCCGGACACCACGGACCCCAGAGGACTGGTGCCTCGATAAAGACGTTCCAAGGACTGTGGGCGTCTGAGTCTCTCTCCGCAACCCCCAGCGTCGTCTCAGCTCAGGAGGTCCACACCAGGCGCCCCGTCGCTCTGCCTGGAGCCATCTGCCAGTCGTCTGCTCGCTGAGGGGTCTGCATAGCTGGGACCGTGGGCAGCCGCAGGGGGGACACAGACGCCTGGGATGGAGCCAGGAGACTCTCCAAGCCGGAGATCACAGCCACCCGTGGATCTAGTTGCCACGGCCCCCAGGTCCCCACTGTGGGCCGTTTGTGGATGCCATATTCTACCCTCGAAGTCCCAACTCCGGCTGGGTACGGGGCTCTCTGGGTCCTGGGCCAAAGGATCATGAGAGATGTGCCCCTTGGAGCAGGCGTATGGGAGCCCAGGGAGTGTCTGCCACGTGCTCGTTGCTACCTGGCCTGGGGACCCTCTGGCGGGGCCACCCGTGTCCTCCAGCTGTCGCAGTCCCACAGCCTGACCCGACTCTGGGGAGTCAGGAACAGCCTGCTGAGGCCTCGCACTGCCTGTCCTCTCGGGTGAGGGGGTTGCGCTCTGGCCTGCTCCCCAGGTTTGAGTCCTGACGTGCCCTCCATATGCGGCTGTCCTAGGGAGACAGGGGCTGGTGGCCCCGCCTGTGCATCTCTGGGGGGTGGTGAGGAGGTGGGGGCCCGAGGAGGTGTGGCGCCTGCGCCGACGCAGCCTGTGCTCAGTGGTTACTGTGACGGTCAGCCACCGCGTCGTTCCCACCCAGGCAGCCTGCGGGTGCCCCGAGGGGGTCACCTGTCCGGGCTGGGCGACGTCCCACCCCAGGACCCCCCAAAGCAGGGATGGGATACCCCATCACACCCTCCCACCTCAGCCAACCCAACCCTGCCCGAGCGGAGCCTGAGCTAGGAAATACTCCAAGGTCATGCTGACCTTCTGAGATGCCCCCTGAAGCCCCACCCACCTCCTGGCCTCAGTTTCCCCAGAATTCTTCCTGGGGGAGGGAAGTGAAGGGTGGGGGTCCGGGGGGGCGGAGTGTGGACTGGCTGCACCTAATCCCGCCTGTCCCAGGCCCCGCCCCACGCTGCCGCCCCTAATCCGGCCCTCTAAACTAACGCAGCGTCTGTCCCTTCAACCACATCCTGCTAAATTGCCAAAGCCCCCTGCACCGACGCCCAATCCCTGCTGCAGCCTCTTAACCCACCGGGCCAATTAGCTAATTGGGGCCTGAGAACAGAACAGCTCGTTAGCGTTTTAACGTGATGAGGCAATTAGGGGAATTATCTGCCCCGCCCACAGGCCTGGCCTGCCCTAGCCATAGGGCCCGGCCAGCCTTACAGATGGGGCTGCTGAGGCGGGAGGGGCCTGGGAAGCACTAGCTGCCCCTCTGGCCTGAGCTCAGGGTGCCTGGGGCCACCCCTGCCTCCCGCCTCAGCCCTGCTGCTGGGACCCTGGGAGCACACCTGGCTCCTTCTCTAAGGCCACCTGCCCCCGCAGTCAGGCCCGACCCCCCCAGATCGTTCCTTTTCTGGGTGTGCGTGTGCCTTACTCTTGTCGCTGTCTCCACGCATCTCTCTCCCTGCAAAGTCAGCATCCGGAAGGCTCTGCCTCTGCTTCCTCTCCTGCCGAGGGCCTGGGTCTCCCACTCCACCCGGCAGCAGGTGTTCAGGCCTCACGCTGGCCTCTCCCCCCGGCCCCTCCTCTCAGTTTTCAGGGTACTTTGGATGGGGGTGGGATGGCAGACCAGTCTCAGGGGATATACCTCAAAACCCAGCTAAAACGCCCCCACGCCATCCCTGTTCAGTATCCAGAGGAGCCAACTAACACTACCTTCACCTGTGGGGACCTCTGCTCCCACAGCTCCACTGACACCCGTGTGTCGCAGAGGGCCCTTTTCTGGCCCCGCTGATACAAATAATAGCGGGCGTTCACCGAGCATCCACCGTGTGCCCATCACTGCCCGGTGCTCTCTCCTTTCATCACCTCATCGAGTCCCCGGGAGCGAGAGCCCCAATGGGGTAGGTCCTAGTGTCACCATTTTTCAGCCTGGAAAATGGCCCAGAGACAGGGAGGGAGGCTCTAGTCAGTGTCCTACTGAAAGAGGAGGAGGACCCGGGAGGACAGTGTCCCCCCAACCCCCAGCCCGCCCTCTGCGGCTCAGGCTCAGGGCAGCCCGTGGCAGACAGGACAGGAGGGCCCGTCTCAATTAATACCTTGTGCTAATCCTCCCCCACCTGACCCCACCCCCTTGGGGCCGGCTGGGGCAGCAGACAAGGCGCTGGGCCCGCTGGGGCGGGAGCCCCGTGGACACCTGGGCTGAGAAGGGACCACCAGGGGCGGTGAGCACTGGGCAGGTGAGCGAGGTGGGCATCGGGGCAGGAGCTGGGGGTGTGGAGTCCCCCAGGGCAGAGGGCTTGGGGCTGAGGAAGCGCTTCATGGGGGCAGTGTCCCAGCCTGCCTTCTTGGGGGCCCTAGACCCAGAGGAAGACAGACAGGACGACAGAGGTGTGAGGACAGGCAGGGAGGGCAAACTCCAGGAGGGAGCAGACATGGGGGAACAGGGATGAAGAGACACGCGTGGAAAAGGAATCAGAGAAGGACATGGAGAGAGACCGAGAGGGAGATGATCCGAGGTGGCAGAGAGACACGGGGGAGGGAAAGCCCCCCCCCCACGCCTCTCCCCTGCCCTCCTGGCACAGTCCCTCCCGCTGTCCTGCCAGGTGGAGGCGAGGCGGAGCCATGTTCCTGAGCCCCGGGGAGGAGCCGGTGACTGAGGGCGTGGGGCCCGCGGCCTGCGAGGAGGCCCCCAAGAAGAAGCACCGGCGGAACCGCACCACCTTCACCACGTACCAGCTGCACCAGCTGGAGCGGGCGTTCGAGGCCTCCCACTACCCGGACATCTACAGCCGCGAGGAGCTGGCAGCCAAGGTGCACCTGCCCGAGGTGCGCGTGCAGGTGAGCGCGCCCCACGGCTTGACCACCCCGGGTGGGGGCCTCGGGACCGGGCTGTGACATCTGATGGGACAGAGGGCGTTTTCCAGGCGTCCGGGCGGCGTGCGCAGGACGAGTAGGGGTCAAGTTAGGGATGTCTCCCCCAAGCTCGGAGCCCATGGGTGGAGGGAGGGGAGGGGGAAGACGAGGCTGGGAAGGCGCACCTGGACGGCCTCGAGTGCCGAGCCGAGCGAGCGGCTCCGACTTCGTGATCCAGGGCCTGGGAGACGAGGGGTGAAGCCGAGGGGCCTGAGGGACCTGGGCAGAGAGCATGGCGAGGAGGGGTTGGATCCAGAAAGGACTGGGGGTGCTGCCAGGATGGTAGCCGTGAGGGGGCGTCTGTCAAGACCGCCTTGGGGTGGAATGACAGGCCGTGTGGGCACTGCACGGGGTCAGGGGGTCAGGCTGGTCCCTGCAAGCCTGGGAGCCCCGGGGAGGGACAGAAGGAAGGGGAAGACTGGGCCGGGCCCTCCCCACCTGCCCTGGGCTGGCAGCACCCTCTCGCGGCCCCCAGGTGTGGTTCCAGAACCGCCGGGCCAAGTGGCGGCGTCAGGAGCGTCTGAAGTCAGGCTCAGGGGCCATGTCAGCCCCGAGGCTCCCAGAGGCCCCAGCATTGCCGTTCGCCCGCCCACCGGCCATGCCGCTGCCCCTGGAGCCCTGGCTGGGACCGGGTTCCCCCGTCGTGCCAGCCCTCCCTCGCCTCCTGGGCCCAGGCCCCGGGCTGCAGGCATCCTTCCGGCCTCAGGCCTTCGGCCCGGCCTTCACCGATGGCTTCACCTTGGAGGAGGCGTCTCTGCGGCTGCTGGCCAAGGAGCACGCGCAGGCTCTGGACAGGGCCTGGCCACCGGCCTGAGCCTGGTACCCACCAGCCCTGCCTCTGCGGCCTGTCCTGACCTAGGCCGGGGTCACAGAGCAGCCCAACCAGCAGGCCTGGCCATCACTGAGGAGACTTGAGACCCCCACCCAACCTCACCCTCCCTGTCCCTGGCCACCCATGCCAGGTCCCCACCCAACCCACTCTGCCCTGTAGGCAGGCTAGCACCCAGCCTTGGGAAGGAGGTTCCCAGGCCAGGAGCTGGGGTCCTGGGTGGCCTCTGCAGAGTCTCTGCCCCTCCTGGGGCCTCAGTGTCCCATCAGTCAAATGGGGGTGGGGGGTTCGGAGCCGTTGAGCCTAAATCCTGCCTGAGCTTTGCCCAGCAGAGCGCCCGGCCCTCAGCGCCTCCCTCTCCACTGGTTACCTGGTACCAGCAGCTCCTGCCTGGCTGCTCCCAGCCTGAGCCCATCGTGGGGCTGGCACACAGGCCTCCGCCCCTCTACAGGGAGGTGGCCGAGGCCCAGAGTTGAGGAGCCAGTTTCCCGAGGTCACACAGCCATTTCTCTGAATCCACTGCCCCACGAGGGGTAAGGAGACGGTAGGAACCAGGTGGTGACTCAGACCAGGGCCCACGGGGACACTGGGCAGATAGTGTCAGTCCTTGCGCATTCCACGTTTCAAAGTGTGGCTTATGTCCCCACTGACCACAGATCCCATCACTTCTCCCAGCCCAGCCAGGGTGGGACGGGGCCCTGGCCCTCCATCCACCCAACCAGTGAGTGATGGGGACACAATGGTAAACAAAACAGACAACAATCCCTGCCCTGATGGAGCTGCCAATCCAGTGGGAGAAACAAGGTGCACAATTAAAACGTGAATAAAACAAAGCAGGCGCCAGTGGTGAATCTGAGGGGGAAAATTAAAGCTAGGAAGGGCGACCAGGAGTGAGGTGGTTGGGGAGGCAGCACAGAGGTGACCCTGGAGAGACCTGGACGAAGTGAAGGAGGGAGCCATGGGGACAAGAGGCGACAGGCACAGGGTGAGGGCCCAGCTAACTGCTTTGGAAAAACAGCGAGGAGCCCATGTGCCACCCAGCGCGGTGACGGACAGGGAGAGCAGGAGTGGGTGAGGGCGGGGAGGGTTCGGCAGGGCCTGTGGCTGCTGCATCGGGTCCTCACTGAGTCACGTGAGGGCTGGGGTGCCCCACCTGCCCAGGGTGCCCCACCACGGTGAGCACGTTCTTGGTAATCTCCTCCTCAGCAGAGTCCTCTAAGCGGATGAGGACTCTCGTTTTCCTGGGACCAGGAAGAATTAACCCCTGGGGGCCCGCCCCGCCCATCCGGCAGGTGTAGAGGGGCCTGGCAGTGTCCACTCCAGCCCTGAGCAGGTGCCTACCAGGGAAAGGGTACGACCAAGGCTGCTGCCCTGGAGACCCCTTCTCACAGCAGGGAAGGGGCTGAGGATCGGGGTCCCGGTACCCCAGGTGTACTGCAAGATGCATTTCCTGGCTGGGGGCAGGGAGGACCGGGCACCAGTGCGGGTGGACAGGAACGCTGGCAGGCCCACATCCCTGGGTCCAAGTGATTGTCAAAAGAAGGTAACCCTGTAATGCTGGCAGGGAGGACATCGGGCTGGTCTTGCCGAAGTGGGTAGGGGGTGTCATCAGGAGCCCTGGAGCCACCCCTGCCCAAGAGAACTACTGACTGGGGTTCAGAAGGCCCAGAAATGGAGAGCGCCACATGGCTGAATGTTGAAGTTTCTGGATCCAGCAACGCCTGACGCGACCCAACTCTGTTCTTCCCACGATTGAGTTGGGTTTGAGTCCCTTGCAACCAAGAGAGGCTTTGCTGGAAAAACTGTCCCCTTGAGGAGTGGGGCTGGGGCCCCTTGGGCAGTGCTGGGAATTCCAGGCATCGGTGAGGCCTGGAGGGGACGATGGACCTACAGAAGCCCAGCCGATGGCCCAAGAGTGGCGGCGGGGGCCATGGCACCACTGCATCTGAGGAGGTGCCTGCCTCCCCACCGCCCGCCCTACTTCCCTCCGGCATCGCGTCACACAACACCCCAGGACCTGCTGACAACAGCCCCAAGAGGTCTTTATTGGTCCCCAGGCCCCTGATCCAGCCAGGGCCACATGGGAACCCAGGTAAGGAAATCTGTTTTCTGCAGGAAAAGAAAGTCTTCCGTGAGACACTGAGGGGGCAAGGTGGTGGCCCTCCGGGGTCCTCCGGGGCCTGTCGAAGTCCTTGGCGGGTCAGGGTGCTCCAGCCCCTCCCCCACTAGAACTTTCGATTCTTGCTCAGCCGGTTGTGGCGCCAGATGTTTTGCTTCCGGAGCAGCCGCCAGTACTCCCGGGTCTCAGGGTCCAGCTCCTCCAGCTTCCTGGGGGGGCCCACATTCACCTGGAATAGCCTGACGGGGTGTGGGCAGGAATCAGGGCCACAGGCTGCACCACCATGACCCCCAGGCACCCTGGGTAAAGGCAGAGAGTGGCAGGACTGGGTCCGGGGGGCTGTGAGGCTTCAGAGCGGCCCCTCCCCTCCGAGTTGGGTTCCTAGCTGCGGAACGAGGGCGTGTCCCCACCCCAATGTGGCTGACATCAGAAGTGCACATGCACCAAGGCTTCTCCAGCCTCCTGGCCACTGTCCCTGCTGTGCTGTCACCTGCAATGCCTCCCCCTCCGGCTCAACCTCTCTGAACCTTCCCCAGCTTTAAGGATCAGCACATGTCAGTGGCTTCTAATCCTGACACTGCCCAAATCCTTTCTGGAGCCCCCAGGCCCAGCAGGGACTGTGCTCTGTGACCTCCCTGCCCTGCCTCTCCCTACTCCCCACCTCTGGCCCTGCTGTTCTGCTAATGAACCAGGTGTCTTGCCTCAGGGCCTATGCACTGGCTGCTATCCCCACCTCTGAAGCTCCTTCCACCCACTTAGATCTTGCCACATGGATCACGCCCCCCAGGGAAACCCTCCCAGACACCCCAGATTTGACAAGCTGGGCTCCTCTGCACCCCATCACTGGCTCTTCCTGCCCACTCACCACTCGGGATACTCGGCGTCCTGCTTCAGGACCACATCCTGGCCCTCCTTGTAGATGTTGACACCCATGGCATGCGTGGTGAGCCGGACGGGATCTGTGCACACCTCTGGGTCCTTCAGGGCATCGCTGACCACACCGCCTTTGCTGCCTTTGCCCTTGATGACTAGGGTGGAGGAGAGAATTGGTTCGGCCTAGCTCCAGCCTCAGGAGGCCGGCCTTCCTGTCCCGTCCGGACTATCTGGGTGGCCCGGAGCCCTGGCTGGACCCCTGTGTGCAGCACTCAAAACAATCTGAAGGTGGACGTGGACACTGCACTAAGTAACACCCATGCTCGGAGAGGCCAAGGGATTTCTTTTCGACTCTATTCTGATTCCTCCCGTGTATCTCGTGGGGAAAGTGAGGCTACGTCTCTTTAAAGGTCTGACATTTATTCGCCAATTCCCTCCCTTCAACACAAGCGACCAGGCAAGTTTCCGTGCCGCTAAAATTCGAAGAAACTCGTGTTGCTTTTGCTTAAATAATACTTGGGTGGGCCCCACTGCATCGTCCCAATGTCGGGCGATGACTCGCCAAAGCCCACAAAAGTGATCTGGGGGCAGCAACATGACTGGGACCCGCGCTCACGGCCTGCTCCCACCCACCACCCACCGACCCTTGGCTCCGCGTCCCTTGACCCCGCGTCCCGGCCGCCCGGCCTCAGGCTGGCGCCTGCGCACTGACTGCCCCCGCGCCCTCCCGTCTGCGCATGCGCGCGGGTTCCGACCGCGTCCCCGGACCCCGCCGTGCCCGTCTCGGGCGGCCTTAACGCGGCTCACCCGCTTTCTTGGCGTAACCTCGTCCGAGGACGCTGCCAGGGGCGTCGGGGCCGGGGAGCTGCCGCGCCCGCCCGCCGGCCCAGGCGCGCGCGGCCCCGAACAGGTTCCGGGCCGCCATGCCGCCGCGTGCACGTGCACGCGCCCAGAGCCGGCGGCCAGAGGGCGCATGGGAGTTAGAGGCTCCTGGAGGCTCTCGGGAAATGTAGTCTCCCGGCCTCGGGTCCTTGGTTCCGCACCTTGGTAGACATCCCCGTTCCCGGGCGAGGCGACCCGCGTTGGCTCAGGGCCGCCCTTCAGCCGCTTCTCGGTTTACTGATCCATGTAGGGGTCCCTCACACACGTTCCCGGCGCCACTCGGTGAGCGGTTGGCTGCTCCACGCTCCGAGGCCATTAAAGACCGAACACATCAGGCTCGTTGTATTCCGGCCCGACGGTTGGGTCCCCAAGGGGCTCGCCCCTCGTCCTCGCAGTGACGGGGCGTCCCCCCAGTGTCATCCCCGGTTTATGGCTCAGGAAACCGGGGCGCGGGGCCGGGGGGAAGGGGAAGCTGAGACACGCCCCTCTGCGCCCACGGGGAGCCGACCCGGGGGTCCCCGCGCTGCCTCCGAGTCGCTGGAGTCGGGGGAGGCCACCTCCCCGCCGCCGCCTCCTCCAGCATTTTCCCATCCGCCATGCCCCGGGATAGCGGCCACGACCGCAGGATGCAGGCCGTGATGGCGAACCTCGTTTTGCAGAAATGGGGGTAACGGGCCCAGAGGCCAGCCCGGCCCCCCGAGACTCAGACATGCGCCCCGACCCCCGGCGCGCCCCGCCCCCCGCGCCGGCCCCTCACGCCGAGGCGGGTGGAGGGGACTACATCTCCCGGCAGGCCCCGCGGAGGCGAGGCGGGCGGAGGGGACTACATCTCCCGGCAGCCCCTGCGGGCGCGCATGCCCGGTGCCCGGCGGGGCGCGCGGCCCCGTCCGCCGGCACCGCGACCCGGAATGGCGAGCGGCGGCGGCGGCCGGGACCGCCTGGCGAGCCCGCGGCGCGGGGTCCCGGGCGCTGTGCGGGACGGAGCCGCCGCCGGGTGGGACGTGAGTGTCCGGGCGGGGCCGGGCGGGGCCGGGCCGGCGTCCACAGCCTGAGGTCCGAGTCCGGGGTCCGCGTGAGGACTGCGCGCCCCGCTCGCGGCCGCAGGCGGTCTCTGAGGTCCGGGTCTGAGGCTCAGGTCCCGTTTGGACTTGGCGCTGGCGGTGTCGAGGTTCGGGGTGGCCGTCCGGCGTCCGGGTCGCCTGAACCAGACCTGAGTGAGGTGGCGGACCCGACCTCGGGTCGCGGGGTTGGGTCTGGAGGCCCGGGCCCGGCCACCTGCGCCTGCCCGGTGGCGTGGAGTGTCTGCCGCCGAGATTCCTCGTTGCGGGGTGGGGAGAAGGCCTGGAAGAGTGAGGACTGGGGGCCGCATGGTCTACGGCCGGGACGCGGCCGGGGTGACAGGTGCAGGGGACTCCCCTCGGGTCCGCAGTCCGGGATGTCGCCGTCTTGCAGCTGTGTCCCGGCCTGCATCCCGGGTTCCTCCTCTGTAAAGTGGGAGCCACAGCACTCCCTCCCTGGCAGGGCATGGTGGAGATTAAATTCGGCGGCGTCTCGTATGAACTGGCACCGAGTGGACACCCGAGAAATCTGATTTTTGAATCTCTTTCAGATGCTGGCCTGAGCCCAGGTCCAGGCATGGAATTCCTGACAACCCCTCGACCTCCTCCAGGGCCTCCCGCTATGGACTTGGAGGAGCCCAGGGACACACCTGTGCCATCTCAGGACCTTACACCTGGTTGTCAGTGGGACCCGGCGCCGGGAGGCCCTAGCAGCCTGAGTCAGATGGAACTTGACGGCCCGAATATTCAGGAGCTGGTGCAACAGTTTGAGGCTCTGCCCGGTGATCTGGGGGCCCAGTCCCCAGATGGGCCCCCTTGCCCCCTGCACATTGCCACCGGTCATGGCCAGGCCCCCCAGGATTTGGCTGATGCCCACGGGCTCTTGTCTGCTGAGGCTGGCCGTGACGACCTTCTGAACCTTCTGCACCTGGAGGAGTGTCCTTCTTCCCAGTCTTGTCCCAAGGAGTCTGCAGACCCTGCTCCTCGCCTGTTGCAGCCCCCTGGGGAACCAGAGGGGGATACTGGCCCCCAGGAATGGGCAGAGGGAGCCTCTGCCAAGCAGCATGGCAGCAGAAGCTCAGGCAGCTCCCCGGAACCCTGGCTGGAGACGGTCCCTCTGATTGCTTCCGAAGAGCGGCCTGCCTGTGCCCAGGTAGTGCCCGCCCCACCCCCCAGACCTCCTCTGCTGCCAGGAGCCAAGCTGGGGGGACTCAGTCCTGCCCCTCTTCTATCTTCTAGAGCCCCGAGACCATGGCTTCATACCCTGCCCTCCTGGAGGGTGAGTGTCCCACCCACCCTGGCCCCAGGGACCTAGGGGTTTCTGAACAGCCTGAGTCAGGCTCCTGAAATCTGGCACAAAGTTGGCTAGTGTGGAGGCTCTGAGGTTGGTTTTGATTCCAGACAGCCCGAGAGAAAAGAGACAGCCTTGAATGTTCTAGAATGAGGAGACGGTCACAGGGCAGGCTTAGGTATTTTTAGTGCTGCCTTCTAAAGCAGGGCTTGGCAAAAGACCATCTGGGGACCACCTCCAGCCCACCACCCCTTCTGGTGTGTCTTGTGGGCTTCGATGGCTTTTGCATTTGTAAGTGGTTGGAAAAAATCAAAAAGGTAATCTTTCTTTACACTTGAAAGTAACATGCCCAGAAATAACGTTATTTTGGGACACACACCTTCATTTACGTAGTGTCTGTCCTGGCTTTTGTGTTACAATGGTCGAGTTGAGTTGCAACAGAGAGCATCTGGCCCACAAAATTAAAAAACATTTAGTGTTTTTACTTTGCAGGAAAGTTAGTCAATCTCTGCCGTAAAGGCATGCATGGGAAGAACCCATTCTGGCCACCTGGAATATTCTAGAATTTCCCCCCACATTATTTGAGGCTCTATGTTTAAAGAGCAAAGTTTGGTTGTGGAAAGAAGAGCTGGTCTGGCCCTGTGGTTCCAAGTAGGTTCTGGAGTCAGGTGGAGTTGGGACTCACTTAGGGAGTTCCAGAACTTGGCATTTAGCCTGTGGTTCTAGACTAAAGGAACCTGGGCTGGTGAGAGTGTTCTAGAATAATGAGAGCTGTGGTTCTACTCGGACCAGGAAGCTCTGGAACCACGGAGGGAACAGAATTCCTCTGCGTGTCTAGGCCAGGGGAGGTGTTCTGGAACTGGGCAGAGCTCTCCAGTTCTAGAGTCACCCGAAGGGCTCAGCTAGTGCCGTACGACAGAAAAAGGCAACATTGATGACACACTTTGACCCAGCATGTTTAAAACGATACTTCAGGACGGAATCGGTGTTTCGCAGTCATTGTACTTAGTTTGCACAGGAGCTTCAGACTGCGGTGTGCGTGTTGGACCTACAGCACACTTAGTCCAGGGTAGCCACACCCAAGGGCCCGATACCCACACGTGCCCTGTGGCTGCCACCGTAGACGGCACAGCGCCGGGACCCCAGAGACGGCTGCTGTCCGAGCGTGCTTAGATCCTGGAGGATGACAAGCAGAGCCGCCTGTGGTTTACGTTCCCAGGACTGTGTGTGGTTTAGTTCACTGGGGCCTACACCTGTGCTTCCAAACCACAAGGCAATCATTATTGATTAGAATATTCTGGAACTGCTGGGAGGACCGTCTGGTTCTGTGTTGCTCGGGGATTCTGGGGCTATGGGGGCAGCTTTCTGTGGTTCTGGGCTAGTTTGGATTCTAGACCATGAGCAGAGTTGTCTGTTTCTGGACATTTGGAAGAGTCTCAGCATCACGGGGTGCATCCGTGGCCACGAATTATCGAGGGGATTCTAGAACCACGGAAGGAGCCACCCGATGTTGTTATCCTGGCAAAGAAGTTCTGGAATCGTGGAGAGGGAGTCAGACTCTGGTGTGGTTGGGCTTCTAGAACCACTGATAGGATTCTATGGTCTGAAACCTGTCGGGGACTTCTACGGACAGTGTAGAGCCGAGCCACGGGCATTATAGACCGCATGAGAGCAGTAGACACAGGACAGTTGTCTCCGGCTGGTTCTGTGGCGTGGGTAGAGTTGTCTGTGGTCCTGGGCCGGTAGGGGAGAATTCCAGAACAGTGAGCAGAGTTAACTGCCTCTGGATCGATGCAGGGTGCGGGGGATCCAGAACCGTTGAATGGAACAGTAAGAGGTGGGGTGGGACCATCTGGGTCCAGCCTGGTGATGGAATTCTGGGCGTGCAGGGCGGAGGCGTCCGTGACCTTTCCCGCTGCTTTGGATCTAGCCGTGGTTCTGGACTCGCAGATGCGCCTTGATGCTGGGTCCTCTGCCTGGGGGTCCTTGCGCTGAGGACAGAGCTGGCTCCAGACTGCTGGGTGGCCCTGGATTTGCAAGGGCCAAGCTGCAGGGCTGTGTCTTCAGCTGATGGGACAGTGCTGGGACAGTGGGCGGGTCCGGGCGCCTCGGCGGTACCAAGTCTCTACGCTTCTAGACTGTTCGGGCACCGACCCTGGGCCAACCCCACGTGGGTGGACGAGGCCGATGGGACTGTCCAGGCTGACCCGCCCCACTGTCACCCTCAGTATCCGGGCCCTGTGAACGTGAAGACCTCCTCGACGGTGTCATATTTGGGGCCAAATACCTGGGCTCCACCCAGCTGGTGTCCGAGCGGAACCCGCCCCCCAGCACACGCATGGCCCAGGCCCAGGAGGCCATGGACCGCATCAAGGTGAAGCCACAGACGGGTGGGCAGGCGAGCAGACTTGGTTGGCCAAGGCCCCAGGGCCTGGTGGGGCAGAGGCTGGGTTTTTGGGGTCCTCCACCTTCCAACCCACCCCCCACAGGCCCCCAATGGGGAGACCCAGCCGATGACGGAGGTGGACCTCTTCATCTCCACCAAGAGGGTCAAGGTTCTGATGGCCGACTCCCAGGTAGAGGGCCCGGGCCTGGCCTCTAGGACGCAGCGGGCGCCAATGAGGCCCCGGCAGCCCTCCCAGGCCTGCTCTGCCCCCCTCCCCAGGAGGCCATGATGGACCACGCCCTGCAGACCATCTCCTACATCGCGGACATCGGCAGCGTGCTGGTGATCATGGTCCGCCGGCGGCTGACGCGGAGGCCCACATCCGAGGCCCAGGGCCACCGGCTCTACAAGATGATTTGCCACGTTTTCCACTCAGAAGACGTGAGGAGCTGGGTTTTGGGTGTCCCAGGGGAGAGGGGGACACGGGCCAGCCCCCACTTCCCACCAGAGCTCACTCGACCCCACTGTCACCCCAGCGTCTTCTCCTCGGTCCTCAGCACAGACTGCTGACAGACCTCTCCACAGGTCCCACGTATTCCGATGTTTTGATAAGACTTTGAGACTGGCAGCCAAGTCCTGGAACCTTCCCTGCCCCAGCCCATCTCCCCTCCCTCTCCTCCCCCCGCCCCTGCTTTCTCCTCTTCTCCCCAGCAAGAAGAGGGCGCCTATTTTCTCGCACAGGCGGTCTCTTGGGGATCTTGTCCTGGAAGGGGTGGCACGGCTGAGCTCTGAGGTGGTCAGGATTTGGGGGAGCAGAAGGACGGGCAGGGCACCCCCAGAGAGACAGTGCCCATCCTTGCCAGGCCCAGCTCATCGCCCAGGCCATCGGCCAGGCCTTCACCGTGGCCTACAGCCAGTTCCTGCGCGACAGCGGTGTCGACCCTAGCCAGGTGGGCACCCAGCAGAGCCCAGGGGCCGCAGGCCCTGGCCACCTTCACAATGGGGACCTCGACCACTTCTCCAACAGTGACAACTGCAGGGAGGTGAGCCAGCGGGCAGGCGGCCCCCTCCCAGCCCCCCACCGAGTGAGTGACCCTCACGTCCTCCCTGTGTTCCCTCCCAGGTGGTCCTGGAGAAGCGTAGGGGCGAGGGCCTGGGCGTGGCGCTGGTGGAGTCGGGCTGGGGCTCTCTGCTGCCCACGGCCGTCATCGCCAGCCTGCTGCTCGGGGGCCCCGCCGAGCGCTCAGGGGCGCTCAGCATTGGGGACCGCCTCACCGCCATCAACGGGACCAGCCTGGTGGGGCTGCCGCTGGCCACCGTGCAGGCCGCCATCCGCGTGAGTCCCTGCAGGGTAGCCGGGTTCAGGGGGCCTGGCCCGAGGGGTGCGGACGGCAGGCCCAGGAAAGGGGCAGCAAGGCCACCCGCTGCCTTCTCTGGACAGGCCTCGGGCCCAGCCCAGAGGGGACATGCTAGGACCTTTAAGCCCTGTGTGCTTAGGAAGACTAAGTGAGAAACTGAGCTCTGAGGTCATCAGGATTTGGAGGAGCAGGAGGGGGTAGGGACATCCCCAGAGAGATGCTACCCATCCTCCTGGGAGTGGGGACGTCGCCTTTCCAGGGTGACCTCACTGGCGGGCAGCAGGATAGGTGGCAGGCGGCTAATGGCAGAGCCAGTGGCTTTGCCCATCTCCCGCGAGGTAGTGAGTGTGTTGAGCCTTTCCCCTTGTTGCCCAAGTGGGGAAACTGAGACCCTGGGATGAGGAAGGGCTTGACCAGGCCAGGAGGCCAGGTCTGACTTGGTCCCCACAGCTTGTCACTGACTGTCACCCTGCCTGGTGGACACTGCTGGGAGCTCGCTAGTGACTGTGAAGCTCAGGCCCGGGAGTCAGACGTCTGACTTCTGGCCCTAAGGCCACCCGGCTCCCATGCACGTTCCTAAGCACTTCTGGGGTGGTAGGGCTGCAGGTCCATTTTATGGGTGGCCAAACTGAAGCCCGGGCGGCTGCAGGTTGCCAAGAGGCCCGGCAGCCCCTCGCAGCCCAGCTAGGCCAACAGCCTCTGTCCTGCACAGGAGGTGAAGTCACAGATGCTGGTGACACTCAGCATTGTCCACTGCCCGCCAGTCACCACGGCCATCATCCGCCGGCCGCACGCCCGGGAGCAGCTGGGCTTCTGCGTCGAGGACGGCATCGTGAGGCCCCAGTGCAGGGCCAGGGTGGGGGCGGGCGGCCCCCAGCGCAGGCCCCTGAGTGAGTGCCTCCCCTTTTCCCCGCCAGATCTGCAGCCTCCTCCGTGGTGGCATCGCCGAGCGCGGGGGTGTCCGCGTGGGGCACCGCATCATCGAGATCAATGGGCACAGCGTGGTGGCCACGCCGCACGCACGCGTCATCGAGCTGCTCACCGAGGCCCACCCCGAGGTGCGTGGTGGTGGGTGGGGCAGGGCCACCCCCACAGCCTGGGCACCCCCAGCTCAGGCCCCCCAAGCTGCCGCCTGCTCCTCCCACAGGTTCACATCAAGACCATGCCGGCCGCCACCTACCGCCTGCTCACGGGCCAGGAACAGCCCGTGTACCTGTGACTGGCCACCACCCCACCGCCATGCCTTGGCCCCGGCCCCGGGACCCCATCCACCTTGCCTCTTTGGCAAGCCGAGGCCCCGGGCATTTCTTGACTTATTTTCTGACAGAAAAACATTAAAAGCTTATCGAACGGGCAAGGTCTCAGATCTGGGCACGTGGGGTCGAGAGAGGAAAGGCGGGACTCGGCTCCCCCCCCCCCCCCCGCCCCCGTCCTTTCCAGAAGCCACCAGAACCCAAGGCGGCACTGTGGAAGTATTTATTAAAGACCAATGGGAAGGAGGGAGGGTCCCGGGTCGTGTAGGGGAAACTGAGTCCCGGCTTCAGGAAGGAAAAGGGTAGGCGGCCCAACTGGGCCTTGGGGGTCACAGGTCGGTGGCTGGACCCCAGTCGTAGCCATCTTCGTCGGAGGACGCCACATCTCGGGCTCGTGTGAACTTTTTCCTCAGGGCTTCGCGCTCATACGTCCTGGGGATTGGGAGACAGAGGAGAGGGTGGGGAGCGTGTGGATGAGCTGAGGCTGGGGGCTGGCCCCACGGGGGTGGGCACAGGCGCAGGCCTGGGGGTCGGGCCTTGCTGACGAGCATCGGCACAGCCTTCAGAACCCTGGCTCCTGTGTCCCCTCCTTCAGGAAGCCTTCCTGGTCCTGGACGTCACGGCCCTGACTGGCAGGGCTCAGAGTAGCACGGCCGGGCTGTCCTGCCCACCAGGCTGGGAGCAGCACCAGGCAGAGCTCCGTCTGGGTCTCTTCACCCCTCCACACCCCGAGTCCCAGGGAAGGGTTGAGGGGCCCCAGTGGGCAGTGCAGGGGTTCTTACCGCATGCTGTCTTGTCGCCACTGTCCCTGTGGGTGGCAGCTATCCACCTTGAGAGGCAGAAAGGTCAGTACCGCTTTGCAGTGAGTGACCACCTCTTCCCACTGCCCCACCTTTGTCCACAAGCTCCCTCCTTTTCACCCCTCCCCCCAAGTCTGCAACTCATCTCCAATTTAAATGAGAAAACAGGACAGGGAGGACCTTGGCGACCTTAGCTGAGCCCTCCCAGCCTGTCAGCAGAGGGGGAATTGGTTTCCCCCCCTTAAAATTCCCCACGAGTGCAGTGCACACACGCAAAGGGCTTAGAATCGCTCCTGCCCGCTAGGTAGGCTGCCCCGGACCGCCCCACAGCCCCGGCGAGCACCTCTAACCAGGCCTTGCAGACGGTCACGCTCACCAGGAGGGTCAGGAGGAAGGGGTGCCTGTGTCACGTGCACAGGCGGGAGCCCCACGTGGAATGGGTGGAATGAACCTTTACAACAGTCAAGTATCCAGTGACTGGGGCAGGGGTTGGGGCTGAGTGTTGAGGTTAAAGCTCCACCCTGACCCCTAGCGGCTGTTCCTGATCCCAGTTATGGAAACAGCAGGGGGTTAAAGTGTTTGCTGTAAGTGACAGTTCATAGCCAAGGTCCCAGGTGCTGATCTGGTCCGAGAAGTTTCTGTTGACATCCTGGGAGAAAACCGGCTCCCCACCTGTCTGCCCAATCCCCAGACCCCCCTGGGGCCACCTCATGCCCTGCTCACCTGGGCCCCTTGGATGCTTGACGACCTCCTGTGGTCACTGGGGCTCTGGGGCTCATCTGCCAGCACGGGCTCCGAGGACCGGGCCAGGGCCGGCGCTGGGGGCTCCTCGTCCACATCCGTGTGGGCACCCCCCTCACCGTCCGTGAAGCCCTCCCCGTCTGTCTCATAGTCACTGTTGACCCGGCTGTCGCAGCTCAGGTCCGCAGAGCTGTCGGCCAGGTCGCGGTGGGGGAGGTCCAGGTTGTCCTCCACAGAGCCATCCAGCTGTGGGGTGGCAGTGGCCTGGCTGAGGCGAGACCCCCGAGCCAGGCCCTCCCAGATCCCTGACCGAACCCTGACCCAGGACACCACCTTCAAACTCCAGTCCCCAACGAGGTTAAGACCCCAGATTCCCAAGCGGAGGCTTAACCCTTGACCCAAGGGCGAGTTCTGACCAGTGACCCCTTGCTTGACTCAAGGCCGAGCCCCCAAACCTAGGCTGAGCCCTGACCCTTGACTCCAGCCGCAGTCCACAAACTGAGCCCCCCAGCCCCATCTCACCGTGGGTACCAGGTCCAGACCCTGACCCCTGACCTAGCCCTAAACCGAGACAGAGGCCCCGGACCCTGGCTCAGTACCTGGTCCTCGGCCATCCAGATGGGCCGTGTCTGCTGCCCACGGATGATGGCCTTGAGCTCCTGGTACCAGCTTTCGCTCATGCCGTGCAAGTGGATGGTGGCTGCAGGGAGGGGCTGTCAGCATGCCGAGAGGCCCAGGCCGGACCCATCGTCTTCCCTGGGACCCCTGCTCCGGCCCTACCTGTGAAGAGGTGCTCGCTGTGCTTCCACAGCTTCTGGGCTTGGGCGTAGAGGCGGCGGGTGCTGCGGCGGGAGGCAGGTGCCAGCCACTGGCGCAGCGCCTTAAGGGCTGAGCGACTCTCAGGCGCGCAGAAGACCACAATGGGGTAGTACTGCACGTAGTTGAGGCGCTCGACTGCCGAGGGCGTCACATCTAGGAGGGCGTGCTTGTCCTGGGCAGGCCCATGAGATGAGGGAGGGGGGGAGAGAAACACACGCAGAGACAGGCCCAACCGACAGGGGAAGAGTTGGAGAGAAATTAAGAGTCTGAGGTCAGAGTGGACCCCAGCCTCGCACATCCACGGGGCCAGCACTGGTGACAACCCCAGCCGCAGAGCCTTGAGCACCGGAGCCCCAGTCCTGAGTCTCTGCCTTTCCATGGGGCTTGCTGCCGTGCGACCCCAGACTCTGTGCCCCCTTCGTGACCCATATCCCGAGGCCTCTGAGCTGAGTCTCCACGGGAGGACAAACTGCGGCCGTGGGGCAAGGACAGGCTTGATGCCTGCACCCCAGGCCCCCCCTCCCCCGTGAAACGAGACCCATGGCGAAGCGTGCTTACCTTCTCCGCGATCATCCGCACGGTGTCCAGCTTGATGATCTTGGACGGGCTGTCAATCCTCAGCACTCTCTCTGTGGGGGCACAGGCGCTCGGCAGCTTCAGCAGTGCGATCTCTCACCCCACAAGTTCTGCCCACCCCCGGCTCAGGAGCCCACCGAGGCTCCCTGCTGTCTCGGGAGAAATCCTAAGAGCAGCAGCAGCAACAGCAGCACTGCCTACTGGACTCGTGCTCAACACTGCATTCTGTCCCCTCCTGACCTCAGCCCTCACCTCCTAAGGAGGGCCGGCTGTTCCTGGCCCACCTGGAAGATGGGGAAACAGCCTCAGGAACATAAGGTCACTAGCTCAGGGTCACGCGGCCAACGGGTGGCAAGGTCAAGAGCCTGATGCAGAGCTTGTGCGCCAGACACTCGCTCTCCCAGGCTTGGTCTCAAGTCCCGGCCTTTCACCACTGTAACCCAAAACCTTTTAAGCGCACAGCTCAGCGTCATCAACCACATGCACATCGCTGAGCCACCGTCCCCCCTGTCCATCTCCAGAACTTTCTCATCTTCCCACACTGGCACTCTGTCCCAATCAAGCACTCACTCCCCTCCCCTCGCCCAGCCCCTGGCTCCACCACCTACTTCCTGTCTCTGTGAATCTGACTCTTAGGGACCCTGTATAAGTGGAATCAGACAGCCCTTGCCTTGTGTCTGGCTTCCTTCACCAAGTGTAACATCCCCCAGGTTCATCCACATTGTAGCAGGTGTCAGCATTTCCTTCCTTTTCATGGCTGAGTAATATTCCATCGCCTGAGTGGACCACATTGTGCTTACCCAGCCACGTGTCCATGGCATTTAGGTTGCTTCCACCTCTTGGCTATTGTGAATAATGCTGCTGTGAACCTTTATGTTCAAGCTGCAGCTTTCAAGTCTTTCTTTTCACACGTCACACACACAAAATTGTTATCTTTTCAGCCACTTAAAGTATGTCAATACCATTCTTAGCAGGCTGCATAAAAAACAGCGGGTGGGCCAGACTTGGCCTGGGAGCTGTAGTTGCTGACCCCTGATCTAGTTTGTTTCTATAGTTGTTAAGTTTTGGGCTCCTGAGAGTACCCTGCGTATTTTGTTCGATGCTGTGTCCACAGCTCAATGAACAAACCTTGAACATTTGGCAGTGGCTGCGTGGTGAATGCCATTAAGGACTCTGAGGCTCCATCCAGCCAGAGTGTCACGCCTGAGAGGACTGGAAGGGCTGGAGTGGTGGCTCATGTTCCAACTCTTACCCCAAACTACGTCATTAGCAGCCCCCTCAAGCTGCCTCGACCCCAGGGACTGGACAGGGTTGGGAACCGATTTCCCAACAAGACTGCCAAGGGGCCTGGTTCCTCACCTGCGATTTCGAAATCGTCAGGCATCTCAGCAGTCAACTTCTGCATAGCGATGTCCGCCACGGGTCCCAGGATCACCACTGGGCGCTTGAAATTGGCTGAGGGCCCAAGAAACAAGGACAAGAAAGAATCAGGATCCCATCTGAGGCGAAGACCGTTAGGTCCTTGCACAACCACTCTCTACTTCCTCTGTAGTGGTAGCGTATCTGGCCAGGCCCATGGCGGCTCAGCTAAAGACTACACCTCCCAGCCTCCCTTGCAGCCAGGATGACCATGTGACTAAATCCTGGCCAATGGGGTGCAAGCAGAACTGATGACTGCAATTGTACCCTTGGAGGAAAGGGGTGAGCCCTCTCTGCCCTTTCCCCTCCCTGCTGGCTGGACTCTGGACTTGGGTGTGCCATGTTGGACTACACAATCAGGCAGAAACACAAAACAAGGAGACTGGGTCCCTGAAGCTGAAGCAGCAAACTACACTCAAGGGCCACATCCAGCCCACTGCTTGTTTTTTATTTTTCAGCAGAAAAGATTCACTTTATTGGATGGAAATGTAAAGGGACAGTGCACCTCCAGATGTGGAAGTGGGCCCAGCAAGAGAAGGGTGGCTCAAGGGCTCCCCAGTGCTTGTTGATGTAAATAAAGTGTTCTTGGCACAGTCATGTCCATTTGTTTATGTTCTATCTCTGGCTGCCTTCCAGCAGAGCGTTTTCCGAAGAAACCCTCTGATCCACAAAACTTAAAATATAGTTGCTGTCCGGCTCAGTGCAGGGAAAGCGTGCCGACCTCTGGACTGATTGACACTTTCACCAATGAGGCAAGGGGTGCAGAAGACACCTGGCAGGAGAAGAGCTAGTGGCCAGCCCTCCCTGTGTTCCTTCTCTCTCCCTCTTCTCCTTCCAGGGCTGTTTCTCTCTCTTAAAAGCTCCATGCACTGGGATCTCTTTCATTGGCTGGGGCCAGAAATTAAGTACGTGGCCTTTGATTTTTGAGTTTTTTTTTTTGTCTGTACTGTGGTGCAGCAGCAGCTGGGCCTGTCTCATGGGGGGTGGGGGGTAGTGTGGACTGGCTTTTCTCGTCCTCCTGCATTCTCTTTTTCCTAAAGTCCTCTGCACCTGATTTTAATCCCTTCTCCCCTGAGGCTGCTAGCAGGCTCTTAATCCCTTCCCTTCCTGAAATTTGGATGAGGCTGTCTCCCTCCCACCCTTCTCGGGAAAGGCTCTCCATGCTGGTTGAGTATTTTTTTTTCTTGACTGTGGTAAAATACAGATATCATAAAATTTACTTTCTTAACCTATGCATGGTAAAGTGTAAAATTCAGTGGCATTTCGTACAGTCACAATGTTGTGCCACCACCACCTCCCTCTGCTTCCAGAACATTCTCATCTCCCCCAAAAGAAGCCCCGTCCCCATAAGCAGTCACTCCCCATCCCCCTCCCCAGCCCCTGGCAACCACTAACCCACTCTCTGTCTCTGTGGATGTGCCTGTTCTGGACGTGTCATATAAATGGCACCACACACTGTGTGGCCTTGTGTGTCTGACTTCTCTCACTGAGCATCATGTGTTCAAGGTCCGTCCACATTGTAGGGACAGTCAGTGCCTCCCTCCTTTTCACGACTAAATAATATTTCAGAGTGTGGGCGAACCACGTTGTGTTTATCCATTCACCAGCTGCTGGACCCTTGGGTTGTTCCTTGGGTTATGCCACTGTAAACAACTGTGGACTGAACACCTGTTCACAGCAGGCATTTTCAAGGGCATCTGTTTACCTCAAGCTGGCAGCCTCAGAACAGCGCACCCACTAAATGAATAAGCCCCCCCGCGCCGTGCTGTCTAGTGCGACAGCATCTGAAATGGAGCTCGTCTCAACCCATGAGCTGAGGCAAAACACACGCCGGATCTCGAAGACTCAGTATGAAAAAAAAAAAAGTGCAATGGCTCGTTAATGATTTCTACACATATTCTCTCTCCAAATAATATTTTGGATGTAGTATGTTAAAAATGAATTATTAAGATTCTTCTCGACCACTTCTCTTTACAGGTTATATATGTGGCTTGCCTATTTCTATTGGAATTGAGAATTTTGAAGGAATGAAGCCTTTCCTGTCCCCTCTGTGCCCTACAATAACCAGACGTGGGTATTTTGGGCGGAAGGAGAGAGGTCTGCATGCGGCTTCTGAAGGCTGTACTAGAACTTCCCCAGACTTCTACACGGGGCCCTGCAGCCCCCCACCCCCGGCGGGGGTCCCACCTTCTCGCAGCACCACGCGTTCATACGGTGGGTAGTGACCCTGCTTGGTCAGATCCGACAGGTCCTCGCGGCTCCGATGGGTGGTCTTCTTGGCTCTCTGACGAAGCCCACGCAGCCGCCAGAACTCGGCCCTGCGGCCCGGGCCCTCGGGGGCACCGGACCCCGCGCCCACGGCCCGCTGAACGGCCTCCAGACTGGCCAGCTGCTCTGCCCTGGGGAGAGGGGAGATTGCTGAGCCGGGATCGGCAGATCACAGCCCGAAGACGTCCCTGTCCTGGTCTCAGGGGACCTGCGGCCTGTCACATGGCAGGGGGACTTCGTAGATAGATTAAGTTCAAGCCCCTGAGGTGGGAGATGACCGCGGGTACCCCAGGGTCCAGTGTCCGCACAAGGTCCTCATAATGGGGAGGTGGAGAGATGGACGAGGCCGCGCTGCTGGCCGTGACTACAACAAGGGGGACAGGGAACCCCGGCCAGGGACGCGGCGCCTCTAGAAGCCGGACAAGGCCGGGGCGGCTCTCCCTGGAAAGCCTGGCCCTGTCTGCGTCTGGGTGTAGCCCCAAAAGATCCAGTTTGCACTTCCAATCTCCAAACAGGAGATGATAAATGTGTGTGGTTGGAAGCCACCAAGTTTGTGGTGACTTGTTACAGCGCCTGAGGACACCCACACGGCACCGCCCTGACAGCCCTGAACATCTGTCTCCTCAGGTGACCCATCACCACTGCTATGGAGCTAGGCGGGGAGACTGTGGCTGGGGGGGACTGGGCGGGGGACCGAGGCTGGGGGGGACGGAGCGGGGGGGGGACTGAGGCGGGGGTGGTGGTTGGGGGGAACGGAGTGGGGGACTGAGGCGGGGGTGGTGGTTGGGGGGGGACGGCTCCCACCTCCTCTGGCTGGGGATGACGCCCCGCTCCTGCTCCCGGAGGTCACGGCCCATGCGCACCGCCAGCCAGTGGCCCCCGCGGGCCTGGCTCTGCTCTGGGTCCGGACCCGGGTGCAGCGTGTCCAGCACGTGGAAGATGTCGCCGCGCGTGAAGCCCAGGCCGTAGGGCGGGCTGGGTTCCAGCTCGAAGTGCGTGCGGATGTAGAACGAGTCACCCACATGCGTCTGCACCATCTTCCTAAAGACTGGGGGGCGGTGGGGGGAGTGAGCCCACGGGGCTGCCTCCTGGACCGACCCCGGTCCAGGGCCATGCGCCCCCCACTCACTGTGCCCCCCACTCACTGTCCTGCTTCCGCTGCGTCACCAGCGCCACCTCCTCGCCCTGCGGCAGCCCCAGCAGGACCTGCACGGCCTCCTCGCGTGTCAGGTTTCGGAAGGGCACGTCGTTCACCTGTCAGGAGGGGCATGGGGTGGATGTGGCTCCTGGCACGAGACCCCAGCTGTCCCTCTGGACAAAGCTCACCCCCAACTGCTGCCAAGGGCCCCGGGGAACGGGGACAGCCTTGTGCCGGGGGCATGGCCCTGTGGCAGCCGGGCATCGCAGACACCTGACCGTCTTGACCCTGAGCCTGGGGCGTGGGAACTGTGTTCAGGACACGAGTGGCCGAGGCCTGGTGGGTTGTCAAGGCACAAGCGTGACAAGATCATGCCACTAGTGAGACTGTTGTGACACTCCCAAGAGTCAGGGCGTAGTCACAGAGTTGTGACAGGGACAGTGATGTGCAGACAGGGACCGTGGGCCACAGACAACACGTGCTCTCAAGGTTGTGACCAGGTCAACAACATATGGAGGCAGACAGTGGTCACACCCGCTCTCAGCAGAGCCAGGGGAGGAAACACAGGCCGTCCGGACCAGGAGTACCCCAGCAGGCCACCGCGCCCACGGCCAGCTGCGTCCAGGTCACCTGCAGAATCTGATCTCCCTCCTGGATGCCCTGCTCCTCTGCCGGGCTGCCTGCCTGCACCCCTGACACAAAGATGCCCATGTCGTTGCCTCCTGCCAGCCGCATCCCAATGGTGGTGCCCTTGCGAAAGCGGACCACGCGCGAGTCGGGGCTGTACCTGCGTGGGGGGGAGGGACGGGGTGAAGGCAGGTCAGGCCTGAGTGGGTGGAGAGGGGGCCGCCCCCTCCAGGCCTCAGTTTCCCAAACAGCCCACGGGACCTGTGGTGGTCCCATCCACAACCATGTGGGAAGGTGCCCTGGGGGCTGTGGGAGTCTCGGGTTGGTGGGACTTTGTTCTGGGGTATACGTACCCACGGTCCTCCATGCTCTGACGGCTGGACACCCGGTAGATGTCATAGCCACTTTGCCTGGGGGCATCTGAAGGGGAACGGCTAGTCTTTCCCAAGCACCCTGGCTGGCCCGCCCCCAGACCTCTGTGGTAGGGTATCCCTGCCCTGCAGAATGCCGTCCCCCGCCCTCGGTCCTTCCCGGAGAACTGTCCCTGACTTGTGCTTGCGCCACCTCCGCCCACTGTGTCTGACACGACCTCACTGGCTGCGATGTCAGAGGACGGGTGCCTGGAGCCACCACCCACCCCACTCCGCTCACCTGGTTCTGAGGCGGTTCTGGAATCCACTGAACTTTCCTGCCTAAGCTGGGGGCTCTCTCTGGTGGGGAAAGGGTTTGGGGTGAGATGGGGATGGAGGTCAAGGGGTGACTTTTAGAATTTTCATTTGTCTAAACTCAGATTCACATCTCGGTCCTGCCCCTGTGTAACTAGGTGATGGCAAGCCCAGGGCCAGGATGCAGCCATCTGTAGGCCAGGAAGGGGCCCTCGCCGGTGTCCTGAGTGTGGACCTCCAGCCTCCAGAATTGTGGGAGGTCACTGTCCACGGTGTCAGACCCCTGTCTGTGGGTGTGCTTGTAGCAACTAAAGCTCAGGTAACCCACAGGAGGAGAAAACCTCCTGCAAGAGAGGCCCGCTCCGAGCAGGAACGAGTCAGTTATCGGGCCTTTCACACAAACATGAGTGGGGAGATCTGTGCTCCTGAAAGGAAATCTTGATGTTGGCATTTCCAGGGTTCATCCTCCGAAACCCCAGGACTGAGTGAGTGGGGGTGGGGAGAGAAATTGGAAAACGCCACACTCCCACCTGCCGCCTCTTGGGGCAGATAAGCCGACTCGGAGTCTGCATCTGAGACACCTGTCGAGCTACTTGGGCCCGTCTGGCCAAGAGACCCTTCAGGGTGCAAGTGGAACGGCCCCTGAGGTCACAAGAGAGTCCCCGGGATCCTCTGAGCAATGCCACCCGTGTCACTCTATTTTGGGTTCATCCACCCCACGCGCTGCCACGTGCGTTCACCCGGGCCTTGTAAACGCGCTCTCTGAGGCATCCGCTCTCATGGCTGCCTCGTCATCCTGAGCAACGAGTGGACGAGAAACTCGCGTGGCGAGCGCCGACTGGGGGCTAAGCACACACGCGCATCGTCTCCTTTTGTCACTGTCAACTAGCACCTTAGGGAGGCGACAGCTGAGTAAGAGCTGGGGCCTTGGGGTGAGCCGTCCTCTGGCCTCCGAGAGGGCCCCCGACACCCCCCACCTCCTGGAACGATGGCCTGCTGCAGGCCCCCCCCGCCTTCCACACTCAGACTGACACACGGCGGGGGGACAGCGTGAAGACACACAGGGAAAGGACGGCCGTCCAGCACCCAGGAACCAAAAGCCTCATACTGAGGGCAAGAAAGACTGTGTGTGGGTGCGTGGGGAAGCTCTTTCAGGTGGGCCACCAGGACTACACCCCCAAGGCTACCCCCAAATAGAAAAAATAGGCTCCCGTTCCCGTCCTGGCCAACGGGGATACGTACACAGGGGAGCCGGTTCGGCTGGTGTCGGGACTCCGCTGCCTGTGCCGGTGCTGGGGGGGCGGTGGCACGTGGGAAGGTGGCGCCTGAGACTGCTCCGAGCCCAGATCCGAGATGTCTGCGGGGGGAGAGGGCGTCCCATCAGCCATGCCACGCCTTCCCAGCTGGACCCAGAGCAGAGAACATCGAGGCCCCTCTAAGCAAAGGAGCCTAGGCCAGAGTCAGGCTCGGCCTGGCCTCTCCAACTCGGACTTGCTGTGTGGCCTTGAGCAAGCTCCGGTCCCTCTCTGGGCCTCTCGGGGCCAGGCTCGCCGATTCCTGCTCGGCCCTGCCTGGTATCCTCCGCCTCCCCTGCTCTCCACTCAGCACCCCCAGGGCCTGCCTCCTGGCCGCTCACCCTCCAGCAGGGAGCTGTCGCTGTCGCTGATGGCCGGCGGGATGTTCACGAGGAACTGCCTTCGGTCCCTGAGCACCAGCAGGGTCAGCTTCCTGTCTGACTTCTCGATCAGCTGCCGAGTATCGCTCAGTGACAGGTTCTCACTGGACACCCCGTTGATCTAAAAGGGACCAGGAAAGGAAGACAGGACATGAGTCGAGAAGAGAGAGGGGATACCAGAAACAGATAGTTTGGGGGGTAGGGGGGACTAGAAACATACACTCCCCAGGAATTACTAAAAATAGACATTCTCTGGAGAAAATGTCTGTGAGAGGAGTATGCCAAAAACTGACTTCCACAAGAATTCTAGAAATGGAGTTTTCTAAGGAGGGGACACTAGGGACCTAGAAGGGGGCGTTTCCCGGGAGCTACTAGGAGCGAATATTAGAAACGAGTCTAACCAGAGAGAGGGGAGGATGCTCAAAGAGGCCGAGAACAGACAGCGAGAGGCAGATCACAAACAGGGCCTAGGAAGGACTTCCGGCACCCGCCCTGGGGACCGTCTGTTCTCATTAACCCGAGACTCCCACAGCCCCCAGGGCACCTTCCCACATGGTTGTGGATGGGACCACCACAGGTCCCCCACCAAGCTGTTTCTAGTGTCAGCCCCAAACCAGTAGAAACAGACAGGCCAAAGGGGCAACTAGAAACTGACATCTGGCAGTGGATGCGCCGCAGATGGCGGCGAAGAGGGGAAGGCCCTCTCCCACCTTTCGGAAACTGGCAAAAGTGCAGAAGGCAAGCGGTCTGGGCCAGGTCTGCTGACCTTGACTTACAGCGCGGTCACGCGGAACCCCTCCGGCCTGAGGATCCCTGCCCTGGCCGGCAGGAGGTCGGGGCTCACCTGTAGAATGAGGTCTCCTTCCTGCAGCCCGCGGCTCCGGGCAGCCAGTCCCGAATCTGTGATGTGCTTGATGAAGATCTGACTGCCTAGTTTGACCCCAAACTCTGTGGGGAAAGGAGGGAAACTGAGGCAGGGCCTGGGTCCCCCAGGAGCTCAGCTTGCTCGCCTGCCCTTGGCCCTCCCACCATCAGGGCTGCTGTCCCACAGGAAGGGGTCGGGCTTGGCTCCCTCCTCGTCACACTGGGGCTGTTCCGACCCTGACGTGACGACCTGATAAGACAGTGTCACCATGGGGGTTCTACTGTCACTGCATGGAGGCTCCAGGGAGAGCCTTTTCCAGCTTCTGAAGGGGCTGCGTCCCTGGGTCCCTGGCATGTGGCCCCTTCCTCCTTGTCGCAACCTCGCTCACGCCTCTGGCTCTGACCCTCCTGCCTCCTGTGAGGACGCTGGGCCCCTGGGGAATCCACGATGGGCCCCTCTTGGGGCCCTGGCTTAATCCTATCTGCAGTGTCCCCACTGCTGCATGAGGTGACATGTCCACAGGTCCCGAGACTAGGGCAGGGTCATCCTGGGCCACTCTCTTGCCGCCCACAAGCCACGTGGAGCCGGATGTCCAGGCGTCCAGTGTGGCCCGTCTGTGGGGATGCCGGGCCCCGTCGCCGCCGCCGGGCTCACCTTCGCTCTCCCTCCTCCGCACCAGCACCGACTTCACCGGCCTCATGCGCACATCCTGCCGTGGCAGCCGCTTGAAGCCGGACACCAGGGCCAGCCCATTGGCCTCGGAGCCGCCGCCCGGGCTCCGGCGCCCACGGCTGCCGGCCCGGCTCCGGTGGCCTGCCCGGGCCCGGTGGGAGCACCCGCCCGAAGAGCGGCCAGAGCCGCTGGACGTGTCCCCCTCGTAGCCCCGGCCGTGGTCGGCCTCCTCCAGCCGCCAGGGCCCATCCTCCTCGTCTGAGTCCTGGTGGCCGGGGCCACAGGGGCCGGCCTTGGAAGCGGGCAGCTGGACTTTCCGGGGACGCTTCACCGTCTGTTGGGAGGTGGAGGGGTGACCGGCTCAAGGCTCCGTCCCGTCCACCAGGTGGCCCTGGGGGACTCCAGCCCCTCTGGGCCTCAGTGTCCAAGCTGTGAAATGGGAGCGGGATCCCACTGGCTTCCGCTCACACTACCCACAGGCCCAGCGGGGCCCAGCTGCGGACGGGGTCCCCTCCCACGCAGCCCCACTCACGATGTTGGCCACCTTGGCGCAGGTCTTGAGTATCTGAATGGCGAAGGTGGAATTGACGCTCTCCATGGACACCCCGTTCACCATGACGATTTGGTCCCCGGTCCTGGGGGAGGAGGCAGGTCTCGGGGAGCAGGCCTCAGACGGGAGGTGCCCCAAGGGCCCCAGCGCGGCCCAGCGCCCACCTTGGGGGCAGGCACCCCCTATCTAATTCACTGGTGTTCCCGAGTTCATGAAGACATTATCTCCTGGGCCTCAGTTTTCTCATCTCCAAATATAACGCGACCGTGGGCAGGAAGCCGTGACCCCCACTGGCGCATCCACATGCCCCACTTTTTTTCCCAGCCCCCCGCCTCGCTTTTCTCCCTTTCCCCAGATCCACGTTGCATGTTCTTTCTCTCCCTGGAGCCGGTCCACAATTCGGGGCCCAGCCACATCACCCGTCCACCACTCAGGTCCCAGAACCATTTCCCAAATGCCACCAGGACCCGCCCCCCTTCACAGGCTCAGAACTCTGGTCCTCCCGCTCTGGCCACAAGAGAGGTTTCCAGGACTTTTTGGTCCCAGAGTGCCCGGGGCCACTATGGCCACAGGAATAGACGGGAGGGCCAGGAAGTGCCCTGGGGAGGGTGACGGCCAAATCACTGGCTAGGTCCCGCTGCCAGGTCCAGGGCCTGTGTTGACAGAGCAGGAAGGCGCCAGGCACTGTCCAGCCTCCAGCTTTGTGTGGCCCACACAGGTCCCTCCTCTCGATGTGTCCTCCCTGTGCCCGCACCCCACCGTCTTGGTACTCACTGCAGCCTGCCCTCAGCCGGCCCTCCTGGCACCACGTCGGACACAACCACGGACCCTCCCGGCCGGTCTCGGCTGCCGGAGATTGCGATGCCGAAGCCCCGGCGGGGGTCCTGAGAGGGGATCGGAGATGGGATGAGCTTTTGCTTCCCTCTGGGACAAAAGTCCTCCCATGGGGACCAAACTGTCACTCCCCCTGGCACCCACTGGGTGGTAGGGGGAGTCACCTTGCAAAGCGTGGCTGTGTGCTGTTCCCAGATGGTCAGCTCTTCCATGTCCAACACCTGGTAGGAGAGGAATGGGGGGGGTGGGTGTGAGGTCACAGCACGTCCGTCAGACCATTTGGGGTCCCCATCCCTGAATGGGGAACCCCAGTCTGTGGGCAAGTTGCTACCTCTCTTGAGACCTCAGTTTTTTCATTTGCAAAATCGATTTAAGTCTCCAGAGGACATCCGTCGATGTCTGGGGACATTAGTGGTCATCACAATTGGGGGTGCTCCTGACATTGAGTGCACGGAGGCCAAGGGTGCTGCTCAACACCCCACAGTGCCTAGGACGAACCCCACAGAGAGTGACTTGGCCCTGAAAGCTGTCAGCACAAAAGCCTGAATGACCTTGGGCAGTGGCACTGCTACTCTTCCTGCCTTCGGGGCAGGGAAGGGGGGCCCAAAGAGGTTCGGTAACTTGCCTAAAGTCACACAGCACAGAGGCAAACCTTGGCAGCCTGCCCCGCACCCTTGCTCAGCCACCTGGCCACAGCTTCCTTAATTTCGATTTCTTGGCTTTAAGAAACAACCCACAGGGATCCAGAGCCCCTGGAGGGACAGATGCATGTGGCCCAGGCTTGTTTCGCCTTGGGTAGGTTCACCTTCACGGATCCCTGAGGCCTCTGGGCTCCACTGCGCCCACCGGGTCAAGCCTGACCCATCCGGCCCACCCCGGCGTAGTTCACCTCCAAACCTTTGCCCTGTCTGTCGCCTGGGTTTGGGACACCCTCCCAGGATTCACTCACGGCTAGCCCCTCCTGCTCTGGTCTAGGATCTATGCCGGCTCTCCAGTCCTTCCTTGGTTAGCCCGTCCTCTCTGGCTCCCTATCACTCCTCCCCGTTTTATTGCATTTTATTCAGGGCATCCAAAACCACCTTAGATCATCCAGTTTAGTCATCGGTTGGGGAGTGTCTGGCCTGTCCTCTTGGTCTGTCTCTCCGGGCACTCAGGTGACCGCCATCAGCACCTGCTGGGCTCTCTCCCCTCCAGGCCTTGGCACAAGCCATGCTCCCCGACAAACTCCTATTCACTCTTTGCAGCCCCAGTGCCCCCATCCACACATCCCCGATGACTGGACCTTGGGACGTCCCAGTCCTCCTGTCTTTTCCACACCCCTCCAGTCTGGATGCTCCTGGTGGGCAGGAATGGGGGCCCTGGGACCCCAGCATTGTCCTGTAGATCCAGGAACCACGGAGCCTAAGGAATGGGTGAATGGTGGACTAAGGCAGATTCTGCCAGGAACCCAACCAGGTGTGTCTGGAGCCCAGAGCTCCCAACCCCAGCAAGGTGAGCTCAGAGGCGGCAGGGCTGGGCCTTCGCAGCCCCCTGCCAAGCACTGGCTGCAAACACAGGCGAGCAGAGCTGTGGAGCCAGCAGGACAGGTCATTTAATAGTCAAACAGCCCCAGGCGAGTGGCTCCAGGCAGACTTTCCCCCTCCCCTTCTATTCCCACCTCCGGGAACCGTGGGGGACGGGGCTGCGCACAAACTCCAGTTGGGGAGGGGATTATGGGAGCTGTTCCTGCAGGAAGGAGGTGGCAGAAACCAAAACTGCCCAGTCCTAAAGCCTCGGGCGTGATGGCCTGGGGCGAGCCGCGTGCCCCCCCACAGCCTCAGTTTACCCCTCCGGCCCTATCCGAAACCCAGTAGGTTGTGTGTGAACCTGTTCAAGTTCCACCCCGAAGGGTCATGTCCCCCAAATCCACCTCCCAGCCTGGCCCGACAGTTTACTCAACGCTGTCTCACGTGGATCATGCGAGTTAACGGCTCTGCACACAGTAGGCACCCACTACAAGGGGTGCCTTCCCCAGCAGCCTGGCCGAGCTCCCCAAAGCCCCCCAGAGCACCCATGAAGCCACCGCCAGCTCGTCCTCCATTCATGCTCCAGCTTCCCCCGCAGAACACCCCTGGGGACCCCGCGCAAACATTTCTACTCAGCACCTACTACGTGCCCGCGCTTAAAGTACATTTTCCCTTAGAAACTCTTTAAAATAACCCATTCTGTAGGCCGGGTGCGGAGAGTCGTGGGCTCCCCGGCCCCGAGGTGCGTGAAAAAGCGGGCATTGGAACCCAGGCCCCCCGGGGAACTGAGGCGGCCTTCGGGGCCGCCGGATCGGGGCGGCGGCCGCCTTCCCCGGGGCCGGGTCTCCCCGCCGGTCCCACAGGCAACGGGCGGTCGGGTCCGGGGTCCGGGCCCCGGCCCGGCCGGATCCCCTCCCTCTCCTCCACCCCCCCGCCTGTCCTCGCCGCGCCACTGGCCTGGAATCTCACCGCCATGGTCCACCCCGCGCCCTCCAGCGCCCCGGGGTCTCCTCGGGGGCCCTGGACCCGGCCCGGCGGTCCTCTCCGTGGAGCGAGGCGGGACGCAGCCGGGGGAGGTGGCGACGGACGGGGGCGCGGCCCGCGTCCTGCGGCCGCCGGCTCGGGCCGCACCTGCCGGCCTCCCTCCTCCTCCTCCCCCCCCTCCCGCGGGGCCCGGCTCCGCCCCGCCCGCCGCGCCTCAGGGCGCCCCGCCCCCCGCCCGGTCCCGGGGCGGCCTCCTCGCGCACATCCCGCGGTCCGGTCGGGGAGCCTGGTGGGTCCGGGCCTGGACGAGGGCGAGGACTCCGCAGCACAGGTGTTTTCGATCCCCCCCGCCCCATTTCCGGGGGGTTTAGTCTGTGTCACAAAGGGGGAAACTGAGGCCCCTCGGTCTCCGCACCCACCCGGCGCGGACCAGGGCGCGGCGGGGCAACTCCTCGGGCTCCCGGGAGCAAAGGGCAGACGCGCGCTCCTCGCCCGCCTCGCCGCGCCCTCGGCGGCCCAAGTACCGAAGGGGAGACCTAGGGAAACCGCGGCCCGGCCAGGAAACCCTCTACCTGGGACCGGGGAGGGAGGGAGGGAGGGAGGAAGTCACTTGGATGGGTGGAGCCGGAGGTGGCTCCATTCGCATTCCTTTCGGCTTCAAAACCACTCCCTGACTCCCCACTGGGTCTGCGCCTGGCCTCGCCCCAAGGCTGTAGCGCCAGGTCTTGGCTGAGACGCCCCTTCCCAGCCTCATCCAGTCGAGACTGCAGAGGGAAGGGACCCCTGGGCTGTGGGAAGCGGGGAGGCGAGAGGAGATCGGGAGATCAGGGAAGACCCCCTGGAAGAGGAGGCATCACCGCTGGGGTTTTGAAGGGAAGAGTGTTTGCTAAACAAAAAAGACAAACGATACAAAGTTTTTGAGCTGCCTCCCCCCCCCAAGCTGTCTTCTCATCTCACCCCAAAACACTAACCTCGAGACCCGAGTCAGCTAGATTCAGTCCTTCAAGAGTCCCCAAAGGCCACCAAGGCACGAAACCTTTGCAGAAGCCCCTTCTGAGGGCCTGTTGGCTGGAGGGAAAAGTTCAGCCTTCCCCAGTGTGACATTCGGCTACCAGCAGGCAAAACACAAAGCGGCATCAGGTAGAACAAGGTAAACGATTTTTACATAGCTGCGTATTTGTTTTAATAGGTCATAGGAGAAGTAAAAGGTCCTCGCTGGCACGCACACACACAGACACACACACAGACACACACACACACACTGGGGTCGGTGGCTGTGATTGCTCGGGAGGACTTATTGATTGGGACGCAAGTTTGGCCAATCAGACAGGTGGCCTGCAGGTGACGGAAGCTGGGGGAACACCCCGGATTCGCACAGCTACTGAGTGTTTCCTTCACTCCAGCCACTGTTACATGTGACATTCATGGGCCATTTTACAGCTGATAAAACTGAGGCCGGATGGGTCCCATGGCAGCCTGGCCAGCGAGAGCCGGATTTGGCTGTTTGACCCCACAACCCTCATTATCGGTACTTCTCACTATAGGGTGACTCTGCCTCTGGGGTACCCCGGGCCATGTCTGGGGACACCTGTGGTTTCACGACTGGGGGTGCTCCTGGCATAGAGTGGGTGAGGGCCAGGGATACTGCTCCACACCCCAGTGTGTGGGAGCCAGGGATGCTGCCTGGGAGGGCCCCGCGCAGAGAATGCGCCATCCCCGAATGTCAATAGCCCTGGGATAGAGAAACCCCACTGTAACCCCTCTTTGGAAAAGGGACAACAGGCCTAGGATGCGTGCATGGCCTCCCTCCAGCCACCACTCCTCTGGCCTCACAGTCATACTCTGCT
This sequence comes from Cynopterus sphinx, assembly GCA_030015415.1. Taxonomy (NCBI): domain Eukaryota; kingdom Metazoa; phylum Chordata; class Mammalia; order Chiroptera; family Pteropodidae; genus Cynopterus; species Cynopterus sphinx. The sequence continues at coordinate 38,267,582 of CM057390.1, read as the reverse complement.
CCAGGACACCCGATGGCTTCCTAGTACCCGTCAGATGGCCCTGTACCCCAATCCCAGGCTTTGAAGAAGGGCACTGGCCTTGAGTCCCCTATTCCCCCAACCTCTGACCTCCAGATCACTCGCAGAAATTAGAAATCTGCTTTTCATCAATCCACTTTATTCATGCCTTCTTTCTTCCAGGCAGTCACACAACACGAACGTGTGGAGTCCCTACTGCGCGACAAGTGCATTAAGTAGAAGGGAGTGGGGACCGAATTCCTACCAGGAATTGCAGTGCCAAACTCCAACCAGGAGAGGGCAGTGTGTGTGAGGGGGTTGGTGGAGGAAGCCGGGGGAGGGAAGGTCCCCAAAGTACCTGCTGGGCTGCTTCTGAGCACCTGTGGGGAAACTGAGTCCCAGAGAGGACAGAGGCTGAGCTGAGGTCCCCCTGCGTGGGCAGGAGGAGTGGGAGCCGGGGGCTTTACTCCCCGGCTTGGGGTCTCCCTAGTGGAGGCTGCTTTGTTCAGCTGCAGAATGCTAAGGTCACCTGTGGCCTAATGGGTGGGACCAGAGCCCAGGAAGGTCCTGAAAACAGCTCTGTACCCTGTCTGGGCTCTGGCCCAACCGCCAGCATCTTCTGAGTGCCCACTGTGTGTACATGCAACTGACTAGAGGTCTGGAATCCTCGGGGCACGTAGACATGATGGGATCATCACAGGACGTTCGTTTAAAAGGACGACCTAGGCTCCTGAGGACGTCAGCAGGGAGACATGACCTGGGCTGGGGCACGGGGAGGACTCCTCTGAGGAGGTGACATTTGTGACAGGAATTGGGTTTAGTAGAGGTCGCCTAGGTAAGAGGGAGCTGGGAAGAGGAACAGCCAGGGCCGAAGGAGGTGAGGGAGGAGCCATGGAGAGATCTAGAGGAAGGGGTTCCAGGTGGCGGGAACAGCATGAGCAAAGGCCCTATGGCAGGACCATGCCTGGCGAAGAGGCCTGTGCGGCTGGAGCAGAGTGAAGGGGAGAAAAGGAGGAGGAAAGGGGACAGGGCAGGTGCTGCAGGGCCTTGTGGGCCGGGAGGACTTGGGGCTTTTACCCGAAGAGAGGTGAGAGCCTGGAGGGCTGTGGGCAGCGGGACCTGACTCAGGTGTCCACTGATGCCTTCTTATGGCCTTCGTGGGGGAGACAGACTGAAGCAGGTGAGGGTGGGAGCTGGGGGGGACCAGGGAGGCAAACCTGGAGGCTCTGCAAGATGTTGCCTTTTTAAAAAAAGAAACCTTTTATTTTGGAATCAATTTAAATTTACAGACAAGTCATAGGTATAATTCGGGGAGTCCCCATCTGCTCCTCACCCGGTTTCCCCCATCATGAATATCACGTGAGACTTTGGTATATTTGTCAAAACGAGGACACTAACGTCACTGTGTCACCCTTGAGTAAACTCCAGGCTGTAATCAGAGTCTACTGATGCCCCTTTTCTGCCCTGGGCCTGGGCCAGGATCCCCCAGTATGCTGGGTCGGCGGGTCTACTCTGGCTCCTCCCCCTGGTCCACAACCTTCACACCTGGAGACACCTGGAGGCCACTGCCCCCTCCCCCACCACCACGTTCTGTCTTCCTCATGACCGGACTGGGCCACGGGTCTGAGGAAGGGCAGATTCGGGGTGTGGCAGGCTCCCCTGTTGCATGTCGGGACTGAGGAATGTCCCAGGCATTGGCAACGTGGGGTCCTCAAGCACCTTAGTGACCACACTTTGAGGGAAGCGGAAAGGGAAGGTGAGGAGGGGCGCGTAGACCCACCTAGAAGTTCGGAGTGTGGGATGCAGCTGGAGGGGGCTCAGTGGGGGTGTCCCCCCGAGGTGGGAAGAAGCTGGGTCTCTAGAAGGAATCGCTGTGTGTGTGTGGTGGAGGGATGCTGAGTCTGGCACGAACTCTAGCGCCTCTGCTTCTGACCTCAGTGTCTCTGTCTGCATCACAGGGACTCGGCTCTGACTTGAGCCCGCACCCCAAGAGCTTTCCCCGGGGCTCCCTTCTCCACTCTGGGCCAGGAGGAGGGAGACAAGCCCTGTCTATATAGCAGGGATCTGGCCCAAGACCCCCTCCCTCCACGTCTTTCCTTCGGGCCCTCTTTAGTCCTGCTCCCTGTCACCAGGGCCCTTCAAAGTCCTGGTGACCCCGCGCTAACAGCCCTTATCTGCTTTGTGGCTGAGCCTGCCGCGCCTGGAACCTGCCGGCCCTGAGCGCCCGCACCCCCCTTTTCGGCGCTCGGAACCTTCTGGGCTCCCTGTGCCTCTCATCACCTCTGCACTCTTATTCAACCCTGGAGAATGCGGGGAACCAACTGGCGGGCGGCAGGTGAGTCTTGACCCCAGAACGGAGAATGGGACCCCGGGTTGTCTCTCTGCGTCTATCGACCAGTTTTGCACATATCCCTAAATTCGTTTCAGCATCCCCGACGCCCCTGTGCGTGTGCGCGCGTGTGCGCACGCATGTGTTCTTCCCTGACCCTCTTCCTTGAACAGGCTGTCGCATCTCACCCGTCCCCTCGTTAGGGCGTGAGTTAAGTGAACTCCTAAAGCACCTGCCTGCTTCCTTAGTGTGACAGTCTCGCTCTTACCTTTCTGAAAGAGAAAGATTATCCTCTAACAGAATGATACCCAAAGGCTTCGCGCTTGTGTCTGTGCCTCCGCCTCAGATTTCTGCCCTCCTGGGGGTGACACCTGTGCCACTTGCCTGTTGGAATCTTTAAATTTTCTTCCTAATCACCCTGGACACGGATCCGTCTCTCACACATCGGCAGATGCTATTGGTTCCACCAAAAGTCCTTCCGGAATCTGCCCGCTTCTCCCATCTCCTCTGCCTCCACCTGGTCCGGCCCCATCATGCTTCACCTGGCCGCAGGCTCCTGCCCTCTCTTCTCTCAGCCCGGACTCCCCACAACGGCTACCATGGGGCGCCGGTGACACCTGAGTCAGGGTAGGCCTCACCCATCACCGACCGAGGCCCCCACTTCCCTCACAGTAAAAGCCACGTCCTGCCTGCGCCCACGCCGCCCTGCGTGACCCGCCACCGTCACAGGCCTGCCCTCCCTCCCCCTCTCGCACACCCCGCTCCAGCCACGGGGTTTCCTTGCTGGTCGTCCTATGACCAGGCACGGTCCTGGCCCGCGGCCTTTGCACATGCTGTCCCCCCTCCCACAAATGCCCCAAGTCCCCACTCCCTCCAAGTCTGCTCCGACGTCGCCTCCTCGCTGAGCACCCCGATCTTTCAGACTGGAAAGCCCCGTCCCGCCTGCTTCATTCCTATGCCCCGTGCCTCTCCTGCTTTCGTTCTCCTGGGAGGCTGCCCACTCTCTGACCCGGGGACACGATCTGCTGTCTTATCGCGTCCTTTGTCCCTGCTCTGTCTTCCTCCACCGAGACACAAGCCCGCAGGAGCTCATGTCCACCTTCCCTGGGCCCCCGAGGTCGCGCGCAGCAGGTGCTCCATAAATGCAGCCTCTCTGTGGGGCAGTGGCTGCCCCGGGCACATCTCCCACCAGCCTCTGCACATTCCAAAGGGTGTCAGGCTCCACCTTGAGCAAACACTGTGCCTGGCGCCCTGCCAGGCCCGGGAGGAAGAACAGGAACCTGCACCCCCGCCGTGGACTTTCCCCAGAACTCAGGGCCGGGCCAGGGGAACGGGGTGCAGGCAGCTCCCAGGCCTCCCCTCCCGGCATTTGACTCCCCCTGGCTGGCCCATCTGCCTGACGGCCCTACTTTCCTGGGCAGCCCTGAGCCAGTGGCTGCTCCTCTCAGAGCCGGGGTCTGGCCTCTGTAAAGGCGGATGGGGCGTGACAGCTGGCTCTGCGCTCTGAGGTCTCATTCTGGGTGGGACAGCTTGTCCTGCATCCCTGGGGGTGGCTGAGAACATATTGCTTGCCCCAGTGTGCGCTGTTCTCAGCAGGTGACTCTTAATCCCCACTTTTCAGAGTGGAAAACTGATGTGGCTGCTTTCTCAGTGGGGACATACACTCTCCACCCCGTGGCCCCCAAATCTCAACCATTCCTGCTCCCTGGGAGCTCTGTGGCCTCGCTACCCCTGTGCTGACCCCAAATGCCAGGCCCATCCGGAGTCCCAGAAGACCATGCCTCCTGGCCCCAGGGGACCCTCTCAGTCCTGGACAAAGAGACTTGAGGTGCAATCAGACACTTGGCTCCCCAGGAAGCGCCTTTTGTCCTGCACCTGTGGGAGCAAATGACCTAGAAAAACCTTTTGGCACTTGACCCCTCTCCTCTTTAGGTTCTAGGCTTCCTCTGTCCAGAGACCGTCCCAGCTTCTCGCCCACGGTCGGTTGGCACTGGGAACTGTTGTGACAACTGTCTGCCCACCCCCACCTCCTCCTGCATTTCCCCATTGGGAGATTTTTCCCAGAGAAGGGATCAGGAAGCGATTAAGGCGACCCCTGGACCTATTGCCCCAGGCCCGGCTGGCGGCAGGAGAACAGGGACGCCCACACAGTTGTCAGAAACCTCAGGGCCTCTTCGGAAGGCCCAGCAGGAATCAGCATTGACCAGGGGCCAGGCGGTCCCACCAGCTGTCTCTCCCTGACCCCCGGCCTCCGGTCCTCAGTCTGGGGGGTTGGAGAGACCAGCCTGTGCCTCCTTGGCCCCCTGGCACCACCTGGGCCAACAATGACCCTTTCAGGTCCCTGGCTCTGATGTTCTGGGCTAGCTGCCAGGGGTTGTAACTGCCAGCCAGATAATCCTTTAGAAACTATGTCAAGTGCCCACGCATGAGTGTCAATTTCCTGCTTTCTGGGGAGCTGGGGGGAGGTGAACTGGGGTCCCGGAACCCCACTGTGAGGACTCCGGTCCCGACAATGGCCTCAGGATGGCGGGCCGAGCAGAGACTTACCTGTCAGGGAGGCTGGGTGGCCTCTGGGCAGGCAGCAGCAGCAGCCAGGGCCTGGGTGCCTGCGGGGCATGGAGGTGAGGGGGAAGCCTGAGGTTTGAGCCCTGGTCTCCCCACCTGTTTGCCCAATTTTTCTTTCCTTGTGGCAGCAACAGGCTAGCAGGTCCTGTGCTGGGCAGAACCGGCAGGGTGACATGCGACATGCACAGGCGAACTGGCAGTGTGAGCGAGACCAGGAGGCTGGTTGGGTGTGTGGCTCTGTCGTAAGGTGCTCTCACGTGGGAGCAGCTGGCCTTAACCCCTGCTCGCCCGGAGACCAGGGACACCTGAATCCCGCCTGCTTGTGCCGCTGACCTCAGTCCAGACCAGCACGCAGAGGCGGGCCCTGGGGAGGGGCTCCTCGGATGATAAGTTTGGGAATGAATGACTGTGTCTCCTGCAGCCGCTCCCCTCATCCCATGGCTGGTGCTGCCAAGCCTTTGCGCTTACTCTGCCCTCCACCAGGCATGCCATCCTGTACTGAGGCCATGGCAGGCCCGGCTCCTCCCCGCCCTGCCAATCTGAGAGCAAATCCTGTGCCAAGCGTCTGCAGTCACTCCCCACCTGGGTAGCTTTGGGTCTTTCCAGTTTCCTCATCTAACATATGGAAAAGCACTGCCACCTACTTCTCGGGGCAGTTTCGGAGGGCGAATCAATGAACGGACATCTGTAAAGCGCCTACAATCGGGCTGGCACACAGTAGGTCTGCACCTCGTAGCCGCCACCCACAGGCGGCTGGCTGGGATGAATGAGGTGCGGTTAGGTGTGAAATACACACCAGATTGGGAAAATGTGGTACCCAAAACAGAATGCCAAACAGCACGTCCCCTTTCATAGAGACTCCACGTTGAAATGATAATATCGTCAATGTGTTGGGTCCAACGAAATATATTAAAATTAATCTCATTTTTTTCTTTTTAACTTTTTCAGTCGTGGCTGTGGAGAAATGTAAGGTTTAAGATTTTAAATCTAGGTCAGCTTGCTTTGTCCTTCTCTCGGACAGCGTTGGAATAGGCGCCTAATGAATTTTAGCTGTTGAACCTCTCGTTTTTGGTCACATTTTGTTGCCATGATGTCTCATCGAATTATTTTTTGTGTAGCCGAAACTGCCTCCGTCTTGTGCTTTTCTATCTGTCTCTTCTCCTAGAGTGTTACCTTGTTGAGGGCAGGGATTTTGCCTTGCTCATCCCGGTGTCCCCGGGGCCTACAACACTGCCTGGTGCACAGTAGGTGCTCAGTAAATATTTGTGGCGTGAATGAATGAATGAATGGAATATGGGGAGGGGGTTGAGAGAGCCTGGGTCCCTCTTACCCGGTCCCTAGTGCTGCTGATGGTAACAGCCACTCCGGCCACCAGGCTTGCAACCAGCTCCGGGCCCGCAGCCTCAGTTTTCTACCCTGTAGAACAGGAATGAGGGAACAGGGATGTGGGTGGGAGGGTGAGCGGTGCCCACCCAGATCCCAGGCCCTGCCCTCCATTCCCTGCCTGTCCGCTCCTGTCCCATCCCCCACCAACTCTGGCAGCACTTTTTTTGTTTTAAAAAATTCAGGTTTCTACATGCACGCGCTTTGAAGAGTGGAATTCTCACTCATAGGTTTGTTCAAATGAGCAGAGTGACAGTTTCTCCCTTCAGTTGCGGTCCCTTTAGCTTCTTTTAAGCTAAATTATGTTGACATTCACTTCCCTGTCTCTCAATAACTTCTTGACTTTTCAGTTTTAGTATTGACTTCCTGCTAGGAGAGGTTCAGAATCAATGCTGAAGTTGTTGGTTTTTAAAAATTTGCTTCATTTTTGTGATCCTTATCACTGATCCAACCCCCCAGCCCTTCTTCCACTGTCTGAGCCAGCGCTTTTCAAACTCTCTTGGGCATTCGAATTGCCTTAGGGGGCTCTCTGAAACCCAGGTTGTGGGCCCCCCACACCCTTGGTGTTTCTGAGGCAGGAGGTCTGAGTTGGGCCCAGATTGTGTGTTTCTACCCAACTCCTGGGTGATGCTTTGAGAACCGCTGGTCTGAATCTCTCTCCCAGACGGATTCAAGAGGAATCAGTTCTATTTTTGGCACTTGTGCAAAGAACTCTTCCCTGAGCCTTTGTTTTGTTTTCAATGGTGGTAAAATACATATAACAAATTTACCATCTTGACCATTTTTAGATGCACAGCTCAGCAGCATTAAGCACACACACACATTGCTGTGCCACCATCCGTCTCCAGAATTTTCTCCTCTTCCCAAACTGAAACTCTGTCCCCATGAAATGTTCACTCCCCTCCCTCAGTCCCTGTCTTTACCATCTACTTCCTGTCTCTATGGATGTGACTCCCCTGGGGCGTCACATGAGTGAATCACACAGTATCTGTCCTTCTAGGGACGTCACATGAGTGAATCACACAGTATCTGTCCTTCTGTGTCTGGCTTCTTTCACTGAGCATAATGCCCTCAAGGTCCATCTACATGGATGTCAGAATGTAGCAGGTGTCTGTCCTTTTTAAAGCTGAATAAGACTTCACTGTCTGGTTGGACCACACTGTGGTCACCTATCATCTGTCCATACCCTGGGCCCTCTGACCCCTCCGCTCTAGCCCAGCTCACGTCTCACAGGGCACAGCGACCCGGGGATTTCCTTTGCCCCAGCCTGGGTCCCGTTTGTCACGTCTTCCTTTTTTTTGATCTGCCTCCTCATTGTGCAGAATACTTCAGGATCAGTTGTCTAAGCCTTGGGTCTGACTGTGACCTGCTCTATCTTCCCAATCCCCTGTCATCTCATCACCAAGCACTTCAAAACCCAGCCCCATCAGCCTCCTGTGGACCTTGCCAGCACCCCAGGCAGTGATGAAGGAATACGTCTCCAGATGGGCCTGGGTGAAAGCATCCCAGTTTTGTCCCTCACTAGCAGGGTGCTGGGAACCTCCCCCACAGCATAAATCAGTAATGAATAAAACTACTAATGGTAAAAACAGTTATTACTCCCCAAATCATGACCTCACAATTAATATCCACCTAAGCCATATTGTTAACAAATTCACCATTAGACTTTAATAACAATATTAACTCAATCATTCTTAACACAGAAACACTCTGATTGACAGCACAGTTCTATATTGTGATTCAGAGCAAGTGGCTTCAGCTCTCTGAGCTCCTGTTTTCTTGTGTGTAATATGGAGAGAATAGTTTTCATTTGGTTGGTCAATATCATCAAATATTTATTGTGTTCTAGGTGTAAGGTTATGTGTTAGAAACTGGGAATGTCACAGCTGTAAAAAAAAAAAAAGCAAACAAAGGCAGGTCCCTAACGTACAGCGATATCGTATGCAAAGTCTTTAGCACCAAGCCTAGCATTTAACAATGTTATTATTTTGGATAATGTATTTACCATTATGTTATGAACAATGTTATATTGATATTTGTACATGATACATTAAGATTACTTACGCGATATGCATGAACTTTTATTTAATAATAATATTAATACATTATGTATGATTTACATATTGTGCATATAAATTACTTTATCGTATCGTCACCACCACTTACGCTAAAACACGCAACGTAAATAGCATAAATGTCATTTTATTTTATCTTTACTTTTTTAAGTGTCACTTTAGTGTTATGTGAAGTGATGCGTTAATCGCAAGTCTGAACTACCTACGTTTGTCAAGTGTGACGCGGCTCCCATTGCAGTGTCGAGGGACGGCATGGCGCTGTCCTTGCACAGCTTGGGCGCCAGGGGGCGCGCGAGGCGCTGCTGGGCCTGGGACGCACGCAGGCCCCGCCCCGAACTGGCGGCGCGCCCCGCCCCGCCCGCTGTGGCCCCGCCCCGGCGCCGTGACCCAGGCTCCGCCCCGGCCCTCTGGCCCCGCCCCCGCGCCCCTGCCCCGCCCCTGACGCCCCTGCCATGGCCCCACCCCGGCGCCGTGGCCCCGCCCCTGCCCCGCCTTCCGGGCCCCCCCGCCGCGCTGCCGCCGGTGGTTGTTGTTCGGCGGCGGCTCTGCAGCTCGGCTCGCAGCCGCCGTCGCCGCGCGTCCGCCGGCCGGTCCGAGCGGCCATGGAGCTGGAGGTGCCGGACGAGGCCGGGAGCGCCGAGGCGGGCGCCGGGAGCGCCGAGGCGGCCTGGACGGCGGAGAGCGGCGCGGCGGCAGGTAACGGTTCCGGCCCGGCCCGGCCTGGCCGCGCGGCCCCCGCCCGAAGGTCCCCGGGCCACCCCCGCCGGGCCCTTCCCCGCCGGGCCCGGGGGCGCCGTCCGAGCCCGGCGGCGCCCTGGGGGGGGTGGGATGGGGTCGGGAGGATGGAACGCCCCGCGGGAGGGAGAGGGCGCCGCCGGGCCGGGGGTCCCTGGGGCGGGGCCGCAGGCTTGGGGCGCGGGCGGGGGCGGGCCCCGTTCTGAGCGCCCGTGGGTGGAGCCGCCCCCCTTGGAGGCGTGCGGGGACGACCCGTCCGCACCCTGAGGGGATGGCACCCCTATTCAGGACGCGTGCGGGGGGGCTGCACCGGCCCCCGCTGAGGGCGCCGGGGGCGACGGTCCCCAGTGTTGTCGGCAGGGCACGGTCTGACCGTGTGGTGTGGTGGAGCACCCCCCGGTTCGGGTGGGGGCCCTGTCTCCAAGGCGGGGCATCCCGGTGGTGACACTGCCCCACATGTCTCCTCCCGCCCGGATCCGGCCTTTGGGCCGCCCACCTTGATGGTTTCAGCTTCCGGGCCTCACTCCCGCCTCCCACAAGGGGTCACCCCGATGGGCACATCTTATCAGCAGGAAGGCCAGGGGCAGCTCGGGTGGCGGAGAGAGGGTGCTCGAGGCCATCTGGGTCAGCCTGCTCCCTCTGGAAGTCAGCAGACCCAGGTTCTGGTGCGCTGGCCATTTCCTCTCTCCCTGGGTCTCAGTGTTCCTCCTTGTCACAGGCGGGGGCCACAGCTAAGGGCCTGCCGTCTGGAGGCGCTTGGAGTGCTGGGGCTCTGCAAGCAGATGGGGGAGGAGGAAGGCCCCCCCAGACCTGCCTGGATTTGAGGGCTGCTTGTGGCCCTGGAAGGCCTGCTGCCCTGGCCCCCAGCAGAACAGATGTGGGGGCCACTGGGGCCTCACCCAGCCCGGCGGCTCCTGCCCACCTTTCTCTGGGGCAGCCAGCAGGACCCGGCCGCTGCCCAGAGGAGCGCTTCCTTCTCCTGGTGAGGTCACACGCTCCCAAATAGGAAGTTTCTGAACCACAGAGCCCTCTGCTCCCCCCAGCTGGCCCTCCCAGGCGAGGCCTGCAGACACCCACATGGGCATCCTTGCTCCTCCTCCCTCGGCCTCCCGAAGCTTCCTTGGCCAGCATGGGGATGCTGAGCTGCCTGGCAGTTGGGAGAGGTGTCTGGAGAGCTGGGCTCTGGAAGGCTCCCACCGCCTCCTCGCCAGCTGCCTCTGGAACTGCCCAGTGGATGACGGTTTCTCCCGACCATCCAGTCGCCTGTCGTGGCTGCTGTTGCCTTGGCCTAGCCGGCACCACACGTGGCGGGGGCCCCCAGAGAGGTCATTTCTCAGCCCCCTGACTTCCTGCCATCAGCCCTCTGGCCTGGGCAGGTCAGAGACAAAACAGTCCCAGGCTCAGTGACCACGGGAAAGCCGCAGAGCAAACATTTGTCTTATCGGTCTGGGAGAGCCGCTGGGGACAGATAAAGTCTCAGGCCCCAGCTGTGGGACCTGGAAGGTCTGCTTGTCGCCAAAATCCACAGAAATCTGACTCCCTCAGCGAGTCATTTATTTTACTCAAAGTTCAGCAGTGCGCCCACCTCTCCAATCCCACTTCTCCTGACCAGGGTTCTGTGCGGTTTGGATGATTGCTGCCCCCACTTCTGAGCTGCCCCGCCAATGCAGGCACCCGTAGCCGGCCCTGCGTGTTCTTCACCAGGACGGTTCAGGCTACCTGCCAGCACTAGGGGCAGGAATGCTTTGTTCTGGAGGGCCCTCCTGAGCACTGAGCAGCACCTGGGCCCACACTCACTTGATGCTTGAGCATCTCTGCAGTTGTGACAACTCCAGACATCTCAGACATGGCCCAGTGGCCCCTGGAGACACAGTCACCATGGGGGAGAGCCGCCATGCTCGATCAGTTCTAACTTGCTTACTCTTCGTCCACATCTGGATCCCCCCACCCCATCTTGGTATCAGTTATTTTTTTCAGAGAGAATACGGTTTTGTGGTTAAGGGGGTAGGAGCCCCAGCGTTACACTGCTCGGGTTCCTCCGTTGCTTTGTGACCTCAAAGGGCAAATGCCTTGACCTCTGCAGACCCTTATGCCCACGTCTGTAAAATGGGGTGAGGGAGCCGGTGGTTAGCAGCAGCTGCTGCAGGCAGGAGCCTTTACTGACTCACCAGATCCCGCTGGGGAGCGCAGGCTGTTACTGGAGTTGCCTCCTGCTGTTAAGGCTGTGACCGTCTCAAGCGTGGCCTGTCCCTGGGCACTTCGGGTCCTGGCAGTTGGGGTCCTGCCTTCAAATGGCTGGGTCGGGGGCAAGCGGATTGAAAACTGACTGACAGGTGCCCGATGGCTTTTCAGGAAGGTCTGGCGGGCCGAGATCTCCCTGTGGCGCTGCCAGCTCAAGCCGTTATCACCTGGTCGTTCTGGCCAATCTGATGGGCGATAAAACTGATACTGTTGGTGTTCATAATCTGGCTACTTTAAATACAGGCTCCCAAGGTCCGGTCCAGAGAAGGCCTGACCGGTTCTCCTTTGGCTTTTGGGGGCTGTGCGGGGTGCCTGGGCCCAGGGGTTCGGACATGTTCACAGGGCCCACCGTGGGCCCAAGAGCTGCCTGTGGGCTTTGGGCCTGGGCTGTGGTCTGTTTCTGAGCTGACCTCCTCCTGTCCTTCCTGTTTCTGTGATATCTCAGCAGTCGCTTCTTCCCAGACCCCCAACACCTACTCTGGTGGCAAATTGTGTCAGCTTTGCCCTCACAGCCGACCTGGCATCTGCCTTCTCCCCCTCCTCTGCCTCCACCTGGTCCAGCACAGTCATCGTCATTGGCTCGGTCCCTGTTCTTTCCTTTGCTCCCTGCAGCTCCTTCCAGAAGCCTCCCACTGGAGACTGCCTCAGGCCTGCCCTCCCTCTGCCCACAGCCCCCCGGGCTCCTGGGGTCCTGGGTAGAAATCCCAAGTGCCCAGGGGGCCCCTAGGGCCCTGCATGACCTGCCTGTCCCCTCCTCGTCCAGCCCCCCCACTCTGCTGCAGCCACAGGGCCAGCTCGCCCTTCCTGCAGCACCCCGCGCAGCCCCTGGCCTGCCCCAGGGCCCTGGGATGGCCACGGCCCTGCCGGGAGCACTCGGCCCCCAATCTGCCCCCTTAGCTCGTCCAAGCTCTGGCCGAGGTGTCTCCGTGGCGGGGCCCCCCTGGCACTGAGGGAGGCTGGAGAGCGGGGCGGGGGGGACGTGTGAGTCTCCTGGCGGGTCCCCACCCCACGGGTCCCCTCGTCAGGGCCAGGGACGTCGCACAGGGTCCGGGTACTGAGGATGCGTGGTCACCCCTGAGGCCTGGAGCAGCGTTTGCCGGACACCGCCGGGCCCCTTTGGGGGACCTCGGGGGATCGGGGGTCTCCCCACCGGCGGGGCCAGGATGCGGGGCCACAGCCTGTGCCCCAAACGGGCAGGGCCGAGGCCTGGGCCGGGCACCCCATGGCCTGCGGACTGGGATGTGGTCGCCGACCTCTGACCTCTACGGAACCCCGGTGGCAGGGGCAGGGCAGGGGTGAAGCAGGCCTCCTGGTGCCTCGTCCTGGTGACCAGGTGCGCAGTGACCAGGACCTGCGTGGGGGGCGGGGAGGAGGCTACCCGAGGGAGAAACGGGCCGGCGGGCCGCCGAGGGTGCGAGGGGACATGCAAAGGCCTGGAGGCTTGGGGGGGATGGGGGGGCTAAGGCAGAGTCGGGCGGCCTGGGGAGGGGTGGAGGCAGGTGAGTAGGCTCTGGGCCCGCCTCAGCATCAGTCCTGAATTCGGTCGGTCCTGAGTTCCGCTGGCGGTCCAGGCAGGGCAGGTCCAGGCAGGGCAGGTCGCAGAACTCCGGCTGCTCACTGGGGAAAGGGCTGCTGGGGGCCTGGGCCAGGGTGTGGGGAGGAGGGAGGTGAGGGAGATGAGGAACCCTGGGGGGCAGGGGAGCGGTGGAAGATTTGGCCTGCACCCTGGGGTGGGAGGGGTGGGCAGGGTCCAGGGAGGAGCAGGTCTGGGGGCGGGACCCCAGGGGCTCCTGGGGGTGCAGGGCAGGGGGCGCCCCATGCACCTGGGCAGGGCGGCTCGGGGCTTGGGCACTGGGCCTCTGAGCAGCCAGCTCCCTGCCCTCTGCCTTGGTTTCTCCTCTGCAGACGAGAGCGGTCGGGACCCAAGGATTCAGGCGACAGGAGTCGGCCAGGCCCACAGCCCCTGCGGCACTCATTAAATGACAGAGTGTGGCCTTGGCATTTACAGAGGGAGGGGCGGGGGCTCCATGGGCCCCCAGGCCTTCCTGCTCCCAGGTCCTGTCAACAGGGCCGGCCCCGTGTCACCACGTGTGACAGGGCAGGTCGAGACCCCGCCAGGGATTTCCCTGCTGCTGCCAGCTGGACCTGCAGCCTGAGCCCAGGGACTGCCCCCTCCATGGGGATTGCTGACCGGAGGGATTAGCCTGGGGGCCCTGCCCCACCTGCCCCACCTGGCTGCACTTGGGGTCCACCTGAGGGGCCCTGAGCACCTGAGCCCTTGGGACAGAAGAGGCCTCGGGGCTCCGGCTTTGGCTGGAGGAAGGACCCCAGGTGTCTGTCACGTCAGCCCCTCTCCTGCATGCACATTTGTGACCTTTCTCCTGGACGGGGTGTGGGGCCGCTGTCAGAGGTGTCGACAGTCCAGGTCTGGTCCTGTTCTGGGGCGGCGTCTCCCCTGTGTCGTAGGCCATCGTGCAGCCCCATCAGGAGCCATTTTGGCTGGTGGCGCAGCGGGCGCTCCTGGCAGGAGAGGGGCTGAGGGGCTGGTGCAGTGGAGGAGCCAGGAGAGTGGGCCGTGGCGTCTCAGCAGCCACGGGGCACATCTTTCAGCCACCCTGTGCCTCCGTTTCCTGGCAAAGTGAGGTCACATCTGCCTCCCTCCGTAGTTCATGTGGGGCTGAGTCAGCACCCACGAAGCTCTCAGCAGGGTGGGGTGAGTGACACGTACAGGGCGTGGGGAGCAAAGGCTCGGGCCTGGATGGTACCATGTGCCCGACCTCGGCCTGCTGGTCTCCTCGTTGCCTTTGCTTGGGCGGGTCCTGGGGGGTCCCGTTCCATCTGTCTGGTTCCGCGTTCCCTGACCCGTCCTGCACACAGCTCACAACTCTGAGTCACACGCCTCACAACTCCTACTCCATTTTCTGGGAACAGTGCAATGAGGTCTTTCCCATATTCAGTTGCGTTATCAGTCTTATTGATTTGTAGGTGCTCTTTATATATTATGTGAGTTTTTCTGTTACCCTGTGATGCAAGTGGTACTAGTTTCTCGTCTTCTCGAAACGATGCTCATTAGTGCCAGGCAGGTATTTTCCCTTTAATGTGGTCGGATTTGTCAATCTCTCCTTTTATGGTTTCCCAGTTTGGTGTCACAGATGGAAGGAAGAGCCTTGCCTGTTCTGAGGTTAAATTCTTCTAGTACTGCTTGTGATTTCACTTTTTTTTTTTAACATTTAAATTCCTACTATATTTGGATCTTATCCTGGCACAGGCACGAGGGCTTAGTTGATCCCAGCTTTCCCAGGTGGCCCAGAGTTGTCTCAGCCCCCCTTTTCTGCATAATCTGCTGTCTTCACTGATTGGAGATGCCACCTTGATTATACGCCGAATTCCTGTGTGTGGCTGGTCTATTTCTGGGCTTTCTATTCTGTGCCATTTGTCTGCCTGTGCCTCGAGCAGCCGGCACGTCTCAGGCTACAGTAATGACACGCTTCCTGGGAGAGCAGCAGCCAGGGCCAAGGGCAGCAGAGAGCGACCTTCTGTCTTCTCTCCCTTCTACAGAGGTAGTGCCCGTCGTTTCAGACCGCACTCTGTGCCCACGCGTACCCATCTCCGTACGGATTGTTCCTTTTTTAGCATTTCATTTTGAAACCTTTCCAGCCTGCAGAAAAAGGCACAGTAACATGAAGGCGACCACTGTCGCCCATCACTGAGGTCCCCACCTGCCACCTGTCACTGAGGTTCCCACCTGCCATCTGTCACCGAGGTCCCCCACTGTCACTGTTCCACCTCATTGCCTTGGTGCGTGCATGTGTGTGACTTTGCTGGGATGCTGGACTCAGTTGCAGACACGATGCCCCTTTGTCCCCAAGTTATGGAATTCGTGCCCAATGAGCGTGGACGGAGTCCCTGGAAACAGGTGCTTACTCAGCTCGGTCCTCGGCCGAGGTTCGGGCACGTGACACAGGCCGGTCCGCAGCAGCTGGTCCGGAATTGTCCCGTGCAGGAACGGTTCGCTCCCGATGGGGTTCAGTCCAGGGTCACATGGCATTTGGAGACCTGGGGACGGTGGGGTACCTGAGGGCCCGAGACTGGACAGGCTTCCTTCCTGGCTGACGGCTCCTCTGTGGACCTTGCCCCTACTGCCCTTTGAGAACGATCTGCCTTTGCACCTCGTCCCTCCTCCACCCTGCACGGCCCCGGCCCCCCGCCTCTCCTCCAGGAAGCCTCCCCTGGCCAGGGTCACTCCACTTAGCCCTTCCCTCAGCCTCATGGGACCAGACGTGGTGACAGTTGTTCACTGCCCCGTGGGCTGGCTTTGCCCAGCTCCTCGTGCCCTGGACTTTGTCGGCAGAACATGTGCTGGCCACAGACAGGTATGCGGCCACGGTGAAGGTTCTGGAACCTTCTTTCTCTTTTTCTTGACCAGCAGGGCTGTGGAAAACTGTCCGGTGGCCAGAGCCTGTGGAGTTCCGGCTCAACCGTCCACATCCTGTTTACCAGCCTGGAAGGGCCCCCCCATGCAGGCAGATGGGGGAGAGCAAAGGGGGGTGCAGAAGGAGTGCCCTCTGCTCTGGACATGTCAGTAAACGCAATCGCACAGCATGTGGCCCTGTGTCCAGCGTCTCTCCCCGCGTGTCGTGGGCTCGGAGCCCACCCATGCACGGTGAGCGACAGGGCTTTACGCCCTGTCGTGGCGGAGCAGCACCCCAGTGCGCGGGCACCACCTACGTGCCCCAACCCGGGACGGCCGTGCACGTGTGCGGCCGCACTCCGTGTAGACGACGCCGGGAGCAGAGTTGCCGGGGCGCGTGGAGCCCCGTTCGCCTTACTTTTTCTCTGGCATCTCGTGTTCTAGCTGTCACATCAGAGAAGCCACAGCCTAACCCAAGGTCGTGATGACGCACCCGTTTTCTCCTCGGGGTTTTGTAGTGTCGGCTTTTCCATTCATTTAGATTTGCGACGTGCGTTTTAACCGAGGTGGTCCTGGTCAGTGACACGTAAGGGCCAGGTGCTCAGCGTGGTCGTTGCATATTTGCACCCACTGTCGTGTGCTCGTCGCCGGAAGTCCTGTTGGTACACGGTGTGCTTCGAGGTGCTGCTGCACCTGGGGTGGGGCAGGGAGCAGCCGCCCCGGCCCATGGGGACCCGGCGTCCCAGCACCATTGGTCTGCCCCCCGCTGGGTGGTCCTGCCTGCTCCAGGTTAGCTCAACCGTGAGTGTGCAGCTCTGGTTCTGATTCTCAGCTGCTGTTTCGTTGCTTCCTGTGCCCGTACAGTTGCCGTAGCTTTGCGGTGAATTTTGAAATGGGGAGCTCATGTGGGAGGAAAAATGGGCCAAGAAACCTGGCACCTGGGCCCCGAGACAGTGCGTGGTCCTCGCCAGGCTCCTGTGGGGGAGCCCTTGGCCCTGTGAGAGAGGAGACGGGCACTGCTTGGGACTGGCCAGGCAGGAGGCGCCGTGGGCTGTGGCCTTGCTGGGCGTCCTGCCCTTGGATGGACCCTCGGCCCGAGGGGACGTGGGAGTGCAGGAGCTCCGTTCCCCTGCAGTGCTCGCCTGCAGCCTCCTGCAGCCCTCCAGGCTTCTCGCTCAGCAATACTCGTGCCCAGCACCAGGCTGGCATGGGGTCCAAGGGCACAAGGAGAGAGGCCTGCCCCGCAGAGCTCTCAGGGGGCCGCACACCCTCCAAAGGTGGGATGGCGGCGTGGCGTGGCGTGTCTGAGAGGGAGGCCCAGGTGGCCAGGAGAGAGCAGAGCTGGCAGGAGTACCCGGAGGCAGCCAGGACCGGCTGGTGACTGCTTGTGCCAGGGAAGGGCCGCAATGGCACACCCAGGGCCCTGTGGTGAGCGGGACCTGGGTGCCGCGGGAGCAGAGGGCAGAACCCCCCGCGTGTCGCCTCTTCTCGGGCACTGGCAGCGTGGCATCGGGCGAGGCACCGGCCACCTTGCTGCGCAGATTTAGTGCTAATGGTTGGGTAGTCAGGGCAGCAGGGCGAGGGGGAGAAAGGGAGGGGACGGGGCCGCCCTGCAGGGCCTCCTGGGCAGGGAGGACTTGGGCTTTGACCCGGAGGAGGGTGGCTGCCTGGAGGGCTGTGGGCAGAGGAGGGACCTGACACGGGCGCCCTCTGGTGGCCGGTGCGGTTGGGGACAGACATGGAGAGGGCCAGGGCTGAGGCCTGCTCTGGCTGGTGGTCCAGGGGGTCATGACGGGCCCGCAGGGCGGGAGCAGTGGTGGGGAGCAGTGGCAGGCTCCGGACAGCCAGAAGGGATAGCAGCGCACTGGCTGAGGCCGTGTGCTGCGGCCTCCCTGCCCCGGGGGCCCACAGCCCTTCGCAGGTGCCTGGTGTGCAGAGGGCAGGGGCCGCGCACCCCCCACCGGCCGTCAGCGAGCGGGCACTGGCGGGCCCTGCAGCTGTGCCCCCTCTGCTGGCAGGTGCTCCCCTCCCCCGGGCTATTTTAAAACTTAATTTCTTCAAAAGCTGGCTGGCTCATTCAGAAGATAATTGGTCACGTCTTGGCCTGGGAGGGGCTCATCTTGGCACATCTTGGTGGGGTCTCTCGTTCCCCAGCCTGGCCCCGTGGGTGGGGACGCCCGCCACCCCCTGTGGCTGAGTGGCCTCGGGCAACAGACACCCCCTGAGCAGCCACCCCTCCTGTGAAGATACACAAGGCCAGGGACCCAGGCGTGGGTGGGAGTGACGGGGTCGCCGCCCTCACGGGGGTAAAAGGGGAGATTTCAGAGAGTGTGGGGGACATGCAGACAGCGGGATTGGGGGATGGGGCCTGAGGGGCAGGGCAGCGAGGCCCCATCGAGGAGAAGCTGGGCTGAGACCTGAAGGCCCCGTGGAGACCCGGGGTGGGGTGTTCCGGGCAGAGGGAGTGGCATGTGCCAAGGCCCTGAGGTGTGCTGTGCCCATCCCCCAGGCCACCAGCTGTGAACTCGCCCCAGCCGCCTACCCCTCACCTCCTCCCGTTCCCTGAGCTCCAGCCACACGTCCCTTAGCAAACACTGCCCCTGTTCCCCCGCCCTGTGACCCTTGGCCAGTGCATGGCCTTCCTGCTGCCCCTCCTGGCATTGCGTGCATGGATGTTCTGGGTGAGGAGGGGCAGGTCTCTCCCTTCTACCAGCCAGTGTGGGACTGGGGTGGGAGAGGTAGTGGAGCCCGGGAGCTCTCTCCAGGTAGGGGCCCCAGGCACAGAGTGGGCTGTCCCCGAGCTGTCTGGTGGTCAGCACAGCGGGTGCCGAGTGGCCGCACAGGCCCAGGAGAGCTCAGACACCGTGGGGGAGCAGGAGGACACAGGCCGGGTGGCTTGTGGGGGAGGCTGGGACCCAGTCTGGGCAGGAATCCCGGGATGAAGGGCTGGCACTGTGGAGGGCGCAGGTGGGCACCGCTGGGTGGGTGCTGGGCCCAGGGGCCCCAGGTGGGCTGAGAAGGGGGGCTCCGCGGCCCCCACACAAGGTCTGGACTGTTCCGCCGTGTCCACCGCCGGCTTCCTGCCTTCTCTTCCTTTCTCTACGCCCCAAACGAGAAACTGTGAATTGTTCTGCTGTTGGGTGGCCAATAAAAACATTACGTCAGCCTTCCAGTACCTTCTGGCCCCCGGGTCTGCCAGAGCCCAGGTTCTTCCCTGTGAGCAGGACGCCGGGGTGGGAGCCCATGCACGGCTGCTGGTGGTGTCCAGGGCCCACCACGACCCCCACGTGGCTGGTCCTCGGCCTCAGTCCGCTGGCTCTGTCCCGCGGGCCAGAGGAATGATTTTTATTGAGGGATAATTCATATACTGTACAATTCACACTTTTAACCATAGTTTAGCGTTTTTTCATTTTCACTATGTGCAGCTGTCACCGCCAATCTAAACAGGGCCCTCTGCTAGGGTGCGGTCGACCCTGACCCTCGCCTGAGCCTGCTTCTCTGTCTCCCTCTCTCCCTCCCTGGGCTGCGCCCCCCACAGACAGCCTGGCCCCCTGGGGGGCCCGCAGCCTGGCTACACCTGACGGTGCCCACGGCCCTTCTCCAGACACGGGGTCCAACTGCCCCTTGGCATCTCCATGTGGGGCTCCCAGGGTTCTCACACCCAACACAGCCATGCTGTGCCAGGAACCCCAGAGCTGCCCTGCCCGTCCCCGCCCCAGCTGCCCGGCCCAAGTGACAATCCTGGGTTGTGCTGACGGCCGTTCTTCCCATCACTGCAGGGCCACAGCCTGCCTGCCCTACCTAGGTCTTCCCAGGCCCCAACCGCCGAGCCCCAGGACTGGTCCGCCCCGTCAGGGCCCACCTGGCCCCCGCAGCCCGCTGACCCGGTTCCCAGGCCGGCCCTTGCCCTGCCCCTGCCCCAACCTGTTGTCCCTGAAGTAGCCACCAGGGGGCCCCCCTCCCTCCCTCTAAAGGCCCTGGTCGTCCCCTGGGATGCAGACCTGCACCCCCTACCTGTCCCACCCCCCCACGTCCTCCTGGCGCTCCCCACTGCGGGCCCTTGAGAGTGGGGGCCAGGTCTGTCCTGGTCGTCACCGGCTCTCCCCGAGGCTGATCGATCCAGTGAGTGAGTTTCCTGTTGCAGCTGAAACAGGTCGCTGCAGGCTTGGCGTCAGACCACACACGTCTGTCCTCACAGTCCTGGGGCCAGGGTCCCTCACAGGCCTCACAGGGTGACCCAGGCGGGGCGGGGCCGGGCCGGGCCGGGCCGGGCCAAGGCTCCAGGGAGAACCGTCTCCGGCCTTTTCTGGCTGCCAGAGGCACCTCGACCCTGGCTCATGGCCCCTTCCCCTTGTCACAGCCAGCAGGCGGCCTCGCCCATCTCTCCGTGACCCTCCCGCGTCCTCTCTGAGGAGCCTGTGAAGACATTGGGCCCCAGGGAACCCAGGCTCGTCCCCTCTCGGGGGCCTTGACAGAGGTGACATCGTTGGGGGCCGGGGCGTATCTGCCACCACCCCCGCTGAACAGATAACCCTCAGTAGAAGCCAGTGGGGGCCTGAGGCCTCCCTCGGGGAGCTGGGGTTGGAGGGAATGGCCCTGGGGGGGGACTGCCTGCCTCCTCCCCTGTCCCCGGGCTGTGATGACAGGGCCCGTCCGCAGCCGGCTTTCCAGCACCAGCTCCCTAGAGAAGGCCGGGAGAGCTCCAGCTGGGGTCCCTGGCCCCTGCTCGCTGACCACAGCCCCCCCAGGGCCCCATCCTTCCCCACAACACCCCCAACCTCGCCCTTCGGGGTCACCTGATTTCTCTGACCCAAGTGTCCCCTGGCTAAGCCCTGCTCCTGCTGGCAGGGGAAAATGGTACTTCTTCAGCTCAGGGTCACTCCGTCTACTGCCACCAGGGCCCTGATGTCTTCGGGATGAATGGTGGCTCAGAGTCGGGGGTGGGGGGTTGCCCAGCATCCAGTCCTCCCGCCAGTCCTGCCCCCGGGTCCTGTCACTGCAGAGTGAGGTCATAGGCGCATGTGAGAGGGAGGGGCCATGAGGACAGCGGCCTGTGTCCCCCGGGCCCCATCCAGGAGGCCAGGCTGTCAGTCTGAAGTCTCTCCCTTCTCTTCCTCAGGTCTGGCCCAGAAAAAGACAGGGCCAACGGAGGTGAGTGTCCTGTGGGCCCCGCCCTGGCCTGCCCCTCCCCCTCCCAGGGGGCGGACAGGGAAGCCCCCAGCCCTGCCTGGGTCCTGTTCCCTGTCCTGCTCCGTGGCCCAGGCAGCTTGCATGGCTCTGGGCCCCCAGCACTGGCAAGTGTCAGACGGTGAAAACCCTTCCTGGTCGCCAGAGCTTTGAGTTTCAGGGATGGGTGTGGGGGAGGAGGGACAAGACCCAAGGACCCAGCCCTGGGCCAATGTGGTGGAGGCCGGGGAGGGTGGCCGAGGCAGGGGCAGCCCCAGGGGCGCAGAGTCTGAGGAGCGGGTTCTCACCGGGGGTCAGTGCCAGTGCCTGCCCCCTCCAGCACAGCGACTCCGCAGCCCTCGCGGGGGGCACAGCCCCGCCGTCTCCACGCCCACTGTCTTTACCACCTTCCATCGAGGTCTGAGAGTGTCCCCCGTGATGGCCGCTGCCCTGTAGGCCCCCGCGGCCCGTCCCCAGCTCTGGTGGGGTCGGCACTGTCCCTGGCCAGGATCACTCCTGAAGGCAGCCTGTGAGGGGCGTGTCTGCACCTGCCTTAGCACCAGGCCTGGCTGGGCGTCCTGGGTCCCCTTGGAGCCCAGTCTCCCCCAGGAGGTCGCCCTCCGAGGAGGGCTTTGTCCACTGCTGCAGGGCAGTGGGGGGGAGCTGGGCTGGCCCAGGCGCTGGCAGGGCAGTGGGGAGCCAGGGAGAGGGGTACAGAGCCGGGGCTGGTGTGCAGAGCACGGAGGGCTGTGTGGGCACCACGTGGCCGCAGGTATACAGTGGGTGCCCCCCTAATGTCAGTGACAGGTGGAGCCACCAGAGAGACACCTGGTTCCCGTCTATGGGCCGGCCTCAGCCCCCTGCTCTGAGCTGCTTCTGTGTCTCTCCAGGCCCACATGGCCCTCTCCACCGTCCTTCCCTGGGACGTCACACACGAGGGCCAGTGGCTTCCACACAGGCTTGCTGGGACGGCCATGTCGGTCCTGCCCCCCTGGCCCCTAGAACTCATAGGAGCTCTCAGGCCTGCCCCCAGGCCAGCGGGGCCGTGCCCCTCGGGTTGGGGGGCATGCTCCTCAGAACCTTTGCAGCCCAGAGGGCCCCACCAGGCATGACTGTCCACAGAGGACGCTGCGTGACGTCTGGGGACATCTGTGGTTGTCACACTGGGGGTGCATCTGGCATGGAGTGGGTGGGGCCCGGGATGCTGCTCAGCCCCCACAGCGCCCGGGACGGCCCCAGAGAACATCCATGCCCCCGTGTTACCGGGAGACCCTCAGGTTGGGCTGCTGGCCGGGCTGCTGGTTTCCAGCCTTTGTTGAGGACCCTGGTCTGGGCGTGGGCCCTTCGGGATGAGGCACTGCCCGCGGGCGTGCAGCCCGCCCACCTGCTTCCTCTCCCCGCGCGCCCCACATGGCCCAGCCTGGGGCTCCAGCTGGCCACGGTGACTAAGGCCCCCTCTCGCCAGGATTTCTGGAGCGCTGGCCCTGGCGGCGCATCCGTGCTGATCTAATGCTTCCCGTTCCTTCTTTCCTAGGCCCCGCCGATGACTGGACAGCCAGGCCCTGGCCACGGAAGGAAGCTGGGCCATCGGGGTGTGGATGCATCCGGCGAAACCACTTACAAGAAGGTTGCTGCTCTGCCAGTAGCCAGCTGGGGTGGGGTGAGGGGAGGCCCATCTGCCCCCAGCACACACGCAGAGCCTGCTGAGGGCTGGGTGCAGGCCATGGCCACGATCTGGGCACAGGCCCCTCAGTGCGGGCCCCAGGCCTGGAGAGTCCCCGGAGCCAGGCAGGTGCTGTGGCCTCGGGAACTGCCTGTGACCCTGGGCCAGCCCTCAGCTCCCAGCCCTCTAGCTCACCTAGAGAGGGGGCGGATTTCAGTTCCCTTCTCTCCCCTCCCTCCCTGCCCATCAGGAAGCGGTGCTGAGGGGAGGCAGCGATGGGGACCCCCGAGCCAGGCCCGGCCTGGGGAGCACCCAGTGGGCCCAGACCCCACGCCATTAGGCTCTCTGCCTCGGCTTCACCAGCCTCATCGAGAGGATGCACCGCGGGTTGCTGTTCTGAGTGTGTAGTCAGCGAGGGGCAGGGGGTGTTTCTAGGGAACTGCAGGGGTGTGCCGCCATCACGTGTCGGAGCGTTTCCATCCCCCCAGGATGACACCCTGCCCCCCTTAGTTGCCCCCCACCCCGCTCCCAGCCTGGGTCTATGGAAGTGAAGTTTGGGTGTCACGCTACATTGTATCCCTCAAAAAGGAAAACCCCGATGGTGGCTAGATCCCTGCTGGGTCAGGGCAGTTTTAAGATGTTGGAATGTTCTAGAACCTTCATTGAGAATGGGCCTTAGGGCCACACGAGGCGGTTTGGGAGCCTCAGCCAGGCCACTTCCTTGCCGCATGGTCATGTGGGCTGAGCGACTGGCCCTCGGCCCTCGGTCTGTGACAGGTGCTCCTCAGGCGCCTGTGGCCCAGGCATGGGGCAGGGGCCGGCCCAGGGGTCCTGATGCGACTGTGTCTCCACAGACCACATCCTCCACCCTGAAGGGCGCGATCCAGCTGGGCATCGGCTACACTGTGGGCAACCTGAGCTCCAAGCCGGAGCGCGACGTGCTCATGCAGGACTTCTACGTCGTCGAGAGCATCTTCTTCCCCAGGTGGGCCCGCCGCGCGTCCTCTGGACACGCACTCCCACCCTGTGTCTCCTTGGCTTCAAGGTCTGACTCGGGATCCATTGGGGCAGGGGTCGGTCTGTGGCTTGTTGGGAGCTGGGCCGCATGGCAGGAGGCGAGTGGTAGGAGAGCGAGCAGCTTCGTCTGCATTTGCAGCCGCTCCCCAGCGCTGGCATCACCGCCTCAGCGCCACCTCAGATCGTCAGGGATTAGAGTCCCAGGAGCACCGGTTCCCAAGAGGGCGGGGACCGCTGCATGAGGGAATCAGAGAGAGCCGGTAGTGTTTCTGTCCTTTTGAAGAGGGACACAGAAAGTACAAGGTTGTCTTTTGGTCTCACGCACACTTAGAAACGGACTGGCAACCTGGGGCTCGTCAGGTGTGTCCTGGCTTCCTTCTGGTCGCTCTGCCACCCCCCATGTGCAGCTCTTCTCACCAGTGGTCCCAGGGGGCTGCCCAGGCTTCGGCTGTCCCTTTTGCGTTCCAACAGTAGAAGGAGCAGAAGAGACATGACCAGGAAATGACACGTGTCATTTCTGCTCCGCTCACAGCTCAGTGGCCACACCTAGCTGCAAGAGAGGCTGGCAGGGGGCTCATTTCCCTGAGCCACGTGCCGGCCACCACTGTGGGCTCCATTGTAATGAAGGGAGGGAGAGTGGATATGGGGGGACAGCCTGAGGCTGGCCACAGCCCTTGGTCCCCTCGGGAGCCCCAAGTCGCCTTTTGGATTGGCAATTTGGGAAGGCCGCGGAGCTCTGTGGCTAGACCGTTTCTCAGGGCCCCCCCTTTCCTTCCTCTGCAGCGAGGGCAGCAACCTCACCCCTGCCCACCACTTCCAGGACTTCAGGTTTAAGACCTACGCGCCCGTCGCCTTTCGCTACTTTCGGGAGCTCTTCGGGATCCGGCCGGACGATTACTTGGTAAGGGTGTCGGTCAGCTGTCGCTGTGTCACAGGCTGGTGCAGTCCTGGTGGCTCAAAACGCCACCTGGCTGTTCACCTCTCCGTTTCTGTGGGTCAAGAATTGGGTGTAGCTCAGCCGGGTTCTTTGCTCGGGGTTGTATTCAAGGGGTGGTTGGGGACTGGGGTCTCACATAAGGGATTGGGGAAGGGTCTGCTGTCGTCACTGGTGGGAATCAGCACCCTGCTGGCCATGAACGGGGCACTTTGCTTCCCCCTCACGGGAGAGAGGGAGGGAGACAACCTGCCAGCAAGGCAGACCTGACCGTCTCCTGGGAGCTCCTCGCGGGTGGGGGCCCCTCACCCACAGCCCACCCCCCTTCCAGTACTCGCTGTGCAACGAGCCGCTGATCGAGCTGTCCAACCCCGGCGCCAGCGGCTCCCTCTTCTACGTCACCAGCGACGACGAGTTCATCATCAAGACGGTGATGCACAAGGAGGCCGAGTTCCTGCAGAAACTGCTGCCTGGCTACTACATGGTAGGGGGGCACGGCTATGGATGGTGTGGGGGGCCCTGCCCTGGGCTTCCCCCCAGGCCCCGTCCCCCGCCCCCAACCTCACGTGCAGCAATTCCGCTCTGCCCCAGCTCCTTTTAGCAGATGTGCGAGAGTAGTGGCTCCAAGGCCCCATGGAAGAGGTGCCAGGATCCCGGGGGCACCGCCCACCCACTGGGCCATGAGAAGCCTGCCCGGGTTCCTGAGCCTCACCCTGGGGGACCCTTCAGGGGATCCCCCCACACTTGTGAGCAGGCATTGAAATTTAGGCCCTGGCAACTGTCCCCGGCAGGGTGGGGAGTAGGTACTAGCCCCACCTCGCTCCCCATTCTCTCCCTACTGACACTCCTGAATCTCGGGTCCAGAAACCATGGCTCATGGACCGTGTGTCTCAGCATCGCTGACTCAGAGGCTCAGGGGAGGAGGGGCCGGGCCGCCAGCTGGCTCCTTACAAGGGACCAGCTGCTCCGGTACCCGTGTCCTTGTGTGGCGCAGGTCCCAGAAGCATGCGTCAGGCCCCTGGGTGGGGTGGGAGGGGGTCCTGCTATCAGGTGGGCTGCAAAGGGGAACACCGAGTCTGGCCTGGTGAGAAGCGAGGCCCGGACAGCTGGGTGGTATCCCACAAGGTCCTTTATTGAAAGTCATCTCGCTGTGCCTGGCTCTGTGGAAACAGACCCTCCTGGAGCTTCTAGCTGGGTAGGGAGACGGAGAATTAAAGTGCTGGTGTGACCCTTGGAAAGTTGGGGTGCTGGGCAGGGAGGCGGTCAGGCAGGATTCCTGAGAAGGCAGCCTTTGGCCTGAGAGCTGGTGGCCAGGTGGGGCCAGCTCCCTGCTGAGTGGCTGTGCGGTGCAGGGGGTCCCCCAACCACTGCCCACCCGCCCGCCCCCTCCGCACCCAGAACCTAAACCAGAACCCTCGGACGCTGCTGCCCAAGTTCTACGGGCTGTACTGCGTGCAGTCGGGCGGGAAGAACATCCGCGTGGCCGTCATGAACAACGTGCTGCCACGTGCCGTGCACATGCACCTCAAGTTCGACCTCAAGGGCTCCACATACAAGCGGCGGGCGAGCAAGAAGGAGCGCGAGAAGAGTGCACCCACCTACAAGGACCTGGACTTCATCCAGGACATGCCCGAGGGGCTCCTGCTGGACGCCGACACCTTCTCCGCGCTCGTCAAGACGCTGCAGCGTGACTGCCTGGTGAGTCGGGGGCGCCGATGGCCGGAGTGGGGGGCCTGCCACTCCCCTCCCTGTGGGGGTGGGGGTGCTGGAAGCCTCTCAGAGTAAGCCAAAGCCAGCAGTGCGGCCAGGTCCCTCCTGCTTCCCATCTGGCCACCGAGCGGCCACCGAGTGGTGCGTGCTGTGCTGCCCTTGTCCACAGCTGGCTGCTCGTTAGGGACGGGGACTGTCCTGCGGGGCTCTTCACCAGCCTTCGCCATCTTGACGGCCCCCTCCCCCGGGGCGCCAGCTTGTCGGGCCAGCTGCGTCCTCTGTGGCCCTCTGCTCCGCACCTCGGCTCCTGACCCCTTTGAAACTTGACATAAAGTCCCCAGAAAACCATCCCAGTGTCTCAGGGCCTGGAAGCTCCCACGACTGCATCCTGAGCCCCGGTGCGCACACTTGGTCCTGGGCTCCACCCTGGGGCCCAGAGCAGGGAGCAGGTGGCGTGCACAGCATCCGGGCCCCCAGGTGCAGAGCTGGCTGCTCTGTGGGAGGAGACCATCCTGGCCACTTGCAGAGCCCCAGGCCACCACATGGGCCGGTGCCAGCTCTCATCATCTACCCCACACGCCTTGGTCCCCTGGGCTCTGGGACTGGGATGGCGACGGTCTCCACGTGACAGGACTGAGTGCACCCAGGGTGCGGCTCGGCATCGCTGCCGGATTGTGGGGCGGCTGCGTGTCCTGACCCCACCCCCACCGGCAGGTGCTGGAGAGCTTCAAGATCATGGACTACAGCCTGCTCCTGGGCGTGCACAACATCGACCAGCAGGAACGGCAGCGGCAGGCCGAGGGTGCCCAGAGCACGGTGGATGAGAAGCGGCCGCTGGGCCAGAAGGCGCTATACTCCACCGCCATGGAGTCCATCCAGGGTGGGGCTGCACGCGGTGAGGCCATCGAGACAGATGACACGTAGGTGGCAGCACGGGGGGCTGGCGGGGCTCCCGGCTCCGGTCTGCCCACGCAGTCTCTCCGGGCGGGGCCCGGGCAGGAGAGTCGGCACAGAGGCGCGAGATGACAAAGCGCACGAGGCCAGACGGCTGTGTTGGCCAGTCTCTGGTGTGCACGTGGGGACAGCGGTGTCCGCCCACCGGACCCTGTGAGAGCCCGACAGGGGACACATGGCTATGGCCCCGGTGTTCCGACTGCAGTCAGTGGGCTGCGGCCATCGGCCGTCCGCGTGGGAAACAGATGTCCCCTTCCTCCTGCCGGACCCCATGTATGAAGCGCCCCTAGCCAGGTGTTGGAAAGCGGAGCCGACTGGGGATGAGGGAGCCCCTCTTTGTCAGGGAGCACACCCAGAACTCGCCAGGGGCAGGGTCCACAGCACTGCGTCCCCAGGGACAGGAGGCTGCCACACCCGATGACGCAGTCATGGAGCTTAGAGAGGAGCATGTCCCCCACTCAGCCTCGGCTACCCAACCTGGTCCTCCCTTGGGGACTCGGGGAGACAGCCACGGCCTGTCTCCCTCGCTGGCACTGGGGACACCGGGGCTGGGTCATTCTTTGTGGGGGCCATCCTGGGCACTGTGGGGTGTTGAGCAGCATCCCTGGCCCCATGCACTTAATGCCAGGAGCCCCCGTAGTTGTGACAACCAGATGTGTCCCGGACATGTTCCGCTGCCCCTCATAACCATGCACTGACCATGCTAGGGACCGGCTGCACCCTCCACCTTCACTGCTCTGCTCTGTCCTCGTGGGCACCTGGAGGAGAGGGTGGCACCCCATTCCCAGCTGGGGAAACAGCAGCTCAGAGGTTGGGTGGAGGGAGCTGCCTGGGTGCACAGCCCGCTAGGAGTGGAGCTGAGGCTCAGCTCCGGCCCAGCTGCTGCACCAGGTCACCAGCTGCAGAGGACACAGGGGAGCCAGGTGCAGGGCTGCGACTCAGGCGAGGCGAGGCATCTGGGCACATGCAAAGGCCCTGTGCACTGGCCCTGACCTCACACTAACCTGGCGTTTGTAGGGTCCGCGCAGGGCCTGGCGGGGGCTGGCGGGGCGTGCAGGTGAGCTCGGCAGTGCATGGAGTGTGGTGCGCAGAGCCTGGGCCTGGCGGGTCTGGGGTCATGGCGCCTTTGGGTCAGCTGCTGCACCGTGTGACCTCACCAAGCACCCTGCACCGGGCGCGTGCAGGCCTGGGGCCGTGTGAGGGGAACAATTTCCCAGGTTGCACCCAAGGGCCCTCGAGGCTCTGCTTGTGGGTGCATGTGCGCGTATGTGTGGTGTGTGTGCAAGCGTGTACGCATGTGTGTGCAGGAGTGCGGAGTGTCCTTGTGTGCACGCATGCACGCATGCGTGTGCAGGTTGCACGTGAGAATGTGAGTGCATTATGCGAGTGTGTGCCTCCCTGTGCGAGCACATGCGTGTGTGCATGCCCCGCGGCAGCCTCAGGCCCCCAGCTCAAGCCTGTGAGCTGGCCGGGTCCCCAAGTGCTGGGGCCTCCTCTGAGTGTCCAGTCACGTGGCCCCCTGAAGGGCGTGTGGATTCTCAAGCCAGGACCCTTCCGTCCTGCCTGTTCCCCCCTCCCCCTACTCCCCCCACATCCCAGCCCGTGGCCCACTGCCCGTCCCCATGGATGCTGACGACACTCTGGGCTCTGTCCCCAGGATGGGCGGGATCCCCGCCGTGAATGGCCGAGGGGAGCGTCTGCTGCTGCACATCGGCATCATCGACATCCTGCAGTCCTACAGGTGGGTGCCCAGCCCCCGGCTCGTGCCCACCCAGCAGCCGGCACTGTCTCCTCGTGGGGTGCCTCGTGCCACTGAAGGCACTGGCAGAGCCTCCCTCCAGGTCCCGCACCGGGAGATTCCACCACTGGGGTCTGCCGTAGGGGCTCAGCAGAGGCGGAGACAGGGCCAGGCTGAGGCTGGCATGGGGAGGCGGGGCATCTCCATCTGATCATCCGCCCAGCCTTGTCAGTTGAGCACCTACTGTGTGCCAGGTGTGGAGCCAATGAGCAAGACGAAGCGCCCTGTGTCTGTGAAGCGTGCCATCTCTGAGAAGCTCCTGCGACAGGAGCCGCGTGGTCTGGAGTACGGATGCGGCCGTGGCAGTGCCTCGAGGAGCCGCCTCCAAGTCCCCAAGCTGCGCCTGACATTCGGGGCATTTTCTCTCTGCAGGTTCATCAAGAAGCTGGAGCACACCTGGAAGGCTCTTGTCCACGACGGGGTGAGCATCTTTCATTCGTTCCCCCATCCACTCCGTCTGCCAGTCCACAAATGTGTGACCGGCTCCCTGGTCCAGGCACAGGTGCTGAAGCCAAGAGACGTGTCCACCCTCCTGGGAGTCGCCGTCCAGCGGGGGTGCCCTCTTGTCTGGACAGTCACAGGCTAAGGGATCGGGGTTCGAACCCTCTGTGAGGGGCACAGGGAGGCTTCCTGGAGGAGACAACGCCCCAGCGGGTTGGACGGGCTCCCGAGGACAGCCCGAACTGGAAGGTCAGGGGCAAGCAGGACAAAGAAAAATCTGGAAACGCACTGTAGAGGACGTCTGGGGCCAGTGGGCTCTACTGCACACTCTGACCCCTGTTGCTACATGGGCATATGAGCCAGAACGTCTCAGGAAATGCTCGCAGAGCACTTCTCCCTGAGCACTGCCAGCACGTCAGCACCGGCAGAGGATTTTTTTCTAAATGTGAAAGGCTGTGAGGACCGATCCCTGGAGTCCAGACAGAGCCCACCTGCCGGCTCCAAGCAGCCCTTGCACACCTGGTCTAGCTGCGTCAATAGCCGGCCTGGCAGATCAGTTCTTACTAAAATGTGAAGGGCTGGCCACCTGCCTCCAGTCTGTAAAATCTGAGATCCCAATACCCCCACACCCCTCAGAGAGTGCGTGCAGGGTCTAGGCAGGAGCTTCTGGAACGTACGTTGAGAAAGTCCAGGTGATGGCCGATGGTAGGAGACTCGTCAGAGGTGTTACAAAGCCACAGTGGACGGGAGGGTTGTCTGTCAGGTGCTGATACGCCTGGCTGTGACCCCCCAAACAGGGATTAGGTCAGCTCAGGGGGGCCCCAGCTGTCAATCACAGTGACCATGCTGGGTGGTGGCTCCCAGATACCAGGTGCCCGGCTCCTGCTGCGTTGCCACACGCCCCAAGGCATTGCCCTTGGCCCCTGGGCCAGTGGCTGGCCCCACCTCCCACCCTAGGGAGACCAGGAAGCATAGGGGTGGCCCCCGCTGTGTGAGAGCAGAGGGGACGCACCGACTTGCTTGTGCACAAGCTTGCTTGCTTGTGCTCGGCCAGATCAGGGCCAGCACAGGACGGCCAGCCCAGCATGGCCAGAAATCATCGTCACCACCCTGGGAGTCCACGTGCCCAAATAGGTTGTCACATTACAGCAGAGGGAGAACACTGGGCCGCGTCTGGGGACACCCGTGGTTGTCACACCGGGGGTGCTCCTGGCATCAAGGGGTTGGGGTCCAGGGATGCTGCTCATCGCCCCACAGTGCCCTGATGCCCTGACAGCCCCTCCACAGAGTGCTTTTGCCCCGATGTCCCCAGTGCTGAGGGTGGACCATGACCATAGAAGGTGGGGGTCTGGATCTAGGGGTGCAGCAAGGCGTCTCGGCCTCGGTGGCCCGACATTTATTGAGCGCTGACTGTGTGCTGGGCCCCGCCCTGTGTCAACCCTGGAGAGCGCAGAGGCATCTGGTCTCCCTCCTGCAACCGCCAGGAGGGGCGTCACACTGCCCGGGGTCACCGGGGTGGGAATGCTGGCACCGTCCAGTCTGCCTAGCACCGGGGAGCATGCCATCCACTTGGCACAGCCTGTCAGCTCTGTCCTGGGGCGGGTATGGCCGTGTGCCAATAAAACTTTACTTACAAGACGGGCATCGGGCTCTGCACACCCTGCTCTAGAGAATTCTGCTAGTTCTCTTAATGTTAATTAGTTAATTAATTAATTAATTAAAATTTTTTGCAGTAGAAAAGCTTTATTAGAAGGGAAAGTACACTTCCCGACACGGAAGCAGGCCTGAGCAAGAGACGCATGGGTCAAAAAATACAAAATATAGACTGGTTTATGACATGAAAACCTCCCTCCTGCCCCTCTCCCTGCCACCGTCGCCTGGTCCCTGGGTCTCCTCCAGGAAGCCCCGTGCCGTGGCCCCACCCCCCTGCAGAGGTCCGACCTGGCCATCCTGCCTCACGCCCCTGCTGGCCCTCGGGCCCCACCTCTCTTCCCAGGACACGGTCTCTGTCCACCGGCCCAGCTTCTACGCCGAGCGCTTCTTCAAGTTCATGAGCAACACGGTCTTTCGGAAGAACTCCTGTGAGTCGCCCTGGCCCTTTGGGCAGCAGGGACCTGGGGCTCGGAGAGGGGAAGGTGGGGTACGGGCGCCTCGTCCTGCCACTTGGTCAGCCTTGGTGTCTGTCAGGGATCTCCCTGATGGTGGGGTCGTCAGGCAGCCGCCCCCAAAGGACAGCCCCAGGCCTGGCGCCCGCTGTCCGAATTTGAGCCCTGGCTATGCCTCATCCTGCCTGTGTGTCCCTGAGTCCCTGGTGTTCACAGGCCTGTTTCGCCAGCTGCACAGAGCTGTGAGGGCTGCACGTGCCCACACACATGACAGGTAGCCTTGGCCCTCAGCCTTGTGCCGTCACCAAGGACACGTGATCTTGGTGGGCACCAAGGTGGCTGGTCCTGGGTCTCACCAGGCATTGTCAGGGAGACCACAGGGTGAACAGTGGTGGGTGGTCTCGAGGGTCCCACATCCATGCTGGGCCTCGGGAGTCCCAGACCTTGTGACCGTCCCAGGCTGGGGTCCCACAAGCCACTGGAAGGGGTTTTGTCCCCACGTAGCTGTCATCTGCCCCCCGAAACGAAGGTGCTTGGTGGCCTTGGTCACTGTTCCCAGTGTCCAGCCAGGGACCTGGCACACAGTAGTTGCTCAGTAACTCACCCCTCTGCCTGGAGACACATGGGGCGCCTCACACACAGGGCCCCTTGCCCAGCCCAGGCCACCTGGGGCCTGCAGAGCAAGGCGGCTCTGTGCTCTGTGACACCTGGTCAGTAGCCTGAGATGGACTGTGGTGGGAACACTGACACCACGGAGCTAGCAAACACCATGAACCCGGCGTGGTCCCTAGAGCCGGTTAACTATACCAGCACGCCACGCCCCGGAACCTTCTTGAGGTGTCATGCCCACTGGTCCAGAGGAGTTTGCTGGCCTTTGGGGACCAGGTGGCTGTGCACGGGAAAAACCCAGTGCCTGTCGTGTGCCGGGAGCTGTGGGGGCAGAGGTCACGAGGAGGAGTGAGGATAGGAAGGTGGTGGCTACTGATGGGCCAGGCCCGGTGCAGAGGCTACCAAGGGGTTCACCTGCCTCGACCCCGTTTCAGACAAGGACGTGGCGGCCAGGAGGCCACACAGCCTGGTTTGGGGCCAGCCCCTTGCACTGAGCCCCGTACTGCCCAGCGCCTCCCATTTCCTGTCTGAACGTTGGGCCACAGCTGGGGTGACAAAGGGGATGAGACCCCAAAATGTTCAGTAAAGGTTGGCAGCCACTGACTGGGCCCAGGGAGCGGGTACCAGGGCCAGGTAGGCAGCGGGATGGGACTTTCTCCAGGAAGAGGGGCTCTTGCCGGGACCGGAGGGACAGGCTGGAGGGAGCGCCCACTGCCCCAGTCAGAGGAGGGGTGGACTCTGCGGGTCCCTGCCCTGGCGTTGCCACCCCCAGACGCCAACCACCCACCCTGTGCAGCCTTGAAGTCGTCGCCGTCCAAGAAGGGCCGTGGTGCCTTGCTGGCCGTCAAGCCCCTGGGGCCCACGGCCGCCTTCTCGGCCAGCCAGATCCCCAGTGAGCAGGAGGACACGCAGTACGACCTGCGAGGGACGCGCAGCTACCCAACGCTGGAGGACGAAGGTGACCACGCAGGAGTGGGCGTACCCTGATGGGAGAGGCCGGGGGCTGCCGGCCCTGGGGCATAGGGCGAGCGGGGAGCAGCAGCAGTGCACCTGGGTGACAGTCACCCCCCTCCTCCAGTCCAAGGTCTGCTGCTGCCTGGGGAGGGGGCAGTGGGGAGCAGCTGGGCCTGGGCCTTGGAGAGAGCTATGAGGAGAGCTGATCTAGAAGGGCCACCCGGGAGGTGACAGTCTCCCTTCCTATCACCAGCGTCACAAACAGACATAGAGGGAGGAGGCACTGGATGGGGTTGGTCCCTCATGGCAACCAGGGTCCAGGATTCCAGGCGGGGGTGGGGGCGTGGGGGTGGGGAATGGCACCAAGGGAGGCAGAAGTTGCCTGTGCCAAGGCCCTGGGGCCGTATGGGGCCTGGCCTGCAGGAGGGACAGTGAGGAGGCCCCTGTAGCCAGAGCAGAGTGGGGGAGGGAGGAGGGGAGGCGGGGAGGGGATTGGCAGGGAAAATGCCAGGAGGGCAGGTCCGGCAGGACCCCTGAGAGGCAGTTTGGGGTTCTGAGAGCCTTGGGAAGCTCCTGGAGCCCCTCATGGGGGAGAACAGAGTATGGGTGACAGTGGGAGCCACAGGGCAGCCCTGGGGCCTGGCTCCTGAAGGTGCCCACCGCCTCGTCCCTGCAGGCCGGCCTGACCTCCTGCCCTGCACACCGCCTTCCTTTGAGGAGGCCACCACCGCCTCCATCGCCACAACCCTGTCCTCCACGTCCCTTTCCATCCCAGAGCGGTCCCCCTCTGAGACGTCGGAGCAGCCGCGGTACAGGTGAGCTGACCCAGGCTTGTCTCCGAGGCTCGGGGGCGGGGCCTGGGGCAGGGGGTGGCCTCACCCACCTGTGCCACCTGTCTTGCTCATCTGCAGGCGGCGCACCCAGTCCTCTGGACCGGAAGGCAGGTGAGATGAGACCCCGGCCTGCTCCCTTCCGGTCGCCTCTTCTGTCCCCATCATCGCCCTAGCCCCTCCCCCACACAGCCCCCTCCATGTTTCTGCCCGGAGCCCCTCCTCCCCTCTCCTTGGTACAGATCTAGATCATCAGGCTCTAGAACCACACAGAATGTGGAGTCAGCTGGCGTTTCTCTTCCACCTGGGGACCCAGACAACAGCCCTCTCCCCCAGGCCTATGGATCCTTGTTTTTTTCTTTTTTCTTTTAAAAATACAAAAGGAAACATTGTGAATCGCCAGCCCCTGCCCTAACCGGGTCCCCTCCCTGGCAGCATACCCCGGGTGGGGCTTTTTATCTGTTTCTGGACATAATTGTCTGATTATGAGCAAACATACACCTGGGCCTGTTTTTCCTTTTTGTTTTGACATGAGCAGTGGCTCTGTCCCTCCCCTCCCCACACTTTGTCACTTGCCAGATGTAGGTCACCCCTCTGAGCACGTGGCCCCTTGCCCTTGGCAGACACTCGGGCTGTTCAGTTGTTTGATCTTGTCACACCACTGCAATGACCAGGGGTTGCCTCCTGCAATTAGCTTTGTGGGGGACAAGTCGTGCCGGTTGAAAACAAAGGCACAGAGCACCTTCGGTGGGAAGGGCTTCTCCCTTTGTCCAGACGCCCACGGACAGCAGCGGCCTTTCTGCCTGGCTGTCGGAAGGTTCTGACCCACCTACATCAGGCCTCGGCTGCTGGAGGCCGTCTGAATCCCACTCATCCCTAGTCCATGTCCCCACTCACTCACTGTGCCCCTGCTGGTGCCGGAGTCAGCAGGATGACCCCAGGAGAAGACCAGTCGCTGCCCCTTACGTCCCCCAGAGGGACCAGGGGCGAGCAGCCGGGCGGTACCCATGCTCCGCCCTGCCTGGACTGCAGTCAGCTGCCTGAGCAGGCTCAGCGGGCGCTCCGGAGGCCTGAGTGGGGGCTGCCACTCTCTCCAGGCCCCAGGAGGAGGCACACGCAGAGGAGGACCTGCAGCAGATCACCGTGCAGGTGGAGCCCGCGTGTAGCGTGGAGATAGTGGTCCCCAAGGAGGAGGACGAGGGGTGAGTGGCCACCCAGTCTGCCTACTGGTCGTCTGGTTCCTGGGCGCAACTTCTGCTCCAGTCCCATTAGCCCGGCAGTCCTACGTGACAGCTGGCGGTGAGGCAGGCTGGGAACTGTAGTCTGTGTTCCGGGGAGCAGGGCCGGGAACGGGGCTTCAGGCTCTGGGGCGTAGGGAACCTCAGACTCCCTCGTAGGGCTGTGGGTCATGCGCCAGTCTGGAGATCATTCCCCGCCTGCCGTCTGTGGCTCCTTTCCCCCTCCTGCCCTTGCTCTCAGCCTCCCCCGGCTTATGAGAGGGGGACTGGCCAGCTTCTCCCGAGGGCCCCCTGCAGGCCCGGTCTCCCTCCTGCTGCCACGCAGTCTCTTCATTCCGTGCTTGTTTACTTTCCTCAGTGTGGGTTGAGCAGTTAAGTATTTTCTTTTTCTTTCTTTAATGATGAAATGCTGGAGACTATGCATTTTCCTCCAAGTACAGCTTTGTGCTGCGTCTCATCAGCTTTGACATGAAGCAGTTTCTTTTTCTGCTGCCTCTTGTATGTGCAGTTAGTGATTTTTCTTTTAGTGTCCCCTTTGAGCCGAGGCAGTGATTTTCAACCACCTGAGACTAGTCCTGCCACCAGGGGACACAGGGTAGGTGGGGACATCGGTGCCTGTCACACTGGGGGGCTCCTAGCATCAAGTGGGTGGGGCCAGGGATGCTGCTCAGTCCCCCGCAGTGCCCAGACGGTCTGCAGCAAGTGGCCTGGCCCAACGTTGGCAGTGCTGTGGGGGCCCCGGACTGGGGTGCATTTAGCAGTGTCTCTCCACTTCTGGACGCCTAAGGTTTTTGGGGTTTCTTTTACCCTTTTAGTACATCTAATTTCATTAGGTTTTGGATTAAAGAAAGTGGCCTAAAAAAGTCTGTGCTAATTTTTTTTAGCAGATGAAGTCTTTCTGGTGGAGACACATCGGTGGGCGTGAGAGAGAAATGTGTATTCTCCTCGGGGGTGGGGAGGTCCCTGTGGGGATGGGGCGTCCCCCTGAGGATGGGGAGTCCCCCATGAGCCCGCTCTGTCCGAGGTACTAATTGTTCCGTTCGGTGTCTGTCCTGGCTAGTTTCTCATCCGGTTGATTCTACGATTTAGAATGTCCGTTCTCTTTCCGAAGGCCTTACTTGGTGTTCGCGGCACACACTCCCAGGCTGCATTTGGCCATGAGAGTCTGTTTTACACACATGTGTGTGCACGTGCTCACACTCACCGATCTCTGCCACCGCCCCCTTTCTGCCGATAAGTGGAGTTTTGCAGTGTGACTCATGTCTCAGGCTTTGAGAAACAACCAAACCTCAGACATTGACGGGGGACAAATCCGCCACAGTTAGAGGTGACTGACATCCATCGAGGCCTGGGCACAGGCCTCACCGTCCCTCTGAGCCTCAGTCTCCTCGTCTGTGGCATGGGACAGTGGCTCTCCCCCTGCCGAGGGCCGTCAGTGGGTTCACCCACACGGGCTCTCAAGTGGGCCCAGCACGAGGCTCAGTGCTGTGTCCCCACTTTACAGATGAGGAGACCAGGGCTCAGAGCAGGAATGTGTGCTCCGTGGGTGCACAGTGAGTGAGTGGGGAGGCCAGGATGGTGCGTGGGCCTGAGGGGTCTCGGGGAACAGTCCAAGTGGCCATCGTTACCGGGATCCGGCAGTACTGGGGGGGTTGCTTTTGTTTGGCTTCCTGAGACTCTTCTCTGTGGCCATACGCTGATGAGGGTGGAGGAGGCAGGCGGGTGGGGGAAGCGGTGCTGCCCGGAGCCCCACCCCAGGACTGCTACGTCCTCTGTCCCCAGGGCGGAGGCTTCCCCGGCCTGTGCTTCAGCTGCCGTTGGAGAAGTGGAAACCACCAGCCAGGCCTCGGAGCCCGCCAGCCAGCCCTCGGACGAGGAGGACACGCCTGCTGCTGACCTCTACTTTGTAAGTCCCCTGGGCCTCTCTCCTGCTTCAGGTTGTCGACCAGACACACGCTCACGCGGCACACACACACTCACATTAACACGTTGCACACACGAGTCCACGTGCTCACACACACGGACACATCACGTAGCCATGCGCACTCACACAGACGTCACACATTCACCCTGGAAAGGCTTGCACACACACGTGCTCATGTACTCGGCACCTGTGCTCGCCTCAGCGTGCACACACTCGTGCACACTCACACTCCCATGCATGCCCTCAGACATGCGCACGCTCACATGGTGTGTGGCCGCCCTGCCCAGCGCCACCCAGACCCGACCATGCCAAGGCCAGGGGACTTGGAAGGCTCTGACTCTTCTCCCCAGACCATGTGACTGCCACCTGGCACGAACCAAGGCCCGCTGTGCCACCCCGTCCCCCTAGGAATCACCAGGTCCTCGGGGGCTCAGCCCCACTGGGCCCCTGGGGCCTTGGGCTGGCCAGGGTGGCTGGAAATGTGGAGGGCCCTTTCCTGTTGGGCGGTGGGTGTGGCCGGTGGGCTCCATTCTCCGGGGGACGGGACTGCGGCAAGAGGCAGGTGAGCCGCATGCAGTCACCTTCACGGCCATGGAGACGTGCTGCTGCTGGACAAGGCAGGGTCCATCAGAGTGGGAAGGGGCCCTGTGCTGGGGCCCGGGGTTCCTCCCGTCTCCGGAGGCCGCCTGCCCTCCTATGTCTCCCACAGGTGGATGGGCTGGACAACCTGGGAGCCTGGGTGAGCTGGGTGCTGGGCGGCCAGGGATCCTGCCAGGTCCAGTCCAGGGACCCCGACAGGGGCCAGGGGTCAGATGGCCCCAGTTGCAACAGGAGGGCCAGACGCTGCAGCTCAGGTGCTGCCCCGTTCCCAGACCTTCATCTGTCTCCACCCTGCGGGGATGGTGAGCTGGGACCTGCCCACCACCCTGGTCGTGGTGCCGGCCACCAAGCCCCCCGGCCTCCGGGCTAGTCGGGTGAGCCTGGCCCACACACATGCCATCGCTGCTTCATGACCACCACCCGCCATCCTGAGCCTGTGCTGCCAGCTCACGGGTCCCTGCCAGGCCCAGAGCCAGCAAACCCTGTGCGTCCGGCCACCTGCCACCATCGCCCCGTTCCCGGGGGCTTGGTTTAGGTGCTGTCCTCGAGTCAGTGTATGAGGCGGCCAGGCCATGTCCTGTGAGTGGGTGGCCATGCCACATGTGCAGCGGAGAAGGCAGTGGCCACGGTGTGACCCCGCCACCCCAAACCCTCCTCCTGCTCAACCATCAGCTCACCCACCCCCAGCACCTCCCCACCTGACCTGCCTGGCCTGAGCACCGGGATTTCTGTCACCTCATCCTGTCATCTCTTTGCCTCCTCCGCCCGCCCGCCCGGCCCACCCAGTTCACGGATGGGAGGTACTGGATTTACTCCCCCCGGCATCGCCGACTGCGGGCCGTGACGCTGAGTTCCTCGGGGACTGTAAGTGACCACAGCAGGCCTCTAGGGAGCCTCAGGGAGCCTGGCCATCCCCCTTCCTCTGAGAAGGGACCTGGGGAGAATGATCACGGCAGCCAAGGGCAGCTGTGTAGGTCACCGTGTCGTGGGTCCCACAGTGCGGTTGCTCCATCCCCTGTGAAGTGGGCATCAGCAGCCCACAGGTGTGCTGTCCAGGCTGAGGGGGCCTGGCCATGGAGGGGTCTACATCTGACCCCCAGCCCTGGCTGCCTCTGCCCCTTGTCCCCACCCTCTGGGGCCAGGGACCAGTTAGACGGATGCTTCTCACTCGTTCAGACCTTGCTGCTGATGGCTACCCAAGGGGCATCTGCCCCTCTCATGGGGACAGTCACACAGGTCAGCAAGGGACTACAGAGCTGGGGTGTTAGCTGTAGGAGAGGAGCCGGTGTCTCTACCCATTTCACAGATGGAGAAGCTGGGGCCTCGGCTCCCTAGAAGCCCATGAGAGCACATGGCTTAGTCAGAGTCTACGTCCAAACCCCCAGGCAGCCGTGTGTAGTAAGCACTTGTCCCCTCAGCGTGCTCAGGATGCCACGTGGATGTCGTGTAGTGATGGCCACATCAGTCCTGTCATTGTCATGACTCATAAACGAGGGGCCCAGAGAGAGCAAGTGGCCTGCTCAAAGCCACACAGCACGACAGGCAGGCCTGGTGAAGCACTGAGGCCAGGGTTTCTGCTCTTTGAGGACGGCCCTTGGAGGCTTGCCTCCAGCCCTGACAAGACCCTCTGCAGGTCACTGCATTCTGAGCGCTGCTGAGGCACCCCGAGGAGTGGAGACCGTGTCCAGCCCTTCCTGCCACCCTGTGTCTTCCTGAGGTGGCCCGCAGCCCAGCAGTTGGGGCCCCCGAGCAGCGGGTTGCACAGGGACCTGGAGGGGGTCGACTCAGGCTTTGAAAGACATGTGGGGTGTGCCGAGGAAGAGGAAAGGACCTCTTGGCAGGGGTGCAGCGGAAACAGAAGCGTGGGGGCCGGATGGGAGGAGAGGACAGCTGGACCAGCAGCGGGAGGGACTGCAGGCCAGCCTGTGGGAGGACATGGCTTCAGCAGACTGGTGGAGTCACCGCCAGTTTCTGGGTTTCTTCCTCCCCCAGGCCCAGCTCACTGCAGGGCTCCCGTAGGGACCTTCTCGTCCTACACCCTGAGCCCCAGCAGGCCAACTGCCCCAGCCTCGAGCACCTGCCCTGGCCACCCTGTGCTGGGCCCTGGGCAGGAGTGGCCCCCAGGTGGCCTGGCCCCAGCCTCTGGGCTCCTAGTGGGGCAGGGAAGGCCGATCGAGCCGCCACTGCTGGCCGGGTGTTCACTGCACCGTGATGGTCTAAAGGACACACACTGCCTGTGCCGGGGTCTTACCTCGCTGCCCCACGCACCTTGGTGCCAGTCTGCAGATGGACACAGGCCTCCCAGGACACGTGGCTCTGGACCAGGCAGCACAGCCCTGAGAGTGGCCCATGGTGCCCAGCAGCCCAGGCCCTGAGGGCAGAAGGTCCAAGTCTTGGGGCTCCTGTCTGTGGCAGTGATGGGTTTAGGGGCCCTGGGACACCCAGGTGGACATGGTCAGGCAGGTGCCCGCTCAGGCCTGGTGCTCCCAGCAGAGGCCAAGCAGGGGTGGGTGCCCTCAGGCCTCGCGCATTGAAGGCCAGGGGGCGGGGCTTCCGGGAGAGGAGGAGGAAGAGAGAAGGCAAGGCGGCCACAGAGCCCTGATGAGGTCTCAGGGCCTGGAGAAGTTCTCAGGGTGGCACCAGACCTGCCAAGGATGTGTGACATCCTCCCCTCCCCCAGCCAGACACAGTGGGGACCCCTCCCAGATAGCTGGAAGAGGACCAGCTTCCTGCCACCACCGGCCTGCACCCCCGGAGCCCAGGTGGCAGGCAGGATCCAAGACTGGGGTGTTGCTGGTCCCAGACGGGGCTCCGGCTCCAGGGGTGCAGAGGAGGCAGAGCACACCGAGCCCCCGCCTCCCACCTTCCCCTCCTGCTGCGCCTGGCCACCTGCTGCACTCACCGCTTCCCGCTGCCCTCCCCACCGCTGCAGCCACCCGGCCCGGTCCCTCCAGGTTGGGGGCAGGCGCCTGCCGGGGAGAGGGCAGCCGGGGCACGATGCCACTCGTCACCTCTGTCGGGGTCCGCCTCTTTTATTTCTGTGTCTTCCTTCCTCCTCTCCCTCTCTCATGCCGCGTTGTGCCCTGCTCTTCTGCGCCCTCCTGCACGTGCCACCTGCCTGCCCTCCAGCCCGCCGACGAGAGGAGCTGGGTGTACTCCCCGCTCCACTATAGCACCCAGGCCCACCCGGCCTCCGACGGCGAGAGTGACACAGTAAGTGCGCCCACGGCCCATCAGTCTGGCCCTGCGGACGCCCGAGGACAGCAGGGGAGTCAGTGTCTGGGCGGAAGGGCAGGCCCCGGCTCCCCTTGCAAGGTGGCCCGGGGGGCACCTTCGGGCCTGTGTCCAGCCCTCAGGGCACTTAGGCTCCCCGGCCCCGGGCGTTAGCCGTCGGGCCAGGCGCTGCAGGGGTAGGGGGCTGGCCCCGGCCCGTCGCGCCCTCACACACCCTCTTGCCTTCCTCAGTAATCGCCATGCGGTCACCCACCCTGAGCGCAGCGCCTGCTGCCACCCTGGCCACGCCCCGGAGGCACCGCCCGCCCAGCTCGGCCCGGGACATGGGGACGCCGCCGGCTACGCCGGCCCTCACATGCCCACGCCCTCCCCCCGACGGTCCTGGTGCTCGGTGGGTGGCAGAGCCATGGCCCCGGCGCCGTCCACGACCTGCGCCTTCGATACTGTGAACCTTCCTGAGTGTCCAATCATGTCTTATTTTGGGTCCTTCCTCCTTGCACGGACAGCAGCTCCCGTGTGCTTTTGTAGAAAAAGAAAAAAGAAAAAAAAAACACCACGGAGAGAGAAGCGGCTCCATCACGCACTCTGGGTCTTTGCTGTGCTCGCATGTGTCTTGCTGAGGGGACGAGGCCTGCTGGCTCTGGGGACCTGCGTCCCAGCCACTCCGCCCCACCTCCAGCGTGGCTCAGAGGGCAGGGCCACTGCTCCCCGCACCTGCAGCCGCTCCGGGCTCGGGCTTTCGGGCCATGTGCCGGACACCTGTCCTTGTGCGAGGCTGACCAGTGGCCTGGGGGCGGCTCTCCACCTTGCTGACCCCTCATCTCTCGCTGTCTGTTTCCCAGCCACCGCCCCATCTCCCAGGCGACCTGGGAGCAGGAGCGGCCCGGCAATGACCCAAATGCGTACACCCCTCTCAGCGGAGCTCAGGGCTTTGGCCATCTCTGTCCTCCACAAGGACTGCTCAGTATTGAGAAGACAGGGCCCGAATAATGGGGGACTCCCCGCTTCAAAGCAGGCTTTCCCAAGAATGTTTGACTCTGACAGCAGGTGTCCGGTCCTTCAGCCGCGGGACTCCCAGCCACACAACCTGAGGGACAGACCCTGTCAAGCAGATGCTCCCCCGGCTGGGGCAGGCAGCCTCTTCCATTGTCAAATGATGGTGACGCCTGTGCCGGTTAAAGGACGGGGAAGGAGATCATGACAGACTTTTTCTGATTTGTCACCTTCAGCAGGGCAGCCACTCCTGGTCCCAGAGCCCCACAGAGCAGCTGCCA
Source organism: Cynopterus sphinx (assembly GCA_030015415.1). NCBI lineage: Eukaryota > Metazoa > Chordata > Mammalia > Chiroptera > Pteropodidae > Cynopterus > Cynopterus sphinx. The sequence continues at coordinate 38,225,395 of CM057390.1, read as the reverse complement.
GGGCACCCTGCTGTGTCCAGAGGGGACCGCTGGAGCCAACAGCCTTTCGGGGTCTCTCCAGCCCTCACAGACTCCCGCCTCCCGAGAGCTGGGATGTCCGTGACGGCCTCCTGCTGCCTGCTCTGCAGACCCCAGCAGCTCAGCCTCTCGAGGGAGGAACTGGGAGTCAGCCCAGAGTGGACGATGAACCTTCTGGAGTTTTCCTCCAGCCTTTGTTCCCCTGGTGAAGCCCAAGACAGCCGGAGAGACACCCGTCCAGGGGTCTCACTTGGATCCCTCTTCGTCCCTGCTCCATGGCCTGCTGGAAGGAATCTGTTGGTCTGGCTGTCGTCAGCTCCTCTTTGGAGAGCTGGGCTGTGCCCTGGGGGCCCTCCCTTGCCATCAGCAGGGTCACTGGGGACACTCCACGTGGCCTAGGGAAGGGGGGGACCCTCAAAGGAGCCATCAGAACAAACCTGCGGGTGTCCCCAATGAGAGGCAAAACAGTGTCCTCTTCCTCCTGCCCAGCAAGTAAACACCTGTATTTCAGACAACTACAGGCACCCTGGCCACGTGCCACAAGTCACCAGTCAGCCCCTGGCCTGTCCCACCGGCGGGGCAGGCAGGCTGAGAAGACAGAGCCCTGAAGGCATGTTTCGGACTTCAGGGACTAATGGGGACAGCGTGTCACTCAAATGCCAGCATAGGGGTTTCTACCCAGGCCCCCAGAGGCCAGGTGCCAGAGACTTCATGAGCTTCAGTGGGGATGACTGGAGCGGCAGGCAGCCTTGGAGCAGTGGGCACTGCGTCCAGGCCACCCTTGGCCACCTGGAGTTATAGCAGCGAGGAGGGGGGCCACCTGCATGGCCTGGCAGGTCCTCAGTCCCTGCTGGGCCCCTCAGGCTCTCCCGAGTGAATCACGGAACAAGAGCGCCAGTCGGATGCTGTAGGAGAAATCCGCAAACCTCCTGGATGTGACGTTTCTGTTACGTCATGAAGACCCCTTTGGAGACCCAGTTTGTGTTGCAGTCTTTGTTCTTCTTCAGAGAACAGTTGCCTCAATGCTGAAGTGGCGCCAGGACTGTGCCAGTGTGAGGCACTTGTTTATTTCTTTCCAGGGGGGTAGGGTGGGAGGCAAGACCTTATTTATAATGTGTAGTGGACTCATGGCCTTCCCCAAATCCCCGGCCAAGAAGGCCCTGGACCCACCCAGCTGTCACCCTGTCCCCCCAGGATGGAAATCTGTAAATTTCCCCATTTCTCTCCTGGCTCATCTCTGATGGCCGCTATCGCTGAGAACTTGGGTAGCGTCTGACTTGCTGTACTGTAAAAAGAAAAGGCATTTCCTGAGACTGGCGAGGTGGATGCTTCCATGAGTCCCCTGCCAGCCTCCTCTCACCCACTCCCCTCCACCACCTGGCTCAGTGCAATACTCCTGTCCCCGATGGGGTCCCTTGTCATGGTACTGTTGCTGCAGCCCCTCGATCCCCACCCCAGCCTCATTTTTACGGCCGAACTGATTTCGAAACAATGAAAACTGCAAACCTTGTGTGTCTTAATTCTCACCGGGGAGTTCGGTGTGCTCAGCCCCCGAGGTCTGGTGTGTGACAATCTGGAGCGCAGCCTTCTGTGGGCACCTCTGTAACTGCAGCCACTGCTGGCCCCACAACACTTGTATGCAGACCTGGACCCCATCCCCACCGCTCCCTTTTTACGTTGGAGAGATCTCTAATAAATCGGGTAATAAACACAGCCGCCTCTTTGCCTGTCTTTGCCTCTCTCGTCTGGTAAGGCGTTTGAGGCCCGGCTTTGCACGAAAACAAAATGAAACTTCCATGAGACTTAAAAGTGAAAAAGGACCCAAACGCCTTGAGCCGTGGCCTCCTTCAGGTTCCAGTTCAGCATGAGCAGCTTTTCAAAGCTTCTGACATCATCACAGCCAAACCCAAAGGGACAAACACTCCCCAAAGTTTGTATTCCTTCTGCCAAGTGCGGCTCAAATCGAATAATGCATGGACCCCTTTTAAGGGGAAAATATTTCCTCCAGACTCCCAAGTTCAGAAACCCTGTGTTTCTGAAAGTCGGATCTTGACCCTTGGCAACCCGATTGTAATCACAGATGGAGATGCAGCAGGGCAGGGCGGTGCTTCCCGTGAGCAGAGATTAATACTCAGAGACGTGCTGGAAGGCACCTGCATTTTAGGAGACGCCCGGGCCAGGCCCGGTTCACCGGTAGGGCCATCCCATCCCCGGGACGACCCTTGTCCCACGATGAGCGGGGTCGTCCGCAGGGTGCGGGGAGATGGCGTTCCTTGAAAGACTCCCCCGCCCCCCACCCCCACCCCCACCCCGCGCCTCGGCCCCAGGCCGAAGCAGGGCGGGTGAAGCCGGCGTCCAGCTCTGGGGGACGAAGCCCCGGCGCCGCCCGACTCGGCCTCTTCGGGGTCAGGGGAGGCGGGTGTTAAAGTGACGTTCCCTCTCTGGGCCTCAGTTTCTCCATCTATAGAACGAGGTGATGGGGAACTCGGGGCCATTCAAGTGAGAAAAAAAAAAGAAAAATGGCTGAACCCCGGACACACAGCGGCCGGGACCCACGACCTCGGGGCTTCCCCGGCCCCAGGGGCCCCGCACCTCGCTCCCCGCCCGGCCCCGCCCACATCAGCCCCGCCCACACAAGCCTCGCCCCCTCTCGGGCTCCGCCCCTCTCGCAGTTCCGGGTTCGTCCTTGCCCCGCCCACGGCCCCTCGCGTCTCTTGAGGCACGAGGACCCACACGGCGCTGCCCCTGGCACTGCCTGAAGGGGGATCCCCAGCCCTGGGGGCCGCGGCCGGCCGGGAGTCCGTCGGGCGGCCCACGTCTGCAGGACGCGGGGGAAGACGGGACGCCCGCGCGCCCGCGGGGCGGGGAGGCGGCGCCGGTCCCCAGCTCCCGGCTTAGGCGCGCACGGGGCGAGCCGGCGCGCGCCGCGGCCGCCGAAGGCCCCCGGCGCAGGCCCCGGATGTCCGTGTCGGCGCCGCCGCCTCCGTCCCGGCCGATGGGTCGCGGCACACGCTCGCGCTCGCGGTCGGCGGGTCGCAGGGGCCGTAGGCAGCGGAGCCGGAGCCGGAGCGGGAGCCATGGGCGCCGAAGCCGCCGGCGCCGGGATGACGAGGGGCGGCGCCGGCGGCGGAGCCGGGAGCGCAGGTGCGGGCTCGACTCCTGCCTTCGGGGGGTTGGGAGAGCCCCGAGGTGGTCAGGGCGGGCTTCCTGGAAAGGGGGGCGCCAGGCCGCGGGAGGAAAGCGGGGGCACTCCGGGCGGGCGGCGAGGCGGAGGGGAGGAGCAGGAGGAGGAGGACGGAGCGGCGGCGGCAGACCTGGTCCCGCAGCGTTCTGTGCCGAGGCGGAGGGGTCGGCCATTATCCGGACGGCCGCGGGTGGGCCGACGTCGTCGTGGGGCCTCCTCCGCCTCTCGCGTGGAAAGGGGACCGACGGAGGGCGTGGTCCGCAGTGACTGACACCAGGGGGAGAAGAATGTCACGGGGTCCACGGCCACGGTCGGGGGTGGCCTCCGCGGCAGGGAGGCTGTGGGGGGGCGCAGCGGGGGGCGGGTCGGTTCGCGTGAATCTCAGGACGCAGAGGTGACGGCGCTTGCTACGGGAGGTGCGTGTAAGAGGGAAGAACTGGAGTACGCAGGTGGCAGGACTCGGTCGACTCTTAGGACCTGGGTCTCGGCTTCCCCGTGGCCACCGGCCTTTTCTCACCTGGCCAGATTTGGCTCGAGTCCGCTCCAGCCCAAAGGAACCAGCCCAGTGCCAGGGACTGATTCCCGGACCCGATCCCAGTGCTGGCTCAGCTCCTAACACGCTGTGATGCTCAGCCAGTCCCTGTGCCCCTGTGGCCCAAGCTGCCTCCTCTGTGCCCTCGAGATTTCATCCGGCCTCTCCAGAGGTGCATTGTCTCCCACCCCTCCGCCTGTTCGCACCTCGGCCAGAGCCCTGTAGGTCAGACACAACTGCTTGCCCTGGAGGCTGGGAAGATTGTTGCCATCCAGGAATTTCAGGAAGATAGTAAGTAGCAAAACAGAAATAGTGAAGAGGTAGTTTAAACTAGGGCTTGGCCAACTGCAGCCTGTGACCAGGAACAGTTTTTACATTTTGAAATGAAAAGAAAGAGAGAACCAAAAGAATATTTTATGACATGGAAATTTCATGAACTTCAAATTTTGGTGTCCAGAAACATCATTGTATTTGAACATAGCCATACCCATTCGTTTACAGCGGCTTTTGTACTGTAGTGGCAGAGCCGTTGTTTTCGCAGGAAAAGTTTGCTGACCCAGAATTAAGGCCCGAGTGTTGATATTTTGGCTCATGTATAGCAATATCGTTATCTTTGTATGTTTTTGTTTACTGTTTTCTAGCATTTGAATTATTCACAAGGATCAGCAACTCTGGATGTGTAATTAATGTTTATGAAAATTTGATCAATTTTGTAGTCCACGTTCAAGAGATCCAAAATAATTGGTTTTCATAGTTTAGATTTTAGACTGGAGCTTAATAGGTGGAACATCTAACAAACTCCAAACAGATTTGGTTGGTCCTCTCCATGTTCAGAGGCCTCCAGACACTGAAAAATCCATCCCCAGAGGCTCACTCATTTCCTTCTTTGCTCCCAGTGCCTTTCCCTGGCTCTTTATCGCTGTGGGTTTTACTCTTGTTCACTCCTGCCCAAGCTGTAGGGCCAGTTGAAACACCGCCTTCCCTTGTAAGTCCTCGTTTGACACCTCGGACAGATCCCACGAAAGCAGGGACTATCACTGCCTTGGTCACTGCTCTACCCCCACAACTTAGAGCAGCGCCTGGCACAAAGCAGACACTCACTAATCATCTGACCAACCAGCTGGCAGCGAGCAGTTCTCTGTGATTCCGACCTCAGGTCCGATTCGGAGGAGGGTCAGTGGCAGCAGCGGAGGCAGCAGAGCCGGAGCCCCCGACCACCCCAATGGCGCTCCCGGGACCATTCCTCACAGTCCGACTCGGGCAATGAGCAGCAGCGGGGCCGCTGGGCGCATCGGGCCCACCAGCGGTGGACACGCTCTTGGTCCCCGGGCTCCTCCACGTCCAGCTCCGCGTCGGCAGACCCCTCCCAGAACTCACGAGAGGTGGCCGAGGCCCTGAGCCAGCAGAGCTTGCAGGAGCGGCTGCGGCTGCGGGAGGAGCGGAAGCAGCAGGAGGAGCTGATGAAGGCCTTCGAGACGCCCGAGGAGAAGCGGGCGCGGCGGCTGGCGAAGAAGGAGGCCAAGGAGCGGAAGAAGCGGGAGAAGATGGGCTGGGGCGAGGAGTACATGGGCTACACCAACACAGACAACCCCTTCGGCGACAACAACCTCCTGGGCACCTTCATCTGGAACAAGGTGAGCCCATCTCAGCCATGCGGCACCTGCCGCTTGGTTCTGCATTTGTGCCCTTTGCAGATCCTTCCCTCTTTTCTCATCGTTTCTGTTTTACATGCTTTCTATAATTTTCTTTGCTCCCAGTGCCCTTCCCTGGCTCTTTATCACTGTGGGGTTTACTCTTGTTCACTCAGCACATGTCTCACTCATGGTAGAGGGGGCTCCATAAGCTGGGAGCATGTCAAGTCGGTTCTGTAAGCATGGGGGGTGGGGGCCACATCTTCTAGTGGGAGGCAGTGAGGTGTGGCGGGGCTTCTCGCCTGCAAAGCAGGTGCCGCAGCCTGGTCATCCCCGCACACATCAGTGCGCCGAAGCTCCCTGCTGGGTGAGGCCAAGGCAGGCGGTGGGGGGAGGTGGCCTCAGCAGACGCGTGGTTGACCTGTAGGCCCTGGAGAAAAAGGGGATCAGCCACCTGGAGGAGAAGGAGCTGAAGGAGAGGAACAAGAGGATCCAGGAGGACAATCGGCTGGAGCTGCAGAAGGTAGGGCGACCTGAGCCCGCCCTCACAGGGTCGGGAGGCCTTCCCTTGCTGGGCCCCCAGGGCTAGTTCACCCGGTTTGAACCAAACAGGCCCTGATTGGCTTAGGGGGAAAGTTCCAGGGAGTCTGACTTCAGGCGTGGCTGGATCCAGGTGCTCAGGCAGCATCTCCAATGAGCTGTTTCTCTCCACTTGGGCTCTGCTGGCCTCCAGGCTTCACCCCAAATGTTCCTCTCAGGGCAGCAGAAATGCTCCCTGCAACTCCAGGCTGCTGGGTCTCCAGTAGGAAGGGGGTCCCTGCTGCCCATCTAAAACCTCAGGCAGCCCTGGACCAATCCTGTGTCCAGGGCTGGAGGGCCACGGCCAGGCCTGGGTTATAGTCCCACCGCTGACTCCAGGGGACCCTCATCGTCTAGCTGTTCCATCTTCATGCTCCCCCCGCACCCCCAGGTGAAGCAGCTACGGCTGGAGCGAGAGCGAGAGAAGGCCATGCGTGAGCAGGAGCTGGAGATGCTGCAGCGGGAGAAGGAGGCCGAGCACTTCAAGACCTGGGAAGAGCAGGAGGACAATTTCCACCTCCAGCAGGCCAAGTTGCGGTGCGCGGGCGAGTAGGGGGCACGGTGCCTGCCCACCACCACCCCGCTTCCTCCCTCCGCCTCCAGCCTGCTTCTGGACCTGAACTCATAGAGCCCGGGTCTGCCACCGGGCCTCTGCACTTGCTATTCACCCTCCCTGGAGCCCACTGCCCTGGCTGCTGCCCTTTGCCCTTTGGATCTCTGCCTGCCGCCTCTTCGGGAGGATACTCCTCGACCCCCTCTCTGGCGCCAGCCCCCACTTGTATGCACAGCTTTTGCTGGTGCACCCCCATCTCCTGTGGGCCACACCTGTTCTGCCCCAGAACTCAGACTCGGGTCAACCTCTGTCACATGTCCCCAAGGGCACAGCACTGAGACTCTGCACCTTCTAGTCTGGGCCACCCACCCCCTAACGGGAGGTGATCCTCTCTACCCTTCGGTTTTCACCCTCTGCCTCTGCTCTCACTCACTGATCTTTAGAGCCCACACTCGCTCTTGTCCCTGCCCCTTCCGGGGCCTCTGCATCTAGCTGACCTGGCTTGCCCCAACCCAACGCCTCTTCCGGAAAGGCTCCCTCCCCAGCTCCCCTTCAGGCCGGCTCCTTCCCCGGCTCCCACACTAGTATCACCTGTGGGCAGGGTCAGGAGGGCAGGGCACCTCGGCTCTGACACCACCGCCCTCTCCCTGCAGCTCCAAGATCCGCATCCGGGACGGGCGGGCCAAGCCCATCGACCTCTTGGCCAAGTACATCAGCGCCGAGGACGACGACCTGGCCGTGGAGATGCACGAGCCTTACACCTTCCTCAATGGCCTCACGGTGGCCGACATGGAGGACCTGCTGGAGGATATCCAGGTACTGCCCAGCCCTGCAGCAACCCCCCCAAGCCACAACAGGCCGTCCCCTGGGCATCCCGTCACCCCTCCTCCTGCACCCTGGCCCTCAGGTATACATGGAACTCGAGCAGGGCAAGAATGTGGACTTCTGGCGCGACATGACCATCATCACGGAGGATGAGATCGCCAAGCTCCGCAAGCTGGAGGCCTCGGGCAAGGGGCCAGGTAACGGCAGGCTCCGACCCCGGGCCGGTGACCAGAAGGACGCCGGGCGTGCTCTTGGGGATGCGTGCTTGGGTTGGTGGGAGCCGCCAAGGGCCAGTGGTTCCACGGGAAGCCTCGCAGCTCTGCAGGCCTCAGTTTTCCCCCCTGGGCTCCCCCACAGCTCTCTGGAGGCTGCTGAGAGCCACCAGGGGGCAGTGCTGGGCAGCAGGACCTGGGTCTGGGGCTCTCCGCAAGGGGTGGGGCTTCCTATCCGTGGAGGCTCGCAGCTCAGGATGCTGCAAGTTTCCTCCTGAGCCGCTGTGCGGCGGGAGTCGCTCAGGAGATGGGCTTCAGAGCCAATCTCGTGCTCCGCACTGTGGGTGCTGGGCCAGGTCACGCTCGTGTGGCCGTCCTGAACTGTGCACCACCGAGCAATGTCTCCACCCCCACCCACTCGATGCCGGGAGCACCCCAGTGTGACAGGCAGCCATCCCCAGATGGGGCCCAGTGCCCTCGGGGGCAGAGTCATCCTGGCTGAGAACCCCTGCAGCAGGCCCACCCGTGGTGTCTCGTGTCCCTGTCACTAAGCTGCTTCCTTCATCGCCCACTCCTGGAGGCCAAGGACACGTGCCTTCTCTCCCCTGGCCTGTGTGACGTTCACTGCTCAGATGTGGGTCAGAACGATTTCCTTCCTCTTAGAAAAAGGACGAATATCCTTTGTTTCTGTAAATGGAGTTTGGCTGCTCTTTTCCCAGCAAGGCGCGTCCTGCAGTAGCTTCCGGAGACAGGAAGGGAAACTCTTGTCATCGGAAATGTGTGTCCTAAAAGTCCCCTTTGTTGGCCATGGGACTGGGTATAGAACTGTTCAGAAGGGCGCTGCAGGGCCGATGTGAAGAGCAACCCTCACGTGTTTGGCTCTGGGTGCAAATCCAGGCTGCCGAACAGCTCAGTGACTGGCTGGTCGGCTACCTCCTGGAAGCCTAGTTGTCCTTTTTGTCACGTGAGGATGATAAAATTCTGCCAGGAGGATTGGGTGAAGAGAAATGGGCAAATAGTGTCAAACACTTGAAATAGCACCTGTGCGTGTGACAGTGACGGTCTGCCACCAATCCTGGCCTTCAGCCGAGACTTGGAGGTGCTCAGACACATCAGGAAGCCTTCAGGCCTCCTTCCCCTTGTCCCCAGGCCCTTCCTCTGTTATCTCCTGGGACTCCCTTTACTCTCACCAGTGAGGAAGTGCCTCTTTCTAGGACTCCACGTCACCCTTTTATTGATTTATGCCCTCGTTTTGGTGGGGCGCATCCTGAAGAAAGGCAGGAAGTTCTTTAACGTCCTGCCTGCTGGGGAGTGTTGCCCTCTGGCTGATGGTGGCGAGGCTGGGTATGTCCTCCTGGGGCAGAGGACCCCGGCCCCACTGACTGAAGGGACATCCCTCCCAGCCTCCAAGGCGCTGGGCGCCCAGTTCATAGTCCTCTCTAGTGGCCCCTCCTCTGGCACTTCCCACCCCTTCTCTGTCTGCTGTACCCCCTCACGTGTCACAGCGAGGGCGTCCGGAGTGGCTCCAGGTGCCCTTGGGGCTGAGCATTTAGCAGGCCCCGTCTTAAGGCCATTTGGGCGGCGTTCAGGCCTGGGACCCAACTCCCTAAAAGGGCCCTGGCAGTGCCAGTGTCAGGGGGAGGCACCCGTGGGCGGCTGGGTCACGTGCTTTCACCAGTGGCTCCATCTGTAAGCGAGCGCACAGCATGGCCCCGCTTGGTTGGTGTGTGAGTTGTGGAATTTGGTTTTGGTCCTGCAGTGTTTCTGCACCTGTCACAGGTTGGGTCCAGGTTGCCGGCCTGTGGGTTGGCCACTGAGTCCAGTGCTGCCTGGGGCCACTCAGGTGCCCAGTGAAGGGCCCGAGGCTCTAGACGCCAGAGTCTCAGGTTGGTTGGCTGCAGGGACTCAGGCTCCTCTCGACCCTGCATGATCAGCCGTGACCGTGTGTCTGGTGGCAGGGGTCCTTGAAACCCGCTCTCTAACTGGGAGTGCAAGCTGGTCGCCCACCCGTCATCCACCCGGCAGCTGTGTGTAGTCCCTACCCGGGCCCAGCCCCGTGCTGGGGGTACAGCAGCCAGAAGCCCGGGGAGGGCCTGCCCTAGAGGGAGCCACACAGGGGGCAGCCAGGCGAGCAACCTGGGCGTCAGGGAGGCTGGGAACAGGAGAGGAGACGTTCTCGCGGAGCACGGGAGCTGCTGGTGGTGGGCAGCACACGCGCACAGGCCCTGGGGCAGGGTGGGCATCATGAGGAGTGACGAGGAGGGTCCTGTGCTCGAGCACATAGTGTAAGGCGGCGTCAGCTTGTCCTCGGTGGCCTCTCTAGAGGAAAGGGACACGTCCCTGGGCCCCTAGCCTGCGTCAGGTGCTGGGACAGGCTCCCCTGCAGGACGGTGGGGCCCATGTGTCTCAGCGCGAGGTCAGGACTTCACATGGCATTTGGGAAACCAGCAGCCCTCCCACTGCGGTGAGCATCCTCCACGCTAGGCAGAGCCCAGCACTCACATCCGTGGTCTCGTTGGGCCACAGAGGGGAAATGCGAGGCCCAGAGAGGGCGAGCCAGTCGCCCAAGGTCACACTGCTGGGACTAGCAGAGCAGCACCCGAGTTCCAGCAGTCTGGCTCCTCCACGGGATCCAGGGCAGGCAGCGGTGGGCAGGGTAGGTGGCCGCAGCCCCAGACCGTGCACACACACACCCTCCCCACCGCAGGCGAGCGGCGCGAGGGCGTCAACGCCTCTGTCAGCTCTGATGTGCAGTCAGTCTTCAAGGGGAAGACGTACAGCCAGCTGCAGGTCATCTTCCAGGGCATCGAGGGCAAGATTCGGGCCGGGGGCCCCAACCTGGACATGGGCTACTGGGAGAGCCTGCTGCAGCAGCTGCGTGCCCACATGGCGCGTGCCCGGTGAGTGGCCGCACGCCTTGGTCACCTCAGCCGGGCGCTATCCTGTGTGTGCTTCATCCCTCTCAGGATCTTGCCCAGGGGACGGGAGCCATCTCTACTGACCCAGTGGGCGGGACTGGCTATAAATAGCGTTGGGGCCACAGGCCAGGGCCCAGCCAAAAGCCCCCGCCATGCTCTCTGGCCTGGACAAGTATCTGGCTTTTGTCTCCCACGGGGTCAGCAGGCTTCACAGGAAGCCCTCAGGCCCCCTGTCCCTGGCCTCCGCCAGCCCCACGCCCTGTGTACGGATTCCCGGCGTGCTTGGCACTGCCGTGTAAACACTGCGCCTGTCCGCGCTGGCTGTGTCCTCGGCCCTGACTCCTCCCAGCCTGGCCGTTAGGTCACGCTGCATGTGAATGCCCTGGTACGAGGCCCAAGCCCTCCTGGCGAGGGGACAATTCTTCAGGGTCTGTGAACCTGAATCCCCCATTTTCCTCATGGCCAAAGCCTTTGATCTGGACTGACATACTGGGCTGGGGTCCCGTGTGTGCCCACTTAGTCCCCTCTAAACCTCTGTGTTCTTGCAGCGAAGTGGGGGGTGGGGTCATGAGAAAGCCCAAGGGGGGAGCAGGGCCCTTCCCCAGTTGGGGTGACCACCGGCCCACGTTCCAGGCTCCGCGAGCGGCACCAGGACGTGCTGCGGCAGAAGCTCTACAAGCTGAAGCAGGAGCAGGGTGTGGAGAGCGAGCCGCTATTCCCCATCCTGAAGCAGGAGCCCCCGTCTCCTGGCCACAGGTGGGCCCTGCTCAGACATCCCTTCCCCACTGGGGGGCCCACCCGCCTCTGGAGCGCAGGGCGGCCTCAGGCCACCCACCCACCAGCCCTCTCTCGTGCAGCCTGGAGCCCGAGGACCCGGCCCCCACCCCGACCAGGTTCCCCTCCGAGGGGGGCTCCCCCGAGCCTGAGGCTGACGGGGCTGCACCGGCCGAAGGCGAGGCTGAGGGTGAGGGGGAGGCGGTGCTCATGGAGGAGGACCTGATACAGCAGAGCCTGGACGACTACGACGCCGGCAGGTACAGCCCGCGGCTGCTGTCGGCCCACGAGCTGCCGCTGGACGTGCACGTGCTGGAGCCCGACGAGGACCTGCAGCGCCTGCAGCTCTCCCGGCAGCAGCTCCAGGTCACAGGTGTGTGCGGCGGGGAAGGGGCAAGAGGCTGCAGGGGTGGGGGCAGGGCCCGCCCCGGGGGTGTTGACAGTGGACTGTCCGGGCACAGTGCCCTGCTGGCCTGAAGGACAGGGTGCTGGTTCTGCTTTCTGTGTCCAGCCCTGCGGCGAGCTCACTCTGCTGCTCACCAGCGGGCACCTCGGCCGCCATGGGCCCATCAGCCTGGGTCTGCAGAGGTGGCCTCAGAAAGGCCCCTGCCCGGGGTCCTCCTGTGGGTCTCTAACCCCTGGCTGCCTGGCCACTCAGCAGGGGATACGTGGTATCCGGTCCCTGAGGAGCACAATGAGCATAGATGGCCAGGGCAGGACAGGTGGCATGGGGAGGGCTGGGGCCTCCCCCTCCTGGTGCCTGGTGGGTGGGACAGGCAGGGAGGCTGAGTGAGGCCCAGTGGTGCGTCCGTCCCGGTGACACCCACCCTGTCCACAGGCGACGCGAGCGAGAGCGCGGAGGACATCTTCTTCCGGCGGGCCAAGGAGGGCATGGGCCAGGACGAGGCCCAGTTCAGCGTGGAGATGCCGCTGACGGGCAAGGCCTACCTGTGGGCTGACAAGTACCGGCCGCGCAAGCCGCGCTTCTTCAACCGCGTGCACACAGGCTTCGAGTGGAACAAGTACAACCAGACGCACTATGACTTCGACAACCCGCCGCCCAAGATTGTGCAGGGCTACAAGTTCAACATCTTCTATCCGGACCTAATCGACAAGCGCTCCACGCCCGAGTACTTCCTGGAGGCCTGCCCCGACAACAAGGACTTCGCTACTCTGCGCTTCCACGCGGGGCCGCCCTATGAGGACATCGCCTTCAAGATCGTCAACCGCGAGTGGGAGTACTCGCACCGCCATGGCTTCCGCTGCCAGTTCGCCAACGGCATCTTCCAGCTCTGGTTCCACTTCAAGCGCTACCGCTACCGGCGGTGATGGCCGCCTGGGGGGCGGCAGGGCCTGTGGCCTTCCCCGGCCGGTTCACAGCCCATCCCTGACCTCCCTTTCTTGGTATGGACGCAGATCACAGTGGAACTGCCTCAGCCAGCTGGGGGGATGACCAGGACAGGCTGTGCCATGGTTCTGACAGGCAGGGGTGGCTGCTGGGGGTTCTCGGAGCCCAGGGGACCCAGCAGGTACCGACCAAACTCGCTGACCACATGGGCAGACCAGGCCCAAGCCCCACTCTGCAACAGGCCTTGCAGTGTGGGGCCTGGACATGGGCGCAGGAAGCCGGAGGCCATTGTCGACTGGCCTGGCGCTTGTCTCGTGGCGGCAGGACCCACGCTCCTGTTCCTGTCACCTGGGCTCCCGTGGAGCCCACTGCAGCAGAGGCCGGAGCCTTGCCATGCACTTTCCAGAAAACGCCAGAGGGATTTCCGAGTCCTGCGGTCCCCCCACGTCACCCCTGGTGCTGGCTCTGGGGTCATTCACCCCCCAAGCGGGCGTGAAGGACACATTATCCACCATCAGACCCAGGAACCAAGGGCCACAGGGAATGTCCTTGCTCGGCTGTCAAGCGAAGAAGCCCCCAGGAGCCCAGTCTCCGCGGTGCCGCCATCTCGCTGGGTGTCCTCTCCCCTCAGGACAGCCATGTTCTTCAAGGCCACCTCCCAGCCACCACGGCGCTGCCTGCCTTGTCCCATGTCTGGCAGGGACAGTCACTCCCCCACAGCCAGATTGTCAGCAGTACCCCAGGCAGGCCGACCTCAGGAACATTTTTAACAATGTATTACAGATGCTTCCAGCCTGTGGTGGGAGGACCCTGCCCCAGACCCAGACCCTGAAGTGCCACCTCCCAGCCCCTGGGACAGCCCCCACCCCACGCCCAGTTTCATCTGGAAATATTTTAGGTTGTTTCCCAAGAAGACATTTTTAGGTGTGTGGGGGGAAATCTTATTTTCATTTAAATTGTCGACTCAGGAGAGTGCATGGTTTTTTAATAAACACTTTATTTTAGAATAATTTTAGATTTGGGTGAATGCTGAATAGCCCAGATACCACCCCCAGCCATCCCCGTTGTGTCTCCCATACCCGTGACACATTTGTCACAACTAAAGCTCGAAAACCCAACCAAGGAGACCTTTTAAAACCATCAGCACCTAAAACAGTCAACGGTGGTTCCTTAGGCGGCAGCTTGTCGCGAGTGTCCACCATCGGCCTCCCAAGGAGGGGGCCTCATGCACGCTCACCTGGACCGCGGCTGCTTAGGCGTAGCTCCTCGCGTAGGCCAGGGGCTCGCGGAAGCGCAGCCGTCCGGGACATCTTGTGTTGTGGACCCTGCCAGCCCAGCAGCCTGGAGCACACCCACCGGCAGCACAGGGCCATCGCTGTCCCTGCCGGGCCCTTGGCAGACATCACTGATCAGTCACTGGTCGCCAGGGCAGTTAGAATTCACGGCGCATCCTCCAGGCAGCTGGCAGCCGCTTCCAGCTAGTCCGCGGCCTGTTGGCCGCACCTCACAGGACAGGCCCCTGGGGCCCTGTGTGTAAGGCATCCTCTGGGGGCACTTGTGTGCCTTGAGGGCTGGGCTGGGAGATGGGTGGGGCCCTACGCTGCTCTCACACATGGGCTGGGTGTGAGTGTCGCAGCCCAGCCTAGACCTCGCCTTCCCTACCAGATGGTTTGCACCCGCTCGAGGAAACAGGCTCCCAGGGGCCCATGTTTTCAAGCCTAGGAGTTGGCAGTTAGGGCTCAAACCTGGGTTTCTCCAACTTGGAGAGCCCCACCCCTTGCAGGTTACCACCCACGTCCCAGCCTCAGTTTCCCCGCCTGTCACCAGAGGGGTCCTCCCAGCCTCCACGTCCCAGTTTCTCCTCAAGCACGCCCTGCGGTCTGGGCAGTATGCCAACCCCAAGGGAGGCGGCTGCACCAGGCAGGGGCACATGGTGGCCGTGTCCTCGCCACAACTTGCTGGGTGTGTTCAGCCAGGATCTCCTGGTCTGGAAGGAGGGGGCTCAGACACCAGCAGCCCAAGGAGCCAGACTGGGGCTAGGGACAAAGCAGTGGGTCTGGCGGGCCCCAGAAGGAAGGAGCACTGAAGGCTCCCTGGAGGAGCACTGCTGGGCAGGGGAGGAGGTGGCAGGTGCAGGGGGCGCAGCAGGGCTGAGCCCAGACTCAGCCCAGTGCACTGGGGAGTCACACCTGGTCAGTGAGCTGGGCAGGGCCACAAGCGCAGTGTCAGGGAGACCCCTCAGGCAGACCTGAGGCACCACACCATCCAGCTGCCCCACTGTCCCCACCCTGGCTCCAGGTCCACCCTGTTCCTTAGGCTGCCCCCAGCCCCCACCCCAGGCTCTTCCTGCCCTTAGCTTTGTCCAGAGCTAAAAATACACGCTCCCTGCCTGGCTCCCACCGGAAACCACAGCCACAGGAGGCACATCCTTAGCCTCGCCTCTGTTTCCACCATCTGGCCCCCCAGGCCCTCTCGGCCTCCCAGGCCTTTCATATGCCCACTGAGCTGTGCAGGGTGGACAGAGGCCAGCAGACTTTCAGCCATCAGCCCTGCGGCTGGAAGAAGCCCAGAGCTCAAGTTCAAATCCCACCTACGTGTGGCCTTGGCTGGGTCATTTCCTTCACGAGGTGTCAGTTTCCCAGTCTGTAGAATGGGCATCTTTGCAGAACTGGTGAGACCCAAGAATATGTTTGGGTCAAGTGTGCTTCTCTGATCCCCACCCCGGCTGCTGCCCAGAAAGAGCTCTGTCCTCCTTATCTCCCGGCAGAGGAAGTGGGACTAGGATGTCTCCCTCCATGCCACCCCACCCCCCACTTTCTGGAGCCCCAGCCCCATACCCTCCCACCACATCTTCCCTCCCTGCAGTCCCCAAAGTCTTGTGCTTTCTCTCGCCTCCACAGTTTTCTACCTGTGGTTTCCGCCATGTCGTTTGGACCTGGGAAACCCCTACCCATCCCACAAAGGCCCAGTGCTTATGCCCTCCGCCCCCAGGGTGTCTCCGGGCTCCACTATGCCCCATCACTTCCTCTGGCCCAACCTGACTGCAGGGGGCTGGGATGGTCTGTGACCAGCTCTTTCTCCCTCCTGGGGGGTCCTTGAATGCAGGTCTGGTATCTAGTCCTCCCTGGGCTCAGAGCTGTCCCACCACATGGGCCAGACCCAGAGTTGTCCTTGATGAGAGGGGAGAGGACAAGCCTGCCTGAGCAACAAGGCTTTACAGTGGGGACGCTGGGAGCCAGGGCTCTCTGCCAGATGCATGGGAGTTGGCCAGACCCCTTGCCAAGGAAGAGAAGTTAGGGTTAAATGGCTCGGGTACTCAGACAATGAATGGGATGGAACAGGGGATGGGCCATCTGGAGGGTTGGGGGCTGTGAGCAAAGGGTGGTGGGCGGGGAAGCCAGAGAAGGGGCTTCTTGACACAGCTAAGGGAGTCCAGGGCTGGAGTCTAACCTCCTGCACCCCTCCAGGCCCCAAAGACTGAGCGGGATGGGGTCAAGGCCAAGCCAGCTAATCCTGGCCCACTCTGAGCCCCAACCGTGGGCCAAGATAGCCCAAAGTCACCCCTCCCTGCCCAGGCCTGTGGACCCTCACCCACCTAGGCCCCTGGGCTGCGGGCGGGAAGGGGCTTCCAGCAGTTTCTCACTGTCCTGAAGCACAGCACAGCCTCCAGGCCTTCGCCCAGGCTGCTCACTCTCGGAGTCTCACGGCTTTGGGCTTGAGTGACCCTGGCCCAGAGCTCCGGAGATGTCTGAGGGCTTTCCAGGCAGCCTCCCCCGCCTGGGGCGCCCGTCTCAGGGCCCGTTCCCGCAGCCTGGCCTCGTCCTCTGAATCATTTCTGCAGGCGCCAGCCTCCTTACCCACACGGCACCGGAGGTCAGAGGGGGCGGGGGGGGGGGGCGGGCACCGGCCCCGCCGGGGTTTTCCCACCATCCCTGGCCCCTGCGGCGCCGTCGCCCAGCCTGTGCCCCGCCAAGGAGCACCCTCGTCTGCAGCCCTCCCGGCCCACCTGCTGCCGGCCCGGAGGCTCCTCCGGCTGCCATCCCAGCTCCTGGCCGGGGAGTCGGGTCGCCCCTCCCCCCAAACATCCTGCGCCCCACTCCCCAGCCCTGGCGGGGCGCTCAAATCGACTTTCCAGTGATCAGTGATCAGGGATCAGGGATCAGACACCTACTGCGCGCCAGACCGAACCCCGCCGGGCTCACCAGTTCGCAGCCGCGAGCCCCTGGGGGGGTCGGGGTCCCCCGGGAGCTGACCCAGCCTGGCCCGGCTCCCGCCCCGGCCCTGCGGTCTGGGGTCCCTCGGGCGGCTCCTCCCCCGGCCGGCTGGAGGTCTCCCGCTGACCCCATCAGCCAGGCCGGGGCCCCAGGGGCGTGGCCAGCGCAGGGGGCGGGGCCGATGCGAGACGGACCGACGGAAAGACAGAGACGCAGAAAGACGCGGCTTGGGATCCGCGGGGCGCGGGCTGCCAAGCGGAGCCCCGGGCCCGGCTGTTCCAGGCCCGCGGAGCCCTCTCCGGGCGCAGAGGGGGCCTCGCCCTTCCCGCCTCTGGGACCCCGGCCCTGGGGCGTCCTGTGCCCCTGGGGAAGTGGCCCTGGGGTCCCCCGTGGGCCCACCCTCTCCGTGACTTGGTGTCCCCAGGAGCCCCAGGAGGGCGGGCCAGTCTGCTCCGCCGCTCCCCAGCCTGGACCCGCACCCACTCCTCTGCGCGGGCTTCGGCTTCTGGACAGCAGAGTAACACCAGGCGGCCCGCGGGTCATCATCAACAGGTGAGGACGCCACTGGCCAGGTCGGGGGCGGGGCCTGGAAGAGCAGTTGTTGGGGTGCTGTCCGGGAGACCTGCCCTGCTGTGGGTGTGTCACCCTGGGCGGGGACAGCAGGCAGGTGCTGGGTGGTGCCCTGGAGTGTTGGTAAGACGTGGTGCCTGTCCCGGCCGTGTCTGGCCATGTGTGGCTGTGTCCCAGTGCGCTGAGAATGTGCTTACGTGTGGGACCCCTGGGTCCATGCGGGCCACTCAAGGCCCTGAGGGGCCCGCAGGGAGGGTGCCCAGGCCTGGGTGTGGCTGGGAATGAGTGTGTGTGCACACGTGTACCTGCAATGGTCTGTATGATCACGGTCACTCTCGTGTTCATCATGAGCCACCACCCAGGTGGCCTGGGTCCTCTCCCCTCAGCTCACAACCACCCCCTCGTGTGCCCCCGGCAGCCCTGAGTGGAGAGCACCGCAGGATGCCCATCAGAGGCTCAGAAGGACCATGTGAGCCGGGACCCAGGCTCAGTCAGCCTCATGCTAGTCAGGCTCACCAAGGAGCCCCCACTCTGCTCCTTCCGGGGTGGGGGCCCAGTCGGTGTCATAAACAGGAAAAGTTCCCAGAAACCGAGCCTGTAGTGAGGGGAGGCAGGGATGGGCCCAAAGACTGAGGGTGGCTCCGTACATGCGTGTCCGTGTGGGTGCCTGTGCCCACAGGGCGTGGGGGCCGTGGGCTGTGGGAGGCCCTAGGCTTGGGCTGGGACTGACTGAGGCAGGACCGGCCTGGGCCCTGCGCCTTCATGATAAAGGGCGGCTGCAGTCTCCTGTAGTTAAGGGACAGGAAATGTGGGAAACGAGGGGCAAGCCGGGCAGGTCACGCATGGGCTCCTTCCTCAGATGCCCTGTGAGCAGGGCCAGGAGCAGGAAGGGCGCCCTGAGTAAGGGGCACGGCTGAGGCAAAGGCCCCACCACAGGGGGTCGGAGCACATCAGGCCCTGGAGGACCGGCCAGAGCTCTGGCAGGCAAGCCTGAGTCCTCGTCATCCCCATTTTGTGGAGGGGGAAACTGAGGCTCGGCATGGCTGTTCCCCGGCTTGACAGTGGCACATCAGGGACTCCAGTCCAAGCCTGTCTGAGGTCAGCATCCCCCCGGGGGGAAGCCGGGTGGGCCCAGAGCACGAAGACAGGCAGGGGTGGAGTCGCTGAGAGATGGATGTCTCACTAAAAGGGAGAGGAAGAGAGCGGGACAGGCAGTGATGGATGAGCAGTCAGAGGAGGGGTCTGGCGCTTGGGAACCAAAGCGTCACATTCCACCAGGCTGAGCGTGGGGAGGGCCCTGCTGATGCCAGCACCCAAGCCCCTGGGACAGGTGGATGGACTCCTTCCCCCATAGCCTCACTGAGGTGAGCTGAGAGAAAAATGACTGTCCAGCCTCCGGTAAGGAGACAGTTTCTGAGACAGAGATTCTGGAAGCCAGGAACCAGCCAAACTCCTGCCAAAATTCTGGAACCACAGCCCCCTAAAATTCCTGACTCTGGAGGCCTTTCAGGTTCCAGACTGGGAACTCACTTGAATTCCAGAACCCCGGACACTCTGCTCTAGGGCCATGGAATCCTGGGTTTGTCTAGCAGATCTGGGTGGGACACTGGAGTCTGTGCTTCCCATGAGGCACAGAGAGAGAGATGGAGTCCCCAGGGGGCACACAGCCCTGCCTACATGGTCCCCTGCAGGGGAAGGGCCTGGCCAGCCCTCCCAGCCAATGTGAGAGAGGAAGGGAAGCCAGGGGACCCTACTGGCCCGCTTGCCTGGGGAACTTAAGATGGCCACTATCAGCGGAACCCCGGAGGAAGGCGGGGGACTGGAAACCAAAGGCCGCGGCCAGAGGAGTCATGCCAGTTTCCAGCCTCCCCCAGGCCACGGCTCTGGGTCACAGGTTTGCTCCCAGACATCAGAGGTGGGCAGTAGCCTCAGGGGTGGGGGTGGGAGGTGTCCCCAGGTGAGTGAGTGGTCCAGTAGCTCCCGCAGGAGGGTAGGGACAAGGGAACCACGAGACCCAAGGAGGGGCTGGCGGACATTCCAGGCAGCGCCTGGACAGTGGCTGCAGGCACAGCCCAAGTCCCCAGGAATGTCCCAAAGCTGGCACATACCACCTCCCAAGGGAGGGAGCGCATGGTCACCAGAGGAAGTCAAATGCGGGACAAATCCGAGATGGCAAAGAGCACGCCCCTGGCCCGGAGTGGGGGCAAGGTCGCCCATCACTGTGGAAAGCACCCATCTGCCCGCCCCACTTCCCTGGGCCTCAGTTTCCCCACTCGAGGCCCCACCCCCACAGAAGTGGTGGTGGCCTTGGCGCTCAGCCTGGGAGGGACGCTCAGGGCAGCTGTCGGGAGCTGGATAATTTATGAGACTCGATAAGTAGTCATGGAACCCAGGGCCTGGCCAGGACACTAAGTGCTGAGACAGGGTGTGAGGGCCAGCAGTGGGTACTTGCACATGGATCGAGCGCCTATGACGTGCTACGCCCTGTCCCCAGGTGAACTCATTCCCACCATGAGCCCCCTTTTACAGGGAGGTAAACAGACTCAGAGTGAGGATGTGAGGGGCCCAAGGACAGTGAGAGGGTAGGTGGCAATGCCAGGATGCGCATCTGGGCTGACCACCGTTTTCGAAAATTCTATACCCACTTAGAGAACACAGCAGTGATCAGGAAGCCCTACCCCCGCCTGGCCCCGCCTCCGCTGGGTAGGCAGACTTTTGAATCCCCTACACACCTCTGCATGCGTGTAAATCTCAGATCTGCTCCGGGCAGGCTGTGTGACCTTGGATGAGCTGGTTAACCAATCTGTGCTTCGGTCCACCCCCTCTGCACAAGGCAGATCATCATGGGCCTTCTGTGTGCTCTGACCTCCTGGCTCCTGCATCCCTCCCATGGTCCCACCCCCCCACCTCCAAACACCCTGATCACTTTACCGGGTGCACCCTCACCCAGGGGCCTGTCGACGCAAGGACGAATTGTGGCGTGTGCCCAGGGCGGAAGGCTGGGGCCCCGGGGTGCTAGCCCCGGCCCCCTGGGTGGTCTTATGTCCTCCCCAGTGCGTCCCTTGGCAGATCCAGGAGCTGTTTGTTGAGTAGCCTCACTTTATCTCTACTGGACATCCTCACACCTGGCCTTTTTGATCACACTCACATCAGCCAGGCCCCTATGTGTCGTTTTCCCCCTCAGCGCCTGGTGGGGTAACTGGTCCCTCCTGCTGACGTTTATAGCCTGTCCCTGGGGACCCTGTGGCTCCCAACGGGCTGGGGTGTTGTGTTCCCGGAATGAAACTGAGTGTCTGGATAGACGTCGCACGACCGAAGTGATGCTAGAAAAACGGGGGCGAAGGCGGCCACGTGATTTCAGCGTGTGCGAGGAAGACTCGCCCCAAAACAGCAGCGGGTGGGGCCGGCCCTCATACATTCACAGGAAATTGTGACCCTCGGGGCCCTCGCGAAGGCCGGGCTGGAAGCACCTTGTCTCACTGAGGCCACGGTCTGTCCAGGCCGTCGCGGCCCGCGGGGGACGTTGTCGATGGGAGACCAGCAAGGCCACCGGGGCTCCGAGGGCAGCAGCCCAGGCTGGCCCGGGGCGACGCCGTGGGTGCCGGGGTCGGCGTGGAGGCCCTTCTCCGTGACCTGGCGGAGACTCAGGGGTCGTCTGGGTGGTGGTGGTGGGGGGTCCTTGGGTGTTCCTGGGATTGGGGCGCGGGGGAGGGTCCCTCCGGGGAGCCTTCCCGGAGGAGGCGGGGTAGGCCTTGGGGACCCTGGGGGTCCGCCAGGGCCGCGCGGGGCGGGACGCGGAGGCTCTGACACGCGTCTTCTCTCTGGCCCCGCAGGTGCGCCCGTCCCCGTCGTCCGCAGCCCCGGCCCGATGGCCACGGCGCGGTGACCGCGTCCCGCGCGGCCGCGCCATGTGGGCCAACGGCAGCTGGGCGGCGCCCTGTTTCCGGCCGGCGGACGCCACGCCCGAGGAGCGGCGGCTGATCGCGTCGCCCTGGTTCGCCGCGAGCTTCTGCGCGGCGGGGCTGGCGTCGAACGCGCTGGCGCTGCGCGTGCTGGCGGGCGCGCGGCGGGCCGGGGGCGCGGGCGCGGGGGGCGGCGGCCCGGCGGGCGGCGGCCCCGGGGGGCCCGCGCGCTCCGCCTTCCTGGCGCTGCTGGGCGGCCTGGTGCTCACCGACCTGCTGGGGCTGCTGAGCACCGGCGCCGTGGTGGTGGCGCAGCACGCCCGCGCGCGCCTCGACTGGCGCGCCGCCGACCCTGCCTGCCGCCTCTGCCGCTTCCTCGGAGCGCTCCTCGTCTTCTTCGGCTTGAGCCCGCTGCTGCTGGGCGCCGCCATGGCGGCCGAGCGCTGCCTGGGCATCGCGCGGCCCTTCGCGCGGCCGCCCGCCCCGGCCCGCCGCGCCGCCGCCGCCGTGGCGCTGGCGTGGGCCGCGGCGCTGGCGCTGGCGCTGCTGCCGCTGCTGGGCGTGGGGCGCTACACCGTGCAGTACCCCGGCTCCTGGTGCTTCCTCACGCTCGGCCGCCGGCCCGGCGACGCCGCCTTCGGCCTGCTCTTCGCCGCGCTCGGCGGCCTGGCGCTGGCGCTGTCCTTCGCGCTCAACGCCGTGAGCGTGGCCACGCTGTGCCGCGTGTACCACGGGCGCCCGGCCGCGCGCCAGCGCCCGCGCGACGCCGAGCTGGAGATGATGGCGCAGCTCACGGGCATCATGCTGGTGGCCGGCGCGTGCTGGGCGCCGCTGCTGGTGAGTGCGCCCCCGGGACCCCCCGACCCCGGGACCCCCTGGGACCCCGAACCCCCGACCCCGGGACCCCTAGACCCACCGGGACCCGGGAACCCCCGACCCCAGGACCCTGACCCCCCGGGACCTGGGATCCCCCGACCCCCCCCCCGGACCCCGATCCCCCGGGACCCAGGCAGGACCCCCAAACCCCCGGGACCTCCCAATCTCCTCAACCCCAGGCACCCAGGTCGGCGTCCTCCCTGGAGGAGCGCAGGAGCAGGACGCAGAAAATTCGTCCTCCCCAGTACGCGGGGGTGGGGGGGGTGGGGGGGTGGGGGGGCTCAGAAAACCGTTTCAGAGCTCTGCAAGGGACTGATCTTTTCACACGACAGAATTTTAATATAATGCATCTACCAGGATGTGAACTGTAACTATCTTCTACATCGTGTCAACTTTAACTATAAAATAGACCACACATAATCAGTGATTTCATTGTGTTTTAACGAGCACTTATACCAGTTTTTATATAACATATATCATCTCTAAGTGCTGTATAATATATAGCTAATTATATATTAACTCCGAATTATTAATATCATATAGCATAGTTACGTAATTATAATTATTATATAATTACGACATAAATACTATGTAATATAGAACTACATGTATAAAAATTATAGTACATTGATTTTTAGATAATTATATAATTTGTTAATAACTGATATTACATATTACATAACAGTACATATAAAATCCAACGCTTAGTAAACTATATTAAAATAACTTCATCTAAGAATTTAATCTAGATTTTAAAAAAATGATTTGTCATAAAAATTGTATATAAATTTGTTATAATATAAACCCTTTAAATATGATAGAAAATTTAAATTATTTCACATGCCATTTCCATAGTTTCGTGGTATATTATAAAATATAAAATGTCTAATAGAATAACAACAGCGGCCACAGCAGTAATTCCAACTGTTTGCACCTGCAAGTCTTCTTTGCCACCATATTTAATCGTATCTAGGAGGAGACAGGAAGAGTGAGGTATTTTGCGGCCGCACCGACAGAAGCTCAGAGAGGTCAGGCAGCCCTCCCGAGTCAGCGAAGCCGAGACAGAATGGGCCTGGGTCTCGGCCCGTGGGTGCGGGGGTTGGGACTGGGCCGCAGCCGCCTGCCCCTGGCTCATCGCTCTGCCTCTCTTCAGGTCTTCATTGCCCAGACCCTGCTGCAGAGCCCGCCAGCCATGAGCCCCAATGGGCAGCTGTCCCGAGCCACGGAGCAACAGCTGCTCATCTACCTGCGTGTCGCCACCTGGAACCAGATCCTGGACCCCTGGGTGTACATCCTGTTCCGCCGGTCCGTGATCCGGCGCCTCTACCCTCGCCTCAGTGCCAGGCCCAGGTCGCTCTCCCTGCAGCCCCAGCTCACCCGGAGCCCCACCATGGCATAGGGCCAGGGGTGGACATCGTGGCGGCTCTGAAAGGACAACCGGACAGAGGGCCCTGCCAGCGTGTCCCCTATTTAACCTCAGTCCTCCCGATAGTCACATCTGCCCGTTCTGAAGTCCGGGAGGCGAGAGAGCAGAATGGACACAGACTTTGAGTGGCGGGATTATGAGGTGTCTTCCATCAGGCCTGGGTCCCCCGCAACTCATCCCTGGTCCCCCTTTCCAAGGCCCGTCTCCTCGCTCAGCACCCTCTCAATCCGAGGAAGGGCGACTGGGGTAGGGAGTGTCTCTAGAGGCAATTAGACTGCTAAGCCCCCTTCCAGAAGTCCTCCAGGGGGATTGTGACCCCTGAATGTGACGTACTCTCTGGGGTACCGTTGATCGCTCCGGCACCCCAACCCGCGAAGGCTCTGTCTAGAAAAGATTGAATGTGAACGGGCAGGCCACCCCTTCTGGTGCCAAACTATATCTCCGCTGGGCTGTTTTCCTCTGGGTCTGAGAGGCAGTCCTCGACCAGGCGTTTGGGGGCATCAGGTTGCTATGCGAGTATGTGGCCGGTGGGCGGGGCGAGCGGGGCGGGCGGTCGGGGAAGGGCAGCGAGGGGGAGGTGGGTTCTGGCTCCCCTCCCCCCCTCCGTCACTGAGCCTTACTAAGCACCTTACAGGGCGATCTTCTGGGATCCCCCTATGGCACCTAGAGAGGGTTCTGGTATTCCATCGTGTTGCAGACGAGGCAGTGCCACACGCAGGCCCCGGAGTAGCTGGCACCTGCCTCCTCCACTGCAGACGGGGCCCCTCCCTCGTAAGCTTTACGTTCGGCTGTTCGTTCGCTCAGCACCCAGACTCGCAGTGCCTTGAACCAACACCTGGCCCGTAGCAGGTGCTCAATAAAGATTCAGTAAATGGATGAACGACTAAGCCTTTGAGGGGCGCCGTGTCCGTGCACGCACACCCGCATGCACACCTGCAGGCACACCCACGCACGCACAGTGAGGACTTACAAAGCACCTGACACGCAGTGGGTGCCCAGCAGCTGCGGTGTCCTCACAGCCCCCCAGGCCCTCGCGCCTGCCCCTTCCTCCGCTGTCCCCCAAACACCCTCCAAAACAACACCCCTGGCCGCATTGCTGGAGTGGGAGGCGCCTTTATTCCCCAGGAGCCCTAGGGGTACATGAGGAGCGAGCTGTGCCTGCCGCCTCCTTTCCCCTGCGCAGACCTGGGATCCGCTTACCACCTGCGAAGCCAGTGAAACCGGAGCCTGTTTCCATTCTCTGCCCCCTGCCCATGGGGGGCAAGGTCACCTGCTGCTTCTGGGGTAACTGGGTCTGGGAGGGGCAGGAGAGAGGATGCTGTCCTCTGGGGCCACACCCCCAACCTACAGCCCACCGTGCTGGGGGAGCGTCTCCGAACCCCGCAAAGCAGTTTCCAGCTTCTTGAGTGAGGGGGAGAGGCCAGGCCCCTGAGCAGGTGGTCTCCAGGGCTGGGGCTGCAGGAGGGCCACCCTGGAGGTAGATGTAGGGATGAGGGATGAGGCAGGCGAGGTGGACCCCTGAGGTCCCAGCTGGGACTTGGGGGAAAGGGCTGGCTTTCGGGGAGCGGGAGGGGCCTGTGGCAGTGGGACCAGGCCCATGGCAGCCTGGATCCCAGGTACCAGATCATGGGGCTGAGGGGGAGACTGATGGACTTTGCTGGGAACCAGAGTCGGGGCGCTGGGTGGTGGGGCTGGGGGCTGAGGTCGGGCTGGGGCAGTGAGGTCGGGCTGGGTTCTAGGGTCCAGGCCGGGGGTCTGTGGGCAAAGCTCGTTTCTAACACTGAGCTGGTTTTTAGAGCTGGATTGGGTTTCAGAACCGGGCTGCGTTCTGAAACTGCACTGAACTCCGGCGCTGGGCTCAGCTCTGGAACTGGCCTGGCTTTCAGAACCAGTCTGGGTCTCAGAGCTGAACTGGATTCTGGAGCTAGGCTGGGTTCTGGAGCTGAGCTGGGTTCCAAGACTGGTCTGGGTTCTAGAACTGAGGTGGGTCCCGGGGCTGGGCCGCGTTCTGGAACTGGTCTGGGTATTGGAGCTGGCTTGAGTCTTGGAGCTGAACCGGACCCTGGAGCTGGGCCGGATCCCAGAGGTGGGCTGGGTACCTGAGCTGGTTTGGGTTCCGAAGCTGGGTTGGGTTTTAGAAATAGGCTGGGTCCTAGAACCAAGGTAGCTTCCAGAGCCGGGCTGTGTTCTCATCCTGGTCTGGGTTTCCGAGGTGAACTGAGCCTCGGTGCTGACCCGAAGCTGGGAGCTGGGCCGGGTCTCAGAGCTGAGCTGAGCTTCTGAGTTAGACTGCTTGCCACAGTCTGGCTCAGTACCAGAGCCACCTTGGGCTGTGGCCTGGGGCTGGTATAGAGGCCCCGGCAGGGTTTCTGAGATGGGCTGAGTCCCGGAGGCGGGTTGGGCTGAGCCTGGCGGGGAGGTGGGGCTGGGCCTGCTCTTGGAGCTAGTCAGTGTTATGGAGCTTAAGGCTGTCTCTGCATCTGTCTGGGGCCGGGGACTAGACTGGGTTCCAGAACTCAGCTGGGGCTCGGTAACTGACTGTGTTTTGGAGCCAGGTGGGATTTCAGAGCCAGGCTGTACTCCAGAACCAAGCTGAGTTCTGGATCTGGGTGGGGTGCCTGGGCCATGCCGAGCTCTGGAAACTGGCCGGGCCTTGAAGCCGGTCTGGGCCGCAGAGTGGGGTGGCATGTGAGGACCGGCAGGTGCACTGCAGGGAGAGCGGGACTCTGTGCCAAGCTGAGCCCGGGGGGCGGGCCGTGCCTCGGGGGCGGATGGCGCTGCACAGCGCTTCAGAGTCCCGGGGTTGGCCCTGGTCGTAGGCTGGGATCTGGTGCTGGGCTCTGCCTCCGAGCTGGACTCATTGCTAGAGTTGGACCAGGCCCCAGAACCCGGGTAGGCCCTTGAGTGCAGCCGGGTCGTAGAGCTGGGCTGGGGCCTGGATCCAGACGGAGCCGCTCCCTGTGTCTGGCTTCCCGAGCAGGTCTGCGTTTGTGAATGGGGCTGCATTTTGGAGCCGTCTCTGAATCCTGTGCTGGCCCGGCCTCGGCAGCCCGGCTGCCTCTCGAGTCCCACCTGGGGTTCACAGCTGACTGGTGCCCCCGAGCCAGGGCGGGGGTCCAGGTATGGCTGTGTCATGGGGCTGTCTTGAGTTCCAGAGCTGTGTCGAGTGTTATGGCAGGGCTCGGTCATGGGGCTGGGCTGACTTCCAGAACTGGGGCTGCTGTCGGAGCTGGGCTGGCCCTTAAAACTTGTCTGGGTTCCAGAATTTAACTTGATGCCAGTGCGTGGCTTGGCCTCAGGGCCATCCTGGGTTCTCGAGGAGGCCTGGGTTTTGGGACTGGGTTGGGTCTCAGAACTACATTGTGTTCTAGAGGTGAACTGAGTCCCAGGAGTAGCCTGGGGTCTAGAACAGGGCTTGGTCTCAGAACTAAGCTGGGATCTAGAAGTGAACTTGGTCTCAGACCTAGCCTGGGTCCTAGATGGGGGCTGAGTTCTAGAACTGGGTTGGGTCTCGGAACCAGATGTGGTTCTAGAGATGAACTTGGCCTCAGAACTAGCCTGGGTTCTAGATAGGGGCCGGGTCTCGAACCTGGGCTGGGCTCTGGAGCAGCGCGAGGCTTCGGGAACCTGCCGGCAGGGCTGGGGCTGGGGGCTGGGCTCTGGGCTGGGGCTGTGCTCGACCCCGGGGCAGACTAGCCACAGGCCTCCCTGGCCTCGCTGATGGCAGCCCACACCTCCACCACAAACTCGTCCGGGAAGGCGAACTCGCCCAAGATGGAGTCTAAATGGCGCGCAAACTCCTGAACGCTCACCGTCTTCTTGGACGTCTCCACCATGGTGGACGCTGCCGGAGTGGGAGGGGAAGTGGGTGAGGGTGTCCCTGGAGCCCCAGCATCCCCTTGAGGCCCCTACCTCCTCCCAGGGGCTAGCCGCCCCCCAGGGTCCACCCGGCTTACCCTGGCCCCTTACCCAGCTCTGGGTCCCGGATGCCCATGTAACTCTCCAGCAGGTCATCCACCCGCCGAGACGCCTCCTCCTCAAATTCACTGGGCTGGAGGCATAGGGGGACAAAGCAGAGGGTCAGAACCTCAGATCCCGCCAACCCAGTCCCCTCCTGGGCCCCCACCCTTTGGGCGAGGCCACCTGGGACCTCACATGTCAATACTCCTGCAGAAACACTATCGCCCTGCCTCACCACCACGGGGATTCAGTTGGCAGACAGTGAAACCGAGGCTGGGAGAAGCAGGTCTACCCAAGGCCACGCTCACTTAGCAGCAGAGTGGCAGGTGCGAGAGCCCCCAAAGCCCCCCTTCACTCACCACTTCCTCCACTGTGGCAGCCCCCCCAGAACGGAGCCGCAGTGTCTCCCTCCCGCTGGTCACTTTTGCGTCCATGGGGCATTTGTTGCTCCGGCTCCTCTGGCCAATCATGTCTGGAGGGAACAGAGTGAGGGAAGGGCACGCACGTGTGCCGGGTCAATCCACTCTTTGTAAACACTGGGAAGTCACCAGCTGAGACTTTCCAGAACCTTCTTATCCTTCAAAGGCCTTCCTGTGCCCATGGGTGTATCTTCAGAGACCTCTTGGAACCCTTTCTTCCCCCAATCTCCCTCCTCATCTTAAAGTGACTTTCTAGAAGGGACGCTTAGGACCCTACTGTGGCCAGAGGGTCGATCTAAACAAGTCTTTGCTCTAGGACGGGCTGTTCCTAACTTTTTGGCATGGCCTCCAGAGTCCTCTGCTATGAAACAGGGTAGATGGAGAGTTCCTTCCTGTCTCACTCTCCCTGGGACCGTTCTCCAGAGGCACCGGGATGCTTCTAGAACCCCTGGCTCTGCAGCAGTACTGCTCTAGGCATCAGTTCATGGTGAGGGGAGAAGCTGAGCCGACTTCTCTTTGAAAAGTGCCATTCTACAACCCACGCTGCAGACCATCCTCTAAAATGCTGCAGACTCACAGCAGTCCTGTAAGAGCCCCCAGCCAGGTGACAAAATAGACCTGGACACCTCCTCGTCCTTTCCTGGTCTTGCCAAACTTTCCCCCATTGCCAGATAAACTACAATGATAAACCCCTACCTATTCCTGACACAGTGCCAGAAGCTCCCTGTCATGCTGTCAGAAACATCCAGAACCTTCTATCCTGTCCCATTGCCCCTCCTTCTGCTGTCCTGGGCATCCAGAGAAGCCTTTCAGGACAAGTTCCCCCCACCCGTCTGCCCCGGGCCCCAGGTGGCCCTCACCGAAGGCTCTTTTGGGCCGCACCAGTCGCAGGGTGAAGGGCTGGGACTTGGGCAGCTCACGGAGCATCTTGGCGACCTCGTAGTGGCGGCAGCCCACGATGGACTGGTCATTGATGGCCTCGATGCTGTCACCCACGCACACCGCCTCAATTCTGTTGATGATGCTGCCCTCCTTGATCCTCTGCAGGGACCCAAAGTCACTCGAGAGGCCACCACCCCCAGATTCCCGAAACCCACTTTACTGGAAGGAGACAGTGGATTGCTCCAGGGCGCCGAGCAACCAGAAGCCCCAACCCCCACCACGGGCACCTTGATGAAAGCGTAGCCGGCCCCGTTGTCCGTGATGGTCAACCCCAGGGCGTCCTCTGTCTTGGTGACCTCCACCTCCTTGGTCTCGCCACGCACATGCGCAAAGATAAAGTCCTCCAGCCCGATCTGGCCGCCCAGAAGTTTCTGCATGTCCACTTTGTGGCTGTTTAAGGTGCAGAATAAGATCTGTCCCGAGGAGAGGGGGAGTCCAGGGTCAGTGACAGCGCCCGTTGCCCACCGTCTGTGCAGAACCACCTGCCCATGGGCTCAGGGGCCTGATAGGGAGGCCGAGACACAAAGACGTGTGAAACTGGCCCAGTCACCTGGCCACCAGGATCCCAGCCATTGGGACCTTCGGAATGGGGGGTGGGGAGAGAGGCCCGGACCCCTAGAATGGGGAGCAAGCAGGGTGAGGATCTGCAGGTAGGACAAATCCCCCTGTTCCCCAGGACCCCACTCTTCCAATGTTGACTCTCTTGGGCCCTGACCTTCGGACCCTTCTTTCCAGGTCTTTCTGGATCTACTGGCGCCCCCTGGGGGCTCGAGGCACACACGTAGGCAGCCTCGTCCCCAGCCTGGCCGCCTGCGAGGTCCCACCTGGAAGGGGGCTACCTGGAGCCCTGGCCCCGGCCCCCCACGCCCGGCCAAGCCCGGGACCCACCGCGCGCTTTCCCGAGCGCCGGGCCCGCCCCAGCTGGGGGGCCGAGTGGGGCCCCGGGCGACCTAGGGGCCCGTGCAGGACACTCAAGGCGGGGTGGCCACGGTGTGGGCTCCGCGGCTCTGAGAGGCGCGCGTCTGATCCCTGGAGGCTGGGGCCCCCCAAACGGCGACGGGGGCCGAGGCGCTCGGTCCGGGGGTCCGGGGTCCAGGGCTCCGGAGGTCCGGAGGTCCGGGGGTCCGGGGGTCCCGGGGTGCGGACTCCACCCCCGCCCCGCGCGCGGGGCGTCGCGGCCTCACCTCGGTGGGCGCGATCCCGAAGGCCTCGGCGATCTTGGCGTAGAGCTCGCGGACGTTGGTGAAGCCCTCGATCTTGCCCGTGGGGCTGCCGTGCGCCAGCTGCGTGCGGAAGACAAGGCGCGGGCGCGGGCGAGGCGCGGCGGGGGGCGCGGCGGGGGCCTCGGCGGCGGGCGCGGGCGGGCGCGGGGCGTCGGCCCCGGGGGCCCCGCGGGCCGCGGCGCTCTCCATGGCCCGAGGACTCTGCCACCCACCCGGGCTCCGGCCGCCGCCGCCGCCGGATCCGCCGCTTCCTGCGGCCTCCCCTCCCCCGGCCCGGGGCGCGACAGCCGAGCCGTCCGCGTAAGGGGATCCGGGAACCCGAGCCTCCCGGGAAGGCGACACCGCGGGGGGGGGGGCGCGCCTCGGGTGTCCGGCCCGGCCAGGGCCACCGGCCGGCTCCCGGGGACGTAGGGCGGTGCCCGGGCTCTGCCCTGTGGCGTGGGAAAACGCGGACCACGAGTAAGACCACGAACAGGCGAGCGCTCGCGAGTGCCAGCAGGTGGCACGATGGTTACCCGGTATGACCCGAGACACACCCTGGCCCACCTGAGCCCGCAGCCCTCCAGGGCTCCCGAGGTCCTCAGGAGGAAAGCGCAAGGCCGCCCAGCAGCCCACAGGCCCTGTGTGACTCCCTCCCTCCCAGCCCTGCCCTGCCTCCTCCCTCTCCCCACCTGCCTCACTCTGCCTCCTCATTGCCGCTCAGCCAACAGGGGCCTGTCCCAGGGCCTTTGCATGTGCTGCACACCCCAACATCTCCCAGAGCTCCATGTGGCTCCATCCCTCACTTCCCTCGGCTCTTTGATCAAATGTCACCTCCTCTCACCACCATCAAGTTCTCTTCCCACCTGCATTTTTCCTCCTAGCTTTGAGCATCACCTGACATATCAGATATTTTACTTTCTAAACTTGAGTCCTATCCATCTCCCCAACTGGAATGTCAGCTCCAGAAGGGCAGCGGTTCTGGTCTCTCGTTCCTCTGCTGTATCCTGCTGCTCAGTGCCTGGGGGTGAGTGTGGAGGGGTGAATGAATGGTCCCCTAGCTCTCAAACCAGAAGGGGTCTGTCTGTGACATTCTCCTGGGAACAGAACACTAGACGTCAGGAATTGGGGCTCAGTAAGCAAAAGCAGAAGTGGAATCCTGTATGGCAGCATAAGAGAGGGGCCCCCTGCCTTGAGAGAATCTCAGAAACCAGACATGGATGGAAAAAGTCAAGTCACAGGTTTGGATGATGGAAGAAAATATATTTCAGTTTAAAAACTTGCAAAATATGACACACAGTACATTGTGGATGAGCCTTGAGCACACGATGCTCAGCGAGAGAAGCCAGACGCAGGGGCCACACAGTGTGTGATTCTGTTTACGTGAAATGTTCAGAACAGGCACATCCTGAGACAGAAGGTGGATTAGTGGAGAGGGGGATGGGGGTGACTGCTAAAAGGGCCAGGGTTTCTTTCTGGGGTGATGGAATGTTCTGGAATTAGGCTGTGCCAAGGGTTGCACAGCTCTGTGAATACACCAGAAAGCACAGAATTGTACACTTTAAAAGCTTCAAAAAGTCTGTGGTCATGCTACCCTGAACAAGCCCAATCCCATCTGATCTCGGAAGTTAAGCAGGGTCAGGCCTGGTTAGTACTCAGGTGGGAAGACCAGGTGCTGTAGGCATAAAGAAAATAAAAATAAAAATAAAAGGGATTTTTAAGCTGACAAGGGTCTTGCCAAGGGTTGCCTCGCCTAAAAAGTAAATTAAAAAAATAATAATAATAAAATAAAACCTTCAGAAAATGAACTGGAAACCCAAAATGATCAAATTAGTACTATTTTAGGAAGGCGTACTCACATGAAAAAATATGTAAAGACCTGCCCAGGAATGGAAAACTCCAGACTTGGGATGGGGGTACCTGTGCCAAGGAGGGGCTGGGACTCAGTTCACGCCTGGGGAGACAGTGATAATCTCTGGGTGTATCAGTCTCCCAGGGCTGCCATGACAAAGTGCCATGAACTGGGGTGCTTGCTTAAAACACGTTTCTCTCACAGTTCTGGAGGCTGGAAGTCTGAAATCAGGCTGTCAGCAAGACCGCGCTCCCCGTGACCCATGAGGGACCCCTCCTCGCGTCTCCTGGCTTCTGATGGTGGCTGGCCATCCTTGGCATTTCTTGGCAGCTGGCATTCCTCTGCCGCCTGCATTCGTCATCAATCAGCTGTCTCATCCTTGTGCCCAAATCTTCATCTTCTTATAAGGACACATCATACTGGACTAGGGGCCACCCTACTCTTGGATGACCTCATCTAAACTCATTGCATCTGCAGTGATCCTATTTCCAAATAAACTCCCATTCTGAGGTTCCGGGAACTAAGACTTCAACGTATCTTTTGAGGCAACATAATGCAACCTGGAATACAGGTGTTTGGCAAATTCTTCTTCACGTTTTAGGGTGTCTTCCAATGAAGGCAGGAGTCTCAGAGAGGATGCCGCAATGAGTTCAGCAGAGAATTACCATATGACCCAGCAATTCCACTCTGGGGACGGGTCCAAGAGAACCGAAAACTGGTGTTTAAAAAGCCTGTACACGCATGTTCACAGCAGCGCAATTCAAAACGGCCAAGAGGTCAAAACAAACAGATGTTCATCATGGATATTCGAATGAAGACGACGTGGTCCATGCCCATATGGGACTATTACTTGGCCATGAAAAGGAGTAAAGTGCTGACACGTGACACAACACTGAATATGAACCTTGAATACACGATGTTTAGTGAGAAACACAAAAGGCCACACGGTGTGTGATTCCATTTGCATGAAATGTTCAGAGCAGGCACGTCCATAGAGAAAGTGGATTCGTGCTTGCCAGGGACTGCGGGGGTCGGGGACAGGCCTCGAACCCCCAGCAGGGGCATTTGGGGGATCCTGGGCACATCTTCTGGTCCATGCCACCATAAAAACACACACAAGTTTGAAATTCAAATTCTACTTTATTTAAAAATTCCGGATTAAGCAGTGGCAAAGGGGCTGCCTCCACCAGCATCCCTCAGCAGGATGGGGGCAGGGTGGTTAGTGCCAACACCATCACCCCTCATTCTGGGGTGCAAGAATTCAAGGGCTTTGAGAAGAGGGACCCACCCAAGTGTGAGAATGTGTCCTGCAGAACGCCTGCCTGTGCAGGGCACCCGTGGTCAGCGCCTTCAGGGGTCTCTCCCATGTGTCACGTGGGGGTTTCCTCTGCCCCGAGTGTTGGGCCATTGTAGGCTGTCACCCTCCCCACACCGGATGTGTGAGCTGCTGTGGGCCCTCTTGTGTCCTGGGCTATGCTGCCCATGCGTGGTGCTCCCATGTCCCTGTAGTGTGACATGCCCTTCTGAGGCCATGGAGTTCTACATTCATTGTGCATGGCAGGCGACTTCTAGGTTCCGGGTGCTGGGGTGATCGAAAGCTAGAGGGCTGCTGTAGAAATTTGGGGGGGGGGGGCTGAAGCCCCCCAAGGTGCAGGATCAGGCCTGGCCCCAAAGGGTGTACCCTCACCCCTCCTCCATGGAGCAGGGGTGGAACCATGACCAGAGCATGGTCTTCTCTGGATCATGGGCATTGCCGACACCCTCATAGGTGCTCACTGTGACAGGAGAGAGAAGGGGAGTTATGATTGGGGACCCTGTCATCTCTCAGTTCCCACCCCCATACTGGGTCCTCCTAGAGGCCACCCACCCTCATCTTGTCAAAACAGATGTCAGGGTGGGGGTCCTGGAGTTGATCCCACCTAACCTGGTCAGCCAGAAGTCACCCAGAATAACTGGCCAAGAGGGGGGACCGGCAGTTCCCTCCCAGAAGCATTCATACAGGTCCCATCCCCCCCCATCAGCGTCCCCCAGTGGTCCTGCCCTTAGCCAGGTGCAGCAAATAGGCCCTGCCTGGTAAATCCTGCATAAGCAGAGCCCTCCAGCAAGGTCTAGCTGCGGGATCCCACTCCTTACCACCCGCAGATCCCCAGAACCCCACTGGATGGCAGAATACGGGCACTTCCGCCCAGGCCCACCACGGTAGGTCCAGCCTGCGGCATCCCCACATGCAGGGCTGCGCCGGCTGGAGCGGAACCACCTGGGCACTCACTCACCTGGCGACCTGGGCCAGGATCTCTTTGATGCGGACGATGAGCTTCTCGTGCTGGGAGGGGTCGCGCTCGATAGCACCGTGCAGCCTGGCCATGTAGAAGTCCAGCGTGCTGAGCGTGGGGGTCTCGCCCGTGCCTGGAGCCCGCGGGGAGGGGGGCAGGGGGGACTGATCAGCCGAACCCAGCGGGGAGGAGGGGTGTCGCCGCGGCCAGAGGGTCGGGGTCCCTAAGGGCAGGGTCCTGGGGAGGAGGCCCTTGGCGCGTGTCTGTGGGTCGGGTGAGGGGTCAAGGGCATTTGAACCCGCGAAACTTAGCGTCTGCTTTGGGCGGGGGGGGGGTCAGATGTTCGTGAGCGGGGGCAAGATGGGGCGGGGAGGGGGGAGGAGGAGAGGAGAGGGGATACCGGGGTCTTGTGAAGGAGGAGCTAGCCAAGGTCAGCAGAAGATGGGAGAGAAAAGGAGAGGGCGGGGCCGTAGGTCAATGAGAAGGGCGGGTCTCAGCTGACCAGAGCTGGGGGCGCCAGGGAAGCGGTGGCGATGGCGTGGCGTGGCGGCCGGGGGACGGAGGCTCGCGGGAGACCCGGGCAGGTGGGGGGTCTCATGGAGCGGGGTTCCGCGGTCGGGTGGGTGAGGGGGTCAGAGCCAGCGGAGGAGCCCGCCCCGCCCACAAGGAGGGGTCGACGGGGTCGGGACTCCAGGGCCCGTGGGCGGAGTCAGCGGGCAGGAGCGGGGCGGGGCTCTGGCCGGGCTCGGGGCGGGGCCGGGACCGGGCGCGCACCGGGCACCGGCAGCGAGGCGAAGCTGGCGGTGAGCGCCTGGCGCACGGCCTGCAGCTGCTGCTGCAGCGCCAGCGTGCGCCGCTCCTCCAGCGCCAGCTCCTGCTCCAGGCGCTCACGCGCGCTGCTCATGCTCTGCGTGTGCCGCTGCAGCACCGCGTTCTGCTCCTCGAAGGCCACGTTCATCTTACGCAGGCGCCGCAGCTCCGCCTCCCGCGCTGCAGTGGCGGGGGAGCGGCGTCAGGGCCGGGTGCTGCCTCCCGACCCTCCCTGATCCCCTGCCCGAGCTGGGCCCCCGCCCCCCGGCCTTCGCTCGCTGCCAAGACACATCCTGCAGCTCCCAGAGCCGCGGGGCGGCTGGCGGGGCAAGGACGAGGATTGGGCTTTTGGGGGTAAATCCCTCCCACCCACTGCCTCCTGCCTCGGAGCCCTTTTGGCCCACCCTCTCCCCTGACACCTGCTTCCCCTGAGAAGCCCTAGTTGGCGCTCACCTTTGTTTTGGTCCAAAAACTCTTCAGTGAAAATGGGGACATCGAAGGTGGAGAAGCCGTCGCAGTCTCCACCCTGGGACAAGACAGAGGGCAATGTCTTTGTTGAGGGGGGAGCCAAACGCCCTCTGGAGCATCTCCAAGCTTGGGGGCTCTGAGTTCATTTAAGGACATCCCCCGATGTGGCTGCCCTGCCTCTGCTCGCACACGATGTAGAAGGGGGCTAATTTTCTCCCATGAGCATCTGTCCCTTTTTACCCGGGGGTCTAAAGATGCTCTCCCTGGAGGAGGGGCGCTTACCTTGTGTCCATTCAAGAGGGTATTCATGAGCCCAGAGCCGGAGTCCTCTGGTGGGGGAGCAAGGTGATCAGGGTCAGCCTCCCAGGTCTCCTCTGACCATGGGTTGCTTTGCATGTGGTATTCCCCCTGCCTGGAACACCCTACACCCCCCCACCCACAATGTGGGCCCCATGGTGGGGGGTCACTCGGCCAGAGTCACCCGTCTAGGAGCAGGCACTCGGCTGCCTGGAGCTGGGGCCCTTCCCACCTTTCTTGATCTTCTTTTCCTGGATCTTCTCCGTGCACATCTTGTAGGCTTCTGACTGCTGGTACGCCCGCAGCTCCTTCATGTACTGCTGCTTCTCCCGCTCGGCCTCGTCCAGGTACCGCTGGCAGGCAGCACGAGGAGGTCTGGCCCAGCTTGGGGGCAGGGGAGGCCTCCAAGGCCAGGCCCCGACCTCCGACCCTCAGCTCACTGGGTTCCACCTTCCCAGAGCTTCCTACTACTTTCCAGACAAACCCCCCCCCCCAGCCTGCTGCTCAGGGCACCTCCTAGCTCCCCACCCCAACTCTGGCCTTTATAAGCCACCCACTGGTGTCTGAGTGACTGCAGGCTCCCACTTCCAGGCTGCCCTCCCGCACCCATTTTGCCTACTGAATCTTAATTATGAATGCAAACCGGTGGCGGTTTTTGTTACCTTCCCTTGATTTTTTTACAATTTTTAAAGATTAGGTTTTGAACTTCAAACGGTTTCACATAAAAACCCAGCCCCACGCCTACTACTTTAACCATACTGGTTAAGTCTTAGATATATTCTCGCCTATTGCCACTCTCTCCCTAACAAGCTGGGGCGGCCTCACAGGTGGTCAGTTCTCCAGGACAAAGGACCCTCCACACCTGGCCCTTTGGGGGATGTGGCTTTAGGGGTGTCCTAATGAACGGGGGTGGGTCGGGGGTACCGGGCGGGCCCCATCCACCACCCACCTGCTTCTCAGCCGGCTGCAGTTTGCTCCACTCGGCGCCCAGCATCTTGGTGATCTCTGGAAAGGGCAGGTCTGGGTGGCGCGTGCGGATCTGCTCGCGCCGCTCATTCAGGAAGCGCACGTAGCCGGTGACCGGTGCTTTGGGCCCATTGGGCAGGATCTTCTTCCGCTTCTTGCCCTTGGGCCAGCCGCGCTTCTTCACTGGCTGCAGAACCAGACCACGCGAATTGGAAGGGGCCTGGTGGGCTGGGGAGGGACCCAGGGGGCAGGGGCGGGGCTTTGGAAGACATCGGTGGGGTGCGTGGGGCTAGAAGCGGGTGGGTCCCAGCAAAGAGGCCTGAAGGTATGGCTGGGTCAAGGGCTAGGATTGTGACCGGGCTTCGAGAAATCGGGACAGAGTGTCGGGGCTGGTTTGTAGTAGGTGCGGCTTTGGCACGGTGGGCATGGTCTGCGCTGGAGGAAGGGCCCACTGGACCCGGGAAAGGCGCCTTCCCCAGGGAGGTGGCATTCGGTGGCGAGCGTGGAGCTGCAGCAACCTTTTGGTGGTGTGGCAGCTGCCTTGGGGTGGGGTCTCAGGAGACAAATCTGGGCTGTGGGCGGAGCCACAGAGAATTCAAACCTAGTCCAAGGCGGGGCTTCGAGGCCAAGAACCAGGGTCTTGCCCACCGCCGTGCGGGGACGCTCACCTCCTCCTCCTGGGATCCCTTCTCGCCGGCCCGCGGGCCCTCGCCGCGCTCTTGCTTCACGGCCACCACGAAGCCGCCATGCTGTCCAGGAGCCTTGCTGCCCGCCGGCCTGCAGCCACGGGACGCCAGGGTCACCACTCCCCACCCCGACGGCGGGCCTGCATCCTGGGAGCAGGGGCTTCAGGGGGTCCGGGGCCCGGGATCAGATCGGGAGGACTACGGGAGCCAGCAGGGGCGCCGGGGAGGAACTGGAGCCTGGGGTGGCGGGTAGAGGCCCGTGGGGGGCTCGGGGAGGGCCGGCCCGGGGGGCGGGCGGGAGCTGAGCTCAAGCCTCTCGTGGGCCGGGGGGTGGGGACATCGCACTCACGCGGCGGCCGAGCCGGGCTGCTTGGAGCCGTGGGACATGGCCGCTCCGGCCGCACCTGGAACGCAGACGCGTGGCCGAGTGAGGGGCGCCCGCGCGGCCGACGGCGGGGCCCAGCTGGGAGGTCCCGGAGCGCCGGTGGGGGGGCCGAGCCCAGGCGCTGGGAGGGCCTCCGGGGCGGGCGCCCCAGGAATCCTTTGTTGGGCGAACGGCCCCCGGGAGGCCCTGGGCCTCACCGCCCCAGCTCGGGAGGGGCCCCGCCCCGGCCCTGCCCCGCAAGCCCCCGCCCCCGCGCGGGCGAGGAGTTCCGCGGCGCTTTTCACCTCCGCGGAAACTTTCCCGGACTCTCCGCCGCGGCGACGCTCCAACCAACCAACCAACCAACCAACCAACCGCCGGCGCCCGCTCCCGCCGCCAGCCCCGCCGCCGGCATGCTAATGAGCCTTCGACCGCGCTCGGATTGGCTGCGCCCTCTTCCCGGGGGCGTGACCATGAAGATGAGGGTCGGCGCGCCGGCCAACCATTGGCTGCGGCAACCGCCGAGCCGCGTGGGAGGGGCCAAAACGGGCTGCGGGCGGTGCGTCAAGTTCGGCTGTGCTCGGCTGCTCTCGGAACCAATCAGGACGCTCTGAGGGCTCCCTGGGCGGGGCCCCTTAAAGGGCCAGAAGGCGCGCCGCGGCCTCCTCCTCCTCCTCCGCTGAAGGCGGGACTCCCGGCTCCGGCCGGATCCCGGCACGGCCAGGTTAGGCCCCCGCTCTCGTTGCCATGGGGACGGCGGCAGGTTGCATGGGAAGCGGGTAAGGACCTTCGGGGCAGCCACCTGCTCCGGGGCAAGGTGGAACCTGTTCTTAGATCCTGAAAACCTGTAGGGGAAGTTTTCTGTTTATTGACCGGACTTAGGGTCCCTGATGCCCCGCTGTGCCTTGCCCTGCTGTGAGCCAGGGGCTTCTGAAGACAGGAGTTACTTTTCCTCTTGTGCAACAGGGACATTGCAGGATGTCCAGAACCAGGAGGATGAGATGCTGTGAAGCCGAGACCAGGAGCTGGGTCAGGCGGATCAGGAGCTGGGCTGTAAGCGTTTGGGAAAAGGGGGCGGGACAGGAAGGCTGCTAGGACCTCGTGAAGATGGAAGAGCAGGAAGCTCTGCCCTGGGATCTTGGGGACCCCCGGGGCAGCTTGGCCTGGGCTGCGGCTACCTCTGCTCCCAGAATGCCAGTAGCGGTCATTGGGTGCTCACGATAGACCATTAGATTTTAAACGATCTGCCAGCATCACCTCATCTCCCTCCACTCTCCCCTCCTCCATGTTCCTCTTGACCTCCTCAAGTCTTTGCTCAAATATCACTCCTGGGTGAGGCTTTCCCAGGCTCATACCCCACGGCATACACCCTGTCTTATGTTTTCTCCATATGTCTGTTTCCTCCCTTCCCAGCACCTAGAATAGTTCCCAGAGGAGCTGTTCAATACATACATATTCATTGAATAAACGAACCAATGAATCCTTTCCTTTCTATACAGGCAGGTGTGTCTGCTTTGTAAAACAGTCTGGCAGCTCCTTAAAGGGTTAAATAAACATGGAGCCACCATGCAAAACAGCAGTTTCACGCCTAGCTGTCCACCCAAGAGAGTTGAAAACACTTGTCCACAC
The DNA here is from genome assembly GCA_030015415.1 of Cynopterus sphinx. Lineage (NCBI taxonomy): Eukaryota > Metazoa > Chordata > Mammalia > Chiroptera > Pteropodidae > Cynopterus > Cynopterus sphinx. The sequence goes on along the minus strand of CM057390.1, from coordinate 38,185,965 downwards.
AAAAACCTGTGCGAGAATGTTCACAGCAGCAAGATTTGCAATAGCCAAAGAGTAGAAACAACCCAAATGCCCATCAGTTGATGATTAGACAAACAAAATGTGGACCAATGGAATAGTATGTGGAAGAGTGGAATATTATTGGCCATAAAAATGAATAAATTTCTGATTTATGCTACAATAGCTGTGAACCTTGAAACACGATGCTCAGTGAAAGATGCCAGTCACAAAAGACCACAATGTAAGATTCCATGTATATAACATATCCAGAATGGGCAAATCGATAGAGAGTGTATTCCTGGTTGTCTGGGAATAAAGAATTAGTGGAATGGGGATGGGGAGTGACTGCTTGTGGGGTGAGGTTTCTTTTTGGGTGACTAAAGTGTTCTCAAAATAGACTGCGGTGACGGTTTGTGTAACTCTGCACACATACAAGAAAGCACAGAGTTGTATATTTTTCAAGGGAGGTGTTATATGGTACGTGAGTTAAATCTGGCTAAAAGGATGAATATGTCCCGGAATCTTGATGGATCCAGGTTCCAGATCCTGCTCTGTTTGCTTCGTTGGCTGTGTGATCTCCCATGCCTCCCTTGCCTCTCTCTCTGCTGGATTAAAAGCAGTCCTGGGGAGGCCTTCAAGCTGGAAGTCCTTCAGAGAGCCCTGCCTCTTTGGCTTGATTGACAGATTTGCTGTTGCCATAGAAACCGTTTCCACTCTCGAGGTACTACAAAAGGAATTCAGGATTCTTCCTATACATCAAAAATAAATGAAGGCTTTTGAGGCTGATTCTGAAAGCATCAGAATCAGCTTCTTGGCACCGTGAAAAATGCCTTGCTACATGGGTGTTTTCTAGGAAAAATAAAAGTGCATTCATTTCAATTCATGTGACTCATACACAGCCCCCCCTAAACAAGCAACTTTTTTTTGCAATTCTACTTTGATCCTTCATACATTTATCTAAAAAAGTATCTTTTTTGCCCCCAAATTATAAATTGGTTTTTCTTGTCCACATGAAGCAGTCTGAAGGCGTATAATTTTGTGTTAGTTTCTCTGCATTCATTTCTGTGTTTCATTTGGAAGCTTTTTTTTTTACTATGAAACTGGGAACAGTTTCCCAGTTTGTTGCCCTAGAAATCCAAGATCCATTAAAAATACCAACGAAATTTATTGTCTCACAGTTCTGGGAGCTGGAATTCCAAGATCAGGACTTGATGAGGATTGGTTCCTGTAAGAGAGAAGTTGTTTCGTGCTGTCTCCCAGCTGCTGGTGGTTTACTGGCAATCACTGGCATTCCTCAGCTTGTAGAATCATCATCTCATCCCTGCCTCTGTCATCACCGACGTTCTCTCTGTGCGTGAGTCTGGGTCCAAATTTCCGCTTTGCGTAAGACACCAGTCATTTTCTGGGGCCCAGCCTACTCCAGAGTGACTCAACTCATTGCATCTGCAACCACCCTGTCCCCAAATAAGGTCATATTCTGAGATCCTGGGGTTTAGGACTTCCTCCTATGAATTTTGTGGGAAATTTTTCTTTTTCGTGCAAAGCTGATCATAGGCACACACCCGTAAACGTGCAAATGCCTATGGAAAATACGAGGTCGGATCTTGCTTTGGTGATCGTATTCCCCTCTGGATGCAAACACCGACCTGAAAGCTTCCTTCATGCTGTGACCTTTCTCCTAGTGCCCTTCTGTGTCAGGTGTGCAGCAGTGCCTCAGTCCCTCTGATGCTGGATGACATTCCACAGCGGGACGGGCCTGTTCAGCGAGTTCTGACAGAGAGATTCACGGTGGGGTCCTTTCCGGTGTCACAGCCCTGGCTATTGTTGGCACCAGCTAAGGAAATAGTTTTGATTCTGTGGGAAAGGCAGACAAATGTCCCCTCTCTGCTATCTGCAGCCCGTGAACTGCTTTCTAGGCCGGCTAGGAAGTTATGAAATGAATGGGGCGCGGCCCTTCCCATTTACATTTTTAATGCTTATTTGCCAACGTGGGGTTTCAACTCTTCTCTCTGCCCCCAGGAAAAATCAGGGTGTGGATGTGGGCCATTCTCCCACGATGCCCCGGTCCTCCTGGGGCTTTTATCACAGAGTGAATTTCAGACGGGATCATTTTAACTGGTGTCGAAAGGCTGAGAACGGAATGGGGAAGTACAGGGGTAGCAGCTGCTGGAATGAAGGGGAGCGGGACAGGGTTCTCAGCTACTGCTGCGGTTGCTGGACCCTCAGACGCTCAGGGAGGTGGCACCGAGCCCCAGCTGTGTGACTTGAGCAACTCATCAAAATTCTGTCTCAGTTGGCCCTTCTGTGAAGTGGGACAGTAAGTACCTTCACAAGGCTGGTGAAAGGATTTACTGAGTTTAGTTGACACTTGGCGCTCAGAGCAGGCCCTGGCTAGTCCATGGTGTATAAAGCGTTAGCTGCTCTCGTCAACCAAGAATCAAAGCCCTGTTTGCAGAGAATTTTCTAGTGCAAGGGTTTCAATCCAGGGGTGATTCAGCCCCCCAGGGGATATGGGGTGATGTCTGTGGACATTTTTAGGTTGTCCCGGTGCTGGAGGAGGGATGCTGCTGGCACTGAATGGTGGGGGGTGGGTCGGGGATGCTTTGATGCACAGGACAGCTGCCCGCCATGTGCTCCGCTGCCCCCCTCAGCCACCCTGTGATCTTATGACTTTGGTGCTGAGCCTTGAAGCCTTTCCCCTGCTTTCCTCCACTTCCCCCTCTTGCACCCCCACCTCTCCTCATCCAGGGCCTGGGTCAGAGAGAAGGTGAGAGGAAACGCCCCCACTCTCACCCCCCTCCCCCAACACTGGAGGCTGGACCCGGGCCACCAGGACATCTGATCTCTGGCCAGAAAAGAGGGGGATGCGGGTCTGGTGTCAGGAGGCAGCTGGGGACGCTCTGGGGGTAGCCAAGGCTGTACGGATCACTCCTGATCCCAGGCCCATCTGTCTATCAGTCTGTCCTGACCACAGGAAAAGCTGATAGAAGACTGAACACAGAGCCACATTTTTGCCTTTGGCTGGACCCTCCCCTGCCAGGGAACAAAGAATTCAAAGATAGGGAAGATGCATGTTGTTCAGGCCTCTGGCCAGCCCTCTGGCTGGGAATGCCAGTCTGGAAAATGGACGTGAAGCGGTGTAAAATCTCCTAGGGATGTCATGGGATGTCAGGGGGTGGCAAATGGAAATAAAAATCCTAAACTGGTATTTTGCAATAGTCTTTTATTTTTAGAAACAATTTTTAGAAGTCTTTCATTTCTCTTGGAGAAATCTAAAGAGTGCTTGACCTACAGGAAGGAAAGAATTGAGGTTCTTATCTTTCCTTATCCCTTTATCTTCTCCACAGTGGTCAATCCTTATCACCCCTCTTCCCCTGCTAGTTTTTCTCTCTCCAGCCCCGGACCCCATCCACACCCGTTGTTCAGGCTCCTTTTCAAACAAATGTGGGGTGCAGTGGGTGGTCTGTGTTAGTTCTGGGCACCCTTGAGCTGCCTGAGCCTCATGTTCATAAGGGGTCTCTCCTCTGTTTCCCAAAATCTGTGTGCATTTCTGATTCTCTGCCCATATGTCCGCCATCCAGTTATTTGACAGATATTTTTTATTTTAATTAAATGTATTGGAGGGGGGACACTGGTTAATAACATTATATAAATATCAGGTGATGACTTTATAACACAGCACTGTGTAGTCCATTGAGCGCTCACCGCCCAAAGTGTAGTCTCCTTCCGTCACCATGTATGCGACCCCCTTGACCCTCTTTACCCCACCCCCCCACTCCCCTGCCCCTCTGGTAACCACCATGCTGTGGTCTCGACAGATATTTCCTGAGCTCCTACTATGTGCCAGGCATTGCTTGGGACGATGCGGTGACTAGGACTGCCCCAGTCCCTGCCTCCGAGGGGATCACAGTCCGGTGGGGCCGGCAGGTGGTTACAGCGGGAGCCTAGAGTGATAAGTGGCTGCGGACCAGGGGGTGCTCAGACGCCTTGGGGCCGAGAATATTAAGAGATGACACTTCTCACTTCTAACCCACGCCATACCCCCTCAGGAGCCGGGGAGACGGAGGCCCCACGAAGCTGAGGAACTTGTCGCAGTTGGAACAGCTCGGAGGGGTGGCTGGTCGGGAACCCAGGATTCTGGCCTCGCCGTCTAGCACCGTGGGAGGAGGCCCGGCGACCCGGGGGCACCTGCATCCACGGCCTGAGGGTACTCGGCGGCCCAGTCGCGGGCGGGCGGGCCGTAGGCGGAGGCCGGGAGGGGGGTGTGCAGGCCCTCGACTCAGGGTCAGGTGCGCCCCGCGCGTCCCTCTCCAGCTCCTGGGGGCGCGTCGGGGCCTGGGGCCCGGGAGGGGCTCGCCCCGCCCCCGCCCAGCCGGGACGGGGAAGCCCAGGTGGGGCGCCCGGCCCCGTGGGCACTCACGACGGTTATCCCCGTCATCTTCGTAATGACTGATTAGTTACACCTGCCACGCTCGCTCCGCGTCCCGCTTGTCCCCGCGGCCGGGAAGCGCCCAGACCCCGCGGGGAGGCGGGCTCGGGCTCGGCGGCCCCCACCCGCGCCCCGGCCGCATCGGGCTCACGAGGCTGCGGGCAGGCTGGCGGCGGGAGCCGGGGCGAGAGCGCCCGCGGCGTCGCCCCGAACTCCGTAAGGACGGGGACGGGCACCCCCGCCAAGGTCGGGCGCTAGGACCGCGCGGCTCCGCGGGCGCGGGGTGAAGATGCCAGGCCGGCGCGGGAGCCACGCCCCCTCCACGGTGATTGGCTGTGGCGCCCGGGAGCGCGGCCCCGATTGGTGGAAAAGGCCGCTATTCCGGACGCCCCGCCCCCCGCTCGGCCTTAGTCCGGGGTCCTCGGGCACCGCCGCCGCCGCCGCGGGCGCTGTCCGCGGGGTGGGACGCGGGGCGCTCTCCGGGCCGGGACCCTCCTCGGCGCCGGCCGGGCCGGCGCGAGCCCGCAGCGCCGCCATGGGCCCGGGGCCCCCCTCGCGGCCGCTGAGCCTGGCGGCGCGGCTGAGCTACGCCGTGGGCCACTTCCTCAATGACCTGTGCGCGTCCATGTGGTTCACCTACCTGCTGCTCTACCTGCACTCCGTGAGCGCCTACAGCTCGCGCGGCGCCGGCCTGCTGCTGCTGCTCGGCCAAGTGGCCGACGGGCTCTGCACGCCGCTCGTGGGCTTCGAGGCCGACCGCGCCGCCGGCCGCTGCGCGCGCTGCGGCCCGCGCAAGGCCTGGCACCTGCTGGGTGAGTCATCGCGAGCCCCGCCCCGGAGGACCCCCCCACCCCCGTGTGGCTGACGCCAGGACCCGCCGGTGGGGGCCGCGCCCGTTCGTCCGTGTGAGCCTCGGCGCCCCCGCTGAGGTCACTCTGGGGTGGGTCCGACTGCCCAGTGTCTCCTCGGTCAGCCTCTCTGCTCTGGCCCGACTTCGCCACCCGTCCGTCGGGGTGTCCGCCGGGACAGTGCCGGTCAGGCTGCCCAGAGTCCCCTCCGTCCGCTCTCCCAGCACGTTCTGTCCACCCCCACCCCGATCTCGGCCACCTGCCGCTTGGGTGTCCCCCCCCCGCGGCGAGTTAGAAGTCAGGGCAGGACTGACCCTGGTGGGGTCTGCGGGCAGTGGGTCGCCCTCTGGCCTGGGGGTGCTGCCTTGCCAGCTTAGGGGGCTGTTGGGGATGAGAGGAGGGGCGTCCCCAGGGCCGGGGTGCCTGACCCGTGCACACCAGCATTAAGGCCCGTGTGTCCGGGCATCCTTTCTCTGCCTGCCCAGGCCCTGGGCTTTGAGATGGGCTCCAGCCACTCTTGTGGCTTTCCCACCCCCAGCAGGAGCCCGGGCCACATCCTGGCCTTGAGGGTGTGCATGGGTCATTTCAGGAGGCAGGGCCAGGAATTCCGCCACTTGGGAATCTGGGCGGCTGCTTTCGAGAAGGCAGGAGGGGCCAGGCTGGTGACTTCTTGCCCTTGGTGACAATGAACAGGGGAGGGAGCGGGTGACAGATCTCCACATGGCCTGAGGGTGGCCAGCATCACTGTGGCTGCAGCCTTGGGCCGGATTTCAGATTTGTCAGGCAAGGACACTAAGGCTGTGCCTGGGTCACTCCAGACGGTAGGAGTCTCAGACCAGTGACTGCGTCGCCTGAAAACCAACATTTGAGGTGTCCCTCTGAGGGCTGATGTTGGGTTCACTTGTAGAGCTGATCCCAGAGTAGGGTCAACTCACTGACATGCAAACGAGGTGGGCCAGAGAGATGAGCAGGGCAATGGATATGTGAAAAGGGCTCCTTTGGGGGTTCAGGGGAAGCCCCATCTGAGGAGATGGAGCCAGCATGGAAGGGTAGCCCTGGTGGAGGGCACTTCATGTGCAAAGGCCCTGAGGTGGGATCTGTTACCAGTTCAGAGCCCCCAGGCCTGATGTCCCCTTCATAGTTGGAAGGCCTCAGATTCAGTGAGGGTCTCACCTGACCCCAGGAAGAACCTGTAGAAGTAGGGGTTGGGGGGGGGCGGGGCCAGAGGCATTTTGTAAATAACAAAAGGATCTGGAGGATGGGTGCTGCAACCAGATACCAAGGCCTCCACCTGCATCCTACCCCTTCCTCTCTCTGGGTAGAGGGTCTGTTGGGGAGAGGAAGCCAGGGTGGCCCCTCATGATGCCTGATAAGGTGACTTAAGCAAAGATCACCCAGGCACCAGTGCCCACTTCTCTATTTGCCCAAGTCTGTGGGTGGCAATGGACTCACTCCTTCCCTTAGCAAGCCCTCCGCCTCTCCACCCGGCCCAGAAGGTCCTCGGAGCCAGACGTGGGCGAGCGCTCCTGTGGGGCCCAGGCTGCGGCGGGCGCATGGACTGGCCTTCGTGAGAGAGAAGCAGAGCTCTGGAGGAAGGGACATTGGCTTTGGGTTTTGAAGGGCGAATAGGAGAGTGTGTAGCAGGTACATGCCACGCGGTTGAAAGTGCCTGCTCAAGAGAGTGACGTATTGTGGCTTTGAAGCCGCTGGGGGCGGGGCGGTGAAGAGGTTCAGAGTGGCAGGGTCTCTAGCTTCCACACACCATGCTCGCTTCCCACAGCTTCCTCAGGAGGCAGACATTTCCATTCTCTCCATTTTTTGGAAACTGAAGCCCCGGTAGGCCAAGTCACATGCCCAAGGTCCCCCAGCCAGGCAGCCTGGCACTGGCAATGGTTAACCTGGCCTGGGCAGCAGCGGGCTGGAGTCCAGCGCAGTCCTCTGACCAAAGTCTGCCACAGGTGCCTGGCCCCGGGACGCCTCCAGGCCCCCAGCCATGGCTGGATGCCCCTCCCAGTTCCAGAGAAAGATGGGGCTGGTTTTGGTTTCATTTCCTGCTTTCAGGACTGCAGGGCAGGCCCAGGGTCTGGGGATGAGGTCACCTGCAGAGCTGGGAGGGGGTCGGCCAGCTGCCTGGCTTCCTTCAAGCGCAGGGGTGGGAGGAGAAGGCACCAGGCTGGAGGGAGGGAGCTGGGCTCAGAGTCCCGCAGGTTGGATGCTCAGCTCTGCAGCCCCCTCAGTGGACCTGTTTCCCCGTCTGAAAAATGAGGATAATGACATCAATAACAGCCACTCCTCTGGGCTGCAGCAGATGCTGCCACTATTATTCACTCAAGTCTACGGCCGCACCACCCTGAACAAGCCCGATCCCGTCTGATCTTGGAAGCTCAGCAGGGTCGGGGCTGGTCAGTACTTGGATGGGGGAGCACCCAGGAAGCCCAGGCATTAAAAATAAATAAAAAAATTTATTCATTCCAGAGTGATGGATGTGCCGGGCTCCATGCTGGGTCCCTGGGACACAGAAGTGACTTGGAGACACCTGGTTTCCACCCCCAGAGTCCAGTGTGGTGGGGCAGGCAGGCAGGAAGCAGATGCAAGGCCCCCTGCATGTGCTGAGGGGTGTGAAGACAAGAAAGCAGGGTCAACGTAGAGTGTGCTGGTGACCGAGCCGGTCAGGGAGGACTTCTCTGAGGAGGCGGCATTTCAGTTGAGTGCTGAGGGGTGAGATGGAGCCAGCCTTGCTGAGGTGTGAGGGGCAGGGTATTTCAGGTGGTGGGCACAGCATGTGCAAAGGTCCTGAGGCAGGACTGTGCCCTGCATGTGGGGAGAGGCCCGTGCGGCTGGAGCAGGGGGAGGGGAGAGCAGGAGGTGGCAGCGGTGGGGGGACAGGGACAGGTCGTGCAGGGCCGTGGGGCCATGGGGCCGTGGGAAGGACTTGGCCTTGTTTAGGGCCATTAGAATGTTTTCCAGGGAGAGGTCGTCTGAGGAGCTGACAGGGACACTGGGGCTTGGGGTGGGTGGAGTCCAGCATCCACGGTCACGTGACTCCCAGGACCACGACAGGAGCTGTGGAGTGGGGTGGGCACATTGTGGGTGTGAGCGGTGTGTCTGTGGTGGGCGGTTCTCCAGGGCTCCCCACAGCACCTTTCAACCTGACCTCTTGGGGACCCCAGCTCTCTGCCTCAGTTTCCCCATTTGTCACAGGGGCCATGAACCTGGGGCGCCCTGTCTTGCTGATCCCACATACCCCACTGCGGGACTTTGGGAGGTCTCCAGCCTGTTTTGCGTCTCTGTTCGGTCCCTCCGAGGTCACACCTGGGGGGCCCTGGGCCACCGTGGGGGGGCCGAGTGACATGACGGCCCCGCTCTGCCTGCCCACAGGTACCATCTGCGTCCTGCTCTCCTTCCCCTTCATCTTCAGTCCCTGCCTGGGCTGCAGGGTGACCACGCCCGAGTGGGCTGCCCTCCTCTACTACGCGCCCTTCATCGTCATCTTCCAGTTCGGCTGGGCCGCGACGCAGATCGCCCACCTCAGCCTCATCCCCGAGCTCGTCACCAACGACCACGAGAAGGTGGAGCTCACCGCTCTCAGGTACCATGCTCGCCGTTCGGACCCCGCCAGTCTGGTGGCTCTGGCCTCGCAGCTGCAGCTTGAACACCTGTGACCGCGAACTGTCGGCTGCTTGCCCAGCCAAGCAGCTTCAAGCATGTCACGTCACAGTCCCTGGGTCAAGTCTGTCCGCTTAGCAGGGTTTTCTTCACCGTCTCGAGGCTTCAGTCAAGGCATCGGCAATCTGAGAGGCCTGGGGTTTTTCTGCCCTGCTCACCCTCTTGGTGGCAGGATTCATTTTCTTGTGGCTGTCGAGCTCGTGGTGGCTCACGGACTCTTCTGAGACCCCCAGGAGTCAGATCCGAGGGTCGGCTTGAGTCTTTTCCTAGAATCTCCTGATTAGGTCAGGCCCACCCAGGATCATGTCCCTTAATTACATCTGTGAATCCCTTCACCGGTGCCACAGGATGCTGCGTCAACATGGGAGTGACATCCCAGCATGACCATACGTCCCATCCCCAACGGGAGGGAGTTAGTGTAGGACCGGGGCCAGGACTGGGCCAGGACCGGAGCCGTTTTAGAACCCTGCCTGCCACGTGTGCATACAGTTGGTGCCTGGCTTAATCCACCCTCTTGCTCGAGGTGCTAGAGGTTATTCTAAATTTGGTGACCGTCGGAGCATCTATGGAACTCTTGCTGTATGCCAGGCACAGTTCTACGCCCTTCATGTCAGTTACCTTCTTTCACCCTCACGAGAGGCCCAGGTTGTCATGTGCCCAGGGCCGGAGCAAGGTGCCTCTGGGACATATGCAGGAGGAGGAAGGTACCAGACGGAGATGGCAGCTCCAGGCAGAAGGGACAGCACATGCAGGGGTGGCCGCTGAGGCTGGAGCTCAGAGGGGGGCCCAGCCTGGCCGGCAGTTCGTGCCATTAGGGAGTGTCCCTCTGGTCAGGACAGCACCTTTGTCGAGGGTCCCGCCCGTCTCTACCTCGGCCTGCCTGGCCCCCATAGTTTTCCTCCCCACCCGCCTCTGAGTTCCCCATTACAGCCAGAGCTGCAGACGCTAACGACAGTGTTGCTCAATGCCTGGGCCCCCAAGGGCCCCAGCTGACAGGGGACAGGCTGGGCCAGGCCAAGTGGCATCTTCACTGTGATCTCCGGGGGAAGAACTGTTCTCTTTCAGAAAGGGAAACTGAGTCCTGCTGAGATCCAGAGGCTCCCCGCACCCTGCCCTGCCCCAGGGGGTTACCATAGATGAGCCCCTGGAGGGACATGGCTCTGGGGCCGCAGGCAGGAGCCAGCCCAGATGGTTCTAGGCCATGGAGCCCTGCCCTGCCAAAGCGAGGGACCTGGGTCCCGAGAATTCCAGAATCCTGGCTTCTGAGCACCTGGGGCTTCCAGACTTGAGCTACAGCCCCGACTTGGTGTGTCCTGCTTCTGCACCCCAGCTCCCTGTCCCAGCGGTCCCAGGTCAGAGTTGTCAGTCACCAGGAAACGTGCAGGCTGGGGAAACTGAGGCCTTCCTTGGGGCCACCCGAGGTTTAGTGGCTGAAATCACCCATTGGCCACAAGCAGCTCTGACTGTGCGGCTGCCCTGGGGAGGAAGTGGCCGTGTGGCTTCCCGGGCCACCATGCTGAGGCCTCGCCTGTCCCTGCCAGGTACGCCTTCACCGTGGTGGCCAACATCACCGTCTACGGCGCCGCCTGGCTCCTACTCCACCTGCAGGCATCCCCGCACGCGGGGCCCGTCCAGGATGTCAGCGACCAGCTGGGCGTCCAGGACGTGCCCGTGTTTCGGGTGAGCCGGGGCTGGGGGTGGCCGCCGCTAGCCGCGCAGGCCCTGTACGTGGGGCCTGGGCCGTGAGCGCCACCTCTGACCCTGCCCCCGCCCGGTCCCCAGAACCTCGCCCTGTTAGTGGTGGGCGTCGGTGCCGTCTTCTCTCTGCTCTTCCACCTGGGCACCCGGGAGGGGCGCCAGCAGCCGGAAGAGGAGCAGGATGAACACAGCCCACTGCTGGCCCCCGCGGCCGCGCAGCCCTTGCTGCTCTGGAAGCACTGGCTCCGGGAGCCAGCCTTCTACCAGGTACGGGTGCCGCCTCCGCTGGGCGGGGCCATGGCTGGGCCCCTGCTGGCCGGAGTGCAGGGCCCGCCTGACCCCGCGTGTGCCTCTGCCCACAGGTGGGCCTGCTGTACATGAGCACGAGGCTCGTTGTGAACTTGTCCCAGACGTACATGGCCATGTACCTCACCTACTCCCTCAACCTGCCCAAGGTGAGCGGGGCGGGGCGGGGCAGCGGGCCCCAAGCCTGAGCCGCCTCCTGACATGCCCGCACCCACTTTGCCCGACAGAAGTTCATTGCCACCATCCCGCTGGTGATGTACCTCAGTGGTTTCTTCTCCTCCTTCCTCATGAAGCCGGTCAACAAGTGGATCGGGCGGCACGTGAGTACGAGGGCCGGTGGGGACAGTGGGGGTGCCACTGACGAGGTCCCTCAGACGCTCAGGGGCCAGGTGATCCCAGGCCATGGCGTCCACACCTCGTGGAGGCCTCGTGTCTGGGACCTGAGTCCTAGAATCCTGGCCTCTGAGTGTCCTGGGCCTGCAGAGATCCAGCTTTCCGTGCTGACCAGTGTGTCAGCCATGGTGGTGGCTAGCGTGACCGAGGGACTGAATGCCCCATTTGGTCTGATTTTACTTAATTTGCACCTAGACATAAAGGCCCCTGTCTCTTGGGCGTTGGCTCCCTGGTGCGGTCGGAGCTGGGGGCTCCTTAGGGACGGTCCAGCTGGACCCGCTCACTCTCTGGGGGTGGGGGTGGCAGTGGACGGAGGCCACCAGAGGGCAGGCCTGATGCCCATCTCCTCTGCAGATGACCTACTTCACTGGCCTCCTGCTGGTCCTGGCCTTCGCGGCCTGGGTGGCGCTGGCTGACTGGCTGGGTGTGGCCGTGTACATGGCAGCCGTGCTGCTGGGTATGGGCTGTGCCACCATCCTCGTCACCTCCCTGGCCATGACGGCCGACCTCATCGGCCCCCACACGGTACGGCTGCTGGGCAGGGCCGGTGGGGGAGGGGCCCAGGGCCCCGGCCCCGGTGCTGACCCCTCTGCCTGTGTCCCCTCAGCACAGTGGAGCCTTCGTGTATGGCGCCATGAGCTTCTCGGATAAGGTGGCCAATGGGCTGGCAGTCATGGTCATCCAGGGTCTGCACCCTTGCCCGTGAGTGCAACTCATTCAGTCATTCAACGAGAGCATACTGGGCGTGTGCTGTGTGTGCGGCAGGCGCTGCTCCAGGTCTGGGTGTTTGGTGTGGACAAGAGGTTCCACCTGGTGACCTCGGGCACTTCGTTTACTATTCAACGAACCCCAGACCCCTGCGAGTGGCGGCTGAGGACATGGCCTACGGCTGTATTGGAATGTGAGCGGGCAGGGCTACGGGGAAGCCGGAATCCATGTCACGCAGAACCTGGGCTTCCAGACTGATGGGCCTAGAACAGCACATGCTTGCCTTGTGGAAGGCCAGGATCTGGGAGCCAGAGCCAGCCTGGTCCTCCATCCCTGTGGAGCTGGGGGCAATGCCAGCCATGTTAGTCACACAAACATGTGGTCCAGACTAGTGCCAGGGGCCTGAAGGACACCACATACAAAGGCCCTGCTGGGGCAGCAGGTCAGAGAGGACTTCCTGGAGGCGGCGGCATTGGTCCTGAGACTGGGTGGTTGGTTACCAGTGATTCTAGGCAAATGGGAGGAATAGTCGGTGCAAAGGCCCTGGGGCAGGCCTGTGCCCGGCATGCTGGGGGAACAGCGAGGAGGTCCGTGAGTGTGTGTGTGTGGGAAATGCAGGCCAGGCAGGGCCTGGTGGAGGGCTGTGGGCCGAGGAGGGGGAGGGCCTGACTTGTGTGCTCACAGGTGCCCTTGGTGGCTGAAGCAAGGGCTGGCGCTTGGAGACCAGGTGGGAAGCGTCTGCACTGGCTGCGGTACCGGGTGTGGGAGGAGAGAAGGGGGTCAAGGGCAACCCCCAGGCTCTGACCTGAGTGCTGGGAAAGGTGCTGTCCGGGCTGGAGGAGGTTCAGTGTCCGCTCACCTGCGCTGCTCCCCACCCCCAGCTCGGAGCTCTGCTGCAAGGCCTGCGTGGGCTTCTACCACTGGGTGATGGTGGCCGTGACGGGTGGTGTGGGTGTGGCCGCCACCCTCTGTCTGTGCAGCCTCCTCATCCGGCCCATCCGCCTGCGGAGCTGTGAGTTGTGGGCTCCCCTCCAGCTCCCTGACCCCGACCTGGCCATGCGGGGGATGGCCAGGGCCAAAACAGGCCCCGTGCTCACCGACCCACCCCTCTCTTGCAGGGGCCCCTGAAGTCCAGCCCTGACGCCCCCCAAAGGTCTCCTGCCCAGTGCAAAGGACCGCGACTGTGCACGTTCCACGCCCTGCTCCTCAGGGCCCCACCTCCTTCCTGGCCCAGCTGAGGAGCCAGTGGGTGAGGGCGGACCCCGGCTGGGGCGATGGCGGGCTAGGCCCTCTGGTATCCAGGGGCCCATGCGTTTAGGGATTCCCCAGCCTCAAGGAAGATTGGAGGTTCCGTGTTGCGTGAGGTGGGTGTGAAGGTCCTGGGGCCCAGCTGGGGTCTCCCCTCAGGGACAGCGTTGTCGCCGAGCCTTTCTGGAGTCTGGGCTGGGGAGCCCTGTGCAGCTCCCCGATCCTAGGATGCTGCTGACGGTGAATAAATGCCTCCACCTCGAGGACTGGCCTTAGTGGTCTGCCTGGGCCCGGGGTGGGGAGGGCAGTGGCGGCCCTGCGCCTGCGCTGCTGGGGACTTGCTAGAGACTCCCTTTACCTGACCACCCAGCTCCCTGGATGGGGACAGAAGTGCAGAGAGAGGCGCGGCGTCCCCGCAGAGGGATGGTCTTTATCAGGGGGTGGGTGTGAGGACGGCGGGGGGCTGCTGGCTGATGGCTGGGCAGTAGGGTTCCAGGTCCCACTGCCGGTAGTTCTGGGTGGTGTAGCGTGGGCGCTGCTGTGCTGACAGGTCGGGCACGTAGTCCGACACCCTGCCCAGTGGCTCCACCCCGTACTGGTGCCTGTTGACCACTGTGGGGAGGACCTGGGTCACCTCCTGGCCCAGCTTCCTGGCCCCAGGGAGTTTCACCCCCAGTGCCCGTGACCCTGGCCTCACCATATTCCTTGCCCTGGATGGGCCTGTCTTTCCACAGCACGGTCCCCCACCGCGTGCTGGGGGCCCTGTGCTGAGTGGGCACGATGGGGTCGTACCAGCCGGTCTCCCGGAGGTGCTGGGTGTAGGCTGCGGGGAGAGCGGGAGGGAGGTCGTCTCTGGCCCTTGCTCCTCCTTGGGGCTGGCCCGGGTCAGGGCGGGCAGGCCCAGCACTCACCCGAGGGCAGGCTGCGCTCTCGGTGGCTATAGCATCCTTGCCAGTGGGCGTACGCCTCACGGTAGGGGCTGTCCAGGGCCCTGGGGAGCATGTACCAGGCCTCGCGGGAGTCCGAGTTGGTCAGGCCCGTGTACCACGACTGGCCGGCCGCGTCCCGTCCCATGGGCGTGTACTTCCAGCGCACTGCCTGTCTGATGGCCGGCATCCAGCAGGGCCCCGCCAAGGACAGGTAGTCATCACTGAGGGCCAGAGGAGGGGACAGCTGAGCCTGGGGCTGTCCCCACCCCCCGTCTCTGGGATGGGCCTTTTACCCTCTTTGCCATGTCGTGACATTGAGGGGGCGGAGGCCTGGCCTGCCCTGTGGGGCCTTCTTCAGCTCAGCCATGAGTCCTCCAGGGCTGGACGCCCCACCCAGGCCGGCAAAGTGGGAGGCCCCCTCCTCTCTGTCACATCCTCCCGGGATCCTCTCAACGTTTCCGCTTTCCTTGACTCTCCCCCAGGGAACGGGGTACACAAGCTGTGGCGACTCCTGGACTCCTAAAGCCCTTGTCCAGCCTCTCAGATGCGCGGGCTCCTTCCTCCAGGAAGCCTCTCGGCCTGCAGGCACACTGGGAGGATGTGGTCTCGGCTGAGTGAGTGGCTTGAGGAGACCATGTGGGGTCGTGTCATCATCCACCCAGCCATCAGGGACCAGCTGGGGGTGAGGGCGAGCCCAGAGTTAAGGGACAAACTACGCAGCTCCACATCTGTGCCTGTTCCGGGGCCTCCGGGGCCAGAGCCTGTTCTAGGCTGCGAGCACCAGGACTTCCCCAAGGAGGCGGTGGCCCCCTCTGGGTGAACAGAGTGATGCGCACAGGCCCAGAAGCAGCAGAGGACGGTTTTGGGTATCGAAGGGCCACAGTGCAGGCAGCTTAGTGAGAACGCGCTGACGGCAAAAATTGAAGCTCAGAAAGTTGCCAGAAAACTAAACATGGGGGAAGGCGGAGAACCCAGAAGCTGGGGAAGCTGCAGGGAAACCCGCTTCAGCAGTAAGCATGGCTGGCACCCCCCTGGGGGCATCCTGGCAGCACCAGCTCGGTCCTGGGACTTGCCCGAGATGGGGCTGGCTGCCGCTGGGGGGGGGGGGGCAACAGGCCACTGACTGACACCCTCATCTCTGCCGGCGGCCCAGCTCCTCCTCAGCATCAACCAGAAACACATGCCTCAGAAGAGGCGGGGTGAGCCGGGTCAGTTCTGGACACCAGCCTCAGGGACCTGACAGACTGAGTTTGCCACCCAAAGGGACAGATCAAGATCCCCTGGGGTGTCCCATGCTCTGAACATAGAATAAGTGAGTGTCCACCGCCCTGGCCACCAGCCTGGACTGCCCCGATCATCCCCGCAGCCGCCGGGACAGAAACGGGGGAGCTTGCTGCCCCTTTAAAACATTCTTGGGAACGGAGTGGCGCGAAGGGCGCTCACGCACCTGCTTTTATTCTCACCGTGACTGACTGGGTCACTGGTTAATGGGTGCTCTACCGGGTTGGGTGTCCCCCCAAATTCACATCCCCCAGGAACCTCAGAATGTGACCTGATGTGGTAACGGGGTTAGCAGGGAGCTGTTGAGGACACAGTGGGTTAGGGTGGGCCCCAGAGTCCCTGTAGTGTAGGAGAGGGGACTCTGGACACACACGGGAGGTCACGGGGCGACCAAGGCCGAGATGGGCTGGTGCATCTACAGGACCAGGTTGTCGGAACCCGGGAGAACACGGAGCGGGTTCTCCCTCACGGCCTTGGGGGAAATTAGCCTTGATCCTGACCTCCAGAACTGGGTAGGAATAAACTGCTGGTGTTGGCGCCGCCTGGCCCATGGTGCTGTCACCGCCATCCCAGGACACTCCTGGACCCCTAGTTCCTCCGCATGCTGTGGGGGGTGCGTGTCGTGCACAGAGCAGCAAGCACCTGTGACACACACCCCGCGCCCGTCTCCAGGACCAGGTGGCGCCTCTCTCGAAGAACCAGCGACCCCGGGAGAAGCCACACTAAACCCTGTCACACCCCAGACCCCGAGGAGTCTGGGGACAGGACAGGCACTCGCTCACCTGTAGAGAGATGCCGGGAAGTCCACCTCGAGGGTCCCCTGGGGGACACAGGAGCGGGCAGCCTCCCGCCTCAGGGTCTGCATGTCTGCCTCTGGGCTCCCGGCTGCTCTTGCCTAGGAGGGCTGTGGGGCCATTGTCGACAGCAACAAAGGCCATCCCTTGGTGTCCCAGCAACAGGTGCCAGGGGGCCCTGGCCCTTGTCCAGACCACGCCCTCCCTCCTGCCCCAGCAGGAGGGGCTGAAGGAAGGAGCTGGGCCTGGGACCCTGGGGTGGTGGTTCAGGGCTCGCGCTCCCACTGCTCCTCGGTTCCCACCCCACATCCCCACAGGGGTCCCACTCGACTGCCCCAGGCCCCAGTACCTGCCTCCTCGCCTCGCGCTCACCCAGTTCACCTACTTTCAAACACACCAGAGTGAGACCCTCCATACAGGTGTCCATGGCAGCGTGACTCACAACCACCCAAGTGGAGACAACCCCAGTGGCCGTCGAAGAACGAACACACGCGGTCTGCCCACATGCCGGAATGTCACTTGGCCATGGAAAGGCACGAGGAGCTGATGCCATGTGGACATGTCAAACACGACACTCAGTGAGACGCCAGACACGGTGTGCGATTCGTTTATGTGGTATGTCCAGGACAGGCACGTACACAGACAGGACGGGGGCGCACCCAGGGACTGGGGGGCGCGGCTAACAGACGGGGTTTCTTTTTTGGGGTGGAGCGTTCCGGAGTTAAACACAGGTGCACGACACTGTAGATGCGTCAGATGCCACGGAATTGTGCATTTTAAGGGGGTAAACTAAGTGACACATATTCCATCACAAATTTAAGGGACAATCCAGGATTTGCGCCTTTCACCCTCCACGTGGTCCTGGCCAGAGTCACGTAATCGCCCATCCAGCAGAGCCTCCTTGGGGGCCTCTCCACACCCCTGCCCCATCAGTCAGGTCGCCACACATCCCCTCCCAGCTCAGCCCACTCCAGGGCTCCCGCCTTGGCCCACAAGGCCCTGCACGACCTGCCTGTCCCCTCCCTCTCTCCCCCTCGCTCCCTCTGCTCTGGCCACCAGGGCCTTGGCCTGGGCTGTGCCCTGTGCCTAGAAAGTTGTCTGCCCAGGTGTCTCCTGCTCTTCCTCGGGCCCTTGCCCAAAGGTCAGGTTTGCAGCAAGCCCTGGATTCGAGCTTTCCTCTCCCAAAGCCACCAACCCATGACATAGCACACACGTCCCTCTCACCGCAACAGAAGCTCCATGAGCACAGGGTTTGGGAACTCGTGCTTTGTTGCCCTTAATGCCCAGGATGGGGACCTTGCCCTGGGTGTTCCACCAGTCCCAGGCAGCTGCAAGGTCCCCTGGCCTCCGCCTCACCCACGAACTGTTGCCCCCGTTCCCACGAAAGCAACACTTCATCAGCGGACACCCAAAACAGACCTGCCCACCCTGCCCAGCCTCAGCCTTGCCCAAACGTGAATGCTGGGTGGGCGAGGCCCTGCTGCTGCCCCTGGCCGCGTCAGGAAGTGGCAGCGCACCTGCCCTGCCCAAGAAATCCTGCGCAGCCCCATCGGCTCTTCCCCTGCCCCACCGCTGCACGCAGAGGCCTCTAGCTTCCCAGCTGTGGCCCAGACTGGCGCGATGCATGTCCTCCTCACCCTGCCAGACCACGAATCCAGGGACACTAGGGTCCCTCAAAGACTGCCCACCTCCAGTTTATGACATTCAACTGGCTCGGGGCCTCGAGTGTGACTCCAGCTACCAGCCGTCCCAGGTGGCCGGCCAGCCCCAGCCATGCACGATGCACAGCTGCTTTAACGACAGCACCGCACGATGTGAGGACGAGGCTCGCTCTGCACCGGGTGCCCTCCCTGCCAGACATGCAGGTGAGGGACGTGCATCCACGCCCCTGTTGTCCCAAGCCCTAGGCTTGGCCCTTTGGCAGTGGTACAGGGTGAAGGTCTGGTAAAGACGGACCATTTCTCATTAAAAAAAAACTCAACGATCTCAACCAACTGAAATACACACAGCTACGTACACCGTCCTTGGCTGTCCCTGCAGCAGGCAGGTGCGGGGATGGGCCGCAGGGCAGGGCCCACATCCAAGCAGGCTCCACGGACTGCCCCTCCTATGTGAGGGCTCCAGAAGCTGCGACGCACCTCTCCTGGGCGCGGTGAACAGGCCGTGCCCGTCCCCAGCTGGCCAGACATTTCTGGGACCCCGCCACAAAAACACAAAACGAGTTCAAAGAAAAGTCACAAATACATAAGTACACATGCATACATGTGGCCGACTGCGGGGGGACGCTGGAGTGGGGCCTCCGAGCAGAGCCGGGGTGACCCCCATCCCGGTCAGGCCTGCTCTGCCCCAATCTGCACCCAGAACCACCTGCCCCGCTCCGATTTCTCCAGGACCTGAGATGAGGCCAGAGGGGGTGATGCCCAGATGCAGCTCAGGGCCAGGGCAGAGGACAAGGTAGGGCCAGGGTCAGCCCGAGAAGTCACCAGGGCGACCACTGGGTGCAGATGGACAAGACAAAAAATGGCCCCGGTGCGGAAGGGGCTGAGGAGGAGGGTGAGGCGCTACTCTCAGGCCCACGCGCCTGGTGAGCTGCAAACTGTAGTCCTGCCCGGGGCCAGGGCCTGGCTGCGACGCTGTTAGCAACAAGGATGGTGTGGGCTCAGGGCAAGCACGTGACAGCGAGCAGACCCGACTTCAGTCTTCCTTGCACAAGTCCAACCCGAGATAACCTCTGGCGTACAGCCTGCCTGGGGCCTGCTCCTGCCAACCGGTCACCAGAAACGTCACCAGATGGTGGCCGGTACAGGGACAGCAGAGGCAGCTGAAAAGAGACCTATTAGGCAGAAGTGTCCCTTTGATACACGGGCTGACCTGAACTGTCGTCCTGCTGGGCCCTCCCCTGGCCGACTGGCCTGGCGTCCAGCTGAGTGTCTTGTCACGGGCGTGGGCGGTGGCAGCAGCGGTGAGCGTGCTTCCGGGAGAGCATGCAGCCCCATAGGGCAGTGACGAGCACAGAGGAAAGCGGGCAGGGGGTCCAGGGAGGCGTCCATCCTGCTGGAGCTGTGGCGCGGTGCGGAGGGAGCCGGAGCCCCGAGCCGCGGGCCCGACCACGTCCCCGCCCCAAACACCGGACAGGGTTCGCAATCAGGCTTTAATGAGAATCCTCAGGACCCCTCCAGGCCCGGCTCCCCATCCCCCTGGCTCCTCTGGGGACGTGTGCGGGGAGGGAGGGTCCATGCGCTGACAGTGGCCTCTGCCGGGCAGTGTGGCCCGAGGTTTACCGGATCCTGGTGAAGAGGTTGAGGACGGACACGGACTCCTGTGGGGTACACAGCGGGGGCTGCTGAGACGCCATGCAGGGAACCGAGGCTTCAGGCTGGAGGGGCCCGAGCGGGCACTGTTTGCCCCCAGCGCCCCGACGTGTGGGGGCGCACTGCCCTGGGCGCCCTGGCTGGGATGCCAGTAATGCAGCAGCAGAGGGGAGGTGAGGGGGTCCCCGGGGGAAGTTACAGCAGAGTCTGGTGAGAGGCTGCTGGGGCGGTGCTGGGCGACGCCCCCGAGACGAGCTCAGCGACTAACACCGGCCCACTTACCTTTGTCGAACGGGTTTTGCTAAAGACGTTCCAGAACCTCAGGGTTTCATCTCCAGCACCAGTGACGATGGCCTCTCCATCAGGGGACATGGCCTGCAGGAGAGAGGCCCCCATCGTCCTTGGGCCCTACAGCTGGCCATGTGCACTGAGCTGATGATGGGGGGTGGGGAGAGGGTCCCCACCAAAGCTGACCACTGAGGACGCCCCGCCCCCCCGGGGGGATCCCTCTAGTCTCTGTGCCCCGGCAGAGTATACAACTATGTACCCATGAATCAGTTTCTAAAAAGAAACACAAAAGCTGGAAGAGGGAGTGTGTTTGGGGTGGGGCCCAGGAAGGTGCAAGCGGGTCTGTGGTGAGCCAGCCTCGGAGATTCGGGGGGTTGGACGGGGGTGAGCTGTGGCTGCTCTGTGTGTTTTGGTAAAGACACACGCATAAACATCCCCACAGGCCTGGGGGGACTTTGGGAAAGTAGACTTACAGTGATGACATGACCAGGGTTTGAAAGTAGAACCCGTCTGCCCTGTGGACAGGGGGCTGGCCTGGATGACCCCCAGGTCCAGGTGAGGGGGGCCGTGGCCGGATCTGCACCCCACCCTCCTAGGAGCGCAGACTCACCAGGTATAGGACCCGGTACGAGTGCCCGGTCAGCTTGGCCACCTGGGTCAGCGACGGGTACTTCCAGACCAGGATCTGGTTCTGTGAGTAGCCGTGCGTGCTCACCTGGGGGTGCACAGGGACTGTCGGAACCGGGGGCCCTTCCCACAGCCCCCGACTCAGATGCAAGCTGTCGACTCCCCCAGACGCCCCGCCAAGAAGCAAGGACAGCAAGGCCTACTCCACGTCCCAGAGCCTCCCGCTCCTGCCCCATGCTCTGGTTGGTGACTTGTGGGTGATGGGGAACCACGCTACACCCAGAGCTCTGCCAGCCTCTGCTGGTGGTCAGTGGGGGCTCCCAGACTGAGATCTGCTTCTGTGACCTAGGGGGCAGGGGCCTGGCTTCACCCCAGGACACCGGAGGAGGTCTCCCATGCACCCCAGGGCCCTGCCTGGCACTCACCAGTTCGTTGGCGTGCTTGGACCAGGCCAGGTTGCACACCTGGGAGCCCGTGTCGATGCACTGCAGCGGCTGCCCTGTGAGTGTGTTCCAGAAGCGGATGCAGCGGTCGGCTGTGCCACCGCCGGACGCCAGCAGCCCGTGCTGGTGCGGGGACCAGGCGATGGCCTTCACGGCTGCCAGGTGCTCCGTGTACTGCTGAACGGGGCTCAGGCTCGAGTGGTTCCAGACCAGCAGCTGGGGGTGCGGGGGGCAGTGGCTATGAGGCTCTGGCAGCTGTGGCCCCACAGGGTACGGTGAATGGCCTTGCCCCAGCCTGCCACTGTCCTCCCTTGGGGCGCCCCTCGTCCCCCCGCTCTCTGGATGGGGCTGGCTGGGTAGGTGGGACAATCTGAGGCCTACCTTGTTGTCGTTGCCCCCGGAGGCGAGGAGCTGGTGGTCTGTGGACCACTTGAGCCCACACACCTCCTGCCGGTGGCCTTGCAGCCGCCGCTCAGACTGCAGCGGTGGGGAGCGGCTGTCCCTCTGCAGGATCATGCGGTCCCGGCTCCCGGATGACAACTGCTCTGCATTCCAGGCCAGTGCCCCTGGAGGCCAGGCAGAGGGCAGGGTGAGGCTGACGCCTGGCCCCTGGGGGCCAGGGGGTGCTGGGGACCACGCCCACCCGCTGGGACCCTGGGCTCCCCACCGACGCGTGCCGTGTGGCCTTCCAGCATAGACAGCTTCTTCCCCGCGGCCGCATCCCAGATCTGCACGAAGCCCTTGTGCGTGCCGACGGCCACCAAGTTCCCCTAGGAGCAGGGACAAAGGCGAGAGCCGGCGTCAGACTCCAGGGCGCAGACCTGGCCTCCCCGGGCTCTCCCTCCTGCTCCTCACTGCAGGGCCTTAGAAGCCCCACTTTTTCTGAGAATTTTTATGAGTTTATTTCAGCCACTTTTCTGAGACTTGCCGAGAAACCAAGACACAAAATGCTCTTAGGGACATTTCTTTAAAAACCTTTAACGCGTGTCCCTTTGAATCGAGGTGACTGCCCCCCTTGTAACTTCCCAAGGAGGTGACGCATGGGTTTGTCAAACCCAGCCAACACACACTTAGACCCACGCCCTTTGACGTGTGGTGCCGCCTGCACGAGCCTGGGCTGCCTAGGGCTGGGGGGTGGGATGGGGCTCAGGGGGGCTGCAGGCAGCCCTATCACTAGTCACCTCTACCAGGCTGGGGACAGACACCGTCCCAGGGCTTGGACAAGACAGGTGGGGTTCCGCTCCTCGGGTTCTCCCAGGCCCTCACACACCATAGAGGCCCCTGCAGTGAGGCCCACAGAGACCCCCTGCCGGCCCCGCCCAACCAGGGAATGGGCCCATGGACTAACCCGCTCAGACCAGCCGACGGAAGTCACGGAGTCCCCTTCCACTGAGAGGTCGCAGAGTCGGGTCACCTGGGGGAAAGAGGGAATGAGCGGTGTTGAGGTGACTTGCTGTCCGCTGGTCCTTCAAAGCCCGACCATCAATTTGTCCGTTCATCTGCTCATTCATTTGGTCACACCTCAGGCCCACAGGGACTGGCATCAGTGCTAAGACCCAGGATAAGGAAGCTGGGGTGCCCAGGAGGCTGCAAGGGTACACATGCCAGCACAGAAATGAGTGCCTGCGAGCCTGGGGAGGGCGCTCGGATAACGAGTCACCACGCAGAGGGAGCACTGGCAGCAGGCACAGTCCTCTCTGGGGCCTTCGCTCACCTTCTGAGCCCGCTTGCGTTTAGTTTTCTCTCTGAAAACCTCCCACCCAGGGGGGCGGTGCCTGAGCCCTCAGTGGGCCCAGCAGCTGCTTGGTTACTGCTGGGGGTTGTGGGGGCAGCCCCCAGGCTTAGCGGGGCCCTAACTCCCGTGTCCCCTCCCGGGCAGATGCAGACAAAGCTCACACTCAGGCCGGGAAGGAGGACTGTGTTGTCACGGGAGCCAGCCCACAGCGGGAGGGGCACTGGGGCCTCCACCCACGCCTGGTGACTGACCCCAGGGTGAGGGGGTGGCCCGGTGCCGCCCTTGGCTCTGGAGCACCCGGCCACACTCCTGCACCACACGGGCTTGGCTGGGCTCAGCTACCGGAGTGGCCGCCCCACAGCCGCGTGGCACACACGCGTGTGCGCGTGCACAGGCACCATGGCGCCCACCTGGCTGGTGCAGGCGCTCCACAGGTACACGCAGGTGCCCAGCCCCACGCTAAGCACGTTGAGAGATGACCAGTCCACCAGGTTCAGGTAGAAGTCGTCCTGCAGCTCGGGCGCGTCCAGGACCTTGAAGGGGATCTTGGAGATCTTGCGGGTGGGTTTCCGAGGCGACCGCAGCAACTTCTGACTGTAGGGGGAGCCACAGACAGTGATTCTGTGCCAATCGGCCGCACAGTCACCTGACTCCTGGCTGACGCTACCCCTGGTTCATGTATCTGCACCCGTTCACCCTGCCCCTCTGCCCACATGAGCCTCAAACTGTGGGTGACCCCGTGGACACAAGGCCTTTGCCCCCGGGTGTTTGGTCACCCCAGGCCTCAACTGCCACACCGGCACCTCCTCCAGAGAGCTCCCCCTGACTCCCCCAGTTTGGGTCTAATGCCTCTAGGCCAAGTGTCCCCAGTGAGGGGGTCCCTCGGGCGCACTCTGCTCTTGGTGCACGTACAGGACCACCTGTGGCCCCCACGTGCCGGCCAGCTGCCCGTCCCACCCTGCGGGCCCAGACTCACCTTTTGTTGCTGACAGGGGACAAGGAATAGGGAGACACATCGTTGCCGTCATCCGGGCTCGAGCGCTTGGTGCTGAGGGAATACTGGGGTGGGGGGAGCATGCCTGCTGAGTGGGCACCGGCCCACCGCTCGGCTGTCCTGAGCCCCACGTGGCTGGGCGGCAAAGTGGGGCCCAACCCAGG
Organism: Cynopterus sphinx; assembly: GCA_030015415.1. Taxonomy (NCBI): domain Eukaryota; kingdom Metazoa; phylum Chordata; class Mammalia; order Chiroptera; family Pteropodidae; genus Cynopterus; species Cynopterus sphinx. Next base: position 38,162,106 of record CM057390.1, on the reverse strand, counting down.
AGGGGGTCTGACTGGGGGCATCCCAGGCTCCAGGGACTCGGGAGTGGCAAGTGGGGCCTCCTCTTAGCATCTTCCCAGCAGCGACTGGCAGCGTGCTCCTGCCCGGCCATGTCCACCAGCCCCCCAGCCACCTTGAGGGACCCAGGCCAGACCCTTTCGGACACTGCCAGGGGCCCCGTTGAGCTGGGACATTCCCCGTGGGAGGGTCTGCTGGGGCTGCCGCCCCTGCCCCGGCATCTGGCTGCCTGTCCATCGCAGAGCACCCGCCCTGTGGTCCTGAGTCTCAGCAAGCGTCCAAGAGAGCAACGGGCCATCCCCACAAGGGCCAGCAGACAGTGGGGGTGTGGCCACAGGCTCACCGTGAAGAGGCCCTTCTTCTCGGGGGTGGACGGCTGCAGCCTGCGGTCCTCCGTCTGCGGGTCCTGCACCTTCTCGATGCCGGCCCCCAGCAGCTCGTTCTTTAGCAGGGCCGAGTACGCCAGGCCGTCTGCAGGCAGCGAGCACGGGAGAGGCTGGGGCGGGGCCGGACGAGGCACGGGGTGCGGGGGAAAGGTGGGGTCCGGGGCCCTGACTCCTGACCTTTGCCATTATCTGAGGTGGCGTCCTTGGCTTTCCGGTTCTGGCTGGGGGACTTCTCATTTTCCTGTGGGACACAGGGGAGCTGGAACGGCCTGGCCCCAGGCTGCAGGGTCGGCGGCCCTTCCCTCCGACCCCCCTGCCCTCTGGGGCCTCACGTTGATCCTGTGGAAATTCACGCTCCAGTTGGCGCCGGCTCTCGAGGGGATGAAGCGGTCCCCGTGCTTGCTGGGGGAGGACACGGGGGAGTTGGCAGGGGTCAGCGTCCGCCGCATCTCTGCAACCTGGAAGGATAGCAGGCTGGGGCTGGGTGCCGGAGCCTCCCAAAGGCCAGCCCAGCTCCCCTGCCTGCTGCACTTGGCTGCTGAACAGGGGGTTCGAGCTTGGAAACCCGAGGGGCAGGGGTAGAAGACCGGGTAAGCAGCTCATGTGCTGGACCCTGCTGGGGGCTCTGTGAGGCGGGAAGAGCCCAAGACACTGGTGCACAGTGACCACGACGGACAGAAAGCATGGAACAAAGAATGTTCATTCCCTGGGCACCTCCTGCCGCGTGGCCACCACCTCCCACCAACCAGGCTGTCCTCTCACAGAGCCGCGACCCCACTCAACTGCCCCAGGGACGTCCTTAATGTTTTCAGGACCTGCTGTGGGCTGAACCGTGTCCCCCAAGAGCGTATGCTGTAGTCACATGGGAGAAGAGAGGGCCCTCAATGATAGCCTTACGAGAGAGAGAAACGCTGACAAAGAATGTGATGTAAAAGCAGGCAGAGGCCAAGTGCGGGTCTAAAGATCAAGGACTGCCGGGACGGCAGAAGCCACGGGAGGCAGGAAGAACCCCCTCAGTGCCTCACAGCTCTGCCCGCCCACCCCACGTGCTCCCTCGTCCCAGCACCAACCCCTCCCACGGCGGTCTGGCCACCTCCAAGCCAACTTCCTGCACAGGGTTGGGTACTGGGTCCTTTGCCACCCCGTGTGGAAATGGGAAGGTGGCTCACATTCCCCTTTCCCCGTAGGTCCCAACTACAGCCCCCAGGGAAGGGCTGGCGCCCCTGCAGACCCAAAGTCAAAGGCCCCAGTGCTGTGAGAACAAAGGACCTCCAGGAGCAGGAGGGGAGGTGCTCAGAAGCCCTGGGTGGTGAGTCACAGCTGAAATGTGGCCTTCGCATGGCCACGGGGAGGGCCAGGGGGAGCCTGCGGGAGGATGTCACCTGCCCAGTCGCCTGCCTAGCACATCTGTTCGCTAATGATTGAAGCCCAGAGGCGACCTCACCCCCACCCCGGCTCCCCACCAGCTCCCCGGGCCAGGGCAGGTGGGGCCGGCACTCACACACGGCATTGTGTTCTCATTCTGGATGACGATCTGCCGGAGGAGGCGCCGCTCGTAGTCCTGGTCCATGGCGAGGCAGGGCAGGCACGGCCTACCGGCCAAGGTCACCTGCCAAGTTCAGCCAGCCAAGGTCAGCCTGGGGCAGGAAGGGTAGGAGAGGTCAGCACTGGTGGGCAGCCCCCCACCCTCAGGTGGCAACCACAGGGCAGACCTCGGGAATCACTGAGTCCCCCCCGCCATGTGGTGGGGCCCTCCCTCCAGAGAGCACAGGGAGGAGACTCGGCTGCACCCCACAGGTCCTGGAAGGCAGAGACAAGACAGGGACAGACGGGGCTCCTCTCCACTTCCCCTGCAGGGACTTCCTCCAGGCCCCCATGCCACTGTCAGGGGATGACCCTACCCACTCCCCCAACCCAGGCCCTCCCATCTCTTCCTGCGTCAGACCCTCTGAGGCCAGGAGCCACCCAAGGGGCACGACACTTCTCATTGGCACTGAGAGGGAGGCAGGGGGCTGGGCAAGGGGTGGGGCGTCCCAGAGAGGATTCCCCACAAGGATTCCTCATGTGGCCTGATGCGCACAACAGGTGGGGACTGGTGAGCTCCAGGCGAGTGTGCCAGGCCTGGCTGGGCACCGGGCCATGGGCTCCAGGTCCAGGTCGACGAGGTCGTGGCCCAGGGAAATCGGCCTCCAGCTCCCACCCAAGCTGGGGAGGCCTCTCTGAGGAAGAGTGAGAGCGTGCCAGCAAGAGGAGGCTGGAGAAGGATATTAGAGAGGGAAGAGCAAATCGGAGGCAGGGAGGGGCTGCATGTTTTCCACGATGGGGCAGAGGCAAGTGGCAGCCTCAGGGAGAGGGACGTCCTCTATGGCAAGGACGGTAAACTGGAGACCAGGGACAAATGGGGCCCGCGGCCACACCTCCAGCTCCCTGCAGAAGGTACTCCCAGCCTATCGGGGCGGCCGGCCAGAAACCCGGGAATGGGTGAAGGACGACTGCAGGCACCGGCACCTGCTACCAAGACGCGTGTTTAAAAAGTGGCTCCGCCATCCAGCTGAGTACAGAGGAGGGGGAGGGGGCCGAGGGGTCACTGGATTCCAGCACCCGGCCTGGGATGATCTCCCCAAGACCAGGCACCCGCAGGGGGACCCATGCGGGCACGGTGGGGGGCTCCAGGACGTATGCATCCCAGGCTCTGGCCTGGTGAATGCAGGTAACGATCCCAATGGGGGTGACACGGCTCGTTTCTAAAGTGGCCCCGCCACCGTCGGGAGCACCCGCCCCACGCGCCTCGCCCAGTTTCCCTCGGGGAGGTGGAGGAGGCAGACCCGGACTCGATGGGCACAGACCAAGAGCTCAGGAGAACGGCGGGAACACGCAGGGCAAACGGCCGCAAACTCACGCCCCGTCCAAGCCGCACGGCCCAGCGGCTGGAAGCTCGGCCAGTGTGCGGTCCGGCCTGTGCCAGAACGTGGACCGTGGCACTTGAAAACAGGTCCTGGGTCCCAGGACTGGGACCTCCAGGGGCACCCCCACCCGCCTCTTCTGACACTGCTGTTCACTGTCCTGGAGAACAAAAGACCCCAAACCGCCGGTCACTCCATCACCAGAGAGACGCAGTGTCTGGGAGGCGAACCCGCCTTAAGAGAGCGAGAGAGAGCAAAAGAGAGAGAGAAAGAGAGACAGCGGGGAAAATCCTCTGCCAGCCGGGGGGTGGGGGGGCAGCCCGCAGCGGCACAGGCACGAACCCCTGCTCGCAGGTGGCGCCCCCCTGCAGCCTGGCCGAGGTGGCATGCCTGGCCCGGGGCGTGGGAGCCGCCACGTGCTGGCCTGCCCTGCTGGCAGCAGCGACACTGGTGTGACTCCTGAGGAAGGTCATCTGGCAACTGCCTTTGCGATCAAAGCCCACGCGTCCTGTTTGGCGCGGCGCAGGGCTCCTACTTCTAAGAATCTGCCCGCGGCGGCGACTCCAGGTGCCGCGAGCAAGACCCGGTGTGCGAAGGTCCCGTCGGCAGCTCCCGAGTGGGAGGCGACAGATGACCTAGGTGGCTGCCTCACGGGGGCTTCTCCCCCTGGGGAGACGCTGAAGTACAAATCAGGGCCAGCGAGCAGGTGCCCAGGACTGTGCCCCAGGGAACAGCTCTGTGCGGACATGTGATGGCTAGAAGGCGGGGGAAACACGAAGCACAGGTGGGCTCTGGGGAGGAGACCCAGAGAAGGTGGGTCAGGAGAGGAAGGAAACCTTGCTTCCTCCCTCACATCACACTGTCCTTCCTGAATCCTGTGCCACGGGCACATGTTATTAAAAAAACAAACAGCCGGGGAGAGATGGGACCACATGAGCCTAGGACGCGAGCAGTAGGGTCTCGGTGGCAGGGGCTCAGGTGACTGTGCCCAGAACATCCGTCCTGCAGCCCTTGCTGTAGGTCTAATAAGTTTCCTAATAAAACGCTGAGACACAAAGCAGTCATTCCTCTGTGAACGAGCCCGCTGAGCACAGGCGACCTGCAAGGGCCTCATGGAAAGGATCCCCAAGCTCCGGGCTAACCTGATGATGGACATGGGACAGAAACCACGACCAGGCCCCACAACGCGGGTGCGAGAACGCGGCCCTGGGAGGCTCTGCCCAAGGGGCGCCACTTGCGGCTGCTGTCCATGGCCCGGCTTCCCACTGCCACTGCCCCGTCAGCAGGGTACCTCGCCCACTACTGAGCCAGCCCTGAAGAGGGCCTCCTCTCCCCCGCAGTGGCTCCCAGAATGAAACAGGAAGCTCGCCTTCCGCAACCACCTCAGATGAGCCTCAACCTGCTGCCCTGGGAAATGGGAACATCCCCAGCCCCTGGGAGTGACGAGGTACCCATATGGCTACGGCCGGCACGGCCACTCACAACCACCGGGGGCTGCCCCCATGCACTCCACGTGTGCACCTCCAAGAGCGAGGCCACCTTGGGCACCGATGGGGCAGGGCCCTGGCCTTCAACCTGGCTGTCTGGTAGCCCGCTGCACCCTCCTGGGGAGGCTGTCCCTGCCACCCCCGTATCCGACCACACCTGTCCTGTCGGGCTCCCTGAGTGGTTCCTGCTCACCAGATACTCAGCAAAGACAGCTCAAGGTATAACCCAGCGGTTCTTGGTGGGGCGACTCTGCCCCAGGGGCACTGGGCAACATCTGGGGGCACCTGTGGCCATGACAGCAAGTACTCCTGGCATCGAGTGGGTGGGGGCCGGGGATGTTGCTGGACCCCCGCAGTGCCCGGGACGAACCACACAGAGTGACCCAGCGTCAGTGGTGCTGAGAGAGACCGGGCCAGGGCCAGGCCACGGAGCCTGCCTGTGGACGACACCTGTAACCGCGGAGCCCAGGGGCCCGTCTGAGGAACCATGTGGTGAACGAGCTTCAGCCCCCAGCCACCCACCAGCTCCCAAGGGTGGGCAGGTGCCACCCCTCCCCCACATCAAATGAGAAAACAAGGAAAAGGAGCCTGTTTGGGCAGAACAGATGACAAGACAGGCAGCACCTCAGGACTGTCTTCCAGGCTTCCTGGGGCGGGTGCAGGGCCGTGAGGGCAGTGTCACAGGAGGCGGGGCCTCCTGCCTGCCTGGGGGACACAGCCACAGCCGCCCTGTTCCCCCGCAGGCCCGAGGCCCTCAGGAGCCAGGAGCGGAGCAGTCTGCTTCCAGAAGCCCTGTTTCGAGGCCCTGCTCATCTCGAAAAACTGGTCCCCACTGTTCCCATTTTATAAGGCTCTTCGAGGAGTTGAAGGACGTGAGACACCCCCGCGGCACGTCCTCATGACTCAGGGCTTTGAGGCAGCCTGGTCGGGCTGTGCTACCTATGAAGTGGCTAGCACCAGGCTCTCCCCCCGGGCACTGCTGACACTGGGGCCCGGTCACTCTCCATGGGGGGCCGTCCCGGGCACGTTCTCTCCCCAACCCCACCCAGTCAATGCCAGGGGCACACCCCACAGTTGTGACAACCACAGATATCCCACATCGCCCTGGGAGGCAGTCCCTCCAGCCAACAGTGAGGGGGTGAGGTGGCACCTGCCACCCACAAGGCGTATGGAGGAGAAGGGAGAGGAAAGCCCACCAGAAGGAGCCTGTGAACACCCCGTGTCACACCCTGAGTGGGCGGCAGGGTCTCAGGTGAACTGGACACTGCTACGGCCCTGTGGGGAGACCATCAGAACACAAACGACGATGACAGTGGCGAATCCCGCCTGTGCCTCTCCATGAGGGAGCACCGATCAAAACACTTGGCATGCTTTATTTAATTCTGTCCCCAGGCACAAGCCTATCTCCATTTCAACCTGGGAACTCAGGGCATGGGCAGCCGATGGGTGGCAATGGGTGGCAGCGCTGGGGTCGGAACCCTGCCTGCAACGACCACTCGGGTTGTGACACTCCCATGAGTGAGGGTCTGCGGGCTCAGCACAGAGCGCGCCAGCAGCCTCGCACTCGAGGGTCTGCACTGCATGGCCCACCACGGCACGGGCGAGTCCCTGCCTGGCACTTCCTGTGCAAACCATTCGACGAGGGGTCACAGTGACAAATGGCCTGGGGCTTCCGGGCACAGCCTTTCACGGGACCAGAAACCTCTGATAAGAACACAGGTGGAGGACCGAGGAGGCCCGGAGGTGGCCCTAGGTGCCCAAGGCTACCTGCGGGCTTTGACCCAGGCCCACCCTCTTGGGAACCGCAGTTGGGGAGGGCACGCCTGGGGCCATGGCCTTGCTCCCAGCCACTCTCTAAAGGGTGGGGGGAGAAGCGCCATCGGAGAAAGACCCAGCTGGAAATGGGGCCGGTCCAAGTCCATGCGAAAAGGCCCGAGGTTCGGAAGGACTAGGCCCCAGTGGCGTGGAGGGCAGGGGGCAGGAAGAGGGAAAGATGCAAGGCCAGAAGGGCAGGTCCCGGTGGCCGGTGGAAGGGAGGTGGGAAAGGGACCTGGAGCCCAAGGAGGTGAGATCAGAGATGGGTCTGTGGGCTCTCAGTGGTGCAGGGTCGGGGCCCCTGGAGAAGGTGCTGTGTCCAGGTGGGAAACGGGGCCCCGCGAGAGGCTGCGGGGAGGGAAGCTGGGTGGGCAGGTCTGGGGGAAGAGTGACCTCTTCTGGACACTTGGCTGGAGGTGCACAGGAGACAACAGGACACCCAGGGGAGAGAATTGGCCGCGGGGGCCGGAGTTCAGGAGTCAGCTCTGGGCCCCGGCAGCAAAGGAGGACAGGAGGCTGGGGGCGAGGGACAGGCCACCAAGGCACGTGTGCAAAGGCGCAAAGAAGCGCCTGAGCCCCGGTGAGTAAGAAGGGCCGCCACACAGCCTGTCCTTGACTGTGGCAGCTCCGTTCACGACAGGGGAGAGGTGGAAGCCGCCTGACTGGCCAGCTGGGGAATGGATGCAAAATGTGCCACACCCACACGCTGGAATATTATTCATCTGCGAAAAGGGACAAAGCAGACACTCGCTGCAGCTCTGAAGCACCAGGCCCAGTGAGAAAAGGCAGACACAAAGGCCACACGGTGTGTGAGTCCATTTTTACGACGTGTCCAGAACAAGCGCGTCCACAGAGACAGAGGGTGGGTTCGTGGGCGCCAGGGGCTGGGGAGGGGGTGGGTAGTGACTGTTTCTTTTCAGAGTGAGGCAAACGTTCTGGAAGCAGATACTGGTGACAGTTACACCAGCTTGTAAGTACGCTGAAAACCACTGAAGGGCACACTTGAAGTGGGTGGCTTTTATGGGGTGAGAATTACATCCGAACGAAGCTGTCACCAACAAAAATCGGTAAGAAAGACGATGACAATGGCCAGTGAAGGAGACACAGGGGCTGGGAACGTAGAGCCAATCCCGCAGTCTATCTTTTGTTTGGGGAGGGCTCCGGTTGCTGCATGTCACGGTCGAACGACTAACCGAAGCGAGGCTGGAGAGGACGCAGAGCGTTGTCATTTCATTTGCACGGGAGGAAACTGAAGCAGGAGAAAGCGGTCGCTCCCCAAGGACACAGGAATATATGGCCGTTGGGGGCACATGGGGCGGGCTCTGGTTGTGTCCTGACTCCCAGAGCTCAATGGACGTGTCACAGAAGGGAAGCGCTGTGGGGTTCGCCTGGCCTCTGTGCATACGCACGAGCAGGCCCCACAGAGACCAAAGTCTTGGAGAGGTCGAGTGAGGGGAGGGCAGGGCGGTGACCTGTGGAGCAGACAAGCAGGGGGCCTCTGGGGCCTGTGATGGGGCAGAAACTAGACCACGAGGAGTTGTTGGGGCAAAAGAGGGGCAGCCAGCTCCATGGGCTCCCTGTGCCAGCCCCCAGATGGGCCGGCCTCAGCACACTCCCGGCCAGCATGCTCCAGCTCCAGCCTCGGTGGGGCACGGCACAGGCTCTGGGGACAGGCCCTGCCCTCACACGGTTCCCGATCTAGACTCACTCAGGGCCTGCCCCTACAGTACTGCTGACATCGAAGCCGGGTCATTCCCTGTGGGGGCCTCCTGGACACTGTGGGGTGCTGAGCAGCATCCCCGGCCCCACCCACTCAATTCCAGGAGCACTCCACCCCCAGTGTGACAACCACACATGTCCCTGGTTGCGAACCTTTGCTTGAGAAGAGGAAAATTACAGGGACACTGAGATTTGGCTGGTTCCTAATAGACCACATCCCTTGATCTTGACGCCACCCAGGAGCCCCAAGTGGGCCCTCCAGACAGAATGACTTTGCATCCTAGTCCCTCTCAGTGACACTGAACAAAACCTCCCCACAACCAAACCCGTGCTGGACCGCCCCAAACTCAAGAGTCCCAAGTGTACAAAACCCACCCGGCCAGAGGCACGGATACACAGCGCCAGTGGGTGATTTCTGCAGACACAGACAGCGGGCGCGCCAGTGAAGGCCTATGACAGTGCCCCCACGACAGTGCCCCCCACAACAGCACAGCAACTAAGGACTGGAGCCCTGGTTTTAGGAAGGGGGGCTACATCCTTAACAAACGCCCCCCAGGAGCAATCCGACCTCGCCTATTACACAAAGTGCCGGCTTCCACTCCTAGTTCAGAAGGAACCGCCACCACGCCAACATCAAAACAGAAGGGGCTCTCGACATCAAAGCCAGGGTGGCCCATGAGAAATTCTGCCAACAGCCCGGGATGCATTCTAGGGACAACGCACCACTCTGGGGACTGTCCCCAGAGGATCTCATGAGCTTCCAGCGTGAAAATCCCACCCACACACCCAAGGGAGACCATCCAATCGCCTTCATTTCAAAGTCCCTCCCACCTGTCTCCAACCCAGGGGAGTGGGCTACGTAAACGGTGGGTGGTCGGTTTTTCTTTAGGGAAAGGATCCTCATCTAAAACGTGTTAAGAAAATGAATGAAGGGATTAAGTACAAATTACCACTGACGTAGTCACAGGAATTAATGTACAGCGCAGGGAGGGAGGGAGCCAGCTGGGTACCAGAACTGGCCAGTTCTTAACGGCACCAGTTAGGGTGTTCTGAGAGGGATTATCCTGGTTTTGGGGGGCAGAGCGCAGCCTATTTACAAGTGGGCTGTAGACACTGACTGCAAGGGGCAGGGGTTGCAGGTTGCAGGTGGCCTGGGTTGGGGAGGTCACACAGGGCCAGGTGTGGGGGAGGCTCGGATTTGGGGGTGATCACTTAGTGAACTACGTGATGGCTAACCATGTTGCCCACCTGAAATGAATACTGTGTGTCAACTATAACTGAAAAATCATGGTAGGATGCGGTGTGGTGAATGGGTACAGCCGGACCAGTGAGAGGCATGAGGTCATGGCCTGGTGGACTGGGGTGAGGGAGTCTAGCTCCCAGGCTGGGAGGCACAGTGAAGAAGGGGGTGCTGTGGGAGGGATGGGCAGAGAACAGGGAGGACCAGGTTTAGACCCAGGTTTAGATCCGTGGTGGGTCTCGGGCTTTGGACTGGGGGCAGTTTCTAGCAGGAGGAAAAGGCTCTGGCTGGGGTGGGGGGCGGTCCACACTCATGTTGGACTGGGTGCCGGGCCCGTGCTTGCAGAGAGACAGGAAGGCCCCGGGGATGAGTGGCCAGGCACAGACAGGCCGCCTCAGATTCTGGGGGGGCCAGCGCCAAAATGGGAGCATGTCTCTTGGGGGTCGGGGGCCGGGCCGGGTCAGCTGAGAGGGTGGAGGGCAGAGGGAAGGGGGTGGGTGCGAGGGGCCCACCTACGCATCCGGGCCCCGTTGCAGAAGCGCTGCTGCATGCCAGGAGATGGCAGACAGGGGTGCGAGATGCGACGGGGCGCCCCGACGGGCGCGGTCGCCACACCTCGGCCCACCCGATTCCGGGTCCACAGGGCTCGGGCTTCATGTTCTCGGGGCGGGCCCGTTCGAGCCCGGCTGAGTCTCGAGAGCTGTGGGGGCGCTTTAAACCGGGCGGGCGTGCGCTGGGCCGGCGCGGGCAGACCCCGGCGCGACAGCTCGGCGGCGAGGGGCGCGGGCGGGGCGCGCGCCGAGGGTCGGGGCCCCGGTATGGGGGGCCGACATGGGCCCCCCGTTTGTGGACGGCGGCGGCGCGGGGAGGTCGCGGGCTGCAGGCGGCCTGGGCGGGGGGACCAGACCCAGGTTGGGGGACAGGCGCGGGCGTGCGGGTTCAGACGGAAGCGGGATGCTGGCGTCCCCCCGGCGGGCCAGACGGCTCCGGGGGGGCCGCAGCGTGCGGGTCGCGCCGGCCGGTGGGCTGGGCCCTGCGCTGGTCCGCGCCGCGCCCAGCCCGGCCCGGGGGTCGCGGGCGGGCCCGGGGAGCGGGTCCCAGGCCCGGGACGCCTCACCTGGCTCGCTCCCGTCGCCGCTGGCTCCGCCGGCCCCGCCTCTTCCAGCGCCGCGCCGCGTCGCGTCGCCTCCGCCGCCCGCAGCTCGCCGGACCCGGCCGCGGAGGCCGCTGCCGGGATTCCGGGCTCCGTGCGCCTTAATATGGCGGCGACCGCGGCTTCGCGGCCTCCGGCGCCCGCCCCCACCGCGCGCGCTCCCGCGCCGGCCCCGCCCCCGCGCTGCGTGCTTCCGCCACGCCTCTGCCAGGTCCCGCCCCCGCTGCGTGCTTCCGCCACGCCCCGCCCACCGCGCGCGCTGCGCCTGAGCGCCTCGGGCATCTCGGGAGGCCGCGCTGGACCCGCGATTCGAATCAACACAGGAAGCGCGGCGCCCCGCATTGCCAAGGGCAACCGCGGCGGGAAGAGGACCCGCGGCTCCGCGGAGCGTGGGGCGTGGCTCTCAGGGGATGGGGGCAGAAACGGTCGCCCCGAGGACCGACCTGCAGCAGGGTGGGTGCAGGCCAGACGCACCCAGCGGCGAGGCAGTCCACGCGACCGCGTGGGAGACGCGGGCAGGTGCATGTGCGGCGGACCCCGCCTCCCCCACCCCCGGACGGAGTGCTCCTCCCCGCCCGCCAGGCAGGGAACAAATCGGAAAAACCTGTGCTCCAAAAGCGGGCAAAGGATCCCAAACAGGCAGTGCTCCAAAGAAAATAAATGAAGGGTTCGTAAGCACGTGAAAGGGTGCTCAGCACCATGAGTCATTAGGGAAATCAAAACCACAGCGCGACGGACACACATACCACGGGATTTCCTGACATGTGGACTCTAAGGAACTAAAGGAACAAACAAAAGGAAAACAGACTCCCGGACCGAAAAGGAACTGGTGCTTGACCGATGGGAGGGGCTTGGGGGGCTGGGTGAAAAAGGTGAGGATTAAGAAGTACAACTTGGTAATTACAGATGAGTCACTGGGGTGTAAAGCATAGCACAGGGAATACAGTTGATAATATTGTAATAACTAGTGCCAGGTGGGGACTAGATGAATGAGATCTCTTTGTAAATTAAATAATTGTGTTTACACCTGAACCTAAAGTAAAAGAAAATACCCACAGTGTGATACAAATTCATGCATACTAGCATGGCAATGGAAAACAAAAACAAAAACAAAACACCTACCCTATTATGACAAGTGTTGGCCAAAGAATAGAGTAACTGGAACCCTCAAGCTGGTGGGAATGAAAAATGCTGCAGCTGCTGGAAAAGTTAAAGTCACATTATGGCCCAGTAATTCCACTCCTAAGTATATACCAAGAGAATTAAAGACATGTCCACGTAAATATTTGTATACAAATATTCATAGTAACATTCTATATAAAAGCCCCAAACTGCAGCAAACAACCCATCGACGAATGGACAGATGAATGGATAACGCGATACATCCATATCACGGCATAGTGTTCAGCAGTGAAAAGTGAAGCACTGACGCTTGCTGCGATGTAGATGAACCTTGCAAATGTGATGATGCTCACTGAGAGAAGCCAGACACAAAAGGCACAGACGTAGTGTGTGATTCATTTAGATGAACTGTCCAGAACAAGCACATCCTCAGAGACAGAAAGTAGGTTCATGGTTGCCAGGGTCTCGGGAAAGGAGCAGAGAGTAACTTCTAGGGACTTTCTTACTGGGATGATGAAAATGTTCTAAGGTGATGCGGTGGCGGTTGCACAACCCTGAGCATACGAAACCCCATTGAACTATGCTTTTTAAATGAGTGAATTTTGCAGCATGTGACTTGTATCTCAAGGAAGCTGTTGTAAAAAAGTTTGTCTCCCTGGAGCTGAATTATGGAGAATAACAACGAAAAAAAGGAAGTGGAGAGTGAGTGGTTACAGTCTCATACAGAGATTAAGGAAGGTGCCACTGCAGTGGTGCTATTTGGGCAAAGATAAAAAGGAAAATAGCGCACCATGGTACATGACTTCTGTTTGTTTGCTCGTTTGGTATAAAATGGTATCACGTAAATTCACATTATATATCTGCTTTCAGGGACCTCCACAACCACAGGAGGGTTTATAGCAGCACCATCCAACAGAAACATAACACTAGCCACATAAGTAACTTAGAATATTCTAGTAGCATTAAAAAATTACAAAGAAACCAGTGTGACTAATTTTAATATATTTTATTAATATGTCCAAAATATTTTACATTTTAACATACAATCAAAATCAATAATTTTCAACGAGCTATTTTATGTCGTTTTTCTCATACTGTCTTAAAATCCAGTCTGTATTGTATATTTACAGCCCACATTGACTCAGGTGCTAATTTGGAAATAGTCGATCTCTATGTGTCATACAATCCTACAGTGAAATAGATTCACAGGCCCCAGGGATTCCAAGCATGCTTAAGAGTTTCCCAATTACTGAATCAAATATCAGATCTTCCCAGGTCTTTTTAGTTCAATTTTTATAAGTTAAAAATTCAGTTCTGTAGGTGGCCACATTTCCAAAACACCACAGTCACATCTGGCTAGTAGTCGTCATGTGGGATGGTGCAGATTTGTGAATGTCTGTTGGACAAGGATGGTCCAGGGCAGTGCCCAGCACAGAGTAGGAGATCTGTGGATGTTGAATGAAGACACTTCTTCAGTATCTGCCCCTCCAGACCAGGTCTGATTTATCTCTTTCCTCAGGCCCAGCACCAGAGGCAATAAACATGTGTCTAACGTTTATGTGACTCACCCCAAACCAAGATTATCACCGTTTAAAAAATCATGATGGTGATGAAAAATTGTCCACATCCATACTACTTTCTCCTCTTGTTTCAAACAGAACTTGATGCATACCCAGGAAGCAAAAAAAAAGCAAGTTTTTAGAATTCCACCTCTGCCATCCAGTTTGGTTGTTTTATTTTCAAAGACAGCATCTGACAGGGCTGGGATGTGAATTGTGCACAGGCCAAGGTAGATCTGTCTTCATTTAAGAGTTTAGCTTTTTTTTGCATTAATTTTGGATTTTTTAAACACTGCATCGATGCAAGAGGGATGTGTCATAAAAGGACAACAAGGGAGATCACTGTGCATTAGTTTCCAACTGCTGCCATAGCCAATCACAACCAACCTAGCGAATTCAAAGGACACCAGTTTATTATCTTATGCTCTGGAAGTTGGGGGTCCCACATGGGCCTCGCAGGCTGCATCCAGACGGGCAGGGCCAGGCCATCCCGAGGCTCCAGGAGAACCGTCCCAGCTTCCAGAGGCGCCACGTCCCTGGCTCACTGCCCCTTCCCCTCATCACAGATTGCAGCGTGGCCCGGTCCATCTCTGACTCTGACCCTCCTGCTTCACTCTTATGAGGATCCTGCGAGGAAACTGACCCTCCCCCAAGCCTTCAGGGGGCTCCTGGCCTCTACTGCCTTACTAAGGCCGCTATCAGGGCCTCACAGGTCTGCAGATCCAGGATTCCAGGTCCCTGACACACAGGGCCTTGCCTTTGGGTGTGGCCCCCATATCTGCTTCCTCCAGCCCTGGGCCTATCTCCTTCCCCCAGGTCTGCCTCTGCAGATCACACCTGGCACGCTGCCCTGTAGCCCTCCAGAGTCAACACAGCACCTGACCTCAGGGAAGCCCTGCATGAACCTCACCCAGAGTCACAAAACATGGCGAAGATGGTGTCCTTGCAAGCCAGCCAAGGGGGGCCGCACACCCAGGTATCCGGGATCAGCTTTCAAACACAAGAACAGTAAAATAATGATAATAATCAGAATGATGGCTCCATAAAGCCAGACACTGTGTTTCATTGTACATCCTCTATGCCTGGGACAATGCCTGCTACGCGGTAGGTGTCCAACAAATATCTGTGAAATGAACGACTGAATGTCTTAAACTCGTAGTTGGCCTATCAAGGTGACTCTGTTGCTATGCATGGCATATTTAATGCATTATCAATGGACAGTTCATTTATTTCTTCCTCAAATACTTATTCAGAAGCTACTGTGTGCCGGGGGAGGGTGTCGTGATGTGCTAGCTCCGAGGGTAGCTCACAGGAGTCATTGTCCGGGATTTCATGAGTGGACTGCAGTGAGACTGTTCAGGGCTCCATTTGTCCTTTCCAGATTATGTCATATGATGGAGAACAAAGCAGACAGAAATCCCTCCTCTCATGGTGCTTATGTTCTAGTGAGGAAGACAGGCAGTCAACAAAATAATTAGAAAAAAAACAAACAGTAAAACGTAGATGCTATGGGGAACAATAAAGCAGGGAACTGGATAAAGGAATGCTGGGGTGAGGTTATAGTTTTAGTTAAAGTGCTCAGGGATGGTGCTGTTCAGGAGGTGACCTTCGAGCAAAGGAGCAAATGTTTCAATGAAGGAATGAACAGAGATATTTTGAAAAAAAAAGTGTTCTAGGTGAACATCACGTGCAAAGGCCCTGAGGCTGGACCGCCTGGCTGGTGGGAGGAACAGTGAGGAGGCCCCAGTGCTTGGAGCAGCGTGAGCCAGGCGATGAGGGAGGAGAGGAGGGTAGGGAGGACGAGCCTTTTACCCAGAGGGAGGTGGCGGCCCTGGAGGGCGGTGGCAGAGGAGGGGCCTGAGTGGGCGCTCACAAGTGCCCTCTTGTGGTTGCCTTGGGGAGCACAGACTGCGGGGAGAAGCGCGGGAGCCTGGTGAGAGCCAGTGGTGGCCTGGACCCTCATGGGGGCAGCAGAGACGAGCAAAGTGACTGGTCCGGACCCTTACAGAGGTGGAGTCCACAGGACGGAGGCTGGACGCGAGGAGAAGGCTAATGGTTAAGGGCCCCTCCCTCCCTCCAGTTACTCACGTCAACACCCTGTGCTTATCCTGACTGGTCAAGACTCTGGGGGAAGGGAGAGGTGACGGGGTAAAAGGGATCAAATACGTGGTGCAGAAAGAAACCTAACTACGAGAGGTGAACACACAATATAAAATATACATATATGTGCCTTACCGTTCAATGCACTGAAACGTCTTATCGGATCCTGTTAATCCATGTCACCATAAAAAATATATACTTTTTCTCCCAAATTCCACACCCGATCCATTCGCGAATCCTGTTGCTCTACACACCAGCCTAAACACTCCCCTGACGCCTCCAGCGGCTTCTCCGGGGTGGACCTGCAGGCTGCCCCGTCCTCAGCGTCCGGAAACAACTCGCAGGTGGATGAATGAAAGACGACTCCATCCCGCCTCCTTGACCCCGCCCTCTCTCTCTGGTCCAGCCCCGGTCGTTGGCCACGCCCAGCGGCGCCGCGCATGCTCCGTCGCCGTCGGCCACCGCCACGGCTGACCCGGCACAAACCATTTGCCGTGCCGGGGGGTGCGGCCGCGGAGAGTTTCTTCCGGGGACAGGAGGGACGTTGCCCTCCCGCTCCCCCGAGGGATGTCCTCGACGCCGTCTGCCGTGGGTGTGTACGCTACGGTACCGGGGCCAACGCGCGCTCCCGCGCCTCCTCCCGCCGCGCGGCCCTGGACTGCATCTCCCCCCTGCGCGCTGCGTTGGTGCCGTCCGGCTGCGTCACGTGGGCGGCAAGATGGCGGCCTCCGGAGCGCGCCGTGAGCGTCGCAGGTGGTGAAGCGGCGGCGGCGCAGCCCGGCGGGCCTGGGCTTCCGGCGTTCGCTTCGGCGATCCGGCGGCGGGGAGCACGGTGCGGGGCCCGGGCCTGGCGGGCGGGCAGGCGCGGGTTGGACACCGCGGTGGGGCTCGGCTCTGGGTTCCTTGTCTGGCTGTTGGAGGGGTCCCGTGTGGGGCGACCCTTCTGAGGGCGGGGGGCGAGGAGGCCTGTCTAGTGACTGGAGATGGTTTTGAGAATTCTCGGCTTAGAGAGGTTTTTAGGAGCGGGGAGGGTTTCCAGGGTCTAGGTCTCTTTCTCCGTCCCTAATTCATCTAGTGTCTGAGACCTTCACAGGTGTGAGCAGGTTCCGCCTTTTCGGGGGCTCATCCCCTCGTCCCCACGCCCCGGTCCCTCACCCCGGTGAAAGATGGGCCGCAGGTGTGAGCGGCGGGCTTCCAGGTGGTAGGCTCGGTGTCCCTGGTCCCCAGGAGCACAGCGGCAGACGTGGGGCTCCGTGCGGAAACACCGACTAGCAGCTCACCCGCGTTCGGTGCGTGCTGGGCGCCAGCGGTTGTGCTCAAGCGTAGCTTCGTTCAGGAAACTCTGAGGTCCCCGATCCCCTTCCGCCCATTTTCCGGATGGTACCGACTTTACACCGCGTATGAAGTTATCAGGAGCGTGCCCGGCAGGCAGTGGATGTTCAGCTCATTCAACAGATACCCATGGAAGGCCTGTCAGGAGGCCTGGGGCCGTCTGCCCTTGATTTGCTGCATGGGCGCACTCCCGGCTTCTGCGGATTCTGACCATCCCTCTTTCAGGTGTCACCTTCTTTGATGGTCACCTATGTTCCTGCAGCTGCACCTCCCTCCTTAAACCAGGTGACCCTGCCGATGCCGCTGGGAGCCAGAGGGCTGCAGACGTGCTGAGACCTGCTTGTGGTGTTTACGAAGCAGCCACCATAGAGGACAGGGGGAACCCTCCTCCCAGTCTCCACTGTGTTGTTTCATTTTATTTCATCTACTCAACACAGCATCATGGGTTCAGAGCCCAACTCCAGAGCCCAACTGCCCGGATATGTAACTTCACGCTGTTTCTAAGCGAGTCATTACCCGGCCCGTGCTTCTGTAAAATGACGACAGTCCTGGTGCCTGTCTCATCGGGTCGTGGTGAAGTTTAACAAGCTCATGACTTTAAAGGGCTCGGAAGAGGTGTCTGGCACATAGCACGAGCTCTGTATAAGTGTCAGCTGCTGTTACTGAGCGGGTTACTGTTCCTCCCGAGGCTTTCCTGTGTGCTGGGCATCAGTGACTGAGAGACTCGGTCCCTGCCTTCAGAGTCTAGTGAGGGTCCAGACTGACCAAAAGAAGCTAAACAAATAAATACCCAGTACTATGTGTCATGGTGGTACGCGCTCCAAAGAAAGAACAAGGGGAAAGAGATGGAGGAGTAACACTGAAGGTGTGATCAGGGAAGGCTTTCCTGAAGTGGTGACATTAGAAACTCAAGGAAGTGAGTGAGTGAGCATGGGGGGCATTTTGGGACGAGTGTACCTTAGGGCACGAACAGCCCATGCAAAGGCCCTGGGGCAGGACTGTGCCTGGTGTGGTGGGGGTACATTGAGGAGCCCAGTCTGGTGCAGTGAACAGGGGAAGTGAGGAAGGAAGTGAGGGCGGGGAGGAGACAGGGACAGGTCACCCGGGGCCTCTGAGACTATCAAGGAGTTTGGACTAATGAGGCACCCTGGTATTTTGCAAGGGGGTCACATGGCCGTGTTTATATGCCGAAAGGATTCTTGCACCCATTACCTATGTTGGGTAACAATTTGTCCGCTGTTTCTTACAACCTATCCTCAAGTCACATTGTCATTTCTTCTATATCCTGTTGTTCGCACAGGTCACTCCTGTTCATTTTGGGAGGGGGCTACACAGTGCATGGATACCAGGAGGTGGGCATCAAGGGGGGCCACCTTGAGGACCAGCTATCAGTCCATCTGGCTGTGGCCTGGAGAACAGACCAGCTGAAGTCACTGCTGATGAATCGGCCAGAGGCCCAGAGAGGGAAAGTAAATGATGGAGACCCACACAGCAAGTAGGCGGGGCCAGAGCCAGACTTCCACCCTAGATGTCAGGCCGGTCAGTGGCAGGAAGCCACCGCCAGGTCCCAGTGTAAACAAACAAGTCAGTGAGCTGGATGAGGACACCTGTCACCTGGCCTTTCGGTTTTCCGTCACAGGTTCTTGTGCCACCGAAGGAAAAGGAGACTGCCATGGTGACGGAGCAGGAGGTAGAGGCCATCGGGCAGACGCTGGTGGACCCCGGGCAACCCTTGCAGGCGCGCTTCCGGGCACTCTTCACCCTCAGAGGGCTCGGGGGCCCGGGCGCCATTGCCTGGATCAGCCAGGCCTTCACCGATGACTCTGCTCTGCTCAAGCACGAGCTGGCCTACTGCCTGGGCCAGATGCAGGACCGCCGGGCCATCCCTGTGCTGGTGGACGTGCTGTGCGACACCTGCCAGGACTCCATGGTGCGGCACGAGGCAGGTGAGTGGCGGGGGTGCGGGCGCCCTTCTGCCTCTGGCGTGTACACACTCGCGTGACCGAAACCTCAGCTCCGCGGCCTGCTTTAAAGGGCTCATCGCCATAGTGCCACTCTGCCATCGCAGCAAAAAAGCCACCGTGAGCCAGTCGACGGATGCGCGTGGTCATGTGCCAGTAAATGTTTATGGACTGAGATTTGTATTTCCTGTGATTTTCACCTGTCGTGAAATACTGTTCCTTTGACTACAATAACTTTTTGAACTGTTAAAAACATTTTTCGCATAAAAATGGGTGTTAGGCTGTAGACCACCAGCCCTGATGCCTGTTTTATCCATTCGTTTCATTCATTGGTCGGTCATTGTTTCGAGCACGTCCTGAGCGTCCCCTGAGGGTCCCAGGGCCTGTCTCCTCCTGCCCAGTGACCAGAGGTCTGTCTCTTCTCAGGGGAGGCCCTGGGGGCCATTGGGGACCCAGAAGTTATGGGGATCCTGAAGCAGCACTCCACCGACCCTGTGCCAGAGGTAAGGTGGCCGGGTCCCCGCCCTGGGTCCAGATGCCAGGGCAACTGCTTGGCCAGGGAATCTGGAGAGGGGTGCCCACTGCCCTGCTGGGCACAACTGAACCCTCCCCCCACCAAAACCCACCCTGCTTGGCCAGCCTGCCTGGGCCCTGATTTCTCACCTCTCCATCCCGTGGCTTCTCATCACCTTTAGGATAAAATTCCAGGTCCCCACTGGGACCCATAGTTTCTAAGTTTGTTCTGAGCACTGGTGGGTTGGCAGGCCCCGCCTCCCGGCCTTCGTACTGGCCGTTTCCACATCACCAGTGATGGGTCTCCCCCATCACTCCTGGGAGATGCGGGAGGGGTCCCGTCAGGCCCACCCCCATATCCCCCGTGGCCACTGGTCACCCCTTTCCCTGTAGGTGGCCGAAACCTGCCAGCTGGCGGTCCGGCGGCTGGAGTGGCTGCAGCAGCGCGGTGGGGCGCCTGCCCCTGGGCCCTACCTGTCAGTGGACCCGGCCCCGCCCGCCGAGGAGCGCGACGTGGGCCTGCTGCGAGTGGTGCTGCTGGACGAGGCCCTGCCGCTCTTCGACCGCTACCGAGCCATGTTTGCCCTGCGCGATGCCGGTGGCGAGGAGGCAGCCCTGGCACTGGCCGAGGGTGAGGAGGGGCCCCGCAAGGCTCTGGCCACGTCTGGGACAGGGAGCAGCAAGTCCCAGGGCACGCACCCCGCACCCCCTCCCCCTGCACTTCCCCATGGCCTTTACGCGAGTTAACTCATCTGGGGGCTGCTGAAGGTTCTCATTGCCCCCCATCCCCATGTGGGGGGACAGGCCCCTAGGCAGGGCGACCTGCCTGAGGTCACACAGCCTGTCGGCAACGGCCCTGGAGGTGGACCCTGGACAGCCTAACCACAGCGCCCTGTTATTACTTGTCTCTGCCCGTCGGGTGCCCAGCCCCATGTCCTCAGGTGTCCCCACCTGCCTGATGGCACTGCCCAGCAGTGACCCCGCCCCTCCCCCCACAGGCCTGCGCTGTGGCAGTGCCCTGTTCCGCCACGAGGTCGCCTACGTCCTGGGCCAGCTGCAGCACGAGGCCGCCGTGCCCCAGCTGGTGGCGGCCCTGACCCGGCGCGCCGAGAGCCCCATGGTGCGGCATGAGTGTGCCGAGGCCCTGGGCGCCATCGCCCGGCCCTCCTGCCTGGCCGCCCTGCACGCCCACATGGCCGACCCTGAGCGCGTGGTGCGGGAGAGCTGCGAGGTGGCCCTAGACATGTACAAGCACGAGGTGGGCCCGACCTTCCAGTATGCCGACGGGCTGGAGCGCCTGCGCCCGGCTCCCGGCCATAGCCTCGCCCCTGCCGACCCGTGACCCCGCTGCTCCCCTCCGGGACACGCTCGCTCGTTCCTGCCAATCGGAGCTCGCTTCCTGCCCACCCACTTGGGACCCCAGCGCCTGTTCATCTCGAGTGCCCCCGGAGTCTGGCGGAGGTCTCTGCTGTCCCCCCACTGATGGGCCTGGCACAGGCTGCAGGCCTCAGGGCGGGCTGTCAGCACGGGGTGAGGGTCTGATGGGGTGCAGGTGTGGGACTGTGCTTGGGGAGGTTGGGGTAGCCAGCTTTTTGAGGAATGAGGGGCGCAGGGGAAGGTGTGGTGGACTGGGCTAGGGACTGGGAAGGACGACCAGGCCTCAGGTCACTGCTTACGGGGAATAAATTATTTTTGCCAAATGGTGCCTCTGAGTGTGCTGGACGGCCACAGGGGTGGGCTGGCTGTTCTCTGGAACGTCCCTTAGGTGTGCGGGGTGCGGGGTGTTAGCTCCTTGCCTGCCCTGTGCCAGACAAGTTCATCCCACTGTCCCCCTAAGGGAAAGTGCCCAGTCCAAGGGGGTCTGGGAAACAAGCCCTCCAGCCTGGGCTATGGCACCCCAGCCCAGCTCTCCGTCCTCCAGGTGCAGCCTTCAGCAGCCCACCTACCTCTGCACAAGGTGAGCCTGATGGTGACCCAACCGCATCTTTCCTCCTTCCTGTGTGTCGACAGTATCTCCGATGCAGGTGGAGGGGGCTCCCTGAGGCGCAGGTGCCAGGAGGCGGGTCCTTGTCCTGCCTTAAACGACGTCCCTTCTGCTCACAGCCCTCTGACGCCCACGGCGTGGGTTTTCCACACGCGGAACAATTCCATGTCCACACGGCGCCAGCCTGGCGCCCCGCAATTCAGTCCAGCCCTGAGGCGAGGGATCCGGGCTCAGTGTGGCCCCCAGGACTGCCCCCACGTCACGGGCCACTTGGCCCCGCGCCCCCCGCGCTCGTGCTTCCCACCAACTGGGGTCCCCACCACCGCACCTCACGTTTGAGGCTCTGCTGGAATGGCTCGGGGCACTGAGGAGGGCGTTTCACCCACCCGTTTGCTGTAAGGGACACGGAGGAAGAGGCACACGGGGCGAGGTCCCAGGGGCCCACGTGCAGGAGCTCCTGTCCCTGTGGAGCTGGGGCGCGGGGCCTCCTTGGCACGCGGAATGTCCCCAAGTTCCTCCTTTTCTGGTGTTCATGGCGGCCCGGCACGCAGCCTTGTTGACTAAGTCACTGCCCCTGAGTGAGTGAGAAACCCCAGCCCTGCTCTGCCCTGCCCTGCCCTGTCGGGAGGGTAGGGCTGAAAGCTCCCGCCCCCTCACTAGCACGCGCTCAGGTGTGGTGGTGGGTGAATTTGGAAGCGCAAAGGGGTCCCCTCATCGCTCAGGAGGTGACAGGGTTTTAGAAGCTGGTTCCAGGAACCTGGGCGCAGACCGAAGATGCGTTGCTTATCCGCGTCGCTGCCCGGATCCTGCATTTACACACCCACCCCAGCCCGTCGCCTAGTCCCCCATTCCTTTAGCCGTTCCCCCTTTGTCCATTAGCATAGACAGGACGTAATTGCTTAGAAACGAGAGGGCAAAACCCACCACCCGGGGACGCAGGGTCAGACCCTCACCAGCTGCCATGGTCGTCCTTCCCTTGTACACCAGCCCCAGGCCTGTCCTTGCCCACAGGTGACCTCCCAGTGCCCAAATCCGGGGGTCACATCGCAGTCTCTGACCTCCCCACCCTCCCCAGCAGCGTCTGACCTGTCCGGTCCCCCATCCTCCCAGAAACTGACCCAACCCCCTCCCACCTCTCTGGGACGCCTCAGTGCCCCTCGCTGCCCAGGGCTGCATCCCAGGGTCTCTGCCCCCCATCCCCCTCCAGGCGGCCCGTTCCACTCCAGGGGCTCCAACCCTGTCTGTACGCTGATGATACCCACAGTCCTGTCCCCATCCTGGGGCTCGCCTGAGCTCCAGACTTGGGGCCCAGCTGCCCCTCACCATCCCCACTTTGATACCCATGAGGCGCCCCAAACCCAGCATGTCGTCCTCACCATTCCTCCTGCGACCTCCGAAGTTGCTCCTCCCACAGGAAAGGGGAACGCCGTCATCCAGGTGCAGCCTAGCAACATCCAGGTGCGACCGGCTTAAACTCTACCCCTGGTGCACCCACTTCCCTCCTCTGCCTCCCCGCGGGCGGGCTCAGTCCCCTCCGCCCTGGTCGGTCCTCCCTGCAGCAGCCACCAGAGGGCACCCGGTCAGGTCCGGCCCCTCCTGGGCCCACGGCCCTGCAGGGCTTCCACCTCCCTCTTGTTCAAAGCCCATGTCCTCCCCAGGCACATGGGGCCCTGTGCGACCCGCCCTTCTCCTCCTCTCCCCCTAAGCACCCTGCTCCACCTCCGAGGGCTGCTTTTGCTGTTCCCCGGACGTGCCAGGCATGGTCCGGCCTCCGGGCTTTGCACAGGTGGTGCCCTCTGTCACCTGAGGTACTCCCCTGGCTGTTTCCCTTTCGTCTCTAGGTCTTGGCTCAACTGTCACCACACTATGGCCTGGGGACCTTTTTGTAACACCTCCTGCTGTGTGGCCCTGTTCCTAACAGGTCCTCATTTTCTGACCCGATAGATCATTTACTCTAAGGTCGTGTTATTCTCAGGCCATGTCCCCACTCTGAATGTCAGCTCCACGTGGGCAGGATTTTCCTGGGAGCAGCAACCGCCCGTGCAAAGGCCCTGAGGTGGGGTGGACGTGCGGGATGGCCGCTGGCGTGGCCGGAGCTGAGGGAGGGACGGGGCCAGCGGGCAGAGTGGTGTGTGACATGATTCATCCAGGCAGATGGTAGGTGGGGGGAGGCCCAATCTTCTTACTCAAAGCCCTTTAATACTTCCGCCGCATGGGTCACCTCCGGGCCTTTCCTGGTCGAGGCGGCCACCATGCCAGGGCTGGCGGACGAGGAGGGGGCCGAGGGCTGGAGCCAGGCCCCGCCACTGTACGAGGAATACCGGCCGCCGCCGCTGGACGCCATCCGCCTGCCCAGATACGTGCTGTACCTGCTGCTGGCTGCACTGCTGGTGGTGGCCGTGGCCTATGCCATTGTCGGCCACCTCATCAAGGACCTTGCCCACGACCTGGCAGGTGAGCCCCAACCCCCATCGTGAGCATGCCCTGGGCATGTGCCCTGTGGGGGGTTCCCAGGTCCCCCCGACCCCCATCGGGGAGGGTAGGGGTTGGTGGGACGCCTGTGGAGGCCAGTGCATGTGCAGAGGGCGGACAGGGCCTAGGAGGCCCCTCACCAGCCTCCCCCCCCACTGCAGACTGGGCCTTTGGCCCGAAGCCAGACCAGGAGGACGCCCCCCGGGAGCTGTGCCCAAGCCTGGAGGGCGAGGATCTGGAGGGACTGGACCTGCAGCTGGCCCTGGCCTGGCGGGGCGACGAGGACGCTGGCGGGGGCGGCGAGGGCATCCCCGCGGGAGCCCCTGCCCCAGCGCCCCACCGCCCCTCCATCTCCTTTCAGGTCGCGCCAGACCGAAGGTCCTCCCGGAGGCTGGACTGATCCGGGCGCCACGCTGGCCGTCCTCGCCCCGCTGACATGCCCTGTCGTGGCAGAGACAGTCCCTCTGGCTGGCGGGTTCCGGTGGCCGGACGCTGCCTGTTTCCACACGTTTACTCCTCCCAAATGCCCGGAGCCTAACCCCACCCGGACTCTGCCAAACCGCTGGCCAATCTGTACACTAAGGACCCGAGATTCACAGGGTGATGCTAGCTGCCCTCACCTCCGGGCCTGCCGTGGTGCTGGGGGAGCCCTGCCCACAGGCCGCCCCATCCAACTCCAGTGGGGAAACAAAGGCGCACAGCCCCGAGACAACGTGGTTGGGCTCGGCCCCCACCCCCTCTGCTGGGTGCTCACGCCCCCACATCGTCGTCTTGATCCCCGCCCTGGACTCCTTGTGCCCTGCTGCTCTGTCACGGGATCCGCCTGTCCCCGAGGGCCCTGACTCCCCGCTGGCCGGGGGCAGCGCCCCAGGCGTCCCTCCCTTCCAAGCTTTGCATGGGACGGGGCAGATAGCAGGAGCTTCCTGCCCGGCGGGCCGCAGTAAGCCTGTCCTCCAGCCATGTCGCCTGAGCTCCGTCATGTGAGCGGCCCATCTGGGCACTGGTCATAACCAGACAGGAAAGAAGGGGGCCCCGGTGCACGGGTGGCACCCCATGAATGCGTACGCAGTGGTGCTGGTGACCCCTCAGCCCCCAGGGGCCTTGCGGGGGTCTCACAGGCCTGGAAAGCCAGCACCCCCCCCCCGACTTCCCTGCCACGTGCCCGTCCTGTGGCAGCTGGGGTGCGGTTCCCCTTTGCCCAGGCGGGGCTCCCTATCTAATCAGCTGGGGGCCAAGGTTGACCGGCAGGAGGGCCTGGAACCTGAGTCATCAGCTGCCTGGGGTCATCAGCTGCCCGGGGTCATCAGCTGCCCAGGGTGCCACATCTTCCGGCTGCACGGGGGCGGCCAGGTCTGGAGGTGGCAGGCAGGCGTGTGGCCCTGCCCTTCCAGTCCCATGCGCATCCCTTCCTGGGCCATGGGTCCCCAGGGGCCTGGGAACCAGGATGAGGTCGTATAAGCTGGCGGTGCGGGAGACCAGGGTTCCGGCTCTGGCTATCTCTGCATGGCCTTGGGGCTCCGCACTTCTCACACGGGTCACACTGGAGGCTGGCAACGCGGGGGCTGTTCAGAGAGGGAAATGCCACGGGCGCTGAGCCCGTGTGGGGGCCTGGCTCCGGGTTAATCGTTACGCCGGGTCCAGAGTCTGCCCTCTGGGGGAGGGGCACAGAGCGGAGGAGGGGAGGGGGCCTGCCCTGCCCCAGACCTGCCCACACCTTATCGGCTGGGCAGGGCCTCACCCAGACAGCGCTGCGCCCACCCGGACCACACACTCCGCCACTGGTTGCTCCGCCATGAGGGCCCTGGTGACCGCTCTGGTGCTCAGCACCTTGCTCCTCCTGCCGGCCGAGGCCCAGAACGGTAGGGCCCCACCTCTGGGGCGGTGGGGTGCTGGGGCGGGCTTGCCATCTCCCCATTTTCCATGAGAACCCGACCACTGAGGAGAGGGGTCAGGTTGCTCCTGGGACCATTCCCAGGCCAAACCCTGAGCCCAGGCTGAGACCCAACATAAGGCTGAGCCCTGACCCCGGGCTGAACCCCAACCCCAGGCCAAACCTTGACATCAGGCCGAGCCCTGTCCCCAGGCTGAACCCTGACATCGGGCCGAGCCCCATCCCCAGGCTGAGCCCTGTCCCCTTCTCTAAAACCCACCTGACGCCCGCTTTTTCCAAGGCACCCTCTGTCTGAGCAGCCTCAGATCCCTTCTCCCTGTCACCTCCCATCCCTCACCTCTGAACCTCACCTTCCGACAGCCACAAGATATCGCCTGAAGCCATGGCTGGTGGGCCTGACTGCCGTCGTGGTGTTTCTGTTCATCGTCTTTGTCCTCTTGCTGGCCAACCGCATGTGGCGCTCCAGAAGGAGGTGGGGTGCCCCTCCAACTCCCTGATCTTCTCTGGGCCCTCCCACTTCCCCCAGCCCCTGGTGGGCCTCAGACCCCCATCTCACAGACCACCACCAAGCGGCCCTCCCTGCCTTGCCTCCTGGAGTTCATGACCCCTGCCAGGAGAGAGTGGGGTGAGCTATCCCCACCTCCTGCCCTTCAGCCCCCCTTACCACCCTGTCTCCGTCTCCCCTGCAGCGCTGATGACGCCGAATCCACATTCAGGATGGAGAGAAACCTGTACCAGGACGTGGGCCTGAGGTACTGCCTGTGTGAGCGGGCGCTGCGACGTGTGCTGGGGGTCCGGGGCCCTGTGGGAGGCCCCTTGTCGGGGGAGGGGCGTGCACAGACGACCCCCTTTCTGTCCTTGAACGCCACAAGCGCATTCCTGCTGCAGAGCCCTCCCGCGTGTGGTCAGCTCTGGCTGGAGCCCCTCTGTCCATGTCGCTGGCAAGCTCTTCCCCTCGGTCCCCGCTCAGATGTCCCCTCCTCGCAGAAGCCCGTCTGGGCCTCTAGCCTTCCTGACATTATGTCCCGACAGCCACACGGACCAGGCTGGGCTTGGGGACAGGGGTGTGGGAGCTGAGAGGAGACCAGCCCGGCTCGAAGCTTCTCCACCAAGCCCAGGATGTGCCCGAGAGAGGTGTGGGTGCCTCCACTTGCTGCGTCTAAGACCCAGCTCGGGCTCAGTAAGATGAGGTTCCTGCTCCCAGGATGTGGAGGGTCCAGGTCTCACCGGGATCCACAGCTTCCTCCCTGCCTTCGTCCTCCTCCGCCCGTCCACCCATTTACACGCCCGTCCACCCATTTACACACCCGTCTTCTTTCTTCCGTCCATTCACTCGTCTTCCCATTCATTTATTCATCCTTCCATGCGGCTATTCACTCCCCCAACTACTCCCCCAACTACTCACCTGTCACCTAACCATCCAGCCGTCCAGCCGTCATCACCCACACCCACCCAC
Organism: Cynopterus sphinx; assembly: GCA_030015415.1. Lineage (NCBI taxonomy): Eukaryota > Metazoa > Chordata > Mammalia > Chiroptera > Pteropodidae > Cynopterus > Cynopterus sphinx. The sequence continues at coordinate 38,134,997 of CM057390.1, read as the reverse complement.
TCACCCACCCATCAGCCTGCTGATCTGTCCACCCATTTACCCATCTACATTCCTATTCGCTGACCCATTATTCTCTCTTTCCCCCGATCAACCTGCTCACCCACCCATTCGTTTACCTGTGAATTCCTCCATGCCACTTTCCGCCCACGTAGCCAGCCGTCCACCCACCCTCTGGCAGCTCTCCCAGTATCCACCGGCCCGAGCACGGGATGGCTGAGCCTTGGTTTCTGCCTTTGGAAACGGAAACAAGCCTGCCTCATTAGGGCCGTTTCGAGGAGTCGATGGAGACACTTCCCGTCAAACGCTCGCCAGTCACAGGCCTGGCACAGCGCGTGCCCCCCAAATGGGAGTGGTCCTGTTTCTTACTGTGGTCGGGGGGCTTTATGTCCCTACAGCAAAGACGACAAGGAGAAAGAGGAGGAGAAAAAGGCCAAGGAGGAAGGAGAGAGCAACGCGGGGCTGGAACTGGAGGAGGAGAAGCCCGCAGACCAGGAGAAAGCCAAGAACACAGTCATGTGAAGACCGACGGCCTCTCCTCCGGGCAGACCCCGCCCCCCAGATGTCTGGTGTCCTCGCGCTCCAGTCCACACCCTGTGACCAATGACCCGGATGAAGAGGCCTGGGGTCTGCTCCGCCCCCTCCAGGGGACCCATGGGCCTTTCTTCCCGATTTGCCCCACCCGGTGACTCTTGGCCTTGGTTATGGAGAGACCGCCAAGCCCCGGCGACCTCATGGCTCCCCGCTGTCACCCCTTCCACCTGGCCTCTTTGCCCTCTGCCTGGCATCTCCTGGCACAGAGCCTCAGGACCAATGGGAGTCAGGGGTCTGCAGCGTGGGGGCCTGGATTAAAGTGATCAGAGCCCTGTGCGAGGGCTCCTGTCGTGTCTCGGGACCGTTTCCCCCTGGGAGAGGCAGCTCTTGGTTTGGGGGGTGCTGCGGGGGTGGGTATGGAAGACCCAGCTGCACAGAGGCCCAGGGCAAAGTAACCCCCCCCACCCCCCTCCACAAGCCTGATTTTACCAAGAAACCCTGGACTTTGAGCCCCCGCGGTCTCAAGGGAAATCCTTGCTCCCTCCTCCCTGGGGTTTTGGGTCATGTGACCCCGTTCCAGAGAACCTGGTCCTGGAGGATGGAGGGCCCCGGGGCCCTGCATTTTCTTAGAAAGAAACAAGCACTTTCCCCTGTTTGCCCCTTCTCCTCACTTTCTCCGGGCCCTGGGCTTTGCTCTGGGTGTGAACTAATTTTCAACAAGTTAAATTTCCTTAACGAGGACTTAGACAAAGTGTGTGGCGTTTGGGGTTCCGACCTGGGACCGGGAGCTGGGCTTCTCTCCGGGAACACTCCCGGCATTGTCCACCCGGGGCTGAAACCCATAAACAGAACAAATGCAATAAAAGCCCGAACAGGGGCTCCCGCGGAAGCCGGGACCTAGTTAGTCCAATTTCCCGGCTGAGGACCCTGAGGCTTAGAACGAGAAAAGCCCCTGGGCAGGTCTCCCTGCCTGTTGCTGGCGGAGCTGGGAGGGATGTCCAGGCCGCCCCCAAATGGGGGGGAGGCGTTTGAAGGCTGTGGCGGGGGTCAGGTGTGAAGGCTGCAGGCTGAAGGGCGGGGCTGGGGGAGGAGGGTATTCCTTCTTCCCCTGGGAGAACTCTGCCCCTCTGCAGTGCTGTGTGGTCCCGGGGAGGCGGCCCAGCCTCTCTGAGCCTGAGTCGCCCCTTCTGCGATGTGAAGACAAGGGAGTGGGAGGCTCCGGAGCCGAAGGGCCACCGTCAGGCCTGGCACATGCCAGATGCTCAGGAACTGAGCTCCCCAGCTTTCTGAGCCTCCCCCTCCCACAGCTCTGGCTGTGGAGCGCGAGAGGATCAGGGTGAGCCTCAGGGAGACAGGGTGCTGGGATGCTGGAGACTCAGGCGCCCCCAATCCAGGGAGCCCGGAACCCAGGGAAGGGAGCCCCACCCTCCCGCTTCCTGCGGCACCGGCCACACCCTGCCCTAGGCAGCCAGCCTACTTCCTCCTCCGGTGGGGGCTGCACCCCAGAACCTGCTGGGCAGGGGCGAGGACAGACGGAGCAGGATGGACAGAGCCTGGACAACCCCCAGCCAACTCTCCCTTCTGGCGGTTCTGGTCTCACAGCCGGTTCAGGCCCAACCCCATAAGGCCTTGGGGGGCAAGGAGTGGGGGGACGTGGGGGAGAGCCCCAGCCTGGCGGCCAGGCCGCTGACCTCGCACTGCTCCCGCTCGCAGTGGCCCAGAGGAAGCCATGGCTGGTGGGGCTGGGGGCCGCGCTGACCTTCCTCTTTTTCCTCTTCGTCCTGGCGGTGGTCCACGCCATCTGGTGCAGCGAGTCTCGGGACAGGTGGGCCCCTCCCCAAGTCTTCTCCTCTGTCCCTGCCCTCTCTAAGGCCCCCCCCTGTCGGAGCCCCTCTCTCCAGTGCCCCGTCCATCCACTTATCTAACTACCCATCTGACCCTCTGTCTTTCCAGCCATCCACCGTCCCTCTCTTCCTCCTTCCTCTTCCCACCCATCCACCCACTCATCCTCCCTCTGTCATCCATCCACTAACCATCCATACATGAATCCACCTTCCCACCTCCCATCCATCGCACGTGCACCTGCTCATCTGGCCATGCCTCCCCTTACCCGCCCATGCTCCCACCAGCTGGTCCACCCCCTGACCCCCGCCGCTCCTGCCTATCCGGTTGCCGAAGGTTTGGGGAGCCAGAGGGGCCGGACATTAAGGGCGTCATTTGGGCTCGTGCAGCTCAGACCTGGGCTCCAGCACCTTCTTCCCGCGCCCTCAGCTGCTGGAGTCTCAGCGTCCCGTTCTGGACCACGGGAACAACAAGGGCGGAGGACTCAGGTTCTCGGCAGAACCGTAAGAGGCCTAAACACTGTCGAGCCCTTGTTAAACTGGGGTATCTGGGTCCTACTTGTCTCCACAGCAATGACAAGAAGGCAGAGGAGACCGCGAGGAAGGAGAAGGAAGGAGAGGGAGACTGGGGCCTGGAGCTGGAGGAGAAAGAGGAGCCTTCAAACCACGCGCAAGCGGCGAGCGCCTCCCCTTGAAGGCTTCTCCTCCTCCAGGCAGCCCCCAGGGGTGCTCCAGGTCCTGCTCTGCACCCTCTAAGCAAAGGCCCGGTTCTGGGGCCAGCAAACTGACTGCGCCAGGGTAGAGTGTCCCTGGGTGGAGAGGCCCCCAGCCTGCTCCACAACCCCACAGCAGGGCTCAGCACATCGCCTGGGCATTGCACACCTAGGGTGCACATCACGCACGCCCGGTGGCGGCCCCACGGAGAAGGCTGGGGACCCAGCTTTCTTGCTGTGTGGCCCGGGGCAAGTAACTCAAACTCTCTGAGCCGAGGTGAAGAGCCCTGTGAAAGGGGGGGAAGACAGCTAGGCCTTCTCTAAGTCCTGGCGACGATGAAGCGAAATCACGTCTACGAAAGCCACGAGCACAGAGCCAGGACCCGAAAGGCGGTGGATGAGTGCCAGCTCCATGTCGCGCTGGAACGGTGGCAGTGCTGCAGGAGGAACTCCCGACTGAGGGGGACCCGGGGGACACAGAGTGTGTCTTCAGACGGCGCAGGATTCCCTGCCACCGGCCTCTTCTGTGCCGACAGTCTGTGGTCCCCGAGGCTGGGGGCCGGAGGGGAGGGTCAAGAGAGGGGTCGTCTGGTTTCATTTTCCACAGGGGGCGGGACTTCCTCCCTTGGGGCGTCTGGAAATTTTAGGGGTCACGTTTTTGGGGTTGTCACAAGCTTGCCCCTTTTATAGCATTTAGTGGGGAACCGGGGATGGCAAACAGCCAGCGATGCTGTGACAGCACCCCCAAAGCAAAGAACTGCTTCAGCCTGGAGATCGGAAACCGAAAAACACTGAGGCTTTCCTCGAGATCGAAGGCTGGATTGGGTCCCCACCCCAACCGAGCCGCGACCCAAGCTGGGTCCCCACGCTCAGTGTCCTGCCAGGTCCCTACTCAGGGACCGTGAGTATAGGAGCAGAGGGGACTGGGGCTGCCTGCGGGTCCCTCCGCCCAGAGCCCGATTTCGGGGTCCAGGTCCTGAGCCAGCTCACTGCAGGGCGCCAGGATCTCGATGCTGAGGGCAGAGCGAAGGCCCAGCTGAGGAGTGGGGACACGGTTGCGGCCAGCAGGGGTGCTGCCAGGGAGGCGGGGACTCAGAGGTCTCCGCCACCACTCAGAGCAGGTGCTCTCCTGGGGGGCTGGACTGTTCTCTGTGGGGGGCCGTCCTGGGCACTGGGGTGTCGATCAGCATCATCCCCCCCCCACTCCATGCCAGAAGCTTCTTCCCCAGTCGTAACCACCGCAGGTGTCCCCAGACGTTGGTGAATGTCCCCTGGGGACATCTGATCTACAGGCCTCAGGACACCTGCCGGCTCGCACAGTGTTGGGGTCCCCCACCTTGCGGCCACCTGCCCCCCGCTCCCTTCACCTTGGCACAGAACACAGAGCAGCTCGCAGCGGCACAGAAAGGACCAAGACAGCCAGGAGGAGTTGAAGCATAGCTTGTTTAATTTTTATACATTTTTTCCTTTTTTTTGCCTTTTATTGAATCTTTTATGGAACCCCCCCCTTTTTTTTCCTTTTTTTTCTTTTTTGCATAGGGAAACAAACAAACAAAATAATAACAGCCAGAGTCACTTTCTGTAAATGGTACTTAGGCGCGTCCGCGAAAACCGAAATGATTGCGTGATATACAGGTTATGATGTGCAGGGGCAGGGTGGGCGAGCTGAGAGGGAGGGGGGGCCGGGCCTGGGCCGCCCTGATGTCCCCTGGTCCCCATCGTGTCCCCACACTGGGCGGGGGACGGGGTGGGCGGTGGACTCGGCCAGAACCTCCTCTGCACTGGGGCTCAGGAGCGGGGGGGTGTGTGTGTGTCTTCGTTACCCGGTGTGTGAGGCAAGCGGAAAGCGAGAAACAGTAAACTATCCTGTAATATCAGTAAAATACAAAATGAGAAAAAAAAAACCTCAAAAAATATCTCGGAAGAAAATGAATAGCAACACCACCAAAAACTGGGAGGGTGGGAGGGAGGAAATTCCGAGGAAAATGGGTCTGTCCCTCCCCCCTGCTGCCCCCCCCCCCCGTGTGCTCTGTCCCTCAGCCACTCTGCTCGTCCTCCTCCCATGGGGTCCTGGGGGGTGAGGGGGCAGGGACAGCGGCCAGGACTCCTGCACTTGAATGGGGCTTTGGTTTCAGGGGGCCTCACTGGGACCCAGGATGGAAAGGTCAACAGCTAGATGCATCGACGCATCTTGGGAGTGGGCTTCGGGGAGTCCCATCCTGAAGGGGGGGAGCTGAGAAGCTCCTGTCCCTTTTCCAGGGGTCCTCTTCCAGCCAGGAGGTATAGATGGAGAGCTGTGTGTGGGGGGGAACAGTAGCTTGGGGGCATGTCACTTCCTTCCCCTCCCAGAGCCCTTATTCCTGTTGGGTCTCGCCTCTTCTTTCCTGAGGCCTTGCGGGGGGGCCCTGGGGAGCGGGGTGGGGGAGCACCCCAAAGCCACACCAGCAGACATGTGAGGCACTGCTTGGGAAAAGTCTGTTTTGGTATCGCTGGCGACAAGTCCTGCTGGTATGGCTTTGGGGCCGTCCGTCTGTGTCCCTGGCTCACGGGGTGGGGGGTGGGCCTCGGGCCAGCTTGGACCCCACACACTCTGAAATGCGGAAGGATGAAGGATGGATGGGGCAGGCTGTGTCAGTGTGGAGGGGACTCTCCAGGGGCAGACACAGGGAGAGAGGGGAGGATGGGTCTGGAACCTCAACACCCTCCAGAAAGACAGGAAAGGTCGGGGTCTCGGAGGGAGAATCCAGGCCAAGACACAGAGCAGCCACTGCAGAGTCTGTGACGAGGAAAAACCCCAAATCATATATAAATGTGTACAGTGCAGCCCTACACTGCAGTTCAGAGTACCATCGGAGAAGCCGGAGCGGGGTGTCTGTGTCTGTCTCTTGTGGGGTGCTGGGCAGCTGCTCCTGGCCCCAGGGTCCTAAGTGGCCGCCATCAATCTGCCCGCCCCCGGGACACTGCTGTCTCCAGGGGCCACACAGAAGGGTCTGGAGCAGGGAGCGGGGTTCATGGGGCTGAGGCTGCAATCACCAGCTGCCCCCCGAGTCTCCTTTGGGGTTCCTTTCCAGTCTGATTGTCTAGCTCAGGGTGGGGACTGGGACTTGGCCAGAACCTGGTCAGTGTCCAGCACCCTCAGCCAGGACAGGAGCGGGGTGATCTGCACAGACTCGGGGGCCTCCCTATTCTTTTCCACAGCATGAGTGGGACCCCAGGGTCAATCCGGGGGGCTCTGCATGGGTGGGGATGGATGACGAGTGGTGAGTGACGGCAGGCTTGGGAGGGGGAGGAGTGTGAGTTTCCTACAAGTAAAAACCCCCACCCATTGGCCTCTCACCCCCACTGGGGGCATGGGTGCAGGCTGCAGAGCGGCTCAGGGTCTGGTTCTCGGTGTTTCTGCCTGATTCTGCCTGCAGCAGGGGGCCTGGGGATCCAGTAGCTTTTCCAAGAAAAGGGGGCACGCGCAGAATGCCACGTTGGCCAGAAAGGACCTGCTCCCAGCTCTCAGCGGGTGCCGCGGGGGCCAGAAAGGGCGGTGGTGGGTGCGGGTCACGGCGGGTTAAGATGGTCCCAGCGAAGCCCTGGGGAGGGTCCCGGGAGGGAAGCCCTAGCCACCAGCTGCTCCCCACCTCCCTGGAGGGAGCCCGTGAAAACTGACACCCCTGGCCCCGGGCCCTGGCCAAGCGGCAGCTCCTAAGGGCAGTGTCGTGGCTGGGTGAGATCGAGGTCTAGACTCTCCCTCTGTCCCCCGGGGCCTGCCGACGTGTCTTTTGGGAAGAAAACACGGATGAGCGGGTGATGGCGATGGAAGCTGGAGCCTTCCTGCTCTGGAGACAATTCTGAAGTCTGAGGGGGCCCCGGTGGGGGTGGCCTGAGGTCGGAGCACCCAGCCCCAGGGGCCTCCCCATGGGGACACCCCGCTAACCATCTGCTATCGTCTCACCTTTGGTTGAGTTAAAGGCAGAAGAAATTAGAATTTTAAAGAGAAAGAGACAGAGAAAAAAAAAAGAAAATTAAAAAAACAAGGAAAAGACAACGGCATGGCCAGCCACCAGGACAGAGGCCCGTGCCGTGTGACCACTGACTGTCCCCACCCCGCCGGCCTCCCTGGCCGGGTCCAATGGCTGGGCCGGACCGAGACAGACAGACAGACAGACAGACAGACAGGTATTGCATATATCGAGTTTGGTTGGTTGGTTTCACACCAGACACCTCCACAGTCACAGCTGGAAGACAGAGAACTGGGTGCCGGGGGCAAGGAGAGGGCGGGAGGAACCGCCACTCAAGGCCAGCCTCCGGGAACAGGGGACAGGTGGGTCCTTTGGCAAGAAGGGGGGTGCACGGAAGGAAGGGGGTAGGAGAGCAACTGCCCCTGAGCCAGAGGGACGCCAGCCTGCGTGGGGTGGAACGGGGGAGTCTGGCTGTTGGCAGGGTGGCCGGCCACCCCGCGGGGCGGGGGGCCGCCTGGGGTCTCGCGGGCATACGTGGCGTCTGCGGGCTGGCCTGTGGCCCAGGGAACAGGGTGCACCTCTGAGGTCTGTCTGCTGCTGCGGGTAGGGGCTTCGGAAATGACCCCGAGGAGCCCGGGGGTGGGGCTGGGATGGGGAGCACCAGGGGACACCCCCAATGCAGCAGGGGCTGTGGCAACAGAGCCCAGAGAGGCGGGATGGGGTGGGGCGACTGCTCTGGGGTCTGCTTTGTTAGCGTGTGAATTTCCTTTTTTAAAAAAATTCTTCTTTTTTTTACAAATAGAAATACATCCCCTTTCCGTTTTTACTCTTTATTTCATGTCACTGTCTTTTTAACTACACGAGCAGGCATGCAGCTAGCTACCTTTGCGCTGATATTGTTAAAGGTAATACTTATTTTCGGAAGGCAAGGCACATCATGTGGTAGAAAATTTCGTGCAAATTAGGAAACGTGGACTTTTTTTAAGGTTTTTTGTATCCTTTTTGTTAAAGAGGAGGGGGCGTGGTGGGGCTGGGGGTCTGGGGACAGGAGACAGAGCCAGGTATAGTTTGCCATGCAGTGTCAGGCGCCGCGAGCTGCCGGCAGGAGCCAGGTCACAGGAGGCCTCGACGAAGCACCATGCAAAGTTAGGTCGCGGGGGGGCTGCCGTGCGCCCCCTCCCTCCCAGCCTGCCCGCACCCCACGGTTCTCGGCTGAGAAGCTTCTGGACACCCCAGCGGCAAAACCCATCCCTCCTGCCCTCCCAAAGCGCGGCCCATGCTTTGGTCCCAACGGCCACCTGGTGGGGGGGCCCTGGGGACGGACAGAGAAGCAAGGGTCCTTGAACCCCTCTGGACAACAGGAGGGGGGGGCAGTGGGGAAGGGTCTGGGTCTTTCTCTTTATGATCAAGTGGGTTCGCCCAGCCCCTTGGGCTGGTCTGGGAGGAGAGTCTGGTTTCTGGAGGTGGGGAGGCTGGCCGGGCTTGGGGGTACGGGGGTGGGGTGGGGTGGGGTGGGTTGGGAGCAGATGAGGCAGGCGGAGGCCCTGCCCAGGGCCATGGCTTGGGCCGAGGCCAGGGTGGGCTCGTGGTGGGGGAGACATTCCCCAGCGCCAGGCATGAGGCGGCCGGTGGGGACTCAGGTAGATGGGCCGGGGTGGGGCTCCGTGTCTGGGCCTAGCGCCCGCCCAAGATGGCCGTCCGGGGTGGGGGCGGGGTGGGGCCAGGGCGCCGGGTTGGGGTGCACCCGGTGTCCCCGGCTTAGTGTTTTGGAGCGGCTCAACGGAAACGCTTCATTCGCAGACGGGAGGTCCCCACGTGGCCGCCTCCCGCCAGGACCCCCACCTGTCCAGGGCTGCAAGGACCTCACTCCTTCTGGGGGCACCCCCAGGGCTGCGCCCCACTCCGGGGGGAGATAAAAGTGCAAACCATGGTCCCCCTTTGGGCTAAGAGGCACCAGGAAGGGGGTGTCGCTCCAGGATGTAAGGCACTGGCAGAGGAGGCGCGGGGGGCATGCAGGCTTCCCCAGGCTCTGCCCCCATGCCCCAGCACGGCGGGACGCGCAGGGGACGCCCCGCTCTGCCCCTTGGGCCCACAGGGGAGGGGTCACATCTCTCTAGCTCTGAGGGGAGCGTAGCAATGAGGGGTCGGCGACTGGAGGCAACGAGAGGTGGCCAGGTTGTGGGGGGGGTGCGGATACGGGGCGGCGGGAGTCAGGCACTTTAATCCACTCGCTCTCACCTCCCACCTCCCCCCTCCCCGCCAAGCCGGCGGCGGGTCCTCCCCTCCCAGGGGCTGTACCCCTCCTGGGGGGGGGGCTCCGGGTCCCTCCACGCCCCCCTCCCGCCCTCCCTCGGAAAGTGCATTTCTTACAGTGTGTGCAACGTGGATCCCTCCCGGGGGGTGGAGCAGGCCGGTGGGGGCGGGGGGTGGGGGGCCTCCTGTGCGGCCGGGTGGGGCTGGGGGGCAATTGCATAGACGTCTCCTCTCAAGCAGGCAGGTGTGGGGCAGAAAGACCGAGTCCCGAGCTAGCCCAGCAGGCGCCCTGGGGCGGGCCGAGGTCCTGCAACCCACCGACCAACTGACCCCGGACCGCCCGCAGGACGCTCCCAAGAAGGAATCTGCCACGTGTCCATGTCCCCTGGTGACGCCCAGCGTCGCCCACTCCCTCTTCTGCCCTTGCCCCGTCCCTGCCCACTCCGGCCTCCGCAGGGAGGCCCGGCCAGCATCCTGGAGGCGGTGCCGGTGGGTGGGGGGGGAGAGGTGGCCTTGCTGGGTGATCTGCCCCGCGGGCCTGGGCGTGGGCCAGGCTGCGCCGCTCACCTTCCGGAGCAGCAGCGCGAGATGAATAACTTAGGGAGACCCCGGCGCAGCCAGGTCCTCGTCGCTGCGTCGCCGCGCCCTCTCCTGAGGGGTGGTAGGTCCAGCCGCAGCAGCCCGGAGCCGAAGCTTTGCAGTCTTTACCTTTTGTCTTCTTTTCTTGCTTGGGTGGGTTTATTTCTATGATTCTTTTTTCCCCGTTTGTCTTTTTTTTTTTTGGCCTTTTTTTCCCTCTTGCATGGATGTGTCTGTGAGTTTTGTCTTTCCGGCCGGGCTGGGGTCGGCGGGTGTTCTTGCTTGCTCTAACTTTCCACCGAAAACGTGGGCCAGGGGTCGGCTGTGCGGCGCCCCTCGGGACGAAGGAGCAGGGCGTGGGGAGAAATCCTTCTTACCCCAGATACCAGGACTGGCCCGATGGCGACGCAGAGCGGGGTGGGGGGGTGGAGAGAAAGAGAGAGCGCGGTCAGGCTCAGCTGCTGCCCACACACAGCCCGGCCCACCTGTGACCGGGGCCACTGTCTCCCCATCCCACACCTATCGTCACCCGCTGGGTGACCCTAGGCAAGTGGCTTTACCCCTGGACAGGCTGCCAGGTAAAACATGGGACGCCCGGGGAACGTCCCAATTCCCCACACCGTGAGGCTTGAGTATACCCCTCGCTACTTTCGGGATATACTTGTACCAGAATAAATACTATTTTTGTTTGTTAATCTTCCCTTTCCTGGAATCCGAATCCATCTGCGCGTCCTGTTTGCTAAACCTGGCGAGGGGACCCACGAGTCTCATCGCTCTGAGTGTGACTGGGGGGGAGGGGACGTGGCTTGGCTCAGCCCCAAGGGCATCGCACGGCGCCACCCTGTCCAGCCACTGGGACCATGGTCGGTCGTGTCTTTTAAAAAAACATTTAGTGATCCCCCAGACCCCTGGAAGGAGGGACCCTCTGTTTCACAGTGGGAGAGCTGGGCACAGGGAAGTCATTTCCCGAGGCCACCACCGTCCTGGGAGGGGCAGAGCCCGTTGACCCAGCTGGGAGGTTCCAGTCTTGGCTCCGCCCCTTGCAGGCTGACCCCGAGCCCGGCCCTCCAGGGAGTCACAGCCCCTACACCCCTACCCTCCCACACTCCAGGCCGGGGAAAGGCCCGGGGCAAGGCCCGGGGCAGGGACCGCTTGGCCTCTGGCCCCACAGGGAAGCTGCAGTAAGGAACCGCCCCCCGGGCACCGGACCTAGCCTGGCGGCCTGGGGTGGGCCCTGGGACCACCCCCTCCCTAGGCCCGTGGTGCGTACTGCAGACCAGCCGAGCCCCCACACCCAGGCCTTCAGCCAGGCCGCTGCAGCTGCGGGCTGTCCCAGCGGACTGGCGCCAGGGCTCCCAGCCCCCACCTCCAGCCAAGTTCAAGTTCGTCCTGGCCATTACCTCATGTCTGGTTTCCTCTGGCAACCAGACGGACGCTGGGCGTGGCCCTCCCCTGCTGGCCAGGGCTGGCCGGCCCCCCTACACCCTGCCCGGCCTCCCTCTTTCCTCCCATCCCAGGCCAGCTGCCAGGCTCTGGCCCCAGTGATGGGGGGGGGGGGTACCCTCAACCCAACGCCCTCTCCCTCGTCTGAGGGGGAGACTGAGGCAGCGCCGTGCCGGGGTGAGGTCCAGGCTCTGGCCCCGTGTGGCCCTGGGCGCATGGTGGCCTAACCCCTTCGCTCCCCACCCCTTCACCCCCCGCCCCCGTTCACTCATCTGCTGAGCACAGGTGGGTCCGGCTCTGGGCAGAAAGAGCCTGGTGTGAACTGCTCAGCCAGAGGGACCCCATTGCATGGCGGAGGGGTGGGCATCAGAGCCCCCGGAACCCCTGCTGGGGGCCACGGTGACGCTGTGTCAGGACTGAGGGGGCTGATGGTGAAGGACGAAGGGGAGGGTGTGGTGACTGATCAGACTGAACATTGATTAGGGGAGAGGGTACTCTGGTGGTGGAGGCTACATTGATCAGGGAGGACACTGATGGAGGGAATACTGATGAGGGGGAGGGGAGGGGCACTGGTGGAGGCGACATTGGTCAGGGAGGGCACTGATGTGGGGGAAGGCAGACGGACGGACGAGCTTGTGGTGAGGGGGAGAAGCTGCTGCAGGCTGGGGAGGGGGCCGGGTGGGCGACAGAGGAATCCCCCCCCGGCCTCCCCCACCAGCCCCGTCTGGGCCAGAAGAGGCTCCTATGCCCTGAGGCCTGTGGGCAGGGGCAGAAGCTCCAAGTGGGCAGCAGGGTCTCAGGGGTTCCTGACCCCCCTTCCCTCCCGTCTGCGGAGAGGGACTGGGGTGCCCCTAGGCCGTGACCCGGGGTCCAGCCTACACAGGTCCCCCCAGACCCGCCCTCCTGGCTTGCCCATGCTGAAGGCCTCGTCTCCCCCATAGCCTAGGCTCCCTCAAGAGTCCCTCCTCGGCCTGTCACCTCCCTGCCATGCCCCCAGTGCCAGCCCCAGAAAGTTCTTTCCGACTCTCAGACCCAGCTGTGCCCCCTCTCGCTCTAGCCCTACCGTGGCCCCCCACGACCCCTGGCCAAAGCCCAAGATCTAGGTTTTCTACGCTGTGGCCCTTCTCCACCACCTCTGGCCTATGTCACTGCCGAGGCCCCGCCTGGACACCCTCGTCCTTCTCCGCCTTTGCCACTGGACCCCGCCGCTCCCCACCCAGGCAGCTCCCTGGAGGCCCCTCCGTGGGGCTCTGCTAGCCCCATCCCACCCTCTCTGGTCCCCACGAACCCCTGGCCAGGAGGGGGCAACGAGAAGCAGGAGCAAAGGTGCCATCCTTGCCTGCTGCTCCCCTTCCCTCCAGGCCACCACATGGGGCGGCCCCCACTGCGGAGGCGAAGCAGAGGGGGCTGGGGAAAGGCTGAGTGGGCAGGGCACCCCGTTGTCTGCACCAGCTTTGGCTTCTACAGCAATGGGGACATTCCCGGCCACCCGTGGGGTGAGCCGCTGGGTGGGGAGCAAACGCCCCACTCTCTCAGCACTAAGTGGGGGGCGTCCACACCGCGACTTATGGAGAGCTGGCTGCGGGGGCCTCGAAGCCCAAAGCAGGGACACCAGGGCTGCCCCAGCTCCTGGGTGACCCTGACAAAGTGAGCGCCCATCTGGACCCATGCTGGGGCTTGAGGCCAGGGTGGGGACAAGGGTGGGGACGGTCAGGGCCTCGAGCTATGACCAGGCAACCTTGGAGGGTCCCCAGGAGGCTGGGCTGTGGCTGGCGGCAGCCGGGCCTGGTCAGTGTGGTGGCCTCTGGCCTCAGCTGAAGTGGGAGGTGCAGCCGCCCTGCAGAAGGTCCACCCACAGCAGCCGAAGGGGCCACAGGACCCCTGGGGCCCCGCGAAGCCCCGTGCTCGCTCTGTGGTTCTGGCGACCAGAGCAGCTAGGACCCCCGAGTGTCTGTGGGTCTGGGCCTTGGGGAGCCTGCGGGGCCGGTGCTGTCCTTGGTCCACTGTGCCCTCGGCCACCACCTCCCACCACCACAGGGCGGCGGGGGCTCTGGGGTCCAGCCTCCACCCGGACACCGTCTGCCAAGGGCCGCAGGCCTGCAGCCAGCACAGCGCGACCTCCGACCTGAGGTCGGTGTCAGCCCCCTCCCTCCCCACCCCAGAAGCTGGGAGCCAGAGTCTCGGTTCTGGACCCATCGGGCTCTGCCCTCACAGCTCTGCAGCCTCGGACAACTCGCTCCCCTTGTCGGAGCCCCCAGCCTTGACCTCGGCCGGCCCCTTCCTGCCCAGCAGGCTGGAGCCCGCGCTGGTGGGGTACACACCCTGCTAGGAGGCCCCGGCCCCTGCCACAGGCTGCTGCAGCTTCACCCTCTGTCCTGGCCTCCTGGAGCCCCCTCCGCTGGCACCCACCCTCCTTGCCCTCGGTCCCTCTGGCCGGCGGCACGGAAGGGGTAAAGGCCAGGGGCTCGCAAGCCCAGGTGGGTGGCGTGCTGCTGTGTGATCCTGGGCAAATCCCTCGCCTCTGCGAACCTCAATCTCCCCAGCTGGGCCCAGAATAGCAATGGCCTTGAGGGTCCCCCATGGGCCCTGGAGGGCCGTGGGGGGCCGGGCGGGGGTACGGCAGCAGGGGACCCAGTGGGCCGGCCTCTGCCTGTGCGCCTGGGCAGGCCCCTGTGCCCTGGCCCTCCCTCCCCCGTGCCAGCCGGCCTCTCGGCCCCTACCTGTGCCTGATAAATGCCTGCTGGATCCCTTGGTCCTAATCCCACAAAGGAACGGTTTGCAGGGGACGTGCCGGGCGTAGAGTAGGCTGCGGGGAGGAGAGAGACCGAGAGCCCGTTAGCAAGGGGGCCTCGTGGGAGCACCCAGAGAGGGTGGCCGCTGCCCGGGGCCACAGAGCGCCCAGAGCCCTCCCTCGGCCGACCCGGGTCCCCAGAAAAGCCTAGCGGCGGGCCGGGGTCCAGTGGGAGGAGTGTCTGCGGGAGCAGGGACGGCGTAGGACGTGAGGTTCGGAATTCAGACACCGCTGGCGGGCTGCTCAGGGCGCTGCCCTGCGCCTGCGGCCTGCGCCCCGCACGGCCCGCACCCTGCAGCACAGGTGCCATCCATCGCCGAACGTGTGGCATGCGGGAGGCTGGCTGCACCCACACGCGCACGTGCACGCAAATGAACGTTTTAACCCCAGCGATGACACTTCGTTGGTGCGTGAATGAGTGACAGCAGGGCCGTGATGCCGGGGGCCTCGGACAGGCCGGGACTGGGCTGGTGGGAGGGTGCCCGCGGGCCTCCCCCAGAGTGAGGAGAAGTGGGAGGCAGCGGAGACGGGGGGCTGCGGGTGGGGAGCAGGCCGGACGGGCATGGGAGAGGGAGCCACGTCTATTCTGCATCTCTGGGCACGCTCTGCGTGCCCGACCGGCATTGCCCCGTTGGGCCCTCGGCGGCCATTGAAGCCGACGTAACTATCCCCCACCTCGCAGAGGACGCGGGTGCTCCACATCCCCGGCACCGCGCCTGACGCCAAACTAAACGTGATTCCTGACCCACTTTGCCGCCCTACGCATCTGGCGCTGTGACTGTCCCATTTTTTTGGCTCAGAGAGGGGAGGACATTTGCCCAAGGTCACACAGGCAGCGAGCTGCAGAGGCCGGACCCACACTCAGCATCCCACATACAGACCCGTCCGTCGGTACCCGAAGCAGCCCTGGGTCTCGGCAGGGGTGCCCAAGGCTTGGGGGAGGGAACGTCGGGGTCAGGAGTGCCCGTGCGGGGGAGAAGGCCCACGGCCCGGGTGGGGGGAACTGCTGGCCCCTCCCACTTGGGGGGTCAGGAACCTCATTTGGGGAGCGAAGGAGACACTCAAAAAGG
Organism: Cynopterus sphinx; assembly: GCA_030015415.1. NCBI lineage: Eukaryota > Metazoa > Chordata > Mammalia > Chiroptera > Pteropodidae > Cynopterus > Cynopterus sphinx. The sequence goes on along the minus strand of CM057390.1, from coordinate 38,119,826 downwards.
CGGTTGGGGGCGGAACGAGGTGGCGGGGAGCAGCCTGAGAGTCTGCCCAGGGCCCCTGGCTGGGGCAGCTTGGCCTCAGAGGAGGCAGGTGCTCTAGGTGATGGGCACTGGGAGGGCTGTAGGCTCTGCGGGCCTGAGGGACGCAGCCTGGTGAAGGATGGGTGGCCTGAGAAGCCTGCTCTGGGGTCCGGGGAGAGGCTGGCTGCAGAGCCTGTGCTGAGGTGCGGGTCCCAGGACGGGGACTCGGGAGCAGCGAGGGGCAGCGAGCTGTAATCTGGAGCCACATCCAGAGAGCGAGAGGTTCTGGGAGGCAAGGAGACGACCCAGGGCCTCTGGGGTCAGGCAGATGGGAACCGTCCCATCGACAGGGCCGGGTCACTGGCAAGCACAGGGCTTGTCGTGGCATCGTCTGCCCAAGACCCGAGACCTCTGGAATCTCACGTGAAATGTCTCGATTCTAACAACTGCCACACAGGGCACCCGAGATCTGGCCTTTGGCCCCAGTGGAGACCTTCACCTGCTGTGCCCACTGCTCCCGTGTGGGAGGGCGGCTTGGGGCCCAGAGTGGACACACGGCGACTCTGGGCCCCATGGCCAAGGGGGCAGATGGCGGACCTGCCCCTGCTGCTCCCGAAGGCGGCCCTGAACCCATGCGTGCCTGGCCCGGTGGCAGCCCCAGGCCTGTCTGTGGACACACCAAACTCGCCGGCACCCGCCAGGTCCCAGCAGTTGGGGAGGGGAGTGGGGGGCCCTCGGGGACGCCCGCCCGGCCACGGGCACCGCTTCCCCGAGTGCTTACAGGGCGAGGTCGGCGACGTGCTTCCTCCCTCGGAGGTGGGTTTGGTGACAGGGGGGAGCGCCAGCCTCGGCAGCCCGGGGGGCGGGGGTGCCAGCATCTGAGCAGAAAGGCAGTGACTGGACATTTTGAGCTGACCACTTCCATTTAACTGGGGGGAACAGAGAGACAGGTGGTTAAGGCGGCGGCACCCCCTCTGCCTCGGGCTGCCGTCCTCTGCCCTGCCGGGTGGGGGACAAGGCTGGCATGGCCGGACGAGTTTGGTGGGTCCCGCAGGCCCCTGGTGTCCTGGGCCCGCGTGCCCTCCCTCTCCCTCTCCTTGGGCTGCCTGGGGCCGCCGGCTCTCCTGCCCCACGCTGGGCGGCCTCGCGGCCCTGTGCCTCTCCTCACTGTCACCAGCACCTGCCATCCGCTGGCACGCTCACGGTGCCAGAACGGGAAAGGCTCTGAGCGCCGGACACTTCGCATGGACTCCTGGTCAACGCCAGCCTGGCCGGGGCCGCGTCTGACCCCATGGGACTCTGTGAAGCTCACGCGTCCACGTGCGCACCCGAGAAGGCGGGGGCCCCGCCGCTTGCAGGTCCCTTTCGACTAGAGGACGCACGCGGGGCCGCCGGCCCGCGGGGCCGCCGCACTCACCGGTCCAGGCTGCTGGCTGGCCGGGTCGCAGGCCAGCGAGACGAGATCTTTGAGCGGGTCCTGCGGGTTGAGGTGTGGCGGGTAGCGGATGGCCGTGTGCGGGAAGTAAGTGGAGGCCGTCTGCGGCAGGATGGAGGTCGTGGGGAAGTGCAGGGCGGAGGACGGGTGAGGGCTCCGGGAGATCCCTGTGGAGAGGGGGCGCGGCGGTCACCCTGGGGCCCAGGCCAGCTCATTCCGCTGGGCCAGGCCTTGGCATTCACGTGCCCGCACCGGAGGCTCTCAGGGGAAACCCTCAGGGCTCCTGTGCCATCCCTGCCTTTTAAACCTTTTTAACAGAGAATGAGGCAGAGGCTCTCAGGGGTCATGCCCCTCCCCCACGCCACACTGACGGCAGGGTCCGAGCCCAGGTCCCTGGCCCCAGCCTAGCTGTGGGCTCTGCGAGTGCCTCTATATGGGACAGGGCAGTTGATATGTTTTTTCAATTGAGATACGAGTCGCACACCACAACATCCGCCTTTCTAAATAAGGTACGTAACTCGATGGCGCTGAGCATGTTCGCAGATGTGCGACCGGCCCTAAGATCTCTTTTGGAAAATTTTCACCAGCCTGGAAAGAAGCCCCGTCCCCATCGGCGGCGGTCACTTCCCAAGCCCCTGTCCAGCCTCCGGCACCCACGAACCCACTCGGTGCCCGTGGGCGGCGCGCCTGTTCTGAACAGGTCACATACATGGCCCATCCACGTCGTAGCACCTCGTTCCTTTTCGTGACCGAATAACATTTCATCGTATTTGTTTTTTCCCCCCTTTTTCTAAACAATTCAGTGACTTTTACCCTATCCACTCTCTAATTCCAGACGTTTTCATCACCTCAAAGAGAAGCCTGTGCCCACCGGTGGTCCCTCCCCCTTTCCCTCTTTCTCTAGTCCCTGGCAGACAGGAACCGTTTCTGGCTTTTTGGGGCCATCTGGTCTCTGTTGCGGCTGCTCAGCACTGCCACCCTGGCCTGATTGCCCCCACAGACGGCATACAAATGACGGGAGTGGCAGTGGGTCAGTGAAACGCTGTTCACGAGGACAGGCGCTGTGGCCCGGGATTGCCACCCGCTGGTCTAAGCCACTGGGCAGATTTCTGCCCGCTGCCCTGTGCGCGTCTGCCCTCGTACGGAACTAAGTCGTTATCATCACGGCAGTGGGGTGGCAGGTAACACTCCAGAGCTTGCCTCATTCAGTCCTAAGGTCACCCTGGGGCGGGGGGAGCCCCCACTGACAGACGAGCAAGGGGAGGGCCAGGCATGGAGGGACCAGAGGGGCTCACATGTGTGGATTCGGGAGCCTGTCCCCCTGTGCTGTGAGCATGACACATCCCAGCGGTGTGGCCGGGAGCACCCTGTATCACCCACGTGGCCTGTGTCTGGCCACGCGCTGGGCACGTCCACCTCCTTCTGTGACCGCCTGACACCGTTGTCTGAGGATGGCGGTGACATTAAAGCCACAGGCTGCACCTCCTTCTCATGCAAAAGGGGAAACCGAGGCCCAGAGAGACAGTCAGGCCTGGGTGCCCCAGGGGCGACAGCGGCAGAGGGCCGGTCACCCCGCCTGCCTGCCCGCCAGCCCGGAGCTCACCACTGTGCACGGCGATGACCGGCCGGTGGTGCTGGGTGAAGCTGGAGAGGCGCGGAGAGTCCTGGGGCGACGGGCTGTTGAAAGGCGACTTGTCCATCTCCGTCTTCTTCACCGGGGACGAGATGCCTGTGTGGGAAGCGCGAGGGGCGCAGGGCTCAGTAAGGCAGCTCAGGCCCCCCACCTCCTTGCCCCTCTTCCTCCAGGAGCCCGTGGGCGAGGGGCTGGGGCCCACTTCACAGACGGAGCGAACTGAGGCTCAGGGCGGGAAGGGGGGACCCTGACAGCTCAGCCCTGCGCCCCTCTCTCAATGAACGGGAGGGTGAGTGGTGGAAAGTGGGGGCACACAGACCCTGCAGAGACCCAGTGCGGGCTCGGGAAAGACCGTTGTCATCGCAACACGAGGACAGACCACGCCAGTGCCGGGCATGTGCCAGCCCCGAGGGGCCTGAGCGCCCCTCGCCCTCCGCCTGCAACCCCACTTCTGCCACCCTCTGGACGTGAGCGCGGCCAACGGCGGCATGGCCCCAGAAATGTGGAGCCCGGGAGCCACCCCCACCTCACAGACGTGGAGACTGAGGCCTGATGAGAGATGTCGCCTGCCGGAGGCCACAGAGTCAACAGCGGCGGGATTCAGACCCACCTCTAGCTCCAAGGCCACGGCCTGCCATCCTGTCCTGCCTGTGAGTTCAAGCAGAGAAGGGGGAGCCCCGGGGGCCAGGAGAGGGAGATGGGGTTGCCCACTTCACCAGGTGACCTCTGTCTGTGTGTGGGGTGCACGTCCCCGGCGGGAGGGCCGCGGAGGCCAAGCACCCCAGGAGCTAAGCGGAGGGTGCCCTCTTTCTGCCCTGAATAGATGGGCAATATGGGAAGCCTCCGGGGGAGGTGGTCAGGAGCAAGGGCACGGAGCGGGCAAAGGCCTGGAAGCAGGCTCCGGGGGCCTGGGAGGTGTGGCTGCAGGGCCCTGGCCCCGGGTGGGGCTGGGGTGAGGGGTAGCTAAGGGCTGTCTGCAGGAGCTGATGCAGAGGAAGGGAGAGAGCTCTAATCAGCTTAACCCCCTTAATGAGCAGCTAATTGGGGGCTGTCTAGACAGGAAGCTGGGGGAGGCCGGGAGGAGGTGTGTGTGTGTGGGGGGGAGGAGACAAGAATCCATCTCCCTTGGCTTCTAGCACCTGTAGGGCAGGGGCAGCCTTCACTGCAGTTTACTGAGGCTCCCAGAGGAGAATGAGCTTGTCACCAGTGGCAGATAGTGGGGGACAGACACCTATGACCCCCTTCCGGCCCTGAGCAGGTGCCTCCTTGTCGTCACTGCCGTTCAGGGCGGGCAGGTCACACCAAGCCCTGGCCGCCCCAGTAGCTCGCTCCAACCTCTCCTTTCTTATAAAAGTTTGTTTTTCTTTTTTGGGCTTCCTGAATTGAAAGCTTGTTTTTTATTTCCAACTTTTTTCCTAATCGATAGCCTGAGGGCTATAATTGTCCCTCTCAGGGAGGCTGCAGCTACATCTCGGAGGCTGGCTTTCGGCTCTAAGTGGTGTACACTTTACGCGCAGGCAGCCTCTTCAATCACAGTCAGCAAGATGTGCTTCTGAGTTTCCGATCAGTAAATGAGAGCAGAAGTCTCCAATATCCACTCTACCTTTCTTTAGTAGCAAAACGCGCAAATCTGAGATGTACACATAACTGCCTCAAGAAAGACTCCAGTTCCCGGTGTCCCCTGCAGCACACAGCATTGCCACAGGACTAACTCAGGGACACAGAGATAAGCAGAACAGGTAAGGGCATCTTCTGAAAGTTATTCTTAAAGGGAGAGGACACGCCCAGATTGACCCTTCTTTCTTGCTGGCTGGAATGCAGACGTGATGGCTGGAATGCCAGCAGTTACCTTGGACCATGAGGTGGGAATGAAAACCACATTCAGTGGACCATAAGGCAGGAGCCTAAGCCCCTCACATCACACACCTGCCCAGGGTTGCCGGTGGCTGGCCATTTACTGGTGAGAGAAATGTGCCGTCCGTTTGGGTTGTCCGTTTCTCACAATCAAACTTAAACTTTCCTGATACAGGGTCATTACAGAGACAAACCTAACAGAGATGAGGAATCCACAAAGACAGAGCCAAAGAGACACCCTGACCCATAAATTAGAGCCTAATAAATACAGAGACAGGGCCTCCCAGAGTTAGGTACCTGCTCTGGAAGCCACACCACACAAGAGGGAGGACCCTGGGGACATCAACTGTCACGACCAGGTGCGTTAGACACCGAATCGGAGATGGGAATTTTATAGACGTGAGCAACAGTGAACTCTCCTATTTCCTGGGCACTTACACGTGCCAGACTGCAGCTTTACACACATTCTATCATTTCCTCCTTTCAACCTTCTGGAAGAAGAGTTATCTCACCACTCCCATTTTAGAGATGAGAAAACCAAGGGTCAGAGAAGTTAAGTCACCTGCCCAAGATGACGCAGCCCACACAGTGAGCCAAGGGCAGAGCTGGGATTCAAATCCAGGTCTCTCTGATGCTTGAACCTGCCCTCTTTATTGTAATGTTTTGTTGCTTTTCGAGAACCCTGCAGGCATGGCACTCGGTGTAGACAGATCTTTAACAGAAAGCAGGCTTTACAGGCACAGGTAGGAGGAAGTGAGAAGGTGAGGAGAGAACAAATCCTAAGGTTTACTGGGTGCTTATTACACCAGACCTGCTTTAGGGACATCAGATGTATTAATTAACTTAATTCCCACAACAACGTATGAGGTGGGCGCTGCGGACATTAACATCCCCATTTCTCAGATGAGAAAACAGGCTCAGAGGGGCCAAGTCACCAGGAAGCTCTAAGGGCTGGTGGACTAGAGTCCGCGTTCGTAACCACGAGGTTATTCTGTGGGGTGAACCCTTGACAAGTGGATAAGGAATTAGATAAAACGATGCTCCTAAAACCGGGGGGCACAGTCCCTGCCGAGAATCTAAGAAGGATGGGACATGCTCCCCAGTGTAACAGAAGCCCGTGGGCCACTTAGCACACCATTTCTGGAGAGTCACAGATGCCAGCCCACTAGACAGCAGAACCTTAAGGCTAAAGAGAATCTTTGGGTGAGAACCGAGGTGGAGATGGAGACCCCCGAAGAAGAGAAACCTTTGGAGGAAACCTTTGAGAAGACGAAGACTCCCTAGGAGGTAGCTCAGCAAGATGGGCCCTACGGAAATGCTGACATCACCGAATCCCTAGAGAATCCCTGTGAACCAAGAGCAACAAACCAAAATCCCCCGGGGCAGCGAGGAAGACTCGGGCTCCCACGGAACTAGACTCGCACGAGGTTAAGATCCCACGGATAATAATACAGACTCTAAGGAGGCCCCAGGGAGCAGGGACCCGCATCTCAGACCCCCTAGTGCGGACCTTCCAGTAGGTCTATGGCAGAACCCAGAGTCAAGCACCTGCTGATCAGATCGTTACAGTCGATTCTGTAGAACAGGATGTCCCCCTGCTCCCCGCGAGACGGGCCCCTAACAGGAGAGGGCGGGGAAGTCGGGGCGGGCCACGGCCCTAGCGGAACCAAATAGCTCCGGGAACGTGAGCCGGGATAAGACTTCCCACCGCGTGCAGCCCGCGGGACCACAACTCCCAGGAGGCCTCGCGGCTCCCGGCCCGCGCCGCGTTCCCCGGCGCCCGCGCAGTGCCTGTCGGGAAGCGTAGTCCCCGCTGCTGCACCCGCGACCGAAAGACCGGCCCCGCCCGCGCCACCAGCCCCACCTCCTTCCATGTCCTCCGTCCAGTTTCGGCTGCTACTCGTGGGCGAGCTGGGGGAGGTGTAGTAATCGCCGCCGGGGCTCGTGTCCACGTCCTCCTCCATCGAGCCCGATTTGTGCCGCTTGCTCCTAAGGGGTGAGGGGAGGAGAGCGCGCGGGCCGGTTACCACGGAGACGCGGGCCGCGCTCACTTCCGGTCCGGGGGGCGGGGCGAGGAGGGCGCTCTCGCGAGACGTCACGGGGGCCGCGCGCTCTCGGCCCGCGCGGAGGACACCTGTTCCAGCCCCTGCGAGGGTGGGCGCCTGGGGGTGGGGGCGCGGCCCGGGCCACACGCGGGGCGTGCGGACTGCAGCCCCGGGGCCTGGCGGATCCCCCTCAGCGCACCCCGACCCCGCTGCACCGGTGGGAGAACCGGGGCAAGCTCCCGGGACCAGCCCGAGGTCACGCCGCGCGCTCGCTCGTTCGCGCGGAGGGCTCAGGCCTGGGCCTGTGGGACTCGAGCCCAGAGTGCGGGGTCAGCGCAGGGGAAAGAGGCACGCGGGGCTGGGTTTTGAAGGACAAGTAGGAGTTTCCCCAGTGGACCGCGAGATCTGCCCTTCCAGGGCCCTGGAGGAGGCGGGGAGGGGTCGGAAAGGCCCCGAGCTGGGCGCCGGCCACATACCCGCTGGAGGAGGTGCTGGGGAGCGTTCTCCTCATGCCGGTGCCGGCGGGATTCAGGTCGTACGCCAGGTGCCCCTGCAGCTCCCCCAGGGAGAAGTTGGGTCCTGTCCCCGTCACCACAGGGGCTGTGGAGGGCGACGGAGAGGCGCGTGAGGGGGCGGGCAAGGTTCAGGTTTGCCCTGGAGGAGCGGGGAGAGCTGCCTGGGGGCAGGCGGTTGCAAGAAGAACCCCTTCCCACATTGGCCTGGTTCCTAATTTGGCTGAAACTGGCTTTACTCTGTGGGTCAGAAGACCGAGGCCGTCAGGATAGGCCAAGGTCACGCCACCGTGAGGCAGAGGTGCGGCCAGAGCTGAAGGCCGAGCTGCCCAGGACTCCCCGAGGCCAGGTTCCCATGGGAGGGCCATGGGCAGGGCTACACAGGGGGGGGGTGTAATCTGAGGTAGTGGGGTGGGTCCCTGTAGGTTCACAGGGAAGGCAAGGGGACAGGAAGCAAAGTGGACGGGAGGGGGGCCCTCTGGGGTCCCCTCCTGGGACAGGGTGGAGGAGGCCCCAGGAAGGAGGGGTGCTGGGCAGAGGTTCTTCACCCCTCTGCCCAGCATCCGGAGTCTGCTTCCTGGGGACAAGTGTGTCACCCTGACCTTGGGCTGCTCCTAGGATATTTCCCTTCCTAGGAACTTTGGTTTGGTGACTGGAGGGGACCAGGGGGGAAGGGGTGATGGGTTCCTCCCTTCCCCCAAGCCCTCCTCTCTCAGAGGCCACCCCTTCTTGGAACCTCTATCCTGAAGCCTCTCTCCTCTCCAGCGGCCTTTCCCCTGTATGAGCCCCACCCCCTCTGGGTCCCAGCCTGGGGCAGGTGGGGACACTCACTCCGGGACACTTGGATGAGCTCGGTGACGCTGAACACACCAGAGGTGACAAAGCTCTCCTGGAAGTCGGTCGTGTCTGGAACGAGGAGAGAATGGGGGTCAGTGGATCTGTCTCCCTCCTCAACACCCTAGAGCTGCCCAGACCCCGGGGTTTGGACCCAGCCTGGGCAGTGACTGCAGCAGGGGACTGGCTGGCTACTCCCTCCGGTCCATTGAGGGAATCCCTGCGCCCTCACATAGCAGGAGCGGAGTCCTCAGTATCCTCACCCGGCCTCCCTGCCCTGGGGTTGCCCCATATCTAGCCTCGCTTTCACCCAGGGATTCCCACGCCACAGCAGGCTGCAAACAGGTTGGACCCGGTTTCAAATTTTGCCTGACTGACCACTGAGCTGTGATCTTGGCCAAATCCTATCCCTTCCCTTCCCTTCCCTTCCCTTCCCTTCCCTTCCCTTCCCTTCCCTTCCCTTCCCGAGTCTCACTCCCTAATCTCTAAAATGGGGATCATCCGCCCTGTCATCTGGGCAGTTTGTGACACATAGCAAACTACCTGGGGGGGGGGCTTGCTCCCTCTGCATCATTCATCACCCCAAGCAACGCTGACGTTTTGTACCCGGCTCCCTCCAGGCTAGGAGCTCCATGGGGGCAGGGATGTCTCTGCCAGGCCCAGCAGTGTACCCCTGAGCCTAGACCAGGGCCCGGCAACAGGCTCAGAACCACGGGCAGAATGGAGGCTCTGTAGGCAGAAGTTAAAGTCCTGTGCCCTCGGAGCCACTCCTGCCTAATGTCAAAGAGAGAGGGACCCTCCCTTCTGGGCCGTCGTGATTCATAGCAGCATGAGTCACAACGGCCAAAACTGGAGACAGCGCACGTGTCCATCGGTGGCTGAACAGACACACGATGTGGTCCATCCACGTGCCGGACTATTACTCAGCCCTGAAAAGGAGCGATGCCCTGGCGCTCATTACAACGTGGACAGACCCTGAGTGCACGCTGCTCAGCTAGAGAAGCCAGACGTGAGAGGCCACACGGCTGTGCCCCACTTACGCGATGTGTACAGACCAGGCACGTCCACAGAGACGGAGAGGGGGTTTGTGGTTGCCAGGGGCCGGGGAGGGGAATGGGGTGTGGGCTGGAGAATGACTGCTGAGGGCCATGGGGTTTCTTTGGGGGCGATGGAATGTTCTGGAATTAATGGTGATGGTTGCATAACATCATGCCTGTACTTAATGCCACTGAATTTTACATTTTAATACGGTTAAAATGATCAATTTTACCTTATGTGCATTTTATTATAATACGAAAACCTTTAAGGCTAGTGTGAGGCAGGCAGGGTGTGGGAGCCTGCGGGGAAGGGGTCCTCACTGAGGGGAACGTGTTACCGAGACCCCAAGGAACCAGGCAACAATGGGAATACGTGGGTTAAAATGTGGCACGTGCCAGCTCTGATTAGGACGATCTTAAATGTGATGATGTCCGCCACCTCCCTGGGAGCCGCAAAGTTCCCAGCGGCACGCGGCCTGTGCAGAGGCGGAGGCTGGGACACACTTGGCGGGGTGGAGGCCACAGGGCTGGGGCGGGAGGGGCCAGGTGGAGGTCCCAGGTGGGGGAACAGGCCGCAGGCACCTCTGGGCTTTGGGGCTGGTGTGCGTGGCAGCAGTTCTCCCCTGGCCCCCAGGGGGCAGCGCGGGCTACAGGGCCTTGCCAGGTCCCCAGCTGCCCCAGACCCCGGCCGGTTCGAGTCCCGGGCCTCCCTGGGCACGAGCTGCGTGCCACCATGGACCGAGCACGTCCCGCCTGCCGGGCTCACGCAGGGAGGCCCAGGGCCGCGACATCCCGGGAGGACGGGGCGGCGGCCCCCGGTGGCCAGGGGAAGTGGCCATGGCCGCTTCCTGCCAGCCCAGCTGGCCGGCTGTGTCAGCACGCCCCCTGCCCCCACCGGGTTTCCTGTTTGTGCGCTGCTCGCCGGCCCCAGCGCTGGCTCTGGGGGACTCCCTGGCGGCCGGGGAGGAAGTGATGTCCTGCGGCAGCTGCCGGAGCTCCCCAGGGCCAGGCCGCGATGCCACCCCGCCGGCCTTCAACATCTGGCTCGGAGGGAGGGAGGCGTCTGGGGACCTCAGGAGGCCACGGAGGAGGACGCAGGGTCACAGGCAGCTAGTGGTGCGCGGTCTGGGGGCCTGGAACCTTCCCCAACAGGCTGGCCTCCCGGGCACGGCTATGCTGGCCCATCCAACGGATGCGTTCACACGCCCGCCGTCCTTCCTTCCTCTCCTTTCATCTCTCCTTCTTCCTCCCTCCCTCCCTCCCTCTCGCCTATCACCGCTCTGGTTCCTCTTTCTCCATCGGCTTCGTTCCTCCCTCCTTCATCTCGACAAAGATGTACTGAGCACCGACTGTGTGCCCAGTCCTGCGCTGGGCGCGAGGACACAGTGATGGAGTAGTTAGAACGCCTCTGCCCTTGAGGCGGTGACCTGCCATTAGGAGGGAGAAGCGAACACGCGGGAGAGCAGGGACCCCCGGAAACTAAAACATGGGGAGTGGCCGAGGCTGCGCCAGCCCGGCTCTGGGAAACTCCGAGGGGTGGGGGCATTTGAGCTAAGACCTGGGAGATCCAAGGAGGGAGAGCAGAGGGCTGGCCAGGCAGCGGGCACGGCCTGTGCAAAGGCCCTGGGGCAGGTCCGAGCCTGCCGTGTCGGAGGAGGAGCAAGGAGGCCTGTGTGGCTGGAGCGGAGTGAGCAAGGGGGAGGGGGAAGACGCACAGGGCCTCGTGGGTCCTGGGTCCTGGGGAGGACTTGGGCTTTTACCCCGAGGGAGGCGGGAGCCCTGGAGGGTGCTGGGCAGAGGAAGGGCCAGACCCGACTCGACTGTGCAATGGGGCCCTCTGGCCACTTCAGGGAGGACAGAGGTTGGGGGTTGGGATCCGGGGGGTCAGGGCAGAAGCAGCCTCCCAGTTCTTTCTGCCTTCTGGGGCTCCACTCCCAGCCCTGCCTCAGGCAAATTCTCGCACTTTCCACCCCGCACCCCACTTAGAGCTGACTTAGTTGACTCGTTGAATGTCGCATGGGACTGTGGGGCCCTCCGGGGCCTCGCCTGTGGGCTGAGCCCATAGGAGCCCAGCCTCTGGGAGCTCAGTTGTGGGTTCCAGCCCCAGCTCCCTGGGCGGCCCTGGGCAGACCCCTTAACCTCTCTGAGCCTCAGTTTCCTCATCTGCAAAATGGAACCACCCAGCACCTACCCCATAGCACGGCTGTGAGCAATGAACCACTTGTGTGTGTGGAGTGTGCACAGAGGGCCACACAGGGCACAAGGGGGGTGCCCGGAAAGGGGGGCCAGGGTCGTGCCCTCCACCTTGCACCGTGCCCGGACTCACCCAGCGTGATGGGCTTGCTGTCCTCTTGGTCGGACCCCATCCCCGCCTGGGGACTGCCGCTCTGCTCCGCGTCTGCAAAGACAGAGAGGAGGAGTTGGGGACAGCGCAGGGACCCCCACCCCGGGGGAGAAGATGGCTCCTGAACGTGTGAGGCCCCGGTCTCTGCTTGGCCTCCTCCCTTGGGTGCTGCCCCAGAAGGTCATGGACGTGCAGAGGCTGCCTCGGCCATGGATCCGAGCTCTTCCCCCTCCCCTTTGAGCCTCAGTTTCCTTATCTGCAAAACGGGTGGCTTATTTCATCCTGCCTCCGCTCTCGGAGGTGGCACTATGATGCCCACCTTACAGGCGGGGAGACTGAGGGCCAGAGATGAGTCCTTGAGCCCTCGGGCCCCTCCTCTCAGCCTCTGCCTTGAAGTCTGAGGGTTCAGCCTTTGGTCTCGGGCTGCCACGAAGGGCGCCCAAAGAGGGGTCCGATGCTGATGGGCGTCCAGCTGCCCCCCGCCCTGCTGCCTGACTTGGGGGATCCCTCCCGCCCAGGCACCCGCCTCTCCATCTTATCTAAAAATAATCAGGCTCCTTGGCAGACGGACACAGCAGACAGACGCTGAGCTCAGCGTTCCCGGCTTGGGCAGTCTGGCTGCAAGGCCATCATACCAGCTCTCTCTGCAGCGCCCACATCCACTCAGGCCAGGGCCTGAGGGGCGCACAGGGCCAGGCCCAGCCTGGCAGCACCCCCGGACCCAGCCATCTGTCCCTCAGGTCAAAGAGGAAGGTGGTGGCGACCAATCACTGTTCAATGCCAGAGAGAGAAAGAGAGAGAGAGAGAGGGACCAGCCCCCACACCTGCCACACCCCAATGCTGGGGGCATCGCTGGGCAGCATCTGGCGGGCCACTTAACTGTGCTGAGGGGCAGTTTCCTCTCTATCAAGGGGGCGTGAGCATCACCCAGGCCCGACCGGGCTGCCAGGAGGCGGCAGGGAGGCGATGCGTGCGCAGCACGGCGGCCACACGTGGCAGTGTCCATCCCATGATCACCGTGAGTGTCGTTTTCAGACCTCTGTGATGACTGCGAACATGGCGCTTTCCTGTCCCCATGTCAGAGGTCCTCTTAAATCCGTTGGATAGCCACGGAACCGGCATCATTACTGTCCCGATCTCAAAGGCGAGGAAGACCGAGGGTCGAACTGATGAAGGTGCCCGCCCTACCCCAGCTGTGCTGCCACGAGGGTCACGGTAGACCCCCCTGACTGGGGGTTAGCAGCGCCGATGCCCTGTGCCGTCAAAAACCCTTCTACGATCTGACTCCCCAAAGTTTAGCCGACAGCTGAGGACCAGAGGCCTCACTGATCCACATGCACAGACGATTAATCCGCATCTTGCCCGTTATGTGGCCTGTGAACTGCATTCTTATGAGACAGTAAGCCAGAGAAGAAAAAGGTCAAAAAGAGAATCACCAGAAAGGGAACATACGGTCACGGTGTTTACTGAAAAAAAATGCACACGTAAGTGGACCTGCAAAGTCCAAGCCCGCGTTGCTGGAGGGTGGGCTGCGTGCCGTGCGGGCCGCCGCACTGCCAGGTCCCTGCACGTGCCTGAGCCATCGGGCTTCTGGGACCGACGCCTGGGCTTCCCGCTGGCTGGGCGCCTTGGAGGACGTGTGGTCATGGGGAGGTCACTTCCCCTCTGGGGGCCTTGGCTCCCTCGGGGTTGTCATGGGGATCAGAACGATGACACTTCCTAAAACAGTCATGAGCCCTTGCTTTTGGCCTGGCGCAGTGCTGGCGGCTTTGCACACCCTGTGTGTTGTGCACCTGCTGGCTGCCAAGATGGGGGTGTCACAAACAGCACAGGAGCAGGGTGTGGGCAAGGCCCCGGGCCTCCAGTTCACGTCCAGGAGCGGATGGGGGCAGCCCCCCGACCCCGCTCAACTTGGTTCTGCAGCCCCAGCCATGGGGCGGCCAGGCTGGGCACGGCTGGGTGTGTGCCCAGCTCGGCCCCGAGCCCTGTGGCCGATCCCAGGCTGGGCAGCCAGCAGCCCCTCCAAATCAGCCAGTCCCGCTTGGACAGCCCTGGGCTGGGCACAGGTAGCCACCCCGCTGGGAAGCGCCCAGCCCGGGCAGCCACCCGTTGGGCTCTGGGCCTTGGGCACGGGACCCTCTTCAGGAGCTGGTGCCCACACGGCCTCGGCAGGCAGCAGTGCCCGGCTGCCGCTCGGGCGCTCCCCCAAGAAGAGGGTGTTTCTCTGGGCTGCTGCTTCAGAACCGGGCAGGCGGGGCCGTGGGCCTTTCTCGCATCATCTGTGAAGCGGGCACAGCCACGGCACCTCCCTCGGTGGCCGCCCGTCAGGGGACAGGTGGCAACGCACCCGGTAAAGTGCCCCAAATAGCGGCCAGTGCACAGGACATCCCGCAGCTACATCCAGCATCCTGCAGCAGGGGCCCTATCACTGTTAGTGCTGGCTCTGCTGTCGCTTGTGCCTCGGGTGCCTTGAACCCACCAAAAGTGATGGTCGAGGCCACTGGCTCTGGCTGGAGCCCTGGTCCCACTGCTCATTCGTTCCGCAACCTCAGGATGGTCACACCACCTCTCTGAGCCTCAGTTTCCCCATCTGTAAAATGAGCACAACAAACCCCATCCCCCGGAGCCACTGAGTCGGCCAACAAAGAGCATGACAGCGCCGCCACCAACCTGGCCATCGGCACGTGGTCGGCTGAGGAGAGATTACAAACGATACTGTTTTAAATTAATTTTTGTTTCTCACGGTTCACCGCAAGCGCTGGGAGTGCAACATCAACCTTGGATTCTGCAACCTTGCGAGTCACGTAGTTCTAAGAGCCTGATATTCGGATTCCTTGGGGTTTTCTGCGTGGAGCATCGCGTCGCTTGCAAATGGGGAGTTTCAGTTCTTCCTGTCCCATCTGTACAGTTTCCATTTCCTCTTCTTGCCTTACTGCGCTGGCCAGGGCCTTGCCGGCATCCTTGTCTTGCCTCTGACCTTCGGGGAACGTCGTCTGGTATCTCGCCCCTGAGGACGAGGTTAGCTGTGGGTTTCTGTAGATCTCTTTGTTTGGTGCCACCATCTACTCTCTGTCTCTGGACGCGCCTCCTCTGGGGACCTCACATGCATGGCCTCACACGGCGTTTGTCCTTCTGCGTCTGGCTTACGTCACTGAGCACAACATCCTAGGCTCTGTCCATGTTACGGCCTGTGTTGGGATTTCTTTCTTTTTATTTTAATGCCATTTCCTTTTTAATCATCTCTAGAACCTCAAAATATTCCTCATCCACCTGCTGACCTGAAAACCCCCCAGCTTCTAGAGCTGCCTGGGACGGGAGCCACTGGCCACATGTGATTTTGCATTTAAATGAGCTAAATTGAAATGAAATAGGCCGGACTTCAGTCGCACCAGTCACCTCTCGATACGCAATGGCCACGGGTGGCTGGTGGCGACCGAACATAGCCATCATCGCCGAAAGTCCTGCGGGGCCAGGCTGCTCTAAGCGTCCCATGAAAACCTGAAACAAAAGGGCACAGACAACTCCCCCTGCCCCCTGCCACATACGCAGACATCCAGCCCTAAAACGGACCCCCCTTTGGCCTGGACGAGTGGCCCCGCAGCAGAGAATGTGTAGAGGCCGGCCAATCCCCGACACCCCAAGACGCACCAGCCCCCAAGCGGCAGCTTTCGGCTGCTGCGCTCTTAGGAGCTTTGTGACATCACCTGGTGGAATCTGTCCAGCTCGGACGATGAGGCTGGTAAACTGAGGCCCGGCTCCCGGCATCCATTTCTCAAACCTGGCGTAAACCCGAAGTTGTCGTCTTGCACGGCAGCTCCTCACTGGGGCAGCTCTGCCCTCCAGGACACTGCGTTGGCACCCGTGGCTGTCGCACTGGGGTGGGGGGTTGCTGGCCTCACATGGGCGGGGCAGGGGAGGCCACACACCCCTGGGGGGACCAGTGGTGGCCCCCGACATGTGACAGGCTGGGCCTGGAGCTCTGGGAGGTATATGAAGTCGCTGCCTGGACTGAACATCCGACAGCTGACACTCAGTGAGTCATTTCTTTGCCAACGTGGGGCTGCCAGTTTCACTTCTACTGACTCATTTAATCTTTGAAACCACCCCCCAGGAGAGGCGAGCGACCATCGTCCCCATTTTCCAGGAGGGGAAGCCAATGCACGTGATGCCGTCTCACTTAGCTCCCTGCAGTGGTCCCTGCGTGAGGCCGGCAGCCCTGGGGGACCCGAGCAGGGTGACTGAGTCACCCAAGGCCCCACAGCAAAGCCTGTCCCCCCCCCAAACACATCAGTGAGCATCACCTTAATCAGGGCCTTCGGGGCCGGCCAGCTTCCCGCGTCCTCCTGATCTTGAAGCCTTTCTGCGGCCCAGCCCAGGCCGGGCACAACCTGGCATGTGACCCTGTGTCTCTCTCCCCTCCGAGCCTCGGCGTTCCCCATCTGCCCAGCGGACACCTGCAACCATTGCCTGACTCTGAGGGTGTGCTGTTTGAGTGACAGCATTTGCCAAACTTATTAGTTAAATGAACCCTGTCCCTCCTCTGCCTGCCTCCCTCTTGTCAAAGCCGAAGTCCTCCCCGCAGCCCACAAGGCCCTCAACCTGCCCGTCCGCTCCCCCCACCCCTCTCCCCCTCTCTCCCCTCATTCACTCTGCTCCAGCCCACAGGGCCCCTTGCTGTTACTCCAACACACCAGGCACGGTCCTGCCCCAGGGCCTTTGCATGGGCCGTGCCCTCCGCCTGGAATCCTGTTCCCTCAGCATCTCCCTTGTTCCAGAACCTTCCTCAGAGACCTCCTCAGTGAGACACACAGGCGTGAAGCAGAGCTGACCACACGCACGCTGCCACAGCGAGAGGCTGGCCCTGGACAGCAGAGGGATTTGAAGTGACGCCCAGTTTGGCTGGGGACCAGCGCTCTTGACTTCCCGGGTCCGCGGGGTGTTTGCGTGCAGCTGGAACGTCACTGCTCCCATGGCCTTCGGCTCACACAGACACGTGATCACAGCGACAATAGAAATGCAACCTGGGTCTCGCTGACGGAGTGTACAAACTGTTCTTTCCTGTCCGTGGCCATGAGCCCACATTCGGCCTGTCCCAGCCCATGACAAAGGCGCAGTGATGGCCTCCGGTGCCGCCCTTCCGAGCCCAGACACCCGCCCCCTGGAGGGCTCCCACCAGCCCCCTTCACCCTGGTGGGTGGAACTTCCACGGCTCAATACCAGGAGATAGATGGCCATGCCACCTGGCATTAGGGTCATGGCCATTTGCTGACCACCTACTGCTCGCCCGGCATCGGGGGGACAGACAGAAGACGAGCCTGGGGGGATGGACAGACAGGAGACAAGTGAACACTAGGAGCCTGAGATAATCTCACATGGTCCTAAGCTTCACCAAGGCAATAAAACTGAGTGAGGGGACAGAGAGCGGCTCTGTGGGTGGCTTTCGGCAGAGAGGTCAGGCAGAACCTCTCTGAGGTGGCGTTAGTGACGAGGACGTAAAGGTGGAAAGAAGCCGCAGCCGTGGGGAGAGCTGGGGCAGATGGAGCAGCAAGAGCCAAGGGCCTGGGGCAGGAGTAAACGTGGGCAGTTTGAGGAGCAGAGACGACCTCGTGAGTCAAACACGGTGAGCAAAGGGGATCGAAGGGGACGGCGACGGGGCCACTCAGGGCCACGTGGGCTGCAGCGAGAAGCCTGGGTGATGTTCTGAACCACGAGGAGGAGAGGGAGGACTCGATCTACATTATATTTTCAAATGTCTGGTTACGAGGATGCAGAGGGATCGGAGCCCTCCCGCTCCGCCGGAGGGAAGGTAAAACGGTGCAGCCACAGTGGAAAACAGCCTGGAGGCTGCTCCAAAGTCAAACACGGGCTTTCCTGGTGAGCCAGCGGTGCCACTCCCAGGTACGTGCCCCAAAGAACAGAGCACAGGCGCAAACAGACCCCTACGCAGCGACAGTGGCCTCATCCACGACAGCCAACGGGTGGAAACGCCTGAGGGTCCGCAGGCGGACGGACGGATAAGCACAACGCGGTCCACCCAGACAGTGGAATATTATTCAGCCTTTAAAAAGAAAGGGCGCCCTGACACCTCCCACGTGGATAAACCTGGAGGACACTGCGCTCAGGGAAATGAGCCAGTCACAGAAGGACAAGTACCATCCAGTCCACTCACAGGGGATCCCCAAAGGAGTCAGCTCCAGAGGCAGGAAGCAGATGGTGGAGTCAGGGCTGGGGAGGGGAGGGAGTGAGTGTGTGATGGAGACAGAGGGTCAGTTCAGGATGATGGGAAAGTCCTGGAGATGGATGGTGGTGGCACGGCAACGTGCGTGCACTTAATGCTGCTGAGCTGTGCACTTAACAGCGGTTACGGTGGCAAACTTTAAGTTCTCTTTTACCACGACACACACACACACACACACACACACACACACACACACACACACACACACACACACACACACACACACACACACACACACACACACACACACACACACAGAGTCTGGCTGCTCAGGAAACTCTGGACTTGGCTGCTGGGAGGGCAGGAGGAGGTATGGGCCGGCGTCCCAGCAGGCCTAACAGCCTGGCCTGGGGGGATGGCCTTGGGATGGTCATATTTAATTCATCTTTGGGACGTAGAAAGGACAGGACTTGCCGAAACCATAATTACACGTGCTTAAAGCCTGGCGGGGTGCGGGAGAGCCGGGCGTTCCCACTGGGCGCAGTGGCTTGTCCGCTGGACCCGCATCCGCTCTCGCAGCGCACTCGCCGGGGTTATTTTCCAGCCCCACTGGCCTTCCGAAGAGCTGGCCTTGCCGGGCTGCCACGTCTGCCTCCCAGCGCCAGCCGGCCAGAGAGAGAGCCAAAGCCAGGCCCTGGAATTCCCAGCTCCCGGGTGTCGCCAGCCATTTTTACACATTAGCAGCTAAGGGCCTACTTTCCTTGACCTGGAAGGCCCCGCCGTACACACGACCCCGGTCTCCGTGCCCACTACGCCTCTGCCAGGTGCCGTAATTGCCCCTCTCCTGCTCAGGCAAATGCGCCATCTTTCCCAGAAAGATGAACACCATCCCCTGGCCCTTTGTCCAAACCTTTGACCTAGCCCCCATCGCGCTGGACCGAGCCTGGGTCTATAAATATATTACAGGCCAGACCCCTCCCCGTGGCCCACACGGCCCTGAGCAACCTGCCCTGTCCTCTCCCTGCCCTCCCCTTTCCCCTCGCCCCCTCGCTCACACTGCTCCAGCCACAGAGACCTCTTCACTGCTCAACGCACGAGGCCCGGTCCTGCCCCAGGGCCTTTGCACGTGCCATTTGCTGTCCTTGGAATGCCTTTCCTGCAAACGCCTGCCTGGCTCACTCCTCCACTCATCCAGGGCTGTGCTCAGATGCGGTTTATGTGTCCATGAGACCGGACACTGAATCTGGGCTCGATGTTGGGAAGTTCGAGAATTCTCCTCCTCGTGTCCCTCCCAAGAAGTGTGACAACAGGTTCCGTGCACGTCCAGTTACGTTACAACCCGTTACAACCCCTGAGCCCCCACCCCCGTCCTGCACTAGTGTCTGTGCAAAGCCACGTAAGGGGAACTGCGATTCTTTCGTCACACGTACCAAGTGCCCACTGTGCACCAGGCCCTGTACTGGGCTCTGGGGACGCAGCAAAGAATAAAAGGAGCAGACAGGAAGTCCCGCCCATGAGGTTCACCATCACGGGTTGCCTCCCAGCCATCCTGAGGATGGCCAGGGCCACAGCCACAGCAGGGAGGCCTTAGGCTAGACTGAGCTTGGACTTCCCGGTAGTGTGGCCGGAGGACCAGAACCCAAGCTGCCCTGGGCTCCAAGGAATTCCCTGGAGATTCCCGCTTCTGGCCCTGTGGGCCGAGGAACGCCGTGGCCCCCCGAGGCCAGCAGCCGTGAGCCGCGGTTGTGGGTCCTGGCTGTGCTGTGTGACCCACAGAGAGCCCTGTCCCTCTCTGGGCCTGCCATCTTCACACAGAGGCTCGGAACCACCACGCAGCCCTTTCGCGTGCGCAGTTTGGGGACTCAAAGGGGAAAGGCCAGATGCCCGGCGTCCAGGGCGCCACGGGCCCCCAGGGACTGGCCTGCGCCCTCCGGACGGGAAGCGGGGCCAAGGCCAGGGGCCGGGGCTGCCGCCTGTCCTTCCAGCCCGCTGCGGGCCGCGAGTCTGGGCCACACTTTCCATCTCCCTCTCCCCCCGCGGCTGCCTGGGCCGCAGCCAACCTACTTGGGAATCACTTTCAAAGAAAAGTTTCTTTTTCCTCCCACCCGGCGCCCCAGCCCCCTCAGCCACCCATGCGGCCCGGCCAGGCCCTGTCCCTGTCCCCTGGCCCCGGCCCCAGCCCCGGCCCCAAACCCATCCCTGAACCCAGCCCTGTCCCCGTCCCCCAGCCACTCGTGGATGCCTCGGGCTGCGGCCGCCCCGGGCTGTGCTGGGCACGTGGGGGGGCAGCGAGGGGCTCCGGCAGCCATGTCGGGGGCCCGGAGGGCCTCAGGCCCCTCCGAGGCCGCAGGCAGGGACTCGCCCTTGGCGGCCACCCCACCGCATGACATCACTGCCCGGCGGCCATTTTCCCAGCCGCTCGGCTTCCAGACACTTCTCCCGGCCAGGCGGCCATTTTGTGCGCCGGCCGGCCCGGGCTGGGGTGCCCAGGGGTGGGGTGCGTGGGGCACCCACGTATGTGTGCGGCTGCCGCAGCCTTGGGGTGAAAGGCGCAGGTGCCCGCCAGGCGGTGCCCACCGGGGGCTCGGCCCGGGGCCCTGCAGCCTGCACCCCAGGGCCCCGCACCCAGGCTCCGGGCCCCAGCCGCCGCGGCCCCCTTTGCTGCTGCTGGGCGCTAACCACACTCCGGTGGCACCAAGGACGTGAAAAACAAGGTTAAAAATACCCACATGAGCATCCTCGCTGCCCCCCCCTCCAATGTCAAATGTGTCAACACCCCCCGGGCAGGGGGGGCGACTTAAAATAACTCGCTGTTTACATTTGGAGCAAATTCTTGGCTTCTCCCGCAGCCAAGCAAGGCCTCCTCCCGCCTCCCTGGCAGGCCGGCCTGGATCTGCCGCAGCGGGGGCGGGGGGGGGGCAGCTGGGGGGACCCCAGGAACCACATGTGCCCGCAGGCCAACGCACATGTGCGGGCCCACGGGCAGGGGATGGGCCAGCCCCGGAAGCCATCTGTGGCCACGTGGTGGACAGAGGCGGGGGGGAGGCCACAGCACACCCTGTGCCAAGGACAGGCGCAGCGTGGGGGCCCCCCTGCCTGCTTCCCTGCCTTCCCACCTGTCTGAGGCCAAGTCACCGACCCAGCATCCCCGGGAGGGGGCTCGGGAGGCCGGAGCCCGGGGGCCTGGCCATGGGAGGCCCCAGGAGCAGGGCAGAGTCAGCCCCGGACGGATGGACGGACACTGTGGCTTCAGGCAAGCCCTGCCCCTCTCTGGGCCTCTGGGGAGAGCACCCTGGACTGGGAGGGGGCCAGCAGAACAGGTCCCTTCCCAGTTTTGCTTGGGGCGGTGTGGCTGCTCTCCCTGCGTTAGTTTCACTTTCTGTAGAACACAGACGGTGCACCGTACACGTCGGGTCGTCGGGGTTCATTTTGCAGACGGGGAAATCGCTGATCAGGGATGATGGGCCTGCCTCGGGTCTCGTGGGCAGTGCCTGACCCCGTTGCCGTGGTCCCCATGCCCACATTTTTAGCCCACTCCGCGGTCGCAGGAGGAGACTGGAAACCAGAGGGCCCAAGCCTGAAAGGGGCGGCAATGCGGCCTCTCTTCCTGGAGTCCGGCCCATAGTTGGTGCTCAATAAATGCTCGCATATAGTTGGCACTCGATAGATGCGTGCAGATCATTCCAGCAGAGCCTGGCACACAGTAGGCCCACTGTACGTGCTTACTGAACAAATACGTGGGATTATCCCCACAGGGCCTGGCACACAAGTGCAAAATGAATGCTCGTCAGACAAAGGAAGCCGAGGAACATCGGGACGATTAGGGGACATTCAGAGGGAAAGAGCAGGTTTAGGGGAATGAAGACTGCAACCAGTGCCGACCCAAAGGGTTTCTGATAATGGGCCCGGGCAGGGTGTGAAATGCCACCCAAGCAACGCCCATCTCGGTCCCCGTGGTGCTATGAGGATCAGCATAAGTCTATTTTGAGAAGCCGCCTTCCCAACTGCTCCAGGTTTCAGGAAGAATCTGTAGCACAAGGACAAGAAAGGGACAGGAACCCGGCCTGGGGCGCCATGAGGGCTTCCTGGAGGAGGCGACATTTGAGCTGGAGCGTCGACGTACATGAGAGGGAGTTTGCCAGGCGCAGAATGAGCTTGTGGAGAGAGGCGACAGTGTCCGAAAAGGTGACAATCCACTGATTGAGTCCTGCCGCACCCAGAGTGTGACACAACCCCAGGAGCTCCGTAGGGACTAAGGGAAGTGCGCTGGGGGCCTGGGTGCAGGCCGGCGATTGGTCTGAGTGCCCGTAGCCAGGGTTCGAACCCCGCAGGGCGATGGCTGCACCACCTGCTGCCTCCTCGCTGAATAAGTCTGGTTCTGGCAGGGCCGGGGCAGCGCACAGTGGGTGTGCAGCACGCAGTGGGTGTGCAGCAAAGGTCTGAGGGGGAACACTGTCCAGCTTCATTCCTTCGACAATGCAGGGGAGCCAGGCCTGCTCCCCCAGAGCTAGGCCGGGGTCGCCGTTCCCACACCGAGGGGCTTGGCTACGACCAGCTACCCGGGGGGACCCCCAGGAATCTGCTTAAACCCTTGCGTCCTCTTCCCCGTGTCCAAAAATCCCTCCCAACCCCGGCCACGGGCCCATCTCATGGGTCTGGCAGCTGAGGCACAGCGAACGGCCCGGAGCTGGACCACTTGGTTTGGGGGTGTTAGAACCACGTGGCAAGGCTGCTCACAGCCCCACTCTGCCCCTGCTTGGTGGGGTGACTCTGGGCCAGTCCCTGGCGCTCTCTGGGTCCGTTTCCCCAGCTCTCACACGGGGCTGAGACTTTCTGAGCAGGGAATGTGGCCCAGTGCCATGGGGGTTCTGTGGCAGTCGTCCCCAGGTCACAGGAACGAATCAGGGGCTCAGAGAGGAAAAGTCGGTGTGTCACCTAGTGGCACCCACCTTGTTGAGTACTGCGGGTTCCCGCCTGTACGCCTCCTATGCTGGGGGCTCCCCCCACCCCCGCCTCCTGCCTTACTGCTGCTGATCGCTGCATTAGCACCTACTGCGTGCCAGGCGCTCGCTCACTGCACCCGCTGGACAGTGAGAGACTGTCGGTCAGTCCTAACGACAGCTGGAGACTCGTTTCACAGGTGGGGACACCGAGGCTCAGGGGTGGGGCAGGTCCTGGCCCGAGATCCCCAGTGAAAGTGGGAAGTCGTCGGCAGCCTGTGCAGAGGGACAGCTGGCTTGGGGCTCGGCGCCTGGCAGTGGCCTGCCTGGCCCGCCCTGAACCCTGGGGGCCGTGCAGGCACCTGAGCCACCTCCCGACTTGACTTGCCCGCTAACAATGTCCTGATTCCAGGAGTGTCCCCGGGTGTGTCTGAGGCAGCGCGCCCTCGCCTTGCTCCTCCCTTCCTCGCAGAGTCCCAGGCAGGAGGCAGGGGGCAGCAGGGCCGGTGCCAGACTCAGAAGGTGGCCACGTGATCCGGGGGACCAACTTGCCCTGTCCCATGCGGCCCAGGCTGACAATCGCCACCAGTTCTCACACCTCCGGAATCTGCCTCTGTCCCTGCCTGGCAGGCCCCCATCATCGCTCACCTGAACCAGAGCAGGGGCCTCAGCCTGGATCTCTCCACTGCCATCCACGCCCCCACCCCCCAGTCTGTCCTCTCCACTGTGACCACAGGGCCACTGTGGGCCATTCCTCCTGTGCCCTCGGCCCTCCTGGGCTCCCACCTCCCTCTGAGTGAGAATTCAAGTCCTCCGGTATGTCCCCTCCCTGCCCCCCCCACCCTCCCCACTCTGCTCCAGCCACACGGGCCTCCTCACTGTTCCTCCAATGTGTGCCAGGCCTGGCCCTGCCCCAGGGCCTTTGCACGGGCCGTCACCTCTGCCTGGCGTGCCCTTCCCTCAGATCGTCCCACCCTGGTTCATCCTCCTCGCCCCTCAGGTCTCAGCTCACATGGGAAGTCCTCACGAGGGAAGTCCTCCCGCCACCACCCTGTGTCCCCTGGCCTCCCTTTCTTTTTCTCAGCCCTTATCGTGAGCCAGCGTTAATTGCTTGTTCTCTGTCTGTTTCCCCCGAAAGACCGTGAGCCCCACAAGGCAGGGTTTTGGTCCATCTCATTCATTATGGCGTCCCCAGGACTGAGACAAGGGCCTGGCACACAGCAAGTGCTTAATGACTGATCATTCACTGCCGACGGTGTGGTTCTGTCAGCCGAATGCCAAGCATATGTGCACAGCAGCCTCTTGGGGCTAGGGAAACCGAGGCCCAGAGAGGGATGCCACTTGCCTGGGGTCACACAGTGAGCCCCACCGCCTTCCCTCACTGACACCCCCCCACCCCCACTGCCCAAATGGGGAAACAAGCTCAGGGAGAGGAGGGAAGAACCGAGAACCAGAAGCCGAGGGGGCCAGGCCAGGGCTTGGCCCTGCTCGACTCACCCGCTGTCCCTGGGAAAGGACACGTGACAATGAACAACGTCAACGGCAACGACGGTGGCACCGATGGCATCGACACGCACAACACTGCGCAGGCTTTGTGAGGCACCCCTCTGGGGTCTGTGCGGGGCCCCGAGGGGGGAACTCGGGGTGCACGGGCCCCTTTAAGAGCCTCCCCCTCCCTGGCTGGGGCCTGGCCCGCCTCCCCTTATGTAAGCAGGCCGGCTGCCCTTGCATAACCCGGTTACATAAGAAAGCAGGGAACAGGCTTGTCCATCCGGCAGCAACCTGTCCCGGGCTGTCTGTGGGGCCGGCCCGGGGCGCCTGGCCTCCACGGCGGGCCTTAGTGGCTGCGAGGTGCAGCTCGGGCCCGGGGACACCACGACTCCCAGAGCAGCACCTTCTGGGCTGGAGAAAGTGAAAGGCCCCTGGTGTACAAGCGATGGGGGGGGGGGGGCGGTTCCCATTGCTCTGAGGGTGACACTGAGGCCCAGAGAGGGCACCGAGCAGCCTGGAGCTGCAGAGCCGGGGTGACGTCCGGGCCATGCAGCCCAGCGGGGGCCTCGGTCTCTCCAGAGACAGGGCGTCAAACAGGACCCTTCCCAGCAAGGCCTAGTGTGCAGCCTTAAACGTGGTGCTGGGCCTCGCTCTAAACCCTCCCGGCGCTATGAGCCGGCTCACTCGTTCTGCCCGTGGGGAAACCAAGGCACGAGAATCGCAGGGGCGGGCGCCCTGTCTGCACGGTGTGTGGGCGCCTGCTTGCGGGAGGCCCAGAGCAGGCAGTGGGCCCAGATACTGCTCCATCTGCCCCCAAACCCCGGGGGCTGAGCACAAGGAGCCCCGCACACAGATGGGGAAACTGAGGCACGGAGAGCAGGAGGGGTACATCCAAGG
The DNA here is from genome assembly GCA_030015415.1 of Cynopterus sphinx. NCBI lineage: Eukaryota > Metazoa > Chordata > Mammalia > Chiroptera > Pteropodidae > Cynopterus > Cynopterus sphinx. The sequence continues at coordinate 38,094,608 of CM057390.1, read as the reverse complement.
TCAAACCCAAGCCCCGCCATGCGGGCACTGTCCCCTCCCCCAGGCCAGCCTCCCCAGCCCCGGCCTGCCCCTGGCCACGTGGTGTTTGGGGTGTCTGGGTATGGCACCCTCCCCCCTCACCAAGCACCATCCTGGGAGGGCGGGGCTTGGGCGCACGGGGGGGGGTCTCCCTCCCCTCCCCTCTGGGTGCTGGCCCTTTAAGGCAGCAGCTGCCAGGGCTTGTCCCAGAGTGACCCGAGGGGAGGGCGTGGTCAGGAACAAGGAGCCCATTCAGCTGCTGCCTCCCGGCAGCCCACAGGCCCACAGGCAGCCTGGGGTGGGAGGCGGGGAGGCGGGGAGCAGCCCCGCAAAGGCAGGGAGACCAGGGGTGGGCAGCGCAGGGACAGGGACAGGGAGAGAGACAGGACCCAGAGGCAGAGGCGGAAGGGGACACGGCTGGTCTAGACTGCCCCTGAGGTGTGGGGCTCGCCCCCCCCACAGGCTGCAACCCCCAAAGGTGCTCCTTGATCCAGCTGAACCTGGCATCGCACACCAGCACCCTCTAGGCCCCAAGTAGGGCTCCTGGGACATTCTGGGGAGGCCCTGACACACCCCAAGCAGCCCCTTCCCGGGCGACCTCTGTGGGTCCCCCGAGCCAGGAGACCTGGCTTCCAATCTTGACTCCGCCCTTATCTGTGCGACCCCGGGCCAGTGGCTTTGCCTCTCTGGGCCTCAGTTTCCCCGTCTGTTAAACGAAGTTAACGACCGTCCATGGGAGTCAGGTGAACTGAAACGCTCCTGACACTTTGCGACACGTGCTGAGGCTTCAGTAAGCCCTCGGCACGCCTGCAGTTCCCGTCAGCACCCCAACACACAGGGACTCCCCTTGCCTCCTGCCAGATGTCACCATCGCCGATTAGAGCCATCGCTTTCGACCGAGGACCTACTAAGCGCCCCCGGCCCCACCACAGCCTCTGGAAACAACCAGGTCCCACACCCCACACCCAGTAAAACACAGACTTTTCCAGAGATTAAACAGTCTCGACCCTATTCCCAGGCCACCCGCTGCCAGGTTCTCACGGCCACGTACCCCCCGCACCGGCTGCTCCCAAACGCCTCGCCCTGCCCGGGGCTCGGGGCGCCATCCACCCCCAGATGGACGGAGCCTCAGGGAAATGAAAACGCACCTCCTCCCCCCTGGGCCAGGTCATCTGCGGGGTCACCGGTGTCTGATGGAGGTTCCTGGACTCTGGCTCCTCTTCTCTGGATCTCTGCCTCTGAGGGTTCTAGAACCCACCCCGGGTTGTTCTAGAACCCCACGCACAGACTTCTGGAGCTTGTTCTCGGGTGAGCAAACACTCGACGTAAAGGGTGCTGGACCTCGCTTCCGGACGTCGGGAAATCCCGCTCAAGAAATTGGGGATCCTGCTCCCCGATGGCCAAGACTTCGCTGGAGGAGCGATGGAGTGAGGAACAGATGGAGGGACGTTGGAACCGCTTCCCGGGGGGCAGATAACCCAGTTCAAAGAGGGCTAAGGCTTCGCTTTAGTGCAGAGGTTCTCACGGGGTGATGCTTCTCCCCGGGGATGCTGGGTGACGTCTAGAGACATTTTTCGTTGTCACAACTGGGGGGGGGAACTCCTGACATCAAGTGAGTGGGGCCAGGGATGCTGCTTCACACCCCACAGAGACCAGGATGGCCCCCTAGAGAGTGGCCCGCCCAGATGTGGACACCTCGTCTTCCCATACTCGAAAGCCCCAGGTGACACCTTCTAAAAGCCACCCACTCCCCACATTCGCACGACCCAACATGGCAGCCTGCAGGTCTGCCTCGGAATCCTCTAGAACCCAGACATTCTAGAGCTGAGCCGCCTGACGCGGCAGCCGCCGGCCTCCCGTGGCACCAGCGCCTCGAATGTGGCAGGTCAGGATGCAGATGCGAGTGCAGGGACGGGCCGCAAATCACTGACTTGGGACAAAAAAGAGAGTAAAGTATCTCGATGACCTTTTCGTGTTTACGATGTATCACAACGACACTGTTTGGGGGTCCAGGGTTGAGCAGAATAGGTTGCTAAAGAGAATGTCCCTGCTGGTTCACACCTGTAAGTGTGAATGCAGGAAAATGGGCGGTGCTGGGACCCAGCTGGGAGAATTCCAGAATCACCTGAGGCCGAGGACCCCCGCTCTGGGAACCCTAGAACGTGTCGCTCAGGAGGACGTAGCAGCCTCCTCAGCTCCGGCATCCCAGAGACCCCCGATCCCAGCCCTGGACCCCTCATCAAATCACAAGTGATCTGTTCCGAGGTCTGCGGGCACCCCCTTCCCTGCCCTGGTGCCCCACAAGTTGGCCTGGAACAGGAGAGGGGTCAGAATGCAGCAGACGAAGGGCAGCCTTGGCGGGGCGGTGCCACGCCCCTCCCTGGGCCTCAGTTTCCCCATGTGGACGTGATATCTGTGTCACCAAGCGCCCCTCCCTCCTCCCTCACCGACTGGCCATCTGTGACTTCCTGCCCACACCCAGCTGGAGGGAGAGGGGCTGGCCTGGCAGCTGGCTGGGAGGGGGCCCGGAGGTGTCCCTAGCTGCCCTCAGCCACCCCTCATCTCCCCGGGCACGGGGCCAGGGTGCCAACTGCAGCCCTGTCCCTCCGGGGTGCGGTGTGCTGCCTTCCACTTCTGCTGGCTCCTTGGCAGGCTGGGCCTACCTGCATGTGGGTGGATGAGGGGACCCTCGTGGCCGCCTCGGCACCCTGGCCCCGTGTGCGGATGTGTGACCCGAACGCACGTGCAGGGTCGTCCACAGGGAATGGGGGCACTTAGCAGGCTCTGCCATGTCAGCACCGCCATGCTGGGATGCCCCTTTCTCGCCGACGCTATCCGAGTCCCCCCCGTGGGTGCTCCCTGGGCTGAGTTCCCAGACACAAAAGCAGAAGCCCAGAGGTTGGCGCTAACCTGCCCGAGGCCGCCTGTTGTGTGAGCGGGACCCTCGCCTGTCGGTCCCCCGGCCACTAACGGAGGCCTCCCGCCGTCACTATAAATACCTGTCAGCTGGTGGCCGGGACCCACGCCCGGCAGCACCTCCCCTGCACAGATGGACAGCTGGCACACCTGGCCGCCCGACCTGGGCAGATCGGGCTGACAGGAGCCCCTCGCCCCCTGCCACCCGGACACCTGGAGAGGCGACGCGGACCGGCCCCCAGCGGGAGCCCATCTGGGTCATGGGCGTCCCTGTGGGTCCCCTGGGTGGGCAGAAAGATGCCCAGGGCCTCAGCAGGACCGAGGTCTGCCTGCTGCCTCCTGCGGCTGGGCAGAGGAGCCGGCAGGGGACAGTGCCTCCTGCATGCTTCTCTGGGACCCCTCGGTGCAGTGGACACAGCTCAGATTCGCCCCCGTTTACAGAGGGGGAAACTGAGGCTCAGACGGGGACGCAGCTCACGCAAGAATGGACACGAACCGTGTCGCCACCACCGTCCACCCTGCCCCCAGCGCAGGGTCCAATGCCAGGACGAAGATCGGGGAGGGGCACCAGAAGGAGGGAAACCTCAGGCAGGGCCCGTCCGCCTCTCCGTGCTCAGGGCTGGTCCTTCCCATCATGTGCCCACTGGAGGGGCCTCACGTCCCAACTGATACCCACCCGCAGGAGTGCTTTTTAGGTTTTTGTTTTCTCTTAGGGCCTTCGAGGACTCAGAATCTGTGGGTTCTAATTCCACTCGGCCTTCGGGAGCTGTGGGAGCTGTGGGACCTCGGGCGGGCCTGCTTCCTCATGGGAAGCCCGGGAGAGGTCCCTCTCTCCCTGGTGGCGGGCAGAATTCGAGCGGCTGAGATGCGGGATGGGCTCAGGACCGGGCCTATTATCTGTCATCATGGCTTCCCGTTCTGTCCAGGAGGGGTTGGGACGCCCCCATTTCCCCTGCCCCCTCCCTGGGCCGCCCCTCTCCGCGGCGGGCCTCCCAGGCCGGCCCCTGCCCACAGCGCCATGCTGGGAGGCTGGCACTGAGCGAGGCGGGAACAGGAGCCCAGCCCGCGGCGGCAGCAGCACATGGGCACCAGCTGGGCTGGCGGCTGGGGCGGGCTGGCAGCTGCCTGGAGTGCGGGCCTGGCAGCCCCTCCCCCACCTCCCGTGGCACAGAGCCTGCCAGCCTCAGGTTTCCCAGGCCGGCGGAGGGGGCGGGGAGCCTGGCCCGGCTCAGGGCTGGGCGGGCGGCTTCCCTCTCTGGGCCCTTTCTCCTCCAGGCTCCCTCCCGAGTGCCAGGCAGACCGAGGAGCGCAGGCTCGCCCAGCCCTGGCCCGCCCGCCCCGCCATCCTGGCAGTGCCCCTGCCGGGTGCCTTCTTGCTCCCCTGGGCCTCCCTCACCTGCTTCAAAAGTCACCTCCTCCGAGAGTCCCCCCTGTGTAGGGCGCCCCGCGCCCCCTCACACCTCTCCTGCCTTATTTACCTCCTGGCTTGTTTTATTCCCCTAACTGTGCACTGTCAGCTTCCCCGTCCCCTGCTCAGGGGCAAATGGCATCTCGCCACCCCAAGTGCACGCACGTCGCTGGCAGCTCATGTCACCCCCTCATCGCAGCACCCCAGCTGCCCCCTAGCCTGGCCCTGGGGCATGCACTGCGTCCAGTCCCTAGAACCAGGCTCCTCTGACCTTGGAGATGCCAGATGGACGCCTGGGACAGCCAAATTCAGCCCCGGGAGGTGCCCTGGGCTCCAGCAGCCCAGGGCCTAAGGGACCGTCTCATGGCTGGCCCCCACCCGTGCGTTCCCCAGAATAAACTGCGGATGGAGGCCTGGGATTCCCCTTTGGGGCATGGCCCCACTGGTCCACCTGACACTCTGTGAGAGAGGTAGGAGGCTCAGGGGGCGGGGCCGGGCCTCTGCCAAGGACAGAGGAGGGCCGAGTGCCAGAGGGCAGGCCTGCATGCTGCTTCTGTGGGGCTCTCAGTGTCTCTCTGTCTCTCCGTGCTCCTGTCTGCATCTCAGTGTGTCTGTCCCGTGTGCTCCGAGTCCTCACTCCCACCATTGGAGGTAGCACTTCCTTTTGGCTATACGCCAGGTGCGCCCCAACATCCACCCCGCACCCCACTGAGGCCTGCCGCCACCCCTGTGGCGGCAGGGCTGAGTAAAGCGGTTGCTGTGCTCTGGCCTAGGCTGGGACCCCATCCAGCCCTGGGACCCACAGGCAGGAGGTGGTGGCCAGTCCTACCTGCCGTTGGACTGACACCTGCCTGGCTGAGAACAGACTTGACTCTGGCCCAGAATCAGGATGGGGGTCCTGAGATAAATGTCGGGGACCCGGGGCTCAGCAGCGGTCCTGGGGGATGGCCTCAAGCCTGGGGATCCTGGACGAGGCCTTGGCTGGTGGAAGCCTGGGACACAGACCCGGCCTGGAGGTGGCCGAGCTGTGCCAACTGGCTTCCCACACTGCAAAGAGCGACTCCCCTCCATCACTTCCTGCCATCAGGCATGGAGGCCGGGGAGGCAGTCAGTGGCAGAAGCTGCGTACACCCAAGGCCCACTTCTGCTCTCCTGACCGTGCGCCCTTGCCCAGGATAGGTCCCTTCTCTGGGCCCCTGTTTCCTCCTCTGTGAAATGGCTCCAATTCCTGCCTTACGGGAATGGCGAAGAATCGCTAAGACCTTGGGAAAAGCATGCCCGTCAGGGAGAAAGTGGAGCTGAGAGTTGGGACTCTGAAGCATAAGCAGGAGTTTCCCACATGGGAAAGGCATCCCGGGCAGAGGGCACGGCATGGACAAAGGCCCAGGGGTGGGAAATCGTAGCCACGATGAAGATGTGCAGTGTCCACCCCAGGCCCCTGGCCCTGTGCCCTGCACCCATCTTCAACCCCACGAGGGCTGTCTGCTGACCGCTGACCGTGGGCATCCGACATCCCAGCAGGTGCCCGTTTCTGAGCTTCCTACTCTACAGACAAGGCCACAGGGCGGATAGGGTGAGTGACTCGCCCAGATTATTCAGCAGCTGAACCGGGGCTGGAATTCAGGCCTGGCTCTTGTGCCCGACCCGCGCTTCCGGCCAGCTGGGGCTGGGTCGGCTGGGGCCAGCGGGGGCAGAAGAGCAGAAATTCCCCGAGGATGAGGAGCCTGCTGCAAGCAGGGGAGGGTGCAGCCTTGACCTTCCCTGGCCCTCGTTGGAGCAGGCTGACCAGACTGGCCGTCAAAGGCACAGCAGCCAGGCTCGAAGGTGTCTGGGGAGCCCTGGAGGACTGGCCTGCCTGCTGAGCCCAGCGGGGAGGGGACTGGCTGGGGGAGGGGAGGCGCCTGGAGATTGTGCTGATGCCAGCAGAAAACTCGCTTCAAAATTTTATCAGCTCAGCATGGAGGAGGTGGGGGCTGGGCTGGAGCTAGAGACCTGCATGGTAATGAGCTCAGGCTGCCCCTGGCCCTGGCCTCCCTGGAAACAGTGCCCTCGCCCACCCTTGGACTCCACTCCCCCCAGCTTCACTGCAGGCCCCAGGGGGCTTGTTGCTAATTGGCGCGGTTGGGGGAGGGGGCACATCAGGTCAAGGTCGAGGAATCAAGGTCAAGACTGCGAAACTCTGGCAGACTCTCCCTCCCACCAGAGCCAGAGCTCCATGATCTCATTGAATCCCTACGCCACCGCCAGGAGTCTGCCTGGTCCCTATCCCTATTGCATGGAGGCGGACACTGAGGCACAGAACACTATGTCCATGGTCACACCAGGGCTACGTCTGAAACACAGACACACAGGCAGGAAGCAGTGGCCCTTCCCTTGCCACCAGCACCCGAGACCTGAGGAGGCTGGACCACGCACCTGGGCTCCACATCTCTGCCTAGGCTGCTGACCTCTGGGAACACCCTGACCCCTGTCACGCCCAGCCATCCTGTAGATGGGCTCAGCCACAGTTCCTGTCCCGGAGAACTGCCATGGATCTCCCCGCCCTCCCAAACCCCGCTCATCCTAACCTCAGGCACCTGACCACAGAGCCGGGCAACACCCACCTGGAAGGGCCGGGGCAGGAGACCAAGAGGACGGTGACCTGGCCACAGTCACACAGCACCTCAGCTTCCCATGCGTGGCACACGTGTGTGCCCCGTCGGGCCTCTGCTGGAGTCTGAGAATTAGTCAACCAGGGTTCATAGGGCACAACCCCATGACTGGGCCTGCCAGCCCCCTTGCACGTCAAGGTCAAGGTCTGCCTCTACCTTCAGACTCCTCCCCCTCCCCCTCTCCTTGAACCCTCTCTCTTTCCCTCAGACCAGGCGTCCCCAACCCCTGAGCCGCAGCAGGCACTGGTCCGTGGCCCTTGGGAGCCAGATGGAGAAGCAGGAGGCGAAGCTTCGTCTGCATCTGCAGCTGGTCCCCAGCGCCAGCATCACCGCCTCAGCTCCACCTCGGATCATCCCGCCTTAAAGTCTCACAGGAAAAAGCACCACACTGTCCCTGGCGCCACCAAGGTCCGCGACCGCTGGCTTAGACCGTCACGACGCATGAGCTGGCCCCTGGGACCCCAGCGCAGGGCCACTTTCCCCCTCAGACCCTCCGCTGCGCCCGCCTCCCCGCTTATGGTGCGTGAGCAGCCGTGGGGCGCCCCCACCCCATGTGGACCTTGCAGTCACCCCCCACAACCTCCAGCCTCGTGGGTCGGACCTTGCATGGGCCTGCCTCCGCAGCCTGCGGCAGGTGCACCCCATCTCCCCCAAACCCCTCCGCCGCCCCGCACGCCCCGCTCACCTCGCTCGCGCACAAAGTAGGCCAGGTAGAGGTCCAGCTCCTTGACGGCCACGCCGATGTGGTGCGGCTGCACGCACAGCACTGGGTGGCCGCACTGGGCCGCCTTGACCAGGCGCTCGCCGTCGGTGCTCTCCAGCGGGATGCCCTTGAAGAGGATGACCATGACGAGGTCCAGCCGCCACACCTTGTCGGCCTGGCGCAGGCAGTCGATGCGGCGCATCTTGCCCTTCTGGTCGGGGTTGGAGAGCACGCAGCCTGGCGCCTTCTTGCCGGTGATGGCCAGCACAAAGTCCTCGCGGCACTCGGGCCGGATGTCCTTGCGCAGCTTGGCCAGCAGCCGCGACGCCCACTTCTGCTTCACCTCGGCCTTCTCGCCCAGCAGCTCGTCCTTCACGGCACGCTCCTCGTCCTTGGACATCCGCTTCTCGTGCTTCTTGAAGTACTTGCGCTTCCGCGCCTGCAGGTTGAACCAGGTGTAGGCGAAGGCGCGCACGTGCGGCAGCAGCGCCTCGATGAACGGGTGGAACTCATCCTGCGGGGGGACGGGAGATGCCGGGGGTCAGGGGGCACCGGGGCCAGGCACCTGCTGCTGCCCACGCCCCAGACACCGAGGCCTCCTGCTCAGAGAAAAAGGCCAGGCAGATGCCCCCACACACCCCTCTGGGAAAACGAAGGGGACCCAGCAGAAGTTCCAGGGGGGCCAGGCAAGCAGCCATTGTCCAGAAGGGGAAACCGAGGCCTGGACTCGGTGGGACGCACAGGGCCGACATTCGCCACTGCTGAGATGTGAAGGGCGGCACCGGGTAATCCCATAAAACTTTATGGACAAAACCAGAGGGTCTTTGGCGCGAGAAGCCGTCCCTAAACGCCACACATGCAGACAGGACTAGCTGAGACCAGCGACCGGAGACTAGGGACGCCTGGACGTCACAGGCTAATGGAAAAGGGGGGGGGGTTCCCGGCATAGACCCATTACAGGGGCCAGGAACACCGAGGCCCGAGGAAACAGGAGGTCAGAATGCTCTCGAGACAGAGGAGCTCAACCGTGGGGGTTCAGAGCTGGAGAGAGGGCCCCTGGGGGCCGGCTCACCCTACCCTGTCCCCCACAGACCTATTCATGCCACAGAGGGAAAAACTGAGGCCTGGGGTGGCTGAGCCCTGGCTAGAGCCGAGACTTCCACACACCCTCCCACCGCGCCTAATCGGCGTTGCTGGACCCACATCGCCTGTTTCACAGACGAGCAAAGTGAGGCCCCAAGAGGGGACCCAGTCACGAGGGGCTGGGCCTGGACCCCACACCCGTCTGACTTCCCCTACGAAAGCCGCAGACCAGGGGGTCCCCGCAGAGAGCCACACGGGAGGCCCCCACCCCTTTCCACGTGGGAGGGAGGCTGTGTCACGCTCCCCATTTTCCAGCAAGGGACACGGTCTGCGGAAAACCTGCCTCATGGAGCGAGACACTCACGGAGAAAGGAAGAAGGAAGAAACACAGCGATCCCCCACCCTCTTGCCCGGGCGATATCTCCTCCTGGCTTATGAACCCCATTATTCACCCGGCCTTCAAAGGCCCCCAGCGCTGTTACTGTTACTATCGCTGTTTTTGCGATCATTTCAGTGGCCTGCAACCTCCCGGGGCGTGGGAAAGGCCCGATGCTCTGCTCCCTCCCATTGTGTGATGGGGAAAGAGGCTCAGAGAGGGGCAGACACCTGGCCTAGGTCCCAAGGGGGCTCAGGGTCTGTGTAGGGTTAACCCGGGACCTCCCCCACCACGAGGGCCATTGGTCCTCAGAACAGCCTGCTCTCCATCCAGCAGGCTGGGGTCTCGGAAACAAAGGAGAAACCGCTGCTCCGGGCTCTTGGTCGGCTTCCTAGATGGATGTGGCTGGGCTCGGCCCCGCCTCCAGGCCTGGCAGCTAGCGGTGCCTGGCCTGGTGCAAGCTCCCTGCTCTGTGCCCCGTCTCCCCGTGGGCCATCTCTGGCCATGGGGTGGGTGCTGGGGAGGAGGGGAATGACCTCAGATGTCACCTATTACCAAGGCTCTGAAAATAGCCTCCCGCCCTCGCCAGGGTGGGGCAGGACGGGGCTCGGCCTGTGCACCCAGCTCCCCACTCCAATGTCCCCCAAAGCGTGAGTCACTGGAACAGCTGCAGCAGGCATTGGACCTGGGGGCCCTATTCTGCTTCCCCCCGCTCCTCATTCACCTGCTGAGGCAGAGAAAGGACGGAGGGGGCCCGTCACTTGCCAGTTTCTGTCCAACCTCGGACTTGCTTGTCCTGTGCCTGAATGCCACTTGTCACGCCAGCCCCAGAGATGCGGAGCCATCGCCCGGGGTCACACTGCCGGTTGGCAGAGCCGGGGCCAGAGCCTGGGCTGTCTGGCTGGAGCAGCCGGGGGCGCAATCGACAGAGGTGCAGGTCTCTGTCCCCCACGGAGGGGATGCCAGGGTGGCAGGGGGCCAGAGCGATGCAGGGACGTTGGGCCGTGGCTGCCACCCAAGTTCTAGCAATCACACGGGCCCTGATAAGCGGGAGCAGGGAAGGGACAGCCACCGTGGCAGCCAGCAGGACCGGGCGACCGTCCCCCTCCTCCTCTCCTTGAACCCCTTTCTCTGAGCACTCTCCGCTTCTGAGCCCCTCTCCCTCAGTTCCTCTTCTGGGTCCCCCTCCCTGCTCTGGGCCCTCTCTGGGGAAGGGAGCCAGGGAGGCGGGCAGGGGCGGGAGCCCACGTCACCAGTGACTCCAGCTGGACCTGGAGGAAGGGAGGCAAACAGTCTGTAACTGGGTCATGGACTGGCTGCCCTGTCCCCCCTCGTCCTCTCGGGGAGGTTAGGCCAGGTGAGAGGCCTAACCTCTTTGTCCCACAAGACCTGCAACAACCAAGGCCTTGTCCCCAGGCGTCTCCCGATGCCCTTGCTGGCTGATGGGGCCGAGGAGCTGGCCAAGGCAAGCTAGATGCCAAGAACCTCCCGAACTCCTACACATCTCTCAAAGCCCTAGCTGCCCCTCTCGCCCTCCTCAGGGTTCCCCCAGACCTAGCCTGGGCCACACAAGCTGGGGGTCCTGAGTGCAGTTCCTGCTCCTGCCCCTCACAAACCTGAGGCCAGGCCTGAGGCATCCACTGCCAGGCAGACCTTGTGAGGGACAAGACTGGGTGACATCAGCTTCCATTTTCACCTTCTGTAGGACCCAAGAACAAATAACTGCTCCACTTCGGGCCTCAGTTTCCCATTCTGTACAATGGGCAGAAATGGATGCTGCAGCCAGTTGGGGCTTGGGGAGCTTGTCTATTGCCCTGGTAACCAGAGACGCAGGCTCCAGGGACGGGGAGTGAGGCCAGGCCTTTCCCAGGAGCCCCACTAGGCCCCCTGGGGCTTCCTGGCCAGGGTGGGCACCAGCAACTGGGAGGTGAGTGCTGGCTCTGAGCCCTGGTCAGGCCCCGTGGATGGGACAGTGCTCCCCAGGCTGCGCCCCTCCCTGGGCCTCCTCACGGCTCCCCAACACTGACCATCCCGGGCAGCAAACCAGGACACAAAACGCCAATTCCCACCCCACAAGTGCTCTGGGAAGGACTCTCTCTCTTTCATCCACCGAGCCACTCAACAAACATCACTGTGACTCTACCTTAGAGCTCATCCCAAACTCCTATGCACGCTTCAAAGCCCTGCTTCCAAGGTCCCGTCCTCCAGGGTGAGTGATGAACGGCAGAGCTCACACTCAGATGCAGACCCATTGGCACCAGAGCTGGGGTTTCTAGCTCAGGCCATGCTCCCTCTAGCTCAGCGCCTCAGCCCATACCCGGGGAGGGAGAGAGTCGTTCAGGAGTCCCGCAGACGTTCACCGAATGTCTGCTGCATCCCAGCTCCATGTATGGGGCCGGGGACCCCGCGGGAACCTGGGCTTGGCCCCACCTGGACCCTGATCTGGGGCAGGATGGACATGCAACAAACTGGCAAGTATGTAACATGATGTCGGGCTGAACAAACGAGGTTCGAAGGACTTTTAAAGGAGCTGAGGCGGGACGGGCAATCCCTCGGAGGTTGATTTTTAGCTGGGGGTGGTCATGGAGGGTCCCCCTCAGGAGAGGACACTAGAACAGGACCTGAAGGTGACAATGTAGAGTGGGGGTGTCCCAGGCAAACGGCACATGCAAAGAGCCAGGGGCAGGGCTGTACCTAGTGCTTTCCCGCAGGGAAGCGAGAGGGAGGGGGCAGTTGGGAGGGCAGGGAGGGCTGGGCTGAGCATTTCTTGTACCCACTGTTCAGAGGGAGAGACCAGGGCACCCAGCATTGAAGCCACCGGCCCCAAGTCACGCGACCAGTGAGGAGCAAAGCTGGGACCTGAAGCCGGCTCCTCGTGACTGCCCCCCCCACCGACCCCTCGGCCCCTTCGCCGGGCCCCTGGAGCACACGATGTGGTCCCAGCCATGGGGTCTCCCAGTGATGCCCGCTCGCACCCTGTCTGCTCCCCGAGTTCCACGTGCTCCTGTCCCCACTCCGTCCCGGGCCGCACGTCACACCCTCCTGCTCCAGTCAAAGCAGAGGCCTGGGCCTGCCTGCCGCCTTGTTTCCTGCCCTTCCCCTCACCTAGACCTCACCCCCTCGAGGGGACGGATTCGATCTGCACCCCTGCCTGTCACCCCCATTCGCGGACCCCGGCTGATGAAGGCTGCTTGTACCCAGTCGAGTCTGGCTGGAAGAAAGGCTGACAGGAAAACCCTCGGGCGACAAAGCCCCAGTTTTTGTGGGGTCGCTGCCAGCCACAGTTATTTGGTGCCTACTGTATACCAGCCACGTGCTAAGGGTGAAGCATCGAGGCAAGGTGGGGTGGTGTCCCCCACTCTGGATGCGGGGAGAGAGACTGAGGTTCAGAGGCTCAGGTAGCTTCTCTCGACTGGCAGAGCCGCCCACCAGTCACTCACGCAGCAAACATGTATGAGCGCCGACTGTGTGCCAGGCCCTGACCGGTGCCCAGCACCCAAGGCGTCCAGCCTCCCGGAATCTTTGGGCAGCAGGGGACTTCAGGGTTCCCAATTACTTCATCTCACAGGAGGACACGGCAGGAGGAGGGGGCAGGTCACCGCCTAGAGTCACAACACTGGAGAGAGGGGGCCATCCTGAGCCTCCTGGGCAAGGCCTGCATGCAGGCCTGAGGCCACCCCCGGGGTTCCACGGACCCCCACCCTGGGGTACAGCCACGGGGGTGGGACTATGTCCGCATAGGTGCCACGTCGGGGAGAGCGCATGAGTGTGCGGCTCAGCCCGTGGGCGCCCCCGCACTGCAGACTGCGGTTGACAGTCACTGGTGCATGGACGTGGACAGGATGCCCCCGGCCTGGCCTGGCGGTCTGCAGGCATTTCCCTGCCGTTTGGCATAAGACAGGGAGGGAGGCTCAGGCAGAGACAGACAGACAGACAGACAGACAGACAGACAGAGTGGGGGGGGGGAGAGGAGAGAGCATGAGTGTGAGGGAGGACAGGAGGGAGAGAGGGAGAGGCAGAGGAGGAGAGGAGAGGAGAGGAGAACGCTGACTCGGCCAGATCTCAGCTTTGTGATTTACAAGGCGCCAGCAGTGGTGCTGAGGCGCCCCCACAGCACAAGGAGTGGGGAGACACGGAGAGACTCAGACGCAGGGAGGAATTGGATCCCGGCGGTGCCTTTCGCAAGATCTAATCAGAGGCCGTCAGACCCTGTGCGGGGTACACGGGGTGTGCCCACCTGCCCAGGACTGGCCCACCAGCCAGGTTGGAAGTGGCCCCACCAGCCGTGCTGTGCCGCCCTGGGCAGGCCCTGGCCCTCTCTTACACACACACACACACACACACACACACACGGCAAATCAAAGCCAAGTCGGGGCCTCTCCCAGCCTGTGTCCCTACTGCAGAAATGGCAGCAAAAAGAACGCCTCTCTGAGGAGGGCCGAAGGAATGAAGGAAAGAATGAATGAATGAGGGAGGGGCACGGGTGGCCTTGCTGGCTGTGGCTCCGGGGAATCCTGGGCACTGCCGCCAAGAGGGATTTGGCCCCAAACCCGGAATAACTATAACGTGGCTGAGGCGGCGGGCGGGAGGCGGGAGGGAGGCCCAGAGCAGGGCGAGCAGGGAGGCCGGCCTTCCCGCCGGCAGGATTTATGGAAGTAACGGCAGCTCCACACAGTTCCTCTTAAGAGTAAAAGTGAAAAAGCGCTTGAGTCACCACCATTGAAACCGGGACCGGGCTCCCGGCATCCTCCAGGGCCAGGCCACTGGCCTCCCCCGGCCCCCCCAGTCCCCCAACCAGCGGGCAGGGCCAAGGGGGCGCTGGGTGGGTTGGCACCGGAGCCCCACCCACTAGGTCTGGGCTCCTAGAAAAATCGGGGTCCGGTGGGCTAAAAGGGAACTATTTTAGGCTGGACTCAGGTCATAAAAACAGTCGGGTCAAGAGGGCAGATAGAGACCCAGAGACAGAGAGACACAGGGACAGACAGTTGGGTTAAAGAGAGAGAGACACAGAGACAGGGAGAGGGAGAGAGGATGAGAAAGAGAGACGGGGAGGTCTGGAGGGAGAAACTGAGAAGCAGGGAGACAGATGGAGGGACAGAAGTGACAGACGGGGAGGAGCAGAGAGACGGAGATGAGGACGGAGAGGAGAGGGGTGGGCTGGGTCAGGGGACTGAGCCGGGCAGCGGGGCGAGGGTCCTGCAGGGGCAGTCAGCTCCTCTTGGGTCCTCCAGGGCCACGCTGGGCCTGCCAGACCTTCAGGGATTATGCTGAGGACAGCAAGCAGGGGAGCCAAAAAGGGGGTTCGAGTCTCCCCTCTAGGGTAGGGGCGCCTGGGAGAGCAACGGGGGACGGGGTGCGTCCTGCGTCGGCAGCCCCCTCCCCACCCCGTGGAAGCGCTCTGGTCTTCTGTCCTCCAGGCCCCTGACTCCGCGTCCCTTGCACCAGCAGCCTTTGATTTTTGTGATTTTACGTTTCCAACTGAGACAGGCCGAGGTGCTGGGGAAAGCCAGGCCCAAGTTCAGAGTCAGTGCCAGGGTTCCGGCTCTCCCTGCCACCCCCTCTCGGCAACGTGGAAGGAGGCCTTCTCCCGAGATGTCCCAGTGGGGGATTTCCAAGGCGCAGTGACAGAAGGCGGCCTTCCAGCCTGCACGCCTGGAATCGCCTTCCTCTGCCCGGCCCCCAGCGTGGCTCCGGGAGCCAGAGAGCTAGGGAGGGGAAGAGGGAGCGGGGGCACCCAGGAGCACCCAGGCCATCCACCTCTGAAGCCCAGAAACTGGGCGGCCCAAGGTCACATGACAGCTGGTGTGGAACCCAGAATGTTTGGGGGCGACAGTTTGACGGGGAAACAGAGGTGGGCCAGCGACCGGGCTTCGAGGGACCCCCAAAAGTTGCTCAGAAGGGGCAACCAAGGCCTGGAGAGGGGCAGGGTCTTGCCCAAGGTCACCCAGGAGATCTTGGGTAGGAAGAGGCTGAGATCCCCCCTCAGCACCAGCCCCCCTGCCTCTGCCAGGAGCTGGGAAATCCCCTGCGGGGGCTGAGGGGGCCAGGGACCAGGACCCTTCCCTAAATGAGGGCGACCCCAGGATCATGAATGGGGGGACCCTGGCAGATACTGCCCGTGGGCCGTCCTACCCACACCGCGCTCCCCAGGACACGTGGGGGGCACTGGGCAGGCCACGCCGCGCCCCTCTCCAGAGCCTGCCTTAGCCCCTTGTCACCTCGGGGGAGACTGAGGCCGGAGCGACGCCGGCGACAGACGCAGGGACCGACGGGGGATTCAAGGTGGGGCCGGGAGGCGGGACCGCGGGGTCGGGGAGGGCCTGGGGCCGGGCTCCCGCGGCCCTGGGGGTCATTGCCCCGGGTCCCCGCCGGGCGGCCAGGGGCGGGAGGCGCGGCAGGGGCGGGGCCGCGCGGGGGCAGGTGCGCGGGCAGGGCGCGCGCCCCGCCGCAGTTCCCGCCGGACCCGGGCGCCGGCCTCGGCCCCTCCCGGCTGCTCCCGGCCGAGGCGGCGGCTCGATACTCCCCTGATCGATGCGGCAAAATGTGGGGAGGCGGTGGGCGCGCGGGGCCGGGGGAGCCGGAGGCTGGCGGGCCGTCCAGCGCCCCTCCCCCCACCGCCGGCGCCTCCAAGTTCGCGCGCCCCCTCCCCTCCCCCTCCCCGCACACGTGGGTCAACAGTGGGGGGCACGGCGGCGGGCGGGTACGGCCGGGCGTGGGAGGGCGTGGGGGGTCCGAGAAACGCACCAGGGGGTCCTGTCCCCAAGGGTGCCGGGGAGCCCCAGGGCCAGCCGTGACCTCCTCAGCTACTCCCGGAGGCCGGCACGGGCTGGGCGCAGGGTCCGCACGGGGCCCTGACTCGGGGGCCGCCCCCTGGACCCTGTGGGGGGGCCGGGAAGCGCGTCCTGCACGGGGGGAGCGGACCTGCAGCCAGAGCCCCAGTCGGGAGGAGAAGGAGGAGCGGCCTGCGCGTCCGCGGGCGGGGGCCCGGGGAGCGGGAGTCCCGGGCGAAGATCCGGGGTGCAGGCTGCGCGGGGGGGGACCCAGGCCCGGCCCAGCCCCCACCCGCCGGCCCCGGGCCAGGGTCGGGGCATCCCGGCCGGGGCGGCGGGCGTGGGGGAGCCGCGCGCCGTTTTCGTCCCGCCTCCTCGGCCTCCCCGAGTCCGGGGCCGGGCGCGGGACCCGCGGGGCCCGCGGGGCCGGCGGGGCCGGGGGCGCGGGCGAGGGGCGTACCTGGGTCAGGCAGAGCGGGGACGAATACATCCCTGGCGCGGCGGGAGGCGCAGGGCCGGCCGGAGCGGGCGCGCGGAACTTACTGAGTCATTTTTCCAACCCCCCCCCCGCGGCCGGCGCGCGCCCCGCCGCCGCCTCCCGCTCCCCCTCCCGCGCTCTCCTCCCTCCCTCCGTCTCTCCTCTCCTCTCTCTCTCCTCCTCTCTCTCTTCTTTCCCTGCGCCCCTTCCCTCTCCCGCTGCCCCCTCCGTCCCCGTGTCTCTGTCTCTCCTCCCTCTCCCCTCCCCTCCCACCCGAACCTCCCACTTCTCCACATCCAACTTTCAAAGAAACGAGGGGAAAAAAGCGCGCGGGCCGGGAAGGAGACCCGCTGCCCCCCAGGCCTCGCGCACCCCGCAGTCGCCGGTTCGAATTCCGAGCCGCTCGGGCGCACTGGCGCGCCCCGACCGCAGAGGGGACCGCAGAGGGGCCCCCGGGCCCCTCCGGCCCGGTCGAGGGAGGAGTGGGGAGGGGGCGCGCACTGTTGCTGGGCATTTCGGGGCTGGAGGTGGATTTTTAAGACCGCCCCCCCCGCAACCGCCCCAAACTGGCCGGGAAGTTGGAGGGAAGAGCCAAGGGGTGGTGGGGGGGGGGAGAATGAAGCAGTGACGTGTGCAGAGGCCCGGCATGAGCGCGCGCGGCTGGCGCCTTAAAGATGTACATCCCTCTGCCCCTGCGGCCCCCCAGCTCCAGACAGGGGCTGCAGTGACCCGGCAGAGGGGATTGGCCTCAGCTGCGCCCCCATTGGCCAGAGGGACCCCGCTAACGCAGGAGCCTCCAAGGTTGCTTTCCTCCTTGCCAAAGTGGAGCTCAGGATGGCTTTGGGCTCCCCCATATGCCTCCCCAGCACCCCAGGTTATGTCCAAAAGTAACCTCAGGCTGGCCAGATAAAACCTCTCAGCCTTCTCCCAGGTGGTGTGTTCTTCTCAGCCACCTCTGCCGTGTGCCCATGTCAAGGACCCGGAAACTGAGGCACATGGAATGGCTTGGAACCAGGCCATTTGTCCCCAGGGCGCACGTCCCTCAACCTCCCTCATTCCCTCTCCAGAATAACTAAGCACAGACCTGCCCACTCTCAGTGTGAGCCCCCAGGGCACCTGGTTGGGTGACCGCCTCCTTCCCACCTCAAAGGCTAGGGTGAGCCTTCCTTCTGGCTCTTGGTGTCCTGCTCTGTAAAGTGCCCACACGTGGGGTCAGCCGACATAAGGGTAATGTCACTTAGCAGAGCCCGACTCTGTCAAATGTGCACGGTAGACCTTCTTAGGAAGCCTGACTCGCCTTCTTACCATCTTAAGGCAGGGGCGTGGGAGATGCTAGCAACCCCGATATGCCCCTGTGTTACAGGGGAGGAAACTGAGGCCCAGAGAAGGAGGCTTCTCGCCCAGGGTCCCAGGGCCGGACCAGCAGGGAGCAGGATTCACACGCAGTACGTACTCCCCCGTCCCTGGGCGCTCCTGGCTGCTTGCGGCTGCCGGTTACTCAAAGAGCGCTTAGCCCATTGTGAGCCCTTCACAATGTTTTTAAAACTCCCATTGTGCAGCTGTGGTGGGCATTTCAAACCCCAGGGTGAACAGGGTAGGCCTGAGTCTAGGAACCCAAATACCAAGGTAACATAAAGTGATCTTTTATTATTTAAAAATGCCGTAAACACACTGAGGGCAGAATCCCCAATTCAGACATTTGAAAGTTAAAGTGGATTTCTGAGCATCCCCCTCAGACCGCCCCCCCACACGTGCACCCCATCTGCCACCTCTACTCAGCAGTCCAGGTTCCTTTTTAAGGTAAAGTGGGGACCACAGCCTGCCCCTCTGGGAACCTCAGCTCCACCTCTGTTTAATGGCAACAGCGGGACGCATCTCAGAAGGTAGGGGAGGTCGGAGTGAGGGCCATGTCACTGTTATCGGTGGAAGCAAATGGTGGAACCTTCTGCAAGTTCCCCAGCATCATATATATGGGTGTATTTATAAAATTTCCAGGCAGGAGAGGCCTCTGTGGTGCACACAGTAGGTCCACAGCAAGCCAGCTGCGGTATAGGGTTGCAGCCTAGGTGTCATCTCCTCCAGCCAGGGCTGAGTCTCCCTGTGCCTCAGCTTCCTCCCCCTCTGTGAAGTGGGGCACGGGTAGTTCCCACCCCCTGGGCTGTGCCTGAAGGCAGCGGTTTCTCACCAAAGCATCTGGTGGGTCTGGACCTGTGCGCGAGGGCCAGGAGGGGTGCATGATCAGCTCCCTGCACTTTGGAGCACAGTTCAGCTCCCTTGTTAAAAAATCAAAGTGCATTAACCCCTGGAAATCACTCTCAGGCTTCCCTGTCACCATCCCAGGTACAGATGCACAGAAGTGTTGACTGCCACCCTCCACCACTAATGCCAACAACGCGGAGCCAGCCGCCACGTCCATCTGTGCGAGCCGTCGCCGGCGTGGGCACGGGCTGGAACACTACACAGCTCCATAAAAGAATAAGGGGCTTCCCCACGGAGACGGCTCTGAGAGCCACACTGGGGAGAGTGAGGTATGGACCACATTCCACCACCCACTTGATGCCAGGGGCACCCCAGTCATGACAACCACAAATGTCCCCAGACATTGCCCAGTGTCCCCTGGGGGCAGAACCACCCCAGTTGAGAACACCTGCTATAGACTCAGCCAGAAGACTCAAGATCTCATTTGGGATTTTGAAAAAATATATACATGTGTCCATTATACGCATATGCAGGCATTCTTTATAAGAATATACATGTATGCTTACAAATATATACATTACTAGAATACATGATATATACTTGCATATGTTATATATTCATACACAATATAGCCTTATATCCATTATAGGAATATCCTTTAAAAGAATGTACCGGTATCCTTTATAAAAATATTCAGGTTTCCTTTACAAGAATGTGTCTGTTCCACCCACAGTCGCTCAGACAAAGCTGGATGACAACAGGGCCTCCCCTGGACTGGGGTCCCATGGGTTATGAGGAAGGGTTTTTTATTATTATTATTATTTATTTTTGTCCCTTTAGATGCTCATGAATGGCTTGTGTAATTAAGATGTACACTTTGAAAAAGTGACTGGAATTCACAGAGCAGCTCAGGCAGAGATGACAGGAGCCCTCATGGTAAAACCAGAGCTGCCATACCCCTCAGCCCTCTGGGGGGTCCTATGTAACCCCACTTTTTAGATGAGAAACAGGCTCTGGAAGGGGGTGTTCAGGTCCTAGGCCATGAGAAGCAAAGGTGGGACATGACGCCTGAGCTGGCACAGACACACAGACACTACAGAGACACATAAACTCACACTACACACAACACACACAGATTTCCACATACACAGGTCAGATACAGACACGCAGATCCAACGTGACACATACAAACACGCACAGTCACACATGGTCACACACACAGTGACATAGAGATTCACATGAAGACAGCCCCCCCACAGACCCACACACAGACCCACAGACCCACATAAGTGCACACGCACCCCAAATGCAACACATGTACACTCATCCACAACCACACACTCACGTCCAAACATAGCACATGCTCACAAGCACACACACAACAGAACCCCTCCCAGTAGTCACATAGGTACATGTGTACATGCTGCGTGCACACACCATGACACATGGCACACCACATCCCTGCCCCTCCTTCCTGGCAGTCCCCATCAACTCCCCCCACAGCTGGGGTCCTCCACCTCCCACAACGCAGGTGCCTGTCTGAATGTGCATTTTTGTGTGTATGTCTGTGTGGGTCCGTGTGTGCTTGCATGTGCACCTGTGTGTGTGCACGATGTGTATATGTGGCTGTGACCGGGTACCCCATGACGGTGTGTCCTGGGTGTATGCTTACGAAGGTGCATACACGAATGTGTCCCCTTGGGCACCTGGCAACCAGTGGGATTGGAGGTGAGGGTGGCAAGGGGCTGTATGTGAGCACCTGCGGCCAGGGTAGGTAGGGCAGGGTGAGTACGGAGTGGGGGTGTGGGAGGGGATGGGAGCATGTGACCCTGAGCACTGCCTGTGTCCCCCTGTGAACAATGTGGAACCCCTTTTCCTCTTCCCAAACAGCTGCTCAGGATGGGATGCAGGTTTCAGGTAAAAAGCAGAGATTTGGACTGGCCTTGGGCTTTCACAGATAGAAAATTCTATTAAGGCCCAGGGTGGAGGGGGGGCGCAGCAGGGGTTCCCCTGGAGGGCAGAAAACTGGCGCTTTGTGGCTCCCCACCCTCCTGGGGCCTGGTCCCTGACAAGCCTGGGAGGCAGCATGGGGCGGGGGACAGCTCCCAGTCTGGGGACTGAGGGGTTCTCCTTGGCCACCCTCCTGGGCCGGACCTAGCCTCTGAGCTTCTGTCACCACCTCTCCCTCTGGTCTTCCTCTGCCTCAGAGGTGTGGGGACCCCGCCACCCCGCCCCCTCCGAGCAGGTCCCCGCGCACGCGGGGGACTTCGCAGTCACAGAGAGATTGTGTCGCGGCGCAACCTCGCGCCTGAACCTCAAGCCGGGACCACCCCGGGCCCATTAGGGACCCGAAGCAGCGAGAAGTGAGGGGGCCCTGGCGGGGGGTGAGATGAGGGGTCAGAGTTCTGGCGAGGCGGAGGAAGCACCCGCCCCCAACCCAGGAGCCCCGCTGCAAGAAAACAAGGAACTGGGGAGGGGGGAGTGTAGACCCATCCTCAAGACAGTCACTCAGAGCCAGTCACACAGAGACAGCCAATGTCCCCTGGGAAGCATCACACGACACCATCCCCCACTAGCGGGCACCCCCTCTCGGCGCCGCACACTCACACGGGGACAGCCCACACGGTCACCCATGGACACGGAGCCCCCGAGGACACGCGGGCAGCTACAGCGTCGCAGTCCCATTCGCAGCACAGGGGCGCGCGGCACGGCCGCCCGGCTACCCGAAGCCACGCACCGTCCCAGAGCCGCACAATGCCCGACACACACGCAACACCACACACCCGGCCACGTGGGTGCGCGGACACACACGCACGCAGAGAGGGGGGACCGACGCCGCGCGCCCCGCGGACCCGCCGACAGGGACGGGGCCGCCGGGAAGCACGGACCCGGAACGCCCCCTCGGATCCCCGTGCGACCGGTCAGGGGGGCCCTGGAGAACCCAAACGCGGCCGCGGAGTGCGGACGCCGCTGCCGCGCGCGGACCGGACCCCGGAGCCCTCAAGTGCAGCCGCCGACGCGCGCGGGCCCGGGGCACGCGAGGCCGAGACCTGGGGCCCCCCCCGGCGGAGCCCGGGGCACTCGGCGGCCGGGCCGGGGGGGAGGCGGGGGCGGGGGCCCGAGCGCAAGCCCCGCGGCGGGCCCTGCGCGGCGCCGAGCGCGGCCGCCGCGGGCTCCAAGTTCACGGCGCCCGGCGCGCTCTCCGCCCCTCGGCGCAGCGGCCATTTTCCGCTAGCTGGCGCCGCGCTCGCACGGGCCGGCTGTCCCCGGGGCCGCCGCGACCCCCGCGCCCCCGCCCCGCCCGCGGCCCCTCCCCGGCCCTGCACCCCGCGGGCCGCGCGCTCGGGGGTCGTGCGCCCCGAGCCGCGCCCACCGCTGCAGGCCGGGCGAGGAGGGGGCGGGGGCCCGGCCTGGTTGCGGGGGACCGTCTCCCGGGAGCCCCGCCCTCCCCGCCAACTCCGCGGCGCCCGCCAGGGGCCCCCCACTTGGGGTGCCCCTCTGCGCCCCGCGCGCCAGCTCCGCCCCCCGCCGCGAGGAGGGCGGCACCCGCGGGCGGGGGTCCAGCGGCGACGGGCGGGAGTGGGGTCCCCGCGTCAAGCCCTTTCCCCGGGCGGCGCCCCTAGACCTGGCAACTTTCGCCCGGAGCCTACGCACCACCCCGAAAACTCCCCGGGCGAAAACGAAAGTGGGGGCGGCGACGTACCATGGCGCTGCTGGAGGAGGCGAGGCCGGCGCCGGAGCGAGCGCGCTCGGTGCCCGGCGAGGGGGGGCCGAGACGGCGGGAGGGCGCGGGGGAGGGCGCGGGCGCGCGGGGGCTGGGGGGAGGGGGCGCGCCGCGCCCGCCCCCCCGGCCTGCAGGACCCTCCCCTCGGCCCGCCCCCCCCGGCCCGCGCGCCGCCGGGGCCTCAGGCCTCCGCGCGCCCGCGCCGCGGCCGCCGCGGCTCCATCCCCGGCCCGGCCCGGCCCGGCCAGCGGCCGCCGCGGCGGGTCCCGGTCCCGGGTCAGCCCCGCGGGGGACCGAGCGGATCCACCTTCGCCGCGGCGCGCACGCGCTCACACACGCGCTCTTTCACGCACGCACAGACACGGACACAGACACACACAGAGACACAGACACACGCACACGCGCGCACACGGACACGCGCGCGCGCAGACAGCCGGGGGACACCCGCGGCCCGGGCTGCCTCGGCTCCGACATGGTCTCCCCGCACAGCGACGCGCGTGGACCCGCTCGCGGGGCGCCCGCAGCGTGTTCCAGACACGCATGGCCTGTGGGTGTCACCCGGACACACACAGACCCACGAGCACAACCGATCGGGTGTCTCGGACGCACACCTCCTGCGAGATGCCACCAACACAGACTCACACTGACAGCCTGCGGTGTCACCCAGACACAGGGGACCCGCATGCCCACAGCCTGCGGGGTGTCACCCGGTCACAGGGGACCCCCATGCCCACAGCCTGCGGTGTCACCCAGACACGCAGATCGAAGGTCACAGAAAGACACCTGAGACCTGGGACTGACCCGCACACCCATCTCCAGGACTCCACCCCGGGCCCTCCCGCCGGCCACCGTGGCCCGTGAGCGCAGGTGCCCCAGATAGCACAGTCACAAACACGCACGGCGGGGACATGGGACAAACGGGGACACAGACAGAGACCGGGACACCGAGGCCGACAGACCTGGGGGGCGGGCATCCCCTGGGGGTCCCGCTGGGGCTGCAGGCAGGGCGGGGGCGGGAGGGTGCTCCGCCGGCCCATAGATGGCGGGGAAAGCGGGCGCCCCCTTCCCGCGTAAGGATTAATGGCGACGTCCCCGTAGCGGGAGAGGGACCAGACGGAAGAGGGTCAGCGCCCCCGCCACTGCCTGCCCGGCCGCTGCGGGCTGGGCCGCGGTGCCGCAGCGCCCCCGCCCCCACCCCACCCCACCCCCGCGCTCTCCTGCAGTCCCCGCTCCGCCCGCAGTCGCAGAGGAGGCGCCGCCCCCTGCCCCCCTCCCAGCCACTGCGTCTGGCGCAGCTGGGGGACGCTGGGAGGGGGACCTTCCCGGCCCGGTGGGATGAAGGTTACATTATCTTCATCTGTCTGGGTTCCCCTAAGTCTGCGACCCTGGTTCCCTCCAGGAATTCAGGGACCCCTTTGGAGAAGTGGTTCCTTGCTCCCCCACGGAGGACGCCAGAGTCGAGGGCCGGGGCAGGCAGCACCCCAAGAGGAGACAGCCAGGCCCTGGGCCGCCCTTTTGAAGCCATGGCTGACTTTGGGGGCTTCCGGAAGTTGATTCTGTGGTTGCAGTGTGCAAATCTTGAGCCCCCCACTTCCCACGCCCTGGGGGCTGGGACATCTCAGGCCAATGGTAGTGACAACAGCTCGGTCTGCACGGTAGATGCTCAATAGGGACTGGGCCGTGTAACCAGCCCTTCCCGACCATCTCAGGAGCAGTCACTCTGGGACGTCATCTGCACATTTTTCTCCCCATTTTTCAGCAGAGAAAAATGAGGCCCAGGGAGGGGAACCCATCTTCCCGGTGTCAACCAGCAGGTCAAAAGCCCAGGGACCCTGACCATAACTCCTTCTTTAGCATACTCCGCTGGCGGGCACGGGGAGGCCCCGGTCTCCCCTCTCCCAAACCTGAGGCCAGAGGAAGCAGGCTGGGAACTCCGGCTCTGGCCAGGCAAGGGTTAAGGGGATAGAGACCTCCTCCCCTCTCAGTGCATCTCTAATCTGCCTCTGTTAATCCCCAGCTGGAATCCTCAGTCCCTTCTAGGCCTCAGGGAATTTAGGTACCTGAAAGGAAAGGAAGGGAGGGGAAGGGTGGGTTGGTAGCTGCTAAGGGAGGGGGAGAATTGGGGTCCAGAGGGCACTAAGTGAGAGCACAGAAGCGGCCCCTCACCCATCATTTCCCCTAGGAGGCCATCCTTGGGCCTGCAGGGGTGGTGTTCACTGCTTTACCCCAGCCTACTCACATACCCCTCACACCCCTGTGAGGTGGGTCCTGTACCTCCATCTGCATTTCACAGATGAGGAAACTGAGGCTCAGCAAGGTTTAGACACCTGCTAAAGGTCACCCAGCTGGTGAGTGATGACGGTCCACAGAACATTTTCCTGAGAGCGGATTTCCAAATTACAGTTTCTTTTGCCATCTGATCAGATTGAGAATCTCTCAAATCATCAAAGTCTACTCTTTCTGCCTAACAATTCTTCCCTATATCTTTCTCTTTCCTCTCACAGTTTACTATGAACAGCAAAAAGAAACTAGGAAATCTCCCTCTGCTAAAGATCCAAGTTCATCGCTCACTTACAAGTTCTGCTTTCTATTTAGCCATGGGACACAACTCAGCTAAGTTTCTGCTCCTCTCTAAAGAGGTGCCTCTTTCCTCCAGATGTGCCGGACTGCAGCTCTTCCATTCTAGAACATCCCCTGAGACAGACTGATTAGCAAACATATAAAAAATGTCTGGCTTTACAGAGACCGAAGAAAGGATAACAAAAAATTAAGAACATACCAAACTCTGGCACTCGCCAAAGTGGCTAAAGTTTTTAAAATTGATAAAACCCAGTGCTGGTGAGGATGTAGCGAAACAGGCATTTTCATAAATTGCTTGGAGCTAGACGTGTGCATGAATTGGAAAGCAGTTTGGTAAGAGGCCTGTCTCTGGCAGAGGCCTAAGACAACTTCAGACCATATGGTTCAACTTAAAAGGGGTCTATCCCGAACTTGGGAAAGCATATATATATGCCAAGATGCTTGATGCCATATATTTGTGAAAAATTGCTACATGTCAGTATTTCTCAGCCTTTTTTCATTATTGCTTCCCCCCCGAGCTGTTTTAGACAATGTTTCCGAATCATCCTCGTGAAAATTTAATATCACAGAAATACTGCACATTTGTTTGTGTACTGTACGTATATCTGTGTTTTATACATTAAAAGAGTAACATTTTTTCACCCCCAAGAACTGATTTTTGCCTCAGCTGAGAATGATATAAATAATGATACAAATAATGGTATAACCTTTTAATGGAATGTAGCATAGTTCTTTAAAAAGAATGAAATTGCAGTAAGAAAAAGACAACTATTTAAGAGGAAAATGTGCAAAAAGCATGAACAGGCATATTGTGAACAATGAAACATGAGTGGTCAACAAATGCATGGAAAGATGTCCAATCTATTCTGGGACTGAAGAAATGCAATGGCTAAGCTGCAACGAGACCCCATCTCACCCTATGTCACTGCCCCTAATTTAAAGTGTCCAATAATACCAAATGTCAGGGAAGCTGCAGACACACAGGGCTCTTCCCTGTTGCAACCGCTTTGGAAAACGAACTAGCGTTCATCCCAACACCGAACATTCATGAGCCACATAACATAGCTTTCCCTCTCCCAGATACTCAGCCACAAGAAAACCTTGCTTGTCGCCCCAGGAAACATGCCCAAGAATGTTCACCACTGAGCTGTGAAGAAGGCAAAATCCCCAAAACAACCTGAGTGCCCATCACTGAGAGCACGGAGAAATGCACTGTGGGAAACTCACCCAAGGGCCTATTAACTGGCAGCCACAGTGCTGTTCCAGCCACATGCAAACGGTATGGATGGACTTAGCAATGTGACATCAAGTGGAACAGGAAGCTTCCAAACAGTATAAACAGCATGATCTCCCCTTATGAAGTTGCAGCAACTAAACGAAACAACATTTTGGGGGAAATACATATTTGAGGTACAATTATTTTCAAGCAAAAAAAAGATAAATTCCAGATTCAGGAGTATAGTTAACGTTGTGGGGAGATAAGTCCAGAGAGCAAGATGGTGGGGTATTTTGGGGTACAGGTTATTGCTGAAGTTCTGCTTATTCTGGTGACCCTGAGTTTGGGGGTATTTACTTTATTCTCATATTGATGTTTACTAATAAATGCAACAATGGTGAGAGCAAGTCACGAGTCAGAGTGAGATTGAATCCATTCCAGATCTAAAGCCCCCTTAAATAGCTAAATTACTCACTCAAAATTAAAACGTGCTGAGAATAAATACTGTTATCTCCATGTCGGGGGGTGCAAGGGAGAGTCTGTCTTGTTCATGGCTGCCTCCCTGACTCCGAAAACAGTGCCTGGTACATAGTAGGTGCTCAACTAACATTTGCAAAATAAATGGAAGTCTCTGAGGGACCAGAGGCCTTATAAAATCCATGTAAAAAAGAATTTCATATGTGTGTACATGTAAGTATTAAATATGTATGTTATATATTATATGTTATATATACGTACATAAAATGTATTTGATAAAATGTATATGTATTAAGAATGATACATATTGTATGTATATATATATGAAATGTATATAACTAAATATGTATTGTGTACATATATATAGATATTAGATATGCCATATGTACTATGCATTATATACATAAAATTATTTTATATTTTACAACATGGTTACATGCTACATTAGATAGGCATATACATTAGATATGTATATGAAACATTTAAACATACGTATTTAAAAGAATCGCACACACACACAAGCACACACACAGTAGGCTTCTTCAAACACAGCACTAATACGAACTAATCTCCTGGGTGCTTTGTTATGGGTGGGGAAGAGACACCCCAAAGCACTGAATGACAGAGACATGCTCCCAACACCGCGTGAGAAGAGCACACACGGAGCCACATGGCACAAAGTGGCGGCGGATCGCTGGCCGCACTTTGCAGATGGGGAAACTGAGGCCCAGAGCCACTTCCTGCTCCCCGCAGCCTCTGCAGCACTGATGCAGGCGTGGGCAGCAAGGGAAGGGATGGGCGTGGCTGCATGTCCATTGCGGTCTCGCCTGTCTGGCTTCTCCCACTGGGCACAACTACTCGGCAGCTCAAAGGCCTTGTTACGTGGATCCATAGCTCGTGCCTTTGTACGGCTGGCTGGTCCGCCATGGGCTAGGGGCATGGTCCTTCTGCTATGGTACACCTGATGCTGGACCCTGGCTGGTGTCTGCAGGGGGACAGGTCGACTAGGCGGCCAGGCCTCCTTGCACCAACTTTTGCAGCAGCATCCCCCAGGTGGGATGGACACACGCTAGCCACACGCGTGTGAAAGGCTTCGCATGGCCATGGACTTTCATTCCTCTCGAGTAAAGACCTGGGACTAAAAGGCAGGACCCTGTGTTGACAAGTGTGTGTCCAAGGTCCTGAGGACTTGCTGAACTGTTTTCCAAAGTGGTCCCCCATTGGACATGCCCACCTACAGTCTGGGACTTCCAGCTGCCCCACATGGGGTGGCCCAGACGAACAGGGGGATAGACATATCGTTGGGGTGAGTGCCAATCAGATGGCAGCAGGGCTGAGGGATTGGGCCAGGTGAGGGATAAATCCAGCGGGGGCTGGATTACACAGAGGACAGGGGACAGGAGTGGCCGCAGGTTTGCGGTGGGGCCAACACCCTGGATTTTAACTGCATGGGGGTTGCCACCGGTCAGTCACGCCGGGGATGGCCAATCCTCCAGGGCTTGCCCTTGAAAGGCAGTCGTCAAGTCGAGAGTACCAAAGCCCAGGTTGGCCCTGAGCGATCTCCATGCGTGTCTAGTGGTGGCGGCTAGAGTCCTTGAATCTTTGTCCCCTGTTGGTATAAGGGCTCGGCTTCCAGGTCTCTACCTCAAGCAGTGAGGACAGCGGCCCAAGGTACAGACAGGAGCCGCCAGGCCTGGGTTCAAATGCCAGCAGTGTGACCCTGGGCAAGTCACCTGAATTCTCTGAGCCTCGGTCTGCCCACCTAAAATGGGGGCAGCATGGGAGCCGTAGTGAGGATAGTGGAAGTCATTTGCAAAGTGCCTAGAAGGGGATCAAGCACCCAGCGAGTGACAGAGAAGGGTCCGTTACATAGAAAACATACGCAGCCGGAGACGCCAGGCTGTCCACCACAGCTCTGCCTCAGTCACCAGGACAAGCTCAATGCCTAACGCTAGGGGACTGCGAAGACATCCCGGGGGTGAGGTGGGGGTGGGGGGAATTTTCATCGGGGTGGGAGAAATGTGACATTGACAGGGGAAGAAACGAGCGTGCGACTTTTGTCCGAGCCACAGTTTTAACAATAGCATGTGTGCCTGGCCCGAGCTTGTTCTGTGCCCAGCTCTGTTCAGAGTAACTCTGGGGTCACATACTTTTTCTGTCAAGAGCCAGAGAGTAAATACTTCCAGCTCTGCCAGCCAGATGGTCTCTGTCACGCCTCCTCAGCTCTGCCAGTGTAGCCGGAAAGCCAAAAGCCACCAGGGACGGCATATCAATGAATGGGCCCTGTGCCAATAAAACTTTATTTACAAACACCGAAAGGTGAATTTCACATAATTTTCTCATGTCGCAAATGTTAGTCTCCGTCGTGGGGCAGGGGGAGAGGAGGGGGTACCCCTCCGGGGTAAGAATTAATGGTGATTTCTTCCAATCACCTAAAATTGTAAAAACAATTAGTAGCTCATGTGCTGAACGAAAACGTCCGGCCCCTGGTTCACTGATGCCTGAGTTTTAACTCTTTGCCCCAGTTCCACGTGGAAAAAACCGTCATGGATTCCCATTTACAGATGAAGAAGCCAAGGCCCAGAGAGGTTGAGGGAGTTGCCCAAGGTCACACAGCCAGGGCGCAGCAAGCTGGGACCCAAACCCGAGCAGCCTGGCCCAGCTTCCTAAGCGTGGGCCTCCTCGTTCTTAGCTGTGAAAAGGGCAGGAAAATGAAAGGGGCGTGGGGAGGGCTGGACCAGGAGGACAGAGGTCAGAGTTGCACCAATGGTGTGGGCTGATTTTTACCCCTTTTAGATGTTTCTGCGGGAAGTGGTATTAAAATGGGGGTGGGGGAGGGGCATCCAGACTTCCCAACAGAAGCCACCGTCCTGGCCTTCAGATGTCCATCTGCGAGCATCACCGTTACCCCTGGCGTTCTCCCGAGCCCTGGGCGGTGAGCGGCAATGGGGATCATTGCGCCCGTTATATAGATGAGGAAACGGAGGCTCACGGGTGGCCCCGCAGCCCTAATGACAGCTTACACTGTGCAGACAGCCATTTGGGGCTATTAACCCATTTGATGACACGCAGCACTGGGGATAGGCAGGGGAACCCTTGTTAGCTTGTTTGGTAGACGAGGAATTGGCTTGGGCCCAGAGAAATAAGTCGCCCAGGATCACACAGCGGACATGTTGGTGTGACCAGGCCTGTGGGGTCATGTCCAGAGGTGAAGGCCAGACCCCTCTTCCTATTCCTTGCCTTGTACCTGTCCCCTCGATAAGTCTAGTACCCACCTGGCGACATACGTGGTTGTTACATTATTGACTATATTCCCTGTGCTGTGCTTTACGCCCTCATAATTCATCTTTTTAAGAATCCAGATGAACGCAGAAATTCCACGATAAACGCAGGATCGTGTTGGAATAGAAACAAAGTCAGAATTACTATTTTTTTTTTTTTGGCCCCAGCTTCCTGTTCGCTCTGCAGGTCCAGCAGGGACGGAAGGCCAGGTGGCCTGGGGGGATCCGGAGACAATGGATGGAACAGCCTAAGCACAGGCCTGGAGTCAGTGAAGCCTGCAGGGCTGCTGGTGGGAGACAAGGCAGCCTTGGGGGCTGTGTCTGCTGCCCTTCGTGGGGGCCATCCTGTTGCTGCAAAATGAGGGGATGAGGGTGCGAGATGCGCCTCTCCGTCCGCCCATCCCACCGCCCCATCCCACCCCACCGCAGCCTACCCCACCCCCAGCTACTGAGCTCCAGGCCAGGCGTGAGCCCGTCTAGGCTTGGCTCCAGCACCTTCTTCCTGCCAACAGTTCCTCTCTCTCTCTCCTTTTGATTCTGTTGGAGGGAAAAAAAAAAAAAAAACAAAAAAAACCAGAAAACCTCTCTCTCTGCCTCCACCACTACCGCTGCCGGGAGGAATTTGACATGGCAGCGGGCCCAGGCCTCCGCCCTCCCCCAGGCTGTCCTCTGCCAAGTGCGTCGTGGCCCAACCAGGGGACCCTGTGAGGGTGGCACCCCCTGCCCTGGGCACGGAGGCACGGAGGCGCTCCCTGCCTCAGTTTCCCCTCTGGGAGACCAGCAGGCCTGCTCCAGGGACCCACCTCCCCCAGACATCATCCTTTCCAGGGCTCGGCTCCACACCCCTCCCCTGCCCGGGCCTGAGACCATCTGTTTGTTCTCCATGGAAAACCTCAGCACTGGGGTTGCAGTTGGCAGCGAGATTCTGGGGCCGAAGGCAGGGCCTCCGGGCCTGAAATGCAGGGAAGAGGGCTGGCCTGGGCCTCAGCGCCCCTGAGGGTTGAGGCTGGCTTCTGGGCTGGGTGGGGGTCGAGACCCCCACTCACATCTGTACACAGACCTATCTCCTCAGTCCCCCCATCCCGCCAGAACTGGGCCCGACGCAGTCCATGCTAGTCAGGACTGAGGCCCAGCCAACCGCACAGCCAGGCCCGGCCAGGCCCCGAATCCTTCCCACAAACACAAACACAGCCGCCGCCTCACTCGCTCGTCTGCCTTCTAATCCAGAAAGAAAATCATGTGGACGCGTAGGTGGCTGCCCGTGTGACAAGGTGGCCCGGGCTGCTGGATGCATGGCTGAGAGGAAGAAAGCTGGGAGAGCGCGGGAAGGTGGGTCAGGCTTGGGGGTGCAATTGTAAGGAGCAGAGTCTTGAAGGAGGTGAGAGGGGAGCCATGGTGGGGGCAGTGTGCCAGAGGGTGTAGCATGTGCAAAGGCCCTGGGGCAGGGGCAGGACCAGACCCGGCCTGTCAGGGAGCAGGGAGGAGGCCAGAGCGACTGGAGTGGAGTGAGCAACGGGAACAGAGGGAGGGGGCGGGGCAGGCTGCACAGGGCCTTGTGGGCCTCAGGAGGACTGGGGCGACTTGGGCATTTAACCCTGAGGGAGACGGGAGCCCAGGAGGGCGGTGGGCAGAGGAGGAAAGAGAGGAACCCGATGCGGGTGCTCGCAGGTCTCCTGGCCGCTGTGGAGTGGGTGGACTGTGGGGCGAGGGTGCGAGCAGGGGACCAGGATTGTGTAGGTGCAGGTGGGTGATGGTGGGGTGGGATCAGACGAAGCCTGTGCACCCACATCGCTGGACCCTTCTTCACCTCTGCATCAGCTTTCCATGCAGGCATCATCATCATCACCCTCGCATTGATGGATAAGCAGATTATGGCCCACATGGGGAAAGGGCCTTGTCCCACACCCCACAGTATTTAGGTGGCACATTACCTCTCCCACTGTCCAAAGCCCTCCGAGGCTCCCCATTGCCCTTGATAAAATCCTCCCCTCCGGGCTGCCCACAGCCCTGCACGGCCGTCCTCACCCCCCCGCCCCCCACTCTCCCTCTTCCCCTCGCTCACTCTGCTCCAGCCATGCGGGCCTCCTCCCGGCTCCTCTAAAGAACCAGGCTCGGTCCTGCCCCAGGTCCTTTGCACAGATCGTGCCCGCTGCCTGGACTGCTCTCCCTCCAGTGTGGCTTTTCCTCACACCTGCCTTGTTCCCCTTCACATCCTCAGAAATGTTTCCAGTACCTTTAAGCACCTTTAAGTGTAATTCAGGCTCGGCCAGGGCAATGACAGCCGAGGGCACATATCAGTGTGGGGATCTCCCAACCCTGAGAGCCCCTACTTTAGGGCCAGTATGATGGGTTCGGGGATCTAAGGGGCCCACCCCCAACCCTTTCATGGGGCCAATGGGCTTCACCCAGGGGTGCGGCCTGACTGGCTGGGGCCCTTTCATTGGCCAGAGAGTGCCCAGCCAAGTCCTGGTAGGCCACCCAGCGAAGCCCAGTCTCCCACTGGGGCCCCTTCTTCTCGGGGGGCCACCCCCGGGCGCAGGGTTCCAGGCTTTGTCCTAGTGCCCAGTTCTGAGTTGCTTTCTCTTTCCTGGTGGTGCCCGCGGGGCTGAGGTGGTGGCACTGCCCGGGCATGCCAGCGTGCCGCCCTCGGATGTCGCAACTGTGGGCTGCCCTGGGCCACTCTGCCAGTTCCTGGAACCCTGGCTGGCACGGCTGGGGGTGTTGACTGTGCACCCCTCCCCACGTGGGCCAGGTCTTGCGTGGCGGGGAGCCCGGGGCGCAGGGGCCGGTCCTACCCCAGTGCTGTGTGTCCCAGACAGCCACGCTCCTCTCTGGGCTTCGGATCTCTCCTCTGCTAAAGGGGAACTTTGACCCCTTGAGTGGGGGCTGATGAGGCCATAAAGCAGCAGTTCTGGGGTGGCAGTTCTTCCCCGCAGGAGACACTGGGTGACTTCTGAGGAGATCTGTGGTTTTCGCACTGGAGGAGCACCTGATATCGGGTGTGGGTGGCGGCAGGGGTGCTTCTCAACACCCCGCAGTGTCCAGGACGCCCCCCCCCCGCACAGACACACAGAATAGAGAGGCCCAGACGTCAGCAGTGCCGCGGGGGAGAGGGGTCCCGCAGTTTTGGAAACCAGAGAACACTGTCCAGCGGAGGGGCTGCCTGCTTACGCTCAGTCACCCAGCACGCAGCTACCTGATGGCTCTGGGAGGTGCGAACACGGCAGCACCTACTGTGTGCCAGGTGCTGCCCGCGCCTCTGATGCACGCGAGTCCATCTAGCAGGTCCCCTCCCCACCCCCCACGCAGCCCTCTCTCCTTGGCTCGTTTCAGAGACGCGCAAACGGAGGCCCCTGCCACAGTCACATGGAGACCAAAGCCACCTCAGGCTCCCTCCATCCCAGTGCTCAGCCCGGCCCCGGGGCCACGACCTCTGCCCAGGGACCACTGTACCCACCTCCACAGGCTGCCCTGGTTTGACAAGAGCACACAGTAGGTGCTCCTGCAGCCCAGCCCCCCAGTGCTTGCCTGCAACGACGGAGAGGGGCCTTGTCACCCATCTGGAGGTCATTCCCAGCGTCCACACCTGGTGTCTCTTCTCACACGTGGCCTGAGCTCTGTTGGTTGTTACATGTTGCGGGGGGCACTCCTGCATGTAGTATAGACAGACTCGCTAGTTTGCTACTGGGAACACCAATAGCCAGTGTGGACGAGAGCCTGGCGGGCGCAAGACCCTGTGCTAAATCCTGTACGCACTCAGCGCAGGGGTCCTCGGAGCTGCCCCCACTCTACGGGTGGGAACTGAAGCCGGAGATGTCCGCGTCTCTTCCAGGGCTGCCTGGCCTCGTGTAACCTGCAGGTCCCAGGTCACCTCAGACTCGCACCGGGCACCTTGGGGGATCCAGCCCCACACACAGAGGCTGCTGCCTACATTTCTGCCACGTTGGACCCCCCACTACTCCACCCCAACCCTCCTGGGAGGGAGAATGTGCTGCTGCTGACACGCTCAGGGCTTCTCTGGGCTCCCCCCAGGGCCCTCCGGACAGTGGGAGGAGAAGCAGAGCACCAAGAGGGATGAGGGCGAGGCACTCGGTGCCACTTGGTGGCACTGCCCAGGTTCACAGATGTGGCCCATTTTTCTCCCCCCGTGGACATGTTTCACGCCCTTAGAAGTGGAGCCAAGCCAAGGGCGGGCGAGTGAGGACCCATCAGGAGGAGACAGGGTTGGCCTGGGAAGCTATGGCCACCGGCCCATGGGCGGCGGGCCTCCAGGCTGGCTGGTGGCCTGCAGGCCTGGAACTCTTCGGCGTTTTTTGGGATTCCGAAGATGTCGTGACTCAGGGGCCGGGCTGGAGCTGAGATGGAGTCCTGGTTTTGTCACTTGCTGTGTGACCCTGGGCACAGGTCCAGGGGTGAGATGGAACCTGGCACCTCTGGGGACAGCAAGGCCATGGCATGTGGTGACCAGAGTCAAGTGCAGGCTGTGGGGGTGCTGGGGAGGCCTCCTCCGCCCAGCCCCTCGCCCGCGGGCCTGGCGTGGGCACCAGGGCGTGGGCTCGGCCCCGCCCGGGACTCGGGAGCCTGTCTACACACGCAGGGCCCGGGCCCAGCCTCCCGAGTCCTGCTCCCCTCTCTCTGGAGCTTCTCCCTTCAGGTGGGGGAAACTGAGGCCCAAGGGTGCCAGGGTCTCACAGGCAGAGGTTGCTGAAAGACACAGGGCGTGGGGACACCCCCCACATGTACCCCGTCACTGCCCACCTCAGGCGCTTCCCGGATGCGCGTCCCCCACTGTGTGGCTGATCGGACAGGTGCTTCTGTCGCTCGGGCCTCAGTTTCTCCATCTGTCCCAAATGCACCCGCTGACAGGCCCGGCAGGGGTCGCTGCAGGACAAACACACCTAGTTCTGTGCATCGCAAGTCCTGCCCACAGAGCCCACGGGCCCCTGTCCTGTCCCCGAGGCCACGAGGAGGCGAGGAGCGGGCAGTCGGCCCTCCGCAGGCTCAGACCCCAGCTCTGCCGCCCACGAACTGTGTGGCCTCGGGCAGGTGGCCCCCGGGTCGGCGCCCCCGCTGCCCCATCTGCAGCATGGACACAGGCCCCGAGGACCGCGGCTGCGATCATCGCTGACTGCGCTGCTGGCTGAGGAGTGTCCTCAGAGCCGTCCCTGCATGTCCCCACATTCCATTCCAGGCCATGGTCGGCAGGCAACGGCGGCAGTCCCCGTCCCTGTCCCTGTCCCTGCCGGTGGCTCCCAAAGGCCTGCCAGGTGCAGGCTTGCCCCCCTCTCCCACTTCCCTCCATCTGAAGGGGGTTTCTTGGCCTTTGCCCTTTGCCTTCTGACCTCCAGCTGCAAGCAGAGGGCAGGCAGGGGCAAGCTGTAGCCGGGTGGCAGGAGGGGGGGTGGCAACGGCCACTGGCAGCCTCCGGACCCATCTGGGAGGCTGTGTCACTGTGGGGGGGTGCCTCCCTTGGGGTGAGAGCCTCGGGGTAAGAGATTGGACCCTCTGTCCCTGCGGGCCCAGGGTGGGGGGCAGGGAGCCGTGGCTGGCACCCACAGTGGGTGGGTAACGGCAGGAAGTCAGTTGCGGAGGGAGAGAGTCGTTGGCACTGCGATTTCCGGCTGTGCTGCTGGGTTATGCAAAGGGGCAGAGCGGTGGGGTGAGGAGGGCGGGCACCCCGGTGCCACCACCTGCCGTGGGCCCGTCTGGCCCAGGAGGGAAATGAGGGCTCGGGGCAGGGTGGCCGCTAGCGTGACGCTGCCCGGCGGGGACTTGAGTCTGCGCCTGTCAGGACTGGGGCCCCGCACCCCATTTCTCCCTCCACTGGGTGCCTCGGGGGCTGAGGGCTGGGGGCAGCGGCTTGGTTCCTCAGCTCCCGGCCCTGCCCCCGACACGGCACAGGACCCCCAGCCTCCCTCTGTCCCTGACTCCTTTCCAGTTCTGACTTTCCCTCATTCAGCAGGCACTGTGCCAGCACCCGTTTACAACGCTTTATGGGGTGAACGCGTTGACCCTTCCTAGGGAGGGACCCAGGAGGAGGGGCACCAGTATGATCCCCAGCTCACAGACAGGGAAACTGAGGCACGGAGCAGCACAGCGCCTGCAAGGCACGGCGGGCAGGGGAGCTGGGACACAGACCCAGGTGTCGGGGTCTGGGGCCGCCCTGAGGCTCAGACAGAGGGGATGGTGTGCGCCGTCCTCCAGCGTCTTGGTGACAGCCACCAGGGTCGCGGTGCCTCAGGCCAGTCCTGGGGCTGCCCTGCCCCCAGGGACCCCGTGCGTGCAGGGTCACCACCTCCTCTTGGGGTTCATCCTAACGGCACACAGTGTGCGTCCGCTGAGCGCTCACTACGTCTGGGTCCACTCCTGTGCGGGCTTCTCCACAACCTGGAGGGCAGGCCCCCCCTTTTCAGGAGGAGTCACTGAGGTGCAGAGCTGGAAGGTGACACTCCTGGGGCCAGAGCTGACCCAGAGCCTGACCTGAGATTTATGCTCCCATTTCTCAGACACGCTCCGTCAGCTGTGCCTTGCCCTGCCACCCGCTGGACCTGGTCTGGGGTGGGCAGAGGCCTCCCGGGACGTCAGCGAGAGAAGGGGGTGGCCGGGGCACGGGGAGGGAGGGCCGGGCTGCAGAACCCCCTCCTCGACGACCAGGCCCAGCTCCAAGTGCCCCACCCCCCACCCTGTTAACGAGTGACAGAGGAGGGGAAGCCTG
This sequence comes from Cynopterus sphinx, assembly GCA_030015415.1. Classification (NCBI taxonomy): domain Eukaryota; kingdom Metazoa; phylum Chordata; class Mammalia; order Chiroptera; family Pteropodidae; genus Cynopterus; species Cynopterus sphinx. The sequence goes on along the minus strand of CM057390.1, from coordinate 38,058,013 downwards.
CACAAATCAAACAAACAGGGAGAGGTCGTTTATGTAATCTCTAAGACAACGTGTCCTCCCTAGCCGGGATCAGGTCCGGTGTCCCCCAGACAGCCCTGGGGGGTGGGCATCCCGCTCCCTCTGTGCCTTGCCCCAGGGCCTGGCCCCCCAGCCCCCACTGCCGGGGGAAGGTCGCAGTGAAGGGGGTGGCGGGTGCTGCTGGTAGGGTGCCAGCTCTGCCCAGGCACGGGGGCAGGGCCAGGAGGCGGGCCACCTGGCAGATCCGCTCCCAGGCCCGCCCTGCCCGGCACAACCGGCTCACGACCTTGGAGGAACCCAACACCTCCCCTTCTCTTCCGAGAAATGGGTGCTCAGGGCAGGGAGCACTGAGCTGCGCACCCTGGGAGGCGTGGGGAGCTGGAGTGCGTGTGTCTAGACTGTGGGTGGCATGTCGCAGCAGCGTCACAACAACAGTGACGTGCAAGGGCCGCCTCTGTCTGACCCATGTGCCTGCCACGCCTCGACACTCAGTGGCTGTCCCCAGCTCCGCAGGGATGGTGGCCCTGTGTGTTGACTGCTGCTGCGTTGGCAGCACCTTGGGCAGGACCTGGCACCTGGGGGGTGCCCCAGGCCGCCGTGCCCTCTGTGTGCACTGCACAGCTCTCAGGACACGCTCCAAGCTCCAAGTGACGGCATCACCCCCGAGCCCTGCAAGACCAACAAGGAGGCGGGTGGTCGTCACCCCCATTTTCCAGAGGAGGACGCTGAGGCTCGGAAAGGGGGCGGGGCACCTTCTCAATGTCACCCTGCGGCGAGAAAGCGACAGAGCTGACACCCGATCCCAGCTCTGCTAGATTTCGGAGCTCCCCACCAAGCTGTCACCTCCTTGCCCTGGGACCAGCACACCAAGAAGCGCAGGGGAGCCTAGGAGGAGCCTCGGCCCTGCCACCCATCAGGAGCCACAGCACCCCTGTCTCCAGGGCCAGGCTGGGGACCATGCCCGACCTGTCCCCCGCACAGGAGGCAGCGCGGTGGCCGCACAGCCGGCTGAGCTAATTTTCTGGTACCGATTACTCAGCGCCGGATCTGGGAGAAAGGTCACGGCCTCGGCCAGCAGCAGTCACTAGACTGAACTGGATGAGGGCGCGGCCAGAATGCCCACGCCCCCAGGCCCTGGCCTGGCTGCCCCCTGCCCCTTGCAGGTGCCTGGTATCCCAGGAGGCTGGCAACAGGCAGCAGAGGCTCCCTGACCCCAGAGACACCCACGGGGTGACCTGTGTGTTCCACCCCACATCCCCCCGGGTCCCATCTCAGCCATCCGTCCCCAGCCTCGAGAACCCACGCCCTCTGACAGTAGCCTCTTCTGGGGACGCTTTTCCCCGTGACTGGCATGGACCCACGGAGAGTGGGAGCGGCACCACTCGGTAGCGGCTCTGTGGGCCTACTGTCTGAGGGGCCCCAGCCAGCCACCTGACATGGGTCGACCTCCCCTGGTGTGACTTGGGAGCGCTCTTCACTTCCCTGAGTCTCAGTTTCCTCACCCATCACATGGAGGTTCTAGGGATGGCAACCTCACAAACAGCACCCAGTGTGGTAACATCTTGATGATAATTGAGGAGCGGACTGACCAATCGGAGAGATTCGAGCCCAGAGAGGCATCCTTGACTACCTCTAGAGGTGACAGCACAAGCTGGTGAGGAAAAGACGGGGTTTCGGTCAACGGCGTTGGGGACAACTGGCTCATCCTAGAGAGAACGCAAACCGGTCCCCCGACTGACACCGGGTGGATGCCACCTGGATTCCAGGCCTAAAGGTGAAAGGTCAAATGGGACCGTCAACTGAAGAAAGTGTGGGAGGAGAGCTTACGACCCGGGGGTGAGAAAACCTGCGACAAAACATCTAAAGCACGAGCCAGAAGGCACAAAGATGTGGGAATGTGATGACATTAAAATTTCAGATTTCTGTCTAATGGAGGACACTGTGCACAGAGCGAGTGGAGAGATGACAAGATAGGAGAGGGAGCGGCAGGGCTGATGGCTGGAGCACGCCAGGCTCCCTGACCCAGGGTTGCTATAGCGCCTATGGCGGGAGAGGGTCATTCTCACTCCGGTCTGATTGAGTCCCAAGAAGCCCCAGTGGGACTGTTTGCCCTGGAGATTTGCAGAAGGGTCGCCTGCTCCTCAAAACGACGGCAAGAAGACGGCCCCCCAGAGCAAAGTGGATAACACACATGAACAGGTGACCCGGAGGACAGAACCTAAGACCGCCAGGCTCAGGCAGAAATGCTGGGCCCCCCATCCACAACTGCCCATCCATGTGGCAGCGAGGCATCGCGTAACACCTGGCCAAGGTGAAAAATGAGAGAGACAGGTGGGGCCCAGGGTCGTGAGCAGGCGTGGACCTGGGAGCCTGCGTGTTTGTGCATGTGTGTGAGTGTGGATCGTGGCGGTCCCCAGGGGGTGCAGTCTGTGGCCACTAGTGGATGTGGCCAGGTACCCAGCCAACAGAAAGGCCACGGCCGTCCATCAGAAGGCAGGCAAGGGGGCGTTCGCAGCAGCGTCATTTGTGAAACCCTCAAACTGGAAACGACCTCAGCACTTGTCCACACCAGAACAGATGAAGAGTGGGTGGAATATCATACAGCCATAACAAAGAACCGTCCACATTCATAACAGGGAGTCGTCATACCCAGGGCCCCGGGATGCGACTGCATTTGGAGATAGGGCCTTTACAAAGGTGCTCGAGCTGAAATGAGGTCACGGGGTGGGTCTCGATCCCACCTGCCTGGACACTAATGAGAGCACGCCACGAAGACATGTGGACAGCTGCTCTCTGCCGACACCCTGACCTTGGACTTCTAGCCTCCAGAGCTGTTTCTGTCAGTTGTGGTCTTTGCTATGGCAGCTCCGGGAAACCAGCACACCAGGGATGACAGACTGTGGCCCCTGGACCACATTCTGTTAGAGATGGTTAAATTTTGTGTGTCCACCCGGCCGGGCCGCGGTGCCCAGCTATTTGGTCAAACGCCTGTCTGGGTGCTGCTGTGCAGATGTTTTACAGGTGGGAGTCACATTTACGACTTTAGGTGAAGGAGGCGGCCCACCGTGCTGTAAGTGGGCCGCAACCAATCAGTCGAAGGACTCGGGAGTGAAACCCCTGGGTTTCCTGGGGAAGAAGGAATCCCGCCTGGGGTCTCAGGCCCACCCACCTGCCCGCCCAGCACTGCATTGGCTCTCGTCGGGTTGCAGCGTGCTGGCCTGTCCTACAACTTTTGGACTTGCCAGCCCCGCCCACAATCACATGGATAATTCCTTAAAATAAACCTCTTTCTCTATTTATGTACATATTTTCACCTCTCCACATACCTGTCCATCCATCCGCACAGACACCGTACACACACACACCCCTGATGGTCCTGCTTCTCGGGAGAACCCCGACCCATACACAGCACATCACCTGGCTTTATAAAGTTCGACCGGCACACAGCCACGGTCACCCGCCCCGTGTCACCTTTCCCCGCATACTACAACATGAGCGACGTACAACGCCGAGATAACATTTTTTGAGGACAGACAGCATTTAGGAGAAAAGATGCGCGTCGAACCCTGAAACGTCTGCCCGCGGAGGGGAGGCAGCGAGAGACAAAGGACGGAAACGCTTCGGTGAGGGAAGCGAGGGGGGGGAGCGGGAGGAAACGACCTGCGCTGACAGGCGAGTGGCCCGCAGGGCGGGAGGGGTGTCCCGGTTCCGTGCTGCCCCCGCGCGGCGCCCGCGGGCACTGCAGCCGCTGTCACCGGCCCGTCTGACAGGTGGCTTCGCACCTCCGCCAAGACTCAGGTCTGCCACCGGCTGTAGCGGCCCCCAGCACCCGCGCACCGCGGTTTCGTTTTTATTTTTAATTGTGATTAAGTACACGTAACCTAAAATTAATCGTTTTTAAGTGCACACGGAGCATGTGGTCACCCGCACTGTTGCACAGCCATCCCCACCACCATCCGTCCGTCCGTCCGTCCGTCCGTCCATCCATCCATCCATCCATCCATCCATCCATCCATCCATCCCCACCACCAGTCCATCCGCAGAGCTTTCGCGTCTCCCAGTCTGAAGCTCCGTTCCTGACCCTGCCTGCCCCAGTTCCCGGCTCCCGCCATCTACTTCTTGTCTCTGAACCTGGCTCCTGTGGGGCCCTCAGAGCGGGGCAGGTCATGCGGAACTTCATGGACGCAGGGAGGGCTGTGGGCAGAGGACGGGCGGGACCGACTTGGGTGCTCACAGGCGCCCCTGGCCGCCACGGGAGGACAGACTGCGGGCACCAGGGCCGGTGGAATTGTCCTGGTCCAGGCCCGCGGTGCTCTCAGGTCAATTTCTTTACCTTTGGGGGGCTTTGGGGACCCTGTTTCTAAAGGGTCTGGTGACCAGATAGTCAGTCCTATGCCCGGCACACTGAGTGCTCAGTAAACGTCAGTTTGCCCCGAGTAGCTCACTGAATCCCCTCACCAGCCCTAAGAGGGAGGGGTCGATATTCTCCCTTTCGCCAGAGGAGAACAACGAGGCACAGAGAAAAGTGACTTGCCCAAGGACTCTCTACTGGCGAGCAGCACAGTGGGATTCTTGCCCTCGATCTCCGCGTATCCAGGAGGTTGAGACTGTAGATCTGGGCGGGCGGGGCAGAGGCCTCTGGGAGTAAATGATCAGAGGAGGGGAACTACACTGGATGGGCTTCCTGGAGGCGGTGGCATTGGAGATGAGACCTACAAGACGACCTACGCAGGCACACTGGGGGAGAAAGAATGCCCCTGCAGGATGCCAGGGTCCAGAAGGATCCATTCCCAGCGCCCCGGGTCACCTTTCCCCGTGGCCCTCCCGACTGTGACCAGCACGCGGCTCTCTCCCCCGGCAGCCCTGCTTCCAGGACCCCTCCCTCTTGCAGATTGGGTGGCTTGGTGCCGCCCCTTCCCCCGCCACCTCCAGCTGGTAACAATCCCCAGAAGGGGTCATTAAGCGCCCCAGCTGAGGCCGCTGATCACCAGCGCACAGGCACTATTTTAATTTTCCACTGATTTGTCTGCGGTGGGCCCCCTCGGAGCTGAGCCATGTGTGTGTGGACAGGAACGTCGAGTCCCAGCGCCATTTGTGGGGAGAGAGGGCAGAGGACAGGACTTGGGTGGGGATGCCCTACCGAGAAACAGTTACGGGGGAAACTGGTGTGGTTTCTGGGGTCCTCAAACCTCTTGGACCTGCCTGGCCCTGAAGTGGGGGCTTCCTGGGGCTGTGCTGGGCCCTTCACACTCAGAGCGAGCACTTCTGTCTTCAGCCTCCATGCACTCGTCATCCATCCAACCAGCCGATTGTGCATCCCTGCATCCACCCATCCACCCATCCACCCACCCATCATCCATTCATCTGTCCACCCATCCATCCATCCGTCCATTTATCCATCCACCCACCCACCTAGCCAGCCATCCCTACCTCCACCCCTCTACCTGTCCACCCGTGACTCCCTCCATTCCATTGACAGGCAGTTCCTGATCCCATAAGAGGCACCAGGTACTGTTTTGCGCCCAGTGGGTTTCTCCCCACCTACCCAGCATACCCCCCAGAACACCCCCCAGGGGCCCTGGATTCAGAATCTTCCTCCTCCCTTGTCTCAGAGTCAACCCCACAGCTGCTCCCCACCGCTGAGGCATGGGTCCAAGTATCAGCTTCACCTCCACCCTCCCCCTCGTTCCCGTCTGCCCATCGGTCCCCGTGTTCTGCCCACTGTTCTCCCGGGCCTCTCCCCAACCCACCCAGTCTGGGCACAAGTCTCCTTTCCTTCCACCTGGACGCCGGCTTCCATACCCTCCTGACCCCCACACCTGTCTGAGATCCACCCGTGACCCTGTTGCCCTGGCATTCAAGGATCGCCATGTCCAACTTGACACATCTGTCTCACCTCCTCCCCGTTGGAGCTGCCACTCCCAGCACCGTCCCACCTTCACGGCCCTGAGCAGTTCCTTCTGCCAAGAATGCTCTCCCCGCCACCCCCTTAGTCGAAAGCCTGAGTCAGCATCCTCCAGGCCTGGCTCAGATGCCGTGTTCTCCATTAAGGCCCCAGCCAGGCATCGCTCCCGGCTCGTGACCTCCTATCAAAGGGTCAGGTGCCTCCCCCTGCCATTGGCTCTGCCCTTCAGGCTCGCAGGGGTTCGCAGGGCCACCCGGTGGAAAGCTGGACACGACTCCGTGTCGTGAAGCTCATGAGCACTTACTGTAAAACTAGGATGCAACCTCCCAGAACGTCACCCGGTCACAGGTGGCAAAGCCCGACGCCGATGCCTCTTCTCACCTGGGTGCGGCAGGTGAACCGTGAACCGTCACCCGCTACCCTGCGACCCTGGACAGTGACAGCCCCTCTCCGGGCCTCAGTTTCCCCATCCATAAGGTGGTGAGCATGACAGTTCCTTCTTCACAGGCTCGTTGGGAGGATGGAACCAACCACGGCATGGGAGGCTCAGCGGGCTGCGAACCGACTGGCGCTCGCCTGAGGTCTCAGCTCAGGGCTGAGAGTTCACAGCCATGGGCGGTGTGACCTCGGAAAAGGTGCTGTCCCTCTCTGAGCCTGGCTCTCCCTTCTCTGAGGACTTCTAGGACGAGCAGCAGCGGGTTCTGCCCTTCTCCTGGAGGGGCGGCCCCTGAGGGGCCCAGGGTCTGGCCACCCCAGGTCGATCTGCCCTAGAGAAGCAGGGATGGAGGGGCTGAGGTCGGACACCAGGACAGACTCCTGGAAGACAGACGGCCGGGAGCTGGAGGGTGGGGGTCTGCTGGGTGCTGTCGGGGTCTGGTTTGCATCAGGCTGAAGTGGGGGCCTGAGCTTGCTGCTGCTGGGTGCCCTCACCCCCCCCACCAACGCCCTCTGTTCCTGCATTCGTCCACTCATTTGTTCACCGAAAATGCCGCACTAACCCCTTTTCCACGGGTTGCGCCCTCCACGCGGCAGCCGGGTGGCCTGAGTTTGAATCCAGCTCGGTGGACAAGTCCGCCTGCCACTCCATGCCTCGCTTTCCCCATTTGTAAAGCGGGGGCATCGCGTGGGCACGAGGTGCCATCCACCCGCCCCGGCGGTGCCTCCCGCGTGTCCCCGACCCTTTGCTTGGGGCTCCCCGCCCCTGCCTCCCGCCCCCCCGCCCCGTCCCGCCGACATTCCCGCCCGGCGCTCAGGGAAACATTCCGTGGTTTGCAGCAGACTGTCCGGCTCCGCGGCGCCTCAGATGTGGGCAGAGTGGGCGGTGGCCGGGCGGGCACAGGCCGGGGGCTAGGGAGACTGCGCACCCCGCGACCCCCTGCTCCAGCGCCACGCACCCAGCGGGGGAGGCAGCGGGTGTCATTCGCGGACAGGCGGGCAGATGGGGGAGGTCTGCCCCTGCTCACAGTCCTCCTGGGCTCCCTAGTGCTCTGTGAATAAAACCCAAGTCCTCCGGAGGCCCACAAGGCCCTGCGCCGCCGGCCCCAGCCCCCCTGCACCCCTCCCTCTGTCCTCTGTCCCCCTCGCTCACTCTGCTCCAGTGACCCCGGCCTCCTCACTGTTACCCCAGCACGCCATGCCCGGTCCTGCCCCGGGGCCTTTGCACATATTGTTCTCTGTGCCTCCCCCCACACCGCTTGGTCCTCTGAGGTCACTCAGGCTGCGATGTCACCTCCTGGGAAAGGCCCTGCCTGCCCTCCTGGCCCCTGTTGCCCTCTGATAGTGTCTCAGCGGCCTTTCCCCCAATGCAAACCCACCTCGTGCATTTACTCACTTTTTCCCTCACTGTCCCTGCACTGGGCTGTGAGCCCGAGAGGGGCAGGGCCAGGTCGGACTGGTCAGCCTGATCAGCCACAGACGCAGAGCAGATGAGGCGACAGCAGAAGTCCCGCTGTCTAATCTCAACCCCCGGCTTCAGTTGCGTGAGCGACACAGCATGCGACCCCACTTGGCCCTTCACAACCTGCAAGACATCTGCACGGTCATCCACTCACGGGATTTCCCGCAAGGACCCTGCATATGTGTGTGTGGGGGGGTGCAGTATGTTATTCCTGCTCCCCCATTTTACAGATGGGGAACCCGGGGCAGTGCGTGGGGTGAGACCACCTGCTCCCTGAACGAGTGACAGAGGTTGAACAGACTTGGCCACGTGACGTGTCACCTTCCTCTGTGAAAATGGAATTACTGAGCCCTGTCTCTCAGGGCTGCAGGGTCCATAGGCGAACGTGCTCGGGCCGCAGGCGCTCCCCTATGTTTGTGACTTCACCGCTTTCTTCTGATTATAGAAGTTCAAGTATTCCCGAGGGCCCCGAAAGTCTGGCCACCTTGGGGCCGCGGGAGATGTTGACCCCATCTGGGATCAGAGGGCTGAGGCTGGAACCTCTGACCTGTACCTGCTGTCTGCCCCCATCCAGCCCCCTGGGGCTGGCTGGACCCCTCACCCCCCTAAGGATCCTCAATGCTCTGAGCATAAAGGGACCCGGTCCTAATCACTCGGCCCACTCTGCTGAAGAGGGTGACACTCTTACCAATTGGGGTTTGGGTGCCTCCTGTGATGGAGGCCTCACTACCTTCAGCCAGTAGTAGGAGGAAGTCCTTACGAAAGCTGAACTGACCTTGCATGGGCAGAGCTCTGATTTCTGGGGTTGCACAGAACCCCAGCCCCCGCCAAACCCCATTCTCATCAACTTCCTACACCAAGGGCGGCCCTGCTGGGGAGGTCTGAGACCTGTCTGGGGTCTGGCTGCTCCAGCTCTTGTGACTGGGGGCTCATTGAAGGGGGGCTGAGCCTGGAGTTGACCCTCCCTGGGGAACCCAAGGACCCAGGCGGGAGCTGAGCCCAGAGGAAGGCCAGGAGGGACATGGTGAGCTGAACAGCATGCTCCCAGGCATCTTCTTGGCCAAAGCCGGGGGCCCCTCAGTCTTTGCCTGCAGGCTGCTGAGCTCCATCCCCTTTTCCCCTCCTGCAAATGAACCCGTTTGACACCTGCCCTCGGCTGGTCCGTGGGTCCATGACCTTCCCTGAACTGGGGCTTCTACTTCTATTGATGAGACCCTAAGAATGCACAGAAACCTTTGCCGTTTCTCAAGCTGCCAGTTCCACTTGACTCTCCCAGGACCCTGGAGATGGGGTTGGGAAGTCACTCCCCTCACCTCTGACCTCTGGCCCCAGGCCTCTTCTCCCACTGTCAGCTCGGCCCTTCCCTTGCTGTGGCTTTGAGCACGTCACGCTGCTGTCTGAGTTTCCCGGTGAATCGCCAAGCCCGCTCCATACTTCATCTGAAACCCATCCACTTCCGCCCACCTCCAGGCCCCCAGCTCTGCTGGTCTGGGTGCCCCCTGGCACCTCCTTACCCCATCTCTGCCACGTCAGCCCCAGATTACCCTTTCTCCCTGCAAAAGCCCAAGGCCCTGTTAAAAACGGTAAAACAAATCCCACCCTTCTCTCCCCACTGTGCTCCTGGGGTCGAAGCCCAAATCCCTGAGGCCCACAGGGCCCTGCACACCCACCCCAGCCCTTCTCCACTCTCCCCTCCTCCCTCTCTGCCCCTTGCTCCCTCTGCTCCAGCCCCAGGGGCCTCCTGGATGTTCCTCTGACACGCCAGCCCTGGCCCTGCCCCAGGGCCTTTGCACTGACCATCTCCACTCTTTCCTTCTAATGAATCCTGTCATGTGCCAGGTTTCAGATCAGATGCCACCTCCTCAGAGAAGTCCTCCGAGATCACCTAGTCTCAAAGCCCCCACCTACTCATAACCCCACACACAATTATAACCAGCTCCTGCTCTGTGCACTGCTATTTTTATTTTCTGTCTCCCCCACGGGGACATCAGCTCCAGGAGGACACGAATCTTTGTCTGGGTCATGGCCATGTCCCCAGCATGAAAACAGGAGACACAGTAGGTGGTCAGTAAATGCTGGCTGAATGAAGAACGAACAACGAAACCGACACACGAGGTTTTCCTGGAATAAGGGGGAAATCTCTGTCATGGACCCTGAGACCAGGGACTCTGAGACGGCAGGGGTAGGGGTGGGGTGGAGGGGACAGCTTCACTGTCACCGCCACACCCAAGCAAGAGGGTTCCAGGCAGGTTGTAAGGCACCATCTCCCATCCTGCGGCCCCACCCGCTTCAGGGACTCACAGAGCTCTAGCCACGAAGCCCAAGATGTCCAGGCCCCACACCATTTCCCTGAGGGGGACCCTAAGGGCCAGAGACGGTAAGCCACCGGCCCAAGATCACACAGCACACTCGGGCTTGAACCCAGGTGTGCGTAGCCTAGATCCGTGTCCACAGGGTCGAACAGACCCCACTACGGGTGACAGGTTGGACCCGGATGGCTGGATGGACAGCAGGGCAGACAGCAGTGCACTGGCCTGGCGGCCTCGTGTTGGCCTGAGAGAGTCAGATGGCGGACTTCCAGCCCTCAGCTCCATGGCTGGCCCTGCTCTGGCTTCTCACCCCATCGGCTGGGGCCTGGAAGCTTCCAGGAGGGTGCTCTGGATCAGGGGTGAAGGCTACAGGGCTCCCCCTCCCTCCCTGGGCTCAGAGAGCACAGAAATGTCCAGAGTCCTACAGCAGCTCAGGCCCTGAGCTTTCTGCCTCCCAGCCAGGGAACCCGGGTGCTCCCCAGCACCCCTCTAGCCCCCCGAGACTTCACGCACTCAGATCTCCCCATTGCAGGCCCTGGGGCCGCAGCAAATTGCGGCTGCACCATTATAAGGGCTCCGGGTCCAGCTCACTCGCAGCCAACCTGCCCAGAGGGCGGCCACCCTCACGCCCTCCCGGCCACCGGGACCGGCCAGCTCGCTCACACACTCGGTCTGGGGAGTCTCGGACTCGCTTCCCACCGCCAGACTAAAGAATGGCTTTCCTGTCCCCTGCCTGCTCTTGGTCCCTCCACTTCTGTCCACCTTTCCACTTTTGCGAATGCCCAGGCTGGGGTCGCCACCGCTGCCAACCACACTGGACACCCCAGCACTGATGCCCAAGGGCCCATGCACTTGGGGAGCCTCCTCGCTGCCCACTGTCCCTGCTGCCCCCTGGACGACCGCACAAGCCCCCACCTGGGTGCCAGCGGGCACCTCCGCACTCACCATCCACCACATTTTGGCCGTCATGTCGTAGCAGAGCTGCCATTTGACCGAGGTCTCTCCCGGCTTGCTGGACACTGGGGGCCCGGGCACCTCCATGCTCAAACGGAGGGCGAGGGCGGCCCCACGGCACCTTATTCGGATAAGAGTATGGGCTGGGCCTGCCGCCTGGGGTGCAGGGTTCCAGCTTCCATGGCCCTGGGCAAGGGGACTTTCTCTGGGGAGTTGGAAGAGGGTGCCTGGGACAGGCAGAGCTGGAGATCATAGACTTGAGAGAGAGAGAGGAGAGGGGGGGGGCAGAGGGGAGGGATGGAGACACGCTAATCTGAGACACAGCAGGCCACCAGTCTCCTGCAAGTGGCCACCCACAGCCCAGGGAGGCTGTGCAGGCTGAATGCACTCTGTGTGTGTGTGTGTGTGTGTGTGTGTGTGTGTGTGTGTGTGCGCGCGCGCGGGCACGTGTGGCAGCAGTCAGGACCAAACTGTGCATGTGTGAATGAGACTGGGAATAACTCCCTCAGCCCCAGGAGGAGTGTGGCTTATGCATCACCCCCCCCACCCCCACCCCCACCCCATCAGGGAAGAAAGCCCAGGACTGAGGGAGGTGGGGGGGTGTGGTGGACGCCCCGGCGGCCATCCTGCTGTCTGGGATGCCGGCTGGGGAGGCGCCTGGGAACATGCCCCAGGCCTGGTTACCTCCAGGCGGCCCCGAAGGCATGGGACAGCTCCGGGGTACAAGCTGAGAGAGGAGAAAGGTGTTCTCCGGGTGCTAATAACAGGGTGGGCAGCAAGGGCCCTGGACTTGGAAAGAGATGGGTGTTGGGTGTTGGCGGTGGCTCTGCGACCTTGGACAAGTCAAAGCGCCTAGAGAGGCTTCTCTCTCTACCTTAAAAACGGCAGATAATGGCAGAGAACAGTGCGGGGTGGGGTGGGGCAATGAGACAGAATGCAGGAGCCCATAGGGGCAGATCATGGTCACAATCTCATTTTTTTCCTTCCTTCTCCCCACGGCTGAGCTGGGGCAAGCCGACAGGGCCGGGGTGGTATGGGGCCTTTCGTTGTCGTGATCTAGTCATGACCCTGCATGTGTGCAGTGTGGAGTGCAGTATGTGCCAAACTAGATGAGCCGGGGCTGGGCACGCCCGGGGGCGGGTCAGATGCCCCAGCCCCACAGGGCGGCAGGAGGGCTCCGACACCACCATGACGGGTCTGGCTGGACATCATGTGGCCTCGCGCTTGCATGTGGCCTGTGGGCTGTGGGTTAGGAGGGGGCAGAGCGGGTGGGAGACTTTGAGCAGTGGGTGCTAGACTGAGGCTGGTCCCCCTGGGATTGGGAGCAAGGCCGGGGAGCAAGATGGGAATATGGCTGCGGCAGGCTCGCCTCCCGCCTCCGATCCCCAACAACCCGGAGGAGTCTCCCTAAATGAGTCTCTGACTGGCTCCTTCCTGCTTGCTCCCCATCATGGTCCTCAGTGTCCCCACTGGGACTGGGGCTGGCTCCCCCCACAGTCCCACTGCCTGACACATCCCTCCACTTTCATCACCTGGGGGGAGTCTTCTGCATCCTTCAAAACAGACCGACACTATCCACCCACAGGACAGGCCGTGGGTCTGTGCCCTTGCTGGGACGCCCCACCACCCAGGACACAACAGGCTCCAAGGTCGCTGACAAGGGGCAAGCATGTGGATTCGCCCAGTTCTTTGAATCTTATTATTAACAGCAACTGCTGGTCACCTACCAACTATGTGCCAGATGCATAATCATGCCCGACCCTCCTCCTGAGCGCCGTGTGAGCTCCGCACACCTGTCCCTCTTTTATGAGGGAAACCAAGGCTCAGAAATGTCTCGTCAGCAGACTGAGGACACGGCAGGTAAACCCAATGCTGCGATGCTGGGAGCCAAAATCCTCCAGCTCCCTCCCTCCCTCCCTCCCTCATCCCCTACAGGTCCAGCTCACACGTCACCTCCCATGGAAGCCCGCTCCAACCCCGTTTAAAATCGCTCCCCTCCCCGGCACTTTCGCCCCCTCCAGCTTTATTTTCCTTCATCATTGTTGTTTCTTTCCTGCCTGTGTCTCCTGTGGAGTGTCAGCCTTTGTCTGTCTAATGGGTGGCTTTGGCCTCGGTGCTGGGAACAGCACCTGGCACAGAGTAGGCGCTTGGTAATTCCATTGTTGAATGAATGAACAAATGAATAAATAACGAGCCCAGGGTTTGGCAAACACTGGCATTTCCTGCTGACTTTCACAAAAGGCATTTCCATCCTGGCACAAAAGATGCTGGTCTGGCGGGGGCGGGGTGGGCTGGGGAGGGCCGAGGGGCTGGGCATGGCTCCCGTGGCCCGAGCCGGCCACTCCCCGGCCATCTCACCCAGTGGAGCCCAGCCCAGTGGATGCGGTTCGCCCACATGGAGGCCCCTGCCCCGTAACTATAATTTGCCTCAGTACCTTGTGGTTTAAAAGACAATTACCCCACAGATGTGTGGTTGGAGCAAGGCATTCAGATGGCAGGTCAGGGCCCGGGCCTTGGAGGAAGGCAGATGTAGGAGGCATCCTTCAAATGGAAAAGAAGGGAGGGAAAGGGAGGAGGGGAGGGAGAGGGGGAGATGGAAAGGAGAGGGAGGGAGAGAGAGAGAGAGAGATGAGACAGCACAGAGAGAGACAGAGACAAGGAGAGAAAGAAATAGAAACAGAGAGAGCAGAAGGGAGGGGTAAACAGAGAGGAAGGAGCGAGAGGCATAGAGATACACAGAGAGAAACATAAGCAGGAAAAAAGACAAGGAGAAGCAGAGAAAAACAGAGAGGGGGGAGAATGGGAGAGAAGGAGGGAGAAAGAGGGGACACGTATAGAGACAGAGACACGCACACAGAGACAGACATATGGAGGGACAGAGGCGAGCAGAGACAGAGAGACAGGTGGAGACAGAGACACACAAGAGACAGAACAAGAAAGTCCGAGAGACTCAGCTATACCCTATCCAGCGGGGCAGGTTGTGGGGCTCCTGGGTCACAACCCCCACACCTGCAGCCGAGAAGCCTCATTTATCAGCCACATTTTCCATTCGAGAAAGCTGAGGCCCCTCGGGGCCAGCCCAATGCCCAAACCCCCAGCAACAGTGGACACAGCGTCTGGCTCTCTGTGAGAGGCCCCCAGCGCCTCCACCACTTCCCATCCCCCAACACCAAGGGCAGAGGGCTCAGGGCCACCCTGTGCCTCAGTTTCCCCAGCTGCAAAGTGCAGAGGCTAGATGGGAAAGCCCCTCTCAGCTTTCTGTCACTCACAGAACACCCTCTGTACCGTGTCCATGTCCAAGTATCAGTGAACGTTTTTCTTTCAATTGAACCGTTTGTATAAAAAGACAGACGTATCTAAAGAGAAAAATACAACCCACTGCTGCAGGCTGCCACAAGTCAAGGTCTGTCAGCTGCAAAGATAAATGCAATGAGAACCTCCCCGATCTGATCCAAACACCCCCAGAGATCAAGCCTGAAGCCCGCTCTGTTGTGTCACAGACACCAGGTTAGGAGCACTCAGAGGCTGTGGACATGATCAGATGATCTAACACGTGTATAATTGGGACCCCAGAAGAAGAAGAAAGAGCAGAGAGCAGAAGGATATTTCAAGAGAGAGAGACCAATAAAAATTCCCAAATTAAAGATATCAAATTACAGATCCAAGAAGCCCAGAAAGTACCAAACAGAACAAATGTCCCCCCAAACACACACCCAGACATGTCATACTCAAAATACGGAAAATTAAAGAGAAGGAGAACACCCTGGAAAGCAGCCAAGGGTGTGGGGCTGGGGGGTGGAGGGATACTGCACAGAGAGAGGAGCGAAGACAAGAGTGACGGCAGACCTCTCGCTGAAACTGTGCAAGCAAGGAGACGATGGGTGGCGTCTTCCCCCTGCTGGTACGCACAGTCTCTCAACCTGGAATTTTACACCTAGTGAAATGTCATTTGAAAATGGTGGAGAAACAGAGGCTTTCTCAGCAAACGAAAACTGAGAAAAAAATGCATGATTAATAAGATACCCACTTAAAATATAAAGACAAATGAGATTTAAAAAAAAAAATGGGAAGGGAGCGGAATGTTCCAGAAAAACACTAATTTAAAAAATGCTGGAGTGGGCACATTAAAACCAGACAAAGCAGACATCATAGCAAGAGACATACAATGATAAAGGGGTCCATTCACCCACCCTAAATGAGGATGCATCCATCCACATACAGTTCGGCAATATGAAATCAAAATGCATAAAGGCAACACTGAGAGAGATAAAAGGAGGAACTGGCAAAACTACAGTTACAGCTGGAGACTAACACTATTCTCTCAGCGACTGATGGGAAAAATAGAAATAGACAGGATTCAGACCTGAGTGACACCATCGACCAACCTAGAATGACGTTTCTATAACACTCTGCCTCGCATCAGTAGAGTACACACCCTTTTCAATTTAACATGGAATGTGACTGAGACACACCACATCCTTTACTCATATTCCCTGAGACAGGCCATGAAAGGAACCTTAGTAAGTTTAAGAAAATCGAATCATCCAAGTTAATGGTCTCTGACCCTAACAAAGTTAAATGAGGTATCAGTCCCAAAAAGATACGTGAAAAACCTCCAAATACTTGGAAATCAAACAATATGCTTCTTAACCTAGATCAAAGAGGAAAGCTTTAAGAAACCTAAGGAAATACTTTTAATATGATTAAAATGAAAATGCAGCGTATCGAACTTTGTGAGATGCGGCTAAAACAGCTTAGGGGAAAAGTCATAGTCTTTAATATGTTTATATTACATATCATAGAAACGCATATAGTATAGCATTTAATGTTCTCAAATTGTATATAATATACATACTTTCATTATAAATTATGTGAATGTGCTTTAACGTCATTGATTTGCACACCTAAAAATGGCTAAAATGGTAAATTTAAGTTTCGTGTATTTTACCACAATTAAAAACAACACAAGGCGTGTGGGGGACAGTAAACTAACCACAGGGGTGACATCCTCACCTTTGCCAAATTCCATGAGTTAGAGCAAGTCACAGGTCCCACCCACCCTTGTGGGGAGGGGCTGACCCAGGGGCAGGCACAGGGCAAACGCCATGGAGGTGGTGGCAGGCCGCCATGCTCTTCTCTGCACCAGACAGACCCCAGTTCAGGGCCATGTCCCTGACCCTCAGGCCCCACGTGTTTTATCCAAAGGGTTTCCAGTTGGTTTTCATCCTCGACTGGAATTTCACAAATTGACTCTCACTTATGCCTTTCCTGTAGCGAGGACTGACCTCCTCTGACACTTGACCTTCATCCCCAGCTGCCCATCCCCACCCAAATGCCTCCCCACCCCCAAAAACCTTCCATGGCCACCAGAGGACTCTCTCCTGACAGCCTGGGTTTGCTCAAGCAAGTCCCTTCCCCTCTTTGAGTACAGTGGGTCCAATGACATGCTCTTTGTAGCTTTGGTGTGGGATCTAATGCAATGTCAGATGTCTCTAAGCATGAGACATTCATTCATTCATTCATTCATTCATTCATCAGATTTTTACTGAGCACCTGCTGTAGGCCAGGTCCTGCACCGAGCTCTGGGGAGCACAGCAGGACCAAAGCAGACCTCAGTCCTGTCCGGGGGAGCCTGCAGTATGCTGGGGGAGAAGAACATGAGATAATTAGCCGTGTTCTTGTTTGAATGACACAGGTGACGGATTCCAGGGGAATTCTGTGGGGCCCGGGCTTCCTCTAAGCCACACCGTTGTTTGCCTGGAAGTGGAGCAAGCCCCTTCTTTCTTCTGAGTCTCCTCCGCAGCATGCCGTCCACACAGCAGCCAGGGAGCCACTTAACAATGCAGATGTGACTGTCTTGCCTCTCCCCATGAGCAACACCCCATGAGAATGGCTCCCTACTGCCCTTGGAATAGAGACCAACCTTGCGGGGCCTCTGGGGCCTATGAGTCCTCTGCTAACTTCTCCCCGCCCCAGATGCTCTGGTGGGTGAGAAGGAGGTGAGAACAAGTTTCCAGGTGAGCATCTGGGGGAAGAAGGTTCCAGAGAAAGGACACAGGCCATGCAAAGGCCCTGGTGGAGGAACAGCTGGGAGGTCCAGCTGGCTGGAGCAGAGGCGGGGCGAGAGGGAGGAGGGGAGGACGGGGAGGGCACGGCAGGGCGTGCAGGGCCTGGGAGCCAAGGGCAGGACTCAAGCTTTGACCCCCAAGGGCGGCGGGAGCCCTGGAGGCGGCTCCCAGGCGCCCTCTGGGGGCTGCTGCCGAGGACAGACCACGGGTGCGCGGGCGGGAGCCTGGGGACCAGGAGGGCCGCCCTGGGCCAGGTGGGAGCCGCTGTCCGCGGAGGGCGGCGCTGCGGACGGGCCGGGGTGGCCCGGGGGCTCCCTGCGGGCCCCTGACCTGCGGGGATAGGGGCGGGCCCGGGGCTCCTTCTGGGTCCTGCCCCGGGACCGCGCGCCCCCGCCCAGCGGCCCCGCGCCCGGGCCTGGCGCTGTCCGCGCCCCCGGGTGCTGACCCCCGGCCCACGCAGGAGGGAGGGCTGGGTCTGTGCTGCCCCTGCGGGGGGCCAGGGCCATGCCGCCCAAAGGCGCTTTTTTTTTTTTTTTTTTTTTGCTTTCCGAGGGGTCATTCTGACATTCTGCAGCGCTCACCCCCGGCCTTACACACACTAACTTGTACAGCCAACCTTCCCGCCTCTGTCAACCAGGCCCTGCCTCCTGGGGCTGCCGTTAAGCGGGAGGACACTTATTTATAAAGCGCTGGGAACCGCGCCTGGCACATACGAGGGGCTCCGTGAATGGCCACTCATTCCTGCCCGTTCATCTCGCCTCCCCACGAACCAATCGTCCACGTGAATCTGAGAGTCAGTCTGTCCAGCTCCGTGGAAACTGCCGTGGGGATTTGGACTGCGCGGAAACTCAAGGTTCATCCGAGAACTCGTGGAACCGGGAGTTGCCCCGGGTACCCAGCTCCCCGCTTGCCGGGCCTCGTCTTTTGTGTCTCTCAGTAAAATGTTACCGTGTTTTCTCCAGGTTTTCCTGAGGTTTATTCCTGGCACTTTGTAGTTCTGTCACTGCAGCTGAGGTGGTTTGGCTGACGTGTAAGTTCTCTTTACCACACAAGGTGTTACCTTTCAGCTTAGCAGCTTAAAACATGGGCTGTCTCCCATGGCCTGTGGGTCGGGAATCTGGGGGTGCCCAGCTGGTGCTCTACCTCAGGGTTTCCCACAGGCTGTGACCGAGGTGTCAGCCGGGCTGCAGTGTCATCTGAAGGCCCGATGGGGGAAGGGCTGCTTCCAAGCTCACGTGGTCACTGGCAAGGCTAGGGTCCTGGCTGGCTGTCGGCCTTGCCGTACGCACAAGCCTTTCTGTGTGGGGCCCCCACATACTTCCCAGGCCGGCCTTTTTCATTCATCTTTTAGAAACGTATTTTAAATGAATCCTTAATTTTCTAAGTAATGCCTGAATATATTCACCCTGTAAAGATTGCATCTAAGGCTCATCTCTGCTTCATCCTGCCCTCTGTCCCCTGCTACCGAAGCCTCTCCCTTGGTCATGCTGGAGAGTTCACTTTGGTCCTTCCTTCTCTTTCTCACAGTCACGCATGTGACCCGGAAAGAAACCACACACACACATGTACATACACACACATCCACAGCATGAAATATATCCTGCCGTTTTTCTGCATCTTTCACTTTCATCTAACAATGTGATCCGGAGACGATTCTGTTCTCTAACAGCTACATGGTATTCTGCAGCGGGAATGCTCCTCGTGGGGGATGCCTTGCAGGTGGCCCCAAATGTCCTGCCTCCTGCTATTCAAGCCCGTGTGTGACTGTGGGCTAAACTTAGCAACTGGCTTCTAACTAACAGAATAAGGCAGAGGGAAAGGGTGTGGCCTGGAGATCAGTCACAAAAGGCAGGGGTTGAGAGGGTCACGTAGAGAGGAACTGGGGCCTCCCGCCACTGGCCGCCTGAGGGGACCAGCTGGAAGCGGCTCCTCCAGTGGAGCCTTCAGATGAGGCAGCCCTGGCTGACGTCTTCACTGTGACCTCACAAGACCCTGAGCCAGAACCACCCAGCTATGCCACTCCTGGATTCCTGACCCACAGAAGCTGTATGAGATGATAAGTGCATATTATTTTAATTTGCTAAATTTGGGGGGGGGGAATTTGTTATGCAGCAGTAGCTGACAGATACACCCTGTCACTTGGCCTATTTCTCCTGGATGAACACCAACACCTCACCAAAATGAAGATCACCCCAGTTACCCTTCAAGCACCCCAATCTGGTCATGTCCCTCCCCCGCTTAAAGCCTGCCTTAGGGTCTCCATTGCTCTAAGATAATGTCCCGGATCTGCTAATTGTGGTCACAACTTCTAGAAACTCTAGAGTTATTTTTCCTTGTGGTGATGGTTAGTTCTTTATATATATATATATATAAATTTTTTCCCCCACCTTTCTCCTCAACTGAGGCCTCGGGAGGGCAGGGACAAAGTCTGGCACACGGCAGGTGCTTCATCATGAAAGGACATCCGTAATCCAGCCGATACTGTCTCTGCATCTGTTCCTTTGCCCAGTGCTGCAGTCTTAGCCTGCTGCCCACCCACCACACCGTTTCAAGCCTCTGAACCTTTTACCCAGGCTGTTCCTCCCACCCAGAAAACTCTTCCAGGCAGCTCACACCCCCACCTTGGCCTTGTTTTCCCATGACAGAGCGAGGCACTTCATATCTGAGCCTCCGTCTCCTAAACCCTAAAATGGGATGGATTATCGATAAAAGACACAGCTCTGCAAAGCATCCAGCAGGACGCTACATAGCTCATTAAAGCAGTTAGTATGAGTCCCATCAGTTTCAAGGACCATCTCTTAACACCCCCCAGGCCCCCCAGTGCCCCCTACGAGCCCTGTGTGCCCCACTCCAGGTCTCAGGGTTTTTTGGGGGGAGAAACTTTGAGGCCTCCACTGAAGTGGGGCAGGAGCCAAAGCCACGCCATCTCTCATCTCACCTCCTCAGGCCTCACCTCTTCAGGGCACTTCTGGGTCCTCGGCCGCTTCAGGTCCAACTGGGGACTTTCTCTCTCAACATTCCAATTCGAAATCTATTGTAACAGTGCCGGCCAGGACGCGGAGAAGCTGGAACCCTTGTGCACTGCTGGTGGGAATGTAAAACGGGGCGTCGTCATGGAAAATGGCAGGGTGGCTCCTCAAAGAGCTACACATGGAATTACCACCCGCCCCGCAATTCCGCTCCTGGGTATGGCCCAAGGGCACTGCAGCAGGTGTCCAAACAAAACGTGTACACGAATATTCACGGTGGCACTATTTACAGTGGCCCAAAGATGACAGCAACCAAATGTCCACAGACAGATGGATACACGTGACGGGGCCCATCTGCATGGGGGAGGGTCACTCGGCCGTGAAAAGGGGAGAGGTGCTGACACTTGCTACGCAGATGGACCCTGAGCACACGATGCTTAATGAGAGACGCTGGACACACTAGGCCACACGTGGGTGATCCCATGTATGTGAAATGTCCAGAACAGGTCCATCCACAGACAGGAAGTGGGTGAATGGTTGCCAGAGCCTGGGGGAGGGGGATGAGGTTGCTTTTGGGGTGATGTAATGAACTGGAATTAGAAGTGATGGCTGCAAAACCATTTAATGTACTTAATGCCACTAGACTGCACTTTAAAGTGGTAAAAACAGTAACTTTTATGATATGTGAACTTTACCTGTTTTTAAAAATGTGTACTGTGTAGTGTCTCGTCTCCTGGGCCGCCTCCGTGAGGGCAGGAACCAGAGCTGTCTGGTTGCTGCCATGTCTGTGGCAGCCAGCAGAGGAACAGGTGTGCAGCAGGTGGTCAAGGAATGTTTGTTGACTGACTGAATGGACGTGGGAATCAAGAAACACAGGCACCTGCCCTTCCTGAGGTTTCGTCTGCTTCATCCAGAGTGTGAAGAAACCTCCTTGAAACACCCACTCCTGCACACCCTGACTCCAATTCTGGATCTTTCTCTAGGTCAGGCACACGATGGGCCCAGACACTCTCGGTCCTCACTGACGTGACAGGGCAAGTAAGGAAGCACTCGATTCTTTAGCAAGTAAAACTTTTATTAAATAAACTTTCAGTTTCTCCAGACCAAAGAGAGGCGTTTTGCACATAAAGATGACGCCTGCAGCTTCTCACCTGAAACACGCCACAGTGACAAGAACCTCTCCAGCCACGAAATTCAAACCAAGTCAACCAAGTCAACTCAAAGCTGCTTCTAAGTCCTTTTCTTGTCTTCCTCTCGTGTGTGTGTGTGTGTGTGTGTGTGTGTGTGTAGTTTGTTTCCAAAAGTCAGTTTGCGAGTTGAAACTTCATGAAATTACTCGTAGCAGAAATAAAGTACATTGTACAAATCACGTAGATCTTCGATGTGGAGTATAAAAATGGTATTTACAGCCAGTAAACATGGACCAGAAGGACACACGCCACTGCACGCCAGGCCTGGCGGGAACTTGGCGGGCGCTGGGGACGCGGACGAGGCCCCCTCTCGGCCCCTGAGCACACGCTTGCACACGCAGACGCACAGGACACAGGCACGCTAGAGTGTCTCGGAACTATTCTCAAACTCTGGAATATCGAAACGAGTTGGTCAGAAGGTTTTTTTTTTTTTCTTTTCCGTTTTTTTTTTTCTTTGCTATGTTATTTTTTTCTTCTTTTTTTTTCTTTTTCTGGGTCTGTCAACACATTTTGGTTGAAACCAAAAAAGAATTTTTTTTTCTTAAAATTTTTTTTTCTTGAGCTTATTAAGTTCTCTGGTGCCTCAACTGGCGAGAGGCCCCCCGGATGTCCAAGCGAACTTGACTCTGTGCTTCAAGGTGGGTTTTCACGGTTTGGGTAGCTGTACAGAGGCACCCCAAGATCTCCCTCCCCACCCCCGCTAGAAAACAAAAATCCATTGTCTTTTGATTCCCCCCATTTTTTCCCTTTTTTTTCTTCTTTGTACCTGCTCAGAAAGACCAAAATTAAAAAAAAAAATCTTTGAAGAGGTATCTTCGGCAGAGGGGCGCTTGGCCAGTGCCGGTCGGGCTGGTCCGATGAGCGCGAAGACCTTGGTCATGAGATCTGAGCTCCAGGCTGGTGATCCGAAGGCAGGGAGGGCGGGCTGCCTGCCCCTGGGAGGGCGCGAGGGCTGGGGGCTCCCCCAACCCTGTCTGCCCCCCGACAGAAAGCTAAGGGCTATTGGCCACATGAGTAAGGCTATGACTCAGGGGGAGGGCGGGGGAGGCCAGAGGTCCCTTCTGCGCTCAGGAAGGCAGGGCCCTGGGATGCGGGAGAGGGCGGGGGGTCCGGAAGCCGCAGCCAGGACCAGGGACACTCAGCCGGCGGAGCCCACGGGCCCGCCAGCAAGAACTGGGGCCAGAGTCTGGCAGTGTGCAGGCTGGCCCACGACTCCCGGGGGCCCGCACCCTGGTCTGACGCGGCAGCCGGAGGTGAAGAGACGCTGGGCACCTGGCCGGCCTCAGCCCTTTATGTGTCCCTGTTGAGTGACCTACCCAGGGATGGAAGGAAGTCAGAGAAGTTTGGTCCCATGATCTATACTCCAAAAATATATATACCGTCTATAGCTCTCTATATATATGCATGTATATATATAGGAAAAGTTGTGATTTCGTTTGGGGAGGCCACCAAGGTGGCGTGTGGCGGGAAGCGAGGAAATCCCCCAGGAGGAGCTGGTGGACCCCTGGGCCCCCACCTCAGGAGCTCCCCTCCCCGACCCCATGGGTAGTGGTTCACATTGTAGGGAGGGCAATGGGAGACGGGAGAAGGAGGGAGGGTTGGTGTCCGAGCTCGGTTGTAATTTATGAAAAATCTCCTGGGCCGGATGAAGCGGGAAACCCTCCTGGGGTGGGACACCCCTCACCTGGCGGAGAAGGAGGCGCGTTAGGGAGCGCGGCGCTGGCACCCAGCAACTGGTCTCACCCCGCCCTGCCTTGCCCCTGCCAGGCGGGGATGTGGCCCCAAGGCCCCTAATCTTTTCAGAGTCAGTTTGGGAGTCTGGGGGCCAGCAAACCCAGCTTGGAACAGATTTAGGGTCACAAAGCCCGGGTCCTCATCTGGCAACTGGGGACAAGTATTCCCTTTGTGTCACTCTCCCCTGCTGCCTGACACAGAAGTCCGAGGAAGGCAATTTTCCTCTCTGTCTGCTCTGTTTCTGTTCATTTGTGGCTGCGTCCCCAAGTGCCAGAAACAGTGGCCAGAGCATAGTAGGTGCTCAGGAAGGGAGTGCCGTGCCAGCATGTTAAAAGTGTGCAGATCACCTGTGAGTCGGCTTCCAGGTGGTGGGTCCCCAAACCCAGCTGCGGGGTGCAGGACTGCGACTGCACACCCCCAAACCTAACTGAGCACCTGCTTTGCGCCAGACGACGACGATGATTTAAAGAGTTAAAAACACGAAAGGCATCATCAAGAGCTTTCTAGGTGGCGGTTCCAGGGCTCAGCTGGGAAAACATCGCTTTCTGTCCCCGTGTGAGTCTGCCCAACCCCGCTGCCTCCCAGGGAGGCGACTTTAGGAGCCCATTTCACAGATGAGGCTTGTGGAGACTCGAGGTCAGCAGTCTCCTCTCTGGCCCCTTGGGCTCATTTTTCATCCCCCAAAGGAGGTGATTAGCTGCTGCTAAAGTCATTCCCTCTGACGGCAATGCCCACTTGGGGATTTGTGGTTTGGGGGACTTTTCCTGGCATGCTGGTGCGCGGGGCTAAACCCCACTTTCCCACCAACCATGGGGTGAATCACACCGAGGAAGGAGCTCCGGGCGGGCAGGCCCAGGGGAAGAGGCCAGACGGGCAGCAGCTCCACCCTTATGCATCCCCCCTCCCAAACTGCCACCGGTCTGGCTTCCCCAGCCTCCCCACCCCATCCCTCCCTCCCTCCCTCCCCTCCCTCCCATCTGCGGCGGGGCGACTGGGGTGTCTCGTCCAGCTCCGTCCCCCCAATCCAAACGGGGGCTCCTCGTGTCCCCCTGCCCGGGGGTGCGGGCCGGGCCAGGTGGCTCACCTGGGCCCCCCACAGCCGGGGGCGGCTGGGGCGTCAGTAGGGGTGTCCCGGGTCCCGGGGCCGCTTCAGCTGCACCTTCAGCCTCTTCATGCCGACCTGGAAGCCGTTCATGGCCTGAATGGCGGCCTGCGCGCTGGCCGGGTTGTCAAAGCTCACGAAGCCTGCGGAGACGGGACCCGCCTTGGTGGGCGCCGCGGGCGTCCTGGCCTCTCGCTCGGGCGCAGGGTCCTGGGGCGGGCGAGGACGCCCGCAGGAGCCGGGGACGCCCCTGGGCCCGCATGCCTGGGGGGGGCGGTGGGCGCTCACTCCTTACCTGGGGTCTGCTCTGCAGAGGCTTCCCGTCCAGAGCGGGGGACAGGTAGGACTTCAGGGGTCCGGAGAGCTGCTTCTCCCTCCCTTTCCCCAGGACGCCAGCCTCCCCTGAGACCGATCTCCACCTGGGGTCTGAGCCGTCCCTCTGGCACTCTACCTTTGTGAGTGGGTCTGTGTCTCCTCTCTGTTCCTCTTTCTCTACCTGTGTGTGTCTTTGTGTCTCTTCTCTCTCTCTCCCTCTCACCTTCCCTCCCTCTCTCTTCTAACTGTTTCTCTCCCCCAGTCTTCCCCGAGACCATCAGAAACACTTAAGCATCCTCCTCCTTAAACTGCCACCAGCCCCAACTCCCTCCACCTGCAGTGCACCTGGCCCTCCCACTCCCCTCTTGGTCCTCACAGGCTTCACAGGGCAGGTGTGGAGGCCATAAGGACCAGGAGTCCTCCAGGGGGAGGGAACCACATCTGCAGTCATTTGGAGGTGGGGACACCCGAGCTCTGTGTGAGAGGCCAAGTGGGGGGTCAGGCAGAGATGGGGGGTCAGGGTTGAGGAGTCTTGTGGAGGCCCATGGAGAGCCATGGGGGAATTCAGAGCTGGTGGGTTGATACCTTCACATCTATTATCTCTTTCCCCCCATTATACAGATGAGCAAACTGAGGCTCAGCCCCAGGCCCTTTGCACATGTCGTTGCCACTGCCTAGAACACTCTTCCCCGTTTCCCCGTGCTGGCTCCTCGTCAGTCACGTCTGTTGCTCTTCATCCCATCTGCAGCCCCATGCTCTGTGTCTGACATTTCTTTATTTCCATCTCCTCCCCTTAAACCTGTGCTTTGCGATTCCGATGCCACCAGCTGTGGTGCTTATTTAAATTTAAATTAATTAAAATTAAAAGCAATTTAAAATTCAGGCCTTTGGTTTCACTGGGCACATTTCAAGTGGGGCCAATGGCTTGGAGCCCAGATGTGGAGCACCTCCATCACTGCTGGGCCGCGTGGTAAGACCTTCCTTCACAGCTCTGTGCCCGGCACACAGCCGGGGCACAACCTATCTATTTGTTGAATGAATGAATGAGCTTTAGAAAGAATGTGTGGCAAGTGCCTGGCATACAGTAGATGCTTAATAAGTGCTCACTCAGATTATGAATGTGATTCTATTTTTTTTTTAATGTGATTCTTTGGACCAGGCCTGTCTCATGGCTGACCCCCCCTCTCCTCCTCCCCATTCCAGGGTTAGGGGCGTGGGTGGGACGGGGGCCAGCAGGAAGGGCGCCCACAGCAGGTACTCACCAAAACACTTGCTCTGGTTGGTGGCCCGATCCATAAACACCTTGGAGGAGATGATATTGCCGAAGGGCAGGAACATCTGCGTCAGCTCCGTGTCTCCAAACTCCTGGGGGAGGTGGTAGATAAACAGGTTACAGCCTTCGGGACCTGCAGGTGGGGGAGAGAAAGAGGTAAAGCCCCCAAGGAAAGGAGGTGGACCCCCCCCGGGGGGAGGGGCGTGGGTCCAGAGCCCACCTGTGGCATCTCCAGCTGTGAGGAGAGGGGTGCCCCATGACACCCAGAAAGGAGGAGTATGGAAATGGGGCGGGGGCAGGGGTGGGCACGCAGACACTTCCAAACCTCTGACGATCCTCAGGCCCCAAATAATTTCTCCCAAACCAAGATAAACCCCAAGCAACCCCCAACTCCTGGAAATTCCCTAAGCTTCTAACTCCAGATGACTTACATAAGTCGGGTGAACCGGGCGTGAGGCCTGTGGGAGCTCTGATGTATCTTTGCACTAATTCTATAAGTCTAAAACGGGTTCTACATTAAAACGTCTATTGTTTTTTAAAGTCCGACGGTCACAGAATAAAACCACCAATAATTCTCGGGTTCCAAACCCCAAATATCCAGATGTATTTTCCAAAACTCTTGGATAATTCTCCTAACTTTAGATAATTTTCAAAACCCAGATGGTGCAAAAATAAAACCAAGTAAAATAAAAAGAGAATTCTCCAGTCATGAACCCCAGATATCCTGAAACCACGGATAATTTTTAAATGGTGGCCTATACCGACAAGAAATTAAAAACAAAAACAAAAACATAGATAATCCTTGAATCATCCTCTCCTCATGTAATCCAGTGCATGGTTCACACACAAACTATAAACTATCACCATTTAAAAACCTCGATTCTCTGAAGCCACGAACAGTTCCCGAACTTTCTCCCACACTCCCTAAATATCCTCAGTTCTACTTCAACGCTTGTTTTGAAAATGCAAGTGTGTTCCAACGTGATCGATATGTTATGGAACAATTGTGAGCCTAACGCAAATTTTCAAATTCTCTGCTCGTGGGCTGTCTCGGCTCCAAGGGGCTCGAGGTGAATGCAGAAAATCGCGCCCCGCGGAACCCAGCTTCGTAAGAAAAAAGGCGCCAGCACACAAACACCTACCGACCTTCTCCTTCCCCAAGTGTGTTGGGAGCCACGCCCATCCCCACCTGATTTCAGCCGACCTCCTTCCACTACGTCACAGCCACTCACATGTTGCACCCCTTCCGATGTCACTGCCACATGCAAACTTCAGGTCTCCACCACGACAAAGTGCCACATTTTTCGTGGCATCCACATTATTTCTTAGTCATCTAACATTCATAAAACTGCGCTACCGTTTTTACTAGGATCCTACCTTCTTTTTCTTTTTTGACTCGTTTGTGGGCTTCCTTTGCCTTGGGGTGACCTGGGGCTTTTCTGGCTGGTCACCTCTCCCCAGGCCCCCAGCCCTCCCCCTCCCACTAGCTGGATGGAAGAGGGGAAGGGACACCCCGGTGCTGGGCACCCACAGCCACTGCTTATCTTCCAGTGACACCTGTTGGCACAGATGGTCGCCAGGAGACTGAGGCCCGAGGTAGTGCAGTGCCCTCCTCGTGACCCCAGTCAGAACTTGGGGACCCGAACCCCGGCTGTCCGACCCCGGAGTCTAACTCCTCCCTCCCCCGACTTCACTGGGGAGGCCTCGGTCACTGCCCCGCAACCTCAGCACGAGCGTCCCCTCCGAGCACACCGTCTCGGAGCGGATGTGTCTCCGCCCGCGGGGTCAGCGCACGGGGCCCCCTTCGCAGAGGGACCCGAGGCTTGGACGGGGAGACTCGGCCGCGCCCCAAACACGCAGGCGCCGCGTCCGAACTTGAACCCAGGCCTGGCGGGCCCCGCGCCGCGCCCGGGGCGACCCCAGAGGCCGGGCCAGGCGGGAACCCGGGGGGTGGGGGGATGGGAGATGCAAGGGGCGGTGGGAGGGCGGGGCTGGCGCCCAGGGGAGTCGCGGCCCCTCACCTTCTCGCTGCTGCTGCTGCAGGAGGGGCGGCGGCTGCGGGACGCCGTGCGCGATGGGAGTGATGGCCGCGGCGGGGTACATGGCTGCGGAGACCAGAGAGCGGGGCGCGTGAGGCCGGGGAGCCCCGGGGTGCGGAGTGGGGCCGAGGAGCAGAGGGCGGTGCTTCGGGGCGGGGCCAGAGCAGGACCTGGACATGGGGTGGCCACGGCTACAAGAGCCGTGGGCGGGGCCTAGACCCGGGTCGTGGTCTCGAGTGTGGGGCGGGGCCAGGCCCGGGGCGTGGTCTCGAATGTGGGGCGGGGCCAGGTCGGGGAGTGGTCTCGATTGTGGGGCGGGGCCAGGCCCGGGGCGTGGTCTCGAGTGTGGGGCGGGGCCAGGCCCGGGGCGTGGTCTCGAGTGTGGGGCGGGGCCAGGTCGGGGAGTGGTCTCGATTGTGGGGCGGGGCCAGGCCCGGGGTGTGGTCTCGATTGTGGGGCGGGGCCAGGCCCGGGGCGTGGTCTCGATTGTGGGGCGTGGCCAGGCCCAGGGCGTGGTCTCGATTGTGGGACGGGGCCAGGCCCGGGGTGTGGTCTCGAATCCGTGGCGGGGCCACGGCGGGTCTTGTGAGCCCGAGGAGGACGGAAAAGGATGCGGGGTCAGGGCCAAAGCTGGGCTCCGAGGGCGGGCAGGGACCCAGAAGGAGGCGGACTGGGTCCGGCCAGGAGCAGGAGGCGTGGCTGGCAGAGCAGGCCGAGGGCCTGGCCCGGGGCCGAGGCTCCGTCAGGGGCGGGGCCGCACGGGGTGCGGGAGAGGCCGGGGTAGGGGGGCCCGCCCGCCGCCCGCCGCCTCCTCACCTGTGTACTGCTGGACTCCGGAGAAGGCGGGGTGCAGGGTCTCTCCCACGGTCGGGCTCTGAGCTGCGGGCAGACCGGGCGGGGGGCTAAGCGGGGCGGCCGAAGCCTCCCATCCGCCTCCGACCTTACGTTCTGGGAGGGGCGCAAGGAGCGCCGCCCCCCCCTTCTCCTCTGCGTCAACGTTTTGCAGGTGTAACTCCCGTGTTGCGGGTGGGGAAACTGAGGCTCAGAGAGGTGCAGTAACTGGCACAGGGCCATTCAGATAGGAAATGACAGAAGCCTTACCGGAATCCAGGTTTCTTGGACTTTAGGGTTGTCAAAACATCACCCCCCTCTCTGTCTCCCCACCTGACCCCCTCCCTGTCCCGTTCATTCTTGAGATTCTCCAGGACTCCAGGATTCTGCTCCAGACCCTCACCCACTCCCATGCATTCACCTCTCTCGCTCGAGGAGGGGAGAGGTTGTCCCGGCCACCAGAGCTGCTGCGTCTGGGGGGAAATCAGCCAAAAGATTCTGCTCGAATGGAGAGAGGCGGCCAGAGCATGGAAGGTGTGGGGGGGTGTGACTGTAAACGGGGCGCATGATCGAACTACTCTGTAGAGCTAGGACAGATCTGTGTCCTGAGTGTACTGGTGGCCACAAGAATCTACAGCTGTGATGAAATGGCATATGACCACGCACGCATACATGGTGCATGTAAAAAGCGGTGAAATCTGAATTAGCTCTCCGACTCTAGTTGAGTTCATTGTTCAGTACCGGTACCGATGTCAATTTCCTGGTTTTCACAATGTCCTGTGGTTATGTAAGAAGTGAGCAGCAGGGGAAGCTGGGTGAGGTGTACATGGAACTTCGCTGTATTATTTTGGGACCTCCCCATGAGCCAGCCTCCAATCATTTCAAAACAAAAATAAAAGTAAATTCTCCTCGACGATGGAAACGCAGACAACTTATTTCACCCCAGTGAGGTGTTGGAAGATGTTTACGTTGAAATCATTGTATAGGGTAGGGAAAGATGGTACATCTACTTCAGGAGGGCAAGGCCCAGCCCACATCAGTGTGTAGTCAATACCAAGTAAATGAATGACTGAATACAGGTACCAGTATCTTCCCAAATAGTAATTAAAATAATTAAGGCCCTTGACGCCATTCTTGGTACTAGGTGACGCGTTAAGCATTTTACAGACTGACTTCATATTCAGTGCAGCTTCAGGAGATGAGTGATGTTATCTGCCCCGTTTCCCGGATGAGCAAACTGAAGCTCAGAGACTTAAAGAAGCCACCAGCGCCACTGAAGCCAAACATGGACCCAGAAACATCTGGGTGCAGAGTTCTATGTTTACCCCCCTTCTCTGTGCCCACTGCCTGCATTTGTTCAGCAGAGACGCCCTTCATTCTGCCCCCCTGTTCCCTGGGCACAAAGGCACAGGAAATCATGCTTGTCCCAGAGACACCATCCCTGCCCCCTGCCACTGTCCTTAGCTCCAAGGGACCACCCAAATTACCTGGGTAGGGCATGAGGCCATTGGCATATACAGTTTCTAGGGCAGGGTGCCCACCAGGGAAGGGCACGACACCTGCAAAGCCATTGGTGATGGGAGCCACGAGGCCTGGCACGGCAGCAGTGCTGAGCAGTGGGGGCGAGTGCAGCCCTGCAGAGCAGAAGAGTGTCAAGGGTAGCCTGTGCCTGGCCCCCGCCTTGCCCACCTACCCTTGGGCCCCTGGTGGGCTCTCACCAGAGGCAGGGGCGATGGGTGTGGCAGGCAGCCCATTAAGGCTGACGGCGCCGATCTGCTGGATGTGACAGGGTGAGAAGGCCACGCCGGGGCTCAGGTAGCTGCCCGAGGTGGACAGGACCGTTGTCTGCTGCTGCATGAGCTGGGGGCGGAGAGGGAGTCAGCATGCAGTCAGTGTGGCACCCACCCTGAGATCATAGCTCATGGGGGCAGGCCTGGTTCTCCAGTGACTAGGTGTGGGTCAGGCTGGATATCTTGGCTCAGGTCAGGGTCAGGGCTCAGTCAGGAATTGGGGTTTAGCTTGGGAATAAGGCTCAGTATAGGATCAGGGCTCAGCCTTGGGATCAGGGCTCAGCCAAAAATCAGGACTTGGCCTTGGAGTCAAGGCTCAGTCTCTGATCTGGGCTCAGCCTGGAATTAGGGCCCAGTCTGGGTCCATTTAGGAATTAGAGCTCATCCATGGACCAGGACTCAGTTAGGAATTTGATCTTGGCCTGCGATCAGGGATCAGCCAACACTGAATTCAGCCAAGATTGGGACCCAATTTGGGGTCATCCTGGATTTAGAGGCTCGCTCTGCATTTGGTCTTGGTTCAGGGTTGAGGCTCAGCCTGGATTTGGGGTCTGAGCATGGGATCATGTCAGTTTAGAATTGGGGTTCAGCATGGGCTCAGGGCTCTGTTCATGGCTGGGGGCTCAGTTACGGTCAGGATAGGACCCTGAGTCAGAGAGACTGGGGAAGAAAGATGGGCAGAGAGGCAGGTCTCCTTAACAGAGACTAGATGAAGAAAGAGACTGAGCCAGCCCCCCAGAGTGGTCTCGGGAGCCCCACGGGACATAAGCATGTCTGCTGGGGTCACTCACAGCCTGGGCGTAGGCACTGTAAGGGCTGAAGGGCAGGGTGAGGGATGGTGTCAGGATGCCCAGCTGGCCCACCATCTGCTGCATGCGCCGTAGTGTTCGCTCCTTGTCCGTGTCGGCAAACTTGACCACCAGGCTGGAGGAGGCACCCTGCAGGGGCAGCCACAAGCAGGAAGGAAAAAAAAAGAGGGGGGTAGCCAGGACTGGGGTCCCCAGAACTATGGAAGCTCAGGCCCTTGGGTGAGGGGTGGAGACAGAGCAGCTGTTCCCCACCTCTGGCTGCAGACCTCAGGTGCTAAAGCGAGATAGCCTGGAGGTCAGAGTCCCGGGTCTCGCACTTGACCATGGCAGTCGTCCCTGCACATAGGTGGGGCATGTGGGCCCCAGGGGCTGTGTCTGGGGTGCAGGGGAGGGCCTATCAGCCACATTCTCAAACACAGGAGGAGAATCCAACTCCTAATGAACAACGAAGACCCCAGGTGAAGGACCTGTAACTGTCACCCACACCTAAGAAGAGGTGCGAATCCAGCCACCAGGGAGGTGACATGCCCCTTTTGATGGAGAGCTCACTCCCTGCTAAGCCTGCCAGCCCCATCACTAAACGGCCATGAGCAGGAGGAAGCCCGACCTGGGGCTGAGCTGAGTCCTGCTCTTCCAGGGACTGAACCTGATACCTCTTCTGGGTTTGCCCTGCGGCTGACACCATTTTCAAGAACACACACCTGTACTTGCACGCGCTCACCCACACACACTTATCCTCACGCACACGAACACAGATATGCACACCTGCTCGCTGCAGCACCCAGGCATACTCACACGCTCATCCAGACGTGTATACGTTACATGTGCGCCGGCTCCCATACACACAACCATGCACACTCATGTACACACCACGTGAGCACACAGGTGCTCACATAACCCTCACCTAATAATCACTCACAGTGGCACGCGCACACCCACATGCGCCCTCACACACACGTGCAGCCACACACTTGCATGCTCGCACACATACACTCACACACATACGCCCACTCACACCGCCAGCAGAGACCTGCCCTCTGCCTCCACCTGTGCCCTCTCTGAAGGAGGGCTGGTTGCCACCGAGCAGCTAGAACAGCAGAAACAGGCCCCCCTTCTGTTTCCCACAGCCCCCGCCATGGCCCAGGCAGCCCCTGCTCACCGGCATGGTCTGGCTGCCGTGCAGGGCGTGGATGGCCGCCTGAGCCTCCGTGTGGGAGGAGAACTTCACGAAGGCACAGCCTGCTCCAGGAGAAAGGGAACAGGTGAGAGGCGACGGGGTCTTTCTGAGCAGGAGGGGCCACAGGAGAGGGGCCTGGGAGCCCTGGGGCAGCCAGTCAGCATCAGACACAGGTGGCCAGAAAGTCAGACCGTCGGCCAGCCACTTGCTCATCAGAAAGGTGGACCATGGAGGTCAAACAGTAAGAAGAGCACACAGCCAGCCAGCTAGCCAAGGAGCCGGACAGCCAGCCAGTGGGCCATCTATCCCATCAGGAACCTAGCCAGCCAGACAGCACACAATCAAGGGCAGGGGACAGGCTTAGAGGACATCCACCAGCCACCGACACCACAGATCCAGAGTTGAGTCGAATGTGAGGAAGTAAAATGACCCATGGTCAGGCAGAGACACGGAGAGGTACAGTCCCGTGGACATGCTCAGGCAGAGACACACTCAGACCTGGACAGATATGACCAGGTGACCAGACTTGGAGAAATGGGGATAAAGTCTCCAGACAAGGGCTGACCCAGCGAGCCAGCCACACAGAACCAGGTGGACAGCCAGCCGAGACCACCACACACATGAAGACCCGGACAGGAATAGTCGCCCGGGCACCCAGGCAGAAAGTCAGACCAAGAGGCGCAGGAGGAGTGGTACTCAAGCCTCGCCACACAGTCACGCTGGCAGACAGGCCAACAAGTCTGGGAGGTCAGCAGACAACCATTCCTAGAAGGTGCAGCCATACAGGGCACCAGAGTAGGTAGGATCAGGCAGCAGGACAGCTCACAGGACTCAGGCACAGCCAGGCGCGACAGTAGCATGGCTGGTCAGGTAGAGACAGGCAACCCCAGGCGGACATGGGCATGGAGGCAGGATGGATGGGGCCCTCCCGCCCTGCCCCTGCACCTCAGGCCCTTTGCCTGCTTCCCCAGAGCCAGCCGCAACCCTGGCCTGTCACCTTTGCTGCTGCCATCTGGCCCCCGGAGCACCGTGCACTCGTCGATGACCCCGAAGGGCTGGAACAGCCGCAGCACATCCTCCTCCGACTGCTGCTTGTTCAGCATCCCCACGAACAGCTTCCGGTCCCCTGGGGGGGAGACACCACCTCAGCAGAGTCCAGGCCAACGGCCCCCAGGAAGTCCTCCTCAGCTGGGCCCACACTGCGCCCATGACGGTGGCGACACCCACGCGCTTACCCTGCCCTGGGTCCCTCCACACTCGCAGGGCCCTGCAAGGTCCCACATGCACGCCTCTGCTCACGCAGTGACCGCCCACCCCCACCCCGCCTGGAATGTCCTCCCTTCCATCCTCTGGGCCTCTGCTCCACCGCTCCCATCGGCCCAGCAAAGCCAGCCTCTCCCTGCTCGGCCTCAGAGAGCCACGCACAGGGGCAGGAACAGCCTGGCCGGGCCTGGGTCTCAGTCTGTCTGTCTGTCTGCCATACAGATTTTCCTGGATGGGGTGAGTGCTGATGGCCTCTGCATCCTCACCGTGCCCGGCAGAGTCCCCCGCCCAACCTCGCTGTTTAGTGAGCAAGGGGAGACCGCACCCCCTGTCCGGCAGGGTTGGTGTGGGTGCCTCGCTGAAGCCCAGGTCTAAGGCCAGGAGTCAGTCCTGGCCAGGGTCCCCTATAAGGCCCCAGGGCCCTGCCCCTTCGGTAACCATGCTGTTCCCCTCTAATCAGGACCCCGGCAGCTTCCTCTCTGGGTGATGGTGAGCCAGGTTACTATGGAGACCCTTTCTCCGGCAGCTGTCACTCATGGGGGTGGGAGGGAGGGAGGGAGACAGCCTGGGGAGACTGAGAGTCGAGGAGAGAGACAGGGAGAGGCTAAGAGACAGATAGAGACACAGAGGAGCAGAGAGATGGGAGAGGAAAAGGGAAGAGGAACAGCAATCCGGAGGTGGAGGGAGAGAGTGATGGCGAAGCACAGACCCCACCTCTGAAGTGCTGCACACGCTGACTGGTGGCCAGGTTGGAGAGAGTGAAAACAGGCTCCCAGCCCGATGGCCCCTACCAGGCTCCTACCCACACATGGGGGGCCTGACGGCCCTGCCCCCCCGCGCCACCCCTAGGGCTGGCTGCTCTCCCTCGGCCCTTAGTCCACCTGCGATAGGGGAGGGGGGCATGGAAATCCCCAAGAATGACAATCCTTGGGTCTCACTGGGGACAGGCAAGCACCTTCCATGGGCAAACCCCCAATGTGCAGTGCAGTCCCACGCAGATGCCAGACCCGGCCTGTCGGAGTCAAGCTTGCGAGCTCAAACGCAAACACCCACGCAGGGGCTGGGCACACGGCACACACGTGGCACGCACATGCACACCCACCGCACCAGCTGCAGCACGCGTGGACACGGCGCATCCTTGCACACACCTGCACGCAGGAAATGACCAGGTGTGCGTGGTCACGTACGTACACCTGGATGCCCTTGTCCGGGTATGGCCACGTGCACACACCGGAAATCAGTCCGCAGCCCTTTGGGGACCCCAGCCCCCTGCATCCGGAGACCCCCTTCTGCACCCCGAGAGCAGTGAGGCACTTCGCGCTCCATGGGGAGCAGGTGGCCCTGGCCTGGGACCCTGTGGCTGGGAAGAGAGGACACTGCTGCCCCTCTGTCCCATCCCTGCCCCGCGGGGTGTCCGAGCGGGCCGGTGACCGCTGCAGGCTTTCGTGCAGGTGTGTCCCTCCTCCCCTCGTTCTCCGCCAACCCCCAGCCCGGTGGCCACGGAGAGATGACAACTACCTCCGCGGCTCTCGCTGTCTGCAGGCTTCACCTGGATCGGCCGCGCCATCTGTGGAAAGAGGGGGAGGGGAAGGTCAAGTTGGCCGGGGGTTGTGTGGGTGGGGGCTTCCCCCCAGCTCTGCCAGGAGACTCTGCCCACGTCCCCAGCCTCACTCAGTGCCCTCCCCGCGGCAGCCACTCACGTCCCACTCGAACCAAGTGACACGCGGTCCACCTCTGGGGCCTCGCTCACACGGCCTGGAAAACGCTCCGGTGGCCTTTGTGACCCAGGAATGACAACCTGTTCTCCAGGAAGCCTCCTTGCCTCCCCAGGGGTGAGGGGCCGTTTGCAAAGATGGCCCAGCTCCAGCGGCCCCTTTACAGGATGCGACTCCGGGGCTCCTCTCATCAAGAACTCGAGTCTGTTTTCCTTTGGCATCTGGACTTGGCCAAGCGACTTGCTCTGACAATGGCCTGTGGCGGACGTGCAGGTGTCGGGGTTCCAAACTCAGCCTCAGGAGACCTCACAGCTTCCATGCTTGCAACCCTGAGATTGCCAGGTGGACGAGGCCGGGAGAGCTCCCAGATAGCCGACCTCACGTGTAGAGGGTCCCCTCTGCTGCACAGCAAGGTCGTCCCGGCCCATTTAGCCCCAGGTGAACCCCAACTGACTGCAGCTGCACGAGTGACCCCAGAAGAGACCGGCAGGACCCCTCAGATGAGCCCAGCCCAGGGTTACCAACCCACAGAATCACAAAGTGTAAGGCGGTCGGGGCGATTTGTCCCTCGGTGATAGCTGACCATTACACCGAGCTGCTACTTTTCGGTCAGCAGCCCAATGGACCTTGGGTGGAAGGACTGGCATACCCAACTGGCCAGCTTGCAAGCTGTACTCATTGTTCTGGAAACTTCTGTCCACTTGCCTGGTACTGAAAATGATGTCGAATGGAAGAAATCCTCACTAGCCCCTTCCCCCAAACTCCCCCGGCCACAGGTATGAGCTCAGGTGAATGTGAGAAGGGACCAGAGGGAGGTGGGATGCCGTGGCCTTTGCTTCTCCTCTGGCCCCAGGATAGGATCTCCCTCCAGACCCCGTGTCTGTGGTAAACGTCGCCTCCCAGCCTTCAAAACCCACCCGAAATCCCTCACAGGCCCTCTGGGCGCGCTCCTCCCTCCCTCTGCCTCTACGGCTCACCCTTCTCCCTCTGGACCGGGGACCACAGTGTCACCCCACAGAGGGTGAGGACATGGGAGGGTCCGAGGAGTTTGCCGGATCCAACTGACCAGAAGGAAGTAGCCAGTGGCCACCAGCGCCGGGCACAAAGGCATGTGGTCACTCCCAACAGGCCTGGGGGGCGAGTGCAGGCCCCAGTTCAGACAACTTGGGAGCAGATCCCCACCCATGCAGAGACCCAGAGCTGCAGCGTGACGAACGCCAGCGCTCCAGTCACAGAGGGGCCGTTCTCACCCCATCCTCCATCACAATCAGAGCCCAGAGAGGTCGCTTATTACATCTGACAAGGTCGCGGTAGGCAAGTCGAGGCACTAAGGATCCCAGGCATCACCTTTAGGGGTCTTTCCACCCATCCCATGAGTAGAGGCCCCTCCCCAACTTTGAGTCTCCTCCCCCCTGAACCGCCCCCTCTCTCAGCCCCTGTCCCAGCTCTGAGCCTCTCTCCAAGGCCCCTCGCTCGCTCCGCAAGGCCTTCCCTTCCCTGTCATCCCGTCCCCTCTGAGCCCCCATTCTGAGTCGCTTCCTCCTCCTGGCTGCCCCACCTCTCCTGCCTGGCACCCCTCTCCTTCCTGAGCGAGTGTCCCAGGCACATGGGCTGCCTCCATTTGAACGCAACCTTGGAGCCCAAGAACCAGACCGGCCTCTGTTTCCCCGATCCAGTGTTCCCAGTTCTTCCATGGTAACTTCCTGCCACCCAGCCTCACACCTGAGGGACCCCGAACCACCTGGGCGAGGCAGAATCATGTCTCCCTTCTCCCGCTACACACAGACACACTGACACACACACACACTCACACACACACGCACACTCATACACACTGGCCCTCTCCACCTGGGTGCCACGCCCTGATCGCTGGACCCAAGAAGGGGGGTTATTTCAGCCAGACGGGACCAGATCCTGGGCTGGGGGTGGACTCCAGTGGCGAAGCGGGGTGGAGGGCGAGGTGGCACCTGAGCGCCAGCCTCCTGCTCCCTGCACCCACCCCACCCCACCCCCACAGGCCCTCACCTCCTCCCCCACTCCCAGCACCTTGGGCAGATGAGGATGGGGTTACCATGGCAACGCTGATTCACCACACGGAAGCTGGCAATTGTTGTTGCCATGGAAACCGCCTCTTAGGGGCGAGCCCAGCTCCTGCCTTGCACAAAAGAAATATTTAAATATAATCTTCCCGAGATGGATGAGCAGAGGGAGGGAGTGAGGAGGGGGCGCAGGAAGGGAATGCACCCCACCACTGCAACCTCAACCCCCACCCCGTTCTCGCGGCCTGAGTGTCTGCTCCCCACGTCCACCGGCTGCTGTGCAGCCCGGTACCTTCCACCTCTCACTGGGAGGCCCTGCCCCCTCTGGGGCCGCTTGGCAGGGGAGGGGCTGTCAGTCTGGCCCCAGAGGCCAGGTGGGCAGCCCCCTCCAACGTACACCCCCCATCAAAGCCTGAATCTGGGAGGCCCGGCTGTCTGCACCCTGCAGCCCCGCACCTAGCCTTACCCACCAGCTGGGAGACGTGCGCCAGGCTGGCGTCCGTGTGCCACTGCCTGGCTGGCCGGCCCCAGGCGCACAGTCTCACAGCACGAGAGCTGGGCCCCACGCCTTGCTCCCTGCGCCCCACATCCAGGCGATCCACCAGCCAGCGTCCAGGCTCCACCATGCTGCCCACCAGAGCCTGGCCTGGGGGAGGTGCCAGCAGGGGCGAGTGGGTCCCCCCACACCCCACCACTTCCGGCGCCCCTGCCCTCCCATCTGGCTCTGCCCACCTCTCTCCATCTGTCCCACTGAGGTCTCCGCGAGTGCCCTCCCTCCCTCCCTCCTCCACCTTCTCTGGCTCCCCAACACGGCATCCCTCCCAACTCCTCCCTTCCTCTACTCCTTCACTCGACAACATTCCTGTGTGCCCTGCGCTGAGTACTTGTGAACCCCAGTGATGACCCCACTGGTCTGGTGGAGAGGGAGATGGGGCAGAGCGATGCTCCCACACTCCGGGGGCCGGGGTTGGGGCAGGTGGCAGGGTCGAGGGCTGGGAGAGCCTGGTGCGAAGATGGGTGAGGAGCCAAAGGCTGTCCTAGGGCTGCACTGAAGATGCGAAGTCTGTGGTGGGTTTTGAAGCATGAAGAGGAGTTTGAAGGGGAGATGAGTTTTCACGTGGAGCAGCCACGTACATCCACAACTCACTCAGCCTCCAGGCAACTCCACGGGATGGAGACCCCCCATTTTACGGACGGGCAAATCAGAATGGGGGAGGAGAAGGTCGGAAGCAGAGGCCCATCTGGCCTTCCTCGGGGGTCCTCGGAACCCCCAGCCAGCCCTCCAAGCGGGCTGTGGGCTGGGGCTCCGGGGGTGGCTGGGCGACTTCGACCAAGCCACATACCACTGGGAAGAGAGTCCCTCATGTCCGACCTGCGTGTCAAAGTCACGCCTTTAGAACACACGGTGACCCCAGGGGCGGCCCTGGCTGGGTCATCCCCGAGGGGTGTAGAGAGGAAGGAAGCAAGGTGGGCCCCCACTTGGGCTGGCCAGGCCACCCTTCCAGCCCCCCCTCCCGCCTCACTCAGACCTAGCCCCTCTCCTGGTCCAAATGCTGCCGTGGCTCCCTGATGCCCTGGGGACGGGGTTCAGCTCCTCATCCGGGCCTTCAGGTGCCTCCGCTGCTCCGCCCTGGGCATTCCTCCCACGCCCCAGGACACTGCGATGCACTCACTGGGCTGGACCAGGCCCCCCACACCCTACTGTCACCTCATTGGGGCCCCCTGAAATGCCACCTGCTCCCAAAGCCTTTCTCTCTGTTGCTTTGCCCAGGCCTTGCTTTGGTCATGGCACACCCCCCACCACGTGCACACGTGCACACGCACACACACATGCACACGTGTTTGCTCACACGCACAGTCTTCTTTTGGAGCAGCTTCTGGGGCCGGGGCTGAGTGGCTCCGTGCTCCCTTCCCAGAACAGGCCCAGCACAGGGCCCACGAAGGAGACGTGACCTCCGGTATTGGCAGAAAGCAAAACCCATACTCCGCTCCTGGGGGCACAAAGTGAGCTGAACATAAGCCAGGCAGTGCCCGGCGGCGGGCACAACCAAGAGCCTGAGCCAGGCTGCGTCTACACAGCCCTGTCCACGGGAGCCTCAGGCCTGGATGACAGCAAACCGGCCGCGAGTCCCATGGCTTGACTGGCCCGAGACGGTCCCCTCGTTTACTCCGCATGGATCCCCAAGTTCCCGTGTATGCTTGGCCCCGCCACACGTCACCCCACAGAAGCCCCAGAACATTCCTGCAGCCCCATTCCACAGACGAGGGAACTGAGGCCGAGGAAGGCCAACTCATTAGACATTTGGCACCGCAGGGCCTCCCGCGCATCCACACGTTTGGTTTGACACTGAACCAAGTTATGGGGCATCAGCAGGTCCCACAAGGGGGCCACCTTGGAGTCCCCTGTGTGCACAGAAAGGGTTTTTAGGAAAGCCCCGGTGTGGGGGTGGTTCACAACCAAACATACAACTGTCTCCCTTTCTGGGGTGCTCAGATGACCAGCAGGGGGCCACCAGATCTGGGGCCTCCTTCACCCCCCAAGACCTCACGAAGATGGGGTTGCCTTAGATGGTCCAGCCCCAAGAGATGGGAGCCGGCCCCAACTGTCCCTGTGGGGCCCACCGCACCCCAGGGACCCCGTCCTGGGGATGGCCCAGCAGAGGGGTTCAGGGTGCTGCCTCCCTGAGCCGCCCAGGGTGCTGCCTCCATTCCAGGCTCTATTCTGGGATCCTGTTATTCAATTTTGGATCCTCTTCCAGAATGCTGAGATTTGATTAAACTGCGTCCACCATGGACGCCGCTGGAGTGCTCGAGGAGGAAACCGGAGGGGGAGTGTCGCAGGGCCAGCAAGTAACCTGGGGCCCCTCCGCCGCTGGTTTATCAAGAGAGAAAAGGCCAGAGGGTCCGCTCCATGCTGCGTCCTCCGACACACATGGGTTCCTGGGGGACAGGAGGGGCGCTGGCTGTCTTGGTCTCCAGAGCGCCCCAGCTGTGGCTCCTCAGCATGCGGCAACGTGAGCCAGCGGTGGCCTTCCCAGCACGGGGTGAACCTCATGCGGCTGTTGCTCGCTCTTCCGGCGGAGTCGCCTTGTCAAGGCTCAGACGTCTGTGCTCAGATGCAGCTGACAGGCGAGGGGACCTTCTGCCACGGCCACCCCACCCCCCATGCAGTCTGTGAGCGAGTATCCAGCTCTGGTCCTGCAAGGCGGGTCCCACGTCTGCGGGTGTCCTCGGGGAAGGGACGACAACCCCTTCGCAAATGAGAAGCTAAAGGTACACAAGCTCAGGGACCGGGACTCCCAGCTACGTGCCCAGCAGGAGCCAAGATACAGACAAGGATCTCTGTCTGCAGCAGCAGCAAAACCAGAAACAGCCCAGGCGCCCACCAGCAGGAGGATGGACAAACTGCACATTTGCGTTGTGGAATACTATACAGCAACGAAAAAGCACCAACCACAAACGCATGTGACGCTGACTCTCGTTAGCATCACACTGAGTGGAAAAAAGGCTGATGGAAACACCTACGCAGAGTGTGATTCCATGCATGCTGGGTTAAAGCGAAAGCAGGCAAGACCCGTCTCCCGTTTCAGGGTCGTGTTTCTGAGTGCGGAGACCATGAGGAAAAGCGGGGGTTGGGTACCGTCGAAGTCAGGGTAGTGGCTCCTCCTGCAGCCACCACAGTGGACAGCATGGACGGGACATGCCCATCATTAAAAGTTTGCCGGCCCGGGGCTTAGAACACGGAGGATAAAAAATAAAGAACGCGAACTGCCTCATTCGGCCCCTAACTGGGGTTTATCTGCCCGGGCATCACCGGTTTGGGGTGGATGATTCTTTGTTGCGGGGCCATCGTGTGCCCTGTAGGGTGCTGAGCAGCATCCCCAGCTTCCACCCACTTGATACCAGTGGCATCTTCCAGACTTGACAACAACAAGGTCCCCCCCCGACACGTCACCCAGTGTCCCCCGGGAGCAGAATCACCCTGGGTTGAAAATTTCTCCCACCCTAGAGGCTTTCATGGGTTCTCCGCAGCAGACCGGGCCCATTCTTGCCTCCAGCCCTGGTACACTCGGTCCCCGCGCCACCCCCTTCTCTGTCTCCGTC
Organism: Cynopterus sphinx; assembly: GCA_030015415.1. NCBI lineage: Eukaryota > Metazoa > Chordata > Mammalia > Chiroptera > Pteropodidae > Cynopterus > Cynopterus sphinx. Next base: position 38,016,512 of record CM057390.1, on the reverse strand, counting down.
TGCCACAGTCCTCTCCGTCTCACAAGACTCAGCTCAAACGCTCCCTCCTCCAAGAAGCCGTCCTGTCTGCCCTCCCCCGAGTCATCCATTGGGGTCACTTGGATCTCCTTGACGATGCTGCCCCTCGCCACCCTGACATATGGCCTTTCGTTGTGTGGTCACCCCTGCAGTGGATTGAATGGTGGCCCCCCTAAAAACATGTCCACAGCCTAACCTCCAGAACCCATGTATGGGACATTATTCGAAAAGGGTTTATAAGTAACAGCACCGGAGATGAGGTCATCCCGGACTTAGGATGAGCCCTAGATCGAACGACAGGTGTCCTAGAGAAAGGCAGAGGGCAGCGGAGGGATGCAGACACGGAGGAGAAGGCCACGTGACCCCGGGGCAGCGGTTATAGCAGGGATGTGCCTACAAGCCAAGGAACTTCTGGTGGCCGCGGGAGGCTGGGGGAGAGACAGGGCATGGATTTGCCTGGAGGGAGCGAGGCCCAGCTATTGCCTTGCTTTCTGATTTCTGGCCTCGGGAAGCATGAGGTAATGTGTTTCTGTTGATTTAAGCCACCCAGCCCGCCGTGCTTTGTCACAGCGGCCCCAGGACTCCAGAGGTTGGTCCACGGGGTTTTCTAACATCGAAATCAGAGCAGGCCACCCCTCCGCCTGCCACCTTCCCACGGCCACGGCACGGCCACCCCTGGAATAAAATTTAAACTCGTCCCACGGCCCTGCCCCTCTCCTGTCCCCGCCGCCTTCTACCTACCACTCGCTCCCATAGGGCCACGTCACGCCCCAAACGCATGGGCTGGGCCCAGCCTCAGGGCCTTTGCACTGGCTGTGTCTCTGCTAGGGACACCCTTCGTGCAGAGTCCTGCAGAGAGAGTTTGCGGCTCCCTGCCTCACCTCCACCTGGTCACCTCCCCAGAGGCACCTTCCCTGACCACCTCTCATTGTGGCTCCTTCAATTTCCATCTAGATGTCCTGCCCGGAGGCCAAGCTCCTGTGGCTCGGGGGACTCCCCCATCCTTCACTGGGGGCAGGGGCCTCCTGCCCACACAAGGAAGTCAAGGCTGACGTGAGAAACCCGGCAGGGACAGAGCCTGGGCTGGCTCCTCTGGGGGTGGAGCGCTGCTCAAGCAGCTCCTGCATCAAGAGGCTGGAGCTTCGTTTGCCTCGCTGTTCCCCGACACGCCAGGCATAGTGCTGCCTCGGGGCCTTTGCACATGCTGGGCCTGCTGCCTGCTCAGGCTTCACTGCCTTTGGGTTGTGCAACCACACACAACCACTCTGGTGTGATGCCGTGGGCCGACACGCAGCAGGCGCTCAACAAATGCTCACTCTTTCTGAGTCCAAAGGCACAGGGGCTTCGTGGCTCATCCCAAAAAGGGCTCCGGCCTTCCCCAGGCTGCAAGCAGCCCCTCCCCCATCCTGAAGGCACCCAGGACCGACCCCAACACCCAGGACCCACCCCAGCACCCAGGACTCACCCCAGGCAAGGTCTTCTGCTCGTGCAGGGCAGTCTGAGCTTTGATGGCAGAGTCCCTGGCACAGTAGGTGAGAAAGGCACAGCCTGGAGGGGAGAGAGTTGGGGTGTTAAAGGGGAAGGATGGCATACACCCACGATGACAGCAGCATGACTCACGATGGCCAAGAGGCAAAAGCACCCCAGGCGTCCTCAGGGACGAGGGATAAGCCGTGTGCTCCACCCAGATGGTGGAATACTACTCGGTCTTAAAAAAGGACATTCTGACACAGGCTACGACGTGGATGGGCCCTGAGGACACTGTGCTGAGTGGAAGAAGTCAGATACAAAAGGACAGACGCCGTGCGATCCCACTCGCAGGGTGTCCCCAGGGGAGTCAGATCCACAGACACAGGACGGAGATGGTGGAGCCTGGGGCTGGGGGAGGGGAGGGGAGGGAGTGTGCGATGGGGACAGAGGGTCAGTTTTGGATGGTGAGAAAGTTCTGGAGATGAACGGTGGGGACAGTGGCTCAGTGATGTGCGTGTGCTCAATGCCGCAGAGCTGCGCACTTAAAAACGGTCCATTTTTGTTATGTTTCACCACAAAAAAGGATAATTAGGATATATCACAAACCTCCCCCCCCAAATTATTACAATAATTTGACGTAACAAATTATCATAAAGTCACGTCACCATTTCACAGATCCAGAGATAGACGGTGGCAGCCACCGGAAGCCCTGACATTCCTCCCACCCCGCGACCATCCGTCCTGCCCTGCAGAGGTGAGCGCGACCCCAGCTGTTGTGACGACCAGGACACCGCTTTCCTTGTGGTTTCCCACCCTGCCTGCCCCACTCATCAAGGCCGCTGCGTGTGTCCCAGTGTCGGACCATGTAAACAGAACCACGGCGTGTCCCCACCTCACGCCTGGCTTCCTCCACTCGACAGCAGGTGGCTGTGTATGTCAGGGGCCGGTCCCCTTCTGTTTCTGTGTGACATCCCGTCCTGTGTGTGCCCTGCAAGCGGTCCCGTTCTTCACCGAATGGGCACTGAGGCTGTTCTGCGCCTGGGGCGCCGTGAGCACCGCCGCCACGGAACGTCTCGCACGTGTGTTTTCACGCACGTAGGGTCTGGGAATCCTGTAAAGGCTTCGTTCTCACCGACTTGGCTTTCCCGGCCTCTGAAACATTAGTTGTCGTCGTGGCAGGTGTGTCACTGCCTTCCACTGAGACCAGAACGCATGCTCCCGGAGTTGTTCGTGAATGCTCCGCACACGGTGCGTACTGGCCTGTGCACCGTCACGGGTGACGCAAACATCTCCCGACCACGACCCACCTTCCCACTCCTTCTCTGTGTGGGTGTGTGTTTGCATTTTCTGAATTTAATCCCCTGAGGTCTTCGGGGGAAAGAAGTGCTACGACAACTAGCCCTGGGACCTGAGAAGCGAGACGTGCCTGGCAGGCAACCTCGGGCTGCAGGAAGAGGTGAGGTTGGGGCCCCTCGTGCCTGGGGAGCCCCCCTGCACGACGTGGGGTGTGAGGGCCTCAGGAGGGTGGGGAAGGGCCCAGCACCCTTCCCCCATCAGCCCCTGAGTCTGGGAGTTTCGCGGGAGGCGGGAGGGGCCGCCCGCCCCGGGCCGCTGTCTCTGGTGCTGAAACCCTGCCCCGGGCTCGTTGCCGTGGCTCGTGGCGGGCCAGGCCCCTAGTTCCCCTTTCCGGTCGCTGAAAGTGTGTGACGCTTCTCCCCCCCCCCCCCCGTCTGAACACACAGGGCCTTGGCTCTCAGTTCCTGACGGGGTGAACCGTTTTCCCCTCCCTCCAATTCAGACGTCCCCGCAGGACCTCAGAACATGACCTTATTCAGCAACGATCACCACGGACGTAATGAGGTGCGATGAGGTCACGCGGACTCAGCGTGGGCCCTCGTGCAACAGAGCCGGCATCCTCGTGAGCAGGGGTACACGGACACAGGGGGAGTGCCACGTGGACTCGAAGGGAGCAATCTGGGTGCAGTGTTGACGAGCCAAGAAATGGTAAAAAAAAGTAGCCAGGAGCACCAGTAGCTGGGGGGTGGCCTGGTACAGAGTCACCCTCACGGCCTCGGGAGGAGCCGACTCAAGCGACACCTTGGTCTCGGAGGGCCAGCCTCCAGGACTGGGCCCTCTGAGGGGCACCTCGGCCCACTCCATGCCCACACTGGGGGAGTCTTTCGCCCTGATGCCAGCCCTGGCCACACCCACCCACACACCAGTCCCGCACACTAGACGCTGGGTGTCCAGCAGCCCAGCCCTGGTGGGGCAGGCAGAGCGGGCAGTCCCGCCCGCATCAACCCACATACAGAACGCTCTGCACGTGACAACCCTGCGGTCCCCTTCCCTCCGCCCCCATTTTTAAACCCCAGACCAGCGCTGATCCTACAGGGTGGGTCAGAAGGGGTCGGTGCCTAAAGATCTCTTGAGACTCGAGGGCAGAGCCAGGATCAGTGGGGGATCTTTGGGGAGCAAGAGTTTCCTCCATGGGTGGAAGCCCCCTGATCGCTAAATCTGCCTCATCAGGCCTTTCTCGGCAGGGAGAGGGCTCCCCACCCTGAGGTGAGCAAGCAGCGGCTCCACGGAGAGAAAACTCATTTGCCAGGGAATGCTTAGGGTCCCTCCGCACGCCAAGATCCTCTGCAATCTGCTCCGAGGTCTGAGCTTTTGGGATTTTGTGACTCGAAGCTGTAATAAAGACAATCACAGTCGATGTTCACCGAGCACCAGGCTTCCCATGGAACAACATCACCCACGTCCACCGTCTGCGTCCTCAGACTAGCCCAGGATAATGACACTGTCGTTTCTGTTATTACCCCCATCTTGACAGATGGGGGAACTGAGACCCCAGCCATGGAGTCAGCTGCCCTATGTCACAGAGCGGCAGGGCCCAAAGGCTCCACATTTCAGACAATTCCAGAGCACTGGGGACTACTTAAGTTGCCAAAGCTTGTTACACTGATCAAATGGCCTTTAATAATAATAATAATAGTAATAATAATAATAAAGTTCAAAAACAAAAAGAAAACCCTCGTGCACTCTTGGGACTGCCAATTGGTGCAGCCACTGAAGAAAACAGTTTGGAGGCTCCTCAAAAAATTAAAAATAGAAATACCTTATGACCCAGCAATTGCATTCCTGGGTATTTATCCAAAAAAAACCCAAAGCACTGATTTGAAGAGACACATGCACCCTATGTTCACTGTGGCATCATTCACAGCAGCCGAGATGCGAGAGCAACCAAAGTGCCCAGCGACAGGAGGCTGGATAAAGAAACAGTGGTACACGTATACAACGGAGTACTACTCAGCCATGAAAAATGAAACCTCACCATTTGCAACAACACGGATGGTCCTAGAGGGTATTATGCTGAGTGAAATAAGCCAGACAGAGAAAGACAAACACTGCAGGATTTCACTTACCTGTGGAATCTAAGGGACAAAGTAAACGAACAAACAAAACGAAAACATTCATAGACACAGAGACCAAACTGGTGATTGCCAGGAGGGCTGGGGGCGGGGGAGGTCGGGGGGCTGGGTGTAAAACACAAAGGGATTAAGAAGTACAAACTGGGAGTTACAAAACGGCCCCAGGGATGTGAAGTGCAGCCTGGAGAGTAAACTCAACGACATTGTGGTAACTGTGTCTAGTGCCAGGCGGGGACCAGACTCATGGGGGGATCATTTCATAAATTACGTAAACGTCTACTCACTGCGTTGTACACCTGAACCTAAGACAACATCGAATGTCAACTCTAACTGAAACAATAAAGAATAAAAAGAAAAACTTTACTCTTCATAATCCTTATTTTAATGCCTGAGTCTGGGATTTCCGTCACTGCTCAGGGACCCCGGTGGACGCTGCCCACGTCCCTGGCTATACCCTGACTCCAGTCACACCACACGCCCGGCCTCGCGCTGGCGGTCTGTAGACACGCCATGCCCTTGGTCCACGCACTGTCACCCTCGTCTTCGTCGGGCTCGCTCCTCCTCGGCCTCAAGTCCCAGCTGAGTTTCCCCCTCTGGGGAGCCTTCCCACGCCCGGCGACACTGAATGAAGCACCTCGTGGACTTTTCCCGCGCCCGAGTGTCCCCGTCACAGCCCTGCCTAGTCGTATGCCATTCACCTTCACAGAACTGGGAGCCCCCGAGGGTGGGGACAGGGTATGCCCCAGTCACCCACACGTCCCGGCCCCAGCCCTGAGCCCAGCACACAGCGTGTGCTCAGAACGAACTTGGCCACTGCTCACGGCCTCCATCCTGGTCCGGCCCCGTCGCCTCCCACCTGGCCCAGAGCAGGCACCTCCGCCCTGGTCCCCCAGTTTCCACCCTGGCCCTCCCGGTCTGTCCTCTGCATGGCAGCCACCTGAGGGCACCTGAGAACGCCTGAGTGGGGCTGTGTGCCCCCTCTGCCCACACCCTCCAGGGCTCCTGTCTCCCTCTGGGTAGAAGCCCAAGTCCTCCCACGGCCCACAAGGCCCCACACTGGTCAACTTGTTAGTTCCTGTCCAAGGAGGCATGTCCTCGGGTCCAGGGCTCACACTCCCGGACCCCGCCACTGGGCACACCTGCTCCAGGCTGACCTCCTACCTCCCCCTCTGCTGCTGCCTCCTCACCTGTCCCAGCCTCCCATGTTGCGGCTTCTCAAGGCTCTTCTAGACCCTCACCGACCTCCTGCCCACGGCCTTCTTGACTCCTTTCAGTCACTGCTGCTGCATCAGTGATTCCTTCATCCTTGAACCCACCCATCACCCACTCGTCCACCTGGCTGTGCGCCTATCTATCCATCCATCCACCCACCCACCCTACAGCAGGAGCTCCCCCCTCGGTGCTGCGGGCACTGGGGCTGGGTCACTCTGCAGTGGCCCATCCTGCACACTGTGGGGTGTCGAGCAGCATCCCTGGTCCACCCGGCCAGGAGCACCCCCAGCGGTGACAACCATAGATGTTCCCAGACCATTGCCCAGGGTCCCTTGGGAGCAGGGTTGCCCTGGGTGACACGCACTTTGCAAGAACCCTCCCACTTCCTCACCCACCTCCCACGAAGAGCTGATGATCTGACATCTCAAATACGTCTCCAGCACCCCCTCCCCTCTACACCCACGGCACAGGCTCAGCTCCCGCCTTGCACTCTTTGGCGTCCCATCCTGCCCTCATCCTCCCTCCACACAGCCACCAAACGAGTATCCCCCCACCCAGGTCTGATCTGCCTGCGCCCCTCCCCAGCTCTAAATCCTCCCATGGCTCCCCAGTGCCCAGGCCAAAGCCAAGGTGGGCAGCCTTCGCAGCCCTTCCCAGCCTCACCACTGCCATGTCCTGGTATCCCCTCTCAAGGCTTCCCTCTGCTGCCCTCAACTTCGATCCCCTTGTAAGTCCCCAGACACCTTCAGCCCCCTTCAGGTCTCCAATCCCTCCCAAATATCCAGCCATGTTCTAGGACCCTCTGTGCCTTCACTTTCCCACCTATAAAATGGAACACTCAGAGTCCACATCCTCCAGATTCTGGGAAACGATCTCCCTAAGGGACCCCATTCTGCTGCTGCCCACAGCCCTCCAGGGCTCCCACTTCCCTGAGGCCCACGCGGCTCTGCACAACCTGCCCCCTCCTCCCTGCCCTCACCGCCTCCCCTCCCCCTCATTCTGGGGCCTCCTTGAAACTTGTCAAACTTATTCTGACCACAGGGGCTTTGCACGTGCCATGTCCTCCCCCTGTAATGCTTTGCCCTTGGCTTTGGAATAACGGCTTTCTCGTCCATCATTCAGGTCTCATCCTGAATGTCAGCCCCTCGGAGAAGCCACCTTTGGCCACCCAGGGTAAGCTGCCACATCCCAGCAGACATCTGGTTGTATTTCCTTCATACCAACTCTCTCTCCTCTAAATTTTATCTGTGGGCTTAGGAACGGTCAGTACAGTCCGCCCACTGGACTGACTGGTATCCCCAAAGCCCAGCCCAGCGCCTGGCACATGACAGAGGCCTGACAGGCAGGTGTTGACTGACTCCCTGACTATGGACTGGCACCAGCAACACAGGAATCACATTAGCGACGTGATACTGCCCTGCCAGGCAGCTCTCAACATTCTGTCCCCCAAGAACGAGGAAGCTAAGGCTCAGAAAAGGTGAGGTGGCCCGGGAAGATGCGGAAGAAAAAGCAGAGCCAGGAATGAAAACAAAGTCTGTCAGCCCGCAAAACTGTCGGTGACGGCAGGTCAAGGACACAGAGCCTCCTTCCCGTGCGGGTCTAGGGTCCTCCCCTGCTCTAACCTCTTCCACGGCTCCCAGCGCCCTCAGGAGTGTCCCAGCTCACGCCACCATGCAAGGCTGTTCAGGGTCCGGCCCGCGCCGCCCTCTGGCCTCATCTCCCGGGTGCCACCAACTCCTTCTCTAGTCCAGCTGCGCCCTTTACACCCCCAAGACTTCGCAAACCCGCTCTTTCTGCCCACACCCACCCCACCGACTCCCTTCTGCGTTCCACACGCATCACAGGGCCCAGAGCACAGCACGTGCCCTGTGGCCGAATGAACGAAATGCTTTCTCTGCCCGCAAGCTCCTGGTGGTGCTTCAGAGCCCTGGTCCTCACGCCCCACCTCCACGCAGCCCCGGTCCCCAGGCGGAGTCCCCGACTCCGCACCCAGCTCCCTGCACCCCATCCCTCCCTCGGACCCAACCCCGACCGTGACAGCTGTAGGTGCCCATGTCCGGCTGTCTCTCTGCCAGAGGCCCTCGGACCTCGCTTGCCCAGTGTAAAGCAAGTCCCCAAAGGCTCCAGGAAGCACCAAATGAACGAATGAACGCGAGTCCCTTGAGTGTTCCTAGCGGCCAAGTTCACGTCTGCCAACATCGGGGTTAAAGAGCCTGTCTCAGAGAAGCTCCTGGGGCTGCCCCCAATGCCAGCACCGCTCAGGAGAGCCCTGCCAGATAAGCCCCACGTCAGGAGGGGACCCTGGGGATCCCAGACCCTCTGCTCCCTTCCTGCCAGGGTCATGCTGCGTCCTGTCCCCACCCAAAGCTTCCAGAGTCGGCGTCCCTCTGGGCCTTTGCTCGCGCCATTCTCTCTGCTGACAACAGATGCTTCTCACCCTCCAAGTCTCAGCTTTGCCACATGATGCGCCCGGCTCCCACCAGCCAACACCTTTAGCTGCTGTTCCCACCCTCGCCTTCCCCAGCCCCTCTGGGTTGGGAGGTCCCAAAGGCCCCCCCCCCGATTCTGAGGCTTGGAGAGACAAAGATGCCTGCCCGAGTCCACGGCACCAGTAAGATGCAGAGAAACCGGACACATCTCAACGCCAAGCACTTACCTGCCCCACACATACACACACACACGCCGCCTCCTCCAGGAAGCCCTCTCGGCCTCCACACCTGCAGGGGCAGGGCTCCCTCTGGGCTGTCCCTGCCAGCCTGTGTTCCCGCCATCGTGGCCTTGACATCAGCCCCTTGCAACCTCCTGGCTCCTCACTGTGTCCCCCGCTCCAGGCTGGCTCTGGGCTTAAGAGGGGGCTGGGTGGGGGGAATCTATCCGTTTTGTCCAACGTTGTTGCGTCTCGGGTCTAGAACGAGGCCTGGTACACAGCAAGCGCTCAATTAATGTTGGTCACGGGGGGCAATGGACTCACATCCTGCTTCCTCCCACACACATCCCTGTGGGCATGGGATCCTGGCTGCGCACAGACATGGGAGCACAGTAGGTGCTCAGGACTGTCCTCTGCTTGAAGAAGGCAGAAACGATGTCACCAGCACCAGGAAGGCCTCGGGGCCTTCTCAGAGTGCCTGGCTTGAAGCCGCAGAGCCTGGCCGTGGCTCGCACACGCCCCAGCCACTGTCCCTCCGCTGTCCCCGCTGCCCTCCTCCCCAGGGACAGCACCTCTTCCCTCGTCCCTGCTAGGCAGCGCCTGCCAGCCCGACCCACAGTCTCCCCAGGGCTGGTATGTCACACTCGGAATCTCACGCCTCAGAGCGCTGCGTGCTCCAGCCTCCCCTCCCGCAGGGCGAGCAGCTGGTGCTCTCATGGCAACCGCGGCCCCCCCAGTCCCCCCCACCTGCACTGGCCCCCCTGCAACCTCCACTTTAAGACAAATATTGTCATTAACATGCAAATGCCACGTGATTACCATAAACGGGTCTGTGAGGAGGCCAGCGAGCCAGCCAGCGAGCCCTGTCACACAGTGGGCATTAATATTCAGCCCCGGTCGCCAGAGAGGGGCACCTCAGGGCCCCCTCAGAGAGAGGGTCCTGGAGGGGGCCTGTCCCCCAGCAGGGGACGGAGGTGGATGATGACCGGACACCAGCCACTGGGAGCCCTGATCCCAGCCCCCACTGCCTGGCCGGAGCCCCTGGCTGGACTGGTGGCACCTGGGGAGGTCCCCGTCCTCTGGAGGAGGTGCGAATCTGGGGGAAGGGGGAGTGGCCATGTGGCCTCCCTGCTCCCTCTTCTCCATCCTCTCCCTGCCTCCCACCTTCTCTCTGCTCCTCTCTGCATATGGGGGGGCTCCCCCTGTCTCTCCCTCCCTTTCTCACTCCCCGCCCCCCCCCGTCTCTCCTTCTGTCTCTGGTTCCATCTCTCTTAAAAACAAAAGAGCCCGCACCCACGGCCCCGCTCTCTTTCTGAGGGCCCCTCCCTTCCCGCTCTTCACCTCCAGTGCCCAGGGGCTCAGCTGGACCCGCTGCCATTCTCCCGGTCCCAGTAAGACCCCCACTGCACAGGCCCTGAGGAGTTGGGGTGCCCCTGCCACTCCCTCAGCTGTGGCTGTCACGTGTCACAGCCCCTTCCCCCACTGTACCCTTGGGGAATCTCTCAGTTTGAGGGAACCCTTTATCACACATGTGTACCCCGCTTCCCCTGGCCTGGGAGGGAGACAGGAGAGTGACAGGGGGGAGGGCTGGCTGGCCCTTGGGATCCCGTAGTTGCCCCTCTGGGCCTCAGTTCCCCTTTCACGTGAAATGCACGGATGCTACAAGCCCCGCCCCCCGGCGGCAATCCCTTCAGTGGGGGATCAAATAGTCCCCCGAACATGAAAAACAAGGGTGAGATGGTCACGAGGATAATGACGATGCTGGGGACACAGTGCCCACATGGAGGTTTTCTCTGTGCCTTATTCCAGCCCCTTCAGGGGCCCTGGTGCCAAGCCTCATAGGGTGTCCCAGCACCCAGGGGACTAGAAGGCTCTGGGGCCCACACGCCCCATTGCTGCTGCCTTCCACCAGCGCCACCGGCTGCACCCTGCTTAGGTGGCTCCCCAGAACCTATACCAAATAAGTGCTGGTGAGAGGTACCCGGACAGTCCCCCCAACTTCCCATTCATCATGCACCTTCCTTGGCCTGAGGACCAGAGGGGAGCAGCTACTGGCCAGAGGTCACATGACTGAGCCCCAAATGCAGGCCTCCATCCCAGCTGCTGGCCCTCAAGACACCCCCACCTCCAGCTCGCCTCCCACAGGTGAGATCCTTCCAGGCCCAGCACCCATGGTCCCAGGGGCGGGGGACCCTATTCTGGGCCTGACGGTATTGAGGGTTTGGGGCTGCACCCGGGGGCAAGCTCGCCCCTCGTCACCCGCAGGCCTTGCTTCCAGGGCCCCTGCGAGGGGGAGGGGGAGGACAGGGTGCCACAGACACCCTGTTTCCGAATTCTCAGCCTCCAAGGAAAGACGGGAAAGACCCCAAAAAAGATACCCCCCAACCCCAACGTTCTCCAGCCTGAAAACAATAACCCCACATTCATGGGGCCTTGCTCTGCTGACAGAGGGAAACTGAGGTTCTGGTCTAGGTGAACTCAACAGCAGCACCCCAGTCTCCTCTCCCTCCTGCACGGGGTGGGGGGTTCCCAGGGGAGATTAAAGATGGGAAAGGGGGTACCTCTGAACCCTGTTTCCTGGACCCAGAGCTCACCAGAAGCCTTTCAGTTCAACATGTGGGGGACCATGTGGACACCTCCCACTCCAAATCCCATCAGCATCTTTCTAGAAATGAACCTTCGGATATACCAGGGGTTCAGGTCACGTGGCCAGAGCCCTCCATACAGCTGTGAAGCCCCGAGTGGGACTTGGGGGTGAGAGTGAGCCCTCTGCCCTCCTAGGCCACATGGAGGAGCTAGATTTTCCATGCCTAATTTGTTGTTGGTTTCTTTTTTGGTTTTTTGGGGTTTTTTTGGTGATGGTTGGATTTGAAAAATGGTGGGGGATGGGAGGAGCATCTTTCCTCCCCAGGGCAGGTGGAGGGTCCTGCTGAAGTGACAGGCCTCGGCTCCATCATCCTACCAGAGCCTCCCTGTGGGTGCTCCCACCCATCGTCTAATCATTCGTTCATTCACACACTTGTTCGTTTGTTCATTCATTCATTCATTCATTCATTCAACAAACATTTATTTGTGATTACCATGCCTGCAACACTGGGGAGAAGGTGGGGATAAATTAATCTGAACTAGGTCACAGGCCCTGGTGCACCTGCAAGGCCTCTTCAGGCTCTTGCTGTGGGTGTCAAGCACAAAGCCTTCACTGTCCCCACCAAATCCCCCACACCCCAACAGGAGCGCTGTGAAAGTCACCCCAATTCAGACTGGGCCCACAAACTAAGCCCAGGGCTGGGGCCACAGTCCCCGGGCACCTGCTCGCAGCGTGCCATCAGAGAGAGAACCAGGTGGGAGGGAGGCGCGGGGCCTCCCCGCCCCACCTGCCGCCCCCGCGGGGCCACAGCCGCCCACGCCCCCACTGTCCAACCCGAGATCCGGGCTCTGCCAGATGGAGGCTCAGGCTCATCATCGTTGGCCTCAGATCCGGGCACACTGCTGACAGGCTCGGCCCATTTTCACTGGAGCCAAAGGTGGAGGCAGGGCGGGAGCGGGGGTGGGGGGCGCAGAGACACGGAGGGGGGATGCCGGTCCAAACAGAGGGTGGGCGGGGGGGGGTGCGGCGGGCAGCGCTGGCACCACCCGAGGCTAGCACTACCCCCGTCTGGCTCTGCTCCCTGCACCCCACCCCCTCCTGCTTCCTTTGTAGTTACCGATCAGCCTGGGGTCCTGGGCATCCGTGTGTCCCCGAGGCCAGCCGGACCTGCCCCGCTGGCCCGGCTTTGTGAAAATGACCAAAGCAATGGAGTCCGGAGACGAAAAGTTCCCCGACGACGGGGTCTGGGGAGGCCGGATGGATGCGGGGGGGGGCGGGGAGGGGGGCCGTGCTGGGCAGCTCCCCCGGCAGAGGGGCGGGAAGGAGCGGGTGAGGGAGGGAGGGAGGGAGGGAGGGAGGGGTGGGGGTCCGGGAAGCAGGAGGGAGGGGGGAGAGAGAGAGAGGAGGATGCCAGGGGTGGGGGGAGAACGGGAGGTGAAGGGAGACGGGAGAGCGGAGAGAAGGAGAGAGCGAGGGAGAGAGGATGCTGGAAGGTGGGAGGGAGGGGGGAGGGCGGGGGAGGGGAGGGGGCCGCTCCCTCTGTCAGCTGCACCCCCGTGGGGGGGCGGGGGCGGGGCGCGCCCACCTTTGTGCATGCCCGTGTAGGGGTCCTTCAGCACCGTCAGCTCGTAGATGCGGCCGAACTGCTCGAACAGCGGCTTCAGGTCCTTCTCGTCCAGGTTGCGCGGGATCTGGCCCACGAACAGCTTGATGGCGTCCAGGTCCTTCATGCCGTCGGGCCGCGCCCCGGGCGGCTCGGGCGACGGCCGCGGCGGCAGGAGCGGGTGCGGGTGCTGCGGCCGGCGCGCCGCGCCCTCCGTCAGGCGGGCCATGGCGGGCACGGGACGGCGCGGGCTCGCGGCGGGAGCAGGACGCGCCGCCGCCCACCCCCCGCGCCCGGTCCCCGCGCCCCCCGCGCGCCTCCGCCCCCGCCCGCGTGCCCGCAGCGCCCCTGGCGGCCGGCAGGCGTGTGGCCGCCGCCGGTGCCCGCCCTCCAACCCCCCCCAACCCCCGCTGTACCCCGCCTCCCGCACGCACCCCGTTCCTCACTGCATCCCCAACCCCCTCCCCGCTGCACGCCCAACTCCCACCTCCACTGCACCCCGCTTCCTGTCCCTGCCCCCCAAGCCCCCCGCTGCACCCCCGCTCCCCGCTGCACCCCGCCTCTAGCCCCCCGCCCCCTGCCGCACCCCAATCCCCGCTGCACACCCGCTCCCCGCTGCACCCCATCCTCACTGCATCCCTAAACCCCCCTGGCTGCACCCCCAACTCCCGCCGCCCACCCACCTCCTCCTGCCGCACCCCCAACTCCCACCTCCATTGCACTCCGCCTCCTGTCACCACCACCCCCCGCGCTATACCCTGTCCCCCGCTGCACCCCCCCCGCCCCCGCTCGCGCTGCACTTCAATCCCCCCCCCCGCTGAACCCCGCCTCCTGCCTCCACGGCACCCCCTCCTCCTGTCACCACCTCCCACTGCACCCACAACTCCTACCTCCACTGCACCCCACCTCCTGTCACCGTCCCCCCTGCACCCCCGCCTCCCGCACGCACACGCCCCGCTCCCCCGCCCCCTCACGCACACCCGCGTCCCGGGGCGCAGTCCGGGAGGGGAACCCGGAGGCCCTAGGGTGGCTGAGCCCTCGGGCAGCACCCACCTGCCTCCCAGGCCGCGCCGGCTCCTTCCGCTGATCCCGGGAAAGTCAGAAAGTGGCTCCCGGCTCCGCGGGGCGCTCGGCAGGCACCCCCTGCTTGCTCTGGACGCCTGTCGTGGCAGCGCATCAGGAACGAAGGCCTTACTGGGGGTCTGGGGGACAGGTGACGTCGTGCAGGGGCACATCAGCAGGGACCCCCGTGTGGACCGTGTGCATGCCCAGCCTCTGGGGTGCTGGTGCTGACACCCACGGCTCCGGTTTCCCCAGCTGGCCTCCCATCCAACTCCAACCAGGCCCCACCTGCTCAGCTCCGCGATCAGGTGGCTCAGACTCACTCAGGGTGGCATGGCCAGAGACTCCGACTTTTTCAAATGGAAGAAATAAACGGAAGAAAGTTCAACTCCACGTTAATAACAGAGAAGAGTGACAACAGCAGCACTGAGGGACGGGCCTCGGATACCACCAGGCACGCGCTTGCCCGGTCAGGTCTGTAGCCTCTGGAACAGAAACAGCATCACCGTGTCCCTAAGCAGCAACCAGAAGTCACGCTTTTTGTCACACTCGCTGTCTGCACACCTGTTTCCAGTGTTTCAAAGCATATCAAGGCATGTCGGCCACTCTACAGGCATCATCCCGTCACCCCTGCTTAAACTCTCCAAAACATTTTCTAAGCAGAGCGGGATCCTCTGTCCTACATGACCTGCCTGTCCCCTCCCTGCCCTCACCTTCTCCCCGTCTTTCCCTCACTTGCTCTGCTCCAGCCACAGGGCCTCCTCGCTGCTCCTGCAAAATACCAGATGCCGTCCTGCCCCAGGGCCTTTGCACAGGCCATGCCCTCAGCCCGGAATGCCCTTTCGCCAAGTGGCATATGGCTCGCTCTTCCATCTCCCATCACCTTCTCTGTCCACCTCATCTGGAATCATTCAGCCACCATCACCTCCTTTATCAGGTGCCTTTTTCCCTCCACAGTATTTATTTTAATTTCATTTATATGCTGTATACTTAGTTATTTACTGATAAAGCGCATGGCTCTATCCAGGCACTGGGCGGCTCTTTCCAGGCACCGGACTGTGCTTGACACTAACGAACTCATTCAATCCACACAAGCAAACCCTGGTGTGGTTACAAATAGATAAATAAGACACTTGTAGACTAGGATAAATGAACAGAAGGTAACAAAGTTGCCTGAGTCAAGGGGCGAGAGGGGAGGCTCAGGGATGGAAATTCAGGGAAGGCTGCTTGCAGGGAGTGAGTGACCTTAGAGCCTAAATGAGAACAGGGCAGCAAGGGCAAAGGCCTGGAGGCAGGATGCGTCCTGACAGGCTGGAGGGGTGGCGAGGGGCTAGGCAGGGAGAGTGCCACACAGAGGGACGGGGCAGAGCCTGACTTGATTTTATTTTTTAATGTATTTTCTCTGTTTTAAAACAAAGACAGAATCACCAACAATGCTGCGCTGAGCTGAAGAAAAACGCAGTGATACTGATTCTCCTTAAAACGTTGGCACTTCATTCACCATGCGTTTTTCTGGTATTAATTGTAAAATGTTTTTACATTTTGCATTAACATATTCTTTACCTTGACTGAGTTTTCCGGTGTCCCCTTTAAACGCTGCTCCTAGGGGGGAGCTCGCTCGCGTCCCTGCCAGCTCCCCACAGCCCACTCCTCTGACCGCTGAGGGCTCTCTCTGTACCGTTCCTGCACCCACTTGACACAGGGGCAAACTGAGCGAGGCCAAGTCACCTGGGCAGGGTCACACAGGTAGTGCTGGGATGTGAGCCCAGCGGGCCTGGCCTCCTGGCATCCTGCACCGTCTCCCGCACGCAGGCAGCCAGGCCTCGGTCTCCTTCCTGGCCAAGTGAGACTAAAGGGCGACTACGGTGGAGCCCTTGGCACGGATTCGGTGAGCTGATGGGGGAGATACCGCCCGCGACGTCCTAGTGCTCCATAGATGGCTACTGTCACGACTGCTACAGGCAGCCACCCGCCCGGCCCCAGACAGGAGCAGGGTGTCTGGCCTAGGTGAGGAGCGGAGCCAGGATGAGGGGCTACACCCTCCAGACGGCGCTCTGCCCCAGTCCCCGTGGTCCCCCGGTTCTCAGCCAGCAGCCCCAGGCTGGGCGGGTGGGGCTGAGGCTAGGTCTGGGCCCCGAGACAGGCTTTGTCTCCATGGAGACCCGATCAGGATGCTCCAGGCCTTGTGGGCTTTGGATGTGCTGAAGAGTCATTAAAATGAATAAAAATACCACCCCCCCAGCCCTCCTGTGGGCCAAAGATGAAATTTCTCAGCCTCTTTCTTCCCCCAAAATCAAGTTCGGGGGAAGGGGCGGCGAGGAGCCCAATCTGCCTTGGCTGTGACCTCTGGGAAACGAAATCCAGCATTGCACCTCCTGAACGACACTAATCCCTGGAGTGCGTTCCCGGAGCCGGCGACACGACTCAGCCGTGTCGGGAAATGGGCCAGGGCACACGGGCATCGCTGCAGGAGGCCACGTTTGGGTTGTCACTGACAAAGCAGGGAGGGTGGCAGCAGAGCCAGTGGGCAGAGCTGGGGCCAGGGAGGCTTCCAGGAAGTCCAAAGTCGCTTGGCTCTGGGGACCCATGTCCTCACTTACCCGCCCCAGGGGCCTCTGCGCTTGCTTTCTCAAAATACCTACAGGAGCTTAAATCGATGTATCTCATCTTAAAGGAAAATCGGACACTGG
Source organism: Cynopterus sphinx (assembly GCA_030015415.1). NCBI lineage: Eukaryota > Metazoa > Chordata > Mammalia > Chiroptera > Pteropodidae > Cynopterus > Cynopterus sphinx. The sequence continues at coordinate 37,999,795 of CM057390.1, read as the reverse complement.
GGGGTCATAATCTCTGTGGGGGTCACTCTGGGGGATGAAGCAACATCCCTGGCCCCGTGCACTTGGTGTGGGGAGCACCCTAGTCGTGACGCAGTGTCCCTTGTGGGGGCGGAACCACCCCAGAGAAGAAGCACTGACGTGGACAGGTGAGGGGCTGACCTTGGCAGAAGGGCTGGGTTGGGGTCAGAAGCAGGGCCCGCCATGTGCTTCCTGAATGTCACTCTGCATTTTCCCACAAACCTCCAGGCGAGGGGCAGCGAAGGTGCGGGGAGGTGTCTGCTGTGTTCCTGCCCCGACTTTTCGCAGCAAGACTCTTATTTCTGTGGTTGTGGGTGTGAAAAGGGCTGAATCCCTCTGCGAGGAAGGAGAAATGGATGCTGGTCCCTTCTGGGTGCCTGGTGGCTGACCCCTGAGGCAACATCCTGGCTTCATGCTTGAGGGGCAGGTGACAGGTCAATGGTGGGCCAGGTTCAGCGGGTGGGACAGGGGCCCAGCCTGGGGCTACCTTGTGCAGTGTCCTCAGCCCTCTGGCCCTGCCCCTCAGTGTCCCCCACACTCTGGCTGCCTGGGCTGCCTACAGCTCTTCAAGCACATTCCCAGGGGCTGAGGCACCCCAACCTCAACAGGGCTGAGGGGCTTGGATGTGTCCCCTGGGAGCACACACTGAAGTCCCCACGTGTCCCAGGTGTCTCCTGTACTCACACCTCTATGGACACAAAGCAGACAGCCAGCTATGGTCGCCATGCCACCCCCCTGCCCCATGGCCCTCCTCCCATGGGAAGGAGCTGCCTCCACCCACCAGGGTCCTCCAGGGGCCCAGCCACCCATTTGGCTTCAGGGATGGGAAAGGGATCCTCACCAAGCCCACTCCTCCCTGTTCCCTCTGTCACCAAGTCCCAAGCCCTGGACAAAGTGGGGGTGACGTTCAAGGCACAGCCTGGCCACCCCTAAGCCAGCCTGAGATGGTGTGGGAGGGAGAGAGGGGATAGCCTGGTCCCCCTGCAGGGCCCTGCCCCTCCCCATCCCTCCTTGGATGTGGCCCCCTGCCCATCTAGCCACAGCCCGACCAGGAGAGGGGACACCTGTCCCGCAGGGCTGACAAATTCTGTCCCAGGAAACGAGGGGAGTCAATGCCTGACCCTCTGTGGGCCACACTGAACTTGGGAGTGTTCAATGGGTTTTTTTCTCAAAGTTAGGACGAGAAGGGAGGGACGCAATCTCATTTCCAAGTGAGCCAGGCCCTGTGCTCCTGTGACTTGGGACTGAAGCTGCCTGGGACAGGGGACAATGATTGAATGTTCTAGAACTAGTCAGGGGTGCACGACTCAGTGACTGCCCTCAGAATCACTGAGTGGCACACGGCTAAAGGATCGGTTTTATGGTGTGTGACTATATTGCAACAAAGCTGTTTTTTCTTTTTAAACAAAAAGCTCTAAGTGCCAACTCTGCCTTTTTTGCCGCAAGACCTCAGAGCTCACCTGTCTGAATGTCCCTTATGTCCTCCATAAGTCGTAAGTAGAAGTGGCTATGTGACCCCGATGAATAGCTGTATGGGAGGGACGGAAGGAGAAGCGTCCCCACGTGGCGATCACTGGAGTGATCACGGCTTCAGGCAGGCGTCACCGGTGGGCGCAGAAACTCGAGGGTGACATCAGAGGAGCAACAGGGGACTGGCGCCATCTCAAAGCATCTGTCCCCAACTGGCACAGCAGTCACCAAGTGGATGGGAGCGACCCCCCAGTGGAGAGGGCCAAGGACACCCCACAACCCAAATGAGGGCGGCGCCGAGGACTCGCCTTCCCTGCTCCCACTTTGTTCAGTGACATGCCCAGCCCCTTGTCCTCAAAATGCATAAGCTGAACCCAATCCCACAGAAACGCCATTTACAGGACACGCGGAGGGTTGAGAGAGCTCTGGGTACTGTTCCTGGGACATCTCTGCAGACGTGAACCAACGTCATGATCAACAGAGAACAGAAAGGAGACGACGCTTGCGGGGTGCGGGCCACACACCCCGTCTCCCCGCTGCAGCCGTGCAGGTGAGCTGGCCTGCGGCCCACACAACTACGGGCCCGCGCCGGCGTGGTCCTGGCTGCAAGCGTCGTTGTCGCTTCCTGTCCCTGGCCCTGAGGCCTCGGGCCCCGGGCAGTGCCAGGTGTGGACCAAGGATGCCATGGGACGTGGGCCGATGGTGAAGGCAGGCCAGGCCCTCGGAACCATGTTTGCCGTGCGCCCTGCCCAGCGGCCCAGCTCAACCTGCTCTGGACCTGTCGTAGGTCAAACGGGTGGTCAAGGTCATCAGTGACTCAGAACTGAGCCTGAATGTTGAAAGAAGCCACCCACGTGTGTCCGTGTTGCCGTCTGGTGGTGGCCAAAGCTTTTCACCACGAAAGAGAAGGCGACAACAGCATTTTCCTGCGACACCCTGGGTGGTAGACATTGCATGGTCCCTGCTGTGACTGCTTGTGTGCAGCGGGGCGAGTGAGCACACACAACCGCCTCAAGTTAACGCAGGACGGGGACAGCAGGCTACCCACACGCCATGGCAGCGGCACGAAGACGCTGCCCGCTGCCAGAACATCCACGAACATCCACGTAAAACCTGTTTCAAAGAACGGAAAGGGTACAGATGGGGGGCGAGGCCTCTGGCCAGAGGGGGACACACGAGGCAGGGACCGGGGACGCTGGCCAGTGTTTTACTGCCAGGAAGAGGTCCAAGCCACTGGATGGGACCCCTCTGGGCTCCTGGTGGCAGATGCACCAGCCTCCTTGGAGGACGCCTTTGCCCAAACCTCTGTGGCTACCCGGGCTGATGGGGACCCAAGGTGCTGTACACGTGACACCGAGGGAGCCCATGGAATGAACCCCGGAGTGCCTGGCACAGGCGGCCCAAGCGCGTTTCAACTCCACAAATGTCCTCAGGGAGCGTGACGTTGTGAAACGCAAGTGCGGCCGCAGCCTCCTCTCCGGGGGCCTTCCCCACCCCATGATTCCCCATCACTTAGGGTAAAATGCGAACACCTCACAGGCCGGCCGAGGGGCTGGCGCCTCCCTGCAGCACACCCCGCTCACTGCTCCAGCGCCCCAGGCCCGGGCCTTTGCACAGCTGTGCCGTCTGCCTGGTCCAGTCCTCAGTTTCCAGGGCTGTCTGTCATTCCAACTTCCCGCAACACCTCCCTCCCCATGGGGGGCCAACACTGCCCCTCCGGCTACTTTTACTCATTACCCGTCCCCCGCAGCGGACGTCAAGACGCGGGCGGCTGGGGCAGGGTCCCTGCTCTCGGTGCACGATGGGAGGGCCAAACATCCGTGCCCTTGACAGTCACATGAGACTCATCTGCAGTGACACAATCGGGGGTAGCCTGGGGACAAGGAGGGCACCGGGAGAGGTAAGGACAAGTTCATGGCCTGGACAGGAGTGTGAAGGAGTGAACCGCATGCCGAGCATGGGGACCGCCCTGCCCACACCCCTAGGAACCCGCACAGGACACGGAGGGCGACTGTTCAATATGGCTTTATTTTCTGTTGTCCATCCTGTGAAGTGGCCCTGCTGGGGCGGGCAGCTCACTCAGCAACCCCGACGCTGCCCCCTCCACCGCCATGCTCGGGGGTGAGCCTGCCCAGGCCCCTCCACCCCTGTGGCACGAACCCCCAGAAGTGGCTGGGCACTTGGTAAAGTCCCTATGGGAGCTGGGCCACCTGCAGAGCAAAGAGGGCATGAGGCAGAAAAGAACCTGGGGCCCTCACACCACCCCCAGTGCCCCCCTCCCCAAGGCCTGGCCACCATGGGGCCTGAGAGGCTGGAGGACAGGAGGGCCGGCCCTGCCTGGCAGGAGGTGGGTTTGGCAAACAGGGGAGGCGGGGACACGGCCCCCAAAGAAGCCCTGTCCCCCAAGCTCACTGGCTCCAGGGAGGGGTGGGGGAAGGGCCAGTGCCCAGGGGCCATGGAGCTGCTCAGAACCCCTGGTGTTGGAGATGCTCCCCTCAGCACTTCACTGGTTGTATTGCTTGTGAATTGGCACACCCAGGGTTCCCTGAGGTCCCCTGGCACTGGAGGCCCCCTCCCCGCCCCCAGGATGGTGGCCCACAGGATGCCTGGCTTGCGGGGTGAGGGCGTGGTCCCAGCTGCCACTGGACGCACTTGCCCTCCGGGTCCCCCGGGCGTGTCCCCAGAAAACGCTCTCCCTTGATCCCCAACTGGACGTCGCTCCCCTGGGACACGCCTCCCGTTCACAGATGAGGAAACGGCCCAGGAGCAGCGAAGCAGCGAGTCAGTAGAGTGGGGTCTCTGCCCCCCAAGGCCCCCTCGAGCACGGCCTCCCCAGGAGCCTGCGGCTGGGCTCCGAGAGGGAAGGCAGCCCGCCCAACGGAGGTGCGAGTGGTCCCCAGGGTGCAGTGCGAGGCTCCGACAAGAGGTGACACAGGCCTGAGCGGGAGGCGCAGTGGGGGCTGCTGTCTCCAGGGCACCAGACGGGGTTCGGGGAAACACGCCCATCAGCCCTGGCCGAGGTGGGGGACCCAGGCTTCCAAGGGAGGAGCCGTAAAGCAGGGACCCAGAGGCCAGAACTGCACCCCTCAGCCAAACAAGTCTCTGGGAAGTGGGGACACACGGAGGACAGAGCCGGCGCCGGCCCATGGTGCGAGGTCGGCAGTAGGCAGGGGTGGTCGTGAGGCTGTGCTGGGAGCACTCCATCACGGCATGGCGCCCTGACAGCTGCGGGGCCGGCCTCCTGGCCAGGGTGCAGCCGCGGGGTGTCCCCAAGTCTGTGGCCAGGCTCCCAACGCCACCAGCCGCTCCTCCGAGGGAGTTCGAAGAACAACACTGAGAAAGAATCTCCTAAGTCCTCAAAAGCAACAGAAAAGCTCTGTAATCCGGGGTGCGGCCGCAGTGGGGGGCGGGCGGCCGCGTCACTGCGTCTTGGCCTTCAGCAGCAATCTCTGAACTGTCCGATACAGGAGGTCGAAGTGCTGGGGGCAGCGGGGGGGTGGGGGGTGCCAGTGAGGTCACACGAGGTTGGGGACAAACCCCACCGCGGGAGGCCCCAGGGAGGGCTGCCGGTGCAGCCACCTGCTCCGGGGCGGGCCGTGCCAGCCAGGCCACCCTCCGCCCGCGCCCTGCCTGTTTACCTGCACGGCCGTGTAGGCCATTCCGAGGTAGGCGCCGATGCAGACGGCCAGGACCAGGTCAAAGATGGCTGGCTTGACCCTGGGGGAGGGGGAGGGAGGGGTCAGGGGCCCGGGGAGGGCACGGGCTGCAGGATTGGCCAGCACGGAGGCGATGCCAGCCTTGCCGGCCCCTGGCCGCCCCGTGGACCGCAGTCCTCCGGGAGTGGCTCGGGGGGACACAGGCCCCCGGCCCAGTGCAGCTCACCTGTAGGCGTTCATCACCTGCTTCAGCTGGTCGTAGAAGACAAACTCGGGGTCCCTGGGGAGAGTGTGCATTCTCAGTGGGCTCAGCCCAGCGGCCGGCCACGTCTAGCCCCACGCCAGTCAGCCAGGAGCCCCACCAGCCCAGGAACAACACAGAAAGCACCCCGTGAGCGTGTCTGCTCTGGGGGGAGGCCTGTCCTCTACTCTGAAGTGACATCTCCTGGGCGTTGTGGGGATCGACACGAACTCTCGAAACGCAATGTGGCTGCCAGGAATCTTCCCGGTCCAGGAAGCATTTCTACACAGGGAGGGTGACCCTGGCCTGGGAACCAGAGACCTCAGCCCCATGGCTATGGGTCTACTCTGAGCCTCAGGGTCTCCTGCCCAAGCACTGTCTTCTAGGGGTGCCACGAGGCAAGAGAACGGCGGAGGCCAGGGAGGGCGCCGAGCACTCTGGGGACATCTCAGGCCCGTGGCCACCGCAGAGCCCTCCTCCCACAGGCCCGGAGGCGCCTGCTCAGCCCAAGTGGGGAGCTCCACCTCGAGCAGAAAAAAGGCAAAACGTGGGGGCCTGGCGGTGGGGAGGAGCACCCTGCAAGCGGACAGGGGCCCAGGGACAAGCGGCCGGACTCCAGGAGCACAGAGCACCAGAGGCTGGGTGGGCAGTTGACACGGGGTGTCAGCTCTGTGGGTCTCAAACAAGGGACAGGCTGCGGGCATGGACGCGCCCCAGGCACCGCGCGGCGTCAGCCAGAGACAAGACGATGCGACGCGTGTCCAGAACTCAAATGGAACCGGGCGCCCTGAACCTCCCAAGTAGTCCCCTGTTTTTCCTCCCACGTCTGTGAACCCGCTCCATCTGGGACCCCCTGGGGTGGGGGTGTGGTGGGGGGTGTGTGGGCGTGTGGAAGACGCTGGAAAGCTGGCCCTGGCGAGACTCGTGCTCACCGCTTGTCGGCCTTGATGTGGTGCTGCTTCACCTCCTTCAGGTAGCGGCCCAGATAATGCTCCAGCGTGCTGAGCAGCGTGCCGTCCTTGTGCACCAGCTGCGCGGCGCGTGGCTGCGTGGCCAGCCAGTCCATCACCGAGTCCAGCTGCTCCTCCTGGATCTGCGCAAGGGACGCACCTGTGGCCTCGCGGCCTGAACCCCCGGTGCCCCACCCCGCCCGCCCACCCGCCGGGCCGGCTTACCATCTGCTCCGTGAAGACCGGCATGTCCGCGGGGGTCCCCTGCGGGGAGAGGGAGGGCAGGCCTGAGCCCAGGGCTGCAGGGAGGGGGGCAGCGGGGCCCAGGGCAGGGGTGGGGGCGGCCGCGGGCCTCACCTTCTCGGTCAGGTTGTAGATGACCCGTGTCAGGGCCTCCGCTATGAGCCTCGTGTTGCGCGTCAGCGTTTTGGAGTCGACCCGGGACCTTGGGGGTACACGCGAGAGAAACCTACGTCCACTGGGAACCGGCGCCGTTTACAATCGCCGGGGAACACCGGGCCACAGGGCGATTGCACGGCGGATGGCAACACGAACAGGAAAAGCCATGGCCGCCTCGGGCAAGGTGAGTGCCCGCTGGCCTGCACCCAGGGGGTCGCCCGCAGGGCCTAGGGGCCAGGCCGGCTCCCCGCGTCCACCTGGAATGACTGTACGCCCCGGGCCTTGGTTTCCTCCCCTGGAGCAGGGGTTGGGGGCACGGCCTCTGGAGGGCGGAGTCGCTGAACACCCGGCAGTGCGGTGAGGTGTGCCCCCAAAAGCACACCCGCCCAATCCTGGCAACGTGACCCCATGTAAAAATGGGGTCTTTAAGACGTAACAGTTAGCTCACACTGCAAGAGGCGGCCCTAGGTCCAATGGCCGGCATACTCATTGGAAACAAACGTGGACACAAATGGTCATGTGACAACAGACACCAGGATGATGTGGCCGCAAGCGAGGGACACTGAGGGCTGCCAGAACACGCCCCGGCCAGAGGAACTCTGGGGAAACGAGGTCACTGACCCCAGTGGCTCTGAGGTGCTGGGGCCTCCTGGGGGGAGGTGGGGGACTCACCCTCCCGACCCTGGCTCCCTTCCCTTCCGCTCTCCTTCACTCTCGGCTCCCTCCGACCTGGAGCACCCTGGCTCACATCCCTCACTTCAGTGCCACCTCCTCCAAAAAGCCCTCCAGGAAGCCTCCCCAGTGCCCCAGGACCCGCCAGCGTCCCCACCATGCCTGTTCTCTCGGGGCCTCGCCTGTCACCAGGCTGGCCTAGGGCCCCTCCAGGACCTCCTTGTCCCCCAGCAGACACATGTCCAGTAGCTGCACCACGACCCAGGGCTGGCCAGAGAGCACAGCAGATGATCCCAGGCTCGGGGTGTGGCAGCCGAGGCCACCGTGAAACCGCGGCCCATGGCAGGGCGCACGGGTGGGATGTGAGCTCCCCAAGCAGCGTCCGCCAGAGGCACCGGCACCACCGAAACAGTGATGAGGAGGGTGGGGATGGGCTCCCAAGGGGGCACGAGGGGTGGGGGAAGGGGACAGGTGACCGTGCCAGGGCCCCTGGGGCAGAGCCGCAGGGGGCGCTGAGGTGCTTGGGCCATGCACAGGGCCCAGAGGACGCCAGGCCACTGGCTGATGCACCTGTGTCCTCAGCACCCCTGCTGAGTGGCCCACGTGAGCCACCGTCTGCTGCAGGCCCAGGTCAGCCCCTGCCCACCACCCATGTGGTGGGGTCACCCACCCCCCCAGCACCCATGCTCTGGAAGCGACGCCTTCGAACGTGCCTTGTCTCTGGGGCCCGGAGGGCGGCAGGGAGCGCGGAGAGGCCTCGGGCTATGCTCACCGCACGTCCATGATGCTGCTGCGCTGGCCGTCGCGGTGGCTCTCCAGGTGGGACAGCGTGAAGGCCGGCAGCCGGCGGATGGCAAAGCGCTCGTGCTCCCAGGCCAAGATGTCCTCCGCCAGGTTGACCTTCTTGTGCACCATGGAGAAGCGCAGCTCCGGGAACTGGTGCGCGGCCACCTGCGGGTGGGGCGGTCGCAGGGTCGCCCAGCGTCCCAGGCCGGCCACACCCCACTGGCCTGTGGAGAGACCCAAGCTCCTCCCCACACTGCCCACTTCTGGAAAATGGGGAGAGACCACTGGCCCCCAGAAACCCGACTGAGGGCCTCTTAAGGCCCCGGGTGTGCAGAGCCCCCGGTCTAATCACCCAGTGACGATGACCACTGCTAACAAGGGGCGGTGGGGCAGATGTCACGGCCTGGCCCACATCCCTCATGACGCGCTGTCACTCCCCACCAAGCCTCAGGGGGCCCGTCTGCGAAGTGGGCACGTCTGGCACTGCCTGGAAGGCTCCCTCACCCCCAGGCACCCACCATCTCCAGCTCCCGCAGGAAGGCGTGCTGCAGCGTCCCCTCCCTGGGCGGCTTAGACACGTGCAGGTGCAGGCTGTCCCCCCGGCCCACAGTGTCCAGGCAGAGGACGAAGGCTACGTTGTCCTGGAGCAGGCTAGAATCTGCAGGCAGCAAGAGCTGACGGGGGCGGTGGGGGGGAGGGCAAAACCAGGGCCCCCACCCCCTGCGGTCCCTGACCCCGCGTCCCAGGCCGCTGGGGGCCACTGACCAGTGTGGTCCAGGTTGTCTTCCAACCAGCGCTTGGTCCCCTGGTAATTAAACTTGCCCCCTCCAGAGGCGAAGAACAGGAGATTGTACCTGGGAGCGGGGGGCGCAGGGGCGTCAGCCTTGGCTGGAGTGTTCGAATTTCCAATGAGGAGGACGTGGTCCCCTGGGGACAGAACCCTGACCAGCCGCCAGGGCAGCGACTCCTGTCCCCCCGCCATCTCTGTGGGGCCGCGTGGGCCCTGTGGGGGGTGGGCACCACCCCCAGACTCGACGCCAGGAGCCCCCCGGTCAGGACACCCACAGATGTCCCGACATGGCCCGGTGTCCCCTGGGGGCAGGGTCAACCCGGGGTGAGGACCACTGATCTAGAAGCTTCTCGAGCTCTGAACCCGGGAGACAACCTGGCTCCACGCGGCCAGGAAGGAGGCCTGGGGGATAAAAAGGGAGAGGGCTTCGGCAGCTCTCCTGAAGCCACGGCGGGCCCCGTGGACCCACCCGCCATGCCAGGGGCACGGCCATCCTTCCGAGTCAGAACGAGAGGAGCATGTGAGGATGGTGGTGGACAGAGGAGCGAGGCGGCCACAGCCGAGGGACTCCGAGGACTGCAGGCGGCCCCCCTCCACCCCGAGCTGGGGGAGGCCGGGAGGACCCCGCCCTGGGACCTCCGGGGTGACGCGGAACTGGGAACACAAGCGCCTGCTGTTTCAGCCACCCGGGTCGCGGAGCCTGGTGACAGAGGCTCCAGGAGACCGACATGCTTGCCGAGCCCCCCTGGGCCGGGCAGCGTGGGTTTGGATGAGCCACCAGGAGCGACCTGGGCCAGCACCCGTGGTGCCGATGCGGCCGGGGGAACTGGCTTTAAGGGGCTCTTGAGCGTGTCTATCATGTGCAGCTGAAAGCAACACCCCCCGCCGGGGATAAGGCCAGCGGGGCCTCCGGGGTGGGGTTCCAGGGGTGGGCCTGGTGCACAGAGGCCGTGGACACAGGCACTGGTGGTCTTGGGGTCGGCACCGCCCAAGGCCACCAGACAGAAGCACTGCGGGTGTCGGCCCGGCCCCCCAGCACTCACGCCGCGTGCGTGCGCTTGTAGGTGTACAGCCTGGAGAAGAGCCGGGCCAGCTCCATCAGCACGGAGATGCCGCTCCCGTTGGAATCCGCGCCGTGCGACAGCCACTGCGGGTGGGCAACACAGGGCTGGCCGTCACCCCCACGGCCACCACGGCAGCAGTGGTCCACTCTGCCCTGACCTCGGCCACAGCCCACTCGGAGCACAGCATGGTCGCTGCCCCCTGGCCAGGACCCCAGGCAGACGGCACCCGACTCGCACAGGACTGGGCCCCTGGAAACGGGGGCCCTGCTGGGTCCCTGGGCTCGCTGCGACAGCCCGTGCCCAGCAGGTGGCTGTCCTGTCCGGCCCCAGCACGTGCACCAGGATGCGCACACCCCCCAAACCGTGGGGGGGGTGTTGGGCAGGGTGCCCCCAGCCAGACCACCAGCCTCTGTGCTGTGAAGCCCCCCACCCCCCACCTGGGCCCCATGACTGGAGACAGCACAGCACGCCCTAAGGGGCAACGACTGGTTTTGGGGGAGGGAAAACCATTTTGGACCCCACCATGGCCGGGGCCTCCCAAGGTCACGGTCTACAGGTGACATGTAGTGCGTGTGCCGGTAGCTTCACAGTTCACGGGGACAGGGCCACGTGGTGCTCAGTGAGGACTGGGCAGCAATGGCCGGGTCCGTGCTGCGTCCAGGGACAGGAGGTGGTTCAGAGTGGAGTGGAGGGGGGGTGGGGGTGACTGCCTCTCTTGGCTTCATGATGACACCCCCTGCAGCGTCCTCGCGGGGACCTGAGATGGCGCCCTAAGGGCCTCAGGAGCAGGTACTGACACCCATGTGGCCACTGTCCCGCAGACGCTTCTGCCGCTGAGCCGGGCCAGAGCATGTGGGGGGAGGGGGACCTCGCCGGGGCAAGCGCTACATACGGGGGCCACTCCGAAGGCGTCATAGTGGGCCACGATGACGATGGTGGGCAGGTCCTCTCCACCCAGCCCTGTCAGCCGCCCCTGCAGAGAGACGGGCCATGAGATGCTGGCCAGCCGGGGTCCCGGCCACCAGCTACAGCGGGGCTGCCTCTCAGCCCGGGACGGGGTGGGAGGGGATCTTCGAGGTTTGCCGGCTCCACGGTCTCTGTTGAGATGAGTCAACTGAGGACAAGATTTGGACAAATGGCCGTGGCCACGAGACAATGGAACTATTCACAGATACACCGAGGGCTGGACTTGCCCCAGGGCCTGAGTCCCGGCCACCTGGCCACCACCCGGCTCCGGGGGTCCATCCCTTCTCTCCAGTGCGGCTCTGCCATGGAACCAAGCCCACCGCGGGCCTGGGCCCCAGCATTGCAGGGGAGAGTGGGAGCAGGGTCGAGCCCAGGCGAGTACCAGGAGGGCAGGAGGCTTGCGGCAGCACAGACACTTCCAAAGCCAAAGGCCAAGGCCACAGCTCACAGGCTGCACCGGACCCCGAACGGGGAAGGGCCCCGAAGACCCTCGGTGGCTCCGTCTGCTGTGACCCCAGGAAAGTGGACAAACGGCAGCTGACCCGACCCCTGGGAGCCTGACTAGGGCCTGGCCAGTGAGGGTGGGGTTCCCTGCCCGAATTCCTGCGCTCCCTCTTGTATGCCGAGAAGCCCGTCCACCTGGTCCCTGCGTCGTGTGCTCAGTGGCCGCAGCGGCTTCCTTCGCCCTGTCCTGATTCGGCCTGTGCCCCCGCCAGGTCTCGCAGGGCGGCCCGCTCGCCCAGAGCCCTGGTCCGCTCCTCACTGCCCCTTCACTCAGCTGCAGGCCTCGGCCGGGGCGTCCCTGGGTGCCCCTCAGAACTGCGAGGGAGGGTCGGCATGTGGCCCCCCGCGGCCTCCGCCCACAGCAGGGGCTTGCCGTGACCTGGCAGAGAGGCATGGGTTCTCACCGTGGGCGTGCACGGCCTTAGGCCGTCTCACTTGGTCCTGGGGGCGGGAAGGCTGGCTGACAGCATGGCTGCACCCCAACCTCGACCCCGCACCTGCACACTAACACGCGGTGGGGCAGGGGCCGTCGAGCGGCCTCGCTCCATCAGCTAACTGCAAAACCCTGCACGTCAAGGCAGGGTCCGACGACGACAGCGCGGTCTCGGTACTCCCTCCAGGGCTGGCACAGCAGGCCGGGCTGCCACTCACCTCCACGCTGGTGATGAGCCAGTCGCTCACGGCTTTGCTCTGGACCCCGCTGGTGACCATCTGGAAGCCGTTGGCAGTGGCCGTGTGGAGAAGCACTGAGGACGAGGGCGGGAGGGTCAGCCTGGGCTGGCGTCCTCGTCACCCCAACACCCCAGACCCCCAGGGTTCAGTCTATGCAATGTGTGTGCAGAACTGACCGCTCGGACGAGAACACAGGGTGATGGCCTGACCCGGGAAAGAGCCGGGGTGAAGTCACCCTGCCCCACGTGGGCGGGAGCCCCGCTGCAGAGCCAGAGGCACGGGCCTGCCCTCTGACCCAGCCTCCCAGGACCGGCTCAGCATCCGCGCGACGGCCGCCCTGGAGGCGACCCAGAAGCCAGCGTCCTGCCATCAGATGGCCCAGAGGCCAAGGTGGCGTCGGTGCCCAGAAGTGAGTGGCCCCAGCTCGGTGTGAGCAGACAGACCGCTGCAGACACCACTGTTTCGTCTGGGGCCGCGGACTGAAACGCTGTGCGTTCACCCTGTCTCGAACCCACTTCCATCCTTTGCGCATTTAAAAACGCAATCGTCTCGGGTACGTGAGGTGTTACCACTGCAGGGAGCGGGGGAAGGGGGCCCGTCAGGAACTGTTTCCACAACTTCTGAGCCTGGACGTGTTCCACAACAGACAGACCACTTCTGAGACAGATAGTTACGACCGACACATGTGGTCTCATGCTCCGTTTTTCCATTTACTGACGTAAAACAAGCATTTTCCCACGCTGCTCGAAACTCTACCCGGCGCTATTTTTAACAACTGCATAGTACTCCACTGAGGCAGTCCTCTGCTCCAACTGGAAATTCAGGTCTTTCCGAAAGCTCACTCTCTCGCTGCCCCCAGGCAGGCAGTGATGGTCAAGAATGAGCTGGACCCGAGGGTGACTGTCTACCCTGCAGGCCAGATGGTGTGCCGCAGCCCCTAACTGTGCCGCTGCGGCGCGAAGCGGTCACGGACACCACGGCACGCCAATGAAACCTCACCGGCACGAATAGGCAGCCAAGGGCCGTCATCTGCCACCCCGCAACCCAGCGCCCCGTGCAGCTGACTGTCGGGCAGGAGGATCATGCCTCTGTCTGCAACCTAACGGGCATCAGAGTGTCCCCAGGGAGCCGGGCCGAGCGCCCCGGCGCGGACCAGCCTACCGGCCTGGTCCTCTGAGCACTTTCTCCTCGCACACGGCCTTTTCCACGGGTGGGAGCAGTGCTGACGGCGCCTCAGCTGCAACTGTGACCCACTGTCCTGTCTCACTCTCGACAACGACCTGCTCCTGCTCCCGGCTCACTGTCGTGTCCACAGTCCGCGGGGTGGAAGAACCCGGTGTTCTCCTCTCCCCAAGAACACTGACGCTCCACCGGGTGCAAACAGGGAGAAGGGACCGAGGAAACCGGAGATGCCCACACGTCCCATAGACACCCAGAGGCTGGGGGCAGGGAACACGTTCCCCCCGAAAAGCTTCTGTTCACATGGAAATCGGTGGGGGGCGGGGAGAGGCTGTAAAATGCAGACCCCGCGTCACAGCACGTCGGGGCAGGGCCTGTGACCTGCACCAGTAATTACCGGTGACGTGTTCAGGGTCCCAGAACGGCACAGCGCGACCCCAGCCCACAACATGCAGGCCCCCAGGTGCCCGCCTGGCTCCTGCAGCCCCAGCCCACCTTCAGCGGCGGAGGCAGAGCCCCGGGAGGCAGAGGCGGCCCGCGTCTGCTCGTAGATGGACAGCAGTGCCTCGTCCTCCACGGCAAAGTACACGGGGACGATGGTCTCCATGGCCAGCATCTCGGGCTCGATCTCCATGAATTGCTGTAGAAGAGACACGCACTGTCCCGCCATCCCTAGGGAGCAGGCAGGACAGGGCCGGAAGCCTCCTCTGAAGCCACTAACGGGGCTAAAATTCCACTGAAAGGGCAGGGCAGGAGGGGGACAGGGGCGTGGGAAGAGGACGGAGGAACTGGTAAGGTGCAGCGATGCCCGGGGGGCCCCTGGACGACACCTGGCAGGGACAAAGTAGGCTGGGGGAAGGCCTGGTGTCACTGTGGGCTGGTCCCACCCCCATGGCCATCCTGCCCTCAGCTGTACGTGGGCAGTGGGGCTGATGTCCTCAGCTGATGGGGACCCAGTGCCCGGCATTGGGCCAGCTTTCGGCAAGAGTGGGCGCCCCCCACCCCACTCCTCATCTATAAAAGCATCTCACTATGGGGTCTTGGGGAACCCTATCAGACCCCGTTCATTCAAAGCAGACCTGTCCCCCTGGGCACTGCTGACGCCGGGACCCAGGAGGGCTCTGTGGGGCTGAGTAGCATCGGTGGCCCCAGCCACTAGGTGCCGGGAGCACCCCGAGTGACACCACAGATGTCCCCAGACATCGCCCGGTGTTCGCCGGGGGCAGAGTCGCTCCAGGGTGCAGGGACCAGCACTGAGAGGGAACAGGTGCCCCCACTTCCCAAAGGGCCAGGGCCCCAGGGAGTGACATGACCCACCGAGGCCACACGGCTGGCCCCGCATGCGGTGGCCCAAGCCAGAATGTGGGGGTGGGGGGTTCACCTGGACGGCGTCCTGCGGCCCGGCGGCCGGGGCCCGCGGCAGGATGACGACCACGGCGCCCGCCGACTGGCGCAGCGCGCGCCGGTAGCGCTCAAGCGAGAAGTCCCGCAGCCGCATGAGCACACAGCGCCGGCTCAGCACGTCTGCGTCCGCCGTGCGTGCCTCGGTGTTCAGCACCGCATTCCGAGTGCCTGCGGGGCGGGGGGGGGGGGGACGGCGGCCCTGAGCTGAGTGCAGGGCCCGGGCCCACCGCCCGCACGCGTGTCTGCTCCGCCACCACCCCTCGGCCCCTCCGCAGGGGCCCCCACCGCCCCGGCTCTAACGTCACCTCCCTGGGGCTCAGCACCACCAGAACGCTTGCAGGCGTCGACTGCCCCAACTGCGGCTCCGAGGTGAGAAGCCACCGTGGCTGCCAGGCCCTGCAGCTGGGCTCCTGATGAGCACCAGCCAGGAGGGCGAAGGCACCAACACATGCTCCGGTGACCCGCAGAGAGCCCTGACGTGGACATTGGGGTCAGGCCACTCTCTGGGGGGCGGTCCTGGGCACCGTGAGAGGCCGAGCGGCATTCCTGGTCCCCAGCCCCCAGATGCCAGGAGCAGCCCCTGTCGTGACAACCACAGATGTCCCCAGACACCACCGGGCATCTCCTGGGGCACAGTCACCCAGGCGGGAACTGCCACTCAGCACTGGAGTGCCTTCCCAGCTCTTTCGAGGGCTCAGGGGAGACCTGGAGACTTGGAGGGAAACAGAGGCCAAGTCCCAGCCTGGACCCCGGCCTTGCTCCAGCTTCCCCCCACCTGACGGGAAGTGGCCGGGGGAACCGGGACAGAGCAGAGCGCTTCCCTCAGGCCAGCAAGGTCCCCCGGGCCCCGGCCCCTGTGCACTACTGGAGAGAGGACGAGGAGCTGTTGATGCCAGAGGCAGGGCCACAAGGGGCGGCTTCCCACAGGACAGAGTGGCAGGCCCGGGGGGCTGCCTGGCCCCATGGACCCCCACCAGCACCTGCTGGAAAGCTGCCGGAAACCCCAGTTCTCACAACAAATTCCCCCAGGGGCAGAGGTGGCAAGGAGTCCAGAGCGTTCCCACGCTGCAGACCGACCCAGGCCACAGCGACAGACAAACCCCAACCACAACCACGTGGGGCCAATGGGGGCCCCGGGGCCTCCAGTTTGAGCCCCGGGCAACGAGTGCTCAGAATGAGAGGCGATCTGGCTTCCCCAGGGAGCTGGCCTTGTGCCCCCAGGGGCCAGGAGCGCAGGAGGGGGCATCCGAGCCCTCACACGCCGTCTGCGCAGGCCACGCTCGCCGCTGAGCCTCGGCGGGGCCATAGCCGCTGCCCCCCAGCAGCCCCCTCCGGGAAAGTGGGCAGGGGGAAGGTCTGCTGCCAAGGAGAGGGGCCGGCAGGACACAGAGGGGCAGCGCCTAGGGCGGGACAAGGAGGCTGTCCCTGGAGCGGGGGGGGGGGGGCCTGCGACCAAGGAGTCGAGACAGGCTCCGGGCCGGGGTGCCCTGCCTCCGCTCCAGTCCTGGGGGACGTTTCTCTGCTTCAGCGGCCTCCGTGGGAGCCCCCAGGGGCCGGCAGCGAAGACCTCCAGGCGCCCTTGCAGGCCTGGGAAGGCCCCTCCCCCACGCTCCACCTGTCCCGGGCCCTCAGCCTCCCAGGGGTGGTGGGAATGTCACCTTGGGGTAGGGACAGGGAAGGCAGCCAACGGAGCCTACTTCTCAGGGGGCCCAGCGCTCCTGCGGGGGCGGGAATCAGGACCCCGCGTCCCAGACAGAGGAAGCGGGGCCAGAGGGGGAGTGAGGGGGACTCAGCAGAGCCAGGGGGACGCCAGCATCCCCTCGCCCGCCTCCGAGTGCCCAAGGCGTGAAGGTGAGCGGGCACAGCCCCCCTCAGCCCTGCTCTGGCCCGGCACTGGGCGCCTGGACACGAGCCACTCACTGCCACAAGCAGCCAGACCCAAGCAGGGGCTGTAAGCCTGTCTTCCAAGGGCAGGGATCGGTCCCCTTGCCCGGCCGGCCACACTGGCTCCATCCCGACTCCGCGGTTCCGCTGTCAGACCCAATTGCGGGGCATGGCTGGCTGCCAATAAAACTTTATTTACAACAACAGATGAAGGTCCAGGCCCAGGTGGAGCCCTGGCGAGCCAAATGCCCTTACGTCCTGGGGCCCTGCTTAGCCCGGGGAGGGCCAGAGTCCACCTGGCAGGGCGCGCATCTCCCGCAGCCGACTGCCACAGCAGCACAGAGCACACGCCCCTCCTCCTGGGGCAGCTGCCCAGTCCGATTTCTCAACAGGATCGAACAGGAAGTTGGGAAACGGGCGCCAGGGCTAGGCTGCGCCAGCAACGGGGAGCCCGTGGCCGGGCTCCGGGACAGGCCACGAGCCCTGCTCCCACAGCACCCGCCACCGTCCTCTCCCTGGCGGTGAGGACCCGCCCCACATCCGCACAGGGACGTCACCTGGTGTGGCCAGCACGGGGGTGCGGACGTGCGAGCCAGTCCTCTGCCTCCCGGCCCTGCACGTGGGGTGCACTTGGCTAAGATAGGCGGGCGCCCCAGTAGGCTCCCTCGGCCTTGAGAGATGCCCCATGTGGGGCAGATGGCGTCTGGGCTGCTCACTAGGCACAGGGTGATGGGAGGCTCAGAGGAGGGTACGTGGGTGGGGCTCCAACAGGACAGGGGGAAAGGGCTCAGAGAGGAGGAAGAGGAGCCGACGGAAAGGAGGGAGGAGGCCGGAGGGAATGCGGGTGCCCCAAGGATCCACAAGGGAGGACAGGGCGGCTCAGGAACCAGAGGCCACGCCACCCGGCACCTCAGATCCAGCAGCATTTCCTGGGCGGGTCTGGGGGGGACAGGAGGCCGCATCAGGCACAAGCAGGGCAGTGCTGAGCAGGCCAGGGGATGCTCGGGGCTGTCCGGGCGCCCAAGGGGACAGACAGAGGCCAGGTGTGCTGGAGGGGCAGGGCAGGCGGCCCTCAGCGAGGCTCCGCGTGAGAGTGGGGACAGGATGACGGGGCTGAGTGGAAGGAAGCGAGACCCAGGATCTGGAGAAACTGGTTCTATCGAAGCCCAGCACCCGGGCATTCTAACTTGTGATTCCTCTGGGGAACCCACAAACACTCCAGGCCACGGCGCAGCCACGGCCACACGTGGCGATCCGAGTTTATTAACACTAAATAACACCCCGAATTCTCTTCCTCCACTGCATGAGCCGCACCTGCAGCGCCCAGCGTCCACCTGCGGCTGGTGGCCCCATATCAGACAGCAGAGACACAGAACCTGTTCGTGGTCAGAGAAAGTCCCACTAGCCAGCGACGACAAAAACCCTGCTCCCAGGGGAATGCCAAGCAACGCACAGAAACCTGCCCACACGTCTCCCAGTGACCCCGGGTTGACGACCACTGCTCTGAACAGAAACGACACAAGCCTGTCGTGAGGTGGGGTCTGAGGAGACACCTGGCCACGGAGGCTGGGCAATCGCAGGGCCTGGCAGGGGCTGGAGGTCAAGGGGTCTCAGGCTGGGACTAAGCTGCTCCAACAAGAGGCCAGTCCGCGAGAACTGAGGGGACCCTTCAGAGACAAGGGGGCCGGCCAGGAGAACTGCATGGGGCTCCTTTACGAGGAAGTCAGGCCTTGACCCGGGAGGACCTAAGGGATCAGGCTATACGAGAAGCCAGAAGGTTCTGGAACACCAGACACAGCTACATAGTTGGGAAGATTTAGTGTCTTAGACACTGGAATGAGAACAACCCCAGGCAGGTGAACAAGTGGGGGTGCGGGGCAAGAAGCTGCAGACGGTCCAAGCTTGGGGGTCAGAGACAACCCAGAAATCCTGGGGAGAGGGAGCAAGTGGGGTTCCAGGAAGCTGGGGGTGAGAAAGGAGGGGCAGCTCCGCCCGGCAAACCCCTGGCCCCCAGGCTCCCCTCCAAACCAGGCAGCCAGAATTGGAGACCCGGGCACGGGGCATGACCCCCGGGGGACCAGCACCAGGGCAGGGTCCGGGGCTCGGGGCCTGAGCAGCCCGACTCTGGCCCCGCGGAGCCTCGGAAGGCACCAGGGACCCAGGAGCGGGGCGAGGAGGCCTCATCGGGGAAGGGAGGGCGCCGGGATCCCGGGACCCTGGGCGGAGAGCCGGGGGCCTAGCGGGGGTCCCGGTTCTGACTTGCCGGAGGCCCGAGAGGTCTGGCGCCCGGAGCCCCGCAAGACGGGCCGGAGGGGCGGGCGCTAGGCCCGGGGCCCAGAGGCCGGGCTGGGGAAGAGGGCGCCGTGGGGCGGGGGCCGGGGGGAGTGTGCGGGGCCCCGAGGGCCCCGCAGGGATGCGGGGGAGTGCGGGGGGCCGGGGCGCGCGCACGCACCGTAGGGCTGGCCCTGCAGGTCGTACTGCTGCATGCGGTACACGGTGAACTCGTGCGCCGCGTCGGCGCCGGGCAGCGGCGGCGCCACGAGCAGCAGCACAGCGGGCAGGAAGACGATGAAGCCGAGCGGCAGGCACGACGCCTTCAGCATGTTCTCCAGCACCTCGCCCGCCTCCTCCAGCATCCTGGCCGGCGGCGGCGCCGCGCGGGGCGGCGGGGACGGGACGGCGGCGGCGACGGGTCCCGCGGACTCACCTCGGCATGGGCAGCCGGCGGGGTCCTGCGGGCGCCGCGCCGGGCAGCCCGCGCGCGCGGCGGGGTCCTGCGGGCACGGCTGCGAACCGCCCCCCGCGCTCGGCGCCGTGCTGCCTCCTGGGAATCGTAGTTCTCGCGGCGCGCGGAGCCGCCCGGGAGTCGTAAGCCCGCCCGTTCACGCCCTCCCCCCCCGCGCGCGCGGAGGCCGGAGTTTCCCACGAACTCCGAGGCTTAACACAGGTCTGTCTGCTGCGGGGCTTATCCAGACCTTGCCTCTGTCGTTAGGGGAGGCGCCTGCGAGGTCAGGTCGTGACCTCTGCGACCGAGGGAAACGTTGTGGGCGGAGGCGGCGAGCTGACCCGCTTGGCGCGCTAGGGCACGGGGAGTTGTAGTCCCCGTGAACAAGCCCGTGGAACTGTGGGAGCCGTAGTCTTCTTGGCAGAAGGCTGAGAAAAAAATCACTTCAAACGCCAAAGGAACGGAGATGCGAAGCTCCACGAGGGCGAAGACTTCGGTCTGCCCTGTGCATCGCTGTGTCCCCAGAACCTAACCCCAGGCCCGGCGCTGAGTGGGCGGGCGGTACAAGTTTGGGATGAATGAATGAAAGAAGACGTCACGATCGACGGTTCCTGAAGGGGTGCAGCAGTGGAGTGTGGGATTTGCAGTCTGGCGCCTGGAGTCGTGGAGGGGTTGGTGACTTGGTTCTGCTTTATTTTTTTCTTTTCTTTTCCTTTTTTTTTTGTTGTTGTTGTTGTTGTTGTTCATCCGAAATTCGCATTCAGCTGGGTATCCCAAAGTTGTATTTTCTAATCTGGCCACCCTAATAAGCCCCCGTCTCAGGACCAGGGGTCTTAAGGAGCAACTCACACCCCCTCTTACCGATGGCCAGGCTGAGGCTACATACAGGGCGCGGAACACAGCAGCCGGAGCCTCCAGCGAGTTGACACGCCAGGCTCCAGTGTGGCGGCATTCCCATTCCTGCTGGCTACCAGCACTAGGTTCAAGTCCCGGCCCCTCCACTCCCCAGTTCTGTGACCTTGGGCTAGGCATTTCACCTCCCTGAGCCTCAGTTTCCTGGGCTGTCAAATGTGATAAATAATCAAACACTCTCCTCTCCACCCAGGGTTGTGTAAGAATTCAACCAGTTGATCCACATGAACTGACTCGGAAAGAGGAAGACACACATGAAGCACTCAGTACATGCTGATATGAGAACACACCCACTTGTGCAGCCTCTCAGGGTGGAGCATCGCTCTGCCCCACCTTTCTGCATGGCTAGCTCCTTACCGAGATGATGTCGGGCATTTCTTACCATGGTGTTCATCACTCCCACCAGGGTGGGACCTTTATGAGGGCAGAAACCAGGTTGTTCATAGCTAGAACCTCAGTGCCCAGAATAGAGCCTGACATACAGTGGTTAAGTGAATGAATAAATGAGTGAGTGAATGAACACGTTAAAGAAAGCCCCAACGCACCAGCCTACCCCTCCCAGCTACATGCCCTGCTTCTGGCCATTCCCCAGGCCTCTCCAGGGAGATCCTATGCCTGAGGAGTCAGGTGTATCCTGGCAGGGCAGGGAAAGAGACAAGAACTGATTCTGGGCCTTGCGCTCATCATCACCAAACATTTATTATCTACTTCTTCCGTCTGTTGTGTCCTCCCCACCCCCACTCTCCAAGGCCAGACTATGAATATGCAAGATACACACACGTGCTCCCCCCGCCCTCTCCTAGAGACAGGCCAAAACAGGGGGCTGAACTTGGCTCAGAAGATGAGACTGGGACCCTAGAGTCACCCATACCACCTCCTCTCCTGAGCCTTGTTTTTTCTGTCTGTAAAATGGAGAGGTTCAGCTAATCCTGCTGTGTGGAAATGAAACCATGAGCAACCCAAAGAATGAAATGCAACATTCATTCTGAGTTTTCCGAGGAAAGGAACCGGTATTCATTCATTCGTTCGTTCGTTCGTTCGTTCAAGAGACAGTAACAATCAGGGATCAAAAAGCCACCTGCCTGGGTTTGACTCCCAGCTCTGCTGCTTCTCAATTGTGTGTAACTACCTAACTTTGAGTACGTTACTTAACCTCTCTGGGCCTCAGTTTCTCCATCTATGAAATGAAGTCAATGGAGAGGTTTTTGTAAGGATTAAATTAGTTAATACAATGGCGGTTGCAACACTACCTGGCATAGAGTGATATATATAAGTCTTTGTTGTTATTATTATCATCCATTTAAAAGCATACCCATAATACTTTGAGGGCCTTTCTACATCTCACCTTATCAACCTCCCAGGAGGGCAGGGGCTATCAGTGTCCTCGTTTGACAGATGAGGAAACTGAGGCCCGTGGTGTGCAGCAGAGCTGGGGAACAGCGATGGGTTACAGGTTCCCGAGCCATCTAACAAGCACAAGCCAAGGTTCTTGGGGTTGGGGCTGGGGTTGGGGCGGGGGAGGGGAAGAGTTTCCCAAGGCTCAGAGGAGTCCAATGCTTCCAGACCTCCAGGTCACTGAGCACCTACTGTGTGCTGGGTCCTGTACTGGGTTCTAGGGACCCAAACACTGCAATGATCTCCACTGTCAGAGCCTGCAGTCCAGGGGAGGAGATGATGGGCGACCAGGGGTGATGGGAGCTGCAATGTGACACACAGGCAGCTGCAGGAGTCTAGAGGAGGTCTAGGAGGAGGAGACATCAGGGGAGACCTCTTGGAATAGGTGATGCTAAAGCTGAGACCCAAAGGATGGGCAGGGCAGATGGGGCAACCAAGCCAGCTCAACACAGGCCCGGAACGCAGGCTGCCCTCTCACCCCCAATTCCACCAAGCCCCCACCCTGCCCACTGCCATCCCAGATAAACATAGCCAGAACAAGCATCAGGAAAAGGTAAGAAGTATTCCGACTCATGGCACACCCAGACATGTGCCGGGAACTCCATCCAGCCGTGTCCAACCACTGCTCACGACGGAGAAAGCGCTCTGCATCTACACCATCCAAAACAGCAGCCACGAGCCGCATGTCACTATGGAGCACTTGAAATGTGGGAGTGTGACTGTTATGGGTTAAATTTATATGTCGAAGTGCTAACCCCAAAGACCTCAAACGTCACCTTATTTTTAAAACAGGCTCGTTGTACATGTGATGAGTTAAGGTGAGGTCATACAGGAGTGGGGTGGCCTACTATGACTGGTGTCCTTATAAAAAGTGACAAGGGTGACATGGACAGGCACACAGGATGGACCCCACTCAAACATGAAGGCAGAGATGGGGCGATCCATCTAGATGCCAAGGGACTCCAAGGATCTCTGGCCACACCAGCCTTTAGAAAGACTCTCCCTCGTGGCCCCAGAAGGAAGCAACCCTGGTGACCTCGATCTCAGACTTCCAGCCACCAAAACCGGGAGAGGATAAATGTTTGGTTCTTCGAAACAGCGGCTCCGGCCAACCAATACACAGGAAACTGAATTTTACCATTTCATTCCACTTTAATGCTAAATAGCCGCACGTGGCTAGTGCCCGCTATGCCTGACAGTGCGGTAAAAGGTGTCCAGTCACCATGTCCCCCATCACGCAGAGGAAAAACGAGGTAGGGCACAGCCCCATGAGCTCTGCAAGACAGAGGCCGGAAGACCTGTGGACACTGGCCCGGTCCTGGGAGGATGGCAAGAGAAAACGTTCCACAAGCCAAGGTGGCCCCGTACTCAGGGCTGCGCCTGTGCTGTCCGTCGCGGCTTCCATGAGTCCTGTGGGCTATGAAAATGCAATCCCAAGTTCAGTTTTTCGGTCCCACTGGCCACTTATTGAGTGCTCGGTAGCCACATGGAGCCCTCATAGTGGCCAGCACAGATGTCAAACCTTCTAGCAATGCCGGACGTTCAGTGGGACGTGCTGGATGCCACACACCGAGGCGCTGCTGTGGGTTCTGACTGTCACCAGCACATTTTACGGGTGGGGAAGGGCAAGGCAGGCGTGGGTGAGGTTCCCGAGGCCAGGACGGCCACACTGCTGCCCTTCCGGTGGCCCCAGACTAGGTTCCCAGAGATGCAGAACTCGGATGTGGAGGGAGGAGGCCGCCAGGGTTTCGAGATCAACGACTGGCAGCCAAAGGGGAAGTGAGCGAGAAGGGGCGGGTGTCAACTGCTGCTGCCCGCCCCCTGCCTGCAGCCCCGGGATGCTCGCACACTGGGGCAGAGAGGTCCAGTGACACACGACTGTGAACACACGAGAGCCCCAGACGGGAGGCCCGCCACACACGGAGACGCCTGTGCACATGCAGACGCACCACGACACACTCACAGGCACAACCTGTTCTGCTCCCACCTCCGTTTTTCTCTCTCTCTCTCACACACACACACATACACCCCACCTGCCCTCATGAACACGCCTCCTCGCATGCTCCCAGAGAACCCACAGCGCCCGTGCCATCGTCCCTCTGCACACACATGAATGACGGGGAGGCTGAGACATCTCGTACCACTGCTAAACTTCCATGTTGCCAGGGCATTGCCCCCACAGCCTGCCCTCCCACCCCACCACCACCTGGGAGCCCCGCTGAGGCCCAGGGAGGGGCCGGGACTTCCCAGAATCACAGGAGCCGAGGCGTACAGGGCAAGTCTCCATGCCAGGGTGATCTCTGTTCCTCTGAGGAGACCCTGACACACCCGCTTGGCATCAGCAGACCTGGGGGCTGTGGGGAGGACCACAGGGCCCCAGGCCACCTGGCCAGTGGCCCTGCTCCCACCTGTCCAGCCGGCCCACCTGCCACCCCCTGCACAGACACGTGGCCCACCCCTCCTAGGCCTCCTCCAGGCTGGGGGAGGGCCTGCATGGACACGCACCAGCGGCTGGACCACCCTCCCTGGCCATGGCTCAGACACTCCTCACGCTGGAGATGCTGGTCAGCGGCTCCCGCATCCGAAAGCTCAGCGACCGGGAGCCCCGAAAGCTGTCCCTGGGCCTCAGGGAGCTGTCCGTGGTGGAGGCTCCGGAGTGAGCTTCAGCGGCCCGGGCCAGGCAGTCCCCGGGCCCGCGCAGGCCCAGCCTGAGGCAGCCGCAGCAGAGGAAGCCCAGCACGGCCCGGCACACCTCCCGGCTGCGGAAGGAGTAGATGAGCGGGTTGATGGCCGAGTTCAGCACGGCCAGCGCCAGGATCCAGTCCATGCCACGCAGGTACTCCTGTGCCCAGACGTTGGAGCCGAAGATGTCGGCCAGCAGCAGGCCGAAGAGTGGACCCCAGCACACCACGAAGGCCACCAGGATCATGAGCACCGTGTTGAGCAGCCGGCGGGCCTTTCGGCGGACCGGGTGCCGCGAAGCCTTCTGCCCGTTGGCCCGCACCACCCGGAAGATGGCCCCGTAGAGAACCGTGATGGTGGCCAGGATGCAGGCGAAGATGACCACACAGAAGAGGATGTAGGCCTTGGAGTAGAGGGGCAGCAGGCTGGAGCAGCTCTGGAAGGCACACACGCAGTTCCAGCCAAGCAGCGGCAGCAGGCCCAGCAGGGCGGCCAGCAGCCAGCACAGCCCAATGAAGCCCAGCACACGGCCCCTCTTCGTGTTCCCGCTCTCAGCCACCGGCCGCACCATGGTGGCGAAGCGCTCGCCGGCAGTGAAAAGCAGGCTGAAGGTGGAGGCGGCCAGGGACATAAAGAGCACACCTTCCCGCAGGAACCAGGAGGCCGGCGCCAGGCTGAAGGTCCGGGGCCCCGACAGCAGGACGTTGACCAGGTAGGCCAAGCCGGTGAGCAGGTCACTCAGCGTGATGTTGACCAGGCAGTAGTAGACCCAGCGCCTGGACCGCATGCGGGTCACGATGGCCGCCAGCACCAGGAGGTTCTCCAGCACCACCAGGGCACTCACGGCCACAAAGAGCCCCCGCAGCACCCCCAGGCCCCCGTCCTCGGGCCCGGCCCGGCCCAGCAGCCGGCCTGAGTGGTTGTAGTGCAGGACGATGAGCTGGCTGTGCCCGCTGGCGGCCAGCTGCCGGCAGGCCTCGGGGGCCTCCACCGGGGACCCCGTGCTGTTCATGGCAGTCCCCGGGGGCAGACTGAAGCCAGGGTGGCTGGCCCCAGGCAGGGTGGAGCTGCAGCCTTGCCTGGTCTCGGTTTCCTGTTACATGAAATTTCCTGTTATGTTCAAGGTACCCTAGGGTGGGGGTGAGGCCCAGCCTGGGAGGGGCGGCCCAACGGTCGGCTCCTGCATGGCCCGGGAGGGTGCCGCAGCCACGTGGGCACACACCTCTGCCCCATTCTGTTCCTCGAAAACCCAGGGGGCGGGGGCCCCACGGGGAGAGAAACGCTCCCTCCAACAGCGCCCGCCATGCCTCCTGGCTAGGCGATTTCCTCCAGGACCCGGCCATTCCATCACTGTCTCCCCAACTGCTCTGACTGTGCTTGGCGCCCAGTAGGTGCTTAATAATTGTGTGTCAAGTGACTGCACACACCAGGGCACGAGCATGGCTGGCTACCTTGTCGAAGGCGCAGATGCACCTCATTTTATCCCCACGACAGGGCCAGGATGCACCTGCATGCGTGTCGCAGAGGAGAACCCCGAGGCCCGGAGAGGCAGCACCTCCGACCTGGGTCACACAGTGGGCAGTGAACACCCACAGCAAGGACGCTTGGCTCTCCAGGGCCAGGACCCTCCCAACCAGTTTCCGGTCGTCTCTCCTGCCCCCTGAGCTGGCCCTACTCGGAGCAGAGCTGGGGACCCCACCCAGGGCAGCCCCTCAGGGGGAGGGGCTCGCAGGAAAAGTTAGGGTTCGCCCCACTCCGTGTTCATCCTGACCTGGCTCAGGCGGACTCAGTAAGATGGCAGAGGACAGAGGTAGGGGCGCCAGGTGGGCTGGGAAGTGTGGGGCGTGCACGGAGCAGAGTCCGCCCTGGGGTCTCAGGGGCGGGCAGGCGCCCTTGCCAGGCCTGCCAGGGGCACCAGTGTCCCCACGGGAAGTAGGGTGGGAAGGAGGAGGGCTGGCAGCCCAGGGGCCTGTGCCTGCTCACCAGCTCCTCCCTCTGCTCACTGCTCAGCTGGGGGGGGGGGCAGGCAAGTTCCAGGGGAGCTCAGATCAAGGCACTGCGGAGGGAGGCGGTAGCATCTCCTCCCTGGAGGTGACCAAGCAGAAAGGGATCTGAAGGGGAGGATGTGGGGGGGGAGGGGCCGCGCAGGCAGCTGCCCGGGTTTAAGGCCCCGGCTGGGGTGGGAAATGCGGCCGAGTGGTTCCCAGGTACCACCCTGCACAGTTGACCCTCGATCCTGGCCTCACAACAGATCATTCAGACCATCCGACTCGGACAGTCACAGAGATGCACTGCGAGTTCTGAGGCTACATCTGTACCCTGGACTGAGCCCCAGTCCCAGGCAGAGCCCCGATCCTACACTGAGCTTTCATCCCAGGCTGAACCCTGACCTTGGCCGAGCCTGTGACCATATGCTGGCTGTGACCCTGACCCATGACCCTGCTGAGACCTGGCCCTGGACTGATCCCTGATCTCAAGCCGAGCCCCAACTCTAGTTGAGCCCCAAGCCTTACTAAACCCAGACCCCAGGTCCAGAGAGCAGAGTCGGGCCTGAGGTGGAAGGCCATGAGCAATCAGAGCTTGACTAAGAAGGCAGAGCTGTCCTGCAGCAACATCCCCACGGAGAGCCGGCCACCTAGGAGCAAGGCCATCCGTGCAGGACAACTGCCTGTGCGATGCGATCATCCCTGGGCTGCGGAAGAACACGCCCCCTCTAGAATCTGACCTGGAAACGCAGCTCCAACAGTACGCACAGACACACGCAGAAGGTTGGTCACCGCAGTCTATAAATGCAGGACATCAGAAGTGCCCCAAACGTCTGTGCGCAGAGAGGCTGATAGGTTGTGCTGTTCCCAGAGTGCAGCACTACGCACCCCTGAAAAAGAATCCTGAGTGGAATGGAGTGAGTTCCAGGTCAGACTGGTAGCAGGAAAAAATACAAAAGAGCACAGGTTGCAAGGTACCGTGCAATAAAGAACGGGGGACAAAATATACACACGTCTGCTTATTTTTGCAAAAGGGACACAGGAACCAATGAGGCTGGTTACCTACAGGGGCTAGGTGGGACTGAAATTGAAGAGGCAATGACACCCTCTGAGTGTCCCTCTTCGCATAGTCTTTAGACTCTATCGATGCTTCCCATGGTCAACGGTAAGATTAAATTAACAAGGACGGAGAAAAAGAGCTCGAAGAACAGAAATAGAAGACAAACAAACCTAACTGCATCTCAAATGAAAAACATAACTGCACGGAAATAGAACAGTACCAGCCCATGCAACTTCTGGATACACTGCTCACTTTAAAGACCAAAGGAGCTGCAAAGAGATTTTGAACTTGGTCTGGTAGACGCACTTGCACTTTCAGGAGTGGCATGGGGGCGGAGATCCGGAACAACCACGTGCATGATGATCAGTACTGGGTACAGGACTGATGTTCCGTATTGCTATTAAGAGCCAGGTCTTCACTGGGGGAGAAAGATGTAAACATGGAGTGGGGGAACGTGGAAAAACCGCACAGGAATAGGATCGAAAGTGTCAGTGTGGACTCGTGATTTCAACAAAAATCTATTTCCTGACTCTGTTTACAGAGGCTCCCAGACAGCAGTGAGCACATCAAACACCCACATCTTGGCTTTTGAAGATCACCCACTTCAAAAGAAGGTGGGAGGAGTGGGGCAGGAAGAGTGCAAGGTGAGTCTGGGCCGTGTTGGTGGGTCAGGAGGTAAGGGAAGTGCTCCAGGAAGGAGGGGGACCTGTCTCAGAGATGCAGGAACCAGCCCTAGGGGCCAGTCCAGTCATGTGAGCATCAGCAACGCATGAGCTCATATTCATAGAGACAGGAAGTAGAAGGTGGGGCAATGGCCTGGGGGAGCGGGGAGGGAGGGGACAGAGTTTCAGTTTTACAAGGTGAAAGGTTCTGACTGGCAGGGCAGTGCACCAGAGCGTGAATGAATGGTACATTTAAAACGGTCAAGATGGTCGATTTTGTTATGTGTAATTTATTAAAATAAAAGAAAAAAATAGGAAAAAAGAGACCTTTCATATGACCCAGCAACTGCACTCTTAGCCATCTCCCCAATGAGCTAGGAAAATCGCCCTTTTGTAACCATCCAGGCGGGAATCCCAATAAAGGCTAAAATCCTTAGTCTGTTGCAGAGCGGGATACTCACTCACACAATCTCAAAAGTATCTTCCTACACATTCCATGTCAGCTGCAAAGAGAAAAACATGTTATTCGAGAACCCCGGGGAGCGTCATCTTCACCAAGTGACCGAGTCAACATCCCCAGGGGGGCCATGAATGAACACGGAAGGCCTCTGGATACACAGGCTGAGGACACGTTGCTTCTGCTTCTGCGATGTTCCCGCCCCAGTGTCTGGCCTGCATGAGGTCATGAGCCGCCAGCAGGTGAACGCACTCTGGGGACGTCCCACAGGACAGGCCTGTATCCTCTGAAGGGTCGAGGCTGTGAAAGACAATGGCTCGGGCTACCCTGGCGGAAAGGAGACCCAGGACACGTGAAACCAAATGCAGTGAGTGGTCCTCACTGGGTTCTGGAACGGAGGACGAGTAGCTTCAAGAGGCAATAGTGGGACAACTGAGGAAATTTCCCATGAGCTGTATATTAGATAATCTTGTCATAGCAGTGCAAGGTTCACTCTCAGCTTCGATAACAGGTGTTTTTCATAGGAAATACAGGGGTTTGGGAGTAAAGGTACACAGTATCTGCAACTTACTCTAAAATAATTTAGAAATATTAAGAAAAAGCATGTGTGTATTGTCTACAGAATATATACTTTTAGATTACGTTTTTAGAGAAATATAAAGCAAAAGACTAACCACGGGCAGAACTAGTGTACTGGTCAGCCAATGTTTTCTGCAAAGGGCCAAATAATTTTGGCTCTGAGGGCCGTTGCAACTCTGCCCCGCCTCCCCCCAGTCCGGAGAACACTGCCAGAGACTATAGTTATAGGTAAATGAACAGGTGTGGCTGTGCTAATACAACTTTATTTACAAGACAGGCATGGAGCAGGTAATTTGCTGACCCCCGATGGAGACGAAGGATAGATGGGAGCTCATCGAAATACTTTTGGAACTTCTGTAGGTTTGAAATATTTTCAAAATAATAATTAAAAAAAAAGCAAATGAAGAAAATATGGATTTTCTAACTGTGCAGTCAGAGTGTGTCTCTAAATATCATTTCCTGTTAAAGGAAACAAGGCTTTTTGGAGAAATGGCCGAATGCAGAGCTGGGCCCAGGAAGCACAGGATGAGCCAAAAGCATCTCGTGTGTGCCTGAACTCCACACTCAAGATCACCAGGGTCACATCGAAGGGACCAACTCAAAGAAGGTTCTGCTGGCCACAGCTGAGGGACGCCTGGGCGCCAGGCCCTATCAGGAGCCGGAAGAGTCAGGGGACATCCTGCCCTAGCGCCCTCAGAGGGAGTGTGGCCTCCAGAACTGGGAGACTTAGTTTCTGTTCTCTCAAGCTGCCCAGTCTGTGACACCTCGTTATAGCAGCCCCGGGGAACCAATACAGTCCCTGGCCAGCACGCCTCCAAAATGTCAAGGTCATCAAAACCAGGGGAGTCAGAGAAACCGTCAGAGCCAAGGGGAGCCTGGGATGTGCTGGCTGGACACCACCTCCTGCCCAGAGTGCAACCCTTCCCAAACAGCTCTGGGTGCGGTGCCTGCCCAGGCGGGGGGTACAAGAACTTCGTTCCTTCCTTTTCCGTGTTTCTACCCCACCTGGGACAGGCGACGGGAGAGGGGACCGTGGGAGCGTGTAGGGGGTGGGATAAATAGGACACCCTGAGAAATCATCACTCTCCAGAATGGCATCTCTTTAATGTCCACCCCGCAAGGGGCCCCGCATGTGGGGGAATAAATACAGTAGGTCTGAAGCTGCGGGGCGCCCAGCCCGCAGCCTGGGAAGGAGGGGAGGCCTGTGAGCCTCAGTTTCCCCGTCTGCGAACCGGGACGGGGCGCGCTGCGAGCCACCAGGCTCCGAGAGGGATGCGGTTTTCCCGGGTCCGGGTTCTCCTCCCCCCACGAGAGCGGCTCAGACCTGGGGCTGGGAGGTACCGCGTCCTTCCGCCAGGGGGCGCCGCGGCCCCGCACCTCGGCCGGGAGGACCAGGCCCGTCCCCGGGGTGTGCGTCACCCCCAGGGGGCCCCTGACTCCTGCCCGGAGCGGACATGCCCCAAAAGGCGGGGGGGGGGCTGAGAGCCCCGCCCGCCTTCTCCTCCCCGAGGCACCGCAAAGAGCCCCCCACGGAGCGCCCTTTCGAAGGTCAGGCCGACTCCCGGGTCGGGGTCCGGGGCGGCCCCGGTGAGACGCGCGAACGCGAGCGGCGGTCCCGACGCGCGCGGGGCCGTTCCCAGGGTCACAGCAGGTTGATCTCGTCCAGGTAGCGCGCCAGCACCGAGTCGCGCACGTCCTTGAAGACCTTGCGGATGTTCTGCGTATCCGTGGCACACGTGTAGTGGCTGAAGAGGCGGCGGGAGCGCGCGGCCCTCGCGCCGCCGTCCGCGCAGCCCGCGTACATGCCGCTGTACAGGTCCCGCACGAAGCGCTTGGCCGCCTCTGCGTCCCGCCGCGGGCCTGGGGTCGGGGGAGGGGGCCGTCAGCGCGCGGGGCTCCGCGGGCCTCCAGTGACCCCGGCCCCGCTGCCCGAGTCTGCCTGGCGGACACCATCTTCTGGCGAGCCGGCCGGTCACGTGACTCGGGCCCAGCCAATGGGAGCCCCGGGCGGAGGCGTCACATGGCCCGTGATGGACCAATGAGCCTCGGCTCTGGGACTCTGGGCAGCGCGGCGGGGCGGAGAGACCTGCCCCGCCTCCTCCTGGCTGGGCTTGGGGCTTTGAGTGGGGGATAGGAGCCTGAATCTGTAGAGACAGGCTGGTGCAGGTGGGAAAACCGAGGCCCAGAATGGGGAGGCCACGGGGACGAGGCACATGCGTTAAGGGCCCAACGCTTGGCCCTGCTCTTTGCTGGTCGGTGACGTTGTTTGTTAGTCCAGGTAACCTCTCTGAGCCTGTTTCCCCATTTATCAAATACGGATCGGAACAGCCCCCTGCCCCCCACGGCTGTGAGGGTTCAATCCCAGTGAGGTCGCCACGCTCAACAATCAGCAGCCTTCGCCAGTGTGTGTCATGACTGTGCTTTCAGAAAGGCGGGTTAGCGGGGTGGTGAAGGCCCGCCGACTCGGATTCCAACGGCCTGGGTTGGAATCCGGCCTCTGCCACGCCCTGGCTGTGTGACTTTCGGCAAGGGACTGCCTCTCTGTGCCTCGGTTTCCCCATTTCTAGAGAATGAGTCCTACCGCACAGAGTTTTAAATGAAGATTAGACAAGTCCACATGTGAGGGCGCCTCTGTGCATGTTCCCTGTGTTAGTTGTGATTGGCTTATCATTAACATCACAAGTATTATGTAGCGTGGAGGAGGGAAGGGCCAAGAGCCAGAAGTTGGCATACAGTGCTCCAGCCTCTTTGGCGGGGAGAAAAGGATGCATCATGGGGGTTCCCTTTGACCTGAAGGAAAGCAAGCAGTCCTCAAAGCTATCCACTTTATCCCTGTTCCCAAATTCTGTAAGCCATGGTACCCTCGAAGCGCTGGTCGGCTCGGGAGGGCATGAGGGGGGTCCAGGCCACCATCCTGAAACAAGGTGACATCGTTGCCCAGACCCTGAGTCTTGTGGGTATTAATGGCAGGGATTGGCCAGCTGGGCTCTGATGAGGTCAGGGAGTCACACCCAGGATGACGTCACAAAAGCTTAGGACATACCAAGCATGTCCTAAGGGCTTCATCTACCACGAATATAGAATTGTGGATTGGGATGAATCGTGCCCCGCCCTCCCCACCAAATTCATGTTCACTCGGAACCTCAGAATATGACCTTATTTAGAAATAGGGTCTTTGCAGATGGAACGAGTTAAGTTGAAATGCGGTCACACCGAATTAGGTGGGGCCCTAAATTCAGTGACTCATGCCCTTATACAAACAGGAGAGGCAGCCAGAGACAGAGAGAAGGCCGTGTGATGACGGCGGCAGGGACCGGAGTGCTGCATCTATAAGTCAAGGAATGCTAAGGATGCGGGCAACCACTGAGAACCAGGAGAGAGGCCTGGAACGTGGATTCTCCCACAGAGCTTCCCACACTTGGTGAGATGCGATGCGAACCTACCAGCGGCAAGCGCAGAGGGAGAGACAGCGGTTGTACAGACACAAACGGAGCCGTGCGCCTTGGCAAGCCTCATTCAAGGTCAGTCGCAGATTGAAAAGAAATTGCTATCCAGTTAGTTATAGATGAGACGACTATGAAAGACTGGAAAAAGGAAAGTTTCAAAAACCCAAGTAGATTTTAGAAATGACTGTCGATGCTCCCGCTATGGTGTATGTATGGACGCGAACTTGCTCCAGCGGCCCCCACTCAAAACGAACATGTCTCTTCAGAACCCCCCGCTTTGAGCGATTGTGATTACGAAGGCCATCTAAAAATGGGGAAACTGACGCCAGAGAGAGTGTGGACAGGGGAACGGGGCTCTGAGGCTCAGGTCCTCGGTCATCTTAGGAGTCCCACGTGCTCCGGGCTCAAGGAGGTGTCTCTCCCTCAGGAGAGGCTGGGAGGTAAAGGGCATAGAAATATCTACAGCACTCACCTTGGAAACTGGGGAAATAGGTAGTCAGGTGGGAGGTGTGGATCTTCTCCTCCAGGATGTCAGTTTTGTTGAGGAAGAGGATGACGGATGTGTTTTTGAACCAGGGCAGCTCCAGGATGGTGCCGAACAGGGCCAGACTTTCCTTCATTCGGTTCTGAGTTGGGGGACATAGGCAGGTTCTTGCTGCAGTCGGCCAGCTCGGCCCACGCAGGAGCCCTCCCTTCCTCCCCCTGTCCTGCCCAGCGGGTCTGAGGAGTGTGGCCGGCTGTGTTCCTGACATGGTTTTTGTGCCTCTGCTGGTTTGACTAGCATCCCCCCCAAATTCACGTCCACCTGGAACTTCAGAATGTGGCCTTATTTCCAAATTTGAAGGTGTAATTAGTTAAAAAGTCACACGGGAATAGGGTGGCCCTAAGTTCCATGACCAGTGTCCCTGTAAAAAGGGGAAATTAGGACACAGAAATGCACAGAGGGAGGACACCAAGTGAACATGGAGGCAGGGACGGGGTAATACCTCTACAAGCCAAGGGACACAATAGATTTCCAGAGTCACCAGGAGCCGGGAGAACCTGGAATGGATTCTCCCTCATGGCCTCAGAAGGACCCAGCCCTGCCGATGCCTTGACCTCAGACTTCTGGCCTCCAGAACTTGGAGAGACAGCCTTCTGCTGTCCCAGCCCCCGCTTTGTGGCCATTTGTTACGGTGGCTCAAGCAAACTAGGACATCTCGTGTGGCTGGATCTGAGCAAAAGCTGTCAGAACAACCTCAAACTCGTCCTGTCTGATTCAGTGTGAGGGTGGAAATCATAAGGTCGCCCCCTCGGATGCTCAAACTGCCAGGTGAACCTTTAACCACTAAGAGTACACACGCCGCACCTGGTGGCGACCCCGACCTTCACGCCGGTGTGAATCGGAGGAAGAGGTCACAAAAGAAGACCGATCCGCACCAGCATTTCTGAGAAAAAGTGTGATGTTGTTCCTGCAATGTGACAGTATTCCCAGGACAGCTTGCATTGTGTGTCTGGGGGTCTGTGAGAGTGTGTGTGTGTGTGTGTGCATGCGCACATGCATGTGTGCATCACTGGCAACACTAATGCTGTGGATCTGAGACTTGGGGCTCGTGGTCTGGTCGTGACAGAGGGGCAGGGGAGGCTCGGAGCCACGCCAGACACACTCAGGCCTGCTTGTGAGTGGTCCGGGCTCCTGTGCAGCTGCAGGGGCCCCTGGGCCAGTGGGGAGGAGAGTGGGGAGAGCGGGTGCTCCTGCACGTGCCATGCCCCTCACCTCTCGGTTGTCCTCCTCCAGGCACTGGTCATACTCGCTCAGGGAGGCCAGGTAGATGAGGGCAATCACATTCTCGAAGCAGTGGATCCACTTCTTTCGTTCTGACCTCTGGCCCCCGACGTCCACAATCCTACCGGAATGGCCCCCTTTCAGAGCTCAGGCCTCAGCAGGACCCCACAATGTGGCACCCCAGACCCATTCACTAGCAGGAAAAATAGGGGCCTGCCACCTCTTGTACGTTATTATCTCATTTCACACCCACGGGCAGGTATTGCTATTACACCCGTTATACAGATGAGGAAACCGAGGCGCAGAGGCGAAGGGACTTTCCCGAGCTTCCTCTGCCCTGGGCTGCCTGATTTCTACCCCCACAGTGGAGGACAGCAGGTCAGACACACCGGGTCTGCCCTGGTCCTGGCTGGGTACTCCAGGGAAATGGCAGACGGGCTCCATGACTCAGTTTCCTCATTGGTGAAATGGGCATGCTGTGTCCTGGCTGGCCAGGGGAGTGTCCAGTGGCCACACAGATAGGCAAGCACCATCCCTCTGTGTGTGGCCCTAGGCGCAGGCCCGGCCTCCACCCCCACACACCACAACAAAAGCCTGAACCCTCCCGTCTTCCTGTGTTCTCTTCTAAGAAATGTGGGTCACCGATAAGCCCTGTGTCATTTCCCCGTTTCCCCGGGGATATGACCGTTACTCAGGCAGCCGACAGGAAATGCCAGAGGCCTCAGAGCAAGAAGGGACCTGCCCCGCTGAACAGGAGTGGGAAAAGGCTGGCGCCCGTGGCTCCTGATCCCCGAGACCAACCCCTCTCAGGCACCGGCCTCCCTCAAACCCACACATCCAGAGTGGGATGTGGGTGCAGTGGTTGACAGTGGGGCTCTGGAGACTGAGAAGAGGTGGGGTACACCACTCGCCAGCCTCCCAACTCGGACTCTCAGTTTCTCCTGAGACATCACTTCACCCATGAACTTCCTTCCCTGGCCTAAGACATACTCAAGTCTCCCACCTAACAGTCCCCTCCCCAGCCCAGCTTTCTGTGTGAAAGTCTCAACCTCTGTCTTCAATCCTAAACTTTTACTTATCCGTCCCTCATCTATCCACCCACCCACGCATGCATGCATTCATGCACCCACTGTCAACCCATCCATCCACCCACCTGTGCACCCATCCACCATCCATCCATCCATCCATCCATCCATCCATCCATCCATCCATCCATCTATCCATCCTCCCATTTATCCTCCCATCCATCCTCCTACCCACCCACCCATTCATCCTTCCATCTTTCCAGCCATTCCCCCAGATTGACCAACTTCCACTCTGACCTCGATCCAATCATCATGAGAAGCAGAGGCTGAAACTCAGCCCTGACCTTGCAGGGTTCTCCATCTAGAGGAAGAGACCCGTGGCAAACAGATAAATTACGAACCTTCCCAGAAAGGACCATTGCAGAAGCCAGAACAGCACGTTTGGGGTGGAGGGAGGGTGGTCCAGGGAAGTGAGGGACTCAACACGGGTGGGCCGAACAGAACTCTGCACCCTCCTCCACAGCTCCCCACCCTAAGCCCACAGACACCGAGAATGCTCAGGTCCCAGATGAGCCCCTAACTGCCAATCCCAGAAGTCCCCTCTCCCGCTGTATTCTTCCTGACCTCTCCTTGGCTTTCAACATTGGCCATCACCCTGCCTGGATGCCGCCTTAGCACTGGCCACCTACCCTCTTACTTCCAGCTCAGGCCTGTATGCGTTCAGCTGCCTCCCAGATGTTCCAGACCCTTCAGGCCTAACGTGCCTCAAGGACTCCATAATCCATCTAAACCCCACACCCCTCCATCACCCCACCCATCACCTTGATGGGAAACTTGGGGGAGGTCGTTTTCGACTCCTACTCATCCTTCAGTGCCCTAACACCCATGTCCCCTCCCCCAGGAAGTCCTCCCCATCCGGAGCTCTGGTGCCTCACTCTGGGATCCCAGGCCCCAGTGCTCATGGCATGGAGGGTGGTAGGTGTCACATCCAGCTTTGCCTCCTTCAACCTGGAAGCCCCTTGAGGGCGGCTCAAGGCCCCAGCGGCTTTGCTCCTCCTCCAGGAAGCCCTCCCCACCACGCAGGCTGCGTGCTCACCGCAGACAGGTTTTCTGCACGGAGAAGCAGTACTCATTGATGCCGGTGGTGGGCATTCGGCTGCGAAGCACATCCTGGGCTGTGGGGATGTAGTCCTCCTCGGTGATGCGCTCCAGGTGTGACAGGTAGCTGGGGAACAAGGAGCCCTGAGCCCCTCCCTGCATCCTCCCTGGCTCCTCAGACCACCACCCCTGCCCAGAGCCCAGGGTGGACCCTGCTAGAGGAGGAGACCCCCCAGGAGGAGCCAGGACCTCTGGGGCCTTTGGGTGGCCCAGGAGCACCACACTGAAGTCATGGGAGCATCATGGAGGAGCAACTTCACCCCCAGAGCAGTCTGACCCCAAGGACCGTGTGGCTTCAGGAATTGCCTCACTGGGGAGGGCCATCACCTTGGGGGAGCTGTCACCCAGGACTGGCATTGTCCCCCAAATAGTGATGGCCTGGGTGCAAATCACCCTAGATGCCCAGTGTCATGCTGAGGAGAGTGCCACAGTGCAATGATGAGCAGTGCCACTCCAGGAACAACCTTACCCCAGGGACAATGTCACCCCTGGGACAATGTCACCCTAGAGCATGACCATCCCACAGCCAGCCTGAGTCTGACAGCACATCCCCGCAGGGGGAGCTGGCCAGCCTGGGCCCCCCCTGTCCAGGTGCAGCCCTGGAACTGGGTCTCCACAGGCCTTGTCCTGCCTGCCGCCGTACATAGCACCCACCGCCGGTGGACCCCAGACTCACTACACCGCTGAATCAAGCAGGTGGAACTCGCGGCGGCGCTCGTAGCATGCCTGGATGCCGGCGTCTGTCCACAGACACTGCATGGCCACCGCGTAGTGCTTCTCGAAAGTGGTCACTTTGTAGGGGTCCTGGCTCATGACCAGGCTGGCGTGGTGCTGGAGGGGCAGACGGAGCTGGTGAGAGAGGCCTCCGACACCCCCGTGAGCCCCCTGCCTCTTCTTTCCCCACCACTGCTCCTGTCCCAGGGCTCCCTGGAGCCCGGGGGTTCCCCATTTTATAGATTAGGCCACTGAGGCACGAGAAATGAAGCAACTCGCCCAGGTCTCACACCAAGGTGGAGGCACATGGCAGCTGGGCGGGACCAGGTAAAGAACGCCCCCGGTGTAGGAGCAATTTAAAAGCTCGCAGCCCGTGTGAGCTGAATAATGTCCACTGCCCCTGCCCTCTGCCGATGCCTACGTTGAAGTTCTAAGTCCTAGGACCTCGGAATGTGACTGTATTGGAGTGGGGGGGATCTTACAGAGGCGATCAGGTTAAAATGAGGTCATACGGGTGGCCCTGATCCAACATTGACCGGCATCTTTATAAGAAGAGATTAGGGCAAAACCATGCACAGAGGGATGACCTCGTGAGGACACGGAGAGGACAACCATCTGCAAGCCAAGGAGCGAGGCCTCGGGAGAAACCGACCCTCCCAACATCTGGATCTCAGAATTCCAGTCGCCAGAATTGTGAAAAAATAAATTTTGCTGTTTGCGGGCCCCAGACAGTGGCACCTGGTTCTGAGACCTGAGCAAACTAATACACGGCCCAAAAATAAATGGACTCCAAAGTTTTAAAAAAGCACAATCAAAATGAATAATAATTTTAAAAGCAAAAATGAAGAGAAACGTCCCTCTGAAAATGCAGAGTGACGGTTATTTTCAGTGAACATGAAGTCTTTGCTCTTAAAAGATAGGAGACTGGAAATGAGATGAAGATGTACACTCCCACCGTTTCTAATGAACACTCCGCGTAGGTCCTAGCCAGGAGAAAGAAATGAAAGGTGTCAGTTTTGGGAAGGAAAACAATCATGCCGTGCTTATTCACAGATGACACGACGATTCGTAGAAAATTGAACAGTCTGGAGATAAACTGTTAGAATAAACGAGCGAACTTAACAGGGTCCCCAAACGCAAGATCAATAAACAAAAATCAAATGCCTGTCTCTATACTAACCACGAACTGGTGGAAAGTTTTTAAAAATGTAAATCCCATTTAGGATGTGGTTCCATAGTGCAGCAGTGAGTACATCTGCTTTACTCGCAGAACATCCTGGGTTCACACCCCAGTGCAGCCATGGTCCATGGTCTATGGCCACGCCACCCTGAATGAGGCCCATGTCTGATCTTGGAAGCTAAGCAGGGTCAGGCCTGGTTAGTCCTTAGATGGGAGGCCACCCAGGAAGACCAAGGGCTGGAGGCGTACATAACAGTAAATAATTTTTAAAAAATTAAATCCCATTTATAGTAGCATCAAAAGATAGTAAAGGCCTAGGAACGAATCTGACAATAGATGTGGAAGTAACAAAGCTCTCGTATCCAAAATATACAGAGTCTGCTCCAAATCAGTAAAAAGTGAGGAACTATACTTTTTTAAGTGGGCAAAAAACAAACTAAAATGAAAACAAAAATGGGCAAAAGATCTGAACAGTCACTTCACAAGGAAAGACTATCCAGTGTCCGAGAGATATGCAATAAGGTACACAACCACCTCATCACTCATCAGATTGGTGAAAATCAAAGCCACAGTGAAATGTTACAACACCTGAGGGAAGGGCTCGGGTGAAGAGACAGACAGCAGCAAGCGTTGGCAAGGGTGCAAGGAAGTGGCACTCTGGGTACTGCTGGGAAACTGAATCGCTATCATTACTCGGAAAAGTTTGGCATCCCCTACGAACGTGATCGTACACATCCTATATCATTCAAATCTACTGCTCAGTACATACTCAGTGGAAAGGCAAATATTTGCAAAAAAAAAAAAACAAAACGTGCAGACGACCCAAGTGTCAACGTTAGGATGGATAAATAAACAAACCACAGCATCTCCTGTTACAATGGAAATAAACCACGACTGTGCCCCAAAAGGTGGGTAAATCGCAGACATACTATACAGCACCAAAAGCCAGACATGAAAGAACATTCTGGAAAATTCCAGAAATCATGAGGTGAAAACAGGCAAGGTGATGGAAGACGAAGCAGTGGTTATCCTTGCGGGGAGCCTCCTTCTCACCTATGAAACGGGGTCCTAACTGAACGGGGTAACTGTGAAGATTAAATAATCACATCACCCCTTAACACCTCTGGGGCCGACACCACATTCCAGGCGATGTTCTGAGAGCTCTGGGCCCTTTTAATTCAGAAAGTTCTTGCATCGCTGCGAGGTTGCGGCCGCCGCTCCCAATGGCTCTTCCACAGTCCTTGAAGCAGAAGCTGCCCGATTTTACGAAGGTGGTGGGATGAGCAACTAAGTGTCTATTGTATTTAGATAAAGCTGGGGGGCTGGGGGAGTGATACGACCTCACACGTGTAGGATGGCTACAGTAAAACACAAACAAACAGCAAGTGTTGGAGAGGATGTGGAGAAACCGAAACCGTTGTGCAGCGTTGCCAAACAGCATGGAGGTTCCCCAAAAGATTGAAAACAGAATCACCACCGCACCCAGCAATTCTACTTGGTGTTTAACCTCAAGGATTGAAATCAAGATCTGAAAAAGATG
The DNA here is from genome assembly GCA_030015415.1 of Cynopterus sphinx. Lineage (NCBI taxonomy): Eukaryota > Metazoa > Chordata > Mammalia > Chiroptera > Pteropodidae > Cynopterus > Cynopterus sphinx. The sequence goes on along the minus strand of CM057390.1, from coordinate 37,959,855 downwards.
TCAGTGCTCTGCACACACACACACACCCCTTCCCAGCAGCACTGCCATCGACAGCCGGGATGCTGAAACAACCCAAGGGTCCATGCCAGGTGAAGGGATAAAGAAAATGCGGTCCGAACATGCCACGGGACAGTGTTCGGCCTTTAGAAAGAGGGCAGTAGTGCAACGGGCGACGGCGCAGGTGAACCCAGGACACAGCACGTTAACTGAGATAAGCCAGACACAGAAGTGATCCTGCTTGGAGGTGTCTGAACAGGCAGACTCAAGGGGACAGAGCCCAGGGGCTTGGGGAAGGGGACAGGAGCTGCTATTCAGTGGGCAGGGCCTTTCAGTTACTGGGGATGGATAGTTTTAGAACTCTGCCGGTAAAGCTGAGTGAGATCAGATCTCATGTCGAGTGTTCTCCCCACAATGCGAGAACGTAAGCTAAACACTGTGCTGCTGACTCGGGACTCCACCTCCACCCTGCATCATGAGCTCTGGGGTGCAAGGGGGAGGGGGACCATGCTGGGGCAGATCCCGAAGACCCTGCGGAGCTGTTTCAGCTTTAATAAGGACCTCGGGGAGCGAGGGGACACAAGCCTGTCTCGAAGTCGGAGACCCATGGCCTGGGCCTGGGCGCCTCAGGGACCCGGCCCCCACTTGGTGCCCCCGTGACAGTCCCAGGGGGCTCACCTTGCTCTCCGGCCTGCTGAAGGAGATCTGCAGCCGGTCCATGGCCTCGAGCATGGCCCGCATGGACACGAAGATGTTCTGGTAGACGAGCGGCCGGAAGCCCTTGCGGTCCTCCTCAGAGTAGCCGGCGCCGTGGATGATGCGCATCTGCTTGATGAATGTGCTCTTCCCGCTCTCGCCTGGGCCTGTGGGACACGCACTCAGTTGCCAGCCCGTCCTCAGGGTTCGGATCCCCGCGGGGCCAGGGCCAAGGGGACGCGGGGTGAGCCCCTTCGCCGCCCTGGGCCTCAGCCCCCCCCACCTGTTAGCCATGGACTGGGCAGGCCTTGCCTCCCTGATTGAGGCAAAGGTGAGCTCCTAGGAAAGGGTCCGCAAACCACGGCCCTCTGGCCAAACCCAGGCCACTGCCTGTTTGTTTGTTTGTTTGTTTGTTTGTTTTTGCGGAGCCAGAGGTTTCACAGCCTACACGGCTTTTCCATTGCTAATGCTTTTTGTAGTTTCGGTGTTTACACTTTCGAATGGTTGAAAGGACTCAAAAGAAGGTTGTTTCCTGACACGAGAAAATTTATGAAATTCGGATTTCTGTGTCCATCGGTAGTTTTACTGGACCATGGCCAAGCCCATTGGCGGACAGCTGTGCTGGCTGTGTCCTCAGCAGCAGAGCTGAGCCTCCCAGACCGAAAGCTGAAAACAACCCCTGGCCCCCACAGAGGAGGTCTGCGGGCCCTGGCTTAGAGCAGGCCTCGGCAGGTAAGGGCTACATGCACAGGGGCTGTGAGTAGCAGAGTTAGCGTTTGCCACTGTCATCGTTACTCTCATTTGCTACCCTAACTTCAGGCAGAGAAAGTTTTATGGGAGGAAATGACACAAGCTAAGTAGATTACGAGTGTCTAGGTGATGACTGTTGCTGAGAGTTGGGCAAGGCCCCTCTGTGGAGGTGACGTGTGGGGCTGGGATCTGTAGGCTGAGGAAGGTCACTCTTGTGCCAAGGTTTAGAGGAAGGAGCCGCCATGCAGCCAGCACAGACAGTGCAAAGGCCCTGGGGCACGATGGCTCCCTGTGTGCTGGAGACAGGCAATGGGGGCGGCTGGGTCCGAGCCGGAGGAGGTGAGGGCAGGGTCGGGGGCTAGGAGATGGGGCTGGTCTGCAGGGCCATGTAGGTCTTGGGATGACTTGGGCTCTCACTCCAGGGAAGTGGCAGCCCTGGAAGGCTGTGGGCAGCAGAGGGGCAGGACCCGTTGGGGGGCTCGCAGGCGCCCTCTGGTGGCTGCATGGGGACACAGATGGGGCGAGGCCAGTCCAGGTGGGACACGATGGGGTGGACCCAGGAGCTGGCAAGATGGGGACACATTCACGAGATATTTGGGGAACAGAATCAACACGGCCTTGCCAATGGACCCGCGTTGGGAGCGGGTCACACACACACAAAGCCGGCCCTGTGTGTGTGATGACAATTCTGGAATCTTCAAGACCCCAGGACCAGAAGCTTAGAGACCAAGGCTCAGCTCCTGCTGCCTGAGCCCCGAAATCACCCTCAACCCCGCTCCCCGTTCTTCGTCTGTAAAACAATGTGGTAGCCAGGTGGGAGGAGTGAGGCCTGGAGGCTCCTCCAACATCCGGTCACCCCTCCCGGCTCCTGGGAGACATGAGCGGGGATTTTCCAGGGACAAGATGGGCGACCGGTGCAGGAGGAACTGGAAAGGCAGCAAAAAGGGAAGGGGTGGCCTGGTTGGAACCCAGAAACAGGAAATGGGAGCGGGAGGAGGGGTGCAGAGTGTGGGGAGCAGGCGGGGGAGTGCTCTCAGCCATCATCCCCAGAAGCTCCCTGTCCCCTGCCCGTCCCCAGCACATCTGGGGCCCAGAAGGGCAGGTCTGGGGTGTCCCTGGGTGTTATAAGTCCACTGGATGAATGAAGGTCATTAGTGGGGAAGAGGGGGGGCTGTGGGACGGGAGACCTCGGCCGACAGTACCCCACCACGCTCCTCGCCTCGCCTGCCCTGGTTGTGGTCCTGGAGGTCTTCGCTTTTAGTGAGACTCTTTAGGGGTAAAAAGGTCTGCAGCTCATGCAGAAACAGTCCAGAAATAATGGACAGGTATGGATTGAATACACAACTATGAGGTGAATAAATCATCACCATAATCCTATATTAAATAAATTTTAAGTGTGCACGCATAGACCTGCATACATACTTTGGGGGAGAATAAAGGGAATGTCAACAGTTGCGGAAGCATCTCCGAGTCTGATAGTATTTCGAAATGAGCTGAGAACAATAGAAACGACAGCCCTAAATGCCATGTGAGACACTGGATTGGACACTGGGGCAGAAGAGGGGCCTTTGGGGAAAAGCCTGTCAAATTGTGAAGGCTGCCGTCGGAGTTCAGTCAACAGTGATGTGACAGGAAGTGTCCCACGTGACAGTCACATTGTGGTTCTAGAAGACATGACCATGAGGGGAACCAGTTTCGGGGTGGAGGGGGACTCTGCACCAGCGTCACAACTTCTCTGGACACCTAACATTATTCCCAACAGAACGTTTCCTTAAAAAAAAAATAGAGCACCCCACAGGTCTGCAATCTGGGGGGCCTATGTGTCTCAGATTCCAGAGGAAAGGTACATGTCACGCTCACGAAATATTCTGGGAAAGAAACGTGCAGAGGTCCCAGGCAGCTATGTGGACACTCAGCCGCACGGTGGACACCGGCCAGGCCTCGGGGTGGGTGACTAGGGGCCAGCAGAGGCGGCTGAGCCAGCACACCTTTGAGAGCTAAGATCATGAAGCCCCCCTGGCCCAGACCTCGGGGTGAGAGAGAGAGACAGAGGCAGACACAGCTCTTGACCCCACTTTTCAGGTGGGGAAACTGAGTCCCAGAAAGGTCGAGGGGACTGCCTTAGGTCACGCAGTAGACGAGGGACCCAGCTGGGACTCAAACACAGTTCTGTCTGAGTCCAGAGCTCACAGGGTTTTAATTACCACGAGGAGCTGCCTAGACGATGATGACAACAACAACAACAATAACAACAACCACCAGCGGCGGCAGGGGAAGGGCATGATGTCACACCCAGTTCTCTGTGCGTGTCCACGGCCAGCCCTTGTGAGATCCTGTTCTCCCGTTTGCAGAGGAGATGTGGGGCTCGGGGAGGTTAAGTGCCTTTTTGAGGGTCACACGGCTGGTGGAGAAGCAGAGAGCCAGCCCCTCCCAGTCCCTCACCCACAGAATGGGACGCGGCCAGTCAGCCGGGTCAGGAGTCACTAAAATACAAGTTAAAATGACATTTCTACAGACGCTCGGGAGCTGGACGCTTCCCCTGGGAGATGGACAGCACCAGGACCAGGGGACGGCAGGGGACGGCACCCCTTCACTTCCCTCTTGGTTGCCTTCCAGCTCTCAGACCTCAGGTCCCCCCAAAAGTATAGAGGACAAAGGTCTCAGAAGGCAACAGCTACCACAGTTGAGACTCACTGATTCTTTTTCCCTTCTCTTTTGTCTGATGAAAGAGAAAAAATTCTAGTCTCCACCCACGACATGAATTTTGTGACTCGTGACTGGGTCACTACCTGAATTCTGAAAAGCTCCCCAAGAGGAACCCCCTCTTTGTATCCCCCTTCCCCGCTCCTGGCCTGCCTCAGGAACCCCTCGCGTGAGGCAGAGGGCTGCGGGCAGAGCTGCGTCCATCTGGCGAGGCCTCGCAGCCCAGACGGGAAGTGACACTTCCTCCTGGCGCCAGATGACGAAGTAGAACCCAGCAGACACCTGGAGGAGCTGGGCCAAGCCCAGGGCATCATGGGACCGCTCCCTGCTCCTGCACAGGTGACAGCACCGGAGGGAAACAGGGCTTCTAAGGTGAAAGGGCTCAGGCTGGGCGGCCTGGCAGAGGGACAGGCGGCTCAGCTTCTATGTCCTGCTCTGGCTCAGACTGGCTGTTGACCTGGCCCAAGCCTACTGCCTCCTCCAGCCTCAGTTTTGTCACTGGGGTCCTGCGGCTTTTCCCTCTTGAGGTGCGTTGACTGGGCAGTCAAGCATGTGGACTTGGAACTGTAACTCTAGGCTGCGATCCTGGCTGTGTGTCCTTGGGCAAGTCGCTTCACCTCTCTGGGCCTTGGTTTCCCCACTGGGGGCCACGAGCGGTGCCCACCTCAAGTGCTATGGCGAGAGCTGGCTTCATTCCGACTTTCCCTTCCCCTGACATGGTGAGCGCTTCCTGTCAGGGACAGACACACACACGCACACTCACAAACACACACACACTGGCCTCTGGCCTTCTTCCTCAAAAGGATCAGCAACCCTCCAGGAAAGAATAACTTGAGATTCAATTTCTGATCTCTCTAGGGGAGGGCATTGTGGAGGTGCCTCTCAGGGCTGGGAAGGGGGTGGTCGAAACTGGTCCACAGGGGTCACGACTTCTTCTCTCCCACCCCCTCCCCGTACCAGCAGAAGGGGCCTCCTGATCTGGGGCTGACTGTGCAGGGGGCGGAGCGGTGTGGGGGGATCACCCGAATCAGCTGGTTCATTCACTCATTCATAGAGCGGGCACCGGCAGGCTTCCTGGACTCCTGGGCTAGATGCTGGGGACACGGCAGTGGATAAGACAAACACGGCCCCCACCCTTGCATCGTTTGCTGTATAACCGGAGAGACAGATAATAAGCAAGTAAACACCCAAGAGAGTGTCGGCGAGAGAGTGGGATGAAAAAAATCCAGCAGAGGACACAGAAGGATGAGCCCATCTTTGCAGCCAGGGAATTCAGGGACAACTTCTCTGAGGAGGGGACACTTGAGCTGAGACCTGCCAGGAGTGACCATGCCGGCCACGCAGAGTCTCGAGTGACACCGAGAGCTCCTGGTGGGTGGAGTGGCAAGTGTCAAGGCCCTGAGGTGCAGATAAAGGAACTTGGGGGTGCAAGGAAAGATTGCAAACAGTGATGAACCCCAAGCCTGACGGATAGAGAAAAAGGAATGATGACAAAGGATGAAAGAGGAGACACCACTACAGGTCCTACGGACACAGATGGGTGACAACAACATGCCCATAAACAGGGCGACTTTGAAGCAACAGACAAAGTCTTTGAAAGACACGGGTAACCGAAGCTAGCTGAACAAGAAATGCACAGCTTAAATAGGCCACTTTCATAAAGATAACAAGTAATAGGTTAATTGTCAATACATCATTAACGTAATAATGGCCTATCTGTTAAAGAAGCCTAGCAGAGGTAGCTGTGGATGCAATTAAATTCTTAATTAAAAAGCTTCCAGGCTCCCTCAGCTTCAGTGGCGCTGTCACCAAACGCTTACATGGAATATTCCACAATCAGCAGAGAAGCCAGCTGGCTGCAGGTGGCACGCCATGGCTGGAAGCAGGGTCGGGGGCCTAAGGGGTTGCAAGGGCAGAGTTCGGATTTTCTGGGCAGCTCCCCCTAGGGAAATCAACGGAGCGACTGTTTAGGCTAGCGCAGCAAGAGGGGGTGATGTTTGAACCTGGAAGGACCCCTGCTTCAAGAGTGTTTCCTGGGGTTCCGGTGTTCCCATGCTCCGAGCCTCCAGGCTTTCCATGAGCAAGAGAAGAGGTGACCATCCAGATGCCCAGACCCTCTGCCCAAGACCCTCCCCAATCCCCACCTGGGGTTCAGGGGGTCTGGAGGACCTCCAAGGTGGGAAGGTGGCTGGGATTGGGAACCCCCGTGGGCGGCTGAGGCTTGGGTTTCAGGGTCACAGTCTCAGAGCCTCCTCCCCAGCCGCCCCCACTCTCTCCCTCTCTGTTTAATTTCCCTCCGGGGCCTTCCCACTGTGGGAGGTGATTCCCCGCTTTCTGGTTTATGGGCTCATGTCGCCCCCCACCCCCGGAAGAGGCTGGTGCCCCCGCAGGGACCACTCCTACCTCTGCCACTGTGTACCCAGGCGTGACCCAGGACACTCTGAGCGAACGAACGAATGAATGAATCACTCACTCACTTACTCACTCACTCCCTCGCTCGCTCAATCAATCAATCAGTTGCCCAATCAGTGCCCGGTGGCCTCGCTGCGCCCACGGAGCTCGGGCTAACGCACCCCCGGGACCGGGTCAAGCCCAGCGGCCGGCCGCGTGGCCGGAGAGGAACGGGGCGGGGCGGAGGGAGGGGAGGCCGGGCCCCACGTCCGTCCCCCAGTACCCTGCGCTGTCGCGGGGCCCCACCGCCTGCGCGCCCGAGCGGGGCGCCCCGCGTGGCGGATGCAGCGCGCACCTGCGGCCCCGCGCCCGGGTCTCCGCGGGGCGCTCCCTCTGCCCTCCCCGGGGCTCAACCCCACCCCCGGGCTCACACCCACCCCCAGGCTCACACCCATCCCGGGGTTCACCCCCGGCCCCCCCCCCCCCACCCCCCGCTCACCCAGCAGCAGCAGCTTGAGCTCGCCGCGCTCGCGCCGCTTCTGCTCCAGCAGAAGCCGGTTGATCTCCTGGTCCACGCGCGCCGCCGCCTTCTCGTCCTCGCTCAGGCAGCACGGCCAGCAGCGCCCCGCCATCGCGGCTCAGCGCGCGCCCCGCCGCATGGCCGGGGGCCGTGGGGGGGGCCCCGACCCGCGGCGCCGGGTGTGCGGCGCTCCCGGAGGGGCTCTCGGCGGGGTCAGCGCCCCGAGGACCCCGAGCTCCGGCGCCCGACGGCTCCCGGCCGCGCTCCTCTTGGGGGTCAGCGCCCCGGGACCCTGAGTCCAGCGTCGGGGTGGGGGGGCTCCCGGCGGGGCGGCGCGGTCAGCACCCCGGGACCCCGAGTCTCCGGCGTCGTGGGGGCCTCCCGGCCGCGCTCTCCTGGGGGTCAGCACCCCGGGGACCCTGAGTCCGGCGTCAGGGGCTCCCGGCGGCCCGGCTCGCGAGGCCTGAGCGCAGCGCCCAGGGCGGCGGGACGGGAGGAGGCGCGGGGTGCGGGCCCTGGGGTGCCCGCCCAGCCCACACCGCCCGGCCCGGCCGAACTGGTTGGCGGCGGCGGCGGGAGGGGCGGCGGGGCCGGGAGGGCGGGGCTCCGGGAGGGCTCCCGCAGCCGCCCGACCCCCTTCCTCATTCTGCGGGGGTGGGGGAGGAGGTGCGCCCTCTGGGCCCGTGACCCCGCCCCCCGCGCCAGCCCGAGCCCCACCCCGGGGCCCCATGGGAGCGGACCCCAGGCACCCGCCACCCGGTCCTCATGCAGACGGGTAAACTGAGGCCCAGCGCCAGGCCACCGTGCACCAGGCACGCCGGGCCCCTGGGAGGACGTGGAGAGTCCCCACTCCCTGCCCCGCGCTGCGCGGGGACAGTGGGGAGGAGAGTGGGGAAGGAGGCCCAGGCCGTGGGGGCCCGGGCCGTGGGGGCTCAGCATGTGGGGGGCTCAGGCCGCGCCCCACACCCTTACTGCTCAGGGCCCTGGGAACCGGACAGGGACGCTGGGGCGACACCCGCCACTTCCTAGACCCTCTGAGCCAAGGATGGGTCGTGGGGTGTCTCCAGTTCAGCCTTGGCCGTGGCTGGAACCTCAAGAGCTTCGTGATAGCTATAGAAGCTTCTGGAACACCACTCCTTCTCCCCCCCCCCACACACACACATAGAATGCAGGGGCTCAGGCCGCTGGTGATGGCACTCCCAAGGCTAGAGGGGGTGAGTGAGGTGCCAGCCCAGGCAGAGGTGTGGTTTCTGGGCTGCTGAATCATAACCAGTGGTGGATGGGAAGTAGGCTGGGGCCCTGATGGGTGGCTGCCCTGCCCACCCTTCCTCCTCCTGGCCCCATCGGGTGGCCCTGAGGAGGAGGCCAAGGTGGCGACGTCCCACTGCCGGGCAGGTGAGGAAAAACAGAAGTCGGCCGGGCTGAGCGGGGCTCACCAGATGCAGGCAGAACAGAAATAACCAGCTTGGTGGAGCCGGGCCGGGCTGAGTCACAGACCAGGGAGCGGGAGGAAGAGCAGCAAGGCCCAGACGTGGGGCGTCCCTGCGGGCACCTTCCTGCTGCCCACCGGAGGAGGCACGAGCCCCAGCACGTCACTGCAGGACGGTGTCAGGCCTTGGGGTAACATCCTCCATGGCTCCCGCCGACCTCAGAGCCCAGCTCCCTCCATCCCCGCCAGGGCCCAGCCCCTGCCAATCTCTCTGGCTTCAAAACAAATCTCCCTCCCAGTTCCCCAAAAAGGTGGAACTGGCTCCTGTCCCCGCAATGGCGCACTGGGGACATCTGTCACATGTCCGCTCATCAGGGAGTACCAAGGTGAGCTTGTGTGCATGCACGTCTGAGATACACACACCACAAAAGACTCGCACAGCATGAATATGTCACCTAACCAATTCTCGTGAACCCACACCCACATGGCACCCAGCCAGGCAGGGAGGAAGGACATCAGCGTCACATGAGGGCCCCCAGATACCCTTTCCAGCAGGAAGCCCCTCCTCCTGCCCGCGGTCGCCACTGCTCTGACTCGGGTGCTATCTCTGTGTTCGGTGGGTACTTTTTGGCAGGAAGACTCATTTCGTTTATCATTTTGTAAATCCACGCGGCATCGTCTCCGCTTTCTTCGGTGTTCCGTTCCATGAGTTGTAGAGTCACGTAACCTACCAGAAAAACAGGGGACAGAATGCAGTCCCCTCCCCTGAAAAAACTCCCTCCCTTGCAGGTCAGATCCTGGCCCCGCCGCAGCCCCTGGGACCCACTGACCCACACTGTGTGACTACGTTTTCCTCCATCTTTGCGAGAATGTCACATAAATGGAATCATACATGACACAGCTCTTGAGACGGGCTTCCTTCACTTGACATTTGCGAGTTGTCTGTGTGCATGGGTGTAGTGGGTACCCACCCCTCGAAGGCCCAGTTTTCCATGGAGTGCATTCTCCAGGAGGACATTTGGGGTGGCTCCAGTTTAGCGCTGCTGTAAACATGCGTGTTCAGGTCTCAGGTGGCCCAGGGTTCATTTCTCCAGGATGAATTCCCACAAGTGGGATTGTCGGGTCCTCGGCTAACTGTACGTTTTTACCTGGGTAAGAATGTGAACAGTTTCCCAAAGGGGCTGTCGCATTTGCAGCCCCACCAGCGCTGCAGTTTCCTGCGCTGTGTGTCGTCTGCATGTTTTCCTTTGGCCATTCTAGGCCGGGGTGATGATATCCGTTGTGGGTTTCGTCTATATGCCCCTGGTGGACCAGTGTGGCTAGACATCTTTTTATGAGTTTGTGTGTCATCCACATCTTTCATGGCAAAGAGTCTATTCAAATTCTACCCTTTCTTTGAGTTGTTTTCCTGTTATTGTGTTTGGAGAATTCTTTTTGTGTTCTGGATATTAGTCCTTTGCTGGGTATGTGGCTTGCAAACATTCTCTCCCAGTCTGTGGTTCACTTTTTTGTCCCCTCAACTGTGTCCTTTGTGGAGCAAAAGGTTTTAATTCTGATGATGTTCTATTTATCAGTTTTTTTCCATAATGGATCATGTTTTTGATGCTTTATCTATGAATCCTTTGCCAAACCCCAGGCCACAAATATATATTCTTATAGGAGTTTTGCTGGTTTTATATTTTACATTTAAATCCATGATCCATTTTGAGGTCATCTTTGTATAGGTCAAGTTTCTTTAGTGTGTGTGTGTGTTTTCCGCATGTGGCTATCTAGTTGTTCTGAACCCTTTATTGAAAAGACTGTCCTTTTTCCATTGAATTTTGCCAAAAATCATTTCAGCATCTGCGTGTGTTTGTGGATGGTGTTGTGTAGATCGTCTGTATTCCTGCTAATGTTCTGTCCACACATTGTAATGACCGCTGAGAGGAATAGCAAAAAATAATCCTAGATTTGTCTTTCTCCTTTCAGTTCTATCATCTGTTGCTTCTATTTTGTGCATTCATTCTGTCCTCTCTGTGAACTGATTCTCTTATGTAATGTCTCTCTTTATTCCTTGCTTTTCTCTAGAAATTTACAACTACATTAAGCCACCCTAAAAATCACATTTAATTTTTGCCATTTTTTTAAACTTCATATCAATGGAATTGCACGAGGCGAATTCTGATGTGTCTAGTTTCTGTCTCTCACTCATTATGTTTGTGCAGTAAATCCACATTGGTGCACGTGGTTGTAATTCATTAATTCTCATTGCCATAGACAAGCGGTCCCCAACCTTTGTGGCAGCAGGGGCCGGTGCTACCGTGAGAATCTAATGCCTGAGGATCTGAGGCGGAGCTGAGGCGGTGATGCCAGCGCTGGGGAGCGGCTGCGAATATAGACGGAGCTTCGATCACTTGCCCACCGCTCACTCCCTGCTGTGTGGCCTGGTTCCTAACAGGAACCCGGTACCAGTCCGTGGCCTGGAGATTGGGGACCCCTGCCATAGACAATTTCGTTGGGTGACTACCCCACCATCTACTCATCCATTCTTTTTTTCTGATCAGTATTTTCTATTTCCTTTTTTAACGAGACATAATTGACATAACATATTAGTTTCAGGTGTACAGCACAATGAGTTGCTATCTGTGTCTATTGTGAAATGATCACCACGGTGAGTCTGGGTAACATCTAAGACCACACACGTCGTTACATTTTTGTTTTCCTGGTGATGAGAACTTTTAAGATCTACTCTCTTAGCAACTTTCAAATGTACAATACAGTATTGTCATCTATATTGTCTACTGCTGCCGGACTCGGTTCAATCTCACCCGGGTGCTAATGAGGAGGGTGGGTGACGGTATGTGACTTTCTGTAGATAAGCACCCAACTGGGGCACTGCTGGGTTATCAGGAATCCCCAGATATTAGCTATCTTTTGCCAAAGGTTGTCACTACTTCCACCCCCACTCGCTCTAGAGGGCTTTCGTACAGCTAAACTTATTCCAATGCAAAGTCTCCTTTATTCAGCAAAGATGCATTGCTCGAGGCTTGTCACTGAGAACGTCTGTTTAATGAGGAAGAGGGCGTTTATGCAGTGTCGAAGCACCCCCACTCAGCTGACGGGTCTCAGGCCCCTGAGGGCCCGGGCTGGGAGGGGTCCTTGGTCCTGAAGTTCTCCCACTTCCGAGGCGAGGGCTCCACAGTTTCCTTTAGGCACCGGCCCCGAGCTGGCTGGTGCGGGCCCGGGAAGCTCTGGCCTTGCGTCCGGGCGAGGGCCGGCCGCTCTGTGCCTCGGTTTCCCCATTTAGAACCGGGAGGTGCCAGGCTGCACCCCGGGGAGATGCGCGGGGAGCCCAGCAGGTGGGCGGGTCGGAGAGGGGCCCCCACCAGACATGGCCCCGGCGCAACGTCTGGGGGCGCCCGCAGCCTGGACAGCGGCCCCTTCGGACCCGCACCCCCCCCGCACCCCCACCGGCCCCCACCGCCACGAGCTCCGGCCCCCATTGTGCCCCGCCCCCCGGACCAGGGAGCGCCCCCGCCCCCACCCGTGAGCTCCCCGCGGCGGACAGCAGGGGGCGCTCGTGGGCGTCGCGCCTGGCTCTGCCCCGCCCCTCCCCGCGGCGGACACCAGGGGGCGCGCGCGGGCCGGGCCCGCCCCCCGCCTGTCACCCCCCCGGAGCCGCCAGAGGGCGCGCGCGCGCCGGGGTCGGACCCGGTCTCAGGTCCCCCCACTCCGCGGGGCCGCCCCCCACGCCCTCGCCCTCCCAGGCCCGCCGGGGCGCCCCCTCCACGGGCGGAGTCAGGGCCCGCCCGGGCCGCCCCTCCGGCCTTGTCCGCAGCGCCCGGGCCCCCGGGGTGCGGGGGGGGGAACGTGGGGGGCCCTGGCGGCCCGGAGCCGGCCCCGCCCCGAGCGCCTGCCCCGCGGTGGCGGCGCGGACAGGGCCGGACGAACAGACGGACACGAGCCGTGTCACACCTGCTGCGGCGGCAGCGCCCCGAGGGCCGCGCCAGGGACAGTGCCAGGGCCCCGGGGTCCCACCCGCAGGGACAGTAGAGCCGGGGGCGGAGGGGAGGGGAGGGCATAGAGGGACCCGGTCCGCGGGGTCGGGAACCCAGAGACAGGGCAGGGCCGACCCCTCCGTGCACACGGGTCCCCACCCCCAGGCGCAGGTGCCTCCAGCCCTCGGGGCGGATCAGCGTGAGGGTGGGGGGCAGGGAAGGACCCGGGGGAGTGGGGCTTCCCTGAGCTCAGGCTCGGCCCAGAGATGCCAGGCCGGGCCAGGCCCAGGGCGGGGGCCCGGGTGACACCTAGAGCCCCCAGGGCCCCTCAGCTGCACAGCCCACCCCTGTAGCCAGCAACAGAAAATGAGCCAGAGGGGCTGCAAGATTTAGGAACGAGATTTATTCCAATTTAAAACAATTGATCATTTCAGGAGAAAGATATGAAAAGTCGATTTCCATCAGGCATCTCCGGATTGAGGGGTCAGGGCCCTGGCACGAGAGCAGAGCCGCCAGCCCCTATGCGGCGGCTTCGGCCGCAGGAGGCCGGCATCGAGGTGATGGCACCGGGCCCCAGAATGCGTAATACATGCATTTCAGATGACAAAAAGTTTAAAAACAGCATCTTTATATAATACCTTATTTTAAATAGGTTAAGGTTCAGATGGTCTGACGTCGGGACTGTGGAATATACAAGCACAGCTGGACAGCGTCCGCCTGCCCACCTCGGCCCACACCACCGGGGGCGTTGGCACTAGGGTGTCTCTCTCGGAGACGGGTGCCCCAGGCTGCCGGACACAGTGGGAGGAGGTGGGCGGTGGGCACATAGAGGGGGTTCACTGGGGTGGACCTACCTCACCAGCAGGGAGGGGCCGAGACCTCCCGCCCAGCTGGCATTGGCACGGGCTGGCCTCGGACCCCCTCCTGGGGTCCAGGAGGCCCGGCGGGTGGCACTCCGGGCAGGCTCAGGCTGTGGGACGCTTGGCACACTGCCCCCTCTCGGGGAGTTAATACTTTGGGTGCCCCCACGTGACACATGCCACCCCTACGAAGGACACCTCAGGTCCCTTCTGTGACCTGGGCCCTTGAGAGGTGCCAGGACCCTAGGTCCCCTCTTGCCCACCACCAACTCCACCACCAAGGGCGTGGACGGGGGCAACGGTTCAATCCTCTCAGACACATGGCACAAAGAAGACCCTTCTGGAAAACTGGCCGAGCAGCTGGGGACCCCTAGCCCACTCTGCCCTTGGACAGGGCCGGTCACCAGGAAGGTAGCCACCCAGCTCCCGGCCCCGACCACCCTACAGACCCCAGAGGGCCAGCGCCCCTCCGTGCCAGGTACACCGGCGGACGACAAGGGGTGGCCAGGGCCCGGCAGGCTGGGTTGGATCTTTGAGTTGTTTCTTTTGTATTCATTAATGACTCCAGAATGGAGCAGCCAGGGACCGCCACCGTGAGGCCAGGTGCAGTGGGTGGGGCCAAGGCATCGCTGGCGTCTACCTCCCCGACGTCTACACAAAACAAAGCACTGTCGTGTTCGGTCTTCGCCAGACGAAAAGCCATCACCGCCACGGCAAGAGCCAGCCCCCTGCTGTTCCTGCCCTGTCCCTCTGCGAAGGGACTCAGGCCTGGGGGCCACCTGGGGCTGGGGGACCAGCTGCCGGCTCCCGCGCAGCCCCCAGGCGGCTCCAGGCGGGTGGGCAGGTGGGCAGGGGCAGGCAGCGCCACTGCCAAGCCCGGAAGTCGGCATCTCCAACTCAACCTCTCGCTGCTTCTCGGGGACAGACCTGAGAATGTTCTGAAAGAGTCCCCTGCCCCCTGTCGCTGTTCCCGAATTGGTTACAAAACAGAACGGAAGCAAAAGCGACTCCTACCAAGCGGGCCTCCCACAGCTGTCAGGCCACGCGGGGGCGCTGTCTGGCCCGGCCAGTGGGCGTGGCACACAGTGTGCAGGGAAGGGCCCTGGGGAACCCCCTGGCAGGCAGATGGCCCTGGGGACAGGGCCCAGAGGACCCCAGGCTGTGGCCACCTGAGGCTGTGAGTCGGGACCGGGCATTCCCTCCCCTGAGGGGGAGACAACAAACTGGTTTTCCTCAGAAAAAAAAAAAAAAAAAAAAAAAGTTAGGCACTTCCCAGGGTGGGCAACGGGGGTGCCACCCACCCCCACTTCTTGGAGTCCAGTGAGCAAAAACTCGGCATCATCGTGAGGGTGTCAATAACTTAAAAGAGGAAGAAAGAGAAGCCAGTGCCCGCGCCCCGTGGCCAGGCAGGGGGCGGGAGGACCGGCTAGTCCGCGGGCAGGGGGGCGGCTCTGTCCCACAGAGGCCTGAGGGAGCCTGGACCGTGGCTCTCGCGTGTCTTATCTCCACTGGTCTCAATTTTCTTTCTTTTTCCACTTTTTTTTTTTTAGAAAAAGGTGAGCCACAGACGAGGCCAGAAAACACGGCCCTGGCCGCCAACGAAAGGTGAGCAGGTGCATGAGGTGCACAGAGGGGGAGGTGCAGCCCTGCAGCTGGGCCAGAACCACTGGTCACAAACACAGAGAGCCCAGCCCGCGCGGGCCGCGCCGTTCACACCAGGTTGTACTCCTTCAGGTTGAGCTGCAGGATGGTGTCCTTGACGGCCGCGAACACGAAGCGGATGTTCTCGGTGTCGGTGGCGCACGTGAAGTGCGAGTAGATGATCTTGTCGCTGTCAGGGTTCAGGTCCACGAACATCTTCAGGATGAACTCCCGGGCAGCCTGTGCGTCCCGCTGCGGCCCTGGGGGGAACGTGGGCGTGAGCCGGGCGGCGGGGATGACACGCCGCCTGCCACGGGACGGCTCCCGCCCGGCTCCCGCAACTCACATGCATGAGCGCCCACACCCCCACGCACGCCCCCACAGCAGACTCTGTCACTCCCCCGCACGGCTGAGCAGCTGTCCAGCTGTCCGGCCACACCACCGCCCAGAGGCGTCCTTGCCTCTGGGCCCTCGAGTCACTGCTCCCTCCCACTCTCCCCTAGGGGACCCTGTCCACAATACCAGCACACATCTGTGTCACCCGTGGGCCAAGGGCTGGGCATGGGGCTCAGCACCCCACCCAGCACCGCTCTGGTCTTCATGGCAGATCACAGAGCGCCCCCACGGCCGGGTCGGGCTCCACAGGCAGCACCCTGCTCTGAGACGTCCCGTGGGGGACCCCAGGTGTGATGCCCCTTCCCATCCACGATCTTGCTCCTAACGAGCCTGCACAGTGCGGGCACCCAGCATGGCCAGCCATCCTCAGGGACCTACGGGGTGCGCAGCACGGGGTGGGCCGGGGCACTGAGCCCACGGACACCTCGCTCAGGTGGGTAATGGGGGACAGGCAGGCCGAGCACCGTCCTGCTGCCCCCCCGCAGATGACACTCATCCCCCCTGGGGACACGGGCGGCTGTGGCCTCTCCGCGTGTGGAACTTTGAACTGCCCTCCTGGCTGGCACACGAGGGCGTCACGGCCCAGCGAGGGTGAGGGGCACGCCGGAGGCACCGGAGCTCACCGTCAAACTCGGGGAAGTAGTCCACCAGGTGGGAGCACAGGATCTTGTCCTCCAGCAGGTCCTTCTTATTGAGGAAGAGGATGACGGACGAGTTCTGGAACCAGGGATAGGTGATGATGGTCCGGAACAACGCCTTGCTCTCCTCCATGCGGTTCTGCGGGCGAGGACTGGCCTGGTGAGGCCCCCCAGGGCCAGACCGGTGGGGGGCGCCCCCCCACCCGGGGCCCCCCTCACCTCGTTGTCCGACTCCACGAGGACCTGGTCGTATTCGCTCAGGGCCACGAGGAACATGATGGACGTCACGTTCTCAAAGCAGTGGATCCACTTCCTCCGCTCAGACCGCTGTCCCCCCACGTCCACCATCCTGCAGGACACCGCAGGGCCCAGTAGTCGTGAGCTCCCCAAGGACTCCCCACCTGTGGGAGCCCGGACGGCATGGTGCAGGCCGCAGGCCCGCCCTCCAAGTACGAGCGATGGGAGCCCTCGGCCCGAAGCGCAGTGACAGGTGTCGTGCTGGGCGTGAGCTGCAGACCTGGACTGGCCGGCCTCAGACCCGAGTACACGTCTGGACGCACTCTCCCCACAGTGGTCAACGTGCGGCCCACGGGGGCGCCTAGGCGATGGGCTGCATCAGCCTCTGCCAGGGGACGACAGCCGACAGTGCAGAGCGTGTGAGGCCGCTGCGCTGCCCAGGGGAGCAGCGGGTGGGGAGCCACAGGCGGGGATGGGGGCGGGGCGGGTCTGGGGCTCCACTGGGCACAGGCCCAGGCGCTGGACCTCCTCTCCGCCCCTATGTTCCACAGGGCTTCGAAGACAAGGGAAGACGTTTTATCTTGAAAAAGGAAAACAAGCAGCGAGAGACCCCTGTCCTCGAGCCCCCCAACCTGGCCTGGAGAAGGCCCGGGTCCCCCGGCTTGGCCCCGGCTGCACTGCCGTGAGACGGCTGGGACGCAGGCCGGCCCCTGGCAAGCGCAGGTGGACTGCAGACATGCCAGGGGCTGTGAAAGGGCAGGGGGATAACGACAGGCTGAGAGCCCGGCTGCAGCTGGCCTGGGGGACGCAGGGCAGGGCGCCGGGGGCCACGGCCTCGCTGGCGCATGAGCCTCTGCGGTACAACCGAGCAGAATCTGGATGCAGGCGCCCGGTCCCTGCTCAAGGTACTTGGGGACAAGGCTCGGGCCACACACCAGGGCTACCCTTCAGTGACCCGAGCAGCGATCGGGGTCAGATCGAGACCTCGGCGCCAGACAAGGGCACGACCGGACAAGGACACAGCGGGGTGTGGGGCCCTAGTACCCCCAGCGCCCCCCTGCACCCTTGCTCTGGCTGGCACTGGGGAACACTGCCGCTCCCGCACGAGCCAGCACCCTCCCTGCACCTGGCCCCATTGCAGAGGCCACGCGCCCCGCTGCCCCCAACAGCCTCTGGTGCCTGGCTTACTCCGAAGCTCAGTGGCCGTTACTTGTCCATAAACCCCGGCCTGATTGGACCCTGAGGGCGAGGACCAGAACCCAGGGACCTCACTGCACCCAACGGGCCCCAGGTCTGGGGAGCAGAGGCCTCATGGCCGACCCAGGGCACACACCCAGGCCCGAACACTGCCCCCTCGGGAAGCGCGGGCGTCGCACCTGAACACGATGCTCTCCAGGTCGAAGGGGTACTCGATGATGCCGGTGGTGGGCACGCGGACACGCAGCACGTCCTGCTGCGTGGGCAGGTAGCCCGAGCTGGCGATGCGGTCCACATCCGTCAGGTAGCTGTGGCGGAGCAGGCACAGCGTGGGCCCAGGGGATGCCAGCGGTCCCCCATGGGGCTGGGAGTGCTTGGGACAAGCGGGGACGCGGCTCCCCACCCTGCCCTGGCAGCAAGGCACAGGCCATCCTCTGGGTGTTACGGGGCAGAAACGGCCCTGGCCAGGGGAGCCTCGGGACTGTCTCCCGTGGCCACCCCAGGACAGGCTCTGGAGAAAGGAGACTAGACAGGCTGCTGGGCTCGGGAGTGACTCTTTAGGGTCTCCTGAGACCCACAGAAGAGCTGTGGCCACGAGAGAAACCTGCAGTGCGGCCGGCGGCGCCCCTGACCGAGCCCGCCTCCGCCCCGCTTGTCCGGTTTCTGAGGGCGCCCCCAGGGGCCCACCCGGCGCCCACTCACTATCTGGCGGAGTCGGAGAGCTGGTACTCGCGCCTGCGATCGTAGCACTCCTGGATGCCGGGGTCGTTCCACAAGGTCTTGATGGCATTCACGTACCGGTGCTCGAACGTCGTAACCTTCTCCACGTCCACGTCCCGGATCAGCAGCGCATTGGCCTGGGAGGGCGGGAGGGGAGGCCACGGGCTCACCAAGGGCCTGACGCTCAGCACCTGGCCAACCAGA
This sequence comes from Cynopterus sphinx, assembly GCA_030015415.1. NCBI lineage: Eukaryota > Metazoa > Chordata > Mammalia > Chiroptera > Pteropodidae > Cynopterus > Cynopterus sphinx. The sequence continues at coordinate 37,941,499 of CM057390.1, read as the reverse complement.
GCGGGAACCGTGACTCCAGCTCCCCACGAACATGCAAGAGAAAACAGCGACAGCGACAAGCCATGACCGACCCCCGGGCCGAGGTCCCAAAGCAAACGCGAGATCCAGGCAGCTCCCCGAGCAGGGCCTGCTTGGCCACCTCGGCTGCGTGCTGGGGCGGCTTCCGCGGGCTGCGGCCCGTCCCTGTCCTGGGCACCTGTGCTGCGACGGCCAACTCGACTCCGAGTGGGCCTCAGCTGGAAGGGGCCCGACACTGAGGCCCAGTGGCCAGGACTCAGGGCTGGCGGAGGCCCCCGATCCTCAGTGACCTGGGGTAAATGAAGGAACACGCCCCCGGGTGACCCAGCAGAGATCCGGCTGACCCCCGCAGCCCTGAAGTAAACGGGCTGGTTAAGATCATGTGTGGATGAACGCGGACTCCAGGCCATGCATGTGAGAAGCCACAAGGACAGATCTATGGAAGCAGAGCCATGGGGGCCACTGACGAGAGCCACCGGGGCACGTTGGTGGGGCAGCCACTGGGGAGAGCAGGCTGTCACTGCGTAACCCCAACTCCTCTGCTCCTAGGTACGCACCCAGAAGTGAGGAAAGGCGGGCAAGTAACTTGTTCGTGAATGTCACAGCTCCAAGATTGACAATGCCCAAAGAAGGGGGACAACCAAACGTCCAATGATGGGTGACAGGACGAGTAAAACGTGTACCCACGCACAGGAGTGTCACTTGGCCACGACAAGTGCGAGGCGCGGACACTGGCCACGTGGACGGACCACCAACACGACGCTCAGTGAGAGACACCGGCCACGTGGGGCCGCGTGGTGTGTGCCTCCAGCTGTGTGAAACGTCCAGACATGGGAAGTGGGTTCGTGGTCCCAGAGGGAGAGGTGTGACGCTGATGGCTGTCCACGGGGACGGGGCTCTCTTTGCAGGGAAGAGAATGTTCTGGGACTAGACAGAGGTGGCAGACACGTGAACACATGTAGAGTGAGGGAGTCACACGCCTCAAACATGCGACCTGGCACGGCACGGGAAGCCCCTCAGCAGAACCGCTCTGAGAGCGAGAGGGGCGTGCTGCCCGGGCCGTCAGGGCCAGCTGTGGTGTGCGAAGGACCTGGTAGCGCCGGACCCTCCGAGGGGCCGGTCCAGGGTCCACGCCGCCCACCCAGGGAGCCAAGCTGCTGGCCCGCGTCCCTGACCAGGCCGGTGCCGGGGGGCGGTGCAGGCCACCCGGCTGCGCCCGAGCCCCGGGCTCCTGCTCACCTTGTTCTGCTCGCACTTGTACAGAATCTTCAGCGTGTCCATGGCCCGGATCATGGCCTGCATGGCGGTGAAGATGTTCTGGTAGACCAGCTTGGTGAAGCCGCGCTTGTCCTCCTCGGTGTAGCCGGCGCCGTGGATGATGCGCATCTGCTTGATGAACGTGCTCTTCCCGCTCTCGCCCGTGCCTGCCGTGCCCGACACACCCGGTGAGACCGCAGGGCCAGCCGCGGTCGGCACGCAGCACCCCCCCCCACCGGGGACGCCCACTCCCGCCCCAGGTGGCTCACCAGCCCTGGAGGGGGCGTGGGACACACCTGGCCAGCAGCCCCCACATTCTGAAGCCCGTTCCCAGGCTTTCCCTCTGTCATCCTCTCACACACCGTCCTACACAAGAGGAGACCGAGGCTCAGAAAGGAAGGATGACATCTGCAGGGCACCCGACAGGCGTTGGTCCCCCCAGCACCCTGCCGGGTCACAGTGACAGGAGGTGAGCAGCATTGAATTTCCCAGGGCCGCTGACAGGACACGGAGGCCCTGGAGGCCGCACGCATCTCCACCAGACACTGTCACTGCCCCACCCAGCCGCCCACTAGTCACCCCCACCTCCCCCCCCGACCCAATCTAGTCTGACCATGTCTCCCCCGACACCCCCCCCAAGCCTCCCCCAGAGCCCCTGAGCGAAGTCTCCTTGAGGGCAAGAGTGCTGTCTGCACCCAGGGCCACACGGAGAGGCCAAATCGAGTTGTGTGGCACCTGATCGTCACCCCACAGGCTCCAGAAGCACCCTTCTCGTTAGCCCCGAACTCGTAACTAACCCACATCGCTGCTCCGCCCGCGTGACCACAGCACCGCATCCCACGTCCGCCCGGAGGGAGGCCTGGGTTCGGCCCTCAGCCCACCGTGCTGACCGGCACATGCCACGGAACCCCTTCCTGTCTCACGTCTTCCTCCATACGCAGGAAGGGTTCAGCCATACACCAGGCTCTTCTGGGGTGAGCATGCCGACCCCCCAGAGCCCCCGCACTGAACCTCTGCCGCCTCGTGGGATCAAGGTCAAAAGTCTGTAAAACCACCTAAAGGGGCCGTGCAGCCCCAGCCCCCGGCCTCAGCGGGCACTAGCACGCCCCAGGGCCCTCTCCCGCATCAGCCCCCACCGCCCAGGTCACCCCGCCTTTGTACACTGACTGCCCCCACACGCAGGAGGACAGGAGTTGCAGCAGTTTCACGTGTTCACAAGTCTCTGTCATGCCTCCCTCCCAGGGTGACACCCAGGGTCCCCCTCCCCAGAGGGCAGACAGGACTCAATGACGAGCGTACAACACGTGACGAATGGCGGTGGGTCCCCTCCAAGACAAGGTCGTGAAGCCACAGGGCTCCTCCTCGCTCTGTAGAGTCTGAGGCAGGGGTGGGGGGGCGCTGCCACGCTGTGGGGACACCTCAGCAACGCTGTGGGGGCCCCGCAGAGAAGCCCGGCCCTCAGAACCCGCAGATGCCACGAGCGCCATGGCCTCTGGCTACAGAGATCTGGAGAGACGTTACTGTGCAGCAGGAGGGACCCTAATGCCCGAGAATGCACAGACCCCTAGTCGATAACCCAGCACAGCTTCCCCCCACGCCCTCTCGGCTGCTCTCCAGCTCCCCTCCTGCTTCGTGGCCTGGGGACCCCTAGGGACTGACCACAGCGGCACCTGAGCTCACTTGGGGAGGCCAGGGTCACAGCTGCAGCCCGGCTGCAGCCACCTCCTCCTGGTACTTTTATCGACCCCCTTGGACCCTTCTGGAATGAATCAACACGACTCTGGTTCTGTCATTAGTGGTCACTACCCCCACGCCATCCCGCGCTGTCCACCTAGACCACCTCTCTGCCACTTGCCCCAAACCCCCGAGTCTAGGGGCAGGAGGGTGGGGGTCCATGCTCAGAGGGCTCCACGCTGGCCCCTTGCCGCACTCCGCGGGCGCCGCGCCGGGCTGTGGTCACCAGCACGCGCGCCTCCTGCCCGTGTCCCCAGCACTGCTGATGCAGAAGCCCTGCCACTCCTGCGTGCGGCATCCTGGTCACTGTGGGATCCTGAGCAGCCTCCCTGGACCCCAACCATTTGACGCCAGGGGCACCCACGTTTGATAGCACAGACGTCCCGGACGTGGCCCGTTGTGGACAAGGTGCTGTGATACGATGGTGCTGCCCGCTGGCCCAGCTCAAAGGCTCCCTCGCGGGCACAGCCAGACAGAACTAAACCAGACGTGCTGCACGCTCAGGCCACCAGGCCCCGCGAGCCACCGACGCCACAGCTACAGAGGGAAGCCTGCTCTGGCCGAACGTGAGGGTGCTGAGGGCGCGCGGGAGCCTGAGGTCCGCCCGCCACCCAGGCGAGAAGGGCCAGGCCTCGCGCCAACGTTCATCGGTGGAGAAAATGCCAAGGCGAGCCCAGGGGGCGTGGAAAGCAGCGCGGGCATGCGGGGATGAGACCCGGGCACGCAGACACACTTGCATGCGGCCCACGTCAGCCAGCACGTGGCGGCGCCTGGGCCCCAGGGAAGCATTAAAGCCACTTCGTGGCTGGCGGGCAGCCGGCCAGGAACGCGCAGGGGACAGCTGGGTGGCACAGACCACACACGCCTGAGGAACAGGTGCAGGATTCCTGGGAGCCCCAAAACACAGCTCAGCCCCGGCGATGAGGTGCCGCGGGTCCCGCCACGCCCCGCCACGCCCCGCCACGCCCCGCCGTGTGGGGCAGAGATAGCGGCTGCAACCGACTTCCCAAAGGCGAAGGGCACAGCGGACGGCACAGGTGAGCGAGCGGGTCAGATACCGTACTGCGGAGCCACGCGGCTCGGATGTGCACATGGCGCAGGTCGGGTCCTCTCAGCCTGGGACAGCCCAGGGACAGCGCAGCCCGCCGGCCGCCACTGAGGAAGGACGGGGCGGGAGGGCGTGGGGGTGCCCGGTGCAGACAGGAGGCCCGCCATGGGGCGGCGCGGGTGGCGCGTCACTTGTATCCTGGGCCAGCAGGGCCCGGGTGAGGAGGGGCTGCCGGCGCCAGCTCTGCGCGTGAGCCCAGGAGCCCGGGGCCCAGCACGGGTGGCGGGGCCGGCAGAGCCCTCCACCCCGGAATGGGCCAGGCTCAGCTGCCACAACTCCCGGGAGCAGGGGACAGAGCCGCCCGGGAGCTGTCTCGGACACGCCGTGCTGAGCTGCCCTGTCTCCCGGCCAACTCAGCCGCGTCTTATCGGCGCCTCCAACTGAGTCTCTGGCGCCAGGATGCCCCACGCGCCCAGCCCGACGTCCACCTGCCCAGAGAGGTCTCTGGGAGCAAGGGCCTGCACGGACCGCACGGCCACTCGTCAGCCCCACTGCGGGGGCCAACGTCCCAGGGTCCTGAATGGCTCCCCCGCCCGGGCATCCCCGTGACCCTCGGCCTCCTGCCAGGGCATAGCGGGGCCAGGCATAGCGGGGCCAGGGCACAGCGGGTCCAGGCACAGCGGGGCCAGGGCATAGTGGGTGGGGCACAGAGGGCTGGGGCCTGCAGGACACCTCCTGGGCAAGCTCAGCCCGGCACCAGGGGAGGGCAGAGTTGAGTGCAGCCCCTGCGGCGACCAAGTGGAGAAGAGGATGGCAAAGAGGCGCCAGACGCGGGGTGGGGGACCCCACCTTCACTAGCGGGCAAAGCTCTAGGATGGTGGGCCAGGAAGTGAGCCTGAGCCCCAGGAACACCCCCAAACATGGGAGAGAAAGGGGCTCGAGTCCCTGCCATCCACAGCACTGAGCAGGGTGGAGGCGCTGATCTGAGCACCTACTGTGCGCCAGGCACCTGGCGGGCGTTACTGCATTTCCTCCTATGACAGTGTTATGGGGCAGGGCACCAATCCCATCCGACAGACGAGAATGTCGAGGCTGGAGAACATGGCTGAGTTCCCACAGTCTCTCCCCAGAGCCAGCACCCCTGCCTCCACCCCGCGCCTGCTGCCACAGCCTCCGTGAGAGCCCAGGCCGCCTGCAGGGGGACACGGAGGGAAGCCACAGCGAGGTGGACCCTGCAGTCCGTGTGTGTCAACACCACAGAGCAGAGGGCTACAAGCAGGTGGCGACCAGGCCACCTGAGCAGGGAGCCTCGCGACCAAGAGGATCGGGGCATTGGGGACATCAAGGCCCCAGGGAGACTGAACTCAATGACAAGTTGGTCACTGGGCAAACGGCCCTGAGGCCTGTGGGCTCTGCGCCACATACTGAGGAGCGGCGAGGGGGGGGGTGCAGGGGCGGGGACGGGGCAGGGCATGATGAGTCGCCCTAGTAGGGTGACGCGCCCACAACCAGCCAGGCGCCCTCAGGCCAAGAGGCACAAGCCCGCAGCCCAGGGGCACAGAACTGAGAATGCAGGGGAGGGGCCGCACCCCCTCCCATGAGCCAGGCAGCCCAGGTCTGGGGTCCCGGTGCTGTGGGCGGCTCAAATGCCACCAAAAAATAACCCCACCGGCTGCTCACAGGCACCAGGCAAGCAGGCCACCAAGGGGCGCCGACTGCCCCCGAAGGAGCGCCCCCCAGGGACCAGACACAGGACCACCCTGTCCAGCGCTGTCCGTCCCGCCCCAAGGGCCAGACAGCGAAGGGACAAACGCGTCCTGCCAGGGTCCGGGGCTCAGCCTGGCTTCCTGCACGGCTCCCAAGCCCACAGGCGGCGGTGACCACAGCAGGCTCGGGCTGCAGCGAGGACGGCTCCGCTGCAGGCAGCAGAAAGTGAAACCTCCTGCGGTTGAGCGTCTGAGGCCAAGCACTTCCCCTGTCTCACCGCAGTGACCGGCACACCGTGCCCAGGGCCAGCTCTGCGGCCCACGGCTCTGCAAACGGGGCTCAGGGCTGCCTGGCCACAACCCTGTCCTGGTGGGGGGGGTGGCCAGTGGCTCGGCCCTGCAGGGAACAGGACAGTCGTGCTGAGGCACAGGCCGTGCAGGGACACAGGGGTCTGAGGACCACACGTGGGAAAGCTGACCCTTTCAGCCAGATCCATTTAATTTTAATTTTAATTTAAAGCAAATAAGTCCCGTCTTTGGGGGGCGGTCCAGGGCCATCACAGCCCCAGGGGCTGAGGAGTGGGGAGAGGCCCCGCAGGGCGCGTCCCACCGCTCTCCTGGTCTGCAGGGGACGTGGCTAGGCCCCGTGCAGGGGCTGGTGGCCGAGCTCGCTCTGGGCCTCCAGTGCTGGGGGGTGCCCCACCCCGCCTGGGCCTCCTCAGCGCCGGGGGGGGGGGGGCGACAGGAAGCCCACAGAGCTGCCCGCCCTGCTTTATTTAAACATCCCGGAGCCGCGGGGCTCAGCCTGGCCGGCCGCGGGCCGACACGGGCTGCCACGGAGGCCGGGAGCTCAAATGGGAGACCAGCCCGAAGGGACCGCCGCGGACCCCCTCGGTGGTTTCCTGCCAAGTGACAGGAATGTCCAGGCCGAGGGCTGCACAGAGGCCAGAGGGCCTGCCCGGGACCCCCTGGCCCGGAGCACCCCAGCAGGCCTTGGGGTGCTGGTCCACAGGATGGGAGTGTGAGGCAGCCCGGCCCGGTGGCGGGGGCGTGCTGGCACAGCGCAGAGGCGCACACGGCGCCATCCCGCGCGTCAGTTAACAGGACAGGCGGGGACACCAGAGCCATGACCCCGAGGGCAGAGCCCATGTGCACGCGCTAAGCTGCACACTGCGTGCTGAGTGCACACGCACGGCACACGCACGGCTCCCGACCCCACAAAAACTCACGCTTCTTAAGCAACCGGGACACATCTGACAAAACAGCTCACTGATTGCACACGGGTGTGCAACACACCTCTCACACGTGTGCTGCCGTGGGGCAGGGTCTCAGATGGGGGTGCTCCCACCCCCAGGGGTACCCTGGCCATATCTGAGGTCACACCAAGGGTGCTCTTGCCAGAGAGTGGGTGGGGCCAAGAAGGCCACTCAGCACCCCATAGCGCCCAGGACAGCCCCCCAGAGAGTAACCCGGCCCCACTGTCCCCAGCACTGAGGAGAGAACTCTGCTGTGCGACAAAGATATGCCTTTTTGGACAGTTGAGGCTATTTTAAAAAGGAGCCATAGAGGAAGCAGTGGGGACAGAGCCTGTGTGGGTCCCCCAGTCCAAGGGCCTGAGCCCAGCTCCAGGGGCTCCACGGTCAGTCACTCCCACTGCCAGGATGGCCACTAACACCTGCCCCATGCCAGGGGAGAGCCCCAGGGAGACAGCAGAGGACGTGGTGAAGTGGGCACAGGCTTCTCCAGTGACAATAACTCGCTTCCCTGGTTCCAAACCCAGGTGCCAAGGCAGGCATCGCCAGAACCTCCCTAGAACAGGACCCGCACACACACCGCCGCCACAAGCCCGCGGCTGGCACCCCACTGCACGCTGCCTCGGCTGGACCGGGGGGTGGGGGGGCAGGGGCATTCCCCTGCGGCAGCGCCCAGTGGCCCATGGCCCTTGCAGCTGGGGATGCTCGGTCTGCCCCCCGATTTCTCCCCACTAACGTGGACAGGCCCCGGCCAGCGGCTGGCTTGCTGGGGGGGAAGGAATGACTCCCATAAGCAGGTCAGAATGAGGCAGAGGGTGCCCAGTGAGGGTGCCCTCTCCGCACCCTCGCAGCCCACTCTGGCCATCAGTCCTCCCATCCCAGCAACAGGTCCCCAGTGCAGGAAGACAGACTGTCAGTGTGAAGTGTCCCGGGTTCCCACAGAGGCCCTGGGCCCCTCACCTGCAGGTTCACTGCTTGAGGCAGCACCCGCACACATCCCTGGACCTCCGTCCGACAATGACCCCCTGGGTCAGAACCCTTTGCCTTGGACTCACAAGCTCACGTCACTCTACTGTCCTGTGTGCCTCCGTGCCCTCCATGGAGATGTACCCCCTGGAAACAGGGTCCGATCCCCACCGCGCATGCTGGCAGGGGCGGGCTGAGTACCTCTCCAGGGTCACACAGCAGGGGAGGGGTAGGGCTGCAGACACAGGTGCCCCTGCCACCGACCCTGCACACCCTGGCCACTTCCAGATCTCGTGTATGGCTCCTGGGGGGCCTCCCAGACCAGGGAGACTGCGGACCCACACCTGGGCTGCAGGGGCTCAGGCCGCTGACCTGTGGCCCTGATCCGCACATCCACCTGAAGCCTGGACGTGACCAGGACGGGCTGCAGAGGTGCCTAGAGCCTCGTGCAGCCCCTGAGCAAGGCCGGCTTCATGCACCTCATGCACTTGACTTCTAAACCACCTCTCCTAAGGTAAACCCTATTGCCCCCTGCAAAAGCTGACCAGTGCCACGAGGTCCTCCAAGTGTCCCTCGCACGCCACTGCAAATCTCCTCCAAACGTTTAAGATCACCCTCTGCTTGTCTTTCCTGCAAAGACTGTTTTATAGCCTTTAGGTAAATCGGAACACATGTTTGTAAAAGAAAATGGAAAGTATTTCATCAACGGAAGGACCCTCAGGCAAGAAAAGAAACGGGGTCACCAAGGCCGCTGTCCGCCCTCAGACAGCACCTGTAAGCCGCTGTCCGCCCTCAGACAGCACCTGTAAGCTGCCTGCCCATCCTCGGGCCCTGGCCCAGCACTACCCAAGGGTCTAGCAGAGCGATTCGCAGTCCCGGCCTCTCTGCACTCCAGGAGCAAGAATGAAGGGCTCCGGAGAGAACAGGGCCCCGGTTCCTGTTTCGTATTTGTAAACGACCTTCTCGCCTTTGACGGCAGAGGTAAGTTTTTCGGCGGCCCTTATTTGGGGTGACAACACGTTTCTGACAGCTGGCTCCCCGCAACTCGGACAGGAATCTTCCCCCCAGGAGGAAGAGGACCTGGGAGAAACTGCCAGCGCCAAGGCAGAAGTAGAGGGCCCAGTGAAGGCTGAAAAGCTGGCTGGTTCTGAAAACCCACAGGGCTCCTTCGGAGCTCTGCCCGCCCAGCCTCCGGCTAAAACAGAAGCCCTGGGAAGAGAGGAGAGGCTGTTCACCCTGCCACGGGTGCACCCCTCTGGGGGGAGAAAGTGTCCCCAGGAGAGGGGAGGCAGGGGGCTGGCCTGAGGGAATGGGAGACCAGGAGGGGGACAGGCCCCCCTGTAGGGAGCAGGGCTCCACCCAACAGGAAAAGTGGAGATGGGATCCTGGGAGGTGAGGGGCGGGTCTGTGGATTATAGGCCAAGGCCCGGGCCTGAACTGATGCCGGGGCAGCGTGGGGTAGGGACAGAGAGCCAGCCCTGTGCAGGGAGGGGCCTTATCCCCTGAGACGGGGCCCAGGGTGGACACCCCCAGGGTTCCGGAAGCCTGGACAGTAGAGGCAGGGCGGACCCTGCAGGTTCTGGAGACCTGATGAGGACAGCAGAAGCAGGGGATTGACCCTGGAGAGTTCTGGGGGCGGCGCTGACCCCGAAGGGCCTGAGGACTGGCCATGGACAGCACAGGCCGAGCCTGAGGGTCCAGGACACTAAGGTGGACAGGAGGAGCAGGGCTGCCCGGGGACTGGACAGGGCCAGCAGACCGGGCTGACCCCGCAGACATGGGCCGGTCGAAGTGGTCAACACGGACAGGGTGGGGCCCCAGCCGGCCAGCTCAGGGACCCGGCTGACCCCGAGGCCAGGGGCCCTGCCCGGGACGGCACGGGCAACAGCGGCCGCGGCAGGTATCGGGGCCCCCGGGGACGGGACACTGCGGACGGGCAGACCCCAAGACGGGGTTCCCGGCGCGCGCCGCACAGGCGGAGGCGGGCCCCGGGTCCTGGCGTGGGCGGCGCGGGCCGGGGCGCCCCCCGGATCCCCGGGCGCACCGGACCCCGGACCCCCGGGCCGGGCCGGCCGCGCACTCACCGAGAAGCAGCAGCTTCAGCTCGCGCCGCGCGTCGCGCTTGTCGCGCCGCAGCTGCTTCTCGATCTCGGCGTTGATGCGCTTGGACTCCTTCACCTCGTCGCTGAGACAGCACGCCATCATGGACTCCAGCGTCATCGCCACGGCCGCCCGGCGCCGGCCGCCCCCGCCGCGCCCGCCCGCCCGCCTCTCGGCGCCGGCCCAGGGGCCGGCCGCGCCGCTCGGGCCCGCTCGGGTCGGGTCTGTCCGCGCGGCTGCCGCGAGCGCCGGTGCCGCTGGGCCGCGTTCCGCCCGGCGCCTCCGCCCGCGCCGCCGCCGCCGCCGCCGCCGCCGCCGCCAACCGCAGCCGCCGCGGCCGAGCGACAGCGTCGCGCAACCTACCCCGAGCCGCGCGTCGACAACGGGCGGGCGGCGCTGCCAATGGGAGGGGCCGGCGGGCGCGGGGGCGGGACCCACGCGGGGGGGGGCTTCGCGCGGGGGGCGGGGCGCGGTAGGTTGCGCCGACGTGGGAAGGGGCCGCGCCGCCGGGAGCCGGGCGGGGCCGCCCGGGATTGTGGGAATGCGGCGGACTCGGCCCCACTCGGCCCCGCCCGCCCCCGCCGCGCCCCCTCTCGCTCCTGCCGCTCCCCCTCCCGCCCCCGCCGCGCCCCGCGGTGCCAGGGGCCCGGGTGGTCGCGGCGCTGGGGAACGGCAGACCCACGCGGGACGCAGGGGTCGCGGCCCCCACGGTCCCCGGGAAGCGCCTTGGCACCGCCCCGCCACCAAGGGCCTTCCGCTCGCCCGCTCTCGGAGCGCCCCCTGCGGACGGGCCCGGGCCCCCTCCGTGCAGCGCCTGCTGCGTGCCACGCCGCAGCGAGCTGTGCTGGAGTGCCTGCTGTATACCGACCGGGCCGAGCATTAATGCGGCGCCACGTGCGGGCTGGGCACAGGGCAGCGCCTGCTGTCTGACTGCTGGGCAGGGACCTGAGGCCTGCCGTATGCCAGGCAGGGCCTACTGTCGAGCCGGCATTAATGTGGCGCCTGCTGTATTCCAGGCGACAAACAAGACTCACGAGGTGCCTACGGTATACCAAGCACTGCTTTAGGTCCGTTAAACCAGCCCTACTACCCAGCTGAGATTCCTGGGATGTAGCCACACCCGGGCTCTGATGTGTAGGGGTTGGCTGTTTCACCTGCCACCGTCACAGCCCTAGAGTATTTCCTCTCCGGCTTCCTACTGAAGGGGACCTACAACAAGGCCCGAACACATGGAGGTGCTCATTGGGTGTGCTCTGAGTGATGGGAAAGGAGTAAGAGCCTGACGAGTCCGTGTTCCTGGTGTCAGAAACCCATCCTACAGAGGAGGAAACCGAGGCGCCCGTCATCCACGGTCCCCTGACCCCGCTGGACCCACCCACCTTTTCTCCCCCCACCCGGCCCTGCCCATTACCTTTCACCCATCTTCCGAGCTGCACCCTTGACACGTTGTACACTCCTGTCTTGAGATAAGGAGTGAGGGGAGAGTCAAAGTCTCCTCTTGTTAGTTGACCGTGAGGCTGGGAAGATTAGCTCCTTGAAACCCTCACCTTGGGGGCTTCTAGCCCACCTCAGCCAAGGCGGGGAGCTCCTGGGGCTCGCCTATCAGACAGATGCTCCACTTGAACAAAGAACCTACAACCAGTGAAGCAACAAAAATGTCATTTGGGCCTTGCCTCGCACATTGCCTCCTCCTGGGGAGTAAGTCGGGCAGGGGTTCCCAGTGCCACCCCCACCCCAGCACCCCCACCTCAGTCACCACTTTGATGGATTTTCCTCCAGCCCCTTCGTGGCCCAAAGTCATCTTTTACATTCATCTCTTTACTCGTTTGTCCAGGGAGTCAGTTTGTCTGTCTTGATCGCTGCTGTATCTAGAATCCAGCCAGGTATACAGTTGGTGCTCAGTAAGCATTAAGGAGAAGAATAGACGAGTTGTTTGACATTTGCACACATGGTTTGCTACCCACATCCACCACCAGACTGCCAGGTCCAGGTGGGCCGTGACCATGCATGTCTTAGTCACCACAGGGCCCCCCCCCCCGTGTCCACCACAGAGCCTTGGGCCTCTCCCCTCCCGTGTGCCAGGTGCCAGACTGGACAGCGATGAGTGGCCCTCGGTCACCCATGCGTATGAGTTCAGCGTGTACAGAGAACTTTGTCCACTTTGTTTTCTATGGTATCCCCAGGGCCTGAAACATCAGCTGGTATACAGTAGGTGTTCAATAAATGTTTGTGAATGCATTGAGGGAACCCAGCTCTCCTGGGTGCTTCCCTTCTTTCTCTGGAGTGAAAAATAATTCGATTTCCTCCTCTCCTCCCCTCTCTGCTTCTGCTCTTTGCCACCATCAGCCCCTTCCGCACAAGGGACTTAATACCCAGGGGTGGAGGGGGATCTTGCTTTTGCTACCACTGTGTTTGGCACAGTAAGCAGGTGACTTGCTTCTTTGGGCCTCTTTCCCAGTCTGCAAAGTAGGCATTACATTCGGGTTTTTGTCAGAGAGCTGTTGTAAATAGCCAAGGTGACAGTTCTTGTGAAGTAATAGTAGCAGCTTAATGAGCGCTTCAATATTTAAATACTGGGGGACAATGGCCACCTCGAGAGAGACCCCAAGCCAGAACTGTCCAGCTAAGTCACTCCCAAATTCCTGACCCTCAGAAACTGCGTGAGAGAATAAGTTTACTGTCCCCCCACCAAGTTTGGGGGGGACTTGTTACACAGTCATTCATAGCTAATACATGCACCCAAGAGAAATAAAAGCCCGTGTCCACACAAGACCCGTAGACACGACTTTTCAGGGCAGCTGAACTGAAAACATCCCCAGACTGGGAACAACCAGCATACGTGTCCCCCGACAGGTCAGCAGATTAAACAAACCATGATGCACCCGGACAGTGGAATATTATTCAGTCGTGAAGAGGAAACACCACATGAGAACGTGGGGGCCTCTTAAATGCCTTATGGTGAGTGAAAGAAGCCAGCCACAGAGGGCGTGCTGTACGATCCCGTTCATGTAAAATTCTGGAAGAGCCAACTGTAGAAATGCATGGTGTCTGCAAGGAGATTGCCGGTTGCCCGGGAAATGGAAACATTTGGGGGGAAGCGGAACCTTCATTTACTGTCAGCTGCACCCTGGCCGCATGGAGGTAGGTGATGGGCGAAACTCATCAAACCACACGTTTCAAACGTGCAGTCTGTCGCGTGTCAATTAAAGTTTAATAAAGCTGTAAAAAAGAGACATGTTCTAGGAGGTGGTACTTGTCAGGGACACGGTAAGGGCTTAACAAACACTGCGATGTTTAAAAGGACGCCGAGACGGGCAGGCAGGGTTGGGACAGGGAAACGAATCGGATGGGAGAGGAGCCAGTGGGTTCATTCGTCCCCTCCAATATTTATGGGATGTCATCGCGACAGCCCCTCCCAGCAGCAGCTCTGCCCCTGAGGGAGCAGCAGGGAACAGATCAGCAGGGGGTGTCTTGTCATTCTCCTTTCTCTAAGTGGCCACTGCGTGCCCGGAGTCGGGTGGGCACTGGGACTAAGATAAGGAAACTGAGGCCCAGGGAGAGACGGTGAACTGGCCCCAGGGTCCAGCTGGTTGCTAAATGCTGAATCTGCTGTCCCCACCGAGAGGCCCAGAGAGACAAAGTCCACTGCTGCCACACCTTGATACCTGGGAGGCTTCCTCCCCACTCCTGAGGACATTGGCCTCCATGCCTCGAGGAGTTTGATTTTATGGGGGGTCCAGGGGTCGGGGAACAAGGCCATTTTCTGGCATCCAGCTGAGAGCAAAGGTGAGTGGGGCACTGGGCTGGAGGCGGGCAGGGCAGAGGGGCACCCCAGGCCAAAGCGCCAGCCCTGGAACAGGTGGCAAATTCCACGGCACTCAAGTCCCTCGCCCTTCTCCAAGCCTCAGGGCTGAAAGCGGGGTGCTCACTGCCTGACCCTGTAAAGAAAATCAGCAATATCACGAGGACACACATCAAGGAACAGCAGAGGGGGCTCTCACCCTGGCCCTGCCTTACACCCCCAGGGCTGTCCCCAACCTGCAATCACTGAGTATCTTCCTCTTATTTTCAGTTTTCCAGAGACAACATGATCCTAGAAGACGGGGCGGGGGGGCCTTGTCTGTCTGGGTCACGGTTTTGTTCTCAGCACCCAACTGGGGGCCGGGTCCATGGCAGACACTCCTAGATGTCTGCTGCCCAGCTCTATGAATATTAGCTTTTACTCTCCACTGAAAAGAGACACACAGACGGCCAGGAAGCACTTGGGAAAATGCAAACTAAAAGCACAGTGAGATGCGGTTAGACCAGCATGGTTGGCGTGGAAAAGTCTGGCTTTATTAGGTGCTGGCGAGAATAGGGGGCGGCGGGAACCCTCGTGCCCAGCTGGTGGGCCTGCAAAATGGTGCTGCCCCCATGAACTGTGTGGCGGATTCTGGGAAGGTTAAACATGCATCCACTGTCGGATCAGCCAATTCGCTCCTCAGCAGTTGGCCAGCAGAAACGAAAACACGTCTCCACCAAGATGGGCACGCGGAGGCTCAGAGAAGGCCTCCTGAGTGAGTGACTAGTAGGTCAAAGCCAAACTATCGGGTTCGCATCCCACACACACTCGCCCCCCCACAGGCTGTGTGACTTTCAGAAAGTGGCTGTCCATCTCCCAGCCCGTATTTCTTCATCTGTGAAAATGGGGGCAACGATCAAAATTCCTACACACCAACAAGCATGGGAAAGAAAATGTCGGTTTGTGTGATTAAAAAGAAAAAATAAAAAGGATGGCTAACATCGTTCGTCAACAGGAAAATGCAAACTGAAACCGTGGTGAGACCATTCCACACCCAGCAGGACAGCTAGAATGAAAAAGGCAGCGGGTGCTGGCGAGGACGTGGAGGAAACGGGCGTTCACATAAAAACTTGCACATGCGTGTTCACAGCAACATGATTCACGACAGCCCAAACGTGGGAACGGCTGTCAGTGGAGGAATGGATGCACACGACGTGGCCCACCCACACAGGGGAGTGTCACTCAGCCATGAAGAGCGGGGAGGCACTGGCACATGCCACGACGTGGACAGACCTGAACACACGATGCTCAGCGAGACACACGGGGCCACGCAGTGTGTGACTCCATTTATGTGAAATGATGTCCAGAACAGGCACGACCAGGGACCCAGGAAGTGGGTGAGCGGGTGCCAGGGGCTGGGGGAGAGGGATGGGGAGCAACTGCTGAGGAGGACAGGGTTTGTTTTGAGGGTGATGGAATGTTCTGGAATTAGTAGCAATGGCAGCCCCACAGAGTCAATATACTAAAAACCACTGAACTGTACACTTTAAAGTGGTGAATCTATGATATGGAAAATATATCTCAAAAATTATGTCCATGGTTAAAAAAAGAGAGTGCCCACATAGCCTGGCCCACGGAAGGCACCAGACAATGCTCAGGGCTATCATGATCACGGCCTGGACAGGACGTGGCCCGTTGTTATTCCACAGACTTTATTGAGCACCTACAGGGCGTCGGGCACTGGGGACAGAGCAATGAGAAATCAGACAAAAATCCTGCCTTCGTGGAGCTGGTATCCTCAGTGGGGACAGCCATATCCAAACCAGACACTGATAATGAAAATATATAGGGTGTTGGGGAAAAAGAGGAGGAAATAAAGCGGACTAGGGGCTTAGGAGGGGGTGGAGTAGACACAGGGATGAGAGAGGGGCTCGCAGAGGACATGAGCAAGGCATCGGCACACCTGCAAGAGGAGCGTGCCAGGCGCGGGCGCGGCGGTGCAAAGGCCCTGGGGCGAGCTGGAGGAACAGGGTGAGGTGCGCGTGACTGAGCGAGGGGGTGAGAGGGAGGGGGCGGGGCATTGGTGCGGGGCTCTGCCCCCTGGGGTGCTGACCTCCTTGGGGAGGACAGGCCGGGGGATGGGGGTGGCGCACGCCCGGCGGGAGGGGAAGGCGCGGGACCCAGGTAGGGGCAGTAGGGCTGGTGGGACGTGGCCGGGCCCTTCTCAGCTTGGACTCCGCAGCCCCGTGGCCTTGAGCTGTGACCTCCAGGCGGCAAACCTGTCTCCCCGGTCCCTCCTCTCCTAACAGAGCCTGGATGCCGCGTCCCCACTCCCGAGGGCGCTGCTCGGCGCCCCGCAGTGCGGAGGGGGCACCCCGGGGCGCACCTGGCCGGGCCGCCACGTGCTGCCCCCGTGCGGACGGTCATGGGACTGCGCCCGCGGGCCCCGCAGGAACCCTGGGGTGGGGGGGACAGCCCGGTTCCCATATGTCATCAGGGGCTTCCTGGCGTCAACTGGTTCTGAGCACTTCACCCGCAGCCACTCAAGTCTTTGACCTTTCAAGCCCTCCCCGGAGGGAAGTCCTGACCCCATGCTCACTCTGTGGAAGAAGAGACTGAAGGTCAGAGAGGATGGCTGCCCGAGCGTTCTCACTCTCTGCTAATGAGCCCCGGGGAAGGCGCCCTCACGCCTGAGTGTAGTCCATCCCCACGACTGTTAGGAGCCCCGTCTTGCAGACGAGGAAACCGAGGCTCACACGGAAGCTGCACCTTAGTTGCAGTCACTCAGCAAATAGGGTGCCAGAGTAAGGATTCGAACCTGCACCTGTCCCTTAACCATGAGCCTAAACTGCCGCCCAGAGTGGTTTGTGGGGGAGGCAGGTGGGGAAAATGGGGAGATACAGGCAGGACTGAGAACCAGCCAGACTCGAGTCTGGGCCTCACATCCGTCTGCCACCTCCTGGCTGTGGGATCTGAGGAGGTGTCGCACGCTCTAGGAGCCTCTGGGTCTCCTTCTTCCTGGGGCTCTTCTGGGCATTAAATTATCTAACCCCTTGTCCTAGTCTGCTGAGGCTGGCACAACACAACACCAGAGACTGGTGGCTTAAACAGCCAAACTTTATTATTGTTCTCATGGTTCTGGGGACTGGACCTCCAAGGCCAAGGTGCCACCAGGGTGAGTGTCTGGTGAGGGCGCTCTTCCCCGCTGCAAAAGGCTGCCTCCTAGCTGTGTCCTCAAATAGCAGGGAGAGAGCTCTGGTCTCTTTCTCTTCTTATAAGGGCGCAAATCCCACCCAGCCGAGGCCCAGGGAGGTACAGAGCTGGGTGGCCCCCCATTTGCAAAGCACTTGCCCTTGGGTATCTCAGAAGAGGCGGCAGCGGCCTCTGGAGACCAGGCCAGGTGGGCAGCCATGCCTCCCTGTTCCCCACAGCCCTCAAATGTCCCCCGGTGTCCCCAGAGACACACCCGCTGGAGGTGGCCTCCTAATCACTGTGCCAACTCACAGCACAGCCCCAGGGAAATGCTGGGGACGCCTTTTACAGGCCCCTAGTGTATAGCCGGAAGCTCCTGGCAGAAGAAACACAGAAAGAAAACATTCATTGTCAAGCATGGCCCTGGTGGGGGTGGGGGGTGGTGACAAGGCTTAGAGACTCGGGTTCTCAGTGCCGTCTAGGCTGGGCGGCCTCCAGCCAGACCACTCTCTCTCTGAGCCTGGATCGTGCCCACTTGCAAAATGGGTTCCTGGTAAATGAATGAATATGTGAAGAAGAGGTAGAACTGCTCCCACCCATCACAGCATCATCGTTATTGCTGTTTGTTCGTTTCCCTTTCCCGGATTTACGAGTTGTGGACAGGCCAGGGCGCTGTCGACAGCTCTGCCCTCCATCCCGGCCACCCCGCTGTCTCGCCAGCCCTGTCCGTGCTGACCGCCACCCTGGCGGACCCCGCCGGGCCCCACTCCACCCTGATCCAGCGCCCCCTCCCCCACCTGCCCTCTGCTCGGCCGAGGCTGCTCCTGCCAGGGCCGGCATACCCCGGGCACCACGCCCGAGAACATGTTTTCATTTCCTTTCAAAACGGAAGAAAACAGTGAGTGTCATCCTCATGAATCTGTCACCGCACACCCAGCCTGGACGACACCGGTCCGCACACCCGCCACTGTCGTAACATTCCTCAACTATCACTTGGCGAGGAAGGGACCCGTGAAAGCCATCGCCACCCTGCATCCCGCTGACCTGCCAGCAGAAAGAGGGGGGCTTCTGAAGCCAGCCGGATCCCACGGCCCCTTTTGATCCTTGCAGACCTGTGGCTCCCCCATGAGTGCAGAGTCCAAGGCCCTGGTGGTCCATCCCCCTCGCCCTCCTTGTCCTCTCGCCTCTCTGCCCCTTGCACACTCCCTTCCTGCCCCCTTTGTGCTCCTCAATCTCGGCAACTCTGTCCCCTCCCCTGGGCCTTTGCACGTGTTGTCTTCTCCAACCAGACCATTTGTCACCCAGGCAACCCTGACATCGTTCATTTTAAGGGGAGCCCTCTGGGACAAGCCTCCCCACCCCCCCCAAGGTCCCTCTGTCATCACACTGCTGACACCGGGGTGGGCCGCTCTCTGGGGTCTTGGACACTGTGGGGTGCCGAGCAGCATCCCTGGTCGCGCGGACTCGATCCCTTAGTGTGATGACCACGGATGTCCCCACATATTACCAAACGTCCCCTGGGGGCAGAATCCCCTCCAGTTGGGAACCAGTTATGGTGGCGATCAATGCCTGCCTCGCAGTTGCGCTTGCGTCGAGCGGAGCCGGGAGCCTGCCCTCTTGTCCCTTCCCGTGGGTCTGGGGCATGTACTACGTGCAGAGCCGGTGGCAGTCACTCCCCAAGCGGTGCCACAACTCAGAGGGCATATCTAGGTGGAGCCGTGCTAGGGACTCAACTGTGTCCCTGCCTCCTGGCTTCCGTCTTCATGCCGAAGCCCTAGGGCCCAGCGCGATGGCATCCAGAGAGGGGTAAAGGTTAAATGAGGTCACAAGGGCAGGGCCCCGGCCTGGTGGCACTGGTGTCCTCATGAGGGGGAGAGAGACCTCCATGCCCGCTCGCCGAGGAAAGGCTGCAGGGGGCAGCGAGGAGGTCACCGTCCGCCAGCCGGAGGAGTGTCATCACCAGACACCGAATCAGCTGGCACCCTGTGCTTGGACTCCCAGCCCCCAGAACGGTCGGAAATAAACGTCTGTGGTTCAGAAGTGACCTGGTCGGTGGCGTTTGGCCACTCGGCCACGTTCTGCTTTGCCCGGGCAGCCTCGTCCTGACAAAGGTTGTTTTCACATGGGCCAAGGCTCACCAAGCACCTACCGTGTGACAGAGTGTCGTGCAGGGGGCGAATGAGACTAAAGGCCCACCTTGCAGAGCCGACACCCCAGTGTGGACAACGAGCTCGGAAATGAATACGTAAAGACAGACCCGTCATCATCAAGAAAACAGAGAAGGGCGGCTGGGTGGGCGGCGGCGGGCTCTGTCGGGGAGGCCGCAGCTGAGCTGAAGGAGGTGAGGTGGTACCTGGAGAAAGGAGCAACAGGCAAAGTGCACAGCCTGAGCAAAGGCCCTGGGGCAGGACGGAGCCTGGCCACTCAGAGGAACAGCGAGGAGGCCATGTGGCTGGAGCAGGGTGACGGAGGGGGACAGGGGGCAGAGGCGAGGGCGGGGAGGGGACGGGGGGGAGCAGCTCGAGTCGGGACCTGTAGGCCGTGGGGAGGGCTGGGGGTTTCATCCCACCGGAGTTCCGGGGGGCTGTGAACAGAGGAGGGAGAGCATCTGAGATGAGTTTTGAAAGCCTATCACCTCTGCAAGGGGAGGGACTCTGGTCCTCCCCTGCCACTGCCATCACTGCCTATCAACCTCCACTTAGAATCGTGCTTGGCACACAGTAGGTGCAATAAACATTTACTGAGAGAATGAACAACTAACAGCTCCGTGGGGGGTGGGTGTGTGTGCAGCAGGACCAAAAGCAGGGAAATCACGCGACCCAGGTCACCCGGCCAGGTCACAGCAGGCCAGGGCCTGAACCCGGAGCTGGGCAGCTGAGGCCCCAGTTCCGACAGGCCGAGCAGAGAGAGTCCCCGCGCCTGCACGGTGGCCACCTGTTTCCTCCCCTGCCTGTGATTAATGGCCACGCAGCCCCATCCATCACGCGCCAGCCAGCGCCTGGCTCTGCCCGGGAGGCCGTGGGGCCCAGCGTTCATTTGTAAGCAGACCGCGACGCTGGCTCAGCCGGTTGGTGACAGGAGACAGATCCCCACCCCATTGTGACCCCAGATGCGACCCTGAGAACCCCAGGGACAGGAAAGACCAGGACGTGGGCCCAAGGAGTTGGGGGGGGGGGGCTGAGGGGTGGAGAATGACAGACGCCCAGAGAGTATCTTCAAAAGCCTCAATTCCCCAGAAATTAATTACAGGATCAAGAGTGTCCTCTCCCGGGTCGCCGTATTCCCCCCTCCCTTTCCCTTTCCTTTCATGTCCTGTTCTTTCTACCCATCTCTCTGCAAGAAGAAGAAGAAGAAGAAGAAGAAGAAGAAGAAGAAGAAGAAGAAGAAGAAGAAGAAGAAGAAGAAGAAGAAGAAGAAGAAGAAGAAGAAGAAGAAGGGGAAGGAAGAAGGAGGAGGAGGAGGAGGAAGAGGAGGAGGAGGAAGAAGAAGAAGAAAAAGAAGAAGAAGAAGAAGAAGAAGAAGAAGAAGAAGAAGAAGAAGAAGAAGAAGAAGAAGACGACGACGACGAAGAAGAAGAAGAAGAAGAAAGAAAAAAGAAAAAGAAAAAAGCTCCTGGGTGCAGTGGGCCCAGCCCAGCCTGCCCCCTCTAGAGCCTCTGTCTGGACACCCCCTTGCCGGCCACCCCTGCCACTATAGCTCCTGACCCTTGGCCCGGTGGTCTCTCTCTGCTCTGAGCCCAGGCGATTCCCCCTGCACACACTCAGTAATTCTGCACGTTTCCGTTTCTCAAGTCTGGGGGGAGGCGCTCCTGGGACCCAGCAGTGAGGCCAGGGGTGCTGCTCAGCACCCCACTCTGCCCAGGACGGTCCCAGTGCCGAGAACAATTTCGGCCAGAACGTCAAGGGCGCAGACAGAAACCGGCCCAGCTGGGGAACCTCCGTGGCTCCCCAATGCCCTCTGAGTGACATGCCATCTCCTCGGCACAAGGCATCACCCAGGCACCCGGCTCTCTCCAGCCAGCATCCCGCCGTGCTGTGCCGCCTGGCCCACCCAAAGGTGCAGTAAGGCACACACAGTGGCCAAGGGCCCAAGTCCCCGGGCTCACCTCACAGCTGTGCGATGCTGGCCAGGTTGCCTAATCCCAGCGCCTTAATCCCCACACCTTTCAAATGTCACAGTGACGGTACCCAGGGTTAAAATGCTGGAGGCCGAGGCTGGCATGGAATGAAAACAGATACAGGTGGGTGAGTTTATCATTATTATTCACGGTTCGGGTCACATCTGGGCTTTGCTACGTGCCAAAAGGCCCTTTTTCCTGAAAATTACTTTTTCATAATTACTTTCCTTCAAAGGCAAAGCCCTGAGTCCCCTCCTGTGGCCCAGCCCTGACCCCACTGCCCTGGGGGGTGTCTGTGTCCAGCTCTGGGGTCTGTTAAGATGGGACTGCTTGGTCGCTGAGGGCCCGAATACTGGGAGGTGCCTGCCCAGGTGCACGTCAGTGGCAGGTGGACTACCAGGACAGATGTCTGGTCCCCATGGTGTGGGGGGCTGTCTCAGAGGTGAGGCCAGGCTCACAGGCACTCACACTGAATGCTGAGCTCTCCAAGGGTGGACCCTGCACTTGCCCCGCTGTCACCATCTTGAAATTCCTAATCACGTCTGAACCAGAGGCCGTGCGTTTTCATCCTGCCCCGGGCCCCCTGCCAATTGGGGACTCAGATGGTTTGTGGGGTCCGTGTATCCCAGAACCTAACAGAAATACTGAAGAGCTCTCCAAAAGTTTGCCCCTTTTCTCTTACGTTGGACACCTTGGGTCCCGCCCCATTTGATCCTGTCTTCATCTAATAAGCTGACATTTTGCTCATCATGCATTTTTATTTTTTATTAACTTTATCAAGGTCATGTTGACTAATAACATTATATGTATAATCTGACATCTGTGTACCCCATTGTGTGCTCAGCACCCAAAATCTAGGTCTAGTCATCTAAAATTTTTTTACAATAATTTTTATTTTATTTTATTATTTTTTAACAATTACCTGGTGGGCCATCTTCCTCTGAATGCTCCAATTTTTACTTTTAACAATATTGTATTAAAGTATTATTTACCTCCAAGGTTTGCTTTTTTTTTTTGTTTTTTTTTGTTGTGCCGGGGGCTAGCTTGAAATTTTGCTTGTCCACCTCACCCTCATCCTGGCCCCTGGTCTGCCCAGGAAAAGTGACCAGGGTTCTAACTTTCCCTTGTACGGTTGTAAACCCCACCCCCAAAAAAGTTATGTATCTGGCGGGGGCAAGCTGCATGGCTGACAATGACACCATGAGAAGCGAGGACTGTGTACTTATCCCCCTGCCAGGATGAACGTGCATCATTGTGACAGCTTCTCTGAGGCTTCATCGTCACGGCACGGCAGCGAGAGAAATTCTATCAGAATCCCAGTCTGGTCTGGTCCGGTCCTCCCCTGCCCACAGCCCTCCGCAGCTCCCACCTCCTCGGAGCAGAATCTCAAGTTCTCCCAGCGGCCCACAAGGCCCTGGATCGACTGTCCAGCGCCTGCGACAGAATCTGCAGGGCCTAACACATGAGGGGAGCTTCGAGGGCCCTGGTTTGAACATCATTAGGGATGTCCAGGGGGAATGCAAGGCCACCAGCCCCGCAGATCCCGGGTGCCAAGGGCAAAGCTGCAGGCCTGCAGCCGCTCTGCCTTCCTCCCGGGCGCCCCGAGCAAGGTGCCGGCGGCTCTGGGCCTGTGCCTGGGCCGCCCCTGCCTCCCTGAACAGGCCCCACACCCCGCACCTGGCCGGCTCCTTCTGCCACCCTCAGACCCTGTGGGCAGGCCAGGCCCCCTCTGACCTCCCCGATGGAGGTCAGATGCTCCTTCCCGCCCGCCCTGCGGGTCCATTTTCCCCGTGGCCGTGGCCAGGGGCTGGGGTGCTGGTGTCCCGTCTGTCCCCGGTCACCTCCGCCAGGGTCAGCCCCGCCCCACCCCGTCGTCCCGGCACACAGTAGGCCCGGCACACAGCGTGCGCTGCGTGCGCGCGCGCGGCGGGCCCGGCCCCCGGCTCCGCGCGCGGGGGGGGAGGACCGGGGCGGGCCGTGGCGCCGGGGTCACGGGGCACGTCCCTGGCACGCGTCCAGGTCGCGCCATGCCGGCGCGGGCGGTGTAGACGGGGCCGCGGGCTCCTCCGGCAGCCCGGGCGTGGGGGCGTGGGGGGCGCGGGGGCCCGGGGCGGGGCGCGCGGGGCCCAAGGTCAGCGCGGGCCGGGCCGGGGGGCGGGGCGGGCTCCCCGGGCGCGCGCCCCCCTCGGCGGCGGCGGCGCGCGCGCGGGGCCCGGGCGGCGGCGGCGGCAGCAGGTGGAGCCGGAGCGGGCTCGGCGCGCCAGGCCGCGGCCACCGCCGGCGTCGCCGCCATTAGACAATAGGCGCGGCGGGCGCGGCGGGCGCGGCGGGCGCGGCGGGCGGGGGGGCGCGGGCGCAGGAAGCGGGGCGCGGGGCGCGGGCGGGGGCGCAGGAAGCGGGCGGGCCGGGCGCGCGGCGGCGGCCCCGGGAGCTGCCGATCGGCGCCGGGACAAAGGCGCGGCCCCGGCGCCCCGAGCCGCCCGAGCCGGGGCGCAGAGCCGGGGCGCAGCGCGCGCCCCCCGCCGCGACTGACATGATGTTTCCACAAAGCAGGCACTCGGTAAGCGCGCCCGGCCCCCGCTCGGGCCCCCCAAGTCCGGGGCCCGGCCCCGCCGGCCCCCCCCACGCCAGCGCCCCGGGGCGCCCCCGGCCGCAGCGCCTCGTCCCCCCCGGCTCCCGGGCCTGGAGCCGCCCCCGCGCCCGGCCGGACCCCGCACCCCCGTCCCCGGCCCTGCGGCACCCCACCCCCGCCAGGCGGGCCTGGGCGGCCTCGGCCTCGGGGCGCCCGGAAGCCCCAGCGGGCACGGCGGACTCCGGGGCGGCTTTCGGGGCCTTGGGGTGGGGAGGCCCGAGGCGCATCCCTCCTGGAAGAGCGCGGCCCGGAGGGAGGGCGCTGGGAGCCGGGTGGGGGCCCCGGGGTGGGGATCCGGGGCGCGGAGAGAGACCCGTCCTCCGAGGGGGTTTCGGGGAGGCCTGGCCCCCCCCCACGGGGGAGGGGAGCTCCCGAAGGCGCTGCGCAGCGGCGGTAGAGGGCGCTCCCTGCCCCCCCGCCAAGGGCGGGCCCTGAGACGTACCCCTGCGGCCTGGGGGGGGGGGGCGCGGACCGCGCGGCCCCGGGCGCGCCCACCCCCTCGGCTTCCCCGCGAGAGGCGGGGGGGGGCAGGGCAGGAAGCGGGGGGCGGGGGCCGCGCCCGGAAAGTGGGGCGAGAACGGGGGCGCCGCCGCCCGAGGCACCCCGGAGGGGGTAGTGAGCGCCCCGGCCGCCCGCTCGGCCCTGACCCTGGCCGCCCCCTCCTCTCAGGGTTCCTCGCACCTACCCCAGCAACTCAAGTTCACCACCTCGGACTCCTGCGACCGCATCAAAGACGAGTTCCAGCTGCTGCAGGCGCAGTACCACAGGTGAGGGGCGGGGGGGGGCGGGCCTGCGGGGGCCGGGGTTGGAGCACCCCCCCCCCCCCCCCGCTTAGATGGCTGCAGGGAGGCCTGCACCCCGCATGCTGGTTGCCCTAGTTCTGTATGCGAACTTGAAAATAGATTTGCGTTTCTGTGATGCAAATGATGCAAACTGTGAGGTGGGCACCCGAACACTTGAGTCTTGAGTCCCGTCATACGGCCCATTTCACAGGTGAGAAAACGGAGGCACAAAACTAAGTCATTTGTCCGGAGGCTGCTCCCCACCCCTGCCCCAATCCATGCTGCATTAGAAACCTTCCAACACCTCGAGCTCGGGGAGAGACCCCCCCACACACACATCACCTCCCAAAGAAGACAAAATGGAAAGAAAAACTTCAAAAGAAAAAATGTTGCAGCCTGTTCTGTCTCTGCTCGGTTCTGGGAAAAGGGTTGCTGGCATCCACCCATCTCAGAGGTGGTTCTCCTTCCAGAATTTACCTTTACAAAGGGCTGGTCCTGTGCCACCCTGAGGAAAAGGACGTCAACCTGGGTCTTCCACTCAGGGAGGCCGAGCCCCGGAGCTGAGCGCTGCAGGAGTGCACAGCAAGCAGGTGGCGGAGCTGAGATTTGCCCCGAGTCTCTGAGTTGAATGATGCCAATTCCCAGCGACTCTGCCGGGGAGGGGGGCTCTGCCTGGGAATAGAGGAAGGTCGCAGGCCACCTGTCTCAGAGATATCTTGGGTCCTCTGCAGACCTGAGTTTACCCGCACACAGAAGTCCTGGGTTTTCTCCAAGAAGAAAAGGGGAATAGTAATATGTATTTTTTTCTTCTTTCCTTTTTACAAACATCTATCTCTCAGGGTACTTCCCCTGCTCTCCGGATATGAAATAGTGAACATACATCTCCTTGGCTTAATCTCCCTTGCTGTCCTGTTGTGCCCGTTTTCAAGCATCAGTGGCCACAGGGCAGGCTGGGACTTTGTCCTGCTCCTGATGTGGAGGGATGAGGGGCTTTGTCCTGCAGGCTGGCCTTTCCGAGCCCCTGTGGGGTCTCACCTCCCTGCCTGGCCCATTACACTTGGTGAGCACTGGGATAGCCAGTCCATGAGGCTGAGGATCAGTACTGTGACAGTGCTCAGTGAGCTGGACCCCTTGCTGAGCTTGGGGTCTCCATCTGCCGGGCAGGGGTTCCCCACTATACAATGAGGGGTCCTACCGTTTTGGCATACAGGACCTGCCAGGCTCAAAGAGGGCCAGGAAGCCAGAGCTCGGGTTGAAATTGCCCGTTGGTTCTTTTTTGTGGTGGCGACACATACGCATTTTTTAAAAAGAAACTAGAAAATTCAGGAGGCCACAGCAAGCCCAGCTGCGACTCCTCTCTGAACTGGGGTGTGCAGGTGCGGGCGGTCTAGCCCAGCGGAACGCCAGGCTTCTGGGGTGGCCGTGAGATCAAGTGTCCTTGGGTGCTTGCTGACTACTCCAGGCGTCATCCCGAGAGTGTCTCTGGTCTTAATCCATTTTACCCTCATCACCCCACCTGGGGAGGCTGGCACCTGATGGGCACAGACACTAGACCCAGAGAGGGAGAAGGGTTGTCCCAGGGCCACGGCATCAAAGTGGCAGGGCCTAACCTTGAACCCAGTGCGTCTGACTTGAGTCAGTGCTGTCAGCTCTCTACCTGACACCATCATGGGGCAGGTTGGGCGGGGGGGGGGGGGAGGCTCTGTGAATGATTTGCTGGGGGTTCCTGGGAGGCCAGGGGGTGACCATTTCAGTTCCCCAATGGTGGAACTTTCCCCCCTAATGAAATGAAGGCCCAAGAGAGGGGCTTGGCCTCGCTGCCCTGGAGACACCTGGTGAGTCCCAGCCAGAGCCCAGCTAGCACCCCCGCCCCTGGTGCCTCTATTTCTGTTTGTCCTTTTGCCTTGGAGAGTCTGCCCCCGTGGTCGTGGCCAAGAGTGTGGCTGTGAAGCCAGCTCCCTGGCTGTGTGACCTTGAGCCAGTTACCGAACCTCTCTGGACATCCGTCCACTGCGTCATCTGTAAAGCTAGTGCTCAGAGCACTGGCCTCACTGGGTTTCGGGATCGGGGAGAGGTTCTGGGAAACCCCGGCCGACCCAGAGCCGGGGTGTTTGCTCTGACTTGTTTGTATTTTCCACCTCCAGGTTTGCAGGGCTAGTTCGTAATCCCCGTTTTCTAGTTAGGGAACCTGAGGCCCCCTCCCCATCTTCACCAAGGAGGGCCTGTCTGTTCCCTGTCAGAGTTGGGGGTTCAGCCCAGCCCCCACCCCCCTCCTCTTGTTCTTCAGCCTGAAGCTTGAATGTGACAAACTGGCCAGTGAGAAGTCGGAGATGCAGCGTCATTACGTGATGGTGAGCCGACCTGGGGTCCATCGGGTGGGAATGGGGGACCCCAGACCCTCCTCCGCTCCAGGCGGCTGCCACCCAATCCCTGGCCGCCACCGCTGGGAAGTGTGAGGATGCAGGGTCTGCCTTGCAGGCCTGGCTGCCAGCCCAGGCGGTGGTGGAGGTGCCAAACCACCGGGTTGCAGCCGGGGCCTGCCAGGTCCCCTGGCTGTCCTTGGCAGCCAGCAGAGGAGGCAGCGGCGGTGGAAGCCAGGAGCCAGGAACTGACGTTGGGGAGCAGCCGGATCCCTCCCTGCCCCCATGGGCCCTGGCATCCCAGTGCTTAACCCCTCCTCGCCCGAGCTGTGGGAAGAACACTCCTGGGGGGGAGGCTGGCAGGAGGCTGACACCCTCTGAAGTAGGTGGGAGGGAGAGGTGACAGGGCATTCTTTGGCCTGACATTTGAGACCCTGCCCATCCGGGTGCCAGAGTCGCTGGCTCGGTTTCACACATCAAAAACTCCTGCCTCAGCCCAGCCCTGCTCTCTGAGTCTGTAGGGGAGGCAGAGCCAGACACCCGAAGTTCCCAGCCCCTGTTGGAGGGGGCTGGGGAGTGGGGGACCCCACGGGAATTGAGCGGCGGGGGGGATACTCCAGAAGGGAACTATTGCCTGAGGAAGGCAGCATGGAGAACGGGGCATTGCGCCTGGGGTCTTGAAGAATGAGTAGGAGCTGGCTGGGCAGAGGCTGGGGGCCGGGGCATGGGGAGACCAAGCAAAGGCCTGGGGACCACTTGGCTTTCTGGAGGGGGGCGTGATGGGGAGCCATGAGAGAGCTGAGAGCAGGGGTGGGGGCAGGGTCAGATCTGGGGCGTGGAGAGGGGATGCTGCTGGCCCCAAATCCAAACCCAGCAGGCTTTGTTTATCTCCCATTATTTATACCCAGGAAGGCAAACTTCCCTGGAGTCTGGGGCCACCCACAGACAAGACACATAAAGATAAAAGATTAGGAGCCCAGGTGCGGGCACGTTAGGGCAGCAGTGGGGCTCTGATAAGGATTCCAGAAGCCTGGGAGTGGGGCCCAGAGCTCCCCCAGCAGCCACCCCCCCACACACCTGGGCCTCTGTTGCTGACTTGGGTGTCGCACCCCTCCTCCTGCCTCCCTCCCACCTGTCTGTCTTCATCACTCTCTGCTCCTGTCTTGCTTTTTACACCTGTGCCTCCCCCTATGTCTCTCTCTGTTGCCCCCATCCCTTTGTCTCCTGAGCCCCGCATGCTTCATCCACCACCATTTCTCTCCTCTCCCCGCAGTACTATGAGATGTCTTATGGCTTGAACATTGAGATGCACAAGCAGGTATGCCCCCCCCCCCGCACCCCAGGCAGGTAGGAGCCCGCCCCTTGGCTGAACACCAAGTCCGCCCTGTGATCCTGTTCCTCCCAAGCTCCCCTGTTGCCATTCTTTCTCAGGTCTCCCTGGGAGGTGGTTCTGCCTGTGGGGGATGGGCAGAGGCCTTCCCCGGGCTCTGCCACCCCAGCCCCATTGCCTGCCCTTTGTGACAGTGGCAAGAGGGTGATATGAGCCCACACGCAGTACAGCTCTCAGATCGCCCCCTCACCTTCCTGCTGCCTGTCCCCTAGGGAGGCCACTCTCTGGATGTCACAGGATAATGCCACTGCCCCCCACCCAGCCGCCCTTCCCTGGAGTGCTCAGTACCTACCAGGCGCTGGGCATCGTCTTCCCAGGGCCACCTCCACCCCCAGCGGCCCAGTCTGCATTCAGGCCTGTGCCGGTCCCGCCTTGCCACTGATCGGGTGCCCGTGGGCTGTGTGTGTGGACCCCGCCCTGGCTGAGCTGGCCCCTCTTAGAGCCCCAGGCCTCCTGGGCTGGTCTGCACCTGTCCCCATGTGTTTGTTCTAGGCTGAAATCGTCAAGAGGCTGAATGGGATCTGTGCCCAGGTCCTCCCCTACCTTTCCCAAGAGGTGAGCCACATGGGGCGGGAGTAGGGGAGGTAGATGGACCATGAACTTGTCCCTGGCCCTCCTTACTGTAGCCATCTGGGGCAGCACTTTGCTAGCCGCCCCAAGGCACACACCTCCCCTCTGGACCCAGTGGCTACTACCAGACTGTGCAGGAGAGTCCGCAGGCTGAGGACCTCAGGAGGGGGGGCGTCACCCTGCTGTGGAATTCCCAGCCTGCTTGAGTCATTCACCTTGGAAATGTCAGCTGTGCCAAGGGCGCTCCGAGAATTTTTTTTGCTTTCGCCTTTCCCTTCCTGGGATTCACCCGCGACAGGGACAAGTGGGTGTGTGGGGAGGGCACTGTGCACACATACAGAGACGTACAGACATGGATAAACAGATGCAGCACACACTGTACACACGTACACACAGACACGTGTTTGCGCAGACATGCGTGTGCAGATTCACGTGTGGATACATGCACACACCCAGGGGGACTGGCTACCAGCTCTTCCTCCTCTGCTTTTTCGGGTTCTCAGGCTCCACACACGCCCCACACCTGCATCCCACCAGGCTGTGTAAAACCCAGCTCCTGTACTCTGCCAGGTTTGCAGGTGGTGATTCATCATTTCCTCCTTAATCCCCACCCATATCTTGGGGTCCTTTGGATGATAATGCGTGCCTAGGGACTGTTCCAGAAGGACACTCTGAAAGCCCCAGAGAAAAGTTCCGGGGGCCCTGTGGGCCTAGACTCGTGCTCATCTTCATGACGGGCTTCCCAGTAGCCAAGGCAAAAAGGGAGATGGCAGAGTGTAGCATCTGATGGCCGGGGAGTCTGATTTTCGGGGGCCCTGGGGGAAGGTGGGAGATAGGCCCTGAGCCTGGACCCGTACTCCAGCCCTGCCATCACTGGGCCTTCCCCAGCTGTGCAAGGATGGGAACGTGGTCCAGCGGTTCTCAGAGCGCAGGCTCTGAGCTCTCGGAGCATCAGCCCTTCCCTGCACAGGTGGCAGGTGGCCCTGTCGTGCACTGCCATTTCCTTTGTACGTGGCCTGGGCTCGGTCACGATCCCGGGTTTCTCTCCGACCCACCCAAAGGCCATTTCCCAAGCATCTGGCCCCCAACCCCTTTGGGTCTTCTGTGCACCTCTGTCCCCATTTTCCAGATGAAGAGGCTGAAGCTTGGTGACAGGAAGCAGCCGGAGGGGGGGCCCTCTGGTGGGATGGGAGGCCGGATGGGGGTGGGGCTTCTCCTGGGCGCTGTGACTGACCAGGTTCTCTCCTTTCAGCACCAGCAGCAGGTCTTGGGAGCCATTGAGAGGGCTAAGCAGGTCACAGCTCCCGAGCTGAACTCCATCATCAGAGTAGGTCTGGGGTCTGGGGTCTGCGGTGGGTGGGCCGGTGGGCGGGCGGCAGTGGCTAACGCGCCCCTCTCTCTGGCCTGCAGCAGCAGCTCCAGGCCCACCAGCTGTCCCAGCTGCAGGCTCTGGCCCTGCCCCTGACCCCACTGCCCGTGGGGCTGCAGCCGCCATCGCTGCCGGCGGTCAGCGCGGGCGCCGGCCTCCTCTCGCTGTCGGCGCTGGGCTCCCAGGCCCACCTCTCCAAGGAAGACAAGAATGGGCACGATGGGGACACCCACCAGGAGGACGATGGCGAGAAGTCGGATTAGCGGGGGGCCGAGCTGGGAGGGTGGGGGGACCAGGGGCGACAGACACAGAGCGAGGACGAATGCTCACCACAAGGCAGTCAGCGTGGCTCGGCTCCGCTCGGCTCGGCTCGGCTCTGGGCCTGCTTATGGGGGCGCCTGCTGGGGCCTCAGCCCCACCTATGTGCCCCCCCGCCCCCCCCCCGGCTCTGCTCCGGCTCCCGGCCTCCCTCCTCCTGCCCCCACCCCCACCCCACAGCCCAAGTGGGTGAGCCCCTGCTCATCCCCACGAGGCAAGCCAAGGCCTGGAGGCGCGAGCGGGAGGCCAGGTCAGAAGGGAGCGCATCCTCCGAAGCCCCTACCCCTGCACTTCCCCGTCTAGCACACCGCAACCCACAGGCCGCCCGCCGGGGCCCCTCAGGGCACCTCCCAGCCTCCCACCCTGGCACTGCATGCAGACAATGCTAGCCACCCCTTCCCGCCCCGGGCACCCCGTCTGCCCCTCCGCCCAGCCCACTCGCCGCCGCCTTGAGCTCCAGACCCCCCAGCCCACCTGGTCCTCTGTCCTCGCTCAGCGAGGGACTAGAGCTTAGCAGGGTCGGGGTGGGCAGTCCATCCTCCTCCCTTTCCCAAATAAAGATGAGGGTACTCGAGTTGTCTTGGTTTTTATTTTATTTTTTCCCTTTTCCCAGTATACTAGCTTGTCTTTTAAGAAAGGGGATATATATATATAAAAAAAATACAGAAATGTTTTAAAAAAGCAACACCCACACCTGTGTCTGTATATAGCCTTTTAGACTGTCAGCTTTTGTTGTGTTCAGTCGTTTGAACTCCGCAGAGAGAAGTGAATACGCTGTCTCGAGGGTGGGCTTAGCTGTGCCTTTCAAATAAAGACGTGAGAAGGTTGGTCACCGTGTCCCTGCCTCTGTGTTGCGGGCTGCCCCCCTTTCCTGGGAGGAGGGGACTCCTTTCATGTCTGGGCTCCCTCTGTTACAGGACACAGGATGGGACGGGGTGTTGTGAGGCCTAGGTGAGTCTGTCTCACCAGCATAGTCCACTTGCTAGACTTGATGTGTAGACCAGAGGGTCAGCTGGAGGCCCTGGGTCACACGGCACAGCCCAGGTGCTGGAGGTTAGCGAAGTTGGTTTCTGAGCCCCAGGCCAGGGGGCCCTCAAGTGACATTCTTTTCTCTTAGAGGCAGAAGATACTGAGACTGCAGAATATACCCCTGCTGCATGCACATGTGCACGCGTGCACACACACACGTACCCTTTCCTAGATCAGAGAACACAGACCCTCAGCTGAACCTCCACCCTCCAAGGACCAGATTGAAGGCCCCCCTCCCTGCCACACCCAACTGGGAACACCCCCAGGGGAGCCAGAAGGAAAGGAGATCTCTCCAATACCCGACACTCAGGCCAAGGGCGCCTCAGTCTGTCCACCCAGGATTTGGGGCTGGTGGGGGCCAGACACCCGTGAGAGAGATCTCACCCTCAAGGAACTAGAGCACCCAGGGGACTTATGAAGTGCAAGAAACACATGCTTTTCCAATGCAGTGGATTCCCACGGTGGGCCAAGGGCACAGATGGGGCAGAGGCAGGGTTGGTGATGACCCCCTGGCCTCAAGAAGAATGTCCCACGTCCCTGAGGAGAGAAAGAGGAGACCGAGAGGTGGTCTCCCCAATCTCTTGCTGAGTCCCCCCTCTCCCCTACTGCAGCCAACGAGCCCCTGGAAGCCACCAGTGTGATGGGGTCATTCCCACTTACTGCTTATCCGTGTGTTGAAAACCCGAGCTCACCCAACTCGGGGAGTGTCAGTCATTACACCTTCAGAAGGCGGTTGGTACACAGCAAGTCCCCTTCTGCATCCATCCCCCCACCGACAGGCCACTTGAGTCCACCCAAAAAGAAGAGACTGTGAAGACCTCTTGTGGTCACCACTGCCCGGCAGAAGGGGCAACAGTCGTGTCCTGGGAATGCGATGCGGTGCGCCTCACCACTGAACAACGGAGTGAGTGCGCGTGATTCCTCTACACAGAGAACAAAACCAGGCCCAAGTGACCTAGAGCTTCCGCCGTTGTTGGTTTACCCTTGGGGGGAGGAGGATTAGCTTCCTTTCTTACCTGAGCGTGCTCACTTCGGATAATTCACCCAATTGTTCACTGACACTCCCTGTGGTCTTTTGTGTGTTACGTTTCACAATTTAGAAAAAAGAAAAAGTATTTCAAAAATAGATCATCTTTGGCCTCCTTGGCTCTGGAAACATTCTAAGTTCTTCAGGGAGGCCCACCAGGCCCTGCAGAGGACTTCAGCAGGCTGCAGCCGGGTGTGAACACTTGCTGCTCCCTGCCCCGAGGCCCTTGCACAGCTGTTGCCCGAACCTGGAACAAAGTTGCTCGCCTTCCCACCCAGCCTTTGCTGAAGGCTCCCCCCCTCCCCCAAAGCAGCGGAGTGACACCTCACCCGCTCACAGGTGCTTAGGGACAGCCTGGCCCGTTCACCCCTTCATTCACTGAGACCCAACGGGGAGCCGCAGGGCCAGACCCAACAGGGGGCCCCAGGGGCAGACCCAGCAGGGGGCCAGGCGGGCCCACCTCCGCGTCCTCGTGGAAGCCTGAACAATCAGGAAAGTGCAAAGTGTGTCGGCGGGCGGGGGGGTGGGCCTGGGGAAGGGCGAGAAGGGAGAGATTCCCGATTGCCTTTCTTTAGTTTGCACCCAGAGGCCGCCCAGGGCACGGTAGCCTGCTCATGGGGGGCAGGACCGAGTGGGTGGGTGTTGTCCTCCTGCCCCAGGCGGCGGCTGGAGGCGCGAGGTCACTTGTCAGATCTGTTTCTGGGAGGCCGGTCCCCGAATCAGCGGAAAGCCTACCCGGGCTCCCGGCCTGCCGGCGGGCGCCCTGGGGGGGCCGTGGGTCCCACCCGCGACAGCCCCCACCCAGGGGTCCTCCCCACGGGCCGTGGCGTCCTGCCCAGCCAAGGTCAGGCCTGCGACCTCGGCCCTTCCTCTGGGCCTCGGGCCCCCATCCCCCCATCCTGCGCACGGGGTCGCGGGGCCCGCGGGGAGGTGACGGGAGGGTCCCAGGGGCGCGCGACCTCGGGCGCGAAGCCGGCGAGCGCGGTGCCCCCCTCCGGGCGCCCCGCCCCCCACCGCGGCCGCCCGCGCCGCCGGCGACCTCGGCTAATTGATCCGCTAATGGGCCCCGAGCCGCGGCCGCATCTAATGAGGCGGGAGAGCGGGGAGGGGGGAGCGGGAGGAGGACGCGCGGGAAAGGGGAAGGGGAGAGCGTGGAGGAAGGGAGAGGAGAGGAGGGGGGTCAGGGAGAAGGGGGGAGGGGAGGAGTGGGGGAGGGGAGGAGAACGGAGGGGCGGAGCGGGGTAGGGAGGAACGGGGGGAGGAGGGGGGTGGGAGGGGATGGGAGGAGGGGAGGGCAGGAAGGAGGGACAGGGAGGGGAAAGAGAGGCGACGGGGAGGGGGAACGACGCGCCCAGCTCCTTGGGCTGCGACTTTAGGGGAGGGGAGCAGCGGGGGCGAGGTGGGGGAACCCATCCCTTCCTGACGACCCCGTCTCCCTCCCAGACTTCGTTCCTGCTGGGAATCCCTTCTCTGAGACCCCTCCCCTTCTCCGGCCTCCCCCTCTCCAAGGGGCTTTCCAGCAGGGAATCTGTGTGCATCAAGGGCGTGAGGACCCCCGCCCCGCCCCCGCCTCTGTTTCTCCATCTGCGCCCAAACGCTGGCTATAAATCCTCAGCGTTGGAGAATCCCGTGGGCCACAGTGGCCTGAGTGACCCTGCCCAGTCCCCACACACTTCTCCTTCACCCCAGGGGGCTCCTGGCCACCGTGAGTACCCCTGCTGCTCAGGGCTGGGCCCTGGCTTCCATCCTCAGCATTTGGCCCCAGGGTTCAGCAGGGCCATGAGGGCTTCTGGATTCCTTTGGGCAAGTGGGGGTGGGGGGACACCCTTGGAATATGAGCTGTAACTAGGATGTGACACATTAAACATTCAGTCCAGGGTGGCCACATACACCTGCTGCCTGAGACAGCTGCGTGGCCTTCCTCCTTCCCGGTGGGCCTAGGTGTTTGTTGCTTGACCGTGGACTTGGAGCGGAGACAGAAAGGCATGCTGCGGTGACGCTGGAACCGGGGTCCTCACAACGACCTCCCGCTCTCCCTGTTGCACAGAGGGGGACACAGAGGCCCAAGGAAGGGCAGACAATTGCCCAAGTCACAAAGTAAGGCAGGGCCACAGCCGGGTCTCTTGCCCTGAACTGGCAGAGCTCTTGGCCCCACTCGGAGCAGCCAGGACTGAGTGGAAGGAAGGGCAGGTCACTGAGGTAACAGCTGCGGTTTGCCCCGCACCTGTTACACTCTGGCCTGGACCAGGGCTTCGCCTGCAGCTCAGAGCTCATTCTCGAAAATGCCCGTGATGGAAGGACTGTGTCACGGATAAGGAAACTGAGGCTGACAGCCCCAGTGACTCGCCCAAGGGCACACAGCCGTAGAATCTGGCTTCTGATACCTGAAGGTCCTAGAGCTGGGGTCCAGGATCTTAGCCATTGGGCGGAAGATACAGAGAAGCTTCTGGACCCAGTGCTGACGGCTACGCCTCCCAGGGCCTTCACCTTCACCGTGCTTGGCCTCTTCTCCGTGCCTGAGGGAGACCAGGCAGTGTCTTACCTCTGCAGGGCCTTTCCCTCTGCCTGGAACACACTGTCCCCAGAGCTGCCTCCCTCTGCCATCGCCATCTCCCTCCAGCTTGCTTTATCTTCACAGCCTTGATCATTACGCAAAACTTAAATCAACAGAGATTTTCTTGTTCTCGGCTTTCCCCACTCGCTACAAGCTCCTTCTGTGACAACAAAGATTCGGTCCCTTTAGTTACTCCCATATTCCCAGCGTTTAGCTTGGAATTGTCTGAGGCACACAGTAGGTGTTCAGCGAAGACTGAGGGAGAGAGAGAGAGGAAATGGCTGTGGGGCTAGCGAGAGGGGTGGGCCTGAGCAGGAGGGGACAAGGCCTCAGGGAGCCACAGGAGGTGTTGGAGCTGGGACAAAGCGCACCCAGAGGTGCAATAAGTAAGATCTTTGGGGGGC
The DNA here is from genome assembly GCA_030015415.1 of Cynopterus sphinx. Taxonomy (NCBI): domain Eukaryota; kingdom Metazoa; phylum Chordata; class Mammalia; order Chiroptera; family Pteropodidae; genus Cynopterus; species Cynopterus sphinx. The sequence goes on along the minus strand of CM057390.1, from coordinate 37,905,892 downwards.
TGAGGAGCCAGCCTGGAGGGGAGACTGAGGCAGGGGTTCAGGAGGAGGCTGTGGAGGTATTTGGTGGTTTCCTGTCATCCGGGGCTGCGGGAGGGAGCTGCATGGCCCCCAAATTCCCGCTGGCCTCCAGGGGACCCCTCTCTGAGGGCCTCTGAGTCCCTAGGTTTGCATCTTATCTCTCTCTCCCTCCCTCTGATTTCTCTCTCTTTCAGGGTCTTTCTGGACTTATCTCTACTCCCTCCATCTCCTCCGGTTCTTTCCAAGCAAGAGTCCCTTTCTGTGCTCCCCTCCCCGCCATCCCCACCTCAGTCGACCTTGCTGGTCTCCCCCCACGCACACCTCGCCTACCCCACCAGCCTCTCCCAGCCACCCAGGCCCCCCAGTCCCTGTGGCTGGGCGGCTGCCAGGCCTGGAAGCCCGCCCCTCCCCCGCCTTTGACCCTCCGCCCTTTCCCCCTCCGCCTCCGCCCACTTCGCCCCCTCCAATCCTCCTCCCCTCTCCTCCTCCGTCCGGGTGGTGCGGGGAGGGGCGGAGATGCCCTCCGTCCCCTCTAGGCCTGCCACGCCTGTTGGGCAACGGGCTAAACCAGCTCCTGGGTAATCTTGGCTGCAGGAGGGAGGAGGGGGCGGGCAAACTGGCATTTGGCCAGGCTGGGCCTGGGACACGGGGAGCAGGTGACCCCGGGGCCCCTGAATGGCAGCCGCAGGTCGCCCACCTGGAGAGCGCGAGGCTGGGTGACCTTGGACAAGTTTCTAGGCGTCTCTGCGCCCACCGCTGTGTTGGGTGCCCAGAGACCTGATGTGGTCCCTTCTCCACTGTCACGGAGCCCACTGTGTCTGTGGCAGACAAACAACACATAAACTAGCAAATGAGATGATTTCAGAGAACAGTCAAGTGCTAGGAAGAAAAATCCAGCAGGGGCAGAAGACAGGATGACAGGAGATGGGAGGCCCCTCTGAGGAGGTGACATTTGAGCTGAGACCTGGATGACAGAAGGAGCCTGCCATGCCGGAGGAGATGGCTGCCGCCAGGGAGGGTGTTTCAGGCAGAGGGACAGGAAGGACCAGCTAGGCAGAAGCCTGGAGGCAGGGCTGAGTGCTAGGTTGCAGGGGTCCTCCGCCGCTACTTGGAGGCAGGGTGATCATCACACACAAAGTCGAGGATAAACCAGCTAGCCCAGGAATGACAACTGCGACAGTGACCATTATCAAGGGCTAGCCCCTTTTCCCAATGAGAAAACTGAGGCCTGGAGAGGACGAAAGGTCTCAGCATAGACCAGAAACGAGTTAGTGGAGGCATGGTCTGTTTCCCCTACACCCGGTGTCTACCAGGGACTGGGTCATCTGGGATCTCACAAGGAGGATACCAGGACAAAGGATACGGAGGGTGAGGCCCAGACTTGGGATGGAGGGGCGTGGGGGTGCTGTGGGGTCTGGGATAGATAGAAGTGATGACCAGGAAACCCCGGAGGCTTTAAAAACAGGGGATGCCCTTTGGTGCCAGCTCCAGCCCTGCCCCCCACACACACATGCCCACACACTAATAGTTTAAGCCAGCTCATCTGTTGAGCTATTTGATCCTATGACAATGGGATGGAGAAGTTCCTATCAAAACCCCCATTTTACAGAATCGCAGTAACATAGTCAAATTGGAATTCGAACCCAGGCCATCAGGATAGCGGCCTTAGATTGCATTAGAACCCTGCAGGCTGGGTTGGCACTGGTCAGCCTGTCAGGGGCCCTGGGGTCCTGCCCCACACATTGGATGATCTGGGCAAGATCCTGGCCCCCTGCACACTTGCCCTTTCATACTCCCCATGAATGGCCCTGCAAATACATGGAGCAGGCACTGCATTGGGCCTGGGCAGACACAGGAACAAATGCACCATAAGCAGTTGAAGAGTCACAAGGCTTCTGAAAGAAATGAAATGGGATAGGCTGACCAGACCGAGAGGCGGGGGACTCCTGGAGCCCGTGTGGCCAGCCCAGTCCTTGCTAGGCTGTGGTCAAATCCAAGATGGGGAGAGAAACCAGGCAAAGGCAATAAACAGCACATGCAAAGGCCCTGAGGCAGCACCTGGTGTGTTGGAAGGTCAGGTTGGGCAGGAGACCCATGTGTCTGGAGGGAAGCACATGAAGGGGAGAGAGGGAGGTGAGAGGAGGTGTGAGGAGACGGGTCATACCATGTAGACAGAGGTGGAGAGTTTGCATTTTATTCCGAGGATATTGGGAAGCTATGGAAGGCGCTTGAGCAGAGGGAAGGGTGGTACCTGATTCACATTCTAATGGGTGATCGAAGATGCGGGAAGAATGGAGAGTGAATGCCTACCCCAGCAGTGGGGTGCAAAGTAGGGGTGGGAGAGAAGGGCTCTTTGGGCATACTGGGAGGACAAGTGGCTGCCCCTTACTGAGCACTTACAGCAAATTGTGTTAAGTACGTTATAGGACTCAACTTACTCAAAGATTCTATTATCAGCCTCACTTCCTGGAGCCCAAGTCCATCCTGGGCTCCCTGTCACCCCTTCCTTGCTCCCCTGAGCTGGCCAGCTCTTTCCCAGGGAGAGGCTGGAGCGCCTCCTGCTGCTGAGCCTATGCTGACTTACCCTGGTGAACGTGGGCAGCCGGTGACAGTGCATGGGCGTGCGCGCCTCCCCCCACTTCAAAGCCTGGTAATGTGGAGGTCCACCCCACAAGGCCAGAGGTCAGAGTTCATGGCTCCTCAGTCCTGAGGGAGGATGTAAGGCACCCACTCTGTCCACTTTGGCTTAGGGTGATGCAAACGCACTGCTTAAATGAGGTAACTCCTATGCATTCCGCAGAACCCCATTCAAAAGCCCCCCTGACCTGATATCTAGGAAGCCTTGCCCCCTTCCAGAGCAGGCGCCTCGTTCTGGGCTTGGTCCTGGTCCCTCCTTCTACCTTAGCCCCGACCACAGGGGGCTGAGAGGGTTCTGCTAGGTCTCCCCTCCCTAGCAGACTCTCCTTGAGTCCCCAGCAGAGCCTCGCCCCGTCTGCTCACACGTGGGACAGGAAAAAACACGGTTTCATGAATAAGTTTTGTCCACCCCTCTCACTATACAGGTAGGTAAACTGAGGCCCAGAGAGAGGCCCTCAAGATCTCAAGGGCAGTGGGGGGCGCTAGAACAATGCGGGAGGGCTCCCCGTATTCCTGGGGGGAAGGAAACGGTGCGTGGGGTTTTTCCGGGGGGCTCCCCGCCCACCGTGCAGGGAACCGAGGCGCTGAGGTCAGCCGCGAGCGAGCCCTGACCGGCAGGAGGGGACAGGCCTGGCTGGTGGCCCAGCATCTCTGCTGGCCGGGGGCGGGGGGGCGATCGGCAGAGGTTGGCGGTGTCGGAAGCCAAAGGCTCGGCCGCCCCGAGGGAGCCGCTTTCCCGGCCCGGGTCGGATCAATGGGCTGTAATTATACCGCGCCGGGCCCGGACCCGGCGGGGAGGGAGCGGGAGCTGGCGGGAGCCGGGCGGCGGGCGGGGGCGCGCGCGCCAGGCGCCCCACGTTACTTTGATTGACAGCGCGCGCGCGGGCTGCTGGGGATCGTAGTCTCGCCGGGCAGCCCCGCTCCCGGGCCCTCTTGCTTTCGCAAGAGGAAACTGAGGGACGGGGAACTGAGGCACGGGGCCGCGCCAGCCCTCCTCCAACGGACGTGGGCCCCGAGGGGCGCCTCCGGGCTGCGACGAGGGTCGCGTCCCCCTCCCGGGGGGCTGGCACCCCTGCAGGGCTCTCCGCCTCAGTTTAGCCACCGGCGAAAGAGGGCGAAGGGCGCCCCCCGGCTCGGAGCGCGGCTCGCCTCCCCGTTTCTGGCTACAAATTGAGCCGCCCCGCCCCCCGGCCGGGCTCGGGCGTCCACGAGGGTCTCAGCTTCTCCCAGGGCGGTGGGCGCCACCCGCTCCGTCCCCCGCCGGGAGCGCCTCGCCGCCTTGCGATTGGCCCAGGCGAGCGCAGTGTCTCCTGCCATTGGCTGCCTCTCCCCAGCTCCCCATTGGTCGCCGGGCATTGTGACGTCACGGACCCAGGTGGGAGCGCCGCAGGCGGATTGGCTGGCGCGCGCAGCCAATCACCGCGCAGGCAGGAATTTCCACAGTAGCCGGGGCTGCAGGTCTGATTTAAGGTGGTCTGAGCGAACCCGGGTCCCCGCGCTGCCTCGAAGTAAAAAAAAACCCACGTCGCAAAACCCCAGCCCTAGACTGAGCTTCAACCTGCAGGGGGAGGCGAGAGCTCAGACGCGAAGCCCCTTCCTCCATTTTGCAGCTTCCGCCTGGCTTTTGCAGATGGGGAAACCGAGGCCCGGAGAGGCGGAGCTTGGAGCTCCCTGGGTAGCAGACGAGTTAGCTGGGGGAATGAGAACGTCGTGCTGGGCTGCCCGGGCTGTAACTCACGCCTGGCGAGGGCTTTCCCTGCCTCCTGCTCTGGCTGGATGTGGCACTTCAGCGAGTTATGGAGTAACATAACTCCTAGGGGTGCCCCCCGCCTTCCATCTCACAGACTGCTCTCAACTGTGCCTCCCCAAATTCTCAAAGCTGCTCCCAAGCTCAGGATGCTACTGCTTAGAGCAAAGCGACTCCTCCTTCCTGGCAGATGACACACACCAAGAGAGAGTGTGTGTGTGTGTGTGTGTGGTCTTGTGGCTTCTCAGGCAATCCACAAATCTGTATTCACTCTCCCCTGTGGAGTGTGCCTGGCAGAGAGATCTAAAGACTGGTGGGTGGGGACAGGTCCCCTCCTCCAGGAAGCCTCCTGTGGACTCACCAGGCAGAGACCCTGTTTCAGCTCTGGGTTCCTTCAGTCCTGGGTGTGTCCCTCTGTCTTGGCACTACTAGCATCCTGGAATGTGTCCTCAGCTCAGTTCCTACCCACTTGCCCTGGGAACCTTCCCAGCAAAGCCTGAGGCTGAGTTCTTTCTAGCAGGAGGAGGTGGTTATAGAATACATATCCACTTATCTACCAATTTTGGACAGTCTGTGTTCAGTGTGTGTGCAGAGAGGAAGATGCCTTTTGGAAGAGAATCCTGGAGGTCGTTCCTAGGTGAAGCTGGGCAAGACCTGGGGGTGAAAGTCATCCATGCTAGCCTCAGATCTGGGAATTTATCCTGAGGCAATAGGGAGCCATGGGAGAGTGTTGAGGGAGGGCCAAACTCAAATGGAAGGTGACAAGAGTGAAGGCTGCTTAGAGCAGGGAGGTGGCTTGAGGTCCAGATGGGAGAGGGTGGAGGGCTGGTGCAGGCAGCGGGCTGTGGGATGGGAAGCAGGGTTGCATGTCAGGTGAAGGGGAGAGAAGAGTCTAGGCTGATGCTCTGTCTTGGGGGATCAAGGTGGACCGTGGGGCCTAACAGGTCAGGGGAAGATGCTGTGTCTAGCGGCCTGGGGCTGTCTAGGGGAGTTGCCCATTTGGTGGCTGCACCCAGGGCTGGGTCTCAGGGTAGGGACCAAGTAGTAAGAAGGGCGAGGGGACAGGGGAGAAAAGGCTACCTAGAAAAGCTTTGAAATGAGACTTTCACAGAGCTCCCCCCACAAAGTCGAAATCACAAACTCCTAGCATTGTGGAATCCTGGAACTCCCCGCAGGAGTGTGGCCAGTCATCACTGCCTTTAGCTGCAACTGCTGTTTTTTCTCATCTCACTGCCTGTTCATTTATTGAGCATTTACTGTGTGCCAGCTCTGCAGAGACAAAGAGAGGCTCTGTCCCCACACAGCCCAGTGCTAGGCAGAGACAAATAATGAGTATAACAACTCACAAAGGAACATAATCGTGTCAAAAACAAAGCAAACTCTGTTAGGACCTAGAGAGGGAATAGGATGTAGTATTTGAAAATAACAGGATGGGGTGGGTGAATGCTACTTAAGTGGATGGCAGGAGGGTCCTTTCTCAGGAGGTAACATTTAAGCTGAGACCTGAATGATGAGAAGCAAGGGAACAGTGTTCCAGGGAGAGGGAACAGTCCGTGCAAAGTCCCTGAGGCAGGACTGCACCTGGTGAGTCTGCGAACAGGGAGGAGGCTGGTGTGACTGGAGCAGAATGAACGAGAGTGAAAGTGAAGTTGGGATCAGGGAAGGGAAGGCAGGGCTTTGTGGGGAGATGGAGGAGTTCGAATTTTATTTTGGTGGAAATAGGGAGTCATCAAATACTACCTTAAAAACACACACATAAACACACACACACACAAACACACACACTCAATCCCAGGATGTCTCTTCTCCTCCCCTCCCAGGGCTTCCTTGTTTTATCCTTCAGCTCTCATGGAAGAGGCCTATCCCAGACACCCCAGGGAAGTGGGTTCCCTCTTGCCAATCTCTATCCCTGCCCCCTAAACTCTTCCTTTGTGCATGCAAATAACTCCATAAATACCAGGCTGTGATCTTATCCCCCCAGAACTCATCTCCTTTATATATCCTTGAGATCTGGGTGCCCAGAAAAATGTCCAGCATATAGTAGATGCTCAGTAAATCTGTTGGCTGGAAAGTGATGCTTTTAAGTTTAGGAAGGACTTTTGTATGCTTTCACCCACTCACCTACTGACAAGGGCGCAGACATCACCCCGGGGTGAGTTTTTCTGTCTGGTCCGCTGCAGGCACTCAAAACGTTTGTTGATTACCTTAATGAATGACCCCGAGCTTTCTCATATGCAAGATGGGAATTAGAAGTCCCACCTCCCAGGTGAGTGTGAGGGACACCAGCTGGGTGTCTGAGGTCTGTGGAGGGGGACGGAGCCTCTGCCCTCAGAGAGACCCTGGTCAGAGGCAGAGATTGGGTTCCCATTCCCAGTGGGAACTCTGCCTTCTAGGAGGCCACAGTCCCAGAGGGGACACAGCCCAGTCTGCGGGTGGTGGCAATCTCTGGGAATTTAGCGTGTGCCAGGCCAGGCTAGGTACAGTCACCCTGTACCATCACATTTAAAAATAGCCCCTGCCTCTGCCCTTTTCAGATACTACCAGGGCCAGCATGGGGGAGGACCTGGCTCTGCCCCCACCTCCTTCCCTCCCCCCGGGCCTTTGCACCTGCTATTCCCGCTTCCCCGCCGGCTGGTCAAGGCTGCGTCCTCCCGATCCCTAGGTCGCAGCTTCCGTCTTCAGAAAGACCATCTCCGACCACAGCCCTCCCCCCGCCCCCCAGCGCCTTCCCACCCTGCATCACCAGGTATTCACTGGTCTCTTTGCCTTTTTCTCTAGGGCGGTGTTTGTGGGCCTGGACGCGAGCCTCAGTTTCCCCGCTGGGCACTGGTCAAGAAGGACCGCGTCGGTTGCGAGGGCCGCGGCCCGGATTTGGGGGGGAGGCCGGCGGGCCGGTGGGCGGGCCCGGGGGGCGGCCGCGCCACCTTAAGGCAGCTCTGCCCGCGGCTCCCGGCCGAGCCCCGCCGGAGGCAGGTGGCTCCGCGCGGGGCCCGCCGCCCGCGACACCGGCCGCGGCTCCGACCCTCGGCGCTCGCGTCCGCTCCCCTGCCCGAGGAGGGGGCGTTGGCGCCCCTCCGCGGCCCCGCGGCCCCGCGCACGCGCTCCGGGGAGGCGGGGGCTCCGGGGTCCTCTGCCCCACGCCGTCCGACACCCCATTCTCCGGGCAGCCCCCCGCCCGCAGCCTCTCTCCCTCCCGCCCCCACCTCGAACCCCCCCCCCGCACCCCAACATCGTCACGCTCCGGCGCGAGGAGGCTTCCCGGATCGGCAGGATGTACCCCCAGGGCCGGCACCCGGTGAGTAGGCGCCAGGGCTGCGGGGGTGGGGGACCCGGGCGCCCCGGAACTCAGACCCCGACATTCCCCCCAGACCCCACTTCAGTCCGGCCAGCCCTTCAAGTTCTCGATCTTGGAGATCTGCGACCGCATCAAAGAGGAATTCCAGTTCCTCCAGGCTCAGTACCACAGGTGAGGGCGGCGGGGCGCCCCGCGGCTGCGGCCGACCCCGAGCTCACCTGCGAGCTCCTTCCGGACCCCCCGGGAGGGGGCGGGGCCACACAGGGGCGGGGCGGAGGGCAGCCCCTACCCGGGGGAGGAGAGAGCTTCCAGGTGGAAGGAGGGCAGGTGAGGTGGGTGGCGACGGTGGATGCTAAGACCTTTCGAGTCTGGGGGGGCGGGGAGGAATTGGGACCAGGAGCTGGGGTGTAAGGAAGTGGGGAGGGGGAGAACCAAACCCATCGGATGGCAGTCCGTTGGGGCAGATGCGGTGTCCGCGGGGTGTCCATAACGCTCTCTTCGTGGGTCATAGAGAGTGGGGTCCCCATGCCCTCTCTCCTTCCCAGCCTCAAGCTGGAATGCGAGAAGTTGGCCAGCGAGAAGACTGAAATGCAGCGACATTATGTCATGGTGAGGGGGTTGGCACGTGTCGGGGGAGTTTGAGCAGGGCTTGGCCTCAAGTGAAAACACTTGGACTGTGAATCTGAACTCAGTGTGCCCTCTGGGGTCGGTCCCCGCCCCTCTCAGGGCCTCGTTTTCCCTCCCTGTAAAATGGGCTGGTTGGGATTCCAGGCTCTTTCTCCCAGGACCCTCCCAGCTCTTCGAGAACAATGAGAGAAGGATGTCCCCCCCTCCTGGGCATCCTTGAGGGGCCAGGGTGTCTGGGCACTGCCACCTACCCTGCCTCCCTGGAGAGAGTGGAGGGGGGCCATGCTTCCCCCTAGGGGGTCCCAAGGGGCTGGGAAAATCTGTGCCCTGCTGTGATCCCCCAGCCTGGGGGCTCCTGGAAGACCCAGAGTCGCCCGGTACAGGGCTGGAGATCCGTCAGTGCTGTGGACATCCCTGCCCGGCTTTTCCTTTACAGTACTACGAGATGTCCTATGGACTCAACGTGGAAATGCATAAGCAGGTAACTGGGTTGGGGTGAAGGGGTTCAGTAGGGAGGGCAAGGGTTTGGAAGCACTGAGAGAGGGACCCAGCACTAGGGCAGTCTGCGGCAAGGTGCGGCCAGGTAACAGGGATCTTAAGCTGAAATCTCTGGGATGAGGGTCCAGATTTCAGCCTCAGGATAGGAAAATGATTCTGAACTTCTGGAGATCTGTCCAGCAGAAAGGGAAGCAGTGGGCGGGGCCTGGCATCCCTGTCAAGGAGGGCTCATGGCCCAGGCCGCAGGCTGTGTCAGGGAGGTGTGGAGGTGACCTCTCCCCTGGGAGGGGGCCGGATGGACAGTCTTGGAGGTCCCTTTCATCCTGGTGAGGCTGACATTTAGGAGTGGATCCTGTGGGTGGGTCTGACATGACCCCAAGCTTCTGTCGCTGTTGTGAAGGGTCTGAGATTGACCCTAGTGCTCTGAGTTTCTGAGACTCTCCTGTGCCTCCGGGTGTGATTTCAAGGTTCTGAGTCAGACCCACGGGTTCTGAAATTGATCCAGTTGTCCAGGATTCACCCTGAGATCCTGAGGCTGACTTCGGGTTCTCCAGTGGCTTCTAACAAGATGGAGATTCTGACCTCGAGGGAATCTTAGATTCTGTCCAGCAGGGTCGGTGGGTGGAGCCTAGTATCAGGTCTTCCTGGTGGGTGGGCAGGGAATGGAGGGTGCTTGGGGGTGTCTGCTCTGGTGTGCTTTCCCAGGTACATGTGGGCTCTGCTGGCTCTGTTGCAGGAAGGTGTCTTTCTGGAGCATGACGTCATCCCATGGGTGTATGAAATAGAGCCCCTTATAGGGCGGCAGACACAGGGTAGGGGCCAGGCCTTGGGAGCCTGGTTCTGCCCCTACACACAGCACACAGCACCCCTGCAACTCAGGCAGAAGCAAAGCACAGGCTTGACTTCCACACACCTGGAGATGCCCCAGCCACTCCTTTCCCCACCTAAAAGGCTCCCCCTCTGTTCAGGCCCTGTGAGGGACCCCTGGCCAGATCCGGCCTGTACCCTGTCTGCGATGAAACCTACAAGTGAAGCAAGCCAGTGTGTGTCCACTCTGCTGCTTGCTTCCCACGCTAAGCATGGCTTTCCTCGCGCATCTCCCACACCTGCGGGGTGTCCCACAGTACAGCACCATCTCACATCATCTGCCCGGACAGTGTCGGGGCTTGGCCCCATAGGGCCGCCCCCGCTTCAAATGCCAATGCTGAGTCTGGGCTCCTTTGCTTCTGACCAACCAGCTACAGGTCGGGGGTGCCCGTCATCCCTCCTTAGGGCTGATAATTTGCCAGAATGGCTCACAGAACTCAGAAAAAGTCTCACCGTTACCTGTTGTAAAGGGTATAAGCCTGGAGCAGCAGATGGAGGAGATGCAGAGGGCAAGGTGTGGGGAAGGGGTGCAGAGCTCCGACGCCCCCTCCCCAGGGCACCGCCTCCCAGCACCTCTGTGCGCTCGCCCTCCCCACCCCAAGCTCTCCAGACCCTGCATTTTAGAGTTTTTTTTTAAAAAAAAACTTTAGCTATTTAATTTGCACATGTTTCAGATAACTTCCTCCGACCCTCCCAGCCCCAACCTCCAGTCCTTGGGTCCCCAAGTCGGCCCAGGGAGCTCTTAGAGTCTAGAGGTGGCCGGATCTTCAGGCAGAACACTAATGCCAGCCCACAGTGGCCAAGGCAGTGACAGCAGCTGACTCCAGGACGTGGCTCAGAGTCCTGGAAGTCACAGGGAGGAGCCTCCACCTATCCCTGGAGGGCAGTGGGTCGGTGCCCCTTGAGGTGTGTGTTGACACCACGTGAGAGCCAGCAGGAGAAGGCAGGAGGGCACCTCGAAGTGGACAGTCACCTCATCACCTGCCCCTTCCGTGGCACTCTCCTTGCCTGCTACAAAGCTCAGCCTCCTCCAGCTCCACAGTGGACCCTTGGGCCCTAATGGGTGGGTCACTGGTAGCCCCCCCATTCCTCCACCGCCTAGACCTAGACATTGTTTTCATTGAGGCTTGATCGATGACATCATTGGCCCTTAGTGACCAACTCAATCGCCAGCACCTCTCCCCTCCCTGGAGGGGACTCAAAGTTCTAACCCTCAAATCAACTCAGGTGTGGTTGAGAGGGCCTTACAGTAACCAAAGATGCTCCCATTACCCCATCACTCACACGTCCCAAGGGTGTTAGGAGCTCCGTTCAAGGAACTGGGCACAAAGGCCAAATATGTGATTGCTCATCTATCACAATGTCACAGTCCCTTCCCCCTGGCTGCAGCCGGAGAGGGCCATGGGCCCAGCCAGGACCCAAATACCCACCCTCCAAGCCCCCTCCTGTTGCTTCCCACCAGGCGGAGATCGTGAAGCGCCTCAGCGGCATCTGTGCTCAGATTATCCCGTTCCTGACCCAGGAGGTGAGTGGGTCCCGTGGGGGCCGGAGGGGAAGCTGGAAGAAGACTGAAGGGCTGGCTGGGTGCCGCAGGCGCTGGTTCTGATGGGTGGCCCGGGCTGGCACCAGCTGGGGCAGGGGCTTCAGGGATGGAGGGAGGTGGTGGCTGAGGGGCTGTCTGGGCCCGAAGCCTGGCTGTGTGGCCTTGGGCAGCTTGTTTGCCCTCTCTGAGTCTCTGTTGTGAAATTCAGCAGAGCGGATCCATACGGGGTGGTGAGGACAATGCTAGGGGCTTAGTAAGCACCCAGTAAAAGTTCGCCAGCACACGTATGCTCAGTGAAGGAAGCCAGATGCAGAAGGACACACACTATGTGACTCACTTAAGGAGGTCCCCAGAGGCCTCAAACGCATAGCGACAGAAAGTGGATGGTGGGAGTCCCACCGGCCACATTTCAGGTGCTCGGTAGCCACATGTGGCTAGTGGCTTCTGGATCTGACAGTGCAGAGAGAGGACACTTTATCACTGCAGGAAGTGGTGTAGCACTGGACACCGAACACAGCAAAGGAGCAGAGAGACACAGCCAGATAGTTCTGGACAGATTCGGGCAGGTTTAGGGAGGCGGCTGCAGGTGGTGGCATTATGCAGAAAACAGAGGGCTCCTCGTGGGGGGCTGAGGCCAGAGGGAGGTCATTGGGGTGGGGGGGCGGGGCTCCAGTCCACATCTTTTGACCTGGGCAGTGGGTACGTGGGTGCTGATTTATGCAGTGGCTCTTTCCTGGCAGTGACCCTGCCTGAGGACATCTGTGGTTGTCAGGACTGGGATGCTCCCAGCATTGAGCGGGTAGGGCCAGGGATGCTGTTCGACATCCCACAGTGTCCAGGGAGTGACCTGGCCCTGATCTCGGTCAGCAGTGCAGAGGGGAGACCCTGACGTACAAACCCTGATTTATAATTATGCGCTTTAACGGCGCTTACATGCTTTTGTTTTTCTGTTTTACAATTTAAAAAGGAAGGGAGAGAGGGAGAGAAAGGAAAAAGGAACAGCAAGTGCAAGTGCGGGGGCAAGAGTGAGAGTGAGGGAGGAGACGGGCCCCAACTGCCATTGCTTGGGCAGGTGGGGGCTCTCCCCTGAGGACCCCATTTTCCATACCCTCCCCTGCCTCCCAGCATCAACAGCAGGTGCTACAAGCCGTGGAGCGTGCCAAGCAGGTGACTGTGGGGGAACTGAACAGCCTCATTGGGGTGAGTCATCCTGGCCTCTGCCCTTGGGGGGAGACCCCGCCCCAGTTCCCTGCACCCAGTAGGTGCCAAAGCTGGGGATGCTGGGTGGCCAGCTGGCCTGGGTTTTGGCTGCCCTGGAGACCTCAGGGATGTTCCTTGCGCCCAGACCCTGTCCCCAGTCTCCAGGCCCACCCTCCCTCCTTTCTAGCAGCAGCAGCTCCAGCCACTGTCACATCACGCTCCCCCTGTGCCCCTCACCCCTCGCCCTGCGGGGCTGGTGGGTGGCAGTGCCACGGGGTTGCTGGCCCTGTCTGGAGCGCTGGCCACCCAGGCCCAGCTGGCTGCCGCCGCCAAGGAGGACCGGGCAGGCGTGGAGGCCGAGGGCTCCAGAGGTAAGTGGACAGCGCCAGGTGGCACTGGCGGGGTGCGGTGCGGGCAGGGAAGGCCTGGCAGGCTGCTCTGCTCAGAGCACTGAGCTCGGCTAAGCGTGAGGAGGTGAACGAGGGGAACCACAGGGCCCCTTTACTCCCAACTGGCAGCGTGTCCTTGGACGCCCTGGGCGTGTATCTGACTGGCACGAGGAAGGGGTGATCCACTCCTTGCCAAGGGTGTTGGAAGGAGAAGGGAGATTCTGAGTTGGGAAGAGGGATTTATAAACTGTGAAGGGCTGTGCCACATCTGTCACCATGGGAGATGACACCCTCATTCTTCTTTCCTTTTCTCTCCCTCACCCCTAACCCACCAGTGGAGCGAGCCCCGAGCAGGGTAAGTTGAGTGGCATCTGGTGACTGGGCCTCTTCTATGACATTTGCTTTGTATTCCCTTGTGGCTGAAGCCGCTCCTTCTGAGCTGACAGGGACCTGAGAAGGAAACCCACCTCCCACTTTCAAACGGGGTCGCCTGGGAGACGCCCACAGGCCGAAGTTTTCTTTATTTACAATTTTCCACCTTGAGTTGTTTTCGCAGTCGAATAAATGAACAAATGAATGCATGCCTGTGGAAGCATTCTGTCCATCCTTTTGTTCATTCATTTATCCACCACCCACTCAATATCCTCATGAGCTACAAGAGCACTGTCCAATAGAAATACTATGTGAGCAGGTATGGGATTTGTAAAAAAAAAATAATAATTTTGAAAATAATTACAGAGGCACAGAAGGTTGCAGAGAAAGGTACCAGGAGGTCCCATGCACCCCTCACCCAGCTTCTCCCAGTCAGCTACCTTAGAAAACTTCGGTGAAATTAACTTCAATTATGTATTTTAACACAATGTATCCAAAATGTTTCAATCTGTAAATGATGGGCGAGATTTTAGGTCCTTTTTATTGCCCTAGGTCTCTAAGAGCCAAATGCATTTTGTGCTCGGAGCTCATCTCAGCTCCTCCCCCCACCTCCCCGAGACACTAGGCAATGTCTGGGGACATTTAGAAGGTCCCATTTCCCAGATGAGACGCTTGAGGCACAGATCCTAATAACACAGTGTCCCGCTCAGCCTTGGCTGGGCCAGGATGCAGTCCTGGGTCCCGGGTCCCAGGGCCCTGACCCTTCTTCCTGCCTGGGTCCTCTCTGCAGAGCACGTCCCCCTCACCCCCCGAGAGTGTGGTGGGAGAGGAGCGAGCAGGTGGACCAGGTGGCAACGGGAAGCAGCGAACTGAGGAAAAAGATCTGTCTGGACCTTATGTGAGTAGAGAGAGGCAAGAGGAGGAATGGGGTGGGCACCCAGGGCCTGGCCCTGCTCTTGTCCTTGCCCCTCAGAACCTTCCAGAGTCCAGCTCTGTCCATGACTCTCTTGCTCCAGAGCCTTGCGTAGCTCCCCACTGCTGGCCAATCAGGAGAGACCCTGTGGGCCCAGGCTTAAGCCCCTACAGCGTCCCTATCTCCTAGCTTTTGCTCCAGTGGTTCCCTCCTGTTCCCTCCCCGAAGAACCCCCTTCTCCCTGCATCTCAGAAACCAGGGTCTGCATCCAGGCACAAAAAGCTGTCTCCTGCAGGAGGTTGTCCTTGACCCTTCCTGGAGGGCTGGGGCCTCTCCTGTCATTGTCAGAGCAATTGCTGCTCCTACAGGGTCAGAATCAGGTGGCCCAGGGGCCAGGCTGCGAGTGGGGGTTGGGTCGTAGCCAGCTGGGGGTACTTGTCTCATCTAGAGGGGCAGCTTCAACCTGGTCCAGCTGACCGGTGGGGCCCAGTATCGCCAATCTTGCTGTTCCTCAGAGAAACCTTTAAGCTTTGAAAAACTTTTTTTGTTAAACATAAGAGCTTGTTTTGTAAATGTCAGCAACTAATTTTGTTTTAAAGAAAACTGGGGATAAGGAGGTCAGAGGAAACCCAACTGTAGGGCTGATGTGGCCTCCAGGCTGCGACCTTTGGTTCCAGCCAAACCGGAGGGCAGCCCAACTGTGCGCTTCTCTCTAGGGCAATGAAGAGCCATAGAAGGATGTGGAGCAGATGTGGGATAGGTCTCAAGGAAGTCCCTCGGGGGCCAGCTTGGAAGGCTACCTGGAGGAGGCAGGGCTGCGAGCCAGGATGCGGGGGGGGGGCGGTTAAAAGCTGTGGGAGTGGGGCCTGGGCAGACAGGTGTGTTGAGGGGAGGGACACAACAAGTCCTAGGCGCCAGCTCCATCTCCCTCATCCCCTGTGAGGGACCCTGGCACCCCCGAGACCTCTTTTGTGCTGAGTGAATGCAGCCTCCCTTCTAAACCTAATGAATGGGCTACTACAGCCCCAGGATCCCGATCCAGCCCAAGTGAGCTCTCTCCTCCATTTCCCCCACCCTCACCCCAGGAGAGCGACGAGGACAAGAGTGATTACAACTTGGTGGTGGATGAGGTGAGTTGGGTTCCAGCCTTCTCCACCTCTGATGTCCTGGAATCAGGCAGAGAACCGGGTCTGGACACAGAGCTAGTGTAGGTTTTCCAGTGTGTGGGGGGCCCGGAGGGGGTGGGGTTCCTGGTCCTCTCCCTGAGGGATGCCCAGGGCTGGGGGAAGCAGGGGATCCTGGACGCTTCAGGCCGACATCCTCTCCATAGCACCAGAGGGGAAACTGATACCCTGACACACTGAGGATGGGCAGCGGAAGTGGCTTCGAGCCCTGGCCCACTGTGTGATGTTGGGGGAGTGACTCCCTCTTCCCTGGCCTCTCATTCCCCCACCTGCCCAGTGGGGGACACAGAGCCAGGTCCTTGTAAGTCGTTGCTGCATACACTTATGGAGCAGGTCCCGTCACTAGACCCGCTTACAGATGAGCAGATGGAGGCACAGGAGGTTTCAGAAGCCTTCCAAGGCGGGCCGCAGGTCGGGGTGGGGTGCAGGAGGGGTACAGAGAGGGGCTCTCCTTCCTCACCCACTTTACCTCACTCGACATTGCCTTCTCAAACCAGGACCAACCCTCAGAGCCCCCCAGCCCAGCCACCACCCCGTGTGGAAAGGCGCCCATCTGCGTCCCCACCCGCCGGGACCTTGTGGACAGTCCCTCCTCCTTGGCCTCCAGCCTCGGCTCTCCGCTCCCCAGAGCCAAGGAGCTTGTCCTGGTAAGGAGTAGGGGAGGCCTCGAACTCACTTTGTTCATCCTGGGGACCCAGAGACAGACGCCACCCATTACATGTGGGGTGATGAGCCACCAGGCCGGCATGGTCCAGCGTTCCCTGAAAACCCCCTCTACCCTGTTCAGGAAATGTTCCCTAAGTGGACTCTGTCTGTTGCACCAAAGTAAATATTAAAAGGCAACTTTGTAAGTAAACTTGGGACACACACATTAAAAGGCAACTCACTGACTTCCCGCCTGAAACTAAGTATTCCTGGCAATGAGTAGGAAATCCCCTGGAGACAGACCCCAGAGGACTGTAGCTCAGGGCTCTCCCACCGGCCACTCGGGCCTGGCCAGTGCCATGATGGCCTTTGGGAGGCGCGGAAGGGACCAGCCCCAGCCTGAGATGCTGTCCCCTCCACGATGGAGGATTAATATCCGAGCAGCTTCCTCCCAGCCTCTCACGGGGCTAATTCAGGTGTGGGGACCGGGGCTAATTCAGATGTGGGGACCGCTTAAGAGCATTCCTGGGGGAATTCTCAATTCAGCTCCATTTGTCTCTCCTCCTCCCCCAAATCTCCGCAGACCCCAGGCCTGAACCTACCCAGGGAGAGTGCTGTCAGTTTCTAGGCCACCCCTCCCAGCAGGTTGCCATGGCAACCAAGGCTGGGGCTGCTGTGCCTCTCCTGTGCCCTCCTCCCACGCCAAGGAGACTGGAGAGAGCGGGGGAGGGGCAGCTCCGCTCTAATGGAGAAGGCCTCCCTGTCCCCATGTTGTCCCCGTCCGCTCCTTGTGGGTGTGTGAGCGTGGCCATCGCGATATTTGTCATCGCGTGATGGAAAGATGAGATGTGACGGACACGAGACAAGGATGTGAAGTTTCTTGAGAGGCAGAGGAAGCGATGGCAGAAAGCCGGGACAGCACAGCACACTCCTGGGTGGAGGCCTGGCTTCCCCGCTCTTCCAGTGTCCTCAGGGGAAGGGACAGCTGTGGCGGACACCCTCCCCGTGGAGAAGGAAGAGCCCACCAGTACCAGGCGCCGTTCCTTCGTCTGAGGGAACGCCGTGTGGTCTCTGTCACCAGCCCATTCCCGCTCCTTGTCTCCAAGGGACCTGACAGCCCGACTCTGTCTGCGGCCTCCTGTGGCCTGCGCGCTCTGCAGGGCGCCCTGACTACATCCGCTTTCCTGTGCCTCTCACCACGCGCCATGTCACACGTGTGCCTGGTTCTCGCCATAGTCGTGCGCGTCAGTTCCCCGCACCATGCACATGTTTGCACGCGCCCAGGTGCCCGCCTGGCATCCCGATATGTACAGACACCCACATGTCCCCTGTGCTCAGGGGATCAGCCGTGGGGCCCGTGCCCCTCATGTGTGCGCCTCTGAAATCGCAGCCACCTGCCAGAGCCCGGCCGACCTCAGGTCCCCCTGCTGCCTTCTCCCGCCCGTCTCTCCCAGAGCTTCGGGCTGCAAGGTGCCAGGTCCCCGGTGGTGATCAGTCCTGCCCTGTCTCCCCAGAATGACCTTCCTGCCAGCACTCCTGCCTCCAAGTCCTGTGACTCCTCCCCGCCCCAAGACGCGTCCACCCCCGGGCCCAGCTCAGCCGGTCATCTGCGCCAGTTTGCTGCCAAGCCAGGACCTTCCACAGACAGTATTGGCGAGTACCCGCTGGTGCCTGCCAGAGCAGGTCTCCTGGGGGGGGGGGTGGCGGGAACTAGAAAATGGCAGGCGGCATGGGGGAGGCAGGAGGTTGGGATTCCAGTCCTGGCATGGCCTTGACTCTGAGCTGGATGCTGCCTGACTCTGGGCCTCAGTTTCCTTATTGCCTTGGCTTGATGGGTGGGGAAACTGAGGCCCAGAGACAGGAAGTGACTTGCCAGGGACGTCAGCCTAGTGTGCTGGAAGGACAGCTTTGAAGTGAGAGAGGTGTGGGTTTGAAGCCAGCCTTGGAACTGGCCAGCTGTGACTTTGGGTAGGTGATCCGACCTCTCTGAGCCTCAGGCTCCCATCAGTAATATTGAGGTGACAGTGCCCTTTTCTGTCTTACGGCCAGGCCGGTGCTGGTTCTGGGGTTCCAGAAAGATCTGAGCCCTGAGATTTGCCTTCAGGAAGCTGCCAAGTGTGGGGGGGGGGAAGATCCTGACCCCAAACCCCCAGCCTTGTGTGATCAGGGCTGCCAGGGAAAGAAGGGACCCAAGGCGGGCAAGGCTGGAGGCCAGGGCAGGAGTGGGGAGGGTCATGGTGTTCCTGAGATGTTGCCGGATATTGGGTCTAAGTTTTGAGGGACGAGTAGGAGTTCCGAAGCTGAAGAAGGATAGAGGAAAGCACTTCAGCCAGCAGAACTACATCTGTGAACATCAAGATACAACAAAGTGTGGTGAATGCTGTGCCAGAGCATGGGAACCTTAAGGACAGGCCAAGGAGCCGGCACCCTGTCCCCAAGGCAGTGGGAGGCAGAATCTGGGTCCAAGATGTCTGAACTCCTGTCTCTGTCTCACCTCGTTCAGCCCTGAGAAGCCCTCTCCCCCTGTCCAGTCCCTTCACCACATCCTTCAGCCTGGGCTCCCACAGTGCTCTCAATGGGGACCTCCCTGTGCCCAGCTCCTACGTCAGCCTCCACCTGTCCCCCCAAGTCAGCGGCTCAGTGGTGTATGGACGCTCCCCCTTGGTGAGTCCTCAGGGTGGGAGATGCCAGGAGGTGTCAGCACGGCCTGGGGGCTTGGGGGGGGGAGGCTGGGAGGAGGAGCCAGTTATGCAAGGAGAAGCAAAGGGATGGGGAAAGGGAGGGGAGGCCTGGCTTGGCAAGTGCATGGGGGAAGACAATCTGGGGGTCTCAGTAGCCCCACAAATGTAATGCAAATCGAAGTGACTGTGACTGTAGAAAAAGTGACTGCGATTGTGATGCATTAAGAGGAACAGGAAGCCCAGCCATGGGAGGTGAGTGGCCCTTTAATTCCTGGAAGAAGCTGCACAGTTTCAGCTCTGATTTTTAATGGACTGTGACAGTTCTGGTAGGTGGGAAATGAAGGACGAGCTGAGGGAGAGGACTGGAAGTGACGCCCCATGAGGAGGAGGTGAAGGGATGAGGGCTGAGACCCCTGCGTGGGGCTGGAGGGAGCTGACGGGGCGTGTGTGGGCCCCAGAGGGCAGGCAGTACCAGGGCAAACAGTTGGTGAAGTGAGCAGTCCCAAAGTGGATCAAGATGCCTACTACTAGAGATGCCCAGGCCCGAGGCCAGGGGGACATTTACAGGAGATGTCATAGAAAAGGGGCCAGCACATGCTTTCTGTAAGGAGCCAGGGAGTGGATATTTTTGGCTTTGCAGACCAGCCCCTGCTACCACTAACTACTCCACTCTGCCTTTGTAGCTCAAAAGCCACCATAAACAACATATAAATAAATGAGTGTGGCTGCGTGCTGATAAAACTATTTACAAACACAAGCAGGGGGCCGTAGTTTTCCATCCAACACTGGGGTTCTAGGAGTCTCTGGATGGAGACCTTGGGGTTCCCTCATGTGAAAGCTCTCGCACCTATAGTATGCGAGAGGAGAGGACATCTGTGCTGTGCTGGGAGGGGCTGGTGACCAGAGAAGGGCATGACAGGGGAGCTTGGGAGAGGATGGGCATGAGTTTGCGTCCTGCCCTGCTACACGTCCCTTTGCATTTTGGCAGATGGCCTTTGAGTCTCATCCACATCTCCGCGGGTCATCCATCTCTTCCTCCTTGCCCACTGTCCCTGGGGGAAAGCCGTGAGTACCGGGTGGGGCTCCACTAAGGGGCTGACATGGTGGGCTGGGGGCCGGAGTTCCCTGCTGCCTCTCCAGAAAGTCTCTTCTGTAAGATAATGGGGCTCCCACCTACCTCGGGTCTACCTGCCCCTTCTCCCTTCTTTCTTTTCTCTAGAGAGAGGGGCAGGTAACCTGCCAAGTTTGGACCAGTGGTTCACATCAGAGCTAGATTTTGCCACCTCCCCCACCTTGGACACTCGATAGTATCCAGTGATATACTGGGGTGACACATGGCATGCATCCAGCTGCTAGTGGGTGGGGGTCGGGGATGCCGCCCAACACCCCATCGCTCCCAAGGCGGCCCCCCACGTTGAATGACCAGGCCCCAGGTTCCTGCCCTCAGAAAGGCAGTGTTCTACAGCTGCTGCTGTCCGGTCCTTGTGGCTCCTGGGCACTCGAAATGTGGCCAGCGCCACCGAAGAACTGAAATTTTAAGTTTATCTGAATGTAACCGGCCGCTACGGCCACCATTCTCTGGAATCCTGAGGAGTCTTCGAGGGCCCACGCTAAGCGCCCGCCCCCTGCGCAGGGCCTACTCCTTCCACGTGTCCGCGGACGGCCAGATGCAGCCGGTACCCTTCCCGGCGGACGCGCTCGTGGGCGCGGGCATCCCGCGGCACGCGCGGCAGCTGCACACGCTGGCGCATGGCGAGGTGGTCTGCGCCGTCACCATCAGCTGCTCCACGCAGCATGTGTACACGGGCGGCAAGGGCTGCGTGAAGGTGTGGGACGTGGGCCAGCCCGGCGCCAAGATCCCTGTGGCGCAGCTCGACTGCCTGGTGAGGCGCGGGGCGGGGCAGGGCGCGGGGTGGGGCCTGCATGGCCGTGGGCGGGGCTTGTCACCCCACAGGTGGGCTCAGACCCGGCAGGGGCGGGGCTTGTCACCCCACAGGAGGGCTCTCAGACCCGGTGGGGGCGGGGCTTGTAGGCGAACAGGTGGAACCTGGCGGGGCGGGGCTTGTAGGCCGGGGGGCGGGGCTTCTTGGCTGACCAGCGGTGGGATCGGGGCTCCTGGAAGGCCAGGCTGCGGGGCCAACCCCCCGCCCCATCCCTGTCCCCCCCAGAACCGCGACAACTACATCCGCTCCTGCAAGCTGCTGCCGGACGGCCGGAGTCTGATCGTGGGCGGGGAGGCCAGCACCTTGTCCATCTGGGACCTGGCGGCGCCCACGCCCCGCATCAAGGCCGAGCTGACCTCCTCGGCGCCCGCCTGCTACGCCCTGGCCGTCAGCCCCGACGCCAAGGTCTGCTTCTCCTGCTGCAGCGACGGCAACATCGTGGTCTGGGACCTGCAGAACCAGACCATGGTCAGGTGGGCGGCGGTGCCCGCGCGCGGGGGAGGGGCGAGGGGCGGCCTGGGAGTTGGGGGGAGGGCGCTGGGGCCGCGGCGACTCCACGAGACGCCCCCCTCCCCGCCCCAGGCAGTTTCAGGGCCACACGGACGGCGCCAGCTGCATCGACATCTCCGACTACGGCACTCGGCTCTGGACCGGGGGCCTGGACAACACCGTGCGCTGCTGGGACCTGCGCGAGGGCCGCCAGCTGCAGCAGCACGACTTCAGCTCCCAGGTGTACGGGGCGGCGGGCGGGGTGGGAGCTCCGCAGGGCCCCCTCCGTTCCTGCCCGCCCCCAGCCACTCTCCTCCAGGTGCTGGGCGGGACCAGGGGCCTGCTCTGTGTCCCTCTGTCCCGACTTTCAGACACAGGCTTTTCCCCCTTTATTCTCCAAAGACAGGTGTGCAGAACCACAGACGACCTGGTTCCTAGTAAGCTGTGGAGCCGCTAAGACTCTCAGATCATCTTCCCAGAAGCTCTTACCAAGCCATTTCCCCATCCTTTTGTCTCCTTGTGTAGAGGGTTTCTCCACCCAGCCTTCAACTTTTGACCCTACCGAGAGCTCCTGACTACCCCCCACCCCGGGACTCACCGTGGGGGAGGCCTTAAGGGGCATGTCAAGGACCTGGCCTCCGTGTTGCAGTCTCACACACGCCGTGCCCTGGGACACTTCTAGACCTCCCCATGTACTGTTGCCTCTGGCTGACATGCCTTTCCCCTCTTCTCTCTAGTTGGTCCACTCCTACTCATCCTTCGAAACCCAGTCTGTCCCCCTCCTTGAAGCCTGGTGGGGGGGTCGCCCCCAAACTTTGCTCTACCTTCCTTTCAACTGGGAGTTTTCTTAATAATGAAACCCCGGGGGGGGAGGTGGACATAGCTGTCCATTCCTTGTTCCCGAAGCTGATGGACTGCATACATGTCGGGGGTTCCCATCCCACCAGGCACCCCGTCTTTATCCAGGGACGCACCTGACCCCGGGAGAGAACATGTGAACACTTCCAGTCTTTTCTCTGCTGCACGTTCCTGACTGTTTGCACACAGGTCTTATCTGCCAGTTAAGCCTCTGAGAGGTTTAAGACGGAACAGGGCCTTTGGCCCCTCTCTGCCTCGCTTGGGGTGGGGCACAGAATGAGGAGGCCACCAGGTCCTCTCAGATGAAAGTACAAAGACGCGTTGGCACGGGCTGGGGGGAAAAGTGCAGGCCGGGAGTCAAAAGGCCTTCTCTAACCAGCGAATGTGCGGCGCCGTGACCTTGAGCCAGCGGCCTCGCTTCCCTCCCACCATCTGCTCAAGGGGAGCCACTGTCCTCCGGCTGCACCCCCTCCTTCCGCCCTCCTTCTCTCCCTCCTTCCCTCCCAGAGCTGTTGTGCGCTCAGAGCAGATAATGGATGTGAGGCCCTGGAAGGGCTTCTGTGTAATGCTGATTAATATTAATGATTTGACATGCAGTCGCCTGCTGCTTCCGGGCCCTGGGCCAGCTGCCTCTCCTCACAGGGCCGGGGGTGCAGCAGGAGAGCCCTGGACCTCTCCCCTCCCCCCATCCCCCTCCCTCTGGGCATCCCCCACCAACCCAAGGGGTTTCTGACCACCCCTCTCCCCTCCTCACCCCCAGATTTTTTCCCTGGGCCACTGCCCCAACCAGGACTGGCTGGCTGTGGGCATGGAAAGCAGCAACGTCGAGATCTTGCACGTCCGCAAGCCGGAGAAGTACCAGCTGCACCTTCACGAGAGCTGTGTGCTGTCCCTCAAATTTGCTTCCTGCGGTGTGTCTGCCTGGGTCTGGGTGGGACTCCAGGCCCCTAGGGCAGGGTCCCCAAATGCAGTGCAAAACCAGAAACCCACAGGCTACCACGAGCAGGACAACTAGTTAAAATAGAACCTCAGATAAACAACAAATAATTCCTGAGCATAAGGAAATCCCAAGCATGCACGGGACATACTTATACTAAATGCAACTCGTTTATTGGTACGAATATATCCCGTCTATCCCATGGGACATTTTTAGGCTAAAAAGTTGTTTTTTAGCACATGTCCTAAGTATTGCATGGGATGTATAGACACTAAGGAAGAATGACGTAGTTGGGACATGGCTACGCTAGAGGCCATGTGTGGTTTGTCGAGGCTGGATCGTGACTGGGCACTGTGGACTTTGTCTGGCCAGCCCTCTGGGAAATGGCAGGATTCAGCCTCGGTTCTCTGAGGGGCCTCATATCCCCCAGATGAGGGCAGAGTTGCTTGAGAGGGGGGGTCTGTCCTTCCCCCTCTTGGAGCTGCAGTTCCCCCCCTCTCTTCAGGCCCTCCCTCCTCACGTCACCTCTCCCCACCCCTCCCCCAGGGCGCTGGTTTGTGAGCACCGGGAAAGACAACCTGCTCAATGCCTGGAGGACGCCCTATGGCGCCAGCATTTTTCAGGTACTGGGGTCTGGGGTCCCCAGCCCTGCAGGACACCGTGTGCCCAGGGGCCTCAGGGAGACTCGCGTGGCAGTTGGAGGTGCCTTCCCAGGGGCTCCGTCACCCACCACCAAAGCAGGGTGGGCAAACGTCAGCCCGCAGGCCACGGGCCACACCTGTGCACAGCCTGTTTTGAATTGTGGTGGAACACACACACACGCACACACACAAGTTGCCATCTTAACCATGTTTCCGTGCACGGCTCAGCGGTATTAAGCGCATGCACATCGCTGAGCCACTGTCCCCACCATTCAGTCTCCAGAACTTTCTCACCTTCCCAAGCTGACCCTCTGGCCCCATCACACACTCACTCCCTTCCCCTCCCCCAGCCCCTGGCTCCGCCATCTCCTTCCTGTCTCTGTGGATCTGACTCCTCTGGGGACCCCCTGTGAGTGGGACCGCACGGTGTCTGTCCTTCTGTGTCCAACTGCTCTCCCTGAGCACCACGTCCTCCAGCTTCGTTTCCATGGTGGCCGGTGTCAGAATGTCCGTCCCTATTTAAGGCTGAGTAGTAGTCCCGTCTGGATGGACCGCGCTGTTGAACCATCACCTGCCAATGGACACATGTTTCAATCCTGTTGCCGGGAACATTCACATATGAGTTTTTGTGCGGACACATGTCGTTTCTCGTGGGCCCATAGCTAGGAGAATTTCTGAATACTTTAATTTTTGGAAAAACCGCCAGTCGGCTCTCCATTTTTTCCATTCCCACCAGCAGCACAGAGGGTTCAAAATTCTCCCATCCTCACCACTTGTTAGTGTCTTTTTTTGACAGCCATCCTCGTGGGTGTGGTTTTTATATTTTTAAAGGGTCGTAAAAAAGAAAAAGAATATATAACTATTTATCTGGCCTCTGGACTTAACTGCTAAAGACTTATTTAGACTTTGGGCCTGAACTGAGTTCACTGTTGGGCCCCTACGGAAACCTGGCTGCATGCTCAGCCCCCTGCTGTGCTGCCCTCCTGCCTCGTATACCCTCTCTGAGCTTCCCAGGAAAGGACAGTGCTCCAGTCCTCCTCTCGGTGTCCAGATAACGGAGGACCTGCTCTTCCCAGGGGCATCTAGAAAGGCTCAGTTCTGGTTCTGTTGTCTGTCTCAGCCCCACCTTGACCTCAGGCTTGTTCTCGGCTGGTGCCAGCCGCTCACCGCCTTTGCCCCTTCCTTCTGTGGAGCGGGTGGTCAGGAACTTGGGCCACCTGGTGCCAGCATCGGCCACGCCTCACCTCTCCCTTCTCTCTCTCCCCCCTCCTGACAGTCCAAGGAGTCATCCTCGGTGCTCAGCTGTGACATCTCTGGGAATAACAAGTACATCGTGACAGGCTCGGGGGACAAGAAGGCCACCGTGTATGAGGTGGTCTACTGAACTCCCCTTCCTGCACCCCTGACTCTACTCCTGGGGGTGTCCGGGACAGGGACCCCACATCCCCTCTCCAGCCGTACCTGTGGGCGCCGAATCTCACCTGCCCTCTGGCCGACCCCCCACACCTTCTCCTGCTGGACATGGGGCCAGGAGGGCACGGGGACTTTGGGAAATAAATGTATTTATCACAACTGCCTCTGTCTCAGGCGGGGGGAACCAGGAGCCATCACTCCTCTTGGGCAGCTGTTACTGAGGGACGGCCACTTCCCAGCCGTGTGACTATGCGTTCGTGGCTTTCTTCTTTCCTAATCTGGACAATGAGGTTATTCATTCTGCGTGAAATGCCATGGAGTATGCCAGGAATGGGTGTGGTGTGGGCCGCATGACTGGCCTGGTTGTTGAACAGACGTTCCTCACGTCTGCCCATATGGCAGGTGGGGTCCGACTCCAGGCCTACATGCAGGGCTTCAGGATGGCGGAGGGTTCACCACCTTGACACGTAGTGTCAGGGTCCGACATGGCAGGGAGACGAGTCACACATGGCTTTTAGACCTGGCCCAAATGTCCCTTAGTGCCAGCCCTCTTTACGGTGTCACCTCAACTGTTCACACACACAGAGTGGCGGATTCCAGGGGAGCACGTGACTATTTGGGGTGCAGTCATGTTTCCTTATAGACCGAAAGGTAACTCCTAAGAGCCTGACACTCACTGTCACAGCAGAAGTCCCAGTCCCAGAGGAGATGGCAGCGAAGCCGAGAGCTGAGGGAGGAGGAATGGCTGTTGGGAAGGGCCATGAAACAGGGAACAGCATGTGCAAAGGCTCAGAGGTAAGGACTCCGGATCCGGCGTAAGCAGAGGAAGCCCACATCTAAGGGGGCCAGAGAAGGGGGACAGGGCCTACTGGGGTGGTGACCAGTCAGGTCTGGGTTCTGGAAGCTCCGTGGGCTGCGGTGAGGCCTGTGAGTCAGAAGGGACTGGGGGGGCGGGAGTAGGGATGCTGCTGGGGCTTTCTGCGGGGAAATGGCAGGGTGACAAGGTGACTGGAATTTCTTTGTGGAGAAATAATTGCCTGGCTAAGGAATGGACCTGTCGCTGCCATCTGGGGCGCTGCTTTTCCTGGAAGGACAGGTGAGCAGATGGCGATCCTGGGGAGTCCCAGGAAGAGGGTGGACCTGTCCAGGTGTGAGTGGACGGGGTGTCTTGGGAAGCACTGAGGCCCCTGCCCCTGGAATCGTGCAGGAAGTAGCTGGGAAACATCTCTCCGTGGTACGTGGAGATCGGCTGGGGAGCAGGAGGGAGTGACCCCGCCGTCCCCTCCCCTGTCGCGGGCAGTGGCTTTGGTTAGATTCTCAGACCCAGGGGCCTTCTAAATCTTGAAGAAATGGCCAGGGGACAGGACACAGACCCAGATCAGCTCTGCTTTTTCCACTGGCTTTATTACATGTGACAAGGACCACCGGGCCCCCCACCACACCCCTCTACCATGCCCCGCTGTGCCTGGGGGACGAAGACCAAAAAAAGAACTCTGAGTTGAGATGGCACAAGCAAGGCCCTCAGTATGTGATCTGGTACACTGAGGCGTGATCCTGGGACCCTGTGACGACCAGGCGGTTGTTAAGGGACACGTCACAGCACATGATGGAGGAGGTCTCGGGTACCTGGGAGAGTCAGGGAACAGAGCGAGAAGGGCTCACTCACCCTGCACCCCGACTCTGCCTGCCTGTTTAAATGTGGCCTCTCCCTCTGGGGCCTCCACTTTGGGACCCCTGGGCTCAGCCTGAGAGTCAAAGACACTGCCCGCCCAGGTACCTGGAACACCATGGTCCCCTTGGGCATGCTGTAGATGCTGACCAGGTTGTCCATCCCAACGCTCACCCACCACTGGCCTGGAAGGAGGCAGAGAGGCACGGGGTCAAAACTGGCAGCTGAGGGTAGCCCCCTGGGGATCTGGAACAGAGAGGCTCCTGCCCACGAAGGGTGTGAGGTCGAGGGCCCAGGAAGGGTCAGGAAGGGTTGAGCCCAGTCCATCTGGGTGAGCTGGACCCTACGGGAGGCCAGGGGCCACGGGAGGCTGCCCCCACCCACTCCTGGCCACTCACCCAAGGGGGAGAACTTGAGACCGAGGATGGTGCTGTCCTTACATCCCACCATGTGCTTCTGGCCCCTGCAGGTGGGCTGCAGCCACTGCTGGCCATTGGCTGTGCCCACCAGAAGCCAGTCCTCCCGGGGGCTGGGGGACATGCTTATTATCTGGAGGTAGGTGGCAGGAAGGCACCTGGTCAGGGCCCCGCCTGGCCGGGAGGCGGGAAGGCGCGCAGGGGCCCAGCCTGGGGTTAGCCACCTGCCTGCTTCCTGGCTGCGCTGATAAGCAGCCTCACGACCCTACGACCTTGAGCCTCAGTCTGCTCATCAGCAGAGTGGGCTGGCCCGGAGCATGTCCATCGTGTCCCCTGTCCCTCCCAGCATCACCGAGACTCGGGGCAGCACTATCCTCCCACCCCACCCTTCAACATCCACCTCCTTCTCTAGCCCGAGGCCCGGCCGCTCCCTGGCCAAGCAGGCCCCACCCTGTTCTGCACACCTGGGACTCAAATTGGTGTTCCTGAGGCTGCCTAGTGGCCCTCAGGTCCCAGCGACGCAGGCAGGCATCCAGACCCCCCGCCCAGATGTTCTGGCCTTTGACAGAAATGCTCTTGGCTCCATTTGGGGGGCCCAGCAGGTCCCTGGCCAGGAGACACGGAGGGGGTTGGGCTGAGACTCTGAGCTTTGGGCCCCAGGCATGTCACCCACCTAACTCCCCCCACCAGGCGGACGGGGACACTGAAGTGAACCCAAAGTGCCTCCACTAGGCTTTGAGGAGACAGCTCAGCCACAGTTTGAACCTGGGTCTTGGACTTTCTCAGATCCAAGTTCAAGCAGGCGAGGGGCTTTCACCTGGAAGCTGCTGGATTCCCGCTCAGGGGCGAGGTGGGCAGGGGCTCGCAGGCTGACCCGCCCAGCCTGAAGTCACACCTGACCACGCTCTGGTCCCGCAGGTCCCAGATTCTGACGGTGCCATCGGTGAAGCCGGCGAAGGCCAGGCTGTCCTCCAGACTAGCGGCCAGGGCCTGGCAGGTGAGGCCCGTGCAGGGCAGCTCAGCTGTCACATGTAGGGAGGGCGCCATCAGGTCCCACACGCTCACGCCGGCCAGGTTGCGGCCACCTGCCAGCAGGGTGGTGCTGTTGGAGATGAGCAGGCAGGTGCGCAGGCAGGCCCCGCGGGTCTGGGGGGCAGAGGCCAGGGTGAGCTTTGTTCCCCTCCCCCGACAGCTCTGCCTGTTCCCAGCAGCCCTGTCCCTGGGCTGGCCCGGACCTCACCTGCACCGGCAGGTGGCCCTCAGGTAACCTGTCCTCCACCACCTGGCGGACCAGGCTCCACACCTTGACGCCAGTCCTGCTGCAGGTGAACGCGTGCCGCGTGAAGCTGCTCACCGCCGTGGCCAGCACCGGCTCCCCGTGGGCCAGCCTGCGCACCCGCTCCATCCTGCACGGGATGGCCAGCTTCTGGCACTGGCAGGGCAAGGCGTCCGGCTTCTTCCAGGTGTCTTCGAATTCCTCGGGGTCCCAGCATCTTAGGAGGGGAGGCCTCGGCGTCACTAGCCTGCCCGTGAGCCCCTCTGCCCAGAGGGCGTGGGGTCTTCTCTCAGGCCCCCTTTCCCACTACACCGCCCTGCCCCCAATCTCTACCCACAGCCCACCTGGAAAACCCATGCTCATCTCGGGGTCCTCGCCATCATAACCCCTCCTCTAGGCCAGCTGCCTCTCACCCAGCTGTGCACCCCCAGCCTCAGCCACAGGTTGGAACTGCAGGGATCCAGCGCTGACACAGCCCCCCACTTCCCATTCCAAGGGAGGATCCTTCCTCAATTCCCTGAACCCCGGGCTGGCTGTGTAGGGCGGGGCAGCACCGTGTGAAGGGGCGAGGGAGGGCACACCCACACGGCTGATCCCCTCCACCCCCTGGGGACAGAGGCACGGAGAGGAGGACAGAGTCCACACTCACATGGGCTTCATGAGGCGACAGACTCTCCCAGCGGGTGCCTGCAGCGGGCCGAGAGGGCAGCTCAGCCTCGCTGGCTCTCTCTGCCCCAGGCCTCCCGACCTTCAGTGGGAGATGCCAACTCAGGCCTGGGTCTCACCTGGGCCACACGGGAGAACGTCCCCCCTGGTGCCATGCCTGGCCCTGTGCCCTCTGCTCGGGAACCCGTGGGGGAGCCATAGGGGGGTGCCGGTGGGCTGAGGACTGGGCAGAGACAAAGGCGGGTGAGCGGCGGGCATGGCCTCCTGGTAGCGGCTGCCCTCTCCCACTGGGGTTACCCGAGGCATCTTCGGTACACAGTTTCTCTCCCGAGTAGCACGGTCCTGGCTCCCAGCTTTGCTGCTGCGAGAAACAGGGTGATCTGGTCAGCCAGGGGTCCTGCCCACATTCAGCCTCAGAACGGGAGGCCTTAGGGAGGCCCAGCAGCGAGGACGAGACTCAGCAACCGCCAGAGTGGCATCCTCCTGTCCAGGCAGAGCTGAGGACAGCCTTGCGGCAGTCCTGAGGCCTCGGAGGGCCCATGGGTGGGGGAGGCCGACCAGTTCCACATGAACCTGAGCGTCCCCCTGCTCTGGGGCCCAGCCAGGACAATCCACTCACTCACCAGGCCTGGCATCTGTTCTGTCACTTCAACCACAGGAGAAGAAGAAAGCAACAGAGACAGAAGGATGAGGTTCAGTCCGTGTGGCCCTCCGTGTGGCCCGAGGCCACCCCTCCCACCCTCAGGGAGACTCACGCCTGTGTCCAGTCCCGTCCACCTTATTGGGGTTCCGAGCAAAAATCTCCCAGAGTTGCAGGGTCAGGATATCATGCCAAAACTGGGGCTCCGAGTCCCAGGACGGTTGTGTGGCCAGCTGGTGGACGGGGACACCGTCCGCTCTGGAGGGCCGCTGCAGCCAGTCAGATGACCTCCTGACCATGACGTCTTCGAAGTCTGGACCCTGGAGACCAGACGGCTGCGGGGGCTTGACCCCTGGCTGCCAGGGAGCCTCGGGGCCGGCCGGCTCTGGGGAGTCCCGGCCAGCCTGCCCCCCAAAGGGAGGTTGGCTGCAGGTCTCCATGGTCCATAGGAAGTGTTCTGCCTGGTGGGGAAGGGGTGGGGGGGAGATGTCACTCCAGCTCAGGCTCTGGGATGGGACAGCCCCGGGTGCGAAGCCCCTCCTGCAAGCCAGTGTCCCCGTGTGTAAATCGGGGATGCACCACCAACCACGAGCCTTTCGGGTGGTTCACGACACGCAGAGCCCCACGCCCTGCACCCAGCGAGTTCCCAGCCACCTCGGCGGCGCGGTTAAACCCCACCCCGCAGGCCAGGCACCGGTCCGATGCGGCCCAAAGCCGAGGCCCGGGTTCGCCTCCCCGCTGCTTTCCTCGGGGTGTCTGAGAACAAGGACCCTCACGCACCCTTCTGCTTCGAAAGGCTTCACAGGGCGAAATGGGACACGTTTGTCTCCCTCCGCGGGGGCGACACCTGAACTTGCTTAAACGTTACAAAGACACTAAAAGTGGACAGTGACCCTTTGGGGCGAAGGACCTGCCGGACAGGCAGGAGAGCTGGCGGGAGGGTCACTCACATTTTACAGTGAAAATCGAGCCACGTGACCGCGACTGATGCCAAATTTAAGTGAAAAGTGTTTACGGACACGGGAGGACCTGAGTGACCAATGTCCAAGTTTCCCTCCCTCCGCCCCACAGGCCAGCTGTCCGTCCTTGTCCTTGTCGCATCTGCTCTTCCCACCGGGCCCCCACCCCCATTCTCCATGGCGCAGCTTCGCCCTTAACTTCTTTCCACGGGACTGTGACCTGCCACATGGCAGCCACCGGCCGCAGACACTGCTAACAGACAGAGATGGTTAGAGGTGGCACCCCTCCAGGTCCGGTGGCCACACTTCCAGGGCGCAGCAGCCACACGAGGCCGGTGGCCGCCGGAGCCAATGACCTGGGCGTGGAGAACCAAGGGCAGTGGTTCCCAGGAGGTGCCCGGCGTCCCCCTGAGGAGGACACAGAGCAAACATGGCTGGAAGCTCCCAGCGCGTGCCCAAGGCTTCTCAGGGAGGAGGACCCACCTCCTGGCAGAATAAGCATCTCTATAGGAACGGGCGGGCGGGCTGCACGCGGCTATATTTAGGCCGGTGCCAGACTAAACATAGTGACAGCGAAGTGTTCTAGAGCCGCCTGTCTGGTTAGGTAGCTGCTAGCTCCGTGTGTCTACCAAGTGCTTGACGTATGGCTGGGGCCACTTGCTTAACATCAACTTAAATAGCCACGGGTCCCAGAGCTACGGTTTAGGGTAGCGCGGATTTGGCCTTTAGCTGGCTTATGGCCTACTTCCCTCCACGGCAGATGCTCAGAAGCCCCCCCCCCGCCCCCCCAAGTTGTCTGGCCCAGGGCCATCTCCAAAGTCCGAGAGAAACGTTCTGATTCCTGAAGATAATCGATAAAGAAGGGCAGCGTACGTGCCCACGGCTATCAGCCGTTTGCCAGGTGACTCCAAGCTGCCGCTCCCATTTTGCAGAGAACACCGAGGCCCTAAGATGCAGGGCCAATTCCTCAAAGTCGGAGGAAGCACAGGGGCCAGGCAGCGTTCACCTGCCCCCCTGCACAGCCCCGTCCCCCCCCCCCCCCCCGCCTGCTGGGCAAAGAGGATGGTGGCAGAGGGGCTGGGGTGTGGGAGCCCCGCCCAGCGCCCTGAGAGCTCCGGGCTGCTGCCTCCTGGGGCCACCTCGGTGATGGATTCCCCACCTGGGCCTCCAAGCAGCACAAGGCCCCCCGGGAGCCTTCCCCAATTCACCCTGGCTCGTTAATGCGCAATTTACTGGCACTTTAATGCACTCAGCATGAAAAGTGCTGCTCCCTCTCTCCTGGCTGGCTGGCCCTCCCTGGGGAGAGCTGTGTGCAGGCAGGCGGGGAGAGCAGGGGGCCGCCGCCGCTGCTGCTGCTGCTGCTGGGATTTTAAATGCTCAGCAAGGCGGCTGGGAGAACAAGGGAGGGACAGGAGGAGGAGGTCTGTGTAGGACCACGTGGCTGGCAAGGCTGCTAGGGATTGGCGCCTGGGGGTGGGGAGGGGGCTCCTGGGCTGACCAGAAACACCAGGAGCCTATCTCGGGGCGTCATCCCCCACCTCTGGATACTCAGCAGGTGCTGTCAGGTCCCTCCCAAAACACATCCACAACCTCATTACTTCTCACCACCGAACCGATCTGTGTGACCAGCATTCCGCACCTGAATGGTCCCAGGTGCCCAGCTCCTGCCTGGGCCCCCTACAGCCTGTCCTCCATGCTGCAGCCAGAGGGCACCTAAAGCATCCGAGTCAGGGCCCTGGCTGCCCACAGCCCTCTGAGGCTGCTGCCTCCCTGGAGTCAACGCCCAAGTCCTCCCCACACCCCACAGGGCCCTGCACGATCTCCACCTCCCACCCTCACCTCCTCTTTTTCCCCCTCACCCCCTCTGCTCCAGCCCCAGGACCTTGGCACGTGCTGTTTTCCAGATACCCTAGACGGCAAACCACTCCCTTCCTGGTCCCCCAGGGCATGCTCTATGCCAAGCCCACCTTGCCTGGCCCCCACCATCTGACACTTCTGTTTACCAAGCTCTTCTCACCCCAAGGGCTGGGTTTGTCTGTGTCCTTTGCTATTTCCCTGGCGCCTACAACAGCACTTGGCAAGGTGATGGATAAATATCTGTTGAATGAATAACTGTTCTGGTTGCTTCCTGTCTACCTCCCCCTCTGTCTCTCCCATTCCCTGAGCTGCCCACCCCAGGCCCTGCTAAATCGCAGACATGGCCCTGGCCCTTTGCCAGTCACATCTGGCATAGGCAGAAAGTCCTGCCAGCACCCAGGAGAAAGGGGCCAGGTGGCGGGAGGACAGGCAGGGGTGGAAGTCACGCTTCAGCTTGGGCAAAGTGCCCTGTGCAGAGAGCCAGGGCCTCTGGGGAACTCAGACACACGGAGATGGCGACCTGGGTGTGCCTGTCACACACAATGGGCCCTTCGGAGCTGAAGCAACTGACCTGAGAAGTGCTGATGAGGCCCCAGACTCATCTGAGCCATGCAGGGGTCCAGAGAGCAGGCCAGGAGGAAGGGGCTCAGAGGATGGAAGACACACTCCCAAGATGTGGGGATCCGCCAATATTCTGGGGGCTCCTGGTCCCCACTCCTCTGCCCACAGGCTGCCGGGGCTCCCACCTCCATGGGGTAAAAGCCCAAGTCCTCTCAAGGCCCACAGGGCCCTGCATGGCTTGCCCCCCAGCCCCGTCCTCTGCCTGCTCTCCTCTTCCTTTCAAAGAGGGCCAGCCATACCTGAGCTCCTGGTCACACGCTTACCTGTCTATGATGTTCCAGCAGACCCAGCCGGAGCTTCTGGAGCTGTGAAGGAACAAGCATTGGTGGGAAGCAGTCGACGGGAGTGGGCAAGGCCCCCGAATGTGAACTCTACATGCTTCTCCCCAGCTGTGTGGGCCTGAGCAAGTCACTCAACTTCTCTGGTCCCTGTTCCCATCAGATGGGACACCAGTTCATATACTCAAGATAGGAGCTAATTAGGGAGAACCCTGGGTTTCTTTCTAGATGTGAAGGGAAGGTCAAAGGCCTCCCCCAGAGACCCGCCCCTGCTCTCTGCTCCAGCCATGCGGGCCTCATCACTCCAACACATCAAGCTCAGTCCTGCCCCAGGGCCTTTGCACAGGCTATGCCCTCTGCCCAGACCACCTTTCCCTGTTCTCTCTAGAGGGGGCAGGAGCCCCTTATCTCCTATGAACACCATTTTGTCTGAGAGGCCTTTCTTGACTACCCTAGCTCACATCTTTACTCATTTTTTATTTCATCGTCTTCTATTTTCTTCACAACGCTCACATTTTGTGAATCTTGTTTCTCTCTTGACCTCTCTCCTCTCCCCTCCCCTCCCCTCAGAGCTGCCCTGTCCAATGAGTTAGCCACTGGTCAAGTGTGGCTATTTAAATCTAAATTAAAATTCTGTTCCTTACAAGTGCTCAATCGCCACACGTGCTTAGCAGGCATAGACATTGTTGATACAAAACATGGAAAGTTCTAGAAGACAACACACCAGACCATGCATTCATCAAGGGCACGGACTCTAGCCTGTGCTGTGGGCTGAAGAAACACCTTTTTTACTTCTTAAATGATTTTTTAATTATTATTTACACCTACAGCACCTGGTCTTCCCAGGTGGTCTCCCATCCAAGTACTAACCAGGCCTCACCCTTGTTCAGGGTGGCATGGCCATAGACCATGGGTCCACTGGGGTGTGAACCCAGGACCTCCTGCGTGTAAAGCAGATGTGCTCACCACTCTACTATGGAACAATGTCCGAAACACCTTCTTTAAACATGCAACTTCTAGTTTCCACAGCAAGGACATTAAGAACAACTTGGGCCCATGTGAGATCTTGCTCCCTGCACACGTCAGTTTGGCTCAAATAAACTCGTAAAAATTATAATCCTAAAAAAATTACTCGTGAAGGTGGGACTCAACGAAGTTAGCAAAACAGAAAAGAGGGTATCCTGAAACGAGGCCGATGGGCCAGTCCAGAAGGTTCTGGGAGAGGCTCTGCCTGGTTTGTGGCTCACCGAGTGGTAAATGCTGTCCACCTGGGCCGGCAAGTGAGGGGGGAACCTGCGGGAAGACAGACGGGCTGGCAGGAGGGCCAGGACCCTTTCCCAGAATGAACCCCATCCCCCCACAGGGCGGGAATGAGGGGCCCCTTCAAAGAGGCGCGTTTAAGACAGCCCCGAGAGGAATAGGGTTTCAATGTGGCATTAAAAAGGGGTAACTGAACGCAAGCACGTTCATGCGGAGCAAACGGAGCAACCCAACATCTCGCTGACAGCCTGGGGGGTGCTACTGGTTTTCCTCCTGGCTCAGGCGTCCCCAGCAGTCTGTCTTTAGGGTCAGGGGCTTAAGGCCACGGCGGGGCCTTGAATCGTCCTCACCTGGGGAACTGCTTCTTGAGAAGATCCAGCAAGTTCTGATGGGTCATGGCTGAAGGGCTGGCCCCGGTGTGAGCCTGGAAAGGTGGGGGTGCGGTGAGATGGGACCCCGCTAATCTGACGGTAATCTGCCTTCCCTCTTGCCACTCAAGTGCCTGTGCAGTCTCTTCCAGTTGGCATCTTGCCTTCAAACATCTGAAGGATCCCCCTCTCTGGCCCTTTTGGGAAGAAGTTTGCCCACCCCTGGCCGAAGTTGTGAGGAATGGTCATCTCTGCAGAGGGAGGCCCAGAGGCGAGGGAATTTTGCTTGTCAAACATTAACAGGCTGTGTTTTAGGCCTGGGGGATAAGGAGTTTAATTTAAAACAAGTACCTTGGCACCTGGCATCTGTCCGTAGGCATGATGGGGTGGTGACCCCAGATCAAAGGTCTGGCCACCCTCCTTCCTGTCCCTCCATCAGAAGCAGGAGAACTGGATGAGCCCAGCCCCCCGGGGTTCTTCCCACACCATGTCCTCCTCACCGAAGCTCCTGGGGGGCTCACCGTCTTTGGAGGGTGCTCCTGGGAGCCCAGACGGTCCCAAGAGGTCATCTTCGGGTAGCTGTAGCAAGGACTTGAAAAGTCACATGAGGAGACAGGTCCTGAGGGCTGGAGGCTGGGCAGCGAAGGGACAGACTAGCGTCGCCCACCCTGGGCCTCCCACACCACACCGTGCCCCTGGTCTCCCCTGCCTGACCCCCCGCACCGCCACTGCACTCCCTGGGCCTGTGTCCATCCACCAAACACTCGGTGCCTTCACTGTGCTGATGGACAGTGGCGTGTGTGTGTGTGTGGGGGGGGGCGCTGGGGGAGCCCAGAGGAGGACGCCAACGCTCAGCCGAGGTTTGAGACGTGTCCTCGTCCTCCATTGCGGGAGGATGCCCCCGAGAAGGGGTTTGAGGGACGAGGAAGAGTCGGCCGAGTCAGTCAGGGGGAGTCCCTGGGGCGGAAGGAAGGGATTGCTGCCACGTCCTCTCAGCTGCGGCTCCCCGTCCCTCCTTCACTTGGCTCCTGCCCCTCGGCGCCCCTGCAGCCGCCTCCCCAGCCCGGGGTCCCCACCTTGCTCAGAGTGGAGGGGCAGCAGGGGCGGGGGGAGAGGCCACGCAGGTCAGCCGAGTGGGAGCCTCCCACCTCCCCCCCGACCCCGGGGCCATTTGTCCCGTCGGGGCCGCCCCGCCCCCGCCCCCGCCCCGCGGCTCGGACCCAGGCCCCGCAGCAGCTGCACGTGGGCTCTGGCTCGGCGAGCGGCTGCCGCCGGCGCTGGCCAATCGCGAGGCCGCCTGCCCACGTGCGTCGCGGCCGCTGCCTCTGATTGGCTGACGCCCCCCCCCCCGGCCGCGGCCTGGCTGTCAATCAGAGCATCCCTGGCTGCGCCCGAGCGCCCGCGGCCGCCTGCGGGGCGGGGCGGCGAGCGGAGCCTCGGGGGCAGAGGCGGCAGCTCGGGGAGGAGCTGGGCCGGGTTAGGTGGGCCGCCCGCTGCGTGCGCGCCGTGCCCAGGAGTGGCCGGTGGCGGGAGACGGGGAGTTGGGGACCGAGCCTCGGGGGGAGGGATCTGGAGCCCTCTCACTGCGGTGCTTAGGTTTGGGCCGATAATGTTTTATGATGCTGAACAACATGCAATGCAAACGAAGCTTCAAGCCCCCTTTTTGGGAAAACTCGATGGCTCCCTTTTATCCAGCTTCCCTGGGCCTACCCCCGGGCTACACATTCCCAATTGCCTTCCTAGCCCAGGGCCAGAGGATCTGAGACCCGAAAAACAGCTACTGCGAAGGCCTTGAGGCTGGTACATTTTTTTTCAAGTTCAAGGTCGAGGTGGTAAAGCGTGGTGGGTATTCTTGGCAGAGGCTGGCTTCAGAGATAAGTGGGTGGGGCTTGGAGGGGGCTGTTGAGGGGTCCCAGGTTCCATGCTGGCCCAGGCCTAGAAGCCAGTGGGAGATGTGCAGTGATCAGTCTGGAGTTTCCGAGTGAGAGGCCAAGTTTTGCCTACCCTGGGACCTTTGCACTTGCTATTCTCTCTGCCAGAGTTAGTCTCCCACCTGGTAGCCATGGGCTTCCTCCCTCCCTTGCCTTTACCTCTGGCTCAGAGGTCACCACCTCAGAGAGACCTCCATCCTCCCTTTCTTATTTCATTTTCCACCAAATGTGGTTTGGATCAGAGCTAATCTTGTTTTAATCTCAGCGGCTAAAAATTCATACAATGCTGACAGGATCCTAATGCACTGTCACAGCCGGCTGCAGGCTTCTGGGTGGTGGCTGGCCTGAGAATCCACGCAAACCAGAGACCTCTCCCTTTCCCAAGATCTGTGCTTTGTCACGGTGGTGGTGGGGGGCTGAGGGGTCAGATCCCGGGATGTGTAGCCCCCAGAGGTTCTGATGCAAACGCATAATTTGGGTTTCATGGCGGGCGGGACAGGGAAAGTGATGGCTGCCCTATATGAACTGCCAAGAGAGGTTTTCACCCATGATCCCTCAACTGGCCCTTAATTGGAGTGTTTTATTTATGACCCAGCCTGCCTGCTAATTGCCTCCCTCTGCGCGCTTGGCTCTCCTCTCTGTGCTCGAAGACTTACAGCTGAACACACCAGTTCAGCTGAGGCTGGCTCGTCTCTTCTGGTTTCCACCGGGTACCTGTGGCTGTTTCAAACAAATTTAATAAAATTTAAAACTCAGTTCCTCAGGCCCACTGGCCATGTGTCAACCGCTCAGTGGCCACGTGTGGCTGGAGATTGTCCACCATCATAGAAAGTTCTGTTGGACGGCACAGATCTGAAGTTCTTCAAAGAGAAAAATTCTAGGTCTGTGTAGAAGTCCAAAGCATTTTATGGCTGCCATTCCATTCTTACTTTTTGAAATCTCTGCGCATGGGGTTGGGCAATCTTTGATACTTTAGCTGGTTCTTTCTTTTTCTCTTCCCCTGCCTGCTCCAGGCTGGCCAGCAGGGACAGGGCCTCCTTGGGCCCTTGGGAAGGGGACAGATGACAGCAGATAGCCAAGGAGAAAGCACAGATTTCCTTCTTGGCTTCTGAGCTGTGCTTTACTTGGTGGGAGGGAGTCCAAGGTCTGGATAAAAGCTTGAGAGAAAAGAGGTTTACATTTCCAAAGCTTTGGAATTCCCTGGGCCTGCTCTGGAGATCTCAGTCCCAGCCCCCAGGGGCTCTAGGGTCACCTGGGCTGGCTTGGATGAGGCAGTGAGCTCAAAAGGAAACCCAGGGTGGAGACGAGGCTGTGGAGTGACAACCAGGAGATGACAACAGGTAGGTGGTGATAGGCTTCAACTGCCCCCTTTCCTCCCCTACTCTCAGAACTTTCCAGTGGCCCATGTGAGCAAGAGACAATAGCCAAATGTCAGAAGTTGGGGAGAAGCTGCGGAAAGCCTGTAGGTTCAAGGCCTCAAGTGTCAGCCCGGTGAACCAATGGGTAAGAGCAGCAGGACAGACCCTCTGAAGACGCTGGCCAGGCTGGGAGACTCTCAAGAGCAGGATGCACCCCAGCTGCCCCCACTCTTGGACACCATGTGTCTGCCCTTGAACTCAGGCCTGACCGCAGGAAAAGTGTATTTATTGAATTATCTGGCATCGATTGAGGAATTATCTGCCACCGGTAGGAAGAGGCTTGTAATTCCTTTCACGGGCTGCTGTAACAGATGACCACAAAATAGTTGGCTTAGAACAACAGAAATCTTTTCTCTCACACTGGGAGGCTGGAAGTCCAAAATCAAGGCATCAGCAAGACTGCATTCCCGCCGAAGGCTCAAGGGGGTCCTTCCTGCTTCTTCCAGCTTCTGACCATGGCTGGCAGTCCTTGACCTTCCTTGGCTTGTAGACACATCAGTTCGATCACTGCATCCACCTTCACGTGGCCTCTCGCCCGTGTGTCTCTGTGTCTGTTCCCTCTTCTTATAAGGACATCAGTCATCAGATTCAGGCCACCCTACTTCAGCATGACCTCATCTTAACTAATTACATCTGCAATGACCCGATTTCCAAATGAGGTCACATTTCCAGGTGGTGGTGGTGGTGAGGGGGGTGAGGGGAGGAGGGAGCCGAGTCGAGGTGGGTTAGAATTTGAAGGGATCGTTTTCCAGGACACAATTCTACTCTCTGCAAAGCTCAGCAGAAGCCGTTAAGTTATCATAGTGACCCACTCAATCGTCCATGAACCCCAATATCTGCATTTTGCAGATGAGAAAACTGAGGCCCAGAGAGGTTAACTGACCTACCCAAGGTCACCAAGTATCTAAGCTAGGATTTGAACCCAGGTCAGCTTCCTCCAAGATGCAATGTATAAGCCTTATGCCAGAACTCCCAGATCTAACTTAGGTTCCTGCCACAGGATGGTTCTCTGTGCATCCAAGCTTGGAGGAAGGTGCATCCATTCTGGAAATGGGTCTTGGACCTCCTGGCCCTGGCTCTTGCTCCTGAAAAGACACAGATGTATTACCTAGTGTCATGGAACAAATTGCCCCCAAACTTGACGGCTTGAAACAGTAAAGCTTTATCATCTCGTGGGTTCTCGTGGGCAGGAATCTGGGGGCAGCTTTGCTGGTTCGATGTCAGGTCACTGATGAGAGACCCACATTTCAGCCTCTCTTTCCCCACTGTAAGGCAAACACCTTTCAAAATTCAAATGAAAAATCTCTTCTGAGTTAGGCTTCACTGCTTTCCCTCTCCTGTGCTCATGATCCTCCTCACCACCCCGGGATATATATATATTTTTAATTCATTCTTCTTTGTCTGTTGTGCTCGTGCATTGCTGGAAGGATGGCGTACTGGAGAACACATACGTCCACCCATGTGCATTTTTGCGTGTGCATTTTTTTGTGTGTGCTTATTTTCTAGGATGCCTGTGTCTCTACTGGGGAGTCCGAGGTGGCTTCTCACCCTCCAGGGGTCCTGCATGCTTCTGACACTCTCCCCGTGGGGCTGGGCAGGTTGGGGGTCTTGAGGTTGAATTCTGACAGTCAAGGCACGGCTGTTTTAGGCTGTTGGAAGGTTTCCCAGCAAATTTGCAGCAAGCAGATAGTTAATTCCAATGGCATCATGTGACTGAAGGCGTGGCTCTTCCCCAGTGCGACCTCCACGGCCTGGAGAGCCCACAGAATCCCTTCCTGAGGGTCCAGTTCATTCCCTCCGAGAGGTGGGACGGGGGGGCGGGCGGGGGGGGCTGCAAATTAGGCTCGC
Source organism: Cynopterus sphinx (assembly GCA_030015415.1). Taxonomy (NCBI): domain Eukaryota; kingdom Metazoa; phylum Chordata; class Mammalia; order Chiroptera; family Pteropodidae; genus Cynopterus; species Cynopterus sphinx. The sequence goes on along the minus strand of CM057390.1, from coordinate 37,865,788 downwards.
CCCAGCCGAACTCCTGGTCTCTGGCGCCCTCTGCGGGCCAAACATGCCGTTACACCTTCGTGGAAGGAAATTTGCATAACAATGAAGTCACCATTTTAAGCGCAGGGCTGTGTGCTTTTCCGGACGTTTGTCCAGTTGTACACGCATCAGCACGTTCGGATTTTAGAAAATCCCCATCGCCTCAGAAACATCCCTCCTGTCTGTTTTGAATCCATTTTTTCCTCCCATTCCTACTTTTCTGACTCGGTAGATGTGCCTTTTCTAGAAATGTCACAGAAATGCACTCACACGAAATGCGGTCCTTTGTGTCTGACTCTCTCTGTGAGTGCAGTTCTTTCGAGGTTCGTCTCTGTTTTCGAGTGTGTCAGTACTTTATTTTTTTTCCCATCGCCAACTGGGATTCCATCTCAGGGGTGGACATCTGTGTATCTCCAGTTTGGGGTAAAACATGAATAAAGCTGCCGTGAACATCTGTGGACAGCACTGTGTGTCGCAAGTTGTTTTCTTTTCTTCTCTCGAGTAGATAGATGCCTGGGAGTTGAATCATTAGGCACGGTAGGATAACGTGTCTTTAACTTTCCCCGAAGCTGCAGGGCTGTTTCCCAGGGTGGCAGAGGCAGCTCCCACTCCCACCAGCAGTGGCTCAGGGCTGCCCCCATCTTCGCAGCAGAATTACTTCTCAATGAGGGGATTCTTGGTAACTGTAAGTTTACAGTACACATGAGGAATCAATTTCGGGGTAACTTAATTTTGACATAATTTCCAGTTTACAGAAGAGTCTCAACAATAGTACTAGGAACTCCTTCATCCAGTTTCCTCAATGTTAATAGTTTGCCCCTTTTGACTATCATTCTCTGTGTGTATACATGCATATGCATATGTAAATTATGAATATTCCCACCCATTAACTCTGAGTTAATTGCATTCCGTGGCCCTTTATCCCAAAATACTGTCAGTGGGTACTTCCAAAGCATATCGAAGTAGGAGTTTTCAAGAGTGACAGGGCTTTCTCTTCCCGTGGTCATGCTTTTTCTCCACTGAAAGAAGTCTTTATTCTGCATACAATGACTTCATTAGTATGTGTTTCTCAAATATTTTCTCTTTGCTGCCACTTGCTTTTTTGTTTTCTTCACGGTGGCTTTCAAAGAGCAAATATTAAAAATTTTCAAGAATCTTATTGATCTTTTTGGTGTGTATTTGTCACATTTTCTGTCCTTTCAGAGACATCTTTGCCTAATGACTTTTCACAATGACTTTTCTCCTGTGTTTCTTCTCAATGTTTTATAGTTTTATCTCTTCCATTTAGGTCTATGATTCACTCGGAATTGATCTGTGTACACTACAGTATGATCAAGTTATCGATTTTGAATACACAGACAGACACATCCTTAAAAGGATGATCTGTAAGAATTTTCAAGCCTCTCTAAATTGAACCTGTTAATTTAATGCAATTCCAGCCAGCTGTCCCAGCACAGCCCACATGTCATCCACTGCACACCTGAGCTTCTCTAGGGGTCTTAGATGGCAGGTTACAGCTAGGAGCAGTCCACAGAGTCCCAGGCCAACCCTAGCCCCGCCTCAGTCCTCCTGGGCCTGCCCATCAGTATCAGAAGCATCTTGTCCAGAAACTGGAAAAAACAGCCTAGGGGGAAGAGTGGTTTTGGCAGTTTAGCGGCTTCTCATGTATAATGGGAATGAAACAGCTGTGCAGGCCTTGGGGGATACAGCAGAAGGGAGAGGTGCTTTCAGCCACTCCCCTGTGTACATTGTGACATATTTGTTACGTATGCTATTTTAAAATATGGTTAATACTTTGCCCTCCCCACCAGAATCTAAGAAGGAGGAGGGCAAGGATTTTTGTGTTCATTTACTACTGTATCTCCCAGTGCAGAAACCAGAGTGGGGGATATATAGTGGATGCTTAATGAGAATGTATTTAAGGAATTCACAAGCACTTTCCCTGGGTCTACCTAATGCACAAAAACAAGAAATATTCTCAAATGTGACTCTAAGAGCTCGGTCGCCACCCAGTGGCCACGACAGAGCATCACAACGCATTTTATTAGTAAGAAAAGCCACGTGGAAGAAAGACACGCATAAAATATAACCCCATTTCTGGAAGAAATAAGACTTTCAAGGAAGAAACAGTCCAACAATGGGAATATCTTTCCACAGGAGTGTGTAGCACGAGCAAAGCCTTGGGGGAAAGAAGCGTCTATCGCTCGCAGAAGCTGTTTCCGTGGGTCAGGGTAACCTGGGCGCTCCAGGAGTGCATGGTGACCACGCCCCCAGCCTCACCATTGGTTCTTTCTGGTCCTAGCCACGCCCCAGAGAGGATCCCGCCCAGCCACGCCCACAGTGCTCTTCCGGCCTCAGACACGCCCTCAAGGGGAGGATCCAGCCCCTGGGATCTTTTCAGCGATTGGAGGAGAATAGCACCGCCCACCCTGGAGGCTCCACCAATCCCAACTCGAGACTCACGTCCTTTTCCGCTCCCAGCAGCCCCGGGACCGGAAGAGGAGGTGCTGAGAAAGGAAACCTCGGTGTGCCTGTATGCGTTTGACCACCTGTTCTTAGTTCTTTGGGTTGTAGTCCTAGGAGTGGGATTACGGGTCAGACCGTCATCGTGTGGCTTTCTGAGGCACCACCGAGCGTTTCCACCGCAGCGGCACCGCTGTCCCTTCCGGCCAGCACTGCGCAAGAGCCCCAGTTTCTCCACATCCTCGCCAACGTGCTACTAACTCCTTTTTGTTTCCTGTTTGCTGATGCTTGGACGTTTGGGGGCCTCCCTGACCCCGGAGAGAAGGGACCCCTCAGGGTGGCCAGGTCTTGGAGACAGTAAACAGCTCACCCAGGAGCTTGCTTGTCAGATGCAAGCCAGTCGACGCAGAGGCCACCTTCTGCCTCCGCCTGTGAGCAGCGCTCACACTGGCCACTCTTCCTGCCTTGATTGTCCCAGGGCCCAAGGCCGGACTCCTCGGGGCAGCCCCTGTCCAGAGCCCCCTGGAGTTAGGCCAGCCAGCCTGAGACCTGCCTCCCCTACAGAAAGCATGGTGAGGGCGCTGGCCCCCACGGCCCTCCATCCTTCTGCCTCCTGGCCACCTGCTGCTGCCCATGGTGGCCCTGTGTGATGGCTGGACGTGCTTCCTGCATGAACGCTGAGCGGTCGTGCAGGAAAGTAATGGGGCTGGGAAGCGGGGGTGGGGGTGGGGTCTGGGCCAAGTGGGCACAGCCTGTGACATTTCTCATCTCAGGCTGACCTTTCGGAATGCAGCATTCTATATTCACACACACAAAAATCCCATATTTTAAAACTGTCTAAATCAAAAGTAATTTTTAATTGGAAATCTTTTCTACATAGGAAACCATTTTTACATTTGTTTGCCTAAACACTAATTTTTATGAAAATGATTAAAATCATTTTTGCAGACCTTAGGAAATGCTTTTTAAAATCATTATGTTTATAAGTAAAGCGATTATATTACTCTAGCCACAGCTGGAGGGCATTTTTGAAATGAGCGGGGATAGGAAATGCTCCAGGTGTTTTGGCCCAATGAAATCAGCGTACATAAGAATTCTCGGGTCCAACCTAGATTTTTATTTTTTAAGCCTTTTCTTAAATCAGTTAAAATGGGAATTCAATTGCCTAAGGGCTATCAAAGCCTTTTGTATTTCAAAATTCTGTAGAGACACACACAGGAACCGATTTAAAAGACATTTCTTTTAAGTGTAAAATACACACTGAGGGTGCTAACATCACACCTGTCCTGTGCTGAGACGGAATCCTGCGTGCAGGCTTGGGACGGAGGGTCCCAATTCCCACGGGGCAAAGGACCTTGGGCGCTGGGTCGCTGACCTCCAGCCCCAGACTTGGGGCTTGGGACAGAGGGCGAGCCTCCATGTCAAAGGTCACATGTCAAACGCGAGCCCGACCCAGCCATCCTCGAGATGACGTCATTTCGAGGGTCATTGCTCCTAAACACAGATCCACCGTGACTTCGACGCCGGCGACTCCTGAACCCTGTGTCGCCGGGCCCTCCTGTCCTGCCCAGGCTCAGGACAGGGGCGCCCCGCAGGGACACTGAGTCAGGGCCTCAAAGTCCGGGAAGAGGACGCTGGGGTAGCAGCGTTGCTGGGAGCCCAGGCAGGTCGGTCCCGCGGGACGGGCCTCGGGCTCCGTCCAATCAGGGTCATCGGGAGGGAGCGACCCTGCGGCGTGGTCTAGTAAGGGCTCGGGGGCGGGTCCGCGGACTGTCCAGTCGGGGCGCGGGGAGCCTGAGTCCCGTCCAATCAGGGCGGGGGGCGGGCGCGCTCGCCGCGTGGACCGGTCCCCCCTGCCCGGGTCGCGGGACAGAGCTAGCGAGCTGGACCCGGAGCCTGGGCCGCGGCCGGGACATGGTCAGTGCTCGGGGCCGGGCCGGAGGCGACACCGGGGGGGGGGGCGGTGCGGACGGGCCCATCACCGCGCGCGCCCGCGGGCCTCGGCCCGCGCATCCCGCCCCCCCTGGGGTCCCTCCTCGAGCCCCCTTCCTCTGCAGCCCAGTGGGGTCCTGACGTCCTGTCGCGTCCTTGCGTGGGGGTCCCGGGGTCCCGATCCGAGTGTCCGTCCTCGGCGTCCTGCGTCTCCCCGTGCCCCTCACCCCCCAGGCAGGGGCGGAGGGAGGGCAGAGCGACCTAGGCTCCTGGAGGGTGGGGGGTGGCCAGGTGGGGAACCTGCCCAGGACCTGACAGATGAGAGCAGATCCGGACTCTCCTAAGGAGAGACTTTCCTCCTGTGAAGGAAACAAAATTCAACTGAGGGGATTTAATCTGATTGGTTTTATTTCACGATTCGTGGACGGGGTGCATCTCATCTGGCAGATGGGAAGGCGCTCCGAGGAAGGAGGGACAGAACGGGGAGGAACTAGGAGGTTCCACTAAGCTGCCTGTGGCAAGGTCACTTTCCTTTAGGGGATGATGGGGTCTATCATGCAGGTGACCTCACTAAGGACCGGGCAATTTCTGATTGACAGGTTTTAGGTTCCATTCCTGGGATGGGCCGAAACCAATTAAGTTAAATCTAAATTTGGTCACTTGGCGCTTAGCATTAGTGACCCTGTTTGGGGCCTGTTGTCCTGTTTTTAACATTCCAAGACTAGCAACCCGAAAGGAGGCTCGGATCTCAGAAGAGGACTTTTCTGTGTCAGGAAGGTGCTTGCAGATCATATGCTCTCCCCAGGGCACAGTTCCTCCCACACGCCTTGAAGTTATTCTTTTGAATGAACTGCCCCTTTACGAAATGCTAGTTTTATATTTCCCACAGGGCTAGACCAAAGCTTGACAATTGCCCATTTCTTATTCAAACTTTACTCCGGCTCTCATCCTCCCGACAGGCCCACACATGGCCCCCCACCTCTGAACAAGCGCTGAGATGCAAACAAGGATGCGCTGACCTGAGCAGAGACTGTGCTGAGCACAGGGGGACTGTCCCTGTCACCTTCTGGTTCCTGCCCTCAGAGGGCAGAGTTGCAACGTTTCACCGTGAAGTAGGAAGTTGGTTTGGGTTTTAGGTAGACACCATTTCTTTCTGATTGTGTGTGTTCCCGCCTTTTAGTTGTATTATCATGAATGAAGAATGACATGAGAAAGGCGTGTCCTCAGCATTTGTGGATTGGAAGCCTGTGGTTTGTGTGTTTTTTTTTCCATTAAGAATAAATTATCCTCATTGAACAATCAATATTTAATCCACTTTTTTTTCTGGAATGAAATGAATGTGGTTGTGACTTATTATTTTTAATACATTTATGTGTTGGATTTTCTTTTAAAAAGGCTTTTGCCTTTATATGTTTGAATTTTTTTTCCTTTGAGTATTTTTGGAATTGTTCCTTTCTGGTTTTGGTAGTACTCTGCGATTTTTTTTCTACAATTAGAAGCCACTGACTTTTGAGTATTTACTCAAAGAACTGTTTGAGACTTGCGTTTAGAGTTATGTAGGTGTTTGATCTACTGCTTTCTATCCCTAATGACCATGACATTCTCAGATCTGTTTACTGCGTCATAGCTAAGTGTACTGATGTCTATACATTTATCCGATTACAGCCAATCTAAAAAATCTCTCCCACAAGTGATTTGTACTACCTCTTCAATGTGCTTAATCTCCGAATCATCTGAATATTTGTTCATTTTTCACGCTTTCTTTTATTTGTCCAACTTATATTGTTTTTTAATATAATTCTTGAATTCCAGGCACTGTTATTCATTTGGGAGGCTCTGTTGGCTTGATAGATTCTTCAGGCACTAGGCTCTGCTCTTACACAGCAGGTGTGCCTGTGTCCCCATTGCGTCCATCTCACCCTGGGAGAGGTGGGGTCTCTGCCTCTGTCAGATATAAGGGAACTAGACCAGGCACCTCGATGCTGTGACTCGCAAGGTGAGAGTTGCTCTGATGAAGCTGCTGCCCTGGACGTCTCTGAGTTCATGACATCCTGACATTCTGGTTCCAGGTCTTGGCGCTGACAAGGAAACCTTTGAGCAAGCCATCTATCCAATTCTGTGCTATCTGAATGATGCTTTTATTTTTCAGTTTTTACCTTATCCCAGGATCTGCTCTCTCAGTAAAAATCATTCCAATTATGAGTAGAGAAGTCTGTATCAGTTGTCACACTTTGCTTCCAGGTTCCATGCACTTACCATCACTGAGTGTATGGCATTTGGTTTGCTTGCTAATTGTCATTCAATGAGAGTAGGATCTCAGGAGACATAGGAATTGAGTCCCAGTCCCTGACTGTCATCCTCCCCCATCCCTTTATGTGAAGAAGTGTCTTGTTGAAACAATATATATGGGATGTTTCAGGATGCGGTGGTCTTTGCTGATGTGGCTGTGAACTTCACCCGAGAAGAGTGGGTTTTGCTAGATCATTTTCAGAGGAGGCTCTACTGAGATGTGATGCTGGAGACCTGCCGGAACCTGGCCTCCGTGGGTAAGGATGGCTTCTTCCCTTCGCTTAGATATCAGAAAAGGTGTATTTCTAACAATGGATAGTTCTAATTGGGGGAAAGAAATGAAAATGAGTTGGAAAAAAGACATTGTTCCATTGTTCATGTAATCTACCTATCTATAGTCAAATGGCTTTTCCATAAAAACAAACTTTCACTTGTTAATCTAAATATTTTTTTATTTTGATCAAAAGTCTGATGCTCTCTAATTTTGTAAGTGTCAGTCAGTTTGTCTCCAGTTCGCCGTGGGAGAGTCAGAGCAACCGCATGATTGTCACCGCTGAAGCAGTTACACGGGGGTTAATACCTATCTGACACTGTGATCTTGCTGCAATTAATTCCATGCTTACCAAGCGTCACTGCTCTGAAAATCATAGTGTCAGCCCATCTTGTGCAATGTTTGTTGCCCTTTATCCTCCTCCATGGTGAGATTTTGTGCAGGAGCAGGGCAGGAACCTGTTGCGGAGATGGTTTGGAAGAAGAGTCGGAGTCTGGAAATGCATTTACTAACATGGATAAGGGAGAGGAGGAATGGCAAGACAAGGCGATGCTAGCATCCCTTACCCCTGTTTCCATGGCTTTTTATTCTTCCTTACAATGTTTGCTTTGTAGTTTATTATTAGCTACTATCAAGTTAGTATATACAAACTACAACCGGTTCCCACATTCAACCTCAAGGCCACCACCGTGTTTTCAACTATCTCTTCTCAAGTATACTTTTCTCATCCTCATCCCTAGAGCAAGAAGTCTCAGAATTGGTTAGGCGTTTGCGCCCTCCCTGCAATGTGTCCTTGTTTGCAAGTCCACACCTGCTTCTGATGACCTTGTTGCTCCAAGCACCAGGCATCCTGCCAGGACTGCAGGCATCTCTTACAACATATCCCCCTTTTCTTTTTGCTGAATTTTATTCAGCATTATTGAGAACACAGCGGCCTGAGTCTATCTTAAACTTTGGCTCTTTGCGAATCTCTTCCAGACTAGGCAAAGAAAAACAAGTAACAAACAAATTATTATCCAAGAAGCAATAGATGAGCCTATTAACCCATGAATGTGAGAAATAGATCATAAGTCTTCAATATTATTGACTATACTTTTTAGCATTGTAATCCCCTGTAATTCAGGAAGCTGTTTTTGAAACGTGTCAGTAATATGTGTTTGTAAGTCTGTAATTAAGGTTGAAGCATTACTATACCCCAAAATATGCTGTCTTACTTTATCCTATTTAAACATGCTTTCATTATATTGTACAAGACTTATACAAAGGGAAGTAGTATTCCAATTACATTTAAGTTATACCCGTTTCTATAAACTAACAATTTGATCTCCTAACAACATAACTGTTTGCTGTAAATCTGCTATTAGACTTTGCAATACAGAGTCTATTTGTCTTTGAGAAGTCCATAGTTGTTCAGCATCCCGATGCCAGGTTCTAACAAATTCAGCAGTCTGTACAGATTGATGCAGAGCCACTCCAGCCGTAGCAGCAGCAGCAGTAACAGCGATGATACCTATGACAGTAGCAATTAACAAGCTAAGGAATCTTTTAGCTCTTCTTTTAACATGGTCCATCAGTTGCTGCAATATCATAGTGCAGCGGAATCCTGCCAGACTTGAGACAATTTAACCGGTATCTATACTCCAGTTCTAGCTCTAAGAATATACAAGTTTCATGTGACTTGTTAAAAAGAATGGAAGAGTTAATACAAGTGTAAAAAGAACAGTATGTACACGAAATGTAACCTAAAGTTTTATTCTACCCCACCGTTTTTCTCCGCTCTTAGAGCCTTGGCTGGGACCCAAAGCTTCTCTGTTCCTGTAGAGATATAAGTAAAATCTCGGCCCCATTTCAGTACCCCAGCAGGCACATAATTCCCTTTCAGATCTCTGTAGTATACAGGCGGCTGTAAAGGCTAATTGGCCTGTTTTACCTAATGTCCATAGCCACTATGTTACATTGTTCATCTTAATTTAAAGAATTCAAAGTATATAATGCGCTATTAAAACTTTGTTTTAGGGTATTCCATATCCCCCCCCATCGCTTGCGCAGAGAACACAAAAAAGAGACTTAGACAAAAACAAACACTCAGACAAGAACAATTACTGGGTGTAGGTGGACCCAGAGAAGTCTGCCACCTACAACCTAAACAAGACCAGGGACAATAAATAGAACACAACAACAGGGCACAGGAGGCGGCGTCCCGCGGCCTGGCCACGGTCCGGGAGATATGACTGCGTCCAGTCTCTCCACAGACCCCTAATGACCGGTCAACAAAAATTGAAACAGAAAGGTACCTTAAAAAGCACTGAAATTTGTAATTTAGTTATTACCCCGCCTCTTATTTATTTATTTATTTATTTATTTATTTATTTATTTATTTATTTATTTTTTAACTTTACTGTTGCCTCTATGCTAAAATGTCCTAAGTTTTAGATTAACTAATAAAAGAAAAAGTAAATTATTAATAGTTTTTAAATTTCATGTTAAAGAACCCTTACCACACAATAATGAAACCTGAACAATACAAGTTTGTGAGTACAAGAATGTCTTTTAATAATACAGCATTCAAAATTCCTTTTCCGCCAACACCGTTAGTTCCCGAGGACTATCCGATGCAGTGGGCCCTTCTAAAATAGAGAACAAATTAGTTAAAGCATATGTGAAGATACTGAGGGAAGGACGAAATCAATTAATATTGCCTAATAATTTTTGAAAATTATTAAGAGTATTGAGAGTATCCCGTCTAATTTTTATCTTTTGAAGAGTAGTTTTTGTTGTATAATTTTATATCCTAAATATTAATAAGGAATAGACTCTTGTATTTTCTCAGAAGCTATCTCAAGCCTATACCTTTTTAGAGCAATTTTTCTAAATAAAAACATTTCTTTTAATATTTCTTTCTTTTTATGCCCTAAAAGAATATTATCTATGTAGTGATACACAAGTCTCTGAGGAAAGTTTTCCTTTACTTCTTGCAAAGGCATATTCACAAATGCTTGGCACATGGTAGGACTATTAAGCATGCCTTGGGGTAATACTTTCTCTTGATATCACTGAGTAAGCTGAGCATTGTTAAAAGTAGGAATTTTGAATGCAAACTTTTCTTTATCTTGAGGCTGTAAAAGAATAATGTAAAAACAATCTTTATTAATCACTCTAGTGTGAACAGAAATTCCCTTGGAAGTATAACTACTTCGTCCTACTATTAAGCCTACTATTACTTTAAGCAGAGGTCCAAAAAATATTTGTTGATAATTTGTATACCCTTCCGGCTTGAATTAAAGTAAAATGCTGAGGTGTGGGAATATCTAAGGCAGCACTTTTTGTAGTAGCATGAATTAGATCTCTAACACACTGCCTGGTGGGTTCTGATTCTGCATCCTTTGATGGGGAAGACCTGAGCCGACGGGAAACTAAAACCCTAAATTGTTTTTCCTTGGGCCACGGGGGCAAGGGCCCTGCTTCTTGTTTCCCGACAACTAGTTTCTATATCTGTCTTTTTGATATCTACAGTTACTAGCCTAATGATATCCTTTCCCACATCTCTGACAGGGTTCACTGAGAGCCTGTACCCTACGAGGGGGTTTTGCATACGTCATTTTTCCTCCTTCCTTATTTCCTCTTCTGCGGTCCCTTTAAAAGTGCCCTAATTTCCCATATTGATAACATTTCATTTGAGAACTTTGAAATCTTTTTGTAAAGCTCCTGCTAACAGATTAACTTGATGTGTCAAAGAGCCAATATCATGACAAGCCTTAATATATTCTAAAGGTGCCCCTTGAGCTTTTAGGGGTCTTAAAGCCCTTTGACACTCTTCATTTGCATTTTCATAAGCTAAAGACTCTAAGAGTAAATCTTGGACTGCAGGAAGAGCCACTGCCCTGACAATGGCCGTACGTAGCCGAGACAAAAAATTAGTATAACTCTCCCCAGGACTCTGTGTAATTTTAGTGAACAATTGAGGATGCTTCCTAGGTGTCTCAACTGGAGACTGAGCTCTTAACATTATTAATTTTACTTGTAACAAGGTTTCTTCAGTCGAGTGACATTGCTGCTTAAGGGTAGTAAAGTTTCCTGTACCTGTCAGTTCTTCAAGAGTAGCCCCTGGAGGGTTACGTGCAGCGTATCTACGAGCTACCTGCTGGGCTTCCTCTCTCCCCTAGGTTTTTATTTGCAAATAAGGACCTGGCTCTAACACAGTTTTTATGATAGTTTCTCAATCTGACCCTAATAATTGTCGTTCTGTGGCTACTGTTTAAAAGACCTGTTACATAAGTGAACTGTATACCATATTGATTAATTAAGAATTTATGTTCTAATGGAGTATATTGTACATTGATACCCCCTGAGGAAATTGATCATTGGGGGGAAATGCCTGTCTCATTATAGGAAACTCTGTTAACTAAGGGAGTAGCTGTCTGTCTAGGAAGATTTTCTCGACTACTCTCTTCATCTATTATTGCCTTAGTTAACTCAGCTGAAAGGGGAAAAGTAAATAAAACAGGACTAGCAACTGAAGGCTTATGCCTAAATAAAGTATTTACAGGTGGTGCAGAGGGCTTTCTGAGCTCTTGAAAATATCCTTTAGTTGGCCCCAATTGCAGTTGCTTCAACCTTTGATTTATTGCTGTTATTTGGGCCAAAAAAACCTGATATAATTCTTTAATAGGAGGAATGTGTCCCGCACATTCCTCTTCAGATAAAGACTCAGTAAATTCCTTTTGCTCATTGTTAGACTCTATTTCTATAGGATTTTCATAAACAGGTTCAAGTTCTTCTTGGCGTGTTGCCAAGTCAGTTACAGAGGCTGTAAAGCCTGAGAAATTAAAGTGCATAAAGACCAAACAGAAATAGGGATGGGATCCTCCTGTTGATGAGCTCTCCGCAAAGCTCCTATGATTTGTTTTCACACTTTAGCATTTAATTGGGATTTTTTCCCTCTGGCTTGAACCAGTAGCAATGTCTACCTACATACAAAAACAATTCCCGAAATTGACTTTTCTTCACCTCTTCTCCTGAAGATGACAATAAATGTCGTAACAACTTAATATATTGGGACTCTACCTTTGACTGGGAATTCTCCATGCTAAAGCAATGCCGAAAGTATCGCTTACCTGTGAGCGAACTTATCCCTTTCGGCTGCCAGTGTGACCTGGCATTGTGCCAAGAAAAAGAAACACTATGCTAAAAAACTATGCCGAAAGTACCGCTTTCTCTGAGCGGATATTCCCCTTTCGGTGCTAATCTAAGCCGAAAGTACCGCTTTCTCTGAGCGGATATTCCCCTTTCGGTGCTAATCTAAGCTGAAAGTACCGCTTTCTCTGAGCGGATATTCCCCTTTCGGTGCTTATCTATGCTGAAAGTACCGCTTTCTTTGAGCGGATATTCCCCTTTTGGTGTTAAACTATTGCCGAAGGTATCGCTTACCCCGAGCAGACTTGCCCCTTCGGTTTCCAGCGTAGTTCCGCACCCTCTTCTTCGTGCCCCACGTTGGGCGCCAATTGTTGCGGAGATGGTTTGGAAGAAGAGTCGGAGTCTGGAAATGCATTTACTAACATGGATAAGGGAGAGGAGGAATGGCAAGACAAGGCGATGCTAGCATCCCTTACCCCTGTTTCCATGGCTTTTTATTCTTCCTTACAATGTTTGCTTTGTAGTTTATTATTAGCTACTATCAAGTTAGTATATACAAACTACAACCGGTTCCCACATTCAACCTCAAGGCCACCACCATGTTTTCAACTATCTCTTCTCAAGTATACTTTTCTCATCCTCATCCCTAGAGCAAGAAGTCTCAGAATTGGTTAGGCGTTTGCGCCCTCCCTGCAATGTGTCCTTGTTTGCAAGTCCACACCTGCTTCTGATGACCTTGTTGCTCCAAGCACCAGGCATCCTGCCAGGACTGCAGGCATCTCTTACAACAGGAACCACACATCATCTGAGGTTCCAATGGCAGCTGGGTCATGGGAAAAGACTTGCTCTAGGTCCTCTGTGTCTGCGAATCCCAGGAGAGAAACAATCCTCGAGAACAGCAGGTTCTAGATAATGGAATATTTGTACATGTCCATTAGAAACACGACTCAGTATGCGTGTGAGAAGGGTGACGTTTGTCACTTCTTTGGTTCCCCATTGGGCTTGTCATCCATCCTAAGGCACTTGGAAAGACTTTCTATAGCTCTTGTACAGGGAGCCTTTGGGCACGTGCATTTTGCATGTTTCATTTCTACTTTGACTTTCTGATAACATTTATTTAAACATCAATCTCCATCTCTTAAACTATTTCTTAGTGAACAGGCTGCCATTTTGACCGATTTTTTCTATTATTGCCAAAGTCTCAAAGAGCTGAGGTTCCCTAAGAGTTTTTATTGGCTCCGATGTTCAGTCTGTCTTATTAAATTTGTCTACATTTTGGGATCAGTATGTGATAAAAAAAAAAAATCCACATGTGATCTATTTGCTTTCCTCTATCCCACCATCTTGATTTCAAAAAACTAAATGTGGTACCAATTGTTGCAGATTTTTTCATGCACAAAACCAGTGGATCACGTTCTCAGAAGAAAATTTCAGTGAAAGAAATATCCAGTGAAGAGAAAACTGTAAGATTCACAGGAAAAGATTTCTGGTCTGTGTTTGAAGAACCCTGGACATTACATAACGTTGCAGATCAGCGGCAAAAGCAGGAGAGGCCTTGGAGGTGAGCAGCATCTCCATGGGGCAGGGGGTCCTCAGCAGAGTGGTACGTTAACTTGAAATTTAAGAAGAAATGTAAACCTAGCTGTTCAGTAGTGCACTCAGAGAATGTTTACAAGACAACATTTTCATAACTGTGATGTAGATATTGAGTGTTAGAAACAGAATTCATTTGGAGACAGTGGTCAGGAAATCCTGGACCTAAGAAACAGTGAGAGTCATGGCTCTGCGTGAACTCAGGCAGAGCATTGATGTCGTTCCACGATGTGACATTGTAAACAGCCAGGAACATACACGTGCATTGGAAATGCAAACATGTAGTCAAAGTGATCATTAGCACCGTTAATAATCATTAACAAGGATATCACTTATGGACATTAGTTTCTAACAGTGTGCTTCCTGTTTGAACAGCCGTCATTTAGTGCAGAGACCCTGTGAACATAATGGAGGTCGTCAATGTGGAGACATCTTGACTCAGATCACAGATCTTCCTGTGCCTGGGAGATGTCCAACTGCAGGTAAACCCTCTGGATGCAGCAAGTGTGGAAATACCTGCCTGGATTGTTCCTTCCTGAAGAATCAGCCTGGTTCTCCCACTGGGAATGGGCCCCATCCCCGACAGAAGTGTGGAGAAGCCAGCAGGTGTGTCCCGTGTCTCAGCACTTTCAGGGACATAGACCTTGTGGAGAAACCCTGTGAACGTCAGGATGCAGGGCACACATCCAAGCGAAATGGGAAGTGTCTCAGTAATAAAAACTTTGAGTGTGAGAAATGCGGAAAAGGGTTCACTTGCCCCTCCTCCTTTCGGAGTCAAATAAGAGGTTGCCGTGGACAGAAAATCCATGCATGCAAAGTGTGTGGGAAATCTTGTAGGTATTATTCCTACCTTACACGGCATCTTAGAACTCACACTGGCGAGAAGCCCTATGAATGTAAGCGTTGTGATAAAATGTTCAGTTGTCACTCCTACTTGCAAGAACATGTGAGGACGCACACTGGGGAGAAACCCTATGAGTGTACGGAATGTGGGAAGGCCTTTGGCTGTCGTAAATACTTAAAAAGACACATGAAAACACACAGCGGAGTGAAACCTTATGAGTGTGCAGAGTGTGGGAAAGCCTACGCTTGTTCCTTCTCCCTCCGAGAGCATGTGAGGACGCACAGTGAGGAGAAGCCCTTTGCGTGTAAGGTGTGTGGGAAAGCCTTCAGACATTCTCGATATTTTCAAAGGCATGTGAGAATGCACAGTGGAGTGAAAGCATATAAGTGTCAAGGCTGTGGGAAAGCCTACAGTTGTTCCTCCTCCCTTGGTGAACATGCGAGGACGCATAGTGGGGAGAGACCCTTTGAGTGTGAGCACTGTGGGAAAGCCTTCAGCCGTCACTCTTCCCTTAGAGGACACGTGAGAACACACAGTGGGGAGAAATATGAATGTGCACAATGTGGGAAAGTCTTCTGTTGGTCCTCATCCTTGCAAAAACACACAAGGACGCACTATGAAGAGAAGCCCTATGAATGTCAGCAGTGTGGCAAAGCCTTCTGGTATCCCACCAACCTGTGTGCACACGTGAGGATGCACACTGGGGTGAAGCCCTGAACACAAAGACTGTGGAACACCTTCATTTTCCCTTAATTCCTTGTTGTAAAATTGAGGAAACACACTGGAGGGGAACTTTATAAGTGTAAAGAACGTAGGAAAACCTTCTGATGTAGCACTCCACTTATTTTGTACATGCAAACTCAGAACAGGACTGAAAGCTTTTAATGATACAAATGTGACTTTGTCTTTGTACGTGTGCATCACGTGCTGTTGAGTCAGCTCTGACTCTGTTGACTATGAATGAACCCGCAGTTTCCTGTCCGTACGGCCGTGCTCAGACCCTGAGACTCAGGCGTAGGGCTTCTGCTATGGACTCAGTCATCTCTCTCTGGTCTACTCTCTTCCTACTGCCTTCTCTTTTGTCATCATTATTGTCCTTTCCAAAAAGCCCAGCCTTCTCATGATGTGCCAGAAGTAGGACAGCTTTAGTTTTGTCATTTTTGCCCCCAGTGACTTTTCAGGCTTAATTTGCTCTAAGACCCATTATTTTGTCTTCCTGGCAGTCCAGGGTTTCCGCACACCCACCTCCAGTTCTTTATTGTACAGCGTAACTGGGAATCTGAGGACACAGATGGTCTCAGCCTTAGTTTCCAATGACATGTCTTTGGTCTCGGTGAACCTTTCTAATTCTTACATTGCTGCCCTTCCGAGTCTCAGCCTTCTCTTGATTCTTGGTGTCTTCAAAAGTTATTCCTTTTGTAGTCATGATTTTTGTCTTTTTGATATTCAAATGCAGTCCTGCTTTTCTCATTTCTCATTTCTATTACAATATCTTTTGGACCCAGAAATAATATTGTTTTTTTTTGTTTGTTTGTTTTCTGTGCAACTTGACATAATATTAGATGAAAGAAATTGATTCCTACCTTCCATTACATTTCTAGTATGTGATCACGATTTAACACTTGTATTGTTGAAATTTCTTTTCATGTCCACTGCTGCAGATACTCAAATTGTTTGACTTGATATTTACCCTCCTCTTTAGTTTTCATAACTGAAAAACGTGTCTTTCACATTGGACAGGATGCATTGAGTTAAAAAGAGAGACCTTGTGGCACGAAGAGGAAAGCTGGTGTCCAGAAGGTTCTACTGAATTGTGTTGTCAGCTTGGATGACGTGGGAAACTGCATCCCATTGTCCTTCTGGTTATGGTTCTGAGGTAAAGGTCACAAGAAGAGAAAATTGCATGAGGTTTGGAAGGCAGAGCTGATGAAGCCATGATTCAGTTCTTCTGTACCATCAGGAGACATTGATGCAGAGGAACCTAGTGAGCCTGGCTTACAGCACAGTTTTCTGAGTCCTGGCCCTGTACATATAGGACAGCCCCAACCAAACCCACGGCTGCTGTTAATTCCCCTTAGGCAGCAGATTGCACTGACTTCCAGGAGCTCCCCCTTTATGTACCCTCTGTGGTTTCCAGACTCCCACATGATCTTGTATTTTCCTGTAGCTTTTTTGTGCCCATCAGGCCACTTCTTGAGGCCGTCCCTCTGAGCAGTCTTCTGTCATTTTTTGTCTCCCTCTGTTTTTTCTAATAAAATGATTTTTACAGGAAGCATCTTGTTCCTCTAATAGTAGATCTGTTTGCTGCCTCCACCCTGGCACTTTTAACACCACAGTCACAAGTGCAGGACATTAACCTCCCTGGTTGTGTTGTTAAGAGGCTGCACTGACCCAGTGTCTCTCTTTTCTGGATACTTCCAGGATTGAAATAAGCATTTGTGAACATATTTGGCATTTTTTTTGTTACAGCCAAATTCTCTCTAAATTATAAACCTAGTATATCCAATTACTTTCCATTTTTATATGCGATTCAAAACTATGAATTTTTGATATAGTTTTCTACATTGTTTCTTATGAAGCTATTATTACCTAGGTTTTGGAATCAGTTGTATACTAACAACTGTTACTGTTTTATGTTTCATTAAGAGGATATGTTAAAGTGTCCCATTCTGGAGGATTAACTTATTGTAATTTTATCAATTATTTTATCTAAGGTTGACATTACCAATTCCAATAACTTACCAGAATAGCACATTAAAAAAACTATCTCAGATTATTTCAATAAACCCAGATAAAAACATTTTATGCTGTTCAACATTTAACCACGACAAAATTCTTAGGAGTTTAGGAGTAGATAAAAACTCTCACAACTTTTGAAGAGCTTCGTCGAACGAAATGTTTTTAAAAGAACGCATATGTAAGTGGTCAGTTTGTTCAAGAAAATTACATACAAACAAGTGTCTCAATCACTCTGGTCCCCTTCAGCAATAGACTAGATATCCTAGCCAGTGCCATGAGAAGTGGGTAGAAATTTTATAAAGGAAGAAAAAAGTAACTTTTTTTCAGAGCTGAAATAATTGCATTACAGAACCTGTAAGACCAGTGGTCTGGAAATTCCTCCCCGCTTTCAGCCCCGCACCCAAAGCTTCCCCCTCCCCATCCTGAGTCATGAAGCACACTGGAACCTCAAACGAATCGCTCACCCCTTGCATGGACACTGTAGAGGTATATAAACTAATAAATCTAACCAAAGAGAGCCCTGTGCATTGGTGCTGTTAAGCCCTCCACACTGCCCTGGCCAATAAATTCTTCCTCCAACAAAGTTGTCTGAGGGTTCAAATTCCTCAGTCGGGGGTCGCTTCTTGCAACATTTGGTCTTAAAGGGCACAGATCCACGGTGACCTTGATTGACACCACGCCACTGCGACCCCAGAGATCACCAGCCCCACACAGGAACAATCTGCCCACAAACTTGAGGCAGGACGGCCCGGTACAGGAGGACAGGGTGGTGCCCCTAAGCCGCGACCTGCACCACGTGGAGCCCGCCCGCTGAGATGGGGCGCGACTCCGAGCGCCACACCCCGTGCCAGGGGTGCGGTTTGCAGGGCTTCCCAGGCAGGACAAAGCTCAGGACCACTGCCCCACTTTCCCCGGGTTCGCCCCCCTGGCCTCCGCCCCCCATCACTCAGGCTGGCTCTGTCCAATGAGGAAAGACGGAGGCGGGGCCGGAGCCAAATGGGGTCCTCAGGAGCGGGGCCGAGGGACCGCCCACTCAGGGACCCGGATGAATGTCTCAGAATCAGGGCCCGCCGGCCGGGTGGCGTGACAGAGTCTGTCCAATCAGAATCCTTGGCCGGGAGCACCTGAAAATCCTTCCAATCACGTGGCGGGGGCCCGAGGAGTCATCCAATCAGGGGGCGGGAGGCAGCCAATCAGGGGGCCAATCAGGGGGCAGCACCGCGCGTGCCCCTGGGGGAGGTTAAGGGGGCGGTGCTGAGCACCTGCGGGGCGTCCCATCCCCGTTGCTCACCGTCCCCGGTGCGGTGCCGCGGGGGTTGGGCGCCGGGGGAGCCCGGCGCGCGGTGGCGACATGGTGAGTGCGGGAGAGGGGGACATGTGGGGAAGGGGGTGGGCCGAGACCCGGAGGGGCAGGTTCGAGCCGGCCCGGTCCCCCGCGCCCTCCGAGGTTCCACCCGCGCCTCCGCCCTCGGCCGAGGAGCAACTGCAAGGGGCGGGGGTGGGTGGGCGAAAGGACTGGGCCCCGAGGCAGGGGCTGTGCGGTGGGCACCGCGCCGGGACCCTGCGACCTACGCGCAGTTCAGAGTCGGGGTTTGAGTCTCACCTTCGCAGGGAGGCACGAACGGAGGGGGAGGGGCCTCGGCCGGCCCGACCTTAAGAGGGCTGTCGGGGACTCGGCTGTACACAGGCTAGGGTCAGGGGCGTGAGCTGGGACGGACCGTGCCGCCCGTCACTCAGGACGCGGAACCTGTCATGGGCACACGCGGGGGACGTCCGAGGGCCTGGTCTGAGTCAGATGAGGAAAGGGGGTTCCCGCATCGGCAGCAGGGTGGGGGCAGGCTCCCCTCACCTCTGTCAGGGACTCCAGGAGCCCAGGCCTCAGCGGGACTCTGCATCGTCACGTGACCCCTGAGGGCAGGGTCCTGTGTCCCGGTCAGCCCTGGGAGCTTTCCATGATTCCAGCCTCGGGTTTCAGAAGACGGGACAGGTGGCAGCTCTTTTTGCCTCGTTTCTTGTCCTTACTGAGAGTCGTGTTATTCCTCAACCGTAACTGCTCCTGGGGAAGGGCGTCTCCTCTCAGGCAGCGTCTCCCCGTTTATTAGATTGTGGGGGGATGCTCACAGTGCCACACCTTCACGCGAGGTCGGCGAAGGTAAGGATTAAAATGATTCGTGGAAGTCGTAGTGACTGTTCCTTCAGGTGCAGAGTTTGCGACACCGTATGACCCTGTCCCACTTCTAGTCGATATCAAAGTGGAATGCGAATTTTGTGATCATGACCCGTGATGGTTGGTTTGACGTCATCGACAGAGTGGGTGGTGTTTAGTGACCCTTTGGATTTTACTCAGAAATTGATGAATTTGAGAGTGACCTGGGGTCAGAAATAAATTGATTTCAACTGAGTGTTACCTCCTTGGTGAGCACTGAGGCCCTGGAGGAGAGGGTCCCACCCCAGTGGGGGAGCAGGCTGTGTGGGGATCCAGAGTTTTGTCCTCTGAGGTTTAGGGTCCCTTCATTCCTTCCCTGATAGGGGTCACCTTGGGCTTCCTGTGCACAGGGAGCTCTCAGCCCCCACTCCGATGGGCTTTGACCTCTGACTCGGTGTCCCCTGTGCTCTGTGGGAGGCCAGCTGAGGATCTGAGCTGCGCACAGCAGTCGCTCTGCTCTTCTGTTTCCTGGAGAAGATAGAAATTTCTATTAAGGCCGCTTTGGGATCACCATTTTCACCTTGTGTTGAAAGGAAACTAGGAGATTCCCAGAAACTTTAATCTCCTCTAGAAATAAAACACAGTGCTTCTAGGTCCATCTTGGGTCTTTGTTGGCACTCATTGCGTCCTTGACAGTCGGTGACCAAGGCAGGTATGGGCACCCAGGCACCTGGGGAGACTGAACTGGTTTCTTTCCAAACGTCACTGCACAGGGAACTGAAGTTGAGTTTTGCATGGTGTGCTCTAATTAGCACCCTTGCATGATCAGTTACAGATTTAATCCTTTGTGGAATTTGGAGACTTCTGAATGCCAAATCTTATCATGCGGCACTAAGGAAGTTTAGTTGCTTTCCTTTTAAATGTTTTTCCACTTTCTTGTTTTGCATGGCATGTGCATTATCTGCTCTGCAGTTTGATCTGACTGGCAACACAGTTGGCTCATTTATTCTGGCATCACCACGCACACGTGGGTAATGTGTTATGCTACAACCTATGATGGCCGCGATAGGAGTTTTTCAGCTCTGTTATGATCTTACAGGACTACTTTCATACTTGCGGTCCGTCCTTGACTGAAGCGTTATTTGGCACATGACTGTACTAGCTTTATGTTGATGTTTGTTTTTGCTTTTCCCGGCTATGTAGCTATTTCGGAGTGGAATTGCTGTGTTATGTGGTTACATGCTCATGGGTTTGAGGACCTGCCAGGCTGTCTTCTGAAGTGGTTTCTCCACTTTTTGCCCATCAGCCATGTGTGAGGGCTCCACCTTTCTCACATCCTGGCCAGTGCCTTTCTGTCTGCCTCCACAGCCGTTCTTGTGAGAACAGTTATCAGCTGTAGTTTTGATTTGCATTTCCCTGATGACTAAGGTCCAGCATCTTTCGTGTGCTCATTAGCCATTTGTATTTCATCTTTGGAGAAAGTCTACTCACTTTCAGCGCCCATTACTTAATTATATTATGTGTCTTTATCTTTTGCCTTTTTTATTTTTTTTAATTGTTGCCACATGAAGTTTTTTATATATATTTAGAACACAAGTCCGGCATCGAGTGTGTGATGTGCAAACCCTGCTCGCAACCCTGGTTGAAGTAGCTTTGCATTTTCTGTAGCTAATGTATTTGAGAGTATTTTCTTTTTTGAGATTTTTGAGAACATATTCTTTTAAAATCTCAAAATTTTCCCCCTAATTGTTTGCTGTATATTTCATTGGTGTAAGGTCATGCCATATTGTTCTAAAATATAAATTAGGTGGTTTTTTTTTTTCTCTGTTAAAGTCACCTTTGACTCTTACCATTAGATCCTTCAGTGATTCTTCCTCATGGGCCATTTCTCTAATTTCAGGCTCTTGGTTGTTTTGTGTGAGAGACCCTGTTGGCTTGATAGATTCTTCCAGAATCAGGCACTTCTGTACCAGCCAGACCTTGGGTTCTGCTCTGTGTCTGTTCCTATAGCATCCACCTCACCCAGGAGGTGTCGGGTCTCTGTCTTTTTTGGATATGAGGGGACTATATAGGCTCCTTGACACTGATGATGCTCCAGGTCAGAGTTGTTTAGATGAGACTGTCCCTGACATCTCAGTGTTCGTGACATTTTCACATTCTGGTTCTAGCTCTTGGAGCTGACAGGAAATAAGTTTTGGGCAGATCCACTCTCCATTATTGTGTTATATGAATGATAATTTTATTTTTTAGCCTTTACCTTATTTCAAAATGCGCTATATCTTAGTAAAAATAATTTTCTTTTTAATTATATGTGGATAATTTATATCAGTTGTCATCACACTTAGCTTCAAGGTTCCAAGCACTTACTTGCATTGATCATACTGCATTTGATTTGCTTGCTCATTTTCATTTTCCACATGAGTGGAAGCTCCAGGAGTTTTAGAAAAGGAGCCTCCCCCTTCCTCCCATACGCACTGGTTAAGTGGTGTTTTGTTGAAACATAATATGTGGATGTTTCAGGACATAGTGGTCTTTACGGATGTGGCTGTGAACTTCACCCGAGAAGAGTGGGCTTTGCTGGATCATTCTCAGAGGAGGCTCTACCAAGATGTGATGCTGGAGACCTGCCTGAACCTGGCTTCTGTGGGTAAGGATGGCTTCTTCCCAACAATTGATCTAATTGGGACAAGGAAATGAAAATATGTTGGAAAAAAGACGTTATTCCAGTGGTCATTGAACCTACCTACCTATAGACAAATGGCTTTTCCACGAAAACAAACTTTCACTTGTTAATCTAAATATTTTTTTATTTTGATCAAAAGTCTGATGCTCTCTAATTTTGTAAGTGTCAGTCAGTTTGTCTCCAGTTTGCCGTGGGAGAGTCAGAGCAACCGCATGATTGTCACCGCTGAAGCAGTTACACGGGGGTTAATACCTATCTGACACTGTGATCTTGCTGCAATTAATTCCATGCTTACCAAGCGTCACTGTTCTGAAAATCATAGTGTCAGCCCATCTTGTGCAATGTTTGTTGCCCTTTATCCTCCTCCATGGTGAGATTTTGTGCAGGAGCAGGGCAGGAACCACACATCATCTGAGGTTCCAATGGCAGCTGGGTCATGGGAAAATACTTGCTCTAGGTCCTCTGTGTCTGCGAATCCCAGGAGAGAAACTACCCTGGGGAACAGCAGGTTCTAGATAATGGAATATTTGTACATGTCCATTAGAAACACGACTCAGTATGCGTGTGAGAAGGGTGACGTTTGTCACTTCTTTGGTTCCCCATTGGGCTTGTCATCCATCCTAAGGCACTTGGAAAGACTTTCTATAGCTCTTGTACAGGGAGCCTTTGGGCACGTGCATTTTGCATGTTTCATTTCTACTTTGACTTTCTGATAACATTTATTTAAACATCAATCTCCATCTCTTAAACTATTTCTTAGTGAACAGGCTGCCATTTTGACCGATTTTTTCTATTATTGCCAAAGTCTCAAAGAGCTGAGGTTCCCTAAGAGTTTTTATTGGCTCCGATGTTCAGTCTGTCTTATTAAATTTGTCTACATTTTGGGATCAGTATGTGATAAAAAAAAAAAATCCACATGTGATCTATTTGCTTTCCTCTATCCCACCATCTTGATTTCAAAAAACTAAATGTGGTACCAATTGTTGCAGATTTTTTCATGCACAAAACCAGTGGATCACGTTCTCAGAGGAAAATTTCAGTGAAAGAAATATCCAGTGAAGAGAAAACTGTAAGATTCACAGGAAAAGATTTCTGGTCTGTGTTTGAAGAACCCTGGACATTACATAACGTTGCAGATCAGCGGCAAAAGCAGGAGAGGCCTTGGAGGTGAGCAGCATCTCCATGGGGCAGGGGGTCCTCAGCAGAGTGGTACGTTAGCTTGAAATTTAAGAAGAAATGTAAACCTAGCTGTTCAATAGTGCACTCAGAGAATGTTTACAAGACAACATTTTCATAACTGTGATGTAGATATTGAGTGTTAGAAACAGAATTCATTTGGAGACAGTGGTCAGGAAATCCTGGACCTAAGAAACAGTGAGAGTCATGGTTCTATGTGAGCTCAGGCAGAGCATTGATGTCGTTCCACGATGTGACATTGTAAACAGCCAGGAACATACACGTGCATTGGAAATGCAAACATGTAGTCAAAATGATCATTAGCACCGTCAATAATCATTCAAGGGCTTTACTTATGGATATTAGTCCCTAACAGTGTGCTTCCGTTTGAACAGCTGTCGTTTTGTGCAGAGACCCTGTGAACGTAATGGAGGTTGTCAGTGTGAAGACACCCTGACTCAGATCACAGATCTTCCTGTGCCAAGGAGATGTCCGAATGCAGGTAAACCCTCTGGATGCAGCAAGCGTGGAAACTCCTGCCCCGATCATTCCTTCCTGAAGAATCAGCCTGGCTCTCCCACTGAACCCGGACCCCATTCCTGTGAGGTGTGTGGAAAAGCCAGCAGGTGTGTCCCATGCCTCAGAAGTTCTGGGGACACAGATTTTGTGGAGAAACCCTGTGAATGTCAGGATACAGGGCACACGTTCAAGCAAAACAGGAGGCATCTCAGATATAAGAACTCTTTTGAATGTGAGAAGTGCGGAAAAGCTTTCAGTTGCTCCTCATCCTTTCGGGGACACGTGAGAGGTCGCTGTGGACAGAAAATCTACGTGTGCAAGTTATGTGGGAAAGCCTTTATGTATTACTTTTACTTTACAGGACATGTGAGAACCCACACTGGAGAGAAAGCCTATGAGTGTAAGGCATGTGGGAAGGCTTTCGGTAGCCCAAAATACTTTAGAAGACATGTGAGAACACATAGTGGAGTGAAGCCCTATGTATGTAAGGAGTGTGGTAAAGCTTACAGGTATCTCACCAACTTGCAAGAACATGCAAGAACACATAGTGGGGAGAGACCCTATGTATGTCAGCACTGTGGGAAAGCCTTTAGTCGTCACTCCTCTCTTCGAGGACATGTTAGAACACACAGTGGGGTGAAACCCTATGAATGTCAGCAATGTGGGAAAGCTTTCAGATATCCTGCCAACCTGCAAGTACATGTGAGGACGCACACTGGGGAGAGACCTTGTGAATGTCAGCACTGTGGGAAAGCCTTCAGGTATGCGGCATCCTTGCGGGTACATGTGAGGACTCACACTGGGGAGAGACCCTATGAATGTCAGCAATGTGGGAAAGCCTTTATCAGTCACTCTTACCTTCAAAAACATGTGCGAACACACAGTGTGGAGAAATCCTATGAATGTAAGGATTGTGGGAAAGCTTTTAGGCAGCTTCAACATTTTCAAGGTCACATGAGAATGCACAGTGGAGTGAAGCCTTATGAATGTAAGGAGTGTGGAAAAGCCTACAGTTTTCTTTCATCCCTTCGAATACATGCAAGGACGCACAGTGGGGAGAGACCCTTTGAATGTCAGCACTGTGGGAAAGCCTTCAGTCGTCTCTGTTCCCTTCGAGGACATATGAGATCACACAGTGGTGTGAAACCCTATGAATGTAAGGAATGTGGGAAAACCTTCAGGTATCCTGACAACCTGAGAGTGCATGTGAGGACACACACTGGGGAGAAACCCGATGAATGTCAGCACTGTGGGAAAGCCTTCAGGTATCCCACATCCCTGCGAAAACATGTGAGGACGCACAATGAAAAGACTGCCTATGAATGTCAGCAATGTGGCAAGGCATTCAAGTATCTTGAATCCCTGCAAGCACATATGAGGACACATGATGGACAGAATCTCTGACTACAGTAACTGTGAGACATCTTCGTTCTACCTTAGTACCTTGTTACAAGTGTGAGCAAACACACTGGAGAGAAGCTGTGTGGATGAAAAGAATTGGAAAAATCTTGGGATGTAGTAATTCACTTAATTTGTACATAAAACCTAGGGCAGGTTTGAAATCTCTTAATATAAGTATGGTTTTACCTTTGTAAATAGCTCATTCTTAAAAGCGATTTCCAGTGTTTTAATTTTAGTTCATGTTTCTGACTTGAAAACTTGAGATGGTATGTACTTCTCTACACCTCTTTATCTGTACTATATATATATTATCTCTGATTATAAGTTGTACAATTGTATAAAACATGCCTTGTTTTTATTAAAGTGTGTTTTGGATCCAGGGGTAATAAGTGACTTTTTTATGTGAAACTTGATGAAAGAAATTTTTATTCTTACATTCCATCATGTTCCTAATGTATGATCATGATATGAGACCTTTATTGAATCTCTGTTCTTGCCCATTGCTGCAAACACTGGAATTTCATGACCTGATAGCTACCATCTCCTTCAGTCTTTATTATTGAAAGATGTGTCTTTCACATTTGTTAGTGAATTCCACATCTGTGTTCTTCATAGGTATTAATCATTATGGCCAGATCTCCTTATATTATGTTCATAATTTGACTTCTCATTGTCTTTGATTTTGGTTGTATATTGGGCACAATGCAGAGAGTTATGAAGAAAGGCTTATGTGATGATGAAAGCTGATGTCCAGAAGGTTCTACTGAACTGTGTTGTCAGCTTGGGTGAGGTGGGGAACTGTATGCCATTGTCCTTCTGGATATGGTTCTGAGGTAAAGGTTATGAGAAGAGGAAGTTACATGAGGTTTGGAAGGCAGAGCTGAAGAAGCCATGACTCAGTTCTCTGTACTGTCAGGAGACACTTATGCATGGGGACCTAGTGGATCTGACTTGGAGCACAGTCTTCTGAGTCCTGGCTCTGCCCGTCTGTGACAGCCCCAACCAGACTCATGTTGCTGTTAGTTTCTTTGTAGGCAGCATGTTGTACAGACTATTCCTGGGCCTCCCTCATCATGGGCTCTCTTTGGATTTCAAGTTTACACAAATCCTTGCATTTTCCAGTGGCTCTTTGATGTCCATCAGGCCACTTTTTTCAGCTCTCTGACCTAGAAATCTCTCAATCTGTCGCCTCCTTCATCTCCTAAGTCTCTCTTAATTACATGATTTTAATAAGAAGCAACTTGTTTCTCTTCTGGCAGATATTTTCTTGCCTCTGTCCAACACATTTAGTGCTGAACAAAATATAGGAAACTTACTTCCCAGATTACTTCGTTTAGTGGCTACACTGACCCTTGATATCTTGTTTCCAGATACTTCCATTTTTGAAAAAAGCCTTTGTGAATATATTTGGCACTTTGTGGAAGTTTTAGAGCTGAATGCTCTCTAATTGATAAACTCAGTATGTTTAATTATGTTCAGTTTTTAGATGTGATTACCAACTGTTTCTTTCATTTTTAAATGTGTTTCAAACAATGTGTACTTTTCTCAAAGGGACTTTTTTCATTGTTTCTTAGGAAGCTTTTATTCAGATTTTTCAAAAATGTTATATACATACTGACGTGTTTTTGTTTTATATTTCATTAATTGAGAGGATATGTTAATCCATTCTAAGGAATAATTTATTCTAATAATATTCTGGGGTAATAGTACTAAATAAATATACCTTTTAAAATTACTTCCTGGTATGTTTTGCCTTAACTGTCATTTTTTAAAAACAAAAATGATCTATTTATCATAATGCTGAAACCTGACTATTGATATATCAGTGGTCTCCAACCAAACACCAGGAGTCGTGCTTCTGCAGTTCAGCAGCGTGGGAGAGGAAGCTGACCTACATCTTCCCTAGTTGTGTGTGGATAGCTGAGACAAGTGGTCTTCTAGGTGAGGTGGGCTCTTTGACATGGTGGAAATGAGATAGAAGACACAGCTTTAGTTTATAGGCATAAGGTTCTTGAATAAACTCTGCTAATTTCTGGAAATTCTGTTTTAAAATGTTTGTTTTCAAGCATCTCTTAGAGATTTTTTTTTTTTCATGAAAGGCCGATACCAGTACAGAACTCTCTCTGTCTTATTCTTTGTTTTTAGTAATCTTGTTTAATATCCGCAGGGTGTTTGTTCCCCTCATGGATGGGAATTGACTGATAATGCTACTGCCCAGTGATGGTCCCTTGTATTGTTTCACTGGTGAAAAAATGGGTAGTACTATTCTCTTTTTATCAACTGGCTTATGGCCCTTTGTCCCTAGGGGACAAACCTCGATTTCTCTCTGTCAGGTGGCCTCCAGAGGTGCTTCTCTGGCCCTGTGCATGGTGCAGGTGTTGTATTTTTTATGGACCTGAGCCAGAACCATGCTGTTGAGGTGGGTTTTTATTTTCATTATTAATAAAAAAAAAACCATTTTTCATTTTATACAGAACAACCTGAAGTCTGCATCATGACAAGTTACCCAGGGGTTTATAGACAGTGTGTCCACCTCAACAGCGTGTGCTCTGCTGTGCAAGGGAAGCACATCTCAGGGACTGGAAAGAGGACATGGAGAGAGGACCTGGTCTGTAATGATTCCTATATGACCTTTGCAGAGAGGAAGCTTGTACTTGAGCAGTCTCAACCATTGTCAGATGGACTTTCCAATATCATCAATTCATCAAGAAATAAGACCATTGTTCATGGAGACACCAACACTCATGAGGCTCACCATGGCTGCACTTACTGGTCACAGCACGGGAGGTGTGGGTCACAACCCAGCGGTGGGATTCCACCAGTGACAGAGAAGAGTCCATCCTTGATGTTTTTCACAGGAGTCTTGCTTTTTCATATCAGAACCAAGAAACTCATGCATGGTCTCAAAGCTTTGTTTGCGTAGTTAATGCTTCCCCACGTGCAGAGGGTTTTTCTTTGTGGACCTCCGATACTCCTCAGAAGCCGACTCTGGAGTTTTGGAGGGATGTCCCCTGAGTGCTTGTCAGGAATATGAGCTTGCCCCTGTCCTGTGTGCCTTGAGGAGTTAGCAGCCATTTGCATTGGCCAAGGGGGCGCAGGAAGGCTCAGAAACAGCTCATTATACTGAGGTGCTAGAGAGTCACTGCATGCCAAGATGGGGTGACACCATAGCAGAAGGGACAAGGGAGGGATTAGAGAACAGAAAGCATGAGGTTTCTTGAAGGGTGGTTTGGCATCATCCAGAGCTTTAGTGGAATTTACTGTGATTTGTGCAAACTGTGAGTTTTCAAAGGTCATACTTAGGAAAGGCCCCTAGGGTTTGACTGTTCTTGAAAGCGTGAATGGTTTGGAGAGTTTTTGCGGGTTGAAACTCTGAGTGAATGGTGCTGCACAGTAATAGGGGTGATACTGAAATAGCACCAAGGGAGTGGGTGCAATCGAGCAAGTGGGGAGCCAAGTGGGAATTTTATAATGGAAGAAAAGAGTAACATTTCTTTTAAAGTTAAAATTGTTTCTATAGAATCTCACAACCTCATAAGGGTGACCATAGGATAATATGATTAATAGCTTTTCAGGATTATCACTTAGTAAAAATGGCCAACGTGAAACTTCTTAAACTTCATAACCTTTCACATTAAAAAATTATTTAGGGACTCATGTTTTACCAGCAACTTCCTCCCAGCTCCAGGCCTTGGAATAGGCATCAGTCCACCTTTCGAAGACATGCAATTTCATGTACTGGAAAGAAACCCTATGAATGTGACCAGTGTGGGGAAGCCTTCACTCAGTAATTCTCCCTTCAGGCACATTCAAGAATAAACACTGGGGAGATATTTTGGAAATGTGAGGATTCGAGGAAAGGCTTTTCTTTTTTGTCTTCTTTACAAGGTCATATGAGAATGCACTCGAGAGATAAACCCCACAAATGTGAGAGCAGTGGGGGTAAGCTTATAGTCATCCAGCCTCCCTTATGTCGCATATAGAAATACCCACTGGGGAGAAACCGTATGTATGTAAGGAGTGTGGGAAAGTCTCCAAGCAGAATTCCACCCTCTATTCACATGCCAAAGCACATCCTGGAGCAAAACCTAATATGAGCACTGTGGGAAAGCCTTTCACTGTAAATCAGTTCTCTATAAATGTGCAAGTGCACATGTTGGAAAGAAACCATATGAATGTGAATGGTGTGAAAAAGCCTTTGGGCAACGAGATCACCTTCAGTCACATGTGAAAACACACACTTGGGAGAAACCCTATGAATGTGAGCATTGTGGGAATGTGTTCACACAGTGAGACTGCTTTCAGTCACATGAGAATACACACTGAAATCTTATGAATGTCCGCTTTGAGGGATAGCCTTCCAGTTTTCCACATCTCTGTGAAATAATTTGATGATACAATTCTGAATACAAGTTCTGTGGAAAAGTCTTTTCTCCCTTAAAATCTTATGATCAATGTGAGCAATTGCACTGGAGAAAAACTTGATAAGTGGAAAGAAAGTGAGCTACCCTTCAGCATTTCACTTTGTTTTATACATGGAAATTCAGCAGGACAGAAATCTAATGTTACAAATAAAATTTGCCTCTGTAAGTGCCTCATTGTTAGTAGGGATTTCCTGTATTTCTAGTTCATATTCCTGATCTAAACTATATATATCCTTCATGTCTTCTTTCATCTCTACTACATTTATTAGATTTAAGAAACTGTCCAGTTATGTAATACTTGCCTCACAAATCTCCTCAAAGATGAACATTTCTGCAGGAACACATTTTCTAAGCCTCAGAGTAAAACTGTCTGCTAAGGATGAAAATCAGAAATGATGGTGGCTAAAGGTTTGATGACAGGTCATTATAATGCAATTGAAATAAAAATTTTTTATTTCTGTAACAACCATTTTAGAATTACAACTCGTACCAGGACATAACACATTTTAAGAAACTTTATGCAAATATACCCAAAAAAGAGTTTCTTGTCACTTTTACTTGATAGTGCATCAAGAAATTTAGCATACACTTAAAATTATAGTTGTAAGAACTCTTCACTCTTTTAATAGGAAAGACAGTCCTCTTGGGTAAAAAAAGACCTGATATAATATAGAATCTTTGTTTTCTAGGCTGAATACAAGAGAGGGAATAACAGACAATTTACCATTTCTCATAAGAGTAGACCAATAAACAAGCTGATAATATTTTAGTTTTTTGAAACAGTGACTTGCTCATCTCTCTGACTCCAGGTTGCAGCCTGCTTCCTGTCACTGGGCCTTTGGCTGATAAGGCTGCTGGGTGTCTCTCACAGCTGGGCTGATCAGGAAATATCCCTGCTGGGGGTGAGGGTCTCGGAAAGGTCCCCTCCCAACTCCTCCCAGAGGTAAAAGAAGCCTGAAGTCTGCACTTTGTCAGACGCATTTGAGGTTCCATTGGTTTTTTAGCTTGGTCAGCACTTTCTGGATCCATGACCTTTCCTGATCCCCAAGTCTGTCCTTTGATTTGGCCTGTCCTGTGACAGGCACATGGCCTCTGACTGGAAAACAATTTGGAATCTTTGCCCAAGAGGCAATGCTTGTGACCGGCGAGTGCCAGCTGGGATTCCCCCTGTGAGTCCTGAACAGCAGCCAGGGCTGTATTGCATCAGAGACCAGGGAGGGTCATTATCCAACAGGTGCTGACCACCCTGGGCACATGGCAACTTTGGAATAAAGACACATCCTTGGACTTTACTCCACTGTTGAGGAGTCTGTGTGCACAGCGGGATCCCCTCCCAGATGCCCGGTGTCCCCTCCCTGGGATAGTGTCATCAGCATGTCACAGACACTGAGGTGAGAATGGTGGGACTATCCCGACCTGTTTGTGCTTCTGTGTCTTTGTGATCAGCTGGACTCCATGTGGAAGTTGGGTCTCTCCCATGGGGTGGAAAACCAACAACTCCCTTCTCTCTGTGTGGGCTTTTCCCACAGGCTGGGCCCCTGTGTTCTGCCTTTGTTTGAGAGGGCCCTATCTGGGACAAGGAAAGCTGTGGGACTTGTACCTGATTTGTTAGCTGATTCATTATTGTTCATTCATTTTGCATTTGACTGTGCACTTTGAACTGGCCTAGTGACTCTGAAACTATGTTAAGAGTGTCCTCAATGTCTATATCCATGTGCCATCAATGTGAGATGAGTTTCTACTTCTGCATGGTATTGTTAAAATTAATTGAAAGCCAAGAGCTTGTAACAATTGTGTTTTTTAAAATTCTTGGAATGAGAATTCACGTGATTCGGAAATATTTGATGTTAAAGCTTGTTTGAGTAGGGTTTGGTTGAATGTGATGCAGGACAGGGAACTTGTTCCGAGTGGAGGAATCAAGCCCTGACCTGAGAGAGAAAATGGTCTTTGTCTGAGCGTGAGGAAGAATCAAACATACACCAAAGTTAGATTCAGAAGGAAAGTTTCTTAGAGACGGGGAAAAGCACAGACAGGGGAAAGCAAAGACAAAAAGCCAAGACAAGAAAGAAGGCCTGGAGTTTGAGGGAATCTAGTTTACATGTTCTACTTTAGTTCTCTTGAGTCAGAGCGTAAAGACCTTTTACCCGCTTCCCCTCGATATGGGCATACAGTGAAGAAAGATAAGCGTATGTAGCATGAAAAGCCTGCTGGCAACTCCCAGCCTTTGATCTCTAGGTTCCTCATAATCTTAGCCATAGAGAATAAGCTATTTCATTTTGAGTAGGACTTCACTTGAAGACTCTGTTTTCTTGTTTTGCCTTCACAGGGTGGGGAAATGGGTTGTTAGCAATCTCAGCAGAACTCTTCCTTTGTTCTGCAGGTTTATCTGTGGTCTGGCCTCTGGGCTGATCAGCATACTGCAGTCTTCAAATATAGCTTAAATTTACATTTTAGTTCTCTTGCCCCCTTTCTACATGAAAGAAACAGGTCATTTTGAGTTATCAACATTGAATGTTGGATTTTTGTTTTACTTGGCTATGCGACACTGTGATCATGTTATCTCTGTCACAAATTTGTCAGCAAAACAAAAATAGCTAGGTATAATTGATATTAAAATGTCAGTATTAAGAACTAATTAATTAAATATATTTATAATGAGATTCTTGATAAAATTTTTCAATAAAAAGTGCAGTTTTCCAAAGAATACCGAAACAATAACTTGTAACAAAGTTTTTTAAACTGTAACTCACAGGTTCTAAAGCATGAGACAAAACTGAATTTCCTGAATATTCAGCTCCCTACTCACTCTCTTTCCAAGTCTTTTCTGGTCCCACTCACTCTCTGCTTATGAGAGGAGACCATATTTTTCTAATAAACTTTTGACTCTAACTTTGAAGAGTGTGTGTTGAATTCTTTCTACGCTCTCCGCCCAAGGACCCTCTTCTCTTGGTGCAGGGCTTGGTCTTCTAGTCCCTTGGGGAAATGTGCCCTGTCCAGCATCAAGTCCATCAGGCAGGCCAATACATCATGACTCCAGGTGTCCACCCATGCCATCACTTTCCTCTCGCCTCTGCTGTCCTTGCTCCCCCCTCACTCTGTTCCAGGGACACTGTCTTCTGACCAACCTTCAAGTATCCAAGTGTCCCTCCTTCCTTGGGAAATGTATTAGTTTGCTTAGGCTGCTATGACAAAGTGCCACAGACTAGGTGGCTGAAACAACATATGCTCCCTCATGTGTCAGGAGGCTGGACATCTGAAATCATGGGGTCCACATGTGTTGCAGGAAGTGACACCCAATGGAGGAAATTTGGATGTTTAGACAACTTTGTTAGAGGAAGGAGAGTTTAATTAGGCTGGAGGAACACACAAAAGCACGAACTTGTTCTGGTTAGGTTTCTTACAGCTTATATACCCATATTCCCCGGCAGTGTCCATGCACATGATTTCTTCATTTGAGGGTCTACGTGCACTTCCTGACTCAGGATGGGAGGGGGAGTTTTTGGTGGAGGCTGCAAGGGGGAAGGGATTGCTGGACCACCAGTCCTATCTATTTACAGATGGTTAGGTGTGGCAAGAGTTTCCAGAAGGCCATTAAAAAATCTATAGGGTGTGATTAATCTACAACCAACTGAGTCTGTCATTTCTGCAAGCCCTTTCCTTTGCATTTTTCAGATGCCTCCTCTCTTATATGGGGTGGTTCTGTGGGGTAGCTAGTCAGACAAGAGCGACAGGAACAAAAAATAGGGGCCCCACTCTGTAACCATAGAAACTTCCCTTGAAAACCTTCCTTAAGGACCTTTCAGAAATATCTCCCTTTTAGGGTTATAAATTCCCCCAAATCGTAAAGCTCAAAGGCCAGAAAAGCTGCTGGCTTACACCAGCTACAAACGCATGCGCTGAAAGTACTGCCCCTAAAAAGCGGTGAACACACAATGGCTCACCGTTCAATTGTACACCTGAAAGTTACTGGATTTTGTTAAACAATGTCACCATAACAATAAAGGAAAAAAGAAAGGACTGCCCCTACCCTCAGCCTCATTATACCATCATAATCTCATGACTATGCCTGGAAATTCATGAATCTAAGTATAACAGACTGAATCCTGGGTAAGCACATGCACGCTAGGCAAAGTTATATAGCAGCCATGCAACGATCAAGTCAGCCTCACCTCCCAATCACCTAGGAATGGTTATAGGACCACCTTATCAAGGTCCCCAAATATAACACAGACCTCTCCCCTGAGGTTACAGCTCTCCATCTTCCCAGACTAACCCGTACCGCCTCCTTAGGAAAACGTAACCTCATTTCCATGTGGCTAGCTAGTTATAGGCTTGACCTGTCCTCTACCTCATAAGGTGCTTTTAATTAACAAATATTTCTCATATTCACTGCTCAAAGTGCTGCATGTTTCCGTGCTATGGTCAAAGGTCAAAAAGCACTAGAGCCCCCCTCTGCTGGGAACAAATAAATTACGCAAGGCAATTTCATCCTTAACTGTACCCGACGTATGGGAAGCCTCTCTTCAGAACTGTGTTCACACTTTGACTTTAAAGGACAATGACCTTTTCTGATTGGCTGGGTTGCCCAAGTATTGGCTATCTCAATATGGGACACAGTGGCTAGGTGACATAAACTTACTACAAGGGCTGCATGCATCCTGGCTGGATAGGTCTTCACACCCTGGGGTCGTGTTGGCAGAAGAAAGAACCAGGCGCTCATTGTAGTTGCAAAACTTCCTCTCCTAAAACCTAGATGGACTCGTTCTACATTTCAATGGGATGATCATTTAATTAATTTTACTGGCCCTGCAATTGGAAGAGAGAATTTAATTTTGCAAACAAAAGCATACACTAAATTCCTACCGCACTCTCTTAACGAGTGGCCGGCCATCTGTCCTGTTGAATACTGACTTGGCCTTAATGAGCAAAGCTGTCCTCCAAGGTGGAACGGGTGTTTCACCCTGTGCCATCATCCAATGCGACCTGTGTTTTCCTATGAGGGAATTCTGCCCATGTTCTTCCTCGGTCGCGCATAGAAAATCTCCAGTAAATACCGAAGTGACCCAACCCCAAGTCTGAATGACTTGTTAAAACAGTGGACTGGGCCGAGGCGGGGCGGGGGAGGGGGAAGGCGGTCACCGACACCAGAATTGTTTCTTTTAATTTGACCCCTGGTGTGTGTGCGCCTGCGCCGCCGGGGATTGGCTTTGCAACGAGCTAAACTGGCCCCTAGGCCAGCCACCTCCACGCCCCGAAGCTTCCGGCTGACCACTCCGGGCCCCTCGCGGACGAGAGTGAGAGCCGGTCCAGGGGTGCCCTCGGTGGCCGCCGGCGTCCGACCCGGCCCCCATGGGCTCTCACGCTCGCCCCAAGGCCCGTGGCCCTCCCTCCGGCAGACCCGGAGGGACGGGGCCAGGAGCCCGGAGGGGCAGGGGGAGAGGCCAGGACGTGGCTCGATCAAAGCCCCCGGGGGGCGCGCCCGCGTGACGTCCGGTGAGTGACAGGCGCCGCGCCCAATTAGGCGGCGGAGTCCGGCCTCGTGCCCTCGGAGCGGGAGGCGGGCCCGGCTCCGCCGCGGTGGACTCGGGCTTCAGGCTGGGCTTCCTGTCCGGGCCCCTGGTACCTCCGGGCACCGGTCCCTGCCGCTCGCCCCCTCCCAGGCTGCAGTCCAGCGGGCGCGGATTCCAGCGTTTCGGCCCCTCCCCTTCGTGGGACGCCAAGAGGTCCCCACCCGAGTGTGTGGACAGCATATGGGACGGAGAGCGGAGGGGACCATCCATCACCGGTGCCGGCGACCGGGGCTGGTGAGGGGTGGGGGATATGGTGGGGGAGGGGGGACGGAACCTGTTGCGACTTAGGACAGGAAAGGGCTTCTCTGTGGCCGGAGGGTGCGCAGGTGGTGGTATGACGAGGACGGTCCCCGGGTGCTCAGCCGACTCTCCGCGCGGGTCCGCGGGGACTTGGCTGCCTCTCAGTGCTTGTTCACACGAAGTGGGGGCCACATCTGGGCCTGGGCGGAGGACGGGAGCTCAAGTAAAATTGGTGTCAAAATGGGCAATTATGATCCCTCGGTTCAGCCTGTGGAAAGAGAAAAATCTGAATTTTCTAAGTAGACGCCTTTATGCAACGTGGGCAGGGCGGGGATTGTGCCCTGGGGACAGGGGCTGTGCAGTGGGCACAACGCTATGACCATTCGATCTGCAAGCATCTCATGAGTTGGAAGAAAAGAGTTTTGCCCTCATAGAGAGGAGTGAACAAAAGTAGGAAGAACCAGATTGGTGGGGATGGCAGGTCCCCAAGACAGCTTGTCCTCAAGAGGCCTGCCCTGTGGCTCAGGCTGAGCATAGACCACATCCAGAGGGTCTGGACAACACACAGTGGCTCAGCGTGGTCAGCGGTGAGCAGCTCATCGGTTCAGTGTGAGACAGAACAGGGATTGGGGGATCTGTTCTGATTCCTTCCCTAATTAACAACAAGAAGGGGGTGCTTGTAGTGAGCACTTTTTTCAAACAAAAGGGTGAAGGGGATCCTTACACTTTTCATGAATGTTTCCAGGTGTACAGGGCTCAACAGGCTTCAGTGTTGACGTCTGACCCCTGTCAGCAGCGCCCTTTGTCCAGCTCTGCTTTGAGAGCTTTCCCTTATCTCAGCCTCAAGTTTCAACAGATGTAACATGACTGTGTTTGTTTTTGCCTCCTTTCTTCTCTTTAGTGATGGCAGTATGTTTCTCAGATTTCTTAATCCTGTCCTGCTGACTCTTTTTATTAAAGGGCTGAACCAGAGCAAGGAAAAGTACCACAAGAAAAAATATTTTCTCTAATTAAATTTAGGGGAAATCCACACATTTCTATATTTTTATGTAAGGTGTGTGAAGATAGGGAATAAAATTTTTAAATGCTTTAGTGACTCTTCCAATCACGGTTCAGAATTTGTCACACTGATTCTATCCCATTGTGTGTTAATAGCTGGTCATCAGAGATTGATGCCAATTCTGTAAAAAGTGACCTGTGAAACTGGGCCATGTTCAGTCTTATTGATTTCCAATTTCTTTTCAGGATAATTGTAAACACATACCTATCTTTTGAAAGGGATAAGCCATTTTCAGTTATTTGACCATAAAGTGCACCAGAATTTCCACTAGGATGGATAGAATGCAAAAGTTAAAAAACTAAACAAAACAAAGCACTAACGTTTTAGAAACAAAGAAATTGGAACCTTTGTCCTTTGCTGGTTGGATTATAAAATGGCGTACCCACTGTGGAAAAGAGCTTTGTGGTTTTTGAAAATGTCAAGTATAGAATTACCCTATGACATAATATTCCAGTCCAGTCTGTACTGACACAGTTACTTAAATATGTGTCCATGAGTGTTCCTTGCAGCTGTTTTCAGAACAGCCAAAAAAAGGACACATCTCAAGTGTCCATCAATGAATGAATATATAGTTGTAGCACATACTCATGATGAAATATTATATAGCCACAAAAAGAAGAGTGAAGCATAAATTTACCTGTAACATGAATAAACACTGAGAATCGGCAAAGCCATAGAGACAGAAAGTTATTCTGCTGTGGGCAGGAGTTAGCATTTTCACGGTTAGTATAGCCCTGAGTTTTGGTTATAAATATGGGGTTACAATTCTCCAAACACAATGTCCACTTTCAGTGGAGAATGCAGGGGTCGGCACATGAGCAGTGGTGGGCAGTGCCACCATCCACAGCAACCTGTGTGGCCTCCTGCCTTCCAGTCCCTCTGGGGAGGAAAAAGCTGAGATGACAGGAATTTCCTCGCAGCAAAAGGCACGTCTGAGAATTTAACATCTCACACCTTGTGGCTGTGCTGGGAGGAATGGGTGAAGCACCTGACCGAGGGTCATCTGCTTAATGCCCTCAAGTGTGGGTGTCAATGGAGGATGGGTCCTCCAGAAGTCAGAAGACCTGGCTCCCTGGCAGTCCTGACCTTCCTGCTGGTAGTGAGGTCACTGGTGAGCGTTTATAGAGGGAACAGACCCATGACTATGCCACCTGGCCCACCCATGACCCCAAAGGTAGCAAGTCTTCATGTCCTCTCCTGCTCCATCGTGGTCAAGGGGCGCTATGAGGGAAGTGTGAGTCAGGAGGACTCAGAAGGGACCACTGACCAGTGGGTTCATGCCTGGTCGCAGCACCTGGAGCCAGTGTTTTCTGTATTTTCCAAGCCGACTACTGATGGTCCACAGGGAAGGTGGAGCTTAGAGAGGCTGAAGATGAGAAATGGAATTCCTGCCCGGTTCTTCCTAGTGACCATCCCAACTGTCACTCCGACCACGGAACCTGCCACTGGCCAACCAGGAAACCCAAATGCAGAGGTAAGTCCTGAATGCCGGGCATGGCCAGCGAACTACGCACCCAAGGGGGTAAAGGAAGGCTCTTGACCCCTGTCCAGTCGGCCGTGTGCAGGTCGCGCTCTGTCCCCTCAGAGTCCCAGGTGGTTAGTTTTGGACTGTGTGCGTGCTCGGTGTACGGTCCAATCACGGCGCGGAAGCTCATAGTCCCGTCCAATCACTGTGCGCGCTCGGAGTCCCGTCCAATCACTGCGCACGCTTGGAGTCCCATCCAATCACTGCACACGCTCAGAGTCCCGCCCCTTTTCCTCACCCACGCCCCACTGGAGTGGTCCGGGAGCCCTCACCTGCCCGGGTGGAGGAGCCTGGAGTGCGGCCTAGTGGTAGTGAGTGCGCGGGGTGGGTGGTCGCCCTCCTAAGGGCCTGCTTTGGACTGCCCGAAACTGGCTGGAAGCGGCCGCGGGCCCGGGGCCCCGCGCCCCGTGGGACACCGCCTGGAGATGGCCCCGTCGGCAGCGGGAGGGGTCCTGGCGTCCTGTCCCATCCCGTCCCCGCGTGAGGGGCCCGGAACGCGGACCCCGGTCTGCGAGTGGGCTGTGGGGTGTGTGTGTGGGGGTAGGACCACCCCCAGAGTGGGGGCCTGGAGGGACAAGGTTCGGAGCGTGGAGGTGTGACTCGCGCTGGGGTCCCGCCCCCTCGAGGTGGAACTCCGGGAGCGCGCGACGCCGTTGTGCAACAGCTGACGGATGCGAACGCTGATGCAGCGAGTGAGCAGCCCCGGAGAGGGTGCAGGTGGCTTCCCGGGGGTGCGGCACCTCCCCCACACTCTGGGGGCCGTCCCAGTCCTCCTCCTGCACCCCCCCCCACGCGCGTAGAGGCGGTTGCCCTTCGGAGCTCGTGCGGTGAGAGGACACACGCCTGGACCTGCCAGTTCTTCAGCATCTTGAGCCTCCCCCAGGGGCCGGCGTTTAACTATGGTAGGAGGACAGGTCACCCCGAGGACAGGTCTTTAAACTGCTGCACAGGCAGGCGTGGGGCTTTCCTTCCAGCACATCACCTGTCCTTGTGGTCACTCTTGCGTCCTTCTGTTACCTGTGTGCGAGGGCGGGTCTCGGGGCTGCACCCCCCAGCGGCAGTACCAACCTCACAGCGGTGCCCGCGACTCGAGTCCGATGGGCAAGGGCTTTCTTTCCCGGGTGGTAGTGTGAGCAGGACAGCAGCATGACAGGAGCCGCTGGGCTTGGAAGAAGCTGAGCCAGTGTCTGGTCAACAGGCAGCAGTTCTGCCTGGTCCCCGGAGACGATCAGTTCACCTCATCATAGATGAGGCTCGGAGTGGACAGAGGGGCAGGCTAGTGTCTTCGTCCTGGATCCGCGGGGCCTCTTGAGTCTTCTCTGAGTTGGATGGGGAAGGGGTTCCTGCAGTGAGCCCTGATTTAGAATGGGGGTGGGGTGAGTTCGTCTCACCTGAATCAACGATTCCAGGAGCACGAGACTCAGCAGGATTCAGTGTTGTCAGCTGACCCCTGAGCGCAGTGCCTTGTGTCCACTCTGCACTGACTGGGAACGAGCTGCTCCTAGACCTGGTCCTGGGTGGGAGATGAATCCCTTTTCACGCTAAGACTCTACATATTTCCTCTGTTTTTTGATTTGTTTTTCCTTCTCTTTATTTTGTGCTGGTGAATGGAGGACTCTTTATGTTAATAGAAGTGAATTTGTCCATCTCTTCCTTTGAAACCCGTTCTTTTTTATATAAGAAACTTGTCAAGTAAATCACAGGCACTTGACTCTGACTTGTTCTGAAAGTATTCTACACTTAAATCTGCATCAAGTTGTTGGTTATTTCATGTCAGGTTGACAAGAAGGACATTGATTGTCTCCTGTCAAAAACTGTTTGTATCCCTGTGTTAACGTGTCCTTCGCAGCTGGCATCTGGGCTTGATCCAGCAGAGATTCCTGTGTCACAAGTTGTCCTGTGTCAGAGATTTCAATTTTTATCCATTGGTCCCTTTTCTGCTATAGTGTCCTGTCTCTGTCACTCTTCGGACTTAATTGTCTTCATGAATTTTAGAAAAAGTCCTTTCACTTCTTTCTGTATAATTGTGGCCATTCTTAGATATTTGTTTGTCCTTTTATTTTTAAAAAGTTAATTATAATTTTAAAAACAAATAATGCTGATTTTGTGTTGGATTTACTGTTATTTTATTAAAGTTCTTCATCTTTGGGTAGGTTAATATCATGGAAGCATTGAGGGTTTTTTTTCCCCCCAAAGATCATGTCTAAGTTTTAAATTTATTTTATGTCATTAATATTATATAATGTTCTATTATAATTTTATGTCCTTCAGTAAACTTTGTGTTGGAAAAGTCTACAGTATTTTCCCAGTGTCTTCCTTTTTTACTTAAACATAGACACCTTACCTCGGACAGTTTTGGTCACCAAATAAGAGAGCATTTGCACACAGGAAGCAGTGCTGTGACACCAGCCAAGTGTCCTACATTTTAACTCAATTCTGACACTAACTGGAGTTTATCGATGTGGAGTTTATCAATGCAGTTAATTATTTCTTTACCCATTCGGCCTCTTTTTTCTCCTTGGAGGATGTAATTAGGCCTGAATATTTCACCCTCTACTTTTGGTTGGGTCTCTTTGGTGACAGCCCCCTTCCAGGAGCCACCTATAGTCGCCTCATAAAAACCGAGGGTGCTACCAGTAGTCTCATTACTCCCTACTTTTCAGGGACTTTAGAAGCCTCGGCACCTCAAGAATCAGGAGCAGAGTCCAGTGCCTTTGTTTTCTATTATATCAAAGATGTTCTTTAGAACCAAAAGAAAATGTGTAACAAATTGAAAAGTTTTCAACAGACTTGGTTTTAATCATCTAGATTATCTTTAAATATTTTTAATAGTTTCTAGTGATTGCAAGTGAATCATGATTTGTTTTTATATCATTTTTGGATTCTGGAGGCTCCCTAAATGTCATATTGTCTGCTTCTCTTTATTTATTTTTATACATCTTCCATAATAATACTTTGAGTTGTGAATATAGCCAACTTACTCTATGTTTCTACATTTCATGTATTTTTTGTGTGGTATCTGGATGGTGTCTGTAATGAGGGATAACATAATGGGTCTACATTTTGAACCTAATTTGGTGGTAAGGGTCTGACTTTCCACCATCTGTATGTTCTTCAACAATCACATCTTATCATAAAAATCCAGGGACAGAGTGTGGGCAGCTTTGGGAGTCGGTAACAGGTGCAGGTGTGGAGAGAGGGCTGCACCAGGGAGGAGCAGATGCTCCATGCCCCACCCCTACACCTTGCCCTGTGCATCTCTTCCAGCTGCTGTCCCGGAGTTATCATCTTACACTAAACAGGGATCTAGTGTGTCATGCTTTTGTCTGAGTTTTATGAGCCTCTTCAGCCAATTGCTCTATTCAAGGGGAAGGGTTGTGATATTTTTCTTTTACAGGCAGCCAGGCAGCAGAACAGGTGACAGCCTGGCCTGAGGCTGGTCTCTACCGTGGGACAGTTAGATACGCAGGCTTCTAGGAAAGTGCTGTCACCCTGTAGCAGCTGATGCCATCTCCTGGTGGACAGTGTGAGCATTGATTGGATTCTAACACTCAGCTGTTGTTCTGACAGTACCTGGTGGAAGTGTGATATACCACCTCCCACCATCAAAGCTGAGCATCAGAACACAATTTATGTGTAATGTAAATATTAATTTCCCACAAGTGCTTTTATTATATCTCAACCTACTCAATCTCTGGAATATCAGTAATGTCGTTTCCTTTATTTGCTAAATATCTATTGGTTTTCATAAAAATTACCATTAGTTTAAGAATATGTTCGTAATTTATCTGAATGTTTTTTTCAACATCTATAATTGAGATATAATTTAAATTACCAGCAAGCTTACCTTTTAATGTATAAAGTTTGATGGCGTTTAGTATAATTGCAGAATTGTATCAGTATCCTCTTGTTCTCATGTTAGTAAAACTTTTTCACTGCCTGAACAGAAAGCATACATGTGCTGGCCATCACTATGCCTTCACTAAACATTCCCTGGGTCTTTGGCACTTCATTAACCTTTTTATCGAGTGGCTTTATCTGTACATGTCACCTAAGTGACGTCATGCTCTCTGTGGCCTTTTTGAAACACGGTAGTGCCCTTAAAGGTCAATGATTTCATGCCATGGGTTGTCACTTCGTTCCCCTTACCATCAGACATATTCCATTGTGTGAACGTCTTACATTTTGCTCATGGAAATCTCTGGATGGAGTTTTCAGTCGTTTCAACTTTTGTCTGTTACAAATCGTGCTGCTGTATCTGCATTAGTTGTTTTTGTTGATGTTTGTTTGCATCTCCTGAGTTTGTACTCACTTTAGAGGGGAACTGCTGTGTTTTGCGGTGCCACACACATTTTGAGTACTTATCGGACTGTTTTCTGATGT
This sequence comes from Cynopterus sphinx, assembly GCA_030015415.1. Lineage (NCBI taxonomy): Eukaryota > Metazoa > Chordata > Mammalia > Chiroptera > Pteropodidae > Cynopterus > Cynopterus sphinx. Next base: position 37,823,379 of record CM057390.1, on the reverse strand, counting down.
GGCTTATCCACTTCCCTTTCCATCAGCCGTGTGTGAGGGCCCCACGTTCCTCACATTCTGACCAGTGCCCATCTCTCTGTCTCCACATTCATCCTAGTGGTTGAGAACAGGTTTCAGCTGTAGTTTTGGTTTGCATTTTCCCCCTGACTAACGTCCAGCATCTTTCGTGTGCTTGTCGACCATTTGCCTTTTGTCTTTGGAGAAATGTCTGCTCATATTTTTTGGCCTTCATTTAGTTGTATTTTATATGGTGGTCTTTTATTTTTATTGTTTCATGTGAGGGTTTTCTGTCAATTTTCAGAGCATCTTTAAAAAAAACCCATCATTTTCTTTCTTTCATCATTTATCATCATTTTCCTTCCTTCCTTCCTTCCTTCCCTTCCTTCCTTCCTTCCTTCCTTCCTTCCTTCCTTCCTTCCTTCCTTCCTTCCTTCCTTTTTTGGTGTGGTGTCATCACCATGTTGCTCCAAAGATAATGATTAGTTATATTTTTCTTCTGGTAAAGTCTTTTTTGATTTTAGAACCATTTTATCATTCAGTGATTCTTCTTGGTGGGGTCATTTACTCACATTTTAGACTGTTGGTTGTTTGTATGAGATACCCTGTTAGCTTGATAGATTCTTCCGGGATCAGGCATATATTTTACCAGCAGGTGTGCCAGGTCTAGGCCCTCATCTGTGTCAATTCCCACAGTGTCCACCTCTTCTCAGGGGAGTCTCTGCCTCTGTCAGATTTGAGGGGTCTAGATCAGATCTTGATGCTGATGATTTCCAAGGCGAGAGTTGTTCCAACGAAGCTGCCTTGGATGTCTGCGTGTTCACATCTAGACATTCTAGTTCCAGGTTTTGAGTTGGAAAGGAAGAATGTTTTGAGTTATCCAAGTATCTATTTTTGCTATCTGAATGACGATTTTATAGTTTCTCATTATTTTATCCCAGACCCTGTATGTTTCTGGTAAAATCTTTCTTACCATTATGCATGGACAGGTCCATATTAGTTGTGGTTTTCACACTATTATTCAGGTTTCCATGCTCTACCATCTCTGAGTGTATGTCATTTGGTTTACCAGTTTATTATTATTTCCCATGCGCATATGAGCTCAGATGTCCTAGGAATTGAGTTCTGGTCCCTGACTCTCACCCTCTCCTTTTCTCTTACACATATTGGTAAAGAGGTGTCTTGTTGAATCAGAATATGTGGGGTGTTTCAGGACGTACTGGTCTTTGCTGATGTGGCTGTGAACTTCACCCGGGAAGAGTGGGCTTTGCTAGATCATTCTCAGAGGAGGCTCTACCGAGATGTGATGCTGGAGACCTGCCGGAACCTGGCCTTTGTGGGTAAGAATGGCTTTTCTTCTTTGCCTAGATTTCACAGAAGACGTAAGAAATATAGCGTTTATTTCTTCTTGGGGTAAATGGATGAAAATATGTTGAACATAATACAGCTATAATTCAAGACATGGGTTGTATCTAGAATCAAATGGCTTTTCCATAAAAAAAAAAAAGTCCCATGTATTATTAACCTGTTGTTTATTCCATTGATCAAGGCCAAGGTCCCTTATTTTACATGTGAGCCTCACCCAGTGTCACTTTGGGTCCTTGAGAGCAGCTTTATAGTTATGCCCCTTGGATGTCAAACTGTGGTTAATTCATATTTGACATGGTGATTTTGCTGCATTTAAACTCACACTTACCCAATGTCACTGGTTTTGACGGTCATAGTATCTTATTATCTTCATTGGGTATTCATTGCCCTCTAGTTCCCTTCACTAATCAACTTTTTGAAGGATCAGGGCAGTAGTCAAGTACCGTTTGATGTTCCCGTGGTAGCTGGGGATTGTGAGTGATGCATCTAAAATCTCTGGTGTCTGTGACACCATAAAGGAAACAACCCAGAGAAACAACAGGTTCTAGTAACAGAATGCACATGTCCATTGAAAATATGATTCCCTGTGTTTGAGAAAAGTGATGTTTGTCATGTACCTCTCTTTCTTTCTGCTGGACTTTTCATATATTTTAAATGATTTCGAAAGCCTTTCTGTATCTCCTCGTGATGATATCATTTGGACATGTGCACTTTGGCCAATTTTTTTCTAGTTGGCATATTTGATTATATTTACCTGAATATCAGTCTGCATATTTTCAAAAGTATTTCTTATTAAACAAGTTACCATTTTGACTCATTTAATTTATTTTTTCGAGTCCCAAACACACGACATCCTCAGTTCTTTAGTTTGTTTGTTTGTTTGTTTTTTGCTCAATTGTCATTCATCTTTATAAAATTCATTTACATTTTGGATCAACATATAAATATGTATAGATTGTTTTCTTTTTCCCCACCATTCTATTGACATGGAATTAATTTATTTTATTGATATTTGTAGGTTGTTACACTGAAGTTAAAATCTCTGGATCATGTTCTCAGAGGGATATTTTGGACAATAACATAGTCAATAAAGAGAAAACAGTAAGACTTACAAGAAATGATTCTTGGTCAATTTGGCATGAAAACCAGACACTTAATGGCAATGGAAATCAGCCAATAAACCAGGAGTCACCGTATTGGTGAGTGGCACTCCCACAGGGGCAAGGGAAATATCTCCAAAGTGTTAAACTAAGTTAAAACAATTTTTCAAATATATATAAATTTTGCTAAACAATTGTGCCCAGAGAATTTTCTCAAGACAACATTTTCATAAATGTGATGTAGATATTGAGCTTCTATTAAGTTATTCAGTTAGAAAGAATGATGAGGAAATATCATGTGCAAGAAATCTTGACTGTTTTGTCCCTCTTTGTGCCCCCAGTAGGAGCACTAATTTTTTTAGGATGTCACAATACAGAGGTTCCCACAAACATACCCATTTATTGGAAATGGCAAATATGTATTTAATTATTTATATAATTCATCAGTCAATAATAAATCACTTATGATTATTAACCTATAATTCTGTTTTTCATATTTTTAACAGGAATCATTTACTAGAGAACCTCTGTGAAACTAGTAAAGATAGTCAATGTGGAGACACCCTGAATGTTGTTACAGATCATCCCTTGCATGAGAAACATGTGAACAAAGTTAATGCTTGTGAAAGTACCACATCTGGAAAGGTCCCCGTGCAGTGTTCATCTTTTCACAATCAGGATAAATCTCAAACAGGGTGCACACCTAATCCATGTGAAGAAAGTGGCAAAGTCTTGAGGTTTTCTTCATCCCTGCAAGAACATGTGATCACAGGCATGGGAGACAAACCACATGTGTGTAAGGAATGTGGAAAATCTTTTTCTTGTGCATCCAAACTTCAAGTCCATGTTAGAATGCACACTGGAGAGAGACCCTATGAATGTGACCAGTGTGGGAAAGCCTTCCGTCAGAGATATTACCTTCAGTATCATATGAGAATACATACTATGGAAAAACCCTATGAATGTAAGGAGTGCGGAAAAGCCTTCCACCTTTATGCCTCCTTTTGGAGACATGTAATTTCACATACTGGAAAGAAACCCTATATATGTGACCAGTGTGGGAAAGCCTTCAGGCTGCGAGAATGGCTTCAGTCGCATGTGAGAACACACACTGGGGAGAAACCCTATAAATGTAAGCATTGTGCGAAAGGTTTTTCTACATTGTCTTCTTTACGAAGTCACGTGAGAACACACACAGGAGAGAGACCCTATAAATGTAAGGAGTGTGGGAAAGGTTTTTGTGCATCCTCATCTTTGCGAAAGCATGTGAGAACACACTCAGGAGATAAACCCTACAAGTGTGAGCAGTGTGGGAAAGCTTATAGTCAGAGATACTCTCTTAAATTACATGAAAAAAAAATACACACTGGGGAGAAACCCTATGTATGTAAGGAATGTGGGAAAACCTTCAGGCATTATTCCACCTTCCAAACACATGAAACAGCCCATACTGGAAAGAAACCCTATGAATGTGAACAGTGTGGAAAAGCCTTTTGGTGGCAACGTTACCTACAGACACATGTGAGAACACACACTGGGGAGAAACCCTATGAATGTGAACACTGTGGAAAAGCTTTTGGTGGGCGACGCTATCTCCAGAGACATGTGAGAACACACACTGGGGAGAAACCCTATGAATGTGAACAGTGTGGAAAAGCCTTTGGTATGCGACGCTACCTTCAGACACATGTGAAAACACACACTGGAGAGAAACCCTACAAATGTGAGCAGTGTGGGAAAGCTTATAGTCATCGAGTCTCCCTTAAGTTACATGTAGAAAAACACACTGGGGAGAAACCATATGAATGTAAGGAATGTGGGAAAGCCTTTATGCATAATTCCACTCTTCATGCACATGCCAAAGCACATTCTGGAGAGAAATCTTATGTATGTGGACACTGTGGTAAAACCTTTAACCATAAATCAATTCTCTATAAACATGTAAGTGCACATACTGGAAAGAAACCCTATGAATGTGAATGGTGTGGAAAAGCTTTCTATCAGAGATACTCCCTTCAGTCACATGTGAGAATACACACTATGGAGAAACCCTATGAATGTAAAGAGTGTGGGAAAGTGTTCCGCCATCAGTTCTCCCTTCGTAGACATGCAATCTCACATACTGGAAAGAAACCCTATGAATGTGACCAGTGTGGGGAAGCCTTCATGCAGAAATCCTTCCTTCAGTCACATGCAAGAACACACACTGGAAAGAAAGTCTGTAAATGTAAGGAGTGTGGGAAGGACTTTTCTTCTTCGTCCTCTTTACGAGGTCATATGAGAACACACACAGGGGAGAGACCCTATAAATGTAAGGAATGTGGGAAAGGTTTTTGTTTATCCTCTTCTTTGCGAAAGCATGTGAGAATGCACTCAGGAGTTAAATCCTGCTAATATGAGCAGGGTGGAAAAGCCTTTTACTATAAACCTTCCTTTATAAACATCGAAGTGCACATATTGGAAAGAAACTCTATGAATATCAACAGAGTGGAAAAGCCTTTGGACGGCGATGGTACCTTCAGGCACATGTGAGAATACACACTATGGACAAACCTTATGAATGTAAGGAGTGTGGGAAAGCCTTCCGTCATCAGTACTTTGTAAAAATGCAATTTCACATACTGGAAAGAAATCCTATGAATGTGACCAGTGTGGGAAAGCCTTTGCACAGTGAGTCTCCCTTCAGTCAAATGCAAGTGTACACACTGGGGAGAAACTCTAGGCTTTTCTTCTTTGTTCTCTTTATGAGGTCATATGACAGTGCACTCAGGAGATAGACCCTACAAATGTGAGCATTGTGGAATACTTTATAATAATTGAGTCTCCCTTAAGTAACATAGAAATACACACTGGGGAGAAATTGAATGAATGTAAGGAGCGTGGAAAAGCGTTAATGCCTCATTCACTCTCCAGGCACATGCCAAAGCACATACTGGAGAAAAACCTTATGTGTTAGCACTGTGGGAAACTCTTGAACTGTAAATCAATTCTGTATGAACATGCAAGTGCACATACTGGAAAGAAACTCTGTGAATGTGAATGGTGTGGAAAAGCCTTTGGCTGACGAGATCACTTTCAGTTACATGTGAAAATACACACTTGGGAGAAACCCTATGAAAGTGAGCATTGTGGGAAGCTTTCACACAGTGAGACTCCTTTCAGGCATATACAAGAATACACATGAATCCCTATGAATGTCAGCATTGAGGGAAAGCCCTCAGGTTTCCCACATTTCTGTGAAATCATTTGATGATACACATAATTCTGAATACAAGTACTGTGGAAGAGCCTTTCTCCCTTAAAATCTTATGATCAACGTGAACAATCGCACTGGAGAAAAACTTTATAACTGGAAAGAATGTAGGCTACCCTCAGCATTTCACTTATTTTTGTACATGGAAACTCAGCAGGAGAGAAATCTAATGTTACAAAGAAAATTTGTCTTTGTAAGTGTCTCATTGTTAATAGGGAACCCCTGTATTTCAGCTCACATTGCTGATCTAAACTCTTTATGTATATCCTTCACTTCTTCTATCTGTACTACATTTATGATCTTTAATTACATAAAACTTGCCTTATTTCTACTACAGTTTCTTATGGACTCTGATAAGTGGGGTTTTGTTTGTTGTTATGTGCAATTTGATGTTCTTTTATGAGTTTGTTTCATTCTCACTTTTGTTACATTTCTAATATGTGAATCTTACACGAGACATATATTGTTGAAGTTACTGTTCCAGTCCACTGCTGCAGGTACTAGAGAATTCTGACTTGATTTCTAGCCTCTTTTTCAGACTTTATAGCTGAAAGACACACCTCTCACATTTGTTCTAGCTATAGCCACACATGTGTTCTTTGCAGAAGTTAACAATTGTGGAAAGATTAAATTTAGAGTAGACAGTTGCATGAGATATGTTCACAACTTGGTCTCTGCTCATTGTTTTTAATCTTGAGGCTGGATGCATTGTGTTGCAAAAAGAAAGCTTTGGACACAGAAGTGAAAGCTGGTGTTTAGGTGGTTCCATGAATTGTGTGGTCAGACTTAGTCAAGTGGGAACCTGTATCCCATTATCCTTCTGCTCTTAGTATTGAGGTAAACATTATGAGAAGAATGAGTAATATGATATATAAAGGGCAGATCTAAGAAGTTATGACTTACAGTTCTTTTATACCATCAGGAGACACTGATACGTTGAAACATATTTGACCAGAGTTACAGTACATTTTTTTAAACCTCCTTGCTCTACTTGTCTGGAACAGTTTTATCTAAAACCTTGGTTAGTATTTGTTTCCTCTTAGCATATTGCACAGTCTGTTTTCAGGCCTTCCCCACCATGGACCTTCATTGGTTTCCACACTCACACAGGGCGTTGCATTTCTTTGTAGCTCTTTGTTGTCCATTAAGTCACCAGGGCAGCAGACCATTCTGGAGCCTTATTTAAATGTATTCAGTCAGAGAGCAGGACTTTACTCCACTGGATAATAAAGTGTTACTGTTAAAGTAAGCTTCTGTTTTAAACATTGCATGTTTATTTTTTTTTAATGGCCATGCTTTTGAGGGTTTATAGTGGAGGTGAAACTTTCCTTCAGAGTCATTTTTTCCCATCTTCCCTGTCATAATATTTTAAATGTGACCCCTGTCTGTTCAGCAAGGATATTCATACACGTTAGTCAGCTTTTTCCAACCACCTAACAGTGGCATCTGGTCTGTGTGACTCCAGAAAAAAGCATGGATTGGGCCACATTCAATGTCCACATGAACTCCAACATATTTAGAATCATGACTCACAGGGAAGGGGCCTGACACATCAATTTGTGACTTGAATCTGGTTTTTGGACGCAGGTTGTTTTAGTCGTCGTCTTGACCTTTGTTTAGAACACACAGGAAGCATTAGTCAAGTCACTATATTTCAAGGGCAGTCAGCATCCTGACAATAGGCAGTCCCATATGGTCACTCTGGTGGCCACCCTTTCTATGCACCCTATCTACCGAAACTACTGAGGGCTCAGCTTTAAGGGCTCATACCTGGGCCAGGGCATAGGCTTCCTGATGGACCAGGGGTGAAAGTGCCTTATGAGCCTAGATGTGGACGACAGGACTGGTTCAGACTTCTGCAAGTAAACACAAATGTTCCCTCACACATGTCACTACACATCCAGCCCTCAGCTTCCCACTGAACACAATACTGGATCGATTCTTTTGAAGCGGCACCATTGACAGTGAAGAGAAAGAGCTTCCAGGGCTCTGGGTTGTTCATCAGCCAGACGGCTCTGCCGTCTGCTCAGTGAATGCTGTGCTTCCTTCCTCTGTGACAGGCCTCACCTGAGGAACATCGTGGACTCTGCTTGGAGCTGTTCCTGCATGGACCTCTCTCAGGTTCCTGTCTCTGCCAGAGCCGGGACCCATCCAGCTCCTGGCCCACACCTTCCGGAGTTGCACACCCATGGAACTCAAATGGTAGTTCTGCCGAGATGTGCAGAGCTTTAATCAGCATCACCAGTATTTCTACTTCTCTCAAAAGCGGCTAGCTATTCTGATCCCAGAGAGTTAAACTCCCAAACCCCCATGTCAAGCTTGCACCCCTTTCATGTTTCAGGGCTGGTTGGGCTGCACCTTGTCAAATCATTCCTGGGGCTGCTCAAACCATGTGATCAAAGATTTGCAAACCTCACGGTGGTGCCTGAGCTTTGAATTTTCTCTGGGTTCACAGCCCATCTTCTCCCTTCCAGGTGTTCCATCAATGCCTGCAGTGTACTATGCAGAGACAAGCCTTTACACATTGGCATGACATCAGTGTACTAGGTTTATATTACGGATATTGGCAAGATCAGGATACCTCTGTGACCACTACACCAGACCACACTGTGAAGCTGTCTAGGGAGCCTTGCCTCAACACTTTGAAAATTTATTATTGTCCCACTTCACTCTTACCAAAACCCAATACTTAAACCTGTCTGCCTTTTCAGGGCAGCCAAATAAGTGGAGAAAGGAAGTGGTTTAATATCGATTGGTCAATCTGGAGGACGGGGCTCATGGATGAAAGCCTGGCCCCCTAATTGGCTTGTCAGCTACAGATCCTATGGAGAGAGGTCATGACACTGTGAGTTAGAGGTTTGGGTCCTGCTGGGAGCTGATTGGTCCTGCTGGGAGCTGATTGGTCTGAGGTCTAGAGATACATTTTTGAAATAAGTTAAAGGAAAATGGTTTGTCCTAATGGTTACTTCTAAATGAGTGAAAAAAAAACAAAACTAAAAGGTACTAGGGAAGTAGTACAAGGTTTGTAATGAGAGGTGGAGAGGGAATTTTACATGTGGTTAAGCTGAATAAAATTAGAATGAAGTTAGAAAATAAATTTCAGTGTCAAAAGTAAGCTGATACAAAATAAGATTTGGTTGTTTTCTACTCTGTTAAGAAGACAAATATTTTTCTCTCTGTATTTGACTCCAGATAATATATTACAATATCAGTTCTTCCTAGTAAACAAAAATTCCTTTTTATTAAAATAGTCTGTGTCTGAATCAGGTCCTGATTACTTAAGAAAACAATTATTTCAAACCTAAGAACTAAAGTTATACTACTAATAAACACCTGTTTTTCTTTGATATTTTTTGTTACTTTGAATGGATAATTTAATAGTTTCATAAAGTTATATGATTTTTTTTGGTCAAGTATGTTTGACAATTTTCCCAGAGTTTACATTTTAAAAGAGAACTTTTTCTTGACCTGGAAATGGCTGGTGGTGACTCCCACAGGCCCCTGGAGTACTTCAAAGAGTTGTTCTCTCCATTCCTATTAAGAATTTTCAAAATAGTCGGGCCTATTTGATATACTAAAATTAACTGAGAAGCTTTGTCAGGAGTAGATAAGAACTCTCACAACTTTTTCAAGGGCCTCATTGAAAGAAATGTTTATAAAAGAACACATATGTAAGTGGTCAGTTTGTTCTCAAGAAAATTATATATAAACAAGTGTCCTCATCATTCCAGTCCCCTTTAGTAGTAGACTAGATATTCTAGACAGTGCCATGAGAAGTGGGTTGAAATTTTATAAAGGAAGAAAAAACTTTTATTTTTCAGAGTTGAAACAATTGTGTTACAGAACCTGAAACTATATATAGGTAACCATAGGCAAAAATTAGCAACAATTTTTTAGGATTATCACTAAGTAGTTATTATGTGAAGTGGACACTTTATTACCTTAAACTTCATGGCCTTTCACATTAAAAAATTATCTAGGGGGCACGTGCTGTATCAGGGGATTTATCCCAGTTCCACGACTTAAAAGAGGCTCTGCTAGGAATACTGGACCCCATCAGCGGCTGTCCTGGCTAACACGAAAATGAAAGAAACACAGAGAGAAATGCTCATGAACTCACATTTGGTAACCTATCAAAGATGACACCAAAAGCACAAGCAATGCAAGAGAAAATATATAATTTGGACTTCATCAAAATTTAAGGTTTTTTTTTTGTGTGTGTGTGAGAGAGTGTGTGCATCAAAGGACTATCAAGAGAGTGAAAAGACACCTCACAGAATGAACATTCATAAGTCCTACAGGTGATAAGATTTTATCACTCAATACGTAAGAACCTTCCATCTCAATAACAAAAATGCAAAGAACCCACTTAATAGATAGGGAAATGACTTGAATAGACATTTCTCTGAAGATGAAATACAAATGGTAGTAAACATGAGAAGATTCTCAACATCACTAATCACCAGGGGGATGCAAATCAAAACCAAAAGGTGATACCACTTTTACCCATTAGGACATCTAAAATGAAACAAGTCAGGGAAAAGTATTGAGGATGTGGAGAAATTAGAACCCACTCCACTGCTTGTGGGAAGGTGAACTGGTGCAGCCACTGGGGAAGAGAGCTGGGTGGGTTCTCAAAAAGTTAAACATAGAATTACGATATGACCCTACTATTTCCCTCCCCCTATACTCAAACAGGTACTCAAATATGTTACATGAATGCTCCTTGTAGCACTATTCAAAGTGGACAAAAGGTGGACACATCCCAAACTACTTCAGCAGTTAAATGTTACCAAACGGAGTTTGTCCATCTGGTTAGCAGAGCCAAACGCTTAATCCAGAATTGCAGTGGAGAGAGATTGGCTCTTTTATTATGCAGGAGAATTGGAAGCTAACACTCAAAAGCCCAAACTCCTGGATGGTTTACAGACAAGGGGTTTTACAGAGCAAAATCACAAGACATCAAAAATAAAGGGTTTGGGGTCATGAGTCTTGCAGATTGATCAAGAGTGGAGAAAGGGCAGGAAATCATAATTTCAGGTCCTGAGGTCAGCCGTGGCGTCCCAGTCTGCTTTCATGGGGATGTGGCCAGGGGCCGTCCACTGTGGGGCTCAGGAGTTGAAACATAACTTGGGCCCTGATGTTGTCTTCACCCAAATCTGTGACCTTTAGTCAAGGCCCGGCCGCTGTTTGCGGCGGCCTTGGGATTAATGATTAGTGAGGAAAGATCTGACGCTTCCCGACCATGCTAGAAGGAAACTGCCCCACTTACTCCGGGTTCGCCCCCCTGACCTCCGCCCCCATCACTCAGGCTGGCTCTGTCCAATGAGGAAAGACGGAGGCGGGGCCGGAGCCAAATGGGGTCCTCAGGAGCGGGGCCGAGGGACCGCCACTCAGGGACCCGGATGAAGGTCTCAGAATCAGGGCCCGCCGGCCGGGTGGCGTGACAGAGTCTGTCCAATCAGAATCCTTGGCCGGGAGCACCTGAAAATCCTTCCAATCACGTGGCGGGGGCCCGAGGAGTCATCCAATCAGGGGGCGGGAGGCAGCCAATCAGGGGGCAGCACCGCGCGTGCCCCTGGGGGAGGTTAAGGGGGTGGTGCTACGCACCTGCGGGGCGCGGCCCGGGGCGTCCCTTCTCTGTCGTTAACCGTCCCCGGTGCGGGGCCGCGGGGGGAAGGGCGCCGGGGAAGCTCGGCGCGCGGTGGCGACATGGTGAGTGCGGGAGAGGGGGACATGTGGGGGAGGGGGTGGGCCGAGACCCGGAGGGGCTGGTTCGAGCCGGCCCGGTCCCCCGCGCCCTCCGAGGTTCCACCCGCGCCTCCGCCCTCGGCCGAGGAGCAACTGCAAGGGGCGGGGGTGGGTGGACGAAAGGACTGGGCCCCGGGGCAGGGGCTGTGCGGTGGGCACCGCGCCGGGACCCTGCGACCTGCAGGCTACTCAGAGTCGGGATTTGAGTCGCACCTTCGCAGGGAGGCGCGAACGGAGGGGGAGGGGCCCCGGCCGGCCCGACCTCAGGAGCACAGACCAGGGTCAGTGACTGTTCCTTCAGGTGCAGAGTTTGCGACACCGTACGACCCTGTCCCACTTCTAGTCGATATCAAAGTGGAATGCGAATTTTGTGATCATGACCCGTGGTGGTTGATTTGACGTCATCGACAGAGTGGGTGGTGTTTAGTGTGGTTTGTGCAAACTGAGTGAATCTGTGAAGGTCAGACTTATGGAGTGACCCTTTGGATTTTACTCAGAAATTGATGAATTTGAGAGTGACCTGGGGTCAGAAATAAATTGATTTCAACTGAGTGTTACCTCCTTGGTGAGCACTGAGGCCCTGGAGGAGAGGGTCCCACCCCAGTGGGGGAGCAGGCTGTGTGGGGATCCAGAGTTTTGTCCTCTGAGGTTTAGGGTCCCTTCATTCCTTCCCTGATAGGGGTCACCTTGGGCTTCCTGTGCACAGGGAGCTCTCAGCCCCCACTCCGATGGGCTTTGACCTCTGACTCGGTGTCCCCTGTGCTCTGTGGGAGGCCAGCTGAGGATCTGAGCTGCGCACAGCAGTCGCTCTGCTCTTCTGTTTCCTGGAGAAGATAGAAATCTCTATTAAGGCCGCTTTGGGATCACCATTTTCACCTTGTGTTGAAAGGAAACTTGGGAATTCCCAGAAACTTTAGTCTCCTCTAGAAATAGAACACAGTGCTTCCAGGTCCATCTTGGGTCTTGGTTGGCGCTCATTGCATCCTTGACAGTCGGTGACCAAGGCAGGTATGGGCACCCGGGCACCTGGGGAGACTTAACTTTTTTCTTTCAAAATGTCACCAAGCCTTTTGCCTTTGTATTTATGAATGTGTTTTTCCTTTAAATATTTTTGAAATTATTCCTTTCTGGTTTTGGTAATACTCTGCAATTTTTTTTTTTTTTTTTTTTTTTTACAATTAGAAGTCATTGACTTTTCAGTATTTGTTACCTGGCCAAAGAACTGTTTGAGACTTGTGTTTAGAGTATGCAGGTATTTGATTGACTGCTTTTGTGTCTGTAGTGACCAAGATCTCAGATCTGTTCACTTGCATCTTCTCAGATAAGTGTACTGATGTCTATACATTTATCTGATTATAGCCAATCTAAAAAATCTCTTCCACAAGCAGTTAGTAATATCTCCTCAATGTGCTTAATGTCTGAATCATCTGAACTTTTGTTCCCTTTTCCCACTTTCTTTTATTTGTTCATATTCTTTTGCATTTAAATAAAGATGCCATTTTAAGAAGGGCATAATCTTAGTTTGTCTGCAAATTTTAGAACTTCTTTAATTGAGATATAATTTACATACCATAAAGTTTACCTATTTAAAATATCAAATTCAGTGGTATCTGGTATATTTACAGAATTGTGTAAGCATGCCCACATTGTAATTTTGAAATGTTTTTATCATCCCAAAAGAAAACTTGCGTCTACTGCAGTCACCCTGCATCTACCCCACCTCCACATGCCTGGGTCCTGACAATTTATTCATCTACTTTCTGTTTCTATAGATTTACTTGTTTACGTCTCACACAAAGGATTTCATGCTGTGCATGGTCATCGAATTTGCGCCATCAATCACTGCTTCTTTCCTCTCACTGCCATATACTATTCCATGTGTGAATACCCCGTTTTGATGATCAAATTCAGTTAAAGGACTTTTGAGTTGTTTTTACATTTTGGTTATTATGATTCATGCTGCTGTGAATATGTTTATACAGTCACATGCCCGCTTAAGGATGGATAGGCCTGAATGCTCTCTAATGGATACACCCAGTATGTTTAATTATGTTCAGTTTTTAGATGTGATTACCAAGTGTTTCTTTCATATTTAAATATGTGTCAAACAATGTGTACTTTTTTCAAATGGACTTTTATTCATTGTTTCTTAGGAAACTATTTAGATTTTTCAAAAATGTAATATACATACTGACATGTGTTTTTGTTTTATATTTCATTAATTGAGAGGAGATGTTAATCCATTCTAAGGAATAACATTTTAATTGTGAAAATTTTCACATGTTCTGGGGTAATAGTACTAAATAAATGTACCTTTTGAAATTATTTTCTGGTGTGTTTTCTCTTAACTTTTATGTGGCTATTATCTTTTTAAAATAAAAAATGACTTATTTATCCTAATACTGAAACCTCACTGACAGTGGTCGCCAGTCAGACACCAGGAGTCGTGCTCCTGCAGTTCAGCAATGTGGGAAGGGAAGCTGATGTGCATCTTCCCTAGTTGTCTGTGGATAGCTGGGTTAAGTGGTCTTCTAGGTGAAGTGGGCTCTCCGACCTGGTGGGAATGAGGTAGGGGACACAGCTTTAGTTAGGTATAAGGGCCTTGAGTAAACTCTGCTAATTTTTCTAAATGCTGTCTTTAAATATTTGTTTTCAAACATTTCATAGCGTTTTTTAATGGAAAGCCAATACCAGAACAGGACCATGTCTCTCTTTTTCCTTGTTGCTCTTAATCTTGCTGATGTCCACAGGGTTTTTGCTTCCCTGGTGGATGGGAATTCCCTGCTGATGGCCCCTTGTATTGTTTCACTGGTGAAAAAATGGATAGTGCTATTCTCTTCATCAACTGGCTTATGGTTCTGTTGCTTTGCCCCCAGGGGACGAAGCTTGATTTCTCTCTGTCAGGGGGCCTTCAGAGATGCTTCTCTGTGCCTATGCATGGTACAGGTGTTGTATTTTCCATGGGTCTGTGCCTTAGATGCTGTGCAAGGGACACGCATTTCAGGCATTGGAGAGAGCACATGGTCTGTAATGACACCTGTACCACCTTTGCAGAGAGGAAGCTTGTACCCAAGCAGTTCCAATCATTTTCAGAGGGACTTTCCTCTTCATTGTTATTGATTCTCCAAGAAATAGGTTCATTATTCATGGGAACACCGACACTCATGAGGCTCTCCATGGCTGCACTGACTGGTCATTACATAGGAGATGTGAGTCATGAACCCACAGTGGGATTCCACCGCTGGTGGAGAAGAGTCCCTCCTTGACGTTTTCCACAGGAGTATTATAGTTTTATATCAGAACCAAGAAAGTCATGGTCTCAAAGCTTTGTTTGTGTAGTTTACCCTTCCCTATATGCAGAGGGTTTTCCTCTTAGAGATATGGTTCATGGACCTCCTGTGCTCCTTGGAAGCTGACTCTGGAGATTTGGAGGGATGCCCCCTGAGTGTTTGTTGGGTGGGAACGTATGAGCCTGCTTCTGTTTTGTGTGCCTTGAGGGGATGGCAGCCATTTGTATTGTCATAAGGGGGTACAGGAAGGCTCAGGAACATGGCTCATTATACTGAGGTGCTAGAGAGTCAGTGCATGTCAATATGGGGCGTCTTCATGGCAGAAGGGACAAGGGAGCAGTTAGTGAACAGAATGCGTGAGGTTACTTCTTGAAGGGTGGTTTGGTATCATCCAGAGCATCAGTGGAATTTAGCATGTATTGTGCAAACTTGCGAGTCTTTGAAGGTCCAATGTCGGGAAGGCCCCGTGGGATTGACTGCTGTTGAAAGCATAAATGGTTTGGAGGGTTTCTGTGGATTAGGCTCTTGGTTGGTTGTATGAGACACCCTGTTAGTTCAATAGATTCTTCTGGGATCAGGCACATCTTTTACTTGCAGGTGTGCCAGGCCTTGTCCCTGGTCTGTGTCAGTTCCCACAGTGTCCACCTCTTCCTGAGAGGGCTGGGCTCTCTGCCTCTGTAGGATATGAGGCAACTAGACCAGGGTCCTTGATGCTGATGACTCCCAAGGCGAGAGCTGTTTTGACGAAGCTGCCTAGATGTCTGCATGTTCACATCTTGACATTCTGGTTCCAGGTTTGGAGCTGGAAAAGAAGCAAACTTTGAGTAAGCCAAGTATCTATTTTTGTTTTCTGGGTGATGATTTTGACCCCATCTGTTTCCAGAGAATCTTTTTTTATCATAATGTATGGACAAGTGTACATCTGTTGTAGTTTTCACACTATTCAGATTTCCACGCTTTACATCTCTGAGTATACAGCATTAGGTTTGCCTGTTTATTATCCTTTTCCATGAGCTCAGGTGTCCTAGGAATTGAGTCCTGGTCCCTGTCACCCTCTCCCTTTCTCTTCCATATATTGATGAAGAAGTGTCTTTTTGAATCAGAATATGTGGGATATTTCAGGACATTTTGGTCTTTGCCGATGTGGCTGTGAACTTCACGCGGGAAGAGTGGGCTTTCTTGGATTATGCTCAGAGGAGGCTCTACCGAGATGTGATGTTGGAGACCTGCCGGAACCTGGTCTCCGTGGGTAAGGTCATCTTCTTCCCTTGGCTTTGATTTCAGATAAGTCATTATAAGAAACATTTTACAATGTTTATATATTCTTGGTGTAAATGAATAAAAATATGTTGGAAAAAAGACAGCTGTAGTTCAAGACATCATGGAGTGTACCTAAAATCAAATGGCTTTTTCATGCAAACAATTTCATATATTAACCTGTTTGTTTATTCTGTTGATCAAGGCTGAGGTCCCTCATTTTATGCATGAGCATCAGCCAGTGTCACTTTGGATTCTCAAGAGCAGCTTTATAGTTTGGCTTTCAGAATGTTACACTGTGGTTAATTCATATTTGACATGGTAATCTTGCTGTATTTAAACTCACACTTACCCAACATCGCTGGTTTTAAAGGTCATAGTGTCTTCTTATTTTCATTAAATGTTCATTGCCCTCCATTTTCTTCTAATCAACTTATTGAAGGAGCAGGGCAATAGTCAAGTACTGTTTGATGTTCCAGTGGGAGCTGGGGACCGTGAGTACTGCTTCATCTAGAAACACTGTGTCTGTGACACCATGAAGGAAACAACCCAGAGAAACAACATTTTCTAGATAACAGAATGGTATTTGCATAAGTTTGTTAAAAACATTACTACTCGCGTTTTAGAAAAGTAATATTTGTCCTGTACCTGTCTTTTCTGTTGAACATTTCATATATTTTAAATGACTTGGAAAGACTTTCTGTATCTCTTACGACGAGATGTTTTGGGCATGGGCCAGTTTTTTCCTACTCAGCATTTTCAGTTATATTTATCTAAATTTTGGTCTGCATGTTTTTGAAAGTATTTCTTAATAAACAGGTTACCATTTTGACTCATTTAACCTACTTTTGCCACAGTCCTAAACACAGAGCGTTCTTAGTTCTTTCATTTGTTTGTTTTTGCTCGATTGTCGCTTCATCTTAATAAAATTTGTTTACATTTTGGATCAGCATATAAATGAGAGATTGTTTTCTTTTTCCTACCATTCAATTTCTATGAAATTAAGTTATGCATTGACATTTGCAGGTTGTTGCACTGAAGTTAATACCTTTGGATCATTTTCTCAGAGGAAAATTTTGGACAATAACATAGCCAATAAAGAGAAAACAGTAATATTTACAAGAAATGATTCTTGGTCAATTTGGGGTGAAAACCAGTCACTTAATAGCAGTGGAGATCAGCCTCTAACCCAGGAGACTCTGTGTCGGTGAGTGGCACTCCCACGGAGGAATGGGAATATCTCCAAGGTTTTAAACCAAGTTTAAACAATTTTTCAAATGTATGTAAATTTTGCTAAACAATTGTGTACCCAGAGAATTTTCTCAAGACAACATTTTCATGTTGATATTGAGCTTCTATTTAGACTTTAGTTAGAAATAATGATGAGGAAATATCGTATGTAGGAAACCTTGTCTCTTTTGTCCCTCTTTGTGCCCCCAGCAGGAGCACTATGATTTTTCCAGGATGTCACAATGCAGAAGTTTCCACAAACATACCCATTTATTGGAAATGACAAATATGTAGTCAAAATAATAGTTATTTATCAGTCATTAGGAAATCACTTATGATTATTAACCTGTAATTCTGTATTTCATATTTTTAACAGAAGTCATTTGCTGGAGAACCTCTGTGAAACTAGTAAATGTAATCAATTTGGAGACACCTTGAATGCAGTTACAGATCATCCCCTGCATGAGAAACATGAGACCAGAGTTAATGCTTGTGAGCGTACCACGTCTGGTAAAGTCCCCGTGCAGTGTTCATCTTTTCAGAATCGGGATAAATCTCAAACAGGATGCACACCTGATTCATGTGAGGAACATGACAAAATCTTGATGTTTCCTTCATCCCTGAGACCACATGTGATCACCCGCATGGAAGACAAACCATATGTGTGTAAGGAATGTGGAAAATCCTTTTCTTGTCCATCCCAACTTCGAGTTCATGTTAGAAACCACACTGGTGAGAGACCTTACAAATGTGACCAGTGTGGGAAAGCCTTCCGTCAGAGATATTACCTTCAGTATCATGTGAGAATACGCACTATGAACAAACCCTATGAATGTAAGGAGTGTGGCAAAGTATTTCAACATTACGCTTCCCTTTGGAGACATGTAACTTCACATACTGGAAAGAAACCTTATGAGTGTGACCAGTGTGGGAAAGCCTTTAGGCAGCTAGAATGGCTTCGGTCACATGCAAGAATACACACTGGGGAGAAACCCTATGTATGTAAGGAGCGTGGAAAAGGTTTTTCTACTTTGTCCACTTTACGATGTCATGTGAGAACGCACACAGGGGAGAGACCCTATAAATGTAAGGAATGTGGGAAAGGTTTTAATGTATTCTCCTCTTTACGAAGGCATGTGAGTACACACTCCCGAGATAAACCCTACAAATGTGAGCAATGTGGGAAAGCTTTCAGTCATCCATACTACCTTGAATCACATGAAAAAAAAAATACACACTGGGGAGAAACCCTATGTATGTAAGGAGTGTGGAAAAGCCTTCAGACATTATTCTAGCCTCCATACACATGCAGTAGCTCATACTGGAAAGAAACCCTATGAATGTGAACAGTGTGGGAAAGCCTTTGGGGGACAACACTACCTACAGACACATGTGAGAACACACACTGGAGAGAAACCCTACAAATGTGAGCAGTGTGGGAAAGCTTATAGTCATCAAGTCTCCCTTAAGTCACATGTACAAAAACACATTGGGGAGAAACCATATGAATAAGGAGTGTGAGAAAGCCTTTATGCATAATTCCACTCTTCATGCACATGCCAAAGCACATTCTGGAGAGAAACCTTATGTATATGAGCACTGTGGTAAAGCCTTTAACCGTAGATCAATTCTCTATAAACATGTAAGTGCACGTACTGGAAAGAAACCCTATGAATGTGAATGGTGTGGAAAAGCTTTCTATCAGAGATACTCCCTTCAGTAGCATGTGAGAATACACAGTATGGACAAACCTTATGAATGTAAGGAGTGTGGGAAAGCCTTCCACCATCAGTCCACCCTTCGAAGACATGCAATTTTACATAATGGAAAGAAACCCTATGAATGTGACCAGTGTGGGGAAACCTTCACTCAGCCTTTCTCCCTTCAGTCACATATAAGAATACACACTGGGGAGAAATTCTATAAATGTAAGGAGTGTGGGAAAGTCTTTTCTTCTTTGTCCTCTTTACGAGGTCATATGAGAACGCACACAGGGGAGAGACCCTATAAATGTAAGGAGTGTGGGAAAGGTTTTTGTCTATCTTCCACTTTATGAAGACATGTGATAACGCACTCGGGAGATAAACCCTACAAATGTGAGCAGTGTAGGAAAGCTTATAGTCGTCGAGCATCTCTTAAGTTACATGAAAAAAAAATACATGCTAGAGAGAAACCACATATATGTACTTAGTGTAGGAAAGGTTTTTTTAAATTTTACTTCTTACAAGGACATGTGAGATCCCATGAGGGGTTTAGACCCCATAAATATTAAGGAGTGTGGGAAAGGTTTTTGTCTACTTCTTAACAAGAGTTTGTGAGAACACACTTAGGAGATAAGCTCTACAAATGTGAGCAGTATGGGAAAGCTTACAGGCATCCAGTCTCCCTGAAGTCGCATGTAAAAATACACACTGGGGAAAAACCATAAGTATATAAGGAATGCGGGAAAGTCTTTATGCACATTCCACCCTCCACATGCCAAAGCACATTCTGGAGAGAAACCTTATGTATGTGATTACTGTGGGAAAGGCTTTAAACATGTCAGTTCTCTATAAACATGCAAGTACACATACTGGAAGGAAACCCTGTGAATGTTAATGGTATGGAAAAGCCCATGAGTGACAAGATCATATTCAGTCAAGTGAAAACACACTGGGGATAAACCCCATGAATGTGAGTATTGTGAAAGAGCATTCATGGAGTGAGACTGCCTTTAGTCAAATGCGAGAATACACACTGAAATCCTATAAATGTCAGCATTGAGGGAAAGCCTTCAGGTTTTTCACCTCTGTGAGATCATTTGATGATGCAATTCTGAATACAAGTACTGTGGAAGAGCCATTTCTCCCTTAAAATCTTAATGATCAATGTGAGTGATCACACTGGGGAAATACTTTATAACTGGAAAGAATGTGGGCTACCCTTTTGCAGTTCACTTATTTTTGTACATGGAAACTCAGCAGGAGAGAAATCTAATGTTACAAAGAAAATTTGCTTTTGTAAGTGCCTCGTTAATAGAGATCCCCTGTATTTTTAGCTCATATTGTTGATCTAAACTCTACATATATCCTTCACATCTTCCATCTCTACTACATTGATTGTGTTTATGTTGTACCAAGGACATATGTAACTGTTCAATTACATAAAACTTTCCTCATTTCTACTAGTTTCTTTTGGACTCTGATAAGTGGGGTTTTGTTTATGTTTTTATGTGGAAGCTGATGTATTTTTAGATAAAAGTTTGTTTCATTCTCACTTTTGTTACATTTCTAATATGTGAATCTTACATGAGATGTATATAGTTGAAGTTACTGTTCAGGACCACTGCTGCAGATACTAGAGAATTCTGACTTGATTTCTAGGCTCCCTTTCAGACTTTGTAGCTAAAAGACATCTCTCTCACATTTGTTACTAGCAACAGCCACAAACGTGTTCTTTACAGAAGTTAGTAATTGTGGAAAGATTTTAGAGCAGTCTTATGAGATTTGAATTTTCCGTTGGTTCACAGCCCATCTTCCCCCTTCCAGGTGTTCCATCCATACCTGCAGTGTCCTATGGCAGAGATAAGCCTTTACACGTTATCATGACATCAGTGTACTGGGTTTCTATTACTGATATTGGCAAGATCAGGATACCTCTGGGACCACTACACCAGACCACACTATGAAGCTGTTCAGGGAGCCTTGCCACAACACTTGGAAAGTTTATTATTGTCCCACTCCTCTCTTACCAAACCCCAATACTTGAATTCATCTCATTTTTCAGGGCAGCAAAAACAAGTGCACCAGCAGGAGATTGCAGTGGAGAAAAGAAGTGGTTTAATATTGAATAGGCCAAACTGGAGGACAGGGAGCTCAAGGATGAAAGCCCAGCCCCTAACTGGCTTGTCAGCTACAGATCCTATAGGGAGAGGTCAGGACACTGAGTTAGAGATTTGGGTCCTGCTGAGAGCTGATTGGTCTGAGGTGAGGTGAGGGTAATGAGTCACTCCCTCTGGTGTGAGGACAGCTCTGAGCTCTGTTCTGCCAGCCCTGAGTAGATTTATGGAAGAGGAACCTGGGAGTCATTCCACCTGAGCACTCAGGAACTGACCCATCACAGAAGTCAGGATGTTACCTCTAGTTTGCAGATGTCCTGGCCTAGTAACCTCTGGTCAGCCCTTCACTGTTGTCTTCTGCTGCTTCAGGGGTTTCTGATTATCTGGATTATAGGTGAGGTCCATGAGGGTGTGCAGAGTGAGAAGAAATGATTCCTAAAGCTGTTGTCTCCCATTAAATAAAAACCGTGAGGTGCGAAGCAAGTTTATGTCGATTGGAAAATGCATTTCTTCTATGTGAATACCCTTTATAATCATTAAATTTATCCCCCCCCCAAAAAAATGAGG
Organism: Cynopterus sphinx; assembly: GCA_030015415.1. Classification (NCBI taxonomy): domain Eukaryota; kingdom Metazoa; phylum Chordata; class Mammalia; order Chiroptera; family Pteropodidae; genus Cynopterus; species Cynopterus sphinx. The sequence continues at coordinate 37,801,749 of CM057390.1, read as the reverse complement.
ATCTTCTGTTTCACCACATGAAATATATAGCTCCTAATCATCAGAAACCTGTACTTGTCAACGCCTCCACGAATCTCTTCAAAAGTGAGCACTTCTGCAGGAACATGTTTTGTGTAAGCCTCAGAGTAAAACAACTGTCTGCAAATGAGGAAAATCAGAAATGATAGTGGTTAAAGTTCTGATGATAGGTCATTATAATGCAATTGAGATGGAATTTTTAAATTAACATCCGTTTTAGAATTATGTCTGGTACCAGGACATAACACATTTTAAGAAACTTTATGCAAATATAACCAAAAGAATTTCACATCACTTTTATTGGACAGTGCATCTCATGAAATTTAGTATGTACTTAAAATTATAGTTGTAAAAACACTTCTTTTAATAAAAAAGACTCAGTTCTCTTGAGTAAACAAAGACCCATACAACATAGAATCTTTGTTTTCTAGGCAGGTTACAGGACAGGGAATGACAGATCATTTACCATTTCTCCTAAGAGTAGACCAAGATATAAGCTGACAATATTTTGGTTTTTTAAAGCAGTGATGTGCTTGTCTCTCTGACTCCTGGTTGTAGTCTGCTCCCTCTGTCACCGGGCCTTTGGCTGATAGCGCTGTTGGGTGTCCCTCACTGCCAGGCTGATCAGGAAGTAACCCCACTTGGGATGAGGGTCACAGAAAGAGCCCCTCCACCCGTTTTTGGAGGTAAAAGAAACCCGAAGTCCACAGTTTATCAGGAGGATCCTAGGTTCCATTGGTTTCCTGTCAACTCAGCATCTTCTGGATCAGTCACCCCTTCCTGATCCCCAACTGTGATCTTTGACTTGCCCCGTCTCACATCAGGTGCACAGCCTCCAGCCGGGAAACAATTTGGGAACCTTGCCTAAGAGGTGATGCTTGTGGCCGGCCAATCCCAGCTGGGACTCTCTGCAAGGCCCAAAATGCGGCCAGGGTTTTATTGCATCAGGGACTATGTAGGGTCATTATCCAACAGGTGCTGACCACCCTGCACACGGCTCCTTTGGAACAAGGACACATCCTTGGACTTCTCTCCACTGTTTGGGGAGCCCATGTGTTCAGTAGGATTGCCTCCCTAATGACCGGTGTCCTCTCCCTGGGACAGTGTCATCTGCATGTCATAGACATTGTCTTAGGTGAGGATGGTGGGTCTTTCCCAACCTGTTTGTGCTACTGTGTCTTGTTGATAGGCCAGCCTCGATGTGGAAGTCGTGTCCATCCCCAGGGGTGGATAAGCCGTGACTTCCTTCCCTCATGTGGCCTTTTCCCCCCGTCTGGGCCCTTGTGTTCTGCCTATGTTTAGGGGGCCCTGTTGGAGATAGGGGTGGCTGTGGGACTTGTACCTGATTAATCAGTTGGTTCGTTAGGATTTGTTCGTTTTGCCCTTAACTATGTACTTTGTAACTGGCCTAGTGGCCTGGAGGCTGCATTAGGAACCTTTAGATAACACCTTTAAACTGGATGGAGATTTAGAGAATTCTTAAAAACAATTGGATTCAGGAAATACCAGTACATGATCCAGATGAATAAGAATAAATGGTATAGGACTGAATGAACTGAGAATGATTATATATAATATTTAGTTTAAATATTATTGATTTTTAAAAATCTTTGTCCAGGTATAAGGAAACCTGTTTTTTCTAGAAGGTCAGGGCTTGATTCCCTCACTCGGAAAAAGTTTTTAGTCCTGCGTCACATTCAACCATACTCTACTTAAACCAGCTTTAATATAAAATATTTCCAAATTATGTGAAGTTGAGGAGCATTTGGGTGAGTTTCTATCATTCTGAGAATTTTAGAAAACCCATTCTTTGCAAGCACTTGGCTTTCAGTTAATTTTAACAATACCATCCAGAAGTAGAAAACCACTTCGCATTGACAACACACATACATAGACGTTGAGGATGCTTCTAACACAGCCTCAAGGCTACTAGGCTGGTTACAAAGTGCACAGTTAAATGCAAAATGAACGAATGAACGCTAACAATCCGGCTCATGAATCAGGTACTAGTTCCACAGCCATCTCCGTCCCTGACAGGGCCCCCAAAACAGGAAGAACACAGGGGGCCAGCCTGCAGGAAAAGCCCACGTGTAGGGAAAGGAGTCGCCGGTTGTCCACCCTGGGGGATGGACCCAACTTCCACATGGAGGCCAGCAGATCACAAAGACACAGAAGCACAGAGTCTGGGACATGCTGAGGACAGTGTCCCAGGGAGAGGACACCGGGCATCGGGGAGGGGATCTCCCTGTGCATGCGGACTCCCAGTGGTAGAGTGAAGTCCAAGGATATGCCTTTACTCCAAAGGAGCCACATGCTTATTGCGGCCAGCACCTGTTTGATAATGACCCTCCCTAGTTTCTGATACAATACAGCCCTGGCTGCTTTTCTGGACTTGCAGAGAAAATCTCTGCCGAGACTGATCAGCCTGAAGTATCACCTCTTGGGCAAGGCTCCCAAATTGTTTCCCAGCCCGAGTCTGTGAGTTCATTTCTGTTTTTTGTTTGTTTGCTTGCATGCTTGTTTGCTTGTTACTAGATTCCACAGGTACATCATGAAATGTTTTTTCATCTTTTTATTTTCAGTCTGTCTTTTAATCTGAAGTGTGTCTCTTGTAGGCAGCATATGTAAGGGTCTTGTTTTCTTTCCATTTAGCCACCATATATATATAGTTTTATTTATGTTAATTAGTTTCAAGTATACAGCATATTGGTTAAACATCTATATAGTTTGTAAAACAGTCCCCTCCCAATTGCTCCCTTCCCGATCCTCCACCTAGCCAAAGTATTCATTCTAATTGCATTCCCTATGGGTTTTCCTTTATAAGTACCTATCTGTTTTTCACCTTCTGCTTTTAATATTCTTTCTTTGTACTTAACCTTTGGCATTTTAATTATGATGTGTCTTGATGTGGGCCTCTTTGGATCCCTGATTTTTGGACTTCTCTGAGCTTCCAGGGGTTTATGTCCATTTCCTTCACCAAGTAGGGAAGTTTTCCATCATTATTTCTTCAGCTGTTCGACATCTTGATTTTCTTCAGTTATGCTGATCAGACATATATTTGGAGCCTTAATAGTGTCCCATATTTTTATAGTCTTGGCATCTTTTTTCTTGCCATTCTGATTGAGTGTTTCGAGTGGCTTTCCCATCCTCTAGATAGGGCATTTGATCCTTTTCTTTCTTCTCTTTGTTTATTCCATCTAATATACTTTTCATCTCAGATAATGTGTTCTTCATTTCAGACTAGTTCCCTTTTATAATTTCCATTTTCATTTTTGTTTTTTATCTCTGTTGATTTTATCTACACTTCCTGAAATTTCATTGAGCATCTTTAAAACCAGTGTTTTGAACTCTGCATCTGTTAGGTTACTTGACTCCATTATATCTGGATCTCTGTTCTGTTCTCTCATATGGTTTCTGCTTCTTTGTCTTCCCATTTTTGCTGTCCTTCTTGTGTTTCTATGAACTAAGAAAATCTCCTAAGTTTCCCAGTCTTACTAGTGAGGATTTGTGAAGTAGGTGTCCGAGGCACAGTCCTGAGATGATGGGTTCAGCTGCAGGCCAAACTTAGCCAAGGCTCTATTCCTCCAGAGGCACCTGATAAGATTCAGCAAACAATCCAAAGATGCTGTGCTTATAGTTGGCTCAAAAGGCCACACCAGAAACCAAGGCCAGCTGCCTCCAGTGTGAGTCTAGGGTGCTGCTCAGCAAGGAGCACCTGACCTTCAGAGGACACATCTGGATGTGGCTTGAGTGGGGCCATGAGTGGACAAGGCCCGGTTTCAGGGACTCCTCTGGGTACAGTGATCTCTTGTCCCGTTTGATGACATCACAGCTATAGTGGTGCTGTGTCCACGCCCTGGGAGAAGTGAGGGCTCAACAAGGAATAATGGATACTGCCAGCACCTCTGTACAGAGCAAGTCTCGCCTCAGCCCTCACTCTTGCAGTGTCTCCCTATAAGTCCCTGGTGCCGCCTGCATGCAGCCTAATCAGCACTGGTGCTTAGAGCAAGCAAGTCCATCACCACAAAATCCACTCGCAGACATAGCCTTTTAAAGGGCTTCTGCTGCTGCTGCTGCTGCTGCTGCTGCTGCAGCCTCACTCAGCTGCTTGAGACTGGGCAGCCCTACACTGTCGCCCCATCCCACCTGCTGTTGCAGGGTGATGTCTTGGATTTCTCCCTAGTTATAAGGCTTGTTCATCTAGATCCTAGGTGATGTTTCTTTGCTGCTGCTCTTTGTTTCTGTCACAACTTTGATTTGGTCTCCAGAGGGATGAACAGAGCCTCTATCATCTATGCCTTTTTTTTTCCCTCTCCAGTCATCATGTCTTTTGATTGACGCATTTCTTTTTCATTTGAAGTGTATGTTAATATGTTGTTATTGTCATTTTTTACTCATATTTTTGATACATTTTTTTTAAAAGAATTCCCTTCAACATTGCCTGTAATACTGGCTTGATGGTGAGGAACATTAGCTTTTACTTGTCCGGGAAGTTCTTTATCTATCCTTTGATTCTAAATGATAGCTTTGCTGGGTATAGCAATCTTGGTTGTACATTCTTGCTTTCCATCATGTTAAATATTTACTGCCAAGCTTTTCTGGCCTGCAAAGTTTCTATTGAGAAATTGGTTGATGGTCCTATCAGATGCCTTTGGAGGCAACTAATTGTTTTTCTCTTCCTGATTTTAAGATTCTCTTTGCATTTAACTTTGCATTTTAATTACGATGTGTCCTGGTGTGGGCCTTTTTGGGTTCATCTTGTTTGTAACTGCAATTTCTGGGCTTGCATGTCTACTTCTTTCACCTGGTTAGGGGAGTTTTCTGTCATTATTTCTTGTAATAAGTTTTCAATTCCTTGCTCTCTCTTCACTTTTTGATACCCTCAAGATATGCTTGGTGTTGTCCCAGAGACTTTAAAACTACTCTTTTATATTTTTTCTCATTGCTGTTTTGACTGGCTGTCCTTTGCTACCCCATCCTGTAAATCACTGATTCAATTGTTGGCTTCAATTATTCTGTTGATTCCCTCTGACGTGCTCTTCATTTCAGATACTGTATTTTTAATTACACATTTTTTATTTTTCTCTATTTTTGTTTTTTATTTCTTTGTTAAAGTTCTGAGTTAATCTACTCTTCCCTAAAGTTCACTGAGCTTCCTAATACCCAATGTTTTGAACTTTGCATCTGGTAGATTGCTCGTCTCCATTTTTTTTCCGGAGCTTTGTTTTGTTCCACACTGTGGGGCATGCTTTTGTGTCTCCCCATGTTGGCTGCCTCCCTGTGTTTGTTTCTATGGACTAGGGCTCCTAAGTCTCCTGGTCTTAGTAGAGTGGCTTCATGTAGTAGGTGTCCTGTGAACCCATGGTGCAGTCATTCCTGGTCACCTGAGCAGGTGCTTAAGCTGTGTTCTTTGTGTGAATTCTGTGTGCTTTACTGATGTAGTTGAGCCTTAGTTGCTGTTTGCACTTCAATGAAAGAAAATGACCCTTAGGCTGATTGGGTGTGGGGATTGGCTGGTGAGGTGCCAACCCTACAAAGTAGGATTCACTTTAGCAGGGGTGAGGCCCTGGAAGAGCCCATGGAATCTGCTACTTAAGAGAAAATTAAAATTAACCATGTGTTTGGTTCGAGGTGTTCTAGACAGGTAGAGGCAGAAGTCAGAAAAATGTACTTGGCTCACTAGAGTCCAAAGCATCAATGTTTCCCAATGGTCTAGAAAAATGGAATGTCATAACTTCTTCACTTCTGCTTTCCAAACCTCATGCTACTTCCTCTTCTCATAAACTTTACCTCAGAATCATAAATAGAAAATCTCCCACCTCACCTAAAATGACAACACAATTCACGGAATCATCTAAACAGTAGATTTTATCTTCATATTACAATGTCTCTGTTTTTACATCAATGTATCATGTCCAATGTCCGATTAAAATCAAGGGCTATAAGCAAAGGGCAAGTTATAAACATAACCACATGAGACTGTTTTCTTTAAAACTTATTTATAATTACTAACTTTTGTGAAGAACACAGATGTGGCATCCACTGGCAAGAAATGTGAAAGATACATCTTTCAGTAATAAATACCAAAGGGAGGATGAAAAGCAAATTGGAAAATTCTGGTATGTACAGCAATAAAGAAAAATAGACATTTCAAAAATACAGGTCTCATATTATGATCACCTATTAAAAACATACTAAAAGTGAGAAACCAACAACCTTTTATGTAACATTATATCAAATAGCACATGAAAATAAAAGAACAAAGACAATGTATTGTCCAAAGTCCAAAAAACACTGAAATGAAATAAGTTTTATATAACTGTGCCATCATTTAAGCAAAATGTATATAGTACAGATAATAGAAATGAAATATATATTTATGTATTCATATCAGAAACGTGAACTACAAATACAATGGCATCACAGTTACTAATGAGTCACATAAAAGGTAAACTTATATTTGTAACACTAGGAAGAATTCTGCCTGAGTTTCATGTGGATAAAAAGTTAAGATCTTTTGGTAATCGTATTTTTTTCCATCACAATGTTTTGCTCAAGTGTAATTGCTTGCATTTAGAAGAGCTTACAGGGAAATGAGGCTCTCTCAGTCCTTGTATTCAGTTGTGTGTACCTTCAGATGTTCTTGCCTAAAGAATCTCCCACATACCTTACATTCACAGGGTTTCTCCCCAGTGTGGATTTGCACATGTAACTGCACCTAGAATCACTGCCTGAAGTCTTTCTCACACCGCTCACATAGGTTTCATTCTATTATGTATTACTGCATGTTTATAGAGAAACCTCCTACATCTGAAGGCTTTCCCACACTCCTTACATTCATAGGGTTTCTCCCCAGAGTGTGTTCCTAAATGGTAGTGCAAAGAGCTCCAATAACCAAAGGCTTTCCCACACTCCTTACATTTATAAGGTTTCTCTCCAGTGTGTGTTCCTAAATGGTAGTGTAAAGAGCTCCAATAACCAAAGGCTCTCCCACATGCCTTACATTTATAGGGTTTCTCCCCACTGTGTATTCGCGCATGTGAGTGAAGGTTGCATCGTTCACCAAAGGCTTTTCCACATTGCTCACATTTATAGGGTTTCTCTCCAGTGTGGGTTCTGAAGTGTCTCTGAAGGTAGTAAAGACGTCTGAATGCTTTTCCACACTGGACGCATTCATAGGGTTTCTCTTCACTATGTATGCTCAAGTGTCCTTTAAGGTAGGAAAAACATGTGAAAGCTTTTCCACACTGCTCGCATTTATAGGTTTTCTCTCCAGTGTGGGTTCTGAAGTGTCTTTGAAGGTAGGAAAAATATTTGAAAGCTTTCCCACATTGCTCACATTCATAGGTTTTCTCTTCACTGTGTGCACTCAAGTGTCTTTGAAGGTAGGAAAAACGTCTGTAAGCTTTTCCACACTTCTCGCATTCATAAGTTTTCTCTCCACTGTGTGTTCTCAAGTGTCTTTTAAGCCAGTCACGGCGTCCAAAAGCTCTCCCACACTGCTCACATTCATAGGGTTTTCCCCCAGTGTGTGTTCTCACATGTATTTGAAGGTATTGGTGATCACTAAAGGCTTTCCTAGGCTGCTTACATTCACAGGGTTTGTCCCAAGAGTGCCTTGTTGCTTGTATTTGAAAGTACTGTTGTTGACTAATGGTTCTCCCACACTGTAGACATTTGGAAAATTTCTCCCCACTGTGTGTTCTCACATGAACTTGAAAACAGCAGGGAGTGGAAAAAACTTTTCCACATGCCTTACTTTCAAGTTCTTCCCCCACGTGTTTCTGCAGGGATGAAGACATTCTAAATGCCTTGGTACACTGCTTACATTCATCGGCTTCACCTTCACTATGTGCCTCAACATGTTCTCGAAAGGAGGGACAACTGAAAACTTTTCCACATTTATTATGCTCAAAAACTGCTTTACTTTTCAAGTCAATTGCATGTCTCTGAGATGCTAGCTTAATAACCTGACTTTCATTGGGTTTCTCTACAAGGTCCATTTCCGCATGAGCGCTTAGGCACCAGACACACCTGCCAGCTTCTCCACCTTCCTCACAGGGATGAGGTATGTATCCAGGTTGAGATCTCTCCTGATTCTGAAAAAAAGTACATTCTGGGAAGATGTTTCCAGATGTAGTGCATTCAGACGGTTTCATTCCAGTTGGATATCTCTCATGCACAGAATGATCTGCAACCTCATTCAAGGTGTCTCCACATTGATTACCTTCATTAGTTTCAAGGAGACTCTCATGGAAATAACTTCTGTTCAAAATATTAAACATACAATTAGGATTTAGTGATCATAAATAACCTACATCATTTTTATAAAACATCTGAGTACACAATGGTTTAGTAAGTTCCCACTTGTTATAGCACTGAGATCCTCCTTTCCCCAGTGAGAATGCCACTCACCTCGGATGTCTGTGTGGGGTTTCATGCTGATCTCCAATGTCCTGAAATGTCATGTTTTCTCCAACAACATACCAGGAATCATCTGTTCTACCTGTTACTGTTTTCTCTTCACCAGTTAGTTCATTGTCCAAAATTTTCCTCTGAAAACATGATCCACTAGTTTGAACTTGAGTATAATGGTCTGCAACAATTGATACATAATTTATAAATGCCATTATAACTTATTTCTTGAAAATGAAAGAGTGCAATGGAAATTAAAAAGCAGACTATATATATGAACTTTTCTATACTGATCATAAAATATAAATAAATGTTTTAAGTATGGACAGACATGTGGGCCAAAACAAAACCAAGGACACCTATTCTTTGAATCTATGGCAATAATAAGTAAAATGAGTCAAAATAGCAGCCTGGCATTGAGAAATGCTCCAAAAAAAGTAAACACTTATGTTGAGATAAATATTGTAAAAATAAAGAGTAGGAATAAACTGGGGGAAATGCACATGCCTAAATGCTCCCCTCACAAGAGGAGACAAAGAAAATCTTCCAAAGGGAGTGAAGATGGATGCAAAGACCAACAGGGAAGTCAGGTACACAATGTTACCCTTCTCAGACAAAGACTGATTCATCTTTAAAGTAGGTACCTTTATATATCTCAATCCCCTACCCAAAAGCTATGCCTCTAAAGGCTGGAGCTGTCCTGCTGTTCATAGGGACAGAAGCCCTTTCTTCATGACTACTGCTGCCATGAAGTGATTAAAGAGTGCATGTGTCCATTGCCTGCTCCTGGAGAACAGCTCATCATGGGGGATGGTGGAGAACAGAAAACATTTCGTGAAATGGGCTGACACTTGGGCTTCAAGGCGAATAGTAATGTGTAGTGTGGAACTCAATGCATAAAGATTACCATGACGAATGTGCACTAGCTCCATTGTAACTTTCACAGGAAGGAAAAGAAAAAGCTGTTCTCACAGCCCCAAAGTGACAGTGAAGACAATTCTCACACAAGAGTAATAAGTGGTCAGATTAACAGTGAAATAACTTTGCTATAATGGGAAGGCAATTTGTGTCTGAACAGAATCACAAAGGCTTGGACTGTGTCTGCCTTTTAAAAAATATTCCCATTCAGTGGTTTTAATAAGAAAAAATAATTGTAAAGAATATGTCTATCCTATAATCTAAGAAAAGTGATGAAGCTGTCCTTACCCACAAAGGCCAAGTTCTGGCAGGTCTCCAGCATCACATCTCGGTAGAGCCTCCTCTGAGAATGATCCAGCAAAGCCCACTCTTCCCGGGTGAAGTTCACAGCCACATCCGCAAAGACCACCACATCCTAAAACATTTCACGTAGTCTGTTACAAGACACTTTTAACCACTGTGTGTGGGAGGTTGGGAGAGGGAACAGCCAGGGACCTGGACTCAATTCCTAGGTCTCTTGAGCTTGTAGTTCATGGAAATGACAACAACAACAACAACAACAACACACACACACACACACACACACACACGTACACTCAGTGATGGTAAGTGGATGGAAACTGGAATCAAAGTATGAGAACAATAATATAAACTTATACACACCTAATTAAAAACAACTGTTTCTCAGCTGCCTTCTCAGCAGCAATGTTATAGTCCATACTGATAAGTGGGATCTTATAAATGGTTTCACATAAAATTGCATTTCAAGTCCTGTTTCTTTTCAGAGTGCTTTCAAGTATCCAAACATCCTTCACACCCTGAGCTCTTGCTAATAGTAGGCAAAGAAATCTCTCTAATCTTGATCCCCATGACATGCTGGATTTTTAGAAATCATGAATAGGGGAGACTAATGGTGTCATTTTACCAAGAGAAAATATTATATCAGAAACAAAAAACAGTTTTCCTATAGGCATACCTTAAATAATTATTTAACACAGAAAACAATATAAAAATAGACTTTTAGTAAATTACTGGACTGACTGATAAAACTAAATCTTGGTATATTCTGAGTCATGACAAACAAGCTGCCGAAAAGTAAATACTTAATGTCCTAAAACTTTCTAATAAGAAAACTAATTTTTTTATATCCTAAAATATCTCCAATGAAAAAATATAATTTAAGGAAAACATTACAAGATGTAAACCTATCGTTGTTACTGGACAGTGTTTCTGTAGCTTAGGGAAACTTTTACAAGAACCTGGACAGTTGTGGTAGATCTGTGATAGAACCCAAGGAGTATATTTGTGCAAAAATAATTTCTCCTGTATAAGGGACCTTGTTTAGAACTTACTCCTTTAAAGAGTATATGGCATACATTCCAGGAATGTTATATTCAACCAAGAGAGAAAAAGGCCCAGCCACTGTGAAAAAAAGAGACCATTTTAACATTCTCAGTAACTGTGCTACAAGGTCACTAACTGGCATGCTACACAGAGAATTTCTTCATCATAGTCCTTTACCGCATATGTTTGGTAGTTTAAGTGATGCGGTTTTTTTTTGTTCTAGTGCCTGGACTGAGTCCTAGTTATTAAATTTAGAACTCACTGTGCCTGGAGGGAAGGCGACTGGCAGCAAAAAAGCCTGATGAACAGTCTAGAGTGATAAAAATATTTTATCTAGACTGGTAATAGTTGCATTTGTCAAAACTCAGCCAATTGTACTTCATCATATATAAATTATACCTGGATAAATCTGACATTTTAAAAAGCAAAAATAAAATTACTAGACGATAGTAAATGACACCACAGTAGAAAGCAATAACTGTAAAGATGTCACATGTTCTAAGTAAGAAGATTCAAAGACACCATGTCAGCTCTCCCAAACAGGGCAAGAGTATTAACAAATTTTCATTATATCAAAAACCAGGTTTGTTTTGAATACTGAGTTGAGGTTTATATCTGTTTTACTTAAACTTTAAAAGAAAATACTTCTGGAAACTGAAGTGAAAATTTCTAAGAACAGCTGTTTCCCAAATAACAACATGGCAGAATTTTTCTAACAGATATCAAAGCTTTTGAAATAAGTAGGACAAAATGGTGTTGACAGAGCAATGGACACATACACCAATGAGAAGAAACAAAATGTACCGAAACAGACCCACAGATTTTGACAAGTGGATCTACCCTAGAGTGGGGGGTCCAGGGAAGTGGAGAGACGGCGATACTTTGACAGGAGGGGCAGTGACGACTGGTTATTAACAGGGATTAGGTATCATTTAAGTCTGTCTTCCTTTACTAAGCTTATTCTTTTCACAATAAGAAAATCAATAGTAAAAATAAGCAGATATATGAATTAAATATCAAATTTGCCTCTTTCTTTCTTCCTTGTCTAGGGAAAGGGGAGCATTTTTGCAGGTTATATCCTCTGGAGGACAACCCAACTCTGTTCTGACTGAGACAAAGATGGAAAGAACTCCATGAAACCCCAACAGGCAGGTGTCTTGCTCAGTTCTTTGTCTGAGACATCAAGAGCCTGGTGGCAGTGTGGAAAGGGGACCAGAACCCCTTTCTCCAGTAACGGAATCACTTTAATTCTGACCCAAAGTAACTCTCAAATTTATCAATTTCCCTCCATCAGTAAAACCCAAAGGTTCACTCCCTGAGTCTGACCTTCAGCCTAACTCAATATGAACAAATCCCACTAAATGCCACCAGCCCTGTGCATGACGCCAAAACCAGTCTTCAGGAAGCAGCCCCAGCAATGCCACGTAGGGCCTGGCCCCGAGCACGTGGGTCGCCCTCTGCAGGTGCTGCGGCTCCCTCAGCACAAAGACTTCTCCCGGGTGGTTCTGGGGCAGGAGGCCTCGTGCAGGACGAAGAGCCCCCACTGCACCTTCCTTCATCCCCCGCCCAGGGCCGGCTCTGGGCACAGCTTGACCGCACCACAGTGACGCACTTGCATCAAGCAGTGGCGGCCATTTCTAGGAGACAGAAACGCTGTCCCGGTGCGTGAAGGAGAATCTGCAGCATTACTGCCTCCACCTATGTCCAGGGGTAAAGTGGGGGAGGGGAGGCATTCTAGGAAACTTTCGGTTTAAATAGCGATAAGCTGCTGATCTCTGTCATAAAACATCGATCCACTATGATCTGAATGGAACATGTGTCCGTTTCGCTGGTCACATTTCACAGAATTTTCATTAATCTCGGATCTGGACTGTTAGCAGGGAGTGTAACAGGATCAGCGCCCCGACGGCGCCCTGAAAGGGAGAGTCCTTATTGTTTTCATGGGTCCCGGAACCCTCCTCTCCGCCTCACCGTACAGTGTGGGACTTTCTGAATCTTTCCCACACGAGTGGTGGGAGGAAGCACGTTCCTCAGACACTCCGGGGGCGTTTCCAGGACGCAAGGACCCCGCCCGGCAGCAGGGCCAGGGGACCCGGGTCGTGAGCCCTAGGATCAGTACGCGGGCCGGCGGAGGATGCTGGCGCCCCAGCGCGCCACCCAGAGCGGAGACGCAGGTCGGGACCCGGGGACCCCCCCCCGCCCCGGCAAGGCTGGGGCCCAGGGCAGAGACTTGGGTCGGGATGCGGGCGGCGCGGGGAGACCCGGGCGCGCCGCATCCAGACGGACGGTTCAGTCTGGTGGGAACCAGCTCCCGTCCGGGCCCTCTTCCCCCCCACACACACACACACACACGCGCGAACTCACCATCTCCGCGCTGCAGGCCGCCAGCGGCCCTCAAGGTGGCAGTTACCTGACCGCGCACGCACGGCGGCACGGGCCAGAGACGTGCTGGCACCCCAGCCGCTGCACAGGGAAGCTGCACCCTAAGGCGCCCCGCGCCGGACCCCGGGGACCCCTACGCGCCTCCGCGGAGTTTGGGTGAGCGGTGTCCTGACTGGACGACAGTTCGGGTCAGATGTGTCCCGACTGGACGACAGTTCGGGTCAGACGTGTTCTGATTGGACGACAGTTCACTCACGCCACCGCCCGGGGAATCCCATTGGAGGCCTCTCCACATCACCCGACTCGCTTCCAAGACTTCCCTGATTGGCCCAATTTACAATTTGCCGGAGTCTGAAGGGCAGAGCAAGAGGTCACGTGGCTGGGCCAGGCGGAAATGCTGCTCTATCCGCCCCATCGCCTCTTTCTTGGCCACATCCGGGGACCTGAACTCGACCCCCCAGCTGTTGCCTCCCACCTGAACCCACTCCAAGTGAACCTGGCGTCTGCCCGCAGTTTGGCCGTGGTTTCTTGTTCTCCTCCTGGACCGGAAAGTGCTGACTCAGTTCCTCTACTGAGGCTTTTTGTCTGCATCTGTGGCAGGAGGTGTCAGGGGTCCCTGGGGTGGAGGTCACCGTGCAGTTACGCGTTTTGTATCACACAGGGACCCCCATTTTGACGTGTGACCTTTGACGCCAGGAGGCCTCTGCTCATTCCCGACTCCACTCTCAAGGTTGAAGTTGGCAACCTGAGGTGGCGTTGTCTTTGCACAGTTGACCGGGATCTTGTCAACTTCATGAGAAAGAGTTCGGGGCAGACAGTGACAATGAAGCACAGCTTCAGTTCTTAGAAAGCGAAAGCACACTCTCAGGTGGGGGCGCCGGCGATTTCCAGGAGCCCCGCCATTTCTCTGTACGGTTGGGACTTTACCTACTAATTTACCATTCCGGGCAGATCATTCGTGTTCTGGGGTGATCGCTTTGGGGAATGAAGATGGTTTTTCCTGAAACTGGGGAGACCTCCCTTTTCTTACCTGTTTTGGTCCTTAGAGAACCATCATGGTGTCAGATGCCTGATGCATATGACGCTAAACGCAAAGTAAATTTTTTATAATAGCTGGGTAATAAGGATCGGTCCGGTTAAGGACAAGGGGGGCTTGATCTGCACATGTGTTACTTTGTGACAGAACACCCGTGTTTCTGGGCCAGGATGCTCTGGGTTTTGAGCTCCTCTAAGGGCCTATCAAGGGCCATGTGACCGCGTCTTCCTTGCGGGTCCCTCTCCTTTCTGCTCATAGCTAACCTTCTGTCTACTCTAACAGAAACATTGACAGGAGAAATCTCGATCATACATTGACGTGATAAAGGTGAAATCTTGAGAAGTAAACCAGAATCAGATGTGTTTTAAGTGCACTTAAAAAAAAAATTAACAAGCAGATTCAGAAACCAAGCTAGCAAAAACATTTTTCCTGAAAATGCAGCCACGATATCAATTTTCAGTTTGCGTGCTGCTCTACTAGGCCCTGGCTGGCCCCAATCCCGGAGGTCACCAGCCCCACCCCCATCCTATCCGGGCTCTGGGTTCGGGGCCTCGCCCAGAGCCAAGTCAGGTGTTCCTGCGTTCAGCGTTCTGCGGGAGGCCGTGGACGGACCCTAGAGCTGCGAGCAGATTTAGGTCTACCCGGCAGGGAGCGGATTCTGCTTGGAGCCCACAGCCTGTCCATGGCCCCAGGAGAAGGTCTGGCAGAGAAGGACTGAAGCCAAGAACTGACAGTTCCGCCTGGCTTCGCGGTAGTGCTGGCGCTCATCACTCTGGCTGACAGGCGAATCGCCCAATCAGGGGCGCCGGGGCGTTGCTACTGTCCAATCACGGGCGCCGAAGGCGGATCCGGAAGCACTGTCCAAGGAGAGCGCAGGTGCAGCTCTGCAAGTACTGTCGGACCAGGGCGCCAGGTATGGGGAGTGCCGGGAGAAATGGCCAGGCGGGGAGGGCGCACTTGCCATGCACCTGGACCTCCCTCTCTGAGGGTCTCTGCGCTGCTGCGCACCTGCCCCACGAGGCCCAGGTGTTGCATCCCCATCGCTCTCACCTGCCCCAGCCCCAGGGCCGCAGGAGGACACCCCAGGGAGCACGCCCCAGGGAGCATGGGCTGGGACGGAGATGGTGAATGCGTAGGGCCGAGGTTGGGAGGAGTTGGTTCCAACCGGCTGGGAGCGGCCAAGGACGCGGGGCCCTGCACCTACCCCCCTTCTCAGTGTCCCGACTCGAGTGTCCGCCCTCGACCGTGGGGTGAGTCCCGGAGTCCTGTAAAATTGGCCCATAAAACAATTTGGGTTCTTTCTTTGTATGAATATTTTAAAATCACCTTTTTATTTTCTTTAAACTACTGAAGGAGCATTTGAGAACTTCCTCCCTGATATATGTTGTCAGTTTTAGCTCAAATAACTCATATAAAAATTTTTTAAATAAAAAGATAAACTATTGAACACTGTAGTTCTCATATTTAAATTTTTTATTTTCTACCATTCCCCTCTCGTTTTTAATCTCTAAAAACATTCATAATTATGCCTGCTTTTTAATTCGTAAGTTTATTTGCCCATGCTTTGTATTCCTTAAAGAAAATTGTCAAAGGTCTGTCAATTTGATTAGCTTTCAAAAGATATTTTAGCATCATTTTATATATCATTAATTTTTCCCTTCATTTTATTTTCTCTTTCTTTATGCTTTTCCCCACCCTGAACTTTTGAATTCATTTCCCTAGGAAAATGATAGTGAGCTGCAGATCCTGTCCATTTTGAGTACCATCCCAATTTAGTATGAAAGAAGGTATACTTGGTATTCTCTAACACCCAAAATTTAAGAAAATTTTAATGTCTTTTTATAGTAGGAGATGGAAGATTTTTTAGTGTCCCATATAGCTTTTCATTTGGGATCATTTCCATATAGTTTTCTAGTACATATTAGAGCAAAGAATAAATTAATATCCTTTTGCTTAATTAAACAACAAAACCTGTTCTTTTTTTCAATACTAATGTTTTTATAACATTGCAGATGTCAATGTAAATCACCTTATTTGATACCCCCTCCCAAACTCAAACAACCTCAAGCAACCGCCAAAGAAGAAAATTAAGCACGGGGAGCATGGTTTTGCATAAACTCATGTTTAATGATGGACTGTCAGTTTTAAAGATTTAATATTTCAAAAGCTATAGTAGGTAGAAATCTAAAACTCTGAACATCACTGAAAGGCAAGTATCATTAAACAGCTTTCTAAATATAACATCAAATATCTGACTCAAAATGCTACATAGCGTCTGATTTTATTATACGGCGTTTTGAGAGAAATAAGATTTAGGAATCCAGAACAGATCAGGGTCTAAGGGTAGAGGCAGGCTTGACTACAAACAGGAAGCACTAGAGTGATTATTTGGGGGCGATAGGCTAGTCTGTACTATGGTATGATTTGTAAAAACTCTTACAACTACACTAAGAAGACTTTACTGTTATGCATATTCCTAAGCCAACAATAGAGAACACACACACTATGTGAACTAAAGAGAAACAACTACCTCCTTGATAGCATTACAGAGATTGGCAGATAGGAGAGAAGGCATATGAGCCATCAGGCCGTTCTGGGAACCTATTTGGAAATCAGGATATACTCTTCCAGGACACACCTGCCCTTACCTGGGAGACTTAGCTGGAGGGGAAGGGGGGCATGCATGCTCCAGAGGCCTGGGAATCTGAGACCCGGCGGCCTGAAACCTAAAGGTGGGCCCCAGTGCGCTTGAAGTGGGCCCTCCCGGGCAGGATTCTAGTCTTCAGCTTTCTGCATCGTAACCCATATCCGCTCTCCAACGCCTCTCGCTAACCCGGTGGTGTCTTTCTGCTGGGAGACTCCATGAAGGACTCTACACTTGTCCCCACGCTGGGAACAAGTCCCTAGAGCAGTGCCACATGGCAGTGAGGCGGGATGCAGTAGAAAACGGCAACCAGGCCTCCAGACCCTTAAGACCACCCTCTGGCAGAGGAACAGACCCTCTTGTGTCATCAGCTCCGCATCATGAGCTGGTCGCTGCCCACTTCAGTCTCACAGTCAATGAGACTGCGTCTGAAGGAAGTGCACGTGCACTCGCAGCCCGTGACCCTGTCCACCTGTCCCTGAAAGGCACCTCCCACCCGGAGGGCGGGGCTCGGGGCTGCACATGCGCAGTCTACTCACGCCCCCCCCCGCCCCAGGCAGGTTCTGAAGGGCCCTCCCCTTCATCCCTATGCTCACCCACTTTCTGGGACACCCCACCCCAGAGAACCTGAACCCCATCCCTCAGGGTGCTTCCAGCACACCACGCAGCTCACCCCTAAACTGGCCATGGCCAGAAGCAGCTGGGGACATCTGGGGAGTGCCAGGCACGATGCACCATCCTTCTGGAGGGGGATGCAGTGCTCAGTCTTCTAGAAAAACCAGGAGGGACATAGGGCAGGTAGGAAGTGGTGGAAATTGTCTAGCCTCACCGGATCTTACTTCCACTTCTAGTTGGTACCTGAGAACGGACCCCGGGAGTCATGTACCGAGTTTTTCCAAAGCCTCGACCTTCCTTCGTTTCCTGACTGTGGCTGCCCTTGGAGAAGCAGGCAGCTAAAGACGGCCAAGGCTATTAGGTGCTAAGGAAACCACAGCAGCGTTGCTGGATACGAAAAAACAGCGAAGACATGACAGCTGAAGAGGATAGGAACACCTTAGCAGCCTGCACGCAGTCCCCTTCAGACAAAAAAGGGACAAATCCCTCTACTGTCAGGTAGTGAGGGGCATGTTCATGGAAGAAACCTAAAGCAGAGTGACCAGCTGGAGCATCCTTGAGAAGGGATATTGGCCTTTGACCCTGTTACCAAGGGACAGAAGTCCCCCAAGGAGCTCAAGCAAGGTTCTTGTCATGGTCTCTGTCACAAAATCAATTTCAAGACCAAAAGTGAACATTAATAGTGCAAGGTTTTATTCTACAGCCAGAGAATGGAGAGGTGGAAGCACACCTCTCAGATCAACTTCTTGTCCCTTAGTGGTCAGTGGCCTAAACAGGATAGTAGACATGAAGGGGAGGTTGAGGTAAATAGGAAGGAAGAATGTTTTTGAGTTTTCCAGGGAAAGGGGCAGCAGCTTTCTCAGGAGTAGGGTTCTACCTTCCTTTTGTTGGTTTATACCCAATCTCAGAAATAGTGTTCTCGCTGAGAGATTGAGCCAGGTCCTGCAGGCCTGTCATGAGGTAATCACAGGGCCTCGGTTTCCTGTCACATTATGATGTCCACCTGACAGTTACTTAAGGAGTTAAAAGACATGGAGGTTGTGGTGGGACTTCACACCTGGTGTTAACTCAGCAATGTAAGGTCTTTCTCCTCACCAGGTCAGCTGAAAAACATTCCTTTGGATTTGTTTCAGGTGCCAAGGGACAACAAACACCCTTCCACACGGGAATTGGGTGAGACCTGTTCACTCCTGAAGTCCAAGTGGACTGTTATAAGGTTTCTTCCATGTGTGAATGTGTAAACCTGGTTCTTGTTACTGAACTCAGGTCCAACTGGTTGCCACCCATAAGCCAATAACTTGAGGGTTTATTAAAGAGCTAGCACCCTGAGAAGGCAGCTGTCACATAGGTTGTCACATAAGTCATCTTCCTGCTTCAGTGCAGGTGGGGGTTGTCACAGGGAGAAGGCCAGGTAAGGGGTGGGGAGAAATCCCAGAGCACCAGGGAGAGAGGACTGCAACTCGGAGGGGAGGGAGTGGCCAAGGCTATCTTGTCTTCTTGGCCTTAGCTTGTTTCTTAGGCCACTGTGGAGGGGAAGCAAGTGGAACAAAGAAATTAACAAGGAAGGAGTGCGGAACCCCACTTTTCATATATGTCAGCATGGCAAGCTGTCTTTCACAGCCTGCTCTGCTAAGTAACCTGAAGCTAGTCAGGTGGAGGTCTGGGGAGGATTTTTGCAGTCATCAAATGGTCTGGGAACTGTTAACTCCCTTTGAAGGCTGTTTCTAGAGTTCTTATTCAAATAAACTGTTTATCTACAAGTCAGACATTAGTTGACAAGATATTTTTATGTACTTAAAATATGAGATCATAAGGACAAAAAGGAAAAAAAATGGTCACAGTCATAAGACCATAATAAAACCACAACAATCACAGCTGCAATCCCCACTGTCACTTCCTCATTTCCATATCTATGGAATTTTTGTTGCTCTATCTGTAGTGGACTCACGGGACAATAATTCATCATAAACTGCTCAAACCTGCAGCAAGACATGGTGTTCGGTTCCTCCAGATGGGGAATGCTCTCCCAGGTGCATTTGCCTTCCAGCTCTCAAGGGTCACCTACATAGTTTAGTTATACTTCTTACAATCATTTTGAACATTCCATAAGACTAATATTAACACAGTTAAGCTTAACTTCACAATTCTTAGTACCAGTTCTATTCCTGATGATCATCAGAGAAAAAGTCTATATTAAAAAAATAGAGCCTGTGTCCAGTTACAATTCTTGTTATAATTCAACAAGCATCATCACCTTTGTACCACATCTATGTGCTGGAGATGTGATGATAAACACACACACACACACACACACACACACACACACACACACACACACACACCCTGGGAATGTAATAAACCATTGGCTAGTTTATTTAAAAGTTGCTAAGAGTAAATCTTAAAAGTTATAAGAAAAATTTTTGTGCCATGTGAAAATAGATGTTAACTAGACTTATTGTTGTGATCATTTCAGAGTATATACGTATGTCAAATCATTATGTTGTACACCTGAAATCTTAGATGTCAATTATATCTCAAATTAATGAATACTACAATTTCTTCTATTTGATTTGGCATTGAAAGCCCTAGATAGCATGATAAAATAAGGAAAAGAAATTACAAGTATAAGGTCTGTAAAAGAAGAAATAAAATTTATTATTGCAGCTGACATGGTGGTTTACACAGAAAACTACAGGTAAATTATTAGAAACAATATGAGGGTTAGGCTAGATGGCTGGTCATAAAATTAATATATTTAAAAATCAGCTGTATGTTCATTATACTCCCAGCAAACAAATGGAAAACTTAAAGAGAAGGCACCACTGTCAATAAGAGAATACTAAGTACTAGGAATATAACAAAAAATATGCAACACTTCAAAAAAAGGCCACAAGACTTATTAAAAATATTTGTGTATACATAAGTAAATAGAGAGATATATCATATTCATGAGTATAAAGATGTAATGTCATAAACATGTCAGTCCTTCTCAAATTATAGATGCAAAGCAATTTCAACCACAATGCATTAGAATCTTTTATGGGACTTGATAAAAGTGACTGCACCTTCACACAGAAAGGGAAAAGGCAATAGCCAGGGCAGTTCTGAAGAAAAAATCAAGGACAAGGGATTTGCTGTATCAAAAATCAACAAATAAACAAAATAAATAAGGCAGTGTACATGGCTATGATATGGGTGAAAGGGTATTTCCTCTGAGCACAGCTAAATCAACAGCACCCAGTGCAAAGCCTTTTAAAGTAGGAGAAAATATATGTTTATTGAAAGACCAGTGTGTACACACACACACACACACCATTTGTCTGAACTCACTGGCTCACATCCATTTGATCTGCCAAGAATGAAGGGTTACTGTTCCCATTCCAAATAGTGCAGTGTTCACTGATTCCCAAAGGAATTTCCAAAGCATCCTTTGTCTGAATCGCTTGGGAGAGGGGCGTCATACTGTATAACTCACTGAGCCCAAAAACCCTTCTGTACCCACCCTAGCCCTGCCTCTCCATAACCTGCCTGGAAGTGGTGTTGTCACCTGTCATCCCAAAGACCCTAACATTCCTCAATACCTGAACTACGTCACAAGCTATGCTGCTTGCAGGAAATGAATAGGATCTCCCACCACAAATGAAGATGGCCAAGTGCAAAGACCACGGTGCCAGGTGCAAAGACCGAGATGGCAGTGGGGCATCGTGTGCAAAAAGGACCATGGGCAAAAAAGCCAAGTGTAACAGAAGAACTACATGCCTTAAAAAGAATTTAACCACTGCACGCCACAGTCTATAAATACAGTGGCTCCGTCGCAGCCCGGAGCAGGTGCCGTTAGACCATGAGCTCACCCTTCTCCATTCCTTGATTACAGAGTAACGTCTCTGCTCTGCTTTACGGAACTCAGTCTGTTCTGTTGGCGGGAATAGGACTGGACAAAAAGACCCGGGTCTGGGTCCCCGGCTGGGAAGGGTCGGTAGCAGGGGAGTTACTGATACAGGAAACAAGCATAAGAACTACGCAAATTGACTAAATATTAAACCAGGCTGTAGTCAGAGCCCGCTCCGCGCTGCCAGACGCAGGAACCTGGCTCATCAGCACACGGCCAGGCCACACGACAGACAGGACACCTCCTGCGGACATCCCTGACGACGACGTCCCGGGGCCCTTAACGCTGCATACCCACACGGGAAAGGACACAGAATCCAGCCGAACTCCTCGGAACCGGAGCCTGAGACCCGCGCCCCCCTCTAGGGTCAGAGGCCCCCGTGCTCCAGCCCTCACGGGGTTTTGGGTTTCCACGAGGAGCGGCCCCTCGCTCCCTGACACCATCTCAGGGGATTCGGCTGGTGCGGATGTTTCCCGCCAGCGTAGTCTGGCCTGAGCCGGTCAGCCCCGCCCCGGCCTGCCACCCCGCCACGTGCCCTGGCGCGCTTTGCTCTGGGGTTGGCATCCTCATCCTGCGTTCGTGGCTGGGCGCCCACCGTTCACCCGCGGCTTTCACCCTCCGTCCCGCACCTGCCGCGTCCCGCCAGGGGTAGCTGAGGCCTCTTAAGCCGGAACACTCGTCGCTGGGCGGCAGGCAGGCAACTTCCGGACCGACAAGCCTGCTAGAAGCTGGCAGGACCGAATGGCGGCGGGACCGCAGGGAGGTCTTCTCAGCATTTCCGGTCGCACCCTGACTTCCGGTGCACGTTCACCAGCTCGTCAAAGCCCTGCGGCCTCCGCTTCCGCCGGAAACCCGAGTCTCCGCCGCGGGAGGCTGCGCCTGCGCACTTCAGCCAGGCCGGACTCCCAGGGGTCTGCGCGGCGCCGAGGCGTGCCTCCGCGTTGCATGCTGGGAAGAACCTGCAAGGCGGGCTTCCGGTCTCTGAGGAGACTGTCCCTCTGAGCCTCATCTCTCCCAGGGACTCGGGATCCACAGGGTGTTTCTCGCCCGGGAAATGAGCCTGGTGTGGGCGGGAAAGGCTCTGCAGAGTCTACCTGGAGCTGTTGGCGAGTTTGGAGACGAGGAAGCCAAGGTGTGGACAGCGCGTGCGCAATCCGGTCCCGCGGCCCGGCGGGAAGCGCCTCTCGCACGCGTCAGGTGTTGAGACTGACGGGTGGGAGTCAGGAGTGTCTGGCTAGGCGTCAGGGTGTTAGTTCATTCGGGAGTGTGTTACCCTAAAAGAATGAGGTTACAGTATCCCACCCTTTCCTGCAGACACTTGAATTGTAGCCGTGTGGAGTTTCTGCACGGAAATGACTGCTGGAAGGGCCCAAGGTGTAGACCTCTAGCGAAGCTGGGTAGCAAAAAAGATCTGAACGGGGTTTGACCCAGGGATATCAGGTAGTCCTGACTGAGTTGCAGGTGGAGCCAGGACAGGACCTGGTGCATGAGATAAGATCAACAGCTATACAGCCTAATCAGTGGCCCCGCAGATAGCATAGGGCTGGCAGGAAAATTCAATCCGTGAACATCTGACCATAAAGAACATCCATGATGGGAAAGCTCATAGGGAGGGATGTCTGTGGAAACCTATACCTCCAACAAATCGTAGTCCACCATTTGGTATTTGTTGTGAGGACACTTTTGATTGGCAGGACCAGCTATCAGGAAAATAAGCTGGAGACTGGTGTCCACAAACCCCCTATGCATCTGCCTTATCTCCCTGGATAGTGGTAGCTCAATAAACTGAATAATCACTTTTCCCAAATCTAATATAATTTGGGCTATTGCAGAATTCTATCATGAGACCATATAAAGAAAATATAGTTCCTAGCCTTACCTGTGTTGCTATAATACAATCCAGGAGAAACATCCTCACTTCTGATTTGTATTTCTTCTTAATTTAAAGCTATTATCCCATTCTCAGCCAGAAGCAAGGACAAAGACCATACAACAACAGATAAAGAGCTCGTACGAAACTATATTTATTTAAGACCTTTGCATACTTACAAATTTCTGCCAACTTACATATTTAAAAACTTGCTAGCCAGCAAAATGGAATAATGATCCTTTGACCAAAAGAAATTGCTGACCATACCTTATGTAAATAAAAAGTGTTAATATTAAAAATTGTAGGTACTCTCAATAAAATAGTAAGGTGAAATATATGTAATGGGTTAAGTGATATCTAGTTTGGAACACACTGGGTCAGTAAAAAAATTCCCCCCAAACAGTGCCATTAAATTGGTCTAATGGCCCATGCTTGGAGAACAATAAAACGTATGTATATAAAAATTAGATTTAATTTAAAATGCAGTTCAAATTACCCAAGGCTGCATAACATTTCCAAATAAAAACAAAAATAATTAACTGGATTTACAAAGAAAAACATACACTATAGATCAAAATTTGTATACTATAGATGTACTTAGAGAATTCTCATTTTGATGCTTAGTTGAAAAAAAAATGGAAATTCATTTGCTAAGAGTCACTTTAAGGATGAGGTACTGATCAAGGTAATGCCATAGTTATAACTTTTATAAGATTTTTCTCCCAGTGCGAACTTTCTGGGCTGTTACACATTAATTAATTCCCATCCGAATTTCCTACATATATTTACAGGGTTCCTTTCCACTGAGTTCTCACATGACATTGAAAGGATTTAGGACAATTGAAATCTTTTCCTCATTTATAAGGTTTCTCTCCAGTCTACATTCTGGCATTTTTGGAAGGAGGAAGGCCAACTGAAGGCTTTCTAACATCGTTTACATTTATAGCTCTCCAGGGTGCATTCTGACATGTTTGTGTAAGGATGAAGGCCAACCGAATGCTTTCCCACATTGCTCACATGTATATGGTTTCTCTCCATTGTGAATTCTCACATGTCTTTGAAAGGATGTGAGCCAACAGTAGGCTTTCCCACACTGCTTACATTCATAGGGTTTCTCTCCAGTGTGCATTATCATATGTACTGGAAAGGATTTGGGACAACTGAACCCTTTCCCACATTGTTTACATTCATAAGGTCTTCCTTCAGTGTGCATCATCACATGTACTCTAAAGGACTTAGGACAACTGAAGGCTTTCCCACATTGCTTACATTTGTATGGTTTCTCTCCAGTGTGACTCCTTATATGTCCAGTGAGGGAATAGGAACGAATAAATGTTTTCCCACAAAGTTTACATGCATAGGGTTTCTCCCCACTGTGTGTTTTCACATGATTACTTAGGTATGAAGAACAACTAAAGGCTTTCCCACATTCTTCACATCGATAGAGTTTGTGTCCAGTGTGACTTTTTTTGTGCCTCTGAAGAGATGAACAATGCCTGAAGACTTTTCCACACTGACCGCATTCATACAGTTTTACTCCAGCAGGAGTCTTCTTGCGCAGGTTAAGACTTAGAATATGGCTGAAGGTTTCTTCATACTTATTACTTTTACTACTTTCACAGAATCTCTCCATTATATAATTTTTGCTAAAAAAGAAAAGCACATTATAAATGGTTTGTTTATTCATGATTTATTAATATTTACTAATGAGTACTGCAATTATATTTTTACCACTCTCTGTGTAAATGGAAATTTTATATCCAGTTTGAATTATTTCAAAGTGAAATAAACTAAATGTTTCAGAAGAGGGTTCAACCACAGCCCATTAGTACAATAATGTTTCTTATACTTGGAGTTCCCGATAAATTGTTTTCAACTGAACTGTCTTTCAATGTTTAAGTCACATTAAGAAAAAATGAGAGGTTAAATTCTCTGTGAATAAATAAATTTAGAGCTAGTTCTATGTTTGTTTGTTTGTTTGTTTGTTTGTTTTTAATTTCATGAAATACTAAGATTCTCTACTAGGATACTGCTTTTTCTCCTAAGTACAACTCACCTCAAATGTCTCCCCTGGTTGTTGTGCTTATTTTCAGTACACTGGTCTTCCCAATTTTCTTCTAAAAGGAAGATCCAAGAATCATTTTTGGTGAACCATGCTATCTTCTGTTCATTGGATAATTTTTCTCCAAAAATATCCTTCTGGGAAATGGACCCATTGGTTTTAAGTTGAATCTCATCACCTGAAACAAAAAGTGAACCAATCTTATAAGGAAGTCAGCTGTGAGCAGGGAAATACATTCAGTTTAGCCATTTCAGGACTTCATTATTAACAGTCCCAAGAGGTCAAAATGGTAGGCAATTTAATACACACAGAAAACATACAACAAGGTTTCAAATGACAAAACCCTCTGTGCTCACAATGTGACCCATGGATATACACCAACACTAATGATGCTAAGTGACTCTAAGTCTTTTAAACACGACAGAAAGATAAACACATGTTAATTTGTAGATTTTTCTTGCCATAGAGGAATTATTAGATTCTAGGATCATGACGGCTGTGACCATGTCTGTCTTATTTACCAATGTATTTCTCTTCTACATTCCAAATGTTAAAATCTTAATGAGTAAGAAATATTTATTCTCTAAATAACTAAGTGAAAGAAATATGCCATCCTTACCTATTGAAACCAAGTTCCTGAAGGTTTCCAGCATCACATCTCTGTAGAGATTTTCTGAGCAGGGTCCAGCAAGGCCAACTCTTCCTGGGTGAAGTCCACAGCCACATCCTCAAAAGCCACTGAGTCCTAAGACAAACCACATGTGTATAGGAGGATGAGTGACACTGACAACACAGGGGAAGTAGGCTCAATTCATAAAAAGTTCAAATAAGTTCCTATGGTATTCCAGTATTTGATCTATGTCCACAATGGCAAACATTTAAAAATTCCCAAATAGCTACTAGCACTAGAATTAATAAACAATAATGGTATATCCCTGCCAGTGAATTAAGAGAGCAATAAAAGTGAATGAACTGTTACTGCTCCATGAAAGACAATGAATCAACTTTGAACTAAAGAAGCCTTACACAAAATAGCACATATTTACATACAACATAAAGCATGCATAACTAAGGATGCATACACAGGTTTTAACAATGCAAAGAAAAGAATGGATACTACAATCACATAATTCGGGGTATCAGTAAAATGTGGAGGCTGAGGAGGCCTACCCTTGGTAATTATTTCCAGTGGGGTGTCTAATGTCAGGCATTGTTCTAGATCTAGGGCTGGATTTTATTTAACAAGTGTTTATGTTTTATTACTTGTATGAGCTGTACATATATCTTATGTACTTTTCTACATGTGTGTTATACTTTTTAATAAAATCTATAATCAATTAATATACCTGAAATCATCTTAAGAGCTATAGAAAACCATTTCATAATATTCAACAGAAATGCATGAAAAAAACTCATAGCTTTTGGAACAAATGGTAATATGCATAGCTCAGTAAAGGACCAAAAAAGACCATTCAAAAAGAAACATATAAATGAAATGAAGTGAATTGTTTTCTACCAAAATAAAAACAACCTAGATTCCCATTACTTCACTTCTAGTCAACATTGTACTACAGATCCAATTCAGTGTCAC
This sequence comes from Cynopterus sphinx, assembly GCA_030015415.1. Lineage (NCBI taxonomy): Eukaryota > Metazoa > Chordata > Mammalia > Chiroptera > Pteropodidae > Cynopterus > Cynopterus sphinx. Next base: position 37,774,965 of record CM057390.1, on the reverse strand, counting down.
CTGAAAATAAACAAATGTACAAGAATCACAAAAGAATATAAGCTTATCATTATGCATAGCACTAACCAGTGTGTGTGTGTGGGACACTAAAAGAACAAAAAGAACCATAAAATAAGAGTTTTAGCAATATTCCAGAAAAACAATATAAAAATAAAATTCTATCTTTCTATTTACTAACAACAGAAAGTTGGTAAGCAAATGTTAAAAAGTTAACATAACTACATGACAGGACAGGGGCTCCGTGGACATGCTCCCCAGTGAAAGTGGGAAAACTTACTTTTAAAACAACCACATTTAAAGTCTCTGGAAATAGTCCAAAGGGTATACAGTAAATGAAGAAACAGCTATGCAAGGGAGTCCATGAAAATTCAATAGGAAATGTGAGAGTCTGTGATACTTGAGCCAGGACAACGCCCTGCTCCCTGGACTTTAGTTTCAGACTAAAGCCAAGGACACAGGCTCCCAGCTGGAGAAGGAGGACATCAGTATTTCTCATTCCACTCCAGATTCCTGTTACTGAGGTTAAGTTCCAGCAAGTATAGTTGAGAGGTGGGTCTTCCTCCTTCTGCCCTGCCTCCACTTGTGGAATGAAGGCACTGTGGTGGGTACAGGGCTGCGGAGGCCACTGGGGACCTGAGTGGTCTTATTCTGCCTCATAAAATGGAGGTTACACACCCAGGAAAGGCCAGCTAAGATGACCTCATGCCACTGCCCTTCCTCCACTGTATGCTCAGTTCCTGAAGTGGGGTGTCACTGAAAAAGAAGTGTGCCATTTGTCCATATCCTGTGCCAGTTCCCTGGCTCAGAGATTCTGACTGGAGGAAGAAGCAGGTTATAAAGCAGGTAGTTCGTAGTCTCTTCCTAAAGCACTGACTTCCCAAAGCAACAGAACATGGAGGAGTTCAGGCCTAAGGGTGCTCTCAAGAGCAGTGGAGGGTGTGGTGAAGGACAACGAAAAGAGTCAAGATTCTAGCAAAAATGCAGTCCACCTTGTTTTCAGGAGAGAAACAGAAAAGAGACAGGTGGGAAGAGCCCTCCTTGGGTCCAAACAAATACCAGACACGGGCCTATGGAACTATCCTTACATTTACTGAATTTGACTGGATTCGTATGTAGAGCTATATATTCATGGTGGCATGATCGAACAACAGAGCAATTTGCCTGCTCTGAATAATGGAATTTAACAGCTTCAGATGGTCAAGGAAGAAAAGGAAAAAGCCCAGCCAACACTACTGCCATCCCAGGTGACTGTGAGAATACCTGAAGCCAAACCTCCCTGAGGAGGAACCAAGGCAGCTTCACACTCTGGGGGTGGGGAGGGTGAGAGGAGGAGTTAAATAGCCTTGACTAGAATAATCCAGCCAGTCACCAAGCAAATACAAATAAACACCAATAATGAGCACCAGAGAAGAGGGGCCAGGATCAAAAGTTGCTACAATATATTATCTATAATGTCCAGTTCCCAGTAAAAAAATTTCAAGGTGTGCAAAGAAAAGGAAATCATAACTCTTACAGCAGAAGAAATAAGCAGACAACAAAAACTGTGAGAGTGAACAGATATCAGATTTAATGGAAAGCAGCTTCAAAGTAACCATTATAAATATGTTCAAAGAACTACAGGAAACCATGATTAAAGAAGTGAAAGAAGCCATGATGACAATGGTCCATCAAACAAAGAACACTAAAGAGAGAAGTTATTCAAGAAGAACCAAATGAAAAGTTTGGAGTTGAATAGTATAACAACTGAAATTTAAAAGTCACTAGAGGAACTGAAGAGTAGATTTGAACTTGTAGAAATGAGAACTACAAATTATATCATCCTTTTCATATGAAATTTCCAGAATAAGAAAATCTATAAAGACAGGAAGTACATTTAGTAATTTATGGCTGCGGGGGGGGGGGCGGTGCAGAAGATGAGAGCTACTGGATATAAAGTTTCTTTTGAGTTAACGAAAATACTCTAAAATTGACACTGATACTGGTTGTGCATGTCTGTAAATAAACAAACTACTGCATTGTGCATTTTAAATTGGTGAGTTGTACAATATGTGAATTATCTCAATAAAGCTTTTTTGAAAAGTTAACACATAAAAGATTATTCTAATGAAGGGTATAAAAGATTCTAATGGGGGAGAATTCAACTTAACTCGATAATATCATTACAGAATGAAATGACACTTTGGTGAGTCTTCGTAATTCACCAATTAATATACCAAATAATTTTCGTGTGAAAATACATTCATTTTCTACAGCCATAACTGGAGATTTTCTCTCCTTTCTGATTCATTTTCTCAGCAGCATTTTCAAGGCTGAGCCCTGGAATTCCATATGTCGTCACCAAGAAGAAAACAACAGGTGTGAGAAACGACCACACAAGCTCCAGGAGAGAAAAACGGCCCAGAAGAATTTATAACAAATGGAATGTGAGACTAGAGCATTTTTTTAATTTCTGAAATTCACCTCTCCCTTGCTTCTTTACCATTATTTTAATCTTATCTTTCACTGTCTATTAGTTAAATGTATTTTACATTTACTGAAAAATCCGAGGCTCAAATGACCAAATAAATCTCTTCAAGGTGACACACCCAGGGAGGGGCAGTGCTGAATTGGACACAGACATAGAAGACTCAAAGGGGCAAGCGCGGCCATCCTGCCACGTGGGACACGCAGCCCCCAACACCTGTTCACTGAAATGCTCCCTGCGCAGGTGGCGGCCCCGGCTCCCCAGCTGGGCTTTCCCCGTCCCCGGGGTTCGTTTCTCTCCCTTTGGGGGGCCCGGAGCGCTCCTGTCTTTGCTCCTCAAAACCAGCGTCGGGGCAGCTGACAACCGTGTTCTCCGGGGAATGAGAACGGGGTCGGGCTTCGTTGGGGACCGAGCACCTGTCCCTCCAGCCTGGGCCCCGTGCAGGTCTCCACCCTGCCCCGCGGCTCGCGGCCGACACTCGGGTCGGGACCCGCGGACACGGGAGACCCGGCCGCCTCCAGCCCGTTCCGTTCATCTTGAACCGGCCCTCCCGGCCCGGCGCCGACCCCGCGCACTCACCATCTCGCGGTCCCGCCCCGGGCTCTCGCCTCGCCCTTCCCGCGGCGCAGGCAGGTGGGAGCGGCCCCAGGGACGCACCCAGCAGGTGCACCAGGCCCCGCAGCGGTGAAGCGGCCCGCGGGCCGGGAGCGCGCCCGTTCCTGATTGGACGCGGCCCGGACGCCCCGCCCCTCGGCGCCTCCAGCTGGACGGTGCGCCCGGCCCCGCCCCCCCCGCCGGGCCCTCCCGTGGGGACCGTTAGCCGCCACCGCCCGCGCGTGGACCGTTTCCCACCCGGGAACCACGTGACTGGCCCTGGGGGCCCGGCCAGACCCCAGGCGGTTGCGTCCAAGCAGAGCCGGCTCTGGGTCACCAGGCCGTCCGTTGGTGTCATCGGGGAGCCCAGCAGCACTTCCCGCGTCCGGATTGACTTTCCCGTGGGGCGACGCCGCCCCCCAGTCCCGGAAAGGAGGCACATCCAGGCTGGGCTGGGACAGGCGGGCCTGCGGCCCTTCTGAGGGCAGCTGAGCCGGGGCCCCGGCTCCCCCACAGACCTGTGCCCTCTGAGAGCACGGACACTTAGTGATGTCTCCGCGCGCGGGGCAGGGCCGGCGTAGGTTCCATGTGTGGCCACTGACGTCGGCCTTCCCTGCCCTTCCCTACCCTACTTACGTTATTCACGAGCAACTAAAAAAAATCGTTTTATGGCTTGCATCAATATTGTCCTCTTTTATAAAGTAGTGGTTCGAGGATTATTGCATCCTAGTAAAAATGTATTACATTTGACTAATAAAGTATTTAAAATTATAGCTAATATATATTTTAAATAAATGGCGTTTTTTTAAAAAAAAATCAGCCTGAGACTTAGAAATCTGCCTTAAAACTCGTTCTTAGCATACCTCTGGATTCCATGTCCACTTGCCCCATATTCTTGTAAATTCCTATTAAATTAGTTTTTGTACACGTGGTCAGTGTTTATGTAGAGACTACTCAAATCCTACTCCAATCAATATAAACTTAAATAGATCCAGCATAAAATATTTGAGAATCCTTTCCAACTGAAATCAAAACTGGGTTGGTATCAAATATAATAAATATTTTTAAGCCATATATTTTTTCAAATGTAAACAATTTTTAAAATATTTGTGGTGAGGTGTATCATACTTAAAAAAGATAAACTATTTTATGTTAATTTAAAATAATATTGTATAAACTCTCTGGACTTGGCACAAACAATAATCAATAGACTTTGGACAGATATTAGACTCCCCAATGTGTCCACTCTGACTTCATTTCTCTACTTCCAGATGTGAATACTATTGAGTATTTTATGGTTATTCTTCATAGCTTTACTATCAATCATTTATCATAAAGTAGTGTTTTGCTTAACTTTGCTTCTTTTGAGATTTTTATAAAAAGATATTAACAGAATTACCCTAAGCATGGTCATCACCGATTTTTTGCCTCAAGCTGTTTCACACATGCTGGTGTCTGAAGTTGTGGGTCATCCAATTCTTTATACATTCCAGTCCTTATGGTTTGAGGGCCTTTTCGAGGTTGTGAAAAATGCTGCTCCTATAATCATGTTTCAGTTTCCAAGTGCCCATGCATAATGAATTCTCTACACATTGGAGAAAAAGTACTGAGTTGTAAGCTATGAGTAATTTCGAATGTACAGAAAATGCCAACAGAGCCTATGAATTTACCTTCCCACCATTTCCGTACGTTTATTTATTCCACATGACTTACACTGGAATTGCTGACTTATTTTTGCCTACCTGGTGTGAAATGGATTTACCTTATTATATTCAATACCAGATAGTGAGAATTTTAAATTTCATCTAGAAAATATTTATCAGTCACATTACTTCATTTTTATGTTTATCGGTTTCATATGATTTCTTTATATGTTCTGGAAATGAATCTTTTTCACTTGTAGGTATTGCAAATAACTGCTCCCAGACTGTGGTTTATCTTTATAATCCCTTTATTCTTCATTTTGTTGTACTGCTCTTATTGTTAAATTTCTCAGTTTCTTCCTCTGTTCTTCTTTTCTCCCTATTCTGAAGTCATAAACACTTGCTGTAACTCTAAGACTGTTGTAGTTTCCTTCTTCACATGCAAATCTTCAATAAGTTTATTATACTGTCCACGTGTCAATATGGCCATCATTTCTACCACTGCTTAACAATGAGTGCTGCATCTTTTTGGTAAAATATGGCAATATTTGTATTTTATAATATAGAAACATTTTTGTCCCTGAAATGAGTTCCACTCTTTGATACTTAATATATTGGGAATTCTACTGTTGAATATTACATTTGTAACTTATTCTTCATTCAAAATTGAGCCTGGTGGTTCGTTATTATGATCACAGGGATGGTTTCATGAACTTACATGTGTCAGTATTTTATTTGTTACTGCTCAACAAACCTAAAAAGTTAGCTTAATCCTAACATATTTCACACAGTGTCAAACTCACACAAATTTACTAAAACAACTATGAAGCTTTATATTTCATCACACATTGACTGGGAAACACCACAGTCATGCAGTGAAACACAAAGAGACACTCCAACCTGGACGCAGAGACCACCACTAGGACACAATGACCCTCACAGACATACTATCCCCAAGACATATATGCAAAGTCACCCACACTTTGTCACTGGAAAGTGCAAGTGGACACACTGACACACGTTGAAGCCACACCTTCACATAACAGTCCCAGAGGCAGTAACAAACTCTTCCACAGACACACATAGTTAGCTTAAGACCTTCTGTACACCCCTACCACCAGCTGTTTTTCTCCTTAGAAATTGCCGCCATGCACACAATGGATAGTTTACTTGTGTAACTTGATTTTTGTACCCAAGAACATCAGCTTTAAAGGAATAGTGATATTTTGCCTATTCTGTTCACTGCAGAACCTAGAACATAATCTGTAACATAGAAGATCAATCAATATTTATTGAACGTCTGGACTCAAGAGACACACGCATCCAGCAGTTTGTCCACAAACGCCACCACAGAGCCACATCCACTGGACCTTCGGAGAACGAACTGTTTTAGCGCTGATCCCCAGCACCCAAACCCCAAAGGAAGGACCTTGGGCCGTCCTGCTGGGGAGGGATTCCTGAGCCATGCGGACCACCCGGGAGCTAGAAACAGGGAGCCTGACGGGGGTCGGACATGACAGGAGTTATGCCGCTCCAGCCTTCACAGAACTTTCGGATTCTTCCAGAAATGAGTCATTCGCCAGGAGACCTAGGTAGCTCCGTTTGGGCATCATCGGTGTCTGTCCCCTCGTTGAGCCACCATGTTCTCCGCCCGTCGCCTGACACCCTCATCTCCGCCGCAGAGCGATCTCCTTGAGGTGGCCTGTCGAACCGTCCGGGCCTTCCCCATAAGTTGCCGCTGCTCAAGCACAGGAGGGTGTGAGAGGACGAAGACATCAGGAGCTAAGACCACGCTACAACCGCCATCCACCCAAGGAACCCAGAACCCAGCACGCCGGAAGCGGCGGCGGCTTGCGGCGGCGGCGGAAGCGGCGGCGGCGGAAGAGGAAGCCGGGCTTCCACTGTTTCCGTTTCCGCTCCCGCCTGTACTCCTTCTTGCGGTCTCCCCCTCGAGTCGGTGCGCCCACGCACTTCAGCGACGGCAGGTACTCCCAGGCGCCTCTGGGATTCAGCTAATCTAGGCGCAGGCCCGTGGTGAATGCTGGAAACAGGCAGGCCTGGGGCTCCCGGGACTGAGTGGCTTCCTTCCAGAACTACATTTCCCACAAGGCAATGGGCTCTGCGCTGTGGGTTTCCACCCAGGGAGAAGCACGCATGCGTGGTGCCGGGTGACTCGGAAGACCCGCGCTGCGGCGCGCGGTCAAGGAAGGTACGGAAGTGCCCGGCGCGTGGTCGGCGGCTTGGGGGCTCAGGGGCTCAGATCGCAGACCTGAGCGTGCAGGCAGGTCGCGTCCAGTGATGCGTACCAGTGGTTGTCGGTGACGGCAGGCGTCCTTGTGACGTCAAAAGCGGGTTTGAGAGTCTCCGGGGTGTGTGGTCGAGCAGAGCAGATGCATGGGCAGCGGCAGGCGTTTCTGTGGCTGAGGGCCGTGTGTCCCCGTTACATGCGTTCTGCCGCTGCTGTTTCTGCTCTCACCTCCCAGCCACGTGGGGCTCACACAGTTTTCTCAACAGCGGAAGGGGTGTTGGGATCCGTAATGACGTCCCCAGTAAGAAAGCACAGGACTGGGGTTGCAAAAATTTTAGAGGTAGAAGTAGCCTCAAGGCAGGCCTCTGAAGGAAACGATACTGATTCTTTTTAAGAGATGGCACCAAAAGCACAGTTAAATGCAAGCCGCTTGTAAATCTGCCTGGGATTACTGTGTATTGGGGTTTCAGTGACACTGGGGAAACAGTACAGCCGTGCAGTGAGACCATCACAGACGGACCTGCCAGGACGAGGCAACTGTTGTAAGAAATGCCTGCAGTCCTGGCAGGATGCCTGGTGCTTGGAGCAACAAGGTCGTCAGAAGCAGGTGTGGACTTGCACACAAGGACACATTGCAGGGAGGGCACAAATGCCTGACCTATTCTGAGACTTCTTGCTCTAGGGATGAGGATGAGAAAAGCATACTTGAGAAGAGATAGCTGAAAACACGGTGGTGGCCTTGAGGTTGAATGTGGGAACCGGCTGTAGTTTGTATATACTAACTTGATAGTAGCTAATAATAAACTACAAAGCAAACATTGTGAGAAAGAATAAAAAGCCGTGGAAACAGGGGTGGGGAATGCTAGCATCACCTTTTCTTGCCATTCCTCCTCTCCCTTATCCATGTTAGTAAATGCATTTCCAGACTCCGACTCTTCTTCCAAACCGTTTCTGCAACAGGCAACCACCACTCAAACTCCTGAACTCTCCCAGACATGCACAGGGGGTGCCATGACACAAACTCTGTCACTGGGACATACATATGGACACACCCAGACGCAGACTCACAAACTCAGACACTGGCCAAGATGAGGTCTCTAGAGACACACAGACAGGCCCCCTGCAACACCCCCACCATTCCCCACACCAGCTCTATTTACTTAGGACGAACGAATGTCATACACATTGTATAATTTACTTGTATCTCCACTCCTGGAATGGGGATGTCACACTTCCTGAACCTGCACAGTACAAGCCCCTCTCCATAAGAACTGCAAGAGGCAAACCTGAGCAAGAAGTGTCAGGGGCCCAATATGCTGGGGTAATAATGTTCCAGCCCCACCCCATGCTACTTCAGGACTCTCCCAGAAATGCACTCATCACTATTTCCCCCCTTTGTCGCTTTGCTTTTCAACTGGAAACTCAGGACAGTGATGTTGCCCATCTCTTGGTTGGCTATCCCCTCACAGCCCTCTCCTCTTGTCTTGTGTGCCCCGCTCCATCCTCCCTGAGCAGCCCCAAAGTCCTCACGGAGGCCTGAGGCTGGTCGCCTTGGGAAATTGGGCCACAGAGCTCTTGTGGGATCCATGGGAAGATAGGCAGCTGTCACAACAGTGGTGGGGACTGAGCTCCCAGTTTCTAGTGCAGCCTCTTCTCTGAGTCCTAGCTCCCCCAACTGCACCTTCGCTATTCTGCAGAGGCTGAGCTCCTAAATGTCTCCTGGGCATTTCTTTTATTATTATTAATTTATGCCTACAGCACCTGGTCTTCCTTGGATGTCTCCCAACCAAGCACTAACCAGCCCCAACCCTGCCTAGCTTTCAATACCAGAAATCAGGCTTGTTCAGGGTGGCATGGCTGTAGGCCATGGACAGTGGCTTCACTGGGACATGAACCCAGGACATTCTGCGTGTGAAGCAGATGTGCTCAACACTGCACTATGGAACCACGTCCTCCCAGGCATTTAAGAGGCAGCTGGCCCTCTGCGGAGGCCAAGATCTCTGTTTCCTCCAGGTCACTGACCTTGAGACTAGGCAGAGAGTACAGGCTAGTAGTGCACATGTGCAGCAGCTAGAGGCATCTGGAGATGGGGTGGGCCACATGGTGGAAATAGGGTTGTTGCAGATATAGTTAAGAGGAGGTAATGCTGCAGTAGAGAGGACCCTGATCTTATAGGGGGGTGTCCTTACAAAAAAAAACACCATATGAAAAGACAGGCATGCGCACAGGGAGAACACCATGTGAAGATTAAAGGTGTGCTACCACAAGTGAACGACCTAGCAGGGCCAGGACAGAGCTGGAACAGATGCTTCCCTGGCACTTTCACAGGAAGCTGGTCCTGTCACACCTTGATGTTGGACTTCTGCCTCCAGAACTATGAGACAAAATTTCCTGTTATCCTAAGCCACCCAGTTGTGGTACTTCGTTACAGCAGCCCTGGAAAATTAATAGGATACAAGTGATTTGAAATTTCAGTAAACAGGATTTCTAAGAAATATCTACAAGATTTTTCTTGAAAATAAAATAGTTCTTCATGACACATAGTATAATTAAACCCATGTCAAGGAACTGCACTTGGCGCCGAGTAACAGAAATCTCCCAAAATCTAACATGTAAGGAAAGTGTTTAACTTCACATAAGACTTGGTTAGCACACTTTAAAAAATGCTATTGATTAACAAGGTTCCATGTGTTGTTTTATTTTGCTAAAACATTGCAGCTTCTGTGATGGTGGAGTCAGGTGTGAAAAACCACTAAAATAATTAAGAAAAGTAAATTAGACCTTGTAAAATGTGTTAACATCTAGAGGAGAGGTTGAATCACGGCATCAGAGAACATCAGTATGAATTAGTGGTCTGGAGCACACCTTAGGGTTTGTAGAAAAATCCAAATGGTGAGTGCCTGACCACACAAGGGGCTCCTCGATACTAAGCTACAGAGATATTTGTGGAAGCCTATAATTCGCAGGAAAATAGAAATCAAGCACTTGGTGTTTCTTTTGATGATATCCTTGATTGGCAGGGCAAAATTCAGGGAAATGGGCTGAAAACTGATGTCCAGAAGCCCCTGTGGATCTATGACACTTTCGAGCAGCTCCAAAAACTTAGTAATCATTTCTTCGCTTTGCGTCTTCCAAATTTCATGCCAAGTTAAGCTACTGGTATGTGCAAACATGGAATCATGAAGGGAAGAGATTCTTGGAAATGTAGTTCCCAAATTTACCCATGTTGACATAACACAAACCCAGAAGGAAGATCTGAAACTCTATCTCAAGATCATTAAGGGTCTCTTATATGTAAAAGCCTTTTGTCCAATTCCCAATTAGAAGGACAAGCAGAAACAAAGGTTGAAAACAATCCAAATGGACTACATACTTTGAAGAACTGCATAATTACAAATGTCTGCCAACTATAAGAAAAATGAAATAGGGCTCCTCTGGTTAAAAATAAAGACTCTTAATAAGAAAGGTTGAAAATGTATGATGGGTGGTAACTAATATCTGCCACACGAGGCCAATAAAAAAAAATTCCATGAATACCAACAGGTCACTTTTCCAATAACCCCTCTTAAAGCAGCATTCCCCAACTTTTTTGGCACCTGAGACTAGTGCTCCTATGAGAATCTAATGCCTGATGATCTGAGGTGAAGCTGAGGTGGTGATGCTAGTGCTGGGGAGCAGCAGCAAATAGGAATAAGCTTTGTTCACTTGCTCACTGCTCACTTCCTACTGTGAGGCCTGGTTCCTAACAGGAAATGGACCAGTATTGGTCCACAGCCTGGGGGTCAGGGACTTCTACCTAAAATAACAATTTAAAGAAGAAATTTAAACTCTTTACATATTAAAAATTTGCTTTAAATCATCTGTGAGTCCAAGAAACTAAAATAAAGGTTTTCTTTACAAACGTAAGAGAAAACATTACATGCAAACTTTATGTGCTAAGAGTCTTTGATGGTTATTTTTCACCTACATGTTTATTTGCAAAAGAACTGGAAATACACTCCCTATGGGTCCACATTAATGATGAGATACTCGCAAAGGCAATACCATATTGGGAACTTTTGTAAGATTCCTTTCCTGGTGTGAATTTTCTGAAGCATCGCAGATTAACTCATTTGCAGAACTTCCCGCAGTACATATGTAGTGATTTTCTGTAGAGTGTGTTCTCATGTGTCTTCTTAAGGATGAGGAACAACTGAAGGCCTTCCCACAGTGCTTACACTCATAAGGTTTCTCTCCAGTATGCATCCTCATATGTATTGGTAAAGATGATGGCCATTTGAAGACTTTCCCGCATTCCTTGCATTCATAGGGTTTCTCTGCGGTGTGTGTTCTCACATGCTGCTGCAAAAGTTCAGGCCAGCTAAAGGCTTTCCCACATTGTTTACATTCATAGAGTTTCTCAGCAGTGTGCCTTCTCATGTGCTTTTGTAAGGATTTGTGGCAATAGAAAGCTTTCCCACATAGTTTGCATTCATATGCTTTGTCTCCAGGATGCATTCTCACGTGTTCTCGAAAGCAAGCAGACAAATTGAAAGCTTTCCCACATTGTTTACATTTATAGGGTTTCTCTTTAGTGTGTGTTCTCATGTGTTTTCGTAAGGATATGGGCCAATTGAAAGTTTTCCCACACTGAGTGCATTCATAAGGTTTCTCTCCAGTGTGCACTCTCATGTGTCCTCGAAAGGATGAGGGGTGGCTGAAGGATTTCCCACACTGGTTACATTCATAGGGTTTCTCTCCACTGTGAGTCCTTTCATGTCTTCGGAAGGATTGGGGGTAAATAAACGTTTTCCCACACTGTTTGCATTCATAGGGTTTCTCTCCAGTGTGAATCCTTTCATGTCTTCGAAAAGACTGAAGATAAATGAAGGTTTTCCCACACTGTTTACAGTCATAGGGTTTCTCCCCAGTATGTGATATCATGTGTCTTCGAAAAGCTGAGAAGTAACTGAAGGCTTCCCCGCATTCCTTACATTTATGTGGTGTCTCCCCAGTGTGTGATATCACATGTCTGCGAAAAGTTGAGGAATAGCTGAAGGCTTCCCCACAGTCCTTACACTTATAGGGCTTCTCTCCAGTGTGTGTTATCATGTGTCTTCGAAAAGTTGAGGAATAACTGAAGGCTTTCCCACATTCCTTACATTTATAGGGCTTCTCTCCAGTGTGTGTTCTCACGTGACTAGTAAGACTTGAAAAATCAATGAAAGCTTTCCCACACTGCTGACATTCATAGGTCTTCTCAGCAGTATGAATCCTTATATGCCGGTTGAGGGAAGAAGTACGAGGAAAGGTTTTTCCACATAATTTACATGCATAAGGCCTCTCTCCTTTGTGGGTTCTCACATGCATTCTTAGACGTGAACGACAGCTATAGGCCTGCCCACATTCCCGACACTGATACGGTTTGTGTCCACTGTGAATGGTGACGTGATTCTTGAGGGCTGCGTGGTGCATGAAGGCTGGTTCACATACTCTCCATTCATACTGTTTTACTCCACCAAGACTTTTCTGGTACAGATCAAGGTTTGGAATCTGGCCGAAGCCTTTCCCACATTGATCATTACTTTCACAGAGTCTCTCCACCACATGATTTCTGTTAAAAATGAGAAACGTTATCAATAGTTTGATTAATAATAATTTCTTAATACTTATTAGATATTAGAATTACGTTTTCACCAATTTCAGTGAATGTGTAGGATTTCTACCATGATTTATTTTAAAACAGAATGACCTGAATGGCTTGACCACAGCCATTGTGAAAAGTTTTTCTTAAACATGAGCTTTCCTCTAATTGTTTCAACTGTTTTTAACACTCAACATCGATGTCATATTTGAGAAAATGGTTTGGTGAAAATCTCTGTGAACAAACAACTTTGATATAGGATTGTGTGGGTTTTTGGTTTGTTTGCTTTTTAAATTTCATGACATACTGGAAGTCCCTCCTGGAATACTACTTCTTGTAGGTATAACTCACCTCTCGTGTCTCCCCTGGTGTGCGTACTGATCTTCAATATTAAGTCCTTTCCAAATTTTTCCTAAGATAGAGACCCAAGAATCATTTCTGGTGAACTTTGCTGTTTTATCTTCCTTGGATATTTTATTCCTATAAATATCCTGCTGAGTTTCATCATCTGAAATCAGAAAAAGAATACATCTTACAAGAAAGAAGGTACCTGGTAGCCAGCAATAAAGGACATTGAGGAGGTCAGCAGTGTCAGGACATCATCACTGACAAGCACAGGGATCAAAATGGAAAGCAATTTTTAAAATCCAGTAACATTCTCTCAAAGTTAGAAAAACAAAGTTCACTGGGCCTCCTAATGACCCATGAAACTTACATCCACTAATGCACTCAGAGAGCTTTCTTTATGAAAAGAAAAAGTTTAATATGCAGATCTTCATTATCCTGGTGAAACTATTAGATTCTAACTCTGTGACCACGTTTATCTTATTAAGGTATTCCCTTTCCACACTCCAAATCTGACAACAGGCTTGCTATGTAAGAAATGCATGCTCTCTAAGTGACCGGGTGAAGGAATGATGTCATTCTTACCCACGGAGGCCAGGTTCTGACAAGTCTCCAGCATCACCTCTCGGTACAGCTCCCTCTGAGCAGCGTCCAGCAAAGCCCACTCCTCCTGGGAGAAGTCTACAGCCACATCCTCAAACACCACCACGTCCTGAAACATCTCACATATGTGCAGGAGGATGGGTGAGACTCATGACACCAAGTAATAACTAAATTCACAGAAACTTCAACATAATTCTGTGGTCACCCAACATCTCCTCCACGACTTGGTCATTGGAACCCCCTAGTCCACACCCACACACGTCCCCACAGATTTAAAGCACTGAACGTACCCCCACATTTTTACTGTGACCACGTCAAGCTTTACCCTTCTCTAACCAAAAGGTTTACATCACAAGAGAAATAAAAGAAACGCTACACAAATGAAACAGACGTTTACACTCGCATATAATACACATCAGCTCATGTGTCTGAGTGAACTGTCAAACACACATTCCAAGCGGCTATTCCATGCTCACCTACATTCCCTCCCAGCAGAGCCCCAGGTCCCGTGTGCGGCTGCTCTGTCTGAAGACCTTACCTCTGGCTCTTTCACTTAGTGACACAGATTTGGGTTACAAGGACATAGGTCCTCATACTTGTAGGCGCTAGGGCTACGGCACCGAACAAAAGTTCTGAAACACGTGGATCTTAAGTTCTTTTAAAGGAAAACAGTAAGTGAGCAAATAAGAAAAATTTAGCACAGCGGGGGATTAGAAGGGAGATATATATCTTTACACTTGTATGTGTATGTGTGTGCATGTGTTTCTATATCGATATATTAGCATTGTTATAGTTATATGTGAATGATTGGCGGCACAGCAGAGCAAAGGAAAATGGTAAAATAACCTTTGGAGATAACACTGCAAATTGATACCTAAAATGCTTAAAAATAAATATGTACAGATACAATGTGCATTGTATATGTATATAATATGCATAACTATATGCAACTATAAATGTATATACATATGTCTATACAATTCAACACATTGGTTCTATGTATCAGAGTGAGAGTGGCCCTGCCATTGGGGTTCATCTCAATTACAATATGAAAGTTTGTTGTACATTTAGAGGCTGAATTTCATTTTGCAGATTACTTTTTAATTTTCTGTGGACTATACATCTGTCCTATACATTTCCTACACTGATGTTATAACAGACAACAAAAAAAACTAAAATCAATTCATGTTTCACCTGTAGTCATCTTAGTTGTTGCTGAAAACTATTTTATAATGTTCAACAGTCAATCATCTTACCATTGGGACAGAGATGTAATGTGCATAACCCGATAAAGAAAAAGTGACAACAGAATGTTCAAAACAGAACAAGGGACATATAAATGGTATGATGCTGTTTTCTCCAGAACAATTAGGTAAAAATCGTGTGTGCTCCCTCCTAGACAATGGTATACTGGAGAACCGATCCAAACTAGATTTTTTTTTTAAGACTTGACAAATACCAATTTTACAAACCTTAGAGAAAGAATGAATTCCAAAACCAGCCAAAAGAACAAAGTGGGGGCCTGCCCAACACACATGACAAAGGTTTTAAAGCCACACAACCCTGGCGTGATAAAATTAGCAGAGGAACTAGCAGCTGAAACAGGCAGCTAGACTCACCCAAAGGGACAACTCACAAAGCCCCCTCATCTATGATTTGCCACAGAGCAGACAGTGCAGAGCAGTGGCAGAAATGACAAACCCTTTGATAGATGAGACAGTGATAACTGTTATCTAAATAACAAAGATGCTTGTATTCCCGTCTCTCTGGTGGACAATAATCAATCTCTTGTGGATTAAAGTGTATCACAGAAAACAGCAAACAACAGTTTACCTACTGTCACAAGCTCTCCACCACGCCAAAGAAAAGAACTGGTAGTCTGGAAAATCTTTATAATTCACCAGGTTATCTCCCACTCTTCATTTCTCTGCTGCTGTGTTGGAAGGGAGATTTTTCTGTTTCTCTGACATTCCTTTCCCCAACAGGGCTTTCAAGTGTCAGCCCTGGAATTCCATTTATCACTCAAAGGAACAGAACCGAGAAACTACTACACACAGGACGGGATTTAAAAAGGTTGAACAAATGGAATGAAACTCATCTTTTTTCCCTGAAATATACATCCTTAGGAAGTATTTGCTCTTTCCTGCTCTGTTAATTAAAAGTATTGTATATTTGCTGAAAAACTGAGGGTCAAATAAATACATCTTTTAAAGGTGACAAACCCAGGGAGGGGCAGTGACCAACTGGAACACCTAAATGACTCAAGGGTCAAGTGCAGCCACCCCACCACATGGGCTCTCCCCTCCCCCACTGCTCACTGCCGAGATCCCTGGACAAAGGGCGCCGCTGATGTCCCGTGTGTGGCTGCGCAGGCGGCGGCCCAGCCGTTGGGGGCCGAGCACCGGTCCCTCCAGCCCGGGCCTCGTGCAGGTCTCCACCCCGTCCCGCGGCTCGCGGCCGACACTCGGGTCGGGACCCGCAGACACGGGAGACCCGGCCCGCAGCGCCTCCGTCCGGTTCCGTTCATCTCGAACCGGCCCTCCAGGTCCCGCGCCGACCCCGCGCACTCACCATCTCGCAGCCCCGCCCCGGGTTCTCGCCGGGGTCCGCGCGGCCTCGGACCGAGACACGACCCCGGGGGCTGCGCGGGGCAGGTGCGCACAAACGCGCGGCCTCGGAGAGCGACGTCACGCTCACGCCCACCGCGGGGCCTCTGATTGGACAGAGCTCGGAACTCCGGCGTCCTGATTGGACGGTGTTTCAAACACACCCACGTTCGGGGGCATCTGATTGGACAGTTTCCCGAGACCCGCCCCTGGCGCCTCTGATTGGACAACGGCCACGGCTGTTCCCCACGCTCTGCTCCGGCCTCCTTGATTGGGCAGTTCTCCCGAGCCCCGCCCCACGCACCCTGAATGACAGGTTTTCGGGGCACTCGGGGCGAAACCCCCCAGAACGTGGCTCCCAGCGTAGCCAGCCCCAGCCGAGCGAACCCGCGGGTCCGCCCCCGACCCCGGGAATCCCGGCTCCGCCTCCCCGCAGAGCCCCCTGGGTGCCCTGCCGGGCCGGACAGGAGGCTCTCGTGTCCCCCGGGGCCCGGGGTCAGCCCAGGGCGAAGTCACGCTTGGTCTGTGCCTTCGTGTGAGAACACAGACGCTCTCCAGGGAGGCCTCCAGGGGCACGGCGGGTCCGCCTCGCTCCGATGCGTGCCCTCTGCGCCCGGGAGGCCTGCGCTCCAGCCCGGTCATCCCGGGGCTTGGGGTCGGCAGCCCCTTGGCCTCGGCGGGACGTGGGCCCACAGCGCCGCTTCACGCGTGAGCCACTAGCACTCCCGGTGCGCGTTACAGAGCGAGGCAATCTGTCGGGTCAGGGTTTCAGTCTGTCTCCAGAGGATCCTGAAAATGAAAAGTCTCTGATCTCACAAACAGTACCTAATACCACTTACCCGTATACTGAAAAGTGATTAAGACGGCAAACTATCTGATGCGTATTTTACTACAATGTAAAAGGGGTTTTTCTTTTTTACAAGGCTATGATATCTCGAAGGCAACTGAATTCCTGCTGTAGCTGAGATAAAACGACGACAAAGCTTATGTCAATTAGGGGTAGACCTGAAACAACACACTTAATGGATGGGGGCTCGTGCATTTAGCATGCCTGCTCCATTTAGAAAACGTCCTCTCGTTTGAAATTAAGTGGGCATCCAAACTTTGACATCACTTGTCATTTCATTTACTAACAAAATTTTTTAAAGTCTGTTTTAGGGTTTCCAGAAAGGTTTTATATGAATTCATAAAAATTGCTCTTTGGAGGATAAACACATAAAAAAGCCTCGACTTAAAAATAAACTATTACTAAAAATAAACTATTATTATTTTATAACCATATTATAAAATATGGTTATGTGCAATTTTTTTTGCATATGAATTAAGAATAAATGCCAAGCTTCAAAAAGTCCGCATGGAGTTTATAGAGTCGCCCCTCACACATCCAGGCATGAACCTTTAGCACCCCTGTATGCTGGCCCCAAGTATTCCTCTAGAGAGCTATCCCGGGAGCATCGCTGGTAAAGAACGTATCATTTCATTTATTAAAGTCAAAATGAGGCTGGTCTCTGAATTTTTGATAGAACATTCATCACCACAGAGAAGAGGGGAAAGAAATGATTCAAGATGCTTAGGCTGTGCTGGGATGTCACTCACGAACAGAGAAAATAAAGCCAGTCTCACACACTGGGAGTGGGAAGCCAGGACTGAACAAACCCCACTCCCTCCTCCACCCTTCCATCCTCACCCCAACATTCCCATTAGCAGAGCCACATGGGAAGTCATTGGCATGGCAGTCACCCTGGGGACAGTCCTTGGAGGCCCCGTGAGGGCGGTCTGTCCTGACAAGTTCAGCTTCAGCTCCCGCCTGTCTCAGGGGGGGTTGCCAGGGACAAGGTCAAGGACAGAACTCTGGGTGGCCACTCAGGCTGTCTTAGGCAGAGAAGGGAATTCCTTGGGTCCTGACCATGATGTCCAGGACCTGGGAGAGGTGCACAGAGGAATCCTGGGGAGCCCCCACTCCCGAGCGTCACTCTTCAGGTGGCTGTGTTAGCTCAACAGCTTATATCCCCCGCGGTTTTCTCCAGTCTGGGAAAAAGAATTTCTTTTCCCAGTTTCAACAAAAGTCACAGGCCGGACAGCGCCTGGACCAGCTGCACTATCTGTCCACCCACAGATTGAACTCTAGGATCGGGGATTTGGCCCATGCCAGCTGCCTTGACCTGGGCACATGATCTCTGCCGGGACTGAGCAGACCCCAGGCCCTGTGGGCTGTGGGGGGCTGGACGGAATGCCCACAGGAGGGTCAGGATGTGGGGACAGGAGCGTGGCGCTGGCCTGTGGCCCTGTGCAGCCAGAGTGAGCTCGGTGTCCCCCAGGAAGTCACGTGGACTTCAGCCTGGCCCCAGGAGGGCGGTGTCAGAAGCCTGCCCAGGGCCCTGCTCACCCACCAGTCCATCCTGGGACTTTAACCACAATGCTGGCCACCCAGGCCACCTTAACATGCTCCCAGCACTCCCTGACAACACCTGGGTGAGCTGGAGCTTGGGGAGACGACATTGCTTGTGCCAGGACAGAGAGCCGTCCTCACCAGGGAGGCCCCACATGGCCATCTCCTGCCAGGCTGCTGGCAGTAGCGGCACTGTCAGATGACACTGAGGAGTAGACGCCAGCCCTGATCTGAGGTGGCCCGCCTGCAAAGGTGAGGATGAAACGGCGTGCGCCAGCCCTGCTAGTCAGAGTCCCCCAGGGTCCCCCTGGCACTGCATGCCCCCTTCAGAAGTGACCAGAGTGAGGCTGCTCGGGGCCACCAGCATCCTGAATGTGAGGGGCTGGAGAGGCCCGTGCTGAGGGATCAACACTGAGCAGCGCGAAGGCTGGGTTCAGGCAGGGCTGGCACAGATGGCACAAAGGGAACAGTGGCCTCTGTGCCTGACCCCTGAGGACATGCACTGGGGGCACACAGCTGCCCCGATCCCTTCTCATTCCAGCCTCATCAACACCCACTGACCATGGAAGTTTGTACAGAAACAGCACAGACAGCTTAAAACACATGAGCTCTGTCCTTTCATTTTGAAAGTGCTTCCCTTTTCCTATTTGCTTCGTTGGGGAGCAGCAGGGATGGGGGATGGTAACCCAGATTGGCAGGGACCTTAATTCCTGGCTGTCCTCTGAGCCATCAGGACCCCAGAGTGGACATGGTAAGGGGTCTGAGACAGCCCCACAGCCCCACGGGCTCCTGGGGACACCTCAGACCCAGGGCGACAGCAACAAATGTGCTGCCGTTGTTTCCTGCATCGGGCACCGGCTGTGTCCCTGGGGTGGGAGCCATCAGTGCAGTCTCTGGACTGACCATTTACTGGCCCGGAGCAGCTGGGTGAGACAGCAGCTGTTCCGGTTGCCCGGATGACCTGACACTGGCAGGGCCCCCGGGCCTACCTTCCCTGCCGCACCCTGGGGCTGAGAATGACAGTCTCTATGGGGCGATAGTCTGGACCCAGAATCTGTGCCCCCATCTCCAAGTCCTTGGGCAGAGAAGAGATGGGGGCTGAGGGAGGGGCCTGAGTTTAACGTGAACCTCTGGGGACCTGTGAGGGCAGGGTAGGCCCTTCAGCTGGGCACTAGGTCTGGACCAGCGTCCGTGGCGAGGAGGTGGCAGAGGCAATTTGCCTCCAACCCCACCTGCCACTCAGGGGCCCCCACAGTGCACATCTGTGGGGACCAGGAGGCAGGTGGTCTGTCCTGCTGTCCTTTTCCTTTCGAGCCCCAGGCAGTTTAAGCATAAGTGGAGGCTGCCTGGAGCCCAGTGCGACCTCCGCCTTGTGAACCTACTTTATGGCCCCATGGCGCCCACCAACTCTGGACAAGACCAGCTGTGAGAACACTCGCCCCCTCGCCCCAGTTTAAAGGATATGGACGCGGGCGCAGGGAGCTGAGCCGGGTCTGTGTGAGGGGAACACAGCCAGGCCACAGTGGGCCTGGCTGGGGCGGGTGAGGACAGGTGGCCTGGGCCTCGGGAGAGAGATCGGGGTAGTGCCCAGTACCCTTTGCGGGAGACAGACTTGAGAGGTTCAGGGCAGGAGGCAGGAGCTGAGTCCACGGATGAAAGCAAGCTGTCCTGAGCCAATGGGGGCAGCCACACGTGCTGCTCAGGTGCTACAGCGTAGTGCCCAGTTCCTACGCCACCGAGGACACTGTGGAGCCATTTGCGCAGTCTCCAGAGGGCCCGCAGTGGCCGGGTTTCCTGTGGCCCAGATCCTGCCACGTTGCTGACAGCAGAGGAGCTGAGCAGCAAGCTGGAAGGCCTTGGCTGCCTTTGGTCTTCAAGGTCATGAGGACAAGACAGCCCCAGCCCAGCTCCCAGCAGCTGTGCCCAAGTTGCAACCCGGCTCCGACCAAATCACAACCGGACTCGGGCTAGAGTCGGCGTCCTGCGCTGAACCCCCTGGGCTGAGGACAGCCTCAGTCCCACATCAGCCATGGCCACACGTGGACAGGGGTCTTCCCAGGAGCCAGGGTGAGCGGCTGCCAGAAAAGACACCTCTTGGTGAGTGACCCTGGCCCTCCAGCTGCAGTGACTCCGACAGCTCGGCAGTCACTGAGCAACCCACACTGTCACAGTCCAGAACGTTCCAGCACACAGAGAGCAGCCTTCAACTGCCTGTGTTCCCAGCCTGAGGGTTGATGGCCAAGTTCAGGGCTGGACAGGCACACCAGAACCCAGTTGCAGGTGTGACAACTGACGTTCCACTGTTGTGTGACATGGGTACAGGCATCGGAGGCCAAACCAGTCATCTCTCTCCTTTTCCTTTTATTAATGGTTGCATTTCACAGATAAACCCGTACCTTATGAGGCCAAACATCCCAGGAAGGGCTGTCAGTGCAACAGAGAGGAGGCCCTGACCAGACAGCAGCGGCCTCCAGACATCCCAGGGACAAGCTCGCCTCAGCCCAGGCCGGCCACCCAGCAGGGTCATGGACACTGGCTCTGAGGATTGACAGGGAGAACAGCCCCTCTCCATGCTGCCCTGCCCACCCCGGGGTGCCGGGCTGGGGGCCGCCTCTCCCGCCCGTTTCCAGGCCGGGAGCTAAGGCACCAGGGCAGCAGGAGTGGAGCCCCCGACCAGGGCCACAGAAGCCCTGGGCGTCAGCAGGCCAGTGGCTCGGCGCCCTCCACCTGCAGGCCCTTGCTCAGGAGAAAGGCGTCCTGCTTGGGGTCACGACCCAGGAAGTGCTTCAGCATGACGCTGGCATCCTCAGAGCCCCCGGGTCTCAGGATGCAGCTTCTGTAGTCCATGCCGACCTGCGGGGGGCAGAGGATGGGGCTGGGCCAGGGTCCTCTCTGCAATCTGGCCAGCTACTTGGTGTCCCTGGACATCCCTCCCCAGCTCCCAGATGGCTTGGGGGACAGGTGTCTCAGGGCAAGTGTGTGTGCATGCCGGCGTGTGCGGATGAGCACGGGCAGGTCACCGTCCTTCAGGACAGGGGTGGCTGAGCCTCTGGTGTGACTGAACAGAGGGTGGAATGCGGGCCGGCCCCAGCCCGGGAGGGCGACTGGCTGGCTTCAGGGGTACTGAAGCCGCAGGCCAAGGACACTGTCCTCAGTCCTGGACAGCAGGAGAATGGCATCAGCCAAGCGCCGGCCCTGACCTTGCCATTGAGAACGCCCTCCCGCTTGAAGCGCGTGTGGAACATGTCCATGGAGTACACCTCGCTCCACAGGTAGCCGTAGTACTGCGCGTCGTATCCGCCCGCCAGGTGGCCGAAGGTCGCAGGCATGTTGGTCCCTGGGCAGACACACGAGGCTCTCGCTGTGTCCCAGCCTGGTCTCCAGTCTCCCCCTCGTGAGAGGAGGCTTCAAAGCAGCCCTGTCAGACCCCACCCAGAGGAGGGGACCTGGCCTGTCACTTCCAGAAAGCAGGCGCCAGGAGACTCAACCAACCTCCCCCCACCCAGCACCTGCAACCACGTGGCTGCCACAGCGCGAGTGACAGCAAGAGCCCCGGGGGCAAGCCAAGGCCTGCTCACACGACAGAGCGTCCGCTAAAACGCTTCCCGCAGGCCTTAGATGCTCATGAAACAGTCAACCGGGGCAACGCTGCCCATGCAAAAGCCGTCACCACCCCGCACGTGTGCAAGCATGCTCACAGTGCTACCTGGCGTGGCTGGGACCCCCAGGACCTCCTGGCAGAGGCGGGCGTACTCCTCGGCTGGGTCGGCGGCCACGCACGTGTGCAGGGCCTGGTCCACCTTGGCCAGGACGATCTGGCGCAGGTTGAAGAGACCTGGTGGGAGGAGGCAGGGGCTGGCTGCATGGCCCGTGGTCGTAGTAACCGGGGTCACGGGGCCAGGGTGGACAGCCGGGCACCTGTGTTAGCCTGCCGGGACCTGATGAGCTTCTGCAGCAGCTCCTCCGGGATGGCGCTGCCCGTCTTGTGGTGCTGCGACATCCTCAGCAGCGGCTCCCTCTCCCACACCCAGTTCTCCAGCATCTGCGAGGGCGCCTCCACGAAGTCGCGTTCCACGTGTGTCCCGCTGAACATGGCAAATTCTGCCTGCGGGGACAGGCAGGGAGCCCGGGAATGCCCCACCCAGGCAGCCATCGTGGGGGAGCCGGGAATATCCCAGGTGTGGGCCCACCCCCCACGACACCTGGTAGAGAACAGGGACCAGAGGCTCCCTGGGCAGCTGCTGGATGGCCTGTCGCCGCCCAGGACATACAGGGAGGGAGAGAGCACGTGTCCCTGCTGGTCACCCACACTCCCCTCGCCAACCTGTGAAGCCAACGCTCAAAAAACCCCACCCCCCAAAAAGGCCAAGGCCGGGAAATGGAGGCCTCTGGGTGACAGATGCAGGAAGGCGCACTGTTGGGTCCACTTCTGTGCATCTGAAATATTTCCTGAAAAACAGCCCTTGATCCAGCGCAGCCCGAACCCAGCAGCGGCGGCCAAGCCGCCAGACAAGCTGTGAGTGGTATTGGGCAAGTCCTCTCAGGGCCGAGGGGGGCAGGGGCAGCAGAGGGGACACACGGCCCATCCTCCTGATTCATGGACTCTGCCTCGGTGAACTGTGACCCGGTAAAATTTACTCATGACCCAGACTCGGCTGCCACAGGGCTCTCGTGGTCGGCTTTGCCCTGAGCATCTGTGGCAGGTGAGGAGGTGGCCCCTCCCTCCCCCCAACGGTGAACTCACAACGGACGGCAGACTAACACGAAGGGCTGAAACTACAAAACTTCTAGAAAGAGAAACTAGGATAAAATCTTAGTGTCCTGAGTTAGGAACAATTTCTTCAACAAAACCCAAAAAATGCAAAACGTGACAGAAGAGTAAGCAGGCGGAAGTTCAGCAGTGCCAGCAAATACTCGTTAAAAGACACCACCACGTGCCCGCCCACACGGGGTGCCACTCAGCCATGAAAGGGGGAGGCGCTGACACTCGCCACGCTTGGCCGGACTGTGAACACAGCACAGTGCGGGAAGCCGACACACAGGGCCACGCGGTGCGATTCCACTGACATGACAAGTCCCAACAGGAAGCGGGTGAGTGAGCGTCAGGGTTGGGAGAGGGGGTGGAGAGAGTGGGGAACGACAGCTAAGGGGCAGGAAGGATATTCTTGGGGTGACGGAATGTTCCAGAACCACACAGGGGTGCGAGCTGCCCAGCTGGATGAACCAGCCATAAGTCACTGAGCGTCCAGCTCCTAAACATCCCAGTCCAGCCTAGCACATTCTCACTTTCAGTAGTATGTGGGGGAGTACAGGGGGAGCCCAGGAGCCCGGGTGAGCCGTCTCTGCCACCGAGGGCCCATCTGGGGAAGTCACTTCTACTTCCTAAGCCCCGTACCTCTGCAGAGAAGGGACAGTGCCCCCAGCCCCAGGCTCACTGGAGCTGCCCAGGCCTGGAGCCGGGCCCACGCCCCGGCGGCCATCACCAGCCCGCGCAGGGTCGCCGCGTGCCTTTCTCCTTGTGGACTGACGGGAGATGGGGCCTGCACGAGTGCCATCTGAGCACGTTACATTCATGTGTCATCGAATCCAGCAGCCGTGAGAGCTGTCACAGGCTGAACAGTGACTCCCAAAATCCCTATGCCTGAGCCCTGATCCCCAGGACTCAGAAGGTGACTGTATTGGGAGATGGGTCAGAGCCGATACGTGAGATCACCGGAGTGGGGCCTGAAACAACACGACTGGGGCCTCCTAAGGGGAGACGAAGACACAGACGCGCAGAGGACGACCCCGTGAGAAGGCAGGGAGGAGATGGCGCCCATTCACCAAGGAGGGGGGCCTCCAGGGCTGGAGAGAGCCCATGTCTGTCATTTGAGCCTCCGACCACAGGACGCTGTGATGGAAGCCGATACAAGAGTGTCACCATTCCCATGGTTCCATCACACGAAGAACCCGACCTGGGGTGACCCTCCTCCAGACCCAGGGACCACCCAGGTTGGGTGGGGTGCCCACCTGAGAGCAGAGCTGGTGCATCACGTGCCCAAACTCATGGAAGTAGGTTTCCACCTCATCATGCTGCAGCAGGGAGGGGGCGTCCGGGGTGGGCTTGGTGAAGTTGGCCACCATGGCTGCGATGGCGATCTGGCGGCTCCCGTCCTGCCGCAGGCAGCCCGGCTGCAGGCCGAAGCAGGCCGCGTGCCCGTACTTGCCTTCCCTGGGGGGAACGCACCCCGTTTGCTGACACCGCGGTACCCAGCCCACGTGGGCCCCCAGCTCTGCCACTCAACCCAGCCACCTGCCAACCAGGCCACCAGATACCCCAAAGCGTTCCCAGCAGAGAATCGAGCGCCCGTGTCCCGAATGGCATGACCGCACTGGCCCCTCGCCCCGCCCTGCATGGTGCCCGGCCCGCGCCCCGCT
This sequence comes from Cynopterus sphinx, assembly GCA_030015415.1. Classification (NCBI taxonomy): domain Eukaryota; kingdom Metazoa; phylum Chordata; class Mammalia; order Chiroptera; family Pteropodidae; genus Cynopterus; species Cynopterus sphinx. Next base: position 37,750,033 of record CM057390.1, on the reverse strand, counting down.
GGGAGGGGAAGGCTGAGGCTCAGAGCAGAACCCTCCCGCGCCAGCTCACACGCACCGCGGGTAGAGATCCAGGTAGAACTTCCCGATGACGGTCCCTGAGGCCGCGTCCCTCACTGAGTACAGCTTCACATCTTCGTGCCACACGGCGGCGTGCTCCTCCAGGTCGAAGGTCAGCCCCAGCAGCTCCTGGTAGATGCCCAGCAGGCCCCTGGTGACCGCCTGCGTTGGGAAGTACTCCTTGAGCAGGTTCTGGTCCACGCGGTAGCGCGTCTCCTCCACCTGGTTCATGTAGTAGCGCATGTCCCACGCATTGATCCGCCCGTCGAAGTCCAGGCCCCGCGCCTCACACTCGGCCTTCTTCAGCTCCAGGATCACCGCCCGCTCCTGCTCCCCAAGGGGCTTCAGCTTCTGAGCCAGCTCATCTGGGGACAGAGGGGACAGGTACGGCTACCTCCCCGCAGTGGGCACCCAAAGCTGCTATACTCACACTGGCCATGCACCACGTGGGCACCGGCACCCCCATGAGATGGACGGGCTAAGGCCGGAGGCTGATGGAGGCCGGCGCCACGCCTCCTCGTGGCAGCCCTGGGAGCAGCCCTGGGAACGGTTCTTGGCCTCGTTTTCATGAGGAAGCAACGACAGGCAGACGTGGGAGCCTCAGGCTGGGAGGGGCTGAGCGGGCTGGGTGCAGGCCTCTCCCCAGAGACAGGTGCTCAGCTATTAAATCAGGTCCCTTGGGCCTACAGAGGGGCCAGGGGCAGCAACAGGACACCCAACCCTGGATGGACAGAGTAGGGTTCCCAGGGGCACCAGCTCATCATAATCAAGGACACCCATAATTGCTCCTGGAGCCCCGCAGGAGACAGGGGGAGGCTGGTCACCCAGGAAAGTGGCCACCGCCTGGCTGGTCTTGGCCATGCTCATCTCTAGGACGTAGTCGGCGTGCGTGCTGAATCCCAGCAGGCTGGACTTCTGGGCCCGCAGGGTCACCAGCTCCTTGAGGATGGCAGAGTTCTCCTGCAACCAACAAGAGACCAGGCCGTGGGCAACAGGTGTCATCCCCCACAGGGCTCCCAGGCCCCCTCGTGGGTCTCTGCAGTAGCGGGGCCACTCAGAACCTGGCCTCAGTTCCGGGACGCAGGGATCCAGCCCGCTGCATCTGTTTCCCACCCTCCTGCTCGTGGCCTGGATTTCTGGGTGCTTGGCTTCCACTCAGCAGGCGAGGCTTTGCAAGCCCTCAGGTCCTCTCTGGAACCACAGAGCGGGTGACCCATGAAGGGTCCTGAACCCACGGAAAGCAGCGCAAGGGCCCGTGCTCTCTGGGATGGCCTCCGGGGGACGGCGTGCACTGGGCCCCCACCTGGCAAGGCCTGGCTGGGGCCTTGAGGCTGTACCACGTGGCACCTCTGGGTGGCCCACCTGGCCAACCCAGCCAGTGGAGCCAACACAAAACGACATCCATCTGATTCGTTTACAACCACTCGCCCAACCCCGCCCGTGTGCACTGCCTGCTCAGGGGCCACACCTAGGAGCCGGGTGTGCTCAGGGTGTGGTCTGCCTTCAGTCCCCTACGTGGAGAACACAGGACTTCACCACCTGCGTCTGTCACCCTGTGACCTCCAGCCAGTGACTCCTCTCTGCCAGCCCCGAGCAGCATTGCCCACAGAGGATGAGGGGGGCCCTGCCACTGCCCCCACCTGCTCCTGTCCGGGCCACACTGGGGTGGGACACGAACACAGGTGCCCATGCGGGATGCACGTTTGAGCACTGAAGCCATGCCCAGGTCAGAGCCAGTCTGCAGGGCATCTCCAGGGGCAACCGCGCTTGCTGAAGGCCTCACCTCTCACTGGACCTGGCCCGGCATATACCGGGCGACTCACGGCACTGAGCCAACGGGACAGGCCCAGCCCTCCAAGGCCCCAACAGGATGGGTCCATGGCAGAGCCGCAGCCAGACCCGGCGGTCTCTCACCTCCTTGCACCGACAGTTGAAGGCCGCCTCCACTTTCCTTCTGGTCTCGGGTACATGGCATTTCTTGAGGAGGGGAAAATAGTGAGGGTACTTGAGGGTGACCTTTAGCTTCTCGTTGTCAGTCTTTTCCAGGGAGTTCAGGAAGTCCTCAGGGAGCCCTCCTTTGGGAATGAAACCAGGGGCTTTATAAGCAGCGCATGCTGGGGCTGCAGGGGTGGGCTGGGAACAGGAGCTGACTCCAGCCAGCCCCCTCCAGGCCCAAACCGCACGGGGCAGACATGAGGACTCTCCCGCCTCAGGGACCTGCCACCATCTGCATCGGAACTCCCGGGAACGCAAAAGACACCGAGAGACGTTCTAAGTTAGCGCTGAGCATGAACGGGGACAGCAGAGCCCAGCGGGGATGTATCTGTAAGCACTTGCTCAGGAAAACGCGTGCCCATGGGGTCTCTGGTGCAGCCGCCCTGAGGCCTGGAGCCATGAGGGCCCAGCAAAGGCTGTGGGACTCAAGGGCTGGGACCCCACACTGACCACAGAGCCGGGCGGGACACGCAGCCTCATCAGAGCCCCTCGCAGGCTGCAGCACGGACACCAGCCCTCCCCCAGGGAAGGATCTAGAATCTCAGGTTCTGAACCCTGAGTGCTCGGAGTACAAAAGCCTCGGCCTGGGGAGGTCGGTGATTCACATGCAGGAGGCCCCGCCCCACGTACCCAGCTCCTCCCGCGTGAAGGGCAGCCAGGTGGTGTCCTCGTTCAAGTTCTTGTTGAAGTCGATGCACAGCAGACTCAGCTTCTTCTTGATACCTTTGATTTTCTGAGGGGGAGAGGGGCCGTGAGGAGGGGGCGCCGCTGCCCTGGGTCGGGCCCCCCAGGGACGAGGCAGAAAGTGGGTCGGGCGGGTTTACAGCCCGAGCTCCTGCCTGCTGCGTGCAGCGGCCTCGGGACCCAGGGCCACCAGGAGCTCCGTGGGTCCCCCACGTCTGTGGCCTAAGCTCTGGGCACCCTAACACAGCTTGGCGTGTGTCCCTTCAGGGTGAATCTGGTTTTCGGAAATGGTTAAGAATGGACGCGGGTCTGGGTGAGGGGGCGACGCGGGGACACACAGGCCAGGAAGTGCCCAAGTGAGGGAGAGCCTGTCGGGGGCCCAGAGCTGCGCGCCCAGCGGGGTGAAGGCAGAAGCCCCACTGGGTAAGCACGGCACCCTCCCAGAGCCAGTTCCCGGCTGGAGGACAGGAGGCGCCATCTGTCATCCTGTGACCCCACAACAAGCGTGTGTTCGGTCTGGGCCCCCACTCCTGGCTCACGGCGCCCACAGCCTCTGGAATTAGCTGAGTGCAAAAGCAACCGAAGCAGCCCGGGGAGAAGGTGACAGGAGTCCCCTGCGACGGCACCCGAGTGTGTGTTCATGAGGTGACTTTTGGAAAGCCCTGGCCCTTGGCCACTGATTTCATCGGTTGTGACGTAATGAGGCCGCCAGGAAACCCAGGACAGGCTGCGACCACTGCCGGCTGGGCGAGCAGGTGCGGACGTGGGACAGGGGTGCACTGGGCAGGGAGGGAGGGATGCTTTGCGCCCCATCCCCACAAGTTGCCCGGGTCTCTTCAAGCTGCTGTTCCTGAGTGATCACCTTTTACACCAAACCAGGGACCTGAGTAATGCGTTTCTGCAGATTCTAAGCCCGTCCAGTCGATGGATCGGACTGGAGGACGGTGGGTTGTGGGAACCTCTGCTTTTCAGCCAGTCGGCCAGGAGCACAGGGGACAGCCTGGGCTGGGAGTGTGACACAGGGACAGTCTTGTGGGGCTGGGCCCTGAACCTGTGGAATCTGGCACCATCTCGGGCCAGACAGCATTTTATGTTCAAGTGTAGGACACCCAGCCAGTGGCAAAGTTCGTTCCTGTGGCGTCCCTGCACGTCTGGTGTCAGAAGAGAGTCAAGTCGTAGCACAGTGCCACCAGAGTAATGGGGACAGCAAAATGCGATGGGCTGGGGAGTGGGGGTGCCCAACGCACCCTGCACCCCCTGTCCAGCTAAGGGGACCTGTGACCCCAGAGAACCAAAGGCAGAACAGGTGCGAAGAGAGAACCACTCAGGGCAAATCTCCGGTCGTGGGGTCCTGGCAGCAGGAAGTGGCATCAGGCCAGGTGCAGGGCTACCCCCCATCTCGAGAGCCGCACCCACCTCCTGCGTCTCCTCGGGCAGGTGCAGCCCATTCCTCCGGCCGAGCTTGATCAGCCGCTCCAGGTACCGCCTCGCCTCGGGCCTCAGCGAGTCCTTCTGGACTTTTTCCTAAGATGAGAAAATCAAAGTTTAGTTTAGAATGAAAACCATGACAGTGCCAAATGCCCGGAGCAGTAGAGGCTGATAAGACCGGCTCGCTCTGATGGCACTGAGGGCGGGAACGTGGTACAGCTGCTCTGGAAAGCAGTTTGGTGGTTTTGTAAAAAAGGGAACCATACAACAACTGTCCCGTGCCCGGGCAGAGGATAAAGATGTAGGCGCACGCAGAACCGTCCCCAGACGCCCGCCAGCCCTGAGGCCTGCAGCTGTGCTCCCACGGGACAGGGGAATGGCAGCACCTGCTTGTCAGGCTGACCCTGGGTGTGCGAAGCATCACAGGGGGGACAGGCGGGCAACGTGCAGTCGGGACTTCTCAGAGAATTTCTCATGCCGCACGCAAACTCGGTAATAACCCCAGTTAAAACACCGCGTGTGCGCCCCCCACCTGCGCACCAACCCCCACCGCCTGCGCCCCCTCACCACCTGTGCCCCTCCTCATCACCTGTGCCCCCCCACCTGCACCAAAGTGCACGGCCCGCCCCAAGCGAGGCAACCACATGGGCACGTTCTGAGGGTCTGCATGAGACGAGAGGCACGAGGAGCGAGTTCAGCCCCACGAGCCCCGTCACCAGCAGTAGGGGTCCTGCTGGCCATGAAGAGCAGCAGCTGGAGGCAGGACCCACACTCGTGCTGTGTCTCCCGGCACACGTGGGAGGCAGGACCCCATCCCCAGTGGGGCCCGCAGGTCAGTGAAGTGATGCGACACGGTGGCTGCAGGAAAGCGTGAGTGCCCTAGACTCTCCATTCTGTCCTTCGTGCCCCTCCATTCACCATGACTTTCTAAATGACTTTTTAATTGTGGTAAAACCAACGTGAAGTTCTGCATCGTAAGCACGTCCAAGGGCGCCACTGGGTGGGCGAGGCCCTTCCCGTTATGAGGCCGCCCGCCTCCAGGCCCGCCTCCAGCCCCACCCTCAGCTTTCTGCCTTCCCACCCGGCCCTGCAGCACCCATGGAGAGGCCGCCCCGCTCCACGCCCTCGCGCCCATGTGCCAGGCATGTCCCCACCCTGTCCTTACCTGCAGCCACACGACCCTCTGGTACACGTCCTGCCTCATGCTCATCTCCACGTCAAACTCGGACAGCTTCTTGTCTGCCTCCGTGCTGGCTGTCCGAATGGCCTTGGACGGAGACACGTGCTGGGGGAAGTCAAGGATGTTCCTCTGCACTGAAACGGGAAGGCGACGGGACAGGCGTGAGATCGGGCCCCGGGGGGCGAGTGGCAGGTGCCGACCTCACCGCCCAGGCAGAGATCTCAGCCGTGTTGGCTGATTCATTCGGTAAACACTCTCCACGCGGAGCCCTGAGCTGGACACTACGATAAAGCAATGGGCGCTGTCACCCATCTCCTCGGGGACCTCAGTCCAAATGGAAACAGATTCAGCTCACGACACTCCAAGCCAAGAAGGACCGTAACAGAGAAGGATGGTAAGGCCAAGAGGCTGGCAGGACTCCACGCTGGAGAAAGAGCCAGGCTGCTGATGGCTGAAGTTCAAAGTCACACGCGGCTGCGTAATTTAAAGGGCACGTTCACACTGTGTCGAACCGAGGAAGAAGGGGTGGCTGGGAACGCACAGGCCCTTACGTGTGCTCTCTAACGTGACCCCCACGTGAAATGAAAACACACGTTCACGCAGAAACCTGTGCACACGTGCACGACAGCAGGATCCCCACCAGCCACATGGTGAAACCACTTCCACGCCTGTGGACAGATGAGCAGACACACACGTGGCCCGTGCACACGGGCGGTGTCACTCAACTGTGAAAGGGGGGAGGCACTGACACTCGCAACAGTGTGGATGGACCTAGAAGACAAAGAGCTCAGTAGAGAAGCCAGACACACAAGGACACGCAGTGTGATTCCATTTATGTGAAACGTCCAGGGCAGGCACGTCCACAGGGACAGAGTGGGTGAGTGGGTGTCAAGGGCTAGGAAGGCGGATGGGGCTCCTTTTGGGGTGACAAAAATATTCTGAGATGAGATAATAGTGTGCTGGACACCACTGAAAACACAGCAACGACCCCAGGATTGTACACTGTCACCGGGTGGGCCGCATGTACCTGAATCGTATCTTAAAACGGTTTTTGAAAAAAGCACGCACTTCACGTTTGGGAGACCTGAATTCAAATTGCACCCGCACGGCTCTGGGCCATGGGATGTCCCCAAGTCGGGTGTGTCTAGCTACACCACACAGACCTCTGAAGGTGGGGCAAGGACAGACCCGCTCAGCTGACTTGCGTTAAACTCTGAGGGGCTCCAGGCGGGCCTGACACTGACTGCCCTAGGAAGAATAGTGACAGAGCCAGCCTCTGGGTTTGGGATTCGCCGGCTGACGAGCGACAGTGACTGCATTAAGCATGACACTGGAACAGTGAGAAACAGCGCGGAGGGTTTAACCCAGTAGCTGGCCTGTGGGGAGGGGCCCTGTGGTCCAGAGCAGCTCGATGTCCTGGGAGCAGAGTGAGAAGAGCCCGAGGCCAGGAGGCTGGACAGACAGCCCAGGCAGGGAGAGGGAGGCCGACAGTGCGGGGGACCGAAGGCCACGTCCAGGCCTGACTGGTGGGCTGGCCGAGGGGGCACCACGAGCCAATTTTAGTTTTCTTTAAAACTGCCCCAGCCACTGAGTGGAGACAAATAAAAGGCCACAGGAGTGGGGCTGGGAGGTTAGGCCTGGGAGGTGGGAATTAGCACCCCTGGACCCTTGAGAGCCTCCCACGAGAGAGAAGAGGGGAGACTGAGGCCCACCCACCCAAAGCCGGGGAGGGCGAGGCAGAGGCAGGTTGGAGCCTGGCCTGAAGGCCCTCGCCTCCAGGCCCAGCCCTCAATGCGGCAACGCTGACACACTGAGGCCTCAGGGACACACTAGAGATGTGCAGTGAGAATTCAGGAGCCCTTCGTGGTTCCCAGGAAAATGACTTTTGCTAGGGACCTGGGGTTGGGGGTTTCCTCTGCTTGGGGTGCTTAGTCATGTGACGTCTCTCGGTCCTTGCACCGTCAGCCTCTACAGAAGGGACTTGGGGAATAGGTTTTACATCTGCCTGACCGAGCCCCTCGCTCCCCCAACAGGGACCAGACAGCCCCCAAGGAAGAGAGGACACGCGACGACAACAGGTTACCTGGGGCACAAGGAGACCACGGGGAAAAGAGCGAGGGGCCAAGTTCAGCTCTCAGAGAAAACAAATACCCCCTGGACACAGAAAGGGGTGGGAAGGGCTCCAGTTTCAAGGTCAGCACCTGAGCTGGCTCTTGGAGCGGGGTGCCATTAGATATGCTGTCCCCTCTGGGCCCTCAGATGACACGTCGAGTGTACCAGGTGGCCAAGTGGAACAGGGCACGCAGAGGCGGCGGCGGCATTGCTGGGTGACTTTAACCCCGTCGGCACCTTCACCCAGCACGGCACCCAAGGGTGGGTGTTGTCACTCAGGGTCAGGTTCCAAGAGCTCCCTGCCCAGGTCCTGGCCCGGTCTCACCTGTGTAGGACACCTCCACGTCAGCCAGTGCCTTGAGTGTGCTCTCGTAGGACACGTCCTCACGCTTCTGGGAGCCCACGCGGTCGTACACGCGCTTGGTCTGCTCCGTGAGCTCTGCCGTCAGCTCCCCAATCTGCTGGGCGCTCAGGTCCCACCTCAGGTAGTTCACCACGGCACAGGGGGCCGCCGTGTCCAGGGCGGCTCCCGTGCAGGCTGCAGGGAGGAGACAGAGCCCAGGCCAGGCGACCGCTTCACATCTAGGTCGAGGGTCAGAGTGCTGGGGACAGAGGGAGAGGACGGCCATGTCCCCTGCAGATGGGCGAGCCCCAGGGCTTTGTACGGATGCACAGGATGACCGGTCCTACAGAGCAGGCGATTCTGTACCCAGGGGACACTGGGTGATGTCTGAGATGCCTGGGAAGTGGCTATCATGACTGTAGAGTGATGCTATTGCACTGAGGGGGAGGGGCCAGGGAGGCTGCTCAACATGCCACAGTGCCCCCAAGTTCCCCCAGAGGGTGACCCGCCACGATGTCAGCAGTGGTGACGTGGGCGTTCATGTACACCTGCCTTCCTCTCAGAGAATAACTGTATTACAGGGTGCAACCCCTGACCTCCCTGCTGTGACACGTTACCTAAATAAGAGGGATCCTGATTACTGAGTACCCCAAGCTTTCAGAGGAGACCGTGGTCTGTACAACTTCCAGGATTCAGAGCGTAAGCTGTCCTGCGCTCGCCTCCTTGCCAAATCCTCAGCTCTGCATCCCACTCACCATTTCATGGGTGGGGATCCTGAGATTTGGAGAGTACAAGCCTCCTGCCACCATGACCCCACAGCAGGGTTCAGGCCCGCACAGTCTGAGTGCCCCGTGCCGTGAACTGGTGTACAGTACTCACCCCACCTCTGCAAATCTGCACATCTGGGCTTCCTGTGCCCTCCTCAGGGCTCCACCCTGCACTAAGGATTAAAGTTCAAACTCTTTATCAGAGGCTGCATTCCAGGTTGGCAAACCATGGCTTACCTGTTTTCGTACAGCCTACAAGCTAAAAGTGACTTCACATGGGAGGGTGTGTGTCTGCCAAGTGTAAATCACGTGGCCCTTTCCATATCGGTCTGCTGACCCCTGATCTTCATTGTCCAGACTCCACTGGTTCCTGCATGGCAGGTTAAGCCAGTCGGCTTTGCCAACTGCTCTGCACCCAGCCGTACTGGCCTTCATTCCCTAGGTCTTCCTGCAGGTGGTCCCTGCAGGTGAGTCCCACCTGCCAGTCTTCCTGTCCACATTCCTCTCCAAGCGGCCCAAACCACCAGAGTCCTACAGTACCTACAGATCTGGAATGGCTATACCTATCCCAAATTACTTATTGAATTAATGAAGGAAGTGGGTGTGGAATGAGTAATGAAGGGGCTGCTCTAGGAAACCCCCAGCTATGCCTCATCTTCCCCTTCTGGCACAGCAGGAGTTGAGCTGGGCCAAAGTGGTCCTGGAAGCCCCTTCTTGGAACACTGGGGGGCATCTGCGGGTGCTGCTGACTCGGACCCTTGTTTGGTGTCTCTGGGGAAGGGTTGAATGGCATTAACAACAATGGGGGCTGAGTCTCTGGGGTGAAGTGCTGAGCAGCATCCCTGGCCCCCACCCACTAAATGCCAGGATTGCCCTAAATCATGACAATCATGGATGTCTCCAGATACCAGCCAGTGTCCTCTGGGATGGCACAATCAGCCCAACTGCCAACCACTTACATACACTAAGAGGAGGAAAAAAGGCTTTTAAGTCAGCACAGGTCAGATTTTCTGGCCAAACTGCTGCAAACTTAGGGAAAGTCTGTCTGCAGAGTATTTTGGATTTCAAAACTGCTGAAACGGGACTGTGAACCTGTATTAAAGTCGGTGTTAAAGAAGGGCTCTGGGACTCAGGGAAGGTGGTCAGAAAAGCCTCATGGAGGAGCCAGAATCTAAACACTGAGCAGACCTATTCATTCCATAAATACTTACTGACTGACCCCAGCTAACAACCCTGCAGCAAACACGGGAGACAGCATTCCTGCCTTCCTGAGTCCTCCAGAAGCCTCGGCGTAATTATTATCATTAATACAATTATCACCAGATAGGACTGGGGGAGGACATTCCAGGAGGCACCACACAACCACCTGGGCAAGCTTCTAAAACCCCATAAAGAGGTCACGCCGCTCTCCTAACGAAAACCCTCGCATAGCACCCATTTGCCCTGAAAATAAAAGCTGTGATCGGGCCTGAATGGCTCGTTATTCTCCAAACACCTTACGCTTCTGGCTGCTATCCTCTGCCCTTACGGTTACTGCCACGTGGGTAGGAGCCCACGCTGAAATGCCGCCTCCTCCCAGAAGCCCTCCAGGACCGGCCTCTCCACAGAAGCGACCCCCGCCGCGGCACAGACCGCTCTCGACAGCCCTCGCTCGCTGAACGTCGGGATCGGGCTCTGGAACGTGGTCCGGAACTCGTGGTCGCCCCCCGCGTCCGCCCCGGGGCCGACCCGTCCCGAGCAGGTGCAGCCGGATAGCGGAAGGAGGGAAGCTCCGCAAAAGCGACTTCATTCATTCTGCCACCGAGGGCACGGGGTCCCCGCCTCGCCCAACTCCCCGCCCGCCGCAGCCGCGGTCACTCGGCTCCGTTCTTAGGCCCAAGTCACGACTCCAGGAGGCGCGAGGGGGCAGGGGGCGCCGGGTCCGGCGAGCGGGGCTGCACCGGGGCGCGGCCGGTACCTGCGGGGGGCTTCATGGCGGGCGGATGTGCAGCGGCGGCCGCTCCCTCCACCTGGTCCGCGTCCGGCCGCCTCAGCCGCGGCGGCCAGGAGCCTCCGTGCGTTCAGCGGCCACGGCGGTCCGGACCGAGGAGCCCGCGGCCCGCGAGCCCACAGGATGCTGGCAGCGCGCGTGCGCCGGGACCGGGGCGCGCGCCCGCTCGGCCCCGCCCGGCCGCGCTCTGCGCATGCGCCCGCCGCCCTGCCATTGGCTCTCGACGGCGGGGGCGGGGCGTCTCCACGGCAACCCGCACTCGCAGGGTTTCCCGAGCCTGGGCGCTTCCGGGCGTCGTAGCGCTGTCGGCCGGTGCTTCTCCGCCTGCGCCGCCAGTCCCCGCGTTCACTTGTGCTTGTCCCCTTTCCACCTTGAAACGAACAAACAACAATCCTCAAAACATAAGCAATCATCCCCGAGAAGGCTTCAGGAAAGCGATCTAGAACTTCAAACAATGGGCGTTTGGGGACAGGGCAGGAGGCTGACCTCCATGCAGGGCCGTCGGTTAAAACAACATCTTAAACCGTCTACGGTACCCGGAAAGGAAAATTTACTAGAAATAAACTCGGGGGGTGGGGGGAAATCCCACCTCCGTTATTTCTGTAAATACGGTAAAAGATGAATCGGGAGAAACTTCCGTCAACTTGAGCACGAGTGGCCAGTCGTGAGTGGCCTCAGGGGACTGCTCATCACCCACCCTCTATTAAGCACACCGAGTGTAACTCCACGTCAGTCTTTCTTTGTTCCCTGAAGCTGCCTGGCGTGCTCTTCCTTCTCCTGCCAATCCACACTCCAGAGTCCCTTCCTGAGCATCGCAGCCACGACCACGACAGCCCCCTTTCCTCACAGCGCTCGCCATTAAGTGGGACTTAGGAACTTCTGTACCGGGTTAGTTTCATAGTCGGTCTGCCGCAGTATACGCCGATGAGGGAAGACACTTTGACAGTTCTCACGGTCAGTTCGCGGCATTTTCCGGCTACTAGGCACCTGCTGTGAACGATGTCGGTGTCCCGTTGCAGATGGGGTGAATGGAGGAATGCATCTGTGGGTGAGTGGGCGGGCGGGGGGTGAATAAATGAGCAAAGCTGGTGGGTCACAGTCGCTCGCATCTTCAGAGCGCCGGTGACATCCTAGGCGCCCGCGACCCTACGGCAACCGCACCACCTGGCCGGCTCCGCACCACGTGGCCGCGAGCGCTCCGCACCACGTGGCCGGCACCGCCCCGCGCACAGTAGGCAGGAGGAATCCGCCACCGTCCCACCATGCTCCGCTCCACGCGCGCTCCAGAGGACGGTCAGCCCGACTTCCGGCCTCCTCGCGGTCGCAGAGGTCAGTTGCCCTAACGACCAGCTCGGTCACGCCTCCGAGTGACGTCACTTGCCCCCCGCGCCCGCCGGGCTGGGCGCCGCGCCTGCGCAGACGGCCGGGCCGGGCCGCGCGGCGCCCTCCGCGCATGCGCGGGGGCAGGGTCGGGGCCAGGCGCCACGGGCGCAGGCGCAGCCGTCGGCGGGTCGGGGCTCGGCCGCTGTAGAGGTGAGTGGGGGGTTCGGCGCCGAGCCGGGCGGGGCCGGGGGCCCCCGGGGCTCCGGGGCCCCCGAGGTGAGCTCAGGCTGCGGCTGGGGCCGCCGCGATCCCTGGGGCGCTGCGAGGGCGCGGCGCGCGGGGGAAACTGAGGCCAGGCGGCGCCGGGCGGGCCCTCGCGGGCGCCGGCCTCGCCTCGGACCCCAGACCCCGGGAACGCCGGTCCTCAGGCCTGCGGGCGGCCGGCAGGACGCGACGGCGCCCGCGCTCCCGGGGTGCTCGTTGCCACCCGGAGACATGGCTCCTTGTCTGGCCGGGGCCGCCGTCGCGGCGCCGACGCTCCCCCCCCGTGACCGGGACCCGCCCCTCCACGTCTCAGGGCCTCGGTCTTCCCCTCTGCAGAAGGGGAGTCGTCACGGCCCCTTCCCGGGGGCGGGCGAGGTTTAAGCCGCGGAGCCCAGCGCGCAGGGAGCGCTCGGGCCGGCACTCGGTTTCCTTTCACACGTCGGGCCCGGCCGCGAGGGCCCGCGCCTCCGCCCGGCCCCATGCGCTGTCGGGCCGGTTGCTTTCCCTCTCTAAGCGACGGGGGCCGTTGTCAGGTGGAACACTCGAGAGCGTTGTCCAGGCGGGTTCCCGGTGCTTGTGCAGGGCTCCCCGGACGGTGGCTGGTTTTGTCATCTGAGGTCAGAAAACGTGTGTATCCCCTTCCTCCGGGGGTGAGTGACGTTCCTGTTTTCTGTCATTTCCGCGATTGTTTTTTCGTCTGTTTTTTCTCTCCCTGGACCAGGGGCTTTGTTTTCTCTAGGAGACATTTACTGGGCGATGGGGTTGTCTACGGTTATCGTCACTGGGGGGAGGGGACCCAGGGATGCTGCTCAACAGCCCACAGGGCCCAGGATGCCCCCCGGAGAATGGATGGGCCCTGAATGTCAGCAGTCCCAAAGTTAGACCCTGCCCTAGACTAGCGGTTCTTCACCAGCCAGGGCTCTGCGGGGAGAGGGGGAAATGAACCCCCAAAACCAAGTGCAAGGTTTCAATCACACACCCAGTTTCATAGGAAGAGGAAAGCGTACTTTGGAGCTTAGGCTCTGGGCCTGGGTTCAAAACTGCTGATTTGTGTTGTCTTAACCCGGCAACCTTATCTTTCTAAGCCTCGGTTTTTCCTTCTGGAGAATGGGGGTTCTGTAAAGCAGTCTGGGGTCTCGCCTAGCCGCGATCAGGGAAGCACATCCAGCTGCAGCCTGTTCCGTAAGTGAAGTTTCGTAGAAACAGTCAGGCCCAATCACACTCACCTGTGTGAGTCGCTGCCACAGGGACCCTTCCACCTGCAAGATAGAAGAAATTTACCCTGCCCCTTCTCAGAAAATGTTTGTTGGCTCCCGAGATAAGCCATCACATGTGCGACGCTTAGCTCAGGACCCCAAAAGCCCTTGGCACTCTGGGGGTTTCACCTGCTCGTCACAATTCAGTTCTTCTAGAATGGTGAGTGGCTCTAAGTGGGGTTAAAGCCCGGCCCCCCGGTGAGGGCTGTGTACAATCCCACTGGATCCTGCTTATTTTTTTGCCAAGAGCCAGCACTGGCTGAGGCGCAGAGCGCTCGGCGAGGCTGAAGGAATAAAGGGGACTGTGAGTACGGAGGCGAGACCAAAACTGAAGAGGAAATGACCCAAAGAGAGTGACCTCCCCGCGGGGCCCGGGTGTGTGGCTCTGAATCGGACCGTAACCTCTTGTTTTTCTGAGTCCACACAGATCAAACACCCCAAGCACTGGGGTTCAAAGAAAGATGATCTGTCCAGTGGCTCCCAGTCCCCTGGGGGAGACAGGCCAGTAAGTGCCAGACAGGGGCTCTGCGGGAAGACGAGGGTGTCCCGTCTGTCTCAGGAGGTGGCTTGCAGCTCAATGGCAAAGCCCCCCCGATGGGTCAGAGGAAAGGAGCAGCGGTTTTGAGCAGAGCCCAGAGGGTTTGGATGGGCCCAGCAGGTGACACACCGTGGTGAGGGGCCGTGTGCTCATCATACTCGTGTTTTCGGGCGCTGTCAGGGTTTGTAGGCATGCAGGGCATCCTGGTGTCAATTTGGAATAAAACAGGGCCGCACTTGGGGGCCGTCCATAGAAGGGGCGGGCCGTCCTTCAGAAAGCAGGTGCTTCTCCCTGGGACATGGCGGGCGGGTCGCTCGTTCTTAATAAGGTGTGTGTTTTTCCCTTTTGAATGGTCAGTTCTGGGCGGGGAAATGAAAGAGCTAGAGACTGATATACTTTTTTAATGATAAAATGATAAGGTAGACCGGAAACTGGAAGGGGTTCTGAAGGCGCCAAAGAGGGCAGGCTTGGGACCCCCGCAGGCCACGGGGCCGGAGTCCACCCGCCCTCCCCAGGCTCGGCCCGCACCCTGCACCCCCGGCAGGCCTCCCGAGGGCGCACACAGCTCCCACTGTTCAGAGAGACAGTAGGCCTTTGAGAATGTCGTCCAGCAGCCAAGGCCCTACGCATTGTGATTGTTCCCAGGGATGCTGGCGCCGTCACAGCGTCAGGGTGGGCCCGGTCCAGGGAGCAGAGGTCTGTCCATCTCAGAAGCCCCGCATGGGCACAGGTGCGCCAGCCCGTCCGTCCTCTGCTCTCGCTGTCTTGGCTGGTGGCAGGGGAAGCCGCAGTTTCCAGGGACCACCTGGTCGAGCACCCTCCAGGACAGCCACTGTCACTGTCTCTCTTCTTCCTTCTAAAACCTAAGTTCATTTGGCCAGAAAATCTGACAGGTGCTGACCTAGAGCCTGTACTTTTCCCACGAAGCATCTGGTGATTTTCACCTGGGGATGGTCTGGCCATCTGTGGTTGTCACCAGTGGGGTTCCTGACACAAGTGGGAGGGGCCAGGAAGGCTGCCCAATACCCCACAGAGAACTCCCCGTCCCAGCATCACAGTGCCGAGGGGGACCCTGCAGTCATTACCTGGAAAAATGTTGAGTTTGATCCCTGCCCACCCAGACACCAGAATAAAGCCCCGATGGTCAGACGGTCACTCCAGGGGGACCCCAGCGCACAAGTTGCCTCTTCCCTGCCACTCAGGCTGCATATTTAAATGCATGCAGCCCCCTGGCACCTCCGCAGGTCAGGTGGTCCTGGGGTCAGTGGGACCCCTTAACCCCAGGTCTCACCTGAGGTACTCCTATTCCTCATGTCCTGCTCCCAGGGACAGTAGACTTGTTGACACTTAGCATGTCACGTGGGGAGCCTACTTTTGGGAATAGATAGCAGCAGTAGCCCAGTAGACGCCTTCCTGGCAAGGGCTCGAGCTTATACTGAAGGCAGGCAAGAGTTGCCACAGGTCAGTTCACTGGGAACAGCATGAGCAAAGGCCCTGAGGCACCAGGGGCCGAGGACATTGGAATATCCGAAAGTGTGCCACCAATGAGTGTGAGTTTGTCTTTCTGGTTCCTAAACCCTCAGTGGCCCCTCGGGAGTCCCGTCCTCCAGTCTCAGCTCAGTCTGGGAGGCAGGAAACATGCCGACAGTTGGGTCTCCTGGGAGGGGAAGAAACTACACACACCCCACAAAGGCCAGCACCGACCTTGCGTGAGCCAGTGCTGGCCCCAGAGGGTCCAGCAGGGGAGCCGTGCTCAGCGGTGGTGGCAGAATGCTCAGAAGGAGTCCGGCGGCTCCGCGAGTGAGCACGCCTTGCCCCCTGTCTGAACCTCTGACCCACTGTGCGAGACCTGGCGCACCTCCATCCAGGTTGCCCTCCAGGGTAATGACTGCCAGGCCCACAGCCATATCCTCAGAGCAAGGAGGCAGGACTGCCAGAGCACTCTGCCCACTCTCTGGGAGGTGGGTGCTGTGTGCCGGGGTGGGGCACCCCCTGCGGAGCCTGTCCTGCGCTCACACCTGGCTGGGGTCTGTAGCTCCTGGGACCCCGCGTCATCTCCACTCGTCTCAAGATGGATAACAAGAAGCGCCTGGCCTACGCCATCATCCGCTTCCTGCACGACCAGCTGCGGCACGGGGAGCTCTCGTCCGACGCCCAGGAGAGCTTGGAAGGTGTGTGAGCCTCCTGCCCCAGGAAGGGGGTCCCGGTCCCTCTCCCTCCCCCGCCCTTCTCCCATCGGTGCGTAGGCCCACCCCAGGGCTGGCGTGGCGGGCCAGCACCCTTGGCCAGTCATGTTCTAGTCTCATGGGCAAGGCCACCGAACCTCAGGCAGGTGCAGGTCTGAGCCCCCGCCTCCTAGCCCAGGGCCCCACCACACGGTGCACCCCCTCGGTCAGTCAGGCCAGGCCTCCTGCAGGAGGAAGGGACAGGCGCTAGCGTCCTGGGGCTCTGGGCTGTTCTGTCCCACATGCCATTGGTCCAGCTGTGAAGATTGCAGGGATCTGGCCTCGAGCTCCAGGTTACGACTGGGGTCTGGAGAGGGCCGGCACAGTGTCCCTGGGGTCTTGCCCCTACCTGGTGCTCCAGGCTGGGCTCAGCCACGCCCCCTCGCTGGGCGGACCCAGCCATGTGACCCCACAGAGCCTTGATGTCACCACCCGAGCGCCTCTGGGCTGGGACAGCATCTTGGCCCACACTTGCTGCTCGCAAGGCTGGAGGCCATGTCTGGATCCTGACAGAGGAGCCCAAGCCAGCCCTGGGGCACACGCTGACGGCACCCCTGCCAGCCCACATGACGGACGCCGAGCGTGAGCCCTGCCCCGAGCCCCACCGTCAACACGGGGCGCACTCAGAATTCCTTCCCCCTTCGCCCTTGCAGTTGCAATCCAGTGCCTGGAGACCGCTTTCGGGGTGACGGTGGAAGACCACGACCTCGCGTTCCCTCAGACTCTCCCGGAGATATTTGAAGCTGCCGTCATGGGCAAGGTGAGCCTCTGGTCGCCCGTGCACCAGGGTGTGCCCCTGGGCCAGGGCTGTGGGGCCCTTGGGTGGCCCCGGCCGGGAGGGAGGCTCAGGGCATGGGGGGTGGAGGGCGAGGACAGCGGGTGCTATGTTCACTTTCCGGCCAGGAGATGCCGCAGCACCGGGACCCAGAGCGCACCCCACTATCGGAGGAGGATTTGGCCGAAGCGGAGCGCCTCAAAACCGAAGGTAGGATGTGAGCTCCCCTCCCCCACACTAGGACCCTGGGCTGCAGGGCTGAGGCAGGCCGTCCCCGCTCTGTGGCCCCAGGTGGGTGCTGTCACCCCTCAGCCGGCGGGCCGGCCTCTCAGGGTCAGGTGGGGCTTCCATGAACACAGACACGTGGACGTGGAGCAATCGATCTTCGCACCCGAGGGGGCACACAGATGGTGCAGTCACAGCTTCGCAGCTGGTTAAACACAGTGACCACTCTGGGCCCAGGGGACACTCAGACGCACCCACAAACATGCTTGTACTTGAGTGCTCACGGCGGCAGGATTCCCAGTGTAAACCACCCAGGTGTCCACACGGGGGAGTGTCCCTCGGCCATGAGGAGGGGGGAGGGGCTGACACTCCCCATGACATGGACAGATCTGAACATTTGACACTCAGAGATGCTGGACACACAAAACCACACAGTGTGATTCCTCTTAACATGACGTGTGTAGAACAGACACGTTCACAGGCGGGAAGGGAGTGTGTGGTGGTTACGGGCTGGGGAGGGTGGCTGCGCGGGGGTCGGGGTTCCTCTTTGGGGTGACAGAAAATTTTGGAAAGAGTGGTGATGGTCACATGTCTGACTACCCTGGAACAACACCCGTCTGTGCACTTTCAAAGGGCGACTCATGTGGTACGGGGATTACGTCTCGGTAAATGTGGCTGTTTCTGGGGAAAGGTGCAAAAGTGACAGCATCTGAGACTGGCATTCCTGGACGTCACGGCCGAAGCTGTGGCCGCCTCCGTCACCGAGGGCTGGCTCCGGGGTGCGGGCTCCTGCCCCCGAGCTCACAGACCTTCGGCCAGCCCAGGGCGCTGTGGGTGACGCCTCAGCCCGGTGCTCTCGTGCGACGGTTCTCACGTGCACATTCCTCTTCCTGTTCAGGAAACGAGCAGATGAAGGTGGAGAACTTCGAGGCTGCTGTGCACTTCTACGGCAAAGCCATCGAGCTCAACCCCGCAAACGCCGTCTACTTCTGTAACAGGTACGCGCCGGCCAGCTGGGCCCACAGACGCCACGTGGCGCCACATTCTGCACAGTTGCATGGCCGGGGAAGCAGCCGGGATCGGGGCAGCGTGTCACGCGCGTGCCCGTGGCGGCGTTGGCAATGCTGCGGAGCCGCGTCGGGCTGGGGCTTTTTTTTCCTTTTTTTAAAATTAAACGTGTTGGCGTGACGTGGGTACGTAACGTCCTGTGAGTTTCAGGTATACAGCTGTACGTGACGTCTGCACAGTCTACTGTGTTCGCCACGCTGCCTGGCATCCTTCCACCACTGTGTCTTCAACTCTTATCTGTGCTTCTGAAGGAGAAGCCACGTGCGCTGCCACGCGGCCTCGCTGTGGGACGTGCCGGGGTAGGGGCTGGGCAGAGGTGGTGGCAACACACTGTGCAGGAGACACCGGACGGCGTGTCAGATGGCCCACGTCACCACAGGCAGAGGCACTTTTTCTTTCTTTTGTCGACTTTATTTTTCTTAACCTTTTTTTGCGGAGAAACAATTGTAGGTTTGCAGAAAAGTTGCAAAGCCCTGCGGACTCCCCGCGCCCTTCCGTGGCCTGACTGGTTCACCACGTCTTTTCCACCTAATACCTGCCTCCTTGTGCCTCCAAACACAGTGGAGATGTCCACCCTGGGCCGGCGAGAAAATAACCCGAGTAGGCTGAGGGCTTGTGTCCCCATCCTGCTGCCCCGACCACCGGGCGGTGGAGCCTGGTCGCTGGGTTCAGATCCGGGTCCCCCCACCGCCCACGCGCCGTGCGGCAGCCTCATTTTCCCCAGGGTGAGTGGGGCAGCTCCCTCCCCGCGGCCCCCTCATGGGCGCCCAGCGGACGATGCTGACATCGGAGCCGGTGTTCATCCACCTGCCGTAGGGGCCGTGGGGGCGCCGAGGCCTGTCCCCATGCGGCTGCGCCCGGGCAGCCGGCGAGGACGCAGCGCTGACCGCCCGCTGTTTCCGCAGGGCCGCGGCCTACAGCAAGCTGGGCAACTACGCCGGGGCAGTGCAGGACTGCGAGCGCGCCATCTGCATAGACCCGTCCTACAGCAAGGCCTACGGCAGGATGGGGTGAGCCGGCGGGGGCCCCCCAGCGTCCGTCTGCCCTCGTCCAGCACATTCCTTCTCTCGGGATCGTGGAGACGGTTTCCTACCCCAGAGCCTACTGCGACGCCGCAGGGTGTCTGGCAATTTGGTTTGATCCCGAGACCCCCTTCCTGGGGTTGGGTCAGGGCTCAGCCCCGCGGGACCGCCCCCACTTGCGACACCAGTCACACATCCTGGTCAGCACCTGTGCTCCTGACCACCCGGCTCTAAGGGATTTCTCTAAGCAGCCACAGAGTCCGGGGAATGCTGTGTCACGTTCACTAGCTGGGCACAAAGAACACAGACGGAGAGGCACATGGGCAGCATGCAGAGGGGTCCTGGGTGCAGGAGCTCGGACCCTGGGGAATCGGGGTGTATGCCCTCCTGGCACGTGGCGGTGTCATCCTCTAGGTGTGATCAAATGGGGGTGGTTACAGGTATCAGATGACTCACCTGTGACTCAGGGAGTTGGAGGATGGTCGTAGCTCTGCGCCAGGAACAGGGACAAGGACCAAACCCACATGTTTACCTGGTCCGCCCACCACCTCAAATGCCCCCTTTGGGGCTTCAGAGCCCTTGGCACTGGTCCCACCAAGGCCCCAGTTCCTGAGCATCTGCATTCTCCTCTTTTTCCATACTCTCAGCCCCTCCCTGGCCCCCTTCTGTGTCCCGTCTGAACCCACGCGCAGGACAAGGGTGTGGACGGGTGGGGCGAGGGGCATGCAGCTCCTGGGTCCCCTCCCCACGTCCCTGCTGTACCCCCAGCCTGGCGCTATCCAGCTTAAACAAGCACTCGGAGGCCGTGGTCTACTACAAGAAGGCCCTGGAGCTAGACCCCGACAACGAGACATACAAGTCCAACCTCAAGATAGCGGAGCTGAAGCTGAGGGAGGCGCCCAGTCCTGTGAGTCACCCCTGGGCATGCGGGCTGTGGTTCTGGTGGAGAGGCAGGGCGCAGGCCAGGCCGACACCGGTGCCTCTCACAGGCTGGGGGCAGGCGCGTGTGCCCAGAAGTGAGACGTACGGACATGCCTATCAGGGAGGAGGACACCTCACAGACCCCCAGAAATAGCTGGGGACACGCCTTGGGGCCACACGGGGAAGCACCACAGAGGGCGGAAGGCAGGGGGTCTAGCGCTGGCACTCGTGTTCACCGAAAAGCAGGGAGGCAGGCCTAGGGCTCGCTCGACCCAAGGGGCTCTGGGACAGGGCTGGCCCCAGGAGTCTGCACCTGGCCCCGGTGACTGGTGCAGAGGGACGGGCCCGGGGCATGTGAGCCTCGGAGGCGGGGCTGGGGTGGGCTCAGGTGACAGGTTTGCATTTGGAAGGCACGCTCCTGGACCGGTTGGTGGCCATCCCTAGGAGTTGGCCACCCGGGGTGGGGCTGTCTTCCAGCGTCCACCAGGCCCAGGAGTCCGCATCGGAAAAGGAAGGGCGGGCTCACACTGCCTGTCCCAGGTCAAGGGCACCAGTTCTGCACAGGGCCCGCTACCCAGGCTGAGGCTGGCTGGCTGAGCTCCAGACGGCCCTGTGGGTGTACGTCTCGGTTCTCAGTGTCACCGTCACTGTCCTGTGTTCAGTTCCACTGACCAGCACTTTCCTTGTCTCCACAGACGGGTGGGACCAGCAGCTTTGACATCGCCGGCTTGCTGAACAACCCCAGCTTCGTGAGCATGGTGCGTGTCCCCGCCACCTCTGGGCCTGTCACTCGCCAGGGCCACCGACGCGGCCCCAGGCATGGGCCAGGTTCCTCTGGGGGCTGACCTGAATGCCTCGCTCCAACCTACTTGATGCTGGGAGCAGCTCCAGGCTGACAACCACAGATGTCTCCGATCTCACGAGTCCCCTGGGGACGGCATGGCCCCAAGCGAGACACCCCCACTCTGATCTGTCAGTATTAGGCACGGAGGACAAACACCCCAGCTCTGTCTCCCGGGTGAATAACCCGAGAAGGCCCCATCCCCTCCCCCAGCCTGGAGTCCTTGCAGGGGACAGTGGCAGTGATACGGCCACACCTGCTGCCCTAGGTTCAGATGAGACAGTGGCACTCATGTGGCCCCGAGGCAGGAGAGCGCCCTCCGGTGCCAGAGGCCGAAGCTCAGAGGCGCCCGTGCTTTGAGCGCAGCCACTGTGCCCATGTGTCCTCGGGCCTTCCTGGGTGGCCGCAGTCTGCCCGAGGCTGCGCTCCTGGCTCCCGGGGCCTTGGGCGCAGGGTCTCAGACTGCCAGGAGGAGAGGACAGCGGACCCCGCTGTGCTCAGGTCACGTCCTCCCTGCAGCAAGGAGCGTGTCGCCTCCTAGGGGGCCAGGGTCGCGTCTTTATTGCAGGCCTCGGCCTCCGCGGAACCACAGGGTAGATGGACACGGTCTCTCCAGAGCGCATTGGTCACTCTCTCAGCCTCGCCCCCGGATCAGCCACTGCCAGCTCAGCTGGGCCCTGCATCTGCATGTCCGCAGTGGCCCCAGCGGCGCTGCGGGGTCAGGCCAGAGGGTGGCCAAGCGCCAGCCCCTCGTGGGCGTTGGGCTGCCCTGCTGTTTCTCCCCGCCCACTCCACCTGGGACCTGAGGAGACGTCCCCGTGGGGAGGTGACCGCATAGAGTCCCCGTGCCGCATCATTCATTGTGGGGTGGGGGCCAGCCTGGCCCTCCTCACATGCTCCGTGGCCAGAAGGACAGAATCCATCTCCGGGGCGAATCTTAGTGGCCTCAGAAGTGGCAAGGTGCCCAGAGTCCTAAAGCAAGGCCCCAGGCCACTTGCAGTGGGGAGACGCGTGGCGGGGAGGACATGGGGGGCTCACGGGGAGGTGTCGACCACCGCACGCCAGCAGTCCCCCTGACGACTGGTTCTTCCCCAGGCCTCCAGTCTGATGAACAACCCCCAAGTCCAGCAGCTGTAAGTGGCAGCCCTGTCCCCAGGTCTCACGCTCGTGTCTCTGCCGTGTAAACGTTGCCATTTTAACCGTTTCTGTTGCAGCTCAGTGGCCCTGAGCATTCAATGTCATACAGCAAGCACCACCACCTAGTTCCAGAACGTTCCATTGCCCCAGAAAGAGCCCTGTCCTCATTGTAGTGACCCCCCTTTCCACACCTGACAACCCTCACCCGCCATCCCTGAGGTGTGCTTGTCTGCGCCGTCTCACGTAAATGGGGTCATATGCTGTGTGGCCTGTTGTGTCACAGCCTTTCCCAGTGTCACTTTGGGTTCAGAATTGCCCCGTTAAGAATCACCATTCCGGGTAGAAGGCTGTGCCTGGGAAAGCTGGTTCACCAGGGGTGCAGTGGGCCAGGGTGGTGGGCCCGATGACCCATCCTGCACTGGCGGAGGTGAGGGCTGGTGGTCCCAGGTGCGCGGGGCTGTTGGGTGCCAGTCACGGCGTTCCTTGCAGCATGTCTGGGATGATTTCCGGTGGCCACAACCCCCTGGGGACTCCTGGCACCAGCCCCTCGCAGAACGACCTGGCCAGCCTCATCCAGGCGTGAGTAGACAGACCTGCTTGCGGGGCCAGGCGGAAGAGGATGGGAGTGTTACTGTGTCCTGAGCACCCTGCTGGCCCCACGTCTCCATTGGCCACTCCGCCCTCACGGGGCACCCGTGGGAGGCCCTGGCACCTGGGCGGAGGGGGGCGAGGGCGGGCCCTGCCCCACTGAGTCGTGCACCCCCCAACAGGGGTCAGCAGTTCGCTCAGCAGATGCAGCAGCAGAACCCAGAGCTGATTGAGCAGCTTCGAAGTCAGATCCGAAGTCGGACGCCCAGCGCCAGCAATGACGACCAGCAGGAGTGACCGCCCACGTGAGTCCCCGCCGACGCTGTGCTGACCGGGTCCTCAAAGTCAGGAGGGTGTCCCTGCGGCCCTGAGGGGGGTGTCCAGGCCCTTGGACCCTCTCCCAGCTATTCCCAGCGTGACCCGCTCTGACTCTGGAGGGCGAGGGCCGAAACCCCGCTCCCCGGGTGCAGGCTGATGCCTTAGGGACCCCCGGCAACGGGTGTGCCGGGCAGTGACAGCACAGCCTTTTCTGTGCACGTGGGGTGGGGTCGCCTGTGGGGGGAGAGCAGGCGGCACCTGGCCTTTCGCCAGCTCTGTGGGGTTGGTTCGGTTCTGCTATGGGCACATGTTGCGTGTGCGTTTGCTGAGTGATGTGCTGGGGCGTTTTGGGGGTCCCCTGGCACCTCGCCAGCTCAGTCACTGCCTGGCTGGCTTCTGCCTCGTCTGACCCCAGTGACCACGCTCCCTGGGTGCAGGCTGCAGGGCCTTCCTGCCTGAGACTTTTACATCTTGGCTTTGGTGTCACTTCCAAGTTGTCATCGTTCCCACTGTGATTTTTTATTGGGGGGGGGGTTAAAGAACTTTAATCTTTCCATCCTGAGCAACTAATGTAAATATCTGGGTCAATTTTTTTTTCTTTTTGGCTTTAATTTTAAGGGGAAAAAAACAGCTGAGGCCTGATCAGCGCCCGTTATTCATTGGAACCTTATCCCCAAAGTGCTGTCGCTGACGTTTTCACGTCTGGGCCCAAGACCACCTGTGACGGTGACCGTGCTCTGTTTCCACACCGGCCCGGCCACCACCAGCCACGCGGAAGTGGGGGGACTTGGGTTTCAGAGGTGGTGGCCGTGTCCTGCGGAGCCCGGTGCCGCCCGACCGACCGCCCTGTGTCTTGTCCCTCCAGCCGCCGCCGTGGCATCGGGTCCTTCCCAGCCAGTCGGAGGCCTCCGTGCATCCTGCTGTTTGCTCCCGTTGGGCTGCCCAAGAGAGAAAAAGGAAAAGAATTGGACCTGCATGTTCAGATGGATTTCTACGATTTTTATTTTCTCCCTTGCCCCCTCCCTTCCCTTTTTGTATGTCCTCACGGCCCCAGCCCTTCTCAGAACAGAGCCAGCAAGCTGTGAACACGGACCAGCACTGATCTCGCCCAGACCCTGGAAGCCCAGCCACTAAAGTGTTTTCTAGAACGCCCTGGGGTGGAGATGGGCCTCAGGCCGCTCTCCAGAGCAGTGGCCAGTTGTATGTCCCGCCGTGTCAGCCCCTCCCACAGGCCCCCACGCCTCGGTCTGTCTGCAGGGGCCCCCCCCCCAGCCTGGGAGAAGCTGCCTTCTGAGTCGACCTTGGTCACCCGGCCATACCCTGCTGGGACAAGCTCACTGCCAGCCCCAGTCTGGGCACCAGCCTCCCCTGTGCCCTTGGACCACCGGTTCTTAGGTTGGGGACTCTGGCTTGCAGACTCCTGGGAGACCCTGTTTCCCGTGCCACGGGGCCCGCGGGGGCCTCTTCCCATCACTGTTTTGACAGATACGCGTTTCACCCCCTCAGCCCTCTCTTCTCCCTAGCACTTGCCCAGCAGGACGCGAGGGGCGTGCTCGGGACCTTTGGGCCACCATAGCCGTCCCACAGTCCCACTCGGGCGGGGAGTTGGGGGACCTGCTGGCCCCCTGTGCCAGCAGCAGTGTTGGAGGCTCCCTGGTGGTCTGCGAGGTCGGCCTGTGCCGTGAGTTATAGCAAACTGGTAGGAAGAAGGGCCGCCACCAGCAGCTGTCGCTCAGCCTGCGAGGTGGCCCTAACCCTTGAATGCTAGCCATGATGACAAGCGTGACGTGTGGGGAATAAATAGATGTGACCTCTGCCCAGCTCTGCGTTGACCTCGGCGCCACCCCTGCCCCAGGTTTCCAGGATCTCCCCAGCCTCGGGCGTCCAGGTTGCCAGGACACCACTGCCTGACGTGACACAACTAAGCACTTCCTGTGCCGGGGTTACACATGCCTGTCCCAGGTTCCTTCCCTCCCTCCCTTTGACCCCAGTCACTGCCCTGTGTGAAGCACAACCCCAGGGCTTAAGCTAGGCTCCCAGGTCCTCAGGGGCAGAGCCGCGGGCTGTTGTGCACGTAAGATCTCTGTCCCTAACCCAAGGACCCCAATACCCACACAGGGAGGGACGTCACAGGCGGGAAGGATCCCAGGGAGCTTCAGGCAGGTCACACCAGTCCTCGGCTGTGTGTGGGCCTCGTAGTCGTGGAAGGCACCATGGACACTAAACCTTAGGTGGGCGCAGCACCACGGCGACCCCCAGCAGGCCCAGTCACAGGCGAGGACACGAGCTTCGGTGTCTCCTGAGGCCCCAGCAGGTGACCGTCAGGCATGGTGCAGCCCGACCCATCACTGCCCGTGCTGTGCCAGGAGGGGCTGCCCGAGGCCCCCACCTCCATGTGAGCACCATGAGCTCCCTCCCACGAGGAAACGAAATCTCCAGGACCAGCCGTTATCTGTCCCCCAGAAAGTCAGGATACGGGCGGGTGCCAGCTGCCTCAGGACAGGGGTGTGCGGGGGCGAGGCAAAGCCAGTGCCTGTCTCACAGGGACTTTACCCGATATCCTGGGGGATGATGGACAGTGGGGATGTCTGTGGTGGTCACACTGGGGGCCTCCTGACGGGGTGGGGCCAAGGTACCGCTCAGCCCCACAGCGCCCAGGATGCCCCCAGAAAACACCCTGCCCTGATGTGTGCGGGGCCAACAGGGTTCCCTTACCCTAGGGACAGTGGCCATCAGCACGCGGCCCCCCAGCCCAGCAACATCAGCCTCGGAGGCTTGGTGGAAATGCAAATTCTTGGCCTCCCAGCCCCAGCCCTGGATCAGAAAGTCCCCTGTGTTTCCCCCAAACTTCGGGCGATTCCGCCCCACCAGGGTTCCAGGACCGCTGGTCGGGGCTCTCGTTTTGGGTTCACCATCTCAGCCGGGCTGTCCCGGTGCCCCCGCTTCAGGACTGCTTGGAGAAGAGCCACACATCGAGCCTCAGGCCTCCGAGGATGGCCACCGTCCCTCCCTGCGTTCCTGTGGGCCCCCGCTGGGAGGGCCCCCGCTGGGAGGACCCCCATGCAGCCTCTTAGCAAATTCCCCGCAAACTCATCCTGACTGTTGAGGAAAGATCCAGAAACTTTCCAATTTGGAACCGTTAGCAGAGTGGGAAGGAAAAAAACAAAGGAACTGTCACCATCACTCCCGGAGCCAGCAGCTTCTCTGACTTGAGAACCGTGTCACGATAATTGCTGCGCCATCCCACTCGGGTTAGAAATAGGATCTATCTGAACGCTCCTGTCAGAAACAACAGGAAAATGCGGTGATGAAACGGATCTAGCATAAGCCGTGACCCGGGCGGAGCTTCCAGGAGCGGCACGGCTGACAGTGGGACCATTCTGGGGCCTGTGTCTCCACCTCCACCCACTAGGCGCGTGGCTCCAGGGGCTGATGGCACCCCCACCCAGATTAACTAGGGAGAACAGTGACTCTTTTCCAGAAGCAGGGTCTCCACCGGGGGCCACTTTTCTCCCCAGCAGCAGGCGCCATGCGATGTCCCTAGACACTGCGTTTGCCACACCAGGATGCTCCTGGCATCCAGCCCCCATGGTGACAGGATGGCGCCCCTCGGACTGACAACCCTGACGTCAGCAGTGCCAGCCTGACGGCCCCGCCCCGCGGTGTCCCCAGCACACAGCCCTGGAAGAATGTGGCAGAGAAACGTGCCAAACGGTTTGCCACCGGCAGAAAACAAGCGCGTTCGCTGGCTCCAGCGCGGCCCCGTCTCCTCGCAGCTGAGATGTCGCCCCAGCCTGGGTCACGTGAAAACCAAAAGCCTAGTTGCTTGCCCTCCCCGACCCCGCTCCTTTTGCAAAGTCAATGATTTCAAAGGCGGAGCAAAGGCCAAGGGCTCCTGGGGTGGCCCCCGAAGATGACACCGAGGCCACCAGGTGGCGCGCCCACGCTGCAGCCTCCCGGCCACGGCTGCGGGGCGCGCAGCTGGGGCCGGAGAGGAGGAGGCTGCAGAGGAGAAGGCCGCGTCCTTCTAGCAGGGGGACTGCCCAGGGCGGCCCGGGGTCGCATCACATGGGTCTTTTCCACAGTGAGGGTGACGGGGCCAGCCGCCATGTCTGCTCAGCTCAAGGCTGTTCCCAGGTCTCCGTGAGGCTGGGCAGACTCGGGGAGTCCCTTCTGCTCCTTATTCTCTCTTGCTTATTGTGCTGCTTAAACCTATCAAAGTGCCATATATATTCACGAGAGTGCACAGGTGAATAGCCAACAGCTCGATGAACTCTCACTGAGGGAACATGCCATGTCATTGGCTCTCACACTGAGCAGGGAACCCAGCCAGCCCCACCACACTGCCTCTGCTCATTACCACCCCAAAGGGTGGCACTGCCCCAAGCTTCGATGCCACGAGTTGGTTTTGCCTGTGTTTGAAATGTGTGCAGATGGGATTTGTGAAAGGTAATAAAACCATAAAGATGGTGGAAGAATACATAGAACACGGTTTGGGGTAGGCAGCATTTCCTTGAAGAACACAAAAACAGTGAGGGTCAGTTCAGCCTGCCTATGTGGCTGGGCCACGACCCCCAGATATGTGGTCAAACACCAGTCTAGCTGTCGCTGAGGAGGTGTTTTTCAGATGAGATTAACGTTTAAATCAGTGGACTTTGAGAAGAGCAGATTGGTGGCAGTAAAATGTGGGTGGGCCGCATCTAATCAGTTGAAGGCCTTAAGAGAAAAGACAGGTCCCGGCAAAGAGACAGAGTTCTGCCTCCTGATGACCCCGGGACTCGAGCTGCCATGTCGGCTCTTCCCTGGGTCT
The DNA here is from genome assembly GCA_030015415.1 of Cynopterus sphinx. Lineage (NCBI taxonomy): Eukaryota > Metazoa > Chordata > Mammalia > Chiroptera > Pteropodidae > Cynopterus > Cynopterus sphinx. Next base: position 37,722,166 of record CM057390.1, on the reverse strand, counting down.
CCAGCCTGCCGGCCCACCCTGCAGACATCACGCCTGCCGGGTCCCACGATCGTGTGAGCCGGTTCCTTAGAATAAATCTGTCCATCTCCCTATTGGTTCTGTTTCTCTAGAGACACTGACTAATACAAGCTCTAAGCATAACTCTTTTTTTAAATCCACAAATTGGACTACGTTAAAAGAGAGGGAAAAGGTGAGCCGTTGAGTGTGTGAAGGCATTTTGCTATGAGTATTTGACAAACATGTAAATTACTGCTACAAACCAATGAGAAGAGGGGAAATAATCCAACTTTTTAAATGAGCAAAACACTTAGGCATTTGAAAAAACAGGATATGCAGTTGGCCAGTGAGCAAACAGAAGGGGCTTGATGTCAGTGAACATCAGGGGAACACTGACGAAAACCACCACGTGAGGCGCCTGCCCCAGAGCAGCCCAAACGGAGACATGAGCCAGTGCTGTTCCTTACAAAAATGCCCCAGGACTCAGCAGCGGTGGCCCACTCGGCTGTGGTCAGTGCGGAGACAGGACAGAGTGAGACGAGCTGAAAGAAAGGACATCAGGTGGACCGGGGACCCAGGCACAAGCTCCCAGAATCCTCTCTTGGTGGGGTCACCAGGATGAGCTTTGTTTCCCCTGGACAAGATGTGACACACTGTGAGGTGCGGTCTTCACAGAGACCCAGCACCTGGGGTCCCACTGGGGGTCGGTCATGTGTGTGCCTCTGCCCAACTTGTCCAAGACCCCAGACCCCAGGGGACAGCAGTGCTCGGTGTGACCTGCTTATTTACATTTAGGGATGGGGGCTGTCGGGGGAGAGGGTGGAGGTGACAGGAGCCCCCAGAGCCCCATTCCAGCCTCTGTTGGGGACCAGCCTTGCCGGCCAGCCTTCTTGAGACCGGACATCAGGTGGCTGTGTTGATTCTTCTGCACCTGCAGGGGGAAAGCCGGTCGCTCATCGAGTTCCACAGCTGAGCAGCTGCATGTGCTAGACACCTGGACGCCAGCACCATGGATGTGCACCCAGCAGCACCATGCCAAAGGCCACCACGGGCAGGCACAGTGACATTCAGAGCACTGGGAGACGCCTGCATGGGAAACCACACAAGTGAGCAACCCCGGCAAAATGGTGGCTGCTTGGGAGTCGGGGGTGGGCAGGGGTGAAGGAGAGTTTTGGGGTGCAGGTTACTGTACAGTCTTGATCATGAGGATGGTTTCACGGGTTTACACATGTGTTGACACTTATCAAATGGCACATGGGAAATGAGAGTCATTTATTGTACGTCGATCGTCCCCTGACGAAGCGGCTAAGATGGTTTGGTTTTGTATTTCCATGACTGAACATCATTTTGTTCTCCCATGAATCATCTCTGCACCTTCCTTCCCATTTCTACTTCAGGGTGTTTGTTCCCTAACAAGTGCTCTGTGTCATCTCTCATCGACGTCGTCTTCTGATCTGTCACTTGTCTCTTGAGCCCAGTCGTCATGTCTTTCACCAGGGAAGAATCTTAAGATAGCCAATGCAGTCAGATTTGTCAGTGTTTTCCTGTCGCACCTGCCCAGGTGTGAGTCCTGGCAGCTGAGACACTTTCACAAATATGTCTTGAATGAACAAAAGCCTGAAGCTCATGCAGCTCCGAGCAGCCTCACTCTAACTCTAATCAGAGACAGCTTCTTCTGTAGGAAGGAGTCATCTCGTGAGCATCTACCTGGTGTGCTATTGTTACAAGTGATCACTTTAGTTGTTGTTGTGAATTATGAAAACAAACAAAAAAGTCAAGTCACTTTGTGTCTAACCACAACTAAAAGCTCCCACCTCTTGGGTGCTTATCACAAAGCCGGCGGGAAGTCATGAACATCTCATACTTACCCTCCACAAAAGCAAACTCGGTCTCTCGACAACTCCACCTCTGTGCCTCCTCCAGTGCCTCCTATTTTTGTGAACACCCCGACACCTCCCCCTCCTGCAACCCACCCAGACGAACCAGCGCCAAGTCTGTCAATTCACCCTGCAAGTTATTTCTCAAATTCAACCACCCCCTCCATCACCCCTGCAAATGCCCTCATGTAAACTAGCCTCAGTTCTCACCCAAATGACACTTCACTGGTCTCCCTGCTTCCATGCTCGCTCCCTTGCAATTCAGTCTTTCTTTACACAGGAATCAGAAGAACCTTAAGACAGAAATAGAATCACAGAAATAGAATCACAGCCTTTACCTGCTTACAACCCTTCAACAAATCAAATTCCTTGACGTGTTCTGTACGGCCACCCCTAATCTCTCATCTTCATGTTGCTCACTGACCTTCAGCTGGCCTCGCTTCCCAGTTCCTCAAACCCAGCAAACTACTTTTCACTGTTGTATCAAATACCCCCTCTACCCCCTATTCTCACCACTCTTTACTTGGTTAATTCCCACACTGACCCTTTTTCTTTCCTGCATAGCACTTAGTACAGCCTGTAGTTTTTCCTTGGTGTATGTATATTACTTATCTTTTGCTGCATAACAAATCACTGCAGAAGTGAGTGGCTTGCAACAATGACATTTATTATCTCGCAGTTTCTGTGGGTCAGGAATCCAGATGCACTCAGCAGGGTCCTCAGATTCAGGGGCTCTCAGAGGCTGCAATCCAGGTGTCCGCTGAAGGCCCAACGGGAGTAGGATCCCGTCCCAAGACCACTCATGGTGTCATTGGCATTACTCAGTTCCTACAGGCTCAGTATACCAAAGGTCTCAGTCCCTTGTTGACTGTTGATGGGAGGTCACCTTCAGTTATTTGCCACATGGGCCTCTCTGATGTCTTAACTGGCTTCATCTAAGCATGCAAGTTGAAAAGGCAATAGGGAGAGTCATGCTAGTGAGACAGAAATGACATCCTATTACTTTGCCATATTCTGTTGGTTAGAACTAAGTCACCAGGTGCAGCACATGCTCAAGGAGAGGGAGCCACACCAGGGCATTGTGTCATCTGAGATCATCTTACAAGTCCTCTTCCTGCAGCTTATTATTTTGTTAATACATGTCTCCCCTAGACTGTGAAACATAAGGGCATGGACTTTGTTTTTCACTCTGTTGTATTAAAAAAAAATGTTTTAATCATGGTGAGATGATAACATTAAATTTTCTATTTTAACCGTTTTTTTAAGTGCATAACTTAAAAAAATATGGCATTAAGCACATTTAAAATGTCATACCATCATTCCCACTGTCCACCTCCAGAGCTTTCTCATGTTCCCAAACTCACACTCTGTCCCCATTACGTACTCACTCCTCTTCCCTCCCCCAGCCCCTCGCTCCAACATCTACTTTCTGTCTTTGTGAATCTGACTTCTCTGGGGAACTCCTATGAGTGGAATCACATAAGAAGTGCCGTGTCCTTCTGTGTCTGGCTTATGTCAGTGAGCATAATGTCCTCGAGGTCCATCCACGTTGTAGCATTCTCCACACTACACTTAGCGTCTCTCCCTATGCCTGGCTCAGGGGAGGCTAACAGTAAGGTTTTAGTTGACAAATGAATAGTCTTCTCCTTCATGTGTCTGGTTGATTTTATGGGGCCATAGAGAAAACTATTTTTTTCAATGTTCCCTTCTGCCCATCTAAAAATATCAATAGTCAACTGTCAATCTTCATCTTCCTTGACCTGTCAGCAGCATTGACATGACCACCAAACAATTCTGTGAAAATATGTTGGATCTGTCACGTTTCTGATCAAAACTCTGCAGTGGCTCCCATTTCCCTCAAAGCCCATTCGGTGTTTGCTGAGGCCTTTCCTTATCTCCAAACACACTCCCCCACCCGGCGGTGTCTTGGCCACCCTGCTTTACCACTATCTATCCACTTGCCTAACTTCTCCATGTGCCAGTTTTTGCTTAAATATCTTTTCCTAATAAGGTCTATTAGAGCATCTTATTTAAAATAGAAACCTATCACCCTTACTGGGCTCTATTATTCCAGAGCTTCTGACATAATTCCATGACTTATTACGTTTATCTGGTATTTTCTGTCTTTTCCCAGAATACATGCTCCAAAAGGCGGAGATCTCTGGCCCGCAGATGCTCTCCCAGAAAAGGTTCTGGCACGTGGTAGGCGGATATGTCGAGCCAACGGGTCTGCGTCGGAAGCCGACGAGAAGGGCACGGGCGGCGACGGCGCTCAGCAAGGCCCCCCTCCCGCTGTCGGCCGAGCGGCGAGCCGCGCAGGATTCAGCACCAGGCGCCCCTGGACAGCTCTGGAGGCCAAAGCGTGCCGGAACGCTCCCTCGTGGCTCGGAGTTTCCGGCCGGAGCCTCCCGGCGGCTGTACCCACCGCTGGCCGCGAGGGAACTACCTCTCGGCGCCGTCAGGAGAGGTGGAGTCGCAGGGTGAGCGACGGCCGCGGCAGCCAACCGCGTGGCGCTCCAGCTCCGCGGAGCCTGGGGAGGCCAATCGGCGGGGGCGGGGCGCGGGCCGCGGCGCGCGGATTGGGCTCCACCGGGAGCAGCGCCGTCTGGGCCGGGCCGCGCGGCCGTTGAGCGTCGCCGGCGGGCGGGCAGGGAGCGCGGCAGAGTCGCAGGTACGTGCGGGCCGGGCAGGCCCTGGGGCGGGGCGGAGCGGGGCGGCCTGGGGCCTGGCGGATGCCCGCCCTGGCCTCGCCCTCCTCGGCGACTCAGTGCGATGTGCGCCCGGCGGCCCCCGCGGGGCACGAGCGGCCCCTCCAGGGTGGGCCAGGTCGGCCCCGCCGTCCGCGGGGCGCCCTCGGGCGCCCGGGCGCACAGACGGCGTCAGTGGGTGCGGGTGAATGAATGAATGAATGGACGGACGGACGGACGAGTGCGGCCGTCCCCTCCTCGGCCCGGCCTCCTCGGCTCCGGCCACCCTCACGCCCACCCAGCATGTGTTTCTTATTGGGCGCCCACTGTGTACTCGGCTTTGGGCTCCGGACAGACTCCAGCCCCCTGCAGAGGTCGCTGCCTAAAGTTAGTGGGGACATTTAGGGACTTTTAAACGACGTAGGTCCCCGTAGCACAAATGATGGTAGGAAAATGGCAGGCAAGGGGGTGGGAGAGGCCTCTCCAACCGGTGGCATCTGATCTGAGACCTGCAGAGCTGACTGAAGCGGGGGTGTGGACACGGAGAACTGGGCGGCGGAGGGGAAAGCGTGATGACGGGAGCAGCCGAGATCCCTCCGTGCTCACAGCGACATTTCCAGGTCCAGGGCAAAATCTGTGCCGCCTGGGCTCATTGAGTCGTGTAAAGAGGGCCACATGCTCCGGTGCATTCGTTTGTCTAGCCAGCGGTCACTGAGCATTTGTCGTGGGTCAGGCCTCTCGGTGAGTACAAGGGTACAGTATAGGGTGGGGATCAGCCAGGGAAGGCCCCTCGGGTCCTGGTGGCAGCGAGCTGAAAGACACGTTGCCTTTGGAGGGCTGGGGAGAGAAGTAAGTGTTTCAGGCCAAGAGGACAGCCCTTGCAGGGCCCCTAAGGCAGGAACAACCTTGGCACATCCAGGGACCACGAAGGCCGGAGTGGGGTGAGGGACAGCAGGAGCCCATGGCCCAGAGCTTTCACCTCAGGACAAAGTGTTCAGATTTTATGTGAGGGCAGCGGGAAACCAGTGGAACACCCCCACCTGATAGAACATTCTGTAGCCATGGAAATGTTCTTTGTTAATACGGTGGCTGCTACACTCACATGGCTACCGAGCCCTTGAAATGCATGTAGTACATCTGAGGGGCTGAGTCTTGCGCGCTCTCCTTTTAATGAACGTAAACAGACACATGGGGCCGGCGAGCGCCATATCGGACAGTGCAGCCGTGGGGAACGATCTGCAGGAGACGGGGACATGTGCCGGGCCATGTGCCGGGCCCAGAACGGGGTCAGGTATTGGGGTGGATGGGCTTGGTTGGATGACCCAACAGCTGATGTGCTTGCTGGCGCTTGCAGTGGCTGGACTGGGCATGAGGCCCCGGTAGCACGCCGTGGGCCGGGAGTGTGCCGCTGCCACGCATGGTTCGGCCCCTCAGTGAGTGCAGCAGCCCAAGCCGCCACCATGGTGAAGCTGCTGGTGGCCAAACTCCTGTGCATGGTGGGCGTGTTCTTCTTCATGCTGCTCGGCGCCCTGCTGCCCGTGAAGATCATTGAGATGGACTTTGAGAAGGCCCAGCGCTCCAGGAAGGTCCTGTCGCTCTGCAACACCTTCGGAGGTGGTGTCTTCCTGGCCACATGCTTCAATGCTCTACTGCCCACTGTGAGAGAAAAGGTAAGGCCGCACTGCGCCCCTTACGGCCAAGGCCTGTGACACTTTCTCAGCTCTGACCCCGACCCCGGCGAGGGTCTTGACACCCCAGGATGATGGGGAATAGAAATGATTTTGCCATGGGACCGTGAGTCGGCTCTTCCCTCTGGGCCTCATCTGGTAAACAAGGGGTTTCAACTAGACCTGGGGGTCCCAGCCGGTGGGCTTGTTGGTCATTCGTGGACCAGACTGCCTCCCCCAGGCTGCGGACACTTTGTCCTGGGACTGGCGGTTGTGGCCTCTCTCCAGCCGCTGTGTCAGTCAGCTGCCACTGCACAATGACAGGCTTGGCACCTTAGGACGGCCCCTGTTGACTGTCTCACGGCGTCCGTGGGCCAGGGCTGGGCCCTCTCTCCAGGCTCTCAGGAGGCAGCAGTCACGGTGTCACGTGCTTTGCTAATTGAACGGTGGCGTCAGACAAACGCCGTCGCATTGGTGGCGAGGGTCCCCGCTTCTGAACCCCTCTTGCCTTCCCCCTCCCTCCCTCCGTTGCAGCTCCAGAAGGTTCTGAGCCTCGGGCACATCAGCACCGACTACCCGCTGGCGGAGACGCTTGTGATGCTGGGCTTCTTCCTGACCGTGATCCTGCAGCAGCTCGTCCTGACCTTCCGCAAGGAGAAGCCCTCCTTCATCGACCTGGAGACCTTCAACGCCGGCTCAGACGCCGGCAGCGACTCGGAGTACGAGAGCCCCTTCATGGGGGCTACGCGGGGCCACACGCTCTACGCAGAGCCCCGCGCCCACAGCCATGGGCTGAGCGTCCAGGAGCTGTCGTGCTCCAGCCCCCTGCGCCTCCTCAGCCTGGTCTTCGCGCTGTCAGCCCACTCGGTGTTTGAGGGCCTGGCCCTGGGCCTGCAGGAGGAGGGCGAGAAGGTAGTGAGCCTGTTCATGGGCGTGGCCATCCACGAGACGCTGGTGGCCGTAGCCTTGGGCATCAACATGGCCCGGAGCTCCATGCCCCTGAGGGACTCAGCCAAGCTGGCTGTCACCGTGAGCTCCATGATCCCCCTGGGCATCAGCCTTGGCCTGGGCATTGAGAGTACCAAGGGCGTGCCCAGCAGCGTGGCCTCCGTGCTGCTGCAGGGCCTGGCGGGTGGCACTTTCCTGTCTGTCACCTTCTCGGAGATCCTGGGGAAGGAGTTGGAGGAGAAGAACGACCGTTTGCTCAAGGTCCTCTTCCTGGTGCTGGGCTATGCCGTGTTCGCCATCGTGGCCCTCCTCAAGTGCTGAGCGTCCCGAGCCCTTGGGGAGCCCTGGGCCAGACACAAGGGGACCTCAGGTGCCTGGCCTCCACCCGCGCACGATGGGGTCCGGGTCAGGCCGTGCCCCAGGCCCTACGCCCCCAGCCTCGGGGCTCCACTACTACTTGTACAAATACTTCTCTTAAAGCTATTTCCCACACTGCGTGGCCACGTCAGCCTCTGGGTGGGGTTCTGGTGACACACGGGAGGTGGGGCCGGGCGCCCACACGGGTCTGGCCGAGACCGACCTCTCTCCGCTCACCAAGCTGTGGCCCAGCGCGGGAGATGCTGGAGGCTCTGAGGCCTCTGTCCTCTGCCACCGGCCGGACCCGTTGCTGACAGAGGCCACCGGCGTGGAGTATCTGTTCCTCGGTTAGATGGGGTGGCCCCGTGACTCCTGTCACCCGAGGCTGCGCCTCCAGGGCTACAGCAGATCCCGGTGCTGCCTTCCCTGCCTTCTGGGGAGCGTGCCCTTGGGGACGGGGGCTGTTGGGCCAGGATGAGCCTGCAGGTTCCCTGAGGGAACAGACACTGGGCTGAGAGACCTGTGGGCAGGGTGGGGGCGGCATGGCCATCTGTGTGCACCCATGGTCTCTGGAGCAAGATGGACTGGGCCGTGGCGCGGGGGCCACACAACGAGATTCCCCAGTAGACACTGAGGCGACCCATCCCCGGGGAGCCGGAGGGCAGAGACGAGCAGTCTAGTGGGGCTGGTGCGAGCCCTGGTTCCGTGGCAACGGCCCGTTAGCCTGGGGCCGTCATCCTGGCGACCCAGGGCATCCCCGGGGAATGGGAGCCCGGGCATCGCGTTGGGCCTTTCCTGGGAGATTTGCTTGGAGATGAGGCTAGAGCGGGCTCAGGCCTGACATCCCACACGGGATTTCACGGCCGCGGCGTCGCCCAGCTCTGCCTGGGCTGCCCAGCCCTCATGCCCTTCCTCCTCCTGCCGTGAACGCGGGGCAGGGGCCCAGGTCTGCGCCTTCCTGCAGTCCCAGACTTTCTGCGCCCACCGACAGCAGTGGTGCCACTTAAGGTCCCCGACAAGGACAGGCCTTTCCGCCCGTGGCCCTGGGCCTGGTGGGGCCTCCTGCCATCACTGTGGCCAGGTCGGGACTCCAGGAGCAGCTGCTGCTTGTTCCAGGGTGGGCGCCCCAGGGGCCGGCCTGCTGCTGTCCGCTCAGCCCACCGGCCACGGTGTGAGGACGCACAGCCTCGTGACAGCCACAGCCTGCACCGATGGTACAGGAGTGGGGAGCAGGGACGTGTGTCTGAGACCCCTGCCCTCCGCTCTGCCGTCCCCCACCCGGGCACTGCCAGAAGCATTGGGCCTGTTTCCAGGGACTTCTGTCTGGACCTGTTCCTGGGGACTCATCTCCAAGTCCTGCATGGCCTGGCCCTGACCCCACGCCAGGAAATGACCCTAGGGTGTGGGGACATCACCTTCTCCAAGTCCTAAATCCAGCACTCCAGCCCCCGCCTGCCCCACTTCCATCCACCCAGAACTGGAGGGGTCCGCTGGGTTGGCCTTGGCCCCAGTTGGGCAGGTTGCTATGGAGTCTGCCTTGGGCCAGGTGTGGGATGGAGCATGGGGGCCTCTGTCTCCCCAAATCCTGTGGGACAGAGCACTCTGTCCCAGGGGTCCCAGCTCCATAACCCTCATTCACATCGCCGAAAGCACACACAGAAGCTCACTGGGCTGGCCCTGGGAACATTGCCTGCCCCCCACCAGTTCCCATGTCCCTCTTCCCTGTCCCCATTGGTGCTTTCAAGGCCACATTGGCCCCCTCAGTCAGCTGGCTCCCAGCAGCAGGCCCAGGAAGGGCACTGCCACGCCAGTGACACCCCTCTGCCTGCCCCGCAGGCACTGCCTCTTCGAGCCCCGCATCCTCGCATCCCTGCGTGCCTCCCCGACCCCTGACTTCTGGGCCGTGGCCACCCCAGCTGCCCCTCTCCCGGGGATCTCACCAGCCCCAGCAAAGCTGCTTTTGGGCCCTGGGTAACAGCCCCCAGAGGTCTGGGAGGTAAAATAGGAGGGGACTCAGGCGGCCCCTCTGGTCCCCAAGGCCACCCCTCCTGTCTGCTGTGGTTGAGGAGCAGGGTCAGCCTCGCACAGCCAGCCGCAGCAGTGACCATGTCTTTGGCCAACGTGGGTCAGTCCAGGAGATTCTGCCCTAGAAGACACTTGGTGACTTCTGGGGACATCTGTGGTTGTGACCCCTGGGGGTGCTCCTGGCATCGAAAAGGTGGGGGGCAGGGAGGCTGCTTGGGCCCCACAGAGCCCAGGGCGTCTCCACAGAGTAACCCAGCGGCCCCGCCGCCCTCTGAGGTCCGCCCCTCGTCAGGGTTCACGGCACAGGCGGCTCAGGCAACAGCTGGATGGAGTCGAGCAGGTTCCCCTCCTCCATCTGGAGACAAAGGAGGAGAAAACCGGGAGGTGGCACCCGGGCCTCCGGGATTGAATCAACCATAATAACAGCGTGTCGGGGCTCCTGTTGTCTGCTGTTTGTGTTTCTTGCAGGGGCCTTATTAGTGAGGGCGAGGAGGGGCGTGCCGGTTCCCGGGCCCGACTGCATCCTCGGGGCCCCAAAAAGCAGGCAAGGGGTGGGGTGGTGTCTCCCAGCACACGGCGCCTTCAGACCTGCTCGGGCCGCCAGCTCAGGACCCTAGGCCACGTGCGCACGCCCACCCAGCATCCCAGCCCGTGCCGCCCTGAGCTGCGTGTCAGCTTCAGAGCAGTGACAACCCATCTGACCTTCCCAGAGCCAGGGGCAGGCTGGAGGGTGGGGATGGGAGCGGGGCTCTCAAGGGCGGAGGGGGCTGCTGCAGGGTGTGTGGGTGGTTCTGCGAAGACCCTAAAACTCGCCTCCAGGCTGTTGGAGTGCTGAGACCAGATTGGGCTGGATCAGAGACCCCCTGTCCCAGCCCCACCCCTCCACTGCTCCTGGGGCAGGAACACCTGAGCTGGCAGGTGCGGTGTCTGGCCCAGGGCTGGAGCGGCTGCCGCGTGCCCTGCCTGGGCCCAGCCCGCTTTGGCAGCATCGCTGTGTTCATCCAGAAGCAGGGACAGCAGAGGGTTCCACCCGCCACCCGCCTCCCCCTGGCAGCTGCACCACGGGCTTGGGGCGGGGGACAGGAGAGGCCCTCATGGCCCCTGCTGGGAACACTGCTGCAGGGAGGAGCCCCACGGGCTGCCAAGCCAAGTGGAGTGGGGACAGGTAGAACGCTGTCCCTTGCAGTTGAGCCCATTCCCTCCTCTGAGCCCCAGTTTCTGCAGAGGTAGAGCGACTCCATCCACCCCGGGAACTCCAGGACTGTCCCCATTGGCCCTCCAAGGGGAAGGGGGTACAGCCATTCTAGTTTGGGCATCTGGGGAGGGGGTCGGGCCTCTGAGCACCAGGGAGTGCGAGGAAGGGATTCTGGGGCCTGTCTTCCCCTGGCCGAGAGCCTGGCCTGGCAGCTATAAATAGCCAGAGCAGAGTGGCCCCGCTGCTGTGCCCACAGCCCGTGCATGAGTCAGCCTGCCCCAGCCTGGGCTGGCGTCTGGAAGAACCAGAGGCCAGGCCCAGCGCCACCGGTCACTCAGGAGACGAAGGCAGGCAGGGCAGTCAGAGTGGCAGGTGGTGCGCCGTCCTCACAGTGCCTAGGTACCCAGCAGCCCCACGTAGGTGGACGCCCAGACCACTCCCAGCGACCCTGAGACTGGACAGCAGTGAGCCTCATGGGGAAACTGAGGCCCAGAGGGGTGTTTGGCTGGGATGCACAGCTCAGCCCAGACGACAGGATTTGTCTGCCCATGGGCTGTCTCCACGTCCAGCTGAGAGGCGGAGGGCGGGGGCCAGGCCGCACTCTGAGGGGCCTTCCATGGCCAAGAAAAGGGCAGGGGTGAAGTGTGTGGGGCAGGAGAGCTGGAACAGTGGAACTTGGGTGCCAGGCTGAGACCTCAGGCAAAGGAGACGAAGAGGCATGAGAGGGAGGAGGCCCCTGTCGGAGGCTGGGTGCTGAGTGCTGGAGTGGGAGGCAGCGGACAGAGCGATCCTAGAAGCCAGGAAGGAAGCATGGGGACGATCCAAGCGGGAGAGGCCTGGGGACACGGCTGGGGGGCTGGGGAAAGGAGAAGTGGGACAGCAAACCCCAGAGGAGTCTGCCTCAGTTAGGACCATGGAAACAGTGGGTCAGTGAGAATTGAGGGGCCAAGAGCCAGGGGGACCCTTGGGCTCCCGCTGACCATGTGCTCATACCTGATGACGGGGAGCTCACCACCTCCCAAAGAGCCTCTTTCACCCTCAGACTGCTGACCCCAGAAAGCTCCCCTCACGGGACCTTAGTGTCAGCCTCCCCAGTAAGGGGTGCCTTCCTCCAGCAGGCTCAGGGGCTGGGGCTACCTCGTACCCACCCTGGGCCCGGCAGCTGCACCCCAAAGTCCATTCCTCTGAGCTGAGCCTCGGCTCTCCAGGTCTTCAGGAGGGGAAAGGCGATGCACCTCGTGAGCAGACACGTAAATGCAGACGCACCAAACGCACAGAAGCTCTCCAGAGACCAGCGTTTATTCTCAGAATTACCTGTTTGAGGAGGATGAATACTTCCGAACCGGAACACTAAAAAGACCTTCCCTCCTAGCCCCCCTTGTCCATCCTCACCTTCAAATGCCCCACCCAGAGTTATCAGAGACCCGGCTGCCCTCCCCCTAGGTGGGCTGCTCTTAGGGGCCCCGCCTAGACTCAGGTCATGCGCAGGACCCTTCTATCCCCCCCTTCCACAACCCCTGGGGAGTAGTCTCCAGGTCCACCCCTCCCCCCTTTCCCCAGCCCAGGGGCCCCCTCTGCCTTCTCATACATCTGTTTGTCGGCTGATCGATCACTTATTTATTCCACCGAGGCACCTCCCCTGGTGGGGCACTGAGCTGGCCCAGAACCCCACGAACCCCAGGGCTGCTCTTCCAGACCCCTCTCCGCAGTTCTGCTAAGGGTTCCTTCCCTTTGTCACCCAGCCCCGGCCGCGGGACCTCGACTTTGTCCCATTCCTGCCCAGCACCTGCTTTTCGGGGTGACCCTGGGCGCGCCAGCTCCCGCTCGCGCTCCAGGAAGAAGCAGACCCCACTTTCTCTGCGCTCCCGCGTCCTGGCGACCTTCCCGGGGACAGGCAAGGGCCGGTGCGCGGGGCCTGCGGGCGGAGAGGGCCCCCCGGCGCGCGGCGGGCGGGGGTCCAGGCGGGGGTCGCGCGGCGGGGCGGGGGTCCCGGGCCTGGGGGGAGGGGCGCGGCGGGGCGGGGTCCGGGCCGGGGGTGGGCGCGCGGCGGGGCGCGGGGCGGCGGTGACCTAGGCCGGGGCGCGGGTCCCCGGGCGGGGCGGAGCGCGCGCCCGGCGGGCGGGGCCGGCGCGGGCGGGGCCGGCGGGCGCGCGGGGGGCGGCGCGGGCGGACGCGGAGACGGCCAGCGGCAGGGACGAGCGCCCAGGTAGGCGGCAGGGCCGGCGGGGCGGGCGGGGGCCGGGGCCAGGCTGCCGCATCCCCCCGCGCGCCCCTCTCTGTCCGCGCCCCACACTGGCGGCCGGCCCGCGGGACCGGGCCCTGCTCCCCGCCGGGCCCCGCCCCGGACCCCTGCGCCCCGGCCCGGACGCCGCGGCTCCCACCATGGACAGCGCCCGCCCCGGCCTCCCCCCACCCCTCCCCTCCCCGCGGCCAAGCCGGCCCGCTCAGCCCCCTCCCCGGCGGGGCGCCCCGCGCAGCCCGGCTGGGCCCTGGCCCTGGGCCCCCAGGGCGAGGCTCAAGGCCAAGACCCTCGGCCCTAGGAGCCCCTCCGAGGCCGGCCCCTCCCCCACCACGCAGATTCTCCTGGGCGGAGGGGCGCCCCTGAGCCGGCCCCTCTCTCCCGCCCCCTGGAGCATGCCCTTCCTCCCCAGGCCCCTCCTAGTCACACGGTCCCTCGGTCACACCGCCCCCAACTTGAGCAGACACCCCCCGCCCCTCTCCCCGGGGTCAGGCAGCTTTCTTGCCCCCAGGTGGCTGCCACCCGGTGCTGCACTATGGGACCCAGGGCCGGGCTGAGCAGGGTCTCGGGGTGGGCTGCTTCGCACAGCGCCGGAATGCGGGCTGTGAGGCCAACTAGGGCCGTTGGAATCCCACTCTGCTCGGCTGCTTCCCTGCTCTGTGACCTTGAGCTAGTGCCTCCCACCCTGGGTGCCTGAGACCCCCCTCCCACTCTCACCCTGCAGGAGGTGGGGTGGTTTTCCAACAGCCCCAGCGGGGACTGGCATGGAGTGGGGGTTACCCAATGTGGGCTCCTCATCAGGAGTCAAAGGCCCTGGCAGGGCCTCTCCCCCAGGACACCCCAGCTGGTGAGTCTGCAGCCCTGCTAGGGGTCTACAGCCAGCGCAAGGCCCCCGGGGCCAGTCATGGCCATGCCTGCCTGCACGCCAGGTGCTTGCTCCTCAGGGCGCCCACCCAGGATGGGCAGTGACTGCAGAGCCAGCTGGCACCCCTCACCAGCCCCCCACACAAAGTCCTCCCAAGCTGAGCACTGCCATGCATGTCATATGTCACCATGCCTAGCAGTCGGCCACGAGTGAGCACTGCCGGGGCTCCTATAATTTGTGAGAGATGTGCCTGCTGCGGCTTTCACCGCGCATCCTTTTCTGAAAAACCTGGTCCCGTTGCTCATCCAGAGCGTGACTTCCCAGCCCATGCAGGCCAAGTGCTTGGCCCCTGAGCGCCTGGGGTGGGCGACCCTGCTCATCCATTCTTTCCGAGGGCTCCCCCCTGCCAAGCACCTCCTAAGGGCTCCCTCCAGCTTACCACACCCTCGCCCCACAACTCCGGGGGACTGGGCACTGTGACCGCTCATGGTTCACAGAGAAAACCGAGTCTTGGGGACACCAAGTTACCTGCCCACACTCCTGCTACCAGATTCACACCATCAGGTCTTACACACACATGCACACAAACATCTGATACACACACCCCTAAGGGAAGTGACTGGGTTGAGATGCAATCTTACGTCTCCTCTTCCACTGTGGACCACCCCCAAGCCGGGGGACCCTCAGGGGTGGCTGGGAAGGAGGAAGGGGAGGGTTCTGTCCCGCTCTCTGTTCTCCAGTAATGACTGCGGATGCTGGAGCCAGGCCTCCTGCCCTGCCACCTCCACTTCCAGTGTTTCAGAAATCACTGTGCCGTGTGGTGTCCCCAGGCCACTGGGCCTCTCTGAGGGCAGGAGAGGGAGAGATGATCAGGGGACAGCCTCCTGGGGGGTTCCGTACCCAGGACACCTTGGGCCTGACCGGAGGCCAGGGCAGGCAGACCGTGGTTAGGGAGCGGGAAGTTTTCTCTTTGGCCTCAGTTTTCATTTTCTGCCCCCAGCCCAGGCTGTGCGCCCCTGCCTCTTGGGGTTGCCATCCCGAATCAGCATCGTGATTTGCAAATTGGGGTTCTTGGGCCTCCAGCGTTGGGGTCACGCATATGGGATGAAGGCAGGCGATCGGCCTTACAATGCAGGTGCCGAGGGTTGAGGCCCTGCGAGCTGCACTTTAAAGATGCCCCCAGGACGTGGTTCCATAGAGTAGCCGTGAGCACGTCTGCTTTACACACAGAAGGTCCTGGATTTGCGCCCCAGTGGGGCCACGGTCCATGGTCTATGGCCATGCCACTCTGAACAAGCCCGATGTCTGATCTCGGAAGCTAAGCCGGGTAGAGCCTGGTTAGTGCTTAGATGGGAGACCACCCAGGAAGACCAGGTGCTATAGGCATGAATAATAATAAATAATAAAATAAATAAATAAAAATGCTGGGGAGAGGCACCGCACGGCATCCCCCACTTTGCCGAGTGGGAAACTAAAGTTCAGGTGGCAGAGCAGTTTGCCCAGGTCACAGAGCCGGCCTGAGGGAGCCCACCGCCACGCCGGGGAGGGAGGGAGAAGCCAGTGCAGCCTGGGATCCACAGGAGGGGAAAGGACTCAGCCCCACGCCCCTGCCCACCCGCAGTCCCCTGAGAAGGAGCTGAGGCCCTGGGTTGGGTTGGGGGAGACCACGCAGAAGGGGCCAACTGCGGAGTCAGCCGGACCCACCAGAGGCTTTCCTGGGACTCAGGAGCCCGAGAAGCCACTTCTCCTGCCCCCCAGCCCGGAGCCATCCCTCCCACCTGGTGGCCTTCTGCGCCTGACACTCCTCTCTGCACAGGGTCGGCCCGGGGTTCTGGCAGCTGGCACGAGCCCTCCTGGCCCAAACCCCATCCCCGGCGTGGAAGATGCCCGAGCAGAGCAACGACTACCGCGTGGTGGTGTTCGGCGCGGGCGGCGTGGGCAAGAGCTCACTGGTGCTACGCTTCGTGAAGGGCACGTTCCGGGACACCTATATCCCCACTATTGAGGACACCTACCGGCAGGTGATCAGCTGTGACAAGAGTGTGTGCACACTGCAGATCACCGACACTACGGGCAGCCACCAGTTCCCGGCCATGCAGCGGCTGTCCATCTCCAAGGGCCACGCCTTCATCCTGGTCTTCTCGGTCACCAGCAAGCAGTCCCTGGAGGAGCTGGGGCCCATCTACCAGCTCATCGTGCAGATCAAGGGCAGTGTGGAGGACATCCCCGTCATGCTGGTGGGCAACAAGTGCGACGAGATGCAGCGGGAGGTGGACACCCGCGAGGCCCAGGCCGTGGCCCAGCAGTGGAAGTGCGCCTTCATGGAGACGTCCGCCAAGATGAACCACAACGTCAAGGAGCTGTTCCAGGAGCTGCTGACGCTGGAGACGCGCCGGAACATGAGCCTCGCCATCGACGGCAAGTGTTCCAGCAAGCAGAAGAGGACAGACCGCATCAAGGGCAAGTGCGCCCTCATGTGAGCTGGTGCCGCCACCCACCCCGCACCACCCCCCCAGCACCCCTGCAGCTGCGCTGCCTTTCCGCCCCTCCCCCACCTCTCCATCCCCTTCACCTCTCCGCCCAGACTCGAGGTCCCGGAGAACCCGGCAGGTCTGGGGCTCCCACCTGGCTCTGTCGCATCCCTCCGCCTTCACCCATCTTCGTGCCCTGCCCTCTTGCCTGTACCCCCCCGAAGGCAAGTGCAGGAGGTGGTCCCCCTCAATCTGCACATGGGAAAATGGGGAAGCTGCCTGTCCCCGTGGGGACCCAGGTCGCCGGTTTGCCCCGTCTCTGCCTATCTCCATGTGGCCCAGGACCCTCATCTCTGCCCCTTTCTCTTGGGTGACCTCAGCCAGACCTGTGCCGCCCCCGCCATCAGGTCACTGCGACCTTGAGCGGAGGAGAAAGTCGGAATGCACCCGGACCTCAGATTTTGTTTTCCCCTGTTCAGTGTTTAACACATACTTCCCCACCCACCTCCATCCCTTTTGGCCTCTGGCCTGTGCCCCCCGCTCTGGTCTCAGACCACCCTCTCGCTTCTGTCCTCACGACTTGGAGGGAGTCCTTGTGGGATGGGCCTCAGGCTGCCAGGCAATAACCACAGGGCCCATAGCAGCACCCCGCCAGCACCCCACTACTCACCCCCCCCCCGGGCCTGGCGTGCAGGGAGGGGGGGCCAGGATCGGCTGATGGCCACAGCACAACTCTGGGGACCGCCCACTGCAAATGTGGGGCCTTCCTGGACTTGGCTCATAGCAGAGATTGGCACGGCGCATCATCAGCAAGCCCCGGGTGGAGGTCTGGGGTGCAGAGGAGTCTCTGGGGCTCCATTAGGGGCAGGTGACTGGACTCACTATAAGCAGAATTTGAGGGGCTCAAGGCAGAGCCCTGCTCAGGCTGCCTCCTCCCACTGCCTGCACCCCTGAAAGGGGACCCCCCAGGAAGGCGTGTGTCATGGAGTTGGGGTATTTCTGCCACCATGAGATCCTGAGTATTTTGTGAGTGTCCGGATAACTCTATGTTCATGGGACCACCCTGTGGAGCTGTGTCTGATGAGGATGGTGACCTGGGGGGTGGGAGAAGGGCTGTGTTTCTGCATGTCGCTGCAGGGGTCAGTGGCTGTGGCGTGTGTATGTGTGTGTGTGGCTGTCACCAGGGTGGTGTGCACGTATGACAGTCTGTGTAATGACGTGTGGGTTGTGTGTAGTTGTGGGTACTGTGTTGTCAACAGGACTGAATATGTGTGACGTTCCAGCTTGACTGTGACGTAAGTGGCTGTGCTTCTGGAAGCGGGTGACGTGATTTATCAGAGAGCATCTGTGAACCTGTTTGTCCTCACTGTGCGAGGCACATGAAGCCTGTCTGACTCTGTAGCACCACAGCTCTCGGTCCCAAATCTGTACCTGTCAGCGATGGCTGCGTAACAAATGACCACAAACTCGGCAACTTAGGACCAAACAGACACCACCTCCCAGTTTTGGTCAAAAGCCCGGGAGCAGCTCGTCAGGCTCCCTGCTCAGTGCTCAGTGCTGCCTGGGGCGCAGCCTGACCCGAAGGCTGGGCTGAGGGGGACCTGCTTCCAGCTCAGTGGTGGTCGGCAGCGCTCCGGGCCCTGCGTTGTGGGACCGAAGGCCTCAGTCGCTCCCTGGCGGTCGGTGGGAGCCGCCCTCTCCCTCTGTCCGCCCCCTGCCCCGTGGGCCTCTCCCAGGGCCTGTCACAGCATTGGGTGTCACTGGTGTGAGGAAGCTGTGTGGGTATGTGCTTGTGTGTGCTTGTGCAAGCTAAGACTGACCTGTGCTTGTAAGAGAGAGAGAGAGGCCATGGGGCTGTCCAGTCAGGTGACCACGCGGGACTGTCGTCTGTGTCCTGTTTGGTGGCAGTGTGTTTTTCTTTGTTCCTGTGACTGTTCACCAAAGCTGACGGGGCACACTATGAGAGAGAGTGCGAGTGTGTGTGCGTGACTGCTGGGCACACGGATGGGGCACAGAGAGCTCGCAGCATCCTGCCTGAGCACAGCTGAGCCCCTCATGCTGGGGGCGGGTTTCAGGGCTGCCAGCCACTGGCATTGCCCCTCCCCAACCCAGGAGCCTTTCCTGGGCCTGGAAGGTGCCAGAGAGGGTGGGGCTGGGCAGGGGTCTTCGCCCTTTCTCAGGGACACACCCTGATAGCACAATCTCCCTGGGGTTCCACCCCTCCAGGCTTCTCCCGCCTCAGGCCCCGCCCCTACCTGGGAACAGAGGCTTCCGCAGCTGGAGGGCCAGAACCTGCCCTGGCTGCTGGCCTGTCCTTCCTGCGCCACCCTGGGTCTGGGGACCATGCCAGGTCATGCTTGCTGTGATCCCATCTCTGCCCCTCTCCCCACCCCAGCCCCCGCATGTGGGTGCCCCCCGCCCCCGGTCGTAGGGTCTGTGTAGTGTTTGCTCTAGAAATAGTCTTCCTGCAATAAAGAAGTGGATCCTATGGTCCCCACCAGTGTGACTTCTTTGGGGTTGGTGGTCAGGTGGCCATCTGTAAAGGACGAGGACATGAAGAATGGGGAGGTGAGGGATGAAGGTAAGGGACAGGGTAAAAAGTGGGGGCGAGAAAGGGAGGAACTGAGAGGTGGCCAGTGAGAGCCACTAGGGTGTGGGGCAGTGAGAGATGGGGATGTGACATGTGGACAGGGGACAGATGAGGAGGTGAGAGAGGGCCATGAAGAAGGGAGGAGAGGCACAGCAGTCTGGGCTCGTCCCGTCTCCTCGGGCCTCAGTTTCCCTATTTGCTCTGCATGTATAACCTGGGGGCACCTTCCTGGCCTGGACTCTGTGAACTTGGGCCACTGCCCTGCAGGGTCCAGCAGAGGGGGTTGTTGGGGGAGCTCATGGGAACCTCACTCTGCTCACCAGTCCTGAGCAGAGAGGGACCGTCTTCCTCCCTGCTCCTGCCCCAGGTGACTTCTCTCCTGCCACTCTTCCCCGCCCACACATACTAGGCCAGGCAGGCGTCTCAGTGGGAAGAGATAAAGCCTCGTTTCAGGATAAACTGGGAAGAAGATGAGACACCATCCATTTACTTCATCGTTAGTTCATTCATTCAATCAGTATCTACTAGATACCAACTGTGTGCCTGGTCTTCCCTGGATGTTGGACACACAACAAACCCAACTCAAACCCCAAGTTTTCTGGCCTCTCAGAGCTTGTAACCTACTGGTGGGAAGGATGCCCCTCCCCCCCCCACAGAATTGAATCAAATAGTTTCTGATACATGCTGTAGAGAAGGGAAACTTGGACCCCAAAAGTGACATGGTGGCAGGAGTTGGGTGGTTAGGAAGTATGGGCTGAATGAGGAAGTGACATTGAGGCAGTATGGCAAGGTGGAGTAAAGGCCAGCCCCAAGAGAGTGAGCTGGGATGGAACACCAGGTCAGGAGAACAGCATATGCAAAGGCCCTGGGGCAGGGACCGATGAAGGCTGGGAGAGGAGTGAGGGCAGCTGGTGGCGAAGGGACTCAGAGAGGTGGGCGGGGGGCGAAATGGGGCCCGGGCGGGGGTGGGGGTTGGCTGTGGGAAGAGTCTGGACTTCTATGACAAGGACACTAACTGGAGTGTCATGAAACCTTGTAGCCCCCACAAGAGATCTCACAGGCCCCACTAGACCCTGCACTTACTTCAGCCAGCTGAGGGGCTTGGGCAGGCACTCTGAGCCCATGTTACACAGAGAGGAACCCACAGGGCCTTAGTCTAAAAGGCTCATGGCTGAGTTTTACAAACATATAAGCAGGGGCAGGGCCAGGGCAAGGAGAGAGAGGCAGTCAGTCACACCAGGAGCAAAACCTAAGTTGGGGGGGTTGCCAAAACACTCAGCCATCAAGAGACATGAAAAGGAAACCACGATGAACAAAATATCAACCTTTTAAATAAAGACAGGATCTGACGCACTGGGGCTGGGGAGAGGCAAGGGAGGTGGTTTGTAGGAGTGCAGAATCACATCTTGTGTTTCTTGAACATTTGGAATTTTCCTCATCCTGGATTATTTCTGCATTTAATTTGAAATTTTCAAATCTATCATCAGCAAAAAGTATCATTAGTATTTATAGTATTTATCTCGATGGCAAGAGCTCCCCCTCCTGCAGGGTTTGGTTCTGAGAAAAGCGCCCACTTGCCCCACCCCAGTTCGGGCCCTGTGAAGGGTGAGCAGCAGCTTCGCCCAGCTCCTGCAGGAATCCCTGACCTTCTGATTTTTCAGCGTCCTGGAAGTTTGGCTTTCTCCCTGGGAAACATCCTGATCTTCAAATGTTGGCAATGTTAGAATTTTTAAAGGATGCCAGGGGCCACCAGTTTGAGATCCTTGTTCAGACAGTAAGCCTGGGGGCGGGGGCACTCGTTGGGGACCGTTGTCCCGACAGTAGTTCCCCCGGGGTGCCGGCCCCAGGCTCCTGGTTCCCTCTGCGCGCTGCCAGGGATGAGCAGGAGGTTCCCGCGGCGCCGACAGGGGCCCCAGGGTGCTGGGCCGGGAGGCCAGCAGCTCAGATCACAGAGCCTCGGCGTGGCGCGAAGCCGTCCGAGTGCAGAGTGGAGCGGCTGCATCCTCCCGGCGAGAAACCCTTCCCTCGGGGACCCCCGGGATGCGTTGGGGGACCCCCTAAAGGGGACGTCACCAGCGGAGCCCGTTAAAGACGCGCGTTCCGGGGGCCCGGGCAGCTGCTAGGCGAGATCCAGGCCTGGGAGTGAGGAGCAGGAGACGCGCTCGGGCGCAGGACCCCGGGCGGCCCCCCGTGAGGCTTGGGGTCCGCCTCGAGGGTGGCGCCCATCACTGCTCCTCCTCGTGGTGGGGGGGAGCGGTCAGGCTCGTCCTGCAGAGCGGGCCACGCGACCGACGAGGCGGGGACAGTTTCTCTGCCGCACGGGAGCCCCCGCCGCGAGGACTCGGGTTTCGAGCTCGAGGAAAGCCTCGCGCCCCTCGACGTCACCACGTCGCCCCCTCGCCGCCCCGCGGCGCAGTCCTCCGCAGCGCTCCCTTCTCGCATTAGCATAGCCCCGCCCCCACGCCTTGCCGGCGCGCGGGTGGCCAGCGGCGGTGCCACTCAGCGCTCCGCCCTCAGGCCCCGCTCACGCCCAAAGCCCGCCCCCTCCCAGGCGCAGCCTACCCCGCTGCCTGCCCTGCGCCCCGCCCCCGCCTCCGGGGACCGCGATTGGCTGCGCCGGCCTCCGGCCCCGCCCCGCGCGCCGGCCCCGCCCACCCCAGACCCGGGAGCGCGCGTCCGCGCGCCCGGGGCGCGTTGGGCTGCGCGGCGGGGCTGAGGCGGCCGCGGCGGCCGGGGCGCAGGTGAGGGCTCGCGCGGCCGCGGAGCGCGCCGGGGCCGCCGACCCCAGCCCGGGTCCGGGCGCGGCCGCGGCGGGCGCTGCGAGGGCTCCAGCTCGGACGCGGACTCGGGGGTCGCGGTGGCTGAGGGGGACGCTGGGATGGACGCGGGGCTCGGACGTGGCCGGGGGGTACTGGGGGCGGTGTTGGGGTCGAGACTGGCGGGGGGGGCGCAGGGTCGGAGCGGGGGCGTCCGGGCGGGTACGAGGCGGGGACTGAGCCCTGGAGTCGGGGGTCACTCGGCGGGGGGGGCGCCGAGGGCCGCGCGAGGGGGGCGGCCGGCGGGCGGGGGCAGGGTCGGGGTGAGGTGCGGTGCCGGGGGAAGCGGGCATCTCGGGTGGAAGTCGGTCGCTGGACTGCGGAGCGGCCTCGCCCCGCTTTGGAGGGGTGCCTTGTTGGGCGCCGCAGGGGGCGAGGGGCGGGCACCCCGACACCAGAGAGCTGGGGGAGACCGGGACCCGCACACTCGGGGGCCCGCGCCCGGCATGTGGGGTGCGGGGAGGACGTCCGGGGGCAGAGGCGGCTTGGGCGGGACGGAATTTTTCAGGAATTTCCGGGCTCAGGAGCGAGGGACCGAAGTGCGAGTTTGGGGGACCGAGGTGGGGGGCGTGGGTGGTGCCTCGCCTTCCTGGGGAGCGGGGGCTGCCGGGGCGGCCAGGGGGAGAGGCGTGAGGGCTCCCGGTTTGGTGTGTCAGGGGCGGGCGCCGAGTCTCCCACCTCAGCAGGTGCGGGGCTCGCGCTTGGCCCCGTGGGCCCGGGGGCTCTAGCTCGCCCCTCTGGGAGGTGGGGGTAACAAAACAGGAGCAGGCACCTCAGGGCGCCCCTGCGACAGTCAAGTGCACCTAGCATGCTCCTGGCACACAGCAGGCTGCGTGCCGCCTTGATAATAACGATCTAAATTAAGGTGTTTCGGGAGGGGGGAGGGTGGGTGGGTGAAACGAGTGGGTTGTCAGGGAGGGGAGGGAGGGAGCCACTCAGAGCTTGACTCCAGTCCTTCAACCTTGGGGTGCATGGAAGACTCACTCCTGGAGCTTTAAAACAGAATCTGGGGTTGGGGGGGAAAGGTCCTTATTATTAAAGTGAGGAAAAACAAACATAAAAAGAATCTGCCTGCGTCTGACGCCGGGAGATCCTGAGGTGTGTTAAGGAACAAGTGCACGTACTTGGGAAAAGGCGGCTGGGACATTCTGACTTAGGTGTCCCCCACAGCAGCCTTTCGGGGCCGTATCCCAAAGGAACGCACGGGGCCGTGATGATCACTTTAAACTCAGGAGCTTTATCACCTGGCCCAGTACCTGGGGCCCTCAGTGGGCTCAGCTGATTTTGGGGCAGGATGGGAACTACAGGGAGTCAAGCAGCAACCCCCACCCACTCGATGCCGGGAGCACCAGACACTGCCCAGAGTCCCCTGGGGGCAGAGTCACCCCAGTTGAGACCCCCTGTTAAAAAAACAAAACTAAACTAAAAACTAAATTTTCCCCTGTAAAGAGCACATCTATATCACCTTTGATGCTTGGCAAGTTCAGAGATTTGGGGTTCGTTTTCAAATCATCTTGTGCTCTCATTTTGAGAGGGGTGGGAATAACATAAAAATCACACTGCTCTTAGAGAATTTGGAAGTGCTGACCCATTCCTAGGTGGGTCTTTGGTGCGGCTTTTGAATTCTTCCACTGCTTTTTGAATATGGGATCGATGGGTCATCGCAGGTGTCATTGCTTTGAGCTGGAGCAGGAAGCCTGAGTTCTTAGTAATTCTCAGTCTTCTGCAGGGAGGATCCTGTGACTGACGCCGTTGTTTTCTGTTCTTATTTCTCAGATCCCGGGCCCTCCCTCCAAGAGAACGACAGCTGAAGGTGAGTGGCGCTGACACGCAGACGGTCCGGCTCTGTGTGCGTTTCTGTTTCGGTCCTTCCGTGTGGTGATGTAAAACAATGCCTTTTCCGTTCAATGTTACCACAGGTTTGCACCTGAAACGAACAATTGTCCTTAAAATGTGCTAGGCCATTCCTTTGTAGTTTCTTACAAACAGATTGTAGGGCCTGGCCCCCGAGCTGTCTAGAGAGGCGGGTGACCAGGACAGTCGTGTGCTTGCCGGGTGCTGGCACACGCTTACTCTCCCCGCTGCTTTGTGTTCTGAGTGGGGACAGCAGTGGAGTCTTGTTCCCCAGTGGCCCCCACCTGGGTCCTTTAAGGCCAAGCTCCTACAGCCCCCCTCTGGTTCCCTGTTTCTCTTCTGGGTTCTGAACCCTGAATCACACCTTCCCCACCTGTCTTTCGTGCTGCCTTTTGGCAAGGCCTCTCCCCTCGGGGTCTAGGGAAAAGTGTCTGTTTCATTTGTCACCCAGAAGACCTTAGAGACCAGGTGGGGAAGCCGAAAAGGTGGGGTGACCAGTCCTGGGGGGTCACTTCTGTCCCCCTGCAGGGCATCGATTAGCTAAATTTTCTCAACGTGTTTTGTCCTGCCGGTGGGTGGGCATGAGCTTTGGGCAGCTGAGACTCTTTCAGAAATGGCTACTAGGTCTCCTTGAGGACCTAGCAAAGGGGAAACTCATATTGTTTTTAATTTTTTAGTTTGAGGTATAATTTTCATGTCAGAAAACTTATCCATTTTAAGCACACAGCCTTGATTTTTTCAGTAAGTTTGTCAAGTTGTGCAACCATCCCCATAAACCCGTTTAGAACATTCCGTCACCCCAATTAGATCCCCTGTCCCCATCAGCGGTCACTCTCCAACCCTCTTCTCCAGCCTCTGACAATCCCAAATCTGCTCCCTGTCGATGTGCCTGTTCTGGACATGTCAGGTAAATGGAATCACACACCGTGTGGCCCTGAGTGTCCGGCTTCTCTCACTAAGCATCCTGTGTTCAAGGTCTGCCCATGTCATGGCAAGTGTCAGCACCTCCCCCCTTTTCATGACCGAGTGACACGCCCTGTGTGGACGGGCAAGGTGCGTGTGTCTGTCCATTCTCTGGTGGACATCTGGCCACTCCCATCTTGGCAGTGAAGGGTCGTGTTGCCCCTCAAGTGGCTTTCTCCTGGGGCCCATGAGACCAAAGCCTGGGGCCTCGTCCAGGAACAGCTCAGGGGTTTTACCTCTGTCCCTTCCATCTGCGTTTCTTTCCCCATGAGCTAAGTGCTTCGCTGTCCCTCACTCAGAGCGTCCCCATTATTGGGACAGCAGCAGCCTGTCCTGCCCCACCAGGTCCGCCCCACGTGACCAGGATCCTCTCTCTGAAGCACAAATCAGTTCATCATTTCCCTGCCACCTTCACCACCTCATCACCCACTCGAAAGATCCCGCTCCCCGCTCGGCCTCTGTGGCGCCGTGGGAGCTGGCCTCGCCTTACCTTTCCAGAGCGACCTTTACTGTGACTCCAGGGACCGCCCCTTCCTCTGCCCGCCGCTGCCCGCCCCAGCACATGCCTGGGGCTCTGGGACGGCTGGTTTGTCGTCTCCTTTGTGTGAACCCTTCCTTCCTTCCTCTCACCAACAAAGGCTGGTTGTGTGCCTATTTTAAGCATCAGAACGTGTGCCAGGCGCCGGCAGCGCCATGTGAATGAGATGCTCATGTGCTCGCACGGGGAGGTGTGCAGACAGGACACCCAGGGCCGTTCTGTCCCTGGCCTGGCTCTCGGAGTCAAGGTCCCTGGGGGTGGTGTTCCAGGAGCTCTGTAGGTACGGTGACAGCGTTTCAGGGTCCAAAGAGGTGGGATAACCCCTGTGGATGGGATGAACAGTCAGGAAGAGACCAGAGAGAAGCTTTGTGTTGACAAGTTAGCCAGGGGACAGGTTGGGGAGCAGGACTCCTGTGTGAGCATCAAGGTGGGGCTGGGTTTTCCATGCCATCTCCTGTGGACACGGGGGCCACCTGGGGCACTGGGAGCGCTGAGCAGCAGATCAGCCCCCACCCACTTAATGCCAGGAGCACCGCAGTGTGATAGCCACAGACGTCCCCAGACATTGCCCAGTGTCCCCTGGGGGCAGAGCCACCCCAGCTGGGAACCACTGGGCTGATGTATTTCTCATAATAAGATTTTATGATTTTATAATTGCACTAAAGTGAAAAGATGTTTGTTTTTAAAAAATAGACTATTTTTGAGCAGATTTAGGTTCACAGCAAAACCGAACAGAAGGCACAAAGATTCACCACGTCCCCCCTGCCTTTCCCTCCCAGCGTCCCCCGCCGGAGCAGGCATTTGTTACGGCCAGCGCTCCAACACGGACACGCTGTTGCCCAGCGCCCGCAGTTGACGTCAGGGTTTGCTGTTTGTGTTGTACACTCTGTGGGTTTGGGCAGACGTACGATGACACGTGCCCACCATTTACGTCATCAGAGTAGCTTCATCTCCCTGAATATCCTCTGCGCTCTACCTGTTTATCCCTCCCCGTTATTTTATTTTTATGGGCAAAGTGACGGGAACAGCATAGGCACCTCTAGCGCCTGTTGGGAACTGTCACCTGTGGCCCACGGAGCTTTATGTGAACCATTCGTTCCCTGTCTCCTCTGGAGAAAGCAGTCTGTCCGGCAGAAGTGGGGCTCCGAAAAGCCAAACTGGTGAAACTAATTTCAGTGACGCATCTGACAACCCCACACATCCAAAATATTAGCGTTGCAGTGTGTCACCAGCGTTAAGGTGTCAGGAGCCAACTGCATGTCCTTTTGTCCAAAGCCTTCAAAATCTCGTGTGTATTTGACACTCAACAGATTTTCATATCTCAGGATGAGCCACGTTCCACGTGCTCAGTGCCACAGGTGGCGGTGGCTGCCACACCAGACGTTGCAGGCCGAGGGAGTGAATTGATGGGGACATTTTAGGAGGAAATAAGGCCTCTGGCAGTGTTTGGATGTAGCTTAGTGTTTGGGCACGCCGGGGGTTGTTTTTAGGGCTCCTGAAGAACCCGCTTGTTGAAAATGTGGGTTGAGAATCAGAGCATCTGAGGAAACTGGTTCCCGAAGGGTCCCCGAGGTTGTCCAGTGCAGGGACGGCGTGGCCCAGGCAGCAGCTCCAGCCTGTCATTCGTTTTTATACAGACAGCCCCTGGGGGAGGTGGTTCTTACCCTCTTAAATGGTTAAAAAAAAAAAAAAACCAAAAGAGGCATGATATGAATGTGACAATAAA
Organism: Cynopterus sphinx; assembly: GCA_030015415.1. Classification (NCBI taxonomy): domain Eukaryota; kingdom Metazoa; phylum Chordata; class Mammalia; order Chiroptera; family Pteropodidae; genus Cynopterus; species Cynopterus sphinx. Next base: position 37,695,351 of record CM057390.1, on the reverse strand, counting down.
ATTACGCAGAGTTTGTATTTCAGTGTCCATAAATAATGTGTTACTGGCACAACGCCACCACACGTATTCATTCACCTGTCGCCTGTGGAGCCTTTCATGGTACCACATGGAAGACTGGCTCAGAAAGCTGAAAATATTGGTTCCCTGTCTCCTTACAGAAAAAGTCTTTAACTACAGGCGTGCCACCCTGAGCACGCCCGATCCCGTCTGATCTCAGAAGCTAAGCAGGGTCCAGTGAGTCCTTGGATGGGAGACCGCCTAGGAAGACCAGGTGCTGTAGGCGTGAAAAACAAAAATAAAAATAGGGGATTGTAAACTGACAAGGTCCTTGCAATCTGTGAGGTCAACCAAGGGTTACGTTGCCTAAAAAATTTTAAAAAAAGAAAAAAGTCTTTCAACGCATCTGTCCAATGTGTGTGATTTACAGGTGGGGAAACCGAGGCACAGCAGTTTCAGCGAGTTCGTGGCAACGCTGGGACTTGACCTGGGGGTTTCATAGCTTTTCTCGTTTCACTTGCACTCCAGTGCCGGGAGAACAAACAGCACTGAACTTCAGAGACGTCGCCTCGTGCTGTCCTGCTCAGAGCTCACATTCCCATTGCCGCCTGGCTGAACAGGTTGATTTGGGGACAGATACATCCAATGATTCTATTTCCCACAGCTCCGCCCCGTACTTGGAAAGAGCGATAATTTATTGTCTTTAGTGTCACGAGACATAGCAGTCTGTCTTAAGAACGAGCGCTCTGAGACGGCTCCGCTGAAAAGCAGGCATTTCAAAATGTCACTTATGTTTATTACAACGTGACTTCGAGAGGTGCAGACTTGAAACTGTGTGAACGTGTTGTGCTCGGAGCTCTTCTACCATAAACAGAAAAAAGCATGTGACGTAAATAAAAATGAAGCAGTGACACAGGGAAGCGAGGGGCGTCCACGCACCTTCTTAGAGGAGGAACAAGCGATTTTGGCAGGTGCCGGCTGTTTTTTTCCGACGATATTTGAAGAGCCAGTCGGCCAGGCAGGCCGTCCCCGAGTGAGGTCTGGCCTCTATTCGGCACCCGCCCCACCAGATCCACTGTCAGGTGGAGAACCGCAGGCGCTGTTCTTCACGTGGGCGGAGTTTTAAATATTCCAGGCAGGGGCGAGAGATGACAGCTTTTTTCCCCCAAAATTGCTACTTAATGACATGTAGAGGCGCTTTTGACTTGAACTTTCGATGATGAGATGATGCCTGACAGCCAGCCAGAGGTGATGGGAAGGAGTGGGGCGGGGCGGCTTTATTGTTGGAAAAATAGACAGCCAGGGCTCCTCTCTGTCCCCCTCTGCTCTTCCTTTCCCTCTGTTCCTCTCTGTCTCTCTTTCCCTCTCCATCCCTCCCTCCATCTCTGTTTCCAACTCTCTCTGTTTCTCTCCACCCCTGTCTCTCTCCATCTGTCTCCCTCCGTCTCTCTTTCCCTCTCTACCTCTCCGTCTCTGTCATCAAAGTGCTCCCGAGGCTCTCTGGGGCCTTGTGAGGGAAACCAAAGTGTGTCCCTGGTGGCCACAGCCTCAGAGCTGTGTATGTAGATTTGGGGTCAGATGGACACTGACCAGGTTTCTGGACCCTCAGGTATAGTCTCGGCTCCGCCTGTTGTTCCCACCCGGCGGTCACCTGTCCTGCCCTTCAGTCTGCCTAGCTGTGAAATGGGTGGAGGGTCACGTGGCATCGTCCCTGTCGCTCCATGTGACAGCACCAGCCCGTGTGCGTCTCTAGGAAAGGCGGTGGACTGCGTTCCGGGCCTGTGGTTTTTATTATTGATCGACTTTTCTGGGCTCACTTCAGAGGCGCAGAGAGGTCACAGAGGCAGTGCGGACGTCCACGTGCCTGCGCCCGCTGACCCCCATCGGTGTCTCACAGCCTTTCCTGGGCGCCTTTGCCACACTCAGCAGCCAGCGTGTGTGCATTCCTGTCGACGGAAGCCCACGCTGTACTCATTTTCACTCGCTTGTCCCTAATGTTCTTTTGCCACCCCAAGACCCCACCCAGGAGTCTGACATTAGTCGCCACATCTCCATACCCCTCTGGGCCGTGACAGTCTCCAGCGTTCCTTGTTGTTTGTGCTGGGACGGTCACGAGGAGGCTGGGTCAGGGGTTTTGCAGAGTGTCCCCCGATCTGGGTTTGTCTGCTGTTTTCTCACGGTCAACCCAGGCTCATGGGTTTGGAGAGAGAGCGCACGGAGACAAGGTGCCTCTCGCCACAGCCCACTGGGGTCCCTGATCCCCACAGGACATCGCCCTGAGGATGACCTTGGTCTCCAGGCTCAGGTGTGTTTGGGAAGTTGGAAATTCATCTTCCATGTGTGGCCACAGACACTGCAGGGTGTCGGGAGAAACGTCTCCTCATTTGAGACACATGGGTCCTGCCTGTCCCAAATCCATGTGCGTGATGGGGGGTGGTATGAGCTCTGGCACGGGGGACTGAAATAAGCTGGCCCGAGTATTTTGGCACAGCTTGGCCTGGAGCCACATGTTAATAAGGGGGCTTTAGATCCGAGGATACAGTTGTGACACGGTCCTGCCCTCCCCATGGCCCCTGCATCGCAGAGTGACAGCCCTGCGTCTTCATTCACGTCAGTGGAGTATCTGGCTTCTGGTGAAAGCAGAGCATTGCTGCGAAGCTGGCTGTGTTGTGGGGAGGTGTGCGGCGTGTCCTTTAAAAGTGACACCAGCGGCAAGGGCCTGTCTCCCTGGGGACAGGGCAGGCGTTCCTCCTGCTGCTGGGGGACAGTGAATGGGACCCTTTGTCACACAAGGCCTCTTTCTCATGGTCTCTTTATACTTAGCAAACAACAGTGGACGTTGCCAGGCACCGTGTCCCCCAACCCCTGGGGGGAGGGGACCTTGGTTGTGGTAGTTACTGTGGATGAATAAGTCAATGTCACATGCCCGACATCAGTCCCGTTTACTTCTTGGGAGGCCTGTGGGGTGAACGTCCTGCTCCCTCCCTGTGCCCCCTCCTCCCGCTCCAGCTTGCTTTGCTCCATTTTTCATTTCATAAATTCTAACGTCAAATCCACCACCCTGACCGCCGTTAAGGGCACAGCTCAGTGGCCTGGGGCACACTCAGCATCATGCAGCCCTCCCCGCCGTCCACCTCCAGTCGTCACACACTCACTTCCTCACCCGGAGCCCCTGGCTCCACCACCCACTCTCTGACTCCCCGGGGGACCTTCAGGAGTGGGTCACACTGCGCATGACCTTTCTGCTGGGGCATTCTAGCAACTTCCGTGTAGCGCAGTGGGAAACCGCCAGGCTGTGGTCCCGCCAGCAGAGCCCGGGGGCTCCGGCTCCCCAGGACCTTGCCTGCTCCTGCAATCTTCCCTCTGTCTGGGTCCCGCAGTCCCCGAGGCGGGCAGGCAGCGTCTCGCTACCGCTGTGGTTTGCGTGTCCCATGGCTGGCCGGAGGACAGAAACGTGGAAGGGTGGCCTGTCCAGAGGGAGAGGATGTGATTTCAGAAGACCCTTGCCAGGGAGGTTTGTGGCCGCTTCTGTCACTTCCCGTTAGGTGGGTGGGGGGAGGGGAACAAGGGGGTGCCGGGGGGCAGGACGGAGCCTCCGTCCTCACCTCCCTGAACTGGGCCGGCGGTGCCAAGCGCGCCCTTCAGCTCGTTCGGAGACGTCCTGTCTGTCCTGCCGTTTAGTTTTGAGCACAGGGACTGTCTGCCTGGTCCGCATCCTTGCCGGTTGGATTTTTTTCACAGCTCAGTGGGGACACTGTTCACGAGCCGCGCGACCCACCTGTGGACAGTGAACCGTCTGTAGGCGTTTGGGGTATCCACGGTGAGGAATGCCCTCGCCACAGGCAGCTCTAGAGTGTCTCATCGCCCTGAAAAGGCACTCGTCCCTGTCTGCCCACTCCCTGTCCCCAGCCCCTGGCGACCATGAGCCCACTTCCCGTTGCCATGGATGCGCCCGTTTGGGACAGTTCGCCAAAGTGGAACCGCACACCTGTGTGGCCTTGTGCGTCCAGTGTCTCTCTCCAGGCATCGCGCGTTTAGGGTCTGGCCACATTCACGTTTTGTAGCAGAACAGTGTCCTGCTGCACGACTACGTCACATCGTCTTTATCTGCCTCTCACTGATGGACACGGTCATCCCTGCCCTTCAGCTGCTGTGATGCCACTGCTGGGGACGGGATGCACGCTTCTGTGTGGTGTTTCGGTTCCCCTGCAGGACGCCCGGCCTGGCCTTGCGGGGTCCGTCATCTGTTTGTAAACCTGTGCGGCGTCTGTGCCCGCTGGGGTTTTGGTCCCTTTGCTGCTGCTTTGGTGGCCCAGCCCTGGAGGCTGTGGGGGGACCTGCGTTCCACTGACCACGTCCGCCTGCTGGCTCCCTACCCCTCCCCTTGTCGCCTCAGTGACTCAGAGCAGCGGTGTCCCTGTGTCAGCCCCCACCACTTCCCCTCGGTACAGTGGATGGCCTCCTGCCCAGGGTCGCGCTCCTGTCCCCCGCGCCTGGAGCACCCTCTGCCCTCCGCTCTGACGAGCTCCACCGGCTCCCCATGTCCCCCTGCCTGCCACCTCCCCTCATGTCTGGCAGTCTCCAGTGCCCCGCGTCCCCACCCTACTGGACCCGCAGCCACCTCTGCCCTGCAGTCGTCGAGCCCTCACCCGTTTTCCTTTCTCCCGAGCTTCAGGTTTTGGTCGGTGGGTGGTTTTTTCCATGGAAGAGGCCGCTGTCTCTGGGGCAGTGACAAGAACACAGGGAATGTGTGTGCGGCCGCCAGCTGGGGCAGCGTGCATGGTGGGCTCGGTGTTCAGATCTAAGTATGGGGAAGCGAAAGGGACAGAGGCAAGCTGTGGTAGACACGGGGATGTCCCCAAAGAGGTCCTGGGACCTGTGGACGTGTCACCTCATGTGGCAGAGGGACTGTGTGGACGGGACCGAGTCAAGACCCCTGAGAGGGGATGACCCTGGGTTCCCAGGGCCCAGGGTCCTAATCAGGGGGAGGTGGTAGGGTCGCAGAGAGATAGATGAGGCTGTGCTGCCGGTTATGACGAGGGGACAGGGGTCATGAGCCAGGGATGCGGTGCCTCTGGAAGCCGGAAAAGGCCAGAGATGGTTCTCCCTGGAGCCTCGGGATGGCCTGGCCCTGCCCCTCCTGGGTTCACCCCGTAAGGCCCGTGTGGGACCCCCGGCCCCAGGACCGTGAGAGCATCAGTGTATGGTTCGAAGCCCCTGGGTCTGTGGTGACTCGCTAACAGCGGCCCTGGGAGACTCACACGGCTGGTCCAGGAGGCTTCAGATACAGGCCTGGGTCCTCTTAGCTGCTCAGCGGTGACACCTTTGATTCGGCCTCGCCGGCCCTGGCCCGTGACCGGCCCTGCGTGTGACCAGGTTTGGAGGGTCCCTGGGAGAGAACAGTGAGTAAGGCAAAGATGTGGGACTGTCAACAGTTCTGTCCTTGGAGGAAGGGGGACCCGGGGAGTAAGATATGTAAGAAGTGGAAGGTTGGGAATTATGGAACCTTCTGGAATTTTCTGGAATGTAGACGGCATTGTGGTGTAGTGAGTATTCGAACCTTCCTGGCCGTTGGATTACTTTCTCTCTGAGTGATTTTGGCCAGAACATTGAACCCCTCTGTTTCTGTTTCCTTGTGAGCAAAATTGGAGTGGAGTCACCTCCCAGGGTCCCAGAGGGTCCAGGTGGTGTGGGAGGCGGTGACCTGGCCAGGGCGGACAGGCTCTCACTGGGACTGCCGCAATCACAGCTCACAGTGGTGACACGATCAGTGCTGCGTTGTCGCCAGCGGCAGCGGCATAGCACGCATGTCCGTGCCAGCGTCGTCAGCCCCACACACCACTGCACAGTCGCCTCCCGCGTGTGTCTTGTTGCAACCGCACTGGCGTCTGCTACAGCCAACTACACCCTTTTGCTCAGGGCCCAAGTGACTGGACCCCAGTCAGAGGTTTTCCAAAGGCCACCGACCCTGCCACTCCCATGCGTGCAGAGGCCCTGGCAGAGAGTTGTGAATTCTGAGTGGGGCAAGAGGGGCTCACGGTGTCCTGGCGATGGACTCGTCCTTCATGCCAGGGGACAGTAGTACTCGTGTCTGTGGAGGGATGGCAGCACATGGGGCCGCACTGGGTTCTGCAGAGGGTGGCGTTCGGTTACCCCACACTGTGCGGGAGTAGGCCAGCAGGGCTGGGAGAATCATCGTGTGACAGAGCTGTCCCCCTTCTCCTGCACTGGGGTAATTCTGGGACCTCGGTGCAGAGGTTGTGTGGGGCTCAGGCTGACCCTGTGTCAGGAGCACAGCTTTGCAGGCCTGGCTGTGGGGCCTTCTCTGTACCCCACCCCCCAGGACAAGTGAAAGGGACTGAACTAGGTCTTGAGTACCTACTGTGTGCCAGATGCCACTGAGGCCACCGAAGGAGTTGTCGACCTAGCCCTTCAGCCAGACCCTGCCCTGGAGAATGACCCGGCCCCAAGCGCGGTGCCGCGGGGACGGACCCTGCCTTACACATTGGAGGCCAGTGTCATCATCCCCTTTTTAAAGCCGTCGGAAAGCTGAGCAGTTGTGCAGCCTGCTCCGGGTCATATAGTGCGTACGTGGGGATCTCGGTGTCGAGCCGGAAACCAGCCACGGCAGAGCTGTCCAGCGTCCTGTGGCTCCCCTCCCTCTGTGTCCTCACATGCCAGACGGGGAGCTGATACAACTTAGCGTGACGTCATGACAGGGATGGAAGGAGGTGACATGTGTGCTGTGGTCTGCATCACCGGTCCCCATGATCCCCAGCCATGACTGCCATATGTCCCAGTCATGATAGCGACAGGTGCCCTCTGGGGTGTGGAATCCACCCTCAGTTGTAGGTAATGAGATCAAGTTAAGGAGGACGCGTTGGGGATACCGGCCGAGCCGTGATGCGCTGTCGATGTGTCCGTGAGACTCGAACGCCACACGGAGCTCAGACTGCTGGGATGCCCTGTCTCCAGATGACGTCCCAGATCGTCCTCCCTAGACAAGTGCTCCGTGGCGTGGATGGGACTGTAATTAAGCGGCTGTTTTCCCTCAGCAGTGATGACACAGATCTGAGTCTGTGATCAAGACGAATGGGTCCCTGTAGACCCGAGGGCCAGGCCAGGCAGGGTGCCCCCTCGGCACTGTTGACACTGGGCCTGGTCACTCTCTGGGAGGCCGTCCTAGGCACGGGACGGAAGGAGTGTTGAGCAGCCTCCCTGCCCCCACCCACTCGGTGCCAGGAGCGCCCCCAGTCATGAGGACCACAGACATCCCCAGACACGGCTCAGTGTGCCCTGGGGGCAGATTGCCCCTCTTCCCCTGCTGAGAACCCTCATGTGAGGAATGTCACTTGTTCTTGCGTCTGTCTTGGTGCCCCACAGGGCCCCGGGGACATGGCGAGGGGCTGGCCGTCCTCGGAGCTGTCCTCGGGAGCGGGCCATGCCGGCCGATGGCACTCGGTTCTGCCCAGCCTGGCTGGTAAACCACGTCCCCGCTTCCTTGCTTCCAAGTGACCTCTCTGTCCTTGCCGGCAGGCATTTCCTGGTCTTCACAGTGACGATTTCAGTGGATAACCCTCGACTTGGCCGCGGCGCTCTCCCTGCCCTGGGCTCCCTGAGCCAGGCTCCGTTTCCGCCGAGGAGGTTCTGGGCGTGCCAGGCCCCCTCCGGTGGGCGGCCCACCGCGAGCGTGGTCTGTTTGGACTCATTTATGAAGGTGTTGGGGCCGACGCGGCTGCTGGCGTGCCGAGGAGTGGGGACAGCTTGCGGCCTCCCAGCGCCTCCCGTGTGTTCCAACATTGCCAGTCTCGAGTGGGTAAAATCTGGTCTCTCGTCTATTCTCGTCTCAGTGGTGGGGAGTGTTGGGATGGCTCCGTCTCCGTGTGTGCGACACGCGACGCGCTCAGCGACATGGCTTTCCAGCTGGTGATGAAGGCGAGCCAGGGGGGAGGGGCCGCCGGGCCGAGGACCCGAGATATGAGTGGCCCCAAACGCCAGCTCTGCTCTCGTTACCCCCAGGTCGCACGTCAGAGCGGACGTCCTCTCCCTGCTCGGTCCCCTCGGGGGCCCTTGTGCTCCCACAGCGCTGCTGTGGTGGTGGCCTTCATCGTGGGCTGCTGTGCTTTTCCTCAAACGCGTGTATTTCAAAGGCATTTCACATTTTCAGCTTTCAAGGGCAGGTTCGAGTTTGGGACACAGCCTGTAGGAGCCCACTGATGCCGTGCAACGAATCACCACAAATGCAGCAGCTTGAAGCCGCCCTGTTTACAGGGCCACAGCTCCCAGGGTCAGGGAGCGGGGGCGGCCTCTCTGGGTCTCAGGCTGCAGCCAGGCTGTCACCGGTCTGTGGTCTCAGCTCAGCTGGGGAAGGGTCTCTTCCGAGCCTGCTCACGTGGCTCTTGGCTGGAGGCCACACTCAGATGTGTAGCCATTGCCCGGTGGGCCCCCAGCAGAGAAACTGGCTTCGTCACAGCAGCATAGGACAGTCTGCTAGCAAGATGGAAGTTACATTCTCACGTCAGATCCTCGTGGAGGTGGCATCCCGTCCCCTCTTTCATCATCTAGTGCTTAGAAGCAGGTCACGGGCCATCCCACACTCAGGGAGGTGGGGACTGCTGGGGGACCATCGTACAGTGCCACCCACTTGGCCGTGAGTCATTCCATGGCGGGCGAGGTGGAGGGCCAACGGGAATGCGGCCAATCTGGGTGGAACAGGTGTCGCTGCAAGCCCGGGACCTCGCTTCCCGGTGGTAAGCTCCCCCGTGGCCGAAGACAATTTCTCAGGGTGCATCCAGAAGCACCGCGAACTGGCATGCCATGTTGGCAGCTCGCAGGGTGGCCGTTTGAAGGGAGGGTGCCCGCTAGTTCTTTCGCAGTGACCGGTCACATAGACCGAATCGCCTTGCCTGGGGCCACCTCGTGTGTTGGTGGAGAACTGGGGACCAGCCTCTGGGTGTTTGCAGGGTGCTTGAGGTGGGTGTGGGGGGGAGCACAGTCTGGGGTCCATTGGGCATGGGTTGCATCTGGGCTGTGCCGTTCACCGGCTGTGCAACTTGGGCACCTCACTTAACCTCTTGGAACCTCCACCTCCAGCAAACTGGAGGCATTAAACCTCAGCTCACCAGGTGGTTTTAGGGACCAGGGATCTTGGAACAGCAGAGGGCCATTAGTGGGAAACCTAGTGGCCTCTGGACACACTGTGGGCTTTGGCCAACGGTCCTGCAGTGGCATCAGTGTGTCTGCTGTGACAGCGTGCCCCCGTCGCGTGAGTTGTCCCTGTTAGGGGTGCAGGGCGCACAGGGGCTGGGCCCTCTCTGCAGCTCTTCCGCAAACCCAACAGTTTTTCCACGTAAAACCTTCATGAAAAGAAAACCACAAGAAGATCCCTTTTCACTTTTGAAATGGGTGACTACGAGTAGTGAAAGGTGACAGCCGTGCTGATGCGGGGGTGGACAGGACGGCGGAACATGGGCGCCGTGTCTCGACGGCAGTTTAGTGGAGTGTTTTTACGAACCCTGAAAATAGGCCATGCTCTTTGGGCCCGTGATAGTGTCTCTTAGTAGTTAGGGACGGTGTGGGGACGTCCGCAGGGGCGTGATTTATAAACGGAGATCGGGAGCGGTCTCAGCAGCCAAGAGCAAGGGAGTTGGTTCCTCCGTTGCGACTTGTCAACTCGGCGTGACCCTCGGGCTGCTGTGGGGAGCCAGGTGTCCTACCCAGGCACTGCTGGCAACTGGGGCAGATGACCCCTTTAGTGTCATCAGATCTCCTTAGAGGGGAGCTAGGTTTTGAATTATCAGAGTGCTGTGCTCATGGGAAATAAAATTTCAAATTATATGCTCCCCGTGATAGCTGTTAGCTGTTCAAGCCTTCTCGCTGAGAACTCCGTTTCTGTATGGACAAATATTTCTTTTTAAGAAAAGACTTTGACCTCACACGGCTCATGCCGCTCAGTGTGCTGGCTGAAGTTCTTGGCACCCAGCAACACCTTGGCTCTGCCGGTGTCGGTCCGTGTTGGTCTCGCTGTCTGAGACATCGTCGCCCCCGCCCCGGGGTTCACGGCCCTCCCGGCGCTGCAGACGCCAAGGCCAGATCGGATCGTTCTCTGCAGGGGTGTCCAGGGCGCTTGAGGGGTCAAGAAGTATCCCTGGTCCCCCCACCCGCTCAATAGCAGCAGCTCTCCCGGTCGTGACCACCACGGACGTCCCCAGACACCACCACGTGTCCCCATGTGGGAACGCGGGGTCCCACTGGATTGCTCCTTTCACGAGCTTCGGAGTTAAACCCTGAGCTAGAACCCTTCCCTGTCCTCTCGCTGGCTGTGGGCAGTGGTTGGCATTCTGTTTTCCTCTGATTTTAAGAGCTTTTCCTTTATCTGGCATAGAAGGGTCCCTCGCCTGCAGCACATCGATGTGAGGGAGAGACAGTGTCACCCTCCAGGGCCCGGCCCGGAGCCAGCAGCTGTGGACCCTGCTCCCACGGGAGGGCACACCTGGCTGCGTGGCCCTCCTTGGCGTAGAGGCTGCTGGGGGCCGGGGACCTCTGTGTCCCCAGGGGCTCCCCGTCTCCCACCCATTTCTGCTATCGCCCCCCGCCTGGGTCTGGGAGTTCTCAGGCCAAATCCCATCCACATGCCTGGGAGCCGGATGAGCCCGGTGGCTTAATCACATCTAAACATCATAACTGTACACATTTATCCAACGGTCACTTTTTAGACCAAGCCCATTGAGTCTGGAAGACAAATCGAGACTTTTTAATGGCAAATCATAAGGAAATTGTGAATATCCTGCAGCGTTATGGCAATCTACTTTAGTTTGTAAACTTTCTTTAAAATAAACTTACCCTGGAGTAGCTTTGGATTTACAGGGAAGTTAACAAAGAGAGCCCAGGGTTCTCATGTGCCCATGCCCCGTTTCCCCCATTAGCGTGGCATGTGTGTCACAGTCGATGCACCAGTGTCGACATGTACGACGAACTGAAGTCCCCACTCCGGTCAGACTTCCCCAGCTTTTCCCTAATGTCCCTTTGCCTGTCGGCGCTTCCTTCTCTTCTTTTTAAAAGAAACTTTCATCTTAGAATGGTTTTAGAGTCCCAGGAAACTTGGGAGGACAGTACAGAGCGTTCCCGTGCCCCCGACCGGTTCCTGCTGTCGTTAAGGTCGTACGTCACTCTGGCACACTCGTCACAGTGAGTAAACCGATGTCAACATCTCTTACTAACTGACATCACGCGCGGTTCCAGTTTCCAAGGTTCTTCCCTAATGCCCTTTTTCTGCCCAGGATGCTATCCCGGACCCCACGTACCATTCAGTCGCCATGTCCCTGGCCTGCTGCGGTTTCCCAGCTCTTCTAGGGATGAGCCGTAAGGGGACCTAGCCGGTGGTGACTTTGCAAATGACGAATGGTCCTGTCTAGAATGATACGAAAATTTCGCTCACTGAGTTTAGATCTTTGTTATTTATTCATTTTTCTTTACGCCTACGCCCTCAAGCCTCTCTGTCAGCTTGTTCTCTGCATCTAGGTGTCTGTTTCTGTTCTGTTTACTCCTTCGTCTTGATTGTTTTTAGATTCCACGTGTGAGATCACGTGGCATTTGTCTCTCTCGGACTTGCTCTGCTCAGACAGGACCCTCTAGGTTCATCCGTGCTGTCACAGTTGGCGAGATGTCATTCCTTTTTACTGCCGAGGGACATTCCACTGTGTACAGGCACCGCCCCTTCTTTCTCCACTTCTCTGTGGCTGGGCACCCGGGTCACCTCTTCGCTATTACTCAGGGATGCTGCAGTGATGTGGGGGCGCGTGTGTCTTTCCGAATTCATGTTTGGGATTTCTTTGGAGAAATACCCACAAGAGTATCGTCTGGCAGCTCTGTTTTGAATGTTCTGAGGAGCACCAGACTGTTTCCCAGCGGCTGCCTGTTCACAGTCCCACCAGCAGTGATGACAGCTCCCTTCTCTGCTCATCCTCGCCAGCACCTGTCCGTCGAGCTGGTGGTGACGAATTCAGATATTGTGGATGCCCCTCACTGTCAGAGCTGTGAGGCCAGTGATAAAGGTGAGGTATTTCCTCACAGAAGCCAGGGGACAGATCTTTCATGGTGACGGGGCAGGTTTAAAGCCGCGACACTCCCGTGGCTGTGAGCGTTTTGCCTGCTGCGTGTTGCGTGGCAGGATGGTCCCAGGGGACAGGCCCTGTGTTAAGTGTATGGAAAAAAGTGGAGGCGACCCCTGCTCACAGCGGACACTGGAGTGAGTCCCGGTGGCCATATGGCATGGCCAGGGCCCCTGGCCCGGGTTATGTGGCGGGCTGGCCTGTGAGGCCCCAAGAGCACAGAACTGTGGCCTCTGCTTTCTCCGCTTGGCTCACAGCAACCTCTAAGCTGGGCTCAAGCACACTGTGCCCTCCTCTGCCCCGACGGGGGTGTGACGGCGCCGGGTCTGGGTCCATCCTGGCCCGCCTGCTGTCAGCCGCATGGCTTTGGAGCAGCACATCACTGCCTGGTCCCCCATGCCTCTCCCCCTTGGTTCATAGCCAGAGCTGTCAGGGTGACATATTTAGACAGTTGCCGTGGTGATGAGTGAAGGCTGAAGTGATAGCTGCAGTGACTGCGTAAAGGACAATGCTGCTGCTATATCGAGCCTCCGGTGACGGGCGCCCCTGCCACGTACAGGCAGGGTGGCAGCGTGGGAAGGGAAGGGCTCGGACATCCCGACCCTCCCACTGAGCCTGGACTGGGAGAGCTGCCCGTCACCAGGTGCTGGGGCCCTGGCAGTCCCTGCCCGTGAGGAGCCTGCTTAGAGCAGAGTCTCATCCGGGGCCGTCCTGCACCCAGAGGACACTGGGCTGTGCCTGGGGACATCTGTGGTTGTCACCATTGGGGGTCTTCTGGCATCGGTGGGGGGCTCAGGGATGCTGCTCGGCGCCCCAGTGCCCAGCATGCCCCAGAGACACCTGGCCCCATGTCCCCTGTGGCGCAGGGCAGGGACCTTGCTTTAGGGGGAGCAGAGACCATGGGTTCGTTCGGTTTCAGGGTGGCTGTCCTGGTGATCTGTAGAACCCCAGGCCGGAGCGGCTGGGGAACCAAGAAACAGGAGACTCGACACCTGCTCGGCGCCATTTTGCAGAAGGGGCCATCGTGGCCACATGTGTCGCCATGTCTATGGGTCAAGAATCCGGGTGCTTTAGCTGGGTCTCTGCTTAGGGTCTCTCGCTGGTTGCGATCGAGGCGTCACTGGGGCTGGGGTCTCCTCTGAAAACCTGCTGGGGACATTGCCCCTTCTGAGCCCACATGGCCGTTGGCAGGATGCAGTCCCTCTGGGGCCCCTGACTGCCAGCTGGAAGCCACACGGGCCTCGTGACCGGGCTGATTGCGTCATCACAGCTGAGTCTGTTCACCAGGCAGAAGTCACCACCCTCTGCAAGATATGGTCACGATCGGTTCCCCTGCGCCTGTCCCTACCAGGGATTCCCCACCTCCCCCTAAGAGCCAGGTTCATGGCCCTGTGCTGGGCAGTTTTGAAAATCCAGGTTTGGGACCTGAGGGTCCAGCCACCTGCTCGCCGCCCAGCACTTGGAGACATTAGGCTGACAATCTGACCAATCTGTCTGACTTTTTCTGAATTATATGGAAAACAGAAATCACCGGGAAATTAGCAGAAGACGACTCTGGTTCAGCATCATGGTTTCTGTTTTTCAAGGTGACACATGACACAGCTGCAGTGTGCAGCTGAGAACAGGGGCCCTCGTTACAGGGCTGGCTCCAGGCCAAGCCTGCACCATCCGTGCCCCTGTGACCTGCTCCTAGGGGTGCAGTGGAGTCCCAGGTGGCAGCCCCATTTCAGGCCAGGCTCTCAGGAACAGGCCTACCCTCACCCAGCTCAGGGGGCGGCCTGCTGTCCCCCAAACCATGCGACCCCGTAGCTGTTCCCTTAGTACTGAGCGCGCACACTCCCGGGGATCACCGAGCCATGGGAGTCTTACCCTGGTGGGGACACTCCTCTTTGAACCCTATGATGCTGATGGACATGGGGTCTCCTCTGGGTGGCCCCTGAATTAGACCCTAAGAGTGAACTTTCTAGTATGTGAGTTACATCTCAGCTTAGAAAAGAAAGAGATGCGTGGACGAGGTGGGGTCCCCGAGGACATGAGTGAGAGAGGGTCCCTCCCACGGACGACCCTGGTCGATTTTGAGCCAGGGGTCCCCTGTTTCACGTTGCTGCTGGCTCCGCAGATTCCGCAGCAGGTCCTGCGGGGCCCCTCCCGTTCCCGTGCTGGCCCTTCCGGGGCCTTGGACCCACCCTGGCAGGGAGAGTGGAAACCCTGTGTTTTGTCTGGGAGAGCGAGCTGGTAAAGGTCACGGGGACGACCTGGCACCAGCTGGTGCGGCTCGCAGCCCGCCGTCTCCTGGCCTTGGGGCCGGCGCTGCAGGGCTGTGTTTTGTCCACGCTGCTTCCTGCTGCAGCCCAAGCTGGTCTGGGCTACGGCAGCCGGGGGGTGGGGGGATCTGTGGTGGTCACCTCACTGTTTAAGTCCAAGTTCCAGGGCTCAAGGACAACAGGCAGCAGCTGGTGGCAGGTGGCTGGGGACGGGGAGAGTTGCACTCGGTAGATGTGAGGGCGGAGAGTGGGAAGCCAGCTGAGACATGGTTCATGAGATGCCCGGGGTCACAGCAGCATGCGCCACGTGGCTGAAAGGGGGAGATGGCCCAAGCCCATCAGTGAATGATGGGTGAAGGTGTTCGTTCACACGGGGGAGTACTACTTGGCCGTGAAAAGGGGGGCGGCGCTGACACTCGCCACAGTGCGAATGACCTTGAACACGCAGCACTCAGCAGAGAAGCCAGACACACAAGGCCACACAGTGCGCGATTCCACCTGCGTGAAACGTCCAGGGCAGGCACGTCCACAGTGGGGAAGTAGGGCCGTCAGGGTCTGGGAGCAGGACGAGGACGGGGTCTCTTTTGAGGGTGATGCAGTACCCTAAAATGGGTTGCAGTGACAGTCGCACGACTTTGTGAACGTACTAAAAGCCACTTCAAGCAGGTGAGTCGTGTGCCCTGAGGACCCTGTCTCAGTGAGACGGTCAGAAACGCTTGGTCCGCCAGTCGCCATTCCCTGGTTTCAAGAACATCCCTGTGTTGTGTAAGGAGCCACCTTCTGGCGACCGGAGTGAAAGGGGCCCGGGTCCCCTCTTTTCCAGTGTTGCAACCTTTCGTGATCTTTAACTGATTCAAAACTAGACGTTTGGGGGGTCGTGTGTGCGCGTCCTACAGGGCTGAAGCGAGTCTCGGCCGCCAGGCCGTGCACCTGCTGCTCCGGCCCTTTCAGCGCTTGTCCCTGCTGGGGCGCCTCTGGCCTCCATGGGGCAGGTCCCACGTGGGTTGGGAGAGGCGACCCGGCTGGGTCCCCGGCAGCGGAGCATTCCCGGGGCAGTGGCGCCACCACCTGCAGGGGCGACGGTGGGGTTTCGTGTCTCTGTCCTGGCCTTGTCCTGCTGCTTGTTGTCCTGACCTTCCAGGAGGAGGCCACACGCGGACATTCTTTTCGAGTTATTTTGTTACAGGCTCTGTTTATTTGAGAGATTTCAGGAGGGTCACTTCCCATCTGCCAGTTTTCCCCGCGATCTCATCTTTGATAGTCACAGTGCGTTTGTGACAACCGAGAGACAGGGGGACAGTTCTGTGAACTCGACTCCCCTCTCTTCGGATGTCACCAGTGTCCCCTCTTTCTGCCCCAGGAGTCTGCAGTGCGGTCAGTCGTCAGGTCTCTGGCAGACCCAGTGAAGCGGTCACCCTTGGCCACCCCGGCTGGGGGTCGGCTCGGTCCCGGAGGCCGCGGGGAATGTCTTTTATAAACCGGCTCTGGGAGGCGCAGTCGCTCATCAGTTCAGTTTTGGACCCCATGGTGGCATCTGGGTCTCTCGTGGCCCCTTAAATCTTCCCTCTCCACATCTCAAGACATCCTCGTGCTGTCCCCAGGGCCTGGCCGAGTAGCTGACAGGCAGGACCCCCAACGGTTTCACAGCCATCTGCCAGTCATGCAGCAACACCACGTTTCTGGCCACACGACACCCAGCTCAAATGTTGCGTTTTCCTTCCAGGGGCCAGACCGTCGGATGCTGGAACCTCGGCGCGGGAGACAGCCAGGCCTTGTGCTCAGGTCGGTGGCGCGGCGTTGCTCCCTGCATGGCCACCGCGCACGGGGGTGGCTCGACTCCCTGAGCCCGCATGAGCCAGACAAGGTCGCCCTGCCACTGAGGCGTCCACCCGGCGAGCCCGAACCTTCGGCCTCGCTTGGTTCCGAGGGTTTGTCCTGTCAACCAGGAATGCCCGGGAGTGACAGGGTCATCTGTCCATGCTCTTGGGCCCTGGGCGTGTGATGCGGGGCTGCGGGATGGTCCCAGTGCCCCAGGACGGGGCCGGGCAGTGCGCAGCCAGGCCCTCTGCTTTCTACCATCTTAGCTCCATCCCGGAGAGGCTAATTTGGGGGCCACGTCCTGCCCCGTTCCCCATTTGCGTGGAGGATGACTGTCCCTAAGCACTGCCAAGAGCCAAGCTAAGTCACTGGACGTGAGAAATACCTGAGACCTGTCACCCGCCCTGGCCGACCAGGGGTGCTGCAGTGGCCTCGGGAAGGTTCTTTCTCACCAGCTGGGAGCGAGGCTAAGGCCCAGGCGCTGGTCTCTTCCCTCCCATCTGTGTGTTTTCCTCTGAGTGGATTCCCCGAAGGGTTTCAAGGGGCTCCTGTAGCGTGGGAAGAGGAGACAACGGGAAAACAAGAGAGGTCGCTACGTGCTCTGCGCGGCTGCCCTCCTGTCGCACTTGCTGCGGCGGGGGGTCGTTGTGCCACCGGGTGGGGGCCCCACTCCTGCTCCTCCTTCCCTCATAAATGTCTTCGCTGCTGTCGTGAAGTTTGTCTCTTGCGATCTTTATAACAAGCTTCTGACCTCTAAGAGGTTCTGCTGGAATTTGATTGGGGTCGTGTTTAATTTACCGGTGGGGTCTGGAGATGTGCAGACACCGGGGCTGTTCTTCATGTCTGGGGGACAGTCCTCAGTTCCAACTCTGCAAACACCAGTTCTCCCGCATTGCGTTCAGTTGGGGTCTACAGGGACCCATTCGTCTCGATCGCAGACCCAGATCTGTGTCATCACCACTAAGGAAAAATGGCCACTTAATTCCGCGCCATGGGGAACTTCTCTAGGGAGGATGATCTGGGACGTCATCTGGAGACAGAGCGTCCCAGCAGTCTGAGCTCCGCGTGGCGCGTGAGTCTCACGGACACATCGACAGCGCGTCACGGCATGGCTGGTGTCCCAAACGCGTCCTCCTTGGCTTTGATCCTGTGGGCTACAACTGAGGGTGGATTCCGCACCCCAGGGGACAGCTGTGGCTCTCACGACTGGGGACGTGTAGCTGTCACGACTGGTGATGTCGGTGGCCGTCATGACTAGGGACATGTGGCTATCACGACTGGGTGCTCCTGGCAACGAGTGGGGGGTGTCATTAGGGAGGCCGCTCAGCCCCCCACAGAGGCCAGGACGGGCCTGTGCGGAGAAGGCCCGGCCTGGTGTCCGCAGTGCCGAGGGCACCGTGGAGGGAGACGGAATTATTCACAGAGCCGCACACTGCAGGAGGCTCCTGCAGGTGTTACGGAGGGAACTCCCCCAAGTGGGTAGCGCCAGGCCTTCCTTTCACTGCCACTTGTCGCACTCATCCTGTTTGCCAGGCGCTGTCGGTAGCCAGGCGTTCTTGAGTCCAGTCCCCCACAGCGCCGGGGATGGCACAGGCGCTCATCTTCGGCAGGAAAAGGACCAGATGAAGGGTCTGAGACGGGCTAGACTGGCCAGTGTCCTGTTGCAGAGCGGCCACCTCCTGTAGAGCCGGTGTGTCACTGGGTGAGCATCACCACCACTGGTCCTGGAGGCAGAACCAGTGCTGTGATCTGCTTGGAACTTCTGCGGATGCCAGGCATCGTGGGGTTTGCCTCTGGGGTGTCAGGGGCATCATGGGGTTTGCCTCTGGGGTGTCAGGGGTGTCATGGGGTGTGTCTCTGGGGTGTCAGGGGCGTTGTGGGGGTGTGCCTCTGGGGTGTCAGGGGCGTTGTGGGGTTTGCCTTTGGGGTGTCAGGGGCGTTGTGGGGTGTATCTCTGGGGTATCAGGGGTGTCGTGGGGTTTCCCTCGGGTGTCAGGGGCATCGTGGGGTGTGTCTCTGGGGGTCAGGCTGTAGACTTTGGCGGGGGGCTGCTGGTTCATGGCGGCCACTAGGGTGCGCAGAAGGCCTATGGCCCCAGCCCGGCCTTGAGACTGCGGCGCCACATTATGTTCTAGCGAAAACTGTGGACCCACCGTGGGGTCCTCGGACATGGCCTGGGGTCCCCCTAGGGCAGGACTCCAGGATGAGACCCTGCCTTGCAGGTTTCTCTCCCTCCCGTGTTTGGATGCAGTCAGGGGACCACAGCTGGCTGACTCCTGCCCACGGGTCCAGCAGGCAACAGCCCCTCCACGTGGCAGTGTGTGGGGCTGGAGCTTTGGCAAAGGCACCTGGGACCCCTGTCCACTGAGTGCACCGACCCTCTGCTTGGGTGTCACTGGGCTGAGGTGTCCAGGCCATCGTGGTGCCAGCTCTCCCTTGGGAGGTGACATCATCTTCGAGGGGAACATGGTGTCTAGAGCTACACTTTCTGGGACGGTAGCCGCCGGCCATGGGGCACCTCGGGCACTTGAGATGGGGCCCCACGTGGGGACAAACGCACTCTGCTCACATCAGTCTAGGTCAGCGATTCTCAACCTGAGTGACCCTGCCCCTGGGGACCCTGGGCAGTGTCCGGGGCTGTCTGTGCTGTCACACCGGTGCTCCTGGCATCAAATGGGTGAGGCCAGGGAAGCTGCTCAGCCCGACAGCCCAGGAGGCCCCAGCGGTGACCCGGCCCAGTGTCTGCGGTGCTGTGGGGGCCCGGGCGGGGCCGGCGCGTCTGCAGCCATCCTCCTCACCGCGAAGAGCACAGGAGGCCTGCGTGACCCCCGGACCACAGAGGGTCTTTCTGGGCCCCCGACCTCCGAGAGTCCCGGCACATCTGCCGAGCACGCTACGGGAGCTTCATCTCGGGAGGGTGACCCCGTGGGAGCGCATGGGCCCCGCGGTGCTGGTGGCATGCTCGCCCCCCCGCCCCCGCTGGCTGCTGCTCAGCCCGGCGGGGCCTGTTGAAATGCCGGTTATTATCAGTTCTTCGGTGCACATGCTGTTCTCCTGAAGGGACTGCCAAGAGGTACAGTCAAAGCCTAGAACGTTCTGCTCACAGCAGGTCACGGGCCTTCCCGATGGCAAACACGTGCAGTGCCTGCGTGGTCACGGGGCTCCCACACAGCCTGCCGGGCCGTGTCAGGGGCATCTGGAGTTATCACGCTGGGGCTCTCCCAGCACCAAGCAGGTAGGGTCAGGGATGCTGCTCAGCCCCCCAGTGCCAAGGACGCCCCGCAGAGCATGACCCGGTGTCAGTAGTGCCACAGGGGACCCTGCTCCGTCAGATTCTTGCCTCCCTGGGTGACTCAGGGCCACTGTCTATCCTGCACATTGCCTCCGCTGTGTCCCTACCAAGCCCCAGTAAATGGGCCCCACTCTTTCGGACCCTGTGGGCTGAGCTCTCAGTTGTCAGTTTGAAAACCAAAACCAAGGCTCAGAGAAGTTCACATTCAAGGTCACCGGAGAAGGGACCCACCGGTGGGGCAGCCAGGATCGGAGGAGCCCCCCACCGGCACGTGCCGGTTGCTAGGCACGTGCCTCCTCCAGGGCAAGGGATGATGCTCCAGGCAGTCATTGTGCAGTCATCGGACTCCAAGCACACATAGGTGACAGTCACACATGACAGGCGGGCGGGGGCCAGGGGAGGAGGGGAGCCATGATACAGTCAGGGAGGAGCCCAGGTGGAGCAGCCTGTCTGATGCCCAAGGTCATGGGCCTCAGCTCCCCATCGCCCTTCCCTCCCCCTCATTCTAGTCAGCAAACACCTGTGTGCCTGAGGGGGCCCAGGCGGTGTGCTTGGGAGGGGAGCCCAGAGAAGGGCCCGGGGGGCTGACTCCTGACCTGCCGTGGAGGCCTGAGCACGTGTGTGGTATGCAGGGCCGATGGGGACCTGGTGTGTCGGGAGCTTGTTTCTCCTTCTCATCCACTGAATCACCCATTGTCTCTAATTGTCACTTGGTGCCCCCTCCCCAAATTCAAACATTGAAAGCACCCCAGGGTGACAGTACTTAGAGGTGGGGCCTTCGGGGGGTTTTCATCCATGGTGCCTGGCTCACAGCTCCCAAAACACGTGGAACGTCCTGAGGGATGGGGGCATCCCTCGTGTGTGACTCAATACGAGAGTGACCGCAAAGCCTCGGGTGCCCTGCTCGGCCGCCCCACACGGAGTGTATTCGCCAGCTGTTGCTGTGTAACAAGTCACACGGGCGTGGCAAGCTGACACTGCACCTGCCCGTTAGCTCTGGTTCCGCAGCTGAGGGCAGCATGGCCGGGTCCCTGCTCAGGGTCTCACGGGCTCGGCCGGGGCTGAGCTGTCATCTGCAGCTTCACTGGGGAGGGAGCCATGTCCAGGTCCACTCAGGTCATCAGCAGGATCCGGTTCTTTCTGTCGTCTTGCCAGCCGCCGACCAGGGATGACACGACTCCCAGCGCTTCGAGGCAGCTCTTGGGTCCTGTCCTAGCCACAGGGTCTCCTCCAGAGGGCCCCTCACCCTTCCCTCTCTCACACCTCATTTTGAAATTGTCCTAAAGGAAGCTGCAGAGGTCACACGGGGGCCCGTGCCCCTGTCCCCCAGCTTCCCCCAGTAACGGCCTCCCACGTACCTACAGCAGGAGACTAGGAGACTGGGTGGGGACCCCATGTGTGCAGAGATCCCCGCCATCCATTGCCTGTGCGGTTGGCCTCTGCCTAGGCGGTGAGCGTGCAAGGCCGTCACATGTCTCTGTCGTGGGGAGAGCACTGCTTATGTGTGCGTGAACGTACTAGCGCTATGAGCTGTGCAGACAGAACTGGTTGAAGTGGTAAGTTTTGTGCTATTTGCTTTTGACCGCAACAAAAATGGAGGGAGGGAGGGGCAGACAGCAGAAGCGGTGGCCGACCGCTCTCGCTGGCCTTGGAAGAGGCACACAGCACCCTGGGAGTGGCCTGTGGATGAGGCCACGCGGCCTGGGGAGCTGAGAGCAATGCCACCCCGCGGCCAGCAGGAAGGTGGGGGCCACAGAGGCCTCCAGCCACCCTGTCAGCTGACCTCGTTTTATAGACTAGGCCACTGAGGCACCGAGAAGGCGAGGATGGCCCAGTTACTCCCAGCAGTGGTGGCACAGGGGCCAGTGGGGCTCAAGGTTGTTCCCACAAAGCCACTGGCCGGGCCGGTCCGGGGTGCGTGTGGGCACTTTGGCCAGGCCAGGAAGCAGCACCTGCCTCGGCACCTCCCAGTTCCGAGCCCCCTGCTCAGGCAGGCCCCCTTGCACCCTCAGTCCCCCTTGGGTAAAATTGGGGTGATAACGCCCTGACACCCAGGGGTGCTGCTAGGACGAGACGACGGTGCCGGTTCTGCAGGCCTTGTCCCCACGCCCGCCCCCTCTTGCTCTGCCTTCCTCCTTCCCGAAGACACTGGAGGTAGCCAGGCTCCCCTGGCATTTACGGAAACACGGGGACCGAGTGAGTGACCCCAGGTCCCTTCACACAGTGGTGGTGACCCCGGCCTCTGGCCCAGAGCCCACGCCCCAGAGCGCCCAACAGGAGGCGACGCCTCGCAGGCCCAGCCCCTTCCCCCCCAGGAAGGATGGCAGTGGTCGGTGGCCGTGTCCCGAGCTGACCTTGATTTCTTGTTCTCAGGAACACCCGGCTGGCCGGGTGGACCTCTGCAGGCCGTGAGCACACACGGGGTCGAGCCAGGTCTGTGCCGCCCTCCCGCGCCCCAGGAGCTCCCAGGAAGGGTGGCCAGCACCCCCCCACAGGAGACTCAGGCTTGCTCAGCCGCCTCCTGGGGGAGCCGGCAAAGATGTTGGCTGGGGACAGTCACCCGCGAGGCCACTGGGGCTACTGGCTGTGTCACGTACAGGCTGCGTCACTCCACACACAAAAAACAAGGAGCATTTGGAGCATCTTTTTTTCTATTTTGGTAAAGTGCATATGACATAAGCTGGACCATCGTGACCACTGTAAATATCCCGCTCAGTGGCCTTAGGCTTACTCACATGTCATGCAGCTGTCCCCACTGTCCACCTCTAGGACTTTCTCATCGTCACATAGTGACATTCTGTTTCTGTTACACGCTCAAGTCCCTCCCTCCCCCAGCCCGTCACCTACCACCTACTCTCTGTGAGTCTGACTCCTCCGGGGACGTCCCATGCGTGAGATCACACAGGACGTGTCCTTCTGTGTCTGGCTTACGTCACTGAGTACAGTGTCCTCAGGTCCATCCCGCGGCAGCAGGTGTCAGGACGCCTGTCATTTTCAGGGCTGAGTCATGCTCCGCCATGTGGACTGGCCAGGTTTGGTTCATTCGTCGTGGATATTCGGGCTGTGTCCCTCTTGTCTGTTGTGAATCCTGCTGCTCTGGACACAGGCATGCGATTATCTGAGGCCTTGGTTTTACATTTTGGGGAATGAAGTGCCTTCATGTTCTGGCTTGCCACTTGGAGCCCAGCCTCTGGGTCACCACCCCCATCCCTGCCCCCAGGACACAGGAGCCCCATTCTGAGCTGCAGAATTAGAGCCCCGGGCCAGGAGGCAGCTTCTCCCTCACCCATCCTCACTCGGCCCACACGAAACTTCCCCTCCCGGTGGGGAGGCTGGGTGGGGTCAGAGGTCACGGTGTGGTGGGCTGTTCCCTCTGAGGCCTTCCCCCCTCCTCCCCGCGTCCTCAGCGTGGTCGTCCCCTTCTGCGCGCAGGTGTCCTCGTCTCTGGCGAGGACCCCAGTCGTGCTGGATCAGGTGCCACCCCAAGGACCTCACTTAATCAACGTACAGACCCATCCCCCAGCACAGGCCCCTTCCGAGGTCCTGCGTGTCAGGGCTCCTCCACACGTGGACAGGCAGGACACCGGTCTGTCCGTGCTGGTCGCTTTCTGGGTGGACAGGCATCTGGGGGGACACGGTGTAACCCTCCATGGGGGCTGCGGGGTGAACTCCGTCCTTCGTAAGGACCAGGGAGGGTATGTGTAGGGGAGGGGGACGGGTCCCCCTGAGGGTCCCTGCAGTGCATAGAAGCCCCATGCGCCATGCGTGGGACCAGCGCGAGTCATTCAGCCAAGGTGTAATCTCTGACCTTGGAAAAGGTCACAGCCGGACCCAGGGCCACCGAGCAGCCCTGAGTGCAGGCAGTGAGTGGGGCCCGTGCACAGGGCCAGCTGCCCAGCCGGCGCCGCGACGGGGTCCCCGGCATGGCTGGTGCCGTGGCCCTGAAGCCCCCTGGCCACTTGGATAGTTCCCTGAAATCTCTTTTGTCTTAAATTGTTCAAAAGTGGCACATTCCTGCCTGCCTGAGAGCTTTCTGGATGGCCTTGATGGGAAAAGTTTGACTTTTATTTATTTTTTAAATTGATTTGGTCATTTCGAGCGTAGAGACATCTGTGTAGTTTACGAAAGTGTCCCCCCAGTCCCTCCCTACCCCCCGTGGCCCTCCTCCTGGCCAGCATGTTCCTGCTGACCGTGTCCTCTGCGCCGAGCGCCCCATGCCCGTGGCCCTCGGTTACCCTTCACCCTGTCTCCCAACCCCCCCCACCGGCTGTCACCAGAGTGTCCTCTGTACCTGTGAGTCTGGTTCTGATTCGTCTGTTCTTTTGCTTCCTCGGATTCCGCACGTGAGTGACATCTTGTGGCATTTGTAGTTCCGACCTTTTCATCCAGAATAACAGCCTCTGGGTCCACCCGTGTCTTTGCAAATGGTTGGATTTGGTTTTCTGACGGCTGAGTCATCTTCGCTGCGTGGACGAACCGTCACGTCTTTGCCCTGTCGCCTGTCGATGGGCGTTTAGGCGGCTTCTGAGTCTTGGCCGTTGTGAGCCGCGCTTCCGCGAGCACGGGCCACGCAGATCTTCACAGATCCGTGTTCCGGTCCATTTTGGACAAGTACCCAGAAGCGCAATATCCAGGTCACAGCTGTGTTCTCCTGAGACCAGCTCGACTGAGTTCTCGTTCGTGTGCGTGCAGTTGATCACCTAAAGCGGACGTTTCAGTGGCTTTGGGTAGATTTACGTCATTGTGCAACCATGGCTCGAATTCCAGAACATTCCATCACCCCACAAAGACACCCCACCCTTGTAGCAGTCACTCCCCGTGCCCTCTCCCAGCCCCAGCTGCCGCCCACCCGGGGGTGATTCTGCCCCCTGGGCACACTGGGTGATGTTTGGGGACATCAGTGATTGTCACAACCGGGGTGCATCTAATATCGAGATGCTGTTCAGCACCCTGCAGCGCCCAGGCCGGTGCCCACAGAGGATGCTGTGGCCTCAGTGTCAGCAGGGCCGACGGGAGAGCCTGGGTGCATTACCTGGAAGCGCGGAGGCCAACCCCAGGGCTCGGGGTCAGCTTTGGCCTCCTCATTTCCTGCTCCGAGGCTAGTGCACTGGCCTGGCCTCCCAGGCCTGGCCCGGGTCCCCACACGGGCAGCCCCCCGGGGACACGGCAACCAGCCAGGCCGGAGGGGGAAGGGCTCAGGCAGGCCATCGAGTCAGGCCCCAGGCCCCTGCCTCTCTGCGCAGGGCCTCCCCAGGCCAGGCCGTGTGTCCCCATGAGCGCCCTCAGGGGGCCTGGCGCCCATCCACGTTCACTTTGCTGCTGGGCGCTCACCTCGGCTGACCCGGGAAAGGGTGGGAAATGGCACTCTGCCTGCAGGGTGTTCTTGTGGGGGCCATTGCCCTGCCCTGTCCTTGGGGCCGTGGCCTCTCCCTACTTGTCACCAGCGTTTTCCTGACCTGAGGCCGGAGTGCATGGCCTAAGAGAGGAGGTGACTCGCAGACACAGGGGCCGCCCTGGCATACAGCGTCTGACCGTCGGGAGTTGACTCTGGCGTCGCCTGTGAGCCAAGGATCTAACTCAGGTTTTTTATGAATCATGAGCACAGGGTCTGTCCTGCCTCGGCACTGTCGGCAGTGGGCAGGTCGCTGTGGGGGCCATCCAGGGCTCTGTGGGGACTGAGCAGCCTGCCTGGCCCCGCTCACTCAATGCCAGGAGCACCCCCCATGACAACTGCAGATGTCCCCAGACATGGCCCAGTGTGCCCTGGGGGCAGAGTCACCCCAGGGGAGAGCCACCTCCAGTCCGGCTCCTGGAGAGGGTGAGGCAGAGCCAAGGCCCTGGAGTCCCGCCCTCTGTACAGCTGCTGGGAACAGCCTGGGGCCAGGCCCGGCCACTGTCCTGTGCCAGGAACACAGCCCAGGGCTCCCCGGCCCCCGGGAGGGCTGAGCACTGTGCTTTCCAGGATTGAGTGGCGAGATCTCCTTCTGTGTCTGGAGACCCAAGGCCAGCAGCCTGAGGGGAGTGGAGACAGGCCTCTGCAGGCAGCTGCTTTCCAGTCCTGTGTGCTATGGGAGCAAGGCAGGGTCCGCCTGGGGCCATCCAGATCCCAGGGGACATCTGCAGTTGTCACATTGGTGCTCCTGCCGTTGAGGGGATGGGGCCAGGGACGCTGCTCAGTGACAGCTTGGCCACAGGGGACCTGCCGTGAGTGCATGCACGTTGTTGGGCTGTAACTCAGCCCCCGCGGCGAGACGCGATTGCTCACCCTGTGACCTTGTGCGGTGGCAGACTCCCCGCTCTTCCTCGCTCCCCCCAGCCGAGTTGGTTCCCAGACATGCTCCCTGTGCCGTTGTGGCCTCGTGGGCCGTGGGACACATGGTTCCAGCGCAGATGCGTGGATGACCCCCACCTCCCAAGGAGCCCCAGCAGTGGGCCCAGGGGATGTGGCTCCTCACGTGGCTTTTCCGCTGCGTGTGCCACTCCTTTGGTTGTGGCTGTGACTGCAGCTTTCAGCAGGTTGCACAGTTACCTTCAGGGCTCTGAGTGACATGCATGCTTCTGTTCAGGACGCAGGACAGTTCGCGAGCCTGAGGATCTGGGTTTACTGGTACAGACCAGGATCCTTCACACTGGGGACACTGGGCAGGTCACCCGCGGGGCCGTCCTGGGCACTGTGGGGGGCTGAGCAACATTCGTGGCCCGCACCCACTCAGTGCCAGGAGCACCCCCCATGTGACAGCCACAGACGTCCCCAGACATTGCCCAGTGTCCCCGGGGGTGGACCACCCTAGGTTGAAAAGGATCTAGGGTACAGCCCGGGCTTCGGAGCTAAGCAGACGTCCAGGAGCCGGGAGCAAGTGGCTGGGCCAACCCAGCCTGGGCCGGGGAGTGGGAGGGCTCTGTGACGAGCGACATTTCAGCTGAGATCCTGGCAGGATGGCCGCGCGCTTGTCACGGGAGGCCCAGGGACTGCGGCCCGTCGCAATGTTTTAATTTTGATTTACTTTACAACTAGTGGAAACGATGAGCGACCTACAAACCGGTGTGTAATCGCGCACCCAGCCCGGTGTGGCCCTGCTCGGCCCGACCCACATGACAGGCAGCTGTCCGGTCGCTGTGCAGGGTTGGGGCCATGGCCGGCGCAGGCACCCGCAGGGCCCGCAACCAGGTGAAGCGAGATGGGAACAGGCCGTGTTCGCAGGCCGTGCTGGCCGGTCCGGAAGTAGAGTTGTGCGGGGAGAGCCCGCCCTCCCTCCTGGTGGGATGCAGCCCTGTCCCCATCGCACTAGTGACCGTCCCTGCCGTCCTGTGAGCAGCCTGTGCACTCCCACCACAGCTGCCCCCAGTCCAGGAGGGCCTGGACGCCCCTCAGGTGTCCCGGCACCTGGGCTCCACCTGACATCCCAGGGCGGGCCGCGCAGCCCTACCCACCACGGCCACACGGTGGCAGCAGAGCCCTCCCGCCTGGGCCGGGGCTGGCTCCAGGGCCCAGAGCCGCGCCACCTAGACACCCCTGGCGGGATTCCTGTCCCCTGAAGTCAGGGCGCGTGGAGCCGCCGCCTCCGGCCCATGCGGCCGTCACCCCCACAGAGTGTGCTCACGCCGTCTCGCCAGGGCCGGGTCACTAGGCTCAGCGGCTCCGCGAGGGTCTGGGTGGGGCGCCGGGGCGCCAGGGCACACGGCACCCAGCGGGAGCGCAGCTTCTGGGAAGTCGGGCGGGGACAGGCGGCCCACCCTGCGGCCAGCACAGACGACGGCGAAGCACCACCGGGCGGGGAAGGTCTCGGCCGGCATGCCTAGCTTAGTCAGCCGTGGCCCTTCTCCCAGCTGGCTCCCGGCCCGGCCCAACCGCTGCTCTGGGTCAGGCCTGGGGTTTCTCCCTCGGCTTTCCTCTGGGCACCAGGAATCGCAGGCTGGGTGCTCAGGTGTGTACGCGTCTGCCGTGCTGGGCCTGGGCCTGGCCTGGGAGCGGCGAGCCCCTCGCCCAGCTGCTCCCAAAGCCAGGCGGTATCCTGCAGAAGCGGGTCTTGGTCCCGTCTCGGACCCATCTCGGTCCGGTCTCGGTCCCGTCTCTGTCCCGTCTTCCGCGGCCTCCCAGCTCGCCCCCTGCAGCCGAGACCCTGCAAGGTGCTCCTGCATGTCGTCGTCATCTCCATCCAGCGATGGGAGCCTCTGGGCTTTGGGAAGACATGGGGCCACTGCAGAGTGGACGGTCTCAGGGCCTGGGCTCCCAAGGCCACTCCACCGTGTTAGCCCAGTGGACGGTGTGCCAGGCGCAGTGACGAGCACTGGGACCGAGACACACACGTATCCTCTCCCAGCTCGGCAGGCCGGGGTCTGAGATTGCGGTGTCCCAAGGGTTGGGTCCTCCTGGGGTCGTGATGGCGAATCTGCTCCATGTCCCCCCAGCTTCTGCTCACCGGCAGCGCTCGGTATCCTCAGCTCGTAGTCACATCACTTTGGCCTGTGCCGTCGCGTGGGCGTCTGTGTCCCTGTGTGCACATCTATGTCCAAATTTCCCCTTTCTATGCGGACGCCAGCCACCGTGGACCAGGGCCACCGCACCCCATGCACCTCATCCTAACCAAGGATACCCGCGAAGACCCCGTTCCCACAGCAGGCCAGAAGTCGGATCCTGGCCTGCCGGCACCTCCTGTCCTGCTTTCTGGGGGCCGGGATGCCACGTGGCCCAAGGAGGGAGGGCAGCCAGAGGTCAGGGCAACACAGAGCTGGCCCAGCCACTCTACTGACCAGGGCTGAGGGGCACGCCCGCCAGTGCCTTCTGCAGAACATAGAGAAAGTGCTGTTGTGCCTCCTTGCAGGCCCGTAGGCGGCAGCATGGTGGGGCCTTCCGAGGGAGGCCTGCGACGTGGGGAGGGGCTGGGGCCTCCTGGTCTTCCCCTCTGCACTCCAGGCCTCTCAGAGGCAGCTTAGAGGGACGTTACCCCATACAGCCTGGCTCTTCCTGCTACAAGTGTTTTGGGGACCACCTGCCCTGCCCCTCCTTGGTGGGACGGACATTCGTCCTCAGGGCGGCCGAGACAGTGAAGGGTCTGGCCTTCAGTGAGAACCTGCCACACGCCTGCCGCTCTTGACCCCCAGCAGTCGTAGCCCCAGGGGCCTCATCATCACCCCTGTTCTGTGGTGATAAAACCGGGCCCAGGAAATAACACTGGCCGCTGCTCACTCCCTCCTTCTCTGGACCAAGATGGAACGAAGATAGGGCCCTGGCTTGCACCCCGTTCCCTCTGGGGGTCCCAGGGCATGCCAGCCCTTGTAGACACGCAGCCTGGCCGTCGGTGACAGGCGGGACCCTCCCGGGCGTTGGCATGGGGACAGGCAGGCCAAGTGTCGCGCCAGCCCATCAGCCACGCCACGCTCCTGGGAGGCTAGAAGCGGCCAAATGTGGCTTTGCAGAAGGAGCCTGGGGACCCCCAGGAAGAAGCCGGTGGGGTGGGGTCCACTCCGAAGACGTCAGGGTCCCACATCCCAGTGCCAGGCCAGCGGTGGCCAGAGAGGCGCCGGCGTGACATGCGAAGGAGCATCAGACTCCTGGTGGTCGAGACGGGAAGGGCTCTAGCGCAAAGCAAAAGCTGATTAGTTTGAACTCAGCTTATTTATTTGATCGAATTCTAATTTGACTTTACCTAACATCGTTTCCATTGAAAATCCAAAATCAATCCGTGATAAACTGAACTTCAGAACTTTAGATGGGACGGTTGCATCCCCCGCGTTTTCCACACAGCCTGGCACCAGGCCCGGCCCCAGCCCCAGCCCCGCCTCGGCGGGCTCCCGGTGCATTTGGTTTGTTTTGGTTTTTTCTTTGCAGCACTGCACGGGAACAGTGTTTATCTCTGGGTTTCGAGGTGTCGTCTCCTTCTGTTCCATGCCAGGGCAAGTGCCGTGCTCACCTGACGCTGCCACCACACGCACCCACCACGCACCCGCCAGCCTGAGCAGCCTTGCTTCAGGAAGGCCCGCCACAGGGCCGTGGGCCGGGCGTCTGTGGCGCGCGGGGCTGAACACTGCGTCACGTGGCCCAGCAGTTCCCCGGTGGGTTCCCACAAGAAACCAAGGGATCCCCACTCACGCACACGTGCTCAGCTGTGGGAACAAGCCCAATATTTTACAGCAGATGACGGACACACAGCGTGGCCACCCACTCAGGTAGTGTCACTCGGCCATGAAAAGGGGGGAGGCACTGACACGTGCCATGTGGATGGACCGTGAGTGCGTGACACTTGGTGAGAGACGCCAGACACACGAGGCCGCACGGGATGATTGCAGTGATGTGACACGTCCAGAATAGGCGCATCCGCGGGGACAGAGAATGAGAAGTGGTTGTCAGGGGCTGGGGAGGGGGTGGGGGGTGCCTGCTCATGTGAACGGGGCTACTTTCACGGTGACGGAATGTTCTGGAGTGACATAGAGGTGATGGTGGCACAACAGTGTGAATGCACTCGGTGCCACTTGAACGTCCACTTTAAAATGGTTCGTTTTATTTTATGCAAATCTCACCTCTGCTGAAAAAGAACAAGGGCGGCAGAAGGAGTGTGGCTCGGGGCCAGCATGCAGGCGGGGCAGGTCCGCAGAGGGTGCCCACCAGCTGCAGGCCCTGGAGGGCCCAGGGCCTCTGTGTCCCGTGCCACCGCCCCCTGCAGGGGACTCCAGGGGGGGGCTCTCCCTCCAAGCTCTGCAGGAGCAGGAGTCGCTGGGGGAGGACCAGAGCCTCTGGCCGGAGTGTCCCGCAGAAGCAGAGGGCGCTCTGCCAGGTCCCGCCTCATGCCCCTGGAATGCAGCCCAGACAGCACAGGTGAGCCTGCACCCAGGGACATGTGAACCAGCTGCCGGTCCCCGGGTCACCAACCTGCGTCACTCAGCGATCATCCTGTGCCGTACCCTCGGCTGCCACCGCTCCGGCCTGTTCGTCTGCCGCCGACGGGTCCCCTCGGCCTCGCAGCGTGTAGCTGCCCCGCGTGGCGCCCGGCCCATTCGCGGGAAGAGTGCGTATGGGCAGACCCCGCGCTGAGTCAGGGCAACCTCCCGTTTCGGTTTCTCTCCCTCGGCCTTCCCCTCGTCCCCGCCACCTCCTACACGCTGTGCTGACTTCTGGGGCTTGAAACTGCTGTGGTTTGCTCTGCACCGGTGGGGCTCAACCTAACCTTTTTTCTCAAATGCCACCTGGCCTCGGGCACTCGGTCAAGGAGCTGCACCCTGGTCCCCGGGAGCTTTCTGAGCCCCCCTGAGCCCGCCATGCGTGCTGCTGCCTGGAGCCGGGGGGGGAGGGGGCGGGGAGGGCCTGGTTTTGCTGCCGCCCTGGTCGCTGCTGCAGGCTTTGCTGTCGCGGTGGCTGCTGCCTAGAGAGCCGCAGGCTCGTTTGTGGTGCTGGCCAAGGCTCGGTCCCCATACTCCCATGCTCGGCCCTGGCACTGCTCTTCAGTGGGAGCAGGAGGGCGCCCCTAGGACGGGGTCCCGACAGGCTGACACCAGGCGATTTTCTTTCCCATCTTCGTTTTTAAAATGTGTCACCACTTTAGTCTTTCCAAGTGGGCAGCTTGTTGGGACTTAGCTCGTTCTCAGTGTCCTGCAGCCGTCGCCACCATCCAGGTCTGCAAGTTCCCCATCAGCCCAGATGGGAGCCCTGCGTCTGGGTTTCGGGGTGTCCTCCAAGAAGGCCATGCCCGCTCTTCCCGGCTCCTAGAAGCAGGCGGCTCCCTCGGGGCCACCCGCTGCTGGTCCCCGTGGGCCGTGTCCTGTAATGTCCTGTAAGCATGTGCGCTTACCGAGGAAGGAGACGTGGTTAGCAGGGGGTGGCCCCCAAGGGCGCTGGGCCCTAAGTCCTGAGCCTGTAGGAATGTCCCCTGCCTAGGGCCCAGGACTGTGCACCGCTAGGAAGAGGGAGGCAGAGGCGCACAAAGGAGATGGCCTTGTGATGACGGGCAGACCCTGGGAGACCCAGCCACAGGCCAAGGGACACCTGAACTCCTGGAGCCCCCAGAAGCTGGGCAGGCAGGAAGGACCCTGCCCTGGAGCCTCCAGAGGGAGCAGGGCTCTGCGACACCTTGGTCTCAGCCTAGTGATGCTGGTTTCAGGCTTCCGGCCTCAAGAGCTGCAGAGAGTACATTTTTGTCGTTTTTAGTCACCAAATCGGCGGTGTGATTCAGCAGCCCCAGGGCGAAGAAAGGCTCCCCAAAGGGTCTGCATGCTGGTTGCTGAACCCCACTCACCCTGGGCTTGGGGGCTTCCTTAGGCCCCGCAGCCACTGCTCCGGGCAGGGCAGGGGCGGCAGCACAGCTGACTTTGGCTCTCCCGCCCGTCCTGGGAAAAGCATCAGACAGGCCCCACCGCACCCCTGACCACTGCGGGGTGGGGGCGAGAGTGCAGGGCGTGGGAAAGGCCTTCACACCCCCATCGGAGCCCGAGAACTTTCGGTTTCTCAAAAAAGAAAGGCCCGTGACTCGCCGGTTCAGCTCCCCCATCTGTGAAATGAATCAAGGTGACACAGACTGTGACATTCCTCCCCTACAAGCAGCTTTTAAAAAAAAGTCTGTGCACAATGAATAGAAACGGGCTACATCCTCCCCCAGGGCAGAGGCTGCTTCCGCGGCTCCCGCCGCTCGTGTCCCCCAGATGGCCAGATTGCCCGGCGTCGGGCACCGGCCGCATGCATGAGCCCCGTGTGCTTCCTGGCGGTCTCCGCCCCCGCCTCCCAGGCCAGGGCTCTGAGTCTGTGTCTCCGAGCCTGGGACAGTTGCATTCCTCCGGCTTCTCCCTTGGGCATTTGCAGCCCAGAGAGCCACCACTGTCCCCTCTGCAGCCAGCAGGATGGGAGGGACAGAGCCGCTCTACCTTTGGCCCTCAGCCCTGCCCTGCACTGCAGGATGTGGCACAAAGCGTGTCACCTCCCGCTTTAAAAATAAGTGGCGGCGGGCAGGGTGGCCTGCCCCACGTCGCAGTGGGGAGGATGGCGTGGCTGCCACCCTGGCCCTGCCCCTTCACCCGCACACAGCGTGGACCCCTGCCCTCCCTGCCCCTCTGGGCCCAGCACCTGCCAGGGCCTGGACCCTCCACTTCTAGAACCTACTTTCCTCGGCCTTTGACCCCTCCGGTTGTTAACTGACAGCCTGGCCATAAAAGGCAGTTCTGATCCAAGGGGAATGGGGGAAGAGGACGGTGGCCTGCTGCCCAGCTGGCTCCGGCTCTGGCGCTGCAGCCGGGTGCCTGGCGTTGATTTAGATTCTCAGAATACCCGAGGTGTCCCCCAGCCCCACCCATCTGGGGCAGCCGCCATGGGGAGGGGGGGCTCTGATGTAACCCGGGCCTCGCACAGATTGTTCTTTTCTGCTGGCGGCCTCGCCCTGGGCCCACGGGGCAGGCAGCCGGAGTCTGCAGACGGCTCAGCCTAGCTCAGGAGCACGTCGCCGAGCCGGGCTGGCTGGCTTCCTTCCTGGCGATGCCTCCAGAAGGCTGCTCGGCGCTTCTGGAAGGAGCGCTAGCAGCCGGCTGTCTGGAAGGCCGCCGCCTTTTCCTCGGCAGAATCTTACATTGGGGAAGTGACATCAGCTCCCTTCCAGCCTCTCTTTCCCTGCTGCTGAGCAGTGGGGACACTGGCGGCAGAGCGAGGGCGACAGACACACATCCTGGGCGTGCACTGCACGTACGCACGTGCAGCTGCACACCCGCATGAGCCTCAGCTGGACGCCCTCCCATCGCCTTGGCAGCACCCGGCCGGTCTAGCAGGGGCAGTCAGATATTGCTCGGAGAGGATGAAGGAGGTCATCTGGGGTGATGTCTTCACGTCCCTGGGAGCCCAGGCAGGAGTCCCAGAGGTCCCCCAGAGCCGGCGGAGCGACCGCCTGAGCCGCACTCGATGGTTTGGGCAGCGCCCGGGCCCTGAGTGGGAACCTGTGGCGTGGCTCCCCCTGCCCGTGCGGCCACGCGAGTGCAGCGTCACCGCGGATGGGGTGCAGAGGCTGGCGGCAGGGTCCAGCTGTCCCCCGTCCAGCCAGACGTGAAAGCGCCTTGCGAGAGCGAAACGCCACCATTCTCCCTAAAACAATTGTTCAGGAGAAAGTGTTGCTTCTCATTTCAAAGTGCAATCCTGCCCAAATATTGGAAATCGGTTCTTTTTTAACGCATGCTGCTTGGGATCCTTAGTCATTTATTGTTTAAATAGGCTGCTTTCTGGAGCAGTTTTAGGTTCGCAGCAAAAGTGAGCAGAAGGTGTAGAGCTGTCCCACGGGCCCCCCCACACACGTCCTCCCCCGTGACTGTTATCATCACAATCGTGTGCCTGTGTGTATTTTTACCTGTTATTGATGTTTTTAGATACTACACAATTCACATATTTAAAGTGCTTAATTTAGTGTTTTCTACTATATTCAGAGTCACGCGTTCGTCACCGCAGGTAAACTTCAGCCCAGCGGTCCCCAAACCTTGTGGCATGGGGACCTGATGATCTGGGCTGGGCCAGAGGCGGTGATGCGGGCTGGGGAGCAGCTGCACGTGCTCGCCAACACTCCCCTCCTGCTGTGCGGCCCGGTCCTAACAGGCCACAGACCGGTACCAGTTAGCGGCCCGAGGGGCGGGGACCCTTGCTTTGGAGTGTTGTCCCCCCGCTAAAGAAAGCTCCACGTCCGTTAGCGGCTGCTCTCCACCTCCTGCTCCCCAGCCCCTGGCATCCGCGTACTCTCTTCCTGTCCCTGAAGATTTATTCCTCCTGCGCACGTCACGTGAACGGAGTCACATGCCGCCTGGCCTTTGGGTTGGCGTCTCTCACTGAGCGTCGTGTGTTCAAGGTCCGTCCACGTCGTAGTGAGTGTCAGCGCCTCCCCCTTTCCAGGGCCGAGTGACACTCCCGTGTGAACAGCCACGTTGTACCTGTCCGTCCGTCTCTTGATGGACACAGTCATGTCCGCTCTTCGGCCTCTGTGCACAGTGCCGCCATGGACATTTGCTCGAGTCGCGCATCTTTCCATGTGACCATCGGTCCTCTTTGGAGACGGAGAGGAGGGGCGTCGCACGTGACTCATCTGGGTGTTGGCTGGACCCCAGCACCACCAGCGCTCCCTTCCCACACCGTCTGTCTGTCTGTCTGTCCTTTCCATCCGTCTGCGTGCAGGTCTCTCCACAGGAGATGCTGGCCACACAGCCCTATGAGATGTCTGAGAGGCCCACGGGGGACTGACCTGCAGTGAGCTGCTCCTGAGTCAGCACAGGACACTTGCCATCTCCTGCGTCAGGCCTTCTAGACCAGGACTGTCCCCCGGAGCCGTGCCGTCCCCAGGGAACACTGGGCCCTCACTGTCTGGGGACGTCTGTGGTCGTCACAGCTGGGGGTGCTCCTGGCATCGAGTGGGTGGGGCCACGAAGGATGTCCCTAACCCCGATGCGCATAGTGCTGAGGGGGAGACCTGGGGTGCACCCTGTCGATCCTGCCACTCGGAGCTCGAAGGCCCTTCCTCTGTGACAGACGCCTTCCTGCTGAGCCTCTGAGCCCTGCTATTAGGGTCAGGCCCTCGTATCGGTGGCCACCCCACAACCTGGGAGAAACGCCCAGACTTCCCCGATCCCGGGAGATGGGCCCACGTCCGCATCCTGCATTCTGGGGACCGTCAGGACAGCGGCCTCCAAGGCCTGGTCCGTTGGGTTCCCGGCCCGGCCCACAGGAAGGGGCGGGCCACTGCACTGTTTGTTTTGGTGAAATGAAACCTCAACCCTCCGGGGGAAGTTGCAGAAGTCAGCGTCCCCCACATCAGTGGGGGACAGTGCGGCACTGCCAAGGGCAGCCCAGGACAGTGGTGGCGGCTCGTGAATGCCACGCGGTGCTCGGGGACCGACCGGACCTGCCCTCACAGCATGTGGGGCGCCCCACACCCTCGTCCACCCCACACCCCCGCCACGCCACGGTGTCCACTTCCCATTTTTGGAAATGCATCTTGAAACCAGACCGGTTTCCAGCAGAAGCGAGGTGACCTTTCCTTCGGTTTCTAGCTTCTTCCCTTCGCTGAAAAAGAAACTGATACAGAAGTGAGACTGGCCCAGCGTGTGCAGTGTTTTCTCAGCCTGTTTTCCGTTTTTTTGTCATAATCACGCCCCACCCCACCACCCCCACCCTGGGGGCCTGTTCAAGACTTTCTCTTACTTGTTTCTCATCCAAAAGGATACTGCGGGGGGAGTCTGGTGAGCACGGTGGAGTAGGTCGACCGCAATGAAAACGGTTTTTAAATATTAAGAAAGAACAATGCCAGCCACGGGCGAAGACACTCCACATCTCGAAAGGTCATGGCTTCACAACGATACCTCAAAAAAGCCCTCCCCCGCTCACCTGCGCAGGTCGCTCGTAACCGGGAAAATCAGAGGCCGGTAACCTGTTGACGGGGAAAGTCCCCCCGGGCGGGAGCCCCGGGAAGTGTGACAGTGGCTCGGGGGACCCCGTGTCTGGGACCGTCTCCTCGTGCGCTGTGCACGGGAAGAGTGAGCTTGTTTTCCGCTCCCCGAGAATCGATTTTCTCTCCCCCCCCAACCTGAGACCATGTAAATGCACCTAATGACGCCAGCGCGGGCCGGGGAGGCCCCCGTCGTAGGCCTGCCCCCAGAACACCCCGCCAGTGGGCGCGTGCCAGGGTGGGGTGCATGGTCATGAATGCGTGGGGTGTGGTGGACAGGGTGAGGTTCATAGTCGTGAGCGCGTGGACGGGACTGTCCAATCCAGTCCAAACCTGCCCGTGGGCTTCAGTGATGAGTTTGGGGTCAATATCTCGGTTTTCCTGTGTCCCCGCTCATCCATGTGATGCGTTTGTGCTGTGGAATAGCAGCCTTCCCGCGTGCAGGGTGGTCGTGACCCTGAAGTAGGGTCCTTGCTGGGCCTGATAAGGGTGTGTGCTACATAAGGCCACTTTTGCACTTTTGCTGCTGTTGTCGTCACCGCTCCCGTGTCACCTCTGAAATGTTCTTTCTAGACCCTTCCCTCACACACACCTATGTGGACACAGGTGCGGAGCGATGCTGTCTGCATGGCCAACGGGCTGGGCTTGGGAGCATGTTCCTTCACAGGGGGTTGGGCTCCCGGTAGGTTCCCCAGGTGTGCGGGACCTCCGGGTTCTAGGCTCCTTGGAGTGAGAACAGGAGGAGCCGCGCAGATTTGGGGGGAGGCCATGTCTTCGCCTCATCTCTGCACACAGGGAGCTCTCGTTTGGTCTCTCCCCCTCTGAGGTGAGGCCCGACCAGGGTCCCGGCCTTTTAAGTAATGTGCGTCACTGTGTGGGGGGTAAAATGCACGTGACGTAACTCAACCGTCCTAACTGTCCGTAAGGGCACCGCTAAGTGGCCTTAAGCACATTCACATGTCGTGCAGCCGTCCCCACCGTCCACCTCCAGGACGCTCTCATCATCCCACACTGACGCGCTGTCCCCATCACACACTCCCTCCCCTCCCTTTCCCCAGCCCCTGGCTCCACCATCTACTCTCTGCTCTGAATCTGACACCTCTGGGGACCTGCCAGGAGTGGGGTCACATAGGACATGTCCCGTGTCTGGGTTATGTCACTGAGCAAAATGTCTGCAGGTCCATCCACGATGCACAGGAGGTGGGATGCCCGTCCTTTTCAGGGCTGAGTCGTACTCCACTGTGTGAAGACCTCATTGTGTCCGTCATCCTTCATGGGCTCGTGTCCACCTTATGTCTGGCATGAATCCTGCCGCTTTGAACACAGCTGTCCCTTCACATCCCTGCTGTCCCTTCACGTCCCTGCTGTCCGCCCACTCCCTGTTCCTGCGGACCGGCCTGCCCCCAGAGGTGGGTCGCCAGGCCACATGATACTTCTCCATTTAACGTTGTGAGGATGCCTCCTCCTGTTTCCCACAGCGGCTACCCCATCGTGCACCCCATCAGCCGTGCACAGGATTCTGGTTTCCCGCATCGATCCTTGTTCTAAGCCCCATTTTAATCTGTGGTTTCAAATCACAAAAGTGACAATTTACTAGAAAAAAAAAAAAAAAGGCATAAAGCAGCAGCAGAAGTCATGTTTTTCTCTTAAACGCCACTAGCAATTATCAACCAGTGCTTCAGCGAAGCCCGGTTTGGCCTGGAGTTCCAGGCTGGGCTGGTCCTTGAGACGCCGGCTATGGGCTCCAACCCCTCACTCCTGGACGGTGCTGCGGGGTCTGCAGAGCACAGGGACAGCTCCCATGTGCATCGCTGCCATCTTACGGAGAGAAAGCAGGGCGAGCAGAGGCCGCATAGCATGTTGGCAAATAGTGTCAGCACGTGGGAGTGTTCCCTGCAGCTCTTGCGAGGAGTGGCGGGGAGCGTGGGTTATTTTTAACATCTGCCTCACAGGCTCCCACCAGCCCTCTGGGCACCGAGCGCTTGTTTCGGAGTGGAACATGCCGTGCGAGAATGTTCCCCTGCGTCCTCCGAGCGATGCCGCGTTGCTAGGTTACCGAGAGCATCAGGAATCCAGGGAACCAACGACGTCCGATTGTGTTCGACTCTGAGAAATTAAATAGGTATTGACATTTGAGGAGGATAAGAATAGTTGTGGACCATGATTCGCGATTTCTGAATTCTAGTCTCAGATCCACGTTGTCTGTTATGCGTTTGAATGAAAGGATGGAGGATGGATGGGGGATGAGCTGTGGGGGTGGGCAGGTGGGTGGATCCATAGGTGGATGGGTCAGTAGGTAGGTAGGTAGGTAGGTAGGTAGATAGACCGACAGACAGATAAGCTACAATTCACAGTTTCCTCAGTTTCTCCATCTGTAAAAACACATGAAAACAAGTACGTTTGATGAAGTAATTGGAGCAGTGACTTCCTGCTCTCCCTCACCCGTTCCGTTTTTCCCATGTCACGTCTGTTTCTTCATGATGCTTTCCACAACCGAAGGGCTCGAAAACCCACGTGGGTAAAGGGCCCAACCTGGCAATCGCGTCACCTCTCATTTGTTTTCCATCAGCTCCGTGGAGGTGAGATTTGTGTACAATGCACGTCACCGTTTTGAGTGCGCGACGCAATGCTTCTTAATACATCCACGGAGTGTACCACCATCGCCGCTGTCCAGGCCCTGAACAGCTCCAGCCCCACAGGAGACCCATCCCCCTCAGCAGTCACCTCCCCTCACCCCCAGCCCCTGACAGCCAGGAGCCCACTCCCTGTTCCTGCGGACCGGCCTGTCCTGGACATTTCACATAAACAGAATCGCACACCACGTGGCCTTGTGCGTCTGGTGTGAATCCGCACGGAGATTTCAGGGTTCAGCATGTTGCGGCGCGTGGGGGTGAAGTTTGCAATGATTGTTGGCATCACAGCGCCCTCTGCGCATGGCCCAGGGCTTGGACACCAGAGAAGGGGACCAGATTCAAGCAGGAGTGGTGGGGACGACAGGGAAAGGTCTGGAAGCAGGTGGGAGACTTTAAGGAGCCACAGGAAAGGAGACCTGGGAGTCAGACAGGCCCGGGGGGGGCAGCACGGGACCCCAGTGTCACACCTGAGCAGCCGGGGAGGAAGATGCTGCCGAGAGGTCAGGCGGGAGAACCTGCAGGAACCGTGATCAGCTGCGCGCGGGGGCTTACAGGGTGACCAGCTGTCCCTGTCTGCCGCGCAGAGGGGTTCCCAGGCTGCAGGACATGGAATGCCATAGCCGGGATGAGCTGGTAACCCCAGGTGCGGGGTTCCCACAAAGCGGCCGAGAAGAGATACGTCAGCAGGCAGTTTGGAGCAAAGGTCAGAGGAGGATAGAGGAGAAATACGGCCTAAACGGATGGCACTCCCACGGGGCTGGCGTCCAGCCCCGCCTGCCCCCTGTCCCCACTCCTTCCGGCCGGGAAACAGGCCCTGTGACTGCCCTCTGGGCAGCTGCTGACTTAAGGAAAAAAGCAGAAAGCCCTGAGGATGCGTTCGCGAGTTCTGTTTGCCACCTGTCCCCCTGCAGACAGCCCGTGGGGGCTCATCGCAGCTCGACTTTGATCTGATGCCCTCTGGCTGCCCCAGGGGTCACCCCTGTGGCAGGACAGTGGGCTCCAGGGCCCCCCAGGCGTCCCAGCAGCTGTGGACCCCGTGCCGCTGCCATGCGGTGCATGTGCGGGGACATCGTGTGCCAGGCCCCGGACCCCCCTCGCCCTTCCAAAGCTGGACGCCTTCGATTCCGTCTTCCTAAACGTCGCATGGAGGAGGTGGGGACGGGGGCGAGGTGTCGCCCTCGTCCTGGCCCTGGCCTCGGGAAAGTGGTGCAGTCCGCACCGTGGAGCATGGTGGCGGCTGCGGGTCTCCCTCAGGGCCCCAGTGTGGTGCATGTCTGTCGCAGGCAGTTGCGGGGAGCCGCCCAGCCTTTGCCTGCCTCTATGGAGGTGCCCATGCGGGTTTTGTTCTTTCCTTGGCCATACGGTGTGCCACGCTGCCAGCCCCCAGATGTTTGGCCAGTCCTGCATCCCCCGGGTAAAGCCCACATGGCCGCACAGTGGGACCCTCTTCGCGTGCTGTTCTGCTGAGGTTCAGGGCACTGGGGATGGATTAGGAACACGGAGGAGGTGAGCATGGCTGAAAGGTGTGACACAAGGGAGTCTGGGACATGCTGGCAGGTCTAATGGGACACGGAGCTGCTCGGATGCCAAAGTTTCATGAAGCGACACACGTGCCCCAGGTGCACGTGTGCAGAACCGGGGCATCTGCACGGGCTCTGTGCATCATGCCCCGGTCAGATTCCGGGGTGTCGTGGGCCGGACCTCCGTCAACCCCGCATTCATGCATCGAAGCCCCGCCCCCGGGGGGCCGTGTTCGGAGGCCGGGACTGGGTGGGCCTTGGTGAGGCCTTGAGGATGAGGCCCTTCAAGGGGAGAGTCTCCGTCTAGTCTGTGAGGACAGGCCCGGGCTCGCCCAGAACCCGCCCCGCCAGCACCCCATCTGGGCCCGCAGCCTCAGGACCGCGAGCCGTCAGGCCCGCCAGCCCAGCTGCCGGCTGTCAGACGGTGCCATGCGGGCGGCCGGGGACGGGGGGGCCAGCAGGACTTCCTGCTCTTCTTTAGTCACTTCCTGTGACTCCAGTGGTTTCAAAATAAAAAAGCTTTTACTGAAAAGGCAGACATTTACAGCAAGAAGAGCCCGGGAACAGAGAGTCAGACAGTTGCCAAAGCCACGCGGGCGTGCGGACCCCGCGGTGCCCCTTTTGGGGGGATAAACCAGGCCCCCAGCCCCTCCCTCTCTGACCCCTGCAGAATTCAAGTGCAGTGGCACTGATGACCCTGCGTCACGTCTGGTCCCTGTGGGCAGGTGGGCGGCCACTTCAGAAGGTCCAGGGGCCTGGGGGGTGCCCCTTCTCCCCCCCCCCGTGGTCCCAGAGCCCCACTGCTGGCGCGTGAACCCCCGTTTCTACACTAAAGTCCACAGAGTGAATTCGCTCTCCTTCCTCAGCCTCTACACCTCTCAGACCTCCTACCCAGCCCGGTCACTCCACCTTTCCCAAGTGGAACTGGGACCTTGGTCTGGGTAACCCCAGCTGCTGGCCTTTTCCCCTCAGAAGCATCCTCACGGTCCCCGAGTCACCATTGCCAGGGTTACATGGCTCCTCCTGGGGCCGTGAGCTCCAAGGGCCGCACCACTCTGTTCTGCTCGCCGCGTCCCTGTGGTGTCATGGTGCTGAAAACACGTCCGTGGATGGGGCCGCGTGGCGTCCCTCCCCCCGAGTCCCCGGCCGTCCCCTGTTGTCTGTGTCTCCTCTTTCTGCTCGGTGGGAGGGGTAGGCTGGTGTCAGGATCATTCCCAACTCCGTGAAGCTGGGCTGGGCTGGGATCTCCGGTCCAGGGGCCCATCCCTGTCACTCACCCTGAGCCTTGAGGCCCCCACATCCTAGCCAGTGCTTCCTGAGGCTCAAAGCAGGTCCCCCCTGCACCACTCGCCCCCCCCCCCCGTGCCACGAGCACTGCAGACCCTGGGCTGGGTCGTCTCTGGAGGCGTCCGGGCCACTGCGAGGCCAAGCAGCACCCCTGGCCCCCCCCTCGACGGCAGGAGTCCCCCAGAGTGACAGCAGCAGACGTGCCCCGACATCACACAGCCCCAGAATGTTTACCCAAACGTGCTCTGGCATCGGACCGTCTTCCTGTCCCCCTGAGACACGGCAGTGACGCGGGACGCTGAGGGAAGCCTCAGGAAACACGTGGCCAATGGGTGATGTTTTAAGTAAACTTTTCTTCTTTTGGATCGTCGTAGATTTACGGCCAAGTCGTCAGACAGGCGGAGCTCCTGGCTGCCCATCACGTATCCCCCCTCGCCACCGTGTCGCACCTCGTCACCGCGCAGCCCAGGACCCCGCCGCCATGCATGAGCGCTGATGGAGCTGTACCTCTCATCCTCAGTCACCATCTTCTGTCCCAGGTGTCTCAGCTCCCTAGGTCCTCTGGGCTGTGACTTTTCCTCGGACTTTCCCTGTTATTGGTGACCGTGACAGTTTTGAGCGGACTGATGTTGCAGACAGTCCCTCAGGGGTGGCTTGTCTGGTGTTTTTCTCGAGGTTGGACGGGGGCGGCGGGTCCTGGGAGGAAGACCCCAGGGCGCAGGGCCGTTTTCATCCCATAGTACCCAGGATCAGTGTCACCGTGACTTACCTCTGTCGATGCTGACCTTGACCCTTCGGCCAGGTCACACTGGTCACACTAGTCGGGCTTCTCTGTCATCGTTATGAATTTGAAGTGTCGTTCGGGTGCATCCCTCCGCCTCCTTTTTCATTTGGGGAAGTCAAGGCTCAGAGAAGGCCGAGGGCCCCTGGGGCTGGATGTCAGGACTGGCATTCGCAGGCAGGCTGGTCCGTCCCCAGGGCCCTGGTGCCCACCCTGCCCCACCCATCAGCCTCGGCTGGGCCCCCCGGAGGCGTGTCCAGCATCCCGGCCTCCGAGTCCCAGGCAGACACGTCGTCTCAGGCAGCTCCCGCGCGGGGGCCTTGCCCCCAGATTAATGGGCCAGCCGAGCAGCTGGAAAGATCATCAGGGAGGCGACAGCCGCTCTGGACAGTGGGAAGAGCCAGCGGCCCCGGCACCTGCACCAACACGGCCCGTCTGTCACTCGGCTTGGGCCGGGGGCCGGGCGTGCACACGCCACCCTCTCTGTCCCTCCTGAGGTCATTCTCATGCCGTCACTGGGCCCTCGAGATGTCTGGTCCGGCCCTTGGTCGTATGTAACAGGCACTAAAGGTCAGGTGTTTCCTTTTAAATAGCTTTTTTCCTGTATTTATAAAATTAATACCCACTCGAGGTTTTAAAAAAGCATCAGAAAACACAAAGTTTTAAAGAAGAAACAGAAGCACTGAACTCTGCATCCGAGGGGGCAAATTTTGTGGTCCGTGAACAACATCCCGGCTTTTTAAAAATTAGGGCGCGGCCGCCTGTGTCCCGACCTGGTGACCACACTTAAAGAACCTTCCAGACGGACTT
Organism: Cynopterus sphinx; assembly: GCA_030015415.1. Lineage (NCBI taxonomy): Eukaryota > Metazoa > Chordata > Mammalia > Chiroptera > Pteropodidae > Cynopterus > Cynopterus sphinx. The sequence continues at coordinate 37,652,451 of CM057390.1, read as the reverse complement.
TTCTCTGCCCGTTTTCAGTCTAGTTTCAAGTTTATTGAAAGGTCGCAAGAATAGTGAAGGAATTCCACGTCCCCTTTATGTTTGGGCATGCCGACTGTTGTTCTTTTGCTCTTCCTCTGTGCGGACACAGGTGTGCGGGTTACCTATGCACAGGAGCACGAGTCTGTGGGGCTCTATACATGCACGTGGTCACCCAAACCCCACACACGTGTGCTCGTGCCTACTTGCCTTGCACACACAGGCACATCAGTGTCTTCTGAGCCACTGGAGGTTGAGTGGTAGACGTGCCCCTGACCCCCACCAGCCCCCTGAGCCCCGCCGTCCTTTCCTGGGAGCAGGGACATCCTCACACAGAGCCCCAGCGCTGCTGTCGCGGTCTCACAGCCTGTGGTGCCACAGCCGGCCCACGGCCCAGCGGGTAACTCTGGCCCTTGCCCCCAGGCCATCCCCACCCAGGGTCCCTCCTTGCGTCCAGGCGTTGATCTCTTTGGATCAAAGCCTGAAAGTGACACCTCATTGCCTTATCTATGATTCTCTGATACCAGAGAGTGAAGTCATTCGTCGTGGTCGTTTATCATGCCCTCTGTGGGTTGCTTCTGTCCATCGTAAACGGGTCATTTTTGAAGTTTTGAGATAACTGGGACCTTAGAGACGAGAGTCCCCTTACCCCTTGTCCAGCTTCCCCTGCCAACACCTTCGTCACCACAGCATTCATCATGACTAGGTGCCCGACCCAGCTGCGGCACTATTGACCAAAGTGTCAGACAGATTCAGATTTCACCCATTTTCCCACTAATGGACTTTTCCATCGTCCATGCCATTCAGGATGCCCTATCCGGTAAGTTGGTTCATTCACCTCTTAGTGATTTACCGGAGACCTTTATGTATGAAGGACCTCCACATTTTGCTCTTTGTCCTGGGGCGGAGTATTTCCCATTGAGCCTTTGTGCTTCATTGTGGTGACTTGGGATCTCGTGGACCAAAGCCCTAATCCCAGCAGAGACGGTAGACAGGGTCACAAGCATCGGGCACCGGCAGGTCATACATAGGCCACATTCTGGGCCCTCCACACACTGGTTGCACTCACACTTTCCCATCCCCTCCCCAGCACTCGCTGTCGCCCTGGCACAAGGGGAGCCAGCGGCCACCCATCGCTCCGGAAAACCTTAGTTAGTATTTTCCCCACAGGGTCATGCCGGCCGTGGCAGAGCTGTGTCCTGGGCAAGCCGGGGTTCACCCCTTGGCCCCATGTCTGTTGAGTGATGAGGAGCAGGACCCTGTCAGGCACGTGGGGTGGGGGACAGCTTGCCATCTCCACCCCCGAGGGCAGGTGTCCCTGTAAGTTCAGAGCAGAGGAGCTCATTTCCATAGGGCACAAAGCCTCACGTGTAGCGGGGGGCTCGGCTGCAGGCATGACTTTGCCTCTGTGTTTGGGGAGCACCAGGGCCAGAGGCCAGCGGGGGGCCGGTTCTCACCCTCCTGGGGTTGTGAGCTCAGCTAGCCCGCCCAGAGCCCTCCCAGCAATTTGCAAGTGAGGGAATTGACAGGCCTCGCTGCTTCCATCACTGCCACCCGGTCCTCTGTTGTTGTTTGTTCTCATCTCGTTATTGGGGACCTTATGTTCTCTGTTGGGGACTGGGAGGGGCCGAACTACAGCTTAATGTCTTGTCAGGCTGGGATTTCCCAGGAAAGCATTCTGACCTGGGAACAAGGTTCTTGTTGATTCTTTCTTGTGGCCTGATTTGGGGTAAAAGAGGACAGTGAGCACCCTCGAGGCTCAGGGGTAGGTCCTGCCTCTGTCCCCTGCACTTAGGCGGAGGGGCAAGCCGGCTGGGGCGGATGTCAGAGGTGGTGGGTGGTGGGGGTCCACTTGGCTGTGGTGTGTGGCGCCTGTCCCTCCCCAGGCTCCCGCATGCGACATCAAACGTGGCCCTGCTTGGGCCGGGCACTGGGGTCACAGAGATCTTCACAGGTCCTGATGCAGCCTAGCCGGGTGTCACTGTATCCTTGTGGGTGGTGGTGGTGGGGCAGGGGAGCTTCTGGGTCTGTTACAAAGGCATGATCACATTCACGGGGCTCCACCCTCACGACCCTGTCACCTCCCAGAGGCCCAGCCTCCCAACACTGTCACACGGGGGGGGGTCAGGATTCGACATGGGAATCTGGGGGGAGACACAGTTGCCCCATCCCCCCACCCGTAAAAGCATGTGAGCCCCACGAACGCAGCGGGTGGTGGTGGGCCCCGGTGCTCCTCAGTCTGCCAGGTCGTCACTGTTTGCGCACCGTGGGACATCGGGCTTCCGGGAAGTCCACAGGGCACATCACAGCCACCAGCCTCTCTGCAAGGCATGCCAGCTGTTACCGTGGCTTGGTTTCTAACTCCAGTGATTGTTTTCCAAAACAGCCTTCTAGAACAGTGCGTGTAGCCAACAGAACCACCCCCAGGCGTCCCCAACCTGGGCCCGGGTACCTGTGAACATGTCATCTCACGTGGTAGATGACTGTGCAGGTGGGGTCGAGTCAAGGCCGCTGAGAGGAGACCCGGGAGCCTAGTGTCCTTACAGGATCCTTATAAGGGGGAGGCGGGAGGGTCAGAGTCACAGGTGGACCAGGCTGCGCTGCCAGCTGTGACGAGGGGACAGGGGCCAGGATAGAGCACATGTAGCATGAGAGGGGTGGCACTTGTTCCGGCCACCCCTGGAAGACAGCCCAGTTTACTGAGAAACTAGGATTTCTGTTGGGTGACCAGAGAAGCATCCTTCGCCCACCCCCTCGTCTCTGCAAAGCCACGCAGGTGGGTGGCCCATCGTCACCTGAAGAGGTGACCGGCACTCAGAGCTGCCTGTCTCGGTCTTGTCACCATAAATACTTCTGGCCTCGAGGGCTAACGCTCCAAGGCTTCGCTGCTGAAACCCCTCGTGTGCCCAGATCTCAGCTCAAACCCGAGCCCTGTTCCTGCCAGTCAGTGCGTGTCCCCCGCCCACCTTCCTGGTGCCCCCCCTTGGACTTCCTGCTGCTCCCCGCTGGCTGCCCGGCTTCCGGCACCAGCCCAGTGGCCTCGGTGGGGGCCTCGTGTCCCTGCCGGGTCCCAGTGAGTCACCAGCCGGCTGCTCCGCAGGGCAGGGTGACCCTTGGCCCAGGACGGCTGCCGGGAGTGGCCTCTACTCTCGTTAACACATGACAGGAAGCCACGTGACCTGCCACCCATGCCTCGGGGCGTGGCCAATAGGGTCGGGACCCCCAAGTAGCAGGTCCCCCCTGGGGTGACAGAGGCGGCGGCGAGGGCCAAAGTGGATGCGTGATCTGCATCCTCGGGGCGTTCCTGTCGCACGTCCGTTTCTCTGGCCGTTTTCTGGCCCCTCTCAGCTGGTGTCCTGCCAGGGCGGGTGGTTTTCCATGAAGGGGTCGGTCCGGCCCGCACCCCCACGACGCGGACGGCAGGGGCGCTGGTGCCAGGCGCGCACCAGCCCTTCCTGGCGTGTGACTTGGGAATCCCTTACCACGGGGTCTCCCTTCCTGACGCTGCGGACGTGCGGCCGATGGCTCTTGCAGGTGAGCTGCTGGTAGCAAGTGGGTGGGGCTGGGGACGCTCCTCAGGGCCCCGGATGCCACACAGCGAGTGACCCGCCGCCCGTGTCAGCAGAGGCTGCGGGGGGCGGGGGGCCTGTAGTCATTCTTTAGAGAATAAACTGAGTTAGATCCTTAGGGTCACAGGAGACACCGGAGTAAGTGCCCAGGGGTCAGAGGGCATAAACCAGGTGACCCCCACGTTCTCGAGTCACCTCCCCTCCTCCCACTCAGTTCGTGTGCCGAGTGTGCGCAGCATCCCAGGACCCACGCGGTCACAGGGCTGTGGAGCACAGTCTCCTGGGGCCTGTGGCATCCCCTCACCCAGGGGACATTGGGCCATGCCTGGGGACATCTGTGGTTGTCACACTGGGGTGCTCCTGGCATCGAGTGGGTGGGGCCAAGGGTGCCGCTCACCACCACACCCAAGACGGCCCCCCAGAGACGACCAGCCCCAGTGCCGAGGGGCTGGTTACAGGGATGCAGACGGGACTCCGGTGATGAAACCCAGGTCGCCGGGCGACCGGCGCTCAGCTCGCGAGGTCCCCGCCCGTGCCCAGCGCGGCTCCGCGTCCATTTACTCACGTCGCCTTGTTCCAGGGCGGGGGTGAGCCCGGGGAAAGACACAAGCGACACCGTAAACCCAAGGACCGGGGTCCTCACGGCCTTACTTCTTAATGTTAGGTGAGGTTAAGTCTCGTTAGGTTTACTCATGAGATGTCATGTGTGACGTGCACGTGAACACAGGTGACGCAGGCGCGTAAACACGTGTCTGCACTGTGGGCAACGATGAACACTTCCCGCGTGCGTGTTGGCCTGTGTTCGCGTGCATGTGTCACATGCACGTATTGCCTGTGAACCCACGTGCACCCTACGTGTGCGCAAGCACATGGGCACGCAGAGGTCGCACGCACACATTGTGCAGCTACGCACTTCGGGGCCCCCCAGGGCCTCTCCTCGTGAGCCCCCGCACGGCCGGCCGCAGGCAGCCGACAACCTGCCGTCCATCCCTCTGCGCTCGGGCCCAGGGAGATGACGCCGTCGCCCTCCCCAGCAGCCAGTGCCTCGTCTGTCTTCTCCCTGAGAGTGCGAGGGGCCTCCGACTTGCTTGTAGCCAGCAGCACGTGGCAAAGGTGACTATGTCGCAGCTGCATGTGGGTTCTATCTCACACGAGTGGCTTATCAGGCTCGTAGTGACACTCCGATGCTGGCCTGAAAGAAGTCAGCTGCCACGTTACGAGGGGCCCGTGGAGAAGGCCCCTGGCCAGGCCCCAGAGTGGCCTCCAGGAGCCAAGTGGGAGCCTTGGCCGGTGGCCAGCAGAGCCGGGGGCCGCAGTCCTGCCCCACGGAGCCTGTCGTACAGCAACCCTGAGGGCTCAGCAGCGGCCCGTCCCCCGCCGAGGTTCCTGTGAAACGCAGCTCAGCAGGGCCCCGAGTCCTGACCCCCAAACCGGGAGACACTACTGGGTGGTGGGACTTGTGTCACGTGCAGCATGGAAAAACGGGTCCGCTGGCCAAGCGCCCCAGCCTGCGGGCCTGCAGGCGGGACACCAGGGCTCACAGAGCTTTGCACGCGAGGGAGGGGGCTGTCTACGGGGCGAAGGGGCTCAGATGGCCACCAGACTCCCATGTCAGCCCCTGTCCCCTCGCAGCTGGTGGTGCTGTCCACGGTGGCCCCGCAGGAAGGAGCAGAGCCAGCGCCCCTCGTGTGCCCACCGTTGCCTTGTGGGGACCCACCCGGCCTGTTTGTTTGCGTTGCCGGCCTCTGGCCCCAGCCCCAGCCCGCTGCATGACTGCATGTCGCCCGGCGCCCCGGCCGCCAGCCCTAAGACCCCTGCTCCGGGAACACGTACGTGTGCAACGCGGGTCCGGGCGTGTGCATGCGCCTGCGTGCGTGCACGAGCGTGGCATCCCTTCCCTGGGTTTGTCCATCTCTTGGCGACTTTCCAGATCAGTGGTCAAGGATGGCCGGGAAGAGTCACAAAAGACGGAGTCCCACCAGCACCCAAATAGCCCGGGGACAACATTGTCCCCAGAAACGAAACAAAGCCTGGTCCACAGCGCCGCCTGCCCGGGCCCCACACAGGTCTGTGGGGGCAGCTGTGGGCCTCTCTGACGAACAAGGAGACTGAGGCTGAGGACGGCAACGTGGGGCTGAGGACCGGGGAGGACGTGGAGAAACGGGGACCCTGAGCACAGCTGGCAGGGTGGGAAACGGGGCGGCCGCTGTGGGAAACGGGACGGCGAGCACAGCGGCTCCTCAGATGCCTAAAAATGGACTCAGCAGGTGACCCAGCGGCTCCACCTCCAGGGCTTTGTTCGAGCAGGGACTCAAGGAGGTGTCTGCCCTGCACACAGCAGCCTCGCTCACAGTGGCCCAAAGTGATGCGTCAAGACAGCTTGGGCCGCTGGAATATTACTCAGCCCTGAAAAAGACCGATGTCCTGACACCCGCTGACGAGGATGGGCCTGGAGAACATCACACACAGTGACCCAAGCCAGACACAGAAGGACACGTCCTGTGTGGTCCCACTCACGGAAGATCCCAGGGGAGCCAGAGGCAGAGAGTGGGCGGCGGAGCCCAGGGCTGGGGGAGGGGAGGGGAGGGAGTGTGTAACAGGGACAGAGTGTCAGTGTGAGACGATGAGAACGTCCTGGAGGTGGGGAAGCCTGCTCGACAGTTGAAAGTGCTTAAGGTCACTGAACTGTGCACTTAACAGTGATTAGGGTGCTGGGGACAGGGCCGTGGAGGGTGACTTACAACACCCTGCTGGGGCACCGTGCCTGCAGAAGCTGGGCTCCCAGGCACCAAAGGCCACCGGGCTGAGCACCAAGTCGCAGGGAGGACACACCTCTGTGCTCGCACACCAGGCGTCGCCCCTCTGGCTGCAGTGACTTCTTGGAACAAAGGATGTGTCTGGCATCAGCCTCGAGAGAGCAGGCACCCCCGGCATACCCAGTCTCTGCCTCGTCCCCTCCCCCACAGCCCCCTGCAGTCCGGGTGCGCAGGGCCCCCCGGGTGTCCAGCCATGCCTGCTCTAGACGTTTCCCGTCGGTGGAATCGCTCGCCGCGTGGCCTTGTGTGTGCAGCACCTCGCGGAGCGTTGTGCGTTCAGGTCTGTCCACGTCGTGGCACGAGCCAGCGCCTCCCCCATTTCGCGGCCGAGTGACATATGTGTGCACACGCATGTACAGGTGCACACAGCACGTTTTGCTTTTCACCGGTTGGTGACATGTGGGTCCATGTACCTCCTCCTGCCTGCCACGGGCCGTGCCGCCATGGGCGTTGGCGTGCACATTTGTGCCTGGACGTGTGTTCGCTTCTCTGGGACATGCACGAGGTTGTGGAGTCCTGGTGACCCTGTGTAAGCTCTGGAGGAGCCGCCTTTGCTTAACCTCGAGGCCGTTCACCCTGTCGCCCCGCGGGCTGCAGACCGCGGTGGGCGGCGGGCCCGTGGCTACAAATAAAGTTTTATTAGCACGCGGCACGCCCTGCTTGCAGCGGAGACCGCGTGACCCACAAAACCAAAACCGTTTACTCTCCGGCCTTCTACAGAGAAAAGGTATTTTTTACTTAGTGCTGGTCACACATTTTTGAGCTCCTGAAGGACCCCCCCTTCTGGTTCCGGCCCCCTAAAGGCAGGACTTTGATCATTTATTTATTTTCATTTCCAAGGTCATTAACGCTTTGGCCACAGTACCCGCCCTCTCTGGGCCTCTCCCTCCCGGAGCTCTGAACTCACTCTTGAGCTTCTGGGCCTGGCTTCCTGCTAGGTGGCCTCACGCAGGGACCCACCCTTGGCTGCTGCCCCATGGGGTCACCTGGGGCCTTCCCAGCAGGCCACACCCACACCAACCGCAGCTTGCTCTCCCAGGCCATGCGGCATCTGTGGGTTTCAAGGCCCCCAGGTGACTCCAGGCTCAGGGAGCCCTGGGTACCTGGTCCCTGACCCCACATGTCCTGTGGATCTAGGCCTGGGTGGGAGGAACCCCCACTCCCTCCTCCACAGGTAGCTCAGGTCTGTCAAGTCCTGTGAGGTGCAGGCACCCTGCCAAGGGCGGGGGTGGGGGGTGGGGGGCAACAGGGTGCCTTTTCTGCACTTTCCCTGAGTGCCCCGAGCCTGTCGGTCAGCAGCAAGTGGGGAGCCCTCCTGATTTGGGGTCCCACATTGTCATGGCTGTAGGCACACACAGCTCTTTTCTCTTTTAATGACCAGTTCTTGTACTTCCTGGGGTGGCCGTAACGAATGACCACAGGCTTCAAACAGAATCTCTTCCCTCCTGGTCCTGGGCCGCCATCCGAGGTCGCGGTGTGACGGGGCCCCCTCCCTCCGGAGGCCCCAGGGGAGGGTCCTTCTTGCCTCTCCCAGCTTCTGGGGACTCCAGTGTCCCTGGGCTGCTGGCCACATCACCCCAACCTCTGCCTCCATTGCCACGCGGCCTCTCGCTGTGGGTCTGAGTCTGAATCTCCCTCGTTCATCTCATGAAGACACCCCAATCCATGGTGAGGTCCCCATTGCAGAAAGGGGATTATGTCGTAGATGTTGACAATGAGGATGGCTTTTAACTGAACAAAAATGATGTTTATTAGTCGTTTGGAAAAAAGCATCAGCCAGGTGTATGCCCTGCAGCTGTGACAGGGTGGGCCCCCCTCCACCACTGGACAGGGAGGGGGCGGGGCTTGTGGGCAGCTGCTGGGGGTCTCCTGGTGGCTAGGGTCCCAGCTCGAATGTGAATCCCCTCCAAAGCCCGTAGCAGGTGGGTGTGAGTGCCCGGAGCCAGTTTCTGAGACGCGGGGGCAGGGAGCCCCGTAAGAGCCACGCCAGACCCAACGGCCGCGCCTCCACTCAGTGCCCAGGGCAGCTGCTGAGACTTCAGAAAATCAAAACAGAAGAGTCGAAAACAGAGGATCTATCTTTAGATCCTTCCAGGAGAGGCCCCACGGAGACTTGCAAGGACGAGGCCCTGGGCACAGCCACTTGTCCTCTGCTGGCCCTGGCTTGGAGGCGGCCCTGCCCAATGGCCCCCATGCTGGGTGCTGAGGGCATCAGGGCCAGGTCGTTCTCGTGGGGCGTGTCCCGGGCACCATTGGGGACTGAGCGGTATCCCTGGTCCCATGCACTCAGTGTCAGGGGCACCCTAGTCATGACAACCACAGATGTCCCAGACATCACCCAGGTCCCCGACCCAGTGACCTGTCTCCCACACACACAGTCCTGCATCCCACGCAGGGCCTCATTCATGAAACAGCACAGACTCCAGGAACCTGAGGTTCTGGAATTTTCCCTTCTGCCAGGTGAGCCGGGGGCGGGTGAGCACCTGTCTGCGGAGGTACTGGGGACCCTGCCCAGCCCGGTCTGCGGAGCGGCCTCGGCACCTTGCTCAGCAGCATCACAGAAAGAGGGGACATTAAACTTCTGACCTGTAGTCGACGCGGAGCGAGCCTGACGTCCCCAGCCCGACCCCGTGGGACCTCAGCCCAGCGTGTCCCCCACAGCGGCTCCGACGTCCATAAAACTAGGATAGAGTCAGGCAAGCAGACTGGCCGCGGGTGCCGGGGAGGGGTCCCCCCCCCCCGGCTGTGCCATCACCCCAGGGTCCCACATCTGATGAGAGGGGCCACCTGCTGGCAGCAGCGAAGGTTCGAGAAAAGCACTGTGGCAGTGTTGTGCGCTCACTCGACACTACTTTCTACCACGTCCCAGTACTGAGCAGCCGTTTGTTTCCCAGTGGGTCGCGTCCCTAGCCGCAGAAACCATGGAGAGCTGCGCGTGTTCATCACACGCACGCCCCATCTATGGGGCTAAGAAACAGGCGTTTGCTGTAAGACAGGGTCTTGCCCTCGGAGGAATGTCACTGGTGCTGGCGTGAGGACAGCTGCAGACTGTGTACCTACCCCGCTTCGTCTTCGACAGCAAAAGTCAGCATAACCATGAGAGTGGAGATTACAACAACATCACGGCAGTGACTCACTCCAGGACGGGCCCCGAGGTGCCTCCGTGGGCGCTGGGAGTTTTTTGTGTCGAGAAGCAAGTGACAGTGACTTTTAAAACACCCGGAGCTGTGCAGGAATGACCTGTTCACTTGGCGCCACATCTCAGCAAGGCCGGGGCAAAGTGACAGGGGTCTGAACCCACCCACGGTGGCTTCCTGCCTGGGCCTGGCCTAAGTGTCCAATGACGGGCAGCGATACCCATAACAGCAATAATAATCTAAATTACGGGACGTCCATGAAATAGAAGACGCAGGCCTAAAGAGTCACCAAATGCAGCGTCGTGTCCTGAATGGGATCTCGGAACAGAAAACAGACTTTCCGAGGGAACCAATGAGCCCCACACACAGTGGGGTTTGCTTCGTATAAGGCACCACGTTCTTGTCTTCATTTTTCCAGGTGTCGGCCTTGGGGCGAGCTGGGCGACGAGCACGCGGGAACCCTCTGTGCCATCTGTGCCCCTTTTCTGTCCATCTAAAATTATTTCAACGTTAGGGTTATTTTTTTTATAAGTCAAGCGTTAGAGGAATTCGCAATGGCGTGGGAAAATAACATTTCCCTCACAGTGTCAGGTGAAGCAAGAAAATTCTTTCAGGCAGGTGATCGGACAGGATGTGGGACCTGAGTGTGCAAAAGTGGGTGGGCACCTGGGTGCGCCCGGGAAAAGTAAGGTGGCGGAGTCGGGGGTGGTCGTATGTGATCTCCAGGTTTCGTAAAGTGAGGTTGTGTCTCAGAGTCACAAAGAGAAAAATGTAGGTGGGTGGGCGGGCGGGTGGGGGGACAGATACAGTCCCACTGTTTACAACAAGCGCCGAATGAGCGAATGTGGCCCCCGGCTGGGGGGACTTGGAGTCAGGTCCCTGCAAACCTCTGGTGGCCACACTTCCGTCGGGCAGCGGCCCGCAGCCTTGCGTCTCAGTTCGAAGGTCGCCTTATTCCATATACATCGTTGTTTCGTTGGCATTGAACTCAGGCCAGGGGTGCTGGAAGCTTCCCTGGCATGCGTGCCTTCTTCGCAAGGCACGCCTCGGCCTTCAGAGAAGACAGGAAGGCAAAAACTGCGGCACCAAATGCGGGAGAGCAGCCTGGTTCACGGCCTGAGCTGAAGCTGAAGATGGCGTGTCACCTGGGGCCACCTCGCGTCACCTGGGGCCACCTCGCCTCCTGGGAGCAGGCCTGACTCGAACCTCACCGTGCCGCGTGTGTCCACGAATGACTGAAAGCCCCTGAGTGTGGATTTGGGGGACGAAATGGATTTTAGGGACTAGACGGACTCACAGATGCGAACTCTGTGGGTGACGAGGTGGCTACAACCCCAGCTGGTGCCAGTGTCGGGGCCGATCCTCAGCACCTGGCGTCCCGGGAGCCTTTGTACCTGCTCTGGGCCGCGGCAACGCCAGTACTGACCCCAGGGTGGGGCCACCGGCCCCATGGGGCTGCCATACGAGCTCTCCCTCCTCAGCACCTTGTTTCTGTGTGTGTCTCCCCCAGCCGTCAAACGGGGGTGTCCTATCCCCCAAGGGACACTGAGCCATGTCTGGGAGCATCTGTGGTGCTCACAACTGGGGGTGCCCCTGGCATCGAAGGGATTAGGGTCAGGGAGGCTGCTCAGCACCCACAGAGCCCAGCACGGCCCCACAGAGAGCACAAGCTGGCTCCCATGTCAGCAGTGCCACGTTGGGGACCCCACTTTAGAGAAAGCCATCGTGGTCACCTTCTTCCTGTGGCTGAGACCCTGGGCCTTGTGACGCTCAGGGTGGGCCTCCTCCGGTGGGCCTCGGTGTGGGAGGTCCCTGCCTGACCTCCGGCCCCCCAGCCTCTGACGCCACCCCACCCCAGCTCCGGCCCACAGCCACGGGGAAGGGCTCGGTGGCCTCAGCTCTGACCCAGGAGTGGCAGCTGTGGTGCATCCCTCTGTGTGGGTAGAAAACCCCCGCTGGTTTGTGGAAAGACTAAGTGTTTGCAGAGGAAGGGGGGCCGGCTCTCGGAGGCCACGGAGACCTTCGGACCCAGCAACACGGGCGGGCCTCACAGCCCAGGAAGTGCGGCCGGCGTGTTTCCTGGGGCCAGGGCCTGCTGACGCCCCTGGGACCACGCCCCTGGGAGGGAAGGTGCTCTCCTGCCTTGTTCTGAAGTATGACCCATGGCAGCTGCAGGGGTCCCCCAGGAGTGCAGACTGGGGCGTCTGTGTGGCCAGGCCGCACGTGCAGACTCCCAGCTGGGCCTCTGTAGGCCGGAGCCCCCTCGTCCACCAAGGGGCTGGCACTAGCTGTGTAGATGGCGCCGCAGCCAGACAGACGGGGTCACCTCGCCTCTTCCTCTGCACCCCGGCGGGACTTAGGAAAGGGGGTGCCTCTCCCGGCAGCGCATCCTTAGAGGAGCTGCTGCAGCGTGCAGCGAGGGGAGTAGGCTGGCATTGGGTCTGAGGTCACTCTGGAAGCTGGACACGGTGGCCCCTGGGGACCCTCATGCTGTTTGCATCAAGTACCAGGGAGAGCTGCAGCTCTGTCCGGGGTCGCCCAAGGGCCACCTGGAGCAGGGGTCCTGTCTCCAGGGAAACAGCGGCTCTGAAGCCCCCGAGCCCCCCGCCGCCCGGTCCCATCACGGGGCTTCCTTCCTTTCCTGTTGACCTCCCGGCCCTGGCGGCCGCCTCAGACCCCTCGTCTCCCTGTGCCCATAGACCTGTCACACCTCCTGCCTGAGGTTAATTGACTTGCCCCCGAGGTCACTCTTCCCAGCCGTCCCATTTTGGCCCCAGCACGTGACTTCATCGGTGCAAAGCAGACGTGGAAAAACCCTGCATGTACGTGCCTGGGCCCGGGCCCGGCTGCTTTGTTTTCCTCACACTGGCGCGTCCGACGGGCTGGACAAGGGCTGGGGGGCCTGTGCCCACGTGGAATAATGCAAGTTCCAGGAGGAAACTTGACCACCCCCCCAACATACACACATGCACACACGTGTACGCACACACGCGCATGCACACAGTCAGGCTGTCGTTCTGAACAGCTGGGTCGTGAGGAATGAGGTGGCCTCTGCGCCCCGGCTCTGCGGGACATGTGCCAGGGTTTTGGCGACAGCCAAGTGTCCCTCGAAGGAGAGCTGGAGGTGGTTAGTAAACAGCGCTGACCCATGCTTCGCTTTCTCCCTCTCTCACAGGGTGGAGCAGAGCTTCTTGGAAAAACTGAACCAGGTACGTAGCATTTGGTCTTTGCTTCATGAGCTTGGAATCTCTTGTTTTTCCGAAAAAGGAACAAACAGGCCACAGTATCTCACGTGCACATGACACACTGGGAATTGTGTCACCGTGAAAAAGCTCTGGGCTCAGAGCCAGGAAACCTGAGTTCAGATCCCGGCCCGCCCCGGGGCCGCTGTCACATGCGGTCGGATGCCTTTCATCCCCGCCTCGGGAATGTCATCCCCCAGCTGCCCGGGAATGTCACAGATTGCGGAGGCCACGGACAGGAACGCTCAGGGCGGGTGTCCAGGTGTCCAAGCGGGGGGCGGCGTCTGGGGCCTTGGTGGGCCGGGTCACGTGTGTCACCCAGGAAGCCTGAGCCTTGCACACAGATCACCCAACCCGCAGGCACGCCCTTCGAGCCTCTGAGCCCCCCATTTCCAAAGGGAGGGCCGGAGGTGGTGTCCCGCCCCCGCCCTCGGTCACCGCGTCCCCCTCCTCTCTCTGTCCCCCTGGCCCGCGGTCACCCGTGACGCCGACCTTTCCACAACCCCCTTCCGGTCTGCCAGGTCACCCCTCATTGTCCTGGTCTCTGTTTCGCTTTCTCCTCTGCTCTGTCATTTCCTTACTCTGCTGGCTCGGGGCTCCGCTCGCTTTTCCCCCTTCCTGTTCTGGTCCCTTCAGGTCCAACATGTCACTTGATTTCCACGAGCTCCGCGATCCGTTGGGGAGGAAAGGACACTAGGACGTGTTTCTAGTCGAGGAGGTTGGAGGGCGGGGGGGCCTCGGACCGGCTCCCACCGGGGTTATCTCCGGCCCTGGGGGGCCTGGCAGGTGAGGTGCAGGGCAGGCGGGCTGGGGTGGGGGTGTAGGAAGCACTGCAGGCGCGGACACCCCTGGCCTCTGGCGTGCTCATTGGCCGCAGTCCTGGAGGCTCTCCTCCCTCCGGCTCGTGATTCTTGGGCCTCAGTTCCCCCCGCCCCCGGGTGCCGGACCCCTGCTTTGTGCAGCCTTCAGGTATCCGAGGCAGAGCCTGGGCTTGTGAGGCGAGCCGAGCACTCAGCCTGGCCTAGGATTTGGGGGAAAAACAGGAAAACGCAGTCATCGCCATACGTCATATCTTAATGTAGCAAAATTCCCTAAAAATCAAAACTAGTCCAAAAGAAAGCGCCACGGGAAAGTCAAAATTTTAAATGAAAAGACACCTCCCTGGCCTCACCCACCCTGTCAGGTGCTGTCTCTAGCGAAGAACTTGGTACGTTTGGCTCGTCCTGTGCATTCATTTCGGCTTTTTGTAAAAACTCCGCGTGGAGGTTCGTGAGCGCGATGGCTGGGCTCTCGGTGCCCAGGGCAAGCGCCTCACCCCAGCCCGCCCAACAGATGGCGACCCGAACCGGGCCGGCCCCAGGGGCGCCCGGGGGCCGCGGTCTCGGTCCTGTGACACCGGTCGTCAGTGAAGCACAGATGCACGGCATTTTCCTGGCGGGGAGACCAGGGCTCGCTGGCCTGAGCTCTGACAGCGGGCGTGTGGCCCCCTGGGACGGACACACGCGCACGTGAGCGAGGATCTCCGCAGGGCCACCGCTGCCGCCGGGCTCAGGTGTCAGGAGAGCGGGCTCGGGCTGCCGGCCGCGTGCCACGGGATTATGTCCCTGCGGTGCCGCACCTGCCCGCAGGGGTGGGGACGGCACGGAGCCCTGGCTGTGATGTGAGCCAGCCGCAGTCTGGCCAGGCCGTGAGCAGGCGCCACGCCCCGTGGTTCTGCTCTACCGCTGCCCGCTGTCCCCACCGTGTCCCCCATCTACGGACGCCACTCCAACTCAGTGATGCTTATCAGGCACCCGCCATGGGCCAGGCCTGGCCGCTCCGTCTCGTTCCATCCCTACAGGGGGCCCGAGAGCAGGTTTCCTCAGCTCCGGGGCCGTCCTGGGCCTTGTGGGGGGGTTGGGCAGTATCCCTGCCCTCCCTCGATGCTGGGAGCACCCCAAGTTGTGATGGCCCCAGGTGTCCTCTGACGTTGCCCAGTGTCCCCCGGTGGGGACAGAACCACCCTGAAACCGTGCAGTTAGTCCTACTGCTGCTGCGTTGGTTTTTCATTTTTAATGTGACCCACCTACAGCTAGCCCCTGGCAGTGGCCTATGTGGGCCCGTCCACTCCAGTGGCATCGGGGGGGGGGGCGGGCGTCCCTGCGGACCCCACTGGCCACTGCGTGACGCACTGTCGAGCCTCCAATGCCCAGGGTGTCAGCCAGCGACCCAGAGCCCAGAGCAGGAAGCTGCGGACAATGACCCAGGGCCAGGTTCGTCCTCGAGGGCATGTATGCCCAGGACAGGCCATCAGGTGTGTCCGGGCACTCTGCCCCAGGAAGTTCGATTCTGGGGCCTTGTCCTGGGAGACAGATTGGCCCTGGGGACAGGGGACTCTGGGAAGGAGCCTCAGCGAGCACCTGCAGCGCTGCCACCAGCCCCTCCACCTAGCTGGCCCTTTGGTGCCCGCCATCCCCGGCCCTCCTGCCCTTCAGCTCCCGAGCCATGCTGGGGGCCAGGGTGACGCCACGTCCCCCATGCCAGGAAGCCAAGTGCGGGAGCCCGTGGAGTGCAGGCGCTCGGCGCCCTGGCCTGGCCCGGGTCCCGGGTTGCACACGCTCACACGACCTCTGGGTGGACAGAGAGGGCCTGTTCTCCTGCCCGCGCGTTGGCTGCACCATCACCCTTCGTCACCTTGCGTCACCGTGGGCTCATTGTCTGCCCGCGCCCACAGCCGCTGCTTCTGGGCTCCGTGTTCCGGCCGCCAGCACCGCGGCTCTGTTGCCCCCTGGCCTGTGGGCGCCTCGTCCATCCTGTTCTCTGGCCCTTTCTAAAAATAGCCTCCCGGGGACCAATTTAGCCTGCTCACAAAGGGGCGGGTGACAGTCATGAGATGCCATTCTGCAGCGGGCGCATGCCTTCTCTCACGGCCCCGCGGCCCCACCTAAAGGTCATGGACACACTGAGGGCTGGGAAGGCCCAGTGAGGATCCCACGCCTGGGTGGCCCCCGCATCTCTCCGCAGGCCCCTCTGGGGCGGCCCTGCTGGGGGCTGGGGGCTCCCATCCTCGCTGATGGGGACACGCCTGCCCTGGCCCTAGCACCCCGGCGTCCAGCGTGTGCTGTCGGCGCCATGTGCACGTTTCCACAGAGGTCAGAGCAGGGTCCTTGTGCCCCCCGAGTGTCAGCTCCTCACAGGCACTCCCGTGCCTCGCTGCCTGGCCCGCTCCATCCTCCAAGCCCGCTGCGGAGGATCTGTGCCACATCGGCCCCCTCCAAGCTTCACACCGTCTCTGCTCCCCTCTGGGGGCTCACCCCACGAGGCCAGGCCCACAAGCGTCTGTCCCCCATTCCTGAAGTCCCCGGTGCCACGACAAGGCCTCGGCCTGGGGCAGACGATCCCGGGATGGTCTCAGGCCGCTCCGCACCCCAGGGAGGCGATTCTGCAGGGCCGCGGGGCCATCACTGAGGGGTCAGTGTGGCCAGCGGGGGCGACATGCCTTAGGATTGCCAAGCAGCCCCCAGGAGAGGAGTGGGGCGCCCTGTGCGTGGGGTCCCTGCAGGCCATATGTGAGCCGGGTGCGGCTTGAAGCCAGCAGCGCAGCGGTGGCCGGAATGCCCGGTTCCGGGAGGCGTGTCTCCGTGAGGGCTGCCTCGGCCTGCCCCCGGAGGACGCTGGGCCGCGTCTGTGTACATCTGTGGTCTTCGCACCTGGGACACCAAGTGGGTGGGGCCCAGGGAGGCCACTCAGCACCCCACCGCGCCGGACACCCCCACAGAGAATGACCTGGCCCTGACGTCCTGATGTCAGTGGTGCTGGGGGGGACCCTGCCCTCGTCCACCCTGCCCACAGTACAGGGGGCCGGGCCTGGCAGGCATGCTGCCGGGGGGCGCATCTCCCTGTGACACAGAACAGTCAAAGGCAGGTTGGGGGACAGTGGACCTGAACCCCGCTTTCTCCTCTTCCGGAGCCACCAACCCCCATTTTCGTGAGCCCAGGAGTTAGCCTGGGGCCACTTCTGGGAACCTGACGTGGAAAACGGCCTTGGCCGGCCTGTCCTGCCACTGCCCGCAGGCCACCAACTCCCCCATCCCCGCCACCTCCCCCCCCCCGCCCTGCTGGAATCTGCCCAGGGAACCCCCTGCTTCCTGGGTGTCCCTGCGCAGCCCCACCATCCCACTTTCAAACGGGCGGGGGGGGCGGGGATAGCCTCACGCAGAGGAGGGGGGCTCAGCAGCCACCACACAGGCTTCTGGGGCCACGTGAACCAGGGCTGCCCCTGGAGCCCACCCCCCCCCCCCAGCCCGCAGGCGCATTCTTCACATTCTCTTCCCACACGGGGCTGGCGGGAGCCCCGCTGGCCACCTTCCAGCCCCTCTGCTGAGCAGACGGGGCTGCTCCGTGTCCTTTATCGGTCTGTGGAGCGGCTGGGAGTAGAGGCCCAGCTATGAGAGCTATGCGCGGAATCCGCAGGGGTTGCCGGCATTTTTGGGTCCCACCGTCATCCTTCCTGTGCAGCCGGAAGACACCCCTGTGGGCAGAGGTGGCATCGCAGGCCCGCAGAGGAGCCGTCAGCCCTCCCTGGTCCCCGGGGACACCGGCCCGGCGCAGTGTCTGAGCGGGCCCCCACATGCCCCGCCGAGACATACTCACTTGGCAGCTTCGAGCTTACCCCGGATGCCAGGGACTGCGCCAGCTGTCCCAGGGCTCCGGGGTCCCCACACGGGCCGCAGCCGCCTCGGCACACCGTCTGCGTCGTGGCTCTACACCTCAGGACACCGCGGCTCTGACCGCCCGCCCCCAAGGGGGTCCTGGTACCTCCTTGCCATGCATCCCCTCGTGGATGACGGACACAGTCTGTGGTCTTGGCAAGACCCCACACCCCAATGACACTTTAGAGCCTGCAGCGTCTGAGCCTGTTGTGCAGCCACAGTGTGGGGCTGCCTGTCCCTCCTCGAGTGCCAGGACAGAAGCAGGACCCGGCCGCCACAAAACCCCAAAGGGGAAAGGGGACAGGAATACCTCCTCGAGAAGCCCCTGCAGAGGGCCTTCGCGTCGTGCGGAGGTGACAGTGCCTTTCAGAAGGGCACGGGCTCCTCACACACGCGAAGGCAGCACCGTCAGAAGCCGGCAGCAGAGTCCTTGGGACTGAGCCCCTTCCAGACCGCGAAGCAGGGGCTCCAGGCTCAGGCTTCTGGCGTTCAGTGTCTCCCTGGGGTTGCTCTGACCCCGGTGGCCACCAGGACTGCCCCAGGCCCAGCACCCACACTCCTTCTATTTCCAATTCTGTTTCTGCGACTCAATAGCTGGGTGACTTTGGCCAAATCACCTCCCGTCTCTGAGCCTGTTTCCTTGTCTGCAGAGTGGGGTTACGATGGAGCCAAGGCCCTCGGCTTCAGGGCAGTGTGGGGAACGGGTGCCCCTGAGCGTCCAGGGCGCTGGATGCGGTCACTCTCGGTGGTGGCGACGGTGTCACAGGCATGTGGCACATGTCCACGGTGCTCGAACCGGGGGCTTTGTGAACGCTCCATTCGGTGCACGTTGGTCATGTTTGTGCAGGATGGAGCCATTGTGAGGATTCTTAAATTTTACACGTAAAACAAGTGGACATGAAACGCCTTTCTAGTTCCCAGGTTTACAGAGGCGAGGCCCGCTGTGGTGGCAGTGCCGGGAGGGGCCGGCAGGCCTGAGGAGAAGTGGGGACAGCAGGCCTGGGCCCTGTCGTGCTGGCCCTGGACAGGCCGCAGCCCGTGGAGGCGGAGAGAGATTCTTTCAGACACCAACCTCATTTTCTCCTGCATGTGAAGTCACTCGGTTCAAATAAGACGTCAAAAGCAAGCTCCCGAAGTGCCCCTGGGGACTCCAAGAACTGGGCTCTGATCACCAAGAACATCACAAAAGAGAGCGTCCCCAACCATCGAAGGCAGAAGCGAGCACGCCGTGTGTGGACGGGCCAGTGGGAGTTGGCTGCTCGTGATCCACACATGTCCCGAAGGCGTCTACTCTCTAACTATTTTCCCCAGAACTTTCTCATTATATTATCAAATTCCTTTTCTTCCTCGGTTGCTGTTTGTTTGTTTGTTTGTGCACACTGGTGCCCAGGCCGCCATGCGGAGTGGTTGATGCCGTCACCTCTTGCTCGACGAAGCGCCGCGGGCCTCGCACAGGTGGGCCCCCTCGCAGTCGCCTGTCCTTTCTCAGGGCGCGGTTGTGGCCCACGCCCTGAGCGACCAGTTGCTTATTCTTTCTCCTACTGACAGGCACTCGGGTGGTCTCCAGCTTTCACCACCATATAGGAAGACGTAGGGACACGTTGCGTTATCCTCCGTGGGGATGTGTTTTGATTGGTTTGGGGCAAAGCCCACGGAACGGAATCGCTGGCCCATGGTCATGGGTGCGTGTCGCCGTGTGGGGACCCGCCAAACCGCGTTCCGGAGTGGCTGGTGCTCAGCCCACAGCATTCCTCCGCCCCCCCCCCGACACTCTGCTGTTGGCCTCTCTGAACCTTGCCACCTGAGTCGATGTGAGGCGGTCTCTCGTGCTGCTTTGCCTTCCCGTTGGCCCGGTGCCTCGGCCTGGGGTGCCTTTCCACATGCGTGAAGTCACCCTGTCTCATCGGCCACTTCTCTGTCGGTTTCTAAGATGCCCTGGCTTCTCGGATCTGTGGCTCGAGGCCTTTGTGATCAGTTCTGAGACTTTATCCATCATCATTTAAAATGGCTTCTGCCCCATTCTCTCTCCCCCGCCCCCGCCAGGCTCGCAGTTCCGTGAGCAGCAGACCTCAGGGCACCCCACGTCCGCCGCCTCTGCTGCGGTTTCCTCTCCCCGTCGTCTCCTGGCTCTGTTCTGGATATTCCCCCCCAAGCTACTTCCAATTCGCTCATCTCCTCCTTGACAGTCTCCAGTGATGCCGTGTCCTCCAGTCTGTTCTCACTTTTCAGACACTGGCCCTTCCCGTTTGCCCACGGTTCTCTCCAATTCGCTGCTGAAATTCCGGCGTCACCGTTTACCTCCCCGGATGTACTTAATACAACGATCTCAACGTCTCCGTCAGGCCCCATGCCTGGAGCCCCGTGAGTCTTTTGCATCACCCCTTGCTTCTGCTGGTCTGTGTCCGTGAGGCTTTGTCTGCTCGTGGGCCCGGTTATTTCTAATCGCACCGTGACTGCAGACTGATTTGTAGAAAGGTGGAGATGGGGCCGTTGTCCCCCAGAGAGGAGTTGTGTCTACCTCTGCCGGCCGCCAGGGCTGCTGGCAAGCCAGCGTCAAGTCAGTCCCGAGATGACTCCAAACCGGGTTTCAGTTGCTGTCAGTGCCTGCCTACTTCCTGTGTGCCCTTGTTCTTGGACAGTGCCACTCTTTTGTCCCAGTTTGGACCAGAGAGAGGGTCGCCAGGCTCTCTCCTCGTCAAAGGTCCCTAGCCTTGCAAGGCTGATAGGGGTGTCACTCAGCCTGTCAGCAAACCCTCCACGTCGGGGAAAGTAACCCCAAAAGCCAAGCTCCCGGGCTCCCACCCTCTGCCAGGCCCTCTCGGGAAGTTCGCCACCATCGGCACGGCCCCCCAGGGCCTGGTGTCGAGCTGGTGTTTCTCCCTCTGTCCAGCCCGCCTGGCTGCCCTCAGCAGGAGTCCGTCCATCGTGGCCCCGCGCCAGCCTGCCAGCCAAAATCCGCAGATGGGGAGTTCATCTGCAGTCCAGGTGGCTCAGGAGGAGGCCGCAGAGGTCGACCGTCCTGGGCTCAGAGCCACAGCATGACATGTGGGAACCGGTCTCGGCTTTTGATCAGCTGTCTGTGTCCTGGCTGAAGAGACTCAGACCAGGCCCAGGTGGGGCTGAGCCAGGATGTGAGACCAGGTTCCCACCTCCACACAGGGTCGTGACCTCAGGGACAGGTGGCCACCTTGGACCCTTGAAGTGTGGTTCCCAGAAACTGCCCCACTCCTTCCTGACACCCGAACGTTCTGTGAATTCAGCAGGAGACGACTGTAACTCAGGGTCGCCAGAGGCTAAAACGCTTCCGAGCATGTCCGGAATGGCCGGGGAGCACCCTCGGTGTGACTGCCATCGTGGACGCAGAACCCACAGCAGAGCTTAAAGGGACACCGTGCCCCCTGCTCTGTGACTCAGGCGTGGGGTTCGCAAGCGTGAGGTCACACGGTCCCACTCGTTCTGTGGACTCCTGTTTCCTTCCGATGGGCTCAGCTGCAAACTACCCCTGTCCCCCCGGGCCAGGGGGCTTGTGGCCAGGCCCTAGGCAGGCGTGGGGGGTGGCCACCTCGGTGCGGCAGGCCCGTGAGGACGTGGATACCCAGTTGCTCCCAGCACACCGGCCCGTGCACGTCCGCTGGGCAAAGGGTCCAGGCACCACGTCTCACCCACCTCTGCGGCCATGGTGTTTGCATAGGCAGTTGCCAGGGGCCCCCACCCACCCCCATTCCCTGACACAGTAGCCTGGGGCCCTGCAGTCCCACAGCAGGGAGGGAATGTCGCTCAGAGCATTCCAGCAGGCTTCAGGGGAGGGAGATGACTTTCCGCAGCGCCCCACGTCCCACTCCCTCCCCTCCCCACCCACCCAAGGCTGTCATTGGTTGAGCCAGGTGTGCACCAGGAGGGTCTGGCCCTGAGTGACTTCCTGTCACAGAGGATTTGGATGCTGAGAACATTAACCCCCCTTGTGAAACAAACCTCTGTTTCCGATCAGGACTATTCAGTTCGACATGAGCCATTTCACTTCCAAGAAGAGCTGTTTGCATTTCGCCTAAATGAACCTCTTCGCTGCAGGTTCTTCTGATAAGGGAGTTCTACAAAGGCCTCAGAGTCTGCTCCAGGGGACTTGGGGGTTTCTAGGGGCATCTGTGGTTGTCACCACGAGGGGCGGTGGCCAAGATGCTGCAGCCCCCACAGGGCCCGGGATGGCCCCCCAGAAAACGACCCGGCCCCTGACGTCAGCAGTGTTGAGGTGGGGAGACGTCTAAACAGGGCATCCCCCACGTCGCCGTGCCCCCAGCCCCTGGTGAGGAAATGCCAGTCCTCGTCACGGTTTTGTTCCGTCCATTCATGCACGGGAGCCCCATGTCTCGGCTCAACTGTATAGCATTTGGGGTGACTGGCCTCCTTTGATCACAGCGACACAGCACCCCCGGGGAGCAGGGGGCACCACCCTGGCCCGAGACACCCAGATCCCTCTGCCCGAGCCGGCCCCAGCCTGCCGCGGCTTCCGAGCCCTTCCGTAGGAGGCCAGCCCGGGGCCTGGTGGCCGCTGTTCAGCTTCTATTTTTAGGCTGACCTCACCCCGAGTCTTGCCCTTGGCCTCACCAGGCCTGGACCAGCCTGTCACAGCGGGAGAGCGCGCAGTCAGAGCGTGACCACCTCGCCCCTCCCCCGGCCTCTGGGGCCTCCGGGGCAGGCCGCCCCGTCAGCCAGGTCCAGTGCCCACACTGTCACATGCCTCTGGCCATGAGGCAGCTGGTGAGGAGTGCTCCCCGCACTGACTCAGCGAGATGCCCCTTCTGCTGGCGCTGGCCTCGTCCTGGGGGACACGACTGCTCTGTGAGTCAGTGGCTGGCTGTGACACCAGCCGGGACAAGGTCTTCAGTCTGCTCGCTAGCTGTGGTGACGCATCCAGCATCTGATCCCAGCATCTCAGGGCTCGCTCCCTCTCTCTCACACACACACACAGAACACACACGTGCACATGTAGTACACACGCACTCATGTGCTCATGAACACATGCACACACTGTATGCTCACGTGCACGTGGACAAGCACTCATGCTCACACACGTGCACACAGTATGCTCACGTGCATGCACATGCACATATGGTACTCGTGTGCACGTGTACGTGCATGGACAAGCTAAGACACGCATACAGCATGCTCGCACACTCACATGCACATATCATGTGCTCACACACAGACAAGCACGTGTGTTCACACATAGCATGCACATAGCATGCTCACAGGTACACGTGTACGCACACGGACACAAACATGCACGTACATAACACACAGACACACGCATACCTGACATGCCCTCCCTGCTGGTCCAGAGCCTGGATTGTCGCCAGCCCCGAGGGAGCCTGGGGCCCTGGGCCCGGTGCAGGAAGCCAGCACCACCGCAGGCTGCGTGCTCAGGACAGAGACCGCAGCCGGGGTGTCCGCACGGGTGGCCGGGGCCCTGGGATCCTGGTGGACACTCTGGATGCTTAACCAGATCTCCGGCTCTCCAAGGACAACAAGCCGGGGCCACCCCATGTGCTCTGTGCACGTCTATATTTAGTGCTAAGTAATTTAGGTATTTTTGAGCTGAACCAAAGGCGGTTTTTCCTGAGTTGGATGTTTTGTGGCTGCTTTGAAGCCGGTGGCTGAATCAGAAGCCTCGGAGCCCACACGCGGGCCCTGGGAGCCCAGGGCAGACACACTCGGGCCTCGTGTGGCCCGGAGGGGCTGGCTGGCTGCCCGACGTGGGGCAGAAGGATCGTGTTCTGAACCGGCCACATGCAGTTGCGAGAGATGACAGAAATTCTGTGTGTCACTCACTCCGTTTTCCCCAACGGTGACGCTTTGTCGGAGTCCCTAGTCGGTACCAGTCAGGGTGTTGGCGTGGGTGCAGTCCAGTGACCTCCTTTGATGTCTGCAGGTGTGCGTGTGTGTACGTGCCTGCGTGTTAGTTCTGTGCAAGCTTATCACCTGGGGGGATCCTCCCCCCGTCAGTGTTCCGGGCCACCTGGCCCACTGACCACCAGACAAACAGAGGTACATTGTGTCGTGACAGCAGCGCAGAGCCACCTGGTTACCTGGTTGGATGCCGGCCAGCTGGGGCCAGGCTTCTCAGGGCTGTGACGCTGTGACAGTCCCACTGGGCGTCCCTGGGCACTGAGGGAGCTGGGCCGCCTCCCCGGCCCCACCCGCCCGAAGTCAGGAGCCCCCCCAGTGTGACAGCCTCAGCCGTCCCCGGACACCACTCCAGTGGAGAACACACCACCAGGCTCTGTAGATGAAGACCGGATGGAAAAAGTGGAATTTTCGCTGCCTTAAGTGACAGGACAGACTTGCACAACTGAACCGTGAAGACAAGCTAACGTCACTGCTCCGTTGCTGTGAGCATGGAACTGGCACGGCCACTCAGGAAGACAGGAGTGGCATTTTCTTACAATGTCGGGCCTGCAGTCACACTCCGCACCGTTCATCCCGGAGAAGCAAGGACTCGCACCCTCACAAGTGGCAGCTGGTTCGTGACGGCCGAAGTGGGGAACAGCCTTCCTGTCCCTCCACAGGCTCACGGTCGCCTGTGCACGCCTCACCACGGAGCGCGCGCGACCCGGCCTGGGAGCAGGGGCCCATTACACCGGCGGTCTGGGCAGCAAGTGGGAAACGCAGCCACGTGCCAGGAGGGGAACCTCTCGGTCACCAGGGCGAAGTGGGCTGGGGGGTGTGACTGGCCCCCCGGGGGCTGCAGGAGGGCCCCTGGGCGTGGACGTGTCCTGTATCTTCCCGGCATCAGTGTCACCATCCTGCTTGTGGTCTTGCTACAGTTTTGTAGGGTGTCATCCATGGGGGGAAACCAGGCAGTGGGCGTGCTGCACGAGAATCCACGGGGATCCCAAAAGTTTTAATTAAATTTAAAGTGAATTACTGTCTACGGCCACGCCACCCTGAACAAGCCCAATCCCGTCTCATCTTGGAAGCTAAGCAGGGTCGGGTGTGGTTAGTACTTGGATGGGAAACCGCCTGGGAAGACCAGGGGCTGTCGGTGTTAAAAAATGTTTTTAAAGATAAGGGATTGTAAGCTGACAAGGTCCTTACAATCTGAGGTCAACCAAGGGCTGCCGCGCCTAAAAATAAATAAGTAAATAAGTAAGTAAGTAAGCAAATAAATAAATAAATAAATAAATAGATTTCGAGAGCAACATGAAGATCATCCCAGACCAGAGTGAAGCAGGAATTGTTGGAGTAGGCCTTCTCAGTGGGGTGGGGGTGCCACCCCGACCTTCTAAGCTGTGGCAGTGACACCGGACCCCTAAGAGTGCTGGGAGACAGGTCCACGGGGGATTTGGTGCAGAAAATCACATGCGTTCCCTCCTCCAGGCACGGATCTGGCTGAAGATCTGCCTAGGGAGGGGAGGGTGTATCCAGAGCCATCTACACTCAGGGAAACTGGTGTCCCCAAAACTAGGCCCTCCCAGAGCCTCACAGGAGGACCCTACCTGGAGACAGGGTCGTGGCAGCCGTAAGTCCTTGGGAGGAGGTCGCAATAGATTCAGCGACCGTGTCCTCATGACAAGGTAAAGATTTGGACACAGACACAGGGGAAAAGGCCACGTGACAACAGAGGCAGAGATGGGGTGACGGGCCAGGTGCCACAGTGTGGTTTTCCCAGGCCATCTGCCCCAGACAGAGCCAGGGATATCAGCCGGGGGCGACCTGCCACCCCGAGGACACTGGACCTTGTCTGGTGACAAGCACAGTCTTCGGGACTGGGGCTGGGCTTCGGGAGGGGGCGACCCGCTTCTGCCTCGTGGCCCCAGGAGTTCACGCTGTCTGCCTCCCCCACAGCTCTGGACGCGGGGCCAGAGCCGATGGCAGACGATGTCAGCCACTAACAACATCGCCCAGGCCCGCAAGCTGGTGGAGCAGCTCCGCATTGAGGCCGGGATCGAGCGCATCAAGGTGAGATCCTCGCAGGGGGCGGCGGGGCGGGCAGCGGGGCCCCTCGCCATGCTCCTCGCCGCTCACCCTGCACCTCTGAGCCCATGTCCTCAGCGTGAAGCAAACACTGGACTCCCCCTGGCCCCTGGGGTCCCTCCCGGGAAGCACCAGCACAGGCCGCCTCAGGGCCCACCAAAAGGGCCACCGTGAGGCAGGCACTTTGTCGCCCCGTCCCCTCACGTTTCTCCTATGGCAGATGCGGGTAGAAGTTGAGGACACGGTCCAGGGACGGGAGGGGGCAATCCTTACCCCCACGCTGTTTGAATTTTTGAAATAAGCGTCTTTCCTTTTTATGCTAAAATGAAGCCCGGCGGTTCCCGTCCACAGACGCCGGGCCCGGCAGGGACAGGGCCCCGCAATGCTAAGGGAGGCAGCGCTGCGTGCGGGGCAGTCCCGCAGAGTGCGTTGGCCGTTTCCTTTAAAGCACACAATTAGTGGCTTTCGGTGCATTCACGGGGCCGTGCACCCACCCTACCTGTCTAGTTCCACCACCCCTAAAAGAGATCCCGCCCCCATGTGCTGGCACCCCCAGCCCAACAGTCACTCACCCACTTCCCGTGCCTGTGGACGTGCCCATTCCAGACCTGTCACATAGACGGGATCGCACCTGTGGCCTTGTGCATCCGGCCTCTCTCCCTGAGCGTCGAGTGTTCACAGCCCATCCATGTCCCGGCGAATGTCCGCCCCCCCACTTTCACAGCAGGGGACACTCCCCTGTGTGGACGGTTACGTTGCCTTTATGTGGAGGAATTTTTAGCCCAAGAGGTGACATCAGGACAACCTCTGGGCCGCACGAGTTTCCCGGTGTCCGAGGGCACGGCCCCTCACGTGAGAGAGCTTGACGCCCTGCAAAGGCCCTTCTCACCGAGCCTGTGTCCCCTCGGAAGGACCGGAGGCACGTGCAGGAGGCTGACTCCTGCCCCTGGCCCCAGTTCGCGACGGCCAGCTGGGGACCAGGAGTCTCCGTGGGGAAGGCCCCGGGTTGTGCACTTTTCAGCTGGTCCTTCTTCCGCTCCCCACTGCAGAGTCAGGGTTCCCAGAGACACAGGACTGACAGGACGCATGCACGTACCTAGACACAATGCACTTGAAGGAACCGGCTCAGGCAACAACGGGGCCTGGCAGGTGTGACGTCTGCAGGGCGGCAGACCCGGGGAAGAGCCAACATGGCAGCTCGAGTCCCGAGGTCATCTGGGGGCAGAACTCTGTCTCTTTGCGGGAACCTCAGTCTTGGCTCTTAAGGCCTTTGACTGATTAGATGCGGCCCACCCACACGACAGCGGCTGATCTGCTCCACCCAGAGCCGACCAATTCAGATGTCAATCTCAGCTAAGAAGGACCCTCATAGAGAGTTCTAGACCGGTGGTGGGACAAATGTCTGGGTGCTGTGGCCTAGCCAGGCAGACACGCAAAATCAGCCACCACCCCGGATCACTTTCCTGAGCTCCTGTCATACCCCAGTCGGGGCTGGGGCAGGAAGGGACCAGGCGGCGAAAGGGCGTGGGAGGGGGCCATGGCCCCAAGGCCGTGCCTCCCAGGAGGCGGGCGAACACCCCGGCACCTGGACAGCTAGAGCCCCGCTCGGGCCGGAGCGAGTAGCTTGTCCTTTGAGAAGGTGCCAGCCCCGCCTGGCGGGGTGCTGATTCACCCGTCTGCTTGGGGCTCAGGAAAGTCAGGAGGAGGTTGTCAGCCGCACGCCCTCCCTTCCCCGTCTGAGGTTTTTCCTGTCCCCACAACGGCAACCAGCACCTCAGAGCAGCGGCCGGCCTGCAAGGCGGTGGCCCTGTCACCCTGGGCAGAGCCCTCCTGCCGACACCGGGGACAGTGTGGGGAGGCCGCGTGGGAGCCACTGCAGCAGCTATTTCAGGGCCCGAAGACTATTTTTGTCACCCGGGAGGGGTGCTTTCCTGCCAGGACTCTGCTCCGGCTACTCGTCAGAGGCCCCGGCCGCCACGTGCTCCCCGCAGTCGGGGTTGTCGCTGCTTGGGCCAGGCTTTCCCCTGGGCCACACCCACAAGCCTGTAGGCTTTTGACAGCCCCGGATGGACGAGGTCGGGTGTCCTTGGTGCCTGGGTGCAGGGCCTAGGACTCAGAGGCCCCTCTGCAGGCTGCAGACACCGCAGCGGCCCCTCAGGGCTTGTTCTCTCTCCCGCCTCATCTCACCCTCCCGGGAGCTCCTGCATGGCTGTCACCACCCCTGGCTGCGCAGCTGAGAAAGTCCGGGTCGAGAAAGGGGGCCCCACGGACAGTTCCCGGGAGCCCCTGGGATGAGATCCAGGGGCCACAGTCATGCCCGGGCCTCCCAGGCCCGGGACACCTGCAGCCCGGCCCCTGTCCCTCTGGGGCGAACAGAGCAGGACCGCCCCGCACTTCCCCAAGCACCTGATCAGGGGAACCAGGGGCATGGCCAGCGAGGCACCCTCATGATGGCAGTCAGCTCCCCGCCGCTCAGCACCTTGTTTCCCCCACGCTGGCGTTTCCAGGTGTCTCTCCCCTGTCCCCCGTCCTCTCTCAGGGACCCTAATGCTGGGCCAGCGCCCTCGCTGGCGTCACAACTCCGGTGGAGTCAGACTGCACAGAGAGGAGGAGCTGATGGGCCCGTGTTGTCCCCCCCCCCCGATGGTGCCAACATCCAAGCAGGGCTCCTCCCGTAAATGGAAAGTGAAATACACACGGTGCAGAACCTCCCTCCAGCAACACATGGTGCATTCAGCAGTATGCCTCTCCATTCCAGAATATTTCATCATGCCAAAAGGAAGCCCCCTTAGCTGTCACCCTCCCCTCCCCCTCTGCAGCCCCGGCACCCACTCACCCACTCTCTGTCCCCGTGGACGCTCCTGTCCTGGGCATGTCAGGTAAACGGGGTCGCACACCACATGGCCCTGTGTCTGGCGTCGCTCACTGAGCGTCGTGTGTTCGAGGCCCGTCCATACCATGGCCACGTCAGCGTCTCCCCCTTTCACAGCTGAGGGACACCCCCTGTGTGGGTGGGAACATCCAGTGTATTCACCGCCTGGTGGCAGGTGTTCGGGCTGTGCCCACGTGGGGTTGTCGAGAATCCCGCCGCATGCACGTGTGGCGCCCATCAGCCCTCACCTCTCCTCTCTCGTCCTTGTGCCCACCCCCAGGTCTCCAAGGCCTCCTCGGAACTCATGAGCTACTGCGAGCAGCACGCCCGGAGCGACCCCCTGGTGGTGGGAGTCCCCGCCTCCGAGAACCCCTTCAAGGACAAGAAGCCTTGCGTCATCCTATAGCTCTGTCTTCGCCTCGTGTGTCCCCTCCCTGTCTCCCTCCCTCCCCCACCTGCCGTGGGTCACTATGTAGCGCAAGCGAAACACTTTAAATCTCTGACACTTCAATGCCAAAAGAAGTGCAGAAAGCCGCCAGTGCCCGGATGGGTGCCGGGTCCCCTCCGGGTTCCCGGCCACACGGCCCCCAGCCCGGCCCGAAGGCAGGGGTGGCTTCACAGCCACTTCCGACTCTGGGTGACTGCAGTGCCCCAGTGATGTGGAGTCCAGTTTCTAGGCTCTCAGTGGCCGCCTGAGCTGGGTCCCCGCGCTAGGCCGGCCGCTGCCGAGCACAACTGGCCCCTCGTGGACAGACTGCCAGGTCTGTGCCACCATGCCTATTTTTCTTTTTTTTAGCAAATTGGGGCAGGGTGGGGACATGGACTGGACTTTTCTGGAAAAATCTCTCCTTTTCACTTACAAAACAGTTGCTGCTGAAGCCACATGGCCGAGCTGCACCGTGCTGTGATGCACGAGTGGGTCTTGGGGCCGGGAGGAAGCGCCCGGTGTCATTGCGTGTCACCTGCCGTGTGGCGTCTGTGCAGCATGTGCCATAGGTCACCCAGCACCGCGGCCGCAGGGGAACACGCCTGGTGGGCAGGGCCACCCGGTGCTTTCAGTGAAAAGGTGGTGAAGGGCCTGGAAGTAGCTGGAAGGGGGAGCCGGGGCCTGCGCCTCGCTCCGGCCACCCTCCCACCCCTTAGGCCCGGAGCGGCCGGTGGGGAAGGCCACATGAGTTGCTACGAGCACAACGCCTCACGCCCCCCATCCCCCCGGAAATCCAAGATGCCACGGAGTCGGGGGTTCGGGGTGGGGCCTTTTTTTAAATGACTTTTTCCTCCGTTTCAACGTGGACAGTTAAAGGCGCAGGAGGAGGGGCCGAGTGCAGCCAGTGCCACCCATGGCGGCCAGGACCCCACACAGTCCTCTGCTCAGGGGTCCCCCCCGCATCTCTGGGCCCGGGGGCAGACCATGGGAAGACGCCAGTCCAGCTCTGCCCCTGCGGCCCAGGGACATCAGAGGGTGAGGCCCTGCAGGCAGGGTGGCCCCACCCGGCCCCCACACCACAGCCCCGGGCCAGGCCACGACTCAGATCCTGCCCTGGCTAAGAAGGCTCCAGCGAGTGGCCCACCAACCCCCGGTCCCAGGTGAGGGGCCAATTTCTTCTCCCCAGCTCCCAGCTTTCCCCGGCCGGTCCGGAAGCACATGGGCTCTGGGGGGCCTGGTGCCCCGACACCTGCCGTCAGCGGGGAACGGGAGCAGGTGCCGACGCTGCCTTTCCTGGGCCAGGAGCGGGCGCCCGCGCCACAAGGACGGAGCTGGAGCCTGTTCCACGCCCAGCGGGGACTGACCCCGACACCAGGGGGCCAGCGCGGAGCAAGGCCCATCACAGCCACGTCTGCTGGCCCTCCCCACCGGCCACCTGGTGCCTGGCGGCGAGCACGCGCCCTCTGCCCCGTGACAGAAGCCTTAACCCCTGAGCCTGCATCGGACCCCTGCACGCGCCTCCCCCCTCCCACGTCCCCCAGGTCCCGACCCCAGTGTCAGGAGCACCCTGGACCCTGCCCTGCCAGCCGTTCCCAGCCCCGCCTCACCCTGTGTCCCCACCCAAGTGGCCCCAGAGAAGCCACAGGAAGCGGGCACAGGACCCCTGGCTGAGGGAGGCAGGTGAACCCCCACGTATCGGCGCCATCACCTGCTCCGGGCCCAGAGGACACAGCCGACGTGCTCCCTCGGGGGCTCCTGTGTCACACAGCCCGGGGCGGAGTCTCCTGTCCTCTGAGGCCCACTCAGTGTCGCCCGTGTGGCGGTCTGGCCAGGCCAGGCCAAGACCCTGATGCAGTGACCCCCCTCCAGGAAGACACCACGCACCCCCACCCTCCCACAGGTGACCCCCAGGCCACTCACTCAGTGACTCGGTTGTGACCCCTACCCCAGGGGAAGTAAACCGGGCGGGGCTGGGCACGAGGTGCTGTCAGCAGCTTTGATGTCTGGCCGGGACCCAGGACAGGGAGCCTCTGGGAAGCTCGTCCATCTCAACAGCCTGGCCCTGCCTGGCCCGCAGCCCACACGTGAGTGACTACGGCAGTTTCCGGCCCAAGCGAGGCCACCAAAGGTTGCCTGTCTTGTCCTTC
This sequence comes from Cynopterus sphinx, assembly GCA_030015415.1. Classification (NCBI taxonomy): domain Eukaryota; kingdom Metazoa; phylum Chordata; class Mammalia; order Chiroptera; family Pteropodidae; genus Cynopterus; species Cynopterus sphinx. Next base: position 37,621,561 of record CM057390.1, on the reverse strand, counting down.
AGGAGCACCCAGAACGCTGGCCCGCCCGGGGTCCCCTGAGAACAAGCCAGAGGTCGGACACGGCTCCCTCATCCCCCGCCGGGCACGGGACGCGTGGCCAGCCCTGGACACCCGCTGCTGGGTTCCCTGCGGGCGGTGGCCATCCGGCCGGCGGTTTTATTTCTGATTTTTAAAACTCCTTGGAGCGCCACACCCGCTTCCTCGCGGTGTTTTCATATTGTGTGGGATCGTTAATACAGAGTTCATCCACGGCAAAAGGTTCCTGCCTCCTTCTGTCCAGCTCTGGGGCCCTCCTTCTCCCCCGCCCCCCCAGCCGCCATCCCCACCACGGATTGACCCATAAGTGGCTCTCAGCTCTGACGGGTTCGTGATTTGGAGTTAGGAAACGGATGGGGAAGGCCACAGGGGGGTCTGCGTGTGCACGAGCCCTGCGTCCCACGTCCCTGGAGCGGTCGTGTGGCATGGCCTGCGGGGAGGCGCCTCACCCCCCAGAGGCCCTGGAACCTGGGAAGATCTTAATCTCACCCGCTCGCCAGTCCCCAGGGACCACGTCCCCACCCCAACCACCAGACTCAGCGAACTACAAAGTTTTTAATAGCATCTGTCAACGGGTGGTTCTGACCACCGAGCAGGAGTTTCTCAGAAGAAAGCGTTTGTAGATCGGACAATGTAAAAACTGTTCTACACCTAAAACGAACGTCATGCAGAATGTCGACTGGAATTGAAACTCGTTTTCATTGAGAATTTCCAGATGGTGACGGGAGAGCACTGCACCCCGGCGACTTCCCAGTGTGGCCGCTCGGCGCGGGAACCTGGAAGATGGCGGTTTGTCCAGAACAAGGGCCCCGGAACCCTCCTGGCATCTGCAGCCAGCTTTTCAAGAAATGAAAAAAAAAAAAAAAAAAAAAGGTCACTGACCCTGCATTCTACTTTGCAAAACCTTTCTGCTCAGGAGGTGGCATTAAAAAATGTTTTTAATCCGATGTCCCTTTCAAATCAGAATGACTGCATTTACGAAAGTGAGAGGCCAGTCCTGAACGCAGGGTTGCTTTTTAAAGTGAAAATCTAACACGTCGCACAGGGGCTGTTCGGGCCTGTGGTGCTTATTCACCCTCTCAGTTTATAAACAAAATCTGACCAGGGCTGGCCACCGTGGATGCGGTGGCGAGCCCGCTGGCTCGAGATCCAGGCTGGTCACGGAGCCTCTGCAGACTTCCGTTCTCTCTCCAGAGAGATTCCAGGGAAAGGCAGTGACTGACGAGTGAAGGGACCGACGTCGATCCGCTCTGAGTCTGCGTCCCATCACCAGGCCACACCACCTGCGGGGGACGGCGGATTCGTGCTGTGATGAATCCTGTCATCACTGTGCGAACAGCGTTTTCTATCTTTCCTCCCGACAAGCTACACTTTTCCTTCTGCGGTTTCTTTATCCTGCTTTGGCATTTCTTCCTCCTCTCCTAAGTACTTGTAACCACCTCAGCAGGTGGAAACAGGCCAGTCTTCCTGTGACCTTGGGGAAAGTCACTTTAACAACTGGTGCTTGATCTCAAAGGTGAACGCAAGGTCAAAAGCACCCAGGGACGCCTCCCTGGGTTCTTGATGATGATCTGAGGCGCAGGTCGCCACCCAGAAGAAACTCTCACACCAGATCACACTGCGTCAAACCCCAGGAGCCAGGGAGCATGCGGGTCCTGCCGCGGTTCTAGAAGCCTCGTCCTGATGTTCCCACGTCAGTCCTTCACGTCCGCCCCCAGCGAAAGGCAACACGGTAAACACAGGCTCAGCCAGGCCAGCCTTACGGGAGCAGGCCGGGTGCAGGATGTTTACGGGATGGAAACAAGCAGAGGGGAAGGAGGGGCCCCAGGCCGGCCTCCATCAGCCGCTGGAGGGGCTGCAGCCAGAACCCTGCGACCTCGGGCCCAGAGCTGCCTGCGGCTAACACAGTTCCTGCAGGGCTGACAGCTGGGGCTGACACCACTCAGAAGCCAGGGCGGCGCGTCCCCACACCCACCAGCTTGGAGTTAACGCTCTCCTGTTTGTAAACAGTGGAAACCCGGGGACCCCACTGCAGAGCAGCATTCGGAGCTGATGCACACGAGGGAAGCCTGAGAGCACCACCCAGCAGCCTGCCCCGTCCACACACGTGACTTGTGGAAATGAGGACGTCTGTTTTCGTTGACCCAGAGGAAGGGTCAACAAGACTTTTATAAGGCTGTGCTGCCAGAGCCAAAGGTTACCGTGAGCGCGACCTTATCCTGTCTTGTCTCACGGGACTCGTGCCGCGGAACCCTGGCCAGTGTCCACTCCCTCCCGTGGGACACCCGACCTGCAGGCACTACCTGCTCGCCCGCTCCTATGCCCCTGCCTAGTCCGTGGGATTCTGAGCAAGTCCTTCCTGAGTGGAGACCAGGCTATGGCGCCCAGGTGGCCAAGGAGGTGGGCTCAGGGTTCAGGGGCTCCCTGGAAACCCAAGGGACTGGGGAAAAACATCCTGCATTCGGGGGCTCCAGGATGGGGACTTCCTTGGGTGGCCACTTCAGGCCCAGCACTCTGCAGCATACATGTGGCTCGTCTGTGGAGGCCGGCGACACGGGCTTTACTGTGGGGAGGGTGACACGAGGCCTTGCCGCCGCGCTGGGTGAAAGGCGTGGTGCACTTGCTGGAACGTGTCGCCCCAGGCAGACCTTCCAGCCCCAGGCTGTGGAAGGCTTCCCCTGGCCAGAGCAGCACGGTCCGTCAGCCCACAGACAAGGACAGGAGGTGGGACCGGGCTAGCCAGCAGGTGTCCGCTCTGCCCCTGGCACACAACAGGCTCATACGGCAGCCATGTCCCTTTACACACCTTCAGCATCCATAGGCGGTGTCAATGACGTCGCCTTGCTCCACTCTCCCCTGGTCAAGCAAATGAATGATAACAGGTGGAGCAGCATGGGGCCTCTGGAGCGAGCCGTGGGGACACTCCCCCACTAAAGTCTCCATTCCTAGGCAGGAGAAAGGTGAGTTCCCACTCCAGGGACTGTCTGGGAAAAGCCCGTTTGCACCGCTGGAGAGCGTGTCTGAACCTGACCTACTCCCCGGCCATCGAGAGACCCTAGAAAGGTTCTGAGTGTGGCCGACACACATGTCCCCACCCTCAAAGCCACGTGGAGCTGCCCCTAAGGAGGAATTCTCAGACCAGCGTCTAAGAGTTTCATGGGACCACCTGGGCGCAGCCATGGGGTCCAAGCCACAGTCGCCATCCTGCGGGAGGCATGGTACGGGATGGCTTGGGGGTCAAAGAAAGCCGCAGCCTGACCCTGGGCCATGGGGCTGCCCAGCCTGCAGCAACCCGCACGGGGAGGAAGCGGCGGGAGCCGTGTCCCCGTCTATCTGCCAGCCTCATCCAGGCCACCCCCCTGACACAGCCGGGAAGAAGTGCCTTCCACGTCTGGACCTTTCCCGGGGAGCGCACTTGAGAGCATTCCCTCCACAGGCCCTCGGAGGCTGCTTGCAGAGGACACGGTCAGGTGGGCGCGGTGGGTGTGGGCCCGGGTTTGGGGACCCACCGTGCTCCCCTGAAGGTCGCGGGAGGCACCGGGTAACCCGCAGGCGGCCCCTGGAAGCATCCGCACCACAGGCGGCGGGTGATGTGGGAAAGGAACAGGTGGGGCCTGGGACGTCCGGCACCTCGGGGCCCCGCTGGCCGTCTGTCTGTAGGATGAGGCTGCCGGGAAGACGTCACAGACGTGGAGCTCACCGTGAGCGACACGTGAGCCGCAGGCCCAGGAGCGGCCGGGCCTCCGGTCCACGCGGCCCGCGCTGCCAACGGGCCGGGGGCTGGCACGGGGTTTCTTGCCCGACGCAGAAGCACGGCCCCCACTACCCCCGTCCCCGGCCTGCAGAGGCCCCTCCCCCCGGGAACCGACTCCGCCGAGCCCGCCTCTTCCCCAGCTTCCGCCCAGTTCCCCGTTTCCCCGAAGCGGGGCGACCGCGCGGCCTCGGTTCTGCGAACCCAGGGGGCCCCGCCCCTGGGGGGGCGGATCCGGCTCCTTTCTCAGAAGGACGGGGCCTGGGGGGGCCGGGGACCCCGCCCCGCGCCGCTGTCGGGGGGCCCGCGGGGCCGACCCCGAATCAGGGTGTCCAGGGGCCCGCCGAGGCCTCCAGGGCGCCCCGGGGTCCCCGCGCCCCTCACCGCACCTGGCGCCACCGGCTGATTGCGCAGGAGGCCCCGCCCTCTGGAGGCGCCGCCCCTCTGGAGGGCCCGGAGCTCGGCGGCAGGTGCACGGGGCCCCCCACCCCGACGCGAAGGCTCCGCTTCTGACTGGCCAAGCGGCTGGGGGGCTCCCCGAGGGCCGGATGCGCGCGTGCAGGTGTGAGGCCCGGCACCTGCAGCCTAGAGGGCATGCGCTCCGGGGCTGGCGACGCACTACGCGGGCACCTGGGTGGAAAACACACCTGTGCACCTAGGCCCCGGTTTCCACGCCGCCGCCGAATCTACCCTGGCACACCGGCTTATTCATTTCCTCCCATTAAAACACTTGCACGATCAATTTTGACTTGTGCTTTCGTCACGCCTGGGGGTATTTCATACAGCAATTTTTTTTTTTTTTTTTTTAGTATTAAATGAGATTCACTAACGGTTCTTTGAGTATAGGTATGTCCAGATAGTACACGGGGATATATTTATATTTAAAATATTTTTCTTTATCTAAAATTCAGATTTAGCACTATGTTGTATTTTATTTGGCAACCCCACCTGTAATTATTCGTGCGTCACCGTGACCACCTGATCAATTTAACCGTGGACCCGAACCGTGCACCTGGGGTGGAAAGGCACCCTGCAGCTTCTGCTCCTCACCAACGGAGTCTGACCAAAGAAGGTGCCTGGGGTGGGCTGAATAGTAGCTGCCCCAAACAGGAGTCCACGTCCTACTGCTCAGAACCTGTGAATATTTTCCAAACGTTGCTGATGAGCTTAAATTAAACATCTTGAAATGGGGAGGCTATCCTGGCTTATTCAGGTGGGCCCAGTGTCATCACAGGGGTCCTTGTAAGGGGAAGGCAAGAGGGGCAGAGAAAAGGTGACGTGAGGACGGAAGCCAGGGAAAAGGCCTTGTGTTATGGGGCCACGACCCAAGGGATGCAGGGGCCTCCAGAAGCTGGAAAAGGCAAGGAAACGCACCATCCCCTAGGGTCTCCAAGAAACCGTGGAAAACCTCGGTTTTCAGCTGCGTGAAACTGACTTCCACTTCTGACCTCCAGACTGTAAGACAATACATTTGGGTCATTTTAAGCCACTAAGGTGGCATGACTTGGTACAACAGCCTGGGAAACTCATACGGTGCCCAGCAAATATTTGCTGAATGAGTGAAGGAAGAGATGAAAGAATGTGAAAGGCAGCTCTGGAATACCTTGTGGGTCAGAGCCAGAAGAGTCAGGAGACCACACTGTCCTCTGTGTGTCACCAGTCATGAGACCCTGGTCCTGAGAAAATATCCCAAGGCCTCGGTTTCCTAATCTGTCACATGGGATCAGTGCTGCCAGCCTCCTGCACTGTCGGGAGTGAAGAGGTAGCTGGAGAGTCATCCCAAGGAATGGAGCCCACCATCACCCAAAACGTGTCTCTTGGCTGCAGCCGGACTTGCCTGCTTATTCTTTTGGGGCCACCTGCTCCATCCTCTGCCAGATCTTCTTCTAAGGTCATTAATATCTTCACTCCCATGTTGAGAGCAACTCTGTGCCATTATATGCCCATTTGCCCTGGTGAGGCAGCTCAGGCGCAGAGAGGAAGCCACGCCCACATGCGAGGAAATGAAACCATGAGGGAACAAGCCTAAGGCCGGCCCACTCCTGTGCCCTCCTCTCTGTACCTCAGTTTACTCTCACCTAGCAGGTCTTCCTCTTGGGGACATGGGAGCGCCCAACCAATGGGGCTGGGTGGGACCAAGATCCGTTCTCAACCCAACCCTGAAAGGAGGTAAAAGGTCAGAGTCTGGGGAGCCCCACCCTGCCCTGGAGATGGCATTCAGATGTGGGGTGTCACGCATGGATTCCTTGAGGCCCAAATGTCTGGCTCACCTGGAACGTGGGAACGCCCTTGAGAGTCCCCCCACACCCCCCTCACACACACACACTCCAACCAGGACATAGGCGCCTTCCCACCCAAGGGGAATCCCCCACTGCAGGGGACCGTGTGTCCTTGTGTGCCCTTTGTGAGCGGGGCGAGCCTTGGGTCGACGGGGAGGAGGAGGGAGGCGGTCGGCCTGGGTGGAGGAATCCCCAAAGCAGCTACAAATAGCCGGGAGACTATTCCAGCACCTTCCCAAAATAGAACGCAGTTTCCGGGCCCAGGAGAAAGGCCAGGGCGGCCAGCTCGCAGCTTGGGGGGCGGGAGGAGGGCTGCGATTCGTCGGCCTCGGTGGACCCCTCCCCCAGCCCCAACACGGACCCCGCTCGGCCCCCTTCTGCGGGGCTGGTCTCTCCGGGGCTGGCTGTGTGCACAGGAGCCGGCTGGATGGCCCCGCGATGGGGGGTGGGGACGGCCAGGATTGGCGGGGACCCTGGAAGTGGCACCCCTCCCCCCAACTCCACGGCCTTGGCCCAGATCTGCTGACCCGGGAACTGGGAGGCCTCGAGCCGCTCGGGCTAAAAATAGACCTGCCTCCTCCCAAGCTATTTTTAGACTCCGCTCCCGGGGCCTCGGCACGGAGGCGGCCAGCCGGGGGCACTCCCGCCGGCGACACGCCTGCGGCCACCGCGGGGCCGCGTCTGGGAGCGGCCGGCGGCGCGCGCGTGGGTCGGACCCGGGAGCCCGCCTCGCCGCGGGGCGGGGGTCCGGCGCCCCGCACGCCCCTCTGCGCCCCTCCCCGCAGGAAAGCCGGGGCGGGGGGGGGGACACGTGGTGGGCGGCGCGGGGCACGGGGTGGCGGGGGCGCCCGCTCCGGCCGGAGGGGCTTTCTCAAGACCCGGCGCCGAGGCCTTAGGCCTCCGTGCCCGAGGCCGCGCGCAGCGCCCGAAAGGAGCCTCCCCGGGGACAGCCCGCGGGGCCTGGGGACCGCGGCTGCGAAGTGGGGCCCTGAGCACCCCTGGTCGGCGGCTCTCCCCGGCGCCGCGCCAGGCCGCGGGCGTCACTCCGGTCCCCACCTCCCCACCCCCCGCCTCCCTGCCCCCGCCGGCTGATGTCACCTGCGGCCGGTCCCGCCTCCCAGCGCCGCCGTCACGGGCGTCCCGCGCCAGGGAATCCCGCCCCCGCGTTGGGCCCCGGTGGAAACCCGTGACGAAGACGCCGGGGCCGGCGGGGGACCCCGGTGCCGCACCCCCACGCCAGCCCGCGCGTGCCCGAGGCGACCGCAGGGACAAACGCATTTTCAGTGCACGGTGGCACCGGCGTGCCTGGGTGTGCGAACTGCACAAGATCCCGGGTACACACACCCCAAAACCCCCGGGGCACGCTCCTGCGTGACAGGGTGACAGGCACAGCGGCTGGCACGGTCCTGGCTGGCTCTGGAGCCGGCGTGGGAAACCCAGGCCTGACTCGCCCGGCACCTGGGGTGCAGGGGGTGCACGAATCTGGCTTGGACACACGGCCCTGCCGGGGGCCTGTGGGCGTGGGACCAAGGCAATGACTCCGAGCCTGTTCACCGTCTCCCCGCCAGTCTGGGAGCTAATTACTGCCAGAACGAGACGGGTTGGCTGGAAAGATGAACAAATCGCAGTGTGTCTGCAGCACGTCTGGGTCTGCAGGCTCCACCAGCGTCTGTTCTGGGGGTGTGGGGAGTGACAACCGCGCCACTGTGTGCACCGGGCAGCCCTGGGCTTTAGCCTGGGTCCAGGAAGGGGGGGGGCTGGTGACAGGGGGAAATCTGTGGGAGCATCTTCTCCCCCTACATATAAAATGGATCTGATAATAGTACTTACATCCTACATTATGAGGGAAAATGAATTATAAATGTAGGTGTTTGTTCTCTGGTCACAGGACCCAGGAATGCCTCCAGGAACCTGTTTAGAAAAATAAAAGTAAGGAAAAAGGCCCCATCCCTAGCAAAGAAACAAGAGATGACAACGGCATTCTTGCTGCCGCTGCTGGTGTTGTGTGTGCAAGCTGCCCTGACACCTGAAACCAGATCCCCAAGTTGGAGCTTGGATGCTGGGGACCCCTGGAGCCCCGGGCTTCCTGTTCAATGCTCATACACACAGATGCACACACAGATGCACACATGAAGCACGCAGACACACACCCAGGACATGCAGTTGCACGATCCCATCCATGCACGGGTATAAATCCTCATATGTACACACAAATGCATGTGTGTGGACACATGGGCACCCATCAAAATATGCATATGCATGCTTGCACACAAAATCCCACATATACATAATTATGCCCACAAAACACACGTGCACACTCAGACACACAAAAATGCACAAATGCATGCCACCTATACATGCAAACACACACACTCGCCTTCTCTCCCTCCCTCTGTCCCCCAGGACGGGCAGGAGCCCCAGGAGTCCCATCTGGAGGCTGGGAAGGGAACACCTGCCGCAGGAAAGGGCCTGTATCTGTGTGTCCTAGATTGGCTCTGCCTGCTGTGTGTGTCTGTCTGCAAGGAGGGTGCTTCTGGGCCACCTGCTTCACTGGCTGCCTGCAGGTCACAGACGGGCTCCCCTCCCCACTGCAGGCCGCCTCCCAGTGTGGTCCCCCACCTTCCTGTCTGCACCCCAGGCAGTCAGCCCAGGCCTTGGGAACCTGTTTACAGCTGCCAGGGGACGAGGAGGCAGAGGGGCCCAGCTGGGACATCTGCTTATCAGTGTACTGGGCCTCAGTTTCTCAGACTGTGAACCGGAGGGGTGGTTTCTGGGGGTACCCCGCATCCTGCACTGCCCTGAGCCTACCAGCCTTCTTCTGCACAAAGAGCCCAAGCCCTAGAAGGGGCTGACACAGTGGAAATTCCGGGGGGCGGGGCACCTGGTAACAGAGATGTTGGGGAGTAGCTGTGGGCACCCAGTGGCCTCTGACGGGGAGACCAGGAGGGGGCTGCTGAGTGGACAGCACCAGCATCCCTCAGGGAGAGAAGAGAGAAAATCGCGCCACCCAAACCAATGTGTGTCCACGAGGGTTCGGTGTGTAGGCCTGGCTCTGGTTTCTGCAGGTGAAGGAACTGCAGTGGACTCGGGGGTCTCCTGACCAACGTGTGCGTGTGCCCACCGGTGTGTGCGGGCATGAACTTACTCGCGCCCAATGTGCGGGTCTAGAATGCCCATGCAAGGATCTGCCGTTCCCAGATGTGCGCACACCCAGCACAGGTAGACACTCAGTACATAGTTGCAAAATGATGTCTGCCCTTCTTTGAGGGTGGAGGCCACGGTCAGGCACTGGAGACACAGGGTGAGCGGTGCGGACAAAGGCCCGCCGCGCGAAGCCTCGGGGTCTGCTGCCTGTCCCTGTGGTTCAGCGACGAGCTGCGTGTACACACGGGCACGCATGCTCGTCCGTGGGTGTGTGTGCACCGGTCCAGTGGCAGCTCCGTGGAAGCCTGTGCATGCTGAGGCCTGGCCGGCCAGGCCGTGCGCGCCTCCCCGCCCCTGTGCCGAGAGTGCCCGGGGCCAGGTGCAGCCGGGCGGGCCCGGAAACCTCTCCCGGCTGCTGTGCCCAGTTTCAGGGAAGCCACCCGCTGGCGCGCTGCCCGCAGAGCTCGCCTGCCCTTGCACCTGTCCCCTGGGCTTCCAGGAAGGCCCCGGGAGGCCCAGCCCCCAGCCCTGCACGGCTGGGTCCCCGCACACAGGGACGGGGTGCGCAGCCCACTTCCTCCCGCAGCTTCTGAGCCCCCCGCAGTCCAAGCGGGAAGAAGCACACAGAGTCTGCAGGTGGGGCCCCCCGAGGCGTCCGCCCGGGCCCCGCAGGGTTCCGCTCGCGTGGGCTCCGGCGGGGCCACCGTCCGAGCCTGGCAAACGGCCACAGTGTGCTGAGGCCCGCGCGCGCGCACGTTGGGACGCAGGTGCACACAGTAGGGTGTTCACCGCCCGTGAGTGCTCGCACGCGCCGGGATATTCGGAAGCATGGGTGTCCCTGCCAGGGGCCGTGTGAGCGCGTCCGCGCCAGGCTCCGCGGATGCCACGCGCACAGGGGGCCGAAGGGTCAGTGTCCGCGGTGGGCGCTTGCACGCACGAGGGTGTCTGCTTTCTGCGGGTACTCGTCGGCGGGCAGGGGCCTGCAGCGGGCTCTGCGCGGTCAGTGGGGCCGCACCCAGTGAGACTGCACCTAGTGGGGCCGCACCCAGAGGGGCCGCACCCAGGGCGCCGATCGCGAGGCCTCGCCGCACGCGGCCGGCGCGGGGCAGCTCCGTGCGGCCCGGCACGCGCTGGGTCCCCGCGCCCCGCGGCCCGGCGCCCCCACCCGCGCCGGCCGGGCAGGTCGGGCGGCTCCGGCGCGGCAGGGAGGCTATTCCCGGCCCTGGCGCGGCGCCCGGGCCCTGCGCGCCAGGCCGGCCCGCGGAGGCGCCGCGCACAAAGGGAGGGTCTGTGCCCACGCCCCGCCCTCGGCCGGCCGCCGCCGCCAGGACCTGGGGGGACGACGCCGCCGGGGCCGCCGCCGGCGCGAGCCCCCACCCCCCGCGCGGCCGCAGACACCGCGCCCGGCGGGCACCGGCGGGCACGGGCGGGGATCGCGCGCCCAGTGCGCGCCCGCGGGGCCGCCAGGGAGGGTCGGGGCCGGCGACTGGGGGGGCCTGGGGGGAGCGGGCCCCGCACTCCGCCCACGCGGGGACCCCTCTGTCTCGAGCACCCTCCTCGGGCTCCAATTACCTAATTTAGGGCGGGAGGAGGCCGGGACCCCGGCCCGCCGGGGCGGAGGGAGGGGAGGGAGGGGCGCGCGGGGCGTCTGCGCGAGGGCGGGTGCGGGGAAGGCCGATCGGGGGCTCCCGGGCCGCGCGCTGAGCTCAGCGCTTCCGCGCGTTACGCGGCGCCACGTGGCCACGTGGGAGGGCGGCGGGACCAGCCCCCGTGGGGGTGGAAACTGAGTCACGCCTGCCGCGCGCCGCGGCCGATGGGCCGCCGGGTGGGGTGCGACCCCGGCCCTGAGGCGGTCGGCTCGCCCCTCCCCCACCCCGCCCCCGCCCAGAGCCTGGGAACCTCTGGCGCCCGGGAAGAGGGGGCTGGGTGGGAACGAGGAGGAGCGGACAATGGGGGGAAAGCCCGGGAGGGGCCGGGTGGAACCCCCGCCCCGCGCACCCGTTGCTGCTGCTGCACCTGCAGCAGCGTCTGCCGGCTCCGGCCCCTCGTCCTCAGGGGAGGGGTGTCACCGGGCTCCGTGTGCTCTGGGCTATCTGCATCGCTGGAGGTGATCACTGGTTGCCCTGGGCCCCCGGGTGCCCACCTCGCCACGCCTGGGTGGGGGCGGGGGCAGCGGCATCCGTGCGCCGTCCTTGGCATTCCAAGGGCCACAGGCCAGGACTTCCCAGACCCAGCACCCAGAGCCGGGCTCCCTGACTGCCCCCCACCAGTGCGAAACCCTGCCCTAGGGCCGCCTAAGCACTCTGAGGTCTGAGATCCGCTCTGCAGAGGTGCTACCCCTGTCCCCGCAGCCACCCAGAGTGGCCGAGAATCCCAATAGCCCACAGCTCTCCTGGGGCCTTTCTCCACTGGACTCTCTCTGGGTACACAGGAAGGAGCCCGGAGTGGCCGTCCCCTTAGCATATCCCCAGGGCCTGGCTGAGAGTCGGTGCCCCCAGGTCTGAGGACAGGCGTGGAGGGTTGGTGTTTGCATGGTTGGGTTGTAGGGCCTAGGCCAGTGCCGGGTGGGCTGGGCGCCCCTGGTCTCTGTGTGTGCCTGGGAGTGCATCTGGGTGTTATGGGTGGAATTGTGTTCCCTCAAAAGATGTTGAAGTCCTTGTGTCTAGGATCTTACCAGAGGCAGCATCTCTGCGCATGATCAAGCTAAGACAGGGCCACAGTGGTAGCCTGATCCAGCAGAATGGGGTCCTTATCGGGAGGGGATGTTTGGACACAGACGCAGACCATGTGAAGACACAGAACAACATCTCCAAGGCAAAGAATATCTGAGGCCACCAGAAGCCAGGGGGGCAGGAAAGATGCCCCCTCACGGCCTCAGAAGGTCAGAAGGATAGGCCCATCCACACCTTCCTCCTGGACTTTGGCCTCCTGAATGGGGAGCCCACACTTTTGCAGCTGGAAACACCCCCAGTCCCTGGCTCTTGGTTGCATTTGCCCTAGGGGACTGTGGGGGGGAGGAACAATCGAGTGTGTGTGTGTGTGTGTGTGTGTGTGTGTGTGTGCGCGCGCGCACACCTGTTGGCAGGTCTGGGTGCCTAAGTGCTCTGCACGTGTGCACATGTGTGTGCCTGCATGTGTACATGTGCCATCCATGCCTGCAGCTTGGAGCAAGCAGGCCGTGGACCACCAGCCACATCCGCCACACCCCACGGAGGTTAGGCCATCCCCCTCACTTCTCAGGGGGCACAGAGCTGCAGGGACCGGTCGCGGTAGAACAACAGGACCTCAGCTGGTCAGTTCCGGGAGCCCAGGCTCACTCTGCCACCACCCCACGGAGCCTCATGGGCACACAGGTGGACAGGCAGATGCCGAGCCCAGGTAGGAAGAACCGTAAACAGTCGCATCCTGACTCTCAGTAATAGCTAATGCTTCTGGCACGCTCTCCCTGGTTCAGTGCTCACGACAGCCCCAAGAGATGGGCACCCCTATTAGGGTCCCCTTTGGGTGCTAAGACACACTGGATGGAAGACTGAGTCCAAACAGGTGAAGTGTCTCACCCAAGTGCACGTGGCCAGCCACCTCCACAGGGTCAGGCTCCAGCTTCCTTGTGCCGAGGGGTGTCACTGTATCTGGCCAGGACTCAGCCCTTGGCAGGCCTGCATGTGTCCTTGAGGGACAAAACAGTCTGTCCCTGAGAAAGGAGGTCACTGATAGGTCAGTCTCTGGTCGTACGGAACTTGGGACTCTGCCTGGAGTCCTTATGCCACAAGCATTAATGGCGTGCGGGCCATGCGGGGCCTTGGGGGGAGAAGGACAGACCCTCTCTCAACCCTCTGGGAATCTGCAGCCTAACACGGGACACAGACAAGAAGGCAGCGATGGCAGGATGGATATGTCATTAAACATGAGACAGGTGCCAGGAAGGGGAGCTGGGCAGGGCGTCTGGAGGGCTTCACAGAGGGGGCATTCCAGACTAGAAGGGAAAGAGGAGCCAGCGTGAGCCAGGAGCGGGAGGGTTTGGGGTGCGCACGAGCCAGAGGTTAGAGGGCCGGGCACGTGGGCATGCAATGCCACACGCCCGGGCCTTGCCAATAGTAAGCTGCTCGTGACCACAGTGCCTCCCCAGACCCCTGTCTACACGGGGGGTGCAAAGCACACACACTGGGGACCACAATACGAGTCCAGACTCTGAGAGTGACACGTGCTGCTACATGAATGAACCTTAAACACTGCATGAGAGTTGGGAGCTACTGGTGGAAGATGCCATTGACACAAAACGTCCAGGACAGGCACATCCTCGGAGACACAGAGGCAGTTCGTGGCTGCCAGGGGCTGGGGTGACTGCTCACAGGGTGATGGAATGTTCTGGAACTAGACAGTGGTGATGATTGGAAGACTTTGGGTACTACGCTAAAAACCACTGCATTACCCTTTAAAGGGTGAATTTTATGGAATGTGAATTATATACTCATTAAACACAAATATGTAAATCCTAATTCTGAATCCCACAGGCCCGGCTTGGTCCCTGGTTTTGCCACCGTCCAGCTGCATGACCTTGGGCAAGTCACCAAATCTCTCTGCGCCCTGCATTTTCTTCCTGTAAAAAGCAGGTGATAACAGCCCCTACCTTGCAGGGCTGTGCCAGGACGAAGAGATACCGGGTGGGAGGTTGGCCCGGGTCACCGCCAGCCACGTGATGTCTGCTATATCTGGCTGTGGTCAAGAGCTCAGGGAGCCCAGGGCCAGGGACATGTAACGTGTTCTGTGACAAGCTCATCAGGCCAACCCTCCTTCCCCAGGCAGGGAGGGGTCCCCGAAATAGCACCCTGCAAACCCCCCAGGCCTGGAGGCGAGGAGCCACACGTGTGACCTTGTCCGTGTCCACACTGGTGTGTGTGTGCCTGTGTGGACATCTGCTGGGGACAGGCATGTGGGGGAAGCGAGTGCCGGCACAGTGGACCCAGTGGGCTGGAGCCTGAGCCCTCCGCCTGGGAGTGCACGGCCCTGAGCGGGCGGTGGGGTGTCTGGCATTCAGGGAGCTCTCTGCGTGGCTCTGCGTGTGCGTGTAACTGCGTAGGGGCGTGTGGCTGCGTGCGTGCGAGTCTTGGGCCTGTGGGTGTAGCTGTGGACAGAGGCGGGCGCGGGGACCCCGAGGTGAGCGTGCACCCCAGCCACCCCAGCTGCACCCCCCTGCTGCGGTTGCACAGTGCCTCCTGGCACCCAGCCCCCAGCGATGGGAGCCCAGGGGGGGTCACCTGCAGCTGTGACTGAGCCTTGGTGACCTGTGGCAACTTCTCACTGGCCCAGCTCAAACTCTAGCAGGGGCCAGGCACAGGAGGAGGGTGCAACTTTCCCCCACCCGTCCCCCTGGGTTTTCCCCAGGGGCTGGCTAGCCAGCCACCAATAGTTCAAGACTCCTGACCAGGAGGTGGCACCCCCACTCGCCCTTGGTGGGACAACAGCACTGTCCTCGCGGGGGAAGCCCAACAAGCCTTGCTGCCCTAAGCTTTGCGAATGGCAGCGCGAGTTCCCGGACACCCGCGGGCTGGGCCAGGAAGTCTTAATACTTTTGTCCATGAGGAGGACGCGGCAGCAACAGTGAGAGAGCCACCACCCTCTGCGCTCATGCTGGTGACAGGGGAGAGAGTTTGGGGTCCCGGGAAGTCACGCCTCCCTCTGAGCCTTCAGTTCTCCACCTGCAAAGTGGATGAACCAAGTGTCAACCGTTTTAATGAGACGGGATGGGGACAGGGCCGCTGAAGTGCTGGGGCCAGAGGGGAAAGGAAAAACCTGCACTGCTGCTTTTATCTCGATGTGCAATTGTATTGACCGGGGAATTTTATCTCTTTTTTTCGGTTTGCAAGTTAGAGTTTAAAAAAATTGTGCTTGAAAATGTTCTCTCTCTTGCTGACTGAGGATTTGGGTTCAGAGAAGGCGGTGGCCCTGACCTCGCCCCAGGCTGGGCTCGGCTGCCTCACCAGGGTGGTTTGAGAGGCTTAGAGATGGTTCTGGAAATGCAAGGCCATAATAATAGTGCTGATAACAGTAGTGGTGGCAGTAATGGTGAGTCTCTCCTGTAATTTCTGTGTGAAAAGCATGTAAAGAGATCTATATGTCTTTGAACCTCAACCATCTGTGAGTAGGTAAATTATCCCTATTTTGCAGAGGGGGAAACTGAGGCATAGAGAGGTTAAGCTACCCACCATGGACCACACACCTGGAGTCCCACCCATGCCTTGTAGCTCTTGGGGCTCAGGAGCCTGGGGGCTTACCCCCCTCCTGTGCGGAGGGGGGGAGGCTGGGGACAAAGGGCCAGCAGGAACTAGCCTGAGCTCCAGGCCACTGTCCCGCTTCTTCACCCATACAGGTGTCCTCTGACCCCCCCTTCCAGTTCCTTACTCACTCTGGGCTCTCCTCCCAGTCCCAGAGGGGATCCCCGCCCCTCCCCCTCCCTTTGGGACTTCCCCCTCTCCCTCCCGGCGCCCCCACCCCCTCAGGGCTCCCCCAGCCCTGTGACTCCCAAGTTGGTGGGGAACCGCCAGGGGTTTTCCTCAAGTGCCCATGTGGCTTCAGTGGAAAGGTCATGGACTGCAGACAGGATATCCCCACCCACTTCCCCCCCAGGTCCCAAGCCAGGCTGAGGGGTAGGGGAGGGGCAGGGGCGAGGCCAGGTCGGGGTGGGGGTGAGAAGGCTGAAACACGGGCAGGGGGTTCACTGCATGAAGCACAAGGAGAGCAAGGAGGCCGCAGGGCCCTGCAGTTTGGGTCAGAGGCAAAAGGCAGCAGCGTGCCAAGCCCAGCACGGCCGGAGCAGGACTTCCTGGGGTGTTTTCTGCCTGTTTGGTTCGGGGAAAGAAAAAAACTTTTTCTCTCTGGTGCAGTGAGGAGGCCCATTGTGGATGGGAGAAGGGGGGTTCCTCAGGGCTCTCCAGAGGCCTCTCTTTCCCTGCAAGGCCTGAGCCCCCAGAGGCAGCAGGAGGCCACTCGCTGTGTGGTCGCAGGTGTCCCCTTGACCTCTCTGGACCCCGGGGGGGCCGCGGCGGCGGCTGGGACTGCAGCCCTGGGGAGGGCTTCGGGTCTATATGTGCCCAGAGCCTGGGGTTGGCTCCGGCACAGCCAGGAACAGCAGTGGCACGACGGCCAGGTTTCGTAATAAACCGGTCTTTTAATTGCTACAGGGCAGGAGGAGGGAGAAGGGGAAAAAAAGAAGGCAAAGATTTGTTGGACTTGGGTGGCGCCGGCTGCAGAGAGAGAGGCACTGTTTTTGCAGGGAGCCTGGAGCTGCTAACAGGGACTTAAGTAACATTTCCTGGTGAGCCTGGGGGGCGGGGCGGCTGGAGCAGGGGTGGGGGGCGGGGGCGGTCCCCTTCGGAGGCGGCACAGACACACGCACCCAGCAGTTTGAGAAGTTTATTACAAGGCCATCCTCAGAAGTCAGAACAGACGTGTCTGTGAGCCTCCCATGTCCCTCAGTGGTTCCTGTCACGGTGCAGGGGACACAGGACATTGTCCATTGAGTTTGCAAACCGGGATTCACAGGCCCCGGGGGCCCCAGCTCCCAAGTCCCAAAGGTTCATCCTAGCGCGCTCCGCGTCCTCGTCGTCCACCAGCGCCCGCTACAGACGTCAGCTCCAGCCTCCAAAGGGGTCGGGGTGCCGTCGGGCTCGCCCCATTCCCGGAGCGTGGAGGCCCGGCCTCCCCCCGCTGTGGCTTCTGCTCCGTCGCGAGGCCCGAGCTCCAGGTCCCCTCTCCTGCTGGCCCGGGGCCCTCTCTGCTCCTCTCGCAGTGGCCTCCGCGGGCTCTGCTCCAGGCCGCCCTGGGGCGGCCACCCACGCTCTCCCCTCTCCACGATTCTGCCCCGATGGTCTCGCGGGTTGGGTTGCTTGGGGAGGTGATTCTGGGGTGAGGGCTCAGATATTTATTTTATTTTTTTGTGGCAGCAACTCGGTAGGTTCTGATGCCAAGGGGGTCTCAGCGCTCTTGGAGGGAGATGTAGGGGACCCACTGGTTGTTCCCCCGGCTCTCTTCGCAGTAACTGGCCACCTCCACTAGGCCCTGGCTCTTCCAGGCGTCCGTGTGTGGGTTCTGCAGGAAGAGAGAGGACGGAGTTCAGCAGGAGCCCTGGGAGGGGGCAGGGAGCCTCCCTCGCCCAGGAAGGCTGGCGCAAAATAGCAAAACAGCCAGCTGGGCGACAGGCCGCCGTGGGCTGCCCACGGGACATGCCGAGCGCGGCTGAGCACTGAGCTGGTGCAGGTCAGACTTTGTTGACAAACACGGGGCCAGGTGGGGGGGCGGGGCGGCGGCCGGAGACCCCGCCCAGCTCACCGTGACCAGGAGGCAGTGCAGGTCGCGGGCCTCCGCGGTGCCCTGGGCCTCTTCTGGCTCGCCCAGCAGCTGCGCCAGGCGCTGCATCCCCGACACCCGGACGATGTCGATGTCGTTGTCGCAGCAAAAGGACTGGATGAGCGTGAAGTGGATCTGCAGGGCGATGTCGCCCTCCTCCTCCTCGTCGATGGCCAAGAGGCACAGGACCACGCTGTCAGGGTCCCTGACGGGCCAGAGGAAGGGGACGGGTCAGCCGAAGGTCTGGGGAGGGGCCGCCAAGCAGCCGGCGGTTTGCAAAAACAAAGAAAACCCGCAGGTGTGCATGCAGCTGGGGGAATGGGGGCGGGGCACGTGCACGTTCAAAGTGCTGGGGAAGGTGAGGCAGGGACGCACCGTCGCGGGGCACTTGCAAGGGATGCAGAGCCAGGATATCGCAGCCCCCCCCCCCCAAAAAAAAGCAGAGAGATCCTCCATCCGTGGTGGGGACACTCGGGAAAGTCCCGGCCGCGTGCAGATGGGCGCAGCAGGGAGCGTGCGGGGCGGGGGAGGAGGGTCCCCACCCGCGCCCAGCCGGGCCGGGGTCTGACTCACACATTCATCAGCTTGGCCGACTCGTACACCCCCACGGTGAGGCGGTCCTGGCGCTGCGCGGCCACCAGCAGCTCCTCCACGGCGGCGCTCACGGTCTGCATCCTGCGGCGGGGGAGAGGGGGTCAGCGCCGGGCCGCTCGGTCGCCGGGCGCTCGGGGCCCCGTCCGGCCCGGCCCCGCTACTTACTTCTGCGCCGCGTTGTCGCACGCCACCAGCTCTTCCAGGGTCATGTTGCAGTTGTAATCTAAGGCGGAAGGCGTCACCGCGCCGGGCGCAGGGGACAGGACGCACAGCGCGAGGCCGAGGGACCGCACCGTGCCACGGAGCGCGCGCGCTCGCCCCAGGCCCGCGGACGGCGGCGGCCTCGTCCCCCTAAAAGGCGCAAAAAACAGCTAAGTCCCCGGCGGCGGCAATCCCGGCGGAGGCACGGAGACGGACGCAGGGCCCAGTCGCAGCACTCTGCGCCCGCGGCCGCCGGCGCCGCCTTTTATAGCGGGAGTAGCCGGGGCGCGTCCTCGGCGGGGCCCCGCCCCCCTGCGACGAGCCCGCGAAAGCGATTGGCCGATGGCGCAGAGTGGGCGGGGCGCCGCGCGGGGGGGCGCCCCACGTGGGCGCGCGAGGCGGGAGGGGTAGCGGGGGGAGCGTGAGTGCCAGAAAAGGAAAAAAAGCAGAAGTTTTTCTCCTGATTTCCCGGCAGCCGCGCCGCGTTTCGGGTCGCGCGCGGGATTTCCAGCGCGCGGGGCGGCCCGGACTTTCGGGGGGAGGGGGGGCCTGGAATCCCCTCCCCGTCCCCGGAGAGTCCCGGGCCCTCGCCTTCCCCGGATCCTTCCGGGGCCTGCTCTGCAGCCCCATCCCTCCCGGGGGGCGGGGCTTGGGGGGGCTCCTCGGGCTGCGCGACCCCAGACGCCGGCGGCCTGCGGCCCCTCCGTCCCCACCTGCATGTCCCATGGGCATGCAGTGCCGACCTCCTGGGGTTGCAGGAAACGTTAAAAAATAATAAAAATAATAATAATAAGGGGCATCCCAGTGAGCACGTCTGGAGCGGCGGCGGTCGCAGGAGGCCCCTCGAGTCCGCGGTGGTGGGGGCTGCGAGGGTCGGCCCGTCCCTCACCTGTCCGGTGAGACCGCGCGCCGGCCCCACCGGGCTGCAGGAAGCGGGACGTGAAATGAGGGGCGCACCGTGAGTGCCGGACGAACGTCACCTGGCGGTCGTGGGAGGCCGCCCCGAGGTCCCCCGGAGCCGGGCCGGGCCGGGCGCCCACTCCCCACCCGCCGGGTTTCAGGGCGGGGCGCCCGTGGGTGCCCGCAGGTGGCTGGGCTTCGGCGGCCCGGGCGCCCCCTGCCGGCGCCCCGTCCCGCCGGACGCCGGGGTCAGGGCCCGGGGACGCGGTCCGTGCCCGCGCCGCGCGCTGTCCCGCGGGGCCCCCGCAGCCTCCTCACGGCCCCCGTCCGCGGTGGGAGCCAGGGTGCCCGTGCGGGGCGCGGAGCGTGCGCCCGCGGCGGGGGAGGGGTGTGCGGGGACCACGCGGCAAGGGCGCGCGTGATGCAAACGGGGAGGGCAGGCCGCTGCCGGCCCTGTGTGCAGCCCGCGTGGGACTGTCCCCCGCGACCGGTGCGGGGCCCTCGGGTGACTCACAGCGAGTCCCCTCCCCCGCCCCCGGGGTCTGGGCTCGGCCCGCGGACCCGCTGACGCATCGCGCCGCCTCCGCGCCGCCCGCCGTGGGGGCGCGAAAGGTCCCGGCGCTGCGAGGCGCGGCGGCGCCACCTGCCGGCCACGCCGCGTTCCTGCGGCCGCGGCGCCGGAAGGAGCGCCGCGCAGACGCGCGGGGTGCGGGGGGCCTGGGCCTGGGTCACAGCCGCAGTCTCTGGGTCACGGCTCAACCTTCACGTACACAGTGTTTCAAATGTGCCACCTGTGTTTGAAAACGTCCCGATGCGATGTAGTTTTTAAAACCTAAATGTATTCGGAGCAAAACCCCATCTGGGATGAAAGGGTGTCGCGATTTGAAAGGTAGACAGGACCCAAACCCGCCGGTTTAGGGCCAGGCCAGGCAGGTGAGCTGTGCAGGTGAGGGGTCAGATCTGGCTCATGTGTGTTGATTTTGAGTTTTTGAAACTATTTTGCATGAACCTATTCATCTTGACTATTGAGTTTTCTAGTGCCTGCTCACCTTACCTGAGGCCCAGCCCTGAGGATAATCCCTGAATGCCCAAAGGAGGGGGAACCCATCTAAGGGGCTGGGGGATGCATGACTCGCCAGAGCAAACCTCCGCGGAGCGCCTGCTGCATGCTAAGCATTGCAGAAGCAGTTTCTCCCTCGATGCCCTTGAAGCGCCACCTGAGCCATTGTTCCAAGCTGACGAAGGAGGAAGCAGAGCCTCAGGAAGACAGGGCCCGGGGTCCAAGGTGTAGAGCTGGTGATCCTTGAGGACGTTGCCAGACACTGCACGTACTCCAAGGTCCCTGCAGTAGAACGGAGTGTTTGGAGTCCAGAGGGACAGAACGGGGGGGATGTGGGTCAGGGAGGTCAGACTTGGGGGGAGGCAAAGCAAAGCGGGCGCTGGAGGGTGTTTGTTTTCCTGGTGAAGACGGAAGTGGGTGGCCGGCCAGGCACAGCGACAGCCCAGAGGCCTGGCCTCACAGGGACAGGCTGGCCCATTCCAAGGGAAGGCCCGGGACACTTATGCTTTGCGAACCTGCTCTACCCCGTTCAAATTTGGGGCGCAAAATTTAAGGGGGCACCAGAAAGCTCGGGATCAAGATAAACATTCTGTTTGAAGTCAAGATTTAATTCACATTGCCCGAAATTCACCCTTTCAAAGTGTCCATTTCAGTGGGGTTTGGTATAGTCGCAAATTTGTGCAAGTGCCACACTACGCTGGAATGAGGTAAGAAATATTTCAAACGTGGTGGTTTGAATTGAAACACCATGACGGACGGAGTGTTCACATTTCCCACCGTGATGGGACTGGCCATGGATTCGTGCCAAGCTTATCCGAGCCAGAAGGAAAAATCAGTATGACTGATTCTGCCTCCACTTCAAATTTTGAAAACATCTTCAGCGTGAAATTTTTTTTTTGCATGTATTTCGGGGTTTTTTTTGTTTTGTTTTGTTTTTTAAAAAACTGGATTAAAATTGGATTTTTTATCATGAACGACTTTGGGCCTCACCCTGGTCCCAGTCCTGCTCCTGGGGACCCTATTTTTAAACACTGGGCCCCCCACAAGCAACTTGGAGGCAGCAGCTGGGTATTCTAGTCAGCAGAGGGGAAAACCATCTCCAGGAAACCTGGGTCGGTCCACCTGAGAGAAGGGTGCAGCCTGGGTCCCCCTCTCAGCAGGGCGGCTGCATTTTGGGAGAATTATGAGTCCAGGGCTAGGGAGGGACATTTGAGAGAGCCCAGTGCAGAGCTAAGGCCCCTTCATTGTGGGAGGTGTCACAGACCGGATCTTTGCATCACCTCCACCCCCATCCAGGCGTCAAAGCCCCACCCCCACCCCCGTGGGCGGGTGTCCCGAGGCAGGGACTGGGCCTAAGTGAGGCCTTGAGGTGACATTTGAACTGAGACCTGGGTGACAGGAGAAGCCAGGCCTGAGAAGCTACAAAGGGCAGCACTCCAGCCTGGTGGGTGCAAAGGCCCAGAGGCAAGACCCCGGGGGAGGGACTAGGGTGAGGCGAAAACACAGGCAAGTGGGTGAGGGGACAGTGGACGATGAGGAAGGTGGCCGGGGCAGCTGGGGGGAGCGCTGCAGATGTCACTCCAGGTGTGCTGGGAAGGCATTCGTTTGAAGCTGGGGCAGGACTGGCCTCGGACGTCATTTTTTTGTGTGTTTTTGTCTGTTTATTCTCGCAGAGATGAACAAGACGTGAGTCCTGTCCCCAGGGAGAGGCTTCCTGTTCGAGGTGAGTCATCTCCTGAACTTTGAGATGTTGGTGAGACAGGTGGGCTGGGAGAAGTGGAGGTGACACACTGGGTGTGGGAGATGGCAGGAGCGCAGGGGAGGGCACCAGAGGCCAGGCATGTTTGGAGCGGCAGGGGGCTCCTCTGTGGGTCCAGGCGGGCCTGGTTCAATGCCACCTCCTTCGTGTCATGACCTGTGTGTCCCTGAGATGGTGACTTAACTTCTCTGAAACTCCCTCTTCAGAACGATGACAAGGAAACAGTGACCTAGACTGGGTTTGGCACGAAGACTGTACTCCGCACACTTTCCCTCCTGTGGTCATCCCGAAAGCCACTCAAGGCCACTTCCTCCCTCCCTGCATGCTGAGCGCCCCTCAGGCCTCCTCAGCGGGCTGTCCCAGGTGCCCAGAGTGCCCTCGGGAAGCTGGCCCCCTCGTACATCCTCGGCTGACCCTGTCACACATGACCAGAATCCTTTTCTGTCGTTCTTTGAATGTGCCAGGCGTCCTCCTGCCAGGCCTTTCCTCTGCTGTCCCCACTTTTCCCCGCCCTGTGTCACCTTGCCTCTGTCCCCCCTCCTGGCACCTGCCATACGTTTCACTCCCCTTGCCCCATGGTTTGTACCTCCTTTTTGCCTCTTGGCCCTGAACATGATCTAACGTATTCTACTTATTCTCTGTAATCGTCACCCACGCCCCTGGCAGGGACATCGGCTCCGTGGGAGTTGGGGTCTGTGTGGCTTGGCGTGGTGTTCCCGGTACCCAGGAGGTGCTGGTGGCATGGCTGGCTGCGTCCCCAGCGGCGCTTGGCATTCCTGGGAGAAGCTCGGGTCCCACGAGAGCACACGACAAACGTGTGGCGACGATCATGTTTAACGTGTGAGGGGACCCAGGAGAGGTCACCGCCTGTCCGAAATGCTCAGAGCTCAAAGAGCCACACACCCGAGGCAGTCAGGACAGGGGGGTGGCTCTGCTCCATGGACACGGGGCGGTCCTCAGCCGCCTGTCACACGCTTCTGTTTCTCGGGGTGCATGCGCTGTTGCGGGGCACAGTCCCCATCAGACTCCGCGGGCTCCAGACCCCAGCTCGCTGGCTGACGTCCCTGCATATCCAGCCCCTTCGTCCTGAGGCTGCAAATCTCCACTGTCGGTGTGAGGGTGACCAGTGTCCCCCTGAATTGCCACCCACCTGGAACCCTGTGAATGAAACCTGTTTGCAAACAGGGTCTTTGCAGACATGATTGGTTAAGGTGAGGTCGCGTGGGGGCCTCGCACAGGCTGTCCCTTGGCCTCCCGCCCTGGTGATGCCCTCAGCGGGTCCCCGCCACCCGGAGGGAGAGACGAAACCCCACGTCCTCGCTCCGAAACGGTTGCGGCCACCTTCCCCGCACACCCTTCACCTGTGCGGCCAGGTAGCTAGCAGCTGCCCGAGGCTACTGGACCCTTGAAATGTGGCCGGGGTGACCAAGGATGTGAGCTTTCAATGAAATTTAATTTTAACTAATGAAAGTGTACAAACGAAAGCGATGTCAAACACTTCTCCTTTAAACGCGACCTTATTTCGAGAGTTTCGTGAAACCGCTGCAAATTTAGCACCCAAGTGACAGAATGCCCCAGGTATGAGATGCACAGTGTTCCGAAGACTCGCTGTGGAAAAAGAAAGATTATGAACTATCTCCTCAATGACTTTTCTGTGCTGATTACAATATCGGGTAGAACATTCTAGGTACGTCATGTTAAGTAAAACATAATAAAAACCGATGTGTCCTGTTTCTTTTCACTTTGAGAGCAGCATCTAGAAGGTGTGAAGGAACTTGTACCTACATTCTGTCATCCTCCTCATAGGATCCTCTTTTTCACTGAGACGTGCTGGACGTGGAACGTGTACATTTAAGCAATCGAATGTGTGTTGATCTGATGCGTTTATACCCTGCAACAGGACCGCCCCCGCAGCCCTAGCTAACACACCCACCTGGCCACCTAGTTATCATCTCTTTCTTGTGGGGGCACATTCTGTCTCTGCTGAGACCATGTTGTGCTGAGCAGGGCTGTTTTTTCTTTTCCCACTTGGAAACACAAATTCTGTCCACCACATGTGACCCTACATCCCGCTTAAAGAACAAATATGCACGACCCGCTGGCTACGGAATAAACGAGGCCACCACGCTGAAGTCCCATCACTCACCTGTCCCTGCGGGCCACACCCGCCTTCCCCTATGGAAGGAGCCACTGTGCTGACTTCTGCGTGAACCACGTTCCCTCTCTCCTTTCCATCATATCGCACTTGGAGCAGCCTGTGGAACAGCTCGTCTGGCCGGTTCTGAATTTCCTAGCCCTGGCAGGGGCCTGTGGACATTTTGAACTTTGCCCTCTTGCACAGTTTTATGTTGGGGACGGGGGGGGGGGGGCAGGGTCCTGTGGCTGAATGTTGCTGGCTGCTTTCCTGGCTACTGTGATGTAATCTCCTGTGTGAAGTGTGCGACGTGGTGGTCTGAACTTGTCCATGCACATCCGAGTTGTTGTCGGTTTTTGTTTCCCCATCACAGCAAACAAACAGCCGAGGCTTCAAATCAGGCCCTCTTATGAGGAACTGAGACACCCCTGGACAGCGGGGACCCAGGCTATCGGCCCAACAGCCGGCAAGGACCAAGGCCTGCGGACATCTCTAAGAGTGAGCTTGGAAGTGAGCTCTGTCCCAGCTTCGGGACGTTTTGTGGAGCTGGGAGCCAGACCCCCCCAGCTAAGTCGCTCCCAGTTCCCGACCCACAGAAAACGGTGAGACATGAGCTGCTTCAGACCGCTGTATCTTGGGACTATTCCTTACAGAGCGACAGATAACTAATGCACTGATGTCACATCGCACATTTGTCTCCTTCAGTCTGTCTGCGCCCACTGGAAGTCCTCATTCACTGCCACGTCCACCGCACCATGGACATGACTTTGCAGGGACTGCTCCCTCTCCCTGGAGGGCTTTCTCCCCAGTTCCCCTGGCTCATCCTGCCTTCCCTCCGAGTCCTTGCTCAAATGTCACCATCTCCAAGGCCCACCCCCATGTACTCCAGAACTCCTCTACCCTGCTTTGCCTCCAAGGTCCCCCAAGGTACGAAGTAATTCACTCGTTTGCCACTCATTTGGGTCCCTCCACTCCGCCCGCGGCGGCGGGAAGGGCAGGGGTGTTTGATCCACTGAGGCAGCTCCTGGCAGTGCCTGGCACGTGGAATGCTCGGTCTGTATTTGCTGATTCACTGTTCGCCCCGAATGGAAAACTGTCCCCACGAGCCCCAGCTCTGCACCCGCCCCCCAGGTCTCAGCCGGGAGTGCCGGGTTGCAGCCCCAGGCTCTGGGCACTGGCATCGGGGATCCGGAACCCTCCCTCGTCCAGGCTCCGGGATCCGGAATCCGGGCTCGCGACCCAGGCCGGAAGCCCGCGGCGGCCGTTGGCTGAGATTTTGAAAACTCTGGCGCCAAAGTCGGGCGCGCGGAGCCGGGGCGCGGGGGAGCACGGGGCGGGGCCGGGCTGGGGCGCGGGCGGCCTGGGTTCGCCGCCTGCTCGTCCGCCGCCCGCGCCCCGCACCCGCGAAGCAGACGGCGGGGGGCTTTCCAGCGCCCTGGGGGCCAGAGGGCCCCAGGTTCGAACCCCGCCGCCCGCGGAGCCCCGACTGGGGCCCAGGACAGGACCCCTAAATCCCCGTGTGCCTCAGCTTCCCGGGCGGGCCGTGCCTGGGGAGCCCACAGCGTGGACGGGCCGGCCCGGCCACACACCCCCGCCCTGGGTCGCGGGGGAGGGGCACGGGGGCCGCAACTGTCACCGCCCGCCTCGCCCCGCCCCGCCCCCTCGGCGCCAAAGTTTGAAAACGGCCCGCGCTTGCCGACCTAGCGCGGGGAGCCGGGGCCGGGGCCCCACCCACGGAGGCGCGGCGCTTGCTGGGACTTGGAGTCCAGGCGCCGGGGGTCTCGCCGTTGGGGGGTTGCTCCGGGCTCCCCAGGAACTTGCCCAGCGCTGAGAGGTCAAGGCCCGGGGCAGGGGCCAGACCCTGCGTTTAACCGAGGGGAGGACTGAGGCCCAGCCCCAGCCCCGCGGCCGGGAGGGGGACAGCGCAGATGGAGGCCCCAGAGGAGGACGGGACATTGAGTGCCAAGAGGGGCCAGCGTGGCGGGCGGCTCGTGACACTCTGCAGAGCCTTAAATTGTAGCCGAGTGGGGGGAGGAAGGCGGTGGTCAGCTGGAGCTTTGATGGGAGGTGGGTTGCGGCTAAATCTAAGGGTGGGGATTAGGGAAGGTGACCACATGCCACCCCCAAACCTCAATCATCTTTCTCTCCTTTCTCCCCGCCTCCTGTGGTATCATCATTCCTGTTTTGATGTAAACGCCCCATGTTTTACCTACAGTCTTAAATGTTTTGTATTCCTATCTGTAGTAGGGGAAACAAACACTGCGGGGCCCACAACACCAGCCTAGCCAGGGACTCGCATCCTGGGGTCTAGGGCGGGAAGCTACTTCTGTTCAGATGGAATCTTCAGGAGCCTTGGGTGACAGGAGTGGGTCGTGAGCTCTTCCCTGGCTGCATTGGCTGGGGCTCCTGGGGGCTGTCAGAGTCAGTTCCTCACCTTTCATGTGGAGGCAGAGGGGTCCCCTGGGCAGAAAGAACCCCTCGTAAATTACACAGCGACAGGAAAGAAGTAGTTCTTACTTGGGTACTTGGGGTCAATTTGCCCCCCCCCCCCGGTGACATGGGGCAATGTCTGGGGACGTGTTTGTTTTGGGGGGGAGAGCAGGGATGCAGCTTCACAACCTATAGAAACAGAATGTCCCAGCACCGCAGAGAGGGGTGGGCCTGGATGCCCACGCTTCCTGGGTTTGCCTGTTCTGGACGTTTTACGTAGGGGGAGCGATGTAGTGTGAGGCCTTGTGTCTGGCCTTTTTCACTCAGCATGTTTTTAAACTGGGGTATAACCCATCACACTCGTTTCAAGTGTATGACATAATGATTCGCTATTTGTCTAGTTAACACCCATGCATAGTTACTCATTTTTTTCCTTGTGAGGCAGAGAACTTTTAAGATCTACTGGTTTAGCAACTTTCAGTTTGAATTCTGTACATCACATCCCCAGAACAGAAAGTTTGTACCTTTTGACACCTTTCAACCATTTCCAAACCCCTCCCCCGGCGGATTTTTGTATGTATGAGTTCCTTTGGTTGTTTTAGATCCACATGGAGGTTGGATTACTGAGCATTTTTTTAAAGGTCCTTCACCACTTTTATTAATTTTAATGAGACTCCAAGGAGGTAGGTAGGTGATACTAGTGGGGAAACTGAGGCACTGCACAGAAACCCAGTGTCGCCTCGTGGCCGAGCGGGGATTGTGAAGCCCGGCGGTTTAGCTCTGGACCCCCGCGCTTTCTGCTAGTTGTCATAGCGAATGACACGGCGGAAGACCCGGCGGGAGTGCGCGGGCCCCCGCCTCCCGCCCCCGCTGGGAACTACAGCGCCCAGCGTGCCCCGCGCGGCCCGCGGCCGGACTACGACTCCCAGGCCGCCCCGCGGCGGCGGCGGCGGGCGGCGGGCGCCATCTTGGTCGGCGGCGCAGATTGAATGAGCCCGGTGCGCCGCGGCCGCCGAGCAGACCCGCGCGGGCCCCGAGCCGCCGTCGCCGCCGCCGCCGCCGCCGCCGCCGCCATGGCCACGCCGCTGTCCGGCCGCGCGGCCGGGCCCGCCACGCCGCTGTCGCCCACGCGCCTGTCGCGGCTGCAGGAGAAGGAGGAGCTGCGCGAGCTCAACGACCGCCTGGCGCACTACATCGACCGCGTCCGCGCGCTCGAGCTGGAGAACGACCGGCTGCTGCTCCGGATCTCCGAGCGCGAGGAGGTGACGACGCGCGAGGTGGGTGCAGGGCCGCGGGCGGGGCCGGGGGCCTGGGCGAGGGGCGCGCGGCGGGGCGGCCCCGCCCGCCGAGGGGGCCCGGGGGGGGGCCTGGGGGAGGGGTGCACAGTGGGGAAGGCCCCGCCCACCCAGGGGGCCCGGGGGTTCGGGCTTCCCCCGAGGAGCGCCGTCTGCGACAGGCTCGTCCTCTGAGAGGTCCCCAGGGCCCGGGAGGGTGTTCCCGAGTGAGGGGGGTACGCCCCTCCTGTCGAGGGCTTCGAGGAACTTTGGGGAGCCCTGGTGGCGGGGGTGTGGGCCCGGCGAGAAGGCCCCGCCTCTGAAGGAGTCGTGGGGAGCCCGCGGGGTGCGCTTGGGTGTTCGGCTGTCCCGGGAGAAAGCCGCGGGCGGTTCTCTGCTCTCCGGAGAGCCCGGGAGGCTCGGTCCGGGGGGACTCACGGGGGTGGGCCCCGCGCGAATCACGTGGCTCAGCTCCCCAGGGAACTTTGCCGGGGTCCCGGAGCAGTCCTGGGGAATTCCGGGGCTGTGCTGGGGGTTGGGCAGTAGGGTCCACGTCCTTCCCGGGCCTGGGGGCAGAGTGGGCTTTGGGAGGAGGGGGTCTGATGCCGGGGAATTTGCGAAACCCTCGATCGCGCTGACAGTTGGGCAGGAGCCTGGTAGGCCCTGCCCTCTGCCCCAAACTCGGGGTGCGAGGGGAGGAGAGGCGAGGTCTTGGGGAACCAGAGGGAAGTTGTGGGCTCCTAGTGGGGCCCGGGCTCCACTGCAGACTGAAGGGCACAGGGGCTGGGTCAGCCTCACCCTCTAAGGGGGGTGTGAGGCCAGGAGTTGCCCTGGGAGTCACGGGTGGGGTCTCCCAGGCTGGGGACAGGTCCAAACCCCTGCCCTCTTCCCTCCCTCCCACTGGCCTCCTGCAACTCAAGGGCAGGACCTCAGGAAAAGGTCGGGGTAGTGCCCAGCACGTGGCTCCTGAGGTTTCTGGAGGGAGGTCGTGGGCCTGCGCAGATACTCTGAGCCTCGCCTTGCGCGTGGGGAAAATGGACCAAATGGCGGACTTCTAGAGGCCACGTGCCCTCTGCGTGACCTTGGGTAAGTCACTCAACTGCTGCGTCTCATTGTTGCTTCATTACGGTGGGAATGATGACACCCACCTTTCCAGCTTATGCGTGAAGCCACCGGGTTTAATGTTCTTTGTGCAGAACAAAGGCAGTGGACGAGCGGTGGCCAGAGGAAGCGCTCATCGGGGTCCTGTTGTCCCTGCGAAACAGTCACTGGAGTCAGGAAGGCTCGCAGAGTGGGGCTTGAGCGTTGGGGAGGAAGCGGGTCCCGTGTTTGGGGTGCTGTTCTAGGTTGCTCTGGATTGGATTCAAATGTGGGGTCCAGACTCTGCCCTTAATCTGTGTGACCCTGGGCAGGTCATGCAGTCTCAGTTTTGTCATCTGTATATGGGGCTAGGATTGTCTCATGCAGAGCGTGGCCACCTGCTTCAGCAGTGTGTGTCCCAGTGTGCTGGCCCAGTTCCGGCCCAGTGGGCTGGTTAGCGTGCCGTGTTTGAGCCGGTGTCCTGTCTTCTGCGACCTCAGTTGTCCCACCTGCAGCTGCGGTGACAGGGTGATTTCATGGAGGGGTGTGCACTTGCCCTGTCTCTTGTGGACTTGGTGTATTTCTCCACTGCTAGGGCTTGTTGGAATGTGAGCTGACACCTGGGAGGAGGGAAGGCTGTGGGGGGGGGGTCAGCCTGCCCCCTGTGAGCTCAAGGCCGGGGGTGGGGGGCTCCAGGCAGACAGGTGTGTTCTCAGCTGGAGCCAGGGCTTTTCGTGTCACGAGTTCTGCTGGTGCTTCCTGCTGGGGAGGGGGGAGATGCCTTATGAACTATCAGAGAGGGAGCCGGCTACCTGCTAGGGAGAGGGGCCAGAGCAGTGGGGGTGGTATCGCGGTGTGACCTGGAAATGGCCTCTGGCTACACTGGGGCCCAGGCGTGGGCCTTACATCTGCAGGCTGAGGCGGTGCTGTCCCCATTGGCCAAAAGTGGGTGGTGAGCGTGTGGGGTGCACTGGGGGAGAGGTGGCCGTGCTGTGCCCAGGTGTGTTCACGTGACCTGTGCAGCATCTTCTCCCCGGGGTGATCCTGCCCTCCAGAGGGCACTAGATGGTGCCTGGAGACACTTCTGGTGTTAATGTGGGGGCAGGGATGCTGGTCAGCACCCCACAGTGCCAGGATGGCCCCAGGTGCCATCAGCGTTGGGGCTGAGAAGCCGCTAAGGGATGCTCTGTAGACGCAGTTTAAAGTGTTGGAAGCACAGTGCATGCTTGTGAAAACCCCAGCAACAGGTGCCCTGGTAAAATGCCCCCCCCCCCGTCCCTGTGCCCGTCTCACCCACTTGCCCCACCCTCTCATGCCCCTTCCCCCTGCCAATGCACAGACCCAGCCCCGGACATTCCAGGCCTTTCCTGTCAGACTGCAGACACCTCCTGGGCCAGTCGGCAGGTGTGGGGTGGGGCAGGGCGCCGGGGCAGGGCTTCTCCAGGGAGCACCCCCGCGGGTGTTGAGTTCCTGCAGGCTTCGGTTTCTTTTCCCTCCCAGGTGTCCTGTTGCTGCTGGGGTGGGGGGGGTGGCTCCGCAGGTGGAGCCAGGGAGGAAGGGTGGGCTGTGTCTGCCCCCCAGAACCTGTGTTTGGGTTTTCCCTGTGGAGTCATGGTTCCATCGGGATAGTTTTGTCCCCCGAGGGATGCAGGTGACAGGGAAAGGCCACCTCAGGTTATCTGTGCCCTCCCCCAGCCCCAGGCCACGTTGTGCTCACACATTTGTTGAGATTCGCACACTTGACACTTGTGCTGTGAAAGACAAAAGGCACACTCAGTCCTCACCCGTGGTGGCACCCCAGGCTGCTGCAGTGACGGCCACAGGTGCAGGGAGGTGCAGGCCTGCGGGCAGCAACTGCTGGTGGCGCGAGAGAGGCGGCTGTCTGTCCTTCAGACCGGAGGGCTCTGACGCACCCCCGCGCCGTTGGTCCCGGGCAGCAGGTGTTCTGGGGAGGGCCGGGCAGTCTCGGGCGCAATGACTCTGCGCTGCTGTCGTAGTGGCGAAGCTGCCACAGGCAACACGTGGAGGAATGGGCCAGCCTGCGTGCCGGGGACACTTTGCTGGCACTCACTGGCTGGGGGTGCGCGTACCTGCCCGTGTCACGGGACATCTTCCCCTCCCTCGGCCGTTTGAGAACATAGATGCCATCCTGGGCCTCCAGGCTGGACAAAGAGAGGCGGGCGCCCGAGTGTGTGGACCCGGCAGGAGATGACGACCTCGCTAACGCACACACGCATGCACGCACACGCACGCACACGCACGCACGGGAAACACCTGCAGGGCCGCGCCCGCAGCCATCAGCAGCCGCGGACACATGTGAGCGGGACGACATGGTTTTGACTGTTCCACCTTATTTTTAGGCCAGTTTCAGATTTGTAGGAAAACATCTGCGGTGGCGCGGAGGCCCCCGGCACCAGCCCCCGCCTCCACCTCCCGGGTCCCATCGGGCATCAGCGTTTCTCAAAGTAACTTACCGGCGTCGACGTATCAGCCCCAGCTCACGCCCACACTTTGTTCAGATTTCCTTGGCTTTCCTGAGGTCTCAGGACCCCTCGTGACGGCTGTCACACCTCCTTGGGCCGCTGCCGGCCGTGACAACGTCTGACACGTCCTCGTGTTTCATGCCCTGGGCGTGGATCCCTCTGCTGGGGTCCCTTGGTGTTTTCCTTACGGCCAGGCTGCTGCAATGGGATGAGTAACGTTTTAACAAAATATTTGAAGAAATTAGTATCTTGAAAAATCCACAGTGAACAGAACATCTGAAACTTAAATCCAGTGTCCGACTTTCTGGTTCCCCCTTTTGCCCCGATCTGCGACCTGGCTCGGTTCTGACCTCGCCAGTGTCCCCTTGTGTTGGGGCCCGAGACCCTCCCATCCAGGGAGGGAGGGTGCAAGAGGAAGTGCCCTCGTCCGCGACCCCTCCTTCAGGCACCTCCTGGGGCTTGAGAGTGTTCTGGAAGGTGAGGTGCGGGACAGCTGTGGAGACTGTGCCAGCTCCCGACCACCACTAACCCCTTCCTGTCTCACGGATGCTCCTGTTGTGGACGTTTCACGTAAATGGGGTCACACACTGTGTGGCCTCGTGTGTCCGGCGTCTCTCACTGAGCGTTACGTGTTCGAGGTCCCTCCACGATGTGGTCCGAGTCAGCGCCTCCCCCCTTGTCACAGCCACGTGTGCTTATCCTTTCACTGAAGGACACTTGGGACGTTCCACTTTCTGGCTGCTGAGGACACGCGTGTGCAGGCTTCGTGCAGACGTGTGTGTGGTGTCTCCTGGGGGGACGCCGGCGGTGGAACCGCTGGGTTTTGCGGTCGCTGTGTGACCGTCTGGGGAGCTGCCAGGCCGTCTCCAGCGGCTGCTCCCTTTTCCGTTCCCACCGGCCATGCCGGTGACTCCCGCGGCTCCGCGTCCTGCCACCGCGTGTTGCCGTCGGTCTGTCTCCGACTCTAGCTGTCCCCACGGGTGGTGAGGTGGGGTCTCGCTGTCGCAGTTTGGTTCCAGGTATTTGTAAAGACGAGTGCATGGCCTGGGCCCTTTGCCGAGTGGGACGGTGGGGGCGAGAAGGCCGACGGGAAGCACGGATCGTGTGACCTGGTGGGGGACAGTGACGTGGGCAGGCAGGGTGCCCGGGGGCCGCACGCTGCCGACGGGCCTTCCCCTCACCTAGCCTGCGGTCCCTGCAGGTGAGCGGCATCAAGACGCTGTACGAGGCGGAGCTGGCGGACGCGCGCCGCGTGCTGGACGAGACGGCGCGGGAGCACGCGCGCCTGCAGATTGAGATCGGGAAGCTGAGGACCGAGGTGGACGAGGCCAACAAGAGGTGGGGCGCGTGCCGGGTCGCCTGAGGCTGCGGCCACCCCTCTCCACGCCCCCCACCCCAGGGCAGGGCCGCTCTGAGGACCGCGGGGTCCGGTTCCAATTGGGAGCCCCTCTCAGGCAGCCCTTTTGGGGCCGCGCGTGTGGGTCCGCGGAGGCCGGGGCGTGCTGGCTGCTGGGCGGGGGCCCAGCCCCATAGCTGGCCTGCAACCACCTTCATTTCGCCCTCCCCCAAACATGATTTGGCCCGAGGAGGGTTTTGAGACGGAGCATCTCTCCTGGGACTGAATCTGGGGGAGCCAGGCTGACCCCCCCTTCAGGCCGGAGCCCAGCCTCCCCAGGGACCTGCTGCCCCCCTGCTCTGTTCTGGGTTTGGGAGCCACTGACCCTGGGGCCTTGACCTGCCAAAATGAAAACACTGCCTTGTTCTCTGTGCCTCTTCCTGGGGTCCCCACCCTGGGAAACTTTGGGGCCAGTTTCTGCGTTCCACCCGCACCCTCAGTGGAGCCAGGTGACCTTCGGACTTGGGGGTTCTCTTATCCACAAAGCATGTTCTCCTGCCTGCTTCTGAGTAAAAGCTCTGAAAAGTTGGAGAGCAAGGTGGTGCTGCTGGTGACGGGAGAAGTGATAAATAATTTAAATATCTCAGGTACTTAAGGTGGCAAAGAGGGTACCGCGCCGGTTCAGATGTGATCCCCTTTCCCCTTCCCAGCGACCCTCGCAGGGCCTGGCTGTCGTCTCCATCTACAGAGGGGAAACTGAGTCACAGGCTCGGGGACAGGTGTAAGTCCCTTAGCATGGCAGGGACCAGGACCACGTTCACATTTGCGGCATTTTTTCTTTTTTCTTAATTTCTTTATTTTTTTTTGAAATATTTACTTTTTAATGAATAGACTTTTAACAATTGATAGATACTTTTGTTCTGAGCAGATTTAAGCTTACAGGAAAAGTTCCATTTCAGTTCAGAAACATCCGTCTTGTTTCCCATTGTCAAAATCCCTCAGGAGCGAGCTCCTTGGTTACACCTGCCCAGTGGGTCAAGTTCTGCATTGCCCTGGGCGGAAGTCGCCTTCTTTGATTACCAGTCACGTGCTCAGTGTTGAGGAAGCGGAAGACACGAGGGAGTTTAAAGAGCAAAGTCCACGTGAGCCTCCATACGGAGTGTCTCTGGGCTGGTCTACGTGATTTTTTTTTTTTTTTAACCTTTTAAATTTAAACTAACATGGACGCAGTTAGACAGCCTTGACACTTGGGATGTAGCGAGCCTC
Organism: Cynopterus sphinx; assembly: GCA_030015415.1. Taxonomy (NCBI): domain Eukaryota; kingdom Metazoa; phylum Chordata; class Mammalia; order Chiroptera; family Pteropodidae; genus Cynopterus; species Cynopterus sphinx. Next base: position 37,587,491 of record CM057390.1, on the reverse strand, counting down.
TTGCAGGTGTCTCCCCGAGGCATCGATGTCCCGCGGCTGGCTGGTTTCAGGCCCTGGGGCTGTATCGTCAGTGGCGGCTGTGGCTTGGTCAGGCTGGTCCCATTGTTTAGTGCCATCCTCTTTGGGTGACAGTTATCTCCCTCAGCCTGTAAGTGAGACTTTCCTGATTCTGGGCATGGCGGGGTCAGCAGAGATTTAAACTGGGATGATGACAAGAAGAGTGTTGAATACAGTGGTACCAGAGGGAGGGACCCAAACGTCTGGGCTGGTGACTTCTTTGATTAAGGCCTCCGCTCTGGAAAGGCGGTTTCCTGGGCTCACTGGTCCTGGGGCGCCCTTTCCAGTCCCAGCCTTGAGCACTTGTGGAGCTGCTGGTGCTCCTCTGGTCGCCTAACTCCTGTCCCGGCCTGCAAGCCACACGAGCAGTGTCTGGGGACATTTGCAGTTGTCACACCAGGGGTGCTCCCGGCCACTCACCCCTCCCGGCTGCTATATCTCCCCACCACGCACCCCTCCGGGCCCCTCACCCCTCCCAGCCGCTCATGCCCCCGGCTGAATTGGCTCTTTCAGCTCCAAGAAGAGGGAGAGCGAGCTCACAGTGGCTCAGGGCCGCGTGAAGGACCTGGAGTCCCTGTTCCACCGGAGTGAGGCGGAGCTGGCCGCCGCCCTCAGTGACAAGCATGTTCTCGAGAATGATGTGGCCGAGCTTCGGGCCCAGCTGGCCAGGGTAGGTCCCAGGCGGCCCCCCACTCGGAGACAGGGCGCCTTGAGCTGGCGGGTGGGCCTGGGTGCTATGAGCTGGGGTGGCCGGGGGATGTCCCACAGCTGTGAGTGGCCTGCAGACCCCTAACCCAGTCGACACCCCAGGTTGGAGTCCGTGTGTTTAAGGGGATCCCCAGGCGCAGGGAGCCACGTGGTGAAGCAGTCACTCTGCCCGCTGTCCCACGTACCCCAGGCAGAGGACAGTCACGCGGTGGCCAAGCAGCAGCTGGAGAAGGAGACGCTGATGCGCGTGGACCTGGAGAACCGCTGCCAGAGCCTGCAGGAGGAGCTGGACTTCCGCAAGAGCGTCTTCGAGGAGGTGGGTGGTGCGGGCGGCGCTGTCCCTCGCCCGCCGTCCATGATGAATGGACCACCTGGCGAGGTCTCGTCTCTGGGCGGTTCTGGTCACTGAGGCATTTCTCCTCCGGCCACCGTGCTGTTCCCACTGTAGCTTCGGAGGATGGTTTGATGTCGCGGCGTGTGATGTTCCCCCTCCCCTCTTCCTCAGAACGTCTTTGTTTGGTCGGGGTCTTTGGGGGTTCCCTGTGAATTTTAGGATTGGTGGTTCTGAGTTTGGGCGTGTTGCTTCCCTATCTTGGTTATTATTATGAATAAGGCTGCAGTGATCATAGGGGTGCACGTGTCTTTTAAAATAATATTTTTGTTTTATTCAGATAAATACCCAGAAGAGGGATTGCTGGGTCACGAGGCAGTTCTGTTTTTAGTCTTTGAGGCATCTCCATACCATTTTCCATAGTGGCTGCACCCACTGGCAGTCTCATCAGCGGTGCCCAAGGGCCCCTTTCTCCCGCATCCTCAGCCTCACTAATGTCGTGTTGTGTTGATCACAGCCACTCTGACAGCAGGGAGGTGGCAGCTCTGTGGTGTCGATGAGCATTTCCCGGTAGCTGGAGAGGTCGAGCACCTTTTCACATAACGGGTCTCTGCTTGTGTTATCATGGGACTGTTTGTTTTGCTGCTGCTGCGCTGGACGAGTTCCTGTGTGTGTTGGAACATCAGCCCCTTGTCAGGAATGTCATCTTCACATCTCTCCTGTTCGGCTGGTGGCCGTTTTGCTCCGCTGAGTGTTCCTTCGGCGGTGCAGGAGCGTTTCGTTTGATGCAGTTCCAGTTGTTCGTTTTTCCTTCATTTCTCTTGCTTTGGCCCGGTTATTTCCGGTGCCAGATGGGTGTTTCTCTCCCTGCACACCTGAGGTGGTGGCCGTTTCCCCGCATGTCCAGGTTTCAGGGTGACAGGTGCCTCATTGTAGTCAGGGCCCACCAGCCGCGCTGTGTCCTGCATCTCCACTGTCCCTCCCGGGCTCCCCCTTCCTGGATCAGCCGCAGTAGGGGGAGGGAGGTGAGGATGCCAGTCTGCTCTTTGCTTCCTTGCTGGTAGCAGGGGCCCCTAGTCTGTGGCTGCCACCCACTGTGTGGCGTTTCCGCCCTGCCACCTGGTTTAGCACCCTGGGAACTGGCCACCCCAGAACGTGGCTTCTGCCCCTCCTGTCCCACCTCCCCTGCTCGTGTCGTAGATGTGTTTGTGTGCTGAGCAGGGTCCTTTGGGTGACAGCTGTTGGGCTCTTAAGTTAAGGGGAGAAGCCAAGGGGTCCTTTCTGTCACGTCTGATGTCTCTTTTCTGCCTCTTAACAGTGGCAGTTGTCACTGAGGGTGGGGCCCACCTGGATAATCCAGAATGGACTCTTCTTAAAATTAACTTAATCACGCCTGCAAAGTCCCTTTTCCCAAATAAGGTCCCATGGTCCCACCAGATCCTGGGGATTAGGAGTAGGGACATACCTCCATGGGGCTACCATGCGGTCCTTCCCTGTCAGGTGGGCGGGGATGCTGTGCGCTTCCCTCTGCTCCTGGGGCTGGCCCCTCCCCCGATCGCATAATCCCTGGGCCTTGGCTCTGGCTTGGCTGGGCCTGGCTGGCAGGGGCTGAGGTCTCTATAGGTTGAGTCGGGGTCCTGTGCCCTCTGGGAGGGGCTTGCATGAGGGCCCTCTTCACAAAGCCCACTGTGCTGTCACAGCCCGGAATGGAACCCTGTGGCCAGGCCAGGCCCTGAGGTCACTCCTGGGGTTGCTGCGGCAGGACAGTGCCCATGCAGCTGAGGAGCGGTCTGCAGCTCCAGCCAGGCCCCATGACACCCAGGGCCCCCAGGGGACCTCCAGGGGGTGCCAGGAGGGCAGCCACATCTGTCAGGGGACCGATGAAGAGGCCCGCGTGGGGCGTCAGCAGGGCACCCATGAGGGGAAGGAGGGGGTCCCCGAGGTGGGCTGTGGCGAGCTCCTGGAGGTGGACCGTGACGAAGACGGTGGAGACAACCTGGCAGTGCGCGGGGAAGGTGGGTCCCTGTGAGCGTGACGGGCTTCCTCGAGAACACTCCTGGTCTCACGAACCAGTGGCACAGCGACAGCAGCGGGTCCTGAGGTGGCGTGATGGGGGTGGGGCCCTGCCCACCGTGAGTGTGTGGCACCGTGGCCTGGGTGTCGGGCGGTCGGTTTTCTCAGCTGTCCCCTTCTGGTCCTGCAGCTGTCCCAACAGCTGGGCACCTCGGATGGGCTCGGCCACAAGCTGTTCTTTTAAATGGTCACTTTATTGAGACAACCCCACACCAGGAAGCTTTCAAAGCACATGAGGTAACAGAGCTTTGCAGTACAGTCACAGGCTGAGCGACCGTCACCCCCACCCCCACCGGCCGCCACCCCTCCCCCCACTGGACGTGCCTGTTCTGGGCGAGTCACGTCATCAGAATCACAGACGGCCTGGCTTTTGTCACCCTGCGTTATGTGTTCAAGGTCCTCCCATGTCGTGGCGAGTGTCAGCGCCTCCTTTCATGGCTAGTGACCCTGCCCCGTGTGGACAGGCACCTGCTGGCGGACACCCGGCCTGTGACCTTCCTGGTGATCGTAACCCATGTATCAGTCGATGGTTTGTGAACAAGTGACCAAGGTGATGCCCAGAGGTTCCTCGTCGCTCAGCACAGTTTTGAGCTGTCGCTTGCTCTGGGCTCCTGTGTGGAGGGGGGCCGCAGGGCAGGCAGGGCTGGGGTGCGGCGGGTCACTGCAGGTCCCTGCCCCCACAGGAGGTGCGGGAGACGCGGCGGTGGCACGAGCGGCACCTGGTGGAGGTGGACAGCAGCCGGCAGCAGGAGCACGAGCTGCGGATGGCACAGGCGCTGGAGGAGCTGCGCAGCCAGCACGACGAGCAAGTGCGGCTATACAGGCTGGAGCTGGAGCAGACCTACCAGGCCAAGGTGCTGGCGGGGGCAGCCCCTCCCGGCCCACCCTGCCCTCCCTGTGCTCCCTGACCCGCCGGCCCTCACCACCCGTCCCCTCCCATCCCCACAGCTGGACCAAGCCAAGCTGAGCTCTGACCAGAATGACAAGGCCGCCAGCACCGCCCGCGAGGAGCTGAAGGAGGCGCGCATGCGGGTCGAGTCCCTCAGCTACCAGCTCTCCGGTCTCCAGAAGCAGGTGACGCCTGGTGTACCCTGCTCGGGGCCCCGGAGCCAGCAGCCGTGGGGCCTGGCGCCCCCTGACCTGGCCCTCGGACCCTTCCCCAGGCCAGTGCAGCCGAGGAGCGCGCCCGCGAGCTGGAGGAGGCCATGGCCGCGGAGCGCGACAAGTTCCGGAAGATGCTGGACGCCAAGGAGAGGGAGATGACGGAGATGCGGGACGTGATGCAGCAGCAGCTGGCCGAGTACCAGGAGCTGCTGGACGTGAAGCTGGCGCTGGACATGGAGATCAGCGCCTACCGCACGCTGCTGGAGGGCGAGGAGGAGAGGTGGGGCCGCAGCGGGGGTAGGGGGTCAGCCCCTGAGCCACCAGCCCCCGGCTCCCACCGCCAGTCACCACGTGCCTCGCTCCCCAGGCTAAAGCTGTCCCCCAGCCCGTCGTCGCGGGTCACCATCTCACGGGCCACTTCGAGCAGCGGCAGCGGCGTGTCCATGGCGGGGCGCTCCGGCCGCAGCAAGCGCAGGCGGCTGGAGGCTGAGGAGCCGCTGGGCACGGGCTCCGGCCGCATGGGCTCAGGCAGTGGCGGCAGCAGCAGCAGCTTTCAGCTGGCCCAGCAGGCCTCGGCCTCAGGCAGCATCAGCATCGAGGAGATCGACCTGGAGGGCAGGTTTGTGCAGCTGAAGAACAGCTCGGACAAGGTGAGGGGCCTGCCCAGCGGGAGCAGGGTGGGTCCCCGGGGCTGTGTGTCAGGCATGTCCCCTCTCCAGGACCAGTCTCTGGGGAACTGGAGGATCAAGAGGCAGATCCTAGAAGGGGAGGAGATTGCCTACAAGTTCACGCCCAAGTACGTGCTGCGCGCTGGTCAGACCGTCACGGTAGGTGGCTGTAGGTGGGCCGACGCGGGGTGCAGGGCACAGGAGGTGGGGGCTGGGGTGGTGAGGGGGCGCCGGCTCTGGGAGCAGCCACCTGCTGTCACGTCATCTGTGTCAGCGTCGCCCCACTGAGCCTTCCCTGGAACCCTTTGGAGTGCCAGAGTGACGTGCCGGGCCCCACGGTGGGGGCGGCCTGAGTCCAGGCTGTCTGGTCTGATGGCATTGGTAAGAGATGGCACGGGCACGGATGCTGGAGCCGACGGGCTTCAGAAGCCAGCTCCGCCCGTTTGTCGAGGGCGTCTTAGCCACTATGAACTTAAGTCTCTTCTTCCATGCCCTGGTGACTGACGTCTTTGGGCACCACCAGAGGGGCTGCAGGGTGGCAACTCCCAGGCATCAAGGGATGCATTAGGGGACCAGCTGGGGACCTCTGCCCCTGGGGCCAGAGCTGTCTTTGAGCAGGAGGCCTCCTCTGTCCCCAGGTGTGGGCAGCTGGCGCGGGCGTGGCCCACAGCCCCCCCTCGATGCTCGTGTGGAAGAGCCAGCACAGCTGGGGCACGGGCGAGAGCTTCCGGACCGTCCTGGTCAACGCCAACGGGGAGGTGGGTGCCGGGGCCTGTCCCCAGACATTCTCTGCTGCATGGTGACACCCCGTGTGAGCACGCCCACTGCCTCCGCCACGGCACCTGGCAGTTGAGCAGCCGTGGCATTTGCCTCACGCAGGAGGTGGCCATCCGGACCGTGAAGCAGTCCACGGTGCTGCGGGAGGTGGAGAATGGCGAGGAGGGAGAAGAGGAGGGGGCCGACTTTGGCGAGGAGGACCTTTTCCACCAGCAGGTGTGCGGGGCCCACAGCCAGGGATGCAGTGGGGCAGTTTGCCACGCCTTGGGTCTGGCTGGTGTGGGCCTCAGGCAGTGTCCAGGGGACCCCAGGAGGCGGGTGTTGGAAGCCGAGAGCCTCAGTGGTGGTGTCCAGCCCTGGGGTTTTAGGGAGCGCTCTCCAGTGCCACCATCTCTCGTCTGGTGGACGTGATGTAGACACGTGTCTGGGGAGAAGCCAGGGCCACCTGGCTAGCTAGACAGTCTGAAACATAAAATTGCAACGTGTTGTGTAGCTCAAAACAGCTACAGGAGACGTGGAAGGTTCTGGAACAGGGGTAGTTGTAGTCGAGGCTGTCATCCTGTTGGGGGCTGTCCTCTGAGAGTGTTGTCGGAGGCCCTGGGCCCCGGCGTGCCCCTCCCTGGGGGGGTGGGAACTGTGGGCTGCCTGCCTAGCCAGGTGGCCACGCACCTGGCCTCTCGGTCCCCCTAACTGCTGCCACCCTTCCTCCCAGGGGGACCCGAGGACCACCTCGCGAGGCTGCCGCGTGATGTGAGCAGAGCAGGCCGCTCCACGCTTCCTGCACCCAGAGCCACTGAAACTATTTTTATATCATTGGCTTTCTTTAATCCTCAATGCATTTCTAGAGAATTTTTAAGCTGCTAGGCGTGGGGTGGGTCTGTCGCTCTGTCCTGTCGTTGGGTTTCCGTAGACTCTCCCTCCACCTAGTCCAGACTTTTCTGGTGCCATTTCTGGTTGAATTTGAGGCCGGAGGGGTGTCCGCTGCCCGCATGTCCACACAGGTGGGCTGGGCCAGCCGGAGTGCCCTGTGGGCCTGGGGGTGGACAGAGGAGCTGTAGGGATTCAGTAGTTGTCATTTGTGTAGCTTTTAAACACCAAATTCAGAGCCCAGGGTTCTTCCTGGTGGCAGGGGCGTCTCCGTGGAGTGGGTGGCCCAGCCCACTGTAGCCTGGAACGCGGTGTCGGAGCACTTGGGAGTCACAGGCTGGGTCCATCTGTGCCCATCTGTGCAAACCAGGGCGCCACAGGGGGGCGCCTTGTTCCCCTTCTGGCTGCCTGACCCTTCTGTGTCTGGAGCAAGACCAGCAGGACAGGAGAGAAGGGGACCTGGGGACAGGGACATTTCCCATCAGATTTGTCACCAGGTTAACGGGGGACAAGTGTGACAAGCTTAGCAGCAGTTTCAGAACAGTGCAGGTGTGACAGCCACTTCCTGCCCTCCGCCAGGACCCTGACTACAGGGTGAGCCCTTGGACCACCCCGGCCGCGCGCCAGCCTTCCGCGTGTACGTGCCACCTTGCTTCCACCTGTAACTCGCTTGCTGAAACGTCGTCACTCGGGCCACTGCCAGCTGAGCCCTTCACGGTGGCTCCATGTCACAGGCCAGCCTCTGGCCGCCTGCAGCCCCCTCCGCATCAGCTTCCCGTTTACGTCCCCCACCCACAGACACAGAAGTTATTTTTTTAACGGATATTTATTTTTTTACATTGGTCAATACTCAGATTGCTGATTCTGCTTCAGTGGCTCAGGGCAGGCTCATGGGACAATCCCCTGGGAGGGGAGGGGGGTGTCAGGGGACCTGTCTCAGTGAGGTCTGAGCCCCCCGGATGGCAAACTCCTTCTAAAAGTACAGCTCGAGTCTTAAAGACGCGGCACTGAGCCGTGGTGGCCATGTCCCTGGGCCTGGCTTCCTCTGGGCATCGCTTCTGGTGAGGCGGGGTGGGGCCTGCGTCCGGCCCGAGGCCACCCCGCTCCCAGTGGCGGGGGAGTGCTCCTGCAGTGACTTCATGGAAGTTTCTGGTGGGCCTCGGAGTGTGCCTGCCCTGGCGACACCTGTACCCTGTGTGTGACCTTTCCCAGGACCCTTTCAGGGCCCCTGGGGCCAAGGGCTGTCCCCGTCCCTACCCGCATAGCAGGAGTCAGGGGGATGGTGACGGTCTGGAGAGCAGGACATGGCTCAGAGACAGGGTCCGAGCTGTGTCCTGGAGTTCGGGTCTGGTTGGGTGAAACAGCCTTGCCGGCTGGGCTCATGGCCACACAGACGGAGAGGACCCCTTCCCTAAAGGCAGTGGGTGCCGTTGGTGGCACTTGTGGGGACGCCAGCATTGGGGGACACAGTGGAATCCAATGTGAAGCTGCTGGCTGTGGCCCAGGAAACAGCAGGTGGCCTCAAGCCTGGCTCTGCGCCCCTCGGGATGACAAAGTGGCCCCATGCGTGGGCGCGCTCCCTGCGACACGACAGCCCAACAGCCCTCTTGGTGAAAAGCCCACGCGGCTCGAGGTGAGGGTGGCTGCCAGGGCGCTGGTCAGGTTTCTGCTGGAGACAAGCGGTTCTGCCAGCATGGCCGGCAGGCGACGTCCGCACGGACAGCTGGGCCCTGCAGCGGTGGCTTCTGAGGTGCATGCCCGACGTGCGGTCTTCCCTCTCTCCTGTGGTTTGTAACATTTTCTGACTGGAAACTTTTTGTATGACACTCTAATAAACGTTTGCCTTTATGTTCCGCCTCTGCCCTTGTCCCGATGCCAGGCCAGGGGCCACCGTCTGAGCCCAGCCTACCAGGATATACTCAGCACGCTTGTGCCCGGGCCATGGGAATCGTCAAGTGTGCACGGGGTGAGGGGGCTCGGGCCTCTGCCAGGTCACTGTACCCTGTGCGCAGGCCCAGGCCCATTTCCACCCGGACAAGGGTGGGTGGAGACACCCGCAGGCCACTTAAAATGCTGGCCAGAGGGGGCTGTCATAAAGGGCAACCTAGGTGTGCACGCAGGATCAGAACCACAAACCCTAAAACTCACATGGAGCCCCCGAAAACCTTGACTAGACAAAGACATTCTGAGAAGGGGGAGGGGGAACATCATGCCCTGACATCAAACCGTCCTCTGAAGCCACAGTGGGACAAGTACCCTTCAGGTAAACTTGTCCACAAGCAATCGAGGATGGATAAGGCTGTTTCCTCGAAATTAACTCCCCCACACACACCAAAAAACAAAAACAAAAAAAACACAAAGATGGAAAACAAGTGTGTATGGAGAAGTTGGACAGCTGGAAAAGCAGAGAGCGGCCTCTGAACCCACCCCTGTTGGAGAGGGGATGGGAGGGGAAGAGGCCTCAGAAGTCACTGAAATTACGCAAACCGCTCAGTTTGAGTTTTCAAGGCAGCAAAGCGCTTCCCATTGTTTCTGGGAAGCGTGGTATTTCCTTTGTCCTAACTGAGCGCATAGATAGACACGCGTTGGGACTTCAAAAGAACCCCAACGTGGCCAAGAAAGCTCGAGATCTGACGTGATTTTTGCCCAGCAGCCCAGCTGACAGAAATCCCCTGGACCGCAGTCTTCTTACATGCAATCAGCCAAAGTTCCCCTCTGCCGCCACCAGGGAGCGGGGGACAAACGTGAGAATTTTGAGCACGTGTTACCTATTTTGCACTCCAACGTTTGGGTGGCGTCCCTCCCCCACCACCCTGTGCCCATAGGGTGAGCATTCTCACACGCAGCCTACTTAGGAAAGCATCATTTCCAGTGCCGGCCCAGGTGTAGAGGCAGAGCTCAGGTTAGGTGGCCCAGGCGGCCCACGAACTGGTCCATCCCTATGCAAACGAGGACCCCGAGCTTTCTGCTGGATCGGCCAGCTCGACGCGCCTGATTGGTCAGTCAGGATGAGAACGGGGGTCTCACTACGCAGCTCGGACCGGCGGGGGCAGGTCTTCGCCCAGTGGAGGCCTGGGGTGCTGGGCGCGCCCCTTCCCTGGAGGCTGTGGGGCTCGGGCCGCCCTCTGGGACCGCCGGGGCGCGGACCATCAGGAATTCGGGCCCAGACAACCCCTCGGCGGCCCTTCGGGAAGGCACATTCTTTCTGGGGTCGACAAGCGGGTAAGACCCCACACACACATGCACACACACTAAAGACAGCCCCGCCGGCAGGCGCACACGGGCTCCCGCTCCCAGCCTCCCCGCCGCCGGGTCGTCCGCCCTGTGGTCCCGCGGAGCCCCCACGTGGCCTGAGCCCTGCGTCACGGGACGCCGTCGGGGGCGGGGCCTGGCGGCTGAGAGACCCCGCCCCGAGCCAGCTCGCGGCCACTCCCCCCCCGCAGTCCCGTCTGCGCACGCGCGGCGAGGCCCGCGGCCTTGTGGGAGTCCGAGTCCGGCCCGTCGCCCCGCCCCGGCGCTTTCGGACTTCATTTCCCGTGGAGCCGTCCGGGTGACCTCGCGGAGCCATGGAGAGCGGCTTCGGCTCGGACTTCGGGGGCTCCGGCGGCGGCAAGCTGGACCCGGGGCTCATCATGGAGCAAGTGAAGGTGCAGATCGCCGTGGCCAACGCACAGGAGCTGCTGCAGGTCCGGGCCGGGCCAGGGCGGGCGGTGGCGCGGCGGGGCCGCCAGGGGGCGGGCGCGGCGGCTGAGGGCTGCGTTCCCCACAGAGGATGACGGACAAGTGCTTCCGGAAGTGCATCGGCAAGCCGGGGGGCGCCCTTGACAACTCGGAGCAGGTGAGGCCTGCGCGGGGCGCGGCGGGGTAGGGGGGCGTCGCGGCCGGGCCGGGCCCGGCGAGGGCCCCTGCGCGTGCGCGGGGACGGGGCGCTGCGGCGGGCGGCGGTTCGGGGGAGCCCGAGCTGAGCCTCGCGCCCTCTCGCCTCCAGAAGTGCATCGCCATGTGCATGGACCGGTACATGGATGCCTGGAACACCGTGTCCCGCGCCTACAACTCGCGCCTACAGCGGGAACGAGCCAACATGTGACGGGACGCGCCGCCCCGGCCCCATGTCCGTAGATGCGCTTCGGGGGCGGGGCCCGGCGGGGGCTAACCGCCAGGCCCTCGTTTGTGAGGCTGAGACTGGCGCCGGGACACCTGAGGCTCTGCCGCCGCCCGGCCCACCTCCCCGCCGCCAGCTAGTGTAGCTCGTGGCTTGGGGGGCTCTGGAACTTCCCCAAGCGCGGGCAGCGCGGTGGCACCCCCTCTCACGTGACCCGCTCCACCTCACGCCCAGGACTAGAACCCTCACGTGGGCCTGGGGGGCCTGTGGCCAAAGCGCACCTGAGCTGTGACCTGGGAGCGGCCCCCAAATAAATGGCTGAGGGGGACAGAGATAGCCCTGTGCGTCTTCCCTGCAGGGGCCCCTGTGGGAGAAGGTGCGCTGCTACCTGGGTCCCCTACCCAGACTGAGCCTCAGTCTCCTCCCCTGCTCCCCTCCCACGCCCCCACTTTCCCCTTCAATGCTGCTGGGTGTCTTGGATGACGGACTGTGTTCACAGAAGGGAGCCTTGAACACGAGGCTGAATTCCCAGCCCCAAAGGTGAGGTTTGGGAGAGTAGCCTTCCTTGAACTCTTGCTCACCTCCCACATCCTCCCCCACCTCTGGTCCCTGGGTGACCCGCAGGAGAGTGGGCTTCACTGAGACACAGATGGTGAACCAACAAGCTAGAGACAAAGGGCTCTTTATTGGAGTGAAATATGCAGTAACACCGCACCCTGCCACCCGCTGGCCCACAGCCTGCCGCCTGGACTCCCCTTGGGCTGGGTGGCCGGCCTGCATGCCTCCTGACTTCACATCTCCCAGGCCTGGGCAGCCACCGTGTGGTCACTCCTGGATGTACTGCCCGATCCAGCCTCTCACAGCTGCCACTCGGGTGTAGACGCCTGGGAAGTGGGGCCGCCCGCAGCCGTAGCCCCAGCTGGTGACGCCAGTTAACACCCACCGACCGGAGGGGTCCCAGCAGGCCAAGGGTCCCCCGGCGTCACCCTGAGTGGAGGAGGAGAAAGGTGCTCAGGGCAAGCCAGTGCCGCCACAGCTGACAGCCCTGGGGCCAAGCATAGACTGGCCTAACCCTGGGGTGTCGCATGGGTTCCTTGTGTGACCCCAGGTAAGAGGCTGCCCCAGCAAACCTCACTTTTATTATCTGAGAAATGGGTTCAGTGTCAGGAGGGGCGGTTTCATCTGGGTGGCGGATTTGTGGTCCCCGTGGAACTGGGCCTCACTGCATCCTGCGCGGGGCCCACCCTCCAGGGCCCAGGGGTGGGGGAACGACAGGCTTGTGACCGGTGCCCAATAAACGGTCCAGTGAGACCCCAAGGAGGAAAAGGTGCAGTGCTTGATCCCCGAGCTCCGCAGGGGAGGGGGCGCGCACTCACCGAGCAGCTGTCCACACCGCCCTGCGGGGTGCCGGCGCACAGCATGCGGCTGCTGATCTGCACGGGGTAGTAGCGGCGGCAGGCCTGCTCGCTCAGCAGGCGCACAGCCGCCTTCTGCAGCTGCCGCGCCATGGAGCCTGCGGGAGGCCGGCGGGCGGGTGGGCGCGGCGCTGGAGTGGGGTGGGGGCCTCCCCACGACCCTGGGGGCGTGGCCGCCGCCTACCTCCCTCTCGCAGCGAGCCCCAGCCCGTGATGACGCAGCGCGCGCCGTCGGGGGCGCGGGGCGCGGGCAGGCAGATGGGCCGCACCAGGCGCGAGGCGCGCACGGGCGCCGCCAGCTCGAGCAGCGCCACGTCGTAGTCGAGTGTGTAGGCGTTGTAGAAGGGGTGCCGGTGCACGCGCGCCACGCGCGACAGCCGCCCGTCCGCGCCGCCCAGCAGCGCCGTGCCCAGCAGCGCCGCCCACTGTCGCGGGTCCCCGGAGCTGCGGGCGGGCGCAGGGACATGCGTTGGCCCGGGCCGCCTGGAGCCCCGCCCACCGCCTCGCTGCGCCCCCCGCGCGGGCCGGGCACCTGGGGCGGGGCAGGGGCCTGACCTGGGCCCAGGCGGCTCGTTCGCGAGGGGACTGAGTCGGCAGGGGACTGAGTTGTCCTCTGCCGGGACAGCGGCGGGGGGCAGGCCCATAGCGCGCCCACTGGGGCGACAGGTGGCGTCTCCACTGCCCCCGGTACGAGGGCTCGGGGGGCCTCAGGGGCCCTGCCCACCCCTGCCGACCCCGCCAGGGAGGCCGCGTGTGCACCCAGGAGCAGGGTCCCCCGAGAAGGGAGTCCTCAGGGTGCGGCTGCGGGGCCGGCGCCGCGTCCCGGGGCGGTGGGTCGAGGATGGAGACGTCCCGCGGGTCCCCGGACACCCCCTGTCGCCAGCAGGCCCGGCCCTGGGCTGGGAGGGGCTGCGGCCGGGTTGGGTGGGGCCGGGCCTGGACCGGGTCCCGCCCAGGGTGTGGGGGGGCAGGGGAGTGGGTGGGCACAGTTCCGGCCGCACTCACGCGTCGAAGCAGTGCGCCGCGGACAGCAGCCACCTCTCGGCCACCAGCACGGCCCCGCAGCGGTGCTCCCGGCGCCGCAGCCACAGGCTTGCCTGCCATGGCCACTCGCCGCGCCCCGCCGCGCTGCCGCCCACGATGCGGGTCCGCGCGGCCGCCGGCGCCCGGCCGCAGTCTGCAAGGGCAGGGGATTGGTGCGGGATGGGGACCCGCACCCAGGGCCACCGCCCAGGAGGCCCCGCAGGTCCCACCAGCTCTTCCCGGACACCCTGCCTGGGCCCCGCCCCCAAGGCCCCCCAAACACAGACGAGGGCGTCTCAAGAGGGTGAAGGGACCCCTCCCGCCAGGTCTCTCCAGCCAGCAGGAGAGGGCTGGGGCCACCTTTCCAGGTTCCCCCCTCCCCCAAGCCCACCTTCCTCACACCGGGGACGCTGCAGGCCCACAGGCAGGGGGAACCCCAGGATGGGCGTCTCCCTGAGACGTCCCACAGTGGACATCGCTGGGCCTTCCTCCTCTGGGCCCCAGCAGCCACCAGAAGAGGGAAAGTCTCCAGGCTGAAGGCCTGGCTCAGACACAGCTGCTGGGGAGTGAACGAGAAACCATGCCTCTCCCCCAGCACCTCCCCCTGTAAGCATCCAGCACCCAGGACGCTGTGTGGGGGCCCTGTACCCTCGCCCCAGGCCACCACCCCAGGAGACAGGGCCCAGGCCCTCCAGGCCCACGTCCAGGCACTTGGCACTGGTGTGCTTTGCCCTGAGCCATGTCAAAGTCACCCACACTCCTCTGTGCCCCCGGACCCACGACAGCCAGCTTCCTTTACTTGTCCAGGTGGCCCTGTCCTCTGGCTGCCCTGGTGCAAGAGCCCATAAACCCGTGCTGCTTGGGTCTGTGTCTGGGTGACCTAGACCAACGGGGCCAGGACACAGGGTGATGTAAGGGGAAGGCAGAAACCCGCCGAGGAGTGGGGCCTCCGGGGCTATAAGAACCACGTCTGTCGTTCAAGGCCCCAACTGCAGGACCAGGACGTCGACAGCAGTCCTCACCTACTGACTTGGGACCCCTGCCACCCACAGGTGTCACTCCATTCCTCCCAGTACCTTGTAGCTGGGAGTCCATGGTGGTCCACGGGGACTTTGGAGGTGGCGTCTGCCCCCCGACAGTGGTGCTCACAGCGGTGGCAGGCCTGGTGGCAGGTTGGCTCGTTGCTCTGCTGGTGGCCCAGAGGGCGGGTCTGCTGGCCATGACCCCCGGGACCGTGAGGCCAGCTGTCGTGCTGGTGGCACGACTAGTGGTGGCAGGTGTCCTCGTGGTGGAGGGAACAGATGTGGGGAGGGGGTAGGAGGACATGGTGTCCAGGATCCAGCCCTTCAGCCTGGCGATCCGAACGTACACGCCGGGTCTCTTGGCCTGAGCACAGCCAATGCCCCAGCTGACAATCCCCGCCAGATAAAACACGCCGGGGGGCTCCTCGCAGGCCAGAGGGCCCCCAGAATCGCCCTCAAATAGAAGGAAAGAGGGTTGGCGGTGACCACCTGGCACCCTCCCTCCTGAACCCCCCCACGTGGGTGTAGCAGGAGGACACAGCACGGCCACAGAGCCCGCAGCCCGGCGCCCTCCTCCCCAGGAGCGAACACCCGCTCCCCCGTGCCAGCTTTTCTCAGTTAACGTTTACTGGGCATCGTTTAAAACCAGCACGCGTGATTGTGCGTGGATGCCCGGAGCGTGAACTGCTCCCTCGTGCTCTGCGTGGATGAACTAGTCTCTGGGTCGCTCATTTTGAGACACTGGGCTCGTCTCGGGATTTCCCCCGCTCTGTGGACTCCACTGTAGAGCGAATCCCTGGCTGCCCTCCCCGCGGCCGGGGAAGGGTGCGGGCGCTGGGCCTGCAGACTGCCCAGGCCCCCGGGTCTCCTGCGTGCTACCTGGCAGGAGTCCACCCGGCCCTCCAGGAAGCCGGCGCAGAGCATGCGGTCCGTGAGGGAGAAGTTGTAGAGGGCGCTGCACGCCTTCTGGTCTATGATGCCCACGGACGCCTGCTGGAGAGTGTCCGGCTTCGTCGCTGCGGGGAGAGGGGACCCAGCTGTGGCAACAGCCCAAGAGGAAGGTGCCACCAAGCCCACCCTGCACCCCCCTGGGGCTTGCAATTCCGCCGAGGACTCACCGTTGCCCTCCTGCGTGTTGCCCCACCCGGAGATCATGCACTTGCGGCCCACGGGGAACTTCTGTGTGGCCAGGGGCAGGCAGATGGGCTGCACGTACTTGCCGAAGACCAGGGGCCGGGCCAGCTCCAGGACCGCCGCGTCAAAGTCCAGGATGCCGGCGTTGTACTGGGGGTGCAGCACTGCGCGCTTGAGCCCCATCTTCACCGGGCTCCCACCGATGCCTGAGAGGGACACTGTGCCCAAGTGCGCCTGCACCAGCTCCACCTTCGTGCTGCCGACAAGGGGCGGCTCAGACACCACTGCTGCCCCTGCAGGGCCCACATTCTGGGGGTGGGGGGTACACACGGCTGTTCCCTCAAAGCAACCCCAGGCTGGGACACCGGGGCCAGTCAGGGTGTCTCCGGCCACACGAAAGGCCAGTATGGCTTATGACTTTCCGTGCTTGCTGTTGCCTGGCTGTGTGGCAAAGGGGACGAGCACTTGTCACCTCCTGAGTTGGCCCCTATTTGTCCCCCAAAGACCAGCTCAACAGACTCTCCCCCAGGACCTGCAACCCAGGTCTGGGCTCTTGGGATGGCTCCCTCAGCACCCGCCCCTCTTCATGCTCCCCACTCTCATTTGTAGTCGGACATTCAAACACCCCGGTGTGGGGTGGGGGCCGGGGGCTGCCTCTGCCGTGGCCGCCCGATCTCGCACGTGGCCATGTGCTTGGTCATGGGGTCTCCGAACGCTTGGGGCCCTGATGGAGCTGAGGGCCCAGCGACGTGGGCAGGGGGCCGAGGTGAGTCTTACTGGTTGAAGCAGTGGGCAGCCGTGAGCAGCCAGCGGTCCCCAACCACAGTGGCCCCGCAGAAGTGCCGGGAGCCTTCCTTCAGGCTGGCCTGCCAGGGCACTTCCCCGGCTGCTGCCCCGAACCCGCCCACGATCCGGGTGGGCTTCTCCAGTGCTGGCCTGGCCCCGCACTCTGAGGGACAAGAGGGAAGGGAGAAGGGTCTGGCCGCTTTAGATCAGTGAACACTGGGCCTAGAGGGACTTTGGGACACAGGGGACACCTCCTGGCTCTGGCTGAGCCAGGGCAAATCACCCCAGTATGCAGATGAAGAAATGGAGGCTTAAAGGTATCCGAGGGTCCCACTCCTTTATGTGGCAGAGCCGGGGCACGTAGGTTAAACAGGAGAAGATAACTATAGTGTCCCCTGGCCCCTAGCCTGAGCCAACCAGACACATGGTGGCCCCTGCGGTCAGGTTTACAGCTGGCTGCAGCGGGGCCACACCCTGGGAACTGGGGCTCACCAAACAGAGGAGCAGGTTATCATGGAATCTGGGGACAGGGTGGGATGCAGGTGACATCTGCGTGAAGCCGAGTTTTGAGGGGCTCAGAGCACTGCAGCACCACCCAATGCTCCCTGCTGGCGGGGGGTACCCACGCTGCCCGTCTCCCCAGGAGATACCTGGCGGCTTAGAGGTCGTCACTGAATCAACGGGTGCAGAGCTGGGGGCCAGCGAGGCTTGGGTGGGGGTGCCCACCACCCGGCTCTTGGGGCTGGTGGGCCCAGCAGTGCTGGGGGTGACGGGGGCAGGTGTCACCGTGGGGGCCAGGGGCTTGCTTGCCGTGGCAATCGCCTCGAGGATCCAGTCCCGCAGCCTGGTCACACGAGCGTAGACCCCTGGCCGCCGGGCTTCCGCACAGCCAATGCCCCAGCTGACGATGCCGGCCAGGAAGAACCTGCCCGAGGGCTCCTCGCAGACCAGGGGGCCTCCCGAGTCACCCTGGGAGACAGGGCGCACCCTCAGGGGGGGTGTCAGGGCCCCCGGGCTCAGCCCTAAATCCCAGAGCCGCAGGGACAGAGAAGGCCCGCTGGATGGCCTGTTCCACGGGGGCTCACGAGAACATAGGCTGAGTGGTCACACCCAGAACCTGTCTCCTCCCCTGTGGGGATGTCGGGCCTGGGGACCTCTGAGAGCTCTCTCAGGCCTACCCCTGGCAGCTAAACACCAGCCTGATCAGCGCCCCCTCCGCCCGGTCCCAGTGAGTCCCAGTGGGTCCCCCTCCCTTGGTGAGGGTGACAGTACGGCCGCCCTGCCGGATCCGCGGATGTCCCACTGGCGGCTGCAAACTCCTCCTGACATGCCTGGCCTGCCCTCAGCCACCCCAACCTGCAACGCTCGGCGCTCACACCCAGCTCACCTGGACTCGCTCCCGGACACAGGCACCTTCTCAGGGCCGCTCATGGCCAAGGTTCCGAGCGGGGGCCGGTTTGGTGGCACCCGAGCACGGCAGCAGTCTCCCCCCACCACCCCCAGGCTTTACGAACACAGAGCGAAGCGCCAGAACCGAAAGGAAAGAAGCCCAGAGCCGTCGAGCAGGGGCCGCCCTGGACGTGGACCAGGACTGAGGTGGCTGCGGGAGGAACGGGCGCCCTCCCCAGCAGCCCTGCACAGGGCGCACCTGGCAGGAGTCCACCTTGCCGCCCAGGTAGCCGGCGCACAGCATCCGGTCGGTGAGCGAGGGGCCATAGAGCCGGGCGCACAGCGCCTGGTCCAGCAGCTCCACCGTGGCCTTCTGCAGCACCTCGGGCTTGACCACTGCTGGGCACAGGGCAGAGCAGCTGGTGAGCCCTCCAGGGTACCCCTCCCCACCCCAGCCAGGAGCCCACAGGGCCACGCCCCTCTGCGCCTCGGTTCCCCCAGGGGCAGGCAGAGCGGCTTGCCGCAGCAGTGGCCCCGGTGACTGGCAAACAGTAAGCACCCTACTAGCGCCCACCGAGGGGGACACTCCCTGCTGGGTCAGCTCGGAGGCGCCTCCCCTCCCCTGCCCTACCCCTGCTGGCCCACTGGCCCCACCCGCTGGAGCCCCTTTCAAGAGGGTAGCCCGTGCCCTCTTGAGTGAACATTAAATCCCATTATTATATCAGGTTTTTCCCCCCTCAAACCCTCCAGGGCATTTACTCCTGGCCCAGCCTAGACGCCCAGGTCAGGACTGCCTGCTCCCGGGCCTTTGCACACGCTGCTCCAGCCGCGCAGCATGCTTGTCCCCGCTGCCAGCCTTCCTCCCCCTCCTGACCACCTGCTTACAGTTGGACTTGCCTCCCCACCCCACGCCTTGTTATTTCTCTCCACTGCGTTCCTCACCATCTGTCACCTGTTTAGGATTTACTGCTCCTAGAACTGCCGCATCCAGAACAGTAGCCGCCGGCCACGTGTGGCTATTTAAATGTGGATTTAAATGCTTTCTAACGAAATGACTTCTAAGTTAGGTTCTCAGCCACACCAGCCAGATACCACGGGTCCCCATAGCTTCTGGTCACAGCACTGTTATGGAGCAGTGGACACATAACCTTGTGTGATGTGTTTCTACCTAAAGGTACCTTATCTGACATGCATTTGTCAAAAGAAAGAAAGATAGTGCAGTCAGTTTTAAAACCCTCGGGGAGAGGCCCTTCTGCTGGTGACCATAGAAAGGAAAATGGCATCAAGAGTACACTCTCTGGAAGGAACCAAAAGGGCAGAGGTGACAGAGGCTCCAGTCATCCCTCTGGCGACCAAATCAAAGTCGTGACAGAAACAAGGAGCAGCAGTGAGGAAAAGTCGCCCGGGATCTCGATGAACAAGCCACACAACTAGGGAGAACTCCAAGAAAGCACGCTGCAAGGACAGAGGGGAGGATGGGGCGAGGACGTGGGGCGCCCCGGTCCCGGGGGGCTGAGTGACAGAAATGAGGACTACCATAACTGAAATGAAGAACACGCTAGAAGGATTCAACAGCAGATCGGATGCAGCAGAAGACGGAATTGGCGAAGTGGCACACAAGGTGGCAGAAAACTCCCAATCAGAACAAGGAAAAGAATTTAAAAAGTAAAGATAAAGATAAACAGCTGCCCTAAGATGGAACCTGAGCTGTCTTGCCCATCTCATGCCTCAAACCCTTGGGCTGTCACAGCAGGACAGAGTCACTGGGCATGAGGCCTGAGCAGCCCTGTGCCCCACAGCGCTGGGCAGAGACGCCAGGAAAGCGCCTGTTAGGGCTGTGGGGCCGCAGAGGGGAGAATCAGCGACACTGTTCCCATCGGTGTCTCTGTTAGTTCCCGCGCCACAGTGTCCCTCCCTTCCGCGATGTCACCGGCCCCTTCCCTTTCTCATGACTCCGCCGCCTCCGGCTCCCACAGGACACTTCGCCGGGGCCGCGGCCCGGGCCCGGCCCCCACAGCGGCTGTGCCGGTCCCAGAGGACGCCTTTCGCCTCTCGCCTTCCCTCTGGGGTCGCGGGAACCCTGGCGCGCGGGGGCGCGGGGGGCACGGGTGACCGGGCGCGGAGGTGGGGACCAGGAGGGGGTGCGGGGCGCGGAGGGGGGACCAGGCGGGGACAGGGGCGCGGGGCGCTTACGGACATCCTCGCGGAGGGAGCCCCAGCCCGAGATGAGGCAGCGGCTGCGCGGAGGGAAGGCGTGCCCCGCGGCGGGCAGGCACACGGGCTGCACCAGGCGGCCCAGGGCCAGCGGGCGGCGCAGGCGCAGCACGGCCACGTCGAAGTCCGCGGTGTCCGCGCGGTAGGCGGGGTGCGCGAGGACCTGGGCCACGCGCGCGCGCACCGCGCCCGCCTCCGCGCCGCTCAGCCGCGTCGTGCCGGCGTGGGCCTCCCACTCGGCCGCGCCCGGGGACCTGCGGGCGGCAGGGGCGTGGGTCAGGGCGCAGGGCAGGGCGCGGGGCAGGGCGGGGGGCAGGGGCGCCCCCCAGACTCAGCCTTCCTGGCCAGCGGTGTCTTTAGACGCCGCCGCCAGGAACCGCAGCGCGAGGACGACAAGTCCCCGTGCGGGAGGGAGCAGCGTCCGGACGGGGCACGGCCCCCTGGGTGCGGGGCCGCCCCGCCCCGCCCGGGGCCTGCGGACACTGCGCTCGGGGACGCGAGCCATGCACGGGCCTCGTCCCGCGGGATCCCACTCACAGGCGGGCCCCGGAGGGGTCAGAGCGGAGACGGGGTGGACGGCGGGTGACGGGGCCGGGGCGGGGCGTGTGCAGCGGGGCGGGAGCGATGCGGAGGCCCTGGAGGCGGACGGGGGGGGGGGGGGGCGGGAACCCTGTGCGTGTGCCTAAGGCCGCTGAGCTGCCTTAAAATGGCAAATTTCCGTTATATATATGTTACCATTAAAAAACAATTTAGAGATAAGGGGTGGTCTTCAGATTCAACCAGCAAAAGCAGAGAAAAAGAAAAAACGAGTTCCTGGTGGGCTCGGAGGACCGCAGGAGAGGTGGCCCGGGGTGGGGGCAGGAGGGGGGCACAGCGGGGCACAGAGGGGTGGGGGGCTGCGGGGCTGGCGGGATGCGGGCCCTCACTCGCTGAAGCAGTGCGCCGCCGACACCAGCCAGCCGGGCGCCAGCACGGCCGCCCCGCAGAAGTGCTCCCCGTTCTCCCGGAGGCTGACTTGCCAGGGGAACTCGCCCGGCGCCGCCGCCACGCCGCCCACGATCCTGGCGGCCGTCCTCCAGCCGGGCCGGGCGCCGCAGTCTGCGGAGCAGAGGTCACGGCCAGGCCGGGGCATGGCGGGCCAGCGGCAGGCACCCCCCACCCTCCCTCCCCCATTCCCACCCCGCGTCCACGGACAGCTCCCACCGGGCTTGGCTGCGCCCCGGACCAGCCCCATGGGTGCACTGACCACAGCCGGCCTCGTCGGAGCCATCGGAGCAGTCCACCCTGTCGTCACACTCGGGGTTCACCGTGGTCACGCACTGGCCGTTGCCGCAGGAGAAGGCGCTCTTGGGACAGCGACCTAAGAGCACAGCCGCAGAGACCGTGCTGGGACCTCCCACCACCTTCCCGCTCTAGTGTCTCTGGTGTTTCACACGTGACTTTCCCAGAACCGGTGTGGGGACAGCGTGGGAGCAGGAGTGGGGACAGCGCAAGAATGCAGTCAGCCCCCAGCCAGGCAGGCACCAGGAGCATTCGCACGCCCCGGGTGCACCTCTGCACTGTCTAGGAGTCACGTTTAAGAAAAGAAATGGGTGACATGCGACATTTAACATGGTAAAATACATAACATAAAAGTGGCCATTCTAAGTGTATGGGTCACGTTTGAGGCCAGGGCACTCTCTGTGGGGGGTCGTCCTGGACACTGTGAAGGGTTGAGCAGCCCCAGATGTCCTCAGACACCACCCAGTGTCTCCTGGGGGCAGGGTCGCTCCTAGGTGAGGGACACTGACGTGAAGCTAAATAAACGTGTCTACAGGTGTGTTGTAGCTGTCTGCAAGGACCATCACCAACTTATTAAAAAGGGTGGGACTCTGGTGACGCCTACTCTTTTTCCTTTTTTTCCACAAATGGTTGGTTGTCCTTTTTCTAACAACAGGCTTCCACCACTTTTCAAAGATCCAGCAGCGTTTTCTCTGGGTCACACCTGGCCACGTGGGACTCAAGTGCCTCATCTTCAAACACTGTGCTGCGAACCCATCCCCCATTCTGAGGCTTGGTGTGCCTGGACCCCCTGGCAGTGACCGTGATCGGGGAACCCTGCTGCAGCAGGCAGCTCTGGGGAGGGGCGACGGCATACCTGATTTCAAGTCCTGTTCTGTCAATGGCCCCCTCTGGCTTCCTGCGACAAAACAAAACCGAGAAGGCGCATTAGCTGGGTCAGTGGGTGGTGGCGCTCTTTGGAAGTCACATGGAAGAGCAGACAGTGGCACCACCCACCACGGGAGCCACTTAAAGCCATTACGATGAGGCCCAATGGTACCCTGAGATCCTCTCTCATCCGCCACATGACAGGCATTGAATAGTCACATGGGGCTGGTGGCCACTGCAGTGTACGACACACGCATGGAACGTCTCCACCACCATGGAAAATTCTACTAGATGGTGCTGAGGTCAAAAACACTGACTCAGCTGGAGTCAGGGCTTCTGGGGAGGGGACTATGAGTGTCCCAAAGGGCCAGGGCAAGGTGAGCAGCCTGTGATCTGACTTTACTCTGACACAGCCTCAGCTTTTAGGGGTTAGCATTTTTGCTTTTACGTCTGTACCCATGGTCGACAACCCGGCCCAGCCCTCGTCTTTGGTAATAAAGCTTTATTGATACATGGCTGTGTCCATTCGTTTCTGCAGTGCCCCGGGCTGCCTGTGCTGCAACAGCAGAGTGGGGTGGGCCATGAAGGCAGAGGTGTCTTCACCCTGGCCAGGGCGGGGCTGCTGACACCTCCTGTCTGGACCGCTGAGGGTGACACCCTGTCGCGGGGCGGGGAGGGGCGGTGACCTGACGCCCCGCGGTTAGCGCTGCCCTTCCACCGCTCGCCCCGCTGTGTCGTGGTCTCCGCGGCCTACTTGCCTGTGAGTGTGACAGACACAAGGGTGCCGTGGGCGGCCAGGGGGATGCTGTGGCCCTGCAGCCCTGCTCGCAGCCCCTGCTGCAGGAGCTCCCGCTCCAGGCCCAGGTCCAGCGGCCGCAGGGCCGGCAGCACGAAGTGCAGCCGGACATGCACCAGGATGCTGGAGTTGCCGGCCCTGCGGGAGGAGGAGGCAGGCCCTTGGTGGGGGACGCCCTCCTCCCTGGGGTCCCGGGCGGCACGGGGGTACACTGGGCCCCTTTGCCCCACGGGGCCCCCACGCACCTGTACCCCAGCACCGTGCAGCCCACACAGCTGGCCTCCAGCTCTGTCTTCCCGAAGCTACGCACAAACTGCAACGGAAACATGGGGCCGGGTTGGAGCTGCAGCGCGGGTGTGCGTCCCCCGCAGGGACCTGTCCTGAGTGGGGGCGGGAGGAGCAGCGGAAACGCACCCCCACCTAGTCCCAACGCATTCTGCGTCCACGCCCAGCCGTGTAAGCAACAGGTAAGGGTGTCCCAAAGGCATTCGCATGACAACATTGCTCCATTGACAGACGGGTGGATCAGATGTGGCCGTCCACACAGGTAGGTCACTCAGCCAGAAAAGGGGGGACTCCAGGGCGTGGACGGACCTTTAACATGATGCTCAGTGAGAGAAGCCCGACACACAAAGCCACATGGCGTGTGATTCCACTGATGTGACACGTCCAGAGCAGGCGTGTCCACAGACAGGTGGTGGGTGAGTGGGTGACAGGGGCTGGGGCAGGGATGGGGGCGACTGATGAGGGGACAGAGCTTATTTTGGGGTCAGGACTCACTAGTCCACATCCCCACTGGCCGCATCTAGACCCTCTCTGTCCCAAGAACATTCCACAAATTTCCAGGATGTTCTACAGCTGCCCTGCTCCCCACAGCAGCCACCACCCACACATGACTACCAAGCTTTTGAAAGGTGGCTGGTGCCACCGAGGAACTGATTTTTATGTTTGAATTAAATCACGCTTAAATTTTAAAACGAATAATTCACACAGCATCACATTTTCAAGGTCCATCCACACCGTGGCGCGTATCAGCGCCTTCCTCCTTTTCGTGGCCGAGTGCCACTCCCTGTGTGGACAGACACAGGTGTGTCCATTCATCCACCGATGAACATCTATCTGGGGTGCTTCCTCCCTAGGGGGGTTGTGAACCACACCGCCACCGCGAGCACACCTGGGCCCGTTTCTGTGTGTTTCCGTGTCCCTTGGGGACACACGGAGGCGTGGAATCACTAGGTCAAGTAGCAATTCTGCATCTAGCTTTTGGAGGCCCCGGCCGCCCACGACGCCCCCCACCCCCGGGCCCCTCACCAACATCTCCAGGGCGGGCGTCAGCATGCGGTAGTAGTCCGAGGCCTCCTGCTGCAGGCTGCGGGAGTACCGGATGCCCCGCAGCTCAGCCGTGTGCTCCACGTCGACGCTCTGTGTGGAGAGGGAGGCTGCGGGCGAGACCCGGGCCCCGTGAGAAAGCCCAGCTGCAGGTGGGGCTCAGCCGAGGGGCCTCGAGGACCCCCACCACCCAGGGCCGGTCACCGACAAACAGGTGGGCGGGCCGCCTCCCTGGGGGTTGTCCTGAGTTATTTTAACAGTGTCCCATTTTTGCCTCTCACATGTCACCCCCCTAAGTACAGCACAAAGCCCCAGAGTCCCCAGATTTTGCTTGAGGGCAGGACTGGCTCCTAGTCAAACTTGTCCCAGGGGCTGACATGGCCTCAGGAGACCTTCCCTCCACCTGCTCCCAGGAAAGGAGACAGCAAATACCGTGGGGACACAACCACCGCCCCCAGGACACCATCCTCTAAAAATACAGGTTTCCCACTGCGGAAAACACTGTCTTCAAAAGCACATGCTAGCAAGGATGATAGTCGGAAAAAATGTTAAATAAGGAATGCAATCGCAACCACGTAAATTATGAAAACACGCATTTCTGTCAAAAATCAGCAAAAACATGACCACAACTGCAAAATAAGAAAATGACAGCAACAGCCACATGGATCGTGACAGCTGGCTCCCAGTCTTTCCTGAATGAACATCCATCCAGACAGATGTTTAGACGGCTGCTCATTCAATAGACAGAATTAATACTCAAAACCAACTCTAAAAAGTTTGTTTTCTCATTCGAAAACTAGAGGAAAACATGTGCACACATGCACAAACACACATGTACACAGTGTACAATGCACATGCATGCACACACACACTCACACGTGCGCGTACACACACGTGCACATATGCACACACACAGCCCAACTTTCCCGTCCTTGACTCCCGCAGACATTAGGGGGCCGCAGTCAGCCGTGCCGGCTGCAACACCCTCACGATGTCCCACGTGCGTGCGCACTAAAAACACCCAGGGACCCGCACAGAGCGGCCAGCTTGTTACTTTGCCACGAGAGAACTCTCTCCTGCCAACGGCTGCATAGCATCACCATCTCGTGACAGCAAGGTGGCTTTCCCGTCCCCCGAAACACCACAGAAACCGTCTCAACTCAGAATTAGCCCATCTCATAACCACGAGGCCCAGCCGAACTTCTGGTGACAGAACGTTCTAGATCTGCACTGCCCAGTACAGTAGCCACGAGACACCCATGAGATGTGGCTCGTGGGGACGGAGGAGTCGAGATGTAAAGGTTATTTGCTTTAATAATTATTTACTTTTGATGCATTTAATTCAAAATAGCCACCGGGCCTGGGGGCTGCCAGTGCAGAGAGGCAGGACATGGGGCCACACGGAACGCGGCACCAAGGGGGAGCCTGGGGCTAGCTCTAAGGAAACAGGAGGAGAGCCTCTGTGTTTATTTTGTGAGGGCAGCCCCGGGCTGTGGAGATGGGTCACCATTTTGCACGTTTCACCTTAAATTCCGTGACCACCAACTGGGAACAAGCCCGAGACGGGAGCCACTGTGATTGTGGGTGGCGGGCGTACAGACCATCGTTCGTTTTGATACTTTTTGACATTTTAAAAAATTTCTCAAGGTTTTTTAAAAGTGTTTTTCCCCATCACTATTTGTGCCCATTTCATCCTGGCCATGCAAACTTCGTCAGGGAACCCCATTGACGGGAAACGCGCCAGCCAGACTGTGCCTGGCACCCAGCCTGCTCGTCCGCTCCTCGGCGGCCTGAAGGGGCAGCCCTCGATTTCACGTGCGCACACTCTGTCTCCAGGGTCACCACGCCACTCCGCTGAGCCGCGCCCAAGCATCTCTGTCACCCAGGATCTGAACCCCTGCGAGCCCTCGGCCGCTTACCCGCAAGGACAGCCAGCGTGACGATGACGATGCTGGTGGCCCCCGCAGCACAGAGGGCGGCACGGCCGCACGCGGCATGCCACGCGGGCACGTCCTTTGCTGCCCGGGGCACGAGCTGTGATTCACCAACCATGGGCTCCATGGTCCCCAGGCTCTGGATGGTCACCTGGATGCCGGCAAGAAAAGGGCAGAAAAATGACGTCAGCACTGGAGTCGCTCCTCTTCCCCTAAGCCTGGGTCTTTCTCGTGCAGATTTGACAGTTGTCAGCTGTGCCCCCGCGCCCACAGACTCCACTCGAAAACGTCCTAACCCGTGGGTTCAACGTGACGGCTAGCTGGGCTTCGTGCGCGGCTCCCCATGGCTGGAAGGAGTGTGTGCATGTGTGTGTGTGGCCCCTGGGAACCCTGGACAAATGGCCACAACCTCGAGCCTTAAGGCAATGCAGATTTATTATCTTGCAGTTTCGGGGTCAGACTTCTCCACATCGGGGGCTGCTGGGGGCTCATGGGTCTCCTGAGACGGATGACAGGTTGGCCCCGGGACTTCTGCCTCTGAAACTTATTGTCAACACCAACAAACGCTTTTCTACGCAGGGAAGCTGGTTTCCACCACTTGTGACTAGAAGACAGAGCCTTGAGCGCAAAACGCACGTGGCCTCCCATGGAACGGCTCTGTATGCCCAGAGACCGGAGCAGACTTGAGTCCAGCCCGACCCAGCGTTTCAATTGGTACATGCGCGCGAAGCAGGGGACCTTCGGGACCGTGGTGGGCCACGTCTAATCCGGGGAAAGGCTGGGCTTCCTGGGGAAGGAAGGGGTTTTGTTCTCTCTTGTTGTTTTTCTGGAAAACACTGAAGAACGCAGTCCGTGGTCCGTATTTTAGGATGAGGATGCCACGTGCAATGCTTGGGCCGCTAAGAAGAGGCATTTGTTGTTTCTCTGAGAGTCCCATTTACCCGAGTGTACGTTTAGGTACGTTTCCTGTTAAGTCTGAGACCCCCAGAATGTTCCATCGTACTGAAGGAACGTGTCCCTGCTGGAAGTGACCACTCCATCCCGCACTGCACCGTCCAGGGGGGTGGGAAAGGGGAGCTGCGTGGGGGGGCAGGGCGTGGGGGGGCGGGAGCAGGGCTGCACAACACTCACCCCTTTATTCTCATGCTTGAGCCCAGCTGCCCTCCGAGGAGCCGAGACTCTCTCAGAATCGCTCGATGAAATGTTTTTGGGACAAAGGCACCAAGATAGCCTTCGATGATTGGAGCTGGAAACACATTTGGCGTGGGAGCTCGCCGCCATGCCACGCCCCCCCACACACACTGTGCTCATTCAGGCCGCCCGCCCCCACGCCTGGGTTTTCTGAGGACGCCTGTGTCCTGCGCATCGTCCTGTCAGCGCCGTGATCAGGGCCCAGAAACGGCTATTTAGCAGCGAGCATAGAGGCGCCATTCATTCGGCTCTCCCTCTGTCCCCTACTTGCGACCCGGCTGCCCTGGGCTGGGTACCCACCCCGGAGTGAGGCAGAGGCGGCCCCCTGAGCTCAGAGGCTGAAACAAACCTCACCACAGGGACCTAACGGCTCCACGACGGAGGGACCCCCCGGGGCCGTGAGCTCTGCTCCGGCCAGGAAGTCGGGCAAGGCTTCCCAGGGAGATGACTCCCCTGAGTGCTGGGGGACGAGTGTCAGGGGGATGGACAATGTCCACGCAGTGAGAGCACAACATGTCAATGGCCCCGTGCGGCAGAGAGGCTGGCGCAGAGAACGCGCATCAGCCGGCTGCCGCCATGTAACAAAGGACCACGGACAAGCCATAGGGACACGGGAGCTGCCGGGGGCTGCGGGCAGGAGGGGAGTGAGTGACAGGGTCAGTGTCAGCGCGGGACGGCGAGGAAGCCCTAGGGGTGGACGCTGGGGATGGCCACACGACCTGGGGCCGCCGAGCCATGTCCCTGACAGCGGTCAGTTGGCGCACCTGATGCGCGCATCCCATCGCAGTGAAAACACTGTGAGGGGTCGGCCAGAAACATCTAGGCCGGCGGTGGAGGCCGTCCTGGTCGCCGTGAACGTGGGGACGGGAGAAGACAGCCACGTGGTGGCACCCTGGCCTGGGGAGCGGTGAGCAAGCGCCATGCAAACAGAACCAGATGCCAGAGCCTCCCACTCGCCGGCCCCTCTCGGACACACCCACTCTGTCCCCACCGCAGCAGACCAGGCGCCGGTTGCGCGCGCGAGAAGCCCACGGTTTCGCCAGCGAAGAAACAGGCCACACGTGTGCTCACAAGCCGGCAGAGAGTTGGTTACACATCTCCCCATGATGTGTCCTTTCCCGCCTCACTCCGAGGGGCAGGGGCCACGGTCCTCGGGGGCCACTGCCAGTCTCTTCGGGGGTAACATCCACAGCACCCGGCCTGCCCCGAACACCTGTATTTCTAGAACCAGGCGAACTTCTGGCTAAGAGGTAAAGCTCCCCTAGGGCTTAAGAGGAAAGGAAGCCGCCGCACAGGGCCGCACGGGGTTGCATGGGGCCGCATGGGGTTGCCGGCGCTGGGTGGACCAGAAGCCGACCCCGCCTGCCGACCTGCATCTTCTTCTCACTCAGGCGGAGTGGAGACAGCCTGTCTTGGGCAACTGCGAGTTTTGCTTACGAGAGAGGGGAAAAGGGGTGGAAGGTTCCAGAAGGTCCCCACGCCCCCAGTCTCAGACTACAAACCCGCTTCTAGAATTTGCTTTATTTGTCTTATTTTTGCAAAGGTGTGTGGGGGTGGAGGGGGCAGAGGGTGGAATACAAAAGCCAAGGAGAAAGAGGGAAGACAGCTGATCACAGGGATAAGAGCGGCGACGACCTTGAAGGAGAGAGGGCCCTGGACAGGACGAGGCGCCCGCGTGGGAGGGAAAGGTACCTCCGAGCTGAGGGACACATGAGAATACCCCAGACGGGCTGAAGACTAAACATGCAGCTGAGGAGCGGGAGGGATGAGGGACGACCCTGAAGCTTCCAGAAGGATCGGAGCTGGGTCCGAGGTCTGGAGGGAGCATGGAGACGCGGGGAAGGGTCGGAGACAGCGCGGACTGAAGCGTGAGCTGTTGGCACTGGCGTCCCCAGGTCGAGCCTGTGTCTGACCGCCTCCAGCCTCGCACGCGCTGTCCTGGGGTCCCCTGTCCCCGGGCGGGAGGCGGAAGGCCTAACACTGGTCCCAGCTCTGCAGTGACCCTGAGCAAGTCGCTCCCACTTGGGGCGACCAAGCATCCCAGGTCCCCTGGAACCTTCCAGCCCGAACCTGGAAACGGGTCCATCTGGTCATGCCGGGTGCCCCTAAGGAGCCGCCAGACAAGCAAGAGGACTTTGCCAGCTGAGCCATGGTCCTCGCACATCGGGCGGGAGCGAGGGCACTTCGCGGTTGCTGGAAACGGTGCGGCACCTCGGTTCGAGGCCAGCGTGTCCTTAATGCCACCCTCACACCTGCCAGCGTCTGTTCCCAGACCGAGCAAGTGAGCCTCTCGGGCAGAGCCTGGAGCCGGGGCCAGGATGGGGTCAGCGGGGGACACAGGGGGCAGGCGACAGAGGCAACAACCTTTAAAAACCAAAGTTAACGCCAAAAATCCATACCCAACCGAATGTTGACATCTGACCTAACTTACCGCTCCTCCCTGGCCCCCGCCCTGACCACTCCCCCTGAGGACCCGCCACACTCCTGACCCCCGAGATTTGGTCCCTAAGTGTTGTCGTCGGGCCCACAGCGAACGCCCTGCTCCCCACACCCAAAGCCAGCCCCGGGGGATAGCGACAGCTCTGGGCCCTGTCTGGGTTTCTCCCATCTGTTTGTTTTCGATTGTAACCTCCTACGTGCTCTCCCCTGTGTGTGTCAGCGACCGAGTTGCCTTAAAACGGCCTCTTTTAAGTGTGAAATGGGAGCCGTTTAAAGAGATTAAATAACTGTTTTCAGGGGCTGCCTGCGGCCGCACGCCTGCCCATGACCCCATCCAATCTGCGGTTGTGACTCCGCCGCCGTCCCGCCCGAGCTCATGGGAATTCCCCCTCAGGTCCAGCTGGCCGCTGCACCCCCTCTGGGTGGCCTCAGGTGACCCCCGTGTCCTCCGCCTCTGGGTTCACACCCGAGTGCCATCCTCTCCTCGAGTGTGTGCAGGGCCCGTGACTGGCTTCTAATCGATCGATCAAATACAGCAGAGGTGACAGGATGTCACTGTCGTGATTATGTGACATCACGCAAGACTCCGTCTTAGCAGATGGGGTGGCTCCACGGAGTAAGTGGCCGTGCGGGAGACAGGGAGCTGCGGTGGCCTCCGGGAGCCGAGAGTGGCCAGCCAAGGTGCGGCATCCGTCACCAGCTGGAAACCACATCGCTCGGACACGGGTCCCCCTCGGCCCAGGCAGCACTGCGACCGCGGCCTGGGACCCCTGAGCGAAGACCCAGAAGGTGAGCCACACCCGGGCTCCTGACCCCAGAAAACAGGAGGGGATAGACGGGACCTGGGTCAGTCCCAAAATCGTGGGTCTCGTCGCCGCAGTCCAGTGCCTGACGAGCGTCTCAAACCCACCACTCAGCGAGTGGGGTTCCTGATGCCCCTTCTCACACCCCCCGCGGTCGTCCGCTGCTCACACGGAAGCTCCGTTTTGGTGTCACTCAGGCCAGAAGCCCCAGGGGTGGCCTCCGAGGCCCTTCTCAGAGCCCCCGTCAGTCTGCTGACGGCGATGTTCTCTCTGCTTCCAGAAGCCACCGAACTGGGGCCGCCATCCCCTCCTCACACAGAGCCTGGGTGCCTCGGGGTGCCCCGGAGAGGAGGCCGGGGAGATGGGGAGAGCGGCCACACGCTCTGCAGTGAGGACAGTCGAGCAGGGCTGGCTTCCCGCCAGCAGCCGGGCAGGGGGACCGTCCGGGAGGGTGTCCTCAGCCCCGCCTCCCTCCTGACAGCTTGGCTGTAGCCTCCTGGGGGACCCCCAGCCAGGACCCCGGGACAGTTGCTCCCAAATTCTCACGCACGGAAGCCGGCGTAATAGCTTCCACCTGCCGGATTTCGGGGTAATCTGTCACGCAGCCACCAATGACAAACCCATGGGACCCAGAACCCCATGAGCCCTCCGCCCGCCTTTCTGTTCTCTCCCAAGGAAGCCCTCACTCTGTTCTTGGTGGCCCGTCCTGCGCCTTCCTGTCCTCTGTGCCCTGTCCTTCCTGCCAGGTGCCTCTGTGCGTCTTCTCCTGGCCTCCGATGACTGGTTGACCCAGTCGGTCATGGCAGTGGCTTGGCCTCTCCCGGGGGACACAGTGGTTGGGTCCCCATTTCTCCAAGCAGGGCCAGCTACTGACTTCCACTAAACCCCCCCACGTCACCCCGGGAGCCTCTGTCACCGTCTTGCACGTCTCTGTGTGATGTTCCCTTCTGATCCCGAAAGGTCACAGCTTGCCGAATCTCCCATCCCCTGTGTCGCCCCATGTTTAGTCCCACCGTGGCCAAAGCCCGTTTATGTGACAGGCTTGACTCGCCCACACTGCAGCTTGTCCTGTCCCCCGTCCCTGTCCTTGGACTCCAACGAGCCATAAACACCCCCCTCCCCTCCAAACCAGCTTCGTGAAATGATCTGCTCGGGAGCCCGCAGGGAATTTAATAAGCTTCTCTGCTTTTTCTCCCTTTTGTCTGGGAACTTTCTGTGAGGTTTTCGTGGGAAAAGGTGTTTAGGAGGAAACTGCTTCAGCGATGCCATCGCACGTCCTGGCAGCTCATCAGCGGGCACTGGGAGAGGGGGAGGGAGACGCAGGCGCCCAGGGGACGGATGGAGATGCCCGCGGTCCACGGAGAAGCCTCCACGCGCTTGGTCCACGGAGAAGCCTCCACGCGCTCGGGGCTCATGTCGTTTAGAATGAATACATGTCCGGGATGTCACGGGGGGAGCCCGGCCTGGATGCCGGGACAGAAAGGGGGGACAAGAGGGAACACAGGACATTCGAGTGGAGTCGGCCGAGTGTCACGCCAGGGTGATCTGAGCCACAGAGACGGGGACCGAACACAGCGGCACCCACGGGGCTCTGTCACCCCTGCCCACACCCATCCCTGTCTTCTGCCTTTACCGCAGGGTGATAACAGCAGACCGGACCCCACACCCCTGCTTCTGTCCCCAGCCTCCTCCTCCAGGACTGGCAGGAGTCACATGGCTGCTGTTGGGGGAACGCCTGCCTCTGCCCACTCACTCCATGGTCCCCGGGTGCCAGACAGGGCCACCATTCCAGACTCTTGAGGGACACCCGTGGTGACGGGAGCAGAGCTTTCTGTGAGCTAGATGAAAGGCCTGGATGAAAAGCCACCCAACGCGCTTCTGTCTATGATCTCTAAGTCACAGAGTCACACCCTGAACCTTTGGGATTCAGCAGAGGGGACGGTGAGTGACGGCCACACAGATGCTCAGCGGGGACAGGCGAGAGCCAAGAGGGGCCACAGGGCTGCCCGAGTCTACACACTGTGGTGGTGGGGCAGTTCCATGGGATGAGAGTGTGGCCGGCCACAGGGTGGGCTCGGCTGTGTGGCCATCGGGTCCCTGTGAGCAGCAGTGACTCTGGTCCCGTTTGCCAGATGAAGAAACGAGTAAGGAGGAATTTGTACACAAGCGACCTCATGCCAGCACACAGATCCCCACGTTATTGCCACAGAGTCACAGAGGACCCCACTAAGATGCACAGTCATCTGCGACCACACAAGCACGATGACATGGCCACACAGTCTCACGCCACATCACACCCGGCCGGGGCCACAGGCTTCGGGCCAGAGGGTCCGCGCCCCACAGGCAGAGACAGATCTGCGACCCGGATGCCACCTCCACCTGTCAGACATTCCGTCCCATGGTCCCGGCGCCCCAAACGTGGAAGCTTGTGCACTCAGGTCCACAGAGGCTGCTTCACGGTCCCCACGAGTGGGGCTGAACCTGCCGGGGGCCTGCGGGGTGTGCGCAGGCATTCACCAAACCTTTGACCCCCAGAAGCCCACACCTCCCCCTGCAGTCCTGGGAGCCCGGGCTTTGACCTGCGGGATGGGGAGGGTGAGTGAGGCCGCAGGGGACCCTGCGCGGCCATCGCAGCCAGGTGGGGAGCTTAGCGTCCCCCTGATAAGGCGGGGGGAACTTCCAGGGGTTGCCCACTGCCCAGGGTGGCTTTCCTGCCTGCCAACCTGAACCCATGACCCTTCCCCAACCCCCTCCCCCCTTTCAGGCCTGTGAACTGGCCTCTGCAGACCCCTGCGCCGCGGTCCTCACCGCTTATTCCGTCACCGGCCACCCCGGGCTGGACGAGGGGCGGGAAGAGGGGCCAACGCACAAGACGGCGCGACCCTGGCCCTGCGATCCTGGGCCCCGCCTAGGGCCCCAGCTGGGTCTAGCCTCGTGGATTCTCAGAAACGTCGGGACCACGGTCGGGGGGGTCGGGAGCAGCCCGTGGGCCGCGCCGCGGTGTGACCTTCCGCGTCTACACCGCCCGTCCCCGCGTCTACACCGCCGGCCGCGCGTCTCCGAAGCCGCGTCCACGCGGCGCCGCCCGCGGAGGGGGCTCCGCGCCCCGCGGACCCGACTCACCGCGCTGGCCGAGGGCTCCGCGTCCGGCCCGCGCGGCGGGCCCCGGGGCTGCGACACCCGCGCTGGGGGCGGCACCTGCGCGCGGGGCGGGGCGGGGCGGGCGCACCTGGGCCGGGGGCGGGGCGTGGACTCCGGGTGGGGGCCTGGGCGGGGGCGGCTCCGGTCTGGGCGCCCGACCCGCCGTCGCTGGGGTCCCCGGCTGGGGTCCCCGGTCGGGGCGCCCTACCCCTCTCCCCCCTGCCCCTCCAGGGCGTCGCCCGCATTCCCCCCCCGCCCGGCCCGAGTGCGCCCCTCGCCCTGCGCTCGCGGCACCGCGGGGTGGGGGGTGTTGGGGTCTGTCCCTGGCCCCGGGGCGCCATAGGGTGGGGCGGGGAGGAGCCTGGCAGGAGACCCGGCCGAGGGCGGGGGCGGCCGTCGGGGAGGGGGAGCTGTCCGGCGGGTGTCCCGAGGAACCACGTTCCTGAGGTTAGCGCTGACCCTAGGGCAGGGTTAGGTTTCCGGAGAAGCCGTGCGTCCCCGCGCGCCCGCGCCCGGGTGCCAGGCCGACAGGCGTTCATGGGGGGGAGGGGCACGCGGGCCGCGGGCCCGCCCCCGCCGTGGACCGCGCCGGCGTCTCCTCCTGGTCTGGGCGCCGGGCCCTGCGAGCGCCTGGAGACCTCCCCCCACCATGCCGTCCGCGTGTCCCGCGTCCGTCCCCCGGGCACTGGCTGGGCTCCGCGAACCCGCGAACCGGCGCCGCCGCTGCGTCCACCCCCCCCCAGAGGCCGGGCCCCTGGCAGGACCCCCACCTTTGTCCCCGGCAGATCCCGCATGTGGCCCTGCTCACGGAGCACATGCGGGGACTCGGGCCGGTCCTCGGGTGCGGTGATGACTCCGCAGAGGCAGCCGTCACCCCTCCCGGCAGCGGAGGAGACGTGCCCCCGTCCCACGGCCACCGCCTCCTTGGAGCCAGGACAGCGGGGGCGCAGAGGTGGGGGGCGGAGCCTATGCCCTCCCCCACCCCACCCCCACCCCCAGGCCACCCTCCCCTCTACCCCAGGGACGTCCCTGGACTCTTTCTGGAGCTAAAGCCCCCGACCTGCTGGTGACGTGCTGGTGGCTTCCCCCTGTGGCTGCAGTCTCCTGCCCTGCCCCAGTCACTGAACCTGGCTCCAGCCACGCTCACCTCCCTCACCATGACCTGGAGCTCCCCTTCCTGCATCCTTTGGGCTCAGCCAACAATCACCTCTTCCAGGCAGCCTTCCCTGCTACCTGCTCCCCCAGTCAGAGCCGGGGGGCCTCTCCCATCCTCACCAGGCTGAGACCCCAGGCCAGGGCGGGGTGAGACTCACATACACATGTGTGGGCCCGGGCAGGAGCCTGGCACACAGCAGGCACTTAATGAAGACTGCCTGAATGGGTGAGTGGATGCACAAATGAATGAATGAACGAAAACGCATTAGCCTGCTCCGTGAAAGGATCCGTCGTCCCCACAGCATCGTTTCACTCCACAGCTTAAGTGCAAGATGCTGAGCTGTGCAACCTGAGGGAGCAGAAACACACACAACGTGCAGCTATGCTTCCTGGACTGTCCCCTCGGGGCTCCCACAGTTAGTCCTTGCGTAGGACTAAGGGACAGCCCAGCCGGCACCACCACTCCGCCACCCAGGCATTGCGCTCAGGTCACCCAGGCTGTACCACCACTGTGACGAGGCACTCCTTGTAGAAGAGCTTGTGGGTGGGTCACTGATCATTAAAATTTACAAGTTCCAGTGTTTTTAAATATTCTGGAATGACCTTGCAGTGACTAAGCCACCCTCCTGTCTGTTTAAGGCAGTTTTGCCCTGAATCTCGCCCATTCCCCAGGCGTTGGGGTCCTTTTGCCCAAGAAGAGGGGTTGGTGACCTCACAGCTCTGCTCGGGCCTCAGGTGGGCCCTGCAGGCTGACTGGCCTTGGAGACTTGTCTCCCGTATGTTTAGAGGGGCCAGTGACAAGGTGCCTGCACCAGCCGGCTCCCTCGGCAGCACAAGTGAGTGGTCTCCAGGGTGTATTCCTGCGCCCGCCCGCGCACCAAATCCGGCCCCCGCCTGTCCTTGCACAGCTGCTAGTAAGAAAAGGTTTGTGTTTTTAAATATTTAGAAAACTATTTCATGATGTGAAAACTACACGGAACAACTGATGTTTAGATGTCACCTACAGCTTTGGCTGCAGTCCGCCCGTGTGCTCGCACCTGTGACACTTTTGGCCAGGGTTGACCATTTGTGACAGAGACTGCGTGACCCACAAAGCCCCACTGACCACTGGCCCGTTACGCCAGGTCCTGGCCCACACCGGTGATTCCTGTGCAAACTTCGATGACCACGGACGGCCAACAGCATCCAAAACACGGGGACAGACTGAGTTGCTGCTAAGCTTCCTTCAACTCCAAAGAGCCACTGACGAGGGCACCATGCACACGTGGCAACGACCAGCACCGCAGCCCGGCCGCGCAGCGGGAAGGCAGAGGCCGAGCCCTTGGTACAAAAAGCCGTGTTTAATTATAAGATTCGAACAGAAGCAGGGCCGAAACTGCAAATGGGAACTTCAGGAACTGACAGCCGCCTTCTGATTGCGTGACGTCTGTCATATTTCTGAACAGGAAGGCTTCCACTCGAAGACTGACATGCCCACCAGCCTGGGGCGCAGGCCAAGGGGCGGGTGGCATCCAACCAGGCCTCCGAGGCTGCATCGGGTCCAGGACACTCTCCCTCCAGAGAGCCACATGCGAATGGGCGGAAGACGCCGTGTTTTCTGGAACAAGATGCCCCCGGGAGAAGCGTAGCCGACGCAGTCTGCGGGGCGCGCTGGTGTTTTCAGGCCCGGCCCGGCCCCGCACCCCGTCCACAGCATGGCTGGAGGGTCGGTGCCCACATGACAGGCCAGTGAAAACGCCTGCTGACAGGAGCTGGGGGCTGCGTGGATGAGCGGGGGAGGGGTGGGTCCCCCCAGATGCCCCCGGCGGTCCATGGCCTGGCGCCTTCACAGGGGGGCGGTGACAGGGAAGGAGGGTGCCCGGGCATGGGGCCACTGGACCAGCTCTGCCGTGCCATCTCTGTCCTGAGGTTCAGAAAGCTCTGTTGATGAGGTAGAACTCAAAAGCCAGTCCAGAATATTCTCTGATGTTCCAGAAGCTCCTCACCCATGCGGCAGCTGGAGGCAGGTGAGCTATGTCGCTGGCGAGGGGTGAGGACATGCAGATGCCCGTGCAAAGGGCCCAGTCCCTCTGCACTGCCAACGGGAGCAATGCAGAGACCAGAGCCAGCCCACAAGGGCTCCGGGGGTAGGCACCCTGGCCCCGCGCCCGCCCCGCCCCCAGGACAGGCAGCTGGAGAGGAGACACCACCGGGGTTGCAGAAAATCGTGGCCGTTTATTAAGACACATAGGGGGACCGGTGGGCACAGGCTCCAGACACGCCTGGAGCTGATGGAGGAACCGGGCAGTGCTCGGCCAGGCGCACTGTCCACTCACCACCGGCATAGCTGGTGGCCCTCCTCACAGCCCCCACCACGCAGAGGCGGTCTGCACCCCACGGCAGCCAGGTCGACGGCCTGAGTCCACACCCCTGGGGCCCGGGATCTCAGCATCCAGACC
This sequence comes from Cynopterus sphinx, assembly GCA_030015415.1. NCBI lineage: Eukaryota > Metazoa > Chordata > Mammalia > Chiroptera > Pteropodidae > Cynopterus > Cynopterus sphinx. The sequence goes on along the minus strand of CM057390.1, from coordinate 37,550,447 downwards.
GGCTGGACCACAGAGGGAATGAATGCTGTGGCCTCCAGGACAGACGTGTCCCTCTCCTGCCCAGGACAAGGTGTCTAGGGAAACCTGAAGGAAGCAGCAGTGAGATGTAAGCACCAAATGTGGCAAATCTGTGGCCATCGGCGGATGGAGGTGACGTTTCCTGCCTCTGCTGAGGTTCTAAGAGGCTCCGATGGGGCAGACTGTGGGCAAGGACCTCGGTGTCTGGGGATGTGGCAGGCATAGGAGCAGGCAGCGGGGCTGGGGTCCATGTGCAGTAGGGGTGAAGGGGGCAGAGGGGACATGAGCATTGGCCAGACCAGAGCACCAAGGTGAAGGGCCAGAGGGTCCAGTCTCGGGGAACGGCCACACTGCTGCTAGGCCGAGGCACCCGGCAGGCCTGCGGGCTCAGGGGCACAGTGGGCAGGGCTTATGGGGTCCTGGGGCGACATGCCAGCCACATCCTCAGGTTCAGCCTGCTCTGACAGCTGCAGCTGCTGGGACTGCGTGACCTCGGGGCCTCTCAGAGGCTGTGGGCCCTCGGCCGAGGCCAGCGCCCAGGAAGGCTGAGGTGGGTCCTTCTGCAAGAGGAAAGAGGCCAGCAATGAGGTACAGGCAAGGCCAGTGGGGCCCTGAGGGACAGGAGGACAGACATGTCACTGTCCCAAGGGTCAGTCTCTAGGCCCAGGACAAGCAGGTCCAGTCCCAGCGGCCAGCATGCGGGCCACAGGAAGGGACCCGAGGCAGACACCCGACTCTGATAATGCTGGTTGTCCTGCCCCTAAAACTCCTAGGACAGCCCAGTGGCTCTGTGGCAAAGGCCTTCCTGCCCAGGGCCTGGGAGAGGGTCCGGCTGGGGGTCGCTGAGGGCCACCGGCCCGAGTGTGGGTGACTGACTGATCAGTTAAACTGGATGCCAGGGTAGACAGGACGAGTGCTCTGACTTCCCCAAGACGGGACAGTGACACTCACGTCATGGCATCGCTGTGTGGCATGTCCCAGCTCCCAGACGCCCCCACCCAAGGACAGAGTGCCAAGCTGAGGCTGTGCAGGTGAGGACAGGCGGCCTGTGTTCTCCGTGCTTTGACACGTCCGTGGCTGGACCTGGAGGTGCCAGGTCCCCTACAGAGCCCAGCGCCTGACCTGTCACAGCTCTTGCCCTGGCAGAGGGGCTCTGGGGGTCCCCCAGCCTGGCCTGGCGCTGCGTTGTCAATGGCGGGGTCAACCAACACCCAATCAGATGCTGCAGGACGGGTACACCCTCCGGTCACAGCAGCCACAAGCTGTTTCCCCCACAGGGATGGTTCGGGCCCCCACAGCTGCGCGGACGCGACCCCCAGAATAAAGCATTCCAGAGGCAGGGAGGCCCGGGCCATGGGGCAGGGGCTGTGGGCTCGGCCACTTCGCCCAGCTTCAACCTGGGTGGTGCGCGTGGGTTATTACTTCTCGCAGGTGTCATAGCAAACCGGTATTCACCGCAAAGCCGCTGCCTGTCCAGAACATGGCCAGCTCCCGGCGCCACAGGGCCAGGCCGCTGCTGGTGACGAGTGTGCAGGGCACCAGGTAGAGGAGGGCCGGCTGGCCGCGCTGCATGAGGGCCAGGGCCATGAACGTCACCAGGAGGCCGACGCCGTAAGCTGCAGGGACAGAGAGGGGGGCGTGTCGCCTGGCTGGCTGGTCCCCGGGGCCGTCCCTGCCCCGCTGCTTCTCACATGGGGTGGGGGCACCACAGACACGGTCCGAGCCAGCGGGAGTAGGGCACTCTGGAAGTGAACAAAACCTTCTGGCACTTTCTGGGACACGTGCTCCCACTGGGCTCCGGGGGACAGGTGAAAGGGCAGTCAGACGAGAAAACTGGTGGGAGTGACAGTGCGACAGAGAGGCCGGGACAGGGGAATACAGGGCTTCTGATCAGCAGCCAGTGGCTGTGGGAAGGGTCTGGAACCTCAGAAGCAGCGGAAGGAAAGACCATGAACGTGCCCCGCAGTCCTGCTTTCATAAACCTTCAGTTAGAGGAATTATCTGAGTTGGTGTGACGCGAGCACAGAATTAGTTAATTGATCTCTGGTAACGGGATGGCGGCCCTGGAAAGGAATGCTGTGTTCCCACGAGACGCCTGGCAAAACATCGCAGGCGACAGGCTGTGCTGCCGGCAGCCTGCTCAGTGGAACGGGCACGTCCGCGAGCGAGCCGGGAACCGCGTGCGCGCGCACGACAGGCAGGGAGCACAGCGGCGCTGAGAGCAGGGACCCAGGTGTCCCTGGACTCCCGCAACAACAGTATCCCTGCAACTGTTTCATTGTTTCAAAGTAAAAAGCTACAGGAAAGGAACCTTTAACCGGAAGCTTCCTCCGGGGCCTAGAGCCCATCCTGGCCTGCGCGCAGCTGTCCTGCTTGCTCCCCACCGCATGCTCCCGGTGGCATGCACACCAGGGAGGGCTCCTGGAGACACTTGTGTGACTTGGGCAGGCAGTGCGGCCGCTGGAGGGGGTCCAGAGGGACCCGCCCACGGGACTTCCAGGAGCACCTGACACTGGCTCGCAGGTGACTTCTGCAGCTGGGTCTCTACAGGACGATCTTGAGGCCGTCACCCAGGGGAAGGCTCAGGTGCAGCGCGCTGCAGCCACAGGACCAGGTGGGAGGGGGCGGTGGTAATGACCGGAAAACACGCCAGAAGGCCAGACGGTGCCCTGCGCCGTGGGGGCAGCGGTGGGCCCCTCCACGGGTGCTGGGGCTGCCCGCCTGTGCCCTCTGCCTCGTCCCCAGGGGCAGCGGCCCCCCAGCTGGCTCCGCCTCTTGAAAGCCGAGGAGCTGGGCACGGCCAGACTGGCTGGGGACCTTTAAAACCAATCAGGGCTCAACGCAAATGTCACCTCGCGTCAACGACTTTGGTAACAAAAGAAACCAGGAGAAGACAAGAAAGAGAAAGATGGAAGAGGAAAAGGTAAACCACCGGGCCACCATGGCCACCGCGGCTGCCCCGCCCTCCCAGGGCGGCGCTTACCGATGGTGCAGGCCACGAAGTAAACCCGCGACGACTGCACCTGGACATCGAACCTGTGGCAGTACGCCACCAGCAGCCCTGCGGGGAGAGGACGTGGGCCAGGGACCGGCAACCGTGAGGCGGGGCTAGTGCTGTGCACCATCCTGTCCAGCGGCTGTCACTGCCGCTTCACAAAAGGCCGAGCCGCCAGCCCCGGGTGGAGCTGTGACCAGGGCAGCACAGAGCCACAGCATGGAGGGAGTGAGGTCCTGCCCGGGTGGACCCTGGGGGCACTCTGTGCAGTCGTGGCCAACACAGGCAGAGCTGCCCTGGGGTGACCTCGACCACAAACCAGTTCTCCTTTCCCCCCAGGCCAGCGCGGTCCTGTCCTCACCCGCCTGGCTACAGCCACCCACTGGCCCTGCCCAGCACTGCAAGGACACCCAGGCACCCACAGGCCCTCAGTGTACCCACTGGCGTGCCCAGCCCCATACCTGGGACCAGGATGTCCCCGAAGCCCAGGAGAGAGAAGGGCCGGTCACACAGGGCCAGTGGGGACACATTCAGTCTGGGCACCTTCAGCACCATGGGCAGCTGGGGGGAGAGGAGGCACCTGCACACCCACCCAGCCCCCCAACCCTCCCCACCCTCCCCCTGCCGGCTCCAACGTACCTTCTCACGCGTGGCCGAGTCTGTGGGCCCTGTTGCCACCTCTACCATGATGCTGTTCCCACTCTAACACAGGGGGCAGCGTCAGAGTGCGGTGCGGGGAGAGGGCATGGGGGGTGCGGGTGCAGGAGGGGATGGGGGCATGGGGTGCACGGGGACAAGGGGTGCAGGGGGCGCACACTACAGGAGGGGGCTGGGGTGCGGGGTGCAGGAGGGGGTGGGGTGGGGCCACCTTGGTCAGGAAGGGCGTGACGAACACGAAGAAGACGTCATAGACAAACAGCACGAGCAGCAGCAGCGTGCAGGCCTGTGGAGAGACTCCTGAGGGGCGGCCGGCACCCCGCCCGTGTACCCCGCTGCCTCCCACGCACCCCGCCACCCCTCAGGAGGCTCAGACCGCCCCGCCGGGAGGAAGCCTTTGTGAGAACTCTGCCCTCGCCAAGAGGAGACACGGAGACTGTTCCAGAAGCAACATCCGGTGGAGGATCTGAGCACAAGTGCCCCAGCTCCCCCAGCACTGGAGGCGGCAGGGCTGAGCGGCGGGGAGGCACTGCCGCATTCCCCGCGTGTTCCTAAGCGACTTCCACAGGGTTGGGTGGACAGTGACCTCGGGCCCAGCCTTAGAGGGGAAGGCCAGGGCAGAGCCAGGTGGCACCAGGCCTGGGGACGCCCAGGCCCCGCCCCCCGAGGCCCTCACCTTGAAAGTGGGGAGGCGGATGGTCTTGAGCATGTAGAGACAGAAGGCGATGCCCAGCGCATCCTGGAGGATCCAGGCCCACCTGGAGGGCAGTGTGGCATCAGTCCCGAGGACGGGGGCTGCCCTGAGCCACCACCCACCGGGACCTTCCCTCTTGGCCACCCTGGCGACCAAGCACTCTGGAACACCCTGCCCCCGGCCTGACCCGCTGTGTCTCAAAGACTCTGCTGCCACCAGAGGCAGCGGTGTGGGCTCTGACAGATGGACAGTGACGGCCGGCAGGGCAAGGGTGACCGACTCCTGCAGCACACGCACCCCCGAAGACAGGTGGACCATTGCGGGCCTCTGTCCCCCACAGCTGTGGCTCCTACACCCAGACCACGGGACACCACGGGACGGGGAGCCGTGCATCTGCTGGGTTCACATCCCTTCCCAGCGACATCTCTAAATCACTCAACATGCGCGCCCGGCCAGGCTCCAGGTTCCCCATCGGGGCAAGAAAACAACAGGGGAGGCGGAGGTGACACTGCTGCAAATGTCTGACGTCTGCACCTTAAACCTGTGCAGTGAAGGCTCACGGCGGGGATCTGAGAAGTCCCTGGCCTGACAGCAGGGGCCGGGGGGGGACAGGGGTGTTGGCCCCACCTGCCCCTGCCCGGGCTTTGGGCTCCCCTTCCTGCCTGCCCTGCGCCCCGCTGGAGGTATGTCCGTCCCCATGACCTACGAGGTGCATCACCAGACAGGGATGAGAACCCTGCTGGCCGGGAGGAGCTGCAGGCGCCCAGAGATGGGCCCGCGCAGCCCATTCGTTCATGCGACGGAGCGTGTCCCGGCTTGGACTGAATGGTGAGAGCTCGTACACTCACTACGTGCAAAAAACTCAAAATATTTCCCCGTTTCCTTCTGCCAGCTAAATCTGTTGTGGCTCCAAAAGGAGGCGCCGCCAAGAGCATTTAGCCACCTCGGGAGTCTGAGAGACGGCGCCAGACGGCGACAGCGGCAGCAGAAGGGGGCCCGGGCCAGGCTGGGCTCCAGGCCACACCACGGGCCCACTGTCCCTCAAGGGGGGCGGCCCCCTCCCCGCACCACCAGGGAGCGGCCTCCTGCCCCATCGGGGCAGTCCTGGAGGACACAGGATCCTGGGAGACCAGACCCAAGGCGTCCGGGCCGGGGGGCATGTGGCATCTCCTAAGCAGGTTCCCGTCACAGCTCACACGGCGCCCAGCAGGCTGAGTGAAACCGGACGCGGGCGTCAGCTGAGCCGGGCGCACCTGGACGCTGCAGGGCCGTCACTCCCAGAGGGCTTTCAGTAGCCCCCGCCCGGCCTGGGTGTGCGGGGAGGTCACGGCCTGCTCAGAGAGCCTGAGGACAGCCCCGGGGGAGTGGCCACCAGGAGCACTCACCGGTCCTCGTTCCTGAAGACGCCCCACACTACGCTGACGGCCACGCAGGAGAGCGCCAGCAGCAGCATGCGCACCTGGGGGCGCTTGTGGAAGTAGGGCAGGCTGTTGTCCCGAATCCTGGGGGGGAGCAGCCGTCAGGGCCTACACGGCCCTCTCTCTCCTCACCCCCAACACCCTGACCCTCCCAGCCGTGTCCCCACCCAGCCCCCAGGGGTCACCCCACCTCCTGACCAAAGGCCGCTCGGCCCCCTCGTCTTGACTCCCACGGGGCGCCCCGCAGGCCTCCCGCTGCCCTCTGGGCTGTGCTGTGGGGCCACCCCACCCAGTGCTGCCCCCTTGTCCCCTTCAACCACCGCCGTCCTCCCGTCTTTGTTTCGTCTCCAGAAGAGACAGTCCCAGGGGCAGAGTGAAGCCAGGTGGAGCAGACACAGAGGGTGCGCAAGACTTGGCCACTCCCCAGCCAGCCTGCCTGCCTGCCCACAGGAGCCCACGGGCCGGCCCGCTCCAGGTCCTGCCCTCTCCCTCTCGGATGGTGACCCTAGAAGGTCCCACCCCATGAGCCGGGCTCCTGGTCTCAAGCCCAGAGCAGCTGCCCGGGCGGAACCAGACAGGGTCCCCAGCAGCAGTGCGCCCAGCCATGAGGCCCAGCGCCCACCTGCACCCACGTGACTGCTCGGCCCTTGCGTCCCCCTGGGCCTGCCCAGCAATGGGACATGAGGAGGGGAGGCCCGTGCAACCTGCCCAGCACGGAGTAGGCCCCGCTCCACGCCCATGCTGTGCCGGCCCGGCCACACGACGCGCCGAGGGCTCCTTGTACCTCGGGGGCTGGGACCTGGGGGACAGGGCGATTGGCTGAGGCGAGGCTGTGGGGCAGGACCTCATGAGCAGAGCTGGGTCGCGGGCGCCCACAGGGGCTCACCTGCATTTGCCAAACGGCAGCCTCTGGACCAGCGGCGACAGGCAGCTGTAGAGGCCCGTGGACGAGGCCAGGCAGAAGATGCCGATGATCACGTAGACTGCGGGGGAGGCGGGGGTGAGGGCCCTGCGCCCAGTGCAGGGAGGGGCAGACCCGCCCGAGGCCCCTGCCCTGGCGCGGGGCTGGACGCACCCAGGTGGTCGTAGAAGAAGTACAGGAGCACCAGCATGGAGCAGCACATGACCACGAAGACACAGGTCATGACGGGCGTCACGTCCACTGCCTCGTCCTCCTGCTTCTCCAGCCCGTCGTCCCGCTTGTGCTTCATGTACCTCCTTAAGAAGCACAGACAGGTCACGGAGCATAGCTGGCTGTCGCAGCTCCAGGGACTGAGGGCCACAGGGACGGGTGAGGACAGGAGGGACGGCTCACAGGGACACGATGAACTACTTGCTCTGCGGGCCTGTCCCCCCTCCCCCCACCCACAGCAGGAGCCAGACCCGGCCCACGGACCTCAGGTCCTGGGCCAGGGGCTCGGGGCCCTTCCAGGGAGGGCCCGCAGATGTGGCCCCAGCCACCTGGGGGCCCTGTGGTGACAGAAAGGGATGCCATGGGCCCCGTGCCCCGCACGTGGCCCGCCTGGCCCGGCCGCAGTGCCATAGCAGTCCCCGCGGCACCCTTGGGGTTCTCAGCAGCCACGCTACAGAAGGTGCTCCAGGCCTGGGGACGCTCCTCTGTCGGGCAGTCCTGTCCCTTCCGCGGGCACAGGCGCAGCTGCGTGGGGCACTCACCTCTTCACGTCCCGGCTCACAGCCCAATAGCCCCCGAGGGCGACAGTGCCAACAGCCATGATGAAGATGATGACCATGTTGTAGTCCAGCAGGGGCTCGCTGGGCGCGTACAGCGCCACCCTCACTGCCCGGCCGAAACTCTGCCGCAGGGAATGGGCCGGGGCTCAAGGTCGGGTCGCTGTCCCCAGCCTCTCGCCCCCGCGGCCCACGAGCTGTCCGCTGTGACGCGGAGGGCTCTGCACAAGGGCGGTGAGCGCCTGGCGTGTGGGGACACAGACCCCACGTGCGCTGCCTGGGGCTCATGGGAGAGGCATGAAGCCTGATCAAGAGCCTTTACTCTGAACTTCCGGAAGTTTCCACAAAGACTGGATGCTCCTTTTTGACTTGTGTAATGACGCTCGCCTGCTCCAAACCCAACTCCTCAAATCAAAGGTGAACGGGCCTCGGGGGAGACAGGAGGCCTGGGTGAGAGCGGGCGGCAGAGAGGGGTGTGACAGTGTCGGTGTGTGGGCAGTGCCAAGCAGCCAAGTCCGCGGCCTGGGGACTAACGGGCCCCACACAGCGCTGCCGGGGCTGTGGTCCCTGGCCCTGACTTTGGGCAGCACCAGGGCCCTCCCTCACGGGGGCGGGGTAAGAGCCACCCAGTGCCAGCCCGCCTGGCACTCACAGGACCAGAGGCCCCACCTTGAAGACGTCCAGCATGTCCTTGTGACTGAGCAGGGCCACGGGGATGCCGATCTCCTCGTACTGTGTCTTGTTGCCCCCTGGAGGGACCTGCGGGCCCAGAGGAAGCAGCTGGCTGACCAAGGCCCACCCGACGCAGCGGGCAGCTGACCCCTCCTGACAGGGCGGCCCGCAGAGCCAGCCCTCCCTGGGGGAACGGGACAGCCCGGAGAACCAGCTGGGACTCTGGGTACCAGGCAGCAGGGAGGGGGACCTGCAGTGGGGAGGCTGCGGGCCAGACCCCACCCACTGGGGGAGGGCAAGCTGGCCCTTCCCTCCAACCTGGGGCTCAGGCCGATCAGGGGCCAATCTGCCCCGGGGGGCCTGGGGGAGGGGCTGGCACATGGGGCCCTGAACCCCAGGACTGCTCTGGGACAAGCCCCTTCAAGACCAAATCCAAAGGCCTGAGTCGCCAGCCAGGGTCAGCTGACCAAACTGGCCTCCCCAGCCGTGGTCACCCCGATCCTGGCCAGTGCTGTGCCCGCGGGCTCCTCCCCGCTTCTGGCCCTTGCCCTGGTGGGTCCCGCTGCCCTGCAGGCCGCTGTCACCCGGGTCCCTGGCTGCCCGGACGGGCGCCCAGGTGGCCATACCAGGGCCTCCTTGCTGACGATGAGCAGCCCACGCGCCCCGCCGCCCTGGGCCAGCCTCACTTTCTCGTAGAAGGTGCAGTTGCCCCGCGCCACCAGCGGGATCTGGTTGCTGAAGCCTTTGGCGGGGAGGTCGGACGGCGAGCAGAGCATGGAGCTGGTCCAGTCCCGCAGCTGCAGGAGAGACTGAGGGAGGCAGCGCTCACATGGTGGTTCTGGAGTCCAGTGGAACACGTCCTCACGGGAGGCAGCGAGGGTCCCTCGGTGCCCGGAGCACTAGTGCACACTGCCCCCACCGCTCTCAGCCTCGTGCCCACCCAGAAGGAGGGGTGGAGGGCAGGCAGGAGGGGCGAGGCTCCGGTGCTCAGCAAACCCCTCAGGAACCCGCGCTGGGTCTCCAGACCCGCCTGATCCACAGGGGTCAGACAGGAGGGGCAGGAGTGGCAATGAGGACCTCCGGATGGGGGCCAGGCTGGACCAGGGAGCGACTCCCAGGAGGAAGGGTGGGCTGTCACTCCTGCAGTGTCCCCGCCAAGGCCTGGCCCTTAATGGCAACACATCCTTCGCTCATGACAAGGAGACAGAGATGCACTGTGGCCCCCTGAGATACCCAGGTGCTAACAGCCCCAGTGGACTCTTGATCCCACCCCAAGGCCCCAGCGGAGGCCCCTCCTCTGTCCCCAACCAGCTTTCTGCAGACACTGGGAGGGGGCGGCGAGACAGGAGCAAGACAGACAAGACCTGGCCCGCACTCACCGCCTTGCTGAGGTCGTGTGGCAGGTGCGCCCACTGCGGGTTGTAGAGGATGCAGTAGTCCTTGCCTCTGGGGCCCCCCGTTTCAGAGACCACGCGCACCATGCCGTACTCACAGGCCACCTGGAGCAAGGGGGCAGGGGTCACAGTGCTCGGGGTGGGGGCCAGGCCACCAGAAGCAGCAGGGTCCAATCCAAACAGAGACACCCAGTGAGGGTCAGGCTGGACGCCTCCCTCCAATGAGACAGGGCACAGCTGGAGGCATCTCGTGGCGGGTAAACCGGAAAGACAGCGGGCGTAGGGACAAGTGCCCCCAGGGAGACCCTGGTGTGACGGCGGCCAGTGCGTCCCGCCACGGCCTGTCCACAGGCCCTGGGTCCTCCTGATGCCTGGGCTTCTTGGAGCCGGTGGGGCCCGTCCTGTGGCTCTCACTCCCCTTGGGCTGCAAATGTCTCGGTGCCAGAGAATGCACCCGACAGTTTCCCCAGAGAGTCTGCCACAGGGACACACAGGTGGCAGCTGCTCCTGACAATAGACACGTGATGGTGACAGACACCAGCGGCACTTCGGGACCCATGTTTGCACCGTGTATGCAGCTTTGCCGAGGTGGGGGTGGGCGGGGGTCCTGATGGGCCAAGTGCCCAGACACCGGGCCTGGGGCAGACTGGCTCTCAGATGGCGGGACCCTGGGGAGCTCATCACCCTGGCCCTGGGCACTTGGCAGTGGTGGTGGCATGGAGAGAAGCCCGGACCTTGCAGCCTGGAGGCTGACAACAGGTGCTGGGCGCAAGTCCCACACGCCACAGTTCCCGACTGCCAGTGTCCTAGCAAGCCCGCCAGCCCTGGTGCTTCCGTCTGTCACCCCAGGTGAGGCACCAACCGCGAAAGCAGTGCCCACGAGGCAGTGAGCTCCAAGGAAGCTGGGTGTGCAGGGCCACTGTCACCGGTGCTCACTGGGGGAAGGGCGGGCGTGGCCTGCCAGGCCCACCAGGAAGCTCAGAGCATTTTGCTAGGCTGGCATCCTGCCTCCACCTCCCAGAGACCCTCCATACACCTCACACGTCACCTTGTCCCTTGACCAGGGACAGAATTAGGAGGTCCCTCTTCTAGGTTCCCCCCACCAGACTACTCTCAAGTACCATGCGTGGCGGATACCCTTTCCAATGGGACACCCCAGGCTCAGAGCCCCCGGCACGTCCTCACCCTGGGCCTCCACAAGGCGTGTTCAGCCCTCAGGCCTTATCTGGCCGTCTCCTGGGCCTGCAGATAAAGTTTTATTGGAACACGGCCACCTGTGCCTGCACGCAGGGCCTCGGGCCGCTCTCAGCCACCACCGCCCAGGGTGGCAGCTGCCCGCAGAGCCGGAAATATCCACTGTTGGGCCCTTCCAGAACACGTCTGCTGACCCCGGGTCCACGAGAGCCAGCTGTCAGTGACAACCATCCCCGTGCACTGTGGGACGGCAGAGCGGCTGCTTAGCGCTCACAGGCACGTGCCTCGGCCCCCTCCCCACAACCGCACGGGCCAAACTGTGCCGCAAGCATAGTTTCCGCACCCTCTGGTCAAAGCCACCAGAGGTTCGTCACATGGACCCAGAGCTGCCAGCGCCTGCCTCCCAGCACAGCCCCACCTGGAGAACCAGAGACAGCCGGGACTACGGCAGACAGTCACAGAGCAGGTCCAGGAGCTCCCAGGGCCACTGCGTTTCAGGGTGACCACAACGGCAGGCACATCGGGGGTTTGAGAGGCCAGTGAGCCCAGGCGGGGACAGACTTCCCAAGATGACTGCCGAGTTCTGGGAGAAACGAGGACCCAGATGCCTGGAAAGAGCCATTCATGGTACAGGAACGGGTGGGGGGTGGGCCGTGGAGGAGGGGCGGGTGGCACTACAGTTAGTTAAGATCCGCTGAGGAACAGCCTGTGTTCCAGGCCGCCTTTACACGTCTCAGGTGGGGCTCCCCAGGGGAGGCGAGACCCACGCCCGGACTACAGAAGGGCAGCCAGCAGCCCCTGCTCAGCAGAGCACTGGCCTGGCCCATGCGCCATGGAGGAGCACATCCGCAGCGGGCGCCCAGACCAGGGTCCGTCCAGGAAGGGCCTCGTCGCTCTCTCCCATCCATCTCCAGACCTTGCACGCTCAAGGCAAAGTTCAAAGTCCTCAGCCTGCCTGGGTAAGGCCAAAGGCCTTCCACCACCTGTCTCTGACCGCTGGCCCGGGAGGCCACGTGCCCAGCCCGAGCCTCACCCTCTGCCTGGAGCCACTTCCCAGTCCGTCTTCAGGAGCACTCGAAGAGCCTCCTTTGGGGTGGCATATTTCTCAGGGAGTAAGCATCAGACAACCCTACACATCAGTCACAGTGGACTGCTGACGGTCCCCAGGTCAATCACCAGCTCTCATACCTCGGCCCAGTTCCTGCCTCTCCCAATACCCACAGCGCCCGCCCTCAGCCTTCCAAGCCGGCCAACCCCTGCTCCTCCTTTGGAACACGTCTGGGCACCACTGGCCCGAAGCCTTCCCAGGCCAACAGAGTCCCTCCCTCCACGCTGACCCGTACCCTTCACCCCACTCTGTGCCCTCGTCCTGAGTGTCTGGAAGGCTCAAAGCCTGGCCCTCGAATGTCTGACAGATGAGGAGGCCGATGAATCAGGGTCCTGTAAGCACCGGGAGAGCGCACGCCCGACGGCTCGGAGTGTGGGCAGCTGAGCTGATGCCTGAGAGTGCCAGGAAAGCACAAAACACAGAGCGGCCAGCCTTCGACACATGACAGCTGGCAAGGGAGGAGCGCTTCCTGGGCAGGGCTGTCGCTGGGGCCTCCCAGATGTCCCAGCCACCGCCAGGAGGCTCTATCTGGACACAAGACCCAAAAGAGATCGCTACTGCTGTGTTCAGAACCTACTGGGATGCGGGGAACCAAATCGGCCCCGGGGAGAACGCCAGCTGCCCCCTGGGAGCTGCAGCAGAGGTGGCGGTGGGCGGGAGTGGCAGGTCAGGGTTAATGGCCAGGAGCGCAGGGCAGTCGGGGCACCATCCCCGGATCTGCTGGACGTGGAGAGAGGATGTGCAGATGAAGGATGTGGCTGTGGCAGGCTCATCAGCCATTTCGCGGTCTGCCCCACAGCACCAGAGACCCTCCGGGCCGAGACAAGGCAGCACGCTGCCCGCTCCCACCCCGCGCGCTATCTGTGGAGTCCGCGCTGGGCCCTCAATCTCCCTTCTACAGAACAGCAACTGACGCCCAGAACGGGCGTCTCCTCCCTCAAGGTCACGGAGTGAAACTGAGTCGGAGACGCGCCCCCCCTTCCCCCCGCCCAGGGCTGGGCTCCTGGCGGCCCCGACGCTGCGGGGCACCGGGAGCCGCGCTAACCGGCGCACCACGACCGCGGGGAAACTGAGGCTCGGAGAGGGTGGTGGGGCGACTGGCCAAGGCCACGGGGCCAGACGGGCATTCCCGGCGGGGCCCGGCGTGGGGGGTGGCCCGACGTGGGAGCCGCGCGGACACGAGCGACGCGGCGGCTGGGCAGGGCCTTCGAGGGGGAAAGCGGCCAGGCCGGGGCCGGGGCAGGCCCGCAAGGCCGCGGCGAGGCTCCGGGGGCGCGGGCGGGGCGGGCGGGGCCCTCACCTGGGCCGCCAGGAGGAGGCCGGCGGCCGCGAGCCGCGCCAGCGCCGCCGCCATGTCGCCGGTGCCCGGCGCAGGCATCGCCGCTCGTTTCCCAGCAACGCCCGGCGCGGCGCGGGCCCTCACGGCGGGGCGCATGCGCGCGCCGGGGTCAAAGGGCGCGCTGCGGCGGCGCCTGCGCGGGGCGCGCGGCGGGGCGATGGCGGTGAGCGCGCAGGGCCCCGCGGGCGGGCGAGGGTTCTGGGGCCCGGCCTCGCCCCACCTCACGCGCGCTGTGTCTCCCGCAGGACAAGGAGAAGAAGAAGAAGGAGAGCATCTTGGACCTGTCCAAGTACATCGACAAGACGATCCGGGTGAAGTTCCAGGGGGGCCGCGAAGGTGAGCCCTGCACCCCCCTCCCCGCCCGCGCACCCCCCCGGCGGGCCGCGGGCGCTCCGCCCCGAACCCCGCGCGGGACCCCGGGCCACGCCGGGAGCCCAGGGAGGCCGAGCCACAGGACGGGCCCAGCCCGGCTGCGGGGCGAGCCCTGCCGCCCGCGCGGTCCTGCCGCCGCCGCTCCTCCCTGACCCCGAGCCCCAGGTTCCTCGGGCTCCAGCCTCGCGGGCTTCGGGACTGGAATGTTCCCTGCCGACGGGGCGCCGCGGCGCGTGCGGTGTGGAGCGCATTCCGGGCCTCGCCCTGGGGCCCTGGCGGGCAGACTGGCCGGGGCTGAGACCTCGGCCCTGCAGACGGCCTCCCCGCGTGGGCCAGAGAGACCTGTCAGAACAGATTTTGTCTCCTGTTCTGTCCTCGGGGCTCTCCCTTGTCTTAGAGCAGAACAGAGTGGCGGTGGAGCCCCCGCCCGCCGCGGGGCTGCAGCCGAACCTGCGTTAACTCTGCTGGGCGTGCCCTCAGCAGGTGACCTTGTTGCTACGTTGACTGCCAGGGTCGTTTCTGTGCCCTCAGCCGGAGGAGGCTCTTGCTCTGGGAAGCCTTTCCGACCCCCACCCTGGGTCCGGCCCGTTCGTTAGACCATCCTGGTAGCACCTGTCACAGTTTGCAGCTTTGTGTGTGAACGTGGTACCTAACTCTGCACCTTCCACTGAAGTCGAGTGAGGACAGGGCAGTACAGTGCCTGGTCCCTGCCCTTCGGGGAAAGTGGGCAAGCAGAGTGCTGACGCAGCGGGGCACCTGCGCCCACCAGGTGAGACCAGGCTACCAGGAGGCCTGGAAAACGACAGGAGTAGGGAGGGAGGGGTGGGAGGTGGAGCCTCCCAAGCAGAAGCACAAGTAACTGGGAGAGCCATCAGGGCAGGAAAGGTGGGTGGCCTGCCAGGGGCACTCAGGGCTCATCCTCTCTCAGGCGCAAAGATGTGCCACTTGGTCGAAGAGCCATAACCCAGGATGCCCGTGTGCTCTTTAATTGATGTACGATTCACCTAAGTTAGAATTAAGCATTTAAAATGTGCAACTTAGTGGCATTTGCTCCCTGCTCCCCAAACAACTGTTTATCTTACGCCTTTCCGTTTCTGTTTTCTTCTCCCCAATTCCACAAGCCAGTGGAATCCTGAAAGGGTTTGATCCTCTCCTCAACCTCGTGCTTGACGGCACCATTGAGTACATGAGAGGTGAGTGTAACCGGCGGGGCTCAGAGCCTCCTCATTGGGCACTTCTCACTGCCCCAGGCCCACCAGGCTGCCACCTGAGCGATGCACGTGGTCCTCGCTCTACTTCCCACTGTCCCAATGCTCCTGACAAGCTCAGTAGACCATTGTTTCGGGGACTTAAAGGGTATGGGCCCACCATCGCTGGCCTCGAGGCGCCTGCTGGGCACTAAGAGTGTGCCCGGTGTGGTTAGAAAGATGCCAGCCTACTCTGGACCCCCGGCAGCCCTGTCTTCTGCTGTCCTGTGTATTAACCCCTGCTGCAAACGGTCCCATTCCCCCAGGCCCTGCCCCTGGTCCCTGTTCCCCCAAGGCCACAGACTTCGCAACAGCCCACGCAGTCAGGCCAGCCTCATCAGCCCACGACATCTCCAACGCAGCCTGAGCCAGGCATTGAGGGGACACCAGGACCCGGAAGGGAGGGTCTTGACCCTCAAGGCACCGTTAGTACACTGATGCACAAGTTAGTGTGCTGGGGAGTTGACGAGTCCACACAGGAGTGTCTCGGGGCCACCGGGCAGAGGCCCTCTCTGTGGGAGAGGCGTGGTCTCAACTTGTCAGCCACCTCCAGGGCCTCTCGCTTAGCCCCCATTTTCCCTCTCCACTTGGGTCCACCTGGAGTCCTAGCCCAGCCTCTGCGTCCTCGATCTGGGGACAGCCCAGTGCATGGGGCTAGTGAGGAAACCAAGTCAGCCCAAGGTGCAGGCCGTTGGGCCCTGGGACGTGTGGCTGCTGTCCGTGCCACAGCCTTGCCTGCTGGGGGCTAACTCACTTGTCAAGTGAGTCTGCGTCCCCTCGCTGCAGGAGGGGGGGCCATCACAAGGTTCAAGGGGGTGGGGGAGCAGGGTAGGGGGACTGCTCTCAGATGGTCTCTGATTTCACTGCGCCTCCTGGTCCCCTCTCCCCACATCCTGCAGTAACAGCGATGGGGCCTTTTCGTCCCTGTGACCTCAGAAGAGCTCCCTTTGAGCTTGCTGTCACTTCCATGGGGTCCCTCCCCCCACCACTCACACCCTATTGACATGGGTGTAGGGGCCCCAGAGGGTTTCTATAGCTGTGTAGACACCTGGAGCCCTGTCTGACAGCGTGGCCCGGGGCCTTCGCTGGCTCGGGTGCCCGCGCTACCCGGCGCCGGGCCCTGGGCCTCCCCATCCTCACTCGCAGAGCGAGGGCAGGCCGCAGAGGGGTTCTTGGAGCCACCTCGCCTGTGGGCTGTCACAGAGGGGCTACCACCCAGCCAGCACAGCCCCTCCAAGGTCCTGGGTTGGGGGGTGGCTGTGGGGGTGGGAGATCCTTCGATTCGGGTCTTCAAGTACGGTCGCGTGTCCTCACCCCCGTCCTCCCCCCGCAGACCCTGACGACCAGTACAAGCTCACGGAGGACACTCGGCAGCTGGGCCTGGTGGTGTGCCGGGGCACCTCCGTGGTGCTCATCTGCCCGCAGGACGGCATGGAGGCCATCCCCAACCCCTTCATCCAGCAGCAGGAGGCCTAGCAGGCGGGGACAGGCTGCCCTTGAACTCACAGCGGCCCCTGGAGGGACTTTCTTTTTTTTGTATAGGTTACATTTTTGTTGTTTTCTTAATAAAACTGCAAACCTCACATGTCGGGAGCCCCAGAACCCTGCTTTTGGCCTCAGTATTCTGGGTCACAGGGATTCGGTTCAGCCCAGCGGAGTCGTCAAGCACCAGCCCTGGTCCATGCTGGGGCCTGGGGGTTGACGACCGGGCTGTACAGGGAGCACAGCCGGTGCAGACACCCCGGGCCAGCCTGTGGTTCCTGGAGGGTGGACTAGCCTCCTCGGCACCCGTCCCTGCTGCACTTCATTCCTTCAGTACCTCCTTGTGGCCTCGTGTGGCCTCGCAGAGAACAAAGCGGACTGCCCTCCTCCCGCCCAGGGCCTTCCCCCTCCTCCTGGGCCCGGGAGCCCCATCCCTGGCCCTTTCAGGAGTGTGGTCAGGAATGCCCCTCCGTGCCCGTCCCTAAAAGCAGGGCTTTCTGGGCCCCCTTTTCTAAGCTCTGTCCCTGTTCTCCTCAGGGCCGCTCATGCCGAGAGCAGGTGTATCAGATTCGTCAGAAGGCTGAGCCCCTGGCCATTGCTGGCCAAGGACACGGGCTCTGGGGCCTTGGGTCACGCAGGAAGTGGCAGCAGGATGGGGCTGGGTGGGCTTGTGTGCCATCTGGTCCTCGCGGCCGCTGGGTGAACTGAAACCAGCTGGCTCCCGGCTTATCGCAGGATCTGGGCTCTGCCATGGCCTCACACTAGCCCCAGCTGCTGGGATCCCTGTCATCAGCCCTGCACGTGCCCCTCCTCATCCGTTCTGCCTCCTCGTGCCCCCACCTGTCCCTTATCTGGGGCCGCATCCCAGAGCCAAAGCTCCGACAGCTGGGCGGTGGGGGTGGCAGCCTCGCTGTGGGCTGGTCGCACCCCAGGGAAGGCTGTGACCTAGAACCTGGGTGCACTCGGCATGCCTCGTATTGGGGAGCCACTGCCCTGTGTCCGTTTGACATTGGGCACCCAGGACTCCAGGAGGCCACACGGGACAGACTGACCCTGGGCACCTAATCTGTTCACACCACACACCAGCCTGCCCTGTCTTAGGCCAGGCACGGGCCGAGTCTGGAGCATTTGGAACACTCTGGGGTCAGAAGGCCCAGGCGCTCAGCAGGGAGTGGGGGGAGGGGCGGCAAGCTCGCTAGCCAGTTAGACCATTAGAGCCCTGGGCAGCTGGGGGCCAGGGCGGAGGTACACTTGGTCTCCTGCCCCAGCTTCCATTACAGAGGAAGTAAGAATGGTCCCTGGCACCCCCTGCCTCACCATCGTGCCCCTCAAAGCAGCCCTCAGGCTCCACACCACTCTGCCCACACCCTCATCCCTCAGGGAGCTGACCAGGGCAAAAGCTGCCCACTGCAGCCACCAAGTCCAGGCCTCACCTCCTCCCACCACTTGCCGTGTGGCTTAGAAGCGTCCCCCCTCTCCGAGGTCCCGTTCCCTGTCTCTTGAGTTAAGAAAAAGCGTTGCACGTCCTCGCCACGGCCTGGCCTCTGGCCACGGCCGTGTGGGGAGGCAGTTAAGAGCACAAAGGTCCAAGTCCAAGGCTGAGAGCAGGATGCGATGAGTGCCCAAGAGAAGGAGACCCCGACTTCCTGGGGCTCAGGCAGGACTCCCCAGAAGGAGGCCACTGAACCGCATCTGCCACCGAGAGTTGCTTCGACCTGGTCGGTAAAAGACCAGAAGTCGCCTCGCCACCCGCCGCCCCCCGGGAGCCTGCTGTGTAGACGCAGGTGCCCAGACAAGGACAAACGTGAACTGATACAGCCGGGGAGAGGGGCCGTGGCGTCTCTACCCTCAGGCCTGCTTGGCTGATGAGAACCTGGGGAGGAACTCAGCCTACTCTGCAAAGTGGCCTCATGCATTCCACCTTCGTCCTCTGGGAATACTGTCCGGAGGCCACCATGCTGCAAGGAGGCCAGACCAGCCTCCTGGAGGCTGAGAAGGTGTCGGGGGAGCCCTGACCCCCCAGCCAGCAGCCAGCGCCAAGCGCCCGCGTCCTGCTGAGGGTCTCAGAACTTCTGGTCCAGCCTGCACGCGTCTGGGGCCTCCCAGAGTTAACCCAGGTGGCACCGCAGATGGACTTTGCAGCCAACCCAGAAAATCGCAAGAAGTGACACCCTGTTTCACGCCACTAAGCTTGGGGGACGTTTCTCACGCAGAGACAGGTCACTGAGACTTCCTGCCTTAGGCCCATGGCAGACCGCAGAGGGGGACCAAGTCTGTCCCACAGATGTGTATAGTACGGTGTCATCTGCTTCAGATCGCCATTTTGCAGGTGTTTTTATGGTTTTAAATGTCTAGAGAAAGATCTGGAAGGGCACATGCTGACCTGGAATTGATGATGGTGACGAAGGGGCCTGTTAGCCTATTCGTCAAGTTTCAATATTTCACAAGGAGAATTTAATATTTCAGATTTTACATGAAATACTGTATGGAAATTTTAATATTTTACCAGGAGTCAGAGAGCACGTGGTGAGACGCAGAGGCAGATTACAGAGACAGCAAGGGCAGAGAGGTAGAGACAGGCAAGGAAAGGGAGAGAAATGAGGACACGGCCACCTGGCTGGTGACACTGGATCCCTCTCTCCCCACCCTCTTGGCCCGGTATAAATCCCTAGCCCTTGCTGCCGCCAGCCAGCCCACCATGCCCCAGAGAGGCTGTCCCCTGACCTCTGCTCAGATCCCGCCCTTCCAGCTTCCAGCCCAAGGGCTGGGCAGGCCTCGGAACACCGGCCGGGGGTTGCAGCCACCAGCCCCGGGTCCGGGCCTGCTGCATGTGCGGACGGTGACCATGGCCCACGGCTTCCAGGTCTTGGCCAAGAGGCCTCGAGTGCTGTCCGCGGAAGCCCTGCTCTGGGGGATGTCACCAGAGCCCCCGGCCAGCGGGCAGAGGGACCGACCCCCTCTCCAGCTTGGACCAGCCAGGGAGCCCAGGACGCCGCCCCATGGCACGTTCCAGAGCCTTCCAAAAGGTAGCCAGCATCTCGACTCTGGTGACGGCCAGCCCATCCCCTTCCCCACCCAACCGCCTTGTCCCTGAAGAGCTTTTGCAAGCGGAGGGGCTTCCGCACCTCTTCTGGTCACTCGGCCCTTCCCATGAGACCCGTTCACAGAGGAGAAAGCAGAGGCCCAGAGAGGCTGAGCGGCTTGGAAGGGCCACACAGCCTGCCACTGCCCCGTACCCTTGCTGCGTCTAAAGCCACTGAGGCTGACTGGCTTGTTCTATGGGTGCAACCTGAAGCCCAGGGCTAGGGGGGCAAGGGCCCCGTGCAGGGCAGGCAAACCAGATGCTGGGAGGGACCAGGTGACCTCACTCTTGCACTGCAGCCCCCACCCCTGCGAAAGGACCCTAACGACACCCGCAGGCTGGGCCCTGTGCCTCAGAGCCGCGACGTGTCCCTGCATGCCGCCATCGGTCTCGGGGTCCCGGCTTCCTGGAATCCACCCGCTGGAACTCACGAGGACATGGATGTAAGAGGGAGGGGGTTCTGTGACCAGGGGGACCTCACAAACGTGGGGGGGGGTTCTCGGATCCAGGGTCACAGGTTTGCTTTCGGCCGCTCTGGGCGCGTCCCTCCCCAGCTCCGAGCCCCCCACAGCCCTAGTGCTGCAGGCTCAGCCCTCTCCCACCCCGTTAGACTAGGAGCTGGTGGGTGGGGGTCTCAACGCCCGTAAACGCGGGCTGCGGATGGAGCTGTCCTGCCCTGCTGGCGGCCCCGCAGGCTGACCTGAGCCTCAGGGATCAGGACCCGCTCAGGAGTGAAGAGCAGGAGGCGGGCCGCACCTGCCCGCCCACTGGCTGGACGACCTGGAGGGAGCAGTCACCACCCCCCACGCCCCGATTGGGCCAGCGTGAGTGCAGGGGTCTGGATCCAGAGCCCGAGGCCTCGATCACTCTACACTTTCACTCCTGCCCCTGATGGCTGCACACGCCATTGCAGAGGGGACCCCACTCGTCTGGGGTCACTGCTAAGGTTCCCTCCACTGGCCTGGATCAGCAACCCTGCACGCCTTGCCAGAGAGGGAGGTCGGGGTTGGGGAACTTTTAGTTTTAGGGATAGTCACAGCCACGTGGACAGGGAGAGCCCGTGGCCCCCTCCCGCTCCAGCCCCTCCCACAGCTACCCCTTGGAGCCACCCTGTCTTCCCAGGTGGTTCATCTCCATGGCAACGTCCCCATGATGTGAGCTTGTAACCTTGGTAACCAGGTACTGCCGTCCTGGGCTGCACCCCCCTCCCATGCTCTCCTCGCCCCCCATGGCTTCTCCCCGGTGGTGCTGGGCCCAGCGAGGCCGCCCCAGTAGCCAGCCCCTCTCCCTCTGCCGCTGGATGCTGCGTGCACATTCTAGCTGTCCGCAGAGCACCTACTGTGTGCTCCCTGGACACAGCAGTGAGTGAAATGGGAGGGGTCGCTGTCCTCAGCGGACTCCCACTGGGGACAGGGAGCAGGGAGACGCTGGCCAAGGACAGAAAGGACACACAGTGGTTCCGGGGAATGGAAGACGCTCTGAGGAAAACGGGGTGCCGCTTCCCCACTCAGACCCCCAGAAACCCCACATCTGGGTGCAAAATCTACCACCTCAGCATCACCAAGTCGCATTCATTCACCCAGTGTTCACTGCATCCCTACTGTGTGCCTACTAGAGCTACAGCGATTTTGAAAAAGGGCACGCAATAAACGGGGTAAATCAGCAAATTACAGTGCCTTTGCGGGGAGAGTGTGAGGAGGCAGAGATGGGGGGGAAGGGGGGACAGGCGTCAGGGGGTGGAGCCGGGCGCCTGTGGGAAGGGTGACGCAGACAGCGGGAGCAGCTGCGCAAAGGCCCTGAGGTGGCATGTGCCCGTGGCCTCACCCTGCCCTCAGCCAGGAGGCCAGAGCGATGACCACCAGCTGGGCAGAGCCATCGGCCCCCTGGGTCCTACTTGTCATTGGGAGCTGAGTCTCTGCGGTCCTCAAAGATGGGTACTGTTCTGAACCCCATCTTACAGATGTGGAGACAGAGCTGGAGGGGAGTCCCCCACAGCCCCATAGCCAAGAAGTGATAAGACCAAGACTGCCCGCCCCTGCCGTGCAGGATTCTTCCCCAGTCCCCTCCCTGCAAAAGTGTCCCTGGCCCCAGCCCAGGTCAGACACCAAGTGTCCCTACTCATGAGTCAGCCCCACAGCACCCTTCTCGTCCCCCCCCCATGTTCCTCCCTCCTGGCACACAGTAGGTGCTCAATAAACACTTTCCTCCAAGATCTCTGAGCATGGCAGCAGGAGGAAGAGAGGGGACACTCGGAGAAGGGAAGTGACCGCCCCAGGTCGCGCAGTGCGTCCTGCCACACCTTTGCTGTGCTGGGCAGCCCTGAGCGGGAGGTGCTCCTGTCAGAGAGGAAACTGCCCCCCTTTCTGTGGGGGGGGGCCTGGCCTGCAGCTTCCCCGGATGCAGTTTCTGGGCCTCAGGCCAACACGACAGTCTGGGAACGGAGCCTGCCAGAATCACAGGTGGCTGAGCTGAGCCAGGCCGCCGTCAGAGCAGCCAAGGTGTGCGGTGGTCCGGAGGGCTGGGGTCATGCGAGGTGACACACCCAGCCCCTACGGAGGCCGGCCTGCTTCTTAGCCCTCCCTTGGGTCAAATGGCATCTGTGAGCCTCACTTTGCTCATCTGTGAAATGGGACAATAAAAGTGTCCGCCTGTGAGAGCACAACAAGGAACCCAAGGCCCGTGCCCGGAACGGAGACCAGCGCATGGTAAGCGCTCGGCCCTCTGGGCTGCGGTCATTACTAAGATAGGGCCAGTAGCGAAGTGCCACCTCCCTTACCAGACTCCATAGTGGGAGCCCCTGGGAGGGGCGGCCCTTCCTGTCCATGTGGGGCGGCCTGTCCTGGGGGGTCAGGACATCCACTCCTGGAGCCATCTCTGTCCTACCTCCCACGGCACAGGAGCACACACCTGAGCCTGAGAGCCAGCCCAGGGCCCCCCGCCCTGCCTGGTCCCTAGTCCCAGGATCTTAGGCTGTCTGCTCCCATGAGACTCCTTTCGCAGGGGGTGTGCCCCCCCCCCACATTCACCACTTGTACAAGCAAAACTCCTTCTCCTGCAAACACCCCTGGGTGACACTGTATGTTGCTCAGTGGCCGAGGGCACCGCGGTTCGAAAGCCCCTGTGGGTCAGACTGTGAACTGGCCAGAGCAGGGGGGAGGGGCAGCAGGGGCGAGGGGCAGCAGGGGCGAGGGGCAGCAGGTGCGAGGAAACAGCAGGGGCGAGGGGACAACAGGGGCGAGGGCCCCGGAGCCGTGCAGGACCGCAAGGGGACCCGCCCTGGGACCAGAAGGAGGGTGGGAGGGACGAAGGCGCTGGAACTTAGGGGAGACCCAAGGGACCGCTGGCCCCCGGAGACCAGAGGCTACGCCTGCCCCGGGCCGCGTGGGAAGTAGCCCCGCAGCTCTGGTCTGAGGGGACGGCGGGGGTGGGGGCGTTCCCAGGGGCGCAGGGGGGCCCCGCGCTCCCCGCACTGCGGCCTCCGCAGGTCGCGCAGGTCCCGCAGGCCGTGGCCGTGCCCGCCACCCGGCACCTGCGCGCACGTGGCCCCGCGCCCCGCGGACACCTGCGGCCCCGGCCCCACACCCCCCGCCCCGCGGCGCGCACGGCCGAGCGCCGCCCCGTGGCCTGGGCGGAGGGGCGGGCGGGGGCGGCGGGCACGCGCCGCGGGAGCGCGCACGGCGGCCCGGGCGGCCCAGGCGGCGGCTGCTGCTTCTGTCGGGTCTGGGGGCGCCCCGCGCCGCAGCCCGCGCGCGTCCGCGGCGGAGCCGCCCAGGTGAGTGTCCGCGCGGGGCCCGCAACCCCGCTCCGGTGGCCCCGCGGCGTCCGCCCGCCCGGGGCGCGATCGCCCCGCGCCCCTCCCGGGCGCGTCGCCCCCCGCCAGGCCCCTAACGCCGTCCCCGGAACTTCGGGGGCCACGCTCCGCGCGGGGGGGCTCCCCGCACCTCCCCCGGGGCGCGAGCAGCGGGCGGCCGTGCGGGGGGCTTCCCGGAGCCCGGGGACGCCCCGTGGGATGCGGCCCCCCGCGTGGGGCTGGGGAGCGGGGTCCGGGGAGGAGGCGGGCGGCGGCCTCAGCCCAGGGCTGCGGAGCGGCCGGGAAGGGGAAGGCGGCGTGGGGTCCAGCCCAGCCTGGCGGGAGGGGTTTGGGGGCGCGGGGCTGGGCGCCCGCACTATGTCCGAGCGGCAGCAGGGGTTCGGGGGCTTCTCTCTGTTCCCTCAGGGGCAGCCTAGGTGTCCCCGGGGCCTCTGGGGCCTGGCCCAGGAGCCCAGTGAGACTCATTCAACAAGTTGGGGTGCAGGGGGGACAGCACCTAGTGGCAGAACAGACCCAACCTTTCCTTTGGAGGGCGCCTTGTAACTGCTTTGCAACATGTGCCCCAAGCACTAAAGAGGCCGGTACCCCGACCCCCCAGTTCTGACAGTCAGCCCCTGGGGGATCTGTGGGTGTCCAGAGACAGCTGAGATCCTCTTGCTTCTGGCGTGGGGTGGGAAGGGGGCGTCTGGCGTGACATGGCAGCAGGCAAGGGGACCATCTGGGACTGGACGTGGGGGAAACTTCTGGGCCAGCAGGGCAGTGAGGCCTGGGGCAACCCAGGAGGGCTCCACAGAGGAGGCACGGAGGAAGGTACAGTGTAGCATGTGAGCACCCAGAGGTGTCGACAGGGTCTCAGTGTGGTCAAGGTGGGTGGAAAGCCGGTGAGTGGGTGGGGAGGGCGTGACCTTTGTCTGGGGTCTGGGCTGGGGCCGGTGCTGAGCTCATTGCCTCCACGTGAGACAGGGTCTGAGCTGGAAGTCCCCGTGGGCCCACCCGGTGGGGTCCCCCGCAGATGCAGCGGTTACAGTCTGTGTGGATGACCTGGGTAACGGGAAGGGGCCACCCAGCCCAGGGATGGAGCTCAGGAAGGCCAAAGCCAGCCTTCCTCATCTCCCTGTTCTGTTCCCTGTCCCGGCTGGCAGCTGCCAGCAAGGGACAGCCCCCTCTGAGCTCCAGGCTTGGGACAGACACCAACTCAGGCACGAGATAGACGGCTGGGCATCGTGGCCCTGGCCTGGTGCTGCTGTGAACTCCATGCTGGGGCAGCAGGGGCCATTGCTGCCACCGTAGCGGCACCCTGGCAGCTCTGCCTCAGTGTGCTCGCCTGCGGAATGGGGGTGCGGGGGCTGCTCTTGTCGCCCGCAGATGAAGCTTTGCATCTGAAGGTGCCGGGCTGAGTGGGAATACAAAGCAGATGCCAGGCAGCAGCTTGATGTCTCGTCCCACAACGCTGTCACTCCCAGTGCCCCTGAGTCACCACCTAGTCATCAGGTAGAGAACTCACCAAGCAAAGCTTGTCCCAGGTGGGCCCGAGGGAGCCACCCACCACCACGTGTCAATCCCGGGCCTCAGAAGAGTGCCCTCTGCCCCCACCTTCCAGCAGGGCTCTGAGATCTAGTGGAAAGGAGCTGGCATCGGACCCGTGTTCAAAGGTTGACTCTCAAGCTGAGCGATGCAGGTGAGCTGGGGACCATTCGGACCCTCAGTCTCCTCTTCTCCAAATGGTCTCCACCACTCCCACCCTCGGGGCTGGGCTGCTGGGCGAGCAGCCACAGTATGCCATGGCGTCAAAAAAGGGGTTCTAGGTCTAGAGACCTCACCTGAGAGCAGCCGACAGTCTCCCCAGCCCGCCCCCCAGGTGGGCAAGGAAAGTGGGTCGGGAGGCCCGCAGCCCCCCAAAGGGTTAACAGGGACTAACGGCAGACGGAAGCTAATTAGGGCTTAATGAATTGTCACGGATGAGAGCCCCAGGAGTGCCTAGATCTAGGACACAGTATGTACCAGTCCTGGGGGTGTCAGCGATGTGTCCCCAAAAGCAGCCTCAGAGGGCACCCACTTCCCAAGTCTGTCCGGAAGCTGGAATTGGGGACGCTTCGAGGGCCTGCCAAACCACCCTCCTCTTGCTCCCTCTGGCCCCGACTGTGGTGGGGGGCACAAGGAGCAGTGGCCTGGGGACAGAGCTGCCAAGCTCCTAGCATCTGTTATCCACCCGCCCCCATGCTCCCTGTGGGTTCCGCGGCTGCCTCTAGCCGGGCCTGGGGCCTTCAGCGTCCCCTGGCCTGGGAAGGGACAGGAAGGTGTGCCCCTGTGGCCAGTGAGGGAGAAGCTCACTCAGGATAGAGAAGGGTAGGTGGGAAGGGGATGGGGTCCAGGGAGAGGGGCTCACATGCCCCAGCCACGCTCAGTCCCCTCAGGTTGAGAGCTTCGTGGCAAATTAGTCCAAGACAGCTTGGGGGCGGGGGGGGGACAGGAGGCGGGGTCTCCACTTCCCAGGTCCTGCCGTGATAGACAGGTTTCGGGGCCCTCCCCAGGTGGGGCCCTGCACTTGGGCTGCGGCTGACGGTAGACCCCACCCCGCGGGGAGCCCACCTCCTCCTCGAGGCTGCAGAGGTCCCGCGTGTGTCTCCTGCGGCTGCTGAAACAAGCCCCACCAGCCTCGTGGCTGAAAACATCACACATTTCTCATCTCCAGTCCTGGGGCCGGAGGTCCCACACAGGCCTCGCGGGGTGAACCCAAGAGGGGCAGGCCCGGGCCGTCCTGAGGCTACAAGGAGAACCTTCTGGCCTTTTCCAGCTTCCAGAGGCGCCGAGTCCCTGGCTCGTGGCCCCTGCCCCCAGTCACCGGCAGCGCGGCCTCGTCCCTGTCTCTGACGGTGACCCTCCTGCCTCCCGCTTATGCAGACCCGTGAGGACTCTGGGCCCCTGGGAACCCAGGACGATCTTCCCACTTGGAGGCCAGCTCATTAGCATCCTGAGCTTCATCGGCAAACTTTCCCCCTGCCACGTCTTCAGGTAACAGTCGCGGGCTCCAGGAATTAGGATGCAGTTGTCCTTGGGGGACCGCGTCCTGCCGACCGCAGACACCCCGATCCCTGCGGTTCCCTCCACACGTGGCACACGTGGCCTCTGTCTAACCCCTTCTGTTTCTCACTTCTGGACAGGATGGTGGGGTTCGCTGTTCCCCACTAGGACAGGGTATGCAGCAGGCGCCCAATAAATGCTGACGAACGAACGGACAAGGTGGAGACTTGGCCAAGAGCCGAGCAGGACCCAGGCCCCAAAGCTCCCGGGCCCAGCCAGCACCCCGTGGAGGGGATACGAGCCCACGCCGTACCCCCTCGGCTCACCTCACTGGCTGCCCATCAGCCCTGGGAGATGGCCGCTGAGGTCACAGGAGGACACTGAGGCGGTGGGGCGGGCTCGGGGCTGGTGGGGGGCGCCTGGGAGCCCCATCCTGGCCCCGGCCCCTTACTGGGTCTCCGCTCCACGCATGGGCGTTGGCGGGACCCTCGGGGCCCCGCTCTATGTGTGCCGGGGGTGGGAAGAGCACCTGCAGTCCTTGCTCTCAGGACATCGCCTCCAGTCTCGGTGGTGGGGGTGACAGGTTGGACCATGCAGAATGGGATGCGTCTTCAAGCCGCGACTCTCGGGTGACGGAGTGTGCTGGAACCAGGTGGCGGTGGCTGCACGGGTCTGGGAATGTAGGAACAGCCCGACTGGGACACCTGAACGGACGGGAAGGGTGCGCCCACAGAGGCCGGGTGGCCGCGGTGCCCCCAGGCCTGCTCAGGGCCGGGCGCCCTGGGTCTAGAAGGAGGGACGGAGATCCGGAGTGTGACTGGGTGGCAGGCGCGCGGGCCGGCCACCACCTCCTCCAGGCAGGTGCCCCCTTCTACCTGTGGCAACCAAAGCCGCCCTGCAAAGGCCTCCATGGCCTCCGCTGTGGCTTGCCGTGCGCGACAGTGAATCTGCCCTTGAAACACATGTCCCTGTGTGCCCCGGCCCCGCCACCATGCACAGGAAGCTGGGGCGCAGGCTGCCCCCAGACCCTTCTCTGACCTGCAGCTCGTGGTGCGGGGAGGCGGCCTTGCTCTGCACGGGGTGGGAGCCGGGGTTCCGCGGAGGACAAGGGTCCCCATGCCAGGGAGCAAGCGCCCTGGGAACACAGGGAGGGGGGCTCTGGGCTTGCGTCTCGAGTCTGCTTCTCGCCGCCTATGTGACCCCGAGCAAGTCGCTCCCACTCTGTGGGCCTCTGCTGTCCCATCGATAGCAAGGCTGACAGCCAACTTCCCACTGAGGACGCCCGCCCTGTCCCCAGCCCTGACTATGGCAGAGTCCTGGGGTGATACTGCCCCCAGGTGATGTCTGGGGACATCTGTGGCTCTCACACTGGCGGAGCTCCTGGCATGGAGTGGGTGGGGACCAGGGAGGCTGGCTGCTCAGCACCCATAGCACCCAAGACAGCCCTCCACACAGAGAATCATCCTGCCCAAATGTCCCCAGGGCCAAGGGGAAGACCATCACACGCCCCTAGTTCCATTCTGCAAGTGGGGATCCTGAGAACGAGAGTGTTCATTGACAGGTGGGGTGTGAGCTGGAGCCTGTGGGAAGGGGAGGGGTTCGGGATGGCCTGGCGGAGGCAGGAGGCACCAGGGGTGGAGCTGGTGGCACCGGGTGCCCGGTCGCCATCATTCTGGCTGTGCTAAAGGATGCGGCAAGCGGGGGCAAGGTTGGCCCCTGCAGGGCCTCCTGGGAGAGGGCAGGGAAGTGGCCGGCCGGGGCTGGAGCTCAGGCTCACATGGTGGCCGAGACACGAAAGCAGGCGTTGGCAGTGAACAGCCGTGCTGAGTCCCAGGAGGACAGAAGGAGAGGCCCAGGTGGGCGGCAGGTCCCTGGGGAGGGCCAGGGAATCTGGAGAACCCTGCAGAAGCAGGACTGGAACGCAGACCCCAACTGGGACCTGGGGTCCTGGTCTCCCCTACTCCCTGCCTAAGGCCTGGCCGTCCAGGGAGAGGGGACAGGCCCTTGCATGCTCGGGCGCCCGGCCCTGTGTCATCTGAGAGGAGCCGAAACTGAGGGCCACTCGGGCATCTTGGCTGCAGCCCCCCCACAGCCCTTCCCCCAGACCACCCTCCGTGTCATGCTTTCAGGCTCGGCCAGTGGCCAGTGTTGAGGCTCTGCAGGCGGAATCCAGTCCCCCCATCCCCCACAACAACCAGAACCTCAGGGGAGGAGCAGAAGCCCTAGCCCAGCTGCAGGTCCCCTCCCTGTGCCCTCCACTCCCCCCACATCCCCCCATGGAGGAGATGACAGGGCCGTGGCTGAAGGAGAGGTTAGAGTTGACAAATTGGGTCACAGCTTGCATGGCCCCCGCCAGGCTCTGCGGACCAGCTGGCCTCTCATCCCGGGAGTAATTATAGCGCTGAGGCTGCAGGCCCCACAGGTTCTTGTGCCCCCTGACAGGCTAGGTCCAGGGGGCGCACAGCCTGCCAGCGCCGAGGTCCCCCGCCGGGCTCCCTGCGACATATCTCGGCGGCTGTGTCCCAGCCGTGCCAACCTTTCGTCACTGAGTATTCCCTTCCTGATTTTGTCCTTACCCAACCACTGCAGCAACTATTGTTTTTAAAATTCTTTCCAATTAATTAAAAAAAAAAAAAAACAGTATTTTGAGAAGTCAGTTCTGATCTCTCTGGCCGCAGTGCCCCCTCTCCATGCCTTCCTTGCCTGACCTGCTGTGAGGCACTGCGTGGTCCCCTGCTGTGCCCTCCAGGCTGCCCTTCCTGCCATCACCTGCTCCACCCCCCTTTGTCCTCTAAGTCCTTGCAGAAACGTCCCTCTCTCAGTGAATTAGATCCCCACACTCACCTGACACCCTTCACCCTTTCCCTGGATTTATTCTTCTCCACTATAGCACCGGAGGCAGGAGAGGCCATGTTACCATTCGTCACCGCAAAGCTGATCCCTTTGTCTTCCGCTTTCAGTATCCCCAGACCGTGGGAAATGCTCGGCACATGGCACCTGTTTGTTGACTGACTGACTGACTGACTAACGGAAGGACGGACTGAATCGTCACATGGGGTGTTACAATGTCTCAGAGGTGGTGATAAAAACTGGTCCAGCGCTCACAGAGCTGTGTTTTAAGTTCTAGCTGAATGAGCTGGCAGGATCCTGTCCTGGCTCTGTTAAAAGAAAAAAAAAAAAAAAAAGAAGGTTAGGGAGTGTTATAGGGTGTGAGCACCACCCACTTCTCCCCAAGACTCCCCCTGTCACTTCTGATGGGCTGGGTGAACCTGAGCCAATGACTTAACTTGCTTTGAGGTGACAGCAGGGGCCTCCTTCAGATTGTCGAGAGAATGAAGGGACGATCCTGGTGGAGCCTTTGGCCCAGGCTAGCACAGAGCAGGGGCTGTAGGAGTGTGTGCCGTGATGATGGTGATGGTGATGATGATGGTGACGATGGTGGTGACGATGGTGACAGTGGTGACGGTGGTGGTAATGATGGCGATGGCGATGATGACGATGGTGACGATGACGGTGATGACTGCATTAAAGGAGAGTTTAAATGGCATGTTGGGAGACCAAAGTGGGGGGCTTTAGTTCAGAAAGTAGCCGATGACACTGGGGGTACAAATAAAGTCAGGGAGAGCCACGGGAAGGCATACCAGGTGCCTGCCCTGATCCCCAGTGTATTCAGATCCTGCTGTACAACTGGAACTGAATAATGTTTTCTTGGGGGGAGACCACAATTTTTCCTTTATGTTAGTATGGTTCTTCCGCAGATTGATAAACGCTTTCTTTTTAAATTTTTTAAATCGAGCGAAAAGTCATCCTTTTAAGGTGCACAGTTCGGTGATTTTACTATATTTCCAAGGTCGTGCGACCATCACCACTATCAAATTCCAGGACATTCCATACCCCGAAAGAAGTACTGTCCCTCTTAGCGGTCACCTCGCCCCCTCCCCTGACAACCAGGAACCCACTTCCCGTCTGTGCACATGCCTCTTCTGGACATCTCTCCTAAGTGGCATCTCGGGCCGTGTGCCCCTGAGCGCCCGGTTGGGGGCCACCCCCCCCAGCATCCTGCGTGCAGCTTCCGTCCCCGCCTCGGCGCGAGTCCGCACCTCCCGCCTTCACAGCTGAGCGTCGTGTCCATCCCTCCGTGGGTGGGTGCGCCCTGGGTGGGCTGGGGGAAGGCTGCTGCGGTGCGCGGGGGCCCGCGGGCTCTCGTGAGATCGGGCGCGCTCCGTCCTCCGAGGCAGCCACCCCGGGGCGGGGCGGGACCGCGGTCCCCCCGGGGCGCCGCCGGGCGGGACAACGGGCCGCAGGTGCTAACGCCGCCCCCGCCCGCAGGTGCCCACAAGGATGGTGGCGCGGCCCTAGGCCCAGGCCCGCACCATGGCCTGCTGGCTGCGCGCGCTGGGCCTGCAGCTGCTGCTCCTGCCCGCGGGCGGCTGCCCCGCGCGCTGCGAGTGCTCGGCGCCTGCGCGCGCGGTGGCCTGCACGAGGCGCCGGCTGACGACCGTGCCCGACGGCGTGCCCGCCGAGACGCGCCTGCTGGACCTCAGCCGCAACCGCATCCGCTGCCTGAACCCCGGCGACCTGGCGGCGCTGCCGCGCCTGGAGGAGTTGGACCTAAGCGAGAACGCCATCGCGCACGTGGAGCCTGGCGCCTTCGCGCACCTGCCGCGCCTGCGCGAGCTGCGCCTGCGCGGCAACCTGCTCAAGCTGGTGCCGCCCGGCGTCTTCGCGCGCCTGGACAGCCTCACGCTGCTGGACCTGAGCGAGAACAAGCTGGTCATCCTCCTGGACGACGCCTTCCAGGACCTGCGCAGCCTGCGCCACCTGGAGGTGGGCGACAACGACCTGGTGTTCATCTCGCGCCGCGCCTTCGTGGGACTGCTGGCGCTGCGCGAGCTCACCCTGGAGCGCTGCAACCTGACGGCGCTGTCGGGCGAGGCGCTGGGCGCCCTGCGCGGCCTGGGTGCGCTGCGGCTGCGCCACCTGGCCATCGCCGCGCTGGAGGACCAGAACTTCCGCCGGCTGCCCGGCCTGCTGCACCTGGAGATCGACAACTGGCCGCTGCTGGCCGAGGTGGCAGCCGGCAGCCTACGCGGCCTCAACCTGACCTCGCTGTCCGTCACGCACACCAACATCACGGCCGTGCCAGCCGCCGCATTGCGCCACCAGGCCCACCTCACCTGCCTCAACTTGTCGCACAACCCCATCCGCGCCGTGCCGCGCGGCTCCTTCCGCGATCTGGTGCGCCTGCGCGAGCTGCACCTGGCGGGCGCGCTGCTGGCCGTGGTGGAGCCGCAGGCCTTCCTGGGGCTGCGGCAGATCCGCCTGCTCAACCTGTCGGACAACCTGCTGTCCACGCTGGAGGAGAGCACCTTCCACTCGGTCAACACGCTCGAGACACTGCGCGTGGACGGGAACCCGCTGGCCTGCGACTGCCGCCTGCTGTGGATCGCGCAGCGCCGCAAGACGCTCAACTTCGACGGGCGCCTGCCGGCCTGCGCCAGCCCGGCCGAGGTGCGCGGGGACGCGCTGCGCGCGCTGCCCGACACGGCGCTCTTCGAGTT
Organism: Cynopterus sphinx; assembly: GCA_030015415.1. NCBI lineage: Eukaryota > Metazoa > Chordata > Mammalia > Chiroptera > Pteropodidae > Cynopterus > Cynopterus sphinx. The sequence goes on along the minus strand of CM057390.1, from coordinate 37,518,693 downwards.
TTTCGTGTGTCGCCGACCGCGGATCCGTGAGCGCCGGCTGCAGCGGCTGACGGCGGCCGCGGGCGACACCGTGCGCTTCCAGTGCCGCGCGGACGGCGAGCCGCCGCCCACAGTGGCCTGGCTGACGCCACGCCACCGCGCCGTGCCGGCGGCGGCAGGCGCAGAGCGCGCGCGCGTGCTGCTTGGGGGCACGCTGGAGATCCGCGACGCGCGGCTGCACGACAGCGGCACCTACACATGCGTGGCCAGCAACGCGGGCGGCAACGACACATACTTCGCCACACTGACTGTGCGGCCCGAGCCGGCCGCCAACCGGACCCCGGGCGACGGCCGCAACGAGACGCAGGCGGCCGCGCGCTTCCCGCTGGACCTCACCACCATCTTGGTGTCCACGGCCATGGGCTGCATCACCTTCCTGGGCGTCGTCCTCTTCTGCTTCCTGCTGCTCTTCGTGTGGAGCCGCGGCCGTGGCCAGCACAAGAACAACTTCTCCGTGGAGTACTCGTTCCGCAAGGTGGACGGGCCGGCCGCGGCCGCCGGCCAGGGCGGCGCCCGCAAGTTCAACATGAAGATGATCTGAGGGCGAGTGCGACGACCACCGCCCGCCCTGCCCACCCCTGCCGGGGCCAGCCGAGCGGGAGAGAGGCCCCTGTCCCTGCCACTCCCCGCTGGCCCTGCTGGTGGCCCCTGTGCATTTTCCAGAGGGGCGGCTGCTCGCTAGCTCCCAGGGAACTTCCTTTCGTAGACTCCCACCCGCAGGACCACTCTTTTTCATCAGGATACATCTTTTGCAGAGTTCCTCCAGAGTTTCCTAAAGGTTCCCCCTCCTCTTCCCGGCCCTGAGTGGTCGCTGAGCTTCCCGGGGGTGGGGTGGGGGCTCGGAGACCCCGGCGTCCCTGCAGCTCACGGTTCACACCAAGGAGGCGCGGGGCTGCTGCCCTCAGGGCCCCAACAGCCCGCACCCAGGGAGAGGGACACACACTCAGAGGACAGCCCAGCCCCGAGGGGCGCACGAAAGCCTGGGCTGTTCACCGTCAGGCACCTGCACTTGACACCCAGCACACGCATGTTCACACCCAGGACTCAACCAGATGCCCAGCTCCAAAGTGGAGCCCACACGCCTGACACCCAGCTGACGCTAAGCAGGGTTCCCCCACTCCGGCGCTTAGCACAGGCACGCAGCGCGCCCTCCAGTCAGCACTGCTCACACTGGGCCACACCCAGCTCCCGCTCAGCTGGCCACCTGCAGGGGCCCCTTGGGGGCTGGGCTACGGTTGGCTCACCCCAAAGTCCCAGGCATGCCGGCCCCACCCAGGACACACGCCCACCAGGACCCAGTGGCAGCCACCTCCCCAGGTTCCTCCGCCACCCTCACGGTTGCCGCTTGCTTCTCTAGCCCACACCACACAAGAGGGCCAGCCGCCCTGGGGAGTCTCTCGAGTCCGCAGCACCCCGAGCCAGCCCCCTGTTTCCTTGCTTGCCTGGGAAGCGAGGCCAGCAGTGGGCAGCGTCAGGGCTCATCTGTGCGCCCTGCAGGGCAGCAGTGGGAGCAAGGCCAGGACGCAGTCCAAGCTACAAAGATCTGGGCCCCGGGGAGGTGACAGAGGCACGTTGGTCTCGGAAACTTTGGGACAAGTCTAGGTCCAAAGAGTTGGTGGGGGGCGGGGGTCCACAGGCAGAATGTAGACGAGGTTAAGGAAGAGCTTCCCCAAAGTCGCTATCTGTGGCTCATCAGGTAATGAGTTCTCCGTCTCTGGGTGTAAGCAAGCAAAATACTTCCACAGAAGTATTCAGACACCAGACGGGGATCGTACATACCCCTGCCTCCCCCAGCCTGGTTCTTGCCTCAGCCAGATAACAAATGGTTAGGGGAAGAGGCGTAGGTCACATCCCAGGCCAAGACCCCAGCTGCAGCAGAGCTGGGCGTCCGACCAGGTTAGGACGGTATTCTCAAGGACCTTGTAGGAAGGCTGAAAGCCAGCTCTGCCCTCACCCAGCTGTGTTGTCTCGGCTGGTGACCGAGGGCCACCTGGACCATCATTGTCCTCGTCTGTAAAGTGGGTCTGAGGGTCAAACCCATCAGTGTGTGGGGATGGGCTAGATGGTGCACCTGGATCCTAGATCCCTCACCGTGAGCCAGTGAGAGAGACGGATCGACCCTGGAGATTTTGAGCAAAGGAGCAAAGGATTCAGACGAACCTCGGAAGGGGACACCAGCCATTCTCCCCGGGCAGTGGCTGGAAGCGCTGGAGGCCCTCGTCCTGCCGCCACAATGTGCACACAGGCCAGGAGGGCTGGGTGACAGGCTGCTGACCACAGCTGGCCGAGATGGGGACCCTGTCCCAACCCCATTCGTGGACCGATGTGAGGGCCGGAGGCGGGTATCCAGCAGGCCCACACTCCACCCAAGTTGGACACAATCCACTAGTTTTGTTCACTTTGCATCCTCCTGACCTTGGTTGCCATGACAACCCCGAGGGCCTTTCAAAACGACATCCAAGTGCCTTTAGCATCATCCAGACGGGAGGGGGTAGTTCTCTGCAGCTTAGGGTTTCCAGAACGCCCTGTAGCAAGACCTCCCAACCCCCTCTGCCTACCCCCCCATCCCAACATGAATTGAGACCCCCGGCTTCCCACCCCACCCTGCTGTATTTGGTTGAAATCCAATAAAAATGAAACCAGTTTAATAACACACCTCAGGTTTGTTTTTTTCTCTCACAGGAGGGGTAGAGGCAGAAAGCAGGAGTGAGGGATAAGGGGCTGCTGGGGTCCCCGGGGGGAGCTGCCTGGATCCAGATCCAGAACTGACCCCGAGTCACAGGACGATTGTGGAGAGAGAATGACCGAGCTGTAGCGAAAGGTTAGAGGTCACACTTCAGGGGCACCATGCTGCTGCCAGCGCTGTCCCCCCATATTAACTGCTTTCGTGAAGGCAGATGACAGCTCCCTGACCTGGGCCCTGCTATGACCTCACTGTATAGACAGGCAAAAGGAGGGTCAGAGGCCGGAGAGCATTTGCTCAGAGTCCCCAGCTGGGGGGGAGGCAGGTGGAGCCGGGCAGTCAGGGAACCCCTGCCGGGGGCAGGGCAAGCGGCAGGGAAGACAGGAGGCAGGAGGCACAGGCCCGCCACCCCCTCTCCACTGCGCCTGAGCAGGTGGCTTCCTTCCAGGGCCTGAAGGAGTCTCCTTTTCTAAGGGGGCCCCATTAGCTTCCCTCCTCTGGGGTCTCTGGAGAAAGGCAGCCAGCCCTGAGCACCAGGCGTATTATTAATGAGTACGTCATCCTCACTTCAACCCCCACTGGATAGGTGGGGAAACTGAGGCACAGAGGCTGGTGTCAGGGTTCAAACCCGCTGGCCCCTGAAGGCCTGTGCTCTCTCCGGAAGGAGCCATCAGCCGAAGTCATGGTCAAGGGCAGCCTGTCACTGCCACCTGCTTCCCCATGCAAACACGGGAAGTTCTTACCTCTGCCCTGCAGGGGACAGGAGCAGGAGGGGGGTGAGGGGCTGTGGGGTGACTCCTCTGTGCCTGATTTCAAAGAAGCTGGAAGGCGAGGGGGGCAGTCCTCGGCCGTGGGACCCTCCCTCATGACCTCATTTCTTCCTGCAGCAAAGGCAGGAAAAGCAATTGCTTCATCCCTCAGTTTCCCCATCTTCAGTGGCTGCCCGAGCCCCAGTTCAAACCAGGTCAAGATCCAGGCTTCCTGAATTCCGTCTTATTCTTGGGGTGCAGGGTCAGAGGAGGGGGACCCTGGGTGGTGACGGGGTAGGAAGTGAGATCATTCCATTTTTGAAAGACAAGCGAGTGCGACTGTGAAGACTGGGGTCACTTTCCTTCACTGAGCACAGGGAGATGGGTTTGCCCAGGGCACACGGCAAGGCAGATCAGGGCCAGGGTGACTGCAGTGCCACCTCCTAGAGCACGGGGGGCCCAGGGTCGGGTTGAGGGTCCGGGATGGGCGGGGGCTTCTCGGAAGGTCCCACAGAAGGGGAAGTGGTTCTCCAGGAAGTGAAAGCCACAGATGACACAGCTCTGCTTGCATTTCTTCCCGAACAGTCGTCACTAGGGTTCCCTGCCCTCCCCAAAGGTGGCTGACCTCATGCATCCGGCTCCCCTGACCTCCCAGGGCTTCCCGGGACCGCCCGCCCTGTGCGGTGACCAGTGGGACCTCAGCGTCTTCGCCACCTGTCCCCGCTGGGCTCTCAGCCCTGAACTGTTTGCTTCCGGATGCCACCTCCCAGTGTCCACCCAGGCTGCCACTCCGGCCTGGAATACTGTCCCCACCTTTGAGCTGCGGGCCTGTCCCCGGGGAGGTGGTGCAGAAGAACCTCAGCCCAGGGCCGGCCTGTGGTCTGGCTGTTGCACAGGTGTTTCCGGCTCTCTTCCAGTGACAAGTCAGACAGCCTAGGGGCTGTGGCCATCAGGAGTCTGTCCCCAAGGCCCTCTGCCCTGCGGTCACGCCCGTCCTGAAGGTGAGGGGGCTCTGGAGGGGTGCTGGGGCAGGGAGAGGGCAGAGTGACCACTTACCCAGGTCGGGGTGACACAGACTCCAGGTGGGTCAGAACCAGGGGCCAGGCTGCCATTTAGCTTGAGGTGATGACACTTGAGGTGACCAGCTCAGGTCCCTGAGTATTGTCAGTGGTCCCCAGCCATCCTCAGGTGGCTTGTCCTCCCTGCTGGACAGTCTATCCACGCCAGGAAAGTACAGGGTCGTTCCCAGAACCCAGAAAGTTTGATGAGCGACACCCCTGCCTCACGGACGAGGAAAGGAGCCCAGAGAGGGGGAGAAATGCTCCCAGGGCCACACGGTGGGGTCAGGGCTGGGCAAGAAGACAAGGTGACCGCCCTGCTCTCTCGCTCAGGGCCAGGCACCGTGTTCCCCGCCGCTGCAGAGACCCCGCACGCACCCCGCTCGGCAGCATGAACAGTCCGGAGCCTCCCACCGCGTCCCCCGGACCCAGTGCCCCCACCTGGCTGACGCAGCCCACCTATGGCAACCTCGGTGAGCCCCGCCGGCTGGGAGGCGGTGGCCAGAACCCCCTCAGGTGGCCAGGGCAGGGGGCGGAGTCCCTCTGGCCCTTGGCGATTTGCTCTTCTTCCATCTCCGTTAAAGAAAAGGGGAAGGAGGCCGAGCCCACCAGCTGCCCAGAGCATCGCGGGGAATTGGGCCACCTGGCGCCCGTCCGTCCGCCGCCCACTGTCCCTCCCTCTGAGCCTAGCCCTTCATCCAGGCACGGGGTGGCATCCCTGCCTCACAGGGCACAGGGCAGATGGGGGCTGGTTTTATTTCCATGTTGGAGTCGGGGCCCAGGAGTGCGGTCTGTGTCCAGGGCCTCATGCTCTGTGTCCTCTGTCCGCCCCACAGGCAAGGTCCGTGCCCACCTGCTGCCCTCCAAGGCCTGCCGACCGCAGACATCCAGGTCCTCATCGACCGACCCTGAGGTCCCGCCCCCACCCCTGCCCAAGAAGACCCTGGCCAGGGCCTGGTCCCTGCCAGCCCACAGGGTCCCCAAGCCCAGCCCGACTCAGGCAGGGCGGGCTCGGAGGCCCCTTCTGGAGTCCCACAGTGTGGACGAGAGCCAGGCAGGGGACGACGAGGCGGAGCCGGCCGGTCCCCACGCAGAGCTCCCCTTGTGCCCTTCGGACCCGGAGCTGGGCCTGTCGGTCCACGACCTGCTGCGCCCTGAGGTTGTGCACGCGGTGCTGGAGGCCCGGCAGCTGGATGCTCTGCGCAGCGCGCATGCGCGGCTCGCAGCGCGCTTCTTGGGGGGCCGCCCGGGCCCCTGCCACCCGGGCCACAGCTTCCGCCTGCTGGACAGGTCTCCCTGCGTGGAGAGCGGAGAGGCCCTCTACTACCGCGTGGCTCGGGTGGACACGGAGGTGTGGCACGTCCTGGCGGCCAAGGTGAGCCGCCTGCACCCCCGGCCTCCGGGAGCGTCCCCAACCTGCCCTCCTGGGCCTGACCCACTCTGCCCTTGGCGTTTAACTGCCCTCGGACCCAAGTTTCTCAATTACCCGGGGTCTCGTTAGAGCCCCGCCCCCACCCTCCGCTCAGGGGCCCCCAGATCTGCATTTTAACTCCCTCCCCGGGGAGCTCTGGCCAGAAGCCCGGCCGCAGCCGGCTGGCGGCCACCACCTCCCACAGTGGTGATGACGCAGACGCCCGTCTGGGCCTCAGAGCTGCTGTTTCACGCACCTCTAGGGGCAGGGAAAACACACCATCCTGGCGCGTAAGGCGCAGGGCCCAGCGGCAGAACCTCTCACCGTCGTGGGCGCCCCCCTCAGTTAAACAGAACGTGTTCCCCGGGCCCGACCCCCGCTTCTGGAGGCGGCAGGCTGCCCCCCCACCCCTGCAGCCAGGCAGTAGGAAGGGCCCCGGGGCAGACAGAGTGGCCTGGGCATGCTGGGCTGGTCCGGGGCCCCGGACACGCCCTGAGGCCCCCTCCGCCCCGCAGGTGCCGAAGCCGGGGGCCAAGGAGCCGGACCCGTGGGGCCTGGAGCTGCAGGCCTCGCTGCCCGCGCACTTCAACGTGCAGGAGCTGTGCGGCGCGCTGCCGCGGGGCGCGCTGCCCGGGGCGCCCTGGGGCGGCGCGGCAGCGCTGGCGGCCGAGGCGCCGTCGTGCACGGCGGCGCAGTGGCTGGCGGGCGCGGGCGCGGGCGCGGGTGCGGCGCGGGCGCGGGTGCTGCTGCTGCTGCAGCTGAGCGCGGCCCTGGAGCTCCTGGAGGCGCGCGGCGCCGCGCTGGCGGAGCTGCGGCCCGACGGCCTGCTGCTGGCGGCGCCGCGCGGCTGCGCGGCAGGCGGGCCCCCGCGCCTGCTGCTCGCCGACTTCGGCTGCGCGCGCCCGCGCCCGCCCGACGCCCCGGGCGCGCACGCGCTGCCGCTCGGCCGCCTGCTGCGCGCGCTGCTCGACTCCGCGCCCGCCGCCGCGGGCCTGGCCGCCGGCCTGGAGCGCCTGGCGGCGCGTCTGGTCCGCGCGCGCCCCCCGGCCGCCCGCGCGCGCGGCGCGCTGCAGGCGCTGCTCTGGGGCCCGGGCGCCGCGCTCCGGGGTCGCGGGGGCGCGCTGGGGCCCTGGCTGCGGGCGCGCCGCGCGCTGCTGCTCCTGCGCCTGGCCGAGCGCGCGGCGGGCGGCGAGGCGCCGGGCCTGGAGGACTGGCTGTGCTGCGACTACCTGCTGCGCGCCTCCGAGGCCTCGCTGCGCGGCGCCCTGGACCTGCTGTGGGGCTGAGCGTCCCACCCCCCCAGCGCCGCGCGCCTGGGCCAGGAGAGGGGCTGGTGCCTGCGCGGGAGGGACCTCCCCTCTTCCAGGAGGAGCCCGACCCGGTGGGGTCGCGCCCTGCAGCGCCCGCCCCGTCAGTGCTGGGGACTTCGGCCCAAGGCCCCCCCCTCCAGGGCAGGGAGTGAAGGCCAGTGCCAGCTGAGGCCTGCTGGCGCCAGGGCCGCTCGCCTCTCTTCCCGGTGAGGATGCTCCAGGCCCATCAATGTCACTCTGAGTGTGTGTGTGGACCTCCCCCCCACACCTTCCAGAAGCCAGGGTGCCTTGCTGATGCCAGGCTGACAGTCCTTGTCCCCACTATGGCTCAGACACTCCTTCCAGTGCCCATGTCGGAGGTACACCTGGCCCAGGAGCACCCCCTGGGGCTGAAGATGGCCAGTGACTCCTCCGGTGTGACTGCCCTTGTCAGGGGGCCTCTAAGGGGAGGGGAGGGAAAGGAGCCCACCCCAGCGAGGTCTGAACTCACTTCCTAATGTCCCCACACCCTGCCACCTCCCCCATGCTTTCTCCACCCACCGTGGCCTCCTCGCTGTCCCTGTCCCAAGTAATTGTCCAGCCACCCAGCCTTTGCATGGACTGCCCCCTCTGCCAGACTGTGCCACCCCACCTCTTCTAAGTAAATAAAGTGCCCCCCCAGGCCCTTCCCAGCTCCTCACCCCGCTTCCCTTACCCTCTGTCCCAGAGCATTTACCTCCACCTGGAAGTGTTTATTCATCTCAGACCCGTCACTTGTCCACCTTACCCACCAGGCTGTGAGCTCAGGACGGGTGCCAGGCTTAACACAGTGCCTAGTGAGTAGGACAATGGAATAAAACTGCAAGACTCATCAGGGACACGAGAGAGGAGCTCTCAGTTTGTGCCTCTGAAAACTGGACACAGGTGCTCTGGCCTGGGGCCTTACGATACCACCTCATTCCCCCTCTCCTAGCCTAGTGATTCGGAGGGATCTTGGTGATCCCAAAACGACCAGGCCCCCATCCTGCTCAGACCTCTCCCACAGCTTCCTAGGGCGCCCCAAGTACACTGGGGTTCCTCCAAGGGTTCTGCAGGCCGTCCCGACCTCTGCCACGCTACTACTGTGGAGGTGCCCTCTGGCCTCCGAGCCTTGCCCAAGCCCGTCTCTCTCCTGGAAGCACCCTCCCCTCTACTCTGACTTGCTCTTCCGCATCCCGGCCCAATGCCCTCTGCCTGGGAGTGTGTCCAGCTGCGTCCCCCAGGCCTTTGGACACCGACTCCATCATCACTCAGGTGGCTGACAGTCCCACCCCACCCCAGATGAACTCTAGTTCCCCAGCACCTTGCTGCCTCTCTCTGCAGCCCGTTTCTCATCCAAGGCCTAGATGGGACTCCGGGCCATGCTCCCCAATGCAGCCCACAGGCAACGCTCCAGCCCTGTCTGCCCCAGCCTTCCCGCACAACCCCCAACCCTGGCCTGGGCATAGGGGCCACCTCTGCCAGTGTGCTCCTACCCCAGCTCCGCACTGCGAGGACATATGGGGGCCCTCAGACACTGAAGGGGGCACCAGTCACACCACCACATGCCCACTGTTAAAGTCCCCAGCTGGCCCCAGCCTCGGGCAGAGATCAGGGCATCGAGGATTAGTTGGCCAGCCTCCAGGTCACGGGAAATGGGCAAGGGGGAGTCCAAAGTGTAGGGTGGGGTTGGCTGCTACAAAGGGGCCTGGAGGCAGGATGAGGCAGAGGTAGTGGGGTGGGGACCCGGGACTCTGAACCAGCTGCACAGCCAGCACCTCCCAAGGAAATGTGGCTGTGGCGAGATGAAACCGAAACCTTAACACACCAGGTCCCTCCGCCCCGTCAAAGGGGTCACTGGGAGGCTCACAGGACACCCCTGCCAGCCTCCAAGAACGCTGACACCACTGAGCCAAAAACAGGTCTTGGAAATGTAATCAGTTTTATTTGATTTTTGAGAGCAATATGATAGATTAATACATCTTTCCAAGTTAAGACCTAAAACTGTTTCCAAAACTTCAAATAAATTCCTCCTCGAAGTACAAGTATAATCTGAATCATCTTAAACCAGCAATAAAAAAGTAAAATATAAATTTTTATTTAGAATTAAAACAAATACTTCATCACAAACAATATTAAACTTCAAGAAATACATCACTAATTTGGAGTGAGCGTTTATTTGCACAATTACATGCAGACAAACCCAGAAGAGGGAGAGCGGGCCTAGCAGCTGCACCCCGGGCGCAATTGGTCACACCACTGGCATAAGCGCAACAAAGGGGCTGCAGTCTGTGAACTGGGGGTGGCGGCAAAGGTGAGGGGTACAGGCGGCTCAGCCACTAGCCGACCTCATCAGAAGACTCTCTCTCAAACGTGTAGGCCATGAAGCAAGCATCGGGTCTCTTGGGGACAAGGGGGTGCCCTGGTCTCACAATCTCAAAGCCCATAAAGCTGAAGGTGCGGAGCAGGGCGGCTGTGGAGGAAACCAAGTCAGAACCACCAGGCCGCCAGCACGAGGGCTTGGAGCCTGCCTGCCTGCCCACCCACGCAACAGTCCCTAACGGAAGGCTGGGGGGGTGGGGGGGGCTTTGCCAAGAGGGAAAAAGCAGGGTAGAGCAGGGACGACAGCAGGGTGTGAACTGAGCCACGGACAGATGAGTGGGTGCCAAGGTCTTAGGATGGGACCATGGGTGGCAGGCTACACCCCAGGCCGTGCCCCAAAGGGAGTGGGTGGCCTTCTCCCCTCAACCCAGCAGGAGCAAACGGCCCTGGTGGTCACCCACCTCTGTCGTCGCGGTTCTTGTGGAAGCAAATGAAGACGTGGTCAGCATGCAGCTGCTCCTCAGCAAATTCGAGAAGGACTGCAAAGCTGAAGGGCCGTGTCAGGATCTGCCCGCCCACCCCTCTCCAGGGCCCGGTGACCCACAGCACCCTTCTGCCAGGGAGCCCACTGGAACCAGCTGCCCTCTGTGGCGGACCATCTTAGGCACTGAGGGTATTGAGCATCCCCGACCCCACCTACTAAATATCAGGAACACCCACAGAAGTCCCCAGCTATGACCCAACGTCCCCTGGGCAGGGAATCCTGAAAATTGTTGGTCCACTGCTTGAAAATAGCCCGAGCAGCATACAGCTCCTGACTTAGGCTCTGCCTCCTGGGGGGGGGGTGACACTCGGGGCCCTCACCTGTCCTTGGCCCCTTCTGGCAGAGGGCCACCTGGGATCTCCACGTAGAGGCTGCCGCTGCTCAGCACCGCCCTCCAGTGGACGCACTTGGCGTCTGTGAGCCTGGTCTGAAAGTTGAGAATTCTGGCCTTGTCATTGGAAGTTAGTTCTTCTGTCACGTTCAGCCGATTGTCCTGCACAGGAAGAAGACAAGGACGCCCTTCCACACCAACTCTCACAGGCTGGGATCTTCTTGGTGCCAACAATGGGGAAAACCCAGAAAACTATGCACACGGCTGGTCACCCAACCCCACGGTGCTGTCATCTGCACATGAGGCCTCCCAGGCATCTGAGAGGTGGTGGCTTGCCCCGGGGTTGAGGTGACAACTCGCCGAGGGCTACCTGTGCTGAGGCAGGACCTGGCCGCAGCTTGCACTTGTGTGCGTTCTGATTTCCGCATTCGAAGGAGTCAATAAAACCATGCAGGTGACACCACTGTCACAGGGCAGTGCACCAGAACCCTCCACCACTGGGCAGCGAGGGCTGGGACCTCCCTCCCCCCACCACCCAACCCAGAGTACTTACAGAGTAAACTAAGTTAGCTGACAGACTGTGATCCCGCTGACTATTCCCTCGCCCACCTGGGATCTTCAGGGGTGGGTGAGGGGCATCAGGAGCACCACTGAGGCCCTGGACCCAGGTGACTACAGCAGTTAACAGAGACCCTGGAGCTGAAGGAAAAAGAGCTGGTCAGCAACACCGGCCTTTCCTGACAGGACAACCTTCAGCCAAGCCACCTGCAGACCAAAGATCCCGGAGTCCCGGCCCACCGAGGCCCCCGTGCCCCATCCTCCAAGTCCCACGTTTACACTGGATCCCTCTGCCTGGGGCGGTTCAAAGGCTCCACCCAAGGACTCAGAACGGCAGCCCGACCACTTGGGCACACGGCGTCCGCGGCGACGGGCCCCGGACCCAAACGCCACTGCGCGCCCTGCGCCACCGCATCGCCTGGGAGACCGGCACAGCATGGCCGCCCAAGCCCTCCCCCTGTCCCCGCTTCCCATTTCTGGGTCCGGACCCTCTAGCTCCCCCTTTCCCACTGCGCAGCCCGAGCGCTCGCTCAGGGACCAACGACTGGCCTTTCCCCGGAGGCTGCCTCCCCGGTGCCCCGGCCCACCCCCGGGGTTGCGTCATCCGGGCAGAGCGGCCCGGCCCCGGGGGAGGCTTTCACAACTGCGCGGCGTCGGCGCCAGCAGCCATTTGCTGCGCCGCGTAAACAAGCCCCGGAGCCGCCTCCATTTTGCACGGTCGCGGCCCGGGGCGCCGCCAGGCCCGGGGGGAGGTGGGAGAAGCGGGTCTCAGCGCGCCCGCCCTCCCCCAGAGCGGACACGACCCCGTCCCACGCCACGTCCCCGGCGGGAGGAGCGGCTGGCGGCGCCGGGGCTCGCGAGCGCGGAGGCCGCTGCGGTCGCCGCCCCGAGGAAGGCCCCGGGAGCGCCTACGTGGCGCCTCCCCGCCCCGCGCGTCCCGGAGGCCTGCCGCGCCCGGACCGAACCCCGTGGGGCCAAGAAGGAGGGGACTCCGGGCGGGCGAGCTCCCCCTCCCGCGAAGCGCAGGTTCACGGGGCTCACGGGCCCGGGCCCGCGACCCCCCCCCCGGTCCCCCCCAGGCCTGCAGCCCGGCCCGCCTCCCGCGCGCGATGGTGGCCTCGACAAAGGAGCAGGCCACGCGCGCCAGGGCTTCCGTGGCCCGCGCGCGGCGCTTCTGGAAGCTTCGGGCGGGGGCGGGGCGCGCACCTCTCGCTGCTGCGGCCGCCGCGGCTGTGCAGGCTGAGGAGCGGCATGGTGCGGTTGGCGTGGGCGGCGGCACTGGCTTTGTTCCCCTCCTTCTCTCTGGCGAAGCAGTGGCTGTTGAGGATCCGCTGCAGGGAGGATTTCACCATCCGGCCGCTGGGGTCCGAAACCAGCAAAACCTCCGCTGCGCCCTCCGCGCCGCCGCCGCTGCTCGCCGTTCGCAAAATGGCGCTGGGGCCGCCGCCCGCTTTTATAGGCGCCGCGCCCAGGCCCCGCCCCCCACGCCGCCGGGGACGTGGGGGCGTGGTCGCCGTGAGCCAAATGCGCCCGCCCCCCGGCGTGTGATTGGCGGGCGGCGAGGGGTGGGCGGAACCGCTCCGAGGATTGGTCGAGACCCGTAGGGTTCCGCCCCTAAAGCTGACGTCACTTTGCGGGCGCGCGGAAGGGGGCGGGGGTCTCCGTGGCGCCGACAACGCGCGCGCCGACCCGCGTCCCCGCCCCCACAGCGGGGCCTCGGGGCCGCGGGGCTGGGGTCCCGTGCTGGGGCCGGTTCCCGGGGTCTCCCCGTGGCCCGGCCTCCGCCGTGGTCGCTGTCGTCCTCGCTAGCGTTCCTCCCCCCAGCCAGGCCCCTCCCCGGAGGCTCGAGGTGACAAGGCCCTAGGTCTTTGGGGGAAGGGGTCCCAGCGCCCCCCTCAATGGGACAAAATTATGTTCAGTAAGAACCTCGTAGTGATCGGTGACAGTGATGGTTTTCTGGACACGGCCTTTCACGTTTTAAAACAACTTAAAATTAAAAGAGAACTTTCGATGTTAAATAAATTACTCAAATTTAGTAAAATGTTTTGTCTAGTGTTTGGACCTAACAGAAATATGACTCCTTGCAGATAAACTCAGACATTTCGCGTGTGAACTCGATTTTTTCCCAAGCGAAGCTATCATTTCTGACCAGTTTAATTCAGAAACATTTCTCATAAGAACTAAATTTTGCTCTTATCAAGCAAAAATGCCATTCCTTACAGGTCCCACTTTGTTTTGTGGTTTTACGTTTTGGGGCACAAATGGAAACAATCCCTGCCTCTCGTTTTTATCTCACTTTAATTTCCAATCTAATGTGTCTATTTGGGTTAGAGACACAAACTTTCTGCAAAGTGACCTTGAATGTTGACAAAACTGATAGAAATTTACTCTGCAAGCATGTGTCTGAGTCCCTGTGTCTCCAAAATTTCCTTCCCCATGGAACAAAGTACTTACTTATATGATATAAGTAATAAAAATGTTTAGTTGATGGGAATAAAAATGTCTAATGCATGGTAACATACATTATTAAAACTAGACCAAAACTATAACAATTGCAGATAATGGGCCAACCAAAGAATTTCCCAGGGAAAAAATCTTGAATCAATGACATCGCTTAGAATTGCAGCTCAGGGTCTCATGCTGAAAACTGAAGCAGATGCATTTTAGTTAAAATTATAGTTTTCAGTGCTTCTTCAGAGGCCTGCCATTTATTGGGAGGGCTTGCTCCTTCCCACTCCACTGCAGGCTGCTGAAGTGTCCTCTATTATCTGTAGGATTAACTTCTTTGCTATTATTTAATTGCTAAGTTTTGAGGCTGGAAGAGGCTCTGGTTTGGAAATCTGTCTTTTCCCCCTCAGTAACTTTCCAGTATTTTACCCAGACCAGTGATTTCGGCCCAAGAGTCCAGAATCCAGACCTGCCAATGGCCAGCTACTGGTCACTGGGTCACACTGTGCTTACCCTACATGAGTGAGGCCAGAGAGTGTCTCATGTTACAACCCACCCCCCAGCACAGTGGGCCTTGCCGAGGGTCTCACATGTAATTGGCTGAATAATAGCCCCCAGTGACGTCTCACCCCTAATTCGTGGGACCTGTGGACATATCACCTCACCATGTGGCAAAGGGGGCACTCCAGATGGGACTGAGTCAAGGTCCCTGAGAGCAGCCAACCCTGGGTTTCCTGAGGCCTAGTATCCTCATAGGGTCCTCATGAGATGGAGGCGGGAGGCTCAGAGTCAGAGAAACCAACGGACGAGGCCATGTCACTGTCTGTGACTGTAATGAGGGGGACTGTGATGAGGGGGAAGGACCCCCAAGCAGGGACATGGCACCACTGGAAGGCGGCAGAGGCCAGAGACGGTTCTCCCTGGAGCCTCAAGATGGCCCGGCCCTGCCCCTCCTGGGTGTAGCCCGCAAGGCCTGTGTGGGATCCCCAACAGACCCCAGGACTAGGGATGAGGAGTGTGTTGTTTTAACCCACTGAGTCATTGGCAACTTGTTTCAGCAGCCGCAGGAGACTCATACATGGGGGGATGGGAATGTGTCACTGGATGGGTGGCATTCATTGTGTGCATTTGACAAAACCCATCCAACAGTGCAATCAAGACTTTACCTTCAGTTCATGAACATTGAGCATGAACACAGAGGCACAGGCAGGTGCTGCCCGGCCTCACCGAAGTCCTTCCACACCGGCAACTGACTTCGGAATGAAATTCGAAAGGCGAGAGAGGGCGGCCCGGGACAGCGAGCCCAGCAGACTCCTTTCTTTAGCATTCAGGTGCCAGGTACCTGGGCCTTGGCTATGAAACTCCCTCTCCTTCTCTGAACATTTGAACGTTTTCGGAATATAATGTTAGAAAGTTAAAAAAAAAAAAAAAAAAGGGATCTGCCCTCTCACCACATTCATTGTCATATTCAAGCCCGGCCACTTCTGCTGACGTTATTCTTGGGAACAAAAACTCTTGAGCCAGCAGCAGCAAGGAAAAAGAGAAGTCGACAAGAACCCACGTCAAACGGCAGAAGCGAGCCTGGGGAGGGCTTCCAGCCCAGCACTTAGGCCACGACCCCATGGGCACGTCTGCCGGCAGGTGATAAAATGCCAGTGGCCTTGCGACAGCTCCCCGAAAACACAAGGGCCCCACGGATATGAGGGTGTGGCTGGATAAGCCGGGCTTATCTCAACCTGGAGGCTGCTTATTTATTTTTTTATCCCATCTCTCTATATTTGTTATCTTTATGCTTCTCAACAGACTTTGCAATACTTTGTGATAGTTCGAATGTTTTTGCAGAGGTTTTGTTACAGAAAAAAGGGCAGAGTCGCAGGCCGGGCCTGAGCACAGCCGCCCTGCCATCCGCTTCCTGCCTCGTGTTGCCCACCTGTGTTTTCCTCAAGTTTTATCTTCGTTTCTACAGCATTTCGTTGCTACATGTGAGGGTAATGGGTGGCCTTCGAGGAAAGTGAATGGATGTGGGTGCATCCTCACCAGAGCTTTTCTCCGTGTGTGTTTTTAACACCTGTGGTTAGACTCTGGGTGTGTAGGTGAATAGCCAGACACACAGCGAGTGCCACACGGTGTGTGCTCCACTTACGGGACACGTCCAGGACAGCCACATCCACAGACAGCAAGTGGGTGAGTGGGTGTCAGGGGCTGGGGGAGCCGAGGTTTTGGAGCGGCTGCTAAGGGGGACGGGGCTTCCTTGGGGGCGATGGAACGTTTTGGAGTTAGACAGTGGACGATGGTGGCACAATCGCGGGAATGAACTAAACACAATTAAATTACATACTTTAAAAGAGTGAATTGTACGTTGTATAAACATGTCTCAACGCAGAGGTGTTGTTTTTTTTTCTCTCAATGATAAAATAATTTCCCATGTCTCAGGGTGGGGCGCAGCGGCTGCATGTTGAGGATCGACTAGATGAAAGAGTATGCACCTGACCAGGTGGCAGGACACCAGGATGGCCTGCAGCATTGAGCACTTGTGCAGTCAGCCTTCACTCACTTCGAACTCACCGCCCCTGTGGGGGACAGTGACCCCGCTTTTCCAGACCAGGAAAACGAGGCTTCTCAGCTGGTGCCTTGCCCGGCCCCGGCAGAGTGGGTGTTCCCCACTGTGGTCTCGTCCTCCACAGAGCCCTCCACGAAGCCCCTGGCTGAATCCACGAGAGAAGGCAAAGGGGGCCACTCTTTGTGCTGCTGTCACCCCGGGCCCCCTTTTTCTGAGGCTCAGAGACAGGAAATAATGCTCACAGGCTCACTGTGGCCAGCCTGTGACAGCGGCTCTGCTGACGTGGGGGCGGTCGTCCCTCCGCCAATGCCTGGTCCTGCTGGCAAGGGGAGGGGGACGCCCAGCTGTGCCCGGCCCTCCTCTCCTCCTGCTCCAGCCACTGAGTTGATTGGCCCACCCCAATGCCTCTGGCCACCTGCTGCTGTCTGTCCAGGGGCCACTGTCCATCTCGTCCGCCAGGCCCAGCAAGGCGGCTGTAGAGTAAGTGGGGCGGGGGTAGGCCTGGGCATGGGTGGGGGGCCCTGGGGTCTGGGGAGGGCATGCTGAGGTCCCTGCAGGCCCCTGACTCCTGTGGCTGCCCCCACATGCTTAGGGGAGGGCATCCCCTGCCCGTTGGGCCTCACCCCTACTGCCCTGCTCCAGCCCCGGAGGAGGGTCGCCTTTCTGCCCACGGATGGGACACACTGATGCTGGCAACCAGAGGCACTGGGGACCCCCCAAAAGTAAGGCTTTGGGAAGCCAACAGACTCGGGTTTGACCTCAAGCTCTGTGACCTCTGGCTAATGCCTTTGTTCCCAGCCTCGGTTTTGTCCTCTGCCCCGTGGGGACAAGAGGCAGTGAGAGGGGACAGGGACCTGGTGCTGGGACTGCGAGGCCTGCAGGAGCCCCTCCCCTGCCCCCAGCCCGTGGTAGCCGGGTGAGGCCAGTCCTGGCTGCTGGGGCTCCAGCTCCTACACTGAGTGGTTCATGGGGGACCAGGAGCCAGCAGCCACAAGGGAGGATGGTCCACAGAGGGACCCCAGGAGGGCAAAGGCCTGGGAGGGGCCGGGCTGCACAGTGGCCTGTCCCTCGGGCCCTGGGCACTGGATAAAAATAGTCCCTGGTCTCAGAGCATATGAGCTGAGCCGGGGGCCCATGTTCTCATTCGGGATCCCTGCTCATCTCTGTGTGACTTGGCAGCAGGGGTGGGGAGGTCCCAGGCCCTTTCTGGGCCACAGTGGCCTCCATTGTGTACTCAGGAATGCTGGGGCCCCCGAGGGGCTGGGCAATGGGGACAGGTCCCAAAGCAGGCCTGGGGGGTAAGGGAGGGTGCCTGGGCTGGACCCCGTGTGAGTCGGAATCCGCTGAGTGTAGGTGCTCCACGCAGAAGGGCATTTAAGGACTGGGGGAGGCAGGGCCGGGCAACTTGTGTCCACAGAGCCCCCATTTACCGGCGGGAGCCTGGTAAATGCAGCACACCTCTGTCCCACTCCAGCCCTGCGGCTCAAGTCCGGACCCACTGCTTCTCAGACATCTCCATGACAACCAGGGCCCTGGAGGAGCTGGATGGAGGCCTGGGCAGCTGCCAAGTGGGTGAGGACCCCTCTGCATGGGCTGACCCCTGCCCAGGCCAGTCCCAAGATTCGAGGTGCCCACAGGGGTGCTGGCAGGACGCAGCACTTGCCCCCACCCTCCTCGCTGAGTCAACCAGGGCTTGAACTCCCACATTGGTCTGACTGCTGTCCGCGTGTCCCGCCTGAGGCTCACTGGGGTCTGTAAGGAACCCCAGGAACAGAGCAGCTGGGCCCCACAGGTTGGAGCTTGATCCCAGCCCCCAGGGAAGTGCTGGGAGCCTTCGGGCAAAGCTGTCTCTGAGCCCGTCTGCTTTCCAAGCCGTTCATAGGAGCAGCCACCACTCGCCCTCGGCAGAGCCTAGTGGAGGGTGGGATTGACCTCGAGTCTCCCTCTTTTTCAACCAACAGTGACACCCAGGATGGCCGAGTCCAGCAGCTGGCCCCACGTGAGTAGCTGCGTCCCTCCGGTTTTAGCCCAGGGCACCCCTGGAGTCGGGGACATGTGGCTGAGGGGTGGGTTTCTATAGCCCATGGGAGTGCTTGGGGTCCCTCAAGGGAGAGGCGGGAAAGAAACACCTGGGATGCTGCCCCCTGCCCAGGGTCCTCAGGAGCTGGAGTCTGAGGGCAGCCCTGCAGGCGTGGGGGATGCCAGGCACAAGAAGACAGAAAAGGGGCCTGTGGCCAAAGCGGCCCCCCGACCCAGCAAGGAGAGGCTGAAAGCAGGAGCAGGTGAGTGCAGGAGGCGGGTGGGGGTATGCACTGGTGTGGGGAGTAGGTCCTGGGGTGGGTGCTTGGATCCGGGGACGAGGGGTCAGAATGCAATGCGGCTGAGCGGTGTCCAGGTGTCACAGGAGGTTACTAACAGGGCTGGGTGCCTCTGCCAACTCGTGGTTCAGCTGGCTAATGACCTTCTAGAATATTCTGCTCATCCCACTGAAGCTGCTACGCTCGGTTCCCCAGCCCCGGGGCCGCACAGCCAGGCCAGGCTGAGACGAGGAGTTGGGGGTGCGGGGTGCCCCTGGGTGCCGCCCTCAGCCTCCGCGCTCGCTCCTGCAGCCCTCCGGAGCCCCGCGCGCAGGAAGGCCCAGGCCGCGCCCCCGCATCCGCTGCCACCACCGGACCTGAGCGAGGAGCTGCCCTGGGGGGACCTGTCCCTCAACAAGTGCCTGGTGCTGGTCTCGCTGGTGGCGCTGCTGGGCTCGGCCTTGCAGCTGTGCCGCGGTGAGCGCGCCCCCGCCCCCCGCACGGACCCTGTGCGGACTCCTCCCTCCCCGTCCCCGCTGGGCATCCCTTGTTTGGGGACCGACCGTGAGCCTCCCAGGTGCTGTCCAGGCGCCTCCCGTTCACGGTTCGGGCCTCCCTGCGCCGCCCTCCGCGGACCCCCCGCGGACAGCCCCCCCCCCCACGTTCAGCACGGGCCTCCCGCATCCCCCCGGGCTGGCGTGCGCCCCCTCGTGTTCGTGTGCGAGGGCAGGGGGCGCCTGCAACGCGGGGACCAGGAACCCCTTCCGAGGCTGGGTGGGGGGGATCTAGACCAGTTTCTGTGAGCCGGTGGGGTCCGGCTGGTCCCCTTGTCCCCAGGATGTGGTGGGGAGGCCTGGGAGGACGGCGTGATCAGCCACTCGCCGCGGGCTGACTGGTGTCCCTTCTGGTCCCCTCCCAGATGCTGTTGCTGGCGAGGCAGGTGCCCCTGCACCTGTCCCTGAGCCATGGGTCCCATCAAGTTCATCCCCCCAAAAGCCAGCAGCGCACCTGGTAAGCCCCACGCTTCCTTCCACGACACTGGGCGGTGGGGCGGGGCCCTCATTCAGGGTGAAGGGCCCAGGCGGCCGGGGCAGGTCTGCGCTGACCCCGCCACCCCACTGTCCCTCATGCAGCCGAAGCCTGTGGCCTGGGCGCCCCCATCGGTCGCCCCTGCGCCCCAGGCCGAGGCGGAGGAGAGGCCCGAGGTGCCCGCGGCGGCGGCTGCACGGAAGGACGGAGGGGAGCCCGCGAAGGCCGCCGAGGAGAAGCGCGTGCCCCCGGCCCACGGAGGGCCCACGGAGAGGCCGCGGAGAGAGAGTGCGCGGAAGAAGTCCCGAAAGGAGGCGAGACCGCAGAGGGCGGAGAAGCCGCTGGCAGCCGGGGCGCCCCCGGGGGCCGCGCCCCGGCGCTGGGGGCCCCGCGAAGGCGGCCGTCGGCCCTGGGGACAGGAGGCCCGAGGCCCCGAGCACCGGAAAGGGCAGGACTGGCCCTCCCGGCGGCGCCCCAGCGAGGACGAGCGGCCTCCGGGCCGGCAGAAGCGCCGCGCCGGCGGGCGGCGGGACTGATCCCGGGACTCCGCGGCGGCCTCCGGGTCCGGCCAAATAAAGGGCGCGCTCGCGGCGCCTCGCCCGGAGCCGGCCCCGGGCCTGCGTGGCGAGCGTGGGAGCTGCAGACGGGACTGGGGTGTGTGTGTGTGGTGATGCGGGGGGCGGGGCCCCGCCCGGCCGGAACACGCGGACGCTCGCAGCGGGCGCTCGTGTCTTTATTGGGGTGCGAATAAACAGGGGCGCGGCGCGCCGTGGGCTCAGCGGCAGCCGCACTCGGTGGCCACCATGTTGGGCACGTGGTGCGCGCGGATGCGCTCCTCCGACAGGCTGATGAGCAGCTTGGCGGCGTAGGCCGTGGGCACGCAGCAGGGCGCTCGCGCCAGCGCCGCGCCGCGCGCCCGCATCTTGAGCAGCAGCACCACGTGGTTGCCGTAGCGCGGGTTGCGGTCGGACTGCGGCCAGCCGCACGCACCGCGGCAGTCGCGCGCCTCGTACGACTCGGGGATGAGCACAGAGCGCTCGGCGCGCAGGTCCACGCGCAGCCCGTGCAGCGCGCACGGCCCCGCGGCGGGGGCGGCGGAGCCCACTCCCGCCCCGCGCCGCGCCCGTGCCGGCCCCGCGGCCCGCGCCCGCTCGCGCCACTCGGCGCGCAGCCCCTGCAGCGCCTTGAGCAGCAGCAGCGCGCGCAGCGGGTCGCCGGGGCCGCCGGGGCACAGCTGCAGCAGGCGCGCCAGCAGCGGCGGCGCGGCGGGCGGCAGCCCCGGGAGGCGGCGCAGCTCGGACGCCGCCGCCTGCAGCTCGGCCGCCACGCGGCGCGCCAGGCCCGCTGCCCAGGGCGCGGGCGCGGGGTCCGGGGCCGGCGCGGGCGCCTCCGCCGGGGCCGCGGCGGGCGGCGGCGGCGGCGGCGGCAGCAGCAGCAGCAGCGGCTGCTCGTCGGCCTGCAGCAGGCGCTCCAGAGCCGTGGGGTCCGAGAGGTTGACCAGGCCCTGCGGGAAACCAGCCAGCGCGGCGGGGTCCAGCGCCAGGCGCGGCGGCGAGGAGGCGCGGGCCGCGGGGCCCCGCAGCGCGCGCACCAGACGCGTGAGCGTCTCCAGGAATGGGTCAGCGCCGGGCCGCGCCTCCTCGGGCTCTGGGGCCGGCCTGCAAGGCGAGGGGCCAGGTGTGGGCGCCAGGCCACGCCGACCCCACCGCCCCGCGCGCCCCCGGGCCGGGCCAGCGCGCACCTGCGCGACGGGAAAGGCAGCGTGTCCAGCCGGCCGTGCGCGGGCAGGGGCGCGGGGCCGGGCGCGGGGCTGGGCGCGGGCCCGGGCGCGGGCAGCAGGAGCAGGGTCGGCGTCATCCGCGTGAAGCAGCGCTCGTCGGCGCCGAACAGCAGCGCCTGCAGCTGGACGAGGCTCAGGGGGGCCCCTAGGGGGGCCCGCGGGGCTGGCTCAGGGGCCGGGCCCAGGGCCGCCGCCCCCCCCCCGCCCTGCCCCGTGCCCTCTCGTGGGGCCTACCGTCTCCGCGGCGCCTCAGGCTCAGGGCCAGCCCCAGGCCGCGCCAGGCCCCCGCCGGGTGCTCCACCGCCAGCGCCAGGTAGCGGGTGTCCCCCGTCGGGCAGAGACTCTGAGGAGACGGGCACTCAGCCTGGCTGGACGGGGACGCCCGCTGCCCTTACCACCCTTCCGCTGGAGGTGGACCCCAGGAGCTGGAGGATGTCCACCGGACACCTGGCACCTTTCCCTTCCCTTGGAAACCCCTGCCCCTCCTCTGCCCTGGGATTCGGCTCCTGGGGACCAGGCAATACCCGACTCTATCCCAGTACCTGGGCACCCAGCAGCTCAGCCCCCGCGACAGTGACCTCGGGGCCAGGCCCAGGGTACAGCACCAGCAGCGCCAGCTCCAGGAGGCTGATTTCTCCAGGTGGGGGCTTCTGGAACCTCAGCGAGGGTGTTGGTTCCCACATCACTATCACCAGGACAATGGGCAAGGGGGACACTTGAGCCACTGAGACCCTCCCCTCTCCCCAAGCCTGCCCTGCAGTCCTTCAGGGAAAGACCCACCCCAACTGAGAGCCTTGGGAACCAGTGGAAGAGACTGGCCACCTCTGCACGTCAGGCGCAGGAACTTGCCAGGACATGGGTGGCTAAGAGGGCTCACAGAGTGGTTGCTGGGGCTGCCACACATCCTCCCTGAACCCTTGGGGTCTCTGGGTTTGGGCATCTCCTGGGGTCACCTGGGCAGCCCTTTCCCTGCAGTGGAAGTGAGGCCAGGGGCCCTGGGAACAAGCCCCCCCCCCCCAGGCTGCCTGGTGTGCAGAAGGGGCACTCCCGCACTGGACATTTAGGACTGCCAGCCCCACCCAGCGGCTCCTCCTGGGTGGAGGTGGGAGAGGGTACCTTTTTGGCAGCATGGGGGGTGGGTAGCCGGGCTTCCCGCCTCCAAACCTGGCAAAGGTTAAGGGCACACACCTCCTGGGCCACAAACCCACAGATCAGCCCGAGGGAGCGGGGCCATCAGCCTCAACTTCCCCAGGGGGCCAGGGAGGGGCCTAGGGTCTTCCTCAGGAGAATGGTGGTCATCACGTGACCCTAGCGGTGGTGGGGGGGACCAGAGCAGGGTCCCCACCCAGACTGGGCCATGGGCCCCACGTACCTTCCTCCAGGTGCAGGACCACCAGCCGCCGCCCCCTGGGCTCCTCCAGCCACTCCTGGAGCCGCTGCAGAGGGGGCAGGGCAGCGTGGCCAGTGCTTGGGCTGCAGACCCCAAAGGTGGCCAGGTCGCGGGGCCCCCAGAGAGCATGCCACACAGCCTCCAGGAAAGCCTGCTCATAACAGCTCAGCGCCCCCACCACCCGCAGGGGAGCGCTGCTCCCATTGCCGCCCCCGCCCAGCGTCACCAGGCACAGGGGGTCCTGCAGGCTGCCTGGCGACTGGACCCCCGGGGGCAGCCAGTCCCAGTCCTGGTGAAAGATGAGCCCTCCCGTGCCTACAGAGGGCTCCCCGGGGAAGGCCTCCTGTCCAGGGGTCCCGGCCCTCAGCAGGGCCCCCGCAGCCCACAGCACCAGGGCCAGCCGAGGGCACACAGCCTGCATCCTGGGAGCTGCGAGGGGCTGGGCCACCCGGCTTATATGGGCAGGTGGGCCTGGGATGTCTGTGCTGGAGAACGCCCGTCTCCTCTGGGAGGGGACGTGGCCTTGGGGGCCAGTGCCTGTGCCCGCCTGGAGCCTGGGCCTCCTCAAATCCCCTTTTGTTTCAGCTGGCGCCTATCTCCTTTCCAGCAGTGATACAGTGTGGCCAGTGACCAATTCGTCCAACTGTCCTTGATGCCTTTCTCTCTCTGGAGAGGGGAGTGACCGGCTCAGACGAGCCAAATATCAACAGCCTCACGGGTAGACCTGGAGGAGGGTGGCGTTCGGGCCAGTGGGTGTGTGGCCTGGCTGAGGGTCGCCAGTCAACTGAGGCCTGTCTCCTGCCCACCCACTGGGGACCCTCGGGAACACAGGAAGAGTCATCTCAGACAGCCAGGGTCCTCTGCTGTCTCCTATGGGACGGACTCCAGACCCACTGTTGGCTGGCAGTACCTGTACCCCAGTTTGCAGACATTAGGACACAGCTGGCATGTTAGGGCACCCACCACTGTCCTGGTGGGTTATGGGGGCTTGAAGCCTGACCCTGGACCACCCTGCACGTGATGGGGGGCCCTTGGGCAAGTAGGCACCACCACACGCTCCCCACACCCCCACCCACCCACCCACCAACACAGCAGTGTATCCAAGCGCTAGAGGAAGCTGTTTAATGAGACGGGACACAGCACGGCTCTGTACAAAACCCCCGACTTCACCCACAGAGAAAACTCAGGAAACGAAACACGGACTCGCAGGGAGGGAGCGTGGACCCTCAGTTGGTGGGGGGAGGGGGTGGGATGTTCCCAGGGCCGTCGGAGGGCAATGGAGGCCTCATCATTGGGGGCATGGGAGTTGGGGGGTGAACCCCAGGATTGGAGGGGTGAACTCCAGGAGGCTGGGGGTGGACCCCAGGAGCTGCAGGATGAACTCCAGGAGGAGGGGGGTGAACACCAGGAGGCTGGGGATGAATCCCTGGGGCGGCAGGGTGTACCCCAGGAGCTGCTGGGTGCACCCCTGGGGCCTGGGGGTGAACTGCCGGAGCTGGTGGGTGCACCCCTGGGGCCTGGGGGTGCACTCCTGCAGATGGGGGAGGGTGGACTCCCGGGGCTGGAGGGTGGACTCCGGGGGCAGGGGGATGGACCCCAGATGTTGGTGGGTGGACCACTGGGGCTGGGGGGTGGACCCCAGGAGCTGGGGGGTGGACTCCAGATGTTGGTGGATGGACCCCAGGAGCTGGGGGTGGCAGCTGGGGCGGGCCCGGGGGCCCTGAGGGTGCAGGCCCACTGGGTGGCATGGGGGGCAGAGGCAGGCCTCCTGGCGGGGGTGGAGGCAAAGAGTCTGGCAGTGGCGGCCGGGGGGGCAAGCCATTCATCAGTGGGGGAGGTGGGCGCTTCACCCCAGGAGGCCCAGCCGGGAGGCTCGGCGGGGCTGGTGGCTTCTCCATCTTAAAGTGGAACTGCAGAAAGAACTGGAAAGAAAGGGGGAGAGCTGAGTGGGTCCTCGGGTGGGGGACAGGACGGCCAGGGCGGCCGCTGCAATGTCCCGGAACTGCCCAGACTTGCGGCGACTCACCTGCTTGGTCTCTCGGTTCCAGTGAGTCCAGAACTTGCCTTCAGCCTTGTCAATCTCCCGGCTTGGCACCTGTGCAGGGGCATGGCAGAGGAGGACCTCAGACCTAGGGGCTACCCTGTGGCCCCAGAGCAGGTCCTTGAGAAGGGGTGACAGATGCAGCCATCGGTGGCACTCTGCTGCCTGGTGGCCCCACTGCATGGGAGGGTCAAGGCTCACGCACCTTTTGCCATTGTCTATTACAACACAGGACTTCATAGGGGCACGGACAGGCAGGGGCTCTGCTTCTGTGGGGCACGATCTTGTGACACTGACGCTCTCTTCCACCCGAGGCAAGGCCCTGCCAGGAGACGCTGCCCGGGGTGAGCCGGGCTAAGGGACCGGGACAGGGACCAGCACCTCACCTTGAAGGCGATGGTCTCGTAGGGCTCGGCGGCCATGAGCAGGTACTGCCAGCGCCGGTCCGGGGGCTCGATCCTCTGCTCGTAGGCCGACATGAAGCGGTGGCGTGGCATGATGCCCTCGGCAATCTCTGGGTAGTCAATCTGTGGGGACACGACCCAGTGGCAGCGCTGCTCTCAAGGGCTCCCCCTCGTGACCAGCCCCAGGGCTCAGCTCACCTGGAAGAGGAGGCTCTGCTGGCCCATCTCTGTGTCCCGCTGCTTGGTCACTGCAACACAAGAGGGTCTCAGGTCCAGACCGGCTTGTTGCCCCCCCCAAGGCTAAGAACCCACCAATGAAAGGAGAGCCACTTAAGTCCTACGGCTGGGGGCACCGCCCAGGCCTGAGAGGGCTGTGCTGCAGGTGTCACCTGCCAGAGACCCCTCGATGGCGATGGGAAAACAGGCTCCGCGTTACCTTCCACCCAGGCCTGGGACAGCCAAGTAGGGCCGAGGACACGCACGGGGGTGGGGCTGGGGCCGGCGAGGCTGTGCTCGCCCTCTGGACAGGGCGCCCTTCACAGCAGAGCTCAGCGCTTCCAGGTGGGCCCCGCACAGCTCCGGGCACGCCACCTCCCTCCAAGCCCTCCAGTGTCTCCCGCCACATCGGGACAGAGACCTGGCGGCCTATCATGGCCGAAAGGCCTTTGGTGGCCAACCACCTAGATCCTGACACCCCTGCTGGCATTCGTCAAGCTGGCCTGTTCCCACCCTCTCACTCTTCTTCACTGGGAATGCGAAGAGCTACAAGCTCCCGCGACAGCCTGGCACGCACATAGGGGACGCCCTGCTCGCCACGGCCATACTGGGGACATTCCAGCCAGACAGATGGGGACCTGGCGGGTGGCCAGTGAAGGCCAGAGCACAGCGGTCTGTGGCTGATGGGTGGGTCACAGGTAAGGGCTCGCCCCATAGGCGCCAGCCACAGGCCAACCTGCCCCAGGCAGACCAACCTTTGTAACCTGGGCGGCCGATCTTCACAAATTTCTTCACCTCCACCTTGACCTTCTCTGGTGCCGGTTGGGCGGGGGCCTCCTTGGCCTCCTTGGCAGCTCGCCGGGCCCTGCGGGCAGGACAGACAGGACGCTGCAGCCCCCCCGCCACGCACACACACACAGCCACCAAGGCCACAGGACTAGGAGCCAGGAGCCGCCAGGAGCTGCCTGCCCCCACAGCGACCTTGTAGCGCCTGCTAGGCGAGGGGTTGGGGGGCATTGGGAGGAGGTCCCATGTTTGAATGGAAGCAGCGATGGGACAGGTATGGGCACCCTTAACTTCTTGCCACATGTCCCGCCATCACGTGTCTGTCTCCTCCCCACTCACGGAACCCCCACTCTCACGGGGTGAGGCGCCGTCCCCTGCTCCCCTCACATCCGGGCAGCTGCACCCACCCACCCATGCCAGGCTGGACACCCTGACCGCAGGCCCCGCTGGCCCCTGGCCACCTCTGCGCCATCGTCTGGTGTGGCTCAGGATGGCAGGGGAGGGCCAGCTCCTGAGCCTGGTGCGAGGCCGGGAGCCGGGCGTGGGGCCAACGTACTCACAAGTTGGTCTGGTGCTTTTTCCCTTGGGTGTGCGCAAGGTAGCTGCCCTGGGAGGAAAAGGGACGTGGTTTGGGAGCGGGAACAGGCCTGGGCTCCCTCTGCCCACTGTGCAGGGGAGAAAGCTGATGCGCAAGGCCCCCAGCACATCCGAAACAGCGTCAGCGGCGGGTCGGGGGGGTGGGGCCCGCTCATCTCACCACGCACACGGGAACCACAGAGCTCAATGCCCAACCCCGAAGCAGAACGTTTCGGGGAGTGCCCAGGGTGCATAGACGTGCATCTGTGCAGCAACGGCACCGGCGGTGCTGAAGGACAACGGATAAGCGGCAAGCCCAAGGCAGCGGTGGCCTCTGGGGACAGAGGACCTTGGCCTCGTCTGGAGCAACCCATCTCTCTCGTAGGGAGACACACTTGAGAGCACGGTCAGGCGTGCACGCCGGCCCCCGTCTACGCCCTTCAGCCTCGGCTGCATTCCGCATGTGTGTCAGGTGAATGAGCACCCTAGGACAGGCTGGGACCCTGGGGAGGGCATGGGAGGGGACGCCGGGAGTGGCACTGAGGCCCACCTCGTTGTTGTGGAGTGTCAGGCACAGCTTGCATTCGTATGAGCCCAGATGGTTCTTCATGAAGTAGGGATCCTGGGGAGGAAGACACAGCCCTTCAGACGGGGGGAGGTGGCGCCTGCAGGCCCCTCCAGCCCCACCTGGCATGGGGAGCGGGAGCTGGTCTCCTCTGGAACGGGACTAGCAGCAGACTGGGGCCGGCCCGGCAGGGGACTACAGCACTGCGGGGCCACCGCGGGGCCCGTGCAAACGAACTCCACTTGGCAGGGATAGGGGCCGACTGTGCACCTGCAGTAAGCTACAGGGTGAACACTGTGGCCACTGCCCCAAGCAGCAGGTGTCTCTGGGCAGCCCCTGGCCCCACGTCTGTGGCAGTTTTGGGTCTAGGAGGAGATGGAGCACAACAGCATGGCTGTTCACCTGTCTCCTGGGCCGGGGACACCCTGCCAGCCTCCCAAATGCTGCGACACAAACCGGACATGCATGTGAGGGAAGAGATGGTCCTGGAGACCCATGCCCTTGTGAGTCCCGTGGCAGGAAAGGCGACTGTTTGGAAACTTGAGGCAGTGGGGTATGCACTGCTGATAGCAGGGGGAGCAGACCGGTGAGGTTCAAACCCTAACTCCACACGCCAGTGGCCATGTCACCTTCGGCAATGACAATCCCTCCCCCGCACGACTGTTTCCTCTGGAAAAAGGGACAGTAACAGAGCCAACCCCATGGGCGAGGCCTGTGAGGAGCTCTGGGGGGTGCCTGGCACATACCTCAGGGGGGATCTAAGTCTAAGAGGAACTACATGCAGACCACTGTGCCTTGGGGGAAAACTGGGTAACATTCGGGGACATCTGCACTCGTCAGGACTGGGGGAGCTCCTGGCACTGAACGGGTAGGGGCGGTGGTGCTGCCCTGACACCCCACCGGGCCCAGAGGACGACCGGCCCGTGTCAGCAGTGCCCAGGGAGACCCGGGCTGCCAATGGCTGTAGCAAACGAAAACGCTGGCCTTCGAGCCCGCGGCCCATGGCCTAAGGCTCTCGACTAGTTCTCTCCACCAGTGGTTCAGTGAATGAACAAAACCAACCCCCGCAGAGTGAAAACCCCTTCACCATTGGGCGGATAACAGCGGTGGGGGGCAGTGGGGACCCGCCACTCCAGGCCAAGTCCCCTGTTCAGACAAGGAACCGAGTACCGGAGACGGCTGTGGCACAGTGGCGGGAGGGCGGCCCACCTTGTTGATGTCGATGGTCTCCAGGGCCAGCTGACGCAGGCGCTCCCTGCGGTCCCGGTTGCTCTCAGAGGAGGAGGCCACGCCCCCGCTGCCGGTCTTGCCCCCGGGGCGATGCTGGAAGTCCATGGTGAGGGCCTGGGGGCTTTATCAGACTGGAAAGAAACCTGTGGAGCACAGGGCAGAGACAGTGAGCCTGCGGAATCCGGGGCCTCCCCAGGTCTGGTGGGGGGCGCCCGCTGCAGAGCATCAGGAAGACCCCAACTGCCCCCCTCCATCCCCTGTCCCCATTGCACATCTAACCCCCCACCCAACCAGGCTTGTCTCCGAAGGACCGGGAAGAGCCCAGTCCCTTCCCAAATGGCCAGAATAAGGCCCTAAGTCCCGGGTGGCCAGCTGGGGTTGAGAAAATCATACATCCAGAGAACCCGATATGTTGGGGAAATCCGGACCCACAGAGAGACTTAACCCTAAGTGCTCAGCAGTTACAGAAAGACCGCAGCCCATGGCGCACGTCGCCCTCCTGGCAGCACAGCCACCCCAAACGAAAAGAGAGCTCACACCTCGGGAGGAAGGTCCCCACTCAGGTCCCTTGGCTCCTGGGCCTCTGGGCTGAGACAGGCACAGAGAGTCCACGGGTGGGGACCAGGAAGGAAAGAGGGGATCCCAGTGAAGCAGCCCACAGCCCCGACCTGCAGGCAGGCAGTCTGCCCTGCCCACCCGACCCCATGTGTGTCCAAAGGCAGGTGGCCCAGCCCAGGGGGACTTCAGGAGACTTCTGGGGAAAGCATTCTTAGACACTGACAATGGGGTCCTCCACACCCTAAAGAAAATTCCAGCTGCTTTCCAGCCCCACTGAGACCGACAGATCAGCACGGCCATCACATGCAGAGCTGGCAAGTTCACGGAATGGACACGAAGAATCGCAAGGTGGCTGACCAAAAACAAAAACCAACAAAAACCTGCGGAAAACTTCAACAGATGACGACAACATCCTTCTTAATTATTACAGTCATTGTCCCATGGAACCAAAATAGGACACCAAAGGCCAATTAAAACTGGAACGAACCCTTGAAAAGCAGAGACCAGCCGAGCCAAACAAGAAAAACTAAATATGAGGGCTTGGGGGTAAGAGTGAAAAAAATCTCTCGTGGATGAAAAATGAAGAAATAGGAAGCAGAGCAAAAACCTGGGCGAAATTCCAGAGAACAGAAAGAAACTCTAGAGACTGTTACCAAAGAAATAAACATCAAAGAACTAAAAGACAATGCCCCAGGGCTGGAAGGACCGAATTCTTCAGGTAGAAATGAAAAAACCCTCAATCTATGGGTCTCAGGACTTCAACCCCCGAACCTCCTGTGTCCACGAGACAGAGAGGAGGCCAGAGGCAAAGGTCGGAGAGTGGACTGGGGACAGGCATCTGAGCATAGCCCGGAGCTGCTCATGTCGGGGGAGAGCATCATGTCTGAGGAGCAATGCGCCCACAGCTCTCAATGCGGATTTCAGCCCAGAATTTAAATTTTATACCCAAACTGTGATGGTAAATAAAGCCATTTTAGATAACCAAGGGTTCGAAATCAATCGAATTCCTCAAACGCTACCTGGAAATGTGCAGATGAAGACAGGGAGGAAGAGGAGAGGGTCAGACTGGAAACAAGCCAGGCCAGGAGTGGGCTGACAGAGGTCCAGGACAAGGGCTTCTCTGCGAGGCGAGTGACCACGACAAAGAGGAGTGGCGCAGGCGGGTCTGGGAGGGACGTTCCCACGGGGGAAATAAAAAGAAAAAAACAAAACCAGTTCGTTTAGACCTGCGAGGGAATGCAGTCTATCCCCGCGTGAGGTACTGGGGCTTCGAGGCAAAAAAAAAAGAGACAGACTATTAGAAAACAAGAACTCAAGAAACGAATCAGCTGCTGGGGGGGGAGGGGGAAGGACAGCGCAGGAAGCGCAGCCCGCGCAAACGAGCTGCTCGCCCCAGAGCGATCAACTTAGTCCCAGAAAACGGACCGAACCGACTAAAGGCTCTACTACGTGCACCCCCCCCCCCATGGAAGGTGGGTGGGAGCCAGAATGAGGAAGATCTCGTCTACGGCGGCAGGGGGTCAGCAGGCCGGTATGGGGCCTGCGGCGCCGGGCTGAGCGGGAGCCGCTGCCGCCGCCTCCCCCACCCTAGGCCCCGACGCCGAGGCTCAGGGGGGCCGAGCGGCTCCCAAACCACAGAGCCGGTCAAGGAGCGGACGCAAAGGCACACTCAGAGCAGTCCCCGGTCACACGAAGGGGCCCTGGGGGCTGCGACCCCGCGGGGTGTCTTCCCGGGCAGGGCCGACGCGGCGGCCGGCCTCCGGCGCCCCTCGCCCCGTCCGAGGCCCCCCCCCGTAGGCCCGGCCTCCGGTGCCGCCGCCCCCGCCCCCGCCCCGGCCCTCACCTGTGCCTGACGCCGCGGCCCGCGTGCCTCCGCCACGACCTCACGCTGCGCACGCGCGGGCCGAGCGAGCACTTCCGGGGCACGCGCTGAATGGGCGGGGCCTAGCGCGGCCGGAAAGCGACTGCGCATGTGCACGGGGCTCCCGGAGGCCTCCGCCGGCTCCCGCGCGAGAGCGTGCTCTCGCGAGAAGACGCTTTCCCTTCCCCCCGCGCGGCCCGGTCGTGTTCGTCCCCGCGAGCGGACGCGGGGCCGCACCTTCCTCGCCCGCCGTCCGCGCGCCCCGGGAGGGAGCCGGGCCGCCCGGGTCCGGCTGGCGCAGGCGCAGGCGCTCCGGACGCGCGTCGGGGCGGCGGCGCGGGGTGCAGCGGGCGCGGCGGGACCCCAGGCGGGAGGGTGGTGCCGAGCTCCCAGGCTCGGGTCCCGGGGCGCCATGCGCTACAACGAGAAGGAGCTGCAGGCGCTGTCCCGGCAGCCGGCCGAGCTGGCGGCCGAGCTGTTCATGCGGGCCCCGAAGAAGGGCAGCGGTGAGCGGGGTGGGCGGGGGGCGGGGCCGGGCGAGTGGGGGGCCGGGGGTTGGGGCGGCCGCCGAGCCCGCGACAGCCCGCCCTGTGTCCGCAGTGCTGAAGCGGCGGCTGGTGAAGCTGGTGGTCAATTTCCTCTTCTACTTCCGGACGGACGAGGCCGAGGTAGGCGCGTGGAGGCGCGGCCCGGCCCGGGCGGGGGTCCGGGGAGCCCGGGCGGCGCACCCACGCCTCGTCTGCCCCCAGCCTGTCGGAGCGCTGCTGCTGGAGCACTGTAGAGTCGCCCAGGAAGAGCCCACTGGCTTTTCTATCAGTGAGTGCGTGGTGACCCCCAGCTCCGCCCCCGTAGCTGAGCCCGCGGGGCCCCGTGGGGCTCCTCCCCTGTGGGGCCGGCTGTGCGTACCCGGCCCGGCCTCGCCCTCGTTGTCCCCGTCCCGCAGGACACCAGGGTTGCCCCTCTCCGTCGGGGATCCCTGCTCTCTAGTGTTCCCTACTGGTCTTTCACCTGTTCTCAGTGCCCAGCTTTGTGTCAGCGACGCCGGGGGATTTTCTTGGGTCGCCTGGAGGAGAGGGTTGGATTTGCAGGAAAAGGAAGAGCTTTAACTAGTTCCTAGGGGCGGCGGTAATGTGGGGCCACAGACTGGCACCGCCCAACATCAGGAATTGCTCTCCCCCAGTGCTGGAGGGCAGAAGTTTGAGATTGGGGTGTGGGCGGGACCGGTTCTTTCTGGGGGAGGGTCTGTCCTGGGTTCACTCAGCTTCTGGAGGCCTTTGGCAATTCGGTGGCCCCGGGCTTGTAGAAGTGTCACCTCATCTCAGCCTCCACCGTCTCGCAGCCTTTCCCCGACGTGTCTGTGTTCCAGATTCCCCGTTTTATGAGGACACCAGTCTTACTGTGATGCGTGTTCATCCTGCTCTGGTGTGATTTCGCTATAACGTCATCTGTGACAACCTTTTGCACCAGTGCGGGCCCCGTCCTCAGGCAGCAGGAGCGGGCCTTGATCCTTGATTGTCCCCATTGGGGGATACAATTCAACCCACCACCAGTGAGGAAGCAATGAGCCTGGGCTGGCCCTGGAGGGAACAGCTGTGGACAGTGGCCTGTGGCCAGCAGGGGTGGGAGTGAGCCGGGACAGACGGGCCCCTCCCTTGGCAGGCTTCGTCGAGGACCCGGAAAGGAAGTACCACTTTGAATGCTGTAGTGAGGAGCAGTGTCAGCAGTGGATGGGAGCTCTGCGTCGAGCCAGGTGGGGCATGGGCTGGCCCAGGGAGGCCTGGGGGGGCCGGGGTGGGAGCGGGGATGCCCTGAGCACTGGCCCCTTTTCTCTCCCCCCAGCTACGAGTTCATGCGCAGGAGCCTCATCTTTTACAGGAATGAGATCCAGAAGATGACTGGCAAGGTGGGTGCGGGACACGGGATGTGGGGTGGGGGGTTCCTGGGCTGGGGCTCACACTGCCATCCCCCCAACACCACAGGACCCCTTGGAGCAGTTTGGCATATCAGAAGAGGCTCGGTTCCAGCTGAGTGGCCTGAAGGCGTGAGTCCGGTGTCGGGCTCCTCAGCTTCACTCCCGGGGTTGAGCCCGGACTCCAGCCTGGATCCGCCAAGTGAGCTGGTCCGGCTTAGAGACTTCAGAAGCCTGAGGCTGCTGGGGATGGGTGAGCACTGTGCCTAGGGACCCGCCAGTGCCACACACTGCTGCCAGGGACAGGCATCTACTCCCAGGCGCTGTGCCCAGTCTTGCAGGCACGTCTTCCAGGACAGCTCTTCTGCCCGGCGCAGGCTGAATGTGCAGAGCTCGACGCTGCTGTGAAAGCTGTGAAAGGAACGGGCTGCACCCCAGGTCACTGTGAATTCTGCCCCAAGGGCCGGGTTGGCAGGTGCCTCTGGGCAGAGCTGGAACTGTTTGCCCCCGGGCCGGTGGGCTCGTTCTGTTTAAATAAAGGTACCTCTTTTTCACACGGGATGGGGTGCAGTGATTGCACAGCAGGACGTGTCCTCCACAGGCTGGTTGGGGCTGGCTCTCTAGAGGAGTGAGGCTTCTGGGGGACAGGCTCAGGTGCCTGGAAGAGGCTGGGCTGTCCAAATAGTGGGGAGACCCAGGGCCTGGCAAGGCAGGGAGGTCAGGGACCCAGGCACTGGGCCTCTGGGGCTCCCAGATGCGGGAGGGCGGAAGGAGTGTGCTGCGGTTCTTAGGTGGCCTACAGTCCTGTCACAGGCCTCCCTCTCAAGTGCAGGCAGGGCCTCAGGGACGGTTTTGCCAACACTGAAGTCCCAGTCACTTGGTTTTAGTTCCTCAACAGCTGTCCCCAGGGCCTGACCTACTCCTCGTCAGCTGTGGCCCTGGACGGGCTAGGCCTCCCCAAGCTAGGTGCTTGCTGTCTGCCAGCGCCATGGCAGCTGCCTTCAGGAACACGCCCAGCCTCTGCCGGGAGTGACCGTGCTCGAAGGCTCTAAGGTCTCACTGCATCCTAACCAGTAAGAAGCACCAACATACGAGGTTCAAGTGGAAACGAGCCTTTTATTACAGTCTAGAGACGGAAATCAGTGCAGCGGGGTTCCCTTAGGGACGAGGTCAAGCCAGAGGAACGGGCCATACCAGCGCCCACGGAAGCAGTGCAGGAGAGCGACAAAGCCGGCTGTCGGTTACAGTTGTGGTCGAAGCTTTGTGAGGGGGTGAGCAGAGGAAAAGGGCGAGAAGCCAACTGTCACTGCCACAAACGGCACAGATGAATCGGGGTGGGGGGTGGGCCTTAAGAGGCCACAAGGTGGAGCTGGAAGAGAAGGCTGCCCCGCCCGACTGCAAGGCCTTCTGAGTTAGCATTTCCTGAGCAAAGCGCCTGGCAGCCCGGGGCTCCCTGAGGTTGCCTGCGGTCACAGCAGCACCGGTCCCCGCTCCCTGGAGACCAGACCCTGCGCCCCACAGGGCGCAGCCTTCCCCCCCGGGCTGCCCTCACTGCCAATGGCGGACGGACGAGGGCTCTCGGGGTCAGGAGGGCCTGTCATGCAGGAGTGGAGATGCAGGGAGCACGGGCACACGGTACCGCTGAGGCGAAGCAGTACTGGGCACAGGGCTGCTTGGGTCCAGCTCAGGGACACGCCACGTGCTGTGACTTGGCTACTCTCAGCCCTGTCGCTCATTAGGAAGCCCTGTGCTCCTGATGGGGGGGCACAGGATTTGGGGTGAGCACAGCACCTTAGTGCACCAAGAGCACCGACGGGGGCGTGGAGCCAGGGCAGCAGTTATAGGACAGCCAGTTACAGGAACCTGTCCAAGCACCATCATCAGCCTGGACTATTGCTCTGGACCAAGTGTCACCCAGCGGCTGAGGCCTGCTCTGCACCCTTCTGGGCCCGTGTCCAAAGGCCACGGCAAAGGCCGCTCCAGCCCCGCCCCTGGGATCAGGAAGGACTGAGCCCCGGGCAGGCAGAGGGTCCCTGTCAACTGTGTCTAGGAGGACAGGGAGCACTGGCCAGATGGGAGAGGATGGAAGCTCAGGGCTTTTTCTCTGGGAGCAACTGAAGCCGCTACACAGCCCCACCTTCAGAAAAACAAGTTCGCACCTTTCTTGGTGGGTGCCACCTCCCAGGGACAAGCACCTGAAGCCAGGACTTTCATTGCACCTGCCTAGTCCTTCTGGAGCACCCATGTGGGGTCCAAGACCCCTGCCAGCCAGGACCTTTGGCTGGTGGCTCTCCCCAGGGAGTGAGGGATTTTGGCACACCCAGGGATGGGGTACACTGCTCAACCGAGATCCAGGATGGGTCATAGACCGCTGCACCTGAGGGCCCGAGAAGCCTGCTAGCAACCCTAGGAAGCAGCCAAACAGCCCTGCCGCCACCCCACACGGTCATTGCCAAGCACCGTGGAGGCTGCAGGTCCGCTGGAGGCATGGCACAGCCCCATGGACTGACCAGAGGAACGTGGGGCACCCTGGGCCAATGCCACTTGTTTGCACTTGAATAAATAAAAAGGTTTTTACCTCCTCACTTTTCTTTAAAGTTTACTGTGCATTATACAGTCTAAAAATAAATGGAAGTCAAGTCTATGAAATTTATAAATTTTCATCACATCTCTATAAAATACTGTCACTCGTCAGTGTGACTCTCTTCTGTACAAACACACCAGGCACCCACGGCTAACCTGCCCCATGCCCCAGCCGGCAGCCGTGGGCTGGCCATGTACCTGTCGGACGGCGCGAGCCTGCAACAACAGACACACAGAGTAAAGCACTTGTTTCCCAGCGGCCCCGCGTCAGAGTCGAGTCCCCGAGCTTCCCCATGAGCACCACTCACAGCAGCCCCCACCCCGCCCCCGTGCAGCATCGGGGCCCCCCACCCGCCATCCTGCCAGAGGTGCCATCCCTGGACCCAGGGCTGACAGTCTGACCGGGAGTGTTCACAGTGACGGGGGAGGGCCTTCTCTGGAGGCATCAGAAGCAGGGACTCGCCCTCGACTTGGACAGGTGTGCCTTTGGTATGGGAGTGTGCGGGGAAGGCGGGGCGGGCGCGGCGAGGACTGATTTTGGCGTTGGTCACCCTTGAGTCAGCACCAAGAGAACTTGGAGGCGGCGAGGCCTGGCGACGAGATAGCACCGGGCCCGGCTGTCGGCGTCTCCGATGGCGGGCCAGTCCGTCGGGCCGATGTCTTTATATAGATCCTCTCGTATATAGTATTTACACTTCTCGATAGGTTGCCTTTATAACTTCGGTGGAATAAAATAAGTCAACGTTGTTTATACTTTTAAAAAACGATAAATACTTTATCTAGAACTATGGACAGTACGCGCTGGAGCCAGGCCCAGCGTCTCCCGCAGGTCTGAGCAGCGTGGACTCAGCAGGGCCTCATCCTCGGTCTGTCCCGCGGCCACCGGTCCTCGCGCAGGTCTCCCAGTTGAGGTAGAAATCCTAGTTACCTGCAGAGACAAGCGGGGGAGGGAAGGCGGACCGGCGTCAGCGTTCCTTGGAGAAGCCCACGTCCCCGGGCCGGGGAACCAAAGCCTACAGACGGACAGACGGAACGTGGTCCTCACAGACACCCCCAAGCCATGCCCCTGGCCCAGTCGGAGGTGGGAGGTCACTGTCCCAAGACCCTTTGTGGACACTGGGTCCCGGCCTGCCCCTTCCCCAGGAGCCTGAGAACCGAGACCCTCCTCATCTCACTGCTGGGCACTGCTCACGAGGGCCTGTGAGTAGCCCCGCTGACCGGCCCGCACTCCCTCCCCGGAGGTGAGCAGCCCCTGTCCAGCCCAGGGCCCACCTGTGCCAGGCGCAGGGGAGGCAGTTGTCCACTGTGGGCCAGATTGGGGCGCCTGGCACCCAGGGGCTCCATGCGTACACCTGAGCTCTTCCGGCCGGTGCAGGCCACAGAGCCTTCTCTCATGGCATGAGACCTCTGTGAGCTAGAGCCACCCTACCTTCCAGGCCTTTCCACGAGGACTGAGGTACAGCCTGTCCCCAGACCCCCGCCCTAACCGGGAGATCGTCACATTCCTATGGCCTCACGTCTGTTTCTACTTAAAACACATGCAGAGGGCTGAGAACGGCAGGAGACCTCACGCCTGGCCATCCCCCACATGCCGGCCCCATAGGCTGGGGACTGGCCCTGGAAGGCCCTCGCCCCAGAGGACACTGAGACAGCACCAGCGGTGGCGAGTCAGCTGCTGCGGGGCCCAGCTTTCCAATGGCCTCATGGTCAGTGGAGGGGGCAGATGGGGCCCTCCCTGAAGCCTCGTTGCCACCGTTGTCACCCAGTCTAAAGGCGGGCCCTTCCCGCACTGCTCTCGCTGACCCCACACTGATGTCTGAAATGCACGAACGGCCCACTGGGAGCGTCGCCCACCCACCAGGTGGCCCGGTGCGTGGTTGGGGGCCTGCAGAGGAGCCCGGCTTCTGAAGGCCCAAGTCCCAGGAGCCTCCAACGCATTAACTTTCCCTAAAACTCTGTGAGATGCATCAGAGAAAAAGGCTGAGACAAGCCCAACAGCAGACAGGCGGCAAGGACGGGGTTCTGAGTGGTCCCCACGGCCCCGCACTAGGGCTGCCCAGGTCCCTGGCTGCTGCAGACATGAGACCGGAGAGCAGCAGTGAGACCTAGCCGGGCTGCACGGGTCAGGCTGCCGGCGTCCTCTACCTCCTGCTGGTCCCCTCCCTGCGGGAGCGTGGCAGGGACCCAGCATGAAGGCTCAGGCGGGCAGGGGCCGGCCCCTCCCTGCACGAGCTGCGGGAGCCCGTGGGCCACTCTCCGAGGGGCACGGCCACCCTTCCCACCCTGCGCCTCTCAGAACCGACGGCGTCCACCCGTCGGCCGTGACCAAGCGGCCATGGTCCCGGGCCCCTCCGTTCTCTGCGAAAGGAAGGACAATTGAGTTCTCATATGGACCAGCTGGTCGGGCTCTGGCCTTACCTTACAGAACAGAACTGCTAGCTAAGCAAGGTCTTTATCGCGGCTTAACCCCCGCAAGGCGCGCGGCATAAGGAGGCGGCATGCCAAGGGAAACCCACACGGCGGACGGCCCCGTGGAGCTGGCCTGCGGGAGCACGGGTGCGACCTGGGCCAGGGCCAGCCCGGGCAGGTGCTGGTGGTGCACCGTGAAGGAGGGGCAGGAGACCTTGTGCGGGAGGGAGGTGAGCTTGATGGACAGAGCGCTGTTAGCAGGCGGCAAGGAGGCGGCAGAGGAGACAGGTAAGAAAGCTTGGTTAGCCGAGAGGGGTGCAAGGTTCTGCAGGAGCACAGGCTCAGAGTTAGCGGGGTGCAGCGCGGGAGCAGGAGGCAAGGCAACGTTAGGAGGCGGGGGTGAGTGGAGGGTGGGCGGCCCCTTGGGGGACTGGCCCGGGGGCGGAGGAGGTGGGGGCGGGGGTGGCCTCGGCTCCACGGAGGGCGGGGCCTGAAAGGAAGAGGTGGGGGTGCTGGCCACCGCCTGCCGCGGGTTTAAGCTTAGCGTGCTGCTGTGACACGCAGCCCCGCTGCTGAAACTGGCTCCAAACGGATGAGCGGAGGCGGAGGGCACCGCTTGGTTAAAGACACCTGCAAACAGGAGAGAAAAACTCAGCTTCAACAGGCAGCATTCTCCAGGCGAGTGAAGAGACACACGTGAGAGGGAAGAGCAGATGGCAGCTGCGGCTCCGCGTGCACGCAGGTGCGGGGCAAAGCAGCAGGCAGGATGCAGGCGGCCAGGTGAGACTTACCTGAGGGCAAGGCCCCGGCTGCATCCCCCTCGGCACGCCCCGGGCTCCCAGCTGCGAGCGCCTCCTACCTCTGCCCAGCAAGTAGCAGGCAGAGGACCCCAGCCACAGCCACGCTCCAGCCTACCCGGAGCTGCTGCGCGACAGGCACCGTGGCCACGCTCTTCCCGGAGCCAGCCCTCACGGCCGCCGGGTCCACGGCTGGCCAGGTCTCACAGCGACCTCCACAGGGAGGCAGAAAGCCCTAGACTCTCCTGGAGTTACAAGACGCCACCATGACCAGAGCGCCTGACAGGCCGACTCACGCGCGAGTGCTCTGCCCGAGCGACAGTCACATCTGCGTTTCGTGAAAAGGTGGCGGGTGCAAAGTGGACACAAGGGGACACGCGGGCACAGCCTCTCGCCCCTTAGGGGGCTCTGGAAAGGAACCTGCAAAGCAGTCGTGGTTAAGCCCAGTGGTCCAAGAGGCCTCAGCGATGGCCTGCAGCTTGGTGCCTCGGACCCCAGAGCAGATCCCCAGGGACCTGAGCGTCAGACAGGAGAGACACATGTCTGCTTACCTCCAACTGCGCCGCCTGCCACCCCGGAGGAAAAGCTGCCCATGGCGTGCGAGTTGGTCAGTCTGGTGGCAGCGGACGAGACGTGCGCCAGGCCAGCGGCGGTGGGCACGGAGCTGAACAGGGACTGCAGCACAGACGGGCCCAGGTTGGCCTGCAGGGACA
The DNA here is from genome assembly GCA_030015415.1 of Cynopterus sphinx. Lineage (NCBI taxonomy): Eukaryota > Metazoa > Chordata > Mammalia > Chiroptera > Pteropodidae > Cynopterus > Cynopterus sphinx. Next base: position 37,479,539 of record CM057390.1, on the reverse strand, counting down.
TGGGGCCCAGGGAGAACGATGGGCTGGGCGCGAAGGTGCCCAGGAAGGGCCGGTGCGTCTGGGCAGAAGGCGCCGCGCTGCCTGTTGAGGACGCCGCTGTGGCGAGGCCCGGGCCGCTGAGGAGGCCCCCAGGGGGCACGGCAGCGGCGGAAATGAAAAGGTTGTGGCCGTTCTTGAAGTCGGGCTCGCGGTCCCGGGCCTTGCCCGCCTTGCCGTGTGCCGAGGCCTTGTCCGAGGGCGCACACGTGGGGGGGCCCAGCTCCGCCTCCCTGCCCTTGCCGCCCTCGCCCTTCGGGCCGCCCAGTCCGTCCAGCTGCCTCTTGTTCACAAAGGGGCCGGGTTCCGTGCCAGCCTCCTTGCCCCGTGGGGCGGGGAAGCTCAAGGGGGCGCCCAGGCCAGCCGCCTCGGGGGCCTTGTGGGAGAGAGAAGCACCATCACTGAAGCTGTGTAAACTGAGGTCAGCGGCCAGGCCCCCGCTGAAGGTGAAGCCGTTGGAGGGGTTGCTGCTGGGGCTCAGCCCACCGGCCCCGGGCATAGCCCCGGGGAAGCTCTTCCTGGGGTGGGCGGCCAGCTTGGCGTCGGCCAGGCCGGGTTCCTCCAGGGCGGGCCGGAAAGCAAACAGGGAGTTCTGGCTCAGGGCGGGGCCAGCCTGCAGCGGGCTGTCGGCGGCCTTGGCCAGGCCGAGGTCAGAGATGGGCGAGAAGGTGGCCTTCCACTTGCTGCTGTTGACTGGCTCGCTGGCAGGCATGGGCTTCCTGGCCGCCAGACCACCGCCTGACAAGGAGAGGCAGGGGCTGAGGCCTGGGTGCCTCCAAGGGGCCAAGCGGGATGGGGGCTGTGGTGCTCGAAGGGGTCTTGGAGGGGGATGCATGGGCTCAGGGGAGGACCTTGCCCCGAGATGAGAGCATTTAGATCCACGAGGGGCTCTTCTGGGGGCCAAGCTGGCCTGCTGCAGGCAGGCAGCACGGAGCCACACTCTGGGCCCACGATGGGAGTAGAGGCTGACTGCCCCGGCCACTGAGGCCATGTACCCGGCAGCACCGGGGCTGACCTCTGGCTGCCAGGAACACCTATGGCAGGAAGGACCAGGGTGGCAGGGAGCGGCCAGGCAGCGGTCCCATCACAGGGGTCAGTGGGCGGAGGCCCAGCATCACTGCCACCCCGGGGCTATGTCACCTGGCACTGGAAAATCATTTGACGGGAGCACCGTTACTCACCATTTTCCAAGGTTTTTGGAGGAGACTTGCTTTCCAAGGAGATAGTTGCAATTTTCCTTTCAATTCTATCAAGAAAAAAAAAACAAACACGGTGACTTGACCCATGTACATGTGAAACTGGACACCGAGTTCCTTGAGGGACTGGGCCGCGGGGGACATCAAGACCTCTTTTGAGAGAACCCACAGCTGCCAGGCAGACCCTGGTGCCCTCATGCCCGAGGGGTGGCCCCAGAGCTGTTGCGGTGCTGTCGCTGGTGGGGAGAGGCCTGACGGCTCGGCCACGGCAGAGGCCCAGAGACTCCGTTTCCCCACAGAGACACACGCGTCCCAGGAGAAAGCGCCTCCACCCACTGCTCTCTTGGGCCCTGTCTGACTCCTCAGGTGCCTGCCATGGTGAGTCGTGCCGTCTGGCATGTCGTGTGTGTGGCAGGCAACGCACAGCTGCCACGGCAAACTGGAAGCCACAGCAGCACCAAGGTGCAAACGGTGTGCGTTGTGTCGCACTTTAGATCTGTCCCAACGGACACTCTGACCTCCAGAGACACGAGAAAACTTCTGAAAGATTTCAGGGACTGCTGGGTGGGACGTGCCCAACACGCGCGAGCACCCGAGGGCAGCTTTTAAAGCTGTGACGGGCGTGTGTGGAAGAAAAACGAAACGAAATAACTGCGACGAGGCATCAAAAGCATAAGCAAGACAGTGTAGGTAAAAAAGACCGTCACAATTTAACGTTTTTCATGCTTTCAAAACACCAGCAAGAAAGGAGAGACAACCCAGGGAGTGGAGGGGATGCTCGCACACCACGTGTCTCCGAGGGCCACGTCCCTAGAACACACACGTCACTCTCGTAAATAAATAACAAGGACCTGCACAGACGTGGCTCCACAGGCGACACCTGAGAGGACGCTCAACAGCACCACTCCTCAGGGACACCCCCAAGAACAGATGTCCTGTTAGAAAACAAAACCAGAGGACGGGTGCCAGCAAGGGTGCGAGGCTGGTGGACACCCACAACAAGGTGGCCGCTGCTCAAAAACTTAATCGACATGGGACCCAGCAGACCCCATAACCAGCGTGAGGTTAATGGAGACAAACGAACAGTCACGGGAGTGGTTCACGGCGACATAATTCACAGCTGCTCTAACTGGCAGCAACCCAAGTGTCCACGCACGGATGACGGATCAACACCACGTGACCCATTCACCCAACAGCCCTAAAAAGGAGGGACATCCTGACACCCGTGACGACGTGGGTGCAGCACCTGGAGAACGCTGTGCTTGGTGGCAGGGGCGTGACGCAGACAGACACGTCCGGTGTGTCCTGCTCACAGGGGCTCCCGGAGGAGTCACCGGAGGGGGAGCAGCTGGCCGTGAGAAACCGCGCCCACCAGCTCAGGGCACGTGCAGGCGGCCTGTCCCCAGAGGTCGTGCCTGACTGCGGGGGCCTGTCCTTCTGAGCCCTGATGGGGGACGCCTCTCCCTCAGAGCCATGCCCGTCCCCCCACCCCCACCCCGCACCTGGCGCTACCCGGCTCGTCCTCGGAGCCTGGCTCCTCGTCCGAAGTCAGAGGGGAGTAGTGGGCCCCGTTAGTCTGGCTCAGTGGCTTCTCCTTCTTGAGCACGGGCGGCTGGTCATTGTCCTGGTAAGGGATGGGGGAGCTCTTCAGGGAGCTCTCAGGGGATGAGATGGCTGTGATTTCCAAGGGCTGGTTAATGTTGTTGACCTGCAGGGTGACAGACACGGCACGACCCTGTGAGCAGCTCCCGTCCACCGACCCCGAGGGCTACGCTCGGTCCCTCAGTGTGGCCTCATAGGTGGCAGAGCACCCCGTGCCGCCCCTCCCCGCATGGTGGGCTCAAGAACGAGAGGCCCAGCACCCGGGCGCCCACTGGTCTGTGCTGGGCAAGGCCCCGCTTCCTGCCCAGCGTTCCCTCTGGGCCTCACCATGGAGTTGAGGTTGAGGGGGGACCCTGAAGACTGTGTGAAAAGCCCGGCGACGGACGGCAGGGCCCGGCGCTTGGGGGACACGCCCGTGCTGAGGCTGGGCGTGCCCACGGATGCCCGCTTCCTCCTGCCCCGCTTGCGGCTGTCCTGCCCGTGGTTCTGGGTGCCCGCGGGCAGAGGGCTGTGCTTGCTGGAAGGCGACTGCTTGGCGCTGCCGGTGCTGGCTGACACGGTGAACACGGCCCTTCTCTTAGCCTCGCTCTCTAGATCCGAGAAGCCGGCCTCGGAGGGCAGGTCCCCTTTGCTGGCATCGGGGAGCAGGCCCTGGGTGGCGCCGAGCCGGGGGCTGGCACACAGCTGGTGGGCAGGGGAGGCTGGTCCGGAGTTCCGGGGCTGGGCCAGCAGTGGCGGGTGCTGCGGCGGAGAGGTGCGGGAGCCCACGGGTGCGAAGAGGCCTCCCAAGCTGCAGGACTCGTCAAAGGCAGAGGGCTCAGCCCCAGGAGCGAGCGGAGCCGGGCTGCCCGCCAGGGCCCCAGTGATAGCCACGGAGCCGGCGTAGGAGAAGCCTGCTGGGAAGAACGCAGTAATTCAGAGGAGCCGTCCCAGGGGAGGACGCCTAGGCTGGATAGGACGGCACTGCCCCAGGTGGAGCTGGGCAGGGCGCTCAGTCCCCATGTCACGGCTGCCACCGGAGACGGCCCCAAGAGACCGGGCAGGCGTAAGGTCCCTCCCGCCACGTCTGAGGCCTGGAGCCTGTCCACCACTCCCCGCGCCCTCTCTGAGGCTGCTTTACAGGGTCAGAAAGCTGGTGGCGCTAACTGGCACAGGACTTGGGACTTGCCCAGAATGTGTCATGCTGCTGGCTGCCACGCCCTCCTCTCCCTGCACTGGCGTGGGAGCGCACCAGGGGACCAGAGGTCCTGGGCACAGCGCAGAAAATGATTTCCAAACTAGCCACGTGCTCACGTAGGCCAGTAAGCTGCGGCCTGGCCTGTGGGGGTTTGCAGTGTTCCCGGCACAGGCCCACCACCCGCCTACCGGCTGCCACACCAGGGCCAAGCAGCTGTGGCAGACCCAGCAAGCTGCAGAGCCTCGGTGTCTCCCGGCCTGTGTCAACACAAAGGCGCACTGAGACTCAGCTCTGCAAAGCGGACCAGGACCCAGGAGCCACAGTGGTTTGACAAGGATGCGGCCAGCACGCCGCCCAGGCCGGGGTACACCAGGCCGAGCATGCCCATGGCAGGACGCCAGCCAGGGGCTCCGCGATGTGCCAAGGGCTGGACGCCCCGGGACTCACCATGCCGCTGCGGTCGGCAGGAACGGTGGTCATGACTCAGCACCGACCCCGTGGCTGGAGGAGCCGGGCTCTGAGCCCAGGCTGAATGTCTGGGGGCCTGGCTGAGACCCCCGGTCTGCTCAGACCTTGTGCCAAGCCCAGCCCTGGGAGTGGGTGGGGCACCCTCACCTGTGGGGGCCAGGGTGAGGCCTTTGCTCCCCGTGCTGTGGGCGTGAGCGCCCACCTGCTTCTCCAGGGTGGACGAGGACTCCCGGGCCTGCGGCACAGGACTGGGGGTGCTTCTCTGCGGGGAGAGAGGGCGCCGTCAGCTGAGTGGGGCCGGCGGCTGAGTGCAGGGTCACAGGCCACAGGGCGTGCCAAGGGCCCAGGGAAGGGAGGACGCACAAGCGTGAGCAGAAGCCCGAGTGACCTGCTCAGGGTGTGGGGAGGAGCAGATGTCTGACCAGGGCCCTAAAGGCTGGCTCTGGCTAATGGGCGCAGGCGGGGAATGAAGGGGACAGGGTGAGCAGGGGGCCACAGCTGTGACTCTCGTGTGGAACGAGATGAGAAGTCCGTCCACACCCCACCTTTACACACGTTCACAGCAGCCAAGGTGGGACAAGACATGTTCACTGACCGACAGACACACTCTGTGCCACCCACACAGGCAGTGTCACTTGGCAATGAAAGTGAGGAGGTGCTGACACGTGCCACAATGTGGTTGGACCCTGAAGACACATGACTCTCGGTGAGACACTGGACACAAAGCCCCACCGTGCACGACTCCACGGACACAACACGTCCAGAACAGGGATGTCCACGGAGACGAGAAGAGAGTGAGTGGGTGTCAGGGGCTGGGGTGGGGGTGGGGCTTCCTTTCGGGGTGAAAGGTGGCTCTGAATGGGACGGGGTGGGTGTGTGTCCCAATGAATGTGCTGGACGCCACCGACTGCATGCTTTGATGGCCACTTATGTGCGAACCACGTCTCAGCAGAGGAGCTGCGTCGCGTGAGCCCCAGTTCCCATGAGTGCACACGCGCGAGGCGGGAGGAGGCACGTGGGGCTGCAGGAAGGGGACAGGGCTTCTGGCTTCTGTCACACCCTCAGCTCACCCCTCCCCACCTGCAACGCCACCACTGACAAAGGCCTGAGAGAGAAGCAGGGCGTCACTGCAGGTTTCAGACTTTCCACTTTTCTTGGGCTCCGTGGTGTGTTCACGGCTCAACAAAAAGGGGCGCCCCCAGACGGAAGCCCCCTGCCTGCACTGGCACTCTGGGACCGGCAGTGTCCTGGAGCCGGGCCTGGCCCCCAAGGCGCCCGCCCACTCACCACCTTCTCGGCGCGGCTGGGCAGCACCACGCTGGCCAGGGGGATGCTGACGGGCAGCTTGCTGGGCTGCACGGTGCTGAGTGGGATGCTGACGGGCAGGCTGGTGATGGCCTCCCCGCTGCTGGCGTGGCCACGTTCCTTCGGACCCTGCGGACAGAGTGGACTACCTGCTCCTGCTGACCCGCGCACACCCAGCCGCGAGTCCCACCCAAAGGGTGCAGAAACTGTCCAGCCATGGACGAGGGCCCACAGCAGTGGACGGTACCTCACCCCCGGAACCCCCTCCCACTGCTCGTCTTGACCCTCCACACCCCGTGGCAGGTCCTCGTGCTCGGACCCGCCAACATCTCCCAGCCCTGCTGCCACATGCAGACAGAACCGCCCTCCCCATACTGTCCCCGTGGGCACTGCCTGCCCAGCTGGGCCATGCTGCGCAGCCAGGTGATGGTGAATGGGGGCCCGAGGAGCCCCAAGCCCTCCACCTGCCCACGGTCTGCTGGCTCCACCAGCCTCCCCGGGACACCCTCTCCCAGCAGATCCGCTCCAGGTGTCCGCTGAGTGACCGCACTCAGCCCGGGTGCAGGTGAGGAGGCCTGGCCCCACCCCTGCCCCACGGGCCCCTCCTGGCAGCTGCCCGCACCTTCTCGCTGCCCTTCTCTCCGCTCATCTGTAAGGCCACGGGGGACGAGGGCCGCGGCTCCTGAGGGCTCAGCTTGATGCCGTTAGCAAGGCCTGGACTGTGGTACGGGAGGCCGTTCTCCTTGACGTGCTCAGATCTGGAACGAGAAGCATCCCCTGGTCACTCCCCAGGGAACCCCCGCGGCCGTGACTTTGCATTCAGAGCTGGTGGCCTGGGCCAGACCCCTGAATCCTCCTACATGGAGGTGCTCCTGCTACCCAGACCCCTGACAGCTTAAGCCCTGAGGGAGGCCACAGCCCGTGCACTCACCGCGGGGGCAGCTCGCCGGTGGCGGCCTTGCCGCCAGCCGCAGGGTCCTGGCTGAGGTGCCGCCGCAGCACCAACTTGGCTGGGGAGAGCCGTGTGTAGTCGGGCGAGACCAGGCCAGACAGCTTGTCGAGCCGGGGCCGGCTGCTGTGGCTGGGGGTGCAGGGCACGACCTCCTGGTCCAGCGCCGAGGCCAGGTCCTGGGGCATGTTCTGCTTGGACGGCAGCCGGCTCAGGGCCCCGCACAGCTCATAGCCGGCTGTGTGGCGGTTCACGGAGAGCTCGGGGCTCAGGCTGCTGAAGGGTGGCAGGGAGAACTTGGAGCAGTCCAGCTCCAGGTGCAGCCGGCCGGGCTCCGCCTCCAGCTCCCGGCCCAGGCCGCCCTTCCCACGCAGGTGCATGGCCATGGCCTCGTCAGGCGGCACGCAGGACTTGAGCTGCAGGAGCTCCTGCTGCCGCTGGCTCTTCTCCAGCTCTACGATGCTGATCTGGGAGACAGAGAGTGTCAGGCCCACGGGCCCCCGCCACGTGCCCCCGCCCAGCAGCCCAGCAGAGGGGACTGGCCCAGGAGAGCAGGGAGCACGCCAATCACGGTGGCCGCAGAGACGCGGACCAGCTGCGTGGGACCGGGAGGCAGGGGCGGCCAGCCCGCGTGCCCAAGCAGCTCTGCAGGCGCACATCTGCCGACATGGAAGGGTACCCCCCGGGAAGTAAGGGGCAGAGGTCACGAGTGGAAAACGTTGGGGAAAACCCTGGAAAGCCCTGAAATGGCATTTCTGGCTAGGAGCCAGGCCGCGAGTGCAGCTTCCTCTCGGCTCACGCCCGCTGGGTGTTCTCCGGAGAACACCTGGAGAACACGCTCCGTTGCTCTATCACACAGAGCTGGAACCCAACACGGTCCCCGGGGGAGACTGCTCTTGAGGGAACATCCCTGGAAACGTGGCCGGGCTCTGGTGACAGCAGCAAAGCTCTGTCCGTGACATGAATGCAGGCTCCGGGGGCGTGAGACACCTGGGTCACGCATCGCTAGACCTCACACAGCTCGCAGGTCCGCAGACAAACTCGCTGCAGTGTTCCTGTGACAACCCACTGGGGAGGACCCCGAGGTGGGCGACCTGGTGGCTCTGCCTGCCCTGGAGCCGGGCTGGTGCTGCACCACGTGTGCCTCTGCCCTTTCCTGCCACTTCAAAGTCTCCTCCTCAAAAGTTGGCCCTGGACTGTGTGCAGCGGCCTACCCCCCAGCTCTAGCCACCCTCAGTGAGCGAGTATCTGCCAGGAAAACACAGGCCTATCTGTGCCAGGATCAGACACTCCACCAGGGGGTGCTCCGCACCCTGTGGCTGTGCCACGCCCGGGTACCCCATCCCCATGCACCCCGCTCTGTATCCCCTCCATGGCTGACCCCTGAACTGGCACTGTCCTCAAGGGAAGGGTAGCTTCAGTGGGTCTGCCCATGGCGCGGACCATGTCCTGACAACAAGGTGGAAGCCAAACGCCAACGCCCCCACCCCGCCAGGCCCGGCCCCCACCTGCAGCTCCAGGCAGCGCCTCTGCTTCTCTGAGATCTGGCTCCTCAGGGCCTGCTTCTCCTTCAGCAGCTTCTCCAGGGACAGCGTGGGCCAGTCCAGGCGCAGCTCCTCACAGCGAGCCTTCAGCTGTGGGGATGGGCGGGCAGAGCCGTGAGCCATGGCATACGGGTGGCTGTGGGGAGGATAAGACAGCCAGGCTGCCCGGTAGGGGGTCTCCTTCCTCACCACCCCCCACAGCCCCTGACACTGGGCTCTGGGAGGAGGCTAGATGGGCCGCTGGGTGGGAGTCTCCGAGAGCCGGTCCCTCCCTCCCTCCTGCTTCTGGAGGGCCAGGCTGTGGAGGTGGCCCGAGAATACCAAGGTTCCTGTAGGACATGCCCACAGGAGCATGGCGAGGGTCCCACTGGATGGAGCAGGACAGCCCGCTAGAAAGGAGATCCCTGTATGTCCAGTGACGGGTGCCCAGGGGTCCCCAGTAGAGAGATCACACAGGCCTGCACCCTGGCGACTCATTAAGGAGCCTAGCATCAGGGGACAAAGGGTCAGGAAAGTCCAGGCCCATTAAAGGCCCGTCTAGTGAAATCGTTAGCGTTCGGGACGCCGGGATGGGAACCCAAGGAGCCGCCTGCAGGCCCCAGGCCCTGATCGCACTCACCGCTCTGAGAGCGAAAGGCGACAGGAGCTGAGAACAAGACAGAGCGGGGAGCCCGGACCACCCTACACAGACTTTGGGGGCCAAGGGAACTCGTGCTCGGGAGGACATACTGGGCTTTGCCGCCACCCTTGGGTCGTCTCGGCCCCAGGATGCTAGCTTCCCGGCCTGCCAACCAGGGGACACCTGGCCCGCCCCCGTCTGGGGCCCACAGCGCGAGCTGGCTGTGGGATGCACTGGAGCCACCGCCCGCACGCACCAGCTGCAGGCTCTGGCCCCTCAGCTCCCTGTTGTCCTTCTCCAGCTGCTCCGTCTGCTCCCGCAGCTGCTGGTTGTGAGCCGAGATCTCCTTCTGAGCCTGAATCAGGTCGTCGTAGGTCAGCGCCTTCACTCCCAGCTGTGGACACACAATGGCAAGAGTGGCTCACTCCCAGCTAGACACGGCTGCCGGCACCGTGCTGGTCAGACAGGACGGAGGGGGCTACGGGCCTCCAGAGAGGGCAGCCAGGGGTGGCTCCAGGGCCCAGGTTCTAGGCCCTCGAAGAGGAAACGGTTTCCCTGGATCTGGAAGGCCTCGGTGCCACAGCCAGCCCTGCCCCCCACCCCCAGCCTGCACGCGGCCGCTTCAGCCCTGGGCATCTACCTCGTCCAGCTTCTGCTGGAAGAGCCTCCTGATCTCCTCTTTCTGCGCCTGGCAGTGGCCGAACAGCTGCTGCGCGGCTCCCAGCAGGCGGGTGTTCTTCTCCTGTGGGGCAGGAGGGGCTGGTGAGCGGAGACCACCCCAGCCCGGGCCCCCCCTCCAAGGATCTCAGCCCGTCACTGATGAAGAGCGCGGCCAGAGCGCGGCCCCCCAACGAGGAGGGGGGCCACATCCACGCACTCAGGCGCAGCACCATGCGGACTGACTTAGGGCAGCAGAGCCTCACACTGCCCACCCGTGGAAAAGCCGGGGATGAGGGTGTGGCTGGGCACACCCATGCTCCAAGCGTCACCAGAGACCCACTGGTTCTGGCAGCAGCTGTCCCCAAACACGTGGGCAGGCCCTCGGGGACAGGGAGCAGGGCATGCTGCAGGTGGGCACACGGAATCGGGCGGCCCGCACCTTCTCCTGGTCCAACAGCTGCTGCAGGCCAGCCTTGTACTGGGGGGTCTTCGTGTACGCCAGGAACTGCAGATACTGAATCCTGAAGGACTCTGGGGGAGGTGGAGGGGCAAGGTCTCAGCGCCAATGCCACGGGCCATGCAGCTCGGATTTCCCTAGGAGCTCCCCGGGCCCCATCGCTGGATGATGCTGAAACTGCCTGTCGCCCTGCGGCACTTTCAGTCCCCATGCTGCCTTGGTGTCCCCCTGGAGCCCCTCAGTGGCAAGATGCTCCTGTGAACCCCTCGCAGGTCCTGCCACTGCCACCCATGTTCCCTTTCTCCCCAACATTGGGGGTTTCTGTGATCCGATCTCCCAGTTTTTCCCAGTAAACACTGTTGATGCTGGGCCACAGGAAAGCGACAGCTTTAACAAGATCCACAGTACCCGCTCCAGTCCTGCAAGGTGGCAGGTGCTCAGTTCTCACACGGCCCTTGCTGCCCTGTGGCCTGGCCATCCCAGGCTGACTCTGCCCCACACTGAGGACCCTGGGCGGGTCACCTCCGTGGGCTGTCCAGGGCACTGCAGGGGCCGGAGCAGCCTCCCTGCCTCCCACTTGATACAGGAGCACCCCACTGTGATGACCACCTATGTTCCCAGACATTGTCCAGTGTTCCCTGGTGGATGGAACCTTGATCTCCGACAACTTCCCTGCCCCCCACCAATCCATGTGGCAGGACTGACCCTGGGCCCTAGTGACGCCAGTGTGGTCAGCCTGCAATGTGGGTATCACGGGGGCTCGCCAAAACCTCACCCCCAGCCCCAGCCGCCACGTGGGAATCGCCGTGGCACGCCTGCTCACCTAGCAGCCTCTGCAGGGCAGGGGGGGTGGGGGCCAACAGCAGCTGGTCAGGGGGATGCCGCTGCACGCTGGGAGGTAGCTGATGAAACGGGCTGTGAGGTGACTTGTACGCATCTGCGGGAGGCAGCAGCAGTCATGTGTCAATTCACACGTCGAAGACTGACCGCGCCCCCAGAGCACCCCGCATGCTGTGCAACCGCTCCCCGCTTCCACAGGTGGGACTCAGCGCAGCCCCTGGGCCACAGCAGGACTGGACATTGCGGCTCGGCAGTTCTAGAAGCCGAGACGAACGCCTTTGTGACCTAAGAAACTCCCGCAAGCAGTGTCACTTCTGCGGGGCTGCAGGTGTCCTCGGAGCCCAGGACACTGTGGGGATGGAGCAAGGCCCCGGCGAGCCTGGGACAGGGACTCGAGGGAGGGCATGGCCCGGAAAATGACCCAAGGCCTGGTGCGAGGTGTCCCTCACCCTGCGGCGAAGCTGCGGCCTGGGACACGGTCTGGGCGTGCAGCAGGTCCAGTGCAGTTGGGCTCTTCCTGGGCTTACGCTCAGGGTTCGCAGTGCTCATCTTCTTGGGGCGCCCACGCTTCCGGCCGGCCAGCTTCCTCCCCTTCTTGTTCAGCTTCTTCTTCCGCGCCTTGGAGGGAGATGGCTTCTTGATGGCGACCGTCCCTGCTTTTTCTTCCTCAGCACCAGAATCCTAGCGTACGGGGTGTCCAGGGAGCAGAACCGCCATCATTAACAAGCCTGTTACCCCAGGGGACCCCGATACCCAGGAGACCCCACATCCCAGGGGCCCCTCCTTTTGACCTCGGGCCATCAGGGCCGCCCGACACATGCGCTGGCCAGCACCGCCTCCCTCCATGGCGTGAGCAGGCGGCCGGGCCCATGCCCACCAGTGGCTATACAGGGCCAGGGTGTGGGCACTCACCACGGGGGTGTCCGCGGTCATGGCCACCTTGCTCTCAGGCACTTTCGTGGGCGTGGTCGTGTTACTCTTGTTTTCTCGTTGCTGCCGGCGCCGAGCTGCCTCTTGTTCCTCCTGGAAAGCAAGTGTGGGGCGTGTCCCCCGGTGCCAGCATGTTCCCTGAAGGCTGGCATTGTTGGGGCCCCTCCCACTCCGAAGGTGGCCACCTGGCCCCGCCCCATTCATGTCAACTCCTCTGCGCCCTGTACAGGAGAGGAAACTGAGGCGTGGAGAAGCCCGCGAGCGTCCCGAGTGGTGTGTGTGTACGCTACGTGTGAGTGGGCACCCCACACCTCTGGTCAGAAACCTGGCGGCCTTCTGAACAGTGGCGCGTGGGAGGAGACAGAATCAAAGCCCGAAGGCCCCGGGCAGTGACTGAGCAGCCGCCTGACAGACCCTCTGGGGTGCCGGGCGGCCACTGTGAGTTCCACTAGCTTCTGGAGTGTGCATTCTGAGGGCAGCCGCGAGGCCATGGGGCTCAGCCTGTTCTCTGTGCTCGGGTGCGGCCAGGACCATGTGACCATCTGCCGCCCGGAGTACAGCATGGGAACACGCTACCCACGGCACACGAGCGCCTTTCTGCTCAGACGCTTGTCTGCATCTGGAGAAGGTAGGTTCTAGGACTGAGCACTGTGAGAACCATGGGACCAGCAGCAGAGCACGTTAGAACCTAGGCCAGCACCCGTCAAGCCGGGGCACCCGCCTAGATGAGGCTGCACACGCCTGGAGAGGACCAGCAGCTCCGGGACCACAGCCCCGGGCTGGGTCTCTGACATAGGGTCTGAGGGCACCGAGCGGCTCCCTTGTTTTATACTTAGCACGACACACCGACTCACCTAACGTCACTCTGAGGCCGCACACACGCAGCCCAGATCCCGAAGGCTGTTCACAGGCAGTGAGGCAGAAGCCGGACCCCGTCCCTCAAACCGGCGCTGCCACCCGCCACCCAGAGCTCCATCAAGCAGCGCCCCCACGTCACGTTCAGTGAAAGGATAAATCACACTTACCCTGAGTTTTGGATTTTTCAGACTAGAAAAATAGTTTTCAAGCTAAAAAAGAGAAAAGAAAGGAAAACACCTCATGTGAGAAGTCTGCCCCAAACCCTGACCAGACAAGAGCAACACCCTAGACACGCCAACAGCAGGTGTCCCCGGAGCACAGTGGCAAGCCTGGAACGGGACGGTGACCAGGCCCCCTGAAAGGGACGTGTCTCCACCCAGACACTACCTGGCCCGACCGCAGGCCCACTCTCGGGGGCCGTGCACCCCCGCAAGGCCTCTCACACGGGGTGCACCTGGGACAGAGCCGGGCGGGGTCAGGGTTCCCTGCATACCAGAGGCCTATGACACCAAGGCCAAGTCTGCCATTGTCACATCACTCAGACAACTTCCGCCCTCATAGGACCAGGAGCAGAAGGCGGCAGACACAGGGCGCCAGACACTCCTACTGCGGGATAGCGGTGCGGGTGGGAGGGCAGGGATGGGACACTCACTATGGCAGGGTAGATGAGCGCGTAGTGGGACACGGGGGGACACTCACTATAGTGCGGTCGATGGTGTGCAAGTAGTAGGACACCGGCTTCCCTGTCCATGACACTGAGCCCTTCAGAGGAGAGAGCTCCACGACGCGCATGATGGTGCCGATATCTGCAAGGGGAGCAGTCAGGGCTGGGCACCTGTGTCGCAGGGGCCGCATCGCCTGCCAGCACCGTGCGGCCTAGACGCCGGCATGCTGTGGGTTGCAGGGTGCACACGTGCAGGACGGCCCCCCCAACCCAGGCGCTTGTCCAGGTGGAGTGACAGCGAGCTGCCCAGTGGGCGCTCAGGAGCCCTCGAAAAGCACACAGCCGCTAGAACACCCCTCACATGAGAAACTGCGACCCAAGGCCAGGTGCCACAGAGCGATGTGGCCCTTCCCCAGGAGGTCGGGGGTCAGGTTCTGCCTGCAACAGAGCCCACCACGTGGGCACAGTGGCCATTCACCCGTCAGGCCAATCAGGTATGAACGCCAAGCACCCCCGAGTCCTCTCAACTTTCCGTCAAACCTGGGGTCTCAGCCCAGGTGTTTCTGTCCCCAGGGATACTGGGTACTGGGTGCTGTCTGAGAACATCTGTGGTGGTCACACTGGGGGCTCCTGGCATCGAGTGGGTAGGGGCCAGGGATGCTGCTCAGTCCCCAACAGAGCCCAGCATGGTCCCCCGAGAGCGACCCAGCCCTGATGTCGGCAGCGCCCAGGGGACACCCAGCTGCAAGGCGTCAGCGCTGAAACCCACACGCACTAAGAACCGAGCAACAGAACAGCTCCTTACCACTCAAGTTTCTACTGTTTATTCGGAAGTTCAGAGGTGCAAAGGGCTTCGAGGACACGATTCTGCCACCTGAAACACAAGAACTGGTCACTGCCGTCATGGGGGAGGCAGAGGCACGTGCCACCGACAGGAAACGCCGCCAGAGCCGGGAGCCTGGCTGCGAGGGACCAACGGCATGTGGCGCGCTGACAGCAAGGGGCTGCGGCCCTGTCCGTTCCCTCCAGCGACAGAAAACGAGCCTGCTTGGGCCTGTCCTATGGCTCGCTCTCCCACAGAAACGTGCCCCAGGCCTCCTGGCACCCCCGCGTGCCCACGCCACCAGGCAGACACGGGCTGACCGTGGGTCGAGTCGGGGCCCGCACACAGACATGCCCCAAATGCCCACGTTACTCCTCGAAGGACAGGAACTCAGACGCCTATGTGGGGACGGTGCGTGAGTGGTGCTGCTCGCGTCACCACGACCACACCGCTCGACGTGCGCCGGAGTGCCCAGCCCTGTCAGTGCCTCTCTCGGCACGGAGAAAAAAGCCGAATACAAAAGTCAAAGGAAAAAACACCACGTCCACGCCCCACGACACTCAGACGGGCACCCCGCCCCAGTCTGTTTCTGAGCATCACCCCCATCCGGGGGAGGGTGAGTCCCACAGCCGATCAGGTCCAGGGTCAGGGGACACCCTGCCATGCAGGCAGTGAGGGGAGCTGACACAGGGCGCTGGGACCCAGGGGGCGTCTGAGAGAGTGGGACATGGTCAAACACAGCCCAGGGGCCCGAGACCCCTCTCATCGGGAGCCTGCCACCCGCAATGCGTGACAACGAGGCGTGAGGGAAGTCTGAGGGCGCATCCCTGCAGGACAGTAGGTCGCTGGTGCCTGGAAGGCTTGGCAGACAGTCCTGAGCCCAAGCTTGCCCTCATGTGATAACAGGGCACTCAAGCCCTCAGGAAACGAGACTGAGAGGGTCAAGGTCAAAGTCACCACGGAGGGTGAGTCTGAACAGGCAATAGGACGACGAGCCTGAACACCGCACGGCATGGTCGAAAAGATGGACGGAAGGGACGTTCTCAAGTTACATCCCACGGTGGCCCGGAGCCACATGTGACGGCTGACTGGGTGGGCAGTCAGGAGACACTGCCAGAAGAGGCTCCGGACCGCCAGGAGGGCTCTGGGCGGGCCAGGACCTGGCCAGGTAGGGGCGGCTCCAAACGAAAGGCCCGGCCTGGACGCCCCAGGTGGGGGCTGACAGGTCAACAGGGACCGGTCAGGTCTGACTTCCAGGCACGCGTGACAGCCCTTGGAACCAAGCAGCCGTCCCCCGAAGCTCAGTCTAACCAGACAGCCCGGGTCTTTCTTGCCGACCTGGCCACCCACCCCCAGTCTCGTGGGCCACCGAGCATTGTGGGTACGGTCCCTCCACTCCACGCTGAGATGGAGGCACCCGGCCATGCAGGTGACACGAGAACCAGTCAGCGCGTGCCTGCTGCCCAAGGGCTTTCACGGGGCCTGAAGTGGACGGATGGGAAGCTCAGGACAAGTCCAGCACGTGCGGCCAGCGCCAAGTCTAGCCAGACCGAGTGGGCAGTGGGCACACGGTGGCTGTGACAGGACGGGCTCAGGGGGAATACATTACCTTCTTTCATGTTTGCAAATCGCTCCTTCAGCTGGTGATCCACCTCAGGACCAAAGGCAAAGTTATTCACAAATATAACACTGCAAAACAATGTTCCAGAGTAAAACGAAGGGTCCACTTCCACGCGTGCGCAGAACGCCCGTGACGCGACGCCTGCCCCCTCCGAGGCCAGCGCTGCAGCCCGCTGGGCCCAGGGCCCCGCCTGCACCACCTCCGCACAGCCGGAGGACGGCTCCCGGGCCCAGAGGGCGACGGTGGCCCTGATTTACTGCTACCATACGACGTGGCGTTTCCCATGACCAGCAGACTGCTGGAAGAGTTAAGATGGACGTGTGCAGGCCCAGGTGGCACCAGGTCAGCCTGCGCCCGCTGGACCGCGGACCCCACCTGCCTGTCAGACATTTCTGGGCTAGAATGCGGGAGAACAACTGTCACCGGGGGCAGCCATGAGAACGAGCAGACATGCAGGCAGGAAGGCAGCACGACCGAGTCAGGCTGCGTGTGAGCGTGGCCGCGACAGGGAGGCAAAGGCCTTTTGATGGGGGTGGCTCGACCTGCCTTGTGCTCAGACACCATCTCGTACCAGGCAACCAGGTGACCCAGGAGCCTCAGTCTGCAGACGCCCGCTGCGGCCACGGGCAGGCCGCAGTGCCACACCCACCCCGGCACCTTGCCAGGGGGCCCCAGCCTGCTCATGGGGCTCTGAATGACTAATGTCCAGGAGCATCGTGTAGCCGACCCATGGGAAGACCCACAGGCAGGATGGACGCATCCAACTCAGGGTCGCGTGGCCCTGCTGTCCACTGTAAGCACCTGCACATTAAAGCTGTGCCACAGCGGACACTGGGCCGTGGTCGGCAGAAACGCAGACAGGGGTCACTCTCTCTTATGAATGTGACAGGCAACAGAGGAGCTGTCACCCCCACGCACCTTGTTCTAAACCTTGGTAGCTTTAAACTCGGGGAAGCTGACTGCTTCACAGCCAAGGGACAGCAGCGGAGGGGCGGACCGTGAGAGGACAGGCACTGACCGCGGGCCAGAGCGACGGGAAGGACCCCGAGGGTGCAAACACAGCTGCGTGCTCCCCGGGTGCCACGTGCGAGCGAGCAGAGACTAGGCGGGGTGGCCTGGGGGTCATGGACACAGCCCCACAAGGACAGGAGAGCGAGTAGGGCAACGGACGCCAGAACCGCAAGACGACCCAGGCAGGAGCGGGCGGTGCCACAGGGCCCTGGGACTGCTGCTGCCTGGCAGCCCCGAGACTCAGGGGGCCAGGAAGCTGCCTGAGCGGGTGTCGCCCCTGATGGGGGATGGTGGGGAGCAGATGCCCTCGACAGGAAGTGGAGACCGAGGGACGCTGGCAGAGGCCGGCCTTCAGGCCTCGCCGTGGGCTGTCCCTAGCCGGGTGCGTCAAACTCCCTCGAGGGCCCAGCAGTGGGACACTGGGGCCTGGGCGACACGGGTCAGCACTTGGCGAGGGTCCAGCTCGACCACCACAGTGGCCCCAGACCCCCTTGATGGGGGCATGGTTCCCTCGAGATAGAAAGGACCTGGCCCTGGGGACAGGAGGCTCACAGAAGAGCAATAAAGGGGACGCTTCTGAGAGACAGCAAGGCCTGGCCACTACCTGCCCAGAGGACTACCTGTGGGGACGTGGGGCGACCTCGGCCAGTGTGCCCAGAGGAGGGGGTTGGGGGAACAGGCAGCAGGCCGCACTGGAAGCCTGTGAGTGGCCCAGTGAGGCCGGACAGCCGCTCCCCAGGAGGAGCGCCACCAAACGTGTGACGTGGCCTTGCAGTAGCCCAGGTCCTGGCCACCCAGCAGACTGGCACGAGACCCTCATGCCCGAACTTTCCCTCCTGCTGCCCCATCAGAGCTGCAGCCAGGCCACACTGGACGCCAGGTACGCGAATGGCAATACAGCCTCCCACCCAAGCCCCGGCCCCAGGCCAGCGAAAGGGCAAAGGGCAGATGACAGGGCCAAGGACAGGGAAGGACCACATGCACAGCTTCGGGAGCCGGTGGACGTACAGGTCACAGGTCAGGCCCTTGGGGTGGGGCCTAGTATAGCCGAGAGGGCTCTGCAATGGCCTTCTGTCCAAGGACACGTGGGTGGACCTGCCAGGGGATGCAGGGTGTGTGGCTTTCTGCACTGCACTCAGGCAGAGGGGACCGCAGAGAGGGGACCGCAGCAAGAGCCCCAACATGCCAGGGAGGTGGCGCCATGCAGAGCGGCCAGCTACAGACACAGCGAGCGTGGAGCTCAGGGCTGAGACCACCGGGCAGCCCTCCATCTGGGCGTGAGGGCAGGGAAGGCCCTTTCTGACAGGCCCGGCCACTGAGCACCTGCCCCGCGACGGTCTCTGAGTGACCCTCGGTGTGAGGCAAGGGGCCCACCTATGGCAGAAGGGAAGCCCCAATGGCCTCCGCCATCCAGCTCTGTCTCACGAGCAAGTAGCTGCGCCCAGCACACGGGCCCTCAGCCGTGGGACCGCCCTGGGGGCCCGCCTGGCCAGGCCCAGCGCCGTCCTGCGGCTCCCGTACCTCGTGTTGGCGATCCGCTCTCTCCACTCCTCCGAGAGGAAGTCGCCTCTTTCCAGCTGGAAGGAAAACACAGGGACAAGCGCTCGTCACGTGTCTCACTCGCCCGCGCCCCCACCCAGCGAGGAACAGATCAGACGAACTGTCACTGAAGGGCGCAGGACAGGAAGGAAGACGACAGCGCGTGGACCGGGGGCTCCGCTGGGGTGGGGACAGCCAGGAAGAGAGAGGCTGAGACCGCACAGCACTGTGCAGGTCAGCACACCCACCCAGATGCGGCGGGGCCTAGGGCACAGGGCAACAAGGACGCTAGAGAACATGCTGGAAAGCCATGGCGCCATGTCCACGCAGGGCCGGTAGGGGGCGCCCCAGACACGCGGCCTGCAGAGCCGGGCGTTCGGTTCAGAGGCGGGTTGGCGGGGGCTGACAGACCCGCAGGGCCGCTGACAGGAGGGCACCCGCGGGCCGACCGGGCGCCGGGCCACCGCCGCGCACAGCGAACGTGGGGCTTCCTTCCGGGACGCGGGGACACACCTGTGCGGTGGCCCTGACCTGCTCTCCCCGAGGGTACGGCCGCCTGCACCTTCAGTACCTGGTTTCGGTGCTACTTTTCTTAGCAGACGGATGTCACATGCCTCAGGGCCTAGGCTGTCCCTGGGAATGGCTCCCCCAGCCGAAGGGCCTTGCCCTGAGACACCAAGCACACTGAGGAACTGGCCTGGAAAGCCTGTCACCACTCTAAGGGCTGTCGTCACCACTCGTCGGCGTTCACCTAGGGGAGCTAACAACGAGCGTCAACACAAAACCCAGCCTCAGAAGCCCGCAGAGGCAGGATTCTCAACAGACCAGATGTGGGAACAACCCAAATGCAGATGTGGACACACATAACGCTGCCACACAGGGCAGCGTCCCTTGGCCACAACAAGGGGGTAGGCACTGACACTCCCTACAGCGTGGATGGACCTCGCACACACGATGCTCAGTGAGCGACGCCGGACACACAGGCCCCACGGTGTGGGACTCCACTGATGAGTGAGCAGAACAGGCACGTCCCCAGGGACAGGAAGGGACGAGTGGGTGTCAAGGGCTGGGGTGACCACTCCTGGGTCTCATCTGGTCCCCCACTGGTGCCGCGAGGTGACTAGGAGCCCAACGGGCACTGTGCCTCGCAGGACAAGACAACGGGAAGATCCCGAGCAGAGAAGGTCCTGTGGGAGACCGTGCCCCGGGCAGGAGTGGCTGCAAACCCTGTGTCCCCCCTCCCTGCACACAGGAAACCCACCTGGGTGCCCCGTGACATGAGGTGATGGGACGGTGCAGGACATGAGAGGAGATAGCCTGCTCTAATTGCTTAGGGGGGCCTGCCCACACCCCGATGGTCCGTCTGTCCCCACCTGAGGAGCCTTCTAATCTGCCACTGGTCCCCGTGGCCAGGCCTTGGGGAAGTGACTCAAGTCCCAAGTCCTCACCACTGTGAGATGGAACTCCCATAGCGGCCTAAATCCATCCTCAGAAAGGCCGGCCGGCAAAGCGGGCCCTCACAGCAGCTGGATTGGGGCTCCGGGGACCCCTGCCAACAGGCCGCCTCAACAGGCCCCCGGCCCTAAACATTCTGCAAACAGAACATTCTACAAATAGAACCGCTTGGGTCACGCTGAGCACTGCTATCCCCTGGGGAGAGGTGCCCACGTGACTGGCCCCCAGTGGGACCCCTGGTACTGGGTCTCTGTGAGGCCCCTGGGGACCGTACCTCACAGTGTGTCACGTCTCATCTGGGGGGAACGAAGTGTGTCTCGGTGACCCCACCGGGAGATGACTCTGAGAGTTGTGCCTGGGCCCCCGGGCCACCCCCTGCCCTACCCTCAGCTCATCTCACTCTGTCCTGTCTCCACAGCAACCACGGCCACGGGGGCCACTGCTACTGAGTCCTGGGGTCCCCCCAATGAAGCCACACCTGGGCGGTCTTGGGGACCTGTGTGGGTGACTTCGTACTTGCGGTGCGGAGACATCCGCAGCCCGCCTCTGCCGGCCTGCGCACCACCGTCGGCTACAGACCATCCCCGTGCATGAACAGTGCCTGGCCACAGCAACTGTGTTGACAGTGGCTGGGAAGATGTGCGTGGCCTTCCTTTCCCCCAGGAACCCATGACTGCCCTTTCTGCCTCTTGCACTGCAGAGCAGCGCCTCAGGGGAAGGGCAGATGGGAGAGCCCCAGCACCCCTCGCCTGAGGGCTACAGACAGGTCCATGGCGGCTAGGAACCCTCCCCACGTGGCAAGTCCATGGGGCCACAGCTGCCTGACACCACACTCCAGACACGTGAACCTGTGTGCCAGACCTGTGACCTGCACCAAGGGCTCCACTACAAGGGGACAGCCGAGGTGCTATGGGGACTCTGGAGGTCCACATGTCAGCCGGGGCAGGGAGCTGGATGGAGTGTCTCCCGAGTGGAGGGGGTCCCTTGAGGCGTGGCAGAGGACCAAGTTGAAGGAGGAGATGGGGCTGTACTGGGCAGAGCCTTAGGAGGCTAGAGGGCTGGGCACCGCAGAGTGGCAGGGCGGGGACATGGCAGGGGCAGAGGCAGCCGTGCCTGGCTAGGCAGCGCCTCTGCCCGCAGGAAGAGCAACAAGAGGCGGCGGCCATGGGGATCCTTGGGCCTGAGAAGCGCGCCGGGCTGGGCTATTTTTAGGTTCCTGTTGGCCGGTTCTTCGGGTCTTTGAGTAACAGGAGGCGGGGATCCGCCTGCCAAGCAGACGCCTGGCCAAAGCCACAGAGAGCTGCTCCCAGGCCCTGGCACTCGCGGGCAGGCAGACTCACAGCCCCGCCGGGAGCGGGCTGCATCACACAGATGCGCTCCGGACGCATGTGCGGGACACCGGCGGCAGACAACAGCTCGTGCTGCGGCCAGCTCGTTCCAGACCCCGCCAGGGCTGTGACCCAGTGTCCTTTCAGCCAAATCCTGCTTCCCAGCACTCCATAGGGGCCATGTGGGGCGAATGAGCACCCGAAACCCCACGAGACCCATGCGAGTTTCCACGCAGGGAGCCCTCCTGTGTGCCCGCCGACGCAGCACCCTGTTCAGACACGGCACTAACCCCAAACACCCACTGAGCCGGTGCAGCAGCCCCACAGGCCCCTGTGAACCGCACACCGCGCTGGAGGCTGTGTGGGCTCGCTCGCTGGAGCAGAAAATAGCTCTTGAACTTAAAAACCTGTGCTTTAGGAAGGCGTGACGTCTGAGGAAACGGTCGGCCATCTGGGCACCGTCAGCCCATGGACACGGCGACCGGGAAGGAAGCAGCTTCTTGGGGACAGAAGCTGGACTCACTGCCCGGGCAGCTTCCAGGACAAGTGCCAGAGAACTTAAGATGTGGGAGGAACAGGAGAGGTCACCCTTCACTGAAGGGAGAACATTCCAGAAGACATTCCACCAAGAGAAGGGGAAGGGGAACGGGCCCTGAACATGCAGGACCAGTTCGGGGGGAGCAGGGAAGGGGGGCATGTCCACACCCTGCGTGAGGCCAGCATCGCCTGGCACCAGAACCGGACGTGCGAGAGAGGGAGGCTACAGACCGGGACCCCGCACAGACACAGATTCAAAGGCCCTCAACGAAACAGGAGCGAACCGGAAATCCAGCGACACATGAGGACACATGCCGCGAGCCGGAGGGACTCACCCCAGGGAGCTCAACGTGCACACTCCATCACGTCAACAGGCCACAAAGGGACACCCACGTTCTCATATCAACAGATGCAGAAAAGGCGTTGAACAAACCCCCAGCCCTCTGTGGTAATGATTCTTAGCAAAATGAGATTAGAGGGGGGGACTCAACAACTTGGGGACGACCATCCACAAACACCTACAGAAGCGGCACGCTTGCTCCACAGTGAGGAACGGGCAGCTTTCCCAGCAGCACGAGAAACTGGGCATAGCAGCCTCTCTCCGCTGCTCTCCGGCACCGCACAGCAAATCCTGGCGCACGCGACAAGGCAAGAAAAGAAAGCGACTAGTACACGGCCCAGAAAGAAAACTGTAAAACCAACTCTGTCTGTGGATGATGCGGCTAACTATGTAAAACACCTGAAACAACCAACAAAAAAAGTGGAACCGACACGAACTACAGCAAAGATACGGAACACAAAAGCACTGCTGTACGGTGACACGTAAAACGTACGTTAACGAGCAGAGGTCAATCGCTCTCCTAAAAACCAGCGACGGACGATTTGAAATCGATAAATTGATACCGCTTGTATCATCATCGACAGAAAGACACTTAGGTGTAAATCTTACAACGCGCATGCAGGACCGACACGAGGAAACCACAAAACTCCGACAAAGGAAGCCGCAGAGCAGGGTGAATGGAGAGAGACCCCCTCATCCGTGGACAGAAAGTTTCAGCACCGTCAGGACGTCGCTTCTTCCCGCCTCGACCCCCGACCCCAGCGGGGTACTCTGCGACGTGAACACACAGAGGCCAGAGGCCCGGCACGAGCGACACGGCACTGAAGGTGAAGAACAAGGCCGACACCTGACCCTGCCCAGCTCCAGGCCATAGCCACCCCGACGCGTGCTGGTGAAAACTCACGCTGCGGGGCCGGAAGGGAGCCCAGAAACACCCACGCACATGTGGCCCACCCATGCCTCAGGAAGGGGCCTAGGTTCTTTCTGCCACAAATGCTGCCGGAGCAACTCGACCTCCACGCACCGAGAAATGAATCAAGACCATAGTCCCTGCACAAACTTTACCCAGGGCACGTACATGTGGACACGACATGTACACGTGGACACGACACTATGAAACTCCCACAGGACATTGAGAGTCGCCCAGGTGACCTCAGGTGAGGCAATGACTTAAACATAGCACCGAAAGCCCAACTGCGGAGAGAAGAGCCCGCTAGGTGGCCCGAGGACGGGAGGCCTCCCTGACACCCTGCACCCCCAGTCAGGCCCCGGCCTACAACTCTGTGATCCAGGCCACTCCCTGACACCATTGAGCACGGTGGCTCCAGCTCGACTACCACCACCCCGTAGGATGACCTATCACAGGCCGGTGACCACAGGGACAGAGAGGCCTAAACAGCCGAGAGAGACTTTCAGGAGGGAGCAGACACGGCACCGGCTGGTGGAACTGGGTGGCATCTGAGGGTCTGGGCCTCAAACAGCAGGCCTGTGGCGGGCAGTAACCCCCAGCGAGGAGGGAAGGACGTGTCCAGACCCTCGCCAGCTAGAAGGAGACTGCACACAGCTGTGTATCCACAGGTGACAGGAAAAGCCCTGGCAGAGAGTCGCGGGGAGTCTGGAGCGTGGGAACACAACGCGGGATGTAGACGTTGCCCTGGGAAGGAGGGGCAGTGAGAGAGCAGCGCCCGAGGCCGGGCTGAGCGGCACAGGCGCATACGGAAAGGGGCCAGTGGCTGGTCCCATGCTCTGGGAAGCAGCAAGAGGAGGACACCACTGGCCGGCCAGCGGGCAGGGAGCGGCCATGTCTCCACAGCCCGCCACCCAGCACACTGCTGCAGCTGCACTGCACGGTAACTCCTGGGGAGGAGCTCCTGACAGCTGCCAGACGCCTGCGGACCTGGCTGTGGAGCGGGAGCAAGGCCCCCAGGTGGCCCGAGGAAGGAGGACAAGTGCAGCCAAGGAAGGGTGGGAAAGAAGTGGGAAGGGGGCACTTCCGGTGAGGCCGGCTGCCCCACCCAAGGGCCCCGAGGGAGCTGAGTTTACTTCTTCCCAGATGATGTGTGGCCAGCTTAGCCCGGGCCCGGTGGGGATAAGCCGGGGTCCCGCGGAGCAGGGGGACGGCGGGTCCGGGGGAGGCACGCAGGCACCGTTAGGCGCGGGGCACGGAGCGATGGCACTCACTGTGTATTCTGCATGCTTTTTTCCGTACCATTTCATCCACTTCCTGAACTCGCGGTCCATGGTCTGCAAGGGGTAGAATTGGGCGGCCAGTAAGAGGCGAGGCAGTGGAGGCCACTCGACGTGCTCTGGTGGCCACCTGCGGCTCCCCCCTGCCCTACACGACCATGAGCACCCACCCCGAGAGGATTGTGGGGCCCCAGGGGGCACACTGCGGGGCCAACAACGGTTCCCACTTCCAGGAAACCGAGGCCACCAGCATGTGACCCATCAACGATATGCTCCAAGCAGATAAGATGCTGCTCAGATGCATCCACTGCCCAGGGCCCACTGACCCCCACCCCAGGTGGGCACTGGCAGGATGGTGATGCCAGCCGACCTGCCCTGGGGGAAATGAGGCTGCAGCATCTGGAGGGATAGAAACACACCGAGCGGGGCCCCACGTGCGCGTGCCACACCAAGGAGCCCCCACAGACACTGCCTGACGCCCCTCCCTCTCTCCATCCTGGCATACCCCGCCCCCGCCAGTGTGAAAGAGGCACAGACACATGTCCACATCCCCAGAACCGCTCACCTCCGCATACTTGGCTGGGATGTCAGCTTTCTCAACGCCGTAGTGATGTTTGCAGTTGGTGGCCGCGGCGACCTGCAGCACGACCTGGCCCACTCCTTCAGAGAGGGAGAGGGAGGGTGCCGTCACAGACGCAGCACTGCCACGCGGGAGGCAGAGGTGGGGGCTGTTGGGGGTGAGGAGTACGGGACCCCTGGGCTTTGAGAAGCAGGAGAGCAAGGGCTCGCGGGGCCTCCTGGGATGGGGCCGGGGCCTCCACCTCCGGGGAAACCAGGAACTCTGGGGGAGGCCACCAGGTGGCTCACAGACGGGACTGAGGGGCAGGAGGGAGCAGTATCCCTCCTGGGCGACGCCCCCCAGCTCTTCTCGGAGATGTAGCGTGCACAGGACCGTGGCCGGGCCGCCTGCCCCTCACTCACCACTGCCCAGGTCCACGAACAGGTCGTCCTCGGTCATCTTGATC
Organism: Cynopterus sphinx; assembly: GCA_030015415.1. NCBI lineage: Eukaryota > Metazoa > Chordata > Mammalia > Chiroptera > Pteropodidae > Cynopterus > Cynopterus sphinx. The sequence goes on along the minus strand of CM057390.1, from coordinate 37,454,368 downwards.
TCGTCGATCATCTGTGCGACCAGGTCAAAGGAGGTCTCTCCGTACACCTCCGGGGAGAAGGGCTCATAGTTGTTGAGCTTCTCGGGGTCCGTCACCGAGTGGTTGTAGACTTGCTGCAGGATGTGGCGCAGCAGTCCAGTGGACGGCCGCGTGTTCAGCTTCATGGGCTGCGTGGTGCCCTTCCACTGCACACAGCGGGGGAGCGCCGGGCGTCACAGAGACGGCCGCCCGGACCCCCCCACACCTGATCACTGCCCCTGTCAAAAGTGTGGTGTGAGTGTGCGCTCGTCGAGTGCATCTGTGTACGTGTGTGGTCCAAGTGTGTACACATGTGTTTGTGTGCAGGTACACATGTGTGTAAGCACATGAGTGCATCTGTGCATGTGAGCATGTGTGAGCGTGCACTTAAGTGCATCTGGGTACGTGTGGGTGCAAGTGTGCGCACATGAATGCACCTGTGTGCATGTGTTCACGTGTGTGTGCATATGAGTGCGTCTGTGCGCGTATGTGTATGAGTATGCTCATGAGTATATCTGTTAATGTGTACGTATGTACATGTGCATCTTTATGCGAGTATTTACCCAAGCGCATCTGTGTGTGTGTACGTGTGAGTACAATATATATATATATATATATGTATGTATGCACACTACTGTGTATGTACGTGCATGACTGCAGGTGTATGCCGGTGTGTGTATATATGAGTGCACCTATATACGTCTGTATGTGTGCATACGTGTCGGGGGGTGTATATGTACGTGTGTACGCTACGTCTGTATACACAACATCCGTATACACGTGTGAACCAGTACGTGTGTGCGCACAGTGTGTGTACAAGCGGATGTGTACATGAGCACTGTATATGCGACTGTGTGAGCCTTTGAGTACGTGTGAACGAGTAAGTGTGTGTGCATGGGTGTGGGTTCTGGTGAGCAGCAAGGCCTGCAGTGCACATAGAACTCACCCCTCACCAGACAAGGGGGACTATGAGCCTGGGGACCCCGGAACCCTGACCTCTGAATGGCCCGCCACCCGACAACTTCTGTGGGAGAAGAAATGGGCCCAGAACCACAGAGAGAGCCAGCACCCTGGGCCCTGCCCACCCTGGAATCAGGTGACATGAAGGGCGGTGGGCCCAGCTGAGGGGACAGGCCTGGGGTACAGCAACGAGGCCACCTACCAGCTGGTGAATGCTGTCAATGGCCCGGTTGTACTTGTCACAAAGCCTCTGCATGCTTTCAAAGCTGCAAAAGGCAAAGGGACAATGCTGCTCACTGCCAAGCTCAGAACAGGCCACGGGGAAGAGACAGCACATGGACAAGAGGCTAGGGGTTGGGCAGGGGTCACAGGGCACTGAGGAGCACCCGACACGGGCCAGGCCAGGCCAAGTGTGTTGGGCTGCTGTGGTCATGGCTGTGAGGCTGCACCGTGTGCTCACAGGCCAAGCCCAAGGTCGACGGCGTGCCCAGCAGGACTGAGGTCCCAAAAGGGGTTCACATGGCCATTCCTGGGGCATCACAAGCAGGCAACACTCAGCCTGCGCCCTTTACTCCCCAGCCAGCCAGGCGGGCTCCCAGGTCCCCCTTCCCTGGCTGGGTCCTGCAGGCCCCACAGCCCTGACGCAGGCAGGGGGGTGACGCCTGGTGCTGCCGGCCCACACTTGACACCCTGATCCTGAAGAAAGTGGGGGCACACCCCCTGCGTGGGCACTGCTGCTGCTTGCGAGGGTATCACAGGTTTCCAGAACATTCAGAGACACAAGCAACAGGTGTTTAGACACCTAATGAGAGAGTTTGGGGAGCTTTTACATGAAGCTACCATCTCCCAAACACGACCGATTTTATCTCAGGTGCTATTTTCAATTGAATCCCCTAACCCAAGGGTGCTCACCCGGGGCAGGCTTCTCCCCAGGGGACACTGGGCAGTTTCTGGGGACACTGTGTTTGTCACAATTGAAGGTGCTCCTGGCATTGAATGGGTGGGGCCAGGGACGCTGCCCCACAGCCCATGGTGACTGGCACGGCCCCCCACAGAGGACCCGGGCAGAATGTCCCCAGGGCTGAGCGGGGACCTACACCAAGTGTTTGTGCCGTGTAAGCGGAGTGTCCCTGTGGGGCCCTCGACACTGCCTATGCATACAGCAGCAAGGCGCTTCCTCCCTGGGAGATGCTCAAACGACAGGATATAGGCTCCCCTCCCCGACCTGCCTGAAGCCCTGCGCCCGCCCCGCCCAGCCCTCGCCCTCAGACCCAGGTCCACTCTGAGTAAACGGGCACTTTCCTGCCTAACAAAAGTAATGGACTGGCTTAAGCGCAGTGCCCACGTGACAAGGTCACAGCTTCCTTGGATGGCAGGTACAGTGAAAAATTCCAGAGCTTGAGGGCAAGACAGGGCGCTGCCACCGAAGCCTGATGAGCTCTCACCAAGGACAGTGACCAGACGCAACAGAGAGGACACATGAGCTGGAAACCAGAAGAATCGCACCCTGGCACCAGCACCTTCTGCATAAATAACCGTGCACACAGGACGGGGAAGGGGCCGAGGGGAGTAAGGGGGCCGCAGGCTCATAGGGGACATAGGCCCTCCCCGCTGTCTGGCCCTGGGTCCACCTTATCAATGGGACTATGGCTCACGTTTCCCCAGGTCCCAGGGAGAAGCCACAGCACTGTTCACCACTTCGCCCCTTCGCCCTGACCCCAGTGGCTGCCCACGGCCTCCGGCAAGCCATGGCTGAGCAAGGAGGCTTAGAGCCCCTGGGCTGTCCCTGCACCCTGGCCCCAATGGGACTCCACCCCGAAAATGCAAGCTTGGCTGTGGGCTGGTCCTGCTACCCCCTTGCTTGAAAGGGAAACAGCCCCGCTGAGCATCTGACCCCCGAGGTTGCACCAGTCCCCAGGGGACCCCATCAGACTGGCCCCAATGCCTTCTCCAGCCTCTGACACCCTCCCAGTCTTTCTAAGCCAACTGAACATGGAGGGTAGAGCACAGCGATCGCCCCGTATTGGGGTGCAACTTGTGCCCCCTCACCCCAAGGACAAGAGGACCTCATGGTGGCCCTTGGCATCTGGCGCCCTGGACAGGGAGAGTGCCATCCCCTGCCCCTCCAACAGCAGTGACGATTCTTAGGTGGGAGAAGGGCGGGAGGCCAGGGCACAGGTCAGGGGCTGACAGAGGTAGGAGACTCCTACCCGCATTGCAGGTCGAGGGCCCCAAACAAAAAAGTGACACCCGGCAGGCATGCCAGGCGCCAGTCCCGAGATGGGGTTTCTGGGCTCCTCCTCCTGTGTCCTCTGTCAGAGGACCCACAGATGACAGCACCTTCGGGGAAGCCACAGGGCCCTGGCAAGCCCCTCTGAGCGCCCAGCTGGGCAGGAGCCAGGAATGCAGTCCTTCTTTGTCAAAGGAAAACAAAACATTCCAGGCGGGCGTTCAGTTACAGAGCCACCGTGCCCCGCCCCACCCACAGGACTCTGCTGAGATCAGGCTGTGCTGCAGGAAACTGCAGGACACAGCCAAAGGGCTGGGCACACAGCCAGTGCAACCTGCTCCGGGGCTGGCTGGGCCGGGGCTGCAGGCCGGGCCGGCTCCGGGGTCACTGGGTGTGAAAACGGCGACTACTAAGTCGGGCGATTCACGCAGACAGACCTGCGTCTCCACTGCGTGACGTTCCCGGTTAGGTCCTCACCTTGCCAGCCTCTGCCAACATTTGATAAACGTCTACCAAAATAACCCAGTAGAGCCCACGGCGGACCCTGATGGGGTGGCCCGCGGCACTGCAGAGGTACCTGGCGGCCGTGTTCCCGGCCCGGGGGACAAGCAGCCAGACAAGAACCAGTTTACCTTTTGGTGTCGTAGTCAATGAGGACATAGTTCTCCATGGCGAGCTTAAGGTCCGGGATTTCCTCACAGACCCATCTGAAATCCGAAAGCAGAAACTACAATGAGGACCACGACACACGCGATGCTTCCTCCTCCACTTTCTCAAACACTGTGCACTTCAAATACGAACATCCTCATCCCTCAAGTCACAGTGGGAAAGAGAAGGGCGGAACCGCCTCGAGGGAATGCCATCAAGTTCACGGTGAGGCTGAGCACGCAGACTTGACGCGGCGTCCGGTTCCAACGACGGCGGCTGGGGGGCCATGTGGATTTGCACGTTACAGGGCAAAGGAAACCAGGCAGCTGAAAAGCAGCACGGAGACTAAAAATAGAAGACAACTATGCTTGAAGAGTTAACTACCCCACAACACCGGGGCTTCTCCAACAGACACGTGGCGAGAGAAAGGACGCAGAAGAGGGACCTGCAGGTTAACACAGACAGACATGCACTGGCCCATCCCAAGGCGTAAGCCTTCTTGGGTCCTGATACAACCTTGAAAAAAGCACGGAAAGTAAGGGTCATCACTGTAGATTGCACAGAAAACAAAGGGCAAGTGACGAAAAACAGCGAGCCAAAGACTCCGACAACTGAGATGGACAACTTCCCGAAAGACACAAATCCCCGACACTGACACAGGAAGAAGCAGGACACCCGAACAGCCCTATCCCTGCCACAGAACTTATTTCCTGAGCAAGCGCCTCCCTACGCAGAAAGCTCCAGGCCCAGAGGGCTCTGCTGCTGGGCCCTGCGAGAAGGAAGGACGCCAAGCCCCCCACAACGTCCCACGAGGCCAACGGCACTCTGGTTCCAAAGTGAGGGCAGACGGAGCCTTGTGAAGATGTCGTAACGGGATGACCTGCAGACCGGCATCTCTCGCGAACAGACACAAAAAGCCTTCAAAACCACTAGGCAGGCGGACTCACTGCCGCCCCCAATCAACGGGGTCACCTCAGAATGAAGATGTTTCACGCTGAAACTGACAACTGCAATCCACCATGCGGACAGGGTGAGGGAGAGAGGAACGGCACAGACAGTTCACCAGATAGCATACGTGAAAGCTCAGTCCCCGATCGCCCGCCACCCGGGAACCTGGAAATGGGGAGGCTGTGCTCATGGCAGGGGCAAGGCCAGGCCTGGAGCCGCTGTCACCAGGAAACCCACCCTGCACCGCCTCCGCCCAACTCTGGGCTCCGCCAAGGGCACAGGGATGCTGGACTAAGAAGGGATGGCTGTCCCTGCGTCCCTGTGCCACCTAGCGAGACACCCTGCCCTCGCAAGAAGCGTGACTTCTTACGACAGCTGCGGCTGTCTTCATGGCGCCTTGCCCCAGGTCCCTGCACACACATTGGCCACACTACCGCCTCAGAGGACCAGGCGCTCTCCCCTCGAGACCTCCAAATTCAGTCGCCAGGGCCAGCTAGGCATCCATGTGTCGCCTCCCCTGTGCTCCACGGCCCTGAGGGTCCCTGCATCACATCCTGGCCCCTTCGCTTGCAGCGTGAACCCCTTCACTCCCAGCGAGCACCTCCCTGTGCGAGGCCTCTGTTCAGGAGCACACGTAGTTTCGGGCCTCTAACGCCACACGGGTGCAAGATGTGCTCCCCCAGGAGGGTGGGGACAGGTGACACCGCCACAGGTGCCCTCTCTCGGACACTGCACTAGACAGAAGTCCTGGCCAGCTCCACACAGTGAGAGGAATGAATGAACAGGGAGATGCTCCTGCACAGGGAGAACCAAACCATCTCCACTCAGTCACGGTTCAGAGTATCGTTAAGGAATTTACAGAGGAACTTCTAGAACTTGAGACGTGACCCAGCGCAAAAATAAGCTGTATTTGTACGTCAGCAGTGAATACTTAAAAAAAAGGAAAAACTGAAATGCCACTTAAATAGCATTAAAACAAACACTTGGGGTCATCTCCAAGAAAGGTTTGCAGGACCTCTGTGTGGGAATCCATAACTGCTGAAAAAATTCAAAAACACCATCAACAGGTAGATGAACAAGGTTCACGGGACACAGGCTCACCCTTGTTAAACCTCCTCACACTGAGCTGCACACTCAAAGCCGTCTCTACGAAAGGCCCTGCAAGGCTTCCTGCAGGCTTTCTGGGAGAAACAGACAAGGCTGATCCTAAACCTGACTCACAGGCGGCGAACTGGGGACAGCCCGACACCCTGCAACAGTAGCAGCACAGCGGCAGGGCTTCCCTTCTCTCAGGCCTCGCCACAGACCTGTGGTCTCCAGGAGAGGGTGGCCCGGGCGCAGGCCCACGGGCCCAGCGCGCGCGGGTAAACCAGCTCGATGGGGGAGAAGAGCCCACGGACCGGGCCACAGCAGCCGAGCAGCAGGTGGGGAGCAAAACGAATCCTGGGCCCCAGAATCACAAATCCCCGCCTGACATCAGCCCAAACGAACTCACGGCTGATCTCAAACCTGAACGCCAAAGCCACAACCACAGAACTTCTGGATGAAATCGGAAGAGCACCTCTGCACCTCGAGAGGCAAAGGTTTCCTGGACATGGCGCAGACGCCCTCGAGGAAGGAGCTGCGCGAGGGACCCCGCTCCTCACAGCGCATGTGACCGCAGCGGCGGCACCCGCACCAGGACACAGGAAGACAGGTGGGATTCACGCAGCTCCCGGCACGGGGCCCATTCCACGGGCGGCGCGGGGGGTCAGGACGGCAGCAGCACGCCTGTGGTCCCCGACGGGGAGGCCTAGCCCAGAACCGTGGGGCAAGTTGGGCTGGGGACACCCTGGAAGAGCTCCTAGCAGGCGGTCCAAAGTCGAAAACAACCCAGACACGTGTGGGGCCTGGTGGACAGTAGAAGGAACTGTGTCCCTCTACACGGGTCCACCCCAGCACTGGCATGCACACGTGGGCCCTCCAACCGCGCATGCCGCACGGCCCCGCGGAGGCCGGGCTCTACGGAATGCCCAGTGCCCGCAGTGGTGGAAAGCAGAGGGGGTGGCCGGGGCCAGGACCGAGGGGAACAGAGCACGAGCGACACAAGGGACGCGGGAAAGGGGCATCTGTGGCATACGCACGGAACATCTGTACCTGAACCATGCTCAGCTGACCACTAGGGAATGCTGGCACGGGAAGAAGGACACGCGTGGAGGCTCACGTGAAACGGGAGCGACCATGAGCCGGTGATTATAGCGCTGGGTGATGGCTACACTGCTTGTCACACCCCACCCACCTCTGCACGGTGGAGGTTCCCACAGCAGACAGTAGAAGGACCAAACTGAGGTGACCGCCTGTCTCCACCAGTGAACAGAACTCATCTGTGGGGACGAGGGAGGGAGGGAGGGTGGTCCTGAGGCCACTGCCAGCCCGGGAGACCAGAGTGTCAGCGCAACAGCTGCCACAGGCCCCGAGCCCCATGCTGCAACATGAGCACCCGCAGCGCAGAGGAGTGTGTGGCAGGAGGCCCACTGCCCGGAGCTCCCTGGGGGGTGAGGGAGGGTGCGAGGCCACCTGCTCAGACCGCAGCCTCCCCGAAAGTGAAAAAATCACACTCAGCAACCAGCAACACTGCCCCACCAACTGAGTGGCTTGTGGATTCTGCCAGAAAAAAAGCAGACCCCCCGAATAGCAACACAGTGCGGGCCAGGCCCACCTGCGAGACACGCACGAGCACCTCACTCCCTAAGTGAGGCAGTCACGCGGGGCCCTGCGCAGCGTGACGGCGAGCCACAGCGGCCGGGGCTGTGGGGCTGGCGAGGCTCTCGGGGCCTGGGATGCTGGCCTGGCTCCTGCACGGGCGCCACGGCCGCCCCACCACAGCCCTACGGGCTGGTGAGAACATCCTGGCACGGGGTCCCACGTGGCCAGAAATCTGAAGGAACAACACGGTGACACCAGGGCCTCGAGCGCGCACGCAGCTCGGCAGGAACGGGGCGGGGTCTCGACCACAGAGGGTGCCGAGTGTGGCTCCCCGGTTGGCCCAAACCACGTAAGGACTGGAGGGCGCTGTCCCCCTGCTGCCAGTGAGGTCGCACCCTGTGCGTGGCCTGGCGCCCCGGACTCCATCCGGTGCACAGGCACCCCAGGCTCCTCTGGCCAAGCTCTCGCATTCGCTTCCCCGGGGTTTCTCGAGATGCTCATGGGGGGCAGGGGGGGTGCGAGAACACAGGAGCAGCCTCCCCGGGCCAGGCCCGGCGGCATCGCCACACTCACCGGATGGTCTCGATGATTTCATGAGCAGCATCGTGGTGTTTGTCCTGAAAAACAGAGGGACAGGGCTTAGAGTGGACTGCGCAGTCCAGGTTGGCCACCGCAGGGCCTGGGGACCAGAGCAGCAGGCGCTGCAGCGCCGGCCTTCCCGTCTTGGCATTTCCCGGCCCAAGGCACTCCCATGCCCTGCTGTGGCACTGGGGTGCCATCCGGGGCCCCTTTCCACATGACATGCTGACCTAGGGCAAGGTCCACACCCATGGATCTGCCCCCGCAGCAGGCGGTGGGCAAGGGGCCAGGGAGTGTACGCCTCTACCCCCCGACCACATGCAGTGCCCGCTGGTCCGTCCTGGCGCCCCGCAGCTCGGGTGCCCCCGCCCTGGCTGAGCTACAGAACTCCCGGGCCTGTCTCCCTGTCTGTAAAATGGGAAACACCAGTAACAGCCACCAGGAAGGCAGAGGTCCATCCTCCACAGAGACCAAGCCGCCGGGCCAGCACCACAAAGCCTCACTTCTTCGGGAAAGGGAAAGCAGCGTCTGGGTTCGGAGTGCCTGCAGGTCACTCAGGACGGGGCAGCTGGGCTGGAACCCCGCTGAGCGGCCACGGGGGGGGCGGGGCGAGCACACGTCCGTCCATAGCACCAGTGTGCAACGGCAGCTGGCCACCCCACCGGCCCCGGGCGGCAGCAAGTGTCCGGGCGCACACCTGCAGCACAGACGGGCGCGGGCACCAGACTTTGGTCTCGGTTATGATGGGACAACTCGCACTGTCCCAGCTTTTAGACCAAAACAAAGGAAGAAAGAGGCCAACGGGAACGCCTCCCGGGCTGTCAGAGTGACCCGGCCCCGGACCAGCCAGTTTCCACCCACAGTCCTAAGTAACAGGTGTCACTTCCGAAGCCTTGGTCTGTTAGTCAGACGGCTCGTGGCCTCGTGGCCGTGGCCCATTTTGCTCCACCGGTCTCCACAGGCCAGAGGGCAGAAGCCACCAGCAAAGGTCAGAGGAGAGCAGCCCTGAAGAATGCTGGATTTAGGGCCTGGCCCGGCCTGGTTGCCCAGGGACACCCTCGTGCCTCCTCCCCTACAGCTGGAGTCCCTAGCCCTGCACAGCGCAGCAGGAAGCCCTTTCTGCTGCATCACACTGGCCCACGCTCTTGTCACCACTTGCACCAGGCACCCGAAGACGGTGGCTGAGGGAAGCTCTTCCCATCAAAGTCTGGTGCAAGGCGGGCAGCTGCAACAGCAGGGCGGCGAGCACCCATAACTCCCCAAGTCCCCCACTCCAGAGTTAAGTGCGACCGCTCTGCCTTAACCTGAACGCTGCACAGGTGGCCACCATCATGCTTCTGGCACCACTTGCCTCCCCAGCTTGGTGCAAGTGAGAGACCTGTGGCTTGCTCTTCCAGGCTGCCCTCGGGTGCTCAGTGCAGCCAGGCTCAAGGGCACGTGGATGGTGGGGTCTGGGGAGGGGAGGTCGCTGTCACAGTCAGCAGGTGCCTGGCTCCCTCCTTCCCAGAACAAACTTCAGGATAGCACCAAGAACTCGAGGCCCACTGCAGGCGGGACGGGGCTCCAGCCTGCGGCCAGCATGCCCCCCACCTCCCGCGGAGTCCAGATCAGAGGGCGCGCGTCCCCCGTTTTAAGCACTCACATCCGGTCCATCCTTGCATCTACACAATTTCCAAGTGCGTGCGCCCGGAGTGTACGGTGGGCCAGAGGCAGAGACGAGAGGCCGATAGAAGGGTGCGTGCGGGGGGCCATGAGGGCACCAACCCTGCTGGGCAGTGAATCCACCACCAACCCCTCCCCTCACCGCCACTGGCCACAGGGAATGACCTGTGAGGCACATCCTCACCTGTGGGTCCACGCCCAGAGGGCAGGGTCTCCCACGGTGACGAGCATCAGAACCCTCACAGGGCTGCTGTGAGCAGGTGCCCAGGGCCCCACAGTGTAAGACTCAGTAGGTCTACGCCCGGAACCCTCACACGGCCCGAGTTCCCGGGTACCCCACTTCTGCCGGAGCAGCTCTTGCTGGCAGGCGGAAGAAGCGCGCTCCTTTGGCTCCAGGGTAAGTGGGGTAAGTGATTATGAACCCCCAGGCGATCGGGGACTACTCTGGGCTCTGTCCACCCTGTCCTCGGACCCCAGCAGGCTGCACAGACTGTCCTGCAGTGAGGGCGCCCACTTCTGCTTTTGGAGCACAGCCTTTTCCCCTGGTGGTTCCATTCCACTCTGGACCCCCAAAGGTGGGAGTACCGTGCCACTTCCCATCCTCAATCCCCAAATCCAAAGCAGGTAGAGCAGAATGGCTCCTGGTGCTGACCACATGGACTCAGGACGGGCCGTCGGTGGCCGTCACACGAGTAGCCAGTGCGGGGGGGCCCACTCCCAGATGGTACATAGACACAGTGCGACCGGCTGGGCCAGGGAGCACACAGGGGTGGACGGACATTGTGACATGGGAATTGCAGTGGACAGGAAACGTGACATGTGGACAATTTTAAAATGTGAGAAGCAGAAAGGGAGGAGACTAGACCTCAAAGGCAGGACACCTGCCCGGGGCAGCCAGGCTCCCTGGCTATGTGTTGCAGGGGCGTCGATGAACAGAGACCTGGCTGGAGGAGTGAGACGGAAGGGTGTGCAAACTCAAGATGCTCTAGAAAACTCCATGAGGAAAGTCAGAGGGCGGTCAGGGGCGGGGCTGGGGCGGGCACCTGCAAGTGCCCACCCGACACCAGCCCTGGCCCTCGTCTTCAGTGACTAGTCTACAGTTAATCACGTACAAGGCCGACTCAGGTAATCACGATAGCACCTTAGCTAGTTCAGGAACCAGAAGAGAGGCCCCGTGTCCCAATAAGAGCAAAAAACACCCAGAAGATGGCCGGAGGACGGGTGGGCAGAGTGGGTGCCAAAGGGATGTAGGGCAGTCAGAAAGGGGTCAGGTCTGCGGCACGAGAGGCCTGGCCGTTGAGGCAGCGATGCTGGGTCGGGTGGGCCGAGGCTGCCAGCGAACGAGCCAGTTGGCGGGGCGCAGGGCAGGAGGAAAGCACAGGTGCCTGGATCGCTAGTCGGCAAGTGGGCACGGCCCGTCCCCACGGAGGCCTGCGGGCAGGACGCACGGGAGCTGGACTCCGACAGGGCTGCTCTGGACTCACGGCCTGACGCGATCCCAGGGTGTGGCTCCCTCAACCACACGCTGGACCCTGTGGGGCGGTGTCTGTGCTGGCAAAGCCCTCCCGTTTGTCCCAGTCCTCCTGCTAGACCTCCGCGGTCACGTACCCACCCGAGAAGAGATCTGCCCGGTGGAGACGACCCCCCGGCTCACGGTGCCCGTGTCCACATGGACACCGGGGTGCTGGGCCTGCCAACCAGGACGGGGGGCAGAACAGGCAAGAAGGGACAGTGAGGCAAGCCACCCCCATTGACTACAGTGAACATGCTTCCAGGACCCGCAGAAAAAGTCAAATTCACCAACTGCTTCTGAGTGTCCTCGTTTAAAGAACTACGCTACATGGTCCCGCAATGATGTCACACTGCAAAAGGGGACGGTGACAGTGGCTGTGCTGCTGGTGAGCAGAGGATGCCAAGCCAGTGCTGTCACTGGGCTGGCCTGGCCCTCCCCCTGGGATTCCCCAGCATCGCGAATGTCTTCTGCTCAGACAGAAGACGCTGAGAGAGGGGCCAGCAGTGACTCATCAGGACCAAGGGCTTAGCTCAGGGGTCCCCCACCCCCCAGGCCATGGACTGGGAACAGTCCACACAGCAGGAGGAGAGCGGGGTGGCCTGTATCTGCGGCCGCTCCCCAGCACTGGCATCACCATCTCAGCTCCACCTCAGGTCATCAGGCATTAGGGTCTCATGGGAGCACCGGTCCCTGCTGCCACAAAGGCTGGGGACCGCTGCCTTAGCTCCTACCGCACACCCTGTAGCACCTCTCACAGGGCCACGGGGCTCCAGCCACCACCATGCACGCCGCTCAGCACCATCCACGACCCACGGCAAAGGCCATGTGACATGACAAATGAGCCCGTGTGGGAGGGCAGGGCCCATCTACACACCCCCTGCCCGCAGGACCCGCAGCCCCCACCACTCCTGCTCCAGGGGCCACCCCGCCCAGCTGTGGGCCACCCGGGGCTACGGGACACTTGTTACGCCTGGACAAAGCTGTGCTGTGGGAGCAAAGCACACACCAATTTCAGACTGAGAACACACACCAAAGAAAATTAAACCCCTTGTTCACAATTTTTTAATTCCACATTGAAACAACAGGCTTCTGACCTTTTAACGAGGCTACTAAACGTGCTAAAGTACGTGTGTGGCTCGCACTACTCCTGCCATCCGCCGTCCCCTCGCGTACCCCATTCCACCTCTGGAACTAACAGAACAGTTTCAGGTTTGGGGCCAGGCACGGGGTGCCATAGGAGGGGCAGTAAGGCGAGGGGCTCAGCTGTCCACAGGAAGACAGGTGCCACCTGGAGCCCCAGGGACAGAGCCAAAACCAAAAGAGGCTGGACCAGGGGACTTCAGTTGCTTTAACAAAAACTCGCCTCACGGCAACAGTCCGAGGTGCCCGGCCCCCGAGCAGCCCACTACACAGGCCTAGCAACCTGACACTGGAGGTCTTCAGGGAGACACAATGACCTAACACTCAGCCCCGGGACTTTCTTGCCCTCAACAGAAAGAATGCTCTAATGCCACAGACCGCTCCAGCCTGAGGCCAAGGCCAAGGCTGTGATGGGGAAGGGGACTGCACAGGACTGATGAGGCCCCTCAGACTGGGAGAACTCGCCAGACAGCCCTGCCACCGAGGGCTGGGCACAGACTTGACCCCAGGACCTAGAAAGCCAATTCCTGCTGTGCTGCTGAGAATGCCACCTGTTTCTACCTCCAGCAAGGGGTCACTATTACGGCCACACCAGTTCATTCGAGGTCACCCCCACCCCCTGCATTAAGGCCAGAGGAATGCCTCCCCAGGGCCTAGGACCCCACAACTCTTGTAAGGGAGCATCACTCGGCTATGTAAAGAGGGGAGGTGCAGACCCTCGTCTCAACATGGGTAGATCTTGAAAACACGACACTCAGTGAGGGAAGCCAGACACACAAGGCCACACGGCGCGTGATTCCACTGACGTGAAGCATCCAGATGGGCACATCCAGAGAGAGGAAGGGGGTGAGTGGTTGTCAGGGGCTGGGGGGTGGGGGGTGGAGGACTGCTGATAGGGACGGGGCTTCTGAGATTAAGTGAAGATAATTACATATTATTCTCTGGCTGTGAGACATACCACCACTGAGGGAAACTGAGGAATGAGAACGTGGGGCAGGTCTGTTATTGCTTATGGCTGGACAAGAATCCACGATTATTTCAAAAAAAATTAATTAAGAAAAAAAGGTTGGCACCCCCAGAGGAAGACAGGTAAGCGGGTCCCTTGTAGCTCCAGGGAGCACACAAGTCCCTGGCCTGGTGGCTCCCGCCCACTGGCGACAGAGCACAGCAGACATTTGGACCTCAGGGACCAGACCAGTAAAACCAGCAGCCACACGTGGAACAACGGGCTCTCCCATCGTCCCTTCCCCTGACACACCCGCTGCCTCACCCACAGGAAGTCTGGGAAGGGTTAATCCGCTGCCACCTGATTAGGCGGGACTCACAGCTGGAGGTCAGATCAGAAAATACCTTCTGAGTCACAGGATGGCCTGCTCATGAGGCCGCCCACTCGGCTACTACTCACCACCAGCGTTAAGGGCATGACTACTGGAGGGGGGTACTCATCAGAGTCGTGGGCTCCCTGGGAGGAAGCTGGGGGTGGGGACAATCACACTGCAGCTGCTCCCCCACCCACAGCCTTGCTAACTCACCCAGGTGAAGGGCCACTGCACACAACCCCCACCCCCCACAGGCGCCTGCTCTGCCACCAGGCAACCCAAGATGCCACTTACTCCCCTGCGAGTTGAGACCTAGCTTCCCACCCGAGAAGGGCCATCCTGCTTTAGAAACGACATCGCTGTGAACTGCCAGTGGCTGACGGGAACTCAGTCACCAAAAGAACAGAACTCACCCGGCCTCCCCCTCCTCCTCGCCAATTGCACAAAAAGCCAATTTCCGAGTCTGGACACTTCGAGTGTGGCCGGTGGTGGCTGTATGCATTTCCTCTTACCAATGCCCCCTCCTCCGACAAGCAAAACTGGCAGTTCCTCCCGCTGGGACCTCAGCTGACCCCACACAGTGGCACTATAACAACGCTAACTTGTGTGTTTACACACCTACTGTCCTTCATGCCTAAGTTTCTCGAAAAAAAAAGAACATTGTCTACTGTCCTCTGTGCCTCTAGGAAGGCTGCAAATTTCCAGGAGGCGCTTGCAGAATGAATGAATCAGTGAACAAGCAAGCTCAGTCATCTCAAATGCGTGGTCACGAGTAACCTGACGTTCCAAAAACCGAAGCTTCTGAAGCAGTCCATTTTCGTAGCGTATTCATCATCGAAGCATCACACAACACGAACCCTCACAGAGCACCACCCCCTCGTTTCCCGAAAAAAGCACGACTCCTCAGTGGGGACACAGAAGGCCGACAGACATCACTGTAAAGCTGTTAGCTGTTGCTGGCCCTGGCAGCTAGCTGCAAACTTCACTGAGCTGGCCTGGCAGTGGGACAGCCAGGCCAGAAAGGGGCCTGCTGACGTCAGGCAGAGCGCCCGGCCAGGCGGGGAGCACTCCCTTGTCCCCTGCCAAGCGAAGCCAGGGCCAGCAAGGGAAAGGCGCTCTGCGGTCCAGAACCACTGGCCACTAGAAAGCTGGGTCCCAACCAGGAGGCCTTACTCAGGAGGGCGCCAAATCCCTGTGGCTTCGCTTTGCCCAGAATAGAAGCAGGTGACAGTGACAAGTGAGTCTCCAGTGAACCCTCCCCTCCGTGTAAAATGCCTGGACGCTGGGTCACACTGGGCTTAACTCCTCTGCACTCAGAAATACCGGTTTCCAAGCAGCACCAACGCCGCTGACCGTGCCCTCCGCCCGCCCTGTCGCGGCACCTCCCCAAGTGAGCTGAAGCTCAAGTTCACACCAAAACCTGCCTGAGGGTGTCTAGAACCGCCTCCCTTCTAATCGCTCCGAAACCGGAACCATGGCCCTGTCCTGCCACTGGCAGGTGAATGGGTCAACAAAAACCTGGACTATGACCCAGCCAGAAAGAGGGGTGACTCTGTCAGGCCCACACATCATGGGCAAACCCCAGGGGTGTCTGCTGAGCGGCGGCAGGCAGCGTGGAAACCGCTAAGTTTGTACATCCAACTTTCTGGAAAAGGCAAAAGTGGAGGGACAGAGAGGTCAGCGGTGGCCAGAAGAGACATGGGCCGAGGCCAAGGGCGGCAGAACGGACACTGAGGGGGGCCGTGCTTTTCCTGCTGTCTGACCGCCATGGATCGGCCAGAAGCCCCAGGAGCACCCAGGAGCGCTGCGTGTCCGCTCAAGGCGAGAGAGGATTCATCTCAGGGGCCGCACGGCCGGCCGTGGGGGCGCAGCTTGAGGGCGGCCGGTGGGGAGGTCGGAGTTCTGACGCGTCCCGCGCAGCCCGCGGCTCAGGCCGCCCCCTGGAGCCGCCCGCCCGGGGAAAGCCGGGACCAGGCTCCAGCGGGCTCCGGCGGCGGGACGAGCGCGTCGAGCCGGGAGCCCCGAAGCCCGCCCCCGCCGCGGCGTTTCCGAAAACGGACACACGCCCGGCGCACGCGGGGGGCGGGGCGCGCGGGCTTCCCCGCCGGGTGCCCTGGAGGCGCCGCCCCCAACGCCCGGACCAGCGCGCCAAGGGGCGCCCCCCAACCCCCACGGCACACACGGCCCCGCCGGCGCGGGGACCCGGGCCGCGCGCGCGCGCGCCCGGCCGCGCCCCGCTCCCCACCGGGGACGGACGCCCCGAAAAGCCCCGCTCAGCCCGTCCCCTCCCGGGGTCACTGGAAATGAGAAGCCGGGGCCCCCTCCCGGCGCTGGGCCGAGCGCCCCGGGCCGCTCGGGCCGGGTCTGCCGCCCAAGCTCAGGGGCACCAAATGCCGAAGAGAGAGAGGAAACGCGAGCGCGGCCGAGCCGCTGACAGCTCGGGGAGTGAGCCGCCCGAGGGGGACCCCGCGAGCGGCGCGTCCGCCCGTCAGAGCGCGGCCCGCGGCGGGGGGGAGCGCCGGGCGCGCGGGCAACGGCCGCCCCGCGCGGGCGCCCCTCGGAGGCGCCGGGTCCCCACGGCCCGGCCCGGCCCCGGCGCCGGGAACGGCCGCGGGGACCCCCGGGGTCCTGGCGCGCGCCGCGGCGGGATGGGGGCCGGGGGAGGGGCGGCGGACGGCGCCGGAGATGGGCGCTACTCACGTAGACCGGCAGCGGCCACGGGTAGACGGCGGGCTCGGCCCCCACGGGCGACTTGAGCCTCAGCTCCAGCTTCTCCCCCATGTCGGCGCGCGCGGCCGCCGCACCAT
This sequence comes from Cynopterus sphinx, assembly GCA_030015415.1. Classification (NCBI taxonomy): domain Eukaryota; kingdom Metazoa; phylum Chordata; class Mammalia; order Chiroptera; family Pteropodidae; genus Cynopterus; species Cynopterus sphinx. The sequence goes on along the minus strand of CM057390.1, from coordinate 37,437,859 downwards.
GCTAGGCGGGCCGTGGGGGAGGGGCGGGGCGCCGTCGTGGGGGCGGGGCGGGTGGGCGGGGGAGGGCGGGCAGGAGGTTGAGGGGAGGGGGCCCGGCCTGGGCCTCGGCCGCCGCCAACGCCGCCGCCGCCGCGCTCCCGTCAGGCCCCCGGCTCCCTCTTTGTAGTCACAGGCCCGGGGCCGCCAGCGCCGCCGCCATCTTGGGCCGGCGGAGGCGAGCACAATGAGTCGGGGGCCGGGCCGAACCACTCGCCGCGCGCGCGCGGGGGGGCCCGGCGCCGGGCGGCGGCGCGCGCCCGCTGCCCCGCCCGCCGCGCCGCACGCGCCACCCCCGCGCCCCGCCCGTGGGCTCGCCCTCACGCAGCACGCACGCGCGCGGCCCGGTTTCCTCCCCCCGCCAGCGCGCCGGCTGCCGCGGGGACTCGGGGGTACCCCGCGCCTCGGCCTTGAGAGGGGGAGCCCCTCCGCCCCGTAATCAAGCCCTAAACCCCGCCGAACGGGACCGCAGAACCACAGCGCAGGCCCTGCCCCGGCCCGCCCGCCCGCAGCCGCCGTGCGAACGCGGAGGGTGACGCCGGCGGCCCCGGTCCCGGGCGCTGTGCGCAGGAAGCCATCCGCCGCGAGGGCGGCCTCGGCCCGGGCGGCGACGTCCCGGGAGAAGGACAAGGAGGTTCCCTGCGAAGGACCTCCCGCCGCCGCGGAGGGCCTCCCCGGCCTATGGCTGCGACCTGCGGGCCACGTGAGCCCGTCCTCCGCCTGGAACTTCGCCTCCGTCTGTGCTCACGCAGTAGGCCGTGCGTGTGCGGGGCACACCTGTGCGCCCGCCCGCGCGTGCATGCCGTGATGTGCAAGTGTGTGTGTGTGTGTGTGCACGTGTCGTGTGCACTGCGGCATAGTCCCCGTCTCTGCGGTCCACGTCCTGATAAAGAGGCGTGGGTGTGTGTGCGTGCGTGTGCACACACTCGCGCCTCCCATGGACTCTCGCACGTCTCCCTAACACAATCACCTGACTGTGACTCTGTGCCAGTGACGGAGCCAGCCGCCGGTCCTTTCAGTATCTCCCCAAGCGTCACAGCTTCCCAGGAGCGTGGGCGATGCTGCTCTTCCTCCGGGAGGTGCACCCGGTCCTGGGGGAGTTCTGACAGCCGCTCGCACACTCCCGTGTGACTCACAGGCAGTGCTGCGGGCTGGGGACCAGACGCGGCCCCTTCCACTTCAAAGTCCCAAAGCCCAACTGACTTCAGGACAGCAATTACTGTGGGGTGGGGATGGGGCTACATGGGGACATTGGAACGCAGCAGTGCAAGGACGGTCTGGACGGTCCCAGAGAGGGGTCCCTGCCCTGTCCCTGCTCAGCACCCCCTTCGCAGCATGGGAAACCTGAAGCCGCCTTCAACCAGGGAGGAGAGCCGGCCCAGGGCTTTCAGGAGCTATTCTAAGCTTTCATCCCGCAGGACATAGCAGCGGGAGCCGGAGACACAGGACACTTGCTCCCTTCCTCTCTCCCTTTCTCCTGCCACCATCTCTCTGCCTGTCCATGTCTCTTTCTTCTTCCAGCTCCATCTCTCCCTCCCTCCCCATCTATCTCCCCCACCCCCACCCCCTCCCCCATCACTTTCTGCAGAGAGACCCCCCAGGTTCCCTCAGACCCTGACACAGGCAGCTAGCCAGAGTGGCTCACAGCAGCTGCCCCTGCCCCACCCTTCCCCACGCCCATTCCCACCTCTATTTGAAAGGGAAGGGTTGGGGGAAAGGGTACCCACCCTTCCCTATCTGGGATCTTCCAGTGAGGGACCGATCTCTGACAAACAGCTGCTGCTGTGTGAGGATCGTGGGTGAACACAGAAATTGCTGGAACAGTGCCTGGGCAGAAGTTTTATTTGCCATAGCTCTTGCTGCTGGAATCGTTAGTGTGGTTAGGGAGGGTGACTGTCCCGGTGTGCCCAGGATGGGCCCAGTCTTAGGATTGGCAGTCCAGGCAAACCAGGCTGGCCAGTCACATCGTATAGAGTTGACCCTGTGCTTGCTCTCCCATCCCCCTTGTAGCTTGAAAAGAGATCTGCCCCCTCCCTCTTTCCTTCACTGTCGCCCTTCACTCATTCATCCATTCACCCCTTTGTTCAGCTCCTTTATTCACCGAGCATTTATTAAGCACTTACTACCCGGCCAACACTCCTCCATGTCCTGGGGACATGAGAGCGGAGAGAGCGAGTGAGAATCCCTGCCTGACAGGTCCTACTGTTCTAGGGCCGGAGCAAACAAGTAACCAATAGGATGCAGTTATTGTTCAGCAGGAGAGGAGTGGGGGGAGGGGCACGGTCACAAAAGGGGCTGACCCGCCCAGGGCCCTGCTGACAGCTTCCCAGCTGACCCTGCTCTCCAGGGGATGCCAGACCATTTCTGGAGGCATCTGTGGTTGTCATGACTACGGGTGCTCCTGGCATGAGTCAGTGAGGTCAGGGAGGCTGCTCAGCCCCCACAGTGCCCATGATGGTCCCCCACAGAGAAGATCTGGCCTCAGTGTCCCCAGTGCCGAGGGGGGACCCTGCGCTAACATTCTTCTGACCTGTTGGTTCCTGCAGAGTCCTGTGAGGGCAGGGACTCTCCTGGTCACTCTGCAGCCTGAGATGACCTGGAGCAGGCAGCAGGGCAGGGCAGAGACAAGGTTTGGGTAGGAAATGACAAATGCGATGCCCAATCCACCCGCCCTTGAGAGCTGGTGCTTGGGGGCTGGGGCCCAGTTGTGGTGGCCTCAATGTCCTCCCATATCTCTTTCCAGAGATTTTATCTTGTCATTGTCACGGCCCCTATTGTGGATTGAGTTCTCCAGCGACGCTGAGAACGAGGACTTGCGTACAGGTCGCTGATCTGAGCGATGCAGACGAGCACTGCGTGGAGGCAGCGAGACAGGTAAGAGGAGGCAGCAGAAAGGCTGGAGCAGCCGGGGCTTTGCCATCAGAGTACTCTGAAGTGAGCCCGCCAAGGGGCGACGGAACTGGGGCACTTCTACACCAACTCCTGTCGCTGGCTGGGGGAAGGCGGGGTGTACGTGTGAGTTCCCAGCCACTTCAGCCTGCGCGGGTGCAGGCGTGTCCTCAGGCACGAGATGCAGGTGCTGGCCGTCGGGCTCTAGGAGTGCTCATGTCCAAGAGAAAATGCCAGGACCCTGGTGCTTCGGTCCCTGACTGACCGGGTTCATCCTTCCTGTGCTTCCGAATACCCCACAGGTGTCCCCTTCCCCCAGCGCTGTGGTCTCCAAAGCCCCTGCTCACGACCCAGGTGTGGGGCAGCCGCAGTCCGTGGTTAACTGCTGGTGAGATGAAAAGCCCAGGCATGTTCAAGTCACGGAAATAGTTACCTTTGTTTAGCTTTCCCCCAAACAACAGAGCTGGAACAGCCTGTTCCGGGCCTATAGACCCGGGCCCAGTTCTGCTAGTTTGTAACTGTCCTGTTGCTGTGATACATTCGTTGCAACTGAGGAACCAGTCTTGCGTGGTGATTATTAGCTGAAGTCCAGACCTCATTTGAATATCATTTGTTGATCCCAAACATCCTCTTTATATCCCTGTCTCCTCTTAGCTGTGGCAGCTTCTCAGACTTTCCTGGGTCAGCTATTTTGTTCCTCAATTTGTTTGTGAGGTCTTTATTTTTCTGGTATTTTTCTTAATGGTTTTTCTGAGATTACTGGGTTTGGGGAAGAAGACCCAAACAGGTAATATGCCATTCTCATCAGATCCCATCGGGGCCCATGCCATCAAAGGACTCGGGACTGACGATATTATCTTTTAACGCGTGGTGGACAGTCCCCTCCCCCAAAGAGCCAAAATTAAAGAGGCCGACCACATGGAGTGTCGGTCAGCTTGAGGAGCCCCTGGAGCTCCCGAGTGTTGCCGGTGGAAATGTAAATGGGAGCGGTTCCCTCGTGAGGGTACTATACCCAGGGAAATAAGTGTCCGCGTCCCCACCGAAAGACGTGGCACCAGACCTCACAGCGGCTTTATTCACGGTAGCCGGCAATGGGAAACGATTTTAATGCCCTTCCAGAGGAGAATGGGTGAATAAACTGGTATAGCCACACCAAGTCACACAAAGGGACACTCCACAGCCTGGAAAGGGAGTGGACTGCTGCCACGTGCACCAACTCGCACGACTCTCAGAGTGGTTGGGTGAAGGCAGGCAGACAACTAAACTTCCCTTTATAACCCACGAACACAACGTCCAACGCCTGGAAAAACTAATAAATGGTGCTAAAGTCAGGGGGTGTCGACTGGGAAGGGGCTTATGGGACTTCTGGGAGGGGCTGGGTACGTTCTGGTTGTGACCTGGGTGGCAGCTACTTGCAGTGAGACAAAGATACAATTTATTAAGCTAGTCATTTGAAATGAGTGCCCTTGCATCCTTTTGTTTGTATGTTACCCCTCAGCCACACTGGAGAACAGTCTGGTGGTCCTCGAAAAGGTAAATGGTTTCCCCTGTGACCTGCCGATTCCGCTCCTAGGTGTCTGTACCAAAGAACTGAAAATAGACTCACACACTTGGACACGAGTGTTGACAAAAGTGTCACAATGCCCGAAAGGCAGAAACCCAGTGGTCCCTCGAGTGCAAGTAGGTCCCAAATATTGCGGACCGGTTCCTGGGCTAAACAAAATTCACCATTTACCTGAAATTCAGGTATAACTGGACAGTCTTGCATTTTGGGTAGCATTTCCACCAAAAAATCCAAACATCTACTAAACCCATCACAGTCATTTGGGAAAAGACGCCCAGGCACTGCCCCTGCTCTGTGGCCCCTGTTAGGTGACTCTCATGCGACCCTGGCTTCCTCGCCAAAGCAGCCAGCTGTAGTTTGAGGGAGCAGCGTGTCAGGTGGCCCGGAGCCCTGGCCAGCACCAGTACTAGCTGGTTATTTAGTGGCCCAATCCAAGCACCCCTGAGGGGATGTGGAAGGTGGGACTCCCAGGTAGAAATACAAGTGGGTTCCAATCCCGTTCTGCCGCCTGGGTGATTGTGATTTGGAGGAGCCCTGTGATTTGGAGGAGCCCTCAGCCTCTGGTTTTTATGAGCCACGTGTGGGCATTAGATGAGGCACCACAGACAAGGCTCAAAGCGAGCGCCTGGTCAGTACGCCCGCTGCTGTCGTTGATGGCAGCACCATCAAGGCCTTTGCCCGCCCTTCTCCCCATGAGGTGGGGCCCGCAGGGACCGTCAGAGCCCCACATTACAGTTGGGAGGAACGCGGCCCAGGGTCATGCTTTCGGGTCGAGTTCCTGGTGCAGTGGGGACTAGCAGGGCCCTCCAGGCTTCTTAGTCACCTCCCCTGGTGGCCCAGCTAACACCGCCATCTCGACAGGAGCTGCCAGCCTTTCCGCGTCCTCCCTGCAGACCTGGTGCCTGTGGTTACCAGAACCACAGGTGATGCAAGATGACGGGTCCGTTGCTGGGCCCTCCCCAGCCCCCAAGGGCCTGAGGCAGCCTGCCTGGTGTCTCTGGGGCTGGCGGCGCCCAGTCGCTCACCCTGGCAGTAGGCATAGCCCTGGGACCTCGCCCTTCAGTGGCAGAAGCAGAAGGCGTTCCTCTGACTCTGAGCTAGATGGCTGGTGCTCTGCCATGGACCTCCTGAGAGGCCAAAACAAGCCTCCTCCCTGCCTGAGACCCAGCTTCCTCGTCAGCCGCAGAGGCACCTTAGTCACCTTGTGTAAGTGTGTGCATTGAACAAACATCATTGATAAAAGCAAGTGGCGAGAACAGATAACCTTGGGACACCCACCCACCGTTGCTGGGACTAAATTCTTACAACACTGGAAGACTGCTTGGCGTCAACTGTTAAAACTCGCATACACTTGCCCCAGGACCCGGGAATTCCAGTTCCAGACATGTAGCCAGGAGAAACGACAGCACTTGTTGTCCACCAAAGATTATGCACAAGAACGTACATATCACAGATAAATGACACATCATCCTAGTGGAGACCTTCTGTGCTTCAGGGAACACCATTGAGAAAAGGGAAAGACGACGAACAGCAGCAGAGGAAACATCAGCACGTCGGATGTCCGATAGAGAACATCTGTCTAGAATATTCAAAAAAGTCGTAATCAATTTAAAAAGGGGAGACGAGTCTGCATAGAATGAACGTTTCTCTGAAGAAGGTTCCCAGATGAACAATGAGCTCCCGCAGAGACGCTCAACACAGCTAGCCATCAGGGAAGGGCAAACGAGAACCACAGCGAGGTGGCCCTTCGCACCCGCTGTGGTGGCGGCAAGGATCAAATCAGGCAAGGCCACATGTTGGACCAGACATGCAGAAATGGAAATTGCACGTTGCCGATGGGACCGTGAAACGGTGCAGCTACCGTGAACATGGTCTGGAAGCTCGTCGGAGGCGAGACGTCCTTACCACGTTTGGAAAAGCAACAATACACATCCAGACGGACACTTGCACATGCATGTTCACAGCGGCAGCATTCGTGATTACCGAAAAGTGGAAACCACCCGAACACCCACCATCAAGGGAGGCATGGACACACATAGCGAGCGGTCCCTCCACACAGGCCAGTGTCACCCGGCCTCGGAAAGGGCGGAGGCCCCGACACTTGCCACGACGTGGACAGACCCTGAACACACGATGCTCGTGAGAGACGCTGGACACACAAGGCCACACAGCGTGTGACTCCACTGATGCGACACATCCAGAACAGGCGCGTCCACAGACAAGAAGTGAATCGGTGGCTGTCGGGGCCTGGGGAGGGGCCTGGGGGTGACTGACGATAGGGATGGGGCTTTTTTTTTGGTTTAGTTTTTGGTTTGGGGTGGTGAAACTTCTAGAATTGGATGGTTGCATAACTGTGACTATACTTGGACTTTGAAAAGGGTGAAGTGTATGGTATGCAAATTATACCTTGTGAAATAGTAGAACAGAAACTAGATGTATGTTGCTCTCTGCCCCCTGGCTCCTGACGGTGGCTCCAAAACCCCTGTAATTTCCTGCATGACAAAAGCACTAGCAGCGTCTGTCCTGATATTTGATGTCTGCCCCTGGGTCCTGACACCAAGCCCCTTAATCCCTGGGGGTTTCCTGGGTGACAGGTGTGTCTTTTGTTTTACCGAGGTCACTCTGGGTGGGGTCCTGCCTGGGTAGGGGCTGGTCCAGAACAAACCCTTGTTAGAAGCTGGGACCTTTCAGACACACACCCCCTCCAGGGAGGGCGGAGGAGCTGGAGACTGAGTTAATCACTGATCACGCCAACCCGTGGTGAAGCTGCTTCCATCAAGATCCCCGAGGTGACACCTGGTTGTCAGAAGTGGCGTGAGTGTGACAACAGTGTGAGAGAGGAGACACACGGGAAGAGAAGCGAGTTTTTCTTAGACGTCGCGCAACGATCGTTATTAAAATCGGGTGGGGGGCACGATGGCACGGGGAGTTTCTTGTTTTTTTTTGTATCCTTTACATCTGCCTATGTCAGCACACCTTGTCAGGTGAGGTTGAAGTCCTCCAACTTGAGGAAGGGCCCCTTTTGCCCCACAGAGGTGTGCACATGCATGTGTGTGGCCCATTGTTAGATACTTAGGGATTTTGTGACCTGGTTTTTAAACAGCCAGAACTAAACATTAAATCACATAAACATGCCATTAAATACACCGTAATTAAAGCAAAGGTGATCAATACTCAAAGCTCACCGTTCCCGTTTGTCTTACTATTGCGTCATTCTCTTGGTGTTGTTTAGACCTGTTATGTCGTCACGGTGGAAATAGCACATGCCGTGGACTGAACAGGTCCCCCCAAAATTCACATCCTGAAACCTCCCCTGCAATGGGATGGTGTTGGGAGGCGGGGCCCTCGGGAGGTGATGAGGTCGTGAGTGGGCAGCCCACGTGAGATGAGCACCCTTGTGACAGGGACCCCGGAGAGCTCCCCCCGCCACCACCACGGGAGGGCAGAAAGTAGACAGGCATGTATGAATCGGGAAGGCTCCCACCAGACACAGGCTGCTGGGGACTTGAACTTGGACCACCAGCCTCCGGATCTGTGAGAAATCCATGCCTGTGTTTGTAAGCCTCTGGTCTATGGCGTTTTTGTCACAGCCACCCGAACAGAGAGCTAGTGACAGCCTGCTACTGCGCATCTCTTCCCAACTCTGCCTTCCGCAATGTCACAGCGCCGGCTTGAAATCAGCCATCGTGGGCCTTGTGACACCATGGAATGGGCACAGGTGACAGATGAATGTCCCCCTTCCCAAGGGCCACTTGTTAAACAAGGCAGCGCACTCTGCATGGATCACGCACGGGCCAGCCCAAGCTTGGAACCGAGACTGCTGGACTGAGGCTACATCTGCGGAAGCCCCTGGGCTTTGGTATCGTTTGTCACACAGCGTTATCATGGCACTCACTAACAACCAGGAATCCCCCTCGGTGGAAAGAGCTTCAAAGCAGTGAAGTCCAGAGCAGACGAGAGAACCTGTTTGTGGTATCCAAGCTGAGTCCACAGGTAGCTGGGAGTAGGAGACAAACCTGAGACTGGGGTTTGAATCTGGGAACCCCAGCCGTGGGGTTTCGGTTAGCTGACCTCACCTCTCTGAGCCTCTTCTGTCAAGAGCAGAAAGAGGTGACTCCCATCCATTGTCTTGAGCATCAAGATAGAACATGTGGGGTGTACCATGAGTGCTCAGGGAATGCTCCTGCACAGTGATGCCCGATCGGGGCCCGTCAAACTCGCCATGGCCATGTCTGTTCACTCCCCTCCTTGCTCACTATGCTCCAACCACGACAGCCTCCTCTCTCTTCCTCCACCATGCTGTCTGTCCAAACCCTTCACTTTGTCCTGACGCTTGCCTGTCCAGTTTAGGCCCCCCAAACCTTCTCTTGGCTAAAGTTTTGTCCTCCATCATTGTTCATTGCCAAAGCTGGCAGGGAGTAGACACGCAGTATGATGTTATTGAACAAATGAATGTTTGGATGGACAGATGGATGGATGGATGGGTGCATGGATGCATGGATGGGTGGGTGCATGGATGCATGGGCAGGGGGGCAGGTACATGGGTGAGTGGATGGGTGGGTGGGTGGATGGATGGGTGGGTGGATAGGAAGATGGAAGGACATGAAGATGGATGGGGGTATGCATGGGTGGTAGATGTGTCATTTGTGGATGAAGGAAGTGATTCAGAATGGAGGTGAAACATCACAGTTGTAGAAATCTCTAAGTGATGTCCCCATGCTCAGGGCTCAGAGGTCATGTCATAGCTCGGCCCCTCCCCTGACTGAGCCTGACTGGCACTGCCCTCTGCTGGGTATCCTGGGTTTTGCATGATTCTACGAGCTTTGCTTCTGTAAAACCCGGCTCCTGTCAAAATCATTCCTTGGTCTTCATTAACTTAAACGCTTATTAAGCGCCTACAGCAAACAAAATGGCAAGTTCCCTGGATCACACAATTTGTGTTCGGGGTGGTGGAGGTGGTGGACACTGATGAACCACAACGTTAAAAATGTGTGTCCTAGAAGGTGATACATTTTGAGGAGAAACATTCAGCAAGGAAGAAACAGGATCAAGGGGGCTTTACTTGTTAAAACAGCTTCGTTGAGTTATAATTGACACAATAAAATACATGCATTTAAATTATAAAATTTGACGAGTTGTGACATGTGTACACCCTGTGAAACCATCAGTACAATCAGGATTTGGAAGGTCTCCCTTACCCTGAGTCTCCCTCATGCTCCTTCGTGGCCCTCCTTTTCCCCACCTCCCACCCCTGGTCCCTAAGCAATCACTGATCTCCTGGCTGTCACTGTAGGTTGGCTTGCATTTACTAGATCGAGTCTCTTCCACAGGGTGCTGGGAGTGCTGGGGCCAGGTGACTCTCTGTGGGGCCGTCCTGGGCTCTATGGAGTCAAGCAGCATCCCCACCCACTTGATGCTGGGAGTACCCCAGTCATGACAGCCACAGATGTCCCCAGTCACAGCTCAGTGTCCTTGGGGGGCAGAATTACACAGTTTAGAAATCCTAGGTTAATCCTAGTTCTGCCCCCTGAATTGAGACTTCTGTTTAATTTCCATCACAATGCAGATGAGGAAACTGAGGCTCCACTGTCCACCTCCAGGACTTTCTCGTCATCCCAAACTGACACTGTCCCCTGTCCCCATGACACATTCCCTCCCCTCTCCTCCCCCAGCCCCCGTCACCCACCATCTATGTCTCTGAATCTGACTCCTCTGGGGACCTCATAAGAGTGGGATCTCATGGGACTTGTCCTTCTGTGTTTAGCTTATGTCACTACTCTCAAGGTTCATCCACGGGCACTGAGGCTGTGTCCACCTTTGGCTGTTTCTGTGCACAGGGACCACATGCACCTGTTCAAGTGCCTGCTGTCGCTTCTTAGTCAATGCCCAGCAGTGGCCCTGTCTTGCACCCCAGCTCTGAGCACCAGGGGTCCAGCCTCATAACCTCGTCAGCACTCGTGAACGTCTGCTTTGTCAATATCATGTTCGGTGTTAAGTAAGATTTCAAATTTGGTTTCTGGGTCCCTATGGCCACATTTCAAGAGCTCGGTCACCCCAGGTGGCTGGCAGCTGCCACACTGGGCAGTGCAGGTGGAGGATATGCCAGTCATGGGAGAAATTTCCATAGGTTCCTGCTGCTCGAGACTGCTGAGCTAGGAGTAAGCCTTTTCGTCAGTCTCCTAGGTCTCCACCCAGCCATCATACATGTCGCTGCATGTGAAATCCCAAGGATCGAAGGAGGAAGGAAGAAGAGACGAAGCGCTGCCTTGTCAGCGTCCAGGGACGGGGACATAGGCGTCATTCTACTTTTAGCCATTCTCATAGGCGTCCAGAGGTATCGCATTGTGGCTTAAATTTATGATTCCCTGGTGACTAATGCAATGGAGCACCTTTTGCATCTACCCATTGGCCATCTGGCTGTCTTTCGTGACGTCCACGTTCATGTTTTGCCATGTTTTAACCGGTTGTCTTTTTCATCACGACGTGTGGGAATTTTTGTTCTGATCTGCTTTGTGTTCTGTCTGTTGAACCATATTGTGGCTAGTGGTCCTCGGTCAGGTACGTGTCGCAAATGTCCTATCCAAGTTTGTGGCTCACTTTTTTACTCTTTAATAGTGCGTCCGGAGGGCAGGCACCAAGTGTGCCTCATGCACGGCTGTGTGTCCAGCGCTCCTCACCACTCACGGCACATAGTAGGCCCTCAGCGCGTGTCGAGTGAGAGACCTCGTTGGAGTCCTGGTCCTGGGCCGCGGTTACCCCCGTCCCGCCGATATCTCAGGCTTTTGGGAGACGCGCAGGAGACGCGCGGGCGGCGCCCCGCGGCGTCGGGGCTGGCGGTGCTCTACGGCGTCCGCTCTCCGAATCCGAAAGGCGGAACTGGGTTTCTCCCCAGGAACTAGCCGGAGAGGCTCCACGTGGGCGCCCCGCCCTGCGGAGGCCCCGCCCACAGCTGTCACTGCGCGGAGGGGGCGTGGTCAGCACCGGGAACCGGGGAATGGGTGGAGCTACGGGGGACTCTGGCCAATGAGAGTGAAGAGGGCTGCGTCGGGAGGAGGGGCCCACGCATTGCCATTGGGCGGTCTGACGTCAGGGCAACGCAAAGCCGCCCCCGGCGGGGGCGGGGCCGCGGGAGGCGGGTCTTGCAGGGCGGGCCGGCGAGCGTCGCCCGCTGTCAGCTGACCCGTCGCCATCTTGTCCACCATTTGCAAGCGCGGCGGAGCGTGAGGAGAGGGGAGCGCGGCCTGCTGTGCGGGTCCCGCCGCCGCCATCGCCGCCGCCCCGCGGACCGGGGCCGGCCTGGCCCGGGTGGCCATCCCGCTGCGGCGGCCGGCAGCGCTGCGCTCCGCGGACAGCAGGCGCGGTCCCCGGGCCCCCGCACGGCGCCCCGCCGCGGGCCTCCTGGGGCGCGCGCCCGCCTGTGGCTGCCACGATGGCCCTCAAGATGGTCAAGGGCAGCATCGACCGCATGTTCGACAAGAACCTGCAGGACCTGGTGCGCGGCATCCGCAACCACAAGGAGGACGAGGTGAGCCCGGCTCTGCCTGCGACGCGGCCCCCGGCCCGCAGCCAGCCCCGCCCGCCGCGGCCTGGGCGCCGTGCTCCCGAGGCCCGGAGGCGGCCCCAGCGGGCCCCCGAGCTGCGGCTCTCGCACCCCGCCCCCGCGAGCAGCGGTTTGTCGGGGGCCGTGCCGCTGGTGGCCTCCCGCCGGAGCCTCCACTCACCCACTGTGCCGCGGGGCCCGCCTCCCCCTCCCTGCGGCTGACCACGGAAGAGACCTCGCAGGTCTCTTGAGTGCGTTTTGGATCGAAATCCGGGGTCCCCGGCCCCGCCCCAGGTCTCTGGACTCCTGGTCTGGGGACCCCGCTGTCTGCGGGCCGCTCCCGGAGGAACCCTCTGGGATCAGAGCGGTCCTGATTCCCCACGGGGCCTGGCCCCTAAGCGGTTTCTGCCTCCTGGGCCCGTGTCCCCGCGAGGCTGGGCCGCCCCTCTTAGCGGCGATGCGTGTCCCGGGCCCGAATGGCGAAGCTCCTGAGGGGTCCTGAAATGGGGAAGCCGGCTTCAGCCAGAAGCCCAAAGCGAGGGCGAGGGAAAGGTTTTCCAGAAGTCAAAATTGTTACGTGGGCACCATTTCCTTCCTTTTTCCCCTTCTCCCAGCCTGTGACCTAGACTTAGGAGAGGTGGGGACAGTTAGTGGCCACCAGGCCCTAGGCTTCATGGAAGAGGCCCGAGCCCTCCCTCACACAATGGAACATTAAGGAAAGTCTGGGCTTGGCGGCTGCGTAGGGAGAGGCTGCCCTGAGGCCCACCGCTGTTCCATACTGTTCCAGATGCTCGCTCACCGGCCCTCACAATGGCGCCCGGGAAGTCGGGCATTCCCGGTGGAAAGTGCAAGGGGATTGGATTTGCTGGGAGGCACCGGCACCCTCCGCCCAGGTCCCTCTGCTGGGAGCCTGAGTCCCTGCCCCTCTGTAGCACTTGTTCAGAATAGGTGTGACCGCGCTGAGACATGGTTAGGTTATTTTTGCTCATTTCTGTCACCCTTCCTTCCCCTGGGCTGAGCCTCCTGTCTGGAGCCCTCCCTGATGGCAGTGGTTACGGTGTGCAGCTAACTCTCCTGACCTGCGGTGTCTTGAGGAGACGGAGGAGCAGGTTGGCCTTCACTCCTAGGCGCTGGCTAAGCAGACTGGACTTGCACCCTCAGATTTCTCTCTCGCGCTGGCTAACCCCCCGATTTCCCTGCATCCGTCCAGGAGAGTCACTGAGCGGTGTGTTCAGGATTCTGAGCATGGGCCCCTGGGTCTTTGCAGCAGAGACACACACTCTGTTGAGGACACCTGGTTTTTCGGAGGGCGTGTCTGTCAGCGCCGGGCCCTGTGGTTTCTGCACTTGGAACCGGTGGTAGCTAATGGCGCCTTCCCCACAGGCTGGCAGCCCGTTAAATGGGGGTCTTGGATGGTGGAAGCTTCTATTAACAGTGCAGGGCCAGGCTGGTGCTGGAAGTCCTCAGAAGTCACAGGTTCCCACGTGGGCTCTGCCCTTGACCTGTTGGTGGTTCCTGGCAGGACGTGGCACCCATGGTTTTGTCATCAGAAGATCATCACCATCTCGAGGGTCATCACTGAGGTTTCACTTCTGACTGCAGCCCTGCGTATCTGTCTCTGGGAGCTCAGCCACTGACTGCTGAGTTACTCTCCCAGTTACCCCCACTCCCAGCCCACTGCACCCCACCAGGGACTCCTGACTGCTTTTTCTGCAGCCTTATTGTTCCCCACAAAGCTTGCTTTATGAGAGATTTTAGCTTAGAACTTCTGTGTGGTATCATAGAAATGAGCCTTAGGAATGGCTTTAAAGGCCATGGGGAAAGGCAGGATGATATAATGGCAGGGCCTGTGTCACTGGGTGACCGGGGGGCTGTGAGAGGCTCAGTGTAGGCTTCTGTGAGCAGCAGCGCGCCCCCGGTTTGCACATCGGCCTGTGACCCCTTAGGCGGGCATGAATTCAGTCTAATGGGTTGTGTGGGAAAAAAAAAAAAAACAACTGGAAAATCCCAGATTGCATGCAGCATGTAGTAGAGTAACTTCCTTGAAACTCATTTCGGCTTATGAATGCCAAGTGTGTTCGTGTGTGTGTGTTGGGTTACCACGGGAAACACGTCTCTTAAAATGAGTCCCAAAAGTTTGCAAAACAGTGCTCTAATTCACACGTTTTTGGTGAGTTTGGATTTATCATTTTTAAATACGGCAAGGACGATGCCAGCGGAGGGGGGAATCTGGTGACTGTCCTGTGGGTCAGCTCTGGCTAGGAGAAATCCCCAACGACTCAATATTTCATTCCCGAGTATTTTTATGTTTGGGGTGAAACTTTTCATCTTTATAAAACTACACCCCTAAGTAATAAGCTAGGTGTTTATTAAGTTCAAAGGGACACTGTCTCTCCCTGTAGATCAGTTTGGTGTCCATCCTTTGGGGTTTTTCTCTGTGCTTCAAAATCACCAGTGATCAAGTGTAGTAAGGTGCTGCGACTTGCCCGTGGGTGTAGTGCTCTCGTGACAGCTGTCCGCGTGAGCACAGGAAGGCCCACCGCAGGTGTTTGGGCAGCCCCCCTCGGGTGGGCATTTCGTTGGCTCCAGGTGTTTGCTCTTCGCAGCCGCAGCTCAACCTACTGAGCACGAGCTCTGGCTGCACTGTTGGCGTTTGGGTGGAATGGCTTCTGGGAAGCATTGTGCTGGCATCTGCTGCCTGGTGCCGAGTACCCAGTGACGGGCCACCTCGTTTTGCCTTTGCACTTAAATTCGACCTTGCTCCTGGAGGCTCCCTGCGCTTCTCGAGGCAGTGGAGGCCTCCCTCTGTGCCCCTTGGAGTGTCCTCCAGCCCCTTTGGTCAGAGCTGGACCCCTGTAGCTTCTCCCAGCTCTACCCACCTCTGGTCCCCCTCACAAGAGTTGTCCCCAGCAACATCCAGGCACGTTCAACCACATCCTGGGATCAGCTGCTACTGGGGACCCTGGATGGAGCTGTACTGCCCATGTTCACTGACATGGCTCCCTGTCATCAATCTGCAAAGCCTGCCTTGAAACTGGAGCCTCCCCTTCTGCTCCTGGGGCTGATGTTGCCTGTCATTCAGGGCCCTGGAGTTGGAACTGACACTCCGGACCCACTGGTCTTGTAGCTGGGTTGCTCATGCCCTTCAGGATGAGGGTTGGGCTGGCCTCTCCATCCCCTGGTCTCCCTGCTGTCTTGGTCTCCCCCCCCAGGCCCTGGATGATCTGACTGGTCAGTTAAAAAATGGTCTCTACCGGTGTCCCCATCCTAGTCCTGGGACCTGTGGACATGTCGCTTCATGTGGCAGAGGGACTGTGCAGGTGGGATCAAGTTAGGCCCCCCCGGGAAAGGCATGACCCTAGGTTCCCAGGGGCCCAGTGTCCTCACAGGGTCCTCATAAAGGGGAGGCAAGAGGGCCCAGCCATGCCCCCTCATCCCTTGGAACCATATCAGCCCAGCCTCCAACTGCTTTCCTGCCACCATCTCGCTTGCCATCCACCTTGCATGACACCAGCCCTGGTTTGGCCCACCGTGCGCCCTGTTCCCACTTGTGCTGGAAAAGTCCATCCTGCAGTTGTGAAGTGAGTCGGGAGTGGAGTGCAGAGCGTGGGGAAGAGCCAGTGCATCGTAATGACGACGCAGGGGGACGGGTGGGTACCAGACTTATCGTAGCGATTGCTTCGTGAGGCACAGAAATGTCGGTTCACTCGTACACCTGAAACGAAAGTAACACTGAACGTCAGTTGTAATTACAAATACATTCGGGACAATAGTTTAGGAAAAAAGGAAGAGAGAAGCCCGTCATGCAGGAGGGCCGCTGCCTCCCGCCCCTTCTCTTAGGGACGGGCTTTCTCGGTTTCCCCAAGGGCCCCTCGCATTGCTGTGCCCGGTGACCTGTGCTTCCCGTATCCTCGAAGTGCGTGTCCTGGCTCCCAGGCAGTGGCCTTCACTGGGCGCTTCTGCCCCCGGGACTCTGGGCCATGTCGAGGGAGTGCTTTGGGGCTTGCTGGCACCTCGGGGGCCACTGTTTGTGAAAACTGACTCTCTGGGCCTCACCCCTAGATCCTCACTCCACTCGTCCAGGGCCGGGCCCGGGAGCTCTGCCGAGCAGCAGGGTGGCAAGGGGTTCATCTAGGAAGGATGTTTGTGTCCTATGCTCCAGGTCACATTCTGTCACGGGCGGGCGGGCCACGCTGTGTTCACCCGTCGCAGACACTGGACGTTTGTATAGTTTGCTCCAGGCCTGCTGCAAGTCATACGTTTGGGGCCCATGTGTGCTTGAGCACCTGCTGTCAGTGTCCTCGGGGGGGCCGCCTGGGAGCAGGCACCCGTGTCCCTCAGAGGAGCTGCGGACCGTCCTCCCCAGCAGCGGCGCCGCGCACGCCTGCCCGCCACACGGGACCAGACTCTAGCACGTGTGACGGGCTGCTCCTTCTCTCCCTTTGAGGTCATTCACAATCATAATCCAGGAGGCAGGAGGGAACAGGAGCTGAGGGCCCTGAGTGGGGTTTAGTAATCTGAAACCCGCCGCGAGGCTGTGGTGACGCTTGTTCCATTGCACTTGTTCTCGACCATGAAATATTGACGAAGCATTATGTGGCTAGGGGCTCTCCAGCAGTGGGGCACCCTGTGGCCTGTGCTGGGGCGGCCCAGGGTCTCGGGCTGTGGTCCCGGTGACAGGTGATGGCAGGAGGGAGCTCTGGGGCATACGAGGCAGCGGGGTGCATGGAGCAGTGGCCCCCCGCCGCTCTGGCCCCGCGTGCTTGCGGGTGGCTTCTGGGGGCCGCGGCAGGGATGTCAGCTCCAGCCCCCAGCCGGACAGCTGTGTTGCTCTGTCCTGTAGCCGAGCGTGCCGCCTCATGTGTCATGGAGCGTTGGCTGCACTCGTTTTGAACCCCGTGATGACCACTCTTTGGGGTTCCCATGGCTTGTCTCTGGGGGTGACGGGAGCCTTGTACTGCTGCTCCCAGAGGGCACATCAGGGACTCTGGACTTGGAGGGTTAGGACTGCTTCGGTCAAGCCTTTTTGAATGGTGTTCGGGAAACGTGCTGAGTTAGCTAGGAAACCAGGGGAATCTAAAACCCACATTCACACAGACGTACAAAAGTGTTCACACAGCCCTCACTATCTGTGAGAACCAAAAGGTGGGAGGGACCCAAGCGCCCAGCCGCCGGGAGCAGACACGCACGCTGTGGTCCATGCGCCCGCGGAGCCAAGCATCCATGTTTGCTGGAACTGGGATGGGCCTTGATGTCATTGCTCGGAGAGAGGCAGGGCACCACAGACAGACTCCTCATCAGGCTTACTGCTGCTGTGGAAAGGCTGCCTGAGTGAGAAGCTCAGAAATAGGGGACCTGGGAGCTGGAGGGCATTAGGCTTAGAGGAGCCCACCCGGTGGGTGGTGGCCAGTGGGTGGTGGGCCGGCGTGCAGCCAGCGAGATGTGGCTGGTGCCCTGGGAGCAGCTGGATGCCTGAGGCACCAAGGGCTAGAGCAGCTGCTCACAGCTGATCTCCCCCCAGCCCAGATCCCTGTCTGTGCCCCCATACCTGGTCACAGCCCCAGGACCGGCGCCATCTGGCCTGCCTGTGCTTTGTGCACCTGATGCTCTTCTTGGGTGGCCACAGGGCCCTGGCCCTTCCTTTCCCTCACCAGCCAGGTACTCCTTCCAGTCTCACTCCCGTGCCTCAGGGGGGCTATGAAGGTAAAGGAATCACAGGTCCGATTGCATTGAAATATTTTATTTTAATCACAGCATTGTTCGATGTACAGTTCAGTGGTTTTTACTACATTCACAGTCATGTAGCTCTCCCCACAATCAGTTTTAGAACATTCCGTCATCCCAAAAAACAACCCCGTCCCGTAAAGTCATCCTTTCGCCTTCCCCCGGCAACCAAGAATCCACTTCCTGTCTCTGTGTACTTGTTTATTCTGGACCTGTCACTTAAACGGGATCAAATGCCGCATGACCTTTTGTCTCAGGTCTGGCTTCCTTCTGAAATAATCATTCTTAACTGTATTAGGCACTCAAAATTTCTCAATTTCTTTTCCTCTCAGGCAAAGTACATCTCTCAGTGCATCGACGAAATCAAGCAAGAACTAAAGCAAGACAACATCGCAGTGAAAGCAAATGCAGTCTGCAAGCTGACGTATGTAAGTACTGCGGCTATGCGCTTGGGCGGCGCTCCCGAGTGATGCTCCCATCCTGCGCCCTCCGTGCAGTCAGGCCAGCTGTCGACTCTATCACCCGTCCCTCCCTCCATCCCCTGTTCGTTGTCTGTCTATCCATCTCTCCCTCCATCCACTTGTCCATTGTCCACCTTTCTGTTCCTCCACCCACTTGTACATTGTCCATTCTCCCTCCATCCTCTTGTCCATTGTCTGTTAATCCATCCCTTCATCCATTGGTCCATCGTCCACCTGCCAAACATTGCTTGGCAATATCAGCTATAGGCACTGGCCTCGGGGCACACAGGACTAATTCTAAGAGTCGAGATAGGGAGGAAGGGATGGGTGCCAGGATTATCAGATGGCACAGGGTGTGGTGGGGCTCCTGACCGAGGGACCAGTGGGACCCTTACCCACAGGGAGGTAGGCAGGAGCACCCTCAGCTCCCTATGGGTGGCACTAGGAAGCCTGCAGAGGGGCTCTGAACCATCCCGGGCCAGGTCTCTGTGTGGGTCCCTGCCAGACTGCTGCAGTCTCTGGTCGGCATGGGAGCCTAGGCCAGACACCCCCTCCTGGCCTCTTTCCTGGTCAGAGAGGGTCAGAGAAGGCAAACTGGGGTTTGTGCGGTGGGCATCCCCTCTCATTGTAGGTTTCATGAGTATCATCGTAGGGAATTTTAACCAGGCACAGGTGCTGGAATTTCATCTGCAGCCATCCATCCTCCCATAGTGTTTACTGTCACCTGTCTGTGTATTCTGCAAGGTGAAGGCTAACCTGTCAGAAGACCTGAGATGCTCTGGGCTTGTCCAGACTGCAAATGGCATGTGTCTTTCCACAAGCCAAGACAGAATGCTGAGGTTTAGGGCTTAAGCTTTGGCTTGTGAATGAGTCCCTTTTTTCTCAACAGTTGCAAATGTTGGGGTATGACATCAGCTGGGCTGCCTTCAACATCATAGAAGTAATGAGTGCCTCCAAATTCACATTCAAGGTAGTTTGCTTTGGGGCCTATTGCCATGGCAATGGGGGCTGGGGAGGAGTGGGCCCTGGTGGAGGGAGGAGGGGGTCCCCTGGCCACCCTTACAGTCTGTCCTATGGGCAGAGGCTATGCTGTGGGAAAAAAAAACACTATGATCTATTTCAAACTTTAGCCACACAGCCACCACACCTTCACAGGTTTTGTCAAATTATTAATGCTATGTACATAGCATGTTTTTATCAACTTTAAGTATCGTTACTGAAAGTAGGAGTTTATGTAATCAGTTACATATATTTTTAACACAAACATATATTTTTAATACAAACTAAGATAAATTTGCAACTTTTTAAAAAGTAACACTGACCATCTTACCCAGAGACCATCACTCGTCACCTCGTGCTATGGCCTCGTGTTCATCTTCTGAGGGACACTACCTGTGAGCAACTCGGGACACTACTTTCTTCTCACTTGATGTTAAACATAAGCTTTCTCCCGTTTTAGTAAATAGCCTGAAAAATGGTCGTCTGGCTCTGGCCCGTTTGTGGGTATTGCGTTTCATTTTCCTGCGTTGGCTTGGTCTTCAGTGAGAACGCATACTGGCCGGCGGCTGAGGCTGCTTCCTACCCCGAGGGCCCCAAGCACCTGCCGAGAAGGTGGGGGACCTGACCCTGCCGTGGTCAGGCCCAAGCTTCCTCTAAAGGATGCAGTTGTCTTGCCTGCCAGTTACTCTTAAATAAAATGCCACGCTTGTCACACCTGGGGCGGTGCTCTGCACGAGTGTTGAGTATCACGTACACGTGCAGGTGTGACGAGGGAGCCGCGTCATTCTGGCAGAGAGATTTGAGCCCAGAAAGACCCAGCTCTTGGGATGACTTCCTTCATGAGGTCGTAAAAGCAGTCGCTGGCTGACAAGTGGAAGGATAGCATCAGTGGTTGGCAGACCTTAGAGGACTGTCAGTTTCGAAGGGCACATGCTCCTGGAGTTTTACAGACCCTGGCTGGGTTCTTGAATAACCCCGTGCCCACCCAGCTGTGGCCCCTGGGCTTCGGGGCTGCTTGGGGCCAAGCTCAGGCAAAGGGCTGGGAGCTTCCCAGAGGACACTCAGGCCCCTCGTCTCACCTCTCACGCTTCATCTGTTCGACCCAACAGCGCATCGGCTACCTCGCTGCTTCCCAGTGCTTTCACGAAGGAACCGACGTCATCATGCTGACGACCAACCAGATCCGCAAGGTAGGCCGCCCATCCCGCAGGCCCCATGGCCTCCTCAGCCTTGGCTGGCTCCTTTGACCCCGCGTGAGTGTCTGTTCTGCACGCTGGTTTTCTGTCACTCACATTTGAGTGGAAGGCGCCAGGTCAGCAGGGTCTCACTGTCATCCTTTAGCAAGCAGTCTTGCCCCGCAGCCTTGTCATTCATGAGGCACCCAGACTTGGTGGAGCCGTCTGCCCTTGCACCTGGGCTGGTGGGGGAAGTGGAGGCTCGCCGTACTGCCCTTCTGTCCCCTGTTGGTCGCTCTCTTCTCCCGGAGAGTCTGCTAAGGAAAGCCCCCTTCCTGTTCAGGTTCTGCCCCCTGGCCTTTCAAGTCAGACCGTGTGCATATTTCAGTCTGTGTAAGTGTGTTTTTAAAGTGGCTTTTGGAGACCACCGGGTAATACACTTCCTCCCGGGCCCCAGTACTCTGAGCATCTTATTTCTCACCTGATCGCGGAGGGGGCAGAGGTGCATGTTGCTGGGAATGGCGGACTCCCTGCTCCCAGTCACAGACCGTGTGTTGGGGACCAGAGCTCTAGGGTGCTAGTGGCCGGGTGCTAGGGACAGGTTCCCATGAGCGCTGGTCGCCCCACACGGTGACCTGGTGACCTTGGAGTGGGCTTCTAGGTGGACGCTCTGGGCAGGCAGGCTGGCTGTGCGGGCATGGAGCTGGTACTGATGCCTGACGTGGGCTGAGATGTGGGCCTGAGAATTCGGCACTGCTGCACTCACAGTTCTGGGGGGCCGGCTCATAGCTGCCAGCCAGGCTGCACAGCAGTGCTAGGGAGTCTAGATGGTGGGGTGGGGCGGGGTGGGGTGGCCTTGGCCAAGAGTGTCTCTAGGGAGGACAAGGGGGCTGGGCAAGTGCTCCATGTGGGGCGCTGAGACAATAAACGGGAGGGGGGAGCAAAGGAGAGGAGGGCGAAGGGGCTCAGGACTCCAGCTAGCCTGCCAAGTCCCACCAGTGGTTTTCCTACTGGTCATCTTGGCACATCCTTGTCCCCTGCCTGCCCCCCTGTGATGACCTTAATGTAGACATAGGTCTGTCACTGCTTCACTCTGAGATGTGCTAAAGGTGGTCACTTAGACCTGCCCTGCTGGGGAGATGGCCCGAGCCTGAGATATCCTCATACCTGAGTGGACGATACCCTCACTGTAGTAAGACAGCGACCTTGACCACTGCTGCTGCGCCCTCTGCCCGTTGCAGTCTCAGCTTCACGCAGCGTCCTGTTGTTATGCAGCCCCGCCCGGCGGGGCGTCCTCCCACCAGCGCCGCCGAGTGTCCTCTCCACAGAGTCCCCCTGAGCAGCTGTGTCCGCTGCGCTGCTGGCCCTCTGCGCCTCACCCTGGGAGGAAAGTCTGGCCGGTCCGGCCTGGGTCTGCGCCGTGGGTTCCTAGGTGGTGGTCTCTCTTCAGCCTGGCTTGGAGGGACTTTAAAAGCGACCATTTCCATGTCACCAGCATGGTCTAGAGCTTAACTCCTAGACTATACCTGGATATTTTTTGCCACACGTGTGTTCATGAAAGTTCTGGGGGCTTTTTATGAGATGTCTGCCCAGACGCGAGCTTATGACATAAAACAGCCCTTGCCACACATTAAGAGTGGGGACGCTCCTGCCATCGCGCTTGATGAGAGGGCCACTGGTGGATGGCATCAGAGCAGGGTGGGGCGCAGGCTGAACCTTCTTCTTTGGGAGGAGCCCGGAGCAGTGGCCCCTAGTCGTGGGGAAGACACCCCAATGGAAGCAGAGCTTCCGGGGCTCCCCTGCCATGGGCCCGATGGGTGTTTGGGGCCAGCTGGCCAAGCCACTTCCTCTGGAGCCCAGGCCTCGTTGCACCCCTCGGATATGGGCCATGCAGGGTATGGGGACACCCTCCTCTTAGCCCGTGCCACTCCCCTCTTGGTGACAGTGAGGATCTGTCTGCTCCATGGTACTCCTCAGGCTGGCAGGGGCATGGGGACCCAAGTGATGAGTTCTTGGCACCTGCCCCTAACCCTCTCTCTCCCCTTCCAGGACCTGAGCAGCCCCAGCCAGTACGACACTGGTGTGGCACTGACCGGCCTGTCCTGTTTTGTTACCCCAGATCTTGCCAGAGACTTGGCCAATGACATCATGACACTGGTGAGTTTGTGAGCGTGCCACCGCCCCTCGGCCTTTGCTCTGTGAGGGGATTTGGAAAACATGGCTTGGGGAGAGCTGAGGCTAAATGTCATGCAAGAACTCTCGTGTGGAAATGGGCCAGGGTCCTTGGAGGAATGGGGGAACAGTCAGTGGCTTCATCCCCATCACTACCATTCTCACAATTTCTTTATCTCTTTTGAAATAGCTCTGTTTGGAGAAGGGGTGGGTGTTGCTGGTGGGTGAGGTTTGGCTGAGGACGTTCACCCACGTGGTCAGGCACATGACCCATCAGTCACTCTTTTACTGGAGCTTAAGTGACCGTAGCCGTTGTCTCAATGTGTGGCATAGTCAGGATGACGCTTTTCTTCCTTCCCCGTCCCGATGCCATTTATCGCTGTCTGACCACAGACTGACTGCTCAGGGCTCAGTTGACCGAAGAGGCATAACCCCAGCCAGTCTTGTTCTCCAGGGTGTCCAGAACGTCACCCTAAACATGGACATCTTGGAAATCATGACCTCCCAAGACACTGCACCAGGTCTCCATGTCCCAGGGGAGCTTCTTTCCTCTGTCATTAAAGCCTCTTGGAGGGCGGCTCTGTCCTCACACGGTCAGCCTGTTCCCTGTGCAGCTGGGCAGGTCCTAGCCCACGGTCTCGAGAGGACTGCCAGCGAATCAGCTCTAGATCGGGCAGCACGTGGCCGCATGCCATCAGGCATTTTATGCGAACATGGCCCCACCTGTTTGTTCACACGGTGTCCTGGCAGCTCCTGGGCTCAAAGGCAGAGCCGAGCAGTTGGACAGCAACCTGGCCCCCCCAGCCGAAAGTCTTGACCTTTAGATGGTTTCAGAAAGTGTACTGAGCCCACAGGGGGCACTAGCGAGCTGCTCACAGGGCTGGGGTAGCTCTCTCAGGAGGAGGTGCCTGGGGGGCCTCGGCCCCTTGGCATCCTGCACTGGGGGCAGCCAGAGGCCTATGTTGGCAAGCAGAGGCATCCTTCGCAGTGTGGCCTTCACTGGGCCTCGAAGCCAAGGAGAGTCAGCCTGTGGACGCCAGGCCCAGGGTCACGGACGCAGGGAGGCAGGTTTTGGTTCCACCCAGGACACGGCTGAGTGACCCCTGGGTTGGTGGGGCTTGAAGGCTTGAGGCTGGAGAAAGGGTTTTCTTCCAGGGCACAAAGGTGAGACGTGGGCATGTGTAGGAGGAGAGCAGGGCGGTGTGGCAGGTGACCGTGCAGGTGAGCACACAGGTTGCGTGGCCAGTGAGCACGTAGGCGCATGGGGCATAGTGTCAAGGGGGGCTGACTGCCGTCCGCTCCTACAGATGTCGCACACCAAGCCATACATCCGGAAGAAGGCTGTGCTGATCATGTACAAGGTGTTTCTGAAGTACCCCGAGTCTCTGCGCCCCGCCTTTCCCCGCCTGAAAGAGAAGCTGGAGGACCCCGACCCTGGTTCGTTGGTTTAAGATGGGGACCGTGCGGGGCCGTAGTGCTCAGTCAGTGTCTGGGGCCTGGTGGGGGGGTGTTGTGAGGTAGGTGTGCGGGGCACTAGATCCCCAAAGGCCTGAGCCACAAGCCTTGTCCCCAAGATCTTCAGAAGATTTCTGGCACCACCAGGGGAGGTTGGGCCCTGGCATCCGCCATTTATCCAGGCTGCCCTGGTCCTGTTTATTGCTGTAGGATTTAGGCACCAAGGTCAGGGTGCTGGGTATTCTCATGCTTCTGGGGTGTGCACGTGCTGGGCACTCCGTAGACCCCTGCGCACTGGGGAGAGCTCGACTACCTGTCTGCATGGTGGCTGCACAAGCTCACCCCGATGCCTCCACGCACCACACAGGGCCCGGCCTGCCTCCACGGGGGCCCTGGGCTGAACGGATGTAGAACAGCTTCTCTGAACCAAGCGCGGGGTCCGACGTGTCTCAGGGGTCCACCCTACATCATGGAGAGTGACATAGTGCCCAGAGGTCTGCCTGGGCGGCAGCAGCCAAGGCAACAGGCACAGCGGGCGGGGCGCAGGAGTGCGGCTGCCCAGTTGGAGGGGAACGCCGTGGGCCCTTCACGTAGTGGGTGGCCTGCTCCTCATGTCTCTTGGATAACGCAGGGCCTGGTCCCGCAGCCTTGGGAGAGGGATGATACCTGTTGCCTTGGGCTCGCTTCTCAGCCCTCTGGTCATCAGGGCTCCGAGGGGTTGGGGTTTGGACTGTGCCCACAGGTGATGGGTGTAGCACTGGGCACAAGTGGGGGCACAGACGTGGAATGGCCAGTCTCCTGAGGAACCCTCTAATTGATGGGGGCCCCTCTTACAGGGGTCCAGTCGGCAGCGGTCAATGTCATCTGCGAGCTGGCCAGGCGCAACCCCAAAAACTACCTTTCCCTGGCCCCACTGTTCTTCAAGCTGATGACCTCCTCCACAAACAACTGGGTCCTCATCAAAATCATCAAGCTGGCAAGTGGCCGACCTTTCTTCCTCTCGGCTGGGGAAGGCCAGGGAGCGTCCTGGGAGCTCTCGGTGGTGCAGAGGCGCGGACACACTGTCCTGCCCCTGCTGCCTGTGGCTCACTGGCCTCTCATCCCCTAGTTTGGTGCTCTGACCCCCTTGGAGCCGAGGTTAGGCAAGAAGCTGATCGAGCCTCTCACCAACCTGATCCACAGGTGAGCCTTGGGCAGGCCTGTGCTCCCTGGTGCAGCCCAGGGAACATTCTGGATTAAGATGCAAGCGCGCAGTGTGAGTGCTGCAGATAGGGCTGTGCTTGGGACCGCCCCCCCCCCCCCCGGCACATGGCTGGGCTGCCGACCCCTCTCAGGTTCTGAAATAGGAAACACAAAACAAAGGGAGGAAAGGTGTCCCACTCAGCCCCGCCGTCCCCGGTCACTGTGGACCTGATGAAGAGCTGGCTGGGTGGATCTGCTCCCATCCCAGGCTTCAGCCTCCCGGCTCACCATCTGAAGAGATGCCGGAAGGATTTCTGGGCTCGGGACAGCTTTGGTTATAAATAACGAGTCCCAGAGTTCACAGTGCAGCTCTGGTTTTCAGAGGGGATCACAAGGCCATCAGCTGCGTGACTGGCACGTGGACTGGCTGTGACAGCCGTGCTCCCTGGGGCACACGAGGGATCGGGCTCGAGAACACCCCTGTGGGAAGGAGTGTCGCGGGTGGATGCACTTGGTGCTCAGCTCGGTCATCAGTCTGGCCTGTGTTCCCAGATGGGGTCGTGCTGGGGCCCGGACTGCTGTGTTCTGCCTGCCCGTGTGTGGCCACACGCGACTGCCCCTCAGGCTCCCTGTCAGAGTAGAACCAGGCAGTGCTGTTCAGGCTGCTAGAATTTTCTCCATGCACCAGAGCACGAAGGGGATTGGGCTCTCTTTCGTGGACGCTACACAGTTGGGAAGTTATGGGAAAGGGCACCCATGGCCACCTGTGGTGACTAGGAGGGGGTCTCGCTATGCCTCCTCACCCTGAGCCTCCGATGACGTGGTTTTCAGACTCATTTGTCACAGCTGCGTCTTCTCAAACAGCGCAGAGTAGCGCGGGTCAGCCCTCACACCTCTCTTCCCTCCTCCAGCACGTCTGCCATGTCCCTTCTCTACGAATGTGTGAACACCGTCATCGCAGGTGAGAGCTGCTCACTAGTTCTGAAACAGGAGGGTGCCGGTCCTGGTGGGGGGGCTTGCGACAGGCCGGCCCCTGATGGCCATCCCCAGGCCCCACCAGTGCGTTGCAGGGTCACCCATAGTCACAGGTTTCCGATTCCCACACCCTCTGCCGGAGGTTTCCTGCGGTCTCTGAGCCGCGCACAGCCACGCCTGGGCCCCTTGGGAAGTGTCACAGCCAGACACCCCTGCCCTCACTCTGCCCCCGGTGTCAGCTCCTGCTGCTTGTGGCCTAGTCCTCACGCCCGACACAGGCCCTGAGTGTTCTATTTCTAAGCAGACCTCTGGCGTTTTCCCCCTCCCTTGTGGGTACCTAGGAATGGGGTTCCTCAGTAGATGGGCTTGCGAGATGCAGCCACATGTGCTCCTGGGAAGGTCTCCTGAGAGGCCATTTATGGAGGTCGAGACCTGGCACAGGGCCCCATGGAGCACTGCAAATGGCCGTGTGTCCACAGCACCGAGGAGTCACAGGGCTCCTCTCCCCTGGTGTCCATCGCTCCTGGACCTGGCTGGCCGCCTCCTGCATCACCGTCTGGGCCCCGTGTCCTTGCGGCCGGGCATCTTGTAGACTGGCAGTGGGCGCTGGTGGCTTGGGGGCTCAGCATCTCGTCCTCTGCCCGCCCTGGCCAGAGTGACTGGGGAGCAGTCTCATGGTCCCTCCTCACGGCCCCACGGACAGCCTTATATCTACCGATTCATAGGAGGGTGGCCCAGGGTCTGTGCCCCAGGCCTGTGGCTGTGTGGCCTGGGCTGTGATGCTCAAGGCTGTGACAGTGGAGAGTGAGGGCAGGTGTGGACAGTGGCTGGTGCCTGGAGGTGGGGCACGTGGGCCCTGGGAAGAGGGCTTCTGTCCCTGGAAAGTTGGGGTGAGGACGGGGTGTGGCAGGACTGGAAATGGCTCTGGGGTGGGTGGGGGGTCTGGCAGAGCCTGTCTGGAGGCTGGTGTGTCACAGGGGCACTGGGCCCGGAGGGTGTGGCCTGAGCTCCATGGCACTGTTTCGGGCAGTGCCCCTGGGGTGTTCATCTGCTCTCGGCCACAGAGACCCAGCGCCTAGGGTTCCCACAAGGGGCTGGTCACACGGGCGCCGCTGCCCAGCACGTCCAAGACCCCAGGGGGAGGGTGGTGCTTGCTGCGAGCCGTGTGTTTGCACAGAGTGCTTAGCACTGAAAGCCCTGTCGGGGTGGTGGCAGGAGCCCCGGGGCCCAGTGCCAGCCGTCCCCGAGGGCTAGCCCTGCCAGCCAGCCCTGCCAGGGAGCACGTCAGCCACGGGCATCCACTGACCGCGTGAAGGTCAGCCGGGCTGAGCGTTCCCGCTGTGGCGGGCTCGCTGGCTTGGGCCCCGCACTGGATGCACAGTGGACAAGCCGAGGGGCCCCTCAGCCAAGGCCATCTGTTTCAGTGCTCATCTCGCTGTCCTCCGGCATGCCCAACCACAGTGCCAGCATCCAGGTACGTCCCGGCCCGCCTGTAGCCACCTGGACACAGGCCTGTTCTGTCCCTGCTCCTGAGGTCCCCAGTCACCCTGGCTCTCCAGCTTTTTGTGACCCCTATAAATGCCATATCCACCCTGAGCATAGAGCCCCCAGGGGCTCCCTAAGTGGCCTAGGGACCGTTGTGATGGTCACCCCGTCGTTTTGGGGGCTGGGGTTATATTTAAGTTGCACAAGTAACACGGTGGCACAGAAGGCACCACCATGCTGTCCCTGTGTCCTTGTGCATTGAGCACCTGTGGGAAGCCCCAGGGTGCCTCTTGTGTATTCTGTGGGCCCTTCCGTGGATTCACGCTGGGTGCCTGCTGCTGTCAGTGTCCTTGCCGGCACCTGTGGGCAGCCCCGCGCGGTGGGTGCTTCACAGCGCGGGGTGTGGGTGGCCCGGCATCGTTGTGTACGCCGTTGCGTCAGGGCGCGTCATCAGTTTGTCTCCCTGTTTGCAGCTTTGTGTCCAGAAGTTGAGGATATTAATAGAAGACTCCGATCAGAACTGTAAGGCCCTCCCCTTCTCCCCTTCTGTGGAGCTGTGCGCGTTCTTCCTGGGAGGCGTCGGCTGCGGTGACTCACGGCTCCCTGGTGGCTTTCCCAACTGACAGAGCAGCCCTGCTGGCCGTTTGTTTGTGTGGCTGAGTGCACTCTTTCTCCGTAGACGTGTCCTTTTGAGAAGTTCTAGCCAGTGACACTGGCGACCCACGCTTCCAGGGCCTGGCATGCTTGCAGCTTGTATTGTGTCCAGAGCTGTTTGTTCAGAGTAGGGCCAGCCCGTCACTCTTTTAGCTTTGAGGCCACATGGTCCTTGCTGCTGTAGCTCAGAAGCCACCTCGGTGACAACATGTACGTGACAGGCGTGACTGTGGGCCAGTTCATTACTTACAGACCAGGCTTTGGGCTGGACATGGCCTGTGGGTGGCAGTTTGTCACTCCTGGTTTAGATGATCTTACATTGGGGCTACAGGGGCGCTCAGGGGTTCCTGGTATGTGAGATTCTCACCAGGCCTGCGGGGCCTAGGATTCCTCTGTCCACTCTCCCAGTGTAGGCCAGGCAGAAAGGTGGGTGTCACGTTCGTTGCCACACTTAGAAAGTATCAGCGACCACTTTGAATGACAGCAGAGGTAAAGCGCTGAGCGGGAGGGGCGCCGTCCCTTTCATCTCGATGCCCCACCCTGAGAGCGTCCTTTGAGTCCACCAGGGCACCCAGGCTGGCAGGGCTGAGCGGTGGCCCATGCTGCAGGCAGTGTGGGCCCCTGAGCCTGTCGTGGCTCACCAGAGTCTGTGTCTTGGATCCCCTCAGTGAAGTACCTGGGCTTGCTGGCCATGTCCAAGATCCTGAGAACGCACCCCAAGTCTGTGCAAGCCCACAAGGACCTCGTCCTGCAGTGCCTGGATGACAAGGACGAGTCCATCCGGCTGCGTGCCCTCGACCTCCTGTATGGAATGGTGCGTGCCCCCGGGTGGGGTGGCCACGGCTCTGCGTCCCCACACCTGGCCCGCCCTCACCAGCGCCCCTCCTCCCCAGGTGTCCAAGAAGAGCCTGATGGAGATCGTCAAGAAGCTGATGAGCCACGTGGACAAGGCCGAGGGCACGGCGTACCGGGACGAGCTGCTGACCAAGATTGTGGACATCTGCAGTCAGGCCAACTACCAGCACATCACCAACTTCGAGTGGTGCGTCCTCCGGCCCGGGCACGCGGGACAAGCCGCCTGCCGGGCGCCTCTCAGCAGCCCCCTCCCGCAGGTACATCAGCATCCTGGCGGAGCTGACCCGGCTGGAGGGCACCCGCCACGGCCACCTCATCGCCTCGCAGATGCTGGACGTGGCCATCCGCGTGAAGGCCATCCGCAAGTTTGCTGTGTCGCAGATGTCTGTGTTGCTTGACAGCGCCCACCTCCTGGCCAGCAGCACCCAGCGCAACGGCATCTGTGAGGTGCTCTACGCCGCTGCCTGGATCTGCGGGGAGTTCTCCGAGTAAGTGGGTGCCCGGGCCCCCCAGGGCCTGTGTTCCCGGGAGGAAGGGACAAGGGATGAGGAAGCATGCCCAGCAGTCCCTTCTCTGGCACCGGCTGCAGCAAAGCCTGGTTCCCCTGGCATGGCACCCTGACCCTTCCTCGTTGGGGACCAGTCCCTATAAACTGGGGGACCCAGGGCCTGCCGTCCGCACAGGCGTGGGGTCTCTTCCTAAGTCTGCCTTCCTGTTCTTGCCCGTTACCCTTCATCCATCACAGGCTCTCGTGGGTGAACAGTTTTCCTTTTCTTTCTTTCCTTTTTCTATTTGGCTACTCAGGAGTTGTCTGTGTCATGTCATTGCCATGGTTTCTCCTTTTATATCCTCTCCGTGTCCCGTCTCTGGACAGGGTCAGAGCACGCCCCCCCTAACCCTCAGAGCGTGGCACCTGGCCTCTTCCCAGCTCCTGGAAGCGCATGGTGAGGGCAGGAGGGTGTGCACTCACCTGGCCTCCCGCCCTCAGGCACCTGCAGGAGCCCCACCAGACCCTGGAGGCCATGCTGCGGCCCAAGGTCACCACCCTGCCGGGCCACATTCAAGCGGTGTACGTGCAGAATGTGGTGAAGCTATACGCGTCCATCCTGCAGCAGAAGGAGCGGGATGCGGACGCCGAGGCGGCCCAGGAGCTCACCCGGCTCATGGTGGAGCGGCTGCCGCAGTTCGTGCAGAGCGCAGACCTGGAGGTCCAGGAGCGGGTACGCGCCGGCCGCAGGCTCCTCGGGGCACAGGTGGCACCCAGCGAGGACAGGTTACACGTCAGCTGGGAGATGATCTCAGGGTGTGAGTTCGGCCCAAGAGGGAGACGTGTGGCAGGGTTTGGGGGTGGGCGCGTGGCTGCTCACCACAGAGGAGCTGGGTTGGCATGAGCTGAGAGTAGCGACATGGGCATCGACGGTCAGGCGCCCTGGCTTCTGGAGCCATGGCGACACGGAGCTTCTCAGGTCCCCAAACCACACGCGGTAGTACTTCTTAGAGCTCAGTGGGCCCCAGTGCTCTCTGCGATCGAGAGTAGGTGTGCGACGTTAGCCTGCCCAGTGGCTGGGGACCCTGGTTCCCGTGGCAGACTGTGGCCAGACCCTGCACTCCTGGGAGCCCTGTGTAGGAGCTGCGTACCCCTGCTGGCATCAGGGGTGCGGCTCCGCCTGCGCATTTCTTATGGGACAACATGCCTCTTGTGGTCCCCAAGTCTTGCTTGTGGGCCTATTTCTGTCCCTCACGTCCTTTAGTTGAAGGAGACCGTTGTCAGATTCGTTCCTTGCTGGTTGGGTCCTTTCATGGCTGAAGGCTCCCCAGGGAGCCTTCTGAATGTCCCCATTGGGGGTCCACCCTTCCTTGGGCTGGGCCTCTGCGTGGGCTGAGTGACGCCCTGCAGGTGCTGAGTGGCCTTCACAGCCCCATTCTCCGTGACCCACCCATGGCCCCTCTGCGGCCCCCACAGGCATCGTGCATCTTGCACCTTGTCAAGCACATCCAGAAGCTTCAGGCCAAGGACGTGCCGGTGGCAGAAGAAGTGAGTGCCCTCTTTGTGGGGGAGCTGAACCCCGTGGCTCCCAAAGCCCAGAAGAAGGTTCCGGTTCCCGAAGGGTGAGCCATGTGGCCCGTCAGAGGACACGGAGCCAGGGATGGGTTGCTGGCCCCAGGAGGGGTGGTGGGAGCGGCACCGCACCCTAAACCAGAGTCCAGGCTGGGCAGGGCCCGGAGAGAGGGCTGCCATGCCTGAGCCCCTGTGGACTGGACAGGCCATCACCTAGACCGTGTTGGGTGCTCACCAACTTTCGTGGGCCCCGTTGGTCCCATCCCTGGTCCCCCCACCCCTGGGAAGTGGGTTTGCTGGTGGCCCTTGCCCATAAATCTCTACAGGAGGCAGCACAAGCCTGCGTGGGGCCCAGAATACAGGGAGGGCCGCGAGGGACAGCCCAACTCTGGGGTCCCCTGCGCTCTGTCTCTTCCGCCATGACACCTACTGTGAGTGTCCCAGGGTCAGGCACATGGGCTGGAGTCCCTGTGTGACTTTGCTGTGTCCTGCAGCCTGGACCTGGATGCCTGGATCAATGAGCCGCCCTCTGACAGTGAGTCTGAGGACGAGACGCCGAAGGCAATCTTCCACGACGAGGAGCAGCGACCTGTCAAGCCGCAGCCACCGGAGGCCGATGAGGAGGAGCTGGCCCGGGTGAGTTTGGTGGCTCCAGGGCAGCTGGCCTACTGAGCGGGCTCTGTGCCCCACTGTACCCTGGGTGTGCTGACTAAGCCCAGCCTCCGTGTCAGAGTTGGGTTTTGTCAGAACGAGAAGCTTCTCTCAACCCCAGAGCTCCCTGGAGAAAGTCTTAGGGGCCCAGCCTGGCTCCGGTCTCAGCTGTGTCCCCACACCTGCTCATTCCCACTGCTGACCTCAGTCTCTCTGAGGTCCAAGGCCTGCAGGGAAAACGCCAAGGGCTGGGCCCTACAGCTGGGAGGGTGTAAGGCTCGTGTCCCATACATTCACTGGCCTTGACTCCTGTTCCCGCAGCGTCGAGAAGCCCGGAAGCAGGAGCAGGCCAACAACCCATTCTACATCAAAAGTTCCCCATCTCCCCAAAAGGTAAGGCCAGCCTGGAACGTTCTCAAGAGACGTCCAGCCATTCCAGGGCGTGCACCAGTGGCCCGCCATCAGGAGCATGTTGGGCTCCCCAAGGGTCCAGCTCCATGTGGCAGATGCTCTATCCTTTCTTTCTTGGAATTGCTGGGTCCCCTGGTGACCCCGCTCAGCCTCCTGAGAGGCCTGCAGACCCTGTCCCACCTGCTGTGTGTGAGGGCTAGGATGGCCACACCCTGCCGCACCCGTGTCTCCTGGCTGATTCCTCCTGTACAGGGGGTGTCATCGCACCAAGGTGTCAAGTCTGTTCTTTTTTTCTAACTTGGAAAACAAAGGGTTCAGAGGAAAAAGCTGATGGGAACGCTTGTTTGTGCTGCAGACTGTGCCCCCTGGAGGACCCTCACTCCTGTGGGCAGACGCACCTCACGCTTGCTGGTGGCCGCCTCAGGCGCAGTCACCCACCTGTCCAGCCCGCCCGGTAATGCCTCGCTGTTTGCCTCTGCAGCGATACCGGGACTCGCCTGGTGTGGAGCACATACCCGTGGTGCAAATCGACCTCTCAGTGCCCCTGAAAGTGCCAGGCAAGTGTCTGTGCCGACAGCCTGGGGACAGCAGGCGGCATGAGGATAGGGTGGCGAGATTGGCGGGACACCCAGAGCCCAGTTCCCGGATATCATTCAGAAAGCCCCTGTCCGCATCCAGGCGGCCCGAGGGACGGTGCCTGCAAGCCCCCTGGCCCTATAGCGCAGGCAGCGGGCGCTGCCTTGCCCTGGGGCGGGCGGGCTGAGCTGTGCTGCGCACCTGCAGGCCTGCCCACGTCCGAGCAGTACGTGAAGCTGGAGGAGCAGCGGCGGCACCGGCAGAGGCTGGAGAAGGAGCGGCGGAGGCAGCGGAGGAAGGGTGCGAAGAGCAAGCCGCGGCGCCACAGCTCGCTGCACACCGAGAGCGACGAGGACATTGCCCCGGCCCAGCAGGTGGACATCGTCACCGAGGAGATGCCTGAGGTCCGCCCCCCGGCACGGGCTGCCATCGCCACTGCCCAGGACAGGGGGTGGGTGCCAGCTGGGCTGAGTGGACGTCCTCTGAGCTTCTACTTTTTCCTGGCCTTGCTGCCCACTCTGAGCACCTGGACGTCCATCTTGATTGGGTTCCTTCTGGGTTCGAGCTGGGGTCTGCAAGGGGCTGGGTGACCTGGACCCCAAGTCCATGTTTTTCCACAGAACGCTCTGCCCAGTGATGAGGATGACAAAGACCCCAACGACCCATACAGGGCCTTGGACATAGACCTGGATAAGTGAGTGCGGGGCTGGACTCAGGCCTGGGTCTTCCCGGTGTGTCTGCGTCCTCGCCCTTCTCCATCCTCTGTTTTTTGCACAACGTGCAGACAAAATGGGCGGCAGAGGGCTCCCTCCCGGGCCATGCATGTGCTGGGTAGGCAGGGTCACGTACTGGAGGACCAGTCAGCAGGGTCACACGTGGGAGAGCAGATCTGGAGCCTATGGGCTGGCGGGGGGGCTCCTTCTGTGACCTGCCCCCCCCATTCCCACGCAGGCCCTTAGCCGACAGCGAAAAGCTGCCAATCCAGAAACACAGAAATGCCGAGACCTCCAAGTCCCCTGAGAATGAGGACGTTCCCATTGTGGGAAAGAAAAGCAAAAAGCCCAAAAAGAAAGAGAAGAAGCACAGAGAGAAAGAGCGGGAGAGAAAGAAAGAGAAGGAGCAGAAGGTGAGGCTGACACTCAATGTGCCTGTTGTGCTGGAGGGGACTGCGGGCCCCTGCCAGCCGCCCTAGGTAGAACCCTGGGCGGGTCCCGTGTTCGCCCACGTGGCCCTGGGCCTGCTGGGGCACCCCACAGGCTCCCTATCTGTCTGGTTTCAGAGTGAAGACTTAGATTTCTGGCTGTCCACCACACCACCGCCTGCCACTGCCCCAGCCCTGTCCATGGTAAGAGCCGATGGGTACTGCCCTGTGCCAGCCCCACACCGTCCACAGCTGGGTATAGCTGCCTCTGTGAGGAGTGCAGGGACACTCCTGGGTGCTACCCACAGTGGCCCTTCCCCTCCCCCATCAGACCTTCCCAACCCTGGAATGAGAGGGTGTCAGGGGACCCTCACACAGGTGAGCCAGGTTGGAGCCAGCTCCCAATCCCCAGGTCTCGCCCAGGCAGTGACTGAGCATCTGGCCTGTGAAACAGAGCCAGGGAGCAGCCATGAGCAATCATGACACAGAAGTCAGTGGGCCTGGGATCACTGGGCGCTCGGCTCCGCAGTTAGGGCTCGGCATCCCCAGGCCAGATCTCTCTGCTGGCCACCTGCACATCTGCTTGCTGACATAACACGTGGCGTGCAGGTGGAGGCCTGGGGCCTGTCACTCATAGGGTGTTCTGGCACAAGGGCGGATTAGGGCACACAGGCGGGGGACACTCTGTCCCGGACCCAGGGTCCCCACCAGAACCCCCACCACTGGGCTTCCTGCAGGAAGAGCCAGGAGCAAACGCCGCTGAAACTGCCCATGAGGAAGAGCACGAAGAGCCACAGCAGGATGACGAGGGGGAGGAGGGGCGACACCATGAGAAGGTGAGGGGACCCGCCGGCTGGTCCCATGTGCGCTGTGTGCCTACACTGAGGCTGCAGGGGCACCCAGGCCTGGGCTCAACATGTCACTGCTACCCAGAGTCCCACGGTGCGGCGGCGACCACCTGACAGTGGGCTCTGTCGCCGTGTATGTGTTGCTGGGTTTTTACAACTGCGACACCGCAGAGCTCACCCTTTTAAAGTGACTTGCTCACTGATTGGTAGTATGTTCTCAGAGGTGTGCAACTATCTTCTCTGTCTGCTTCCAGAACATTCCATAACCCCAAAAAATCCCTGTCTCCAGCCCCTGACACCCACTGGCCCACTCCCTGTCTGTGGACACACCTATTCAGGACAGTTCACGTAAATGGAATCACACACCATGTGCCTTGTTTATCCGGCGTCTATCACTGAGCGTCATGTGTTCAAAGTCCATCCACGATGTGGCGAGTGTCCACACCTCCCTGCTTTTCATGGCCGAGTGACACTGCCCCATGTGGACAGGCCGTGTGTGTCTGGGTACCTGGGTAGGCCGCTCCTCTGGGCCGTCGCTTGTCTGCTGCTGAGGGCATGTGTGCGGGCTCGTGTGGCCAGCCTCACCTCAGCTGTACCCTTGGGGGGGGTGGCCCATCCACCCACACATGTGCCCTATACCAGGGTGCTCTCGGTCCCGTCTCAGATCATGGTATGAGGGGAGGGTGTTGCCGGAGAATTGGGCTGACCCTCTCCCTGGGTTTCAGAAACCTTCCAAGCATAAGAAGAAGAAGCACAAGAAAGAGAAGGAGGAGCGGTCCAAAGACAAGAAGAAGTCCAAGAAGAAACCCCCTGCAGGCGATGGGGCGGCGGGGCCCGTGGAGAACGGCACAATGGAGGAGGAGCCTCTCCCGGTGAGGGCGCTTCCCGCCTCCTGGTGGCCCCGGAGCCTAGCTGTGGCTGTTGTTCCCAGCGGTGCGGGTGTTGGACATATCTGGGGCCTCTTTGCCTCCTGAGTCTCGCAGTCCTAGTATTTTGACCCAGGGCACCGGGCAGCCTGTGACAAAGCCCTGTTCTCTGGACGGGTGCGCCGTATGGCCCTTGTGACCCAAAGCTGAACCATCTTCCTTTGTTCCCAGTCCATGTCCAGCTACTGCCTCCTGGCCGAGAATGCCTACATTAAAATGGTGAGCGACACAATGTCTCAAACGCACGGGCACACGGTTCGGGGGCTCTTTGTGCATGGGGGCAGTGGCTTCATCAGTGGCATGCAACCGTTCCTCCCTATCAGGGGCCTCTGGGAAAAGGACCAACAGCACATGTGCGACAGCACACGTGGCCTGGAGGCCTCATCGGGGGTGGGGCCTGGGGCCGACGAGTTGGTGAATTGCATTCTTGAAGAAAGGAAGAAAAGACAGGACTTGGGACATGTCCGCTCAGGCCCAGGGAGAGGGCTTGTGTCCACAGCAGGTGCCCCTCACGCCCCTCAGGCCCTAAGCAGGCCTGGAAGGGGTGGGCCCGTGGGTGCCCACCACACCTACTGACCCGCTTGCCCCGCAGACATATGACATCCAGGGCAGCCTGCAGAAGGACAGCCAGGTGACCGTGTCCATAGTCCTGGAGAATCAGAGCAGCAGCTTCCTGAAGAGCATGGAGCTCAACGTGCTGGACTCGCTCAACACCAAGCTGGCCCGGCCCGAGGGCTCCTCCGTCCACGACGGTGTCCCCGTGCCTTTCCAGCTGCCCCCAGGTAAGTGGCCACCGGCGTCCCCGGAGGGTCTGGATCCTCTTTCCATGGCCTTCCGTCGGTCCCAGGTTGCCCACTCACTCTGCCAGGGTCTGGCCAGGCTCCTCCTAGGCCTGCCCCTTGCCGCTTCTCAGGCATGCCATCTCGCCCTCGCCAGGCATCTCCAACGAAGCCCAGTTCATGTTCACCATTCAGAGCATCGTCATGGCCCAGAAGCTCAAGGGGACCCTGTCGTTCATTGCCAAGGTGTGTGGGCCCTGTAGGATCCCAGTGCCACTCCAAGCACACCCAGAACCCAGCAACCAGTGTCATGAGGGCGAGCGGGGCCCTAGGTGGGAGCCGCTCTCTGATCCCCTGGCTGCGCCTGAGCTCTGCCTTGGCCCACCCCGCTGCCATCCCTCACCCTGCTGCCATCCCTCTCCCTCCTCACCCTGCTTCCCTGCTCCCCGCAGAATGACGAAGGGTCCACCCATGAGAAGCTGGACTTCAAGTTGCACTTCAGTTGCACCTCATACTTGATTACAACACCGTGTTACAGGTGCGCGAGCCCATTCCACCCACTCCACCCACCTCCACCCAGGTCCTGTGGCGGGGCCGGCATGGGCCCACCCGCTTTCATGCCACGCTAGGCTGTGTGGTCACCTCAGAAAGTCAGACCTGAGGTGTGCACGGGCACAAGCGTCGGGCGTCCAGCTCGTAGTCAGCATAGGAAGTCCGGCTCTGACGTGTCGGCAGCTCCAGCAGCAGACGCGTCCCCTCCCCGTGGGGAGGCTGGGGTTGGGGTCACGGTGTGGTGGGCTGGTCCCTCCGAGGCCTCCCTCCTCCCCACATCCTCACATGGTCATCCCATTCTGTGTGTGTGTGTCCTTGTCTCCTCTCGGGAGGACCCCAGTCGTGTTGGATCAGGTTCTAGTGTGGTCACATTCGGAGGTCCCGGGGGTCAGGGCTTCAACATAGGAATTTAGGGGGACACAGTTCAGCCCACCACATCTTAAAAGAGATCTCCCGAGTTGCAGTCAGCCAGGAGGGTCCCACCCCTGGGCTTGGTCTTTGCTTCGATGCTGGGGAGCCCGACTGTTGTCAGCATCCCCATCCTGTGTCGTCCTCACAGTGATGCCTTTGCCAAGCTGCTGGAGTCTGGGGACCTGAGCATGAGCTCAGTCAGAGTTGATGGCATCAGCATGTCCTTCCAGAACCTCCTGGCGAAAATCTGTTTTCACCACCATTTTTCTGGTGAGGGGCTCGACGGGGCTGGTGGGGGGCATGGCCTCTGTGCACACTGGGGCCACACGCCCTCACCTGCCCGCTCCGTTGCAGTTGTGGAGTGCGTGGACTCCTGCGCCTCCCTGTACAGCCGCTCCATCCAGGGCCACCACGTCTGCCTGCTGGTGAAGAAGGTCAGTCCGTGGCGGTCCCCAGCCCCCCTCCCCGCGGTTCCGCGTGCAGCGGGTCTGGGTGCAGTCTGGCAGCTGCTCCACGGAGGCCCGGGGAGCTCGCGGTCGTGCGCACGATTGGCTGCTCTTACCTGTCTGCTTTTGGCGTCCGGGCACTCATGGCCCGAGGTGGGAACTCGTGCCCCTCCTGCGTGGTCTGGGAGAAACTGCGTGCATGCGGTTCGTGTGTTTCTTCCTACGCGCTTTGCGGAATTCACCAGGGACACCCTCCAGGCCTGGAGCTTTCTGTTTTGAGAGCTTCGCTGTAGGATCCTCGACTTCTCTATCTCCCCTCAGCTGAGTGTCGCTGGTTTGCTGTCTGTTTCAACTCAGTTACCGAACCAACGTGGGCAGAGTCGTCTGTGGGCCCCGCGTTGTCCTCGTGGCGTCCGAGCGGGCAGCAGTGACACCTCCCTCCAGCCCTAGTGTCAGCAGTTTGCGTTGTCCCGCTTTTTCTGTTATTCTCCAGGTTGATCTCTTCAAAGGTCATTTTTAAAAACAATTTTTTAAAAAAAGTTCTTGTTTTACAAATAAATTCACTTGCGTTCTGCATGTCCTCTCCTTCCTTCTGCCAGCCTCATGTCAGTCTGCTCTCTTGAGTCTCTTAGGGGACGCTTGGGCCTTTGCACAGGCCCCATCTTACTGCTGTGACTTCCCCTTGAGCTGCACCCACATTTCATCTGTGTTTCATGTGCTTCAGAACGTTTTCTGATTTCTGAGAGACTGCCTCTCCAACGCACGGCTTCGGATTCTTAGTCGTTAGGTGTCTGGGCCACTGGTATCGCAGGGTCTTTGTCGTCCGTCTCCATCGTGGGGTCTTTTCTTTGCTCTGAGGTCCGTTCTGTCTGACACCAGGAGAGCCACTCCCGCTTGCTTTCGCCTGGTGCCTGCGTGACGTATCTTTTACCCCCGACGCTCTCTACGGCGTGACGTTTGAACGTCTTCCTTGTAGGCGCGCGCAGAGCAGGTCACGTTTGCGATCTGTTCCACCGGGCTGCCCGCCCTGTGAGTGCCTCTCATGTCGAAAGCGCTGCTCGTGTTGGAGTCACGGTCTCCGCCTTCGCTTCCTGTGTGCCCTTCTCATTCTCCCTGCTGCTGCCGCCTCCTTTCGGTCTGTGACCGGTGCCAAGCCTGTTTTGGTGTCTCTGCTGTGTTCTGCTCGCTGTCTGCCTGTCATGCAGACTCCCAGGGATCCCAGCGTACGTAGCCTGGCACTGCTGACTTAGGATGTGGACACCTCACCGGTGGCCTGTTAGTTCCTTGATCCTCCCTCTGTGTGAGCAGATGTCACCTGCGGAAAGGATCCAGACTCGATTTCAAGTCCCCTTTACGCTGAGCACGTCTCGCTTTCGCACCATCTCAGAGGCTAAGGGCTGTGCTCCAGAGACCGTCTCTGTTAGAAATCCGCCATGCCCGTTGGGCGCCTGTGGTCCGAGAAGGCCATGCCCCTCTTTTGTACAGGGTGAGGCTTCTTTTGGCTGCTTTCAGGCTTTCCCTTGCTCCAGTTTTCAGCAGTTTGTGCTGTCTGGGCACTGACTTTTGGGGGTTTATCTTTTCGGAGTCTGCTGAATTTCGTGAATCTGTGCATTTTGGTCTGAAAAATTAGGGGCATTCCACCTGTTACTATCACAGCGCTGCATTCTGTCCTCCTTGGGGACTCTGCAAACAGAGCCCACACCTACTGCTCTTCAAGTCTCTGAGGTTTTACTCAGCCTCCCAGTCCCTCGTGTCTGCTCAGACTGGGCTGTTCTTGTTGGCCTGCTGTCAAGTTCACTGACTGCTGTCGTGTCCATCCCATCCAATTGTTGAGCCCATCCAGTGAGCGTTTGATTTCGGTTACGATGTTTTCAGGTCTAAGTTTGCACCCGGTGGTTCTTCACGCCTTCCATCTGGTGGCGGAGACACTGTTGTCTTTTTTCGAGAGCATTGCGATCTTCAGGTACAGACTCTGGAAGCAGCTGCTGTGACACCTGTCCGATCAAGCTGCCACCTGCCTCGTCTCCGCACGGGTGCTTAGTGCTCGTCCTTTCTCTGTATCTCAGTCACTTCGAACTGTGTCCTAGGCCTTTTGAATGTGATGACTCCGTACCTCGTCTGTCCTATGGAGGGTGTTGATGGGCCCAGCATCCGTCAGTTCTCACCGGCTCTGTTGCCTACCCGTGCCCGGCATGCTCAGTGTTCAGCCGAGGCCTGTGCAGCTCGTCCACAGAAGAGCCCCGTGTTCCTGAACAGCTTTCCAGGCCACTTCCGGGTCCTTCCGGTTCCGGTCATGGCCCGATACACCCAGGCCTCAGATCCTCGTGTGAAGTGGGCATGTGTGCTTGTGCCATCCGCCCGGGACAGGGCGTGTGGCCGTGAGGCGGTGCTTCATGTGCCGTTTCACATGCCAGGGTTTTTCCTTGGCAGGGCGAGAAGTCTGTGTCAGTGGATGGGAAGTGCAGTGACTCCGCCTTGCTCAGCGGCCTGCTGGAGGAGGTGAGGGCGACACTGGCCAGGTGCTGAACGCGTGTCGTCCGAGGCCACCATGGATGGACAGGCTGTGAAGGAGGGACGGGTTCCAGAGCTAGGTTTCTCCTCTGTCGCATGTGTTCATCCAGCCCGGCATCATCTGAGGCCACCGTGTCTCCAGTCAAACATCGAGGTCGTGTGTTCGTTGATTCCTCCTGTCATCTCTATTCCTTTGACCCTCCCTCTGATCTTTGGGGAGACACCCTGTTCCCGTCCCAAGACCAGCAGTGGCCCCTGTAGCAGGGGCCGCCTGGGGAGCGAGCAAGCGGGCTGCCGTCCGGGCCAGGACCTGGCGGCTCCTGGGTGGGGGTGTATCCCGCTTCTGTGAAGTCATTCAGTCCCACAGGTGCCCAAGTCCCCTGCTTGGTGGCACTTGGGGGGTGAAGAACAGCCAGCTGCTTACCACAGTGACACTCC
Organism: Cynopterus sphinx; assembly: GCA_030015415.1. NCBI lineage: Eukaryota > Metazoa > Chordata > Mammalia > Chiroptera > Pteropodidae > Cynopterus > Cynopterus sphinx. Next base: position 37,396,944 of record CM057390.1, on the reverse strand, counting down.
CCTTCACCCCTCACTGCCACTTGTTCAGGTTTGCTCCCCCCAGGACACGTGATGGAAGCGGGTTGTGTGGGCTGTTGTCCACTGTGTCCTCTGTCCCACTGCCATGTTCTCTGTGTTGCACTGCCGTGTGTGTGTGCGTGCTGGGTGGAGAATGGCGGCAGGCACTGAGGTGGAGGTGGAGGGCTATCAACCAAGGGTCAGGTCCCCTCATGGAGCAGGACTAGACCTCGTTGGTCCTGTTGTTTCCTGTTCAGTAGAATGTCTCGGTGGGTGTTATTGGGGGTCAGTGGTGGAGCACTACGATTCCAGATCCCCTTCCCTTGTCCCTGAATGTACCACAGGGTTTGTCCCCACATCGTGCCTGCAGCTGCCAGGAGGGCCCAGTCCTGGTCCCTGTGGCCCCAACGGCAAAGCACATGTTGTGGGGAGGCTAGTTCTCTGAAATACTCCTCCTATGCAGGGTGGGGGACCCAGGCCCTGGTGAGACAGGGCTTTCCTCAGAGGCGACCATCCTCAGTGACATTTTAACTTTCCTTTTGATGAAAACTGTCACTTTAGCATGTAGAGTAATCTATTGCAGAATCCTGTGCAGTGATTCTAGAATCTCGAAATCGTATGATGTGTTACACATGAATTTATTTGCTATCGACATTCCCACGTAAAAGAATGAGAGACATATCACGCTGCTGTAATGATTTTGTGTCAAGATGATCCAATAAACTTGCAAAACAGACGTTTATCTCTTGGGTTCTGCCCTCAGCAGTGAACCCCCAACTGGGGTCATCACACAGCTGCTTAGGGTCACTTGGGGGCTGTGGGAGCCCATGCACTCCTCATGCCTTAGGAGATGACATGACCCTCACTGCTATCCTGGGCTCAGGGTGGTGGGCCCCATGGGGCTCTCTGACAACACGTGGTGGCCATAGTCCTCCCTCCCCACCCCTCTCCAGGCCCCTGCTAGTGAGAGAGCAGTGGGAGCAGATGCTGGAAAGATGGCTGCTGGTGTCGCATTAATTCGCCAGACATAGTTTAAGCCACATCAGGCTGAGTCAGTGGGCTTGAGTCTCAAGAGTGCGAGTGTGAGAAGTGAGCACAGACCAGCCCTGTGGTGGACCCCGGCTCGGGGTGCCCTGAACAAGAGAAATGCCACCTTCCACAGCATCCACCAGAAGGCTCTTCCTCCTGATTTTCTGGGGAAAGTGCATCGTGCAACAACAGCACCAACCCTCTGCCAGCCACACAGGCTAGAAAAGGCAAAGGCCCAGGCGGCAGACCCAGTGGTGACAGTGGCCGGGATCCTGGTGATGGCCAGTCCTGCACCCGGCATGCATGCCTCGGGAGGGCGCTTGTTGAAGACACCAGCTCTGCTCTTCTGACAGTCTACCTGTAGTGTCACCTGAGTCTTGGTGCACACCACGTGTCTAACCCCTGCCAGAGTTTCCTGCCTTAAGTACAAACGTGCCTGTGTAAGCGGTGGCCAGTGTTACATCAGGGGAACTGCAGTGGGAAGCCGGGCAGGGGCCTCTGTCCTGTGATGCCCCGGCGCACGCAAGTGCACCAGGGAGCAGGAAAAGGACGCTGGTGGCACACAGGCCGACAGACACCGTCAGGCACAAAAGGCGCCTCTGGGTAGTGCTCACTTCCATGGAGACATCTGTCCAGCCCAGACCAAGCCCGCCCCGAGGGCCAGCCCCACGCCACCGAAGGGGCCTGCACTCCGGCCTAGTCGGTGAAAGCGCCCACTCCCTCCCCAGCTCACTCTTGGGCTTGCTCAGCCAGGTACACTGAGGCGGACTGCAACCCAGTTGGCCAGGGAACCCAGGACCTGCCGTCCTTCCCGGCGCCCATGACCAGATGTGCCTTGCCTGGGCCCCAGCCCGTGGTCCCACATGGTTCTCCCAGTTCCCCCAGGGACTGCTCTGTGGTGAGAAGTGTCAGGGACATTTAATCATCCAGTAACTCTGATCCCGCCTGGCATCTACTATATACAAACTCGTCTCCCTTCCCCTCCACCCGGTCGTGCTCAGGCTGATAGGGGTGCGGGGACCCCAGTGGGCAGCAAGCTGCTCCCAGGGTCAAGCTAGGACAGCCCAGCTGAGTCCTGGCCCCAGGCCGAGGCAAGTCCAGTAGGCCCGGCGGCCATCAGTGCTGCATCAGGCACTCGGAAGCATTCTCCAGAGTCAGGTTGGCCAGGTGTGGGGGCTCGAGGCACGTGAAGCTCGGCGATATCAGGCTGTGGGGGACAGGTGCCTCAGTCCCTCTCCCCTCCCGCCGCCTCCTAACTGCTGGGTTTCTGCCAGGGGCCTGGGCCTCCTCTCAGCTGGGGCACATGACCAGGGTTGCAGGCAGACTGGTCCCCCCACCCAACACTCCCAGGATGGGCTGCAAAGGTGTGTGGGCGGGGCTGTGAGCTGGCCTCTGGGTTTTCATCTCTGGCTTAGGTACAACCCCAGGCCCTGGAGCACCCCCCAGGTCCCTGCAGCCTCCTCCCACTGGGTGACTCACAAGGCTGGAGTCGTCCTGTGCGTCCAGGCGGTGAGGAGGAGGGTGGAGAAGACACTTTTACTTGTGAGGCAGTCACGCGGATATGCACGCACAGGTGATGTCTGCATGGCCCAGGTGCAGAGCCCCCCCCCACCCCCACAGCTGTGCCCACCCTGTCCAACACCACTTCCTGTCTGTCGCCACACACCACCCCATTCTCCCCCTCCCACCAGGCTGGGGCTTTGGAGAGAATGGGCCATGGGGTCCTTACTTCATTCCGTTGTCCTGTCTGAAAGACACAATAGGGTCCTGGTTATCCACGAGTTTGGGGCTGAGGCTGTGCCTGTGGCCCCCAGACCCCTCCACTGAGGTGCATTCATTGTGGGGAGTCCCCCTAGGTACTGACCACAGCCTTACTACCCACTCGGGGTAGAGGGATGCCCAGACTTTCTGGGACCATTTAACTGTACCAGCTGAGCTCAGAGGATGAGCACAGGGGCCAGGCCCTGCCTCCTAGTGGCCACCCCCACGTACTTACCCGTCTATCTCCGATGAAACCCGCGCTGGGTTTGGGGAGGGGTGACTTACTTGTGCCAGTTATTTCTACAACGACAGCGGATCTGTAATCAGACCGAGTGGCCTCGTTGGAGTCCCCTCCCAGAGCCCAGCTGCCAGACTCACATGTAGTGCAGAAGGCCCTGCACAGCTGTCTCCCACTGTGCAGATGACCTGTGGGGACGTGGGTGGGGAGTGGTATGGCCACAAGTTCAGAGGGCCAGTCAGGTCCACCGCACCCTACCCAGGTGATGAAAAGCCAGGGAGGAGGCGGGGGGCCTTTGGGGAGATCCTGGGACCCCATGGACCGCTGCCTGAGCCTACTCGCAGTTGTAGCCAAAGCAGATGACGTGCGAGTCAGTGCAGTTGCTACACGAGATGGTCTCATACTGGAAGATGCCTGCAACACATGACAGGTGGCTGCGGGTGCCCCTCGGGCCCCAGAGCCCGCCGCCGCCACTGCACTCCACAGCCTGCATGGAGGCCCACTCACCACAGTGACGCTGACAGTCGATGCGGCCTGTGTGGGGACAGGAGCACAAGGGCACTGTCGCAACAGACCCAGCTTGTCCCCGCTCCGCCCATCCTCTCAGGCCTGTCCAAGGCTCGGACTCTGGCCAGTGGCACTTAGGGTGGCACCTTGCCTGGGATGGAGCAACCATGGCCTCCAGGGACCGGTTTGGGGTGGGGGGACAGGGAGACAGGAGTGGGATTTATTTAATGGGCTCTGCTGGTGCCCGATTTGAAAAGCTTGCTGCTACCCGCTTTTGTTCCCGTCCAGTGCTGGCTGCAGGCTCTGAGTCTTAGGGCCCGGCTGCACGGATGCCCTATCCACGTCACTCCAGTCCTAGCCTCTACGGGGACTCAAAAGCTCCCACAGCCCTGGGTCCCCGAGGCCCAGGGCAGCACCCTGCCTCCCGGGCCCTCATAGGCTCACTTTCAATGATGGCATTCTGGATGAGGTGCACCTGCTCCCGGAAGATGGCCCGGAGTTCGTTGGGGAAATACCCTGATGGTGGGCAGGGAGCGGGAGGTCAGGCTCAGGCGGAGGCTCCCGGGGCTGCCCCGGGGCGGGGGGACCACCCCTTACCCGGGAAGTACATCTTCCCCTGGTACAGCTGATCCATCTTCTCGTACACGGCGTTCGCCACTTGGTCCAGCTTCTCGCGGGCTGCGGGCGGGAGGAGGCGGCGCCTGAGCGGCCCGGGCGGGCCCGGGTGCCCCCACCCCCGGGCCCCGCACTCACTGATCTCCGCGGGGATGGCCAGGTGCAGCTCCTTCATCGTGTCGTCGCTCCAGTCGGCGAGCAGAGAGCCCGACACGGGGATGTCGCCCACCCACCAGGACTTGAGGTTCACGTGATGGCGGTAGAACGAGAACTTGTCGGAGAAGTTGCGGTGGCAGTGCAGGCAGCCGCGGGCCAGCGCCGCCGTCAGCCCCAGGTACAGCAGCAGCGCCATGGCCGGCCCCGCCCCCGCCGCGCCCCAACGACGGCGCCCGGCCCCGGCCGCGCCCGGCAACGGACAACAAACACCGCCCCGGCCCCGCCCCCGGCCCCGCCACGCACCGCCCCGGCCCCGCCCCCAGGCGCGCCGCGCGCGCCTTTCAGACCGGCCCCGGCCCAAGGCCTCGCCCCTCCCTAAGCTACAGCCAATGGAGCTACGGCCCGTCCGCGGTTGCCAGGCAACCAAGTGCGCGGCGGACCACGCCCCCTCCTCGAGTCCAGGTCCGGCCCCGCCCCGACGGCGCCGCGGCCGGAGACGGAAGTAGGCCCGGCTGGGCGGGCGGGCGGCTCCGTCGGCGGCGGAGGGCGGGGCCGGAGGCCCGAGGCGCGCGGCGGCAGGTGGGTCCTGGATGGGCGAGCGCGGGAGGGGCGCCCTGCGGGCTCTCGGGGGACCCCGTGGCCGGAAATGTCCCCGCGGGGCCCACGCGGCCGCGTGACCCGGGGTCTGGACCCCGCCGGGGCCGGAGCGCGGCGCGGGGCGGGCCTCGTGGACGCGGCGTTCTGCGTGCGGGGCCGCGGAGCCGCGCCCCCTCCGCCCGGAGGGCCGGCGGCGTCCATCCGCATGCCCGGGAGCCCTGGGCCCAGTCGCCGGCCGGGGAGGCGGGGTCTGGACACGCCAGAGGCGCGGAGCGGGGACCCGGCCCGAGCGCGCCCCCCGGCCCCGCGCCACGAGGGCGCCGTCGGCGTGCCCCGGCCCCCGCCCCCTGCCCCCCACCCCTTTGACGCTTTGAGGGCCGCGCGGCTCCTCTTGGCCGTGTTTGGTCGCCCGTGGGCGTCGGTGACCAGGGCCCCCTGGGCAGCCTGCGGGCGCCCCGGGAAGCCGCCTTCTTTTCCTTCCCCCCCGCACCCGCTTCCGTCCGCGCTGCGGTCTCGCCCCGCTCCGGGGCAGGGACCCCTCCCCCGCCTCCCACGGCCCTTGTAGCGTTGCCCCGGCTCCGACAGGTGGGTGTCCCCCCCCTTTAACCCCTGGAGCCAAGCTCGCCGGTCCGCCCTGCTGGCCGCGCGTGGGCCTGGCCCCCGCATCCGGACACATTGTGGGCCCAGGGTGTGCCCCACTCTCGCAGCCGCTTGGGTTCCAAAAGGCAAATCGTCTCCGACGTTTCCTCCGTCCCCCGGGACCGGGACAGCACCTCTTTCCTGTGCGTGGAGTGGAGTGGACCATGTCAGGGCCTTGACGTCAGCTCGGCTTTTCGGTGTCTTGGGGCGAAGCGCGGCTGGACAGTTTGGGATTCCGCGGGGTCGGTCACTCGAGCCTTCCGTGGCGGTCATTCTTTCCGCGGACGCGTGTCCGGCTCCTGCGGTCACAGGCGCCGGCTGGCTTCTGCCTCCTGCGCGTGGCTTCAGTCGTTTCCTACACGGGGTGGGCCCGTGCGGGGTGTCCCCGGACACTTGGACTGTTGTCATCAGCGGATCAGTGTTGGCTGCGATTTTCTTGGACTGCTTTTCAGAGCAGTTTTAGGCCTGTGGCATGATCGAGGGGAAGCCGCAGAGGTTTCCCTGTACCCCCTGATCCCCCCCACAGCCTCCCCCACTCCCAGCGTCCACCACCACAGCTGGACGTTAGTTATGAGGATGACCCTACACTGACACGCGTTTTCACCCTCAGTCCTTGGTTGGCTTTGGGTTCATTCGCTTTTGGCGTCGTGTGCCCTGGGGGTTGGGACGCATCGATACACCCCTTCTTCCCCAGCCTGGCACCCCCCACCCTTTCCTTGTGCGCTTAGGTCAGGCTTTTCTAGAACGTCCTGGAGCTGGAATCACACCCCTGGGACGCCTCCTTCTCCGACCGGCTTCTGTCCCTTAGCCACGTGCTTTTGTGGCCCCTCACGCCCTTTTGTGGCTGATGGCTGACTTTTATTGGAACCTCCCTGAAGGAGAGAGTGTCCTTGAATCTTGCAAAGCAGAGAGCAGCGATCCCTGTGCAGACTCCCCGTGCCTGACCCGCCCAAGCCCCAGTTAGTTGCCCCCTCCCTCCCTCCCCTTCCCTCTCTGCAAAAGCGATTATTTCCATCCTGGGGGGACAGTTGGAGAAGTGCCGGTTCAGTTCCTGAACTTTTTGGAGGTTTCGTATTCTCACAGTTTAGGGCGGGCCGTTTCTTCTGTGTAAACGCTCTGAGGCACAGCTCCCCAGTTCACGGAAAAGCCAGCCATTAATCATCTTTCTGGAGTCTTTCTCACATCCCCAGAACCTCAGAAACAGCCTTCACAAAATCCCCCGGCAGCGGCTGGGAACTTGGGTTTTTACCCTGGAAAGTTCCAGGCATGCCCCAGCTGGCAAGGCCTGTTCCCGACTTCTTTGGAATTTTGAAATTCCAATTACTTAAGTGGAAGGGGGATCCGGCCTGAGGCGCTGGGAGCTGGGAGGAACAGAGCCACTCCTGGGGCCTCTGAGGCCCAAATAAGACATCTGGGGCCATTGTGTGCAGGTCGGGGGTGGGGGGTGGAGGAGGTTCTAGGAGTTTCCGAGCACTGTGGGGTGTAGAGCAGCATCCTTGGCCCCACCCACTCAGTGTCAGTCCTTACCATGTTGGTGACGGCACAGATGTCCCCAGACATTCCCTGGCATCCCCTGGGGGCAGGACCACCCCAGTGAGATCCAGTCCAGCTGACTTGCTGGGAGCAGTAACAGCACCCAGTGGAGAGTGTGACCTTTGAGTGGACGGGCCTGGCCTGTGGTGACAGCTCACAGCTGTGATTCCCCATCCTTCCCGCCCCCGAGGTCACATCCCGGAGATCCTGCAGCCTGCAGGGAGTGTGGACAACCAGTGAGGGGCAGGTGTGTGGGCGGGAGTTCGGGGCGCGGTGTCCTCTGCCCTGCCCCTCCTGACACGGGGCCTCTGGTAAGGTAAGGTGCAGTGACATCTCCTGCAATCTTGGGCCGAGTCCCCAGAAGAAGGAGGCACGGTTCCGAAGTGGGCACAAGGACCCGTGCATGACCTGTCTCGTGTTTCTCTCCTTTCTCCCCCAGCTGTCCACGTCTCCCTCCTCACAAAGACATGTCACTGCCCCGGGGCCACCCTCCTCCAGCATGACCTCACCATAGCCAGTTACACCTTTCAAGACCCCGTTTCCAAACACAGTCGCATGCACAGGGGCCACGGACCAGGGCTCGAACGTGTCTCTTTGAGGGACACAATTCAGCCCTTAACAGGGGCACAGGGAGCGACTATCTGTGGCATGGTGTCCTTGGGTGACAGGGTGCTCAGGGGTTGTCTCGTGCTCTGTGACTTTACTGAGCATCAACTCGTGTGCTTAGGAGGCGTTTGCAGGGTGTGCATTATCTCGGCTGGGCTGGAATCGGGGAACCCTCGGCAGCACCTGCCTGAGTGTCCCCTGCAAACCTGATGACCTGCCTTCCTGCAATACGGAGTCAGAGCCTCGCCCACAAGACGCAAGCCCCCACCCGGTGCCACGCCTCGGGAGGCGGGACCCCCTAGGCAGTGCCCCGGGTGGTCCTGGTGTTTAAAGGTGACTGTGGGGCGGGGACAGTGCCTGGTGCAGCTTCTGAAACCGGCCACCCTGGGCCACCAGTGTCCGTCAGCCGGACAGGGGCCTGTAGGCCTGAGCGCCAGGTGATCCCCGAGGAATGGGCCTGTCCCTCCAGCCCCCCCCCCAGGGTCAGGACAGCGTCCCCGAGGTGACAGTGGTGTCAGCAGCCAGGCAGGATGTGGAGGCACCGGAAGGAAGTGGCGATGGCCCCTTGCCACGCCTGCTGGGGGGCGGTCACAGCAGGCGGTTGCTTAGAGGAACTGTGTTTTCAGAAAAACAAGGGGTGGGTGTGGGTTGGGGCAGGGGAATTTTGTCATCTTCCCTTGTGTCACTCTAGAAGCTTCTGAGTGCCACATGCGCCTTGTCTGTGGGGAGAACAGGGGCCGAGAGAGCCCTTCGCATCACACTCCGTGTCGCCTGCCCTGACCCTCCCTCGCGGGCCCTTGGAGGCATCCTAAGATCGGGGACAAAGGCCCCCAGAGACGGTAATGGGACATGGGGACATGTGTGTGTTTCAGACAGAAAGCTGTTTGCCGTGTGTGGAGCTCGGGGAGTCCTCGCTTCCACTGAAACAGGAAAATTCTCCCGGCTTCTGCAGGGTCAGGCGAGCAGGTTCCTGGCAAGCCCCTTCCTCCGCCCTGCCTGTCTTCCAGAACTTTCCAGGAGGGTGTGGGCTGTGTGATAGCAAGGTGGCCCGCCTGGGGCCTGCAGGGCTGCCACCTTCTCTCTGAGGCTTGGCTGGGAGGGCCGCGTCGCTGCCCCAGACACTGCTGTGTGCACAGGTCGCCTGTCCACAGGCGGCATTGTCAGAGCCTCAGCTCCCAGAGCTGTCACGGAGAGGCCCCAGGACACATGGAGGCCGCAGCCGGGCGCCAGCTCCTCGGAGCTGGACCTCCAGGCTCAGCTGGCCAGCTGGGTGCCAGGGGGGCGCCCCCTTCTCAAGGACCTGTGGAGGCTGCAGTTAGACCGAGGGCGGGGAGCCGGGGCACGGGGCAGCTGTTCCAGGGGGGCCACGGGGTTCTGCCCCGGGATCTCCCCCGACCTGGCCTCAGCGTGGCTCGGCCTCCAGGTGTGGGAGTGGCGTAGGCAGTTATGGGGCGCCCGGGCTCCCCACGGCTGTGTCCAGCACACACGCCATGGCGGGGAGGGCCCCTGGGTTCGGGGTGAATGGCGGGAGCCAAAGCAGGGACAGGCTACGTGGGCCCAGCTCGGTGCTGGGTTAGGCTCGTCTTCCACCAGCCACGCGGCCTGAGACCCTGACCCCGGAGTCGTCAGCCAGGCTCTCACCCAGGACGTCTGTGCTGTCGCCATGGGGTGGGAGTGCTCAGCCCCAGAGATCCCAGGCTGGCCGCCCAGAGGTGCCCCAGTGTCGGCTGCGCCTTGGGGCTCTGTGCTCTTCATCTTCCCACCTGTAGCGCGGGGATATGGCTTTCCCCCCGGGGTCGCTGCAGAGTGCCTGGCTGGGTGTTAACCCAGTGGCAGGAAGTGACAGCGGGGACCAGGGCCCCAGGGCCGGCGTTGGGGAAGGAAGTGAGGCGTCTGGTCGGGCGGGAGGCACCAGGTCCCCGCCCCAGAGCACAGGTCGTCTCTAGCGAGTGGCCGGTCCTGCGCAGGCCTCACTCGCTCCGGGTCCCTCTGCGCCTTACATCTGTGTCTGCCTCTCGTGAGCCACGGGGGTGCCTTCAGCCCTTCGGGGTTCCTGGGCAGAGGCTCAGCCGGGCGATTAGGTCGCAGGGAGGCGGTCACACCCCCGAGGGCTCCGGGGAGGGGAGCGCCCGCATATGTCACCCACGTGCCCTCCTGGCCGCACAGGGACAGGTGGGGCACCCGTAGCTCAGGAAGCCTGAGGCCCGGGGCAGCCTGCCCACCCCAGCCCCCCGTGGGTCCCGAGTGGGTCCCCTCTTCCTGGTCGCCCTTCCTCGTCCATACCGCAAGCTGAGCAAAGAAAGCGGGGTGGGGACCCACTAGGCTGTCGCAGACGGTTACGTGTCCCCCGCGGCGTGAGCCTGGCCCGCACTTCCTGTCTCGTGCACGTCCCCTCCTGCGTGTCGCCCCGTGAACTCCCTAGAGACCCCAGAGCAGCATGGCAGTGGAGTGCTGTGGGGACGCTGGGCAGCTGTGGCCTGAGTGTGACCGGGCCTGGGAGTGTGTCGCCCCTGGGACAGAGCTCACTGCTCTCCGATGTAGCGGGAGGGGCGTGACCCAGGCCATCATGCCAGGTGGTGCCACCTGCAGCCCCTGCACCAGGGCCTCGTCCCCACGTGGGTGCAGACAGGCCTCAGGCTGCACAGGTGGTGCACTGGGGTGAACTGTGCCCCCAAATTCGCATCCGTCTTCCCACTGGAAATGGGGTCTTTGCAGATGCCATCAGGATGGTGAAATGAGGCCCCGCTGGCTTGAAGCCCGAATCCAGTCACGCGGTTTGGACAGAAGCCACAAGTCCCCTTCACCCCGGAGGGCGTCGGCCGGGCTGGTCCCTGGGGTGCCTGCCATTCCTCAGCCTGTAGACACGTCGCCCCACGTCTGCCTCCGTTGTCATGTGGCCTTCCCCCCGTGTCCGTGTCCTCTTAGAGGACAGTCGCCACTGGGTCTAGGGCCCACCCACACGACTCGTGATGAGCACGTCCCTAGGTCCTTCACTTAATCCCCTCTGCAAGACCTTTTTCCAAGTTTGGTCCTGTCCGCGCATCCCGGGGACGTGGACGTCTCTGTGCAGAGGCCACCCTGTAGCCCTGTGAAGTCGCTCTCAGCCACCGCGCGTGCGGTCCACGCTCTCCCAGGTCACGGACGGCCAGCAGGGGCAGGATGCCACCGGTCCGGGTCCCCGAGGCTGAGACACAGTACCCCGTTCCGAGGCAGCCGGGGCACACCATGGTGCAGTTCTGTCCCCCAAGGGACTGGCACCTTTTTGGTGAAACTCAGAACCGCGAGTCCTGGGAACCCTCATGTGCCGGATGGGGTTTGTGGAAAGGGGTCACAGTTCTCACTCTGTTACAGATCCCAGGGAGCACCCGGGGCGGTGAGTTCTCCGCTGCCTACGTCCGCAGCCGGCTCGAGGGCCCAGCCCAGGGCTCGTGGCCACCATGTCCAGCCCCTTCCTGAAGCAGGTCTTCAACAAGGACAGGACCTTCCGCCCCAAGCGCAAGTTTGAGCCGGGCACCCAGCGCTTCGAGCTGCACAAGAGGGCGCAGGCGTCGCTGAACGCGGGGCTGGACCTGAAGCTGGCCGTGCAGCTGCCCGCCGGTGAGGACCTCCACGACTGGGTGGCCGTGCACGTGGTGGACTTCTTCAACCGCGTCAACCTCATCTACGGCACCATCAGCGATGGCTGCACCGAGCAGTCCTGCCCCGTCATGTCCGGCGGCCCCAAGTACGAGTACCGCTGGCAGGACGAGCACCGGTTCCGCAAGCCCACGGCGCTGTCGGCCCCGCGCTACATGGACCTCCTGATGGACTGGATCGAGGCGCAGATCAACAACGAGGAGCTCTTCCCCACTAGCGTCGGTGAGTTGGCGGGCGGTGGGGGCTCGCGGGCCCCGCAGCCTCCCGTTAGCACGTGCACAGGGCTGCACAGCCTTCTTGTCTCGTTCCAGAGCCTTCCGTCTCCCCAGAAAGCAGCCCCGCCCCTGATTCCCACTCACTCACGTCCCATCTGTGCACGTGTCACATCAGTGGAGCCTCACGCCCTGTGGCCCATGTATCAGTGACGGTCACGGGGCATCGTGTGTCCAGGGTCTGTCCACATCGTGGCGAGTGTCAGCGCCTCCCCCCTTTCCATAGCCAAGTGATACCCCCCCTGCCCCCCATGTGGACGGGCCATGGTTCTCTTCAAGTTAAGGCTCCCTGGCATCAGGAGATTGTTCTGGATGCAGATGGACCCGAAATGTCATCCTAAGGGTCCTTGTGAAGGGGAAGCGGGGGGACGTTGGGTGCACGGAAGAGAGGTGACATGACAGCCAAAGGAAGAAGGGATCGTGAGCCCAGAGATGCCAGCCGCTTCCTGACGAGACAGGATCGGGCGGCCCTGGAGCCTCCAGAGGAAGTGGCTCCGCCCGCACCTGGGCCTCGGCCTATGGCCGCAGCGTGGGACTTAGGGCTGAGGGACACTCGAGCTGGGCCAGGCAACCCCTGGACTGCCGCTCAGAGGCCCTTCTCTCCTTCACCGTCAGCGTCGGCAAGCTCCACGGAAGGTGAATAGGCCCTGGGCCTGCACCCTCAGGGCATCTCAGCCCGGCTCCGGGTCACCAGTCAAGTGTCTCGCCCGTCTGGGCCTGCCTGGCCGTCTGCCGTCTGTGCTGGGGCAGATGGGTGCCCCAGGGGCTCTCGGAGGCCCCTCTGAGAAGAGTCTGGGTCAGAGTAGACACTGTCCCGGGGTTCTTGGGGTCCCCCATCAGGTGCCGAGTCTGCACTGTGGCTTTGGGGGGTGTGTCTGCACGAGCCCCCTACTGGGACCCCTGCAGTCCCAACAGCTCCCGGGGGTCCTCGTCCTGAACTGCGATTCTGAGCGCCTGGTTAGCCTCTTGCCTGCGGAATTCCGGCCATTTCACCAAAGTGACAGGAAACAGGGAAAGTGAACCTGGCTGGTGCCACGCGGCCGCCCAGCATGGGGTCTGGGGCCGCACCACCGACCTCAGCCACGCGGCCAGCATCCGGAGTCACTGCTGTTTCCCCCGGGGCCTGCCTGGGCCAGGCAGTGGGTACTGGCCGGGCAGGACTGCGGTGGCTCTGCTGCTCGCCCGCCGCGCTTCCAGACCGAGCCTGCGGGTGCTCCTCTGGAGACTGGTGGCGGAGCAAGGGCGGGACGGGGAGCTGACGCCGGCGCCCCCTCTCAGGCCTGAGAGCCAGCCATCGACCGCAGGCCGAGGCCAGCAGACTTCTCGCAGGGGACCCAACGGCAAATCTTTCCTGCTTCGTGAGCCAGATGGTCTCTGTCGCCACCTCTCGGGTCTGCTGTATAGCCCCAAACCACCGAAGACGCGACGTGAACAAGCGGTTGGGCCAGGGCCCTGCTAAAGCTTTGTGTGCGAGCGCTGGAGGGGTTGGACTTCTTCCCTCTGCAGGCATGGGCAGCTGGCCCCAGAGGTGCCATTAACAGCGCTCGTCCGAGGCCGGGCTGCCCTGAGGCACCCTCCCACCCCCGTCTCACCCAGGAGGGGAGGGTGGGCTCGTGGTGGGCCCAGGGTCCCGGGCAGGTCTGGACCTGAGCCAGGTGCTCCGTTTTTACGCCTTCCTCTGCCCAGCGTTTTCTCTGACCCTTAACCATGTCGCAAGCCCTTAGTGCATGGGGACCACCACCCCCTCGAGGGGACCGCCCCGCCGTGTGGCTTTTGAAGGTTTTCACAGGCGGCGCCTACTCCCCCCACTCCACGTCAGACAGACGCTGGAGCCGAGGCCTCGCTGATACTGAAGGAACCTTCCACAGCGTCAGGGTGTTCGCAGTGACATGGGGACCTTTACCAGCGCCCAGTGCTGAGGGAACGCCGGCACCACCAGCTCTCACGTGACAGCCTGGACCAGCCACATCTGCCCTCTAACTGGACATGTCTCAGACCCACGCCCCCTCCCAGGGGTGGGTGGCTGTGTCGGCTGCCTGGGCTGGAGCTCGGGCCAGGCCTTGCTGAGGACGCTGTGTCGTGAGCCCTCCCCACCCACCCAGGCACCTTTGGGTCCTTCTCAGCTAACCGCAGGCCCCGTGAGCATCAGCCAGCCACATGGGGGCAGACGCCGTCTCCTGGGAGCGTGTACGTGGTGCGCTGCGGCTTTCCCACGGTCAGCGACTCTGCGTGTCCCCTGGGCTGGGCCGTCCGCCAGGTCCCGCGCGCCCAGCTGGTGGCACTGATTGGATCTCAGACACGTGTTTTCCGTCTGTCCTGTGGGACGAAGGGGACGTGACGTCTTGGAGGGGCACATGGCGATGCGAACATGCCGAGCGCCACCGGGCTGGCGCCTGGGGTGGCTTGGGTGGGGTTCTCACGGTGCCCTGTGCTCCCGCAATTGTGACATGTGAAGTCAAGCAGTAAATCCCAAAGGGGAGCTGCCGCAGCGCAGTGCGCATGCGCAGCAAGCCTGCGGCCAGAGCATCAGATGGAGCGGCACCGCGACAGCCAGCCTGAGCTGGAGAGAGGAAGCGTGCTGCAGGAGGAGAACATTGAGTCAAAAAACAGGTTTTCACGGGTGGTACCACTCTGTGAAGAAAATAAGCGTTGCTGGAAACACACACCCGCCCCATGTGCCAGCAGCGGCCCGGGGCTGTGGTGCAGCCGGGCCCTCTGGTTCCGAGGAGGCCCCTGGCAGAGGCACGTCCCCAGCCAGGATTGAACCCCGGCCCAAGCGGCTGACGGGCACTCCCCACAGGCCTGTCCTCGTCCCGCCCCTGGCATCGTTAAGCAGCTGCCTGGTGCATTTGTCCCGCATTTCAGGGGGCTCCCTGGGGTAGTGGCGCGAGCCCGGGCAGGGCCCGGCCAGCCCCTGAGCCCGCCGTCCCACACAGGCACGCCGTTCCCCAGGAACTTCCTGCCGGCCGTGAGGAAGATCCTGTCGCGCCTGTTCCGCGTGTTCGTGCACGTCTACATCCACCACTTCGACCGCATCGCGCACATGGGCTCCGAGGCGCACGTCAACACCTGCTACAAGCACTTCTACTACTTCGTCAAGGAGTTTGGCCTCATCGACACCAAGGAGCTGGAGCCGCTGGTGAGTGGCTGGGTGGGCCGCTTCTTCTCTGGGGCCTGGCGCCTGGGACCTGCCTACCAAGCTGGTCTGCTTTCTGCTGCCTGCCTCATGGGAATGCGGGGCCATGTGGCACAAGTGCCCAGGTGTTGGGGCCGCCACACCCCCAGGGCGTGGGAGCAGCCAGATCTCCACGTGGAGCACACAGTGAGCCTGCAGCGGCCTGGTGGCTTGCGTCCCCCGCGTCCCCATCTCCCCGGCCTCCTCTTGGCCTGGCCTTGAAGCAAGGGGTGATGTTTTTGTTTTTAATTGAGGTGAAATTTACATAACTTAAAATGAACCACTGTGACCTGGACCGCTCAGTGGCCTTCCATGCACTCGTGGGGTCATCCACCCAGCACCGGTCTGTTCCAGAACATTCCGTCACCCCGGAGAACCCCTGACCCCACCAGCCTCTGGCCTCCAGGAGTCCACTGTCTCTCTCTGTGGATGTCCCCAGTGGGTCCCTGTTGACCCCACCAGGAGATGGGACAAGTCGGTAGAAGAGAGGCTCATAGGAGACCTGTCCCCATCACCCGCTGTGACTTATCAGTGGTGGACACCCCACTCTCCCCCCACTGCAGCACAGGGCCCCCCAGTTGCTTTCGGCTTTGCGCAAGACTTGAGGGGTGACAGTGTGGCAGGTGGCTGCCCGACAGCCACCGCCTGTCCCCTAGAGCGGACAGCACGGCTTCTCTGGCTGCTGCCGCCTGTTCCCCTCTCCGTGAGGTGTGGCCCTAAATGAGGGGTCCTCAAGACGCAGCCCCCCACTTTTCCATGTGCGCGCGCATCGTAGCCTCTTGTGATGACACCTGACGTCCTGCTTGTCTTTAACAGAAAGAAATGACTGCCCGGATGTGCCACTGAGAGCCCCTCGGCCCCCCCGTCCCCAAGGCAGTGCCAGGGGACTCTCTGACCTGAGCGCCACCTCCCTGGAACATGGACCGTGTTTTCTGGCCCAGGGCTCGGTGACATCACAACCATCGGACAGCAAGTCCTGTGCCCCCAGGCTCCACTGACCAGGGCGGCAAGCTCTCTCCCCAGCTGCCGTGGCAGCAGCCGCGGGTCCTATGGCCCCGCTAGGCTTGGACTCTGATCCCACGCTGTGAGCAGCCAGGGGGACCCACCCCTGCCGCCCAGCACGTGCACTTGCCCAGGGACTGGAGCTCAGCCTGAACCTCTGCCCCCTCGCACTTCGGCCCGCCGGCCTTGGCCCCAAATGGCCTGTCCCCATCTCTGTCTCTGCGTGCCCCAGCTGTGCAGCCTGCACGGGCTCTAGTCAGATGAGACCCCGCCCCCACCCCCCGCCAGGCCTTCCAGCGTCGGTTACTGTGGTCACTGTCACGAGAGGTACGACGTCCCAGCCCCCTCCCCTCCTGCCTCCTCTCTGTCCGCTTCCTGCTGTTGGCTCCCCCAGAATGCCGGCTCATCCTTCGGGCTCCAGACCCCGTGCCTTCACCCCAGGTCTCCTGGGGCCCCTGACGACCACCTTGAGAATCAGGGGGAAAGTTCTCTACCGTAAGCAGCGAGTCCACGGCCTCAAGACGTGTGTCCCCATTCGAACAACACGAGGACCCTCCACGGAGCCTCTGGGTCTGGGCCTGCCCATAGGACCAATATCTCACCGTCCTCTCCCCTCAGGACACTGGGAGGTGGGGCTACTCAGAAGCGACCCCAGGGAGCCTCTCGCTGCCCCAGCCCACCCGCCCTGCCCACTGGCTGGCATCTGCAGTGACCTTTCCCCTGCAGCCCCTCCCTCAACCACGTGTGCCTCTGAGGACCTCGTGGGTCGAGGTTGCTCGTGGAAGAGGGGCGCTGTCACCCAACACCCAACAAGTGAGATTCCACGACCTCAGCCTCACCCTCCGGGCACCGCCAGGTCGGTCCTTGCAGCCCTGGTCAGGCCTGCGGAATGCGGAACACCAGCCACTGGACGTGGCTCCTAAATGCAAAGCCACGACCAGATGCCACAGCCACTGTGCTCCCCACCCCTGGTCACCCACTCTTCCTGTCTGCCTGGCCAGGTCGGGGAAGGTGGCAGGGACTGTGGGCAGGGAGGGTCCCCCACCCTCCTGCGCCTGTGGCTGTTAACGCCACAAACATCAGAATAAATTGTGCCGTTTTAGTACCCCCTGCTGCTGTGGTCACTTCTCTTGGCAGGAGGGCCTGGCATTGGGACTTATCGCTGCCATGATCCCTGGGGTGCTCTCACCCCCAAGGAGCAAAGAAATCTCAAATGTCACAATGATCTGAAAAAACACCCAGATACAGGAACAGAAGCGCAGAATGGGTGGGGTTGGCAGGTCATGGGTGCAGGGTGGGGACAGGGAGAGTTAAGCGACAGACATGGGCGGGGCCGCCATCCTCTCCCTTCCCACTCCTTGCCTTTGTCCTGTGAAAGGAGGTTCCAGAAAACGGGCTGAGGTGACAGACAGGGGTGTCTCGTTTCAGCCGTGACTGATCAACTCTGCAACCTTGGGCATAGGATGGCCACCCTCATGTTTTTCTCATGTGACAAGCTGGAGCCGTTTCTTCCTGTCAAGGCCCCTTTCAAATGCAAAGTGTCGCGGTTCCAGGGCCACCGGCATGCGGCCTTTGGCCAGGGGCTTGCAGCCTGTGAGCTGGAGGATGGTGGCATCGGCCACAGGGCAGCCGGCCACCAGAAGCTGCCAGCGCATGGCTTCCCACCCCCAGAGGGCGCCCTGGCTGCGGGAAGGGGAAGGCTCACCAGGCGGGTTTGGCCCGCGTTGTCCTGCATCGCTGGGGACACTGCCCGGAGAAGCCATCCCTTCACCCTGGGACCTGCAGGTGTGCCAGGAGCGTCCCAGGGCCCCCCTACGAGCCAGGAGCTGCCACTGATCTTCAGGAAAACAGGGACCTGCAGACAGGTCACCTCGGTGACAGACTGTGCCGGTGGGATGGAGTCAAGGCCCCTGCGAGGGAACGACCTGGATCCCGGGGTCTCAGCATCCTCAAGGGGTCCTCATAAAGGGGAGGCTCACAGAGACACGGACAAGACCACGCTGGTGGCTGTGACCGATGAGGGGGAAGGGGCCATGAGCCAGGGACATGGCGCCTCTGGAACCTGGAAAAGGCCGGAGACGGCTCTCCCTGGAGCCTTGGGACAGCCCGGCCCTGCCCCTCCTGGGTGTAGCCTGTGAGGCCCATGTGGAACCCCCGACCCCAAGACTGGACATGAGAAATTTTCTTTAAGTCCCTACATTTGTGCTCAACTGTCACACCAGCCATGGGACACACACACACTCTAGGAAGAGACGCTTTGCACACGGATGGCCTTTAGGCCCACTGGCTTGAACAGCAGGACACAGGAACAGGAGAGGCCATTTGAACGTTTTTGTACATTTTTTATCATTTATCAGAACTTCTAAAAGAAAATCAGAGGCCAGCTTCCCAGTGACTCCTCCCAGTCACTTGTCCCAATAGTACAGTTTGCCCTGAGCCTTGTCCAGCCGAGAGAGGGGACGGAGGCAGGTACTGCTGTCTGCAAACGTGACCAGGTGGAGCAGCGGCAGGAGGAACCAGCAGTGTCCAGCTCGGACTAGCAGGCCATGCTCGCTCCTGGCCACACATGAAGGGCTGTCATTTGGGAGTGGCTGAGGATTCGTATCATCCCAGTGGCCGTGACAAAGAGGGCCAGAACCAGCCAGGGAGCCTAAAATAGACATTCTTCCAAGAACCCAAGAACCCAGTGGGGCCGTCCCACAGGGCCAGGGAGTTCCCACACCGGGACGGGCGTTGTCCTAGACCATGCTGTCCCCTGGCACAGCCACTGGCCACGTGTGGTGGTTTCAGTTCTAATTAAAGATTCATTAAGAGGAAAATCCCACAGTTCACCACCCTAAAATAAGCCCCATCCCTATCAGCAGTTACCACTCCCCCTCCCAGCCCCTGATAACCAGGAACCCACTTCCTGTCCCTGTGGACGTGCCTGTTCTGGACGTTTCGCATCAGTGAAGTTGCACACCATGTGGCCTGTGTGTCCCGTGTCTCTCACTGAGCATCGTGTGTTCAAGGTCCGTCCACACTGTGGCAAGTGTCACTGCCTCCCTCCTTTTCATGGCCGAGTGATGACACTCCCCCGTGTGGACGGACGCATTGTATGTGTCCATCGTCAGCTGCCGGGCCTTTGGGCTGCGTCCACCTCTGGCCGTCCTCAATCACATGCAGAGTTTTATGCCAGGAGCTGCATTTTGCAGCTGCTGTTTACATGGCACCTCTGCTGACCTTCTGATGCCACCGCCAATCACCACCCGGCAAGGGGAAAGGGGGGAGGAGCACGTCCCTAGATATTTCTGGAGCCATCTGCCCTTCTTTCCAGACCAAAGACAGCAGATGAAAAACAAAACCAGCTGCTCCACTCCACCCCTCCCCACTGCAGGCCTCAGTCCCTCGGCGGGAATTCTGTTCCCAGGATGGCCGCCTGCCCTGGAAAACCACCAGAAACCGCTCTGAGGCCGATGAGGTGGAGGCGGGTCCCCGAGCCTGCCAGGCTGGTGGGTTCCCGTCACTCTGCTGCCAGGCCTCAGGGGTCTGTGTGAGCTCTCACCAGAGGCCAGGGTTGGCCCGAAGCTCACGCCAGCCACACCTGGCCCCTCTGGCACCTTCTGTGAAAGAGGAGATGGAGTCAGGCGTGCTCACCCCAGAGCCCCCAGCCCAGGTCCCCAGCACTGACTGACCAAGTTGCTGGAAGCTTCTCTCCCTTGCCGGGCCCTGGTCTCAAGTCAGCAATGGACAGCTTCAAAGCTGGCTGGGACTTCACGGTTAGGTCCCTGCTCAGTCACGATGCAGGATGGTGGCCATGAGCCCAGAAGCCCTGCGGACACACGGCATGTTGCTCCCTCTGTCCCCCCTAGTCTCCACCCCACCCGTGGGACCCGTCTTCCTGCCCATCCTCCAGCTGGGCCCGGAGGCCACCATGAGTCTGACCACCCACGAGGCCGAGGGAAGAACACGTATTCTGCTAGGAGCTCTTCAGGCAAGGCCCAGAGCAGGCGGACCGGTTCCACCGCTTGTCAAATGGCCCTCCCCATCCTTCAGTCCAGTCCCCAAAAGCCCCGGAGGAGCCCCACAGAGGTGTCCCGGCAGCAGCAGCAGCCCCGCGCACCTGCGGATAAGGGCGTGCAGGGTGGCTTCCTGGGGCTGCTGTGACAGACCACCACACCTGGAGGCGTGAATCCACACGCACGTGTCGTCTCACAGGTCCGGAGCCCGGAGGTCCAGGACGGGCCTCCCTGGGCCGAACCCGAGCCCGAGCGCCGAAAATCGCGCACGTTGCCCTTTAAAGGGGCGTGGCCCACCCGCGCGGCCCTGACAACAGCCACGCCATTGGCTGGGGCGCGGGCCGCGGCCACGCGCATCACACTCGGAGTCTGGAATCCTATTGGCCCAGCGCCAGGGCCCCGCCCCCAACCCGGGCGCGCTGACATGTGCGTTGCCGGGGCAACCGCTCGGGCCGGCTGGGCCGCGCGCCGGGAGCCAAGGCGCAGCCGCGGCCGCGACGGGTCCCCGGGGCCCTCGGCGCCCTCGGGCCACCACCGCCCGCCGCCCGGGTCATCCGGCCTGGAGGCCCCGCTCGGCGCACGAGCTGCAGGGACCCGGGGATCGGAGCGCCCGGGGGTGCCCGCGGCTGGGGAACTGCTGCGCGCCGCGGACGGGAGGGCTCGGGGGCGCCGGGGCCCGCGCGACCAGCAGAACTGGTCCTGGGGGAGGATTTCCTGGGGCCCGGGCCCTGTCCGGCCCCGTGAGCAGGGGGGACGCGGCCTCCGGGCTCAGCGGGTTCCCTGGCCCGGGGCGGGTCAGCGGGCGCTGGGCCGGCGGGCCGGGCTTCCAGACCTTTCCTGCCCTCCCCACGCCACCCCCACGCTGCCCGTGTCCCCCACACCGTCGGGGCGGGCAGGAAGCCGGGTCTGCCTCTTCCCGGCCTGGCCGGACTCACCTGGCTCTGCTCCTCCGCAAAACGGGAACCCGGGTCCCGCGGACACCAGTGCCTGTGGGGGCCTCCTGGGGCCCTGACACACTACCACAGATTTAGGGCTCCTCAGGCATTTTTCTGTAACAGCTCTGAAGGCCAGACATCTGAGATGGGTCTCTTGGGGCTAAACCCAGGTGCGTGCAGGGCCCGGCCTTCCCGAGGCTCCAGGGAGGACCGTCTTCGGACTTTTCCTGCTTCCAGAGGCGCCGGGTCCAGCAGCAAGGCCTCATCTGACTGTGACCCTCCCACCTCCCCATCACAGGGACCCCGTGAGGATGCTGGGCCCTGGGGGAACCCAGGGTCATCCCCCTCTCAGAGTCCTTTATCCCATGTGCAGAGTCCCTCAGGTATCTCGTGAGGTCACACATCCCCGGATCCAGGGTCTGGGAAGGGGATGTCTTGGGGGGCCATTACCCTGGCCATCCTGGAGTGTGACTTTCCGCAGCATGGAGCCAGCTCTGCCTTCTGCCTGGCCTAGGAGAAGTGTCACTAGCTCATACAGAAACTCGGTGCCACTCAAGGCCTGGGGCCCAGCCAAGTGGGGAGCTGCCCCAAGGAGGTGGCCTCTGACCCAGGCTGGAGTCAGCCGGTGCAGAGAGGCCCCTGGATGACCTGGCCAGGCACATGGTTTCCTCCATACCCATGTCCCTTTTCCTCTCAGCCCCCAGCTCCCCATCCATTCCACCTCTGTCTTCCCCTGGCTGCTCCCCTCCCAGGACCTGTGCACATGCCCCCATTCTCTACACAACAAGGGGCCCTTGTCTGTGATGCCCCAGGTCACTGTTGGGGAGGAGGTCAGCTGGAAACGGGAGACCTGGCTCCTCCAAGAGCCACTTGGGTGTCCAGAGCCTTAGATAGACGGATGACAAGTCAACTGTTCTGTCCTAGGTCACTGGGGCAGGGTAGTGGCATATGGCCATCTGCTAGGCCAGCCCTGCCCAACCCCTGGCTCTGCTGCCACCTCTCCCTTGTGGACTTTCAGTGACTGATCCTTGAGTGACAGGACATGCACAGTGCTACCCCCGTCACAGAGGGTGGGCCCCAGGGCTGCCAAGACACCAGAGCCCCAAAGGCCGCAGGCAGGCTGGTAGCTAGGAGCTCCGGGCCATACCCACAGCTGCTGCTTTCCCTTCTCCCTGCCCCACCCCCACACTCCGGGAGGACAGGGGCCCTGGCTTTGTCCCCAGGACTGCTGAGCCACTGGAATGGAGTGAGCCGTGAGTCAGCTAGCAGGAAGGGACACTTACAGCCACTTGCATCAGACGTTCCTGCCTTGTGGCCCCTCCGTCAGAGGACCCAACCCGTGACCCTCACTTTTCGGAGGAACTCCTAGAACAGTGGATCCTGCCCCTGGGGGCCCAGACAGGTGGGGACATGCAGTGGGGCACAAGGCAGGCCAGGCCAAGTGCCAGCCCAGGACTCCGACTCCACCTGCCCCCTTCTGCCCACAGCCAGCCCCGCCCCCAGCGCTGGCCCTGATTCTGAGTCTTGGATCTGAGCTTAGATGCTGCACTGGGGGTTGAAGGCCAGTCCCCTGGCCC
Source organism: Cynopterus sphinx (assembly GCA_030015415.1). Taxonomy (NCBI): domain Eukaryota; kingdom Metazoa; phylum Chordata; class Mammalia; order Chiroptera; family Pteropodidae; genus Cynopterus; species Cynopterus sphinx. Next base: position 37,374,671 of record CM057390.1, on the reverse strand, counting down.
CTCTGAGCCTCTGGTGCCAGTGCCTGGCTCTGAGTGGAGAGGGTAGGGGCCTCGCCTCTCTTCACTGGCATAAGCTTCTGGTCGCAGCGTCAGCCCCACAGCACTCAGAGCCGGCCCCATAGCACCCAGCCCCACACACAGGCGAACACTGCTCTCACGTGCACACACACCAGCGGGCAAGTGTGCAGGCCCCACGCCTCCACCCGTCCCACACGGACACTCATTTGCCCCATGCAGATCCAGCACAATCCTCCCCAGACACGCAGACACACAGACACACCCAAATGTGCTCACACTCGCTCGCATGCCAGTCCCGTGCTGTTTTTTAACGTTGGGGGGAACAGATCTTTAATGTCGCTCCCCGGTAAAGTCGCCAGATAAAATGCGGGCTGCCGATTGCATTTGCGTTTCCCATAAGCAATGAACAGTTGCTGGGGACACATGAGTGGGGCGCACACTGGAAAGTTATTCATCTTTATCTGAAATTCAAATACAACTGCTGTCCTGTACCTTTACCTACGAAACTGAGAGCCATATCTGCTGGTCCTGGAATCTCTGAGCTGCCCTGGGGCTCTCTAGTGTTGCCCAGGACGTGAACTCTGCATGACTGAGTCCCTGAGGTTGCCAGGGCTCCAGCTGCCGGGCCAGGTCAGAGCAGACGCTCCCAGGAGGCCTGCCTCCTCCTGCCTCGGAGGAGGCAGAGGCCCCGGGCCTGGCAAACAGGACCTGCCTGGTGTCTCCTCCGGGGTTTTGGGGTGACTGCATGCACAGCACAGACAGAGAGCCAGCCCACAGAAGCTGGCTCCCTGTGCTTTTGGCCCAAGGCTTGCCAAGCCCCCTCCAGGACTGGGGCGGGAAAAGCACTTATTGTCTGTTCCTCCTTGTCCTAGTCAGCGCCTTCCACGACCTCCCCACTCTGGGGGCCTCAGGTCGGCCCCTGGCCCCCCAAGGCAATCCTGAGTTCCCCTCCTAGGTTGTCTCCCCTGGCATCCTTGTGGGGATCCTTGTCTTGGGCCTGCCTAACCTGCCCACCAGCCCTGGCTGGATCTGCCCCTTGCTTACTGTCACTGCCCCAGCCTACATGAAGGAAACCTACCACCTGCAAACCAGGAAGGTTCGAGAAGCAAGGGCCAGGCTTCCGACCTCACCTGTCTGGCAGGTAGGTATCTTCCATCCAGGGGCTGGTCAGGTCTCCTTCTCAGAGGCAGACGAGACACCTTGGGGCCCCAGGAAATGTGAGTAGAGTGAGAAGGCCCAGTTGCACCCCCAGGTAACTTCCAGCCCTCCTTCCCTCCCCAGCCTCCAGACGCCCAGCACCTCTGGGAGCTGGGCCTGTAAACAGGGCCACCCTCCAGGAAGATGGCAGGTACTGGCTGTTTGGGGCTGGCAATTGGCCCACAGCAAAATAGGGCTGCGCCCTGACAGCTGACAAGCAGGGCACTGAGGTCCCTCCCCTTCTGATTCCCACTAGCAGCCCCCTCACCCTACCCAGCATGGCCCAGGCCCCCACAGATACCTGCACCCAGGCCAGTCTCAGCGCTCAGCTTTGGTTCGTCTATAAGCTAAGGGACCCCAAGGATTGCCAGTTCCACCAGGGGCTGGCAGAAGCAGGAAGGACTCTCCCCTGGCCAGGGTGTGGCCCTACTGACACCCTCACTGCAGTCTCTGGCCTCCAGAAAGTGAGCATATAAGTCTGTTTTAAGCCACCACACACAGGTTACCTTGTTAACGCAGCCTCAAGTATTACACTTACATGACCCGTGTACGCAGTTGTGTGCACACGCATACACGTGTACAAACACTCACACACCCATTCTTTTCAGCAGCATCCAGTGAGCACTTCCTGCATGTGTGCTGGGTCCTGTGCTGCGGCTGGACTGGCAGCGGACAGTTCCATGCTCTTGTCCAGCTGACCCAGGCAGGGGCAGAGACCTTTCTGTATCCACCTGTGCCATCTGAAGTACATGACGACCTGCAGGCGACCCCGTGCACACAGGAGGCAGGGGAAGGAGGCTACAGCCATGTAAGGGGAGAGGTGCGGAGGATGAGGAGAGACCCAAGTCTTCCCCTGGGCAGGCAGGCAGGTCTGGCAGCCCCACCCCAGGCACCTGGAGCCGATGCACGTGTCTGTCTATACACACGCATACACACGCACACACAGTTTGCACACGTGTACTCGCAGGGGCTAGTCAGGGAGGCTCCTCTTCCTGGGGCTGGAGGAGGTCAGGCCTCACAGCTCCTGTGGCCCCAGCTGCGGCTTCGCGGACAGCACATAGAGGTGGCTGGCGGGGAAGGGAACGGCCCGGCTTTAGGTCAGTGGGTCCTGGGTGCGGGGGAGTGGGGGACGGGTGGCCAGAAGCTTCTGGAAGGACGAGCTTGGGCTGGAAGACAGGGGGCACGTCCCGCCCGCAGGCCCGTGCGCCGGGCCCAGGGCCCGGGGTCTGCCCGCGCCCCACTGCGCTGCGGGGCGGGGGGCGGGCGCGGCCCAGGCCAAGCTGAGTCTGCCCGGGCCTGGGTCGGCACCGCAGCCGAAAGGGGCTGATTTATCCCCAGTCCCGGCACCCGCCCCTCGGGCTTTCCCCGCTCCGTCCGGGAGAAAACTGCTCCGTGGCAGGATGAGCGAGGGGCCCTCTCAGAGCCACCGTCCCTCACTGTGGTCCCCTTGCCCTGCCAACGCCAGCACCAGCTCCGGAGGGGCGCCCCGGGGAGGCAGAGGGGCTCGGGGTGGGGGCGTCATCCCGAGGAGTCAGGGTGGCCTCGGCCCCGACCCTGGGGGGTGGGGCTGCCAGAGGGCCGGGCCCAATCGCACCCCGCCCGCCGACACCCTCCCCGGGCGCCGCACAGCGCATGCGCACGGACGCGCCCGCGGCCGGGGCGCGCAGCCCCGCCCCGACGCACGCTGGGGGCGGGGCCGGGGCGGGGCCGGCGTCGGGGGCGGGGCCTGGCCTGGCCCATAAAGGCGGCGGCGGCGCGGTGTACGCGACTCCTCCCGGCGGCGGCGGCGGCGGCGGCGGCGGCGGCGGCGCCGGCACAGGTGGGGGTGTCCGCGGTGGCGGCGGCGGCGGCGGCGGCGGCGGCGGCGGTGGCGGCGGCGGTGGTGTCGTTCCCGGCGCGGCCCTCGCAGCGGGGTCCGGACTGCGCGCCTTGGGCGGCGGCGGCGGAACTGCGGTCGCGGCCCGAGCCCGAGCCCGGTGAGTGCGGCCCCGCGACCCGGCCCGGCCCCGATCGCGGCGCGGGGATCGGGCCCCGCGGAGCCGCGCCGCCTGGGCCTGGGCTCCCGTCGCGCCGGCCGTGGCAACCCAAACCCTCCTTTGTCCGCTCGGCCCGCAGGGTCCCCTCCGCGGCCGCCCCCCGCCCCCGGACCGACCCCCGGGCCCTGCGACCCCTCCCCCGCTGGCGGGGCCCGGACGGAAGATGGTGCAGAAGAAAACAGCCGAACTTCAGGGCCTCCGCCGTTCGTTCAAGGTGAGGGCCCGCTCGGTTTGGGGGGCCCCGGCTGGACCGCCCGAGTGGCCGGTGGGGGCTGCACAGCCCGCCCTGAGGGCCCCCAGAGCTCGTGCCCACCTCTGCCTGCTCCTGGAGCCTCCCGGCCGGACATCAGCGGCGCCCGGGCCAGTGAATCTCCAGCGCCCGAAGGCCAGTGGAGGCTTTCCTTCGGAACCCCAGGTGCGCTGGGGCCATTCTGCCAGCGAGTCCCCTGCAAACCCCGCGGATGCACAGTGCTGGGGGCTGAGCAAGTCCCATTCCTGTCTCCAGTTCCCTGAGAGGAGTGCTCTTCCAGGCACTGTAATGGGGCTTCAGACTGCCTCAAGTCCTAGGTGGTGTGCAGAATGGGGAGTTGACCAAATGCACCCCCCACCCTATACCTGCCTCCTAGACATCCCCGGCCCAAGCACTGGTTCCTGCCGGAATGGGAAGTTTCTGCCGTGGTCTCCTACCTGCCGAGTCTTGGACTCAGATGAGCAAGTCTGGGGCGGTCAGGCAGGTGCTGGGTAGGGGCCCCACGGGGCCTGGCCTAGGGGACGCGGTGATGTCAGCGGTGCCCCACCCCGCCTGCTGCGTTATGTAATGGCTGCCCTGGGCCTCCTTGGACTAGGACCTGTTGCCCTGTAGAGGAGGCAGGACCTGGGGTGGGGGGGCGGCTGGGGAGCACCAGGGTGGGAGGAGCCAGCTGAGACTGTTGGGGGTAGAATTCTCAGGCCTGTCCAGCCAGGCCCCGGCCCACCCACACGCCTGTCATCCTGGCTGCCCCTTGGCATCCAGGTGTCTGGGCTAGGTGGGAGGGGGTGGACAGGAGACATCACTGGCGGTGGTTTGTCACCCCCTGGGGCTGTGCCTGAGCTGAGACAGGGTCAGTGCGCAGGGCCCGCTCTGTGGCCAAAGCAAACTCAAACTTTCCGGATGGTTCCAGCCATCTCCTGCCAAGGCCTGCTGACTGGAGGCCCGCAGCCAGCCCTGGGCTTGGCCTGCACTGCTCAGGTCTGAAGGCCTGCCTTTGCAGGCGCCCCAACAGCTGAGGGGGGACTTCAGGGGTTCCAAGGGAGGGGGAGTGATGCTGGACAGGGAATCATGGCTCCAAAGTGGCTTCCAGGCTTTAGCTCTTCTGCGTCAGGGGCTTGGCCCGGTGTGTAGGGGAGGTGAGGGAGCCCACGAGTTTAAGGCAGCTTTTTCACATCCATGTTTCATTCTAATCACTCCTTTTTGTGGCCACTGTGGGGGTCCCTCCTCTCAGGTAGAAGGTCAGGGTCTTACCAGAGCTCTGGTTGCTGTCCCAGTGGGGCCAGACCCCTCAGTGGGCAGGGGCAGGGTGGGTAGACGTGCATTCCCTTCCTCCCCTCCTTGCCCTCCTGGGCCTCCTGGCGACTCTGCCTCTGCAGAGAGAGTGGGGAGGCCCGCCCCTGCCTGTCTTGACGCCTCCCTCTGACCTACGCCCAGCAGAACAGGCCTCTCTAGGTCTCCACAGCTCTTCTGGAGGTCCCTCTATGGGATATTTTCCTGTCAGAGCCTAGCCCCAACTGTCACAAGGCCCAGAGTGGGGCAATGATGTGGCCCAAGCCACCCAACATCAGCGCTGACACCACCACTGTGTGCAGGCCCCCATGCCCACCAGGGACCTGGTGACTGGTCCGCCAGGGTAGGGAAGTTAACTCCAAGCTAACTCCTAAGGGGCCTGACCGGGCCTCTGTCCCAGGCTCAAAGGCCTCGGCCTCATGCAGGGCTGCTGCCAGCCCTCCCAGGGTCTTCTTTGCAGAATGCTGTTCTTCCTGGTGTTGTTCTGTTTTGGGGGTATAGGGGGTTTCTCCTGCCCCCCCGCTGCCTGCCTTCCCTGGGAAGGGTCTGACACTCTCACCCTAGTCTTGGGGGCTACCCGGCGACCTTGAGCTGGCCCTCTCCCCAACGGGACTGGGTTCTTTTCTGGGCACTGGATCTTTGAGGGGTACCCTCTTGGAGGTTTGTTGGGGGGTGACCAGGACAGTGCAGGCTGTGGCCGGGGCAGAGGGCGACCCAGCATACACACTGGAGCCATGGACGTCTCTCTTGTGAGTCTCCGGGGGACACGGCGGGACAGGAGAGGCAACAGCGCAAGGCAGGGCAGGTGATCGCACCCCATTCCACAGAGGGGAAACTGAGGTAGAAAGGCATGGGCCTTGCACAGGTGCGGCTGAGCCTGAGAGGCTGTGGGAGAGCAGGCCGGGCAGCCAGCCGGGAGCCCCGCCCTGGAGCTGGTGACTCACCCCCTCTGAGGCTCCTCCATGCCTTTGATCCCCAGCTGGCCGTCCCCATTCTGCAGGTGAACACACCGAGGTGTCCACAGTGGCTCACCTCTAGCCCCACACCATCACACCCTCTTCCTGCAGGCCCCAAGTACCTCGGCCTGCGGGTTTAAGGCCCAGCTCTTCAGAATCGGGCAAAGTCAGGCTTCTTCTCTCTTGGCACAGAGACACAGGGTCGGGTCACCGCAGTGGACTGCCCTGGCAGCGCAGGGCCTGAGCGCTCCCCTCTTCTTCCCTGCAGGGGCAGAGTCCTTTCGATCTGGCCTTCTCCCTAGAACAGGCCCACCCCGGGGAGACCACCTTCAGCCTGGAGTGCCCAGCCCGTCCTGGTGAGGGGCCTGGCGGGGAGGGGTGGGGTGGGGTGGGGCGGGAGGGCCGGGTGGAGCCAGAAAGCCTCGGGCGGCTGGCCTCACTCACATCTGGGCCCTGGCGCAGACATGCCCACGAGCCAGCCTATCGACATCCCGGATGCCAAGAAGAGGAGCAAGAAGAAGAAGCGGTGCCGGGCCACGGACAGCTTCTCAGGCAGGTTTGAAGGTGAGTGGGTCAGGCAAGGCCGGGTGGGGGCAGCTGGGAGGTGACGGGGCCACCCAGGCTGGCTCTGACCACCCCCTACTTCCTAGATGTCTACCAGCTGCAGGAGGACGTGCTCGGGGAGGGTGCCCACGCTCGTGTGCAGACGTGCATCAACCTCATCACCAACCAGGAGTATGCTGTCAAGGTGAGTTTGGCACTGTCCCCTGCTTGTCTCCTCACCTGGGGTCTGGCGCTGGCCAGGGGCATGGGAGAAAGGGAGCTGGTGTTCGGGCTTTTGGACTAGCAGCTGGGGAAAACCAGCATCTAAAAATGGCCCAGGCCTGGTGACCCAGGCTGCCCCTAGGAATCCTGTCAGCCTGGGCTGCGTCCCCAATCCGACAAGGTCATGAAGTGACCGTGAGGGCCAGCTCCTCATGCAGGTGGCCAGGAAACTGGTGCCAGAGTGGCTGCTGAGAGCGGGTCTTTGATGAGCTGTTGGGTGACCTCAGGCCAGTTCCCAGGATGACAGGTGCTCCCCCACGTGGGTTACAGGATGGAAAGGCCACGCCATACTCGGGGCCCAAGGGGCTCGGTGTGGGGGAGACCGGGATGGGCCTGAGAGCCCCGTGTGGTCTGGCCAGGCAGGCAGGCCTAGCACTCCGAGAGGCCCCCTGCCTCTGGGCTGAGTGGCACAGGTGCTCTCTGGTGAGGGGCTGGCCAGAAGCCTCAGGCCCTGGTGGAAGTCCAGTGACAGAGGCCGCCACGGTCCCACTTCCAGGGGGCAGTGGGGCGATGGTGCTAGGGGGCTGGGCGCTGAGCGTCGAGCGCTTGCACACCAAGCGTATATCTGAGCACCCTTCTCCGAGGGACCCTGCTGGGCGGCCTGTGTCCTCTTCCTCTGTGACAGACGGGAACGAAGGCTCAGCCGGGTGGGCAGCCTGAGTCACACTGTGTGAGACCTCCAGAGGGGCCGGCTGTTCCTCTGCTGCCTTTTCCATGGGGTGGGGTCCTAGCCAGCTTCCCAAGGGACAGGGCGAGGTTCAGTTTACTCCAGAGGGATGGGCCCAGGGCGTGGTCTCCAGAGGCCTTGGAACCTGGTTGCTGTGGCCCTCTTTGGGACAGGTAGGTGCTCGGCACTGGACATGTGAGACTGGGCACAGGTCTAGGTTGCCTGCCTGCTGCAGGAGCGTGGCCGTGCAACACCATGTCCCTGTCCCCAGGCTGCAGTATGGGACAGCATGCCCACTCGCCTAGAGAGCAGGGCCCTGGTGGGCCCAGCAAGAGCCGGACGGCCCCTTAGCGCACCTTTCTGCGAGCAAAGACGGCCAGGGCCACATGTGGTGGATGGGCCCAGACTCTTGAGTCCTTAATGGTTCCGGGTGCCACAGGGACGTGGGTGCAGAGGTGCAGGCTGGCTTTCTGAGGGTGTGGGAGGCTGTGTTTGCTGTTGGGTGAGCGGCCAGTCTGGGCTGGCCTGAAACACCCCAGCTCACGGGCCTGGGGACATCTACCCAGACTGGTGTGGAGCTGGGTGGGCAGGGACGCCTCGGCTGACAGCCAGGTTCCCTGTGGCCCCTCCAGTCCCCTGGGAGGTGTGGGAGCCGGCACAGTGGCCGCCGGTCTCTTGTTCGAGGGGGTGTAGGCGGAGGGAAGCTGCTCAGCTTGGTGGACCCTGAAATATGAAAGGATGTTTCATGGGGGTCCCGGGCCCCAAATAGACCCTGGTGCCTGTCGGGTCCCTGGCAGAGGGGGCCTGGCTCCTCACCACTGTCTACACCCTGCACTCATTTCTCCCTGGTGCTATGGGAAACTCATCACCCTGGCTTGTGCTGGCTCAGCAGCTCGACTTCTGGCAGATTCTGGGTCCCCACAGGAGCGCTATGCCTTCCGGTTCAGAGGGCTCTGCTCTGGCAGGGCGGCTGGCGCAGGACGGGCATGTCTGGCGGGGCCCTCGGGCACTGGCGAGTCTGGTCACCCCACTTGTGTGACCCTTGACTCTTTTTTCAGATCATCGAGAAGCAGCCTGGCCACATCCGGAGCAGGGTGTTCCGGGAGGTGGAGATGCTCTACCAGTGCCAGGGACACAGGTAGCATGGCCACCCCACCCCATCGCTTGGTCCCAAGCCACCTCTGGGTTTCTGTCTACCCCTGGCGCGTATATCAGGAGCACCCTCTGTGCCAGGCCCTGTGCTGGGTGCTGGGGGCTGACCTGCTGTCAGGCCGGTAGTCCGAGCAGGGTGAGGTGCAAGCAGGCCTAGGACCCGGGTGCAGCTTTCCCGTGGGTAGGTGGGGGTGGGAGGGCAGCCCCCTCTGGCCTGGGTGTGTGCTGGGGCCTCAGGTAGTCTCCTGTCTTGCCCCTCACCCCAGGAACGTTCTAGAGCTGATTGAGTTCTTCGAGGAGGAGGACCGTTTCTACCTGGTGTTTGAGAAGATGCGGGGTGGTACGTGGGGCCTGGGAGACAGGTCAGCTGGGTCACGCACAGCAGGGAAGGCTCGTGCAGTCTGAGTTTCCTGTCCACACGGCAGCTCAGGTCAAAGACTTTGGGCCCAAGGAGGCTGAGCGGGGGCTTCCGTGCCCGGTGGGGTGGGTGCTGAGCTGTGGCCTGGGCACATGGGTGATTCTTACATCTTCTGTACCCTCCCTCCCCGTGGCCAGGCTCCATCCTGAGCCACATCCACAAGCGCCGGCACTTTAACGAGCTGGAGGCCAGCGTGGTGGTGCAGGATGTGGCCAGCGCCCTGGATTTCCTGCACAACAAAGGTGGGTGGTGGGGTGGTTGCTCCGGGTGCTGCCCCCCCATGCCAGCCTGCCCAGAGACCCCTGGCCCGTGGGGTGTCTGGCCTTGCTTCCCGGACGGGGAAGACAGCCCTCCCCACCCACGGGCCCTCGTTCTCCCTGCAGGCATCGCCCACAGGGACCTGAAGCCGGAGAACATTCTCTGTGAGCACCCCAACCAGGTGAGGGCTGTGGCGGGGCACCTGGAGCCAGGCGCAGGCCTGTGGGGCCCCCAGGCTCCTGAGGCCCCTCACCGCCTGCTCTGTGCCCCTGCCAGGTGTCCCCGGTGAAGATCTGTGACTTCGATCTGGGCAGTGGCATCAAACTCAACGGGGACTGCTCCCCCATCTCCACACCAGAGCTGCTGACCCCGGTGAGGGCCGCGCGGGCAGGGCCCCCCTCCTCTCTCCTCCCCCAGTGGGGTGCGGGGCAGGGGGGGGCGGAGTTGGAGGACTCAGCCGGGGCCTGGGGCTTCCGCGTGGCAACGGGCGCGGATTGGCCCCGCCGCCGGGCGCGGCCCCTGCTGATTGGGCGCGGGCGGGGCGGGGCCGCGGTCAGGTGGGGGCGGGGCGGGCCCGCGCTCACTTGACCCGGGGAGCCCCGCCGCGGCGCCCTGACCCCCAGCTCCCACTCACCCCCCCGCCCGCAGTGCGGCTCGGCCGAGTACATGGCCCCCGAGGTGGTGGAGGCCTTCAGTGAGGAGGCCAGCATCTACGACAAGCGCTGTGACCTCTGGAGCCTGGGCGTCATCCTCTACATCCTGCTCAGCGGCTACCCGCCCTTCGTGGGCCACTGCGGCAGCGACTGTGGCTGGGACCGCGGCGAGGCCTGCCCGGCCTGCCAGGTGCGCCCAGCCCCGCCGCCCCGGGCCCCTGACCCGGCCGCAGTGAGCGGCCTGACCTTCCCTCGTCACGTGGGCGAGCAGCCAGGTCAGGGAGCTGGAGCGGGCGAGGCCTGTGGTTTGGGATGACTGGGTTCCAACCTGCTGCCCGGAGCCCCCCGCCTCCGGGCCCACCTAGGCCCAGTCAGCCCACTGAGTGCCTCCACGGCCAGCAGCCCCAGACCTCTGTCCTTCTGTGGCCCCTCAGGCCCCCTCCTCCACCAGCTGACCCCAGAACCCGGGGCCCCCCACCCCGCTGTCTTGGTGGCCAGTCCTGGTTCTTTGCCCCTGGGCCCCAAGCCACAGGTCTGGCCATATGGTTGGGCAGGGGCCCCCGACAGCCTGTCACTTAGCAGTGTCTCAACCCTTCGGGTCCACGCTCACCCCCCCCCCGGTGTGGGGGCTGTGGCCAACCCCGCTCCTTCGTGTGCGCTCCCCAGAACATGCTGTTTGAGAGCATCCAGGAGGGCAAGTACGAGTTTCCCGAGAAGGACTGGGCCCACATCTCCGTTGCCGCCAAAGACCTCATCTCGAAGCTCCTGGTGCGAGACGCCAAGCAGAGGCTGAGTGCCGCACAGGTCCTGCAGCACCCCTGGGTGCAGGGGGTGAGTGCCCGCCCGCCGGTGGTGGCTCAGAGCTGGTGTTCGAGAATCCTCTGGGGGTCCTGGCACAGCTGCCGGCCAGGGCTGGCTGGGCGGGGGCTGCCGCATAGTGAATCTCGGCTTCTGCCCAGGGCCCCAGGGCAGCTTCCTGCCTGGCACAGCAGCAGATGGCGGTCAGCCAGGAGGCAGGGAGGTGGGCGGCTAGCCTCAGACGAGGCTCTGTCCCCACTGATCCTGGAGGAGCCTGGCATTTCTCCCGGCCAGTGGTCACCTGAGCAAGGAGCCTTGTGGGGAGCCAGGACTGCCCTCCAGACACAGCTAGCGGAGGGCTTGCACCCCTGCGCGGGTGTCAGGAGCCGCGTGACTTGAGAAGGGGAGGGGCTGGCAAGCAGGCCTGGAGCACCATCAGCCCCCTGGAATACCCCCTTCTGCCAGACTGCCTCAGCTCCTGGCTGCGTGCCCCCCGAAACCTCGGTGGTGCCACGGCCAGCCTGAGAGGGTTTCCCTGGGGAGCGCTGGCCGTCAGCCCCGCCTCTCCTGTCTCCTGCAGTGCGCCCCGGAGAACACCCTGCCCACACCCATGGTTCTGCAGAGGTGAGGCCTGCAGGGTCCCAGAGCCCGGGTGGGGGAGTCCCTGGTGTTGGACGGTTTGAAATGTCAAGGTGTTTGGAGCAGAGTAAACCTTCTGGCCGGGGGGGGGGGGCGGGGGGGGGCGGGGAGGGACTGTTCAGGTGCTGGGCGTCCTTGTGCCTGGCGACAGATGGCAAGCTGGAGTCCTAGCTCTTTCTCCAGGACACTGCACAGACCCTGGGGTCCCAAGGGAAGCAGGGGTTCCCCTAGAAACCCCCTCCCTCTCTTCAGTGACTGCCCTACCCTGTCCCCAGGAACAGCTGTGCCAAAGACCTCACGTCCTTTGCTGCCGAGGCCATCGCCATGAACCGGCAGCTGGCCCAGCGCGAGGAGGACGCGCTGGAGGAGGCCGGGCAGGGCCAGCCCGTGGTCATCCACGCCACCTCACGCTGCCTGCAGCTGTCCCCGCCTTCCCAGTCGGAGCTGGCCCAGCGGCGGCAGCGAGCCAGCCTGTCTGCAGCTCCCGTGGTCCTGGTGGGCGACCACGCGTGACCCCCCTCCCCCTCCCCCCTCTGTACATAGGTCTCCCTCTCCCCTCTCAGAGCTAAAGATTTTTTTAAGCTATTGCCAGCCGGTGACCAGCAGGCTGTGCTTCCTCCAGCTGTGAGGCGCTCTGCCCAGCTGGGGGGTCTTTTTATATAAAAGTTCTTGCTGTTGGGTTTCTCTTTTTTCTGTCCCCTTCCCTGTGTTTCTCTCCAAACGGTGTTAAAAGCAGACAGGCGCCCAGGGAGGGCAGAAGGCACGTGTGGCTGCGAGGCCCACCACGCTGCCCCTGCCCCACGTACCGCGACCGGCCTGCCGCCCTCGGCCCCAGCTGACGCGACTCAGGACAAGAGAGTGCCCCGTCTTCCAGAGCGTGGGGCTCACACCCTCCCCAGCCCTCCGTATTCTCAAGGGCGGGCGGACTTGCCCTTTCTCACCTCACCCCAGGGACAGCCTGGTGGCTGGTAGGAGCCTGGGCGCAGGTAGGCGGGTGGACGGCTGCCCACTGGACCCCCTGCCGGCTGACAATCAGGGCTCCTGCGAACCTTGACCTTAAGCTGCAGCTGACCCAGGGGTGCACGCACTGCTCCCCCTCGGCCCTCTCTGCTGGGTTCTGCCCACCCAGGAGCGGGTGCTTGAGGTGGGGAGGGGCTGGACAGGCACCCGTCAGCCAATGCGGGGGTCCCACAGACCCCCACCCGGGCACCCGAGTGCCCCTTCTCAGGGCTCGGCCTGACCACGGCCACGTCCTGCGCCCCCACTGCCCCCGGGTTGGCGTGGCCGAGGCCCTGCCAGCCAGGGTTGCAGCTTGACCCCTCGCCAAGGGCAGCGTCTGCTCTGCCCACTTCAGGGATGTGGCCGCCCCAGCACCCGCCCCAGCGCCCCAGGCAGACGTCGCGTGACCCACCGGGCTCCGGGAGACCCTGACGCCCCCGTGCTTGGTGGGAAACACTATGCAATACAGGAGTCCTCGTCCCCAAGCTCACGTGCTCCTGCCGTGGGTCCCCGCCCCCCGCTGGGCCCTCTGGCTTTTGGTTTGTCTTGTTTCTTTAGTTTCTTCAGAACAACAGTTGACTTCCCTCCCCTGTTCTCAGAGAATACTTGAATATCGGGAGCCTCCTGGGTTGGGGCCCAGACACGGTGTCTGAGCCCCCAAGTCTTGTAGATCGCTATAGTCTTTGGTGGCGGGCGGGGCCGACACACCTCCCTGCCCCTGCCTGCTCAGTCTGTGGACTGGCCTCTCCAAAGACCCGGGGTGGCAGCCGCCCCACCCGCACCTCACCCTCGTGGCTCTGCCTCCCATGGAGGAGAAACGGGCCACGGCCACTCCCCTGGTGCCCGAGCTGTGGGCGGCCCGGTCCCTCAGGACCGCTGTGTCTCCTGTCCCCTCCCCCGCATGGTGCGCCCTTACTGTGAAACCACCAGGGCCCAGGCCACCCTGTGTGGGAGGGGGCACCAGCGTTTTGGCTCAAGATGCGTACAAAAGAGGAAAAAGACGTTTTTTTAAAATGGGGGAAGAACATCCAAGCACTTTAACCTTTAACTCCACCGCACCAAATGGGCTGACATAGCTCCGAAGTTTTTCTTGACACCAACTGTCGATGCCAGAATTTTGTATTCTGTTTTATAAGGATTTAATAAAACTCGTCAAAACGCACACCGTGTCTGCTCTTCTGCTGCTGCGTTGGGGTCTGCCCCGAACCTGTGGAGTGGGGGCCCGGCGGGTGGGGGTGGGGTGGGGGCCGGCAGTCCCTAGTGACCCATTCAGGGTGGCCCTGGGAGTCTTGTGTAGTCAAGGTTCACGTGGTGGCGAGCATCAGCGCCTCCTTCATGGCGAGTGACCCTCCCTCGGCTGTGTGGACGGCCGAGTGTGTCCATCTGTCTGTGGGCACGGATTGTCCTGGCCACTGTGAGCCGTGCCGCTGTGGCCACCCGTGCGGGGTCTATGGGTGCGTCTGCCTGCCCTGGGTGGACGGCATGGAAGGGACACAAGCAGGGCGCAGACCATCTGCTGTTCGCGTGGGAGGGCCGTGCCCGCCACCATAGGCCCAAAGGACCTGGTGAGCTCCCGCCACCCTCACAGCCCTCCCAGTGAGGGGTGACAAGCCTGGTGGGGGCGGTGCCAGGTCACAAAATGGCAAATGCAAGCCCAGTGAGGCGGTGAGCAGCCAGCACCAGGGACAGCCTGGAGAAAGCGGGTGTCTGCACCTGGCGAGCTGTGGGGACCAGGATCCCCCAGGACACACTGCAGCAGGTTACCCCTCCTGCCTGGAAATCCAAACAGCAGGGACACCCCTGGCCCTTCAGTAGGAAACCTGGGCACCCTCGAACCTGGCGCCTGCGTTCGTTCAGCCACCCAGACCCCTCTCCTCTCGTGCCCCAAGGCCAATCCTCCCCAGAAGGCCCCCACCGGCCCCAGCCCCCATGGCCGTCTCTCAATTCCCCAGGTCCCTCCCTCACCCCTTGCTTGCCCTGGCATCTGTGTGTGGGGGGAGGGTACATGCCACAGGCCAAGCCAGCACCCTCCAGGTGGCACCCTGCCCTGTCTAGCTCTGCCAGGCTGACTGCTCCCTGCCCCCGCCACCTCAGATTCCTGCAGCCGGCACAGCCTGTTCCCAGTCCACTGTGGATCTGGTGTTGGTGGCTTCCTCAGTCCCGCCCTGCCACGTGTCCCTGCGGCAGCTGAAAGGAAATCCCGGAGCTGGAGCGGCCGGGAGCCTTTCCCCAGCTGGCCAGCCACCCCTGCGCCCTGGGCCCAGTCCCCACCTGGGCCAACAGGGACGCCAGCTCGGGCTCCCCAGCTGCCTGTGGGTATCAGCCACACCTGTCCCAGCACAGGGCTGGGCAGGTGGGAGCCGTCACCCAGATCGACTGGGGACCCCGCTGTGCCGTGGAGAGCTGGTCTCTGCTCCCCTTGATAGGACAGTGGCAGATACTGATTTCTGGTGCTGAAAAAAGGAGACACGGCAGGGGCACAGAAACCCTGCGATGATCCGGCTTTTCTCTAAAGCTTCCACTTTTCTTATTTTTAAAAATGTAAGTAGGAGAAAGCAGACACCCAGGTCACACGGTGTGTGACTCCACTGATGCGAAACGACCAGAACAGGCACATCCATGGGGGCAGGAAGTGGGTTCGCGCATCGGGGCTGGGGAGGGGGAGGGGTGACTGCGACGGGGACTGGGGACCGGGCTTGTTGGAGGCTGGTGAGGGCTTCTGGAACTGAGGGAGGAGGTGCCTGTTAAATGGGCAACTTTCCTCCTGACAAAAAGGAGCTTGACGGGACTGAAGAGTCAGCTTCCCAGGCGTCTCCTCCCCAGAGCTCAGGGACTCCTGCCCATCTCAGTCCTGTCATTGCCACTAATCCCAGCGACAAGCCCTCCCTGTACATCACCCCGTCTCATTGTCTGATTCTCCCGCCTTCAGAAGAAGCCCAGGGACTCCCCTGAGAGGAAGAGAAACAGGTTTAAAGGGAAGTGAGGCCGAGTGGGTCAACCTGAGGACAGAGTGGTCTCCCTCACTGGGTGAGCTGGGGGTCCTCAGGGGTCGCAGGGGCTCTGGGCTCCAGGATCCCAGCCTGGCCAGGGGGCATCCCAGGGGTTTCGGGCTCTGGGGTCCCTGGGAGCCTGTGCCCATGGCCCTTGGGGTGCCTCTAATGAGATACACATTCATAGTGGCACCCACCCTGCAGAGTTACGGGTTTGAACCCTGGTCACTCGTGGCCTGAGGTCATCAGCCCAGTGACTTGACCCTATCCAGCCTGTGCTGCTCCATCATCAGCCACAACCCCTGTGCCCCAGGATGGCTTTACCCCCTCGCTGGGGCCTGGTGTCAGGCAGGCAATGGCAGGAAACTGTCTCTCAGGCACCCTGAGTCAGGACCAGGGCCAGGGCCAGGAGGGATGAGGGAGGGGAACCCCTCACCTGGGCAGGAAGAGAAACAGGTTTAAAGGGAAGTGAGGCCCCCAGAAAACAGCCATTGAGATGATACAGTCTTGCATGGATGTTGCCAGACAGTAGCAAGAAACAACGTTTTGCCCAGTTTCCCCAGTTGTAACATTTTGCAAAACTCTATCACACTGCCACCACTGCCAGGGGACCCTGCGACAGTGCATCTCACTGGGAAGCGCCTTCTCATAGAACCTTCTGGAATGGTGGTTCTCCACCGGCACTAATACCGCAGCCACCAGCCACACGTGGCCGCTGAGCACATGGCCCATGGCCAATGCCATCGAGGGACAGAACACTCCAGTCACTGCGCTTTGGTGCGTTAGGAGAGCGCAGCTGGGCCCCACTGGTGAGGTGGGGGTGCTCGGGCCTGCCTGGCCTCGGTCTCGCTCCCAGTCCTTGGTTGGTCCCCAACTCCCGTGTCCTCTGCCCATGTGTCCTGAGCTCTGGGCACACAGTTGATGCTCATAACACACCCGTGGAGGGAGAGGCAGGGACTGGCTTTGGCCCGCAGCCAGGGCGGGGCCTGGCACGTGGGAGCGTGAGGGACAGGGACGGAGGCTTGGTGCCAGCCCCGGAAGCAGGAGGGGACCCCGCGGAGAGGGGCAGGCGGGGCAGAGCCATCTACTCCTCGCCCCAGCCCCGGGCCATCCAGGGCCAGTGAGGCGGGGTGGCCCCCTTCCTGCGTCCCTCCCCCACAAACCTGCCCTCCGTTCCTCCCACGTCCTGACTGGTGACCTGCTGGTGGCAGAGACGCCTGGGATACGCAGCCGGCGCCAGAGCCCCACCGCCCCTGCCCTCCCCACGCGATGGCTCCGCGTCCCGCAGAGCTGGCCTCCCGCCCGTGCTGCACCAGATGCCCAGCCTCTCCCTGACCCCCGCGCCGCTGCAGGGGGAGACAGGGTGGCTGACACCACCCCTACCTGCGGGAGCCACCCCAGGGGTTGCGGGGGACCTGGGGTTTCCCGCACCCGGGGAGATCGGTACGAGGAGGGAGAGATCTGGGGGGCCCCTCACCTTGGCCCGGGCACCTCCCTTGTCCTCCGGGCAGCTGCACAGTGTTTCCTGAACGCAGCGGACGTTCTGCCAGAACGTTCCAGCTCGTTACATACTCACTCCTGGGCAGCCTTTCTGGACCCGCGGCAGTGGCTCTCCGAGCCTGTAAAACCGGCCCAGGCCCAGGCCCCAGAGTCTGCTTGGGGGAGCAGAATTTGCTCCGCTGAGTGGTGGATGAGCAAGCAGATGCGTCAACCAGCGCCACCCGCTGCCTGTCGTGGGCCCTTCTGGCCACCAGCAGAACCACGGAGATCCAGCTAAAGTGTTTCTCCCAATGTCTCTCCTTGGCCAGTTCCCCAAAAGCAGACCTGGGACAAGGACCCGTGGGATCCTCTTTGGACTAGAGTCACATGACAATTCCCAGCCAGTCAGGGGCCCAGAGGTGAATCCAGGCTGAGCCCACAGGCACCACCTGTCTGGGGGTACCACCCACTTGCAGGAGGCCCCCTCCTGGACCGAGGAGCAGGCCGCTGACCCTAGCGAGTGTCGGCCAAGAGGAACCAAGTGGCACCGACACACAGCTGATCTCGTGGACACGCTTCTGTCCTGTGGAGGGGAAAGCCCTTCCTTCTGCCTGCTCACATTCTGCACCTGCGGCTTGCAAATGAACTGATAAAAGGCATTTGCACAGGGAGCATTAGTAATGTTTATCAATGAAACGTATTGATTTTTGATTTTAGGTACTTGGGGCGTCACAAGAAGACGTGATGCCTAAGGAATGGTGAGGCTGGAGAGAGCTAAACGGACGGGAGATGACGTTTGCAACAAGGTCTGTCTGGGAGAGGTGCGGACTCCTTTCCGCGAAGAGAAGATCAGAGCGATTGCATGGCGGGGGGACCCCGGAGTGTTTGCTTTGCTTCCCAGGGGCCCGGCGTGGAAGCGGATAAGCGCTTTTGGGAACTCAAATGCCTTCAGCTCCATTCTTTTGCCAGAGTGGCACATCCGGGGGTGGCACAGCCTGGGCTGCCCCGGTTGCGTTCCCCCAGGCTTCTCCACGTCGTCAATGTTTCTCTTCCATGTCAGGCATTTTGGGCGAGAGTGACGTCCCTGTGCGGCCACCCCAGGGCTGGAGTCGGGCAGCGGAGTGGGAGATGGTGAGAACTGTAGAAGCTCCGAGAACCTAAGTCCCTGAGATTGGCGTGTCAACAGCGCCTTCTGGAGGCCACCACCGGCTTGGACAGGGCTGGGGGCCGTTCGAGGACTCCGGGGGGGACACACAAGAAGGGACACTCAAAGGATTACCGCAAGGGGCTTGGGGCAGGTGTTTGACCAGCAAACAGCGACGGGCCTTCCCTTGTCACACCTGGGGCCGGGTGACCTTCGCTTCCAGCATCTGGGACAAGATGATGGCCCCAAAGGAAAAAGTATGATATTATGATGCCAATTGAACTTTACCGAGGCGCAGGTTCCCTGCGGCCACCTGCACAGACCCTAAGTGAAGTGTGATGCGTAACTGACCGGAGGCCTCTGGCACACACCCCCCACCAAGGCCCAGAACGTTCCTGTGTCCCTGGAAACTGTCCTGACTTCTGTCGCCACGGAGGTGGTGCCCGTTCCAGAAACTCATCAATTTCGGACCACACAGAGGTCCTCGGCATCTGGCTAAAGAGCTGTGTGTGACCTTGTGGACGTGTGGCGCGTGGGAGGAAAGTGCATGTTGGGAGACATTTTTAACTTTTCTTCTTTGAAACGTAAAAACCTTGATTGACAGATGCTTTGCTCTCCTCCCTGGCTGGACGTGGACGCGTGAGGCACTCAAAAATAAAGAAAAATTGTGTAGATCACACCTTGGGAGTCGTTTAGCTGCCAGACCCGCCACGGGCCCTAACGACGGTGACTTGAAACAGCCTGGCTGTCGGGTGCCTGGCTTCTGCGTTTCATGCTGATTGCATTTGAGAAGTCAGTCCCCTCGCTACCGAGGAAGATGGCCCGCTCGGCCCCTCCTGAGGCGCTGACACCACAGGGAGGAACAAGGGCAGGCCGTCCCCTTCTCTACCCACAGGTGACTCTGAGAAAGTGTAGATGACAAGCTAAAGGTAGTCTCAAACGTAGGGTCTTCTATGAAAAGCTTTTGGTTTAAAGTATAATCAAGAGTAGGGCATATTAAAATTGGACGTTTTTCTCACATTTCAGAATATTTCTGGTGTCTTGCTAAAAGAAATAGTAAGTCTCAGATTTAAAAAGACATTTTGATTTATCTCTGCAACGACAGGGCAGATACGACAAGACGCGACCCCGTTTTCATCAGTTTTTATTTCTGTGAAGATTTGCACTTTTGCGTCAAATTTGAAATGGTTAAAGCTTTCTGAAATTGGCATTATTTTCCAAAGAGAATTCTACAAGTAGGTGAACTACTACTAATACTCTGACTGACGCCTTGTGAAACATCACTTGTGAAAACTCTTTCATCGTGAAACATAATGCATGAAATCACTCATCGGGCAAATCAATAATTTGACGAGTTATTATGAAGCCAACGGATGGCCACTGCCAGGACCTGAGACGCTGTCCCCAGCCCTGGCCTCCCCAAGAGCCACCTGTACCCAGCCCTCCTTCCCCCAGTGGAGCCAGTAACTTCAATTCCATGTTCAAGACTTTCTCGCCTCGTTTCTAGTTTGAAAACATGAGCACGCAGCCTAAAGAAATTGAGTTTTGCCTCTTTTAAAAATTGACAGAAGCAAAATGATGCTGCATGCACTCTTGTGTCTGGTTTATGTCCATTTTCCATGTAGCTGGGTGAGCTGGTTTTCATAATGGTACATATGCCCCATTTTGTGAATATGCCACAGGGCTTGAGTTGTTTTCACACATACACACACACACAAAAGCTACCATGACACTGTCGTCTGGTAATGTAGGCACGTGCGTGTCATCAGGGTCACTTGGCCCAGCGTGGCCCAGTTTTCAAGCCTGGCCGCTCAGCTGGCGTTTGAGGGTTTCCAGGCACGAGCTTGTTATCCAATGCCCGCGTCGTGAACACCTCTCTGGTCACTTGCCTTTCGGTCTCTGAGCGGATGGCTTCTCCTGAACGAACAGTCCTTAATTTTCACATAACCCACTGTGTGTCATTGTTCCCCGTTGTTGTCACATTCCAGAGATCCTTACCACGTGGTCGTAAAAGTGGGATCCTAAGTCCCGAAGGTCCTTGTACCAGGGAGGTGGCAGGGTCAAGTCAGAGGAGATGTGACCGCGGAAGCAGAGGTCAAATCGGGCACCGCGGCCACCTCCTGAGGCGGGAGGAGGCAGGAAATGGTTTCTCCTGAGCCTCCCAAGGGTGCCAGCCCTGTCCACACCTGGGTTTCGGCCCAGTGGGACCCGAGTCAGTGTCCTGCCCTCCAGGACGAAGCCAGGATATATCTGTGTTGTTCAAAGACGCAATGTTTGTGAAAATCTGTCACAGCAGCCAGAGGACACCGGTGACACGCCCCCAGAAGGTGGTCTCCTGTCCCTACCCGCCAGCCTCTGCTGGCGCTCGGAGACTCAGAAGTCTCCGGGCGGTTCTAGCCTGCTCCTTGGCTGTGGAACACTCACCAGGCAGCTGTTTACATTCCTAATCACAGGGAGGCGAGAACACAGTCGCCTCCCGCCTGTCATTAGTCATGGATGTTCAAGGCCACCTGCGGCTGCTGCCAGGGACACGCCTGTAGCCCAGAGGAACAGGAAACCCGATGCCGCTTGCTCACCTCCACAGAGACGCTGATCGCCTCAGAGAACAGCCCCAAGCGGGACGGGCTCCGGGCGCGGGTGACCCCGGCATTCCAGGCCTCTCCGTGTCTCCCCTTCTCCACCCTGGGTCGGGCGCATCTCTTTGGCTTTGCCGCCCTTTGGTCTCGGAGGCAACTGGGGGGCCGGCTGGTCAGCACTCGAACCCGTGGCGGGGCCGCGTGCCCGTAAAACCCTATTTACAGCGACAGGGGGGGGCCGGGCCAGGAGTGGTGACCGGGGACGCCTGTGGAGGCGCTTGGCCAGGGCGGAGCGGGCTGTGGCGCCCATGAACCGCTACGGTCCCCACAGTGGGTTGCACCAGGGATGCGTGTGCGACCCCGAGCGGCCCCGCCGGCCAGGCGGCGCCTCTCCCCGCCCTGGGAACGGGGCTCTTCGGAGAGGAGCTTTACGTTTTGGGGCAAAAAGAGGTACAACGTGGGCTGGAGTGGTTCACGGCGCGCCAGGCCGCTTCCCCGGTTCTGGGGTGCAGGGGGCCGCCGTGTTCCCGCGGCGTGACCTCGGGGGGTGACCAGCGCCGCGTCCGGAGCGGGGACCCTCGTGCCGCGGAGAGGAGGGGTCGGAACGCCCGGGGGGGCCGCGGCCGCCCCGCGCGGACGCCCCCGCCTCGCCCCCGCCGCCCGGACGACAGCCGTCGGGGCGACCCCGCTGCGCGGCGAGGCTCCTCCCCGTGGAACACGGACCAGACCTGAGCGCACGAGGGGGCGGGACACGCCGGGGCGCCCGCGGGGGGGCCGCACGGGAGACATCGGGGTCCGGGGCCTCGGGCCGGCCGGCCGGGTGGGGCCCGGCCTGCGGGTCTGAGGGCTCCGGGGTCCGGGCCGCCCCTCCCCCATGGCCTCCCCCCCGCCCCTTCCCGTCATCCCCCGCCCCTCCCTGGCCCCGCCCCCCGGCGCCGCACCGACAAGATGGCGGCGGGCGGCAGCGGCCGCGCGGCGGGCGCGCCGGGGCCCGGGGGGGCCGGGGGCGCCGGGGCGGGCGCGGGGGGCGGCCCGGGGCCCAGCGCCAACGCCGCGCCCGCCCCCGGCAACGCGGCCGCCGCCGCCGCCGCCGTCGGCCCGGGCCCCGCCGCCCCCGGGGCGCCGCCGCCGCCGGGCGCTCAGGCCGCGGCAGGCTTGGAGCGGGCGGCGGAGGAGCCGGGCCCGGCGCTGCGCGAGCCCGCGTACAACTGGCAGGCGGGCAAGCCCACGGTGCAGGAGCGCTTCGCCTTCCTCTTCAACAACGAGCTGCTGTGCGACGTGCACTTCCTCGTGGGCAAGGGCCCCGGCGCCCAGCGCATCCCGGCGCACAGGTGGGCGGGGGCGCCGGGGGCCCCCGGGACACCCCCCGGGACCCCGTGCCCAGCCCCGGTTCTCGCGACCTCCCCCGCCGAGTCCTCGCCTGGCCGTGCCCATCCCCCCGCCTCATAAACCCGGATCCCCGACCCCTCACCACACGGCCCCCGCGGTGACCCTGGCCCCCGACCTTTCTGAATCGCCGACACCTCCCCCCCGCACCCCGGGGCTCTGGAAGGGGGGACCATGTCGGTCCAGGCCCCACCCGGGCTCCTCTGCCCGCGCCCCCCACTTCCCCCCCCCGACCCCGGTGCGGAAGGCTCCCCGGGCCTGGCGCCGGGGGCGCTCGCCTCTGCCCGGAGGGTCCCCTTCTCTGACGTGCGGCCCTCCTCGCGGGCTTCCTCTTCACCCTCCACTTGGGCCTTGCAGAGTCTCCGGCTTTTTGGGGTCACTCGTGCGCACTCGGGCCTGGATTCCCGTCCGCAGGAGGGTCCAGGCCTGTGGCGGCCCCGGGACCTCGCCGGGTCCCCCTCAGCTGTCCTCCGGGTGCCCCCGCCCTGAGCTCGGGGCAGAGGTTGGTCGCTGTGCCGCCTGCGAGCCCCTGGCGACCCCGCGTGCGGCCCCCCGGCCGTTGCGCGCCCGAACTCTGAGGCGGAGGACGCGGCGCCCGAACTCTGAGGCGGAGGACGCGGGCCCGCCGCTGCCGGCCAGGCCCTCTGGACACGGGGGGGGCCGGGGGGACCTCGGGGTCTCTGCTTGAGGGCGGGGCGGGACCGGAGGGGCCGCGGGGGGACGGGGCTCGCTGGGCTGCAGTGACCCCCTCTGCTTTGAAGGGTGGGACTGGCCAGGCGCCTGGGGAGACGCCAGCCTGGTGGGACCGCGGCCGTGGGAAGCCCAGGGGTCAGCTGCTCTGGGGGCGACGCGTCCCGGCGCCGTGGTGAGGGAGAGGAGAGCGGTGGCTGGGCTCTCCCGGACTCCTGACGCCAGCATCCCCGGGGGGACAGCAGTGGTGTTTCAGGGCCGAGGTGGACGCCGGGGAGGTGGCTGGAGGTGGTGTGAGCCGCGGGTCTGCCCTGCGCGCAGGGGCCGCAGCGATGGGGGCGGGGCGCCGAGGGCGACGTGTGGTGGAGGAGGCCCTCAGGAATGGTGGCAAGACCCCACCCCTCATGGGGTCAGGGAGGCCAGCACCCCGGTGCACCCTGAGCCACCACCACCACAGCGGGCCACTTTCTTGTGCTGCTGGCTTCGTGAGGCCCAGGTCCCTGGGTGGCCCTCTGCCTGACTTCCCTGACACACTGTGCGGGTCCCTGCGCTGGTCAGTTGTCCCCCTGGGCCCCAAGAGCCCCCTGACTCGGTGTACTTAGTGTCAGTTGATGTCGGGGGCCAGGCCGGTGGCGTTTCTCATCCCCCTGTGGATCACCTGGTCGAAGTTTCTAGTTCTTTTTAGCCTTTAGGTTATTTCATATGAATTGTTAAAAATTTATGGGCAGTGGTCAGGTGGCTGTGAGCGACCTGGGGTTTGCTGTGCCTCAGTTTCCCCTCCTGTGCACTGGCCGGCCCGCTCAGGGCCGCTGGACCCTGTGACCCCACCAGGTGTTCGCAGTGGTGGCCCAGGGCTGCTTGAGGACCAGAGAGTGGTAAAGGCAGGGATCTGGCCCATGTGGAGCTGATAGCCGGAGCCCATGCCGCAGGAACGGCAAGTGACCCTGTGCACATGTGGCCGGTGGGGGTAGTCCGGGTTATAGGTGTCTACCCCCTGCTGGCCTTGTTCCCACCCCTCCGGGGGGTTTGGGGACCCTGTGTGAAGATCAGAGTGGAAAACGGGTCCGTCAGCCAGGGGGTCAGGGTCTACCTCTGGGTGACGTGTGCGTGTCGGGGACCTCTGGTGGGGTGTGATGGTGTGGGTGCCTCACCTGGGTGTGCTTGTCCCCCAAACCCACTAGCCCAGCGAGTAGTGGGTTGGATGGTGTCCCCTGAAAGACAGGTTCCCATGCTCACATCAGAACCCATGGATGGGAACTTTTTTGGAAAACAGACTTTGCAGGTGTGATTAGGGGGTCTCGAAATGGGCTTGTTCCGGATTATCCGGGTGGCCCTGAATCCTGTGACAAGCGTCCTCATGAGAGACAGAGAAGGT
This sequence comes from Cynopterus sphinx, assembly GCA_030015415.1. Lineage (NCBI taxonomy): Eukaryota > Metazoa > Chordata > Mammalia > Chiroptera > Pteropodidae > Cynopterus > Cynopterus sphinx. The sequence goes on along the minus strand of CM057390.1, from coordinate 37,350,875 downwards.
GCCACATGATGATGGAGGCGGAGGCTGGGGTGATGTGGCCGTAAGCCCAGGGGCGCTGGAGCCCCCGGAGCTGGCCGAGGCCAGCCTGGGGCCCTCTGGAGGGTGCACGGGTGACCTCATCTTGGGTGTGGCCGCTGCACCTGAGTGGGAAGGTCCCTGTGTACGCTGCCAGTTTGCAGCCCCGGGGCCCGGCTGTCCAGTTTGACACCCAGCACAGTGGGGCCCCTGCAGGACCCTGGTCCTCGCTCCCTGAGCCGGAAAACCAGGGCAGGCGGAGGCACTGTCCCGGGGGGACGCCTAGGGGACGGTGAGGTGCCAGGTGGGGTTCTGGGCGGAGTCCTGGGGCAGGATGAGGACGTTGGAACAAGGCCTGAGGTGGCCTGGAGGAGGCAAAGTTTGTGTGCGTGGGGGGGGGGGCTTATGTTAAGTTCCAGGCGGGGTCTGGACCCTTGGCTCCCAGCCTGGCGTGGGGGTCCCAGCTGGGGCTCAGTGGCTCCTGAACTCAGTGCGGGGCAAAGTGGGGAACGTGTGACAGCAGAGGGGCTGGCCCTGGCTGGGCGAGCGCCTGTCACACGTCCTGCTCCGTGGACTCTGCCCCCCCCCCTGGGGAGCACTTCCCTCCTGACCTTCCAGCCCGGCACCGGTGTTCCGTTGTCACTGTCATCGGCTTGCCGTGTCTCCTTCCGTCCTGTACCCCCAGTGCCCGGGAAAGGGCTGGCATGCAGTAGGTGCTCAATGAATGCACGTTGGCCAACCTGCCGGGATCAAGGGTGTGTGTTCTCAGTCCGGTGACACGTCTGTGGGTGACGCGGCTGAGCAGCGTGTGTCGGGAGTTGCGGGGGTAGCTGCCCCCCCCCTCCGTCGTTTTGCGTGTCGAGGCACACGTGCGAGTCCACACTCAGCCCCGGTCCCCGCTCACAGTTGCTGACACAGCGTGAGCAGGACACCGTCCTTTCACTCTGGACCATCCTAGCTCGGCAGGCGAGAGCCCTTTGCCGGGCTGGGGAGCCCGGACGGGACTGGGTCTGGGGACGTGACCTCCGTCTCCATTTAGGCGGGGCACGCGCTTAGTGTCTTTTGAGGGGTGTGTGGCTTCCGTCATCCTGGGGCCCAGTGTCTGCTCAGGTGTGCTCCCCGCCTGTGGAGCATGGTTCTCTGCTGTGTTCTCGCTGGTTCATGCCAGGAACCCTGGCTTTGGGGGTGTAGTTGTTCCTGTGGGGTCTGGACGCTTTCTTCCTGAGCACCCTCCTGGTGGTCCTGCTTGCTCGGCGGGCTCTGTGTCCTGGCCCCAGGTAATAGACTAGACCGTGACAACGGGAGCGTCCTGGAGCTGTGCTGTCCCGTGTGGGTCACCAAGCCCTTGAAGCGTGGCCATCACCTTTAGTTTAATTGTAGCCACTGTGAAGGGTGCAGCTCAGCGGCCTGAGGCACACTTAGGTGGTGCAGCCGTCCCCACCGTCCACCTCCAGAGCTTTCTCATTGTCCCACGCCGACACCCTGTCCCCGTTACACACTCCCTCCCCTCCCCAAGCCCCTGGCTCCACCAGCTACTCCGGATCTGATTCCTCGGGGCCCTCCCGCGAGTAGGGGCACGCAGGACGTGCCCTCCGGTGTCTGGCTGGTGTCCCTGAGCACAGCATCCCCCAGGCCCATCCCCGCTGCAGCAGGCATCAGGATGCCTGACCTTTTCAGGGCTGACTCGTACCCCACTGTCTGGAAGTCCCTGCCTCATTCACGCGTCAACTGCCGCCGGCTACCTGGAGGTCTCTGCGTCTCGGCCTCTGTGGACGCGTCTTCCTCTGGGGCAGACACCCGGGCGTGCGGCGCTGGGTCAGGGGGCGGCTCCTGCATCGTCATCGGGAACCCGCAGATCGTCTCCCGCGGTGGCTGCACATCTGACGTTCCCACAGCCGACCTTGAGGCTTGTCTCTCCACGTCCTCGTCAGCTCTTGTCCTTGCCCGTCCTCGTGGGCGAGGTAGCGTCTGCCCGTGGTTTCCTGCATTTATCGTTCTGCGGGCAGGGCTGGCAGAGGGGGCCGTCGGAGACAGCTGAAGGGGGAGGCCCGAGGTGGGGGCTGGGGGCTCTGGTTCCTGGAGGCCGGAGCGAGCAAGGCGCCCGGGGGAGGCGCCCATCTCAGCCGAGATATGGGGCCCAAAGGCCAGGACGGCATGTGACTGGACGGCCAGGGGCCGGGCCTGTGGGAGCCTCGGAGATGGGACAGAGCCCTCAGACCTGGTGCCCTTCCTGGGCTCTAGGGTCTGCCACCACAGTGCTGACGAGGGCCCGAGGCCACGTGAGGTCCCTGCCGGGGCAGTGTCGGCCATTTCTGACCCAGGCCCGGCCCAGGTGGGCGGGCAGATGTGGGGGTCCATCCCCCGGTCCTGGGGCCAGACCTCTGAGATCCAGGGGTCACGGGGTCTTCCTGTTTGTCCCAGCCTCTCGGGACTCCAGTGTCCCTTGGCTCGTGGCCTCATCGCCAGTGTCTGCCTCCATCGTTACGTGGCCCCACTGTGTTGACTGAGTCCAAATTCCCCTTGTGAGGACTGTCACTGGGCCAGGGCCACTCCAGTGTGACCTTGTTTTAGCTGATTACACCTGCAAAGACCCTGTTTAAAGGTGGACGTCAGTTTTGGGGGATGCTGCTCCCTACACGACATTTGGTTGCCCACCTGGTCCTCGGTCTCCCATCTGGCCTTTGGGGGGCAGTTGAATACTGGGCCAGCTGGGCCAGGTGAGGGACCGGCAGGGCTGGGGGACGTGTGCCCCGCGATGGAGGAGGAGGTGCGAGTTGGGGGTGGGGGGCCCCGCCGGGGTTTGCCGGGAGCAGTGGGGGGCCGCCCTGGGCAGGGCTGGGAGTGCCGCGTGGGTCTGGCTCTGTCTTGCCCGCAGGCCCCCTGACCGCAGAGGTGTCCTGGCAGGGAGGTAGCCCAGAGCCCTGCGTTTGTCACGGTTCAGACCCTGGGTGGGTGTGACATGGGCCTCGCAGACCTGGGGGTGGGCAACCCTACCCTGAGCATGGTCACCATGGGGTCTCTGGCTGGTGCAGGATCCCCTCAGAGCTCGTCCTCGCCCCCGGGGCCTTTCCGCCTCCCGAACTGGGAGACGTGGCAGGTTTGGGGTGGGGGAGGCCCCCGCGGACTCAGCCCGGCCCATGTGTCCCTCCAGCCCCCCTTCATGGCCCTGTGTCCTCCCTGCCCCATTCGGGCTGTCTGCCCCCGGCCTGTTTCCACCCCTTCCATGAAGGGGACCCCAGTGCTGAGTGCTTGGGGTAGGTGGAGGAGATGGATGGAGGGGGACCCTGGACGTGGTGTGTTGGTGACCCCTGTCAGGGCAGTCACTGCCACCTGGGGCCTCCGGTGGGGACACTCGCCTCACAGCCGCCTGCCCCGGGCTCAGGTGACCGGGACAGGCAGGGGGTGTGGAGGGTGGCCAGGCCTTCTCTTCGCGCAGGTTTGTGCTGGCCGTGGGCAGCGCCGTTTTCGACGCCATGTTCAACGGCGGCATGGCCACCACGTCCGCCGAGATTGAGCTGCCCGACGTGGAGCCCGCCGCCTTCCTGGCGCTGCTCAAGTAAGATCCTGCCTCGCCGCCCAGGGCGGGGGTGCTCAAGCAGGAAACCAGGACCTGGGGATGTCGCCGCCAGAGCCCTGGCTCTCCAGAAGCTTCTAGAACTTGCTTCTGCGGCGAGGGGGCCTCTGGAGGCCCCCGCCCTATTTTCCCTTCTGCGCCTTTAACGGAGATGGGACCCACGTGCTGACACTCCCACTTGCCTAGAGTGCACTATGGTGCCTTCAGCGTATTCTCAGGGCCATGCACCCAGTGCCCCAGAGGGGGACCCCAGCAGCCCCCGGCCCCGCACCCGCTGCCCCCTCCGCACGCGCCCGCTCGGCGCGGTTCGCCTCAGTGGAACCACGCTGTGTGCCTCTGTGTCTGGCTTCTCACTGAGCACCATTTGGGGGTTCACCACAACTTGCGTAGGGTGTGTCCGGGCCCCCCCCCCGTCTTGATCTTTGCTAGTCGACAAAGCACCCGAGGTAAGACCTGTAGATGCCCCCTGCCTTTTTTCCTAAGTTTCAGAATTTTTTCTCTGAGCGCTGGGGAGGGGGCTGTCACTTGGTCGCAGGACACGCAGCCACCTCGGACGAGAGGTGAGGCCAGGGCATCGCAGCCGTGTGGCCTTGTGCCACCCGGGCCCTGGCTGTCCCATGGGGTGACTCGGCAACGTCTGCACCTTTCTTCTTGCCCAGCGCGCTCCCAGGACACGGGGTGTCCCTCGCCGTGAGCGACTGAAGGTGACCCTGAACACTTACAACATCTCTGAATACAGAGCTCACATCTTCCACTCAGTGACGAAGGTGGCCCAGGCACACGCAGCACGAACATGGAGACGCACGAAGGACAGCGTGCGCTGGCCCTCCGGGCTGGGGTCCCATGTGCAGTGTGCTTGTCCCTGCTCGTCACCCACACCCTCAGTTCGTTGGCGGGTGTCCTTGTGTTGGCGTCAGCCCCGTAACCGCTGACCCTGGCGCCCTCCGGCCACCGCACCGAGGGATAGGCCCAGTCACGCAGTGATGCACCTTCCTCTGTGGTTCCCCCAGCCCGGGGCTGGGGGCTCTGTCTGCACCGGTTCACTTGGCCTTGTGACTGTGGAAGCAGCCAGAACAGTTTGAGGGCAGGCTGCGTGCCAGTGACACTTTACTCACCAAAGTGACAAAACCACACCGAGGCGTCAGTTCGCACGAGGTGGCTGTGACAAAAGTGGAAAGAGAGAGCCGACATGGCCGTGGAGGCATCAGGGCCCTCGTGCCCGGCGGGGGGTGCGAAGCCGGGCGGCCGCTGTGGGCACGCTCTGTGGGTCCGTCCAAGGTTACACGGAGCGTCACCTTGTGACCCAGCAGCTCCACGGCTGGGAGCCCGAGGGTGCTGGGAACTGGGTGCAGGCAGAACCACCCCCTGCTCTGCGCGTAGTCGCAGGACGTGCCGAGGCCAGAAGGTGGACACGAGCCCAGTGTCCCCAGACAGGTGATGGACACAGTGAGGTCCCTCCAGACAGTGGAGCATGACTCAGCCTTGAAAAGGACAGGTGTCCTGCCCCCTGCTGCGGCGTGGGTAGACCTGGAGGACACTGTGCTCAGTGACCTAAGCCAGACACAGAGGGCACATCCTGTGTGGCTCCACTCACGGGAGGTCCCTGGAGGACCCAGACTCAGACACAGAGGAGATGGTGGGTGCCGGGCGGGGAGAGGGAGCGTGTACGTACCGGGGTGGGGACAGCGTCAGTGTGGGACCCGAGAACACCCTGGAGGTGGACGGCAGGGACGGCTGCATGACCTGTGACTGTGCTTAAGGCCGCCAAGCTCGTGCATTTAGGAACAGTTAGGACGGCCCGTTTGGTGTGTTCTACCTGAATCACAGAGTAAGCGCCACTTATTAAAGAACTTGACCCCGAACACGGACCACGACTTGCGGTCCGGCAGACCCCGCCTTAGGGTGTGCTGCCCGGACAGCCCTGATTGCGCCCTGCAGAGGCTATTGCTGGGGCCCGGCCCTGCCGGCTGGCCCAGGGTCTCACGCTGGAGCTGGCGGCTCCGCCCCCCTCCCAGGGTGCAGGGGCTGGTCCGGCCCGAGTGGCCCTCGGCCCCAGCGCCCCCTGTGGGGGAGACGCTTGGGGTGTGCCCAGGCGGTCTGGCCCCCGCCAGTGGTCACGGCCAACAGCCACGGTGGGGCCGTTGCGGGTCCGGGAGCAGAGGCTGGTGCTGGAAGGTGCCTGGGGCCCCCGCTCACACCCCTCTCCTCTGCCAGGTTCCTCTACTCGGACGAGGTGCAGATCGGGCCCGAGACCGTGATGACCACGCTCTACACCGCCAAGAAGTATGCGGTGCCAGCGCTCGAGGCGCACTGCGTGGACTTCCTCAAGAAGAACCTGCGTGCTGACAACGCCTTCATGCTGCTAACGCAGGTGCGCGGGGCGGGCCCTGGGTCCCGGTGGCCCTTGGGTCTGCGCCGGGGAGGGTGCCTGCCTGCCTGGTGTCCGCCCCACAGGCTCCCTGGCTCTGCCGTCTGCAGGCCTCGGGTGTGGGGAGAAGGGCGGGGTCTCTCTTTAGAGGGTCTGCTTGGGGCGCTGCGTGGTCAGCCGGGTTGTGGTGCGGGACGCAGAGCCAGGAGGAACCTGGGCACAGGTGGGGGCCTCCTCTCCAGACAAGTGGGATATGCCAACCGCTTGTTGAGGTGGCGCCTGGGCCTTGGGCCCTAACCTCACCGAGTCGCTTTGATGGGCCAGAGCCCAGACTGTTGTGTGGGGGCTGCTCCCTGCCACCTGCTGAGGCCTGTGGCATGTGCGATCCCCTAGCCCGGGCCTGGGCGGACCGAGTCCGGGTATCCCTTCCCTGGCCCCCCCCTCGCCGTGGTTCCTGATGCAGTCTCGGGTACAGACGTGCGTGTCCCGCTGGTTGTCCATGGCCCTGTTGTGGGGCCTGGGCACCCCTGCCCGGGGTTAGCCCTGTCTGCCGTGCCCGCCCGCAGCCATCACGCGCTGGGAGCCATGGCGTCAGAGGGGACCCCAGTGGGCACTTCGCCCAGTCCTTGGCTGTTCCCGGCCCCTAGCACAACACCCTGTGGGCACCTAGGCCCCGAGACCTGAGGGCCAGGACGGGTCTAAATGGGAGTGGGCGGGCCGGGGTTGACGTGCCGCCCCCATAGGCCCGTCTCTTCGACGAGCCGCAGCTGGCCAGCCTGTGCCTGGAGAACATCGACAAGAACACGGCCGACGCCATCGCCGCGGAGGGCTTCACGGATATCGACCGGGGTGAGGCCCACGGCGGGGGCCCCGCCATCCTCCAGCGCCGTGGGCACCCCCCAGCCCCTTCCCCAGCCTAGGGCGTCTGCGTGCGTGGCCTGTCGGCCACAGGCTCTGCCTGGCCCACATGACCCGCCACCATCTGTGACAGGATGGGCGACAGGTGCAGCCCAGAGCTGGTGCGACCTCCAACCCCAGCATGGGCAGAGGCCATGGGTGCTGTGCGATGACCCCGGCTGGGGCCGTGGCGTCCGCTGACGCGGCCCGTCCCCCGCAGACACGCTGGTGGCCGTCCTGGAGCGGGACACGCTGGGCGTGCGCGAGGTGCGCCTGTTCAATGCCGTCATCCGCTGGTCCGAGGCCGAGTGTCAGCGGCAGCAGCTGCAGGTGATGCCCGAGAACAAGCGGAAGGTCCTGGGCGAGGCGCTGGCGCTCATCCGCTTCCCGCTGATGACCATCGAGGAGTTTGCCGCAGGTACTGCCCGGGGCAGCATGTCAGCTGAGAGTCCTGCCAGGAACACACATGTGCTCCTGTGCCGTGTTGACAGGAAGCACGGGTTGTGCACAGACGTGCAAAGGCGGCACGACCACAGGCGCCGTGTGTCCCGCGTCTCCATGGCCGTTCTTCCCCCCCACACTCCCCCACTCCCCCACTCCTGCGGCCTCAGGCCAGACCTTGCCCCTCCCACCCACTGCCCTGGTGCCCATAGGGCCTGCCCAGTCGGGCATCCTTGTGGACCGGGAGGTGGTCAGCCTCTTCCTGCACTTCACCGTCAACCCCAAGCCTCGGGTGGACTTCATCGACCGGCCGCGCTGCTGCCTCCGCGGCAAGGAGTGCAGCATCAACCGCTTCCAGCAGGTGGAGAGCCGCTGGGGCTACAGTGGCACAAGCGACCGCATCAGGTGGGGACGGTGGGCGCCGGGTCACGGAGGGAGGAGGGTAGGCGGAGGCAGCGAGCATAGCCACTGGTGTCCCTGGTTGTGAGCCCCACCCTGGGGGTCCCAAGGCCCCAGCATCCGGGAGGCTCAGGTTCTCTTGGCTGCTTGCGGGGTCATCCGGAGTCCTGCACCTCACTCCTCTGTCCGTCAGGTTTTCCGTCAACAAACGCATCTTCGTGGTTGGCTTCGGGCTCTACGGCTCCATCCACGGGCCCACGGACTACCAAGTGAACATCCAGGTACTGTGGGCCCCACCCTTGCCTCGGGCCCGCCCCTGACCAGGCTGCACCCCCACCCAGGCCCCACCCCTCCCATGTCCCACCTCTCCCTTCGCCATGCTTCTCCCAGCCTTCTCAGGCCCCCCATCCCTCCCCTGCTCTGATCTTCCCCGTGTCACACCCCATGCGGGAGGGAATGTTCCGGAGTCCATGGGTACTGTCCCCTCTACCGCATGGGGCCCCTCGCGGTCTAAGGCCAGACCTTGTGCTGTGGGGCCTGGACCAGGGCTCAGCTCTCGCTGGCCGCGTGAGCAGCCTGGCTCCCGCCCCGCAGATCATACACACGGACAGCAACACGGTTCTGGGCCAGAACGACACGGGCTTCAGCTGCGATGGCTCGGCCAGCACCTTCCGGGTCATGTTCAAGGAGCCAGTGGAAGTGCTGCCCAACGTCAACTACACAGCATGCGCCACGCTGAAGGTGCGTCTGACCCCAGCTCTGACCCTGACCCCAGCCCTGACCTGAAGTGAACTCTGATGCCTGGACAAGACACAAACTGCCCCAATCCCAGAACCTTCTCCAGGACCTGACCCTGGCATCTGACCCCGATTGATCCCTGACCCTTGCTTGGCACCCTGACCCTGACATCTGACCTGACCCTGACTGGGACCTTCATCCTGACACCTGACCCTGAATGATCCTCAACCCTGATCCTGATATCTGGGTCCCTGACCCTGGCCCCTCTCCAGGACCCTGACTTGATCTTGACCCACACTCCATCACTCAGGCATATCCACTGGTGTGGGGCTGGGAGACGTGGTCGTCTATTAGGGCATAGATAGTTTGCCTCCCTGGGGCTGCCACCTTCCACCCAGTTGCGCTGCTCAGGGTCTGACTGTGGTGCGGCCCGCCCTGCAGGGCCCGGACTCCCACTACGGCACCAAAGGCCTGCGCAAGGTGACCCACGAATCGCCCACGACGGGGGCCAAGACGTGCTTCACCTTCTGCTACGCGGCGGGAAACAACAACGGCACGTCGGTGGAGGATGGCCAGATCCCAGAGCTGATCTTCTACACCTAGGCCCCCCACCCCGCCGCCGGCGGAGGGGCGCTGTGGCTCCGCCCCCATCCCTGGTGTCTGCCCCGGGCCAGCTGGCTTGCCCGCTCAGAGCCGGGAGGTCGCTGGCGGGCAGGATGATCCCTCAGGACTGGGAAGGGGCTGGCCAGGCACGCCCAGGAGGAGGTCCCTAGGACTCAGGTGTGGGCGTCCTGCTCGCTGTTCTTGCAGCTCAGGGCCACCTGGCCAGCTGCCTGACGGTGGGACCGTGCAGACCGTCTTGTTTTTGCGTGACCGCGCACGGCAGTGCTGCTTGGGCCCCATCTCCGGTGGTGGACCGTGCAGGGCGCCCTCGCTAGTGTGTGTGGTTGGGGTCTGTGTTCCTTTCATCTGTTCACTGGGGACCCTCAGGCCCCCTGATTCGGTCTCCAAGATGTAGGCCTAAGACCCAGGGGTCAGGACTTGGAGGGCTTGCAAGTCCGACCCCAGGTCCTACAGCCTATCTGCCAGGCCCCACCCACCCCAGCTTCCATGGACAGACCCCTCCTGGTCTCAGTCCGCCTGCCTGGGAGGGGCGACACTGTGGGCAGCCATGGGGCCACATCCCCGCTGCCTATGTGTCCAGAGGTCACTGGCCACCTGCCTGTACATAACTCCCTGCCTGCCTGCCCAGCTCGAGCGTGCACTCCGCCCACAGGTGCTGGAGGGCACTGCCCGACGCGACCCCTTCATCCCCTGGTGTTTCTACCCCGTGCTGCCCTCTGGAACCCATGTCCTCCCGGAAGCCATGGAAGGTGTGCCTGCTCATGCCACATCCCAAAAGATTTTTTTAAATAAAAAAACAGACCTAAGCCGACCTGCATGCTTCTTCCCGCGGAGCCTGAGGACGGCAGCTGACAGCCGGCCCTGCCCTCTCTGCGGCTGCCCCCCCGTGAGGGAGCCGGGACCCCCTGCCCGCATATGGAATGGCCATCTCCCAGCACAGGCTTTCACCCGGAGACGTCCACAGCACATGGGGGCCCCGCCCTGCCCCTGCTGTGCAGCAGTGGGGACCCCGGTACCGGGGCAGGCAGCTCCGCACAGCCACCAGCAGGGGAGGTCACACTGTGGGCTCCGCCCAGGCAGAGCCCTTTGGAGTCTCCTGGTACTTTCCCAAGTGTCAGCAGGGATCGTGTGGGCTCTGCACCTGTTCAGGTGTGCACCAGGCACCCAGAGTGCTCGCCTAGGTCCCTGGCTGCACCTGGGTGGGGGCAGGTCACCAGGCCTGGGCCCCCGCCTGTTACTGCTGGCAGCTACAATGCCCAGATTATTTAAAAATTACGGAGCACGCTGAGAGACAACTACAAAGAAAAAGTAGGAAAGAGAAAACACGTGTTACAGAAACAGTCTGATCAGACACTTCATGTGTTCAAGACAGTGGTGGACACAGACAAACATGCGACAATGGCGACTGCTAGAGCGGGAACGCACCTGGCGTCTGCAGCTGAAAACCGCGGTGTCTGCAACGAAGAACTCGGTGGCTCGCGAACCAGAAGACAAGATAAGGACAGCCAAGGTCAAGCACAACGAAAAGAAAGTGGAAAACCACGCAGCACTCGAGAAGGGACGCGAAAGGGACGTGAAGGGCCCCAGGGCAGGGGAGAGCAGGCCCCGGGTCGTGCATGAAGAGAATGTGCCCAAATCAATCAAGACACGTTCACAGATCAGTGACCCACAGTGAGATTTTACAAACAGCAACAACACAACAGCGAATACCCGTTCAGTCAAACTGCTGGAACCCCAAGGGAACAGTCGTAGAGGCAGCCAGGGGACAGCACAGCCACCCCTCTTTGCGGGGCACACATCCCATGAGCCCTGTGGAAGCCTGAAACGCGGGGATTACCAGGCCCTACACGTACTGTTTTATTCCCTAAACACACAAACCTGTGATAAAGCTTAATCATGAACTCTAAAAATTAACAATAAAATAATCATGACAGTACAGTGTGGTAACAGTGACGCCGGTGTGTGCGTGGCGTTAAGGAAAGTGAGAATGACGTGAACATGAGCTGTGACACTGAGTCGGTGGCTCTGATAACCAAGGCAGCTACCGAGTGAGGAATGGACAAGGATGGGTCACACCCGGGCGGGACAGCGGGATGGCAAGATTCATCACGCTCCTCAGAACAGCGTGCAATTGAAAATTTGTGAAATATTTCTAGAAATTTCCACTTGGTATTTTGGGGCCGTGGTGGCTGAAACCACGGGTGTGGGGATGACTGTACCAGCAGACTGGGATTCTGCACCCTCAAAGTAGAGGGAAGGTAGATGGGGTCAGGAGACGAGCAGCAAGGCTGCATACACGCCACTCTCCGCGGTCACGCCAGCTGCCAACAGCTCTCAACGTCCCAGTGAAAGGACGAAGATTGTCGGGCCGGACACAGAAACGAAACCGAACCCTGCTGACGACACGTCTCACTCCAAGAGCCACACTGCACGGCAGCGCCAGCAGGAGGCCACGTCCCAGGATCAAACTGTCAACTCGGCCAGAGATGGCAAGGGGCCCGGATGCCGATGCGCCGCAGCTGGGGTTCGAAACCAGGAGCCGGCAGCACACCCACGAGCGTCAGAGATCTGTAGCCAAAGCTGGAGAGTGATGCCTGTAAGTGACAGACCAAGCAGACAGATGCACGGAACGGGGAGGGTCTCGGATCCGAGCACGCACAGCGGAGGCCAGCGTGGCCACGTGGGACAAATGCCAGGGCCCGCACAGCAGGAAACGGCCGAGACAGGCCACGGTCTCACAGCGGAGCGCAATTCCAGGCGAGGGGGCCTGACCGCACGCAGGTACGGCGTCTGTGACCCTCAGGACACAATACAACCCCAGAATGCTCGGTAACGGAGCTTCTCCATAAAAGGTAAAAAAAAGCCGGCAGAGTGGTGCAGGCCCTGTGGGACGCGGCCTGAACTGGGGGGTCGGGGGTGGGTGCTGGCGGGGGCGGGTTAAAACCGAGAAACAGAGACTCCGCGAAGAGAAATGTGAACCACAGAACTGAAAGGCGACAGAGGTGCTGCTGGATGGCAGAGGTCAGAGTGCCAGGCCCTGACGGACACGGGATGTGCGTGGGGGAACAGCACGGCCAACCAGCACCAGCAAGCGTGTCGCCAGCTGAAAATGCTTTAATGTGCCTGAGCCACGGAAATGGTGGGGACACGCACAGAAGCCGTGCCTGGGCAGGGCCACCTCCGGCCCCGCCCGCACCATGAGGGGACAGGGCGCACGCACACTGCTGGCCCCGGATAAGGTCCCAGTCTGGTTCGGACTAAAAGAGCATCACTTTCGCACCACCCCAAAGCTGAAAAATCGCAAGTCAAACCATTGTCGGGTCAGGGGTGTCAGTATTACCAAAGACGGACAAGATTAGCCCCCCAGGATAGAATAAAAAACCAGAACGGAGTGTCAGGAACCTGTGGGGTCACGCAAAATAGTATGGGGTCCCGGAGAGGAAAGAGAGAAAACGGGCAAAAGCGATATCGAAGGAGATGGTAGCAGGCATTTTCCAAGACGGATGAGGTATCGGCCCACAGGTCTAAGCTCAGCAAAGTCCGGCAGGACAAGTCCGGGGAAAGCCACGCACCATCGTCCCGTAATTTCAAGATGCAGGGAAAGGACAAACTCTCAAATCAGCCAGAAAAAGGGGCCAGGACTTTAAAGAAAAGGCCAAGTCGGCCCTCATCACAAGTGATCGATGGAGCGACGTCTGTGAGATGCTCACAGGCCAAGAACCCGAACCCGAACTCAAACCCAAACCACCGGTGACGACACCCTTCGTTAGTGCAGGTGGAGTAGAGACACCCGCAGGCACCTGGACACTGAGGACAGCTCTTGCCGACAAAGCTGCAGGAAGCAGTCCCCAGAGCCCCTCCGGCCGGCAGATGCGCTTGGCCCATTCTAACATGTCGCCGTCCACGGAGCCTGCCGAAAGGGAAGTGCTGACGGGCCACCGTCGCCTATCTTCTGCGAGACATCAGGGACAAACTCTCCTGTCCCTGTACATTGTTCCATCTGCAGAGGGGTTTCCCTCGGCAGGTGACACCGTGCTCTGGGTTGGCCCTGGACCCCTCCTGTCCCGACAAGGACACCAGTCCTATCACGACGTCCCACCCTCATGACATGGCCTCATCTCACCCTGACCGCCTCCCAAAGGCCCCTTCTCCTCACACCATAGTCCCCGCCCCTTGGATGTCAATGTTTGGACGCGGGATGCGGGAGCCCTCAGCACACGGGTCTCCTGTCCCTGTACTTGCGGCCACCCGAGGCACTGCTGCTGGCTGCGCCCAAGCCCAGCTCCCAATGTGCTGCCACCTGTCCCTCCAGCAGAACCAGCATGAGTTGGCGCTTTGCCAGGATGATGGTAGTCTGCCCGCCTGGCCGGAAAACAGGAGCAAACCCAGGCCTGAGCCCTGTCGTCCCTCGTTCCTCCCTGCCTGCCCACCCCTCATTGGTCTCTGCCTCCTAGGGACCCAAGCATGGTCTCCCACTGCCCCGTCTCAGCCGTGCCTCTGAAAGACCGGACACCACGCTCAGAAGTGGTTTCATTTTTCTTTATTTTTTTAAAAAAGCCCCTAAGTTCTATGGCTTCCAGGAAGCATCAGAGAAATGAAGTGCCATTTCTGTACACTTTGTAAAGCAAGACCCAGACGCGCCGCCGCTGCGCCGCCGCTCCCTGGCCCGAGGCCCCGTCAGCCAGCCCCGGCCTTGCGCGGGCAGGAGGGACCAGCTCCGAGGCGCCATTGCTGCGGCCGGCCCAGCGCCAGGCGGGGCGGGAACGCCTGCTGGCATCACCCTGGCTTTGGTGCAGCATTTTGGTAGGTGCCGCCCCAGCCCGCCAGCCCCTCTTGTTCAGGGCAGCCCGGGGCGGGCACCCAGGCAGCAACGTCCCCCAGCGCCCCCTCGAGAAAACTGCCTTTGGATCGAGGGAGACAAGCTGGACTTTATGACACTAACGGGGCAGGTAGGCTGGACATGGCGGGGCCTCCAGGCTGCGCTACTCACTCAGCAGGCCCGAGGAGGGCGCAGGCGCCGCCCTTTCCTTTTCTTACTTAAATAGTGACGCTCTCGGAGGGCAGGGCTAGGCGGGTGTACAAATGTTGGCCACAGTCTCGTGTGAAGGGAGGGACCCCCGGGGGCAGCGGGTAGCCCGGGTCCCACGTGTCCTGGCCGGGGCCACACCGCTGCGGTGGGAGGGTGCGCGGCGCCATCACCAGTCACTCGTCACTTGTGTCTCTGCAGCGATTTCCTCTTCCTCCTCTTGAAGAAGCAGCAGCACCTGGGGGCAGAAGGCCTGGGGCGTGAGCACAGGTGCCCAGTGCAGTGGGCCCGCAGCATCCTGCCCCCGGCCCGGGCCTTACTTGGTGTCGTCAGCCACCTCCACCTCCGCAGGCGCCGTGATGGGGGCGTTGGAGTGGCCAGCAGTGGGGTCGTCGGCGTTCAGCTCCCCGTTGGTGGAGTTCAGCGCCTGGGCAGGCGGCGGCAGGGGTCAGGTGGGCCGAGGCCTCCGCCCCGAGGCGCCGGCCCCCCACCCCTCACATGTCCTACCTGGTTTTTGCCGTACATCGGGGCTTTCTCCCGGGGCTGCGTCTGCGCGGGCAGGTCGCTGTGCACCGTGCCGATAGGCGTTGGCTGCGGGGGTGGGGCAGGAGGGGGCGCTGAGGCCCAAGCCCCGCGCCCGCCCCCACGCCCGCCCCCGCCCCTGGCCCCGCCCCACGTACCAGGGGCTTCCCTGCCCAGTCGTACTCGTAGTCAAACACGAAGCCGCTGCGGTCAAAGAGGTCGGTGAAGAGCTTGCGAAGGTAGTCGTAGTCCGGCTTCTCAAAGAAGTCCAGGCGCCGCACGTAGCGCAGGTACGTGGCCATCTCCTCTGCGGGGCGGCAGGGCGGGGTGTGCGTCTGGTCTGACGCGGGGCAGGGGGTGTGGGGGGTCGCCGACTGCGGCCCGGGGCGCCCTGCTCACCTGGGAAGCTCTCGCAGAGCACCTCGATGGGCGTGGCGCGCTTGGTGTCCCCGATCTTCTGGTAGCGCTCCTTGAGCGTGTCCGCCTGCGGGGGGGGGGCACGCGTCAGTGCCGCCCCCCCCGCGCCCGGTCCCCCCCCCCCGCACCCCGCCCCGCGCACCTTGAGCCCCTGCCAGGGCAGGCTGCCGCGCAGGAAGTACATGAACATGTGGCCCAGCGCCTCCAGGTCGTCCCGGCGGCTCTGCTCTGCGGGGGGACGGCAGGTCAGTGCGGCCCGTGCGCCCCCCCGCCCGGCGCGCGCGCCGCTCACCCTTGCCCAGGTGCGTGTTGATGCTCATGTAGCGCGCCGTGCCCGTCAGGCTCTTGTGCTCGCGGTACGGGATGTGCTTCTTGGTCTCGGGGTCGATGTACTCCTTGGCCAGGCCGAAGTCGATGATGTGCACGGCGTGCTGCCGCTTGGAGCCCGGCCGGCCCACCAGGAAGTTCTCGGGCTTCACGTCGCGGTAGATGAGGCTCTTGGTGTGCACGTACTCCATGCGCGTGATCTGGGGGGCGCGGGGCGCTCACCTGCCGGCCGCCCCCGCGCACAGGGCCCTCCCCCGCAGGGCCCCCGCGCGTGATCTGGGGGCCGTGGGGTGCTCACCCGCCCTCCGCCCGCCCCGCAGGGCCTCCGCACGTGATCTGGGGGGCGATCTGGGAGCCACGGGGCGCTCACCCGCCCTCCGCCCGCAACCCCCTGACCCCCCCCCCCCGCACCAGCTGGATGGCGATCATGAGCACTGTCTTGAGAGTGAACGTGCGGTCGCACAGGTCGAACAGGTCCTCCAGGCTGGGCCCCAGCAGCTCCAGCACCATGGCGTTGTACTTCCCGCACGGGCCGAAGTAGTACACCTGCGGGACGCCCTCTGCGGGCGGGTAGCACAGGTGCTGCGGGGCCCACTGCGCACACGCCCCCCGCCCCTCCCCCCAGCGCCCCGCACCCCGCTACCTGCAGAGCTGAGCTGCTTGTAGAAGCGGTACTCCAGGTGCAGCTGTGGTGCCCGCGACTTGATGGGCTCCTGGCGGGGCAGGTGCAGGAGGTGGCGGCTCGCCCCGGCCTGGCACGACCCTTCCCCCGCCCCAGACCCCTGAGGTGCGCCCCATGCACAGACTCTCTGCTGCCCGGGCAGGGCGGGACTTACCAATTTGATAGCCACGTACTCGTTCGTATAGAGGTTCTTTCCTGCGGACGACAGGGCAGTCAGGACCCCCAGCCCCCCGTGCCCCGGCTGGCATGCCATCCTGCATGACCCGCCACCTCCCAGGGGCACCTCCTGCTCCTCTGCAGGCCCCTTGAGCTGTGCCCGCCAACCCAGGTCTTAGGGATGAAAAGGATGCCCACAGGGCACCCCAGACTGCTGCGGTGTTCCCGTCTGTCCCCCTCTCCTACCCAGCCCCCCCAGTCCCCCCCACCTAAGGGGCTGCCCCCAGCTCCTCTGGGGATCCCCCCACCTGCACACCAACGCATTCCAGTTCTTGCACCCACAACAGCCAACGTGGAACAAAGGCCCTGCACCCCTTCTCAGCACCCACGGCAGCAAACTGGGACATCGGTCACCACCCGTAGGCATATCCCGTCCCCTGTGCCCACCACTCCACCCCAGGGACACCCCCTCCTCCTGCGGGCAGTCCACTCAACACCTCCACATGGGATCTGCAGACAGGAGGTGGCAGATAGCCAGGACCAGCCCACGTGCCCCCTCCCAGCTCATCTAGGGGATCCCTCCCACCAGTGGACCCCCCACTTCCTCTCTCCCATGCCCCATGGTTCATTACAGCACCTTCTTCCCCTACCCTCCCATGTCTGTACAGTAATGTCCCTTGGCCAGGAGCCCACAGGGAGGTTTGGCATGGCATGCAGAGGACTCAGCACAGATGCCCTGCACCCTCCTCCTCACCCTGGTGCTAAGACCTTGACGCTGGACTCCATGCCACCTTCATCAGGTGAGACCCTGCCCATAGCCTGGCAGACAGGAAAGCACAAGGCTGGCTTCCTCAGGTGACAGGAGCCCCGCAGGCCCAGGCTGGGGGGACCTGCACCCTTCAGGTTAAAGACCCGTGGGGCTCCCCAACCAAGACCTCTGGTGCTGAAGAAGGGCTGACGTGACAACCTCGTGAAACTGCACAAAGGCGAGTCCCAGAACCCAGCAGAGCCTGGTTTTCCATCTGTATGGTCCCTAACGCTGCAGAGCCCCACCCAGATGGTCTGGCCACCACCGGTGGGTGACTTGCCGCATAAACGAGGGGCCGCACCAGCCCCGTGTGTACATCTGCGAGTCACTGTGCAGTGCCATGCACGCCCGCACCTCCACCTGTGGCCCAGCGGCCTGTCCTGTGACTGCCTTTGCTGGGGCCTGGCCACCACGAGCCTGGCCCCGCACCATGTGGCCGCACCTCTAGGCCTTGGCTTACTCTCCACCCTGCTGCAGCTGGACAGTCTGGGTGACACTGCACTTCAGCTGTTCCTGCCCCACCCATGTGGTGGCAGAGACACCATGTGTGACTTCTCGACTTAAGGCCAGGTTCCCCTCTGAGCTAGCCTGCTCCACGGGTCAAGGTCACAGCCCCATCCCAGCATGCACCGAGGTGTCACACCAGTGGTAGGTGTATCTTCCGCTCTGCCGTGGCTACTCTAGGGCCCTGATGCCCACGGCAGTTCAGAGTCAACGCCTTGATTTCCCCAGAGCCCTGCAAGGTGTCCCTGAGTCCGCAGAACCGGAGCTGGTGACGTCTCACACTGACTGTCCCATCCATCTTGGGAACGACCTCCTCCCAGCAATGCTTTCTGGTTCTGAGTGGAGGGCCCGTTGAGTCTTTAAGGTTTATCCCGGGGGCACCTGACAGGTTCCGGTGCGGTTACGACGGGCACTGTTCTTAACTCTTCACCGTCCACTGCTTGACCATGGCCGGGCTCTGCTGATGCTGCTTCCTGAGATGACTCTGGCTCCCGCATGATCGGGACCCGGAGTTGGTCACGAGGATTTCTTCCTCTGCGGTTTCTTCACTCTTTCTTTTCCTTTCTTGCCATTGTCAGTAAGGGGTGATGGGAGCTGCCAAGTCGGTATCACGGAAGGCTTTTCAGACACCCGTCAGTAGGGAAAGCAGCCCCCTGCTAGTCCTGGTGCCTGGGTTTTGGTAAAGAATAGTGGGCCGCCTCTTGGGATTTCCCCGCTACCACTTTATCATGGAAGTTTCAAACACCAGGATCAGTCACATCCGCACCGCCTAGGTCGCACGATGAGCTTGCTGTGTCTGTTCTGCTGCACATTTGTCTCTCGTGAATCTTTGGACTTGTAGACACATTTCAAGGTTGCAGACACCAGTACCTGGACCCTAATACTCCAGCCTGCAGGTCAAGTTCAGTGTGTACTTATAGTTCTGGTTCATTCTGTGGGAGGTAAAGGGTGCCACCTGATGAGCTGTGGCCAGTGTGTGATCCCGTGTGATCCCCCATGGAGACAATGACCGCGTCTCCAGCTCATGCACCCTAGCCATCCCCATCCGCACCGTCCCCATCCTGGAACCGCTCGTCACACTCTCTCCTCCAGCCCCTTCGCACGGCATCACATGTTTCATACTTCAGTGCTAAGGCGTGTCCTTATTTATACTCCGCTGACTGCTGAGTGATGCCGTGCCCCAGCCCGGGGACATTCCGGTCATCCTGGGGGATGCCTGGGTTTTCTCTGTTACAAGCAGAGCTGTGGTGGCCGCTGCCCGTGGGCCCTTCGGCGTGCGGCTGGGCAGCTCTCCGGGATGCAGCCTGCCTTGGCCGGCCGCCTTCTGTGCTCCTGGCCCCCACCTGCCTGGCAAACCTCGTGCCCACTCTGAAGTGGGGCGTCTGTCCTTTCATCACTCAGTTCCCATCCTTGCCCGTGTTCTGGTGCCGGTGCTGTCAGATGGAGCCCCGAACTCCCGGCCTCCGGCCTGCGGCCAGCCCAGTCCAGCTCTTCACGAGGTTTGCGGCAAGCACTGTGAATATTGTTGAATCTAACGGATCCTGTACAGTAACCGACCATCCCGTTTTGTCCCGTTGAAGAAGTTTCATGTTCTGACTGCACGTGAGTTCTGGGAGAGCCTAAGTCCTTGGCGTCCAGCCTGAAATGAAGGTCAGCGTGTGTGCACGTGCACGTGTGTGTGTACGTGCCCACAGCTACCCACGGACTCCTGGGCCAGTGCAGGGCTCTGGGCTCCACGCGCCTCACGCACCCTCACGTTGGTGTCCAGCCATGCACACAGATGGGCGAGCCCGTAAGGCCTGGCAGAGAACCACTCCTACGGAGCAGGAGGAAGGTTCGAGGGCCACACAGGTGGGAAGATGCTGGAGCTGCAGCCGTCCAGAGCAGGGAGGCCTCCTTGCACCTCCACCCTCAGGCTGAGCACCTAGAAAGCCTACAAGTGGGAGAGGGGCGCCTCCAGCCCTTGCATTAACACCCGCTCTCAGCCTTCCCTGGCAAAGCCAAAACCCCGCCTCAGGCAAAGTGGACTCACCAGGACAAACCTCAATGCACATTTTAAAGTCTGTGGTGTGTAGCACCCACAGTGTGCAACATACAAAAAACAGCCTTAGACCATTAGGAGGAGACAAGCCAAAGGTACCACAGACACTGGCACTGGCAACAGCTACACGTTCAAGGATTTAAAGGAAAGAATGGGCAAAAGGAATGAGCAGATGGGAAATCTTGAGAGAGAAATGGGGATCAAATGGAAGTGAAAAATACCATGAGAAATTTCACTAGATAGTGCCCAACAGTAGGGTGGACATGGAAGAGGAAAAGAACTTGCAACAGGACAACAGAAACTGTCCAGAGAGCAGAGAGAGAAAGAGGCTGGAAGGAGACAGAAAAGAGCTTGAGGAACCTGCGAGACGTCCTCAAACACCCCTAACATGTGTCACTGGAGTGTGAGGACGAGGCCAAAAAACATTTGAAGATATAACGGCTCAAGTTATTCCAAATTTAATGAAAAACATCATTACTACATGGATCCAAGCAGCCGAACGAAAGTCAAGCGGAATAAATACGAAAAACCCCACACATAACGACTTAGAATTAAAACCTGGTGCCCAAGAAAATCTTTAAAACCCCAAAGAAAAAGGCACATCGAACACAGGAGACGATGCACAGTGTTTGCCATTGGAGAAGCGCCAAGGGGACCCATGGCGAGGCGCCACGTCACCCCCACTGGGCTCGGCTGACGTGGAGAGCTCGGAGGCGGCCTGAAGGTGTTTCACGCACTGGCACCGGCACCGGCACCGGCCGCGGTGCCTGCCGAGACTCGGCACTAATGAAACGCCCATCCGTGGCTGGAGGACGGCGCTCGGGGAAGCCGCGTTCACACCGGACAGAATCTGGGTGCAGCCAGGGGTCCTTGAGTGGAAGACACGGCCCCGTGCGACCAAACACACGATGACATGGAAACTCTGGAAACCAAACCGAGCGAGAGGCCAGGTGGAGAAGAACGCGCGCCGCCACTTGCAGACACGGTTTGAGGCCATGCGGCCCCCGCCGTGGCCCCGCACACCCCCCAGGTGCAGACCTGCACTGTTCTGGCTGCTGCCAACGTGCCAGGACCGGACCCAGGATGCCGCCAGAGCCAGCATGCACACTGGAACGGGGCAGCAGGGTGGCTCCGGCCGGGGGAAGCTGAGGAGTCCACCACCACCCAGCCCGGGCCCCACAACCGGGGGAGGGTGCCTGTCTGTCCTGCACCCGCGGCAGCCTCGGTGACGGATGGGGCGGCCCAGTGTTCGCCCTGCACGCCCCCACACCGGCAGTCAGGGCTGGCCCCAGCCTCTCTGTCCCCGTGCTCAGACACCCAGCCACGTGCCGAGCAGGAGCCGAGCTCGCAAGTGTGCCTGGACTCGCCAGCGGCCCTCCCGGACCCCAGAGCCGCCCCGCAGACGCGCAGGGTGGGGCCTGCTTCTCCCGTCCCAGGCCCCCCAATGCAAATACGTGGGGCTCACCTAGCCGGAGCTCCCCGAAGTTGCCACAGCCTATCTTCTTCCCGACCCGGAAGTTGGGGCCCACCATCAGGACCCCTGAGCTGGTCCCCGCATTCCGGACGCTGTGGCTGATCCGGCCGCCGGACTTGGACATCCTCCGGCCCTCCTCCAACTCCCCTTTCCCTCCTTTCTTGTCAAAATCCATAAGTTTGTGGTACCCCGGCCTCTCCACGGTGACTCTGCTGCATGCAAATCCTGGTCTGCGGAGACCTGGGCGCGGCGAGTCTCGGGGCTAGCACACCATGGCGCCGGCCGGCTCCTGGCTAGTGAGATGCGGAGGGCCAGGCCTCGGCATCCATCTCGGTGGCCGCAGGGTCTCGCGTGGGGGGAGGGCACATTTTGCTGACAGGTCCTGGCCACCTCAAATCTTGTGGCTCCCAGCTGTGGGAAAACAGAAGCCCAAGTCAGAAGGCTGAGTGGGACGAAGCACCCACCTGCCCGCCTATGACACGGCCCAGAGTCCAGAGAGGAGCCCAGGGGGCAGGAACGGGCGGGGCTGGCATGGCCAGGAGGCGGTCTGGAAAGATCTCTGAAGGCACACGTGCAACCGTGACTTTCTAGGGGACAGAGGGCACCACAGACACCCCATGTGGAGGTGGCATGAACTGTGCTCTCTGTGCCCACCCACAGCGGAGCTTGAGGACGACTGTGCTGGAAGGGATGGTGGCCACTCAAGTGACAGAGGCCCCAAACCAGGTGGGGAGCTGCAACCTGGGTGCAGAGAGGTGGGAGTCACCCTGCCCACAGCCCTTGTCCCGGCTGAGGGGTCACTGAAGAGGGCAGAGGACAGACGGCAGGTCTATGATCGAGGGCCTGGCCGGGTGCAGATGGAGCCGGAGTGACTCAGATACGGTGATACCATGCAGCCCTGGGAGCCAGGACTCTGTGGGATGCCCAGAGGAGATGACGGTGGGGGCCTCTGAGAACCAAGCCAAGGACAGGGCCTGCTGTCTGCTTTGGCTCTGGTTCTGGGAGTGGTAGGTCCTGAGCCAGTCCGGGTGCAGGCCGCACAGAGGGGAGGGCCCAGCCATGCGCTCACAGAAAGGGCCACAGATGGCACGCACCCCCACGTGTGCACGTGTGTCCATGCCCTCCCACGACTGGCAGTCCTCCCCAGAGCGGCCGCCCCCATAACCGGTACTGGGGGGGGGGGTCTGGCCTGCATGAGGCCCTGGAGCCTGGGCACAGGCAACGAGTGCGAAGCTCCTGTGCATGCTGAGCCCACCTGCCCACAGCGGGCGTGAGAAGTCGGCAGGCGGCCGGGAAGCTGAAGCTTCCACCGCACGTGCCACCCGACCCGGGCCCTTGGCCCACATGTCTCCAACATGGCTCCGGTGACCCCGACTCACTGTGGCTGGGCCCCACATGGCCCCCTTACTGGTGTGCGGTTACCATATGGGCCACCGCCTGCAGGGGACAGCGGGCACTGGGAAGCAGAGGAGGAGCCTGACCCCTCCCAAAGATGCCAGCCCCTGCTCACCCCGCAAACAAGAGCGGCCGCCCCCGACCCAGTGGGCGGCACAGACGCACAAATGCTCTGGAGGGTGCCGCCCCACCACCCACCGGCCACACAGGGGTATGCTGGGTCCTCTCCCGGATGCTCTGGGCCAGACGGCACCTGCAGGGGGACAGCAAGAGCGAGTCATGCACCAGCCTACGGGAAGGGGGCCCAAGGCAAGGCCAGGGGGCTGGCAGGTGCCCAGCCCGGCACATCTGGGTGCAAACAGGTGACCCAAGACCTCAGAAGCACACACGCGTCTAACCTCAGCCCAGCCCCTCCAGGCACACGGGCCTCACATGCACACTCGCGGCCAAGTTCAACTCCGCATGGGCACAGTCCCAGATGGCCCCTGAAATCGGCCACCCGCGTGGGTCCACCCTGAGCAGGCCTTGCAGACACTGCTCCCGGTCAGGCCAAGCTCCTCTGCCAGCGCCCACCTCAGCTGAGTTACCTGCCCCGTTCTTTTTGGGATCCTCCATCTTGTCAGGGCTGGGAGCCGGCTCCCCTGGCAGAAGCCCCAAGAACCCCCTTCTCTGACCGTCTCTGCTCAGTGATGTCACAGTCCCTGGCTGACATCACCAGCATGGCCCAGGCCCAGAGCGGGGGCAAGTGTGGGCAGGTGCGGGTAGCCTCCCTCCCAGGGGGTGGTTCTGTGCAGGCCACCCAGCCCAACAAGGCGTGGTGGACCCCGTGGCAGGTGCCACCTCGGTGGCACCTGGACTCAGGTGGTCCCAGCTGTGGCCTCTTCTAGACAGCTCTGGATACATGCACCCCCAAGTGGGAGCCCACCCCTGCCCATGAGCTTGGTGACACGTGGTGGCAACACGGAACTCCAGGAGCCATGCGTACCACGAGCCCAGAGGGACCGGGGCTCTGGAGACGTGCCTGCCCTGCGGCTGCAGCCAAGAAGTCCAGTGGGGCCCGCACCGTCCCATCATGGCAGACAGGGAAGAGGTGCCCCAGGATGACTGCACAGGAGCCCACGGACCTGCCCCCAGGACAAGGTCAGTGTCAAAACAGATTAAGCAGAAAGGGGTCATAAGGCACCGAGCTACAGCCGAGGGAGAGGAGACAGCACCCCCAGCCCCGGAGTGGGGCTCTCCCCTAGGGGTGACCCAGACACAGGACCTGATGTGCCGAGGTGGCCCGAGGTCACTTGTCAGGGATCTGGAGTGCGGATCCCTTGCCCAAATCCCTGACTGACACCAGCCAAGGGGAAGGGGCCGGGCTGTGAGACAGGACAGTTGTCATGGTGCTCATCACAGAAGGTCCCAGGAGGTGGGCCGGACGGGCTGAGGCTCTTGGGGGAGGGCTGGAGATTCGCAGGCAACCATCGTGGGTGGCAGGTAGCTCTCACAAGGTTCGGGAAACACAAGTGCAGCCAGTGTTGGCAGCGAGCCCACGGGAGGCAGAGGGGATGCAGGCACCGTCCCTGCGAGCTTCTGACAGATGGGAACTGCCTTCAGAGTTCAGATGACAGAAACGAGGCTGCTGATGCGCGCCCCCCAGCCTCGGGCCGTGCAGCCCAAACCGGCGACCGTCCGTGAGGAAAGCGCGTCTTCCAGTGCTGGGCGCCCAGGGCGGCCCTGGTGTGTGGCACCAACCGGGACGGGCCACGAGCAGAACAGGGAGGGGCCTGAGTTCATGGTGAACAGTGGTGACCCGGCCCAGCCCATGGGGCTCACCCGATCCTCCCCACACGTGGAAATTCCTGCCTCAAGTGCCAAAAGGAGAATGAAGGGGCCTGGTGGGGGCAGGGAACCCAGGCCCCTGCTTGAGGAGATGGGACTTGACAGGCTGGTGTCATGGCCGGGGCTGGCGTGCACAGTCCGGGACGGAGTGCATCTGGAACCTTCCGTCCGCTGGGAGCATGCTCCTGACAGCGCCGGCCTCTCCCCACAGCCCCCGCAGACACCTGGACAGACGCCTCCACACCTTCACGCGGACCTAACTGCCCATCACAGGGGCAGGGGTGTCTCATCCCATGTGACAGTGCTGGGCCTGTCCCCGGCACGGCTGCTCCCAGTGGAGCGGAGGTTCCAGCACTGTGCCCTAAGATGTGTCCCCAACGAGACACTTTCTGACCCGCAGCATGTGGCCTTGTTTACAAACAATACTGGCCCCTAGCCTGGGACTGGCGAATTCATGAGACAAAGACAGAAACACGCAAGAAAGGAAGGCCACATGACAACGGGCATGGAGGCTGCAGCGAGGTGGCCATGAGCCGAGGGACTCCACCAGCCACAGGAGGCCCGCCTCGGGAGGGGCTGCAACACTGCGACCTCCGAGTTCTGGCCCCCAGAACTGGGCAAGCAGTGGGTAAAGAGGGAACGCCCATGGTCTCGCCTGACCAGTGCCCAGGCTGGGAGATGAGGGTCATCTTCATCCACGGGGAGCTGTGGGGACAGCAGGGACCCCGACATGGCAGGTGAACAGGGGGCACTCAGTGCCGTCACGTGGAAACACTAGAAAACCCAGACTGGGGACGTCCTGCAGGACACGATGGCCCAGGGCGTCCACACAGGAGGGGTGGGAAACTGTGTCAGCGGGAGGGACCCCAGGGGGTGTGACGACAGAGTGTCACGTGCAGCCTTGATGCGGCCCCGCAGCTGAGGGGCCTCGGGAAGCAGGACAGGGGGTAAACGTGGACTTTGGCTGTTGGTGACCTCTTGGTCTTGGCTCATTGGCTGGGACAAAGATTCCGCACTGCCGGAGTGTGTGAACGGGGGACACAGGGACCTGCAGGTCACAGTGACTCTGTGAACCTGAAACTGTTCTAAAATAAAGTTTGCTCTAAAAACCCCAAACCTCCATCTCCACTGGTGGCCGCCTCCTGAGCCCTCCCGCCCCTGCTCCACATGGTGGCACGAGGGCAGGCCCCTTCCTCAAGCACACGTGCATGGTACCCACTTGGGTCCTCCATATATGTCACTGGTGGGGCCGCCCTCCCCCACCCTCCCCCTGCAGGGCAGTGTGTATGTGGTTGCCATGCACCTGCCCCCCAAACTCGAGCTCCCCAAGGACACAGAGGGCCTTTGTGCGGTGCCAGGCAGGACCTCAGAGGCCGGCAAACCCACGAGGGGAAGCAGACAACGGATGAAAAGGAGAGCGAGCAGGGCCAGAGGCAATGTGGACTGAAGTGGCCGGGCGGCAGGTCGTTCAGCAGCGGCAAGAGCATGGGGAACATGCACTCAGGGTGCGGCGGGCACAGCCACGTTCAGGCGGACGAGGCTCCCCGGGCAGCGCCGTAGGACCAGCGGCAGCCCTGCAGGGTCAGGTGGCCCCGTGCAGGCAGGAAGTGGCAGGCGGTGCCGCCCCACGAAGCTGCTCTGCGGGGGTGGGGGGGGCAGAAAGGCCGGGGAAGACCCGGGACCCCCTCCGGGCCCTTCCCCGCCTCCTGGCCAGCGCGGGCAGGAGGCCTCAGCTCCGACAGGATGGGAAAGGAGGGCGGGTGTGAGCGGATCCGGGCTCGGGGGGCACCTCCGTGCAGAAAATGGAAGCCGCCCGCACAGCTGCGCACCGGCCGCCCTGCCCAGCGGACCTGACCGCCCGAGGGGGCTGCGGCACAGGACTGGCCAGCGCCCCGTGGGTGAGAAAGCACCCTTCGGTCCTGATGTGACTCCCAGCACTGGGCAGGTCACTGGGCTGAGGAGCAGGCCAGGAGGGCCAACCACTGAGCCAATGCAGGTGGCACTGAGGCAGCTGCCTGCCCCGCACGCGGCCCGGCAGTCCCCTCTCCCCCAGGGGCCGCCTGCGCAGATCCTCACCCCGAGGTCCCAGGAGCGCCGCTCCGGGGCTGGGGGCTGGCGGGTGGGAGTGAGCACAGCCTGTGGTGGAGGAGGCCCACAGGCGTGTCCCGGGGGGACATGGGCCCAGCGCATGCCGCATCCCATGTACACACACTCGTGCTTTCAGGTGTCTGCAGGGCCCTGGGGTGCTGAGGGCGCCTTCTCCGACGTGACGCTCCGCTGTGCACTACTTGAAAACACCGAGAACAGGATGTTGGTTTTGTGGCCTCGCTTGCTGGGGGCACCAGGTCCTGTGGGGCCCAGTCCTTTGGTCATGCGAAGACATGGGACACACATCCTCTGGAGCATGGTCAAGGGCACGGGGCCCCAAACTCACCATGACCGAAGGCCACAGGCTGGCGTGCTGATGCCCATCTGTCTGTGAAACTCTCAAGGTGCAGGACCCAGCCTGCTGCCACCGCAGTCCCTGGGGTGCCAGCCCGCTCAGACAGGGTTCCCAGACCCCGAGGAGGCAGAGAAGCCATGATAAAGGGTCAGAGTCCGCCCAGGAAAGAACTGACCCAAGGAGCAGCAGGCCCCCACAGTGTGTGGGATGCCACCATGGGAAACGGTCGGCAGTTCCTCAAAAAGTCAAAGGCAGTGGCCCAGCAAAGTGGCCGCTCAGCGCACACCCAAGACCTGCAGATGTGTCCGCCCAGCGCCACGTGCAGTGACCACACGGAACGGTCACAGTGGCCAGAGCCAGACACAGCCCAAAAGGCCCAGCGGCTGGTGGACAACTGAATACAATGTGTCCGTCCACATGAGGAGGGCGGAGGTGCTGACGGTCGCCACAACGTGGACGGACCCCGCACACACGACGCTCAGTGAGAGCAGCTTGGCGAGAGCCACGCAAGGCCACACAGTGCGACGACACGATGTGACACGTCTAGAGCAAGCACATCCACAGACGGGAAGTGGTTCAGGGGCGCTGGGGAAGGGGGTGGGGAGTGACTGCTGATGGGGACAGGGTGTCTTTTGGGTGATGGAAGCTCCTTCACCTAGACAGAGGTGCTGGCTGCACGGCCCTGTGACTGCTGAGACTCGCGAGGCGTCCACCTCAGTGAGTTAATCCGAGTCACAGCCCAGCTGGCGGGCATGGGGCATGCAAGTACAGCTGTTACGGGGCGCTGTGAGCACGGCTCTGGCTGGTGGCCTGGAGGACAAGGTCGCTCCTTTGTGGAGAACAAAGTCTGCCAGAGCCACACTTCCTGCCTCAAGCCTGAGTTGACCAGCTTTTATCAATCGAGGTGTGTGCTCACAGGAAATCACAGATGTAGAAACTGGAAAGACGGTGGGGAGAGGAGGGGTGCTGGCTCTCGGCTGTCTAGGAAGACGACACCAACCTGCCAGCCCCAGCCCCTCCCAGTGGCCCTGGCCGAGGCTCGAGGGGGCGCAGAGGGCACCCCACAACCACCCAGGACAGGCTCAGTCCCCAGGTTCTGGGGCACCGAGCTCACACAGCACTTCCGAGTGCTCTAAATCTGGTTGGGGTGACCACACGGCTGCCACTCACCTGCGCACACATGGCACTCACACGAGGAGGCTCAGGGAGCCAGCCCCTCCCCCCCCAGGGTACACTCCAGGACTGTGGGTGGCTGTGGTGACCAGTTAAAGACAATGCAGCTGTCTCATCCTAGAGAGCAGACCGCACCCTGACTATGGTCCTCTGAGATCAGCTTCAGGGTGGAACAGCCCCCAGTGCCGAGGCTGCGTCAGAACTACCTGAGCTGCTGGAAACCCGGCTTCCCTGCCCGCTGGGGAGATGCTGGTGTGCAGGTGGCCAGGGAGGGCCTGGGGACCCACGACCAGCGAACACCAAGCAGCTGGGCCGGGCGCCACCACTCAGTCGTGACAGTTCCGCTCCCCACCTAGCTAACCAGCTGCCCCAGAGCAAAACCCGAGCCCGGCCCGCCCCCGCCAGCCCAGGCACCAAAATGCAGGCGCCTCATCAACACCGAAGCCCCAGCGCGCAGCCAGGGGCGGTCAGCGTAAGCCCGTCCGAGTGGGATTTGAGGCACGCTCGTACCAAGCCATTTTGGGCTGTTTAGCTAAAACTAAATTTAGCTGGGCACCTGCATTTTTATCTGCCTGTCTGGCTGCACCTATGAGACGCTGCCCTAGCACCCTGAGGCTGACACCTGTGCAGGACCCACAGCGGCTCGCGGATCTCCCAGGACTTGCCGGGTCCAAGGGTGCTGTTTCGTACTCAAATCTGTGCATTTCTTAAAACCAAGCATTTCCCAATGAAAATTTAAGGTCCAAATGAAGGTGAACCCTGAGTGTGAAATGCACACCCAAAGAAGAACCAAATAACAAGTCATCGCCCATTACACACGATATACCAAGTTAAATAAAACGTACCAAGATGACTTCCACCTATCCCTTTCAGTTTCTCAACGAGGCTACTAGTGCACCGTCAGCTATCCACAGGTGCCATCGTGACTGTACCGGATGGGGAAAATGTGGCCTGGGCCAGAGAGGTGCCCCCATATCCCGCCCACCGTCATGGGCAGCCTAAGGGCTGGTGGGCCCTGGCCACGCCACGCCCACACCCTGGCCCTGCCCCAACTGCTCACCCTGGGTTTTCCAGGCCCAGAAAGGATGTGCCAAGACAGGGACCGCTCAATCACAAGCCAGCCGATGAGGAGCCCCGCTGCTCCGAAGGGGGCTGAGGCAACCTGTGGGGGCCCGGGAGGGGCAGCCACCTAAATCCGGAACAAAGTGCAAGCAGGTGTCCCAGAGGAGATGCTGCTGTCCGTAAGTTCAGCAGGGATCTTGCTCAACACCCCCAGAACCTGCACACACACAAACGGCTCTACGGCTGTCCAGGACACCTCAGCAGGCTCGCGCCCCACATTACAGGCTGGTGTGCCCTGTCCCCCAAAGCTGAGAGAAGCACACGGGAAGGCTTCCAGTTTTAGGAGAACCTCGCTTGCTTCCTCTTGCAACCCAGAGGTGATCGCCACAAACTTAAATGTAGGCTGAACTAGAACTGGGGGTTCAAAGCAGTCAGTCTCCACGGGATCTGTCCTCACAGTGAGGGGACGCCGAGCCAGGTAATGGGCTGCCCGTCCCATCCGCTTCAGAGGAACGAGGGGGAGCAGAACCGACCCAACAGACGCTTCCCCAGAAAAGGGGGACTGCCAACGTGGCACCATGACAACTGCGCCTGCCAGGCTTCCCCTCTCCTGGGGTGGAGGCCCAGCGGCTCCTTCCAGACCTTGCCATCGCCCCCACACAGCCACCCCCCAGCAGCCAAGTGCAGCAGACACGTCCCCTCACCCAGGTCCAGGGCGAGCACCCTGTAGCTCTCTGGGACAGGGCCACAAGCACGGGGAACGGGGGTGAAGGGACGCGGGGCCCTGAGACTCCCGGGGGCGCTACCACCCCCCAGCCTGCAGCGCCCAGAGCAGGTCCCTTCTCAGAGCGCGGAGGGCAGTCCCCGGGAAAAGAGAAACCAACTTGGGCGACATCCGCGACTTCCCCCTTTGGAGCCCGTGGGCCCAGCTCACACTCTGGCCTCCCAGGAGCGACGCGACGGCAGCCTTTGTGCTTCCAACGCGGCTCGAACCTACAAACCGAGAGCCCAGCCCGTCCCCGGGGCCCGGCGCGGCGGGGAGGGGGGGCCGGCCGCCACCTCCGCGCACGGATCCTCCGGGGCTGCTCCCGGCGAACAATGCGGGGCTCGCTCGGCCGCCCCGGAGCCGCCCAGGACGGCAGCGCCGACGCCCCCCGAGGCGGGCCCCAGCCGCTCCGGGGGCGCTGGAGCAGGGGGCGCGGGGGCCCCGAGGAAGCGCGCGGACCTCGCCGCCCCGCCCCCGCTCCCAGAGGCGTCTCGGGAAAACAAAGCCGGCGGCGAGGGCACGGGGGGAGGGCACAGCCGGGCAAGCCCTGCGAGCTCCGAGCGGCGCCCGCAACAGGTCCGCCCAGGGGAGTCCCCCCCCCGCTGCACACCCCTTCCCGGCGCCGAGACCCGGCTCTACCCCGAGACCTCCGGGACCACAAACGGGGGTGGGGGGTGCGACGGGACCGGGGGTCGCGAGGCCCGAGGTCCGGGGGACAGCGCCGGCGGGGAGGGGGCTCCCAGGGCCGTGACGGGGGCGGGCGGGGCGCGGCTAAGCGGGGTGAGCGGGTCAGCAAGGGTGAGGGGTGGCAGGCCTGGTTTGGGGACGATCGGGGGCAAGGTCTGGGGTGCAGGGGAGAGGGTGAGGGGGGTCCAGAGGGCGGGGGCCGTGGGGCCGGGATGCGCGGGTCCGAGGGGTGAGGGGCACGCGGCCCGGGGTCAGCGGGGGTCAGCGGCAGGGCTGGGGGCGCTGGCGTCCGCGGCGCGGGGGCGCGGGGGGAGGGGCGGGGTCCCGGGGCACGGCAGGGGCGGCGGGCCCCGGGAGGCGGCGGGGGTGGGGCCGCGGGGCGCGCGTCGTTACCTCTCGGCCTCCGCCGCGCCGGGCTGGGCGGCCGGCCGGGCGGGCTGGGCGGCGCCGGCGCCCTCAGCGGCGCGGCGCGGGCGCCCGCTCCGGGCCCCGCTCCCGCTCCCGCTCCCGCGCCGCCGGCCTCCGCATGTCGGGCGCGGGCCGTCCCCGCCGCGCGGGCGCCCGGCTCACCCGCCTCGCAGCGTCGCCGCGGCCCGCGCTCGCGCCGCCGGCGTCGGGGGGGGGGGTGGGGGGGTGGGGGCGGAGTCCACTGCGCAGCCGCCGCCGCGGGGCGCGCGCTGACGTCACAGCGCGGGGCGGGGCCGGGCGGCGCGCGCGCCGCTTCGCGACAGGCGCTGGCGCCGCGCGACGGCCGCCGCGCTTTGCGGCCGCTCCGCGGGGGCTGGGCCGCTGCCCGCGGGGTTGGCGGGGGCGCGCGGGCGCCGGGGACGGACCCGGGTGCGTCGCCCCCGGAGGCGGGGCTCCCGCTGCCCGCCCGGGCCGCCCGCCGTCGTCATGGCGACGCGTGGCCCATCGCCCCGTCGCGCTTCTGTGACGTCACGGTCTCGCCACCTGGCGTCACGGCCGGGCGGCGCCGCGGGGCGTGGTCGGCGCACGGACAGGTCGGCCTTGGGCCGGGCTGGATGGGGTCGGAGGAGACGGAGTCTGGGTCGCGGGCTAGCCTCGCGCTCGCGCTCTCCCGCTAAGCGGAGACGTCAGCGAGTGGTCAGCTCGGGCCGCGGCCGCCCTGGGGCGGGTGCTGCTCGGCCACCCTGCGCATCACGAGCTGTGCACGACGCCCGGACCCAGAGGAGGCCTGGGGACGCGGGGACGGGGCAGGCCCCGCCGCGACGCCCTGCCCCACCGCGGTCGGGGCCTGGAGGAGTGGCGCCTGCGCCCCACGTGCCCCCGCGTGCCTCCTGCGGGCGTTTTAACGTGGGAGGAGACGCGTCCACTCGGGAATTTATTAAATGTAACCGGTGGCGCTCAGAATAGCATGGTGAGCTGGATTCTTGGCGTCGCTTCCCAGGGAATCTTCAGCCCTGGGACGGGACAGCGAATAAATGGACACGATGAGTTCAGAGGCGGCATGGGGCCGTGACCAAGAGCCTCACCCTAAAATCCTAAAGCTACATCTGACCAGATGGAAGGGACATTCTGTGGTCTCCGATGACCGTCCTGCCGACCCACAGCAAGACAGGGTGCAAAGGAAAAGTGGAGGAGGAGAATTAAACTGGAACAGAGGTTTGGGGCCAAGCCAGGCCCTTGCAGAGGCTAGTTTTAGGGCTTGTTCTGCCCCAATCCTTCTTCAGTCCCACTTGAAATGTCTCCACCTCCAGCAAGCCCAAGCCTGTTGTCCTTTCTTATTGCATCCGACCCCTCCAACCCCTCCGAGCTGAGCCTTACTGTAAAGGAGTGTGTGTGTTTAAGGTCAGCCTCCCCTGCCAGCCATACCAGGCCAGGGACCATGTCTGCTGTGCTCACTGCTGTGCCGTACATACACTGGGCATTCAGTCCATGTGTGGTGCACGAATGAATGAATGAATGAATGAATGAACTGCATGGTTCTCCCAGAACCTGGAAAACCCGGGGTTTTATTTCCTCAGACTTCCCAGCCTCATCTTCCACTGTTCACATTCAGGAAAAATCTTTCTTACACTCAAGTCCCAGAGGGGCGGGTGGACAGCAAAGGGCTGTGGATTCTGGGGCGGGGGCCAGGTGGATAGCAGGAAGTGCCGCCCCCTCTGTTCTGTTTTTTACCCCTCAAAGAGGCAGGTCCTTCTGTCTGCTCCTCCTCGGAGAGACCCCAGGACAGTCTCAGGGCTGCTTCCTGGTGTCCACCCGGACAGGAGCAGGTGCTCCAGTTTTGTCGCATGGGATGGAATCAGCGCCCCCATGGCAAGGGCCCTCCACGCCCCCATGGGGCAGGGACTCATGTAGATGTGGCCCACTCTGTGTGGCAACAGGTTTGGAGTGGCAAAGGGACTTCCTGCCACCCCCTGGCTTTGAACCTCTGACACTGCCATCTACAGGCAGGTAGTGCTGGCCCCCACCCAGGCCCTGTGGCTGCAGAGTAACAGCGTTCAACCCAAGGTGCGGCCTGACGCCCTATCCTCACTGGTTGGCACAAGTCACAGTTCTTTCCCTCTGGGTGCTGTGAGTCATGGAGACTAGGGACCTGTGGGAGAAGTGAGGGACGGGTCACCATGAGTGACAGTAGGCTAGCAGATGAGGAGGTCCTGCTACTGGCTTCTGGCGAGGCTTCCTTTAGCTCAGGTCTCCCCTGCCACCATCCACCCATGACTCCATGCTGCAGACATCTGGATAGGTCACTGTGGGGCGTCCTGGGCACTGCAGGGGCTGAGCAGCATCCCCAGCCCCACCCACTGATGCTGGGAGCACCCCAGTGTGGCAACCACAAATGCCCAGACATGGCCCAGGCTCTCCTGGAGGCAGGATCACTCCAGGTGAGGCCCCTGCTTCGGCTGCAAGGTTTGACCTGGTGAAACTGTTCTGAGCAGAAGCCGAGAGTAGCAACTGAACTGGAAAAATTGGTGTCCTGGATCGGGCTGTCAGCTCTGTGGAAGGGCCCTCCCTGCCTCTCCCAGCTACAGACCAGTATTCATCACATTAGGATTGAAGACACAAAACATAAAGACGTTTGTTATTGCTGTCCTTTAAAAAAGTTTAAAAAAGATGGGCGGCATTGTTTTCCTTCTGATTTTGATGTCTGGCTTCGCAGATGGTGACAGCCGGCCCCTCCCCTGGCTGAGACTCTCATTCCCTGGCAACACGGTGATCTGGCCACAAGACAGACACTGAAGACAAGTTTACCCAGGAGGCATCAGGCAGGAACTGTCAGGGAGGCGTGAACAAGGAGATCACAGCCGTGGGCAGTCCCGGTTCAGTCCCTCTGGTCCCTTGGGGGACCCCATCTCACCATACAGTACACACGCCATGCACCCCACACATACCACACATGTGTCAAACACGCCACACCAAATGCATATCCATATGCCACACGCACATGCCACAAACAGCCCCTGGGAGGCTCAGTCTGCTGCAGAAAAAATGTATTTATTTCCAGAATATTTTCACTTAACAAAAACTACTACGACGTTACAAAGGTGCCAAGGATAGCGGGCCGAGGGTGTGCTGTGGGCAAGTCCAGTTGTGCGTCCTGCACCTAGTTAATCGGCTGTCACCACTGGCGTCACAGTCATGACAAGATTTGGCCCATGGTTAGTGCCGTGCAGGCCTCTGGTCAGCTGCAAGACGCTGGCTTGGGGACGTTACGAGACCCCAGGCTTCCACTCGCCATCCAGGGGAGCCTCATCCTTCGGGGACCCAGGCCCAGGTGCTTCCTCAGTGACCGAGGCCACCTTTGGACACCAAATGGCATTCAGCACAAGCAACCAAAGCAAGCAAGCACGGTGTGAGAACACACATGCTCTGGCCACCCCTGGGCTTGTGGGGAGGCTGGCAGCCCGGCAGGGCACGGGGCGACAGGGTGGGCAGCCAGGAGCCCAGAGGCCACCGGGACACCTCCCTCGGCCACCCATGCACAAAGGCACTGTGGAGACGCCCGCGCGGCGCCAGGCCCTCCGTCTCAGTGGGTGACTGTGTCCGGCCCCCTCCATAAGGCACAGAGATCTGTCACGTCTCACTTCCTCTGAGAAACGCGGCCTCCTCCTGCACGACCAGAGAAGGGCCGTGCGGGTCACAGTCTGAGCGGCCAGCCCGGCGCCTGGGCCTCGGGGCCATGAGCCATCTGTCAAGACGCACGTGATTTCCTGTTTGCACAGTGAGGGGACAGTTTTAACCTCATTCAGGGGAAGAGAGCATCTGGGGGGGGGGGCGACTGCGGGCTGAAAGGGTGGCGGTCAACGGCCTGGTACAGAGCGCCTGAGATAGACAGGGAGAAGCTGAGATGATGGCACCGAGGCAGTGAACCAGCCTCTGGCTGTCTCCGTGGGCTCGTCTAAGAGCCCCAGCTGCAAGTGGACAAAAAGAAAGAGGACCCAGCCAGACGTCAAGTTCCTATGTCTCCAGCAGGTGACAGGAACTTGGTGCTGAGGCCCCCTTTTCCTGGGCACTAGGCAAGGGTGACAACCTGGTTGGGGTGGGTGGGGTGGACACCAGGAGCCCTCCTCAGTGCCATCAGCCTCCCCGACTTCCTGGGGAGGCTGGGGTCAGCCCCCAAGACCCTGAAGGGAGTGAGGTGACTACTGTGGTGGACGTCGTGGTGACCAGACCTCTGCAGGAGTAGGAGGGGCATCTTTCTGGGGGACAGCAGGGGCTGGCAGGCTCCTGGGCAGTGCTTGCCAGAGATGAGCATGAGCACGGGTCCCCGAGACCTCCTGGGGTCTGTGGTCCCAGCTGACGGAGCTCCTGGGGGCCACGGACAGTGGCTAATGTCCTGGCTAGGGGAGGGGCCTGCCCACCACTTGGGAGGGACAGGGGATGGCCACGTGGGGCCTCCTGGAACCCAGCAGGGCTGCAAGAGGGTTGGGAGAGGTGGGCCGGCAGCGGCAGGTAGGCAGCAGCTTCTCCTAAGGCCACTGGCTACTGCTGGCCGGGTAGCTGGGCACAGCTGGGTACTCGGGCAGGCTGTTCCCGGAGAAGTTGTTGAACTGGGCCTCCCGAGAGGGTGGGTTCCGCCAAGTGCCCGTGCTCCACTCAGTCTGCGCCTTCTGGAAGCTTCCACCGCCTCCCCGGTAGATCCTGTGTACCTGCGGGAACAGAGGACAGAGGCCAGTGTGGCTGCGGGGGGCGGAGAGGTGGCTCATGTCCAGACTGTGCATTCCTTAAAGGAACGGCAGAGGCCACAGGGCGGTTTTTGTGGAAGCGTCAGGAGACAGAGAAGCCGAGACCGCGGTCGCAGAAGGCCCTGCCCTGGGCCAAGGCCTGGTGGCCCCTGGTGCCGCCTCCACGGCCCTGTCAGGGGAAGGGGAAGGTCTGGGGCCTGTTGCCCTGTGGACAGCCCTTCCGCCCTGCTCGCTGCCTGGTGGGCGACCCTGGGCACCCTCCGGCAGTGCCCGCCGTGGAGAGGCTGCAGGAATCTTGTGTGACAGTCACTCCCATGGCCTCCGCACATGGGAGCGCCGGGCCCTGGACCTCGCATGTCGCACACAAGCGATGACCTCCTCGACAGAGACCCCTGCATGAACCAGTGACTCCATGTCATCCTGGAGGGCTGTGGCTCTAGGACCGGGCTGTGCTATTTCTAGAAATCCTGGAGAATTCAATAACCAAGAAAACGGCTCCTTTTAACTTGAGGCTTTTGATCGATTTTGTCTTTTTCCACCAAAATGGACTGTCTTTCTTGTTCTATGTAGCTATCTTCCCAGCAAATCCCCAAACCTGGGTGGTCCTGACGACCCCAACAGAGGGGGTCATCTGAACCCGCTTTGCTGGAACTCTCTCTGCTTTGAGCCCGTAAACCCTTCCCTCCCACGGCCTGGGGGACGCCTGCCTGCACTTCTTGTGCTGTGAAGTCTGTGCTACAGTGCCCCCGGCCCTGGGGTCTCACCGGCTTTCCCCTGTGGTGTCTCCAAGCACCTCCGTGGCTTCTGCTGGCCCCTCCCCTTAGACCATCCACACAGCCGGAAGGACGCAGGGGTGCAGACACAGGGGGCTGAGCATCTCCGTCCTCGCCAACCGCCCAGCACAGCCTCTGAACCCGGCCTCGACACGCCTGCCTCGGCTGGGGCCACGTGGCGAGGAGGCGGGGAGGCGGGGAGGGACGCGCACCCAGCCCTGACAGCCCCGCTGCCCTGCACGCCAGCCCACCGTGCAGTGCCCCCCGCACAGCACTGAGCCGGCCACCACCGTGTGGGGTGCGGCCCCCAGCCTCCTCATAGGCAGGGCCTCCACATGGTCTGTGATGAGCCTCATGGGGTCAGCACCCCTGGGACGGCGCAGACGTCTCCCCCAGGAAGGCCCCACACGCAGGAGCATGCCATGTGGGGGAGTGCTCTGCGATAGCCCAGACGGTTGACATGAAGCCACCAACGAGGGGGCCGATGGATGCACTGAATCCTTAGCTTCATTTAATTTTACTTAATCTGAATTTAAGTGTGAATGGCACCATGTGGCCGGAGGTGGCCAAGCAGAGCAGCATGGATGACACTTTGGGACGTGTGTGCTGGGCTCCAGCAGACGGGACCCCAAAGATTGACATGGTCACCATCGGCCCACACTCTGCCATTACGCAAGTCCTTCCTCTTCGGAAGGCCAGCATGGGCGGGACTGACAGGTCAAGGCCCTAGACCACAAGGGGTCTGCCCTGCCCCCAGAGGTCACGTCACTTCCGGGACACGAATCTGTCGTTCTTGAAACGGAGATGACACGAGTCCCTAGGGCAAGGAGGGTCAAGTGACAGAAGGCGTGGGGAGAAGCTGGACGTTTCAGGGCCCAGAGGACCTACCTTCATGATCACGATGGCCATCATGGCGGCCGACATGGTGAACATGATAGCTGGAAGCAGCATGACCACGGCAGCCCCAACACTGGTCTGGAAGAACCCGATTGCTGCCAGCCAGCCACTGCAGGGGGCAAGAGAGAGCATGGGTGCTGGCACGACCACCAGACAACGGGCCGCTGTCCCGCACGCGCAAAGAGCTCCGAGAAACCATCGTGAAGGTGAACGACCTGCTGTTACCGTCAGGCCCCCAGTGTGGCTGCGCCACAGAACAGTGGAACCCACGGACCAGGGTTTCTGTGGTAGCGCTGGCCACACACGGGCACACCGCTGACGTGACATCCGAATGGACGGCACGCAGAACCCTGAGCAGGGAAAGGGCGCACATGGAAGCTCCGAGGGGCGAGCAGACCTGCAGCCCGGGGGACAGTGTCATGCCCACGTGGGGTGTGCTGCATGAAGGGGTCAGACACAGGGTGGGTGGCAGGGCTCCACGCACGCATCTCTGTGTGTGTCACCCTCCGAGCACCCAGGGTCAGAAGACTTCTTAGGGAGAGACCAGGAGTGCAAGGTAGCACAGGCACGCCTGAGGGTGGAAGGCCCGCATGGCCACCCACACACCCATAGCCCCTACACGTCCTTCCCTTTGTGGATCCGCGGGGAAGGACTTGCCCAGAAGACCACGGATGTCTGAGTGTGTGAGCAGTAAAGGGTCTACAGGACACAGAGGGTGACCGTGACGGGCGCTCCTGAGCTCTCCCTCTGCTTGGGAAGGAGCCTGTGTCTCCGCAGGAAACTGAACCACTCACTGTCCCTGGCTCTCGCCCTACCAGGCAGTTCCCACCAGAGCCTGTGGGTCACCCGCCCCCTGGCGGTGAGCTTGGGGACAGC
This sequence comes from Cynopterus sphinx, assembly GCA_030015415.1. Lineage (NCBI taxonomy): Eukaryota > Metazoa > Chordata > Mammalia > Chiroptera > Pteropodidae > Cynopterus > Cynopterus sphinx. The sequence goes on along the minus strand of CM057390.1, from coordinate 37,312,816 downwards.
CAACCACCCCAGGGAACGTGGGCAGGGGAGTGCAGGCTGGTGGCGCCGCAGCACCTCGGCCCGACACCGAGACCCGCAGAGGCCAAGGGGCCACGGACGCCGCCCTCCATCCCCCTCTGCAGAGCCCGCAGCTCCAAGCGCTGGAGCAAGCCAGGAAACTGGACTCAGGGGCAGCGACGACGCCTGGGTGCCGGTGTCCACCGTCCCCTGCCACCCTGGGCCTCGGTGGAAGGCAAGGCAGGGAGGCCCGACTCGCCCGCACACGCAGCGCCATCATAGGCACTGGGGCCTCCCAACCCCGCAAAGGAGGACACCATGACAGCCCCTTCCCAGAGGTCCTAGCATCAGCGGCACCCCGTCCCCCTGGACGTCCAGCGCCCGAGGACGCTGTGCCTGTCCGTCCAGCACAGGAACCGGGGTGGTGGGGACACCAGGAAGGAAAGAGCTTGCACAGAGGCTGAGGCTGGGCCTCCCACGGAAGCTGGAAGTAATGTCTGCGGGGTCCCGCCACTCCCACCCCCCGATAGCCCCCGGCCCTAAACACTGCAAACAGGCAGGTCACACCGAGCACCACCATGCCCTAGGGTCTGGGGTCTCAGACAAGCCGGGCAGAGGCGCCCACATGTCCCGGCCCCCCGCGGCCGGCCAGGCTAGGGACTGCACACTTGCCAGCAGAGTGTGGGAACCTCTGCATACAGGCCCCAGGCACCTCCTGGCAGCAAATGCAGAGCAGGAAGCCACCTCCGCCGGCCCCCGCATCGGGAGCGGGGTCTGTGTCACAGCACCCGGCCCGCGCAGGCCGACACGCGCGTTCGGTCACAGGCCTGCAGTCACCACGCGTCACAGCGCCCGTGGTCACGACTTACCAGGCGCCCCACCCTGAGAAACCGATGGCCTGGATGACAGTCAGGACAAACTGGGCTCCGAAGACGAAGAAAAATGCCATGAAGTTGAAGGAGCTGTCAGCCCTGGAGGAACAGGACGTGCCTGTCAGGGTGGCACGGCTGTGCTCCCGCCCACAGGGACTGACCAACGCGGCCACGGCACAATCCGCTGCACTCTGCCCTGAGGACACGCTGTGCCCACTGGGTCCCCCACGCCTGAGGACGGCGCAGCCGCGGGCACGCAGGCTGCCCATCTCGGCGGCCGGAGCTTCCCCTGAAGATGGCGCCCTGCGGATTCCAGAGGCCCCCCACTCTGTCTGCTGCCCCAGGATGCCTGCAGGTCCCTGAAGGACGGCGGGAGGGGGCGGGGGCGTCTGGCCATGCAGGGCTGCTCCTGGGCAGCCCCCAGGCCTGCAGCGTGCAGTGCCCTGTGCAAGGCTGCCGGCTGGCCCTGACCTCGGGCGCAACCCCGTTTAGCTCCAGTGGGTGTAAGGGGGTTCAGCCTGAGGGCCGGGGGCTCAGGAGCCACCGGGGCCCAGCCTGCATAGTGGCAGGCCGGCTGGGGTGAGTGCCACTGGCAGATTCGCAGCGGCCAAATGGGGAAACCACCCAGGTGCCTGTCACACACAGGTGAACCATGCAGCGCAGCTGTCCACACAGGAGTGTCACTCGGCTGTGAAAGGGGGGAGGCACCAACACTCACCACCAGGTGGACGGACCCTGAACACACGACGCTCATGAGAGACGCCGACACATGGGCCACGCGGTGTGTGAAATGTCCAGAACGGGCACGTCCACGGACGGAATGGGCGACTGGGTGTTGGGGTTGAGGAGGGGGAGGAGTGACTGCTGATGGGGACGGGGCTCCTTTTGGGTGACGGAATGTTCTGGACCTGGAGGGGACAGCTGTACAACCTCGTGAAGCCTCTAAAGACACTGGACTGTGCGGCCGGCGAGTTGTGTGGAAAGTGAAGCACACCCCAAGGATTATTAGGACACGCAACACAGTGGACTGCAGCAGGCCGCTGTCCGCAAAGCTTAACGGGGCCTGTCACCCACACTGGACACCAGGGACGGTTTCCGCACCTGGACTAGGGGACAGGCGCTGGTCCCACGTGGGCGGCACGGCAGACACACGTGGCTGGCGCGTGCTGCCTCCCTGCTTGGCGCCCACCCGGATGCGGCCGTACTCACCGGAAGGCCTTGTAGGCGGGTCGGAACCAGCACACGTAGCCGCAGGGGGAGAAGAGCAGCAGCCAGAGCAGCGCCAGGCCGAAGTTGGCTCCTGAGCCACCGCCGATCCACCAGGCCAGGCAGGCGACGAGGTTGACCGCCAGGGTGGCGCAGTAGACTAGGGAGGGGATGTGAGGGGCTGAGCTGGGCCTGGGGCTTGGGTGCCAGACCTGCCCGCCCTCTGCACAGGGACCACAGCCAGAGGGGGCTCCAGGGGACAGAGCTCCCAACCCAGCCAGCCCCGCCCTCTCGTCCAGCACACCACACCGCCCTCTGGGACCAACGGCATTGGAGGGGACATCTGTCACCACCTCGGGGCCCACAGCCTGAAGACAGGGCAGCTTTGGGGTGCAGGAGACCCCCCACGCCCCCTGTGCCACTCACAGAGCCACAGCCGGTAGACGCGCTTCACCAGGACCTGGTGTTCGATGGGGATCTCATCGGAGAAGTCCTGGTAGAAGCAGGGCTTCAGGGGCACGAAGCTGGGCAGCGGCGGAAAGTTGTTCTCCTTTCCTGCAGGGACACAGCGCCGCAGCGCCCTAAGCGACGGCCGGTGGCAGCAGACTGTGCCGGCGGGACCCAGTCAAGGCTCGAGAGGGGACGACCCTGGGTTCCCAGGGTGTAGCGTCCTCACGGGGTCCTCATGAGGGGAAGGTGGGAGGGTCACAGAGAGATGGATGAGGCCGCGCTGCCGGCTGTGACGAGGGGCAGGGGCCTCTGGAAGCTGGCAGGGCCGGGTGGGACCCCTGACCTCTAGGACAGTGAACTCTGAGCATTGCTCGTGGCCGTTTCCTCAGGCCGTCATGGGGCAGAGCCCATGCCCTGCTAACACCCGTCTGCAGAGACGGTTCTGGCACCCAGAGCGTGTGAGCTCCCTGGGGCCGTGCACCAGATGGCCACACGCTAACAGTTGCTCCCTCAGCACCGGGAAGCCAGGGAGCTCGGTGTCACACGGCCCTGCTCCCTCCTGAGGCGCCAGAGGAGGGTCCCCCCGCCTCTGCCAGCTCCTGGGGATTCCGGGTGTCCCTAAGCTGGTGGCCACGTCCCCCAGCCTCTGCCTCCATGGTCACGTGGCCTCTCCCTGTGTCTGTGTCCAGAGCTCCTATTCTCATCAGGACGCCTGTCACTGGACCATCCTACTCCAGCGTGACCCCTTTAAAGAACACCCCGCGAAGACACTATTTCCCCGCGAGGTCCCATTCCCAGGTCCCAGGGCAGGACCCAAACGTGTCTTTTCGGGGTGAGGTTGGACCTGCACCAGGAACCCAGCACTGCCCCGGCACCAGTCAGCATGCCCCGGTGCAGACCCACCCCTGCAGGGCACGCGTCCTGACACTGCCGGGCTGCCCTCACCGGTCTCCATCCCGGTTGAGGGGATGATGGGCACCGTGACCACGGGGTAACCGTGCGGCATGCCCCACACTGTGAGGAAGCTTCAGAGCAGGCGGGGGCTACCAGGAAGGATGGGGACAGGGTAGGCCTCACTCAGACGGTGGCATCTGCACAAAGACTCATGGGTGCAGAGGGGCCCCGCTGAGTCCAGGGATGGGTCCTGACTCCGCACAGCCGCGACAGGGATGAGGCGGATGACCACCATCCATCTGTGTGGCCCCTCGACACGTCTCCTTGGCTGAACTTTCTGTGCAGACTTGGGGCCCAGCACCTGGGTTCAGACCCAGCTCCTCCACTGCAGGCTGACCGAGGCCACCTCACTGCAGCCTCCCGGGGGAGTGAAGGTGTCACCTGCGTACAGACTTGAACCCCAACCCCGGGGCCAAACCCCAGGGCCACCCATGGTGCCAACAACAAAACCAGCCTCACACGGGAGCCTGGCTGGACCAGGACGACTTAAGTGGGACCCAGTGCTCCCGTCTGCTCGGTGCTGGGAGGCAGCCCCGATGCCCGCTGTGGGAGCAGGTGCGTGAGCTCTGTGCCGGGGGGAGGTTACAGGGGTTGCAGAGGGGCCCGCCCTCCCAGGGACACATCCTGAAGAGACAGAGACACAGGAGCCGCACTGCAGAGCCCCAGACAAGACTCACCAGACATTTCCGCTGTGAGGACCCGGTGGGGCTGAAGCCTGCAGCCACCTGGAGGGGAAACAGCCACAGTCAGGGGGTCCCCATGGCTGCTGGGAACCCCAACACTGCTGCGGCCCAGCTGGCTGCTATGAGCTGAGTCCTAACCCTCAGGCTGTCCATGGGCATCTCTGGGCTCTGACACAAAAGGCCACCCCGAAAGTGTGACCTGAGCCGTCACCTCCCTCAGAGACCCTGGGCAGCACCTGCGATGGCAGGAGAGGAAGGGTCGGCCTGCGGTCCTCTGCCACCACAGTACGGCCCAGCCTCCTGAGGACCACCCCACTGCCTCTCGCTTCCCTGTCCCCCAGCCTTACACCACGACGGCTCTGGGTGCCTGCTGGTGACCGCAGAGCCCGACCTCAGAGCCCCCAAGCCTGGGTTCACATTCATTGCTGTCATCTCAGGCAAGTCACAAACTCTCTGCTCTGTGGTTTCGCTCTTTGAGCCTCACGGGGCCAAAGACCCCACTGAGACCCAAATGAAACTCCTGGGGACACGCCTGGCACCCAGCGGCCCTTCCTAGGGGCTGTGTGAGCTCATGCCACAGGACAGCTCCACACTCCAGTCCACCACCAACGTGGACAACCGAGCAGAACGGCTAGATCCATGAGGGCCCTGCGGGGGTACAGTGCAGTCTCCAGGAGAAGGGTGCCCCAGCCCTCACAGCACAGCTGGGTCTGAATCGATGCCAGGGCCTAGCCCCAGAGCAGGTAGGAGGCTGACCCTGGGATCCAGGCACTGGGGACAAGTTTCTCACCCACAGTCCAGGCGCAGAGGGTCCAGTGACGCTGAGTTCCCCGGGCTCACCCCCCCGACTTGGCAACAGCCCCATCGGAACGCACCCCCTGGCCCTGGCTGGCCCTCCCCGCAGCCCGGGCAGGCTCGCGCCCTGCCTGTGTCTGTCACCGCGCTGGCTGCTAGGTCGACCCCACCCCCGCCTGCCCTGCCCCACAGGCTGGGAGCATCCGCTAGCACGGGTTTGAGGATGGGCTCGGGGCAGGAATGGCCCAGGTGCCTGCAGTGCCGTGTGGTCACACAAGGCACGTCTGCCGGATGGACAAGTGGCCCCCTCCGAGTCCCACACCAACACGGTGGCTCTAGTGCGGCCGCTCTGTGACACACGCCCACTGGCCCCCTTCGGGGAACCCTCTGGCCACCTGGGAAGGACAGGAAATGGGATGGCCCCAAAGAAGCCACTGGGCCGGCTAAGTCCAGACCCACCCTGGCCGGCCACACCCTGAAGAACGAGGACGCAGGTGGCTCTACCCATTCAGCCCCGCGCACGCCCCCTCAGCAAGGCCACCCACGACTGTGCACAGACACCGACGGGGTTTCAGGGTCATGTTTATTGTCACAGGTCAGAGCAGACGGCAAGGGGACATGATCCTGGTGGACTCGAGGTGCAGGCGGCTGGAGGAGTAGGGCCTGAGTACCCCCTGCAAGGCCCAGCAGGACCCCCAGCTCCGGCGCAGCAGAACGCGCAGTCTGGCGGAGACGCAGGCCCGTGCGCTGGCGGGAACGGCGTGGTGCCGGACTGTGCGGCGGGAAGATCCCTGAAAGCCGCGGGCAGGATCCAGGCTCTGGACGAGGAGGGAGCCGGTCCGCGAGGACCTGAGAGGAGGCCGCAGCGCCTACGTGTCAGGATCCAGCCGCTGGCACTGGGCGCCCAGCACGCCGTGGAACACCTGGAAGCGGTGGTTGAGGTCGGGCTGGGCATGCAGGCGGAAGCGGGAGCCCAGGGCGCCGTCGGGGGAGGCCGCCCCGTAGAAGACGCGCTGCATGCGGGAGTGCACCAGGGCCATGGCGCACATGGAGCAGGGCTCACAGGTGACGTAGAGGTCGTAGCCGGTGCACACGTAGGGGAGGCCGTCCTCATCCGTGTCTTCGTCCAGCTTGCGCACGGAGCCCACCCGGATGCCCTGGGGGGCGGAGGCCAGGGCGAAGGAGCAGGCGGGGTGGGGCCCGAGGTCGTAGGCACCGCGGCCCTGTCCCTGGGCCACCAGGTCGATGCATACCATGGTGGCGTGCAGCAGGGGGCTGGCGGCGCTGCTGCAGTCGTGGCCCGTGGCCAGCACGCGGCCAGAGGACGGGTCCACCACCACGGCCCCCACGGCCTTCAGACCCCTGGCCGCCGCCTGCCGCGCAGCCCGCACGGCCCGCTCCATGTGTGCCTGCATCTCCGTCCGCTCCCGCGCCGAGAAGAGCTGCCCGGCCAGGGCGCGGGTCACATGCTTGTCCTCGTGGAAGGACGTGGGCCAGTGGGCGCGCGCCTCCTCAAACTGGCCCCTGGTCAGGGGCGGCCAGGCGGGCACGGGCACCAGGAAGGGCTGCCCCAGGCCTTGGGGGTCGACGGCCGGCTGCGGCAGGAGCTCGGCCAGGGAGCGCGTGCCTGCGGCCGGCCCTGCCAGGCACAGCAGCATCTCCAGAGCGTGCGAGCGACTGGCGTCGCGGCTTGGCCGCACCCTCTTGAGATGAGGCTGCGCAGGCAGCGGGTGGACGGCAGCCACCTCCTTGATCAGGCGCGAGGTCTGGCGCTTATCGAGAACGGGCGCAGCATAGGCCAGCACCAGCTCCACGTCCCTGGCCTGCTGCTCTGACAGGACTGGGAGGGCTTGCCACGGCGCGGGCTCTCGCTCTGGGCTCCCGGCCTTCTCGTCCCCACACCGCTCCATGCTGCCCAGGGGCTCCATCCTCGGCTCGGCTCCGACTGTGGGAGACAGAGATCGAAGCAGAGCATCATCCGTCAGCTGCAGGAGGCCCGGGGGCACCAAAGAATCCATCCTGGGCGCGTGCCGGATGCGAGGGCTCGTCCTGGGTAGGATGCATCACCGGTCATGCTCACTCATGTCTGCACGGAGTTTAGGCCGCCACTGACCCCGCCCCGCTGGCCTCTGAGATGTGCCATGAGCGGCAACGCACACTGGGTCACCGGGGTTAAGGTGGAAGAAAGAGCACGAACCGCCTCCTAGGTTCTTTCACGTTGGCTAGGTGTCGAAGCTCAAACACTGTTCCTCCACACTTTCCAAAAACGTGGCTTCTTAAAGACTCAACGTTACCTGTGCCTCGCGTGCCCGTCCCCTGGTCAGGACTGCCTTGGGTGATGTCAGAGAAACACCACAGAAAACCTCAACCCGGTTCTGGAGGCCTTGGGCGCCTCGGACCACCCAGAACCTAATCCTGCTGGCGACTCGCAGCAGACCAGGCCCTCCTGTCCCATCCCCGTGGACGAGAGCGCTGAAGTCACAGGAGCTTTCATCGCTCGTGACGTGCCTCCCGGCTCAGTCCTCAGCCCCACAAGCCCCACTGCTGTTGGCCGGGCCCTTCAGAGAGCACTCTAGCTCTGTGTGTCCTAAGCTTAGTACAAGCTCAGCAAACGTGCTGAAGCTGGGTGCCGGTGGCATCCATGAGAAGGGGGCCGCGTGGTGGGAGTCCCAGGGCGCCTACAGGCGGGCCCATGGTGCCAGCTCCAAATCCACCCTGGCATACCATATGCCAAGACCGCACAACCTGCATGGCCCACCCAGGCTGCGGATGCTCCCACTGCCCGCCGGGCACAGATAGATATAGCCTCGTTTGTCCCTCCAAGAGCACAATCTCTGTCTGATCAAAACAAAACAAGCGACAAATAAAAGAGGCTGCCTTTGGGACACTGCCAGTCAGGCCACCAACTCCCAGGAAGGAGGGATGAAATGTCACAGAACGGTCGCGTGTGACCCAACAACTCCACTCCATTCCGAGGTGTGCACCCAGAAAACTGGAAGCCCACAGCCACACAAAGCCTGTCCACGCGTGTCCACAGGGGCAGGATTCACAAGAGCCAAAAGGTGGAAACGACCCAAGTGTCCATCCACTGACAAATGGACACACGCCGTGCGATCCGTCCACACAGGGGAACGTTGCTCAGCCTGAAAGCGGAGTAAAGGGCTGACCACCGCCACAATGGGGACAGAAGCCGACAATATTAAACACAGGGGAGAAGCCGGCCACACACGGCCACACGGGGCGTGATTCCATCTACGTGGAACGTCCAGCACGGGTGCGTCCACAGGGACAGAAAGTGGGTCAGTGGATTGCAGGAACTGCCGGAGAGACATATGTGGCTGCTAATGAGGACACGTTTCCTTTTGTGGTGGTGGAATGTTCTGGAGTTAGATAGCAATGACAGCTGCACAGACCCACAAATGTACTAGAAACCACCTACACGGATGCTTGAAGGGGGTGAACTGGATCTCAGCAAAGCCGCGGTGGAAGCAAACGGGGAGGGGGAAGGACACCTAGGGGACAGCAGGTCAGCAGACCCCACAGAGGCACAGGACCTCAATGGTGGCTGCCAGCTGCGGTTACTGTGACACTGTCCTCATGCTTCCACGAGCGGGCTCCCCTACTTCTCCCAACAACCTGGGGGGAGACCCTGGGACTGTCCCGTCTACAGGACTAGTGAGGCTCCTGGAGGCAGAGGACTTGACCAGGGCACGTGGCTGGTGCCCATCGGCTCAGGGACTCTGCCTTCCAGGCCCATCAGGAAGATGGAGGTCCTGAGCCCCCTCTACAGATGAAAATAAACAGGCTCTGCGCTGGCTGGGTGGCCCACCCGAACCCCACCCATGTCCCCGGGGGGCAGGCCAGACCACCTGTGAACAGACTCTGTGCACAAACACTCTGCTGAAACGCACCCAGGATCTGAAGCGTGGCTAGCGGCAGCTGCCAACTCTGGGTTCCTCTTTCCATCCCCAAAGCCCCAGAGCAAGTCCCAGCTCCAGGTGCCCCAACTGCTCCCACGGTCCTCGCCCCAAGCTCCCCCCGGGGCCCACCCCACTCAGTCCTTTCCCTGGGTATGCCCACCTCCTTCCACTCACTCTATGGCCACCTCCTAAAACGTCTTAGCAAAGGACCCCGGGAGGAGGCCACAGCCTACTCGGATGCTGCGGTCACGTGTTGCGATGCCCCTGCCCCATCCAGGTCAGGGAGGCTCAACTGTCAGCAGCCTCCAGAGGGCCTGGAGCACCAGGGAGATGGACCCCTACACGGAAGGCTCCTCAGGAGCTTAGGACCACCTGCCACCACAGCACCCCACCGGAAAATGAGCATGTACTGGAGGAAACTCCTGGGGACACTGGGTGGAGGTGTGTGGGGGCGCTGCGCCTGGGGTCCCAGCAGGAGTGGACTGGCTCTGAGAGGAACATGGGACACAGTGCCCATCCAGTGAGCTAAGTCAGCTCCGCAGGCGACGTGAACCTCAGGCAGGAGGCTTTTTCCTTTCTTCCTGGATTAGGAAGGAAACAGTCTGGACCTGGCTGTGTCCTGGCCCCATTTCCTGGCTGTGGGGCCTTGGGCAGCTGTCCTAACCTCCACCGCGCAATGAGAATCCATCCCCACCGGGCAAGGCTGGCAGGACAAGTGAGAAAGCCCATGAGAGGCTGCACCACCCTGGTGGTAAACCACCTGGCCGCTCCTCAGCGGCCCAGTGCCCTGGCTGCAGCGGCAGAGTCCAGGAGGGCTCCTGGGAGGTGGTGACCCACAGCTGGGCCTGGAAGGCGGGCAGGGAAGGGCAGGGAGTCCAGAGCAGCAGGAACAGATCGTGCTGGAGCCTCAGACGCGCCCAGAGCTTCGGATGCAGCTTCCAGGTCTCAGCCCACCACGAGCGGAGGGGACCGCCCTCCGTGTTTCTAACACGCGCCCCGGTCACGTGGCACCTGCAGGGAACAGGTGACAGACACCTCCCGGGACACCCCATCAATCGAATTGCAGGTAACAGCACTTCCTTAGCATGTGTTCCGCGCAACCCACACTAAAAAGTGTGTTTGCGTGTAATTCGGCTGTAACGGGGTGCCCTGCGCGTTGACCCGGTGACCCTGGCGCCCCGCGGGAGGGCCTTCTGTGCACGAAAGTTCCAGACCCTCGGGCTGGTGGGCCGTGGGGGAGGCCCGTGTCCGGGGGCGGCATGAGTAAGGGCTTGCACGTTCACACTCCCGAGTCTGGGGACCGACCGAGGTGAGCAGGACGCAGGGACCCCGGGCGCCTGCGCCCAAGGCCGAGAGGCAAGTGACCACGCGGCGCGGGCGGGGGTACGTGGGCCCCGCGACGACCCGCGCGAGGCGTGCCGGAAGTGGCGGGGCGCACGGTGCCCCCGCGCCCGGCCTCAGGGGCGCGCGCGCACGCGCAGGAGGGCGCGCCCGCGGGGAAGCGAAGCCCGGTCTCCCCCGCGCGCACGCGCACATGCGCCGCCGCCCGGCCGCCCGCGGCGCGCGCGAGGCTGGGCTGGCTGTCCCTGTGCCCCTGCGCGTGCGCCCGCGCGGCGGCCCCCGACGCCGAGGCCCGCGTCGCCGCGCCCGCCCGCCCGCCGCGGAGGCCCGGGCCGCGAACACCCAAGGCGCCGGGGCCGCGCGCTTACCTGCGGGGACGGGAGCGAGCGCCGCGCTCCCCCAAGTCTTAGCAACCGGCCCGCCGGCCCCGCCTACGCCTGGCGCCGCGGTGCACGACGGGAGCGTAGTTTCAGGGGCGGGGTCGGCGCGAGCTGGAGGCGGGGCATAAACTACAATCCCCACAATGCGGCGCGCGCGGCCGCTCATGTGACCTGGGTGACTGCTCTTCGACCTGACTCCGGGTTCGCGACCCAACGGGGTGGGCGGGGAGAGTCGGCCCTTTGGGAGATCGGCAGAGCGGGGAGACCGAGGCGAAGGGGCTTACGACACCTGCTGCAGTCACTTCCCGAGCCCAGTCTGCTGTGGCCGCGCGGTTCCGTCCGGAGGGGCGGTCCCTACTGCATGGGGCCATCTTCCAATTCTGGTGTGGGGCTCCTGCGGACCCCTGGCCTCAGTTTTTCCGTCCGCTCAAGGCGATGGGAGCCGTTTGACTCTCTGGAAAAAATGCTAGTTTTGCAGGCAAATCCACTTATTCATTCTGGTTAAAATAAACTGGTGTAACCCAGGGTCTCTCAACCAGGAGCAGTTTATCCCCCCAACCGCAAAGAGACAAGGACACTGTATGGGGACATTTGTAGCTGTCGCTGCATCTTGCATCAAGTGGCATCAAGACTAGGCCAGGGATGCTGTTCGACAGACCACACACAACGCAGGGCACAGGCTGCCGGGAATCGTTGCCACCCAGCACTTACGTGAGAGTGAAACCCTAGCAGCAGAGAACAGACCCCAGAATGAGTGCTCTGTGCTGGGACAGCACTGTCTAAGCACCTGGATCCAGCCACGCCTGAGTCAGGAAACCTTTCAAATTCCCCATGTGTTTTGTTTTGTTTTGTTTTGTTCTGTTTCGTTTTAAGCTAATCTGAGTCATGATTTCGGTCCATTTTACACCAAGAGCTTTGATCAATAGAGTCCCTTTTGTCTTGATTTCAACATCCTTCACAAGTTACATGACCCTCAAAACTCATGGCAACGGGTTCGTGTCTAGAACCAAAAGACTGGAAAAACTGTGGAATCGGTTCCCAGTTGTGAGCCTAGTGGCTGCGAAAAGCTCCCTAGAGTCGGTCAGAAGCCTGGGTCAGCTGCTGCCCAGCTGGGTGGCCATAAGCTTGTCCATGTCTGTAAGATAGTTAAGGAATGAACCCAGGGAGGCACCAAGTTGGGTGGCCTGTGTTTATTTGGCTCACTATCCCGATGACGCTCCAAAGTTGCTACAACGGTCCTATGGGGCCCAGGTGCTTCCCTCTTTTGTGGCAATCCTCAGTCTAGGCACTTCCCATACATGGGGCGAGGCAGCAGGACTTCCTTCAACTGCCCGGGGAAGACCGATCAAAGCCTGCCGGACCCTGACAAGGAAGGGAAAACACCATCTCCTGTCTCCCAGAGGTTTACTGTCCGCAGGAGGTCTCTCGATAAATTAATCCTCACCTAACTCACCAGACTCTTAGAGGGCACTGCGATCCCATCACACACACACACAGAATTGATCAGCCACCAACCATCGGTCACTCACCCGGCCAGAAAACATTCACTTCCAAAAGCAAATTCAAATGTACCCAAATTCTAAAGCATGACCTCTTTGCTCAGAGCCCCCCTCCTTCTTTATTAATGCCAACAGCACCTGGTCTTCCTGGGTGGTCTCCCATCCAATCCAAGTACTAACCAGGCCCGACCCTGCTTAGCTTCCGAGATCTGATGAGATTGGGCTTGTTCAGGGTGGCATGCTTATAGACTATTCAGAGCCCTTTAACCTTTAGGGAACCCTGATGTCCACTACCGCTAACCCACCCAGTTCTCTGCTTTCCCAGGTCCCAGAGGCTGACACTAATGAGATGATAATATTAAAAACCATTATTACTGATTAATAAGGGTGAATATTTACAGAGCACTTATTTGAAACCCAATGCTGTTCTGGTTAACTCCTTATACTATCTCTTTCAATTCTTGCTACAATTCCCTGGGACAATACAAGTGCTGAAGCATTGAAATGACCTCTCCACATGACACGGGACTAGAAATGCACCTCATAGGGCATGTAGTTTCAATTGACTCTCCCCAGAGCCCTGGCCACATGGAACTGGGGTGTCGAGGGAGGGGGCCCCCATCGCAAATAGTCCTGCTCTCTCCTGGCCCCCCTCTTTGTTTTAGAGTCTTCCCAGTACTGGTTCTCTGGTTGTCTGTCGTTTACCTAGAGTGTCTGCTCCACTAGGGCTGAAGGGTTTTTTGCTGTGGATCCCCACTACCTGGCCCAGAGCAAGTGCTCGATGCTGGCGAACAGGCAATGTCGTTGTTGTTTGTTAATATCATGTCGTTATTTGAGCATGACAAATGGGATTTCTCACGCATCCCCGACCCTCACCTTGCGCCCTTCTTCCCGACTCTCCAAATATCAGACGGTCAATGTCGCCACCTTCCGACCAAAGGCGGCACTTTCCGGGACAGCCACAGCCACATTGCCCCTGGCCCCTGGGGGTCAGGGAGACCCAGCACCTGGCTCCAGGGGTGCTGCTCCACCCTGCCCCCACTAGTGCAGAGGCTGAGAGACCCAGCCTGGACCCAAGAGGACACGGAAGTCTTCGTAGGGACCTTGGGCAAGGGTGCTGCTGGGTCTGATGGTGACTCTGCTTTCAGCCCTCTGAGACGCTCCCACACCGCTTTGCGTGGTGGCTGCCCCATCTTACATGTGAGCCCAGTTGCCACGTGTGTGGGTTCTGACCTACCCACCCCCTCCCTAACGCCTGTTATTATCTAGATTTCGGGGTACAGCTGTCCTGTGTGGTGTGAAGGGCCACCTCCCTCCGATGGCTCAGCTGTTGGGGACACAATCGTTATTTTGTGCTTACAACCTGCCAAGCCTGATAAACTAAAGACAAGGTCATTTCTGATGCAGTGGCTTCTCTACAGAGCTGATGCAAGTGTTGACTTCATGGTGACCGGAGCGGTCAGGGAAGGTGTCTCTGCAGAGGTGACACTTTCCGAGCCCCAGATGACAAGATGTTTTCTGTGGGAAGAGAGTTCCAGGCAGGGGTGATGGCTTAGGCAAAGGTGCTGAGGCGGGCCCTTTTTTAACTGGGAGTGTCCCCATGGGTGACATTTGGTGAACATAGGGGCATGCGAAGGACAAGAGGCCAGAGAGCTTGGTCACTTGAGAAGCCACTGGGTGGTTTCGATGACAGCTGAACTCATGTATACTCTGTGACCCAGGAAATCAACTTCTGACAGGCCAGATGCCTGTTATGGACTGGATGTGTCCCCTGAAAGCCACATGTTGAGATCCTAATTCTTGGGACCTCTGGATGCGACTGTATTGGGAGATGGGGTCTTTAGAGAGGTGACAAAGGTAACATGGGGCCATCACAGTGGGCCCTGATCCAACACGACCAGTGTCCTTTTAAGAGGAGATGACACAGACATGGATGGAAGACTACATGAGGACTGGGGAGAGAGGACACAAGAGAAACCAGCCCTGCTGACTCCTTGACCTCTGAGTCCAGCCTCCAGAACTAGGAGAAAACCAGACTGTTGATTGAGCCACCCCTGTCGTACTGGACAATGGCAGCCCCAGCAAACTGATCCGGCACCCCATGAACCAGAGTTCATGTCCACTGAAAGACTCGTGTGAACATCCACAGCCCCAAACTAGAAACGACCCAAGTATCCACCTGCAAGGATGAGCCTACATTGACCTGCCATTGTCACCCGACGTCCGTATTGATCATCGGGGTTCTCTGTTCGTGTCGCACATTCTGTGGGTCTGGACGAATGTGTAATGACACGTACCACCTGCTCCAGGACCAGATAGAGCATTTTCTCTGCCCTGAAACTCCTCTGTGCTCCACCCCTCCACCCACCCTTGGTATCCGCTGGTCTTTTTACCGAATCCATGGCTTTTTACCTGTCCTTGTGCAGTTGAATTAAGCCACACCGTCAGAATCTGTGCACACTGCAGTCTGTAAGTTGCTTCTTCACTTTTTTAAGCATCATCTCCAGCATTTGGATTGGTGGACTCAGTAAGCAGACAGCCCGCTCCACACTAGACCCAGAAAGGCCGAGGAAGGGGGGATCCACCCTCTGGTCTGAGCGTGACAGCCGGGCAGTCCACCGTCTCCCACCCTTGTCCTGGGCTCCCACTCCTCCACCCCACTCTCTCTCTCCTGGGTCTGTGGAGGGCAGATGGAGGGGCGTGGCACATCTTAGCCTCCCCAGGGGTGTGAGCCAGGTTCCCCAATTAAATCTGTGCCTGCGTGTCTCTGTTTCTATCCTGAACCGCCGTGCAGTGCGTTTCTCTGGATAACTCTGACCAGCACAGGCTGCTGGGGTGGTTCTCTCAGCACCCTCTTCTTCTCTTCGCAATCTGACTCCTGGGGATTGGGTGCAAGGTCTGGCTGCGCAGACCACAGCAGAGGGGCTGGGGGCATGATTCCATAGTGCAACAGAGAGCACGTCTGCTTTCCACGCAGAAGGTCCTGGGTTTGCGCCCCAGTGGAGCCTTGCTCCATGGTCTAGGCTATGACACCCTGAACAAGCCCAGTTAGTACTTGGATGGGAGACCACCCAGGAAGAGCAGGTGCTGTAGGCATTAAAAAAAAAAAAGAAAGAAAGAAAGAAAGAAAGCTGAGGGACTGGGGTCCCGGAAGGGCTTCCTCGGGAAGGCCACTGTGCCACTGGAGCTGGTGCAGTTCTAACCAACCTCTCCTCCCCACCCCCGTCAGCTGGGTGACCAGTGCTATTTTAGGATTCCTCACTTCCTTCCTGGCTTGTGACAAGATCCCATTTCCTGACCGGGTCTCACTTTCTCCCTTCTGAGACCACTTACTTGCACTGCATGTCAGGCTATTTCTCCACCAGCCCCGGAGGCCTGGACCTTGAACTTGGCTTTCCCAGCCCTTTCCACAAATCAGAACTGGTAACATCATTTGCAGATCTCAGTTCAAAACAAAAATATGAGATCCCTGGTTCCAAAGTCATTAGAAATTTCAAGACAGCGGCCACAGGGTGTAAATCATGGGTGGGGCCCTTCCGAGCTCAGCGCCCTGGGTGACTGCATGGGTCTCAGCCCATGAAGCTGGCACCTCCCCAAACACCCGGTGCTCCCCTCACCTCGGAGTTCATGAACTTTTATTTATTTATTTATTTATTTATTTATTTATTTATTTTATCGTGGTGAAGTATGCATTTCATAAAATACACCATCCTAAGCATTTGGAAGTGCACACTCGGTGGCTTTATGCTCATTCACATGTAGTGCAGCCATCCCCATCGTCCACCTCCAAGACTTTCTTATCGTCCCAAACTGACACTCTGTCCCCTGTCCCCATTACACACTCACTCCCTTCCCCTCCTCAGCCCCTATCATCCACCATCTACTCTCTATCTCTGGATCTGACTCCTCTGGGGACCTCACAAGAGTAGAATCACACGGGATGTGTCTTCCGTGTCTGGCTTATGTCACTGAGTATAATGTCCTCAGGGTTCACCCATGTTGTAGCAGGTGTTTGAATGTCTCTCTTTTTTAAGGCTGAATAATATTCCATCGTGTGGATGGACCAGGTTGTTTATCCGTCATCCGTCTGTGGACACAGCATTTGGCTCCTGTGAGTCATGTTGCCACGAACGTGAGTGTACGAGTCTCTGTTTGAGTCCCTGCTGTCAATTCTTTGGGGTACCTACCGAGAAGCATAAGGATATGTTTTTAACACCTAATCTTTTGTTCGCCATCTGGCTTTATTTTGGTCTCTGCCTGACCATAACAGTGCAATGCATCCTTTGCCAAACAAAACCAAAACAAATTCAGAAGATGTTGAAGCATGAAGAGAAAAAATATCACTCGTCCCCTCACCCCTCACGTTGTCCTTCATTCCCACAGCAGCATATTTCAGAAAGGGATGCCTGTGACTGCTATTTTCCTGGACACAGCTTGGGGACCTTCTCATTAGAAGCCTCTGTTTCCAGGAATCTTCCCTGAAGGTCCCTGCCCGAGATTGTGAAATGCCTCACATGCTTTTGCTGTTCTGGCCACAACCAGAACCAACCTCCGTGTGCAGCAAGAGGGGACTGTGTGCACAAGGAGCGGGCCAGGCCCAGGGATGTGTGTAAATGCATTACTGGCAGGCTGAGGTAGAAGAAGTGTCCATCTGCATGATGCTTATAGAAAGTAGCCCAATAAAATGATTGGAGATGGCAAGGCCTGATGGAAATAAACAGGGTGATGGGACATGGTAGGAACTTTGGCTGGGGGTGGTCAGGGAGGGCTCTCTGAGGTGACATTTGAACAGATGCCTGAAGATGAGGAGGAGCCAGCCATGTGGCTGTCTTGAGATAGGGTGCTCTAGGCAGGAGGCATTGCTTGTGCAAAGGCCCTGAGGTAGGAATGAGCCTGGCAAGGCCAGCACCGCTGGGGAGGAGACAGTTAAAGAAAAAAGGGGTGAAAGGGAGGGAGCATAAATGGGCCAGCGGCTGGACCCCACAGGGCCTTTGGGACTGTGCTGAGACATTGGGAGAGTTAGGGCAGTGCTTCTATCTTTGCAGAGTGCCCTCTGGGCAGTGGGGGACCTGGGTGGTGGAGCCGGAATGAGGCAGGGGCAGGTCCCAGCCAGAGGGGGGCTAGGGAAGGAGGCTGTCAACAGGCCTGAAGAAGTCGCAAGGAACTCTGAAGAAATCTGGCCAGGCTGTGACCTTCAGACCTCAGGAGGACCGCAGCTGGCGCTGGGAGCCTTGAGGGGAGTGAGGCAGGGGGACGCTGGGACACCCCTGAACAGCCCCCTAACACACCGCAGGGGGAAGCAGTGGCAGACCCCGGCCAGCAGGCCCATACTGGGGGCCAGAAGAAAGCAGCTGGAGAACAGCTTTGGGCAGTGTCCATTCTGGGTCTTTTCCAGACGGCTGGACCCAAGGAATGGGGCCCTGCGGGCGGGCTGGCCAGGGAGCGCAGAGCCTCAGGCTTTTCTCTGAAAATGAAGATAAAGATTAGAGTCCCTGGGAGGAGCCGGGCAGGCGCCGCCTGCTGGGGATGGGGGTGGGGAGCCCGCGGTGGAAAAGGCCTGCAGGCAGGGGGCCTGGAAGTCTAAGGCTGTCCGACTGATCCAGGTGGCCCCAGCAGCCTCTCTGCCTGCGTCACTGTCCCCTTCCCAGAAAGGCCCGCCCTGGCCGCCCCCTCAAAGAGGCGCCAGTCCTCTTCGGCCCGCTCGCCATTTTGCTCCCAACCCTCATCCCCATCCTGTCCCTGCAGCCTGAGCAGAGCGGCGCGGGCCGAGTGGGCAGCGCGGGGCACCCGCCTCAGGCACACAATGCGAGGGACGCCAATTTCGCAGCATTTCCTCAGAATATGAAAAAAGCTGAGACGAGCTCAAAGGAACCCCTGAGGCACATTTAAATAAAAGCAGGATCCGCCCCTGCACTTGGCACAGCCTCGCCTCGCTCGTCTCTTCCCGGGCCTGGACCTGGAACGAATGAAAAAACCTTATCAATGACGGGGTGCGGTCTCTGCTGGGAAAGCTGGGGCCCCGCCCACAGCCAGGTCTCGCCCACCGCGGCGCGCCCCGGCCAATGGACGTCCAGGCCACGCCCCAAGCCCACTCACCTGCCAACCACAGCTCGGCTCCCAACCGCGCTCGGCCCCGCCCACCGCAGCCCAGCTCCGCCCCCAGGAACCTAGTTGCGACTCCGGACGCGCGCGCAGCCGACGCCGGGGCTCGGGTTCCTCCTGCCGCCGCGCGCGCCTGACGTCACTTCCTGGGCGGTGGTGGGAGGGAGGCTCATTTCCGCCTGCGGGGAAGCGGCGGCGGCGGCGGCGGCGGCGGCGGCGGCGGCGGCGGCGGCGGCGGCGGCGGCGGCGGCGCAGGAGGCCGGGCCGCAACGCCGAGGGACCGACGGACGCACGGGCGGGAGGCCGGGAGCCATGGAGCGCGGCCCCGGGGTCGGGGTGCGCGGGCCGCGGCGGTGAGTGCTGGGCAGCTGGGGGCGCGGCCGCGCGCGGCAGCCTTGGTGCCGCCCGTGGCCGTTTGGGGCTCCGGGCCGGGCCGCGAGGCCGGGGCAGCCCGGGTGGACGCCTCCAGGACTCGGCGCCCGTGGTCCCGGCCGCAGGGCCCCGCCCAGAGGTGGGGGCCACGGGCCGGCGTCCCCAACCCTGGCAAAGCCCTGTCCGCCGTCCGCTCGGCCCCCCGACGTGGGGCGGGCGCCCGCTCTCCGGGACGCGGCCGCCCCCTTCCGGGCGTGCGCCGTCCGAGCCGCGGACCCAGCCCGGCCCTGACGCGGCGCCCCTGCCTGCGCCCGGGCCCCGCCGCAGCCCGCTCAGGAAGCCGAGCCCTTCTAAGCGTCTCCCTGACGCCCCTCTCAGCTTCCCGCCTGCGCTCCAGGCCGCTGAGCGGCCGCTTCCCCCAAGCCCTGGGGTCCGTCCGCCGCCCGGGGCTTTTGCAGGGCTCCCTGTTTGGCCCGAGATGGCTTCTAGCCTGCAGCAGGGCTCATGGGCAGGGCCCGACCCCGGCCCGTTTCCCTCCCGGGTCCGTGTGCTCGCCTCTTCCTCCCAGTGTCCGCTCTCACCGAGACGCACGGTTCCCATAACCGGATGTCACCTCTGGGCTTCTGTCCATGTTCTCCCTGCTGCTCTGTCCCCTGTCACCCGGTCATTTTGTCTGCAGTCTTCAGACTGCACCTTCTTCCACGCAGCTTCCCCCCCCCCCGCGACCGGCCGCCTGGCTGAGGCGCTGTCACAGGCATCTGCATTTGGGTCGTCCTAGAGAATTGCAATTGCCTTGTTCCTCTTGGGTCCTCGCACACTGCCAGCCCACGTGGGGCCTGGCAGCAGGTGCCCAGTATGTGCTTGTGAGTAGAGTTCCTGGGGCTCTGGGTGCCAGGGGTGTGCGCAGACTGAGTGACACACTTAGGTGTGCACCGAGCAGTCCTGGCTCCTGGGGCATACACAGTGACACCCAGAAATGACATGCAAGAGGTCCCAGGAGCTGGTGGCTCAAGTAGGGACTGTCCCCCTTCCCTGTTAAACCCAGCAGACCGTGTAGTGTCCCTCTTTCCTTTCTGCCCCTTGTCATTTGTCTATTTGTTTAGCTGGTGTTTGTTGAACAAAAGGAAACAGTGGCCCTGCCCTCCTGAGGTTTGTCTTTGGTTGGAACTTGGAGCCGTGAGAGCCTGGTGGGCATGGGGTCGGGGGGCCCTGACCTTGTTTGGAAGGCCTCCTTGAGGGTGCTGGAGGTGAGATGTGGAAGGTGGACGGGATGCGCGTAAGGGCCCTCTCATGAGGTTGGGGAAGGGGTCACCGGGAGAGGAACTGCATGGGCTCCGGCTCTGAGAGGGAGGGGGCAGTGTGGCCCGTCTGGGGAGAGGGAGCGTCGGGTGCCAGATGAGTGAGGCCAGAGAGGACACCTGAGGCTGCTGCTGACCTGGCAGGCCGTGGCGACAGATTCGATCTCCATCCTGGAAATAGTGGGAGGCCCCTGGGGCAGCCCAGGAGGGAGGTGGCGCAATCAAATCCATGCTGTGAAAAGGTCTTTCAGCTGCTCTGGGGGCAGTGGTGGCCAAGGGGTACCAGCAGGGAAGGAGACTGTTGAAGCAGTCCAGGTGAAAGGTGACAGGCAGGACCAAGAGGCAGTTAAAGGGACAGAGGAAGAACCAGCAGGCCGGGGTGATGGGTGGATTTGTGGGCGGGGTGACGAGTCAAGGACGACATCCTGGTTTCTGGAGTCAGTGGTTTCTGGAGCCAAACTCAAGTTTGGCCACCCGGGTGTGCCCCTTCGCATCCGATCTGCCTCCTGGCTCTCAGCCAGGCTTTCCTCAAAACCTGCCTTCACTGTGCTACCCAAGCGCCAGACCCTCCAGTCTCCCTTTGCACCCGCAGTGTCACCTGTTGGGGCTGGACCTCTTGAGAACATATTGCGTGACATTTAGGGACAGATAATTGTTTCTTGGGCAGGAGAGAGTGTTCTTGGGCACAGTGGGGTGTTCAGCAGCGTCCCTGGCCGTCACCTTGTCGATGCCAGGAGCACCCTCCCCTAGTCCTCAACCAAAAATGTCTCTAGACGTTAGTAAGTGTCCCTGGGTGGGGGGACTCATGTTGTCTGAGAACCAGCGTGATAGACTCTCCCCTCTGAAAGATGCTCGCTCATCAGGTGCACGTCCTGCCGCGTGTTGGGAACTCTTGGGGCTATCCATGCCTCCTTTGGCTTTTGTGCCTCTCCTACTCCCCCGGCGTGCCCTGAATCCAGGTGATGGCGGGATGTGGCTCTCTGCAGCCCTTGGTCTCAGGTCACAGGTGCAGAGGGAGTGGGTGTGTTTCTGGGCCTCAGGTTGCTCTGACCGGCTCTGAGTGTGAATGTCCCTGCCCAGTGGTTTTCAGATGCTGTGGCCCCCAAGCTCACTGCGCTGAGGTCGCACGCCGGGACGGGGTGGGGGCGTGTCTCCCCTCGGCCCAGGCTGTAGGGGTGGCGTAGTGAGTGGACAGGCCTTTTCCAGCCCTGGGTTGCCCCAGTCTCTGTGCCGGCAGCTTTGTGCACAATTGTGGTGGCTTTGGCGCTGTAGCTGTGGTCTGCCCCATACAGCGTTGCGGGGTGTGCTATGGAGAGGGCCGAGGGAACCCCTGTTCTGCTCCCATCTCATTTATTCCTCTGTGAGTGTGCAGTGTCAGCTCCGATGAAGAAACTGAGGCCCTGGGAGGGTGAGCGACTTGCCCAAGGTCCCAGAGCTGGAGGAGGGGCTCAGCTCCCGTGACCCCCCTGCACCCCAGCGGCCTGGCCCCCAGCACGGGGGAGAGCCATTGTCTGGCTCGTAGGCTTCCAAGCCTGAGATGTATCCTGCTTTTGTTCCCGGAGCCTTTGTTTGCTGTTTCCTCTGCCCAGCTCCTGTCTCTGGACACCACAGTCCTGCTGCGGGCCCGGCCCCCATGTGTGTCTCCTTGGGTCCTTCTGGTCATCAGGCTGTCCTTGCCTTGACTGCTCTGTGTCACCTGGGGGTGGCAGGTGGATCCTCAGAGGAGAGAGGGACTAA
This sequence comes from Cynopterus sphinx, assembly GCA_030015415.1. Lineage (NCBI taxonomy): Eukaryota > Metazoa > Chordata > Mammalia > Chiroptera > Pteropodidae > Cynopterus > Cynopterus sphinx. The sequence goes on along the minus strand of CM057390.1, from coordinate 37,291,210 downwards.
GGGAGGCGTTCGGGCCAGTCCTGTGGACAGAAACTTGACAGAGTGACAGGGTTTCTTGGGGCCTAGAGCAGGGCCCATGATGGGAAGAGCTGAGGTGGTCCAGGGGTCTGCTCGGCCCGCATAGCCGCAGGCCGTGGCTGGGCTGAAGAATGGACTTAAGTGGCAAGAGTTGATGACTGCAGGTCGAGGAAGGGTGGTAGCAGGCAGGGCCGGGTCAGCTTTGGGTCCTGCAGAGGTCGCTTGGCAGTTGCTCTGTCCATGCGGAGGGCAGGCTTGCCTTGCAGGTCCACAGGGACGGGGCTGGAGCAGTCTGAGCAGGAGAGAGTGGGCCAGGCCGGGCTGGGCCGGGCCGTGGGGAAGGCCGAGAGGCTCAGGTGGGGGCACTGGGCCTGTCTCCGGCGGTGCCCAGGAACCACATCTTGCTGCTCCTTGCAGGGTTTGCCTGTGTGCAACATGGAGACGCGAGGCTGCGAGGCTCCCACGGGCTCAGCTTGGACCGCGATGGGGCCGGGCTGCAGCCTCCTAACGGGGCTCTCATCTGGGGCGGTGGCTAGGGGTTGCCCTCCCCCCTGCCCGCGTCTCAGAGTACCCCCACCCCTCCCCTGCCGAGCGAGGCCCCCCCTGGTGCCCGGAGCCCGCCATGAACGGCCTGTCGGTGACCGAGCTCTGCTGCCTCTTCTGCTGCCCGCCCTGCCCTGGCCGCATCGCCGCCAAGCTCGCCTTTCTGCCGCCGGAGCCCACCTACTCGCTGATGCCCGAGCCCGAGACGGGGCCGGGCGGAAACGGGGCCGCCCCCTCGGGGACCCTGCGGGCCTCGGCCAGCACCCCCGGGCGCTGGAAGCTGCACCTGATGGAGCGCGCTGACTTCCAGTACAGCCAGCGCGAGCTGGACACCGTCGAGGTCTTCCTGACCAAGAGCAGCCGGGGCAACCGCATCGCCTGCATGTATGTGCGCTGTGTGCCGGGCGCCAGGTGAGCCTCTTGCGCCCGGAGGCGGCGGGAGCACCCCGGCTCATCCTTGGCCCCGCACCGCCCTGACGGGTGCAGGCCGTCTGGGCGTGTTTCTTGGCAAGGGGCCGGCCTCGCTCTGCCCTTGGCTGCCGCCCAGCCGCCCCGGGCCCTCAGTCCGGTGCCCTTCCACGTGCAGCCCAGGGGGCCCCCGGCACCTTGTCTTGCAGACGAATACCCGGAGGTTCAGGGAAGTGGCTTTGAGTGGCAGTGTCACATGCTCAACAAGGAGCCGCCGGCTTCAGGGTCCCTTGGGTCCAGTGTGACTCCCTGTCGAGGGTCCCCTGAAGCCTGTGGGCTGCGGTGGAGGGGGGCCTCTCGGTGCTTCTGCCTCAGACCAGGCGGGGTTCAGCCTCCAAGTTCCAAGGCCAAGTGCAGCCTGAGTTCTCTAGGCCAGGCTGGCAGGGGTGGGGAAGAGGACTCCAGGAGGCCATTGTCCGGGACCAGCCTGGTGCCTGCTCTCAGCTCACCTGCACGAGGGCCGAAATGAGTGTTGTCACCTTCTGCAGGAGTGAGAAGACCAGTCCCGCTCCGAACAGGGCCTGGCTGCTTTCACTGTGGGGCAGGGCAGGTGGGGCCGCCATTCTCGGGGGCTGTCGGAGCCCCTCCGAAAGGGACTTGCCTGCCGAGGGGTGGCTGGGTCCACCCCGTGCTGAGTATGTGACCGGTGGCCCCAGGGGTCCCTTCACAGAGGGGAAGCCTGAGGCTCCACCAGCAGTCCCCTGCCCAAGCCGGGCCACCTGGCAGCATAGGTGGCCTGTCCACCTCGTCGGCACTGCTGCCCTGTCCTGGGCGGCATGTGAGCAGCGCCCTGTGGCCTGTCCCCAGGTACACGGTGCTCTTCTCTCACGGCAACGCCGTGGACCTGGGCCAGATGAGCAGCTTCTACATTGGCCTGGGCTCCCGCATCAACTGCAACATCTTCTCCTACGACTACTCCGGCTATGGTGCCAGCTCGGGCAGGCCCTCCGAGAAGAACCTGTACGCCGACATTGACGCCGCCTGGCAGGCGCTGCGCACCCGGTGAGCTGTGTGCCGGGGTGTCCCCTTGGAGGGGACCGCATTCCATGGAACTGGGGGGGTCAAAAGGCACCCACCAGGGTCTCAGGCTGGCCTACTTGGGAGAGGAAGCCCGGCTAGGTCCCGGGGGTGGTCTGGGGGACAGAGAGCTGTCAGTGGCCACACTGGGGCGGAGGTGAGGCCTGACCTGTGTCCCCTCAGTGTGGTGACAAGGCATGCTTGGTGTGCCGGGAGTTGTGGTGGGCAGTCCGCAGACCCCGCTGGGCCGGGGCGGTGGGGGGATGCAGTGGGGCTGAGGGAGCAGTGGGCAGGGACCGGAGCTCAGCAGGGGCGTGTGAGGGCTGAGTGAATGGACTGGGAGCCCTGAGGCTGAGGGAGTGCTGGGGTGCAGGTGGGAATGAGTTGCTACGTTGGGGTTCTGGAGGCGGACCCATGAGGTACTTGGCCTCATCCTGGGAACAGTGGGTGCGGGTAGGGTCTCTCTGGGCCTGGAGAGTTCTGTTAGGCAGCTGGGTGCCAGCACAGCCCTGGTGGCTGGTAGGAGGAGATTAGCAAGCGGAGGATACACCCCACTGTCCTGGTCATCCAGGTGGTGGGCAGATGCAGAGGCACATTTGCTGGGTCTTGAGCCAGCATGCGGTCCTCCTGAGACACAGCCCTGCCCGCCGGGGCTGCCCCCTCAACCCTGCCTGGCTGACCGGCCTGACCCGCTCCTTCAGGGACCAAAGTCAGCCTGCCCTGGGGAGACAGGGCCCTGGCTGCCATGGTGATGCACTTGGCAGTGTCTGCGGCAGGCCTTGTGCTGTGGTCCTCTGGCACTGCCCTGGCACTGGGGACCCATCCTGGGTGGTGTGGTGCAGGTACATGCCCACCAGTAGCTGCCCCAGCCCTTCCTGCTGTCCCCCTTGGCCAGGTGTCATTGGCAGAATCGCACTCTGCTGTGGGCCAGGGCTCTGAGCTCTGTCCATTATCCGTCCGTCCTGCCACCAGCACTGACTTCCAGAGATCTGGTACCTCAGCCCCACTAGCTGAGAGGCAGAAGGAGAGAGGGAGGGAGGGTTGGGCACCAGCAGTGCCAAGGGATGTGGACCCTGGGGGAGAAGAGCCGTGCATCTGTCACCTGTCATGTTTGTCCAGGTGGAGATGTCCTGGGGCCGCTGGGGTCCTTTGCCTGGAGCTGGGTGATAGATAGGGCTGAGCTGGTGCTCAGCACAGAGGCAGCTGTGGCAGCCTGGGAGCAGGCCGGGCAGGGGTGGCCGGAGTGGTGGGTACAAGGCCAGGTGGCATCCCTGAGGCCCGGGGGCAGGCAGGGCTTAACCTAGGGTGCTGCCAGGACAGGGACAGGTGGGGATGGCCCTGGACCAACTGGGAGGTGGAGTCTGGCTGCCCAGGTGTATTCCCCGGGTGAGATGCCGACCTGCCCTGGCCCCTGACCACCAGGAAGAGGGCCATCCCTTTGGGATGGGGTTGTTGGTGTGTTGGAGAGCTTGACAGCCTCCTGTGTGGGGAGTGTGGTAAGTGGGTCCCTGTGCTGTAGGGAACAGACATGTCGGGGTGGTGGACCTGGCTTGGGGCTGGATCAGCCCTGTTGGGATCCTAGGGGAGGCGCCAGGGCAGGAGAAGGGGCTGGGGCCCAGAGGTGGGAGCTGGTGCTGAGGAGGGAAATCCAGGGCCTGGTCTCTAGGGAAGGTGCCCTGAGAAGTGGGTGGCCCCCTCCCACACACCCCCCCCCCCCCCGTAGCAGCCACTATTCTAATTGGGCGTGGGGACACTGAGGGCTGAGATTGGGAGGGCTGTCTTCATTCCCCACAAGAAAGGGGGTGGATGAGGGGTGGGGGTGGGGAAGAGAGTCCCCTCCTACCCCCCAGGGCAACCGGGAAGGGCTACAACAGCAGGGACAGGAAAACCCCAAGCAGATTCTAGGTGTGGCCCTGGTGAAGTGCGCAGGGTGACCAGGGGGAGCAGGAGAGGCCCCCGGGCTACCCTGCCCCGGGAGCCGCTGTGGGGCTCACACCATCGTGCTCCCTACACCTGACGAGGAGATGCTGTCAGAGAAAATGAGTGCAGAGCCAGGTGGCTTGGGGCTGTCCGGCTGCCAGGCTGAGTGGACCGCCTGGTGGCCTGCAGGGGAGGGTGGCTGGAGGCTGAGCTGGAGAACGGGGGAGGGGCGGGTGTGCATGGTGGCCCTGGCTGACCACTCCCCGCCGCCAGGTACGGGATCAGCCCGGACAGCATCGTCCTGTACGGGCAGAGCATCGGCACGGTGCCCACCGTGGACCTGGCCTCGCGCTACGAGTGCGCTGCCGTGGTGCTGCACTCGCCGCTTACCTCGGGCATGCGCGTCGCCTTCCCGGACACCAAGAAGACCTACTGCTTCGACGCGTTCCCCAAGTGAGCACCCCGCAGGCTGGGGTGGGGGCGGGGTCGCGGTGGGTGGGTGGGCCGGGGTGGAGGCCTGACGCGCCCCGACCCGCCTGGCAGCATCGAGAAAGTGTCCAAGATCACGTCGCCGGTGCTCATCATCCATGGCACGGAGGACGAGGTGATCGACTTCTCGCACGGGCTGGCGTTGTACGAGCGCTGTCCCAAGGCTGTGGAGCCGCTGTGGGTCGAGGGCGCCGGGCACAATGACATCGAGCTCTACAGCCAGTACCTGGAGCGCCTGCGCCGCTTCATCTCCCAGGAGCTGCCCAGCCAGCGTGCCTAGCGGGGCGGCGGAGCCGGAGCGGGTGGGAGGACCTCAGCAATAAGGCGGCCCGGACTCGCCTGGTGCCGGCCCCGCAGGGCTGCATGTAAAGCCCTGGTCGCCCCGGGCCCCCGAGGCCACTGTGGGCCAGGGGCCAGAACTGGCTCGGCCCGCGGGCTGTGGACAATGTACAGGTGACAGAGTCACGCTCTCCTTTCCTTTTGGAAGCAAAACAAAGGAAAAACGTGAAAAATTAAAGATTTAAAATTTTAGGGGTTCTCTCCTTGTTTTCATTGCTCAGCGACTTCATAGAGGATGCTGGGCTTGCACCCAGCCACCCGGGGAGAGTTCGGTACCAATGCAGAGGTCACCACATTCTTCCTGCAGGAGAGGGATGGGGGTCGGGACCAAGCCGGAGCGCCCCTGGAGGCTGCTCGTTGCCTGGGAGCTGACAGAGGGGTGCACAGCACTTGAACCCAGAACCCTGCCTGCCTAGATTGGTCGCGTCTCCTGGGAGGGCGGGCTCCTGGCTCATTCTTTCTCCTTGTCTCTTCCAGACCACCCTGGGAGAGGGAAGATGACCGCAGCGCATCTCCTCCGCCGGCTCTGGGGCCCCAGCGAGGCACCCTTCCCTCCCATGATGGGGACGCTGCGCGGTCGTTCCCGCGGTGGATGAGCACGCAGCGCAGTCTCAGGGCTGCCCTTTCTCGCCTGTCCTTTCGCACCCCCTGCACAGACGGATAGGACAAGTCGTCGGGGTCCCGGGGGATGGGCCATGGCTCTTCCTTTGCAAAGGGGGAGGCTGAGGTCCGGGGAAGGGCAGTGGCAGGTCGGAGGGCCCTGTGGGCTCTCCCCAGGAAGGGGGCCATCCCGACACGCCTCGGGGCCTTTGCGCTGTGTGTGCCCGGGTGCCCTTGAGGGCCGGTGCCTCGGGACCCGGGTTGGAGGCCGGGCTCAGCATCAAGCCATGTTCCCTGCGACCTCCAGGGCCAGAGCGCTAGAGCGGAGAAGACCTGGGAGACGGGTGTCCCGTCGTCCACCGCGGGGTCGGGCGGCGGCTCAGTCTGTGTCACGGGGCCGGGCGCTAGCGGGAGAGGACGCGGAGCCGCTTGCCTCCAGCTGGCCCTTGTCCGCGGCGGGCGATGCGCCGCCCCTTTAAAAGGGGGCGGTGCTTCGGCCCGGGGGCGGGGCCGAGCGTCACGTGCGCGAGCGTGGCACGGGCGGAAGTGGAGTGGCGCGCGCGCGGAAGCGACGGCGGCGGACCGCGGCAGAGGCCACGGCCTCGCGGGTAAGTGGCGGAGCCTCGGCACCCGCCCAGCCGGTCCCTGCCCACCCCGCCGCTCCCGACGGCGCCGCCGAGAGGGAAAAGGGGGCGACGGGGCGCTCCGCGTCCGTCCGGCGGGCTCCGGCCGCGCGGCGGGCTCGTGTGCTCGCGGCTGGGCGGTGCGGCTTGCTCCTCAGAGAGCTAGACCGGCCCGCCGGGCCGGGGAGCGCTGCCGTTATCGCCGTCGCGCGGGCGCCTAGGGCCCCGCTTGCCCACGTCGGGGCCCGTCCCTTACAATGCGGGACGCTGGGAGCGAACCCGAACGTCGCCGCTCACAGCCGAACAAAATGTTCTCACGCACAGAGTCGAGATTTGGGGCGTGCCAGGGCGTCAGGTGAAAGCTCAGTGACCTTCCCGCCTCTGACCCCCATGGCCTGTCCCCGCAGCCCCGCGGACACGCCCCGCTTCTCACGCATCAGCAGCCTCACGCACATCGATGTCCTCGCTAGAGGCCGCCCAGCGCGCCGTGCCTCCGCCACTCGCGCGTTTCAACGACGCACCTTGCCTTCTTAGTCCTGTCGTTATTTCTTCTACTTTCTGTCGGTTGAGATGTAGGTTATTTCCAGGCTTTTGTGACAAGCGCTGTCAGGTTGACCGTCCTTGTCTTCGTAGCTAAGTGGACCTTTCCGGCTGAATTCCTCAGGGCGAAAGGGCTGGGTCAAGAGGCTTTCTCGAGCTCCCTGACTCCTTCCTAGGCGATCTCTTGCGGGGGCGGGTACCAAACTGCCCTCTCTCAACAAAGGAGGGGCTGGTGTCCCCATGGCTTGGTCCTGCAGAGCTGGCAGGTGTAAAATAGCTTTAGCTTTGTGTTTCCTAGACATGTAACAGATCCTACTGCTTTTGTCGCATGTTTTTTATGTTGCTCATGTCTACCATTAATACAATCATTTTGGAACTCGAAAGATCGCTGTTTACTATAAACATACCTATTGAAAAGCTGTATTTCATGTTCTTTGCCAATTTTTCTGTTGGGTCGTTGGTGTTGGTGTTTTCCAGGAGCACTTTACGTATTAAGATTAGCCCATCATCTAATAGAAGTGTTTTTCTCCAATCTTCTCATTTGTCTTTGACTTATTTTATCTTTCAAGAACATTTATTTCTCTCTGTTTGCCAGGCATTTAGTCATCGTTAGTGTTTTTCATGTGTGGCTTCTGCATTTTGTGTCTTCTGTACTCTAAGGTTACATAACATTTGATAGTTTTTCTGGGACTGTAACATTTTATATTTAAGGTTTTGGTCTAATTCTAGAAAGTACTCCTGGGAATGACAATTAGGAACCCGAACTGCTTTTTTCCCAAATCTTTTGTTTGTCTCAACGCCATTTCCTGGAAAAGCCATCATGCCCACCGGAGTGCCATCGCTGGCATCCCAGGCTGTGTCCTGCGTGCAGGTAGTTCTAGGCTGTCATCACCAGCCCGGCCCTCCTCAGCTCTGCCTTTTCCTGGCCAGCCTTGGGCCTGCTTATCCACTTCCCTGACCCCGACCTTTTTTGCTGAAAGGGGGCTTGCTTAGATCTGTAGATTAAGGTGACGGAAAATTGCTATCTTACAACTGACAGTTGATGCCTGGCATGTGTTCCACAAGACACTCGTGACAGATCCTGCAAATCCAAGGAGGTGCACGCCCCACCCTGCTTCACCGAGCACATGCCGTCCTGGGGCAGCGGCTTTTCTCAATCAAAAACAGCGCCCTTCCTTCAGCACACACACCCTGCTGTTCCTGCAGCTGGCCCATTGCACATAGGGGACAAACTGAGGCTGGCCCCTGTGGGCCAGGAGCCTCCAGCGACCTGGCCCGTGCTGGTCTGGGGGGACTCTCCTCCCTGCATGTGGGATGCCTGTGAGGGGCTGCTCTGGGCCGCTTCTGTGAGCCCAGGGAACCACAGGGGCAAAATGGGGGAAGCCAGTGGTACATTCCAGGATGCGTCCCCCTTCCCTTCCACTTGGTACAGCCCATGGGCCAGGCTGCCTGGGAGAAAGACCAACTTTCTGCTCTCCATTTTGTGAGTTTTCTCAGATATGTGTGTTCCCACGGCCGCAGTGTTCTCTTGCCCAGCAGGTGCCTGAGCACGCCCTCCTCCCTGGGCAGGGTGGCGCCCCAGCTCCTCAGAAACTCCAGTCCTGGCGCACCTTGGACGTGGGCCCCTGCGGTGCTCAGATCTGAGATGAGGCCTCCAATGAGAGCCACCCCTTGGTCCGAGCACCCCGATCTAAGGTGTGGGCACCCTCCAGGATAGCACTTGTTTGTCTGATTCAGGGTTGGAGTGCAGGGCCCACCTGTTGTCTGTGGGATTGCCCACCACTATGCCTTTCAGAGAGCACCTGCCATGTGCCACGTTGACCTTCACAGCAACCTTGGCCCCTGGGGTCACCATCCCACTGCCACCACTGATGGGAGACGATGGCTCAGACCTCGGGCTCCTGGGTACTCACAATCTTGGGCCACAGGTGTGCCCTGCTGGCACACCATGGCCACATGTGTGTCCACAGCAGTGACACTCGGAGGGGTTGGGGCCTGGCCAAGGTCACTGCTGGGAGGAGTTGAACGGGTTGTCGTCTGAAGATCAGTGCTCCCAGCAGAGGCCCCCAACCTGCTTGGGACCTGTGTGGAAGGGGGAGGTATCCTGAGGGCACCTGCCTTCAGGCCAGGTGGGGCCACAGCAGGGCCTGTGACAGGTGGCTTGAGGCCAGGCAGCTGAAACCCCGCTTGGGGGAAAAGGAATGCAGTCCCTGGCACTGTCCCCAGCAGCTCCGGGCATGGGGCTGCCGAGTCCTGAGCTGTGAGACCAGCAGTGATCTAATCCTCCAATGGAGGATGACAGCCACATGCCCTCCATCTGGCTAGGCTGGCCTGGGGCCCACTGTGCCTGGCCACGTCCCTTGTCCCACCCCAGGCTCTTGGCTCCTTGGCCTGTGTGCGAGGGCCCCTTGACCGTGACAAGTCATCTCATGCAGTTGGAAATCAACAGGGCACTCCAGGGAGAACGCCGACTGCGCTAACCTCTGAAATGCCCCATCTTCGCAGCCTCAAGTTGGAGCTGGCTCCTCGCACCCGACCACGTCCTGGGTCCCCACTCACGCCCGCCATAACCATAACCCACGCTGAGTTCCCTCCTTTTTCCCTGTTACACACAGCTCAGCTGTACACACTTGGTTCCCTGTGACCATTCTGGGGTACGTTGTCGGAGTGGAGTTCCTGGGCCTAAGGGCATAGCACTCGCTGCTGCAGGCAGCTGCCCGCCAAGCAGCGTGGCCTTGGCTGTTTCTGCCCAATGACTGCGCCTTCACGCTTCCCGTTTGCTCCCGTTTCCATCTTGCAGTCTTGGGGGTTGACAGCAAAGTTGCAAAGACAGCTCAGTGCATTGTGGTCTCCCCTTTACCAGCGCTCCTCACGGTGACATGGCACCCCACGGAGACGTTAGCTGGGGTGTGTTCCCACCAGCTACCCCCAGACTGTACCCTAGGCTTGTTAGGTCTCCACGGACGGCCTTTTCTGTCCCCGGGTCCAACCCAGCCCCCCAAGTGGCATTCAGCCGTCACATCTCCATACTTTCTCAGCCTCTTGTTTTTCATGACTTTGGAGGACGCTGTGTGACCTGTCCACTAACCTGGCCTGTTTTCTCAGGAGTAGACTGGGGTCATGGGTTTTGGGGTAGACCAGGCCATAGTGAGGTGCCCTTCTTGTCCCATCCCATCTGGGGTCCCACACACGCACACAACATCACCCTGAGCTTGACCTTGACCTTGGCTGAAGCGGGGTCTACAGGGTGTCCCCTCAGCAGGTTTCTGTGCTCCCCTTTCCCTGCCCTGGTCTCTGGAAGCGAATCGCCGAGTCCAGCCCACGAGAAAGGGGGTTTATTTAGAAAACAATTTTCCATCCAGAGAAGTATAAAAAAGGACACATAGCCCATAATCGCACTACCTAGATACCTGTTGACATTTAAAGAAAATGAGAGTGAAAATACACATGGGTAAAAAAAAGGCTTGTACAAAAAGTACTATTAAAACCATTAGAAACCGAAGGCTTCACTGTCTTAAAGGATCGGTCCTTCCAAGCGTGTCTGCACATACACCCCGGAGCCTTGACTCGGACCTTCCCTGTGGGTACATGGGCCCTGGGGTGCACCCCACCTCCATACCTGGCTGCATCTGCCCCCACCTCAGCTTCCCTGGGCCCCGTGGCCAGGCGACAGCCCCTCTGAGCTCCTTGGCACTGCTTGTGAAGGTAGAGTGGGTCCCCATTTGTAAGTGAGGATATGGGGGTCTGGAGAAAGGACAGATGTGGGGTGGGTGCCTGGCTGGGCCGAGCCCAACCACCTGCACCTGTGCTTTCCCCAGACCTGTGCCGCCTCATCTCTGCCCAGGCAGGAAGCTCAGCCCCCTCCTGGCCTGTGAAATGGGGGTGACAACTTCCAAAGGGCTGTCATGAGAACGGAGCGACTAGGCACAGGGCCGAGCTGAGCATAGGGTCAGGGAGGGGTGGCGGGTCGTTGGGTTCTGAGGGTTCATTATCTTGGTCGCCCGGGTGACCCTGGGGCCTGGGTATGGATGTGGCTGCTGCACTGGGGCTCCTGCCTGCAGAGTGGCTAGCTCGGCATGCAGAGACCCCGATTATCGCTGGGAGTGGTGCACATCTGAAGCCCCGAGAGAATGTTTTGTCCAGGGCCATGGGCCCTGCCCGGCACAGCCAGGATGGCAGCCCAACCCCCGCTTTGCCAGAGCTCAGGCTCCTGCCCATGGGAACAGGGCGCCTCCTGGGGGTTTGTGTGCTTCAGGCCCCTGGGGGAGCAGCTACTTCCTCCCTTGGCAGGTCTGTGCCTGCTCCCCTCTGCCATTGCCCGCCTCGCCCAAGACTGTGAGCCCCTTGCGGGTGGCCTTCGGGGGCTTGCTCTGGCCCATCCAACGGGGTTGTGGGTGGGGGTGGGTGGGCAGAATGCAGGGTCTTTGCTGCAAGCCAGGCTGCGGCCGGCCCACAAGGTGCTTCCTGCCTCTCCTGGATGTGGACAGGCTGGGCTATGGGGACTGGGCAGCACCTGAGGGCTGCTGAGGTGGGCGGTGGGGGCTGCCCGTGATCCACCTCCTAGAGGAGGCCCAGGCCAGGCCAGCAAGAATGTGGACGGCCAGCGCCCAGAGTGCCCACCTGGACGGTGGCAGTCATGAGTGGGCCTCAGAGCCCGGACCGGGGAGTGGGCCCCTCTGTCAAAGGGAGCCTGAAGTCAGCAGCACTCCGTGCCCCATCTCCGCTGGCCGAGCAGGCGAGGGGGCTGGCTCGAGCGGGCGACACCAAGACCAGTAGGGGGGTGGCGGGGCAGGGGACAGTGGCTAGCCGGTGGGGCAGAGGGGCAGAGCCAGGTCAGGTCAGTTGGGGGCTGCAGGTGAAGAGAGTAAGGAGACAGCCTCAGATGGGGCCGGGAACCAGGGCGCAGCCTCTGTCCACATGCGGCCCAGGGGAATCACCGAACGAGCAGGCCCGGGTGCCGCTGGCCTCGGAAGGGGCGGGGGCGTGGTCGCACGGAGGGGGCCCTGCTGTCGCCCACTTCCCAGCGGCCGCCACACGGCCTGCCTGTCTGGCGAGCTCGGCCATCCACACCCCCGCGCCCTTGCGGCTATTAGACGACTTGGCGCGGGTGCGTTCGGGGCTTGGAATGCCCCCACTCTCATCGTCCGAGCCTTAAGGATCCCTGCCCAGCGCCGGGGAGCGATGTCACCGACCCACGAGTCCTAGCAGGGCCGCGGCGCCCTGCCGCGCCAAAGCGCCCCGAGCGCAGCCTTCGCGACCCCGTAGGTTCCTTCCTCTTTGCGATCCCCGAACTGCGGCCCTCCCCGAGCGGACATCGGCCCTCACCAGCCCTAGCGAGGCGCACACGAGTGACTCCCGAACGGGCCGCGGAAAGAGGAACGAGCGCAGCTCGTTAGACCCGGCGGGGCGGGGCGCCCTACCCCGCCCGCTGCCGAGGCCGGGGAGGCCCCGCGGGGCTCTCGGAGCGCTGGCGGGGACTCTCGTAGAAGGGATCGAGGGGACGCAGACGCGCGCGGCCGAGCAGGGCCCAGGGCCGGGGAGAAGAGGGGGAAGGGTCGCGCACGTGGCCGGGGGGCGGAGTCGGCCGCTTCCGCACCCCCACCCGGCCACGTGGGGTGCTGCGCCCTCCCTCGGCGCTGGCGGGGGCGCGCCGGGGCCCGGGTGTTAGAGTCCGGGAAAGAGGCGGGCTCTCGATGGCCGCGCCCCCCCCCGGCCGGGTGGGCACGCGCGGAGAGGGGAGGGGTGCGCCGGGAGGGGCGGGGTCACCCGGCGAGGGAGGGGCGTGACGGGAGGCGAGGGGCGCGCCCCGGAGAGGGCGGGCCGTTCGGAGGGGGCGGAGTTCCCAGCGGGGCGGAGGCGCTCTGGGAAGGGGCGCGGGGGCCGCGCCGCACAGGGGGAGCGCGGGGCAGGGAAGGCTCGCGGCTCCGCGCTGGGAAGGCGCTTCAGGGCCGGCGGCGGGGTCGCGCTCTGGAGCTGAAGGGGGCGCGCCCCGGGGCGGCCCCGCCCGACCGGACCCCGCCCCCGGCGGTCTCGCGCGGCTCGCGGGGCGGTGGAGGGCGTGCCGGGCGGGGGGCGTGGCGGCGGCGCCCCGAGGGGGCGTCCTCCGGGCGGGGCGGGCCGTGGCCGCCCCCGCTGGCTCCGGTGCGTCAGGGCGCGTCAGGCGGGGCGGGGCGGGCCGCGCGCGGGCGGCGGCGGCGGCGCGCGCCCGCCTCCTCCTCCTCCTGCACTCGAGCAGCCGCCGCCGGCCGGACGGGCTCCGCTCCCGCCGCCTCCGCTCGCGAGCTTGGCCCGCGCCGCGCCCCTGCCCGGCATGTCGGCGGCTGTGGCGTGTGTGGACTACTTCGCCGCCGACGTGCTCATGGCCATCTCCTCGGGCGCCGTGGTGCACCGCGGGCGGCCCGGCCCCGAGGGCGCGGGCCCCGCAGCCGGCCTGGAGGTGCGCGCGCCGCGCCGCGAGGCGGCCCCGCCCGGGCCCCCGGGGCCACCGCCGCCACCGCCGTCGCCCGGGGCGGCCCCCGGCCGGGGCCCCGTCGCCGCTCCCCACCTGCTGGCCGCCAGCATCCTGGCCGACCTGCGCGGCGGGCACGCCGCGGCCCCGGGGGGCGCCTCGCCCGCCTCTTCCTCGGCCGCCTCGTCCCCGTCCTCCGGCCGCGCCCCCGGCGCCGCGCCCGCCGCCAAGAGCCACCGCTGCCCGTTCCCGGGCTGCGCCAAGGCGTACTACAAGTCCTCGCACCTCAAGTCGCACCTGCGGACGCACACAGGTCAGCCCCGCCGCGAGCGGGCCCGCGCGGGGCCGGCCCCGCGCCCCGCCCCCGCCGGGACCCCGAAACTGCGTGGCGCGCGGGGGGCGGGGAGGGGGGCGCGCCCGGCCGCCGGCGGGCCGGCGGGAGGGCGGGGCCTCGGAGGGTGGGGCGCGCGCTGGGGGCGTGGCGGCCACGCGGTCCGGCGCGGGGACGCCGGGCGCCGGCAGCGGGGCGGCCGGGCCCGGGGCGTGCTGGGCGCGGCGCCGCGGCGTCCGCGGGTGGTGTCGGGGCCCGGGGGCGTCCCTTCCCCCCGGGGCCGCCCTCCTCCCATCTTCCGTCGCGTTCGCGTCTGCGTGCGTGTTGTGCGGTTGGAGCAAGAGCCAAGCGCCCGATCCCTTCCTCCTCTGCCTCAGTTTCCCTGTCTGTAGAGGAGGGAGGGAGCCGCGTCGGCGCCTCCGCGGTCGTCGCGCGGAGCCCCCCCGGAGGGTACGCGGCCGGGGTGGGGTGCCCGACTCGTTTCTTACGTTAACAACAGAGGGCGGGGTTGGGCGTGCGGGTCGCGGCCTGAGTCTGGGAGGAAGGGGATTTGGGGGACCCCGGAGGGAGTCAGGTCCCCCCGCTTTCTCAGGGGACCCCAGGAGGGGCGGAGGGCGAGGACTCTGCGACACGGCTCCTCTCAAATCAGATGCGGGTGGAGGGCAGCTGGGGGTGCTGGTCACCCCTTAATTCTGTCACTGCCCCCCTTGTCCCGCCGAGGGCCCACTCTCCTCCCGTACGTTCCTCCTCCCCACCCTGGCGAGCTCTCCAACTCCGACTCGGGTGGGGGACAGGGCAAGACGGCGGACGGCGCGCCTTGGTCGCCGGCCGGGGTTTGTCCGGTCGCTGGAGCAGGGAGGCCACCTGGGAGCAAATCGTGCGGGTGCACTCCACTTTGGTGACCGTCTCTGCCATTTTCTGGCACGTGATCCCCTCGTTCCAGGTGTCTCTTCTCGACCCACACAAAGGGCGCGCCAGCGCTGCCTCCCTCTGAGGAGCACTGTGGCGTCGCGTCGGGCAGCAGGCTGAGCGGATGTGTCCCCTCGTGGGGAAATACGGAGAGGGTGCAGGAGAGCAGGTGGGCCCCTGTGGTGCGGCCGTTGGCCGCGCCTCCAACGCCTGCAGCCTTTCCTCTGATTCTCACTCTGCACTCTCCCCACCTCTTGCCCAGTTGCCATCCCAGCTCCTCCCCCACATGCGTGCACAGCCCCTTCGGGACTTGGGGTGGGATCTGGGCGGTGTCTTCTTCAAGGTGGCAGGGCCCTCGTGTCTGGCAGGAACGTTTGGGGGTCTGTGAGATGGAGGAGTGCCTGTATAGGAGTCAGAGGGACCGTGCTCCTTTGCGCAGCCAGCCGATGTGTAGTTTTGTGGCTCATTTGGAGGAGTCTGCCCATCTGATGAGCGTGGACATGGGGCTGGAGTGGGAGATTTCAAACGGGCAGGGGAACCCTGCCTCATTCACCATTGCACCCCTCTTCCTGTCCGTCCTTGGGCCTGAGCTATGTGTTCTCTGGATGGCTCCCCCCCGCCCCCTCCCCGCCGTGGCCTTGCTTGGTTTGGTTTTTCTCAGGCCGGGGTCAGACTTCCTGGGCGGCCAGGCACCAAGCACCATGGCTCCCACGGGATACATCTCTGGCGTCCTGGGATCCTTCCAAGCCTCTGTAGGCCCCCTGAGGCTCCCCACCCAAGCCCGTGAGGAAGAAGGACTTGGGGTTAGGTTGTCGGTACTGAGAACTAAGGCCCAGAAGGCGGAATCGCAGTGTTGTGGAGAGCAGGGTGCCATCCAGGCGGAGTCCCTGCCCGTGGGATCTGGGGCTCTGGATGTCCTGTCTTTGTGACAATGGTGCAGGGACTTGGTGGGACATAGGTCCCCTCGGTTGTCTGCCACCAGCTTTGGACACTTGAGTGCTCACCGATTGCTTGTTCATGGGGCCTGCAGGATGCCCAGGGCCACCAAGCCCTGCCTGGGCTCTGTATGAAGGCTTTGGTTTTTCTGGCCCCCAGGGGAGGGAGACAGCTGCTGTTAAACTTGTCTTCCAGGTGGGGAAGCCATGCCTGCTCTGGGTGTCCCAAGGCTAGGGACAGATCTGAGGAGGAGCGTAATTAGTTAGATAACAGCCGTCTGCCGAGGCCTCCCCAGGGAGGGCGTCCTGCAATCCCTCTCTGAGGGTGTTTTCTCTTTGAAGCCAGTGCCAGTCTTCCCCTGGCCCTGTTTGACAGACGGGTAGACTGAGGCCCTGGAGTCCAGCGTGGTACCCCCATCTTCCCTGCTGCACTGATTCCGTGGGGTGGGAAGGCCAGGAGGGGGCCCGGGGTCCTTTCATAGGCCACTACGTGCCCAGGGAGCGGGGAGGGCTGTCCTGCAGTCTCCTGTGCCCTGCTTACAGCCCCTGGCCCAGCACAGAGCGCTTCTGCGCGTTGGGCAGGCAAGGACTTTAGAAGCTGCTGGAGATGTTGACGCCGTTGCCGTGGATACGAGAGGAGCAGGGAACGGGGGCGGGAGGAGAGGCTGGCTGTATACTTGCTCTCCCAGCCTCCCTGTCTCTGGACGGCTCCCCGCCTGCGCCCCCAGCGTCCAGCACGCAGTCAATCATGTGTGCTTGGAGGGGTGCTCAGGCGCCTGGACTCCCACCCACTCGAGGCCAGGTGCTCCCCCTGGTTATGACAACCATAGATGTCCCCACTTATCGCCTAGTGTCCCCTAGAGGGTGGCGGATCTCCCAACTTGAGACCCCCATTTTACTCTAAAACTGTCTGTTTCAGTCTGAGAAATATGAGCTGAGCACCTACTGTGTGCAGGACACTGGGGATGACCCAGTCCTGTCCCGAGAACCAGGAACCATGGGAGGTTGATGAAGGAAAAAGCTTCCTCGAAAAAGCCTTAGTAGAGACCTGAAGCCCTGGGATCAGGTCCCAGGAAAGGGGTGGCACCCTGGCTGCAGTGGGGGCAGGGGCCCTGGGGTGCAGATTCGGAGGATGTAGTGGTGGTGTGGGAGAGGGGTCAGGGTAGGCGAAGGGTTCCTTTAATCCCAAGGGCAGGGTGGGGGGCAGGCAGGAGGCTGGCCAGGCTTCAGAGGAAATCCGTTTAGGAGAAGGGATTAGTGTTGAGGGGAGGGGGGGGAGGAGGGAGGGGAGGACAGAGTTACTGAGTTATGGACTGAGGGGTGGGGAAAGAAGCCTCAGGATGGGGGTGGGTATGAGAGGGTGGGTGGCAGTGATGACAGTCTGCTGAAGAGGCCCCAGGAGAGGCAGATGGGGAGACAGGCCTGGAGGGGCAGAGGTCTCTTAGGGCCAGGTGGGGCTCCGGAGACTGGAGGCTTATGGGGAGTTGGGGGATATTACCAGGCCCAAGGTGGGCCAGGGTGCCAGGGCTGCCTCCCTAGCTAGCCTCCCCACAGCGGGCAGAGAGCAGCTGACACTGGCTACATCTGCCTGTGCCCCAGCAGGGGAGTGGAGGAGGGCCCCCCAACATTGCCCAGGGCGATAACCACCCGCCACCCAGGCTCCCTGATAAAGTGGCCCAGATGGCCCAGCAGTGGGCAAACGATACTGGGCCAAGGAGCCGGCCCCAGGGCGAGTTGGGGCTGAGTGGGCGGCTCTCACGCAGCCATGTTTCCAGAACAAGTGTCTCAGGAACACACGTGCGCCTGGGGGTTCTCTCACCACAGGCACCAAGACCCCTGCTTCACGCCAAAGATGCCAGTCTGGGTGGGAAGGGAGCTGGGGCAGCTCGGGTCCTCCAGGAGGGAGGTGGGTGGGGGAGGGGCTCAGACGGCCCTTCTTTGAATTGGGAGGGGTAGTCCTAGCTAGGGGGGGTGATAAGGTGATGGACACACAGGAGCTACTGCTCAGGCCGGACCCGGACCTGGCGCCTGGCGCCGGGGTGTCCCAGCCTCTGACTTTTCCCTGCGGGGGACTGAGCACCAGCCAGCAGGTTGGTGGCTCGGCCCCGCAGGCTGTGTGCTCAGCGTCACAGCCAGGGAGTACTGAACACAAGGATGGAAAAGCCCCGAAGGGGGACAGTGTGAGGCAGGGACACCGGCAGGGTAAGGAGAGACCACTTTGAGGGGGCGGCACTGCGCAGGGAAGAGACCGAAGTCGCATGGCGCTTGGGGGGTAGCTGGCGGAGAGCGAGGGGCCAAGGTTACGACTCCGGCAGTGACAGGGCCAGGGGCAGCTCTGGGCGGGTGCGGAGGAGAGCAGGCTGGGTGGGCAGCTACTGCCTGGGTCCAGGCCTGAGCTTGGGGCCAGAGCCAGGGTGGGGGCTGGAGATGGTTTGAAGTGGGGGTTGACGAGGGTTGTTGCCAGGTGCCCTGTGGGGAGGTGACAGATTGACATGGCCGAGGAAACGCCTCCCGAGGCTTTTGGTCATAGCAGCAGTGTGGCTGACAGGGTAGTGGGTGGTCAGTCTTGGGTTTGGGGGGAGCAGGGCCCTCCTGGAGCAGATGACGCTCCCACAGACGGGTCTCTGTAAAGCCATCAGGGTGGTCAGCCACAGGGGGACACCTGCCCTGCCCTCCAGATCTCACCATCCAGTCCGCACCCTTTCTGCTGTTTCCAAAACCGTCTTTTGGGGTCTCTGCCATGTGCTCGGAGCCATCTTCAGGAAGCCCCTGAACCCCTTCCTTTTTCCCCCTCCCCCACTGCTACAGGTCGGCCTCCTGGCTCTGGGCGGCTGTGCCCCTCCCCCACCCGTGCCGTCCACCTGGGAGGTGGGCATCCGTTCAGAGGCCCTCTGCCGGCCGCACCTCCCTCCTCACCCCTAGGGTTGACCTCTGCCTGTCAAGGTGAAGCTTAGCTCTCTGACCCCAGGGCCTTTGGCCCCTGCCCCAGCCTAGGGAAGTGGGACACTCCGGCCTGTGCGGGCCGGGCGGGCCTGGCACCCTGTGCCACCTCCATTTTTCTGACCCTGCGTGGCCCCAGGCGTCCCCGGCCGCTCGAGTTCGCCCCAGCGCAAGGCACAGGGTCAGGGCCCCCCGGGCCATCCCGCAATGCTCCCGAGCGCTGACCGGCCGGGCGGTGTGGCCCAGCCCGGTGGCCGCACTCGGGGCTCGCACAGCCCTGGGCCCCAGGTACGAGCGCTGTCGCGGCCCGGGTTGGGGGGCGGCGGGGCCCGGGGTGCGCGGGCATTCGCGCCAGGCTGGGGGCGGGGGGCCTGGAGCCTGCGCGCCTGGGGACCCGCTGCCCACGCGTGCACGTGCGCGCCCCAGGGACCGGGGCAAGGGGCAGGGCTGGTGGCACCCAGGCCTGCGGGGAGACCCCGGCCCGGCGGGTGCGGGCGCACGGGAGCGGGCTGGGGCCGCGGTGTCCCCAGTGTCCCCGTGCGCCCGGCCTGCTCGCTGCAAAACTGCGTGGCGGGGGCCAGCCCCGCCGCCCTAAATGGGGAAGGAGCCCGCTGCGGGAGCCACCCCCCTACCCCCCCACCCCAACCCCGCTCTCTGCAAGATGGCTGGTTCCCTCGAGGGGGCGGCGGCGCTGCCCGCCTGACCCCGTGGCCTAGTCCCCTCCCCCAGGCCGCTTGGCGGTCGCCCTAGGGTGAGGTGGGTCCCTCTCGGCTGTTTGAGCTCTCCGGTTTTGGAGAGCCCCCACCCCCACTGTGACCCCCCTCGCTGCCGACCCCGCCTTCAGGACTGCGGGGGTGCGGGGGCCTAGATCCGGCCCCTGGTCTTGGGGATGGTTGCCCTCCTCCCGGCATTGCAGCTGTGGCCTGTGACGCGCCCCCTCCGTCCCCCCCTCACGGAGGCTGGCACCCGCGCCCCTTCCCGGGCACCTGGGTCCCCCAGCTGTGGACATGACCGGACATGAGCGGCAGGTGCTGCGCCAGAAACCTGAGGGCCGCAGGGCTTTGACCCCTGTGTCGTGCTCCGGGGCGTCCGGGTGTGGCCGGCAGGAAGGGTGGGGGAGGGGAGCTTGGCTAAGCCTCTGCGGGGTCCCCTGGTGGCTCCCCCAGCCCCCAGCCCCCATTCCCAGGCAGGCCGTAAGCTTTCCGAGCAGAACCAGCACCGCGCAACCCCGAGAATCCAGACCCCGTGCCCCCCAGGGCTGCGGGTCTGCCCCGTGGTCCCTCCCGCTGGTTCCTGGTCACCCGTGCACCCCCTCCATGGTCCTGCTTTCGGGGTGTTATCTGATTCCTGCCTGTCTCCCCCCAACTCCCCGCGGTGGGCGTGTTCCCTGAGGCAAGGTCAGTGTTTTGGAGAGCGGCCCCCCCAGTATGTCATCCCCGAGGTGGCATCCTGACCCCGCTGTGGTGCCCCTACTCGGTCCCGGGGCCCCCTTCCTACGCGGGCCTGTACCCAGTGCCACGTGGGGCGCCCAGGCCAGTTGGGGTTTCAGAGACCCCCTCGGGGCCCTGCAGGGCGCCAGTCCCAGAGGCCCGGCCCCTTTGGCCTGGGCGTGGCAGTGCCCCGGGGTCGACCGAGTTAAGGGTGGGGCCCTTGGCGCCCCCGACCGGGTAGCCGGATAGGGAGACGCTGGGAATTGGGGGGGGTGAAGGGGTGGGGGGACGATTCTGGTGCAGAAACCACAGGCCGGGCGGACTGGGTTGGGGACCGGCGTGGATGGCGGCGGCCTGTGGGGCGGACTGGGCGCGACCGGCCCGGGCGGTGGGAGGGGTCTGCGGAGGAAGTTGCAGGGTGGCAGCCGCGCCCCCCCACAGCGCCATCTGCTCCGCGGGGGCGGGGCGATTCCACGGCGTGGCCTCTGCGCCCCGCCCCTGCCCGCCGCGGGCAGGGCCCGTGGGCCCATCGTGCCCGATTTTGCGGGGCTGCAGGTGGCTCCGGCGGCTTTTCGGATGTCGTTCTCCCCGTAGAGGGGGACCGCGAGGGTCAGGGAGGGGTCCAGGCACGGGAAACCGCCCAGACGATGCCCTCCACGTGGCGCCCTGGTTGAGCATTTCCAAGCAGAGGGGGTTTAGCTGGGGTTGGTGACACCTGGGAGGTCCGGAATGCCCCGGAGGAGGGGTGGGAAGGAGTGCGGGGGTGGGGGCGTAAGGACTCGTTGGAGGAGAAGCCCCCCAAAACCCAGCGTGCCCCCTGAGCGTGCCGGGGTGTGCGGGGGGGGGGCACCCCGGGAGAGCCTAACCTCGTCGGTGCCGCTTCAGGCCAGCGGGAATTGCGCGCAGTCGAGTCATTGCGGGCCCCCGGGCGGCCCCGGCTCGGGTGTCCACCAGGACCGACCACGGGGGATGAGTCGATGGCGTTTGTGTTTGCGTTTGACACGTCTTAAATTCATACCCGGTCCGCCTCTGGAGCGAGGGCAGGGGTGAGACCGCTACGGAATGCTCCGCATCCCACAGCACGTCCCCTCTCCCTGTCCCTCCACCCCGCCGCTGACCGCCCTGTCCTCTGTCTCCTCGTCCAGGTGAACGCCCATTTGCCTGCGACTGGCCCGGCTGCGACAAGAAGTTCGCGCGCTCCGACGAGCTGGCCCGCCACCACCGGACGCACACGGGCGAGAAGCGCTTCCCCTGCCCCCTCTGCTCCAAGCGCTTCACTCGCAGCGACCACCTGACCAAGCACGCTCGCCGCCACCCCGGCTTCCGCCCGGAGCTGCTCCGGCGCCCCGGGGCCCGCAGCGCCTCGCCCAGCGACTCCCTACCCTGCAGCCTGGCGGGCAGCCCCGCGCCCAGCCCCACGCCCAGCCCAGCCCCTGCCGGCCTGTAGGGCTGGGTCCAGCCGCCCGGAGCACCAGCATCACTGATGCCTGCTGTCCCGCCCAGGGAGGGCGCGGACCGCCGGCCCGGCCCCTGCTGGCCTTCCCCAAGGTCCGCAAGATGCCCCTGCTCCCCCAGGAGAGCAAGCAGGTGCCCCAGATGGGCTGGGAGCGCTGGACTTTGGAGGTGGCCCTCGGGAGGGGTGCCTGGGGCCGAGTCTGTAAATAGCCATGACCTAACTGCTCACGTGTTAAACTGGGACTCCAGGTGGGTGGCCTGCAGGTGTTCCCCTTCCCCCTTCAGCCACTTTCTCTGCTTTGGGGTGTTTGTGGGCCTGAGGGGCAGCCCTGCAAAGGCACCCCCTGCCCAGTGCTTGGACTCCGTCCCCAGGCCCCTTTCTCCAGTTTGGGATGAAGTGTGTAAAGAGCCATAGAGCAACTTGGGTGGTGACAGAGGGCCCACATGGCCCCACCCGCTACCCGCCCTGGCCCCTCACCCTACAGAAAGCCATTGGAGATGTTCAGGGAAACGGGGGTGTGGCCTGGCCGTCCCCACTCGGGTACTGATCTCAGGTGTCCATGGGCTCTGCCCCACTGTCCGTGGCGGGACCGCTCCCCAGCGAAGGGGGGGGGGTTGAAAGGGGCGGGTCTCCACAGGCGGGTCCTCTGAGATGGGGGAGGGAGAGGAACGGGGTTCTTCCAAAGAGAGGTTGACTCGCTTTGGGGTGGGGTGGATGTCGGAATGAGGTGTGTATGCCAGCTTATTTATTTTCCTGTTTGCTGGCCAGGGGGCCGCGCTACCCCCCTCGGTGGGTATGGGGAAGCTGGCGCTAGGGCCGCTCTGCTCCTGCCGGGGTAAGGTCCCCAACTTTGGCCTTCCGCAGCATTATGTGACAATCATTCCCTCCCCTTAGGGACCAGACAGCCACTGGGCAAAATCCCCTCTCCCACTCTGCTCCATTCTGTCCCCAGCTGCATAGACCAGCGCGTGCCACGCGGATGGGAGGCAGGACTGGCCCGAAGCCCCAGGGAATAGCTCGTTTTTTTGGACCGGGTAGAATATTTTTTCAGGCACCATCCCTTTCTTGGTCTGGTTCCCGTGGGTGGTCTGTCTTGCTCAGGGTGTGGGGGGTGGGTCCGTGTGATCTGGATTTAGAGTCGGGTTGTGCCTCGCTCTCTGCTTTCTTCTGGTGGACGGGAGACTGAGGACCTCTGCCCCTAGACCCTAAAAGGGCCTGTGCCCCCTTCTCCCCGCCATTGGCTGCAGGAGGTTTGTGGTGTCCCCACGCGTTCCACAGCCTGCCTTGTACCCCAACTGGGGGCTGAGGGTTGGGTGGTGGCGCTGTAGTGGACCAGGACCCGGCCTGGCGGGATCCAGGGACGGGTGCCTGGGGTGAAGCCCACCTCCAGGAGGAGGTAAAAGGCTGTCGGTGTGGTGGGTCGGTTCGTGCATCCTTGTGTCTGTGTGGGGACCCCCTCGGCAGTCCCAGCCTGGCCGGTGCCTGCCCACAGATGGACTGCGGGGCCCAGGAAGCTGAGGACTCTCACCATCCTTCTCCCCCAATGGGCCCTTGGTTATTGGGACCTGGTTCCAGCCACTTAGCTGTCACTTCTTTGGGGGAGGGCCCCTCTCCCCTGCCCTGCCTTGCCTCGTCCTTGTATTTAATTAATTAAACAAGCCCTTTTTTAAACTCGACTCGGTGCCTGTGTGGTTTTTCTCATCGCGGGCTCCCAGCTGGTGGGTCCTCAGGGCCCCTCTGTCCCCTTCGCCAGTGTGGCCTCAAGGTCACCGAAGGGGAAACCGGGGCAGTGGGCTAGTGAAGTCAGGGCAATTCCACAGTGGCTGGAACTCAAGGTGATGCCCCCCTCTCCGGGCGCACACGCCACCCAGTGTCACGCCTCGCGCAGCTGCACCCCCTCCCCGTCCCGTTACCAGGCAACCGAGGCGCAGCGCCTGGGCGCCCGGGGGCATCCGCCGCCCGCCCCCTTCCGGCGTGTACGTGTGTATCGGGGGCCGCCGGCGGGGCGGCGGGGCTCCCCGGGGCGGGGGGCGTCGGTGGCCCCACGGCTCCGACCCCCGTGCCCTCGGCTTCTGTGTCCGGTCCCACCGCGCCTGCACCCGGCTCCCGATGGGAGAGTTGGTGGGGGGCGAGGCCCCTTGGGCAGGGAGATCAGCGTCTCCGGGAGCACCGATGAGCTAGGGCGAGCTCTGAACCCCCTCTGGGGGAAGGTGCGCCCCGGGGTCCAGTGGCCCGGGGCCCCACGGACGCCGCGCGGGCCTCCCCGCCGCGCTTCGCCTCCCGCCCTCGGAGGCTGGCGGCCGCGCCATCTGGTGGCCGCGCCCGGCATCGCGCCGCCGCCTCGCGCCCGGCCCTTCCCAGGGGACGGTCCTTGCGGCCGGCGCGGGCAACCACCCGCTGGGTCTTTATCCCGGCGGCCGCCCTCGCGCCTCTCCTCCTTCCTGCCGTACTCCTCGTCCTCTTCTGCTGCATGTTGCCTTGAGGGCGGGCAGACATCGCCCCCTTGACCCCGGTGGCGCCTGCCCCTTCACAGCAGAGCCCGGGATGCAGGGGTCGGCGCACGCGGGCCTCCCCTGTTTCTCCCGGACACTCTCCTACGCCCCCTGGAAACAGCTCAAAATATATCGCCCTCGCCTCCTGGATGCTCCACTGGCGTGCAGCCTCGGGGACCCCTGACCCCCCCCCTTTCGGGTCCCCATCTCGCTATGCTCCTGGCACACTCAGGCCCCCTAGCTCGCCGACGACGACCACGACGACGCCCCTGGCCCCTCGCTAGCCGGAACTCGCCCTCAGCTCCCGACCCAGAGATTCCCAGGCCCCCGCTCTGCTTGCGGGCGCCCCTCACTATCGCCTTTCCAGGTACTGGCTGCTCTCTCCGTGTGAGCAGATCCGAATCCTTGACCTTGACTCGTTGTCTCACCACCACACCCTGTCTACCTTGAACTCTCCCTAAAGCTGTGCCTTTAAAATATATGCAGAACCTGCCCACTTCACCTGCCTCTGCCTCCACCCAGGTGCAGCCTCAATCCTTGCTCACCGGGACCCCATGTCTGTCCTCCCGGAAGCGGCCAGGAGAGGGCGCCTGAGCACCGGAGTCCGTCCCCACCCCTCTCTTCACAGCCCTCCAGGGTTCCCACCTCCCTGTTTTGTTTTTTTTTTAATACACAACTTTTAATGCATCTTTAACCCAAATGAGCCCGAGGAGCCATTCAACATCTCGGCGTTTCTATAGCTCAACGACTTAGATCTTCACCAGCCTGCTGAACTGTTCCTTTTTCAGAAACATAGATACCATGCAACACTTTTCTGATATCCTTGTTTTTAACTGTTGCGGCCTATACGATCAAAGCAGCTGAATCTGATACAAGTTCAGTATCGTTTCCTTCAAGAATTAACTCATCTTTCTGGGTTTGAGATCCTGAACAAGCAACACCTGACCTCGTCCGAAACCTGCGGATGTATTTTTCACCGAAGAGAGCCATCCTCCTGAATAACGGCGTTGATGGGGAGTGAGTGTACACAGATGTCATCTTGTGATGGTGACGTTACAAGGAACGTAATGGAAGCCAGTGTAACGCCTTGAGCATGTTCTGTACACGCACAGACAGCAAGCAGTAGCCTTTCTTATTTCCCCACCCTTTGTCAGCCCGGAGCCCCTTCTTTTCTTTACAAGGAGACCGAGATCTGTGTTGATGTGACTTGCAGTCCCTGAACAGGGTGCCCGTGGGGCCGGCCCTTTGCGATAACCATGCGTCCAGAGTGACTTTCTGGAATGTCGACAGTCTGATGATTGCTGAGAATAGCTTTCATCCTCGTGGTCAATGCAGCCAAGAAAGCGCCCTCGGGTTTTTATGGGACACCTCCCCAAGTTCTACACAGCAGCAGGGAACACATTTACGTCATTTTAAAAACTAGTACAGGAACCAACCGCTGCTCAGACACATACACCTGCGTGCATGTTCGCAGTAGACAAATGCGGAAACGACCGCATCGTCAGGCACCTGATGAAGGATAAACAAAATACCTTTCAGCTCAGCATCCAGGGCAGGGCCGGGCACCGAGTAGGCTCTGAGTATCTGAGGGACAAATGAGGGAATGAGAGCGGGACTTCTCGTGTGGATCTGGGGCTTACGGCTGCTGTCCCGAGTCCGGGTGAGAGTAGTCAAGGAGTTACTACGAGACGACTGTCGAGTAGGGCACAGGTGAGTTTTATTGAGACCGTAAATGGGGTAACTCAGGCGTCGGGGTGGCCGGGTACAGGTACAAGCAGAGGTAGTAAACCAGCATCCTAATAAAACGCACATTAAATGTAAACGAGCCGTAGCGGGTCCCCGAGGGGGCTTTTCCCCGTCAGGCGCGCCGCGGACAGCCCGGGCGTCGCAGGGGCCTTGAGCTCAAGATGGCGCCGCCACCGCCTCGGAGGACCGGGCGGCGGCGCCCGGGAGGCTCCCGGGTGCCTCGGGCAGGACAGCCCGCATCCTCCATCCATCCTCTCGCGCCTGCCCGGCCAGGCCCGTGCGCTCGCGGCCCGTCTCGGTCCCGCGAGAGCCGGCGTTTCTGATCAGGCGCGCTGCGGACAGTCGCTCCCGGGGTCCCTTGCGGCGGCCTCCCGGGGACCTCCGGGGGCCTCGAAGCAAGATGGCGGCGATGGGGTCTGTGAGGCGCGGGAGGCGGCGACCGCGGCGTCAGTGAGGGGCCCCGGGGCCCGGGCGGCTCCGGGCCGGAGCCTCGCCGCGGGACGGACGATGCTACGCTCCACCGGCTTCTTCCGGGCCATCGACTGCCCCTATTGGTCCGGGGCGCCCGGGGGGCCTTGCCGGCGGCCCTACTGCCACTTCCGGCACCGCGGGGCCCGGGGCCCGGGCGCGCCCGGCGGCGGCGGAGCGGCGCCCCCCGCAGCAGGTAATGCCCGGCCGCTTGCCCGCCCCGGGCTCGGTCCCCCCGCCCGGGCCCGGACGCCACCGCCAGGGCCTTCCCTGCGCCCCGGGCCTGGCCCACCCCCGCCCCACACGCTCGCGGACAGCGTCCCCCCGTCGGTCCCGGGCCCGCCCTCCGCCCTCCGCCCTCCGCCCTCCGCCCTCCGCCCGTGTGAAACGTAAACAGCAGGCGGCGCAGGGCGCGCGCGGCCCACCCGGGCGGCAGGCCTTGGACCGCACCGGCCCTGCTCGCGGCCGAGCTCCCGGGACGGGGGCCGTCCCCGCCGCTGCCCCGGGCCCCTGGCGCGGGGGGCGGTCGGAGCCTGTTTCCGCACCGCTTCCCTGGCGGCGCGGCGGCCGCGCGGGGAGAGTCCCGGCGGGCGGGACAGGGCGCGCCTCCCCGCAGTGCCCGGCTTCGGCCTGAGCGAAACCCCCCAGCGGCCCCGCCTCGCGTCGCCGCGGTGGTCGCCGACCGAGTTCGCTGAGCTGCGAGGCGTCAGGCGGGGCTTCTTGCGGGGAAGTGTGGGGTCTGAGCTGGGACGTCGAGACCCGGAGGAAGGGGGACATGGCAACCTGAGGCACAGACGGAGGCTTAAGTGTGGCGTGGTCTCCCCGAGCGAGGTCCAGGCTCCCGCCGGTGATCCTTGTCCTTCAGGACCGGCTCTTCCTTCCATCAGACCCGAACCGCATGCTGTCTCGGTTTCAGATAGCCCCTCTCCCCCCATAGGGCGGTTCTCGTCTTAGGACTCTCTTTAAAAGAGGAGCATCTTGCCAGGATTAAACAATGGGCCTGTTTTCCCATTATTTGCCAAGAAGAACAGAAAAGGTCACATGTTCTCAGATTTACCGCATAAAGTTGCTCAGACCGCAGGCACCTGCAGCCGGCCAGATGCAAACAGCCATTGGGTCCAAACTTGTGCAGGGCGGCTGAGCCCTGAAGGGCGGGGCTGTCAGAGCCGCGGCATTGCCACAGCTTACCCCCAGCTCTGGTTGGGGCTGGGGGGTCAGCGGGGAAGGGAGTGCACGTGGGAGGCTTCTCAGGGGTGACACTCAGCTCACGGGGTTGGTTTTTATCTCACCAACGCCCGGTATCTTGACTCGGTATACTTCTTGGCATTGCACCTGGTGGTCTGCAGAGCCGGGCTTCGGGGTTCGTCACCACTGGGACAGACAGGGCAGGACTGTTCCCTTCATCCGGACGTTCCGACCTGTTTCCCAGCCCTGCGTGGCCTCCAAGCCTGCCCAGCTCCGCAGCGTTGACTCCCCTCCCCGGGGCCCCTCCCATGCCCAGCCCGTCTTCTGGTTTCTTTCTACATCACACGTGGCCAGTTCATTTCTCAAAGGATCATTTCTGAGAGCTCATTTGGTGATTTAGCCCTGTCTGCTCCACTTTACCACGGGGAAAAATTTCAAGTGACCACGCTTTGCATTTTTCTTTTGCAGATGAGAGCAGGCAGTCCTGGTCCCACCTCTGAGTCTGGGGGTGTGGGGGAGATGGGTGGGAAGGCTTCTGATTACCTTCTGATTGACCACCACCTCCCCCTGCAGCGGGGCAGGGTTTGACCGCAGCTCAGTCTCGTTCTTATTGTGGGGCCTCTGTGACCCTCTGGTTCCTTCTTTGTGGCGTGCTCATGTAGCTGCCTTCGAGGAAGCCAGGGGAGAGTGCGTGTCTGGACCTCCCTCCCTTTCTGTTGTCCCTTCTCCAGACCTTTCCAAGCTGTTTCCTCTCCAGCTTGAAAGGCTGCAGTGGCCCAAGCTTTGACCAGTCCATGTGTGACCAGTCGGGCACGGCCAAGCAGAGGTGGCTGGGCCCTGTCTGCCTGGGCGGGAGCCACCTGCAGGTAGGATGCGGGGGTCCCTGTGTGGCCCAACCCCTCTGGCCACCTGATCCCTTCAGCAAAGCCCGCAACTCAAGAGAGGGCCGCGGGGATCCTTCTCGCCCTTCAGGCCCAGCCTCCCCATCTCGTGTGCCTCCATACCCGGGCATGGCAGTGCCAGCTATGGCAGCACCTGCTCAGACAGGCTCTCTGTGTGACCAACAATGGTAGGGATGATTGTCCCCACCTTACAGAGGAGGACACAGGCTCAGAGATGGGAAGCCACTCGCCTCTGTACACGTAGCTGGTAAGTAGCGGACACGGGGTTGGAGCCATAAGACCAAGCCTTGCCGTGCTTATCACCTCCCGCCGATTCCTGCTGCCTAGCTCCTGCATGTCCCACGCACGCCTGGCAGGCCCACACCTGGGAGCCCATTTGGGAGCCCATCGTGTGTGCCGGGCTGAGCGCTTCGCCCTGGGGCTGTCAGGTAGCACTGAGACCAGGGAAAGTGGGAATTACAGGACTTGAGCTCTGAACCCTGAGGACAGGCCGAAGGAGGGCCTGGCTCACAGTGGAAGGCAGGGTTCCAGCTGCTAGCAGCGGTGTCAGTGTCAGCCTGCTCCCCCGGGGCTCGGGTCAGTCCCTTTGTGGGCTGGCGCCCTGAGAGCAAGCCCTGCTTCTCGAGGAAGGGAGGATGGAGCCGGAGAAACAAGCGTCTCCTCTCATAGGGTCCCTTTGGGTTTGCTCCTCCAAGCTGTCTTGGCACAGGCATTCGCAGGCCCCCAGCTGCTTCCCGTGGCCTGGGTGCTGGCTGGTTTCAGATGAGGCCACTTTCCCTGCCCTGTGGGGAAAGAGCCAATACTGAGAAACCCCAGCAGAGAGCAGTGTCATCTCTGCATCTGAGGCCTAGCCAGGGTGTGGGACCCAGGTGTTGGGGCAGTCAGTGTCGCCTCTGGCTGGGCAGTGGCACCTCCCACTTCATCTCAGGTGGGAACTCATACTAGTTAAGAACTAGTAGGAACTGGGGGAGTCTCCTGGGCCCACATCCCCTCTAGGCCAGGAGCACCCCCATGTCCCCTGGGGTGGTATCGCATGGCTGAGACCTCTGATCAGAAGCTGTTCGTGTTCCTGCTGAGGCCACTTTGCCTTTTTAAGCATCACTTTTCTCTCCCTCTCTGGAAGCTGTGTGTTGGGTGTGGCTGAAGCCCCCAGGGAGCTGGGGCCACTGGGCTGGGGCTTGAAGCTCCAGGCCTCCCAGAGGAGGGGCTGTCACCAGGCAACGCCTGGTGGGCGGATCTATTGTTCTATTGTTCCTGAGCTCTCTGTGGAGGAAGGTGCTATGACGCATCCCAGCAGCCTTCTTCCTGTAGTTGCACTGCCGAGGTCACCTCACACTCGCTGTCCCGCCGGTGTGAGGACCCAGGTTTTCCGTGTGCGGTTCAACCCCGCACAGACTCCTCCATTCAGAGCACCTTTTTGCAAGACTGGGAGTGACGTCCATTTTGAAAACGCTAGGGAACACAAAAAGTCCCCCTCCATGCGCCTCGGAAACAAAGGCTCCGTGTCCTTTCACCGAAGTCGCGATCCTGCCACAAGGACTGAGCTGGGTTCTGTGCACGGAGCCTCGCGGCCTCCAGCGAGACGGGCAGTCCCCAATCCAGGTCCTGCTCTTGCTCCTCTGGGTAGCCGGGGAGCTTCAGAAGCGCCTCCTTGCTCAGCTCCAGACGTGGGCATTTTAGAGGTCTTTGTTTCATGCTGGTCAGTAGAGCAGTGGGTCTCACTCGGCACAGGCTTCAGCGGGTGACCCTCAGCCTGGATGAATGTGCACTCCCCCCCCCCGTAGTGACCTGGGTGATGTCTGGGGACCCCTGTGGCTGTCACACTGGGGTTTCTCCTGGCATCAGGTGGGTGGGGGTCAGGGATGCTGCTTAGCACCCCACTGTGCCCAGGATGGCTCCTTCCCCTACCTGCAGAGACTTACCCAGCCCCAAAGGTCAGTGGTGCTGACGTGGTCACTGTCCCAGTGCCGGCTTTTCCTGCATTTGGGGAGGGGATGGGCGCCCAGGCCCGCAGGGAAGAGACAGACCCTGAAAAACACCGTCTCCCGCTCTCAGGCCTGGAGGCTACAGATATAGGAGCTGAAGCACCGGGATGCCTTTGGGGACAGCCTGGCCAGCTGGGAGGCCTCAAGACGTGGCCCCGAGTCTTTCAGGGGGTCTGGAGAAGAGGGGGTGCCTAGCAGGTGTTGAGGCCTCCGACAGAGTAGAGCCCCGAGCGAAGGTGTTTTGGCTCCACTTTCTGTTGTGCCAGGAGCCGAGCCTGGGGGGCCCCAGCAGGCGGTGTTGTCGGCCTCGGTTATTTCTTCTGCAAAATCGGCCTCGACAGACCGCACCGCCGCCTCTGTGCAACGCGCCTTCCTGCTTCGCCACCCTCACCCCCCAGGCCTGGAGGCCCCTTGGCAGAAGGAGGTTTGTCAGCTGCGTGGCGTGCCCGGGAGTTGGGTCTTGTTCTTGGAGCTGTCTGCTTGTGGCACGTGGCCTCTGGCCAGCAGGGTCCAGTTCTCAGCAGAGAGAGGGACACGGGAGGGAACGGGAAGAGCAGGAGGCGCGGGTGTGGGCGACCGGGTCCTCGGGAATGCCGTGGGGTCAGCCTGCGCCTTTGCGGGAGCAGGCACGTGTGGTGGCAGTCAGAGGTGGCAGGCCGGCCTGAAGGCCGAGGGGCTGTTGGGGAGCCCTCCTGCTCGCTGCTTTAGGTGTGGGGCTCAGCCAGCGAACGTCCGCGTGGGTGCTGGGAGCTGTGTCCTGCGGAGACTGTCTCCGCTGATCTCAGAGGTCTGTCTGGGAGTGGACGTGGCTGTGGGGCCCCGGCTCCCATGCGGCCAGCCTTCCTTCTGTCCGTCCGTCCTGTTCCCTCATTCATTCATTCTGCAGACCTTTGAGGCATTTGTATTGGGCGGCTCAGGGCTACAGAGGGGAGCTAGGGGGTCAGCATGTTGAGCAGGGGGTGGAAGGGGCAGGGCCTGCAAGGTGATGGGGTGGGGGGTGTCCCTTCACATTCGCCCCAGCCACATCCGGCAGTTCTTGTCCCTCTGTGTCCGAGAGGCACGATCCATCTCTGTGCATCCGGTGGTCACACATCATAGTTGCTTGTCTGGAGAGGGCAGTGTCCCCTCTGGCAGAGTGGCCCAGAGGCTCCTTGCAGAGCAGGGGTGTGGGTACTGTTTCAGGAGCCAGCCCGCAGTCACCCCTCCCTGACACCTGCCCAGGAGTCAAGTAATAAAAGCCCCTGTGCCCACGTGTAGCCCGGTGTGTGGACTCTTAGGGCGTGCCGCTAGCTCCCCCCTCGCTGGGGCCCCGCGTCCCGGGAACATGTGAGCGCTGCAGCCTCTGCGCCCCAGCTGACTTCCCTCAGGACGTGGGGAGGGGCTCCCTGTTGCCAGGCCTCTGGGCTTGGGGTGGGAGGGACCCCTGGAGGCCTGTCCAGTGGAGGAAGTGGCTCCAGAAACACCTGCTGGAAAATCTGTGCTTTTGGTGATGTGGAAGTGCCCTGGGGTGGGAGGACCAGGTGCACTCTGTCCTGAACCTTTTTCATGAGCCTGTGAAGCCCCTTGTGCTGTCATAGCTTGTGAGGATGGAGGGGTGCAAGGGAGCAGGCCCCGCCTGTCACCCCAGACCCCAGGCTGCGGCCCCCGCCACTTCTTTCCCGAGCTGTATGTTGTCCTGTGTGTTCCTGTGCATTTTGGAGCCTAGCCTGTCCTTATGATCCTGGCCCTGGAGAGGGTGGCCCGGCAGCCTGCAGGGTGACCGACGCCTGGGTGGCCCTGGGGTGCAGAGCGCACGGGCTAGGGGGTGGTCCCAGGTCTGGCTAGCACTGGCTTCCTTCTCCTGGAGTAGGCTGCGTGGGGCCGCCTGCGCTGGGGCTCTGGCCTGTGCTGCTTCTCAGGGGGAGCTGTGGAATTGAGGGGGAACGGGGGGATGCTGTCGGGGTCCGAGCCTCAAGCCAGCGTCTCAGGCCCTCCAACATTGTCACCTGTCCCAGAGGTAGCGGGGGCGGGACCTCAGAGTCTGCGTCTCTGGGTGTAGCCCAGCCCCCACCATGGCATGTTCGGATGCCCACCCCCTGTACACCTTGGAGCACGTTCCTGGTGGCCGTGCTCCTCCAGGAGTCTGGGGTGACCTTCGCGGTGCTGGGCTCTCCCTCAGAGCAGCAAGGGAGCAGGCGCCGTCCCCCTGTTTCCAGGCTCCTGGCCTGTGCAGTGGGCACCTCAATGTCCAGGAGTGGCGGCCAGCCCCTGAGGACCTGGGGGCTGTTCCTCCCTCCAATGGCGGTGGTCTTCGGGAGTGCTCTCTGCAAGATCCCACTTCCCAGAAAACCCCCTGTGTGGGGCGCTCCGACCCAGGGCCTCAGTCTCCCACCCCGCATTCCTGCCAAACCAGACTGGCCGGTGGCCCGAGCCTGTTCCACCACTGGCCTCGGAATGTCCTGTCTCCTGTCTCCACCTCAAGGCCTCTGCCACCCAGGGTGGGTCTGGACTCCACTGTGTCTGGCCCTCGTGTCCCTGCTTATCTCTCATCAGCAGGGACTGTGTCTCCTGGTGTTCCCACCAGCCCACTCGGGAGGGTCGGGAGGGTCAGCAGGCCGTGACGCCACCTGGCTTGGAGGAAGAGCCCCTGCTGACATGTTATCGGGCTTGGAGCTGGGGGCGGACCCCCGTACCGCCCTGCCCTTATTTTCAGACCT
Organism: Cynopterus sphinx; assembly: GCA_030015415.1. Classification (NCBI taxonomy): domain Eukaryota; kingdom Metazoa; phylum Chordata; class Mammalia; order Chiroptera; family Pteropodidae; genus Cynopterus; species Cynopterus sphinx. The sequence continues at coordinate 37,258,730 of CM057390.1, read as the reverse complement.
TGAGCAGACTAGGGGGAGAGCAGGCAGGGCGATGGCTGGGCCTGCAGCAGCCAGAGACAGTGGGGTCACGTCCTCCCAGTGGGGGCTTCATGCCCAACGTCTCGTCCTTGATTACATGTGCAGCAGTTAGAGAAGGGCCAGCATTTTCTGGAATGGTGGGTGTGGTGGGAGCAGGGAGCGGCAGAGGGCAGATCTGGAGGGGGCTGGGGGAGGAGGCTAACGCCATCCTGTCAGCCTTTCCCTAGCTCTGTGGCCCTGTCCTGTACAGGTTTGCCCACCCAGGGCCCAGGGGGCTGCAGGAAGCAGGCCTGGCCTCTCTGTGCCCAACGCCTGCCCCAGAGGCTGATGATCAGAGTCACAGGGGAGCGAGGTCATTGGGGGAGCCGTATGCGGCTCTGTAGTCGGGAGAAGTACCACTCTTTCCTTCAGCCGGGCGGCCAGGGCAGGTGGGCCATGGGGGCCGACTTTCCCCGCCCCAACCCCATGAGGGCCTGCCCAGAGGACATCCCAGGCAGGCCCTGAGCCTCTGGGGTCCATACAGCTGGGCAGGAGCAGGCCCCTCCCCTGCCCTGGAGTGGGGAGCAGGAACCAGGTCCCCAGGGTCTGACTTAAGAGTGTAATTTCTGCTCTCTGGCCTCCGGGGGCCTCCCCAGATGGCTCCCTTTTCCAGAAGATCTGTTAATCTTGTTTACTAGAGGTGGGCTCACTTCCCTTCCATCCAGATCACTTCCCAGCAATACCTTCCCCACCTTGAGGGTCACCTGTCAGTTGCCTTCTGATGCCCCTGCTGGTGGGTGGGCAGAGACCCCAAGGCACCCGGCAGCTTGCAGAATATTTTATTGTGAGCCCCAGCTCCACGGGTCCCTTGAGGATCCCAGTTCTCCTAGGCGGTGGGGCAGGAGGCTGGATGGCACGAGCAGTTACCTTGTGTTTGTGTCCCCCTGATCCCAGGTGATTTTGGGGTGGCTCGGGCTGCCTGCTTCCAAGGCGGAGTTGCAGGCCTGTGTACTTCTAAGCAAGGCTGCAGCAGAGCCTGGCCGCCGAGTCCTCTGAGCTCCCGACCCACCCATCTGAAGGCCCTCAGGCAGGTGACAGCCTCAAGGTACCGGGGTTGAGGGGGAGACAGGCCCCAGAGGGGCAGGATCAGGACCTTGACTCAGGCCCTCCTGGGCAGGCTGCTTTTGCTTCTTGGTGTAGCAGGTGGGGCCAGGAGCCAGCCCCCACCTGGGATGAAAAACGCCCATTGGCAGAGCTCCTGGGTGCTTGGCTGAAGGGCTGGGTGCTCTGGCCAGGAGCCAGCCCCCTTAGAGTGAGTGGCTTAGACCCCCAGTACACGGCCATTCCCACCTGACAGACAGACCTTGTGCCACTTGAGGGCCAGGGGTGTGGGCATGTTGTCCCTTAGGAGATGTGCCCAGGCAGGGACAAAGCTGGTCTCAGCCCCGGGGCCCAGTAGGGGCGTCGTAGCATAGGTGGGAGGTTGGGAAGTGAGGTGGGCCAGACTGAGGCCACCCCAGACACCAGTGCTACCTGACGGATCTCTCTGGACATGCCCAGCGAGGGACCCCAGGTCCTGGCCTGTGGGTAGCCTTGGCTCTCTGCTGGCTGCTAGGACTTCCCCGGGTGGCAGTGGATCTGCCTTGGTGCCTTGTGACCCATTTTGGGTCAGGGTGGTCAGAGGGTGGCCTCCATCCTACTGGGTTGCTGGCCTTCCCTCAGGATTGTCCCTCACCTTGTTCCCACACTCTGGCATCCTCAGCTGGGACAAGGCAGGAAGTGACGCTTCCAGTGTGAACACCCTGCCAGGAGCACCCAGCACTGTGGCATCTCCCCTCCTGTGTCCCACCCTCAGCCCTGGCGTGGCCCCCATTGTCTGAAACAGGAGTACCCCCTTCCCTTTTTAAATAGAATTCAAAAGTAGGGTCCAGTTCAAAAGCCAGACCAAGTGCCTGCAAAGAACCCCTCCCTCCAGTCCCCTCCCCCCAGCGGCCCAGGTCCAGCCACTGTCACCTAAGGCAGCCAACTGCATGGGCGTGTCCCCGAATGAGGCCCGAGCGAGTTACCTGGAGCTGCCGCTTGCCCAGCAGGCCAGCACAGATCGTCCTGTCCTCACTGTCCCAAACGAAGGCCAGGGGTCCACCATGGGCCTCATGGCTGAGGCCGTGCATGGTCAGGCCTGGCTCCTGGTGGCTCCTAGGAGAACCGCTGTCCTCCTCCAACCACAGGGACCAACTCTGGTGGCTTTTCCTGTGGACACGCAGAAAGGCATCGGATGGGGCCTCTGGTTCCTGCAGCAGGTCAGCATGCTCGCAGGCGGCGCCGCTTCCTGAGGACGCCTCCCTTGCTTGTGTTTTGTTGAGAACGTGACCATCTATCCATAAGTGAGGTTCCTGGAGGTTCATGCCGACACGACCTGTGCCAGCCCCTGGAGCGTGCCCTGGAGCCAGTGCGCCATACACAGTGTCCCCAACCACAGGGGCAGGGACCACGCAGACGGATAAGAGGCAGTGCTCTCGCGCCCACTGTGGCTTTGTGACTGTTGGGCGTTCTTTGAACACAGGGCTTTCCCTGTTTTCACCCCCATGGGGTTACCGTGGACCACCTTCTGGTGCGGTGGCCTTCCATCAGTGCTGCTTAGTGGCGGCCATTCAGCTGGTTCTGTCTTCTTGCTGGGACAGGCACAGCCCTGTGGAACCTCCTGTGGCTGTGGGTGGCATCGGGCTGTGTCCGCTCACCTCCCGCCCCCAGCCCTGAGCCGGGCAGCTCTGCACGCACGCCGCCCCAGCCCATCAGGTGTGCTGCCTGGGTGTGGGGCTCCCAGGGACCCTTGCAGCCCCCACCCCCAGCCACGGGAGGCAGAGGTGCACCTCAGTGTGGGCCACCCGGCAAGATCTCGTGGTCTCCACCCCTCCTGGTGTCCTCCCAGGGGTCACGCCAGTCCCTGGACCTTGTGTCTGTCTCTGGGGTCACCGCACTGTGCCCCTTGCTCCACCTGTCGGCCCCTGCAGGTCGGGGCCTGGCTGGGGGGGCACTTGGAATCCTGGGCGCGTGGCGGGCCTGGCCCCCGCTGGCTCTCGGGGTCGAGGGCTGCTCACCGCTGTGTCCTCCCTCTCTGTTCCAGGGCTTGGCTATGACCCGTACAACCCGGAGCTGCCCAAGCCCCCCGCACAGAGGGAGAATGGCGTCCTGGGCAGAGGGGACAAGCCGCGCTCGGACATCCTGGAGCTGGAGCTGGTCAACCAGGCCATCGAGGCCGTGCGCTCCGAGGTGGAGATGGAGCAGCGGCGCTACCAGGAGCTCCTGGAGACGGCCCGTGAGCACATCTCCGCCGAGGTCCCCGCCCTGGCGCCCCATGGCCCCGCCACCAGCCTGGACGAGGACACCTTTCCCCTGTCCTTCGAGTACAGTTCTGGCAGCTGCGACTTGCTGAGCCCTGATGCCAGCTACCAGCCCACCCCGCTGGCTGCCTCTGCCGAGGCGGGCAGTAAGTACTCGCTGGCCGCTCTGGACAGGGCTCAGGGTCACGGCGGAGGGGGCAGCAGTGCCCTGGAGTATGTCCCCAAGGCCGTGAGCCATCCCCGGCGGTATAGTCGTCCGGCGTCCAGCGGCAAGTACGTGGTGGATGACTCGAAGCCGTCCACAGACCTGGAGTACGACCCGCTGTCCAACTTCTCCGCCCGGCTGCTCAGCGGGGCCAGCTCCAGGGACGGCCGGGCCCCCAAGCGGCCTCGGGGCTCCCGCAGCAGCAGCGAGCCCTACATGCCCGCGCTCAAGAAGCCCTGTGACCCCTTTGGAGGCTGCGACGCCCGGTTCTCCGACTCAGATGATGATGCTGCCACGGCAACGGGGCACCAGCCTGTCACCACCAACCCGCCGAGGGTCCGGGCAGGGGCCGAGAACAAGGGCCCCAAGAAGCCGGGCTCCAGGGAGAGCCAGGAGCCCGAGGACAGTGGCCTGCGGGAGACCAAGGAGATGGCCGTGCAGTACGACGTGGGGGACCTCGGGCAGCTTCTCAAGGGCTCCGGTGGGGCGTCCCCGGCCAAGCCTGACTTCCCAGCCATCGCCCCTCAAGAGCACAGTGGCCCCAAGGAGGGGAGACCTAAAAAGAAAAGTGGGGTGCCGCCTGTCCCCAGCCCTAGGGACAGTGGCCGGAAGACAGAGAAGGATGAGGACAGAGAGCATGGGAAGCTGGCTGGGAAGCCCTGTGCCAGCAAGAGGGGCCCGCAGGCTGGCAGTCACCAGCGCAAGGGGGAGTGGCCTCAAGGGATCAAGAAAAAGCCATCTCCGGCCACCTCAGTGGCCAGCTCAGGGAAAGGCCGGCCTGACCAGCCGGGGCTGCAGCAAAGCCCCACGCATGGGGAGGCACCCCCACTGCCGGACAGGACAGGCGGTAAGGCCCCGCCGGGGAAGCTCGCGGAGCTCAAGGCCTGCTCACTGGATGAGGACGCCTCCCAGGCTGCCCCGAAGCTGCCGAGGAGGACCCTGAGCCACGTGGACCTCTTTGGGGACGAGAGCGAGGACGAGGAGTCAGGGCCCAGGGCTCCTGGACCACGGCCCCCCGTTCCTGCCAGCCTCAGCTCCAGCTCCAGCTCCGACTCGGACTCCGACTCCAGCCTGGGCCTCGTGGCCACGCGGGGGCCCCACAAGCACCTCAAGGCCACCCCGCCCCCCTTGCCTTGCCGGGCCTCCCCCTCGTCCTCCCCCTCATCCTCGGGGGCGGGCACAGACGTGGACTACGCAGCCCTGGAGAAGGAGGTCGACTTCGACTCGGACCCTATGGAGGAGTGTCTGCGCATTTTCAACGAGTCCACCTGTGTCAAGACTGAGGATAGGGGCCGGCTGGCCCGGCAGGTGAGCGCCTGGGGTGCTGGCTACCCTCCAGAGTTCCCCTGTGACCAGACGGAGACGGCTCTTACCTCGTCCAAAATTCAGGAATCCTCGGCGGCTGCCCACTGCCCCACTGCACCTTGTCCAGAAAGAGGACTCCGGCTCCTGGTCTGCCCGGTGGGGTTCCGGCCTGCCCGGGGCTCCTGTGCAGCATCCGAGAGCCACAGGATGGGGTACTGGGTACCCCCGGAGCCCTTCCCCTCCCTGTCTTGTGTCTTGTTCCCCTCCCTGTCCCCCTCAGGCCTTCTCTCCTCCCGCCTCAGCCCCTCTCCCCTCCCCAGCCCCTCTCCCTCCAGACCCTCCCTCTCCAGACCCTCCCCCTTGCTGTCACCACTCTCTCCTCCCTTGACCTGTCTCCTCCCTTCCTCCCTGTTCTTTTTCCTTTACTCTTTTTTCCTTCACTCATTCCTGCCCCTCCCCTTCCTCCTCAGGCCTCTCCTCCCAAACCTCTGCTAGCCCCACTCTGTCTGCGTCTCTTTGTCGAGTGTCCCCATGTTGGCCACCAGAGGGAGCTTGCTTTAAACGGGACAGGCCGGACCCACACCAGAACCTCTGACACCTGCAGCTCCCGTGCAGGGGCCATAGGGTCCGGCCAGCACCTTGCCCCGGCATTGGAGGTGCTGCCGTCTGGGTTCACCCCCTTCATTCCCCCTCGTTTCAGAGCTCTGCCTGGGGCAGGCGGGCAGGTGGGTGGGTGGTCCGGAAGGGCTGGTGCATGTCTGCAGAAGTCACGCCTGGGAAGCCTGGGAGTGGGCTCAGGGCTCAACTGACCTGGGGGGCAGGCTGTGCCTCCAAGGCGGAGGTGAGGACCCACCACGCCACTTGGTGTCTCCGGCCACCCTCCTCACCCGCTCCGGCCCGGTGTCTGCCAACTGTTGGTATGAGTGGTAAGGTTTGGTGGGGGGCACTCATTGAGGGATACACATGTGTTCCAGCCCTCCAAGAAAGAGAAGGTCGAGGATCGGGAGCCGTCAGGCCTGAGCACTCTGTTTCCCGGGCAGAGGAGGAGGGTGTCACACCTCTCCAGGCACGGCAAGGAGGTGAGGACAAGGGCAAAGGGTTCCTTTGGCAGAGCGAGTCCTGCACTCCAGAGGACTCTGGGGCCCATGGCCAGATCCGGGAGACCGGGATGCGGGCGAGCCCTCCCCCAGATCACACTGCCCCATCTGTCTCCCCCGAGCTGTGCCCATGTGACCTTAGGCAAGTGGCCAGGCCTCTGTGAGCTTCGGCTCCTCCCGTAGCCTGGAGACAGGAGCGGCTGCCAGTCAGCGGTCAGCGTGGGGCAGCCACTGACTTGCCACAGGGAGCGCTGGCTGGGTGGAGGACAAGCCCCAGGCTCTGACCCTGGCAGCTCCCGATGATTCAGTCCCAGAGGGGGACTTGGGTTCTGGAAGCCGTCCAGAGCAGGTGAGGTCAAGCAGGATGGACCAGGCAGGGTAGTCGAGGCAGGGGTTTCTGCCTGTCCCTCCCGTGTCAGCTCAGGGCACGGCTTCGGCTCTTAGAAGCTGGAGGACAGGAGAGGGGCCATGCCGGCACCGGACAGTGGGTAACATGCGTTCAAGGGCCGCTGTGCTGACCTGGTCCCCGCACGGCATCTGTGCGCTCACACAGTGGAGCCGGGGCGTCCCGCCCAGCCCCTAGTCAGTCCTCCCCTTTGCCTGCCCCCCCCCCCGACACATGGCTGGGCCCTGGGATTTCTCTCCACCCAGCCGGAGCCCGGGAGGAGAGTCCCAGTGCCCCCCGCCCGGCCACCCACGGCCCAGGAGGTGTGCTACCGGCGGGCTCAGCAGGCGCAGAAGGAGTCAGCTGGCTGGCTGCAGGCCGCCCAGCAGCCGCCTGAGAAGCCGTCCTCTGTCCACCTCTCAGCCCCCGGCGAGAAAAAGAGGACAGCCCACGTCCCCAACCCTCGCCTGGCTGCAGGTGAGTCCTAGCGCGGGGGCCCCGGGTGGCCTGGCTCCCATTGTGCCAGCACTGGGGGCCCCGGGCAGGGCCCAGCTGGGCTCAGTGCGTGTATCTGTGAAGTGGGATCGAGTGTCCCCAGCGTTAGTGGGAGGCAGGATCGGCCTGGCGCAGTCATAGCGGCCTTGGTGGGGTCGGGCTGTGGAGACCCTGAGGGGTGCCTGTGTGCCAGACTGAGCCTGTTCCATACTGTCCTGCCTCCCTCTGAGGCCCTGACCCCAAGGTCACCCTGTGGCCCTCCCGCTCTGTCCCTTCCTGGTCTTTGTGTTCTTGCCTCCCCCGGGTTCCTGGGGCTCTGGAGGCTGGCGGCCTGGCCGGGGCTGGTCTGAGCAGGCTCCAGACAGTGGTGCTGGGAAGGGGAGCCGGCCTGAGGGGTTGCTGCAGGGCCGAGGCCCTGGGCTCAGGCCTCCTGAACCGGGCCAGCTGACCTGGGGGAGCGGCCGGGCCTCTGTTGGCTCCTCGTCCTGCTCTGAGGGGCACTCGTTCCCACTGGGCCTTGTCTGAGAGTTGGTCCCACACTCGGGTGTCTCCCTGGTGGACCCTGGAGGCCTCTTGAAGACACAGGCTCGGCCTCCCCAGCCCAAGATCTGCCCCGTTCTGGGGGGCCCTGATGCTGCTCAGATACCCCTTTGAGTAGCTGGTTGAGGGGGCGCGCAGGCCCCATGGGTGTTCCTGCAGACACAGGTGTCCACAGCCCTCCCTCACTTCCCCTGGCATCTCCAGACTCTGGGCCCTCCCTCCCTCCCCAGAGCACCCGAGGTAGATCGCAACGGTGACAGGCCGGTGTGGCTTCAAGGCGGTGTTTTAGCGCAGGGAAGGGAGATGCCTGTGAGCTGTGCACACCCGAGACATGTCCGAGCTCAAAGCCTGACCCTGCACTTGGCCGGGCTCCTAGTCCCCTGGATCTCTGGGGACCCGACTGGTGCCGCACACTTGAACCGCGGGAGCGTTGACGCTGTCCTTGCGTCGCTGAGCGCACTTTCAGCTGGCCGGTGGCCCCCTGCGCAGGACTCCAGGTTGGGGTCTGGGCCCTCTGCTCTGTTCCTCGCTCTCCTCGTCCGTCTGCGCCTATCTCTTTGTCAGGGCTGAGCCCAGGCTAGGCTGGTCAGAACCCCGCCCATGGACTCGGGGTGCACCTTCCCACCACCCCACCGTGAGTCCTCGGAAACAGCCCCGCAGGCGGGCACCCTCCTCCCTGTGGTGGGAGACTGGTTTGTGACCTCATCAAAGGGACAGGCAGAACACAGGCAGCGGCAGGCAGGCCCGCTGGTCACAATGACCGGGCCAGGGCATCCCAGACCCTCTGGTCCCCAGCCCAGGAGCCAGGGCCTTCCTCCCTCAGACGTCTATGCCTCGGAGTCGGGGGCTGGAACATGTGGCAGAGGCTCCCCACATCCCCTGCCACTCGCCGGACCACCCCTCCGGCCTTCTCAGCCCCGTCACACCCCCCTCTCGATGGACTTCCCCAAAGCAGCTAGAGCCTGATGTCGTCCCACGGCCCGCGCGCCCGGCCCCGGCCCTTCCCCCTGTGCTCCGGCATGCACGTGCTGCTGACGTTGAGTAACCGTGGCTGCCTAGTGCTCTGCAGCTCGGTGATGGGTGCGCTGTCCTCCTGTGCTCACGTCCCCTGTCCCTCGCCAGCCCCCACAGGCGCCAAGAGAACCCTCGCAGCCAGCAGCAGCCAGCCTCCTAATGGCCTCGAGCCAGGCGGCCAGCCCCTGAAGACACGAACGCTGTCGGGCATGGCGTCCAAGACCACCAGCACCGTCACCCCCAAGCGTGTGGCACACAGCCCCTCGTTACAGGTGAGCGCCCTCTGGGCAGCTGGGCACTCATGACACTGGTGGCACAGCTTGCTCTCTCTCTCCTGCCCTTTGGCCTTTGCCCTCGAACTCGCCGCCCTCCCCTCTCAGAGCAGAGGGTGGAGGGGGACATTGCCATGCGCCCTCCCATTCTCAGTTTCCCCTCTCAGCCACACCGTTGCGGTCTTCTCTTGGCCCCCGTCAGCCAAGGCCCAGTGTTCAGTAGGGGATATTCTGGGGGTCCAGCAACATCCCTGGGTGCATGTATCTACATATGTGTAAGTGTGCACTCAGAAGTAGCAGCAACAAGCCTGGTAACCCCCACATAGTCAGGACCAGGCAGGGGCACATCACCCTTTGTCATTTCTGTGTCCCCTCCAGAGTTTAAAGAAGCCCGTTATCCCAAAAGAGTTTGGGGGCAAAGTCCCCACTGTCATCCGCCAACGCTATCTCAACCTGTTTATTGAGGAGTGTATCAAGTTCTGCCCCTCCAACCAAGAAGCCATAGAGAAGGTGCGTGAGCCAGGCCGGCGCCAGGGGTGTGGACTTCCCCAAAGCAGCTAGAGCCTGATGTCGTCCCACGGCCCGCGGGGACGGAGGGGCGGGGCCAGGCCCGGGCCGTCCCTCGGGGTCCAGGGCTGCGGGCTGAGCGCTTGTCGTGCCCAGGCGCTGAACGAGGAGAAGGCGGCCTATGACCGCAGCCCCAGCAAGAACATCTACCTGAACCTGGCTGTGAACACGCTCAAGAAGCTGCGGGGCCTGGGCCCCAGCGCCGTGCCGGGTCTCAGCAGTAAGTCAGGCGGCGCAGGCGGCCCTGGGGCCCTCCCGGGGGCCTCCCTGCCACTCAGACATTGAGATCCTCAGACAAAAGGCCCCCGGTCGTCAGGCTCTGTCTCAGCTGCTAAGCTGGCTGTCGCCTTGTGCCCTCAGAACAGCCTGTCACTCTTAGCCACCCTCCCCCGAGAGAGAGAGCTGAGAGCCAGGGTCTCTCCAGCGAGGGCCCGCCCGCCCTCTAATGGGCAGCCTCTCTAATGGGCAGCCTCTTCGCAGCGCATGACGCCTGCCCGCTCTGCGCATTAACCCCGAGGCCGCGGTGGCCCTCGAGGTGCTGCATTAAGCCGCCAGCAGGCGCTTAGCTGCTGCTCTCAGTCTGGCCCGCCCACCACTCCTGGCGAGAAGGCCTCAGAGCTCCCGTTAAATTCTTCATCCTGTGAGGGGCGAGGGTGCAGAGCCCCACGTGGGAGGAGGGGCTTCCAGGCAGCCCGAGGCCTGTGGGTCCTGAGTTAGGGTTGGGGGTGGCTGCCCAGGGTCACACGAGGTCAGACCACCTTACCTCTGGGTGGGGGGGGCTGTCCTGGGAGCACCCCGAGGGGTTGGGGGAGCGCCAGGGAAGGGTGAGGGGGTCTGAGCCTGGTTTTTGCATCCCCTCCCCCTTCCAGAATGTGGTGGCCGCAGGGTCGTGTCCCATGAGGTGGTGCTGGGGGGCAAGTTGGCCGCCAAGACCAGCTTCTCCATTAGCCGCCCAACCAGCCCGCGGGTGGAGGACCTGAAAGGTGAGCCTGGTCTGTGACACAGTGGGGCCACTAGGCACTCTCCCACCCTCCCTGGCCCCTTGTGGCCAGCCTTGCCGTGGGCTCACTGCCTGTCCTGGCTGTCCCCAGGGGCCGCCCTATATGGCCGCCTCAGGGACTATCTGCTCACCGAGGACCAGCTCAAGGAGAATGGCTACCCCTTCCCGCACCCTGGACGGCCAGGCGGTGCCGTCATCTTCACGGCTGAAGATAAGCCTCCCAAGGATTGTAAGTGGCCTCCCACCACCCATGCTCAGCAAAGGGTGGGAGGGGAAGGCTACCTGAGAGAGGCAACAGCACAGGCGGGCTGTGCAGACAGGCCTGACGCCTCGGCCTCCCACCCACTGTGCCCACCCCACAGCCTCCTGCAGGGTCTGCTGCCGCTGTGGCACGGAGTACCTCGTGTCCCCCTCGGGCCGCTGTGTGCGCGACGAGGAGTGTCACTACCACTGGGGACGCCCCCGCCGGAACCGAGGTGAGACCCCGTGCACCCCTGCCCCCAGTCCCGCCTCCACACTCTCTAGTTTCTTTTCCCTTTATTGTATTTCATGACCAAGGTGACACAAAAACCTTATCATAGTGTTCACAGGCAGATGAAAGGAGGGCCTCTTGCCACCGGTTGCCCCCCTGCCTCCACCCACACATAAGTGCTCGTAGGGACGTGCAGGTGCCAGGGAGCAAACGGCTTGCTTCGTCCTGCAGCTGCTGGTGTCTCTTAGTGGCCAGCGTGGCTGGGTGTTCACCAGTCTCCCAGGGCACAGCGTCCCCACAGGCAGGCCCCTGTGGGACCCACACCTGCATGTGTCTCCATTGCTGCCCCGGGGAGAGCCCATGCGGAGTCAGGGTCACACCTGTCCCAGATCCCAGAAGGAGCTGGAATCCTCGGCTCATGGGGTTCAGTCTTTAACCCAGGGCTAGGGCCCCCTTGTTGGGAAGCCTCCGCCAGCCCAGGCGGAGTGCGTGTCAGTGGCTCCCTGCAGGAACCGTGGCTCTCTTTCAGCGGCCGGCGGCTGGGAGACTCAGTACATGTGCTGCTCGGCTGCCATCGGCTCCGCCGGCTGCCAGGTTGCCAAGGTGTGTCTCTTGGGCCCTGCTCAATGCCCCTCGTCCTGGGAAGCCCCCTCCCTTGTCCTGGCTAGAGTAGGGCCCCCGAGCCTCAGAAAGGGAACTCGGGTCCACGAAAGCCCTCAGCGCCAGCCTGGCCCCGTGAGCCCAGCCTCATCAGCTTTTCCCGAGGCCCCCGCCTTGCTTCTCCCTCTGAGCCTGTCACCCTCACCTTCCTTCCCGTCCCCGCCCTCAGCAACACGTGCAGGATGGACGCAAGGAAAACTTGGAGGGGTTCGTGAGGACCTTTGACAAGGAGCTTCCGGAAGACGCTCACCCTGGAATCTACGCCCTTGACTGTGAGATGGTGAGTCAGTCGGCTGGCCACGGCCGCGGTGCTGGCCGAGGACTCGTGGGCTCCTCATGCTGCTCCGCAGGGCCTGCTGCCCCAGCACCTCTTCCTGGAGCTTGGGGCCAGGTAAAGAGCAGACGAAGAGCCGGGAACAGCAGCTGAGCCCTCCGGGTGGGCCACGCGGTCTGTGGCTCTCAGGCACATTCAGCCTTGCCGGCATCTGCTCACAAAAGGCGTTTGTCCTGTCACCAAGCAGATGCTGTCACCTGGCCCCCAGCACACACCACATGCTCTCGACATAGCTGGCTTTACTCGGGGCCCCCGGCGTTCACGAGCACAGCGCGGGCTTTGGGAAACGCACCCCCGTTCACACCCGCTCCAACCCCCGGAGAGGCTCAGAAGGTCTCTGCCGCGGGGCTCAGGGGCCGGGGGCAGCCTGGCTGTGAGCACCAGGATGGGGTGTCTGGCACGGGCCCCCGCCGGGCTGTGTCTCAGCTGTGTTCTCCGGGCCCGCAGTCCTACACTACATACGGCCTGGAGCTGACGCGCGTCACGGTGGTGGACACCGACATGCAGGTCGTCTACGACACCTTCGTCAAGCCAGACAACGAGATCGTTGACTACAACACGAGGTGCGGCCTGACCCCAGGCTTGGGACCCCGCGGCCCCCCAGGATCAGTCTCCTTAGCCCTGACCCAGCTTTCCGGCCACCCTAAAGCCCCTTCCCTCTGTCCCAGGTTTTCAGGGGTGACCGAGGCCGACCTCGCCGACACGAGCATCTCGCTCCGGGACGTCCAGGCCGTCCTGCTCAGCATGTTCAGTGCCAACACCATCCTCATCGGACACAGCTTGGAGAGCGACCTACTGGCCTTGAAGGTATCTCCGCCCCGCTCCCCGCCAGGGTCTCCCCTCAGAGGGCGGGGGGTGGGGCAGTCCCTCCCGCTAGTGCACTGGCGGGCGTGCTGCTCTGGAACACTCCTGGGGCGCTGGGCCTGAGGTCCCTGATGCGACGGCCGTCCCCCAGATCATCCACAGCACCGTGGTAGACACAGCGGTGCTGTTCCCGCACCGCCTGGGCCTGCCCTACAAGCGCTCCCTGCGGAACCTCATGGCCGACTACCTCAGACAGATCATCCAGGACAATGGTGAGCGGGGCTGGGCGGCCCGGCCGTGGTGCTGTGGGCAGGGCGGGGCGGGCCCGGGCCCACCCTGACATCTGCCCCCTCTACAGTGGACGGGCACAGCTCCAGCGAGGATGCCAGCGCCTGCATGCACCTGGTGATCTGGAAGATCCGAGAAGACACCAAGACCAAGCGGTGACCGCCGCCCGCCCGCCCGCCCCCTGCCTCTCCCGCTGTCCCGGCCCGTCCTCTAGCCCAGGCCTCTTCCAAAACAGTGCAATAAATCTCGAGAGCTAACCCTGTCCACCTCGCCGAGACCTGGAAACCGAGAGCACGGGAGGAGCCGGCAGCACTGAGACCCAGCACCTGGAGGCCTGCGCCCTCCCCGCCTCCGCCCAGGCCCGCCTTCTGGGGACTGCTGCTGACTCTCACCCACAGAGCCGGGCCCTGCTGTGTCCCCGGCAGCGAGACCACCTGCTCCTCCTCCACCTGCCAAGGTGTTGGGCAGGCCAGGTGGGCTTGTCCGGGTCTGCTTAGACAGGGGCTGTCTTTTTTATTTTGTATTGTTATTTTTATTATTTCTAATTTAAACCTGATGACTTGCACAGTTGTCTTCCCCACCCGGAGGAGCAAGACCCTGGTGCTGCTTCCCCACGGGGGTGGGGTGGGGGGCAGAAGCCGTCCGCTGGCGCTTCCATAGCCACCAGGACCCAAGGGTCCAGCCTGACCAGGGCCTGGACCGGTGGGGACTAGCCGCCTCCAGCCCACCGGGACTCCTCGACCTCTGGGAACCAAGCCAGCCCCACCTCCAGCCCCCAGGGCCCTTGGCCTCCGGACACTTCCCATTCCCACTGGAGCCCTGCCCTCCCAAGGGGGCTTCTGTCGAGGCCCACAGCCCTGCTCACCGTGCCCTGACCCCCTCCTCTCCAGCCCCAGACACGGACAATAAATGTTTGTATGGATTTTAGATCTTGGGGTCTCTGGTGGTATTCTTGGTGCCAGGTGTAGAAGTCATTGTCCGTGTCCATTGCCTGCCCCAGTGGGGGAGCAGGAATGCGACCTTACCTACCGAAAGCCCCCCCTCATGACCCCACCCCCCTGTCCTGAGGACACTGTTCCAGAGCAGACCCGCTGTCCTGGACAGCCTGGATTGGGGATTGTCACACCTTCCACCCCATGGGGTTCTGTGACAGTCAAGACAGCAGTTCTGTGGGTGGGGCTGCACGGCTGAAAGGGCAGGGTGGCCGAGGCAGAGTGCGCCCAGTCCCTGAATCTACCCACTGGTGTGTCTACACTACCGGGGGCGGGAGGGCCAGGCTGTTCGGGCCTCAGCTTTTAACTCAGAGTGAAGTGTGAATCCAGAACAGGCCTCCGAGTTGTGAGGGGCCCCAGGGCCGGATAGGTGCCGAGCACAAAGGTTCTGGAAGGATCCCCCTGGCACCCTGTCACATCCCTCTGGGGCTGCCGTTATAACCAGTCGACTTTCTCCCACTTTTTTCAAACTGGAGTTGTTAAACACCTCTCGTTTGCTAAGGACAAGGTGCCTGTGGATTCTGTGGTGTCTGCACCCCCTCCGCAGAGCTCAGTGAGGGAGGGGAGGAGCTCCCCCACACAGGAGGCATGCACACTTTCAGCCTGCCGAACCTGCTGGCTGGCAGTGTCCGAGGGTCAGTTTCTGCTGCTCAGGAAACTTTCTCTACCTGAGAGGAGGTTGAGTCCCCAGGTCCACTCCTCACAGACGCCCCAGGAAGGTCTCACCTAGCAGCTGTTAGGGCAGTTCCTCCAGGCTCCTCCCGGGTCTCTCCATTCACCCGGTAGGGCTGGAGGTGACCTCTGTGTATTTACCATCCCCCCTTCTCATTCATTCACCCAACATCTGCTCCTGAGTGATGCTGGTGCCCCTGGGGGACCCTAGCCCCAGGTGGGGAGGGGAGCCTAGGGCACAGAGTCAGACACAGGGACCCCCATCTGTTGTGTCAGGCTGGGCCACAGGGACAGACCCCAAGCCTGGGGGAAAAGGGTGGGGAGGGGAGGGAAAGACCCCAGAGCCCAATGCCTTTCTAATTTCTGCTCTTCAGGATATTCCTAAAAGTGAAAATATGTCATCTCCTTGTGCCCCCGTTAGCCCATCCCCTGAGCCCTCGCTGGGGCACCCTAACTTTAGGAACCTTCCACACACCCTCCTGCTCTAGCTCTAGCCCCCATCTCCATTGGAGGCTGCACCATCCTCACTGCCGTCTCCCACCCCATCACCTCCTCCAGGAAGGCCCCTCCAGAGCCCCACTGCACGCAGGGTGAGTGCGCCCCGACACAGAACCTTGCAGGCGAACTCCCGCCGCTGGGATGGTCGGACGGACGCCCCTAGCCTGGTGTCCAGCACTGCACCTACTCACAGGGGCCGAGAGAACCTGGGCACATGGCTGTGACCCCGGACCCCGGCCCCACCCACGGTCTCCCGCCCTCCCGCAGCTCCCGAGGCCCCGCCCCGTCATGGCCACGCCCGCCTCATCAGCCCAACCATCTGCCCCGGCCCTGCAAGGCTCCGCCCCTTCGTCCAGCCCCGCCCATTTCCTGGCCCCGCCCTTTAATCCCGGCCCCGCCCCTTCCCCCGGCCCGTTGGCCCCGTCCAACAGCCCCACCGTGGCCACCACCCTGGACGCTGGCGCCCTGCCCCCCACCCCCCCCCCGCGGCCCTCGCAGGTGAGCGGCGGTGGCGGCGGCGTTGTCGCCGCTGCTGTGCGCCCCGAGGCGCCCGCATACCCTCCCTGGGCTGCTCCGCCCGCCGGAGGTAAGGTAGGCGGGAGGTCGCTGCGGCCACGGAGGGGGCGCCCCCCGGAGCGCCTGGCTGTGTGGGCCTGGACCCCCGTCCGGGGAAGCCCCGGGCGGGCGGGCCTCGAGCCCTGCACCCTGCAGCCGCGGGTAGGCCCGGGCATCGGGGCCCCTGGGCGCCTGGATACGCTGAGAGCCGGTGAGCTGGGCGAGCCCGGCGGATCGCGATGCCCCGGGCGCGCTGCGTGGGCGCCCGTCCGGCGGTCCCAGCGCCCCGGCCACCGCACCTGCCCTGAGGGTCTCCCGGGCCCCGCGGCCTGCAGCCTAAGCCTCGCGCGTCCCCAGCCTCATTTTCCCGGTGGGAATGCGCGGGGCCGGCCGGCTTCCAGGAGACTCAGAGCTGCTCCAGAGCCAGGTCCGCCCCCACTGGCCCCTGGGACACCCACGACCGACTCCTGGGAGACTCCCAGTTCAGCAGGCAGCCCAGACGGGAAAGACGAGGAGGCGAGAGGGTGGTGAGGCCTGGGATGGGGGACACCCCTGGCAGAAGGCGCCCGGAGAAGGCGCCCGAACACGCCAGCCGGGGCTGAGAAGTGTGAGCCAAGACCAGAAGGGTGAGGAGGCCTGACAGGGCCCACGGAGGCCGCGGCCTGGGCAGAGGCTTGGAGAGGACGAAGGTGCTGAATGCTGGGGGAGGGATGGAGGGCCCTCTGCTGAGACGCACCTTCCTGGCCATCAAAGGAATGACCTTAAACTGGTGGTGGGAAGGTTCTGGGCTCTGTGCGAGGTCTGGTGTCCGCCTGCATCCCTGTTAACTGCCCTGAGACCGTGCTCGGAACTCTCAGAGCAGCCGGGCCCTCCACTGCACACTTAGAGCTGGATCGCACAGTCAGTCAACAAGACTGAGTGAGCCACTCACTGAGTAGGCATTGTGTGCCACCTGGCTGGTCACTGGGGCAGGAGGGGGCAGTAGGAAGGCCCAGAGAAGGTGGGTGTGGAGATCCCAGGAGGGGCGATGGGGGCCCTGGGGGTGGGCAGCAGTGGAGGTAGAGTCCTTCGTCCTGGGAAACCGGCTGTAATGGAAGGAGAGGTGACCCCGGCTTGCTGGCTGGGAGACAGGTGGACAGGGGCCTGTTGCAGAATTGGGGACCGGCCAAGGCCCGGAACACTAGGGGAGGACACGCAGTCAGTGTGGCTGGACCTTCAGAGCCTGGGAAGGGGCCAGCTGATGTACG
This sequence comes from Cynopterus sphinx, assembly GCA_030015415.1. Classification (NCBI taxonomy): domain Eukaryota; kingdom Metazoa; phylum Chordata; class Mammalia; order Chiroptera; family Pteropodidae; genus Cynopterus; species Cynopterus sphinx. The sequence continues at coordinate 37,241,990 of CM057390.1, read as the reverse complement.
TGGCAGGTGACGATCTAGAGCGAGTAGAGTAATGGACAATGTCCAGCGAGACCCAGGCCACTGATATGACCTTGCCCCTCCCCTGACAGCCTTACCAGCATGGGCACCCTGACCGGCCGTAAGGACCTTGAGGAGAATAAGAACTCAGGTCGTATTCCAGGCTGGGCGTGGGGCACAGGGTCTCTGGTGGCTGAAATGTGGGGGTTGGGGAGGCCACCCCCACCCGATTTGACAGGCCCGGCGGGGGTTCCTGCTGCCTTACAAACAGCCCCAAACTCCACGGGTGAATGCTAGACTCCAGGAGTTTGGGGCTACGGACCCAAGGTATCTGGGCTGGGCTGCAGCCCGCACACCTGGGAGCTGCGCCCTAAGCCTCAGTTTACCTCCCTTCTGCAGAAGGAATGGTCACAAATGGGTCCCCAGGGCCTGTCCTCTGAGCCCAGGGCCTGGCCCTGGTGGTGTTTGTTTACCAGCTCCCACACCCCTGGCCGTGAGCCTAGAGTCCCCAGCACCTGGGTTCCCTGGGGGCCCATTAGCCCTTCTCTGGGGGGCCGTTAGGTGGTGTTTGTCTGCACCCCAGTGACGCCCCGCTCTCTCGGCTCCAGCATTCACCTGGGAGGTGAAGGCCAACGACCGGGCCTACAACAATCAGTTCACGGAGAAGGCCTTCCTGTGTCTGCGGAGGAAGAAGTACAAGGTGGGTACCCCGGCCCCCCTGCCCTCTCCTCCCGCCTCCCACGGCCTCCCCGCCCTCAGTTTTAAGGACGAACAAATGGAACAGATCGTCCTTTCCGTGAGAGTTTTCTGTCTCCTTGGCCATGCCCCAGTGTCCATTAGGATAAGTTAACGCGAACCCTTCAGAGTACGACAAGTCCATCAGGCTCTGCCTAAAAATCTCCTTGTGCGTGTCACTTTGGGGAATACTGAGCTCCCAGCCCTGCTCAGTGAGCCTCTGCACCCAGCAGGGGCTGGGCTGATGCTGGCTTGAGGTCTCGCCCTCAGCAGCTCAATTGTAGCTGGTCGTGGCCGGAGGGCATGGTGAGGCCCAGCGGGGCAGGGTGGGCAGGAGGCCTCCGGCCTGGGCGGCACCTTGACCCCAGCTCTCTTTCCAGGACAACAGCATCCACACGGCCAAGTACAACTTCTTCTCCTTCCTGCCCTTGAACCTGTACGAGCAGTTCCACCGCACGTCCAACCTCTACTTCCTTCTGATCGTCATCCTGCAGGTGGGGCGGAGCAAGGGCCGCCTCAGGGGCCAGCGCTTGTGCGCACACTACTCCTTGGGCCTGCTGGAGTCGCCTCCAGGAAGCCCTCCCCGACTGGCCACCCCTACCACAAGGCTCTGTAGATACACGACGGTTTAAACGGTGTTTGTGTCTGGTTGGGGATCAGTGTCCGGCTTCTCATGGCTGTGTCCCCACTGCCTAGCCCAAGGCCTGGCACGCAGGAGGTGCTCAATATCTGTCATGTGATGAAGGTGCCTGGATGGCTCCCCCAGGTCTGAGGAGGGCGCGTCCCTCCCCAGGAGGAGTGGCCTCAGCAATGCAGACCCCTCTGCTTTCATACATTCATCCAATAAACATCGAGCACCTACTGTGTGCTGGACACTGGACCCGGCAGTGGCCCTGATGCCTACTGTCATTAGACCACGTGGTGGGGTCCAGTGATGGTCTGGGGTTCACCTGGAGCTCAGGCCTGAAGGGCGACAGGGAGGAATAGTGTTCCCGGGAGGGGATAGTAAAGCCAGGCTCAGAGGGGGGAACAAGCGTGGGTTTGGAGGGCTTCCTGGAGGAGGTGTCACGAGGGCTGGGCATGGGAGGAAGACCCGTTCGTGATGGGGAGGACCTAGAGGGGCCATTGTCCCAAGGTGTGTGGGGGTGGGTGGCCGGCAGGTGGGACCCAGGATGCCGGGCTGGGGGCTTTGAGGGAGGGCAGGGGGACTGAGGGGAGAGCAGGGTGGGGGTGGAGGGCCAGCCTGACCCACGCCCCATGTCAGAGCATTCCCGAGATCTCCACGCTGCCTTGGTTCACTCTGTTCATCCCACTCGTGTCCCTCCTCGTCATCCGGGCCACCCGAGACCTGGTGGACGACATCGTAAGTAGGGTGGGGGCTGGGAGGCGTGGGGGCGGGGCGGGGTCCTTGTCCTGCTGCCACGAGGGACAGGTGCCCCGTGGCTCTTTGGTCTTATCTTGGTGGCCAAACTGGGCGATAGGTAGAGTCTGCCTCGTGCGGCTGACGGTTGTCCCAGCAGCCCACCCCCCGGGTGCCTGGACAGACGTGGCTAGTATGGGCTCACTAGCGGGGGGCTGCCCGTGTGAGCTGGAGCTGCGCTCTGCCCCTGGGCGGTGCGGGGGCAGGTCGGGGCACAACTGGGGCGGGGCCACCCCTGACCCCGTTCCCTTTGATCAGGGGCGACACATGAGTGACAAGAACATCAACAACAGGCCCTGTCAGATGCTGGTGGGGAAGAGGTGAGGCCTGGGTGTGGCCCCTGCTGGGAGGTTGGGGTGCCCAGCACAGCGCCCGGAGCCTTCCGTGCCCCAGACGTCCAGGCTGAGCCTGGCACTTGACAGGGACTTGGCCAGCATTTATTAGATGCCTGCTGTCTACCAGGCCTGGACTGGGTCCTGCAGTAGGTCAGAGGCTGAGGACCCCGCTGTGAACCCTCTCCAGGCTGAGAGTTTGGCTCGGGGAAGGTCTGGGGCCTTGGATAGAGCTGGAGCAGAAGGACGGGGTGTGCCCCTGCTCGCTCTCCCAGACCGGGGGCACATGAGGCTGGCGGTTCCAAGGTCGGGCCCGGTTGGGGCCCCCTTTCACGCTGCCACCCGTGCCCCCACAGCTTCCTGTGGAGGAAATGGAAGAACCTGTGTGTGGGGGACCTCATCTGCCTGCGCAGAGACAACATCGTCCCGGTGAGCCGGCGTCAGCCCAGCCCAGACCTCCCACTCCCGGGGGTGGGCGCCTTCCCGCCGGTCCTCCTCCTGTCCGCCCTACAATGCTGTCCCCTCCCTCCCGCCATCCTCCCAGGCCGACATGCTCCTGCTGGCCAGCACGGAGCCCAGCAGCCTGTGCTACGTGGAGACGGCTGACATCGATGGGTGAGGCTTGGGCCATCGCCACGGGTTTGGGGACCTGGGCTGCCGCAGAGAGTGGCTCCCCAGGTCGTCTGTCCTGGGGGCACTTTGGGGGACCTGAAATCTGGCAGGGGCAACAGCTTTCAACCGGACGTAGGGACCCACCTTCTTCGCACCCACATTTTCGGAGGCCCCACTGTGCGCCTGCTGTGGCCGCCCCAAAAGCGAGGAGGCCTGGCCTTTCACAGGTGCCCTTGTGAGCTCGGCAGGGTGGCGTGTGGGCCGGGCCACCCCTCGGCCTCGGCCTTGGCCCACTTTGGGCAGGTGGCGCACAGTAGGGCCTTGGCAAACATTAGGGTGCGTCTGGAAGGGGCTAGGCGCTGTCTGTCCGCACCTCTCACTCCAGTCCCTCTCTCACCAGGGAGACCAACTTGAAGTTCAGACAGGCCCCGATGGTCACCCACCACGAGCTGACCAATGTAAGGAAGATGGCCTCCTTCCGAGGTGAGAGGAGGGAGCCCATCCGCCTCTGCCTGCGCCTCTGTGCGACCTCGCTGGGTCCGGGGGACGGCTCTGGGGTGTGCAGGGGGTGTGGAGACAGCTTCTACCAGGCCAGCTTACCCTCGGCCTGTCCTGTGTCCCCCGAATCCACAGAGCAGTCAGGACGTTTTCTGTTATTGTTACGAAATGCCCTTTACCAGGCGCTACATTTTATTTTGAAAATGTGATCATGTTGAACGATGCAAGCGTTTTTGGTTGTTCAATCAATAAGGCAGCCTGCGTTCCCGGCCGGGGACAGGGACCTGACTCCCAGGGCTGTGACTATGAGGAAGGGGCTTGGAGGAGACTCTACCCGGCTGGAGGATCGAGGGCGGGGTCTGCCCTCAGAGGCGTCAAGGCCGGATCAGGGCCCCGAGCCTGGGCAGAGCCAGCACTGGGGTGTCCGGGGATAGGCCATGTAGCCGGGGGGGGGCGGTGCCAACAGGGTGAGTTTGGGGAAGTGTGGGGCCCGTTGGGGTGGCCGGAGCTGGAGGGCGACAGAATGTCTCCCCGGCCCTGCCCTGAGTGGGAGAGGGGTCGGCCGGGGAGCCCAGACACGCCCTCAGCTCCCAGACCGCCCCGTCGCCTGCAGGCAAGGTGGTGTGTGAGGAACCCAATAGCCGGATGCACTACTTTGTGGGGTGCCTGGAGTGGGACGGCAAGAAGTACCCCCTGGACAGTGGCCACATCCTCCTGCGTGGCTGCAAGATCCGCAACACGGACACCTGCTACGGCATGGTCCTCTACGCGGGTACAGCGACTGCGGGGGGGGCGGGGTGCCACACACGTGGCTTCAGCGAGCCCTGGGCTCTGTCTGACACTGAAGACGGACTGTCGAGCCAGCACCCTGGTGTGGGTGGCGAGGGGGGTGGCAGAGGGATGGATGGATGGATGGGTGGGTGGGTGTGTGGACAGACAGACAGCCTGGTAGGTCACGGGTCAGCGGATGGACACAAACTCTCCAGGTTTTGACACGAAGATCATGAGGAGCTGTGGCGGGATCCATCTGAAAAGGACCAAGACTGACCGCCTGCTGAACAGGCTGGTGATCCTGGTGCGCTGCCCGGAGCCCCTGCCCTGGCGGTGGCGGGGAGGGGCACGGAGGCGGGGAGGGCAGGAGGCCACCGTTTCCCTTCCTAAAATGGGCAGCCTGATCCCACAGACTGTTCTGTGGGCCAATGAATCTCTGCTCACCAAGGGATTTTTCTAAAACGTCTTTATAAAATGAATTTGGGTCCTGATGTTTTTTTTCAAACCAACGGAGATGATGAGATTCTCACCTACCCTCCACAAACATTGGATAATCGTTTTTTCTCTCATCCTCAACTTTATCTAAGAGTCAGTGTCGTGATCATTTTTAACGTGGCCAGAGTTGCCCTCCCTGTGGGAATGCCAGCTCCCCCCACCCCGGCACCCCTCCCCATCCCCATGGCCGAGCTGGGGTGGAGGGCTTGTAGCTGCGTGTTTGTCCCTCGGTGAGTCCCTGAGGCGTGTTGGTGCCACCCTGGGTCCCTGCACATGGGCCACGGTCTCCTGTCCACTGTGCAGATCTTCCTGGTCCTGATGCTGCTCTCCTTGGCCTTGACCTTGGCCTTCCGGTACACGATGCCAGCACTACAGGAGAGGCATCACTATACAGGCAAGAAGCACGTGTACAGCCTGGCCACTGAGACCTTCCTCATCTTCTGCGCCTTCCTCGTCCTGCTCAGCGTCATGGTGCCCATGGCCATGTTCGTCCTGTGAGTCCATGGGGCTGGGAGCGCCCAGCGGCGGAGTGGTGAGCTGGGGAATGACCATCGCCCGTTTGCAGAGCCGAATTCATCTACCTGGGAAACAGCATCTTCATCAACTGGGACATGCAGATGTACTATGGACCACAGGACAGGCCCGCCAAGGCCCGCAACACCAGCCTCACCGACCAGCTGGGCCAGGTGGAGTACATCTTCTCGGACAAGACGGGCACCCTCACCGAGAACATCATGACCTTCAAGAAGTGCTGCATCAATGGCATTATTTACGGTGGGGACCGGCCCCGGCGTGTGCCTTCCTCACGGGGACGCACGGCAAGGACTGGCCGTGGGGGGCGGGACAGCAGTGACCCCCAGAGACCTGAGAGGGTCTTGGGAACGTCTAACCTGCCCTGCACGCAGCGCCACCCGCAGCACGCCCCCCAGGTCTGAGCCACAGAACCGCAGCCAGAGGCCACGGGCATCGCTGTGGAGGCTGCGGGCCGCGCTCGGGTTCCCCGGCCGCACCGTGTCGGTGGCCACGCAGCCCAGCCCGCAGTAGCGTTCCTCGGCTGTTCACAAACATGGGGTGCGGGGCTGCCGGCCGAGACCTGCGGCACCGCCTCCGGCACCGACTCCGGGTGTCGCGGGCCTTCAGCACTGCTGCTGGCTTTGCATTTCATGGCACTCCCATGGGTCCGAGATGATCTTCCTTTGGTCTCTCCCAGCCCATTAGCAGCGTGAGCACCCTTCTCAGCTCCCGGCCACGGAGAGGCGGGTGGGGACGCAGGGAGCAGTGTGCCCTGTGGGAGCAGGGACTGGCAGAAGACCTGGCCGGGTAGTGGCCGGGCGCAGGGGGCAGTCGCCAGCATGAGGAGCAGAAGTGCGCCTGACCCTCAGCCAGGGTCTGGGGGTTGCATGACAGGGCCCGCGGGGGCAGAGGGGGGTCATATGAAGTCACCCAATTTTGTAAGGCAGCCAAGTCCACGTTTTTAGAAACACCACAGACGAGATGGAGCATAGGGAGGGGGCCGAGTCCCACTCTGGGCCGCCCTTCTGAGGTCCCCTGTGAGACGTGGCCCCATGATTCTCTCCTTTGTGCAAAAGGCAAGCCGAGGCCGGGGGCCTCAGTGGCCCGGGGCGTTGAGTCCAGGCCTGGCTTGTCCCAGTGGCCCCAGGAAGCCTGACGTTGGGGGCAGGGGCCTTGGGACCCCGAGCGGTCCTGGGGAGTTGAGCCTGAATCAGGGTCTTTCTTCAGGCCCAGACGAGGAGGGGGCGCCACATAAGGTGAGTGAGTGCTGGCTGCCCTGCAGCACTGGCTGGTGGTTGTGGAGGGGCCTGGGGGGGCCGGGGCGGGCAGCGACCCACCCAGAGCTGGCATGTCCCGCCCCCAGGAGACCCCTGCCCTCTGGAACAGATTTGCCGACGGGAAGCTGCTTTTCCGAAACCTGAAGCTCCTGAGCGCCGTGCTGGACAGGAAGGACAGGATGGTGCAGGAGTTCTGGCGCCTGCTGGCCATCTGCCACACGGTCATGGTGCAGGAGAAGGATGGTGAGTGGCCCTGCTGTCCTTCCCTCCAGCCCTGGGCGCCCGTCACAGGCCCTGGCACAGGCCCGCCCCAAGCCAGCCTGCCTCTGCTGGGCCTGGAGGGCATCCAGGCCCAGGGCCCCAGCAAGCTCTGCCCCAAGCAGGGAGGGGAAGGTCATCTAAGCCGCCAATCTAGTGCCCACCTCATTAGTGGGGCTTAGAGATTGTCCCAGCCTGAGAGACCAGTGTCTTGTCAACCCCTGCTGTGTCCGTGTCCCCCGCTGGGGCTACAGAGGCGGGCAGTGGGTCCCCGGAAGGTGGCGGGCTCTCCACGAACACGCCTCCCGCCCCGGGGTCCCTCCCTCGCCAGACACGCTGGTGTACCAGGCGGCGTCCCCGGACGAGGAGGCGCTGGTCACAGCTGCCCGGAACTTCGGCTACGTGTTCCTGGCTCGCACGCAGGACAGTATCACGGTGGCGGAGCTGGGCGAGGAGCGGGTGTACCGGGTGCTGGCCATCATGGACTTCAACAGCGTCCGGAAGCGGATGTCAGTGCTGGGTGAGTGCCGGCCTGGCCTGGCCTGGGGCGGGGGCGGCCGTGGGGGCGCGCGCTGCAGCCAGGCCCTCCCTGTGCAGTCAGGGACCCCGAGGGCTCCATCTACCTCTACACCAAAGGCGCCGACATCGTCATCTTTGATCTCCTGTGCAAGAAGGGCTTGACAGAGTGGAACACGGAGGAGGCCCTGGCCGTGAGTCCCTGTGGGGGCGGGCGAGGGAGGCTGGAGGGGGACAGGTATCAGGGTGGTCGTGGACGGGTGTCCACGCCGCGCACTGCACCAAGTCCCCGGCCACCGCGCCCTCTCCCCGCCACGCCTGGGTTCCAGGACACGCTCGGCCTCTTGCCCCAGGCTTTCGTCTCCAAGAGGTCGGAGGCTGTGCGTTCCGTCTCCTGCTGGCCTCTCTGCCCCCCAGGGGTTCCCCTGGACCCCAGTTTCTGGATTGCAGTTTCCTCCGTGCTCAGGGGATGCCCCAGGACCTCTGACCTCTGCACGCACCGCTCCCTCTGCTCAGGCACCTTCCTCCAACCTGTCACTCAGGACGCCTTGGTCCTCAGGGCTCCATCAGGAGGTCCCCACCTCCAGGGGCCTTCCCTGCCGGACCCTACCATCGGACTGACGTGTCAGGCCAGGCTGCCCCTTGGTGGCCCCATGTTGACTCTGTGGGGCTCCCCCAAGGGCTTTTCTGGGCTCCCGGCATTGCCTAGCACGGGAGCCCATGGGATTCTGCAAGGAAGGCCTCGTGGCCCTCCCTTGGGGTCTCCGGAGTGCCTTGCTCTGCCAGGAGGTGGCATCGGGGCTGCTCCCTGACTAAGAACTGGGGAGGGGGCTCGGCGGGATGGCTTGGTTCGACCGCCCCGTGCAGCGGGTGGGGAAACCGAGGCACCAGAGGAGCAAAGTCCTGTCTGGAGCTCCTGGTGGCCCGAGAGCCTGAGTCACATCCACACCTGGCCTCTGAGGCCCATGTTCAGTTGCGGACAGAAGTGAGGCCGGAGGCCTGGAGAGGAAGGAGGGAGCCACACTGGGTACCTTACTTGGGGCCACCCAGCCCCTAGGGAGTCTCCGGGGTGAGCAAGCTCTGCGTCCTCCTGGGGGCTGAAAACAGGGACCTTCAGAGTCCTTCCTGTCCCCTCTCCCCTAGAGCCCCTTGAGAAATGGGGCTGAGTGGGATACAGACATTCCTGGGCCCAGGGGTCAGAGGGAGGAGTCTGGGGCTGTGGGCGCCCTGGCCGGGCTGGGAGTGCCAGGGCTGCACCGAGGGGTCTTCAGGGACAGTGAGGAATGATGGGTCACCACGGCACGGAGGTCTGGAGGCAGAGCGAGCCGGCCTGGGCGCTGATTTAGAGCTGACGGGCAGCAGGCTGGCATGTAATCCCAGCCCCTCTGGGGAGGGGGGTCTGAGGAGGGTGGGGAGGTTTGGGGAGCCCAGGCAGTGGGAGAGGGTCTGGGAGGAGCACCCAGGCAGGTGGGGTGGTGACAGGGGCGCCTGCCCGCCCGGCCGGCCTCAGTCCTTTGCCCAGGAGACGCTGCGCACGCTGTGCCTGGCCTACAAGAAGGTGGATGAGGACGCATACAAGGACTGGCACCAGCGGCACCAGGAGGCCAGCATCCTGCTTCAGAACCGGGCTCACGCCCTGCACCAGCTGTACGAGGAGATGGAGCAGAATCTCCAGGTGGGCGTGCTGCGGGGCAGGGGCGGGGCCCGGCACCCAGCACCCAGCACCCTGGCCCTGCAGGTCCCAGACGCCCCACGCCTGCCAGGGTAGCCGGATCCCTGCTCAGCTTGCTCTCCGCCCCACCCCCAGCTGCTGGGAGCCACAGCCATCGAGGACAGGCTCCAGGATGGCGTCCCCGAAACCATCCAGTGCCTTAAGCAGGGGAACATCAAAGTGTGGGTACTCACAGGAGACAAGCAAGGTGAGTGCTGGGGCGGCCACCCTCAGCAGGGAGAGAAGGCAGGCGGGCGGCTCACACGTGCCGGGTGTGAGGTCAGGTTCGGTATTGCCCCCCCCACCACACATTGTCTCCGGGAAGGAGAAACGAAACAGGTAGAACAACTGAGGTCCCCCAGGCACTTCCCTCCGGCTGGGGGTACCGTGGACAGGGGCCCTTGTCGCCCTCGTGGTGTCATGGATGAGCCCAGCTGGGGGCAGGGCTGGTGTGGAACCTCAGGTTCTGTGGCCTGGAGCCCTGGCTGTCCCCCCCTGCCCCACGGGTGCCAGCTCCCATGGGCGTGAGGCACGTCACACCGAGGGTTTCCAACCGCATTTTAAGGAGCATTGGGATAAAGACGAGTGTCCAGGCTGGATTGTAGCCACTTTCCTTCCTTCTGAAAGTTTCGCAGGCTCCTGAGCGTGCTCCCGGGCCCCAGGCTCACGTCTAATGGTCCCTTGGCCCTGGCTCCAGACTCACCTCCTCCAGCTGCCCCTCCCCATTCAGCCGGAGTGCAGGCCCCCTGTCCCCAGCTGCCGCCAAAGTCTCAGGACGGCTTCTGTGGGCCGGCCTGGGGCGCACGCCGTCCCCTGAACCGGCTGTGGTCCCCGGCCTGTGGCGTGGTCCTGGCGACAGGGTGGGTGGGGAGGGGGGCGGCCGCCACCCAGATGCTGAGCTGGGCCGGTTTGCAGAGACGGCCGTGAACATCGGCTTCGCCTGCCGGCTGCTGTCAGAGGACATGCTCATCCTGGAGGAAAAGGAGATAGTGTAAGGTCAGGGGTGGGGGCAGGGCGTGGCCTGGGGTCTGGAGGGGTCCTGGGCTCCCACCTGGCGGGACTCCCGGAGCGGGAACTGCGGCGGCACAGCTGGGGCAGGGCCGGGAGGAGACGGCTCCTGTGGCTGAGCCCCGGCCGGGCTCCTGCAGCCGGATCCTGGAGGCCTATGGGGAGAGCAACAACAACCTGCCGGGCAACAAGGACAGTCTGAAGAAGCCGTTCCTGCCCCACATCAAGACGGCCATGGTCATCAATGGGGAGTTCCTGGTCAGTGTCAGCTTGGGGATGGGGGGGGGCACTGCTGGCAAAGGCAAGGCAAGCGACAGACAGTGGTTCTCAGAGGGACCCGAGTGACGCGGTCGCTTCCAGCCTTGGGGTGGGACGGGAGTGGGGAGAAGCCGTCTGCTGGGGCTGCTCACGGGGCTGGCTGGGGAGCAGGCGGGTGATGCGCCCCCTCTGCCCCCCTCCCCCCGGTCCCTGCCACCCACCGGCCAGGACCAGCTGCTGCTGTCCCTGCACAAGGAGCCACGGGCACTGGTCCCGAACGTCAGCGTGGACGCCGAGTCCTGGCAGGGGGCAGAGGAGCGGGCGCCGGACTTCCCGAGGGCCAGGCGCGCCTCCCCGCTGTGGCAGTCCCTGGGCATGCAGCTGAGGGGTGCCAAGGGCCGGGCCGCCAGCCGCGACGAGAGCCCCGAGGTGCGGCGGGAGCGTGCCTTCGTGGAGCTGGCCTCCCGCTGCCAGGCGGTCATCTGCTGCCGGGTCACACCCAAGCAGAAGGCCCTGATGGTGGCACTGGTCAAGAAGTACCGCAACGTGGTGACCCTGGCCATCGGCGACGGCGCCAATGACGTCAACATGATCAAGAGTGGGTGGCGGTGCCAGCGGGGACGGCCGTGGCTGGCTGGCGTGGGGGGTGGCGTCGGGGCTGACAGGCCGCTGTGCCCGCAGCTGCGGACGTCGGCGTGGGGCTGGCGGGCCAGGAGGGCATGCAGGCGGTGCACAGCAGCGACTTTGTGCTGGCGCAGTTCTGCTTCCTGCGGCGGCTGCTGCTGGTACACGGGCGCTGGTCCTATGTGCGCATCTGCAAGTTCCTGCGCTACTTCATCTACAAGACGGTGGCCAGCATGACGGTCCAGATCTGGTTCGCCTTCTACAACGGCTTCAGTGCCCAGGTGCGCCCACGCTGCAGCCCTGTGGGGCGCAGTCCTCCGCACGGGGACCTCTGGGGGCCCCTGGGGGCCTGCCTGGGCTGTGGCCTCCAGGTCAGGGGGGCATGGTCCCCACGCGGCTCTGCCCATCGCAGTCGGTCGGTCTGGGGCGTGTGGCGGATTTGCGCCCTGAATGCCCCCAAGTCACGTCTTCTGGGGTTGAAAGGGAGCGTGACCCCAGAGGAGACGGGGCGGGTGGGGCTGGGTCCCTGACTTCAAGACTCTCGAGAGCAGTATCACGGCGAAGACCAGACGTGCCCTCAGGAGACCCAGGAAAGTCACAGGGTGGTAACATGCCCTGTGCAAAGGGAAATGGTCTGTGAAAGGGAGTGGACCCGCGTCCTCGGGAGGAAGCCCTGGTACACACCCGGGCACATGTATTTCCAGAGCCATACGGGTCTAGGTGCTGCTGCGTGTGCATGTGGAGTTGCTCTCGCCACTCCCTCGTGGTGGGCGTCGCTGGTGCGACACTCAGCTGTGTCCTCCTGTCGGCCCTGGCGGCTTCCTGTGGACGCTGGGCGCCTTCTGCATGTCGTCTGCAAACAGGCCCAGCTTTCCTTCTCCTCCCCAGTCGGGACGTTTTCGCCCCCTCTCCTCCCCTAACTGCTCTGGCCCGAACGCCCAGGGCCCCAGAGCAGAGCCGCATAGTGACGGTGATGGCCGCCAGGGCCCCCCCATCTGTCCCCACCCTGCCCTTGGTGGGGGCAGGGTCCAGCCCTCCTGCGCTCAGTGGGCACCGCGTAGGAAGGAGCCGTCCTCTCTCCTCTCCTCCCGACCCCTTCCTGCAGCCGGTTCGTTTTATCAGGCTAGACTTGTGGCTGTTGACTTTGTTGTACTTTTCATGGCTCCAGTTGCCCCGATCTAACCCGTTGACAGGTGCCGGCTCCGCCCTGAGCATGTCACCACTTTCCAGCACTCCAGGGGCCCACATGTGGGTCTGCAGCTAGTTCCCTGCCGTGACCCCGGGGTGGCCCTCCCCGTAAGGAACCTGCGCCTTAGAGAACAATAAATGGGGCTTAGCCACCCAGAGCCCAGCGCGGGGTATGCTCATCGCTGCCGGGGTGCTCTGCCCCCCTCAGGAAATGTGCCCGCCGTCCCTGTGTCTTGCATCTCCATCCGTCCGTCCATCCCATGTGTGTTAGAAACCGAGTTCACGCCGTTACCTCTGGCACCAGTGCCCTTCCCGGGTGCCCATTTACAACGCATTTCCCCCGCACCCGGTGGCTGGGTCTGGAGCGCTACTGCTCTGCTCGTAACTCGGTTTTGGGGGCTGAAGCCACATCCTCTCCACTGGACGGGGTCCAGTCTCCGCAAAGGGGGTGGGACTACTCGGGCGCGGGGTGCCTTTCCGCTCTCGTGACCATCGGTGACTCCCCAGATTTCAAAGGACCCCGCTCATGCACACGCGCCAAACATCCCGTCCGCGTTCCTCCGGCGGCTCTTCATGGACACCGTCCGGTTTGCATGGACTCACAGGAGCCGTCGGAGCCAGAGCAGCCCTGCCCCTCCTCCTCCCGCCTGTACCCGTCCCTCTTATCCCCGCTCCGGTCTCGGCCCCAACCTTGGTGGGAAGGCGACTTTCTGAGCATCCTGCCCAGGCGCTGAGGGGGTTCAGGGACGTCCCGCGGCCCAGCGGCCTGGGGCTGCCCGCTCACTGGCCCCCCCTCCACAGCCCCTGTACGAAGGCTGGTTCCTGGCGCTCTACAACCTGCTGTACACCACCCTCCCCGTCCTCTACATCGGGCTCTTCGAGCAGGTGAGAAGGCCAGGCGCCCCCCCTCCTTCCCGTGGCTGCTCTCATCTCTGCCCCCTTCTCACCTGGGGGCCTGGGTGGCGGCGGGGACTGGGGGACCCTGCGGCCCTGGAGGCCAGTTCAGCACCCCGCCCCCGCCCATCACCGTGTGGCTGATGCCCAGAACCCACCCCGCAGGACCTGAGCGCCAAGCAGAGCCTGGAGCTGCCTGAGCTCTACGTGGACGGCCAGCAGGACCGGCTCTTCAACTACTGGGTCTTCCTCCAGGCTGTCGCCCATGGCGCGGCCACCTCCCTGGTCAACTTCTTCGTGACCCTGTGGGTGAGCCGTGACACGGCGGGGCCGCTCAGCTTCAGCGACGGCCAGTCTTTCGCCGAGGTCGTGGCCCTCTCGTGCCTGCTGTCCATCACCGTGGAGGTAGGCGGGGCCTGGGAACCTGGTAACCTGGGGGGAGGGCCTTAGCAGCAGCGAACCCTGGGGACCCCAGTGCGGCTTCGCCCTGTCCCCTGATTCAGGTCATCCTCATCATCAAGTACTGGACGGTCTTGTGCGTGCTCGCCATTTCCCTCAGCCTCTGCTTGTACATGGTCATCACGTGGGCCAGCCAGAGCTTCTGGCTCTTCCAAGCCTCGCCCTTGGCCTTCCCGTTTCTGTGTGAGCCCTCAGCGGGGAAGGTGGGGGTGGGAGCAGGAGGCCGGCCCTGGGGATGGTGGGGCGTGTGGATCCTTGGGGAGATTGCATGGAGGCACCCTGGAGGCCGAGGGAGGGGAAGAGGCAGGTCGATGTTGGGAGGAGGGGACACCGTGCGGCTCTGGGGAGGCCCTACCCCAGGCTGAGCCGGGACTCTGCCCCGTCACCAGATGCGAATCGCAACGTGATGTCCCAGCCGTCCGCCCTGCTGGTGGTCTTTCTGAACGTGTCCTTGAACACCCTGCCCGTATTGGCCTTTCGCATCATTTACCAAGCCCTCAAGAAGCCGTGTCCCAAGGTGATGGAAGCTGGGGTCCCCACTGCCCACCTGTGGAACCCCGACCTATTCAGGGAACCCTTACTCCAAGGAGACATGGGGATGGGAGCAGAGCTGGAGACCCAGATGGACACCCCATGCCCCCAGGGAGCCGTCCTTCCTGGGGTGGAGAAGGCGAGGCCGGTTCTGGCTCTGAGATCACTGGGCTCCCACCAGGAATTGCCAAGGACGTGGGGGTCGAGCTGACAGAAATGACCCAGGAATGGTTTAGGCGAAGGGGAGAGCTTAGCAACTCCTGGTGTCCATCAGCGAACAGTGGGCAAACACACGTAGTCTGTCCACACGGTGAAACGTTATTCACCTCGAAGAGGACGGCCATCCCGACACCTGCTACGATGTGGGTGGGCCTAGAGGACACGAGCCAGACACAGAAGGACATGTCCTGGGTGATCCCACTCACGGGAGGAACCCGGAGGAACCAGAGTCAGAGACCGTGGCCAGGGGAGGGGAGAGGAGCGAGTGTGTGACGGGGACCGAGGGTCCGTTTGGGATGATGGGAGGTGGACAGTGGATGCTGGGGACAGCTGCACGACACGTGAATGTGCCTACAGCCACTAAGCCGTGCCCTTACAGATGGTTAAAATGGACAATTTTACACTATTTTACCACAATAAAAAGCGGGGGTAACTTCTTGGCTCTGGTCACCGAAACCTCAAAGAACCAGTTGCGTCTGGGAAGGGCTTCAGAACTGACTGGAACAGTGGCCGCAGGCACAGCATGCATCCTGCCCAGGTTCCTCCACGAGGGCCAGACCCGTGGCTGCCCCTTGGTTTGCCTCCCCTGGCTCGGCCACCAGAGGGAGCCTGAGGCCCCTGGGGGCTGGTCACGTTGGCCTGGGCTGCACTCTAGCTGGGTGAAGGGCCCGGCCAGTAAGTGCTGCCCAGGGCTCCGAACGGCCCCTCCAGGAGCGGGTGACCTGCAGGCACTGGGTGGGAGCCTGACCAAGCCTGCGGCCCCTTGCTCTGCAGGCGGAGGCGGAGGCGCAGGCGGAGGCCCCGTCGCAGGAGGTGGTCACTGTGGACGCGCTGCCCTACCTGCATCGAGGCTCGCGCAGCCGGCGCTCCAGCTACGCCTTTTCCCACCGCGAGGGCTACGCGGACCTCATCACACAGGGCACCATCCTCCGGAGGCTGCCGGCGGTCGACAGCGACATACTGGCGGATCACCCGTTCCTGCCCGACAAGGAGCTGGTCCTGAACATCACCAAGTCGCCCTGGTACCGGAGGAGGCTGTCGTTCCTGGGGAGGACGCCCCAGCTGCAGGAGAAGGTGTCCTCTGAAGGCGTGGCGCCCTCCTCCACCACGAGCTCCTTCCTGACTGCGGAAGGGAGGGCCTCGTGCACCAAGAGCTTGACTCCCTCCGCCAACGTGCCATCCAGGTCATCCCTCAAGAAGCTGTTGGTGAAGCAGGTGTGGCTGTATTCCCCTGAGGGTCTGCCGCCCGCCACGGAGAGGCCGCCGGCACCCGGAGTGAGCCAGCCACTGCCTTCACACCAGTCGTCCGCAGAGGCCCGGCCAGCATCCCTGGAGGAAAAGAAGTCCTTTTGGAAGATGTCGCTGCTGTCCTGGAAGAGCTGGCGGAAGGAGTCCCAGCCCTCTGATGGGGAGATGGGGCCGCCTCCCGACGAGACGCAGACACCCAGCGCCGCAGCCGAAACCCTGCTCCCAAGCAGAGTGGGGTCACTCACAGGCGAGTGGGCCACGGAGGTGGTGCCCTCGGCCCCGGGGAGGCCGCTGTCACCCATGGAGAGTTCGCCCATGCCTGGCGGGCAGCCGAGCGACACAGCCCCCCGTGCAGCAGCCTCCCCGCCTCCACCTCGGGAGGGACAGTGACTGCCCAGGCCCTGCCAAGGCCAGCCAGCCAAGGACGAGGCTCCACATCCATTTCTTTTTCTAATAAATGGGGGTTGGTCCACCCCTGGGGCCTGCCGGCTGCAGGGCTTTCTTCTGTGCCCTCCGTGTTCAGGAGCCCCGACTCTGGCCTCTCGTGGCCGGGGCTCCGAATTGCAGGGGGAGCCGGGCCCGTGTGCGGGCCAGTGGGTGCGTTTGGGTCCCCCCACCCCGCCCTGGGCCACGGAACGTGCTCGGAGCTTCCTTCTCACCGGGGAGCTGGGTGCCAAGTGGACCCTGCCCACCCACCCGGCTGCCCACCTGCTGCTCCGCCCCCCACCCCACCGTGCTCTCCCGGCAGGCGATGAGGTCCCTTCTGGCACCAACGCTGTCCCCGTCCCCCAGATAAGCCCCCTGATGCTTCCAGCTCCAGAAAGCAGCAGGCAGTGACGCCTCAGCCCCCTGTCCCCACCACGTTCCTCCCTCCCACTCGTAACTGTTCCCTGGAGGGTGGACCCCTGAGGCCCAGGTGCCCAGGACTCAGAGGTGTCCACGGAGGAGCTGGGGTGGGGCAGGGTGGCGGGACGGGCTTCCTCCTCCCCCGGCCCCTGCCTTTGCCCGCCTTCAGGCTGAGTGAGCCCCCCTTCTGCCCCAACTGCACCCAGTCTGCAGCCAACACACAGGCCCGAGTGACTAGAAAATAATTTATTGGAGAAAAACGAAACAACAAATCCAGCACGGCAATGGTAACAAAGACAGATGAAACTATAAGCCTGTGGCCGGGGGGCGGGGAGCAGGGCTTCTGTCCCCCCTAACGTTGGGGGGGTGCCGGGGCCACAGGGGGAGCCCAGGACCTGAAGAGCTGCTGCGGCTCAAACCACTTCGGGCGAAGCTGCAGTGGCCGCTGTGGTTTGGGGGGGGACAGGGTGGCAGGGGCCCTGGGACTTACCCACCCCGGCCCTGTTATGGGTAAGTGGAACCTCTGGCCCCGGCCCCCAACCCCAGACTGGGGGGCCCTTCCTGGGTCCCGCCCTGGAAGCTGGGCTCTCCTCTGGGGGGTGGGGCGTGGGCCTCATGGCAGACGTGGAGCCACAGGAGGGAGACCGGATCCCCCTCATGATTTGGGGGGCCCTCTCTGTTTTCCAGGGTCCCAGCGTGGGCTGGGAGGGGGGCGCCTCAGAAACGGACCTCCCGGGCCGGACGGGAAGGCGAACGCAGGCCCAGCGCAGGGCCGAGGCCGCGGTGTCCGGGGAGAGGCCCGCTGGTGCCTGTCTCGGAGGGTTATTGGGGTCTCAGGAAATTGGGGTACACTCCAGTCTTCTTCCGCCCTGGGGGACAAGACTCAAACTGACTGATTGTCTCTCTCCTCTGAACAAGACACTTAGGAATCCATGGTAACGCGAAGCCAATGGGGCCCACGATGGCGGTGACAGTCGCCTGCGCCCTGGGACCGGGGAGGCCCTGCAGGCGCAGGTGGGCAGCGCGTGGGCACCGGCAGGCGGGGACCTCGTCTGGGCACTCAGGCCCCGCCGTCCATCCTCCGCTCCCTCCCTCCCCGCCTCCCTCCCGCCGGCTGGACGCAGACATTCGGAAAGGGGGGACATTGACAGAGCAGCGCACAGGGGCCCGAACAGCAGGACCCCGGGAAACACACGGATGCACACGGACTGGGGCTCGCCCGCGCCCGCCCCGCCCCCCACCCACCCCCTTAGCACATCACCATCAAGGAGTACATTAGTCATGCATCAAATCAAATTCCATTGCGTCTTTTTTCCCATTTTTCCTTTTTTTTCTTAAATTACATTTGAACACAACACATAGAATAATAAATACTCTTATAAGACATGACTCCAAAAACGAGAAACAGAACACGCCAGAGAACACGGAGGTGTCCTTCTCTCTCTCCCAAGGGGCCATCTACGACCCCTGTAAACGCCCGGGCCTCAGCCCTCGGCCCTCGCGCCCGCTCCCCGCTGCCTTTGCCTCTGACCCACTCCCAGCTTTCGCTGTCCCGACATTCAATGTGTCTCCCACGGAACTCGTCAAAGAAATGACATACCATCGTCTGCAAAATTATAATTTAACGGTATAAAGCTTCAAGTCACGTATTCCAAAAACTAGCTAAGGATTTTCTTTAAATCACATAAACTATACATTAAATATTTTGAGGTATTTCAGAGAAAATTGTCAAAGGCTCAAAGGAGCTGTGCTGGAGGTTTCGCTCCCTGCGTGGAGAATGGTTTTTGGTTTGTGACGACCAGCTGGGTGCTGGGGACAGGTGGGGGGAGGGGGGCCCACGGGGGCCCAGGGAGAGGGGGGGTGTGGGCCTGCTGTTGGAGCGGGGAACGGGCTCTGGGAGCTGGTGTGTGTGTGCATGCATGCACACGTGAGTGTGTGATATGAAGGGGTTAGAAAGGATCGTGGGAATGGGAACGCCTCCGTGACCCCATCTGATCACAGTCGAGCGTAGCTAGAATGTTCTACAGCCGAAAGGACCCCAAGGAAATTCCTAAATGTCCAGCAGGGGACAAGACAGGAGGGCATGGCCTCCCACCCTTGGGGAAAGAGTGGGTGACCTGCCGAGGAGAGAGGGTCTGAGAATCACCGTCCCCTGAGGCAGGCGCTCTGGCCAGTGGGGCCCAGGAGTTAGCAGGACGCATTGGGGACAGACGGGTGGAAGGGAGGGGCCCTGATCCTGCGTTTGGGGGCAGGGTCGGTCGCTGAGCAGGAATGGGGACTCTTAGGATGATGTCCCAACACCCAAGGTGGTAGAAGCATCACTCAGATCCAGTTGTTTAAAACGCCCGGACAATAGTGAGTCGATAAGGACGAGAGAACATTTCACACGCATCTTTGGTTCAAGAAAAAGGCACTCATCGACCTCACTAGCCTCTCTCGCTCTCTCTCTCTCTCTCTCTCTCTCTCTCTCTGTGGGGGGGGGGTGGTGCCCAGGGCGGGCCTTGGTGCACACCTGGGGAGGGGGAGGGGACTCTAGCATCCAGCACAGGTCTTTGGGGGGTAATCTTTGGTTTCAGACGTGATTTTTCCAATCACAGACATAAACGTTTGAGTGAGGTAGCCTTTACCTGGGGGGAGGGGCATTTCACTGGAAATGTCTCTTGCATTCTCGAGGTGGGGGGCGGGCGGCCACCTCCCGGAGGCGGCGCAGGGGCTGGGGTGGGGGGGCTTCCTCGTCGCCTCCAGATCGTGACCCCCAGAGGAGGCGGGTCTTGGGCTCCAGCTGCGGGCCAGTCCTGGAGGTCACCGGGCCAGACGAGCCGGGGAGGGATGTGGGGGGCGCTCATCTTCACCCTGACCCTTCTGACCCCCTTGTCTTTTTTTTTTTTTTTTTTTTTTTTTTGGCAAAACACGGAGCGAGCAGATTCCTTCTTCTCTGTGCAGAGACACGGGGAAGCGCAGGTTCACCCCTGCCAGCCCTGGGGGCCCGAGCAGCAGCCCCTGCGCTCGGAGGTGCTAGGTGGCTTCCAGAAGGTTCCGAAAGTGGACAGCAAGGCGGGCCCCCCGCCGGCATGCAGGGGTTGTGGGGGCGGGGCGGGGGCCCGGTGCTGTCCAGCGGCGTCTGCTGGGTCCCGGGGCGTCCTTCCCAGGGGGACCTCCGTCCTGGTGCCCAGAGCGACGTGGGGGGGCGGCGTCCGGAACCCGCCCACGCGTGGCCGTGTCAGGGAGGGGCGCTCGCGGGGCGCCGGGGTCCCCCGCAGGCCGCCCCCCTACCCCCCGGCGTTAAGGCAGGATATTCTTGGCACGAGCGGCCCTGGCCACCGGGGGCAGGCGGGCGGTCCGGTCCGGTCCGGGGTGCGGGGCCCCGGCGGCGGCAGAAGCGGAGGAAGGGTCAGTCCTAACGTCTTTTCCCTAAATACCCGGTTACGGTGCAGAGTGTGCTTCGTGGCCCGCTTCTGGGGGGCACGGGGGGCCCGGCTCTCCGGAGGCCTCCGCGTGCCCCCTCTGCGCGTCCCCTCCGGGCGGGATGGGGGGGAGGAGGGGGAAGGGAGGGGGCCCCACTTGTGCGCGCGGGCCGGGGCTGTGCTGCGACCCCCTCCCGGGAGCGGGGGCCCAGACCGCATCCCCTCCGGGCGCGCCCCCCGGGCAGGTGTGGGGCCGGCGGGGGGACGCGGGGGAGATCGGGGTGTCCCCGGCGGGGTGGGGTCCCCGGCGGGCGGGGGGACGCGGGGGGAATTGGGGGTCCCCGGCAGTTGGGGAGACGCGGAGTGATGGGGGTCCCGGGCGGGCGGGGGTGTTCCTGGCGGGTGGGGAGACGCGGGGGGGCGGGGGCGTCCCCGCGGGCAGGGGGACGCGGGAAAGATCGGGGGTCCCGGGCGGGGGGGTCCCCCGCGGGCGTGGGGGTTCCCCGCGGGCGCCTCAGGCCTTGGGGAAGGGCGCGGCGCCCACGGGGCCCCCCGGCGGCGCGGCGCCCGGCTCGTCCGCCCAGCGGTTGGCGCAGCGGCGCCGCGCGTTCATGAAGAAGTTGCTGACGGTGTTGAGCTCTAGGCCCAGCTGCTGCGAGATGGTGACCTGCATCTCCTTGGACGGCCGCTTGTTCTCTTTGAAGATGGCGATGAGCGTGCGGCGCTGCAGGTCGGTGAAGACCAGGCGCTGCTTCTTGGGCTGCAGCGCGCGCTCCTTCTGCTGCTCCTGCTCCTTGCGCTTGCAGGCTGGGGGGGGGGGGACGGGGGGAACAGGGGTCACCACCTGCCTGGCCCGCCCCGCCCCCGGGGTCGCGCCTGGCGGTGGTGCTCCCCCCACCATGCGGCTCGCACCCCGGGGTGGGGCGAAGGCCGTTGGTGAGCTGTTGGCTCAGCGTGGGCGGGTGAAAGGGGCCTGGGGAGCCTCGCACATCACAGTAGCCTCCTCCGGGAACCATGAATAGGGCCACCAAGTTCTCAGAAGGGTGATGACCATCCGTGCTTCCTCCATCGGACTGTCCTCTGACGCCTGCCACCTTAGGGACCCCGTGTCAGGCTGACCGTGGCTCCCACGGCCCGATTCCCACATCTGAGGCCCCGCCCCGCCCCCTCAGCACACTGGGGCCCAGACCTGGCCTCGCTAGTCCAGCCCTCTGGAGCTGGGAGGATGGGGGGAGGAGGTGCGGGGTGCAGGACCACCACCCCTTTCCCAGGGCCAGCTGGCGCGGAGCAGGGAGAGCCACAGGAGGATGCCCCCAGCTCGCAGATGCCTGCAAAGGGGAACAGCCCCAGAACAGGTGACGCAGCAGGGCTGGCCCCTATGCTCTTGCTCTCCCCACCAGCTCCAAAGTAGATCCCCCAGTGTAGCGGGGGCCACTGGGTGGAAAAGATGGGCTTCATCAGCCAGGTGGGTAACCCCCCACACACCCCAGGGGCTGGGGGAGGCTGGTGACATCAGCGCGAACTCGCTCAGTTTCTCTGCCACATACCTACTAGTCAGGGTTGTGGGAGGTGGAAAGCCTGCCCCATCCTGCCTTCCTGTGTACCCCATGTTCCCAGCTACTTCCCCAGAAGTGACCAGTGGTGCAGGCTGTACTAGTAGATCCCCACTGCCAGCCCTGGTGGCCCCCTAGGACCCCACACCAAGGTGGCTTTTCTTGGTTCCAGAACAGTCTGAACCAGATGGCATGTCAGATCAATGTCCGCACATGTTCGTAAAAATAGATGAATGTCCCCTCCGCTGTGGCTCATTTCCCAGGGACAACAGGTTCTCCCGTGTGACCAGACGCACCACTTCACTCCCTGTCATGAAGTACTTCTCATTGGCCGTCTCGGGTTTTACAATTAAATAAAAACAACAGCTGAAGGTTCCTGGGCATTTTAGAAAAGACTCTAATGAGAGAAAGACAGAGACAGGGAGGCAGATGGACAAAAGGAACAAACAAGAAAAATGGTAGTAGGTGAGGAGTGATAATCTCAGAAGGAACAGACAAACCGGGCAAAGCTATACTTGATATTCTCAGAGGGGTATGAGAAAACTACTGGATCCATGGAACAGAATCAGAACTCCCTTCAATAAAAAGGATAGCGAAAGGGTCAGAAGATGTGTTCAAACCTAAAATATACTATGAGAGTGAGAACAAAACCAGTGTAAGGATTAGAACATAAAGTGAAGCAAATGTCCCTGAAAACAGTGAAGCAGATGCAGAGATGGAAAGCGAGAGAATGATGATAACAGTTAGAGGAGGAAGTGAGTGGGTTTGGTCAAGAGGCAATCCAGAAACAGAGGGAGGGATTGTCAAAAACAATAAAAGTATGTGAGATTGAAGGGCACGGGAATCCAATTAAAAAGAGCCTGCAAAGTGCTCAGCTGAAGGAACAGAAGAAGACATCCCCTAAAGCTCATCCTTGTGAAATTTTAGAGACCCAGAAAAAAGAGAAGCCCGTAAAAGCCTCCAGAGAGGAGAGTCACATGCCACATGATGGACGAAGAATCAGAGTGGCTTTGGGCTTCTCAAAAACTAGTAGGTAGTGGAACAATGCCTTTAGAATTCCAAGGGACGATTAAGTTTGCTTAGAATTGTCTGTCCGGCTGCTCATCGAGCCTGAAAGTGAAACCCCGCTATCGCCACACAGTCAACGTTTCCAAAAGCCAACTTCCACTCAGCCTTTTAGAGAAAGCTACTGCAGGAACTGTTCCATCAAAATGAGATGTAAATCAAAAAAGGAAAGTGGAATTCAGAAAATGTGGTTCGACCTCAGAGGAAGGGAAAAGAGGTCCCCCAAGTGAGAAGGGGAGGACCTGGAAGACAATAGGACACAGGCACCAAGGTCACGGAGGGGCGGATCAGAGCAGGAGCACCAAAGGAAGTGCAAAGGGGTGGTGACCTGATATGCTTGGGAAAACCCTACTGAGCTGGTTTTGTATTTTCTGGGGAGTGTGGGAAGAATTTGTGATAGGCAACTATGAACTCCTGGGAAAGCAGACAGTTGTGCGGGAAAGGAAATGAAGTCCTGGAGGCTATGTGGCTTGGCTGGGGATGACGGTCTCCAAAATCACAATAACGTTAACACTGAATATTGATTTGGGCAAACAGTGTATTTGTAACTACATTTAGAGGTAGACAGAGGAAGAGAGTGTGGTGTGGACGCAGAAAAATGGTGAGGCCAATTAGGGCATGAACAGGGTACCAAACAGCCTCTTGTATACAAAACAGAGGAGCAGAAACATGTTCCTATTTCATCTGCACAAAGAAACTTCAGAAAGAAACTCAAGGAACCGCCTTGACCTCCCAGCTTCTTGGAACTTAGGCCCCAGGAGTGGGCCAGGTCCCCGTTCTTTCAAAGAAAGAATGGGGTAGGGGGAGGGAGAGTCAGAATTCAACCCCAAGACTTTAAATTCCAATGGAGGCCCTTCTCGCTCAGGTGTTGTAACCTGGGAATCACTCGTTTGCTCATTCACTCACTCACTCAGCAATTCGCTCATGGATCCATTGCACATTCACTGTAGGGACAGAGATGCAACTGCTCCTCATGAGGGAAGCTTACAAGAACTTTTCATGTGTCCTATTGTGTCTACCCTGTGATGATTCCAAAGGCAGGATTCTTCTCCTTAGGTGCTCAGAGAGAGCCAGCCACTCGCCCCGGGCTGGCCGGCAAGCCCAGCAGGGGACGGGACCTGTATCAGGGCTGACTGGCCCAGATGGGGAGGGAGGTGAGATGGGGGTCGTCCCCTTCTTTCCTCTCTGTCTCCCCCTTCTTCAGTCAAGTGCCCGATGGGCACCCCCCAGGCAGAGGCTGGGGGAGGGGCTGAGCGAAGCAGAGTAGTGAAAAAATTGTGTTTTGTCGATCGCAGCAAAAAGGGGCTCCGCTCGCCCCCCTTCCCGGCGTTCAATCTAATTACAGCTCCTCACAGCCCCAATCGATCCGGGCTGCAGTTGGAGCTGTTTACTGGAGCAGCTTTTATCATCCTTTCCATCCCCCACAGTGCCCTGAAGTTGGGCCTGGAGGCCCCTGCCCACAGCCCCAGCCGGGTTGTGACCACCCAAATGTCCCCCATCGGCAGACCACTCCCACCAGCCCTGGAGACCCCCTGTGCCACCCGGGGCAGCCCCAGGAGGGGGAGAGGCGGTGGGTGTGAGTCCCTTTTACCAAAGTGAACACTGAGGCTGGGAGAGAAGGACTGACCAGGGAGCAGGATGGGGAGATGCAGCTGGTACCCCCAAAGACCTGGACTTGCCTAAGGCGCCACGCCAGCCTCAGATAAGCTGCCGCTGTCACCTCATCCACGGTGATCTCCACTGGGACTGCCACCTGTACCGCCGCTTATACCATCCCCACCACCTGCAGCCTGTCTACGCCCATCCATCACCTCCTCCACCTTCACCTCGTCCACCATTGGTGTCGCTTCTACCGCACCTGCTCCTGCTCCTCCACCTCTGTCCCATCCACCATCAACGTCACCTGTGCCACTGTCACCTCTACCTGCAGCAGCACCTCCATCGTCTTGGCCTCCATCGCTACATCAACACCACCTCTGTTCTCACCACCTTCTCTGCTTGCACCTGCACCATCACCACCGCTGCCGCCTCACCTCCATCACTCATCACCTTCCTCCCTACCTTCACCATCTACCCACTATCACAGGCACGGGCACCTTGCCACCATCTCCTCTGTAATCCTCCTCGACGTCACTGAAGCCCCTCATAGGTCTGCCTTGTACATGCTCAGCACGGGGGCCCCTAGCCTGCGGTTGGGGGATGGGAGTGGCCCAGACACAGACCCTCATCACCAGCCACATTGCCATGACAGCTGGAGGAGGAGCCAGTCTGGCTGGCTTGCAGGCCGGTTGGAGGGTTGGGGAGTCAAGGTTGGGACACTGCCTCCTCCGAACATTTTTGAATATTTTTCAGTTCCATAGGCTGCTGCAGGCCCTGCCCCCGCGTCCCACCCAGTGGCCTCTCTGTCCCCATCTCCTGATCGCGCCGTCATGCTGATCTCATCCCAAGCATGGTGCCACCTCAGGGCCTCTGCACTGGCCGTCGCTGCCGCCTGCCCCGCTTCCTCCCTCTCCTCCCTTCCTCCCTCCCTCCTTTCATCTCTGCCCCCGGAGACCTGTCCTGACCCCCAGTTTAACCCTGCAACTCTCCACCCCCCCACATACGGCCTTTTAGTTTCCCTTTTCCCAGGGAACCCACAGCGGTTCACCCGCCCTGTTTGGGGCCCTGGGGTGAGGGTCCAGGCCCCAGCTCCCCCCCAATACCCGCAGCGGCCCCGGGGGCCGAGCAGAGGGACGCCCGGGTGCTGCTCCCGCGCGGCCTGTCTCCTTTCGGGGTCCCGACGCGGGGGGCGGTTCCAGAGGCCCCGGGAGGAGACCAGGGGCGACTCAGAGGGCCCGGAGCCCCCGTTAGTTCCCCTCCTGCCCCGTCCCGGGGCGGGGGCGGCGTCCGGGCCGCGATCCCCGACGCGGCCGGCAGGGGGCGGCCGCCCCGCGCCCACCGGCAGGTGCGCGTCCAGGTGTGGGCCAGGGCGGTGCACCGGGCCCTCGGGTCCCAGGTGGGGTGCTGGCTCGCCGAGCCTCGGTTCCCCAGTGGGAAACGCCCTGAAACGCGGTCCCCGCCTCGCCGGGCTGCGGAGCGGGGCGTGACCTAGAGCATCCTTACTCCCGTGGTGGGGCCCGGATGGGGCCCCGCCCGCCACTGGCCCCAGTCGCTGGGGGGACACCGAGCTTCTCCCCTCTTAGGGCGGCCTCCGGCCTCGGCACCCCTCCGGGGGTCTGCCTGGAGGGGCAGGCCTCGGGCTGACCGGGACGAGAACCCTGCGCATGCGGCCCCCCGGGCCTGCAGGGCGGCCCTTCTGCGGGAAGCCCTGCCCCGCACCCCAGCACAGCCCAGCTCCCTCCTCGGGGACCCCCAGGCCTGACCCCTGGGGCCGGGCCCGGGCCTGAGGCCTCTTTGTTGCCCAGCACGAGGGTCCACAGGAGGCAGCTAGCCCAGCAGGTGGTGGGGTGGGTGGCGGGGCAATGAGGGGACTCGGCCCAGACCTGAAGAAGCCGACAGGGAGACCCAGCGTCTCCCATTGTCCAGCCACGGCCCTGGAGGGCCAGTGGGACCCCTGGGAGCACCGTTAGCAGGGAGCACCCTGTCCTCTATCAGAGACAGAGTAGCTGGGGCCACCTGACAGGCAGGTGGGAGGGGCGGGACTCGGTAGTCCTCAGTGGTTTGGACAGAACCAGGTGTGCACCGGAGGGGTCTAAGGTCTTCTGACTGACACCTGCCTCTTTCCCCCTCCTCCCTTCCTCTCCTTCCACCTACTCCCCTTCCTCCCTTTCTTTCCCCTCTCCCCTACCCCTTCTCTTTCTTGCCCTGTCGCCCCTGCCCTGTCCTGTTTCTCTTCATCCTCTCCTCCTCTCCCTGGCCTCGAGCGGGCTGATGGTGCCAACATCAGCAGAGTGTCCCCTCCACTGGGTGGGCCTGGGTGGGCTGTGGGAGGGCCAGGAAGGGCAGTCTTTGTGGTGCACCTTGGTACAGTGGGGTTACCCACACCCAAGCAAACCACACACCAAGGACACCCTCTCAGGGTAGCAAGGGACATGCTGGCGGGAGAGGTGGGCACTGGTGTGGGGACCGGGATGGAGGGTGGTGGTGGCAAGAAGAGGCCCTGATGCAGCTGGTGGGGGAAGACCCAGGAGCCAGCAGAGCTCAGTGTGACATTCGCTCGTAGCTGGCCTTGGGGACAGAGTGTGGAGGTGAGGTGGGAGATTGCCACATGAAAGGACACAGCTGGGTGTGACAGTGAGTGTGGGTGGTGTCCCAGGGGAAGTCTGCTGCGTCTGAGCCTGGGGAGGCAGACTCCCCAGGACAGCTCCCAGTGGCTGTCTGCACACCCAGCCCCGCCATTGTGGGTCAGCAGGGACGCCAGGCCCAGGCTCCGTGGACCAACTGTCTTCTAATGCACACTCTGGGGACACTGGTCTCCTGCTTAATCGGCGTACAGAGCCCCACGACCCTGAGGTCCCACGTGTAAGGGAGTGATAGCGGCCCAACTGTGCAGAGGTGGTGAGATCTGAGCAGCAAGCGCCAAGTGAACTGACCCTGCATCCCCTCCCCCTCCCTCCTTTCCTCATGCATTTGTCAAGCACCTACTGTGTGCCTGGTACACGGGGCGCTGCCGGGGACAGCCGTGGGCAGGACAGACGCAGCCCCTGCTTCACGGGGCCAGTCTGAAGTAGGAGCCTTGTTGCTCCGATAATCACAGAGACAAATGACAGTGGACGACGACTCGGTTCCAGAACAGGCTGCTCATACTGTCCTGGGTGGGGGGTGCCGTCTAGGTGGGGGCATTTGGGGGCAAAGAAAGAGGTGAACGGGCTGGGCTCAGGGAGGCCTCTGCATGGGGACATGGAGGGTGGAGCTGGGGACATAGCCCAGTAGCCCAGGACAGTGGGGGTGAGGGAAAGATGGAGCCCGAGAGAGGAGAGGGCCTGGGCCAGACCGGCACCAGGGCAGCCCCTCTCCCCCACGAAGGCTGTGTTGGACAGGGAAGGACAACGGTGGGATGATGACCCCAGAATGTGGAGATGGGGGCGCCGGGGTGGTTGTCCTCGTCCCTCTGTCCCCACTGTCTGCTGCACCCAAAGCAACAAGCAGGCACCCTTGCCTGCCCCCTCCCGGTGTCTCAGAGTCTGTGCACCTTGGCTTGGGATTGGGGTGTGGGAACGAGAGCTGGAGCGGGCTGTCTCCTCCCTCCGGCCACCTCCTGTGCTCAGCTCCAGCTTCTCGGAGCTGACAATTCAATACGGAGCCCAGTCTCCGGCTGGGATGATGACCGGTTTCCTTGGCGACGAGTTCCACCCCTGGCCACAAGCTGCCCAGCCCCAGATGTGGGGAACATTGAAGCCCCCACCCTGGTGGCTTGTCCCCACTGGGTTGAGCTGCCCTGAGCGTCACCCTGTTGGCCTCCCCAAGGCCAGAGCAGGTGGGTGACTTGCCCAGGGTGACACAGCAAGCATGCTGAGTGGGGCCCGGGGCACTACAAAGGTCAACCCTCTCTGTTCACACCCTGCTCCCCCAAGGGGGTCCGTTCTGGGGGGGACAGAGTTGGTGCTGAGCCAGGCCGCTGCCCTCAAAGGACTCTCAGAGGTCTCAGGAGAGTCTCCTCTGTCCCTGCTCTGTCCCGGCCGCCTCTCCTCTCCCCTGCCTGCCCAGCCCGCACCTCCCCTCCGCAGCAGCCTCTGCACGCACCTTGGCCGGAGCCCAGCCCTGGGAGCCCCTGGCCTCCCCACCTCCTCCCCCTGATGGGATTTTAATGGCCACATTTTCAAATTAGTTCCGAGCCTTTCACAGAGTTATCAGAGAAACGAGCGTTTCCACCAGGCTCGGGCCGCCTAGCCAGGGGCTCCATCTAGAGGTTGCCCCCCCAGGAGTGGGGAACCCGGTGTCCGGGGGCAGCGCTCAGGCTGCGACCTTCAGCCACTAAGGCCACCCCCTGCACCCCCGGTCAGGCACCCTCACACAGACGCGAGCTACAAGGGCACATGCGCACACGCACACACACGAACCCGCGCACACACCAACCCGCGCAGCTTTTCTTTTTCCAGTGGCGGGAGCCAGGGCGCTGGCAGTTGGAAATGGATTTGAAAAAGATGACAGGAAAGGGGCCAGCGATAAGGGAAAGAGCCAGCGGGGCCAGTTCTGCTGAAAAGGCCGGGCAGGGAGGGAAATAAATTCACAGATAAACCCGGGCCACCCGGTCGCCCCAGCCGAATGGGCCACCGCAGCGCGGGCGACCACAAACCGTCGGGGCTGGGAGGAGGAAACTCCGCGGCCGCCGAGGCGGCCTCTCCTGACAAGGAATGTTCCAGAGTCTGGAGGGGAACAGGATCCGACGCGCTCTGGGTCGCCCCTCCCCTTTTAAGAACAGGAAAAGGACGCGCCCCTGCAGCCCGGGGGTCAGTGCGCCCAGAGCAGAAATAGGAAGGGCTTTGCGGGAAGGAGGGGGCGGCGAACGCGCCGCCCTCCGCTCCCACCTGGAGCCCCGCACGTGCCACCGTGGGAAAACGCGAGCATCCCAAAGCGGGGGACGCACTGGGTGGGGGGACAGGCTGCGCCAGCAGCCTTCCCTCTACCCGGCCCCTGCCCCCTCTGGGCCGCGGGTTCCCTCTCCATCGGGGGCTGCGAGGTGGCGCGGGAGCGCGTCGCCCACGGTCGCCGGCCGCTGCTCCGGGGAGTGCGGCCCTGAGGGTCACGAGCCTCAAGGTGACTTACCGGGGCGCGCTGCGGTTTCCCGCTTGGTTCCCCCCGCGGCGCGATGCGGGAGCCCAGGTCCTGCCGGGCCGCGGGGAACCGCTGCACCCAGATTCCTGCGCGGTTCGGCGGGTGTGGGGAGGATGGGCACTGCGGGGCAGCGTTCGCCTGGTGAGGGAAACTGAGGCACGGACATCCGCCCCAACCCACACGCGGATGCGCAAGGGCGCTGGGAGACGCGGGGACTCGGCCAGCCGGGACGAGATCCCCTATCCACGCCACTGCCCCGCCACCGTGGATGGATTCACCTCACCCTCTCTCAAGCCCCCACCTCTAGAAGACTCAGATCGCATCTG
Organism: Cynopterus sphinx; assembly: GCA_030015415.1. NCBI lineage: Eukaryota > Metazoa > Chordata > Mammalia > Chiroptera > Pteropodidae > Cynopterus > Cynopterus sphinx. The sequence goes on along the minus strand of CM057390.1, from coordinate 37,212,518 downwards.
CCGGACGCAGGGGTGAGGTGGACCCGCGGGGGGCGCGAGGGTGACTTCCAGCCGCCAGCGTACGTCTCCGTTTGAATCTGAGGGGTTTCTTCCCGATGTCTCCGTGCCGCCAGCAGCCTGGAGCACGCCAGACACAGCGGAGGGCACGAGGGGGTCCTGAGCGGGTGTCTGTCCGCGCTTGTTGTGATGCGAACGTGGGGGGCCTCCGCCTGTGTCCAGTGTACTCTACACTGTGTCGCCAGTCATGGACCCCTCTCCGTGACTCTGTTTCCATCTGCCGTGAATCTGTGGCTTTGCGTGTGTGACGCTGTAGGTCTGAGGCACCCCCCATCTCCCCGCATCTGCCCACAGGGCAAGACAAGAATCCAGGGGTGGGAGCGTCTGCATCTACCCCTGGTAGGCAGAGGGGAAACTGAGACTGCAGGTGTCCTGCGAAGGGCCAAGGTCACCTGGGTCTCCCAGCCCAGCCTCTCCCCTCCCCCATTATCACAGGCCTCCTTGATTAAGGGCCATGTTTAATTTAAAATGATCCAAACAGTGTGAGTTCTCCTGATTAAGCTGGGTTCGCCGATACATGCAGGGATTCGGTCCCCCCGCAGGTGCCCAGCCTCGAACCTTCCAGCCGCTCGGGCTTCCCACCGCCCAGCCCATCCTCCAGTTCCACCCGACAGGAAGTTAGGGTCTGAGGGTAGCAGCTTCCTCCACATCTTAAGGCCCCTGAGAGCCACATGCCAGGAAGCTAAGCAGAGGAGGGAGGGACCCCAGAGTGACATTAAAAAAGCCCCCTGCAGCTCTGTGGGAGAGGATACTGGGGTGACCAGCAAGGAGGAGGCTGCGGTAGAAGGCGGCTCTTTAGACTAGAGTGGTGATGGTTGATAGGGAAGAAACACAGCAGTGGAAGAGAGATTAAGGATAAGGATGGCCTGGTCTGGGTCCGTTCCACGATTTGTGTCTTCAGAATAAAGGAACCAAAGGATGGCTCCAGCCACTTGACCTGCCAGTGACAACCCCAGGCTCACTTGTGTGCTTATATGTGAAGCGGGGGACTATCTGTGTCTCTCAGGCAGTCGGGACCTCTGAGGCTGGCTGGGCTCTCCCTGAGGGTGGCTTCCAGGAGAGGTTGGTGGTTCACCAGGAAAATTGGGGGTGGGGGCAATCCTAGTGGCTGGGAGGTGGATGGAAGGAACTTGGGACTTGGTCCCCACAGCCCTTCCCGAGGGTCTCTGGATAGAACCTGGGGGGTTCACATAATCCTGCAGGGGCCCATAATCCTGCAGCCAGAGAAGCCCACAGGAGAAGCGCAGGCCTCTCTAGCTCCCACTGTCCTCTCGCCTGAGGTCACCTGAGCCAGTTACAAATTGTGACCTGCAGTGACTTTCAGAGCCACCCTACAGTCCTCATCTAAATTTCCTGAGCTTTCTGTGCCCCCAGCCTTTATCCCTACTGGGCCACTAGCCTGCATGTCATCATCTTTGCAGGGAGTGGTGGCCGAAGCATCTCAAGGCCAGCCTGGGGCTGCACAGACTCAGGGGGCAGGGGGCGGCAACTTCCAGCCCCACTTACTGCCAGGATCAGGGTCTGTTCCCTTCCCAAGGAACCGGCCCCACTTCACCCTGGGTGTGTGGCTTTGGCAAGGCGAGCGCCTTCCCTCCTCCCAGCCTCGGCTTGCCAGTCAGCAAAGTGGACACCATAACCCCCCTTGGGTTAAAAGATCATTCTGGATGATCTATCTCTCATTCCTGGTGGGCTGAGAGGCGAGGGGTGGGGCTCAGCATGGCAGCTGGCCCCTCTCCTCCCTTTCCCCCTCTGCTTAAAGGGAGTGCAACCTGAATCACTGATCCAGGGCGAGGTCCTGGGGCAGCCCCAACCCAGGTCTGTGGTCCAGGGCTGGTTTGGAGGGGACCTAGAATCACATGTACCGCCCCATATGGCTCTGACACACAGCCCCAGACCCAGTGTGCCCCTATTTCACGCATCCCTGTAGGAGCCTACAGTGTCCCCTCCAGAACCCAGACCCTTTCCAGCACCCCCTGCCCACTCTCCGTGGGGCTCATGGAGCTCAGGTGGATGCCAGTGACCAGGACCCCCCCCCCCAAGACAAGAAGTGGGTGTGAGGGATGATTAAGCAACATGGCCTTAGGGTCCAGGGGCTGTGAAGGCGCCCTAAGGGTGTCCATGGAGGGAGGGGAGAGGGTTGATTCGAGTCATTTCAGCGAGGACCCAGTAGCTGACGGCTGAGTCTGTCCACTTCTCAGATGAGGACAATGAGGCTTAGACCCTCTGAGTCCAGGTGAGACCGTCTCTAAGCTCTCCGTGGGGAGACCTATTCTTGGGGCTGGGTCTAGGAGAGGCAAAGCCCCTTGCAGTTCAGGGTTAGGCTTTTGCCATCCCCTCCAGCTCCAGCCCCTGCTCTGCCTGCCTGCCCCAGCCCAGACGTCCACTGCGCCAGCCTCCCTCATCTCCCGGGGACTGGGGCTCGGCCCCACGTGGGCCCAGGAGGAGGAGGCCGCTCTTTCAATCGCCTGCATGTGATATTTTATTTTATACATATTTTTCTGATCAGTTACGAAAAATAATTTTTCTCCGGAGTTGCAATTTAAACAATATTTGAAGCCGGCCAAAGCTATCGACCCGGCGACGGTGATGAATTAGAGACGGTAATTCGAATCCATCGACCGCCCCGCCCCCGCCCGGGAGCCGGCCGCCCCTCCCCCAGCCCCTCTCCAGTAATTACTGTTTGAGAGCAGCGGGGAGGGCTTCGCAGGAGAGACGGGTTCGGGGGAGCTGCTGGACCCTCAGACCCCTGGGGGGGGATGAGACCCTCCCCTTGGGGGGTCAGGGGGAAACTGTAGGACTCTCCTCGCCCAGACTAGCGGGTCCCAGAATCTAAGAATGTCAGGCCCAGAACCCAACTCCTCTCCAATGCACACACTTTTCAGATGGGTAAACTGAGGCACACGGAACCAGCCGGCGGGCAGCGAGGCGGAGGGCTCTGCGCCTCGCAGAAACACAAAAGCCACCCCTTCCCCCGCGTCGGGCCCAGGTCCCGGAATGGGGGGGGGGCTGGGAGGACGCGGAGGGGGGCGGCCCGGACCGGGACCCCACGGAGGGACTGCAGGCCCGACTCCCTGGCGTCGGTCCCTCTGTCGGCCTCTCTCCCTGCTTTTGTCGCCGTCTCTCCGACCCGTCTCTGTCCCTCCGCGTGTCTCCCTCCGACCCGGTCCCAATGCCTTCTTCGCGGCCTCAGCGGCGCAGGGATCCCCGCCCCGGCTGCCCCGACGGGGGCGCGAAGCCGGCGCCTCGCGGGAGCGGGGACGCGGGAGACGCGGAGGACGCGGGGACCGGTGGCGGCCTTCGCTGGGCGCGGGACGGGGAGCGCGGCGCGCTCTCCCCGCAGCTGCGACGTTCGGAGCGGGGCCCTGGGGGTGTGCGGGGCTGTGGCGTGCGGGGCGTCGCCTCTAGGAGGGGGGCGGGGACGCGTGCAGCCTCCCCTGAGCGCCGCGATTTGCCACCACTTAACATTTGCGCAGCCACCGGAACTAAAGGCCTCTCGCCGGCGCCTAATTACCCCAGGTCCCCGCCCGCGCCCCGCAGGGTGGACAAAGCCTTGGGCACGCGAAGGCGCAGGGGCTGCGCGGACCAGGTGTGTCAGTGTGATCACGGCAGAGAAACCAGGGGACCCCCGGCCGCCCCAGCTCATTATCCCCCAAACCCAGGGCTGCCAGGCCCCTGCGCTCACCCCTCCCTTCCCCCAGGCGCTGCTCTTCTGACTCTTCCTAAAAGGGGAAACTGAGGCTCGGCAGGCGAGATTGTGGCTGGAACCACACAAGTCGGGGATGCCCGGCTGCGACGCCCACCGGCCTCAGTTTCCCTGTCTGTAGCTATTCCAGCGGCGAGGACGGAAGCCTGAAATCGGAGGTCGGGGCGCCTGCCAAGGCTGGCACTACCCCCAACGGCAGCAGCCCCCACCGGACTGCTCACCTGTACTTTGTCCCTCAGCAGTCCTGGCCTATCTTTTGAGATACCACTGATAGGCCATGTCAGCCGCATGACGTGACAGTGAGAGAAACGGAAAGTGGCAGGTGTCATTTGGGGTACACCCATGTCAGACATGATGTCCCCGACATGTATGCACCAGGGAGGAAGTGGAGGTGGCGGCATGGCAATATGTCAAACATCCGGTTTTGCCCGCTTGACCGGTGCCACTTGGATCTGATGCATTCGGGGAATGCCTTTGGCCGGGGCGTGGGAGTGTGCTCTCTGCTACCTGATGTTGCCTGCACTGTACACAGCAGGCTGTGGTGTGTGTTCATACAGCCATGTATCAAGGGGACCGAGTGTTTCCTTTGAGCACACCTGATCATTGCGTGTGTCACAGGGAGCAGGACAGAGTCAGTCCTGCTCTTATACAAAACTGTCCAGGTTCCTGGTGCCATTTCTGGCATGTCACAATGACCTCCCCATGTACTTTGTCACCTGCCACATATGAAGAATTTATTTTCCAAGTTAGAGAATCCGGGAAGCCCATAGGTGGCTCAGCTCATCACCTTGCTCTGCAGAGGGGAAACCGAGGCTCGTGTGTGGATTTCAGGGTCTCTGTTGCCCAGTATGCCTGGGGGGAGGGGAGGAATGAAAACTGGGGACCTCTGTTTCCCTCAACCGGCGCCCCCTCTTCCCAAGCCCCTGCCTGGGAGGGGACACAGACAAGGGCCCCCCACCCCTGCCTTCCTGCTCCAGGGGCACCTGGTGTAAACCCCAGCCCACTCCACTCAGCCCAATCCCCTACGCACAGAGAAGCGATCGATGCGGCGCCCGCAGCAGCTATTGTCCCCATGGCTGGGGCGGCTGCAGCCCCCTTCCCACTGTGGCCAGGGAAAGACCCCCCTCCCAGGCTCGGCCTGCCGTGGGAGCTCTCCTGCACCCCCACATGCACCCAGGAGAAGGGATCTGGCCAGGTGTGGACCCAGCTGTTGTCAGCTGGGAGGGAGGAGGGAATGGGGTCCCCAGGGTGGTGGGGGCTGAATGTCGGTGTGAGACAGACATGGAACCAGAGCGACAAAGAGACACTGACAGAGAAAAAGAAAGAATGAGGGGGAACCGGAGAAAAACGAAGAGCGAGCAAAAAATAAGACACCAGGTCGCGCCAACAGGGCTGAGGCAGAAATGAGAGAAGCACAAAACCGGAGCTGGGGTGCAGGGGCCGGCGCCAGGGCCGGGGACAGACCCGCCGGCGGCCAGGCCTGGGTGTGAAGGCCTCCGGACCGAGCGACTAGGGTCCCCGGGGCCGCCTCTTCCCCGCCGGCTCTCGGATGACCTTTGCCAGCGGCGGGAGAGGGGGAGGGAGCTATCGATCGAGGAGGCCGAGCTACAAAGATGTGCGCCCTGGGGCCCGGGGCTGAGCCAGCTGGACCGGCCGCCAGCGCGCCGGCGCCCGGTGCGAGGTCGCGGCTGTCCGCCGGGGTCTGGAGGCGCAGCCGAGAGGGGCTGGCTGCTGGGGAGGCGGGGAGTGGCACTCCAGTTGGCAGCAGCGGCGCGGCTTGGGCACGGACCCTCAGCTTCCCCCAACACACGCACAAGCGCGCGCGCACATACACACACACACACACGGTGAGCGCCCTGCAGGCTGCCCGCGGACACGCGGTTCCTGGAGGGGCCAGGCGGGAGGCTACGGGGGCCAACGCGGCACGACCCCTTTCTCCCGCTTGGCGACGGTACAGACGAGCAGGGGGGGCCGATCGCGCTCCCATATCCCCGGTCCCGGGGAGCCCCGAGCCCGCGCCGGGCCCTTACCTGCGAGGCGCAGCGCGGACATGCGCTGGAACTCGGGTTCCTGCAGCCACTTCCACATCCTGCGGAAGGTCTCGCGGCCGGACTTGAGCTTGCTCCACGGCTTGGGGTTGCGCAGTAGGTCGGAGAGCGTGCCCTGCGAGCGGCACAGGATGCGCTGCGCGAAGATGGCCTGCGGGATGCTGTAGCGCTTCAGCTCCGCGGTGATGCGCTGCGCCACCTCCTTCGTATTGATCTCCTCGGACGCCGCTCCGGGCCCGCCGCCGCCGCCGCCGCCCGCGTGCGGCCCGTGCGCCCCGCTCGCCGCCAGCCCGCCCAGCGGCGCGAGTAGCCCCGCGGAGCCCCCGCCGCCCGCGCCGCCGCCGCCCGCGCCGCCGCCTCCGGGCAGCCCGCGGGCCAGCGCGTCCTCCGCGCGTCCCAGCAGCGAGGCGTGCGGCTCGAAGGCGGCGGGCGGCAGCAGCTTGTCGCCGGCCAGGTGGCCCGGGGCGCCGTAGGCGGCCAGCGGCGGCGGCGGCGGCGGCGGTGGCGGCGGCGGCGGCTGCGGGGCACCGTGCAGCGCGGGCGGCAGCGCGTTGGGCAGCGGAGACAGCGGCGACCCCATGGCGGGCAGCTCCTTGCCGTAGGGCCCGTACAGGTGGCCCACGGAGGCGAGGGCCGCGCGCTCGTCGCGCATGAGGGTGAAGCTGCCGCTGACGCTGGCCGCCAGGCGCTGCGGCGGCGGCGGCGGGGGCGGCGCGGCCGCGGGGTGCGGGTGCGCGTGCGGGTGGCCGCCGTGCGCCCCGGCCACCGCCGCGGCCGCCGCGTGCTGGTGGAACTTGTCGGCCACGGCGGCGAGCGGCGGCAGGTGCTGCAGGGGCGTGAGCGTCGTGTAGGTGCCGCCCAGGCCGGGCGCCTCGCAGGCCATGCCCATGGCCGGGTGCAGCGGGCCCGCCAGTTCCCCGCGGAAGTCGGCGCCGCCGCCCGCGCCGCCCGCGCCACCCGCGCCCCCGGCTCCGCCGCCGCCGTCCAGCAGGCTCGCCATGCTGGCCACCAGGCCGGGGCGACCGGGTGCCACCAGGCCGCGGTGCTGCGCGTGGCCGGGGCTCAGTAGCTCGCCCGCCTGCGCGTGGGCCACGCCGTGCAGGCCCCCCAGGCTCTCCAGGCTCAGCTCCATGCTCCGCGCCCGCTGTGCGCTCAGGGCCGCCGCATGGCCCGCGCCCGCTCCGCGGTGGCTGCGCGACGCTGGCTGGCTGCGCGGCGCTTGGCCCGGCCCGGCTGCGAGCGCGGCCGCCAGGATGTGGCGGGGCCACGGCGGCTGACGGCCCGGCCCGGGTCTGACGTCAGCGCCCCCGCCCCCCGCCCGCCCCCCGCCCGCCGCCTCCCGCCGCCTCGCTCCCCGCCCGCCCGGCCCCCGCGAGCGCTGGGCGGCCGGAGCGGGCCAGGCTCAGGGCAGGTGGGGTCCCCCGCCTCCTCCTCCGCGCCCAGGGCTGCCCCCGGCCTCTCTTACCCAGGCCGGCGGGAGGGGGCCCGAATATATACCTTGGCCAGGCTTCGCCGCGGGCTTCCTCCGGGCGTCTCTGACGCCGTGTCCCCCCCGTCGGGGTCAGCCAGGCTGCTCTCCTGCCCGGCGCCCCGAGTCCGCCTCGTGGCCGCGTGGAGGGGCTGTGGCCGCTCCGGCCCCGCAGCGCACGGGGTCCCACCCCCTCAGCGCCCCCAGACCACAGAGCCACAGCCGGGTTACTCTGCCTGGGGCGCAGGGGTGCTGGGAGGGGTCGCGGTCGGGCTCATGGCCCCTGTGGCTGTGTCTGGTCTGCTTCCCAGGGCGGACACCTGGGCCTTGGTGTCCCTGGCTCTACAGTAAAGCACCTGGCTTCGTCGAGGCCAAAGGTCCCTCCCAATTTCGGGCCCTTCTTTCTTCTGGCCGCAGGGTGGGAGGGGCTGGGGCCCTCACCTGAAGAAGCCCTGTCCCCTTCAGTGCAGGCGCGGCAGGCGAGTCTCATGTCTCCTTCCCAAGAAGCCCCTGCTTCAAGGCTCCCTTCCCTGGGGTTTCTCTTTGTAGGGGCAGGAGAGACACAGCCCTTCTCTTCCTCACCACCTGGAGACAGGTGAGGCCTATGGCCCCTGGGAACTGGGATAAATGGGGGGCCTCCCACTCTCAGAGAACCCCCAGGTGGTCCCTCCAGTGGGGTCAGAGGCAGGTCAGGGAGGGGAGTTTAAAGCGGCCAGGCCAGACCCCAGAGGGTGCCCCCATCTCAAGGCCAGTCTCTGGTGGACAAAGAACCCCAAAATAAGCCCACCCCTTGCCCCTTCCCATTATGTCTGCCCCAGGGGGCACCTATACTCCATTCTCCAGAAGAGGAAAAGGAGGGTAAAGGTCCTAAGGCCTCGATGGAGCCCCCCATGTGAGCCCCTTGGGCACCCCTTCCCCCACCCTCATCAGGGTATGCAGCCTGTAGAGCAGCTATGCCTTGGGGACGCGACTGTCAAAACTGAAAGTCTGTGCTGGGCCCTTTCTGAGTCTCAGTTTATTCTTCCTGCATGTCCTACCAAGCGTGAGCACCAGAGGACGAGAGGACAGGTGGCATCTGTGTGCCAGGAAGTGAGGGACCTGGATGAGCCAGCCCCCAGCTCGTGGAGGGTGTGGGGAGTCAGACAGCAGAGTGGCCTGGTCCACGTCCTGGAGTGCCATAGGGTAAAGGGGACCCCTGCTCATGCTTTGTGCCAAGGACTCAGCATTAGTATCTGTCTACTGTTTGCCAGGCACACTCCCCTGCCCCAGCTTGGAGGGGTGTCACAGCATGTTCTCTGTCTGTCTCAGGACCCAGGTAGAGAATGGTGGGGGCGGGGCTCCCCCTTCGTTCCCGTGCCCTGTTCAAGTGTAACAGTGCCCCCGGATTCGTGGTTTATGTGCAATTTCAGGTTATATGTCATCACAGCCATCCTTCGAGTGGCAGAACAGAGGGGGGAGGGAGGGGTGGGTCCAGACGATGGAAGAGCCCCCTTCCCCTCCGATTCTGAGTCTGTGGGGAGAGGTTCTGGCTGAGCTGAGCCCCTGCCTGGGCCCTCGGCCCCACTCTCCAACAATCACAGATAATTAAAAATAATCGTGGGATTTAAAAATCAATCAGCCTCATAAAATGATTACATCCCAGGCCCAGAAAGTGTGGATCAGGCAGGGCCTGGGAGCGGGGGGGGGGGGGGGAGTGTCTCTGTGGGTGGAAAAACAAAGGTGGAAGGACGCACCCTGAAATGTCAACTGAAGGGTGCTCCAGGGGGTGACAGTCATGCAGCTTTTTGCTTCCTTCTTTCTGTATTTCCTGCAGATCGAGGATCATTTTCATTTTTGTAACAAGCGTGTGTGGTTTTTCTATTCTAATGGGGAGAGCATCCATTTTGAAAGAAAAGAGGTGGACTAGGGCCTTCGAGAAAAAGACATTTCCCCCCTCTGCTGCCTCAAGACCAGGACACCCGAATCTTTGAAGACAACCTCAGCCAGAGGTGTGCAGCCCCCCACCCCTCTGAGGCCAGTGGGAGGTGGACTCCCCCAGGGACAGAGACCCCGCTCTCCAAGCAGTGCTCTCACTGGGAGATGGAGCAAAATGTTTCCAACCTCCAGAGAGGGGGGAGGTGGCCCCACAGAGCCCCAGAACCCGCTTCCCCCACCAGCGGCCTTTTAGTAATTAGTAAAAGAGAATTGAGCCTGCCACGGGGCGGGCTGGTGGCTGAAGCTTGATCGATTCGGGTCATTAGGCAAATTGCTGGCTGCAGAGTGGTGGGCTAAGTGGGGGCAGAGCGCCCCCATTTTAGCCCCTGCGGGGACCTCGGCCACGTCGAGGAAGTTCTCCCACTTCAGTATCCCCTCCAGAAAAATCGAAGTTGCACCCCTGGACCCCACATGTGCGCTCATGGTGCCTGCACAGGTGCTGGGCTGCCCCCAACAAACGCCCACCCTCTCTGTGCCCAGCTGGGCCTGGGAGGACTGAGAAGCAGAGGCTCAGGTCCTGCCATCCTGGAGGCTCCCGGTGTCCAGCCGGCGGTGGGAGGACCTGCTGGGGTTGGGGTCCCCCAGCCCTGCCCTGGGGGCCCAGCCATCTCCACCACTTCACTCGCCATACCCGGTCAGCGCCCCCCAGGCTGGGATTTTAGTGCCCGCACCTCTTCTCTCCATCGGGCCACGTGTCCTGTGGTTCTGCTTCCGCTTTCAGCTAAACACATTGGTGTGTGTGTGGGGGGGGGGGTCATGCCCGAGGTTTGGCTCCCCGGGGCTGCTCCGTGGTTCTCGGCTGACTCTAAGGTTTCATCTGTCTCCCGCGGAAGTGAAAGCCTCAGCGCCCGTGCACCCCCTTCTTTGATTAGAGTGAGGTTTTAATAGATGGTGACGATGAATGCCACCCCCCTCGCGCCGAACCCGAGATCCCAGCCGGCCCAGTTCCAAACCTGCGGACGGCGCCAATGCCGGCGGCGCGCGCGCGGGCGGCGTCCTGGCGCCCAGCGCCGCGCCTTCGTTGGGACGGGGTCACAGGGCGGCTGGCTTTTGCGGGGCGCGGGTGTTAGGTTTCCTGGCCCGTCGGGGGCCCCGGCGCGGCCGCGCGCAGGGTGCCCCCAAGAATCCGCTCCCCGCACGTCGGCCACGGGGACGTTCCCGGCGCCGAACCCCAGGCGCCGGCGACACCGGGTTTTCGCCCGTGGCGGGCCGGGCGCCCGAGCTTCTCGCCTCCGGTCGGGGGGCGCTGGGTCGCGCGGCCCGAGGGTCGCATGCTCCCGCGGGCGTGTTGGCGACAGCTGCGTCGGATCGATTCCCGCGCCCGCCCGGACTCCGTCGCCCCCGCCGCGGCGCACGGCTCCGTGGAGTCCCAGCCGCTCCCGGCCGCGCCGCGCGCCGCGCACTCGGCGGACTCGGCGCCGGTTTGCGCGCGGCTCTGGGGCCGGGTGCCCCTCCCCCCGCGGCTGGGCCCCCGCGGGTCAGGGCGGAGAGGATGCCCTGCGCCCCACGCCTCGGGCACGGGTGGTCACGGTCAGGCCGGGCGGGCGCGGGGGCCGGACAGCCCAGCTGAGGCCCGCACCGCGCTGTGCGCGCCTCAGTTTCCCCATCTGGAGAGAGACATCCTGGGATGGGGACCCGGGGGCGCCAGGGTCTGCTCGCTCTCCTCCCGTCCACTCCGCCCGCTCTCTCCTCTGCTGCGCCCCGCGGGCCCCGCCGGGCCGGAGCCGGGCTGGGGTTGTAAATCCGGCGAGGCCCAGCCGCAGGCACAGCCCGCAGGGTTGAGGACACGAATGCGCCCCCTGCCTCCCGCCCAGAGCGCGTCTCTCTGGCCTTGGCCGAGGCCGCCGCCGCCCTCACGGACGCAGTGTGGGAACTAGGAGTGTGTCCGGAAGTTTGCAGTCGGGGAAACTGAGGCCAGGCCAGGCAGGGTACGGATGCCGCCCCCAGGCAGAGAAGGACGGGGAGCGCTGGGGAGCTCGAGGTCGCCCCACTGCCCCCCTCGCCGCCCGCGAGCGGCGGGCACCGCAGGCCGCGGACGTCCCGCACGCGGCGAATCCCGCGTCTGGCGCTGCGTCCCGGAGCGGCCCCGGCACCACCCCCGCTGCGCGGCTCCGGCCCCGGCACCGGAGGGAGCCCACCCCCGCCCCCCGGTGGCCCAATCGCCCCCCCAGCCCGGCCGGGAAGGAGGCTGTGACCATCAGAACTGCAAACGTGCGTGTGTTTCCACCCTCAGCGCTCTCCTCTCCCAGGAGCGGCGGCTGCGGGCCCTGCGCGCGGGCTCGGCTTGCCGAGGCCCTGGCCGGGGTCCGCGGAGGCTGCAGCGGGGGGCCCTGGGCGCCCCTCCGGGGGCCGCCTTGGCCGGGGTCCTGGCCGCTGGCTCCGCGGACCCCGAGCGCTCCGAGCGTCCGGCCCCGGGCCTGGGAGCCCAGGACGCGACGACGGGGCGGGGAGGGCGGCCCGGGGGAGCGCCTACTTCGCGGACGCGGAGGCCGAGCCCAGCCCTCCGGCTGCGGGCGCCCGACCCCCGCTTCTGCGGCGTGGCTCTCGCTGGCACCCGGCCGGGAGCCTCACCCAGGCCTGGCGCCCCATTAACGCGCCGTTTATCTGAACGCGCCGCGCCCTTTCGGTCTGGCCGGGGAGGGGGAGGGACGGCAGAGTGTGACCATCCCCTTCCCCCTGCCGCCCTCCAGGTGTGTCTCCTCTGCCCGCACCCCTGAGGGGCGAGGGGGCCCGAGAGACCTCTGCGGGGACGGGACAGGGCACGCGGAGGGAGGGAGCTGGAGCATGCACCCGGTTTAACAAACCCCAGCGCAGCCAGCCCCTGCCTTCCAGGTGTGGCCCCTAAGCTGGGGGAGGTGGAGACCACCGCTGCGAGGACAGCAGACTTCCTGGAGGAGGGTATCTTGAGGCCGGATTTTGCGAGATGTGTAGGAGCTCGGGTCAGGTAAGTGTGTCAAGGGATGAAAAGACCCCCCCCTTGGGATTTGGGGAGGAAGGGAGTGGGGCAGGGGCAGGTGGCAGCCATTCAACGCGCACGTCGCAAGCCTTCATCAAGGACGAGTTTGTCGAATGAGTCAATGAGATAAAGCTGGGGAGGGGGCGGTGTCAAAGCCCCGCCCTGGACGCCGCGCCGGGCGGGGGGGCCGCGTGTTCCCTTGCAGGTTGGGCAGCCAGCGCGAGAGGGTCCCAGGCGGCCTTTAGAACGGCTCCCTGCGGCCTCAGGCGGCACAAAGGGGGTCACCGGAGCAGCAGTGAGCACGGAATGGGCCCCCCCCCCGTGCGGTGTGAGTTTGGGGGAGCTGTTTGCTCCCGCGCCCAGCAGGTGAGTCACTGTGTGCAGAAAGGAAAGGGCGTCCCCCTTTCTTCAGCCACCAGCGGCGCCGCCCCCTCCCCAGGGGCGGAGGTGGGGGTAGGGTCCCGGTCTGCGGGAGGGGGCGGTGGCTGATGCCTCCCCGACCCCCGCTGCCCCAATCTAACACTGTGACTAGTCCCACTTGTGAGATGAGGAAACCGAGGCATGGGAGGTTGGGGATTCGCCTGAGACCCACCAGCCCCTGAGCTCGCCCTTGGTCTGCAGCTCTCAGTGGCCTCAGGCTGACTCCCAACGAGCTTTCAGTTTGTGTGTGGCGTGTAGACACGCTGGCGTGTCTGGCAGGCGAGAGCTGGCTTTGCGGCGACACTGAAGTCGGGAGAGTTTTCAGGGCATAGTTCTGGCCCAGGGCCCTTCCCTCCAGCCCTGCCCTTTGGACTATCCCAGGGAACCCAGGACCACCGCCCCAGACCCAGAGCTGGCATTTATGGGGCAATGGCCAGGAGACAGGGAGGGAGCGTCCAGCCTGCACTCCAGGGGTTCCCTGTTCTGGGGCCTGTGACTGGCAGCCAGGTGGGGGGAGGGGATAAAGGAATGGGGTGTCAAAAACCCGCCTGTGGGGTGTCCGTGGCACCCCCCACCCATGGCTCAGCCCTGGCCAGTTAACCCTTAAGAAAACCAGGAGGAAAGGCCCAGCTGGGCTTCTCCTGAAAAAGGCTGCTGCTTCCCCACCCTGAGCTCTCCAACGTTTTTATTTTTTAAGAATTCAAAAGAAAATGTTATGTGTTGAAATTATGACATCTTTGCAGTTCTGACCATAAGATTCTCTTTTTTGCCCTCTAATTTAACAAAACAATGTTCATCTCTGCATTTTCAGTAGCGATTAACTTTTAAGCAGGACACACTATGTTTTGTTTACTTATCTTTTTGAGAAAGTCCTGAAACTACTAAAATTGACATGATGAAACAATTTATACGGTTCCACATGGTGTGGAATCTTCAAGAATGTGGAAGAATTTTAAGTAAGCCCGAGTTTTAACAGAACTCTGCTTTCCTGAGTCCAAATGTCCTAGCACCAAAGGGGCTACTGCTGCCTGCAGATAGGAGGCTGGACCCCAGAACCCCTCAGGATCTTCTATCCCCCCCCAGTACCCTTCTGACACCCCCTCCCTCACAAAAAGTGCTGAACTTCCTTGTAACTGGAAACAATTCAGGACAAGGAGAAGGGACGAACTGATCCTCACACAACTAGGCCCTCAGCATAATTTAAAGGAAGACGCCGATCTTACACATTCAAAAGCAAAACCCCTCATCCAAGCACATGCTCTCTCGCTCACTCTCCATCTTCATCTCACTGCCAGGCTTTGCTGGAAACAAAGGCAAATGGAGAAAAGCTGTCTGGGCGGGAGGAGAGGAAAGGTGAGGACTGGGCCCAGCGGTGATCTCAAACCACGGCCAGAAACACCAGCTCCACCCTGAGCTTCAAGGTACCAAGTGACAAGGTGAAGGAAGTACAGACAAAGGGAGGGCATTCAAGGTGAGCGTGACAGGGCCTTCTCCCAAACACTCGGTTCTGGGGGAGACAAAGGCAGGAAGTCAGGGGCCTGGAAGACAAAAACCAAACCGCAGAACTGGAGGACTCACTCCCCCTCTCCCTACTGCCAGGGAAAAAGCAAACTTTTTTCCTTTTTTGCTACAAATGCTCATTTTTCTGAAGTTACTATGCTGACTTGTAGAGAAACTGGCAAGAGTCAAATTAGCCCTGTTGAGGGGAGGGGGGGGAATGGCATAGATGACAGAGGCTCTGTTCATCCCTCAGGCGACTCCATCGAAGTCCTGACAGAAACAAGGAGCCACAGTGAAGAAAAATCCCCTGGGATCTCGAAGAACAAGTCACACAACTAGGGAGAAGTCTAAGAAAGCACCCTACAGTGGCACAAGGTAGGACGGGGGCGGGCGCGGGGCTGCCAGGACTCGGCCAAGCTCTTGAACCTGACCCCTTGGGGAGACCCAGGCCGAGGATGGAGTTGGGGGAGCAGAGCCTGGCTCGACACCACCCCACACGCTGCGGGAGGGGTGTGGGTGTGTGTGGCCTCGGTTCATTTTGCTGGGAGGGAGAGAGGGGCCTTGATGCTCCCCACCGCCCCTCGCCGTCCTCCCGAGCCGCGCTGGTGAGGCTACCTCCGCACCTGGCAGCGGGGCAAGGCCAGGCGGCCACCCGTTTTATGGGCGGGCAGGCCGAGGCTCCCACCCTGCACAGCGGCAGGCCTGGGGTGCGGACTCAGGCCCCTGCCGACGGGCTCTGGTCCACACCCGATCCGTCGTGCCTCAGTTTCCCCATCTGCCCCATGGGAAGAAGGTCTGATTGTTGCGAACTGGTGCAAGTTAAGTGTTTGGAGCCGGCCCGGCGCGTGCTGGGCGCTGCTGTTCTAACAGGGGCGGCTGGAACTGGGGCTGAGAGACAGCTGGGAGCAGAAGGGGAGTCTGGGACCATGCCTGAGAGGGCCCGCGGGGACCCTGCCTCGTCCCCACAGGACGATGCACCCGCGCCGTGGGCTGGCTGCCCGTTGCCTGTTTCCCTTCCTAGTCTCGAAGGCACAAACCGGGCTGCGTGTGACCCAGCGTCCCCATGGCCCAGCTTGGGTCGGGGGCACACAGTGGAGACACATGCCTGAGAGGCCTGTCCCATCGCACCTGAGGCATTGGGTCGGGGCCTGTCCAGGTCATGGTGACAGCTGAGCGTGCAGCATGAGGAGGCGCGTGCCTTGGTCGTTGCTCTTCGGAGGGCTCCGGGAGGGGCCCTCGTCTGCTGGCTGGAGTGGGGCGGGGTGGGGTGCTGTGTGGCCTTCAGGCCCCGGCTCTCCATGCCACCCACAGATGGGGGTGCGGGCGGGAGGTGCTGGCAGCAGACTGGCCCCATGCGGTTACAGACTCGGGCTCTGGGTGCAGCTGGGGAGGAGGCCGCCTCCAAGCCCTGTCCTGCTGCTGGATACCCCTGCTCCGAGGTCGCTTTGCCCATTGACCTCAGTTCACCCAGGCTCCCAAACCCCATTACCCAGATCGGCCCCAAAGTTTGGACCCAGCTTCTCAAATCCCTTTTGTCACTGGCATTCTAGGCCCGGTTCTCACCTGTCTGGGAGGCATTCACCTCGTCCCCACGAGGGCTGTTTCAGAGAGGATAAAATGAGGGAGTTTATGAGAGCCCTTAAATGCTGACTGGATGGGAGCTGCTGTCCGTATCAGCCTCTTCTGGGGTCCCTGAAGTTGGAGTGGAGGGGTTGCAGGTGGGCAGGTCAGCCAGAGAAATGAGAAGTGAGGTCAACGGAAGCCATAGCTAGAAGAGAAGTGAGTCCACAAAACCTGCACCATGTAGCCCTAAACCCTCGTCACGGGTGGGCTGCCATTTTTTTTTGGCTTTGAGCTCCCTGACAGGCAATGCAAAAAGGGAAACACTTGTGAAGAGGTACTTCCATCAGAAGGCGCAGGCACGTAACGCCCTCCCCTTGAGGGTGGCTCACTCATAAGGCAGAGGCACTGGATGTTTCTCCCATGATTGTGTTGCACCATGTAAGTCCCTGTTCTAGCAGATTCTCTTGCTGGCCTTGACAAAGTGAGCTGCTGTTATTGTTAGGGGTTCCTGGAGGGGCCGCGTTGTTGGGGGACAGCAGGCATGTCCTTATTCCTGAGAGCGGCCCCCGGCTGACAGCCACCCAGGAAAACAGAACTTCAGTCTGACAACCACAAGGACCTTCAATCCTGCCAACAGCCAGGAGAGCTTGGGAAAGGACCTGGAACACTGGCCAGTAGCTCGGCCCAGCTGACGCCTTGACTGTGGCCCGGAGGGCCAAGCAGAGGACCCAGGAGCCCGTGAATGTTGTTCGAAGCTGGTAAACTTGGGATGATTCATTACCGACAACTAATTAGCTATCGCACAGGAGACGTGCTCTCGCCTTCTGCATTTCCATCTGCCGCCAGCCCTCAGAGCAAGGCCTCCTGCTCCTTAATCGGTGGCTCACACGGTCCTCGTCGGTGTTCGCATTTATTGAGCACCGACTGTGTGCCGGTCTGCACTAAGCATTCGATCTGGGTCATCTTGGCTCGTCCCTTCTCCTGTCACAGTGACTCATGCTCATTTTCCCGATGGGGAAACTGAGGCTTGGGGGTTTCAGTGAGCTCTCCCAGAGTATGCAGGATGAGGCGGGGCATGAGGGTGTCTGGCCTCGTGGCCCTCTTTCCCTGCCCCCCAGGGTTTGTCCCTCGCTTTCAACTTACCAAGCTCCTGGCTCTTCCCCCGTGCAGCGGCAGCTCCCAGGGTGACTGCCCCACCTGCTGAGTCGGTGTCCCAGATGTGGGGCCAGCTGTCGGCTTCCATGAGCCTTCCAGGCAATCCTGACTCGTGTTTGCACTCCAGAACCATGACAGAATGGCTTCTGCCGCTTGCTGCCGCCGGACCTTGCACAGGCTGCTCCTCCCAGCGAAGCCTGGCTTCTCGCTGGCCCTCTTCACAGAGGTATCAGCTGGCATCACCACTCAGGAAAGCCACCCCCTTCCCTGGGCCCCAGGTGCGTCAGCCCTCCTGTTTCATTGTCTCACACCTCTGTGCCTCTTACAGGGGTCTTGTCACGATTCGTGGTGTTATTTTTGTTCCTGGAAGTTTTTTTGCTTAGTGTCCTCTCTGGCCAGACTGTGAACTTGAAGGAGGCCGGGGCCTGGTGCACAGTAGGCGCACAGTAGTTGGCTGATGTGTGAGTGAGTGAGTGGATGGGTGAATGAATGAATGAACGAACGAATGAACGGCAGCCCCAACCTTCCTGTTTCCTTATGGCAGAGAGAGAAAGGAAGGCAAATCTTAAACAGCCGAAGACGGATCTCAGCCTGGAGCCGCCAGAATCGCCGGCTCCCCTGGCAGGTTGCATCGACCCACGGGGGTGGGGGGGCAGCGAGCGGCTGGCTCTGTGAAGGCGGTGGTGGGGGTTTGGGGAGGCTGCGCAAACCTGCTGGGCTGCGATCGACACCCCCCCCAGCCGCACTCCCAGCTATGTCTCTGCAGACAGTGCGGTCTGCTGGGGCGGGGGGCTGCGGTGTGTGTGCGCGCATTTGTGTGCGGTGTGCAATGTGCGGCCTTTGCAGCAACCAGGACAGAAAAGCCCTCTCAACACACAAAAGCTGGAAAGACACATTAAGCCCATTATCAATATTTTGCCTGGAAAAAATACAAAAAGCATTTTCTTCTCTGAAAAATTAATAACCTGGAACAGGGGGGAGCCAGAGGAGGCTGGGTTTGATGTCTGGTGAGTAGGGGGAGGGGAGGCTTCGCTCAGGCCCCGGTGGGTGCTAGGCCCCTCCAGGCAGCACCCCCACCTGCTCCTCATCACAGTCAGGTCCCCAGGGAGCATCCAGCCAAAAGCTGGGCCCTCCAGCCCTGGAGGGGGCCCCCCTCCCCAGCTGAGCCCCTCCCAACTCTCCCCCAACGGGTTGCATCCTCCCGTCTCCCTGTCTGTGCTTCTGCTGCTTCCAGTCCCTCTGGAAACTCCTAGGCTACCTGCAAAGCCCAGCTCCAATGCCCCCCCCTTCATACCCCATTCCCTCCCTTCCCCAGGCCAACCCAGCAGCCCGGCCGCCCGGGACTCCCCACTGTCTGGGGGCTTCCTGGCAGCTAGCGCAAAGCCAGCTCCACCAAGACCTCAGCACGGCGTCGGGTTCCCCATCCCCCGGAGGCCTGGAGGGAAGGTTCTGGATTCTGGCTGGGGGGGACGGGCAAAGCCGTATCCTTCTGAGGGGGTCTCGTAGTGCACCGGCTGCTCCCGCCCCCGACTCCTGTCCAGGGGTCCCAGGCCCCGGGGTGGAGGGCCCTGGCTGGGGGGGGGACCCAGGGGCAGGAGCAGGGCGGCGGGCGCTGTCCTTGGTCCTGAAGCCTGAGGCGGCTGTCCCCGCTCTGCTGGGGTCTCCCCTCCCAGCCCCGCCATCTGCCTGCCCTGGCCCCGGTCAGAGCCCCTAGACCCGCCTGGACAGGCCTGCGGGGAGGGGCCCAGGCCCTTGGGTCCGTTGCCCTCCAGGCTGCAGCCTGAGGGGCTCCTTCCAGCAGGGACAGGGGGATCTGTCTGGTACCCCCACTCCCGCCCTCCATCTCCCGAGCCCTTACCCACCCTGCCCAGCCCCTCAGGTGGGCCCCGCTCCCCCGCCTCCCCCTGAGGAACCAACAGAGAATCTCAGCGTCTGGACGCTGCCGAGTGACCCCATCCGGCTCTGAGGTCTGAGGGACTTCCTGAGGAAGGTGATCTCAGAAGGACCGGGACAGGTGAGAGGCAGGCAGGTCCTCGCTCCCGCGCCCCACCCCCCAGGGCTGAGCTGAAAGGCTGTGGGGGGTGGGGGGGCGAGCCCGTTCCCCCCCCCCCCCCCGCTGCAGGCCAGAGCGAGCTCATTAGGGAGGGATCAGACGCGGCTGCGGGGGGGCGGGGGGGATCTTTCATGGAGGCGGCTGAGCTCTCCCAAGGCCGGCGGCCCCTCAGATATCGAGCATCCCTGTCGATGCCGCGAGCTGTAAGTGGAGGAAAAAATCGCTTAATGGGCAGCTTGAGGCTCACCCAGGTGCGTGCGTGGGTGCGGGCGGCGGCGAGAAAAGGAGGTGGCGCGCTGGACCCTTAAAGGGGCCTCCGTCCCCACCACCCCTCGCATCTGGGGGGGCGGCCTGGGGAGCGAGGGGGTCCAGACGGCTGCTGATAACCCTCCAGGCAGCATCCTATTCCCTGGGCAGCGGACTCTCCACGCCCTTTCATCTTCTCCGCGGGCGCGGAGCACCAAGCAGTGCTGACCTGACCGCGCCTGCTGTGATCCACAGGGGCGGGCAGGGGAGCTCGCGGCCTGGGGTGGAGGACCCTATGGCGTGACCCCGTCTAAGAGGGCCAGAGGGGCGCTTGCCCCAGAAGGGGACATTCGCCCTGACAGCGGTGCGTGGAGCAGGAGTCAATCGAGGACAAGTGGGAACAGCATTCTGGGCAGGGGAACAGCAGGTGCGAAGGCTCGGTGCTGGGTGGAGTCCGGGTTGTGAGGGGCTGCTGGGGGGCTGGAGTGGAGGGGGGCACGTGGTTGGAGGATGATGACGATTTTAACAAGAACAAGCACTGTTTTCAGGATAAGCTGGTGGTGTTATTTTCTCTGTACAGAAAGGGAGCTGGGTTATGCAGCTGAGAGCTGCTGCCACCTCCTTCCCGCTCGGAGCTGGTGAGCTGGAACACTGGAGGCCACGGGCAGGACCCGTGGGGGGGGGGCGGGGGGACAGGCCCCAGGTGCCAGGGGAGCGAACGACAGACAGAGTCCTCTAAAGAGGAGAAAGATGAGAGCGTCGGGGGTCCCCACTGTGGGACCTCAGAAGAGGGGCTCACAAACAGGATCTGTGCGCTGTTGTTTTTCCGTCCGTTATACTTCCCAGCAAGGAATATATGCACAGAGACAGAAAGATGTTAAAAACAGCCCTGACCCTCCAGGGCGCCATAAACCCCCAGCTCCATCTCCCCCCTCCCCCGCTGAGTCCGCAGGTCCCCACCCGCATGATAGTCTCTGTTCCCGGTCTCCCTGTGCATGTAAACGACGTGGCATCACCCATATGGACACACACTCGTTTCTTTGGCAAATGTGAGCATCCTGTACTCATTGTATGGCCCCCTTTTTTAAAAATAATAGACTCTGCTTTTAAGAATCGTCTTAGATCACAGTGTGTTGGGAATTCCTGTCTACACCCACTGCCGACACTGCATGCAGCTCCTCTTCCATGACACGAGTGGGGTGCATTTGTCACAATTAGTGAACTGATATTAACATGTCGTTACTAAGTGTTGCGGGTTGAATCGTGTCCGCCGCACCCAAAAATGTGTAAGCCCAAACCCCCAAGCTGGCAATGGGACCTTTTTGGAAATGGGGTCTTTGCAGATGATTAAGTTAAGTTGAGGCCATTAAGGTGGCCCTGAGCCAATACAACTGGTGTCATTCCGAGAAGGTGACATTAGGACACAGATGTGCACACAGAAAGGAGAAGGTCATGTGACAACAGAGGCAGAGACGGGGTGATACCCCTACAGGGCGAGGTGGGCTGGAGCCACCAGAGGCTGGGACTGGGCACAGAACAGAATCTGCCCGGCCTCAGAGGGGGCCGGCCCTGCCATCGCCTGGGTCTCAGACATCCACCCCTGGATCAGGTGAGGACGCATTTCCGTGGGTCAGCCCCTCGGCGCCTTTGTCACAGCAGCCCCGGGGACTCACATGTCCATGAAGGTCCATCACTCCGTCGAGGGTCATGCTCCGTGTCGTGTGTCCTGTGAGTTTTACCTGCGTAACACCGTGCAGCAACCGTCCACGTCACACAGAGTGGCGTTGCTGCCCTGAAACCCTCCATCGCTCGAGTTCGTCCTTCTCCCACCCCGGTCTCCATGGACCTGTTTCCATCCCTCCCGTTTCGCCTTTTCCAGAAGGTATGGGAGTTGGAGCAATGTGGTTTCTTTCCCTCAGTAGAGGCGTTAAGGTTCCCTCACGTCCTTTTGTGGGTTGACATAATGGAACAGATGCTTTTCTACTTTGAATTTTTTTTAATTTTATTTTTTATTTTTATTTTTAGGCCTTGGTTGACCTCTCAGGTTACAAGGATCTTGTCAGTTTACAATCCTTTATATTTTTAATTTTTTACGCTGGCAGCCCCCGGTCTTCCTAGGGGGTCTCCCATCCGAGTACTAACCAGGCCCGACCCTGCTTGGCTGCCAAGGTCAGACAGGACTGGCTGCATTCAGGGTGGCATGGCCGTAGCCCAAATTCTTTCTTTAGTGTCAAATGTCATTCCATTGTCGCGTGGATGGTTGGTTCAGCCATCCCCTTGGTTGCTTCAGCCTTGGGCAGTTGGGGACAGCTGCCGCAGACCCTGTGCTCCTCTGAGGGCAGTGACCTTTCCCCCCAGCGCATCTTAGGAGTGTCCGGGGCCACCACCTGTCACAGCCACACAGGGCGCTGTGGGGTGACCGTTGTGACTTGCTTCACCTGCCGTTGTGGGCTATGCAGGTTGTCTTCACCTCGCTGTTGAACAACGAACACGTCCGGGAACACGCCCTCATGTAAATATTGCCACCTTCCGTGTACATACCCACGAGAGAACTTTCCAGAAGCAGAAACACAGGGCCCACGGGAATTCCTTTGCCATTTATCCAGCAGTTGTTATGCGCTAAGCATGGTTTTAAGGAGACCAGGCCCAAGGGGAAGAGGGCACATGACAGTCCCTGTCCTCACCAAACCCTCATTTTCAATGTGGCTTGAAATTTTCTTCCACCTTGGCACATTGCCTTCTGGAAAGATCCGCACTAAAAGTGTATAATTGTGTGTGTTTGCTCATGTGACATGGGGCTGGGAGAGACTTCTGGTGTCCCCTGTCCTCCTGGGCTGATGGAGACGGCGGTGGGGGGCCCCCGGCCCAGGTCCCTGGAGGGATACGAGTAGCCGATAAACAAACACGCCAATCGCTCGATCAGCCGGGGCGGGTTCATAAAGCTGCGAGATGGAGAGATGGCTTCAGAAATCCATGCGCCCGGCCACGTCCAGCCAGGGCAGGGTCCCAGGGTGGCTGTCGGCCCCCACTCTGGCTCATGGTCATGGTGGGGACCTGAGACCTGGCTTCTCCGCCTGCCAAGGGGCTTCCACCCCGGCAAGCGCTCCATGTGCCAGTGACGGCCCAGGCCAGCGGTCTCGTGCCCACCTATGACTGTCTTCCTCTGGTCCAGTCGTCCTGTCCGGATCTCTGGGGTCTGAGCAATGCTCAGGACAACAGGCCCCTGCCCTCAGAGGGTGACTGAGGGTGGCCAACATTTATGAAATGAATGCGTGAGGAGGATGCACCTGGGGTACCTGGGCCTTCTGGGGTGGCGCTCGAGAATGTGGCCTCGAAGGGAGACCCGAGATGAGCAGAGTCAGCAGGGTAGAGGGACAGGTAGGGACAGAGCAGCCACAGATAGTTAGGAGCAGAGCTAGGGGGAGAGAGGGAGGCTGGAGGGGTGGAGGCACAGGTGCGCTTGTGCACACGCACACCGCACACACCCTCAAACACCTGCACACACATGCGCAAACACAGGCCCATGCTCGCCCGCACACACTCAGATGTGGCCAGTGGACACACATGCCTCACACACTCACTTGCATGAACAAACACACATGTACACACACACACAAATATGCACCCACGTGTATACACTCATACACACGTACTCATACACACACTCGCATGCTCATGCACGCACGCATGCCCACACACAAACACAATGCATGCACCCACACTACACACACATACCCACTCCACACGCACACACATGCATGTGCACACAACACACACACGCGCACACATGCTAAAAATGCACGCAGCCACATACACAGGCCAGCCTCGGCCCCCTCTCACGCTCACACCCATGTGCGTGTCGCAGATGTGCACACAGAAAGGTACAGCCACACACACACACACACTCACTCAGGGCTGCGTGGAACCTTTCATACGTGGGAACCCCAGGCAGCCATTTTCAATATCTCTCAGCCTTTGCTAAAATCCAGCTTTTTTGTCTTGCGCAGGAATCGGTCCACCTCCGCCTCTGTCCCCCTCCCCACTCAATAACCAGGTTAAAATGAAAATTGAATTCCAGCATCTTTGCTTTCAGAAACGGCCCCCGCCCGCCCGGCGCACTGGTCAATGCTTCTTCCCTCAGCCGTTGAGAACTGGAAACGCAAATGCCGAAAGTGGGCGGCGGGGGCTCGCCAGGCGCAGCATCTCACGGGAAACGAAACCACAGATGCCAGCGTCTTTGGGGGGTGGGTGACACGCTGACTGGGCTCTGGAAGGCGCACCTGGCGCAGAGGCCAGGGCCCTCCAAACGCAGTGACTGCTGCTGATTTCAGGTGGCAGAGGCCAAGGCCGCCGGCTTGTCCATTTCCATTTCCTTCAGAGCAGTTGAGACTCTCAGCCCAAGACGCGTCTGTTGAGCCACGCTGCCCCGTGGGTGTGAGGGGTGCAGAGCATTTAGATACACCTGTTAGCACTGGACTTGGCGCAGGGCACATGTTAAAATGACCACACACGCCAAATGCTGGAGAGAATCTCACCCGCACCAAGTGAGTCCATCTTGTTTTTTCCCCAAAGGAGGAAGGGAGATTTCTGGCCCTGCAGAGGGAATCCCACTGTTTTATTATAAACAGCAGCTTTGTTGTGACAAAATCCGGTTTTAAGAGACCCTGTTGGTCGTTTGGGCCTTGGAGACTGTGTCTGTACTAAGCTGGAAGGTTTAGGGCCCAACCCCTCCCCCCAAATAGAAAAGTAACCAGCATCTTTTTGAAACCTTATACCTTGGGTCAGGGCCTGGCCCTAGGCGGCCTTTGTGGAAGGGGGTGCTGTTTGGGCACAGAGATCTTACAGTCTCCCCAAGCCCTTGGCTGGGCCAGCCTTACCCTCTAGGTCACTGTCTCTTCTTACAGGGCTGTGGGCCGCGGGCAGTGAGCGCGCAGGCCCGGGCAGCGCAGGATGAACACCTGGCTTCCTTGGGGGGCGGTCGCGGTAGGTCTGATGTGGCAGAGCGGGTCCCGAGCCTCTGTGCCAGGCCTTCGGGGTGCCAGGCCCGCCTCTACCCTACAGACCCCGGTGGCAGCGATGAGCCCCCAGCCCAGAGCGAACGCTCTCGGCGCTGCTCCTCCCGGCCGGGGGCTGGGGCGCTGGCCCGGCAAGCCCGGGCGGGTGGGGGGGGTCCCCGCCGCCTCCTCGCCCCCCCCCCCGCGGGGAGCTGTGCGTCCCGAGATAAGAAACGGGTCAATAAACTCTTCCAGGGCCGGGCCGGGCTGCACCGGCCACGCGGACCCCGTTCCCCTCCCCGAGCCGGGAAAGGTCAGGCGGGAGGCGGCATCGACCGGCGCCCGGAGCCAGGCCCGCGGCCCCGCCGCCGCGCTGACCGGCTGACCACGCGGGCGGCCGGAGCCTGCGCCGCCAGCCAATGGGGGCGCGCGGGGCCGCGGTTGCCGGGCAACGCGGGGGCGGGGCCGCGGGGACCGCGATCGATGCGGCCGCCGAGCCTGGCGCGGGCGCCGCTGGGAGGGGGAGAGGGGGGAGGTGGGAGGAGGGATGGAGGGAGGGAGGAGGAAGGGAGGATGGAGGGAGGATGCTGCGCCGCCCACCCGCCCGGGGCCATCGATCGCCGCCCGCCAGGCCAGGGGCGCGTCGTTAGCTCAGAGCAGGGTGTCCGGGGGGCCCGGGAGCCCCGCCGCCTGCCCGGCCCGCTCCCCTCCATAACAACTACGGTCCCCGGGCGGTCCCCGCCCCCGGGCGCCTCGCCCGGAATCCCCAGCGTTAGCATCCTGCTCGCCCGCCCCACGCCCGCCTGGCTCTGGGCGCCAGGACCAGCTCCTCTGAGCCCCGAGTCCCCACCTGCACTGGGGGTGGCGGGACCTGCGGGCGGGCCTCGTGCGGGGTCCCAGGAAACGCTTTGTTTCTCGTAAGCCCTGTTTGGTCCTCGGGTGGGGACTCAGGGCCCCAGCGTGGGGGGGGGGTCGGGGGCTCGGAGCCTGCAGCCTTTCCAGAGCAGGGCAGGCCCCCTCGTCCTGCAGGACCGCTCCTCCTGCAGCCCCTCTCATCCTGCAGCCCACCTCGTCCTGCAGCCCCCCTCATCCGACAGGCCCCCCTCTCTCTGCCCCAGTTCCTCTTCATCACGGACCATCCACGGAGAGCAGACACTATGCTAAGGGCTCCAAGGGTTTTTAACAAATCAGTTCTTCAAAATCCGGTGCATGGGGTGAGTCACCCCCACTTCACAGACAAGGATGCAGGGCGAGCGCGCCAGCGGGCCGCTCCCCTGGTGCCACCGGGTGCCAGCAAGCAAGGCCCTCCTCCTCCTCCCTTTTCTCCTCCTCGCTCCCACGGGTGGTTTAGTTTCCCCCAGCACTTCCCTCTCCACTTCTCTTCCTTTTTCCCAGATTGTCTCCTGGGGCTGCTGTGACAAAGTACCACACCCCGGGAGACTTAGCAGAAGGTCTCTCCTTGCACATTGTGGGGGCCAGAAGCCTGGGGTCAGGGGTCCGGCTGGGCAGTACCTCCTCCAGAGGCTCGGGGATCGGTTCGTCGTCTGGTGGTCGTCACCCATCCTGGCACACCTCGGCTGGTGGCCGCATCGCTCCAATCTCTGCCTTCGTCATGCGTGGCCTTCTCTCCGTGTCTCTGCGTGTCTGTCCTCTTCTTATAAGGATGCCAGTCATTGGATTTAGGGGTCACCTAAACCAATGACATCTGCAAAGTTTCAATTTCCAAATACATCTCTTTTCTGAGGTTCTGGGTGGACATGACTTTGGGGGAGACCATCTGACTCACTACAGGTGGATGTAGAGGGATGGGGACATGAGGGTGGCTTTCTCCAGGGTCCCAGCAATTGCTGGGTACAGTTTGCTCTGGGCCAGGACCCCAAGAAAATGCTGACGGAGGCCTGAGGCTTTGCCAAAGTTGGCTCCCGTGACCTCCGGCCGTCACGTGGTTTGTGCCTTTCATTTCATCTCACACGCAGATTCTTCCGTGTCACTATGACTTCTTCTCCTCCATCACCTTTAAGAGCCACCCAGCATCCAGCCCACAGAGTAGATGTCCACTGTTTATCAATGCCCCTGGCTTGGGCAACAAGGTTGGTCCCAATACACTGCGTTCAGGCAAAATAACGTGGGAGTAAGCCTGACAGGGGCAATCCCTTGGGGGTGGGCCTGTGGGAAACAGGGCCCCCAGCCCCGCTGTCTCCACTGGATGAGGCGCATTTACAGTGTGAGACCCCAGCCCGTGAGGAGCCAGCATCGCCCAAACACAGCCCCGCTGTGGGCATGGCCTGCTTCGCTCCCGCTGGACCTTTGTCCTTTTAGGAGAGGTGACAATCACACAGCGCAAGATTGGCCATTTTAAAGTGAGCAGGTTGGTGGCACTTAGGGCTTTCACCATGTTGTGCAGTCATTGCTAGTATCTAGTTCTTAAGCGCCCTGTCATCCCCAAGATAAAAGTCTGTCCCAGGAATGGTCACTGCCCATCCCCTCCCCAGCCCCTGACGACCACAAGCCCACCCGCTTCCCGTCCCCCTGGACATCCCTGTTCTGGATGTGTCACATAAATGGAATCGCACACTGCGTGGCCTCTGTGTCCAGCGTCTCTTGCCAAGCATCGGGTGTTCAGGGTCCATCCATGTCATGGAGATTGTCAGCGTCTTCCCAGTTTTACAGCCAAGTGACCCTGCCCTGTGTGGATGGGCCGTGTTGTGTGTGTCCGTCTGGGGCAGTGCCCAGACCCCGTGTGGGGTCGGGCAGCTCCACCTCACCCCGTGCGGGACTCAGGACCCCAGGTGACGGGAGGATGGCAGGAGGGGTTCCCGGCAGAGCCCCAGGTGCAGGGCACGACCCCGAGTCTGAGTCCCAGCTGTGTGACCTTGGGCGTCGCTTCCCTTGATGTGGCCCTCAGTTTCCTCATCTGTAAATTGGGGGCGATGACAGCCTTTAATGCCCCGCATTGCAGAGAAGTCCCCAGCGAATGATTCTCGTGGCTGAGGCTACCACTGTGAAGTGACCCTACGGTGACATCGCTGGACCCCAGACCGACACCCCCTCCTGGCTCGCCCTTCCTCCCGGCGTGCTCAGCGCTCCAGCTGCATACGAGTGCTGGAGTTAGTTACTTCTGGTTTATCCCGGGCCCCCAAAGAAATGCACTTTTCTTCAATTATTAATCATCGAGGTGTGAGAGATACACAGGAATGAAATTAGCTCCCTGACCTTTGGGAGAGGGATGGGGGGCAGGGGGAGCCCCTGCTTGCAGAGGTCAGATGGGGTTCGTGGGGTGGGGGCTTATGAGGGGATGAGTGCCTTGGAAGAGTCCAGAAAGGGGGAGGAGTCTGGTGAAACGAGTCGGGGGACGGAAGCCACCGGTCTCCTTCCCTTTTCTCTCCTTTCACTTTCCTCTCCACGTCTTAGGAACTGGGGTGGTGGAGTCATAGAGGGAGGGGGTCAGGGGCTGGGTGCTGAGGGAAGCAGCACCCCCTAGCTGGGCCTCAGTTTTCCTGGCCATCGGAGAAAGGTTCTGGTTCCGTGTCCCCAAAGCCTCCTCCCAGTCTCTGCTGCAAAGGCTTCACCCCACACCCCTAACTCCTTGTTTACCCTCCAAAACGTGCAGCTGATCCCCCACATACCCAACCCCATTGGGGGTGATGCCAAAGTCCCCCAGGAAACCCCCAGTCCTGGGCTGGGGACCACAGAACCAGACACGGCCCAAGGAGGCCCCAGGGCTGGGGGTGTTGAGGAGACGCTGCTTGGGTGGGCCCTGGGCTGGGGGCTCAGAGAACGAGGAGGGGTTCAGCAGGCGTGTTGGGTGGCACAGAGTGCTGGGCAAGAGGACAGATCTGTTGGTGACAGCGCGTGGGGTGACTGCTGGGCTGTGCTGGGTGTGAGGTACAACAGGACCAGCTGGCTGGCCACGGCCTGAGGCCCATCAGGCCCAAGGGAGGGCTGAGGGCAGCGGAGGGGTGACTTGAAAGGTCCCTGGGGAGCCGGAGTGGCCGGCAGGAGGGCGCCCACAGGAGGAGAGCAGGGAGCGCCAGCCAGTGGGCCAGTGGGCAGGCGAGGGGCACGAGGCATGGCCTGCGGGGGAAGATGCTGGGCCGCTCCAAGACCTCAGGGTGCCTGCGGACCCCATGGACCCCAGCCCTACCCGCTCCCCCTCCCTTCAGAGCCTGGTTCTCGAGTGTCCTCTGCGGCCTGCGGCCTGCAGACGCTGCACATGCTGCCCTCTGGGCCTGCCAGCCTCTTTGCCAGGCCCGTCGGAAGCCAGGGGTGCCAGATGCCCGCTTTCCGGAGTGGCCCACTGGGGCCCCACAGGCTGAGACACTGTCAAGGTCACGGGCCGCAGTGGAGTTGCCAGGTCTGCCTTAGTCCCATCGTCACCCAGAACAGCTGGGGCGGGGGTTGAAGTCTGTGAGGGGCGGCTGTCCCCCGGCTGGGAGGCTGGGAGGAGCCTGGGGGCGGGGGGGGGGCCGGGGGGGCGGGGGGCGGGCGTGCACACAGCCAGGCCTCCACAGGGCCCTGCAGGGCCCCTGCGGGGGGAGCCCTCACCCGCATCCAGCCCGCTGCCCAGCCGATCAGCAGAGAGTGATCGATGGCGTATCGAGCACTTTGCAAGCTTCGGTGATTTTCGTGGATTCAGTATGAACCGCAAGCCGGTGCCCCGCTCGCATCGACCTCAGGCAGAGCTAACAGCCCTGCTGGGGCTCTGCACACCCGTTCCCGCGTCACCCAGCACAGAGCCGCCCGGCAAGGAGGGCTGTGGGTGGGGCACAGACAGGGCTGGGGAGGCTGGGGGGGCAGGCAGAGGCCATCAGGGCTCTGGGAGGGGGGGAACAGCTCCAGGTCTTAGGGGGTCCCTCAGGAATGAGGCCAGGCTGGGGGCCCAGCCCCTCAAGGACCCTGTCTTGCCCTGAATCCTGCTTGCTCCCTAGGCCTGGTGCCGGCTCCAAGCCCAGCTGCCATATCTGCCCCCGTGACACTCTTGTCCGGGTCTCCCCTTCCTCCCTGGCCCCACGTGCCATTCCCTGCAGAGGACGCTGGTGCTCCTGAGCTAGCCCCTCGTTTCCTTTTACACACCTGTGCAGGTACAGGTGTGAACTCCCTTTCTGGAAAGGGAGTTCCAGAAGGCTTAGGGCTGCACAGTAGCCTGCATGAAATAAACCCATTTAAGTCCATTCGTTCACCCACCTTGGTGCCTGCTCACCCACCTTCTCACCAGCGTGCCGGTGCGTGTGTTCACCAGGCCACCTGCCCCTCGATTCACCCACCAACCCACCGTCCGTCTGCCTGTGCCCCAAGACTTGTCCATTTAGCCACCCACCCATTCACCCACACAAGTCTAAAAGCTGCACGTTCGCTGGCATACCCGACGACACATCCATCCATCTACCCACCCACCCACTCATCCACCCACCCATCCACCCATCCACCCACCCACCCACTCATCCATCCACCATCCACCCATCCATCCACCCATCCATCCATCCACCATCCATCTATCCACCATCCATGCATTCGCCTATCTACCCACGCATTAACCAACATGTCCGTTCCTTCAGAAATACACCCATCCTTCCTCCCACCATTCTCCTTTCTGCCCATCCTCACATTCACGTACGAAAGTATCCACCCATTCATCCGTTTTCAAACCCTTTCACTCACCCACCCATCCAGCCACCTTCCTCCCCACCCTCTGACTCCTCCACACTCCCACCCACCTACCCACCTGTTTATCAGTCACTCAACCATTCCTGTCCACCGCAGCATTTTCTGTGGTCGCTTCTGGGGACATGACCTGATGCTGCACTCTGGGGATAAGGCCAGCCTGGCCTGGCCCCTGCCCCATGAGTCCCCAGACTTAGGGCGAGGGCCAGCACAAAGGCCACCTCACTGGAGTAAGGTGCCCCTTTTACAGAGGAGTGAGTGGGAGCTCACGCTGGAGGGCGATGCCAGGACTGCCTAGAGCCGAAGCTGCTGCCATGTCCACGGCGGCCTGGGCTGGAGTCCAGGGGCCAACCCTCGAGGCTTCGCTGTGGCCCGGCTCTGTCTCTGCTGCCCGGAGCCCCTGCCCAGCCACCCCGTCCTGTCTCCACCTGCTCCACCCTCAGCAAGTCTTTTCTGGGCACGTGCACCTGGGCCCAGAAACGCGGCGGGAGATGGGGGGAGCCAGGCAGGCCCGGCACCAGCTCCTGTTGCCGCGGAGGAGGCAGAAAGGAAAACCAGCACAGGGCAGAGAAACCATCTGTGGCGAGGTGGGTGCCCAAACTCTGCTCCGGGCCAGGCCAGCGCCTCCCCTCCTCCCAGGCCCCGAGGGGGGTGCCGAGGACAGGGCACCCCTGAGGACCGGGGGCCAAGGGGGTGGATGGTGGGGATGCGGGAAGCCGCCGTGTGGCGGGGCGAGGAGCCGGCTGCTCTGAAACCCCTTCGTAATTAATAAATGAAGAATATGGTTGTTAATCAATGGCGCTGCAAAGAGAATATCGATTTCAACCTCACGCCATTTTTGTGTGTGTGCCGCTTAGATTTTTACACCTCATTTAGAACAAGGCTTCCCCGGGGAACTCTTAAGACCCAAAGATGCTTGCACGACTGCGGTGGGGGAGGAGAACTGTCGGGCTGGGGAGGGGGGCCCGGGGGGTGGCGGGCCGCAAGCATGAAATATTGTTTCTCATCAGAGCGGCTGGGCTGCCGTGCCTTGGCTCGAAGCGTCCATTTGAATATCTGATTAAGGATTGATTATGGAGGGTATTGGGAAAGGTCACCGGGTAGACGTGCGCGAGGCCACCGGGCACATTTCGGGGGGGCGGGGGAATAATTCCCTGATTATCTTTTATTGTGCGATGCTGTGTGTCCACCGTGGTGGAATCGAGGAAAAGTCACAGAAAGTGCAGAAAATACCCATCTCGAGGCTCCAGGGAGGACCCTGTGGCACTCCCCCAAGGGGACGTGTGTGTCCGTGCAACACGACGATGCACACGCACCAAAGAAGTCCACAGAGGTGGCCTCATCTGCGGTCTGCGGCCTGCGCCGGAAGGTGGCAGCTGTTTCTGCTTCAAAAATGTCACACGTCCCCTGGGGCAGACGCAACTAGAAAACGCTGGAAAGTGGAATGGAGAGAGTGCAATCCCTGGGCGTTTCCTTGCTCAGAATGAGAAACATCAGTTCTCTCGCTTTTTATTGTTTTTTTTTAAACGAAAATAAACTTGATTTTGGAATCATTTTAGAGGCACAGGCAAAGGGCAGAGGTCGGGCAGGGTCTGCCCTGTCCCACCCCAGCTGCCCCTTGCCGGGACCCCACTGCCTGAGGTGCTGTGGCTGGCCCGTTGCGGTCTCCATGTGTAGACTGGAGCTGGGCATCCCCAGGATTTTCACGCACGTTGCCGGGTCCGGGACCCCGTAAAGATTCCAGACTGCTCTTACGTGACGGTTCAGGCTTCCTCGGGCGGATCTGCTCAGGGACATGAGGACACCCACTTGCCACGTGGAGGCCCGGAACGCTGTTCGTGATGCTGTGAATACTCCCAAGCCAGCCACTACCCACCTTTTGGACGCATCTGGGTTCCATGTTGTTTGCCCCCATAACCGGGTGCACGTTTTTCTTGTTGTTTTAAGGTCGAGGTGACATTTAGATGCCACGAGCTAAAAGGTTAGAAAGTGTCCAATTCCACATCATTTTTAAAGCACGTCCGTGGAGTCATAAAACCATCTCCACCACCGAGCGCCACGCAGACACCTCGTCCCCAGGGACGGCCGCTCCCGTCCCCGTCCCTGGCCCGACGCCCACTCGCTCACCTCCTGTCGGTGGCCCTGCCTGGCCTGGACGAGTCACGTAAATGGACTCCTACGCCATGTGGCCTTGTGTGTCTGGCGTCACCCCCGAGTGTCGTGTGTTCGAGGTCCATCCACGCTGTGGCAGGTGCCAGAGCTGCCGCCCGCTTTTCACGGCCGAGTGACCCTCCCCCGGTGGCTGGGCCACGTGTGTCCATCATCACCCACTGAGGGACATCTGGGCCATTTGCGCCCCTCAGCTGTGCGTCTGGGCCGCTGAGAGCACATGTGTCGCTCATTTGCTGGGACACGCGTCTTCGGTTCTCCGGGGCTCAGGCCTCGGAGCGGAATTGCCAAACGCGTGGGAGCACGCAGGTGACGTTTTGCCTAGGCTGCTGCATTTAACCGGCACCCGTCGGCGCATCTTTACGAAGCGCTTTCGCTGGCAACTGGGCTGGGACGAGCGTCCTCGCGTGGACCTTCTGACGGTTCCGTGCGTGAGAGGGGGACAGGCGCCTGAAAATAAGCCTCTGGGGCTTGTCACCAAACCACTGGGCAGAGATCTGTGCACTCCACACTCTCGCTGGGGGATGGGGTGGCACCTCTGTCCCGGCTGCTTCGGCCTTTCGTCCTACGGCGCTGACACGAAGACCGCGGGGCCCGTGTTTGTCATCACACCTTGTCTTTGCCACTGCTCTTGCAGATTGCTCATTCTGATGATTTGCCCTTTTTTTTTTACTTTTGTAGAGGGTGCTGACTTCCAAGGTCTTTACACCCAGGGGAGGCCGACTCTGCCATTTGCGTTTAATGTCTTTCTGATGTCTCCTTCGCTTTCTGTTTTTGCTGGCGGTTTCAGTTTTCCCAGTTGAGCCATCATCCCTTATGCTTTCTGCCTTCCGCTTCTTGCCCAGAAAGACCCTCTCCCACACGATGCACTCGGACCTACCTCAGCTCACTCCTCGTTCTCCTAACACGCGCGCTTCTACCGCCCACGGCAGAGCGTCCTCCCCCGCGCTGTGTCTGGCTGCACCTGACAGCCTTGCGCACGCTCCCGACAGGGCCGCCTTCCCCGAGCATCCACCTCCCGCCTGCTGAGTGCCCGCTGGATGGACGCCTGGAGCGGGTCCCGGCTTCTCTCAGGGGCTCGTGGACTCCTCTTGGGCTAGGGATTCATCCCCCGGCCCGGTGGCTTGTGGTTTCTCAGTGCGCGCCATCTCCTTCCCGCGGAGGCTGGGACTGGGCAGGGGGTCTCAGTTGTCAGGGCCATGACGCTGTCGCGTGCAAGCCCTCACGTGCCCCGCGGCCGTGTGGACATCATGTTGCGCCGTGTAACGGGATGTGGACAGCAGCCCCCTGCGGCGTGCGGCAGGACATGTGACCGTCAATCGCCGTGCGTGACAGTGTGTGTGTGCACACGCACGTGACGGTGTGTCACCCTCACGATGGCATGGCTGACTCGTCTGTGTCGTCTAGGGCTGGCTGGCAGTCACCTGCTTGAGTTGGCGTGGTCGGGACAACCTGCCGAGAGCTGAGCTGACCCGGTGTGGCAGACACACCCTAGGTCCCCCCCCTCAAGTCCCCCTGTACTGTCTCCTCCTGTCGAATGTGCCCATTGCCTGTGACTTGCTTCTCATACCGGTCGTGGCAAAGGCCGAGGGCTTTAGCGGTTGTCACGAAGCTCCTGCTCAGTTGACTTTACACCCTGGGTGGGCCTGACCTCATCAGGAGAGCCCGATGGAAAGGGGACCCAGACGGTCCTCAAACCAGACTCTCTCTCTCTCTCGGCTGCTGGCCTGGAAGGAGCAAGCGGTCCTAGGTCCTACGGAGCCTGCAAGAGCTGGGAAGGGGCCCACGAGCCTCAGAAGAGCCCGCCACCCGCTGACAGCTCCCCGGCCACTTCGGGAGACTGAGCAGGGAGCCCCACCACGCTGTTGCCCACATCCTGGCCGCAGGATGGGAGGCGGGTGTCGTTTGAGCTGCCATTCGTGCTGGTCACACAGTAGTGGCTGACTCCGTGTCTCTGCCGGGATCGTAACCGCCGAAGTCCTGGAGAAAGCAGCGGGGCGAGATAGGGGAGGATGCTACCCCCCCTCACAAAGCCCTCGCAAAGGAGGGGGGCTGGGGACTGGGGCCCAGTTTGCAATCGCCGTCCATGGTGGAGACCCTGATGGACTCAGACATTTAGATTCTTTCCAGTTTGGAAGAACAAGTCAAAGGATTCGGCTGCGAGCATCTCAGAGCCAGCCCCACAGGTGGGGAGAAATGGCAGCCTCTGGTGGAGGGGACTGTCTTGGGTTTGAGAAACAGACCGTGTGCGGCGCAGGGGCGGAGAGGAACAGGCCCCTGCCCTAGCTCTTGGGGCTGCGGTGGTGTTGCTTCACCGTTACGGCTCCTTCGCTGCCCGACGCAGCTTCCTGCGGGAATGGTGCCCCCTCCCCTTCCCCACCCTTAAAGCCTGGCCACCCTGATGTGCCCTCTCCCTGGTGAACTTGGCAGCGGTTCTCTTCGGCTCTCCTTCATTCACCCTGGTGGGGGGGCGGGGGAATTTGATTACAGCATCGACTGGTATCGAAACAAAAACGTATAGATCCATCCAGGAGAAATTGACGTTTCGGCGTTCTCGGGCCTTTCGCCCATCATTGGTACATGGCTCCATCTATTTCGTGTCCTTGTTTTGTCCTTCAGTGGCTTTGCATGTTTTTTGAGTCCGGCCTGCGTCTTGATTTGTCCCCCTATCTGAGGACCTTTGCGGCTTTGTTCCCGTTGCCGTTCTGAACGTGGGTTTGGGTTCGGTACTCGCCGGGCTGCGGAACACTGCTGCGGCTTCTGGCACCCACGCCGCAATCATCCCAAGTTCCCCGACGCGCCTTTGTACGTTCTCCTGGGGTCTCCTGGTAGCACCGTTTAGAGGTGGGTTTCTTTCCTTGTCGCGGCCATGGGAACTCACGCCGACCTGACAGCCCCGCGGGCCCTTCCTCATCCAGCCTGTGTCCCCCCTGTTTGCCTGTCCCACCCACCTGCCAGGGCGGTTAAACCACCCGGTGAGGTGGAAGGGACATGGCCCCATGGGCAGGAGCAACCCCCGTCCAAGGTGCCGGGGCCACAGGTGTTTGGGGGAACTGGCTCCGTGCAGCTCGTGTCCCGCTCTCTGCTGCCACGCGGACACATTGTCCCCAGCTGAGGCTCATGCCAGTCACCCACGGAGCAGAGGACATGTTGGAGCCTCTTCCTTCAAGAGTCCCGGACGCGTCGTGTGGTGACGAGTCCATCTCCTCGTCACGCAAAGGGCAGAGCCTCCTCTTCCTGTCACACCCAGAACTTCGGTCAGACGTGTCTGGCGTTTACTCACAGGTGCTCCCTCTGTCTCTCCCTCTCTCTCCCTCGATTGCACGTGCCACTTTATCTGTTTTATGAGGTTTTAGTTTTTCAAAGCAGCAGCCGTGGGATGTGTTTACTAATCCTGCTGTTCCCTTCCTTTCTCAGTCGTTAATTTTGGCTTTTATCTTTATTTGGTCGTCCGCTTTCGTCGGTTCTGATCGGGGGCTATTCTCTTCTTGAATTGCCGGCCTTAGTCTTCTTCTTTTGGGGTTTTTCCTGTAGCGATGGAAGTGTTCAGGCGACGGATCCGTGTTAGCGAGCGTCTCCCGACACCGTTATCCTACAATAGCCTGGAATCGTTTCAACCCGGGAATCAGTCCTTCTTGCTGCTTTGTTATTCTTTTCTGGTTTTCTCTCTCATGGTTGGAAAATATGGCCATGCTCTCTTCACCCTTGCAAGTGTCATGGGGGTTTCTCTGTGGCCCAGATGGGCAGCCGGATTTTGCCCCGTCCCATCGGTCTTGGAAGGAAGTGTTGTCCTCTGCCACCGTGGTTTGATGTGTCTGTTAGCTCCATCTCATCGTTCATTTAGATGGCGCCGACCCCGGCCAATGTTATTTTTTTCTGTTTGTTTCTTTGAGAAGTGCTAAGAGAGGTGGCTTAGGACCTCTGGGGGGGCAGCGCCCGCTTTCTCCTGGATTTCTATGGCTGTCTCCTTCACGTGACGGCCTGCGACATCAAATAAATAGCCTTTGACACATTTCAGTTCCGACTGCCGTTCCAGCGCCACACAGAGCGGCCCCGCCGCCCTGGAACCCCCTGTGCCCCGCCTGCTCGCCCCTCCGTCCCTGCCATCAGGCCCCGCACGGCCATGGTCACTTCTCCACCCCGCGGATTCATCCTTTCCAGAGAGTCGCACAGCCAGAACCGTACAGCATGCAGGCAGCCTTCTCAGGGCGGCTTCCTCTGCTTGTCACCTGTGTTCGAGGTTCCTCTGTGTCTTCCCGTGGCTCGACGGCTCCCTCCTTCCCAGAACCGACCACCCTCCCATTGTCTGGAAGTGTCAGGGTTGGCCCGTCACCTGCGGGCGACGTCTCGGCTGCTTCCAGGGTTTGGCAACTGCGAATGGCTGCGGTGAACACCCGTGTGCTGGTCTTCGGGGGCATCAGTCTCCAGGTCCTTTGGGTAAGCACACCTGCCACATTATAGGCTTGAGCCCCGTTCAGCCACGTGAGGAGCCGTGACAAGAGTGTCTGTGGCCCAGGTCCCCGTCGACGCTTGGGTTTGGCCGTCCTGGGGGGTGTGCGGTGTGTCTCGTGGTTTTGATTTGCGTTTCTCCAGGGCCACCGGGTGTAGAGCACCTTTCCGGGGCCGGCTTGCCCTCTTTGTGTCTTCCGTGGTGAGGCATCTGTTCAGGTCTTCGCCCGCTTTTAAAGTGGGCTGTTTGTTCTCGTCCTGTTTTTAATGTTAACGAAGTCCGGCCTGTCAAGGATGCCTTTCAAGGATCATCGCTTTGTACCTAAAAATGCGTCGCCGTGCCCAAGCTCATCGAGACGCCTCCTGTTTTAAAAGAACCTTTCATTTTGTCATAATTTATATTTAACAAAGAATTGTAAAGACGGTACAGAGATCCCGACGTTAGCACCTTACATCAGCGGCCCCCGCTTTGTGGCACCGGGATCTAACCCCGATGAGCCGAGGCAGAACTGATGCTGTGATGTCAGCGCGGGGGAGCGGCTGCTGTAGGTACAGACGAAGCTTCGCTCCCCCCTGCCGTGCGGCCCCGTTCCCAGCAGGCCGTGACCGGTACCAGTTGGCGGCCCAGGGCTTGGGGACCCCTGCCTTACAGGACCAGCAGCGCATCTGTCACAGCTCGGAAACCATGCACTAAACTCCTCAGTTTATTCGCATTTTTTCCCATGTCCCGTTCCTGTTCCAGAACCCCACAGGGCGTTGGACCATCTCTAGTCTCTCTGAGACCCCTGAGTCTCTTGTGTGTACGTGAATTTGACTCTATCATACCCCCCGCCCCCACCAAAAAAAAAAAAATAGGAGGTGGGCAGATGCCGGTGCCAGGCTGCTCTCCATGGGGGGATGGTTAGCTCCCACCATGGGTCTTGCCTTCACCCTCGGTGACTTAGGCAGTCCACTCAGGCATGGCCGGACTCAGCTTCTGATCGGCGAAGGGCGGTGGCCTTGTCTCAGCAGAATGATGGCTCTCCAAGGACGGCCCATCCTGGTCCTGGCACTGAGTGTCACCCCACTTGGCAAAGTGAGTTTGCCGATGAGATTAAGGCATCTTAACCTGAGATGGGGATGACCCTGGGGTCCTGAGGCCCAGTGTCCTCACAGGGTCCTCAGAAGGGAGAGGTGAGAGGGTCACAAAGAGATGGGCAAGGCTGCCTGCGGGCTGTGACGAGGGGAAGGAGCCGTGAGCCAGGGATGCGGTGCCTCTGGAAGCTGGAAAAGGCCGGAGACGGTTCTCCCCGGAGCTTTGACCCGGCCCGGCCCTGCCCATCCTGGGATTACCCTGTGAGGCCCATGCAGGACCCCTGACCCCAGGACTGGCAGAGAATCAATAGGTGTCGTCGTCCAGCACAGAGTTTGTGGCGACTCATTACAGCGGGAATGGGGAAGTACCACGTCCTCTGGCATGGGGAGTCTCCGTGCAGGGGAACGGTGAGCCTGGCTGTCCCCAGAAGCCATGGCGGGTAACACTGCATTAGCTCCAGGGTGCCCGCCACCCACCTCCTCTCTCAGGGGTTCGCCTCCAGCGACCAGCAGTGGTGTCACGGCCAGCGGGCTGAGGGCTGTCCCTTCCCTGGGATGTGCTCCCGGCTCCTCCCTTGTCGCCGTTACAGGAACCAGTGCCCGTCCCCAGTGACGCCCCCTCCCTGCTTGGCCAGAAGCAGGTGAGGCAGGCCCAGGTGCGTCCTGGCAGTCGGGACTCTGGAGATGGACCCATCAGCCCCGAGGCCTTGAAGGGCAAGTGGGAGGCGGCTGACCTTGCCGGCCGGGCAGCGAGGGAGGGACCCGGCGGCTGTGGGGGAGGCCGGGCCGTGGAGACTGCGGGCCAGCTGGCAGCGTCCGTCTCCCAGGCCTATCGAAGTCCTCCCAGCGGATCCATGCGGGTCGATGCAAAATTAATTAGAGTAATCAACTCGGCCGCACCGCAGAGAGGACCCACACAGGTTTCGGCCACTAATTGGTAGGAGCTGACAGTGTGTCCCCCGAGTCTTTGAGGTATTAGCGCTCCTTCCCCCTCCGTCGATTAATTGCCTTTTTGCCTCTGGCACCCCCTTCGTTGCTCCTGGGAGGAAGAGTGCAGGGAGATCTGGGAAGTAGCAGAGAGGACTCTGGGTCCCCACGTGTCCCCTGCCCCTGAGTGAGCCTGCAGGAGACGCAGAGGGCAGCAGGGGGCCGCAGCCAATCCTGGACGCACTGCACCCGTGAGCCAGCGCAGCCTTGGAAGCGCCTCCTTGGACATGGGACGCACAGCAACTACTGTCTGTCCACCTGTCTGTGTACCTGTTCGTCCATCCACGTGTGCGGTCATCCTCCTGTCTAGACAACACCTACATGTGCGTTCACCCTTCTGTTCATTCCATAGACGCCCATCCACCCGTCCAGCCGTCCGTCCATCAGTCCATCATCCACCCATCCACCTGTCCATCTGTCCATCCACCCGTCCATCCATCCATCATCCACCCATAGATCCATCATCCATAACATGTCTTTCCATTCACCTTTCTGTCCATCCATCCCAAAGAGTCACAGGCCCAAGGCAGAGCCGGTCAGAGCTGCCCAACCCTGGGTGTCAGGGATGAGGTCAGGGCAGCCATGTGACCTAGACTGACCCAATCAGAACGAGCCTGAGGCCTTGGGCTTCTTAGAAGGAAATGAGAGATTCCTCCCTTCCACTCCCTCCCTCCCTCCCTTCCACTCCCTCCCTCTCTCCCTCTCACTCTCCCCTTTTGGTCTTCATCTCTCTCTTGCGGGGCTTCAGGGAGGGAAGAGGCTACTACTGGCCACTCTGTCGAGTCCTGGTGATGAGGCGGTGCTGCTGGGTTAAGCCCCACCTGCGGCCACCTGTCTCTAGATGATGGCTCGAACGTCCACTGCATGGTTTCAGGGTCGGGGCTGCCTGAGTCCTGCTCCCTGATTCTCACTCACAGCATGTGAGTACCTGTGGGGGTCACCCTACTAAGGTCGTCTCAGGGGGCTGGAGGCAGTTCTTACAGCTTGCCCCCACTTTACAGATGAGAGCCCTGAGGCTCCAAGGGGCTGGGACCTCGGCCAAGGCCCTGCCTGGAGGAGGATTCAAACAGGCAGGGAGGCAGGAGCAGCCACCGGGTCTGCTCATCGCAGCACAGAGCTCACCTTGCGGGTGGTCCATGCCCAGGCAGGCGGTGGGCAGGGGGCTGGGGGCTGGCACCCCACCGGGAGTGAGACCAAGGTGGCCTCAGCAGCCCTGTGGCCGGAATCGGATTTTCCCGTGGAAATTCTTGGCTTTCACGAGATGGAAATTTATTCGACCTTGGACGAACTCTCTGGGATGCAACCTTCAGCCTGAGACACGACCTTCAGCCAGGACCTTCGGGTGTCCGGGCACTGGGCACTGACTCCGCCCATCCCAGCCGTGGAGCCTTGCAGGGCAGGGAGTGTGGGCCCTGGGGGGACGCTCTCTGGGGGCCGTCTCAGGTCTTAGCTTGGACTCTGAGATGGAGAAAGAGGCCAAGATGCAGAGACCAGCCAGAAAGGGGGGAGACGGCGACACAGACAGGAAGCGTGAGAGAAGCTTAGGCACGCAGTGACCCGGCCGCTCGCGGCTGAGCCAGGCGGAGCCCTGACCACTGGCCCGCGGGTGTGCCCCGGGCACTCACATCCAGCGCCCTGATGACCATCTGGCCTCCCACGCACCAGCAAACGCCTCCCAACCAGAGGAGGCCGGTCCCCCTGCCCCTGGCCAGCCCCTGATTTGTCCTGGGGGCTGCGGCTGGGAGCAGGCGGGCTCCGGGCAGCGGCCACAACGCTGGCCACAAACCCCCCTTCGTGTGTTTTTATCATTGTGATTTGTAGGGAGCACCCGCCACTCGGGGGGCTGCAGCCCAGAGACCCCGGCACCATGGCAGGAGGCTGCCCAGGACCTAGCTTGTCTCTGTCCCTTACAAACAGAGATGGAGGCAGTGAGAGGCCGAGGTCCCGGGTCCCCCTGCCTCAACCTCAGGCAGCTTCTCAGCCTCTCTCGTGGCCTGAATGGCGTCCCCCTCCCTGCCCAGACCCCAGCGGCTGGGGCCGGGAGCCCCTGTGGCGGCCTATTCCTTCTGGAAGCAGAGGGTCCTCTCCAGCCTTGACCCCCCCGGCGGGCTCCCGCTGGCTCTGCTGCTCCCAGCTCAGGCCTCAGAGCCAGGCCCTTGGGTCGCGGTGGGCACCGGGCGGGCCCTGGCGTCCACGCCTGTCCAGCGGGGTGACGTGTGGCTGTGTGGGGCGCAGAGACAGCAACGTAGAATTCCTGCAGCTCCCGGAGTGTGAGGACCGCAGCCCAGCCCGGCTCCTGTCCCTGTCCCCATCCACGAGCAGCAGGGCTGGGCAGATCAAAGGCAGCCCTGGGAGGCAGAGCTGACGAACACCAGCGGCCCTCTCCATGGGAGAGGCCGCAGGGGTGGAGGGGGACCCCAGCCCCCCAGACCCGCCAACTCCACCAACTGCTTTCCAAACACCGTGTGTCGTGAGGGTGGGGGAGGGGGAGGGAACGGACAGATAGACAGACAGAGGAGGGGGTGCCGAGGCTGAGCCAGATCCCTTGCTCCCTGCCCGGCTTGTCCCTTAGGTCCCCGGAAACCTTCCCCGCCGGGCGCCGGGCTGCAGGAGCTCAGTGCCGTCGTCCACTCAGCCATCCGTCTGTCGCCCCTCCTGCTTCTCACGCTCCTGTCGCTGGGCACAGCCGGACTCTGGGACTCAGTGAGCAATGGCGCCCAAGCCGGGGCTTCCCTGACCTTCTGAGAATGGGGACAGTCCCCGCTGCCTTGCTCCAGCAGCCGGAGCCAGACGATCGCACCCCAGGGCCCCAGTTTGCACCAAGCTCTCTGGTGCCACCATGGACACCGACCGCCCAGCCCCGGTGGAGACTGCAGCCACTCTAATGGGGTGGGAAGTTTAAGGCCCCGACACTGCAGGACAGAGGGCATTGGTGGACACAGGGGACAGGCCCCTTGGGCCAGGAGCTGGCTCAGTGGCCGCAGAACGTCCGTCCGCCAACGCCTCGGGCCGGTGGCCCACACCGAGCGCGCACCCGACCGCCTGGCCCAGAGGACGGGCAGCGCCGGGCCCTCCCTGGCCGGCGGTGGGGTTCGCACCCCCAGCTGGCCTGGGGGGTCACGGAACCGGCTCCAGGCCACCCATAAACGCTTCCTAAACAGCCTGTCTTGGCCAACTGTCATCTCCATTAGTGCGTAAAAATCATTAGGCACCAGTCCCGAGACCCTGGTCGTAAACCGACCGGTCCCCGAGGCCCCCACCCTGGCCGACGAGTGGCCAGCAGCGGAAGGCGCCCCCTGGCCCCCGCCGCACCCTCCAGGCCCCTGCCCTCGGCCAGAGCCTCCTCCGATTGATTTTATGAAAGCAGCTCTAGGGGTTCGCCGATGCTTCCGCTGGAGCTTTATGCCCCTGTTTAAAAATTCTTAATTAAGCAGGTTTTTTCTGTTTACATTTGAACTAATTACACTTTTAAACCAACAATAAAACATCAGGCCCCGGCTATTAAGGCTTCGGCAGAGGCCACAGCGAGCCCCATCGGAGCAATCCAGGAACTGGGTCCTTCCACGGCAGATAGGGGTGCTGGGCGGCAGGCGGGTGCCCGGCTTCTCTCAAGAGGGTCCCCAAGTCTCATCTGCCTTCCCTGAGGGTGGGGCAGGGGACAGCAGGCGGCCGCTCTGTCCGGCTTCCGGAGCTATTGATCGCGGGGCCCGTGCCATGGCCCATTCTACCGGCATCCGTGGACCCCGGGTCTGTGCCAGGTGGGGCCCAGGCGGGGTGCTGGGGTGCCAGGCCAGGCAGACCGCCAGGGCAAGCCCAGTGGCGCTGCCCGGGGCTTCCACGGGCACAGCCGGGGCGGCACGGGGCGTGTGGAGCAGGCCCCAGGGTCCCCGTCGTGTGCGGGCAAGACCCCTGAGTCTCTGGGGGTCATTGGAAGCTCTACCTGAGCTGGACCCAAACCCCTGCCAGCCTCGTCCGCACAGCACGGGTGCCTTCGCCTGGTCCCTTACGGCGACGCCACATACACCAACTGCACAGTCGACACGGATGGCTGGACTCCCTTGCAGAACGCCCGGGAGCTCAGCCCCTCCAGACTCCAAGGTGCCCCCTGGCCTGGCGGCGGCCCCCAAAAGCACTTCAGCCCCAGCCGTTGGCTGTTGGCCTCCTGGGCACAGCAGGACCCTTGGAACCTCCGGGCCGCGGACCTTCCAGGCTGACGGTGAATGCGGCTCAGTGCGCTCTGGCTCGGCGGTTCCCAGGTCTACCAGAGGCCTTGGCCGCAGCCACTGGACCTCACAGAAGATCCCTATCCTGTGCGGGCACCCCTCTCCCGAGACCCCTGGCCCGTCTCAGGTCCCCGACTCAGCCCTCTGAACCGGCCTCGGAGTCTTCCCATGTCCCCATCAGTGCTGGCCCCACAATCGGCCCACCTCCCGCCAGACGCACGGCCCCTCCCCACCC
Organism: Cynopterus sphinx; assembly: GCA_030015415.1. Taxonomy (NCBI): domain Eukaryota; kingdom Metazoa; phylum Chordata; class Mammalia; order Chiroptera; family Pteropodidae; genus Cynopterus; species Cynopterus sphinx. The sequence continues at coordinate 37,169,583 of CM057390.1, read as the reverse complement.
AGTCCTTCCAGCTGAATCCCTGGGACACACTCGTCCTGCTTCAGGGTGCCCAGGGCCTTGCCTCCTCCATGGTGTCACCCCTCCAGACCAGGCTGGGAAGGGCCAGAGCATACAGCCCCTCAGGCCCGTGGGCCGGGTGGTGTCGTCAGGACTGCCCCAATCTGCTCGTGCAGTAGAAGCCTCTGAGACTTCACAGAAACAAGGGGGCATGGCTGGGCGCCAATAGGACTTTATTTACCAAACCAGGCCAGGGGCCACCTCTGGCCCCCAGGCAGCAGTTTGCTGCCTCCTGAGCTCGCTCGTGCCCCACATGCACCTCAGCAGGCTCTTTCTCACCTGCAGGCCCAGTGCAAACTCCCCGCTCCAAACCTTCGCTATGGCTCCTCTTTGCCTGGGGACAAGGTCCCACTCTCCTGGCTTGGCGTGGAGGGCTGTTCGGAACGTGGCCTCGCCGGCCTCCATCACCACCCTGATGGCCATGCTCGCTCTCTCATCGATGCTGCATCCTTGCCCTCCTTCGTCATCACCAGGCCGACTCCTACCCATCCCTCCAAGCCCCGGCTCCAATGCCCGTCTGTGTCTCAGAGGTACCCTGTGGCCACGACTGCACCCCACCCTTCACCGCGGCCCTGGGGACATCTGTGTCCAGCTCTGTCCGCTCCCATCTCGGGGGATCCTCCTGAATCACGCGCCGGCTGGGAGAGTGGGTACCGTCCCTGAGCCAGCTGTTCACTCAGTCTCTCCACCCCCTGGCTGTGGTGATTGGTCCCTGATGGGGCACGTGACCCACCCTGGCCAATCAAAGCCCTGCCCTGAGATTTTGTTTTTAGTCCCTGCCTTCACTCAGACAACTCAAAGCCAAGTGGCCGCCACACCGGCACGGGGTAGGCACACGAGCACGCCACAAATGCCACCGTTCCCGCCGCCTTCCTAGGTCCCTCCCTCCCCATCTTCCTCCACAGCTCATGCCACCTTCCGCACGCAGACGTGGGATCTGAGGGAGCTTCCGGCACGCGGCCCACACGTGGAACTCACCGCAGAGGGCTCGCCGCCCGGTCCAGAGTCAGGGAGAGGTGTCACTCCCGGTGCTGAAACAAGAGCTTTCCCCTCCGTCACCGCGGCTCCCCGTCTCTCTCCCTCTGCTCCTCCGTCATCCACGTAAAGAAAAACATCATATTGGAACAAGCGGCGGGGACGTGGTGGCTTCTGCTGCACTTTGCCAACCTTAAGTGCAAACCAATACTAGGGCATGGGACGCATGGGGCCGAACCATGATGTCACACAGTACCTGCACGTGTGTCCCGCTGTCACCAGCACCGACAGAGCCTGGCCCTGACCCAGCTGGCCACTGTGACTGCCCTTCTGGGCTTGCGAGCGTCCATGAACGCCGAAGAAGCTGGTGGGTGCGAGTGGGGCCGCCAGAAACAGGGGACACACGTGTGGCGCAAGCGTCCCATAAGAATCCACCCACGAAACACAAGAGATCAAACGGGCAAGAATTCCGAGACTGCCGAGCCTGCCAACCGAAGGAGTCCCCGCTCCATGGGGCAGGGTCCCGGGGTGACGGAGACTGAGCACGTGAGGGTGTCCTCTGAGGTGGGTGGGCTGCACAGTGGACCCCAAACACATCTGCCCCCAATCCATGGGACCGACGGACGTGCCAACTCACGTGGCAGAGGGAGTTTGCATGTGGGACCGAGTCAAGGTCCCTGAGATGGGACGACCCTGGGTTCCTGGGGCCCAGTGTCCTCACAGGGTCCTCATGAGGGGGAGGCGAGAGGGTCACAGAAGGACGAGGCCGCGCCGCCGGCTGTGACAGGGGGGCAGGGGCCATGGGCCAGGGACGCGGCGCCTCTGGAAGCCAGAAAAGGCAGGAGACAGTTCTCCCTGGAGCCTCGGGATAGCCCAGGCCACCCCTCCTGGGTCACCCCATGAGGCCTGTGTGGGACCCCCGGCGCCAGGACATCAGATAATCAGCGTGTGTGGTTTAAGTCCTGGTTTGCGGTGACTTGTCCCGGCAGCCCCGGAAGACTCCAAGCCCCCAGCCTGCACCCCCCCCCGCATGGAGGGGACCCTGCTGCCCCCGTCTGCATTGCTGACCTCGTGCAAACTGACCCTCCAAATCAAGGGTTCCACCACCACTCGCTCTGACCCCACCTGCTCGAGGCCAAAGAGGGTGCAAGTGGCCTCAGGGGCAGTCTGCGCAGCTGAGACGCCCTGCTAATGTTCTCAGGCCGTATCTCTCCCCACCCCTCCCCGGAAGCTGCAGCAGGGTGGCCGCTGTGGAGAGCCACGTGACGGTCTCCAAAGAGCTAAACACAGAGTCGCCAGGCGACCGGCAGCTGTGCTCCCGGGTCCACGTCCCAGAGGACTGAGAACGGGTCCAGCAACGTCTGTGGCCGCATAACCCATAACGCCCGCCGGAGGCGGACATGACCCGAGTGTCTGTCCGCAGCCGTTGGACACAGGGGAGTGTCACTTGGCCACGAAGGGTGTGGAGGTGCTAACACGCGCCTCCCCGTAGACGGACCATGGACACAAGACGCTCGGTGAGATGCTCAGGGCCATGTGGCGTGTGGCTCCCTCCACACACAGGAGGTGGGAGAGTTTGTCAGGCGGGGCCGGGACAGGGAGGGGGGTGACTGCCGCGGGGGACGGGTGACTCGTGGGGATGGAAGCTTCTGGCACGGGCAGAGCTACTGGTCGCAGCTCTGTGTTGGCCCCGAACCCGGGAACCGTGCACTGCAAAACGCCGGCTTTACAGTTCCGTCAATTTTCCCTAAAGTTTTTAAAACTCCGGGGATGCGGCCACCCATTAGGCCGTCTCCCGTGGGTGCCGCACCGCCATCCCCCTATGCCACACGGGGCTTGTGGTTCCCGCCTCCGCTCCAACTCTCCTGATGTCTCCTCGTCTCACTCATCCCTTTTCTAATGCCATTCCAGGGGGGGGTGACACCTGCCATTTCTGGCGGAAATCGGGGCCTGGGGCAGGGCTGGCAGGCCTGGCGGTTAGGGCTGTGCGGGGCCTGACGGGGCTGGGGGAGGGCACAGAGCTTCGACGAAAGTGGGGCCCCCTGGGAGACCCCACGAGTGAGGCACAGGGAGGTCTGACCCTCCCCCCTCAGCTCCCCTAATGCCAGGCGAGACCCCCCCTGGGAGGGCCGCCTGGATTTTCAGCAGGGGAGGGGTCTACCCCGGGAGCCTCAGCGCAAAGCTGTGTTCCTTCTGTTCCTATCAGCGCCTTCACCCCAATACTTAGGGCGCCCCCTCTTCCTAGCCCCCCAGTTTGCTTACCAGGTGTCCTTCTTGCAGTGACACCCGCCAGGTAAAGACTCAGGTGAATCAACGCGGGACAAAGAGAGCGATCCTGTCTCCTGGGGGACCCTGGACGGGACCCCAGCCTGGAAAGCAGCGGCTGGTCAGCCGGAGCCTGGGGTGCCATCCCAGAGATCGAGGCAGCTCTGACGGCCCAGGGCTGCCCACCGGGAGAGACACCTGGGCCAAGCACGTTTCCTGGGCAGGGGACCCAGAGACACCCCTTTGGAGGGCCGCCGGTGTCCGGCGTGGAAGTTGGGCTGTCAGGAAGGAGGGAGCTCAGGTCCCAGCGTCACCCCCTCCCCGGTGTGGGGGGACCATACCCCAACAGTTGGTGGGGCACAGCCGAGTGGGTGTGAATCCTGGGTTCAAGGGTTGTCAGCCCACAGCTGGGGGGGATTGACCTGGGGTGGACCAGCTGACAAGTCACAGGGGTCCGGGACGTGGGGGAAAGGTGGGGTGCGCCCAGGGCATTATAGAGCAGGATGGAGGCACCTGAGGTGGGGAGCAGAGGGTCCGGGGTGGCTTGGGTCCGGGGCTGTCCGCGGCCCACCAGGCCCCCTGCCCACAGCTGCCGGCACTTCTCGCTCAGAGGGACGCCTTCCTGAGTCAGTGGGGGGAGCATTTCTGAGAAGGCAAAGGCGTCCCTCAGGGTCTCAGGGTTTCTGAGAACTGTCTCCACCCCTTCTCAGAACTGCCTCCCCAGACTCGTCCCAGGGCCCAGCCTGACACATCTCAACCCCCCCAGACTGCAGGGCCCCAGGAGAAGGTAAGCCCGCCATCCCCCTGGGGGTGCAAGCAGGCATGCAGGGCGGAGCGGGCCGGGGAGAAAGGCTCCTCCTGGCGGGTGAGAGTCTCTCCCCAGCTCAGGCAGCTGCTTCGCCGTCAGCTGGAGCCATTTCAGATCTGGGGAAACTGAGGTTCAGAGGCAGGGAGGCCCACTGCAGGCCGTCACATGAATTCGGAGGGGTGCCCGGGCCCCAAAAGGAAAGAGGCGATCCTCTCCCTGGGGCCCCTCCCTGCCATCCTGCCACAGCAAGGTTCTGGAGACACACCCAGGCGTCCAGCCGCCCCTGTGGGAGGCGAGGGGCCAACGGGGCAGCAGGCACTCACTCGCAGCACCCACAAAAACCTCGTTTCTGGCTCCCTGTCCTGGCCTTGACCCCCATTTCACAGATGGGGAAACCAAGGCCTCAAGCAGCCCCATGGGATGAACACGCAGGGCAGGCACCTTTGCAGAAGATCCCACTAACACCCCTTTCTCCGCGTGGTCTGCATGGAGCCCACTGCACAGGGGGGAAGCTGAGGCCGGAGTGCGGGGTGGGGGAGCTGGGCTGGGGTCCCCGCTCACAGGCAGGGGGCGCCCCCAAAATGTGTTTTGTGAATAAGAATTTCAGGTGGCTGGAGCCACCAGATGCAGGAGGCCTGGCAGGGTGGGGGGCGAAAGGCTGGGGCAGGGGCGAGAGGACCCTTTGTGCCTCCCCCACCCGATAGGCGGCAGGACGCCTCCAGCCCCCTTTAAAGTCTCACCGAATCTGGCCACTTCCCACACTGTCCGCACCCCACAGTCCGCGAGGCCCCCCACTCCCTCCTGGGCCTCGGTCTCGCACCTCCTCCTCCTCTCCTGCCTGCCTTAGGCTGTCTGTTCCCCAAGCGGTGTCCGAAGCGACTTTTCCAAATTCAAACTGCATCACGACCCCCACCCCAGCACGCACATGCCGAAGCCCCCACGGCTCCCTCCCTCCTGGGTGAATCCAGACTTCACCGCCGGTATCCGGGGCTCTCCTGTGCCCCAGCTTCCTTGCGGGCTAGGTCGCGGGGCCTTCTCGCAGTGTCCTCTCACCAAGCCAGCGCCCCCACTTTTGGAGCCCCCTCCCTGGCGATCGTCCCGCCCCCAGGCAGGCCCTCCGATGCCCCCAGCCTGGGTCCCCCCCTCAGCCCCGTCTGCACCCCGGACCTGCACGCAGTCGTGTTCAGTTCTAGCTGCCCCCAGCCTCAGGGACCTTGAAACAGGTCTCGCGGGTCTCAGTTTTGTCCCAATGCCCCACCTGGGTGAGAGGGTATTTGCTACCTGCGTCCTAGGCCTCAAAGGGGGACACCCTGCCCACTCCCCACCTAGGCTGGAGCCTCGCCCCTCTGGGACAGCCTGGCCGAGACGACCCCCACGACCCCCACGCAAAACCCTGTGCGAGCCTCGCCCTCGGAGGCCAGGCCCCCAGGCCCTGCCCTTTGCCCGAGGTGTCACCCCAAAACCTTTCCATCCACTCCAAAACGGTTCCAGGGTGGGGCCTTTCTGGAGCTGGAGCTCCTTCGTACCCCCTCACTCTCCACCCCCTCGTGGTGACATCGGTCTGCCCTCGGCCACCCCTCCCCTCAGCCCTTCCCCCTCCAGGGCTCCGCCCAGCGCCCCCACCTTCAAGACACCCTCCCTGAACTTTGCACATGTGGTTTTCTAATTAGAATTTCATTTGTCTCTACTGCAGAGAGGCCATGCCCCATGTGCTCCCCAGGCCAGGTGTGGGTGCTCGCGAGGTGCTCGCAGGACCTTTGCATAGACGCGCACAGTAATGGCAGGGCTCCCGGGGCCCTCCGCCTGGCCCCTGGGCCTAGGGAGGGCAAGCATGTGCCCGGCGGGGCTAGTCCAGCGTGGCCTGAGCTGTCTGCAGCCTCTGTCTCCCAGGGTCCCCCACCCTGTGCAAGCCCGCCGACTCCTGAAGACTTGGGGCGTGCCTTTCCCTCGGAAGAATTTGGGGTGCAGGGCCTTCTGGGGACTTTCCGCCCCTCCTGGCCCCTGCCCAGGTGACCACCCACAAAACTCCAGCCATGGGAGCCCGAGGCCCCTGGGGATGCGCTTAACGGAACTTCTGCGGCTCCCTCGGAGGAAGGACAAAGGACTTCGTGGCCACATGCAGGCCGCTCCCCTGGATTAAATGGGGGTGAAACTCAGCACCGGGCTGGCCCTTCTTCCTCTCCAGACTCTGGGCCGTTCTCACCTCTTCTAGGTATCACCCCATGTCACAGAGGTGGAAACTGAGGCTCGGAGCATGGCCTCGCCATCCCGCTTGTCCCGCCCGTGCCCGGTAGGGGAGGATGAAGCCGTGGCCGCCGTCCAGCGGCCTCTACCTCTGCGGCCGGCCACAGCTAACCTACGTGGGGCGGGGGAACACGAATGAAGCCTGTTTCACTGGAAGTTAGCTTCCGTGCCCCACTGCCCACTCCCCACACCGTCAGGGCCGCCGGCAGGTTCTGCGGGCAGTGGGGAGACCCAGACGAGGTGCATGGGTGCCTCCCGGTGGCCCAGCCAGAGTCAGGCCGGGTGGGCCCCACACTGAGCCACCAGGCCCGGCTCGCAGGAGCGGCAGCAGCCTCCAGCTGTGTGGACAGGTGCAGGGGACACCCCTACCCGCACAGAGGAACTGCGCGCGGGCGCGAGGCGGGTAGGATGGCCTCCTGCACTGGGCGCCAGTTCTGGCCTCGGCCTGACGTCGCCTCTGAGAGGGAGCACAAAGGATGGCCTGTGGCGGGTGCTCTTAGTGCTCACCCCGCCAGATTCCCGGGGGGCTCTCGCTCCCATCAGCACCTGAGTGGTCACGGGACCAGGGCTCGCGCCTCCACCTCCCCTGCCCGCAGCGGTGGTTCCCCGGTGCCTCCCGCAAGAGCACAGGATCCCGGCAGGCCCCGAGCCTCTCTCGTGGTCCCCAGCGCAGGGCGGGATGTCCCAGGCTGCCCTTCCACACCTCGGAGCCTTGGCAGGTGCCTGTTCCTCTGCCAAGAATTCTGGGGTGGGGAGGCACACGCCCCGGAGTGGCCCCTGCATCGGGTGGAGGATGGGCGCCTGCCCCTTGGGTCACGGAGGGACGTGGGCCCCTCACTTCTAGGGCCTCCAGAAGTAGACTCGGAGGAAGCACCTGGGCTCACGGCATAGGCTGCTGTGGCTGCAGTGAAATGACAGGGGCCCGGGGGCTGAGACCCGGGGCCCCAAAGTGTCTGCCGCAGGAATGGGGAGGCCCCGGTGGAGTGCCACCTGCACTCGGGGACAGGCAGAGTCCCTCTCCTCACCCAGGTGAGGAAATGGCGGTCCCAGATGAGAGGCGTGATGGGGGCCTTTGGATGTGGGGGGGGGCGTGGAGACAGAAGAGCTGGGGGTCCTCGCAGGCACGGGGGCCATGGGAGGCTCTTACGCTGGGGGACAGGGGGATGGGATCTGATTATTGTTAAATGTCACCCTGGACAAACCCGCCAGGCAGACAGGTGGATGCACTGCGAAGGGTGCCTTGGGCCAAGGGTATGGCTGAGACAGAGGACGCCGGCTTTCGGGTCTGCCGACCGCCCTCCATGGGCAGGGCGGCAGGAAGGGGAGGGGGCAGTGCGCGGGGCTGAGCATCCCAGAGTCAGTCCGAGTCCCCCCACCCTCCTGACCACTGTGGGGTCTCCAGGTGAGTCCCCTCCTGCTCTGGCCTCGGTGTCCCCACCAGCCCAGCAGGGCGTTGGCCCAGCCCGACCTGCAAGGCTGCTTCGCCCAAACCCTGGAGACCCTGCCGGCCCCCCGCATTACCTCCCAGGCAACATCTTCATTACTGAGCCGAGTTGTTTAAATAAATAAATTAATATTGACGAACCATCAGCGCCCTAATAAATGATCAGTTAAGGCGCACATACATCACGCTGCGGGAACGCCACAGCCCTTAATTAGTGCTTTGGAGGGGCCAGCAGGGCCTCGGCCACTGGCCGGCGCCCCTGCCCAGCCCCGACCCCTCCTGGCAGCCCCGCTCCCCACCCGGGGCCTCGGGGGCTGGAAGGAAGGCAGCCCAGCCTGTCCCCACGTCTGGGTCGCCTGCTGGTCATGTGGTCTGCCTCAGCCCTGTCCCAGCCTCCCAGCCCCCTGGCCCCTGCTGCCCAGACGGCCTTGGTTCCAGCCGGACTCCTTCCTTGCCCCTCCCTTACCCTAAAGGCTCCTGGGGCTCCCCAGGGCTGGGCGCTCAGCTGGCCCTCGGGCCCCACCAGGCCACTGGTGTCATAGCCTCCCCCCACCTCCCCACATCCTGCTGTTTTGGGGCCTTTGCAGCTGCCATTCCCCTCCAGGAGGACCCTCTCCCCTCTGGGTGCAGGTGCTCCTGCTCCCCCAGCCCTCAGCGGCTCTGCGGGGACCGGGGTGGGACTTGGGCTGGATTTGGGGGGATCCTGGGGGGAGCCTGGGGAAAACTGGGGTGCCTGGGAAGGCACTTGGAGGGGCCTGGACGGGGGACCCACCAGGTGCAGGTGGTCCAAGCCCAAGCCCCCAGAGGCAACAGGAAGGACACCCAGGTTTCAGGGGCCCTCAGCCCTCCTCTGCACTCCGTCCCGACTGTGTCTGTTTTCCTGGCAAGCTTGAGGGTTCCCAGCCCCAGCTGTGGGGATTGGGCAGAAGGAAGGTGAGGCCTGGAGGGTGGTGGCTCTCGCCTCTCCCCGTATTCGAGCGTCCACCCACCACGGACGCCTGGGCCTTAAGGAGCCCTGGGCTGCGGAGACAGGGCTGGGCAGAGACTCGCCACAGGGCTGGGCCTGAGGGTGGGCAGGGCCCTGCATGTTCCTTCTCAGCTGCCCAATGACCCAACCCTTTGGGGGTCCCCAGCCCCCACCCGGCCTGACTGTCTGCAGTGGAGTGGCATCGTCCCGCGAGGGCAGGGCCCCAGCCAAGGCCACACGATGGCACTGCCGATCTGCTCCTGAGGGTCGGAGGGGTGGCCGGGTGTCCACGGAGCTCCCGCAATCTGCGGGTGGCAGCCCCCCTCCCTGGGCTCTTCACGGCTGGGGGCAGGGGGTACCTGGCGCCACAGCTAATGGCTGCTGAGAGGAGCTGGTGAGGGGGGAGCGGAGCTGAGAAGTGAGGAGAGATGCAGCTAAGGACACAGGAGAGAGACAGGAGGGGTGGGGGCGGGGAGAGAGATGAGAGAGGCAGAGACAGAGGTTGAAGGGGCAGAAAGACACAGAGGGAGGGACAGGGAGAGGGTGCGGAGCTGCGGGGGGGGGGCATGCAGGCGGGTGTGCGGGGGAGGGGGGAAGCTCTGCGGGGCATGGGAAGTACTAGGCTTGGCCCCATGGCAGGGTGTCCCCAGACAGTCCCTCCCACCATCACAGTTGAGCCCTCAGTCTGCATCTATGAAGCTCCTGCTGTGTGTAGGGCTGGGCCGGCTGGACTGGGGTCCTCCCTGTAACTGAGACCCCTTGCCCTTGCTCACCTCATGCAGGTGGCTCCCGGTGAGGCACCCCTGGCTGGTCGGCCATACTGTGTGGTTGTGGCCCAAAGCTGGCTTACTCTCCAGCTTCTCCTGCAACTGCCTTCTGGCTCCACCTAGAAGCTCTGGAAGACTCCTGGTCCCTCCCCTGGCTCTGTGCCTCAGTTTCCCTGCATTCAGGCCCTCGGAAATAAATGACCAAGCCCTTCTCCTCAAAGGCAGATGCAGGGTCAGACAGACAGGTGCAGGTTTAAAATCTCACCTTTTCCGGCTCTGTGAACAAGGCCCCCCACGGTCCCGAGCCTCAGTTTCTCCCTTTGCAGACCAGGTCAGTCCTATCTCCTGCCTCACAGGGCTGTCAAGGGGGTGAAGGAGGTGGCTGAGGCATACAGCCGGCACTCCTTAAATGTTGGGCGTGACTGAGCGAGGGAAGATTTGCAGGACGATGAAGCAGGGAGGGTGACTGAGAGCGGAAGCCCAGTCTGAGCAGCGACGACTTGATTTACTGCCCCCACCGTTACTGCTAAGCACTATTGTTTAGTCGATCAACAAACGCTCGCTGTGGAAGCATCTGGAACAGGGCGTCTGAGAATGCACCTGGGGTGGGTGTGGGTGGCCACCCAGCCCACGCCTGTGCACACACCTGGTTCCCAAGCCAATGTCGGTGCGGGCGTGGTGGCTGTCTCTGCGGGGCGGGGGCGAGCCCCCCCTCCAAGTGCAGGGGCCTGGCCTGGACCAGTGCGGCTTTCCCCATGCTTCAGAAATTGGGGATGGAAGGGGCACCCCAGGCCCCCCAGCCTCGGGCGGCCCATTTTTTCTCCCCAGTCACCACCTGCGTAGCGCCCCCTCGGGGCTAGATCTGGCTTCAGCCCTGCCCTCCCCTTACCAAGCACCCCCCAGAGGCCTTAGTGGGTGCAGAACGATGTAGGTCGGTGGGAGGACTGCGCCCCCCAAAACCAGTTCCTTCCCTCCCTCCTCAAGTGACTCCACCAGGAAGGCTCCCAGGAGCATGCAGGGAGCCTGCGTGTTCTGGCTCAGGCCCTCCGGCTCGCACGGGCGGGCCTCAGTTTCCCCATCTGAGTGACGTGCGCGGAGCCGCCCTGCCCAGACGTGGAGGTGACTGGGGACAGCAGCTCACAGGCCTCACCGGACAGGGGGCTGGCTGCGTGTCCCCCTCCCTCTCCGCACCTCCGACTCCGCATTCATGCCTCAGGGGGCCTGGGGTGTGCCCCCTCGGCCCGGAGCCCTGGGCCAGCCGCAGCGGGGAGCCCCGGGAGCGAGCCCCCTGCCTCGGCCTCACGCGCGCCCAGCGACCCCGCCAGGCACCCAGTCCCAGCCGGGTCCCTGCCCAGGCCTAGCCCGGTAATCTAATCGCGTTTCCAAGGCTGCAATCGATCACCCACAGGCAGCCAAACGAGGCTCTTAAAGGGCCTGCAGCCCAGCCCGGGCCGGCGGGAGCCCCCCCCCCCCGCCCCGAGTCAGGACCGGACCCAGCTCCACACCGAGGAAGGCCAGGCACCCCGCATCCGCAGGGCAGGGGCGCCACCCTCCCCTCGGGGTGACCGCTCTGAACTGCAGGGCCTGTCTGTGGAAGGGGTCCCAGGAGGCTTCTCCACGTCTCCATCTGCCCCAGCTGGGGAAACTGAGGCTGGGAACAGGGAGAGGGCAGCCCAGGGACCTTCTGTACCCTGCTGTGCCCTCCCGCTCCCCCTAGAGACCCCACTCAGACCCTGAGGTCCCTGTGCATGCCCTCCCTGGCCCGGGCTACCTGTCCTGGGACCCATACAAACACGCGATGCGACCCATGTGCTTGCAGGCCCGGCTCATCTGCCTGGGTGGGGAAGGTGGCCTGCAGCCCCTGCCCCGCAGGCCACTCTGCTGAGCTGTCCCCACCAGGCCACCAACCAGGGAGAGAGCACTGGAAAAAACTCCAAGGGAGAAACCCCGAAGCCCAGCTGCCTCCCGGAGAGCCGGAGGGCGTGCTGCTCAGAGCTGGGTTTGGGCTGCTCCAGGAGCTGGGGTGGCACCTGGCTCAGGCCTCGAAGGCGGACTTGGTGTCTAGTGTGCTGTGGCTGCAGTCCTCACAGGTGCCTGGCCGGGTGGCCTTGTCATCTGCTGTCAATTGGGATGAGGACGGAGGTTTCCTCCTGGAGGGGGGGAAACTGTGCCTCACACACAGTGGCTGAGGCCCAGGGGCTCACTTGATCTCTGACCCTGCTCACCCCACCCCCAGAGACCCTCTCACCCTCTCCAAGTCTCGCCACTGTGGCCGGGGGACCCCTGTCCTAACCCCATGCTATTTTCCCTAGCCCAGACACCCAGGCCTGACCCCACTTCTTTGTCACCTTCCAGGGCCAGGGGTCGGGGCTGCAGGAGTGAGAGGAGGTCGATCCAGTAGCTGACCCCATGGCCACCGTTGCCAAGGAGATGGCCTGTGGGGACCACGAGTGGAGGGGAGTGGCCAGAGCCAGGGGGTGACAGAGGGTCTGAGTGGAAGGAGAGAGAGGGAGTGAGGGAGGAGAGACAGGGACAGAAGGAAGGACAGAGGAATGGTCACATCAGCGCCTCCTGGGAAGCCGGTGGGCAACACGAACGCCATGGGTGGGGCCTGGGAACAAGCATCCACCCATCCCCAGAGGTCCACCTTTGAGGACAGTAGCCTGACGACGGGGTACTGTCTGCAGACTGGGCCTGGGCCACCGGAGGCCGCCAGGCAGGGCCGGTGGCCTTTCATCTGCTCATGCCCAGGAGACCAGAGAAGGTGTCCAGAAGAGGGCCCCCGGGCCAGGGCCCCCAGGATGGAGAGGAGTTTGGGGGCGCGGGAACAGAGAGAGGTCCCCTGGAGGGGTGGGGAAGCAGGGAATAGCCTGGAGGTCCCCAGGGGCTGGCTGGCTGTGGCTCATTGTCAGGCCCGGCCTGGGTCCCCATGATCACAGGGGGCTCAGCTGTGGTGTGCAGTGGGTGCCCCGGGCGTCGGGCGTGGGGACACTTCGCAGAGCGCAGGCCCCCCTGGGGGGCCGGCAGCAGCCCAGATGCAGACCGGGAGAGCAAAGGACACGGGGTGCGGGGAGGGTCACAGGGCGCGGCCCGGCCCCAGGCGACGCACCCGGACCGCGCGCCCCGAGCACACGCACCCTGAGGCCGGCCGCAGGCACGCCCAGGACCGCGCCGGGGCGCACGTGACGGGGACGCGCGCGCGGACACGCGGGGCCATGGCTCCCCTCCCCGCGTCCGCGGGTCCGCGCAGGTGCCGGCCCCCGCGTCCGTGGGCGCCGCGCGCCCCCTGGCGGCCGCGGCGGGGCCCGCGAGCGCCGCAGAGCGTTCTGCCCGGGCTGACCCCTCAGGCCAGGCCCGGGGCAGCGCGGCGTCCGGCGGTCACGGGGCGGGGGGGGAACAGCAGGGTCCACAGGGTCGCACGGGGCCAGCCCGGGGCGGCTGGACGGGGCCCCGCCCTTGCCCACCCTCCGGGCCCCGCACCCCGCCCGCGGGCGCCCGGCCGAAGCCCGGGGGGTGCGGCTGCCTCTCCGCCCCCGCGCCCGGGAGCCTCCCGGGGGGTCCCCCGCGCAGGGCGGGCTCCCCGGGGCCGAGGCTCGGGGAGGGACCCGCGGCCGCTCCCCGGGGCGCCACCAGGGGGCGGCACCAGGCGCGCCCCCGGGGCGCGGGGCGGGGAGGGGGCGGGGGCGGGGGGGGCGCGGTCCAGGCCTCGCGATGGGGCCATGGGGGGACGTGACGGGACACACGGTGCAGGGTGGCATCGAGGGCCTCTCGGGAGAGGTGACCTTCGGGAAAAGGACGCGCCCGCGGGGCGCAGGTGCGGGGTCCCCGAGGTGGGGGCCCCGCTCCGGCCAGGGCGAAGGAGGCCGGGCCGGCTGCACTGTCTGGAGTCCGTGACGAAGTGGGCGGTCCCAGGGCAGTTTCTGCCCCTAAATTCTCAGCTTTACGGTCTGGGATGCTCAGAATGGACCCACTTGCAGGAAATTCCGGAATCCCAGACCCCTGGGTGATGCCTCAATTTCAAAAGCAAAAGCGCTGTTGCCTCCTGGGGTGGGCGCCCTGTGATCTACACCCCCAGACCCTGCGAGCAAGGCCCTGTCCTCACCCCCTCGAAAGCTCTGGAGTTTCTGTGCCTTTAAAATAATGCAGCAAAATTAGCAGCTCTGCCTTCATTAGTATGCAAAAATGAAAATGGGAGGATCCTTCTGCGGTGCTGGATCCTGCTGTCAGAGTGCTTCTGTGGGTTGACCTTTCGGTGGATTGGGGACTGTGGATATGGGGATGAGGGTCCTGGGGGGTGCCCAGCTCCGGGTCCCCACAGTGCCGTCCTCACTGCTCACAACCCCCCCACACAAAGGCCTGGCATCGGGGGCCTGAGTCGGGGAGCAGTGGCAAGGTCCGGCCAGGCCTGCTTGCTGTGGGACCCGGGGTGGGGACCGAGAACTTGGCTGAGGATTCTCATGTCACAGTGTGGGCCCAGTCCCCAGCCCCAGCCTGAGGGCCCCCTGGTGCCTACGCCACGCCCAGCAGGGCCAGGCCCCAAGGGAACCCCACAGCATTCCACAGACAAGAAACAGGCTTTCAAGGCATTGGGGGCATGCTTGTGGTCCCCAGCTCACCAGAGGCATCTCCCAGGCTCCCTGTCTGGAGAGGGACAGAGTCCATGGGGCAGGGCGACTGAGGCAGAGCCCGTCCTGCCAGGCAGGTGGAGGCGAATGAGATTTTAATATCGCAGAATGGGCCCAGGCCCCAGCTCCAGGGGAAGCGAAGTTTGGGGAGGGGAGATAGAGACAGAGAGACGGAGGGGGACGAGGACAGACAGAGCCGGTTCCAGCACCACCCTCCCAGTAGACAGAGGGCTCCTCCGTGCTGGCCCAGGGCCAGCTGCCAGCTGCCGCCTCCCCCTCCCCCTCCAGCATGCGGGGTTGGGGCTGGGCCCACAGGCGCCCCAGCTGCTGTCACCACACACAGGCCTGTGGCTTGGCTTCGCTTGGCGGCCCCGCCAGCTGCCTGGGCCTTCTCCACCCCAGGGCTGGAGGACACGCCTCTGCCGGTCTGGGCCTCTGGGCGCCAGAGTGCAGGACAGGCCTCACCTGGGAGCCTCACCTGCGAATGGGGCCGCAGGCCCGGCCGCGCTCTCCGGCCGCTTGTGCCCCCGCACTGGGCCTGGACTGGGCACTGGAGACTCAGGGGCCGCCGGGCTGCCAGGGAGTGTCCTCGCGGAATGAGCGGGGCTGCTGTGGGAGCCGGTTTGCTGGTCGTGGGTATCAATGGGCAAGAGGGGGAAGGTGACGAACCAGCCTGACGAGTGGAGAATGAGGGAGGGTGGGCGGTGCTGGCAGAGGGATTGGCCTGGGGTCACAATGGGACAAGCGTCCACGGAGCAGTGAGGAGGAGCCAGTGTGGCCGGGGGAGGCCAGGCCCGAGAGCACGTGGTGTGTGCTTTGCACCTCCAGTTGCCCCCTCTGCCCAGCGTCCGGCGTTGCCTCTGGGCCTTCCAGGACCCCAGCTCCAGGGGCCTCCCTCAGCCCCAGGATCACCCACAGAGCCAAGCCACGGGCCGGGAAGGAGCAGGGGCTGGTGGGTGCACTCCTTGTTCTTCCCTGTGCCTGTTATGCAGCCTTCTGGATGCGGGGCACAGCGAGGTCGCACGCGGGCCTGGGACCCAGGGTTCTGTCCTGCCTTGGTGCCCACTAGGGGTGGAGGGAGCTGAGAGGCAGCAAAAGGGCCAGGAAACCAGAGCTGGGGGACCTAGAGGGCTTGGAGGTGGGGCCTCGACACAAATGGGGAAACTGAGGCCAGCCACCTTGACGGGGCAGGTTCCCTCAACTGGTTCCTTCCGGATGTGTGCGGGGTGCCCCTGCCCTCTGGGAAGAGGCTGCACCTCCTTGTTCCCTCAGCACCTGCCTGAGGCCGGGCGACCTGGCTTTGACCCTGGTGGGTGTCATCACCGGTCCCCTTTAACTAATGAGGACTCGCCCTGAGTGGGGGCGTGACCACACGAGATCCCGCAGTGGGGGGCCTCCCCAGGACTGGGGGGTTTCCCCCAGAGGCCCCCAGGGCAGCTGGAAGCCTGCCCCGTCCTGGGAATGCTGGGTGAGCATTGTCACCGAAGCAGTTGGGGACCTCCCCCAGTGGAAAGCCATGTAGCCCTGCAGCGCCACCCGGCTTCAGTGTGGAGCTGAAAAGCTAAACTTCCTTTTCGTTTAAAAAACTAGCAGCCCACACACTTGCGCGCACGTACACGCGCGCACACACGCACACGCACGAGGGACACGGACCGCCCCCTGATTATAAATATAAAGTCAGAACTGAAAGTCTCTTCCCTGGGGCAACCGCTGAAGCCCCGGGCACTTCCCCGGCACCTTGCCAGCGCGGGCCTCCATGCCTCTTCCTCTGCACACGCACACACGTGCACACGCACACACACACACATGTACACACATACACATGCGCATGCATGCACACACGTGCACGCGCACTGTCCCCAAGGGCATGTGGGGCTCTGGCCTGCACTGACCCCGCGGCCTTGGCCTTGCTCAGCTCCGCTGGCCCCTCCACTCAGAGGCAGGGCCCCCAGGGGCATGGGGCTGGGCTGCTCAGGCTCCCCCTCCCACCTGCCGCTGCCGTTGTCACTGGCATCTGCTGCCAAGCCCGCCCTGGCTGCCACTTGGGTCAGATCCACACGCATGAGCCCTGGAACCAGATGGGTGTGCAAAGGGACGGGGCAGCGTTTCCTGATGGTCACAAGCACCCCCCCCGGCAGTCCCCACACCCACCTTCACCGTCAGGAGAGGTGACCGATCTCCCGCTGTTTTGCCAACTCTAGGGACAAAAGGCGGTTTCTGGTTCGCAAACCTGAACCTGTTTGCATTTGTTTCCTTGCGCGGGACCGCGCTTCATCTGTCTTTCCAGCGGCCGTTTGCGTTCCTTCCTGCGTGAGCCAACTTCTCGCTCCCGTGTGCTGGTTCCTTTTATTGGCTTTCAGGGACTCTTTGTATAGGGAAGATACAAACGCTTCCATTACGAAGCAGCACGTACTTCCTCGCCGGTGTCACACCTCATCGGCGGGTCTGTTACACGATCCAGAAGCATTTCGTTTCTGTCGTTCGATGTGAAGTGTTTCCTCTTTCTGTAGCACTGGGCTTTGTGTCTCTTTCACTCCCAAAGCGGGCAAGTGGGTTGGGGGAGCAAGTAGGTTGCGGGGGGCGGGGCAGGGCCAGCCTTTCAGAGACCCTTTCCATCCCGGCTCACAGGGAGCTCGGCCAAGTTCAGCCACCTCCCACCCTCAGATCCTGCTGCGCACACTCTCCCCAGCGGCCATTCCAAAGCCGCTGACCCCACGACGGTCAGTGGGGGCCACTCCTGCCCCGGGCCTCTCCGTGGCCTATTTGTGCAGCTTATTTCCTGTGCAGACACGCCACGTCAAGCCCCCGACAGGAGGGAGCGCGTGCGGTCGGTTTGGCCTCTCTGGGCCTCCATTTGCTCTTCTGGAAACGGTGCCAGCCGCGGCCCCTGGCTCGCTGACGGGGGGACCTCAGGAGATACACGAAAACTGTGTCGTGAAAGCTGTGTCACTGTGCCAGGAGCAAAGGCAGTGCCCAGGAGACCTCATCAACGTGTCCCCCCTGTAAAACAGGCATAAACACTCATCCAGGGCAAGGGTGGTCCCAGGAATAGGGCCCCCTTGAGGCCACCGCCCAGTGGTGTGGCTTTGGTTAAGTGGCTACATCCCTCTGTGCCTCAGTTTCCCCATCTGCCAAATGGAGGCCATAACAGTCACTGCCTCACAGGGTTGGGGTGAGTTTCAGTGAGGCTCGAGCAGCACACGTGGACAGCTCTCAGGGCCCAGCCTCAGGTTTCCAGAAGGGAAACTGAGGCCCCAAGGAGGCAGCCCCTGACTGGGATCGCACAGCCAGGACGGGGCAGAGCTGGGATTTGAATCCAGGTTGGGACAAGACTCATCTGCCATTTCCTCCCCTGGACGCCCACCTCTCAGGTCCCTGCAAACCAAGAGGCTCCCTGGAGGAGGAAGTGCCCAAGCCGAGGGCCCAAGAATGAGGAGGAGATAGCCAGGCACGACCAGAAGGAGGGTGGCCAGGAGCGGGACGCGGGCCTGGGAAGCCATAGGTGTTTGGGGGAACAGCAAGGAGGAAACCTGGGGGTGGGGGCTGGGGCGCAGGCTGCAGACAGGGTGGCCTGGACTGGGGCTAGTGCCACTAACTGCCCAGGGCTCTGCATGGTGCTCTGTATGCATGGGCGTGGCTGGGCGCCACCTCCAGCCTCTGCCCTCTCTGGGATCCCCATCCCGGCTGCAACACCTGAGCCTCACACCCGGGGGGAGACAGCCTCGCCCTCCTGGCTCTTCCCCAGGACGCTGGGCAGACCCACACTCCTCACCCCAGCGAGGTGCTATCGACCCGGGCTGCCCTTCCCCCACTCCTGGGAATGCCTGGTGAACCCCGGGTGGGAGCCTGACCAGCCTCTGAGGCTCAATTTCCCCATCTGAATGGTGGGGGTGTCCCCGCTTCCTCCTGGGTGGAATTCGGGGGTTCTGGGGAAGCCTCAGGAGAATGGGGTTACCCCTGGTGTACCCGGGGTGGACAGGTACATCCCCCGATCCCATCTGGCATGAGCAGGGGTCAGCAAGGCTGCCCCGTGGGTGGCTGCGTGGGCAGTGGGAATCTGGCTGGGCTCCCTGTCGCCTGCCCCTCCCGCCCCCCAGGGAACCGGGGTGCACAGTGCCCTCGGGGGCAGGTGGGGAAGTGCCCCTTGTTTGCACAGGCTGCCCCGGAATGCAGTGGGACAAGCCCTGAGCACCCCTGAGTCAGGAGCTGTGGGCAGCAGGCCAGGAGGGGGCAGGGCCGGCCTTGGCAGGTGGCACGGGCCTGGTGGGGGGTGGTGAGCACGGGGGTGGGGGTAGCCGACGGGGTTTCCGGTGGCCAGCTCTGCCCAGGTGAGGGACCCGGCCTGGGATCGGGGCTCATTCCTTTCTTCACTCACCTCTCCCCGGCACACGACACCCCCAGCCAGCCCCTTTCACCTCGTTTGTCAGTGGCCACAAGAAGAGCCTGGCTAGAGAGGGGAGCCACTGTTAACGCACGCGGGTCCCCGGCCCCACCCTCGACGGTGATGACACGAGCAGGCGAGCCTTTGCCCCGCTCAAGCCTCTCCTGACCCTCCTGGCTCATCCCCCCTTGACTGTCCACCCCTCCCTCCCCCATCACCAGGCCACATCCACGCACAGCCACTGGGACCTTGTCCCTCTCCCGCCCAAGGCCCCGCCATGGCCCCTGTGCCCTCCCCTTCCTCTCCTTTAAGCCCCAAATCCTCTCTGTGGTGTCTGAGACCCTGCCCTCCACCATCTTGCCTTTCATTTCTGGGGGACCACAGGCTTCCTTGAGTCCATCCTGTGCAGCCCACCCCTGGCCTTTGCCCCTGTGGTTCTCCTGCCCAAGGGCTCCCTGTGTGCCTCCTCCCAGTCACACCCCGTGTCTCCGGGCGGTCGGGGACACGCGTGGACACCCTCTGCACCTCTGTCTGAAACCCCAATGACAAGAGGCACGAGGCTGGGGCTCCAGTCACCCTCAGAGCCCCTTGCCAGCTCTCATGGCCCACCTGCTCCCCAGGATAAGTCCCAGGCAGAGGAGCAGGGGTCCCCTTCCCTGACGGTCACAGTCAGCACCCACCACAGCCAACATCCTCTCCCTGGTCCTGGAGAGGACTAAGGCCTCGATCCTGTCTCCAGGGAAACCCCGACCCCAGGCCCAACCAGCAGGCCCTGGAGGAACCTCCCTGTCTCCCAGGGAGAATGAATGAATGAATGAATAAATGGGCACCAGGCTGCTGGTGGGGGTGGGTCACGGTGAGCGTGGTTGTGTCAGGGCGAGGCCCCTTCACAAGGATGGGGATCGAAGAGACCATGAAACCCTCAGCTCTGGAGGCGGCCGGCATCCCTACAGGAGCACAGACTGGGCACTGGGACAGTGAGGTGACGTGACCAGAGTCTGGCTGCAATGATAAGCACCCGCCCTCCCTCCCGCACCCCTTCTAAGTCGCAGGGAGGAGCTGGGTGGGGTGAAGGAGTGGAGGGGGGCGCGTCTGTAAACACCCCAGGAGAAGGTACCCACTTCAGAGACAAATGAAAACGGATGTCGGGAGGGGTGGCCCGAAGTCCCAAGTCCATGAACACGCTCCCTGTGGACAACGGTGGCCTGCCCGCCTACCCTGCCGGTCTCTGGGAGTTTCCACCTGCGTGCCATGCTCGGTCCTGCTACCCCCACCCCCCCACATGCAGGGGTGCGAATCTGTCCCGGGCATTAGTTTTTCTGACCAGAAATGAGGTTACCTTCCTCACCACAGGGTCCCCAGCCTGGGGCGAGTGCACAGTGGGTGTGGCTGGGGTGGAGGGAGGAGGCAGCAGGTGGGGGAGACAGATCCCCCCCCCTCTCCTGCCTGCCCAGCCTGGGGCACCCAGAGGAGAACAAAGGCTGCAGTCAGGCGGGCAGGGCGGGCAGACTGTGGGCCGCCCTGTAGGGCCTCTGGCACCAGCTGCTGGCTGCCTGTCCCCGTGCCTGGGCCCTGTAGGGTGCGCCTGGACCTTGGGGCTGGGCAGAGGGGGCGGCCCAATGGGGGTCCCAACGGGCTGCTCCACCCGGTGACTCAGGCCCACACCAGGCCTCCCCAGGGATGACAATGGTGGCTTGTGGAGCTGGGAGGGCCTCCTGGCAGGTGTGAGCCCTGGGGTGAACTGGGCCTCAATTTCCTCCTCTGGACAATGGGTTCAATCACCCAGGTGTGAGGACCTGACAGCCAGGTGTGTGGAAAGGAAGTGCCATGTTTGGGACAACAGGGGGAGCGCCAATGGGCCAGCTTGCTGTGGAGGGCAGGGACTGGGCAGGCCACAAGTACCACAGATGTACTCATGCCCAGCATCAAGCCCAGAACGCAGTTGGTGCTCAGTAATTGCACAGTCCCTGGATGGGCCGTTCCCCACTTCATGGGGTGTATCCAGGCCATCCCAACACCACCAGCCCAAGTCCATAGTCTATACTCAGCATCGGGGAGAGGGGCTGGCCCACTCTGAGTAAGGCTGGGGACCCCAAGGGGCCTGGGCCCCACCATGATCCTCCAGGAAGCCCCCTAGGCTGATTGAAGCCAGAGCAGGTTGCAGACCTGTGGGGTCAGGGCTGGGCCACCAGGAAGGGCTGGGGGCCGAGGGGGCCGTCACTCTAGACTCCCGAGTCAGTTAGTAGGGAGAGGCCGAGGGGTGCAGGCCAAAGCTGTGGGTGCCTACTCTGTGCCCATCACTGCAGCCTCCCATTTTCCTGATGGGCAAACTGAGGCCCAGAGTACAGTGAGAATTTGCCAGAGGTCACAGTGAGGTGGGGAGGGATGAGGGACTCCAATCCAGGCCAGGCACTGCACACCCCCTCCCCAGGCCTGGGGCACATGGGGGACTCTGGGGCCCGCAAGGGGTCCCAGGGTAGCAGGAGGGGCTCGTGACCATATTGAGCCCCTGCCTCTCCTCAGGGTCTTCTCCACTCCCACCCCCCCAGGGGACCCCCACTCTTTTCCTTCCTTACAGCCCGGCTCCCTGAACGGTGGGGATTCAGGAACTCTGGGGTGGGGTGCGTGGAAGCACCTCGCAGGCAGGGCACAGGAAGGACAGAGGTGCAGAGGGAAGAATGAGCCTGGTGGGTTCCAGAACAGCAAGGAGGCCCTTGTGGCCGGGACCTCATGGGCCAGACCAGAGGGCCGGTCGCCTCTTCCCAATCCTGGAAAGCAGTGTGGCTTCCTCTCTGGGGGCACAGGGAGCCATGAGAGAGGGCATCAGTGCCCTGATGATAACGGTCACTCCCTTTCCATAGGGCCTGCGGTTTTCAAGAGCTGAGGAGCCGTCGCAGGGGCCTAACTGAGTGTCTGCGTGGACAGGAACGTGGCTGATGGACGCAGCGCTGAGAACCGGAAGGTCAGGGCTGGCCTTAGGCCTGTCCAAACCGAGGCCAGAGTCCACGCTACGGACAGGGACACTGAGGCCAGCGCGGGCTCCGCGGCACGGACACAGCAGGCCTCGGCTTCCCGGGCTGCAGAATGGGTCTGGTCCGTTCGCTCCGGGACCGGGACGTCCGCTCGCGACACCGACACTGGGGCCGGCCCCAGGGCCGCAGACACGACGGAGGACCGCGGGAGGCCCCGCCAGCCCGAGCACAAGCCGCCGGAGCCCGCCCGCCGCCCCTCGCGGCCTCTCGCTCGCCGCGCCACGCCCCTCCCGCCGGCCCGCCCGGAGGGGGCGTGGGGAGGCGTGGCCTCGTGGCGAGTGGCCGGCGGCGCCGCCAATCAGGCCTCCCTGCCCTTCGATTGGCCGCGCCGCCCGGCCGTATCGTTCCATCTCACGGTACCTCCAGCTGCGTCACGGACGCTGCGCGCCCGGTCCGGTGCGCCTCCGCGCCGGCAGGTAGTCCCGGCCGGGCCCCCGTGCGTGCCGGCGGACCCCCGGACCGCTCCCGCCGCCAGGCTGCGAGCCCCACCGCGACGCCGCCCCGTCGCCCTCGGCGGGCACGCGGGAGGCCGCCCCGCGGGCTGGGGGTGGCAGCGCCGGCGGCCGCGGAGGGATCCACGGCGGCCCCGGGCGGGCCGGGGGGCGGGCCGGGGGCGGGGCCGGCGCGCGGGCGGGGGGCGGAACATGTCTCCCGCCGCAGGAAGATGAGGCAGCGGCGGCGGCGGCGGGCGTAGCGGGCCGGACCGAGCCCTCCGGACGCGGCGGCGGGCACCGCGGGCTCCGCGCACGCCGCCTCCGCCCGCGCCGCGGCCGCGCACGCACCCCGTGGAGCGGGCCGGCGGGAGGGGACAGGGCCACGCGCCGCGCCGCCCACGCGCGACCCTCGGGCCGGCGGACGCCCCTTTGTCCGGTGGGGGCCGTTCATGCGCCGCCCCCCGCGCTCTGCGGGCCGGGCCGCGCGGAGCAGGTAACTGCGCCGGGGCCGGGGCCGCGCGGCCGGGGGGCCCCGCCGCTTTGTGCAAAGTTGCCCGGGGCCTCCCGCTCGCCGCGGGGCTGGGAGTTGGGGCGCGGGCGGTGCCCCCTCCCCGGGCACGCGGCGCGGGACGCGGCGACCTGCGCTCATTGTTCTCCAACTTTGCGCGCTGGGGGTATGCGGGCGACGTGGAGGTGTCGGCGCACGCGAGGCCCGCGCGCGCCCCCGCCCCGGCCGGGCCGGCACTTCGGGAAACTTTGCGAAGCCTTGGGCAGGGGCACGGGGGGCGCCCGAGGGGCTGCCCCATTCGCGGCGGCGGCCCCGGCCCCCGCGCGGGGGTCTCGGGGCGTCACCTCCCCCGGGAGGGGCCCGGCGGGGCGCCGGAGCTCGGCGGGGGAGCGCGGGAGGGAGGGAGAGTCCTTTTGTCTGCGCAGGGTAGGTGCGGCCGCGCGGACGGCGGCGCAGGTCGGGGGGCGGGGGGCCGGTGCGAGGACATCTGCTCCGCGTTACTGCGGGCAGAAGCAGCGGCTCGGGGTCTCGAACGGAGCTGCGGCGGCGCCCCGGCTTCAAAGGGTTCCCGGCCGCGCCGCCTGCATCGGCTGCTGGGGGTGGGGGTGGGGGTGTTGGTTTCCCGGGACGCCGCCTACTCCCCCAGAGAAAGACGCCCCGTGCCCCCCTTCTCGCAAAGTGGTTCCGAAGCTCTTCCGAGTCCCCAAAATTCTGTGACGCCCCAGCAGCCTTTTAGCTCCCCCATGAAAGCCCGTTTCAGCACCCCCGGAGTCGGTCTTAAAATCGGTTTCATCTACCTCACAAAAAAGTGCGGTTTCGAACTCAAAAAAGTCAGTTTTGTACGCTCTCCAGAAGAGAAAAAAGTTCGTGGGGGAGGGGGCGCGCAGGGGCAGCCGCTTTACACCTCTCTCTAGATGGCAAACAAAGCGGGGATTTCTCCGCCTCTGAAGTTGGGTCTCCCTCGGCGTCGGAACCCCCTCTCCCCGCGGCCACCCCCGCCTGGGGACCCGGGGAGGAAGCCGGAGGGGCTCCACCGCCCGTCTCTGGGCCCACAGACCTGCTGTGAGCCCCTTTCTGGGGGTGGGAAGGGGTCTGGCAGGTGGTTCCCCCACCCCCGTTCCAGGATGGAGCCCCCTGGGGCCCAGCCAAGGACCCCGGTCTAGGGAACCTTTCCCCCCGGGGGCGGGAGGCAGGGGATATTTTCGAAGTTGCTTAAAAATAATTCCCGGATACATGGTGACAATAAAACAACCGAGGCTTGTTTTTTTCTGTTCCGAGTTGGGCTGTTTTCTGTGGGGGAGGAGGCGAAGGGTGGGGAAGACCTTTTGAGGGTCGGGCGCGGAGCGGGCCGGGGGCTTCGCCTTCAGAGGATTTCTTTCACTGTGAATTAGGGGGCGACCGTGCTGTGACAGCTGTTGTGGGGGGGGGTCACTAAATTTCCTGGGGCGGGGTCTGGGGCGCTCCTCCCTCTTCCCGGGGGCGGGGCTGGGAGCCTGGGGTGGGTGGAAATGGGAGATGTGGCGGTAGAGGGGCGGGTGCTGGGTGCTGGCTGCCGGCGAGTAGCGCATCGCTCCCGCTCTGCTCCCAGCTCAAAATCTGCAACTTGAGTCCCTGGTGGTCGCAGAGGGACGCAGGAAGTCTGTGTGAGCGCTCTCCCCCCCTTATAGTTCAGACTCCCCGAGAGCTGGGGAGGGGTCCTTTAGGGGCATAACCTTGGAGCCCTGGCTGCAGGGCGGAGCTCCCGGGACCCAGACCCTCAGGGCTGTTAGGGGGCCTTTCTGAACAGCTCCCCCACTCCCCAGCTGTCACTGTGGCCACACTCAACTCTCCTCTCTCCCTATTTCTCCGTGTGTGTGTCTGTGCCCCTCCCTGTGTCCCCACACCCTGGCCTACCACGCAGGGCCGTCTCCAGGCCTGAGGTACCCACCCTGTGGCCCCCAAGCCCACAGTCACAGCTGGAGAATGAACCAGCCGCAGAGGATGGCACCTGTGGGCACCGACAAGGAGCTCAGCGACCTCCTGGACTTCAGCATGGTGAGCTGGGCCCTCCTACTCCCCCCACACACCCTGCACCTTCAGGGTTTCTGGGAAAGAAGCACCAGTCAGAGCACCCCCAACAGCCAGGCCTCACATCTGTTTTGCTGGAGGGGCCTTGGGCAGGGCTGGGAGAATTGGGGTGCCCTCTGATGGGCACACAGACTTTGTGCAGCACCGGGGCTCTCGGCTTCTAAAGGCACCTGCCACCTAGGTGTCTGCTCAGGCACAGAATGGGTCCCGCCAGCCCAAAGAGCTTGACTGTGGGCACAGCATCTCTCTGATCTGTAAAGTGGATGCTGTATCGTGAATGGAAAAAAGCGGGGTGCTCAGCGCTTGGCTGGCTTGTGTGGGGACCCCCAGTGATTGGGTAGAGGGCATAGACGGTGATGGTCTCCTCTTTTAAGTGTCTGGCCACACGGTAGGCAGTGCAGTCTGGCGACAGGAGACCACACGAGGAGTGTGGGGATCCGGCCCGCGCTGGGCCATCACCGCCGTTGTTACTGTTGAGGGGATCCCTGTGCCGCCGGCAGGCTCGATCCACCACATCGATGCGTTTCTGGCCAGGCAGATGGCGGCTTGGAGGGTGCGGGCTTCTAGAGGCCACATGGCTATGACGAGCTCGTGGGCCGGAAGCCAGAGCACAGCTCCCTGGGGTACGGGAGCTGGCGTGCCCCTTGGCCACCCATCGTGGGTGTCGGTGGTGGGCTTCCGCACACCCCTGGCACCTGGGGTGGACAGTTCCCTAAGTTGCCCCCCTCCCCAGCACCCTCTGGTTTGACATAGGTGGGGGGTGGTGCTTTCTATCTGAGTCGAAGCCTTGCTCAGTGCAAGGCCCAGGCCGCCACCAAGTTCTGTCGAAAACAGATCCCCAAACTGAAACGCCAGCCACTTTGCGGAAGGCACGCCGTGGGCTGCGGCTCCGGAAGGGCCACGCTGGTATTTTTAAGCCCCGGCTGAGTAACCAGGGGCGCAGCTCAGTTGTTTTTTGTTAAACTGACAAGTCACAGTCTACTGAGCCGGAACAGCTCGGCGGGAGGTGGGGGCCCTGTGCCTCCACTGTTCTGAAGCCACCAAGCCACTCGTCTACCTCCCCTTCTGTCGGAGGTTCTGCCTGTTCCCCCGCCCAGCGCGGACCGGAATCCCATTTCACAGACAGGAAGACTGAGGCCAGGCACGGATCCTGTTGTCTTCCCGTGAAGCCCGGAGCTGGGCTTTCATCTCCCCCCATGCCACAGGGGACAGGCTGGGCTGAGACTGGGGTGCAACGCCCCCCCCAGGCACTTTCAGCTGTGCCCCCCTCCCTTCCCTCTCAGCTGCCCTGCTCCCCCTTCACCGCAGAGAAACTGAGTCTGTTTGTTCTCTGAAATGCCTCGTTTTCAGACCGAAACGGCCCAAAGGGGAAGCGCGTCCTCACCGGGTTCTCAGAAGTGGGAGAGGCAGCGGGCACAGATTGCTCGGAGATGGCCGCTACCTCCCACCCCCAAGCCCCCGGGTGGCGCTCTGGGTGGCGTTGGCGGGCTGGTGGCCCAGAGCCCGGCGTGTGCACAGAGGCCCCGTGTGCCCGAGACACCTGGGCGTGCCAGGGCTTGTGTCACCCCACGTGGCCAGAGCCCCACGTCCACCTCCCAGAGAAGAATAGCAAGGCTCTGGGGTGCAGGGGGTCTCCCTGGGCTGACGGCGGGGCCTGTGGCACCCATAGGACACAGCTCGGTGCCCCTGCGGCGAGAGCCACGTCAGAGCTCCTGGCAGCCTAGGGGACAAAACAAAGACAAACCCCAGGGGCCTGGCTGCTGATCGCCAGGCCCAGAGTCTGGTTGGTTCCGGTCCTGGCTGAGGCCAGTCCCTCCCCCAGTGCCGACCTCAGTTTCCCCAGGGGGGCTCATGGAGCCCACACAAGCATCTCTCACGTGATGCCTGTGTCCCCACCTCCTGGCGGGGAAGGTTTTCGGGGCCGACGGCCACTCCCCAGTGAGCCCCTGGCTCCGATTCTGGCCACTGTTAATCATTCAGGCCGCGCACAGTCCCAGACTCAGCGCCTTGGGACAGGACATGCGCTGTGTCGTGTGGCGAGGCGTCGATCGTGCCAGCCTTCCTGCTAACTCAGCCCAAGGTGTCCCGTCTTCAGAGACTTGACGCTGGGTTTGGGGTGGGGGGGTGGCACCTGGGAGAACCACCAATCAGCCATGGGGGTGGTCTCCCCAGCTGCCCACCTCTCCAAGCCTCAGTTTCCTCTTGTGACAGGCAGGCCTCTGCGGCCAGGGTGCAGTGAGGGCCGCCCAGGCAGCACATTGGACCCCGGCACGTGGGGGACATGGGACCCAAGTCACTGTCCCTGTGGCAGAGCCTGGCTGTCCTCCCCACATCTTGGCCACTCAGGGTCGGGGCACATGCAGGAGGGGACTTGGGCTTGCTGGGAGAGGTCAGCCGTGGCTGGGCGGCTGGCTGGCCCTGCTCCCGGTGGGGTGTACACGATCTCAGCCTCTTAAGCTGAGACTCGAAACATTGTGTCGCATGTGAGCAGAGAACTTGGAGGGAGTGTTCAAGTGGGTGACTGTTGGGAGCAAGACAAGAAAAATACAAACCGGGCAAACGTGGGTGTTTGACCTGCCACGCTCTCGTCAGAGTGGACTGTGCTGTCGGGGGCTTTGTTCAGGGCCTTGTCCTGCCTGAGGTCTTGGATGGGGTACCCCCACCGCGCTCACCTCTCTCTTTCCCTCCCCACAGATGTTCCCCCTGCCGGTGGCCAACGGGAAGAGCCGGCCCACCTCTCTGGCTGGCACCCAGTTTGGAGGCTCAGGTAGGCCCCGCAGCTGAGGGGCTGCAAATTGGCAAGAGAAGTTGGGCAGAGTAGGGGGGCGTGCAGCACTGGAGCTGGGGGGCGCTGTACACAGGCTCTTGGACAGGGTACCGAGGAGGGGTCCTGGGGGTTTAGCCCCCAGGACCAGCAGCTGGAGTGGGGGTTGAGGGTCTGAGGTGCACTCGTGTGTGGGGGTGGGGGCGGAAAGGCTGAGAGAACCCCGCGAACCAGCAGCTGTCATGGTCGCATGCTCCGCACTGAGTCAGGAGGTCGGCATGGTCCCCTGCCATCTTGCGTTGGGGCCCGTGTGGGGCAGGCACTTGAGCCCCTGCGGTCCTCTTGGCCCTATTAGGGTCCTGGGTCTCCATTCCATCCCCAAGGGGAAGACTAAGGCCCAGAAGGGGTGATGTGGAGAGGCCCAGCTGCCAGCCGTGGTCTAGCGTGTCTTGGGTGATGCCTGTGCGTAGGACCCAGCATGGGCCTCAGCGGCCACCTGCTTAGTGCAGTGTCTGAGGAGTTTGTGGGTTCCGGGATTTGGATCATTCAGGCTGGACACATCCCGGCAAACTGGACGAGGCAGTCACCCTGTTTGGCACTGAGCACCAGTGACACAGCCATGGGAGGACAGGCGGGACGCAGGGGTCAGACAGCGGTGCGGTGGAGAGGGAGCTGCCACTGAGGCAATAGGGTGGTGTCTGAGGAGAGATGGGGGGCGGGGGGCATTTTAAGGCCAGGGACACGGCACGTGTAAAGGCCCGGGAGCAAGTTGGTGCCTGGCGAGTTGGAGGATTGGGGGGTGGGGATGGCTGGAGTGGAGTGAATGGTTGGGAAGAAGGGGTGGCAGGGAGGGCACAGGCGGGTTGTGCAGGGTCTGTGCACGTGGAGGACGGGCTGTGCAGGATGGAGAGGTGCCAAGGGCGTTGGGGGTCGTCTCCTGGCTGTTAGAGGGGTGGGGGCTTGTCACTCTCTGTTGGAGGGGTGTGGAAGAGCCTTCGGCGAGGCCACTGCCTTCGTGTCCAGCACCTTTGGCACTGGGCGTCTTTCTGGGATTTCAGGACTGGGCTGTGTCCTGTGGCTCTGGGGTCCAGGACGAAAGCTTCTGTGTCAGAGCAGCCTGTGAATTCTGCTGGGGTGTCTGATGAGCTCCAGCTAGAGGAGGAGGGGGTTCTGGGGGGTGGCTTGTGCTCACCCCCCACCGGGGGAGGGCTGTCACATTGCCTGCACTGGTCTTCCTCTCTGCCTGAGGAAGTAGCTGTATGGCTGGCCGGATTCCTCCTGAGATGTGGAAATTCCCTCGTCCCCCTCCCCCCAGGAACAGCCCCTTGGGAGCCAGGGTGCTGCCACTTTCCTGCCTCAGGAGGAGGGTCAGGCCCTGGGGGCTTTCTGGAGGAGGTGGCACAGCTGCCCCAGGGCACTTCCCTGTGTTGTCTTCACTAGCCTGATGTCCACTCAGAAGGCCAGCAGCATTAGATGGCCCCACTGTGGCCCAGGGGAAGGGTCCCTTCCAGGACACCCCACGCCCGGCTTCGCCCAGACACCAGGCACAGGCCCAGTGTCGCCCCGCCAGTGTCTGCGGTTGGTTTTCGTGGTTTCCGGCGCTTCTGGCCTCGCCCTGGCCATTTTGGATGGGGAGGGTCTTGTCTACCTGTCTCCCCACTCATCGTAAGTGGTCACCCCCTTCCACGTCTACCAGGTCAGCTTAAGGGGAAGACTATCATTTGCCAAGAGTTTCCAGATGCGAGTGGGTCCCTTGGCCATGCTCTCCCCCTCACTGCTTGGACGGCCTCGTCTGGCGTTTTACTGATGTCGCTTGAAGTCAGTTTGCTTCTCCTAAATGCGGTCCAAAGGGCATGTTCTGTTGGGAAGGCAGCGTCTCAGGGTGGCGGGACTAGGAGCCCAGTGGCGAGTTGGGGTCTGCGGGCGGCTGGCTGCGGGGGGCCATCTCTGCTTTTAAGAATCCGTGTCTCTTTTAAGATTCTTACTCATGAATCCCCCGCAGCTCTCTTGGTTTGTGTAAGCAACACGCCCGGGGGAAACTAACACTTAGGGCTGGCCGCTCGCACATGAGGCCCCTGGGCCAGCACAGGCGTGTGCAGCCATCCTCTGGGCAGGTCACTGGACAAGGAACTGCTGGCCGTGGACCATGAGACTGTCTCCCAGGTGTCCTCACCCCTTAGCCAGCACTGAGGACGATGCAGTAGATCAAGAAGGAAAAGACCAAAAGGGAGAAAGGAAAAGCCTGACCACTTAGAAATGCCAGACGTTTTCCACCTCTTGAATTAAGGAGGGTATGAAGACGGCCAAGACAGTCTACGGCCCTGCCACCCTGAACAAGCCTGTTCCTGTTTGATCTCGGAGGCTAAGCAGTGTTGGATGGGAGACCACCTAGGAAGATCAGGTGCTGTCGATGTAAAATATTTAAAAAAATAAGAGATTGTGAGCTGACAAGGTCCTTGCAATCTGTGAGGTCAACCAAGAGTTGGATCGCCTAAAAAAATAAAATAAGTAAAAAAGCCACTTAAAACGGCCCAGAGGGAATAAACAGAAATCAGAAATGCAAACACATTGAAACTAGGAGGTACAACCAAAGCTGTACTCGAGGAAGAATCATAGCTTTCGATGTTTTCATTAGAACAGCTAGAATGAACAGAAAGGGATTGAGCATTTAGGTTAGGAGGTTCTAGGATAAATTCAGAAACCTCAATGGTTGGAAATGCCTTATAGCATTTTCTGAATTACTGTTGCCATAAATTCTCATTTTTTTACTTTGTTATCTGTTGCTAGTACTACCCAATATTATTGTAACTTTGTAGTGTTTCCATAGTTCCGTGTCAGTTCTTTTTCAGGTTTTTCTCCCCATGTTTTCAGAGATACTGATTCTTTTCCATGATCTTTAGAATAATTAGATTATGTCTCTTTTTTCTTCATCCCCCAAAAGAACTTGTTGGGATTTTGTTGTTATGCTAAAATCATAGGTAAGTTTGGGAAGAAGTTGTTTTTTTTTTGTTTTTTTTTGTTTTTTTTTTTTGTTTTTTTTTTGTAATACTGCATTTTCCCATTGTAAGGACCAGGTGTCTTCTCCATGTAAGTTTGTTTGTTTCGTTTTTATCAGTTTTGAAAACAAACTTTGAAAAGAGGAGAAAAAGAGCAATTAGGGAGATCATGTTTTTTAAGGTATGTAAGTGTCTAACTTTAGGTTTGAAACTAATAATAAAAAATCCCTGAAAGGCTAAAAACGAACAAACCAACTTTGAAAGTTGAAGTTGTGTGTAAGTCCGTCGTTCCGTCCTTTGTTAACATCGGATCACGTGCTTTTCCAGTGCGGATCATTTCCTGGTATTCCAGAGTTTTCTGAGCTGTGGTTCGAGATCTTTTTCGTCACGTTTCCCACCTGGTTGCCTCCTGCCATCCCCTAGTGACTTTCATTTTCCCCTGGGTTCAGTTGTCCAGGTCAGCCACCTTCTGACACTGCCCCCCTGTCCCCGCCTGGTCCCTGCCCAGAGGGCAGTGGGGGGCCATGGCGGGAGTCGGAGGGAGGGAGGATGGCCAGGATTTGTTTCCGGAAGCTCCATTGGGCTGTGTGGGTGGGGATCCCCGGGGGGCCCCAGGTGGTGGGTCTGTGACCAGAGGCCACGTGGGGTGGGCTGTGCGGTGAGGAAAGGAGGGGGCCGGCCCCAGGCAGGGCTGAGCCGGCCAGTCATACCGGCGCGGGTTTGGGGTGGGACCTCGTGACCCTCAGGTTTGCCTGTCCCACACGGGAACCCAGTCCTGGAATCGACTCCAATGGTCGGCTGCTCCGCACGGGGCATCTGGCTTCCGGACTCTCCCCCCACACCAGGGTGGGCCGACGACTTTCTCCAAAGGCCTGGTGGCCTCTGCACTGCCGGAGCCTGCGGACAGGAAGGGGGGGCGGGGGCGGGGGTTGAGTGGGCGTGGCCATGGGAAAGAACTTTCCAGGAGCAGGGAACACCGGCCTCGGTCAAAGGCCGTGGTTTGACCCTGCACTAGAGAAATCTAGCTTAGGACAAGGGCCCCTCAGTCCCAGCCAGTGACTCCTGGGGGCCTTTCAGAGTCCCCCGCCCCAGTGCATCAGGCAAGGGCCAGCCCTCGGTCAGCCCCTGGATGCCCACTGGGCCGCGGGCTCTGCAGTGGTCCTTGTCACCCTTGCAGCAGCCTGGGCGGGTGGGTGACTTCCTCACCCCAGCCAACTGGAGCGGGAACCAAAGCACCCCAGGCCCGCACCCCTGGCTCCCCGGTCCGTGGCTCCCCCAGCTCCCTGTCACCGAGGCAGCCGGGCCGGATGGGTGCGGGGAGGAGGTTTATCCCAGGCACCCCCGCCAGCCCTCCACCTCCAGCATTTAGGAAAAGAGAAATCGTGGAAACGTCGTGCTGCAACAGCAGCGTCATATTCTATCAGTACTTTTTAATTAGAACACGAACAAGGGGTACATAATGAATATTCATGGTGGGTTATTAAAATGCATAATTAATAGGTGGGGGTGTTAATAGCTACTAATTGGAGTGGTGGGTGCGGGGCTGTCCCTATTTTTGTCTTTTCCAACAGGGGGATTGGGGCTGGGGCTGGATGACGGGTGGTTTCCAGCAAGGTTGCACCTGCTGGTGCTCGGGCCGGTTAGGGGGCTCTGGGAGTGGCCTTCACCCCTGCCCAGCCCTCAGGTGCGGGGTCAGGCTGCCCCTGGTGGGAGACGTCAGGCAGGGGTGAACGGGAAAACTGGCTCTGTGGAGGCTGGCACTTTGCCCAAGGTCACCCCTGCCTCGCCAGCAGCCCTCTTCCTGGGGGACCAGGCGAGGGTCTGGGATCTTGGGGTACAGGCACCCTAAACCTGGCAGCAAATGCCGGACGGATTCCTGGAGAACACGGGAGCCCCCCACCAGGTCCCCCAGCCACCAAGGCAACCCTCCGGCCCCCCACCGTAATCACACTGGAAATTTTTGATTAGAAAATGAAATCTAAACGAGAGCTATGAATATTCATCAGGCTAGGAGATTAATATGCACAATTATGCAAATTAGACAGCAATTAAACACCGATTCTCTGGGAGCGACGATTAACACAAAGGCACCAGAATAGGAGGATGCAACGTGAAGGAAGTTTCTGGTACAGCCCAGCAGGGGAGGATGGGAGGCAGGGTGCGGGATGGGGGGACCCACCCGCGTGTGGGGTCTGCGGGTGCGTGGCAGCGGGTCGTGCTGGTCTGCTGTTCCCTCCGCCCTGTGTCCCCTCCGCCCCCAGCCTGGCTTGAGGAGCCTTTGGGCTCAGAGTTGGCCATGGACAGCCCGAGCTCTGCCAAGTGGGACCTGTTAGTGACCATGTTCACAGACAGGAAAGTGAGGCACGGGGGGCGAGGCTGGGGCTGCTCCCCTGTGCACACCGGGCCGCCTGCTCTGTGGCCTCTGGCAGGAGGGTTCTGAGTCCCGGGCTGTGCTTGGTGCCTGGGAGGGTGGGGGGCGGGGGTGAGGGGCCCCCCACCCTTCCCCCTTCCCCCTTGACCCTGGAGACTAGGTCTTAGCCTCATTCCGGTAACCAAGCCACATCTCAGCCTCTGGCCTCCCAGCCCTGCAGGGAGGTGGCAGGGTGCCTGGCACGGCCCGACTGGACTTGGGTTTTAGCCTGGAAGGGCCACCAGCCTGCGCCTGTTAGTTAGTCGCTGTCAGCGGCTGCCTTCATTTCAACAAAGGGGCAGTGGCGCATCCCAAACGGGCAAGGACGGGCGCAGGGTGACAACCACATGCCCGAGGTTAGAGCTGATTGCTCATTGCCGTTTGCCAGTGCTCTCGTGAGCTGTCCTCACAGGTCAGGGACACTGCGTGGCACAGACGGCCCAGCCCCCGTGGTCGGGACCTGGCTGAAGGGGGCCAGGGCTGCCCAGGACGGCATGGGGGGCAGGGCTCTGGTACACGGGCAGGAGGTGGCCAGCAGTGGCAGCCGGCGGGACTTTTCGAGCCGTAGACCCAGAAGTCGTTCAGGGTGTCCGTGCCCCTGCCAGTGGCAGCATTGTCCGTGCGAAGGAGCCTGGACGTTGCCGAGGGTACGGGGTCGAGGACAGGGATGGCGCAGGTCTATAGCCGAGCGGGGTGAAGTGACGCGCGCTTTACCCGCAGGTCTGGTGGAACGGCCCGGCTCGGGCTCCTGGGGCCCTGGGGACCAGAACAGCCCCACCTTTGACCCTGGCCGGGTGAGCAGCCCTGCGTGGCCCGCGACCCTGAGTTTCCCTTCCCCAGGGGGCGGGGGGCGTGGGGGAGATGGAGCCTTGGGGAGGTCGGACGCCTGGCCGGTCCGCAGGGTTCTGGGCCTGGGTCGCGGGTTGGAGACCTGCCTTGGGCACTTACTGGCCTTCCTGCCCCCGGGCCAGGTGCCCCGCACCCCTCACCCCCGTCTCGTCTCTGCAGACCTACATTGAAGGCGCCCACTCTGGTGAGTCCCACGGTAGCCTCTCTTCGTCTCCATTTCTGGGACCTGAACTCGGAGGTGAGTGTCGGGCGCAGCCCCCACGCACACACGGGTCCCCGGGGTGTGGGCAGTGCATTCAGCGCTTCTGGTCGTTCACCGGAGTGGAGGGTGGCCAGGTCCCCTGCGGGAGGTGGACTCAGGCACTCGTGACTTGGCGGTGACTGTGAGAACCAGCACCCCGCAGGCTGAGCCCCACACCCACCACTGGGCTCTGGTGAGGCCGTTCGTTTTTGAGCCTCAGTTTACCCGCCCATGGGGCACGGCTGCCTGCAGACCCTCAGTGCAGCAGGAGTGAGGTCTGCACTCCGTCTTGTGGGCGAGCACAGGCTCAACAGGAAGGGCCTCGCGGGGCTCTGTGCCGGGCGGGGCCTGGGTCCCCCTTCTGCAGTTCTGAGGGTACACCCGGCGATAATGCGATGTGTCTAGGGGCATAGGTGGGGGATGGCCACTCCCACCCTGGATCCCGGGTGGCCCTTCCACGTGGGAGACGGGCGAGTGGCTCTCAGGCATCACCGTTAGCGGTGTCTAGGCTGAGGTGGCTGCTGGGGGACTGTGGGACCCCTTGGCAGGACTGACTGGAGAGAGAAACTGAGTCCGGAAGCTGAACCCTAAGAGGACAGCGCCTCCCAGACCCTACAGTCACGTGTCCCTTGCTGGCTGCCCAGTAGGGCTAGACGGGCGGGGACAGCCCGGGAGGAGGAGTTTGGGGCATGGCGGAGTCTGCCTGCTGCCCAGACCGGGAAGTGAGGCCTGTATGGCCCAGGGTGGCCCCTGCACCTGCAGCTGTTCCCCTCCGCCACTCCTTCCTGCTGCTCTCCGCGGCCAGGGTCATTCCCACGCCGGGCCTGGTCAGTATGTGCTGCCGGCCTCGTCTCCGTCACCCCACGGCCGAGGAGCCCCAAGTAGGTGGCCACTGGGCCGAGCCACGGGGTGGGGGCCTGGGGCTCCCGGGGCCTCTTCTCAGTCGTGACCAGGCTGGAGAAGCTGGTGGTCACCGGCGAGGACCCGTCTGGCTCCCAGCGACAGCCTGGAGGTCTCATTCTCCGCTGTTTGTCCTCATGCCCGGATGAGTCCCCGACCTGGGCCCTGGACTGTGGCCCTCGCCTTGCGCGCAGGGCCGGGAGTCTGCCTGGGGGGATCCGCTTTCCCGGCTGGAGCCCGGAGCCGGGGCCAGCTTTGCCCCCACACCTGCCCGGGTGGGAGGAAGGAATCGGCGTCACCTCCGGTCACTCACTGGGGGGCGGGCAGTCCCCTCCCATCTCCTGGCCCTGGTTTGTCTGTTCCTACAGGGCGCCATGTCCCCGTGGGGGCCCTCCTCACCCCCCGCAGCGTTCGCTTTGGGGGAGTAGTGGGAAACGTGGTTCTTTTAAATCCGGGAAACCAGGTCTTTTCCCACCACTGCGGAGCAGTGTAGCTGAACACGGCTCTGCTGCTGCACTCCGACCAAGGTCCCGGCCAGCCTGAGCCGCAACCAGGCTCGGCAGCCTGGCCTCCACTGGGCCTGGGCGCCTGCCATGGCGGGCCGTCCTCAGCCGCAGGCACCGCCTGCCCGCAGCGCTCGGGCGCCCATCACCGAGTCGCCTGACTCAGCTCCCCACAGACATCGTGCCGCTTCACGAGGTCCCTGCTGGCTGGGACCAGCCGGACCCAGAGCCTCACAGCCTCCAGCCCCTTCCCCAGGCCGTCCCTGGGACCCTGTCGCCCTGGGGAGCTGGCACTGAGCAGCCTTGGATGGAGCCTGAGCTCGGTGCTGTCCCACCTCAGGGTGCGTGCAGCACTCAGGGGCCCCCATGGGCCTTTGGGGTGGTCGTTGGAGGGACAGATGGAACCTGCATGTCCACGGGCCAGCAGGGGACCGGCGACCCTCTGCGCTGCTCCCGGTGGTGCACCCACAGGCGCTGCTGTGTGAGGGTGCATGCCAGGCACCAGGACGTGTCCTCACAGGATCAGCGCCCAGTGACCCTTCCCTCTCCTCTAGGCAAGGGCGGTGAGCGCAGCGTGTACACCGCCTTCGGCAGAGACTCAGGAGTTGGCGGTTTGACCCAGGTGAGGCCTTGTCCGGTGGGACCGTGGCAGGGGCCCACAAGGCCTGCACAACCCCGAGGGCCGGGCGGTGGGTGGCCCCACAAGGGCTGCAGTCCCCATTCTGCCATTCCCCTCCCCACCCATTTTAAAATCGTGAACGGGGCGCAGGGGTCCCCTGACCTGCAGAAGCCTCCCTGGCTGAGCCATGCACACGTCTCTCCTCCAGCAGCGGCTATAGCTGGTCAGCAGGGCACGGGGTTGGGGACGGGGTAGGCCATGCCTCCCAGCCTGGGGGCTGCAGTGATGCCAGGCTGAGGGAGGCCAGCCCCACAGCTCCCGCTGTGAGGCGGACGGGGCACTGGAGGGCCACTGCGGTCTGTGTGTCCTCTCCTGGCCCCCCAGGGTGTCCTTCCCACCCACGCCCCAGGGTTTCGTTCCTGTCCCCTCTCGGGCCCCGCGTCACCCGTGAGGCCAGCCCTCGTCCAGGTGATGCCGCCTGTGCTCTGCGAGCCAGGCTCTGTGCCACCCCCCCCCGTCCCCACCGGTCCCCGCATGCCCCACGCCGACGGGCCCATGCTGCAGATGGGGAAGGGCAGGCCAGAGCAGCCCCTCGTGGGGCCTGGGACCCCAGTCACATGTGCTCCTGGGGGGAGAAGGCTCTCTGTGAACATGAAGAGGGATGCGTTTCTTAGAAAGTAGAAGGTCGTATCCGAACCCAAACCAGCAGACCCCGTGCTGCCCAGAGGTGCGTCCCGTGTCCTGGGACGGGCGCCTCTCCCGGCCGCTGACTGGTTTTTCCCGAGACACTGCAGCGTGCGGTCCCCTGGCAACAGGTGTCGGGGGCGAGACCGTCCCTGGCAGGCGCGGATGCCGGCCCCTGGCAATGACCACCCTCCCCTCCCTTCCCCCCAGGCCGGCTTTCTGCCCAGTGAGCTGGCACCCTCAGGCGTCAAGGGTGGGGCCCAGTATTACTCCTACCCCCACTCCCGGCGGAGAGCCTCGGACAGCAGCCTGGGTGAGCAGGGACCGCAGGGAGCGGCCTGGGTGAGCGGGGGCATCGGGCAGCGGCCTGGGTGAGCAGGGGCCGTGGGCAGCGGCCTGGGTGAGTGGGGGCCGCGGGGGGCCGGGCCACACTGCCCCGGGGCCAGGACAGGAGCAGCCCACACCCGGTGCCATAGCGGTCCTGCCCCTTCGAGCCTTTGCAGCACTGGCCCTTGCTCCTGGGGAGCTGTGGCTGCTTCTGTTCCACCCCGTTGACACATGCCGCGTGTCAGGTGTGTCCCTGTGCAGATGCCTGTGGGTTCGTTACCGCGGCTGAACGTGGCCGACCCAGCAGGGGTTGTCACGGTCCGGGCTTCATGCTCGAACACGAGTTTACTGAGAGGGAAGCTCGAGGGCTTCCTCTCCAAGGCGCAGAGTTCTCTCCCTGACCCCCAGCGATGGCCGTGTCCCTAGGCTGTGAGCACCCCGTGTGCGCCCGGCGGGCTGGGGTGGCAACCGGGCTGGACAGCCGTGGCTCATTCCCCTCGTTCTAACAGACACGCAGCCCAAGAAGGTCCGGAAGGTGCCGCCAGGTCTCCCGTCCTCGGTGAGTTGGGGGGCGCGCCTGCCGTACTCTCCAGGCTGGGGTACTCCCCCCGCAGGCCGCACAGTGTGTCAGTAGGGTCACTAGGCTGCCGTGCCGCTGCCGCCAGGGACACGTGGCCTCCTGAGCGTGGCAGCCCCTCCGGGCCCTGGCCAAACTCTCAGCTGTAACAGCCAGGCGACCGACTGCTGCCCACGGCCTTGGTCTGCCCAGAGACGACTCTAGGGAGTCGAGGGGGCTCCTTCTGGGGCGCAGCCCCCACCTCTCCCGCTGTGAGACAGTCAAGTCCTGTGGTGCTTGAGCGGGGGCGTGGGTCGGGGTCCGAGAGTGCGAGCAGGCGGGGGCGCCCCAGGGACCAGTTCAAACGGCCCCTGGCCTGTCCACCAGGGTTCCAGACACCTGTGTCCCTGCCCCGCTGCCTGGGGGTTGGCTGGGTGCCGGGCCCGGCAGCACCCTTGGTTTGGTCGTGGGGGAAGGCAGCTTGCCTCTCTGCTCCTCCTGGCTCCCACGCCAGCCTCCAGGACCCTCTGGGCCCACGGGGTGGGCAGAGTCCTGCGGGCTGGTCCCAGCCACCCCAGGCTCGGGATTCACGTCAGAGGTGTGGTCAGGCTCCAGCCGTCCTAACGCTCGGCTCCTGGTGTGATCTGTGGTGACACCCACACCCCGTGTCCTCACCTGAACCCCCACCTGTTTCCCGGCCCATGCCGGCCCACCAGTGCGCGCCCGCCTGCTCCAGAGCTGACGCAGACGTCACCAGTCGGTCCCAGCGCTTCCCCTGGGCCCACCCCTCAGCTCCGGACAGCTCTGTGTGTCCCCTGAGCCGGAGCATCCCGCCCAGCTGGGCTTCAGGGGACACAGGAGTCGCTGGATTCGGGAGGGAAAGGGGATTCTGGAGGGAAAGGGGATTCTGGGTAGGAGAGAAGGGGCTTGGGGGTTGGACGGCCCTCCAGCAGAGGGGCGGAGGTGGGCGGGTCCAGTCTCCTGCCTGACGGCGCTCACCTTCACCCACAGGTGTACCCCCCCAGCTCAGGTGACGACTACAGCAGGGACGCAGCCCCCTACCCCTCCGCAAAGACGCCCAGCAGTGTCTACTCGGCCCCCTTCTACATGGCAGGTGCGTGGGGGCGCGCTCCGGCTGGCCTGGGTGTGCCGGGTACCCCTGCCCGTTCGCTCACTGCTCCCCGCCCTCAGCAGATGGCAGCCTGCACCCCTCCACTGAGCTCTGGAGCGCCCCTGGCCCGGCTGGCTTTGGGCCCGTGCTGGGCAGCGGCTCGTCGCCCCTGCCCCTGCCCCTGCCCGCGGGCGGCGGCGGCTCCGTGGGCACCAGTGGCTTCGGCGGCCTGCACCAGCACGAGCGCATGGTAGGCCCCGGGGGGCACGGGGCGGGACAGGGCCGGCGCCCATGGGCAGTGCATCTGAACCCCGTTCCCTCCCGCCGCAGGGCTTCCAGCTGCACGGCTCCGACGTGAACGGGGGGCTCCCAGCCCCGGCCTCCTTCCCAGCCCCCCCAGCCGCCTACGGCAGCGTCACCAGCCACACGCCCCCCGTCAGCGGGGCCGACAGCCTCATGGGTACCGCACCCCCCGCCCCAGCCCATCTTGCCGGTCTCCGTCGCGGTTGTCTTTTTACAGCAGGTTTGGGGTTTGGGTCTCCTCCTTTACACCCGGGGAAGGCGAGGCTCCGGGAATTGCTGGCCACAGGTCTTGGGGCCGGCTCGTCCCCAGAGCTCCCGTGGAGGTGGGTGGCGAGTCATGAGGCGGAAATCAGGCCTAAGCCGGGAGCTGCCCCGGGCTGGCCTGGGGCACCCATGCCGGGGGCTGAGTGTGAGGGGCCCGCCCGCCCACTGGGGCGTCTGAGCCCAGCCTGGGCACCGGGAGCACCCCCAGGGCTGGCTCACCTGTCCATCCGCAGGCTCCCGAGGGACCACGGCCGGCAGTTCTGGGGACGCCCTTGGGAAGGCACTGGCCTCGGTGAGGCTCGTTGTGGATGGGGAGGTGGGGGGATGGCGGGGCCGGCGACCCCAGAGGCCAGCCCCTGAGTGGCTGCCTGGTGGCCCTGTCTCTTTTCGTCTCTATTGCAGATCTACTCCCCGGATCACTCGAGCAATAACTTCTCCTCCAGCCCCTCGACCCCCGTGGGCTCCCCACAGGGCCTGGCAGGTCGGGGCCGGGGATGGGGGGCGGGGGCTGTGTCTGGGGCCTTTAGCCTGGGGCGGGCAGGGAGGAGTCTGCTGTATCAGGTTGGGGAGCCGGGTACATCCCCTGCCTTGGGGTGTGTGCTTCTGTGGGTTCCCTGGAAGTCTTCCTGGAGGAGGCGGTCTCTCAGCCAGGGTCTGGTCGCAGCATGGGCAAGGGCTAGGCCACAGGACGCAGCCGTTGTGCTATGTGAGGGTGAGATGGGACCCAGCGAGGCCAGGGAGGAGCGCCAGAACTAAAGCAGGCTTCTGTCAGGACCCCGGACCATTCACGTGTTGGCGTCTGAACATCCCACAGCCTTAGTTAAGCACCACCTGTAGGCTCTGCGCTGTCTCTGCCAGGGGGGCCGGGGTCCCCAGTGAGGAGGCTCCTGGGGTTCAGCCAAGGTCAAGGGCGAGCAAAGGTTTCTGGAAGGCCTGTGTGCAGCTCCCAGGGCTGAGCGTTTCTCTGGGCTCTGGCAGGTGCATCAGGACTGGGGGAGCCAGCCTCCAGGGCGCCC
The DNA here is from genome assembly GCA_030015415.1 of Cynopterus sphinx. Classification (NCBI taxonomy): domain Eukaryota; kingdom Metazoa; phylum Chordata; class Mammalia; order Chiroptera; family Pteropodidae; genus Cynopterus; species Cynopterus sphinx. Next base: position 37,129,466 of record CM057390.1, on the reverse strand, counting down.
CCGTGGCCCCCAAGCCCCCGTCCCCGTGGGGAAGGAGAAAGCTGGGAGATGGGCCCCCACGCCCCCCGACCCGGCTGCCTGACCGCTCCCTGGGTGCGGGCACCCCGCGTGGCCAGCCCGGGTGCCACGGGCCGCACGGTGCCACCTGCAGGTCGGGCTATCCTGGGGCCCCCACTCAGGTCTTCTCCCCTTTCCAGGGACGTCACAGTGGCCGCGAGCAGGAGCCCCTGGTGCCTTATCGCCTAGCTACGACGGGGGCCTCCACAGCCTGGTGAGCTTTCTGCGTGGCTGGGGTGGGCGTGCGGCCTGTGGACAGCTCAGCCTGTCTGCCGGGCACACGTGTCACATGACTGGCACTGGGCACCATTGTGGAGCCCCTGCGGGGCAGACGCGCCATCCACAAGAACAGAGCCGGCAGCCAGTTTGCTGGGAATGGGGTCCAGTGAGCCCCACGTGGCTCTGTGGTCGGTGTGGGGCCACCAGGGCTGGGCAGGGTCCCCGCGGCCCAGCCCCTCACCCTCGTCCCCCGCTGCACAGCAGAACAAGATGGAGGACCACTTGGACGAGGCCATCCACGTGCTGCGCAGCCACGCCGTGGGCACTGCAGGCGACGTGCACGGGCTGCTGCCCAGCCACGGGACACTGGCCTCCAGCTTCGCCAGCCCCGTCATGCCGCTGGGCGGGCGACACGACGGCCTGGTGTGTGCTGGGCAGGGGGCGGGGGCGGCGGCAGGGGGCGGGGGCGGCCCTGACAGCCTGCTCCCGGTCCACAGGTTGCAGGCAGCCACTCAGAGGACAGCCTTGCGGGCAGCGGCAGCCTCCTGCACGGCCACGTGGCCCTGCCCGGCCAGCCCAGTGTCCTCCCCGACCTCTCGCGGCCACCCGACTCCTACAGCGGTGAGTCCCAGTGTCGTTCCTGGGTGGGGTGGCAGCATCTTGGCCAGCGTCACCTGTGCCTAGGCTTCTGTGGGGCCCAGCCACTGGGCGCCACTCTCTTCTGAGTGGTCTTCCTCCTCTGGAGAATGGGGTGACAGGGTTTGGCACTCAGGAACTGAGGGCGCTGGCCGGGCCTTCATCCTCTGCCAGCCAGGGCCTGTAGTGTCTCATCTTCACCTCCAGTTGAAGCAGGCACAGCCTGGTCTGGGAACCCGCAGGCAGGTGCCCCGGTCCCACGGGGGGGGGGGGTCACCATGAGAGGCACCTGGAGTCCCGGAGAGGCCGGCAGGTCACCAGTCATGACTTTCAGGAGGAGGCGGGGCCTCACAGTTTCTGGGCTCAGTGGTGGCAAGTGACGCTGCAGCTGTTTGGGTCTCTGGGTGACCTGAACTCACCCAGCAGGCATGGACTCAGGGCCAGGGTGTTCCTCGTGCTTCTCTGGCTCTGGGAAATGCAGCGGAATCTGGCAGACGAAGCCCCTCGGGGGGAACGGGTGTGCAGGAGGAGGTGAGGGTGAGGGCTGCAGGAGAAGCCTGGTTGTCAAGGTGGGCGTGGCAAGGCACTCGGAGCAGAGCCACTGCTGGGTGAAGTCCGTGCAAAGGCCCTGGGGCAGGGCTGCCTGGTGCAGCTGGAACGGAGTGGCCGAAGGGCAGAGGGAGGTGAGGGCAGAGGGCACAGGGCAGGTCATACAGGGCCTCGAGGGCCAGGGGACTTGGGCTTTCCCCTGGAGGGCTGGGGCGTCCCCTGGTGCCCTCAGTGGTTCCGGGGAGGACCGGCTGTGAGGTGAGACTCTCAGCCCATGTGCTCGCCGGCGCCCTCTGGTGCTTGCTGCGGGGAGGACTGGGGAAGGGGCGGGCAGGAGGAAGGCCAGGGACCCTGGGGACAGAACTGCTCTGGTCCAGGAGGGATGCCAGGCCAGCCAAGGCGCAGGGAGTGGGCCTTGGGTGGTGTCAGAGGGGTTGGGCAGGGACGCAGTGGGTGGAGGGCTGGGCACTACCGTCCGGGGAGCAGGAGGGCGTGAGGTGAACTTTTCCTTCGAGATGGGGACGGTGATGGCTGCTGAAGGTGCTGGGCCCAGTGACGGGTAGGCGGGGCAGCTGTCCGTGTGTCCCCTCGTCGGAAGGGAAGGCAGGCACGGGGCGGGGCTTGCGCACTGGTCCGGGAGACCCGATTCGCATCGTGGCCTGACCCGGGGTCGGTTAATGCCTGCCATGCTCCGTCAGGGAGACAGAGGTCCAGGGGCCAGGAACTCCCACCAGGCAGTGGCCGAGTGTGCCCTCTCCTCACCCCCCCGTCCTCAGTGCGACGTGGGTATGTGACAGGGCTGACGTCCCACGCCCCCTGGGAGCCAACTGTGCGACCCACGTCAGGGCCGGCGCGCTGATGGCTGCCTGGGGCCCCTCCCGTCCTGCATCCCCAAGGTCAGCTTGACTCTTAGAAGCATCAGCATATTCGTGGTATTCGCCTTTGTCACCCGAGCTCCGTCTCAGCCGGTGGCACTGGCGGTGTCTGGTGGGGAACTCTGGGTGCTTTGAAGGGGCGGGGCCAGGGACACTGTTCAGCCCCAAGCTGCTGCCCAGGCCCCCCACAGAGACGGGCCCGGCCCTACCGGGCGTATCATGCCACACACATCACGTCGTCTCGTCTCAGCTGTGTCCTGTGGTCAGAGCTCCAGCTCCGGCCACAGCAGGTTCTCCGGTGTGGGCCCTCCTCCCGGGTGAGCGGCCCCTGTCCTTCGGCCCTGCGCTTTCACCCCGGCCGCTCACGCTTGCCTGTCGCAGGGGTTGGGCGAGCGGGCGCCGGCGAGATCAAGCGGGAGGAAAAGGAGGACGAGGAGAACGCATCGGTGGCCGACACCTCAGAGGAGGAGAAGAAGGAGCTGAAGCCGCCGAGGACCCGGACCAGGTGCCCGCCCCTCCGCGGCCCCACCCCGCCTGGCGGGCACACACGCGCACACGCACATGCCCACGGGCCGGTGCCGCCCCCGCCTCACTGTCTCCCTCTGGCCCGGCCCGTAGCCCGGACGAGGACCAGGACGACCTTCTCCCCCCAGAGCAGAAGGCCGAGCGGGAGAAGGAGCGCCGCGTGGCCAATAACGCGCGGGAGCGGCTGCGGGTCCGGGACATCAATGAGGCTTTTAAGGAGCTGGGGCGCATGTGCCAGCTGCACCTCAACAGTGAGAAGCCCCAGACCAAACTGCTCATCCTGCACCAGGCCGTGTCGGTCATCCTGAACCTGGAGCAGCAGGTGCGAGGTCAGTGGGGGCGCCGCTCCCGCCGTCGCCGCTGCTGCGCTTGCTCCCTCCCCGCCGCCCCCCGCCCCCACAGCGGCCGTGTCCCCGCAGTGACGCCCCCCTCCTGGGTCACCGTCTCCCCCTCGGTGACCATCTCCCCCGCGGTGACTATCTCCTCTCGCAGTGACCGTCTCTCCCACGGTCTCCTCAGTCACCATCTTCCCTGCAGTGACTGCCACCCCCACAGCAACGGTCTCCTTTCTCAGTGACCCCACTACCCACAGTGACCACCTCTCTCTGACCAGGCCACCCACAGTGACGCAGCCCCCCGCCCCCCATCACCGTCTCCCCCGCAGTGACTGCCCCCCCCACAGTGATCATGTCTGCTCAGTGACCGCATCATCCACAGTGACCGTCCCTCTGTAGTGACACTGCCCGCCACGGTCACTATCTCCCCTGCAGTGACTTTCCCACCCCCCCAGCGACCGTCTCCTCTTTTAATGACCGCGCCACCCACAGTGACTGTCCCTCTGTAGTGACACCCCTCTCCCCACAGTCACCATCTCACCTGCAGTGACTGTTCCTCCCACAGTGACCACCTCCCCTCAGTGACTGTCCCCCTGCACTGACCGTCTCCCTGTAGTGACACTGCTCTCTCCGTGGTCACCATCTCCCCCGCAGTGACTGTCCACCCCATAGTGACCATTTTCCCCCTGAGCTGGTGGCCCTCTGCCTGGCCATTGTCCCCCCTGGAATGGAAGGACAGAACTCTGGACCCATGGCCCTGATGGCCTGCTTCCAGAGCCTGGGGGCCCCTGCCCGCCCAGCCCTTCTGAGGAAGCCTAGAGCCTGGCCAGCTGTCCCCTGGGTCCCGAGGCTGTCACGGCCACTCTGAGCAGATGCCCCCGTCTGCCGGTGGGGTTCACCCCCAACCGCGGGGCGGGCTGGGACCCAGAAAGGCCCCGTGTCCCTGCACCGCTGCTTTAACGCCCGTCCCCTGCACCCGCTAACCTCTCTGTCCCGCAGCTCTGTCGCTTGTGCTGGAGTCGGGGTCCCGGCCCACCCTGTGCTGTCTCAGCTCTGAGGCTTCTGCGTCTGCACTCGGTGTGCTGTCACACCGCGTCCCCCGCGTCCGCTCCTACTCTCTGCCTCTTGCAGTGTCCCCCCCACCCCTGGCTGTCTGTCCCCGCTTCCACCGGCAGCCCCTCCTTACCTCGCACTTGCTGCCCAAGCACCGGACGGCAGGAGGCCACCTCAGGCCCTTTAGTCCCACGAAGCTCCCCTCGGGGCCTTGAGGGGAGAAAGGTCACTGGGGAGCATCAGCCTCCGGGCCTGGCTGTCAGTTTGGTCTGCGCGCTTGTCCTGGGCTCCGGGCCTGCACGTGGGGTGTGGGCAGCACAGGCAAGGGGACCCGGGCAGGGTGCGCGTCTCGGGCATGCGCCGCGGCCGCCGTCTCGTGTAGGTCACCATGGCCGTGCAGACCAGGCGCCCAATGGCGCCTAGAAACTGGCACAGGGCAAGGTCGTTTTTCCAAAGCCACAGGGCCACCAAGCTGCTAGGGCCGGGCTGGCCGGGGACGGGCACGCGGTGCCCCGTGGGTCAGCACTGCTCCCCGCGCGTGGCAGCCTGTGGGCAGGGTGCTCAGGGTGCTTAGACCCAGTGGGGTCTCGAAGGCGTGAGCCCTCGGCTCCTCCCGGGCCTGAGAGCCCAGACACTCGCAGCGCGAGGCACCTCCTCCCTGGCCTCCGCCTGCAGGGCGCGCCCCCTGCGCCCCTCCGACCTGGGGAAGCGCGTCGTCCCCCTCCCTGGCAAGCCCTGGGCACGGGGGGCCACGACAGATGAACTTGAGGCCCCCTGTATCCCCGCGAAAGGTCCCAGGACAGTTCTTCCTGGTCGCGTCCCTCAGACGTGACCGCACTCACAGTCAGGCAGGCGTAGTGCCTCAGCCCGCGCGGGGTACGCGGCGGACACATGCACTCACGGTGGCACTGCCCCCCGCCCCACGGGCCGCCCGGACTAACGGGGGCCTGGTGCTGTGACCCAGCAGTACGGAGGAGGTGCTGTCCCTGGAGGAGAAAGACCTGAGGGACCGGGAGAGGCGCATGGCCAATAACGCGCGGGAGCGGGTGCGCGTGCGGGACATTAACGAGGCCTTCCGGGAGCTGGGCCGCATGTGCCAGCTGCATCTCAAGTCGGACAAGGCGCAGACCAAACTGCTCATCCTGCAGCAGGCCGTGCAGGTGATCCTGGGCCTGGAGCAGCAGGTGCGAGGTAGGCGCCCAGGCCGCGGGTCCTGCGCCCGCCCCCCCCCACGCCTGCCGGTGGTGCCTCGGCCTCCGCCGCCCCCAGACTGGCCCAGACGCTCGGCCTGCTCTTGACGACCCCCAGCCCCGCACCGCCTCCGGCCACGGGGTCAAGCAGAGGAGAGGTGGAGGCAGCCACACCTGGCGCCTGGCCTCCGGCACTGCCACGCACCCTGCCCCCTCTCCCTGGGGACCCTCTCCCACAGTGCTCTCCCTTCCCCCCAGAGCGCAACCTGAACCCCAAAGCAGCCTGCTTGAAGCGGCGGGAGGAGGAGAAGGTGTCGGGCGTGGTCGGAGACCCCCAGTTGGTGCTTTCCGCCACCCACCCGGGCCTGAGCGAGGCCCACAACCCTGCCGGACACCTGTGACAGGTATGCCGCCACGGGACAAGTGACCCGACCTCCGCCTCACCTGGGCCGGCCTCGGCCTGGACCAGATGGCCCACGCCTCCCACACACCTGTGGTCAGCGTTGAGCCAGCACCCTCAGGAGGCTCCGAATGATGGAGCTCGGGGGTGACACCAGATCAGGGAGCCTCCCGGGGACCCTGCTGTCCCCTCACCAGGTTCACGCCCCCACCCCTAGGTCTCAGCCACACCCCCATGCCCGGTGACAGCCGATGGATATTGAAACTGCATCTCGGCCCTGCCACCCAAGCCCCAGGCAGACGGAGCGTGTTTTGTTTTTTGGCAAAAACTGGAAAACGAGGAAGAAACACACACTTTGCCAGAGAAGGAAAAAAATGCCTTAAGTCTGAAACACGAGAGAGTTCAAACACACCACTCGTTGGAGACGCTGTGCAAACTGACTTACTGGGAAGCCACCAGCAACTTGTGCCTACGCTTGATATTTTTTTTAAGGAAAATAAAAACGCTAGTTCTGAGAATTTTTTTTAACGTAGAAGAAAATTAGGACGAAGCCTTGGGTCTCTTTTTTTTAGCTTTTTTTGCATATGTTTTGTAAGCCAACAAATGTTTTTGTATAAAAGTTTCATGTCTCTTGCTATTCCTGCTGCTGTGTCTAGCTCTGAGTGTTGCACTTTGCTCTCGGCCACGTCGTCATGGGTGGTTCTGAGGAGACCCCTCGTGAACCCAAGGCCCCCGGGTGCGGGGGGGACGGACGGGGGCGGGCGCTCCTCTGCTTTCTGGCGGTTTTCTTGGTCTGGCATAAAGTGGTGGGTGAGCTTTGTGGGGGAGGGGGACACTCTGGCATCCCCCTGGGGTGGGGTGTCTGCCAGGAGATGTGACCCTCCCAGGTGAAGAGGCCAAGAGGCCTGCCTCAGGCCCCTCCCGTGGCCAGCTGGGCCCACAGCCTCTGCCAGGTGTGGGTTCCATCGGGACCACTGTCCTCAGGCGTGAGGGCCGCACAGCTGGAGCCCGGTGCCGAGGCTTTAATCTGGGGACCTGAGCCCCTGGGCTGCAGCTCCAGGCCGGCTCCACCAAGCAGCTGCCCTGTGGGATGGGCCAAAGGCGGCACGGGAAGACACAAGTCCCAGGGGCCCTGCGCCCAGGCTGTGCCCCTGCCCCACTGCAGAGCCAGGAGGGTGGGCCCCATGGCCCCGGCCACCTCAGCCCCCACTCTGGTCACCCGTCACAAGGGGCACCAGCTTGTCCTGGGCCATGCGAGGCTCTCCCAGGCTAGACATCTGGGTTCCTCGACCTCCTGCCGTTCCCAGGGAAAGGATGGCGGGTCACTCTACGTGTCACACAGGTGCAGGGTCATGCCTGCTGGGGTCTCAGTTTCTCTTTACACCATGTTCCGCTAAGCAGGCCTTAAGGACTCCCCAGGCCAGCTGCCCAAGTCCCAGCATCTTCTGCCCAAGGCCCCCACCCTCACTCCCAGGGCACTGGGGCCACCTGACCCCTTGTGGCTGGAGCTCCCTGAGGCAGGAAGCTTGGCAGACCCCACAGCAAAGCAGGCGGGGCATCTGGGCTTGGGGCCAGGGCTGCTTTCTGACCCATGACACCACCTGGGTCCTCCCCTGGGGTGTGACCCTGAGACCCCTCCGGACAGCATGGAGTCACACTGGCTTACAGGGACTCCACCCAGTGGCTCCTGTGGTCTGTCTGGGTCTTGTTGCTTGGGGAACCTGCCTCAGTTTCCCTCTTACTCTGCTTCTGATCTTGCCTGTAGGTCCAGATAGGGCCCGAGGACATTTGGACTTAGTGTCTAAGTCACAAGTACATAAAGGTCAGCCCAGCGGGGAACGAGCAGGGGTCACAGTTACGGGGCATTGTGCTGAGTGCCTCGAGGTAACTGGTTTAAAAACATTTTTTAAGGGGAATTTTATACAAATATCCACATAGCTGGCTGGATTCTTTGGAATTTGTTAAACAATCCCCTTGTGAAGTCAAACCGGAGACCTGTCCTGTACAAACAGCACTGTGGCAGTGAATGTGACATCTTACGACAGTGCTCAGCTGTCCCCGGATCTCGGGCTGTGTGCTTATGCATGAATGAATGGGTAGGAAGGTGGCACTCCACTCAGGCCCCGGCCTTGACACAGAGCAGCCTCCCCAGCTCCCAGGATGCCACCCAGCCAGGGTAAGAGAACCCGCTTGGCCCGCCAGAGCAGCCGTGTCACCCGCGGGCCAGGGAAGGAAGGGATAAGCCAGACTAAAAGGGGGAGACACTCCCCCCCACCCCGCTCCATGGTGGCTATTCTCACAGGCCACACCGTGCCACAGCCCTTAGAGATGCCGCATCCATCGTCAGGCTCCATGGGGACACCATAGGTGTCCCAGACCACTGCAGCGAACGAAGCAAGCCGAAACCTTGCTGGTGCTGGTCTGGCCTTCAGTTTGTAAAAGCTGCAACATCTGCGAAGCTCAAAGTGAGGTCGGCCTGCACCAGCCAGGTGAGCCTCAAAGCGATGACAGGTATCCTTAGAAGAGAGACACAGGAACAGGCCACGTGGTGATGGAAGCAGGGACTGGGGTGATGCGGCCACAAGCCAGGGACGCTGGAGCGCCAAGAAGCTCAGAGAGGCGGGAAGGACCCTCCTCAGAGCCTCAGGAGGGAGCATGGCCCCGCCACACTGCGGTCTCAGACACGTAGGCCCAGAACCAGGACGGGATGGGTTCTGTCGTGTGAAGCCAGCCAGCGTGGACGCATATGGGAAACGAACAGCGTGTGTCTTCTTTCCAAGGACAAAACATCCAAATGCAACAGGACACTCAGAAGGGGCTGGTGGGAACACGGACAGGTGCACCTGCTTTAGAAAACAGTGGCATGACACCTGCAACCGGTGTGATGTCCCACGTCAGTTGTATCTGGGTTGAAAGAAAGAGTCTGGCAGCTTCGACAAAACACACGCTCCCCTGTGAGCCGGCACGCCACCCCAGGCAGACGCCCAGCAGGAACGAAGACACACATCACAAACGGCCTGGGCACGATCGCTTGTCCCCGCTCCATTCCTAATGGAAAAACCTGGAAACAACCGAAAGTCCTTCAGCCTGAGAGTAAACAGGTCTACGTGCTGCACGGAACGCGACTCAGCAAGAGCGGGGACAGCCCGTGGCACGCGCAGGCCGGGTGACACTAGCCACGCTCCCTGGGAGAGCCAGGCACCGAGAACACACGACGTGATTCCTTACGTGGAAGCCTCTGGAAGACGCAGACGAATGGTGACAGCAGAAGCGCGGTTGCCGCGGCCAGGGGGGTGGCAGGAGCTGGGCCATGCCGTGCGGTGCTGGTGTCCCCGGCGTGCACGTGTCCGACACCAGGACGGGGGTCTGAAATGTGTGCATTTTTTACGTCAAATACACCTCCGTGAAGTTGTGGACATTTTAAAAGAATCGACACGAGGGCCACACGCAGCCCGGGGCGTCTGTCCACACAGGGGGAGCGCCACTCCGGACGGCGAGCCCCCGGCGCCTGGGCGTCCCTGCGGGGCTGGGGGCGCGCGGCGCGCGCTACCGGGGCCGCGGGTGTCCACGACACAGGCCCGGCCCCCTCCGCTGCCGGAAAAAGGCGGTGTCGCCGGCCGGGGCTGCAGGGACCGCGGGTCCGTGGCGGGCGCCCGCGTCCTCGCCGGGAGGGCCCGGAGCTCGGCCCCGGCGCCCCGCGGGGCCCACGCCGCGGGCTGGAGGCGGGGCCAGCGCACGTGTCAGGGACTACACCGGTCCCACGCGGCGGGCCGCCCGCACGCCGGGGGCGGGCCCGGTCACGTGAGCGCGAGGCCCCGCCCGCTCGCTTCCTCCGGCCCTCCCCGGAAGTCGATTAAGGGCTTCCGGGGGTGCGCGCGCAGCGGCCGCGGGGCTGGTCTAGCGCTCGGGCGGGGCTTGTGCGCGCGCGTGCGCAGTGCGTCCGGGCCGGTCTCGTGGGTCACCCTGAGGCCGCGCACGGCACCGCAATGCTGACCAGGTTCCTGGGCCCGCGCTACCGCCAACTGGCCAAGAACTGGTGAGGACGCCGCCCGCCGTGCGCTCCCGCGGTCAGCGCCGCGCCCGCGGCCCCCTCGGCGCGCGCAGCACCGCCCCTGCACTCGGGCCCCGATCCTGTCGGACGCAGTTGGGGACACTGAAGCGCAAAGAGGCCCAGCGCTCCGTCCCGGGCGCACATCGTGGGTGCTCCCGGCCCCGCGGCCGGGCCTCGCTGAGTCCCACTTTCTCCACCTGCACCTGGGGACCGTGACGGTGCCTGCCGGAAAGGCACCCACTCTGTCCCCGCCCGCACCCGCGACTCAGCTCTGGGGGCTTGAAAACTGGCCCTGTTCGTTCCTGGCTTTGCTTTTGTTTGTCTTTTGAAATGCTCTTGAACGGGGAGCTTCAAGGTGGTGGCTGCACCTGTCCCTGCGCCTCACGTGGCAGAGGGATCGGGGTGACCTCGGCGGGGGCTTGCCTGGTGCCCACGACGCGAGACGCTAAGAAAGCGGGGCCTGCCCTCGGCAGCGCGTCCCCGAGGTCGGGCAGGGAGTGGGGGGGGGTGGCCGTGGCAAGGACCTTCAGGTAAACGCTGCTGGTGCTGATTAACAGCTGGGGCGACCTGGGCACAGGACGGTGAGGACCAGCTGCGCCCACGCAGTCCCTGCGGCTGGGGGCTCGGTTCCAGCAGCTCAGCTGCTCCATTCTCCTCTGGGCTTGGTCAGAGCAGCAACAGCCTCGTCCAGGCTTTCGGTCAGTAAGCACTTACTGAGCACCCTGGGTGTGATCGCACCTGGCGCTGCTGGATGCCAGGGACTGTGCTAAACGGCATCCCAGTAGCTGACGTCCTAGTCAGTGGACAAGAAAAAGTAAAGTAAGATCTAGGATAGGAGTGACCCGCCCTCTCGGTGCTTTGGTCTCATCAGAACAGAGATCCTGATACTGAGGCCTGCTTCGGCCTTCGAGGGGCCCGCGAGTCTCTGTAAATTGTGCATAGGTGCTGGCGTGCAGACATTAGCTATGATGACAGTTTCAAGCTTGGTTTTAGCAGCAAATTCCTCAAAACCTTGACAGATGCCAATATGAAAGCAGATGGCAGTGGAGTCACTTCAGGGTCCCCTGCTGGGAGGATGAGCCCCCAGCAGGGCCTGACCCCTGCTGTCCTCACAGGATTCCCACGGTGGGCATGTGGGGTGCCGTGGGCACCGTGGGGCTGGTGTGGGCCACCGACTGGCGGCTGATTCTGGATTGGGTGCCCTATATCAACAGCAAGTTTAAGAAGGACAGCTAATCCACCCGTCCCAGGCCCCCAATGGTGAGTTTCAGCAGCTGTGGTGGGAACCCCGTGATTCCCACTGGCAGAAAGGTGAGCATCCAGGGCTGGGAGGCTCACCAGGACTGTTCACCCCAGAGTGGGCACTGCCCCTGGTGCTCAATTCTGGAGGCTGGCTCTGTGCCCTGCTTGCCATCCCAATCTGCCCAGCCCGGGGTGGGACAGAGGGGTGCCCAGTTTACAGATGGGGACAGTGGAGGGTGGTCCATAGCATGGGTGGCTTTGAGCAGTAATCACCCCCAGACTCTTCCATTTTTCCTCAGCATGCCTGTCTCTGTGCTCCCCACGTGACAGACTGCATGTGACTTTACGTGTCCCACAGATGGGGACCCGAGGCCCCAGCTACAGCATCTGACCCTGCTTCCCATCTGAGCAGGGCCTTCTGCTCATGCTGCTTCGTCCCCCCCTCCAGGTGACTGGCAGTGCCACCTGCTTCCATGTCAGCGCCTGCTACCTGTGGAACGGCCCAAGCCCGCAGCACAGGCCTCGGAGACTCACAGAGAGGCTCAGCATCTCCGAAAATGACTTTGATGTGTGAGTGCACACAGTATTAAACCTCGCTCTGAAACCTGCCCCACCTGGACTTGTTGATGTGACGTGGTCACCTGGTAGCTAGGGGAACCTGGCAGTCCCTTCCGCTCCAAAATTTTACAAATCTAGAAATTTCCCAGTAGTGGGCAGATATTGGTTAATTGCGATGGATAACAGCTGCAAAGCTTGTTTATTGCTACCTTAAGAAAGTACCCCATGAAAAGCATTTTCAGTTTCCGTGGGTGAGGATTTGGGAGTGATTGTGTGGGCGGTTCTGGCTCCGGATCAGTTCAGAGGCTGCAGCCAAGCCGCTGGGTGGGAGCAGGGGCTGCTGCACCTGAAGGCTTGACTGGGGCGAGGACCCCCCTTCTTGATGGTGCCCTCGTGTGGGTGCTGGTGGCTAGCCTTCCTGTGGCCTGCACAGCGGTGCTTGAGCAGCCGCTGGCTCCAGCCGGCCCAGCAAGTGGTCCCAGAGAGCAGGCAGGAGCCGCCTGTCCTGTATGACCCACCTGGGATGGCTCACTCCATCACTCTGTTCTCTCGCCACACACTCCACTCGCAAGGACCACATTCCCACGTCCAGCCCACGCCCACGGGGACGGGAACGAGGCTGGGTTTTGAGAGGGGGGATTGGAACTTAGAGCCATGTCAAACCATCACACGAGGGGTACAGAACCAGCAAGGATGGGACGTAATCCGTTCTCTCCCTGGTGCTGCTGCCCAGTTCTCTCCAACTCTTGCCAAGTTTTTGAAAATTCTAGAAACGTTCCGCACCAATATAAGCATGTTTGTGAAAACAGCTGCTATAGTAGTCTGCTCAGGCTCCGGACCAGGTGGCCGGAACGACAGAATTTGGGTATTGAATGTATTTTGCATTTCCTCAGGGCCCAGAGGCTGGAAGTCTGAGACCGAGGAGCCGGCAGGGTTGGTCTCTGGCGAGGACTCCCACGGTGTCACAGCCCTGCTTCTATGCACAGCCCGGGGAGGAAGAGGGCTGGGCATTGTGGTGTCTCCTCGCCAGGACTCTGATCTCACGGGACCAGGGCCCAGCCCACCGGCCTCAAGGGCGACACAGCCTCAGTCTCCATCTCTAGACACAGCGACGCTAGGGGTGGGCACTTCCCAAGGTTCCGGGGGGGCAGGTACTCCGCACAACAGCGCTGTGACTTTACCACGGGTGCTAGCATTTGCCACGCACCGTTCTGCACTCTTTGACCTGAGGCTTGTCTCCTGGAGGCCAGGCCACCACAGAAAACACTGCGGCCTCAATCTGTACTACAGCTGCCCAGGATCGGCGCTTATTACCATTCGGTGGCGCTCGCTTCCTGTCGCTTGCCATGATAATGTCCATGGAGTGAGGAGGCCCTTTCAGACACGGGAATGTTGTCTGTCACTTAAGTACTAAGTGGTCAATTGTGACATGAAAATAACAATCATTATTTTAAGAAAATTGTTAGAAATAACGATTTCTAACTCAGGCTGTTAGGTGAGTGAGGCTGTGCCCCGATTCCCGTGCTCTTGTGTATTTGTGTGATGGTTAATGGTTTAATGAAAATAATGTCTGGCTGAGCAGCATAGCAGAGAGGACTCCTTGGATTCTCCCCTTAGCGTTACGAGCCCGACAGCTGTCACCCAAAGGGCCCTGCTTAGCACACACACACATCCGAGATCCGAGCAGGGACCTCAGAATGAGCAGGGGAGGTGGGATGGGAAGGACACGGCTGCACTGACCCAGGGTGCTGCAGGAGTCGGGGTGCGGGGGTCGGGCAGGCTGGAACGGCAGAGGCAGAGCCACATTCCGGGGTGGCCGGTTCCCAGTGTGGCTAAAGCCAGTGACAGGGCGGAAACGCCACACGGCAGGGTGGCAGCCGCAGACTAGGGCCCCCTGCACCCAGACTGGCGACCCCACTTCCCCCGCCACTCCACCGCTGCCGATCCAGGAACAGGACGCCCGGGAGGGATGGCGCGGCCTCTGGCTACAGGGAGGCAGCAACCGGTCGCCCCACGGGACCACAGGAGGGGGCCCTGAAACCGGGACATGGGGGGGGGTGGACGCCCACCACCTCGGGGAACAGGGCGCTGTCCACGACGGGCCACACCGTCCCCCCATCCCCCAGGTGCGCCTGGGCAGGTGAGAAGACGCGCTCTGGCACCACCTCCTGGAAGGACAGGGGACGCGCTCGCCACCCTGCCGCCAGGGGAGCGAAGCTGCGCCCAGCAGGTGTCTGTCAGGTGCGCAGGGAGAGACACCATCCCGAACAGGAATAACCGGGCCAAAGCAAGAGAAATGAAGGAAAAATGAACAACTGGAACTGCGTCAAACGAAACGTTCCTGCACCGCCGAAGGAACACTCAGCGGAGCAAAACGGCCACCGGCCAAACGGGAGATGTGCAGATGACATTCCTGACAAGGAGCTGATGTCCAAAACACATAGGAACTCGCCCAGCTCAGCGGCATCAAAACAGTCCCATGAGAACACGAGCGGAGACCCGAACCCCTTCCAAGGAAGACATGCAGACGGCCCGTTACGTGGAAAGGTGCTCGACCTCTCCAGCTACCGGGGAAATGCTCATCGACACCACAGAGCTGCCACCTCCCTGCTGTCAGAATGGCCCTCATCAACAAAAATACGTGTCGCACAGGTCGTGGGGAAAAGGAACCACGTGCACTGATGGTGGGAACGTAAACTGCTGTAGCCACTGTGGAAAACAGTATGGCAGGTCTTCAAAAGATTATAGGTAGAACTACCTCACGACTCAGTAATCCCTTTTCTGGGTATCTACCCCCAAATTTGAAAATATCCATAAAGGTATGTGTATCTCGAAGTTCACTGCAGCAGCATTCACAACAGCCAGGATATGGAAGCAACCAAAGTGTCCTTCGATAGATGACTCGATGAAGTGGTTCATGTGTACAATGGAATATCACTTAGCCACGAGAGAAGGTGAAACCCTGCCATTTGTGACACCGTGGCTGGGTCTGGAGCACATCATGCTAGCGAAATCAGTCAGACAGGAAAGCACAGGAACCATTCAATTTCACTCACACGTGGGCTATAAAACAAAACAAACAAATTCACAGCTACTGACAACAGAATGGTGGTTACCAGAGGGGAAGAGGGTGGGCGGAACAAGAGACGGTGAAGGGGTCAGATAGAAGGTGACGGAAGGGGCCCAACTGGGCCTGGGGTGGCTAGCACGCCATTGACCACACAGGTGTCATGTGACAGAGTCGTACAGCTGAAGTTCACATGTTGTCAACCAACAGTACATGATACATTGAATTTTAAGAAATCTAGAAGTGGATACATATTTTAAAAATAAAATAGATATGAGTTTGCCTCTGAAAACCAGAAAAGTGAAATTCTAATAAATCCAAATTTTGGTACAAATAGTATATTTGTTAAGTAATTGAAGTTACAATAAGAAACATAATTCTTTTTCGATATCATAACTTTTTCAACCACTTTAATGATTGGGGGTAAAAGTTAACCATTTAAAGAACAACATAAAAACATATATAAAGGGACACATTTCTCATTTTGTCTTGGTCTCCGAAGCGGCTTTGTACAGCACTGTTTGATCCTGTATCTACTTAAAATTCTGACTTTTTGTCACAAGTTTTTTTGAATTGTTACAATATTGCATCACACACCATTCCTTCTAATGACTGAGGTATTTGACACCCCCTAAATCTGTGTCCCGGGAAAGTGCCTCCTTAGCCTCGTTTTAGCTTGCAGGGTCCTTGGCCGTCTCTGGGGACGTATGTGGGTGTCACACTGGGGGCGTTCCTGCCATCGAGTGGGTGAGGCCAGGGATGCTGCTCATCAACCCACAGTGTTCACGATGGCCTCCCACAGTCTGACCTGCCCGATGTCACCAGTGCCTAGGGTGGGACTCTGCCATAGAAAGTCTAAAGGTTCCTCATATGACATCTCTGGTTTAACTTCTATTTTTCCTCTTGTTGAGATTGGCAAAAGGGGGTTGTCTGCTTGGGGAATGAGCCAGCAGGCCTGGGAGGAGGGGTAAGGAGGGCCCAGCCAAAGAGGACAAGTGGACAGCCCCACCCTCCCTCCTGAGGTCACGTCTACCCTTCCGGTCAGATCATGTGCCAGCAGACAGGGCCTCTGGACCAGCCCCTCAAGGCACGATCCCAGGGCACTGGCTTGGCCAGATTCTCTGAGGAGCAGGTGAGGGCCCAGGGCAGGGTTCCTGAGAAGGTGCGGGCGCACAGGGTGTGTATTTGACAGCAGTCCTTGAGGTCAAAATCTTGTGCCCCAACACCACGCACCTGTCACAGTGGTTATTATCAAAAACAAAAATGAAACCCAGAAAGCAACAAGTGTTGGCAAGCACGAGGCGAGACTGGAAGCCTCACATGCGAGTGGCAATGTGCAATGGGGCTGCAGCTGTGGACAGGACGGAAGTTCCCAGCAACCCCACTTCTGGAATCCCACTTCTGCATATGCCCAAAAGCACTGCAAACAGGATGTAGGGGTGATTCTGGGACCCCCAACACAGGGGGATTAGTACTTTCTACGTCCTCAGGTGGGAAAATCCACCGAGTGCTTAGGAGCGTCGCCCTCCGCGGAGTCCTGGGTTCAGCCTGAACTCTGCAGGCAGAAATCGAAGGCTTCAAGCCAGCTCTGTAACCCTGAGACCGCCCTTTCAAGGTGTCCGCTTGGCCGCTTTGCCCTTCATTCTGTGAGGGAGCAGTCCTGCTCACCGGAGGCAGCCTCGGGCTCTGCAGCTGCCCCATGGAGAGTCCAGGAGGAAAGGCCATAAGGAATCCTGAGTGACACTGGCCTGCTCCTGGGTTTCCCGCCCAGGATCTGCCTCCAACCCAAGCATAAACTACGGCCCCCCTGGGCTAGGAAGACACCTGCAGGGAAGAACCAGGTGTGCAGACCACTCCTCTGCTTCCTGGGTGGTCTTCCCACCGCAGCCAGAGTGGGCCGTTAGGAGGTCCCGGCTGCTCCTGGCGCCGGCCACAGCTGTCCACTCAGGCAACAATTCTAATCATCTGCCCTGGGGGAGTAACGCAGGCAGAGGAGGGACTGAGGGGGAAGCGCCACCTGGATCCTCTGGCTGGGGAAGGGAACGGGTTACGGGGCAGGGGACTCGGGGGAACGAGAAGTTCCATAAGAAGGTCCTGGACCCCCGGGGGCGACAGATGGTGGCTGGGCTAAGGTGGGGGCGAGAGAGGAGCGTATCCAGGAGGCGTGAGCAAAGCGATAGGTGAGACTTGGAGTTTGCGGAGTCGCGGTCACCGACAGTGGCTCCAGGTGTGGACGCCGGTGGAGAGACATGTCGGGCGGCGGGACAGAGGGCCGGCGCGGGACGGGCATCCCAGGACCCGGGCGGGGAGATGGGGACGGAGGACCCTCCCCCTCAGGCCCCGCCCCGTGCGCTGATTGGCGCCGCCGCCGCGGGGCGGGCCCGGACTCCGCGGGGCGGGGCTTCGGCGGCGCCTGCGCAGCACGCGGGCCCGCGCGCGGGCGGGTGGGCGGAGCGGGCCCCCCGAGTGGGGGCTGGCGAGCGCGGGGAGGGGGCTGAGAGGGCGGCAAAGCCGGCGCGCGCCCGGCTGGGGCTGGAGGGCGGGGGCCTGCGGGCCGGAACAGCCGCGGCAAGTGGCGGCGGCGGCGGCGGAGCGGAGGTGCCGGCGGACACCGGGGGTCCAGGCGGCGGCGGCGGCGGGCCGAGGAGCCGGTCGCGATGGAGCGGAAGAGGTGGGAGTGTCCGGCGCTCCCGCAGGGCTGGGAGAGGGAAGAAGTGCCCAGAAGGTCAGGGCTGTCGGCCGGCCACAGGGATGTCTTTTACTATAGGTGAATGAGCGTGCCGGCCGGTCGGGCCTCAACGGGCACCTCCCAGCGGCCCCCGCGGCGGCCGGGGCGCCCCTGCCCGGGCCGCGGCCCGAGCCCGGCGCGTGCGTCGTGCGTGCGTGCGTCCCGGCGCGCGGCGGGCCCTCGCCCTAGTGCGCGCGCGCGCGCGGCGGGCTGGCCCAGTGCGCGTGCGCGCCCGGCGCGGCCGCATGGCGCTCGGACTGGCCCCGGGCGGTCGGGCCGCGCGCGGCCTTTGTTCTGCAGCCGCGGCGAGCGCGGGCGGACGCCGCTGGGAGGCGGGGTGGGGGCTGGGCTGCGCCTGTGGTCCGTGTGGTGCCACTCAGGGCCCGGCACGGCCCGAGGCGGCTGGCGTCCCGGGGGTGCGGGGCTTCCTCCGGGGCCGCGGAAGGCGCGCCCGGTAGTCCGGGCTCACGAGCCTTTCCTGGCACGGCCGAGCCCGGGGCTGCTGCTGCAGGACGTGCCGCCGCCCCCGCCTGCGGGCACGTCCCCTCCCCCGCGTCCTAGGAGCCCCGCACGCACGCGCCCCCTTCGCCGGTCTGGGTGGTCCGAGGCGCTTCGGAACCACCCCAAAGTGTAGGGAGGAACTGCCCTCGGCCTGGGAAAAGCGGCCGGAACCGCCTCCACGGCGCGAACCACCAGCGGGAGAGCCGCGCGCGGCCTCGGCCCGGCGGCCCCTCTCCCCTCCCCGGACCGTGGTGGGAGCGTTGGCTTTGGAGCCGGCCGGGATGGCTTCCCCTTTGCTTCAGGTCCCGGGGGCCACTCGGAGAGGGCCGGCGGGCGCTGGGCTGTGCTGCCGGTGGGGGGGCCGGGAAGACTGTACCCACGCCCCGTCCTCCAGTCCCGGGGGGCGCCGCGGGCCCTGCTAGCCCCGTTTTGAGAGGGAGGGAGGGAGTGAGGAAGGGGATGGTAACCGTCCCCGGACAAGCTGAGCCTCTGGTTTCCGAGACGTGCAGGGGAGCTGTGGACCCCCCTACCGTGGCCGCAGGTGGCTGCACCCGGTAACTTAAGCACCAATACAGCGGTTCTGCCCGCAGCGTTTTCTTTCTCTGCCCCCTACGACCGTGACGTCACGCCCTTGCTGGCTCTTCAGAAGGACTAAGTCCTCGGAGTCCTGTCCTCCTGGGCCGGCCTGGCCGGCCGGGGGCCCTCAAGCTGGGACTGCCTGGCACGTTTAACCCCAGGCATGCTCGGCTCTGCTTCCTTATAGGTTCAAAGGCCGGGCAGGTTATGCGCTTTCTCTGTTGTTAACTTAATAAACGTTTCCGCAGCACCCGCTGGATTCTGGCCGTTCAACTGGGAGTGAGACCCTGGCTCTCCCCTCCTGGGTGACAGTTGAAGCATCCGTCATCACTCATGCTGTAATTATTGGCGGGTGACATGCTGAGAAGTGATTGAAGCTGGAGCAATTTAGGAAGGGGGTCTGAGGTGACAGCGGAGACTTAAGGGTGGAGGTGGGGGGAGCAGCCCGGGCAGCGGCCTGGAAAGGCAGAGACCTGGCCGCAGCTCAGGAGCTGACCAAGGCCGGCGTGGCCGGAGTGCCCTGAGACTGTCATCACCCCACCTCTAGTACCTACCTTGCCAGGAGCCTCTCAGGCCCCAGCCCCTTCCCTGGTGCGAACTTGGGGTTCTGGAGGTGGGAGAAAGCTCCAGACCAGGCACAAGTTCTGGTTTCCCACAGCTTCACTGAGTCAAGGGCCTGAGATGGGAGAGGAGTGGGGCCAGGGGTCTACTGCCACTCCCAGGTCTCTGCCCTGAATGACCCACTGGGTGTCACCCTCCCAGTGGTGGTGGTTGGTCTGGGGGATGTGTGGTATAGGACTGGAGTTTTCTAGAATCTGGGTTCCTGGCCTTGCCACCCCCTGGAGCCCTGTGCTGAACCAGGCGACAGGGCAGAAGTGCAGTAGAGGGTCCTGTTTTCTTAGTGCAGTGGGGAGGCTGCTGAGTCCCCACCGCCATGCCTCGGGGCATACAAGCCTTGATTCCCTGGTCCAGAAAGTGGAGTGGGAGGGAGCGAAAGTGTTCTTTGTGGGATTGCCGTGCAGGATGGGTGGAGTGACCCCACAGGCAGTACCAGGGCTCGCTCACCCACCCCACAGCCTTGATGACCTGGCTGAACCCTGCTCCCCCTTTCAGTGGGGGCGGTGGCGGGCATTTGCTCGCCATTTCGTGTTTTCTTGTTGAAAAGTCTCGCTGCTTGGTGTTTCCTATCTGGGAGGAAACAGGACTTGGGGGAGGTGAGTACCCTGATCTAAGGAGTGATGCTTTTGGGCATGCAAAATAGAGAGCTTTTCCAGAAGTTTTCATCTTAGAAGCAGAAAGATTCTTAGGAAGAGCTCTCGAAGGAGCTTAGCATGTCAGCCCGCTTCCCCGGGCAGCAGGCCGGGGTCAGTGTGACAGCTCTGCCTTCCTCTTTGGGCCTCACTGGGCAATGCGGGTCACGAGCCCCGCTCTGGGCGTGGTGTGGGTGCCACTCACAGGTCCAGGCCATCCTATGGCAGCCCTGTGCACAGATGAGCCGCACACATGGCGGGACGGTGGGGACCGAAGCTGAGTTTCTGCCCTGCATCATTCCCTCGGGCCCCGGGTGTCAGCTCCTGTCCCCATGGCCAGCCAGACCCCGTGCTCCAGAAAAGGCTGCTGTGTGGATGCCAGGGACGGCTTCCTGCGTCAGACAGATCTGCAAAGCCTTTTCTGAAAATTGAGGTGTAATTAACGTGACATGCAGTTCGCCCTCTAAAAGCGCACGATTCTGCGCTTTCAGTTCCTTCACAACGTTGTGCAACCACCACCACCCTCTAGTTCCAGAACATTCTCATCACCCAAAACGGGGCCCTGTGCCTGCTAACGTCACTCCTTGTTCCCTTCCTGAGTCCCTGGCATTCATGCTTCTATTGAGGCATGGTGCACCTAGCACCCAAGTCTCCCACTTACAGTGTATGGTGTTGAGTGGCCTGGGCAATTCTAAGATGCAGGCCACCAACACTTTAGGACATCTTCACCCCGAAGAGAGCTGCAGACCTTTGCCTGTCGCTGCCCCGTGCCTGCCCTAAGCCCCGGCCGATCTTCCTCTGTGTCTGTCCCCGTGTTCCCGTTTGTTTGCAAAGGCAGGACAGTGAGCAGGGTGAGGGGGTCCCTCCGGCCTCCCTGCGGCCACATCTGAGGCCTGAGTGAGCCGGGGTCTCTGCTGCCCTGGGCACGTGGCTGGTGTCACATTGGCCAGCAGGGAGCACACCAGGAATGGGGCCTCCAGAGCGCCTCAGAACTCGAGGTAGGTGGGACTCCGTGCCGGGCGCCCTGTCCCAGCGGATGTGGCCAGGCTGTGGGAAAGGCCACAGGGTCCCGTGACAACCTTGCCTGGTCAGAAGCCCTGGCGGGGCCGCCTGCACCCAGTGTGACACTGGCCACGTGTCCCTGCAGAAGTGGGTCTCCTTGTGGTTGTAGCAGGTCCCACACTGCCCTCCGCTGTCCCTTCTGTCCTGTGGCCTGGGATTTAGGAGAGGGCTGGGGGGAAGCGTGCGTGTGCTCGGATGAGGGGCTCTTCCTGGAGGTTTCAGAAAGGGCCCCAAGCCCCCCAGAAGCCCCTTCTGTGCCCCTGCCCAGCCCGACACCCACTCACCCACTTCTGTCTGTGGACGTGTCAGGTAACTGGGGTCACAGTGTGGCCTCGTGCATCTGGTGTTTCACTGAGTCATGTGTTCACAGTCCGTCCACGTCATGGCGAGTGTCACCGCCTCCCCCCACTTTTCATGGCCGAGTGACACTGCCCCATGTGGACGGGCCACGTTTGTCCATGGGTGGGCACTTGGGTTGTGTCCTCCCTTGGCTGTCGTGACTCGTACCGTTGGGAACATGCGGGTGTGAGGTTTCCCATGGACACGCGCGCTCGTGCCTCGGAGCTCCTCGAGGGTGGGAGCACTGCTCCATGCCCCAGAGAAGAGTCACGCGCTCACGTGGGGGGCCCTGTGCAGTGGCCCTGTGGTGTCGCCGTGGCCTAGGGAGCCGAGCGGGATGCCGAGCTTCCTAGCTAGGTCCCGACGGTGCCTGCTTCCCAGCTTTACCACACTAGGGTGGCTGTTTGGGATCCTGGCCTGATTCTTAATGAGGCTTGACTGTCAAGCCCCCCAGGACCCTGCTCCCTGACGCTGTGACCACGAGGAGGCTGCCGTTAGGGCTCGTCCCTCCAGCACCTGCCGCCTGTGGGTGTTATCACGAGAACCGGGCCCCCTGTTGCCAGGATGCTCCAGAAGTGCCAGCCGGCCCAGGCCCTGCCTGGCCCTGCGTGGGGGGAGGGGCGGCGTGGGCGTTGCTGAGCTCTGTCGCCTGCAGCCCGAGCGGGAAGAAGTTCCGGAGCAAGCCGCAGCTGGCGCGCTACCTGGGCGGCTCCATGGACCTGAGCGCCTTTGACTTCCGCACGGGCAAGATGCTGCTGAGCAAGGCGCACAAGAGCCGGCAGCGCGTGCGCTACGACTCCTCTAACCAGGTCAAGGTGAGCCGGGGCCGGGGGGCGGGGGCCTGCGGCTGGAGCGTGCTGGGGCGCTGGGGCACATGCGGAGGGTGCAGAGAGACGAGGCCCCGCCTGTCACTCTGTCCTTGGGGCAGCCCCGGCACGGTCTCTGGCTGCTTCTGCTGTGCCCGTCACACTGTCCCGCCCAGCACGGTGCTTTCAACGGCTGAGGGGCCACCAGGGCACCCAGTGGCACGGTGTCCTCCGATGGACACGAGTTCAGCATTGCCCCGTGGAGAACGAGGCTCAGAAGGCGAGGACAGGGCGTCAGAGGGGCAGGGCCTGGGCTTGGCCTCGCCTCCGGGTCCTGGTGGCAACGGGCACAGGAGCAGGGCTCCGGGCGGCCTGGGTGCAGCGTGCGTGTCTCCGCAGGGCAAGCCTGACTTGAACACGGCCCTCCCGGTCAGGCAGACGGCTTCCATCTTCAAGCAGCCGGTGACCAAGATCACCAACCATCCCAGCAACAAAGTGAAGAGCGACCCCCAGAAGGCCGTGGAGCAGCCCCGGCAGGTGAGCGTGCAGGCCCCGCTCCAAGTCCTGGGTCGCCCCAGCTTGTCCACTCGTTAAGGGCAGTGGGTCCCTCTACCTGAGTGCCATGGTTGGCCGTGGCCGCCCCAGAACCGAGTTCTCTGGGGAGCAGGGTTGGCTGCCGGGGCCCTGGGCCGCTGCATCCTCGCGCAGGTGGTTGCGTCTCGGGGGGGGGGGTTGTCTCCAGGGAGCGCGTGGGCGGCTTTATAACCCACTCTTCAAGAATCGGACCCGCGGTGTGTCCAGGCGTGTTTTCGGATGCTCACTGGGCCGCGGGTGTGCCAGACAGCAGCCTTTTGGGGACCGTGACCCGTCAGTATGGACGGTGCATTCGCTATCCTAGGTTCCCATCCTGCCTAGAATCAGGGTTCATGTTTCTCTGCCCTGGGAGGATGGCCCTGGCCCCTTCTGTGTCCTAAGTGGGGACACCAGCAGCCCCAGCCAGCGTGGGGGTCAGGTCGTGCAGGTGGCTCCGACCGTCCCAGCTGCTCCGGGCCACCTGCCGTGGACCTCACGTCTGTCTGTCTGGCGGCAGCTCTTCTGGGAGAAGAAGCTGAGCGGCCTGAATGCCTTTGACATCGCTGAGGAGCTCGTGAAGACCATGGACCTCCCCAAGGGCCTGCAAGGTAACCCTGGCTCCAGGGTGGGTGGGGGGAGCCCCCTGCCTGTGCAGACGACCCCTCGGAGAGGCAGAGCACAGCTGGGGGTGCAGTGGGGGCTGGACCAATAGGACGTGTGTCCTGAGTCCCAGAGGGCCCGGGCTGTAGCCTTGTTCCTACACTGTGAATGGCACATGCTGCTCCTCACCTGTCGTGCACGCGGTCGCCTACCTGTAAGGGTTTTGGAGACAAACCCAGGGCTGAGGGACAAAGGCTGGTGCGTGGTGGCAACCGCGCCTCCTGCTCCCCGGCAGGCGTGGGGCCCGGCTGCACCGACGAGACCCTGCTGTCGGCCATCGCCAGCGCCCTGCACACCAGCACCATGCCCATCACCGGGCAGCTCTCGGCCGCCGTGGAGAAGAACCCTGGGGTGTGGCTGAACACGGCGCAGCCACTCTGCAAGGCCTTCATGGTGACCGACGAGGACATCAGGTAGCCGCCGTCCCCTCCCCCTCATTTGTGGCCAGTGTGTCTCTGAGCCTTGGGACGTGTGAAGCCTTTGAGTCACCTGCTGACGGGGCGAGTACCGGCTGTGGCTGGGTACGAGGGAGGGGGCCATGGAGCATGGCAGGAGCAGGAAGTGTGGGGGGGTTGACAGGCGGAGCTGGACACGTCCCAGGGCCTGAGGCGGTGGTGCCCAGGGCAGGGAGACAGCGTGGAGGCGTCCTGGCAAAGTGCTGGTGCGAACTGGCACCGTACGGAAAATGTCTAGAAGTCCTGAAGGGTGTGCGCTTGCTGACACCCAGGAGGCCGGTGTGCAGCCAGTTCCCTGGGAACCCTGGGGGGGACCGGGGACAGCAGTTGCAGCCGCTGGAGTGGGGGTCGGTGCGCGGTGGTGTTTTTTGTCAGGAACCAGGTGGGCACATGAGGAACTCGGTGCCCTGTGGGAGATGAAGGCAGGGAACTGAGATGCCCCGGCCCACCCCACGGCGGGGTGGAGAGTGGCGGCGGCGGGTGCTGCCCGGCAGGCAGGCCGCACCCGTGGTGTGGTGCAGCTGAGCAGAACTTCCAGAACACAGGTCGCTACAGTGAAGGCCTCAGGCCACGGGTCAGGGAGGGGGTTTGGTCCCACCGGGGAGGACGTGAGTGGCCGGCCGAGTGGAGGGGGAATGGGAAGACGCTGGGATGGGACCAGGCCCGCATTCGCCAGACCCGGTGGCAGACACGTTGGGGTCATGTCGCAGTGAAGACGTGGAGCTCCAGACAAGGGAGGCGGGCAGGAGCGCGGGCCGGGCCCCGGCAGCTGCGGGGCCACGGTGACAGAGGCCCAAAGGCAGCGAGCCATCCCCCTCCAGAGTCTCACGTGCAAAGCTTGTCATTCGTGAGACCAGTGGGTCGGGCCAGAAGCAGTGGACCAGACTCCGACTGTGAACCCCGCTGAGGCGATAGGTAGCCGAAGGGCCACAGGGGCGCAGACTGGAGGCGGCGGGCAGACAGGGGACCGCCGTGCTGGGCGGGGGAGTAGCCGGGCAGCGCAGTGGGGTTGACATCTGTCTGAGTGTTTGGCACCCGGCCCCCACCAGGCCGAGTGGGTGCAGTTCCTGGGAGGCTGAGCATGGCCGCTGGCCCGAGACGGGAGTGAGGGCTCAGACCCCAAAAGTGACCTGCCCATGTGTGTCTGCGCATCCCTTCCCCCTGGCTTCGCACCCCAGTCTTCCAGAGACAGGGACGTGCCCTGCCAGCTCGTCCATGTGTTCCCAGGAAGCAGGAGGAGCTGGTGCAGCAGGTGCGCAAGCGGCTGGAGGAGGCGCTGATGGCCGACATGCTGGCCCACGTGGAGGAGTTGGCCCGGGATGGCGAGGCGCCACTGGACAAGCCAGGTGCTGATGAAGATGACGAGGACGATGACGAGGACGAGGAGCCCGACCAGGACGCAGACATGGAGCACATGTAGCGGGGTGGGCATGCTTGGCAACAGGGCACTGACCGCGGGGGGTGACCCTGGAATCCTGGGGACTTGTTCTGCACCGAGTGGCAGCTGTGCTGGAGCACCCATGTCCCTGGAGGGGTCTGGGTGGCCACGTTGCAGCATTAATGCCCCGTCTCCCCCTGAGGCCCCTGTGTGGGGACCAGCCTTGGTGGGGAAAGGTGCCCCTTGCCCTTCCCAGGCATGTATCCTCCCCAGGCCTCGGGGACACCTTGTGGGCATGGCTGGAGGACAGCCCCCCACATTTGCTCTTCTCCAAAGGGCCTGTTGCTGCTGGGCTGGGCTGGCCGGGCCCCTGGACTTGCTGTCACCACCTGAGCTCCTCGCATGGTAGCCTGTGGGGTCCCCATGGGCCAGAGAAACGTTCTTGAAGCATCTTGCCTCCCAGTCTGCAAGTGAGGGACAGGCCATCCGCCTGCCACCCTCCAGAGGGGGCGTGTGGGGCAGCGCTCCACATGCCCACGCGGCCGGGAGAAGCCGTGATGCTTGGAGCGTGTCCGTTGGCTCACCACAACCCAGACGTTTTCAATAAATCGGTGGTACACCCGGGGCTGGATGTCCCATATCTGCCTCACCTTTTGTGTTTGCTGCACGTGGACGTGAACTCTGGCCTTTGAGTCCAAAAGCCTCACTGTCTGCAGCCCAGCGGGATCTGCCCACGGGTCGGTGACGGGGGAGGACTGTTCATGGCTGGAGGCCTGTGTGGCCTGACCAGAGCTGGCACTGGGGCCCAGGCTTTTCTGCCCCAAGGTGCATTGTATGGCTGAGCACTTCCAAGGGGGAACACTGGGGACACTGGCTCCTAGGGACAGAGGGTGTCAGAACCTTGGGCAAGGGGTGCCACCCTGTCCTTGTTGTGCCCTAGCTAGCAGCCTGTGACTGTCTGCAAGGACCCAGGTTGCTGAGTTCTTTGGCCACCTGAGCAGTCAGGCTGCAGGTTGGCATTTGGGGCAGGGGTGACGTGGGAGCCCTCAGAGCTGTGGGGTCACTGCCAGCTCCCTTCCCCAAGGACACTGGTGCAGGTGTTTGAACGGACGGCTCCATCCCCAGCCAGGTTGAAGCACAAATCCCGAGAACTGTGAAGGCTGCCTGGGTGCTTGTGGCGAGCTCTGCCCTGTGTGGGCCCTGGTGCCGGTGTGGGGGGTCTGGCCACCACGGGTCCCCAAGAAGGCCCCTCTGAGGCCACAGCCTCTCAGGACGAAAAGCCCTGGGTGGGAGAACTGGCCCCGCCTCGCAGAAGCTCCGGATGAGGGGCTGCCGGGAGGCTGCTGTGGGTAACAGCTGAATAAAGCCATCTCAGGGGAGCGCAGTGGTTCGGTCTGAAGCCCAGTGTCTGTCTGATAGATGTGGGCCTCACCCAGGCCCCCAGGGACTGCACCCTGTGTGCCATCGTCCTGGGCCGGTAGCGATAGGGAACTGAGGAGAGTGCAAGTTCTCTGTGGCCTTGAGAGGTGCAGGCCTTCAGACAGGGCCCAGCCCTGTCAGTACAAAGCCACGTGTGGAGGCTTCCAGAAAACATGGGGCGCTTGGAGTCCCAGTGTACCGTGGGGACACCTCAGGGTGGGGTGCACAGGGACACAGCCCTCGTGGCCAGCGCTAACAGGTCCAGTGGACACTTGGCCCCTCGCCTGCCTGCGTGGGGTCTCTGTCCGTCTCTGTTCCTTCCCAGGTCTCTCCCGTGCGTTGTCTGTGGTCAGCCCTGCCCATGCCAGGCCCTGACCCGGCTTGCCTGGGGGCACCAGCTAGAGAGTGGTGGGGCAGCCTGAGAAGGTCTCTGACTGCGGGACCCCGCCTCTGGCCGCTGGGAGGCCCTGAGCACTCTTGGGGCGGGGCCCTTGGCATTCTGCGTGAGGATGGGCCACCTCGGCTCATCACAGCCCCATGCCAGGGCCCACGCTGGCGCGGAGCCACCTTCCAAGCTCCAGAGCCCCTCCTGAACTCTCCTCTCCCAGTGAGACCCCCGGCAGCAAGGGCGCTGGCGTTTCTGACGCCGAGCTGTCCCCAGCCCCAGGCAAGCAGAGCTTTCTGAAGCACCCCACAGCCCGCCTGGGGTGCCGCCTCGCCTGTGCGAGCCTCCTGTGGTGGCTGGCACAGGTCGCCATGAACCATGACAAACCACACGCAGTGACCCTCTGACAGGTGTGGGGTCGGGAGACCAGGGCGGGTCTTCTGGGGTTAGACTCAGGTGCTAGCAGGGCTGGTCCCTGCCTCATCATAGTCAGAGCCAGCTGCACAGCCTCGTCCGTCTCTGAGGCTTCCCCTTATGAGGACCCTGCGAGGACACTGGTCCCCGGGAACCCAGGGTCGTCCTTATCTCAGGGACCTTGATCTCCACCTGCAGAGTCCCTCTGCCTCGGGAGGCGACACGTCTGCAGGTCCCATGGATTGGGGTGAAAGTCTTTGTAGTTCACTATTCACCCCCCCCCCATTCAACCTCCCTCGCCCCGTCGCCCTTAGGGCCAGGAGCAGCGCGCCCCTGGGATAGGACCGTCGGGCTTCCTTCCGTCACGGGAAGCATTTATTGGGCGCCCGCTGTGTCCTAGGCCTCCCGGGGCCCCGGGAGGACCCTTAGGAGACGCGGGCGGCGACTCCCCCGGCCCGCTCCTCACGAGGAATTCCGCGGGGCACTCGGGGGGCTGCGGCGCCCACAGAAAGGCCGTGGAGGAAGGGCCGCGGGGTGGGGCGGCGCTGCGGGCGCCGGCGGGGCAGGGTCGGACGGTCCAGGAGTCGGCCCCCGGCGGACGTCCGCGCGGCGCGGTCGCGGCCGCGAACACTTCGCGCCGGGGCACGCGGGCGCCCGGACCGCCCCGGAAGCCCGCAGGACAGGTGCGTGCGGGGGCCGGGCCGGGTCCGAAGGTCGGCCGGGCCGCCCGGCGTGCGGGGCGGGGCGGGGACCGGGGCGGGCGCCGCCGGGACATACCTGCGGCCGCGCCCACACGTGCGGGCGGGCCGGGGCGCTGGCGCCGGAGGCGGTGGGGCCCGCGCCACGTGACCGCGCGCGGCGCGCGTGCGCCCTGCGCGGCGCCCATTGTTGGCGGCGCGCGCGTCACGGGGGCGGGGCCGGGGCGGGGCGCGCGGCCGGAGGGAGGTGGCGGGAGGGAAGGAGCGTCCGCGCCGCCGCCGCCGCCGCGAGAGACCCTCCACCGCCGCGAGCCCCGCCGCCGCGAGTCCCGCCGCCGCCGCCGCCGCGCCGCCCCGGAGGAAGCCGAGCCGCGCCCGCCCGAGCGGCCCCGCGCCGCCGCGCCCGCCGCCCCGCCCCGCCGCTGGATGCCGGCGGCCGGCGGCCGAGCTCTCAGAGGCGGAGGGCGGCGGCGCGGGCGGCGGCGGCGGCGGCGCGGGCGGCCGGCGGCCGACAGGCGGGGGCGCGGGCCTGAGCGCTAGCGCCAAGCCCGGCTCCACCGGCCAGCCCGACGGCGGCGGCGGCGGCGCGGGCGGCGGCGGGCCCGGCGCGCCGGCCGGCGGCGACCCCAGCCCGGGACCCCCGCCGCCGCCCGCGTCCGAGGGCGCCGAGGAGGCCGCGCCCGCGCCCCGGCCGCCGCCCGAGCCCGACGACGCCGCCGCCGCGCTGCGCCTGGCGCTCGGGCGGCTCTCGGCGCTGGGGCTGGGCGGCCGCGACGGCGAGGGGGCGGTGGGGGGCGCGGATGGCGCGGCGGTGGCGGCGGAGCCCGCGACTCCCGACGGGCCAGAGGTGGCCGGGGCCCCGCCGGAGCCCGCCGCCAGCCCCCCGCCGCGGCCGTCGCCCCCCGACGTGTTCGCGGGCTTCGTGCCTCACGCCGCGGCGCTGGGCCCGCCGCCGCCGCTGCTGGCCGAGCAGATGAGCGTGATCGGCAGCCGCAAGAAGAGCGTGAACATGACCGAGTGCGTGCCCGTGCCCAGCTCCGAGCACGTCGCCGAGATCGTGGGGCGCCAGGGTGAGTGTCGCCGTCGGGGGCGCAGCCCGGGGGTCCCCGCGCCACGGCCCAGCCCCGCGGGACTCGGGCCTCCGCGGCAGCCCGTGCGCCTTTGTCCTGCCGCTGGCCACGGGGAAAGTTGGGCAGAGCCCGCGCGCCGCCCCCCGCGCCCCGGCCCGGCGCTGCCTTTGTCTGGCATCTCCGGCCCGAAGGGCCAGGCCGCGGGCCGTGCCATCCCGGACCCGGCCGGCTGCACGGTGGGCACTCCGCACCTGAAACGGGCGCGGGGTGTGCAGGCTCGGTGTGGGGGGGGGCCCGGCGCTCAGGCAGGTGCGGGAGAGAAGTTCGGCTGCTCAGAGGGCAACGGGCATCACTACTTGCCAGTCTGGAGACCCTGTTGGGTGTGGGGTGCAGGACAGGATGAGAGAGGATCCCACCCTGCTCCCAGGACCAGCCCAAAATTTGCAGGCGTGTGGAAGGACCAGCTGTAAAAGCGACCCCCTGGGTCTAACCCCATGGCCCTTGCCTGGCAGGCCAGCAGGCCGCAGTACCCGTGTGTGGGGGTCCCGGCAGCGGCATTGCCCGAGCGTCCCTGTAGCCGCCCCATTGTTCTCTTTGTTAGAGAGCCAGGCTGAGATTTGCAGGGTGACATCAGGCCGGCCGCCGCTCATTGGCCCTGGAGCTGTGGGGCGGGCGGAGGGTGGTGGGCAGTGCCCGGCCCAGCACACACC
Source organism: Cynopterus sphinx (assembly GCA_030015415.1). Taxonomy (NCBI): domain Eukaryota; kingdom Metazoa; phylum Chordata; class Mammalia; order Chiroptera; family Pteropodidae; genus Cynopterus; species Cynopterus sphinx. The sequence goes on along the minus strand of CM057390.1, from coordinate 37,099,685 downwards.
CACCCACCCTGGTGGCTGCTGCCCACCGGCCCCAACTTTCCCCTGTCTGCGTGCTCGCACCTTCCCGATCCCTGCTGGCCTCCTGTGGTCAGCCTGGTTCTAGAACTTGGGGTGGGGCCTGGGCGGTGCTTTAGATGGGGCTGCAGGACACTCCTGTTGGGGGTCCTGGCCTCCAGCTCCCAGGAACAGGACCCAGAGAAAGGTCGGAGGTGGCTTGAATTATAGTGACCTGTCACCCTTACTCCTGCCATGGGGATGCTCTGCTAGTCTGAGTGGGTGGGGTGGCCAGGCCAGCAAGCTCCCTGCCATTCGTTTGTCCTCTCCACGTGTGGACACGAGGAGGGCCAGTGCTGGGCCCTGGGACCTGCCATCAGGAGTGAGAGTGACGGGGTCAGGTCACTCTGCGTCCTCCTGGCTGCCTCCAGGGTCTGGCGCAGCAAGACGCGGGCCACCACCCTCTTGCCCCCACTTTGGCCCCCGTACCCCATCACTGCACTGGCAGGTGTAGCAAGGTAGTTGCCACATGCCCTGTGCCCAGAAGCCTGCTAGTGGGCTGCGTGGAAACCGAGGCAAGGGGGCCATCCGCTCGGTCACTGGGCTGGTCTGCTGGACACGTCCTGTGTGATCACGTGTATCCTGGCGCCCAAAAGTCCTTGCAGGGAGGCTTCGCCACATGGGTGGCGGGAGTCAGGTCGAGGACAGGCACCTGGGGTGTTGGGGACCAGCCTGGATTCTTGGCCTTGGCCGACTCAGGTAGGCTCTGGAGCTCCGCCTGCAGAGTGGGTGACCCTGGGCATGTGAGAGCCCCTCTCTGTGACGGGGGGACAGCGCCACCTCAGGGTTTCCGTGTGGACTCCGGCAATCCACTGCTTCTGACCTGACCCTTGCACGGTAGCTGCCCCGCAAGTGGGGTGCAGGGTACAAGAGCATGCACGCGGGCGGTTGGCACGGCCCCGGCTCCAAAACCGTCCAGGGCTCTTGCCCTCTCCCACCCTGAAGACTGTGCCCCAGCTCCGCCCCCTCCCCTCCCCCGTCACCCACCCCGCTGTCCAGCCTGTGGGGCCCTGGACACCAGGCCTGCCCCTTCCGACGGCTCAGGCTGTCCCTCGCACCCCGAAGTCCTCATCTTCGTCCGTCGAACGCCAGGGCAGGGCGGACTGCAGCCCTGGTGGGCCCGCCTCCCACAGCTCCAGGAAAAGTGGGGTCCCCGGGAGGTTGTGGGTGGGCCTCTCCCTGCAGTCAGTGCACACCGGGGGTGACCTTGGGCCTGTGCCCTCCCCCCATGCCACCCACGCCTTTCACCCCAGGTGATCCGTGTCCGCATGTGACCATGGCCAGGGCGGGACTCAGCGGCGCTGGGTCTTCAACACTGGGCCTGGGACAGTGCCTACACCACAGGCAGGATGAAGGACTGCCCCAGCCCCGTGGGCATTGGGTGCTCTTTCTGGTGGCCAGGGACACTGCAGGGGTGATGGGGTTTGTGCTTTGGTGCTGTCTGTCCACTGTGGGGCATCCAGAGGTCCCCGAACCTGAGTTGGGGTGCTTTGTATTGGCAAGTGTAGACCTGTGCTGGGGCTTCCCGTCGTGTCCCTGTGTCACAGACAAGCCAGCTTCCACAGACCACTCTGCTGTGTGCTGCCCAGCCGGGACTGCACCCCACTCTGGCCCTGCCTAACTGTGGGAGCTTGTCTCTGCCTCGTCTCACTTCTGGGCTCCGCTTCTCCTTCTCAGGCATGTCTCCTGCCTCCCCACAATCTGAGGTTTCCTCTGTGAGTGTAGCTGGTCACCTGCAGGGCCTGGTTCTCTGGGTGCCCAGCCCATGGGTGGCCCCAGGACCCCCCGGAGTGAAGGGAAGTGAGGGGCTGCCTTCATCTGGGTTCTTCTGGGGACCCTCAGGCTCCCCACTTTGAGGGGAGGGTCCCGCTGCAGTGGGGTGCTGGGGCCTGGGCCACGAGCCAGCCTCAGGAGCAGTCGCCACACTCCCAGGCTCATCTGGTCTCCTGGGGATAGTTGCCCAGGAGCCAACACTTTAGCCTGTGCCCACCAATCAGTGGTGGGGCTCAGCCCTCCATCCTCACACACGCTTGCTGTACCCCACCATCCCTACTGGTACAGGGTATGGTGGGGTCACTCAGGGATCCCCAGTTTCCTGGCCTGCGCAGCCCCAACCCTCAAGCTCTGCCCCCTCTTGGGGTCTTGGCGTGAGTGGGGGATTTGGGACCAACAGTTGTCACAGCTGAAGTGCAGTCGGTGAATCAGGGTCCTCTCGGTCCCTGAGGGCTCCTCCTGGGGTCACCCAAGGGGAAGCTCATGGTTCCTATCACCCTGACACCGAGTCAGCTTCAGCCTTGTCCAGCTGCATGCACGTGCCGGGAATGAGACCCGCCACCCCTCCTGTGTGCAGGGTGGCCCAATGCCCTCCAGTCCCCTCCCCTTGTTACGGGAGCAGGGTGTCTTCCTGGGTCCCTCTCCAGATCTGCGAGGCTGGGTGTTTCAGTCCCCCTCTTGCTGGTGAGACCGCTGGGGCACAGGAAGCTTCCCTCGAGGGCCCAGGGTGGTCCCCACGGCACCAGCCCTCAACGCACAGTCCCCTTCCTCAGGGAATTCGGAAAGTCTGGCATTGCGAGCTGGGGCCTGGCCCTGTCAGGGTGCCCTTCTCGTAGGAGGGGCACCAGGCTGTGATTTGATGTAGAGAAGGGAGAGGACTGGAGGCGGGGATTGTGGGGACAAGGACAAGGGGCAGGGGGAGCCACAGGAGGAGACAGGACTGACGGTGTGATTTGAAAGCCACCCTCCACCCCAACTACCAAAGAAGGAAGAGACCTTCCCGGCAGAAGTGGCAGCAGCTGCAGGCCAGGGTGGGTTTCTGGGCCATGGAAGCGATGCAGGTGTCAGGATGATGCAGCCATGGGGGGTGTAGCTAAGGACCAGGGGTGGGGCCTGGACATTGGGGGGGATCCTCCCTGGAGGTCACCCACCCCTATCCACCCCACCTGCTTCTGCTCCAAGCCCTGGATGGGGGCTGCTGTCTTTCTCGGGCATGGGTTGGGGCCACCCGGGGTCGCCCCAGTCCCTGGTTCAGGACCGGTCTCCTTGATCCTGTCCTGGGCTGATGGTCCTGCCAACTTTGTATCCTCCGGCTGTGAAGTTAGCAACACTGATTCCTCTCAATGCTGCCCTGTTTGCATTGATACAATGTCCCTGTGTCCCTCTAGCCTCCCCCGGAGCCTGATGGGGGTGGGGGTCTCCCAGGCTACTAGGCCTGGACTCAGGATGTCTCAAAAGGCCCTGGCAGTGGGGGTGGGGGTAGCAGGGACCTGGGCTGGTGCCGCATCAGAGATCCACCGGCCCTGCCTACATGGCACTCCTGCCCCCCTCCAGGGGTCAGGACCCCCGGCCCAGACAGCGGGCACAAAACCAAGTGTCCTTCAGAGTCTGGGACCCTTGGAGGCATCCTGAGTTCAGGCCCGGGCATCTGCATCGGGCTGAGACCCAGCGGCTTCCTGGAGCTGTGAGGGTCACATGGCTGCAGTTGGCGTCAGGATCGCATTCGAGTCCTAGAGCCTCGTCGAAATGAACTGTCTCAGAGCGTGGAGGGTGGCAGTCTGACATCGAGGCGTTGGCCACGCTCCCTCCAGAGGCTCCGGGGGACAATCTGTCCCTTGCTCTCCCAGCGTCTGGTCACTGCCATCAGTGCTCCATGTCCCTTGGCCTGGAGCCACATCGCTCCGACCCCTGCCCCCCCCGGTCACGTGCCATCTTCCGTGTGCCTATGTGTCCAGCTGTAACAACGCCAGCCATCAGATCCAGGGCCCACCGCGCCCCAACACGGACTCATTTTAACATTGTCTGAGGGGCTCTGCTTTCTGAATAAGGCCCCCTCGGAGCTCATGGCTGGACCTGAATTTGGGAGCCGCTCTTCAACCCACGACAGAGTCCTCCTGGCCTTGTTGCGTTTCTGCCAACCATGGGGCACCCAGCTCAGGGGAAACTGAGGCCCCAGGCTTGGAGGTGGCTTATCTGAGATGAAAGCCTGCAGGGGGTTCGGCCCGCAGGTGAGGGGCTCAGCTGGCTGGCCCCTGAAGCCACTGCCTGGGAAGGGCTGTCCCGGGCAGGGGTCCCCATCCTCACCCGTGTGCCCATGCCCCCCCACAGGGTGCAAGATCAAGGCCCTGCGCGCCAAGACCAACACATACATCAAGACGCCCGTGCGCGGCGAGGAGCCGGTGTTCATTGTGACCGGCCGCAAGGAGGATGTGGAGATGGCCAAGCGGGAGATCCTGTCGGCCGCTGAGCACTTCTCCGTGATCCGCGCCACGCGCACCAAGGCAGGCGGGCTGCCGGGCACGGCGCAGGGCCCGCCCAACCTGCCGGGCCAGACCACCATCCAGGTGCGCGTGCCCTACCGCGTGGTGGGGCTGGTGGTGGGGCCCAAGGGCGCCACCATCAAGCGCATCCAGCAGCGGACGCACACATACATCGTGACGCCCGGGCGCGACAAGGAGCCAGTGTTCGCCGTGACGGGCATGCCCGAGAACGTGGACCGCGCGCGCGAGGAGATTGAGGCGCACATCACGCTGCGCACCGGCGCCTTCACCGATGCGGGCCCCGACAGCGACTTCCACGCCAACGGCACGGACGTCTGCCTGGACCTGCTGGGCGCGGCCGCCGGACTCTGGGCCAAGGCGCCCAACCCGGGCCGGCGGCCACCAGTGCCCGCAGCCGCTCTGCGTGGGGACAGCTCCCTGGGCGCGCCGGGGGGGCCAGAGGCCTTCTACCCCGGCGGCCGCGGGGCGCCACCGGTGCCAGACACGAGCCCCGCCAGCCCATACGGCGGCTCGGGCAACGGGGGCTTCACGTTCGGCGGGGACGGCCCCGGGGCGCCCACAGGCCCCCCCGCCCCCGAGGACTGCGACTTTGGCTTCGACTTCCTGGCGCTGGACCTGACCGTGCCCGCCGCGACCACCATCTGGGCCCCCTTCGAGCGCGCCGCGCCGCTGCCGGCCTTCAGCGGCTGCGTGGCCGCCAATGGGGCCCCCGCGCCACCCACCGCGGGCGTCCGGCGCAGCAGCGGGGCGGGCACCCCGCGCCACTCGCCCACACTGCCCGAGCCCGGCGGCCTGGGCCTAGAGCTGCCGCTGGCCCGGCGTGCCGCGCCCGACCCAGTGGGCGCCCTGCCCTGGCGCCCGCCGCAGGGCCCCCTGGCCGCCTTCCCCGCCGGCGCTGGCTTCGCGGCGGCCGCAGCGTGCGCGCCCCCGGACTCCAGCGCTGCCGACGGCGGCCACAAGGCTGCTGCCGCCTCGGGGTGCGCCGTGGCGCCCGCCCCCGGCCCGGCGCGCGAGTGCGTGGTGTGCGCCGAGGGCGAGGTGATGGCCGCGCTGGTGCCCTGCGGCCACAACCTCTTCTGCATGGACTGCGCAGTGCGCATCTGCGGCAAGAGCCAGCCCGAGTGCCCCGCCTGCCACACGCCCGCCACCCAGGCCATTCATATCTTTTCCTAGCAGGGTGCGCCCGGGCGGGGCTGGGGGGGTGCCGGGCGCGCGCCCAGTGTTTACAGACGAGCTTTAACTCCGTCCCAGGCGTGGCGACGGCGCCGCCGGGGCCCAGTGGCGCCTCAGTTCTTAGCAAATAGCAGTATTGAGTGGACAGGTTAAAATAAAGAGAGAGAAAAGGTCTGTTGCACTTTTTATTTGAGACACGCCCCGCCCCCTCCCAGGGTGAGCTTTTTAAGGAAAAAAATAACTACGATTTTTACAACCACCCGCTGTCCTTTTCTACGGGGTGGAACCCAGATCTGACTGAGTTTTCGCGCAGGCTTGGCCTCTGTGGTGAGTCCCGCCGCGAGGACGAACACGTTTTTACTCCCTCTTCGGGGCGAACCGGTCACCTTTTTGTACAACAGCCCTGCACAGGCCAGAGGGGGGTCGGGGGCGAGGGCAGCCCAACCAGAAACTTTTGACTTTTTTTTTTTAATTATTAATCCCCTTCTGCTGTGGTTTATGTTGTCGGTTTTTTAATTTTTAAAAATTTTTTTTAAACTTTTACTTTTTACCTGTGTATATGTAGTGGATTTATAGGGAAATATGTACTTTATGGAATAAATTTTAAGAACTAAAATATATTTTATTTTAAAGTAACGGACCTTTAATCTTACACAGCTAAATTACTGATTATATATTTGCTGAGCTGACTTAAGGGTTCAGAAAATTGTATCAAGAGTTTTATTTTTTGACTCCAAAGCCTTCTTAATAAAATCTTTTTACTACACGTGAGCCCTTGGCGTGGTGTGGGGCGGTGGGCACTGGGGAGGGTGGGCCGTGGAGGGGTGTTCAGACTCAGTTCCTCCCATTCCCCAGACCAAGAAATGAGGGCTCGTGAACCCCCAATTCCCGCTCCTCTGCAAGCCAGGCACCACACCCTGTTCTAGCCAGCATCTGGCCTGCAGGGGGTGGTGATCCAGCCAGGCCCCCCTTTCTTAGGGCTCAGGTCCCCCACGTCCTTGGAGATGACCAACCGTGGGGCCAGCCGTGGCCACTGAGAAGGTGGCAGTGCCAAGCTGTCTTCCTGGGCACCTGCCCAGCTCCATGGCTTGCGCGCCCCCCCATCCTCCCTCCATAGGGCAGGATCCACCCACCATAATACAGATGGGGGATAAAGGTCGGGGAGCCCACCTCTAGGGCTGGATCCCACTACCTCCCAGGCCCCAAAGGTCACCTGTGTGCTGAGCCACAGGCGTCAGTCCCCAGCTACCATGGTCGAGTTGGGAGCAGAGGACGTGGCCCATTGGGTCACCAGACATTTTCCAGGGCTGGGGCTGGCAAGGAGGCAAGGACCGGGGGACCAGGAGCTGGGCCTGCAGGAGTTGGTGGGTGCTGCCAGTTTTGAAAAAATGGAAGGAAGGTGTGGAGTGCAGGGCGGGTGTAATGACAGGGACAGGGAGGGACCTGGGGCCAGCGTCCCCACAGGCTGACCTCCCTGAGGAGTAGGCAGTGAAGAGGGTCAGGGGGACAGCCCACTAGGCAAGCTACAAGGCATGGTGGAACAGCCCAGAGGGCTTCCGGGAGGAGGCAGGGGGCTTGGGACAACGAGTCAAGTGGGCCAACAGGAAAGGACGAGAGAGCAGCCACAGATGCTCTTCGTGGTCATTTGTCCTGGCTGTCACAGACAGGTGGGCAGGCTCAGCCTGGGCTGGTCCACGCTTCAGCTGGAGTTTCTTCGACTCGTGGCAGCGGCCCAGGTGACCTGGGCTGAGGTCGGGCTGCCACTGGATTGCAGAGGTGGCGGAGGCAGCAGGGAGGTGAGTCTGTGAAGACATGGGAGAGGAGGAGAGGGAGAGAGAGAGGGCTGAGCGGGCAGGGGCCAAGAGTAGTGGGTGCTCAGGGAGGAAGTGGGGACTGGGGCCTGAGGGAGGGTCCCAAAGAGAGTGGGAATCATGGGGGCCGGGTTTGGTCTGGGGTCTGCAGGGGGTTGGGGGTGTGTTTCTCAGAGTGACCTTGTGAGTCAGCCAGCCAGTTTGCTGCTGTAATCTGGGGACAGAAGAGGAGCCTGACACTCGAGGCCCTGGATCCAGCCATGCCTGAAGGCTGCCCTTGTCATCCTTTCACTTGTGAGTGCCAACAAGCCTTCCTCTTTGTTTAAGCCCCTGGGAGCTGGAGTAACTCGCGCTCAGAACCACCTACAGGGACCAAAATTCTTGGCCAGGGAGCTGCGAAGTGCTTTTTGGAGCAAAAACACTGTGCACGTAGCTTTGCCATGCCTCGGCATACTCGGGAAAGCCTGGGGCTGAGGCCTGGCCAGCGTCCTGGATGCCAGCTCACCCCCTCGTTGCCGTCTCTGCTGGTCCACAAAGGCTGGACACAGCCCACCTCAGCCCTGTACGCTCCCACTGGCTCACGGTGGACTTCAGTGGCCAACAGAATTTAAATGGAAATAGTCACATGGGGCTGCTGGCTCCTGTATTGGGCAGCATCTCTCTAGAACATTCCAGTCTGGTGCCGACCGGTAGAACTTCACCAAAGCATGGAGAAGAGGAGGAGCCAGCAGCCACATAGGGTCACCAAGCTTGAGAAGTGGCTTGAGGAACCGAGAGATGGAAGGTTTTGTTTTCTTGGGCTTCAATTTAAATACAAATAGCCGCAAATGGAACGGGAAAGCAGGCGGGAGGCTATGTTCTGTGCAGACTTTGGATAATGTTCAAGAAAGCAAGGGCAGTGGAAAGGCCGCCACGCCCTGAGGTTGTCAGAGATTGTCAGTGGCTGGGTCCCCGACCAGCATGGCCCCAAAGCAACAAAGTCCACAGAGGACGGACAGCTCGTGGGCTGTATGGTCAGCAGAGTAACAGCCACGATTCTAGTCTCCATGACCTTTGAATGTGTCCCCTCACACGGTAAAGGGGCTTTGCAGATGGGATTCATTCAAGGCCCCTGAGACGGGAACTACCCTGGGTTCCTAAGGACCCAGTGTCCTCACAGGGTCCTCATAGAGGGGATGGGGGAGGGTCACAGTCAGAGACATGAACAAGGCCATGCTACTGGCTGTGACGAGGGGGCAGGGGTTGTGAGCCAGGGATGTGGTGCCTCTAGCAGCTGAAAAGGCCAGAGATGGTTCTCCCTGGAGCCTCCGGACAGCCTGGCCCTGCTCGCACCTGGGTGTAGGAATCCTGACCCCAGAACTGTCACAGAATAGATCTGCATTGAGTCACCAAGTTCATGGTCATTGTTGCCAATGACACGCACAGCTGTGTTAAAGCTGTCCCTGACTCCTCAGAGAAATGGTCGATCCTATGGCCTTCCCAGGGCAGGCAGGTGAGCCTGGACATTTCGAGGTGTCAGAACATAAGGACATGCTCAAAAGACCCCACAAAAATGGGGACATGTCGAAAGGACCCAAGAGCCACCAACTGAGAGAGCTCCCAGTGGAGTGGCAGCAGGGCCGAGGCTACTCATTCTGGAAGACGCAGGACGCCCATTTATTTGAATTTCAGAGAAACCGCGGGTCATTTTGTGTGTGTGCAGGTTTATCCCAAACACGGCCGGGGACAGCCCGCACTCCGCCCACGGCGATCGGTAATTCCTCTGAAGTTCGGATCGGCCCGGCGGCCTGAATTTCTGCTGAACCTGGTAACTGGAAGGAGGAGGGGGAGAGAGTGGCTCGCTGGTGCCCGGGGGATTGCATCCCGAGAGCTGCTCTGGCAGGTCAAGGTGGGCAGAGCTCCCGGGTCGTGGCGGGGGGGGGGGGGGGGGCGGGGCACCCGGACGGGAACCAGCTCCCGAGCATTTTCTGATTCGGACCGAGCGCCTGGATCGTCGCCACGGCCGGGAACGGGTTTGGTCTGCGGCGGGAACCGGGGGATGGGGGGGGGGAGGCGCCGAAACCCCCGCACCCTCCCGGGTGGCGCTCCCCGGAGGGACCCTGCGGCCCTGCGGCGCAGTCCGTCCTCTGCCGCCCCCATGTGGCCGGCGCCGCACACGACACTCCGCCGGCGCCGGCCTTGGAGCTGCGGACGCCATGGGACCGGACCGGACGGGACCGAACGGGACGGGACCGCCGAGCCCTGCGTGCCCGCGCGGAGCGGGGACCAGCTCGCCGCCGCCGAGGCCGGCTGTTCGCCTCCGTGCGCCCCCCGCCCCCCGGCATGGCCCCGCAGCAGGGCAGCCCCCGCGAGGACACTGACCGCCACGCCCCCGCCCAGCGGCTCCAGCCGGAAACTGCCGACGCCGATGTCCTTGTCCAGCCTCGCGGCTCTGACCAACCCGCAGCGCCGCGCACGTGGGAGGCGCACGGCGGGCGGATTGGACTCGCGACACCCAAGTGGAGCAGCAACGGTCCGGCCCTCCGGTCCAGACGTGAGCCCGCGGTTGCCATCGGGGCCGCGCCTCAGCGCGCACGACGGCCCTCGGGGAACCCCCGAAGCCGGAGCACCTGGTTCTGCTGGGAGTACGGGGGCGCCTCCTGGCAGCGGCATCCGTACACAGGGAAGGCAACATTTACCTTTCCAGTCGCCCTAAAAGACAGATCAGTGGCGGTAAGCACAGTCGCGGTGTCGGGAGTGTCACCTCCCTCTCGTCCAGAACGTTCCATCCCCCTCCCCCTCCCCAGCACCCCCCCCCCCGCAAGCTGGAGCCCACCTGCTGTCCCTGCACGTGTGCCTGTTCTGGATCCTTCGGGGAAGTAGAGTCACACGCCGTGTGGCCTGTGTTTCGCGCCTCCCGCCGAGCGTCGCGTGTTCCAGGCCCGTTCACGCTGCAGCGCATGCCAGCGCCTCCCGCTCTTCGCGGGAACGGACCGTGCCGGCTCCTCCGGGCCTCCTCCGGGCCTCCGCGGGCCGTGTGAACAGGGCCGCTCCGGCTGTTTGCGCGGCGATTGCTCCTGAACCACCTATTTTAGAAGCTCTCGGGCACGTACCTCAGAGAGGGGTTGTCGGGTCACGTGGTGATTCTGCGTTTCGCATATTAAGGAGCCAGCAAACTGAATTTGTTTTAATTGACATTTGTATTGAGAAAATTGTAAGAAATAACACCAATTTCACGTGGATCTCACCCCCACCTTACCCAGACTTCGGATTCCCCGGTGTCACTTGCTCTGGTGTGCGTGCATGCGTGTGCATGTGTTTGTGTGTGTGTGGTCTATAATTGTATCAGCGAGTGGGTTCGTGTATCCAACCATGGCAAGGACCCCTGGAGCTGCCCTGTGATAACCTCAGACCCCTCCCTCCCACCCACTTCCAGCTCAAACCCCTTTGTCATTTCAAAAATGTTACTTAAAAGGAACATTACTGTGTGGGACCTTTGGCATTGGCCTTTAAAGTTCCCTGGGGTGAGGGTGGCCAGGTTAACCTACCCACAGCCACCTGTCCTTTCCCCTAGAAGTTTATACGTTGAGGCAACCTGCGTGCCTCAGTTTTCTCGTCTGTTGAATGGGGAGAGGAAAGCTCCAGGCTCTCAGGTGGCTTTGAGCAGGTGGGGAGCCAGACGCCCGCAGGCGGGACCTCCACCCCACCTGGTTTTCTGACGTCACACCCGGTTGCTATGGCAGCAGCCAACCGGCCCACCCGAGATGCTACCGCCTTGGCCCCGCCTTGCTTGCTGATGATTGGAGAAGGTATCTGGATCACGTGCCCCCACGGACCAATGAGAAGGTGGTCCAGAGGGGCAAAGGTAAAACTGAATTAAAGGCAATCGGCCCTCATTCTCCACAATTAAAGTGTCTTCACTGGTTTTCTTAAAAGGAAAAAATGAATTCATTTCGATTTGAAAAGGCTCTGGCCAGGCCTGGAGTGAATTCATTACCATTTCTTGAACTGCCCACCTTTGCCAGCACCCAGAAGACGCACGCTAATAACATCATTTCCAGGCGCACAGTGACGCTCTCCACAGATGATTCCAGAAGCGTTCGGTGTGAGGGCGGTTCGGGCACTTTGCCATCTCTCGACGTTCCCATACCTAGAAATAAGAAACGGCCTGGGAGGTTACAAAATTAATATATTCCGTGGCGGGTTTATTTTTAATAAACCACCATCGTGGGCGATCCTCACAGATTGTTGCTGCTCCTACGCCCACAAACAGATGGGAAGAAACACTCTAGGTAGGTCATTTTGCAAGAAACGCAGTTAAACGGGCCACGGATACTTTGTCTTGTTCTCTTCAGAAACCAGTGTTCTGGCAAGGAGAGGAGCTGGGTCCCCCGCGGGTTTTGGCAAGTTACCGCTTTGCTGGGTAACGATCCCCCCCGGAACGGAGAAACTAGAAACACTTCTTTCTTTCATATTTTCTAGGGGTCCGGGATGCAGAAGTGATTCGGCTGGGTCGTCCCGGCACGGGGTCCCTCTGGAGGCTGCAGAGCACACGTTGGCGAGGAGCTGCCTCCTCTGATGGTGCGACCGGGGCTGAGGACCCCCTTCGGGGATGGAGCCTCGCCTGGCTGCTGGCGGGAGCCCACAGCTCCTCCATCCGCCGCGTCCCCCCGCTCTGCTACCCGTCCCCACTGTGTCCTACAGTGGAGCGGCCAGCTCCCCCAGAGGAGTATTCCCGCAGAGAGTGGGCTGGGAACCTCGCCTCTTTTACGACCTAGGCGCAGAAGTCAGGGGCTGTCTCTGCTGATATCCTGGTGGTCCCACAGGCCAGCCCTGTCCAGCATGGAGGGGATACAGCCGGGGGTCAATGCCAGGAGACCTGGCCCTCCTGCAGGTGGCCCACCGCAGTGTCTGTCTGTTGTTCAGAAACACATGTCGGCCAAATGAGATGATGGTGGAATGTGAGCAGCTGCCTCCCAGACCCGCCACATGGCACCCTGGGGCCAGGAGACTGGGGTGAGGTCACGTCGCCCAGGTGCGGCCAACGAGCTTCCACCTGGGACTTTCGGGGGCACTAACCGGCAAGGGCGGCTGACTGCTGCTTTTTCCCTGGGTTTGCTGTGGAGCATGTCAGTGAGAGATGCCGAACACACAAGGCCACATGATGTGAGGCTCCATTTACATGAAACATTCAGAACAGGCAGTCTGTGGGGACAGGAAGTGGGTGACTGGGTGTCCGGGGCTGGGGAGGGGGTGGGTGTTCTGGGATGATAAGAGGCTTTGGGATTAGATAGACATGGCAGTTGCACAACATCGTGAATGCACCCGCTGTCCCCACGTTGTACACTTGGAGATAGTTAATTGCATGTGATGTAAATTTCACTAATAATGGAAAAAGAGAGGAAAAGGCCACCAGCCTCACCTGCCCTTTTGCTGGCTCCCCAGTCCTCCCCACTCTTTTCAGCAGAAGTTTCTCCTGCCACGTCTGGCCACACCAAGGTATTCAATGTCCTACATCGGTGCCACCAGCCCCCTCCTGACCTCCCCAGGCCCAAAATGCCAGCTTTTCTTGCTCCCATCTTCCATTAAAAGCAGCTGCGTGGGTCTTTCCACATGACTGACATTTCCTACATTATGTATATGTATATGTATATGTATATGTATATGTATATGTATATGTACACACATACACACACACATATATAAGCTCTGGCATAACACACTCAATTCACATGAATTGTGAATTGTGAGCTAAAAGTGCAAACTTGCAAGAAATTTCTCACTTGTGGCATATGCACAGGCTTCCCAGTGCCTTGGGGCTCTGTAGGGAATGTTCAGTCATCTGTGATTACTTGGGTACAGAAGTTTAGAAGCACTCACTTGAGCTTTTTGGGGTACAAACTATGTCTCATTCCTCTCTGTATCCTCATGCTGAATTCAGGGCCCCCCCACAGACAGAGTTCCCAGGGAGGCTTTGGCCCACTCTTCCATCATCCCATCCGCCTATCCATTCTTGTTGAGGAAGAAGCCGAAATGGCAGCCTTAAACTGGTGGAAAGAGGTCAGTTTGGGGAGACTTCAGACAGCTGTGGGTCTGAACTCTGACTCTGTCACTTACATTAGCTGTGTGATTACCTCTTTGAGCCTTAGTTTTCTCCACTGAAATGAGTATAAAGAGACCACGACGACCAGCCCAGGCAGAAAGGTGAGGGAGGGGGAGGTGTCTGCTCCAGTCCAGAAGTCTGGTTTCAGACGAAGAAGGCAGAAAGGAGCGAGGCCTCAGGAAGGAGCCCCTGGGCCTTTTGGATGAGAAGGGACCCTGTTAAATTGTGGCTCTGGAACCCCCTTTGTCCACACTCCGGGGAGGTGGTGTGCAGTCCAGAGGGTGACCTGTGGAGTGATGGAAGACGAGACGTTTCTCATAAAACCCGGTCTTTGACCAGGTGTGCTGGCCTTCTCATGCCTGCCAGCGAGCCCCTTGGAGGCCCAGCTCACTGCAAGTGTCCTTTGGCAGCGGGGGCTCAAGGACCATTAGGCTGCTAACAGTCTGTGACCCTGGGCAAGTGCCTGCCCCACAGCCTCTGTACCGCCCTATTAGTCTCGCAGAGGAACAGCGCGTTCACTGCCTCTTGCTTCCCCGCAGGGACCACCATGTGTCCCCCCTGGGCAAGAGCTAAGGAGTACTCATGGGAAGATGCTGTCAAGGCCTGGCTCTTATACACGATAGGGTGGCCACGCGGCCAGGTTTGCCTAAAACCCGCGCCCTGGGCTGCACGCCGCCTCCCCGGAGTGTGGACGGGCGGGCGCCCGGGCCACGACCCAGCGCGGGCCCTTCTCCTGGCAGGGGCCCGAGCGCTCTCTCCCGGGGCAGGGCCGGTTCCCGCCCCCAGCGTGGCCTCCGGCCGCGCCCACCTGGCGCGCCGCGGGCCTGGGGGCGGGGCCTCCGGGGGCGACTTTCATTGGCCGGGGGGCGGGGAAGGGCGGAGTCCGACGCTGGGGTGGGCGGAGGGCGCAGGTGCGTGCAGCAGGTGTGCGGCGCCGCGACGCCCGCCGGCGGGACTAGCAGGGGCCAGAGCGGCGCGGGCGCCCCGGGCGCCGACCCAGCGACAGCCCGGCGCGCCTTGTCCTCTGGCGCCTTTAGTCCCACACCTGCCGCGGAGCTGCGGACTGTCCGTGTGTCCGTCTCACCCAGCCGGACGCCGAGGCCCAGAGGGGCTGTCTCCGAGGCGCCTGAGTCTAGTCATCTTAGTGGGCCCTCCCTGCGGGTGAGTCTCTGGGCACACGTGACACTGTGGGGCTGGGTCACCTGGGCGGTGGGGGCCATGGCAGGGGTCAGCGGAGAAGGAAGCCCAGCACCTCTGGAGGGGCTGGTGAGGAGGCGCGTGGGGCCGGGCACCCAGGAGGGGCGAGGCTCGGGTTGGGAAGTGCCAGATATGAGGGATGCTCGACAGTGAGAAGGGACAGATTTGGGGACACTTGTGACTCAAGGCAGGGGCAGTCGGATGGGAGGATAAGGGGGCAGGCTCCGGGGCCCCTGGATCCCCTGGGGGTATCTCTGAGCTGTGGCCCCCCCCCCTCAGTTCCAGGCCCTTCCCTGGTGTCCTCTCACTTCTCCCTTCCGCCAGGGCTGGGACACAGGAACTGGCCTGTCCCCACTCTGCAGGGGAGTACACTGAGGCCTGGGAGGTCGAGTCGCTTACCCAGCCTGGAAGGGACTGAGCTGGGTTTGAAGGTGGGCAGCTGGCTCTGGCCCCCAGGGACTAATCCCTGTAGGTTACATAACCCAGCGAATGGGGCCAGGTTAGCAGACTCCAGGAGGCTGGAATCAGGCCCCAGAATTTTCCAGAGACCAGGTTTCTGAATCCGGCCTAGCCGCACCACCAAGGACAGGAAACACCTTCTGAGTTGTCACATGGTCCCTTGGCACAGCAAGGTGGAGCCCTAGTGCATTTGGCAGAGCAAGACTCAGGGACCTTTGTCAGGGCAGCCTCAGCACCGGGGCTGAGGGGTGAGGGCTCATGCAGGAGCCGCTGGCTGTGACCCAGGAGTGAGTCCCCTGCTCATGAGAAGCAGGTGCCTTGCGACAGAAAGCGGGCAGCTGGGGACCGTGGGTCTGAGCTATCATGTCACAGCTGCCCTGGAGTCCACAAGGGCAGACAGCTGGTTCTCTGGCCAGTACCCTCCACCTGCGTGCTGTTCAGGCATCGGACAAGCGGCTTCCAGCAGCACCTATATGAGGCTCTGCCAGGCCCGCACAGCCAGGCTGCGAGGAGATCGTCAGACTTCGCCGAGTCGGGGCCAAGGGAGGCTTCAGGGGTGTACGTGAGTAAGCCGGGCCCCTCCAGGCAGTGGCTTGTCCCAGTCGCAGGTGCTTTTCGAAGCCCCATGTCTTAGACGAGAAAGCTGAGGGTCCAGAAGGCACCAGCAGGCCACCAGCACTGGGCTGTGGCTGTGCCCTGCCGGAGAGTAAGTTAGTGCATCTGGAGCCCCCACCCCCCAAAATGTCTCCTCAGGCCTCTCGGGAGGGCAGGTGGGTGAGCCCACTGAACCCCCAGTAGCTTCCTGTGGGAGAGAAATTCAGAGTTCCTGGCAGGATGCCACAGCCTGCCAGTCAGCTGATGCCCTCCACAGACACCGGCACCGCCCCCTCCTGGCCACCCGCTGGGTTCTCCTGGCTAAGCTTCTGCTCCCAGCCTGTGGCCAGCCAGAGCAGTGACCTCCCCAGCCCTCTCAAATGACAAAACCTAGACGAGGAGGAAACACAGCTGCTCACAGCAGCGCGGTTCACAGTGGCCAAAAGGGGGAACAATGTGGGTGTCCTGTGACGGGTGAGGTCTGGTCCATCCGCATGCTGGAATATTATTCGACCCTGAAAAGGAAGCCCATCCAGACACCTGCTGCAGCATGGATAGACCTGGAGGACACTGCTCAGGAGCCAGACACAGGAGGAATCAGATTGGGAGACAGAGAGTAGTGGTGGGTGATGGGGGGCTGAGGAGGGGAGGGGAATGAGTGTAACGGGGACAGAGTGTCAGCGTGGGATGATGAGAAAGTCCTGGAGGTGGATGCTGGGGATGGCTGCACAGCCTGTCAGTGTGCCTAAGGCCACTGAGCTGTGCACTTGGCGGTGGTTAGGGTGGTAAAATTTGTTCTGTGCATTTTTCACAGTAAAAAAGGAAAAACGTTTTAGATTCCCTACCCCACTCCCCCAAAAGAACACAGCCTCAGGAGGCCTGCCAAAAACCCCATTTTACAGATGAGCAAACTAAGGCACGGGTAGGGAGCTGGTCACAGGGTCACAGTTTTGCAGGGGACAGGCTCTCGGAGCTCCCCAGCCACCCACACTGACCCCCACCCAGCGCCCTGGAAGCCTGGGTAGGCTTGAGGTGGTGCCCCAGCCCGGCCACCTACCCCCAGAGCCCCCACACCCCAGGCCACAGCCCCACTTTCCTCCCACCTGCTCTCTGCCTGGCCTGAGCCTTCTCCCCAGACTCAGCAGATTTCCTAGAGGGGCAGGAAACGCTGCCCAGAATCCCTGCTGCAGCTGCAGGTGAGGAAACAGCTGCTAAGACAACCCAGGCGGCCAGGCCAACCCAGCCTGTGGTCCCTGGGGGAGGCCGGCAGGGCCTGGCACGCGCTCAACTGTGGCACAGTGTGGGATGAGACTTGCTCCCACTCTGGGACCTCTTTGAACTGCGTGGACTCTCTCACGTCTGTACTCGTGAGCTCAGCCCCTGGGGACAGGGCGCCCCGCCACTGTGCCCTGGAAACCCCGTGACTGGGGCAGGGCGCTGCCTCCCACCGGCCCAGCGTTGGGGACGGGGACTGGCTTCTGCTCGTCCCGCCGCAAAGCTTGTCCTCGCTTCTCTCGGCCTCCCAGTGGCCACTATTGCTGGCACCTTCTAGAACCACCGTCTTCTCTGGTCCTCCAGAGTCACCTTCATCTCAGGGTCTTCGACTTAACCTGTCTGCAAAGTCCCTTCTGCCACGTGAGGTGACGTGTCCTCAGGCTCCTTTACCGATGACAGAGGGTAGACGGGGACTCTGTAGCGCCTTTGCAGCTGTCCGTGAATCTGAGATTATTTCTGATTCAAAATTTTATCTTAAAAAACAAGGGAATTGGGAGGTGGTTACAAGAAATTCAAGCCAGACCTGTAATGACAGCAGTAAGTCCGTCACCTGTAACTCCCCTGACGTCCTCATGGGCAATGCTCGGGTCCGTCTCATTTTCTGTCGGCATTTAGAGGGACATGTGCCCTTTCTCTCGTATGTAAGTGGCGTCATATCGTGCCTGATTTTTTTTTTTTTTACTTTGTTCATGTCACAGAGTACCTTAGACCAGGGGACCCCAACCGCGGGCCACAGACCCCCGTACCCAGAGAGGCTCAAGGCACCCATTCAGATGTGGTCGGGAAGCCATCCCAGGCCCTCTGAGTCTTGCTCCTGTGACTTGGTCTCTCTGCACCTCAACGTCCTGAACCCATAGAGTGGGGGATTGCGCTCACGGGGGGCAGTTGGGAGTGTCACGTCAGATGTGGGAGCCCCCAAGGCAGGGCGACTTGCAGTCAGTGGGGCCAGTGGCGTGAGAAGCAGGACCTGTCCGGAGCGAGGGCAGTGCTTTGAAGGACACTGCTGCCCGTTCCTGGGGACCTCCTGCTTAGCTGTCACGGAAATCCAGAGTTCTCAAGTGAAAAACACCGGGTGAGCAGCTTCAGGCACAGCCTGATCCAGGCACACATGCCCTGCTCTCAGAAATCTGGCCCTTTCTGCTTCCTGCCTCTCATGGCCCTGGGGCAGCTCTCTCAGCTCACGTGGGTGACCCCAGCCATTGTGGGTCCCAGTTCCTGCTCTTCCAGGGCCCCACCCACCCAGTCAGCTCAGGACGCTTAAGCGTCCAGGCCCCAGGGGTCATGGGAGTCACAGGGAGTTGGAGGAGGAGGCATGAGGGGGCCATAGGATCCACTTGGAGACATTTCCTGAGCCACAAGGTCATGAGACCGCAGAGGGAGCAGAAGCCCGGGTCACTCACTTCCCCTGGGGGCCACGTGTGCACTCACCCATCCCGTCCTGGCCCTGCCTCGGTGGGGAGGTGGCATCCAGGCTGGGGTCCAGCTGACCCGGGGCCGAAGCCCAAGCCAGGGCACGAGGTGGGGGCCTAGATGCCCCCAACCTGAAGCCTGAGCCGCACAACCACCCACCTCACCTGTGCCAGGTACCTTGAGCCCAGCTGCAGGCACTCCACTCCGGAGCCTGCCCAGTCCAGCTGAGGCAGAGGTACGGCCAGAGACCCAGGAGGGACAAAGACAGGGTGGGCCCAGGACCCTGCACCTTCATCACAGTGCTACCGTGTGACCCCACAAGGGCCAGGGCCCCCATTCAGGCAGCTGTGCCTGCTGTATGCACTCGCTGCAGGACTCAGTACCTGCTGCATACACCCCCTGCAGAGTACAATGCCTGCTGGGAAGCGCCTTCTGTATACCCTCCTTGCAGGATGCAGTGCCTGCTGTGTGCACTCTCCAGGATATAGTGCCTGCTGGGTGCGCTCCTTGGAAGGTTCAGTGTCTACTGTATGCACTCCCTGCGGGGTGTAGCACCTACTGAATACACTCCCTGCAGGGCTGTGTGCATTTCTGTAGAATGCAGTGCCTGCTGCATACGTTCCCTACAGAGCGTGACGCCTGCTGTGTGTGCTCCTTGCGGGACACAGTGCCATCTGTATGGACACCCCGCAAAGCACTGTGGGCTGCAGCGTGGGGCACAAGGCCCCTGTGAGGGGGACACAGCTGTGCACTTTGTGGAGTCCCGGGTCAAGCCTCATCTATTTCTGTTGCTCCCCCAGGCTGCAGTGCACAGTCAGTGCTCAGCAGAGGGTGCTCGCTTGCCATCCCCACTCCCTGTCCCACCATCCTCTCTCCAGCCCTGTCTGAGCAGGCTCAACCTCACCAAGGTCACGATTGCATCCGCTGATGCCAGTCCACTGGTCCACGTCCTCGTCTTCCCCTCACAAGCCATGCCTCCCTCCCCCCAGCCCTGTGTGGCCTCTGGGAGCCCACGTCCACACCCCCCTCTTGCCTCCCCCCTGCTTCCCCATCCCGTTCTATCTGCACTTATGCCCCGTGACATCACCCGTGAGGCTAAACACCCCCATGTGCCGAGGACACTCACGTGTCCATCTCCAGCCAGACACGACCCCTAGACTCCCAGCCTCTTCCCTGGGACCCTAGACCTGTCCAGAAGTGACCGCTGGACTCGCCCTGCCACCCCCAGCCTGTCCCCCTTAGTAAAGGGGGTGCCTCCCTTCGCCAGCTGCTTGGGCCAAGCCCTGGCCTCACCTCTTCCCAGCACCTTCCCCCAGGCAACTGTCAGCCACTCCCGTGGACTCCACTCCCAGACAGCTGGGAGCCACCACAGCTGGCTCAGCCCTGCCCATGACACCCGCCCTCTGCTGCCTGTCAGCCACCAGCACCCCCTCCCGCCTCCCAGGGCTCCCCGCACCTCATCCCCTCCCCATCTCAGGCCTCCTGATCCACCCTCCCCACCTCCAGCCCCAGGGCCTTGGCAGGGGCAGCCCCTCTGCCAGGGCTGCCCTGGCCCCACCTCCGGTGGCTGTGGCAGCCCCAGGGAGGGCCCCCCTGTACCCCCCTCCCAGCCGTTTCCTCACAGTGTCCTGATCACAGGTGTGGTTATACCTTCCCAGGGGCTGCCCCCTCACCAGCCTGACCGGCTGGGTCACCACTGTGCCCCTGTACTGGCACATAGTAGGTGCTTGATAAAAGTTGACGAAGGAATGGCGTGGGGGGGCCGGGCTCCGAGCTGCTGCGGCTGCAGGGCAGGCAGATCTGGACCTGCGATGCCTCCCCTCTGGTGGGGCTGAGACCCCCAGAGGGAGCTTCCAGGAGGAGGGGGCGCCCAAGACGAGCCTGGCTGAGCCCGGGAGCAGATGGGCAGTCCACTCATCACCTCCTTGGTACCCACGTCCTCCCCGTGCTGCCCAGGGAGCACCGTGGGCCGACAGAGAGGAGGGGGCGGGGGAGGAGGCCTGCGTCCCCGAGTGGGTGTGGGGGACGGCAGCCCCGGGGCGATCCTGAACTCGCTAGTCCGCGCGAGCCGAGGTCCTCCTGGAAGTGTCGGGTGGAGACCCCAGCTGGCCCCATCGCCCGAGTTTAGAAACCGAGGTCGGAGAGGGTGGGGCCACGGCCGCGCGGCGTGGGGACCCCGTCACCCGGGCCTGGCCCCGGGGCCTCAGCTCGCTGGCGCGGAGAGCGGGAGGCGGGGTGGGGCGCGTCCTCCGGTGACAACAGCGCCCGGGAATGTGCGTGCCGGGAGGGGGCTCCCCGCGCCCGACCCCCGGGGGCCCGCGCCGGGCGCGGCCGGGACTGCGGGCGGAAGTCCCAGGAACTGAGCCCGGGCGCGCCTGTTCCGACTAGGGCGGCCTGGAGGGAGCCGGGGCGGGAAGGACCAGAGGAAGGCGTCGGGACCGGGAAGGGGACCCCGCGATCTGGACCTTGTCGGAGGGGCAGCCCCGGGCTCGCCGGAGGGGAGGCCGGCGCCCTCGCTGGCGCTCATTCCCGGGCTCTGAGCGCAGCGCCCGGAATAGCAGCCCCGGGGCGGGGTAGGGGGGCGGCCAGTCCCGCGCGCTCCCGGGCCCCCCCCCCAAGGTCATCGGGACATGGACTCTGGGACCGCAGCCCGCGGCTCTGGGGGGACCCCGGGGCCCGCGCGGGGCCGGCCCCTGCCGCGGATGGCGCGAGGGCGCGCCCGCCGCCCATCTGGACCCCGGCCTGGGCGCGCCCTGGGAGGCCGAGTGGGCAGGGCTGTCCGGGCTTCCCCCGCCCCTCCCTGCCGGCCCCGCCGCTTCCGCTCGACCTGCGCCCGCCGGGCAGCCGGGACGCGCCGCCTCGGCTCGACGTCGCCGGTAAGTCCCGCTTCCTATCCCCCCACTGCCCGCGGGGGCGTCTCCTCCCCCTTGCTGGGCCCAGCGATCGCCAGGGTGGGACCAAGCGCATCCCCACTTCCTCCTGGGGAAACTGAGGCCCAGAGGTGTGGCTCGCCCTGGGACCACACGCGGGCGGGACGGTGGCCAAACAGGGTCTAAGTATCCGGCTCCTTCAGGGGCTCGGGGAAGTGAAAGGGTGGTCCTTCCGGCCCCTCGTTTTCCATCACTCAGACTCCCACCTCGTAGCCAGTGCTGAGTCAGGAGGGGGTGTCCCTCCCTATTTCTACTCTCCCCTCCCGGGCCAGCCAAGGAGCTGGGTTCAGAGAGCAGCCGAGATGCAATCAGCTGCACAGCCCCGGTTAGGAACAGGGACCCCCCTGGGTCTCCCGGGCTTCCAGCACCTGGAGCCACCTCATCACCAGACCCCTGGGTGTCCCAGGTCCAAATGTCAGAGCTGCAAGGGCCTGAGATGCAGGGAAATGGGGTCTCAAGAGGGGCCGTGGGTCCAGCAGGAACCAGCCCCACCCAATCCAGTATCCAGGAGCTCCAGCTTGTCCTGGGCGTCCTTTGGGCACCAGCAACTGCTGGGCTCTGGCCCAAGAAAGGACTCACAAGGTAGCCACTTCCCTCCCCTTTTCTCTGCCCATGTCCCGGTCACGCGGAGGGCGTGAGTGGCAAGCAGCTTGATCTTTCCTCTGACAGATGGGGAAACAGAGGCCTGGGGAGGCCAAGTCACCGCCCCCCCCCCCCGCAACCCCCTTCACTCCTGAGTGGTCTTCATCGGTGGCCCCTTTCCCTCCACAGACCACACTGCTGCTCCATCCCACACCCTCTGCTCATGAGGTCATGAGGTGCTGTCTGGACCAGGGCCAGGTCGCCCCTCGCTGCTCCTCCCCAGTCAGGGGGCTCCCTGCTGCTGAGGGCCTGGGAGCTGACCCAGCCCCCGCTGGCCACGCCCTCTGCAAGGTCTCAAAGTCCCGGACTGACCCCAGCTAGTCCCCACTGCACAGATGGGGACACTGAGCCGGGGGGGAGCAAAGTGGCTGGCCCCTGGCCACACAGGAAGGTAGAAGCCATGACGGTGGGGAGAGCGGTGAGGGGCCCCAACCCTGGAGACACCTGTGCACTATCTTGGAATGATCCATTCTGTCATCGACACTGATCAGGCACCTACTGCGTGCATCACAGGACGATAAATGACCAATAACAATAATTCTTTGAACTCTGTTCCCATACCCAGCTCTGTGCCTCCCGTTTTTCTCACCTGATCCCTCACAACTTTCCCGTTGGGGGGCTGCATTATCACCCCATTTTCAGAGATGAGATGGAAGTCTTAGGTCAGGGCAGAGCTGGGCTCCTGACGCCCCCACTGCAGAGAAACCCTCTGTCCCCAGGCCGCGGCCCCTGTGGGGTCTCCTGCTCCTGCTGTGGCCCCTCCTGAACTGTGGTTTGCGGGGCAGCGCTCAGGTAAGGGGAACGTGAGCCCGGCCCACGGGGCGTGGGGACCGGCCGTGCGGGGTTGCCCGCCCCCGCTCCAGGCCGACTGCGACTCTCTGTCCCAAGTAGGGTCCGGGGAAGTGGACGACATGGGGGTCCTGGAGCCCCTGCTCCAGCTCCTGTGGGCGGGGTCTCTCGGTGCGAAGCCGGCGCTGCATCCGGTGAGTGGGGAGCCAGGGCTCCGCTGGGCGGCCCCGGGGGTCCCTGCCCCCCCCCCCCCGCCAGCCCAGCCCAGCCCACCCCGGCCGCACCCTCTGCCTGCCCACACACGCTGTGCCTTTTAATCCCACTGATCCTGCTGGAATGTGGGCAGGGTTGGCGGGCGGAGGGTGTGTGCCCGCGCATGCGAGGTTCCTGGAGGGCCTGACTGCAAGGTGGCCGCCCTACTCTGCATAGGTTTCCGGGGGAAGAGCTGTGCTGGGGGGACCCTCACGAGTACCGCCTCTGTCAGCCGCCAGTAAGTTCCATCCTGCTCCCAGGGAGTCTGCCCTGGAAAGTCCCCCTGCTCCCCCCTCATGCCTCCAAATATGTTTGCCCCCTTTTCAGCTTCTCTGGGCTCCTCCGAAGCTGTCTTAGCTTCTGACGCACCCATCTCTGTCCCCAGGACTGTCCCCCAGGGGCCGTGCCCTTCCGAGACCTCCAGTGCGCCCTGTACAATGGCCATCCTGTCCTGAACCCCCAGAAGACTTACCAGTGGGTTCCCTTCTATGGCGGTGAGTAGCTTGCCCGCCCGTTGGTCCAGACACAGTTCTAGGTCTCTCAGGGAGATGTGGGGCCTTGGAGGGTTGTAAGGAGGAGGAGACAATAGCACTTGGGCTTTGAAGGATATGTAGGAGTTGGTGAAGTGAAGGTGTGTGTGAGGCGTGTAGCAGGGGCAGAGGGAGGCAGTGTCTGTTCTTCACTGCAGCGTCCAGCGCCAGGCGGAGGACTGGCTCGGAGTGGTAGCAGGGGCCAGCAGTCCCCAGACTCACCCCACTAGCAGGAAGTGTTGCCACATCCAGCTGAAAATAGCAAGTTATGTAACCGCATGCCCAGGGCGTGTGCCTCCAGATTTAAAAAAGACAGGCAGCTTCAGACACAACAGTGGGGGCAGACACAGATAAGAGAAGTTCCATCCATCAGCTTCCTGTTTTTCTTGGGTTTTGTTTTTCCTCTTTGCCCTACGAACTGAAAGAAACCCCGTCCCCCCTGCAGAGGCCCGCTAGAGCCAGCTGAGGCTGCATTCCAGGCGGGGTCTGCCAGCCGGGCTCAGGCAGTTGGGAGCATGAGCAGGAGAAGTAGGGATCAAGGCCAGGGGCCTGTGCCCACTGTACCCTGCTGCCAGGCAGAGGGGGAAACTGAGTCCTGGCAAGGGTCAGAGGCACACCCAGGCTGTACGGGATGCAGTCAGCAGTGGACACTTTTTATCAGGCACCTGCTAGGTGCAGTGCCCAAGTGCTGAGTGAGTTCTGCCCAGTGCTGGGCCTAGAACTCCGTCTGTAAAATAGTCAGTGTTCATTGATTGCGGAATGAACGAATTAATAGAAAACGACGTTGATCACGGATCACACGTAAGGAATTGTGATATCAGGACTAAGGCGAATGACTGCATGCACGCATGGGTACTGCAGGCCCAGGACCCTTGCCTGGGACAGTCCCAGCTGGGGAGCTGGAGACAGAACTCCTAAGTCCAGTCGTGGCTCCCCTCAGCCGTGACGTGTGATTTTGGCTGAGTCTCAGCCTCATCTGCCCAAGTAAATGGCTTTCTGGGGGAGTCTGGTGGGATGGGGTCTGGAACTAGGATAGAAGAACCCCTGGCCCACTCACTCCTCTGGCCCCTAGCGCCTAACCAGTGCGACCTCAACTGCCTGGCCGTGGGGCACACCTTCTACCACAGCTTTGGCCGCGTCCTGGACGGCACACCCTGCAGCCAGGGTGGCCAGGGTCTCTGCGTGGCTGGCCGCTGCCTAGTAAGGACTCGCCAGACCCCACCCCCTCCCACTGGGCCCTGCCGCAGACCTCCTCCCTTTAGTCCTCTCTCCACCTGCCGCGCCTTCACCGGGCCCTGCCCCTTCATCGTCTCCACCCGGAGCTTCTCTATCTGGAGCCCATCCTTTTACTCTCAGGCCCCAGTTTTTCAGCTTCCCAGTACCGCCCTTTTCCCTCAGCCCCACGCCCTTCGTCCAGGCCCCAGGATCGCTAAACCTCACCCCCAGCCTCTTCCCTCCAGGCCCTATCCCCAAAGCCAATTCCCTTTAGTTCCAAAGTCCCTCCATCTTCCAAAGCCCCGTCCCTAAGCCCCGTCTCCTGACCCGCCTTTTACTCCCAGGCCCCCATTCCTTTTATAACCTTGTCCCTAAGCCCCGCCCCTATGAGCGGAACCCCGCCCCCTGCCCCCGAGACGCCTCCCGGGGCGGAGGCGGTAACGAACGTCCTCCCGATCCCTTTAGAGCGCCGGCTGCGACGGTTTGATGGGTTCGGACGCCCGCGAGGACCGCTGCGGCCGCTGCGGCGGTGCCAACGACTCGTGCCTCTTGGTGCAGCGCGTGTTCCGCGACGCCGGTGACTGCTCGCCCGGTCCTCTCGCCTCTCCCACGTGGGCCCTTTAAGGAGCCGGGGCGGAAGCGAGGGCCCGTGCTGATTGGGCCACCTGGGCCCGGCGCCCTCCCGCTTGCCATTCTGATTGGTCGCTGCCAGACTGTCCCGCCCCCCCAGGGATGGGGTTTTAACTCTCACTGCTGCGCTTAAGCGACCACCACCCGAAGGTTTATGGAGCAATTTGGGGGCACCGGGGCCACAGCTAACCTCCCGACCCGCTGTGTCCCTTGATCCTCAAACATACCTTGATCCGCCCCTGCCCGCGCCCCAACGCCTCCCTCCCTCCCGCCCAGGAACCTTCGCGGGGTACTGGAATGTGACCCTGATCCCCAAGGGCGCCAGACACATCCGTGCCGCTCACCGGAGCCGTAACAACCTGGGTATCGCGGGGCGGGGGTTGGCGGCGCCAGGTGCAGGCTGCAGACTGAGGTGGGGGGGTTGGGGAGGCGGTGGGAGGGGCGGGTCGCAGGAAGCCAGGGCTGACCCGTCCCTCGCAGCGCTGATGGCGGGAGACGGGCGCTACGTGCTCAACGGGGACTGGGCGGTCAGCCCGCCCGGCACCTACGAGGTGGCGGGCACCCGCGTGGTCTACACGCGCGCCGCGGGGCCTGAGGAGACGCTGCGTGCAGCTGGGCCCACCTCCCAAGACCTACTCCTGCAGGTGCGGGCGGGCATCGAGGGGCGGCCGGGGTACGGGTCAGGGACGGGAGGCCGGGCCATCCGATAGGAGGGATGGGAGTTCGGCTCTCTAGTGTACCACATCGCGCCCCCCAGGTCCTCCTGCAGGAGCCCAACCCCGGCATCGAGTTTGAGTTCTGGCTCCCCCGGGAACGCTACGGCCCCTTCCAGGAGCAGACACAGGCCCTGGGCTGGTCCCTGCGGCAGCCGCAGCCTCGGGAGGTGGAGCCTCAGCTCCCTGAGACCGCTGCAGCCCGCACTCCGGACCCCCCACGGACCCCGACCCCCACCCCAGGTGAGGCGGAGGAGGAGGTGGCCAGGGTGGGTCCAAGCAGGGGGTTAGGCCTGAGCCTGACTGTATTCCCCCCCCCTGCCCCCCCGCACAACCCTGCCCCCGCAGACCCCTGCCCACCCTGCCTAGACACCCGTGGCCGCTCCCACCGCCTGCTCCACTATTGCGGCAGCGACTTTGGTGAGAGACCCCTGTTCCCCAACCCTCATTTGGCCCCTAACTGACCTGAGCTTGGCTCCAGTCCTGCTGACCTCTGACCCTGATCTGATTTTACCCTTGACTTCTTGACTCCGACTTAACTCTTCTTTTTAACCCTAATGTGACGCCTTCATCTGACCCTTTGCTCTGAGTAGACCTTTTAAGTCCTCGTGGATCTCTGACCCAGGCCTCACTTAACACCAGTTCCCAGGGCCCCCCATGTCCCACCTGATCCCCACTTCCCTTGTCTGGCAATGGGCTGCGGGGATAGGTGTCCAGCTGGAGCAGCGACTAGCCCCGGCACCACCCTCCCCACAGTGTTTCGGGCTCGCGTGCTGGGCCGCCTCCGCCAGGCCCAGGAGACCCGCTATGAGGTGCGTGTGCAGCTCGTCTACAAAAACCGCTCGCCACTGCAGGCCCTCGAGTACATGTGGGCACCGGGCCACTGTCCCTGCCCTCCACTGGCCCTCCATCAAGAGTACCTGCTGGCCGCCCGGCGCCTCGTCAGCTCCGACGGCACTCAGGACCGGCTGCTGCTACCCCACGCTGGCTACGCCCGGCCCTGGAGCCCCGCGGAGGACAGCCGTGTTCGCTTGGCCGCCCGACGTTGCCCTGTCTGAGCCCTGAGATAAGGCTCCCCTGGCCACCACTCACAGGAGGAAGGACATGCCTGACCAGGCTCAAACTCAGCCTGTTTCCCCTCTTTCCCTGGCTTCCAGGAAGCTCGGCGACATCTCCCACTCACTGCTCTGTGACTCTCCCTCACACACACTTAGACGCCTCTGCATGCAGTCAGATCCACTGTCACAAGCAGGCGGGAACTGCTGAGGACACACTGAATCTCCTCTGTAACTCTCATTCCCTCTCTCACTAGTCGCTGCCTGGGACTGTGACACTCTGAGCTCCGTCTTCTCGCTGGCACTTACCCACACGCCTCATGTGTAGGGAGACACTGTCACAAACAGGCGCGCCCCCTAGAAGACACGCCTCACCCTGCACTGAAGCGGCGTCTCCCTTCTGCTCTGGCTGCCAGGAAGTTCCGAGGAAGCCTCGACAGCCTCAGCACTTCTGTCTAGCTTCATTCTCGGCCACTGAGACGTGGGGTGCACTGGTCGTCAGGGGCACACTGTGCTCTCACGCGTGCACACACGTGACCTCACGCACCCCTCCCCTCCTCTTCCTAGTCCAGCCCCCGTCTCCCCTCAGCCTGTCTGACCCTGGGTAGGCAGTAAACATGGTTTTTATAGGTCCCAGACCTCCTTGCCTGTCCCTGTCCCCAAGTGATCTGGGCAGATTCTCCTATTCTCCTGCAGCAGGAGGGCAGACCTTGATGGGGTGTGTCTGTGGGTGGCCCTGACAGGCCACCGTCTGCCTCCCCATCCCGGATAGGGTGGCTCACGTTGCCATTTGGGACTGTATGCTCTTCTGTACCATCGTGGTTTTTTCTCTGGGGCGAGGATGCTGGCAGTGGGCGAGGGGCGTACCACGTGTGGGTCTCAGACTTGGATGGGCTCATTCCTTGACATTGTGGATGACAGTTCCCGCTCTCCCCGCCCCCACCCCCTTCAGCCTCCATTTCCCTATCTGCAAGGACCCTTGCAGAATCTGAGCATGGGAATCACATTTTCTGGTTTCTTCCTTTTCCCCTCCCATCATTCATGCATTCCTCCCACGGGTATTTATTGAGCGCCTGCTGTATGCCAGGGGCCAGCAGTCCCCGGGCTGTTCAGGCCCTGTCACCTCCCGCCGATGCTGGAGGACCCCCCACTCCCCAGCATTGCAGCCTAGTTCTGGAAGTGTGGGTCCTGGGCGCCCCTTGGTGGCAGGGCGGCGGGGGGAAGGGAGGCAGGGCACCCAGGGCCGCCTACAGCCCCCAAGGGCCCGTGCTTGGGCCCTGGAAGACACTTTTCCTCCCCAGGCTGGCCTCCTCCAGGGCGCATCCTGACACCAGCACCCGCCCTCGGCTCCAAGCCTCTCACCGCCCGCCCTCTGCCTTCCTATGTCGGGGAGGGAGGTCTAGGGCCCTGCCACCTACTCCCAAGCTGAGGCGAGGCACGTGCCCCAGGAGGGGCCAGCACAGGGTCTCCTCCGGCTGGCAGGATTGCCACCTGAGCAGTGACTTCCCTAGCCCATCTCTCTCTGTGGCGACACCTAAAAACGCCGTTGCTTTGCCCTTTAGCTTTTAAGCAACCTAACCATCTAAAGAGAGAGCAACGAGCTGCAGTTCTAAAGGTGCTCCAGTCCTGGACGGTGGTTCGGGACTGACGTTTGCACTCCTCAAGCAGAAGCACGACACATTCGCCATTGGACACTGACACACCAATAAATGCTTCTTGAGAGGGTTACAAAGCCTGGCGGAGACGTAGTGATTCCAGTTCTGTTTTCTCGTCTTCACAGTCCCGGGCTCTTCTTAATCACTTACCGCGGCCCCATGGGAACGCCCAGGGCCCCCCTGGGTCACGGACGCCACCAGTGCCCGTAGTGAGCAGAACGTGTGTGGACGGGAGCGTCCTCTCCAGGGAAGCACGTGTGGCCACGCCCTCATGGCCGGAGCTGGGGATGCTCCAAACCGACGGCCCACAGCTGCTGCCCGTCACAGAGTGATGCAAACGAGCACGTTGGAATCGTGCGTCTGTGTCCGTAAAGTAGCGGCGATGGCGACTGGTTCCGTCCTTCCACGAAGAGCTGTTTCCAACTGCGTTTCCAAACGCCAGTGCCAAGGTCAGTCGTGCTTCTTGTTTCAAACTCTCCGCAGATACAGCCCCTGCCGTCTGCTGGCTGCCCATCCTCCTCTCACTGGCCCTGTAGCAGACCCTGACCCACACAGATGTGTCCCCTCAGAGACCTGCAGGAAGCCCTGGACCATCCTCCCACTGATGCGGGCATGCACAACAGGTTGGCTACGTCCGCTGTAGGTGAACACGGGTCATCATAGGAGGCTCAATAGATATGTCCATGTCTCAGTCTCCATGACTCATGGATGGGAACTTATTAGGAGAAAGGTACTTTGCAGGCTGTTGAGACGGGCTCATTCAGGATTATCCGGGTGGCCCTGAATCCAATGACAAGCGTCCTCGTGAAAGACAGAGATCGAGGGCAATGCGGGCACAAGCCCAGGGCTGCTGGAGTTCTCCTTTCCCCCAGAGCTGACAGAGGTGGCAGAGGCATCAAGGACCCTCCCCTGGAGACTCTGGGGGGCAAATGGTCCTGCGACACCTCCATCTCAGGCTTCTGGGCTCCGGAGTGTGAGCGACACCTTGTTTTAAGCCTTCCGGTTCGCGGTCACTGGTTACGGCCGCCCCAGGGGACTCGTGTGCTCACCCCGCACACTGCAGTCTCTGACAGGTAGATGCCCAAGGGGAGGAAGAGCTGTGCTCTCCAAAGGCCAGTTCTAGCATGTTCCTCGAAGCTCTAGTCATAACAACCAAAAACAAAGCCACTGAGATGCCCCCAGCAGGGGAACGGGGTGTACCGGCCACCTGGCGGAAGGCAGCCATCCCGACACGGAGGGGCCGATGCTCCCGGCCCAGCGCAGGGCAGGACAGGGCCGCCTTGGGCTTCATGTGGGGGTGGGAAGTGTCCAGGAGGGGCTGGCCCCATTGCTGGTGACACTTTTCTGTATGTGTAAGAACAAAACAAGTCTGAGGGGGCTAAAGGTCACTTTCTACCTGGTGACACAGGTGTGCGTCCGCCCCACCTGGGCTCCCTGGTGAGCTGACGGGGCTCAGAGGAGCACAGCTAAGGCCCATTTCACCATCCGCTGAAATGGCAAGGTGGGGCCGGGGTGGGGGAGCGGTGCCAGGTGCACAGCGAGCCCAGCACCCACCTCTCCTCCCACAGGCCTCGGCCACACCACATTCGTTAAACAGCTGGACCAGCGATAAGCCGGTTCGGAGCTCCCCCTCCCCAACGCCACATGGACCTCTCAGCGGGATGGGGGTTCATTAATGATTACCCTCCCTCCCCACAGATCTTATATCCTGAGTAAAAGCTAAAGTCCCCAGCACACCTTTCAGGTACCTGTGATGCCCCACCCTGGAGACTCACCTCCTCTCTCTCCCTCACACACTTGCCGGGCCTCCCCATCCTCCTCTGCCCTGCCAGGCGTGGCCTTGGGACCTTTGCACAGGCCCTTCCCTCTGCCTGGTCCGCCCCCCCCCCCCCCCCGCTCGCTCCAAGTTTCACAAGACACCCAGCCTCACCTGCATGTCTCTGCTCAAATGCACCTCCCTAGGGAGGCCTTCCTCTGACCCCGACCTGCCCTGCCCGGCAACTCCTGGCTGCATACCTGCCCATGACACTCACCTCCCTCAGTGTGTTATACATTTTGCTGATTGTGACCTGTCACCTCCCCAATTCCCAGGAGCCGGGATTTTTATTTCTCTGGGTTGTTGCTGTGCCCTTCACTCCTGGAGCAGGGCCTAGCGTGCAGCCGGTGCTCAATACCTGCTGGGTGGTCGAATGAACGATGTATACCCCTGCTCAGTAGCAGCGCTTGGTTCTCCCCCTCCCATGCTGCGGTTCTCAAGGATGAGGACCCCGGGCTGTGGTGCTGGTGGCTGCATGGCACCAGCCCCTTTTTGAGAAGACTTAGATGGACGGGGTAACCATCAGCTGGGGACAAGGTGGGCCCGCCCAGGAGTGAGAGGCAGGACGTGTCAAAGGACTGTGGAACGTGGCTGATGTGATGTGTTTGGGCATAAGATGCAAGTGTCTCCAGACATGGCCCAGTGTCTCTGGGACAAAATCCCGGGGGTTGGGAAGAGCCTGGGGAACCCCTGCAGGGCCTGGCTTGTGCCTCATCCCGCTGGCCTGCCTCCTGCGTTTGCACCAGGAATTGTGACCAACAAGAAACGCAGAGAAGCAGAACTGGAGTTGGGGAGGGCAGTAGGGGCCCAGTGGGGGCCCCGGGGGACCCCAGCACCCCCTAGTTGCAAGGGCAGTGGCCTCAGCTACAGATCCTTCCCTGGGGTACAAGATCCGGCCCTCAGGCTCAAAGTGGAGCTCACTCCAGCCACCTGGCCCCCTAGACCTCCTGGCTGGTCTCCACCGCGCCCCGCTTCCTCCCCGGGCTCTGCCTCCAGGAATGTGTACTTGCAGGGGCATTCTCTATTTTACACACTGTTGGACTGGACTTGCTAGTTTTCCTTTAGATTTTTGTTTGCAGCTAGAGCCATGCACCAAGCTGTCACCTTCCTGTGTATCCCGTCTCTGTCTGGTTCTACGATCCGGCCCATGTTGGCCTCACAAGAGAAATCAAGTACAGGTTGCTGGAGTTCCCAGCCCCCACTCCCAGTTCCCAGGGGTGCTAGCCCCCAGGCTTCGCTTCCTGCAGGGGAAGCTGGCTGGCACAAATGGCCACTGCTCCTCGGTGATCCCTGGCGGTGGGGTGGGGTCTCCGGCTCCCTGGGCACCTGGGCGGGCAGTCTCAGGGGTGCCCTGGACACAGGCTACCAGACCCCCGGGAGCCCACAGCTGTTGGGGGCTGGGCCACACCCACTTTTCTGGCTCTTTCCGTGCCCCGTCTTAGGTCCCGGCTCCCTACTGCAGTTTTCTGGGCCCCCTCCCGGCTAAAGGACTTGAACCTGAATTCTCATCTCAGCCACTTGGCGAGACCTCGATTCTGGGCCTTGGTTTCCTCACCTGAAAAGGGGAGCACACGGCATCCTCTCCCAATTAAATGGGGGGGCCCCGCAAAGCCCTCCCCGCAGGCCCCACCCGAGACAGGAGACGGAGGTAGGGCCAGAAGAGCTTTATTGCGTCCTCCCCTAGCAGGCCAGGTGTTTCAGCCGCCAGCAGTGCTGCAGGTATCGGAGCCAGGGGTGGTGGTGGGGCCAGCTGCAGGTGACCTCAGTGGTGGACTCTGAGGTGTACTCCAGAGGGGATTCGGACTGGCACGAGCCCGGCTGCTCAAGCCCCTCGCTGTCGGTGAGGGGCTGCACCAGGGACCCCTTCTGAGACTGTTTGCTGGACTTGGAGGTCTTCGAAGCTGAATCCCCTGGCTCGCTGGGGGTCTTGTTGGGGGTCTGCGTGTGGATGGAGGTGCCGCTGGGGGTCTGCCCCATGGGGGGATCTTGGCTGGAGCTGCTGGGACGTTGCACGGAGACTGAGGACCGATGGGCTGGCTGGGAGGGGCCCAGGGAGGTGGCGGAGGGCCGGAAGCGCTGCTGGCTGGAGGCCTGGGGCTGGCTGGAGGAGTTGGCTCTCGACCGAGCCGCTCGCGACCGAGGCCCGGCCTGGGGCTTGCTGGGCAGCTTGGAGCCACTGGCAGAGCTGGTGGCCGAGGAGCGAGCCTGGGACTGCGGCTGGGAGGTGGTGCGTGAGGAGCTCCCAGGAACTGGCTGGCTCGGCGAGGAGGTGGCAGCGGGGGACTCGGCTGGTGAGCTTGTTGAGGAATCCGTGGAGGATTTGGGAGACTTGGGGGATGCGGTGTCCTTCTGCTGATCGGCCGGCAGGTCTGTGTTGGGGCTGGGCGGGGACTTCACTTGTCCTTTTGCAGCTGGCTCGAGTTTAGTTTGGCTGCAAGACAGGGCCGTGGGGGTGAGGCAGGTCTGGCCGCAGCCGTGGACTGGGAGGCTGCGCTCAGCTGCTGGGCAGTGAGACAGAGGTCGCTGGGGGCCACCCTGGCAGGAGCAGATGACCCGCCCGCGCTCAGCACAGGCTCGTGCACGCACATACAGACTCGCACGCACACACGCACGCGTCCTACTTCCTCGGGCTGGGGGTTACCTACAGCCGGCTCCGGGGGCAGCGGGGGGCCCACCGCCATGGCCGCTGGGGTGATGAGAGCCCGGCTGCGGGCCAGGGTCCTCAGGACTGGTTCCCGAGAGCGTGGGGGAGAGAGGCGGACCGTGAGAGGGGAAGGCAGAGGGCCACATCCAGCGCCCAGGACGCCAGAGGAGGCGCCAGAGTCAGGGCGATGGACAGAGTGACAGACAGACAGACAGGGACAGACAGACAGCCCCGCGGCTGCGAGCACACACCGTCCCGGGTGATGCCGGCCGCCACGTCCAGGGCTTGGCCGCTGAGCTCTCTCGCGACGCTGTCCACGGCCTCGTGATGCTTCAGGAACAGCGGGCGAATGGCGTGACGGTACAGCAGGTGGGCCCCGTTCCACGGCCCGGGGGCCATGCAGAACAACAGGAAGGCGCACTGTGGGGGTGAGGCGGGGTCACACGCGCACTGACAGCGCGCCCTGGGCCACCCCCACGCGGCCGAGGGGTGGCCCGCGGCCCGCACCCCTGGGTGTGCCCACCTTGCCCACGTAGTAGAAAGGGAACCAGGACAGGAGTAGATCGCTGAAGAATTCGACAAGCCCGAACAGGCCGTACACCACCCAGTAGGTGAGCCACATAGTGTCGTCCTCCTTGCTTGGGCTCTCGACGGCTTTGATCCTGCGGGGAGGTTGGCAGGGTCAGCGGCCGCGGATCCCCCAATGCTCCCCCCTCCCAGCAGCCCTGGGCACTCACGAAGCATAAGCGGGGTACGCAAAGCCGATGAGATTGCACAGCAGAGACGCCCCGCAGCCGAACACAAGATACAGGCTTAGCAGAGTGGCGGCTCCTGGAGGAGAGGCGGAGTGGGTGGGCGCGGGCCCGGCCGCGGGCCCCCGGCCCCCTCTCGGCCCGGCAGATGCAGCCCACCCTCGTCATCCCTGCCACAAGCCTGGGCCACCAAACCCACACACGTCCCCCGCAGCACCAGGGTGCCCCACACTGTGGCCCTGAACCCCAAGACTTGGCTCTGCACCCGGTTACCAGATCCGTCTCCCCCAAGGTACTAAGGGATCCCCAAAGGTAGGCATGGACCTCTGCTCGGGTGTGTACAAGGTCCCGCCTAATAAAGGTTCATTGAATGAATAAGTGATCGGTTCAGGCCCTGCAGGTGGGCTGGGCACAAGACACCAGTTTGCATGTAAGTAATGGGAGAGAAACCTAAATGTGGCCCAGATGACATTGCGGGACAATGGGCGAAGGCAGCGCATTTTAAACTTCATCTTAGTGTGGGGTGTCTCGTTCTCAGCCCTGCTGACCGTGGGGGCTGAGCAGCCTCCCTGGCCCCACCCACTCAGTGCCAGGAGCACCCCCAGTCTGATGATCAGACATGTCACCAGACACCGCCAAGTGTCCCGAGCAGGCAGCATGGCCCCGCTTGAGACCCCTGGTCTTAGTGGGAGGCAGCAAAGGGTGGTAGAAGCCCCAGACCTCGGAGAGCCCTCTGCTCTGCCGCTCACTCGCCACGTGATACTGAGCGAGTCTCTCTCTGCTTGGAGACTCAGTTTCCCCATCTGTCTATGGGCTGGTGGTGGCTCTGCCTCCCAGGGTTGTTGTGGGGTTCGACAGGGAGGACTTGTCCTCTCCACATGTTACAGAGGAGGCCTGCGTCACGAAAACTCTCCCGGAGATGAGGCTGGAAGAAAAGCCTGTGGGGGTGGGGCAGCCAGGAGCCTCAGCCATCCCAGAAGCAATGACGGTCACTGTCGTCTTATGAAGGGCTTCTTGTATGTGCATCTCTGTGCGTCCCTGTTCTGTCTTATGCAATGGCCAGAACAAGCTGGGGGAGGGGGCTTGCCTAGGGTCACTGGGGAGAACTTACAGCCTCCTGCCTCCCCACCCGGCCTCAGGCTCTTATCTGCAGAGAGACAGAGGCCACTGTGGGCCAAAGGGCAGCATCACCTACAAGTCACCCACATGCTTTCCTTTCTTATCCCAGAGTCTGGGGTCAGCAGTGGGAGGGGCCTCTCCAGCAGCTCTCTAGGTTCCTGCCTGTTATGGGCAGTGGGAGAGGGTGGCCGTCTGGGGTAGGTGGCACCCAAAAGTGAGGGAACATCACCTCTTCTCGGGAAATTGCTAGTTGGGGAGCAATGGCTCTCCCAAGGCACTCCTCCCCTCAATCCCTATTCTTGCAGCCTCAGCAGTTCAGAGGATGACCTTGGACATGGGGGGGGCGCGGCCGGAGATCAGCAACAGATGGGAGGGGGGAGGGGTGGATACTTAAGACAGAGCAGGTGGCAGAGGCAGCCTCCCACAGGGCCCCTGACTCTCTGGGCCTCAGTTTCCTCCTTGTGACTGCCAGCCTCCCTGGCAGGCCCCTCCCCTGTGCTCTGTGGCCTAAATTCCCCACCCACTCGTACTGGGGATGTGGAAAACTAGGCGGAAGGTCAATGGCTTGCTCCCAGGGGCAGGGCCTCAGCCAAGCCAGCATGAGCTGGGCACTAGGAAGCTGGAGGCACAGATTTTGAACCCTCTTGGGGCTGCCTGGCATGGGGATCACCCAGCTGGTGGGCGACTGGGAGAAAAGCGGACTCCCAGGAGCTGCACACAGAAGGTGCTCAAAATGCCTGGCACTGTCCTCACCCAAAGCCACCCTCACCCTCGTGGTTCATTCCAGGGGGCTTTCCTGGAAGAGGTGGCATAGTGGGTGGGCTTGGAGCCAGCCAAAGAGGGAAGGAAGGCATTTAACTGGTGACTATTAGACAGTTATGGAAAGTAGCAGGGGACACCCCAGGCCAATGAGGAAAGGAAGAGGAGGGACTGGAGTGGAAGTTACAGTAAGGGTGGCTGGACCCCCTTCTTCTGGGCGGCTGACCTACCTCTCCCCAACCCCACCACAGCTGACGAACAACCCAGCTACAACTCAACTATTCAGGTGCAGTGGCCGAAGCCACTGAGCAGGGAGGGGAGAGGGCAGGCCAGAGATGGGGGAGCCCATGGGAAAACAGCGGGAGCGGGGATGGACTGTGACCCTTCCCTCCTGGCAGAGACCTTGGGAAAACGAGATCTCTACACCTGCTTTAAGGCTGTGGTACATCCGGGATGGGGGTGGCGACACTCAGGGCACTGGCTGCCTATCTGACCTCTCCTCCGCCGAGGGCAGCAGGGTGACTGGAAGAACCGGACTTTGGCCTGGTGGGCACCCAGTGCCCCGAAGAAAGGGGAGGAGGATGGCCTCCAGACCCGAGGGCCTAAGTCAGGGTGCTGCGGGAGCCAAGAAAGGGGATGGCCCTTGCCCAAGGGCTCATGGCAAGGGCAAGGGAGGGGCGGCGGGCACACTGGAGGTTTAGGGCCACGACCCCCACCCCCGCGGCCGGGATATCGGTCTCCCCACTAGACAGCGGGTCATGCCCCCCGTCCGGCCTGGACCCCGCAGCCGGGGCCGGCAGAAGGGTGGCCGGTCGGGGGCTGGGGAGTTCCAGGGCGTCAGAGTGCCTGTCGGTGAAACGGGGGCGGCGCCGCCGGGAGCCCCTGGACGGCTCACCCGCGGCCAAGTACCGCTTGTCGACCCCGGTCTTGGCTTCGAGCGCCCTGAGCGCTTCGGTGGCCAGGTTCCTCTGTTCCAGAAGGCGCTCGCACCGCTGGCGCAGGCCGTCCATGGCTCCGGCGGGCCCGCCGCGGGCAGCCCGAGACCGGACGCAGCCGCGCGCACCGGCCCCGTCGCGCGCGAGCTGCTCTGGCCCGCAGCGAGCCGCAGCGCAGCACCACGGGGCGCGTGTCGGGCCCCAGGCCAATGGGAGGGCCGGGCGGACAAAGGAGGAGGGGCCTGCCCCTGCGCCCCCGCCGCATGGCCCTCTGGCCCGCCGCCGCCGCCGCGACTCCGGGGGGAGGAGGCGGGGCGCGGCGGCTGCAGGCGCCCATTGGCCGAGCGAGAGCGGCACGTAGCTGATTGGAGAGCGCGGGTCACAGCCGTGGATTATTGGCTGGGCCGCGGGGTGGGTGGAGCTAGGGAGGCACGGAGCGTGCCCGGGTGGGAGGGGCCGGGGCGGGGCCGGGGCCGGAGCCAGGCCCGCGCTGATTGGAGCAGCGGGAGGGAGCGGCGACGCGGCGAGAACAGGAGGGGCGGGGCTGAGCACCAAGGAGGCGGGGCTTGCCTCCGAGGACGGTCCCGGTTGGGCTGCGGAGGGGGCGGGGCCGATTGTTTAGGAGGGGTGTGCCGGGGCGGGGGCGGGGCTGGACGAAGGGGCGGGGTCCGTCAGACTCCCGCGAGCTCACGACCTGGGGTCAGGAAGCGCGGTCATTGTGCGGACGGGGAGCCCGAGACCTCAGACCGCCTTGTCCACGGAAAACCAGGGCGGGCGTGTGTCTTTCCTCCCCTTTCTGACGGACCTTCGCGCCCCCTACGGGGGAGCCGCAAGGCCCCCTGGGACTGGAAGCCTTTCGGGGTTGCTATGGCGCCGGGGCGGGGCCAAAGCCTGGGCCGACTCGGCGGTTTGGCCGGGGGGAGGGGCTTTCGGAGGCCCCGCCCCTGCCCCTCCCCCGGCGCCATGCTGCCCATCCGGACTGCCCTCTGGCTGTGCGTGGCCCTGCCCCTGGGCCTGGACCTCGTCGGTCCCCTGGCTGTGGGCTGGGCCTCAGCCCGGGCCCCCGTTTATGTCAGCAGCTGGGCCGTGCGTGTGGTCCAGGGCTACCGGGAGGCCGAGCGCCTAGCGCGCAAATTCGGATTCGTCAACCTGGGGCAGGTGGGTGGGACCCCGATGGACAGGAGCGGGCGGGGGCTGGACAGCCCAAGACCCCAGACCCCGACAGACACGAGGGCACCCCCCGAGATATCGGGAACCTGCAGTCCACCCCTACCTCCGCCGACTTCAGATTCCAGGACCTCCAGGAAGCCCCTGAACCCCTACTTGGGCACCTGGTTGGGGCAGGATGCAAGCAAAGGGGGTTGGCGCCAGTCCAGCAGGGGCTCCATCACAGGAGCTGGGTCCTGGCGGTGCAGCTGCCCCCCACATTCCCAGATATTCCCTGACGGACAGTACTTCCACCTGCGGCACCGGGGCGTGGTCCAGCAGTCCCTGACCCCGCACTGGGGCCACCGCCTGCGCCTGAAGAAAGACCCCAAGGTGAGCCTGGCCTCACGGCCGCCCCCTAAGGTCTTAGCCATCTCCTGTTATTCTTAGGATTGTTACCGATGGCTGTTACCTTAGCAAGTCACCTGCTCTCTGTGTCTCAGTTTTCACCTGGCTCCCCATTCTTTATAGTGGGGACCCAGATGGGGAAGATGTGCAGAGAGCAACAGGTGATGCGTGAATGTGGTGTTCGCCCCAGGGCCTGGCACACCACCTGCGTTTCTTGTTGCAACCCCACCTTCTTTCCTCTATCTCACTCTGGAAGGTTAGGGTTCCCAGGTACCCCATAAAGAGGGGCAGATAATATTCTAGCTCATGGGGTGGAAGAAGGGGAAGTGGCCCAGTTTGTGATGGAGGAAACGGTTCCTAAGAGGAGGAATCCTGCCTGAAGTCACCCAATGAGACTGTGACTGAATCGGGACCCGAACCGTTTCCAGATGCTCAGAGAGATGACAGGTAGATGGGGAAAAGGCCTGAGCCGTTGAGCTGAGGTTTTGAGACCGAGTATGGCAAGCTTACTGAGGGGTGTGGGCGGGACAAGGGTTCAGGGGGCCAGAAGCCTGATGGTTCAAAGCCCACCTGGAGAGGAGGCAACAGAGTGGAGGGGCCGATTGGAGACATAGTTGGCAGGAGGCCAGGGCTTGCCTGTTGGTTAGAGGTGTGAGACAGAGGAAGATAATCAAGGCCGGCTCCCAAGATGGGACCAGAGCCAGTGGGGAAACATTGGCCCTGACTGCTGACATGGGGGTGGGGGACATGAGCCAGTTTGTGGGGGCAGCGGGGAGATCAACCAGGAAGGAGGAAGAGCAGCCCTGGGCTGGCAGAGCATGCGCAAAGGTCCAAGTAAGGTGGTCACTGTGGCCGCAGCAGAGAGGGGCCCATGAGGGACAGGCAGGCAGGGCGTCGTGGGCCCTGGAGAGGGTGGTGGAGAGCCATGGGAGGATTTTAGCAAAGAGCTGACAAGGGGCAGGGCAGGCAGCTGGAGGACAGGGAGGAGGTGGGTATTCAGGGCGTCTCCTGCCCTGGGCCGGGGGTAGTAGGGAGAATGGCCACTGGTGAGGGGTGCACGTGGACAGGTCCCCAGGCACATGGAGACCCAGCATACACAGCGTCCCAGACCCGGTCCCACACCACAAGGTCCCCCAGGGAAGATGGTAGACACAGGCTTGGGCCCTTTTGACGAGGTATTGGCGGAGTGGCTGGTCCTCTTGGTCTGCGGGACAGGGCCCGCCAGGCACCAGGCGGCACGGGGAGTTGGTAGGGGTGCGGGCTGGCCCCGGGGTACAGCCCCTCCCTCGGTGCGCATCCTGCCCCAGGTGCAGTGGTTTGAGCAGCAGACTGTGCGGCGGCGCGTGAAGCGCTCCCTGGCAGTGCCCACGGACCCCTGGTTCTCCAAGCAGTGGTACATGGTGAGCGGGCTTGGCGGGGTGCTGGGGCGGGCCGGGCCTCACCGGAGCCCACTGACCCCCACCCCGTCTGGTACAGAACAATGAGGTGTGGCCGGACCTGAACATCCTGCAGGTCTGGAGGCAGGGGCTGTCCGGCCAGGGCATTGTGGTCTCCATCCTGGACGATGGCATCGAGAAGGACCACCCTGACCTCTGGGCCAACTACGTGAGCCGACGCGGGCCAGGGTGGGGGCTGCCCCCTCCCACAGCCCTCCCCAATCCCCCACATCCACACCCCACTCCCAGGACCCACTGGCCAGCTACGACTTCAATGACTATGACCCGGACCCCCAGCCACGATACTCGGCCAGTGATGAGAACCGGTGAGCCCAGTGTCCCACGGGGCCTGGGGGGTGGCCCTGTGCCCTGTGGGCGGATAGAGGCCTGTGATTGGAACCCCTCTCTGTCCTGCGCCAGGCATGGGACCCGCTGTGCTGGGGAAGTAGCTGCCATAGCTAACAACAGGTTCTGCGGTACAGGCGTCGCCTACAATGCCCGAATTGGAGGTACTGAGGCCTACTGGGGTCATGCTGGGTCAGGTGGCACTGAGTGGCTAGGAAAACCAGGGCGAGTCAGCAGACCAGTCAGGGGAGAAAGCCACTCAGCGCCCATGCCCTTGCCGCCGGGCATTGAGGACACCCCAGACACAGGGTGGGGAGAGCCAAGCCCCGCGCAGACACCCCCCACTCTGGGTCCCAGGCCAACACGGCCTGGACCAGCTGGAGCCTGGCAGGGCTGTCCCCAGAGGCCCGATGCCTGCCTGTGCAGGGGTGCGAATGCTGGACGGCACCATCACTGACATCATCGAGGCCCAGTCCCTAAGTCTGCAGCCGCAGCACATCCACATCTACAGCGCCAGCTGGGGCCCAGAGGACGACGGTCGCACGGTGGACGGCCCCGGCATCCTCACCCGCGAGGCCTTCCAGCGCGGCGTGACCAAGGTGAGCGGGGCCCCGGCCACAGAGGGCCTGTGCCTGCGTGCGAGGCTAACACCTCGTCCCCTGGCCCTGCCCCTGTGCCTGTCACCATCTTCAGGGACGCGGCGGGCTGGGCACGCTCTTCATCTGGGCGTCGGGCAATGGTGGCCTGCACTACGACAACTGCAACTGTGACGGCTACACCAACAGCATCCACACGCTGTCCGTGGGCAGCACCACCCGGCAGGGCCACGTGCCCTGGTACAGCGAGGCCTGCGCCTCCACCCTCACCACCACCTACAGCAGCGGCATCGTCACCGACCCCCAAATCGTGAGCAGCGGCCGCTGCGGCAGCGCCTGCCCCACCCGGTCCAGCTGGGCTCCTCGCCTTCCGTCCTGTGCCCCCATCTCTCCTCCTCCCACGGGTCGTCCCCGGAGCAACCAGAACATAGGCATAGGGCCCAGGCCCAGACCCTGCTGTCACCCCTTCACGCCTGTTGGTCCTCGTTCGTGGGGCACAGCCAGGGCAGCAGCCAGGCTCTGGGCCCCTCACAATGCCCTGCGAGGCCTTCTGCTCCTCTGTGAACGAGGGCCGGGTTTGCATGTGCCCGGGTCCCGAGTCCCCCTCTCTGCCCGCAGGTCACCACGGACCTGCACCACCAGTGCACCGACAAGCACACAGGCACCTCGGCCTCAGCCCCACTGGCCGCGGGCATGATCGCCTTAGCTCTGGAAGCCAAGTAGGTGATGGTGGGGGCCTCTCACCTGCCGCCTGGTCCCCAGGCACAGCCCCCGCTGAGCCCCTCCCCCACCCCCAGCCCGTTCTTGACGTGGAGGGACATGCAGCACCTGGTGGTCCGTGCATCCAGGCAGGCACAGCTGCAGGCGGAGGACTGGAGGACCAACGGCGTGGGGCGCCAAGGTGCGGCAGGGCCCGGTGGGGGGTGGGGGCACCACGCCCGCTGGCCGAGTGACAGCCCTCTCCACGCAGTGAGCCACCACTATGGCTATGGGCTCCTGGATGCAGGACTGCTGGTGGACCTGGCTCGCACATGGCTGCCCACTCAGCCCCAGAAGAAATGCGCTGTTCGGGTCCTACACACGCCCACGTGAGTGCCACCCTTGGCCCCTGCCACTGTGCACACCTGTCCTCCTCTCACCTGTCATCTCCCCAGCCCTTCCCTGATACCTGTCCCCTCCTCAGCCCTCTCACCACCTGTTACCTGACCAGCTCTTCCCTGATGCCTGTCACCTGGCCAGCCTTCCCCTGACACCTGTCATTTCTTCAGCCCTTCCTTCACACCTGTCACCTCCCCAGCCCTTCCCCACACCTGTTGTTAACATCCAGGGGATGAACGTGTGG
The DNA here is from genome assembly GCA_030015415.1 of Cynopterus sphinx. Lineage (NCBI taxonomy): Eukaryota > Metazoa > Chordata > Mammalia > Chiroptera > Pteropodidae > Cynopterus > Cynopterus sphinx. Next base: position 37,057,647 of record CM057390.1, on the reverse strand, counting down.
GAGGCAAGCCCCAAGGCCTCAGTTTACCCATCTATAAAGTCCAAGGGCGGGCCCCAGAATCTGAGCCAGGACCCTGCCTGCCAGCTGCCCGCCCCCAGCAGGTGAGCTGGAGGGGCCCTGACCCCCCTGCCACCCCCAGCCCCATCCTGCCGTCCATGCGCGTGAGGAAGAAAGTGTCGGCATGCGCCGGTCGCGCCAACTACATCCGCTCCCTGGAGCACGTGCAGGTCCAGCTGTCACTGTCCTACAGCCGCCGCGGGGACCTGGAGATCTCGCTCACCAGCCCCATGGGCACCCGCTCCACGCTGGTGGCCATCAGGTGCGGGGGAGGGGCCCCGCGCCTGCATCAGCCGAGCTGCCCCATGCTCGCCGTGGCTCTCAAGCCTTTCTCCCCGGTCTGTCCCAGACCCTTGGACATCAGCGGCCAAGGCTACAACAACTGGATCTTCATGTCCACCCACTTCTGGGACGAGGACCCGCGGGGCCTGTGGATCCTAGGCCTGGAAAACAAGGGCTACTATTTCAACACGGGTGAGAGGCGTGCACAGGCGAGGAGCCAGGCAGCCTGGCCACCTGCCTGTGGCCTCCTGGAGAGATGGAGCAGGCGTGTCTGGTGCCCAGCAGGTGTCCAGTTACCAGCCTGCAGTGGGTGCCTTGTGGCCAGGGCACGGTCTGAATCCGGCGCTCCAGGGTGGGGGGGGCTTGGGAGCGGGGCCCGGGATGGCAGGATCAGGCCACCAACAGCGTCTCCCGGTGCCTACCGCCACCCCCGCCCAGGGACGCTGTTCCGCTACACGCTGCTGCTCTACGGGACAGCCGAGGACATGACCGCGCGGCCCACAGGCCTCCAGGTGACCAGCAGCGCGTGTGTGCAGCGGGACACGGAGGGGCTGTGCCAGGGTGAGTGCCCGGCGCGGCCTGGCCTACTTGCTGGCAGTGTGTGTGTGCAGCCCAGGCCGGGCGGGCGGTGGCGGTGGCAGCAGGCCTCGGCCTCACCCTTGTGTCCCTGTCCTCTGTGCAGAATGCAACGGCCCCGCCTACGTCATGGGCCACCTTTGCCTCTCCCGCTGCCCGCCCCAGTACTTCAATCGCACCCGCCGGGCAGTGACGGAGGTGCCCGGGCGCCTGGCCACGCCCGCCCTGCGCGTGTGCGCCAGCTGCCATCCCTCCTGCTCCGCGTGCCGCGGCAGCTCCCCGCTCGACTGCACCGCCTGCCCCCCGGCCCACACGCTGGACGAGCGGCGCGGCTCCTGCTCCCGGCCCGCGCCCCGCGCTGGCCCCCGCCAGCCCACCGCAACCGCCCAGCCCGGCCGCCAGCACCTGCGCCCGGCCCCGGCCGTGGTGCTGGCTCTGCTGGCCCTGCTGGCCTTCGGGGGCCCCCTCCTCTGCAGCATCCTCTCTGCAGGCTGCCCGCCCCCGTGTGCGAGCCCCCGCGGTACCAGAGGCCACCCCAGTCACCATCCCAGAACCACCTGCTGGCTGGACCCTGAAGACACCCAGCTGGGGGAGCCAACGTGTGCCTTGGCCTAGGCCCCCAGTGGGCACTGCTGTCCCACTCCCTCGGTCCAGACTCGCGCCCAGGGTGAGAATCAGCCCCTGGAAGGCCCCGGCTGGCCACTGGAGCCCACAGGCCGGGGCGGCTCGTGTGGAATCCTGCACCCCAGACTTGGCAGGTCCAGGTGAAAGAGAGAGTTGTCGAGTTTACACAGTTGGGGTGGGGGTGGGTGGGATGGGGCAGAGGCCAGGCCACGATGGTGACCATGACCACCGACCACCGTCCCTTCCCTACCCCATAATGGGGGCGGGGGGAGGTGGAGGGAGAGCCAGTGACAACATCCAGAGTTCCGGGCGCTGTGTCCAACCTCACAGTTTTCAAATAAAGGTTGAATAGGAGGTGTCAAGTCTGCAGGCTCCTTTGGGGCACAGGTGGGCCCTCCTATCCCTCTGGCATGGTTGGGGGGTCCCTTGCATCCCGTTTGGAAATTGCCTTCCCTGGCCTTCGGTCCCCAGAGGACCCAGCGTCCTACCAAGTGGCTCAGCCTAGGGTCCAGATACCATAGCTGTGGGGGGTGTGAGCAGGCTGGGGGTCCCAAGTGATGCCCACATGCTTCTAGCACCTGGCTGACTGGGTCCCATCTCCTGCCTGTCTCCCTGCATTTTCCCCTCCCATCTTGTTAACATCAGAATTAACAAACTTCCGACAACTAAACTTCAATCCCTGAGGGTTCCTGGGAGGCTGAAGGAATTGCAGGCTGGAGTTACATTGTTGTCACCACCACCCCCATCTGCACCTCTCCTGAACAGAAAGGATCCAGAGGCATGGGGGCAGGAAAGAGTGCAGAGGAAGCTATGAAATGCCCCTGCTCTGTCCTCACACACACCAGTGGGGTGGGGTCATATTTGTCTTGATCTTTGGAGTGGGGCGGGGATTTCTATGAGAAAGTGGGGGCTGGCCTGTACTCCTGACCACAGGGCTTCACTTGGGCTTGGAGAGGCAGGCCTTGCCTGTCGCAGAAGCCCACAGGCCCCAGAGAAAGCCCGCTCTCTGTGGCTGGGAACCTGGGAATTCGGCCACTGGGCTCAGGTTAGACAACCTCAGGCCTCAAAAGGAGTGTGGCTCTGCCTGGGACTTTGCAGCTGGGCAGCGAAGGTGATGCCTTGGCACCTGAGGCTGATGCCTCGGCACCTGGAACCACACACAGGAGGGGAGCCCCGGCCTAGATTTGTCTGTGGGAGAAGACACTAGTACAGGTGGCCTGCGGGGGAGGAGGCAGCCTCATCCCCCTACCTCGTCCAGCCCAGCTGCCCTCCTAGGCCTGCCTATGTGCCCTTAGCCTCACCCCAGCTCAGCCCCTAGCCCTGGACTTAGGCCTGAATTTAAGACTGACCCTGGCAGGGCCAGGCTGTATGTCCAGGGCACTCTGTGGCCTTGGCTGTGCCACAGGACTAAGCCTAGCATCTGTCTCATGAAACGCTTTCAAGACTCACCAGAGGCAGTTTTCCCACCTGGTGCCCAGTAAGCACCCTAAATGTGCCTGCTTGGGGCAGTTCCCCAGGTGATTAAACATAGTTACCATGTGACCCAGAATTCCATTTTGTGGGTATTTATCCAAGAAAACAAAGATGTCCCCACAAAAGCCTGTACACGCATGTTCACAGCATCGGATTCACAACAGCCAAAAGATGGACACAATCCAAGTGTCTATCCATAGAGAAATGGACACACACGTGTCAGTCCACACGGGGCAGTGTCACTCGGCCATGAAAAGGGGGGAGGCCTTGACACTCGCCACAATGGGGACAGACTTTGAACACAGGATGCTCAGTGAGAGACGCTGGGCACACAAAGCCACACACCGTGTGATTCCATGTGACACTTCCAAAAGAGGCACATCCACAGACAGGAAGCAGGTGAGTGGATGTTAGGGGCTGGGGAGGGGCATGGGGTGTGACTGCTGATGGGACGGGTTTTTGGGGGGGTCGATGCAAATGTTCCAGCGTGAGACTGTGGTGGCTGCACGACTCACAGCTCTGTGAATCTACGTATGTCCCCAAATCACAGAATCTTACACTTTAAACAGGCGGACTTTATAGTATGCAAATGACATTCAATAAAGCTGTTTAGAAAACAGGAAAATCGTCTTCCGCTCTGAGCCCGTCTCCCCAGCCTAGCCAAGAGGGGAGGGGCCAAGCACCGCCCACCCAATGGGGAGGGGGCTGTAGAGGTCAGAGGGGCGACTGTGACCCCGATCCTGCGGACGAGGTGCTGGCGTGCATCCCGCGTGCCCGGCCACCTCGCCAGCATCGGGCGTTCACTGAGCGCGCACTGCGCGCGGGCCACCCCGCGTGGGCAGGGCTCTGTTCCCACGACAGCGATGGGTTGCGGGCTGCGTCTCCCACTTGCGGGAATCCGGGCTGCGGATGCTCGGTTACACCGCGCGGGAAGGAGGGCCGGGAGTACCAGGGGCCTGAGGTCGCAGCTCCGCGGGGACCGCCCCACCCCACACACGCGCGGGGCGCGTCCCCTTTAAGGGCGGTGGGTGGAGAGGACGTGCGCCGCGCGGGGGGGCGGGGCCGCGCCGACCGGAAGCGGAAGTGGCCGCGCCGTCACCGCCCCGCAACCCGGGCGCGCGCGCCAGGCGGCTTCCTCGCGGCCCTGCGAGCCTCAGCGGGGAAACTGAGGCGCAGGCGGAGCCGGACGCCGGCGGGCGAGCCCCGAGGGCGGCCGCGGCTCGCTGTGCGGGAGGAGCGGCCCCGCGGGCGAGAAGGGTGCGCCCCGTCAACGCGCCCCTTCGCCGCCTCCGCAATGGGCTCCAAGGCCCGGAAGCGCGTGGTGCTGCCCACGCGCCCGGCGCCCCCCACGGTGGAGCAGATCCTGGCGGACGTGCGGGCGGCGCCCGCCGAGGACCCCGTCTTCACCGCCCTGGCCCCGGAAGGTAGGGGAGAGGGCGCCCCGGGCCCCCGCAGCAGGGGCGGCGGGCGGGGAGCAGACCCCAGCCGCCCCCCGGGGTCCGGCGCGGGGAACGCGCGGGCGTGGACCGCCGCGCCGCCCTCGTCCCCTCTGGGCCCCCGCCCCTGTCTGCGCCGCGGGCACCTGCCAGCGCGGCGTCCGCCAAGGGAGCTCTCAGCCCGGCCCTCCCTGCCCGCTGACGCCTGGTCCAGGGCCGGGCGCTAAGAACGCCCCCGCGCGGTTGCGTTCCACGGGGAGACTGTGGACGAGTGGGAAGGGTGCGACGTCAGGACTCAGACATCTCCTAATGAAGCCCCGGTCCGAACCTGGCCACATTTCCAGCTTCGCGGCGCTCGAGGCTGCGTGTGGGACAGCTCTGTGAGGGACTTTCCCCCGTCACCTGGACGGTTCTGCAGCCCTGGGAACAAGGGTCGCGTCGACCCACAGCCTGGGTCCATCGAGGCTGCTTGAGCCACAGCTTAATCACGGGCAGGCCGGCCAGCGTTTGGAGGGTAGGGAAACTGAGGTGCGGGCAGTGGTGGGGCCCACTCAAGGGAGAGTGTCTCCTCCCCGTGGCCGGTGTTCTTGTCTAGAACTGCACCTGTCCGCCCCACCCCCATGTGCGCCACCTCCCATTTCCCACCTTGTTCTAAGGCAGGTGGGAAAGAGAGATGGGTAGTCAAATGGCGTTTCTAGGGCCCCAGCCTGAGGTTTGGCTTGCAGGGGTGTGTCCGCAGCCCCGCAGGCCCGGTCTTGTCGCCTCCGTCTGCACACAGGGCCAGGCAGTGTGGAGAGAATCTGGACGTGTCTCCGGGTGACCCCAAAGCTGTGCTTTTCCTGCCCTGCCCACCCATCTGCTGGGCACACTGTTACTAGGAGCTGAGGTCACCTGGAGTCACGTGTCCACACCATCCTGCCCCCCAACGGCGAGGGCTGGGTTTTGTGAGGCCACGGGACCAGTTTTGAGGGGACAGGTGGTTGCATCTTGGGCTTTGAGAGTGGGAATGAGGGCCAGCCTGCTCAGCAGTTCCTTTGTGGGGTCAGCACCCTTTCCAGGAATGGGTGCCCCCCGTCACATGCTTACTCGGAGGGGGTAAATGAGTCTTCTCCTGCCCCCTCCCTGACCAGCGGGCCATGTCCTGTCCCCAGACACTCCAGGCCCCTCCGGGAGGCCTGAGGACCCCGAGGCCCAGCGCGAGCTACTCTACCAGCAGAGCCGGGCCTACGTGGCCGCCAACCAGCGGCTGCAGCAGGCAGGCGAGGAGCTGAGGTGGCGGTGTGAGGACCTGCGGCGAGCCGGCCGGGAGCTGGAGCGGGACGTGGGCCAGGTGAAGCAGGCGGTGCTGCCCGGGGCCGCAGCCACCTCCTCGGGCTAACCCAGCCCTTGGGCTCGCCCTGAGACACACAGTCCCCAGACCCTGCAACTCGTGGTCTTCGCCATGACACCTGGCTTTGCACATCTCAGACGAGGGCCTTTGGATCCCAGAAGCTGGACTTGCCATGCCAGGGCCCTGCCATGCCCTGGTACCCAGAGGCCCCAGAGGACAGGGCCTGCCCCGTGTGTGGTGGCAGCAGGGACAGTGCCACATCAGCTGCCCCTGAGGGTCGGGTTAGGCCATATGCATGCTGCTCACCCCCCGGCCTGTCTCCTGGGGCCCAGTGGCCATCAGCCCAGACTGGACTTGGTGTGTGGCCCCAGCCCCTTCCCCTCCGTTCCTCTGGCGACCCTGCTTCACCGACCACCCATTAGACTCGGCTTGTTTCACTGTGAACTGGGGGCCCCAGAAGTTACACAAAAGAATGGGGTTCAGTCCCTTTGCCTCAGTGGCCCTGGCCACGTGAGGAATGTTTGCCCATCACCCCGATCTAAGGCATGGGCACCCCCCAGGGAGCACTTATCTGTCTGGTTCACAACCGACCTGTTGGCTGTGGGATGTGTCAGACGGGAACTGGGCTTCCATGAAAGGATGACCCAGTCAGTTACCCGCCCCGAGTCATCGGCCATGTCCATCCTGGCAGGACAGGCCCATCGTGGGTGTCCCCACCGAGTCCCTCAGATGAAGCCTCTGCTTCCACTGGCCACCCAGACAGTTCCTCTGTGAGCTGCTGCTTTGCAGGGGTCCCCAGGAGAATAGGGAAGTCCCAGGACTCACAGGCAGGGCCCTGACACAGGTGACCCCAGCGTCCAAGGAGAACTTTTGCCTGAAGAACGGGTGCCTGCCTCGGCCCAAGAGACCCCTGATGCCCTGGGAGCACAAGTGTTCAGTAGTGCCACTAGGTTCCAGGTAGGGCAGTGGACACCAAGGCCGCCCTGTCCAGGCACCCCTGGGCCACTGGCTTCCATCTTGAAGGTCACCCTTCCTGCCCGGTCCTGGCCTCCAGGTGGGGCCGCCTGAGTCTGGTGGACTAGGCACCCTCCAGAGCACCGCAGGATCGTGTGGGGTCAGTCTGCTTCCTTCCCCTGTGTGCCCTAGGACAGCTCTGGAGTGCGGTGCAACAGCTCTTTATTAAAGGTGCACAGGACGCCTGGCCTCTCGCCTTCCGTCTGTCAGACAGAGGCTCTGGGTCGGGTTGGGGCACAGGCTACACGTATTTACACACGTCCTAGAATACTACAGGGACCCCGGGCAGAGACACGGGACAGAGGCGGATGGACCAAGACAACCAGGCTGGGCGCTGTGGCATCGGCTGGGAGACAGATGGGGTGGGGTGGGGGTGAGGTAATGCTGCACTGTGGGCTCTTCGCCCCAAATTCAGCACCCAGCTGGCGGTGTCCTGAGGCCACGGGTGGGGGATGCTTCAGAAGCAGATGGGGTCCCCTCAGTGTGGCCAGGTGACCAAGCAGCCCCAAGGGGATCAAGGCTTATGGGAGACTTCTTTTGAGTCCTAAGTCTAGTCCTCTGGCTCCGACCTGGAGCTGACTGTCCACGACGCCAGGGCCAGGCCATGTTGTGAGGTGAGGCTGTGCCTGCATCACAGGGGGATGGAGAAGGCGGAAGTGGCCACCGGATGTGGTCAGGGCATGAGCTCCCTGAGCGCTGGCCAAGGTGTACGCTGCCCCTTCAGGCTGGGCTGGACAAGGTGTGGGCGGAGCGGGGGGCCTCTCCCCCAGTCATGGCGGCTAGCTACTGTGTTCACTGGAGAGGTAGCTCGGGGAGTTCTCCCCACGGCCCATGTGGGGAGACTGAGGCACGGGCACTGAGAGCACTGCTCAGGGGACATGGGGTGTGTCTGTCGCCTCTTCTCACACTAGGCCATTCTGAGGAGCAGCTGGCTTGAGGCAAGTGCGAGAGTCCGACAGCCCCTGTGCCCAAACAGGAGTCAAGAAGAGCACCCTGTCCCACCCCTTTAGGCTGCAACTGGGGACGGGGACTGGCAATTTCTAACACGTCTCAGACCCCCACCCTGTGTGTCCCTAGGAGTCAGCTGTGGGCCCGTGCAAAGCCCTGCCCAGTTGTCATCGCCCCTCTCTGCTGAATGTCAGCTTGTCTTTCAGTCACAGGAGGACCACTTGGTGTGTCCAGCTGCCCTCTGTCCTGCCTGTGGCCCCGGCAGAGCCCTGGCACCTGTCCTACAGTACAAGGCATTGCAGAGTTTGTAACACAACACAACACAGATGTGCGTCCATCAGCAGCACTGTGTCCATGGGGCTGGGATCAGCATGGCCCACAGGGGTCCCAGGAGCTGAGGATGGCCCCACCAGAGGAAACATGCCCTGGCTCAGCTCCTGCCCATGTGGTCCAGCAGGGCTAGAGGTGCCTGTGGGTGGGCACGGGGCTCCTTCTGCACTTTCTGCTACTCAGATAAGGGAGGGGAGCCGTCCAAGTGTCCTCCTGGTGTCAGAGTCCCCAACAGCATCTGCTCCCAGGACGGCTCTCCACAGTGTAGCTGTGACAGCAGATCCACGGGCCGAGAGCCGGGCCTCCCCGGGAAAGAGCTCGCTGGCTCACTCCACGGGGTGGCACGCACCCAGGTCCCCAGCACTCAGGGCAGGGCCGCGGTGGGACACCAGCTTCCAGGGCTCCCTGTGTCCTCTATCTCTCCGCCTCTGCTGGCAGCAGCTTGGCAGCCTGGCCTCCGCACATCCCCCTGGCTGCGCCCGTCCTGGGCTCCAGGCCCCGCACTGCCTCCGGAGGTTGGAAGCCAGCCCCAGCCGTCTCTGCAGCCAAGCCACCCTGTAGATCTAGGCTTTGTGTCACCACGCGGTGACCCTCGTCCTCCTCACCGCTGCACCTCGCTCACCTCCCTGGTCCTCCTGTCCTCCTCTGATGCAGCCAGCGGCCCCCCGACATGGGGACGCAGGGTGGCCCAGACTGGCTGCCTTTGCCCTCTCCTCGCCGGCAGTTCCGACAGCGCCCCTTCTGCCCGCCAGCCCCCAGCTTGGCACCGTCCCAGGTCTCAGGGCTCCCAGCTCCCCAGCCAGAGCTGTCAGAGGAGGGGGTGCAGTCTCTCTGGGCTCAGCCACACCCCTCCCACAGCTGGGGCTGAGAAGGCAAACAAACCGGCAGAGCTGTCATTAATGGATTACCAGGGCCTCCGTAATTACAGGCTTCGGAGTTGGCCCAGCTGCCAGGCGCTAGATGGCACCACCCTCCACAGCCCCGTCCCCCGCCTCAGGCAGGCTCTGTCACCTCCCCTGGCTCCCTCTGGTGCGGAGGCCTGGGCCCAGGCCGCTGGGGACTGGGAGGGTGGTCTCTGCATGTGGGCGAGTCATGGACATGTTTCCTCCCTGAGCCCCCATGGCTCAGAGGTGAGCGTGGGATAGTAGGTTGACTTGGGCTGGGGTGGGGCTCGAGGGCAGGACTCAGGTGGGCAGGCGGGTCCCTGACCATCCTCGGGGCAGCCTGAGGGCCCTTGGCTGGAAAGAATGTTCCAGAAGACTGGCCCAGGCTGCTATTCTAGGAGGTCCGCGGGGATGGGGGCTTTCTCCACAGCTGAGTCGGTGGCGGCCGCCAACATGGGGCTGGGCACGTAGTTGAAGGGAGGCACTCGGACTGAGCGGCTGGGGGAACTATGCCGGCTGGCGGGGAAGCCCCCCACAGCCACCCCCAGGCCCTCGTGGACGAAGGGGGCAGAGGCAGGCGCCTTGGCAGGCCCTGGCCTGTCCCCGTCGCTGCTGAGAAGGGATGTGGGCCCGCTCTCGGGGGTTTGGGGGGGCCCCCTGCTCTCCAGGCTAGGGGACGTGCTGGAGTTGGTTTTGGCGGCAGCGAAGTCCTCTGTCTGGACCACGGCGTCGCTGGTCTTGCGCTGCGGGGGACCGCCTGGGCCCTCCATGGGCGTGGTGCCCACGAGGGGCAGGGCAGTGGCGGGCAGCGTGCTGCGCAGGATGTGCGGCACGTCCTCGTCCCGGATGCGACGCCATGTGCCACCCCGCGCGGCCACCCTGGGCAGGGGCTGGGCCTCCCCGTCACTGCTGCGGCGGACGGCATCCACCACAAGCCCCGGGGCGGCACCTTCGGGCCTGCGAGCCACGCTGATGTGGGGCAGCGAGGCGTAGCGCTTGACCGTCTCAGGCTGGGCAGTCTGCGAGCAGACGGGCAGGCGGGACGGGCTCTCGGAGCTGGGGCGCCGGAGCGTGGGGGGCTGCTGGGGGGCTGGGGACCGTCGGGGGGCCGCGCGCAGCTCGTCGCAGCGGGAAGAGCAGAGGAACACGGCGGACAGCCCGGGCCGGCCGCTGTGGCTCAAGCCGCCCTGGGGGGCGGCGGCGGTGGCCTCGGCGGTGGACAGGGCGGACCGGCAGCGGCGCGGCAGGCCGGGCGATTCCTTGATGAAGGTCAGCTGGCGCCGGAAGCCTGCGCGGTCGGACTCGTTGCCGCTGGAGCGGGCCAAGGCCACACGCACCAGGCCCAGGCGGCTCCCTCGGGCCCCCGGGCCCCCCTCAGCCCCCGCCCGGCCCCTGGGGCCTAGGTCTGGAGCCACCATGGCCAGGGGCGGCGGCCCCCGTCGGGCAGGCTTTTGCATGAAGGGGATCCGCACGGGTGACTTCTGTGTCTTGTGTTGCTTGGCCAAGAGGGCCCGTGCAGGTGTCCTGGGCACCGGCGAGGCCCCAGGGCTGGGCAGGGGCCTGGCCACCCTGGAAGCGGGGGGTGACTGCCTGGGCAGCAGCTGGGCCACAGGGGAGGTCTGGGAGGAGCTGGACGAGGGTGTCTTGGCGAGGCGGGCGGGCGGCGTGGCACTCCTCTGCGGCGGGCTGAGGGCTGCCAGCTCCGAGATCTTGCCAGGCCGGTGCAGGCTCCGAGACCGCTGCCCAGGGCCTGGGGCTTTGCTGGGTGCCGGTGGCTGTCTGTGGCTCGGGAGCCCCATCTTGCCAGGCATGTGGTGGGGTCCGGGAGCCCCTCCAGGCTGGGCGCGTGGGGCCAGGCCGGGTGCATGCAGCACCGTCCTTCCCTGGAGTGTGGCCGGCAACCTGGATGCTGTCTTCCCAGCACCGCGCACCTTCTCTGGGCCGCAGGGCGAGCGGGGACCTCTGCTCTGCAGAGCTACTGTCACGTCCCGCTTTTCCAGCCGCGTGGCACTGCCTGCCTGGCCCTCTGACCGCGGCCGCGGCCCCCTCCTGCGCAGGGCAGGCTGCAGGGTGGAGCCCGACAGCCCCGACGCCAAGGACAGGATGGAGTCGGACTCGGAAGAGGCCTCGTGGGTGTTTGCCGCTGCTGCCTGGTGCAGCCAGGTAACGATGGAGTTGGCGCCCTCCTGGATGGCACGCCACTCGACGCTGTCCAGGTCTGAGGCATGGTCTGACCCCAGGGCCTCTTCACTGCGTTCCCGCGGCCCCTCTGCTGGCCGTTCCTCCGGTCGGGCCGCTCGGGTCTTGCGGCGCCGGGGGCCTGACAGTTGGGGCCGGCGCCTGGGCACAGCAGAGCCGACGCAGCGCCGCAGCAGCTCCGCCTCAGCCCGTGGGCCGGGAGAGCCCCAGCGCCTGCCCTCAGGCGCGGCGTCCCGGGTCACTGCGGGCTCTGGCTCACCAAGGGAGCTGGTGGAGGAGCTCAGGGAGCAGCACGGTGGCGTCTCGTCGGCGATGAGCCTGGGCTGGGCCCGGCTGGGTGCTATGGCCTTGGGCATGCCATGCGCCTCCTTCCTGCCAGCCCTGCGCTCCCCCTTAACTGCCTGGGGGATGGCGGATGCCCGCCGGGGGGGTGTCACTGAGGCAGTCTCCACCGGCTCCTCATCTGAGTCGTTGCCACAAAAGCAGTACACAGCCTCCTCGGTGGGCGTGGTGAGGCACAAGGACGGCAGTGCCCCGTCCTCACGAGCCTGGCCTGTGCAGGGGCCTTCCCTGTCGGCACAGAGGCTCGGAGGCCTGCGGATGGGCAGCTCCAGCCCTGCTCGGCCCCTCCCCGAACCCTGGGCCAGCTCCGTGCTCCTGCCTGTGCCCCCCGCCTTGTGCCTGTGCCCGGTGGCTGGCCCAGCAGGAGCCACGCGGCCCGCAGGCTTGTGTCCATCCACACAGGTGCCAGGCGGGTCCCTGGGAGGCTGCAGTGTCTCGTCGCTAAGCGAGGCCGCACTGGAGAAGTTGACCGGTGTGCCCTCGGCTGAGTCGGTGCATGAGTCGTCCTCCCGGGCCGGGGCGGGCACCAGCATGTAGACGGGCATGGGCCATGCCCGGCGGCCTGGCACCAGCGCCGAGGCCACCTTGCGGAGCCGGGCGGGCGTGGCCATGCCCAGGCACTCCCGTAGCAGCTCCAGCTCCTGGTCGGCGGCAGGTGGCCCCTCGGCACGGCCGCCAGCCTCGTCCTGCCGGCGGTGCTCGGTGAAGTGCAGGCCGGGGCCAGGGCCAGCGCCGCCGCCGCCGAGCTCGGGGCAGGCCGGGGGCAGCAGACGCAGCTCCACGTCCTTCTGCACATAGTGCTCGTGCAGGGCCAGCGCGCTCAGGCTGGAGGCGCACGAGAAGTTCTCATCTGGCTTCTCCACGGTGAAGCGCACGCTGCCGGCGTCCAGCTCGGACGGCAGGCGGCAGCGCTCCCGGCAGTCGGCAATGTCCAGGAAGCGCTTCACGTAGCTCTCCCACTGCAGGCTGAATGGCGTGCTCTCGCGCTCGCCCGGCAGGGCGGCAGCCGACGGTGGCGTCTTGCTGCGGCTGGGCGGCATGGTCTGCCCAGGGCTGTCGGGCAGCTCGCTCGGGCTGACTGTGCCACTGCCCAGCCCGCTGCACGGGTCGCTGGGGATGGAGCTGGCGATGGACGGGCTCTCAAAGCTGCCCAGTGAGCTCACTGAGCTGCAGCGGCTCAGCACCAGCGGCGTCTCCTGCACGCAGTTCTCCGAGGAGCTGGACGGCGTGGCGTCCTCTACCCCTAGGGCTCGGCCTCGTGAGGGCGCTGGGATGGCCAAGGGCAGGGAGGTGGCCCTGGGCCTGCGCCAGGCCCTGTCCAGCTCCGCCTTGCTGGGGCCCGCCTCCTCCAGGTCCTCCAGGGATGAGTCGCTGTCATCCAGGTCCCCCGTCTCACTGGGGCCCGGGCGGCCGGCCGAGGACAGCGAGGACAGGGAGCTGCAGCGGGACAGGCAGAGTGGCGCTGCCTCCGCTGCCAGCTTCTTGGGCCCCTTGCTCAGGCCCTCTGCAGGCAGCCACGCCGGCTTCCGGGCCCCGGCGGCCAGCAGCCCCGCGCCCACCCTGGCCGCGCCCTCAAGCAGCGGCACGTGCTGGTAAGTGGGTGACAGCTTGATGGTGCGCACTCGCGAGTCGGTGGCCGTGGCCTCCTGGGCTGCGGGCTCGGCCTGGCCGCCCGGCAGGCTGAAGTCAAGCTGGCTGGGCCGCGCCTGGCCACACGGGGGCCTCTCGCGGTGCTCGGCCAGCGTGGCCAGCAGGCAGGGCTGTGCAAGTTCCCGGTGTCCGTGCCCGTCGCTGGTGCTGCCGCTGTTGAGGCTGTCATTGGAGAGGCTGGCGTGGGCCGCCTTGAGCCGCAGCAGCGGGTGCCCTCGGCCACCAGCCTCCCGCCGCCTGCCCTCGGGGCCCCGGCAAGGTGAGCAGGACTGGGCGCGGCCCTCCCTCGCCACCTCCTGCCCAGGGTCCCCAGAGCTGAGGCTGAAGCTGTCGTCGGACGAGGTGTGCAGGGCCGAGATGTCCTCCACCAGCCGGTCGATCCGTGCCACTGCCAGAGCCAGCTTGGCCTTGGCCCTGGCCGCCACCACCGCCTCCCCGCCAACCTCCTTTTCCGCCTCCAGGCCGCCGCGGCGGGCAGGCAGGGCACGGGCCAGCGCCTGCCCCTGCAGGAAGGGGCTGCCCAGGAAGAGCGACAGCACGGCAGGGCTGGCAGGCTCAGCGGTGGCGGCCACGGCGGCCAGCGAAGGCGCGTCGTCGTCATCGAAGCAGCCGGAGTCTGAGGCGTAGTCCTGGGCCAGGCCGTCCAGGTGCCGCAGGGGCGGCAGCGGCTTCTTGGCAGCGGCCTCGGCCTTGGGCAGGCCCTGCTTCTCTAGGTGGTCGAGCGCCTGGGCCAGGTGGTGCGCATCCAGCTCAGCCTCCAGTGCGCGCTGCTTGCGCACATACAGGCTGGGCACGCAGGCGCCAGGCGACACCGCGGTGGCCGCTGCCTGGTGCTTGGCGGGCCGGTGGGCCAGCAGGTTGCGCAGGGCCGCAGCGCTGCCCATGGCGATCATCTTGTGCTTGGAGTGCACCAGGTTGCGCAGCATGGCCACCGCGCCCAGGTCCCACAGCAGCTCCTGGTCCCGCGGGCTGCGGGCGGACAGGTTCCAGAGGGTGCCACAGGCGTTGCTCACGATGGTCAGGCTGTGCGAGGTGAGGTGCTGCAGCAGCGTCTGCAGGCAGCCATGGTCCCGCAGCACCTGCCTGTGGCCAGAGGGACGTGTCAGGCGGCTGCCCTGTCCCACCCGGAGCCAGGGGCCCACCTTTAGCAAATGAAGGTGGGAGGCCTGGCGGGCACATCTCAGAGACGGGAATGAGTGGAGGTACCCGTCTGTCCCAAACACTGACTGAGGTATCCTCGTGATAAATTTACCTACTTGTGAATAAATAAAGTATTTACAAAGTAACACTAATAGCACATTAACGATACTTGAACGTGAAATTTTGTGTATCTCGGCACATTGCATACGATATTTAGGATAGACTTATACTAGAGATAAATTTGGTTTTAAAAAATACCAAGTGTATTTATCATTAGCATTAGTTAATCAATGTTGTACTTATTTTAATAAAATTTTAGCACAGGTATATCCTGTGTGATGTTTAGATAGACATATACTGAAAATAAGTGTTATGCATCTCAAAACCTTAGGAGCACTATTTATCGTTGATGTTACCTAGTACACAGGAAACACTTATTTTAACAAATAGACATTATTTACTAACATTATTTCGTAAATGTTTAATTAAAAAAAAACAAATATTTGACTCACTGGTGAGAAAATAATGCATATTTTTATCTTAGTCAGCTAACATTTAGCATAAGTCTATACTATGCGATATTTGGGAGAGACTTATACAGAAAGAGAGTCAGTCCCCTGGGACAAATCAGGCATGTCCCTCACAGGGGGACCAACAGGCTGCCTCAGCGACAGTTCACAGCAGAGCAGGATCTGCCACCCCAGCCCCAGCCCGCACCCAGGGGTCCCACTGATGGGCGGTGCAGGGGCTGACCTGTAGTCCTCGCGGGTGGCGATGAGGCTGGACACATTGCGTAGGATGCCCCCTCCGCTCTCGATGATGGCCAGCGAGTTGCTCTGGCACTTGTAGGTGAGAGTGCTCACCAGGAATCCCAGGGCGCCGTCCACCTGGCAGATGGCCGCCTTGTTCTCCGTGCTGTGGGCTGAGAGGTTCCACAGGGCGCTGAGCACACTCTTCAGGGTGGACTCCTGGGCACAGGTGGGAGGGTGGAGGTAAGAGGACCCGCCGGGCACCAGCCCCACCCACTTGGTCCTCTCCGTCTAGAGACAACGGAAAGCTGGAGGGAAAGGCACCCAAGTACGCCTTCAAGTAAAAGTGGGAAGCAATCATGTCGGCCCTCACGGGGTCTCCAGGGACAGGGCCGGGAGCCCCAGGCTGGCTGAAGCTGGAGCACCTGCCAAGGAAGTGGTGGGTGCTCTGGCTCGGTCCCCCGCCCTGTGGCTGGCATCAGACAGCGACAGTGGTGGTGCCCTCTTCCTGGGTCTGTCCCACTCCCCCACCCTGCTGCACCCGCCTGGTGCCCACCTTGGAGGCCCGCAGGACGCACTGCATCAGGGCGGTCATGCTGCCAACCTCCCTCAGCACCTTCTTGCTGTTGATGTCGGCCCTCCAGGACAGGTTGCGCAGGATGCTGGATACCACCTGGGTGGGGCACGGGCGAGGTGGGCAGGCTTGCCTTCAGCCCCATCTGTGCCTGGCTCCAGGTGGGAGGGGACAGCCATCGCCCATGGGGGGCGGGGGCTCCGTCGGCAGGGGCCTCGGGCTGTGGGACACCCCGCCGCAATGCTCTCCCTGAGTCCTCCCACCCCCACCCCAGTACCTGGTGTAGCTCTTCACTCTCAGAAGCCAGCTGGGCCACAATGGCCTCCATGCAGCCCCGCCGGGCACACAGTGTGGCCTGTGGGGTGACAGGAAAGTCCCGCCATGGCGGGCAGGGGAGGGAGCATGAGGGAGATGCTCCACCTGCCATCTCTCTCCCTGAACACCTACTGTGTGCTGGAGCTAGAGCCTCAGCGCCCCCATCTTCACCACCACAGCTTAGATGAGGAAACTGAGGCTGAGACAGGCACAGACACCCAGCCTGGAGGCCCCATGCGCTGCAGCTGAGCAGCTAAGGGGACAGTGGCCTGTCCACCTGAGTCCAGCCACAGCCCCTCCTCTCACAGCCCCCTCTTAGTTCACCTGTCTATAAACTGGAGACAGCTCCCCACACCTCAGGTCTGTTTCAAGTTCGGGACAAGGTGGAGAGAGGCTCAGACAGAGGGACAGCACTGACCCCGCCCGCCCCAGGCACCTTGTTGGCAACGTCCCCAAAGGTGAGGTTGGTGAGGGTCATGCCGGCGTATCTGCGCAGAGCAAGGTTGAGCGGGTCCCGGGTCATCTTGTGCATCTCGTAGTCGACCTGCAGCAACTCCGCCACAGCCTGCAGCCCACCTGGGGGGACAGGAGAGCAGGCATGGCAGGGCTGGGGCAGGCGGGGCACCCCCAACGGCCCTACCTTCCTCCCAGTCCACACGGTTCCCCTTCGTAGTTGCCTCGCCCATCCCGCCCCAGATCAGCTTTCCTCAAGTCCACTTCTGAAGACCCACTGTGAGAACACTTCCTCCAGGAAGCCCACTGCAGGCCGGCGTGGGCTGGCTGGGCCGTGCCTACTGCATCCCAGGGCAGGTGCTCAGGGGGCGCCAACGCCTGTCACACAGCCCTCAATGCACTAGGACAGCTGGGTTTTCACTTGTCCGAGAGCAGGCAGACATGGGGGTAGTGGTCAGTGTGAGCAGAAGGGAGGAACGTGCCCTGGACATGAGGCGTCCTTCCTCCCTCCACCGAGCAAAGGCTGCAGGCGCAGCCTGCTCACGGTGGCCGGAACGGTCGGGACACTTATATGGCTTCCTGGTCTGAGTGTTATTCGGGTTGGTTGCTGCCTTCCTTGATTTTCTGCACCTTCCTATGTGAACCCGGCTGGAGGGTAAATTCCCAGCTGGGAAGGGGAGACTCAGGAGGGGTGTGTTGTCCTTAGCACGTGCAGTTGCCACGTGCTCCACACCCCCGCTGCGGACCATGGTGAGATCTGGCCCGGGCTTTCAGTGTTGGACCACCCGCTAGGTGAGAAGCAGCATCTCGTTTTGTAACAACTAGTCAAACCGAGCAGGTGGATGAGATTTTGGGCCTTCGGCCTGTTCTTTTTGCACGTTTCCATGACTTGAATATGAGGAGATGTTGTGATGCTCTGAAGCCTACGACTTTGGAAGGTTGCCGAAAGCTCCGATTCCGTGTGCTGTGCTGGACCTCTCCCCTTTGCCCTTGGCTTTCCAGCCATCGCCCTGTCTTCTGAGGCCTGCCCAGGGCTGACTGGGGTCCAGAAGCCTTGGGCTGCAGAGGCGGGGGAGAAGGTGCATGGGCGGGGCGAGGGGCACTCACCCAGCTCGTTCATGGCACGGCGGTACTCCTCATCAAAAGACAGCTTCATCACCGCACAGGTGGCCTGGCAGATCTGCGGCTCGATGGGGACCGGGGCTGTGGGCCAGGGGACCAGGTCAGAGCCTGCCCAGTCCAGGACACATTCCTGGTGGGTCCCGCTTCCCCCTGCCTTCTCCACCCCAAGGGCCAGCAAAGAGCCCAAGCACGCAAATCGCCACATGCTGGCACCTAAGGGGGTCACTCCCTGGAGTGAGTAACGAGGCGCCTGCCTCACCCAGCGCTGGGCGCCCAGGACCTTTTGCGGATGCTTTTGTCATAGGATAACTTTGCGATCAGCTGCCACAGCTAGCAATCTCAAAGTCAGCACCCGCAACCCGTCCACACATTCAACTGACTGATTCTTGAGCTGCCCAACACGCAGAGCATTGGCCGCTCATGGCGGTGCCTTGACCATTCCGTCATGCCACGGTCACCACAAGGCCTGAGCGGGTGTGTGGCCCAGAGGAGGAGTACAGAAAAGGCCAGCGCCGCGGTCTCCCGGACGCCCATGGGGTCGGCGCCCATTGCGCCCGGAGGGGGTTGGGGGGGCGGCGAGGCCCGCACGTACCGCCGCCCGCGCCGCCGTCCTGGGCCCGCAGCCAGTCCCGGCAGGTCTCGCAGTAGGCGCGGATCTGCTCCAGCACGTGCAGGACGCGCATCTCCTTGCGAGCCAGGCCCTGGTCCGGCTGGGAGAAGACGATGTTGTGCAGGGCCGCGTTGGCGCGCATGCGCGCGTCCTTGGCTCCCGGCGCCCCGGGGGTGCCGGGGCGGCCCCCAGCCTCGGCCTCGGCGCCGTGCAGGATCTGCAGTAGCAGCGGCAGGCAGCCGGAGCGGCGCATGGCCACGCAGCTCTCGGGGGAGCTGGACATGGCGAGCAGCGTGCGCGCCGTGTCCTCCTGGTCACGTGTCGCCAGCATAGACAGCAACCAGAAGACCACCTCCACCTAGGGGGGCAGGGCGGGGAGCCCCGCCTGATGAACACCTGGCTTCCGCCAGCCTGTCCCCCTCCCCCACCAGGGGCAGCCTCCACGCTCGGGTGATTTGCCCTAAGCACGGTGGGTGTCCCGTGACCCCCAGTCCCGGAGAAACGCTTCTTCACCCCACCATCGTCACCTTGCACCCCCTACAGGGGCCAGAACACACTCCTGGGGAGATGGGTGGGGCTGGGAATTGTGGAGATGCCCCCAGCACATGAGGCCAAATGTCCCCCCACTGGCCTCTTTGGGCGCTCCTGAGGATCCCCCCAAACACACAGGACCGGTATTCCTGCCCACCTCGCCAGGCCCCAGACCCCATGTTGGCCCCAGTAGCCTCACGTGCCCCAACCCAGCCAGCTGCCCGCCCTCCCCCGCCCCCCCCGCCTCTGAGAGGTCACCTGGGCATCCGCTCACCTTGCTGTTGCCCAGCTGAGTGGCACCGTCCCCAGGGTGTGTAGGGGCCTCAGTTTCGGGGTCCTCATCCAATGGCACCGACTTCACCGCCAGCAGGGCCTGGGAGGAGAACACTAGCCCTGGGGTTTCTGCAGGCATCCCGCAAAGTACCCAGGCTGCCATGGATGCCAGCCGAAACTCCCGCGAGGACGTAGCGGGCGTTCCACCTACGCGGCACTCTGGGCAGGGTTCTCGGGGGCCCCTTGGCTGCCCGGGGCTCTCACCACCCCCTAGGACCGTGACCCCACGCCTCCCAGTACCTGGGGCTCGGTCTGCTGCACCCGGTCCTGTGCCGACAGCAGTTCCTTGTCTATCTGCTCCAAGCGTGAAGCACGGATCTAAGAGGGAGACAGGCTAAGGAACATCGTGGCTGACTGGCCCCATCTTTGAGGCCCCACACACTCTCCACACCCTGTCCCTGCACCCGCCCTGAATACCCTCACTCTGGTGTGGCCCTCCACACTCCCTGACCCCGCCCCCAGACTTAGCCCCACCCACTTTATGGTGTGGCCCTGCCCAATGTCCAAACCCCACCCTTAACTCGGACTCCGCCTACTCCCTGATGTGGCCCACCCACTCAAAACCGCACCCAGATGTGTCCTGCGCGCGCATCCTGGCCCACTCCCCCTACCCTAGGCTGACTCCCCCTACTCCCTGCTTTGGCCCTACTTTCCGACTAGACCCCGCCCCATTCTCCTAGCCCTGCCCCCACTCAGGACCCACTCTAGACCCGCCTATTTTCTTATTTGGCCCCGCCCACCCCTGGTAGGGTCCCGCCCACTGACCAAGTCAACGCCCGCGGCTTCTTTGGCTTCTTCACTCAGTCAAGCCCACCGATCGCCCTCGGACTCCGCCCTCTGGGCCCGGCTCGGCCCTGCGCCTCCTCTGGCCCCACCCACAGCAGGCCCTGCCCTCTGATTCGCTCACCGGCGCGCGGCCCCGCCCCCCGCACCTGCGCCCGCTGCACCATTTCGTCCGACGTGCCGAAGCGCTCCTCCATCAGCGAGCGGATGTGCTGCGCCTCGAACTCCAGCTGCTGCCGGATCAGGTCCATCTGCATGGAGAACTGCTGGGAGGGGTGGGAGGCCGCGGTGAGAGGGCGCCCGGGCCGGGGGCCTACCCGCCGCACCCCCGCGCACTCACTGTCTCCACGTGCGGCAGCTCGTCCAGGCGCTTGGCCAGGCCCTGCAGCTGTGAGTAGTACCAGAGCTTCTCCTTCTCCTCCTTCTCTATCTCATTCAGCAGAAAACACCTGGGGGGGAGCGCAACTAGGTGGGCCCAGGCTCGCAGACAGGGAGCCATCAGAGCGTGCGGGGGTTTATTCTGATTTCTTTAAGCGCTTGTTGGGGGCCTAGCGTGTGCCGGGTTCAAGAGACAGCGTGGCAAAGTCTTGCCCTTGGTGCTCCCCTGCACTAGAGGTGGGTGGGTCGGGCACAGAGAGTTAATTAAAAGAAAAGGCAGTTCCGTTGTAAACTCCAGTCAGCAGAGAAGGACCCTGAAGGCGCTGTTCTGCCTCCACCAGCTCTGACACAGGCTAATGTCCCTCCAGGCCACACCGAGGAGGCGGCCGGCTTGGACGGCTCGCGGGGCCACAGCCTCCCTCTTAACGCGCTGTGGGCAGACACTGCCATTCCTGCCCATTCTCCAAAGCCGAAGTCTGCGGCTGGGAAAGGCCACAGCACGGGTCCCCAACCCGTGGGCCGCGTACCGGTGCTGGTCCGTGGCCTGTTAGGAACCCGGCCGCACAGCAGGAGGTGAAGCTTCCCCTGGGTGTGCAGCCACTCCCCAGGTCTAGCATCACCGCCTCAGCTCCGCCTGATCCTCAGGCATTAGACTCTCAGAGGAGCACCCGTCCCTGGTGCCAAAAAGGTTGGGCACCACCGGGTTAGAAGGCCTGCCCGAGGCCACACAGCAGCAGAGCGTGACTTAACCCGAGGCCTGCCTGGAACTGCCCCATCCGACCCCACGCGGCCCGGCCGAGCTGAGCCCCGGCCTTCCGCTCTGCTGGCCGCCGGCCCAGCTTTCCCGGCCCACAGATCCTTCTCCACAAAGGCTGCCTTGAGCCCCTCTGGCCGCGAGCCTAACGCTGAGCCCTGGCACTGGGTACAGCCTTGTCCCTGACAACGCCTGGGTGTCGGGGACCCCTGGGGACGTCCCCTAAGACTCCTGCCCCTGCCAGGAACACCCCCTCCCCTTCGTCCTCCAGCCGAGGTCAGCGTGCTGGGATAGGGGAGCCAAGCGGTCCCGAAAACCGGAGCCCAAAGCGGCTGCTCCCGGTGGGTGGGGCTGCCCCGTGGGCGGAACCGCGCTAGCGGTGGGCCAATCAGGGCAGAGCGTGCTGGGGGCGGGGCTGGTCATCTTCCCCGCAGCCTCACCGTTCCCGGTCCAGCTCCTCCAGCAGCCGGATGGTGGCCCGGCTCAGCTCCCCAAAGCCGTCTTTGGAAGGCCCGGAGCCATGGACCGGGCTTCCCTCGGGGGTCGCGGCAGCGGAGTCAGGGCCCAAGGCGGGGGGCTGGAATTTCAGGTTGTACAGGCTGGTAATGTCCACCTGCAGGGCTGGGTGGGAGCGGAGGGAGAGGGCATGGTCAGCACTCCCCTCGCCCCTCCTCCTGCTGGCAAAGGGAGTGGACAGGGTCGCCCCAGTGTGCCCAGGGGGCCCCCAGGCCGGCCCCTCACCTTTCAACTGCTCTAACACCTCCGTCTGCCCAGAGGACACCAGCATCCGGGCCTCTTGCTCCAGCTTGCCCTGCAAGTGCTTCAGGACCTCCTGGAGGTGGGGGCAGGAAACAGTGCCAGTTGGCATGGTCACTGCCCTGGGCTGCCCCAGGGCCACCTTTTGTGAGATGCCCCCGGCCCCGCCTGTCTATCCGTCTCTGGGATCCAGTGCCCTGGTGTTTGTCTCTGTCCTCTGCCCAGCCCCCTGTCACACCTTCATGCCGGATGTCTCCGTCTCCAGCTTGGACAGGTGGCTTGAGTTGTCACGCAGCTCCTGCCTCAGGTGACTGTTCTCGGCCTTCAAGGCCTCCACCTGCCGCACCAGCTGCTCGTAGGGTGCCACAGAGCTCGTCATCTTCAGCTCCTGCAGCTCCTGAGACCACAGGTCAGAGCGTCCCCAGAGGCTCTGAGAAGGGAGCAGCCTGGGATGAAAGCTCGAGCCCTCCCACCTAACCCTGGGCCTGGACCCCAGGCGAGGGAGGCTGGCATGCACTGCTGCAGGCAGGACAGTGCTGGCCCAGGGAACCTGGCAGAGGGAGTGACAGACACAGGCAGGAACAACAGGAGACAGAGGCAGAGCCGTCAGGTGAGTGTTCAGACACGCGGACATCCCAAACACCCGACTGGTCTACAGACAGACACAGACTTCCACACTCACAGCTGGGCTCCCAGACACAGGTGCGCAACAGATGGCCAGAGTCAGATGGACGGCCAGCTGAGGCCCTGACAGTCTAATCCGGCAGACGGCCTGGCCAGCCCGGTGCCACCAGACTCACAGACACTCACAGCCAGAGAGAGAAACAGACAGACAGCCGAGACCCTTCCCTGCAGCAGTGCTGCTGCCCGGAGGCGGGCAGACAGCCCACCAGCAGACCCAGCAGATGAACAATAAGAACGTCAGGAATGTTTTCAGGCACCAGTGGACAGGCCCCAGGCCGACACCAGCCCGCCACGCTCCCCTTGGGAGTGCAGAACCTGGAAGCTCTGAAGCCTCCACACCCTGCTCCGTCAGGTCCGGGCCTGGTAGCTACCAGCAGCCCCGCGGTCGGCCCTCTGCAAGGCCCCGCAGCCCCATTCCCTGGGCTCTGCCATTGTTGCCTGCTTCTTTGTGTGTCTGGATGTCCTTCCTCCCTCTGGCCCGACCGGCCTCCCTCTGTCCAGCTGGCCAGAGCCTCCTCCCTCAGCTTGGCACGCCTGCCAGAGCTGCCCCGCCCCCGGCCCCCCTTCCCTCTTTGTTCCCTTCCCATTAGCGCTCCCCCTCCCTCCTCCTTTGTCTGAGGCGCACCAATGGCAGCCCATCCCCTCTGCTACCTCCTCCCTAAGAGCTGCCTCCCCCTGCCCACCTGAGCCCCCTCCCCAAATCAGACAACATCCCCCTTCCCACAGGGAGCACCCCTTCTTCCCCCTCCTTCCCCAACCTGTCCACACTCATTCATTCACCTGCTCATTTATTTTTCTCTCTCCTACCCCCAGAAGACCCCCCACCCACCCTGGGGTCACCGAGGACACAGCCGGGCTGGAGTAGGGGTAGGGGACTGGGTCCCAAGTGGGAGAATGGGCCAGGCCATCCTAACAGGCACAGAGGACCTAGTGCATGACTAGCTCTGTCATCTAGCTTTCTTGTCACAGCCATGAGTCTTGGGGGCCACCATTAGGTTGTTCCCAGGTGGCAAAATTGAGCCTGGGGGTCAGACAAGGCATGACTAGGACCCAGAAGTCTGAGCAGTGCAGGAGGCACACTGTGGGCCTCTGTGGGCCTCGGTTTGCCTATCTGAGGAGTTGGGGGGACTCGGTCTGCCAGGCTGTCCTGTGGGCTGATATGAGGGTCGGGAAGGCCACTGGTCGCCAAGCAAACACAAGTCACAGGACAGAGGGGACAGTCAGAATGGAGACGGTGTGTCAGGTAGCGGAGGCCAGCCACTTGGGGACCACAGCCTTCGCCTACCACCCAATATTGATCCTGCTTCAGGCTCAGTTGGGGGTCTCAGCCCAGGGTTGTGGCAAGGTCCCTGGGGTCTGGTTGGAGCTGTGTCCTGGCTGGGGTCGCTGTACTGTGCCCAGTCAGGGGAAGCACTAGGTGAAGCACAAACCCTTGTATACCCCTCCCAGACCCCCAAATTAGACCCCCTTCTTGGGCCCCCTTCACCTGCCCCCGATACCTGGCAGTCAGTCCTATGTCCTCATGAGAAGGAGCTTGGCAGCCGGGCCACCCCCCTCATTCCAGCCTGGATCCCCAACTCCACACGCTCACCGGCCCCTCAAGCTCTACCCAGCTGTACCCTCCCTCCCCCAGCCCCCCACACTCCTGTCGGGACAGCCTGGCGGCCTCCCACAGTCCACTCCTCACACACAGATGGAGGAAGCTGTGACTCCCGCTTCACTAGCCGCCATGGCCCCCGCTGCCCTCAGCATAAGACCTGACTCCTCCCCGTGTGCCCTACGCTCTTCACCTCAGACCTCTGCACGTGCGGTTCTACCTAGAACACCTTTCCTGACTCTTGCCATCCCAAGCCCCCAGATGGCATCAGGGACCTCCTAGGGACTCCCCGAGATAGTCCCATCTCCAAAGGAAAAACACCAGTAGCTAGAGGTTCCAGGGGAGGGTGGCACAGGTGTACCCCAAAGGGGCCCCTGTCTTTCCTTCAATCCAAATACCCACTTTGTAGAAAGGTGCAGCAGCGGCCCCCTCCCTCCCGGCACTCAGCAGGCCTGCTCACAGACTCGGGGAGCTCCAGGTACTGAAGCCTGTGAGTGGGTGTGTGCGTGGGACAGGAGCCCACCTCTCTGAGACTCAGTTTCCCTTTTGGTCCACTCTGGAGAAATGGAGGCTCCAGAGTGTGTGCGGTCGGTCCTGTGTGGCAGAGAAAGGGTGGGGGGTAGAGACCCCGTGCCCTCCACCCGAGGGAGGAGAGCGCGCAGCTTACTTTATCTCTCTCGGCTGGGCAGGGCAGGGCAGGGCAGGTCTGGGCTTGGCTGGGGGAGGCGTCGCAGGCTGGATCCTGCTCCCACGGCAAGGCGGCCCCGCCCTAGTCCCGGCGCCCCTGGGCCAGGGCGGCCGCGGGGCGCGGACTCCGCGGCTCCGGGGTCTCGGCTGTGCCGGCAAGGGGCTCCGGAGCGGACAAAGCCCGGCACAGGCCTGGCAGGCAGCGCCACAGCGCAGGGTGCTGGGCGAGACCACTGCCAGCGGGGGAGGATGCGGGATGCAGGCGCCGCGGCCAATGGGAGCGCGGGAAGACGGCTGGTGCCATGGCAACAGCCAATGGCGGCCCGGGGCGGGGCCCGGCGGCGTCCGCCGGGCATCCGGCCTCTTCGCGCGTTCAGGGGCTGCGTGTGCGGGGGGGTGAAGTCCCCCCCACGTCTCCGGGGACAAGGACCCCGTGTCCCCCACTCCATTTCGCGATGAAACGCCTCTTAGAACCTCCCGCGGCTGGATCCGCAGAATTTGAGTCAAACATCCAGCCTTGGGTGTTACATCAGAATCTTATGGGGCGGGGTGGGGAGTGTGGGAAGCTCCCGTGGTAGGGGCAGGGGCAGCGGCCTGGTCAGCCCCCTCCCCTAGGGTCCCGCCTGGCCTTGTGCTGATGGGTCAGGATGGGACAGGGTTCAGGATCCAGGCTGGACACCCTCCCCACATCACAGTCCTGGCAAGTGGAGGAGGGGAAAGTGCTGAGAATGGGCATGCACACGGGGGAGCCCCTGGGATCCTGCATTTCTCCCTATTTCTCCTTGTCTCTGGCAGAGCCTCAGCCCCCCCCCCCAGGCATCTGCTGTGACCCTGTGTACTCCCACATCCCTCAATCTCTCTCAGTCTCTGTCAATCATTGTACCCTAATTCACCCTCAAAGAAGGGGATCCAGAAGAGGGAGCCTGGGGTCCCAGGAATATACATCTCCAGATGCTCACTGGGTCCGTCGAGGCCACCTGGGAGGTTAACACCCAGGACTGAAACCTGCAGCTGCTGCCCATCCTTTGAGCTGCTGACGTGTACACACCTTGGACAAAGGACGAAGGACAGGGAAGGCAGCGATGGGCCTGGGAGACAAAGGTTTAGGGTCTACCTCTGTCTTTTCCTGGCCCAAGGGTCTGGGGTGAATTGTTCTCCTCCTGATCCTCACTTTCCCCTTCTGTCAAAGGGTGGGGGAGGGGCTACTGCAGCCTTTGCAAAGGCTGGTGTCAGGGACAACAGGACCGGCAGCCAAGGGCACAGGACCACACCGTTTCTGGTTGGGTCAACTGCAGGAGGCCCTGTGTGCTGTCCTGAGGTCCTGAGCCAACAATGCTGAGGACCCCAGGGGACTCAGGTCTGATGTCTTAGAACCTTCAGAGCTGGACACAGAGGTCCCCAGACTGTGGAGTCAAAGAATCCATGCAGCGGGCAGAGGGTCCCCTTCTGGAGGTTGGCAAAGCTGCCCTGAGAGAGGGTGCCAGTGGCAGGCCTCCCCAGGATGAATAAGAGTTGGCCATGGGACCAGGTGGGGGGGCGGGGGAGGCATTCCAGTCTGAGAGAACAGCATGTGCAATGCCTGGAGCTCTGACAGACTAGTGTCCACCCAGGGGACATGGACTTCTGGTGACACCAGAGTGTACAGTGGGTGGTGGGGCTGGGCTGAGGGATTTACGAGGGGCTTAGAGCAGGGCCGACTAGGCAAAGCAGTAACAGAGGCGGGAAGGGGCTGAGCTCAGGGCCCTGAATACAGCTCTGCCTCCCTTCCTTGTATGACCTTGGGCACGTCTCTAGCCTCAGTTTCCCATTTTGTTCACTGGGAGGTGGCTTGGAGAACCCCTGCCCTCACCTCCCACGGAAATAAGTCCCACCTGCCCTGCCCAGTCTCAGGTGTCTCTGCCCCCAGGCCCGATCTCAGCCAGAGCCCAAGAGCCAGCAAGAGCTTAAGGGGGTCTGCTGGCCATCCCTGTCCTAGTGCACATGGGGAACTGCTGCTCTGGCCACGAACACGTCGCTTGAGTTCATACATGCATACTGCTGGGCCCTATACCTCTGTCCCTCACCCATCTGGGTGCGGCTGGGTCCCAGAAGGCTGAGGGTGCATGGGGGCTGAGACCGCAAAGCAGAATGCCCTTGTCCGCAAGCCTCTGGAACAGTGTGTCTCTGATACCCCCAAGTCCTTGACCCTGTAAATCCTTGAGCCATGGCCAGACTTAGGCACCTCTGGACTTTCTAGAAACATAAGAGCGTTGGGAACCCTTGTAGCCCCCTAAGACCTCCAACTCAATCTTGAAGGGCTGAGAGAGCCCCTCACTGCACAGTCCCCAGGCCTGGCAAGCAGGGTCCCTTCCAGCCCCCACCCCCACCACTGCCGAATTCTGGAGAAAAGGGTTGAATTAAGGGTCTCACTTCTTAACCCCATCCCTGATCCCAGCACATGGCCTGGCACACAGCAGCGTCACTCATGGAGAATATCTGTGCCTTCTGATCGTGACCTCAGTGTCTCTGCCTCCTTCGCGCCCCATCCTCCCCCACTGAGCCTCTCCACTGTACCAGATCCTAGGGGGAGAACCAGGGGCGTCCCCCATTCGGAGCTGGGTGGGGGGCAGAGGGGAGCAGGAGAGCACCAGGTCATCGTGCAACCACAGTCGGGGTGAGGGCCAAGGGCCTGCCGCCGCGGGGTGCGGGCGGGGCGGGGCGGGGCCGGCTGGTCCGGGACATGCCCCGACTCCCGCCCCTGGCGGGTCGCCCGCCCAGGGTCTTGGACCTCGTGTTCGCGGCC
The DNA here is from genome assembly GCA_030015415.1 of Cynopterus sphinx. NCBI lineage: Eukaryota > Metazoa > Chordata > Mammalia > Chiroptera > Pteropodidae > Cynopterus > Cynopterus sphinx. The sequence goes on along the minus strand of CM057390.1, from coordinate 37,030,254 downwards.
TCGTCAGCACCGCGGACAGCTCCCCGTGGCCGCCGCGTCCTCCAAGGCCGCCTCCGCCCGGGTATTCCGGCTCCGGCCTTGCTCGGGGCGTGACCTTGGGCTCCCCGCTGCACCCGGCCTCAGTTTCCTCTTGTAGGGCTGTCACAGCCCAGGATTCGGAACGACGACAGAGGCCGGCGAAGCGCTCAGGCCCGGTGAGGTGGATGCGAATGCGAAGAGCATCAGCGTCGGAGAACGTCGGAGTCGGCCCTACACTAGGCGCCTAGAAGGGGAAACTGAGGCCCGCAGAGAGGCAGGGCGTGGCCCGGACCCCCACCCCGCGCCTACGCGGGACGGAGCCTCGGCACAGCGCGCTCGGCCGCAGCGCCCGCCGTCCCCGCCCGCGCCCCATCTGCGCCCCGGCTCGGGGTCTGAGGGCCTCCGAGGCCGCGGGCCGGGTTCGGCGAGGCCGCGCTTGCGCAGAACCAGGGAGCGGGGGGGTCGCCGCGTCGCGGCTGAGGGGCTCTCGGCCCTCCACGAGACTGAGGCGGTTTCCCTGGCAACGGTCTCCCCGGCGACTGTGCGAGACCCCAGACCCGCCAAGCCTGTGGGCGCGCGCCCGTGCGACCCCAGCCTCCCAGACCACTGTCGCCACGGTCTGCGCCCCCAGCTGCTCCCAGGGCTGGACCCCTCCCCCCGCAACTGGGTCCTCAGCAGCCTACCTGGTCCCCAAAGAAGGCTGAGTGCAGTAGGCTCAGCAGCCCCAACAGCCCCATGGATCCGCCGCGCCTCGCACAAGCGCGCGCCCCGCCCTCGGCCGCGGGGTGCGGGCGGCTGGCGCTCCCTGCGCCTGCGCAGAGGGGGCGGGGAGGGTCACTCTGCAGGCCAGAATGGGGACTCCTCCCGGAAGGGGCGAACGAGGGGGTCTGGGGGGACTTAGAAGGGGCGGGGTAAGGGAGTCTCGCAGGACTGATGACCTTGGAGGGGAGGAACGAGGGGGTCCCGAGGGAGCTTGGGGGCGGGTGAGCAGAGTGAACAAAGAGGGGCAGGGGTCGGACGGGGTCGGGGAACCCTTGAGAGGTGGGGAGGAGTCCCGTGGGGGCGGAGGAAGAGCGATAGGGGCTCTCACGGGAGCTGGGAAGGGGTACGGTGTGGGGAAGGGGGAACCTGGGGTGGAGGGGTCCCGCGGGAATGGAGACCGCGGAGGGAGGCGCCGCCCCGCTTGGACAGTGTCCCGCAGACGCCCGGGCACCTCTCGCGAGCTGGCCCAGGCCGGGCTGCGCGCGCCCTTCCTTAGTCATTCCGCAGGCGCTGGCCGGGCGCCTGCAGTTGCCTGGCTCTGGGTGGGCACCGGGCACGGAAGGGCCTGATGGGGTGACAACACGCGTCCCCGCTCAGGTCGTGTGAACAGTCAGTCGTGTAACAAACGTTTGCTAAACACCTACTGTGCGCTGGGCCCTGTGCGATGAACAAGACAGAACCCCTGCACGTGGGGCGCCGACGTCGAGGCGCGGGACAGAAGGTGAAAGGGGGCTCCACGTGTTCGCTGTGGACGGAGACCGGAGCGCGGACACGTGGGGAGAGCGCCCTGGCAGCAGGAACACCCAGCGCTAAGAGAGGAGCCCGGTCGTGCAGGGTCCCGTGAGCGCGGGGTGGGGGGACCTGGGCTTTCACCCCAGGGACGTGGGAGCCACCGAGGACGGGGGACCGAGCAGGACGCGCCGACTCGGGCTCACCGGCGCCCTCTGGTGGTTCCCCGAGGACGCGCTGGGGTACGAGGGCCCAACCTGACGCAGGTGCTCACGGCGCCCTCTGGTGGCCGCCGGGAAGAACGGGCCGCGGGCGGGGCCGGGCAATCGGGCGGAGGGCGCCCTCCGGTCCAGGAGGATGGAGGGGGTCGCGAAGAAGGACTTAATGAGAACTGTACTAAGTCCTGGGAAGGCAAAAACAGGCGGCAGAAGAGAAAGGAGGCACTGCTTTGGCCGCGGTGGCGCGGGCAGGCCTCCGCGAGCAGGTGCCATGCATTCGTGAAAAGGGCGTCTTGGCGGGGGTACAGTCCAAGGAAAGGCTTCGAGGTGGGACAAGCCGGAGAGTCTGGAGAGCAGCGGGGAGACGTGCGAGGTGGGCGAGGAGAGGAGAGGTGCGCAGGCAGGGCTTCCGGGGCCGTGCGAGGACCGTGGGAGTCATTCTGGGGCCTGGGGAAGTCAGGGGAGAAGATTCTTTTCAAATTTATTTCAAATTCATGTCCAGGTGGAAGACGGTGGCGGCCTGGCCAGGGTGATAGCAATGCGGGCGGTGGGGAGTGGCTGGGTCCAGGACAGGTTCTGACGGCAGCTGATGACTGAGGGGGGGGCACAGGAGGAAGACGCTGCCTGACCGAGATGGAGATAGGGCGGGGCAAGTTCGGGGAACGGGGACTGGGGCCCGGGAGAGAGACCAGAGGGGCAGACTGCGGAGCGGCTGGACGCTGGGTGGAAGTGTGGCAGGAAGGTCTGAAGGCAGGGACCCGGCTATAGGAGAGGGGAGGGGCCATGCGGTGAGACATCCGGGGTTCAAGGGCTCCTCCCCGCCCCCTGAATCCCCGAAAGTACTCCTGGACTAGGCTGCCACCTGGTGGCGGGTGCCCAGGAGGACACTTCGTTTCGTTGGTAATACACGCATTTCCCCCTCTGGATAGGTATTGGTTGTTATGTAAGTTTGGACTGCGGAAGAGTAGAGAAAGCGATGATGACTGGGCACCCCCTCCCTGAGCCCACGCCGGTGACTCCTGAGGCCAGGCTGGAAGTTTTCAATGAAGGCTCAAAAGGTGACACGCCGTACGGGACCTGATGGGGTCTGCTGTTCCAGGAAGGGTCCTGATCGTTTTTACAGAACTTAAGAAACTTCTTGTTAAAGGTCCAGTCTAGTGCAGCTGTGCGGGCCAGTGTGTCTGCTCGTTCGTTGTGCTGTGAAAGCACCGCGAATAGGAACGGGTGTGACTGTGTGCCAATAAAGCTTTGCTTACAAAAACAGATGGCGGGGCCTTTGGCCAGAGGGCGGTAGTCTGCTCACCCCATGAGCGAATATCAGTCCCCATGTCCCACTTCCACCAGGGCATCCCCCACCCCCTTCAAGAGGGAAGAGATCAAAGTTCCAGGAGCACTTCTCAAGCTCAGGGTCAAAATCCACCTTTCTAGTAAAGGGGAGTAGTCGTCCTGGACTTCCTTCACTCCCGTGCCAATCCGATGTGAAAAACTTGTTTCTATTTCACCAATTTCATTTTTTAAGTTAGGAAAATTCCAAAAGTAGACAATTGAGAGAGACGATCATGAACCCTTATCTAGTCCTCCTCCCTTCCCTTTCTCTTTTGGCTGGGCCTGGGCCGGCAGTTCACCGGAGGTCGCACAAAGGTCGACCTTTGGGTCACACAAAGTCGTCTGCTGTTCCAATTGAAGTGAATTTGGCCTGTGTCGCCCAGACCTTCCCTTCGGCAGCAGAGACCTTCAAGCCACAAAGTCCTGACCTGCTCGAGTTAATGATTTATCATGTAGCGCTCAAAACATGTTGAAAATGTCCCGAGATGGACTGAAGTTTCTAATCCGTTTGAAGCCCGGTTGGGCTCAGGCGGCCGTCCACGAGAACTTAAACGTGTCCTACGTATTTAACGGGCTGCCAGCCCCGCGGCTGTAGGGGAGGGTTGGGCAGAATCACCGGAATGAGACCCACCAATGCTAACCATCGGGGGCAGGAGCAATGCTTGGCATAAAGTAGGGGCTCGTGATGTTTTCATAATCACTGAGTTTTCAGCCAACTCTTGGATCTGATTCCAGTTCTTCCCCTGAGTCAATGACTCTGGGCAGGTGACGGAGCCTCTCTGACCCTCGGTGTCTTCTGCGAGACGGGAACAGCGGGGGCAGCCAAGGCACAGGGGCAGGCCGTGGCGCCATCGGCGTGCGCGGCCCGGGAGGGGGGTGCAGCAGGGCCTCTAGCCACAGGGGACGCCGCGCGCCTCTGCTACTTCCCACTCGCGATGGAACAAGGAAGCCGCGACGGCGCGTGCGCACGGCAGAGCCCCGCTCGGAACGCCGCCGCGCACGCACGCGGCTCGGTCCGCGTGCCCCCTCCGAGGGGCGGATCCGACGCCTGGGCGCCGGACTCCACTTCCCAGCGTGCTTGGGGGCGACGCGGGCCGCCGCCGAACCGGAAGCCCGGCCCATGGCGGCCGAGCTGCGGCGGCGCGGAGCGCAGCGCACGCACGCACGGATCCACGCAGGCAGGCACGCAGGCGCGTCACCCCTGGCCCCGCCCCCGGAGGCCCCGTGCGGGAGCGCGCCGCGGCGTGCGCAGGGCGGCGGCGCGGGCGCGGGTGCGCGCGGTGACCGTTGGCGCTGAGGGGAGGAGGCAGCGCGGCCGCCGCCGTTGCGCAGATCCGGGCCGCGGCTGTGGGGAGGGCGCCGGGGCCAGTGACCTTCCGGAGGCGGGAGCGAGCCAGGGGGCCCGGGACTCCGAGCGCCGCCGCCGCCGCCATGAACAACTCGGGCGCCGACGAGATCGGGTGAGGACGCGCCGGGCCGCGCCGCCGGCCCCCGCCCAGATGCCGCCCGGCCCGTCAAGGTCACGCCGCGGGGCCGCAGCCCGCGGGGCCGCCGCCTCCTGGCCGCGGGGCGCGCCCCCGGCCGGACCCTGCGGCTTCTCCGTGCTTCGTGGCCGGGGGGACCCGCACGGGAGCCGGGTGGCCCGGAACGGACGCGCCGCCGCCGCGCCGAGTTTCCCGCGGGAGGGACCCCGAACAGAAGCCAGGGGCTCCGGGGGGTCTTCGCCGGCTTGCGTTTCCCGCCGGGGGACCCGGAGAGAAGACCCTAGGGTCTGGGGCGCCCTGCCCACCCCCACGCCTGGCTCTCCCGCGGGGAGACCCCCGGGATGGCAGCGCGGGCGTCCGGGGCTCCCCGGCCGTCCCCGTGCCCAGGTTTCCCGCGGGGGGGGGCCCCGAACGGGACCCTGGAGGACCCGGGGCGCCCCGCGGTCCCCGTGCCCGCGCTTCTCCCGGGGAACCCGGCACGGGAATCCCGAGGGTTACGCGGCGCACAAACTTGGCGGGGCGGCGCACGTGGCGGGCCCGGCGCGGGGTCCGGTTCTGCCGCCCCCCAACTTCTTCCGCCCGGACTCAGGGCGGCGTCGCCTCCTTCCCCTCTGTCCCCACTCCCCAAAGCGCTCAGAAGGGAGGGTCGCGAGCACAGCCGGCGGGCCGAGGCGGGGCGGGGGGGGGGAGGGCGACCGGTCGGCAGGCCCCGCCGTGTCCCCCGCCTCATCGTGCCCGAGTCTGCAGCTGTTTTCATGTGGATGGAGCCCCTTCCCGCCCAGCCGCCACCCAACCCCCCAGGGGGGTCCTTGAAAGAAAGAAACAGGGACATTCGCCGCGGGGGCTGAAGCCTGGCTTCGAGGGCTTTCTCCTGGCGGGGCCGTGGGCGGAGGTTCGTTGCAGCTTCGTTTCCCTTTCAATTATAGCCTCGCCCAACGGAGGAGCGCGAGCTGAGGAGCGATCCCGAAGGAGCTGGAAAGGCAGTTCTGCCCTGGTGGAGGGCTTTGCCTTAGTTTCCCTCGCAGGGAAGACTCCCCCGGCGCGGTTTCCCAGTGAAAATCTCTGATGAAAATGGCCCGGCGGCCTGGGCAGCGTGTCCGCGGCCTGGCCTGCCTTGCCCGGCGCCCTTAGCTCTGAGCAGAGGTGGTGTTTATTGAGTCAGTGACTTGACGACTCATTGTTTGCTTGTGGGAGCTGGCCTCACTCGGCCCGGCTGGCCCCAGTCACAGTTTCCCGGGTGGATGTAAAATGCAGTTTGTGGGCTCCCCTCCCCCAAGCCCCGCGCCATTTAGGGGACCAGGAAGAAAGCAGGTAGCTCCCAGAGCACTTGTTTCGTGACCCATGGCCAGGCACTAGAGATCGTGTCCTGTGATCGGTAAATGAAAAGTGGCAGCACCTCTGACTGGGAACCTAGTGGTGGTGGGGGGGCGTGTCTGGCAGAGGTTATGCGTGGCCTGCGCCAAATGTGCGTCTTTGTAGCGCGTGGCCTGCGATGACTGAGAGGCAGGAGTCCTCGGGCCTGAGCTGCCTGCTTTTCTCTGCGCCAGAGCAGCAACGAAGGCAGGAGGGAGATCCCGGGAGGCCTGCCCCTCAGGTATGCCCAGGAGGTGATAGCCAGGGGGGCTCTTATCTCAGCTTATGTCTACTTTTGGGTCCCAGCCAGGATCCGAGCTGGGGTCTAGAGGGTCCAGACCTGTAGGCAGTGTGGGGAGGCTGCAGAGCCATCAGCAGGACCGGGAGCGGGACTGGGGCCCCTGCCTGGCTGCGGTCCCCTCCCACCCAGGCCTGAGCTCTGAAGTTGTGGATCACAGGTGTCCCCAAAGCCTTTGATGGCTTTGCAAATAAAAGTCTGTTGCCAGAAAGCGTTGCCAGGTTTCTGTGTCACGTGGGAACTTTGCGTGCGTTGAATTGGCCGTGGAGTCCGGTCCACTTTGACCTCTTTGCCTGGGCAGGCTGCTTGGGCTCCCTAACAGCCCAGCCTGCAGCTTCCGGTGGGGATATAGTTGCAGCTTCAGAGCGTTACCACGTGGGAGGTGTGTTGTGCTCAGATCCCAGAGATGGCAGACGCTGTTAGGGGGTGGCACGCGCCCTCACCTCCAACCTCATCTTCTTTGGTCTTGGTCAGTTCCGCCTGAGCGGCCAGGGTGGGGGAGTGCTTGACCAGGTGGGAGGGGCCTGTCCCCTTTGCCTGCCAGGCCCATGTATGGGTGCAGTGGGGAGGCCCCAGGAGGTGTGCAGACGCCCGATCTGTCGTCTGGGTTCGAGTCTGAAGGAAGAACTTCCCTGGGCCTTGACCTCACCTGGGTGGGTTCGGAAATGAGTGTGCAGTCTGATGGGAGAATGGGAGCGGGAGGCGGCCACCGGCTGCAGCTGACGTTTTTGGCATTCTGCTCGGCAAAGTCAGCTAAAGTGGAGTGAGAACAGAGGGACGACAGGAGCAGTGAGTGTCCTGTGAGGTCACGTGTGGTCATTTGTAGCCGCCGTACAGACGAGCAGATGTACCCCCTTCTGAGGGAGGCCCAGCGGGAACAGGCACTTACCTCATTGGGGTGTCCGCTGAGCGGACGGGACCGAGTTTTTCCTTTGCCATGACCTTGAGAAGTCAGCTGGGAGAAAGGTCCCTTGATTCACGTTGTCTGCCGGGGTTTGTGGGGGGTGCCCCGACGGGTACCTGCCATCTCCGTGCTCTCAGGTGCTGAGCGAGGCCCCCTCTGGTTACCACCGGACACGCACCCAGAGGTGCTTTGTTCCACTGCCTCTGGGCCAGCCGCCCTGTGTCACAGACCTGGAGAGAAAGAGGAAGAATTCATCTGGTTTTCTTGGCATCCTGGGGACTGGTGAGACGGGGACACCTGCACCTCATCGGAGAAGAGTTGCAGGGAGAGGAAGGACTTGGAGGCGGGACGTAAGCAGCATTGGGGCTACTCTGAGGAAGGACACAATGTGGCTGCACCCACAGGTGCTCAGCCAGAGGGCTGCAGCTGGATGACCTCAGGGGCCTGCGGTCCCGGTGCCGGCTGGTCCCAGAGCCGGCTGCGTGATGTGCGGTGGGGCGGAGGCTGTCTACAGAGCGTGGAGCTCGGGCCTGCCTGGTCTTTCCGGAAGGGGTTGTTGGAGAGGCTTTGGAGGACACCCCAAGAAGAGCTCTGGCCGGGCCTGAGCAGGGGGATGGGGACTCGCCAGTGCCCGTTCACTCTGAGCCCCGCGCGATGGGAGATGGGAGGGGCGGCGCCGCCTGGTTTGCTTCACAGGCCCCGACTTGGGGAGGGAACTGGGCTCCTCTGGGAGAGATGGGTAGAGGGGCTCTCCCACTCCTCAGCAGAGTGGGCCCTGGGCATTTCCCATGTGTCATGCGGCCCCGCAGTCCTCTGGGAGGGGGAGGTCTCCTCCAGGTGGCAGGAGGAAAGCCTGAGTGCCCAGGGCAGTGCGGGCTTGGGTGGGCTGTGGTCTCCGTGCTCCTCCCACGGCCGCCTCCTCCCCGTAGGAAACCAGGACAGCGTTGGGAGACCAGGTCCCAGTGCGTCCCCACTGGGCACCAGGAAGGTGCACGCACAGGCTCTGCGTCAGGTGTTTCCGCCGAAGAAAGGGCCATTTGCTCAGCACCTCTGGCTGGGCCAGCCGTTTGCCTCTGCCCTGCCGCTGCCCTCGGGTGGCCTCTGTTGAAACCAGACGTCGTGGCATCAATGCCATGCAGTTGTCCTGCCCCACACAGCGGAGCGGGTGGTCGCCTGGGAGCGGGTTTTGGTTTCAGTAGACAGGAGGGGGGACTGTTAACCGGAGCCTGGTGCCCAGCGCTTTTGCAGAGCCTTCTGCAGGAGAGAGGCCCTGGGGGCCAGTGTGCTGATCACAGACAACCTCTCTCAGGGCCCCTAGCTGGTGGCACTGGCTGTTTCCCACTTAGGAACCTGACTCTGGGGCCCTGACGTCCAGCTTCACCTGGGTAATGACACCCTTTGCTTCTGAGCAGGGCAGGGTTGGTGGGGGCCGGCATGCTCGGCCGGGCCCTTCCTCTGGCCAGGCCTTTGTGTCCACGCCTGGCAGTGCCCAGTAGCCAGGCGGTGGCCGCGTTCCATGTGGGCCGCCCCTGGACAGTGGCGGGCGAACAGGCCTCGCACATGCTGGGCTGCACAATGTGTCGGGGAGCCACGGTCTCGCTGCGGGGCAGTGAGGAGCCCAACTAGCCATCTTGCGGGGGCATCAAGTCTCCAGGCCCCGGTGTCTCACCCTGGTGAGGTTGGCACAGGATCCTTCTGGCTTTATTGATTACAAAACCTGAGGCCCAAGAGGTTGGGGCTTTAAGAGGCACCGGCCACCACGAGTCAGTGTGGCCTCCTGGGGCTTTCCGGAACCTTCTGTGTGCAGACCAGGAGTGTGTGCCCTCCAAGCTGGAGGGATGGACGTGGAAGCGTAAGGTACTCACGGGCTGCGGCGGGGTCTTCCTCTGTGCTGACTGATGGCCACTTCAGAGGCACGTCTCCCGTGCATCTCAGGTGTCCTTGTGGCGAGACTGTTGTTCTGGAACAAACACAATCCTGGAACGTCTCCACTGACGACAATGTCACCACTTACCATCTTCCAGAACCCCAGTATGGAACAGTGACGGAGGTCCCCACACTCGTTTTCCGGCTGGGCTCAGCGGCCCTCAGCGGCTTGCCCGGTGACGCACATGCCTTTCTCGAAACATGGGAGAGGAGCCGGTGCCTGCTGCCGCTGCGCGGGCGTGTGTGTGTTTGTGTCCCGTTTTCTAAGAAGCACGATAATCGATGCCTCATTGCTTTGTCAGTTGTGCAGGTGGTGACATTTCTAGTCTTTTCCCCTTAGGGCCTCATTTCGAAATGGAAATGATGGCTGGAAGCTGGACTGGCGGGCGCTTGGGGCGCCGGGGGCGGTGGGGTACTCGGAGGGACGCCAGATTTGTACCTTCCCATTTGGCCGGACGCAGAGCTCAGTTGAGGCTGCCGTTTCTGTGAGTGGATTGAGTTGGGGTTTGGTTTTATCATTGAGAATGCTTGGGTCTCTTTTCTTCATGGAGTTGCTTTCTTACGGCAAAGCCTTGTCATTTCGAGCGGAAGGGCTGGGCCAGCGGGCAGCTCCTCCGCAGTGCCAGCCAGCCTTGGCCCCTGTCACAGGAGGCCCTGAGTCACAGCTTGCTCTGGGCCTTGCCTGACCGCCCATGGGGAGTGGGGCCCAGCTGGCGGCCCAAGCCTCGATCGCCGGGAGGGAGGAAGCCTGTGGGAGGGCCTCGGTCGGCATGTCCCCTGCAGCCCTGTGCTCCCAGAGCTCCCATTGGAGGCCCCGGAAGCACGACTACGGCCAGACAGGACCTGGGTCCCCTACCAGCTTCCCAGCCAGGGCGGGTGGTGGCCTGTTTGTTGGCATTTTGAGGATGGCGGTGGGTACCTGTCTGGTGTCAGGAAGTATTCCTCACGCACTGAATCTGGATGGCTCCTGCTTAGAGGATGGGGGTTGCACTGAGCCCCTGACAGGCGCGCTGTCGCAGGCTTTTGCCAGTGGCTGGCATGCTGAGGCTGTAGTCCCTAGATGAAGCAGAGGTGATGGGTGCACCTGCTGCCTTGGGGGGGGTCTGTCCTCAGCCAGAGGGCGGGGTACCCTGTCTGGCCGTTCTCTTGGATTCTCAGGAAGCAGCATTGCCCTCAGCCTTGAGGGTCCCTGCATCTGAGGCGGGGACTGAGCTTGGACCACACCCTGATGTCTGAAGAAGTACCAGTTACTCCTGCACCCAGCTCCAAGGGTGACAGTGTTAGCGTCCCCTTTTACTGTGTGGGGCAGACAGGTCAGAGAGCTACTGCTGCTGAAGCCCGCCTCCAGGCCCTCAGGGGCTGGAATGATGGGTGGGGTGCTGAAGGTGATGCAGGAACGCCCAGCCCAAGGCAGAGTGAGGCATGGGGAAGGCAGGCACTGCCCACCTGGCCCCACTGGCAGAGGGCCCCGTGGTCCTGGGCCTGCCCAAGGGCTGTGTAGATGGCAGGCAGGCAGGCAGGCCAGGCAGGCAGGCAGGCAGGCGGGCCGCAGTGGTGGGGTTCCTCCCGAAAGCTCTAGTATGTCCGCCTGAAAGGCCAGCCCTGGCCGCCTGGGGGTGTGGGTGTGGGTGTGGGCTGGGGCCCTGGCATTGCATCCGGAGCTCCAGGGCCCTTCCCAGTGACTGTGGGTCCTAGCTCATGATCATGTGGCAACTGAGGTTTCGCCCTGCAGTTTCTCTGCCTGTGGTCGTTTTGCTTTATCACGTGTGACCTCAGATCTTGACTGTAGGCGTGACCCATTCACTCTGCAGCCACAAGCTGTGGCCTGTTGTCTCGTGGGGCACGCCCTCCCGCTGTGGGGGTGGTCTACATGCACGTGCCATTTGTCAGGGTTACAGCACTTCACCCCGCCATGTTGGCAAGTCTCTGAGTCATTTTTCTTGTCCGCAACCGACGAGGCCTGGCGATGGCTGTGACACTTGTCAGCACGTCTGTGCAAACCCCTTCCATGGCATGGATTACTGCCTTGAGATGGCTCTGATGGGCCTCATCTTTAAGGTGGGAACCACCTTGATCCTGAATGTTTTCTTGTTGAATTGCAGGAAGCTCTTCGTGGGCGGTCTCGACTGGAGCACCACCCAAGGTAGGTGCCACAGCTGCGTGCCAGGGGCTGCAGGTGGCCCCAACCTTGGCCTTCAAGTTATGTGAATTTTTCTTTTGCTACTACCTTGGGTTTTTTTGATTCTCGATTGATTTGTTTTCTTGATTTCGGGGGAGGGGGACATTTGATTGGGTGTTGGGTAGGGGCAGAGGGGACTCAGCATTGGTGTTAAAGCGGTTTTGTCCTGATGTTTCATAGTTGTTAGGGAGGGAGTCACACTGTAGGTCTCTAGCTCAAGGCCATGTCCCTAGCTCAAGGCCGAGGAGGTCACGGAGGCTGGAGGCGGGGCGGGGCTTCAGGGAGTTCCAATAGGGCAAGAAGAAGCTGGTTGACCAGCCAGCCTTGGGCGCCTTAGCCACAGCCTCGCTAGTCCGCATGCAGACATTGTGCGTCCTTCCCATGTGTCTCCTGTCCCCTACTAGTCAGGTTACACATTGAGGTCAGCCTGGTGAGCCGGGAGAGCAGCGTGCACGTGTGTGCATGCCCTCTGTGACTCTGTTCACACTCTGGTGTGTGTGTCTGTGCTTTGCCCCCGTCTCTGAGCAGAGACTCTCCGCAGCTACTTCTCCCAGTATGGAGAGGTCGTGGATTGCGTGATCATGAAAGATAAGACCACCAACCAGTCCCGAGGCTTCGGCTTTGTCAAGTTTAAAGACCCTAACTGTGTGGGCACGGTGCTGGCCAGCAGACCACACACACTGGATGGCCGAAACGTAAGTGCCCCCTCCAGCCACACTCCCCTGCTGTCCTCACTGGCCCTGGGAAGCTGCTGCCCCGGGCGTCGATGGCGGTCCTGGTAAAGAACGTTTCCCCAGCCTCGATTCACTGGAAAGGATTAAGGCTCTTAGCTTAGATGGCCTGCGAGGGCGAACTGACGACGGTGGGGGGTGGGGGGGAGGTGCCGTGCTCATGCACTGTGCCACCACCCGCGGTCAGTGACCCTTCTTCCAGAGGAAACAGCCTTCTAGTCACAACTGGCTCATTTGAAACTTCCTGCAGATCGACCCAAAGCCATGCACACCTCGGGGGATGCAGCCAGAGCGGACACGGCCGAAGGAAGGCTGGGTAAGCAGCCAGCGGCGCAGCCTCTCGCGTCCTGCAGCCAGGTCAGAGGACATGTGTGCCTTTGGTCTGCTGCTTCTCTCATGGCTAGGGAGGGCGACAGGAGCCCTTCTCCTTCGACACTCAAGCAGCCGAGGATTGTGCAGGTTTATCCAGTGCTATGAGTTTGTTATCTTGTAGCCAGGGAGACGGTTCTTATTAGTCTTAAAAGAAATGACACTTCCCATGCGAGGCCGAAGCAGCTTCCCCCCGCTGCCTGCTCCCCTCTGCCACATGGCTGGGCTGCCCTGTCCCAGAACACAGGCGACAACCGAGTCCAAGGGCCTGCTCATTCAGACAACATATTGGGCTAGTATGGGGACTCCCTGGGAACAGATCTGTCTCTTGTCGCCCAGCAACCACACTGCCCCTCCTCCCACTGACTCTCAGAGAAGACTGTCCCCCATGATGCCCCTGTCCTTGCCGAGTCCTGTTGGACTGAGCTAGGCTGGAGCTGCTTGGACACCAGGCCCAGGCCCCGGCAGCCCTGTCTGGTCCGCAGGCCTGGGGTCCGTGAACCTGCATTTCTAGCAGGACCCCCAGCTGCTGCTGGGGGACAGGGCCTCAGATGCTTGAAACTGCCTTTATTGCTGTTTCATTCTGTTGGGAAAGGTGTGTCGTGAACAATGGGATGGCAGGTGTGGCAGACGGCGGGGCGCCACCCGGACGCTGCTGTCTTAACAGCAGCTGGCTGCGCCTGAGCTCTGCTCTCAGCTTCTGGAGCTTCTCCAAGGCCCACTGCCCACGGAACCCACCCCCACCCCCATTGCCCACAGACCCCCCCCCCACCCCCGTGCCCACTGCCAAGACGCCTGTGCGACTCCCGGTGCCGCTCGTGTCCACACAGCCGTGCATGCATCCTCGCATCATCTCGGAGGCGGCCTTCACGGCCTTTCAGGCTGGACTCCAGCAGGGTTCGGGTTCTGTTCAGCATTAACATCCTGTGCTTGCAGCAGCTCTAGTAAAACAGGCCTGTGTACGTGTGGGGTGCCCTCACCACCCCCAGAGCAGTTGGGGTGACCGAACCTGTAGGAGGAAGAAGGGGTTCTGGAGGGGGTGGCAGGGCCAGAGCCTCAGCTCCAGCTCACCTGACGAGGTCGGGCCACACCTGCCCTCCGAGTGACCAGCCAGTGCGAGCGTTTCCCTCTGAGGTGTGAGGTTGTCCTTCAGGCTGAAGGGGTCAGGGACAGTAGAAGACGAGGCACTCGATAGTGTGGCTCATCTGTTATTGGGACGTCCCAGAGTCATCATCGGTCACCAGCTAGAGAAGCAGCATCAGCTCTGCTGGTTTTCATCATGGTGGCCCCTCATTGCGTCCTCCTCACTGTCCTAAAACCCTCAGTGTCACAGTGCTGAGCCTTCAGGGTCTGGAAATGCTGGGGTTTGGTCTGGGCCCGATGTTCTAGTCTCAGGGAGCCTGGTTTGGGTCCCCTGTGGATTCAGTGGACTTGCAGAGTGTTTGGTGGCTTTCCTGAGCCAAGACACACACCCGAGCGTACCCTGACGGCTCCCCACCTGGACTAACCATCTTTTTCGTCTCAAAACAGCAGAAAGGACCCAGGAGTGATAACAGTAAATCAAATAAGATATTTGTCGGTGGAATCCCTCACAATTGCGGTGAGACAGAGCTCAGGGAGTACTTCAAGAAGTTCGGAGTGGTGAGTTCCTCCCGGCCAGCGGCCCCCGGGAGCGGCCGAGCCGTGTGTCCCCCAGGAGGCTCGGCCTGGCAGCTCTGTGCTCTCGGCCTGCACCCCCCAGAACAGAATGGACCCAAGCCCCACCCTTCCCTCTTGTGGTCAGTGACCACCCAGGACAGTGGTCGCGAAACTCACCAGGCCGGCATCGGGGAGGCCCTCCGACTGCTTGTGATCGGCATGGTGTAAAGCGCTGAGCAGTGTTGGGGAGAAGCCGGCCTGCTGTCCCTTGGTTTCAGGAGGGCATGTTCCAGACCTAGGCCCCACCCCCACCCCCGGCACCCACACTGGCAGGGTGGGCCAGGCCTGCCCTGGTGGAGGAATCCCAGAGCGGAGACTGTTCCCAGGTCCTTTATCAGCAGCCCTCAGGGACACTGGCCGTCACACAGGGTGTTGGGCCCTGTCATGCCCAGTGTTTCCTCTGTGACATAGACCTCCTGAGGGTGCTGTTTTCTGGAAGAGGATAAAATCCTTTAGAATCTCATGGGGATTGCAGTTAATCGGGTTTATGCAGGGAATTTTGTTCTAGTGGGGCCAGCATGTGTGGGGCCGTCACATGGGCACCCCAGGCTCCCGCTGCTCACACGCCTTGTCAGCAGTGTGGGTCTATGCGTGCGTGCTGCGGTGTGTCAAGTGGCTCCTGCGTGTTCAGGGGCAGGGGCCCGGGTCTAGGAAGGCCAGGTCAGCAGGACGATGGGGACGCTTCGTCATTCCGTCCTGGCATCCGAGAATGAGAGGGAGCCCTGGGGGGGCGAAAGGAGCGCTTGGCCTCCTACTGGTCCTGTGTGTTGTGGACATGGCACCGGAGGGCCAGCCTTTTGCTTTGGGACTCCCCAGACTAGGCACACGCTGGCAGGCAGCCGGCTTGCGAGTTTCGTTGGAGCCGGGGGTGCTCGTGGCTGCCGTGGTCCCCAGATCCTCACACAGCTGTTTCTCGCGCAGGTCACAGAAGTGGTCATGATCTATGACGCGGAGAAGCAGAGGCCTCGAGGTAAAAGAGATGGAGTTTGTCCTTGACCTTCCCCCTCAGATGGCAAACTATCTCACAATTAGGTGGTGGTTGTAGCGAGCATCGCCTTAGGAAAGGGTGATTTGGAGACAAATTAAAACGTAGGCTCTTCCTGTGCGGCCCCCAGCTTGTCTGCTTCCCAAGGTCAGACGTTAACGTCTTCTTTTTTTTTTTTCCTGGCTCATTCTTTCGAAGTTTTTTCAACCTGACATGAATTTGAGCATGGCTTGTGTTTTTCACTGTGCGCTGGAAGACCTGTGGTCCTTTTGCCCCGTGACCCTCCCCAGTCACGACTGTGTCCCACCCTCAGCTCACGCCCCGTAGTCAGCAGTCAAGTCAGTCCACCTGCTCAGCTCGAACGTGGTTTCCTTTCCTCATCCCCTGCTTTTTTTCTGTTTTTCTTGAATTTTCCCCTCAGTCAGTGGGGCCGGCGGGAAGAGAGCGAGGCTGCCCTCTGTGGTCCCCATTGGGGTCCCTCGCGCTGTCCACCCCTGCACGTCTGGAACCGCGACAGTGGGCACCCGATTTCTGTCCCTTTTTTTTTCTGTGGCGTCTGCCTCGCGGCCCCGCCCCCCCCGTTGTGGGTCATCAGCCGCTTCGGCCCAGTCCGGGCTCGGCAGACCCTGCCCTGCGGAGGCCCCGAGAGCGGGGCCGGCCGCCCGCCCGCAGCGTGCGCCCGCCCGCCGTGCTGGAGAATAGTTTGCCATTTGAACCTCCACTCTCCTACCCCCGGTTAAGTAACGTCTCCTCACTTCATGTCGGTTAAGCTGTTAAGTCTTAGTCTTAATTTTAACGTAGCCGTTACATGCTTAGTGACATACGTAAGTGTTCCGTAGTAGATACAGTAACGTTAAGTAAGCTGTTTTTCCTTTCTCTCTGTGAATTTTTGTGATTAACGATCTCTCTTTAGATTTCTCTTCTCCAGGTGCTAAATTAAATCACACAGGTACAGGCCATCCCGCAGTCAGAGGAGGGAGCGGGCTTCGCTCCAGTGGGGTGTAAACGAAGTTTCAGTGTGTTTCTGTGCCGCTTCCTCAGTGCTGATGTTGCCTCTTGACACAGATGCATCCCTAGATGCCCCGCCCTGGGCT
Source organism: Cynopterus sphinx (assembly GCA_030015415.1). Lineage (NCBI taxonomy): Eukaryota > Metazoa > Chordata > Mammalia > Chiroptera > Pteropodidae > Cynopterus > Cynopterus sphinx. Next base: position 37,014,180 of record CM057390.1, on the reverse strand, counting down.
CCTTAACCACGAGTCACCGCCTCTTGCGCCCTAATGAACTGTGTGAGCCCTGTGGTTTCAGACACTCCTGCACCCTAGGAAAATGTGACATTGTAACATGCGTTCATCACCCTTGCCGTGTTCTACTGTTGCCTTGGTCTTGTGAAGCCTCAGGATGTGGGGACCCCGAGGGCAGCTCTTAGATTCCCTGGGCCCATCCCCCACCCCCTGCCCCCAGCCTCCCTCTGTCCTTGTCCTGGGCCCGGGGCTTGGGTGCAGGCCGCAGGGGTTGGTGGGAAGACTGCTTTGGGCTTGACCCTGGGGCCCGCATTCCCGTGGGGCACATGCCATTCTCAGCTGTCGGGCTGTGTGGGCCCCCACGAGTCCCCTGAAGCACTAGGCAAGCAGAGGGTGGGAGTGACACCCAGAGCAGTGGCCGGTCAGCAGTGTCCCAGGGCTCACGCCTACTTCATTTTTCCAATGCTTTCTCCGCTCGGAGGCCCTGCCTTCGGTCAGCGTAGTCAGTGTCCCTGCCCGTGTGCTGCGTGCGTCTGCTGGACAGCGAGCCCCCGACTTCTGCCCACCCCACCCACCGCTGCCTACGCTCACCTCGCCCCGTTCCCACGCCCCCTCCCCTCCTCTCCAGCTTCAGCCCCTCATCCTGCTCTCACGGTTCCACTTCTCCCACGCCAGGTGTAGCTTCTGTGCCTGCGTGTGCAGGGAACACGGCCAAAGGCTCCCGAATCCCAGCCGTCCCTCCCTGCTAGTCTGTCCCCTGAATTTCCAAGCTGCCTTCTCCCGTTTCCATTCTTTTTCCGCTGTGGTTTCGCCTGCCACCTTTCCACGGGGTCTAGGCATGGCTACCCTGCCCGTCCAGCACAGGCCTGCCACGTGACACCTGTCCCTGTGTCCCTCTCCCCCGTGCCCATCGTCAGCTCTCAGCCCTTCCTCTGGCCCATCTGTCGTCCTCCAGGGTCTCCTGGCAGCTGTCTGCCATGCGCGTCCTTTCGTGCTCACAGCAGACGGGCCCCGGGAGCCAGCGCACTGGACTGAGGACCAGACACGCTACGTTAGCCAGGCGGGCGCGCTCACCCAGACCAACCAAACTTCGTTTATACTGCCACTTCCTTGTGTTTGGGAAATACTAAATTTTTTTCCTTGAAAATTCTCTTTTTGATGACATGGTGCCTCTTGCTCTTGCTGCCGACAGCAGAGTTGGCCTGCTGGAACCCGCCGTGGCCTGTATCTTTGTGTACATAGATACGTACAGATAGGTACCTGTATACATGCGTATGTGACCTTGGCAGGACTCCTTGGGCTTACCCAACAGCGTTGGATAAGCCTAGCGAGGCACTAACTGCGGTAGAGACATGCGCTAACGCGCTAGGACAGTACATGGCTGCTGTCAGCACTGGCTGTGAGGCGAATTGCGAGCCAAGGGGGAGGACCCCGGGCTTCAGCGAAGCGGCCCCCTCAGCACCCTCAGGGCCCAGGCGGCGCGCTCCACCCGCCCCCGCCTGCCCCGCTCTTCCACAAAGTGTTCTGGCACCGGCGCAGCTCCCTGCCTGGTTTGTGGCCCTCGCCGTTGTGCCGTCCAGGCCGCCACTCCCTAAGAGATGCTCCGGCTGTTCCAAAGTGTCCCCGCGGAACCCCGGCCCGTGCTGGGCCCCGGGCATCCGGCGGAGCCCTCCCTTCCCAGGTCATTCACTGGGCTGGCCCTGTTGCCGCCGCCCTCACTCGCTTTGCTGAAGCCCCAGGTCGATCCTTCGGCCCGTCCCTAATACTGTTCATCATCCTGTTTTGTGTCACAACACCCTGCTACCTTGATTCACTCTTCGTCGTTGGCTAGGTTTTGGATTTATTACTTTCGAGGACGAACAATCAGTGGACCAGGCTGTCAACATGCATTTTCACGACATCATGGGCAAAAAAGTGTGTAGTGGTAGTTTTATTTTACCTTCAGACCAAACCAAGTCTCAGGCAACTTAGGGATTTCACTGGAAACGACGACTCCTTCCCAGTAAACAGCCAGGCGGGTGGCCGCTGTGGGGCTGGGCCTGCAGCGCCCGGGCGGTGGGCGGTGGGCTGGACGGGCCTCCAGTGAAATCGCGGGTTGCCTCAGGCTTGGTTCCAGTGACCACTCCTTCAGATGTCTGTCCCATATTCCCAATTGTTCCATCCGACCTGTGCTGGATGGCGAACCTTTGAGGAGAGTTCCCCGTAAAACTGAAAGAAACGTAAACATCCTGAAGGATTGGTTGTTTTCAATTGGGTCACTTACTGTGAAACCCCGGTACCAACCACATGCTCTCAGTAGTACTTAACTCCATGCAGTCAAGTGACCTCTGGTTGTCCCATCTTCATACTGTGTTGCTGCCACGGAGGTGACTGAAAGAGCCACCCCTAGCTCCCTGTTGTCCCGGGCCCTTGGAGCTTTGGAGGAGTCACTGTGAACGAGGAGCTGGCAGGGACTCTGCAGCGTGGGATTTCTCACAGTTAGCAGAGCCTTGTGGGGGTCCACGTTTTTGCAGGATGCCAGTCTGGGTCCTTGCGAAACCTGCCCGGTGCACCCGGGTGGTGCGTGCCACCCGCACCTCGTCTGGCTCAGCACGCCCAGCCCTTCTGATTGAGACACAAAGGAGTGTGGCGCCAGGGCTGTTCCTGCCCCCAGCCGGCCACAGCCCTGCTCCCTGTGGGGGCTCAGGTTTGGATGCAGACTAGATGAATCTGCTTGAACCTAAGGAAGTGAAGGACACACGTGTCACTCATGTGCAGTGAAGCTTCTAGTTTAAAGGCGGCGTGCGGATTTTGAGCATGCATGTCAACGATGAGCCCGAGGTCACAGGAGCCCACATTCAATAGTGAAGTCCCTGTGACATTTAAAATTTGGAAGCAGAGTGGTCTCGGCCTCAGGTCTCCTTGGTGCGCAGCTCTGTGTCCACTCTGGGCCGCCTCCTTGGCCCCGTTTTGTGCGACACAGGCTGTCCGGGCTGCTCAGAGCGGACACAGATGGCTTACCACGCCCATGGGAGCCTGGCTCCTGTCGCCTGACCTTCACTGGTCCCTGCTGGTTCTTCGTTGGGGGATTTTTATCTAATGGGCTCAGGTCCCACTTGTAATTAAAACCAGAGAGGAATGATGACATCATGCACCCATAAGAAGAGGGGAAAGGAGTTTTTTTAATTACAAGGTTTACTTTGCTTTGTCAGTGGGAACCAGATTCTCTTAAGGAGAACGTGTGAGGACTCCCTAACTTGAACTTTTTGTAACTGTCCCGTGGTCCCGCTGTCCTGATGCTGTGGGCCAAGGGATATCCCCCCCCCCCCGTGGGATGTCAGGAAGGTGTGGGTGCTTGAGCCTCTGCCCCATGTCCTGTTTGTTCTCTGAGAGGAAGGGATTTTACAGAGTTCTGGTCCTTGATGTTTAGGTCACCAGACTGAGACCCCAAAGGTGACTCCTGGCGGGTTCGTGGTCTCATTAAAATCTATAGAAACGAGAGGAAGTCAGGGTTCTCAGCAGCCGGGGCAGCCCTGGCATTGGGGCCCCATTCTACGGTCAAGCCGTGGCTCCTGCCAGGTCCAAAGAGGAAGTCCTGGGCCGCTGACCCAACACAGTATGAAGATTGCTTATTGGTTCAAATGTCCATTTTATTGCATGTTTGTTTACTTTTCGTTAGATGTAATGTAAGATTCTCTTTATCACATCCATTCCCTCTGACGTTATTTTGAGTTGAGATTCTCTAAGCGTTAGCCTGGGGAAGGTAAGTTTTTATCTTCCTTTAGACATTTTAAATAAACCTAAGTAAACCAACTGTGTTTCTCAGGTATGAGCTGAAGGCGCAGGCGGGGGGGGGGGGCTCTACAGAGGTCCCCTACACCACACCCTGGGGTCCCCGGGCTCCCCGTGACGAGGACTGCGATTATTGGACCGGCCCTGGTCTCTGCCCCCGGGTTTACGAGGCCGGTGAAGGAGGACGCTGCTGCTTTCCCTCTTCCGCGAGCCCCTTGTCACGCAGCCAGTGCTCGGGGGCTCCCAGCCCTCGGTCCTGGCTCCACAGCTTGTAGGGCTTAGCGTTTCATGACCGCATCCGTTGTACCTGAGAAACATCTTTTAAATAAAGTAATTAAACTACGAAAGAAACTTTTTAAAGGAAAAAACTACTAGCCTAAATAAGGTTTAGAGTTAAGTATGTAGATTTAAGTTGTAATAAGATGCTAAGCGTAGTTGTAAGCTACCTGAGGGTGTGTCTAAGGGGAAGGGGCCCGGGACCCCCGCAGCCCCCTGAACCAGAGCTCGGTTTCTCTAGGTGGAGGTTAAACGGGCCGAGCCCCGGGACAGCAAGAGCCAGGCGCCCGGACAGCCAGGGGCCAGCCAGTGGGGGAGCCGGGTCGTGCCCAGCGCCGCCAACGGCTGGGCAGGCCAGCCCCCACCCACGTGGCAACAAGGATATGGCCCGCAAGGTAAGGCCGGGGGCACTCTCTTCCAGAGTTAGCGGGTGGGTACCAGCTCCCTGGCCTATCTCGAGGGCGGTGTGGCCGTTGGCAGTGAACTTGGGGACTGGCAGAGCTGTAGTGAGCACTGAGACGCTGTCACTGTTACCCTGTCCCTGGCAGTGAGCACATGGCTGACAGCCCACCAGGAGGGTGGCGTTTGGAGCCCTACCTCTCCAGCGAGGGCTCGGGGGTGCAAGCTGTGAGCTGATGCCCGGGGCCAGCAAGTCCATTGAGGGGTGTTGGGGCAGGCTCAGGGCATCCCCACCAGATTCTACTGGAGAAACCCAGAGTAACAGCCCGGTCTCTAGAGCTGTCTTTGTAAAACCTGCATTTTACTGCAGAATAAAACAGCACGTGAAAGCGTTTACTAAGCCCAGCAGGTGAAGGACCAAATTTGGCCTGCAGCCTGAGGTCCTGTGCTTTCACCTGAGTCCTGACCCGTGGGCGTCCCCCCTCTGTCCCTTCTGACAGTTCTGTTCAAAAGCCGGGGCCCTCAGGCCTGAGGTCTTTTCTTGGGATCCTTCCCTGCGGAAGGACAGGCACAGTAATCCCTGTGCCGATACCTGGTGTTCTCAAGACACCACCGGGACTGCTCTGGCAGTTCTGGGCCTGGGACATCCTCCGTGTCCACCTGCTGGGCTCCGGGAGGGCCCAGCCAGCATGGCGACTGTACTGTGGGGCCAGGAAGACAGGGCTCCCCCACGCTCCCCGGTGTAGGGCTGACGCAGCACCAACCTCCTCTTTGTTTTCGGTTTAGGAATGTGGGTGCCGGCAGGCCAGGCCATCGGTAAGGGAACGACGGCGTTGCAGTGGGGTGGGTGGGCGGGCAGGCACGATGCGCACCGCACTTGCCCTCACCCTGTGTCCTGTGTTCCAGGTGGCTACGGACCACCCCCCGCAGGAAGAGGAGCCCCGCCGCCGCCCCCACCGTTCACGTCCTACATCGTGTCCACCCCGCCCGGGGGCTTCCCCCCTCCACAGGGCTTCCCACAGGGTTACGGCGCCCCCCCACAGTTCAGTGAGTCCCAGGCCCTCGGAGCCTCTTCCCGGTGCCACACGGGGGTGGGGTGGGGGCTGTTGGGGTGCCACCTTTCTCTGCCCCTCTGCCTGGAGCAAGAGGGTGGGCCAGCCACGTCTGCTGACGTCGAGACCTGATCTCAGAGCTGAGGGGCCGAGGCCTCTGTTCACTTGGCTCTGTGCCCTGCTTTGTGGTAGGAGGTCTGGCTGCCGCCCAGCCCACCGGGTAGGGCACTGCCCACCCCACCCACGAGATGTCGGGGTGGGTCTCCCGTGGTGAGGACAGCCCCCTCATTTGGCCCAGGATGGCCACACATCATCCCCACCGCTTGTGCTCTGCTGTGTGCCTGGGTCCAGGTTTGTTGCTCGGGGCCATAGTGTAGACCAGCTACATTTGCAGGCTCAGTGGCCAGTGGCCCAGGACTTGGCAGTTCAGATTTGTGGCCTGCCCCAGGGCCATGTGACATGACCACTGGTGGCCTTATGCAGAAAAAGGGTGTCCAGCCCTGGCCTAGGTCACCTCGGGTTTGACTTCTGACAAACTGAGAGGTGGCTAGGAACAGTGCGTGGAGCCCGAGGACCGCGCGCGGTCGGCCGCGACCTTTGCTGGGTGTCGGCCTCTGTCGTGATGAGCTTGAGTGGTGACTCCCCCTGCTTAGACGACGAGCCAGCTTCCCCCTGCCTCAGCCGCCCCCGCTATGCACGTTGGTCCTTTGCTGGCATCAGTCCTCGCCTTGGGTAGGGCCCATGGTGGCTTGGTGGCCGGGCTGTGGGCGAGGGTGGTGTCTGTCCTGTTGCAGGTTTCGGCTACGGGCCTCCACCTCCACCGCCAGACCAGTTCGCTCCCCCAGGGGTGCCCCCTCCACCTGCCACTCCGGGGGCAGCACCTCTGGCCTTCCCGCCGCCCCCGTCGCAGGCCGCCCCGGACATGAGCAAGCCGCCGACGGCGCAGCCAGACTTCCCCTACAGCCAGTACGGTGAGTGGCCTTGCTGCCCGCCGTCTTTGCAAGTGCCTCCCACCGGCCTTTCCAGCGCCTTTCCAGGGGTCCGTGCTGTGGGGGGCTGTTGGCGAGATCATGTAGCGCCGGGCAGATGCGAGACAGGGTTTCGGTTGCTCGGGTTTTCATCAGGACGTCAGTTGTAGGAAGGAATGGTTTCAGCACCCTGCATCCCCAGGCCTGTGGGTTTGGGACCCTGAGGCCAGGACGGGGCCCCCAGGAGGGTGGCGTGAGGGCTGCAGTCACCAGCGGGGCCTTGGGCACCTCCCGTGGGCCCGTCCATGGGCTTGGTTCTCGAAGCGCAGCACGGATGGCTTGTCAGCGGGTGTGGGGCTGTGCAGCTGAGGGGCTAGAGCAGGAACTGGCTTTGGCCTTGGCTTTGTGCTTCACTTGCGGGGTCAGTCGTGGGGTAGGTGCTTTTGAGCTGGGGTCTGCAAGGTAGCAGCCTTGCAGGTTGGGGAGCTTGTAAGAGGAAGGGCACGGCCCGGGGCTCCCCGCGCTGGGGTCCCTCCGCCGCTGGCTGTGAAGGGCCCGGGCCCCTAGGGCTCCCGTGAGAGCTTCGCTGCATTTCCTGCTTCACAGCTCAGACAGCTGCGCCCTTGACAGCTCTGTCCTCATGGCGAGCTGCCCTGCCCTCAAATGTGGGCCTCGCTGACTACCCGCACGTCCCGGTTCCCTGCGTCTCACTCTTGCTCCCCTGGGGCCTCGCGGGCGTGTTGGTGGCAGGCACGTGCGCGCAGCCGGGCTGGGCGTGTGTGGGCCTGAGTGTGTTCCCTGTCTGTCCCGCTCCGCCAGGGCCGCCCTGGGGTAGTCACCCTGTCTCGTCTCTCGCCAGGCCTGGGTTCCTATTCTCAAGACCCGGCGGGCTTCGGGCCCACACTTTGTTTACACTCTTATGGTCAGGCTGAGCAGTGATGTGGCCTAGGTAGGTGGCGCCTCCTCGCCCACGGCCCCCACCCGCCGGCACCCACGCAGTGGACGTGGCCTCCTCTGCCGTCCCGGGTGGGGGGACCCACAGTGCCTTCTGGGACGAGCCCAGGAGCTCTCCCTGCACAAGCTGGCCCCCGATTGGGAATCCAGGCCTTACTCCAAGCGTGCGGTCTGGGTGGGCAGGGTGTGAGGACAGCGCTGTCCCCTTCCCAGAAGCACCTCTGCGCCCTTTAGGCAGGGTCGGGCTGCTCAGAGGAGGGACCTGCTGCCCCAGCCCGCTCTTCAGGTGTGGCTGACTCGGGTCCTTGAGGCCTCGCACTTCATAGGTAGTTGCCGCCGGTCCCCAGGCCACTTGGATAGTTTTACGGAAGCCACCAGGGTGGGTCACCTCTGCAGGGAGGGGACTGTCTGGTTCTGGGGGGAGACCTGGAGGAGGCCAGGGCCAGCCAGATGTCTCCTTCAGCCCTGAAAGCTGTGCCTGAGCTCGCCCTACACTGCCCCCGAGGGCAGATTTGCCAGAAGCCCACAGGCCACCGGTCAGGCCCTGTGGTGTGTGTCCCCAAGCGCAGAGGCCTCTCCCGCCCACAGCTCTGCCGCCAGGGCCCCCACTGGGTACGTGGGGACGGGCGCGGAACAGCCGGGAGCAGAGAGGACAGAGCGAGGGTTCGTGAGATCTTGAAGGAAGCCTCTTTCCTCTGTGCAGAGATAGGGTCCCGCCGGGGTTTCAGTGTGGGCTTCCGGGGCACAGACGCTTTTGGAGGTCTGGTGGCACCAGGCGTGAGTGGGATCCCGGGTCCCGTCGGCGGTGGCCGGTGCGGTCACTGCCCTGTCCGCTCACCACGCTCCCCACCCCACAGGTTATGGACAGGATTTGGCTGGCTTTGGCCAGGGTTTCTCAGACCCCAGCCAGCAGCCCCCCTCCTATGGGGGCCCCTCAGTGCCTGGCTCGGGGGGGCCCCCTGCCGGTGGAAGTGGCTTTGGACGCGGGCAGAACCACAACGTGCAAGGGTTCCACCCCTACCGACGCTAGCCGGCCAGAGCCACGCGGACAGACGGCGGGACAGCGAGACCCAGGATTCGAAACTTGTGAACTCGTGACAATCACAAACTCAGCAGAAAAAAAATCGAGATTCAACCTTGGGGGGAGGGGCGGGCACGAGGCTTCTGGAGGCGGCTGTGGGTGTCTGGACTGAAGTTTTTAAATATATTTCTTTCTAACCCATCAGCACAATAAAAAAAAAAGTCACTGGTTCAACAACAGGGTTAAAAAAATATGTCTTCAGCTTTAATTCAAGACTTCAGGTTTCTTTTTTTTCCTTTTTTTGAAATTATTTTCCTGAGCCTTTTGTTTTACCGTATATTGTAAACTTTTATGTTAAAGAAAAAAATATAAATTTACAAATTGTGAGATTTTTAAGAGAAATTTTCTACGATGTATACTGGCTTATTTTTTAATTTAAAACAGGGTTTCCGTTGGCACTGGTGGAAGTGAGGGGCGTTTTGGTCCCCGCACTCCCGGCTTTGAGAGTTGGGACTCATCGGTCCAGAAACTCTGGAGCTCAAAGCAGCAGTCTACTGAGTGTGTTTGTTTTTGTTTATTCCTTGCTTTTGTCGACTGACCTGCCCGGCCGTGTCACAGGTGTGCCGTGGGGGCCGCACCCGCCCAGCCTGCCCGCACCCCCGCGTGTGGCTGGCGTCTCGGCGAGGAGGCCTTGTCAGCCGACCGCACACGCGTTGCTTCAGGGCGTCCCCGCTGACCAGTTGGACCCTGGTTTGAATAAAGAAGTGCGTTTGGATTAGAACCCACTTGTGTCATTTGTCCCTCCCTGCCCACCTGTGGCCCGCCTAGGGGCCTCGGGTTGTGGCACGAGTGGGTGGTAGGGGGGTGTGGGTGGGGTTCCAGGGTTCATGGCCACTCACTGGGCGCCGAGGAAGAGGCGGCTGGCCGGATCTGGGTGGGGATTGGCCAGGACTCCCCCATCCCTGTAGGAGTGACACCTGGACTGTGGCCTCAGGCAGGCTATTCACCTTTGCACAGTTGACATGGGTGGTGTGGGCAGCAGGACACCCAGTCGGGGCCCTGGGATGCAGCATGGGGGCCAGGGCACTTGGTGGGGCCCGAGAGGCAGCGCCAGGCAGCGAGGTGGGTGGCTGGCTCCTGGCCTTTGGGGCCTGTTTTTCAAGGGTGCACCCTAGAGCTGGGTGAGGAGTGGGGGCCTGCAGGGCGGAGGGGCCTGGGAGTTCCGACGTGGGTCTGGTCGGCAAAGCTCTCCCAGCCACCAACGCCGCGACCTCGCAACCGCAGACGCTCCATGCTCAGTGAGGCCCCTGTTTGCAGCCCCAAGAAGGGAGGGGGTGATCAGCCCACTCCCACGCAGGACTGCCTTGTCTGGGGCTTGTGGAGAAGGGCCCCTGGGTTCTTGAGAGTCTGGCCCCAGGAAATGACTGAATGAGATGGGCGACTCGCACCCTGTGATGTGCTGCAGGCCTCCTGTGGCTTCTGGGACCGACCACGATAAACGGGCGGAAAACACGTTCTCAGGTTCACAGAAAGAGGAGGAAGGAGCCTGGTTGCACCTTAAACCTCAGCTCCTGTCAGTGAAATTTGCAAAATCAAGGTCCCTGGTGCAGGGCATTGTTCAAACAAGGAGTTTCCAGCTGGCCAGGGGCTGTTGGCAGCTCCTGCCTCACCCTGAGAGACACACCCTGTAGCCCCAAACAGCATGTACTCCCTTGGGGACAGGGCGGGACACCTTTGGGTGGAGTTTAGTCGGCTCTTCCAGAATTGTGGAGATGGCTTCTTTGAACACTTCCATTTTCTCCAGGCCAGACCAGCTCCCCACAAACCCCTACCGACCAGCTGAACCTGTGGCCAGGACAGGCCTGGAGACTCTGGTGGGGTTTGGAGGGGCGCTGGTCTTTCCTTTAGCGGTGCCCAGCTCGTTCCTACCCCAGGACTGCGACCCGCTCCTTCTGCTGAGGAGGCACCCTCACAGGGCTGGATGGTTCCTCCAGCCACTCAGCTTGTTACTGACACACACTGGTGTTGTCCTCTGTCATTTCACCTTGTCTTCACGTGTCTTCTTTGTGCCCCCCCGTTAATATCATCTTTTGCATCACATCAATATATTCTAGTGTAGTGTTTTAGTCCCTTCAATGATTTTTTTCACTTTATTTTTTGAGGGATTTTCTTAGAAAATCTGAGAGCCCTGAGAGTTGACTCTATACAATCCGTTTGGTTGTTTTTATTGTGGCCAAATACAGATAAGATGTTCCGTTTTTAACCAGTGTTCAGTGCACAGCTCAGTGGCCTTAAACCCATTCATGTGTCGTGTAGCCGTCCCCACTCTCCACCTCCAGGACTTTCTCATTGTCTCAAACTGACACTGTCCCCGCGGCACATTCACTCCCCTCCTGCAGTCTCTGGCTCCACCATCCACTCTCTGTCTCTGAATCTGACTCCTCCAGGACCTCCGGTGAGTGGGATCACACAGGACATGTCCTTATGTGTCTGTCTCATGTCACTGAGCATAATGTCCTCACGGTTCAGCCCACATTGAGCAGGTATCAGGACATCCATCCTTTTCAAGGCTGAATGGTATTCCACTGTGTGGATGGACCTCATTGTGTCGTCCATCACCTGTCCATGGACACTGGGGTTGCCCCACCTCTTGGCCAACATGAATCCTGCTGCTGTGGCCATGTGTGTGCAAACCTGGTCATCACTGCTCTCAGGTTTTTGGGGATCACTTCCAGAAGTGGGGCTGCTGGGTCAGATCATGCGTTTCTGTATCAGAATCACCTTTGGATGGACACTAACTTTGCCCCGGTGTATACAGACGGGAACAGGACGCCTGTTTAGGTCCAGTCCCTTGTTCCCTTCTTGCTGTGACTGCCGCACTTGGTGCCTCCGTCTGTCTGTCCAAGGCTGTCAGGTTCTTTCCAGGGACGCCTCCTCTGACCGTCCACCAGAAGCCGGTGTCTCACTCCTCTGGCTTTAACTCCGGATTCTGATGTCTGCCTCCCAGTCTGGAACGCCAGCTCCGGCCCGGGAGGGCTGACCCGAGCCCTGGCTGACGCACCTGCCGCGGACAGTCGGCGTGCCACGACCCTGGTCAGGCGGGCTCCGTCCGTGCAGGCGACAGGGCACGGGCCCGAGGCTGGAAAGGCAGCGACTTGCAGGACGGGCCCCCCGCCCCCGGCGGCCGCCGTCCCCTCCAGCGCGGCCCCCGGCCCCCCCCCCCCCAGCGCGGTCCCCGGTCTCCCTCAGCGCGGCCCCCGGTCCCCGTCCGTCGCTTTGTCCCCGCAGGGCGCGCGCGGGCCTCCGGGCGGCAGGGGGCGCGCGCCCCCCGCGGCCGCGCGGCGCACGCAGGCCGAGGGGCGGGGCCCGGCGCGCGCCATAACCGCGCGTGCGCGGCGTGGGCGGCCCTTCCGGACCCCGGCGCGATGGTGAGTTCTCGGGTGGCGCACCGCGCGCCCCGATCCGCCGCCATCTGCGCGCCAGCCGCGCCGCAGAGGCCGGCGTCGGGCCGCGGGAGCTGGCCCGGGCCTCCGGGGCCGACCCGCACGGGGGCGCGGGGCGGGCGCCGTGCGGGGCGGCCGCCCGGGGCGGGGGAGGCCCGCCCGGCCCGCGCCCCGTCTCACCCCGTCCCGGCCCGCGCAGGCGGAAGTGGAGCAGAAGAAGAAGCGGACCTTCCGCAAGTTCACCTACCGCGGCGTGGACCTGGACCAGCTGCTGGACATGTCCTAGTAAGTAAGGGGCCCGGCGAGGCGCGGCGCGGTTGGTCCGACGTGGGGCTGCCTGAAGTCCTGCCCCCCCGGGGCCCGGGCTAGGTGCGGGTGGGCCCCCGAGGGGCAGCCCTGCCGGCCGCCGGGGCCCACTGCGGGCCGGGGGTTGGGCGAGCGGCTTTCCCCCAGTCCGCACGTCTGGGTAGCGCTGCGGGGGCGACTGCGTTCGCGGTTCCCTTGCGTGTGGCCTGTCCCGGGGGACTGCCGCGCGGAAGGGTCGGCGGGTGCGCGGAGGCGCTGCGCCGGGCCCGGGCCACCCTCGCCATCCCGTCTGTCCCCAGCGAGCAGCTGATGCAGCTGTACAGCGCCCGGCAGCGGCGGCGGCTGAACCGCGGCCTGCGGAGGAAGCAGCACTCGCTGCTGAAGCGTCTGCGCAAAGCCAAGAAGGAGGCGCCGCCCATGGAGAAGCCGGAGGTGGTGAAGACGCACCTGCGGGACATGATCATCCTGCCCGAGATGGTGGGCAGCATGGTGGGCGTCTACAACGGCAAGACCTTCAACCAAGTGGAGATCAAGGTGCGGGGGCCCCTAGCCTGGGCGGGTGGGGGCCTGTCCACGCCGGTCCCCTCACGACAGCGCGTTCTTCACCTCCACAGCCCGAGATGATCGGTCACTACCTGGGCGAGTTCTCCATCACCTACAAGCCGGTGAAGCATGGCCGGCCTGGCATCGGAGCCACCCACTCTTCCCGCTTCATTCCCCTCAAGTAGTCTGTTTGGCCAATAAAGGACCAGCGCCTCTAGTCCAAGTCTGCTGCCTCCTACCAGTGGTTTGGGGCTGGGGGTGCGGGTACCAGGCCTTGACAGCCCTCTCACCCCACCCACCAGAAGGGGGCTGCTGGGGAAGGTCCTTCCTTCCTGCCTCTCTCGGCTTCCTTGGGTGCCAGTGTCCCTGGACACATGGCCAAGTCACCCCAGTGTTTGCTTCTGCGTCCACATGGCTTTTCTGTGTCTTACAAGGTCACTGCCGTTGGGTTATGGCCCACCCGAGAAACCACGATCTCGAGAACCTTCCCGTGAGAACTGCAAGGCCTCTGCTTCCTGGCCAGGGCACAGTCGTAGGTTCTGGGGACCTGGGTGTGCTTGTCTCTTGGGTGTTACAATTCAACTCAGCTATTCTTTAGAACCCCACTGGCCACATCGGGACATGTGCTCCCAAACGCAGGACGTCCAGGAGCGCCTCAAAACAAAATTCTGAATGCCATTTTTTCGTTTATATTTTCGTGTGTGTTTAAACCAGTGGTTCTAGTTATGGGTGACATTGCACTCAGGGGCCACTGGGTGGTGTCTGGGGACATCTGGGGGTGCTCCCGGCATCAAGTGTGGGGGCCACGGATGCAGCTCAGTACCCCACAGCGCTCAGGACGGCCCCCACCAGAGTGAGCTGGGGTGGACCCCAAGTGAGAGATGCGGGACCTGGTTGAGAGTGAAGGCTGGGTGACAGGGAGTCAGCATCACTGCTGTTTCTCAGACAAGGTCGAACAGATAATGGTGACAATCCAGGTGCCACTGCGTAAGGGACCATATGTGGGTTTGAAGTCCTGGGGTCATGAGGATCACGCAGCCTGTGTGCACATGCATACACCTAGGGAGCCTGGGCCGCCTTCCCTGCCTGCCCCCTGCTGGTCACGTGTCCGCATCCTAACCTGCAACCAGGGCTGGTCTTGTAGGGATGGACCTGGTTTTGGGGGCTGCATTCTGGGGCCAGGAAGTCACCTAAGTGGGAGGAGATCCAGGGAGGGGGAAGGGGGTCAGGCTAGGCCAGAAGGACTGTTGGCTTTCCCTGTCCTCAGCAGGGAAGGCTAAAGGTGGTCGGCACGGGAGCTGGAGGAAGCAAAGGGTCAGCAAGAAAATGGGGTGTCTGGGGTCAGTGGACACGAGCATCTATGTATGGTTCCTCCATTCATGTGAAGTAGCCACCTGTAACTGGGCCCCCACCTGTGACCCTAGAACATACATAACAAAACCTGCAGGTTGGTGAGGATGACAAGAGTGCAGGGAAGGATTTTCCCAGAGTTGTCATGAACGTCACTGCCGCCTACTATGGTGAGTCCTCTTTGTCCTGAGTCCCCTTCCCAGAGGTCAGGCTGCCTCTCAGCCCAGACTCAATGCCGGCTGCTCAGCCTTTGATTCTCTGGCTCATTTAGCTGTAGCAGTTGTTACCCATGGCCTCACACGTGATGCCATGCAGCACTGTTAATCCTCCTTTGCAGAAATGGAGTGAGACCAGGACCCGCTAACGGGATTTCTGCTGGGAAGTTAGGGGCCAGTGAGGGATCCCTAGACAGACTCAGTGCAGTGTTCACAGGGGTCTCGGGTCCTCTGATGCTGGGAAGGGCCCCCCAAATATTCTATGCTGGCCTGGCCTGCTCGCTATGAATGCTAGATAGGACAGGTGGGCACCCCCAGGCCTGCATCACCCTGAGCAGATGGTGCTGGAACCCTGACAGGACTCCTGGAGACTTCCAGGCTGGAACTCAGACACAAGTTCCCCCGTCACCAGGGATGTGGGCAGGGAGCTTCCCCTCTGCTAGTCTCAATCTGCATGCCTGTGACGGTGAAGAGAGAGGACGTAGGAACAGTCTGCAGCCCTGTACCCATTAGCTGTCACCTCCCCAGCCTGTGACAACCACAGACCCACGTTCTGTCTGCGGACGCGCCACATGAAAGTAATGGCACACCGCATGGGCTTGTGTCCAGTGTGTCTCACTGAGCACTGTATTCAAGGTCTGTCCACGCGGTGAGTGTCAGCGCCTCCCCCCTTTGCCTGGCCAAGTGACACCCCTGTGTGGGTGGGCACGCAGTGCACACTCGGGTTCATTTTTGTTGGCTCTGAACCCTGCTGCTGTGAGCATCTGTAGACTAGACAAGTCTCTGTGTAGATGCAGAGTTGCTGGGCCTCATGGGATCACTAGCCATTTGATGTTTCCATCGTAGCTGCACGTTTTCTACGCAGGTTCTTGTTTCGCCACATCCTTGTCAATACTTGTTATTGTTCATTTTTTTTATTAGAGCCATTTTTAATAACTTCTTTCAATTGAATAGGTCCAAAATCATGTCATTTCAACATGCAACCAGCGTAAGTTATTGTTTTCTCATTGTAGTTATTAATGATGTGTTGGTATATATATTGTTTTCATGATAAGCCTTGTAAACCCAGTGTATAGTTTACACTCACAGCATGTCTTAATCCAGGCAGCCACGTTACAAGAGCTGAATAGACATGTGGCAGTGACACAAATGTCATTGCTAAGGGACCAGCAGTGACCAAGACAGACCCTGCCCCAGTGAGCTCTCAGGCTCGTGCCAGGGACAGAATAAATATGGGTAGAGAAAGATATAAATGAGATGATTTCTAATGGTGTCAACAGTTAAGAAGAAAATCAAACTGGAAAGAGGCTAACTTCCAGGGAATGACCAGGAGGGCTTCTTGGAGGAGGTGGCATCTGGGCAGATCTCACCTTCAAGGACTTTCTGCAATGGCTACATGACATTTCTCAAGTCCCTTCCGTATGTTCTGCATATCAGCAGAGGGCTGTGGCACTGTGAAGGAAGGAGAGCAGTGTCCCGAGATGCTAAGAAGAAGTTTGGGCATAAGCCAGCAATCAAAAAATTAGAAGCTACCGAAAGGAATTTGAGTTGGGCAGCATTCGCTCTTCTGTTTTCTGGGAGATTGTTTAGAACTGGTGTTACTTCTTGAAACACTTGGTGGAAATTCACCAGTGAAGCCATCTGACTCTTAATTGCATTGACCCGGGGAAGATGCCAGCCAAGAGAGACTCCTGGTGGTTTTCTGGGCCCAAGTTCATAGAGCCAGCAGCCGTCGTCTACAGGAGCCTCTCACCAAAGGGAAAGGCCAGGGAGAAGCCAGAGGCTGGGCTGCCGGCCGAAGCCCCTTAGAAGTGAGCTTCTCGGGTCAAAATCACCCAATAGGAAGGAATCGGGCTCTACCCTTCAACCAGAGCTGCACAGTTACATCCTGGGGGCGCTGTTTGGACCAATCACGCTGTGAGAACTGGGAGTCCTCACTTGCGTAGAAACGGACCAATCAAGGACCAGGGGCGGGACTTCTCGCTGTCTGTCAGCCTCCGGCTCTGGGGAGCCCACTCTCAGTTTCCCAAAGACTTATCTCCCCTGTTGGCTGAAAAACTTTTATGGAGGATTGTCTCTGTTGAAAGATTTTTCACTATGGATTCGATAGATGTGAGACTCTGCAGACGCGCTATTACTGAGTGAGCGTTCATTTTGGTGTCTTTCAAGGTGTTGGTCTATTCCAAGTTGGATGTTGAATTTATGAGCATGCAGTTGTCCCTAGGATTGTAACCCTTTTAATATCCGTAGGGTCTGTGGTGACTGATACCCTTTCTTTCATTCCTGGTATCAGTGGTCTTTGTTTCTCGGCCAGTTACCTACAGTTGTGTAGAAATTTTTGGATCTTCTCAAAGAACAATTTTTGGTTTCATTGATTTTTCTCTATTTTTCTACTTTACTTCCTTGTTTTCTGCTCTGATCTTTATGATTTACCTCTAAAGGAGTTTGGGGCTGATCCACATGTTTTGGTTAGGGCTTGCTGGTGTGCTGGTTCAGCTTGTGCCCCCTAATCTTCCCAAAGCCACACCAATCTCCTCATTCTTTTCTGAATCTGATGAAACTCAAGGGTTGTCTCCAACAGTATGCACATGGGCACACTCAATTTTGCACGGTTTTAGAGAGTTACAGATCATAGGCTCAGAATCCCCACCCTGGAACCCAAACCGATTTGTCAGCATCTAGTTTTCACTTTTTGGCTATTGTGAATCAAGAGCTTCACACGAGACAGTTTGTACTAGCAAAATACTCTAGTGATAAAAGGCAGAAAGAGCCTGTTACAGAGGAGGCATTTTCAACTTCATCAAGCTGTAGTTTGTTAACTTTTTGTCTTTCAGCTAAAGTACCTTGCTGGGACTGTCCTACCTGTGTTCTGTGTTTTCACCCCCGGTTCCTTAGGAAAGAAACCGTCGAGCGCACCCCGTCAAGCGCACCTCTCCCGCTCCGGCCTGGGAGATGCTTAATCGAGGCTTTCTGCAATGAATTGGCCACCCTGGGCTACTTTTTGACCCTTGACCCCACCTCAAGGAGGAGAACCAAGGGAGCGGGCCCGGCAGGCGCCCTGATGGGTCTCCAGGCCGTTGTCGTGGCGCCCGAGGGCTGCACCCACACCAAGGACCGCACCTACCCCACGGCCCTTCGGAGAAAGCCGTGGATTTCACCACCGTCGACCCCAGTCCCACACTCTCTGAGGTCAACGCCACAGCTTCACCTCCTAACGCCCGCGTCCCGCCCCTCCCCTTGACGGGCTTCTCCGTAGGCCAATGAGCGAAGCGGTATCTGCCCGCGGGGCGGGGCCGAGCGCAACCAATCCGATCGGGCGCCCGCCGAGCGGGGGCAGGTGGTTCCAGTCGGGCCAATCGGCGGCGGCGGTGCGCGAGGGGGCGGGGCCGGGCCCGGGACTCGGCCAACGGGCAGGCGCGTCGGCGCCGCGGGGGCGGGTCCGAGAGTGCGTACGGCGGCGCGGGGTGGGGGCGGGAGGTAAACAAGATGGCGGTGGCGTGTCGGGCGCGGAAGGGGGAGGCGGCCCGGGGCGCACGCGAGTGAGGCCGGGCGCGGGCAGCGTCGGCGGCGGGGCCCGGCAGCACCGCGGCCGCCTTGCATGGGCTGGGCCCTCGCAGCGCCCCGCCTGCTCCACGCGCGCGGCGGCCGCGGCGGGGGACGCGCCGCCCGGGCTCCGCTGGCCTCGGGAACCCCCGGCCCGGGGCCTGCGGCCTGCGCCGTTCCGGCCGTCGAAAGCCCTGCGGGCTCCCCGCGCCCCGCGGCCCGCAGCCCACGGCGTTCGGGGCGGAAGGCGGGCGCCGGCTGCCGTTTGGGGCGTGGGGCGCCCAACGGGCCCGCGCGGCCGCCCGGGGGCCCCAGGCCGGTTTGCGGGCGCCCCGGAGGCCGGCCTCGACGGAAGTTGCTCCCTGCGGCGGGCGGGCCCCGGGCGGCCTCCCGACCGCGCGACGCGCGCCCGGGGCCGGCGGCAGCACACTGAGCCGGAGGCACCTGCCGCCCCTCGGGACGCCCAGCTCGTCGTCCCCGCCCGGGCGCCCCGGGGCCGGCCGGCCGCCGTGGGACTGCGGGCGCGCTCCGCGGTCGGCCGGGCATGGACGGCCCGGAGAAGACCTGGCCCCGCCGCGTCCCTGTCTGCCCGAGCGTCTGAAGTCCCCGGAGGATGACCTAGCGAGTCGCGGCCCCGCCGGCCTCGCCAGGGCCCGCGTGGACGCGCCCGCCCGTCCCGCAGTCGCCCGGCCGGGCAGCGCCCCAGCGTGCGACGCTGCGCCCCGTCGGGGCCCCGGGCCCCGCTTCAGGCGCGCCTCCTGAACTCACGTTTCGTACAATCGCTTCTTTTCAGAAAAAGGGTTTTCCTCTTCTTGTTTTTTTTTTTTTTTCCTTGCGTTTTTGTTGACTTTCTTTTGGAGAAGGGAATTTGGGGGAGACGGGAAGAGCCACTCCCCTGGGAACTCGAAAAGGGGATAAGGGACCGCTGGCGGCCGGAGTCGCAGGCCGCGGGCCAGGATGGATGTGGCTGACACGCAGCAGCTGGGCATGTTCACGGAGGGCGAGCTGATGTCAGTGGGCATGGACACGTTTATCCACCGGATCGACTCCACCGAGGTCATCTACCAGCCCCGCCGCAAGCGCGCCAAGCTCATCGGCAAGTACCTCATGGGGGATCTGCTCGGGGAGGGGTCCTATGGCAAAGTGAAGGAGGTGCTGGACTCGGAGACGCTGTGCCGGAGGGCCGTCAAGATCCTCAAGAAGAAGAAGTTGCGCAGGATCCCCAACGGGGAGGCCAACGTGAAGAAGTAAGTGTGGGCCGTGTGTGTGTGTGGGGGGGGGCAGCGTTGCCCTCCCTCCCTCTCCCTCCCTCCGCCCTTTTCCCCTGAGCCGGAGCTGAGCAGCTGGCTCCAGTGTGCTCCTCGCTGGGCAGTGCATCCCTCGCTGGGCAGTGTGTGTTTGAACCTGTCTAAGTTCTTTGGCAGAGTCAGCTGGCTCTTTGGGGCTGGGCGTTGGTGCTTTCGTGTTCCCCGGCGCCAGTGTCAAAGGCCTCTCCACGGAGGTGCGCCCGCTCCCCCCTCACCCTCCCAGCTGGCCAGAGAACTTAGGTGTCCGCGGAGCCAGTTGGTGCTTGTTTGGCCGCGAGTTTCTGCCCGGAAATGACCCTGGCGGCCGGCAGGTCTTCCGCCCAGCCCGCGGCCGGTGCCAGCGCCAGGTGAAACATGACTCGTGTGTCCTGTTGGAGGGGAACCCTGCGGTTGCCAAAAGCAATTGTTTGCACTGGCTTATGAGGCCGCATGGGGGATGCGGTTGTTCCCGCGGCCTGGGCTGTGACCTGCGCGCCCCTGACTGCAGGCCTGGCGGCTCCCGGAGAGGAGCGGCTTGTGTCCTGGTGAACTTTCTACACAAACTTCTTTCTGTCCCGCCGCCCCTGCACTCCGGAGGGGCCGGGGTCTGCGCGGTGGGCGCCCTGCCGCCTCCCTCTTGCGGGTCTCAGGATGGGGGCGCCCCTCCTTTTGCTGCCCGTTGTGGGACCTCGCCCTGGCCACACCCGCGCTCCTCCCAGCCTCTAGATTCCCAGGAGGGCTTTATCTAAGGGGCCAGGCACAGGACTGACTGTGACCTTGGACAGCTGAGTGCTTGCCAAGCCTGTCCTGGGAGCTGTTCACTGGCTCTGCCTTCACCTCCCTCCTCTCCGCTGGAGGGCGAGCTGAGCCTTTTGCACTTGCTCTGGGACCTCCCAGGAGGTGAAGTGGGGGGCAGAGCGGAGAACTGGGGCCCAACTGCCTGGGCTCCAGCAGGTGGCCCTTGCAGTGGGCAGGGCAGTGGGCAGGGCCCTCTTTCAGCACACCTATGGAGATTGGGAGAGGGCTGACCAGTGCCCTAGGGCCAGTTGGTCAATGCCCTGGGACAGTCTCTCTGTGTGTGAGCTGGGGGATACGGCGGGGCTGGGGGTGGGGAGGACGGGGCCCTGAGAAGCAGCTGCCCTCCTGAGAGCCAAGTGAGCCTCACTTTCAAGTTAGAAACCCCCACTGGACTGTGTTAGGTGTCCACGTAAGCCGGGCGCGCGTGGGCTTGCTGTGGTGCTCGGGCTGCCCCCACTGTGGTGGGGACAGTGTGCTCCTGCATCGGGGGTGTCACCCCCGGAAATTGACCCTATCTTCCGGCTCCTCTCAGGCCTCACCCTTAGCTCCTGGGACGGGCTCCAGTCTCTCTCGCTTGGCTGAGAGTGGGCACCGGGCCGTCGGCGGTTCTGGTGCTGGTCCTGTGATGTCATGCTGCCGTGCACGCCAGGCCCCAGCCTTTCAGGAGCAGCCCCCGAGGAAGCCCCAGAGTCCCACTCGAGGGTCTGGGTTCCAGCTTCGGTCCATCTGTGTAGCTAGTCAGCAAAGCCCACCCTGCTGGCCGACCTGGGGGCCTTGGGGCCTCGTTCCTACCGGAGCACTGACTGGCTGGTGGCAGCGAAGCAGCGGATCCCGGAGGGTCGCAGAGCCAGCCGTGACAGAGTGGTGTCAGGTGGGCGAGGGCGCCCTTTGCCAGCATGTACCGTACCTGTAAGGAAGGCACCTGTTCTTGAGGCGCAGTTTGCACACGCCAAGGTCAAGTTTGAGGGCATTTCATCACTGAGAGCGCTTTCACGCTCCACTGGAGACACAAATGGCCAGACCTGGCTAGAGGGCCTCAGAGCGCGGGCAGACGGCTCCCGGTTTCCTACAGGGTCAGCAGAGGTCCCATTACCCTGCAGAGATGTGTGACGTCGGCCGCATGAGGCTGGGTCCCTCGGTGTCCATGGCAGACCTGGAGGGCGACTGAGGCGAGGGAGGCCAGTGGCTGGCGGGCCTCAGCCAGATGGCAGCAGCAGGGCACTGTGCCCGCGCCCATTCCAGCTCTGGCTCACGCCTGGACCCATATGTGGAGCCCCCTGTCCCGGTGCCCCTTGGGGTGCAGGGCGGACCCTGAACTGTCCTGTCCACCGGGTTTGCAGCTGAGGTTGGGATCGCCCCGCCTCCTTCCAAAGTCCCAGGGGAGATGGGGTGAGGGTGGGGGCCCTAGTGCTGAGAGGGAGCGGTGTTGGCTCTGGGGTGCAGCACTGCCAGCCACCCCGATGGTGTTGCCACCCCCCATGCAGGCTGCAGTTGGTCTCCTGGAGGACCCTAAAGGTTCCTTAAAAATAAGTCGTGTCCCTGTCTTATCGAGCGGGCAGTGAAAACGCACCCGTCCGGGCTGTGAAAGGTGCCTGGTGGGCTTGCCCCACGCCCCACTTCCTCATGTGGGGACCGGGCTCCCTCCCAGGTGGGCTTGCTTTGGGGTGCAGGGGCTGAGTGGCTCCAGCCCTGCAGGCTGCGCTCAGGCCACAGGACAGCTGCTCAGACACCACAGCTCGCCTCCGTGTGTAGAGCTCTCCGGGGGCACCACGCGTGGGTTTGGGGTTTTGCATTCTCGTCGACTGTTTAGAAACGTGAAGGGGTTTTGCTCCCGCTCAGGGCCTTGCGATGTCCTGCGGCGGCCTATCGCGCGGCCTGAGCGGACCTGTCTTTTTGTCCCGTGGTGGGTCTGACCCGCCCTGTGCTGTGGCCGTGTCTGCCGCGTCGGTGAGCGACTGTGTGTGTGCCACTTGGCATGACAAGCCCGAGGGCATCTGGAGGGCACAACACCAGATATGGAGTTTCTGGGTCAGAGGGCGGGTGCGTGCGTTTGATGCTGCCTGTCCGGACTGCGGGCCCCCCAGCCTGTGCACCGGGCTGATGGCTATGTCTCACTGCCACCCCATCCCTGTTAGTCGGCTTTCACGCCCGTCACCTGTCTGGGAAGCAAGGTAGTGTGATGTGCTTGGCCCCTCGGGCCGTTCCCTTCCCCTCGGCTGCTCTGCTCCCCGTGTGGCCGGGTCCTTGGTGGAAGGGTGGTGGCTCTGTGAGTGGACACCAGTCTCCAGGCTGGGCCTGGCAAGGCCAGGACCTCCTTGCTGATTGGCGGGGACTTCGAATTGAGTGGGGAATGGCTGGGATATTAGCACGTGGAGAACAGAGATTTGGACAGGCCCTGCAGGTCCCTGCCCCCGCCCCCTCCCGGTGTTGGGAGATGGGCCGGCTGCCAGAGGCGACAGCAGGAGGGCACGGCTCACCCCACTCACGTCCTGGCAGCTTACTTGTTTGCTGGTCCCCCCTGGCGGTGGGGGGGGGGTGTGGGTGGGCAACACTCCCCAACGCAGAGGGAGCGTGGCCGTGTGCAGATGGTGACCCCGTGCCCTGGGTGTCCCGGCTAGAGCTGCCCTTCATGCCACGTCCGCCCTGTGGCTGAAACATAGTTTGTGTTTTTCAGGGCTTTGTTGAGATACGACTCAAGTGGCATAAAATTCACACTTAGCATTCAAGTCAGTGGCATCTGGTACTTCTGCAGACTGCAAAATTTTTACCCCTGCCTTATTACAGAACATTCCGTCACCTTAAAGAAACCCTCGTCTCCAGTCACCCTACGCTCTCCCAGCCACTGATAGCCACTAACTCAGTTCTTGTCTGTGGACGTGTCCGTTCTGGACGTGTCACGTGAAGAGTCACACGCTGTGTGGCCCGTGTGGCGTCTCTCATGAGTGTCGTGTGTTCAGGGTCTGTCCTTGTCTTGGCATTTCATCACTTCCCCCCGGCTTTTTATGGCCGAGTGATGCTGCCCCACGTGTATGGCACGTTGGACTGAGGATGGACACGCGGGTCGTGTCCATCGGTCAGTGTGAATGCTGCTGCCGTGCACGCACGCCTGGAGGGCTCTGTATTGACTTGCACTCTGGCGAGTTCCTCCGATTTAGTTCCTTCCTGCCTCGAGGGCCCCATGCCCTGTGTTTAAAGACGTCAGCAGGGTGGCCGCCGCCGCGGGGGTGGGGATGTCCTACTCAGTGTCCCTGTGCCAGAGCTGCCATCGGCCGAGGCCTGCCTCCATCTGGAGGGAGCAGGGTGGGTGGTTCTGGCCTGGGGGACCCCGTCTCCCCTGGCTGGCCGCAGAGGCAGCCACTTTCCGCTCCTTTGTGCGTTTGGCCAGCTTCGCGGCCCAGGCTCTGTGGTCTCCCTCTGGTGAGTCACTGAGTCACGGACAGAGTTGGCCGGGGCAGCGCCCGCGGGCAGGTCCCGTAGGCAGCAGCCGCTGCCTCTCCGGCCCGGAAGGCCCGCTTCCCCCCTCCCTTCCTGCCAGTTGCTCTGCGTTCTGGTTCCCTTCAGACGCCCTCCCTCCCTAGGCAGGGGGGCACCCGTGGGAGCCGTGGACAGCGCGGGGACGCTGTCTCTGTGTCAACTCACAGCTCAGGCCATGCTGATTACGCATCTGCAGTGACCGTGCTGGGTCCCGTGTCACTGGCTGCACACGCAGTCCCGCCGCCAGGGCCCGAGGTACCCACCGCTGCCTGGCCTCTGCCAGGTCGTCAGCACGTCCCGCCTCCACTGGGGCTCACACATGCGCGCAGAGCTTTGACCCAGGGATGGGGCGGATGCTGTCCACCCGCATCCCTGCGGGTGGCGCCTCAAACTTGTGGACATTTGTGTTTTTTAAGAACCCACTTTACTGACGTCGACAGGGGTGCTCAGCTGTCTCGCTGCCCAGGACAGTGCATCGTCATCCACTTTGTGTCAGACTTTGGTGACAGTGGTCAGAAGGGGATGCGGCCTGGGGCATGGTTCTGGGCCTGAGCTGTCTCTGGACGTGGGGATGCAGAGCAGCGGGCCTGTCCCCTTACCGGTGAGGACCTGGGGTGTGCTCCCCAGGGCCCCTGGCTGGCAACAGGGGTGCCCGCTGCAGGTGCAGCCGTGCAGTCCTGGGCGGTGTGTGCCGCGTGCACAGCAGTGTCCGGCCTTGGCCGTCAGCCGCGTGGCGGACACGTGGCTGCTTCCCACTTGAGGGGCACGATCGTGTGCCTGTAGCTCTCCTGGGCACGAACCTGGAGCGGAATTGCTGGGTCCGTTGGTGACTGTTCAGCCTTCCACGGGGCTGCCGGCCTGCTGTCCCCGGCTGCAGGCCTCTCCCACACAGTGTGCTTGGAAGGCCATGAGCAGAGCCGGCAGCGCTGGGCATGGGCCGACAGCGTGGTTGGTGCCAGGTGGGTGGGACACAGTGGCGTCCTCTCTGGCGGGGCTGGTGGGGCTGCCTTCTCCCCATGCCTGTTCCTGGAGCGGCTGAGGGCTGCAGGGCGACCCGAGAGGAAGGGAGCCCTTGGCGGTCGGGGCCAGCCCTACAAGCCCAACTCGACGCACAGAGGCCCGTGTGGCCACGCCTCCCGCAGTGCAGCTGTGTGTGTGGTGCATTCGTGTGTCCCCGTTAGGCCCCCGCGCTGTCCCTGTACAGCCCAGCATGGGGCACGGCAGCAGCAGGGTCTGCGGGTCCTCGGGGGCCCTGGCCCTGGCTGACGCCCCCCCCCCCACAGGGAGATTCAGCTCCTGCGGAGGCTGCGGCACAAGAACGTCATCCAGCTGGTGGACGTGCTGTGCAACGAGGAGAAGCAGAAGATATATCCTTGACGGGGCGCAGGGTGGGGGGACCCTGTGCTCCGTGGTCCCCTCATTCCCGAGCTGGCCAGGGGCAGCTCTCACCGTCGCCCTCGGCTGGCCGCGGGTGCTGCATCTACCAAGGGGATGTTCTCCGGCCTCAGTCTCAGTGACCGCCCCTGCCTGGGTTGTGGGGGTGGGAGCTTCGTCACCCCAGGGGAACCTGGGAATGTCCTCCGTCTTAGCCCTATTTGAGGGGACAGCTCCTCTGGAGTACGTGGTCCTGGCTGGCTCCAGCCCCCAGAGGTCGCTGGTGCTGTGGCAGGGTTCCGGCAAGGCAGCCCCCCCTGCGCCTGTCTCGGGGCTGTCCCTGGTGGACACACAGCCAGAGCTGGAGGCTTCGGCCTGACCCTGGGCTGCCCGGCCCGGCCCCGCGGTCCCCGTTTCCCACCGCCAGCACCTTCCGGGGCCTCTTCCCAGCTGTCCCCACGAGCACCTGTCCGCCCCCCGAGGGCCGGTGCCGCCCAGGGTGGACCTGGGCCGCGCTGTGCTTTCCTTAGCGCCGCACGTATATGGTCATGGAGTACTGCGTGTGCGGCATGCAGGAGATGCTGGACAGTGTGCCGGAGAAGCGCTTCCCCGTGTGCCAGGCCCACGGGTGAGTGGAGGATGGAGGCTCACCCGTGCTCTAAGCCACAGAGCTCGGGGCTTGGTGTGCCGCAGCTCTGGCTGGCACCCCTCCTCTGCCTCATCCCTCTCCCGAAGCTGGGAACCTCCTGCTGCTTCAAAAGCCCTGATGGTGCCTGGTGCTGCCCCCGGGGTGTCTCGCTCTCTTCCCCGTTGCCGTGGGAGCAAGTGGCCTGGACACAAGTGCCGGGGAGGTCACGGTCAGCCTGGGCCGCAGGGCAGCTGCATGGCCGTCCAGGCCGGCACAGTGGGGTGGGGGTCGCATGACCCTCGAGCTGGTGACGAGATCTGAGGATGGGCTGCCTGGTCGGGAGAGGCAGCCGAGGGGCCAGGTGGCCTGGGCGGGGGTGACCACAGCTACCTGCCCGGTTCTCTCGGGACGCCCCGCCCTAGCTGCGGCTTGACCGCAGGCGCCGCCGTGCCCCACAGGTATTTCCAACAGCTGGTGGACGGCCTGGAGTACCTGCACAGCCAGGGCATCGTGCACAAGGACATCAAGCCGGGCAACCTGTTGCTCACCACCAGTGGCACCCTCAAGATCTCCGACCTGGGCGTGGCCGAGGTGGGGCCCGCCCCCGGGGCACGGGGCGGCCGGGCCTCTCCGAGGGCCGCTCCCTGAGTCCCCCGGCTCCCCGCTCTGTCACAGGCCCTGCACCCATTCGCTGAGGACGACACGTGCCGGACCAGCCAGGGCTCCCCCGCCTTCCAGCCGCCCGAGATTGCCAACGGCCTGGACACCTTCTCCGGCTTCAAGGTGGACATCTGGTCGGCTGGGGTCACGCTGTAAGTCCCCCACCCAATGCCGGGGCCCCTCCCTGGCCCACCCGGCTCAGGCACTAAGCTTCGGTCCCTCTTGTGGGGGGTTGGAACCAGAGCTAGCAGCCCATGGGGCAGCTCCTCCTTCGTGTCGAGGGCCGTCTCCCTGCTCCCTGGTCCGCAGCTGGCCACACGTATCCCGCGGGCACATTCTGGCCCTGTGCTTTATGTGGAGGCTTCTCAGGTGGCCAGTCGCACACACTGCCTGGCCGGGCTGTTTGGGCGCACCCCTGAGCGCTTCTGTGTGGGACCTGTGACTGGGCTTCCGAGTCCACAGTGCGGGCTTGGCGGCCATAGCTCCTGGGTTTAGAACCTTCCGTTCCCCCCGCACCGCACTGTCGCGGGTGTGGCTTTCCACCCCACTGAGAGGGACTGCGTGTAGTGCCCGACCCACCACCCTAAAGTGTACAGTCCAGCACTTCCCAGCATCTCCGATGGTGCAGCCACCATGCTTCATTCCAGAACATTTCTGCGCCCCAAAGGGACGGCCTGCGGGTGGGGGTGATGTGGCTCCTGGGCCAGCCTGCTTCTGGGCCAGGGCCACCAGACAAGCTCTGCTTGACCGGCCTCTGTCCTCCCGCTGGGGGCCAAGCTACAACATCACGACGGGCCTGTACCCGTTCGAGGGCGACAACATCTACAAGCTGTTCGAGAACATCGGGAAGGGGGACTACACCATCCCGGGCGGCTGCGGGCCCCCGCTCTCCGACCTGCTAAGAGGTGAGGCTCAGGGGTGCGGGTGGGAGCCCCCTGCAGCCACACGGCCCGGTGCTGCCCGGGGCGACCATGGAGGGCTGGCTCCTCAAGGCGGAGCCCTGCAGCCACCTCCTGCTCTGGGCCTTGGTTCCCCTGCTCCTCCGGCCACCTCCTGCTCTGGGCCTTGGTTCCCCTGCTCTGACCCCCTCGGGAGCATCTGCCGGGTCTGCGGCCAGTGCAGCGGGTGAGGCCATCCGCCCACAGTGGGGCCAACCAGGTGCGCACAGGTGGTGGGAGCCCAGCTGACGTCCTGAGGCTCACGGGAGTCCGAATGGGACAGTGAGAAGACTGTCCTGGCCCCAGCACGCGGGCCCGGCACACGGCCAGTGTGGAGGATTCCCCGCGTGGTGCCGTCGCAGCTTCTCTCCCTGCCCCAGTCAGGCTCTGGGCTGCGACATCGTGACCTGACACCTGGTCCGCGTCAGACACTGTGTCAGCGTTTGTTGTCTGCCCCATGTACAGGCCAGGAAGTTCGGGTCACGGGCCCGGGCTGGCTCTGGGTGCAGGACGCTCCCAGGCTCCTCCGTGCCCCAGCAACGGGCGTCAGGGGCTCCCTTTCCTTGACGGGCACCCGTCAGCGGCGTTTTCTTCGCGGAAAGCCCGAGTCCAGTGGACGCTGACCGTTACTGCCTGCACACTCAGCTTTGCCTGCAATGGCTCCACGCAGGGCGATGGCCCACCAGGGACACCCGAGTCCCAGATGCAAGCGGGCAGCCCCGCCCCTCTGTCTCCCGCCAGCTGCGGTCTGTGGTCTGCGTCCCTCCACGCTTCTTTCGGCCTGTCTTGGCCCAGCGCGCGGCTGGAGGGTCTGCCTGTCTGTGGGACAGGGCGTGTTGCTGGCAGCTGCACCAGGTGTAGAAAGATGGGGCCTGGGATAGAGGAGGCAGAAGCTGGCGAGCCCCCCAGCAACCCAGCAGTGAGGCCAGCAGTGTGGCCCCCGCCCCACATCGCTGGGGCCTTCGGCTCTGGCCTCCCTCGCGGCACCGCTGCCGTTTTCTGGGAAGAGCACCTCTTACGGGTGCTGCTCAGGGCTCGGCTGACCCAGCTCCTCCGTGTTGCTTGGAGGCTGTGGTCTCTGGGCTCCCTTGTGGCCTGAATGTGGCCTTGCCACATAGGTTGCGTGGTCGGTGGACAGGTCTCGTTCCTTCCAAGTGAGTGTTCCCGCGGGACTTGCCGCAGGTACATGAACACCGGGCGTGGTGCCCTCGCTGCCGCCTTGGGCCATAGCCGTCAACGGCCTCACTCAGCCAGCAGAGGGTGGCCCAGTGCTTCCTCGTCCTGGAGCGTAAGGACAGCAGGCGGGGCCAGTGTGCGGGGCCCGTGCCGCATCCTCCCCGCTGGCCCCTGTCTTGTGGAAAGCAGTCTCCCCCCACTGCCATGGGGTGTTGCATCGAGCTCCGAGAGCCGCATCCCCTTGGCTACGGGCCCAGCTCTGCTGGACAGCAGCCCGCAGGGCCGGGCGCTGCTCACTGGCTATGGTCTCCCCGTCAGGGATGCTGGAGTACGAGCCGGCCAAGAGGTTCTCCATCCAGCAGATCAGGCAGCACAGGTGCGTATCCCGGGGCCCAGCTGGGCAGGCGGCGTGCGGAGCTGGGTGCCGTAGGCCGTCCTGACTTGCAGGCTTCCACAGCTGGTTCCGGAAGAAGCACCCGCCGGCCGAGGACCTGGTGCCCATCCCGCCCAGCGCCGACTGCAAGGACCGGTGGCGCGGCATGACAGTGGTGCCCTACCTGGAAGACCTGCATGGCTGCTCCGAGGACGGGGACGAGGATCTTTTCGACATCGAGGACGACGTCATCTACACTCAGGACTTCACGGTGCCCGGTGAGTCTGGCGGCTACAGCAGCTTGCCTCCCGGCCTCGACGTCCTCAGTGTCCCTAAGCCCTCGGGGCAGGTCCAGCCCTGCCGGCAGGAGCAGGCAGGGACCCGGAGGGCGGAGGCTGCCCAGCTCCGCTCGGTTCCTCGGACTGCGGACGGCATCTTGCCTGGCGGTGAGAGAGGGGTAGGCCCTGGGCCGCTGTCGCCCGCCCTGACGCGTGGCCTTGCTTCCCCAGGTGACGAGGAGGAGTCTGAGGCAGGGCTTAGAGAGGAGCGCGGCGCCCGGCAGAGCCAGCGCATGGGCCCATCTGCAGAGGACGCGGAGGCCGGGGGGGCACCCAGGCTGGAGGGGCCGCCCCAGGCCTTAGCGTAGCACCCATCTGCCGGCCTAGAGGCCTAGCCACGTGCGCCCGTGGGCCTGGCCGGCCTTCCCAGGAGTCAGGGAGGCGGCCGCCCCGGCTGTTGGCATGTCCGTCCCCAGCAGCCAGTCTGTTCTGCTCTGGGGCCGCCCCAGGCCCGTCATAAAGGTTTGCCCGACGTGCGTGTCCGGCTGGTGCTTGCATCTGTGCCCCAGCCGGGGGGCGGGGGGCAGGTCCTGCTAAGGGATGGCCAGCGTGCGGGTGCCAGCCTGTGGGGGGCAGACCCTGGGAGCCGTGTCCCCGGCAGGGCTGGGGCAGGGCCCACATGTCCTGGGTCTGTAGGCCCATTGTAACCGGCCGCAGGGGCGCCCCGAGTCCCGGGAGGAGGAGTGTGTGTGGTGCCCCCTCCCCGGGATCCTGGACTGCACTGGAGTCTCGGGTCCACAGCCTCCTGGAGCCTTTGTTCCCCTCCCACAGAAAGGGCACTGGGGCGCAGAGTGGTGACAGGCACCTGGGTCAGCCTCATCAATGGGCATCCTGTTGCCCCAGCGAGCCTGAGTGCCAGGCCCGCAGAGCTGGCCCCCAAGCACCTCTCAGGCCTGTGTAATGTTGAGGGGGGCTTTCCTGGCTGGGGGCCCCAGCCCAGGGCGGTCCAGCTCCACAGTGGTGTGGCCTCTTCTGTCTGGCCTCCGCATGCTGGAGCCGATGCCTCCTCCACTCAGGTCTCAGCCGTGGGGTCACTCTCGGGTGCTCTCAGCTGCCTGACCGTGGCCTTGTTTGACACCCCGCCATGGGGGTCTTGCTGCCCGTCCTGAGAGTTGGGCCTTGGGCCAGGTGTGGCTGGGTCAGTGGCTGTTGGCACTGGCCTTGAGAGAGAGTGGGGCGAGTCTGTGACCTGCCGTCTGACCCCGGCCACAGATGCGGTGCTGGGAGCTGGGCTCCAGGTGGCCTGTGTGCAGGGTCGATCTCTGATGGGCGCATGGGGTAGCTATGGCAGTTCTGCAAGCTGCTGAGTCAGGCCCTGGACGTTCCTGGCCGAGAGGGAGCCCCGTGCTGGCGAGAAGATGGGGGGCGCCAGGTGGCTGCGGCAGCTCCGCCGCCGATGCTGCAGCAGGTGTTTCTGGCGAGCGCTGGCCGAGCTGCACGGGTCCTCAGCAGGAGCGGAAGACGCGGCCCCTTCCTGCAGACTCCTCTCCCCGCACTTCAGCAGGGCAGGCAGCCCCAGGCCTCAGCCCCCGGATGCCGGGGAGCGGGTAGGGGGGACTCGCAGGCCCCCGGCACTGATGCCTTCGTCCCGTGCCCAGGCTGGGCAGCTGGTGGGCTGTCTTGCTCACCTTGCCTGAGCCCAGGCCCTCCTAGGTCCCACAGGGCCCCGCAAAGTATGTCTCAGGACAGGTGAGAGGGCTGCGCCCCAGGTCCTCGGCCTACAAGGGACTGGCCCCCAGCTGCTGGCCACCTCAGGCCAGTTCTCCCTCGCCCTGGGTTAGGGTCCTCCAGGCCGGACCTGGGCGGGGCGGGTGGTGTCACGCCTGGGGAGCGGGCTGGCAAGGGAGGTGTCGGTCCCGGGCCCTCATCAGCCCACACTTGCCCTCCCTCTCCTAGGACAGGTCTCCGACGAGGAGGCTGGCCAGAACGGACAGAGCCGGGGCCTGCCCAAGGCCATGTGTGTGAACGGCACCGAGCCGGCCCAGCTGAGCACCAGATCCAGGGCGGAGCGCAGGTCCAGCGGCGCCTCCAACCCTGCTCGCAAGGCCTGCTCCACCAGCAGCAAGATCCGCAGGCTGTCGGCCTGCAAGCAACAGTGAGGGTGGCCTCTGCAGGTGGGCCATGGGGGCGCACACCACAGGCGTTTCCCCAGGCTCAGCCAGGTCACCCTGGCAGCCACTGCCAACCGCAGCCTGGTCTCCTCCTGGGAAGCCTGTGGGTCAGCGATCTCCATTCCAGGGTCCAGGTGGAAGGCAGACGAAGTCACTTCCTGCAGGCCACTGGCCACTTGGGGCAGGGTGGGATCTGTGTGCAGGAGGTCTTGGGGGCTCACCCTGCCCCAGCCCCAGGCTGCTCCCAGGAAGGGGTGCTGGGCTTGGAGGTGGCCACGTGGGTGGGGGACTGGGAGGGGCCAGGTTCTGGCTGACTCTCACCCCGATCGCTGCTTATTTTCCCTGCATCCCCCTCCTGCTGCTGTCTGCCCTGGCCCAAGGTGCTGGAGACCCCATCTCCTGCTCCCCTGCCCGGCCCCAGCCCCTCTAGGGCTGTGCTTCATCCCCTGGGCAGTATGTGACCCATGCAGTGCAGCTGCCGGATATCTGACAGCCCCGGGGACCTGGCTGTCTCAGGAGGCCCTGGGGTGGGGCTCACCCCCCCGGGATGCAGAGTATGTTCGCTTGCCCAGAACTGACCCCTGGTGTCTTATCCTGCATTCTGTCTCCAGGAGCCCCGCCTCCAGGAGCCACAGCCTGGTGCCCCTGCCCAGGTCCTCCTCAGTCTTCCCGCGGACAGCAGGCCCAGGACAGCTGCGACCAGGCCCCCGCGCCACCATGCCCTCGGACGCCAAGGAGTTCTGGAGGGCTTCGGCTGGCGGACAGCTGGGACTGGGGTCCAGTCCCCCAGCCCCCCACTGTGGGCAGTGGACACGATCTCCCGTTGACTTCGCAGTCCTGTCCTGAGCCCTGCTGCCCTGGCCGGGGAGGAGCGCGAGGCTGGTCGTGCACTTTACGTCGGGACTACTGGCTCACCCGCCTTCTCTTCACTTTGCCCGGGTCAGCGCCTCCCGCACCTAGTGACAGGAGTGACAAACCGCAGCCACCCCGGGAGGTGAATGGGCCTGCCCACCAAGATGCATGCCTAGCGCCCGCGGGAGCCAGGCAGCTGCCTTGTTATTGTTTGGTTGGGTCCTTTTCCTTTTTTTTTTTTTAAGAAAAAATAAAACAGGTGGATTTGAGCTGTGGTCGTGAGGGGTGCTTGGGAGCTGTGGGGGGGGGGGCAGGACCATGCTGTCAGGCAGGGCGTGTCAGCCGGGACCCTTAGCCCCAAAGGCAAGGGCTGGCTGTGGTCTGCGAGTTTTGCTGGAGACAGAGGGGGCACCTGAGCCTCTACGAGGGGGTCTGCCTTCCACCTTGCTCCAGTCTCCTAGTGGTGACCTCACCACTCCAGAGCCTGTCACTCCATAGCAGAGGGGCCAACTGCTGCTGGTCAGGACTCTGGCCCTGTCCCCCAGGGCGTCTGTGTGCCTGGGTCCCCAGAGAAAGTGCGGAGCAAGCGAGAGGACGCAGTAAATATTTATGATCAACTGAAAACAAAACACAACGGGAAACTCCATCGCTGGACGGGACTCTGCATGAAGCTCTGAGGAGCGGGCAGGGTGACTCCGCCGCCCCACCTTTTGGCAATAAATAAAGCTTAGGAAACTTGAAACCATGGCCATTTGGGTTTTGTGTGTCTCAGACACTGCAGAGTCCCGGTGGCTCTTTGGATGCTGTGGGGCGGGCGGGGCGGGCGCCCACTCACATGCGCAGGGTGGGCGCGGCGGGGGCGGCAGTGCGCGCGGTTATTGCTCAGAGGGGCTGGGACTGCCGCAAGCGCAAAACGCAGTGAGGTAAACGGCGAGCCGCTGGCACGGCCGGTCCACTCGGTCCGACCACCCGCAGACCCCAGTGGGCGGGGCGTGCACGCCCTGGCGGGGCCCAGGTCCACGCAGACCAACAGCCTCGATCTCGTCGGTTCCAGGAGGTTAGTCAGGTGGTCAGACCCAGTTGTCGATCCTCCCACAGACGCAGGCCCCGCCCCCGCCCGGAGGCCATAGTGTCTGGCCCCGGTCCTCGGCCCCTCCAGCTGAGCCAGGGCCGGTGACCTCGGGGTGCTGCAGGGACCCAGCACAGTGCCTGGAGGGGGGGCCGAGCGCGTGCGCCCGGGGCGGTGCGGGGCACCTGGACGGCGCGCGTGGGGACGTCCGGGTGGCGAGGCCCCGTGCAGGGTGGAGGCGCAGGGGGTGGGCGCGGGCCTTAGGCCAGGCTGCGGTCCGGGGACGTGGGCGCGGCGGCGGTGGCGGCCAGCGTGGGTGCCGCGGACATGGGCTGAGGTGGGCGTGGCGGGAAGAGTCTGTCCTCGAGGCTGGCCGCCAGCTTGTCCAGCACGGAGCCCGGGGGCGCGGCGCACAGGCCGGGGCCCGAGCAGCCCCCGCCGGGCTCCTCCTCGATGGCGGGGATGGTGGGCGGCGCAGGGCCGGCCAGCTCGTCGCCCGCGCGGCCGCCGGGCGGGCAGTCGATGCTGTCGCCGCGGCGCAGGGGCGCGCGCGCGGGGCGGGGGTCGGTGCCAGGTGCGGCAGGGGGTGCAGGGCGCGCGCCAGGGTCGCTGTGCTGCCGGCCGCGCTGCCACTGCTTGCGCGTGTGCGGGTGCGCGCGGGTGCGGTGGCGCACCGCGGCGGGCGAGGCGTCGTCGAAGTGCGGGTCGTGGCGCAGGAACTCGTGGAACAGCGCGTCCGTCTTCTCGTCCACACTGTAGTCTCGGCGCGGGGCGCGGCGCGGCCAGGCGTGCGGGCTGCAGGGCGGCGCCGGCCCCTCAGCCACGGCCCCCTCGAAGCTGCCCCCCACGGTCGCCGTGGGGCCCGCGCTCCAGAAGGACGAGCGCTTCTCAGGCGCGCCGGGGGGGCCGTCGTCGCCCGCGCCACGCCCCTCGATGCTGGCGTAGCCGCTGTCCATCTGCAGCAGCTTGCGCGGCGCACCCGCCTCGCCGTCTGCGGGCCGCGGCGTGGGCGTGGGTGGCGGCGACGGCGGCGGGAAGGCAGGCGCCGCGCCCCCGGAGCCCGAGCTGTCGCCACTGCGCACCGAGTCCCGGTCGTTGCTGCTCTGGTCCGAGGTGGCAGCCGCGTGCAGCTCCAGCGACGCGCGCAGGCTCCAGATGTCACGGTAGATGGTCTGCGCCTGCTCCGCGCCCGTGTCCCGCTCGCCATCCGAGTCCCGCCGCGGCTGCTCAGTCTCCGGGACGCCACCGGGCTCCGCGGGGTACTTGGGACTCGCTCCTCCGACGGCGCCCGGCACCTCCTCCACCTCTAGCCTGCAAGCCGGGCCGCAGCGTCAGAGGGCCACAGGCCCCCCGCCCGCATCCCCGCCTCCGCAGCCTGCATGGCGGGGGAGATAGGCACGATGGGGACCCTCCTGGCTAGACCGGGCCCTGTGGAAGGTGTTTTTGAAAATGCTGCCTGTCTTCTCCGCAGGGGATGCTTTGAGAGTGACCCTGAGTTCTGCAGCCTGCTTTTCGACCGAGGCATCCCATGCAGCACGTGACTCAGGTGCCCTGGGACGCTGCAGATGGCTGGCTTCTCACCCGTAAGAGCAACACTTTCCTCCCACCTTCTTCCTAACTTCTTAGTGTTGGAGGGGTGGTGGGAAGGGACAGACCAGGAGGAGTCCAGCTGGGCTACCACCTGGGGGGACTGGATGTGCCACTCACACCTTCGCAGGTGGATAAGGAACCAGGAGGGTGATACACAATCTGGGGGGGTCAGGAGGTGCCCACAGGTAGGAACTCGGCCCTGGTCCCTGAGTCCCCACCCCACCGAATGGGCCCAGAGTCTCAGGACTGCTGCCCTCGGCCTGGGGGAGGGGTCCTGCCACCCGACACAGTCACCATTTTCTCAGGAGCATGGGCAAGCGGGAGAGCATCTCTCAGGCCTTGGACTCCGCCATGAACGGGCCCTACCCGGGCAGGCACAGACCCCCAGCAGCCCTGCCTGAGCAGGAGTCCGGTGCTGGGTACCTGGGGGCCATGGTCTGGGGCCCCGCCGTCCCCTCTCCCCTTACCCAGTCTCCCCCGGCTCCCCTCCGGCAAGGCAGTCTCCAGGATGGGTGATGGCACCCACAGGACACAAACACCGGTCTGCAGGGCAGGGAGAGCGCTCCCTGGGCCACCTAAAGGGGGTGGGGTGGGGCAGGGGCCCCCAGGCCCACCCTTAGCACCTCTATCTACTGAAAAATACCTGCCGAGAGCGGGGGGCGGGCTGGCGGGGCTGGCGAGGAAGGGGCGGGGGGGAGAGAAGGCCACAGGGGCGTCTGCACTGCCGATGTACTGGATGAAGTCCACATGGGGGGCGTCCCCCTCCTGCTCCATGCTCTCGCTGGCAGCCCGTTGCCGCTGGAAGTGGTGGCGCTTGGGGGAGCCTGTGGGGGCGGGAGGCGCATCAACCCACTTGGCCCCACCCCCACCCAGGCCTGCAGGCACCAGCTGGGCCCCTGGGCCGGGGCCTGGAGTCCCCGCAACCACGGGGCCTGGAAGACCCCCACAAGAAGGCCTCTGCAGGCCAGAGGACAGGCGACCAGCAGACAGGTTCCGGGCGCGCCCGCACCCGCTTTTCACTGTAGTCGCCCTCAGAGTCACAGACCCACTCGGGGATGAGGCGCCCCCTCTCCGCCAGCCAGGGGCACCTGTGCCAGGCTCAGCCTCTGTTCCTGGTGCTGGCTGGAGCCAGGCCCCAGCTTGGGGGCATGCACTGTCACTGGAAATGTACTGCCCCTCCCTCTCTGACAGGACTTGTCCCCTCTTCCTACCTCTCTCAGCACCAGGACCTGCCATCTCCTTCACAAGAAAGCAGGCAGATTTGTGACCCACCCTGGCCCGGCCACTGAGCTCCCTGGAGCAGGGCTGGTTATGGCTCTCAGTCTCCACAGCCCCGCCCGGCCCTCTCTCCAGGGCCCCTATGCCCAAGGGTCTGCAGAGCTGAAGGGCTGCTGTCACTCAATCAGGGATGGTGGCATGGCCCCCACCTGTTATTGTAACTCAGGTCTGTTGGCACGCAGCCACACTCACTTCCACGCCAAACACAGGTACCTGCCCACCGCTGCAGCAGATGGTCTGACCGCAAAGCCAACAGTGCCATCTCAGCTCTCACAGGAGCAGCTCAGTGGCAGCCCGGAGCACCCCACCCCAGCTCTGACACCTTGGGGCAGATGCTGGGACGTCTCAGGAGCAGAGAACCAACCCTAGGTTCCAGGTGTCACACTAAGTGGCTACCTAGGCAAGGTCCCTGACCCTCACTCCCCTCCAGGGGCCACAGCTCACCTCTCGTGTCCAGACTGGACGCCCGCTGGCTGGGCTCCAGCTTCCACTTCTTGACCTTGAAGTAGGGGCTCGACCCGTCCAGGCTGGCATGGCGCCTCAGGCGGGTGAAGAACCGCAGGACCGGGCCCGCCCCAGACCCTGGGCCTGCTTCCCCGGGCCCTGCCATGGCCCCCGGCCCACCAGGCTTCATGCTCCTAGCACCCACATCCAGCTGGGAGGG
Source organism: Cynopterus sphinx (assembly GCA_030015415.1). Classification (NCBI taxonomy): domain Eukaryota; kingdom Metazoa; phylum Chordata; class Mammalia; order Chiroptera; family Pteropodidae; genus Cynopterus; species Cynopterus sphinx. The sequence goes on along the minus strand of CM057390.1, from coordinate 36,977,733 downwards.
AAGAGAAACAGTCTCAGAAGGGAAGGCCCCTCCCCACCGCTCCCCACCCATCACTCAGGCCGAGTACAGAGGGGGAACAGGGAGCTCTCTCCTCCCCTCCAACCCTGTCTGAGGCTCCCAGGGGCTCAGCCAGGCCCTGGACAGGAACCATGGACAGCGGGAGGCCACAGGCCAACCTGTCCTGGAGCGGGACCAGACTGAGGGGGCACGTGGGGTTAGGGATGCGAGGGGGCCTCACCGAGGTGCTTTCCCCAGAGTCACTGGATGCGGACGGGCTGATCTCGAAGTCAGCAGGGCCCGCAGCCGGGCTGTAGGGGTCACCTGGCAGGGCGGAGCTGGGGCCCACGGAGCGGCCAGTGAGGGCCTTCCCCGGGGGCTGTGGGACAGACCGGGGTGGGGGAGGAAGCAGTGACAGGTCAAAGAGCATGGGTGGATGAGGGGTTGTGCTGGGACCAGCCCCCTCTGTGTACCCCAGGCAGTCCCCCGCCCTGTCCTGGGACGAGGGTCCAGGCCCAAAGAGCAAGAAAGGCCACCTGCCAGGGGCAGGGTCGATGGGAGGGGGGGTCCTGCCCACCAGGCCCTGATCAGGCTGCCAACCTCTCCACACTCACCTGGAATATTGCAAGGCTGGCCTTGGGCATGGCCGTAGGGTGAGGCATGGCAGTTACACTGGCCTCGCCCGAGTCATACTCGTGGATGGTGACAATCTTGAGGGGCGGCAGGTGCAGGTGAGTAAGGCGAGCGTTCTTCAGATGGTGGAAGTCGCCCTCTGTCAGGGTGTACCTGTGCCAGGCGCACCTGCTCATCACTGCCCAGCCCACCCCCATGCCCCACCGACCACAGGCCGCACCCCCCGGCACACAGTCCACTGCGCGGTGGCCACACTGCCCACCCTGCGGGGTCTCTGGGGGAGGGGGACCATGCAGGTACTCAGCAAACGCTGGAATGGCCCAGTGCGCCCAGTGCTGGTGGCCTCCCAGGGTCCCCTTACCTGCGGCCCTTGTCTTGCACCTTCCGGCTTTGCTCAAACAGGGCCGCCTCGTTGAAGGACACCCGACGACCGGTGGAGCTGGTGGACAGGAAGCGCTCGGTCTCGGCGTCCTGGCCCTCGGGATCCTCCCCCCTCAATTCGGGGTCTGCGAGGAGAGCCAGGAGAGGGTGGGCCGCGCCTGCTGCCGGGCGGTCTGTGGGTGAGGCCGGCCGGAGAGGGAGCGAGGGGGGCCCCGACGGACAGCCGGGGCCCACGTGGGAGGTGGGCGGGCACTCGCTCATCGCTCACACACTCACTCGCTCAGCACGCGCCTGTGAGCACCTACGCGTGGGCTTTAGGGAAACAGAGATGAGTCGGAATCGAGCTGCGCCCATTCTGGTGGGGGAGACAGACAGACACAGCGGGTCAGGCGGCCCGGGGGGGGGGGGGGGGGTGGAGACGGGCTTGAGGCCCAGGGGAGGGGCCCGGCGGGGCGGGGCGGGGCCGGACCTCACCTGGGGCCGGGTGGGTGCCGTTGTCCAGGTAGGTGGTGGTGGTCTTCTCTGCGTCCTCCGCGGCCCTGGGACGGGACAGCGGCATGGCCAGGTGGGCTGGTGGGCGGCGTCCGAGCCCCCAGGAGCCCACCTGCTGGGACCTGGTCCCTGCGCAGACACGCGAGCACCCATCGTCCCAACACCGCTGCCCCTTGTGGGCACGCACCTGTTGAAGTGCCGGTGGACCTCCCAGCAGCGCCTGCACAGCAGCAGCACGCCGGACAGCACCACGAGCGTGCCGCCCACAAAGACCGACGTCACCACCACCAGCAGCGCGTAGTTGTCCAGGATGGGATCCGGCTCCGCCTGCGGGCGCGGGGCGTCAGGCCCTGCTGCGGACTCCGCTGGCCCCGACGGCCACCCGCCCTCCCCAGCCCCACCACTCACAGTAGGGCGGCCCGTAGTGTTGTCCCACGTCGTGGCCAGGGGGGCCGTGGCGGCGGCAGTGGCCGTGGCCATCGTGGCCGTGGGCTGCATTTTGAGGCGAGGAGGAGGTGGGGCCTGAGGGAGCAGGGCCTGCTCAGCGCCTGCTCCCGGTCCCCGCCTTCTCCCACATCCCACATCAGAGCAGGAGCCCACACCGGGCGGTGACTCACAGAGGTGGGGGGGGGGGCCGAGGCGGCCCCCCACCCTCACAGATCAGGGCCCAGCGGGAACCTCCATCTCCCCATCTCTAAGATGGAGGTGTGCGCGCGTATCCACTCCCTCCCCAGCCGGTGGGGCCGGCCGGGCAAGGTGGTTCTCGGCTGGGCACCCTGCCCGGGAACGGGGAAGCACCCCTGGGAGGAATGGGGAAACTGAGGCCATCAGCTCACGCCTGTGAGACTGCAGGGCCCTCCCTGCCTACCCGCCGGGGGCGAGGGAGGGGCCGTCGCGACCCCGGGAGGCCGGCTTCTGGCTCCCGAGGACGGGAGGACGGGGCTGCCCCCCCCTCGGCCAGGCCAGAGGAGCTGGGCGCTGGGACGCAGGGTCGCGACCCGTGAGCTGCCGTCCTCCCCGCCTCTGCCGAGCGCCAGTGGGAGTGAAAAGGCCAAAGAAGGCGAATCTGGTTCCCATGGCGACTGAGCGAGCAGGCCGAGCTGGGGGTGGGGGGCGGTTTGCCAGGGAGCACCGGAGCGGGGCGGGGTGGGGAGGGGGAGAGGCGGGCGAGTGGGGGAGGCCCCCTGCAGGGGCGGCTGGAGCGGACCCGGCGGCAAGATGGCTGCTGCGCGCCTCCGCCCCGCTGGGGGGACACAGGCCGGGGAGGGGCCCGGCCCGAGGGTAAGGGACTGCCTGGTCATTGCACCTGCCCGACCCCCCGGGGGAGAGACGGGGCGCGCTCCCGGGAGCAGAGCCCGAGGCCGGGGCGACCCGCAGCCCGGTGTCCTCAGCGCTCAGGTCAGGGGCTGGCCGCGTTCGCCCCGCACCCTCCGGGAGGGCGCGCCTATGTAGGTCGGGAAAGGAGTCCAGGGTGGAGGGGGAGAGGAGGGGCGCGGGGACACGACCGGGAAGCGGGAAAGATGGCAGGAGGCGCAGGGGGACGCGTCGGCCGCCCCGGCTCGTTCGCGCGGCGCCTCCCTCGGCAGAGCGCCGGTCTCCGGGTGCAGCCACCTCCCGCAGAGCAGGAGGCGGAGACGCCATCGCCCTCGCCGATCCCGCTGGGGAAACTGAGGCCCGGGACGGCGCAGGCGGGAGTCCCTTTCCCGGCCGCCGAAGGGGCGGGCACGGAGCCCCGCAGGGTGGCCCTCGCGCCCGCCCTTGGCCTCGCGGGGAAGGGACGCTGGTCTCGAGCCAGGGCGGGCCCCGGAGCCGGCCGCGGGCCCGGGCTGCGCAGCCCCGGCCCTCCCCCAGGCCTACCTCAGCGCCGGGAGCGCGGCCCATAGGCTGCGAGCGGGCGGCCGGCGGCGAGGCGCTCCTGGCTGGCTCCGGCGCTCGGTGGCCGCTGAGCAGGAGGAGAATTTATGAATGGAGGGCCCCGCGCGCAGGGGAGGCGGGCGCGGGAGGAGGGGCCGCGCACGTGACCGCGCTGGCGGCTCGCCAGCTCCCACCCGCTCGGTGCCGCCGGGTCCCGGGCCGGCCGCCCCCGCCGCTCTTGTCGCCGCGTCTGGCTCGGTCCGCGCCGGCCACCGCCTCCCCTTCCCTTCCGGCGGGGGCGGGGGGCGGAGCCTGCGCTCCCGGGCGCCCCCTCCCCATGCGGAGCCGTTGATCTCCGCCCCCAGCCCCTGCGGCACGACTCTTCGACCCTCCCCGGGGTCCTGAAGTGGGGGTGGGGGTCTTAGGGTGCACGACTCCCCAAAGCTGGGGGCCCTATGGTGCACAGAAGCCGCTTCCTTCTCTTCCCCCAATCGGGAAGCCCCCAGGGTGCACGGCCCCAGAGTCGGGCACATTTCCCGCTTTTCTTCTCTATGCTGATGGCGCGATCAGGGTCCCCCGCCTTGTTGGGACAAGCAAAGAGAACCTGTGCGGAGTGCCACCGGGGCCCGCCCAGCGCCCCCTTCCCTCTTTGGGACGGACAATCCTGCATCGTTCTCCTAGATGCTTAGGTCACTAACCTGCCCCCAGCCTGGTCTTGGTACCATCCCAGCCATACCCCACAGCGGCACCCCTTCTCCAGGAAAGGCCATCCTGCTCGGTGATGCCCAAGGCCCAGTTCAACCTCCAGGCCGTTGCATTTGCATTTGTTCAACCGCAAGAGTCCCTCCCTCACCCAATCAAGGCTTCCCAAATTGCAAACCTTCCAGCAGCTCCTCTTGGCTACCTACCTCTGCTAACGTTGTCCCCTCACACCCCACATTCCTGTCCCTTGCTGCACTTGTTTCTCACCATAGTCCTCTCATCTGCTCAAGTGTTGTGACCCTACTCATCCCTGACCCCGCTACACGGGGTATCTCATTCACAGCCGGTCCCCAGGTGTAGCACAGGGCTGGAACCCTGGAGGATATGTGTTTGTGAGGGTGACACCACTAAAGGAGGGTAAGGGGCAGCCACGTGGGTAAATGCCCAGGAAAGCTGGCTCTAGGCCTTTGCAAAAGTCCTGAGGTGGGAAGGTGTGTTTGCAGAAACTCAGGCATTGGACTGAGCAGGGAAACCATCTTGTGTGGTTCCCAGTTCGGGGAATGACACGCTGCCCTTGGCTGTGTGTGTGGAGAAAGCACCCATGCTGAGGCCCAGCGGGGAGGCTGGGGCCATCCCAGCTAGTGGACCAGGGAGCGGAGCTGGATGCATAGCCTTTGCCAGTGAGTCCGCCGGAGAATTCCAGGATAACCCAGATTTTGGGACCTGGATAACAAACAAGTGATGCCCTTACTCTCGGGCCACTGCAGTGGGGACTCGAGCGAAGCCCAATGAATGAATACAAGGAGCCAGTAAGATAGGTCAAGTCTCCATATGGGTCCGGGGGTCCGGGAGAGGTCGGGCTGCGCACGAGACACACCCGACTCGTGAGTAGGACTTCCCTCTGTACACACCCCAGTGGCATCATGCCCAGGGCACGGGGACTGATGCCCCGAGTGTCCCTCACAGCGCTGGCACGGAGGACCCTGCAAGGAGCTATGGCATGCACAGCCCCCGGGGTTAGACGTCTCTCACCCCCTGCCCAGCCCCGAGCCTAGGTGTGACACATCCACCCCTGCGCCCCGCAGCCCGCCGCTCCCAGCCTGGGCCCTTCCGGTCCACCCCGGACTCCACGTTTTCCCTCCCGAACACAAGCTGAGGACCGGGGACTGGGGCCCGAACTGCGTGCGTGAGCGCGGGGGCGAGTCGGTGACGTCAGCTCAGCGAGCGAGGCTGCGCAAGCGGCCGTGACGTCCGCGGGCCGGGCCGCCCGCGCACGCGCCCCTGCGTCAGCGGTGCGCGGGGGCGGCGGCTGGGCGGGGCCGCGGCGAGAGCATCTCCGGGCACGGGCTGCCCTCTGCTGGTCCTCGTGGGGACCTGCGGTGCGGTTTCCGGGGCGCCCCTGCACCTGTCCCAGTTGCAGCCCGCCCCATACCGTACCGACCCCCCAACTCTGCGGCTTTTTTTCTTAGTGTTTGTTGCCCCCTAACCCTGGGTCGAGATGACTTGCTTACTACGTTGACTGTCTGTAAACGCCCCCACCGCCCCACACCAGAGGCGCGATCCTGGTATCTCTCGGATGTCTCTCCGGTCCCTGGCACCCGATGGGCGCCCCTCAAATCCTGATTTCAACCGAACCGTCTCCCCCTGAAGGCTTCTGGTCCTCCCCGTGCGGAACCGTCAAACCCACCAAGCACCAGACGCGCGGCCTGGGCGCTGAGGCCGGAAGAACTACAACCCCCGGCATGCCGGGCGCCGCGGAGCGCGCGTGCGCGCCCGTGGGCGCCGTCTCCCAGGCGCACCCGCGCGTCGTCCTCGTCGCCCTCCAGGCTGCCCGCGCTCGGCCGCAGCCAGGCCGCCGCCGTCCGCCTGCCGTCGCCATGCTGCCCGCTTCGCTGCTCCGCCGCCCCGGCCTGGGGCGCCTCGTGCGCCATGTCCGCGCCTACGCCGAGGCCGCCGCCGCCCCGGCGCCCACCGCGGCCCCGGGACAGATGTCCTTTACCTTCGCCTCGCCCACACAGGTGCGAACGCCAGGCCGGACCCCCGACTCGCGCCCCTTCCCCGTGTGGTCCGGGTCCGAGCCCCCCAACCCCGCTCCGGACCCCGGATCCTAGTCCCCCGAGCCCCAGGCCGCCGACCCCTCCTCGGGACTCCAGACCCGTGCCCGTCCCCCGTGTGGTCAGGGCCTGAGCGCCCCGACCTCCCGAGCCCTGGAATCTGACACCCGAAGGCGGGACCCGCGCGTCCAGCCCGCATTGCCCCTCGCTGCAGGCCGCTTTCCGGAGATGAGCGCCTCTTCTGTGCTCCTCCCTGCAGCACCTTCTCGGTGCCCTTGCAGCTCCGGCCTGAAGGGCTTGGCTGGCTGTGGCATCCTCCTTTAGCAGGTGACAGCTCAGAGACCCTGCCCCGAGCCCCAAAACCCAAGCGTTAGCTCCCGCGCATTTTACTGTGGAGGAAGCCGAGTCCAGGGTGGGGTGGGCCTGGCTTGCAGTGACCCATTCCTTCAATGTCTTCTCCAGGTCTTCTTCAATGGCGCCAACGTCCGGCAGGTGGATGTGCCCACCCAGACGGGGGCCTTTGGTATCTTGGCGGCCCACGTGCCTACCCTGCAGGTTCTGCGGCCAGGATTGGTCGTTGTCCACGCTGAGGACGGCACCACCTCCAAATACTTCGGTGAGTGGAGCAGAAGGGCAGAGGGACAGGGGTGGGAAAAGACGAATGTCCCAACTTAGCTCCTTCGGCAGGAACAACTGCTGTAGGCCTCCAGGGCACGGTGGGAAGCAGGCCAGAAGCACCCCACGACCCCCCAGCTCTGGATGGCTGTGGTTAAGTAGCCTGTAGAGGTTTGGGGGAGGGCGACATGCTTGAAGGGAGGTAAAGCCTTGCTAGAGACAGGACAGTTCAGAGGAGGGGGACACTTGTGCAAGGGAAGCGAGCCCTGTCCATCCCCAGTGCTGTGGCCCAGCCCGCTGCTCACCCCGACCCTGCTTCCACCGATGCGTGGAGGGAAGGGGTTGTGTCCCACATCCAGCCCCCAGCAGATTTCTGAGGTGGCAGCCTGGACTCTTGTGTCCTCTCCAAGTGCCCGTCCCCCACACTGGACCCCGGGCCCCCGTGGGGACGCCGTCCTGGCCCTGGGACCGACGGCTCCCCTCATGCCTTGACATGGAGGTCTCACCCCTGCCCGCAGTGAGCAGCGGCTCTGTCACAGTGAACGCCGATTCGTCAGTGCAGTTACTGGCCGAAGAGGCTGTGACGCTGGACATGCTGGACCTGGGAGTGAGTGTCTGAGGGGAAACCGGGGCACCGAGCAGGGAGCAGGGTCCAAGAGCTCGTGGTTTCGGGGGTGGAGGGGCAGGTGCCAGGCCGAGGACGTTACTTGACCCTCGCCCAACCCCTCCCCACTGCAGGCGGCCAAAGCAAACTTGGAGAAGGCACAGGCAGAGCTGTCGGGGGCGGCAGACGAGGCTGCCCGGGCCGAGATCCAGATCCGCATCGAGGCCAGTGAGGCGCTGGTGAAGGCCCTGGAGTAGGCGGCTGCTCCCCTTCCCCCCTCAGGGGCTCAGAGCCTGTGGGGGGTGCTCTGGGCAGGGAGAGCCGACTTGCTGGGGTTCACGGTGGGGGGGTGTGCCCCAGCGAGCACAGTCCATCTGGGGAGGGCTGTCCTTTCAAGGAGACCAGCAGGGGGCAGTGCAGTCCCACCTCTGCTCTGGGGTGACAGACACCCCTGGGGCTCACTTCTTGCCTCCCATGGTCCCTCCAGCGTGATCCCCCCCCTTCTCCATTCCTGCAGACTGCAGCAGTGACCTGTCCCCAGCTGCTGTTTCCAGATAGCCCGGCCCTGGTCACACCCCATTAAAGACCAGGGTCCCCACTCGTGTGTGCGACTCTTTCTCCGCCTGGGGTGGTGGGTTTGGCACCTGGGGACCCTGTGTCCCCTGTGAGGTAGGGCAGCAACCTTGGGGGTGGCCGACAGTAAATGGGAGTGGGGGGCGGGCACAGCTGGTGGGGCCAAGCCGGGCTGAGGGCGGAGGGCTAAGGGCTGGCCTTCACTGAGGGTGGGAGGGGCAGCGGTCACTGGCCATCAGGTCAGGGGATGGTGGCTGTGGCTCCTGGGCCAGCCTGGGCTACTGGACAGACACCTGGTGTCTTGTTGGGTTTCAGGTTGTGACGTGTGCCCTGTGAGCTCCCTGGCCCTGCCCCTGCCACGCTGGGAAGGGGTGGGTCCTGCCTGCTCCCACAGAGGGTCCTCCCTTGAGCTGGCCTGGCCTGTGGGTGGCCCTGGTTGGCTGGGTGCCCAATCCCCAGTGGTGTTGGCACCTCGGCACCCAGGCGCCTGGGCCAGCCCCAGATGGGGCGGGGCATCTGGGCATGGCCGGCCACCTCTTCCCTTTTGCAGCCCTGGGTGCAGCCTGGATTGGGGCCTGCCTGCTCTCCACAGGCCTGAGTGGGGCCACCAGGGGATTCCAAGAGGGTGACTACAGAGCCCGGGCCTTCCTGTGTCACTGCCAGCCAGGGACTGGACGGGTCAGCACGGATGGGCTGTGTACTCACAGTCCTGTGCAAGTGACTATTCTCTGAGTCTGAGGCGTGGCGCGATTGAACATGCTCCTGTGGGGGCGTCCGGGCGAGCTCCTGGCTCTCAGGGGTACATTGGACCTCCCTTCTCTGGCTGGCGAGGCCTAAGCAGCAGGACCCCCAGCCCAGATAAGACTGTCAGCCATGGGGGTCACAGGTGTATCCCCCGCCCCCCATCACCGGCTCAAGGCCCAGATCTTAAGAGTTCCAGTCCAGCCCGAGTGCTGGAAATGAGTTTGGAGAGCATGAGAAGAGAGGTGGATCTTCACTGAGCCTCTGCACCAGGGCCCCTCCACAACAGGGTCCCCCTGCCGGTATCCTCACATTCCGAGAGGCCTCAGCCTGTAGTTGGGGGGAAAGCTGGGTGTCGCCAGGACCTGCTAGCACAGCACAAGCACCATGAAAAACAGGAGCTTTGGGGACACCCTTCCCTGACTTGGGCTGCACAGAACAGTCCGTGCTGGCTGGGCTGCGACCTGGGGGGCAGGACATGGCTGGGAACCAGAAGCAATGACGCCCTCCTTATGGCAGGCCGGGGGCAAGGAGGGCATCCCTGGTGTGTGTGTGCTCACGCGGTACGATCTGGAGCGCGGGCCGCTCTGAACAGAAAAATGGAAGCAGGTTGACCAGCACATTTATTAGCGTGGACCCGAGCATGACCCCTCACCCCCATGGACATGGCCGAAGGGTCCCGGCCGTCAGTGTCAGGGACCAGCCTGAGGTTACAAAGCCTTGCCCAGCCCAGCAGCAGCACCCCCACCCAAGGGGCTGCCCAGCCTGCCCTCCAGATGCTCCGGCCTCAGCTGGGTTTCCTCTGCCACATCTATGCTCCCTCTGCATCCTTGAACACCAGTCTCAGTGGCACCCCTCCTGCCAGCCCAGCCACCTGGGGATGGGGGCAGGAAGAAAACCTATAAAGGAACACAACCCTGGGAGGGGTGCCCAGGGTGAGGGTGGGGATGGAGGTGGTCAGGCCAGATAAAGGAAGAAAACAGATAAGTAGGTGGGTGGGTGAGTAGAACCTGGGGTCTCCTGGGGGGAGGGAGCAGGAGGAAGGAGGGCCCACCCCCAACCAGTCATCCTCAGGAAACCCATACCCAGGGCAATCAGAAGGAACAACTTCCCAGTTCGCCCTGTTCGGCCTCAGTTTCCTCATCTGTGGAATGGGTGCTGGAGGGTGTGCCTGTCCCACAGGCTGGGTGACAGCCTCGGAGTTTGCTGTAATGAGGGATGACTGTCACAGGAGGAGGTGAGGGCCCCCCACCGCAGGCCAGAGTGAGCCCTGCTGGATTTTCATGCCACCCCACGGCCACCGCAGGCTCCAGAGGCCCGTACCCTCCCAAGGTCACCCAGCGCGTAGTGCGTGGTGACTGGCTGCACAAGCAGGCCCTGCGCTGGTTACTCGCTCCATAAATGCCATCTGAGGTCACTGCTGAGGGATGCTGGAGGTTGCCTGCCAGGGCAGCTGGCCGGGGCACCCCCACTCCAGGCAGGTGACTGCGGCTTGTTTTCCTGGACCTCCGCCACTGACTCAGGCTCCCTTTCCTGCCCCCCCACTCGGGCGCCCCCAGGCGGAAGCAGAGGGCCTGGGGCTGCAGGACAGGGGGCGGGGCAGGCTCCCAGCTGTGTACCTGAAACGGCGCCGCAGGGGTCCGAGTAGGGGTGCTCCCGAGTCGTCGGCTCCGCCACCCCGACCCCGAGTTCCGCGGCCTCCGAGGAGCACCCTCATCGACAGGGCGAGCGGCCCGGCCCGGGCGGCGCCCCAGGGCCCTGGCCAGCAGGCAGGGGCGGGGGCCAGCGTGCGTCACCGCCCGCCTGGCCCCCCGCCCCCGGCCCGCCCAAACTCCACCCCAGGGAGGCGGTGCGGATAAAGGCTCCGGGCCGCGCGCTCGGCCCCAGACCTGCCCCGACACCGAGGCCTCGCCCGGACGTGGCACGCTCGGACCGCGGGGAGCTCGGGCGGCCGCGTGCGGTGAGTTGTGGGCAGGACGCCCGGGCCGAGAGGGGCGCCCCATCCGGGCTCCCGAAGGTGTCCCACTCTTCTTTGTTTTTGGGTCAGGCCGGGTTCGGGGTGTCTCCAGACCCGGGAAGACCCCTCGGGGCGTGGAATGGGAGGGGCGAGGGCCGCCAGCACCGCCCGCGGGGACCTCGGCGCCCGCCCCGCCCCCGGGCACTCCCCCTCCCCCGAGTGACCTTGAGCGATGTGCCGGTCCAGCGTCAGACTCCCCGGCCGCGTGGCCCCGGTGTCCAGCCCTGGAGGCCTCGCACGCCCGGCGCGGCTCTCCCGGCCCGCGGGCGGTCAGCCCCTCGGCCCGGCGGCCCCGGCGCCCCCGCCGCCCGGGCTCGCGCCGCGCGCCGGGCGGGGCCGGCAGGGGGCGCGCCGGCGCTGCTGACTCACCGCAGCCGCGAGTGGAGCGGGGCGCAGCCAGGGACGCCGCGTCACGTCACCGCTCAGGCGGGTGCGCCTCGGGAAGCGGGCCCGGCCGTGGGCCGGGGGTGGGATGCGATGTGGCACCGGCCACGTCACCGAGATGCGGGCTTCGCCCTCGGCGCCCCCTCTGGCCGGGACCCTGCACTCCGGGGCAGGGTCGCCCGCCGGGACGACCCGGAGCGAGCTGCCAGACCGGGGTCCGGCCGCGGGGCACGGGGACTGCCTCGCGCTTCTGCTCGCAGCAGCCTCCAGGAGGCCCCGCGTCCTGGCCGCTCCCGGTGCGGGCTCCAGCCGCTCCCACGCCGCCGCCCCCACGCCGCGCCGCGCAGAGTCCGCGTCCCACACCCTCCCGGCCGCTCGCCCTTTGTTGCGGGCGCGGGGCCTTATGAATGGCCCCCGGCACGGGCGGGGGCGCGGGGGCCGGCCTCCGCGGCGCCAGCCCCGCCCCCGCCGCGCTCCCCTTGGCCACTGGTCCGGGGGCGGGGCGAGGGGCGGTCCCGGCGGCCACGTGGGGCAGGGCCGCGGCGGCGCCCATTGGCCGACCCGCGCGGCCGGCTGGGCGCTCGGCGCACGCCGATTGGCCGGCGACAGGCCGGCGGAGTAAGTAGTGAATGGGAGGGGGCGGCAGCCCCGCCCCGGGAGCGTTGATACATTATAACTTTTTTTTCTTGTTACTTTCACCCCCAGATCCTCCGAGCGGTGGTGGCTGCGGCTGTTGCTAAGGGAGGGGACGCGCCGGGAAGCGCGGCCCGAGCGGCGGACCGCACCGAGCGCGCCCGGCCAGTGGCGCCCCCTCGTCCGGGACCCGCCCCCGCCGCCCCGGGAAGGCGTCGCGAGTGCGGCCCCCACCCCTGGAAGGCGCCCCGACCAGTCGACGCGACCCCGGAGCGCCACTCTGATTTTTGATCTGTGATTCTTCATCCACTTCTGGGACCTTCACGAAAGGGACGCGCGCTACCCACCCCCCGCCCCCAAGGGCTCTGAGGACCCCGGTTCCGGGAGCACCTGCCCTGCCCGGAGGCGCGGCGAGGATCGGTGACGCCTCGCGGACCTCAGCTCCCCAGCGCGGGCCGGGGATGGAGCCGCAGCCCGGCGGTGCCCGGAGCTGCCGGCGCGGGGCCCCCGGCGGCGCCTGCGAGCTGGGCCCGGCGGTCGAGGCGGCTCCCATGAGCCTGGCCATCCACAGCACGACGGGCACCCGCTACGAGCTGTCGGTGCCCCCCGACGAGACGGTGGAGGGCCTGCGCAAGCGGCTGTCCCAGCGCCTCAAAGTGCCCAAGGAGCGCCTGGCGCTGCTCCACAAAGACACGTAGGTACCGCGCGCCGCCCCGGCTCCCGGGACCCCCCACCCGGGCCCGCCGCCCCCTCGGGCCCCGGCCCGGGGCGGGAACAAAGAGCGCGCCGCTTGGGGAAGGAAGGGGGCGGCCAGACGGGGGGCGGGGGCGCGCTGCGCGCTCTCGGGCGCCCTCTGCTCGACCGCGCTCGCCTCGGCCGCCCTCCCTCGCCAGGGTCGCTGCACAAAGGCTGCTGCGAGAGCGCCCCGGCCGGGCTTTAGCGCTCCTCCCTCGTCGGGAAGCAGGAGTCCCGGCGCGGCGGGAGAGTCCTGGCAGTGAGGGTGGGGGGCGCGGCCGCTGTCTCCAGCCTGTGTCCCCGCCGGCTTCCGCATCTGCTCGGGCGGGCCCCTCTGCGTCTGGCTGTCTCTTCCCCCACTTCGTTTCTCTGCCCCCCTTTGTTCTCGCCAGCGAGCGTCCCCCCCCCCCCGCGGCCTCCCCTCCCCCCCTAGTATTTAAATCGCCTCCAGCCCGGGGAGCCCTCCTCCCTCGGGCCTCCGGGGACACGCTGTGTCCATCCCCAGCGGAGGGGCCCCGTTGGGGGAGGGGCGGAAGGGGGAGGGTCTCCTTTGTCTAAACCGCGGCCGGCGGCCTCCGCCAGCGAGGGAGTGAGGGAGGAAGGAGGGGGAGCCCGGCGGGCAAAGCCCCTAAAGGCTAAGCCCAGTGGCCCCACGAAGGCGAGCCCAGGGCCAGGGCCCCTGAGCCACCGGCCGGGAGGGCGGCCTGCGGCACACGGGGCCTCGGGCGATGACAGTGTGCCTTGCTGAGGTGCAGAGGGGGTGCCCCAGTCCAGAGTCGGGGTCCCTTGAGGGAAGGGGTCTGAACCGCCAGCGAGGGGCTCCCGGGGCCAGGCAGTGGTCTCGATCCCACGCTCAGGATCCTGGATCTGGGGGCCAGAAAGCGGTGGGGGTGGAAGGACTGTCTCCCAGCGAACACAGAGCACAGCCCTCCCCCTCGGCCTCCGCTTCCGCGTCCCTGCCTGTCTCCGCGGAGCCTCACCCTCTTCCTTCCTCCCCCCCAGCCGGCTCAGTTCGGGGAAGCTGCAGGAGTTCGGCGTGGGGGATGGCAGCAAGCTGACTCTCGTGCCCACCGTGGAGGCGGGCCTCATGGTAAATGGCTGGGGCCCTGTGGCCTGGAGCCCCAACGTGGGCGTGGGCGGGCAGCCCCTTCTCCCCAGCATGGTCTCCTTCACACACATGTGGAACCCCTTGCCTGCCAGGGAAGCCCCCCAGCCAGCAGGGCCCCCAGCCCCGGTGTCCAGGCCCTGGCTGGGAGTGGTGCTCAGGGCCGCCTCCCCCCTCTCTTTGTAGTCTCAGGCCTCAAGGCCCGAACAGTCTGTGATGCAGGCCCTGGAGAGCTTGACAGAGACACAGGTGAGCCCCACACCGCCATGCTGGCCCAGGGGGTCACAGGCCCAGTGCCCGGCCCCTCTGGGGAGCCTGGGTTTGTTTGTGCTCCCAGGAGGCCTGTGGGGAGGAGACTGATGGGACGCGCCGCCCCGCCTTCGTGCCAGCTTGGCCTGGTCACCCAGCTTCCTCTTCCTCCTCCCCCCAGCACTCACCACCTGACCTTGAGGGCCTCCTCTCCCACGGTGGCTGCCCTGGGGGAGGGGGTGAGCTTTCACAAGCTGGCCTGCAGGGTGACCTTGGCCCTTGCTCCCACCCCAGGGCCTTTGTACCCAAGCCCCACCACCACCACCACCCCCAGTCTCCAGGGCCTCTGAACTTTCCTTGGGGCGACCTCATTTAATTTCTGCTGGGGGAGCGCTGGTTTTGGTGACATTCCTTCTGTGACCCCATTGTGAGGGTGGGGAGTCACCACTCCCGTCCTTTTCTGGCCTTTGTTCTCTGGCCCCAGGCGGGGAGGGGGCACAGGGGCACAGCCTAGACAGGATGTTAGGAAAATATTCAGTAACCAGCCAGGAGGGGGTGAGGAGGAGGCCCGGGCTGGCCGGCCAGTTCCCGGTTTTGCATTTTTCTTTTTCTTTTCCCCTCCTTTCCTCATTTTTCTGGTGGTGGGGCCGCCCTCCAAAATTGGTGACACAGGCCTCAGCTATCCGCCTGCTGCCAGGGTGGGGGAAGCAGGCTGCTGCCCGCCCCAACAAGGGGGTGGGCAGGTTCCCGGCCTCCCGGCTGGGCTGGCCACAGGAAACCTGCTCAGCCGCTTCCCTTCCTCCTGCCCAGGGCCCTCGCCCCCTCCCCGACATGTAGCATCCTGCCCTCTGCAGCCAGCTGGTGCGGAGGAGGGGGCCAGGAGCTGGGTGGTCTGCCTTGGGGAGGGGGGCGGAGAGCAGGGGAGGGGGTCCAGGAGCCAGGTGGGGGTTCCTGGGCCAATGTGAACTGAGCTCCTTGCTCCTGGGGGGGGCTGTGGTTAGCAGGGGGGCCCCGGGGCGTGTTTGGTTCACATCCGCCCCGGGGTGCCTGCGTCAGGAGGGAGGAGATGGGGGTGCTGGGCGGAGCGTGGAGGCTCTCAGGGCTGCTCCCTGCCTGGCACCGCGTCATGCCTGCCCACTAGCCCTCCCCCAGGGAGGAAGTTGCGGGAGGGAGTGGGGGGACACCCCCTTTTCTCTTGGGAGCCACCCTAGGCCCTTCCTGCAGCGGGTGTTTTCTGGGGCCTGGGGGATCGTGCACACTGGGTTGCGGGGTTGGGGCGCTCACTGCACAATGCCCACCTTCCTTACCCCGCCTGAAGCCCCCGAGCAGAGAAGGTTACACCAGCGGCTGCCAGTAGAGAGCTGGGAGGCGGTGGTTCTGAGTCATCCAGGCCTGTGTCACTTCTCAGAAACCTCCGCCCCCCCCCGGCTCCTGGGGAGACTTCTGCACTGGCTAGGTCTCAAGTGCAGACCAGAGTCAGATGCACCCCACACCCGCTGTGTGGGGGACCCCAGATGGGAGAGTTCACTGTGGGCTGTGTCAAGGCCCCGGGGAGGATGGTTCAGGGCCCCCCGCATTCCCGCTGCAGTGAGGCCTCCTGCCCCGCCCAGGACAGATAAATATTTATCTTGAGAAAGCAAAGGTTAGGATGAAGAATTTGTCCAGGAATTCCGCCCACTCGTGGCTTGTCGGCTGGTCCGACTGGGCGGGGGGTCGAGTAGGTGCCGCTGTCCTGTTCACAGGGAGAGAGGGTCTGGGGCCCCAGAGGGTGTAGAGAAGGGGAGGATTACGTGAGAGCAGTGACCGCCAGCTGGGTCCCGTCCCCTCTGGCCTTAGTATCTTGCAAGAACCAAGCTGGCCAGGGAGGGCCAGGCTCCCCACACCGTCTGACCTGCCTCTGTCCCCCCACAGTCCCCAGCGGCGCCCGGGCCGGGCCGGGCTGGCGGAGGCGGCTTCCGGAAATACCGATTCATTTTATTTAAGCATCCGTGGCACCGACAGGGACCCCAGAGCCCAGAGAGGGGCGGCGAGAGGCCCCAGGTCACACAGCGTGGGGGGCTGGGTTGGGCCGGGCTGGGGCGCTGGAGGCTGGGCCCCAAGGCTGACAGGCCACTCTCTGCAGGTCAGTGACTTCCTGTCAGGCCGTTCGCCACTGACCCTGGCACTGCGAGTGGGTGACCACATGATGTTCGTCCAGCTTCAGCTTGCGGCCCAGCACGCCCCGCTGCAGCACCGCCATGTGCTGGCTGCGGCCGCCGCCGCGGCGGCCCGCGGGGACGCCAGCGTGACCGCCCCCACGTCCTCTCCCTGCCGGCCAGTGTCCGGTGCTGCCCGCATCCCCCCAGTGCCCACCAGCCCTGCCCCTGCGTCCCCCTCACCTGTCACCGCCGGCTCCTTCCGATCCCACTCAGCCTCCACCACCTGCCCCGAGGTGAGTCTGCAGAGAGGGCGCTTGGCCTGGGAGCCCAAGGGTGGGTCACCCTTTGATGTGGCGGATGGGCGGGGAGTCAGGGCGCCCTCTGTGCCCCTGTTATGGAGGGCCTGCGTGCTCACGTGCCTCCCTTCCCCATCAGCAGATGGACTGCTCCCCCGCTGCTGGCACGGGGGCCAGCCCCGCGGCCACCCCCATGGGCAGCCCCGCGTCCCGCTCCCGCAAGCCCGGCGCCGTCATCGAGAGCTTCGTGAACCACGCCCCCGGGGTCTTCTCAGGGACCTTCTCTGGTAGGTGGTAGGGCTCACGTGTGTGTCCCCGCGGCAGCCATGTTTCCCGTACACCTGGGGTGGGACTCACTCACCCTGGGGCCTCCACACACCCCTGCGACCGCGCACACCATGCACATGACCTTCTGGGGTGCCTGGCCCTGGGTTCCTGCCCTCGGCACTGACCGGCGTCCCTGCCCCCTGCAGGCACGCTACACCCCAACTGCCAGGACAGCAGCGGGCGGCCACGGCGTGACATCGGCACCATTCTGCAGATCCTCAACGACCTCCTCAGCGCCACGCGGCACTACCAGGGCGTGCCCCCGTCCCTGACCCAGCTGCGCTGCCACGCGCAGTGCGCCCCCGCCTCACCTGCCCCAGACCTCACCCCCAAAACTACCTCCTGTGAGAAGCTGGCGGCCACCACCTCCCTGAGCCAGGCCCGTGCGCCCAAGCCCCTGGGTGAGTGTTGGGCGCCCCGCCCCGCCCATCGCCGCTGCTCAAGGCCCCTCTGTGTGTGCTGTGAGCAGCTGACCCGCCGGGGCTGGGGGGCCGCCAGCTGCCGCTCGCCTCCCGGGGGGAGAGCTGCAGAGAAGGGAGCATGTGTTGGGGGCACAAAGTGTCCTTGTGCCCTCCTGGGAGGGGTCCATCCTCACTTCCTTTCTGCCCCCTCACCCCCCCGGCACCTTCTCCAGATGGCAGGTGGGGCCTCTGAATGGCCAAGTCAAGCTGAGGAGGGGACCCACCTTCCCCTCCGTCCCACGGGCCTGTGGCCCCCATCCCCACCCCCAACATGGTTGTCCCATAAGTCAGGAGTCGCGAGAAAGGATAGCGCTGCTCTGTCTGGTGGGCACCTGGCCCCGGCCATGAAGGGGAAACCGAGGCATAAGCCTGCACGCCAGTCCTGGGTCGCAGGGGGAGCTGGAAGGGCTCAAGCTGCCGTGAACTCGAGCAGTGGCTGTCGTGAGCACCGGTCCTGGACTCAGCCCTACCCCTGCGGGCTCATGGCTGGCACGGGGGGCGTGGGCATGACTGTTAGGAAACCTGCATCTCCCAGGGGTCTGGTGGACCTTCTTGACCAGCTCCCTTGCTGTGTCTGCCTCTTAGAGGCGTTTGCTGGAAGTCCTTGCATTTGGGGGACCTGGCCTCTCCCTGGGGGTTCACGGTCACTGTCTTCTCTCCAGGGGACCGGCTGCGGCAGACGGAAAACCGCGCCACCCGCTGCAAGGTGGAGCGCCTGCAGCTGCTGCTGCAGCAGAAGCGGCTCCGCAGGAAGGCGCGGCGTGACGCCCGGGGCCCCTACCACTGGCCGCCCAGCCGCAAGGCCGGCCGCAGTGACAGTGGCAGCGGCGGCGGCAGCCCCAGCGAGGCCGCAGGCTTGGGCCTCGACTTCGAGGACTCCGTCTGGAAGCCAGAAGTCAACCCTGACATCAAGTCAGAGTTTGTAGTGGCCTAGGAACCATGTCCCTCTCCCCGGCCCAGAGTGGCTGAGAGCATTGCCCGGCGTAGGCGGGCAGGAGGATAGGCAGTGGGTGTTGCAGGAGGCCTCCCCCACCCCATCCGGGGTCCTTCTGGGTTTATTTCTCACCATGGTTTTCCAAACTCTCCATGGCCTTGCGTTCCTGCCTCCTCAGTTCAGCTCCCACCTCCCCTCCCCTCCCCTCCCCTCCCCTCCCTCTTGGCCACACCAGGTCCTTCCCGCCCACCCTCCCCAGCTCCAAATATGTAGCAGTCTTTCCAGATGGTTCAGAGCAGAGACAAGGAAGCCACCCCCACCCCTTCCGCCGGCTCCGCCACACCCCCACCCTCTTCAGGTTAAAGTCAAAACATAGATGCCTCACATGCACTTTACAGACAGGGGAGGGGGCATGGAGACGAGCCCCACTGCCAACTCTGGCCCCCCGACCCAGCCAGCCAGCCAGGCCCACAGGCTCCAAACACCGCCCAGGAACCGCAGGGCCTGTTTCTCTTCCACATCTGTGCTTTTTTCTCTTCTCGGTTTCTTTTTCCTGGAAAAGAAAAGCTGTTTCAGGGGAGAGGCTAGCTAGAGCCTGCCTTGGGGTTCAGGTGGGGGTGTGGGACCCTTTTCTGCCAGGATAGGAAAGGAAAGGAGGGGAACAGACCCGTGGCCAGCTCTCGTTGGCCATGCACTGTGCGATTTCCTCCAAGGCCACACTCCTGCCCCACACCTTTTTTTCCCCTGAGTTTGGGGTATTTATAGATTATTAATTTTCTGACTGAGCCAATAGTGGTTGGGAACCTCTTGAAAAATCAGGAGAGAAATGGCTGGGAGGTGATGGAGACACCCCCAGCCCTCCTTTCTGGCCTGAGGGATCTGGGCCTGTGGGCTGTCTGGGTTGGGGGGGAGGGCCTCTGGTTCCCAGGAGGGGAAGGGGTGCTGAGCTGTGAATTCCCCCGGGAGGGATGAGGGATGATGCCGAGTAGCATTAACCCCTGGGGGGTTTGCTGCTGGTCTAATTTGGAACCTCCCCTCTTCATGCCCATACCCCAGGGGTCTTTGGCCCCCACAGCAGACAGACACCCTAGTGGGGCCATTTCAATAGGGGTGGAGTTTATTTTTCATTCACTTTTTTTTTACTGATAAATGGAGATGTTTCAGTCCTCCCCCCCTTACCTGTCTCGTCCTGGCCCCACCTGTCTGTCTTGCGCAATGCCCTGGCCCCTGCCCATCCCACCCCCTATGTCCTATCTATAGGTGAACCCCAGGTCCTCACCCCACCTTACGTGTTTGAAGTTAATGGTTTCAGATGTGAACATCATGTGTTAACTGTAGCTCTGTAAATTTTTTTGTGGGGGGTGGGCAGGGAGGGGTCAGGGTTGGGAGGGGTTCAAGAATTTTTTTCTTCATTTTCCAAAAAAAGAAAAAAGAAAGAAAAAGGGTGGGTTTGTTTTTGAAGAGCTGTCTTGGATACCTATTTAAATGTGTGTTCTTTTTTTTGTTTATTAACGATTTTTAAATAATATCTGTGCCTCCACGGGTCTGAGGGTGGAGGCCCCAGGCAGGAACCAGCTCCCCCCACCCCGTTGCCCTCTCCAGGGCCCCCCAAGAAAGCATTACCCGCCCTGGGGGTGGAGTTCGGGCTGTGGGGCATCCCGGCAACTTGAGTTTCCTGTATGAAAACAAAATTGGAGAAGAAAAAAATTTACTCAAACCGTGATTTCAAGTAATAAACGAAATGAAATGCAAGTGACTGTCTTCCTGCTCCCCTGGGGGTTTGGTGTGAGCGTGACAGGAAGGGGTCTCTGAAGATCGGCCTGGGTGGGATGCTGGGGTCTCCCCACTGGGAAGTCTAAAAGGGGGAGGGCTACATCCCACGGAAGATTCCAGGCCCTCCCCCTGCTGGGGATGAGGGTGGGCAGGAAGCTTGCCCCAGCAGGGGAGGGAGGGGCAGGCCACTTCCCGGTACCCAAGGCAGGAAGTCCTGCAGGGTGTGGGCAAAGGCTGCCCACCAGCTGCGTGGGGCCTCGGCCTCAGTTCCCACCTCTGGTGGGCCTGGATGGGAGCCCCCTCCTCACTGTATGCCACCAGGGCCCACTTCCCTGCTAGACTTCCAGATGTCGCGGTCTAGTAGAGGGACCCTGACTCCCAGGGCACCTGGGGCTGCCTTTCGAGGCTTCCCCGCGTGATCCGGCCCTGGATGAACCCCCTCTCTGGCCTCGCGCGGACCTTGCAATTCCCATGCTCCCCAGCCCTAACCGCCCGCATGGAGCCTCCAGGCCTCCGCCTAGGCCATGCCCCCCCCCAGGCACCTGCTCCACCTGGGAACTTCCTCAGTCTGCCTCTCCCACCCTGCCGCCTGGGGCCACCCCTATCTGGGTCCCACCTTCATCCACTTTGGGGTTGTGCAGACTCGAGACAATCAATACTTAGTCATTTTACATGGATTTCTCCATTGAACCACGGCAACGTAAGAAAACTAATTGCACTCCCATTGGATAGATAAGAAAACACCCCAAGTTCCAGAAGCCTCACAGGCCCGAGGGTGTTTGCGAAATCATGACCACCACCCCAGGCCGTTGCTGAAGGCCCAAGCCTCAGCTCCAGGGACCTGGGTGGGAAGGAAACAGGCTCCTCCCACCTCCGAGATAACACCAAATCATTGCCCTCCCGCGGCAGGAAGGTAGGACGTCCAGGTCAGGCTGATGCCTCCAGACCTCGATGTCAGCAGCGCCACCGTCCCCGTGGGTGGTGGAAGCGTGGGTGGGACAGCTCAGGTGGAACTCCTGGCCCAGCAGCCGGCCCTGGGGTGAGGGTGGGGGATAAGGGCCAAGGGCCGTGACCCAGGTGACCGCCTTAGAGCTGGGTGGGGGATGCGGAAGGAGGGTGTCGCTGAGAAACTCGCTGAATCACAGGGCTGTGTCTGCACGCTGCAGGGCGCGGCGGGGGGGGGGGGGACAGCACTTGCCCGGATGCCCAGGGACCCACCCCTCGGGGCTGCCTGGCGCCCAGCCCAGGAGCGCGAGGGGCACCTGCCCCGGGGTCCTGGGAGGACCCACACCGAGTAGGTACTGCAAGCCCACAGGGCCACACCCGTGCAGGGGTGGCGGTGTGAGAGCCCTGCCCAGGAGGTGCAGCGGCCGGCGGGGCGACAACCCAGCCACGCGGCAGTGGGAGGCACGGAAAGGTAAACCGAGGCTCAACAGAGAAGGGCCTGCCGGGATCGCGGGGGACGGGGTCGGCCTTGCACCGCCCCCTGCCCCCAAGAGGAAAATTCTGAATGGGAGGCGGCGGCCCCCGGAAACCCGCAGGGATGGAAACGCGGTTTCCAGGGCAACGCGCCGCGAAACCTGACGTCACCGCAGGAAGGGCCCCGCCGCCCCCGACCCGGCGGCCAGGCCCCGCCCGGCCGGGGCGCCGAGTCGGCTCCCGGCACGCGCAAATCGCAGCGCGGGACGCGCGCGGGGAGGTGGGCCTGCGCTGCCCGCGCACGCGCGGCGGGGGCCGCGGGTGGAGGTTGGCGTCCGCGCCCGGACGGAAGAGAGGGCGTTCCCGGGGCCCCCTGCACCCGTGGCGCCCCTCCCTCCTCGCCCGGGCTTCGCTTGCTTCCCCCACCCCCACCCCCACGACCCCACGTGAGCGACCCCTGGCCGGGGAAGGCCCAGGAACCCGGAAGGGGCACTTTGGCTGAGGCTTTGCCACAGGAACAGGAATCTGCCCAATAGAGGAAGTGGGACTGGGTGTCCCGGGTGGCGGGCACGGCGTGTGCAAAGACCTGGCGACGTGAGCGCAGGTGCATTTGCGGGGCAGCCGAGAAGGCAGGTTGGGAGGGAGAAAGACAAAAGGCCAGGACCAGAGAGAGTGATTCTCCCAAGTCTGGTTTGGAGGATGAACTGGGGACCAGGGAGGAGGGGCAGGGCAGCAGCCATAACATCCCAGAGGGGCCGGACGCGGGGCCCGGGCCCAGCGGAGAAGCCTGACGGGGACCCCTGGCCCTCAGCGAGGGGGCTGACAGGGAGACCGCAGGGAGCCGGGGGATTGGAAGAAGGACCCCTGGAGCACCTGGCCCGCCGCGGGGCAGGAGCGGGGTCGTGGTTAGGGCGGCGGCAAGTCCACGTTGTTGCCTGGCTGTGGCTCAGATTGGGCTGTGTCCTGGAGTCGCTCAGAGAAGGCTTTGGTCAGCGTGAGCCGGGAGGCCTTTGTCGACTGAGTGGGATGTGAGCCAGACCTTTGGTCCAAGGCAGAGCGCCCAAGACTGAGACCAGCTTCGGCGCCGGCGGTGTGGACAGGCGTGGCCATCAAGACAGGGAGCCTGAGGCCAGGTGGTGGCTCGCAGGTGGGCCTCAGCCCCGGGGGGTGATGAGGCCAGCGTGGGCGGGCAGGAGGTCACTAGGGTCCGCTTTCTGTCGGGGGCTGGCCGCCGCGTTCTGAAATGCCAACGGCCCGGGGTATCGCTTGCGTGGAGGGTCCAGGCCCCAGGCAGGGCCCGGGTGCGGAGGCGGGAGTGAGCGGCGCACCCCCGGCCTGGGCGAGGGCCCGGGCCTGGCCGGCCCTACCGGGCCTGGCCGGACCCGACCTCCTCTCGGGAGTGGGAGTTCCTAAGCCGAGGGCGCTGGCGCCCCACCCAGGAGTCCTGACTCCAGCCCCACCCACGGCCGGCCAGCCAGCCCTGGGAGGGCAGAGGACCGGCGTCCTCTGGTGTCACGCGGGACAGGTGAGCAGCCCGGCCCGGGGGTGTGGGCGGGGCCGCTGTCACCTGGGGCCGCGCTTCCGCGACTGGCCTCCTGGCCTCCCCTGAGACGCCTCGACCGAGAGGCCGCAGTCTGGCCTGCTCCCCTTCTCTGGCTCTGTCTACGTCCCCTCTCCCCGCTTCCTTTCCGCCTCCCTCAGTCTCTCGGCCTGTCTCCCCATCTGAGACTCCCTCTATTTTCGTCCGGTCTCCGTGCCACCGGCCCCTCCCCCACTGCCGCCCCCTCCCTCATCCCCCGCACGCATTCCAGCCACCACCCCCGGCTCGCCGCCCCTCCCTGCCGCCAACTGCTGCCCTGCTGGGTGCTCGGGAAGGAGGGAGTGGGCTGCGGCGGGGGGTCAGGGCGGGGAGCTGGCAGAGGTGGGGAGGGTACCTTCTAACTCCTCTGGAATGTGGGCCTGATGGTCCCACGGAGGGGGTGGTCTCCCGCAGGCAGGCGGAGCTGGGGGCCCACTCATTAGGCCACCCGTTCCCGCACACATCCCGCCCCCCCCCAGATTCCCACGCAGGGCTCCTTACGGCCCCCACAGACCGACGGGACCCCTCCTCAAGCACTCAAGGGTAGCACCGCCCTCCACAGTGCACCCGCTCTGCCACATAGCCACCCTAGGACACAGCACCCACACACACCCAAAGCGGCTCCAACCCACACTTTGGTTCCACCACGACCTCAGTCAACTTATGACCCTCAAATCGAACCGCATCCCCACTCTCAGCTTTGGCCAAGACCTCCCTTAACGAAACCGCAAAATTGAAAGTCACACCCGGCAGCCGGCTCTCAGATCCTCAGACTTGCTCACCCACCCAAGCAGCACCCTCCCCCACACGCTCCAGGGCTCTGCCACAGACAGGCCCACCCACGCATGCCCACCGGAGCCCGGGATCCCAGAGGGGACAGGTGCTGGGGGGAGCGCCCTGCTGCATCACTGTTGGGGACATGGAGAAGCGGGGGCGTGAACCTAAGAGACAATTCCCTGTCCTGTGACACAGGAGGAAGAGAACAGCAGAAAACCGGGAGCTCCCTGGGCACACCTGACTGCTTTGGGGGACTGGTGGGTGCACACCAGTGTGGGCTGCTGACCCCACAGCTGTCCTGAGTTCCTGCAGTTGCTGGGGAGAGGGCACCGTGTAGGCCACTTTAGTGTTACCTCGGATATGCCTCCAGCCCCAGGCAGGTGTCCTTCTGCCCTCCCTCGTACCTGCAGGGAGCTTGTGTGTGGGGCCGAGGTCAAGTGAGTGGACAGGGCACGGGTGGGGCCAACTCAATACAGTCAGTATGCATGCATGTGTGATCTTGGTGTGTGTGCTTGCCCATCTGTGCCTCAGTTTCCCTCAGTAGAAAGGGCCACCGGGTCTCTGGAGCATCATGAAATATGGAAAGAGCAAACACGTGTGTGACCTAAGAGGCCCCCACAGTCCCGCCCAGGCGCAGACGTCTGGCGGGTCCTACTCTGCAGCCCATCACACAGACAGGCAGTTGGCGGTGTCTGGGCTCACCAGCAAGCCCTATGTCCCCCAACCCCAGGGCATCTGCACTCTGGTACTGGGGGCCTGGGCTGGCAGAGGAGTTGGCTTCCACATTCGTAGGCCTTGAGTCACAGGCCGCTCTGCCAGGGACCCCTGCCCTGAGCATCCTCCTTCCGGTGGAGACCCCTCCTAGGAACCAGATGGCAACAGGCCCCGGCAGCCTGCGTCTCTTGTGTTCAGAGTTGGCAACCACCTGGGGCCTCCTCCTGCAGGTGGGAGCTGAGAGGGGGGCCAGCCATTTAACCCTTCCCCCTCCACTCTGGCCCTGGAGCGCTCTGCCCAGGACGCCCTGACCCCTGCTGAAGTAGTTTGCAGTGCCCCCTCTCATGGTATGAGTCACCCACACCCAGCCCTGTCCCTGGCCGCTACCACGGCCACATCCCATATACACAAGCTTTGGGGTCTGCACACCAGCAGCCTCATGTTCTTCATGTTCCGCGCCATGCGGGCGTGTTCCCATGTGTGAGCACGCACACCTCCACGCCAGTTTGCACAGGCGTGGGTTCCATAGACACTTTCCTGTCCGTGTGCACACGCAAACAGTCCCACTTTCGTGTCCAAACAAGCATTTGTCCCCAGAAACCCTCGTTTCTCCGACTCTGTGCCCACGAGGCCCCTGCCCACAGGTGCACATGTGCGCCACACACGGCAACGCGCGCGCACAGCCAGTCTCCACTGCCCCCACCCTGACTCGGGGCCCCGCGGATTGGATCCAGGGGGAGCCGGGGCCAGGCCGGTCCCGCTTCCGCGCCCCCGCCCGCCCGGCCGGGAGGGGGCGGTAATTGCGCGGGCCCGAAGGGGCCCCCCACGCGCGTCTTTCATCTCGTCCACGCCCAGCCCGGGCCCACACCGTCATTACCGCCTCGCGCCCGGTCATTAGCCCGGGTTGGGGGAGGACCGGCGTCTGGCCCGCCGGGCCCGAGTGAAGGCGGGGGTCGGAGCGGAAGCCAGGCCGCCGCACCCCCGTCTCCACGGCTGCGGGAGCCCGTGGGGAGGGTCGACGAGCTGACGCGGGAACCGGACCCCGCTGGCCTGATCCCCGTCCCGCCGGGCGGGCGGCGAGCGCCGCGCGTCTGCGCCGCGAATAGCAGCCTCGCCCCCGCCCGCGGCTATTTTGAGCCCCCCTCCCGGTCCCCGCCGCCTCTGGCGCTCGGGCGGAGGCACGGGCGAGACAGGGACCACGCTGGGACACGGGGCGGTCGCTCAGTCTCCTGGCGGGGCCCCGGGCCGGAGTGCCCGCGAGGCCGCAGCGCCCCCTCGTGTCCGCGGAGAGGCCGTGGCGGGAATGAGGCGGTCCCACCCGCCGAGAGGGCCCCCCCGGGACACTCGGTTCTGGTCACACGCGGCATCACAGGGACGCGCAGACGCAGGCATGGAGACAGGTTACACTCCTGCCGACCAGGTTCACGGTTCCCACTGCGCGGCTGGCGCGGGCTCGCCTGGCCACGTGTCCCAGGAGTGGGTACGCATGGAGCCGTCTCCAGCAACGGGAGCGTAGTAAACACTTAATAGCTGCGGGCTGGCGGAGTGAATGAACGAACGAACGAACGGGCTCTTCGCAAAACCAGGAGAAGGCGGACTCAGAGCCCAGCGCGGTGGGGACGGGGCGACTGCGGGGCCCCCGTGGCCTGAGACAAGGCCAGGAGCCTCTGACCCGACTTGACGAGGAAAGCAGCTCGGAAAGGGTGGGCGGGATTGCTCCCAGGCTGGGGAGCCCGGCCCCAGGCCCCCCCCTTGGGCTGCCCGCGGGAGGGGGAGCTGAGTGCCGATGTCTTTCTCTGCTCCTTTTAATGACCGCGCCGGGTGAGTGGCTGACGCAGCAGCGGGGTGCTGCTGCCGCTGCGAGTTGTTGGGGAGGGGACGGTTCTGTGGCATGGGGGGCGAGGTGCAGAGGGGCTGCGATGAATCATGAGCTGCCGCCCGGGAGAGGGGGCTCTCAGTGAACCTGGCACGGGAATCAGCGTCCATCCCCAGGTTCGTGCTGCGTCAGTTAGATGTCCCTGAGGGGTCAGGAGTGGGGCTGGAACTTCTCTAGAACGGGCAATGAAGCCGGCTGTGTGTGGGGGGGTCCTCTGAAATCCCAACGTTTCTGCAGAGGTCTGCCTTCTGAAGCCTTTCCGGGCTGGGGCTGCAGCTTGGGTCTTTGGCCTGACAGGCAGAAGTCTGCACTAGCTTCTCCCACCCAATAGAAGGGGCCCGCGCCAGGGAGGCAGCCTGAGCAGAGGCCTGGGCAGGTGGCGAGTGTTGACTATGAGAGGAGCGCCCATACAATGGCCTTGAGGTTCCCCAAGCACAGCCTTGGGGTTGAGGGTCTCTGCAAAGCTACTCCTGATGGCAGAGGTCTTGGGACGCCTCTAAAAGATTGGAAAATGACGCAGGGGAGGAGCAGAGCTGGGTCCCCTATGGTAGTGAGTGGGTTCTGGGGATAGTGGGGCCAAGCTGATGAATGCAGGGGTGCAGTGAGGACTCCGGGGCTGGGCCCAGCGGTGGGCTTGGGAGGCCAGCTGAGGTCTAGAGCTGCAATGCACAAGTGTTCCGCCAGTGGGGGGTGGGGGGGAGTGAGGGGGGTAAAGTCAGGGTTGGGTTGAAGTTAGGTGTGGGTGCGGGTTGGGGTTTGTAGGCAAACAATTGGGTAAAGTTGGGGCGCCCGAAAGTTGGGAAGGAGGAACTGGGTAAATATTGGAGTCCACTTAAACGGGCTGTGTCAGTATTGGGGTTTGGTGGGCTTTGCAGCCAGTCACCTGATTTCAGGAGTTTTGGGGTCCTGGGAGTGCTCGGGTGTTGGTTATGCGGGCAAGTGTATCAGGCCTGGTGCTGGGTTTCGGATGAAGTTGGGGCATCCCAGACCTTGGGCTTGGTGGCTGTGGAACCCTGGGTGAGGTCAGTATGCCGCCGATTGCTGGAGCACAGCAAAGGCGACCGGCGGGGCGACGCCCGAGGCTCCGGCCCTTGGCAGCAGGGGCCTGAGCCCTCCTTTGTTCCCGGCCCGAGGCCTGGAGGCGGGGGCGCCGAAGTGGGTCAGGCCCGCTCCGCCCCCTGCGCGTCTGCCACGCTCCCGCGCGCGGGCGGGGGACTGCGGACCGTGCGCGCCCCGCCAATCATCGCGCCCGGAGCCTGCGCGAGGCAGGAGGCGGGGCCGGGGCGAGTCCCGCCCCCAGCTCATGAATACGAGGCGTGGCCGCAGCCTCCGAGCCCGGGGATTGGCCGGTGCCGCGCGGGGCGCGGGCTCGTGGGCGGGGCCTGGAGGCGCTGTACATAAGGCCAGGCACCCGGCACCCCCCCTCACTCGCGCGTTAGGAGACTCGTCACCGTGTTTCGCTGCCTTCCCGCCTGCGTGAGGGACCTGCCCGACTCAGCGGTGAGGGCCCTGGCGGCGCCGGCTCCACGGGCCCGGGCGGCCCGTAGCCGCACAGTCGGGGCAGCGGCGGCACGCCCCTGGGTGGGGGCGGGCCTGGGGTGGAGTCCGCCCCGATGGCGGCGAGAGGCAGCGAGAGACCGGGCCGAGTCGCGGTCGGAGGTCGTCTCCTCGGTGGCCTAGGCTTGCCGAGGCGAGACACCGCTGCAAAATGGCGGCGGCGAGCGCGAGGCTATGCCTCGCGAAATGGCGGGAGTGCCGAGTTCCCGGATGGAGTGGCGCAGGCCGCGCACAGAGCGCATGCGCGCGGCGCGGGCGGGCCTGGGGCGGGGCCACGTGGCGGGGCCCATTCGGGACCCCAGGTTTCCCGGTGCGGTGGCAGGAGGGCAACGCGCCCCCTCCCGCCGTGCCGCACTCCGCATCCCGTTGTGCTCTTTAGTAGAGTTGCGCGGTTCCAGGCCTGTGTTTCCCAAGCCATTTGGCAGGGGCCCCGGTCCGCAAAAGGGTCCCTCTCAAGTCAGCACCCGCTCTACATTTCGCACGTCTGAGCCCCTCGCCCCAGATTCATATGGAGGCCCGACCTATGTCCCATTTTGCAGCGGACCATTTTGCGCCTGGGTGACTGTTAAGGAATTAAGTTTCTGTTGGCAAAGGAGGCAGAACAAGGTGCACTTGGCCGGTTATGAAGTAGAACGCAGTTGCTCTCCGTGTCCATCCCTAAACGTACCCTAAGACAGCACCTGGGGCCCAGAGCCAGGGCTGCACTGAAAAGTGCGCAGAAGCAGACCCGGGTGTGGTCCCGTCCTCAGGGAGCCCCTCTGCTGGGTAGGCTTGAGCAGGAGAAGGAGGTCCAGAGTGATAAACGAGTTCTGAGTGTTTTTGAATTAAGTTCTGGGTGTGGCTTGGGTGATTAAGTGGCAGAAAGGTAATTTCCCATTGAGTTCCCAATTTAAGCTCTTTGTGGAAATTATAACGGGGTGAGTGGTGAAGCCTCTGGAGGGTTTCCTTGAGGATTTTCATGTTTGTTACAGACTGCCATGGCATCAGATGAAGGCAAGCTTTTCGTCGGAGGGCTCAGTTTTGACACTAACGAACAGTCGCTGGAGCAGGTGTTCTCCAAATACGGACAGATTTCTGAAGGTGAGGCCAGCGCCGGCCAACGGCTGAGCAGGGCTGCTCCTGGGGAGGCTGGGTGTCAACTGCAGATGTTTCTCCTGCAGTGGTGGTCGTGAAAGACAGGGAGACTCAGCGGTCTCGGGGTTTTGGGTTTGTCACCTTCGAGAACATTGACGATGCCAAGGACGCTATGATGGCCATGAACGGGAAGGTGAGAGGCACAGGGTTTGGGCTCCTGAGTGTGGGAGGTGAAGAGGCAGACCTAAGCCAATTTCTCTTTTCCAGTCTGTGGACGGGCGACAGATTCGCGTTGACCAGGCCGGCAAGTCATCTGACAACCGATCCCGAGGATACCGAGGTGGCTCTGCTGGGGGCCGGGGCTTCTTCCGTGGGGGCCGGGGCCGAGGCCGTGGGTTCTCCAGGGGTGAGTGCCAGTCTTGGGGCCTGAGGTCCTTGGAGTCATGGTGGGGGTGCTGTTGGCAGGCCAGTACCCACTTGTTTTGTCCTCCCTGTCTATAGGAGGAGGGGACCGAGGCTATGGGGGAAGCCGGTTCGAGTCCAGGAGTGGGGGCTATGGGGGCTCCAGAGATTACTACAGCAGGTGAGAGTGTGGTCTCGTGCTGGTTAGGGCACACTTCTGTCTGGATTCTGGTGTGAGGGGCTGAGCAGACTGAGGGTCGAGGGGCGTTCCAGCACCAACATGTGTTCTTCCCACAGCCGGAGTCAGGGTGGCGGCTATGGTGACCGGAGCTCGGGCGGGTCCTACAGAGACAGCTATGACAGTTACGGTAAGTCATGCTCTGAGGGCCTGCGGTGGGAGCTCAGCAAGCCCTCTGTGAGTGACGTTCAGACCTTGTCACTGCTTGCCCATAAGGGACGAGACTGCCTTCTCAGGTCTTGCTGCCAGCGGCCATTTTTGCCACAAAACAAAAGCTAAGCCAGACTGACCAAGGAGGAAAGGGAGACGAGGGGCCCGCCGAGCAGGCAGCATAAGTGCATGTGCGGCCGCCCGGCCCCGCCGCCCTCGGCCATGGGGGGGGTTGGTTGCTCCTGAGGCCACAGGGCCGAGCCCTCCAGGTCTGGACCCGGGAGTGGAATGCTGCCTCTTGTTGCGTGCTTCAGTGCCTTTACACTGTACCTGCTTCTTGTTCTCAGCTACACACAACGAGTAAAAATCCTTCCTGCTCAAGATCGTCCTTCCAATGGCTGTATATTTAAAGATTTTGGGAGCTTCGCTGAATCGTTAATGTGTAGTGAACACACCTCCTTGTACCCACTTTTGTAGTCTTATCGGTTCTGATCTTGTCAAACACAGCTTGACTGCTTGACCCCTAGATGGCCTCATTACTAGATTTTTTTTAAGGAAGTGCTGTTTGTTTTTAAGGGTTTTAAAAACATTTTGAAAAGCACTTCAGATTTCACTTTTTTTTCTTTCTTTCTTTTTTTTTTTTTTTTATCATGAGCCATGAGTTTTTTAGAAAATCATCGGGGTCGTGTGGGTTTTTTGTTTTTGTTTGCGGTTGTTACCTTTTTTATTAACCTTTCTATTGGGGTCAGCCCTGTGAAGTTGGGTGGGTACCCCAATCCAATCCTCCCTGAGATCGGACTCTGAGTCCACTTTGTCAGGAGCTGATGAAGCTGTGGCTTCTTTCCAGCTCCACATACTGTTTCTGAGTGTAGCTCGGTAAGACCCGCCCCTGGGCAGCAACAGAGGGGTCTGGCCTGTTTGGCCCATCTGTGCTGTGTGTGTCCCACAGTCGCCTTGCAGACGTCCCTGAGAGGTTCTTGAAAATGTTTATTTATATTGTCCTTTTTTACTGGAAGACGTGTGCATATCCCATCAATGTTGTATTTGAAGTGGTTAAGGAATTCTTGTACGCAGTTTTCTTTGGCTTCACGAAGCCGATTAAAAGACCGTCTGAAACGAACCTCGCTCTGCCAATTTCCCTTTCATTGCACAGCGCACTCCTGCCGCAAGCATGTGGCACTCAGATCACAGCAGAAGGCAGCTTGAGAAGCAGGTGTGCGAGTCCTGCCTGAGGTCCATGGAGAGCTAGACCAGGAAGGCAGAGCAAACTGACGCTGGCGGGCCCCTTGTGACAGCTGACTGCCACTGGTTCCGGTTAGCTGAGCAGGTGGGGGATGGGAGTGCGCAGGCCAGACCGCAGGGCAGCCCTGGGAGGCTTCTGGCAGCAGCAGCCAGAGGGCTCCACGGGGTGGGCAGCTCAGCAGAGACAGTGGACGTAGGGGCACCTGACGCTTACCCAACTGCCCTAGCCTGGGAGCAGGCCAGGGAGCAGACAGCAGGCAGTGTCCCTGGGTGACTGCCGACAGACGGCTCGTTAGCTTAGCCTTGCTGTTGCTTCACAAGTTCTGAGCGTTCTCCGCTAGCCTGTGGAAGCTGCAGCCCTCGGAGGACAGAAGTGTTGTGCGCCCAACAGAAACCTCTGAGACGCAAGCTGCTCCCTTGGCTAGCTCATATGTGGAAATAGCCCTGTAATTCGAGGTAACTCCTTTCGCTCGTGTCCACATCCCTCCTCTTGTCGAGCTCATTTGAAAGTAAAGTCACGTGCCCGGGGAATGTTCCTTTGACTGGTTTTTGTTTTTCCGTTTTTCTTTTTTCAATCAAGCTAGAACTAAAGTCAGACCCTGGCCGTAAATCCCCGCCTGCGGCCAGGGGAGCGGCCCAGGCAGTAGTCACGCTTCGCAAGTAGGTTCGATCCGTAAGCGGGATTGGAGACCACCGAACATCCTGTCTTTTGGATTTTTTGTTCATCAATTGACTGTCTTTTTCCAGACCTCCTTAAGTCACGCTCCTAACCGTAACGCTCTGATGTCTGTTACCGCCATGAGTTTTTTCCCAGAGCCCACTTCAGTCTCTAAGCAGCTCCGTCCCAAGTGGGTTGCTGGCTCTGCTTAGGGATGGAAGGTGGCCTGGCCCACCTGAAAGGCACAAGCCTGCCCTGGGCACACTGGCTCGTGATGGGGCCTCCTGCCAGAATGGCCCCGATGACTAGCTTGACACCCTCCTAGGCGCTGTGGATGGTTTCAGGGGAGGTGGGGGGGGCAGCTGTGAGCATGTCCAGGACCTGAGGAGATAATGCTCCTTTGCTTTGGCAGGTTGAAGGGAGGCCAGTGTGATTCAGAAGGGTGGCCTGAGAATGTTGAAGACCTGGGGTTACCGTCCCAAGAGGGACTTCACCTGGGAGCAGGAGCCAGAGGCACAGCGCCCTGCCCTCTCACAGCTTGTTACCTGTAAGTGCTTTTCTGCGTGGGGTAAGGGACGTCCTTTGGTGTGTTCTCTGGTGTCCTTTTCCACAGGGAGCATGGGTGTGCCAGCTCTCCTTCCCATCCCTCATTTTTCCAGCAGGTGCTTCGTTGGCGTGGTTGGGGTGCGGGCCTTCAAGTTGCTCCAGGAGGATGGGTGTGTTGACAGTTCCCATATGGCCAGTACTCACCTGCAACAGCATGACAGGACCGTGGAAGTCAGATTTGAATAAAGGGCGTGCGTCTACCCAGAAATCTTGAGTCTGGTTTGGGGCGTGGCAGTGGAGGAGGGTGGGTCCCTGAGCCTCAGGCGGAGGCTGTGTGGGAAGAGGTGGGTGCTGGTGAGTCCCTCAGAAAAAGTTGGCCTTGGTTCAGGGAACAAGCTGGACCAGAAGCAGGCCCGTCGGTCACTTCATTGTCTTGGGTTGTGGGGTCTGAGGAGGTGGAGGTGTGCTCCCCGGGGCTCCTCATCTGAAGTGGGCACCCAAATCTTCCAGGCTCCTGGCAAAAGCCTTGGGCAATGGACCTGAACACTTCATCTGTACTGCACACAGCCCAGCTTGCTTCCTGAGCTGGTTTGACTCCTGCTCCAGTCACAAGGTGCGGAGAAGTTGGACCCTTGGCCTGTTGGCCCAACTCCCACCAGGGCTGGTAGGATGGCAGCTGTGCACCCGAAGCAGTCACTGTAGTGTGTGGTCAGGTTGGCGGAGGTGCCCTTCTACCCCTTCACCTCTTGGGTATGGCCCGGCAGGATTCCCAGGCTAGGGCACATGGGCCTCTGGGAACGCCCAACCTGCAGCAATGGCCACCTTGGTGGTCCCACCAGGTCCCCTAGGGTGAGCCTAGCTGGGGACCAGAATAGCTGAGTTGCCAGGGCCACCTCTGTGAGAGGGAAGCCCCAAGGGCACTGCTGAGCAGGCCTTGGCCTGGCCTCTTGCTCTGGTTCGGGAGTGGTCTTGGGGTGCTGGTGAGATGTCGCTTCCCTTGCTGCCCAAACTCCGCTCTGCAGGCGCCCAGCTGTTTGACCTGACCCCCGGGACGTGAACCTCGGTGTGGCTGTGGCGATCGGGGCGGGGGGCAGGTGGAGCGGGGCCGCGGCGCACTGGGGAGACGCACGGGTGAGGCGCTGCAAGCGGCCGGGGCGGGGCGTCCTCGCACTCGGCTCCGCCCCCGCGCGCTATTGGCTAGCGTCGCCCCAGCACCAATGAGTGACGGGGCCCGGGGGCGGGGCGAAGTCCTCGCTTCCGCCAGGCTATGGGGCCGCGCGCGCTGCCGCTCCTGCCGGCGCTGCTGCTGCTGCTGTCGGCGCCGCTGTGCGGGGCTGAGGGGTCCGCTCCTCCGCCGCCGCGACCCGCGGACACCACGCTGCCGCCTCTGCAGGCCGTGACGAACGGGAGCAAGCCGGCCGCGCTGCGCAACAGCACGCACCCAGGGCCGCCGGGCACGCCAGGCTCGCCGATCGCGCGATTCTTCTACGTGCTCATGGGCTTCTGCGGCCTGGCCGCTGTCTACTTCCTCATCCGGGCTCTCAGGTGCGTCCGGCGCACGCCGCCGCCGCTCTGGCACGGCCAATCAGCGCGCGCCTTTCCGCACGGCGTCACGTGGCTTGGGGGCGTGGGCGGCGAGCCGGCGGTCACGTGGTGCCCTGGTGCTTCGTGACGCGGCGGTGCGGACATCACTTCAGCAGAAGTGGCGGCCGATGCTGCAGCGTGCTTTTGGGGGGCGGCAGGGGGCGCCGGCCTTCCGTCCCTCCTGCACCGCCTCCGCCGGGCGACCCCCGCCAGTGTCAGGACCGAGGCTTCCTCTCCCTTCCCCGCGCCCGTCCCGCGCTCGGTCCTGGTTCAGGACTACCGCTTCCGCCGTCCGCTCCTTGCCCGGGCAGGTCTCCAGGACGTTCACCACACTGGGGGTACCGTGTCCGCGCGCTTTAAGTGGGGGCCTGGCCGTGCCCCGCCAACACCCCCGTGCGCTTGTTCTGAGCATCTGCCACAGAGAGCCCCCCGCCTTCCTCTGTGGACGGTCAGGAGCGAGGCTTTCGGCCAGAGACAGCCCTCGGCTTGGTGCCTCTGTGCCCCTCACCCCTGAGGCTTAACTATCTCGTCAGTGGAGCGAAACGAGGCTCCCCCTCCAGGGGTCCCGACCCAGGAGCCCGCCAGGGGAGGCATCCACCTCCTGCTTTCCCTCAGGAGCAGCTAATGGTTAGAGGCACCAGAGGCACACAGTAGTGAGAAGGCTTCGCAGCAAGGCTTTGGGCGGGGCAGAGGACACGGAAGGCAGGAACAAGGGAGGGATCACGGGAGTGGGTTGGGATGGGGTGTCACTGGCCCCACAGGTGACCAGACACGGCCACTGATGGCGCCTGGGACTGCTTCCAGATTGAAGAAACCCCAGCGGAGAAGGTATGGGCTCCTGGCCAACACCGAGGACCCCACCGAGATGGCCTCTCTGAACAGTGATGAAGAGACCATCTTTGAGACAAAGAACCTGAGATGGTAGCGCAGCCCTGTCCCCATTGCCCTGGCTCTGGGTGGGTGGGCAGGCGGGCAGGGTTGGACAAGCGTGAAGGCCGTGTGCTTGCAGTCATCCAAGTAACCCCCCAAGCCTCAGTTTCCCATTTAAGATGAGAAAGGGCTACAGTGCTTGAGTCAGAGTTCTGGGACCAGCCCTGAAGGCCATGGTCCACACTGCGGGTGCTGTGGAGGTGGGTGTGGTCTCCTGGTCCCAGGATGAGTGAGCATCATGTGGGGAGAGGAGGGACAGGGAAGGGGGCTGGACTGAGGATGCAGGGGCTGCTGGCCTGGGCCGGGCCTGGGAGTGACATCTGTCCAGCCCCAGCTTGTTGGGGTGCAGGTACAGAGGCCGGACCATGGGACAGTTCTGATTTCCTAGGCCCCCCAAGGGAGGCACTGAGATGCGGCTGTAGCTTCCCTGGTCTGCTGCCACCCCTGTCTGGGAGACCCCCTTGTCCTGGGTACACGGGCAGAGCCAGGCAGGCTTGGGGAGGGGAACCAGTGACCTTGGCAGGGGCTGGACAGGTGAGAAGCTCCTGGGGCACAGCTCCACATCTCTCACCCCTGCCCCTCATCTTCCAGATGCTCAGATTGGGGAGGTGGTATTTCCAGCCACCCTGAGGGCCTACTCCCAGGGCCGGGACACCCCCGATTCTGCAGCTGACCTGAGAGCTCATGTGGGGACCACCCAGCCGGCCTGAAGCAGCCTTGGTGCTCCACCTGGACAAGGATGCCATGTACAAACCAGAGGGACCCCGGCAGCACCACACAGGGCTGTGAGGCCTACTGGTCAGGCCGTGACTTGTTCTGCTGACCCTGCTCCATGGGGACACAGCAGCCCTGAGCTGAGGCCTGGCGAGCAAGTGAGCCAAGAAACCTGTTCAGGAGCGCCTTCCTGCTGGGTTGGGGACAATAAAGGCAGCAGTGGCTCTTTGACTGGCACCCTGCTCCACACTGGGCCAGACCTGCATCCCAGTTCACAGAGCGGGTGTCCGCCGTCCAGGATCACGCTGGCCTCCTTTGGCCTTGCTCTCAGCGGTGCAGAGGGTCTGGGGGAGCCCCACAGTGTGAACAGGGAGGGGTTGGATCTGCCAGGCTTCCTCTTCTCTGCTACGTTCAGCCTGGGGACCATGCCCTCTGGGACCCTTGCCTCACCCCACTCACCCCCGGCACCTTTGCTGCTCCTCCCCCATCTGTGTCCCAGGGAATCATTGCTGAACCTGGCCCATCCGGGCACCTCTCGTTTTCAGTGAGGGGCCACGGGGGTCCGCCTGTGGGCCTCGTCTTCCCTAGACCCGCTGTATCTGGAAGTGTCCAGCTTTGTCACCCCTGCCCCCTGTAAATCTGACCTTAGAGAGTGGGAGGGAGGAGCTGGTGGGTGACCTCCTGCAGCCTGAGGCTCCCCTAGGTCATTGGCCAGTCACCACGGCCATGTCATTGGTAGGAGCTGCCACCAGGCGGCAGCCTCGGTTGCCTGGTCTCTGCCCCTTCTGGGCTCCCGTGTGGCTTGGGCTCGCCAAACAACCATCGGGGTGGGGAGATAGGTCCCTTTGGGGCCTCGTTTTTTTTTTTTTTTTTTTTTGCCTCATCCCAAGCCTCGCCTTGTCTCTATGTCCACTTTGGGAAGACCCCTCACCACTCCCGGCCTGTCCACAGCCCGCCGACGCGCCCTGCCAGGGCTGAGCTTACCTCTCCGCCCATTGCCCGGGCAGAGGCGCCATGGCGAGCTGGTCCCCAGTCTCCCTGCTTGCTGTCTGCCTTCCGAGCGCCACTCACACTTCCCTTTCCCTCTCCAGTGCCCAGCTTCCCCTTGCAGTGAGTTCTCCCTGAGGGTCCCCAGCGCCCCCGCCTCCATTCTTTGCAGACCCTCCAGGGGTGAGGCGGTGAGGCCAGAGTCTAAGGGAGGACCCGAGGTGTCCACACCACCTGTTCTTTCCCCATCTACCCGCCTCTGTCGTCTCGGTCTGCACAGCCTGTCCCCTGGCGTCCCGGCGCTTCCGCCCATGCCCCTGCGCCCCGTCTCCGTGTGCGACTCGCCAGGACGAGCTTTTAACAGGCGCGCAGACACTGAGCTCTCCTCCCCCCCCCCCGCCCTATGATCTGCGCCCCTCTCCGACAGCTCTGAGCACTTTCTCGAACTTCAAAAGGCACATTAATTACTCTAATGAGGTCAGGAGAGACCCCGCGTTTGCCAGCCGGAGCCGGGAACGCGCTGCCCGGCCTCGGCCCGCCGCCTCCTGCTCAGCCCCGCGGGGCCGGGCGGGGCGGGGCGCCGCACCCTGTGCGTCCAGGCCCCGGCGCACCCCCGCGTCCGAGGTCGGCGCACCGTAGGCAGGAAGGCCTCGCCAAGGGTGCTGCGGCTCCCTGGTACAGGACACGCCTGGGGGCGCCGTCGCAGCGCCCTCGGGCCCGCGCGCCCCGCCCCTCCCGCGTGCCCCTGTCCCCATGTCAAAGCCGTCCCCTCGCTCCGGGCACGGTGGGGCCTCTGGCTCCCGGCTGACCGCTCTGTGGCTTCTCCAGCTCAGCAGTGGGGACGGGCGCGAATTGCTGAGGCCCGACGCCCCGGGCTCATGGAAGGGGTGGCAGCGGGCAGGGGTCGGGCCTGTCGTATAGGGTGGGGGGCGCCGCCGGACTTGGCCCCAGCACCCAGCAGGGCCGCATCTCGCTCACCAGAAGTCAGCAGGCGGGGCAGCTGTGCCTTCTTGGGGTTCCTGGAAACCTCAGCGCCTCATCTTCCTTCTTCTAATCTTCCTCCTTTGGGGTCTGAGCTGCCACCCCGCTCCATGATGTCCTGTCCCAGGCAGGTGTGGTTGTCCAGTTGTACCCAGAGCTACACTGCCCGACACAGTAGCCACGTGTGGCTGTTCCCGTACACACTAAGGGCGGAAGGTGAAACCGAGCTACTGCTGTCACTCCGGCCACACTCAGCCTGCCTTGCAGGCGCAGGGGCGGGGGCTACCTGTGTGGGGCGCTGCAGGTCCTGAACCTGTTGGTCCCAGGACGTCTAGCCCCAGACTGGCAAGTGGTGGCAGTGGAAGGCTAGGGCCTGTCCAGCCTTGGTGCTGGGAGGGTGGGAAGGAAGGGGGAGGATGGCAGGGAGGGAACCAGCAGGGATGAGGGCCTGTTCAGGGAGGCAGTGGCCTTGGCAGCTGCGGGAATCAGGCTAAGCCAGACACGAGGGTGGGAATGTTTGTCAGCAAGAGAAAGGAAGAGGCTTTTATCTCCCTTGACAAAAACGGACAGCCTGGGGGGCTCCCCTTGACCTCCCCCCCGCAAGGGCAGAGTGGGCTAGCCCCTTTCTGACCAGGGGCAATGGAGTCCCTGGCAGCCAAGATCCCATGCTCCTCACCACCCCTTCCCACCAACCCCTGCCTGGCCGGGCTGCAGTGTCTCACAACTGCCAGAGCGGGCAGCGGATTTGGTTCCATTTGTGCTGTGATGAGAAGTTTCCCCACGTACCATTAGCCTTCTCCACAGCTCTGTGGCCTTTGAGGGCCGAGGGCGTGCTGGACATTGGTCCCCAGTCTTGGGGACTTGTCCTGCGGTGCAGATGACAGGGGTGATGGGTGGTGGGGTCAGGGGGCCATGGGTGCTGGGCACGGATGCTGAGCACAGGCTAGGGGCCAGGTCCGGGCCTGGCTGGGACAAGACCTTCCCTGGGTCTGTGGTAGATCTTCAAGGCCTGAACCCAAGACGCATCCCTGTATTCAGACTGGGCCTGATGTCTGACTGTTGGCTCCAGAGGAAGCTTGCTCCAGAATGACCCCTGACCCCAGCTGAGCTCCTGCCGAGGCTGGAGGCTGGGACGCCCCCAGCTCTGGGAGGGGACAGGGCCTCTTGGGTGCCCACAGCAGGCCGTGATGGGCAGCTGCTTTGTGCCCCCACCCCTACCTTGCCCTGGGCAAGGCCTTGTAGCAGCCCAGCCCTCCCTTCCCCAGTGCTCTCCTCCGGGCACATGCCTTTGTTCCTGTCCCTGCTCCCGCTCTGACCTTGAGAGAGACAAAAACAGAAGGAAAAGGGAGCTTCTGCTCAAATCCGCTCGCGGTGGCCGCTCTCGCAGCGGTGGCCCCTGCATGCAAATGAGCTGACCCACCACCGGCCTTCATGGAGGAGGTCCCTCCGATTGCTGTGCCCTTCCCACCCCCATGCGTGGGTTCGCTCCCACTGGCTGTGACAGGAGAGCTCCTGCCTCATCTCTATGAAGTCCCATCCAGCAGGAGGGGTCTTGCCCAAGGGCAGGGGGAGCTCTTGGAAGAGCCTCCTTGGCAAGGCAGGATGCCAGGTTGGGTGGGCAAGCTGGCACCCTCAGGACCTTGGGTCCAGCCGTCAGGACTCTGCTCAGGAGGAGTCTGGCCCTCTGTCCTGAGAGAGCTAGAAAGCCCGCCCAGGGGCATCCGGGATGCTGGCCGAAGGCCCGCCAGGTGTCCCCAGCCACTTGTGCCTCTAGGGTCTGCCCCGGCCACCACCTGTTGTCAGGTTCCCACTTCTTCCGTGGGGCCGTGGGGCCCACTCTGGGACAGCCATGTGCAGACAGTTCAGAGGACAGGACCCAGAAACCAGAACACCCAAGACAGGCTGGGCTGCCCCAGGGGTTGGAGGCCTGAAAACCTCATTCTGCGGGGTTCAGGGCACAGGGCGGGCCAGGCCTCGAAGGACAACCAGAATTTTAACGGGAATCACTCCAGGCTGGGAAGTGCGGCTGGCACGAGATAGCTCAGGGGACATGTGGCACAAGCCCACCATGTAGTGTGACTGGGGTAGGCCAGCCTGGCATCCTCGCTGTGCCTGGCCGAAGGCTGGTCCACTGATCTTTGGCCTCTAACAGTTTGTTTTGATTGTTTGTCATGTGAGACCTCCCAGAGCCCTTGGCTCCCATACCCTGCCCCCACCCTGGGGGACACGGAAACACCCGGAGAGGCAGAGCCAGGCTGGGCACTTGGTGACAGTGTACCTTCTCACATGCCGGGTCAGAGGGAGGCTGTGGCATGACTGAGGACAGAACTAGAGGTCAGGTCCCAGCTCCTTGCGGGTATCGCCCCAGGGAGCAGTGACTCCAAGCCCCCTTCCAGCCCTCCTCGCCCACGGGCGCTTTTCCGTGTGCGTGCCCACGTGCCGCGGTGCTGGGGGAGGAAACGGGTCCAGAGCGACGTGGCTGTTCCCGGGGCGGGCGCGGTAATGGACTCAGGTGCAGTCAGTCCACCGCCAGGCCCTCCGCCGGCGCACGGAGGCTGGGAGCCGGCGCCTGGCTAGGGGTGTGGGGTCTGGGTCTGAGTGCAGGGGCGAGGTGGGGGGCGCACATCTATGCCTCCGGCTCCTAGCACCAGCCCGGCGCTGCAGACGGGCTTGGTGGCCTCGATAGAGGTGGCCTAGGGGACCTCGGGGCCCCGGGGGCAGGGCCCGTGGTGATGGTGGGCATCCCGGGGCCGCCGGACCCGGGCCGCCGCCTGGGACGCTTGGGGCCAGCGCTGCGGTGCCGGGGGCTGCGGGCGCCCCCGCCCTCTTCCGCGTGGCCGGCCCGGCAGGAGGGGGCGCCCGCGGCCCGCCCGGCGCTGGCGGGACAAAGGCCGGAGCCCCGGCCCCTCCCCGGCGGGCGCGGCGGCGGCGCCCGGGGACCCCGGCGCCCCGCCCGCCGCCGCCTGGCTTCGCGGCGCCCGAGGTCGCGCGCGCCCGGGCGGGGGCGGCTGGGGATCTCCAAGCGCCGGCGCCCGCCCGCTCGGCGGCGGCGGCGGCGGAGGCGGAGACGCGGCAGGGGCGGCCCGGCAAGCGCGGCTCCGCACCGGGGCCATGGCGCCCGCGCCGCGCCCGCTGCTGCCGCTGCTGCTGCTGCTGCTGCTGCCGCCGCCGCCCGCGCCGCGCGCCGAGGACGCCGCCCGCGCCGGGCTCATCGCCGACCGCCACGCGGTGTACTGGAACCGCAGCAACCCCCGGTGAGCGCCACGCGGCCCGGCCCCCCGCACCGGACCCCCACACAGGAGCCCCCACCGGGCCGACCGCCGCGCCCCGCGCCGCCGCCCTGGACGCGCCCGGTCCCCGGGAGCGCCGCCGGCCGGAGTTTGGGGAGCCCCTCTGGCGCCCGCAGAGCCCTGCAGCCCCTGAGTTCCCTCCCGAGCTTGGGGGATCCCTGTCCTCTGGTCCCTCCAGGGAACCCACCTTCGGAGCGGGTGGGGATCCCCGGGGACCTAGGCACTGAGCTGCCCCCGGAGATGGGGACCAGGGTCCCCCAGGGCGTGTTCTGCCAGCCGGTCCCCAGATTAACTTGGGGAAGTTGGAATGTCCCTTCCTATTGACCCGAGGTCCCGCTTCACTCCAGGGACCTCTGGTCTCCATTCTGAAGTCCCAGGGATCAGTCCCGGGAGTCTTGACCGGGTGGGACCCTCTCCTGTTCCTGTAGTGCTGGCGGGGAAACTGAGGCGCAGGGGGGCTGAGCGGCTGGCTCAAGGTCACGGTGAGGGAGCAGAGCTGGGGCAGGGACCGGGTGGCCTTGCGCCCAGCCTGCCACGCCTGGCCCACACGCCTCCTGTCCCACCCGCCTGCACGACCTCCTCAGCTCTGGGTGGCCAGTGCCAAGTACAGTTTGGGGGACAGCAGAAGCCCCTGTTGGAGCAAGAAAAGTTTGCTGGTGACTGACCACGTCCTGGACACCAGCAGAAGCCGCTGGGCCGTCTCTGGGTCCCAAAGGCTGAGTGGGCTGGGGGTCCCATGGGAGATGGGGCTCCCAGGTTCCGGAGCTCCGTCCTCAGCCCCCACACTCGGGGTCACACTGCATTCTCATGTGGCTGAGCTGCATGTGGGGGACCGAGGGACCGGCCTCCCCGTTCCCTGCTCCCCTGCTACGGGTCACTTTCTCTGTCGCCACGCGCCAGCCCAGCTGCTCCCTGGAATCGACTGCCCCTCACCACCCTCCGGCCTCAGGCAGAAAGGGCAGCTCTGGGACGGGAGCACTGGTCCCCGTCCTGGGGACAGGGAGAGCGCCTAGCTCCCCCTAGGCGCCTCTGCGTCCGGGTTGGACCCCATAGCAAGGCCGGCCGGCCGGGCTACCGCGAAGCCGTCCCCAGTCCCCTGTGCGGCCGGCCCCACCAGTCACATGTGGCTTTGATTAAGGCTCCTCCCTGCCGCGGCCAAGCAGGGAGCCCAGCGGGCAGCGCTTCCGCGGCCCAAGTTTTCGGTTACAGCTCCGGATTCCCGTCCCTGGCGTGGCCTGTCCTTTGTTCTAGGAAACACCAAACACACGAGGAGCCAGCGAATGGGGACAGCCCGGGGCCCCACCTGCCACGGGGCCAGGCTGCCCGCAGGGTCCCACCAGGGGCAGGAGGCGCCGGTGCCAGTCCCGGCCCCCCTGGCCACTCGGCCACCTCCTGTTAATGGCCTGACAGCCCTGCTCTGACCAGCCACCCGAGGGGAGGCACCGCTTGCTGGGCGCAGACCCCAGCCGGCAGGGCCTCTCGCCTCCCTCTCCGCTTTGTCCTCTTGCCCGGGGTGTCCTGGGTGGGAGGGTGCCACCCTGACATCTCATGATGGGACTGGGGTCCGGCTGGGTCCAGATTGGGGCTCCGGTCATCGCAGAGGGCGGGGGCTCAGCCGAATGGGCCACAGAGCCTTGGGGACCTCTTGGGAGGTTTGGTGTTCTGGGCAGCTGGACCAGGACTGGCACCCAGAGACCGGGCGTCCCAGGCACAGGAGGAGGGGAGACAACGGTCCTCGGAGTCCAGGGTGCCCAGTTCGGGGACCGCGGCACCAGGGAGAGCGCAGGGTCGGGGAGCGTGAGGCAGTCTCAGGCACAGAGTCGAGAGACAGGCCCGGTCAGGGAAATGCGAGGATGGGGTCAAGTCGGAGATGGGTGGGGGCATTCGGGAGACAGGGACACAGGGCCAGGGGCCTTGTGA
Organism: Cynopterus sphinx; assembly: GCA_030015415.1. Lineage (NCBI taxonomy): Eukaryota > Metazoa > Chordata > Mammalia > Chiroptera > Pteropodidae > Cynopterus > Cynopterus sphinx. Next base: position 36,935,397 of record CM057390.1, on the reverse strand, counting down.
GAGGGGCGCTCACAAAAGGCACTGTGAGGAAGGGACAGGGCCAGGCTGGGCGGCTCGCTCAGGCAGGGGACAGAGGGGCCACACAGGAGCTGAGGGACGGGTGGGCACAGACAGGAATGAACGGGCACTGTGGTGAGGCCGGCCACCTGGCCAGCGGGCCTGGCAGCCACAGAGGCGGTGGGTGGCCGTTTCCCGCACACGTGCTCTGGCCCCGCAGGCCACCTCGGGCACACAGGCGGCTGCAGACGCGGCGGAGCGAGCCCCATGCCCGCCTCCACGCCGTCGCGGGGGTCCCACCGCCATCCAGCACCCCGCATCCCCACCCGCCGCCGTCCATCCCCTGCCCAGCTGCGGGTCATCTCCGGGCCTGGCCCCAGCCGGGCTGACCGCCCTCGCCTGGCCGGGCCACGGACGAGTGCAGGATGTGCATCTGCATCAAGTTCGTGCGCGTCTGAGTGTGGGGGGGCGCAGGGGCTGCAGGGTGTGCCCGCGCATGTCAGGGTGTTCTCCCCAACATGCGCAGGTCCTGGGGGCGCCAGGAGATGCGTGTCCATGTGGCGCACATGCCTGTGCCCGCAGCAGGATGACGTGCCTGTCGGCGTGTGCGTGGCCTGTCTGCACAGGTATCCGCGTGAGTGCCTGAGTGCCGGCGTGGGGGTGCGTGCATGTGTGTTTGCAGGAGCACGTCTGGGGTCTGGGCTACATGTGCGCGTGTGTGATGGGGGAACGTGTGTCCGTGTGTGGGCTGCGTGTTTGTGTGTGTCATTAGCGTGTCTGCATGTGCAGCCTGGCTCTGGTGGTCCTGGGCCTTGCAGATGGTGGCACAGCCACCCCCTGCCCACCCACCGGCTCCTCCCCCAGCCTCTCTGCTAGGGGATGTGTTCAGGTCCCCTGGGCCCATGCTGCCTGTGGTGCAGTGGGGCCTTTGAGGTTGAGATCGGGCACCATGCAGGGCGCCCCAGACCCCCACAGGCCACGTCACCAACGGGAGGGCAGCGACCATGTCCCCTGGAATGGCCCGGTGGTGAGACCAGGGCTCAGGGAGGTGCTCCCGTGCGGAGGGGGGCCTCCGGGGCCTCAGTGGCAGGTGACGGGGCGGGGTGCGGCTGTGAGGAGGCAATGCCGCGTTTTCGCGTTTTGCCGCATGAGGCTTTTTGTTTTGTGTGAAAGATGCTCGTCCAGCCCGCTCGGGGGGCTCGAAGAGCAAGGCCCAGCAGGTCTGGAGACTTGGAGACAGAAGGTGGGGTCCAGGGTGTCATCGGGGGGGTCAGACTCAAATTTGGGGGTCCCGGAACCCCGGGCGTGACCTCGGGTGGGCGACTTGGCTGTTTGGAGTCCCTGTGTCTCCTCTGTGCAGAGGGAACTGGCAGGCTGTGCCCCTCGCGATGGCAGCAGAGCCTGGTACGACGGGCTAGGCACAGGCATGGCCTGATTCAAGGGGCTCACGGGCCCCCCGCAGAGATGGGAAACCAAGGCTGTCCGGTGGGCCAGAGGAGGGGCCTCTAGGCCCCCAAATCTGCAGTGACAGCTCCCGTCTGGGGTGGGGACAGCAGTGTGGGGACCGGCAGTCGTGAGGTGTCCCCACCTGCTAGGGCCCTGGGCTCCCTCCATCCGAGTCGGAGCTGGGGCATGCCGGCCTCCTGGGGTCTGCTGGGCCGTCCGGTCCCCCCAGCCCCGGCTCGGGTCCCTCTGCACCATGGAACCCCTGGGCGGCCTCAGCGGAGACAGAAACCGAGGCTGCAGCAGAGGCCCGGGGCCGGCCATGGGCTCAGCCAGGTCTGGCCTCCTCCCACCCAGGATGGCGGGGCTGGTGAGTGGTGGGCATCTTCAGCTTTCAGGGACCCCCACAGAGGTCCCGTGACGTTCACGGGTCCCTCAGGTCACGGGTGGAGGCAGCGCTTGTCCTGGGGGCAGCGGGTGCATTAGTGAGGGGCCGGGAGGCAGGTGTTTCCTTCCGGGGGTATCTGCGGGCCCCAGGGTCCCAGCCCTCAGCCCGGTTTACCCCATGACCCCACCACCCCTCTCCATCCGCCTTAGACACGGGTGATGTGGCCAGCCGCACCCCATGGGATTGCTGTGGGGACTTCTCTCTCAGAAGGTGGGTGCGCAGGCAGGTCTGGCTGTGCCCCCCACCCTGTGGACAGGGCAGGCGCCCCCCAGTGCCCCCATTTCACAGGTCCGAGAACACGAGTCACCCGAGGCCACGAGGCAGCCGGCGCAATAGGATGTTGTCTCCCCTCCAAGAGGCAACTACGCGGGGGTCTGGCTGAGGAGTGTGGGGGACCCTGTACTGCGCATGCACTGGGGTGCGGGAGGGGTCACCAAGACAGGCTCCCCGGCAGACGTGCACCCGGGCTGGTCCGGGGGCTGGGGCTGACCCTGCCCCTCCCCGTTTATGGCCACCCTGCCCACCGTCCCCCCTTCCTTCAGCTCCGGTGCCCTCACACCCAGTGTAGCTCCTGTAGCTGCGGGGCCATAACTGCGGTGGTGGCCTTGCTGCGCTGGCATTCCTGGGTCCCAGTAGGCTGGTGAGCCAGGGGCGGGCCCCTCACCCCACTCAGGGTGGTGCCTCTGCAGGGAACGGCCCAACCCCCAAACTGGCGTGTCAGACAAAGCCTCAGGTTCCTCCACTCTTGCCTTAGCCCAACGTGCAAATACTCATGGGAGCGGCCGGAACAGACCGAAATTCTCACTAAGGGGTTAATGACTGACCTGGGTCTTTCCCAGACAGAGGGAAACTGCCCTTTCTGACCTTTGCCACCTTGGGGCTCTCATTGTCCCTGGGGCCCTGCCCCCCACCCCCACTGGGCCTCCACACGGAAATGTGTCCCCAGCGCCTCCTTGGAACGCTGGCTTTGGGTGCTGGGGCCCTGCAGAGAGCCACAGCGGGGACTCTGCCCCACTTGGGTGCAGGACGGGCGCACGGGGCCCTGGCGAGCTGTTCCCCCCCCCGTGCCTCAGTTTCCAGTCTGGGAAGGCGGCACAGCCCCCACCCCCATCTTGGGTGAGATCCCTAATTGGTTGCTTTGCTGGTAGCGTCTAATGACTTGACAGTTGCCCAACTAGAGCTAATTAGCTGCTTGCTGGGTGGCTGGCAAGGCTGGGGTGGCTGTGGAGGGTGGGTTGTGGAGCCTTGACAGGCAAGGAGCAGCTAGCTCCGGGCCGGGGGGCTGCCTGGAAGAGTAGGCATTGACAGGGTGAGCAGGTGGGGGTGAAGGTGTGGCTGGCAGGGCAGGCAGCTAGGAGATCTGAAAGCCTCCAGGAGCCCTGTCTGGGAAAGACCCAGGTCAGTCATTAACCCCTTAGTGAGAATTTCAGTCTGTCCCGGCCGCTCCCATGAGTATTTGCACGTTGGGCTAAGGCAAGAGTGGAGGAACCTGAGGCTTTGTCTGACACGCCAGTTTGGGGGTTGGGCCGTTCCCTGCAGAGGCACCATCCTGAGTGGGGTGAGGGGCCCGCCCCTGGCTCACCAGCCTACTGGGACCCAGGAATGCCAGCACAGCAAGGCCACCACCGTTTCAGAACCAAGCAGGGAAGAAAGTAGCACACTCAGGGGGCCAGAGCTTGGGGTGCTGGGGGCTTCCCCGAGACACATCTGCTTGAGGTCCTTGCCTTCCCACGGTGGTGGGGGCACTGTCTGCTACCCATGACCCCCAAACCTCAGAGACCTCAAAGTCTTGGCCTTTGTTCTATCAAAAAATATGTATTGAGTGCTACTGTGTGCAGGGCCCATGCGGGTCACAGGGAAGGGGCCAATCCCATGGTCTGGGATGGCAGGCTGTGGAGATAGAAATGTGATGGATGCCTGATGAGGTTGGGGAGGATGAGGAGCATTCCAGGCAGAGGGAATGGCACGTGCATAGGTCCTGGGGTGTGGACAGCAACAGCCAGGAGGCTGGTGCAGCTAAAAGGGAGTGACCTGGAAGCAGTCCAGGGTGATGAGTTTGGGGATGTCAAGGGACACGGAGCCTCGTGGGCCTGGGAGGACTGTGGATTTTAATTAGCACGATGAGGACGGTTTTGAGCCATCAGAGTCTGACTGATGTTCAGAAAGGTGAGGCCTGGATTTAGGAGGCCAGGAGTCTAGTGGCCGGCGAGCCACACTCTGAGCCAGCCAAGTGGCCTCGGTCTCCAGTGCCTCTTGGAAGGTGAACAAAAGGAGAGCTTGACCATCATGTCTGCTGTGGCGGGAGGCAGATGGGTGTAGTGGGGGACACAGCAGGGGCAGACGGGGAGAAAGGGTCACGCTGTGGCTCTACCCTGCAGAGAGCCAGGCCTCATGTACATCCCCAGCCATGGTGCTGGGAATGGGAGGGGACACTGAGACCCGGTGGGGTCAGGAGTCAGGATGGCAGTGCCTCCAGCCGGCACCCCCCCACACAGTTCCCCCATCACTGTCTCCCCCACAGGGCTGGCCTGGGTGCGGACTGGTTCCTGGATGGCCACCCAGCCGTAGCCGTCATTGATTGGTTGATCAATGGGGCTTTCAGTGGGGCCGGGAAGGAATGAAAATGACTTTTCAAACAGCCTGGAGCGGCTTCTGCATCGAGCTGGATGACAGGGCCAGTCCATGAGATGCCCATGCCCCCCTGCCAGAGGGCAGCCTGAGGGATGGCCGGGGTCCCAGGCTGACTCTGTCCTGGCCCAAACCTGTTCCAGCCCAACCCTGTCCCAGCCTATTCCTAGTCTCTGCCCGACCCTGTCCTGGTCTGACCCCCACTTCCTGAGTCTTGCTGCCAGACACATTTACTCTACAAACACTCTCCTGCCTCTGCAGGGGTGGGATGAGCTGCCCGACCTTGATGAACGCAGTGGAGCAGAGCAGGAACTGGCGGACAGTCTGCTCCCTCTACTCCCAGACCTGAAACTCCATGAGGTTCAACCTCAAGCACAGACTCAAAATCACCCGAAAGGGGAAACTGAGACCCGAGGGAGCAGGGTCTCCTGCCTGCCTCATTCCCAGCTCTGGGGGTCCCAGGAGCCCTCTGCCCTGCCTGATGCAGCATCTCAGGGGCAGTGGGGGACCAGCCTCTGCCATCTGATAATCTGGCCGCCCACTATGGTGCCCGCTGTGCCAATCAGCGCACCCTGCATGGGGGCCAAGTGGTCCTCCCTCCCGCGGTTGGGGCGGCTGGCAGGCCGGGCACGGAGGCAGCAGCCTGCACCCTCCCTGCTGTGACCCTCGCTGGGCCTCAGTTTCCCTGCCTGTGCAGGGAGGGAGGAGATGGGGGAGCCTGCCCTGCAAGCCTTCATGCTCAGGTCTTTTATGTGCTAATAAGCCCCTCTCGGGAGGCCCCCCTTGTCCCCCCTTGGTCCAGGCTGCGATTGCATGACAGGGACACAGGGGACCACATCAGGGAGATCTAAGGGCTCCTGGTGCTGTAGCCCCAGGCAGTGACGGAAGGGGAGCTGCCCAGCCCTCGCTGACCTCCATCCTGGCAAGACAAGGCGGGGTCAGGAGGGCTCCCCCAGGAAGGGGATGGATGGCTCTACAGGACAGTCTAAGGGGACCTCCAGGTCAGAAGCCGCGAGGCGGGGCTGGAGGTGGCGGTGTCAAGGGTAGGGGAACCTGGTGGGGTGATCTGGCGCTTTGGGGACAGCTGCTGGGCTGGGACTCAGCTGCGCAGGACACCGGGTGGGGCTGAGGGGTCCAGCCCGCGGCACCTCTGAGCCGGGCAGAGCTTGGGAAGGAGGGGCGGAGGCGTTCTTCACGCCGGGCCCTGGCCCCTGCAGGGAAACTGAGGCTAAGAGTGGGGGCAGAGCTTGCCTCCGAGAGGGCCCCAACACCGGGCCTTCCTGGCAGGCAGATCTGCAGGAGGAAAGCTAAGGAGGCCGCAGGTGATGGGCACCATGGGGGGCCGTCTGGAGGGGGGGGCCAGGAGTCAAGCAGTAACAACGTTTTGGGAGGACTTCCCGGTGGGGTCACAGCTCGTGCGGGGCCTGTTTGCCCAGAGGGGCCCAGATGGGCCCAGATGTCGGGCCTGAGGCTGGGGGGCGGGGGGGGGGTGTCTCGGAATCAAGAGGCACCTGCCCTTTGGCATGTTACCCAGCATGCCTGGTGGCAGCCCCTCCTCCCCAGCGCCCACCACACGGGGCCTGGTGGGGCGGGTGCCCGGCGGGAGAGCGTGATCTCCCGCCACCGGACGCCTCCAGGAGCAGAGTCCGCCGCGCGGCCTTCTAGGCCCGCCTCCCCCCGCCGCTGACCACGCCCCTGACGCGCCCGCCGCGGCCCCGCCCCGTGACCGCAGGCCCCGCCCCTCGCGGTCGGCCCCCGCCCCGTGACCGCAGGACCCCCCCGCAGGTTCGCGGCGGGCGCGGCGGGCGGCGGCGCGGGCTACACAGTGGAGGTGAGCATCAACGACTACCTGGACATCTACTGCCCGCACTACGGGCCGCCGCTGCCGCCGGCCGAGCGCATGGAGCACTACGTGCTGTACATGGTCAACGGCGAGGGCCACGCCGCCTGCGACCACCGGCAGCGCGGCTTCAAGCGCTGGGAGTGCAACCGGCCCGCGGCGCCCGGCGGCCCGCTCAAGTTCTCCGAGAAGTTCCAGCTCTTCACGCCCTTCTCGCTGGGCTTCGAGTTCCGGCCGGGCCACGAGTACTACTACATCTGTGAGTGCGGAGTTGGGGGGACCCGGGACCCGCGGGGGAGGACGGGCGCGGGATGGGGCCGCCTGCCCCCACCCCACGCCCCGTGCACTGGCCGGCGAAGCTGAGGCGAGCGGAGCCCGGCGGGCGAGGCCAAAGCCCGTGTTCCTCCCAGCACGCCCCGGCTCGGCCAGGGTCTCCCAGGCCCTCTCCATGTCGCCCCCCACCCCCGGGCCTGGGCTTTCGGGGGAGTCCCCGCTCCTTGCCCTTCTGGCTCCCGCCCTGTCCACTGAGCTCTACAAGGCTCCTTTGCCTTCTTTTCTCTCCACTTGGACTTTTTCCTCTTAATTCAGGAAAGAAAGGGTGGGAGAGGGGAGAAGGTGTCCAAATTCGCCCGTAATATGAGAAAGATTACATTTTCTTTCCGAGACAGGAGTTTCATAAAGATAATTATTGTGATTATCCCTCCTATCTCTGTGACAAATGTTATTCTTATCTCGTGCTCTTTATTTTCATCTCCCGGAGTGAGGGACTTCGGGTGCAGGCGTTGGTGGCCACACAGAGGACCAGCCAAGAGGACAGGCAGGGACAGGCCCGCCATAGCTCTGTGGGTGCCCACACCTGTTCACGTGTGTGCACCCACCAGCCCCGTGAGGCCTCAGGCCACTGTCCCCCTAACACCCATCGTGGTCCCTGAGACCCCCTCTCTCCTCGCTCATGGCCAATGCTGTGGGCACCCCCCCGGTCCCCTCCAGTGCACTTGCCCCGTGGGCCAGGAAGCAGGTAGCAATAGTGCTGGCGTTTTAGGCAGGAAAACCCAGCGTGCTTGCAGGTCCCTGTGACCCCTACAGTGTGGGTCCCACCTCCCTCCCAGGGTAATTGGCTTCAGCTGTTTCCCAAATGGAAACAATTGTCCCCGGAGCACCGACTGTGTGCTGACCGAGGTCTGGCTGGGGGGAGCGGCTCGCTGACAGGCGCCTGGGCAGTGGGGGTTTGACCCCACATGGGTCATTTGGTCACAGTGACTTTGAGCTGATCGACCGAAAACAAACCTTTTCATTCCTCACCTTCTGGCCTTACCCCGAGCTGCTCATGGGCAAGATGGAACTGGACATGGACAGACACCCCTGTGCCCCGTCCCTGGGGTTAGGGTTCAGCAAAGGGAGGGTCAGGGGGAGTGTGAGGGAGGGCTTCTGGGAGGTCCGGGTCGTTGTGTCGCACGCTTCAAGGTATGAGTGGGAGTTTTACGGGGCGTCACCCTTGGGGAAGGGGCTGACGGCGCCAGAGCCCCCTGCCCGTTCACCCCAGCCCTTCTCTTCCAGCTGCCACGCCACCCAACGCCGTGGACCGGCCCTGCCTGCGGCTGAAGGTGTATGTGCGGCCCACCAGTGAGTGCCCCATCCATGTGTCCTCGCTGGGGACCCACTGAGTGGCCAGAGGAGGCAGGGTGGCCACAGCACAGCCTGGGGAGTCACACAACCTCGGCAGTGGCCGCGGCAGGTCCCATCCCGGAGCCTGGGTCCCCCTCTGCCAGTTGGGACATCTTAAGCTGAGAGCAAAGGTCGAAGCCTGTGGCCGGGTCCCCCGCTGCGGCCTCTGCCCCAGAGAGCCACGTCGGGGAAGTGTCCCAGGAGGGCCAAGGGCCTGTGTCCTGAGCTCCTGAAACCTGGTAGCCACACCTGGAGACGAGGGGGCCCCGCCGCCTGGGGACGTCACCGGGGTGCCAGGCACACCTCAGCAGGGTGCCCGCTCTTCGCCCTGCTTCGCACCACTGGACAGAGAGCTCCGTGCCCTGAGGGACGGCGGCTGAGACAGGGCTGCGGGGGACGGGGTGAAGTCCAGGCCCGAGGACGCGCCGGGAAGTAGCGGGAAGCAGGTGGGACCTCTGGGGGGTCTGGGCTGCCGCTGACCGTCCTGTCTTTGTGTCCCCCAGACGAGACCCTGTACGAAGCCCCGGAGCCCATCTTCACCAGCAATAACTCATGCAGCAGCCTGGGCAGCTGCCAGCTCTTCCTCAGCACGGTCCCCATGCTCTGGACCCTCCTGGGCTCTTAGTCCCCACCTGCAGGATGCCGGCCCTGGCCCCACCTGGACGCCGTCTCCGAGACCAAATAGTGACACCCGCCTCTCCCATGACTGGTGCTGCTTCCGCCCGCGGGGGGCTGTCCACCCGCCTGGGGATTAGCCCCAGGGAGGGGACAGGCAGTGGACAGGACGCCCAAGGGGCTGTTGTCGGCATAGCCCCTGGCCCGGTCATCTCATCGGGGCACAGGAGACTCTGAGAACCTGTTGGTGATGTTGTGGGGTTTTTTTTGGTTTTTTTTTTTTTAGAGTATTTTTCATGGTTAGATCAGAAAACTTGAATTTTTAATTTAATTTATTCCTCGCTGTCGCCAGAGATTTGGGGAAGGAGACGGAATGGATTGGGCGGGGGTCCTTGGCCCCTGGAGGACAGGGATAGGGGACCCCTAGTCTGGTCACTCCATCCATTGGATCCTGGCTGGAGGTCATCGTGGACGCCCCCCAGGTGCCCCAGGACAGGCCAGCCTGGGGCAGAAGGGGCAAGGTGACACCCCTGGATTTTGGCCCAGGTGTCCCAGCCCACCTGCCAGCCCCAGCCTTGCACCTGGTGACCGGCTCCCACCGTGGAAACCTCTGCCGTCTCACTGGAGTCCACCTCAGAGTCCCAGCCCCCTCGGAACACAGCACCCCCCACTCCCCAGCCTCGCACGATCGTCCCCAAGGCCAGGATGTCACATTTGTAAATAGAGCCAACGAGTATATACTTTGACTGATTTTTACTGTATTCCTGAGGATGGACTGGACGTTTCCTTTTGTCCCACCCCTTCATGGGGGGGGGATTAAGGGATGCGGAACAGGTGGCCTTTTAGAATAGAAGCCTCACTCAGCAATCAGCTCGTTCCTCTACTCTGTGATTAATCGTGTTTATAAGAAAACGAGAGGAAAGAAAGTGGGCGGTGGGGGCACCACCCCCAAAAAAGCAGCCCCCTCCCGAAGATGCTTTGTTGCAGCAAATAGCGCGTTTATATGAATTTCATATTTCTACCCGCTTTCCTGCTCTGTGTTTTCTAAATGTCATAGATGAATCTATATGGTGCTCGGCCGCCGGGACTTTGCCGAGCGGCAGCCCGGGCCCGCCAGCGGGGGCTTTTGTAGGGGTTTGCATGGGTGGCGGCAGGGCCTCCCCACTCCCATCACGATCAACTTTGGATTCTGTATTTTTTTATAATAAAATGAGCGTGAACCTCGGCTGTGTGTCTGTTTGGGGACGGCTACCCTAGAGCGAGGCCTTCTCTGAGCCCACAACTCAAGAGCCGGGTCCCCTGGAGGAGGAGGGTCTTTGAGGCTGGATCTGTGGTCTTGTACACCATCTCGGGGCCACGCCCTGGAATGAGCATCCTTGCCACCCGTGGGCCTCAGTCTCCAGCCCCTGAGAAATGGGAATGAGCCCCCTGCCCCCGTGGCCTGCCGGGAGGATGGGGAAAAGATGGGGAAAAGATGGGCTGGCTCCATGTACACAATGGGGGCTGCTCAGGCATCACTCCCAGCACGTGATGGGGTTCTTCCGAACCCAGTTCTCCATCGTCAAGCACTGAGGCTGTGTGACTCCGTTTCCCTAACTGCCTCACCCCCGGGTTGTCCTCTCCTAATCCCTTCTTTGTTTTGCAAAAGGCATGCGTCTGGGTTGTAGGATCCCAGGGGCCTTCACCCCAGCCTAGCCTCAGACAGGCCACAGAGAGGCCCGGGGCTCTCCACAGAGCGGGAGAGCTGGGGTCTCCCCCAGGACTGCAGTGTCCGGGGTACACTTTGCCGAGAGGGAAGGCTCTCAGCTAATGAATTCGGCCGCGCCGGGCCCAGGGACAGGGCCTGCCTCTTAATGAGGCCAGCCAGCAGCACAAAGATCCCTGTGTGTCCCCTGCCCACCCCGGGCCAGGGGCAGGGGGTGGAGGATGCAGGCCTGTGCCCAGCACCACGAGGCGGAGTGTGGGGGACTCGGATCCCCGCCCCACTGTGAGGATCACAAAGCTCAGGGCGGGGGCCGCCCCGAGCCCCTCACCCACACACCCACCCAGCCACGGAGACAGGGAGCCTGAGGGAGAGAATTAGACGCAGCGGCCGTGACGTAGGATCTTGGCAGCTGACTTCAGTTTCGTTATTTGAAAAAATCTTTATTGATTGGTAATTCACACACCACGCCGTGCCCCATTTAAAATGCAATTTCACGATTTTTAGCAGTTTCACAGGCTTGTGCGACCATCCCTCTCATCCCAGAGCATCCCATCACGCTGAAATGAAATCCCGTCCCGTCAGCTCCATCCCACCCCCTCCCCAGGTCCTGACAACCACAAAGCCACTTCCTGCCTATGGGCGCGCCTGGTCCCGACGTGCCACACGAATGGAGTCGCACCGCGTGGCCTGTGTAGCCGGCGTCTCACTGAGCATCGCCGGTCCGAGGTCCGTCCACGTCGTGGTGAGTGTCAGTGCCTCCTGCTTTTCCTGTGTGTGCCCGTCCTGCTGCTGAAGTGCACTGGGTCGTCTCACCCTTTGGGATGTCATGAGGACTCAAGACTTACCTTGCATCACTTCGCACCGACATAGCTGACTCAGGACGTTGTGGAAGTTCAGGGTCTCCATGCTGCATCTACGTACCGCGCTGTGCCAACCACTTGGCATCTGTGAAAGTTTTAACATATGAGATGACCGTGGATGGGTCACCTTAGCTCTGGCCCCGCCTTAGGGCCCTGGCCCTTGCCATGCCCCCCACCCCGTGCACCCTTCCCGCACATCACTGCTCAGCTCTCTCCCTCAGGTCCTGCACATTAGGTCACATGTCATCTTGTGACCTCCCTGGCCAAGGGGCCACTCACCCCACAGTCCTCACTGACAAGTCTCTGATTCTTTACTCATCCATCTCCCCCATGGGGTGAGAACCCCCAGAGGGCAGGGTCCCAGTCTCTTTGGGCATCACTGAGACCCAGTGCCTGGCCCACTGTCCCCCCAGGACTTGTCTTCTGCTAAATGCACGCATGCACACAAGTGTTGCACAGCCACAGGCACCACGTGTACCCCGTACCGTGTGACGCATCTGGAGCCCAGGTCTCTGTGGAAGCACCCTTGTCCCTTGCTGGCCACTAGTCACTGCCTCGGCGGCCACCAGCAACATGCAGCGTGGCCACTCACTCCTGGTGCCAGTCTCAGCCAGAGTGAGACACCCACGCCACCAGCAGGCCCCAGGGAGGGCGCTGTTGGGATGCGGCCAGGCGCTGTTGAGATGCAGCCATCAGTATGTGAGTCCTGTTCGTCTGGAGCCCTGTGGCTTGAGGCTCCAGAAGAAAGTGACCTCCCTCCCGCGGCCAGTCATTGCCGCCTCGGTGCACGTGCCCAGCTCTCGCTGCTCCTCCCCGCGCCCCTCAGGTTTGGGGCGTTCCTGGTGTGGGGGGGACAAGCCCCCACAGCACAGTCCCTTCCAGCCCCTGCTCCCTGGTCCCGGTGCCCCTGTCTGCAGCTTGGGTCCAGGAAACGTCCTGGGCCACACCCTTGGGTCCTCTCACCCCACCCCCTGCGTCCTGATCCCCAGGACCAATGGGGGCCACACCGGGACCACAGCCACTGGTCCCAACGCCCTCACACCCCTCTTCCCAGAAGAAAGGCCGCAGTGGCTGACCCAGGGCCCACCCCCTCCAGTCCTCTCTCCCACCCCACCTCCGGCCCACTGGCTGTGCCGTTGCCGGCCCTCCCCTAGGCTTCCCGTGGCTGCGACCCTCCCAGCCTCCCCCAGTCTGGGTGCGCTTGCTGTCTACCAGCCCTTGGGCGTGGCCCTGCTTCCCTGCTTTCCTGTGTCTCCTCCTCTAGACTGTCCGAGGGCGCGAATTTTCCGTCTGTCTTGGCCACTGCTCTGTCCCCAGTACCTAGAGCATGCCTGGTATGCAGCAGGCGCCCACTAAATGCTTGAATGAACACATGCGTTTATGCGGACGCCGCACGGCTAGGAGAGTATAACACAACACTTGCATTTTCCATGCCAGTGTCGGCGACCTCAGCAAGCATTTGCTGAGCGCCTGCTGTGTACAGTGCTGGGACCCAGGACCAGTGAGGCCTGCCCCAGAGGCCTCCAAGCCCCCGTATTTGGGGAGTTTATGGGCCATGGAAGGAAGGCATGGTGTAGGGGATCCCGGTCCAGGTTTCCGTGGCCAGGCAGCCAGTGATAGACAAAAAGTGAATTCGAAGTCGGAGCCCCAAGGAGCCATAAATCACCAGGAGATGACACACAGCGGAAATGAAGTGGCCACAGCTGGGCTGGCATGGCCTGTGGGCAGACACCGTGGGGGCTGGAACCCTTCCCGCTCTTAGTTCCCCCTCGCAGCTGCTGGCTGGCCAGCGGGGACAGTGTACAGGTGATGATCATTAGGCCTGCTGTGGGAGAGGGTGGAGAGGGGCTCGTTCGCTGAGCTGGGGCAGGTGGCAGAACCAGGGGATGCACAGAGACCAGACCCAAGAACAATTTGGGTGTCTTCCCCGGAGGCTGGGGGCGGGGGAGACGCAGCCAAGGAGGTGGGCAGGGGGATGTGGGAGGCTCCACTCCCTGTGGGGGCTGCTGAGCCCCCCCATGGAGGCATCCAGGAGGCAGCTGGACCCGCTGTGCCTCTGCCTGCAGTGGAGGGAGCAGAACCCCGCTGGACTTCCTTCCCTGCCCGGTGCTGGAGGCAGAGATCGTGAGGCCAGAGACAGGGAGATTCCCAGGGGGCCGCCTACCCGGCCGCCTGACACCCACCATTGATCCGGAAATGGATGTTGAGAGGCCCGGAGAAAATCGATAGGCTGTAGGGGACAACACAGTGAGGGGGGCACTGAACAGAGCTGAAGGCCCGCTCTCCTGCGGAGGTGGGGAAACTGAGGCTCCCCCCAGGTGCACAGGTGGACAGGGTGAATCAGGGCGCCCCCAGGCCTCCACGGGTTCGGGAGCCGATCTGAGCGGAGCCCCAGGCAGTCCAGGGGGTGAGACCCCCGTGCCCACAGGTGGCCGGGTGGCCCGGGCGGAGGGAGCCCCTTCATGCCTCCACTTTCCCCAGGAAACATCCGTTCAGCCCACCAGGCTGTGTTGGGGACCCCAGAGCTGCCCTGTCCCGGAAGCCAACTCAGCCACACAGAGTTTGGGGGTTTAGGAGCCCCCATAAGGGCTGGCTGGCTCCCTCTCTGGGTCTGGGGCAGAGATCCAGGAAAGTTATTTCCATAGGTTTGCCCACCCAGGCCCCCCCTGGAGCTCCAGCCCCCAAGGGTGCATTGATGGAGGGCGGACAGGCGGAAGGAGGTGGGGGGGTTATTATTGATGGCGCTTTCTTGAGCCCCCCACCTGACAAGTCTCCCCCCTCCAAGCCTTTTTACATGATCAATTTCTGACACCACCGAGGGGCTACCCCTGTTTGACGAGAGGGAAACTGAGGCAGGAGGCAGGCACGTGGTCCCAACCCCAGAAGCGGGTCCTGTGGGAGAGAGAGGAGGTGGGAGGCTGCGCCCAGGGGCCCTCTGGCCGGGCGAACTGGGCAGCCAGCCGCCCGCCTGGCACCCCTGCCGCGGGGCCTGAGGGCGGGGGAAAGGCAGCTGGCTGAGGCACAGGGCGCCCCTGCCCAGGAACCGGAGATGGCTGGGGGATCCCGGGAGGTCTGCACCCCCCCAACCCACCTGGCCTGATGACTGGGAGATCCGGGGAGGTCTGCACCCCCCAACCCACCCGGCCTGCTGCTCGCCCTGCCGCGAGGCCCCGCCCCTGTGCCCTTTCCCTTTGAAGAGCGTCCCACCCTTCAGGGCCCAGCTCTGTGCTCTGGGCCTCAGTTTCCCCACTGACACACCGAGGGCATGAGCTGCGGTCTTAGGTGGTGGGAGGGGAGGCCTGGTCCCCTTCCACTACCTGTTGTGGCCAAGCTGGCCTCCTTGTGGGGGACTCGGCCTCCCCACCTGTGACCTGTGGTGCGCGGCTTGGGCTCCATCCCGGACCCAGCCTCTTTTTCCAGAGGGATCCCCCAGGGCGAGCAGTTTCTATTCTGGGCCTCAGTTTACCCTTCAGCCATGCAGATCAGATCCAGCTGAAACTGCTATACAGGTGAGAAAGCTGAGGCTGCGGGAGGGGCAGGCCCACCCCAGGCCGGCCGCAGGGCCTTCAGGCGGCGAGTGGGTCCCTGAGCTGCCCGTGGGCGCGTGGGGCTGGGACCCGGGCCTCCCGCCGCAGTAGCCCCGGTAGGTGGCTCCGGTGAACCCAGAAATTTGGTGCGGGCAGTGAGATCCGCAGCGGAGGCGCCGAGCGGGTGCGGCCGGGAGCAGCGGGGCCGCACTCGTGGGTGCTCTGAGAGCCCGTTATAATCCTGCTGTGGCGGGGACACCCCCCAGCACCTTCGGCTCGCCACCCGGCTCACCACCTGCCGCGCGCACCGGGAGGTGTGGTTTGCAACATCACACCGCGGCCGCCCATCAGCGGCTGCGGGCGCGGGATGCCCGCACCGCGGCCGCCGTCAGCCGCATTCGCCATGGGGGAGTCGGGGACGTGGCGCCGGGCGCGGTTCTGGACGCCCTGTGGCCAGACTGGGAAACTGAGGCACAAGGGATCCGCGTGGTCCCCAGCCGGGGGCGCCGCGGCGGGCGTCTGGGTTCCTGCACCGGCCCCGGTGTCTGGCACAAGGCGGGCAGCCTCGGTGCGCGCCGAACGACAGAATGAGCGTGTGCAGCCCTGGACGCCGAGTCCGGGACTCCGCCTTACCCGCGGGGCGCGGCGAGGGCGTGGGCCCCCTCTCCATCGCCCCCTTCCGCGCCGCGTGGGGCGGGGGTCCCGCGGGACCAGCTGTGCCGGCTGGCGGCGCTTTAACGTAAAGCACATGCCCACACCCGACAGAGAAACGCATCCCCCGGCCTGGTGACGCGCGGAATCAAGTCGCCCAGTAGGGGACCTGGCAGCGCCCGCGGGGTCGGGACGCGTCACGGGGCCTCAGCCCCCGCCGCCCGCGTCTGCCAGGCCGTCCCGCAGCGCGGCAGGGGTCTGGGGGGCGTGGCGGGGGCCGGGGAGTGAGACTCGGGGTCCACGACTTGAATGGTGCGCCCCAGGCCCCCACAGTCTGGGTGTGAACCAGGCCCGCTCCTTAGCGGGGCGCCCCGTCCCCAGGCCGTGGCAGCCCCAGGCATGGGGCGGCGGGGGCGGGGCCAGGGCCGCCCCCGCCGGCTGAGGCTGGCGGCGGGCCCCTCTCGTGAGGTCCCGGCAGCCCCGGTCCTGTGGGATGCCAGGCAGACCCATTCGATCCCGTGGGAAGGCCCCCTTGGGGCGCGCGCAGCCGCGGGGCCCGGAGCGGAGGGGCGTGGGGCGGGGCGGGATTTCAATTAGTCGAGCTAAGCGCCGGGCGGGCGAGGGCCGGTCTGGGGCCCGGGAAACCCATTATGAAAAGCCTCTAAATGTATGTAAAACCGGCCTCAGACTCGCCGCGGATTAGGGCTGGTTGCGGGGGGACCGAGGCGCGGGCGGGCGGGCGGATTAGCTGAGCGGGGCCCCCGGAGGGCCGGGGGGAGCCGTCCCCATGGCCGGGCAGTCCGGTGCCATTCCATCCCTGGGACGGGGAGCGCCTGGCAGAGGGGGTTCCGCTCTCCCTCTGAGAAGGACCGGGCGCTGGGGGGGGGGGGTTACAACCAGTGGCCCTGGCCTCCCCCCAGGATGCACTGTGGGGGCGCCTACCGCAAAGGCTGCCTCCTCGGGGGCTCAGATCCCCCACCGTGGCCCCCACACTTTCTCCTGGGTCCTGCCAACCTCGGGTTCCTTGCTCCAGCTGCGCCCTGCTCCCTGGACGCCATCACACCTGGAGAAGCCCTTCCAGTGGCCCAGGTGGGTGTGGGGCGGAGGCGGGAGATGCGCCCCACACACCGCCACCTAGTGGACCAGGGCGGGCCTGGCAGCCGAGAGACTGAGGCATGGGGTGGGGGCGGGCAGCCACCGCCATAGGCCTTGGGGCCTTTCCTGGGCCCCTGGCCTGGCGCTGCCCAGACACCTGTGTGTAACTGCCGCCCAGGTGCGGGGGAATGATCAGGAAGCGAGTGATTCCTGTTACTCCTTCGGGTCACAGGTGAAGTGGTGTGGCCTTTGGGAATCGGTCTCCGTGGGCTGCCTGGCCTCGCCGTGTCACACGAAAGGAAGTGTGTATCTCCCCGCGACTCCGTTTCCCCATTGTCATTCTCAGGGATGGCTTGATGCTGTTCCCAGCATGGGGGGTGGGGGCCGGGGGCTCCTGTGGCCCCCCTGCCTGGCTGTCAATCAGACTTGCTGGGCCCCTTCAAGTCATCACGGCCCAGCGGCCGTCACAGGGGGGTCATTCCGGCCTGTCCAGGATGGACTCGAGTGGAACCAATGCTGACGAGCGGAACGCACCTGGTGGGCCCAACGCCCGCCATCAGCCACCGCCTAGCCCGCTTGCCTGCACGGCTGCCTCTCGACATCCTGGCCGCTGGGCCGTGGCCCCCAGCTGGCCAGGATGGCACAAACGCCGCTGGGGCCTCAGCAGAGAGGCCCTGTGCCATGCCTCAGTTTCCCATGTAGCGTGGGCACGCCCGCCCAGACCACCCACTGTCCCTTTGAGAATTGACTAGAGGCTGTCTGGGCGGAGCCTCCCAGGACGTTCCCAAGAGGCTCGGCCAGCCCTCCGCCCGCCACCCAGCCTTTGTCCAGGAAATTCGAGGTGGCAGGGGGAACAGATCTGCTGTCCGCTTGAAAGAAGCCAAGGCAAATTTCGTTGACCCCTGACA
Source organism: Cynopterus sphinx (assembly GCA_030015415.1). Classification (NCBI taxonomy): domain Eukaryota; kingdom Metazoa; phylum Chordata; class Mammalia; order Chiroptera; family Pteropodidae; genus Cynopterus; species Cynopterus sphinx. The sequence continues at coordinate 36,918,015 of CM057390.1, read as the reverse complement.
CTGGCCTCTAATCCCAACCGAGGCCCTTGCTGGAGGGGGGCTTGGGAGATGGCAGGTGCGCCAGGGGGGCTTTCGGGTCACGGCCTCAGGGGCTCGAGGTAGCGGAGCTGCCCATCGGCCACGTGTTTGGTCACCACTTTGCGGAGGCCCCCCGGGGAAACCGAGGGCAGGCAGAGCCCTGGGGATCCATGGGCCCAGAATGCGGTCAGGCCCTGCCACCCTGTCGGAACCGCAGAGCAGGAGGGTCGTGCAGGCTGGCCCAACTGGGAAGGGAGCTGCAGGCTCGCTGGATGTCTGGCCTCTGACCAGTCTATGCCTGGGGAAGGGGGTGTCTGAGGGTCCCCCTGCTCTGGACCCCTCCATGGCTCCCCGGCCTCTGAGGCCTTGTCCAGTCTGTAACAGGGCCGCAGAGACGGTGGCTTGGGCCCTGCCCATGAAGCCTCCAGGCCTGGGCCGCTGTCTGCAGGCCTCCTGCAGTAGGTCCCTGGAGAGCCGCGTCCCTCTGGGCGCCCCCTCATGGACATGGGGGTACTGACCCCGGGGCTGGCGCGGGGATAAATCCTTGTTAATTAGGCCGAGTCCAGGGCCAGGCGTCCCCGCAGACGCTCCGGGCGGGGCTGGACTGTGGCCCTGACTCTGGCCCTGACCTGGGGCCACCGGGACCGAGACCTGCTGCCACCCGCTCAGCAGGGCTGGCTGAGGAGACGCTAAGGCCATTAACGTCAGGGTGGCTCCCGATGCCATCGCCTGATAAATGCTCCAGGAATAAAGGGGTGAAGGAAGGAAGGAGGAAATGAATGAGTGAGTGGAAGGAGGGAGATGTCCTGGCTCCTGCGAGCTGTGGCAACTCGGCCTTCCGCCTCCAGCTCCTTGGAGGCCGCCTCCAGAAGCTTCCGCCGGAGAGGAAGAGGCCACCCGCACTGGCCAGCCTGCTTCTCACACCCGGGCGCCCTGGTGCTCCCCGGCGGCCGCGTGTCTGTTCCACCCTGCCGAGCTGTTCCCCATGATCAATTCCAATTTGGCCTGGTCTCTGACTCTGCAGCCCGACCCTCCTCGGGGGCTGGGGTTAGGCAGGGGGAGGCAGTGGCTTCTGAAGCATCCGGCCACCACAGGGCTGTGCTGTCGCTGCCCCTTTCTGGGCCTCGTTTTCCCCGGCGGCGGAATGGGACGGGGAGGAAAGGCAGTCCGGGCCCAGCCCCGTTTCTGTCCAGCCTCAGGCTTTTCTTGAGTGCCAGCCAGGTGCCTGGTCCTGTGCTGAACACCAGGGACACAATGGGACGCAGACTAGACAGACCCGACGGGGAGTTCATCGGATAGGGGGCGGGGAGTGCAGTCCTGGCAGGGGGAGCAGCATTCGCCAAGGCCCTGAGGCAGCAAGGAGCCCGGTGCAGGGTGGGAGCCGAGGGAGGGGAGCAGGGTGGAGGGCGGGCGCGGCTCGGTGGCAGCTACTCAGTGTGAGTCCACTGCCAGCACTTATTTCCACCTGCAGAGAACTGGACAGGGGCCTCTGGGCCTCCCCCGCCCCTTCTCCCTGAGACCTCACGGCCACCCTGTAATCACACCTGTTGTACAGACGCAGAGACTGAGGTCACGGCAGGGACACTGCTGGCCAAGGTGACTGCGCTCACACAGGTCCTGGTGGCGTGGACAGCCCCTTCCTCCGCCATAGCCACCCCCTCCCACCACTACCCACACCCCTGTTGTCCCCACCTCCCCCACTCCCACCCGCACTTCATGACTCAGGCCCCCTTTGTTTCCACAGGGTGAGGAGGAAGGACGTAAAGAGGGTCCCAGTCTCTGGAGGTTGGCCTGAACCCGCCTGCCTTCTCTGTGACCTTGCCGACAGGCTTGCCTCTTCTGCCCTCAGTTTCCCAGCCTGTGACAAGACAGTACGAGAGACACTTCCCTCTCACACGAAGGTGAACTGGGGGGGAAGAATGAGGCCCTGCTTGTCAGGGCTGTGAGCACCCCGAGCCTGGCGCCCCATCCCCACTGTGCACCTCCAACCCCCTCTGGGCCCCTAGACAGTGGCCCTGGAGGGACGCGCCAGCGAGGGCCGGGCACCCCGCGCGGAGTGCGCACTGGGAGCCCTGGGGCCTGGGGCCGAATCGCCAGGAGTCGCACACCACCAGGACCGTGAGCCATGACCCCTGACCCCGCCACCGCACATCAGTGCCCACGTGAAATTCAGAACCTCCACCTCTGGGTGCCCACAGGTGGCCTGGCAGCTGGAACTGTGAGCAGCTGGGGAAACTGAGACCGATGCCTGTCCAGTGGGTGGCGACGGTGAGCACCCTTGGAGTTAAGGTACTGCTGAGGCTGAGACTTCTCAGGGCCTGAGGGCACTCTCCCCACCCATGGGCGAGGACCCAGTGACACGGAGGAGGGTGGGCTTCTCTGAGGAGGTGACATTTCAGCTGTGACCTGAAGTACGAGAAACGTCAGGTGGGGGTGAGCATCCTGCGCAGAAGCGACAGCTTTGCTGTGACCCCGAGGTGGGGTCCAGCATGTCACACTGGGACTGGGGACCAGGTGAGAGGTGGGGTGGGGCCAGCCCCCACCCCCACCCCCACCCCTGGCCTCTGAGGCAGCGGGACCTGTAAGCTCTGCGCAGAGGATGCTGGGAGCCCAGTGGGCGAGATGCAATGCGACCGGATTGCTCGTCTCACAGGCCCCTGCGGCTGCTGGGGACGGCTGTGGGCGGTCACGGAGGTGGCGGCAGGGGGGTACGGGGGACCAGGGAGGGAGCTGGGGGGTCCAGGCAGGGCCTGGGCAGGGAGCGGCTGGTTCTGACACGCGGGAGGCCAGAGTGGGCTCAAGTGCCAAGCGCTCCCGGAGGCTGGACTGCTGGCCCCAGGCTATCCCCTCAGCCCCCGGGTCTCGGGGTTGCACCTGTGCCCTCTCCTGTGTCTGCCAGCTTCTCGCCTGCCCCCCAATGAGTGGTTTCTGACTAATCCTCTTCAGAGACCCATTTTCTAGAGAGGGAAACTGAGGCACAGAGGGTTTGGGCACTTGCAGCACACGCAGGTCCCCTTCTGTGTGATTTGCACCCCAGGGGCCACGCTCTGCATCCTCGGCCACAGAAGGGCTGCGTCGTCCCGGGGCCCAGTCTCATTTTCACTGTGGAGCGGTGGCCCTTCAAGTCCCCGGTCCAGTTCGCGTCAGCATGCTGTCCGGCCTTACACGTCCCCATGCCCTGATGTCACTCACCGTGGGGACCGGGTGGGTCTGGGCGGCCAGGTGGGGTTTGAAGCCAACCCCGAGGTTCAGGGAGGGGGGCCAGCCCCAGGCTGTGGGTGCAGCTCAGTGGTTTTTAGTATGTTCTGGGCCAGCATCCCTGGGGCAGGGGTCTGGCAGCAGTCGACCTGTCCCCGACCTCTCCGTCCGTCCCCACCCTGCAGGATACTCCTGGGTCTGCCCACCTCTTTTGCTGCAGCCCTGTTCTGGGCCAGGCCCCGCCGATTGTCCCACACCCTTTCTGTCCTGGGGCAGCCAGAGAGACTTTCTGAAACCAAAAACCAGACTAGGACTGTCCCTGCCTGAATCCTCCTGAGGCCCCATCGCCCCCAGACTTAGTCCAAATTCCGGGGCTGGACATCCCCACCAAGAGGCTGGCAGGTTCTTGGGAGAGGCCCTCTGGGCGAGGAAGGGGGGGTGCCCCCTCTGCCCAGGGGTGGGGAAGCAGGTAGTGTGAGTGTCCCTATTTTTCGGGCAAGGAGACAGGCTTGGGGCTGAGGTGTAAGTCGAGGCTCCATGAACGCCCTTCTCAGCCGTAGCAGGCTGTGTCCCCCCAATGACCAGACCCGCCGAGGGCAAGGGCCCTGTCGTGCTCGGGGGCCCTGCGGTGCATCTGGGCCAGTGGTAAGCTGGGAGGGTCATTGTTAGAGCCCCTGAGACCTGTGGGAACATCACCAGCCTAATGAGGGCCCCCAGGCCCCCACCTGCCCGGGTAGGGGGAATGAAAGGCATGTCTTCCATCGAGCTGCCCCCCGCCCCTGCCCCAATGGGGCCGGGCTTTTGAAGTTAATAGGAAACCAGGAGGCTCCCATGTAGAGAATGGGACGCCAAGGGCTTAGAGGGGCCTTTGTGTGCCCGGCCAGCGCTGATGAAAGCACCGTGAAATCGATGGTGTCACCAGCACCCGCGACCATGACAGGCCCCTTGACACGAAGAAAACGAGGGGGAAAAGGGCTCCGAACAGGCACACCTCGCGTATGAGCAGCGTTCCCGGTGCCCGGATGTCGTGCCAGCTGGAGTTCTCGGCCTGAGAGGCGGTGGCCGTTCTTCACGCCAGGCGAGGAGCCCCCTGCCGTGGCCCGCGGCCCTCTGTTTGTATGCCTCCGGAGACGGGAAGCTCACTACGGTGCAAGGCTTCCCAGCATGGCTTCTCCGTGTGTGGCCTCAGGTGAAGATGACACTGAGCCTTACCTGGGCACGGCCTTTCAGAGTCGGGGGAGGGGGTGATACAGGGCGGAGGGACATCATGTTTTTAACCAGCCTTATTGAGCTGTTCGCATCCCTCGCAGTTCATTCATTGAACGTGCACGTAGACTTCATTCATTCCGTCTACGTGCATTCATGGAGTTGTATGTCCATCCACACAACCGATTCTAGAAGATTTTCATCCTCCCGGAAAGTAGCCCCGTTCCTGTCCCTCCATCCCCTGACCCAGAGGTGGGGGCCCCAGTTTCTGGCCTGGGCTCGGGCACCATTACAGTCCCCATCCACGGGCCAAGATGGTTGGGGGATGTGTAGGTCCCGGCCCCCGCCGGCCCCTGAAACCACTGCATCTCCTTTTCCATGAAGGTCTCTGAGATGGAGCAGAGACTGGGCTGGACAGAGGTCAGAGAGGACACAGCAAGGCCAGAGGTCACGTGGCGGGTGGTGCCACCTAAGGTGAGACCTGAAGGGAGGGGAGCCACACATCCATCCAGGCAGCGGGGCAGGCGTGTGCAGAGGCCCTGGGTAGGACAGCCTACTGGGTTTGCGGGGCCTCTGGGCGGCTGGCATGGCCGGCAGGGGCAGCCTGGTTTCTCTGCAGCGACACTGGGAGCCACAGCTGAGTCCAGAGCAGTGATGGAGGGGTGTGCTCATCGGAGGGGAGAGCAAGGAGGGCTGCCTGGAGGCGGAAAAGGGGCTCAAGGCAGAAATCTGCCAAAGGGACCCCGGAAGAAAAGTCCTCGTCCTGTCCTCTTGTCCTTCGTTTCTGTCAGTGGCCGAGAGATCAGAGGGAAGGGCTTGGAGAGCAGGCCTCCCTGTGTGGGGGCACCCGGAGTCCGGTGCCCTCAGTCCCCCTCTTAGTGGGGCCAAGCCCAGCTGAACCAGTGCCCTCGGCCTGCCTGGCACCCTTTGTCTGGCCCCAAATGCCCAGGGATGACTTGGGGCCTGGACAGGCGTCCAGCCATGAGGGTGCGCTGGGTCCTCGCAGCGTCCCACCTTACAGATGGGGAAACCGAGGCTGGGGCACTTGCTGGTTCCCAGGCCCAACCCCACGACTTGCCTGTTGGACACCCTCCCGGGGATGGACAGGATGGCGCTGTCACCGCCAGGGTCTGGGAGCCGCTGGGCCCAGGACTGACGCTCCGGGCGGTGTGGGCGGGAAACTGCGAGGGATATTCAGAGGAAGCCTGTAAACCGCGCGCAGAGGGGCGCGGCGGGTGGGGGCTGCTCTGGGAAGGTCACCCCGGTTTCTTGCCCAAAGGTCAGCTGCAGCCCGTTGCCAAGACAACGGCCCACTTAAAGGCGAGGCTTAAGGAGACCAGAGCTCCCACCCAACGCTCCGGAGGGGAGGGCACCATGGAGGGGGGCCCAAGTGGAGGGAGAAGGACCGCGACAGTGTGCACCCCAAAGGCGGGCGCCCTGCTGGGTCAGGGTCCTGAGGCAGCAGAGCTTGGGGGTCCCGGCCCCCTTTCCCTGAGCGCCTGGCCAGGTCCCAGCAGCCCCTGAGGTTGGGGGTATGTCCTGATGGCCCTGGGGACCGGGCAGCCACTTCCCTTTTCCTGCGGCCTGAGGACCTGCCCAGCCTAGGCGATGCAGGAGAGCTGGCCTCGGCCTCGGGACCACGGGGCTTCTGGGCAGCTACATAAGACACAGCCGTGTCCCCAGGACCTCACTCTCTGAGGGAACTCCATGCGCTGCTGCGTCCCCTCCGCAGACTGGCCTTTTGCTATGTGGGCAGCGAGCGACCGCGTGTGATCTTGGCCACGTAGAGAAAGAAATCAGGAAGGTCACTTGGTCACTGAGACAAAACGTGCACAACAGTTAGTCATTTCGCTCAGAACATTCCGCTACCCCCTCCTCCCCGGCCCCGGACACCACTCACCCTCCTCCCATCTGTGGACGCGCCTGTCCTGGACGTGTCAGTAAACGGAGTCATGCGCTGCGTGACCTTCCATGTCCGGCATCTCTCCCTGAGCATCCTGTGCTCAGGTCCATCCATATCCTGTCCCTCCCCCTTCCCACGGCCAAATGTCCCAGCCCCGTGCGGGCGCACACGCTGCGTGGGTCCAGCCCCCGCTGATGGACGCTCGGGTCTCCCTGCATTTCGTCTGCCGCGAGCCGCGAGCCCGCGGGCAGACACCCCTCTATCCCCGCTGTCCCCAGAAGCGGATCACCGCATCGCGTGGTGATGCCACGTTTCATTTCCGAGGACCCACCGTGGTGTCCTCGGCACAGCGGCCATTCTGTCTCCCCGCCACCAGCCGGGCCGTGGCCCGGTTGCCCACTTCAGCACCAGCACAGAGCTGGCCCGGTCGCCATGCGTTCGTTGCTGAAGAGACCCGCGTTTGGTCCCCGAGCCTCCATTCGCTGCTCCTTGGTGTCCCTGGGTCTGTGGCCTCGTCACCCTGGCCCGTGCACCTGTTGTCACAGGACCTCTCCCTGTGCCTCTGTGTCCGAATCCCCGCTTCCGCAAAGACCCTATCACATTGGATCACGGCCAGCACAGCCTCGTCTCACCTGGAGCACATTCCCCAAGGCCCTAATAAAGTCACACTCACAGGTCCCCGGGCATGGAGACGCAGCCATGCGTTTTCGGGAGACGCAGCGGAGCCCACAGCACTGAGGGATGAGAAACCACCTTCTTAAGGTTAGAGATAATTTCTGCAAGTGGTGCTGGCAGCAGGGGAGGGACCAGGCAGAGTCCCCAGTGACAGCAAATTCTGACCAGAGGGCCCGGGGTACGGGAGACGCGACAGCTAAGTGTGACAGGAGCTCCTGGGAAGAGTGCAAGAGCAGAAAGAAGATGTGGGAAATGGTGAAAGACCAAAGCCAGGCTGCCTCCTTGACAGCGACATGCCTGGGACACTTCTTGGCTGGAGAGAAGATGCTGCCACTGAACCTCGCTGTAGCTGGACGCGCATTCTCTGTGCGGGGGGCCAGGTGTTGGGGACCCCGCGGGCCCGCCTCCCGACTTCGTCGGAAACCTCACGTAATTCCAAGGTGAGGAGTTAAAAAAGAAAAATACACTCCAGGGCCGTTCCCAGGAGCGTGAAGTCCTGGAAGAGATTCCAGATAAATGTCCATTTAGGTCTCGAGGTGACAAAATGCTTTCCGAACAGGCTCTCGGGGCTGGAAACCATGGACTGGACGCCCGAAAAGCTCCTTAGAAACCACATTGTGTCGGAGTTGGGACTTACAATCACATTCTTCATGTAAACACATCTGTCATGATCCCACAAAGGCCAGCGAGGCCGCAGATGAAAGGGCCGAGCCTGAGGAAGCGCGGCGCTCTGGAGAGGCACAGGTGGCCGGGCGTGACATGCTGTGACGCAGAGCAGAGAACTCACCCGAAAGGGGATGCCTTTCTTTCCTTTTCTTTTCTTTTTTTGACTTCACACCTAATAGAGACTTAAACCAGCTCCAATGCACGTGTTTGTTTAGTATCTATGAGACAGACAGGTTAAAAGAGACATTTTTCTTTTTACCAGTGGCCCATGTCCTTGATTTTTAAACGTCCAAGTGGAAGGATCAGACAGAGACAGACACCATACCGTCTCACTTCCACATGGAATCTTCAAAAAATGAAACGATCTGGCTCATGGCTGCGGAGATCGGGGCGAGGGTGGGGGGCACGAAGCCAGCGAAGGGCGCCTGAAGGCCCCACCTGCCAGGCATAAGAGAGGTAGGGGACTTGGTGTTCGTGGGTGCCTGTCCTCGACGCACTCCGCCGCGTATTTGAGAGTTGCCCAGGTCTTGAAAGCTCTGGCCACGAGATAAAAATCGTTGCCAAGCGTGCACATGCTCGGCCAGGGCAGCGACATACACAGGTGTTGAACCACCGCGTCGCTCACCGCCGAGGAGCACCTGTGACCGTGTATTTTAAATTTTATTTAAATGTTTTAAATAAAATAAATTTACCCAAAAAACAAAATTTCCTGGTGCAGCGGAAGGCACGTGGCTGCCTCTATTATCATCACCCGCAGGTGCCGGGGAGCAGCCGGGCCCTGGGGCGCCGCTTCCAGAAACGCGTCTCCCCGAAGCCACAGCATCCAGGGCTGCGCGTGCTCCGTGTGTCCGGCGGGCGTCCCCTGCTGGCGGCCAGAAGGTGACCGGCCACCGTGCTGGGATGTGGCTTGGCAAGACAGAGGGTCAGGCTGTGGGGACGGACGACAAACTGGATGTCTCCCCAGAGGACCGTGCTGCGTGGCGGCCTCTGCGGGACGCGCAAGGACAGTGTTAGGGAGACGACCGGCATGCAGGGCTGATGGTGACCGTGTGGGGGTGTCTAGCAGGGGCGGCTGCCTGGACGTCTCCATGGGGGAGTGCCTCGGGGGCGGGGGGCACGCACATCTACACCCGTGATGCCCGCTCGGTCGTCGGCACTACGTCGGTAGCGGCCAGCGCTTGGTCTCGCTCTTGCCTTTTAATTCCATGACGGCGCGGCCTGGGCCTCCTGTGCTGTCACTGCCGGTCCCTGTGAACCCGTCAGTGTTTCCGAATAAAAAGTAAAAAAATAAAAAATAAAAAAAGAGAGAGCAGCAGGTAAAATATGACCCCGCTCGCGGAAAAATAGACACCCCAAGGGGTGTCCACAGGGGACCGACGACGGGGCGTCTCTTCGGCATCTTTTCCTTTCCCCTTTGTCCATTTTCTGAAATAAAAAAAGTCTATGCCGTGTTTTTACGGCACAAAAACAAGCAGTTTTTTATTTTGGGAAGACACAGACCTGTGTTTTGCAAGGTGGTGTGTGCCTTTTATATTTTTGAGTTCAGGAGGGATGAATGGTCACCGCTGTCATCTGTGGTGCCCCCAGACCCGACAGCCGGCTATTTTACAGTTGTCACCGTTTCCCAGAGGAGGGTCAGGGAGGGCACTGTCCCCTCTTGTCCTGACATGGCATTAGTGTCAGCCGGGCCGGGGCGCGGGGCCGCCCCTGGACCCCTGCCCTTTGGCCCCTCACACCGCGACCGCTGGATCTCTGCGCCTTGCTGCCCGTCATGGGTCACTCCCTGTCTTCTGGGAACAGGACATGGCATCGCCAGGAACATGAAAAACACAGAAAAGCTCCCAAAGCCCCAAATCCCGCCCCTGAACGCGCTGCGGCCGAGCAGTCGGCTGTCCGCATCGGCGGCGGCCGGGCACGCTGAGGTGAGTGTGCCAACGCGGCGCCCTTCACTGTGGCTTTGTGGCGCTGCCTCTCAGCCGTGTTGCTACCTGGCCCTCTCCCCGGGTAGACTGTCTTCTGGGACCACATTCTTGGTGCTTTCTCCATCTTCCAGGAGGGGCCGCACGCGGGTGAGCTCCGGCCAAGACGTCGCCCGAGGGGCAGATTCTGGACAGATGTCGCCCAGTGTGTTCAGGAGGGCTGCCAGCCCCGGCTCTGGGCCATGGGGAAGAGAGGGACTGCGCTCAGCCAGGCGGGCTGACCCCCTTTTCCATCCTGGCCGGTTTCGACGGCCCCGAAGTGGGTGTTGCTTTACCTTGTGGTTGTCAGTGACACTGATTAGTCCTCCTCCCAGGCAGCACCAGTTGTGCGTGCGGCTCCTGGTGCGCGCCACCTGTGTCTGCGTGGGCTCATTTCTCATCTGGGGTCTTTGTCTCTTTCCTCTTGGCCTGGGATGGAGGAGCCTAGTGTGGCGGTGAGGTGGCTGGCGTGTCTGGGGGCATCAGAGCCGGCGAGTCGCGTTCTGTAGCCTGCAGTCTCTCCCGGGTGGTGCCGGCTCCCACGGCGGCCCTGGGGTTGCCTGTGGGTCCGGGCCGGCTCGCATTTGGACGTGAAGGGGATGCATGGTGGGGGGAAGGCGTGCAAGGTGGCTGCCTGCCCGGTCCCCTGCTCGGAAACCGCACCCAGGCCAGGGGCACCCGCCTGCTCCTGCTGCAGCGAGAAACGCTGCTTTGTTCCGAGTGTCCCGTGCTTTGGCTTCGAGCAGGATTTGGCTTCCTGTGACCTCCTGGGAGATTTACCTGCTGACTGTATTAAAGTCCCCCAAAACCAGAACACCCTCCACGCAGCAACTCACGCACAGGAAGCAGGCGGAGCCGGTGTCCTGGGGAGCGGGCCCCATGGGGTGAGAGGGGCTGAGGCCAGGAGCCGGGACGACCCATGTGGGGCCCCCGCTGAGGCTGGCGGTGTGGCCAAGGGAATCCAAGGCCTCCACGTCCAACCTGGGCACTCACCGTGGGGTCACCCTCTGCTCCCCAATGTGCCTTCTGCCCCTGACCATGTCCCAGCTGCGGGACCAGCACTCGGCAGGGCTTTTCCCAAACGCCGAGCCAACAGCTGGCCACAGGGGCCCTGGGCCTAGGGGTCCTGGGGGGCCGGGGGGGCCCAGGGCAGGCGGGGCACAATGGCTGGCTGAGCCCCCCACGGGGGCCGGTTGGACACAGCTGCAGAAAGCCAAGGCCTCTCGGGCAGCGAGGCGTCGGGAGCACAATGCTTCTGTCATCCTGTATTTTCTGCTGTCCCCGCCTGTCGTCAGCTGTCCCAGGCACCTTCGTGGAAATCGGGGGCCTAGGGCCCTTCCAGGCTGGCCGTCTTTGTCACCGTTTCGTGCGTTCCTGCGGTGGAGACAATACGGGACACCTTCCTTTTCACCCCCTGGACAAGGCGTGTGACAGCTCTCGGGCCACGGCTGTCACGGTCAGGCTCTTGTCCATCTGGGCACTTCAGGGCTCTCTGGAGAGAAGGGAGGCCGCTCCCCATCCCCACACGGGCTCCACCCCATCGCAGTCCCTCCTCAGCCTGTACCGCGACCCGTGTCTGCTTCCCCGTGAGGATGTGGGGTCCCCTCGACTCCAGGTGACGAGGGCAGTTAGAGAGGGGCTGTGGGGTGGGGGGTGAGCAGCTACCTGGCCTGCCGGGAGCTGCGGGGCACTGAATCACAAAATACGCAGCACCCAGCCACCCAGAGGTCGCTGTTGAAGGGAACCGAGGGCGGATGTGGCTCTGGTGGCTGTCGCAGAGACGCACGGACAGCTGTGGTTCTCACGTCTGGGCACACTGCCTCTCTCACGGGTCCTGCCTCTCCCGCGTCTGACCCGACGGGGCTCACAGCCCCACGCCCCAGAGCCAGGCCAGTCCCCTTCCTCACCCGTGCTGAGGGCTGGTGGCTCCTGACGGGGGCTCTGTTCACGCCGGAGAAGCCTGGGGGGTCACCCCGCCCCGCTGGACCTCGGATTGTCCCATCCATGGGGATCGTCCTGCGGCTAGCACTGTGGGGCCTTGGGAGGGGGCGGCTGGTGTCCCGCCACCCCTAAGAAGTGCCATTCATTCGCTGAAATGTGCACGACGTAAATGTGACCATTTACGAGTGACCAGTTCGGTGATATTTAGTATAGTTGTGAGGCTGTGCACCAGCCACCTCTACCTGGTTCCAGAACCTTCCATCAGCCCCAGAAAGCAGCTCCGTCCCCCTCGGCTTCATCCCCACCCCCACGCCCTCCCGTGCCATGTGCGTGTCCTGAGTCACCGGAGTGAGCTCCTGGATGCAGGTGGCCGGCAGGCTCACGGCCCGACAGGAAGTGGCCCCTGCACCCCACGGGGCCCCGGGCAGGCTGCTCCCCAGGGAAAGTCGCACCTGAAAGCACTTCCTGCGTCTTCTACTCCCTCGTCACTTTTTAAACAGATGCAACTCGGCACAGCGTCTCGGTTCCCAGCTTCAGCCCCACCGGCCTCTCGGGCTCCGAGACGCGCAGCCCTACGGCTCCTTCGGCCCCCGGGGCGGTGGCGCTATCTCAACTGGCCCTGTTCCCAGTCTGGGCAGCTCTGAGGTGGCCGCGGGGAATCGTGTGGAAAGCCCCCCGTGGGGGCTGTCTTGCTTTGCTTCGTTTTGTCACCGTCAGTTTGAGGCCATGGGTTTGGGGGGGAGGATAAAGACGTGCCCAGGCCCCGTACAGCGCGTCTTGCTCCTTTCTCATTTATTGTTCATAATTAAAAACCTTCCCTGTCACCATGGGCACACAATATCACCTTAGTTTCAGGTGTGATATGAAGCGTTTTTTTTTAATTACTAAGTTTTTTGATGTTTTTTGAGAGAACAGAACCCAGAAAAAAAGAGCGGAAAATGCTCACTAATGGTGCCCACACATACGTGTACAGATGATACACGCAAGTGCGTCATTCGTGCGCTTTTCTGAAAGAAATCACGTGATTTTACAAACTGAGGGCCCTTCGCAAAAGGTGTTTTTACAAACAAAATGGCTTTTCTGAGCTGTGCTCACACACCACACGACACCCCTGCCAGAATACACAATGCGCCGGTTTCTGGGATGTCACATTGTTAATCAAAAAAAAATTTGGTGAAATACCCACAACGCAGGATGTGTCACCTTCGAGGCGTGGTCCCGCACAGAGGGGCAGGGCAGTGAGGCCGGCTGCTGGGTGGCCTGTGTCCTCGTGATGAGAGAATGCTTGGACGCTGACACGCTGGAGAGGCCGCGCAATAACCGAGGCGGAAACAGGGGGACGTGTCTACCAGCCAAGGTTGCCAAGGATGCGGATACCATGGGAGGCCGGGAGAGAAGATGTCTCTGTCGTTCAAGGGGCCGGTTCGAGGCACTCTGTCCCCGTTTTCTCGTCGCGAGGACACAAACAGGCCTCACATGCCGTCTGGGGGCTGCTGCCCCTGAAGCAGCGCCCCGCACGGCTCTGACGGGCTCCCCGCACGGAGGATGCGCCGGGACCCCGGCCTCTCCCACCGGCAGCGGTGGCCGAGGGTGGCTAGACCCCCCGAGGCCGGCCCGCCCTGGGACCCCTCCCTCCCACCGCGCGTCCCCGCCGGCCCCCCCACAGCCCTGGGACCCTTCTTAGAGCCAAGCGCACTTTCCTGCCACCTGTCGAAGCGGGTTCAGGTCGACAGTGGAATCATGACCCTGCCTGGCGGAGTTCCCAGGCGCCTGCCCCGCCCCGGCACTGCTGTCTTGCGCTGCTCCATTGTCACAGCCACAAACTGGCATCAAGACATCGTTATCAAGGGAAGCTCAGCGCTCGTGCTTTGTTCGGGCTGCTCAGCCCCCCCCCCTCCGCCCTGGATAAGACGGGACAGGGAGGTGGCAGGTCTCCTGGACCCCCAGGCTGTAACGGTGTCTCCCATGTGTTTCTCATGGTCGGATGGAGACAGGGGCTTCAGGCAGTGTCCTGCTGCCCCTCCCCGTTTCCGTGGGGTCCTCCATGACCTGGGTGACCGTCCCGCTGTCCCGGGCCTAGGTGCTGGGGCATCTCGGGCCCACCCTCGCCTCTCTGCTGACCTGGCCCTTCCGTTTGCTAAAAGTTTTTAGCTTTGGGGTTCTGTGCGTTTTGCTCACATTTTATGACCTTTCAAACAGAAAGGTGGCCCGTACCCTGCCATCCCACACAAACCCCCGACCTATCTGCTTTTAAACTCTAAGCAGAAGGAACCGCCCTCTGATGAAAACAATAAAAGGAAAAGCTCTTCCCCCCGCCCCCCCCCCCCCCCCGCATCTGAAACCCAAAGGTCACGCTTGGGGTTGAGAGTCCACGCCCAGGCGTTTTGGTCGTTCGTGTTTAGAAAGTCTGCCCTTGCTTGGGTTCCAGAAGGAAACGCACGTCCCAGTAGCCAGGGCTTCTCTCTGGGATGCTTCAGAGAAATCCCATGTCGCTTTTACCCCCAAGGGCAGCGCCTCAGCTGAGATGGCTCGAGAAAAGATTCTCACACAGCGGTGGGTGACTCGACACAGGGTGACTCTGCCCCCAGGGGACGGCGGAGGCATCTGGGATCATCTGTGGTTGTCACGCTGGGGGTGTGCCTCCGCCAAGTGGGCGGGGACCAGGGACACTGCTAGACACCCCCCAGTGCCCAGGCTGCGCCCCCAGTGTTGGAGGCGGGGGCCGCGCCCTGCCGGGAGCGTTTCCTTGTATGGGTGTCTGTCCAGTTTTGAGGCCCCCGGGGGCTAGGACCTCGCCGTCTGAGTCCGTCTGAGTGGGGGTCGCGCTTCCAGCCCTGAGCCCGTCTCTCCTCTGTGCCTGGGTCCCGCCACCCACACGATCCGCAGCTCACTTGTCATGGTCTTTCAATCCTGGCTCCGTCCCCTCGTGTCTTTGTGTCAGACCTTTAGCTTCGGCGGCGGCGGTGGCTTAAAAGCCGCCTTTCTATGCTCCCCTGCCCCTGGGGACAGGGCCGGTGAGGAGCTGGGAAGAACTGTGAGCTCTGAGGTCGAGGTTGTGTCCTGCGGCCCCGCGGCCTTCCGTGTCTGAGCAGCCTGGAGCTGCTGCCTGTCCCCGGGGCCTCCTGCCGCTTTGCAATTCCCTAGTCCCCAAACGAGCAGAGGGGTGTGGGGGGGAGGAGGATGTGGGACCCCATGGCGACTCCTCCCTTAGCGGCACAGCAGCCGCCCCCCGCCCTCAGCCTGGGGTCCCCGGCCTCTGTGTCCAGCCTCCGACCCTTCTGGAGCCTCTGGGTGCCCCGAGGAAGGGCGGTGGGTGCACTCCTCCATTCTGACAGTGGCACGGGCATCAGTCCCCACCGGGTGATGGGTCTGCACAAACGTGGCCTTTGAACGGGTCGCAGGGCCTCTGTCCCCAGCGAACTGCAGCCTTCTGTGTACGCATGCGGTCCATGTCCCCCGGAGCTCGTCCCTGGGTGTCCAGGGAACAGCGAGGTCCAGAGGGCCCTAGGGGGGGTTGTCTGGGCTGCTCTGAAGCCCCCCCAAGTCTCCCAGACAGGCAGGAATTTGACCCGACCGAGTGTGGTGTGTGGGGCCTCTCCCTAAGGGGGAAGGACCTGCCCGTGTCCCCACAGCCTCGCCTGCTCCCTACTCCCCCCGGCCCAGCGGCCAGGCTTCCTCCCTGTGTGGTGACGTGGGCGCCACTCTCCTCCGTGCAGGCCCCCGCCCCTCCAGCACGACAGATGACGGATTTCTAGAGCACCTCCTTTTTCGCGTGTGATGTGGGTTTGACTGTTCCATTTTGAAATCAGACAAAAAAGGCACCCAAGCTCCTCCAGCAACAACGTTTTGTAAACAGAGCAGCGGGACAGCGCAGTCCGCGGGCACTAGTGCTCCCGGGTGTCAAAGCACCCAGTATCGGAGCACCCGGTATCGGAGCACCCGGTATCGGAGCGCCCGGGTGCTAGAGTACTAGAGGCCCGAGAGGTCAGTGTACCCGGCTACGAGAGCATCCCAGCACTGGAGCGCCTGGGGGCAGGAGTCAGAAGCTGTCGCCCCCACCAAGAGCACCCCGCTCTCACCCGGGCTTCCCTTCCTCCCAAGGGACTCTGGAGCCACCGTCTGCTATGAGCACTGCAGGGACAAGGCAGATCAGGCCAGGGACTGGTGTCGGTCCATCCGAGGTTTAGGGCCATGGCAAGTGGACGTCGTGCCCAAAGGAAGTCTGTTCTGATCATTTTCCCTTTGACGTCCCTCCGTGCGGCCCGTGCCGATGTCGAAGGCGGGCGCTGGGCGCCCACACGACCGAGCTGCCGGAGGTGTCCACAGCCATGTTCGCAGCTGGGCCGCACCCCAGGCCGGGCGCCTGTAGGTCCGCGGGGACACGCGGGGCCCCGCAGCCAGGCCAGGAGTGGCACAGCAGAGCGCAGGTTCTCCAGCGAGGACAAGGGGCTGCATGGTGGGGACACAGACTCCCCAGACGGTGCGTTCGCTTCCTGGTGTGCTCGGCTGTGTCCCCGGCTCCTGTCACGCTGACTGGACTCCTCGCACCGTGGCTCCTGCCATGTGCTTGCCCGGCAACCACGGCGACCACAGCACAGGAGTGGACCATGGGGGACACCGATTCCATGTTGTGACAAGAGCCGTGTGGGTCTGCCCGGCCCGACGGCAGATGGGGAAGGGCACGGACCAGGCAGTCCAGCTCTCATAAGTGCCCGAGTCCGGTAAGGTGTCTGGGGCAGCCCCGGAGGTAGATGGGCAGCGACGTGGACCCAAAACGGTTCGCAAGGCCACTCTGACAGTCCCCGTATTTTTTAAAGCTGCTCCCCCCTCCCTCCCGTGAGAGTGAGACAGAGATAAACGAGCTCCCTTGGAACCCACTTTAAGTTCAAACTGCTGAGTGGGGGCACCCCCCGGGGGCGGGGAGGAGGTGGGGACAGTTGAGGCCTGGCAGGGGCCGGCCTCAGGGCTGTGCCGGGGGCGCCCAGCATCTGGGGACGAAAGGAGGCAGAATCCTGTTCCGCCCGTGTGTCCTGGAGGCCCCTGGGAATTCGGGGCCTCGTGTCAGCTGGGACACGGGGCCTGGGTGGGGGCTGGCAGCGGCGTCCTGCTAGGAGTCGCAGACAAAGAGGAGAGCCTTGCAGGGGAACAGCGCGAGAGAATGCGATGGAAGACCTTGAAGGAAACAAATGAAAGATACTGGAGGATCCTCCCCCCCCCCCCCACTGTCCACGAGAACAAGGAGGCAGGGACAGGAGGAAAACAAACCCTCACCAGGTGCCTTTTTGAAATGCAGATGCCGCTGTGCTGCCCGGAGCTGCCTGGTTGAAATGAAAGGAGAATCCCCGGAGAATCAAAGCAGCCAGGGTGGGAGCTCCAGGGGCCTCATCCCTGCGTTGTGGAGAGACACCAGCATCCCCTTCCCTGGGGGGGCTTGGGGATGGGGGGGAGGGGCTGGGGGAACGGGAGAACGGGGTGGCGGAGGGGAGCACGTTCCCACCAGGTGCCTGTCACCGTTCCCATCACAACAGTGAACATGGGAGGAAACACCCCGCGAGGCGTGGGAAACACTTGCTTATACGAACGGGTTAAAAAAATGATTTTTTTAATGAGTTTTAAATATGCCTGACACAAAATTTGCCATTTTAAAACCGTTCTTAAGTGTGCAACGCCACGGCCTTAGGCACGCTCACAGGTTGTGCAGCCGTCCCCAGAGCCCACCTCCAGGACTTTCTCATCGGTTGTCCCTCGCTGATGCTCTGTCCCCATCACACACTCCCTCCCCTCTCCTCCCCCAGCCCCTGGCTCCACCATCCACTTCCGGTCTCAGCCTCACGCCTCCGGTGCCCTCCCGTGAGTGGGTCACACAGGACGTGTCCTGTGTCCAGCTTATGTCCTCCAGGTCCATCACCGCCGCAGCAGGTGTCAGGATGTCCGTCCTTTTCAGGACTGAGTCGTACTCCACTGTCCGGAGGGACCTCACTCACTGTGTCCATCTTCTGTTGTGGACATCGGGCTCGATGTCCACCTTCTGGCCACGCTGTGTCCTGCGGCAGTGCGCAGGGCGGGGGACGGTTCTGCCTGCGCCTGGCTCCCAGTGCCCCTGGGATCCCGGCCCTGGAGTTGCTGGGTTGGACGGTGACCCTCTGTTTAACTCCTGAAGGACCCGCAGACCATCCCCACAGCGGCCGCCCCACGCCGCCTCAGCCCTGCGGGCTCCAGGGCCTGTCCGGGTGCCCCAGAGGCCAGGGCGTGTTCTCTGGAGGCCTGACGGGGAACGAGGACTCTGGACAAACGAAAGGAAAGTACTCGTCACCTACGGTCACGGTGTCAGTCTGCGCCCTGACAAGGCGCCCCACTCCAGCGGCTCCAGTTCCCCTCTCCGTGGGGCGGCCGGGGTCGGAGGTCATGGCAAGGCAGGTCTACGTGGGCGCGCGGTGCCCTAGCCATCTCCCCCTTGGCGTCTCATCTGAGTGTCTGTCCCGGGCCAGCACAGCTCTAGTGGACGGCACCAAGTCGTGAGTCCCAGGGGAACGACCTTAGACGTGCCGAAGACAAACGGCTGGCGCTGAGGCGCGTGGCTGGTCCTTAGGAAGGACGGTTCCGGGAGAAGGGGATAGCCCGGCTCTTTGCCAGAATCCGATTCCCAAGGTCGGGATTCGACGCGGGGAGGAGGCCTGGTGGGTGGCAGGAGAAGGAGAAGGGGGGCCCTAGGCTGTCCCCCCACCCCCCACGCCACGACCCACCCGGAGACAAGTCCTGAGGAACAGGTGGTGTTGCTGGAGGACACGTCCTCCATTTGTTCATGTACCTGCTGGGGGCAGGTGCTCGAGCCTGTCCCCAGGACACCCCAGGATGCCCCAGAAGCCAGCCTACCAGGTCTCGGCCATGGCCAGGTTCTATGGCCAGCATGCAATTAGTGTATGGCCGTGGGCATCACCCCACACAAAGCTGTCCCCAGGGACACTGGACCATGTCTGGGTACACGTCTGGGGATGCTCCTGGCATCGAGTGGGAGGGCCAGCGATGCTGCTCAGCCCCCCCCCCCCAACACACACACAGTGCCCGGGGCGGCCCTCCAGAGGCTGACCCAGCCCAGGGTCCCCAGTGCTGAAGTGGGGAGACCCTGCTCATGGCATTGAAGTTGGTCCGTGACTGGATGGAGTCATCAGGCAAGGGGGCTCATGGCCGACAGCGGAGCCATTGACGAGCCCTGAAGGTCAAGCTGGGAGCCTGGGCTCCGGGGACGGCTGGCAGCAGGGCGGCCACAGGGGTCACGACTTGCACTGCCAAGCAGATAGTCTGGTGGCCCGAGGTGACCCCTGGGGCCTAGAGGGATGCAGTGTCAGATCAGGAAGGGTTAGGTAGATGCTTTTCAAATTTTTTTACTCTTTCGGTACTAAAAACACCCCCAAAACCCTGTGCCTCCAAGTAACTGAACAAAGCTAAGGAACATGAGGGAACCCAGTGCACCTGCTGGTCCCCTCCCATGCCGCCAAGGTCAGCACAAGGTCGTGGCTGGGCCAAGTCTCCATCCCTGTCCCCAGGCGACCTGGGCTCGGCAGGGTTTTGCCATTTTAGCTGGTGGCTTGGTTCTCCTTGGTTTCTTGTGGTTTGCAGGTGTTTTCCGATGACCGGGTTGCTTCTCGTCCTTCTGACAAGCACTGTGGGGCGCCGGCCGCGGCACCTGTTCTCGGCTCGAGCTGAGGGGTCCGTCTCAGACAGGGTCTGGCTGAGCCTGCTTCACGGCGTGGGGGTCCCGACCGGGATGTTGGAGGTCCCTGTCCCCATGGGGGACAGAAAGGAGGTCCCTGCGCCCACATGTTCGTCTTTGTCTCCCGGCGTGTGTCCCTTGTCTCATGGCTCCCCCGCCATCTTTCCCTGGCCTCCCACACAGCAGCTATGCCACTGTGCAGAAGGCTGTGGTGTCTCTCCGTGGGCCATTTCATCCTGGTCCCCTGGGCCTCCCATAGTGTCCCCTCGCGCTAATTAAGATATTTTCCTGAATGAACCCAGTTGCGTCTCTGCGTATCTGGTGCCAGCTGGTAAAATTCATTTCCCCCATCCCTGAGCTGCAGTGTGAGTGGCACGCCATCTCTCGTCGCAGGAGGTAGGTGTCGGGGGAGGACGAGTGTGTGGACGAGTCACTGCCTTTCGGTATGAATCGGCCCGACGCTCCAAGGCAAAGCGGCAGTGACGGCACCAAGGCCCCTCTGTCTCACGACCCTGCTGGATCGGTTGGACAGTGTCCCCCGAATCCGTGTCCATCCAGAACCAGAACCTCAGAGTCAGGCTTTATTTAGAAATGGGGTGACTGGTCAGTGTCTCCTCTGCCACGGTGTGAGCACCCGAGTGCTGTCGTCCTCGCCACCGTGCGCCCAGGCCCCGTCGCCAAGTCCTCTCTCCAATGTTTGTTTAAAGAACAGACATCTTGCGTCATGGGGACTCACAGTGGCCCTGCAGGGCCCGCTTCCGAAGCACCCCAATTCCTACTTGCCAGAGCCCCGCGCTGGGGCCAGCGCCACCCCCTCCTCATCCTTGTTGATTCGATGAGGAGTGAGGATGTATTAAACCCGTCACTGAACCGCGAACCGCAGCAGAGAGGACCACATGTGCTTCCACGCCCCTCCCCCATGGGCCAGCCCGACCGAGCTGAATCTCTTTTCTAAAGCTATTGGACTGCGACATCAAAATGGCCTCTGAGTGGAGACCCACCTGGCATTCCACTCCATCCGCGTCCCTAATTAGGCCAGTAGGGGACCGCAGTGGAAGCCCGACCGAGCCCTTAACACAGACGACAGCCGCTGACGTGATCAGAACGCCAGCCGTGGCCCCGTGGGGGCTTTCCCGGTGTCCGGTGACGGTCCTCCTCGTATGGGCCGTGTTTGACATGTGAAATGCAGGAAACAAGAGGCAGGCACATGACAATCCAGGAGCCAGGCGGACAAAGGCCCCAGGGGACCGCTCCTTCCTGCCTTTCCCCAGGGCCACATCAGGCCCCGAGGCCCTAAATGCTGATGAAATGTAACCCGGCCCCCCACTTCGCCACCAATTTTTCATTGTTGACACGATATGACGCTTCCACACTGGGCCCGAGTCCGAGCAGGGTGAAAACTCTTCATGAGGTGATGGAAACAGATGGTACATCGAACCATCGCTCCGTGCACCCGCTGCGGGTACACAGTACCCCGCCCCGTCTCCGTGGTCACAGGACACCCATGGTTGAGGTCTCCCGTGGCCAACTGCGGTCCAAAATAGTGTGATGGAAAATTCCAGAAATCAACGATCCGGAAGTTTTAAATTGCACGCCATCCTGAGTAGCGGTGCTCGTGTTCAGGTTGCCCTTCCCTAACGACGGCCCAAGCCTCTGGTGTGACCGGCGGCAGCGCATCGCTGTCACCGCCTGTGTCCGTGTCATCGGTTACTGGTTACCGCTGTGGGCTTCCTCCCGTGCCCGGCGGGCGATTTAAACTTCATCATGGCGTGTAGGTGCCGCTGACCGTGAAAGATGCTGCTTTGGACCGGCCCGGGCTCACTCATGTGACGGTTTCGTCAACAAATGCACTCAGCCCATGGGTCCACACCTGGACTCCACCAACCGCGATTGGAACCAGTATTTCCGCGACCCGCCCACAGGTTTTCGAGGGTCTCCTGGCTGGCTCGCCACCCTGCGGCGCTAAAAAATCGTGCTTTCCCCCTCCACAGTTTCAGGGCCCCCAGCCCGGCTGATGACCAAGTTCACGAGACAGATCAGTGGAGAAAGTCAGTTTCAAACACGGGCAGGCATGGGGATTCTGAGGATGGTGGGTGACATTGGGGCTGCGTGGTGTTTTGGAGAAGGGGGTGGGGGTCTCAGATGTCAGGTGTGAGGTGTGGGAGTCCCAGGCAGTCTGGGCGGAGGGGGCTTGCCGCCCTCTGCCCACCAGGCTCAGGACAAACCAGGCCGCTACGACCTAAACCCAGTTTCCCACAGACACTTGGCGTCCCGTTTCTGAGCAAATGGCTTCAAATCGACGTCCCAAAAGGCCCCGTTGGGGTGGCACGCTTCGGCCCCCCTCGATACCTCCTGCAGAGGGATACTGCGGGCAAAAGGCTGACGGCAGAATCGAGAGTGACCTGAGGATTTCTGGTGGCGCTGGGTGGGCATCCCTCCCCCCCCTCTGGTTTGGGGTGACCGTGGGCGGGGGGAACGTGGGGTACGGGCCGTGCTTTCAGGCCTCACTGGGGTCCTGGCACGCGTCACCACGGACAGGGTCGACGACAGTCGCGTTGCGCGGTGTCTGTGCCTCGACCTTATGCGCACTATTCTAACGGGAACGCCCCGCCCCCGCCCGTCACTCAGCCGTGCGCCCCGCCCCGCGCCGTCACTCAGTCTGCGCCAGCCCCGCGCCGTCACTCAACCGCGCGCCCCGCCCCGCGCCGTCACTCGGTCTGCGCCCGCCCGCCGCGCCCACCTGTCAATCAGCCAGCATCGCGCGCGCACGGGCGGAAGGGGCGGGGCCCGGGCCCGGTCGCACGCTCCCCTTTGGCCGGCGGCGGGGGCGGAGCCGGGCGGTGCCGACGCGCGGTCCCGCCCCGGCCCGCGGGGATCGGCGGCGGTGGCGGAGGCGGTGAGCGTGGGCGCGGGCGGCGGCGCGGGTGGCGCGGGGCCTCCGCCGTTGGTCGCCGCGGCCCCTCGTTCTCCACGCCGCTCGGGGACGGGCGCCGGGGCGGCGGGCTCCCGGTGAGCCCGGCGCGCTGCTCGGCTCGGGCGGCAGGGCCGGGGCGGGCGGGCCCGAGATGGGCCCCTGGGCGTCGACCGCGCGGCCCCGCCCCTCCCGTGCGGCCTCCGGTCGCTGACCCCTCCCCGGCTCGGTGTCCCCGGAGCCGCCCCGAGTCCCCGGTGCAGTCCGAGGCCCCGCTGTGGGGGGCCGCCAGTGCCGCCCGAGCCCCTCTCCTGCCCACGTCCCCGTTGCCAGCCCCCCGTACCCCCCGACCCCCCCTCCGCCGCCCGATTTCCCCCCTGCTGCCCGAGCCCCGCCTCGCTGCCCTCCCCCCGCTGTCCGACGCCCCCGCGCCTGACCCCGTGTTGCCCAACCCCCCAGCCACCCAGACTTCCTCCTTCTCCTGAATTCCTCTAGAGCCTGCGCCTCCCTTTCCCCGATTAACCCTTTCTCTGTCGCCTGAACCTGTCCGTCTCTGCCCGCAGCCCCACCTCGGCTGACGAACCCCTCTCCTGACTGAGCTCCTCCCCCACTACCTCACCTCAGCTTCTGAGTTTCCCTCTCTGCTCCCCCTGCCCCCTGCTGATTGAACCTCTTCTCTGTCGCGGACACCCCTGTCTCCGTCTGAACCCCCACTTCTGCTGAGCGAACCCCCTGGCTGCAGCTCGGACCCCCCCACACTTTTGGTAGGCGTCACAGCCCAGGGAGAGTTCCCTCGAGGTCACAGGCGTCAGCAGCTGTGCTGTCTGTCCTTCAGGGATGTGGCCAGCAGAGCAGGCCTTTTCCTCCCGTGTCAGTTCTTTGCTGTGGTCGCTGCCGGCCCCTCCGGCTGGAGGCTTGTGGATTCCATTTGGGAAAAAATAATCTCGATGCAACCCTCAGGAGAGAATCTGACTGTTCTGTTTACAAAAAAAGTCCAGGCCTCCATGCGTGCATGCGTGCGCGGCAGTCACCTCTGTCATCCAGCGTCGGGGGACAGGCCAGCCCCCTCCTTTTGCCTTCCCGGGGTCGGGTTGGCGTTAAAATCGCCAGCAAACTGCCAGAAACCACCGTGCGAATTTCTTGCAGGGTCCGTCGCGCCAGACCTGCCAGCACTGCGCTTGTGCCAAGTCCTCACGGCAGCCACATGAGTCCTCATCATGACGGACGCCGCATACGTCCTCTGCAGATGGAAGGAGCGATTGTGGCCTGCAAAGGTGACAGCGTCGCTGTATAGTTTCAGGAATTAGAAATGACTTTCGGGTGACAAGTAAAATCTTCATTGAGGGAGCCCTACATGTTGCTTCAAAGAAATAATTGAGCCTAACCAGTTGGCTGCTGTCTCTGTTGGCACTGGTTCTCATTCCCCGTTTAATGGGGTTTTGGTTGAGTGCTTGCAAGGTTATAGTGGCAGAAGTATCTTTTTTCCACACATACAGACACAAAAAATGAATAGAGTTGGCTTTAAAAGGCTTGTGTGAGGCCTTAAAAACTCCAGGAAAAAGCTGGCAGGGAGCCCTGCAGGAGTAAATAACCGGAGGCTGTGGGGGGACCTTTCCAGCATCGGTGGGGGGGTGGGGAGAGGTGCGGGTGCAGGATGCAACCCTGGCCTGGGGGGAGGCATGCGCTGTGGGCCTGGTGCCTCCGTTTCCCCACCTGTGAAATGATTGGAGAATCTCAAGTCCTGGGGTCGCATTAAGCAGTGTCCTCAATGCTTGTATCTGGACATGGCCCCTGATTCTGGCTCTGTGTTATCCAGTTCTTGTGTCGATGACGAAGATTTTCTTCTTTTGTTTTTTAACAGGTTTTGGCCAGGACCCAGATGTCAGCAACACCTAAGAGAAAAAAGAGATTTTTTCTAAATGTTCAAATACTCTCCGTAGATAAAAAGTTAAGTGTCGTTGTTTTCTTTTTTTTTAAATACCGTTTCTCCCGTGTGAGAAACATCCCCCTCCCCCCACCGCCAAAGTGAAGCTCGCCAAGTGTTTAGTTGCTGTGACTGACCCATGCCGGGTGGCTGGGAAGTCGGAGCTGGCTGGGCACTGGGTCGGCTCCAGAAGGGTCAGCACGAGTGAAGTGAACGTGAATCACACCCGGGACAGACTCGCGGTGGCTGTTCAGACGGGCTTGTTCCTTCCCGCGTCTCCGTCTGTGTTTTCAGAACTGCATGTGACAGGCCCGTCAGTTTAGAAACGTCTGACTTCCCAGCCTGTTTCGGCTTCGGGAAGGCCCTCCTCTTGACTGGCGGCACGTCACTGTTCTCTTGGTTATTCGGGTGGAAGGACAGAGCAGCGCCTAGAATGAAGAGCTTTGAAATGCCCAGATCGTGTGTGCCTGGTGTCCATGTGTCTGATGAATTCCCAGTTCTAAATAGAGGATTTAAAAAACCCAGTCGGCCCCCCCACAGCCCCTCCTCAGCTCCCGCTTTCCCTGTGGCTGGGGAGGTAATTGAGTCCCTGCATTTGAAAGGGACGCCCGTCCTTCTGACCCTGACCGAAACACACCTGCTGGGCTGTAAACAGCTGTTAGTGACATTATCACTGCTCTGAAATCCTAACAAAGGAATTATTTGTGCAGTTGAAAGTAGGATTTGCCCCATAAAAGTCATGATTTGAATTCTGTTTTTACTTCTAGATGCAGCCAACCTTTTCTGTTTTGGTGGGGGAGGAGGTCCTGCAGTCTGGGGCCCTAGCTGCCTCTGACCCCAGGCGTAGGCACAGAAGTGCCTCATTCACTTTTGGTTTAAGTGGGAAGGTTCAGAAAGAAGGAAACGCATCTAATTCTTTTGTCACCTGAAGAAAAACACGTTCTCGTTCCCGTGGCCTTGGCTGCAGCAGTCTCATCGTTTCTGTCTTCATTTTTGTTCCCGCAGAGTGAGGGTGAGAAGCGCGGAAGCCAAGACCCTGGAGAGGTCCCACATTGAGGACATAGCCTCCTTGCTGGGTAAGAGCAGGCGGGGGTGACAAGTAACAAAAGAGGGGTTCGGGGAGACCCAGAGACCGGCTTCCAGGTGGGGTTGTCCCTTCACCAGGAACGATGGGCTGCAGCTGAGGAGGGAGAATCGGGGTGCTTCCCCAGACCTGCCCAGACCTTGCCGCTCAGGGCTGCCGGCCGTGGGGTCTGCTGGGACGGGAGCCTGTGCCTTTCTGTGCCCTGTTGCATCGCAAGGCCGCGGCTCCCTGCCCGGGTGTCTGAATCCGGGCTGTGCCGAGGAGCAGGCTTGGTGCCACCCTGACTGCAGGAGGGCACCACAACCCGCCCCCCGGCCCCATGTCCCTGGGGAACTGGGCCTGTCCACCACCCACCAAACAGCCCCGAGATTGCACCAGCCCTGCAAACCCAAACGTAATAAGTTTCTCCTTGCAGCAGGAGTGCCCGTCCCGCGTTCAGGGCACCGCATCTTGGACAGGGTTACCCAGAGCCCGCTCCACCTCAGGTCTCTTGGTCTCTGAGAATCAACTGTGACGGCTCAAAGCATGCACACGCACGCACACACACACACGCACCCCCCCCGCACCTGGATCCGTGGCCGGTCACTGCACCTGGATCCGTGGCCGGTCATTGCTTGGGCGGACAGTGCCTCGCTGTGAAGCAGGGAGACTGCGTGGACAGCTGTGTGCTGTGTGGTCGCACCTGGCAGCGGCGGGGAGGCCGGGCGGGCCCCAGGCCTCGCCAGGGCTCCCCTGAGCCTCCTACTCTTAGTTTTCTGGGCCAGGTCTTGTTGGCCTGATTGAATCGCAGTTGTCAGGCTGGGGCGGGATTTGCTGAGCCGCTGGATGCCTTTTTCTGGCCGATTGTTTTGTGACCTCGAGGAATGTGTTTCTGACCCAATCAGGTTAGGGTCACTCGATCCGGCTGTGTAAAACCAGATCCGGGTCCCTGAACGGGGCCGTAGCCCGCTGTGCTTTTGTGCCCGGCCTCCTTCAGCTGAGGCGTGGGATGGAGGGTGGCACCGGGCGGCTCGCATCACCAGGCTCTGTCCCCCGCCCTCAGCCTCACAGAAGGACGTGCCTGCTGAGCCCGTGGAGGAGCTGACCTACAGGCGGGCGCTCCGGGTGGCTCTGGACATTCTGAACGAGGGGACCTGTCTGCGGCCGGAGGATGCTGCGGAGGGAGAGGGAGCCGCTGGGTCTGCGGGAGGGGACCCCGTGGACTCAGCCTCTGCGCATGGCGACCCCAGCCCTCTGACCCCAGTGCCCGCAGGCATGCCGGCCAGCTCCGAGCCGGAGAGGAGGGAGCGTGGGCGCCCGAGGCTGGCAGGTTCACTCACCTGTGGAGAGGACTCCAGGTGCCAAGGGGACCCCGAGAAGGGGCTTGGAGAGAACGAGAGGCCCCTCGCCCTGGTGGTGTCAGCCAGAGGTGGTGCTCGGCACCCAAGTGGATCAAGGACACACCTTGAAGACTGGCTGGCCCCGAGTCGAAGGATGAGAAGTTCGCCACGGCAGCCCAGAGGGCGGCGGGCTGGTCCTTCTGTCTCGGAGGGCAGTGGGGCCAAGGGGGATGAGGACTCGCCCGGCTACGGGGCAGCCCTGAGCTCAGCCCCCCGGGCCAGGGAGCAGGGTCTGCGTGCCAGGGCGTGCCACCAGGCCTGGCCCGGCGACGTCTCCCTTGTGCACCCTGCTTGTCCTGACACGGGAGGCCCCCCTGCGAAGCAGCTGTGCTCAGCCGGTGGCCTGGGCTCTGGGCCGAGGGGCCAGATGACTCTGCGCAGCACCGCCAAGCCTGGCGCACCCGCGGACGGCTCTGGGCCATGTGACCTGGAGGAAGGTAGGGCTGGCGCTGCACTGGGTGGGGTGGGTCCCATGTGGGACCCAGGCTGCGGGTGGGCAGGTCCCAGTGCGACGCCACTGCATCGACTGCATGCTGGCCCCCACACCAGGTTGTGACACCCTCTTCCTGCGCCCGCCTTCCAGCCGTGGCACGAGGGCGTCCCCCGCAGTCTCTCCTCCTCTCACTCATTTGCCCCTTAAATGTTCTCTAACGGCATGTGCCCACCCGGACTGGGTGGCCTGCAAGTTTGTGTGACGCGTCTGCTCCCCGGTCCTTGGCGTCTCCTGTCGTGAGCTGTTTTCTCAGGCTGGTGACTGAGTGTCATGTGACGTTCTGCAGACAGTTGGTCCTCCGGAGAGTCGGTGGAGTTGGACCCCGTTCACCCCATCCTGGAGGACGAGGACGAGGATGAGGATGAGGAGCCCCCGAGGATCCTCCTGTACCATGGTGAGCCCCATGGCCGGGCCCAGGGCTCTGCGGTGCGTCCTCACTCCCCGCTGTCCTGGGGTCACGGCCCGCAAGCCGCACGCTCGGGGGCAGGGGGACGGCAGGCAGCCAAGAGAACACTGGCTTGCCCCACCGTCGGCATGTGGTCTGGCCCCTCTCATGGGCCGTGGGGACCCCGGCTGCGTGTCTCACAGGCAGGAGTTCGTGCCCTGCCACCCATGCTGTATGGACGGGGTCAGAGCAGGGGACACGGATGCGGACCCCATGAGTCTGCCTGGCGCATGGACCGAGGCTGGGGCCACTGCCTGGGGGAGCTCCCGTAGGCATGCGTCTTCACGGTCCAGTCATGGTCGTTTTGGGAAGGATCATAGAACCACAGGGTGTTGCAGAAGTGGCAGGGGTGGGGACCTGTTTCTCAGCCCCACCCCCCCACCCAATGGCAGCACCTGCGAGGCCAGGAAGCCCGGCTGCACGCTCCCTGGCCCTCCTCGTCTGCTTCCTCTTGCTGCGTCGCCCCCCCGCATGCAGCTCACAGTTCCTCCGTGAAGGTGCCGATGACGACCCGGATCCTGTGTCCCCACACAGCTTGCCGACTCCCTGCGGGTGGCTAGTTCTCATGCTCTGGGCACGGCAGGCACTGCCGGGCCTCGGCCCCCGCCGGCGACTGTGCTGTCCTCAGCCCTCAGCAGTGCCAGGCCGGAGTCACCCGCCAGCCCCCCCCCCCTCGCCAAGGTTTCAGGACGCAACGTCGTAGCATTTGAGTGACTTCCTGACTCCAGAGTTTTGGGTGGGCGTGGGTTCCACGAGCTGGCTGCTGGGCAGCGCCGCCCTTCCCTGTCTCAGCCCCCGGCACCATGGGCAGCTGAGCTTCACGGAAACCAAGCCCCGTCTCGGCCTCCGGGGTGCCCGGTTCCTTTCCGGCTCTGCCCCACGATCCCAAAAGCACTTTGTTTTGGAGTAACTCGAGGTTTTCAGAGAAGGGGTGGGGGGCCAGGAGGCCGTGTCCACACCGGTTCCCGCGTCATCACGGCAATTGGCCTCAGGTGGCTGCATCTGCTGGTCACCGTGGCTCTGACGCGTCTCATCCATTTTCCTTCCCGATTCCAGAACCGCGCTCGTTTGAGGTGGGGATGCTGGTCTGGCTCAAGTACCAGAAGTACCCGTTCTGGCCGGCAGTGGTGAGAGCGCCTGTCGGCTCTGAGCCGGCCGCAGGGCTCCGCGCCCTGTGCTCTGATGGTGGGACCTGGGCGGGGCTTTTCACTGTTGTCTCACTGGGGTCGTGAGGCAGGCACCTCGGCAGCGGGGCAAGTCACGTGGCTCCCCCGGGAGAGGTTCACAGGCCTGGGACGTGGGCGGCTGTCTGTCAGGCCAAGGTCTGTCTCGTGGCTCCGCATGCCCTTCGTTCCCCCTTTGCCGGCTCCAGCCCCGACGGGTGCGGGATTCAGCTGTGGCCCTGCAGTTTGCAGCGAGCATGGCCATGTACGCTGGGGGTGCGGGCAGTTGGCCGAGTGTGGCCTGAGTTAGGGCAGCTTTGCCCAGCGGGCCTGGCTGTGGGAGGTGGGGGCAGAGCTGGTGTCAGTTCCCAGCAGTTCCTGAGAGCCCTGCTGGGCAGCGTGTCACCGGCGTGAGCCACTGTTGGGCGCTTAGACCCGCAGCCCCGCAGGCCATCCTCGGCCTGTGGCTATGGGAAACGGGCTGCTGCTCCCCCCCTTCCCCGAGGCTGGGCCTCCTCCCGCGCCCCCGGCTGGTCCTGATCCTGCCCTGCCCGGCCGCGGGGACGTTCAGCCGCAGCGGTCACGCACAGGTGGCTGCAGGCAGCAGCCCCTGTAGTTTTTGTTACTTGAAGTAGGAAAATGCGGCCTGGCTCTGCCCGGCTGTGGAGCCCCTCGGAGCCGTGCGTGCCGTAGAGCTCAGGAGGCCCCGCGCAGGCACCGAGCTGGCAGCTTCCCCGCAGCCCTGCGGCCACAGCCCGGCCCACTCTCCTGACGTTCTGCTCTCGGTGCCGCGCGCAGGTCAAGAGCATCCGGAGGAGGGACAAGAAGGCCAGCGTGCTGTTCATCGAAGGCCACATGAACCCCCGGGGCAGAGGGTGAGCGAGGCCTCGGCCCCTGTGGGACGTGTCTGGGTGAGGGCGGGGCAGGCAGCAGGCTGCAGGCTGTCACCTCAGAGGGCACCACGCAGCACCCACCCGGTCGGCTCCCTCCTGGAGGCTCGGGTGGGGCCGTGGGCAGCTGCTGGTCCTGGCCCACGTGTCCCTGTCATGGAGAGCACACACTGTGTGTCACGCCTGCTCCCCGTGAGCTCTGAGGACAGCACGCCACCATGGCTGAGGGGACCCTGCAGCCGGTCTCCGGCCCTCCCATGTTGCTGCCTCGTGGTGGCCAGTGGTGTGGTCCGGCCCGGGGTTAGCCTGTCCTGCCTGGAGGCCCCGTGCACTTGCCGGGAGGGGCCGTCTGTAGGGCACGTGGCGGCGACGTCTGTGCTGACCCATGTCCCCGTCCCCTGCAGCATCACGGTTCCCCTCAAGAGACTGAAGCACTTTGATTGCAAGGACAAGCAGGCATTGCTGGTAGGTGGCTTTCTACCGCGTCTCTTAGTGGCTTACCCGGGGACAGGGTCCTCCGTGGAGCCCTTGAAACCATGGCCGTGTGTGACAGGGGGGTGCCCGTGGCTGCCTGCCTCCTGCAGCACCGGGGGGACGGTGGGACCATGTCCGGGTGAGCCTGGTAAGGCTCTTCTCCTAGTGGCTATCTCGGGCCACCATGAGGGATGGCGGGATGCAGGCCCCTTGAATTAGGGACCCTGACCCCCTGTGGCCCTGCACGGCTGGGGCAAGGGCCCCCCACGGCCGGGGCAAGGGCCCCCCCGGGCACCAGTTATCGCCTGGTGGTTGCCTGCAGCTATGTTTGGTGCCGCATGCCCTGTGGGACGTGACCCGTCTTGACGCTGTGCTCAGTCTGAGGTGGTGCTGCTTGTCCCAGCTCTGAAACGCGGGGCCTGGGCCTGAGGGGCCACCGCGTGCCCTTAGGGCCGGGTCCAGGAACGCACTGCCCTTGTGCTTCTGCCCACCCAGGATGGTGGGCTCGGCGTGGCAGGCATTGGCAGGGCCAGGCCTAACCCTGCCCGTGTTGTCACGGTTTCCTGTGTCTTCCGTCCCATGTGTCCGGCTTTGTTTCTGGCAGCGTCTGACCCCAGCAGTGCTGGGCGCCCGTCCCCATGGGCAGGGCCCGGTTCTGCCTGACAAGCTTGTGCGTGTCCTGCAGGCGGGGTGTGAGGTGGTGGCGGGAACCTCGCCTTGGTGGCCAAGTGCATGTAACACATGCAGAGCTGGGGTCCCAGGCCTGCGGGGTGTTTGCCCCCTCGTCCCGCCCCCCGTGATGACGTGCACAGGGACATTTAGAGGTGGCGAGAGCGAGTGTCCCTGGGTGGCCGCCTCACCTGGGCTGTGGCTAGGTGTGCTCTGGGACCTGCGCTGGCCCTCGTCTGACAGTCGTGGCTCTGTGGCCTCGGCCCTGTGGGCCTCGTCCCCGAGGCCCACCTGGAGCACCTGTTGTGTGCAGCCACAGGTGGAGGCAGGCGAGGCAGGCGTCGTGGTCCTCGTGGCTGTGCGTCTCCTGTGGCGTCCACCAGGCGTGTTGTCCCGTCTACAGGGTGCTGACGGCTGTGTCCCTCTGGGCTGATGCCGCCCGCCGGGCACAGGAGCTCTGAGAAGGACTCGAGTCGCATGACCTCGTGGCTGTCTCTGTCTGACGGCCATGGGTCTTGTGGCCCCAGGGAGGCTCCCAGGGCTCGCGTCTGAGCAGCCCTGCCCTGGCCTCGCGAAGGCCCCCGGGGCGTTTGCTGTAGCAGCCTCTGAGGCCTCCCGCTGAGCCCGCCTCTCTCACTGCAGGACGAGGCCAAGGCGGACTTCAACCAGGCCATCGGCTGGTGCGTCTCCCTCATCACCGACTACAGGGTCCGGCTCGGTGCGTGGGACCCCTGTGGCCTGGGGTGTGGAGCGGGCAGGGCCAGAGTGCGGGGGGCCCCGTGTGGTGACAGCCAGGGTCGGCAGCCTGGCCCGGACCCCGGCGGCCGCGTCCCCAGCGTGGGGTGGGGAGGCTGCATGCTGGGCCCCTTGATTCGGAGCTTATTCCCACCTGTCTGAGTTGGGCTTATCAGCGCCTCCCTGCACCCTGGCCCCACCCCCACCCCCCACCAGCTGACTGCCCATGGGGTGGGCTCAAGGTGCTGGCGCTGTGACACGCCCTCGCCCCCCGCCATGTCCTCCACTATGTCCCTCGCTGTGACAGCCCTTCCCCTGTGTCCCCACAGGCTGTGGCTCCTTTTCCGGCTCCTTCCTGGAGTACTATGCGGCCGACATCAGTGAGTTTGAGCTCGAGCTTGTCTTTGTGGCCCATGAGCCGGTGTGGGGGCCCTCCGGGCGGGGGGTCGCACCCCAAGGGCTCCTGGACTGCGGGGACCAGGCCACTGCTGTCTGCTCCCTGCCTGGGGTGGGGGCACTGCACGAAGGGCCACATCCACCCTGTTGGCGCCAGCGCAGTCACCGCTGATGGTCACAACACCCGGCACCTTCCACTCACCTTCCTCGGCTGGGTGTCCTCAGTGGTGACAGCTTCAGCCCTGCCCTTAACGAGGGACGGGCAGTCGGAGCCGCCTGGGGGGCCGGGACCTGCTCGTCAGGACTGGACGAGGGTCGGGGGCAGTGCTGCGGGCAGAGGGGCTTCCTGCCAGAGGAAGGGCCCTTTGGGGCCCCCTTCATTCTGGGATGCTGCGAGGGGACCCTCTTCCCCGGCCTGCAGGCCCACGCACACTCCTCTGCAGGCTACCCCGTGCGCAAGTCCATCCAGCAGGACGTGTTGGGGACGCGCTTCCCCCAGCTCTGCCAGGAGGACCCCGAGGAGCCGGAGGGGGGCAGCCCCTGGGGCAGGAGGCTGCCCCGCAGGAAGGTGCTCCCCGACCGCTCGCGGGCCGCCCGCGACCGCGCCAACCAGAAGCTGGTGGAATTCATCGTGCGGGCGCGGGGCGCCGAGGGCCACCTGCGCGACATCCTGCGCAACAGGAAGCCGTCGCGCTGGCTGAAGACCTTTCTGCGGTCGGGCCAGTACGTGACGTGCGTAGAGACATACCTGGAGGACGAGGAACAGCTGGACCGTGTGGTGAAGTACCTGCAGGGCCTCTGCCAGGACGCGGGCGGCCGCGCGCTGGCGCGCAGCAGCGGGGACCGGATTCGCTTCATCCTGGACGTGCTGCTGCCCGAGGTGAGGGCGTCGCGCCCGGGTCTGCTCTGCAGGGGGCCCTCCCAGTGTGCAGCCCGGTGCTCACTGGGCCTCGTGGGGCGAGCCGCTGTGTCCCCTGGTGTGCGGACAGTGATAGTCGCAGAAGTGCCTCAGCGTGTGCCTGCCGGCTCTGGCTGGGCGGGGAGCAGATGCAGCCGTGGGTCACGGCGACACTCAGGGGCCTGCAGCCACGGCACGCAGTGTGACCACTGTCAGACTCCAGTGCACACAGTGTGATTGGACTCAAGCGTGCACAGAAACGGTGCTGTGTCCTGAACGCGATGGGCTCGGTGCCTCGTGAGAGCTGCCTCGCTCCGTGGGGGCCTCTGGTCCTCCCCCCGCGTGGGTTTTTGTGAGAAAATCCGAATGTGTTCATAGTCATCTCCTCTTGCATTTCTGACATGGAGTCACCTTGCTCTTTGGGGACGTCTGTGGTGGTGCCACTGGGCATCTCCTGGCCATTAGACGCGCACTGTGACGTCCCCGAAGCCATCAGCAGTCCCCATCAGACGCCCGGTGCGCGTTCACGCCGCCACCGTATTCCTTTACGTTTCCCAGTAAATGGGGTTTGCAAAGGTGTGCTGTCGGTGTGCGGGCCTTGCGTTCTCGGCCCTTAGTGACAGGAGCCATGGTCCAAAGGTGACGTGCCTCGTCACGTGGAGACACGCGGCTCTGTCGCGAACCAGGGCAGGGTCACATCCGAGGCCCACGTGGTTGGAGCAGGTGGGGTGCTGGCCTCTGGCTGACCGCCCGCCCCCTCGCAGGCCATCATCTGCGCCATTTCGGCGGTGGACGCGGTGGACTACAAGACGGCCGAGGAGAAGTACATCAGAGGGCCGTCGCTCGGCTACCGGTAGGTGCCAGTCCCGTCCCCGTGCGCTGGGCCACGCCTGCATGGTCAGCGAGGTGCATGAACTGAAAGCTCTCGTCCCATTTGGCTGAGGAATCGCCAGCGGACCCGGTGACAGCAGCGCTGGGTGTCCCTCTCTGGCAAGATTGGGCTGTGGTGCCCACACTGGCCAGAGCAGGCGGAGCTGGGCACAACCCAGGCTCTGTGTGCCAGGGCGGCCAGGCCGACCCCTGCCACGTGCTCAGGCCTCCGGCTCTTGCTGTCCCCACTGCCCTGGCACCGGGCTGTCCAGGACGGACAGCCCGACTGGCTGGCAATCCTAGCCGGCTGGAACAGCCCCGATGAAGACTTTTCTTCCATGTCGCTGTGGGGACCGCCCCGGGACTTGTGGCCCCCGAGGGCCTGATGCTGCTCTGGTGTGCTGCCAGCCCCTGCCGGGGGTGGGCGAGCCGCGTGCCAGCGACAGGCTGAGGACTCAACTAGACTCGCTGGCCAGGGGCCTGGCCTGGACCGATGGGCACCGCCATGCCCTGCGTGCCTCCTGGGCAGCCACTGAATCCATGGGCAGGAAGGGCCTTCGGTGACAGAAACTCGGTGTCTCTGCCAGGGTCTCGGAGAGCCGGCGCCCCACTCGCGAGTCAGGCCGTGTCCGGGGTGGGTGAGTGGGACGTGAGTCCGTGCGGCCGGCCGGAGCACCCCGGGAACGCGGCCCGGCCGCCTCATGTCCCTTTTGTCCTGTGAGCCACATCCAAGAGGCCGTGTGCAGACCTGACACCACTGGACCTTGCATGACCCGGCGTGTGTGCCGTCCCCAGGCGGCCCGTGAGTCCTGTCAGGAGCTGACCGCCCCGTGTCACCAGGTCACCCTCGGAGCCCACGCCCCCCGGGCTTCCCTGTCCTGAGAGCAGTGGCCAGCACATAATGGTCACGACAGATTCCCTGAGCAGGAGTCACTTTGCAAGGACGAGGGGACATTTACTGCTTCTTACAGGTTTATTTTTATCAAGTTGGTGTGTTAGACACGACGTGGACGTCACCGCCCTCGTCCTCTTACGTGCGCAGCTCCGCGTTCTCGTCTCGCACTGACACTGTCCCCTCGAATGTTTGCACCTGTTTTGTGCTCTTTAAAACACAACTAATTTCTAAAATGAAGTTGTCACCTTTGCTTCCTGAAGGGAAAAAGAAATATTTGATAACCAGCTCCTGGAAGAAAGGAACCAGCGATGCTGATGCAGGCGTGGCCGTCGGACACGGTGGGAGCCACCGGGTCCCCGTCGCGTCCCTCGCACAGTCTCTGAGCACGGCCTCGGGACTCACATGCTTCCCACCAGTCTGGGTTTTCTCTTCCCGTGCCCGGGAAGCGTACAGTTCTGCAAAGTTTCTGGAAGGACAGAGTGGTTTCTCTTATGTTCTCGTTACACGTGGCTGTACTGAATGGTTTAAGGTACACGTTTGTCTTTTTTATGTTAAAAAGCATCGTATCCGATATTAAACTGGAGTTTTAAGAAGAGCCTCGCATGTGTGCAGCTCTGGGGACTGTGTCACGCGTGTCACCACTCAGCGTGGTTTTCTCCGGGCAGCTCCCTGGTGATGGGCGGGGCGGAGCATGGTTAGCGTTGGGGTGCTGCCCGGCGCATGCCCACGACAGAGGCAGATCTGCGGGGGGCAGGGGGGTCCCCGGGGGCTGCGCTGGGCAAGTCTCGCTTCAGCGGGACATCTGTTGCCCTGCCTTGTGGAGTCCCATGCGTGACGGCATCTGGTTCCGCATGAGTAGCTGTGACAGTCCCGTGGGGCTGCCACTCGCATCCACACAGGACAGCTAAGGCCACCGTGTGCACGGCCTGGGCCCTGGGCCGTGGGGTCGCAGCCACTCGCTGCGGCCCTCGCTTGGGGAACCGTGGCAGCAGTTCACGTTCCTGCCCGAAGCCTGAGGCGCTGGCAGGACTGTCGGCCGTGTGCGGGTCACACCTCCGCTTCACCTGGCCGGTGTGACACTGGCAGTGAGTGGCGGCAACCTGAAGCCCTGCGCATCTCGGCACCCTGGTTGCACGGTCGTGCCTCGGCAGATTCAGCGTCGTCCCCTCAGGGACTGGCCTGGCCCCTCCTGACGCCCCCTCCTGACCAGAGCCACCCCAGAGCATGCTGGGTTGTCTTGGGGGCCGGACAGGCTGGGTGATGGAGGGCAGTGGCGGGTCCAGAGCGCAGCCCAGAGCCCGGCCTTTGTCCCAGTCGCTTTCTCCGGGGTCTGAGCAGGAGATCCCGCGAGGCCTCCCGTCCCATGCACCCAATCGCTGAGTTCACCAAGCACCCTGCAGCTGGGATGGCTTGGGGTCCTCCCCATCCTGTCTTGATCAGGTGTTTCCAGGGCTGGGGACGCCTGCTGGGTGCCTGGCCCACAGACGCCGGCCATCGGGGGGACAGGAAACCCAGTGACGCAGGAGGCCAGGCAGCAGTGTGTCCACGTCAGTTCGGCTGTGACCACACCACGCCGCATGGTGCTGCCCACAGGCGTCACCCCGGTACCTTTGCAACTCCTCTGCAATCAAACGACTCTGAGACACAAAGTTTACGTCGATTCAAAAACATACCTGCAGGGCACGGCCGGTCGGGGAGCTAGAGGGAGGGGAGGCTGTGCCCCGGCAGAGCTTCAGAGCCCACGGCCCTTTGCACCTACGTGTCCCCCTTTAGGGGCCAGGCCCAGCCCAGTGACAGGTGACATCCTGTGCCTGCCCCAGGGCCCTCGAGCTCCCCATGAGCAGCCGGGCCGGCTCTGCTCAGCCCGACAGAGCGGGGGCTCCTCACTGGGAGGCCAGCCCGGCGCTGGTCCCCCCTGCAACGCAGGCACGATAGATGCCCCCGGAGATTGCCCGGCAAACAGCTGGAGGCGCAATGTCTGACGCTGCCACCGAGAAGGGGGGGCGTGGGGAAGGGGGTGACGCTCAGGCCAGAGCCACCGTCCTCACGTCGTCCTTTCCCACAGCGGCGCCAGCCCTGCGGGATGGGGCAACACTTTGGGGAAGAAAAGTCAAAAGTGACGCTTTACGAGGAAGAGAGAAAGCCGAACCCACCTGGAGTGGAAAAAAAAGTCAAAACTGCTGCCGAAACCCGGGATCGAACCAGGGACCTTTAGATCTTCAGTCTAACGCTCTCCCAACTGAGCTATTTCGGCGGGCGGCGGTGGCTACCCCGGCCGCCGCTCTCCGCCGCACCGGGCCGCCCGCGCGCAGGCGCTGCTGGGGCCGCGCGGCCTCCGCGCCAGCCTCGTGGGCGCGCGCGCAAAAATTCCGCAGGCGTCTCTGTGGCGCAATCGGTTAGCGCGTTCGGCTGTTAACCGAAAGGCTGGTGGTTCGAGCCCACCCAGGGACGCGTGTACACTTTTTGCTGCCCGCGGTGCGGGAGGCGCTTCCGTTTTCCGGGCCGCGCCCCGCGCCCCGCGCCCCTCGGGAGCGTCTGCGCGTCGCGGGGCGTCCGCGACGCGCAGCCGGGCACGTACCCCACAGCGGAACGTTCGGGCCGAGTGTGCACTCCCCGGCCGAGCCCGTGTGCGCGACGGCCCCGGCGACCCGGAGCGCCCAAGCGGGGGCACCGCAGAGGTTGTCTGAAGGCCGAGGCCAAGATGGCGGCGCCGGCGGGTGAGCGGGCGGTGGCGCGGGGTCGAGAGCGCCGGGGGGCCGGGGCGTGCGTGGGGCCCGGACGGTGGTGTCGGCCGCTCGGCAGGCGTCGCCGCTCCGCCGGCCCGGGCAGGGGTCTCGCCCAGGAGCGCGTTGGCCCGCCCTCCGGTCCCGCTGCGCTGCGGTGCGTGTTTTTTTTTTTGGGGGGGGTGTCAGGGCCGGCGGGGGGGGCGATGCTCGTTACCCCACGGAGCTGCGCGTCACGGCAGGCCGCTCGGGGCTGTCGGGGGCGTCTGTGGCCGGACCCGCGGGGCCTGCTGACGCGGGCCTGCGTGTGTTGGCGACGCTCAGAGCCGAAGGCAGGCCGGGGACACGGTGGGGACACGGTGGGGACACGGGCTGCTCTTCCTTCCTACGTCAGTTCCCGCGCTTGCTGGCCCTGAAGGGCCACTCCTGGGCCGTGAGTCCGTGCAAAGCCCTAAACACCCCGGTGGGGAAACTGAGGCTCGAAGAGGCGCCGGCTGGGGGGGGCGTGGCTTGTCATCTGTGCTCACGTCCGTGGCTCTGTCTACTGCCCCCCCACACCTGTCAGGCAGCCAAGGCCGAGGGGACACAGGGGACACCGGGAGGCGAGGGCCGGCCCCTGCAGGCGTGGGGCCGGGTGCTCCTGGGCGACACGGGAGGCAGCGAAGGCGGCGCCACGGTGCAGCCTGGCTTTCCTCCCAGGGGCGCTGGGGTTTTGAGTGCCGATCGGCAGTATCTTTGGAAAAACTCTTTACCAATCGTTAGTTAGGTGGACTCTAGATAGACTCGGAACAAGGGGGGGTTGCCAGGAGGGGCCGCGGTGGGACACCTGGCGGGTGCTGGCGCCTCAGTTTGTGCCCTCTGGTGCCGGCCCCGACTCACCGCCGCCCCCCGCGGTTCTCTCCATAGCTCCCAGCCTACTCCGCCAGACCCTTGCTCTGCGGTGAGTCGTGTCCCGTGTCGTGTCCCCGTCTCTGACCCTGACCACCTACCCTGAGGCTCTGGCGGGGAGGACTCAGTCCGGGAGGTGGAGCAGAGCTGGGAGGGGCTGGAGCAGCAGCAGATAGCCACCTGCTACAGGTCACAGGGCATGCCAGGCAGCGGGGGGGCCAGAAGTCCCCCCTCCATCAGGTGGGGTACAGGCCCCTCGGTGATGACAGGGCATACTCTCTCTCGTCCACCTGCATTGGCACCCCCAGGACTCACACCTCACCTGTCTCGGGAAGGTAGTCTGTGCATTTGCTCAGATCGCAGCCCCATGCAGGCCTCCTCAAGATGGGAAAGCGGGTGGCTGCCAGGCCCTCTGCAAGGACGGAGCCCAGAAACAACCCCAGTACCACGGGACCAGGGACATGGCAGATCTGAGGAGAGGGTCTTCCTGGTGGAGGGGCGTCGGGGCCTTTGAGGCAGGCAGGACTGGGGTGCACCGTGCTTCGTTTTGATGAGGCCTTTTCCCTAGGACTAAAGTATAAAAATATATCCACTGTAAAACAGAAAAAACGGGGAAAACGAGAGGCGTGAGATGAAAAGCGGGTGCCCCGTAGAGCAGGGCGCGCAGACGTGTTCCGTGGGTGTTCTGGGCTTTCTGGGGGGCGGGCTGCTCAGCTCTGCAGACAGCGCGGGAATGGGTGGGTGCCAACAAGCCTGTGTTCACAGAAACAGGTGGAGGCCGGATCTGGCCCCTGGCCGCAGTTCCAGTGTCCCTGCCCGGGGGTGCCCCTGTCGCAGCGCCTGGGGCGCCCGGGCTGCTGTGAATGTGCACTCTGTCTTCCCACAGCTCGGGCCTGAGTGCGGCCGTGCAGGCGCGGCATGTCCATGTGAGCTCAGCTGCTCACGGTCCGAGCAGGTGAGGCCAGCCCTCCCGGGAGCCCGCACACCCCAACACCCGCCACCTGCACAGCAGCACCTGTGCTGGCTCCAGGGCCCTCCCACCACCCAGTGGGACGACACAGAGAGGTCCCTTCCCTCGGCGCCCTGCCTGGCCCCCTGCCACCTGTCCAGGCCAGCAGCCTCACACCCCCGCCGCAGAAGGGCCTTGGCTCTGGAGCTTGTCAGCTGAGCCCATTTTCCAGACGAGGAAACTGAGTCCCCATGAGCATGGGTGTCCACTCCATCCTTGATCCCTTCATGCAGCAGGCGTGTCCTGACCCAGGCCTGGCCCCACGGCTCCGTCCAGCACTGCCTCCGGGGATAGGCCGTGCTCACGCTTCATCCTGCCCTCTGAGTGGCTGCTCCATGCTGGGCTCTAGGGTGGGGGCCATGGGGATGGCCAGCGACATCTTCTGGGTCCCTGCCTGGCTGATGCCTCCCCGTGTTCCATGCCCAGTGCCCAGCCCACTGTGTCCAAGGCCGGAGCCATCGTCCCCAAACCCAGTGCCCTTCCCAGCAGCCGGGGCGAGTATGTGGTGGCCAAGCTGGATGACCTCATCAACTGGGCCCGCCGGGTGAGCCCCCCACGCTATCCCCCAGCCCCCACCCCACACCTCCCCCAGTGTCCCGGCAGCCAGCTCAGCCCCACCAGCCCCAGGCCCTGATGTCCCCTATGTGCTTTCCTCAGCCCCCAGTGAAGATGGCCCACCTACCTTCTGCAGTTTCGTCTTCTGTCTACCCCTTTTTTAGAAAAAGGTTGGCCTTTTTAACTACAAGTTGTGTGTGCTGAAAACGGCAGAAATCCCAAAAGCCTGTCCTGCCTTGTGTCCCCTCCCTCAAGGAGTGTGCGTGCCATGCCTCCCACTGGACACATGTCCTTCTTGTGGGACAGAGGCTCTTTTCAGTGTCCAAGGGGTGCTGGGCTGGGCCAGGCTCAGTGACAATCCCCCACTGAGGCCGCACGCCTTCCTGTGTCTTCTGTCTTCTGTGTCTGCGTCACATGATGCCGCAGCGAGCTCCCCACCAGGGCCTCTAGCTCCAGGAGAGGTGCACACCGCAACCTGGTTTGTGGTATAAACACCCAGAGACAAGTCAGGGTCAGCCAGTCAGGCGCCAGTCGGGGCTCAGGCCCTGTCATGGGAGCAGCCCTTGCTGGCTACCTGCCCTGGCATATTGGTTGCCGGAGGGGCCAATTCCAGGCCCTGGGGACCCATAGGAGCAGAGGAAGGTCTGGCAGCGGCACAGATGTGGGGAGGTGAGGCCCAGACAGATGTGTGCAAGGAGGAGGTCAGCCAAGGACATCCGAGAGGGCTTCCTGGAGAAGTCCCTGGACACCAGGAGGTGTCGGGAACAGGGCCTCAGCG
Organism: Cynopterus sphinx; assembly: GCA_030015415.1. Classification (NCBI taxonomy): domain Eukaryota; kingdom Metazoa; phylum Chordata; class Mammalia; order Chiroptera; family Pteropodidae; genus Cynopterus; species Cynopterus sphinx. The sequence continues at coordinate 36,877,560 of CM057390.1, read as the reverse complement.
TTTAGCTGGTGCTGCTGTTAGTGGATGGGGTCCAGGACACCCTGTCTTGCGTGAGCGACGTTAAGGCTGATTTCGCCTGTTTTTTGTGGGGTTTTTTTAATTCTTTTCTTCTGTGGGAACGTGGGCTCTGAGAAGGGCGGGGGCCTGGCTCAGTGTACCTCGTGGGGCAGCCCCGGGCCAGGACAGCGGCTCAGGCTGGCAGCACGTGTCCAAGGGGCCCAGAGATCATCTCATGCGCCCTTTATCACGAAAGTCTAGGATTCTAGACGCTTCTGCGTGAGAGTGCGCTGTGTCTTTAAACACGGGCCACCGTCCACTCACGGCTGACCGCCCGGCCCCCAGAGCTCCCTGTGGCCCATGACCTTCGGCCTGGCCTGCTGCGCCGTGGAGATGATGCACATGGCGGCGCCCCGCTACGACATGGACCGCTTCGGCGTGGTCTTCCGGGCCAGCCCGCGCCAGTCCGACGTCATGATTGTGGCCGGGACCCTCACCAACAAGATGGCCCCCGCGCTCCGCAAGGTAGGCCTGGCCCCGCCACCCGCTGCTTGGCCCTGCCACCTGCAAACCCCACCTCCCGCAAACCCCGCCGTCTCTTCCAGGTCTACGACCAGATGCCCGAGCCCCGCTACGTCGTGTCCATGGGGAGGTGAGTGACCAGGCCGGCCACGGGCTTCCCCGCCCCTGTCTATGCTTCTGTCTGACCAGGGCCCTCCAGGGGGTCATCCCAGGCCGTGAACCCCCACAGCAGCGGGTGGACGGCGGCTGCCACGCCCCTGTGCATACTGCCCCCAGAGCGTCCCCTCCTGTCGCCTGCTGGCGCCCCACCCCAACAGCCTGTCTGGTCCGTTCCTTCGCTTCACACACACAGCGATGGTGTCATCCCAACCTCGTGCACTCACACCCACCTCCCCGCGTCGGCAGAGCCCGTTCGGCTGCTGACCGGCCTGTTGAGGCGCAGGCGTGGACCACTGGTCCCCCTTCATGCTGCGGGGGACCGACCTCTCTGTCCGGTTCCAGACGTTCCATCACCCCGAGACCCCCACACCCCTAGCAGTCACCGCCGTCCGCCACGTCTGTCGTGGACAGGTCTGTCAGCGGAGTCCCGCGCCCTGTGGCCTCAGTGTCCAGGTTCCGCTCCTTAGCTCCCTCTGTTCCACCTGGTCCCACAGAAAGCCTCAAGTGGCCGCTGTCTCTCCTGTGACTTCGTGTCCTGTCCTGTCCTTTTCGACACCTGGGGCACCTGCTCGCAGTTGACAGTGGGCATGGGTCAGGGACAGGGCGCTGGGCGGGTGGGGCCAGGTGACCCTCACGGCCCTCCCCCTGCCCCCTGCAGCTGCGCCAACGGGGGCGGCTACTACCACTACTCCTACTCCGTCGTGAGGGGCTGTGACCGCATCGTGCCTGTGGACATCTACGTCCCAGGTAAGCCCACTGCCCGTGTTTCAGCCCCTGGGCCTCCAGGTCCATGAAGGAGCCGGTGCCGGCACACTCACCCATGGCACAGGGTCCCCGTGTCCCCGCAGACACGTGGGCTCCCTCCATTCCCCAGGGGCTCCCTGGTTTCAGCCAGACGCCGGACCAGGCCTGTGTCGGGGTTCAGGACTGACTTTCAGCTTCTTTTAAGCCACAGTTTTATATGGTTCCACCTAAAAGAATCAAAACCAAAGAAATTCCGTTAGAAACCAGAAAAGGTGCCGGAGGCCAGGAATGGTGTCCGCGAGTCCTCGTCCTCCCGACGGGTGGGTGAGGCCCCCCTCGACCCCGAGATCACCAGGGCGCCCACTCGGGGCTGAGCGTCAGGGGAATGGTGTCTGTTCCGCGCCATTGGCGGCACACTCACACTGGAGCAACGCGCTTCTCTGGTTTGCGCATCGCCAGTGACCCGAGGGTGCCTGGTCCCCCGCAGCATCCTCAGCAGGGGGCCCTCCCGGGCATGTTGCTGGCATCTCCCTCAGGTGGACAAGCAGGTTTCCATGCTGGCTCAGAGCTATTGAAAAATGGGGCCGCCGTGATCGGCGTTTTGTGAATGTTCGTGGAGGGGCCCTCCCAGGCCCGGCCCTGTCTTGGGCAGCACCGGGCCAGGCCCTGGGGAGCCTGTGGGTTGTAGGGACAGAGCCTGACACAGCCGCACTCAGGCCACCTGTCGCTGGCAGAGAGTACGATGGGTGGGTCTTCGAGGGAGACAAAGGCGTCTACCCTGGTGGCTCGTTAAACTTGACCTTGTTAAACTTGACCAGGAGCCAGACCCTCAGTCAGTTGTTGCTGCTTGTTTGACGCATGATCTCGGGCCAGTCTCGGGCATGTTTTCCGTCACGACTGGGCAGTCATACCCGTACTGTTCGTCACCATGCACCCCACGCTCAGCTGGGGTGACAGCGTTTCCCCAGCCCCCGGGGTTGTGGTTGCCCTTCCAGGCCTGTCAGGTCCTGGGCAAGCCCTCCAGGTGCGGTGCATCTGCTTCTTCAGCTCAGGAGTCTGGATGGGACCCAAGAGGACCCATCGAGGTCCCTTCTCAGTGTGAGGGCCTCCCCGCTCCGCCCCCCACCACCGCAGTGCGATGTGTGGGGTGGGGGCCCTCTCAGCCCTCCCTACCCTGGGACGTGGCTGACCGCCCTCAGCCCCCAGGTCACTCGTCCCAGGACCCTGGGCTGCCTGGTGTTTGCCGCCTCTAGTGTGCCCTTTGAGCTTCATTCTGGTTCGTGCCCTTGGCCAGCAGCAGGGGGAGGGTGGCCAGCCCCCAGGGCAAAGCAGTGAGGCCGTCCCGCCCCCAGGCTGCCCCCCGACGGCCGAGGCCCTGCTCTATGGCATCCTGCAGCTGCAGAAGAAGATCAAGCGGGAGAAGAGACTTCAGATCTGGTACCGCAGGTAGCAGCGCCTGCCCGTCTCTGTTCCCATCACCATCCCGATGGTCAATAAACCCGAGATGCCCACCTAGACCGCTGCCATGTGGTGTGTGGCGTGGTGTGTGGCCAGGCCCAGGGCTCAGTGTGGGTGGGTGCGTGCTGCCAGGCAGGGTGGGTCCTGAGACAGAGGCCCTGGAGGTGGGTGGCTGGGCCCACACCCCCCTCCTGGGGGCCTGACTGCCCATCATGCGTGGGGGGCTTGTGGGGGATGGTGGCCACTGCACTAGGGCTGGAGGGGGCCCCAAGTCAGACACTGGGCAAAGGGAGAGTGGGGACCTCAGCCTGTGACACTGCCCGTCCGGCGGGCTGTGGGACCTGTGTGAGGCCGATGTGAGGTTTGGCTTGAGACCAGCCTGACCAGGTATGACCAGAGACCCTCCTTGGCCCAAGGACCTGGGTGCTGCAACCCTCCCTGTGGTCCCATCCTAGTTCTGGACCCCAGATGCAAACCACAGGGGAGGAGGCGTGCTGGCTGGAAGCCCAGGGACGCCATCCACAGTCGGGTGGGATGGAGCGGGGAGGCGTGGGCTCCACAGCAGGGAGAAAGGGCCCACCCATGGGCCCTTAGCAGCCGCTGAACAGGCTTCTCTGGAGGTGGGGAGCGAGCGAGCCACGTTCGTGGGGTGCTACTGGTGGCCAGGCCACTGCTGGTGTTTATTTCATCCCCGGCCCACAGGCAGCAGGTGCTGGTCCCTTACACAAGTTAGGGGTGGGGGCCCGGGCCATGCCGCTGGCCAAGGGTGCAGCCTCCAGTAGAACCTTGAGCTGTGAGGCCACAGAGGCACCAAGTTGGGGTGCGGGCAGCCAGCAGGCTCAGTGCTTGGTGACCAGGGGCGTGATCATCCGCGGGAAGGCGTAGTAGCGGCAGCCGGCGGGGGGGACCAGCTCCATCACCTGCGTGCGGATGTTCTCGGGCCGGAAGCCTGCCTCCAGCAGCGCTGACACCTGCGTCTCCTGCAGGGGGGAGGTCCCCGGTAACCTCCGGGTCCCAAGGCCCAGTGACACACATACACTGATGCCCACCCGGCCTTACACAGCATTCACTGGTGCCAAGGCCCACCCCCCCCACCTCCCTTAGGCCCAGTTGCTGAGCTCGAGGGCTGGGGCAGGCAAGGGGCCCCGCCAGGGCACAGGTGGCCGCAGCTGCCTCCTGCACCGGTTGCTAGCTGCCTAGGGTGGAGCTCAGGCCCGGCACCTGGAACATGGTGCTGATGTCCGAGTACTTGGTCTTCATCAGCTCCCCCCAGGAGGTGAGGTTGCAGTAGGTGAGGACGCCCCCCGGCTTCAGCAGGCGAAATGCGTGGCCCTGGGAGGAGACAGTGGTCAGGGCATGACGAGTGGCAGGAGGGGGGTCGTGTGTGGACAGCTCATGCCCTGGCCCGGCCGGCCCAACACCCCGTTGGGGATCTACCTTGATGAAGCTGAACTGGTGCGTGTGCCAGGTCTCCTCGGACAGCGGGTACGTGTCGTACAGGATCCCTGCAGGGGGTGGAAGCCACGCCGTCAGCCAAGCCACAGTGGCACCGCTGGCTGCACATGAGGTGGCACACATGGCCAGGAGCCCCTGGGTCTGCCTGCTGTCGGACAGGTCCCCCAACCCCCTCCCCCGGGGGCTGCACAGCAGGAGGGGAGCGGCCCACAAGGGAGTGAAGCTTCGTTTGTGTTTGCAGCACTCCCCAGCTCCGCCTCAGGTAGGCAGGCATTAGATTCTCATAGGAGCAGGGTCCCTCCGGCCACAAAGGCTGGGACCGCAGGTCCAGGGACCACGTTGAGTTCAGGCATCACCCTGTGTCCGCTGAGCGCTAGGCCTCGTGTTGCTGGGTGACGTGTCAGTGAGCAAGGCGCAGGATAACAGTGAAGACTCAGGCAGAGGCCCGTCACCCAGCCCCCAGTGTCCCCTCACCATCAAAGTGGCCATCTGGCAGGGTGGGTGCCACCTCTTCCCACAGGCCTTTCAACGGAACCACCTTGGGGCAGGGTAGAAAACGAGAAAAGGCTGAGGGTTGGAGGGGACCCCAAGACGTCACTGCGATGACGGGGAGACCACCTCCCAGGTGTGTGGCCCTCCCCCGGGAGTAGGGGGGTGGGGGGGCAGAGGCGCACCTTGTGTGGCTGCCACTGGGCCCAGTCCTGGAGCCGCTGGAAGACCCCGTCGTTGCACTCAATGATCCAGTGTTCGTCGATGGCCGCCTCCTGCACTTTGGTGGCCGCGATGGCCATGCCAAAGCCCACCTCCAGGACCCGGCCCCCTAGACACACACAGGGCTGGGGCTGGGAGGCTGCCTGGAGGCGGGGGCATGGGGTGGCAACTCGGCAGGAGAAAGTTGTCATGAGGGCAGGAGGGCACAGCAGGTACTGTGACCCTGAGAGGGAACAGCGTGGGCCCTGGGCAGCAGCCAGGGCGGGCAGCCAGCCTGGGAAGCCCAGCCCCGGGGTGGTGGCCAGCCCTGTGGGACTTTGATCCCGGTTCTGACCCAGGCGGGGGGGGGGGGGGGGGGCATCTCTGGACCCGGTCACTTTCCTCTCCCCCAGCCACTCTCTCCACGCGATGTGCGCAGGTGGAGGGGGTCCCCCACTGGACCACAGACCAGGCCGAGGCCCAGAGGTCGCACGCCCACCCCCTGGGGGGCTGGGCACCCCCGGGGCCTGGACGCCGGAGCCGCAGGGTCACCGGCCGCCTGTCTCCGCTCCGGCTCTCCCCAGCTATTCTGGGCCGGGGAGGGCGGGGCCCGCGGGCCGCGGAGGCAGGATCCCGGCGTGGACCCAGGCCGGGGCTTCATCCCTCCCGAGGAGGGAGCCCCGAGCGTTCAGCGGGCGCCCGGTGCGCTGCACCCGCTGCACCTCCCAGCGGCGCCGGGGCGGCCGCGTTTCTCTGGCTCCGAGCGGGGCCGGGGGATGGGGGAGGGAGGGGAGATAAAGGGGGGAGGGGGCTAAGGGGGGAGGGAGTCTCCTCCGCACCCGGGGACAGGGGCGCTACCTCGGGAGGCGGCGGCGGCCGCCAGCGCGTGCATGTACGGGGCCTCCCAGCGCTCCATCACGGGCTTGCCCAAGATGTGCAGCCGCGAGTCCGCGGCGTCGTAGGCCGCGGGCGCCGCCTGCCACGCGGGCCCACAGTCCTCGCCGGGCGCGAAGATGGGGGTCGCGGCGGGGGCGCTCATGCTGCGGGACCGACGGCGGCCGAACTCGGGCTGCGGCGCGCGGGGCCGACCCTGCAGGGCTTGCGGGGGGCGGGGCCTGGGCGGGGGCGGGGTCTGGGGCCGGCCTGGGATGGAGCGGGGCCGGCGGGGTGGGGGCGGGGCCCGATGGGCGGGGCCGGACCGGGCCCCACGAGCGCGCCGCGGCGCGAGCGGCCCCTGGCGGCCGCCGAACAGGAGGCAGCCCCGCGCGGAGCCTGCGGGACCCGCAACGCAGACGCGGGTTCCCGGGCGCGGGCCTCGCCGCAGCGTCCTCCTCCGTCCCCCTCCTGGCTGCGCTGGGGCGTCGGGCGTGTTCCAGGCTCTCCCTCAGGTGCCTCATGACTTTAACGTCGTTGAACCTTCGGGGTGCTACCGTGGGTCCTGAACCGTCCTCCTTTCACGGGCGGGAAACAGGCTCCAGGAGGCACAGGCCGCAGCCTCGTGGCCCCTGGGCTGAGCTGTGCGTCCCCAGGTGGGATCCCGCACAGCCCCGCTGCGTCCCGCGCGGAGCTGGAGCTGCCTCGCGCCAGGACCTCGCCCCCTAGCCCCACAAGCTGGGTCCCCCCCAGGCCCCAGCACCCTGATAGGGGGACTCACAGGGCAGAAGCCTCTAAGCCCGGGGACTGACGCGTGAGCCTCACACTTGGCTGTCCCCACGCTCGGGAAGTCAAGCGGAGCAGCCCCCCACACCCCCTCCCAGCTCAGCTGTGTCCTCTGCCTGCCTCCCTGGGACCCACCAGCCGCTGAGCCAGGGCGGCCTCCAGGCTCTGTAACTCGACTTCCCTTTTCCAGGCCTCTGTGCATCGGGCCACCATTCTTGAGCCTTGAGCACTATTCCCGCCACTCAGAATATGAGCTGAAACTGAGGCCCAGAGGGGCCAAAGCCCAGGATCTGAACCCAGGCAGCCTCCTAACCTGCTCTCCTGTTCCATCCCCTCTCTCTGGCCCTGTGTCCATCTCTCACAGCCCAGCCCCCCTTCTGTCCCCAGGCCTTTGCACATGCTCCTCCCGCTGCCCAGACAGCTGTCTCTCCTGGCCCAAATGTCCCCCTTTCTCTGCTCCATGCTTGAGCCCACGCCTGTTCTGGGCCGCCCTGGTCCCCCCAGCCCCAGCCCCCAGGCTGCTCCGCCTCTGAGCACCATTCCTTGCCATTTTGCTGACTGAAAGTATTTCTTCCTGGCTCCAATGTCTGTCCAATGGGCTTGGTGCATGGAAAGTGCTCGGTAAAACCAAGGGCGCCATGGGGTCTAATGGAGTCTGGATGGTGAGACTGACGGCACTGACCTCATGAGACCCTCGAGAAGGGGCGGGATGAACAGGTGCCGTTGGACACCTGGGTTGCAGTCACGCCGCCTGTACCAGTACCAGCCGCTCTCCTGGGCACCCTCTGCAAATTCACTGCAACAAACTCCAATAGACATTAGGTGAAAAGGCGAGGGGGAGGTAGAGTGTGGAGCATGCTACAGGCCAGTGTGTGTGTGTGCATGCACACGTGTGTGCACGTGTGTGCACATTGTGTGTGCATGTACGTGTATGTTGGTAGGCCCTGTACTGTCTGGTACACATTTCCCTGTAGGGACACCCAAGATGCTGACCATGACGGCTAGGGCGCTGTGCGGGAGATTTTCATCCGGGTACTTTGGGGTTTTTATTGTAAAACACGTGCAACATCAACGTCACCACCCTTCCCACTGTTAAGGAAGGGCACAGCTCAGTAGCCTTAGGTACATTCACAGGTCGTGTAGCCGTCCCCGCCGTCCACCTCCAGGGTTTTCTCGCCGTCCAAACTAACACTCTGTCCCCATTAAATATTAACTCCCTTCCCCTCCCCCAGCCTATGTCACTCACCAGCTACTCTCTATCTCTGTGAGTCTGACTCCTCTGGGGACCTCCCGTGAGTGGGATCACACAGGACGTGTCCTTCTGCGTCTGGCTTGTGTCACTGAACACAGTGTTCTCCAGGTCCATCAGCGTCGTGGCCACCATCAGGACATCCATTCTTTCCAAGGCCAAATAATGTTCCAGTGAGTGCACAGACCCTGTCCCGTTTTCCGTTCATCCACTCATGGCTCCTGGGGTTGTGCTGGCCTTTGGCTGTCATGAGTCGTGCCGCCGTGAACTATCACGTGCAGGTGGGTCTCTGTGCAAGTCCCCAACTCCGGTTTGCTGGGTTTGAAAGCAGTGGAGGCTGCTGGGTCATCTGGTGATTCTGTGCTAACTTTTGAGTGACTACCAGGCCTTCTGCCCAGGGCTACTGCCCCCTGCCCCCTGTCCCCCATCCACCGCCTCACCCCCCCACACCCCCCACACTCCTGCCAACACACAGCAGTCCCATCCAGCGGGTTCTCCCTGCACGCTGTCCAGATAACCATGTGATCCCAGCTTGGCCAGTCAGGGCTGTCCATCACCTGAGCACAATTGGTTGGACAAAGACATGTGACTGAGGTTGAACCAATCAGAACCTTCCCTGGAACTTTTGCTGCTTCTCTTGGGGAGGAAGTGCTGATCTTGTGCTAGGCCTGGAGCTATGGCACCATCCTTGTCCCCGCAAGGAGATAGACTGTTGAGGAAAAAAGCAACGAGAGAATGGGTGAAGTCCTGTGACACTGTTTGAGGGTCCCGGATCCAGCCTAGCCTGAAACCAGCTGGACCAGCGGGGCTCATGAGGGGCGAGTCTGCCCCCCAGAGGACACTGGGGAGTGTGTGGGGACATTGTGATGGTGAGGGGGTGGGTGCTCCTGACGTGGAGAGGTTGGGGGCCGGAGATGCTGGTCCCAAATGTCAGCGGTGCTGGTGGGTGGCACCCTGAGCTAGAGCTATCCCTGGGTCTTTCGGTTCCATAAGCAAAAAGTCCCATCAAACAAAGAAAGCCAGTTTCACTTTCTGTGACTTGGCACCGACAGCTCCTAACTGGTTCGGGAGGTGAGACATGCAGGGGCTTTTGCATTTGGCCAGCGGGAGCAGGACACCTGCGAGGGGCCAGTGACAGGCTGGGAGGGCTTGGCTCGGGTCCTGTGCTGGGATGATCTTCTCTGGGGCTCGTTTTGGGATTTACAGGAAGGTTGCAGACACTGCGCGGAGGGATACCTGGCACCCGCTTTGCTCATCGTTGGCATCTCACGTGTCACAGACACTCAACCATCGCCTAGAATCCTCTGTCTCGTCACGTCTTTACTTCTCCCTGAATGCCCCTTTTATGCCCCAGGACCCCATCCAGGACCCCACGTGACATTTAGTCATCTCATCTGCTGAGGCCCCTCTGGGCTATGACAGGTTCTCAGACCTTCCTCGTTTTTGAGGATCTGGACAGTCTTAAGGGGGAATGGCTGAGCAGTTTATAGAATGTCCCTCGGTTGGGGTTTGTTGGGTGTTTTTTTCGGGGTTAGAGCAGGGTGATAGGTTCTGGGAGTGGGTCATCTCGTCAGATCGAGGGTTCCCGCTGTCCACACAGCCAGCCACAGTTGGCGGGCATGGAAGCTCAAGAGCAGGGCCTGCTGCTGTGAATCTGTTTTCTCATTTTCCCGTAAAGTTCTCACTGTGTGCCGCGCCCCACTTCCAACACTTTGCACATTGGGTCCCCTCGCACAGTCTCACAGGAACCCCCCCGGGGAGGGACTGTCATGGTCCCCTTTTAATCCATGGGGGAACGGGCATAGAGAGATTACACAACTTGCCTGGGGTCACATAGCAGGGCAGAGACCTGAACCCCATCAATCTTAATCCTGGTGCTCTGCTGCTAAAGCTCTACTCTGCCGGTCATCCTGTCAGGCTTCAGGGATACCAGTTGATGAGCAGCATGGAGAAGGAACACCCAGAGCACCCCAGTACCCGTGCCCAGTTTCTCATCTGTCAGAACCCAGGTCCCAAGCTGGGGAGCTGGCTTCTCCCACAGCTGCCAGGGCCTGGACGTGAGTCAGCGGCTGTCCTGGAATTCCCCTGGGGCTGGGCACATCCAAGGTGAAGGCTCAGGAAGTCCCAGCACAGGTGACATCAGCACTGGAGGGGGGGTCAGTCCCAGGGAGAGCAGGGCTCTGGCCACCTCCTCGGACCCTCGCCCAGCACTTGCGCTTCCAGCACGTGGGTACATGTGGCCTCCCCTTCCCCCACCCACCCCCACTGTTCACCTGCATCGCCCCCAGTGACAAGGCGGGGGCTGGGAATGGCCTCTCAGCATGTTTCCCTGATGCTGACCCCCGGGCCTTTGCACATGCTGTGCCCCCGTCCCTGAAGGTCCGTCCCCTCAGGGCTTGACTGGTGGCCGGCCAGCCTTCCTTCTGGGCCCCGCTGGCACCCCAGCCTCAGGGCGCAGCCCGGACCTTTCCCAGGGTGCTAGGTCAGGTGTCACACTCAGTCCCTGCTGGCGCCTCAGCCTTACTCAGCGCACAGGCAGGTGGACGTGCCTGTGCAGGGCAGATCTCAAACCCGTCTGACTGGTTGGCTGTTCCCTGGAGTTGTCTGGCTCAGACACGGCCTTGGCCTTGGCCGGACCTGCCAGGATCCCACTTGGGGCTCAGGCTGGGACAGTGCCAAGGGCGCTGCAGCCCGCCTGAGGACACCTCGGGGCAAGTGGCAGGTGGGTCCCGGCACAGGGCGGACCAGGCGGGCCGGCTTGGCGAGGGGAGCAGCTGCGGCCGGACAGAGGCTCAGACAGACTGATAGATGCAGCGAGGCAGGGAGACCCAGGGCTGGACGGAGATGGGGCGGGCCGGTGCTCAGGCTCGGCTGCCGCTCTGGCCTCAGTCTCCTCTTCTGCACCTCAGGGCAGGGCCTGCAGGGGGCTGGGGTCAAAGCGGGACGCGAGGGGAAGCGGGCGCGGAAAGCAGAAGTGGCGAACGCGGCCCCGCAGCGGTGGGGGGACTGGCCGGCGCCCGTGGCCAGGGCCGCTGGGGCTTTCCAGGCGCGAGAACAGGAAGCGGCCGCCGCCCCGCTCCTTCCAGGCGCGGCCACCCCACCTGCCCTGCAGGCAGAGGAGGCCCTGAAGACGGGCCGGCGGGGAAACTGAGGCTGGGGCCGGACAGCCACGCGTGGTGCTTCCCAGGGGAAACTGAGGCCAAGGACCTAATCGATGGCACCTCCCCCCCCCCAAAAAAAAAGTGGTAGCCCAGGCGTCCCACGGTGGCTCTCGGAGAAGCCCCCAGAGCACCCCCCTTCCCAGCTGGGCCACGGTTCTTGCTTTGAAGTCAAGGAGCCAGCTGACTCGCAGTGGCCTGTCTTGCCCTCTCCCGTCTGTGTGTTGGGTCCCCTGACAGTGTCCCTTTAGCAGAGGGGATACTGAGGCTCAGAGAATGGCAGCTGCTGCCACAGGCTCCCCGGTGCAACTCTGCGCCCTGTGTCTCCCTGCCTGCCGTCTCCCCACTAGCGGGTCGCCCAGTGTCACCACAAAGAGTCCCGGAGTCCAGGGAGACGTGAATTCCAGAGGCAGGAGGCCACTGCTTTAGTGAGTGGGTCCCAGATATCGCCAGGGAGGTCCAGACACTGAAAATGACCTTTCCCGCAGCTGCCATTTAAATGTACTGGGTGTCCTGCATTTCACCTGGTGACCCTGCCTCCACGAGCCAAGTTACAGCCATCTGGGGGACATTTCGGGGTCCCTACGTCGACAGAGAAGGAGGCTCTTTGACCCCAAATGGCCTCAACAGACAGACCTCTGGCCTTGCATGAGCCTATCCCCTCCTCAGAGGGAGCCTTGGGCACATGTGCCTGTCGAATGTTCTCAAGTGACTCAAGCCCAGAAGCGTGCCCTGTAGACATGCTAATGGCCAAATACGAAGCACTCACTGCCTGCCCAGCTGTCTGAGCAGCCTAGGAGGCAGCTGCTGTCATCAGCACCACCTCCATTTTCCCGGTGGGGACACGCGGGCTCAGAGAGGTCATGTCACTTTCCTGGGTCGCACAGCACCCGAGTGCGGCTGCCCCAGGGCTGGACCTGGAGCTCCGGGACCCTGTCCTTTCAGCTCTCCCAGGCTGCCTCTTGCGATTCCCTGGAAATCCCCGAATCTGACTAATTCCCTAGACATCCCCAGACTTGGCGGACTCCTCCATGCTGACATGGCTGGACCCACCCCTGCCTGGGCAGACTGCCCCCACTTCTGGCGAAATGACCCATAGAGGCCTCGTGGTTTCCTGAGGGGGCCTGGCAGAGGTGGAGTCCACGCCTCCCGGCTGCCCGCCGTGACCTCAGGCCGGCTGCTGACCAGCTCCGCGCCTCAGTTTCCCCACTCTGAGGGCTGTGTGGGAGCGCTGGCCTTGTGGGCGTGTGACTCGGACTTCACCCACGTCCCTGCGTGGTTTAATCTCTGCTGACATCGTCTCCAAATCCTGAACCCTTTTGAACAAGGGGCCCCACGTGGTGACTTTTCATTGGTCCGTGTAAGTTGCGTGGCTGGTCGTGTGAAAGCGCATCTGGTCGCCCTCGGTCTCCCAAGTCGGCCTTTTCATCCCTTTGAATCTTCAGTGTCTGTTGCTCAGTTTGATATCTCATTAGCTCTGAAAACACTTTTGGAATCAAGGTTCTAAGCCAAAACAGAACCCACTCTGGAAAAATCACAATTCCTCTCTGGGTCTCGGTTTCCCCAGCTTCTCTATTGTGCTTATGGGTTTGGGTCCAGGGAGTCAGAGGCCTGGATTTTGTAGGGCTTTTGAACATACTCTTCTCCCACACCAGACCAGGCCTTTGAACAGCTTGTATACTTGGCCCGGACTGCCCTTCCTACCAACTGTCTGGCAAGCTCCTACTTGAACTACAAAGCCCCAGCATCAAGATCGTCTCCTCCCTCCAGCCCTCCGTGATGCCCCACATGGAGACTTCACCCCTCCCTGGGCCCCAGGTGGGAATGTCTTGCCATGGCTCTGTCTCCCCTAGACTGGGGGCTTCCTGAGGGCAGGGCTGAGGACTGGGTTCTCCTTGGGGCCCCAGATTTGCTCAGCTCAAGGCCGAGCACAAAGTGACATTCATAAGAGTTTGTCGAATGAATAAACAAGCACGTGAAGAGGTGACCTCTAGTTTCAGGGGCTGGGACCGGTCCTGGAGGCCTCTGGCTGATGGCGAGGTGGGTCCAGGGGACGGGTGGCAGCGTTTAGTGGGGAGGAGGTGGTGCCTCCAGCACTAGATCTGTCTGGGCAGGCCCAGGCCACCGTCTGGTGGGTGCGCTGGGCTCCAGTCGCAGGAAAACTGCTGGGCCTGGTCCCACCCTCTTCTTGGCCGCGCGGTACATGCCAGCATCGTCCACATCGGGCCCTGGAAGTGCCAACGCGGACGGAGGAAGCAGGCAGTGCGGATCCCCGCCGCCCTGCCCAGATCGTCCTACTCTCTCAGGTGGCCCTGGGGTCCTACGAGATCGCCCGTGTTGCTGGTCTCCGTGGTGGGGCCCCAGGGTCCTAGAACCCCTGATCGCAGGGGAGACTGGGCGATGAGCCTGTATGATGGGTGTGCCTGGGGGGGGGGCATTTCACAGGGTTCCCGGGAGGTCTCTGGGGAGGAGGCTTCAGAGGCAAGACCTGGGTGCTGGGTGACCCCGGGGTCAGGGGTGAGAGTGCACCAGGGGAGGGCACGGCCCGGGCGGAGGCCTGCAGGTCGGCCCGATTGGACCTGTTCTCCGGCCTCAGAGGACACTGAGACGCGACGGGGACAGCCGAGCGCGGTCGGGACTCGAACCCGCGGTCTCCGCGTCTCAGCCCCGCGAGGAGCTCAGGGGCTCGAGCCGGCCCCGCCCCCGCCCCGCGGCGCGCCCCGCGGCCCCGCCCCGGAGGCGCCACATGACCGGAAGTGCGCGGGACCCCAAGATGGCGCCCGAAACCCGGAAGTGAGCACGGCCGCGGCGAAGCTCCGAGGGACGGAGGCACCGCGGGCTCCGCGCCGGCCAGACCCGGGTCCGAGGTGAGGCGCGTCCGGCCCGACCCCCGCCCGACTCCGCCGCCGCCGCCGCCGCCCGGCCCGAGCCGCGGCCCCGGCCCGCGCGGGCCCGAGCCCCGCGGCGCCCGCGCCCCGGAGGGCGCTCCGGGGTTCCGGGTCTCCGGGGCCGCGGGCGGGGGAAGCGGGGCGGCGCGACCCCGTCCTCCCCGGCGACCCCGACCCCGACCCCTCCCTCCCCCCGCGCCCCCTGACCTCGCCCTCTGCCGCGACCCTTCACCTCGGCTCTCCGTGGGGAACCCCCGACCCCGCCCTCCCCGGCGCCCCCTGACCTCGCCCTCTGCCGCGACCCTTCACCTCGGCTCTCCGTGGGGAACCCCCGACCCCTCCTTCCCCGGCGCCCCCTGACCTCGCCCTCTGCCGCGACCCCGACTCTGCGCTGCCCTGTGACCCCTGCCCGACGCGCGTCCGCGGCGGCGCCCTCGGCGATTCCCGCCCCGCCCGTCGGGGATTCCTTGACCCGTCCCTCCTTGGCGACCCCCTGCCTTTCCTTTTTCGTGACCCTCCCGCACTTTGTGACCTCCGTCTTTAACCCACTCCGTGGCGATTTCCTGACTCCTCCCTTCTTGTGACCCCCCCTTGTCACCCCCCCATCTCTGTGATCCCCCCCCTCTCTGTGACCCCAGCTTCTCCCTTCCACCTCACTGTCCCTCCTCGCAGGACACCTTTCCTGGCTCCCCCCGCCCACGGTGCTTCCCGAAGGGCAGGCACACTCTGGGATTTGGGGTGGGGGCCTTGCTGGTGCCAGCTGACCTGGCAGGGCTCGGAGAGGTGGGAGTGTCACTGGGAGCTGGCACTGGAATGCGGCCGCCAGAGGTGGGTGAGGGTGGGGTGCGGGGATTGCAGCGCTGCCCCCGCCCCAGAGGTGGGTGATGAGCAGCCAGTGTGGGTGGGTCCTTCCCGCCAGTGCTGTTTCCCGCACCCAGAGCCAGAGGCTGGTGGGGCCCGGCGGGACAGGGTGTGGACAGCTGCGGTAGCCCGGGGCAGCGGTGGGGTGTCTCCTGGCACATTTTGAAGGTCCCTGGGAAGAAAAAAGCACTGAGTCTGTAAAACGCGTGTCAGGGGCAACCCCAGCTTCTGCTTCCCGGAATGCCTGCCCCACGTCCTTCCCGCCTGTCCCCGGTCCCCCTCTGGGCGGCTTTGGCGCCGTCCTTTTGCACCCAGGACAGGAGGGTGTCCAGTCGGAAGCTGGCTTGCAACAAGGCTTGCAGGCAGCTTGGGGTCGTGGGTGTTTGGTGGCACGCCGAGGGGCTGGTGTTGGACCCAGTGCAGCCGGGAGCCCGCCTGCCTGCTTCCGGCCCAGCGGGTCTGTCCTTGTGGCGCTTTGGGAAGGTTCAAGGAGAGTGGGCCCAGGGCCCAGGGCCCGGACCCCAGAGGGAAAAGGGCTGCTCGTCACAGGCAGTGAAACCCCAGAGATGGTCAGAGGCCAGTCTGTTGGTAGCTGTGGAGCCCGGACCCTACTCCAGGCCAGGCTGCCCAGAGCTGGGCTACCCTGCAGCGGCTTGTCCCCACTGTGCGCAGGGTGTGCTGTGCCCTTGAGGATTCTGCCAGCAAAGAGGTGCCTAGGGTCCCCGTTGTTGAGGCTGAGACCTGGGGCTCCAGTGACCAGCGTGTCTGCATCCTCCCTTCCGGGCACCCTGAATTTTCCTAGGGGAGGCCCCAGATGTGGGTGATGGCTGCTCGGGGCTGTCTGTTCAGGGTCACTGTCCCCCTAGTGCAGTCTGACTTGAGTCCCTCTGGAGGACGCTGACCATGAAAGCCGAACTGCTGGGCAGGTGGGCTGGGCACGGGCGGGGTTGGGGGACAAGGTGCAGGCACCTGTCAGACCTAGGAGACCAGGGAACAATGGACACTGTCCCCAGGGAGAAGCTGGCATGGGCCGGGCCCGGGGGTGCTCTGGGATTGGGGAAAAGTTTTGTTTAACTGAGAGCCGGACCTGACGCCTGCTCCCTCCTGCCTGGAGCCAGGCCTGCCTGGGTGTGTGTTGGGGGGAGGGTTGCACTGTGGCGGAGGATGGGGAGCCCCCAGGCCAAGACAGGCTGACCTTCCAGGGGACACAGTTGGCTTTGAAGTTGGGGAGACCGCAGGTGACAGGCGGGCAGCCCAGGGCCAGTGCTCTCCGGCTGCGTGACCTTGGGCCAATCGCCACTGCCATCTGGGGGCAGTGAGGCAGGCCCCCCGCAGCCGTGTGCCCCACTAAGGTGCGACCAGCCTGGCAGTGTCTCAGATGCTCTGCAGCTGGGCCGGCCGGAAATGCTGACCCAGCGCGGGGCTCTGACTGCGTGAGCGAGCTCGTCCGGGAATAAAGAGGCAACTGTGTCCGGTCCCCAGAGGCCACCTCCCCCCAGGACAGCCTTCGCCTGGTGAACCCTTTAGGGCCCAGGCGGGCGTAACGTGATCTCAAAGTGTAAACAGTACAGGGCTGACTAGAGTGGCGAGCGGCCCCCATGGCACCGGCTGTCCCAGGTGTGTGCGTGCGCCTGTCACGTGAGCACGCGTGTTTTGCACACATGTCTGTGTCCACGTGTGCGCACGTGTGGGTGTGTGCATGTCACGCGTGTGCCGTTCGTCTCGGGCAGGCATGGCGCGTCTCCAGCTTCTTTCCACGGCCGAGGCGGTGCAGCCAGGCTGCAGGGAGGCGGGCGTGGTGGTCCCCGGTCCCAGTCCAGCCGTCCAGCCTGATCTGCCCCCTGCTCGACCCCTGCCCCTCCTCCCCGCTGTTCTGCCCACTCCTGGCCATGGCCGCAAGTCTTGGTGTCCGTGGGGTGCCCCGCGAGTGCAGGTCCCCTCACTCCTTGGAGCCGCAGTCTCCCCCTTCGGCTGCGGGTGGGCCGTTCCCATGTGAGGGGCTGGGCTGGCATGGAAGGCGAACTTCTCGGTCCTGCCGACAGGGGCAGCCACTTGCGGTCGCCTACTTCCCTCACTGGGAGGTTTGGTCCCCTGCAGGCAGGCGGTGACTCAGGTGAGGGCCCAGAGCGTGGTTTCTGGTCACCTGCTGGCCCGGCTCTCCCAGGCCCCCTGGGAGGCCGAGCCTAGACCACTCGAGTGTGTGTGTCCTGCACGTGAGGCCCGTGAGAGATGCCAGACCCACGCGGCCACACTGAACGGTCCCGCTGGATAGGATGTCCCACATGGGCACCACCACAGACAGGAAGTGGCTGCGTGGCTGTGGGGAACTGGGGAGGGGGAGGGGTGAGCGCCGAGGGGCACAGGGCTGCCTTCAGGGTGATGGAATGTTGGGGAACTGTGAACGTGCTGACACCGCTGGGGCACGTGCTCTAGCGGTGGGTGTGGCGCGTGAACTGTCCCCATGATACGAAGCGTTAAGAAGCGAAGGCAAAGGGCCCGGGGCCTGTCCGCGCCCCTCCACTGCCCACGTGCCGTGGCCCCTGCATGCGGCCCGCGCCTCCCGGAGCACACCCGGCCGCTATGCTCCCGCCGAGCGGCCCCCTTCCACCGAGCCCCATGGGGGGCGGCCCGGGCCCTACCTGTCCCATGCAGAGCAGACCCCAAACAGGCCTGCTGCCCTCGCCCCGGGGCTTGCCCAGGCACCTGAAGGCGGTCACCGCATTTTCTGGGTGTCCACCCTGAGGGTCGAAGGCGGTGGACACAGGAAGCTGGGCCAGGGCCGGTCCTGGGCGCAGTAAACTTTTACGGCCTGGCTCACCTTCCAGGCCCCAGAGGTGACTTGGAGGCCCTGGGAGTCCCCAGCCTCTCACGCCTTGTGGCCTGAGGCTCGGAGACTCCAGAGGTTGAGGAGAGGCTGGCCCCGGCGGGACAGGCCAGGTGTGGGACTGGACGTCCCCTCACAGCCTCAGCTGTCCCTGGGCATGCAGCTCTGCCCTGGAAGCTGTGGAGTGGGGATGTAGCACCCCCACCCCCAGCCCCAGCGGGGTCTGTCTGAGCTTGGTGCTGGCAGCACAGGGCATGGGGGCCTCTCCTGGGGTCACCAGCGACGTCAGCTGGCCTGTCCAGAAGTGTTTTGGGGGTTTTCACCAGAGCCGAGCCCTCCGGGAGCTCAGCCCACTGCTGTGGGGGCCTCAGGGTGAGTGAGACCCCAGGTGGATGTGAGGGGCTGTCAGGGACAGCCTTCGGGATCTGGGGTGCTAACAGGCGGCAGGGCCTCAGCACTGTGGGAATCTGGTGGAAGGTGCCGCTCACGGGCGTGACGGCCAGACCTCCACCTTTGAGAAATCAGGGGCTGCCCCCCCAAATCCAGACCTGCCGCTTGTCTTGAAAAACCAGCCTAACAGCCTGGGCCACCCGCATTCCTGAGCCCAACGGGGCCCCCAGTGCTGGCCCCTCGTGGGCCCTGGGGAGGCTCCCGAGAGGGGCCCGCGTCCCCACAGCCTGTCACTGTGAGGGCTGGCGCCTGCTGCCCATGGGTCCACAGGCTGGGGAGCTGTGTCCTCACTCACTGGTATCCCCAGAGCCACCCCATCCTGGTCTTGGGGCCCGGGACGTGTCACCTCACGATGTGGGGAAGTCTTGCAGACGGGGCTAAGCTGAGGACCCTGAGATGGAGGTGATTGTGGCTTCCTGGGGGCCCAGGTCCTCACGAGCAGAGGATGTTCTCCTCTGGACGCTGGAGGGGAGGGGAGACCAGGCTGTGGGCCTGGAGTAGCACGTGGTGGGGACACAGCCACGCCTCCTGGAGGGACACCCGGCTATGCCGGCAGCTCCTGAGCAGTCGCATGCCCCCGAGTGTGCAGTGTGGAGCCCAGCCGGGGGCCCAGGTCCAGCCGGCCTGGACGTGCCACCCACAGCACTCCGTGGGGACCCGCGTATGCCGTTTTAACCCGCCGGGCTGTAGTCGCCCAGCTCAGCAGCAGAAGTGGGTCCAAGCTCCATCGTCGGGTCTTGTGGCTCCTGCTCCTGCAATTTGGGGGTCTCTGCCGCCTCCTCAGGAGGGCACAAGGTCTAGTCCAGCGTGGGCAGTGCTCCAGCAAGGTCACTGTCCATGAGCTCAGCCTGAGCCCAGGACCTCCTCCCGTGGGACACTGTACCCTTCGAGCTCAGACGAAGGTCCTTGTGATGTTCTTGGCACCGAGCTGGGCCGAAGAAGCCTGCAGAGGATGCTGACTGGTCGGGCATCTAGCTGGGGGCAGCCCCAGCCGCCATCCCGCTCAGGGCTCCCCGGGAAACCAGGCGGAGCGACCTGCTGTGCAGGCTGACCCAAGGCACACCCCACCTCAGACAGGGCAGACAGGGACAGGGACGGGACGGGAGCGGGTTGAGGGAGGTGTGGGCCGCCCTCGCCCAGACTGCGGACAGACTGCTCGCGTCGGCATCAACGGACCACGGAGTCAGGGTCGGGGGCTTTGGCTTAGCGTTGATTGGGGGCAGGAGGCCCCAGGGGCCCCAGGAGACCCCCGGCTCAGCGTGTCTGAGGCCACAGACCTGCGCAGGCTGGTCTCTGGACAGAGCTGCCTCCTGAAGCCTGTCCAACACTGCCGGGTCCTCCAAGCTCGGGGATCCTCGGTGTCTAAGTTGCTTCATGGAGCACCCGCCTCCCCAAACGGCCATTGGAACGTCGTCGTTGCACCTTACCCCACCGGGGCTGTCGCGGACACTGCCCGGCCCACTGTCCTGTAGTAGACAGTCTGTGGACCTGCGGTCAGCAGAGGCATTGGCTGGGGACAGCCAGCCACAGGCGACCCAGAATTGGTGCCCCGGGAGCCCAGCCGCGGGCCCTCGTTTCTGCATAAACGTTTGTTTCTCCAGACGTCGCCCCCGATGTGGGCTCGGTTCTGCTCCCCAGGGCAGCCTCTCCCAGCGGCCGCCCTCCTGTCCCCAGCCTGCATGCGGCTGTGGGGAGGGGCAGTGGGGCACGAACATGCTGCTGCTTTCTCCTTGGGCCGCCGCCTGTCCCTGTGGTGGCATGCGGGGTCCCTGCATGTGCCCTGTCCCCAGCCCCCATGGAGTCCGACTGGAGTGGTTGCCCCCAGCCCTGGGCCACCTCCGTTCGCTGTGTGCTCGGCCAGCTGTTGGCAGTGCCGGGGCCAGGGCGTCAGCTGAGCAGCCCCCGGAGGAGGAGATGTGGGGACCCCGTCACGCTAGGTGGGGTGGCCACCTGGGGCCTCAGCCCAGGTGCGAGGCAGCGGGGAGGTTTTGCAGGAGG
This sequence comes from Cynopterus sphinx, assembly GCA_030015415.1. Classification (NCBI taxonomy): domain Eukaryota; kingdom Metazoa; phylum Chordata; class Mammalia; order Chiroptera; family Pteropodidae; genus Cynopterus; species Cynopterus sphinx. The sequence goes on along the minus strand of CM057390.1, from coordinate 36,857,448 downwards.
TAGCTTTGTCCGTCCCTTCTGGGTGAAGCACGTGAGCTCGGCTCAGGCGGGGGCTTTCGGGGCCTGAGGGTCCCACCGGCCACCTCTCACTGCATGTCCGAGCCCTGGCCTCTGCACTCTGCAGCGGGACTTCCTCGTTCCGCCTCGTCCTCCCTGTCCCCGCCCAGATGCCTCCTGGGCCTGGAAACCCGAGGTCAGGGCGGCTCCTGCTGGGTTTGTCTCCTCCCGCTGTCCAGGTCTCCTGGGGCAGTCGTGTCACTGGCCTCATGCCGGGTGGCCTAGACCATGGGGACCATTGCCCTCCCGATCTTGGAGGCCAGATGTCCAAGACCAAGGTGTGGCAGAGCCGAGTACTCTGCAGGCCCCGGGTGCGTCCTTCCACCTCTGGGGGCTCCCACGTTCCTTAGCTTGTGGCCACATCACTCAGGTCTCTGCCTCCGTCTTGCCATGGTCCCTCTCACCCAAGTGACTGTCCAGCCCTCCTGTGAAGCAGCGGTGCGCTTTAGCGTGACCCAGTCCCCACCGATCCCGCCTGCGGAGACCCCGTGTACTGATGAGGGTCGGCTCACGGGTCCCCGACAGATGTGGGTTTGAGGGACAGCTCCCCAGGGCATGGGGCCTTCTCCGAATCCCTGGTCCCTGCCACTTACCAGCTGGTGTCCAGGCCCCTGCTGGCTCTTGGGCCCAGGGTCTCCCCTTGGCCCCGTGTTCCCCTTTTCCTGCCTTCTCCTGTGGTCCCACCCCAAGACCCCCAGCCTCAGCGGTCAGTAAGTGGGCCTCTGAGACTGAGGGAAACAGCCACCACAACCCCAGGACCCTCGCTTCCTTCATCCTCGGGGGGTCTGCTCACGGAGGCGGCTGTCCTGGCGTGTGCCCCTTTGTGGGTCCCGGGGGAGCTAAGCTGTGCCCGCCACCCCAGTCCGGGCCCAGGCCAGCCGCTAGGTCTTGCCTGCGCTGAGCATGCCCTGCCTTGGCCTGTGCAGGATGTCCCCGCTCCTGGAGACTGACCACAGGCCAGCTCTGACCCGCAAGGTGCGGGGGGCTCCCCCATCCACAGTGCTGCGGCCTCCACAGATGGCCCTTTCCCCAGGCGGTCCTGTCAGCCTGGTCGGCCCGGCCAGGCCCCTGGAGCCACTGGGGCCTCTGCCCTAATAGCTGAGCCTCCAGGAGCCCCGGCCAGGCCTGCTCTGCTCCCGTCCCGGTCTCAGCCCGAGGCGGGGGTGGCCGAGAGGCTGCTGTCCTGTACCCCGTGAGAGGCCAGCAGGTCCCTGCCACCTGGAGATGTGGTTCTGGGGGACAGCCTTGTCCTGTCTTGGCAGGACGTGGATGAGATCGCGAGCAGCTGGCTCAGTGTGTTGGGGGCTGAGCCGACAGTTCGGCGCGGGGTGAGGGCCTCGCGAGGGTGAGGTCCTGGGGCATCGGCCCCACAGCGAGGTCCAGCCTGGACCACAGGGACTGCGGTGCGTCCCTGGGTCAGGCTCTCCCAGCTGCCGGCCCCTCCCCATCTCTCACCCCGGTGGTCCTGTCTGGGTGCCCGCCCCTTGGTCTTTGTTTCCCATGAAGACTCGTGTGATGGCCCTGTCTCGGGAAACACGGCCGACGCGAATCACTGTGCCCTGCAGGCCCCCTTCAACAGCACCTGCGACCTGCCTTCCGGTCCCCAGATGTGCGTCTCTACATGCTCCCAGGCCTGGCCTTCGGGCTGAGACCCCACCCGGTGCCCCCTGGGGTCACGCCGGCAGCCAGAAGTGCTTGGAGCTAGGGGCCGTGGGTCAGCAGAGGCCGAAGTATGGGGGGCAGGCTGGGCCGTGTCTGCGGGGTGGGGAGCCTGAGGCTGTGGGGGTGCCAGGCAGCGAGGTGATGCTGGGCCTGGGCGTTGGAGAAGGGGGGTGTGGGTGCATATTGCCTCCTTGCCAGCCCCTGACACACTTCCTGTCTATGGACGTGCCTGTTTTGGACACGCCGTGTAAATGCAGTTGCGTGTCCTGCGTCTCTCACTGGGCATCGTGTGTTCAGGGTCCATCCGTGTCATGGCGAGTGTCACCTGTGTGGACAGGCACGTGTGTGTCCTTCACCTGCCTACAGACACTCGGTTTTCCCTCGCTTTGCCGCAGACACCTGGGTGCAGGTGTGTGTGGATGCGAGTCTCCGTGTCTCCTGGGTGGGTGCCTAGCAGCAGAACTATGAGGTCCGTGGTGCCCGCCTAGGTGTTTGAGGAGCTTCCAGCTCCCAGGCGGCCACAGCACCGTACAGTTGTGCCCGCCGCCCATTCTGTGGGCCCTGACTCAGCTTCCCAGTGCCCTGCTTGTCATGTGGCCATGTCGTCGTCCTCCCCCTGCCCCCAGGTCCAGATCTTAATGCTCCGCCTGGTCAGCGAAGCCTTCTGGGACCCGCAAGGCTCACACCTGGCCCCGCATCTGGACGGGGAGGATGCCCAGGCCCCCGGGTCACAGCACCCGGTTTCTGTTCCCTGGTGCCCTCCCCACAGGTGACAGGCCTCTCTCTGAAGTAAGGTGATGTGTGGACAGAGGCTGAGGATGCAGAGCCCAACCTGGAGCTGCTGCTCAGAAGGGCTCCAGGACTGGACCGGGGGGAGGGGCTTGGGATCGGGAGGCGGGGCTGGGCCTGCTGCTGCCGGGGTCCCTGGGCACAGTGTCCCGAGGACTGCCCAGGGCCCTGGGAGCCCCCATGGTCCCCCCACAGTCATGGTCGCGGGCTCTGACGGTGCTTTCCGGCGAGCCGCCGAGGCCTGGGCTGCAGAGCAGAGAAGCAGCTGGGGTCAGCCTCTGTCGGGGCGAGCCTGCCCAGGGAAGGTCCGATAGGGTGTAGGGGGAAGGGGCGGGGTCACACGGACAGTCCTGAGGACAGTCCTGAGCGGCCCCTGCAGAGGAGGGGTGGGATGAGAGCGAGCTGGCCAGCGCTCAGCTCCACGAGCTTTCTTTGTGGGGTCGAAATGGTCCCCAGCCTCCTTCTGCCCAGATGTTAGGGGCAGACCTCCCTGAGGGGTGTCCCCCAGTCAAGGCGCTTCCTGGGGCCCCGGTAAAGGCAGCAGTCCGGTACGTGGCTCGCAGTTTGCAGCGCCTGGTGGACATGTCTGCACCCCGACCACTCGCTCTCCAGGTGAGCAAGCAAGCGGGGCTGGGGTGCCAGAGCCACCCGCCCCCTGGCGCCGGCCTCTCAGGCCCTTGGCCTGGCCCCAAGAGTGCGGTCGGGACCGGCCAAGTCCCAGCGAGGAGAAGCCGAGCCTCTCCCCGCCAGCCGCTCGCCTTGGGGAGCCTGGCGGGCGCAGGCAGAGGTGGCCATTCCTTCGATGGTCCAGGCCAGCGGGGCCGTGGGAAGTGGCGTCCCGCCCGGCCGACCTGAGGCTGGAGCGGCCGCGGGATGAGGGGTGCCCCCGCCCCCCAGGGTCCCAGGGTTGCGCAAGCGGCTGCCGGCTTACTGGAAGTCCAGGGTTTCTTCACCCGGGCTGGGCTGGGAGTGGCGGCCGCCTCCCCTTCCTGCCGCCTGCCTGCCTGGGCCATTAACTTCCCAGGCACCCGCAGGGGCAGGCCGGGCCGGGCGGGGGGGCGCGTCACAGGCCACAGGGCAGATGGAAGTCGTGGGGGCAGGGCTCAGCCCCGGGCTTTCCCGGCCCTGGGGAACAGGACCTTTTCGGTGAGATGCTGCACGTCCCCACCCTGAACTAGGACAGACACACAGTCCCAGCCCAGCTTGTCCCCGTACCCCGGGACCCTCTGGCAGGCCTCTCCTGGCTGCCCAGGGGCAGGGCTGGCCAGTTGAACTCTGCCTCCCAGCCCTGGAAGTCACCCTTCAGCCCTGCTGATCACTGCAGAGTTTGCGGAGCTCATGGCTTTTTTTGGGGGTGTCGGGAGCACCCTACTCCTGGGGCCCATGTCACTCCCACGGTGGAGCGAGGTGGCCAGGGATGCTGCTGTGATCAGCAGGGGGAACTGAGGTGAGGGTTGCTGGCCACATTGAAGGGCAGCCCTCGTCCCCCAGGTCCGGGCCGGTGTCCCCAGGAGGGGGTGGCTGGGCAGTGGGTGGGGCCTTGTGTGAGCTTGCATCTTGGAGACAGTTGGGGTCCTGCCTTGGTGGCTGAGGGGGTTCCCCTTCTTTGATAGCCCCAGGTTAAGGCTGGGAACCAAGGGGAACCCCCAGCAGCACTCGATGTTGGGTACACCTCAGTGCACATGCCTCTACTAGAATGGGTTCGGGGTGGCAGGTGGGGTCTGGTCCCTGGGGCCCTGCCCGCTGAGCCAGAGCCTGGGGGTCCCTGACCAACCCCACTTCCACTGTCCCGTGTCCCCAAGGTGGGGCTTCACCTGTTGGGGTCAGGGCAACCTCAGGACTCACTGTGTCTTCCCCAGGCCAGGATGCCTCCCCCTTGGAGCAAGAAGCCCAGATAGACGCCCCCGTGGCCCGGGTCGAGAGAACGCCCGATGCTGGCAGTGGGGTCCGCCATGGACAGTGAGTTCCCGCAGCACGAGGCCCCGCCAGCCAGCAGTGTCCTCTACAGCCCGTCGCCCCTGCAGAGCCCGCTCCAGGTGAGTCTCGGCCCCGGGCTCGGGTTGGGGTGGCGGGAGCCCTGTCTTCATATTCCTCAACCACGAGCCACTGGGTGTCTTTTGCTAAGGCCATGAGTGGCCCTCAGGGACCCGCGCCGGCTACCGTCTTCACCCACGGGACCTCGGGGGCTGGGACGCCGGCGACGGGTCGTGGCTGTTTATTTTTCTTCGGTGTGTTTTTGTTCAGTAATTTAATAGACTTTTTTAAAGCAGTTCTCGATTTGTAGGAAAATTGCCACGTTCCCATGGGCCCCTGCCACACTGTCCCTGTCGTCAACCTCTTGCTTTAATGAGTGAGTGAGCCACATCGTTGCAGTGACGAGCTAGAACCAATACGTTGTCATCAACTCAGGTCCACCGCGGACATGGGGGTCCTCCCTCCACGCTGGACGCTCTTTGGTTGGGACAAACATATGAGGACACGTGTCCGTGGTCACAGCGTCGTGCAGAGCAGTGTGACTGCCCTGAAGCCCTCTGTGCTCCACCTGGGCATCCCCCCACCTCTGGCACCTGCGGGTCCTCCTGTGTCTGCAGCTTTGCCCTTGCCAGAACACCCTGTAGTTGGCCCCGTGTGTGTCACCCTTCAGGCTGGCTCCCCGCACTGGGTCACGAGCTCTCGAGGCTCCCCTGGTCGTCTGAGGGCTCCGTAGCACGTCCTCTGAGTGCTGAGGAACGTGGCAGCCCTGGGGGGGCATGTCCCTTTGTCCACCCCCGAAGGCCACCCCGGCTCTCCCGCGTTTCGACAGCCGTAGTGAGCATCACGGTGACAGAACCACCGCGGGTGCCATCCAGGCCCCACACGTCACCCAGGTCCTGCAAGGAGAAGGGCTGGAGGCTGCAGCAGGTCGGGCCTGGTGCCCGCTTTCCTGGGCGACGGCCAGGCTCTTCCGCTGCGGAGAGGAAACTCTCCTGGTGGGGAGGCCGGAGCTGCCCGGCCCCGGGGAGCAGCCACGAGCAGCAGGGATGGGCGGGCGGCGGGGGTGCAGCGGGCCGGGAAACTGGTTCCTGGGTCAGGTGGGGCTCGGGGTCAAATGTCGCACCCACTGAGGGGTGCCAGGCCCATGACCCAGTGGCAGAGAGGGCTGGGAGGGCATGGATCCTGAATAGCCTCCCTGCCTAGCCGTGTCCACGTGGTGTTCTCATGTGACAGGCATGGCGGCCCCATGTGCACACAGTCGCCTTAAACACTGGGTGGGGGCAACCCTGGGTGGCGACTGTGGGGCTGCCGCGGCTCCAGGCCCGGCCAGCACCTGCCGTGGGGTCCAGGCCACCTTGCCCCTTCCTGTTGAAACTCTGTCCGTGTGTCCCCAACTCTCTCAAACTTCGTCCACGTCTCCCAGCCGACAGCCTCCCCTCCCGGTGGCGGTGTGTCTGTCTCTGGGTCCCATTGTCCCATCCTCCAGGCTCAGATCGTGCTAGTTGTTCCCTGGGCCACAGGATCCCACCTGAAGTCCCGTGATCGGTTTAATTATTTCCTGAGTGGCGGGCCCTCGGGTGGCCCAGCTTCCCACTGCTGTAAACGGCACGCTGTCTTCCTCCCCCTCGAGGTGGCACCTGGGATTCCACTCCTGGGTCAGGGCATGCTCGCGACCCGCCAAGGACAGAACCGTTCCTCAGGAAACATGCTCCTGCCATGTCCCCTCTGTGGTGACTCAGGAAGCTGGTCTTTGGCCAGGATGCAGACCCTGGGGACCTGCGGGACGCAGAGGCTGGAATCACGGAGGCGGGCTGGGCCACCATGGGGGCTTGCTGACGGGCCCGGCTTTGGCTCTGGGCAGTCGGAACCTGGCACAGTCCTCTTGGGCCACTGGTGGCAGAGGTCGCCTCAGGCCACACTGGGTCCGGCCCGGGAGCACCCCACCCCCTGCGCCTGCGGGGAGTGCCGTTGGTGCAGGCAGCGGCTCCTCCCCTCCCCCCGGGGCTCATTTGGGGGCCCCAGGCTCAGGAGAAGCCAGAGAGGAGTGGGCGGGACCACGGCTGGCCCAGGACCTCCGTTTTACTAACGTGGCCAGACTTAGCAAATAAAAACATGGCCGCCCAGTGAAACTGGTCTCGTGAACACAAACAGGTTTTTACTTTTCCCACGGAACACTTACGCTAAAAATTACCCGTCGTTTGTGAGAAATTTGAATTTCACAGGACGTCCTGCCTTTTATCTGCTGCCCTAGCGAGGTACCATCTTCCTACCCCAGCTCACGGGTGCCGGGCAGCTTCAGGCTGATGACCCGGGGCCTGCCCCTCCTCAGTGGAGGGCCAGCTTCCGCCCCCAGTGGAGAGTCCCCGGGCGAGCTCCGACTGGCTGGCCGGCGTCAGGTGTCTGTCTCCTAGCCAGGCATGTGCCAGGGGCCTGCCCTCCGAGGCGGAGCTAGGCCTTTTGACTGCTGGGGGCGAATCCAAGGAAGGCTCCGACTGGCCCGCCGCGGTGCCACCTCTGTGACTGGCAGCCTCGCTAGAGCCACGCACTGGGGCAAAGGCAGAGCGCCCCCAGCGTCCCACCTACCCAGCTGAGGCCTTGAGGTCCTCCAGGACATGGGGGTCCCCTGGCCCAGGAGCTGATCTGGGCACAGGTGGACAAGGTCAGGAGAGTGACGGGCCCCCACCCCAAGCCCCCAGGCCAGCTGCACCCCTTCTGGGCCCACAGCGTTGGTGCCTACCCCGCACACTGCCTGGCCCAAGGCACGCTCCACACGCCCCAAGACCATGTACCCTGGCTCATCGAAGGATGCCATGCACAGTCTGGAGCTGGAACATTGCAAAGTGTCTGGCCTTTTGAAGTTCACGTTCGTCTCTGCAGCTGGACTTCTCCCGCGGGTCTGGAGCAGGGAAGTGACCCCACCTCACCCCGCGGGCTGCGGGGCTGTGGCTTCCTCCTGGAGCTGTCCACAGCGACTCCTCGTGCCTGTGGTCATGCCTCTGGCGTCTGTGCTGGCTCAGGGCCTCGTGCTTGCCTTTTCTCCGGCTCTGCAGCCTGATCTTCACTGTTCTACAGCCCGTGCAAAAACAGAAGGCAGGCGCTGCCCCCAGGGCCTCCACCCGTCGATGGCATCTGTGCACGCTGCTCCTCCTTTCCTCCTGCCTGGTTCTGGGGCCGAACATCTGGGTGCTGGCAGGCCCTGTGGGGACCAAGGGTGGGGCACAGCGACGGGAAGTCACAGCGCCTGCCTCTCAGCACAGAGGGGCGCGGGACAGGGGCGCCGAGGCAGTTCTGGCCATCGAGGCTGGTCCAGGCCAGCTCCGGGGTTGGGTCTCAGAGGGGGACAAGGTGGCGGCTTGGGGAGCTGTCCCGGGCAGGCCCTGTGTGGGCGGGAGGTGGGAGGCTGTGGCCGCTGGGCTCCCGTCCTGGACTCACCATCCACCTGGACAGGCAGGGACAGTGCCTGTAGCCAGCAGGCCTCTCCCTGGGGACAGCCAGGGCCTTCCTGCTGGGTCCTGCCGTGGGCCCTGTTGCCAGTGGGGCTGTGGCCTCTTTAGGGGAGGGGACCCCTACCTTGTGGGCCTGCGTATCTGGGGGACTTGCCAGCTCTTTTCTGCAGAGGGGCTTGAGTGTCCATGGTCCCGCACCCTCACATTGCTTCTGTCTGCTGCAGTGCAGGGCCCCTCACGTTCCCACTCATGTTCCTGGAGCAGGTTGCCAAAAACCCCTGTCTGCTGGCTCTGGGGCCGGACAGGGCTGGCCATGCTGAGAGCCGCAGCCTGTGGGACCTCTAGAAAGAGTGACCTGGCAGGGCTGGGGCGTGAGGGCCTGGCCAAGGCAGGGGCCAGTCCGCGGTGCTGGTGGAGGCCTTTCGCCCCAGCCTTGGCTGCTGCCCCTCTGGGCCAGTTCCCCTGTCTGGGCAGGCCCTCGTGGGGCGTCGCCAGGCCGCACATGTCGCTTACAGGACCTGCCCTGTCCTGCTTTACATCCAGTCCCATCCAGTTTGTAAACAGGGCTTGGGGGCCTCCAAGCAGGGCCCCAGGCCACCAATACCTGGATCCTTGTGACCTGCGGGTGCCTGGGCCCCCGGCCTGGGAGTCAGAACCCTGGGTGGCCAGCAGTCCGGGCTCCCCGGGCCTCCAGGGACTCTGGGGCCACACCCACCTGTCCTCAGCCTGCTGGTCCAACCCACACGCGTTTATCGCCAGTACCTTTGCCTTCACTGCAGCCACCTCGGGGGACGGGGGCATGCACATTGGGTAACTGAGGCATGGACTCCCAGGTGACGCTGTTGGGAACTGGGGCGGGGTCCTGCGCCCCGCTGACCGCCCCGCGCCACTGTGTTGCAGAGCGCCATGCTGCAGTACCCCTGGTGGACCGCCTTCGCGTCTGCGCCCTGCCCGGCCTTCTCCAGTGGGAGCCAGTGGTAAGTGCCTTGCCCAGCCCCGGCCAGCCCTGCCCCTCCAGGGGCACACTGCCCGCAGAGGTTCCTTGGGTTCAGCAGGAGTGAACTCTCAGCTGGGGGGCCTCGGCCCTCCGCTGAGGGGTGTAGGTCTGGCCTGGTCACTCAGGCTGAGACCCAGCAGGGAGGGCAGAGGTGGTGACAGGCCAGGGGAAGCTCTCTGCAGGGTGACCCCCGTCGGGGGGCCAGAAATTTTGGGGGTGAAAAGAGCCAGGGGGCCCCTTCCCACAGAGGACGACAGGGAGCTGGATTTCGTGGGGTGGGTGGGAGTCTGCGGGGAGCAGCCAGGAGCCAGGCCGAGGAGTGCCCATGCTCAGCTGCTGCTCACTCCGTGACAGCTCACCTTCCTCCTGTCCCCTCCAGCCAGTTCGGGAGCCCCACCTCCTTCCAGCCCCACGTGGACACCAGCTACAGCCCTGTGGCCGCCACCCCCAGCTTCTTGCCTAAGAGCAACTTCTCTCAGGTAAGAGACTCCAGTGCCAGCCGGCCCGGCCTGTGGGGCCCTCCTGCCTCCCGGGGCAGCACCGCGGGCCGTGGCCGGCCATAGCCCGCGTCTGAGGAGTGAGCCCTGGTCCGCCCTCCAGGGTGCGTGTGGAGGCAGCGTCACTGAGTGTAAAGCGGGGCGAAAGGTTGCGTGAGGGACACGGGCTGTTCCCTAGCCCGTTGCCGGCGTTCAGCGCCCGCACCCTACATGAGGTTGGGGCGGCCCGTCCGGGCACCTGGTTCACTCTCCCCAACCTCAATGTCTTCCCTGGTGCCGTAGTGTGTGGGGGAAGGGTCCATAAGCCCCAGGGCCTCCGCGCCAAAGCAAGGCCCACACCACAGTGAGGGTCTGTCCCCGAACCGGGAGACAGTTGAAAGCGTGGCACATACCAGCCTACCCACCTCGAGGACACGAGTCAGCTCAGCCCCGTGGCCTCACCCCCGGAGTCTTCTCGTGGCAGTCCCCAAAACCCAAACCCCGCAGGATGAGTCGTGGGACGGGGGCCCCCGCTCTCTGCCTCGGCGCCCTTGGAAGTCCCGGACCCTCCGCCCGCACGGTGCCGCTGTCAGGTGGGACGGATCCGTGGCACGTCCGGGAGTGACTGGGCGGCAGGCGCTCCGCTCCCCCGCTTGGCGTCCCCTGTGACATGGGGGCAGTGGGCTGCCCCATGGCGAGGGATATAGCACAAAGCAGCCAGTTTAGACCCGTGGGACTCGCTCGAACCCAGACAGGTCGTGCAGCAGCTCATGTTGCTGGAGCCGGCCGTTCTCCACAGTGGGGCCATGGTGGGACCGGCCAGCGGGCTGCACCAAGGACCATGTCCCAGGCTCCAGAGTGGGGCCTCTTCGGACGTAGGGTCCTCATGAGCGCTCAGCTAAGCGCAGAGGGGGCGTGACCCGGAGTGTCCCAGCCGACCCAAAACCCAGCAAGTTCCTCGAGGACAGAAGAGGGGATACAGACATTGGACAAGGCATGTGGCCACGGAGGCTGAGACCAGCCCTGCCGCCACGGCCAAGCATCCGGGGTCTGGAGAGAAGGAGGTGCCTCGGGGAGCCAGTGGGTGTGGGCCTGTGACACCAGCGGGACGTCTGCCCTCGGGGCCGTGGAGCGTGTGTGTCTGCCATGCGAGCCGCCCAGGCACAGGGCTGGGCCTCGCGGAGATGCAAGCGCAGGGTCAGCTGCCCCTTGGGCCGCCCTGGAGTTGTCCGGGCCCCGTGTCCCCCAGGGTGAGGGTGTCCCAGGCTCTGGCCTTTCCAGGCGTGTCCAGTTTCTTCCTGGAGCCCGGCTCGCCGAGACGCCCTGCGCCCAGCCCGGGAGGAGCTGGTGTCTCAGGTAGGAGGCCCAGCAGGGGTCAGCCTCCCGGGCGTCTGGGCTGACACCCTCTCTAGTTCGCGGCGTCTCGGGGTGCTGGCTGCCGGCCCTGCGCCTGGCTGGGCTCCTCAGGGCCCGGTGAGGTTCTGTCCACGCGTCTCCGGGACAGCTCCCACCTGCAGACCCGTCTCCTGCCTGGCGCCCGTTCCCCAGCCAGGCGTCGTCACCTGCCGTGAGGGTCAGGGAACAGGCGCAGGACACGCAAAGTCCCTACCCACGGCAGCCCCCGCCTCCCTCCAGCGTGTTGGGTTCCCGCCTCCTGGCTCGACCGAGAGCCCCTGGCGTGCCACTGCCATCCCCAAGACACGCGGAGGCCGCGCGTCCACCACACTGTGCTTGCCGGCTGCCTGCGCGACGCACCCTGGCCCACCCCCGGCCTCCCGGCTGCGGTGCTCGGCCCCAGACCTCGGTTTTAAGGCGGCGGGATCGTCTCCCGAAGAAACCTCACCTCGAGGTTGTGTGCTGAGTGACAGGAGGAGTCCAGACTGAGCCCGGTCCCGGCCCTCCGGGCCCACCCCTGCTCCCGATCCAGGCTCAGTGACTTCACTGTGGTGGCCAGCTCAGCGGCAGCCCCGAAGACGTCTCCTCTGTGGTCCCTGGGCCTGTGGATGTGTCACCTCGTGTGGCAGAAGGATTTTGTAGGTGGAATCGAGTCAAGACCCCTGAAATGACAACTCTGGGTTCCTGGGGGACTCAGGACCCCCATCGAGGCCCCTGGAGGTGGCTTAGGGCCGTGTAGAGCCGTGCGCTTCCCCAACCCTCAGGCCCCTGTGGGAAAGCCTTCATGCCGCCCTGGGGGCCATGGATGTGGGAGCTGGGAGAGCGCAGAAGAGTCCATGTCTCAGAGTGGGGGTGTCAGAGACGCCCCGAAGACATCCCCACCCTGGGCCAGGACCCCACGTGACAAAGGGACTTTGTAGGTGGGACTGAGTCGAGGCCTCTGAGAGGGGATGACCCTGGGTTCCCGGGGCCCAGTGTCCTCACGGGGTCCTCATAAGGGGGAGGTGGGAGGGTCACAGAGAGATGGGCGAGGCCGCCTACCGGCTGTGACAAGGGGAAGGGGCCGTGAGCCAGGGATGCAGCACCTCTGGAAGCTGGAAAAGGCCGGAGACAGTGCTCCCTGGAGCCTCGTGACGGCCTGGCTCTGCCCTCCTGGTCACCCCGCGAGGCCCGCGCTGGACTGATGACCTCCTGAACCACAGGTAATAAACGTGTCGTTTGAAGCCGGGAAGTTTGCGGCAGTTCATTGTGGCAGCGGCGCACCGGAAGGCCCTAGCACACTCAGAAGTGTCCCTGCTGGTGTCAGGTTAGGCAGGGCGAGGACTGACGAAACTCGCGGGCCTATGTGCCCCTGGTAACGAAACCTGATCCCAAAATTTCCTGGCAGCCAAGTCAGAGAGGAAGGAGGTGAGCCACGTGGCTCCTGTTACCTGCGAGGAGGAGGCTCCTCACTGGCTCCCTGGGCGACGTGGGGCGGCTCCCGGGTTGTCATCGCCCTCACGTCCCCAGCCCTGCGTCCAAGGCCTTCGCTCCCCCTCCTGTCCCCTGCACCGAGTCCTGGTGTTCCAGGGTGCTGGGTCCCTCCTGAATCCACAAGAGCGGACCCAGGCCAGCCCGCTGGGGCGTGGGCTGAGTGTCCATGTGGGGGCCCTGGTTCTCAGATCCCGGGCTGGGGCCCCCACCTGTGAGACTGTGGGGGGGGGGGACGGGCGTCCAGGGCTCTAAGAATTTAGCTCCGATGCAGCTTTTTGTGTTTGAAGGTTTTTACAGCACAACGAATTTGAAATATTTTTGGTCGACAGAAAAGTTGCAAAAACAGTGGCGAGAATGCCCCGCCTCCCTCCCTCCCCCAGCCTCCCACATGTCCTGCACGGCCTCGGCCCACGCGGCCCGTGCTTCCCAGGCAGTTATGAGCCTGGCGCCCTGCTGGGGACAGAGCCAGGTGCCAGGTGGGCACCGAGGGCTCTAGAGAGTGCTGGTCTGGTCGCGTGGAAGACCCCGTGTGGGTTTGCCTGGGCCCCACACTGAGGCTCAGGCCTTCATTCGTCGGTGTCTGCATCCCACAGCTGGTGAGGTTGACCTCGACCTCTAGCTGGGATGATGTCTGTCAGGTCTCCACCACTTGCTGTCAGGCTGCTGCTCCCCCTCTAGTCCTGGGAGATGTGTGAGGCCGTGCAGGTGTCCTGGCTGCTCATGCTGGGAGAGGTGGCCCTGTCACCTGCTGGTGGGTGTCAGCTACCATGATGGTGACCTTGGCACCCATCTGGCGGACACTTGTCCTCGGTGCCGTAGGGGTCAGCCGGTGTCCTGTAGGCTGTGGGCCGTCTGTTTCTGTCGGCCGCCCGGGCCCCTGGACTTTAGGCGGGAGCGTCACTGTTGGCTGCCCGGCGTTGGCTGTGGCGCTGGCCACTGTAGCGTCTGCTTGGGGCCCTGTGTCCCTGTGTCCCTGTGTGGAGCACCTCCTCCCTCGTAGCCTCGCAGGCCAGCCGGGCCCGCTCCTGCTTCCCCTGCCCTGGCCTGGGCTCACACCCCTGGGTCGGCCTCTTCAGGCTCTGCTTGTGCCTGCCACCCAGGTTCCACGTTCCTGCTGGGTGACTGGACAGCTTGTGCCCACGTGGGAGCTGCCGCCGCGGTGGGCCGAGCTCGGGGGTGTGGGCATGCGGCATTGCTCCCATTCTTCGTTTTCGAGTAGACGTAGAGTTCGTGCGTCGTGCAGAGCGTTGGCTCCTGGCACACTCGTGCAGGTGTGTCGGCAGCATCTGTCTCCTGTCGGAGCCTCCTATTGCCCATGGCAGCCCCGTCCCTGTCGGCAGTCCCCCCACCCCCTGCCCACCCGATACGCACCCACCCACTTCCTGTCTGCGGTCATCCCTGTTCACTTCCGTGGAAGCACACGCCGTGTGTCCGGCGTCTCACTGAGCGTCATGTGTTCGAGGTCCGTCCACGTCATGGTGAGTGTCAGCGCCTCACCCCTTTTCACGGCCCAGTGACACTCCATGTGGACAACACATCTGTCCATGATGGACACACGGGTCGTCCCCATCTTGTGGCTGTCGTGCATGGACAGGCTTCTGTGGAAGTGTCATCATCTCGATAGGCGCCTCACAGTGGCGCTGACCGCGGGGTCGTGTGGGGCCTGCGGCCTATGGAGGAGCGGCGCAGGGTGCAGCAGGGATGCCCGCTGCAGTTCCCTCTGCCATGTTGGGGGCTCTGATCCCTCCGCCTCCTCGTCCTCGCCAGCACGTGCCACTGTCTGCGCGTGGCCGTCCGGCAGGTGTGCGCTGTGTCTCATGGTCGTGACCTGCGTTTCGCTGGTGCTTGCAGGTGTTACGCGTCTTTTAACGGTTTTGTCTTGTGTACACTGTGACTCCCGCCCACAGTGGCTACAGCCGGCTGGGGTGTCCCACAGCAGCACGTTCTATTGTTGGGGTTTGTGGTGTTCCCCTCCCCCAGCCGTGCAGGGAGACAGGGAGGGGGCTGCGACGTTGGGCTCATGATCCCTCCTTCTCCAGACCTGGTGGGGCCCCCCAGTCCCCCTGGCCTGTGTGGAAGGTTCTGTAAAACTGCCCTTTCCCCTGTGGCCTGTCCCCAGCCCACCTGGTCCCGCCTCTGTGCTAGGGGGCAGGGGCCGGCGGGGTGGGTCGTCAGGGAGGAGGAGGGGGTGGGTCCCCAGGTGGAGGCTCCCTGGGTCTTGAGAGTGCAGGGTGCCCGGCCGGGCCTGGGTCCAGGCTCCTGAATCGGAATCGGGGGGGGGGGGCCGGGCGGGGGGGGCGCGGGGGGTGCACTCAGGTTTCTCTGCACCTCGTGGGGGGCACCTCAGGAGTTACGGCGCGGGGCAGGCTGACCGGAGCCGTGTGCTGGCATCGGGGGAAACCGAGGCCCGGGCCGGGTGGTGCCTCCTCCAGCACCTGCCAGGCGGCCGGCAGGGCACGACCCCGCGCTGTTGATGTGCTGCGGCCAGGCCGGATCCCGCCCCGTGCGGTAAATGTCTGCGCTGCCAGGAATCGCCCTGGCTCACCAGGCGGCATCATTTCCTGAAAGTCAGGGCCTTAGGGGAAGTAGGCGCCGGTGACTAAAGCAACATGCAAATGCAGCTGCGCTGAGCGCGTGTCCCAGGACGGCCGGCCATGTCCCGGCTGCGCCTCTGGCTGCTCGCCGCGCTCCGCAAGGTAACGGGCAGCCCGCTTGGCAGGTGGGCCTCCTGCGGGGGTGGGACGGCCTCCCGCCGCCTGGGAGCCCGCCCCCTTCTGGCCTCATTGGCAGTGACAGTGCGTCCGCCCAGGACTGGATGGCCGGGACGCCGGGCTCCCGGACCGGCTAGGGAGGTGGCTAACTAAAGTACTCTGGGAGGTAGGAGGGGCCGGTTCTGCAGTCCAAGTCCCTCCCCAACTGGGCCTCGGTGTCCTGGGACAGCTGGCAGAGTCGCCCGGGCCAGGGTGTCGCAGTTTGGGGTGGCTTTGATTGACAGAAACGGTTCTCCGTCTCACCTCAGTTCCCCATGGACCCAGGAGGGGTCTGGCCACTGCCGAGGGGCGGGAGAGGGCACCCCCGAGAGGAGTTGTCTGGACGGCATTTCTGTGGTCAGCTTGGGCCAGGAGGGGGTGCTGAGCAGCCCCCGGGCCAGAGCCGGGTGGGGGGTGGGGCTGTCCTGCCCTGTCCTGTCCTGCTGGGCCGTGGCTGGGGGTGGCGCCATGTGAGCAGCTGCGGGCGCTCACCTGGTCCAGCGTTCCCAAGGCGCTCAGGCAGCCTCAGTAGATGACCCCATGCCCTCCTCGTCCCCCAGAACTGTGGGGTGACCAGCTGCTCCCTCCCCTCTCGGGCTGCAACGGAAGGAGCCTGCTGGGCCCAGGGTCGGAGCGGGTGCCGCAGGCGGACCCAGGGAGGGTGGCCCGGGACTCGCGTGATCTTGAAGGTCTCTCGTGGCTGCCAGGGGTGAGTCCCCACACAGGCAGATGGGCACCCACGGTAGGGCTGCTCCCATCCTGCCCTCCTCAACTTCCCACTCTGCACAGGGCGTGGAGCAGGGGGGGAGAGGTGCGGGGTGAACAACAGGCGGCCCCGCCTCCCTGACCCCGCATCCTGCATGAGCCGCCTCCATGCTGGCCCGGCATCTGCAGGCGGGTCCGGGGGTGGGCGAGAGCTCTCCTTCTGCCACAGACTGCGCGAGGACAGTTGCAGGTTCAAAGTCACTGTGACCTGCAGATCCCGTGTCCCGCCCGGTCCCCCGGTCCCACGCTCTGGCAGTGCGGAACCTTTGTCCCAGGACCGAGAGGTCACCAACAACCAAAGTGCACATTTACCTCTCGTCCTGCTCCCCTGAGGCCTCTCAGCCTCCAGGCCCCTTCAAGGCCGCACGTGACACTCGGTCGTCACACCCCCTGGGGTCCCTCCCGCTGACAGTTTCCCACTCCTCCTGTGTGGACGCCCTGGGCCATTGTGTCCTGCAGGACATCCCCAGTCTGGGTTTTCTGGTGTTTCCACGTGACGGCACTGAGTGCCCCCTGCTCACCTGCCACGTCGGGGTCCCTGCTGTCCCCACGGCTCCCCGCGGATGAAGATGACCCTCATCTCCCAGCCTTGGCACTGGTCAGGCGTCTCCACTGGGAGATCTCTCGCACTGTCCTCTCGGAGGGGTCACTGCGTGCAGCCCACATGGAGGAAGGGGTCCCCCGCACACTGCTTTTGCCAGGGCCATCCCCTGTCCTTTGCCCCCAGGTCCTGCTCACCAGTCGGGGACCGTTTGGCCTTCAGGAAGCAGGGTCACCTCTCCGGGCCCCGGAGCTGGCATCACTCTGACCAGGCTCGGGCTGCACCCACCGGGAGGGTGGCGCTCAGATGTGGCCGTGCCCACCTGCACCCATAGCTCACCTCAGCCAGCTTGCCAGGGTCTGTGGGGCCTCTCTGCCCATTGTGGGGACAGGGTGGCGGCTTCCGCAGGCAGGCCTTTCTGGCAGGGTCCACCAGACTCGGGCTGGGCCACCTCTAACCTTATCTGCCCAGGGAGGGGCAGAGCCCAGAGGCGGGCAGAGGGCAGACTACCTTGGTCACCCCCAGGACGGCTGCACCCCATCCTGGACTTGGGGCCTTTGTAAACTGTCCCGGCTGCCAGCGCGGCCGGCCGGAGGGCAGGGGAGGCCTGCTGCTCCGAGCCTTCACCCTGCCCACCACGTGGGCAGCCAGCCCTGTGGCTCCTCGTGCACATGAGTGGCCAGGGCTCCTGGGCGGTGGAGGGGCCCAGTGCAGGCCCCCGGTTGACTCCAGCCGACGTGGCCGAGGGTAGGCTTTCCTGCCCATTCCTGGGACCGATGTCACTCAGCAGGCAGGCAGACTGAGGCTCCTGAGGCCAGCTGTCCCGGGCGGTGCTGGGGGGTCCCCATCCCTGCTCCAGCTCTTCACTCAGTGCCCTGCCTCGTCATGGCACTGCGTGCGCCTGTGTCTGAGTTGGACCTTTGGGGAGGCCGGAGGTGTCTCCTGCAGGGCCCCACACCTAGGGGTGCAGTCTGGCTCTGACGTAGCTCGCAGGGTCTGGGGACACAGAAACGGCCCTGCAGGGGTCTTGGGGGCCATTCTCAGCTGCAGTCTGGTGGATGCATGGTGGGGGCTCCAGGCCCAGGAGTCCCCTTCCTCTCGCATGTACCCAGCTGAGTCCCAGGGCCCCAAGACCCCCACTGCTCAGCCTGTCCTCGCCTCCCACCGGTCAGCGGGTCTCAGCCTGCCCCCGCCGCGGCCCTGCAGTCCCCCCGCAGGCCGGGACGTGTGAGTGGTGCTCTCGGTGTGGAGGTCCAGGGAGCTCTGCCGGCTCCTGACCTGGTCCTGGGAGGGGCTCAGAGAGGTGCCAAGGACTGCACTCTCCCAGGACCCAGGTCCCTGGCCACAAAGTGGGCACCCACTGCCCTCTGCAGGTGCATCTGGCTGGGGGCTCACTCCGCACCAGGCCAGATGCCTCGGAGCTGGGCCCCGCCTGTCCGTGTCCAGTGCAGGCTGGGCACACGCAGGCAGGCGCTCGGCGTCCCTGATAGAGGGGTGCGGGCAGCGTGGTCCCCAGAACTGTGCCTGGTGTGCTTTGGGCTCAGGTGATAACCTGCGTGCAGCCACGTGCAGCCGGCCCTTCCAAACACGTGAGGCCCCCCGAGTCCCGACAGCCCCACGCTGGCACCCTCCTCCATGGGGACTGGCCGGGCAAGGCGCAGGGCACCCTCTCCTGGTGGCACCTCAGAGGTCACCTCAGTGCAGCCTGTGGGTCTGGCTTCTCCACGAGCACGTGTGTTGGGGGGGTTCGTCTGCATCGTGGCGTGTGGGCGCCTTGCTCCTCGCGTGGCTGGGCCCCCTGTGCGCCCAGCTACGCCCTCAGCCCCCCGTCTTCCAGGAGCCCTCGTACATCGATGAGCTGTCCAACGCCTCCATCTTCTCCTCGTCCCTGGACTCCCTGTCAGACATCGTGGACACGTCCGACTTCCTGCCGGCCGACAGGCTCAGCCAGGTGCCCACCATCTGGGATGTGAGCACCGGGTCCCCCACCCACAACAAGGTCAGTGCCCCGTCCATGGCTGTGCAGACCCCATGGGGCTGTGGGACCCCTCGCCCCCATCTACAGAACTCCCGTCACGGCTGGGTGCCCCGTTGCCTCCTCTGTGCTGGGCCTGCTGGGGAGGCGGGCATCCCCGGAACACGTCAGGTGTCATTTCAGCAACTAATTTTCACCCAGGGTGGTCTTGCCCCCAGCGGACACTGGGGACAGCTGTGGTTGTCACAATGGGGGGCTCCCGGCATGGTGGGGTAGGGGCCAGGGATGTGGCCTCAACCCCCACAGTGCCCAGGGGCCCCCTCAGAGAACAACCAGGCCTGACATCAGCCATACCGAGCAGGGGAGACACTGGACTAGAGAAATAAAGTCACAGGGTGGTTCAGAGACGATGGGCGGGAGGTCACTCTGGAGAGGCTATCTCTGGGTTAAGGGCTGGAGGAGGTGGCGCCAGCCAGGCCAGGTAGCAGGAGCAGCTCGTGGAAAGACCCTGTGACAAGAAGTAGCCCAGCGGGCCCCCGCACAAGTGGCAGGCTGTGTGCCTGGCCGGGTGGGAGCCAGGAGGGTGAGATGAGGCCAGCTCACAGGGATCGCAGGTGAGCGGGGTCCCCGGGTATGCCAGGCCCCGACTCCTGTACCCAGGACCGAGCTGTGGGGGCGTCCAGTGCTGGGGCAGGGCTGGCCGGGCCCTTCTTGGTGGGAAGGTGGCTGGGGCTGGCTGTACCCGAGAGACCCCTTCCATCAGGTGGCTGGGCAGGGCCCTCAGCACCCACCGGGCGCTCACGCTGGTGGACGTGGATGGCACACGCCACTGGCCCTGCAGGGTCCTCGGTGGCCTTGGCCCCGTAGGCCCACAGGAAGTGTCTGTGACCGGACCATGGAGCAGATGGGGCTGGGAGGCACACAGCCCAGCTTAGGGCTGGCAGGGGACAGGAAGTGTCTGGCAGCCCAGCGAGGTTCTCCGCCCTTGGCAGCCTCCACAGGCGACACAGTGACCCAGGCCGGTCCCCATATCTGGGTGCAGGAGCCCCGTGGGACAGGGCCACCCCTACGCCTCACAGGGCTTTCTGGTGACCCCTAGCCCTTGGGAGGAGGGAAGGGGGCAGCGGAAACCCGACGCCTGCTGAGGCCCGGCCTGGCCTTTCAGGAACCTGGCCCAGGCCGTTCGTTTTGTTCATTAAAAAGAGCCGGCGTGGGGCTGTGTGCGGCCGGCCAGCCGGCCCTGCCGCACCCCACTTCCGCTCCCCTTCTCCTAGAAAAGCCCTGGCCTGCGCCCGGCTCCAACGTGGCTGAATTCCTTGGTGACTCTTGTCCCCGGCAGCCATAAATGCGCTGCGCTCCGGGATGCCCAGCACTCCTGGCCATGGGCTCCGGCCGGATGCGGGTCCCGTGGGCGAGAGTGGCCACGCCTGACCCTCGTGATTTGTGTCTAAGAGCGAGGATGTTCGGAGTTGCACCGACCCGGGTGTGGACCGTGCCGTGTGCTCACTCACAGCCCCGTGTCCAGGGCCGAGCAGCCACCCTCCCGGCCTCAGTGTGACCACTCCTTAGGGCTGGGCAGGGTGAGGGGGAGGGTGACAGCCCCAGTGGCTTTGGGTCTCCCGTGCCAGCCCATCCGTCTGCCCAGCCCTCAAGCCCCAGATGAGACTCGTGGGCAGTTAGTCTCCCCTGGGTGGGCCTGTGCCCTGGGACCTTCGTGCGAGGGTGGTCCAGCCAGCTGGAGGCCCCACCCCCATGGGCCACCTGTACACCAGGTGCTGGTGGCCGGCTCTGGGGGGGTGAGGCGGGTGGGCGGCTCGTGGAGGTGCTGCCCCTGCCTCACGGCCTGTAGGCTCACGTCTACTCTGCGCTCCGTCTCCCTTCCAGTTGCTCACATCTAGCGAGCTGTTTCCAGGCCTCGAGGACCCCGCGTCCTCCCTCCCCAGCACCCCATTTCTCAACAGCTACCAGGTGAGCAGAGCCCCTCCTGGGATCAGGAGGCACATGCTGCGTGTTGGTCCCTGGGCCCGCTTAGAGGCAGGGTCTGCCCCTTTGACAGGTGGAGGAATGTCTCGGGAGGCACCCCGTCGCGGGGGGTGGGGAGGTGGTCAGGTCCTGCCCCCACTGCTCTCACACGGGGGTGGTGGGTGGACCAGGCCCCTGCCCCTGGGGGATGGCTGGCCCCCCCATGAGTGCCTGCCCTTCAGTCTCAGAGTCAGCCGGAGGAGGAGGAGGAGGCAGAGGAGGATGAGGCAGAGGAGTTGGGCCACACGGAGGTCTACGCAGACTACGTGCCGTCCAAGTGTGAGTGCCGTCCTTGCCGTTGCCCCTGCCCCTGCCCCTGCATGCCTGGGGGGGGGCTGGACAGCAGGATGCAGGCTGCACAGCACCGCCTGGCCCGGGCTCCTGCAGGGGGTGCAGCTTAGGGTCCCTGGAACAGCGCCGACAGGCCGGGAGGGGCAGTTGGGTCACTGTGGTCTGGCCATAATCGCTCCCTCTGCGCAAAGACAAGGGGTACACATGGGGGACGGAAAGTAAGCGCCCCCGGCCCAGCGAGGGCTTCATGGGCCTGCCCCCGCCCCCACTGCCCTGCTCTGGGCCTCGCCCTGCTTCCGTGTCCCCTCGCCCTGCTTCTGCGTCCCCTCGTCCCACCTGCATCCTGGTCCCTCTCCCTGACCTGCCCTGGCCGCGTCCCTCCAGCCAAGATCGGGAAGCAGCACCCCGACCGCGTGGTGGAGACCAGCACGCTGTCCAGCGTCCCGCCCCCGGACATCACGTACGCCCTCGCCCTGCCCGTCTCGGACAGTGGGGTCTTGTCCGCCCTGCAGCTGGAAGCCATCACCTATGCCTGCCAGGTGACCCCGCTGTCCCACACGCCCCGTCCCCCACGGGGGGCCTCCGCCCCGTTCACCCTGACTACTGTCCCCTGCCCACAGCAACACGAGGTCCTGCTTCCCAGCGGGCAGCGCGCGGGCTTCCTCATCGGCGACGGCGCAGGCGTGGGCAAGGGCCGCACCGTTGCCGGCATCATCCTGGAGAACTATCTGCGCGGCCGCAAGAAGTCCCTGTGGTGAGCATCCCCTCCAGCAGCTGCGGGGCGTGTGGGGCCTGCGTGGGACCGGGCTCTGGCACCCACCGGCTGCACCCCGCAGGTTCAGCGTCTCCAACGACCTCAAGTATGACGCAGAGCGTGACCTGCGGGACATCGACGCCTCCAGCATCGCAGTGCACGCGCTGAACAAGGTGGGTGCACACCCCACCTGCCGCTGGGCATCGGGGTGGCCCTGCCTGCACCCCTCTGCCTGTGCACCCATGCCCGCCCCTCTCCCCAGATCAAGTATGGCGACAACACTACCTCAGAGGGCGTCTTATTCGCCACCTACTCCTCCCTGATCGGGGAGAGCCAGGCCGGGGGGCAGCACCGCACGCGCATCCGCCAGATCCTGGAGTGGTGCGGGTCAGCCTTCGACGGCGTGGTATCCTGGCTGGCCAGGGGCTAGGGCTGTGGCTGCAGGGGCTGCAGGGGCGGGGCCGAGGGTGTGGGCGGGGCGCCGGGAGCCGGGAGACCTGGGACATCAGCTGTGCGGAGGGTCGCGCTTCGCAGCACTGTGCCTGAGAAGGGCTCCCGCAGCGACCGCGCAGCACTGTGCCTGAGAAGGGCTCCCGCAGCGACCGCGCAGCACTGTGCCTGAGAAGGGCTCCCGCAGCGACCGCTGCCGGCGAGCCTCACGGTCTGGCTCGGCCTCCCGAGCCAGAGCTGGTGGACTGTGTCGCAGACTCTGGGTGGCGTTTGGTGGTGAGAAGGTGCCCACTGTGCCGTGGGGCACAGAAGCCCTTGTTGGCTGTCCTGCCACCCAGGATTGGGGTGCCACCTTAGCCTTCTGTCTCAGAGCTCTAGACTAGGAGAGCGAGGCATGGGAGCTGACGCTTCCCCGGCCTCCGCAAATCCCCTGGGCCCCACCTAGGCTCCGTCAGGCCAAGGGTCCCCAGGTGGGAGGTCCCGCAGAGGCCGCCCCCCCGGTCTGGAGGAGCCAGCTGGGCCGGCCTGGCACTGACGGTGCTCTGGGCGTCCTGTAGGGTGTTTACCCTCGAGCGCTGCCCCCCAGGTTGTCTCCTGTGCGCCGCCTCCATCACTGTGCCCACCTCAACCTGGGCAGGAGCACTTGGCCCCGCATGCCCCACTCCGGCCACCGTCCTTCCTTAGCTGTCCTCCGACCGCAGGGCTGGGCTGTGTAGCACACAACCCAGCGTGCGCCCCGTTTCCCCTGCTCGCTGCGGGGCCATCCCCATTAGTGCTGTCACCTGCTGCAGCACAGAGACCAGGGGGCTGAGGGCCCTGTGTCCCTTCTGGGCAAGCGTGTGCGTTTACTGGTTAGACGCCTGCTTTAGCGCAGCCCACCGCCTGTGAGCAGGGTGGAGTGAGGCGATGGGTGGCACCATGCACACCTGGGGAAAGTGGTTGTGTGGGAAGCAGTGCGTCCCAGCCCAGGGCCTGCGTGCCCAGCATCCGACTCTTTCTCCTGGCCTTTGAAGCCCATCGGCCCTGCACACATGGCACGCGTGTGTGGGCACGCCTTGTTTTCAAAATAGGCCCACAGCAGGTGTACTTGCCTGTTTTTCTTTGAAATGTTGAGGTCCTTATACATCTTACAGTCTTTTTTTTTTAAGTATCTTTTTAAAATAGAATCCATATAGACTTGTGAGGAATCATACAGAAAGACCCCAAGGGACCCGTCACGGCCACCCTTTTTATTCAGACGCCCCTTTTTTCTCACGCTCATCAGTGTACGGCTTTGTCCGTGAGGTGTCCACACTGTCACATGCCACATTTCTGCAGTCACCTGGGGGCCTAGAGGCTATTTCCCGCTCACCCTGGTGGCTGTTCAAATCCCGAGGCCCCCACCCGTGGTCAGACACCCCACCCCCAGGCACCTCGCTGAGCCCCCCCAACCAGGAAAGGGCAGCTGCCTTCCAGACGGTCCTTAACACGCGACCACCCCAGATCGTGTTTGACGAGTGCCACAAAGCCAAGAACGCCGGCTGCACCAAGATGGGCAGGGCCGTGCTCGACCTGCAGAACAAGCTGCCCCTGGCCAGGGTGGTCTACGCCAGTGCTACCGGTGAGGGGACAGTGGCCGGGGGGAGGGCCCATGCACACACGCCGGCATCCGTGAGCGGTGTTTGTCCTCACGGTGCCTTGCCTTGCTCCTCAGATGCCGGCTGTCCTCAGGGCCTCCCCTCTGCCAGCTGGCTCTGATACCCACCCCCCGCATCCCCGGCTGTGGGCACTCTCCTGGAATCCTCAGCTCCCGGCACGTGGTCCTGGGTTCATTTCTGGGGCCATGTCCACGGCCCCCTGCCCTCTCTGGGCTGGAGGAGCCAATAGCAACCCCTACCCCACCTTCCAGGTGCCTCTGAGCCCCGAAACATGATCTACATGAACCGCCTGGGCATCTGGGGTGAGGGCACGCCCTTCCGGACCTTCGAGGAATTTCTGCATGCCGTTGAGAAGAGGTGCGTGCCCCTCTGGTGGACGAGACGTGGGGCCTGCGGGGGCCCGGTCATCACATGCTGCGACCTGGATCGGTGTGCCCGCAGTGTGCCCATGCCACACCAGCCCCCGCTCGGCCCGCAGCCAGAGGGGCTTGAACCACAAACCCTGCCCCCTCTCTGCCAGCGCTCCCACCGCATCGCTGGGGGAAGGGCCCCTCTCCGCTCCTGCACCCCGCCCCCCTCAGTGTGGGCCTTTGCACCCCACCCTCAGCCTCCAGGGCCCATGGTGCTCAGGCAGCCCTCTCCCTCTGCAGGGGCGTGGGTGCCATGGAGATCGTGGCCATGGACATGAAGGTCAGCGGCATGTACATCGCTCGCCAGCTCAGCTTCAGCGGCGTCACTTTCCGCGTGGAGGAGATCCCACTGGACCCGGCCTTCGAGCGGGTCTACAACCGCGCGGCCCTGCTGGTGAGCCGGCCAGTGCTGCCAGCATCTGGCGAGGGGCTTGTCAGGTCGGGGGGAGCAGCCAGCCCACTGGCCGGAGTCTGCTGTGGGCTGGGATGCTCACGTGAATGTGGCGGTGGCGGTGCGTGGCCGGCCACCGCCCACCCCCACGGCACAAGCACTCGCCCCGGCTTGTTTTCCTGTCCACCTGTCTGCACTGTGGCTTGGCCTCTCTCCTCCATGTGCAGATGGGTTTCTCGTCCTCAATGTCAGCCCTGCCCATGCTGTATAGCCTCAGCTCAAACCGAGACGGGGTCCCGCTCAGCACAGCTGACTGGGGCCAGGTCGTTCTGTGGTGCGTCCTGGGCTCTGTGTGCTGAGCAGCCTCGCTGGCCGCACCAGCTGGATGCCAGGAGCCCCCAATGTGACAAACACAGAGGTCGCAGACGCCGCCCAGTGTCCCCTGGGGGCAGAAAGTGTCAAGAGTGGAGTGACGGCTGGCAGGAGTCCCTCCAGGTGTCCCCACCCCTTCCTGACATTGTGGCCAACCAGCCCTGAGCCTGGCAGCCAAGCCACCCTCACTGTGACCTTGCAGAGCCCCCGTGTTGTCCTGCGGACTACCCCCCACCCTGCCCCGTGCTCCAGCGGGCTGGGCCGCAGCAGCCGGGCAGCGGTGAACTTGGCGGCGTGTGGCTGTCATTGCAGTGGGCTGAGGCCCTGAGCGTGTTCCAGCAGGCGGCCGACTGGATCGGCCTGGAGTCCCGCAAGTCACTGTGGGGTCAGTTCTGGTCGGCCCACCAGCGCTTCTTCAAGTACCTGTGCATCGCTGCCAAGGTGCGCCGGCTGGTGGAGCTGGCGCAGGAGGAGCTGGCCCGGGACAAGGTGGGTGGGCGCAGGCGGCACCCGGGACCCCGTCCCTCTGCCCGAGGGACCGAGCATGTGTGGGTGGGCACGGAGAGCTGAGGTCCGCAAGCTCCCTGCCCAAGCTCCCTGCAGCGGGTGGCCGGCACCGCCTTGCCCTAGGCTCTTGGGTCCAGGCTAGCCTGGCGGGTCCCCAGGAGGACCAGGGTGGACAGTAGTCAGGGTCCAGGTGAGCCAAGGCTGGCTGCCATTTGGGGTTTCCAGGTGGGTTTGAGTGGGACTGGGGCCTGGTGGCTACTGGAACACAACAGAAGGAGGGGGAAACCGAGGCAGACTGGTCTGTGGCCACAGGGGTGGTGGGCAGGAACCGCAGTGCCCGCTCACGTCCCGCCCCCGCAGTGTGTGGTCATCGGGCTGCAGTCCACAGGAGAGGCACGGACGCGGGAGGTGCTGGACGAAAAGGACGGCCAGCTCGACTGCTTCGTGTCGGCTGCAGAGTGAGTGGCACCGCTGGGGGGCAGCCGGACGGCCACCCAGGAGCCTGGGGTCTGCTTGCTGAGCCTTGTCCCCTGAGACCTCAGGCCCAGCTCAGCCTCAGAACCGCAGGACTCACAGGGTGTCGGCGGAGGGTCCCAGGATTTTAGAAGGAGGCTTCCGGGAGCCCCTGCCCCACATTGCCAGGCTGTTTTAAGGAGAAGGACTTGGAATTTGGGGCCTGGCCTTTGGGGTCCCCAAAGCGCCTGGCCTTTCTTCTTAGCCTACAGTGACCGAAAGTCCTAGCGGGCGGCACCCCTCATCCTGGTTGCTCTGCACTAGGAACTCTCTAGTCCCTCACACCACTATCCCTACCCCAACCCTGGAAGCCACCGCACATGGCCACTTCCTGTCCCTCAGAGGCGGTCAGCCCCACCCAGAGGCCCAACCCCATGCTGTCCATTACAGCAAAACTGCGTCCCCGGCGGCCACGGGCTCCCCGACTGCGGGTCGAGACCCTGCCCCAAAATGCTCGGATGTCCTTGCACACGGGTCCAGGCCCTTTCAGTCATCTGGCCAATAGCCCACCTGCCTCATAGTCACAGTAGACCCTGCATCCTACTTTTAGGGGCGTCTTCCTGTCACTAATTCAGAAGCACTTTCCTTCAACCAAAAGAAAGCGGGACAGAGGAGCCAGCAGTAAGAGAAAGCGTGAGTGCCCTCCCGCCTCTGCCCCTCGTCTGACCACCACGGCTCTGGCTGTGGCCCTCCTGGGCCGCCGCCCGGCCTCCCCCAGGGCCTTCCTCCAGCCCCCCCTTCTGGGCATCGTCCCAGGTGGGCCCATCACTCCCGCTGCCCCCTCTGCTGCAGAGCACGTGGACCCTGTCTGTCGGCAGGCTGGACCCCGGACGCCCACCCTGTTGCGGCAGCCCCTCTTTTAGCACCCACCTGCAAGGAGGGCTAGGGGAGAGGGAGGCCACTGCCCGCCTGTGGGGAGGGTGTCCGGGGGCAGCAGGCCCAGAGGCACCGACCACAGGTTCCTAAGAGTGTCCAGCTGCACTGCCCACCGTGAGTCGCCGTGAGCTGGGCCCAGGCGACCTTTGGCTCCGCCCCTGCAGGGCGGCCACGGGGCCGAGGGGCCAAGGCGTCCAGGCAGGCATACGAGGCGGCAGGCGTGATCCGAATCAGCGATGACAGCAGCACAGAGTCAGATGCCGGCTTGGACAGTGACTTCCACTCCTCTCCCGAGTCCCTGGCAGATGACGACGTGGTCATTGTGGATGCCATGGGGCTCCCGGCAGACGACCGGGGTGAGGCCCGTGACCCAGTGTTTCCCCACCTTACAGATGTGAGACAGACCAGAAGGGAGGTCAGCGGCAGAGCCGGGCTCATGCACACGGTCTCAGGGCAGGGCGGGTGTCCGAATGCCTACACCGCCCTTGCACCTGGCTGTTGCTGGGGCCGGCAGGAACCCCCTTGTCCCGAGGGGCCCATTGTCCCACCGTCCGTGGGGCTATGGCCAGGATGACCGGCCAGCCCCCCTTCCTCTCTGGCCCTGCAGGCCCCACATGCCTCCCACAGCGGGACCTGCATGGTCCCGGTGTCCTGGAGCGGGTGGAGCGGCTGAAGCAGGACCTGCTGGCCAAGGTCCTGGTGCTGGGCCGCGAGCTGCCTGTCAACACCCTGGACGAGCTCATCGACCAGCTGGGAGGGCCCGAGCGGGTGGCAGAGGTAAGCGCTGCAGCTGCACCCCCAACCCCGGGACTGGGGCTCTAGGCCCCCAGGTGGCCACTCCAAGTTCCCGCCAGTCCTGGAGGTGTGGGGGCAGTGGTCGCAGGCCGCGTCAGGAGGCGTGCCCACCGCACCCACCCCTGTGTGCCCTGCGCCTCTGGGTTCTGGGCTGGGCTCAGGGAACCCCCCGCACCACCACCACTCTTCCCTGCCCATCACACATCTTTCCTGGGAGGCTCCTCTGGCGCCACCGCAGACACCCTGCAGCCCCAGGTGGCTGGGTCACAGCGGAAGGCTGCGGTAGTGACGGTCCCAACTGTGCACCCTGTGGACAGCCTGAGCCCAGGGCAGAGGCGGTGTCCTGGCCCTGGGTCTGCAGCCCCCCAACACCCAGGGGCACAGGGCGGGGGATGGGGAAGCAGGCTCATGGGCACCCACCCCTGGGTGGCCACACCAGCTGACAGCCTGTCCCTCGCCCCGGCCACAGATGACTGGCAGGAAGGGCCGTGTGGTATCCAGGCTGGATGGGTCGGTGGCCTTCGAGTCGCGGGCAGAGCAGGGCCTCTCCATCGACCACGTGAACCTCAGGGAGAAGGAACGCTTCATGAGCGGGGAGAAGGTAGGGCCTGGGCCTGGGCCTGGGCCAGGGCCTGGGTGGCCCCACGAGACCGGGGTGGGGGTGCAGGGGTCTAAATCCTGAGGGTGTGTGCACGACTGTGCCCTGGAAGGCCCTGGTGGGAACACCGCAGGTCGGCCGTTCCCTCAGGGGCCACGGGGGGAAGGGCCACGCCTGGTTTCAAGTCCATGTGCCCCCCCATGGACATGCACCTCATCTTGCTGTGTGGGTCACCCTAAACGCATCAGGGTGAAGCAGCGCGTGCACCGTATTGGCAAGGAGGAGCAGGGGGCTGCCTGCCCCACCCACCCTTCCCGTCCCCATCCCCTTAGCTCGTGGCCATCATCTCGGAGGCCTCCAGCTCCGGCGTCTCCCTCCAAGCTGACCGCCGGGTCCAGAACCAGAGGCGCCGGGTCCACATAACACTGGAGCTGCCTTGGAGTGCTGATCGGGCCATCCAGCAGTTTGGTGAGCCCCGCTGCTCCCCCCCAGAGGCCCCGCCCCTCTCGCCTTGACCCCGCCCCTGCCCATCCCCATCGCCTGTCCCCTGAGAGCCTCCTCTGTCTCCAGGCCGGACTCATCGGTCGAACCAAGTCTCAGCGCCCGAATACATCTTCCTGATCTCAGAGCTGGCGGGGGAGCGCAGGTTCGCTTCCATCGTAGCCAAGCGGCTGGAAAGCCTGGTGAGCGAGGGGGGCCAGGGCGGCTGAGGAGGGGAGCAAGGGACGCTGGTGGTGTGTGACGCTCCTGTCCCGCAGGGAGCCCTGACGCATGGGGACCGCCGAGCCACCGAGTCTCGCGACCTGAGCAAGTACAACTTTGAGAACAAGGTACTCGGGGCGGACGGGCTGGGAGAAGACGGACCCGGTCGCGAGTCCAGCCTCTGACCCCGCCCCTCTGCTCAGTACGGCGCCCGAGCCCTCAGCTGTGTCCTCGCCACCATCCTGAACCAGATGGAGAACAAGGTGCCCCTGCCCCAGGGGTACCCTGGAGGGGACGCCGCCTTCTTCCGCGGTGAGCTAGGCGCAAGGCGCGTGGGGCAGTCTCCCTGTGGGAGTGGTTCGGAGCACTGGGATTGGCAGACTGCATTTGTGTTTGTGTGCCGAGTCATCGCCGACACGCAGTCGCCAGGGGGACACCGGTGGTAAGGGGATCTCGGGTGGGCCAAGGCCGGGCACATGTGTGAAAGCCCTCCCTCCCGCAGACATGAAGCAGGGCCTGCTGTCAGTTGGCATCGGCGGGCGGGAGTCCCGGTCTGGCTGCCTGGACGTGGAGAAGGGTGAGTCCCACACACCCACCCTCCTGGGGCCTGGTCAGGCCAGGCAGGGCCTGACATAGCCTGAGGTCCCTCCCACCCCCCTAGACTGCTCCATCACCAAGTTCCTCAACCGCATTCTGGGCCTGGAGGTGCACAAGCAGAACGCGCTGTTCCAGTACTTCTCCGACACCTTTGACCACCTCATCGAGGTGGACAAGAGGGAGGGCAAATACGACATGGGCATTCTGGGTGAGTGTGGGGTGGGGAGGCTGGGGGGCGGGCTCAGGGCCTACCTGCTAGGCCCTCACCAAGAACACCAAGGGCCAGAGGCCTCAGCCAATAAAACTTGATTCAGAAAAGCAGCTGACTGCTACCTGACTGTCCCCAGGGCAGCCATGCAGAGAGGAGCACCAAAGGGCACACTGAGTGGTCATGGCTGGCAAAGAGGGTTGGGACCCTGGCCACCAGACCGGAGGGGCCACTCGTCATTCAGCATGCTGGGCAAGATCCGGGCCAGGCCTCTTCTTAGGGAATCCCCACTCTGCAGTGCCCCAGGGATCCTGGGATTGACAGCCCCCCTAAGCCCAGAAACTGAGCCACACCAGGCCTGGGGCGTGCTGAGACCCTGGGATCGAGGAGCTGCGTCCCCCTAGGCGGGACCCCACTCACCCCAGTGTCCTCTCCCCAGACCTGGCACCGGGCATTGACGAGATCTACGAGGAGAGCCAGCAGGTGTTCCTGGCCCCTGGGCACCCTCAGGATGGGCAGATCGTCTTCTACAAGGTGAGTGGTGCTGCCTGCCCCCACCGCGCCCGCCCATGCCACCCAGGCCCCTAACGCCTGTGTGCTGTGGCAGATCAGCGTGGACCGCGGCCTGAAGTGGGAGGAGGCTTACACCAGGTCGCTGGAGCTCACCGGCCCCCATGACGGCTTCTACCTCTCCTACAAGGTGGGTGTCCCTGGGGGAGGACCCCAGGCGTGGGGGTGGGAGAAGGGCGCTGGGAGGCGGTTGGTGAAGCAGTGCGCAGCCTGGGCCCCTCCGCCCAGACCTCACACCACCCACCCCGTCCCCCCGGGCCCAGGTTCGTGGCAACCAGCCGAGCTGCCTGCTGGTCGAGCAAAACCGCGGCAAGTTCTTCACCGTGTACAAGCCCAACATCGGGCGGCAGAGCCAGCAGGAGACCTTCGACAGCCTGTGCCGCAAGTTCCACCGGGTAGGGCGACCGGGGAAGGCGCGGGCAGGGCGGCCTGGTGCCCACACGGGGCACGGGGCCCTCCCCGGCGGGGCTTCTGCAGCCTTCAGACCGCCGGGGCAGGGCCCCGGGCGCAGGCGGAGCGAAGCGGACATGGGCTACTCACCCCCGCTCTTGTGGCCCTGTGTCCCCAGGTGACGGCAGAGGAGGCCCGGGAGCCGTGGGAGAGCAGCTACACCCTGTCGCTGAGGCACTGCAGCCACACGGCCTGGTACGCGTGGGGGGGGCTGGCTGCAGGCGGGTATCCAGTCCCGCCCATCCCTTCTGGGCACCTCTGAGGGGTGGGACCCACACACCACACGGGGAGGGGTCCCGTGGGGCAGCTGGGCTTGTCCCAGGACCCCAGGAGGTGACAGCGCAGCTGAGACCTGCGGCCCCAGGGGCGAGGCAGGGGCGGGCTGCGTCTGAGCCCCTTCCCCCCCCCCCCAGGAACCGGCAGTGCCGCCTGGTGCAGGAGGGCCGGGACTGCGTGCAGGGCCTGCGCCTGCGGCACCACTACATGCTGTGCGGGGCGCTGCTGCGCGTGTGGGGCCGCATCGCCGCCGTCATGGCCGACGTCACCAGCAGCAGCTACCTGCAGATCGTGCGCCTCAAGACCAAGGACGAGAAGAAGCAAGTCGGTGAGCGGCGCAGCGCGGCGGGGCGGGGCGGCGCGGGGGGGGGGGGTCCGGGAGGGGGCCTGACCGCGTCCCACCCGCAGGCATCAAGGTCCCCGAGGCGTGCGTGCCGCGCGTGCTGCAGGAGCTGCAGCTCATGGACGCGGGCGTGAAGCGCCGGCGCGCGCTCGTCCCGGCCTTTCCGGCACCGCCGCCGCCCGGCCCGTGCGCGCTTGCACTCGCCTGTGGCCCCGGCGAGGTGCTGGACCTCACCTACAGCCCGCCGGCCCCGGCCTTCGGCGCGCCCGCGACCTTCGCCTTCCCGCCGCCGCCAGACCCCGCGCCCGCTCAGGGCGGCCTGCTGCTGGGCGCCCCCGCCGCCCCCGCCGACCCCGCGGCGCTCGTGCACCACCAGGGCTGCGACATCAACTTCAAGGAGGTGCTGGAGGACATGCTGCGCTCCCTCAACGCCGTGCCGCCACCCGAGCCGCTGGTCGGGGCCGCGGGGGCTGCGGGCGCGCCGGGGGGCGGCGGGGGCGCCGAGCGGCAGAGCGTCATCCACTTCAGCCCGCACTTCCCCAACTCCTAGGCAGGGCGGCGGGCAGGCATGCCCTCCACAGACCTATTCATGTGTGATGCGCCACGTCTCCGCTGACACAGCCCTGGCCTTGTCCGAAGCGGGTGGGGAGCAGGGCTCAGTCCTCTGCGACTACTGAGAGGAGGGGCCGGGGGCCCCTGGTCAGGCCCACCCTCCACTGCAGTGCCTTCCCAGTGGCACCTGGGCAGACCCCCGGCAAGGTGCCACCACCCTGCAGGGCCCTCTGAAACCCTGCCTGGGGGGTGGCGGGGGTGACGGCTCGGCCACACAGGACCACTCAGGACCAGGGGCCCAGGCAGGGCCTGCAGGTGGGGCCCGCCCTCCGCCCTCCGTGCCTCTCCTCTCCTGCCCTCCAGGCCTGGAAAGGCTGGAACCCCTGAAATACACAAAACTGGGTGGCCCCAAGAGCTGGAAACTCAGGAAACCCCCGGTGCTCAGGGCCCTGCCATCTGGGGGGCTGTGTGGGGCAGACCCCATTAATATATGCAATCCCCTTCCCTGCTTTCTTCTGCTCCCTAAATTATTGCCCAGCTGCCTCTCCCCAGGCCCAGCATCTGTGGAGCTGGTGGGGGTGGCCCCTGGTTTCTACGGTATTTATAGTGATTCCTGTACATATGTAAAGAGATCTTTTTTAAATATACATGCCTTTTCACTACTCCCCAGGCTGTTTGCTCCTCCAGCCCACGGGTGCGGGAGCTCTGCATGTCTCCTCCAGGAGGGGCATTTAGGGTTGGCTACCATCTGCAGAGGGCGGTGGCATGGTGTCTGAAATGGGCCCACTCCATGCACCTGTGAAGCCATTCTTTCTGTCACAGGGTCACCCCCTTGTCATGTGCGTGACAAGCAGACTGGTGAGACACACCTACTCCTTAGGGTCATAGGCCACCGTCCTGACACCAACACAGTGAGTCAGGTGCCTCCAAACTGGCTGAGGTGGGTTGGTGGTGTTGTGCACCAGAGGCTGCTGCCTCCCGCCTGCTAGACATGAAGCCCATGGAACCCTTGTGCAGACATCATTTTCCAGACCCCCTGGTGTGTCTCTGGGATGCTTGTTATGGTTACGGCACAGATGGAGAGCCCAAGAGCTGGGTCCTGTTGGGGACACAGGGTGGACACAACTCCCCCCTCCTAGGATCACACCAGGCCTCTGGCCTGACTGAGGGGACAAACGGGCAGGAGCCACCTCCCTCTGTAGGTCCCCACCCCTGCTGCTGGCCTTCCCTGGGAGTACTGGAAATGGGGCTGCCCCCTCCCAGGACAGCTCCTTCAAGCCAGCTGTGGTCCAGGGCCTCTAGAACAGTAACTGGTGCAGGACCCGCAGGACCCTCTTGGGCTGTGGCCACACCACACAAGCAGCGTCCACAGCACAGGCATCTGCGCCTGGCTCCCCTGACCCTCCCCCCTGGGCCGGGTGGGGACCGCCCAGGCCCAGATCTGGGTGGGAGGAATCCGCACGCCTGCACACAAGGGGCAGAACTGCTGAGAGCTGGGGTGGAGCCTACCTCCGAACCCCAGAATGCCACCCCCTCACCCTCCAGGGAGGCGGGCACACACAGCAGGCCAATTTGTATGTTTTATTCCCACAAGGCAGGGGGTGTGAGCCGCGGGCCTGGCCGGGCCGAGGGGCCTTCCTCCGGGCAGGGGTGCACGCCGGGTTCTCGGGTCTGCCCCACCAGCGGCTGGTTTTCAGGCAGACCTTCATGGGTGCCGGATGGAAGGCTCCGAGGGGCGCGGGCGGGTGCGGGCAGGGGTGTGCGCTTGTGGGTTACAGGTAACAGGGTAGGTCCTTCTCGATGACCTGTGGGGTGGCACGGTCAGGCACCCTCCCTCCCGCGGCCCACCCAGGCAGGCTCCCTGCCAGGCACCTACCAGGGGCTCTTCCATGGGGCCATAGCGCTTCACCACACAGCCGTTCTTGTCAACCAGGAACTGCAGGAGGGGCGCATGAGGCGGAGGGCCAGCCTTGGCCCCGCGCGGCCGGCAGCCCCGGCCTTGTCCCCCTCCCCAACCCCTGCCTACCTTGGTGAAGTTCCACTTGATAGCGCTACAAGAGAAGGGGGGAGTCAGGAGGAACCCCAGGGCGAGGCCGCCCCCCACAGCCCCTGGTGGCAGGCCGCCCCCCACTCACTTTCCCAGCATGCCCCGCCCCTTCGGCTGGATTTTCATCCACTTCCACAGCGGGTGGGCGTCGTCCCCGTTGACGCAGATCTTGCTGAACATGTCGAATTTGACGTTATAGCCCGCGGCGAACTCTTTGATCTCGGTGTTCGTCCCTGGCTCCTGCGGGGAGCGGGGAGCGCTGGGGTGAGAGGCGAAGGGCCTCCGCCCCTTTCCAGTCCCCACGGCCGCACGCAGGGACGCCCAGGCACAGGGCCCGCCACGCACCTGCCTCCCGAACTGGTTGCAGGGGAAGGCCAGGATCCGCAAACCACACTCGGCGTATCGGGCGTGCAGGTCGACGAGCTGAGTGTAGTTTACGTCCGTCTTGCCTCATTGCGAGGCCACATTGGTGACGATGCACACAAAGCCCCTGGAGGTGGGACGGGGCAGCCGGGTGAGGTCGGCCGCGGACCTCCCCCCCATCCCCGTCGCCCACCACCGCCTGGCAGGCAGGCAGGCACCCACCGGTACTTGTCCAGGTTAACCATGTGCCCGTCGATGTCCTTGGCTGAGAACTCGTGCATGGACCGAGCACAGCGCCAGTCTTCGCGGGACGCACACTGCAACACAAGGGCGCGCTGAGTGGGTGGCGGTCCCCGGGGCTGCTGGGCCGGACCGCGGGCCCCGGTGGACGAGGGATCCAGGCGGATCCCGCCGGAAAAGACAGGGCCCCGGGGCAAGGAAAGCCAGGGCGGCTCCTAAAGGGCGCGCGCCCCGCGCGGCGGGCTGCACTGAACCGGAGAAGCCGGGGCCGGGCGGGGGGAGCCCAGGCGCGGGGCGCCGCGGGCGGGTGGGTGGGGGGCCTGCGCGCACCGGGTCTGGGGACTCGACACAGCGGCCACGGGCCAAGGCTGCGGGCGGAGTCTGCCGCAGGCGCTCGGGGCAAGGCTCCTTCCGCCGGGGCCGAGCAGTCCTGCGCCCGGACGCCGCGGCTTTCCGCTTCCCGGGCGCTAAGCGGCAGCGCCGCCGCCGCCTCCCGCCGGGCGACCGGCGCCGCCGCGCGCGGCGACCCGGGGAGCCGGTGGCTGAGCGGCCCATGCCCGCCTTTCCTCGGACGGCCCGTACCCGCCGGATGCCGCGCCCGAGGGACGGGGCGGGTCGCCAGGGCTCTCGGCCGCTTATCTGTGACGCCACCGCGCAAGCCGCGGGGCGCACGGGGGGGAGGGGCGGCGACGCCCCGCGGCGCGTGACCCCGCAATTCCAGGCCAAGGGCCGTCCCCGCTCGCCAGGCCGCGGTCGCGAAGCCCAGAGCTGAGCTGCCCCCAGCGGACCGACGCGGCCGCCCCGGAGAAGGCCCCGGGCGTCCCCGAAACCCCGCCCGGCCCCGGACACCGCCCCCTGTCGCGAGCCGTAACCGTGGCCTCGCGCTGCCTACCGCCCCGCTGGCCACCCCGCGCGCGCCCCGGTCGGAGCCCCCGCCGCAGGTCAGCGCGCGCCCGACCCAACGGCCCGGCCGCCGGGCCGCCGGCGCCAGGCTCACCATGGTGCCGACCAGGCCGGGAGCGGCCAGGGCCCCGCACAGCAGCGCCGGCTTCAGCAGGCGGCAGAGGCGACCGAGGCTCATCGCGGCGGCGGGGGCGGCCCGGGCAGCGGCTCCTCCCCTCGTCGAGCGGCCCAATGGACGCGCGCCCGCGGCCCTCGCCTCCCCGCCCTGGGCCACACCCACCGACACGCCCATTGGCCTGTGACGCGGGGCGGTGCCGGCCAATGGGCGGGCGGGGGCGGGGCGGGCGGGGCCGTGTGCGTCCGGAGCCGCGCAGGCGCGCTGGGGGCGCCGGGACAGTCATTCGGGCGGTGGGTGGCGACCCGGCGGGTCTCCGACGGCTGGAGGAGCCGCTGGAAGCCCGCGGGGCGGGAGCCCGAGCCGCCGAATCGCCGTGCCCGCTCACCGAAGGCGGGGGGTGTTGATTTTAATGTGAATAAAGCCAAACAGGAGCCGGAGCCCCACCCACTCGGGGTCACCGCGGGGTGTGCGTTTAGCCCGAGACACCGAGTGACTCAGGCCCGTCCGCGGGCGCCCAGCCACGGGGCCCTGTCGGAGACGGCCGCCACGGCGTGTGCGGCCGGAGAGTCCCGGCCCTTGGGAACTGTCGCCTTAGGCGCTTAGAGAAGCCACACATGATCCCTGGGGGGATGGTCAGAACAGGCTCCTGGGATCCCGCCCCTACCCAGGGAGGGCACCGGGGACGCCCAGGTATGTGCTTACAAAGGAAAACAAGCCCAGAGCCCTGTCACCACCACTGACAGGACCGGAGGTGCGCCCCGAGGACACACAGGAGGGGCCCACGTCTGAGTGTCAACGTCTTTATTATTATTTTAATTTCTTTTTAAATTTCTTATGGGCGAGGCAACCCTTGGTTGACCTCACAGATCGCAAGGACCTTGTCAGTTTACAGTTCCTTATTTGTTCGTTTGTTTG
The DNA here is from genome assembly GCA_030015415.1 of Cynopterus sphinx. Taxonomy (NCBI): domain Eukaryota; kingdom Metazoa; phylum Chordata; class Mammalia; order Chiroptera; family Pteropodidae; genus Cynopterus; species Cynopterus sphinx. The sequence continues at coordinate 36,821,248 of CM057390.1, read as the reverse complement.
TTTTTCACACCTACAGCACCTGGTCTTCCCGGGTGGTCTCCCATCTGAGTACTAACCAGGCCTGACACTGCTTGGCTTCCAAGATCAGACAGGATCGGGCTTGTTCAGGGTGGCATGGCCGTAGTCAAGGGCTCATGGCTTCTGGTTGTCACTGGGGCCGGGCTCAGGCACTTAGCCACAGAGGGCAGAAAAATGACCCAGCCTATTGTTGGGACATGAGTCATGGAATTCCACAGCAGGTCTGGCTGCCCCCACCCCCCAGCTACGACCCTCATGGTTTCAGGTTTTTGTGCTGTAGACATCCCTTCACAGATTCTGGCAGGAGCATTTCATTCAAGGTGGGGGCAGGACTCTGGGGGCAGGGGTCATCTGGCCCTGCCCAGGCCTATCTGTCAGGGGGAGGCATGGGGCTCTGATGGACGCTGGGCTGTAGAGGCAGTGGAGGCAGGGCCCGCAGCCGTTTGCTACATCACCTTTCTTGAACAACGTTCTTCACGTGGCTTCTTCCCACCAGCCCAGCCCCGAGAGGCCGGTTCTCAAGCTCTTAGAGTCACCCTGGCCAGAAGCCCCCATTGTCTCATCTGGGCCTCCTCACTTTTCAGGAACCACCCTTGCTCCCTCCCCCGGCAGCACTGGGTGTCCCTGCCTCACCAGCCAGTCTGGCCCACTCTGGTTCTGTGCCCACTCTGCCGTTCTTTGGTCTCATTCATTTCAGAGTCACTAGCGAAGGGGAGCTGGAGCAGGGCAGGGCCACCCCATGTCCTGACTTGCTGCCAGGTCCCTGAGAGACAAGAGCAGGCGTGAGGAGAACGAGCCTGCCAGGGGACGCCCAGGCTCTGGGAGGTGTTTGCCTCCCAAAGGGTTTCACAGCTTTTGCCAGAAGGGCCCCATTTTACAAGCGGGTCGTAGGGCCTTGGGGAAGTCTCAGGCTCCAGGAGGCTCCCTGTGCTAGCTGAGGAAGGTGCCTGCTCCAATGAGCTCTTTCTCCCGTCCAAACCTGCCCAACCCTCCCCCATCTCCAGCCTGGTCCCCTCCATTCCCCTCTGTATCTGGTCCACCTGCAAACCCACCCCAGCCAGGTGTTCACTTCTTCCTTGGATCTGCCCTCCTTGTGGTCACAGAACTGTCCCCGTGGTTAAACCCCTGCCCAGTCTACGGGCCTGCTCAGACACGCACTGCTTGGTGGCTTCAATGGCCACCCTCCCCTGCAGACACCTTCGCTGGGTTCCAGGCCACCTGGCAACCTCCCACGGCCCTTTATTCTATGTAAGAGCATTTATGTTATGCCAGTGTCAGGCGGGGCAGTCATCACCCCAGTCACCCTAGGAAGCAGGTGCTCTTCTTGGCAAGGGGAAGGGAGGCACGGAGGCACGGAGAGGTTAAGTAATGTGCCTCGGGTCACATGGCTGGCATGGAAGCTGGCACACCTCCTCTGCCTTCTGCTGTCCCCTCTTCACGGCTCCTGGACTGGATCTGCTCAGTGACTTCATCCAGGTTCCCAGCTCCAATGCCCACCGTGTGCCAAGGTGCCCGCTGGGACCTCACCCTAAATTCCAGACTGCCACCTTCCCTACCTCATCAATGTCTCCCCGTGGTGACCCACAGAGCCCCAACTCAACATGTCCCAGCCCCCCTCCCCATCCGTTCCCCAGGGTTTCCTGTCCCAGCAGTCAGGGCAGCTCTGTTCCCCCCACTCTCTCTCCCTCTCATCTCCACATCCTGCCCTGCAGATCCTGTGGGCTCCACTCGTACCTTCCAAATACCCAGAAGCAGCCCGCTATGGACCCTCTCCCTATGGGAGCCACTGGGAGTGTCCTGCAGGACGTCCTCCTCAGGCCCTTCCTGGTCTCCCTGAAAATGGCTGAAAATAAGATTCAAACTTTTCAACCCAGCCCACGAGGCCTCCCAGATCTGCCCCACCTCTTCCTCTGACCTCCTCTCCTGCCTTCCTCCATTCGGGCCCGCTGCCAACGGCAGGCGAGGTGCAGCCTCGGGGCCTTTGCACAGGCTGTGCCCTCTGCCTGATACACCTCACAGACCGACCCCCACACGGTCCACCCTCTCTTCCTTTGGGCTTTTGCTGGAATCTCTCCCTCTGACCCTGCAAAAGTCCCATCTTTGGTAGGCGGCCGGAGCTCTTTTCCACAGCATTGTCCCCTTATCACATTGCAGTGTCTTATGTTCGCTGTGCCTGACCTGTCCTAGTGTCTGCTCACTAAATATGTATATTTTTCAAATTAAGTTTATTCGGGTAACGTTGGTTAATACAGTTATATAAATTTCAGACGCACGGTATAATTTAACATCTGTACATTCTATTGTTTACCACCCAAAGTCCAGTTTCTTTCAGCTACCATATATTTGATTTCCCTTACCCACTTTGCCCTACCCCTACCCCCTACATTTGACCCCCTTGACCCCATCTGCCTCCCCCAGCCCCCCTCCGGTAACCACTAGTCTAGAGTCCATGTCCATGAGTTAGTCCGTCCTGTCCCCTCCTTGTGTTTCGGTTTATGTCGCACACGTAAGTGATGTCGTGTGATTCTCTGCTCACTAAACATTGGATGGCTGTATCACTGAATGAATGAGAAGTTACGCATGACCTCCAAAGTGACGGGGTCAGGGCTGCTGAGTGAGCCCCGGGGACAGGACTGGGGACAGGACGGGGCGGGAGCACGTCCTAAACACCAGAACTACGCCCACCTCTTCCCAGGCATGGCCATTGCGTTAGAGCCTCAGCCACCCCGTGGTGCAGACGGGAAACCGCAGGCTGGGGCCCGGGGAGTGGCCACAGCCTTGCGGGGGGGCGGGGAGACACAGCCTACGTGTGCCGCCCCCGTCTCTGTGGGGCGTCGCCCAGGCGGCACCACGTCCCTGACACGGCGGCACACCTGCGCGTGCGGGACTCGGCGTCCGTGCCCTCCGTCCGCCTCCCCCCCTCCCCCGAGACTAAACGGCCGCCCCGGGCGCGGGCGGGCGTTGAGCGAAAACCACAACTTCCGAAGGGCTTCGCGGCCCAAGCCTCGCGAGAGCGTCCGCGGCGCGGGGGGCGGGGCCGCACGCACGCCTCGGGCGCAGCCAACCGCCGCCCCGGCAGGGCCCGGGCTGCCCTCGGCGCTGCCGCCCGAACGCCGCCTCCTTCAGGCGTTCGCGGCGGACAGCCCCGCCCCACGCCCGCGCGGGGCGGCGGGGGCCTGGGCTCGGCGCAGGCGCAGGCGCGGTCGGAGCGCGGGAGCGCGGCAGCGGCATGGACGACGAGGAGGAGACGTACCGCCTGTGGAAGATCCGCAAGACCGTCATGCAGGTGGGCGCGCGCCCGTGGCCTCCGTTGCGGCTGTGGGGAGAGGCTCGTCAGGGCGGGCCTGGCGCGCAGACCCCGCACGAGCCGGCGACACATGCCTCCGTGTCGGATTTGCGGCCCTTCGGGGTGTCTGGACCCCGGGGGTCGGGGGGGCGTGAGCAGGAGGACCCGGGGGTGGGAACGCGGGGCGGGGGCGGATCTGGGCCCGACGGGGCGGCCCCCGGAGGGCGGTCGGCCGGTTTCGCGGGCGCGCGGGGACACCTTTCTCTGAGAAAGTCACCTGCCCGGGTCGCCACCCGCCGTGACCCGCGGGGTCGGGGCTGGCGACCCCGCTGCCATGTGAGGTCGCTTTCAGCAGAACCCGTTCGGGGGTCACAGTCTCGCTGGAGCCGGAGGGAGAGGGAGGGGAGGGGCGGGGCAGGCGACCGGCGGCCCTCAGCCGCCCGACCCAGAGTCACAGCTGTGGGGTCGAGCGTTGACCGGGCCGGCCGGGCCGGCCTGCCGTCCGGTGCAGGCATCTGTCCCCGATCTCTCTGCTCTGGTGGCCACTCTGTGTCGGCCCCAACGGCAGTGCAGCAGCCAGCTGGCTGCCGTCTGGATGTGCCGCGTTCTGTAAGCCACCCCGGGGAAGGGAGCCGCCGGGATCGTCAGAGGCCCTAAAGGTGTGGGGCCTAGACCGGGTCGGCCAGGCCGGCAGGAATCCTGCAGAGATAGTGCTTGGGGCCCACTCCCAGCCTCCCCAGCGCCTTGCAAAGTCACCCCAAGGACAGGGACCACAACACGTGTGCTTCAGCCTGACAGCATTGGGGTCCCAAGAGAGACAGGCTGCGGGGACCCCACGGAGGAGAGAGTGGGTCAGGGCCACGCTCTGACCACCCCTCTCCCCGTTCGGGCCTTCTACCAAACCTCTCAGAGTCCCGCTCTCTGAGGCAAGGCGCCGGCCCTCCATCTGTGGCCTGGATGCCCAGCCGGAGTCTGCCCCGCCAGCCCCGCAGCGCCCCTCCCACCAGCTGTCTCCATCTGACCCAGACCCCGTGGCTCAGCTCTGGGCTCAAGTGACCCCACTCAAGTTCGACACACAGGGCAGCTTGTTAACTGGAGTGGCTTAGGGCTGCGCCCCATCTTTGTCCTCTTCTAGCCCCAATCTCCTCTGGCTTCCCCACACCTGCCACACTGGGCTCCAAACTCCTTGTCCTCACAGCCGCCTCGTCGGGCCAAAGGTCTCACCCAGCTCTTTCTGTCTGCAGCTCTGCCACGATCGTGGCTACCTGGTCACCCAGGATGAGCTGGACCAGACGCTGGAGGAGTTCAAGGCCCAGTTTGGGGACAAGCCAAGTGAAGGGCGGCCACGGCGCACTGACCTCACGGTGCTGGTGGCCCACAACGACGACCCCACTGACCAGATGTTCGTCTTCTTCCCAGGTGAGGGCCTTGCCGGTCCCCATGGGGCACAGTTCTGGTGGAGCCATCTGAGGGTCTGCTCAGAGTGCAGCTGTTAGCCACCCCTGCTGTGTCACCTTGAGTCTGTGGGGGCCTTTTCCTTCTGCCCAGCCTGGGGAGGGAGCCTGACTTATGACCCCCTAAGTGCCTGTTCCAGTTTCCTCCTTCTTCATCCCCTTCCCCATTTTCTCTGGGCAGGATTATCACAGGCCTTCCCGCCCCGTCCAGCCCCTCCCCGAGCTTAGACCCACCTTAGACCCACCGGGTCCTCTCTGCCCCTCTCCCCCCTCCCCCGGGCCCTGGGCTTGCGTTCCCCACAGCTCCTTCCTGCGCTGCTGCTCAGTGTGCATCACTGTCCCTGGAGGCTGAGCTCAGGTGCCTCCTCTTCCCGGATCCCCACTGAGCCCCTGGTGGAGGGGTGTCCTGGGCACCCCATGTCCCTGCCTTAGCGCATACCTGCTGAGGCCACCTGGCTCTCAGACCTGCAAAGCTTAGGAGCCAGGTTGTGTCTAGCACCTTGGGGCCAACTCCATGCCTAGGATTAAAGTCACGGGCGTAAACGTTTGCAGAGCAGAACCTGGTGACGCTTGTTAAGATGTGACCCGGTGTGTGAGCTGTGTTACTGGAGACCTTGGTTCCTAATTATACAGCAGGCCCAAGGTCTGGGGCTGGAAGTCTGAGATCAAGGTGTTCGCTGGATCAGTTCCCAAAGAGGCCTCTTGGCCCATAGACACTGTCTCCTGTCCTGTCCTCACGTGGTCGTCCCCCTTAGGAGGACAGCAGTTGTGTTGGATCAGGGCCCACACGTGGCGTCAGATTACCTTAATCACCTCTTTGAAGACCCTGTCTCCAAACATAGTCCCCTTCTGAGATCCTGGGGGCCAGGGCTCCCAGTGGGGGTTTGGGGAACAGAACTTGGTTCAAGACACTGTCCGTGGAGACTCGGGTCCTGGTGGCTGCAGCCCCGTCACTGATGAGTCAGGCTCATAGAGTACAGTGGTTCTCGAGTGACAGAGCCGAGGACCGCCACCTTGGGATGGGCCATCTGTCTCCATGTCAGGCCAGCGGCCGCACCTCACCTCCAAACACCCAGCTGCGCTCTTGGGGGGCTCCCAGGCTTCCGAGCTGAGCTGGAGGCAGACAGTGCCCGCCATGTGAGCGGAGAGCCTGAGGCCACGGGGCCGGGCAGCGAGTGTGCAGCGGCGTGCTCTGTCCGCAGAGGAGCCCAAGGTGGGGATCAAGACCATCAAGGTGTACTGCCAGCGCATGCAGGAGGAGAACATCACACGTGCCCTCATCGTGGTGCAGCAGGGCATGACGCCCTCAGCCAAGCAGGTGGGTGCCTGACCTGAGCTCCCCACTTCTCTCACTCCCGCTCCCCACCGGCCTCCTGAGAGGTCCACGGGTTTTTACCCTGGACGCCCCCCACCTGCCAGTTGGCCCTTGCCTTCAGCCCCTGAGGGCATGGGCCTGGCATCCTGGCACAGGAGCACGTGGTCCGAGCAGGTCGTCGTCTTGGTCTGTGCCTGGCCCGGCCTGGGCACGGGCTAGTGGTTGAGATGGAGGAGCCACAGGCACCCTCGCCCCTGTTCCTCTGGAGACTGCAGAGTCCTTGTCCTCATGGGACTCTACTGGGGAGGGGGTGCCTGGTCAGCTCCAGGACAACCCGTGGGCGCCTTTGGCTGATGGGAACTCACTTCCTGACAGAGGACCCATCCTGGCGATGTGTGGAGGGTAGGGCTGTGGGCCCCTCTCCAAGAGGGGAGGGGTGGGAATTCCCCCTAATGCTGAGGCTCCAGCACCAGCCCAGCATCTCCAGAGGCCAGGGGCATGGCGCAGCGGGGGGCGTGGCCGAGCCTGAGGCCCCTTTCTTCCAGTCCCTGATCGACATGGCCCCCAAGTACATCCTGGAGCAGTTTCTGCAGCAGGAGCTGCTCATCAACATCACGGAGCATGAGGTGGGGCCTTAGGGAAGGGAGGGGGGACCAGCTCAGTGGGGGTCGCCCCCGTGCATGTGTGCAGGGCAGGGCTGCACAGCGGGCCGGGCAGGGACCAGAATAGCACCGCCTGGGGCCTTGCTAGTAATGCAGCTTCCCAGGCCCGCTGCGCCATCCTGGGGGTTTTGTGTTGGACCGTGTGACCCCAGGGGTTCCCGGATTGTGCCCCAAGGCCCCCTCACATGACAGTGGGAGGGGTGCAGAGTCCAAAGGCACACACAGCACCGCTGCTGCGTGCGGGGTCCGTCTCAGCCTCCCGGAGACCTGGGTTCTCTTGGCAGCTGGTGCCGGAGCACGTCGTCATGACCAAGGAGGAGGTGACCGAGCTGCTGGCCCGGTAGTATCCTTTCTGGTCGGGCCCCTCTGCGTCCCCCGGCTTCTCCGTCCCAGCTCCCCTCCCCCAGTCAGTCGTGGCTTTTCCCTGAGCGAGCTTCCCAGCAAACTCCGAGAGAACCAGCTGCCCCGGATCCAGGCGGGCGACCCCGTGGCCCGCTACTTCGGGATAAAGCGCGGGCAGGTGAGAGGCCCCACCCCCAGCCCTTTCTGTGGGACAGGTCCTGGGGATGCCCCCTCTGGAGCCAGGGCTGCTGGGCAGGGAGCATGCAGCCCCCAAGCCTTGGGGAGCCCTCCCCTCATCCAGGGTGGGGGTCCTGGGGCCACCCCCTGTGACTCAGGTCTGCAGAAAGACCCCCTCAGCGCCACTCTCGCCACCTCAGGTGGTGAAGATCATCCGGCCCAGTGAGACCGCAGGCAGGTACATCACCTACCGCCTGGTGCAGTAGCACCCACAGGTGAGACGGGTGCCCCGGCTGGGAGCGGGGCGGGGCTGAGTGCACTGATTTCCCACCCGGTCTCCCTCTGCACCCCACCCTTGCCTCCCCAGTTCCCCCACAGCCCTCTGCTACCGCCCATCCCTGTCCGCCTCCAGCCAGGGGGTGCCCGGCTCAAGTGACAGGCTTATCACCTGATGGCCCTCTCCTTTCTCTCCCAGCCCCGGGAGACAGAGGGACTGAGACCACCGTACCGGGCAGTGGGCGTGCTGGCAGCCTGCCCAAGGGCGTCCACTCAGCCCCAGGGCCCTCCCAGTGCTCCTGGGCCCTGAGGCAGCTGCCACCCCTTGGTCTTTTACGGGCTGAGGGCCCTCGTGGCCTCACCTGGACACCGAGCCCCATCTGAGCTCCTGCGTGATGGTGTCCCAGGAGAGGTCAGGATGGTGAGGGAGGCCGGCAGGGCCGCCAGCGACCAGGGCAGCCCTGGGCCCTTGCCCACCCGCCCTGGGCATTCTGAGCTGGCTCCCTGCAGGTGGGGCTTGGGTCGGCGTCTCTGGCCAGCCCCCCTTCCTCCAGCTTTGCTGCGCCGTGCCCCCCTCGCAGTGACCCCATCCCCGACCTCCTGTGACCCCTCTGAGGGCAGCAGGCAGTGAGATTAAAACGTGTCTGGATTTTGAGTTGCTGTTGAAAACGGGGGTGGTTAAATTAAAGACGTTTGAGTTAACAGGTTCACGTGTCTGGAAACTGAGGGGAGGACTGGGTGCTGGGCCTGAGGCGGGGCCTCCGTGGCCCCGAGAGCTCCCGTTCCTACTCCCCACCTGTGGTGGCCATGCCTGGCTGTCCCCTGTGCCCTCCCCTCATGAAGGGCAGGAGGAGTGTCCCTCGGTGTCTGGTTCTGGAAGGGTTCTCCCCAGGGTACGAGGTTGGCTGGCTTTGCTGAGATGCAGTTCACTCACGGGGCACCTTATGGCGAGTGCGTTCCCTGCAGTGCACCTGTCAGCACCCCCAGCTCTGGAATAGCCCATCACCCCAGAAAGCAACCCGTCCCCACCTCCACTCCACCCCGCCACCTCCCCGGCACACCGTGCGGTTTGCCCTTCACTGTTCGCCTGCAGCAGGGGCGGCCCACCCCTCTCTTTCCTCACTTGCCGAACCCCCCGTGTCCTGTGTCTTTTGTGACCGCAGCCTGCCGAAGCATGTGCTGCATTTGTTTCTGGGAACGTGGTCTTCCCCATCCTGCTCGATGGTGGCTTCTTCCTCACGGGGAACGACGAGGTGCTGGCAGCGGGTGCAGTGAGGTGCTGGGCGGCCACCCCATGAGCTGTTGCTAACCACTACTGTGACGTGGACCGTGCACACGGAAAGGGGGCGCGTCCTCAGGTGCAAGGTCAGCAGGAGAGACGCAGCCGGGATGCGTGAAGGCTGCGCCCGGGCGGGACCTGGGCCCTTGCTGTCCCAGCATCCACAGGACCTTGTCAGGGTCACCTGGGACTTCCACGACCACCCAAACTGCACGTCCCCCATTCCCAGTGTATCCTCTCAGTGCCTCTGTGTCTTACAAGTTTGTGTTTTCTGTTTTCCCAGGAGGGCAGGAGCTTGTTTTTCTCGCTGGTGTCTGTGGGGACTGTGCTGACACAGGCGATGCTCAGTGTTCACGTGTTTAATGGGTCATGAGGACGAGGGCCACGTGTGACCCTCACAGCAGTTTCTGAACTCCGTCCCTTAACACGTGTGTCTGCGGACTCACGTCACAGAGACCTTACCAAAGAGTTCTGAAAACTGGGAGGAAACCCGAAGGAGAAAATGCAAGTGTAGGACAGAGAACTAGAAAAAGGCTCTCCTTGTGACTTCTGAAAGCCCCCTGCACGGCAGAGGTTGGGCGCCAGGGCTGGTGCTTGGGGTGACATGGTTGCTGGCTGTGGATGGTCTCTTGGACGCTGTCATGCTCGGCCACCTCGCTCGCTCTCCCTGAGCCAGCCAGACTGCACGGGTAACCGCTGCCCTCAGGATGCCTCCTGTGTCACATGGAGGGCCACGGGGGCCACTGCGTTGCCAGGGTTACGTCCAGGCTGGGGCCAGGCCCCAAGGGGCACTTCTGAGCCCCCAAGCCACTGTTCACTGCCTCCCACTGTGACGGCACCAGCTGCACCGAGGCTGGCTGGTGATTCCTGAAAACTGAGACACTGAGAATATTTATTTCCTAGTGGCCGGAAAGCCAGGCCTTTGAAATCAAAACAAGTATCCAGCCAAGCAGAAACGGGCAAGCCTTTGGTCGAGCCGTTCAGGTCATCCCGTCGCACACGTGGCCTTTTTGTCTCGATGGTGGTTTTCATAACCGGGAACGCGGTCAGCCTTTGGGGAGCCAGTCCGGTGTTCTGTTCACAGCCGCTTCCCCGCCAGCCCTAGGAGTGGCTCTGACACACAGGTGGCTCGGGTTTCGGTTCCCGTGGTTTCGGGACACGGACGTTGCACTTGTTAGGACGCACACCCTGTATGCTCCCGAGTGTTAGCCAAACATATGGGCTCTGTCTAGCCCACATTGATGCCGGTCTCGGCGTCACTGAACCACGGTGGCATTGAGCTGAGGACTCGGGCACGCCGGGCTTCGGCCGGGCACCGCTGACACGGGCATCAGTGGTCGTGGACACAGCCTTCACTCGGGCGTGGGATTACGTGGTTGCGACGCACATCAGAGCATCTCTGCTCCGGTGATTGTGTTGCTTGCCCCAACTTCATTCAAACCGAGATCTGATCTAGAAACTGTTATCCTAGCGCTGGCGTCGTCTTCACTTCGTCATCCTCTTGGTTTCGCTTAATTGTTTTCATCGACAGCGTCCGGGTATTTTGCTTTTATGTTTTTAAGTGTGTGTATCTGGAACCTGCTGACGTGCGGAGGCCAGGTGTCGCACGCCATGCCTGGATTTGTAGCTCTCGCTTCTGTGGGCCGCCCAGTTAACTGGCAGCCTGACCTGATGCCGCCCCCTCACTGGGAGCCCTGGGTGCCCGGCCTGCTTCATTGGCCAAGGATGTTTCCATGATGTGCGCCCCCTTGGCGAATTTATTACCGAATCGCAGAAGTGAATAAAACGTTTTAAAATGGAAATAATCAGGAAGCCCCATCCCCATCCGCAGTCACCCCAGCCCCTGACCACTCTCCCACCTCCTGTTTGTGTACGTGCCTGTTCGGACGTGTCACATGAGTGGAATCGCTCACTGTGTGGCCTTGTGTGCCCGGCGTCTCTGAGTGTCGTGTTCAAGGTCCACATCGTGGTGCGTGTCAGCGCCTCCCTTCTCCTGGCTGAGTGACACTGCCCCGTGTGGACAGGCACAGCGTGGTGTCCACCACCAGCTGCTGGACACCTGGCTGCTGTGCGTGTGCCACTGTGGGCTTCGTGTGCAGGTGCTGCGTGCATGCGTGTCGGCCCGTGGCTGTGCGCCTATGAGGGAACTGCTGGGTCATGTGGGAACCGGTCGCCCTTTTTGTTTTATTAGTGACAGTCCTCTGTTCTTCAGTTATAGTTGGCATGAACTGGTTTCCCCTTTGAGAAACGGCCAGATCGTTTTCCAAAGTGGCCATCCCGTTTTGCATTCTGTGAGCCCTGCACAGGTCCCAGTTCCTCACACCCGCGGGACCCTTGTGCTGCCCAGCCCCCGTGGGCCTGCACGGTGGCCTGCCTGCCCTGCGGTTGTGAGTCACTACCCTGTGGCCGTCGTCAGCGTCTTTGACAGGCTTGTGGGTGCTCCCGGCAGCCCGCATGCTACCTTTGGAGAAATGTGTGTTCCCGTTCTTTGTCTTTTGTCTAATGGGTCGTTTGTCCTTTTGTTACCGAGTTGTGGGAGTTCTTTCTGTTTTAGGTACTCAGTTGGCAGAAGTTATCTCCATTTTTTCCTGTTTCTGCTATACCCGTTGTTAGGTGTGGCGCTTGCACATGGGCCTTCAATCCTGGGATCTGCTTCTGGGCACTGTGACCCAGGGTTGTCGCACTCTGCTGACAGTGGTGCTGACACTGATGGCCACTCTTCCACATAGACTGGCAGGGCTGTGTCAGGATTCTCTCTTCCCTTGGTCAGTTTGGGTTTGAAAAGGTAGCGTCGCACGGCGCGTTCGGTGGTGAAACACGTCTCCTCTTCTCCCCCAGATACACACTTGCTTTCCAAAGCTGTCTTGGCCTCAGTAAGACACACAACACCTGTGGGACCCCACCCATGGAGGTCCTCAGAGGCACAGACTCTGGATAATGGGGTGGGGGCTGGGAGGGGAGTGAGCATATAACAGGGACGGTGTCAGCCTGGGACCATGAGAAAGCTCTGGAGGTGGACGGTGGGGACGGCTGCACGACAGGTGAGTGTGCCCAAGGCCACTGAGCCATGCCCTCAGCACCGTTAAGTGGTGACTGACGCGTGTGCTCTGAGCGGACTCCCCGGCTGCCGGGGTCCCGGTCTGAAGCTGGCACCTGCCGTGTCCCTGTGGCTAGGTGTCCGGCAGCAGAGGGTGTTTGCTGGGGCCCCTGTGCCCTCGTGCCAGCAGCACCTGGCTCCCCTTGTTCCTTGGGGACTGGATCCAGCCTGCCCACCAAGCACAGCCTGTTCCCAAGTCCCCAAGGCGGGCTCCGCGGGGGCCACTGCCCTGACACCCCGGGGGCTGGGGGCCTGGCCGCCCCATGAAGGGGACTCGGGAGGGGCCCCGTCCACCCCACCCCAGGGTGCTTTCCCTGGGCTCTGCTGTGTGAAGGGTGGGTGGGGGAGCGGCCAGCTCCCCGAACTCCGGGCTGTGCAGGTTTCCTGTGCTGTCTCCAGCCCCTGGGAAACCTGCTCCAGCTTCAGGCTCCTGAGCGAGGGCCCATGGCGGCCGTTTGCGGGGCGGGCTCTGTGGGGTGGGCGCTGCGGCCCAGGCAGCAGTAGGATATGGCTCTGTCCTCTGGAAGGTTCTGCTGGACGGTGCTGAGCTTTCGTGTAGCAGTTACAGGACATCTGCGTTTCCCACCGCCCGCCCTGCGGGCCTTGATCACGTGCCCCAGTGTGCCGTCTGGGATGGCATCCCCTGGTGTCCTCCTCCGCGTCCCCCCCACTGCACATCCCCAGGCTGCTGCGCCAGCACGGACGGACTCAGAGGAACAGCTTTATTTTAAGCAGAACAGAGGCACATGCCAAGGGGACCCCACTGAGCACCTAGCCCACAGGTGTCCCAACCTGGTGCTGCCGCCTGGCTGGCTGCTCAAGGTGCCTTCCACGAGCAGGGGGTGCCCGGGGGGTCTCCTGTCCACACGGCCCCTCAGTGGCTCCTGTGAGCCCGTTTCCCAGCTGTGCCCATGCTCTGGGAAGCTGGTGGCAAAGGTGGCCAGAGGAGGCCCCCCGAGTGGACGCGGCAGCCAGGTGCTCTGCGCAGACCCCTGTCATGTTGTAGCTAGGCCCAGGGACGGGAGCCAGCTCCAGGTGGCTTCCACAGCCCCAGCTAGTCGAGCTCTGGCCGCCGGTCCCAGCCCGCAACCACGTTGCTGCTCTGGTTGCTGTTGCACTGAGACAGCCCCTCCCACGCGCCGTCCTCCCCGGCCAAGGCCTCCAGCTGCGACTCGTCACCACTGTCCTCGACTTCCTCTACGCTGGCCTCGCTGCCCTGGTGCTCCAGGAGGCTGAGCCGGTGCCGGGCGCCCCCGCCTGCTGGGGACACCAGCGCCGGGCCCTCTTCCAGCTCTGAGTCAGAGTCGTTGGGTTCCGGTGTGTCTGGGTGGGAGACGTGGGGACAGACAGTGAGAGACGTGGGGACACGGGGAGAGGGGGACACAGAGAAGAGGAAGAGAAGAAAAAGAGACAAGAGGACCGCCCACCCCGATCCCGAGGCTGCACCATCACCTGGTCCCCCATCTTCAGCTTCCTCCTGCAGTGGGAAGGTGGCTCCTTCACTGGTCACTGAGTACGGCACCTGGAGCAGCACCTCGGCCCGCTGGGTGGCCGTTTCATCCTACAGGGGTGGCAGAGAGGTCGGGAACCTAGAACCGGCTGTCCGAGCTCCAGTTTGTCTTGTAAATCAGCCATGTTAAACAACCCCAACAGTCGTCACCACCCATCGAGGAGGAAGGCCCGGTCCTGTGTCATGATGGGCCCGGCTCATCCGGTGGGGGGAGGGGTAGAGCCCTGAGGCTGCGCCCAGGCCTGGAGCTCTGGTCCTGCACCCTGAGCCACTGGGAGACGGCACAGGGACGCAAGTGCTGGGACACAGAACGAGCAGCCCGCAGGAACTGGGGCTGCTGGCTCCAGTGGCCGGGCCGGGGGCAGGGTGAACCAAGCTGAGAGACACCAAGCCGGTGCGAAGTCAGCTGTGGGCGGCCGGGGCAGGGGGTGGGGAGCGTCCACAGCCTCTGCACCGAACTGGGTACCCCCAGATTTGGGCCACCCTTCATCAGTTCTTGCTTAGCAGACCCCACAGAGGCTGCCCCGAGCCCCCGGGGGAACCAGACACCTCCCAGTCCCCCGCGTCCATGCCCCCAGCCCTATGGCTGATGCTCCTAAGCCCTTCAGCCTGCAGAGGGGACAGCCCCAGGGCCCACGGCTGCCTCACCTGGGCCCCGGCCACTTCCTCAGGCTCCTCCTCAAAGACCAGGCTGTAGTGGGTGATGAGGGTCTCAACGACACGGGCCTGGTGGGGGTAGTCTACCAGCGACGACAGGGACACGGTGGCCTCGGTGGGCCGAGGCCGCAGCAGCGTGGGCCCAAATACGATGCCCAGGTTCCCCGGGGTCATCTTGTTGTCCTGCTCCACCTCCACGATCCTGAGAGGCCAGGCCAGGGACGGACGGTGAGAGCTGCACCCTGGGCCCCGCCCCCTGGCCTCCAACCTCCCCCCCCACACACACACACAGCGCCCGCCCTCACCTGCGCAGGTGCCGCAGCAAGTACTGCAGGGAGGCCCGGTTCTCGGGCGGCAGGTCACGCAGGAGCTCTCGCAGCGGGCCCACCATGGCCAAGGCCGCAGCCGCGGCCTCACTCTCAGCCACTTCAACGCGGCCCCGAACCGTCTCCTTGGCCTCGGCCTCCGCCTTCAAACTGTCCTTGGCCAGCCCCACAAGCTCGTGGTAGAGGCGGAAGGACACGAGCGGCTCGGGGAGCTGACAGCAGGCGGGGGTCAGCGGGCCTGCGGGCACGGGTCCCGCCCCAGCCCCAAACCCCGCAGGCCAGAGCCCTGGCTCGCCTGCCACCAGCCCCGCCCCCCCTCAGGCTCACCTGGCGCAAGTAGAGTTTGAGTACGTTGCTGATGTCGTGAGGCGAGGCCTGCGACAGCTCCACCAGCTCCTTGCCGTTCTCGAAGGCCTGGCACAGCTTCTCCACGCGCGTCTTTACCCCGTTGACGCGGTAGATGCCCTGCAGGGTGCGTGAGGGCCCCGGGGTCAGCCTCTACCACACTTCCCCTCAAGCCCCAGCGCCCGGCCCAGCCTCCACGCCGACGGCACCTTGGTGCGCAGCGCCCGCCGCTCAATCTCACAGATGCACTTCTTGAGGATGAAGGGAACGCCATCTGGGGTGCCATGGGCTGCCTGGCTGAAGTCCTGGCCAAAGAGCTGCAGGCGGCCCTGAAGCTTCTTGTGGCCGCACTGGATGGCCAAGGTCTCCAGACACTTCTTGTGGCAGGCCAGGCAGCACTACAGGGCGCAGACGTAGGTGGGGGGGCAGTGAGCGGGCAGCCCCAGCTGCCCCCAACCTCCGGGGCCCCCAGGACCTGCCCTCAGGGCAGCCCCTGAAAACACGAGGGAACAGTGGCTCCCGCGCCCGCCTGGCCCCAGCCTGCACCGGCCCGTGCCCCGCCCCGCACCTCCTCACACTCGGCGCCCTGGAAGTAGACGTAGCTGTTGCATTCCCGGCACTTGGCCGGGGAGCGCAGCTTGCGGAGCCGGTGCGTGCGGGCGGCCTTGGATAGCCCCGTGTGGCGGAAGGGCCCGCTGGGTACCGCCACCGGGAGCTCGGGGGCTGTGCCATTGAGGTCAGCTGGGGGGCAGACAGGTGGTCAGCATCACGGACCAAGTCAGGACCAGGCCCGCAGCCGAGCCCCACCCTCTGCACTGCACCCCTCAGACCAGGGGCCGCCTCACCCTGCTCGAAGGCTGAGGTGTCCACGCTGCCCTCCTGGTCTGCCAGCTCCTCACTGGACGACATGGCACCACTGGACATGCGCTCGAACTTCTTCAGGTCTCCTGAGCAGGAAACGGGCATCGGACACCCTGAGCCGGGAGCGAGCGGGCTTCCGGTAGGTCTGTGCTCTCCAGGGCCCCAATGGCACACTCTCCAACACCAGGACAGGGTGAGCTCCGCCCCCCGGCCGGCAGGTAGGTCCTTCACCTGAGCTAGGGCCACCCTCGGCGTCGGAGATGGAGATGGGCCAGGACTTGTGCACCTGGTGGCTACGCCCACCTGCAGAGAGGGCGTCTCCAGTGAGGGCCGCGGGAACGCCTCGCTGTCCCCCTCGGCCCTCACCCCCGCCGGGTACTCACCCCTGTGCGCCTTGGCGAGGGCCCCGTCGCTGGGCCCACCTTCCTCGGGGGGGCTGCCAGCGGCCTCTGCTCCCATATCAGGGACGTTGAAGCTGCCCTTCCGGGCACGCAGGACCGGGGACCTGGAGGGCCCAACAGGCAGAGGAGGTATGGGGGGTCACAGCGGGCCCCACGTCCGGCGGGAAGCCGCCCCCGGGCACGTGCAGGTGACCGTACCAGGTGCTGGCAGAGACGTGGGGCTCGAAGTCATAGTCCACGTCGGGCTCCTCGCCGCGCTGCAGCTGCCGCACGTGCGACGCGTACTGCTGGCCCGGGTCGTACAGCTTGCTGCTCTCACACAGCATCTGGAAGTGCACGGGCAGGGGCGCTGTCTGCATGTGCATCATCTGGTAGTAGGAGATGGTGGCCTGTGGGCGCAGGCCGGGAGTCAGGAGGCAGCACTGGCACAGCCTTGCCTCCCGCGGCCGGAGCAGGGCAGCGCCAGGCGCCCACCGACTTGATGATCTGGTCGCTCTGCCGGATGACCTCCTGGATCTGCCGGAGCACCGTCACCTTGGTGTCCTCCAGCTCCTGCTTCTGCGTCTTGGCATCTGCCACGCACGTGCGGTACGTGGCCATGGCTTCCTCCGCCTGGGGTGGGGCACGGGGGTGCCCGGCAAGGCCTCAGCCTGGGGCTCGGGGCCCGCACAGACACCCGGCTGGCAGACACACCCCCGGGGCAAAGGCCCGAGGCGGAAAGTCTGCACTACCGCCACCCCCAGGCCTCGCACTCACCTTGTTCTTGGCCTCCTCCTCCAGGCGCCGCCGCTTGTCCAGGGCCTTGGAGGCGGCGCCCCCCGCCCCAGGCCCAGTGCCCGCCTGATCCTCCTCCGCCTTAGCCACCAGGTGGCGGGCCTTGTCGTGGTCCTCACAGCGCTGCCCGTACCCTTGCTTGGCCTTGCGAAGGTTGGACTCTGCCTCTTGCTACGGGCACGGGGAGGGGGGGTGGTGAGGAGACCAGTTCTACACTGTCCTCCCCCAAGGCACGGTGTCCCCTGGATTCCGCCTTCCTCCCCACCCAGCAGCCAGGCGCCGGGTCGGGCACCTCCAGCACCCGCGTCTCACACTGAGGTCACAGGCCCCTACCCAACAACTGACAGTCGAGAAAGAGGAGGAGCCATGTACAACAGGACCTGAGGAGGAAACCGCATCTGCTGTGCACATGTGACAGCCCGGGAAGCTGAGGCACAGCCAGGATCTGAACAAGGCACCAGCGACATCACCCCCAGCACCTGCGTCCCCGCCCCCACCAGAGCGCCAGCACCACCTGCGCTGTCGCTCACTTCCCGTTAGAGATGGGGACAGTGTGGTCGCCCAGGCAGGAAGCTGCACACCCTCGGGTTGGCAGGTAGTGCACTTAGTCAACACCTATGAGCCTTCTGGGGCCACACCCCTCAGACCACACCATCGGAGGCCTAAACATGGAGACCTCACACAGGTTCGAGGAGAAGGGGGGGAGGCCTTTCTACGTGTGACACAAAATCCAGAAACCATCACAAAAGAGACACCGCAGACAGTCACGGTTTTCTACCCGGCCAAGCAGGCCCCAGGACAATTCAGAAGTCCCAACCATGCCCTGGAAGGTGGGGGTTGGCGGAGGGGAATCTCGGGCACACCATCACCCGACTGAGCGCTCGAACATGGAAGGAGCGCTCCCCAGTGAACCAGAAATGGCCATAGGCCACCTGGAGGGATCGAAGGGTATGGCTGGAGGCACATGCGGCTTGGGCTGGGCCCCTCCGGGCATGGGCCTGAACCGGATGCTCCGTCACACAGTAAGGAGCCAGGACACAGGCCTGTGTCAGTCACGGTGTTTGAAACGGCAGCTCAGACGACAAACGCGCCCGGAGGTAGGGCCTAGTGGCCTGGGCCCCAGGCCCCCACAGCGGAGGACAAGGGAGGCGCTGCTCACGTGACTTAGGTGAGGTGAGGGGGAGAGGCCAGGAGGGGAGCAGGGTGTGCAGCAAGCTGTCCTGGAAGGCACACGATGGGGTGGGGGGACCGTGGCTTTGCCTGGATGTGCTGGGAGGGCCGCAGGACAGCACTAGCCTGAGCTGGGGTGGGGGTGGGGCAGCCCAGAAGGAAAATGGGAAAGAATGACACAGGGCCATGGGCAGCCCCAAGGCCTGAGTGCCTCAGTCCCTCACCGACCCAAACGGGCTCCTCCCAGACACGAGATCCCGTTTCTCATGATGTCTGAAGCCACAACAGTGGCTTCTGGGGGCTGGGGGCCTCCCCTGTGCAGCTGGGGCTCATGGGGTTGGAGCATCTTTGTGGCCGGCCCCACTCCAACCTGTGACAGCACAGCCAGCCGCACAGGCCACAGCACCAGGTGTCCTCCCAACATGGACACCAGGGCACAGCTCGTGCCGGGGGCTGCGCCTGTGCAGAGGCCAGCCCGCGCCCGTCACCCCGGGCCCCCGCCACCCGGGCCCCTGCCCCGCCAGTACCAGCTTTCTCTGCGCGCGGTGCCACAGCTCTTTGATCTCCTTTCTGCGCTTCTCGTGCTCCAGGCGCCGCAAGTTCAGGGGCTGTAGCAAGAGGAGCCGTGAGCGGGCGGGGGACCTGGTGCCCCCAGCCCCACCGCCCCTCCAGGCGCTGCCCACCTGCATGAAGGTCTGAGTCTGCAGCGTGCCCACTGCCTGCACCATGCCGTGGCCAAACTCCAGGTCCTGCTCCAGGGCCAGCGAGTAGATGGACAAGAGGGGCATGTGCGGCTGTGGGGGCGGAGTGGCGGTCAGGGATTTGGCTCAGGCCCGGGCCCTCCCCGGTTCCCTCGGGCACCGTGGCACAGACGGGGAACCCGCCTGGCACCCCACCTCTTGCATGACACTCTGTCTGCAGTTGTGGACGATCTTCTGCAGGCCTTTGGCGAAGTCCATCTCTGGGGGCGGGGGGCGGGGGGAAGGGAGTGAGTGGGGAGCGGGAGGGGGCAAGGGGGCCCCTCCAGCACCCAGGCCCTCACCCAGGGCCATGCGCTTCTCCAGGTAGCCGATGAGGTCCTTCATGTACTTGGCCATGTTCTTGGCGTAGTTCAGGGCCGCATCCACACCACCCTCACAGCGCTGCAGCAGCTTGTCCACCTCCTCGGGCATCAGGCAGCCTGCGGGGTGGCCACTCAGCCAGGGCCCCACCCCAGCCCCCCTCGGCCCCAGCCCTCCGCCCCTGGCCCAGTGCAGCTGAGACTCACCCAGGTCACAGTCCTCAGCGCTGGGTGGCATGCCCTCGCCCCCCTGGCCGTACAGGTTCTCCATGGACTGTGCAGGGGAAGACCCAGGTGAGTCTGGCCTGGGGCTGGGCCCCATCCAACCCCCGCCCTGCAGCAGACCTTGACTGCCCCAGACAGGCGGCCAGCTCTGCTCACCTGGCTCGGGTCCCCCGGGGGCACCGACAGGAGGGTGCTGCTGTCCACTTCACCCATAAGGAACTCAGAAACACTGCCAGGGCGGGGGTTCAGCATCAGCATCCGGGGATGCAGCCCCCGCCCCCACCCCATAGGCCCCTGCGCTCACGTGCTGCTGAAGGAGACGGCAATGGTCTCCAAGGCCTTCTCAAATTCCTGCTTGTCCGCCTCATTGTTGCACTCGTAGTGGAAGGCTGGGGAGCAGACGCGCCGGCAGAGGGGATCAGCCCGCTCTGGGAGTGGCCACCCCAGGGACTAACCAAAAGAGGCCCTTAGTCCAGCGGGAGAGCGCGCGGGAGCAGGTGTGCCCCGGCATTGGGCTCCTAAGCATCCTTCAAAACCCACTTCAGACGCCCATCCCCTCCTCCAGGGAGCCTTCCAAGCCCTGTGGCCTTGAATGGCCGGCTGACCTTTGACCTTGGCAATCAGGGTGCCGGCAGCCGTGAGCGTCTCCACAGTGTTCAGCAGCGGGTACTTGCAGATGACCTGGCGCATCACTCGCAGGGCCTCGCCCAGGCACTCGTGGGCCAGGGGCCGGCGGGTCTCCAGGAGCTCTGCGGCCGGGGCCAGGGCGGGTGTGAGCAGGGTAGGAGGAGCCGGCCCCAGGGAGAGCCTATCTACCCGTCCTTCAGTCCCTCAAAGCTCCTGTCCCAGGTGGGGAAACTGAGGCAGAGGTGAGGGAGGGCAGCAGCCTGGGGCTCGCGTGAGACCTCGAGTGGGACAGTATCCTCCCTTGGGTTGCTGGCCAGGGCCGCAAAGGCCAGTCCTTGGCTTGGACTGTCCCTTCTGCTCACGACACTCCTCCTCCCTCCAGAGAGCAGACTTCTGCTTGTCCTTCAAGTTCCGTCCTGGTGCTACCTCCTCCATGCAACCCAGCCGGCCCTTCCCCTGCCCCCACTCCTCAGGGCGCTCAAGGCTCTGTCCAGGTCCCGGGCCACCAGCACCCTCTTATTTCACTGCCTCCTGGCAGCCAACCCAGGAGGCTGGCCCCTCGCATCCCTGTTTTGCAGATGAGGAAACTGAGGCACAGAGAGGGAAAGCCACTTTCCTTGGTTCGTGTGGCTTTTCCTCCTACATGGTTTGAAGGCATGAGAAAGGAGAAAGACCCTGCCTGGCTTTACTGCGAGGGCCCTGGGGAGCCACAGAAGGTGGCAGAGCAGAGGAGGGTGGCAGTCAGCTCGACTCGAGCCGCAGCTGTAACCTGCCCTCCAGGACGTTCTTAAAAGCAACACGAGTGAGCAGATCTGTGCACGGAAAATGCGTCTGGAGCAGAAGCAGAGCCGGAGCAGCGCTCATGGGGGCGGTCAGTGCTGGGGGCGGGGGGCCAGCCAGGACGGCTTTGAGGCCCGTGTAGACGCCGCTCCCAAAAGTAGATGGGACCTGAAAATAGGTGTCCTGTCCCTTTTCAGCGCTGGGGACCGCCTCTGCCTAACCCAAGGTCCCAGCAGGCACTGCCCTCCCCCCCGTATGCGCCTCAGAACCTGGGGGTCCTGGCTCTGAGGCCACCCAAGGAGGTGGGAAGGGTCTTCAGGAACGCAGGGAGCCGGCCCCGATAGGCCAGGACTCTCCTGGGCATCCCTTTCCCGCACCCGCCTCTCGGCCACCTGGGACTCCAGGGCACCCCCATTGAGGAGCTGAGGGCGGGCTCCGGCAAGGCCAGAACATTCCCAGCTACCCTGTCCCCAGCAGGCCGCCCAGAGGTCCCAAGGGCCACGTGCTCCCGTGGGGCCAGGAACTCCGCCCCCTTACTGTCTCCGCACCTGGGGCCCCGCGCAGTGGCACACGGGGCCCCGCGCCAGGGGCGCCCCCCACAAATGCACATGGCGCGGCAGTCGGGGCGGGCGTGCGGGGGCTGGGAGAGCACACGGGTCCGCCGGGTTGGGGGTCAGGTCAGGGTCTCGGCCCAACCAGCTCCGGCAGGCCCAGGGCCCTGCCCCGGCATCCTGCTCGCCAGGGCCGGGGTCCTGCGCGCCCTGGAATCAGGCACGCGCGGAGTCTGGGACCCAGGGCAGGCCAAGGGCAGGCGGGGGAAATTGAGGCCCAGAACCAAAGCACGGTCGCGTGAGGTGGCACCAGGAGACCCCGCTGTGGCCTGGGGCCCTGGGTGACTACTCCCCAAGGTGCAGGTGGGTCTCGTCCACATAACAGTCACCCCGCGGGATCGTCTGGTGACAGCCACCAAGGCCCGGGGTAAATCGTTGCCAGGGGCCCGGATAGACACCCGGAGCTCAGACGCCTGGTGGCTGGCCAGGGGCTTGGCTGGCAGAGCGGGCAGCCCTGTGGCTCACGTCTCTGCCCAGCCAGACCTGCCCCCATCTTGGGTGCGATTCTCTGCTCAGGCCCTTCCTCCACCCTTGGGCACCCCAGGTGCCCATCCCATGCAGACCCTGCATCAGCCCCACCCAGGCCTGGCCTCCAAGGAAGTGCTGGGAAAGGAACCAAGATTACAGCCTCCCCAGGAAACAGCTCCGGCCCCACCCCTGGGACCATACGAACCTGGGGACTCCCACCCCCACCCTCCAGGGGCCAGCCTCCCCAGAGAGTCCCTAGTGAGTGCCCTGAGGTATAGCGGCCCAGGCTGAGGTCAGAGGGGCTCTGCCCTCTCCGGCCTGGTGAGCCTGGGGTCAGGGCCCACGCCAGGCTTCCGCTTCCCCATCTGTAAAACGGGGCCTGGGGGAAGCGGGTCACAGTGCCTGGCATGGCCCTGGCATGGCCCTGGCACTGTGTTTTCCGGGAGTGGTGGGCAGTGCATGAGGTGCTGTGCTTGCCCTGCCCACCAGGGCTGCCAGGGACAAACAGGAAACAGATGAAAATAACTCAGCAGGAAGCCGGGCTGTCAGTTACGTGGAGGAGGAACCGGAACCACCATCCACGGGCCGCTCGCCCCTGCGGATCGCCCGCCGTCCTGTCCCCGTCCCCCCTCCTGACACTCCCTGCCACACCTCAGCTTGCCGCCAGCCCACCCGGCCCCTCGACCTGGTCCTGCCTGTGCTCCAACACCTCCTGTGGCTCCCCACTGCCCTCAGGATGACGTCCAGGGTCCCTCTGCTTGACGTCCCCAGTGCCTTCAGCTCCACGCAGGGGTCACACCAGGGACACATCAGACCTCACTCCCCCAAATGCAACTCCGCTTCGTGTTTCCGAGCCTGAGCACCTGATGTTCCCTTAACCTCAGTGCCTGGCCCTTTTTTGTCACCCAACTCCTACACACCCTTCAAAGCCTCAGCTGCAGTGGCTGCTTCCACGAAGCCATACCCCTGTGAGGAGCCTCCTCCGGTCCCTCGAGCCTGCCTTGACCCCACCAGGATATCGGTGTCCGGATCTGCCTGCTGCCTGGCCTCGGTGACCCACTGGCCCTCACCGTCGTGCAGAACACACTCCTTGAGTTTCTCCAGGCCCTCAGCGAAGCGGGCCACATCAGTCAGGAGTTGGGAGATGTCCTCCACGGCGTCCGGGCAGGGTCCCTCAGTGGGTGGTTCGGCGGGGCTCGCCACTGTCAGCGGGCTGCGGTGGCCCCGGCCCAGCGTCCAGGAACCGGCCCCGGACAGCGGGAAGCCAGCGGCGCTGGCATGGCGGCTCAGGCTGGTGGGCCTCTTGAGTGTGCCTGTGGCCTTGGCATTGGACGCCATGCTCAGCGGCTCCAGGCTGGGGCCCAGGTACACGGCATCGGCCCCGTCTTTCCTGGGCAGCTCCTGGGGGCAGGGGTAAAGCCACAGGTGCTCTGGTCCAGGCACTGCTCCCTGTTCCCCAGAAGTGAAGGAAGGCTCTGGGGGTCTTCACCCTGACCCCATAGGGGTCAAAGGCCAGAGATCAGAGGGCTGAGATTTAGGACCATGCCCCTCCCACACCTGTTACCCAACATCCTCTTCCCCAGAGTTTTCACAAACAACGGTCTCTACCCAAACCACAGGCAGGGGTGGGGTGGGGTGAGGCGGGGCCTGCGGGGGTGCGGGCACCCCACTTCCTGGTGGGGGGAGGAAGGGCCAGGAGAGGGTCCCAGCCCTGAAGATCCCTCAGGCTGATGTAGACTCACCTACTTCCAGCTAAAGACACCTGTCAATCCCTATACCCCGAGGGTCCCAGAGACCCCTGAGTACCGCGGATACCCCAAACCATTCAGAACCACGGGCCCTGGAGGTGCCGAGCTAAGGGGCCCTGGTGGAGGCTCCGGCAGAGGTTCGGCTGCATTCTAAACCTTCTGTCCAGTGGTGAGCCGGCCATGGAGCTGGCGGCCGAGCGCACTGAAGCCCCGAACTCCCTGAAGCCCCACCCTGGGGAGTCCCTGACCCGACGCCACCCCCAACCTGGCATGCCCCACCTGGGCCCTGGGCCCCACAGCTGGCCCTGGATGGGACTGGGGGGGATGATGGCCATCACAGGGGGCTCCTACCGTGAGCTGAACGCCAGGGTCTCCGTCAGCCTGGCCGGGCCCCTGCCACCCCGCCTGGCGGGGGCTGTAGCTGACCCGAGTCCCCCACCGGCGGCCCAGCATGTCGCCACTAGGCCCCTGCCGTGTTGCTGGAGCCGAGCGCGCCCGTCGCCCTGAGCTCCCTGCCCGCTCCACCTCTCCCCAGAGGCTGGCTCACCCCCAAGGGCTGAGGGCTGGGGCTTCCCGCCCGGTTCTTTTTCGAGATGGACGGGGTTTTCATGAGTTCCCGCTTCTTCCTGGAGAACATGGTGCGGTGGCCGCGCAGCCCGGCGGGCCGGGTCGGGCAGGCCGGGCCGGCTCAGCGCTGCCGCTCCCGGGGCTGACCACCTCGGGAACACATTGTCGGCAGCCACCCCCTCCCCAGCTGTCAGGCCCACGTGACAGGCCCGGCCCTCATTGGCGGGCCCTCCCCCCACAGGAAAAGGCCTCCGGAGGTGGTGACGCGCAGACCCACCCCGTGAGCTGCGCGCTGCGGGGCCTCAGCCTGCCCCTCTGCCGAGTGGGCTTCACCTTGGGGTCCCGGGGTGTCCCGGCCCCGCCTTGGGCTTTCACTTTCGGGCCCCACACGTTGGGCCTGGGCGTGCCCGCCAGCACCAGGGAAGCACACAGTGGCCGACGTGGCCGACAACACGAGTGCTGACCCCCACTCAGGTGCGCCCAGACGCAGCCAGGAATGCGCAGGCGTGGACTTCACAACGCGCGTGGATGAACTGGGTGACTCTGTGCCTCACCCCTGACCCCATGCAGGCCCCCGCCACCACAGCCCCTAGGGCCTGGGCCATGCGGGGCATGGCAGGTCACCCGCTCAGCCCAGCACCTGCTCAGCTCTGCTCCCCACTCCCACCCTGCATGCAGGGACACACAGGCCACCGCCAACGTGCTGGGCAGCCTGGCCAACAACCTCCGGGGCCCCGTGGGCCTCCCCAAGCTTCCAGCTAGAGAGGGGCGCTGCAGTGCTGGGTGCGGATCCCCACCTCTCCCCGCCCGGCACCCAGGGCCCCTCCCTTCAAGTTCCTGATGTCTTGGAGCCCCCCACCCTGATCTGAGCCCTTTCTCCTCTCCCGCCGGAGTCCCACCCCTCCGTCCCCAATGCCTTTACCCAACATGGCCCTCACTGACCACAGGTGGCAATGGCGAATCTCTGGGGCACAGGCCATGTGGGCCACAGCCCTTCATGCCGAACCCGGCTCTCGAGGCCCAGGTCCACCCACCAACCCAGCCTAGAAGTCCCTGGAGGATTTTCTGCTCCCCCCCACCCATTGCTCTGGGAGTCAGCACCAGGGCCTCGTGGGGAGGCCTGAGGTTCCAGCCACCCTGCCCGGCTCCTCCAAGCCACCCCGGACATCCCCAAGCCCTGACCTCACACCTACCTCATGGCCAGGCACTCACAGAACTCAGACGCCACACCCACATGACACTGAGGCCCTGAGACCAACATCCAGACTCAAGAAACCCACACTTGCAGGTGAGACCCCTGCCCCTGAGGCCCGCCAGGGGCCTTCTCAGAGGGGCTCCAGTGGGTGTAGCTGGTTCTCACCTGCCACCACGAGTCGCATGTGTCCGTAGAGCCACACGTGCACATGCTCAGGCCGGCCCTAGACGTGTGCCCAGCGCCATCCTGACGAGAGGACAGCTGGATACAGACCTACGGACAGCGGCTTTCACGGGACACTTTATTTTCTCCAGGGCGGCGGCCCCGCAGGGAGCCCAGGAGTTGGTCACTTCCAGGGCCTCCACACACGGAAGGCTCACAGCGCCGTCTCCGCCATGCTGGGGTCGCCCAGGGACCCGGTGACGCGTCCGGCGCTCTGGGCGCCCCGCCCCAGGTCCGCGCGCAGGTCGTCGTCCTGGCCCTGGTCCGCCGAGAAGCGCAGGAACACCTGGCGGGCACAGGGGGGTCAGCCTGCGGACCGGCTCGGTCTCCCTCCCGCCGCCGCCCGCCCCGCGCCACGGCACCTCCTCCAGCGTGGTCTGGCTCACGGAGAAGTCCTCCAGGCCCTCCAGGCCGAGCGCGGGCCCGCGCGCCGCCAGCTCCACGAACACGCGCGCCAGGCCGCAGGCTTCACCCGGCGGCAGCTGGAAGCGCAGGCGGCCGCCGTGCGCATCGCGCAGCTCGGCCCCGGGGAAGGCCGCGGCCGCCAGGGCCGCCGCGGGCTCGGCCCGGCCTGCGGGCACGCGCAGGGTCAGCGTCAGCGTCTGACCGGCCCCGAACCTGGGGGTGGGGGGCGGGGCCAGGGCTACCGGACCGCCCACCACACCTGGCCGCTCCGACCCGCGACCCCGCCCCCAGTGTCCACCCCCCCACCCAGCCTCTCCCACGACCCCGCCCCAGGGCCTCGCCCCCTCCCCGCCCGGCCGGAGGCCCTCCGTGATCTTCGGGCCTCCGCCAGCCCCGGCCTGTGCTCTGCAGGCGGCCGGCCGCACCTGCTCACCTGCGCTTGAGGGGCTGCACGCCGCCCAGGCAGCGGAACCGCCCATTCACCATGATGGCCAGGCGCGTGCACAGCGCCTCACACTCCTCCATGCTGGAGGGCGGGACCGGGGACCCCTGAGCGCCCGCCCTCCCGCCTGCACCGCCCAGGCCGCTTGGCTCCTGGGGTCGCTTACATTAGCCCGAGTCCCGCGGGCCTGCCCACCGCCCCGCGGTTAGGGGGACCCCACCGTGTGTGTCCTGGTACTGACAGCCTCTCCCTGGGGCCTGGGGCTCACCTGTGCGAGGTGAGCACCACGGAGCAGCCCTCCCGCACCACGGCCAGGAGGCTGTTCCACAGGAAGAGATGGGTGCTGGGGTCCATGCCCGTGGTTGGCTCGTCCTGGGAGGGAGGGAACAGGGCGGAGGGGAGCAGGGCTGGCCCCGGCCCCGCCCCCCCACCCACAGCCACGCACCAGAAAGACCACTGCGGGGTCCCCCACCAGGGCTATGGCCGTCGCCAGCTTCCGCTTGTTGCCGCCGCTGTAGGTGCCCGCGGGCCAGTCCGCGTACCGCGAGAGCCCCAGGTGCGCCAGGCCCAAGCTTGCCGTCTGCGGGGCGGCCAGGGCGAGGGTGCCCGTCAGAGGGGAGCGACCGTGGGGCCGGTGGGGAGGGAGCGCGGTAGGGGCAGCGTGAGTGCGGTGGGTGGGGAGTGGAACCTCCACACGAGGAAGGACCCGAGAGGACAGGAGCGGTGGGGCGAGGGCACGGATGGGGTGAAGGTAAGTAAAGGGGCGCGGCCAGCATGAGCACAGCTGGGACGGAAACCTCAGGGGATGCTCAAAGGCCTCAGCAAGAGTGGGGGACAAGGAATGGTTGGGGTCCTGGAGAGAGTGGGTGGGGTCAGGGAGAGCGGGAGGAGTCAGGGAGGCAGTGGGAGGGGTCGTGGAGAGGGGCGGGGCCAGGGAGGATGTGGGAGGGCCCTGGAAAGGGGCGGGGTCAGGGAGCAGGTGGGTCAGGGAGGGAGTGGAGAAAGTGGGAGGAGTAGGATAGAGGAGCGGGGTCAGGGAGAGTGGGAGGGTTCAGAGAGAGTGGGCCGGGTCAGGGAGGCAGCGGGAGGGGTCGTGGAGAGAGGGGCGGGGCCAGGGAGGGTGGGTCAGAGAGTGGGCGGGGTCAGGGAGGGTCCTGGAGGGGCGGGGTCAGGGAGAGGGGAGGGGCCATGAAGCAGGTGGGTCAGGGAGAGTGGGGACAGGAAGTGAGAGGGGTAGCACAGAGGGGCGGGGTCGTGGATAGAGGGGCGGGGTCAGGGAGCAGGTGTGTCAGAGAGTGGGCGGGGTCAGGGCGGGGTGGGAGGGTCCTGGAGAGGGGAGAGGTCATAGAGTAGGTGGGTCAGGGAGGGAGTGGGGACAGGAAGTGGGAGGGGTAGGATAGAGGGGCGGGGTCAGGGAGAGTGGGAGGGTTCTGGGAGGGAGTTTGGAGAGAAGAGGCGGGTCCCTGGACGGGGTCCCTGCAGGTGCAGCGGGACGACTAGGAAGCGGCGGTGGCCCCACGCGGATGTCAGAGCGGGGAGGCAGGGCCGAACCCCAGAAGAGAGGGCAGGTGGGCCTTGACTGGGGCGTGGCCAGGTGGAGCCGGCATGGTCTGGGATCTAGAGGCCCCAGGAGAGTGGGGAGCAGCGGGTCACCTGGGCAACCTTGGCCTCCGGGACCCCGCTCAGGAGAGCAAACAGCTCCAGGTGCTCGCGGCCAGTCAGCAGCTCGAAGATGGCGTCTGACTGAGGGCAGTAGCCCATGCGGTGGTGGGCGGCGGCCGGCTCCTGGGTCACGCTGAAGGTGGTGGATGGGCCCTTGGGGGACTGGCTAGGCCCGGGACCCATCCCCAGGATCACGCTGGTAAGGGGCGGGTGTCTCTGGGCTCACCGCACCCCCACCCGGAGCCCCCTCACCTGTGGCCCACCAGCATGGCCTCGCTCCCACTGGGCAGCGTATCCCCAGTCACCATGCGAAACGTGGATGTCTTCCCTGCTCCGTTCACACCCAGCAGCCCAAAACACTGTGATGACACCCATAGGCCGCACTGGACAAGGCCTCAGATCCTTGTCGCACCATCTCTGAGTTTCTAAGTGTCTGTGTGGGAGGCTGTGGGCAAGGGGTACCCCAGGAGGCAAACACTGGGGCAGCCTCTAACCGGTGGCCTCTGCCCCGGGACCTCCATCCTGGACTCACCTCACCGGGGGGGATCCCCAGGCACAGGCGGTCCACAGCTGGTGTCTTTTGCCCGGGGTACACCTAGAAGGAGTGCGAGACCCTGAGAAAGGTGGGTGGGCCAGCAGAAGCCCCCTACCCGGCGCCGGGCACCAACCTTGGTCAGGTCCCACAGCACCAGCACATCCCCCTGCATATCTCCTCGGACCACGCATTCCCGCTCCCGGGCCACATCCTCATCCTCCTCCCCCAGGGATGGCGGCAGCCTCAGCTCGGGTCTGAGGCGAGAGACATGAGTGGGCCGGAAGCTGGCCCCAGCCCCTGCCACCCTGCCCGGATCCCCACTGACAGTGGCAGGAGGTGGGCATGGTGCTGCAGCAGGAGCATGAAGAGGAGGAAGAGGGGCCCCTGTACCGCCATGGCCAAGAGGTTCTTGCCGACCACCTCCCAGCGCAGGGGGGGACTGAAACTGCCCTGTGGGAACAGGAAGGAGGGACTGGGTCCTTGGAGGGGCTTGGTTTCTGAGCCCCTCCCCATCCATCTCTATCACTTTGGGTCCTTAACAGACCAGGAACTGGGAAGGCCACTCAACTGGGGTCTAATTGATAACAGGAAACAGTGGTATCACTACCTCCCTTATTTAGGCCCTTAGTCCTCTTGTGATGTGACCTCAGGTAAAATGAGCTTTTATGGCTGCTTTTCTGCATCTCTAATTCGACCTAAACATGGGGCTACCTAAGACCTGCTGTTTGTCCCTATCCTGTATGGCTGACTGGGCTGGCGGTTCCCCACCTGGAGGGAAGTTCTCACCGAAGCACTTGAAGGCATCGGCCATGACCTGGTTCCGCACCATGTTGATGAGCCCCCGGCCCAGGCAGAAGTGGGGGAAGATAAGGAAGACTCGTTTCAGGATCCGGCTCACCTCCTGCAGCTTCTGCTCAGTGGAAGGGAACGGGAGCTGGGTCGGGGCCCAAGGCCCCCGCCTGGCCCCAGCCTGAGGCCCAGCCCCACAGAGTTGCACCTGATCGGAGAAGAGCTCAAGCATGAAGGTGGCCATGCTGCAGTTGATGCCGATGAAGAGGTTGATGCAGGTGAGCACCACGTAGGCCGTGCTGGGCACGGAGAAGAAGAAGGAGGCCGGGTACATGAACGGCGTGATCGACCACCTGGGCGGGGGGACGACGACATTGCTGGGTAACCACTCAGATCAGGGGCCGCGCCGCCCAGAGGGGAACGTGGTCTCCCCTGCCGCCTGCTACACAGCAGACCCCAACAGTGTGAGCTGGGACAAAGTGAGCTTTTAAGGCCACCTGGCACAACATCGAAGCAGATCTGACTCGGGGTCACCCCAGTCCTCTCCTCGGGACCTGCTCAGAGGCCCGTCTCCCTCGACCATAGGGGTGGGGCAGGAAGAGCGGGCCCTGAGAGTCGGGGGCCTCACCCGTACAGCAGCAGCAGCAGCAGCAGTGCGGAAAGGTTGGCTGGCGCCACATATGCCTTCTGCTGGAAGGCCAGGAAGATGAGCACCACGATGGCTGCCGGCAAAGCGTAGTTGCACTGCACGGGAGATGGTGGCACCCCCGTTGGTGTGCGAAGTGCCGCCCTCGGCCCGACAACCCACCCTGACCGCCCTGCGTTTTGGGCAGTACCGAACAGTGGCTGAGCCCCCACCCCTCTGGGCGGTCCCCGCACCATGTCCCAGAGAAAGGTGCCGAGCCAATAGAGGGTGACAGGCAGGCCCCCCATGAGCTGCAGGTGTTTGGCTCGGGTGACACGCTCCTCGATGAGGACCAGGGTGAAGCTGGCCGGGACGAAAGACATGGCAAAAACCACACAGATGGAGACGAGCACATCCACGGAGGAGGCCATCCTGGGGGTGGGGGAGGTGCATGTGAGCTGCTCAAGGCCAAGCTGTGTGCACCGTCGGTTGGACCAAGGTCCACAGGGCTGGTCACCGGTGAGGGAGATGGCCCAAGTCACTTCAGGGTGAGAGTGGCTGGGTCATGGGTCGGGGAGAGGCTGGCTGGGTCTCCAGTAGAATAAAGGTTGATGTGACAAGGACGTTCAGGCCGGGGCAGGGCGGACTGGAGTGCAATGGGCCTGATGGTGTCCCTGGCCTCAGGAGTCGACGGGGCATCTCTGTTCCCCAAGAGCACGCAGAGGGCAAAGCCAGCTCCTAGCACCCCAAAGCAACAGGGAAACTGAGGCAGGGGAGGACACGCGGGGCAGGGGGCCTCACAGCGTGGCCTCAGAAAACTGCTCTTTGGTGAGGTTCACGGGGTGGTTGAGAGTGATGATGCTGTAGGCACGGTTGGCGGGGCCAGGGGGCAAGTGGGCATGCAGGAGTGTGTTGTTGGCTTGGTTGACAAAGGCCACCATGGCGTGCCAGCCCTTGTTGTTGAACCAGATCTGGGGAGGGGTTGGGGCCAAGCGGTCAGAGTGACGGAGTTGGCCCTGCCCCGCCAGGCGCCAGCCCGCTCCCCGTGTCCACCTTGAGGCTGT
Organism: Cynopterus sphinx; assembly: GCA_030015415.1. NCBI lineage: Eukaryota > Metazoa > Chordata > Mammalia > Chiroptera > Pteropodidae > Cynopterus > Cynopterus sphinx. The sequence goes on along the minus strand of CM057390.1, from coordinate 36,790,273 downwards.
CCTGGGTGTCCAGGCCATGAGCCCACACCGTAAGGTTCAGGAGGCGGTCCAGGGCCCCGCCGGGCTGGGGGCTCGGCAGGGTGCGCAGCTCCTGCAGCGAGCGGGCCACCTCGTGCCCCGAGGGCAAGCTTGCGTCTCTGCTCCCCAGGGAGAAGCCCCCATACCTGTGGGGCAGTGGGGGTGGGAGGGGCAGCTGAGGGCTGGGTGGGTGGGCCAAGAGATGCCTCCAGCAGAGGTGCAGAAGGCGGATCCAGGGCCGAGCCGTCCTCACCTGACCTCGTTCACCCATTTTTCTTGGTCTTTAGGCTGTGAGAGGGACGAGTAGGACGGGTGAGTAAGACAGAGGGACAGTGCGAGAGGCGGGGTGAGGAGGGGGCGAGACAGACGAGCGGGTGAAGCATGGAGCATTCGGGAGGCCCGCGGCCTGGGCACCCACCCGACTTCCCCGGGGACCAGACCGCCCCTTACCTGAGGACCCAAGCGAGGGCCCAGCCTCGCTCACCCCTGGTGCACCAGGCGCGGGTAGGTCTTGACCAGGAAGTCGGACAGGTTCCGGCCCATCAGGTTCTGCACGGTCTCGCCCGAGCCGGTCCGCACCTGGGGAGGCGGGGGGCCGCCGCCTGCGGGAGGGCAGTCAGGCAGCAGGCGGCGGGCCCCAGGCCGGCTGCACTGGCACGCGGGGGACGGAGACGCTGGGGTCCAGTTGCCGCTGGCCAGGACCTCGGCCACATCTGTGGGGACCTTGGGCACCGAGAACCAGCCGATGGAGGGCGTCCTGCAGGGCCGGGGCGGGGCTGTGGGTCCCGGCGTCCAGGTCCCCAGCAGGCACATGGCGCGCTCCACTGGCCGAAGCCCGGGTAGGGAGACCAAGGCCAGGGAAGGGCAGGGTCCAGGCGGGGGCCCCACCTGTGGGAGCCGTTTGGCGGGTCCAGGGTGTCCAATCCGGCGGCCACCAGCAGTGCCTCCAGCAGGTGGGCACGCTCGGGGTGCCCATGGGCATCTTCACTGTGGGGGTGCATGGTCAGGGCTGTGCCCGCGGGTCCCCGGCCCTCCCACCACCGGGCCCCCGTCCTCTGCACCCACCTGAGGAAGGACACCTGGTTGCCGTACAGGCTGGGGCTGAGCTGCAGAGCCGGGTAGTACCCGAAGGGAGGCACCATGAGGCTGAAGGCCAGCGCCAGGCCCACGAAGAGGGCGGGCAGCACGATCTGCAGGACCAGCGTCAGCGCCCACCTCGCCCCCGCGCCAGGCGGGCCGCACCCTCCCTGATCCCGCTCTTCCACCCCTGGCTCCCCGCACACGTGGTCTCAGGAAGGTGGAGGCCGCAGCGCGCAGGACAGACCCCAGCGGCCCCACACCTGCGCGAACAGGCCGCGGTGGCTGCGGTGGGCCAGCAGGAGGCGCTTAAGCAGCACAGCCGGCAGCTGCTGGCAGGTCAGTGCCCAGCCCTGCACCTGGCCCCCGCCGTCCAGCTCTGCGCCCCGCAGGGCCTGTGTCTCTGGGGCGCTCCCGGCTGTGGAGAATGGGGGCACTGGTCAGTGCTCACATGGGGGGGGCGGGGGACCAGGCGGGGCCACAAGGCCGGGGAGGGATGCCTCACCCAGCTCCCTGTTCTCCAGGGCTGGCTCCTCTGGGAGGACCCTGAGCCGTGTGGTCCTGTCTGGGTGAGGAACACCTGTGTGCGGGTGCTGCCTGCAGCCGCCATCTGTGGAGCCACCAAGGATCAGGGTCAGAAGTTGATGTTCAGCCCAGGGGCTGGGTCGGGGTCAGGGGGCATGGATGACAGGGATCAGAAACCAGGGATGGAGCCTGGGGCCAGACTCATGCAGGAATGGGGCCTCCGTGCAAAGCCGGGTCCAAGTCTGGACCAGAGTTAGGGGTCAAGGACAGGGACCTGGGGCAGCACCCTCTGGGTCTGTGTCCATAGCACAGTCCACCTTCAGGAAGATCTGGGGAGACAAAGCAGGAGCTTAGGGCCCTACAGGAGGGGGCCAGGGACTCAAGCACCCGCCGCTTATCCTCCCGCCGGGCCTCTGAGCCTCCCGGTGCCCTGCAGTCCAAAGCAGACTCCTCCTCCTTCCTGGGACCACCTCCTCCAGGCAGGCCTCCCCCAGCAGGCGCACCTCCTCGAGGCTGGTGTCGGAGATCCCATAGCCGGCCAGCCCCAGCTCCCCCAGCCGCTGGTCCAGCTCATGGAAGAGCTCCGCGAAGCTGCCGTCCAGGGCTGCCCCATAGGGCAGCGTCAGCACCAGCTTGTGGGGCAGCTCCTCGACCAGCCGTGCCCCTGGCACCTGGCGCTGCACCACAGCCAGCACCTGGGGTGCACCTGGGGGGGGCAGGGGGTCATCGAGGGCCCCGGTAGGGTGGGCGGCCCCAGCTCCGCCCTCACCCTCCCACCCCAGCCTCCCTGGGGAAGGGGCTCAGGTGACCCACGAGGGCCAGTCCCTGTGGGCAGAGAAGTTGGTATGAAGCACCTGAGGTTAGGACTTGATCTGAGGTCAGAGCCAGAGTCCACCAGGGTCAGGGGTCGAGTCTGGGATCACAAAGTCCTGTGGCCCTGAACCAAGCCTCTGCCACCCACCAGCCCCTCCCCCTCGCTCTGTGCCCCAAGGCCTCACCGGCCCTGCTGCCCTGACTTCTTGGCTCTCCTTCCTGCCGAGCATCCATGTGGTCCTCCATGTCGGCGTCACCCTGTAGGCAGAGGAACACCCAACGTCGTAGCCATTGGGGCTAGACAGAGCCATTGGGAGTCAAAGATCAGAGGTCAGCTCCAGCTCTCACTTTTGTGCTGGTGGCCAGGAGCTGGAGATCCTTCACCAGCATCAGGTAGTAGCCAGATCCCAAGTGACGACACAGGAAGAGTGGGGAGCCACAGCAGCATAAGCGGTTGCCTGCCACCACTGCCACGTGGTCCCCCAGTAGCTCCGCCTCGTCCAGGTGGTGGGTGGAAAGGATCAGTGTGCGACCTGAGCACAGGGACCCAAAACGCATGTGCCACCAGGCCTCCAGGTCTCTGCCTGACTTGCAGCCTGCCCCACGTGGCAAACTCCTCCTCACCTCTCACAACCCCATCCCCAGCACCGCCTGCCAGAAACTTTCTTCGGCCCCCTCAAGCAGAATCCAGGGGAAGTCTGGGCTGCCCCCAACTCTTACCTTCCCGGTATTTGAGCAGCAGCTCCCAAATGTTGCGACGGGAAGTGGGATCCACACCGGCTGTAGGCTCATCCAGGATTACGACTCGGGAGCCACCCACAAAGGCGATGGCCACCGAGAGCTTCCTCTGCATCCCACCTGGGCAGGGAGGGCCAGGAACTCGGCATGACCCCTCCCAATCTTGGGCAAAGCTTTCTCCCCTCTCCACGACCCTCTCCCTGCCCACCTGGACCTCAGAGCCAGGCTCCTTCTGGGGCCCCCAGATCTCCTCCGGGTTCCCACTGCCCTTGGGGCAAAGTCACGACCCCTCCCCAGACTCCTCTCCCCTCCAGGCTGGGCTCACTGGACAGGTGGCGCGTCTGGGTATGCCGCTTGGGGACAAGCCCCACGTTCCGCAGCAGCTGGTCTTGCTCCGGGCTCATGGCAGCCACACTCAGACCTTTCAACCGGCCGTAGAACCAGATGTGCTCATCCACAGTCAGCCTGTGGCCACAGGCCAAAACAGCAGCCGCCATGGCACCCAGGGCCCCAGAGAACACCTGGTCCCCCTCCTTCCTCCACTGCACCCGGCCCGTGGGACTCACATGTCAAACAGCACATTGTACTGCGGACAGACGCCCAGGTGAGGCCGGATGGACGCCATGCCCAACTGGACGTTGTGACCCAGGATGCAGGCGGAGCCGTGGGTAGGTGGAAAGAGGCCGCTCAGCATGGACCTGGGGGTGACGGGGTCTCAGAGTGGCCGTGCCCTCGGAAGTGGAACCGAGGCCCCACGGGAGGGGCATCGCATTTACAGAGCGCCTATTGTATACCCGAACCGCAGTGGGGCCATGTGGCTGTCTTGGGAGGAAAACTGAAACTCGGAGAAAACATTCGTCGCTGGCCTGTGTGCACTCAAAGAGAAGTGTGGGGACCCTCCCACCCCCTGTGCCCCGTCCCACACAACAGCCTTGCCAACCGAGGCCTGGGAGGAAGCAGGGGCGCCGCTCACAGCGTGGTCGTCTTGCTGGTGCCGTTGTGGCCCAGGAAGGCGGTGATGTGGCTTTGGTAGAAGTCCAGGCTGAGTCCCCGCAGGGCCGGCGTGGGGGTGCCAGGGAACTGCTTCTCCAGGCCCCAGACAGAGATCTCCGGAACCAGGCCAGGCGGAGCCTCTTCCACCAGCACTGTGGGAGGCAGGCCGTGAGCCGGGCCGCCGAGGCCACCGGACCAGTCCGAGGGTGGCAAGGAAACCCCTCCAGGGGCCCAGGGAACGGGGGTGTCCAGAGGCACGTCTGCGGGAACGTGGGTCTGGGGAGGTTTAGGGGGGCGTCCAGACTGGGAAGCGGCTATGAAGGCTCATCTCACCCTTTGGGTCCAGTGGGGCCGGGGGCGGGGTGGGATCCTTGGGGGCTCTAGGCCGGAACCAGTAGCTCCTTCGAAAGGGAAAATTCCACGGCTCCGGGATCCCGAAATGGCCTGCAGACAGCAGCCCTGTGACCTGTGGAGCTCCTCCTCCTGGACCCCGCCAGTTTCTGGCCCCGCACACAGGGGATAGTGGCATCCAGGTGCGAGGTGCCACGCAACCCCACCCACCCCAGGCCAGCCCAAATGCAGCCAGCCCGCACAGGTGCTGGGAGCCCGCCCCCGCCTAGGCCCGCCTCCCCGGGCAGCTGCTCCCTATTCCTGGGGCCCACCTGGGCACACCGCTTCCAGGTACCAGGTGGTGAGGCCGTAGAGCGCAGTGTCCAGCAGCAGAAGGCCAGAGACTTGGGCCAGGCTGAAGACGTCAGCCGCCGGTGCGGCACCCACGTTGTGCCACTGCGCGCCCTCGCCCCGCTCCTCCAGCAGCGCCAGGCTCTCGCAGCCGAAGCCGAAGGCCACCGGCGACAGGAGGCTCTGCGGGGCGACGGGTGGGTCAGCGGGCACGCGGAGCCGGGGGACCCCGCTGCCCGCCCAGGGCCCGCTCTCACCGCAGCGATGCAGCCAACCGCGGGCAGCTGGTCGCGCCAGGCCACGCATAGCACATAGGGCAGGTAGAGCACAAAGTAGGCGAGGCCCCCGCAGGTGGCCGCCAGGTTGGCACGGGAGAAGAAGGTGCTCAGGAAGCTCTGGACCATGGTGGCCACGGCGAAGGAGGCCAAGAACAGAAAGAGCGGCCCTGGGTGGCTGTACGGGAGAATGTCCCCGAGCTGTGGGGGCAAAGGGAGTGCGGGTCGGGGGCCAGGCGCGCCCCTCCCCTGCCCCGCGTGCCCGCGCCGCGGCCCACCTTGAGCACCAGCACCAGCAGCGCGGAGCTGAGGAGGAAGGGCCCCAGGCAGCCGAGGAGCCAGCCCAGCCAGAGCACCGCGCTGCTCAGCCCCATGGCTCGCATCGTGCAGCGCAGCCAGGTCTCCTTCTCACGCACCACGGCCTTGACCGTCAGCGCCACTGAGTAGATCCAGGCCAGCGTCAGGAAAAGCGGCAGCGATCGGCTCAGCATGCGCAGGAACCTTGGGCGGAGGCACCGGCGCTGCAGACCGTGCAGCCCGCAGTGGCCCGGGGGGCCTCAAGGCGCAGCCGGCCGCAGACAGCTCCTCCCGCCGCAGGGGCCCAGCCGGCAGCCCAGGCCACAGGGTCCTGTCCCTGCGCCCGAAGATTCCAGATCCTCGGGCGTCCCTGCTCTTCCTGCCACAGCTCACAGGGCGGTGAGCCTAACCCGGCAGTTCGCAGCCTTGCCCACGCGAGTTCCACACAGAGCCGAGTCCCACCCGACGCCCAGGAGCTGGGGAAACGAGTGTGGGGGGGGCACTCACGCGTCAGCCATGTAGCACGGATAGGGCATTTGCTGCAGGTAGAGGCGGGCGCGGGGCGCGCTGCCGCTCAGAACGCGCACGGCTGCGTTCTCCAGCAGGTCCTGCAGGTACACGAAGCCTCCCCACACATAGTGCATGTCTGTCAGGGGGTGGGCAGCCGGGCCGGGGTCCCAGAACCTGCAAGGAGCAGCTGGACTCTCCCAGGGCCCTGCTGGTCATGACTTTAACTCCGCCCTCACCCATGGGCTCTGCTACCCCCACCGGCCACGCAGCCGCAACCGTCCTTGCCCACTCAGCCCAGAGGCCGGGTGTCAGCTCTGCCCACCAAGCCTTGGGGCACGCCTGCCTTGGACCCCAGTGTGAGCCCCGGGCTCCGGCTGCTACAGGCTCTTCGTGGGACGGATGCCCCAGCTCCCACACATGGCCGCGCTTGCACCTCTTCCCGATCTTATTGGTTCTGGCGATGTTGTCGATGTCCATTCGGATCTTGATGCGCACGTGGCCCGGGCCTGGGAGAGGCTCCGGGTCGGGGAAGTCCTCGGGGCCCAGGAAGACGACTCCGGCCCAGAAGCGGCGCTGGGCAAGCAGCTCCAGAGCCCGCTCCACCAGGGCCGCCTCCGAGGGCACCGCCTCCAGCTTGTCCAGGGTCACGCACTGGTGAGGGGCCGACGAATGGGTCCGTGGCTCCCCCCCCCAGTCCTGCCCTGAGCACCGAGGCGGGGCGAGGTGGGGGGCGGGGCTGAGCTGAGCGCCTGCCCCCATCAGACACCCAACAGGGCAGGCCCGGCCCCCTCAAAATTGGTCCCCAGCGGCCGCCGCTCACCTCCAGCGCCCGGCCCAGAAGGTCCAGCAGCCGCTCCGCATCTGCGTAGGCGTCTCGCCAGCTGTAGCCGCCCGCGCGCGGGTCCAGGAAAGCCCGCAGGGCCCCCTCCCAGAGCTCCGCTCCAGGCCCTGACTGCCCCCCTCCTCTGTCCTGAATTTGCAGGAGCCTCTGCGGGGTGGTGATGGGGAAGGTGGGCATCCGCACGGGGCATGGGATGCCCCGCCGCCTCGTCCCACCCCTGGGGCCCGTCCTCCCTGCCTCCACACCTCGCCCCCACAGCCCTGCCCAGGCGGCCCACCCTGCCTCCCCCCTGAAACCCTCAGGAGGGGGGGCTATGGCCCAGGAGGCTGCGGATGGGTCTGCCGCCCCCCGGCCGGGCCACACCTGCAGCGTGGCTGCATTTGCACTGTCGTTCATGAAGCTGAAGAGCTGGGGTCCCAGCACCCCCCACGCCTCCTGGACGTCCTTCACCAGGGCCAGCTCCTGGAAGGTCCGGTTCACCTGCAGGAGGCGGGGGCCGAGATGGACGCCAGGCCCACCCGCGGCAACCCCTCCCCGGCCCACTGCCTCCTCCTCCTCTTTGCTCCATCTGGGGCCTCTGAGCGCTGGCACGGGCGTCCTGGGACCCTTTCCCCGCCTAGCCCTCGCCCACCTGGGTAGAGGGAGGGATCCGGGACCCCCATTCTCACCTGGGCCATGAGCTGCGGAGTGAAGGGTGTGTCGGGCGCAAAGAGCAGCTTCCCCAGGACCAGCGGCTTCAGGCGCCTCCAGAGCAGGCGGGACAGGGGGTGCTTGTCCAGGGCCCCCAGCAGCTCAGCACAGCCAGGGCCTAGGGCGGGTCGCCGTGAGGCCCTGCCCCGCACCGCCCACCCGACTTTCCGGGCTGAGAAACCGAGGTGTCACTCACTGAGGCTGCTGTCCGGGAGGGCGGGCTCCTGCCCCACCCACTCTTTCAGGTCGCTGGCCTCATACCAGTTGAGGGAGGGCCCCCCAGCGACACTGGGCCCCTTGGCACTGCAGAGGGCTTCTGACACCACCGCCAGGGTGCTATCTATGTCTTGGAGTCTTGGCAACAGCGCCCGCAGCTCGGCCAGGCTGGGCAGCGCCCGCAGCTGGGGAGAGGTCACCAGGGGGCGCTGACAGCCCTCGCTCCTGCGGGTCCGGGCGGGGCTCGCGCCGGGAGCGCCGCCCGCCCCCTCTCTACCCAAGGGAAGAGCCGGGCCTGCAGTGTCTCACCCTCGCAGTCTCCTGCCCCGGGCGGAGCATGAGGGGGTCTCTTACCTCCTGGGCCAGGTCCTCTGCCGCTGCCACTGACTCCTGGGCTTGGCTAAGCACAGACCTCAGGGACTCCTGGGAAGAAAGACCACAAGGTGACAATGACTTTGAGGTCTCGCTAGGGGTCAAGCACTTTGCCAAGCCCTTTATAAAACTCTGTTTTATAAAGAGAGAATCTGAGGCTCCAAGAGGTGTGGGGACTCATTCAAAGTCTGAAGCTCTGGAGTCCATTGTCGCTTCAGACATGGCCTGTCTGGGCACCGACAGGCCAAGTAACGTCACTCTAGGCACCAGGGACAGCCAAACAAAGGCCTGGAGGCTGGAACCAGTGGCCCTGGAAGGGAGTCACCTCACCCAGGATGGGGCAGTGCAGGGACTTCCTGAGAGTACAGTCCCAGAGTCAGCCAAGTCTCACCCCACCCCCACCTACCCCTTGCAGCACTGTTCTCAGCATCTCAGTGGCCAGGGATGGTCCCTCCTGTGGCCGGTCACTCGACTGAGGCCAGTCTGGAGGAGGAATGCACCAAAGCACAGGGTTAGGCAGAGCTTGGCCTACAACCCCACCCCCCCACCCTGTGCCCATTTCGCAGCTGGGCAGGTGGAGGTTCAGAGCATCCCCCCTACCAAACGCTCCCACCTCCCCACCTGCTTTGCATGCAGCCCTCAGCTTGGGCATCAGCTTCCCCAAGCTGACCAGCATCCTGCGGGCCCTGGGGCCACCCAGGACGGCGTGGGCATCTGCCAGGAGCCAGGAGACCCTGGGGACAGAGAGCAGTTGGAGGCAGCAGCTCGGCAGGCACCCCTACACCCACCCGGGGCTGCCGCACCCACAGCGCTTGCTTACAGGGAGTCGTTAAAGTTGCTGAGGACACCAGGCTCCTCGCCTGGGGTGTGCTGTGGGAAGCAGGTGTTGTTCACGTTGCAGATGAGATCCTGGAGCCAGGACACGGTGCCCGCCAAGGGCAGCGGCTTGTTGGGGAAGTGGTCTGCCGGGACAGCGGGCACCGGGGTCTTGCGGGAGTCCTCTCTGTGATCCCACCCTCCGACTGCAGAGCACTCACGCTCAGCTGTTTATGGGGTGCTGGCGACCTCTCGCCTGCCCCCTGTACAAGTACCTGGACCCTGGGGGCTTACATTCATGCTGCTCCAGCGGAGGGTGGGAATGGCGGACGGCCACCAGGATGAAAAGAGAAAGAGAGGCCATAACAGTTCCACCAGGAGCTGGACCTGGGGAAGACACAGCAAGCCAGGTAGAGACGAACGGTGAGGGGCGCCTGGGCCGCCCACTCTGGCCCCCTAAGCCCAGGCGTTACCGGCTGTGTCCGCCGATAAAGGAAATTCTTCCAAAGCAGCAACATCAGCTGCGTCCAGAAGGCCATGGTGGGAATAAACAGGGAACAGGGCGGAGAGGTCAGGCCGGGGACGTGCTTTGTTGCTGCGGGCAACTCCCTGTCCCTCTCTGAACCTCGTTCTTCTCTCCCATTGCGGAGGATTCCCGGTCGCTCGGCTTTGAGTCAGACAAACGAGAGGTGGAGTGAGCCAATGGGAGGCCTGCCCGAAGCCGTCCTCGCATCTTATTGGCTTTAAGGGCTGTCGCTCCTCTCGATGGAAAGGCTATAAACCAACCCTTCAGGGGGCGGGGCCTGGTTTACATCACCCGGCGCTACGGTAATCTCCCTCGGAGGCCTCCAGATACCGGCCCGCAGCCTCATGCCCGACCTGGGGAAGGATCCCCGTCCCCCCTGCTCCCTTCGAATGACCAGAGCAAAGTGTTTACTGTGCCGAACGAACCCCTTACACTCCTGGCAAACAGGTGCCAACCCAGGAGCCCCAAGAGGCGGGCCGAGTCACCTGGCTAGCCGAGGAGGCCCCAACCCTGCCCGCCCCTCATGTATCAGTTATCGCTCAGAAGAACCCCAAGATCCAGAAAACGGATGAGGAGAAGGGGCAGTGGAACCTCCTGGGGCCAGCATTCCTGACGCCCTCCCCCCCCCCCCGCCGCCCCTTGTTTGGAACTGTCCAGCTCTGGCCAGTTTCGCGATTGTACAGACGACGAGATGGAGACGGCCGGGGAGGGGCAGGGAGTGGCCTTAGCCCGAACGAAGGGGGCCTAGGACCCGGGACCCCGACCGCCGCTCCGGAACTCCCTTTACATCTGGGGGAGCGGCCTCAGTTTCTCCGCTTGTAAATGGGTGCAGAGGGCCTGGAGGAGAACGTGGGCACAGCATCTCTCGGGGGAGTCGAATGTCCAGTGTGCCCCTTGAGGATTACTGGCCGATTCGGCCGCTCCCCGACACTCCCCGGCAGGCAGGGGGAGCGAGAGTCTGGCCTCGGCCCGCACCCTGTGTTCGCGCGGAACCTGCCTCCTCCCACCTGTCCCCACGCCCGCATCCCCGCAGAGTTTCCTCTCTCTCCGGACCCTCTCACCGTTCCAGCCCCGGCGCTGACCGCCTTCCCTCCGCCCGACATCGGCCCCTTTAAGAGAAGCCCCCCAGCTGGCGCGGAGGCCCTGCGGCCCCCGGCGGCCCGACAGCTGCGCCCGCGGCCCCGCCCCCGCCCCCGCTATTGACTGCCGTTCGTGCCACTCACGGACTGAGCCTGTCGGAGCCGCGCGCGCGCCGAGGGGAGGCGGGGCCCTGCGGCGGCCGACGGCCCGGGCCGCAGGCGCCGCCGGTCTCCCCATGGTTCCCCGGGGCCCAGGCCCCAGCCGGCGCGCCCCGTCATCCTGGGACGGCATCGTCCCTCCGCGATGCGCGCCCCGACCCTTCGCCGCTCGCTCGCTCCCTCCGCGAACACCCCTGGGTCCCCGCGTCACACAGAAGCGGCGGGAGGGGAGGGGCGCTGACGTTCTAAGGCTGTTCGAGTCGGGGGTGGCCCCAATTTCGAGGACAGCCTCAGGATGGCTTTCCCGCTGCGGAAAATGGGGTCACAGGACCATGAGGACGACACTAGGGTCCGCAGATCTGAAGGCGCCGGGTGGGGCCACGCAGGAAGGTGATGGCGTCGCTGGGGCTTTGCGGGTGGAAGGGAGCTGTCCAGGGAGGACACTCCGGGAGGGGTGACTGCAGGAGCCAGGCTGGATGATGGAGCCCGGGGGCAGCCAAAGCTGTTGGGGCGCGGGTACTGTCGAGGGCCCCACCTCCCCGCTAACCAGGCAGAAGGCCCATCTCGGCCCTCAGCTCCTCTTCTCTCAAGACTGGGAGCATCAGGTGTTTGTACGCCCCTCCCCGCCCCACAACGACACCAGACGGGATCCAAGCTCACAGCCCCCCCACACTCAGGCTGCCTCCGACGCCAACTCTCCCAGCACCTTTCCTTAAAAAGTGGTTTTTATTGCCTTTGGTCCACAGTTGGTATTTCACATTATCTTTTGGTCCCAGAGATCCTGGGTGGGCCGGTCCCCGAAGGGCCTCTGGGTGGGGGCTCCTGTGCAGTACTCGGTAGGGGAGAGGGGACAAGTCAGGAAGGGGACGGTCTGGCTCTGCCTCAACTGGTTAGACTCCATCGTCATGGGTGGGCCTCAGTTTCCCCACTGCGCCCCAGGCAGGCCTTGGGGAAATCCAGTCCCTCGCAGGGACTGGAGCCTGGCCTTTTCCCAGGGGAACTACTTCCTTCCCAGCACCCCCATGCACCATCTCCACCCCATTCCCCTGGGGAAAAAAAAAAAGGCTTTCATTTAAGCTACCTGAAACCAGTGGGGACAGAAACTACAAACTGATCGGCAGAAAAAAGGGAAGAGGGGAAAAGCAACCGGAAGCCATTTGGGGCCAGTTCCCCATCCCTGCCCAGGTTTCTTCTTCACCCCGCCCCCCGAGTCCCCTAGCCCCGCCCACACAGCTCAGCCCAAAGCCTGCTGGGAAATTCGCTGCCTGGACAGGACCCTCCTAGGGCTCCCCACCCCACATGCATCTGGATCCGGCCTTCACTCTACCCCCACAGACCCTCAGCTGGAAGCTCTTGGGAACCCAGAAAAACAGGATGAAAACACAGAAAAACTTGAAAACTCATATGGGGGCGACGAGGTGGGGAGACACCCTGCACAGGTGCCTCAGTAGCCTGCCTCCTCCTGGTAGTAGGGGGGGTAATCGGGGGCCGCCCCTAGGCTGGGGCAGTCACCCGCGGCCCCTGAAGCCCCGTCGGCCACTGGGCCCTGCGGGCAGTACTTGGGGTCATATATCTGCCGGCCCAGGCCAAAGACCTGGCCGCTCTGATTAGCGCCCTGCGTGTAGCCCATCTGCAGAGACATGGAGGAGTTATCACACTTGTTGGTCCCCAGCTTGGTGTCATAGATATGCCGCCGGGTGCCGGGAGCCGTCATGCCCACCTGGAGAGGGAGGAGAGTGTCAGGGCGGATGAGGAGAGGGGGGAGCCGAGGCGCCCCAAGAACCCAAGCGCTCCAAAGCCAGCACAACACCCCCACTGGCGAGCCGGTGGAAAAGTGACAATCGTGGGATCTCAAAAAGTCCGGAGTGTATGGGCCTCGAGGCAAACCCCAGAGGAAACCTGAGGCCCAGAGCTGGCGGGGAACTCTCCCAGGGACGCACAGCACACTGAGGCAGGAACAGAGCAGGCCCAGGTGAAGGGGCAGCAGGGGAGCCCAGAGTGGGTGTCAGTGGAGAAGGCCCGCCTCGCAGGGCTGGGGGCTGTGGGGACATGGCGAGGCCCACCTGGCTGGCACACTTGTTGGTGCCCATTTGCAGGCTGATGGTCGAGTGGTCCATGGGTGGCAGGATGTGGTTCTTGGGGTCATACAGATGCCTTCTCGTGCCGTACGCCGTCATGCCTGACTGGCTGGCACACTTGTTGGTGCCCATCTGTAGGGAGGGGGAGGGGGGCAGGAGAGGTCTTCAAAGGCTGCCCTGAACTCAAGGGGCCACCAGGTGGGACAGGGCCTGGGTTGCAGAAGCCCCTCTGCCCAGTGGGCCTGACATACACCTGGAGTCCGATGACACACTGGCCGGCCTTCATGGTGGCGTCATCGAAGTTCCGCTCCTGCTTTTCTGAGTACTTGACGCCAATGTCCACGCCACTGTGCAGCCCCTTTGTCTTGGCCTGGAGACGAGGGGAGCTGGGAGCATCCGGGAGGGGCGCCAGGACCCTGGAGCCAGGCCCAGAGCGAGTGGCCCAGGACTGGGCTGCACCCTGCCCTCCGCCTGCCACCCAGTGCCTCAGCCATCTCGAACCCAGAGTCCTGAGGGCCCCAGCCTTCCAGGTGTTCAGGCTGAGAATTCAGGGCTCATTTTTGCCGCTTGCCTCTCTCTCATCTCCCATCACTGTCTACCCAACCCCCAGCCACCTGCCCAGGACACGGCCACCTTCCCTACCCCAGGCTCCTCCCTGCAGCCACAGGGGCTCCAGGAAACGTCCTTTGGAGCACGGCTCCTGACATGAGGCCCCCCCCCACATCAGCGCCCTGCGGTCTCCTCTTCCTGAAACGCTGGCCCAGCCCACCCTGGTCTCGGTTCAAGGTCACTAGACCCCACACACTGGCCTAATTTTTTCTTCTCCCGCCAGGCACGTACCACAGTCTACAACTTGTTTTGGACTTATGAAAGAAGGATTTGAAGAGGGGACGCTTAGTGTGGGGGGGATCACTGACAAATGTCCCTCTCAGGTGGGGATGTGCATAGTGAGGGGGGACTACATGTGAGCAGGGGTGGGCACGGGGCATATGGAAGTCGTTGCACCTCCCTCTCCATTTTGCTGTGAACCTAAAACTGTTCTAAGAATAGTTTTTGTTTTAATAAAAAAAAAAAAAAAGACTTATTGTTTATTCCTCCATCAGACTGTGAGCCCACAAAAGGGTGGACCGTCTGTCCTGTTCACACTGAATCCAGGGTGCCCAGAAATATTTGCAAAGAAACGAATGAGATTATCTATAAACCCGCGTCACCCTTGCTGTGTAGCTCAGGGCAGGTCGCTGCCCCTCTCTGGGCCTCACCTTCCCTGCCAGGGCAAGAAGAGACACCTGCACTTGCGTCATGTTCCCACTCTCGAACAGGTCATTGGCCTCAAACAGGTCCACAGGGTTCATGCCATAGCTGACCATGGCCTTGATGAAGTTGGACAGGTTCTCTAGCTGGGAGGAGGCAGGACAGGGGCCGTGAGGGGACCTCGGGCAGTCCACTGGTCCGATGGGATCCTCTGGCCCTGTCCTCACTCCACCCGCCAGTCCCTCACCTGGTGCCAGTTCTGCATGGAGCGGTTGATCTTGGGGACTGAGCCCGGCTGCAGCTTATTCATGAGGCTGGGGGTGGGGCAGGAGACAGGAACCTCCGTCAACGCAGGGGAAGCTCACAGACCCAGGAGGCCACCTTGCTGGGCAACCACCGCACCGCCTCTTTCTGGGCCTCAGTTTCCCCTCTTGCAAGGCATGTACACTCACAAAGCGAAGATGCCGAAGGGTGATGACGATGGGCGCTGGGAGTGTAATCCAGAACCCCTGATTTGGGGAAGTGGATCTGGGACTTTCCGTTCACGTTTTTAACGTGCAAAGCATAGAAGGCCTGAACAGGATGCGGCGGAGACAGGCCCCGGAAACTCAGGAGACGCTCCCCATCAGCAGCCCCCGACAAAGCACAGCACGAGAGGCAGCAGCGCGAGGCCAGCCCCAAACGGCACGGGCGCGTGACCGCCACGGGCACAGCGCGGGAGCTGAGCCCGCACCCACACTCACGTGCACAGGATGACCCCGTCCTTCAGACCCTTCTGGAAGTCGGGGCCGACGGACAGGCCTGTGAGTCCCTCAATCCAGCTGCACAGTTCTGCCTCCTTCTGAGGATCGTACTTGGACAGGAGCTGCAGGAGCCAAGGGCCCGGGCCGGCGTGAGAACCGATCCGGAGGAAGCTCCCCAAAGCTCCCGACGGGGTGGGCCAGGGGCTCCCAGGGAAGAAGAATCAGAGGGGCCTAGAGGGCCCCCACATGGGGCACGCTCACAACACAGGCCGCGTGCCACACAGACACACTCGCCTCTTTCCCTGAAGCGTGGGCTCTGGTCCACGCCCAGCGGTGCCAAACCCCCCACTGCAGCCAACACGCCCCCTGAGGGGCCTGCCCTCTGCCCTTTACCCTCCTGCTCTCCCGGCATTGAAGACAGACCCTTCTGTTGACACTTCCTGTCCCTGCGGTGTGCCTGTTCTGGACGTTTCACACCAGGGGACTCACACACCGTGTGGCCTCGCGTGGCCGGCTCTCTCACTGAGCGTTGTGCGTTACACATCCATCCACACCGTGGCTAGAGTCAGAGCTGCCCTCCTTTTCTTGGCTGAGTAATATTCCAATGGGCGATGGACTGCCTCCTGTGAGTCCATTCGCCCATTTGTTGGACATCTGGGCTGCCTCAAGCTCTTGGCCATTGCCAATTGTGCTTTGAATGTCTGTGCACGAGTTTTGTCAGAACACTCATTTCAGTTCTTTTGGGTACACATCGAGGAGCACAATCGCTGGGAAATTCTGTTTAACTCCCCGAGGAACCACCAAACTTCTCTCTGCACCTTGAACCGGCCACATCAGCTACTGGCTCAGGGCCTTTGCACGTGCTGTCACTGTTGACTCAGATGTTTGCACAGCTGGGTCCCTGCCTTCCATCCAGTCACAGCCTGAAGGTCACCTCCTTCAGAGAGGCTCCCTGACCTCCCTGACTATGAGGGCCTTGCTTTCCCCATCTCTCCCAGCCCCGCCTTGCTTTCCTTCTGGCTTTTTTCTCCTTCCATTACATGATAGAGCGCCTCGCATATGGTCCGACGCAGTGCCATCTCTGGATAAAAGCACGCATGGTCTCCCAGCAGTGCACACCTACTGCCCATCACACACACACACACACCCTGTTCCCCATGGCAGCCTCTCATAGCACCGAGGGCTCAGAAGATCGGGCTGGCTGGGGCCCCAGAAATCAGGGAGACCTGGCCAGTGTGAGCAGACTGTGCCAGCCCCAGGACAGCTCCTTGGAGGGCTGGTAAGAAGCCAAGTCCAGCCCCATTCAGGACCAGACCCGCAAGCGCAGTGAGTTTTCTGCCCCAGAGTCCCTGCCGGCCTTTGCACACAGATACCCCGCTGCCCGGGGGGCCCTTTCTCTTCCCCTCCTCCCGCCACCCCAGAGCTGCCCTTTGCAGAGCCATTCCTACTTCCGGCTCTGCCCCCAACCCCCGTACCTCAGTTTCCCCATCTTCATTTGAAATTGTTAGTGTAAGGGTCTCCTGAACCCGGCTCTGGCATGCTGGTGGCCGTATATAAACCCCCAGGACTGGGGTCAGGGCTGAGCCTCCCCGAGTGCAGGCAGACAAAGGGGGGAGGTGGGCAGCGGACCCGATTTCCGGCCGGCCCCCTCCCGCTGCGGTCTCCTGGTTCCCACTCTGGGGCTGGGGCGCGGCGCGGCCCTGCCCAGACAGAGCTTTGTCTAGCCTGAGGAATGACGGGGTCACGTCCTGGTGGCTGAGCCTGAGGCCCACCGGCTGGCCTGGACGCCCGGCACGCCTGCCCAGCCGGGGCCGTCCTGGACGGCTCGCAGAGGCTGGGTGAGGGCAGGAGGCGCGCCCCCCCCCCCCCGTCCCCGCCGCCCGCAGCACATTCTTCCCGGCCCGCAAAGTGCCAGGAATGCAGCGCTGCCTCCTCGGGATCTGCTAAATCGGGAACAGCTGTTTCCAGCGGTCCAGAGCCCGACCAGAAATCCTGGCCCTGGCTGCTCAGTGGGACTCACCGGACGTCCGCCCGCCTCCTGCCATCCAGCTGGGGCAAACCGAGGCACGGGGGCCAGGGAGAGCGACCCCCGCCCCCCGCCGCCGTCCCAAGCGCCTGGTGAAGTGGCCCCGCATGGGCTCAAAGCCATAGGAATTTGGTGTCGAACCTGGGTGTGGCTCAAGTGACGCCGGCAAAGCTGGCGCGTTCCCCGCTCCCCTCTGGAGCAGGGAAGGCCCGGCTTTCTGACCTCACCCCGCCTCTGGGGCGCGCAGGTACCGACCTGCCCCCGCGGCGCTCCGTCTCCGGAAGGGGCCCCACCCGCACCACTTCCTGCTTCCCGGGCCCAGGGCCCGACCCCGCGCCCACAGCTGTGGTCCCGGGCAGCTCCGGGGACGCCTCTGGGCTGCCGCGGAGGGGCCCGTGCGCCTAAGGGCGCGCGGAGCCTGCTGAGCGCCCGTGCTGCGGGCCTTGGCTCCCAGGAGCCCACGGGAGGATGCAGACTTCCCCCTCCCGTCCTCGGTCCCTGGGGTGCCCCCCGCAGGTGCCTGCCCGGGGCTGGCAGGCCCCTTTCTGGGGCCACATTCCCAGACGCCTGGTGGGGGTGCACAGGGATGACAAATCCCCATCCAGCTGGAAGGGCCCTTGGCCGTCGGGCCTGGGACCCCTGGCTCAGGGATGACCCCTCACTCCGCCTCTCCTAGGTGGGCCAGGCTGTGTGACACTCTGAAAGTGTCTGCCGCTCTTTGAGCCCCTCTTAAAAAGTGTCTCCCGCTGGCCCCACCTGTGTTTCCAAATTACAAAACCCACACACTCTAGGACTCCTGTGGAGCTGTCCCTTTAATTTCGCTAGATGCAGACAAAGGACCCACAGGGGAACGGCCCCGGCGGACCCCCTGCGCTCCGACTTCCCCCTGGCGCCTCCCGCCACCCCCGCAGGTGTAAGAGGTCGGTAAATTCCGGTGGGGGCCCCGCCCCCTTCCCCTCCCGCAGCCGAAGCGGCCCCAAAAGCAGAAGTGTGGCGGGCGGATGAGGAGGGGGCCTCCGGAGTGCCCAGACCCTCAAGCCTCGAGGCCCTGCAGGGGCCCAGGGCTGTGGGGTTCGGGCTGGGGACGGGCTGCGGGCGCCGCTGGGGAGCGGTCAGACCGACCCACCCCTAAACGCTGGGTGTGCTGCCAGCCCGCCGACCTCACGGCCTCCCCAGACGGAGAGAGCCTCGGGGGGCGCCCCCAGAACTCCAGGTGCTCGGGCGGAGGGCCACTCTCGCCCCGGGTCCCTGAGCCACTGTGCCCGCAGACCTGGGGAGCCCGGGGGGGGCGCGCAGCCCTGCAGAAGTCCGAGGGCGCGGGGCCCCCGGGGCGCGGGTCGTGCTGGGGCGCCCCGCACTCACCCGGTTCTTGACCTCGGCCGAGAGCCCGTAGGAGGGCCCCTTGTTGAACTGCGTGGAGCTCATGCCGGCGGCGAGACGGGACACGACGGACGGGGACCGACGGCCGGGCGCGCGCAGACGCCCCGCCCCCGCCGCTGATTGGCCCCCGGCGCTCATGCCCTTATAAGGCCGCGACGCGCCGGATTCCTGCGGCCGCCGACTTCCTGAGCACCCCCGGACCGCCGCGGACCCCTGTCCCCGGCGCCCGCGGGCAGCCCCTCTCACCGTTTCTGGGCCTCAGTTTTCCCTCTGCCCAGATGATGGAAGACGGGGAATTGTTGGGTGGAACCCCAGTCCCCTCGAGGCACGAACGAGGAGCCCGCTCTTCCACTTACAGGCGCCTCCCGGTGCAGCCCCCTTCCCGGGAAATCTCGCCGCGGGAGAGGGACAGACACGGGAACCAGGCTCTCGGAGGGGGCGGGGCCGTTGGAGCTGGGGCTTGGACTGCTGAGTAGGAGTCCGCCAGTCCGAAAGGGATGAGTATTCCCCGCGGGACGAAAAGTGCAAAGACCTGGAGGGACCGTCTGGTTGAACCTGCAGAGATCAGTCAGGCAGGCTGGGGACGCGGCCCCCGAAAGTGCCAGGCCAGGCACACAGGTGGCGCTCAAGAGGTGATGTCCGCTTGTGCAGGTCAATCAGTAAATGAACGAAAAACAGAATGAGTTCACTTCCGCACTAACTCTGTCACTCGTTTACTTACACACCTGGGCCAGTCCCTCGCTAGTTGAAGCTGGCTCCCCGCAGACCTTAGCTCTGGCCCTGTGAACCTGGAGGGGAAGTAGAGGCTCCACTAAAGGGGTCAAGGAGTTTTGGCATATAAGAGGGGGCATGAGATGTGGGGTTTTGAAGCATGAGTGGGAGTTTGACATATTAAACAAGTGTCTGGTTGGGGGGTGTGAGTGCTCCCAGGAGCACTCACTGCCGGCACCCCACCGCCTGCACGTCTGTTTACTCCTCCTCTGCCGTCGTTCCCATCTCACCTCTCTGCAGGCTCCTCCCTTCAGGGTTCAAGTCCTAGCTGGGTTTTCTCAGGCGAGTGTCTCCCCTTCCAGGTCTCAGTTTTGTCATCTGTGCACGCGCCCTCGCCCTCGGCAGGCACACCCACGGCTTGCCCCAGAATCCAGCACAATTTCAAGTTCCCCGCTGACCTCAGAAGGGCAGCGTGGCGTTGATCCACCTCTATTGCTCGCCATTGGATTCAGAGCTGCCTCCCACTGCTGGTCCTTTTTGGGGCAGGCAAAGCCGCCCTGGGGCGCCGTGTGCCTGCCACGTGAGAGGGTGCCTAGGTGCCCGCCAGGTGCAGCAGCCGCGCCGCAGGGGCATGTCGACATGCCTGACCCTGATACAAAGGAGTCAAGTCTGAAATTCCACTCCTCCGTCACACTGGCCAGATTTCCCTGCCGGGAGCCCTGTGGGTGCTACGTTTGGCCTCGCTGGAGAAGACACTCACAGCGCCGTGCACCACGGGGCTGAGCGCAAAGGAAAGCCTATTTTTTCCTCCCTTTGGAGCTAACGAGTGACCCGGGGGGGTGTGATCCAGTGATTTCCAGGGTGTGCATTTGTCTGCCCCGCCCGTGCAGGGCGCTCTAGGAAGCAGGAAAAGAATGACATCAACCTCCCGCGCGGAGCAGGAACCTGTCGGTCCATGTGCTCAGGGTATTGGGCTCCCAGGGTTATGAAAGCCAGCAAGAAGGTCTGGAAGGTTCTCTCAGCCTCCAGGTCACCGCTGAAGTCACCTCCCTCCCTGACGGCCCAGGCCAATTCAGAACAGCTAACACCCCCACCCCCGCCCTTCTTGGCTGCGCTATCTGCGGCCGTCTCTGGTGGGACGGACGCTCACCATCAGGAAGCAGACACACCTCCTTGTCTGTTTGCCTGTCTCCATGTTGGTCCTAGAGCCCTGTGAGGGCAGGGGCCAGGCTGCGCGGCCACCGCTGTCGCCAACACCTGGCGCAGCCCCAGACGCTGTAACAGTATTTCCCTGAACGCGTCTGCAGCAGTCCTGCCCCAAGCCCCCCGTCACCCACTTTTTGCGCCTGGAGTTGGAGGGCATGGTGGCAGCACCTGGTGCACAATGGGTGTTGGGTCCCGCTACCTCCTTGGCTGCTAGGAGCCACCCCGGCCTTCGAAGATTGGGGTGAGGGGCGTGTGCTGGGGCAGCCAAGAGGGCGCGCGACTGCGGGTCTGAGGGCTCCTACCCCGCGTCCCAGGCACTTTTCAGGGCCACTCCGTGGGCTTCGCTCAGAGGCCTGTCTACTGTCATCCCGCACGCGCCAAGGGCTCGCGGGCAGCACGGGGCAGACGCGCACCTGCGGCCCCAGAGCCACAGGCTGGGGTTTGGAAGCAGGAGGTGGGAGCTGACCCTCGTTCGCGGCAGGAAGAGCCCGTAGAGACGGGCTTATTGGGGCGGGCGAGGGAACTGCCACTCACGACAAATGTGGGGGGAGCGCGAACGGCAGGGGCGCGGGGCGAGGTCGGGTGGCCGAGGGTCCTCGGGCTGCAAAACGCAGCTCGGCCCCGTTCTCCTTGCCCGCGAGCGCCCGCTCCGGGTGCCGGCTCCGGGCGCGGGGACCTCCGCGCCGCGGGGAGGGGCAGGGCGCGCGGGCACGCGGCCGCCCTCGCCGCGGAGGGTCCACGGGCCACCGACAGCGCTGCTGTGGAGCGGCAGCGAGCCGTCTGAGCCCGCACTCGGCCTCGCCGCCCCGGCGCCACGTCGGGGGGTCCGGCCCGGAGCGCTCACGTTGGCGCCTCGAGTCACGTGACGCCCCGCGGCCGCCGGCCCGCCCCAGCGCTCAGGCGCGCCCCCGCGGCCGCGGAGGATTCTGGGGGCCGCACGCAGCCCCGCCCCCGGCGCGGCAGCCGCCGGCATCCCGGCGTCCCCCGCGCGCGGGGGTGACCGCTCTCGCCGGCGCGGCGACTCGCTGGCGTCATCGGGGCCGCGGAGGCGGAAGATGGCGGCGGCGGCCGGGCAGCCGTGAGTATCGCGGCGGCGACGAGCGCCGATGGCGGCCGGGAGGCGCCCTCGAGGACCCGCGGGCCGTTAGGGCGCGACGCGGGGCGGCATGGCGGAGCACGCGGCGCCCAGGGCACCGGGGCCCGGGCCCAACGGCGGCGGCGGCGGCCCGGCCCCCGCGCGCGGGCCCCGCACCCCTAACCTCAACCCCAACCCGCTCATCAACGTGCGCGACCGGCTCTTCCACGCGCTCTTCTTCAAAATGGCTGTGACCTACTCGCGCCTCTTCCCACCCGCCTTCCGCCGCCTCTTCGAGTTCTTCGTGTTGCTCAAGGTGACCGCGGCCCCGACCCCCGACCCTTGACCTCAGCGGCCGGGCCCGCCCCCTCTGGCCTGCGACCTCTGACCCCGCCCCCCGGACGCCGAACCCCTCCCACCCGGAGGGCCAGTCTCGGCGCGATCTCGTGGAGCTTCACTCCCTCGGCGCTGCGCCCCCGCCCCCACCCGGGAGACTTGCCCCTCGGAAGGCGCGAGCCTCACGCCCGAGGTGGCCGGGGGTCCCGACCCCGGGAACTCCCACTCAGCGCTCTTCTGCTTCCTCTTTTCTTGGGGCTCTCCCCGTCCTTGGGACCTTCCCCCAGTCCCCATCCCAGCGCTCCCTCCTCTGAGCCTCACGGGGGTGTGACCTAGCTGAGGTCACCTCACTAGGGTTAGTGGCAAAGTCACAGCCGGCGCTACTACCTACAGCAAAAGGCCGCACTCGAACCTCCTTCCTTCCTCCCTCCGGTGGCCGAGTTTTCAGCCCAGAGAGCCACTCCGGAAGGACTGGAGTTGGCCTGGGTCCCTCCAAGAAGGGGACTCATTCAGGTGTGGGCCAGAAAGGGGCCGGCGGGGCTCTGGGATTCTGGGTTCCTGAGCAGAGGGGTGGTCCCAGCTGCTCTTGTTGGGTCTGAAGGAGGGGTTTGGAAACAGTGTTTAGGTTCCTATCGGGGTCCCGCCAGGGACCCAGCTGCTCAGGTTCCTCATCTGCAGGAGGGGGCTGATGCTGGCATCGGAGGTGCTTGGGGCGAGGGCCAGCCCCAGGGCATCGAGAGCGGGTTGCAGGTCGGCCACTTGACCACTTCCTGTCTCCTCTGTGGGTCCCCGGACTTCACAATTGCCATCGCCAGCTCAGTGGTCCCCAGACGCCAAGTTGGGGAGAGGGGCTGGGGTGCAGGCTGGCCAGTGGGAGGCCATTCTGGCTTTCCACGCTGCCTCCCCAGCCCCCTCCTCCCCTGGCAGAGCCCCAAGTGTGTTCTGGCCTCTGTCTGTGCTGAGACCTTGGGGCACAGGGGCTCCGGCATCTGTCTGCTGAGCTCTCGGCGATGCCCTCGTCTTCATCTCTGCAGCACTTTTGTCTGCAAGCGGAGGGAACAGCTCATGTTGGCCCAGAGAGATCTTGATGTCATGCAGCTGGGGAGTCGGGTGGGTGCCCGCAGCTTCAGGTGTGGCTGAATCCAGGCACACCATCCATGTGCTCAGAGGCAGGGCCTCGCCCCACCCTGTGGTCGGGCCGGGATGCATGTGGGTGCCTTACCAACCTGGTCTTGGCCCAGTCTGCAGGGCAGACTCCGGAGGGAAGGCCAGGTGGCCCACGGCCAGCGTTGGCACCACCCTCTGGGGCTCCAGGCAGGGCATGGAAGGGGTGGGGTGCTGGTGGCCCCCATGGGCAGCTCGACACCGTCCTGCATCAGTGTGCACAAGTGAGGATGGGGCTGCTATCCCCGTGATCCTGGCTTTTCAAGCTGTGGTCTGGACCACACAGGGAGCTAGTCCTGGAGAGCAGGCATGGGAGAGCTGGGGTGGTCGGAGGCTGTGCCGGCCTGGCTGAGGGGTCACTGTGGTCTCTGGCTGAACAGCCACTGGGATCAGTGGCTGCCTGACACCCACCGTTTCTGGGAAAGCAGGTGCCACATTGGGTCAGCGGGGCCCGTTCTTCAGGGAGGGGGCGGGAGTAGGAAGGATCGCAGAGGCGATGCTCTGGACACAGTGTCTAGTGTAGGCGGGCGACAATTGGCCAACGGGGTCCCCATGAAAAGTAGGACTGTCAGCAGGTGAGGTAGGCTCTGGAGGAGGACGCTGTCCCTACTACATAGACTCAGGTGAAGGGCCTCGTAGACACAGCCAGATATAAGGTGCTGGGCCACAACGTAGGGCGAGGGCCCCGTGGGCCCTTCTGGATGGTCCTGGGCACTGGGGGCGGGGCAGCTGGCCCCACACCCTTGATGCCAGGAGCACCCCCGGTGTTCCCGGGAACAGCCCCACCCAGGTCAGACCTTTGCTGTCCCAGGCGGCCGGAGGCGGGGCGCGCGGACCCAGCGTGCCGTGCCTGCTGTGTCTCTGCCACTCCAGCCGGCCCTGCCAGCGACGGGGGGAGGCGAGGGAGGTCAGGGGTGCTCTGAGGACCAGACGGAGTGCGAGGTGGCTGGATGGGCCTGTTGGGGGCGGCGGGCGAGGCGGGGTGGCAGCCTGGGCCAGACCCCCTGGCATGGGAGCCGTCGACTGGCGCAGCCGCGCACTCTGCTGGGCCCCTGCCGGGCGGTGCCCCCCGCGGCGGGGGTTTCGCAGGCCCTGGAGGGTCTCCTGACGGCCACCCCCCCCCGCCCCCAGGCGCTGTTCGTGCTCTTCGTGCTCGCGTACATCCACGTGGTCTTCTCGCGCTCGCCCATCAGCTGCCTGGAGCACGTGCGTGAGCACTGGCCGCGCGAGGGCGTGCTGCGCGTGGAGGTGCAGCACAACTCCAGCCGCGCGCCCGTGCTCCTGCACTTCTGTGCCGGCGCCCGCGGCCGCCTGCCCGGCCTGGCCGCCGCCCCCAGCGGCCTGGAGCTGGAAGACGACGACGACGATGACGAGGAGCTGACCCTGGAGATGCTGGGGAACCGCTCCATCCAGGTGAGCTGGCAGAGCGCCTGGGCCTCGCTCCGGGCGCTCTGGGGGCCCACGGGACGGACATGCTGGGATAGCCAGAGTTGGGGTCGTGTGGGCGGGCGCCAAGCCAGCCTTTCCAGGCGGCCCCAGGAGCCTGTTGCCGGTGGCCGGTGGGAGGTGGAGGCTCAGGTACAGTGGCCGGGCAGGAGCACGTGTCCTCCCAGGCCATGGGTCGGGTTGGGCCAGAGCCCCCGGTGCTGGACGCCCCACCTCCCACTGTCCTACAGTTTGAGCTGGACATCGAGCCCAAGGTGTTCAGGCCGCCGGGGGGCCCCGAGGCCCTGAACGACAGCCAGGAGTTCCCCTTTCCTGAGACACCCTCAAAAGGTGCGTGTTGCTGAGGCGCCAGACAGGGTCCCAGGGGGAGCCGCCACCTGCTGTCAGGAGCATGTGGCCCAGGTCTCCCTGCCTGCCCTGCTCTGCGCCCTGGGGCCCTCTGGAGGTGGGCGGTGGGCTTGGCCGGGTCCCCACCGGCTGACAGGTCGTGCCCGCCCCACCCCCAGTGTGGCCGCAGGACGAGTACATCGTGGAGTACTCGCTGGAGTACGGCTTCTTGCGCCTGTCGCAGGCCACACGGCAGCGGCTCAGCATCCCGGTCATGGTGGTCACCCTGGGTGAGTCACCTGGGAGGGGACCTGAGCGCGGGCGACCCAGGAGTACTTGAAACCGAGGTCTGGGGTCCATCCCTGCTCCATCCGCAGGAAGCTCCCCCAGGCTCTGTCCCCTTAGATGTGTGGTCCCAGCAAGCTCCGGTGGGGCGACTGGCCACTGGGGGCCTTACCAGACACACCCCCGTCACATGCTGCCCACAGACCCCACGCGGGACCAGTGCTTCGGGGACCGTTTCAGCCGCCTGTTGCTAGCCGAGTTCCTGGGCTACGATGACATTCTCATGTCCAGCGTGAAGGGCCTAGCGGAGAACGAGGAGAACAAGGGTGCGTCCAGGGCTGGGGCGGGGACGGCCAGGGAACGGGGGTCCTGACTGATGGGCGATGGTGCTGACTGCCCCTGCCCCCCCAGGCTTCCTACGGAACGTGGTGTCGGGTGAGCACTACCGCTTCGTGAGCATGTGGATGGCCCGCACGTCCTACCTGGCTGCCTTCGTCATCATGGTCATCTTCGTGAGTGCGCGGGCGGCGCGGGTGGGGGGCACGAGGCGGGCGCCCTCCCGGCCTCACGTGGCCTCTTTGCAGACGCTGAGCGTGTCCATGCTGCTGCGCTACTCCCACCACCAGATCTTCGTCTTCATTGGTGAGTCTCCCCACCCGCTGGAAGGAGGGTGGGCTCAGCCGCCAGCCCCCCCCCCCGGCCCCCTGGCCCCCGGCCCCACCCCCCACCCCAAGGCTGCCTCACCGGGTCTGCCCGCCGTCACCCTCTGCCCGCAGTGGACCTCCTGCAGATGCTGGAGATGAACATGGCCATCGCCTTCCCCGCAGCGCCCCTGCTGACCGTCATCCTGGCCCTTGTGGGTGAGGACCCCTCCGCCTGCCCCCCACACCCCCCCCCCCGTGTCCCCAGTCTCCCTGCTCGTGCAGCTAACCGTGGCCTCCCGTAGGGATGGAGGCCATCATGTCAGAGTTCTTCAATGACACCACCACCGCCTTCTACATCATCCTCATTGTGTGGCTGGCTGACCAGTACGACGCCATCTGCTGCCACACCAACACCAGTAAGAGGCACTGGCTGCGGTGAGTGCTGCCGGGCAGCGGGGTGCGAGGGGCCAGGTGGGGTGTGGCAGGCGGAGCTCACCGTGGCTCTCACAGGTTCTTCTACCTGTACCACTTCGCCTTCTACGCGTATCACTACCGCTTCAACGGGCAGTACAGCAGCCTGGCCCTGGTCACCTCCTGGCTCTTCATCCAGGTGAGGCCCCCTGGTGCCCGGGCTACCCGTGGCGGGTCGCCCGTGGGCGGCACCTGACCTGTGCCTACCCGCCCCCAGCATTCCATGATCTACTTCTTCCACCACTACGAGCTGCCTGCCATCCTGCAGCAGATCCGGATCCAGGAGATGCTGCTACAGGCTCCACCGCTGGGCCCCGGCACCCCCACGGCGCTGCCAGATGACCTCAACAACAATGGGGGCACCCCGGCCACCGCCCCCACCCCCGCCGGCCAGCCCCCTGCCCTGGGCCCTGGCTCGCCAGGGACTGGCACGGTCTCAGGACCTGTGGGCGAGGCACCCAGCTCTTTGGTGGCTGCGGCAGCCTCGGTGGCTGCAGCAGCCAGTGGCGACCTGGGTTGGATGGCGGAGACGGCTGCCATCATCACAGATGCCTCCTTCCTCTCTGGCCTGAGCGCCTCTCTCCTGGAGAGGCGGGCGGCTGGGTCCCTGAGCCCAGGTGGGGGGCTCCCTCGAGGCCCCCAGCTCCCCCAGGACAGTGTCCCCCCAAGCGACTCCTCAGCACCTGACACAGCCCCTCTGGCTGCTGTGGTGCGCGGGCCCAGCCCTGAGTCCACAACCCCAGCAGATACACCCCCTGAGGTCGGCTCCTGAGTCCTTGGCAGCTGAGCGCCTCTGTCCCTGGCTGTCTAGGCTGGCTGGCTGTGACCTGGCTGGGGCCCTCCGGATCAGGGAGGCTGTCACTGGTGTCTGGGGACTGCCCAGCCTGCTTTGTGTCAGCTTCCATCTGGTCTGCCCAGGGGTGGGCTCCTCTCTCCCGGCCTTGGGGCCTGCCCTTGGCCTGTTCCTGCTACATGTATGGTGGGCTCCTTCAGCCAGCAAATCAAAGCAGGGCAGGAGATGGTGGGGACTCCACGGAAGGTTCTGAAAGGGGTTGGTGACAGCCTGCAGTGAGCCAGCTGTACCTGGGGGCAGAGCCTGGCAGGTCTCTGAGCCAGGTGAATGCGGGCGGGGGTGTCGCTGTCCCAGCCCCTGGGCTGGTGCTCATAGTGCGCAGTGCCTTTCTCATGGCCCCTGTCGCTGTGCACTTGTGTGCGCGTGCACATGGGGTCCGGCGAGGGCAGGGCGGGCGCCTGTGGCACAGGACGGTGTGAGAACACGGGCCCGGCCCCACTGGGGTGGGACAGGGCCTCGAGCCAATCCATTGACGTTTGTTGTCGTGTCCAAGGCATCTGTACATAGAATAAACTGTCCACAGCACCGACGTCTGCGTGGTCCAGGCCTGGGGTCCCACTCCCGGGGCGTCGCGGACCTGGTGTCCAGTAAGTGCCAGGTTCTGTCACCATGGGCGGAGGCAGCTCCGTGTGGGGCTGCACGTCCTTCCCAGTCGGGTCCCCACTCACTGGGCCAAGAGGCAGCCAGTGGTGTTGGGCCCACCCAGCTCTGGCTCCTGGTACCTGGCCCCGGCGGGCAGGAGTACAGGCCGCACTGCCCAGCACCCGGGTCACCAGCTCCATTGTGTCATGGATGGCAGCTGCCAGAAGGTGTCAAGTGAGCCACCATGCTCAGTGCCAAGTAGCCCGGGGGGGGCAGGCCCTCAGTGGGCAGTGCCTCAGCAGGCAGCGGCGTGCCCAGCAGCCAGCTGGGCCCATGCAACGCAGCCTCCAGCATCTGATGGGCTGCAGCCACTTCGCATCTGAGCAGCTCAGCCATGGACACTGGGCCCAAGCCCCTGGCCCACACCCCCAGCAGGCCCAGGCTGGCCCGCAGCTCTACGTTGCTTGTGTCCAGCTGGCTCAGGTCCAGCACGACCCTGGGGGCCTGGCCTGCCCTACTTGTCCAGAGAGCCACCAGGCCAGCAGAGTCTGGCATGCGGCAGAGCACCAGGCTGACGTCCTGGGCATGCACCGCCAGCACAGACACCAGCACGTCCAGCAGCGTCTCCAGGGGCTGGCCAGGTGCAGCTGTCAGTGGAACAGGTTCTGGGAAGGGGGTGGTCAGTTAGGGCCGGCACCTTCCATGTCCCCCCATACCCTCCTGCACCAGCACTTGGTGTTCCCCAGAGGTCGCCTTGATAACGCCCTCGGGCCTGCCTCTTCCCAGTGTCCTAAACCTGCCCCCACTCCCTAGGGCCTTCAGCACAAAGCCCTGCCTCCCCAGCCGGACATTCATGGCCTTCTCGTGTCCCTGGTTGCCCTGGTGGCACTTTACCTGGAGGCTTCCCGCATGTGCCATGTCCCATCTGGAATACTGCCCTCCCTGTATGTCAACCAACTCCTCCACAACCATGCAGACTTGGCCCGTTGACCTCACCCTACTTGGACACCCCATCCCCCATCCCAGCTCCCCTCTGGGCCCCCCAGCCTGACTTCACCCACTCCTTCCATCAGGACCCCTTCCATGTTCACGAACCGGCCGGTGCCCCATGCTTGGAAGTGAGCCAGAGTGCTGCTGCTTAGGAGCTTCCTACACCTCAAAGCCCCCCCCCGGCCAGGCAAGCCAGGGGCTGAGGGCCTTCTGCCCAGTGGCACCTGGGAAGTCCTGCTGGGTGTGCTCAGCCTGTGACGGCCAGGAGAGCTTTGCCAAATGCCTAAGCTGGAAGGGGACAGGGCGCCCGGGGCTTCTCAGTCCCGGGGTGTGGGGGGCTGCTAAGGCAGTCCCCCCAGAAGCGGGACAGTTCCAACCGCAGGGAGCAGGTCCTGGAGGCGACAGCAGAGGGCGCCACAGGCCTGGATTCGGGTCCCGCATCGCTCCCACGGGGCGGAAACAGGAACAGCTGGGGGAGACCCTGGCCACCTCCGGGGCAGGTGTCCACCCTGGGGAGGGAGACAGCCTGCAGGGGCCTCTGAGTGGGGCCTGGAGGGAGAGCGGCCAGTGTCGGGGGAGGAGGAGGGTCTTCTCTGGGTCACAGCGGGTCCCCCCAGGGCCTGGCCCGTTACCCTTCCCTCCTCTTCATTCCACTTTCCGTTCGTCCCGTCTCAGCTGGGGGTAGGGGGTGGGGAATTCGGAAGGACAATCTCCTCCACGGGCTGGAGAGGGGCGAGAGGGCTTTGGAGCGACTGGGTGCACTGGGGACCCCGAGGGGCCACCCCTGGAGGCCCGAGTCCTGCACGGTGGGAGCCGGGCAGCGGCCGCGGACCGGGAAGGGCCCCGCGGCCAAGGCGCGAGGACGGGGTCCGCGCAGGGTCACGCGCCCCAAGGGGGCTCCCTGTGGCTCCACCAACCAGCGTCCCGCTCGGCCCCGAACGAGTCCACGACTCCAGGTCGCCAGGCCCGGGCTCCTGCCCCGGTTCGGGCCGCGGCCCCCGGGAGCATCGGAACTCCAGGTCCCGCAGGCCCGGGGCCTCCGGCATCCGACCCCGGACGCCTGCGCTTGCGTCCAGAGGTCCGAGCCCGCGTCCCCCAGGACCCCGCCGCGGCGCCACCCCCCGGGCTCCGCCTCCCGGGGCGCCCGGCGCAGCAGGCTGAGCGCGGGGCTGGCGGCGGCGACCAGGCGGGCCGGGCCCCGGGGCGCAGGGCGGCGCCGCACGGCTGCGAGTGGCCCCCGGCGGGCCCCGGGCCTATCCCGAAGGCTCCGCGGGCGCCGGGGGCGGGGCGGCTCGTGGGGGCGGTGTCGCGGTCCGCCCCGGCCTCCAAGGCCCGCCCCCGCCCCTCGGGCCGGGCCGCCCCTCCCCAATGCCGGCCCCCAGGGCGAGCCACCCCCAGGAGGAGGGCACGCCCCGCACCCCGGGCCGGAAACGCAGGACGCCGGCGGGTCAGAACCCAGGCCTCCCCGCTCGCTGCGCAATCTACGAGGGAGCAAACTGGGCCTCGACACATGGGGGGGGATCTGGGGGCAAAACTGTCCCCACACCCCCCTGCTCCCCTGCAGGACGCCCCTCCCGCCTGAGACTGTGGCCCATCATCCAGTCAGGGAAACCGAGGCCCAGGAAGGCCCAGGCTTTGCCGCCACGGTCCCATGGCAGCACCTGCCGCCCCCCGGGAAAGCAGGATGCTCCCGCGCACCATGGAGCCACCGAGGCGGAGTCCACAGGGAAGCTGGAGGACACAGCTCTCGCCCCCTAGCTGGGGGTGGCGCCTGGGACCAGGGAACGCATCACCCTCCCAGACCCCGACGCCCTGCTCTGAGGACGGCCCCTGCTGTCTCCCAGAAAGGCGCAGAGCCCCCAGCACACTGAGCGCCCCCCTGCCTCAGCCCCACCGCGTGCTGCCACCTGTCACTTATGCAGTAGTTATCGGCTGTCACCCCCACTCAGCTCCAGGAGGGGCCGGGGGTCCGGCTTAGTGACTGCCGTCTCCAGGGCTTACGCACAGTAGGGCCGCCGTTGCTGCTTGACAAGGACCCTGGGTTCCATCACCCTCCACTGCTCTAGAACCTTCTGTAGCTCCCTGCTGTCGACCAAGCCCCAAGCCGTCTCACATCCCCCTGCCCCACGCCTGCGGCAGGAGCCGGGCGGTAGCACCCCACTGGGGAGGGGTCGGAGAACACAAGGGCGGGCAGTCACCCCGCAGGGAACGGTCAGGCTCTGACGCTGGGGCAGAGCCGCACTTGATCCTCTCTCTCTCTCTCACACACACACACACGCGCGTGCGCACACTCTCCTGGATCCGGCGTGAGGGGCAGGAGAAACCCCCGTGAAACAACACCGAGCGCCAGCCAGCGTTGAGGATTGAAATTTGAGGCGACCGTGATGAGGGCTGGGAGGCTGGGTCGCAGGTGACAAGGATCCCATCTCGTCCAGTCACCTGACCAAGCATCCCAGGACCAGGAGGTCCCCAGGCCACTCTGCCTAAGGCCACTGTCACACCAGAGGCTCCCATCTGCCCTGACCCTCTGTTATAGCGATCTCAGGACCCTCTGGGCCTTGTCCCCCCTCTTGGGGTGTGGTCCCTCTGACAGCATGAGTCCTCAGACACAGATACCCATCCCAGGAAAGGGCACGTTCCTTTCATCTGGTCCCCCAGGGCATGCTCGTCAGTCTACACACCTTGATCTTTATGGCTTTTTTTTTTTTTTTTATGTCGAGGGTCACCCACATCGTAGCCAATGTCAGGACGTGTCTTTTTTAAGGCTCAATAACATCCCACTGTGTGGAGGGGCCCCATTTATCCATCCGCCCGTGGGTGGACATGGGTAGCACTCACCTGGCCATTGCACAAACGTGGCTGTGAACATAGGTGTGCAAAGGCCTCGAGTCTCTGCTTCTGGTCCTTTTGGGTGTCCATCCACCAGAAGTGGGACTGTTGGGTCACACAGTGCTTGATTTTTCAAGGAACCATCAGATTATTTGCCACCCCAGCTGCCCCACCAGCCATGCACAAGTGGCTGGTTCTCAACCTCCACTTGGACACTTGCTTTCCTGGCTGGTGAGGTGTCATCTCACTGTGGCATAGCAACGGCCAACACACGAGTAGCCTGTATCGGGGGGTGGTCAGCATCTCTGCCCAGCAGTGAGGGCCCTGAACTTGTGGCTAAGTTTTCCTAAGGTGCATGCACAGTGATTCTCACAGACAAGATGACAACAATGCTATTTTCTGCAGACTACGTGTCACCCACCCGCCCTACCATACGCCAGCTGGACACAAGCTCTGCAAGGGCCCTTGCAGTCTCAGGAGGGGAACAACTCTTTTTAGGAGGAAACTCGGTCTCAGAACCGGGCCTGGCTCACCTGGCACTTCATGGGGACTTCAGGCAGAGTGGTGAGGTCATCAGGCCCGCCCCCGTGTTGTCTGCAAGGGGGATGGGGCAGGCTGGCCAACCCCCTCTGAACCCTCTCACTGTGGCCTGCAGAAGGGTGACCTTCTGGACCTACAATGAGTAGGTGGTGTGGACATGGATGCAGCTTGTGTGTTGATGTCCCGCACAGCCCTTCAGGCCTGAGTCAGAACATGGGACCCTCTTTCCCTGCCCAGGGCGCTCCCAAAAACAGGGTGGCACTAAGGGGGGTACTTTGGCCCTGGGAATATGTGGATCAGCCACTGCCCCAGGGAAAAATCCAGATCCAGGGAGGCCCCAGGCAGAGGCTGGCATCGTCAGGCCATCTTATGGCCACCTGCCAGTTCATATGGGGCTGACCAGACACAGACTTGGGCAGAGCAGCCCGGAATCAGCCAGTCTCCTTCCCAGCTGATGGCAGAGGGCATGGAGGGCTGGGACGCAGAGGCCCGGCAGAGGCACCCAAACCTGTGGGGCCTATGACATGACCCTCATCAGCCAGCAGGACCCCTCCCCTGGCATTGACAGACCAGGTCCCCGGTACCACTGCACACAGTGCCATCTTCCCGCATCCTGCTGCAGTGTGACTAGGCCACTTGCTTCTGAGGACAGAGCCCAGGACACAAATTAGCTTAAAAGCACGAATGCAGCGCTGGCTGCTGGCACGTGGTGGCAGTTACAACAGCACTGGCTAAATCACACGGTTTTCTGGATCACTGAGCAAGTCGGCAGTAGCTTTCTGAAAGGTTCCCAGGGCAACCTGTGGACCCACGCGTCTGGGCTGAGCTCCGGGTGCTGACTGGTGGTTGGCAGTGTCCTCAGAGCAGTGGGGGGCACCTGGCCTTCCTTGGGCCCTGACACTGCCAAGAAGGCTGTGGTCAAGTAGCCTGGGTGTATGTCCCTCCAGGGAACTCCAGCCCAGAACTGGCCACAGCCCCAGAGCCGGCCTTAACCTGTGACAGCCAACAGGACAAGACTGGTATAAATCAGTGCCACACCCCTGGTGACCTCAGGGTGCAGCTGAGGCTGCCCCTTCTCCAGTACCCTCCCACGGAGGGTGGCCTGGCCTTCAGGGTCCTTCCTGCAAAGGCACTGGTGTGATCAACAGGTGTCTGGGGCATCTGGTAACTACAGCTCCCGCACGCCAGGCTCCTGGTGGCTGGGCTTGGGACCGCCCTCGGCACAAACGAGGCCCACGGTGGACAGGATGTAGGTCTTTTGTTACAAAAAGGACAGCAGCAATGGAACAGAGGCCACCCGGCACGACCCTCACAGGCTCCCATCCACGGGGCCCCCGGGCCCCGCGCTCACTTGGACGGGCGCGTGATGATGTGGGTGGAGAAGTCAAACAAGTCGCGGTTGATCTTGCGCAGGTTCTGCACCTCGTCCTCCAGCTCCGTCACGCGGATCCGCAGCTGGTCCTGGCCGCCCAGCACACTCTGCGGGGCCGGGAGGGGCGGGGCTCAGCGGGCTCCTCCCAGGCGGCCCCGCACGCCCCGCCCTGGCCCCCCCGCACGCCCCGCCCGGCCCCGCCCACCTTCTCCATGGTGCTGCACAGCACCGCGTGCAGCCGCTCTGCGCGCTCCAGGTAGCTGGGCTCTGCGCCCTGCAACGGGAGGGGCCGCCGCTGCCGCTCACATCTCCCGACGGAGCGGGTAACGTCTCGGAGGGGGAGGCAGCTCCACCTGCACAGGGAGCGCGGGCCACAGGGGTGCCTCGCAGGCCCGGGCACAGGATGCTCGGGGGCCATCCGAGTGGCTGTGGGGCTGGGGCGGGGCTGGGAGACGCGCAGAAACCAGGGCCCGGAGGCTGCGGGAGAGGGCTGTGGCCCAGGGCTGACCCTGTGGCCCCCGAGGCCTAAGCCCGCCCACTGCCCTGCGAAGGGTTGGACGGCGCTGCCTCTGGTCCCTCCACCAGGTCTGGAGCAGCCCTTGTGCGTGGCTTGCGCTTGGAAAGGTTCCGCCGCCTTGGAGGTCAGGTGCGGCCACTAGGTTGGGCTTGCCCACGCAATCAGACGGGCTGCCCCACGGGGGATGTCTGTGGAGGGCCCCCGCCAGGACCCAGACCGAGGGGACGCAGAGCCTCCCGCAGAGGCTGAGCCCGGGCCCAGCCGCGGGGCCTACCTGCTGGTGGAGGCCCAGGCGCAGCGTGAGGCCCCCACGGTGCTGCTCGTCCCCGTGCTCGGCGCCCAGCAGGTGCTTGTTGAAGTGCGGCAGGGGCAGACTGGGCCTGAAGTCCGAGCTCAGCATGCCGACCGGCGCCAGCATGATGGACGCGTTGGTCACGGGGCCTGCGGGGCCGGCGGTGGGTCAGGTGGGCCCGGCTCCCGCGGCTCCTCCGACCTGCCCCGTGTCCAGCAGCGCCCCCCACCGCCTCCCCTCGCCAGGCTGGCCTCCCAGCGCCCAGCCCCGTGCGCCCCCACCTGTCCCCACGCCCTTGGTTTGCCGCCACTCCCACCTTTCAGGGTCACCGTCCTGATACACTGTTTGCTCTGGACGTCCCAAAGGCGCACAGTCTCATCGTGTGAGCCAGAGAGCAGCATGCTGCCGTCAGTGGACACGGAAAGGCAAGTCACCTGGTTCCTGGGGACACAGGCCCGGGAAAGGGTGGTGCAAATGACTCCCAGCCCCCGGAGCGAGATGGGGCCTGTCCTCTGCTCCCCATCAGCCCCCGCACCTGTGGCCTCTGAACACCTTCCCACTGTCCTGTTCCGGCTGGAAGCTCTTCTCTCTCTGCCCGGGCTGTGAGGGCCGTGGGGCCAGTGAACAGAGGGACAAGGTGGGACCTTAGCCCCAGGGGCCCCAGGACCTGGACTGGGGGCGCGGTGGGGGCGGTGGACAGTCCCAGGGCCTTTGGAGGACGACCCTGGTGTCCCACCACCCCCAAGCCTCCAACCCTCGGCCCAGGCACCTACCACTCACCCAGGTGCAAAGGTCAACCTGGAAGATGGAGCCGTCACTGCCACCGCAGAACATGTGATGCTCAGCCAGATCCATGGTCACAGCCACGACTCCCACGTCAAAGAGCACGGACAGTAGCAGCTCGCCCGAGGAGACCTCCCACAGCTAGGGGTGGGCGGAGTGTGGGGTGAGCGCTCCACAGGCACCAGCTGGACCACGGTAGGGCACGGGCGCTGGTCTGAGCCGGGCAGCCTGAGCGCGAGACCCTAAGCCTCACGGAAGCCTGGACAGGAGCGGTCACTGGGGGTCTGGGAGCTGGGGACCGTGGCCTTCCTGAGGCGGCTCGGTTCTCATGCCTGGGACCCCTCGCCGCCTCCACCTGGAGCTGCTGTCAGCCCTGACCTCCTCCCCGCTGTCACAAAGACCTGCGGCTTAGCCAGGGAACCACCAGGTGCGGGCGGCCAGTGGGGATTTCCAAGCCAGCTCAGGCCCGAACGTCCACCCTCTGGACATCCTCGAGGCCAGAAGCACCGGGGGGGCTGAGCACGTCCGCAGCTGCCGGCCTGGGGGAGGTGATTCACTGGCTCACGTGAGCCGGGAACCCGCTGGCCACCAGAGCCCTGCTCGCAGACCCACGGGGGGCGCCTACCTTCACTGTCTGGTCCAGTGAGGCTGTGGCCACCCGGGCCAGGGGCCCCCCGAAGCCACAATGCAGGTCCGTGATGGGGAGGGTGTGGCGGGACCAGACGTGCCGGGGGCACGGGGTCCTGGAGAGGTCGGCCTGCAGCACGCTGTGGGAGCGGTGGGCTCAGGGAGGGCCAGGCCTGCGGCCCCATCTGCCCTGGGGCCTGTCCGCCCTGGGAAGATCCTGGGATGGCACCCCCCAGCCCCCAGCATGGACTCGTTGCCCCAGTGTGCGTCACACCAGCCCTCGGGGCCTTGGCATCGCCTTCGCAGAGCAGGCTTCCTACTGCGGGCTGCAGACTGCGCGGGGCACCACTGGGCGTGACTGCAAAGGTCAGTGCACTACCTGCACATGCTCCACACCAGCACCAAGCAGTCCTTGCCCCCCGACAGGAAGTGGCTGCTGTCGCCTGTGAACTGCAGGCAGGAGACATTCTGGTAGTGCCGGCTCAGGATGACCAGGAGGTTCCCTGTGGAGACCTGGGGTGGGGGGGAAGCACAGACCAGGTCAGGGCAGGAACCGGGGCACAGCTCCCGGTCCCCGGCTGCCAGCTCACGGGGAAGCCCCATGGGGAGGAGGGGCGTGTGACACATCCCCCAGGGAAGGTGTAGGCCAGAGCGACAAGGCTGATGAGGGAGCAGGTAGATGCAGAACCAGCAAACGAGGGGCTCCTAAGGGATTCTGTCACAGCCTTCTGGGCTGGCTGTGAGGGGCTTCCAGTGCAGCCACACCACGTGGTCTGGGGGAGGGGTGGGGTAGGGTGGGGTTGGGATGCCCGTTGTAGTGGAACCTGGAGAAGGGGAGACCCAAAAGGAGCAGGAGAACAAGCTGGGTCTGCAGAAGAGGAAGGCGAAGTGGCAGAGAGAGGTGAGCCCATCACAGAACGCCTGGGAAAGGCTGCGGGAAGGGCTGTGGCATGGGGGGAGGGGAGCACAGGTGCTGCTGTGGGTTGAACTGTGTCCCCCCAAATAAGTACATTCGTGTCGTAACCCCTGGAACTTAAGATCTCACTCAAATACAGGGCTCTGCTGGTATAATCGGTTCAGCTGGAGTTACTCTAGGAAAATCCAACACCCAGTTTCCTCAGACGAGAAAAACTTGGATACAGATGTACAGTGGCTCACCCACAGTCCCCCCTCTAAAGGTCCCCAGCCCCACCCCACTCCCAGAGCTAGGGAGGGGCCAAGAGCAACGCCTTGTGGAAGCTGCTGGAAGGCCTGGACCTGGGCTCCTGCCTCCGGCTGGCTGCATGGGGTGCCCCCTTGTGGTCAGAGCTCACACTGGTCGGGAATTCTCCAGGAACAAGGACAGGGGGTGCAGGGCCACCCAGCAACGCTACCTGCAACGGCGTACCGTGACTGTCCCCTATCGAGGAGGGTAAGCCCTAAGACACATACCATCAGGCCAGGGCCATGGGTTTCCCACGCTCTCTGCTCTAGGCCAACAGTGATCAGGGCAAGGCTTTGCACCATGGTGGGCAACTTCTGGCCAGCCCTCTTAGCATCGGCTTCCCCCTCCGTGCCCAAGCGCCGGGCACAAGACCACAGTTGACAGGCCCCAAGGTGAGCTGTCAGAGCCCTTCCTATCTCTGCTTCAGAGAACTCGGTCCCCTTGGCCAATGGCTGGCGGAGGTGCCAAGGCCATTTTCATTCTGCAGCCCCCGACAGGGTCAGGCAGGGCACAATGTGATGACACCCACTTTCTGTCCGCGCTGGAGGTGAGGCATGGCTCCCAAAGACACAACCGAATGTTGGTGACAACGCTGTTGGTGGTCTAATCCAGTGGCCCAGAGCCCAAACCCTACGCCCCGGCTCTGTGCTCTCACGCTTACCTCCCATAAGTGTATGCTTTCTGCGATGCCCGCCAGCACATAGAGGCCATTGGGTGATGTGGTCAGACAGGTGATAGGCCTGGGACACATGATCTTCTGCTGGAGCTGATCCTAGGAGAACATGGAAAGTGTCTGAGTCTCACGTAGAACTTGGGAGCCAAAGGGCAGTGAGGAGAGTGGGAGGGGCACCCAGGAAGCTGGTCAAGTCTGAGAAAAGCAGAAAAAGGAGCTGGAACGCGAGTGGAGTCTCCACAGTGCAGCAGAGAAGCATTCACTCCAGCCAAGGCTGTGCAGGCTGGAAGCGGAGGCCTGTGGGTTTTCAGAGAAAAGCAGGACGGTGCTCCAGCTGGGTGGGGGGCCAGCGAGTCTCTTTGGGCAGGTAGCTGGGCTCCGCGCCCTGCAAAACACGGTCCAGGAGGGTGTTGGGGGCCAAAGAGCCCAAAGACCCGTTGGCTTGTTCCCCAAACGCCCGTTGGCTTGTTCCCCAAACGCCTAAGGTGGCACGTGCGACCCTGAGCCTGAGGTTCTGAATCTCTAAAACGGAAAAACTTTCTAGGTTATGTGTGGCCCACATCAGGCAAAGCCCGAGCACAGTCTGCCCAAGACACATCCGCTGGCTAAGGGGGCAGCCAGCCTCTAGCTGGGGGACCGCACTCTGGAGCGGTCTGAGGGGAGACACCGAGGGGTTGGATGACGAAGAGCAGGGTCTCCCGGGCTGCCCTGTCTGGGGCTCCCCAAGCCTCGGACTTTCATTTTCCAAGCCAAAGAAGCCCACGGAGACTCAAGTGCCAATTCTCCCTCTACATCTCGCGGCCACTCGCGCACGGCTGCCCTAAGGGCCCCTCCACCGCCCCGCTCCTTTACGGGGCGAGTGCCAGGCCCGCTCCCCGATAGCCGTGCTCACTGCCCAGCACGGGCGTGGCCCGCACTGAGGCCACGGCCGGCCCCGGGACGCGCGCCTCCACGGAGCACCCTCACGGAGACCCCACTCCCTTCCCCTCGGGCCGCGGCGCGTGCGGCCCCACCGGCGCGGCTCGGGGAGCGGGCCCCGGAGCGCGCACCTTGCGCTGCAGCTCCCAGGCGCTGACGTGGTTCTTGCCCAGCTGCGCCGCCAGCAGGTACTCGCCGTTGAGCAGCGCCAGGCCCCGGGGCCCGGCCGGGCCGCCGCGGTACGTGAGCAGGTTGGCGCCCGAGTGCAGCTCCCACACGACGCAGCTCCAGGGGTGCGCCGACGAGTCCGTACACACCACCACCTCTACGGGCGCCGCCATGCTCCCCGCCACCGCCGCTGCCGCCGCGGACGTGCGTCATCGCCAGCAAGACGCGCGCCGCCGCGCCGGCTAGAGCGGCGCCCACGGCGCCCCGCCCCCGGCGGCCGGCGGCCCGCGCGTGCGCACAGGCCGGGGGCGGGGCGGGGAGGGGCGGAGCCGGCTGGGGATGGAGGGGCGCACCCCTGGGTGCAGACCTGCCGGGGCGGGGAGCGAGGGGAGCCCCGTTATCCAAACTGGACGCTCGGGGCGAGGTGGTCCAGCCCCGGACTCTGTTTCAGGGGCCACTACGGGGCACCCGCCAGGGCCCCGACGAGAGGCAGGGCGCGCGGCCGTCAGACGGGTGCTCGCGGCGCACCCTTCTCAGGGGGCCACCCCTGGAGCCCTCTCCTTTAGAGGCCGCAGACACCCGCGTTTTTGTTTGAGGAGCTCGGGGCGGCGCGAGCCGAGCCAGAGCACGTAGCGCCCGGCCCCGGCCCCGGCTGATCTCTGACCCCTGAAATGCGGGATCGGTGGACGACGGCCTTTGAGGACGGACAGAGCATGTGGCAGTACAGCTCTCCAGCTCGTGGGGTTCGGCCGCCCGGGGTGGTGCGCCCACAGTCCACGCGGGTGCCGCCTGCGGGCGCCTGTCCCCGGGCCTCGGGCCTCGGGGTCACGCGGCGGGGACGGGCGCCCGCAGCCCGGGGTCCGCGGCCCCAGCCTCGGCCGCCAGGGGGCAGGCGTGAACCGCTGACGGGGAGGCGGAGGGCGGGCCGCTCCCGGCCGGGGTCACGGCGCGAAGCCGCATAACAGGGACGGGGGGGGGGGCGGGGGCGTCACGGGGGCCCCGCCTGTTTGGGCGCCGGGAGGAGGAGCTTCCCAGAGGAGGTGCCGCTTGAGCCGGGAGGCGATGACTTGAAGGGTGGGCAGAGGTCGTGCCAAGGCCCTGGGGCCGGGCCGCGGACCGCAGGGAGCCTCGGATTTCATCTCCCGGGTTGGGGGCGGGGGCGGGGCCAACCGAAGGCTCCTGTCGCGAGGCGAGCCGCTTGTCCTCGCCGCGTCGCGCCCCTCTCGGCCAAACGCGGAAACTGAGGCACGGCCACCCCATCCCAGCACAGGACGAGGCGCCCGAGGGCCAGTTCACGCTCACGCCAACCCCGGCATCTGGCGTTTGAGGACCGGGCTGCGTCCAGGGCGCCCCTCCTCAACACCAACTCGGGGCGTGAACCTGGCCCTTCTGGGCCGCGGGGCAGGTGGCCGCGCAGCTCTGGGCCTCGGTTTTCCCACATGCAAAGCGCGCGCTGCCCGCACGCAACTGTGGGATTTGGGCCCCAGTCTGTGTCCTCCTCCAGGGAAGTCTGGCTTTGAGTTTCTGATTCTAGGGTTCCGGGACACGGGGGTGGGCCCAGCAGGCGAGGGGCGCAGGGGGACTGACGGGTGCCAGAGGGGGTAGGGCCGATGGGGGTTCGCTCGGGCAGGGTCAGGCCTGGGCCGCTGGGGCAGGGCAGCTGGATTGCAGCCAGGCCCCTTTGCAGGCCTCTCCTTCCCCTCCTCCCTCCCCTGGGGACCCGGCTTGGCCAGGCTGCCCTGTCATGTCAGAGGTCACCCCACCCCCAGCCCGCTCCCGGAATGAGGACAGACCAGTTGTATCAGAAGAGCAGGACAAAAGCCACACTTTGGGGGCCTCCGGAGGACCACCCAGGGCCAGACCTCCTTGGTACCAGCCCTGTGGCCCCTCCCAGATCTGAGGCTGGGAGGCTGTGGTGCTGAGGAAGTCAGCCACAGACTCGGGGAAACTGAGGCACAGGGGTCTCTCCCACTTGTCTAAGCCCTGGTTTCTTCATTTCCCACATTTATTGAACACCTCCTGTTTGCAGGCACTGGGTACACACCAATGGACCAAACTGGACCCAAAAGGCAACCCAGCCATACATCCACCCCATCCCCCATCCCTCCTTTTTTCTCCCTGCCCACCCTGGAGCTGGGGCTGAACACACCTGAGCGAGTGCAGTGGGCAGGCCGGCAGATGCCCGCAGAGACCCGCTCCCTTCAGGCTCTCTTCCAGCCCTCCCCGCCTCCAACCGCTAATCAGGCTCGGGTTTTTGGTTTCACCTCCTGGGAGCCTCCCTGGCCTCATAATGAGCAGAGCAAGAGGCCCCAGAGGCGCCCTGGGCTGGGGAGGTGGAGCCTGACCCCTCCCACATCCCCAGGGACTGTTCGACCTCAGGGGGCCTCCAGTCTCTCTGGGCCTCTTCCTAATGAAGATGCTAGACTGGCCCATCCAGTTTGCCATGAAGAGCCTTTAATTTTTTAAATCACTTTTCCTTTATCTCCCTGGGGGGCAGGGGGCTTGGAGAGGCAGGTGGGTTGCCTTGCCCCCTAACCTCTCGCAGGCCGTGGAGGTGGGATGAGATGTGGCCACTCCTTTCTGGTCCAGGTAGAAAGCTCCAGATGAAACCCGTCCAGGGG
Source organism: Cynopterus sphinx (assembly GCA_030015415.1). Lineage (NCBI taxonomy): Eukaryota > Metazoa > Chordata > Mammalia > Chiroptera > Pteropodidae > Cynopterus > Cynopterus sphinx. The sequence goes on along the minus strand of CM057390.1, from coordinate 36,749,535 downwards.
AGGCCCCTGGGAACTGCCCGCTACCACGGGAGGGGCTGGCTCTCCGACTCCTAACCAGGCCCGGGCCGGGCGGGAAGGACCAGCCTGGGCCAGCGAGGTCCTCTCTTGGGGGCCACATTGGACTGAAAAGCCAAGTGTGAAAATGTGAAACAAGCCGCAGCCAGGGACAGGGGCTCTTGTCACCTCAAAGCCTTTGCCCGCTGCTGGCAGGGTATTCAAGGGTCTGCCAAGGTGGGTGTCAGAGAGGCAGGCAGAGACCAAATGCAAAGGAGCGGTTTCAAGCAGAGGAGGGTGTGTGCAAAGGCCCGGAGGCAGAGGCAGGCCTGAGCTGGCCTCAGAGAGCCAGAAAGAAGCCAGCAAGGAGGGGTCAGGAGCCAGGCCACACGCCCTGGGGGCCTGAGTCAGGCAACCCAGGAGTGACCAGGGCATCCGCACAGGGATGGCAGGAGACCTAGGCTGGGTGACACCGAGGGGGAGGGAGCTGCCTCTCTGAGGGGCTTAGCTAGGGTCCCCACTTCACTGCGGGGGGCCGTCCTGGGCCCTGCGGGGGGGGTGTTGAGCAGCATCCCTGGCCCCCACCCACTCGATGCCAGGAGCCCCCCCAGTTGTGATGACCACAGATAAGGCGGGGGGACACCCAAGCAACCACCAAGAAACCACCACGGGAGGCTCTTCTGTTAAAAGTCAGAAGTGTTTTGTCTTGTTTTAATATCTCATCAGCTTTACAGGGTTACAATTGTCTTAAATATTTCTGAAGTTTAAATACAATCTGCATAATAATGTTATAAAATGTAAACTTTCAGTGTTCTTTTAAATTTCAAAATCACACCCTTTTTTCGTTTTTGTTTTTATTTTTGTTTTTTTGGTCTTTCATCTTTTTTTTCCCCCCTTTTAATACCTGAATGTTTGCAAAACTGAAGTCCTTGGGCCGGCAGGAGAGACCACGGCCAGAGGTAGAGTACTTTATACCTTTTTTTTTTACTTTTTTGTCCCTTTAACCTGAGTGCAGGCGTAGTCCCCACGCCCTGGGACAAACCCCAGAGAGACTGAAATTTCACATGTCAGGAATGAAAGGCTGAATTCGTGTTTGCCAAGGAAAAAAAACTGCAAAAGCAAAATTCAGGGGAAAAAAAAGGATAGATGTGGGCAAAGATGATCAAAGAAAAGGGATCGGACACACGCACAGTACTAAAACCTAAGCTAGCCGCCCCCACCCCACAGCCCTGCCTGCCAGCCACGGGACAGCTGGACGGCCCTGCAGCACGTCTAGAGGTCAGAGGGAAGATTCCAGAAGCAGCCCATTCACAAACACGTCCAGAGCAGGGGGGCCCCCGAAGCCGCTTGACCCTGAGTTGGGGGTCCTTGCCGTGCAGCTTCACCCCCGCTTCCAGAATGAATAGTGTACAAATCTGACACGTGGCTGCCCTGTCCCCAGTCTGGTCAGCAAAGGGGGTGCCTAGACGCACCCCTGAACTCCCACCATCAGGCGGTGGCCCCAGCTGGCAGTGGCAGGGGGTGAAGGGGCCCCAAGGCCGTGGCTCCCCGGGACCGCACACCCCCACCTGCCCCCACAGTAGCAGGCACTCCCTGAGTTAGATCCCAAGCCACATCGCCCACACGACAAGACGCCCGGGGGTGGGAGGGGACAGGTGCTGGCACCTGCCGAAGCCCTGAGCCAGCGGAAGGGACAGGCCGCCGCGTTTGGCATCAAGAGTCAGACCTGAGGTAGAAGCCGGCGTGGGACCCCGCCCCACCCCCGCTGCGCCCCTACTCCTGAGAAGGAGCATGGGGTTCTCAGCGCCAGGCCGGGGTGTGTCTGGGGACAAGAAGGTCCCCCTCCCACAGTGATTGTGCTGCTGTAGAGAAAATTGGGGAGGGGAGAGCCTTCCAGAAGGAAAAACGGAGAGGAAAGCGCAGATGCCCAAGCCACCCTCTCCTGGAAGTCAATGGCCCTGATGTACACCGAAGAGAGGGGTCTCCCCAAAGACACAGCACAGCCCCACACCCCAGCAAACCCAGGCGGGGGCTGGAAGGTCCCTGCCGAAGTGCCTGATGCGACAAGATGGTGCTGCGCCGGGCGGCTGGGGAGGCAGCCCCCCTCCGCCTCATTAGGCCAGGCTCCCTGGGCCCAATTAGAGGTTCCAGGTGTGCCCGGGGACAGTGAGCTCACAGTCCCCACCCCAGAGGAATGGAAACCCAGTGCGAAGAAGCGAAAGGTGGCCGAGGACAGACAGACGGATGACTCTGCCCGTCCCCAGGGATGGGCGAGGACCAGGTGACCAAGGCTCTGAAGGCCCTGGACACTGCAGAGCCCGAGGACTGAGGGGACAGAAAGCACGGAGGGCACGGAGGGCGCAGCCCGCGGTGAAGACCGCGCCCCGCCCAACTCCCACCCCACGGCAGCGGTCTTGGGGAACAGGGCGGCCCCCAGCCTCCATATGGCCCCTGCAGTCACAGTGGGAGCTGTGGCCCAGAAAGAACAGGGGGACCAAGTGAAGGGGACGGGAAGGGGGTTGTCCAGGAGGCCGCAGCCCCAACAACCTTGCCCTGAGCTAAGCCCAACCCGCCCGGGGCCAGGGAAGCCAGGTCTTCAGAAACAGCCCCCCGGGCCAGAGATCGCCTCCAGGCCCCATGGGCTGGTCCCCGAGGTAGAACGCGGGGGGGGGGGGCAGCCTGACACACCTCGCCACTCCCCTGCCTGCCTAGGCTCTCCTTCCAGCACTTTCTCCTTCCTGGTTAAGACATTCGGGTCCCCCACGGAGAGCACCCACAGCCCAGCGAGAGAACACGTGGGCGCCCACGCCTCCCTTGCAGGATCTGCCACAGCCCCCCCACAGCCCCCCGCATGCACCCCCACCCCAGCCCGGCCCCCAGCACCTGAGTTCATCACCTCCTCTGGCTCTAGCCCAGGGATCCAGTGTCCTGGGCAGCCGCCCACTGCGTCACAGGAAGTGCACACGCGAACCCAAATCAGTCGTGGGAAAAATTAAAAGGGTGTTACTTTTTTTTTTTTTTTGCTTTTTCAAGTCCAGTTTCCCTGAATGAACACAAATATATATATATACATACATATATATGTATATATATATATATATATACACACACACATATATATATCTTCTTCCTAAGGTTTGATTCCTCCCCCGAGAATAAAATAGAATATTTACAAAGCAAAACCCCTAAAACCTCTTAAAAACCCTATAGAGCTTGAATATCACTATTTCTTTTAAAAAAAAAAGTTTTTTTTTCCCCAAAAGCAACAAGAAAAAAAATCCACTGATCTTGGCTCAGGGGTTTCATTCAACACAAGGAGCTAGGTGTGGTGAGTGTGTGATGGATAGAGAAAACAGGAACAAAACAGAAGAAAATGATAAAAACAGTGCAGAGATGTATGAGGTAAACAGGATCCGGCCTTACATTGCAACTGGTCCAAACCAGACACTAGACACCAGTCCGAGATGGCCACCGGGCTACAGGGAGGGAGGCCCAGGGAGCACTGGCCACTCTTCCTCCGGACTCCCTCGCGGGACTCATCTTCCTGAGTGTCTGAAACCTGAGTAATTCAAGTGTTCCTTGGTTTTCCCCTGTTTTATTAAATTTTCTTTATATATATACGTATATATATCTTTTCTCTTCTTTTTGGCGTTAGCTGTGGCTCCTCTGCGGACCTCTCCCCTCCCCACCTGAATCTCCCCGCCCGGCCTCTGCTGTGCCCCGGACCCCCACACGCAGGAGCGTTGCGGAGCGTGAGGTTAAGGCAATGAGTTATTTGAGGTAGAAGACGTGGGGGGTGCAGGTGCCCCTGCGGGCCCGGCCTGGCCACCGGCACCGCCGCCGCTGCTGCTGGTCCCGCTGCTTCCTCCCCGGCCACCGCCGCCACCCTTGCCAGGGGCCGAGGGTGGCGTGGGGGCCGGCGGCTGCGCGAACAGCACTCCTGGTGCAGGAACGAGAGGAGAGATGGGTGCGGGTTAAGGCGACGTGGTGGGTGCGCGGGCTCCCGGGGCCTGTGGGGCCGGGCCGCCCACCGCGGTCCCACCTCTGCTCCCCGGGGCTCTCCGCACAGCACCCAAGCCGGCCCGGGTCCCCAGCACCCCCACCGGCCCCCTGCACCGCTGAGAATCCAAAGGGGACCGTGACCCCCGACAGACGTGACGGCGCTGACAGCCGACAGCCGACCGGAGGCCCGGCGCTGACGGCGACAGCGGACTGTCCGTGTTTGCGCGGTTGGTGTCGTGCGCTGCGTCTGCCCCACGAAGTGGGCCGGGCAGCTCTCGCGAGGGGAAAGCACGAGGAAGGGGAAACACGGCGCTCACGGGCAAATGCACGCGTCAGACCCACGCCCATCAGGGCTCGGCTTCTTTCTGAGCACTTACTATGCGCCAGGCGCCGGGCGAGGCCTCACTACGTGCTGACGGCCGCGCCAAGCCCTCAGTATGGGCTGGGCACTGGGCTGAGTCCTCACTACAGACTGGGCTTTGCACCGAGTCCCCACTACGTGCCGGGCACCACGCTGAGTCCCCACTACGTGCCGGGCACCACGTGAGTCCCCACTACGTGCCGGGCACCATGTGAGTCCCCACTACGTGCTGACAGCCGTGCTATATACACGACACGGTTTATCTACTCGAGTCCCCAAAGGGAGCATGTGCTGGCCCTCCCAGCCAGGGTCACACAGGTGGACCCCGGGCGACCCCAGGGAGCAGGGTCGGGGCTACCTGTGTACATGACCCCGTTGATCTCCACTGACATGCTGATGCTGCTGCTGCCATTGGCGCCGGTCAGGCTCGCGGCCGAGTCCAGGCGGCTCTCGGAGGCTGCGGGAGGAAGAAAGGCCACCCGCCGCTCAAAACCGCGGCCCCGCCATGCGGCAACGCATCTCACGTCTGTCCGCCCCATCGGGCCTCCGGCTTCACAAAGCCGTGGCCTGGTCTGCCTCTACGGACACACTCAGCGCGTGTGCGCGGAACAGAACGCGTTTGTCTGGGATCTGCTTTCGTGACCATATGCGCTGAGCAGTGTCGCACACCCAGATCCTCTCTAACCACCGAGGAGGCTTCCAGGCACCACTCACTTGTGTTCTCAAACCCCGGTGCATGAGAACCGGTATCCGCCCGATCACAGTCAGACCCCCAGCGAGACAGGCTGAGGCAGCTGCTCACGGGAATGCACGCGTCCCTGCTGCCCGTCTCTCCTACTGTTTTGGTTGCCCCTTTTCTTGTTGGTTTGTGGGTGCTCTTTATATAGGATGGCTCCAGGGCCCTGCCTGCGGCATGGGCACGAAGCACGGAGGGCTGGGGCGCCAGGTCGATACCTTGGCTGTTGATGCGGATGCTCATGGGCAGCTGGGCCGTCATGGCCAGGAAGTTCTGCTGTAGCGCTCGCTGCATGAGCCGCTGCTGCTCATCCGCCACCAGGGCCATTTTCTTCTCCGGAGGCTCCCCGGACTCTAGCTTCTCCCGAAGCTGCTCCAGGGCGGCCGCCTGGGCCGCGACGGCTGCCTGGGCCGCCGCCGCTTGCACTGCTACCGCCTGGGCCGCCACCACGGGGTGGCCCGCCAGGGACACAGGCAGGCGGCCGGGGACCGTGATGGGGATGGCCGAATCCTCCTCTGGACAGGAGAGAAGAGGAATTGGTGGCCAGGATGGAAACGACTTGGCCTGGCCTCGCCTTCCACCCAAGCAGGAATGTGTGCCCCCTCCTTGAACACCCCCAGTAATGGGGAGCTCACTGTCTCTCCAGGGAAGCAGATTAAACCCCCCCAACACTGGGCTGACGGCAGACGCCGCTGTGCTGGCAACCACAGCGATAGGGATATTGGTCACGGTGTCACCACAGGAATGCAGAGCTCAGTGCTGCCTAGATGCACCGCGGTGGCACAGGACACACTACATGCCAACTTGTCACAACGAGCGCTAGCTACGTGTCCCATCTAAAGCACTTACCACGAGCCATCTCGAAGTGCCATCTCAACTACCTCCCGGCAAGGCAACGGAGGCTCAGAGAGGACGGGAAAGAGCCGGGCAGAGGCTAGGTTAGGACTCGCACGCCACCTCCCCAGAAGCCCCTCGGACCTGCCATCCCTCATCCTGTCGCTGTGGACTGCTGCGTGTCTCCCGGCTCTCTGGTGACTCCCCTGGGTCAGAACCCCTGTCCTACCCGCGACCATCTTCCCCAGCTCCAGCCCGGGGCCTGGCCCACACTCGGGAGACGCTTAATAACCGTGAACAGTGTCATGGGAACGCCCACGGCCAGGATGAAAAACGGAGGCCCACAGGACGCGGACCGGGCTAACGTTGGCAAGGCCCACTCGCCTCCGATCTGACCAGTCCCGAGGACTCAGGGCCCTGCGGGGCTGGCTCGGGTCCTCGGTCCAAGCCCAGGAAGTAGGGGGGCAAGGCTGTGCGGCAGAAGACAAATGAGAACTCAGGCAGGCGACTGGGCCTGTGAGAGGCCCCTCTGCCACACGTGCCACTGGTGCCGAGTGCCGAAGGTTCAGGGGCTCGTGGGAGAGGGGACTCGATCGACAGATGGTACCCACCACGGGCGGGACTAGGGGTGGGGGGCCGGCTGCAGGTTCCAGCAAACCCAGGCCTGGCCCATGCTGGGCATCTTCGCCCCATGACCCAGCTCCACGGGCAGGGGCCACGTTCTCCACTTGACCCGTAAGGAAATCGGCTCGGAAAGGGGCACTGAGCCTCCTGGAGGCCCCCGGCGACGGCGCCAGGGACGGCCACAGGAGTGAAGCACTGCGACGCCAACGCTTGAGGACGGAATGCCGCTGTCGACAAGCGCCGCCTGCTGTGGGCACCGCGCGGGGGACTGCGCGTGGCCCGTCACACGCGCCTCCGCATAGAACCGGCCGGCCGGCCGCCCCTTCCGCGCCCACTCTGGGGCCCGCCACCGGAGAAGGGGCGGTGACCCCTGCCCCACCGGGCCACGTAGCCCGGGTCACCGGCCTTACCCTTCTTGATCTTGGGGGCCGGGGCGACAGAGCTGCCGTTGGTGCTGGCGGCCAGGCCCAGGGAGGACACGGGCAGCTTGGGCGAGGGCAGCATGCCGTGCGCCCCGCCCGGTGAGTAGGCGAAGAGGGCGCTGCCGAAGCTCTGCCGCCGGCCCTCGCGCCGGTTGCTGTCGATGGCCGCCTGCAGCTCATTGGGGTTGCTCAGGCCGCGCTTCTCACACTCATAGGGGTACAGGTACTTCATGTACCTGGGGGCGGGGCGAGGGGCAGGATGGCACCTGGGACGCCCCGAGCATTGCCAGAGCCACGGCCCCCGCTCACGCCGCCCGCTCCCCCCCTTGACCCTGCCCAGGGCCTTGCTCACTGGGTCCGCAGGGTGAAGGCTGCGCTGGTGATGGACGTGGGCAGGTTGAGGCCTTTGGTGATCTCGCGCCACAGCTTCTTGTTGATGACCTCCACCAGGCCGCCCTTCTCCGTCACCAGCACATACAGCATGAACAGGTCGAGCACCTGCTTGGCCATGATGGGGATGCGGTTCACGGGCGTCCCTGCGGGGGAGTGAGTGCCGTCACTGGGGCTGGAGCACCCCGGACCAGACGCCACATCCGTGTTCAGTGCCTGGCTCCAAAGTGGGGTCCCCCACGGCCGTGCGAAGGAAGGGCTGGGGCACACTGTGGGGGGGCGGTGTCCAGGGCACTGCGGGCCCCAACCGGCTCCAGGCCAGGAACACCCCCGTCCTGCTGACCGCAGTACCGCCTTGGACGTTTCCCAGGGTCCCCGGGGGAGGGACCACCCTGGTGAGACCCTTGCTGCCGAGCACTGGGCGGCTCTGCCTCAGTTTCCCTGCCACAGATCTGACCTTGGGGGTGGGGGGCACAGGCGGGGAGACGTGGGGCCAACCCGGGGGACAGGCCCGAGAGCTCAGCCTTTGTTCTTCCTACTCCCCTGCCACCTACAGCAGCTGCCAAAACAACTCCTGCACCCTGCGCTCCGGGTCCCAGGGGCTTGCAGCTAAGGGGAGGGTAGGGTGGGACACGGGCCCAGGGGAGGGGTGGGGGACTGGCCCAGGGACAGGCCGGCTGCTCCCTGCCCACGAGCCAGCTCCCCTTCCTGTCCACCTGCCCCTCACGGCCTCAGGCCTGTCAGGCACCTCGCTGGCCAAGGGCGGCGAAGGCCCCATCTCACCCCTCCCCCAGCAGGGGGCCCCAAGTTTGCCGGCTGGGCCTCCCCTGGACCCGCCGCCGGGGTCCTGCCCGCATGGGGTCCCCGGTGCCCAGCCCGGCATGCAGCGAGCACTCAGTGAACACAGAGAGGGCTGGTGGGCCACAGCTCGGCCCCAAGTGGGCAGACAGCTGGAGGTGGGGGGGCCGCGGAGGAAGGAGCCGCCCGCCTGCCCAGGGCCCAACGGTGGCCCCTGGCCCGCACCCCTGCTGCCAGCCCCGGCCACTCCGGCCTTCCCAGGTTGCAAAACCCCCACTGACCTAGGAAGGGGGTGGGGAGGAAGATGGACCTCATCCTCCCACCCACCCCACTCCATTCTCCCCCAGAGGGAGATGGAGAAAGAAAGCATCACGTGTCAGCACACCCAGCTGGGGGAAGGGGCCATAGGGCCTGTCTGCCCCCTCCTCCCACGGGACACGGGATCCAGGCACCCCCCCCCCCCCACCACTGGGACACGGGACTCAGGCTCTGCCCGGAGCCAGGGAGGGGAGAATTCAGGAATCTGGTGGAGTCTGTGGCAAGTGGGGCCTGGACAGATGTTTACAGAGGGAGGACCAGGAGGGCAGGAGAGGCACTGTGGAGGGAGGAGGGAAGGGTGGGCCTGGGGGCCCGAGGGAGGCCATGGGAGGGTGGGTACAGGCAGGACCCCGGTCCCCTTCTTCTCTGTGGCCCTCCAGAGTGCAGGGAAGGGGCTGTGGGACACAGGACCTGGTGTCCCAGCCGACAGGTGGTGGGGCAGGTGCCCAAGACGATGGACAGGAAGAGAGGGCCTCGGGGCCAGGTTCTGAGGAACGCATAGGAGTTTCCTGCCTCCTGCGCTCCAGGAGCCCCTGGCTTATGAAGGACAGAGCTGGACACAGACCTTTGTGGCCCGGTGTGGCCCGGCAGTGGCCAGCCTGGCTGTCTGGGGCCCCCAGCCTCCCCCCACAGAGGTGGCTCACAGCACTTCCTAGCACCCCCCGGACACACGATGCCTGGGGACCAAATGGGTAGGCCATGGGCCATGAGGCTGAGCCCCAGGACGGGGGTGGAGTAGGGGCTCGGGTGGGTGTGGACAGGCCGATAAAAAGGGGCCAAAGATCCCTCCGGCCACATGGGGGGCAGCAGGCCGGATGGGCTGGACGATAACAGGGCAGGGACCGGGGCCAGGACGGGGTCTGCCTTCCCGGGCCCAGCACAGGAGGGGTTAACGCCCCTCTCCCGCGGCCCTGGCCCTTCTGGCCTGGCCTGTGTTTACAGAAGCCACAGAGGGAGGGGCAGCCAGGGGCCTGGACAAAGCGGCAGGGCTGGCCCTGCCATGGCCCCAGAGCAGCCCAGCCGCCCCACTTCCTCCTGCCTCTGTGCCCCAGTGGGTCCTAAGGACCCCCACAGGGCAGCCCAGGGCCAGAGCACTGCCCTGTGGCAACGGGTACCCCTCAGACAGGCCTGCCTCCACCCTGCGGCAGCTCCAAGTTGGGGCTGAGGCCCACAAGCGGCAACCTCTGGGGATCCCCCGGCTGCCCCTCTTCCCCCCTCCGGTGTCCAGGCCTCGGTGTCCCCACCTGCACCAGTCCCCAGTCCCGTCACTGTTCCCAAAGCCCAGGCACCTCCCAGTGGAGCCCTGGTCGGAGACCATGTCCCCCAGGCCAGGGAAGGAGGGGACGGGCAGCAGAGGTGTCAGCGGGGACGCACTGGCGCTCAGCACACGCGGCCAGCACGCGGCATGACTCAGGCGTCGCCAACAGTGGGGACAGCGTGGCCCATCTTACAGACGGGGGGTGGGAGACTGAGGGCCCATGAACGCAGAGAGGGCCAGGGCCTGAATGGGGCACCTCTCTCAGACCTGGGGCACCCACCCCCCGGGGAACCCCACCCTGCAGCCATCGTACCCCGGGTCTCGGCAGTAAGCGGGGGAGCCACCTGTGCTGGGCAAGACACCCCCCCACCCCACCCCCGACACCCTCAGCAGGAGCTGCCTCCTCTGCCCGCCCGGCAGACAGCGTCCGGCACGGAGAGCTCACTGCCCCTCTGAGGTGCCTGCCCCTCCCCCCGTGGCCCAGGGCGGAAGGGCTGGCCTCACCTCGTTTCTGCATGAAGCTGAACAGGTCGTCCAGGAACTCCTTCCTCTTGGGGTCCCCATCCAGTTCATAGAGCTGTGAGGGCAGCGAGGGGTCCGGTTAGTCGATGCCGGAGCCTGGCGCGGGCACCACGGCCCTGTTACACGAAGGCCACCTGAGGGGGCCACTGGCAGGGACAGGTCCCGGGAATCCCAGGCCCCCGTCTCTCCCCTGAGTCCAAGCTTTTCCGGAGGCCCCACTGCCAGCTGAGGACAGACACATACACGAGCCTTCTGGAGGTGCTTAAAGCCACCGAGGTGTGCCTTCCTGCAGCTCTGGGGCCTGGGGTCTGGGAGCATGGTGTCATAGGGCCCTACTCCCTCCAGAGGCCCCAGGGGAGGTCCCTCCCGCCTCTCCCCGCTCCTGGGGGCTCCAGGTGTCCCGGGGCTGCTGGCCACACCACCCTGGTCTCTGCCTGCGCAGTCTGTCACGTGACTCCCCGGTCTCTGTCCAAATACCCTCCTTTCCTGGGCTACCTGTGGCTGGATTTAGAACTGCCTCATTTCACGTAGATTCCTCATTAGTGACCTATCCACACAAGGTCCCATTCGTGGGACTGGGAGTCGGGTCTTGAATACGTCATTTCGGGGACACCATCCTCCCCACAGATGGCGTCCACCCCGGCCATCGCCATCATGACAACGGCAGCGGAATCGCCCCGGCCCTGCCCAGCAAGTCACACGCACACATCTGCTCCAGAGACACGACCGCATTTTGCTGGTGGGGAAACTGAGGCACAGAAGCAGGCAGGAGGCCAGAGCCCAGAACTATTGGGAGTCTCAGCCTGACTCCGTACTGGGCACTGGTTGCCTGGCTGTGCTTGTCACGTGGGAGGGGACCAGGCCACTGTGTGGGTTGGGGGAACCTTCCCCCGCCCCCAACCCCCGCTTTGTGACCACCAGCCCCCACGTGCTGATCGGCAGGAAGCTGCAGAGATTGTTAGGGAGCGAGGTGGTGGGGTGCGGCGGGGGGGGGGGCAACCTGGCGAGGAGGCCAATGCAAATAGCAGGCTCCAAATAGAACTCCCGGGGCTGCACCCCTGCAGCCGGCACTCCCGTGGGGGGCCCTTAAAACCACCAATTAGCCCCAGCTGGCCTGCTGGGCTAGAATAATCGGTCATTAGGGCCCAAGAATGTACCAACGCCCATCCCAGCTTCTGCATGACATTCTGGGGTCTAGGGGGGTCACCGGGGCCAACCAGCCCTACCCTCCTGGCCTTGCTCTGGGTTGCAATTTCCCTGTTTGTGCAACGGAGGCAGAGCGGGGTCCCCGGGGCGAGGGCCGGGGAGCCAGGCACCCAGCCCTGGGGGCCGAAGCCTTTGTATCCCCCACGCTGCCCGGCCAGCTGCATTCCTGCGCTGATTTATGGCGTCCAGGGCGGCCGCACTTCCCCCGCGAGGGGTGTGGGTCAGCAGGTGGACCTTCCCAGGGCAGGCTCGGCCCCTCCCACAACCTCCCCCAGCCTTCATGGCAGGCGGACGTGTGCGTCCAACCCACGTCTGGGCCTTGGCTCGTGGCCCGACAGGACGGCAGGCATGTGGCCTGTTTTGTCACCAGCGTCTAGAAGGAGGCCCGGCTCACGGTAATGACGAGCGCCCGATTTTCTCCACCACAGTCGGGGCCAGGCTGGTCAGAGGGCACGGTCAGACCCACGGAGGGTCGGCAGGTGTCCCAGAGTCTGTCCACCCGGACCTCAGAATGGGGCCTTATGCTGCAAAGGGTCTCTGCAGATGCCATCAGCTGAGCTCACACGGGCCCTAACCTCCGCCCCCACGTGAGGAGAGACAGACACAGAGCAACCATGTGAAGACACAGGCAGAGGCTGGGTGACGTGGTCACCAGTCCAGGGACACGGGAGCCCCCAGAAGCTGGACGAGGGAAAAGGACCTCCCCTCAGTACCCTGGGGCCCTGTGACACCCTCATCTGAAACTCCAGTCCTGCAGATCGTGGGGAAAGAAATTCCGGTTGTTTTAAGCTGCCTGGTGTGTGGTCCCTAGTCACAGCCGTCCCAGGGCACACTTGGGGGCCAATGAAGCCCTGGCCATCTCTGACGAGGGGCAACATCTTTTCCTTAGAGATCCTGACCCAGCCTGGGGATGGGCGTGGGGGCGTCCACCAGGCCCCGAGCCCTCAGCATCTGTGTCTTTCAAGGACAGTGCATAAGCACAGCAGCTCTCCCCTAGCACCGTGGACCACCACGACCCCGTGTTCTGGGTGGGGAAACTGAGGCTCAGGGTGGAGACCAGCTGCCTGGTGACCCCTTGGCAGAGGGAGCTGGCTCAGGGAGGTGGGTGGGGAATAGTTAACTCCTAGGCCAAATGGCAGGGCTGAGAGGCTGTGCAGGGCCATAAAGGGTTGTGTGGCCGAGGCGGCCATTTTAATGGCCGTTGCCCTGGGCAGCAGACAACAAAGGCGGGCAGTAAAGGCCGCCCCAGCTTTATGGGGCTCTGGCCCCAAGTTCCGCACCCCTGCAGCATGCGTCCCCGCCCTGGCCAGCCAGCTGGGGCTGCCCACCAGGCCCCAGGGACGGGGGCACTGGGGACGGTGTCCAGGCGCCCCATGGTGGTGTCCAGGCTCCCCTCGTGATCCAGTGGGCCCAGCTTCCCGTCTCTGCAAGGCCTTCGAGTCACACAGCTCGGCCGTAACACCCCATGCTCGGGCCCCGGCCCTGCCTAGGTCCTCAAGCTAGAACCGGGCCCCTCTCAGGCGGACAAGGAGGCACTGAAACGGGTCGCTCGGCATTCCTGGGGCCACGAGCCCAAGCTGGACACTGGACCAGGCCTCCGGAAACCAGACCCGGGCCCAGGTCTTGAATGAGGGGCCGGTGCAGGGAGCCAAACACCATCCCGCTTCTCACCAGGTGGGCCTGCCTGCCTGCCCTGGCCGCCCCTGCCGCGCCCCGCTCTGCCCTCACACAGCCCTGCCCTCGGGCCAGGGCTGGTGCTGTCCCCTGGCCCAGCAAGCTCTATCTGTTGTGCCTCCCGTATCTGGAAGTGGGCGACCAGCAGAGGCCAGCTAGATAGGCCGGGCCTAGGGCCACGTGGGGTGGCCGCCCATCCCTTCCCGACCCTGGGCCCGGGCCCGGGCTGCCCTGGGCCAGCCGCCTGTGGCCTCACCCTGTCCCACCCTCCCCAGGTCTCAGTGAAATGGGCATGAAACCTCGAGGACCGACACGTGACACGCGGATGTGAGCTCCCGGGTTGGGGGTGCCCGCGGGTGCTCCGAGGAGCTCCTCGGCTGGGTCACCGTGACACGCCCGCCCCTCCGCCTGTGTGGCTGCAGGGGGTCCGCCCCAGCAATGGAGTCCACCCACGTAACTGACCCCCTCCCTAGCACCACCCACTTCACAGAAGGGGAAACTGAGGCCCAGAGCGAGCAGCCTGCACCACCCTCCCCTGCCCTACGGGGCCCGGCTCCCGGCTCCCCCTGGCCCTAAGCTGCAACCCTCAGGCTGCTGGAGCGGACACCACCCTCGCCCTGGCGGGTCCCCCTCAAAGGATGCCTCCCCCACCTCTCCAGTCTCTCCCTCCTGCCGCCTGGGGGGGGCCGCCCTTGAGCCCTCTGACCCCTTCGTCGGTCTCATCCTGAGCACTGTGCACGGAGGCTCAGGCCACACGCGGGTTCTCGGTGAAAGAGGGCCGCCTTTGCAAACGCGTACACGAAACGCCCAGGGCCCAACCCGCGGGCAGGGTGGAGGGGGAGAGGTGCTGGGGACACTAAGGGACGTCCCCCCAGTAGGGGCCACAGAAGCAGCAGCAAAGAGGGCTCAGGGCTTGGGCAGGGGAGGGAGGAGCAGTGAGGTAACCACCCCCACTCACAGGGCCCAGTGGGCAAACAGGAAATTCCTGTTTGTGGCCAAACGGTCAGCATTCTCCCGCCAGAGCTGGTTCTGCTGCTGACCAGGCCCAGGTGAGCCCCGAAGTTGAGAGGTTCTCTGGTGCTAGGAACCTTGCCCCTGCCCACCAGCCCGAAAGGCCAGAACGGCCACCGGCAAATCCACCAACAGCATTTTAGGGTGTGCTGTTAGGGGCTACCACACGGGAAGCCCCCTCCCAGCACCAGGGGGCCTGCTGAAGGTCACGGTGCCAGAAGGCCCCGCCCATGGGGGCCCAGGAGTGGTGTCGGGCCTCGAGGGGCCCAGGCTATAAAGGAGCTGCTCACAGGGCCCCCAGCAGGACCTTTGCCCCCTAACGGTGTCTGCTCGGGCCTCCCCCCGCCACCCAGGTGGCTCCAAAGTCCACAGGGCCCCGCCTCCGAATGAGACTGCTGGGCCGCAGGGGTACCCCAGGAGTGAGGCTGCTGTCCTTGAAGGCAGGGAGGCCCGAACCGGGAAAAGCCCAGACACCAGGGTCTGGGCAACGGCGAGCCCCAAGTCCCCCTGGCAAATAGGCATGGCAGAGACACCCTGGCTGGCAGAGCCTTTTAAAAAGGCACGTTTCCGTGCCATCCAGGGCGACCCATGGGGAGCCACAGGAGCGTGTCTTTCCCTCCGGCCAGAAATGGGCTGTGGGATGTGCAGCCCGGGTGGGAATGGACCTCACTGGCAGCGCTGGGCGCCCAGGGGCCTCCCGGGGGTCCTGGGACACTGAGGGTCGGAGGGAAGGACAGATGCCAAGGCGTAGGCACCAGGGACCCTGCTGGAACCCTGGCCGGCTCCGGACACTTGTTGGCGGGGCGGAGGGTGGCCGGGAGACTTCCAGGCTCACTCTCTCCTCCTCTCCCCAAATCTTTGAGCAGAAGACGAGAGTTACAGGGCGCGGAACCCGCCGTTGTAAAGTAAACAGTTCGGTGCCTGTCGGCGCATTTGCTGTTGGGCAACGGCCTCCTCTCATTCCAGGACATTCCACTGCCCTTCCCCCCCTCCAGCCCAACATCCAGAAGCCACTTCCTGTCTGTGTGCGCCTGTCCTAGACGCTGCACTTAAACGGAGTTGCGCGCCGCGTGGCCCTGGGTGTCCAGTGTCTCCCACCGAGCGCCATGTGCCCAGGTCCGTCAATGTCGTGACGAGTGTCAGCCGAGTGACACTGTCCTACGTGGATGGGCCGTGTGCGCGTCCGTCCCCTGCTGATGGACGCTCAGCTGTGACCCTTCTGGCCGCCGTCAACCAGGTGCACACGAGGTCACCGACTGTAACAGCTGTTAGATTCGAGGACGAATCGGTTCGACGTGACTGCCACAAGTGCCACGAGCGCCGTGTAACTAGGGGGAAACGAGGCAAGGGAGGCGCAGCTGGTCCTTACCCCCAGGCCCCACGGAACACCTGGGAGTGACCGGGGGTCCTGACACTCGCTCCTCACAGCCTCCCAGGGCCCCAACATCCTCACATCACGAGCCTTGCGTCTCCCCTGCTCCCGAGCTGCCCGTGACCGCTCTTAGAGAAAAAGCCCGGACCCCCAGGCTGCCGGGCCACGCTGCCCAGCATCCAACCGTCTGTCCCTCACCGACTCCAGCCATGCCCAGTCCTGCCCTGGGGCTCTGCACCTGCCGGTCGTCCACCCGGAGTCCCTCGCGCCCGCTCTGAGCCTCCCTCACGCCTGGAGCTCTGACCCCCGGGACCAGGGCAGCGTCCCCAGGTGCACCAGCATCGGTCGGGGCCCCGTGGCCGTGCCACGATTTGGAGCTGGCTTCTCTGTCTTCCCCCCCACCAAGGGCAGAAGCGGGGCCTGTGGGTGCCAGGCACAGACCCTGGCACGTGGCGGGCACCCACCAGTGGAGGAAGGGAGAACATGAACACCTGGGCCGGTCCCGCCGCCCACCCCCACCCACCACAGATTAAGCCCCCCCTCTCGTTATCGTGCTGGTGGGGCCCCTCGCTGCTGCCGGGATGACTCAGCGCTCAGGGCCGTTGTGGGGCCCCAGGTGGGCCGGGAGCAGCGTCCCTGGGGGCCCCCAGGCTCTCCCATTCACAGAAACGCCCACGGCTGCCGAGGGAGGGTGGAGAGAGCACCCCATGGTCTCCCCATGGCCCTCCCAGCCATGCACTCAGGGAAACTGAGGCGGGCAGTGGGCTCCCCGCCTGCCTGCTGACCGAACCTCACGCCACCCACGTGCCAAGCCCCAAGCCATCCGTTTCTGTGTGCACAGGCTGGAGGCATGGGCTCCCCCTGCCCACACAGACCCCAGGCAGGGACAGACAGACGGATGAAGGGACAAAGCCAACAGGGCTCCGTGGGGCTGCAGGGGCGGTCAACTGGTGTCTGGACCCTCCCTATCTGCGCCCCAGGCCTCAGTTTACCCGTCATGGGCACGGGGGCTCTGGGCAGGAAGCCCGGGCCACGGCATTCTCCCCGGATCCAAAGGCAGCAGGACTGGGCCCCAGGAGGCCGGCCAGGCAGACAGGTAGGCGTCGGGGTTTTTTTCCCAGTTCAGGAAACTCCTGGGACGCAGCTCAGATGACACGCAGATGGACAAGGGTGACCAGCCCACGAGGTTTCACCCGGGACAGCCCGGCCCACAGTAGTCGCTAAGCTGGACGCCAGGGACCCAGGGCGCCCCAGGGAGACCACGACACTGCTGGGCCAGCAGGGGTGTGGGCAGAGCGCGAAATTCCACTGGAGCCGGGCATCCCTCGGGCAGGGTGGGGGTGCAGGGGCTCCACCCGGGACCGTGGGACCCCAGGCCCTCCCCGGGAGCCACCCTTGTGCACCTGACCCTGAGGGCACCCGGCCGGCCCTTTCGGTTTCCCTCAGCACTGCAGTCGAGGCCCAGATGCTGCCAGAGGGTGCCGCGGAGATTGGGGAAGTGATTCTGGGCAGGGCAGCAACATCTGTCGCCAGAGGCCGACACGCCCGCCCACCCTGCCGCGGGTCCCGCTCTAGAAGGACGCAGTACCCCCACCCAGCACCCCCACCCACGGCGCAGATACTAATAAAAAGCTCCCGAAACGAGTCACAGAGCCTAAGACTCCGAGGGCACGCACGTCTCCCTGGATTTCCAGACCGAGAGGTTTGGGAGCAGGACCCCAACGACAGACTGCCCCCCTCGACCCTCGGCGGCCTTTCCTGTGGTGTGGGCGGGGGCACGGGGCGTCCGGGTGGGGAATGGGCGCGCGTGGGAAGGGACGTGGTTTCAGAGCAGTGAGAAGAACCGCCTTGGAGGCAGGCCAAGGCCGGTCACCCCCCAGACCCACGACACGGTGGGGAAACTGATGCCCCGGGGGCCACCAAGGGACAGGGACGGGGACCAGCAGGAGCGAGGCTTTGTCCCACACTGTCACATGGCGGCGTGCACGCCACCCGGGCGCCCCTCACCCAGGCCTGGCCCCAAGCCAAGCGTAGCCACGTGGGACTGTTTCACAGACAGGGAGACGGACGCCAGGAGGAACCTGGCCAGGCCGAGCCCCTCGGCGCCCCTGGAAGGACCGCCACTCCGACGACCAGGAACAAATGCCTCAGGGCCAGATACCCCAAACCCCGACCTGCTCCCCACCCCAAGCAGTTACTAAGCCAAGGGTTCATACTGCCCTTGGGGGTCCCGGGCCCCCACACCCCCCACACCACGGCCACTGGCTCGGGGATGCCTCAGGTCCGGGCCCTGCGCCCAGCACGTGACACCCATCCTGGGGTCCCCTGAGGTTCCCTGCAGACGGGCCCGGGCAACCCGGAGCGAGCCGGGAGGGGCTCTCCTCGTGCCTACAGCTGTTCAGAAAGACCCTCCGGGCCGGGGGTGAGGTCCCTGTTACTCCAGCCCAGTTCTCTGAACGAAGACATGGCAGTGCTGGTGGCTGCGAGGAGCAGGATACCAGGGGACAGACCACAGCCCCGCCTAGGCCAAGCCAACCGGGTTCCCACATCACAGGCAGGAGGCGAGGCTCCCACGCGGTGTCACAAGGGAAGGACTCCGGGCCCGGCACACCCACAAAAGGGAGCTGCTGCCAGACCCCAGGCAGAGGGCAGGAGCACGGGAGATGCCCTGTGGCGGCTGGCAGCCTCGGGGGGTCACCCAAGCCCACCTCCCGGTAGAGACCACCCCTGGGGAAGCTCCCTCTCAGGGAGACACGGAGCAGGCGGGGAGACGCTGGCCAGGCGGCCCCAGCGGGCACGCATGGACACCCACCATGTCCTCCTGCTCCACCGGGAAACCAGCTGAACACTAACCAGTGACAACGACTGTGACGGTGACAGGACGACACCGGCAACCTGAGCCACAGCTCGGCCGGCTCCACCCTGCACGGGAATGGCAAAGAAACCAGCAACCCAGGGATGACTTCAGGCCCCACTTCCCTTCCAGGAATCGAGCTCCCGTCAGCAGACGTGTGGCCCGACTTAAGAGGATGGGGAGGGACAGGGAGGGACGAGGAGGGACAGACAGGCCCAAGGCTGGGCGCAGAGCCAGCTGGGGCAGGGGCCGCCGCCAGGGCGGGGAGAGGTGGCACTGAGCCCGCGCATGCCCATCCACGGGGCACTCGGCGGGGCGGGGCCACACACCACCCCTAGGAAAGTGGCAGTTGAGGAAAAATTTTAGGGTGACGTGGTGGGGAAAGGGGGAGGTAGAGACGGGGTGAGAGCAAAACGGGCAGGTGTCAGGAACAGACATGCGGCAGGGCTCTGGGAAGAGTCTCGGGGCTGGTCATAGACAGAGGCTGAAGGGAAGGGCAGAAAGAAGGGGTGGCCGGCCCCTACCTGGTCCAAAGTGGGGATCCCATGGTACTGGGGTCCGGGGGCCTGGTGAGTGTCTCCCTGGGTGACAGGAGATCACGTTTGTGTAGACGGTCTCCATGTGGGATAGGGTTTGAGGGGGCATAGCCTGACAAGGCAGAGGCCACGGTGGCCATGGGAGCCCTCGGTGTCCCCTCACGGTACAGAAAGAGAAAGCGATGATACCAGGGCCCACAGCCGCTCCCGGTCACTCCATCCTGGCCAGAGATGCCAGACAACCCCCCACGACACTGGCGAGACCCACACACAAGCCCCCCGACAGTCCTCAGCGGGCAGGGAAACCCCGGACCACCAGACCCACCCTGAGGCAGCCACATGGCCTCACAATGACCCTCCCACCTGTCCGAGGCCCCTGACCCTCCTGATGGCCATGGCCCTGCCCCCTAACATGGCCTCCAGGGCACACACGTACACGCCCGTCCACCCAGACGCAGCCACACAGACAAACCCCAGCTCCAGATAATGGCCCAGATGGCCCGCCCAGCCCACTGCCCTCCTACGCCACTGACAGGACTACAGCCACCGTCTGCTTTGTCCACAGGCGCGTCCCCAGGGCCGGGTACCGTGGCTGGCACAGAAGGTGGCCCGGACATGCCGCAAAGGACCAGGCTCAGATGCTTGCGTTGCGGGCGCAGAGCCAGGCTTCCTGCCTGGACCTGGGCCCAGGCCTCGTGGTGCGACAGTCGACACTCGGGGTCCCCCTGGCCCAGATCGGTCCCTGAAGCAGAGTCTGGGGCTGGCGGGGGCCGGGGCCGCCCACACTGTGTGCCCGGTGGGTCCCGGGCTCCCTGAAGGGCCCACACGGCCCAGCCTCGAGTCACCGCCCACACCCTCCGCAGGTTTTCAGTTATTTCCCAGGCGGTGGGGACAAAGCGCCGGACTGGGGGCTGTCCCCTCCCGGTTCTGGGACTGGGTGTCTGAGGGCCAGGTGTGGGGGGGACACGCTCCCTCACGAAGCCCCGGGGAGGGCCCGTCCCGCCTCTCCTGGCTCCTGGGTACTCCGGTGTCCCCGGCCTGGCGGCCGTGCCCCTGTGGTGTGTGCGCACCTTCTCTTTTTACGAGGCCCCCCTCCCCCAGCCTGACCCTTTAACTGACGCCATAGGCAGAGCCCACTGCAGCCTAAGGACCCACGCTGGGGCTCGGGGACAGCGTTGGCCCCGAGGGGTTTCTCCCTGAATGCGGGCCTCTCTCTGCTCCTTCCCTGTCGTGTCCGGAGGCTGCGGGGCCTGGAGGGGTGCCGGGCAGCCTACTCTGCACCCGCCCTGCCGCCTGGCCCCGGCCCCTCGAGACCCCGGCAGCCCCGACCACAGGACAAGGTCTCGCCTGAGCTGGGGCCTTCAATAGGCGGATCGGTTACCGTTTAACCTTGCGACCCCCAATTGTCCTCTGGCCGCGTGCAGCCAGGCGGGCCAAGAAGGGGCGGGCGGTCTGCGCCCCGCCCCTGCATGTGCCCACCCGCCGGCCGGCACCCCCAGCTGCCCCAAGAGGGCCTGCAGTGCACGCTGCCAGGGTGCCGGGCCTGCGTGAGGGTGCGCGGCCGTCACACAGGTCCGGGGACAGACCCCCCTCCACGGCGTGTGCCTGCCCAAGACCACGCAGCATACGAGGGGCAGATGGGACGGAGCCCCCGGCCCTCAGCACGGGCAACAGGGGCCCAGCACTCCCGGGAACACCACGACCCACTAACCAGAGGACGTGGCCACCCTGCCGCTCAACAACGGGCTCCACTGTGACCCCCCGCTTGACAGGGCAGGCACGTAGGGGTCATAGGCAGGCCCATGTGGCGGTTGGCCATGCGTCTGCCCATACACACGAGCTCCTGCAGACCCCCACGCGCACGGCCATGCGTGAACGAACAGCCACAGGAGGCTCTGGCCCCGTCACGGAGATGCTAGGGGCATGCATGGCACTGGGTTAAGCACACACAGGTCCAGCCACCCCCAAGTGTGCCCGGCCCCAGGAAAGGCACAGTGTGACATGCATGCATCAGGACGTGTCACATGGTATACGCCCAGACACACGCGCCCGACGGGCACAAGCACAGGTGCCCAGGGGGCCAGGCACAGGTAACAGATGCCACGGAGGAGTCCACGTGGCCCTGACACGCGCACGCAGACACACGCAGGAGCACACGCACTCGGTCGCTCCCAACAGCGGGGCCCAGTGCGACGAACACGGACCCCCCTCCCGGCGCCCACGCACGCGCACACGCTCTGCCCATGCCCGACCCCGACCTGCGACCTGCGCCCAGCAGATGGCTGCCGGGGACACCGCTCCCGGGCGCGTGTGTTATTAGAAAGCGTGGGGTGTGGCCGGGTACTTGGCAGCGGGCGTGCAGCCGGCGGTGGCCGTGGGGCCAGGCCACGGCGGTGACCCGGCCGCCGAGACAGCGCAGGACCAGATAAGGCTCTTCCGGCTGAGTCAGTGCGGTTCCGAGGGCTGGCACGGGTGGGGGCACAGTGCCAGGGCTGGCGGGCAAGCACGCTCCCCGCACCCACCGCGGCCCGCCTGGCTCCGTGCCAGCAGCCACAGCCGCTTTGATGAGGCAGGCACTGCGGGGAGAGCGGGGGGTGGGGTGGAGACTCCCCAGGGGCTTACCAACACCCCTCCCCGCCCCCGCCCCCGCCCCCACCGGCACCTCCGGAGGACGCCTGGTGCCGGAGCTGGCCCCTGGGCTCAGAACCCGCATCTGGCCTGGCCTCTGTCCAGAATACGGTCCCCCCTCTGGGGAATTTGAGCCCTCTCCCTCCCCGCGGACCCCAAGTCCTCCTGGCACCGTCCCCCTCCCCAGCTCCAAGCCCGCAGGACCCCACTTTGAGCCCACCTTTCGCTGGCCCTGACGTTCTACCTGCCCTTCCCTTCCCACCTTAGGCTCTCGCCACACGGTTCCAAGGAGCAGACGCCCCTATGCCCCTGCAGACCCTCACACGCCCTTCAGGGCCTCAGCTCCGATACCCCTCCCTCTGGATACCCCTCCCTCTGGACCGCCTTTCCCACATCCTCTTCCTCTGGCCCAGCCCGAAACCCTCCCGGCAGAGTGCCTTCCTGCTCGGACACCCCCAACCTGGGGACTCCTTCCCAAGCCCCCCAATTCCAGGCCTGAGCACAGCAGCCTCGTGGTGCTGTTCATGGGTGGGAAACGGAGCAGCAGCAGCCCACGGGGGCGCACACAGAGGCGCCGGCGGCAGACTCCGGGGACGCGCGGCTGGGCGCTGGGGGGAGCCGTGGGGACCCCGCAGGATCACATGTTAGTGTCAGGCTGACGCTGGCGGGGGCCCGGGTGCCAGCAGACCCTGCACGAGAGCGGCGTCCAGAGTTACCCCTGGAACCGAAAACGGACTTCAAATGTACGCAGGGGTCGTCTTTGTAACTTACAACACCCAGATGAGCCGAAACGGCCGGAACAAAACCCACGTGTGACCCAGCCACTCCGCTGAAGATGCCACCGAGGCCCGCGGCTTCACCTTCCAGGTCCTGGGCCTGGACTGGCCCCATGCATGTTGCGGCGGACAGGACAACCCAGAATAAAACGGGTCCTGGGAGGCACCGGGAGACGGGTGGGGGCTGAGTGCGGCCCATGGCGAGGACACGGCGGCCACTAGGGCCGCTGGATGCTGTGCCCGAGTGTCCAGCTACACGCGCACGGCGTCCCAACGCCCGACCAGAGGCCCCGACCCGAGGCCCCGACCTGAGGCCCCGTCCCGAGGCCCCGACCTGAGGCCCCGGACCGACCACCTCCAGGTCGGGCACTGGGGCCAGTGCGCCCAGGGGACGGACCCCAGCTCTGACACCTCCCCCATGGCAAGCCACCTGCCGGCTCCGAGCCCTGGTCTGCGCTGTGACAGGGCACACGGCAGCTCCTCCTGTGGGATCCAGAGAGCACAGGAGACACGACGTCAGAAAAGCGACAAACACACTAGACCTGTCACCTCTACAAACACGCCTCTGACCTCCTTCCAAGACACGCGTCAAGCAGACGCCACCTTGGAAAATGGGAAAATCTTCGCAAGGTCTAGCGCCAGCCGAAACCACGGCGAGACCGGCGCGTGGGGTGAGGACCGAGGACCAAGAACCGCCTCGCACGCGTGCGGCTGGCGGGGAGCGCCCGGCGGGTCCCAGAACGTCAGTCCCCACCCGCCCCGCAGTGCCCATCCACATGGGGGGCGTCACTTGGCCATCAAAGGGGGGCAACATTGACACACGCCACGACGTGGACGGACCCTGAACACGGGACGCTCAGTGAGACACGCTGGCCACACGGACCTCGCAGGGTGTGACTCCATGCACGTGACACGTCCAGAACGGGCACGTCCACGGGACAGGAAGTGGGCGAGTGGGTGTCGGGGACTGGGGAGGGGATGGGGGACAAGGCTGACGGAGACGGGGCTGGTTCTAGGGGTGACACTTTAAAGAGGCAAGTCACGTGCGGTAGCGCTCACGTCGGTTGGGCTGCTGAAAACCTCTGCGTTTGTTAGGGACGCCCGGACTGAGGATCTGAGGCCGTGGCCGGCCAGAGACCCAAGCTCTGAGTTTGGGGCTTCGGACCCCACGACAGCACATGCTAGAGCCCAGGCACGGCCACATTGGCAACCAACTGCCAGGACGTCACCAGCAGGCCACGTCTGACGCCAGCAGGCTGGGAGCCTGACCGCCGACCGCGAAGTAGCCCGGGGCCCGGCCAGCGGCTCCCGGCACGCACGGCGGGGCTCAGCTCCAGGTTTTCCTGGAAAGGTTCCGTGGCCACGGGCCCGCCGCTCCCGGCCCACCCCGCGCCAGCAGCGGAACTTCGCAGCCGCTGTGGCTGCTCAGGCAGAAGCCGGGCCCAGGCCCTGCCAAGACCGGGAGGAAGACGTGGACATGATGCCAAGTGGGCGGCCGGCCGACTGGGCTGCCACGTGCCAGGAAGGGGGTGGGGCGGTGCCAGAGTCAACAGGGCCTCTGACAGCCGCCGGCTGGCTGGGCCCCGGCCACTGTTGACACTGGCTGCACAGGTGCCTGGCCGCTGGCCCTTTCAGGGGGCAGGACTGAGCTCCCAGATGGCAGGGCAGCCCCTCGCCGGCCAAGACAGCCCAGGAGACACAGCCGGGCATTCAGGCCAGGCCAGGCGCCACCCCAGGACCCGAGCACACGGCCTCCTCTGCCAGGCGGTGGCACTGCCCCTCCCCGAGGCCCGGCTCCTCCTCCCCACGCCTCGGCTTCGCCAGCATGGCCGCAGAGCCCGTCTGCGACCACCGGCCACCACCACCGTTGACGTGTTTCCTGACCACCCGCCACAGGGATAACCCCAAGTGACTGCGTGATACCAGTCCCCGGCCCTCTGGCCTTGGGCTGCCCCGCGACCCAGCCCTGCGGGTCCCCAGGCTTTACCGTCACACCTGGACAGGTGGGATCGCTGGTGCCGAGGCCCTCTACTCCCAACGCCAAGGGGGCTTTGGGATCTGGGTTTCCGACCCCTTGTGCCTGTCCACCTGGCCACCCGTGCCTCCCTCCGGGCTGGCCGTGACCCCAAGAGGCTGGGCCGACTGCCCGGCTCTGGCCCCCAGCCCGGGGTCCCTGAGGGTTGCGTTCAGGTCAGATGGCAAACATGGGAACCAAGGCGCATGGCTCACCCACAGGGAGCCCGACCGCTGAGTGAACCCAGGATGTCTGGGTCTTGGGGCCTGAAAGACCCCGCCCAGGGCCATGCCTCAGTTTCTCATCTGCCAAAATGGGAAGTATTCCAAAAGGGAGGAAAACTAAGGCAGGGAGCGGGGTGGGGCCATCGGTCAGGTACGCAAGCTCAGGCTAGTGTCCACACAGGGGTCAGCCAGGGCCATGCGTGGGGTGAAGCTGGCCTCGCCCTCAGCAGGTGACATCCACTGGCTGTCATTATAGTAGAAGGCACCCCCAAGTGTGCCTTCTAGGACTAGGCAGGAGGTGACAGTGCCCCACCCAGCCTGAGATGCTGGGGCAGGGAGCTCTCCCCTCCATCCTTGGAGCTAGCTGTGCCTGCCCAGGGGCACGTCCCTGTCACTCCCACCGCAGCCCCCAGTTCGATCCCCTGGGTCCGGTTCCCAGCTATGCAGGTCAGGTCACATGTGACTTTCCTGAGGGCCTGCACTGCTTCCCTGACAGCTGCCCTGTCTCAAAACCTTGCCCCGAAGGAGAGGGAGGCTGATGGGGGCCCCCTGGGTCCCCAGAGATCAGCACAAGCCCATTCCTCGGGCAGCCCCGAGGGTGGCCAGGTCTGGCCAGCCTGCCAAGGCCCCGCAGCCCACCCAGGAGCCGGTGAGGACGGGCGCTGCCCCGCGGGGGTCAGGGCAGGGCCCAGCTGGCTGCGGGTGGAATGCGAGCCCCACTGGCCGCCCGGCCGCCATCTGGTTTCCATCTGCCCAGCCCAGCTCGGCCCAACTTCAAAGGGCGCCCCGCCCGGCCACTTCCTCTGCCCTGGCTGTGCGGGAAGGCACCAGGACGGCGGGCTTCCTCTCCAGCCTGGTGGAGCCCCAGGGAGCCGCTCGGCACCCACCCCAGCCGCCGGGGCCTTCGGGGAGCGGCCCCCACGCCGCCCACAAAGCTTCTGCCCCCACGTCATGGGCCACATGCTGCGCCTTCTCCAGACACACATGGCCTTTGCCTGGGCTGTCCCCTCCACTGTCCCTCTGCTCAGCCTCCGGCTGTAGACACCAGGGGCTCCCGAACTTCTCCCGCCTGGCTCGTGGCCCCCACATCTATGCATTTAACGACCGGCCCGTCCCACCCACAGGAGCCCAGTGCCCACTCGGCACCTACACGTGAAGGCAAACGCCAGCCACCGGGGCTGGCCGGCAGGACCCCCATGACTAGTGCATCCTGCTTCACAGCCCCAGCGCGAGACACGACCCACCTGCTTGAACTGCTCCTCGTATGTCCAATCCCCGTGGTCGGGAGGCTGCAGCTGGGGGGCCATGTGGGCTGCGCCCCCGGGGTGGGCTGAGCCAGGCCCTGCTCGCTCCTGGCCGCCGGGCACACGGGGCCCGGCGTCACCGCTACGGAAGGCCTGGGGCGGCAGGGCCTTGCAGTGGAGCAGAGCAGCATGGCCCAGGCCAGTAGAACCAGGGGGCCCGAGCCCCTCTTCATCCTCGTAGTCCTCCTCGTCCTCGTCCTCATCCCCGTCCTCGTCCCCCAGGTCTTCCTCTAGCTCCTCTTCCTCCTCCTCCTCCTCCTCCTCCTCTTCCTCTTCCCATTTCGGCTTCCTGGGGTAGCAGAGGGCAGAGGTCAGCCGAGTGGCACCAGCTCACCCTCACCGGGCAAGGCCGGCTCCTCGTCCAGTCTGGGTTTCCCTCTCAGCTAGCTGTTGACAGGACCTGCTGCCTTGTCCCCGGTGATCCCTGATGACCGGAGCTGATCCTTTGGCACACATCACAGCCCCCGCTCGCGCCAACTAGCTCCCTCTCACCACCTCTACTGGGCCATGCCAGGCGGTTCCTGCCTCGGGGCCTTTGCTTGGGCTGTTCCTGCCAGCAGGCATGCCCTTCCAGGCTCCCCCTGGCCCCTGGGGGCCATCACCTCTGCAGCGAGCCCTCTGCCCGTCACTCTCGGAAGCTGACCCCCGACCCCAGCTTCACTTTCTCAGCAGCCCCATCACAACCCGGTTATTCAACTAAAAGGCCCCCCACAAAGACCCCCCTTCCCGGTTCTGGCCAACATCCAGCTTAGGGCCCATGTCTGACCCCCGCAAAGGCAGAAGACATCCCACCCAAGGCCACTGGCTTTATCTGCCCTGATGACGAGTCAGCGGCAGCCTCGCCAGTGATGGCCCGGCCACGGGAGGTGATGTCCACTCAGGTGAAGAGGAACTAAAGCCACACTCGCACCCCCTCGGCCCATGTTCGACAGCACGTGGAAGTGGTGGCCGGTGCAGAGCAAGGACACGTCCACTGTCATCCGGAGAGCTCTAGGGCGGCCACTTCCCCCGGGCTTTGTCGCGCCCTCACCTCGTGTCCCCAGTGCCCAGACCCGGCTCGGTGCACCAAGCGCGCCGCAGTAACACTCACAGGTCGTCGTCGGAGCCCAGGTCGTCGGAGCGCCCGTCACCTCTGGCAGGTCCCGGCACCTCTCGGCCGCGGCCGGGCGAGCCCGCCGCCCCCTCCCGGGCTGCGTCCTCGTCCTCTGAGCCCGGCGGCCCGTCCTCGGAGCCACCCGGGCTGGGTGCGGGCCCGAGGCCGGCGGCGGCGGCGCGCATGGCGGCCAACGCAGCCATCTGCGTGCGCTGCATGCGCGCGCTCTCGGGGTCCCTGTCCTCGTCGGAGGGGAGCCTGGCGCGGGCCGAGGGACCGGCGGGGGCCACGGGCGGGGGCGGCTGCCGGGCCTCCAGCTCCTGGCGGGCACGCTGCTGCCGCTGCAGGAGCGTCTCCATCACAGCCTGCAGCTTCATGGCCCTGCGGGCCGGGCCGCCCCGGGCACCAGGCCTGGGCGGCGGGGGCGGCCCCTGCGGCGAGGGCGCCCGGCCGCACTGCAGCGTGGGGGCCGCGGGGGAGCCGGGGCCGTGCAGGGTGGCGGGGGGCGGGGCCGCGCGCTCAGGCCGAGAGCCGGCGGGGCATGCCCACGCTCGGCTGCCGCCTTCTCACGCTGGGCACCGGGGTGCGGCGGCAGGCGTCCGGCTCATGTGGGTGTCTGCAGGAACCTGGGGGCGGTGAGACAGGCAGTCAGACCACCCGGGCCCCCGCCCCACCCCTCAAGGAGAATGGACCCTGAGGCCTCTGGGGAAACCCCTCCACCTGTCCAATGCCAGTGCCAACCCAGACGCCTCCCTAGAGGCGGCGGAGCACTCTCCCCATCCGCCCCTCTGGCCACTCCCCAGATGGCTAGAAGTGGGTGACCCCACTCTGGACTCCTGAGGGGCTCAAGGTGGCTCCCACCGTTGGGCCGCGGAGAGACAAGCAGCCGGCACCGTGCCCTCAGGGAGAGCGGGGATTATTGCTTCATAAGCACAGCAGAGGGGAAGGGGCAACACAGGCTGCTCCTGGCCTCTGATTGGCTGCAGCAGGCTGCCCGACCCCAGAGTCCAGGGGGGTTCTGGGTTCTGGTTCCGGGTTCCAGAGGGCTCCTGGCACCCTCCTGTCCTCAGGCTAAAGGAGACAACGGCTGGCCCAGACTCGGGCACTTGCGGTGTAGGGACCCTGGGCTAGCCCTTCCCCAGCCCCGCTCTCCGCCCTAAGCCTTGGCCTCTCTGGGCCTCAGTTTCCCTATCTGCAAGATGGTGTCATAACTGCGCCCACCTTCCTGTGCTGGGGAACACACAACAGGCCCATGTCACCACCCAGTCAGGGAAGGAGGCACCAGGTGGTGCCTGCTCCACGGATGAGGGAAACTGAGGTTCGAAGTGGCCTTGCTAGCCCAGGTGTGAGACTCCCCCACTGCCCTTGGAGACCTCAAGCGCAGTCCCAGAATGCAACATGCTCTGCCCCCAGCCAGGGGTTGCCAGCGATGCCCAGGGATGTCCCAGAGCCTGGCACAGCCCCCCAGCCCAGCCCAGTCACATCCCCACCCGCCCAGGCCGCCAATAAAGCAGATGGGCAGAACCCAAGAGGCCCGGTGGTGACATCCCATATGGTACATCACAGGGACAGGTGGGAAGGCAGGACGGTCCAGGAGGCAGTCCCCTAACCCGGCAAATGAACTCTCCAAAGGCCCTAAATGGCTCCTGGGGTGAGGTGGGGTGGGGGGTAGAGGCTCCGGGCAGAGGCTAGGTCACCTCGCTGGCTCCAGGGCTAAGAGCCTGGCCCCACCAGGGGGAGTTCTGCAGTGCAGGCCCCCAAACCTCCCTAGTCTTGGGAGGATGAGCCACAGCCACCCAGCGGCCCTGGCCCTCCACCTTCTTCTCCCCAAGCAGGCCAGACGCCCTTTACCCAGACCTCCTGGGGCTTCCAGCAGGACTGGTAAAAGGGCAATGCGGGGGGACAGGTGAGTGGCCCCTGTAAAAAGTGGGAAGAGACAGGTGCCCAAAGGACCTGAGTGTCCAGCAGGAGCAGAGGTCCCAGGCACAAAGACCCTCCTCTCAGAGGCCTCGGTGCTCAAGAGTAACCAGCACAGCAAAGCAGCACCCCGACCCCCTTCCCCCCCACCAGCCCCAAGAAGTGCTGAGGGGACATTTCTCACCCAGTGTCTAGTCTGGTCCACTGCCCCTCCCCCACCTTTGACAACTTCAAGACAAGCCCCCCCCACGGAAACGCTCCAGGCAACGCCCCCCCTTTGGGGGGGCAGAAGGAAGAGGCCAAAGGAAGCCACTCCCCCCACCCCCCCCAGGCTTGCTGGGTTTAATGACCCTTCCGGGTCGTCAGTGGGGGAGGGGAGCAGGGCAGGCCTTCTCGCTGGGGCTGGAGGGGGCGGATGGGAACCCCAGAGCCCCCACAGGCCGGGCCTGGTACCCTATGGCCGCCATAACCCTAAGCTGTTGACGCCCACCCCCTCCTGACCCCTCCCCCCCAGAGCCCTTTGTCCTCAGCCCCTGCTCCCACTTCATGACAGCCCCTTGGGAGAGGTATTCACGGGCAGGGACCTGGCGCGGATGGGGGGTGCCCGGTGGTCGTTAGGGCCTGGTGGGGGCGGGAGGGACCCGGCCACGCCCTCCCCCCAATGCCTCCGGGAGAGAGAGGTCACCCTCTTCGGCCGGGGCCTTGCAAAACACGGTTATTTAAAGAGTTGTGCAAGGCCGGGGCCCGCGGGTGGCGAAAGGGGCCCCTCCACGGAGGGAGTGGAAGGGGAGGGTGGGGCCGGCAGGCTGGGGAGGGGGCTAGGGGAGTTGGGGGCGGGCGGCCCGGAGGAAGTGAGAAAAGAAAAGCCGAAGAAGAAATAAGGCGACAGAAACCCCAGTCCGGGCTTCAAAGGCTTCTTGGAAAGCGACCGATTTGCATGGTGGCGGGGGTGGGGGGGCAACCCCTCGCGCGGGCGTCCGAAAACGGAAGATTATTAACAAACGCGCCGCGCGGGTCGGACGCCGAACGTTGGGATTGACAAACGCGCTCCCCGCGCTTCCTGCTCCCGCCTAGTGTCCGGGGGGCTCGCAGCGGGGTGAGAGCTTTCCCCGGGGGCCCCGCCAGAGAACTGGGGCCCCCGCCGACCCACGCCCGGGGACAGCGGCGTCCCCTCCGGAGCCCCTTTCTGCCCTGGGTCAACAGTTTATAAATAAACCGCACAGGCAGGGGAGGGTCACTCGGGAGCTGCCCGCCCCCCCACCGGCGCCCCCACTCACCCCCCCGGCTCCCGAATAAAAACCCGATTCCGGGGATTAAAATCGAACGGAGAACGCGGAGCGCAGCCCCCCGCGCGCGCGGGGACCATTTCCTTCCGCTGGCGGGGGGCGCCTGCACGCGCCCCTGTGCGGGTGGCGGGGACTAAGTCCCACGGGAGCGCAGAGAAAGCCACCCCAACTCCGACTCACCGGGTAGTCCTCTCAGCGCGGAGCCCCACGCACGCCCCGGCCCAACTTCGGGGAGCCCCTCACCCCAGACGGGAACCGCGATTTAAAAGGCCAGGCGCCCCACCCCCGCGCCGCGAGCCTCACCGCGCGGGGCCGGCTCGTAGGGCGCAGGGCCCGCTCCGGGGGCGCATGCCCCGCGCCCGGCGTCCGGCCTGGCCCGGCCGCGCCCGGCCTCCGGCCCCGGCCGCGAGGTGCGCGCTGCTGGCTCCGGCCGCCGCCGGGCTGGTGCCGCGCGCCGACTCACCCGGCCGCCGGCCCGGTCCGCGTCGACACCCCCGCCCGACCGGATTGGGAAAAGTCTCCCCGCGCGCGGCCTCCCCCGCCCCGCCCCTCCCCCCGGCGGCGCGCTCGCCGCCCCGCAGACAAATCACCGGGTGACAAATCGCTCTCAGATGCAAATACCTCGCCGGTGATTCAGCGCCGCGGCCCGGGACGCGGGGAGGGGTCTCTCGAGGCTCCCTCCCCCTCCCCGGACGCCCCCTCGCCCCCCGCGCTCCGTCCGACGACACACGACCAGCCCAGGGGACGTTCGGGGGAAGAGGGGACGAAAATTTCTCAGGCCGCGGCCCCTTTAAGTGATAATAAATAATAAAAGAGAAGGGGA
Organism: Cynopterus sphinx; assembly: GCA_030015415.1. NCBI lineage: Eukaryota > Metazoa > Chordata > Mammalia > Chiroptera > Pteropodidae > Cynopterus > Cynopterus sphinx. The sequence goes on along the minus strand of CM057390.1, from coordinate 36,718,558 downwards.
ACAGCAACGCGGCAAGCCCCGCCCTCGCCTAGGGACGGTGGGCAAAGTGCGCGCCGATGCCCCGTGCGCACAGCCCTTAGAGACCGCGGGATGGGGGGTGTGGGAGCGCCCCGGGGGGCCAGTGGGAGGAGGCGGGCCTCCGCGTGAGCGGCCGCGGGCTCCCCGAGTCGATTCTGCACCTCCGCCCCGTCTCGCTGAGCGCCTAGGAGGGACCTACCAGGCTCGGAGTTTCACCCTGTCCCTTAGGCTGGGCGCCCCAGCGCGAGCTACTTCACCCTCCCTCTCCGAGCCTCGGTTTCCAGGTCTGTAAAATGGGGATTAGAGACCCGAGGAGGAAATGAGCCACCGAGACCAGAAATGAGAGTGGGCGGGACCGGGGGAGGAGCCAGGGCCCGGCGAGGGGGCGCCGCTGGGTGGGCAGCGCGGGTGGGGGCGTGCGTGCTGGGTCCCCGGGGACGCGTCGCGAAGTCGAGAGGACCCCTACCCCCGACGGTCACCGCTTCCTGGGATCCCAGCAAGACACCCAACTAAGAGGGGACACGAGGTTCTCATCTCAGTCACAGTTTCACAGTTTACACTCTCCAAGCCTGGAGCCCTGGCCGCGTGCCCACGGCAGGTTCATCCCTCCCTCACCGCGTGGAGCAGACTGTAAACGTCTCCATTTAGAAGAGCCAGAAACTGAGGCATAGAGTCGCCTGATGGCGAGGGGGTGGGGCTGTGGGCGCGGCCAGGTCCCAACCCCAGAGGCGACCCCTGGGGGGGTCCAGGTTCCAGACCAGATAAGAGCCAAGGAGGAGCGTCAGGGAAAGGTGGGGGCCGCCTCGAGGCTTTCACTTCTCGACGTTCCAGACCCTTGGTCTTGAGTGTGGGGAGGGGGTCGTGCGCGCGTAGGATTGCCATCTTCCCATAGCGACCCCTCAATTGCAGACCTGCTGCCCCCTGGGCAGCCCCAAGCCCAGTGGACGGGTTGGGGGAGCTGTCCCCACCTCAGGGCCCGAGTCTTTCCCTCCCCTTGTGGGAACCCAGCCTCTGGCCCCAGGGCGGCCTGTTGAGCATGAAGGCAGCAGGTGGCAGGAGGCCTCTACCTATAGGCTGTTAAACACCCAGCCCCCCGCCTTCCCCCAGATCAGGGCCCAGGCCTCGGTCTGGAGGGGGGCGTTTAGAGACCCGGGTGAGCAGGGGTAGAAATCCCCAGGAAGGGCCAGGCCCAGCTCAGTCTCCAGAGTGCAGGGAAGCCTGCTCACCCCACCCCCGAAGACCCAAACAGATCAGACTGCACCCCCTGCAGCACCCAGACCTGGGTAGGTGCCTGGGCCTCCCTGGGCCTCGATTTTCCTCTCTGGGAATGGGCCAGTGTTAATGCATGCCTCACACAGTAGGTTTGAGGACTATGTTTTCCTTTTATAAAGGATGGGGACAGGGCAGGGTCCCCTGAGAGCAGGAGGCTAGATGCAGCTGATCAGGAGGGTGAGGCCTTGCAGGATTCCCAGCAGCCTCCAGTCGGAGGTTCTAGTTTTAGTCGAGGTGGAGGGGCTGGGAAGTGACTCGCAGTCCCTGGCTCTGCTCTGGGCTGGAGGCAGGCCCGAGGTCCCCTGGGTCCTAGCCATGTGGCCTTAGGTTAATGCAGACGCCTCTCTGGTTGTCTCTCAGACTGGGAATGGGGTGCAGCAACTCCAGGCTTACAAGGTTTTCTGGCTAGACCATCTCATGGGGTCCCCCTAAAACCCAGCCGAGTCCTCACCTAGCCCGGCACCACCCCTCACCACCATGTTTTATCTTCAGGAGCTTCTGCTCACAATAGCCGTGTTGATTGAACCTACTAAGCCTGGCTAGCCACCTGTCTGCAGCCCCACTGCTGTGCCTCGCCCATAGTAGGTGCTCAATACTCGGTTGAATGAGTGGATTCTTGTGTTCCCCAAATGCCTCCCTCACCCCACAGATGTTGGGTGTCTGTCTATACAGAGGTGGAAGGCAAATCCAACTGATCTCCGTCTCCATCTCAAAAAGGAAAAGCCCGGAAGGGTGGTGTGGGGCCCCAGGTGAGGAAAGCCCCACCCCTGTCCTGTTGTCACTCACACCTGGTCTCAGGGTGCCTTGTCCCTGTGAACGGGGGCCCACAAACGTGCGACTTCATTTCCCTTAAAAGAAGAAAAAGGCGAACCTCACAGGAACCCGTGACAGTGAACCCCAGCCAACATGTTCGTCCCTGCGCCAACGCGGGTGTCAAAACACATTTTTAGCATTTTTTCATAGAAGAGCGCACGAGACAAAATGCCGAGGACCCGGGAACCGAATGGCGCGGTCCCGCTGGGCTTGTTCAGCGGGGGGACCGGGCCGGGTGCCCGTGAGCGACCCCCCGGGCGCTGCGGGCTCCCGCGTGGGGCGGAACCCGGGAGGCGAGGGCTTTCCGCGGAGGTCGCGCGCCACCTGCCGGCCACCTGCGGGTTGCGGCCCGCGGGTGAGACCGGCGACGGCGCGCCCTCGCACCTGCGAGCAGCGGCGGGCCAGACGGGGAAACTGAGGTTCGCGGGGCGTGTCATTCTCCTCGGTGGCGCCTGCTGACCAGACACAGCAATCGCAGTTAAATGTGAACCATTCAGATCGACACTGCATACCTTCGCGTGTATCTCAAACACTGCACGGGACACACCAAAAAATGTTCATTTGTAACTGAAGGGAAACCCATGCAGGCCCCTGGGCTTAACCCCCCGTCGTGGCCCCGAGGCCCATCGCCACCCCCTTTTAGATGGGCTCTTCTGGCCTGGTCTTGCGGGAGTGGTGGGGGGTCCTGTGCATTCCCCCCTCCCCTAAGGCACACAGCATTACTCTTTTTTCCCGGCCTCCGCCCAGTGCATACTCTCTGTCCCAGGGAATCCCAAGCCCAGAGGAGTGGGGCAACTTGCCCCCACCCCAGAACCCCAGTCTAGTCCACCCCTTACAGGAACCCAGCCTCCAGCCCCCACCCCACCAAAGAGCTAACCAGATCAGAATGTGGGCCCTGCCACAACTGCACAGGCCTCCAGCATGGGGTCCCACAGCAATGGGCCCACAGCAATGCATCCCTCACACAGAAGACTGAGGACTACATTTTTCTGTTATAAGGGAAGGGGGCAGGGTTGGTGTCCCTCCTCCACCGCCTCCAGCCCCACCTTTTAGCACTTTCTCAAATCTACCAGATGTATCCTGCCTCAGGGCCTTTGCATGGACTGCGCCCTTCATCTGGTGTGCTCTCCCTCCTCCTCTGAGCTCAGTTCACAGTTCCCAGACTCGCCTCCTCCAGGGAGCTTTCCTGGGTTCACCCCTCCAAGGTCAAGTTTCCAGTCTTTCACAACAGACACACGTTTCCTTCATAACCCTTTTCACTGCTGTCACACTGCAACTCTCTAGTTTTCCGCTGACTGGCCCAGCTGCCCATAGACAGTAGCTCCCTGTAGGTGGGGCTGCCGCATCCCAGCTATGGCCCCAGCCCCCAGCACAGCATCCAGCACACAGAAAGGGCTCTGCAAACAGTGTCCGGCTGCATGGATGTGAAGATAAACAGAAAGGGCACAGCCCACATCTGCAGTTTTGCAATAATTCTTCCTGAATGTCCCTTTCAACCCTTTAACTTTATTATTATTATTATTGTTTGAGTTTTTTTGTTTTTTGTTTCAAGCTCACCGTAGATTTCAATGCAGAGCTAGCTTCCTCACACCCTTACCACGCTTCCCCAAGTAATAGTTTGCAAAACCGTGGCGAGTATCGCAATCAGGATATTGACGGTAATGCAATCCTCCCATCCTATTTGTTTTCCCCATTTCACTTGGACCAGAGAGTGTGTGTGCGTGTGTGTGTGCGTGTGTTTTGTTCTCTACAATTTTATCACCTGTGTCAGTTCGTGTATTCACTGCCGCAGTCCAGGGACAGACCTGTCCCGTCACATGGGTCCTGAGTGTCCTCACCCGCCTTTCCCCCCTCACCATCATCCCTAGCCCTGGCAGCCACTAATCTGTCCTCCGTTCAGTAACTTTGTCACCGCCAGGATGTTAAATCACCCACCATGAACCTCTGGGGCTGCCCCACTGTGCGCACTGCGTTGCCTGTACTCATTGTGTGCCCGCCACTACTTTTTCCCAATGGGTGACAGTCCGGGTGTGGTTGGAACATGGTTGGTCTGTTTCCCACCCTCGGGTAGGAACATGCAGTCCCACCCACCAGAAGATGGGGTCCCTTCCCCCTGCCGGCCCTCTGGGTGGGACTGTCACAGCTGGGTGTGGAAAAGTGATATTCTGGGACTTCTGAGCCCAGGACTCAGGAGACATGCAGTTTCTGCCTCTTCTCCAAAGTTGCTGGCAAGAAACGTGTGACCTTCCTGTGCACTATCAGGAAGGGAGCCCGAGGCCACAGGAGCGAAGCCCTCACCCACCTTCCTGGTCCAGCCAACACCGCACGGTCACGGCACTGGGTGGCTGAACAGTGTCACCCCGCAGAATCCTGAGCGACAACAGGCGATGGATGCTGTTCTAAGCCCCTTGGTGTTGGGGTAGTTCGTCACGGATCGGTCCTGCTTCTCGCAGGCAGCCTGTGAGGTTTTCCTCACTCGGTGACACTGGGGTGGGGAGGTTTTCCTTACTCGGTGACACTGGGGTGGGGGTTCACCAGGCAGCAGCGATGTCAATTTTAAGATACACGATGTGTTCATGTTTTAATGTCGCTGACAGTGGGACGAAACCTACAATCGTACAGTCCACCTGAAGGCAGTGTGTAAAACAGCTACTGATGCTTCCTGGAAAGTTCCAGAAGGTGCCAGCATGGAGCTCCTTCAATTTTAGGAAAGGCAGGAGTAATCACGATAGCAAGAGCAGCGACCACCAGAGCCTGCTCTACCAAACGTCACAAGAGGACGAATCGCTTTCCCCGGGGCTATTGTGGAGAAAGTGAAGGTGTTAACGGACAAAGACAGCGGGGTCGGCCTGAGCGGCCACCTCCGTGCTCAGAGCCGGGCGGCGAGGACCCCGGGGCGCGCCACTCCCCGGCCCCGGCCGCCGCTTCCCGAGGGCTGGGAGCGCGGCCCGGGGTGCGGCCCCACGTGGGGCGTGGCGGGGCCGAGCGCCCAGGGGGCCGGGGCCCGCGGGGCAGCGAATTCAGCGCCTAGCGGCTGCGGGCTCTGCAGTGCGCCCGGGGCCCGAGTGTGCAGGCCGCATAGCGGCGCGGGTGCCAGGGGCCCCCACAGGCGGCGAAGAGCGGGCCCACGGCCGCCACCGGCCGCGACACCTTGGTCCGCGCAGCGCAGGCTCGCTCTGCCAGCCGCCCCTGGGGCGGGGGCAGGGGGACAGGCGCGGCCCCCCCATCTTCCCCCACTGCCCCCCTTCAGACCCCCGGCGCCTCACCTCTGCCCAGCCTGGCTGCGCCCCCACCCTGCGGCGCACCTGCAGGTGGCTCAGGGGCCACGGAGCAGGCGCAGGTGGCGTCGGCGGCGGCAGGTAGAGCGCCGGCAGGTGGCGGAGGGCGAAGGCGCGCTCCAGGGCGCGGCCCGGGGCTGAGGGTGCAGGGCGGGCACCAAGTCCACGGCTGAGGACTTCGCCGGGGCCAGGGGCGCGAGGAGCCGGCGCCGGGTGTCCTCGGTGCCGCCCCGTCCGCGCCCTCAGTGCTTCTGCGCATGGAGCGCGGTTGCGCCCGTTTCCCAGAGAGGGGCAGTGGGTGGGAGGACGCCCGAGGTGCGAGGACCGTCCCCCACGTCGCGTGGTCCCGGCTGTACTCACGCAGCCAGATGTCTGGGCTGACGGCCAAGGCCCGGCGGAGCGTCTGGCGGCGCAGGGCTCACAGCGGGGACAGCCTCACGTAGCAGCGGTCCACGCTCAGGCGGTCAGTGTGGCGCACATGGCCTGCACAGGCACCTGGAAGGGCCGGGAGCAGGGCGCGTGCCCCACCCTCTCCCGGTCTGGGGCCTGCTCTGTCTGCCCCCTGACCCCTGCGGTCTCCCCGCATGTCCGGCCACCCAGGCACACACTGGAATTGTCCTGGAAGAGCCTCCACCGGCCAGGAGTGGAGCCCAGAATGGCGAGGGTTAGGGGGGACCATTTGGGGTTCTCTTGAGACCCTGAAATAGACAGGGAGAGGCAGAGCCATCCCAGGACCCCAGGAAGGGTGGGCAAGAACCCGGATCGCCCTCATCTTGCACACCCGGTCACCGTCTGTCCCTCCCTATTGCCTTGTTCCCCCCCACCACTGCCCAGGCTCCACCCTGTCCCAGCCGCATCCAGCAGACCCGTCCCCGCCCCCCACCCAGCGGTCCAGGCGGCCACATTTAGACTCCGCACCCCCCAGACCGCCACCCACCTGCCCATGAAGTCGCCCAGCACCCACGCGGGCCATGGGTAGCGCAGGGCGGTGCAGGGCACACAGCACAGCAGGAAGGTCACGCCCGTGGCCGCCAAGTTGGCTGCAGGCAGAGATGCAAGGGCGCTGGCCGCAGGGGGTGGGGGCCTCAGCCACCCAGCGCTCCTGACCCCGATCCCTCGCCCTGGCCTTTGTCATCCGGAAGGCCCCCCACGGCCCCTGACCGCCCTTTTCACTTTTCAAACACCCCTTCATCCCGCAGGCCCTCAGCCATTCAGATTCAGTGGGCCCTGTTCACCCCTGCCCGGGCTGGGGGAGCCTGAGCAGGCCCCGCCCCTCTGAGTCCCAATTTCCTCACCTGCAGATCGGAGACCGAGGTGTCAGCCCAACGCTCACCTGCGCGGGTGGCTGCCCCGCAAAGCGAGACCCTGGGGCAGACGTTGCAAACTGGGGCCCCGCGGCCAACCCGTCCCTCCCCTACTGCTTCTCTTCATCAGACCCTGGTAAAACAAGCACGCTCGGATCGGACGTCTCCCCCGGCGGCGTCCGTGGGGATGTCTTCTCCCCACGCCCCGTTTTAACTGCTCCAGGCGCGTGGAAGCCTCTAATGCCCGAGTCTGCAACGTCTAGTCTGAGGTACGGGGACAGCGGGGAAGGGACGGGATACCTGCAGGGCAGAGACCCCTCCATCTGGGAGGGTCCCCGCGGGCCACGCATCGGCGTGTGGCGGCAGATGGCGAAGAGGACGAGCGAGTCGCCTTCAGGCCAGGCAGCATCGGCGCTGCGCAGACGAGCCGCAACCGGCTCCGGCGTGTCTGCGGCGCGCTTGGTTTCGCCGCCCCCTTCCTCCTGGCCGCCCTCCGGGATTGCGCCCTGGAATCGGTGTAGAGACCCTCCTTCCGGCCGGGGATGCGCCCGCGGAGCCCGAGAAGGGTCTCTGCTGGGGTCCACCGGGCCCGGAGGGCGGCTCTCCCGGTCGCAGCTGCGCCTCTGCTCCTGCCGCGGGCGCCGAGCGTTTATAACCCAGCGGCCCCCCACGCGTCCCCGCGTCCTCGCCTCTCCTGCAGCTGCTCGCTACTCCCACCCCTGCCTGCGCCATTCCGTCGCCCGTACAGCAACCTTCCCCCGTTTCCTCCCCTCTCCCCAGCGCTCAGAGCGAGGGCCCTGGAGGGGACGGGCTGAAGGAGGAGAGGGGTTGGGCGGAGCGGGGGAGGGGTGGCTGCGTGGAGGCTCCTGGGGACCCTGCAGCGACCGACCCTGACCAGGGGTAGAGACTCCCCGGCAGGGTCCGGTGGTCGGAAGGTGCCTGTTCTTTAGGAACCCAACCTGCCCTCACTCCAGCTGCTGCAAGTCAGACCGCTCAGCCGTCACGTCCCAGCTCGAGGGCAGCCGTCTGCGGGCACGTGGGCACCTGCGCCTCTGGCTGCAGGGAGCAGGTGGAGGGCAGGTTACGAAGGACACTCGATCCTGGACACGCTCTCGGGGAATGCAGCCCAGGCGGGTCGCGCCGCCCGGCTTGGAGCGCTGTGCGGCAGGGACAGGACGCCCTCTGCAGGGGGAGGGAGCGATAGGCGTGCGCGGCACCCACGCGGCCAGCCGTCTCCAGGGGCGACGTGTTCCCTGGGGAACGACAGGCTGGGGTGCGGAGCCCCGCGGTCACCAGGTGGGGAGGAGACAGGGGGAAGCCGAGTGGAATGGGGCTGGGTGAGCGCCGAGCAGGCGGCTGGCCCTTAGAGGTGGGTGCTCTGGGAGCAGATGCACAGGTGGGAGGTCCCAGGTCGGGGAGGCCGTAAAGAAGGTGCCGGACGTGTTTCCTGGTACCCACACCCCTGTCGGGGAAGGGCCAGGAGACACCCCCAAAACTGGCGTATTTAGTGAACAGCTACTGACTGTGAGCCCCAGAGCCCCTTCCTGCCCCCCCGCAGGCCCCACAGGTGTCACTGTTGATTTCTTTGGCCTCTTTTCAGCTTGATCTCTACATGGAGTCATGCGACATGGCCTTTTGACCGTTTGGCCTCCTTCCCCACCCCCTCTTGCTCTTTGCTTGTTGAGGGGAGCTGGCTATTTGTCCCTTATGATTTGCTCCAGACTGGACCCAGACCTGGCGGGGTGCATCTCTGTGGGGTCTGCTCCCCACTTCTCTTGTAGAGTGGCAGGTGCATTCTAGATTCTAGAGCGGCTTTCAACCTTTGCTGGAAGCCCTCCTATGGCTCCCCATTGCCCTCAGGACCAAACCCGGATCTGTCACCACAGGGCCACCAGGCTCAAGAATCTGCCGCCCCCATCCCTCCCCCCCCATCACCCAGGCTCCTCAGGGACTTTGTACTGGCTGCCCCTTCTTCCCGGCACACACGTCCCACTTTTGTGGTCTGTCCTCCCCCTCCCAGAGGCTTCCTCCTCTTTCCCGCCCCACTCAGTGAAAGAGGGGTCTGCCCAGGTCGCTGCTGGTTAAATGAATAAACCCTAAAAGGCAACAGAGGTGGGGCAGACATTGTCCTATTTTCATAGAGGAGTGAATGAGCTGGTGCTCCAAGGGGCTTTGCTTTCATGGCTACTGGGATCGGGCCGGTGGCAGAAAAGGCCGTAGGTGCCGGGGTGGGGGGTATAGGTCATTTTTTGCGTCCTCTGCCTCCCCTCCCCATCCCCGGCTTCAGTGCCCCGTCCTGTCCCCGTGCTGGGTGCCCAGCTCTGCCGGCTGCCTGGCCTTGTGGCTGCGGCCCCCCCACCCCCACCTCAGGATCCTAGCTTCCCCGTCTGTCCCCAGGAGCTGGGGACCCCCGCCCGCCGGCCTCGTGGCGGCGGTCCCCGCCCCGCGCGTCCGGCCTCCCGGTCCGCCCCGGCCCGCCCACCGGGCAGCCGTCACTTCCTGCCGGCGTCACTAAGGCCCTGCCGGGCGGCGGCGCCCGCGGCGACACCAGAGCCATGGTCGCACTGGAGAACCCCGAAGGCGGCTCGGAGGCGGCAGAGACCCCGGGCCGGCGGCGGACGCTGTGAGAGCGGCGGGGAGGGCGGGGCGCGACCCCTGGACCCCGGGGCCCCTCCCCTGCACCCCTCCGGGCCGCAGCCCCAGGCCTGCCCCGCCCCTTTCCTCGGAGTCACCCCCGGACGCGGGCAGGGGTGGGCGTGTGGGGCTTATCATGACCCCGAGAGCGCTCGGGGCGACCCCGGGCAATCCCGTCCCCCCGACAGGCCCGCGTTCGCACGGGGCGCGCGCGCCGCACGGACCCCGGTTCCGGGTGCGCGGATCCCGGGGACCCTGGGGACCCCGCACGCTGTCACCCCCGGGTCGGGCGGCCGCCCGTGCCGTCCCGGGCTGTGCCCGGGCCGAGCGCTCGCCCAGCCGCGGGCCGGTTTCGTGTCTCCCGGGTGGGCAGCCCGGCGCCCAGGCGCGGACCCCAGTGGGCGTGGACCCGGCGCGCGCAGGTGTCTTCTGAAGCCCGGCCTTGACGCAGACACCTGTGCGCGCCGACCGTTCCCGCCTGGTTCCCCCGTAAAAACACAAAAACAAAAACAACGAAAAGGCAGCGGCCGCTAAGCCCGGCGGCGGGCCGGGGACCCGCGCCCATAGGTGCCCAGCGCGGCGTCCGTTCTTCAGTCACCTCAAGCATCCTGTCGTTTCAGTCGTTTTGGTGCGACTTTGAAAGGCTGGTATCGTTTCGCTGTTGCTCCTGGTCTCACTCCTCGTTACACTTATTGTTCCTCTTGTTACTATGTTTCTCATCACTTCATTAACCTTCGCTGTCACTTCCTCCTCCCGTCTCGACCAGAGCCCATCGTGGTCTCTGCAGATGTGCCTTTACCTGCCAGGTGGGCTCCCCTGAGCCTCAACCTGGAACCCCCCAGCACTGTCCTAGGGGCGTGGCCACCCATGGGGGACCCCACCGGGCCCCACCCAGCCTGAGTCACCTCGTCTCTGAGCCCTCGGGAACTAGGTTCCTCTTGCCTGTTTCTGGGGGCGGGGCAGGTCAGAGAAAATGATTTTTTGCCTGGAACAGTAGGTGTCAAAATTCCCCATTTCACGGAGCAGAACTGAGGGCAACAGGGCCTGCGCCCCTAAACCCACCCTGACTTGGTCCTGTCCACTGTGCAGCCATTTCCCGAGGACTGCGGGTCCAGGAAGTGTCTGGTGGCCTGTCTGGGTCGTCAGTGTCCCCGTCTTTAAGTGGTCTCTGGATGGCATGGGAGGCAGATGAACGGGCCCTAGGTGAGTGTGTAGACGAAGGCCAGGTATTCATTCATGCAACAACTACTGAGCACCTGCTGTGGGCCAGGTGCTGGGGACACGGCAGGGACCAAGATGACCCTGTCCTAGATGCCCCCGTCCTGTGGTTCTCCATCCTGTTCCCACAGGTCTAGCAAGAGAGGTGGGGGTTAAGGGGTAAACACACACCAGCTGGTTTTGGATGCCAGCCGATGAAACGGCAAACAGAGCTGATTGGGCTTGTGAGGGTGGGACAGTTTCCAGGGAGGTGACATTTGGACAGAAGCCAGAATGAGCTGTGAAAGAGTGCTTCAGGCAGAGGGCTCAGCGCGTGCAAAGGCCGTGCAGTGGCGCGTTCGAGGCACATTGAGGGGCCCTGATGGCTGGAGCTGAGCAAGCCACGGGGGAGCCGGGCGTGGGCATGGCTGTTTTTGACGTGTATGTCCTCTGTGGAGCCGATACCACGTCCCCACCCTTCACTACGAATCTGCCTTGCTTGCTGCTCCAACTCTGCGCCCTTCCACCCTGTCCTCTGTGTCTCGAGTGGGGGGCCTAGGCCCCCCGAGGCCACGTGTTTCTTACGTCACGCTGGAATCTGGGTGAAGTCGGCAAGCCTGAATTGGTGCTGGATTCATTTCTAGGGCTCAGGTCAGCGCTTGAGACACACACGGGGGTGGCAAGCCCCCAAATGCCTGCGGGACCAGGCACAGGCTGTAGCCTGGGCTTGAGACAGCCAGGGAGGAGCCAGCCAAGGAGCCCGGGCCTTGCCCTTGGTGGACCCTGGAGGGAAGCAGGTGGCCAAGTGGTTGTGTGTGTGTGTGGGGGGGGTCCTGTTCACACGCAAGGTCAAACCTTGGCTCTGTTCCTGCTCTCGAGATGGTGGGAGCCCCATTTCTCAGAGCCCCATACCCTGAGGGCTGGAGCTCGCTCCCCGAGTCCTGCCCAGCTCTGACGTCTCCCGACAGCTCCCCCCGGATGTGGCTTCTGTTATCGGCCTGGCCAGGCCACTCTCCTGGACTCTGTCCAGCTCCTGGAGTGGAGCCCCAAGGAGGCCGCTGGTGAATCTGGGGCTTGGTGTGGGGGCGCTTCGGCCTCTCTGGGAGGCAACCTTCAGGTCATCTCCTGTGCTGGCTTGATATGTGAGTGTTCGACCCAGGGACGTGGCTGTGATCAGTCGTGTGGCTGCTGGGGTGAGCACCCCGTCATGGGAGGAAACCAAGCGGGGGAAGGCTGGGCTGGGTCCCCAGGGGAAGGCATCTGTCCCAAGCTCTCTTGGCTCTGCGTGCCCCCTCTCAGGTCCACAGACCCCGCAGGGCTTTTCTGGGAGAACTGACCCAGCGGGGTTTTATTGAGTACCTACTGTGTGCCAGGCATGGCTGAGAGTGCCCACGCGGAGGTCATGACCTAGTGGGAGAGGCCGGCAGGCATCAGCGGGGTAGGAGAGACCTGACACAGGGAGGCGTCACACAGAGGGGGTCGGGGTCTCACAGGGTCACTTCTGCAGAAGCCGACAGGAGGCGAGCAGCGAGTAGGGCCGCATGCACCAGGCAGGGCACAGCCAGAGCAAGTGCCTGGAGGCGGGGCTGTGAGCGGTGAGAGCAGGCTGCAGCACAGTGACCAAGGGGGCAGGAGTTAGGACACGGGGAGGGGGCTCCCGGCACCACAGACCCCCTGGGGACCAGAATCTGCCATCGGCTGTAGGGGGAGGGTTTCTGAGCCGGTGGCGGCCACCATCTATGGTTCGGGGTTGTCAGGGGCTGACCAGGAAGGCCTAGCAGCGTCTTGCCAGGAAGTCTGCACCCAAGAGCCCCTGCCTCCCCACCCCCCCGCACCTGGCATCCGAGTCCCCAGCGAGAGGCCTGGCCACATCACTAATCTATCTCCACAGTTAATGCTGTTTGTTCAGAGGAAAGCGGATTAGCTGGCCGGGGAGCACTCCAGGTCTCTCCCCCCACCCTCCCCCTGGTCCCGGCTCCTGGGCACATTCTTGGGGGGACTTGGGGGATGGGGGAGTGCATGAGGTTGGTGGGTTCGGGTGAATCCAGCCTCTTGAGAAACTCCCAGAGGTGGGTGGTGTTCAAATCCTGGAGACTGGGCCTCACGGGCTTGCAGCTAAGATCTGGAAGCCAGGGGTGCGGGGGGACAGGGGGGTGCAGGCGCCGAGGAGCTGCCTTTCCCTGCCACCCACCACTGCGCACATTCAGGCAAGTGTCTCCTCTTCCCTGAGCCTTGGTTTACTACCCTGTCATCACAATTGTGCCTGCCTTTTGGATGACATGGCCACAAATAGAATGAAATTGTAAGGGTCCAGGTTGCACGCACATCAGGGGGGCGAGTGCCTCACCACTGAGGGAAACGAGGCAGGTGATGGCTGGGGTACAGCGGCAGCAGTGGGCTGTGGCCCTGAGGACTGCCCCACCCTGGCCCACAGGCACCTTCCGGGATGCCTGCCTGCTCTAGCTGGCTCCCAGGTGAAGAGGTTCTCGGCCTCCAAGAGGAAGCAGCACTTCATCAACCAGGCGGTGCGGAACTCGGAACTCGTGCCCAAGGCTAAGGGGCGGAAGAGCCTGCAGCGCCTGGAGAACAGTGAGCCAGACTCGAGGGGTGCCCCCGTGAGATCCCTAGCCTTAGCCCAGAATGGCGAGGGTGTTGGCACCATCTGCTCCCTTACCAGGAGCCCGGCCCGGAGCTGGGCCCTGCTGAGGCTGGGCCAGTGGGAGTTCTGGGCATTGGAGCAGGGGCTTTCAAGGACATGTAGGAGTTCAATAAAGCGGAATGCAGTGGGAGGAGTTCTGGACTTCCAACGCCTCTGGGAAAGACACTGGAGGCGGGGAGGCTGGTGCCAGTGAGAAACTAGAGGCTGTACATGTAGAGGCGGGATGGGGGGGGAAGAGGGTCAGGCCTGGGGCCTGGGGACCCATGGAGGCTGGGGACCCCAAACGCCACCCCCCAGCCCAAAGACCGTCTGCTTCCTCTAGCCCAGTACCTCCTGACACTGCTGGAGACAGATGGAGGCACAGCTGGCCTTGAGGACGGGGACCTGGCACCGCCCGCGGCGCCTGGCATCTTCGCAGAGGCCTGTAACAACGAGACCTATGTGGAGGTGGGCCTGGCCCCGCTCTCTTGCTCCCTCTGCTCTGGCCACGCTGGCCTGCTTCGTTTGGGCTCCCACCGCCAGGCATTGCCCGTGCCGGTGCCTCTGCTGGGAGCATCTAGCTCCCTCTGGCCCATTGATGAATGTCCCTTAGTCTCGCCCAGGCCCCTAGACCAGGCCAGGACCCCCACCCCACCCCAAACCTTCTAGCGCCAATCATTCACCTGCCTGTCAACTTCGACACTCCCCCCCAGATGGGCAGGTCTGTCGGTGAAGTCTTGACCCGCCCGCCAGGCCGAGGTGTCCACTGGAGTGTTTCCATGCACTTCGAGACCCTCTGTGTGCACTGGCGGGATGGGGAAACTGAGGCCTAGGGACATGCCGTAGTCATGCCACCAACGGCGCCGGCTGCCTGCCCCTATTCCAGGTCTGGAATGACTTCATGAACCGCTCCGGGGAGGAGCAGGAGCGCGTGCTCCGCTATCTGGAGGATCAGGGCAAGAGCAAGGCGCGGAGGAGGGGGCCTAGCCGCGGGGAGGACAGGCGGAGAGGTGCGGCTCGTCTGCGGGTGGTGAGCGGAGCAGAGCGGGGGGGGGGGGGGGGGGTTGGTCCTGGTGGATGGACCTGACAGGTGGGAGGAGCCTTATGGGCGGGGTCCGGGCAGGTGGGAGGAGCCTGGGCGGGGCCTGGCCAGGCTCTCGTTCGCCCCAGCGCCTGCCTCGCGCCCGGCCCTTGCAGAGGACCCGGCCTACTCCCCCAGAGAGTGCTTCCAGCGCATTAGCCGGCGTCTGCGGGCCGTGCTCAAGCGGAGCCGCATCCCCATGGTGAGTCCCACCTGCCTCAGGGGCGACATGGACAGCGTGGCCAAGCTCCCCAAGTCGGCTGACCCCCAGGCCCGTCTGTCCTGCAGAAAACGCTGGAGACCTGGGAGGAGCGGCTGCTGCGGTTCTTCTCGGTGTCCCCCCAGGCTGTGTACACGGCCATGCTGGACAACAGGTGACGGGTGGGGGCGGGCACCGTGAGCTCCCTGGTGGCTGCTTCTGGCTCGCGGCAACTCACCGTCGGTTCCTCTACAGCTTCGAGAGACTCCTGCTCCACGCCGTCTGCCAGTACATGGACCTCATCTCAGCCAGTAAGTGTCGGTGTCCCCAGGACCTCCGGTGAGCCCATTCGGCCCGAGGAAACTGAGGCTACGGGGTCTGCTCCTTCAGCGGGAGGCTTATGGGGGGGGGGCCGTGGGACACTGCCTTAATTCATCAGAGGCTCCTGTGGTCCTGGCCCCACCCTGGGTGACACTGTGGACATTGACACTCCTTTATCCACATCCCTGGGGCCAGGGGAGAGAGGGGCCCCAGGGCAGGTGATGAAGCAGGGCCTCGAGGGGCCCCAAAATGAGATGAGGGTACCCCAGTGTCCTCATTTAGCCATAGCTCCCTTCCACTGTGGCACACATGTGACTTCTGGCCAGTGCCCCCACCTGGGGCCTATGTTTCCATTTTAGAAATGGGGTGGTCTTGGGACACAGACCCTCCCCCAGGGAGGGTGCTTGCGGGCCCTTACTGGCCCTGGGTACCCCCATTGGGCCCTCACTCCCTAGTTGGGTCTCTCTGCTTCCTGCCTGGAGTTGCTGAGGAGACAGTTCCCTTGGCAACCCCAGGATTGCCATCTGGCTGCACCCTGGTGCTCCCTGGGGAAAGTAGCCCCCAAACTTGCCTTTGTTCTCACAGATTCAGGGTAGAGGGGCTGAGCCAGGGTGTCTCTCTGTAGGAGCACCCTGAACACAAAGAATTTGGGGCCTTGACAAGATGGGGAGCAGGGGGATCAGGGGATAGGGACAGCTGGGCCTACAGGAGGAAGTGGGAGCAGGCTTCAGAGTCCGTCCGCGCCTGTCCAACCATGGGATGAGGAACAGAATGGAAGAAACAAGTTGTCTGGGGACCCGGTCCTGGAACCTGGGGGTCCCAGTGAGCCAGACCCCCATGTGCCCACTTGCAGGGAACTTCGGCCCGGCAGGACCCGGCCCAGGTCACCTCCCCTCTGTGTGCCCCGGCCCTGTCCTTCCTTTTATTCTGGCCCCACTTGTCCCCTCTGGCAGGTGCCGACTGGGAGGGCAAGAGGCAGATGAAGGTCAGCAACCGGCACCTGGACTTCCTGCCCCCAGGGCTGCTCCTGTCCGCCTACCTGGAGCAGCGCAGCTGATGGTGGTTACCTGCCCGCCCCCTGCCCCTGTGACCACGGCCCATACCATTCACTAAGATGTTGGTTATTTTTAGAATTTGTCCTTGGGAACATGCTCTCTCCCTTGGGGTCGCAGTCTCTCACCCTGACCGCACCACCCCAGGTTAATGGCGGGCGGCTGGGGCTGCCCCAGACTCCCAGGGCCCCGTAATGGCCCACTCTGAGACTTGTGTTTGGGTGGGGAAACCTGGCCTGTTCACTTCCACGTTCCTTCTTCCTTCAGCTTTTTTGGGCCCAGTCCAAAGCTTAAGCGAGGAGGGGGAACCCAGATTTTTATCATTTTTAATTAATTTGGTGTGATTTGTTGTAGATTTTTAAATTTCCCTTTGGGAAGAAAACCAAATACTTGCCCCAACTTATAAATCAGGGGGCTTCGTTCCAGTCCCTGCTTGACCCCCATCCGAGTTTTTGGCTAGGATGGGGGGGGGTCTCTGGGGTGCTGTCCCTCACCCCAGGAGCGTTTTACGTCTTGTGTGCGTGCAGATGTGTGTGCATGCCAGCGCCCCGCAACCCAGGTCAAGCTGCGTCTCAAAGGCTGGTTTTGCCTCGTTTTGGAATGCGTGTTGTCCTCCCTGGGTGCCTTTCCATGGCTCTTGGGGCCACGCCTGCCCTACACCTCCCCAACTTCTCTTCCCTCCCTTCATACTGGGGGCCTGGGGACTTCCAGCCAGAAGCCTCCGCCCTCATTTCCCTCTCCACCTCCCCTTCCCTGCTCTCACCCAGCCTAGTTCTGGCCCATTGCTTTGGGGTGTCCTCCTGCTGGTCACCTGACCTGGCCCACAAGAGCCAGGCCCCCACTCCCATGTGTGTGGTTAGTGGTGCATTGAAAAAATGGAGCGTTCAATAAATTTCTGGTGCTCTGGTCTCCAGCTGTGCAGTTTGCTTTGGTGGCGGGGCGGGGGGCACAGTGGTGCCCAGAATGGGCTTGGGTCTTGGTCACAGGGCTGTGGGCCTGGGGGAGGAGCTTTGTGTTGAGTGACACCCGGAGGATGAAATGGTGGCCCTGGACTCTGCCGCCCTGGCCCCTCCCTGGTGCCCAGGTTCAAACCTGAGCTCAGCCACTACCCTACTGCTTCACCTCCAAGAGTCACCCTATGAAGTCCCCAGAGCAGCAGGAGCAAAATACCCCACCCATGCTGCAGGAAAATACCCTCCACTGGGGCCAGAAACCACAAGGATTTACTGTCTCTTGGTTCTGGGGCCCAACGTCCTGACTCAAGGTGTCACAGGGCTGCACTCCCTCCAGAGGCTCCAGGGAATGTCCTTCCTGGGGATCCCACGTCCCTTGGCTTGTGGCCACATCTGTGCGGCGTCTGCCTCCAGTGTCTGTGGCCTCTCCCTGCATCTCTGCACATTGTCCTCCCTCTGTGTGTTTGGGATGGGCTGGGAGTCCGGTAGGACGTCCACAGTCAGGGTTTTCTGCTGAGGGTTTTCTGCTGAGGGACGTGACCTGCTCATCCTGTCACATCAGGAGCCCTGTTGTCCCACTGCTCCTCTCAGCTACATTGCCCCCGATCTCCTGGTGGGGATGCTGGTCAGGTTCCTGCCCTGGGAAGCCCCTGTCCCCCCCCACCCCCTCAACACACACTGCCCTCTGAAGGGGTCGCTGGCACAGGCCAAGGGGCGGGACCTGCTCTGGGAACTCCTGCAGGGGAGGCTTCTGCCTTGTCCCGGTCCCTACGTTAAGTCCTTCGGACCAGCGTGGAGGGGTGGGTGTTTCCCCCTCCTTCAGGGTGTCATCCCGCCTGACTTAGCTTTATTGCAGAAGCGACTCCGGGGCTGGCTGCTGGGAGCCCTCCCGGGGGCCCCGCGTCGCTCCGGGCGCCCCAACCTCGTGGGGGCTGGATTTTGTGGGCGGGCGCGGTGCTGACCTCCCGCCGCACCAGGCGCTCGTGCCTCACCCGGGCCTTCCACATGGCGCCGCGAGGGACCCGGGGGGGGGGGCGCGCTTGTTCCACTGCAACGTGTGTGGGAGCGGGTGTGGGGGTGGACGCTCGGCCACGGCCATCGGGCTGCCCCGCCCTTCGGCAGAAGGAGCTCCGGGCGTCTGCGAGGGGACCGGGTTCCCGGCTTCAGAGAGGACAGGCCCCACCCCAGCCCTGGCAGAGCCCGCAGGTGTACCCTTGGCGGGCCGCGTGGGCTTCGTCCCAGCCCCCTGGGGTACCCTGGGGCAGACCCTGCAAAGGGGGAGGCCGTGGCAGGAACACGGGCGGCTTTGGGGGAGGAACCAGGACTGCGGATAGAACCCAGGACTTCGACCGGCGAAGTCACGTGGCTCGCGGTGCCTCGACGTCGCCGCCGCGAGCGGAAGGAAAGCGGGCGCAGAGCGAGGGAGCAGGACCAGGGAGGGGCGGGGCTTGGGGCCTGGGCGCCCGGTTTTGGGGGCCCCGTCCGCCCCGGAGGCAAAGCGCGGAACGCCTCCCGGGTGTGCGAGTCGTCCCTGCGCACGCAGGGCGGGGCCGTGCAGTTCCCCCCGCGCCGCTCCGTTGTGGGCGTATGCGGCCGGAGCAGGCGCGCCCGCGGGTCCCCCGGGGCCACACGGAGCCCGCCGAGCCCGCTGCCGCTCGGGCGGGGCGCGTCCTGCCACCACCGCCGGGAAGCCCTCCCAGGAGCCCCCGGCGCAGCTCGGCGAAACTCGGCGCAGCAGGCGGGGCCGCCCCGGGGCCCGGAGCCTGTGAAGCCGCGGTGGCTGCTGGGACCCTGCTATGCAAATGAGCCCGGCGGCGGGGCGGGGCCCGAGCCGGAGCCGCCCCCGTCCCGGCAGCCCCCGGGAGGCCGCGCGCGGGGCGACGGCGGCGCCGGGGCCGCGGGGTCCGGGCATCGCGGGCCCCGGTGAGCGCGGGGCCGGGGGCGCGGGGACCGGCCCGCGGGCGGCCGCGTGGCGCCCCGCGGCGTGGGGCAGGGCCTGCGAGGTCAGAGGGCGGGCGCGGTCTGGGCGCTGCGGCGGCATCCCGGGAGGGCAGGGTGTACGGGGCGGGGCTCGGAAAGCTACACGCGTTGGCGAAAGGGTTGGAGGGCTTTGGGACTGACCTAGCGTTCATTCGGGGCCCTGGAGTGGGGCCCGAGAGTTAGGGTGGGCCCGTGGGCTCAAGGGGCGAATTGGGGCTGGGCCCGGGAAGCAGAGATCCCGGGGACGCGCATGGAGGCCTCGGGGCGGAGCTGAGCGCGAAGGGGCTCGTGGTGCCGTCGGGGCAGCGACTGAGAAACACGGGGTGATCGCCGGACGAAGGGTCCCGCTGGACTCCGTGAGGGGCAAAGGCGGTGCGCGGCCCCCGGTGCGGGCGCCTTCAGGGCCGCGGAAACCGTCGCCGTTGCCGCTGTCCTTACACCTGGCGAGTGCCACCCTGAGGCCAAACTGCTGACTGCCCCCAGCCTCTCCCCGGCTGGGCCAGAGGCAGCCCCCCCCAATCCCGAAGCTCTGCTCACAGTGGCCCCGGGATCCCACCCCTTCCACGGTCCCCACAGGCCCCTCGTGAGCCTGGACCAGTGCAGCCCCTGCGCCCGGTCCCCCTGCCGCACCCTGCACAGAGCCGGAAGCTTCCTCTTGAAACAAATAGGCCACAGCCCTCCTGGGTCTCCTGCCACCTTCAGCCTGAAAGCCCACTGGGCCCAGTCACCTCCCTGCCCTGTCACCGCCCCACACCTCTACCACCTGGCTCCATCCACTCTCCGCCTTTGGACAGGCTGTTGCTCCCCCAGATGCTGCGGGCCTCGGCCGGCGCTCCTGCGTCCCCTGGCAAGGCCTCGCAACCGCGCCCCTCACACAAGACCCCAGGGCAGGGGGCGGACCCTTGTCATTCCCCGTGGTGACCCAGCGTCCAGCACCGCATTCAGGGTGGTGACCCATCGTCCAGCACCGCATTCAGGAACACCGTGGCAAGCCAGTCCTCTCTGTCGCTCCTCCAGGTGACTGCCTTGGAAAGGGGTGTGACCTGTGGCCAGTGGGAACGATGGATCTGGCCTATGTCTGCGAGTGGGAGAAATGGCCCAAGAGTACGCACTGCCCATCAGTGCCCCTGGCCTGCGCGTGGTCCTGCCGCAACCTCATCGCCTTCACCACGGACCTCCGGAACGACAACCAGGGTGCGTCCCCTCACCCCGGCCCAGCCCCCTCCTTACACAGGCTCCCACTGCAGCGCTACAGTGGGGCAGCTCGCGAGTCTCCAGGCTGGCCTGGGAGCCACCCCTAGCTATCCGGGCCCTCTCAGGGCTTGCTCATTTGTAGCTGGGGGGGTGAGGACACCAGCCTCGTAGGGGTGCAAAGGGAAGATGCATTCAACTGATGGCTGCTGTCCTCTCTGAGCCTCCTGTTTAACTGCTGCCTGCTGAGATAGCGCTCTCCCACGCCCGATGCCTGGGGCATGCTGGGGTCTCCCCTGCGGGATGGAAGGGGCAGGGGTCACTCCACTCAGGCCTGCTGGGGCTGGGGCCTCAGTTTCCAGACTGTACGTGTCGCTGTTTGGCTTTTGAAGGCCGCAGAGGTGCACAGCCCCCAGCTTACCATCTCCATCTGTTGTGTAACGTGCACTCGTTAGAGAGGGTTTAAGAAGCACAGGAACGAGATTAAAAAGACCTCCCTGTTACTGTCCATGGAGAGAGCCCTGCGTTTTAGGGTCACTTCCTCCCAATTCCATTTCCTGGGTCTCATTTTTAAAAACATCATTGTAGACACACTGGCGGCAAACTGCAGGCCTGCTCTGTCCTCCCCAGGGGACACAAGCCTGCTCCCTTTGGTGCCCAGGCTGTCGACGTGGGCAGCAGCATCTCCATGACTTCCCTTTGAGGCGGGTGATCGCTGGGTTCCCCCCTGAGTCCCGCTGGGGTCATTGGGCACCTCGGGCCACGTCCTTGTTGCCCTGCTGACCTCACCCCATCCTTCGCAGACCTGACCCGCCTGATCCACATCCTGGACACGGAGCACCCCTGGGACGTGCACTCCATCAACTCGGAGCACAGCGAGGCCATCACCTGCCTCGAGTGGGACCAGTCAGGTGACCGTGAGGCCAGGGGTCCTGCCCAGCCAAGGGAGACCACGGCGATGGCCCCAAGTCCCAGGGTGATGTGCCCTTTCTCCTAGTCACGTCCCCAGAGCTGGGACTCGAACCTCCGACCTGTGCCTTTGCAGCCAGTCCTTCCTGTTCCCCGCGTCCAGAGCCGTCCCTGCAGCGTGCCTCGTGCCGCTGCCCTGCTCCAGCCCTGCCAAGCTGGCCCCTCCCAGGTCCCTCACGTGCTGCGGGTGACTGGCCTTGCCCGTGGTGCATCTGTGATGCAGGTGTGTCCCCACAGGCTCCCGGCTCCTGTCAGCTGATGCCAACGGACAGATCAAGTGCTGGAGCATGGCGGACCACCTGGCCAACAGCTGGGAGAGCCCCGTGGGCAGCCTGGTGGAGGGGGACCCCATCGTGGCCCTATCCTGGCTACACAATGGTGTGAAGCTGGCACTGCACGTGGAGAAGGTCGGGGTCACGCGTGAGCGCGAGGAGGGCATTTCCGCTGCCCGTCCACCGCCCAGCCTGGCCCCCTCCCCATCCCACCCGGCATCCTCGGGCCTGGCTCACAGCGTCTCTCCAGCTGTCACTCGGATCTTGTGTGTCTACTGGGCCACCCTAAAGGGGTTAAATACGGATGGCTTTGGTCCTCCAAGCCCAGCCTGCCCTTGGATTGAGTAACGTTCCGGGATCACCTTTGCATGCCGTGTGGTTAGGCCAGCGTCATGGCTAAGAGTGGGGCTGCCTGGGTTGGGGGCCTGAGTGTGGATCCCGACTTCGCACCCCCGTGCACCACGTTGCTCACCGTCAGACGGGCTTAGCGGTGGGTCATGGTGATGACTCAGTGAGCGAAGGTGGGAGGGTCAGCTCGGGGCCCGGGAACCTGCATTCCGCCCCAGCTTGCCAGGGAGGAGGCATCGGCGTCCCGGGCCACCGCTTGAGGCCCTGTCGGCCCCCACCCCCAACCCCTCACCCACGCACGGTGCTATTTTGGGGCTAAACGTGTTTGAGGCTTACGGAACCACATGTTTAGAAAGGGGTGAATTTTTTTCCCGGGAATCATAACTCAGACCTAATTTGCCAAGGTAAGATAGTGACCACGTAGCAGCAGCAGCCAGGACTTTGAGGGCTCGTCCTGGGTGCTTCATTGCAGGGTCTGCACTGCAGGGGACGAGCAGGTGGTCTCAGAGGAGGCCCCCTGGGCCCCCCAAATGCCGGGTGTCTGGCCCTTTATAGGGGAAGGTTGTCGGTCCCTGTCCTGCACGAGTTCAGCCACTGGATCCTCTCTACAGTCCTCCAGAGTACAGAGGAGGAGACTGAGGGTCAGGGAGGCCACGATACATGGTACTCAAGCTGCCGAGGCAGGGTTTGAACCATGCTCTGGCTTCTGCCTCACTGTTCCCCCCTTTCCGTGGGCGTGACTTCCGGAAGGGGGTCGTCGGGTCACTGCTTAGGGCTGGGCGGGGTGCGCAGGCACTGAGCAGACCCTCCCCCCTCCCCCGCAGTCAGGAGCCTCCAGCTTCGGGGAGAAGTTTTCCCGCGTCAAATTCTCACCGTCGCTCACGCTGTTCGGGGGCAAGCCCATGGAGGGCTGGATCGCGGTGACGGTCAGCGGCCTGGTCACCGTGTCCCTGCTGAAGCCCAGCGGCCAGGTGCTGACGTCGACGGAGAGCCTGTGCCGGCTGCGGGGCCGCGTGGCGCTGGCCGACATCGCCTTCACAGGCGGCGGCAACATCGTGGTGGCTACGGCGGACGGCAGCAGCGCGTCGCCCGTGCAGTTCTACAAGGTGTGCGTGAGCGTGGTCAGCGAGAAGTGCCGCATCGACACCGAGATCCTGCCCTCACTCTTCATGCGCTGCACCGCCGACCCCAACCGCAAGGACCGCTTCCCCGCCATTACCCACCTCAAGTTCCTGGCCCGCGACATGTCCGAGCAGGTGCGCTCCGCGCTCGACTGGCCGCGGTGCTCCGGGCCCGGGCCCTGCCAAGACTCCCAGGAGAGCCGTCCCAGCCTCCTCCCACCCGGCGGCGCAGCCTTGTCCATCCTCTGTGAACCCCCCGCCCTCCCTCCCCTTGAGGACCCCGTGAGGACGCTGGGCCCCAGGACTCGGTCCTGCCGGCACAGTCCACTGCCACGAGAGGCCGTGGCGCAGGTTGTGGGGTGGGGCCGGCTCAGCTGATCCCCGCGGCCACCTGTGTGGCCATCGTGGGGGGGGACCGACGGGGGATGGGTGGGCCTGGGTTGGCATGCATGGTGGCTGTGAGGCCGGGGCTGGCGTGGGGGACTGGGGGACGGAGGCCCAGGGAGGGGAGGCGGTCAGGTCATGTGGCCAGCCCCGAGCCCGGGGCGCTGCGTGCTCACAAGCGGCCGCCCCCGCAGGTGCTCCTGTGCGCATCCAGCCAGACAAGTAGCAGCGTGGAGTGCTGGTCCCTGCGGAAGGAGGGGCTCCCCGTGAACAACGTCTTCCAACAGATCTCCCCCGTGGGTGAGCCCCGCGGGCGGCCGCGTGGCCGGCCTGATCTGGGGAAACCAGAGCTCGGGGCTGAGGTCCCGCCCGCAGCCACCTGGACGGCCTCATCCCGCAGCCTCCCGCAGGGACCATGTGCCTGGGGGAGCCGGTGTGAAGGTCCAGAGGTTTGGCCTTGAGTGTAGCAGGGGCCACGGGGAGGTTCTCGATTCCGAAGCCACAGAATCTTCCAGAAGTTTTGGCATCGCGTGAGGAAGCAGGCTGGAGGCTTACGCCCACCACTGGTCCCACTTCTCCCTCCCCAGTCCTCAAGCCGCTCGGAGCCCCCTTGGCTTAGGGTGCCCCAAGACTCCTGCCAGTACCAGCCCTGCCTCCCTGACAGACTCCGGGCGTGCCCCAGGGGAACCCCATGGTCGGGGGGCTAGAGTGGAGTTGGGGCGGAGTACAGGCCCCCCCAGCCTGGCGTCCCCTCTCCCCGAGCTGCAGGCATTCCCGGCGTCCCACAGAAGGAAACCACTTTCACCGACGAGTGCCAGTGGCCCTGGAGTGGTTGGCCTTGCGGGGGTGTCAGAGGCCCCTGTGGCTCCGTCCCCTGCCGTGTGGGTTACGTAGGCTGCCATTAACATGGGCAGGGCCGGGGCCGCCTGTCCCCGGACTAGCTGGCACCCGGGAGCGTGCAGACAGCCGCTGGGGGCCCCACGGGGGGCCTCTGCCCTCGCGTGTTGGTGACCAGCCCCGCAGCCTCGCACGTGCTGGTCGGGAAGGGGGTGTACGTGACTGGTCCCGGCACCCTGCCCAGATGCCCCCCGCTGTGGTTGTCGTCTTTACACTCTATGGTGGTGTTTGTGGGGGATGCTGAATTCCACTCTGACCTTGCTGGGCCTCAGTTTCCCCTGGGAGGCAGCATTTATGGGGACAGCTCGGGGCACAGGTCAGGAGACACGTGGGTGACAGGAACCTGTGACAGTCAACTCTGCCATGTAACAAATCAGCCCTAAACTCAGGCTTAAAACCTCAGCCCGCATTGCCCCGGGCTGGCCGCCGGCTGTACCTGGGTGGTGCCCTGCACCTGCCCTCGGCCTCAGGCGGGTTGCTCCCCTGTGGTCCTCCCCACGGCCCAGCCTGTGGCCTTGGGGTCTCAGCTGCTGCTCACCCACCGGCCACGCCCAGGTTCACGAAATCGCCACAGCTCCTAGGGGGCTTCATCGCCACGTGAGGGGTTCATGCCTCTTACCTGGTGGAGAGAGCTGGGGCCCCTCCAGGATCTCTTGGATCAAAGGCACAGAAAACCTGACTCAGGCTGGTCAAGTCTTGAGGGGTGTCGGGGTTTGAGTGGCGGCGAGGCCCGGGGTGTTTGTCCCCAGTGCATTGGATCTGTCCAAGGGACAAGGGGCAGCTGCGGCACCAGCCTACAGCCCCGTGGCTGGGGCGGGGCACTGAGCAGTCGGGCCCCTGGAATGAGTAGGTGCTGGGGTCAGGGAAGGGGGCTCGGTTGGCATCCCCGAGGGGCCTCTGTCGTGGCATTTGCCTCCATGCTGTCACATGTCCCTGCCTCCTCTCCAGTTGGCGACAAGCAGCCCATGATCCTGAAGTGGCGGATCCTGTCGGCCACCAACGACCTGGACCGCGTGTCTGCCGTGGCGCTGCCCAAGCTTCCCATCTCGCTCACCAACACCGACCTGAAGGTGGCCAGCGACACGCAGTTCTACCCTGGCCTCGGTAGGCAGCTCCGACGTGGGCGTTGGTCCTGGGGCCCGTGGGGCTTTAAGGGCTGAGGCTGGGGGACAGAGGGCGGGGTAGAGGTCGGGGACTGGGTTCCCGGATGGGCACCCCCACCCTCGTGTGGCAGCAGGACCTCGACCCTTGGTTCAGCGCCTGGAACCGTGTCTGGCGAGTCCGGACCGGCGGTGCTCAGATCCGCTGCCATGCGCACAAGCTTTGGCCGCGAGCCCCTGGCCCCGCTGACCTCCATATCCAGCACGAGGCCCTTTGTGGGTCCCTGTCGCGTCCCACCTTGTACCCTGGATTCGCTCGCCTCAGCCAAGACAGTGCAGCCCAGACGTGCAGCAGCGGCTTCGCCGATCGTGGCCTCGGCCAAAGAGCGGGCGGCAGCGGGCAGCTGGCCGCACATGGGCGCTTGCCCTGCCCGGGGCCATGGCCCCCACCGCACCTGAGCCCACGTGTGCCCCCAGGGCTGGCACTGGCCTTCCACGATGGCAGCGTCCACATTGTGCACCGGCTGTCGCTGCAGACCATGGCCGTGTTCTACGGCTCCACAGCCCCGCGCTCTGCGGACGAGCCGGCCATCAAGCGGCCTCGGACCACGGGCCCTGCCGTCCACTTCAAGGCCATGCAGCTCTCCTGGACTTCGCTGGCCCTCGTGGGCATCGACAGTCACGGAAAGGTAGGCATTGGCCGGGACGTGTCAAAGCCTGCAGCCTGCCCGCTGCCCCGTCGCCCTCCGTCGGGCCCACTGGCCACCTCTGGGTTTGGCTCTCACCCGACTTGGTTCTGTGTTCACGCCACCCGTCTGGGGCTTCACCCAGCGCCATTCACAGGCCTGTCCTCCTGTGTGGAGCTTCGTGTTCCTGGGGAACGAGGGAACCGCCCCCTGCTGGGGTTTGCGTCCTCTGTGGAGCCTGCAGAGTGGGTCCCGTCCCCCAGCTGTGCCCTGCAGGTGTCACGGGGCCTCTCGGCCCTTTCCGGGAAACTTCTTCCCAGGGCACCCTGTGCACGTGGCTCCTGGCCGCCAGCTGACGCTCCGCGTACAGGGCCCTGCCTGCCCAGGGGCGGGGGGTCAGCGGGCCATGCGGGCGGCGGGCGGTGTGAGGGGCCAGCACCTTGGGCGGGCTGGCCCCTGACGCACCTCTTGGCCGCCCCGCAGCTGAGTGTGCTCCGCATCTCGCCATCCATGGGCCACCCGCTGGACCTGAGCCTGGCCCTGCGGCACCTGCTCTTCCTGCTGGAGTACTGCATGGTGACCGGCTATGACTGGTGGGACATCCTGCTGCACGTGCAGCCCGCCATGGTGCAGAGCCTGGTGGACCGGCTGCACGAGGAGTACATGCGCCAGACCGCCGCCCTGCAGCAGGTGGGCGCGCGCCCGGCCCCGACTCCGCGGGCCATGCTGCCTCCAGTGGCTCCGGGTGCTGGGGCGCGTGCCCGGGGCCTCACCAGTGAGCAGGATGTGACAGTTGCCCCGCGCCTGTAAGCCTGAGTGCGTGGGGCTCTGGGCCTGAGTTCTGCACGGGCTGCACGACGTGCCATTGGGCATGTATGGCTGTCCTCCACCAGGAGCGCCCATGGGACAGTGAGATGCGGGGAAAGGCCTCTCCTGGGAAAGCAGCCTAGCGGGAGGCAGGCACGACCGTCAGGGAGGACACGGACACAGTTGGGGCCGAGCCGCACGCCCCACGGCTGGACCCTGCAGTGTTTTGGTGCCATGCACATCTGTCACCCCCATGGGACCAGGTCACTGGGTGCCGTCCTGGCCGCTGTGGGGTGTCCAGCAGCATCCCTGATCCCCCAATTCAGTGTCAGGGGCCCCCCCACTGTGACAACCACAGATGTGGCGCATCCTCCTGCTGTGAGCCGAGGCACCGAGGGCGGGAGCAGGCACCGCCACCCGCCCTGCCTGGCTGCACCTGGGCCTCAGTCACCCCCACTCCCACCTCACGCCCCCAGGTCCTGTCCACCCGGATCCTGGCCATGAAAGCCTCACTGTGCAAGCTGTCGCCCTGCACGGTGACGCGCGTGTGTGACTACCATGCCAAGCTCTTCCTCACCGCCGTCAGCTCCACCCTCAAGTCCCTGCTGCGCCCGCACATCCTCAACACGCCAGACAAGAGTCCAGGCGACCGGCTGGCCGAGATCTGCGCCAAGGTCACCGACGTCGGTGCGGACTGTGCGCGGTGTCCCCTGTGGGCCAGGCTGTGGGCCAGGCATGGGGCTGGCCCCCTACAGGGGGTGGACGTCCGGACCCAGGCCGGGCCTGGAGCTGGGAATGAAGGACGAGGCGAGCCGCGTGCCTCTGCGAAGGCCTGGGGGCGGGGGGGGTGTCACACTCGGCCGGCAGGGACACCTCGTGGCTCTGGGTCCAGCCCGTCCTCTGAGGGCCCAGGCTGAGCTGTCTGCCCGTGGGCTCGTTTGGGGCGTGGGCTCGGCCCCATCCCGGCCCAGCTCAACATGGGCACCAGCGGGATGAAGGCTGGGTGTGAAGCGGTGTCCCCCACATGCATGGTGGGGCCCGTTCACTTTGGCCGCCATCCCTTTCAGACATTGACAAGGTCATGATCAACCTCAAGACGGAGGAGTTCGTGCTGGACATGAACACGCTGCAGGCGCTGCAGCAGCTGCTGCAGTGGGTGGGCGACTTCGTGCTCTACCTGCTGGCCAGCCTGCCCAACCAGGTGCGCCTGCCGCCCCACCCCAGCGCCCGCCGAGGCCCTAGGGCGCTGCCGCTACCACATGCCAACCCATGCCTCTCCCCGCAGGGCGCCCCGCTGCGGCCCGGCCACAGCTTCCTGCGGGACGGCGCCTCACTCGGCCTGCTGCGGGAGCTGATGGTCGTCATCCGCATCTGGGGCCTGCTGAAGCCCAGCTGCCTGCCTGTGTACACGGCCACCTCCGACACGCAGGACAGCATGTCCCTGCTCTTCCGCCTACTGACCAAGCTGTGGATCTGCTGTGAGGCCCGAGCCCCACCCCCCGCGCCAGCTTCACCCCCTGGCTGGGGGCCCAGCCCCTCCCCAGCACCCAGCACCGGCATGGCCTCACGTCACTGGGCTGCGGTTCCTAGACGGCTGGGTTCTGTCGTTCTCGCACCCAGTCCTCCAGTGAACCAGTGGGTTCCGGTTTTCAAGGGCAAAGCTGGGGCTGGAGAGGGAAGTGCTCCCAGGGCCACCCCGGAGGTTGGGGCAGAGCTGGGCCTGGCCGAGCCTGATGTCCCTCCCCCGCCCGCAGGCCGTGACGAGGGCCCTGCGAGCGAGCCGGACGAGGCGCTCGTGGACGAGTGCTGCCTGCTGCCCAGCCAGCTGCTCATCCCCAGCCTGGACTGGCTGCCGGTCAGCGACGGCCTGGTCAGCCGCCTGCAGCCCAAGCAGCCGCTGCGGCTGCGCTTCGGCAAGGCTCCCGCCCTGCCCGGCAGCGCCACCGCCTTGCAGCTGGACGGCCTCGCCAGGTGCGTTCCCGCCAGCAGGCCCCGCTCTGCCTGCCGCCCCCGCCTGCATGCTGCCCCCTCAGGGCCTGGGTGCGCGCTGTGTGCGCTGCTGTCCCCAGGGATGTCTCTCGCTCAGTCAGCGTCAGTCCCCGGCCTCCCGGCACCTGCCACTCCGCTTCTCCACCTCAGTCTTCACCGACTCGTGCGCTCGCGTGTCTGTGACATCCTCCCCACTCTGGTGTGCCGCCGTGTGCAGTGACCCCGCGGCTGTCAGCTCCTGGGGCTCCGGCCCCTGCGGAGGTCACACTGATGCCCCATAGCCCAAGCCGCCCACCATAAACCGCCCCAGCCTGGCCTAGGGCCCCGGATATAAAGCAGTCAACCCGGCAGGCCCTTCTCAGGTCTGAGGACCTCGCCTGTGGAAGGTGCTGGTCTGGACCCCACAGCACAGTGCGGGGGTGGGGGGTTGTCCCTGTCTCATAGGCAGTGAGCAACTCCGAGAGCTGCAGTCTCGAGCCAGGGTCACAGTCTCAGCCGGGCGGCCATCTGACCGGACCCGCAGGTTCCGTCCTCCTCGATGCTCATTGTTTGGAGAGACACGTGACCTCCCCATGAGGCCTGCCCTGCGGGCGGGCATTCTGTGTCGTCTGCAGGCCCTCCTGCCACTTTGTCCCCAGGTCTGTGTGAACGAGATCAGTCATACGGGGCTTCTGGTCAGGTTTCGGAAACTCAGAAATGCTTCACACGAGCGTAACCTCCCGCAGGGACTCCTGCAGCCTGGCTCTCGGTGCTTCACGGAGGCCCGGCACCTTCGGGGGGTGTAGGTGCACAGCCACAGGCACGCTGTCTGGAACTCTGGGTGCGTCGCACATGCTTTGTCTTAGAGATGGCTCCGTGCCGGCATGTGTGCGTGCCCATTTGTGCGTGCGTGCGTGTCAGCACGTCTGTGGGTGTGTGGCACAGGTGCATGGGCATGGGCCCATGTGCGGGACCCTGACCACCTCCGCTTCCCCCATCCTCCAGGGCACCGGGCCAGCCCAAAATCGACCACCTGCGGAGGCTGCACCTAGGCGCCCACCCCACGGAGGAGTGCAAGGCCTGCACCAGGTGAGCCGAGCCGGGACGGCTCCCTCCGCCCCACGGCGAGCACAGTCCCACTCCGCTGCGTGTGACCTCAGGAGGTCCTGGGTGTCCCAGCTCGGTGCACTGACGAGTGTGTGACCATGCAGCCTCGTAGCTGCCAGTGACACGAGTACGGGAGCACAGCGTGGCCCAGCCCCACGCAGAGTCCCAGGCTCGCTCCGCCAGGCAGTGTTTGAGCTGGGACTGGGCCCCTCCCTCGTGTCGCTGCTCAGGGAGGGTGACCCCACTGAGCCAGACAGGGTGTGGGAGCGAGGAGGCGCCAGGCGCAGCTTCCCGGCGGGGTGCCCCAGCTGCTCTCCGCTCTGCCTGCAGATGCGGCTGCCTCACCATGCTCAGGTCACCCAACAAGACGACGGCTGTCAGGCAGTGGGAGCAGCGCTGGATCAAGAACTGCCTGTGTGGGGGGCTGTGGCGGCGGGTGCCCCTCAGCTGCCCCTGACCGGTCCGGGCCCCGGGCACTGCACCCTGGGGTCTGTGGGCAGGTGATGCTGTCCCCTCGCTGGGGACAGCGACTCGCACCCCTAGGACCTTCACCAGGTGTGTCAAGATAGTCGTCTCTGAAGTGTGACTTTCGGGGCCTTGTTGGCCGTGGCCAGTGTCCCCCTGACAAGCAGGGCAGCTGAGGACATGGCCTGAAGCCTCAGGTCCGTGCCCCTTGGCCCAGTGCCGTCACTCCCTTGGAGCCCAGAGGCACATCTGGAGGAGGGGCTGGCCATGCTGAACCTCTACCCCTGCTGGACGACGCACTGGGTCTGCCCACAGCTCACAGCCCAGGCGCCCACCTCCCCAGGCCTCCAGGGGCCCCTCCTGATGGGCTGGGTCCTGGGTCAGAGGGTCCAGGACAGACTGGGTGTCTGTCCTGTAAAATGTCCCACGTGAGCCCCTGTTAGGTGTCCAGGGGTTGCTGCTGGTGACCACAGTCAGACCTGTGCCTGTTCGTCCCTACAGCCGGGGATGTTGTTCCCGTGCATGTGGGTGTCCATGACCTGGGTGGCCCAATAAACGTTTGGCTGGATAGGGTCACCTGAGTCTGGTGTGGCCTCACACATCAGCCCCGCCCCAGGCCCCGCCCACCGTGCCACGCCCCAGGTCCCCCCCTCCCCCAGATGGATTTCTGTCACTTGCCTCTGCTTCCTCTTCACCTGCCCGCCCTAGCCCAGAGCTGCTCGGCTTCGTCCTCCAGGTGACCCACCTCTGCCGCCACCAGGCACTCGCCCAGACTGGTCCCACTTTATCGGGTTCCAGGTGTAGCACCCACCTGTTGGGTGGTAGCTGGTTCTCAGGTCCTGTGTTTTCCTCCTGGAAGCTCCAGGGAGCTGGGCTGACAGGAGCTGTGGGGGCCTGTTTAAATCCTGTCCTTGGTGCCAGTCTCCGTGCGGCCCGGCCACTGCCATCTGCAGGGGCGTGGAGCCTTGGGGGTCCAGGGGGCTGGCCCTCTGTTGGGTGTGTGGGTTTCTGGATGTCCAGCCTCACCTGCCCTCCCCACCCATGTAGGTGCACTGATGTGGGGTTGCCACCCTGGGGACAGAGTGGGGGGACAGAATGGCCCTAAGCCTGTCCTAAGTGAGAGTCAGATGCCATGGTTCAGGGAGCAGGAACAAGGCCCTTCCACTCCTGAAGTGTCTGCTGGGTCCTTCCCACCCCCCGCTCCCGGCTCAAGTGGATGGAGATGAGAGGCTGGTCCCTTGACAGACCTGTCACCCACACGTCATTGGGCCACCGTCTACTCAGTGGCCCAGGCCTCCTGGAGCAATGATGTCTCCACATGACCCCAGGTCACCCAGACACAGTGAAAAGGGGTTAAGCCACCTGACCCCCAGAAGCGGCATGAGGGCTGGCTGTTGGTTCTGTGGGCAGAGCAAGCCGGGGGCTGCCCGGGGTCGTGTTTGTGGAGGGCACATGGCCTGCTGCTGTGGTACCCGGTGTGTGAAGGTGGGGGCTCCGTGGGTCAAGATGCTCTGAGTCACCCTTTACCTGCCCCCCACCTAGGTGTCTGCACAGTTCCCACCACTGGGGTCAGCAGCGGCAGTGCTGTGGGAGGACGCCATTCAGTCCTGCGGGCTGCGCCTGTCTGGGTCCCCACCTGCAGTCTCGTGGCCACAGCACTACCTGGCTTCTGCCGCCCGCCACTCGCTCTCAGACTCTGGAACCTTCCATGGCTCCCGCTGACCACAGGATGGGGGTGACCTACTTGGGGAGTTGAGTCTGACATGAACCCCACATCTGACTCCCAGCCCCAGGCCTGCTGGGGCATGGGCCTCCAGAGATAGAAGTAGAAAGCTGAGCCTTAGTGGGGTCCAGCCAGGGGTGGGGCCACTGTCACTTCCTGTCACTCTGTCCTTCCAGGGGCGGAACACACCCGCTGTGGCTGGGAGGGGGCCCTGCGGGTCAAAGGGCTCCATCCCCAAGGCCCTGGTTCCCATCACAGCAGGATCCCCCAAGATGGGGACAGTAGGAGCTGGCTCCTTGGGCAAGTGGCCTTTGAACCTGTCTCCTGCCAACCTCTGCCTGGGCTGCGCCTGCCGCCTTGACATCCTATTCTGCTGGGCCACCCCATAGACCCTCCTCACCCCCCTGGCCGCACGGTGCCCTTCAGGCTGGGTGGCAGGCCCAACTCCACAGCCATCAGCCCACACGCAGGGGACAGTCCAGTTCATCCATTCCCCTGCCAGTGTTGCCACAGAAAAGGCAGGATACTCGGTAGATGTGACTTGGATCAGCAGTCGATACTTTTTTAGTTCGAGTCTGTCCCGAATATCACACGGGATATAATATGTTTGTCCCCTGAAAGTCCCACTCATCTGCACAGCCTGTGGCTGTATTTGCTGACTCTGGTCTCCCTCCTCCCTCCCCTCCCCAAACTGAATTAACTCGAAGTCACACCCTGGCCTTGTCATTTCATTCTGGAACTTCCCCCCGGGTGACTGAGCCTTTGATGCTGACTGGCTGGCGATTCCGCCTCCGGTCCCCTCACTCACACGCACACGATTCTCACTGCACCTGTAATTCTTGAGCACACCCAGGAGAGCGTGTGTCGCAAAGCCCGAATGAGCAACATCCTGTGGGGCAGAGTGGGAGCCGCGAGGGGGTGGCTCCCAAGGGACCCACACGTGGTGAGTGACTGGCCACGAGGCTCCCCCGGGAAGCAAAGCCCTGCCACAGGCCCAGGTCCCATAGCCTCGGACGCTCGGGCCCTTTCCCCAAAAGCAGGTCACGGAGGCCCTTGGTGGACAGTCCAGGCAGGACAAAGGGCACAGGACCTTCGCATTGGGGGTCCCACCCTCTGTCCCCCACCCCGTCGCTGCCTAGAAGAAGGGCAGCCAGTCGGGGGACAGAGCTGGGTGGCTCTGGGACCCCACGGCCTCTCTCTGTGACTCTCCCAGCTGGGGGACGCCTAGGGTTGCCTCTGATGTGGGCCTGGAACCCAGCCTCAGTGGGGGCTGGCACGCAGCGGGCCCCACGTCCGCCCCAAGAGCGAAGTGACAGCCAGACGCCGGCAGACAGAGGACGCGCCCTGCGGCCCGGTTTGCTCCTGGGGGCGAGGGCACGGTCACGTGGCGAGATGCGGGGCAGCGGGGCCGTGCCCCAGGGTCCCCGCCTCTCAGCCTCGACCTCGTGCGACGCCGGCCGGCGGCTCCCAGACAGACGGTGGGACAGAGACTAGCGGAGGAGGCCAGGCCCCAACCCCCAGGCAGCCACTTGGCTCCCCCTGGCCTGCGGCCTACAGAAGCCGCTGACGCACGGGCTGCTTTCCCGGGGGCAAGGGGCTGGCTCTGCTGTCCAGCTCGTGTGAAGAGAAGGTCAAAGAAAATGAGAAGACGGGGCCATCTGGCAAGCGAAGGAACGAGAGATGGCTCCCAAGCGGAAGACCCGGGAACCACGAATAAGTCACTGCCTGTGCGGGACAGAGGGCTTGAGGGAGAACTGCAGTGGGGTTAGAAAGTGAGAGACTGAGCGGAGCTGTGGGTACAGTTACTGGGACGAGAAGACGCGAGAAGGGGTCAATGGCAGATTAGCTGACACAAGAACAGGCCAGAACCTGGAACACAGACTAGTGCAAACCAATCAGGACAGAAAAAAAAAAAGAGAAGAAGAAGAACGGTATTTCAGGGCACCTCTGGAATAACATCAAGCACTGAAACATTTGCATTATCGGGGGCCCAGAAGAAGACAGGGATGGACACTTGACTTAAAGAAATAGTGGCTGAAAATTTTCCTGACCTTGTAAAGGAAATGGACACCCAGGTCCAGGAAGCACAGAGAGTCCACACAACATGAACCCTGAGATCCTCACGGAGACATCGCAGTTAAAAGGACAAAGGTGAGGGGCAGGCAATCTTAAAAGAAGCCGGGGAAAGCAACATTTACACAGGGACCCTAAGGATATCAGCTGACTTATCACAAATAAACTCACCGTGGGTAAAAGGCTTTGATGCAAGACCTGAAACCATAAAATTTCTAGAAGAAAACACAGGTAGGAAACTCTTTGACATTGTTCTTCGTACTATCTTTTTGGACAACAACAGAACAAATAAGTAGATTATATCAAACTAAAAAGTTTCTGCACAGCCAAGGAAACCATCAACAAAATGAAAAGATAACCTATTGAATGCGAGAAGATGTTCTCAAATGATTTCTCTAAATAAGGGTTTAATATCCAAAACATGTAAAGAACTCATATAACTCAACATCCCCCAAAAAATCTAATTAAAAATTTGGCAGAGAACCCAAATAGACACACCTCCAAAGAAGACGTAGAGATGGCCAACAGACATGTGAAAAGATGCTCAGTGTCTCTAATCACCAGAGAAATGCAAATTAAAGCCTCAGTGAGATCTCGCCTCACACCTGTCAGAAGGGCCATCCATAGCCAATAAATTAACAAACAAGAGGGCTGGTGAGGACACGGAGAAACGGGCGCCTCGCGGACTGCAGCTGGGACTGCAGACGGTGCGGCCACTCTGGAATGTGTGGGGAAGTGCCTCGCACAAGCTACGCTGGGACCACCGAACCACCAGATATCCCGCGTCTGGGTATTGAGCCAAAGGAAACATATTTGAAAAAATATGTGTGTCCCAAGGTTCAGTGCAGCATGACTAGTGATAGCCAGCCCATGGAAGCCCCCTGAGTGCCCTCCGACAGACCACTGGGTAGGGAAGACGGAGGAAGACAGGACCGTATTCACTTAAACGCGGATTCGAAAACCCAAGGTAAACAAAGGAACCAAACGGAAACACGAAAATGAAATCCAGGCTGAGAGTAGGCAAAAGCAGATGACTTTACTGCTCCTCCTCAGGCTGCCTCGGCCTGCGCCATCACGCCGTCGATCCAGGCCACGTAGCTGGCCACACGCGTGTAGATGCCAGGCGTCCTGGGGTTGCCGCACACGCGCGATCCCGAGGTCACCACACCCACGGCGATGCCCCCGCACACCAGCGGGCCCCCGGAGTCACCCTGCATGGGACAGGGTTGTGAGGTCTGGGGCCACCCAGCAGGACCTCTCCCTGTCCTGCTGCGTCCACTCTCAGCGCTGCCACCGCAGTTCCCGTTTCTTGCTCGGGCGTCAGTCCACCGCCCCGCCCCCGCCGCAGGTCCCGCCCCGAGGCCCCGCCCAGCGCCTGGTCCCGCCCCGTCCGCCCGCCCCGCCGAGAGCCCCGCCCGCACCTTGCAGCTGTCGCGGCGGTGGCTGCTCTCGGCGCACATCATGCGCTCGGTGACGGCGCCGTCGTGGAACCTGCGCAGGTTGCAGGTGGCGCGGTCCAGCACGGGCAGGGCCAGATGCTGCAGGCGGTCGGGCCGGCGGCCCGCGTGGCTGACCACGCCCCAGCCGGCCATGTCGCAGAGAGTGCCGGCGGCCACGTCGCGGTCCTCGCGCTGCCAGGGCAGGGTCTTCACCGCGGGGCCCAGCGTGGCCTTCTCAGACAGCTGGGGGGGGGCGGGGACAGGGCAGGAGTCAGGGTCAGGACCAGGGTCCGGGGCGCGCACGGAGAAGGGGGGACCCGGCCGGGGAGGCGGGCGTAGGGGCGGGGTCCCCCAGACCTGCAGCAGGAGGAGGTCGTGGTCAATCGTGTCGCGCCTGCTGTCCGGGTGCGGCACTGCGCGCAGCACGTCGTACAGGCGCTTGGAGGACTCCGGCTGCGACAGCGAGTGCGCGCCCAG
The DNA here is from genome assembly GCA_030015415.1 of Cynopterus sphinx. Taxonomy (NCBI): domain Eukaryota; kingdom Metazoa; phylum Chordata; class Mammalia; order Chiroptera; family Pteropodidae; genus Cynopterus; species Cynopterus sphinx. The sequence goes on along the minus strand of CM057390.1, from coordinate 36,682,791 downwards.
GAGCACCCGCACCTTCCCGTCGGTCCTGGGGGGAGGGTCCACGTCAGAGACGCGCCACCCCCCTCCGCGGGCCCTTCCCCGCTTCTCGGCCCCGCGGCCCCCTTCCCGAGCGCGCAGGCCACTCACACGTCTTCCAGGCAGTGCGCGGCGCTCAGCACCCACCGCTCGGCCACCAGGAAGCCGCCGCACACGTGCTGGCCGTCCACCTGCACCGAGGCCATGTAGGGCCGCTGGTGCGCCACGGCCTCTCTGCCCCCCAGGATCCGGCCGCGGGGCTGCGCTGCTGCGGGTGGGAGCTGGCCATGAGGACTCCGGGGATGCTCGCAGCCCCGCCCTCGGACGCCTCCACGGCCCAGGACACCCCGGCCCCCCCAGAATTCCGTTGTTGGGGTCCCCCTCTCACCCCCCTCCCCCGGGGTCGCAAACTCAGATGCCTGGGAGGCGGGGACCACAGGGACGGCGCGTCGTGGGCGCCTTCCACCCCGCACACAGAGACCCCTTGTCGTGGGGCTGGGGCCCCCACCTGTCGCCGCTGTCCCTGACCCACTCACCGCATACGGCCGCTCCCAGGAGTATCAAAGCCGCCAGGCGCGCGGCGCGGTCCGTCATGCTGCCGCTGCTGTCTGCGCCGGGAGCCCGGGCGGGCGGGGCCGGCGCTCCTAGGCGGGGGGAGGGGGCCTGGTGGCTGCCAGGGCCCAACCTGGGGGGAGGGAACCCCGCCCCTGTGCTTCCACCCGCCTCGGGAGGGGTTATCTCCTGCCGGACTTTGTACCCCAGAGGGTACCTCCCGTGTCGGTGCACCTGGCACAGGGCTGGCCCCGGTGTGGGGAGCAGCACGGGGGGGGGGGCCAGTGGAGGGACGACCTGCCCCAAACTCCTCCCCCAGTCTCCCCAGAGCACCCTTCCAGCCCCCAGGTTTCGCAAGGACAGCTGGAGGCGCAGCCTGTAAACAACCCACTTCCTCATGTCTCCCTCCTCCTTTCTTTCCCTCCTCCTACTCGGAGAGGAAATCTGTTAGGGGTGGGAGAAGGTCACCCGACACCCTGTCCTCCTGCTGTAGCTCTGGAGCCTGGCACCCCAACAAGCAGAATGTTGAGAAGGTGCTGGGTAGGGGCATCTGGAAAGACTCTGCCTTCAACGGGAAAATTTAAATGGAAAGTTCGGGATCCGCCTGCAAGTGTGCCTTGATCCAGGCACCTTGAACAATGCCAGGCTGCTGCCTCTGGTTGTGCCTTTCCTCCTTGATGGTTTCTCTGCTCACCAGGCTCCCCTGCCATGGCCCCAGGGGCCGCACACTCAGCCCAGTAGTGGTGGCTAGGGGGTCCCTCTCCAAATTCCCCATTGCTCTAGCCAATGTCCCCAGGCTGCCTCTGATTGGCTGAGCTTGGGTAACGTGCCCCTTTCCAGCCTGGGTCAGGCTGGCAGGGGATAGCGGGTTATGATAGGTCACATGCTTCTGGGTCACATGGCAGTCCGCAATGTGGGGATGGTGGGCCAACATCTCATGAAACTGTGGGGTGGTGCCGGGACGGGGAGGGTGGGGCGGACCCCAGATGACCCCAGCGAGAACAGTGCACAGACTTTCCCGTTTTCTCTCTTCTCGCAGTGCATCACGTCATCACACAGAGAAGAACAGAAGACAGCCATGTGACCTGTCAGGTCCCAGCACACTCCCTTACTAAGAGCAGAGGCTCTGTGAACAGAAGCCCAAGAGGATACATGGAGCCCGGACTACGCAAGTGTTGGAAATTGTAAAAAATTTGGAAACAACCCAGGAAGATGGGGCCATTCAATAAACAGCCCGACTGTCCCCAGAAGCCATGGGCACATGGGAAGACCTCCTGGGTGGAAAAAGCAATTGAGTGACCGCCAGCCCTTGGGAAAGGTGACATGAGGGGACAGCCTGTGGGAAGAGCAGTTGAGCCCAAGGAACAGACAAAGCAAAGGCCCCGAGGCAGACCCAGGCTTCTGAGCTCCAGCGGGAGGGGCTGGGGGCCAGGGGACGAAGAGGCAGAGGAGATTATCCCAAAATCATCGTGGCAGGGGCGGCGTGACCTGGTGTAGTTTCCTGTCATTGATTTGCTTGCTTGGGTCACTGTTTCCTCCCCCACTGTCAGACGGTGAGCTGGGTGATGGCAGAGGCCACGTGTGTCGGGGTCCCCGCCTGTGGCCCCAAAGGGCTCCTTCCGCAGCCCAGGAAGACAGGAGAGGGCCACAGGTCGGTCAGTTCCCTCAGGACTTCCATCGGGCCTGTGAGATGCCTTGGGAATCGTCTGCTCTGCCCCTGCCTTGTGGGTGATGGAGCAAAAGGCTGGGGAGGTGGGGATGGCTCATCTGTCACTGAGCGAGACTCCCAAACTCCGACTAGGCCCTTCCGGAACGACACCTCAGAGGGAGACGGAGGCTCGGAGACAGCGAGCAGGCAGGTGGTCCAGAGTCAATCAGAGCTGAGACCCAGAAGCCGGCATCCGGCTCCCGCGCCTGCCTCCCCCCGCACCGTCCTTCCCCGCCTGCACCCGGGCCGCGGTCAGCAGACACCTGCCGGCGCCTGGGCCCCGGCCACCTGCAGAGCTAACTCGGTCCCGGAGAAGCGGGCTTCACGGAGGGAAACGGAAACGGCACCTGCATCCTCTCCCGGAGGGCGGGAAGGCGCACGTTCGACCCCAGTGCCGCGACTTGGCCGCCACCTGGTGGCGCGTCCTCGGGAGACGCCCCGGAGCCCCCCGACCGCTCTCAACCCCCATCGCACGAGCAACTGGCACCCAGACGCGGTCTTCGAGACAGAGGGGGCTTTTATTGTGCGGGCCCGGGGCAGCCCCTTCTAGGGGGCCCTGCCGGCCGGGTCCCTGGGGTGGGCGCGGGGCTGGTCGCTGGGGCCGCGGATGACGGATTCGATCCAGTCTGCGAACTGCGCGACGGGGGCGAAGGCGTCGGGGTACAAGCCCGAGCCGCAGCGATCCGTGATGAAGGAATCGATCCCGTGGACCAGCCCGTTGCACACCAGCGGGCCCCCGGAGTCCCCCTGTGGGCGGGGCCTGGCGCGGTCAGGGGCGGGGCGTCCGCGACCCCGCCCCCGTCCCGGTCAACAGCCCTCCGTGGGCCCGGGGCGCAGTCCCGGCCGCGGACCGGACGGGGGCGGGGGCCGAAGTGGGGATGCGCGGGGGGCGGGGGTGCCGGGGTGGGGATGTGCGGGGGGGGCGGGGCCGGGGTGGGGTGGGGATGCCCGAGGGGCGGGGGCGTGCGCAGGCTCGACATGCGGGGGGCGGGGGCGGGGTGGGATGGGGATGCCCGAGGGGCGGGGGCGGGCGCAGGCTCTTACGAAGCAGATGCCCGCGCGCCGGCGGGGCACCAGGGTGCACACGTTGGTGGGGCGGCACTGGGCCGTCACCACAGTGACGTTGAGCTGCTGCAGCACCCTGGCAGTCGGCCGGTTCGTACCCAGCTGGCCCCAGCCCATGGCCAGGCAGCGCACGCCGTTGCCCACGCCCTGGCCCTGCCGCGGCAGCTGGGCCACGCGCACGTTGGCGTTGATGGTGGCCGACCCGTTGAGCTGCGGTGGGCAGGAGAGGGCGCCAGGGGGTCGCGCGGGGCGGTGGGCACGGACCCTGCGCCCCCAGACTCCGTTTCCCCGCATGAGCCCCCCCCATGGTCCTGGTCGCCCACGCGGTGAGAGGCCCCCCGCCCAGGCCTCAGTCTCCCCAGCGGTGAAGCAGGAGCAGCCACGGTGGCTCAGGGCGTCCCCGGACGCGTCTGAGAGCAAGAAACGGCGGGCTCCGCACAGCCCACCACGGGTACCGCCAGCGACGCAAGGCGCCCGGGTAGAGGACGACTCGGAGGGCACCGGCAGGCTGCAGCGGGGGAGGGGGCTCCTCTTTGTAGCCTCCCCTCGGCCCGCGGGCGGAATTTCGCCCCATTTCGTTAAGACAGGGCAGGGCGCAGGTGGTCAGCCCGGCCTGCGGGTGGGGCTCCCGGCACCAGGGTACCTCAGGCGGGGGCGGAGGCAGGGGGACGGCCCGCCCAGCTAGAGCCCCGAGGGACCTCAGCGCCGGGCCCCCCCAGGCCCCACCTGCAGGAGCGCGATGTCGTTCACCAGGTTCTGGGCGTCGAAACCGTTTTGGAAGACCTCCTGCACGGCGAAGGTCTGCCGGGTGCGCTCCCGCTGCCGCAGGTTGTGTGCCCCCAGCACCACCTGCACGGTCTGTGAGTTCCTACAGGCCACAGGGGTGCAGGAGGGGACTCGAGGTGGCCCTGGGCGCTGGGATGGCGGCAGACCCCAGAGCCCAGTGGAGGGGAGCCCGGCCTCCCTTGCAGATACCTGCCTGAGTGCCCCCACTTGGGCCGTCAGTGGGGTCCCCTGGAGGAGCCGGGGCCCTGGCCTCACCCCTCTTTGACCAAAGGCGCCCACTGGAGGGGTCACTCACATTCTGTTCACACAGTGTGCGGCCGACATGACGAAGTTCGGGGCCACCAGGGTACCGCCGCAGAAGTGGCTTCCTCTGCGTTGTAGGGACACCATGAAGGGCCACGCGTGGGGCCGGGCCTGCTGGCCACCCACGATCTCAGACGCCAATGCAGGGCCTGGGGACAGCGGGGATCAGGGACGGCGAGTGCCGCGGGGGGGCCCTCCAGCTCCCACAGGTCAGGGCCCTTCACACCCTTGTCACCAGAAGAGGAAACCAAGGCACAGAGCATGGCCGAGCTCCGTTCAGCTCTGGACCCCTGGGCCCAAACCCCAGGCTCCGGACTCCTCGCCACTCTGACCTCAGGCTCCTCTTCCAGAAGTGAGCCTCCCCATCCCAGCCAGCCCCGCCCCCCCATGAGGACGAGGGGGCACAGTGGGGAGGAGGGAACAGACACTCAGGGCCAGACGGACAGACGTGCAGCCCCACTCACCACGCAGCAGCACGGCCAGCAGGACGGAGGTCAGGGCCGGGCCGGAGAGTCCGCAGCGTCGGGCCATGGCCGGGAGGGGCTGGTGTCTGCCCCAGGCCCACCCCAGGCCCTCTTATGGCCTGGCCCGGGGGCGGTTGCATTGCCCCACTTCCTCCCCACCCCCAGGACCAGCACTGATGTGGAGGCGGGTTGGGGGAGGGGCGCGAGGGGCACGGGGCGGCTCCTCGGGAAATTCAGGACCCGCGATTGACTCTGAAAGCCGGACAGACGGTTTCGTGCTGTACGACCGTGTCCCGAGTGTCCTGATGCAGAAAGCCAGTCGCCCTTGGCCACAGCGTTCCAGGTCCACCGGGTGGCCTGTGTTCCTTCTGCACCTGGCCACCCTGGGCCCGGAGGCCGTTGGCTGGGGTCCCTTGCTTCCTCGCTTCACCCAGGCACGGTGGCCATGGTAGAGCTGTGGGGCCCCCATTCGACATGAGGAGACTAAGGCACAGTGAGGTGTCCTCTGTGAGTTCCTGCCCAGTGACTCGGGGGGCGAGCCGGGGCTCGAAGCCGGACCCCACGATGCACAGCAGGCGACTCCCTTCCGAAGCATGTGCTGTCCACCTCCCTCCCCAGGCCTGGCCTGCCAGCTTCCTTCAACTGTCTCCATGACGGAGACCTCACTCCCAGGCGGGGCCCATCAGTCTCGGGTCGTCAGTAGGGGTTCTGGGGAAGAACCCTCCCAACCTGCTTGACCGAACCCTGGGCCCACCCCAGGCAGTGGGGCTCTTCTGGGAGAGGACTTCTGCCTCGGCCTGGGGCTGGACCGTGCTGTCCAGCCAAACTCAAGAGCTTCCACCTGGTCCGTGGAGAAACTCAGGCCAGATGATGGAGCTGGGGTCCCCCTGGGGCCCAGCCCCCACCCTGTTCCTCTCCCCACATCCCCCAAAATACTCCAGCTGCAACGGCCACCAGAGCCAAGGCTGTCGCAAGAAGCAACGTTCCCCTGGCCCTGGCAGGATTCAGGGGAGGGGACCAACGGATCCATCTCCAAGGACAGGAGGGTGGGGACCCTGGGGGCGTCCCACTGGTCCCGGGGGCCCCCTCCATGTGTGGCCACATGGGGCCACCTGAACCCCCATGAGTTCTGCAGAGGATGATGGCCCTGCTCGTCCAGAGTCCGGCATACAGCAGGCGCTCAGCGCCTCCCCTTCATTCCCCGCTTCTCCACATGCGCTGGTCAACCAGTCCCGCCCCCTCCCCCCTCAGCAGGGTCCCCCGAAGTTACCCCAAAGCACTTAGTAAGCATCTGCTGCACACGCAGCGCTGTTTCCAGACCACAGGGCGGGGGGAATGTGGAGGAAGCCATGTCTTTGGGAAGGAGGTGGCTCAGGCAGGGACTCCCCATTTAACCAAAGCTGCATTCATTGAGCGCCACCTGCATACCATGTTCACACATCTCATGGGGGTCAAGCACATCGACGGGGTTCCTGTACTGCTGTGGCCACTTGCCCACTACATCACCTCGGGCCACCGACATGATGATGGCCTCCATCTCATAGGGTCATCCCAAGGACTGAGCGAACGAACACGGGTAAGGTCTTAGATAAGGAGGTGAAATCCTGGAGGGTTTATTAGCCATGGCTACCGCCGAGAGGGGCGGGTGGCAGTGGTCTGGTGTACAGGCTGGGAGCCTGGCACTGGGCTGCGGACTTGTCTTGACACTGGCAATGCCCTGTGGTGAGCTGTAGAGCTCACAGGTGAGACTGCGCTTTGGGGTCTGAGTGCCGCCCCAGGGAGAAACGTGGCCTGGGTGTCTTTCCCTGCTGTTGGAGGCCTGGGGTCCCCTGAGCTGCAGGAAGTGATCCCCAGCAGTGCAGGCCCCACCCGGGAGCCCTCGAGGACGCCTCGCCTCGGACACCCCTCAAGCCTCGCGTTCTGATTACCCCGCTGGCTGTTCGCGGGCATTTGCCTTGCCCTGAGCCCCAGCCCGGCCGACCTGACTCGCCAGCCCCCACGACTCCACCGTTGGGCCTGGTCCTTGCTGCGCAGAGCTTCCCAGGGCCTCTCTGCACGTGCCTGGGCCCCTGGGAGACAGAGCCCCTGGCTGTTCCCAACATCCGCTTGCAAACTGCCACCCACAGCGCCGGGGGCTTTTTCTAGAAACCACGTCCCCCCCTGGGGTCCTGGGGGATGCAGGGAATTCCCGGCCACCCCCGCCACTCAGCGGGGTACATTCCCAGGACTCAGCCATGTCCCCTGTCTCCACGCATGTTTGCTGCTGTCACTGCTGCTGTGAACCCATCACAGCGTCTCCCCTCTGGGGGCCCGCCGAGGCGCGGGAGGCCTGGGACGCGTGGAGGGTGAACTGGGCAGGCCTGGGAGCTCTGGCTCCCGCTCCACCGTGTATGCTGCCACCAGGGGGTGGCAGAGCGACTCGAGAGGCAAGAGCCGGCTCCCAATCCCCATGTGTGCCCCGAGCAGTGTGTCCCCTCTCTGAGCCTCGATGGCCTCATTCCAGTGGCCTCTTGCCCGCCAGCCAGTGACCCCAGCGTCCCAGCTTGGGCATCTCCTTAGGCCCGTGCAGCTCATGTCTGCTGCTCTGCCCGCCACCTCCCGCCCCCCACTGCCCTGACCACCCCGCCCCCACCTCGCTCCATCCCATCCACACGCCCCGATGCCCCATGCCCTGGCCCTGCCATGTCCCTGCCCAGGGCCCTCCCCCCATGTTTCTGCTCATGCCATGGCACTACTGCCTCCTCCAGGAAGCCTCCCTGACAGCCGTTCTGCCCACACCTGACAGGACCCAGGCTGCATGTCACATGGCCTGGTCCTCCTGCAGCACCCTGAGCCTGAGACAGAGAGCCGGACGCTCCGAGGAGGGCCGGGCCGGAGGTCTGGATAGTTCTGGGGAGCGCCTGGGGTGACGCCCTCTCCCGGACAATGGAACCAAGGTGCAGATGGGCAGCAACTCGCCTGGGACCACGGTGGCGGGACTGGATGAGAACCGTGTTTTTGGGTGCTGGGGGAGTGGGACCCACTGTGGCCGGCCTGCAGGCCTTGGCTCCACATGCCCATCCGGACCCCAGAGTCTGGGGACTCAGAGTTGGGGACCCCCTCCCCCACGCCTCCCCGTGTGAGAAGGACAGGCAGGAGGGGGGGCGTTCAACTTTTATTGATGGCACGTGTGGCTGGCCCCTGGCCCCCGGCCCCCGGCCCCCGGCCCCCTGACAGGACTCGCTGTCTGGCCTCAGCCCCAGGCGCCGGAGGTGGGGCTCAGGGGCTGCCACCGCCGCCCGTGCCCCTCAGCACAGACTGGATCCAGTCCATGTAGAGCGACACGCGGGCGAAGAAGTCGGGGTACTGCTGGTTGGCGCACTCCTTGATCAGGAAGGAGTCCACAGCCTGGAGGATGCCGTTGCAGATCAAAGGGCCGCCGGAGTCTCCCTGGGAAGGGCAGGGACAGGGCGCTCAGTCCCCAGGCCGCTGCCACGTCGGGGAGACAGCAGCCAGCAGCAGCCTGGCACCATTTAGGAGTAAAACGTTTCCAGCCCAGAATTTTCTTTCAGACGCGCAGATAACGAGGGAGACAAGGCCACTCTGGGTGACACCGGGCATTTGTGGCCTCCTGCTGTGTGCCCGAGGCCCCAGGCCCAGGCCGGGCTGGGCTCCCGCACCTCCCCAGGGTCTGGAGGCAACCGAGGTGGAAAGTCCCCAGACCCAGGAAGGCCAGCAGGTGCGACGTGAGTGCACCTGAACCCTCACGCGGGGCATGCCCCCTCCAGGTGCCCAGTGAGGAGAGGGGACACCGACGGCAGCCCGCCGCCCACCCCGCCTCCCCGGGGGGCAAACCTGGCACCCCCTCCATCCAGGCAGCGCCACCCATGGTGTGGCGCCCCGGGAGCCGGGCGGGTACGTACGAAGCAGATGCCAGCTTTGCGACGGGGAACGAAGGTACACACGTTATGTGCCCGGCACAGGATGGTCACCACAGTGACGTTGAGCTCCTGCAGGACGTGGGCCGTTGGCTTTCTTGTGCCTAGCTGGCCCCAGCCCATGGCCAGGCATTGGGTGCCTTGGGGCAACAGCTGGCCCTGCTCGGGGAGTCGGGCCACCGCCACCTGGGCGTTGAGGTTGGCCGGGCGCTCCAGCTGGGGACAAACAAGGGGGGTGGGCAGTGAGGCCCCGTCTCCGGACCCCACAGACACCCAGTCCTCGCATCCACTAGAGTCCTGAGCACCCCACGGTACAGTCTCTGGGCCTTTACACACGCTATTTCCTCCACCCAGTCCCCTCCCACCCGCTCTCGGGTTCTACCTTGGGGGTCCCCTCCTCCAGGGAGCCTGCCCTGATTGACCTCTAAACCCAGCCAGGACCCAGGTTTACGTTCTCTGACACCATGGGCCTCCCCTTTGTAGCATTCGTCACTGCGGCATGCATTCACTTACAAAGCACGTATTGGGTGCCAACTGCATGCTCCGTCCTCTGCTAAGCCCCGGGACCCTACCTCTGCCCTCCGGGGCCTGATCTGTGTCCGGGAGGGGCCAAGTGGAGGAGACTGACATATGGTCAAGGGAAAAGAGATGGCGGATCCGGAATCGGCGCTGTCGCTCCCGTGGAGGTGGGGGGCCCTCTCGCTGAGAAGGGGACAGGCCCACGTGTGGCTCTCCCCAGCAGGCCACGCCTGCTCGGGCATGGGCCTGGCACACCGCGCCAGCCCACCCACCTCCAAGATCAGGACGTCGTTGAGATGCTCCTCAGGGTTGTAGCTGTTGGTGAACTGGCGGACGACAGAGAGCTTCTGCTGGCTGGGCTCCTCCACCCGCAGGTCGTGGGCCCCGAGCACCACGTCCACCAGGGCCAGCGGTCTGGGGGGTCAGGGCGCTCATCACGGGCCCCCACATCCCATCCCCCCACCCTCCCGGGTGGCCTGCAGCTCAGGGCACAGCTCCCTTGAGGTTACCTCCCCCCAGACCAGAGCAGGGCCCCCCACAGACCCAGAGCGGGGCCCCCCTGGGGCACGCACAAGTTCTGCAGGCAGTGGGCCGCGGTCAGCACAAATCTGGGGTGGATCAAGGTGCCCCCACAGAAGTGGCTGCCTATTATCTGCAGTGACGCCATGTAGGGCCGTGAGTGGGGCTCGGCTTCCCGGCCGCCCACGATCTCGGCCGCCTGAGCTGCACCTGGGGACATGTGGTGTCAGCAGCTATCCCTGGCCCCCCTCCCCAGGAGGGCAGCTCTGGGCTTCGCCCATTTTAAAGGTGGGAAAACGGAGTCAAAGTCCCAGAGCTCCCCCTCGCTTCCTCCCTCCCCTGAGAGTGTTCAGCCCACGCATGTCCTGCCCTGGTCCTGCCTCGGTCTCCCTGCCGGCGCCAGGAAGGCGCTGGGCTGGTGTTGTGGGTGGACAGTGCCCAGAGTCTGGACGGGTGGATAGGTGGACACATGGCCCCACTCACCAGCCAGCAGCGCGGCCAGCAGAACTGAGGCCAGGGCAGGGCTCGAGGGCCTGTGGTTTGGGGTCATGGTCGGGCAGGGCTCCGGTCCCCCGCCAGCCACCTCTCTTATAGTCTGACACTTGGAGGCCGTTGGGGTTGCCCCACGCCCGGGCCGAGCATCCACTTCCTCCTTTCAGCTCCATGGCCACCAGGAGCTGGGGGTTGAACCACATTCCAGGAGGATGCGCGAGCGACCGGCTCGGGGTCCCCTGGACAAGGGGCAGCACGACGCAGCCCTCAGAGGCACACACACACCACGCTCCATGACCCCTCATTGGGTCCCTGTGGCTCCAGCCGAACAGGACGTGGCTGGCGTGTCCATGCCCCAGGGTGAGTCCCATTCGTGGGGACTGAAAAAGGGGTGGGAAAAGCCGGGGGGGCCACAGAGCTATGTGCCCTTCCTGAGACCTGTGAGTTCTCGCACCGGTGATTCTGCCCTGAGGGGTCACTGGGACAGATCTGGGGACGTCGGCGGTGGTCATGCTGGGGTGTGCTCCTGCCATCGAGCATGAGGGCCAGGGGTGCTGCTCGCCCCCACAGTGCCCAGCACGGGCCCACAGAGAGCGATCCACCGGGACCTCCACGCCGCTGAGACCTGGTTAATTTGGGAAAAACCTGAGTTCCCTCCCTGCTCGCAGGCGACACCAGAATAAATCCCCTGGTCACAGGGGACAAGGCAGGTGGCCCCCACGTCTGAGTCAGGCTCTGTGGTTAACTGTGTGCAGCCTCCCAGGACCTCAGAGGGGCCGGTGACAGCAGAGTCTCGCAGGGACCATGGCGGTCCCCTCCCCCCGGGGGTTAAGGACCGAGGCGCTGGCACCAGTGCAACTGGAGGGACCCTGAGAACATGACACCTGGCGAGAGGAGTGGCGCATGACCCGTCCAGAGCAGGCACGTCCACGCACAGGAAGTGGACTCAGAGTTGGGGGTTGGGAGAATGTTCTGGCACTGGATCGAGGTCGTGGTTCCCTAACACGGTGATGTTCCAGGTGCCACTTACATGGGTGAGGCCCGTGGTTTGCGGAGTGTGTGCCAATAAGGATGGGACCGGAAGGGGAGAACACAGGTGCCAGATGACTCGCCCTATAGGGCCTGGGGGTCAGCCACCCATAGGGGGCGGCCCAGAGCCCCCAGGCCTGGGCCAGGCAGGAGACTTCAGGGGGGCCTGTCTGGAGGCGGAGGGAGCGGGGGAGGGGCGGGCCCCTGGCTGGTGTGGGGGAGTTGAGGGGAGCGGGAGAAGGTAATTGTCACAGGTGGGGAGCCCTGGGGCTGGGGGTCGGGCTGGCAGGCAGAGGGGAAGTGGGGGCTGGAAGCTGTGGCCCCGGCCCCCTCCCACTCCCGCTGTGGGTGGCGCAACCAGCAACGGCCACGGGGATGGGTCACCTGGACCCGGGCATGGAGGCAGGGGGGTGGGGCTCAGCTCGTACTGTCCCCGTCTGGTCTGTCTGTCTGTCTCCTCTCCTCTCTTGGAAAAACTTTCTCTTCTTGAGTGTGGCAGTGTGGGGGGCTCAGGGTGAGGGACCATGTGCACTTGGGCCTCAGTTTCCTCATCTGAATGAGGAGCAGACAGCAACTTGGCCTAAGTCCCCGCAGGGACCCGGGCGGGTCTGGGCGCCAAGCCAGTGGCATCGCCCTGAAGCCCACGTCCCAGGAGCACTGGCCTGGGGGGCGGCTGGGAGCGGTGTCTGGCCTTGCCTGGGCCATGACAGTGTCCCCCACCCCCGCCCCCTGGCGCCGGGATGACTTGAAAGTCTCACACACAGCCCCAGGGAAGCTGACAGGCACTCCTGGGCTTCTGGGCACCCCCCACAGCTGAGAATGTCACACGTGCGTGTGCACACATGCACACACGCAAGCAGCTCTGCCCCCCGTGTCCCATGAAGACCCCGCAGGTCAGTGAATGAGGCGCCTCCAACTCTACACAGCCGCGGCGTGCTTCCCGGGTGGACGAACCAGGCTTTGTGCACTTTGTGATCACCTCCTGGGGACACTGGCTCATTTCGGGGCTCTTTTCCTCCCAGCCATGTGGCAGGAACCTTGACCCTCATCCCTGCAGGGTGCAGTGTGGCAGGGGGGGCAAAGCCTGGGGAGGCGCTGCTGCCTCGCCTCAGAGGCCCATGTCCACCCTGCCAGGGAGACCCAGCTACCTGGCCACCCAAGCAATGCCCAGGATTCTCCAAAGACTTGCACATCCCCCGGGTCAGGAAACCGGCACCTTTGAGCAGGTCAGCTCCCGTTTCCCACACAATGGGTCCGAGTCTTCAAGATTCTGCTGCTGCTTCCCTGTGAACCGTCCGCATTTTCACCCCCGTTCACGTTACGGGCCGATGTTCCGTTCTTGATGGTTGGGTGCTCTTTACATATTAAATTTATGATAATTCTATCTGTCAGGGACTACAGACATTTAGGTACACACACAGACGCAACGTAATGTACCACAATAATGACATCATTTAAGTCCTTATTTTCGTAAAAGACTCAGTTTCACCAACGGTGCTAGGTAAGACTCAATTCTGCTCGTGGGTGATCCTCACGTATTTATGATTTACTGGTTACGCTGTCGTTCTTGGTGTGTCAGGCTCGGCAGTCTCAGCCATTCAGCGGGCACAGTCTTCGGCCAGTGCCCATGTGTCTTCTCGCTTGGCTGCACAGCACATTCTCAAGCGGAGTGAGAGGTGCCTAAGGGGGTCGTGACCTCTCAGACTTGGGTGCACTAGCTGTGACGTCGGGCAAGTCACCCACCCTCTCTGAGCCTCGGTGCTGCCCCGGCCCGGTTCTCATGGCTGCCCCGGTTTTCAAGAGCGGCCCGCGGTTTGCTGAGCAGAGGGAGATAAGGTGGGAGAGTTACCAGCCGGACCTACACTGCCCGCCGCCCTGGGGCCTTCTCCCTCCACAACCATCAGCCCTCTGTCTCCAGGTAAGGAGACCGAGACTCCCCAGGGCCCCCTTCCCCTCTCTGGGGTCCCCATTTCCCTCTCTAAGCCCCTCATGCCTCCCCTACTCATCGGCCAGGCAACACCCTATGGATCCCGAGCTTCCTCCTTCTCTGAGACCCTTCCTTCCCTGAGCTCCCTGACCTCACAGGCCCCTCTGTGCCCCTTGAGGCCTTCCCCTTGCCCCAGGGCACACCCTGGCCCCACAGCCCCCGCCCAGTGCACCAGACCCCTCCTCCCTGGCTCCTGGGAGCAGCTGGCCATCAAGGTCAGCTCAAAGATGGCTCAGGCCCCGCACACCCGTTCCGGGACTGCTTAGGACCAGTCTGGCTGTGTGGCCTGGGCCCAGTCTCTTCCCTCTCCGAGCCTCGAGTCCCACCTGTGCCTCTCCCCCTGTGGCTGGACTGCCAGCGGAGATACGGACGCCTGGCCTGGGCGGACACGCAGCAGCCTTGGAGGCTACCCGCAGGCCGGCCAGCAAGGGCAGGAGCACAAGTGCTGGCACGGCAGGGAGGCTGTGGGTGGCTGTGGACGGGCACCCTCATACCCTGGGCCTCAGCTGGGAGGCGGCGGCACCCCCCACCCAGGCACAGGGTGCAATGAGGATAGAAGGGCGAGCCCCGTTCCCAGAGCCGAGGCAAGCATCATCGGTTACCACGAGCGAGCGAGGTTCTCAGCAGCACCCGCATGCTCTGCCCCTGCTGCCTGCTAGAAGCTCAGGCCTGGGCCCCCAGCTGGGCCTTGTGACACGGAGCTGGTCTGGCCACATGCCCCCTGCCAGGCCCCCCACCCTGATATTCCCCAGACGTGCCTCTGGGCCCTCCAGCTGTTAGGAGGGTCCCCCTGAGGCACCCAAAAGTGATTGCCCCATTTCCCCACGCTCCTGAGGCCCCAGAGTGCGGCTGTTTGTGGTCGTCTTTCAACACCAGATTCCCAACGGCCGCCTGTGCCGCCCCTCGGGCGGGCGGGGAAACCAAGGCCAGTCTGGCGCCAGGCCGGGGGAGGCAGGAGCTCTTCTGATGCCCGACACCGCAGAGGGGTCAGAGGTCCCAGTGCGGTTCCGACTCTCCGGAATGGAATCTGCTGTCAGGGCAGCATCTTCTGTGGAAAACGTGGAGATGTGTCTGGGCGGAGTGGGGCGGGGCATGGAGCTGAGACCGAAGGTGGGCTCCCCAGTGCAGCCCTCGCTGGGCTCTACCCGGCCGCAGGGGGTGCCCCAGCGATGGCGAATAAACGACCCCAAAGCCATCCTGCCCTTGGGGGCTCGGCGACGTCGGCCGGTGGTTTAAGTTCCCCGGGCCTCAGTTTCCTCACTCGTCGTAAGCTGGGGGCTCAGCCAGGCCCCCCCCCATAGGGCCGTGTGTGCAAACGCCGGGAACGGCGAGCGTTGCCTGCCCCGCGAGGCAGGGTAATCACCGCCGGGGCCCGGCCCGACGCGCACCCCCGGGCCCCCGCGCCGCGCCGGGGCCGGCGCGGGCCTGCGCAGGGCCCGGCGAGGGGCCGGAGCAGCCGGTCCGAGGGTGGCCTCGGTGGGCGCGGGCCCGGGAGTGGGGAGGGGCCGGCGCGCACCAGCCCCACTTCTTTGTCTCCGAGCGCGCGGCGCCCGGGGAGCTCGCCATGGAGACCCGCGCGGCTGGGCGGGCGCAGAGTGGGGGGGAGCGGCGCGGGGCGGGGGCGTCATAGACGGGAGGGGGGGGACCGGAGAGGCGCAGGGTAGCCGGAGCCCCGGGAACCCGGGCCCTCGCCCCGCGCCCCGCACCGATGGACGGGAGGGCACCGCAGGCCCCGGCGCCCGCCGGACCCCGCGGGCCGCCGCGACCGCCGGGCCTCAGCGCCGGGGGAGGCGGGGCGCGCGCGGCGGGGAACCGGCCCCGACGCGCCGAGACAAAGAGCCCCCGCCCCTCGCGCCGCACAACGGGCTTGGCCGACACGGGGTCTCGGGGCCGGGCTGGGTCCCCGCGCCGCCCCCGCCCGCGCGCGCGTCCCCGCTTCCCCCGCGGGGGCGGGGCGCCGCTTTGTGCTCCGCGCTCCGCAGCCCCCCGCGCCGCGGCCGCCGGCTCCGCCTTCCGAGCGCCCGCGCGACAGGTGAGGGGCTCGGTGCCCACCGTCCGCTGTCCCCGCACCCCCGGGCCGCCCGGGGTACCCGCTCCGGCCCGCACCCCCAGGCCAGGCCGCCCCGCGGGGTCGTCGCGCCTCCCTCGGCCCCTCCGCCGCGTGGGGCGCGGCAGCCGGCGCGCGGGGAGGGCCGCAGTGAGCGGGGCGCGGGCAGGCTGCGGGGACGCCCGCTCCCCAGCCTCGGTTTCCCCGGGAGGCTCCTGCGCATCCTTGCCCGCCCCTCCCCCACCGTGACGGGCGCCGGGGCCCCCTAGGACTCAGTCCGCGCCCCCCCGCCCCGCCTCCAGCGCGGCTTTGTCCCCTCCACGCGCGGCCTGCGGCGCCGGCGGCACCATGATCTCCACCAAGGAGAAGAATAAAATCCCCAAGGACAGCATGACGCTCCTGCCCTGCTTCTACTTCGTGGAGGTGAGGGGGCGCGCGGCGGGGTCCAGGCACGGGGCTGAGCCTGGGGCGCGCCCGGGGCCGGAGCCGGAGGCGTGGGGCGCTGCCGCGTGAGCAGGAGCCCAGGGCGCAGCAGGGCGTTCCAGGCTCGCTGCAGGCCCGGGCCGCCGCTGGGCCGCGGGACCTTCCGACCTGGCCGGGGCCACCGTGAGGGGCCGGAGGAGGCGCTGGAGGCTATGAGGGGGTGCGCTGGGGGAGGGTGCAGAACCTTCCCCCAGCCTTGGGGCTCTGAAGGCCGGGGTCCTCGCTCAAGTACCTCCTGGGCGATGCTGCTGGCTGGTGGGCTCCCTCTCACGGCCGGTAAGACAGGCCGGGCACAGAGTGAGGGCTTAACAGTGTTTAAAAATAAAAGGATGCATTCAGCCAGCGGGCACCGAGCAAACGCTGACCATGGTGCCAGTGACCTTTATCCATCTGGTGAGGGGCAGCACAGACTCCAGCCCCCACAGCGCAGCCTCCGCCCCTGGAGATGCCCACAGGCACTTAGCAACCCTCCGGAGCATGGGCCCGCTCAGCTCCTGCCAACCGAACTTTGTTATTCCTCCTCCAAGAGCCCCCAGCCCAGCCCCTCCCTCTGTTCTAGCCCTGACCACGGGGCGAGGGCCTTCTGTCCCACCTTGTACCCTCTCCCGGGCTGGACAGACAGCTGACGTCCCTCTTGTGTGTACAAGACAAGGCAGAAGTTAAGATGAGAGCCTCTCGTAGGCTTCATCCGTGCCTCAGTTTCCTCAGCTGTAAAATGGAGGTGGAGGCTTCCCAAGGTAGCCAGACTCCCTCAGATACCCACACATTCTCCAGCCCCCTGCCCGCCCCCTGTGGGTGTTTGAGTTTGAGACACTTGGACCTCGGAAAGTTTGCTTTCGTCAGAAAGGTTCCGCTGGAATCCGTGCTCCATGGCTGTGGCCCACATGAATAAGTGAGTGGCCTATCTTGAGGAACCACGCCTGTGACGTGGTCAAGAACAGCTCAGCTGGTCTCCGGCCACGCCACCCTGAATAAGCCCGATCCAGTCTGATCTCCGAAGCTAAGCAGGGTTGGGCCTGGGCGTAAAAAAAAAAAAGAAGGGATTGTAAACTGACAAGGTCCTTGCAATCTGTGAGGTCAACCAAGGCTTAAAAAAAAAAGAGAAAAGAGAAAAGAGCAGCTCCGCAGTCCTAACCTCAGTCTCACAGTCTGTACCTCATGGGTGGCATGGGCATCCCGGACCATCATGTATGATGCATGCCCAGCTCGTGGGGTGGGAGGGGATACGCCAGCATGTGCAGAGGACAATAGCATCAAGGAGTGCCTCAGTGAATTCATTCACTTATTCATTCATTCAGCACCTGCCATGGGCGAGATGCCCACATTCTTAGGGCTGAGTGGCAAGTTGGCACATAGAGATATGGGGCCCAGAGGAAATAAAGCAGCAAAAGGGATGGATGGCCACGGTTGTGTGCGGGGGGCACCACAGGGATGTCCGCGGGCATCATGCATCCCTGAGAGGAAGAGCCCAGAGGTGGGATCGTGTTTGCTGTTTCTGAGTTGTTCAAGGTGGCAAGGGCGGCCCTGATGAATGAAGTGGGTGGGCGATGGGTGGATTGGTGGGTGATGGATAGATGGATGGGGGGATGAGTGAGCAGTGAATGAATAAAAGGAGGGCTAGGAAGGAGGAAAGACACATGGGTGGATGATGGATGGGTAAATCTGGTGAACGAACTCATGGGTGGGAGAACAGTACGATGGGCCACAGCACGGGTGGGTGGGTGGGTGCTTGGGTGGATCAGCGGATGGGACTGAACGCACAAATGGAAGCCCCAGTGGGAGGATGCGGGGTGGGGTGACCTGGCCGTCGCCGCCCGGCAGCTGCCCATCGTGGCGTCCTCCGTCGTGTCCCTGTACTTCCTGGAGCTCACGGATCTCTTCAAGCCGGCCAAGGTGGGTTTTCAGTGCTACGACCGCACGCTCTCCATGCCCTACGTGGACACCAGCGAGGAACTCATCCCGCTGCTCATGCTGCTCAGCTTGGCCTTCGCGGCGCCCGCGGCCTCGGTGAGTGCCGCGCCGGGGGCCGGGCCGCCCGCGGGCGCCGCGGCCGCCACTGAGCAGCACACGTTCGGCAGATCATGGTGGGCGAGGGCGTGCTGTACTGCCTGCAGTCGCGGCTGTGGGGCCGCGCGGGCGGCGCGGGCGGCGACGAGGGCAGCATCAACGCCGGCGGCTGCAACTTCAACTCCTTCCTCCGGCGCACCGTGCGCTTCGTGGGTGAGCCTCCCTCAGAGCCCCGCCCCGCCCACGCCCCGGGGAGGGCGGTGCGCCCATTCCAGCCTTGACCACACCCTGGGGTGGGCGGTGCGCCCCGTCCCCGCCCTGACCCCGCCCCAGAATGGGCGGTGCGCCCTGATCATGCCCCAGTATTGGCGGTGCGCCCATTCCTCCTGACCCCGCCCCGGAGTGGGAGGGCGCCCCACCCTCGCCCTGACCCCGCCCCACCCTGCCCCTCGCCCCTGGGTGGGCGGTGCGCCTGACCACGCCCCGGGGTGGGCGGTGCCCGGCCCGGCCCCCGTCCCGCTTCCCCAGGCGTCCACGTGTTTGGCCTGTGCGCCACGGCCCTGGTGACCGACGTCATCCAGCTGGCCACGGGCTACCACGCGCCCTTCTTCCTGACGGTCTGCAAGCCCAACTACACGCTGCTGGGCATCTCGTGCGACGCCAACCCCTACATCACGCAAGACATCTGCTCCGGCCGCGACGCGCACGCCATCCTGTCGGCCCGGTGAGCCGGCCGGGCCAGCCCCCGAGGGCGGGGGAGCGGGCCCCGTGCGGTCGCTCGCGGCCGCGCTCACCTGGACCTTCTTACAGGAAGACCTTCCCGTCGCAGCACGCCACGCTGTCCGCCTTCGCCGCGGTCTACGTGTCGGTGAGTGTCGACCCCACCCTGGCCCCTGTGTCCTCGCCCCCCGCTGCGGCCCTGACCGCAGGCCCCGCCCACAGATGTACTTCAACTCGGTCATCTCGGACACCACGAAGCTGCTCAAGCCCAGCCTGGTGTTCGCCTTCGCCATTGCCGCCGGCGTCTGCGGCCTCACGCAGATCACGCAGTACCGCAGCCACCCCGTAGACGTCTACGCGGGCTTCGGCATCGGCGCAGGCATCGCGGCCTACCTGGTGAGGGCCCGCCCCGGGGTGGGGGAGCAGCCGGGCCTGCCCTCCAGGCCCCGCCCTCCCTGGGGTGCTGGGGTGCAGCCTTGTGCCGGGATGCCAGTCAGAGCCTTGTGGCCGGGACCCGCCCAGTGTGCAGCACGAGTGACCTGAGGTGGGGACTGGCACTACGGGGGAGGAGATGGCCTCGCCCCTCAGACCCCTGCACCAAGCCTGTGCCAGGTGGGGACCCCGGTCCCCGGCCGCCAGCTTCACAGCCTGGTCTTGCCCCCAGGCCTGCCACGCGGTGGGCAACTTCCAGGCCCCGGCCCCAGAAAAGCCGGCGGCCCCGGCACCCGCCAAGGATGCACTGCGGGCGCTGACCCAGCGGGGCCACGACTCCGTGTACCAGCAGAACAAGTCTGTGAGCACGGACGAGCTGGGCCCGCCCGGCCGGTTGGAGGGCGCACCCCGGCCCGTGAGCCGCGAGAAGACCTCGCTGGGCAGCCTGAAGCGGGCCAGCGTGGACGCGGACCTGCTGGCCCCACGCAGCCCTATGGGCAAGGAGAACATGGTGACCTTCAGCCACACGCTGCCCCGTGTCAGCACGCCATCCCTGGACGACCCTGCCCGCCGCCACATGACCATCCACGTGCCGCTGGATGCCTCGCGCTCCAAGCAGCTCATCAGCGAGTGGAAGCAGAAGTCTCTGGAGGGCCGCGGCCTGGGGCTGCCCAACGAGGCCAGCCCGGGGCACCTGCGGGCACCGGCGGAGCCCATGGCGGAGGAAGACGAGGAGGAGGAGGAGGAGGAAGAGGGCGAGGGAGAGGAGCAGGGGGAGGGTGGGGAGGGCCCGGCCCCACCATCCCTCTATCCCACCGTCCAGGCCCGGCCGGGACTGGGGCCGCGGGTAATCCTGCCCCCGAGGTCTGGGCCGCAACCACTGGTGCACGTCCCGGAGGAGGGGGTGCAGGCGGCAGCTGGTCTGTCCCCCAAGAGCAGCGTGGCCGTGCGCGCTAAGTGGCTCATGATGGCAGAGAAGAGCGGGGCCACCATGGCCCCGGCCGCCAGCCAGCCCCGCCTGGCCAACCCGCCGCGGCTGCTGCAGGTGATTGCCATGTCCAAGGCGCCTGGGGGCCCTGGCCCCAAGGCGGCTGAGACGGCCTCGTCCTCCAGCGCCAGCTCCGACTCCTCGCAGTACCGGTCACCATCAGACCGCGACTCGGCCAGCATCATCACCATCGATGCACATGCGCCCCACCACCCCGTGGTCCACCTGTCTGCCGGCAACGGGCCCTGGGAGTGGAAGGCGGCCAAGGGCGCAGAAGGTGAGGTTGGCTATGAGCTGGGGAACATGGCCTGCGGCTTCCGGGGCGGGCCCAAGCCACCAGGCGTGTCCCCCGGCTCGTCCATCAGCGATGTGGACCAGGAGGAGCTGCGGTTTGGGACCATGGCCACTGTCAACCTGGCCACGGGGGAGGGGCTGCCCCCATCGGGCACGGCCGACGGGGTGCTGGGGCCCGCAAGCCACGAGTCCACGTTGCGGCGCAAGGCCGGGAGCCTGGCACCGGGCGAGTGGGAGGCTGCGGGAGAGTCGGAGGCCGAGAGCTACTTCCGCAAGATGCAGGTGTCCCGCAGGTTCCAGGACTGAGGCGGGCGGGCCAGGCTGTAGGGGTGCTTTGGGGAGCAATAAAAGTTGCTGCTGGAGGCCTGGTTGTGATCATTATGGCCCAAGGGCCCACACCCACAGGATGGGGGGGATGGTGCTCAGGGGCGAAGGGGATGCTATCTGCCACCCTGTTACATAGCAGGGTCCAAATGGCTGCAGGGAGCCCCAGCTCAGGGAAGGCCACCTGCCAGGATGGGTGGGACCCCACTGGGGCCCACTAGGTTCACATGCCCCACCCTTGCTCAGAGGGGACACGGAGACGAGACCCTCGGGTCAGCATTGGGGGTAGGAGGGAGGGTCAGGACCGTCTGGATCGGTGGGGCGACGGCAGCAAAGATGAGCACGCCCGGCACAGGGAAAGAGCGCAGGATACAGTTTATTCGAGTCAGCACAGACCAGCCGACTTGCCTTCCACACTGTGGACAGAAGCAGTGGGCGGAGGCAGAGTTGTCGTGAAACTGCTTTAATTCTGTCCCCTACACGTGACAAGCTGGCGGGCAGGCATGTGAGACATGCCGCACTCACTACAATACTGAGCCTGTAATTGCTGGTATCAAAATATACATCTGTTACCATAAAAAAACCACGCGTGCTGCCCTCGGCTTACAACAGGTATAAAAAACTATAAATATTTACACCCTTGTCCCACCCCACAGGGAACCCCGGGGGTCCGGGCCCCAAGGGAAGGGCCAGCCAGCACGGGGTCTGCCTTGCAGGGAGCCCCTGGGGCCCAGAGTGCAAGACACTGTGACGGAAGGGCTGGCCGCCGCCCCACCTCCCAGGGTCCCAGGGTCAGAGGCGGACAGAAAACAAACAAAACTTTGGTCCAAAATTTGCAGGAAAAAAGGAACCCTGAAAGTTTAAGAGCACTTGCCCTCCAGCCAGAGGGAAGGTTGGGTGTAAGGCATCGGGGGTCTCAGACGGAGGCCTGGGGCCTTCTAGAAGGCCCAGGGCTCCCCAGCTGCCCCCACGGTGTCTGCCCTGGAAACTGGATCCTGCCCTGCGACTTCATTACAAGGAATAAAATAAGAAGTACAGTATACAGGTCATACAGAGAGAAAATTTAGATTACACTCATACCACTTTTATCTTCTCGCTATATAAAAAGTTACTTAAAACTATTTCTCTTGCATATAAATGAAAAGATTAGAATATTTGGTCAACTGGAAGTATTGCTAGGCAGATGTCTGTGGCTGCATCGAGATTACGGTGAACACAAAGCTCCAAGCTGAAGGGGGCTGGGGCGGGGAGGGAGAATCACACACTTGATTAAACAGGAGGACTGGGCTGTCTGGGGTGCCGGCTGCCTCTGGGGCCTGCTGCTGGGAGCCTCCTGCCACACAAGGCACATAATCCGAGCAGGAGGCCGTCCCCGGGGCCCCAAACCCCTACCCGTCTGCTACCGCAAGGCCCCGCCAGAGCAGCAGGTTTTAAGGCACGAGAAAGCCGAGTAGAGGTTTGGGGGCGCCCCAGCCCGAGCTGCGGGAGGCACAGGTGAGGGGCTGGGGAGGGCCTGAGGCCGGCACCCTGTCTCTCCAAGGTTTGCACGGTGAGTTAGATTTAATTTTTTTAAAAACAGGTAAACTGATTTCTCTTTAAAAAAATAAAATCTCTGGTCTTTTAAGGTCACTTCAGCTGCTTTTAAAGTGGCTTTTTTTCTGGAATGATGGAAGTTGTTGCCGGGGGCCCGGCAGGCTGGTCCTGGCAGCAGGGCCTAGATGGTGGACTTGGAGAAGGACACCCGCAGATGGTGGTTCTCGCCCAGGTCGTGGTTGTGCAGGTCGATGAGCGCCTGAATGGCCTCCTCCACCGAGCCCATCTGGATCAGCGCCATCTTCCGGTCCTTCCTGTGGGACAGGGAGGGGGCAAGGGCCCAGTGAGGTGGGGGAGAGGGGTAATGGGAAGTGGCGGGAATGGGTGGGGGAGGGGGCTCCATGCTCACTGGAAGAACTTGAACCCTTTGACGATGCCACCATTGCTAGAGAAGAGGATCTTCAGGTCATCCTCGGAGATGGAGGGCCTGTGGGGAGGACAGCCGACCTCAGGGCCAGGGACCACGCGCCCTTTCTGGGACCCACGAACGGGATTGTGTTGTGAAGGTTTCAGAATCACAGGCTTGCAAACCGGTGCCTGAGGCCCCCTCCCCCGCCCACCCCGGGTAGGGACACAGCCTCCACGGGCGGGCGGCACCTACGGGATATTGGACAGGTGCAGGGTGGCAGAGGGCGGGAAGATGTTCTGGAAGTTCTTAGAGCCCGGCTTCTTGAAGCGGTGCAGTGGTGAGTTGCCGTAGTCCTTGGTCAGGCCCTGGTCCTCCTGGCCCTCGCGGGGCAGCTGCACGTTCTGATGCTTGGAGAGGGTGATGCGCACCGGCTTCCCGTGCAGCTTGTGCCCGTTGAGGTGGCTCATGGCTGCAAAGGCAGGAGGGACCCTGGTGACCCGAGGCCCGAGGGAGCTGGCCGCACCCCCTACCCCGGGGCCGACCCCTTACCCAGCTGGGCCTGGCTCCCGTCAGCCATCTGCACCAGCGCGTTCTCCTTCTTGTTGAACAGGATCTTCACCCGCTGCACATCGCCGTACACGCCTTCAAAAGCCAGGAGGGGGGAGGACAGGCGCTGAGCCCTGGGCCGGAAGCCGCCACCCCCACCAGCCCCCGCGACCCGCACACCCTCACAGGGCTGGCTCTGCCCGAAGGTTTGCTATTCTGCCTCTGGAACCTGCGTCTAGTCACAGGGCCGTTACCGGGAGGACTCCCTTCGGCGAGAAGCCCTACGATCCAGGGAAGGTCAATTGCCACAGAGCCATCACTTTCCATGCTACCAACACGCTTAACTCTGCGAGGGCATGCAGGGCGGTAACCATGCGTGTCTACCGACTCCGACTACTACGCACACCAGAGGCAAACGAGTAATGAGGCAGAACCGCAAACTCAGTACATCTCAGGGCTTCAAAATAACCTCATTAAACGAAAACAAGGTAATAAAAGGGTGAATGATAACATACCGAAAAGAATAAAGAGGCTTTGGGGTGTGACTCTCTTTAGAGGACAGCAGAGCAAGGCAGCGGAGGGACAGGGAAAGGGAGAGGTCAGGGGGCGAGTTGCCATCGTCCACCACGAGGAGGCAGCCCCGCAGGCGTGCAGGTTGATGGATGATGAAGTTGTCAGGATGTTAATATTCAAGGGCAGGTTGGTTTCCGGAGAGCAGGGTTTGAGGGGGAAGTTTGTTTTTATTTATTTATGGTTTTGTTTTGTTTCAAGCAACAACAGGAAGCAGAAGTACCGTGCAGTCAGTTGGCAAAGAAATTCCGGATCAGAAAAAAAATCGGGAGAGGGGAAGGGGAGAAAAGAAAAAAAGTAGCAAAAAACACAGGTCAGTAAATACATAAGAACCCGCAGTGTTCCATCAGTCAGGTCTACACACGTTACCGGCACACCCCCAGCAGCCAGCAGGAGCCGCGGCGGCCCCGGCCCGCCTCCTGCCGCCGCGCGGGTCTCACGCTCACACAAGCACGAGGGGCGAGTCTGTTAGTGAGGCTTCGAGAGCATCGAACTCAGACAAGGAGCCGGCCACCCCAGGCCGAGAAATCACAGGAGTGCTCAGACAGGTGAGAGACGGCCTGACACGCTTACTGAAGGCACCCCAACCTCCCCGGAGTGGACTAGGCTGAGCCTGAGGGTCTCGCCCATGCTCCCCGGCCACCCAGCCCAGAGGCCTGCGCACATCGGGGGACCCCGCAGAGGCAGAGGCACCCCGAGACCTCCTCGGACAGAGTTCCATCTGCCTCCGGATTTGGGGGCTGCTTTCACTCATCGAAGCACGTGCCAACCCTGACCTTGCGAACCGGAGACGAGGGCACAGGATGCCCGGTGTGTGGCGGGGGGGGTGCCCCGCGCAAAGGGGCTGCCCAAGCACGGGCTGTGGTTGGTCCCAGGGACCCCAGCACCCTGCATTAAGACCCGGGGGGTGTCACGAGTCCCCGCTCACGCCTTGGGGCACCGCTCGGCACAGCCACGTACCTCTGGGTTCAGGTTGCTGACCAGCAAGACAGAGTTCCCGGCCCCACCCAGGCCTGGGATGGCAATGCGGCCTGCCGCCGCCGCCGCCGCCGCCGCCGACGGGATGGCCAGGGGTGCCAAGGCCCCGTGCACGTTGGGGACTGACAGGCCTGTGGAGGGAGAGGCAGTCACTGGTGAGCGGCAGTGCCCGGGGTCTGGCAAAGGGGAACGCAGTCCTGCCCATCCTCATGCAAAGGACACACTGGTGGCGTCCCCCCGGCCGCAGCTGGCCGGTGCCTCCGTCCTTCGCACAGGCCACGCCGGGCTCAGGCCGTCTCCATGCGCCCAACAGCACAAAAGCTCTGGCTTCACGGATGCAGAATCCAGCCCGGCAGCCGTGGTTGTGCGTGCATGCAGGTGCCCGTCACCATGCAGACGACACGCCAGGCAGGACGCAGCAGGCTGTCACGCGGTGGGCACCCGGCCCTCCACAGGGCTGCTCGGGTGTGCCCGCCGGCTCATGCCGCTCTGCTTACCAGGCCACTTAAATCCACCTACTAAGGACACAGCCCTCCAACCACTGTGCGAACACGGCCTCGCCCGGGGGTGCTTGAAGGAACCAGACCAGAGACTGCAGGGTCAGCGAATGCTCTGCGTGGCCCTGTCCTATGGCTGCCCTGTGCAGGCTCCTGGGGAACCCAGAGGCCCGCGCCCAGAAAGGCGGGCCCCCCTGACTGCGCCCATCAGCTCGCGTGGAGGCAGGGCTCCCGGAGAGGTGTGTGGGCAAGCTTGGCCGCAGGGGGCCCGGGAGTGTGTATACCTGCAGCCTGAGGAATGGCAAAGGTGGGAGGGAAACCAGCTCCTGCATACGGGGAGGCTGACATTATGCCCGGTGCACCTGGAAACAAACGAGACACTAATCGTCGCCCACAACCTCCGCCCGAGCAGACGAGCCGGGCGGGCGCACCCCATATTGTGGGCTGGGCCGCGCCACCCATGCCGGGCGCGGGCTGGGCGTCATGGGACTCCTGGGCCTGGGCACTTAGCCTGAACTACGCGTCCTCACCTCCCGCGACACAGCGGTCCCAAGTGGCCAGCTGGGTGTCTTACCGAAGGCCGCGGCCATGGTCTGGTCCAGGGAGGGCTGGCTGTCACCGGAGGGCAGGTCAGGACGCGTGTAGTCCCGGCTCTTGTCGTTGTTGTACTTGACATTGAGGCTGGTCAGCTTGGAGAAGTCGATGCGGAGCGTGCAGCAGGCGTTGTAGATGTTCTGCCCATCCAGCGACTGCAGGGAGAGGTGGTGAGTGGCCGGGGCGCGGGGCGCGGGGGCGGGTGGTGTTGGGGACCCACTCACTCACCAGCTTGGCGTGCTGGGCGCTCACAGGCTCGGCGTACTGCAGCAGCGCCTGGAACTGGTTGTTCTTGGTGAACGTGATGATCTTGAGGACTGTGCCGAACTTGGAGAAGATCTGCCAAGGAGAGCCGTCAGCCGCTGCCCGGTGGCCCTGCCGAACCCGGCCCAGCCCAGGGCCCCCCTCACCTGGTGGAGAACGTCCAGGGTGACCGGGTAGAAGAGGTTCTCCACTATGATCCTGAGCACCGGGCTCTGGCCAGCCATCGCCATCCCAGCGTCCACCGCAGCAGCTGAGGCGGCCAGCGCCAGGTTCCCTGACTGCACCGAGTTCACCGCCTGCAGGGCCGCCTGGGCGCGCTGTGGGGGCACGGCCGTGAGTCCCCCGCCCCCGGACCCCGGCCCGCCCAGGCCCAGGAGGGGACGACGCACTGCCTGGTTGGGCGAGCTGTCGGTCTTGAGCTCCTTGTGGTTGGAAAACTGGACGTAGATGGGCTGGCCACGCAGCACAGGCGTCACCGAGGTGTAGTAGTTGACCATGGTGTTGGCCGCCTCCTCCGTGTTCATCTCGATGAAGGCCTGGAGGGCAGAGCGGGCATGAGCCAGCCAGAGCCCTGGAGGAGCCCGGTGCCCACCATGGCCGCCCAGACCGGCTCACACACCTGGCTCTTCCCTTTCAGCATCAGGAGGTTGGTGACCTTCCCAAAGGGCAGCCCCAGGGAGATGACCTCGCCCTCAGTGACATCGCTGGGGAGCTTGCGAATGTGGATCACTCTGGAGGGCACACCTGCACTCCT
Source organism: Cynopterus sphinx (assembly GCA_030015415.1). Lineage (NCBI taxonomy): Eukaryota > Metazoa > Chordata > Mammalia > Chiroptera > Pteropodidae > Cynopterus > Cynopterus sphinx. The sequence goes on along the minus strand of CM057390.1, from coordinate 36,655,995 downwards.
GTTGTCGCCCTTGAACTTCTTGCTGTCATTCCCATTTGCTAGGAAGAGAAGCGGCTGGTAGGGCACAGGGGACCCCCAGGCTCCCACACAAGGTGCCCACCCCCGAAAGGTTTCTCTCGAACAGCGGGGAGCAGAGTGGTTCTTACGTCTAGTGCCCCCCAGCTCCCAGGGGAATGAGGGCATGCACGCCCCAAGGCTGGGTCACATCCAGGACAGACCAGGGCAGCAAAGACGGGGACGCAGGAAGGAGCCCGCGGGCCAGTACCTGCGGAGGCCGAGTTGCCGCTCATGATAAAGGGTCCGTTAGTGACACACGCAGAGAAGAGCTCGTCCGATCCCCGCTGGAAGAGAAGCCAGGCTGGGTGGGCTGGAGATGGCCGCATCTCGGCCATGGAGACCCCCAGCCCCGCCCCGCAACCCCTCACCCCAGCCTCGTGCTCCTCCCAAGTCCCAGACATGGCTCCTTCCCCTGCAGGACTCCTGGCGGCTTTCCTGAGGCAGGGACTGTCACCTCCGAGGGCTTGCACATCACTCCCACCTCCCAATCCCAAGGGACACCCTTGCCTTCTGTGGACAGGCCTCAGGTGAGGCGTCCTGATGGCACGCCCACGGCTCATGCCACCAGCCACGTAGGGCACTGCCCACCAACTCGACCGAGACCATCAGACAGTCTTCAGAACAAAGTCCCCTTGTCACTGCCGCCACTCACTCAGCCTGTTTTTCAGCTGCATGAGGACACCTGAGCCGCGGTGTAGTCACTCACAGACTGGAAATGCTGCCTCTTGCGATGGGTGGCCCACCCATCACCACACAAACGGGCCAGGCTGAGGGCAGCTGCGGAGCCGCTCATCTGTGGGAGGTTCAGGACTCCCCAATCCTGATCTAATGCTCCAGCGACACCCCCGCTGCCGTGCGGGTGAGGCCCGAAGGCCACTCAACTCTCCCCGAGGGTGAGCTGCACGGGAATGCGCCCCCAGTGCGGAGCCCTGAGGCTCTGTCCCCCATTGAGGCCGCCTGCTGGCCCCAGGACCTGCTGCGGGACCAAGCTGTACAGGGTCTGCCACGCCCAGGGATCCCCGACCACCCCGCCCCCCGGACCCTGTGGCAGGAACAGGAAGGGCCACCTCCTTGAGCTTCCACCTAACAGGGGAAAGCCCCCTCACCAACTGTCCCTTCTCAAGGACGTCTTCCCTTTGCTGTCCTTCCAAACTGCCACCTCCAGCACCACCATCCCCACGCAGAGCCACCATGTGGAGCCTGTCCGCCCCCAAAAATCCTGCCCTCCCGGGACCGCCGTTGGGGCCTGCTGAAAGCCACTTAGGAGGTTTACCAACTGCCCCTGGGGACAAGGACCAGGACTGGCCCTCCACCACTGGCTCTCGGCTGTGGATAGTCCCTTCACTGGGACCCCACCCTGGGCTCCCCGGGGCCCAAGGCCGGGAGGGCTGCACAGTGCCCTCACTCTGGGCCAAGGACGTGCAGTCAGGCTGCTGCTGAGGCTGGGGAGACAGAAGCATCCTCCACCTGTCGCGCCACCGAGCGGATGCCCCACGCAAGAGTCAGCAGTCGGGACGAAGCCGCCGTGCAGAGAGCCCTAGGCCCAGGACCTCCACCAACACCGAGCCCAGGTGCAGGCGTCACCTGTGGGACCCGGCACAGCGCCCTCCTGTCTGTGGGGTTAAGAGCCCTGACCCCTCCCCCCAAGGTGGACAACAGCCAGGTGCCCACGTGACTCACGTGGGGGCTGCACACCTTCGGGAGGGCACCCTGCCGGCTGCCGCACCAGCGACCGGGAGGAGCGGCCTTTCCTTGTGCCCAGCGTTCCCGCCCTGTGTGCCCAAGGCAGATGGCCCACTACCCCTACAGCCGAGGGTCGAACTCTGCCCACTGGGCCGTCTACTCTCTCCGTCCTCGCCCAAAGAATGGGGACACACCCAGACGCATACAGTGAGCAGCAGTTCAGAAGGGACTGCCCCAGGACAGGCACTCCAAGGGCAGGACCCTGCACGAATGCACACCAGGAGCAAAGGATCCCCGCAGGCCTCGTGACTCAGACACAGTGGGGCCGTCTGGGAAGGGGGAGCGTCCAACTGCCTCTGCCAGGCCTTCTAAGGGGAGGGCTCTGACCGGCCGACTCCATGGGCACCTCCCCCAAGTCAGTGAGGCAGAGACAGGGATCCCCTCCTTCCCAGTCACTAGCTGAGCACCATCGACCACCTGACACCTCCTGAGAGTGCGGCTTGTTCTAAAGGACGCCCAGAAGCCCACTGGGCCGCTCTCCAGGGTGGGCTGCGGGGCCCTGCCCTGCGCGGGCCTGTTCTGGAGGCCGAGGACGCCGGGGCTGGGCCGGAAGGTCTGCTCCCACTGGCTCCCACAGAAGCCAGACGCTCTATGACAGTTACAAATGCTGCAGAGTCAAGTCCCTCTCCCTCCTCCTGCCAGTGAACAAATAGGTTTTATCTGCAGGGAGATCTGGACAGGCAGCGTGTGGAGACAGGGCTGCCTGGGAAAGCCGAAACCCGGCCGGAACCGCAGCCCAAGCCCCCGGCACCCCCGTCCCTGGGGCACACGCAGGCCTGGTGCTCAGCGGGGGAGGAGGGCCACGCCAGCCCGGCCCTGCTTACTGCACAGACGCCCAAGTGCCGAGGTTGGCAGAGGCCCTGTCTCGCACCAAGAAAACCAGATGACCTGAACCGCGCTGCCACAGAGCGGCCCCTCTGTCCCCCTGAGCCCCCCAAGCTGGGCTGGGATCTGACTTTGCCTCTTTCCACGTCAGACCAGAGCACCCAGAACGCTCCAGGGAGACACCCTCAGCGCACACCCCCGGACTCTGCCGGAGAGGAGAGTCCCCCAAACGCAGGCCACCGTGCATTCACCTCTGAGGGGTCACCCGACCACCGTGGTCGAAAATGCATAGGCGGGCCAGCCAGCCCCCCACCCCTTGCACGCTGCGGCCCCCGCCAGAGACCAGGCACCTACCTTGGTACCAACTGCTATGTCTGGGACAATGCTGCGGAGAGACAGAGAGAGAGGGACGTTAGCGGAGATGCCGCAGCAGCCGCTGCCGGGGTGCCTGCGCCGGTCCACCGGCCAGGGGCTCCCCCAGCTGCCCGCATCCCCCCACTGGAGGCCCTCCACACGACGAGCGAGCTGAGGCAGGGAAGTGAGCCGTCGTCCATTTATTCTCAATTTGAAAAGGAGCCATCATTGTCCTCTGGCTCCCCTCCCTCCCAGCAGGACCCCAGGCCCCGCCTCCGGTCCTTTCCACCAGATCCAGAGAGGTCCAAAGACAGAGACATCCCCTCCAAAAGCCCCAGACACTTGATGCTTCTTGTTAAGGTTCAAGTGCTGTTACTTGTTTCCTCAAAATGGGAAAAGCTCAGGGACCGTCTTTAGGTGGGGAAGGCCAGCCACTGAGGCGGCACCTCAGAGGGCTCCAGGGCCGAGAGCGGACAGAACAGGAAAGCCTAAGCTGCCCTGGAACAGGGGGCAGCAGAGTTGAGAGACTCAGGTAAAACAAGTGCCAGTTACTCATCAACCTGGCCCGGGGTGATGGACTTTCTCCCTGCCCCAGGCCCAGCTGGGGAAAGTGGTAAGAGGATGCTGCGGTGCCCACAGGCCCGCCCACAGGTCCGGCTGCGGACTAGCGCTCAGCCCACGCAGCAGTCCCTCCCGGGCTTCTCCATGGCAAAGGTGGACTGGGGTGGGCGACTCAGTCAGCAGCGTACTCCTACCAGGTCACCTGGCCACCAAGGCGTCTACCACAACGTCACCCAAAGCCAGCGAAAGGCGGCTCTCAGACTGGGAAGGCGCCCCGGCGGCCACCCGCACGCCTGCCCTGCAGTCTCCAGTTCTGCCCCACGGAGGTGCGCTCAGGGCCCCACCCCAGGCCCCGTCCCGGGCAGCCCTGCCATCTGCACCCCTCAGCCGATCGCGCGCGCGCGTCCTGAGCCCCCGCCTGCACGGCAGAACCGTCCCCCCTCCGCTATGGGGAAGACACGGGCTCGCGTCAGCAGGTTTTGAAAAACCTCTCAGAGCCAAGAGAGCGCCCCCCAAACACCTGCGAGAGCGAAAAGCTACTCCTGACCCAGGGCACCTCGCCGCTTCCACCCGTGAGCGCCTGGGGCCGACGCGGGACGAGAAACCAGCAGCCCCCCTGGAGGTCGCGCCTCCCCGAGAGGCAGGTGGCCGGCGGCGCCCGCGGCGGCTTGCCCGGGGCCCAGGTAAGCAGCACCGCCCGCCGGCGCTGGCGGCAGCCCCCAGCCGCGTCGGGCCCAGCCGTGCCCGGAGGCGGCCCAGGCCTGACGAGACCAGGGAAGAAACGCCTCCCCCAAGCTGGCCCCGCCAGGCCGGGCGCCCGCGCGTGGGGAGGGCTTCCCGGGGGAGGTGCGACCGAACCCGAGCGGAAGGCGGGCCCCAGACCCCGCTCCACGGGCGGCGGCATTCTTCTGGAGGGCCGGCCTCCATTCCGCCCGAAACCGATCATTTCACACCGAGGCCGCAGCACGTGACCCCCCGGCACGCCAACCACACCCCACGCAGGTCCGGCCGGGGGAGGAGGGCTTTCTCGGAACCGCGCCTCGCCCCGCCGCCACGGGGAAGGCAAAGAGCGAGCGCAGCCCGCGGAGCGGAGAGCGGTTCCACGGGGAGCGGGTTCCAGCACTCTTCCCCGGGCCGCACGCCGGGCGGACTCCCGTCTCCGCCAACCACGCGCGACTCCGGGGCCCGAGCGACTGCAGCTCCGCCGGGGGCGGGCCCCGCCCCTCCTCCGTGGTGGACGGCCCGAGGGCTCGGCGCCCGGGAGCTCCATGCCCCGCGGACAGGAGCCCCCGAAGGCGGGGCCGCCGGGGAGGGGCCGGCAGCGGGCCCGCGCCCTTCCGGGCGGGAGCGGAGGGCGGCGTCTCGCGGCCAGGCCCGGGCCGCCGCGGGCGGGGGAGGCCGAGCCCGGAATCCGGGCGGCGGGAAAGGCCGCGCACGCGCACCAGGGAGAACGGCGCAGGCGCGCGTGGGGGCGCGAGAGAGCCCACGCCGGGCGCGCGGGGAGCCGGGGGGCCGCGCGGGGTGCGGGTGGGCCGCGGGAGGGCCGTGTGCGCCCGGACGGGCCGCGAGGAGACCGGAAGTGGGCAGGGTGGGCCCAGGCGCCCCCCGGGCGGCCGCCTCGCGCCCCGGGCGAGTTCTCCCTGCTCCCCGGACCGGGGCAGGGCCGGAGCCCCGCAGGCGCCCGCGGGCCCGCGGCGGAGGGGAGCGCGGGCCGGCGCCCCTCGGAGTACCTGGCGGCGGCGAGCGGCGGGCCCGAGCGCGAGGAGCGCGACGGGAAGCGCGGCGAGGCGCGACTCACCCGTCCATGGCACACAGAGGAGACCGCGCGGGATGGAGTGGAGGCGCCGGAATAGCAGGAACCGACCCAACGGCTCCGAGTTATAGACTCACAAAATGGCGGAGACGCCCGGACACGTCCCCCGCGCGCGCTGCCCATTGGCTCCCGCCGCGGGGAGGGGGCGGGGCGAGCGCCGCGGGCCCCGCCGGCGCCTTCCGATGGCTCGGAGGCCTTCTGGATGGCGGAACCGAGGGGCAGGGCAGGCGGCCATTGGCGGACGCGGCCGTCCGTCAGAGCTCCAGGCGGAAAAGGCCCATGGAGTCGGGGGCGGGGACAAACTGTGGTAGCACGTGCCGACTCCGGATCCAATGGGCGAGCCGCTCTCCTCGCGGGGCCTGGCGGGGGCCGCCATCTTGAGAGTGGGTACGTGGCGAGTCAGGCGGCGGGAAGCGTGCTGCCCCCCCGGCCGCCGCCATCTTCCTAACGGGCAGGGCTCGGCCACCTCCGGCGTGAGCGCCACGGCGGGCGCGTCGCCATCTTGGAGTCGGGCAGGACTCCCACGAGGCTCCATGTTGCTTGTGGGCACGCGGCTTAGGAGCCCGACTCGGCCCGGGACGCCGCTCCCAGGTGGAGCGAGGAGGCGGGGGCCGCCCGGGCCGTGACGGCTCGTGTTAGAGCCGCGAGGGCCGACCGCGGCCCGTTGGCCCCTGGCCGCGGGGCTGGGCACGCCGAGGCCGGGGGCGCGCCGGGCAGACGCCGGCGTCGGGGGCCGTGAGGTGGGACCGCCGCGCAGCGGGGAAGGCGCCCGGGCCGTGTTCCCACGAGCGCTGCTGCCGCGGAGGCCTGGCGGGCCCCGTGCGGACCGGTGGGCACCGGGCTGCCCGGGCGCCAGCCTTCGAGGCGCCCGCCTGGCGACTCCCTGCGTCGAGGCGAGGCTGTGCGCCCGCCTCTCGGGTCACCTCCCTCCCTCCCTCCGGCGGCGGCCACACTCAGGGCTGGGGCCGAGGGTGCCTGACCGTGGCGGCCGCTGATGCCCACGGCGCCTTTCGCCCCGGACCCCAGGCCCGCTGTGCACGCCTAAAGCCTGGGACCCTCTCTGGGCCGCGCCCGGGGCATTGGCGCCCCCGGGTTCCCATGAGCTCTGCCGAGGGTGCCACCTGGGTCAGCTGGCTGTTCGCCTTGACCCGTGCCAGGCCGCCCCGCCCGCGTCCGCCCAGAGTCCTGGGCTGGGTCGGCCTCGCGACCCAGCGGGCCCCCCAGCACCGCCACCCACCTGGCCGCTGCCGGCCCTGCGCAGGCGGCCCTCGCGCCCCTGTGGCGCTCCTGAATCTTCTTCCCCAGACCTGCGCGGCTCCCTCCCTTACTCTCCCCGTCTGGACGCCAGAAGCCCGAGGCCAAGGTGTCCCAGGGCCACGCTCCCTCCTGAGGCTCCAGAGGGTCCTTTCTGCCTTTCCCGGCCCCCCCCCCCGGGGGGGTGCTACCAGGCCTGGGGCTTGTGGACACACAGGTCTCTGCCCTCTGGCTCCCCAGCTGCTTTCTCCCTTGTTCTCTGTCCCTTTGCTGTGTCTCAAAAAAGGACACTTGTCATTGGGGTTTGGGCCCACTAGAATAAACCAGGACGACCTCATCTCCGGACCCTCAATCACGCCTGCAGAGAGCCTTCTCCCAGATAAGGCCATGCTCACAGGTCAGGGGTGAGGATCTGGACATCACGTTTTCGGGGCCCTGAGTCGGCCCACAAGGCCATCTGGAACTTGGACCAGTGACAAGGCTGCGGACAGGGCTGGAGGGGGTCTCCCAGCTCCCAAGGCTTAGGGCCCCGCACTGATAGATCTGTGCCCCTGATTTATGTAGGGGCGGGCCAGCCTCCTCTCTATGTTTCTCTTTTCCCTTCTCGGCCCTTCCTCCCACCCCGGCCTTGCCAGCCAGCTGGTTCCCTCATGAATGATTCAGGGTGCACATGGTCACGTGCTTACCTCGCAATTGTTGGAGGATTTTGAAGATAATACTCTCTCGTGGCAGGAGAGGGAGGTGGGTGGGAGTCAGGTAGGTGTGGTGGGGCGTGCCTCAGTTTCCCCCTTTATCTGAGAGGAGGGCCAGGCCAATCCTGCCTCACCTCCTGAGGGCTTTTCCCTCCAATTTCAAATGGGAGAGGCTTAATGGTTTGGGATCCTTAGTCAAGTGTTTGTTTATTTCTTGACTTGATTACAAAAGCCCCTGGGGTAGGGGGGTCCAGGGCGTGGCAGGGATCTGTCACTCTGGGTTGCCCTGCCTCTCCCCTCCCGAGCCTCCCAGACTCACCCACTTTCCAAGTTTCTGTAGGATTGAGCTGGGGGGGGGATCAAAGAGGCTCCAAACAACCCCTCTGAGCAGGCCCCTCCCGCACCCCTCCCAGGTGGCCTGGAGCCACTCCTGGACCTTCTGGAACATTCAGCGTAGGGCCACAGCCTGCCCTGTCCATTGCAGAAGAGCTGACACCCCAGCCCCAGGCCCCCCCAGTGACGGGGGGGGCCCAGTCTTCCTCCACCACCCCTGTCAGGCCCTGCCCAGCCCCCAGCCCGTAGAGGGACCCCTGTCTCCGCAAGGTGGGGAGGCAGCCCCCAAGGTCCCTCCCCTGAGTTGTCATGATCACTTCTCAGGGCCTCCTCATCCTGGACCCCACATCCAGGGCTCAGCCCCTCCCCTCCCCCAGCCCCAGGCCCTCAGGCCAGCCGCAGACTCCCAGTCCTCCACCCAAACCAGTGGCCTGGCCCTCCCCAGGAATGCACCCTGTCCCTGGGCCCTGCCCCAGGCCTCCCCGCCCCAGCCTGATTCCCCCCTCAGGGGCTCAGCTCCCTTGTTGCACTCTGCTAGGACACGCGATCATTTCCTCTTCCAGGGCCCAGAAAAGCCAAGTGTGCCCCAGCCCGCAAGAGGCCCCGCTGGGCTTGGCCAGGCCACTCTGCTCCCAGAGCAGGCGGTCTGGTGGTTCCAACAACGGGTGGACTCTTAGTGACCCCCTGACCCAGCAACGCCACTCCTGGGCATGCGCTTAGGAGAAATGAAACTCCCCCCAAATGCCTGTGCTCGGATCCCTGGCACCCCCAAAGTAGATGCCACCCAAGGGCCCGGCAACACATGAACAAAGTGGTGGCCCATCAGTGTGGAATGTTGCTTGGCCCTGAAAAGGAACGAAGCATTGACACGTGCCACAAGGCCACTGGGAGGGACCCCTGCTGTCCCCACGGCACCTCACTGATGATTCTCCCCTGGGAAGTCCCTCCCCACACAGTGTCCTCTCGGGAGGAGGTCCCCGTGTCCAGCCCACACAGAAGGGTACAGCAGGCGTCCTATCGAGTAGCTGGTGGCAGAGACGCAGGCCCTTGGCTCCAAGGGCCCAAGGTCAGGTGGGAATCCTGCGGGGGGTGGGGCTGTGCAGAAGCCTGCGCCTTGGGACAGATGGAATACAGCCCCAAACCAAAGGTGGCCCAGGCCACTCTGGCCCTGCAGGAAGCCACCCGAGGGAGAGGGGAGGGGCCGGAGGCAGGAGGGAGCTGGCCCAGGCCGGGGCGGCCTTGCTGGAGGCCACATTTCACTGGAGCAGGGAGCGCTGGCCACTGGAGAGCTGGGAGCCACAAAGGCCCTGTCATGGATTGAGTTCTGGTCCCCAAGAGATGGCTCCCCATCCCACCCCTGGCGCCCGGGAATGCAACGTGGCTGGGAAACAGGGTCTTTGTGGCTGTCGTTAGCTGAGCCAGGTCACGCCGGAGAAGGGGCCCAAGGCAGTGACTGGTGTCCTCGTAAGAAGGGGGCAATTGGGACACAGACCCACAGGGAGAGGCCGCGTGACAACAGAGGCAGAGATGGGGGCGCCCACCAGCCTGGGGCACCGACGTTGCCGGCAACAGCAGAATGTTGCCCGGGAGCCTGCCTGCCAACACCTTGGCCTCGGACTTCCGTCCCCCGGGCTTGGGACGGGATAAATGTGTGTCGCTTTACGTCACCCCGTGTGTGGCTCTCGGTCACAGAGGCCAAGGCCAGGTGGGCAGACGGCGCCTGACCTGGCCAGGCGGGCCGCATCGCATGGTGACAGGAGAGCCGGCTCGCGTCCCGACCTTGCAACATTTATGAGAAGGAAGAGGTCTCAGTGCACAGGGGGAACGTGAGCTGCTGTAAGCGATCCCGCGCCATCTGTTCACCCGGCTGCCGCCTGCCCCTAGGGGCGCAGGGCCACCGGCTTCGGCCCCGGGCAGAAGCCCAGACCCAGTGTGGTCTTTACTACGGTGGAGCAGCCATTCTTACCTAGGAGGTTCTTTTGCTCCTAGGAGACCCCACCCGGGTGGCATCTGGGGACATCTGTGGCTGTCACTCGGGGGTGCTCCTGCCATCGAGTGGGGGGGCAGGGATGCCACTCAACGCCCCCGCCATGCCCAGGATGCCCTGCATAGAGTGTCCCAGCCCTGATGTGGGCTGAGTCCAGCTAAAGCCCCGGGCCCTCCGCAGTGGATGCCTGGGAATTCTGGAAGGATCCAGGAGCAGAGAGAGGAAGGAATGCGCCACCAGGCAGCGAGCGGGTGGGACATTTAGGACACAAGGGAGAGGAAACCTCGGGTTTCATAACAGGTAGCGCATAAGAACCAGGAGTGCGAGCCTTGAGGGGGTGACGTCGCAGCATCAATAGTTTATGGCGGTGCCCGATACCCAATCTCTTGCTGTGGGCAGCTGGCTCAGCCAAGCCCGGAGCCGCCTGCCGGGCCCAGGCTCCTGGCAACCCACCGGGAGCCCCCTTTGTGTGAACACACCAGCCGGTGCGAGGTGTCCTGGTTCCTCAGAAGACACCCTTGCTGAGGCACAACACCCATCACCGCCGTGTTCCCGCTGGGACAGGTGGGGGGGGGGCTGCTTGGGTGCTCACGCGAAGGGGAAGTTCAGAACAGGTGCTGCCCGCCCTGGCAGGGGCTGGTGCTCCTGCTGGCCCGGGAGGCCGGCGGGGGGCCCGGGAAGGTGGGGGCACGAGGCCTCCGCTCTGCGTGCCTCTGCATAGATGTGTCGTCAGAGGATGGACAGGGGACCGACAAGTCCACGGGAAGACGCCATCAGCCTAGCGCACAGCGACATGGCGCCCCGTACCGGGACAGCCACAGCCCGCGTGGCGGTCGCCACGGTGGACAAGGTACGGGGAGGTTAAACGGGGCGGCCGCTCTGGAAAACACCGGCCATTCCGGGGGCGACTGCCCGTGGGGCCGGGTCCTGTCATCGTCGTTGTAGCTGACGCTTTGCTAGAATTTTCTCACCAACTCCACGGCGCACAGACTTGAAGTGTCGCTGCGCCCAGGCGGACAACCAGGCAGAGCAGTGGGCCGCGCCAGGCGCCGCCGGTGCCACACAGGCCTTCACCCCGAGTCTCCCGGGCCCGCTCTCCCGTGGGGCACGCATCGTGTGTCAGGGCGGGCCGCATGCACGCACGCTCCCAACACACACTTCTGCATGCGCGTTCGCCCCCATCGCGCCACCCTCTGTCCTGTTTCCTGCGGACCCCGCCCACCCCGCTTCCCGCCATCTGCTTCCAGACGCTTCCGAGGCCTCTTCCTTCCAACCCCGCAATCGGCAGCGCCCACGGCTGCCTTTGGCTTTGTGCGGTGGCATCGTGCTCCCAGCCCCCCCCCGTGCCTCGGCCCCTCCTCGGGCTCTCCGTGTCCCGGGCTCTTCTGTACCCTCTGCCATGCCACATTTAGAAAGCAGCGGGGGCTCCGGGCAGTGCAGCGAAGCAGCTCAGGACGAGGCCGAGACGGGGAGGGCGGAGGGAACGAACGGGGTGGCTGGGTCCCCGAGCCGGGCCCAGAGTTGGTCCGCGGCCCTGTCCTGGGAGCTTCCCGCCGGGAAGGTTACCGTCCCTCTCCTTCTCTACATCCTGCAATGTCCCAGACGAGTTCAGCATCTCTTTTAAAATGTCGCTTAGAAATTTTAAAATGTCACTTAGAAACTGACCGTTTGTCATTTTCAGGTGTGCACGTTGCCACTGGCGACCTCAAGCGCGTTCACTTTCCTGCGTGATGCTCACTGCCGGCCGACCATCTCCAGGACCTTCTCGTCATCCCACAAGGAAATTCTGGAAGCATCATCTTTAACGGGCAGGATCATCGGCGCCGCCGGTCGCAGGTCCTGCTCTGGGTCAGCATGCCCTGCCCCTTCACCCTGACCCGGGCAGGGGGGCGTCTTCCTAGCCACCTCGCCCCACATTCTAGGCAGGCCTGGGAGCTGCCACCTCTCTGGGCCCCAGACCCCACACCCTCATGTCTTCAAGAAAGCCACAGTCTCCTCCCCGCCCCCAGCTTCCCTGTCCAACCAACAGAGTTTAAAAATCCCAGGCGTCTTCTTGGAGGGAAATTCTAGAATCGGTCAGACAAACGCAGGCCCCTTCCTTTCGGCTGGAGATGAAAGAGGTCCGAGGACAAAGGCAAACATACCGGGACGCTGGTGTTTATCTGCAGCGCGTAGAACGCCCTGTGTCACTTCCAGACATTGTGTAGGATCCGGCGACGCGGGGTGGCCTCCGCCGAGGCGGCCACCGAAACGCCAGACACCCCCGAGGGCCTGCGAGGTTCACAGTCCTGTCTCCGGGAAGCTTTGGCTCTGGGAAGCTTTGGCCTCCGGGATCTTCCACAGGGAAGAATTCAAACTGCGAGGGATGCCCCGCCCGAGCCCCCAAATGCCCCTGGCAACTAAACCGGCTGAGGATGAGGTCTGGATTCAGAAGGCCTCGGTGTCAAAGATCGCCTTTGCCCGCCCCTCCCCCCTCGGGGCCGCAGGGAGCCTGGGGGGGGGCCTGGTCCTGTGCCTGGGAGGGGACCAGCCACATTCCGAGCATTCCTTCTCTGTCCCCACTTGTTTGTTTGCTTGTTTTAAGTCAGAGGCCCCAGGAACTGCTTTTTCCTTTTGTTTCCTGCCTGTGGCCGGCTTTGAGGGACTTGCTTGGTCCTGGAACCAGGAGCTGAACAAGCTGCAGGACATTCCACACCCTCCCGACTGCACCCCACCTCCCGGGTCACCACCGCGGGCCGGCCACCCACGGCTAAGTGGCCCCAGGCTGCCCGTTGGACCGTCCAGTCCACCTTCCAGCTGGGACAGCTGTGCTCCCCCCCCCCGCCCCCTACTTTCTGGGAGGAAGGCAGAGATTTCCGCGGTTCACACAGGCCAGGCCGGGTCGCAGCGGCCACTGAGGCCTGGACGCAGGGAGGGGACAGAATCTTAGATATCAATTAGGCGGCGGCCAGCCCAGATGCCTGGCACCCAGCTTCCCAATGGGGAAACCGAGGCAGGGTTTAAGTCACCTCTCCAGGTCCTCAGCCAGACCCGCGCCCTGCTGAGTGGGTGTTTTTGTCCCCAATGCCTGGTGCTGGTCCTTGGGGAGGGACAGGTTGACCTGGGCGTGGTCCGGGAGGCTGTCCCCAGCCCGAGCCTGGATGGTGTCCCTGGAGCAGGTGCCTGGTCTGCAGATAAAGGGCCCCCCCACACCCCCAGGAAAGGCTGCACGCTCTGGCGTCACCTCGGCCTCCAGGACCCCCGTCATTGGAGCAGTGAGGGTGGCCCGTGAGCATCAAGGTGTGACACTGTCCTCAGGGACCTGGAGGGCTCGTCTCAGGGCCGGTCCCAGCACTCGGGGCCTCACTGCGCCACGCCCCGGCTCGGAGTGGGCACACGGCGGGTACCAGTGCGTGAAGGGCGGGCGCTTTTGGTCTGAGCCTTTTTTTTTTGAAACTTGAGGTGAGGTTCACATAGCTCTGCACGACGCCGTGACCACGTCCGCAGTGGACCTGAGTCGATGATAACGTGTTGGTTCTGGCTCGTCACTGCAACGATGTGGCTCACTCACGCGCTGAGGCAAGAGGCTGACGACCCGGAGGATGGGGCCGGGGCCCATGGGAACGCTTGGTGGTTTATGCTCAATTTTTCTGTAAATGGAGAACTGTTCACAGAAATTAAACGGGTGCGAGAAGGCCAGGGTTGGACCCTCCTGTCAGCGCTGTCCAGATGGTAGGTGGGAGCGACACACACCCCGGTTAGAAAGTGGGCAGAGGACCTGGGTAGACAGTTCTCCAGAGCACGCGTGGACGTGGGAAAGATGCTCAGCGTCACTCATCCTCGGGGGAGGAAATGAAGACCACTGCGAGCCCTCACCTCACACCTGTGGGAACGGCCACTGTCGCTGAACCAGCTGACGACAGTCACCGGTGAGGACGCAGAGAGAAGGGAGCCTCGTGGCCGGCCTGTGGGGGTGCCCGTGGCGCGGCCACCGCAGACGACGGCGTGGGGGGCCTCGGAAAAGCGAATACAGAATTGCTCCTGGCCCGGCAGCTCCGCGCTGGGCATTCATCCCGAGAAATCTGAACCCGGATTCAAAGGATAAACACGCCGCATCGCGCACCGCAGCGCAGCCAGCAAACACCGAGCCGCGGGAGCAGCCACGCGCCCTCCCGGGGGGACAGGGTGAGGGAGAAATGGTTCGGACGCGCGACGGGACTTGGCTGGGCCAGAAAACACAACAAACAAGGTCTCCCACGCGCAGCCACACCCACAGGCCTAGACGGCATCACACAAGTCCTGGGCAGCACACCTCCAGTGTGCGGCCTGCGCTGACCATGGCCTGCCGTGTCCCTGAGGGGGCCCGAGAGCACGTCTTTGGAGCTCTCGTCATGAAAAAGCGAAGGCAACATAGTGGGGCGGGGGTGCTGCCTGGACTGATGGCGGCGACCGCCGCGCAGCCAACGATGCGTCCGTCGCGTTCCACACCACAACACACGCACGTTGGGCGTGTCAGTTGGGCGTTGGTAAGGTCGGGGCAGGGGATAGAAGTTCGCTCGCAGGCTCAGGGGCGAGTGTGGTCCTGAAAGCCGAGCTGGAACAGGCTTGTTAGTGTGTCCTTATGGGTGTGGGAATCCCACTGCACACGAACCTAACAAGGATGTCTTTTAAAATTAGGCAGAAAAGAGAAATTATACAATTCAGTGGTTCCTGGACACTCACAGTGTTGTGCAACCACCACTACTATTAATTCCAGAACATTCCATCACCCCAAAAGGAAACTCTGTCTCCATCAGCAGTTGCTCCCATGCCTTGACAACCCTCCCCGTCCCCCGACAACCACGAACCCACTTCCTGTCTGTGGACGTGCCTGTTCTGGACGTTTTTCATCAGTGGAACCGCACACTGTGTGGCCTGTGTGTCCAGAATCTCAGTGAGTGTCGTGTGTTCAGGGTCCGTCCACATCGTGGCGAGTGTCAGCGCCTCCCCCCTTTCGCGGCCGAGTGACACCCCCCGTGTGACACCCCTCGTGTGGATGGCCACGTTCGCCCGTGGACGAGCACTGTGCTGCCGTGAACACAGGTGTGCAGGTTCTTGTGTGGATGTGTGTCTTCAGTCCTCTGTTTTATTTTCACAGAAGAGGGGACAGCCAGGTCACACGGTCACTGCAGGCTCAGCCCCTCGAGGACCAGCAGTGTGGAGAGGGTGAGGCGGTTGGTCCCCTGGGGAGGAACCACCCACCCAGCTGACGACTTATTGATGGAAGCAGTCAGCAGGACTGGGAGAACTTTCCATGGGCTCCTTTTGTAAACAGGGCTGGGGTGATGGCAGCGGGGAGAGGGGGGTCCTGGCCCGCTGCCCTCTCCCCAGGCTCAGGATGAGCGAGCCCCTCTTCAGACCCCACCTGCAGCACATCCCAGCATCCTGGAGTTAGGGTTGCGGAGCAGTCGGCGCTGCCTTGCCCCTCAGCCACCAACTGATTTTCAGTTCCCGTGGGTACAAGTGCAGGACCCCAAATGTTTGAAGCCCAGAAGGGCCGGGCACTTGTCACCAGTGCGGACACACTGCTTCCGGCTACCCATTCTGCCGCCTCCCAGCACCCACCGCCCCCGGGGATCCAGAAACAGGATGTGGCCCGGGGCCTCTGCAAGCCCTGTGGGTGGTCTCATCCTTACTCCACTCCTCAGTGACATAAGTGACTGACCTAGGAGGCAGCCAGCCAGAGGGGACGAGACATAAATAGTGGCCTTCCCGTCCCCGGCCTTTTTCATTGGACTTGGCAGGAAACGCGGTTTTGCAACTTGAAATTGAGGGTTTTGTGCCAAACCTGCGGACTTGCTAGAAATACCCTCCTGTGGGCCAGAGGGCGCGGCTTCTGCGGGCATCCCTCTCTGGCGCCCCTCAGAGCGGGGGCACAGAGCGGGGACTGCTGCGCCCCTGACCGGGACGCGTTGCGGTGCTTCGGGAACCCTGGTCTCTTTGTCCTCAAGGGAAACCGGCCCCGTTCCCTCAGCCTGACCCCGGGAAAAGCCGATGCTGCTGCTGGCGAGTTGTCTCCCGGGTGACTCACGCACGAAGCCTTCCGCCTGTAAAATTTACTTCTGATGAAAACATTTACTGTTTTATCTGAAACAAGTCAGTTTGTCCAAATACACCATGAGGATGGGCCAAAGGCAAAGCACGAGCTGGGAGGAGACGCTTGCGGCGCAACAAGGGGTGGGGGCTAGCACACGTAAAGAGCTCTCACAAATCAATGACAAGAAACCGGGCAACTCAAGGCAAAATGGGCCACAGACTGGAAAGGGTGGCTTCCAAGGTACGATGCCCAGTCGTCCCATCACGCACCACGTGGCTCCAGGCCCCAGGAAAGTACACACGAGCACCCTAAAGAATAGCTTCTGTGGGACGGGAAGGGGTCCGGCCAGAGAGATCCGCAGCACCAAGCAGGCCCCTGATACCCCTAACCAGAGTGCAAGGCGGGGGACAGCCACTCTCAGAAAGTTCGGGAAGCATCTTCTTTTAGCTGCAATGTAATCGCATCCCATAAAATCTACTGTTTTAAAGTGGACCATCCCTTGCTTCTGGTATCTTCATAGCCTTGGGCAACTCTCACCACCATCCGATTCCAGAACGTTTCTGTCACCTTGCAAAGAAGCCCAGTGCCCAGCAGCTGTCACCCCCCACACACACACACTCAGCAGGTCCCAGGCAGGAAACCAAGGCAGGGAATGCAGTTTGCAGGGCCAGGGCTGGGACAAGATGATACATTCTGTCTGGAGAATGACTACAACAACAAAACAACAATAACAACAATAATAATAATAATAAATACGCATTGAAACCGAAAACAATGCTGTGAGTTTTATGAAAAAAATTTCACCTGCTTTCGCGTCCTGGGGCAGGAATCCAGGAGAGGATGCTCAAACCCGGAGGAACGAAGAGAGGGAGAGGCGCCACCTCAGGGGAACCGAGAAACCCAGGTTTTAAGTTTGTTAACATTTTATCCTTTTTCTTTTTTATTTAAGCCCGGACGCTGAGTGACAAGTTCGTGTGCGGACTCTGCCCGGCCTCCAGCACAACACCCCGAGGCCGCTGAAGTCTCTCCCGGTCGCTGCCGTTGGCCACCGGCCCCGCAGCTGGAGAGGGTCCCGCCCCTTTGTGGCGCCACCAGAGGGCGCCCTGCGCACCCCCAGGCCCCCCCACTCCGGGGTCCAAGCCCATGTCCCCCTCTCCCACCCGCCCCTGAGGGCCACCCCCTCCGGCCCCTCCCCGCTAGGCCCCTTGCTCACCGCGCCAGCCACCTGGGCCTCCCAGGTCCCCCCGCCACAGCCACAGACCTTCCTGCTGGTGTGGTGGTATCTGCCTCAGTCTGACCCCTGCTCCGAGTCACCTCTTCCGAGAGACCTCCTCTGGCCTCCTTGGCTCAGGCCCCGTCGCTGTTTTCGCTGTCCCCACTATGGTTGCCATGGCCTCGTGTCTTGTCACCCGTGCATTGCGTAGCCTCCGAGAGCGGCGGCGCAGGGACACCGAGTCCCTCTAGCCGCCAGGTCCTGGTGATTGGAACCGCGCCAGACGCTTGGGGACGGAGGGGAGACTGCGGTATTCCTGCAGCGCCTATGGATGGCTGGGAGCTGGTCTGGGCACTGGATAGCGACGGCGACAAGGCAGCCCCCTCAACCAGGCGCCCGGTCTATGGGGCCGGCGGAATCAAATCGTCGCACGACAGCTAATCGAAGGCCATGCCTGCTGCGTACCAGGCCGGGAGCGTGCTGTTCAGCGGCTAGCCCCGCTGCAATTGAGGAAACTGAGGCACAGGCCTTCCCGGGGCACACGGGCTGGCAGACCATTCCAGGAATGGCCCCAGTGGTCAGGCCCCCCACGCGTCTGTGCTCTGTCACAGGAACCTGTGACCCAGGTGCCTGAAGTGCTTGCCTTTAAGACCCTGCCCATCCAACTGTCCCTGACGCCTACGCCCTCTGGGGAGGGGCCAGCTGGCCTGGCCGTGGCCCTATCCAGGGCAGCCAGATTCAGCAACTGAAAATACAGAACACCCAGTTACGTCTGAACTTGAGATAAACAACGAGTCGTCGATTTTCCAAGCACACATACGTCCCAAACATCGCGAGCGCCACGCTCATACTGAAAGTGTCGTTTCTGGCTGGCCTGAACCTCACATTGAACTGGGTGTCCTGGATTTTATCTCACGACCCTGCCCCTGCCCCCTGCAGCGGTCAGCAGCCCTGACTCCGCATGGGTGAGAGGGGGTCCCCGAGAGCTAGCCACGGCTGGAGAACATCCCGAACACCCCACCATCCCGCAGGAGTCGGCTCTGTGATGCCAGTGCCCGGAGGGGAAGACGGGAATGGGCAGAAGCACCAAGGAGTAGGCCTGGGGCAGGAGGCTTCCGGCCTGGGGTTTCAGCCTCCCACGGCCCCCTCCCCTCCTGGATGGTCACACAGGGGGCCTGGGGGGGGCGGGGAGAGGGCAGCATCATGAGAGAATGGGGGGCTGCCGGGGCCCTGCAGACCTGGGGTCTGAGCGGTGCCACTCACCCACCGCCCACCGGCTCTACTTCCCAGACAGCACGCCGTCCCTTGAGAACCGCGGGGAATTTAGCCCCTCACCGGGCACTCCTGGGCTGCCGACCCGGCAGGTGGGGAGAAGGCTCACCCCCTTTCTAAGAGCATCACACGACAGGCGTCACACACAGAAGCCACCTCCGCTGGTGCACTTCTGGCCCGGCAGACAGGGCCGGCCAGGACACGTCCGGAATTCCGGGGTCGCTGCGTTTCTCGGCGCTTCTAACTTTTTCAGCTGCCCCCGGGTGGTTCCCAGGGCCTCCTTGGGCCTTCTGGAGAGCCAGGGCTCCCCCCCTTTCCCTTTATTGTGTCAGGACACACACGACATGAAACTCACCCCGCCAACCGCTGTTAAGGGCACAGTTCAGCGGCCCTAAGTACAGTCACAGGTCGTGCAGCCGTCCCCACCATCCACCTCCAGGACCTTCTCGTCCTCCCACACTGACACTGTCCCCGTTACACACTCTCTCCCCTCCCCTCCCCTCCTCCAGCCCGTCACCCACCACCTACTCTGCCCCCCGTGAGTGGGGACACAAGCACGTGTCCTTAATAAGTACTGTAACTATGACTGATGGGCAGTGACTGACTCAGTGGGATGCAGTGACATGTGAGAAGGCCTGGACCTAGCACCACGGAAGACGGTCACTCCATGAGCCCATTGAGCACCTACTGCATGCCAAGTGACTCCGATGGCCCGTCGTGGCGCTCATGGCCCCATGGGGTGGGGGCCAGAGGCACCCGTGGGAGCAGTGAGTGTCACCAAGAGAAATGAACCAGACAGAGGGAAAGGGTTTATTTCACGGTGAATGGGGACAGCAGTTGGGGGGTGTAGCAGCAGGACCTTTTAAACCCTCCAACTAAGCCCTCTTCTCTGCCAGGTGGAGCCCTGTCCTCAAGGGACCCCGTGATGCCAGGGTTTTGCTGGTACACCCTCCAGGGTGACGCAGCGGCCCTCGGATGGGTACTCAGGTCTTCCCCCGCAGACTGGAGGGGCCTCTGGGCTTGGAGGTCTCCCTTCTGGAACGGGACTTGGAGGGAGGGGCCGAGCGTCTTCACCTGGGACCTGCCACTCCCCCCTCCAACTGGCGGGAACCATTGGGATGGGAGCGGAGCGTGTTGGCTCCCTTCCTTGTGTCCCAGAGGGCTGGGCAAGATCTCAGAAGCAGGAGGAACAGACAGAGGTCACGTTTCGCGCCTGGCTGGACACCCCAAGAGCAGAATGGTTTCTCCAGGGACAGAGAAGCAGAAGAGAACGCCCTCGCGTCTGGGCACCCCCACCCTCCGGACCAACTCATGGGTCTCAGGTTGGGGACATGTTTCCTAAGGTGGGGGGCCCGGTGACCGTCTCGGCAGTTCCCACAGGCCCAGGCACGGCAGGGGGTGGGCACCCCCATCCCCCGGTTCAGTCCTCGTCCTCACTGGTGTAGACGCCGGCTTCCCAGCGTTCCGCCTTGGAGCTCTTGTGGCGCGTCACCCGTGTGGCTTCCAGGACCTTCAAGGGGAGGCATGGTGTCCCTGTCAGGGTCCTTACCGCCCCCCCTCCCAACTGCCACATCATAGGAGAGGCTGAGAACAGGGGAAAGCAGGGCCACCCACCTGTCTCAGACCTCCCAGCCCTGGAAATGCCAGCTTGGCCTGCGCTCAACAGCGAGGGACAGGCCACAGACGTACCGCACGAGTCCCCTGGGGGAGCTGGCCTTCACACTCCCAGACAAATCCCTCCCTCAAAGAAAATGGCCTTGTCTTGGGCCCAATCTGTGCCCCAAATCTTCACCCTTGGACAGTTTGCGCCCACGGCAGGCGTCACAGGTGGGTCTCGGCCAAATCCACCTCAGGGCACCATATCGACCGAGAGGGTAGGCAGCGAAGTCCCCACGCCCGGAGAAAGGCTTTGCTGGCCCGCAGAGGGAGAGGACCCACCCCGGGGACACTTACCTCCGAGTTGACGTGGTCCAGCGGGCTGATGCCGGCATACTGCGGAGAAGGGACGCACGTCAGCCCCCGCCCTCCGCCCGCCCAGAGCCCCCCAGATCTCAGCATGCAGCCCCCTCAGCCACCACCGGGGGGGACGGGGAAGGTGTTCCCTGCCCATCACGGTCCCCCGGGTGCCCCTCTATCACCCAGACCCAGAGCCATCCTCCATGCCGTTCCCCTCAGTCAGCCATTTGCAGCCTTTTCCTCTTGGCCAGCCTCATCACGATAGAGACAGTCAGCGTTTCCTTGGGGAGCCCTCCCCACGGCCAGGCCCCGCTGGAAGGCTCGGAGGGGGCTGGTCTTATCACCATGCCCGTTTCCAGAGGAGGAGACCGAGGGTCAGAGGGGCAGGGCCTCGCCCAGCAGGTGGCAGGGCTGGGCCTCGAACCCAGCAGGCTCGGCTGCGAGACCAGGGGGCAGGCCAGAGTTGCTGACAGTCTCTGTGGTGTCCCGGGGGTCAGGCCAGAGTTGCTGACAGTCTCTGTGGTGTCCCGGTACCGCCCAGGGAGGAGATGGCCTCAGGGTTACACCTGCCCGTGTGGCGTCAGGCCTGGGTTCAAGTCCCAGCTCGGAAAGTTGCGACCAGGGACCCCAGGCAAGTCTCTCTCCACCTTCCTGTGGCCTTAGCGGGCTGCAAACCTCGGGCAGTCCTCCGAGGGGACAGGTGGGGCTCCGGACTCACCCACAACTCCTTCCTTCCCGGCCGGGGGCGGCCTCGGTCTGGACCTCCGCTGTCCACGCCAGGGGGGAGTACAGGTGGCGGGGGGAGAAGACCCAGCAGCTCAGACACGAAGTAGCTGCCCGTGGTGCCTGTGCAGGGCGGGGGGCGAGAACGAAGCATGTGGGCAGTCCCCTGAGGGCGGAGAATCTGTCACACCCCAGCCAGGGGACACAGTCTCTGGCCTAGCTGGGCCAGTCAAGGAGACAGGGGAACAGACAGGCGGAGCGGCTGGCCATGCAGGCGTTGGCACTAAAGGTGACACAGGGAAGTTTCGCAGTGGCAGGGAGGAGCAATGGACCCAGAGACCGCATCACCTGGAGACCTTTGTGCACCCAACGACCAAGCGTCCAGGTCCCCGACGCAAAAGCCCTGGGCACACTTGCCATCTCCCACTCTCAGGTCCACACAGACCCGCACCTGGGGGACCGGGCAGAGTCCCCTTGACGTCCCTCCACCATGGACACCCCCAAACGCCACCTGCCCAGCCCTCTGAACCCCAGATCACAGCGGCAGCCGCACCGGGGCGGTGTCCTCACCCGACGCGGCTGAGGAGCTTCGGGAGTCCCCGTCCCTGTGGCCATCGGGTGGCGGGGAGAAGACCTCGGGGTACAGGGCGCTCCGCCGCTGGTCGGCCACCTCCCGCTTGCGCAGCAGGACTCGCTCCACCTCCCTGTCCAGCAGCTCCGACGAGCGGGACCTCTGCAGCCTCAGCGCCGGGGCGCCGGGCTCCTCCCAGTCCCAGGCTCGCGGGGCCTCGGCCTTCCGGGGCCCCTCGGGGACCCCGAACCGCAGTGGACGCAGGAGGAAGTGGTGGCCCCGCAGCGCCCCGCCGCCCGCCCCGGGGGGCCTCCCCGCGGACTCGGAGCCGGGCTGCAGGGCCATCCCGGCGGGGCGCAGGAAAAGCCGGTAGGCGTCGGCGGGGATGCGACTCACCCTGCGCCCCTCCGGGCTGGGCTCGGCTGCGCCGGCTCCTCCGGCCAAACCCAGGGCGCCGTCTGAGCTGCCAGTGTCGCGGAGCCCGGGCCGGGGCCCCTCGGGGGCGCGGGCCGAGCCTTGGCCGCGCCCGGGGCCCGCGCGCCGGTGGTCCTCCGCGCGCTGCGTCTCCTGCGCCAGGTCGCGCTGCACATAGAGCGACGGGCGCCCCCGGTCCCGCCGGCCGGCCGTGGGCGGACCGGGCACACTCAGCAGGGCCCGTGCGGGCACCTGCACCAGCTCCTGGCGCCCGGCCGCCCCCTGCAGCCCGCGGTGCTCGCGCAGCGCCGCCTCGCGCTCCTGCGCCCGCCGGATCTCCCGCTCGATGGGCGTCTCCGGGGGGGCCTCCAGGGGCTCGGCCGGGGACCGGGAGCAGGGGCCGCCCGCGGCTCGGACGCTGGACCCCACGGGCAGACCAGGGCCGCTCTTCTGCTCCTTCGCCTGGGGCCCGACTGCGGCGGCACAGCCGTGGGCCAGGGACGGCCCGCCAGGGGCCTGGGGTTGGCCACCCGCGGGCGCCGCCCTGGCCGCGGGGGTCTGAGGGAACCCCTCATTCTCCTGCTCCAGGCTCAGGAACTGCTGCCTGGCTGCCAGGAAGTTGATCTGCTCCCTGTCAATCACACTGTCCTCCAGGGACAGGGGCCCAGGTCTGCCCTGGGTCCGGGTTTCCCCACGGTCAGGTGGGCCACGCAGCGTGGCCACCGCGCTGCTCTTCCTGACTGCCTGGCCCTGGACAACCGCCCAGCGCTCCCGCTCCGGGTCCCACGACCGCCTGGGCAGGGCATCCCCTGCGTCCTGGTGGTAGGCCTTCATCTCCTCCCGCTCAGTGTGCTGGGACCGCAGGGATACCTGGCTGCGGGGCGCCCCCAGCCTCAGCATGTCCTGCCAGGCTCTGCCGTCAGCGGTCCACGCCTGAGGCTGGTCCTGGCCCCGGCTGTTGACCGAGGGCTCCACGTTCACCAGCTCGAACGTGTAGCTGGTGTCCACATTGAGGCCCACGCCCGTCGAGTGGGGGATGCTGAAGATGGGGTATCTGGTCACTCGGTCCATCATCCGGGGACTTTGGACCCCTCGGGCTCCTGGGGCACAGACCGCTGAAGGATGAGAAGGAACGACGGCCACCAGGTCAGAGCATTCGGGGAGAGGTATGATGTCCTGTCCCTCAAAGTCCTGCCCAAGTGGCCTCTGTGCTTGGTTTGGGGATGAGGCCCTGGCCAGTGAGACTGGTTCAGGGCTGGACATATGACTCAACCCGGCCAACAACACGACATCTACGTCGTGAACACGGTGGCCGTTGTACCATCTCCCCGCCAGGCTCGCGAGGCTGGTGGGATGAAACTGAGAACTGCTGGGGGCCCTACGCGCCCCTTCGTGGACACGGCCTGCTCAAGTGCGGCCCCGACCCCAACACAACATCCTAAAAATATGGTTTGAGCTCCGGGATCGAGCCACGCCGGAGTCTGCCCCCTGTGCTGTGCCAGCAACTTGCACCACGAGCCTGACATTTGCAGGTGCCCTGCCTTCCTCGCCTGCACTCCCTTGCCTTGGAGAGCCCCCCCTTCCACTGAGGTCATCATGTCCTGAACCACCGCCACCCCAGTGCAGCCTCCCGGGGCCCCCATCAGCATGTGCACCTGCCTCTATGTCAAGTGAGGAAACTGAAGCCCAGAGAGGGGTGGCAACTGGCAGAGACTTTAGCTTCCTGGATCCTGCATCCTGGTTCTCTTTGCTGCACCTGCCCAGCGGGACACGGGGTCTCGTCCCAGGCAACCCCTGCCTGGGTGCCATAAATCCAGGCCAGGATGGGGAACGCTTTGAACCTTGTCCCGCTGGGTCAGGCGACACCCTAACCCAGTACCCTGGGACCACCCCAATGTCCGGGTTCCTCCTGAGTGTGCCAAGGGGGCCTTCTTGAAGGCCACACACCTGCTCTCACACCTCTGTCGCTCCTGGCATCTCTAGGGTACACTTCTCACTACCCACCCCAGGTGCCCAAGGTCTCTGTCTGGCATCGGCAAAACCCCCAATTCTGCCCCAAATCAGACCCTCACCCTCACCCTGCAGCATCCTCTGCCTGGAGGACCTCCGTTCCTGGTTTCTGCTTTCCCACAGCCTCCTTAGATGCAGCCCACAGGACACCTCCTCCAGGGAGCTCTCCAGGTTGCCCCACCGTTGGAGCCCATCCTCTGAGCATCTCCCGTGTGCTTGGCCCAGCACCCAAATGTCGGACTGTTTTACAGCCAAAGAAAGGAAGGCAGGCTGTTCCTACCTCCTCAAGCAGCCCTTGACCTTGGCCTTGGCCCCTGGTTCCACCAGAGCCACCTTTTTACGTCAACCTGCTCATAAAAGCAAAATGTGGTTCTAGATAGAAAAATACGGCCCGTCTCTGAAGTGGAGAAGTGGCATCATGCAACATAAAATGAACCACGGGGACAATGTCACAACCAACACGTTGTGTGTCACCCAATCTTTTGTACGTACCAGTATTGAAAACTGTAGTTGGGAAAACAATACCTAATGCAAGCGGGCCTGGCCGCGAATCCCAGCCCACCAGGCTGAGCCACTGACTCGAGGACCTTGCGGCCCCCCACAGAGACTGTCCCCTTCAAAGTTACTGCGGATGGACGCGTCTCCAAAGAGGAATCAGCTTCGAGGCCTGTCTTCTCCCACCCAAAGCCACGAGCCCAGCCCGGCTCTGCCAGCGGCCACGGCCAGCACCCTTCCTGCATTTCAGGCTGGTATTCAGCAGGTGCTTAATAAAGGCTGACTGAGCTAGGTGTGGTCTCTGCAAACGCCACCCACCCCCGGTGCTGGGTTGTGGGGCTCGCCTTACTTTAGCATGGGTCTGGCTGTCCGTCTGGGCCTCCCCTCCGGACCCAAGCCGCCAGCTCTGTCTCCACAGCCTGGGGATCTCCAGGGAGGGCAGGTGTGGCAGGGGGGAGGCAGGAGTGTCTGCCCAGTGGGCAGCTGGCTATTCACCAACCACGATTGATTTGTAAGCCACGTGAGACAGGATCTGGGGGGGTGGAGGGACATTCACCCGGCCCAGGCTCTTGAATCTCCTGCTGGGTGCGGCAAGGGTGGGGGCATCACTTCCTCCTCGGCCATCCTCCCAGGTGACTCACTGAAGCCAACGGGAGGGGTTCAGCCTGTGGCTTGGGTTCAAGGTCCCTGGGCCTCTCTCACCTGTGGCCTTGGGCAAGTTTCAGCTCACACCTCCCCTTATTTGCTCCTCACAAGGGCTTGTGACCATTCTTGTCTCCAGTTCACAGCAGAAGGAACCAAGTTCCTCATCTGAGGTCACGCAGTGCACCAGGTCTTAAGTCCAACCCTTCACCCCCCCCCCCGTCAATTGCCTCCTCCTCCAGGAAGCCCCCCCCATTGTTCCTCCCCAGCCCCACCCCATTCCCAGATGAACACAAAACTGGAACTGTATTTATGGCCCCCGGAAGCAAGTTTATAGCACCTGTTCCCTCATCACTGCACCTGGCCTCCCATCCTAGGGGCAAAGGCCTGCTGGAAGGGCTGAGGCTGGGACAGGGCAGGTCACGCAGCAGGGAGGGACTCCTGGGGTTCCACTTCTGTCACTCAGGGCTGCAGTCCTTGGGGCTGCTGGCTGGATAGAGTCCCCAACCTTTTGACATACAGGGCTGAGTCTCTGCCCCAGCCACACGGGATCCCTGCTGTCCCCTCTGAGGGTGGACAGGCCTCTGCGCTGCCACTGCCCACAGAGACTGCCCTACCCCCACCATCCCCTGTGTATCCCCCAGAGCTGACTCCCTGGGGGTGTTGCATGCTGCTTCCCAGGCAAGGCTCTGGCTGGTGCTAAGTGCCTCCCAGAAGCCTCTCTGGCCTCTTGCCATAAGGGTGTGATCAGGCCCCTCCCTCAGAGGTCAGGGCTCAGTGTTCCTAGATTTGGAGACCGGAAGTCCAGGGCCCTGCCCTTTGCTCCCTGGGGGTGGGGGAGGTCAAGAAGAACAGATCTCAGGGCTCGGAGCCAACCTGGGCAAGCAGAGCCGGTGGGGGGTCCCTGCCAGGCCCTGAGATCCTCCCTGGGCCCAAAGGGCTAAGGGGCGAGGAGGGAGGCCACACAGGTTATTGGATGGTGCCAACTGGCACAGAAACTCCATGCCAAAAGCAGACCCCACCCCACACAGGACCCACCCTGCCAAAACGTCATGTGGTCTTAGCCCCCCCGCGCCCCAGCCTCACCTGCCGGCTCCTGGCCCAGAGGCCTCGGACCTGGCTCTGCTCCTGCAGGGCACACTGGCCTCTCACAGGGCCCCGCCCTGCTCACAGGTTGCCAGGAGACAGGGCCCCACCCCAGCAGGCTGGTGCTGCCCCCTCCTCTGTGGCCCCACCTGGGCTTGGAGAAGCAGAGTCCAGAGGAGGAGGGAGAAAGCCCACACGCGGGCGGGAGGGCGGACTCCAAGCAGGGCTGCTGTGCACTGCCTCTGCCCCTGCCCACCAAGGCCTCCAGCCCTCCTCGCCGCACTCACCCCAAAACCTCGCTGGAGCTGCTGCCTGGCTCTGAGGCTACCCACCGCTCAGAGTGGCATCAGTCGCCCAGGGTCACACACTAGTCCAGGCACAGCGGCCCATTCCTAGGTGGGGGTGGGGGGGGTCTGAGGCCCAGACCCCCACGGTGCCACCTTGGGGCTACTCCCCCAAAGTCCCTTTCTGGAACAAGCCTGGCTTGCCTATCTCTGGGGGTTCAGCTGGGTCTGGGTTTGAATCCCCGTAACCTCTCTGAGCCTCTTGGACATAAGGATCCACTGAAGATGTGAAAAGCTGCAGAAAATGTTGGTGGGTGGGCCAGGCCCAGGCTCAGGCCCAGGCCCAGGCCCCGACCAGGCGGCAGGGCCTCCCTGTCCTGCCTGAATCTTGGCTGAGGCCCAGAGCACCAGCTAGAGCTGTGAGACCCGTGTCTGCGGGGCAGTCAGGCCACGGCCCAGTGGTCAGTCCACCCGGGATGGGACAGTGGGCTGGACCTCCACGCCCAGGCTGGGGCTCTGTCCTGCCGCTTGGCTGGCTGTGAAGCCCCCCTGAACTGCAGTCTCTTCTTCCATCAGGTGGGCCTCCAGCCCTGAGTCCCGCAGGGCTGCCTGAGATGCCGGGATGAGACGGTCCGGGTGAGGGGCCCGGCCCAGAATGACAGCCCGACTAGGCGGGCGGGAGCAGCTCCACTCAAGGCCTCGCCGACTTCTTCCCACACGCGAAGGCCCTTGGTATCCCCTTTCGCAGACGCGGCCTGACAAGCCCGCCTGCGGGCGGACGGTGTAGGTGGCGGGGCTGGGACCCGGACCTGAGCCCACCACACTGACCACCCTCTACAAGAAAACTGAGGCCCGGAAAGGCAGAAACCACGTTGGACTGCGTGTGGGCCTGGTGGAGGTACGGACCCCGGGGTCCCGCTGCGTGGGGGGGGGCCTCGGGGTTCAAGCCCACAAACAGTGGGCAAACCGAGGCCGGGGCAGACGGCGGCTTCTCCCAGAAACGCGGGGGGACGGCCAACGTGGCCGCCTGGTGAGCGCTCTCCCCGCCCCGGCGCCCCCGCCCGGTCCTGAGATCGGGCTCCCTGCAGAGCTCGGGGTGTCTGGGGGCTCCTTCCAGCCCCGGGGAGCTGTGCGCCCGGCAAGGGGCGGCCTTGCGGCCAGAGGCGGGGGTGGGGGGGCGGCGGCCCCCAGGCCTTACCTGCGCAGGTGCGGGCCGACGCGGGCGCCGCCTCCGCCTCAGCAGCCGGCGGCCCGCGGGCGCAGCGGCGCGGACGCACCGACGAGCCGGCCGACCCCGCGGCCTCCCTTTATGGTACCCGCGGCGCAGCCCCGCCCCGCCGGCCGCGCCCTCCCGCCGGGTCGCCCAAGAACGCCAGGTCGCTAAGCGGTTCACAGGTTTTATTCGCTTCCCGGGGGGTCGAGAACACGGGGCCGAAAACACACCGAAGCGAGGGGCGCGAGGGCACTTCAGCGGAGGCTCCTGGCGCGAGGACGCGGCCACTCGGGGCGGGGGGGTCGGCGCCGCCGCTCGGGTCGCCTCGGAGGCGCCTCTCCCCCGCCCCCGCGCACCCCGGGCAGGGGCCGAGGCGGACCCGCGGCTCACACTGCTGAGTCTGAATGTGGGCACGGATGCGCCCCCGGGGACGGGCGTGCACACCTGGACCGGGACTGCTCCCAGGAGGGGGCCCTGCCCCCTCGCCCCTCCCCCTCCAGGGAGACCCGGACCGCGGGGGGTCTCCTGCTGCAGGAGGGACCCAGGCCACGCCCCCCTTGCTGCCCGGATGCGCCACGCCCTGGCAGCGCTGCCAAGGGGGTTGAGGGGGGGGCCTGATGTCTGGGGTGTGATGGGTGGGACCCAGGGCTCCGACCCACGCGAGCTGGAGGAGGGGCCCGGGCCGCCCCTGCCCAGGGTCCCCAAATTAGCACCAGGAGGAAGGAGGGCCCAGAGCAGGTGGCAGCTCTGGGCAAGAGGTTCACGGGGCCCCGCCTTGTGCGGCGGCGGCTCGCTGACCCTCGCCTGCCGGGCAGGTCCCCAGGGCTCTCCCTTCCAGGCGCCATCGTCGCTGGCTGCGCCCACAGAGAGCACAGGGGGAGGGCACATCGGGCCGGTCTCTGACCCAGATGCCTGGACGAGGCTCGGCCTCACCCACCTGCCCGGGACCCGGACACCAGTGCTTTGACTGGGGCCTGGGTGGGAACAGAGCAGGCCCCCAGGACTCCTCGGCTCCCCCATCCCTGTCTGGCAGGGTGTCCCCTCAGGGACCTCATTGGAGGTGGCAGGAAGGCACAGGCAGGAGGCCCAGAGCGTGGTGGGCCCCACCCGCTGGGACCCGTGGGCAAGGGCCCACCCGCGGAGCTGCCGTGCCCTGGGGCTGGGGTCCGCGTCTCTCCTACCCGGCGCGGGCTTGGTGGCTTGGGGTGTGTCGGGGCAGTGACGGGTGGGGGACCCCTGTCCTCCCCTTTCCGGTGACAGGAAACTCAGAAGGAAGATGTGACAACACAGCAGGTCCCGGGCCCGTGACGGAGGGTAGAGGGTGGGCGGGCGCCGGGGCCGGGCTGTGGGTGTCTGGTGCGGAGGAGGGCAGGGGCCGGGGCCGGGGCCGGGCCCGGCTCACATCACGGAGCAGCATTTGCAGCGCTGCTTCTTCATGTCCAGGTCCTGGGTGTCGCCGGCGGGGGCCTCAGGCCCCACCTGATTCCCCTCCCGCGCGCCCAGTGTGGCGGCGGGCTCGGCCGCGCTGCCATTGGGCGGGGCGGCCTCCTTGGGCTCGTCCTCGATGACCACCAGCTCCGCCGTGACGGTGTCCTGCAGCCCCAGCACCTTCTGCGTCTCCTCCTCATCCTCCACGTTCTGGTAGCCCATGAAGATCATGGTGACCGGGGGCTCCGGGCCGGGCCCCGCGCCTGGCGGGCCTGCCGTGGCCTCCCCTGGCTGCGCCTGCACCCCCGTGATCTCCCACCGTGGGGGCGTGGCGGTCCGCGCCGCCCCGCGGGCCTCTGGCCCAGCCTCGCTCAGCGTGGCCTCATCCGCCTTGTGGAGGAGTTCCTCCACCTCAGAGGAGCTGAGGGGCTGGATCCCATTCACCACGGTGCTGTCCACGGCGTGGACCACTGGTGGGAGAGAGAGAGAGAGAGAGAGAGAGAGACAGACCTGAGGGAAGGCCCGGCAGGTCTGCCGACCACCCTCCAGTCCAATGAGAAAAGCCAAACTAAGCTGGCAGACCATCTGAGCCCCAGCTGGGCTGTGTGGACGCAGCCAGACTGGGCCTCAGGAGAGTTTCGGGGCAGAAGAGCAGTCCTTCCAAAGAAAGTCAGTGAAGCCGCCGTTACTGCCTCGCACTTGGGTGCTGCTGCACTTTACAAAGCAGTTGTTTCCCTATGGAGAAGCTAGGGGAAATGGAAGTTCAGAAAGGAGGTAGTTAGCCCGAGGCCGCACAGCTGGCTGGCTGGGCCCTCTGCTCCCTGTCCACACCTCTTCCCCTGATCGGGGGAGCTGCAGGGAGCCTGGGTTCTCCCTTCCTTGGGTTTATGTGGTTCATCATGAATTAAAGTAATTCATTCACTCAGTCTTTCTGGTTTCCTCATCAATGACCCAAAGGCTAGACCTCCTCCTCTTGGTCAGCTTTGGCTGCAGCCCACGGATTAGGTTACTTGTTCTCTTTCAAGTGTAAATGTCTTAGGATTTGCATTTTGATGGACTGCCTCTCTAAGCCAAGATTGATTTAGAAGAATGTAAATTTGGGAGTGAGGGACCGTGGTCTGGGAACAGCATGAGATGTAAATGTTGCACCAGGTCTTTCAGCCACCATTGCGGCTCAGAACACGGTCACTTTCTGAAAACGCTGTACCTGCGTTTCACGGGACCGTGTCCTCTCCACGGGGCGGAGTGTCAGGCTTACAATCAACCTTGCTTGTTTTCCCCCATCCCCCCGCCATCAGCCTCGGTAAATGCTCTTTCCAAATCTCTCCAGCTTTCCTGCTCCGCGTCTGAGCTGTGTGGCAGTCTCCAAGGACAGGGCTTCAGCACCAGGCAGAGTCCTGGCTGTTTTCTGACACCAGCCCCAGGCCATGCATAACCCAAAGCTCCTAGAAGCACAGCTGCCCTGAGGCTGGGGAGGAGGGAGGGACCCAGGGACGCCCAAGGACCCAAGGACTCGCCTCCTCCCAGGCCAAGGGTCAAGGCTCCAGTTCCTGGCTTCTAGCCAGAAGGAAAGTGCTCTCAACTCTCAGTTTCTAACCCCCGCCCCGAGAGGGGGGTCCATGCTTCACAGCTTCCCAGTGACTCTGGGCTCCAGGCCCAGGGGGCGGGTGCACCCTGGTGACAGAGTCAAGTAGAGTATTCCCCACTGGCTACGGCCCCAAAATAGGAATCCGAGCCCGTGGCCACCACGGAAATGGGTCACCCTCTCCCATTGCTAAGCAACCAGAGTCCAGTCTGGTGGATCCGAACTCCCCAGGGGCTGGGCCGGGCTGGACGGAGTGGCCACAGTAAGGACCTTTTGCGAACAGAGACAGCTTGTCTTCCCTCAGCCCCAGGCAGTCATCTGAGCCCAGGAGACCAGGCCGCTGGGACTTGGCCAGGGCCACATAGCTGGGGAGAGCTGGAGCCGGGAGCCCACCTGGGCCTGTGCCCCAAACCACGCAGAGCTGACCTGCAACGGGGGTCACCATAATGGCACTCAGGACGCCCCAAAGGCCCAAACCACCACTGAGAATGCGAAGCTTCAGGAATCAAAACTACGGGGGATGCCACTTCACACCCAACAGGACGGCTGCAGTGGTCACTGTAACACGATGGACGGGGCCAGGTGCTGCCAAGGACGTGGACCAACTGGAACCCTTCTGCGTGCGCTGCCCGTGGGGGGCAGCGTGAGGAAATCAGACGGTCACAGAGTCCCCCCTGACCCAGCCATCCACCCCTAGGTCTCAGCCCCGAGAACGCAAACACCCACCACGCGAACTTCGAAAACCATAGGTGGGAACAAGCTGGACGTCCGTGGATGCTGGCTGGGTAAGCAGGGTGGCCCAAGCGCACAGTGGACTGACACTTGGCCACAAAATACAAACGAGACGAACCTTGGACACATGATGCTCCGCAAGAGACACTGGACACACAGGTCACACCGCATGCGCTTCCACACATGCAACACGTCCAGACAGGGACGTCCACAGAGAGGACGTGGGTGAGTGGGTGTCAGGGGCGTCCAGACTGAGGGTGCAGGACGAGGCGAGGACCCCCGAACCTGCGGGAGTGCACACTGAGCACTCGGCGTACTGACTGCCGAGGGTGCCGTGTGCCGGCTGGCCCGGGCCGGCCAGCGGACCAGCCTGTTGCTGCGTCCGGCGAATACACACCCCAGGCTGCCTTGGGGTTGAGCCTGCTTCCCATGGCTTCTCCCCTGCAGGGAGTGTCTGCACCCAGCACATCACAGCAGTTTGGCAGGGGCTGTCCCCTCCCCTGGGCCCTCTGTTTCCCGCACAGGTTGTGCCAGAAGTGAAGCAAAGGCCAAATGCCGAGGTGTACGAAGCTGCCCTGTGCGAGCCGATGGGCTGCGTGGTTTAAACGAGCAAGTGGGACACTGTGTGCACCATGGTGTGTGAATCATCCTGAGGGAGGGAGGGAGGGAGGGAGGGAGGGAGGTGGAGGGAGGGCGCCAGCTCTGGGCTCCTGGCCCAGGCCGCCCTGCCCCTTGCGCTTGGGGCTCGCCACCGCCTGTTCCCTTCTGGCCGCCAGAGGGAGCCCTCGCCACACCCCTGCTCCCCCCTGGGAGGCTCTTTTTGTTCCCTCCCTCTACGCAGCGTCAGCTCCAAAGGCTCCTCTTGGCTCCCCCAGCACAGCAAACTGCACCCCACCGCAGGGCCTTTGCATATGCTGTGGCCAACGCCAGGCGCCCTGCGCTCCTGGGCCCCACCTTGCATGTGGTGAGCTCCTGCTCACTCCGAGGGGGCACACCCTCCACATCCTGCGAGGCCCACTCTCGGCCTGTGACTCTGGGATTTCGCAGCCTCTATCACAGCAGTAATCATTCCCATGAGATACCTGTGAGCTGGGGACGAAAGGGCTGGGCTTGCGGGCCGGGAGTCCCCACCGGGATTTGATTCCCAGAGCCCAGCCCAGCACCTGGCGCTCGGCCAGCCTTCGAGATCCGTCCCTGGGGCGAAGGCAGGCCTGGGCTGCAGGTGGAGCCAGGCAACAGTGGTTGTGGGCGATGAAGCCCTCTCCCTGTCTGCACCTGGGCAAGGCCGGTGGGGGTCAGCCCGGCCCTGGGAGGGGGTGGGGGAGGGCTGGGGGTCGCGTACCTTTGGTCTCGTCCTCATAGACCTTGATGCCCCGGGGGAGCAGCTCCCGGGGGAGTGAAGTGGTACTGGAGAGCACCCGGGTCTCCCCGGTCACCTTGTCCTTCTCCACTGTGATCTCGACTGAGTACATGGCTGGCATGAGAGGCACGGGTTACCCGCGGCCGCCGCCCACGTGCCCCCTGCGGGGCTGCAGCCAAGCCAGGGAGGGGAGCCGGCAGCACAGAGCCAGAGCCAAGCAGCAGATGCCCCCGGGGTGGCCCTCCCAGCTCGGCCCCTCCCCTGGTGCCCCAACGCCTGGCGGCAGGTCCCGACCCCTCCGCTCCACACGAGGCCCCACCCGGAGCACCTCACACTGAAGAGGGGGCAGAGAGGCACACCACGGCCGGAACGGGGGTGCAGCAGGCCACCTGGCCTGGACCCTGAGTGCTCTGTCCTAAACACCTCTTAACGTCCGTCTGTGCACCTGTGCCCACCTACTTCTGCGAAAGAAGGGTAACTTCCTCTCGAAACGAGGCGCTGTCATTACCCGTCGGGGCCACAGTGCCACCCCCGGCGTCCCGCCCAGACCTGTGGGATCCGGAGCCACACGGGGGAGGCTGAGTCCCAGTGCTGACCCCGGCCTCATGCTGAATCTCCGCCTCACACCGTGCCCGCCGCCCTCCCCGTGGGGTTCCAGGGGGAACCCCATCACCACGCCCAAGAGCCCCTTGCAATATGTCCTGTGCTCCCGCCACTCCCGGGTCTCCCCACCCCAGCCGATGCCGCTCTGTCCTCCCTCCTCCCTCCCTCCTCCCCTGCTCTGATTGCCTGCAGATCCTGGGGGTTCCGCGCTCCCAGCCGGACCCGCCACTTCTCACCCCTCTGCAGCCCGCAGCTTCCTCCCCAGCCGCCAGCGGGCGGCGTGAGCACCCGAGTCGAGGTCCGGCTCTGCCCACCCATCCATCGCCCCCTCGGCCCTCAGAGTAAAAGCCAGTCCACCCAGACGTGGCCCTCACGACCCGCCTGGCCCTGCCCTGCCCTGCCCTGTCCCCCTCCCCGCCTCTCCCCGCCTCATCCCGCTCCAGCGCTGCGGGCCTCCTTGCAGTTTCCACGGGCCAGGCTGCGCCAGCCTCTGCACCCTCTGCCTGGACCCCCTTTCCCCAGACGTCTTGCTCCTCACTTGCGCTGGTTCTTTGCGTAAATGTCACCTCCTAACTCTGGCCTACCCTGGGCCCTCTGATTAAGATCGTCTCCCTCCAGCTCCCCAGGCTCCGCCTGCGCTGACGCCCCATCAGGACATTGGCCGCCCCAGGCTGTGTCCCCTAGGCTCGGCACTCAGCAGAGGCCCAAGAAGCACTTGCTGAGTGACTGAGTGCTGTTGAACCCCACGTCCCTACATGCCCTGACACCCCCCTCCAGGCACACAGTTGGCTAGCCGTGTGGCACGAGCATCTGGCCTCAGCGCCAGCTGGGACCGGCCTGACTGCCACAGAAGCCCTGAGGCCCCCACGCCCCCCACAGGAAATGCTACCCTCTGCCTCCTGCCCCCCCCCGGGCAAAACTCTGCCCAGGCCACGCAGGAGGACCCTGGGCCTCCCCTGCCGCCCCATCGCTTCCCGGTGTCTTCGCATCCTGGCCAGGCCAGCCCTGAGAGAGCCCTTGCCTCCCACCTCGCTCCAGTAGCAGCGGTAGCAGCAGCAAGCAGGTCCTGCCATCCCGGTGACTTCTCATCCCTCGGGTTTGGCCCCGGGCCAGGACCCAGGCACGAGGTCACTGCAATTTCACCCTCCTCAGGGGGAGAGGGTGCTGATTACCAGGGGGCAGAGTGGGGACTGGAATCGGCCTCATGAACACTTAGCAGGAGCCCTGCCTGTCCCCGCTTCCCTGGAGCAAAGAACGCCCGGGGCACAGAAAACCTCCAGGGACCGGCGCTCCGCAC
The DNA here is from genome assembly GCA_030015415.1 of Cynopterus sphinx. Lineage (NCBI taxonomy): Eukaryota > Metazoa > Chordata > Mammalia > Chiroptera > Pteropodidae > Cynopterus > Cynopterus sphinx. The sequence goes on along the minus strand of CM057390.1, from coordinate 36,621,437 downwards.
AGCGCCTGAGGACGGTGAGGAGAGGGCTCGTGAGCTGCCCCCAGTGGGCCCTAGGAGACAGCAGCGTGGTTAAGGGGACAAGCCGTGAGGACGTGACGGGCAACAGCGACCATGCGAGCATGCCTGCCCTCTCAGCGTAGCTGGGCCGGTGAGTGACCAAGGCGCCAAAGCACAGGGGCCCCCAGGCCCGACCCCGGGCTGGGAACCGCGCCTCGGTCCAGCCGCCACCCCACGACCACGGTGCCTCCAGGGGGCATGGCTGCGTCTGACCTCGCCCTGGTCCCACCAGGCCCCCCGGGGCCAACACGCAGCCCAGGACGGCAGCTGGACATGGAGCCGGGGGTGGACCCACCTGCCTTCATCATGGTGGAGCCTTCGGCCATCCTCATGGGGGTGTTGGAGACCCGCTTCTCTGCTCGGTGGGCAAAGAGTGGAGAGAGGGGGTCCGATGAGAGAAGTGCAGACCCCCTCTGACACTCCCCAGACACCCCCTCAGACAAGCAGACACACCCCAGAGAGCCAGACACCCCCAGACACCCGGACAACATCCCAGCCATCCCCCAGGTCCTCGGACAAACCCCTAGACGCCAGATACCCGGCCCCTCCGACAGGTCAAGGACCCCCAGACACACCTCGGCCCACAGCCCGTTTTCTGTCTCTCAGCCCGAGTGATTTTCAAAACTTCCCTGAGAGGCTGGCAGGGATTTTTTGATCATCAATTTTTAATTACACGGTAAGACGAGGAGACGCTCTCCCATGCATAATTAACAGCTGAGAAATCAGGCCGCAGGCACTCGGGCTGCCACCGCCAGTTCTGGCTGGTGGCCGTCCTCCCGCACTCGACACAGAAGCGGACCAGCCAGATGCACGTTTAGAAAACAGTTCACGTCTAATGCCTGCCCCGAAGATGCTTAGAGGATTTATCAAACGATCAGACGTGCAGCTGGAGACACATACGGGATGGCCAACAGGCACATGACATCTTTGCGAGTGTGTACGTCATGTCTGTGACCGTGGGCAGGGGCACAAGACGGGTCCCAGGGTTCAAACTTTGGGCTTCCGGGGGTTCGTTTCCCGGACCCTCGTCCTTTTAAATGGCGCCCGACCTCCTCACACGGACAGACCCACTGCGCGGGAGCTCAGGGCTGTGAACAGGAGGGTCCGCGGAGGTCACACACCCCGCGAGGCTGGAAGCCCGACGCCGGCCCGCGGGACACGGGGCAGCGGCCACCCGGGGTGCTGTGACAGCCGGCGAGGGAGCCCAGCGAGGGACCCCGTCACCGGACCGAGCGGCTCCCCGCCCGCCCGCCCGGCCATCAGGGGGTGCCCGGCCCCACCCGGCCCTTCCAGAAGCCGTACCTTGGGGCGTTCCCAGCGGGGTCTGCAAGAAAGAAGACAGGGGTCAGGGGTGCCAGCGCCTTCCTCCTGCCCGCCCCGGCCCACCCACGGGGGAGGAGCCTGGGGAGGCCCCCTTCAGCCGGGACCCCTTGTGGGTGCCATCTCCTCTTGGGCTCATCCCAGCCCCCACGCTGGTGTCAGCCGAGGTCCTTGCGTGCTCAGAGCCCCTGTGGCTCCCGGGTGTCTGCAGAAGCCTTCCTGATGGCCCCTGGGCCCTGTGTCAGCTGACCCCTGCCCCATGCCCGCCCCCACCTCCCTCACTGCTCCCCAAACACAATCCTGTCCCGAGCCTGTGTCCCCTCCTCTGGAAAGTTCTTCCCCAGATCTCTGCTTGTTTGGCTCCTCACTCAGCTCCCTGACCAATCCGAGGACAGCCCCCCACCCTATGCCACCGTCCCTCCATCACAACACTATCTACCTAGCTGGCGTCTGTCTTCCCCTAGGATGCGGGCATCGCGACGCCGGCACGCGGGCTGTGTTGTCAGCCTCCCTGGAAGCCCCCCGCTCATCGCGTGTCCCCGCCTGGAGAACTACTCAACCTGCAGAGCCCACCGCCTCCAGGAAGCCTGCCCGGCCCCCCCCATGAACCAGAGGCCTCCTTGAGCATGGTGGTGGTGGGGTGACAAGGATGGGCGGTGGGAGAGGAGGTGTGTCCCCCAGTCCTGAACACAGCAAAGGTGCCTGGAACGTTCCTGGATGGGCGGGAATGTACCGCGGCTCCCGCGAGCTCGGGACCCGGAGTTCCCAAGTCCAGTTTCAACGGAACCTGGCACAGACGTCAGGCCCTGGAGTCCATGGCCAGGTCCGGCCAAGACTGCTCCCCACCGTGTGGTCTTAAGCCTGTCTCCCAAGCTCTCTGGGCCCCAGGTTTTGTCTTCCATCACATGGGGACGCTGCACAGGTGCTCAGCAGAAGTCATGACAACGATGACGAGCGGGTGACCCTCAAGGACAGCTCCCTTCGTGTCGGTTCTCATGTAAGGTGCTTGCCATCCGCAGATGCATTTAACCCCTGCGACATCCCCAGCACGCAGGTGCTCTTACTGGTGGGGAAACTGAGGCCCAGAGAGGCAGAGCCACGTCCCTGGTCACGCGGCTAGGATTCAAGTTCAAGGGGCCCTAAGCTCCCGCCACAGTAGGGTGGGGCCCGGGAACCGCCTTACCTGCTGAGAATTCAACACCAGCTCTGCCTTCTGGGCCTCCTTGGTGGGGCTGGGCGCCGGGGCGCGTGCCGGACTCAGGGTCACCACGCTCTCCCTGGCAGTGGCCGGTGGCACATCCGCCGCATTCTCCAGCACCTCCACCTCCTTCTCGAGTCTGCAGAGGGGGTACGTGGTGACAACACCCATCGGCGCTTCCCCGTGCCGGCACCACCCTGTACGGGGACTTTGACATTTCCTAGCACCCCGTGAGGTGTTGTCACTTCCCTCCCGACTGGGGAAACCGAGGCACAGAGGGACGAGTGCACACAGCCAGCAGGCAGCAAGCTGCCGTGCCGCTGCGCCTCATCCACTTCCACTGACTCTCCTTTCCACTCAAATACACTTATTTTTACAGGCAGCTTTACCCCTCCAGGAAAACTGGAAAAAGTGTGTCACTTTTCAAGTACCAGAAGATAACACCAACAACCCCGTGAAAACAAAACTGGCATGTTAAACCCCACCCCAACCGCCACCTGCCCGAGGGACAGACAGGGGGTGAGTCCGCAGTACCCAACACAGTGAACCCGGGTCGGCAGGCTGGACACAGCCGGGGTCAGCCTGGAGGGTGTCCTGGAGGAGGTGTCCAGGCAGGGGGCACTGAGTAGAGACACTGAGGAGTGGGTCACTCTGGGAGGGAGAAAGCCAAGGCCCCCACAGCACTCGGCAGGCATCAAACTCACAGTAGGGCTCAAGGTGCACCCGATGTTGGGACACAAAGGGGCCACCTCATCCGGCCGCCTGTGGCCAGCAAGTGCCACCCGCTTTCCAAGCTGCCCAGCATGTGCCCCTTTGCCTGGCCAGTCCCACTGTCCCTACACAGACCCATGTCAGCACCCTCACCCCCTCCTGAGATGTGCAGAGGGACTGTGCCTCTCGCTGACGAGTGGGAACACTGAGGCCTGGGGATGGACCCCTCCCCCACTTTCCTCCCAATCGGACACATCAGGACAGGACCCCAGGTCGTCCGGGCAGCGCTGGCTTCGGGGTCCACCAGGGCAGGGCCGCAGCAGCGTGCCCCGGGGCCTGGCGGCCCTTTCCTTGGCCCAGCCACACTTGGAATCTCGATGTCACTTCCTTCCTCCCTGACCTGCTGCCCTGGAGCCGGGCCTGGGCCTCCAGCCTGCCCGGAAACCGGCCTTTTGTCCTGGCCTGCCTGTGGGGGACGGTCACTTTCCCCAGCCCCCTCCCCCTCCTTCCCGAAGCCTGCATCAGGCCCAGGAGCGCAGCGGGAAGAACCCGCCAGCTGGGCCACCGCCAGAAAGCCTCCGGGGAGGCTGCTGCGGGCAACGCCCATCCTCCGGCTCCGGCCGCCTTGACGCTGTCCCTTGTCCCTCGTGCACCTGTTCTGCCGGGTGTCAGCAGGAAGGGGTCACACGGGGCAGCCTGCCTGGCCTCCCTCAACCACCCGCGGCCTACGGAGGCATGACAGCTCCCGGCGCAGCATGGGGGGCGCCCGGCACCTGCCACCACCACACGGAGCAAGGTGACCCCCCTCCCCGTGCAGGGAGGTCCCCCTGCTCCCGCCACCTCCGAGCCAGGCGCCAAACCCTCCCCCCAAGAGCCCGCGCACCTGGAGATGGATTCCTCCAGGAGCCGGGACTTCTGCTCATCCTCCTGCATCTGCCTCCTCATGTCTTTGTCACCCTCCGAGGCCGAGGACAGCGTCCCCTCCAGCAGCCAGCGTTCCCGCAGCGCCTTGGACTGGGGGTGGCGGGGGTCGGGCTCAGGGTCACGCGGACCTTCCTGCTCCGGCCACCCCCAACCCCGTGTCCAGCTGAGGCTCGGGGTCCCTGGGCACCGCCCCGCCAGCCCAGAGCTGGGGCCCGGCCTGTGGGGAGACAGTACCTTCAGGTGCTGCAGCTGCCTCCTGTCGTCCTCCAGCTGCCGCTTCTTGCTGTCAATCTCCGCCTGCCTCTTACGCATCTCCTGACCAGATGGACGCAAGGCCTCAGGACCCCGGGTCGGGGCTGCAGCGACACCCCTGAACCCACCTGGGGCCCTGCCGCCAGGGCCTGCTTATGCTGTAAAGGGCACCCACCTGGCCCACTGGCCCTCCACCCGCCTCCGCATGAGGGCGGGCAGGGTTCCACTCTACGCTGCCTCGGTGTCCCCACCTGCACAGGGAGTCCAGAGTCCCTGTTCTGAAGATGAAGGGATCTCTGTGTTGTCATCTGTGGGGACGTGCCAGCAGGCACTCCTAAGCCGCATGAGCCCCACCCAGGCTGAGTGTAGGCAAGCCCTGGGACCCCAGGTCGTAGCCACCCAGCGAGGGGCAGGAGGGACTCACTGCGATAGCCTGCAGCCGCTCCTGGGACGTGGTCTCTGCGGCCAGAATCCTGGGTGGGGACAGATGAGGTCAGGCAGGGCGGGGCCCCCCAGCTCTGCTTCCAGCAGATCTGGTTGGATCCCCTCCCTGTCCCTTCCAGGAGGGTGACCCTCTGTAAACTGGGACCCTGCCCCCACAGTGGCAGCAGCACTGATTTTCCCCTTAAACATCCCACCACCCCTGTAGGCCAGGACCAAGAGACAGGAGGGGCGAGGCTTTGTCTAGACACCCAGGAAGGGTCAGGGAGGAGCGGAGACTGGGGCTGGGCCGTGGACGCTGCACAGTTCACTGGGACTCAGAGCTGGAGGGGGTCTCAGGACATGCTGGCCACCCCCTCCTCGCCCTCCCGCCCACCAAGCATTCTCTGGCTTTGAGGGCGGGGGGAGGGTTTTGAGCTCTGCCCCCAACCCCAAATGACCACAGGGCCCTCCCCAAGGCCCTTATCTTCAAAAGGGACGGAAACAACAGACCATTCTTGGGTTCTGCCTCCACCCCCAACACTGCCTGGTTTTGTCTCAGAATCTAAAGCTACCCCGCGGTCTCTGAAGTCGCTCTGGATCTTGGTTCCCTCTCTTTACAGCCAAGCAGACACCCCGGCTCTAAAAATCATGTGATGCCCCCCTCCCCCTGTGATTCAGTCAGAAAACAGGCCCAAAGTCACATGGGGTGACAGCCCCACCCTGCCCCGCCACCTCCCCTGGCCCAGTGCCCCATCTGGTCACATCACTCAGGTCCAGTTTCCTGGCCTCGCTGAGACCTCTGAAGTCATTTGGCTCCCACGCCCCAGCAGGTGACCCCTCTCAGCACTTCCCTGGCTCCCTGGCTGCCCGGTGCCACCTCAGGGCCCGACAGTGGCAGCTGCACCCTCCGCAGTTCCATGTCTGCTAGGTGGAGTTCGGAAAGGCTAGAGCCCCCTGTGCAGCTCATAGCCCCCCCTAAGGGCTGGGCCAGCTAGGCTTCTGGGTCTGCGAGATGCGAGCGGGGTGGCCCCTGTGCCTCCCGCAGAGGCCTGTCCTTCGCCACCTCTTGCCTACCCTCCCTTTCCATTGCCTGCCATCTCCCTGGCCCCCGACAGCCCCCTCTCCACCCCATAACCAGAGGCAGGACCTCGAAACAAGAAGCAGACCCTGTCATTCTCCTGCACTAAAGTCTCCCTGGCTCCCAACGCCCTCCGGCCAGCATAGCCCAACCCCCATTCATGCTTCTGCCCTCATTCCCTCTGCCCCGGCTCTCTTTCAGCCGTCAGGACCTCCTGGCCCAGCCTTGACTGCATCAAGCTCACTTCCACCTCAGGGCCTTTGCACTTGCTGTTCCCTCTGCTTTGTATGCTCTTCCCAAGGCCAGAAACCGAAGCCCAGAGAGGGCAAGTTACTTGCCCAAAGCCACACAGCTAGGGAGCGGCAGAGCTGGGATGCACCACACTGCCCGGCTCCGGTCCACATGGGCCTAGCCTTCCCGTAGCTCTGCGGAAGCTTCCAGAAACCCACCCCGGAAGAAGGCAGGGCTGGGGGAGGGGCACGAAGCAGCTGAGACCCCAGTGCACAGGGCTGCGCTGCGCAGCCGGACCACCGCCCCAGGTCCCGTCCCGCCGCGGCGGGCAGGTGGACATCCATGCCCAACACAGGGACAGCTGTGAGGCCAGCTCCCCAGGCTGAGTGAGACAAGGCAGGCAGTGTCCTTGCTGGGGTGGCCTGTCCCTGCTGGCCGAGCCCCGGCAGGGGAAGGTCAGGCGGGCGCAGGAAGAGAGTCTCCATCCCTCGCGTCCGCGCCCCCCACCACCGGCACAGCCCAGGGCGCGCGGGCCCCGCACGGCCCCTCCCAGGGCGCTGCCGCCTCTGGTGATGGATGGCGGGGCCCGCGGGAGGCGGTCGCCCTGACAACCGCGCGTCCCCATGGCAACGTCGAGGCCGGCGCGCGGGGGTGGGGCCGGCGCTCCGCGGCGCCCGCCCCGGGCCCGGCGCTGGGGGGCCCAGGGGCTTCCTGCCCCGCGCGTCAGGGGCTGCCGAGACCCGGCTGGAAGCGAGACCTGGCTGGAAGCGGAGGGGCGACGGGCCGCCCCGCCCGCTGCCGGGCTCTGGGTTCCCGGCACCTCCCAGGGGAGGTCCCGGTCCAGCCGAGATGCTGCTCGGCGTCACCTCCCCGGCGAGAGGGGACACCGAGGCAGGGAAGGCGCGGTCTGCAAACGCTCGCTGAGCGTCCGTCGCGCCGGTCCCGCGTGCGCGGCCTGGACGAGCTGCGCCACGGCGACGCTGGGCCGGGGCTCCCGCGGGCGGGCCCACGGGGCGCAGGGCTCCCGGGCCTGGCCGAGGCGGCACGCGTCGTGGGGCGGTAGGGACAGCATTTGGTCCGGCCCCAGCGACCTCCTGCGGGAGCTCGGCCGCCGCCGGCCCCGCCCGCCGCCCGCCCGGGTTCCTGGCCCTGCGGGCGCGAGCGCGTGAGCCGGTCCTGGCTCCAGGCAATGAGCTCACGGCCCGGCCCGCAGCCCGGCAGGGGCCTCCGCCCCGCGGGGTGTCCGAGCGCTTGCTCGAGGCCCGGAGAGGTGACGAAACCGGCCCAAGGTCACCCCGCGGGCAGCCCGGGGCGGGCGGTGGCGGGAGGTCGGCCTCCCGGGCCCCCGCCTGCCCGGGCAGCTCCCCCCAGCAGGAGGGGGTCCGGCTCGGGTGGGCCCGGAGCCCAGCGCTGGAACATTCCTGTGCTAACTGAAAAGAAACAGCTGACGACGACCTTGGCCATGGCGGAGGGGGGGGCAGTCACGCGGGGCTGGGAGGTGAGAGGGGCCCCTTTCCCCATCGGGCGTGGGATGGAGTTGGGGAACGTCCCGCTCCCAGCTCCCTGTGGGGCCTTTGTCTCTCCAGCACCCCCCAGGGCTCCCTCACCCTGAGGCAACCTCAGCCTCTCAGGGTTCCAGCCCCGCCCCCCACCTTTACTTCGCTTCCCCTCCTCCCCCTCAGCTCAGCTCAGCTCAGGTGCAGCCCCCTCTTCCAGGAAGCCTCCTAGGTCTCCTCCCCTCATCAGGGGGCCCTGCGACCACTGCTGTCACTGCTGAGGCCAATGGCCCATGAGCCAAAGGCTTCCTGGAAGGGTCAGGCAGACGGACCTCATGCCATGGTGACCACTGAGGTCAGGGCAGTCCGCAGATCCAGTGGGCCAAACCTGTTGCCTATTAACCTGGGCCCAGAATGGGAAGGAGCCGGACCCTGCCCTGTGCCCTGGCAATGGGCAGGGCAGGGAGCAGCAGTGGAGGCAATGCAGACAGAGGCCAGTGTCAAGGCAAACGCAGCTGCAGAGATCAGTCCTAAGGACCCGGTCCCTGCCCCCCATCCCCCACTCCGCTCCAGCTACACTCAGATGTCCCATGCACGCTGCCACCCCAGGGCCTTTGCACTGGCTGTGTCCCCTGCCTGGCACATGTGGTCCCTGCATCCACAGGCCTTGCTGATTCCCTGAGGCTTTTCCTCGGTCACCTCCCCGTTCAGGCCTCCTCTAACCTTCTCAATGAAGTTTCAGCCCTCGGGACTCCCAAACACCCCCGCTAGCTCCCACCACCACACAACCCTGCACCTCTATTCATTTCACTTCCCCATAAGGACAGTAACCATTTTTTTTTTTGTCCCTGCCATGTCCCCAGCACCCAGGATACAGCAGGTACTCATTCAATATGCAGTGGACCAGCAAGTCAATTCGGGTCTTTCTGTTTTCAGAGGAGGCCCCCACCTAAGGGTTCCTCATCCCTTGTCACACTCCTGCCATCCCCATGGACCAACCACCTGTCCTATAACTACTGCTTTTGTTTTATTTTCAAAGAAACTGTGTCATGTTTATCTAAAACAGGACCTGGGCTCCCCACACCCAACAGAGGACATGGGACAAGCCCCAACCACCCTAGAAATGACTTTACAAATTAATACATAAAACAACCCAAATACCTGTCAGTGATGAACGGACACACACAGGGTGGCCCACCGCACACTGGAATATTACTCAGCCACAAAAAGGAGGGAGGTGCTGACACCACAACATGAACACATGACGCTCCGTGAGAGATGCCGGACGCACAGGCCACACGGTGTGTGAGTCCCCTGATGTGAAACGTCCGGATCGGCACACCCACAGGAACAGGAAGTGGGCGAGTGGTTGTCAGGGGCCGGGGCAGGGACTGCTGACCGAGACAGGGTTTGTTTTGGAGGTGATAGAATGTTCTGGAATTAGAGATGATGGTTGTCAACTCTGTGAATTCCTGAAAACTGCTGAATTGCTTACTTTCTGTGGCTGGGCTGTGTGGTATAGGAATGATGCCTAGACGAAGCTGGTGAGAGTGAATATGTACATACGTGTAGCAGAAGTGCTAACCCCTCACCGAGAGCTGGGCTGGGGCCAGAGTGGGGTCCTGCCCTCCCCATGGGGCACTGCGAGATTCTGCTGGCCCTGCTCTGAGGCTCCTTGTGATCAGAAGGATCAGGACACAAACCCACCAGGACGTCACCTGCTCACATCCTGCGGGCCCCCTGCCAAGCCCCCACCCCTTTTCAGCCTTCGAGGCCCCCTATCGCTGCCCCGAAAACCCCCTCTGTCACCCAGGCCTGGCCCCGTCCCACCACTACCCTTTCGTCCATGCAGCGTCATGCCCAGCCTGCCCTCATGCTGGTCCTCGCCTGGTCTGCCCACCACAAGGCCTGGCTTGGGCTCCTTTTCCGATTTCCGGCCCAGTCCAGACTGTCCCAGTGATGAGCTCTGACTGTCCCTGAATGCCTGCTGGAGACAGACACCCCAGCCGACGTCATGATCCTCAAACAGCAAGACTTCCGCCCAGCCGTCCCATGCCACACCAAGCAACTCGGACTGCACGGCCAGGGCACCCTCCAGCCTCCCTGGCATCCAGGGGCCGGGCCATCTCTCCCAGACCAGGCCAGCCGGGCCCTTGGGCAGCTTGGACACCACCCAGGATGAAGTCGGGGCCATGACCACCCAAACCTTGGGCCCTGCTCCCCTTCCTCGCTACTCTCTGAGCTGCCCACAGCCCCTGTCCTGGCTGAGCCCTGACTTGCTCCTGCCTGACCTGGCCCCTCAGCTGCTGGAACCCCTTTCCAGGTCCTGGCATCAGCCCTCGCTGCGCCCCTGGCTCCCCACGGCCCCCCGCCTGTCACTCCAGGTCTGGCAGGACCCAGCCCCGAGATCACAAATGGAGATGCTCCCTTCCCCGTGCTCTCGCACCCCAGGGCTACGCACCGGCCCGTCCTCCCGCCAGGTGCTCCCTTCTGTGCCTGGGTAGACCCTTAAGTATCTCTCACAGGAAAGGTCCACAACACGGCGGACCAGGAAACCCTGCCCCATGGCAGAGAAGGGGCTCCATGGGCCCCCGGTGCCTCTGAGCCCCCACGGATGGGCTGGGCAGCAGGGGGCACGCCGCAGCAGAGGAAGGCAAGGCCTCCTGGCCGCAGGGCGGTGGGCGCAACGGCCCGGGATCCGGAGAACGGCCGGGTGGCTCGTCTGTTCAGAATGCCGACCCGTTTCCCAGCATCAAAACCTGGGACCCTCGAGGGCAGGCCTCGAATGGGGCTGCAGGCGGCACTCCCACGGTCCAAGTCTGCATGGCACCCGCCCGGGGAAGGGGCAGGCGGGTTCATGTCCCCAATCGCAAGATGTGAAAAGCGAGCCCAGGGAAGGCGAGTGACATGGCCGATGTCTCACAAGGAGTCAGGACACCCTCTTTCCGTGCCCCAAACCGGCACTCACAGAAGGGGTTTCTGGGGAGAGAACACAGGGACAGATGTCCCCAGGGGCACAGGCCACCGCCAAGGCCACCAATCAGGCTGAAAAGCCGATACCAAGGAACCCTGCAGACCACAGCCTTTGGGGACAGGATGGCAGGAAGACCCCTGCCCCCTCCTCCCCCCACACTCAGTGGCTAAGAGGACCTCACGCAGGAAATTTCAGTCCCACCGCTTTCCAGCTGTGTGCTCTCCGGCATGGCAGTCACCTCCCTGGGCCTCAGTGCCCCCGCCGCACAGGGTTGCTGTGAGGATCCAGCGCATGCACATGGACAAAGCGCTCGGACAGGGCCCACTACGGAGCGAGGGCTCACTGAGTGACCACTGAGTGAATAAACGACACAGGCACTTCCCGGACCCCCGGGCCCTGTTGCCACAGCCACCTCCAGGCCCCCCCCTCACGTCCCTCCCCTCCCCTTCCCAGCCCTTGCACTCTAAATCGAATCCCCTGGGTTACAGGAAGGGTTTCACTGTCATCCAGACAGAAAAACCAGAAGCCACTGCCACGAGCACCAGAGTGAAACACTGAAAAACACAGACATGAGGAAAACAAAAGCTTGTCATTCAGGTGTCACTAGATACTGCTGCCTCTCAAGCTGCTGTGTCTCCGGTTAGAAAGGGAGGTGAGCAAGTGCGAGAGGGACATTGAGGACCCAGTTAGCAGCCCGCGGAGACTGTCTCCTTGAAGATGCCCACGCCCCGGCCTCACCCACAAGAGGCCTGAGCACCTGAGAACGGCTGCTCCAGGCCAGACTCTCCTAACCCTACCAGCCAGACCCTGAGACTCCCCCAGGGCCACACGGCGAAGCCCCCCCCACAGCAGGACTGGCCCCGAGCTCCTGAACCACCTCCCAGGAGTGTCCCCACGTGCCGCCACCCCCGACTCTTGCCACATCTTTGCAGAATCAGCCACTCTCCCACCGCCCTGGTGATGTAGTGACCGGCTAGTTTTTGATAACTCCCTAAAATCTTAAACTGATGGAAATTAGTTTCATCCTTACGTTGACGAAATTTGGTCAAATTCTTAAATTTATGTTTAAAAGAAACTTTCCAGTACCACCGCAAGCTGCAGCCATCTCCAGTGATTCTGAGGGCAAAATCCATGGAAACGGGACAAGGTGAGTGACGCGTTCCAGCGGCTGCAGCCTCCACGCCTGGAGCCCACTGCATCCTCATGGAAGAGGACAGCAAGCCAGGGACAGGCATCCAGTTGGGCGTACCCACCATCGTCACCCCAAGCACTGGGGACAGAGGCTTTCTCTTGAGGCTGTTCAGGCCAGGTAACACCACGAGATGTACCCAGTGACCCACCTAACATGTGGCCATGGTGCCACATCTACCTGCGGCCGAGAAGGCACAGGGCAGGGTACCCTCCTTGTGCTGTGTGACCCCGGGGCAGTGCTATCCCTCTCTGGACCTCGGTATCCACGTGAGAAAGGGGTGACGGGAAGGAAGACAATGGGGTCCAACCACGATAACCTCTACACCCCACGCCCCGTTTCTCTACTCTGGGTGGGTGTTTTCCTGGCTTTTCGCCCCTCATCCCCCATGGCAGCCCCCTCCCCTCGGCCACACCCTGCCCAGGGCCTGCTGTCAGGAGGCCCGGGGGCTCCCGCTGGCCCAGGGAGCAGAGCAGATAAACAAGTGGGGGATCCTGGTGCAGACAAGTCCAGGCCCTGGCTCCCCTGAGCCCCTGGCTGGGCTCCCAGGGCGGGTCGGGGAGCGGCTGGGCCTTTGTCTGGGTTTTCAAAAGCAGAGGACACTGGGTGTCGCCTTCCTGAGGAGGGCGTGGTGGGTCACGGGTGAACCCCTGGAGGAAAGCTGTCTGTTCAGAAAACACTCCCAGCGGGACAGGCAGGGGGAGCCTGGCTGCCAGGTGGGGCTCTTGGCCCCACACACAGTGGGTGGCCCGCCAGGCCCCAGACACGCAGGTCGCACTCCCTGCTCTCGCAAACAAACCCCACAACCTCCAGCACCCACCTGTGGGCGCGGGGGCACGGGGACCCCCCTGACCCGGGAAGAAGGACCCTGGGTCTGAAATGACGGGGCACACGGCTGGCACCTGCTCGGCAGCACCCCTCCGCCGCCGGCACAGCCGACGCGGCTGCCACTCTGTTCCCATCCTGGCCCGTGGACTCTTGGCAACACCATTGAGTGGCCCGTCTTGGGGACACGTCCCGGGGATGGGTTCGGCCCCGGGATCCCCCGTTTCACAGATCCCTGACCGGAAGCCCCCTCTCGCCGCTGGAACTCGGAACATCTGGCGCCGGGCCGGCCTGAGCCGGGGATCGGGACGCGCTCGGCCCGGGGAGGACAGCAGGCGGGAGAAGGGACCGGGGGGCTCACGGCCGGACCAGTGCGGCGGGAGGGGCGGCACCGTCCCCCAGGGAGTGCGCCGAGGGCCCACAGGTGGAGGAGGGCCAAGGCGAGCCGGGGCGCGGGCGGGCGCGGGCCTCCCCCGTGCGGTGTCCCGGACTGCCCCCGGCCGCCGCCGCCGAGTCCGGGAGGGCCGTGGGACGCTGGGGACGGGCACGGGACAGCCTCAGGGCGCGCGCGGCCCCGGCGGGTCCCTCCGGAGCCGGGCTGGGGGTCCCCGGGACCCGGGGCCACCTCCCTCTCCGCGCGCGGCCGCGACGCGGGATTGGGAGCTGCGGCGGAAGCTGCGCGCCCCGCGGGCCCACGTCCCCAGGCCCCCGCCCCCGTCCGCGCGCGCCTACTCACTCCATCTCCCCGCGAGGTCCGGTGGGTGCGCGGCGCCAGGTGCGGGCGGGGGCGGGGAGCGCGGGGCCGGGGCGCGGCGGGGCGCGGCGGCTGCGGCCGGGCGGCCCGGGCTGCGCGGCGCGGGGGCGGCAGCACCGGCTCCCGCACCGCCCCGCGCGCTGCTGTTTATTGTACGGGCGGCGGCGGGCGCGGGGGGCGGGCTGGGCGCGCGCGTCGCCGCCGCCGCCGCCGCCACCGCGCGGCTCCGTCGCTCCCGCCCCGCGAGGTCCCCTCCCACCTCCCGCGCCGCGGGCAGCGCTGCGCCCCCTGCCGGCCGCCGGGGCCACAGCAGCGCCCGGCCCCCGAGCCGCGTCGCGTCCCTCGCCCGGGCCGTGCGACCCGCCGCGACGGGACCGACGCTGGGCGCAGACCCTCGCCCCTCCGCAGGTCCTGGTCTGGAGGAGCGCGGGTGCGACGAGCCCCGGGAGGCCGTCGGGAGCAGCCGGCGTCCGGGCTGCCGCCTGGGTGGGAGTCTGGGGAGTCTGGGGGGGCCTGGGGGGCGGGCGGAGGGACCTGGCCCGGCGCCTGAGGGCGGGCGTTGACGCGACGCTGCCTGGGCCGATGCTGCGGAGGTGGAGGAGGGTCGGTGGTCGGACTCTGCCCCGCAGCAGTGAGTAGGGGGCACAGGGGCGTGGAGCGGGCGCAAGCGCGACTCCGGCTTTGTTTGGAGGGCACCGGGGAGCCGCGGCAGAGTTTAGAGCAGGAGAGGGACCGGCGCGGCTTCTTTTCGTGAGGCGCCTCCCTCCACCAGGTGAGGAGTGGATGAGGAGGGCAGAAAGGGGAAGTTTGGAGGCCGGGAGGAGGCCGAAGTGGGTCCCCTTCCTTCCCCCGGGGAGACTGGACCCGCTGAGACTGGACCAGGTTGATAGGCAGATGAGTTCTGCATGGATCATGAAGGGGGAGCTGACAGGACTGGCACCGGATGGGATATGGGGTGACAGTCATTGGGGTGCCCTCCCATTTCAAACTGAGCCCCTGGCTAGAGGTTAGGGGATGAAAAAGGTAATATTGAGTGGGCAGCTGGATGCCCAGACTGGAGTTCAGGGCAAGGCCAGGCCTGGGCTAGGGATGGGTCTCCCCTGGTGAGGAAACCTGGGTGGGGGGCACAGGCAGCAGACAGAGGCTACCGGGTCCCCTGCTTTCCCCCTCTTAACAATGAATGCGCATGCATTTAGCATTAAAACGACGAGATAAAGTAGCAAACACAGATAAAAAAAGAACCCACGAAACACCGGGAGTCCTGGGTTCGAGGCCCAGCTTCATTCCACCTGTGCTGTGTGACCCTGGGTCCATTTCTCAGCCTTGCTGGGCCTCACATCCCACCTCCCAGGGCAGCTGGGGGGTTAATGGGATGAACGTACATGAAAGACTTGGAAGAGGGCCCAGCACACAGTAGCTCAGGGTTTGGCAAACTCTCTCTGAAAAGGGCCAGACATAAATACTGTCAGCACTGCGGGCCCAGGTCCGCCATGGAGGGCGCACACGTTGGAGTGGCTGTGTGCCAGGGAAACTTTATTCACTAAGCGGGCGCAAGGCGGCATTGACCTGTAGGCTGGCCCTCGGCACAAGCGAGTGTAGTTCCAGTGCTGCCCCCGTCCTCCGCATCCACTTGGCCCAAAAGATTTACTGAGCACCTACTGTGCCCTGGCAGCGTCAGGGGCCAGACATACAGAAGGGCGAGGGTGTTCTTCTGTCTAGTAACTAGATGATCGACATTCCAGGGTGGCTGGATGTGTTTCTCGGATGGGGAGGGGCTGCTGGAAGCTTCTGTCCCATCCTCACAAACCATTCACCGCCTTTCCCAGGCCTAAACTTCCCCAGGCGCCCACCCCCCTCGCCTGGAAAGCCGAAGTGGCTCTCCCGGTGACTCTCAAGGCCGGGCGGGACGCTGGCGTCCAGCCCCGGGCAGGCGGTCGCTTCCAGGACGCCGGCCAGGAGGTGGCGCCGCAGAGCTGGGGGCTCGGCCCGGCAAAGGCCTGGCGGTGGGACAGGGCGGGCTGCGTCGGGGACGAGGGCAGTGGGCCTGGGGCGACCTCTCACCCTCCGGAGACGCTCCCGCACCACCCGCTCCCCCCTCCTCCCCCGCAGCGTCCGCAGCGCCCGGCCATCCGGGAGGGGCAGTCACCGCGCCCGCAGCCCCGCCCCCTTCTCGGGCCGCCTCCAAAAGCGGCTTCCCCGGCGACGCCCCCCCTCCTCCAGCCGCCTGGTCAGTCCTGCTTGGCCTGGGTGCCGCGGTCCCCGGGGTTCTGGCCGGCACCCCCCGTCCCCACTCCTGCCCTGAGCCCACCGTGCAGCTGTGTCCATCCCCCCACACACACATCCTCTGGGGCCCGTGGCCTCACACAGGGCTCTGCAGAGGCCCCCAAGGCCCACTCCTCCCCTGTCCATGAACCAGGGACCCCCCCAAACTCCCCCCAGCCCTGACTCCAGCTCCTGCCTTGTGTCCCCCACCCCAAAGGGGGCTGGGGAGGGGTAAGCAGGGCACTAGACATACTGAATCCCAGAGGGAAGGGCCTGGGGAGGCCCCCTCCCCAGCTTCCTTACTGGACCCGCAGGCCCAGACGAGGTTGGGCCCATATTGAGCGGCACGCCACAGCCTGGACCCCTGCTATCCTCCTGGCCTGTGCCATGGCCCCGGGATCCCAAAGGAAGAGGGATGGAGACCTGATGGGGCCACCCAGCTCTGGCCAGTCCATCTGCAGGTCAGTAGAACCCAAACCCCACCCCAGGACCCATAGTTGCTCAGGTAAAGGAATTGATATGCCGATGAGTTCATCTCCATATATAAAGAGTGCCAACACATCAATGATGAAAGTAAGTGTGCAGTAATGGGAGCTATCGTTATCGCCGTCACCACTACCACTGTCGCAGAGTCTGCCCTGACCGGGAAAGCCACCGCAGACCCCCTCAGAAAGACTCCCCAGAAACCACAGTCCAGGACATTCTGTGCAGCCCCAGATGGCCCCAGCTTCCCTCTCTGGACCTCACACTGAGAAACAAACATGCCGGGCCCCCAGCCCACCCCCAGGGCTTCGGGGAGCTTGGTGCCATGGGCCGTGAAGGACAGTTGCCTGTTTCCCAATGGCTCAGCAGACAGGAAGGAAATGGGGCCGGCTCGGGCCAGAACAGGCCGCTGCTAGAGGCGACAGGAGCTGCTCTGAGATGCCGCCGCAGCCCCACTGCTCCCTCGCTGTGTGACCGCAGACCAGGCACCTGACCTCTCCGTGCCTCTGTTTCCCCATGAGCAACAGAGATAGGAGCACTGCTGACATCCTTGGGCTGTTCCCGCCCTGGACAAAACGAGGTCCCATGTGCAGCCAGCAGCTCCATGTGGGGCTTACGCCAGCCCCTGGGGCCCTGCGGCCAGCACACTGACCCGGGCCTGGGGACAGGCCCAGGGAAAGTGAGGCACCGAGCAGGCAGCCCCCAGGGCCCGCACTCACCCCGCTCCAGTATCTCCTTTGTGATCATGATCGCAAGCCCCGGGCAGTGGAGTCGTTGGCTTCCCAGAACCACCAGCTCAGATCTGGGCGTTACTGGCGGGGCCCAGCGAGCCTCACACCACACGCCACCACTGGGCTCCCCCTTTCCGGAACGTTAGCCACGGGCCACAACCACAGAGCTTTTGAGGGAGACGGCAGCCTCTGCCAGCCATGGGGCCTGGGATGGGGGACTGGAGCCACCTGCTACTGATGGTGGCCACTGGCCTGATGCTGTCCCCGAGGCCCCCAGGTGAGAATTCCACAGCCCCACCCAGGAACTCCCCAGGTGCCCTGAGGCTCCCCCAGACCCACCCTGGGAAAACTGCAGATAGCCCCATGCGGGCCCCAATGGTGTGGCTGCACAGCCCCGGGCTGACTGGCCTCTGGGGTCACAGCAGGGAGCGGGACAGCATACCTCGCCAAGGTCTTGACCAGGCCCAGGTCCAGGTTCTGGGGTCCAGACTTCCTCCCAACAGAGTTGAGAGCCCTCCCAGGGCTCCTTGTCGCTCACTTGCTGCCTGTGCCTCTCTGTGTCTTTCTTGCCGCCTTGACCTCTGTCCACCCTGGAGGCATTCTCCCCAGCTTAATTCCCATCCTATCTGGTGCCCGAGCTGCCCACATTAGCCCATCTTCCTGTCCCACCTCTGATGCTGCCCTCCTGCTCTGTCTGCAGGCTGCTGGGGGTCCCGGATCATCGGGGGGCATGAGGTGACCCCCCACTCTCGTCCCTACATGGCGTCGGTGAGCTTTGGGGGCCAGCACCACTGCGGGGGCTTCCTGATCCGCGCCCGGTGGGTGATCTCAGCTGCCCACTGCTTCAATGACCGGTGAGCCGCCTCGGGGCCCTCGCCCTGACCACCGCCCCTTGGGACCCCAGGATACTGTGACTGCAGTGGGGGGAAGTGGGTGGCCCTGCTGTGGGTAGCGCAATGTTCTAGATAGGGGCACAGGCTGGGTGGCAGACTCCACCGGCTGTCGGAGGGGCCGGCTGTGCCATACAACTCAGGGAAAAGTGCCAAAGGAGTGACTGCGTGACAGTGAGTAGATGTGATCCCTGTGCTCGGTCTAAGCATTGTCACAATTACCAACATCAACAGTGAAATTTTTGGAAGGAGAAACTCTGCCCTTTAGCCCCTCCAGCAGCCTAGTAATGACACCCACATGGGGGGTTCCCGCGAACAGGAACAGGGGTGTGCATGGCGTCCTGAACTGGGAGGAGGTCACGTGCCCGGGGTGACGGAGGGAAAGCGACCCTGTTGTTCTTGAGCCACTGAGAACAGCAGTAATTACAAGCTTGCCTGCCGTGCAGCCCCATCCCCACTCGTCCTGGTGCCTTGCATTTTGGGGGAGGCCCCACGTCTAGATCCGAGGGGTGGTCAAGTGGGGAGCAGAAGTCCCTCGTCGGCTCAAAAGAATGCATATGTCAAAGGACGCCTGTGTGGGACCCCTTCAGGTGACATCAGGTGGAAGTCATCATAGATGCAACAAGCGTCTCATTCGTTCCGAGTACAGTTTAGAACAGTCATTAGAGTTACCACTGCGATGATCGGAGGGAACGGTGTGATTGAGGTGGGAGTAATGACAAACGTGACAGTTCTTACCACGGCAGGACTGGCGTGAGGATTCAGTGGCTTGCTGCACCCCCGTTTGGTAGATGAGGAGACCGAGGCCCGTGACGGGTGGCCCTCACCCTGGCCCCGCTCACAAGCCTCCTCCCCACCACAGAGACCCCCGCATGGGCCTGGTGGTGCTGGGAGCCCATGCCCTGCACACCCCAGAGCCCACCCAGCAGGTGTTCAGCATCTCAGCTGTCATCAGGCATCCCAACTATCACCCCACAACCCATGCCAGTGACATCTGCCTGCTGCAGGTGAGTTTCATGGGGGGCGGTACTGGACATAGGTCTGGCCTGTCCCAGCCACACCCCTGATGCGTTTAAAAATAGCCAGGTGACACTGGAACACCTGAGTCCCGTCAAGCCTTCGCTCGAACGTCCCCAGGAGCTGTCCCTTGATGGCCCAGCCTGTGCCCTGCCCCTCCCCTGTTCCCTCCCCTTCTTCCTGGCCACTTTTCTTGTGTCCAGAGCAGCTGTCACCCGCTAGCCATGTCTGCACATTTGCTGCTTCAGCATTCGTCACTGCCTCCTCCAGACCAGGAGGGCCGGAGTGTTCCCTAGTTTATGGCCTTTGACAGCACCCAGAGGGCCTCAGTGTTCAGGGGCGCTACTGCCGGGAGCAGCCCATCCCTGCCCCGCGGTCCTTTGCGAGGTGTCCGGGCAGGAAGCGGCTCCCCTGGTAGATGTGAGCCCCCCCTGCATGGTATGTCTGGTGGCTCTCACCCAGGCGCCCCAAATGCAATTCCAGGTACCCCAGGGCCTCTGTTTTCAAGGGAGAACATTCCATCTTGCCCTCCGAACGTGGTGAAAAGTTAAAACCAGGAGAGGGCAAAACAGGTCTCTGGGGATGAAGGGTCTGGGGTGCAAGGCTCTCCTGGCAGATAGGAAGGAGGCAGAGATTGTCAGCGGCCATGGCCCAGAACCCACTGCTCCGACTCTCCTGTCCCACTGCACCCATGGGGAAACTGAGGCGGGGGCTGGTCAGTGATGTACCCAAGGTTAAGGAGTGAGCACCGAAGCTGGGGTCAAATACAGTGCGTGCCAGCCGTGTGCCGGTCACCAGGGACACAGCCATGAACGCACCCCCAGGCTGGCCCCCTCATCACCTCCCACCTAAAAGGGCAGCACCTAGGAGCCCGTCCGTCCTAGTCCAAGAGTCTGGGGAAGCTTCCTGGAGGCGACGCCTAGCTGGGACCTGAAGGCTGGACAGGAAAGGTGCTCCGGGTGGGGGATGGCAGCGAATTCATTCTGGCTGGACGGGCCCGGCATGGTCAGTTGCGAGGTTTTCTCCCGGGGGCAATGGGGGGAGCCACGAGAGAGCCCAGAGCTGGGAGCAAGGTGCCTCCGGACAGCTGCAGAGGAGGGGAGAGGCCAGTCCCGGCCCGGGTGGGCGCGGGAGCAAAAGTGACAGCCCCGCCGACAGCGCAACGCCACTGCCACTGCCACTGGCTCCTCTTCAGAGAGACCACGCCGGGGTGGCCATGACGCTCAGGCCAGTCTCTCCCCGCAGCTGAACAGCTCCGCGGCCCTGGGCCCTGCCGTGGGGCTGCTGGGGCTGCCAAGGAGGGGCGCCGGGCCGCCCAGGCCCGGGGCGCGGTGCCAGGTGGCTGGCTGGGGCTCCATGTCCAACTTCGAGGAGCTGCCGCCCGGGCTAATGGAGGCCGAGGTGCGCGTGCTGGGCCTAGACGTCTGCAATGGCTCCTGGAGGGGCCAGCTGAGTTCCGCCATGCTCTGCACCCACAGCGGGGACAGCCGGTGGCGAGGCTTCTGCTCCGTAAGGCACTCCGCGGCCTGCCTGCCCACCCGACAGGGAAACCGAGGCCCCCGGGGAGGGGAGGCCCCGGGCGAGCCTTGGGAACCCAGTCCTAGCTCACCTCTGGCCAGGGAGCCCCATGGGAGGCCAGGAGGCGGCGGGAAGGGACCTCAAGGAAGGAGCACAGGGTCCGGATCCCCTGCCAGGTGGCCCCAGGGCCCTGGCACAAGGGAGAAGCCAAGCCAGAGGGGACGGAGGTTGAGAATGCAGATTCTGGAGCCCAGCTGCCCAGGCCATGTCCCCGACGTGCGACCTTGGGAAAGTCACTTCTCTGGACCTCACTTTATCCAGCTAGGAAGCTATCACTTCATAGGGTCAGAGCTGAGACCACATGACAGGGTGACAGGGCCAGGAGGGGAGCAGAGGGGAAGAAACAGGACTTGTAGGGTGAGCACTTGGGGAGGCCTGAGGACAGTGCCTTCCAGCTGCGGCAGGGAGACCCCCACAGGGCTGCAGACTTGCATGCTTACACTACAGTGTGTGTGTGTGTGGGGGGGGCAGTGCAAAACCCTTGAGGCTGGACGGAGCTGGCTTGCTCCAGGAACAGCCCGGAAGGCTGGAGTGACTGGAACCGGGTGCGTGGGGGAGACAGGCAGGGTGGGGTGTCCTCAGGTTCTCGAAGGCCAGGGTGGGTTTAGTCTTTGCTGTAAGAACAGTAGGGGCCATGGGAGAACTGGGGGCACGAAGGGGACCAGGGGACATTTACCTGCAGAGGTGCCTTCAGAGAAGCTGAGGCTGAGAGAGGGACCCCTGACCTGGCCTTTCCCTCCACCCCAGGCAGACTCCGGGGGCCCCTTGGTGTGCAGGAACCGGGCCCACGGCCTCGTCTCCTTCTCCGGACTCTGGTGTGGGGACCCCAAGACCCCTGACGTGTACACACAGGTGTCCGCCTTCGTGACCTGGATCTGGGACATAGTGCAGCAGATGCCCATCCAGCCCCGGGCCCAGGACCCCTGGGGTCCCCCAGCAGGAGCTGCCTAAACCTCGGCAGCTCATGCTGGGTACACAAACGAGGTGGTGACCGATGCCGACAGCTCTGGCCCTGTAAAATCCTGGCTGGTGCTGGGGGGCCACGGGGCCCCCAGACCTATTAAGCCTGGGGTGGGAAGTGGGCATCAGTGCCACACAAAAAGAGCCAAAATAACTGAATAAAATGTTAACCAACCAGACACAACGGTTCACCTGCACTCCTGCAGCTTCTCCTTGGCCTCAGGGTGGCCGAGGGCCTGACTGGGCCTCTCCCCACACTCTCTTGCTTCCCCCCACCCCGCCTACCACAGCCCTCTCCCTGGCTGCTGCCCACCGCCGGGAGGTGGCCGCCCTGAGGACACGTGATTGTGTCCCTCCCCAGGACACCCCCAGAGGCCCCCACTCACCTCTTTCACCGCAACCAGGCTGGTAACCCCACACCAAAGTGGGCAGCGCAGAGGCTCAGAGAGAGGCAGACCAGGCCCGGACCCCATGGTCGCTTTGGACAGTCTTTATTTCTTTGGTGAAACAGGACCCCAGGGCGGGGGGTTGCCTTGCCGGGGCAGCTTGGGCGAACCCACCTACTCAAGAGCATTTTTCTGGGTGTCAAGGGTAAGGCACTTGATGGGGGCTGGGAGAGGATGAGCACACTGTCTGTCCCTTGCATCCCTCATCTCAAACTTGAGGAGCTGGATTGCTGCCCTGTTGGACCCCCATGTCTGGTCTGAGCCTCTGGTCTACATGAAGGCACAGGGAGGTGACATGGAACAACAGCTCAGATGGAACAGAAGGAATCAGCTCTAGGGTGGGGGTCAAGCCCCTGAGCCTGGCTGGCAGGCAAGGAGGGTCCCTCCGGGAACTGGACCTAGAGGCCTGGCAATGGCTGGCCATGTGGCACGGAGGGGTCCCAGGTCTGGACCTCACCCGTGGACACTAGGGGTGTTGCTCCAACACATGGCTCCAGGAGGCCAGGAGTGCAGGGGGCCTTGGCGTCCACACCCCACCAGAGCCAGTGGGTGCGTGTGGCTCCTGGGCCCTAACCGGGTCGCGCCCTAACTGTATCGGGCACACTAGACATGGAGCCCTGTCCTGGGCGAATGCTGGCGGCCCCATGCCCGAGATCTGTATAGGAGGCACAGAGAGACCCCACCCAGAAAATAAGCCGGGCTCTGCCCGGGGGCCTTTGCAGGACTTACTGGATACGTGGGGGTGGCAGGAGAGGAGAGCCCTGACCTCCTGGGCTGGTAGGGCACGGAGGCTGCTTCCTCGGCCTGACCCGGCTTGGGCATCTTCTGAGGCTCCTCATTACAAACTGGGGCTGGGGCCCTGCTCCTCACTCCCCGGGTCCCTGTCCCACGGCTGGGTGCTTTCTCACTGATTGCTGGCAGAAGATCCACAGCCCTCCGAGTGGCAGTGATAATCAATAGTTATTCCTCAGAGAGCAGGGCCCTGAGGTCCTCCTGGGCCGTAGGGTACTGGGGTGGCGGTCCCACACACCAGCGCGGATCGCAGCCCTCCTTCCCCTAATCCTTAAGACATCTTGGGGGACGGGGATCCCAGGGCTCCCCGAGTGGTCGGGGCCAGGCTGGGGAGTGTCCGTGGGACATAAATTAGGCTCTTCTGTGCCAATAAATAGTGTGAAAGGCCTCGGACGCCAGGCCCAGGCCGCCCCGCAGGTCACACGAAGTTCTCCTCCTCCTCCGACTCAGCGTCCTCTGGCTCCAGCTCCGGCTCCGGCTCCGGGGAGCCTGCAAAGCGGGAGGAAAGCACACAGGAATGCGGGCGCGGAGAGGGGCGCGGGTGGAGCTCCGCCGCTGCCCCCGCCCCGGTCCGCACCTGCGCAGCTGCCCGGGTGGCGCACGCCGATGGAGCGGCCCAGGAAGCAGGTGGCCTGGCGGAGGTGGCACGAGGACAGGTAGGTGACGTTGTTGTTGCCGCACAGCTCCTGGCCGGAGCCGGAGGGCGCGGGGCAGGGCGCCGCGCGACACAGCACGCAGTGGGCGCTGCCCGTCTGGTCCACCACGCACGACTGCGGCCGCGGGCACACCACGAGCGCGCACGACTCTGCGGGCGGGGCCGGGTGAGGCGGGGGCCCGCGGGGCCCGCCCCCGTCGGTCCAGAAGCCCCGCCCCGCCCGCGCCACGCCCCCGCTCCCCTCGCCCCACCCGGCTCTCCCGCGTCCTCGAGCCACCGCGGACCCCGCCCGCCCGCCCCCGGCCCCGCACGCACTGCGGCAGCGCCCCGGATACATGACGCGCAGGTCCGGGTGGCCGCGGCAGCGCGCGGCGCGCAGCTCGCACTCGTCGCGGTAGGTGGCGCCGTCCGAGCCGCAGACCTGCAGGCGCGCGGGCAGCGGGGCGCAGTCGGGCGCGCACTCGCAGCGCGGGCGGCCGCCCAGCACGCGGCACGCCCTGCCCGGGCCGCAGTCCACGCCGTCGCACGAGTCTGCGGAGCACAGGACGCGCGCTCGCGGACCGGCCCGGCAGGGGACCCGGCCGCGTCAGCCCGGGGCGCGGCCCTGTGGAGGACGGGCGGCATCTGGTCCCCCGAGCCCGCGACGGGGAGGCCGGGGGTCGACGCCGGCCCTGGGGTCGTTTCCTGGGGAGGGGCCACCCGATCGGGGGTGACCCGCCCCGAGCCGCCCCATCTCTCCGGTGGGGAAGCAGGGCCGCCCCGGGGTCGTCTGGCTCGCGTGCCCCGCCCACTCAGGCCTGGGGCTCTTGGAGGTGAAAATCAGAACCCCCTGAGGGCCGCCCCCTTTCTCCCAGGCCATCCTGGGCTACTCGCAGCCGAGAGGTCGTTCTGTCACTGCTTTCCAAGCGGGGAAACTGAGGCCGGGCAGCACTGTGAGTGGAGGGGAGCTGGGCATCTCAGCACGATCCCAGATGGGCCCCCTAGTTCTGCTGCTTGGGGTCTGGAGGGAAAACTCCGAGCGCTCCAGCCTCAGTGTCCCTGCGTATACAGCGGGGCCGACGGGACCCACCTCACAGGGCAGCGGGAGAGGAGCGTGGGCTCCTGCCAGGATGGCGCATGTCGCCGCCACGGGCTGCCTTGCCAGGGCATGTAGGCTGCGCTTGGGCACCTCCACCCACACGCACATGTGGAAATGCTCCCCCGCCCGGGGCTTCATGCAGGAGGGGTCAAGTGTGCGTGTGGGGCCTGAGTTCTACGCCCCCAAGGCCAGATGGGATCGTCTCCTGCCCCGGCCAGGCACTTTTTGAGGTCCATTTCCTCCCATCGGCTGGAGGGGGCCTGGTGTGAGCCAGGGCATGTGGCAGCGAGTCCAGGACCACCCAGCCAGGCCGGTCTGGGATTAATCACACTTCAGCGGCCAGCCAGGCTCTCCCTTGGCCTTCCGGTCTGCTGCCCTCAGCTCCAGCCTCTCCCTACTCCCCCACCCTGACCCCACCCACCGGGACCTCACCCTAGGCCATGGCTTCCGCAGAGGACGCTCTCCCCACACTTTGTCCAGCTGACGACTCCTTGTCATCCCCCAGCACCCTGGCTCTCATGCCCACCTCCAACTTGTGTCCCCACACTCCGGAGCTCTGGGTCCCTGTGGGTTCAGCCCTGACCACAGGTGCCCGGGAGGGCAGGGAACACACATCAGCATTTTCACTGAGCCCTGGGAGAGCTCCTGGTCTGATGGAAGAGGCAGTGTTGCTCAGCACAGGGCCAGGAGGCACGTGCTCTCTAAGCATGCAGCCGGGGGCCTGCCACAGCCCCGGGGAACCTGCAGGGTTGATGGCGGGTAGGGACCCCCAGAGAACGCTGAGTGCGGGGTCACACTCCAGAATGGTCAGCTGGGAAAATCCACCCTCTAGGTGGGGTGCAGGAGGGGAAGGCCATCCCGGCAGAGGGCTTGGCATGAGCGAAGGGCTGGCGGTGGGCAACCAAGCTGGGGAGTCTTCAGAGCTTCTTCCCAAACCTTCGACCGAGGGAGCTGAGGCCTGGGATCCTCTACACCATGGTTCCTACCAGCAGCCCTGACCTCCTCCCGAGACGGGGCGCTCACTCCCAGCTGTTCCGCCTTTGCCCACGGGGCCCAGGTCTGTGGCCGATGCCCAGGGTCTCACCTTTGCAGGGGAGGCAGTGGACAAGGCCCAGGAAGCCCAGGAGGCTGATCTTGTTGCCGGGGTGGGTGAAGTTGGACCAGGCGGTGTCAATGTTGCCGGAGGCACAGCACTCAGCCTGGCTCACGTCAGTCCTCAGCACCAGGCTGCAGGTGGCCTCTCGGCCCTGCTGGAGCCAGCACACACCACCTGTGGCCAAGGGGGCAGTTCCTGTGGGGCCAGAGGTGCCCTCCTGTGCCACTCCTGGCACCCGGGCCTCAGCTCTCTCCCGGCTCCCGCCCCCCAGGGTGATTACAGAGGAGTGATCTGCCCCTGGCCTGGAGAGGAGGGGCTCCTGGTTTGGAGCCTCCTCTGAGCTCCAACCCCCATGCTGCTCCGCTGCCAACCCCCACCCATCCTGGGAAGCTCCCCGCTCCAGGGACACCACCTCCTCCCCACCCAGGCCTGGCATCCTGCCCGATCCGTCAAACACCAGAGCTGTCAGGGTCGGTGGGCCCTAGAGCTGCCTCTCCCCCCTCTGCCCTCTGTCTAGACAGCACCTGAGGGCACTCAGGGCCCCCCTCTCCTGGCAGCCCCCCCCCCCCCGCCTGGCCTGCCTCTTACTCACTCCATCTTGGGAACATTCCCCTTGCATGAGCTCACCATCTCCCTGGGGACACGGCCTTCGGGGAGGGGGCTCTGCTCTCTCCTCCCTCTGTGGAGGGCTGGGAGGGGGTGCTGGGGGGGGCGCAGAGGGCCTCAGTGTCTTCACCCTTAGATGGGACAGGAACGGCCCCAGTCCCAGGGAGCTCTCTGGTGCCAGTCACTGTGCTGAGCACTTCCCAGGGACCGGCTGTGGGAACCCCCCCCCCCCCGCACCTTGACATCTCAGCAGGAGGGAAACTGAGGCCAGGAGTGGGGCTGTTGCTGGCCTGGCGTCTCCCAACACGTGGCAGGTATGACACCCTCATGACCCAGGGAAGAGATGAGGCCCGAGCTGAAGGCCCTGGGTCCGGCCACCCAGCCCTGCCCCTCTGGGCTGGCAGGACTCGGGAGATCCGGGTTCGAATCCTGGCTCTGCCTCTTACAAGCTGTGTGACCCCGTGCCTCAGTTTCCCCATCTGGAAAGCAGGCTCGATAGGCGTTCCCAGCGGACGAGCTGTCGCGTGGGTGGGAGGGGGAGACGGATGCCGAGCGCTCCCCAACTGTCGCGGCTGTCGTCCTGCATGAGCCCCGTCTGTGCTGCTGACCTCCCGGCGACCCTCCTTCGGGCCCTCGGGGCTGGGGGAGGCCGTGCAGCGCTCTCCAGCGTCCCCCCGCCGCCCTTGCCGCCCAGCGCATTCCGCAGGCCCACGTGGGTGGCCTGCCTCGCCCGCCCCTTCCGGCCGCCCCACTCACCAGGCACGGGGTCCCCCGAGCCCACGGAGCCCACGAGGCCCACGGCCCAAGCCAGCGCCCCCCAGGGCAGTGGCCACAGTGGTCCTTGCACCCCGGCTCGCATGGCGGGCGCTGGCGCTGGCGGCGGCGGCGGCGGCGGCGGCGGCGGCGAGGACGGCGGCCCCGAGTCCAGCGCGCTGGCCCCGCCGCTCCCTATAAGGGTCCCGTGGGCTGGGCTGCGGCGGGGCGGGGCGGCGGGCGGGGCGCGGGGGGTGCGCAGGGGCTGGGCCTGCAGCGCCGACCAGACCCGTGCTCCTCCGTGCACCGCTCCTGGCGCTGCCGGGTGCCGCAGGGACAGCCCGGGAACACAGGTGGCCCGACGACGGTGGGACAGCAGTCATCACGCCGAGACTCCCGACGTGCCTCCCGTGTGTGGGCCTGGCCTTTGCTCCGCGCACCCTGGGGTGCTGGGCACCGCCCCCCACCCTTGTGGGCGGCCGAGGAGCTGCAGCTGCGACTTACCGTGTTGGGGACGTTTCCTCCTCTCTGCTAAGGTCCCGCTCCCTAGAGTCCCGGGTGTCCCACGTTTGTGACAGTGACATCAGCAGGGGTTTGGGAAGAGCCCACGGGGACCGCGGGTGCGACTGGGCGCGCTTCCTCGTCTGGAACGGACCCTTGTAGGTTGACACCTTCCAGATCGCCAGGGCACCTTCAGGGAGGGTGCGGCCCGTCTGCGTTTGGGCCGCTAAAATAGGTGGTGACCCTCTTCGGGTGGCAGGGACCGTTGTGGGGTGCTGGGGTACCATGGTGAACAAGGCAGACCCGGTACCGTGGTCACTGGCCTCGTGGTCTGCAGAGGCCATAGGCAACGAGACACAGAGACCAGCAAATGAGTATGCGGCTCCGGAGTGGCCAATGCTTTCGGGAAAACGTAAAAGGTGGGAGCAGCTGGGGATTTGCGGGGGCTGCCTCTCCTCATCCCCCCTCCCCCCATTCCTGTACCCGCCCCCTCCCAGGTGTGGAAGTAGGGGTCCCTGCGGCCACACAGCACGGCCCCTCCTCTACGCCCAAGGACTTCCGCCAGCCAGCGTCCTGCCCTTCCTCCTTAGGTACCCAGCCCGGTTCATGTCCCCCTGTTTGCCGCCCAGCGGCACTGAGGGAAGATGACCGGCTGTCTCAACATGGCCCTGGCCTCTGACAATCCCAAGGCATTCTCCTTCCATCGGGGAATGGGGCGATAAGGGGACTCTGTGTTCTCAGCAAGGGTATATGGGGGCTGGACAGTGTGACCTTGGCCGAGAGCTGACCCCATCATGGCTCAGACTCTCCAGCCTGGGCCATGCGAATCAAAAGGTCATTGTCACCCCGGCGTGGGTTCCAGATGGAGGCCAGCTGCCAGCAGCCTCCTTCCTGCTCCCTAGCCTAGTGTGTCTCCCCAACCCAGAGGCCGTGTGCTGGGTGACCTCAAGCCAGTCACTGCCCTCCCTGGGGAGCTCCCTCCTCCCCTTTTTAGGCTCTCCCCTTCATGCTCTCCTATCTCTCCTGAGCTGGCCTCAGCCTCCCCCTGCTGCAGCCCGTTGGCCTCCCAGCTCAGAGACCCACCACGACTTCCCATGACCCCTGCTGACCGCCCCAGGGTGCTGTCTGCTGCAGACCCCACCGGTAACAGGCAGTGACAATCCAGTGCAGTCAGCGCTGTGATGGAGAATGCCTCAAGGACTTACCTGACCCAGCCTTGGGGAAACTGAGGAAGTCTTCTCAGAGGAACAGGACAGTAGATCGAGACTTGGAAGTTGGACTGAATAGTGGGTGTGGGGTGGGGCAGGAACCGAATTACAGAGGCGGGTAAGAGATGGCCCAGCCGTGATCTCCATGCCCTAGACGCCTTTGATGGCAGAGGCCCTCTGCACGTGGGATTAAGTTAAGGGCCTTCCAGAGGGGAAGACTTCTTCCTCTGTGTTCAGAGATGCTCCATGAGAAGGACATGACCTGTCATCACTGGCTGTGACGACGGAGGAAAGAATGTGGGCGGCCTCCAGAAGCTGGAAAAGGTGGGGATCAGTCTCCCCGGAGCCTCGGGAGGAACTTGACTCCTGGCACCTTGCTCTCAGCTCTGCGGGACCGCGTTGGACTCGTGACCTCCAGAATGGAAGACAGAGATGTGGGTCATTTACACCACTAGGCTAGTGGTGATTTGTCACAGCAGCAACAGGCCACTCATACAGGCGGGCAGTGCCAGTTGGGTTCATTGTGTCGGCATGGCGACACAGTCCCTGCCAGGCTAGAAATGAACAAGGGAGTGAACACAGATGTGAAGGGAGGTGGCAGTACAGAGACCTGGGAGCAGGAAGGTTGTGAGGTCTCCGAGGAGGTGGGCCTGTGGCCTGTGGCCTGGAGGGAGGAGGAGTCTGTAGAAGCCCAGTCCAGGCTGTGCCACCTTGGCCAGGCCACAGGTGACCTCTGTGTGCCTTTGTTTCCTCATTCGTGAAATGGGCATAGATCTCAGTACCACAGATTCCAGCTGAGACTAGAAGGGGCAGTGAGAAGGGCACTTCCAGCAAAGGGTGTGGCCAGGCAAAGGGACCCTGAAATGGGGTCCAGCTTGGCCCACCCAAGGGCGCCAATGAGGCAGGGCCAGGGAGGGATGGGTGTGAAGCAGATGATGCCAGAGAAGGGCCCACTGAAGACGGAGGAGGTGCTGTGTGTCCCTGTGTGTGCCTCAAGCCTCATGTAATCCTGAAACCCTGGGAGGCAGGTTCTGCCACCTGCCCAAAGAGGTTAAACAAGTCGCCCAGGGTCATACAGGCAGTGTGAATCAGGGGGTTTGAATACAAGCCTGCTGGCTCCAAGGCCTCCAGGGTGTGACGTCATGAACTGCTGCGGAATGACTGAGTGAACGTCGGTGGTGCCAAGTGAGCCAGGGGCTGGGCGAGGGAGGCCCGCGGCGCAGGGCGGCCCCTCCCTGCACGGGGGTGGCCCGGGATTCCAGTGACTGTGGCGGAGCGCCCTCTGGTGGCCAGGGAGAGAGTTGCTTGGAATCTCCCCTGAGCCTCGAGGGGCGCGAGGCCGTGGCTTGCGGCTGGCGGACCCTGCTCCTGGCCGCTCGGTCAAGACCCTTTACACACAAACTCGGTTTTTCATTCCTCGGCACCTCGCCCCCAATGCCCCATCCTCCAGCCGAGTCTTATTCGTTCTTCAAAGCCCGGCATCCAGTGACCGCTCCCCTAGAGAGCTCTGTCTGCCTTCCCGGGCAGCAGCGGGGCAACCGAAGGGTCCTATCCTGGGCTAACCCTCACGGGGCAGGGGGTGTCTGCGTCCGTCTCTGTCGCCGCAGCCATGGAATGTTTCAGACCACCATTCCCACCGCCCGTTGAGTCTCGTTTCCCCTGCTGTGTCCTTGCACACAGTGCGGGGTCTGGCAGCTGCAGGTGCTCAAGGGATGTTTGCCGAGGGATGGAGACAAGAGCACGATTGGGCTGGAAGCTTCCTCGATCCCGGAACGGGTCAACTGCGTCCATTCGACGGGTGTTGTGCACGCCTGTGTGCCAGGCGCGGTGTGCGTTCAGCCGGAAACGAAATACGAACTGACTCTACGGTTTATCAGGCGGACGTGGGTGCCTCGTAGGAGGGCATCTCAGGGGTGAGGCGTTCGAAAGACGTGGGCAAGCAAGCGCTGCCCCGCGGATGTGTGGAGGGAAGGCGCAGGCTCCCGGGGCACAGGCGGTGCCGAGGCCAGGAGGCGCGAGCGCGCCTGTGGCGCCTCAGGACCAAGGAGACACTGAGGGGACAGAGCGGGGCCTGGGACGGGAGAATGAGGGCGGAGGGGGCAGAGGTGGGGAAGAGCAGCGCCACCTCGCGCCTCTCGGGCCCCGCCCCGCAGGCCCCGCCCACTGCCCGGCGCCCGGATCGCGGGGCTCCGGGGCCTAGTTTGCCCCTCGGCGGCCACCGTCGCACGGGCTTCCGCCCGCCGTGCGAGCCGCCCCACGTCGTGCGTGCCGGGCGTGAGCGTGCGCGGGCGCGTCGGCCGGCGAGGGAGCAGCAAACGGCCGGCGGCGGGCGGCGGGCGCCGCGTGGGGGGCGGGCGGCGCGGAGGAGGCGGCGGCGGCCATGGCCGAGGCGTCGCCGCAGCCCGGACGGTACTTCTGCCACTGCTGCTCGGTCGAGATCGTGCCGCGCCTGCCGGTGAGCCCCGGGGTGCGCCGTGGTCCCTCCGCCTGAGGCGAGGCGGCCCGGCGGGGACACTGAGGCCCGGCGGCGTGGGCCCCGGGCTCCGCGCCGGGCCCGGGCGACGGGGCCTGCCCCGTGGCGAGGCGGGCCTGGCGACCCCGAGGCCGCGTGACGTGCTCGGCGCGCCGCCCGGGAGGAAGCGGGGCGCCGGAAGAGCGGCGACCGAGGGCCGCTCCTGGGGCGGCCGCGGGCCTGCGCTCCTGCGCGCTGGGGCTTGGGCCCGCCTGCGGCCCGCTGCCGTCTCCGCCTCCTCGGAGCCCGTGTCTCCCGAGGGGGCCTGATGGCGCCGTGTGGCGCGAGAGCGGGCTCGTCTAAGTGTCCCGGGAGGCTGACGGGGAAAGCGCGGGCCCGTCCGACCCTGCCCTGCGTCGCAGGCCCCGGCCCCAGCCCCCAGGCTGGCCTCCTGCCTCGGGCGCGCTCGCAGGGAGCAGGAAGCGGCAGATGCGGGTTGTGGGCCGGCGGGGTGCGCGGAGCCCCCGCAGTCACCTGGCTGGTGGGTGGGACCGTCTGTTGCCACTTCAGGGCAGACCCTCAGGCCTGCGGTTCTGGCTGTGGGGCTCCCTTGGAGGAGGCGTCGCGGCTGGGGGGCGGGGCGGGGCGGGGTGCCCAGGTCCAGGAGGACAGAAGGCAGGGGTGGTGTGGCACCCAGAGGCAACGGGCTTCTCCCCAGGGGAAGGGAAAATGAAACTCAGGTGTGCGAACAGCCTTGGGTGGTTGGGACTTGCCCCACTCCGGCCCCTGGAAGCCTGAGCCGCTCAGCCTCTTCCGATGCCTGCGTGCCTCGGCTCCGGGCTGTCTGTTCCACCCCGCAGGAAGGGCTGCCAGCCCCCCGGCCGGATCAGCTGTGCTCATCACTGGCGGGAGCCCCGGGACAGGCCCCAGGTGTCAGGCCCCCCACAGCAGTCTGTCCGAACTGTCGGGAAGCTGGGGCTGTGGCGGTGGCTGTGGCAGGGCTGGGCAGTCCGCTTGGCCAGCTCTTCCCGGCCTCCCTTCCTGGGGCCAGCACAGAGCCTGGGGCCTGGCCTGCCTGGCCACTTCCTGGTCACGTGGCCTTGGACCAGAAGAACCCCGACCTCTTCTGACAGTCGGGTTGGATGCGGACCTTCTTAGTCACAGAATCCAGTGGTGACAGAGTGTCCGTGACCTTTGCTCTCAGATTTTTTCGGATGGTTGGGGAGCCAGCCTTGAGCACGTGGTCGTCAAATGTTTAGTTGAGAATGTTGGTAAACACCGTGAGAGCAAATCGTGGAGAGGGGGCATCAGGGTGGGTGGGAAGGTGCCCGCTGTGCGCTCGGAGTGGGACTCGGTGAGGCCGGCGGCCAGGGTGTTTACCAGGAAGGGGACACCTGGTGTCCGGGGAGGAGAGCTGGCTCTCACTCAGTAGTGGCGAAGGTCCCAGTCGGACTCGCCCCTGAGACGGGGACTTGTGAGTGCTGGTGGGAAACCGGCCCTGCTCCGTCTACCGTGAGACACGCACACTGGGGTTTCTGCAGCTCCTGGTGCTGCTGTGACAGGAGCTGGCTGTTGCAGTCGCACCTGCTTGGCCCCCCTGGACTCACGGTGCTTTACTGGGCCCGCTGTCTCAGTTTGAGCCCAGGCCGAGGCCACACCCCACCGCCCCCGCTTCTCAGCTTTGTGGCTCTGGGCGAGGTGCTCAACCTTTTGGGCCCCAGTGGCTCTGTCTCAGGGGGGTCTGAGGAGGCTCAGCAGGAGGGGCGTGTGCGGAGGAGCCCAGCGCCTGGCTGGCAGGATGCACAGGTAAGGTGGGCAGCCTTGCCGGAGCACGGCGTGTGGCAGCAGGGACCAGACAGGCCGGCCGGCTTGGAGGCCTAAGGCGGCTCGCAGGCCCAGACTCGACCCTTCCTGGGAAACGAGCACCGGGGACGTGGCGGATCTGTGCTCTGCAGGGACCGGGGTTGGGGACCGGCTGCACCCCACGTCTGAGCCTTGTCCAGAGGTCAGGCCTCCGTGAGGGCGGGTTCCTGCACGCCTGTCGTGTCGGTGGGAGACGGAGGCTCAGTCCCTCTGATGGTGGCAGACAGAAGCAGCCCGGGTTGAAGCATGTGTGCGATGGACACGTGGCTGACGCAGTGCAGGCCTCAGATGACACCAGGTCCCCAGCATCCAGCAGGGTGCATGCGGTCACAGACGCCAAGGGGACCTGTGGGGGTCAGTGAAGTGCATGGTCAGCTTTCGCATGGTGTCTGGGTGAGGAGGGCTTTGGGGGGCAGAGGGAGCAGCGAGTGCACCCCTGGGGTCGGTCTGTGTCCATGTACCCCATGCGGCTCTGCACCAGCCGTTCCTGTCTGTCCTGCACCTGGACTTCTGCCTCTCCTAGAGGAGCCCAGTGGCCTGGGCCATGGAGGCCGAGGTCACTGCATGGCAGGTGGTGCTCTGAGGCTGGCCGTCTCCAGCTCCCACCTGTTTCCCCAATTTCACCAAGTGCCCCTGGCCCTGGGCCCTTTGTCTCTGTGTGGTGTCAAGGAGCTTTTGGGTAGAGGCTGGTGCTCACCCCGAGGGTGGGCTCTGGTGACCTGGGCCCTGTCAAAGCCCCCAGGTCCTTCTGTCGGGCCCAGCGCAAGGAGCCCGTGCTCAGTGAATTTAGCATCTGTCAGTTGTCCTTGGTTCTGGCCTCTGCTGTTGCCACGGTGATGACGTGGGGGTGGTCCCCTTACTTCCCACTCCTCATCAGAGGGGAGAAGTAACTAATTCAGGACCAGGCACTGCCCAGGGATGGGTGTGCACCAGCTAGGGCCTAGTGAGGGGGCTGCCCCTCCACATGGAGGAGCTGCCACCCCTGCGCCCCGTCACCGCAGACGGGTTCTGCCCTGGGGGAGAGGTGCGCTCCACCCCACGTCCCCTTGCTGGGATGTGGCTTTTACCGTAGGCCACTGAGACAGAGGAAAAGCCCTGGGCCGTACACCCAAGGGAGGAGAGCCTCGGGGGAGCCCAGCCCGGTCCCTTCCACTGGGGCCTGCCCCCCGGCTGGGGTGGCAGGCAGCCTGGGGGGCTGCGCTGGCCTTGGTGGGGCTCCCTCGGGGAGCACAGAGGCAGGGCCTGACCACGGCCCTCCGCGGGGCCGCAGCCCTCGGGGCCCTGGGGTTGAGGCCGTGCTCCGTTTGCAGGTGGGAGACGGAGGCTGGCAGCCGGGAGGTGACGTTTGAGCAGAGACCGAGCTTCCGCCAGGGGGCCAGCCAGGTAGCTATCTGGGAAGAGTGCTCGGCGGAGCCAGGGCCCGGGTGCAGGCCTGGGGTGGGCGGGACTGGCGGGGGAGGGCCAGTGGAGGCGGCCTAGCTGCCTGGACAGGGCAGGGCGGCGGGCCGGCCCCACACTGACCGTGTGCCGTGCTGAGACGGGCCGCACAGGGACATGCCCCGAGTGGCGTGGGGACCCTGGAGGTCGTGGATGCTGGGACCAGCTGCTCGGCCGAGCAGCGGGTGCCTGGAGTGGTGTGGGGCCCTTGTGGTGGGAGATAGGTGGCCGTTCTCTGGCAGGCGGGCCGCCTGGCCCGTGTTTGGGGTGAGGCGGGAGCCCCTGGGCCGAGGGTCCCCAGGCAGGCCTGTGCGGCCTGGCTGCGCCGGGTTTGTCTGGCCTCCCCGTGCTGTCCCTGCACCCTGCTGCGGCCACCGCCGCCCTCAGGGGCCCCTTCACGGAGCCTCCCTGGCTCCACGGAAGCCCTGAAGCAAACAGGCTGAGGGTTGTTGGGGGCCATGGGGGTTCCTGGACGACACTGCGCCAGCTGCCAGGACTCCCACACCTGACGACTGTCGTGGTCACTCATGCAGCAGAGCTGTCCCTCACCCCCACATCACTTCTCGGGTGGGCAGAACTGCTGTCCTCACTGTTTCTTGTACCAATTTATTGAGATATGACTTTGATGTGGTCAGTATCCCTCACCTCGATCTAATTCCAGAACATTCCCTCATCTGAAAGAAGTCCCATTTCCATCAGCAGTCACTCCCCTCCCCTCCCCCACCCCGACACCCACTCACCCACTTTCTGTCTGAGGACGCGCCTCTTCTGGACGTTTCACCTCAGTGGAGTCACACAGTGTGTGGCCTTGTGTGTCCGGCGTCTCTCACTGAGCGTCACGTGTTCGAGATCCGTCCACGTCGTGACGAGTGTCAGCGCCTGCCCCCTTTTCATGGCCAGTGACACTCCCTTATGTGGACGGCCACGTTCGTCCGGGG
Source organism: Cynopterus sphinx (assembly GCA_030015415.1). NCBI lineage: Eukaryota > Metazoa > Chordata > Mammalia > Chiroptera > Pteropodidae > Cynopterus > Cynopterus sphinx. Next base: position 36,586,259 of record CM057390.1, on the reverse strand, counting down.
ATGGACATGTGGGTTGTCCCCACCTGGTGGTTGTCGCGTATCATGCCACAGGGAACGTGCGTGGACAGGCTTCTGTGGATGTGTCATCATCTTGGTGGGTGCCTCGCAGTGGCGCTGACTGCGGGGTCATGTGGGGCCTGTGGCCTTTGGAGGAGCGGCGCAGGGTGCTGCAGGGACGCCTGCTGCAGCTCCCTCTGCCGTGTTGGGGGCTCCGATCCCTGTGCATCCTCGTCCTTGCCAGCGCGTGCCACTGTCTGCGCGTGGCCGTCCGGCGGGTGTGCTATGTGTCCCCTGGTCATGACCTGCGTTTTGCTGGTGCTTGCAGGTGTTGCGCGTCTCTGCAGCCCCCTTGCCGCTGTGTGTCTTTCAACACCTGCCTGTTCTGATGAGCCCTCTCTTGACCAAGTCGTCCGTGTCGTGTTGTCGAGCTATAGGAGCTCTGCGTGTGTTCTGGACATGAGGCCTTGCGACCTGTGCAGCTCCCGCCTGCTGTCACCACGCAGCCTCGGGTCCAGCAGCTTTGCTTCTGGCAACAGGGCATGTGAGGGACTTGGCATGCGCTGTGTGGCACCTGCTGTCCAGACAGATGCCCAGTGCCCCGCGGCTGCTCCCACAGAGGGCGGGGCTCGCCTGGGACTGGAAACAGCCCGACACAGCACGAGGGCTGCGCTTCTGACATGCCTCCTCGGGCAGAAGCAGGCCTCTCACGCGAGGCTTGTCTCTCATCCGTGGCTTTGGGGACACCTGTGCGCGTCCTGATAAGCATGATATGGGCCGGCCTTGTTTCAGGGACATCCATGTGGTGTCCACGCTCACACACTTGGCTGTGCCTGGAGTGGGTCCTTGTCTCAGGACATCCAGTGTCTGCTCCCCACCCCACCCCGGCCGTGGGCCTGGGCGGTGAGGTTGCAGGGGGCGTGGCCAGTGTGGATGGGGTCACACTGCAAGCCCAGGGTCACAGTCCGCGTGCCAGGGCTGCCAGGTGTCCCAAAACTGCTTGTGTGGGTCATCCACAGGCCAGCCCCTCTGGCCAGATGGCACTCTTGTTCTCCGTGGCTGCTTTCCTGGGTGCCGACGAGACAGTCACTTGTGCGGTCCTTCGGGAGTACAGGGTCAGCACCTACCTGGCCTACCTCCTGTGTGTGGGGGGGAGTCATTCAGAATCTTCTCGTGTCCTCGGAAGTTGGGGACCGATTGCTGGCCTCACATCAGCTGCCCTGCTTGTTACAGGTTGGGTAGAGCCTTCAGTAGCCGATGTACTGAGCGGAGACCTGAGCCTCTGCATGTCACCATGCGCAGTGCAGGGAGACCGACTCCGGGGTGTGGGTGGGCAGAGATCACCCACAGAGGAGCCGGTTAAGACACAGATGGTAGCTGTGGGTGACAGCTGTCCACGCCCGAGTTCTATCCAGGCCACCCAGCTGGGCCTGTGCCGGGTCCAGCCCCGGACTGGGGCTGTTCCGCAGATGGCTTTCTTTAGGTGATGCCCACGGCGGGCCTCACTGCCGTCCTCGGCTGCTCTCTGTGGCCTCAGGCAGGGGCCGAAGGTGTCCCCGGGCCTGGGCAGGAGCATCCAGGGAGCCCACGATCCCGCTCACCCGTCTCTTGTCTGCAGGATTACATCTGCCCGAGATGCGAGTCCGGCTTCATCGAGGAGCTTCCGGAAGAGACCAGGTCAGGCAGCCGCTGGGGCGGGAGGCCTGAGGCGGGGGCTGCCCCGTCTTAGCAGGCAGGGCCCGCCTGGGAGGGCCGGTGGCCTGGAGTCCTGGGCGAGGAGGTCGAGGTGGTCCCCGGAGCTGCAGGGGGCAGAGGGGGGCGCTGACTGTCCGGTCCTCGCAGGAACGCAGAGAATGACGCCGCCCCCTCCACGGCGCCCTCCGAGCAGAGCCAGAGCCGGCAGCCCTTCGAGGTGAGTCGCCGCTGCCCACGGCCACACCCCCGGCGCTGGGCTGTCCTCCCGACCCTGGAGCCCCGAATTACCCTCCCGCGCCCCTGCGCCCTTGGAGTCCTGAGCCTCTGGCGGCAGTGGCGGCCCACGCCAGGGCCTGTGGTCACGGCCCTCCCCCCACAGAATGTGGACCAGCACCTCTTCGCGCTGCCGCAGGGGTACGGGCAGTTTGCTTTCGGCATCTTTGATGACAGCTTTGAGATCCCCACATTCTCCTCGGGGGCACCGACGGACGACGGCAGGGACCCCGAGAGCCGGCGGGAGAGGGAGCAGCAGTCCCGGCACCGCTACGGCGCGCGGCAGCCCCGAGCCCGCCTCACCACGAGGCGGGCCACCGGCCGGCACGAAGGCGTCCCTACATTGGAAGGGTGAGGGGGCCGGGGTTGGCCGGGGGGCGGGGTGCTCCTGGGACCCCTAGCCTGTCCCACCCCCGCTCATGCAGAGGTCAGGAGGCTCTGTGGGCTCGGAGCCGTGGGTGCCACCTCTGGGCAGGGCCGTCCCCGAGAGTTTCAGCAGAGCCACCCAAGCCCACCATGCCGGATGAGGTGCAGAGGGGTTTGGGGCCCTGTTTGGCCCAAGGAGTGGGGCCCGAGGATCTGTGTAGTGTCCAGGGGTCCCACGTCCACTGAGCGTCCCCCATCATCCTGAGCGGGACCTCATTGGTGTGGGTGTGCCTGCTTCACCTTGGGTCTTGGTCCCATGGTGGCAGTGGGCAGGCGTCCCTGCCCTGTGATGGAGACCCAGCCCCTCCTGTGTGCTCGGAAGGATGGGACAAACCTAAAGGCTCCTAATGGATTCTGTCTTGTCCAGAGGGGCAGGTTAGGCTCCTCACGTGCCTCCGAGCTGGACTAGTCAGTGCACTGACCCCATGCCTTTCTTGGACTTGGCGATATGCATGTGGGTACTCTCCAGGCCTTGGGGGGACCCAGCCTAGAACTCAGGACCAAGGTGCTCCTCTGGGTCCTTCTTGTCGGGAGTTTGGTGTTTGAAAGCACAGCCTTTCAGTGCTGTCAGTTGAGAAGCTAGGCTCACGGTCCTTGTGCGTCCTGGGATGGCCCCAGTTCAGGGGTTGCTGACTGGAGCCCGGTCTTGCTGTTCCAGGATCATCCAGCAGCTGGTCAATGGCATCATCACTCCGGCCACCATCCCCAACCTAGGCCTGGGTCCCTGGTGAGTAGGTGGGCGGGTCCCTGAGCCCTGCATGGCCCCTGCACCACCTGAACCCCACATGTCTCTGCCCAGGGGTGTCCTGCACTCCAACCCGATGGACTACGCCTGGGGGGCCAACGGGCTGGATGCCATCATCACGCAGGTACGGCGCAGGCCTCCCCAAGCGGGCACGGGGGGCCTCGCCATCCTCCCTTCTGACGGGCCGAGGAGCCTGACAGGCCTGTGGCTCCCGGCCTAAGGCTGGGGCGTGCCAACTGGCACTATACCCCGGCACTGTGGAGCAGGGAGCCGCCCGCTAGGCACTGCAGGTCCTGGCTTTGTTCCCCTGGGACTCCATGTTCTCCCAGCCCGTCTGGGTGTGGGTGTTCACTGCGATCTGTCACACCTCTGAGGTGGGGAGACTGCCACCTCCGGGGCCACTCGCCAGTGAGCCCTTGGAGTGTTTTGTCCGGTGGGACCGCCCCTCTGGTTCTAGCTGATGCCTCACAGGCCATGTGAGCCCTTCGGGGGGGACCGTCGGCCCTGGGAGGGCCCTGCTGCCCCAGGGCCCTGCCCTCCCGCCCTGGCTTTGAGATGACACTGACTAGCCAAGCAGAAGAGCAGGCAAGAGCCTGTGGCTGGACCTCATGGGACAACTGGCCTCTGGTCCCCAGCGGGGTCTGGGCCTAGGACGAGCGCAGTGGTGCTTATGCAGGCAGCTGGCCGTGCGTCTCGGAGCCCGGCGGGTGAGCACCCGTGCTCTGGCCTCTTGCCTTTCAGCTCCTCAATCAATTTGAAAACACGGGCCCCCCGCCCGCAGACAAAGAGAAAATCCAGGCCCTCCCCACCATCCCTGTCACCGAGGAGCACGTAGGTACGAGGCCCTCGGTCACCCAGTTCCCTTGCTTTTCATGACACTTCCCGTGGGGACTTTCCCGTTGGACCCAAGGTCTGCTGAAGGGGGGGCTTTGTCATGCCTCCTCTGATCCCCTGGGACACAGCCTCTTCCTCCCATGGGTCTGAGAAGGCCCGGATGGGCAGATTCCCCAACGGGACACCTTTGGTTGGGGGTGTCACAGGGGCTCCCCGCTCCCACAGGCTCCGGGCTGGAGTGCCCCGTGTGCAAGGATGACTATGGGCTGGGTGAGCATGTGCGGCAGCTGCCCTGCAACCACCTGTTCCATGACGGCTGCATCGTGCCCTGGCTGGAGCAGGTGAGCAGGCGGGCGGGTGGGTCAGAGCCATGTCTTTCCTGCCCCACTAGCCTCTGAACTGCTCCCTTCTCCCCTTCTGTCCCCGCAAAGCATGACAGCTGCCCCGTCTGCCGTAAGAGCCTCACAGGACAGAACACAGCCACCAACCCCCCGGGCCTGACCGGGGTGACCTTCTCCTCGTCCTCGTCCTCGTCCTCCTCCAGCTCGCCCAGCAATGAAAACCCAGCAAGCAACTCCTGAATCCCCGCCAGTCCCCAGAGAGCACAGGACCCCGCCCAGCACCAGGCCTCGCTGGCATGGGGACGCAACGTCAGGTGCCTGGGGGGTGCCCCACCTGCCTCTGCTTCCGCGGACTCCAGTGTGTGGTGCCCCCGGCTGGGCACCAGCTCAGAGGACCCACCACTCTGGGCTGCGGAAGAAGCCGGACCCCCCAGGGACGTTCGCACAGGCCGGGCAGAGGGGTGCAGGGCGCACGTCGCCCCAGGTGTTCTCGGCCTCCTTGTCCCACGTGTCTCTAACCTCGTCCTCTACGTGTTCAACAGCGGAAAGGTTTTTATGATTTTAAATTATTATTGCTTTGAAATAAATGGACGTCAGCTCACACCAGCCCTGCATGATCTGTGGAAAGACGGGGTGAGCCGCTTGGCCAGGGGCTCGGCCCCACCGCCCCGGCCACCAGCCCCCACCAAGTGTGGGGGGGCTCGGGACCACGAGGGTGACCAGCAACAGAACAAAACTGCTCTGAGAGACGTTTTTTAAAGGAAAAAACGTGTACCTTGGAAGTTATTTAAAAATATACCTACTTAGAAAGAGTAACAGGTGCTTGGCGTCTTCCTTCCATGCCGAGCCTGGGTCATGTGGGGCTCCAGCCAACACTGCAGCCCCAGACTGGAAGCCCGGAGGTGTCCGGTGACGTTCACCACAGAGGGCAGAGCGCCGCTGTGTCGGAGACGCGAACCCACGGACCCTGCCGCCGAGCTGTCAGGCCAGCCCAGGCCTGGCGCCAACCACAGCGCGTGTCTGTGTGGCAGGCACCCTGGCAGCAGGTGACCCCCGACTCTGTTCTCCGTGTTGTAAGCAGAAGGCAGTGGTCGGGAGCAGTGGGAGCCCTCACCCCATCCCTCAGGGACAGTCACCATCCTCAAGCCGATGTCCTACCTTGGCTTGGGAGGGGCTCTTAGATCAGCCCCCCACAAAACTCCGTGGGGTAAATGGCATCGTCACCCCGATTTTATAAATGGGAAAGAGATCTGGAGTGATCCAAGGCTGCGGTGCTTGGCCCCGGTGGGGAGCTCTGGTGCCAGGAGTTTGGTTGGCACCACCCCGGCACCTTCCCTGTCCCAACAGCCCACGGAGGACGCCGAGCAAAGCCCCTCAGCCAGCACTCGGCTCCCACTCCCGCCTCAGACCGCGCCATGTGTTTCTGTGGCCGCCGTGACACGTCAGCGACGCTGGCTTAACCCCGCATCGATTCTCCAAGTCCTAGGGCTGGGAGCCTGACACCGTCTCACGGGGCTAAGTCGGGTGTGGGCAGGGCTGGTCCCTGGTGCGCAGCCTTTTCCCCCTCCTCAGCCAGCAACACACCCCGCCATGTTTCTGTGAACCTCTCGCCGCCCTGCTACAAGGGCCCTGTGAGGACACTGGGACCCTGGGAATCCAGGGTTGTCCCCATCTCAGGGGGGGCTTGATGTAATCACCTGCAAAGTCTGTCTGCCACACGAGGAAACAAGGCCGCAAGTGCCAAGACCAGGACTTGTCACCCCATGGCATATCCACGGCACCCCTGGCTGCCCCGCGTCCCCTGCTCCCTGCCTCAACACGCCTGCAGGTTCCGACTGCTGACTGGCCCGGGCTGTGCCCCCCCCAGAGTGTCCTTTCCAGAACTTGCGGCCAAAACCTGACCGAATCCTTCAGTCCCCAATCCAGGAGGTGCCCTGGCAGGGCTGCTTCAACCCCCAGCTCGTGACTGGGCACCGGCCCCTGCCCAGCGCGGAATCTGGCCCCCTCAGACGCAGGAGAGCTGCTCGAGGGCCAGGCTGTGTCCGGGGGTGTCCTGGGGGGACCCCAGTGCTAGGCACACAGGCAGTGCATGCCCGGGGAAGGAACGAGCGACCAGACCGGCCTCTGGCCCCCCGCCGCCCGCCCAGGCATCTTCTGGAATCTCGTTGAGCCGTTCCGCACGGCCCCTCGGGGCCTCAGGAGACCAGGACGGGCAGGAAGTGGGTGGACAGGTGGTGCCGCCGCGTCCGGTCGCCGCGCCGCGGGGCCCCTCGCCAGTCCAGCGCCAGGAACATGGGCCGGCCGTGGTGGCGCCAGCGCAGCGACGCATAGGTGTTGTAGCCGTTCTCCTCTATGTGCTCCCGGAACCTGCAGTGGGCGCTGTAGACCCGCTGGCGGGGGGGGGGGGGGGGTCAGGCGGCAGCGGGGGGGCCGCGCTGCCTGCCGCCCCTGCCCAGCCGAGCACTCACCGACCCGTATATGTGGCCCCTGCGGCTCATGGCCACGAAGAAGCCGGTGTGCACGGCCCTCAGGGCCACGACCCCCACGCGGATGGAGCGGATCTCGATGACACCTGCAGGGAAGGGCTTGGTCAGAGCCGGGGCGCCCTGTGCAGCCCGAGGCGCGTGCTCACCCACTCACCCACCCACTCACACGGAACGTTCGCCAAGCACCGGCCTAGTGCCGGGCCCACGCTGGGTGTGTGAGGACGCACCAGAGACCACGCGGGCCTGCCCTGAGGACTGGAGGACGACAGGGGGGGGGGGTCTGGCTTTCTTGGAGGGGCACTGGGGAGCCACGGCAAGCTGTGGAGGAGGGGAGGGCGCTGGTCCTGGGAGGGGCAGCAAACCAGGCTGGAGCGGGTGGGCGCCGGCCCTGCAAGCTGCTGACTTCAGTGAGAGAGGAACAGTGACCGCGAGTCTGTGTGGCCTCCCCCACGGTTACCACCACTGCCACGTCCCGCGCCGACAGCATGGCCAGCTGCAGCCTCATGCTCGTGGGGAGACAGCACCCCAGACAGGACGTCAGCCCAAGCAAAGGCCTGAAGGTCGGCATGATCTGTTTATAGTACCATGGTGCCAGGAGTTTGGTGGGCACCACACAGCAGGTACAGGCAAGAGGCTGACTGAGGGGGAAACTGAGGCCCTAAGAGTGGCAGAGCCAGCTTCAGGCCCCTGTCTGTCAGGGGGTGACCCTGGGCAAGCCCTTCCCAGCTCTGGGCTGACGTTTCCTGATCAGAGGGGCCGGGCTGAGGACAAGCCAGGAGCCACACACACCCTCGGCCCCACCCGTGCACTGGGGCCTAACCTGGAGTCAAGGCCTTGCCCCGAGCCCTTCAGTCTGGCATTGGATGCCCGGGGCAACAGGGAGCTCACCTCATGACCTTGCACCTGCTGTTTCCTCGGCCAGGCCCCTGGCCGTCTGGTGCAGGGTCAGCTCCTTGTGTGTGTACAAAGCTCACCTCAAGTGCACCTCCTCGGAGCGGCCCCCTTCCAGACCTCCCAGGTAAAGCGGCCCCCCGGTCACCTCCCTTACATCGCCATTTTCACTTCCTTTGCACTCCACAGGGTCCCCTCTGAAACTGTCATGTTACTTGTTCCCTTGTCTGATGGCTTTACTGCTCTCTGTTCCGGAACCCCATGAAGGTGAGCTGTCCTGGTCACTGCTATGTCACCCAGCACAACAAACAAGAAGTGCCTGATTAATAACCACTGAATTAATTAATGACGGCACAGAGCCACTGGACCACCCATCACTGCCCAGACGGGGAAACCAAAGCTCAGAGAGAAGCAGCGACTGTCCCAAGTCACCCAGCAGAGCCTGGCCTCACCCCCAGCCCGAGGCCACCTGGCCTGGCCATGCCCGCCACCAGTCGACCGGCCCAGCCAGTCCCCTGTCATTGCCCTGGTCTGGCGAGCCTCTAATGAGGGCTTTGGGAGCCCAGATGAAAGAGGCCGGCAGGGCAGGAGAGACCGTCTGCCCTGATGGAGGACTGTCAGGCAGTGGCCAGCGAAATGCTCGGCCCCAGAGCCCCCTGCCTGGACCCAGGAGCTGCGGGCAGACTGAGACGGGCCTGCGGGGTCACTGCCCCGGCCTCCCAGCCGTCCCCGGCCTCATCTTCTTTGTCCCTGCGTTTCCTCTTGCCTCATGCATTCCACAGATACTTATTGAGCGCCTACTGTTTACTGGGTGGGGCAGCACGGACACTGACTCCAGCTGGGTGAGGTTAGGGCGGATCAGGGAGCCCCAGCAACAGCACCTGGCTAGCGGGGACCTGGGCAGGTCGCTTTCCCTCCTGCGCTGGCTCAGCTTCCCAGGAAGAAACCCAGACAGGTCTTGAGTTTTGTTCTGCATCGCAGGAGTCCAGTTCAGACCCCAGTTCTGCCCCCGCTGCATTATGTAAATGGGCCTCAGTTTCCCCTCGGCTTCCCACCGACCCCAAACTCAGTGATTCTGCAAAGACCCTTCTCTGCCGCGCAGTCGGGCCCAGAGGCGGGCGCGTGCTCCGTGCCCACGAGGGCTGGACCCATTTTACAGCTGGGGAGAGTAAGGCCCCGGAGGCAGATCACCTGGCTGGTGCCACACCACCCGCTGGCCCCGGACACTCCGGGCGCGCGGGCGAGGCCGGGCCAGCTCGCCGTTCGCCGCTGCGCCCTGACCGCCCTCCCCCAGCCGCGTCCTCGGCGGCGCCCCCACACTCACTGTCCGGGCTGTGGCGCCCGCGGGTGCCCTGCACGCGGCCGCCGGGGTCCACGCGCAGAAAGAAGTGGGTGGAGGAGAAGAGGCGTCGCCAGCGCACATCGCCCTCCAGGTGCGGGTAGCTGCGCGGCCTCCGGGGGCTGCTCGGGGTCCCTGCGGCGCCGGGAGCCCGCGCCAGCAGCAGACACGCCAGGCCCAGCCACAGGTGGCCGCGCATGGCCTCGCCGCCCGCTCGCGGCGCCCTTGCCGCCGGCCCTGGCCTCCAGGAGCGGCCGCGGCGCTTCCATTGCTGCGTGGGGGCGGTGCGCCCGAGTGGAGACGCCCCGCGAGGCCGGCGGGAGCCGCAGGGCGGGGCCTGCGGGGTCGAGGCCTAGGTGCGGGGGCGGGGCCAGGCCGTGGGCGGGGCGGGCCGTGGGGCGAGGCCCATCCGGACACCCCGCCCGGACCTCGCGCGCGTTTGTCTCCCACGGCGGGGAGCGCGGCGAGTGTCCGTTAGCCGGCGGACTGGCCTTCGGGGACTGCGGGGCGGGAGCGTGGTAGAGGCGGGCCGCAGAGACCCGGAGGGAGACGGAGACAGACAGACGGAGACACAGACCGGGAGAGACCGGGAGCAGCGCCACTGCTGCGGGGTCCGGGACGGGTCCGGCCCCGCATTGGTGAGCCCCGGTGGAACTGCTCTGGCCTCCAAACTGGAGCTTCCCGAGAGCCAGGCCTGTGGGCAGGGGCCTTTGTGGGGGGTGGTGCGGGAGCGTGTGGGTGCAGGAGCAGGTGAACGTGTGGGGACAGCGTACACACAGGTATTTGGGCAGGTGGCCCGATGGGAGGATAGACACGGGAGCATGTTTGTGGCCAGCTGATGGGGGTACAGATGCTGACCAAGGCCAGCACCCCATCGCGTGTCTGGAGCTGCCCATCGCAGGCCTTAGGAGTGGGACCCGTCTACACCCACACCTGTTTATTTCCGGAAACACCTCGGCCTCACTGGTAGCCACCCATGCTCTAAGCCCCAAATAGCGATAGCGAGTACAGTGAACCTTCACAGACTCAGAGCCAAGAGGTGTCACTGATAGGAGGGGAAACTGAGGCCTGGGAGGGTCAGTGACTTCCCCAACGCCCCACACAGGACACATCCCAGGGCTCTGATCCCACAGCCCCGAACTACGGACATAGCCTTGGCGGCGGCACCTTTAAATAGCACCATGGTGAAGAAAAGGTGACAAGCCTACCCTAATGGCACAGTGGAGGAGTAACCCGTCCAGCCGGACACTGGGATGCCTTCCTGGTGGCCCTGGGGATTCCCCGATACCTCTTCCTGGCCCCGAGCCACGAAACAGTCAGTTTTCTCTGAATGTGAGTGTCTCTGTGACGGGCTGAGCGAGCGCCCTCAGAGGTACATCTCTGTTTTAACCCCTGAAGCCTGTGGATTTTATCTGCGAAATTTGTGGTGGCTGTAGCTGAGTAAAGGTTTGAAATGAGATCATTCTTGTGGGCACTAAATGCAGTCACGCGTGTCGGGAGATTTGACAGAGACACTGGAAGAAATTGCATGACCATGGAGGCAGACACTGGAGTGGTGCAGCCACCAGCCCAGGGATGCCTGGAGCCCCCAGAAGCTGGAAGAGGCAGGCAGGACCCTCCCCCTGGGGCTTCTGGAAGGAGCACGGCCCTGCCCACTTGGGCCCAAACACCTTGAGTTTAGACATCTGTCCTCCAGATCTGGGAGATAATACGTTTCTGTCATTTAAGGCATCAAGTTTCTGAGACCATCACCATCCATCTAGGGCAGCAGTGCACATCCTTGTTGGCACGAGGAACCAGTGCTCCTATGAGACTCTAACGCCTGATGATCTGAGATGGAGCTGAGGCCCTGGGGATCGGCTAGAAATACAGGTGAAGCTTCGCTCGCTTGCCCACCACTCCCCTCCTGTTGTGCAGCCCGGTTCCTAACAGGCCACTGACCTGTACCGGTCTTGGTCCACGGCCCCGGGGGGCGGGGTGGGGACTCCTGGTCTAGAAGACTGACTTTCCGTGGCTTTCTCAACAGGGACACTTGTGAAGTCTTATGGAGCCTGGGTTCACCCGAATGTCTCCTGGCTCAGTTTGGACAAAACATTTTGGGTGTGAGCCTTACACACACGAACAGTTTCTGAAACACACTGTTGCCCAGATTCCAATCTCTTGACACTGTTTTTCCCATTTAATTACAGCTGCCTCCACTCGCCTTGTGTGTTATTAATATTTTTCTTGATTAAGTTTTACAAGGAAACTTGATGTCACCATCAAGAGTGGAAAGTCAGGGCCATACATTGACATACCGAAAATCAGCTGTAAATAGAAATACCAGGAGAACAGGCAACATCATTGGATCCACAGGGTCAGAGCTGGGGAGCCAAGATGAGTTAAACCAGGTGGACACTAAGTGAGACTGCCCCCCCCTCCCGCACACACACCCCTGCCAATGGTTGATTAGACCTGGAAAAATAGCTTTCTCTCTGACAAGGTCCAGGAACCTAACTCTTGGGGAGACACAGGTTTCGGGCATCTGAGGTCCCACAGAAGAGAAAACTGATGTATAAGTAAAGGCAAAAAATCCAGAAGTCTTGGCATCCAGCCCATGTTCCCGGCTTTCCCTCACTGTGGGAATGCAAGGGGGTGTATCTAGGTTTTGGGGGACTAGGCTCAACTGATTCAGGTCCCCCCACCCCAGAGTCAGGAAGGCAGCCCTGGGTGTGAGTCAGGACTGAGGTCAGTTTCCCCCAGGGCTCTTTGGGGCGGGTTGGGTGGGTTTGGGAGGACACTGCAGTTTATTGAAAACATTCCCAGCCAGTGCCTCACAGTGCCTCACAGCGCACAGGCCCAAGTGGGCAGCTGTGTCTGAAAGGTGCTGTCAGGAGGCCTCTAGGCCCAGGAGTCTGGCCCTTCCGGAGCACAGGTCTGGCCTCACTCTGGGAGAATGGGGAAACTGAAGTCTGAATTTGTGGGGACAGGTGGCAGCTTGAGCTAAGTCCCCGAGGCCTGTGCTGGTCTGGCCCCTGAGCACCTCTCTAGCATCGTTTCTGCTCCCTTTCACCGACCCCTCCAACTCTGCCCAAGTTCACCCGACTACCTATGTCTGTTCCAGCCTCAGAGCCTGGACACTTGTATGACCCTTGCCTGGAACAGGCCACCCCAGATATCCTCATTCTCATCCTCCACATGCCAGCTGATTCCAGACCAGGTGCTCTCCTCCCCTGGTCTCTGTTTCCCCAACTGAACAATAGGTGGTGTTGACCTCCGAGAAGGACTATACCTGTTAGGAAGCACTCTTTGGGTTAACCAGGCCCAAATTCATAACAAGAGTCCAGCAGCCACCGTATACAGAAGCCTCTCACCCAAGCTGCATATCCGCGGAAAGCCACGGCCGTGCCACCAGACTCCTGCCCCGAGTTCCCGCTGCCGGCGGAGTGGGCCTTTATAGGAACGCCTAGGATCCAAATGTGATCAACGTGCTGAAGACTTGCCCCATCCAATCAGGGCTGTGCAATAACCCCCTCATTTACACAATCAGTGACCAGGCGGAATTCACACCACTGACCAATCACAACAGTCCAATATGGACTGATCAAACTACCGTGCAAACTTGGAATGCTCGTTCTCATGGAAACGGACCAATCAGGAACTGGGGGCAGGCGCACTCTTCTCTAGGCACGTCACCTGGACCGCAGCAGGGTGCTTGGCTGCGTTTTATGCTGTAGGTGGAGTGCGCTGGAACACCTGACTGACTGCACCTGATAATGGTTCCCCAGAGCAGCCCCTGTTGGCACTGACCTGGGGGGCAGCGACCCTTGTGGACAGCAGGCGTGCCTTCCTGGGCTGATTCTAAAGCTGTGGCCCTGGAGGCCAGGGCTGGGCCGCTCCAGGCTCCAGGGATGCTCCCATTCCATTTGTCATCTCAATTGACTAGGTTAGTCCACCCCTTCTGCCCACTCTGTCCCTGTCATTGGGGACTTATGGGCCAATGGGTAACCTGAGGCCAGAGGTGTGGACGTGGGTAATGTCTAGGGAAGCGTCCCAAGCACATCTGTCTGGGAGTCAGACGGCCCCGGGCTTTCACTCCAGGTCCTGATTACCGTTCGAGCAGTGTCTTGGGGCAACTTTGATTTTTCTCTCCGAACCCCGTCTTCCTCCACAGGGAACCGGGAAAACTAGGATTCTCGCGCCACAGTTGTTGGGTTAACGAAGGCCGCGAACAGGAATTTCTGAACTGCAGAACGCCGTCCTACTTGCCAGGCCACTATGCCTTAGCAGTAACCAGGAAAGTCCGCGGTTCTGGGCTCCCCCTAGGACCATCAGCCCGGCGCAGCCTGTCGCTCGCGCAGCGCCCTCTCCCGCCCTCCCTGACAGACGCGAGAGCCAATCAGAGGGGCCGCGTCGGCGCATGCCCTCGCGCTGCCGGGACCCGCTGGCCCCTGGGATTTGTGGTCCGAGGGAGCGCTTTCGGGCGCAGCGCCTGAGCAGCTGCCCAGGCCGCGAAACTACAACTTCCGGCAGGCGCGGGAGGCGCAGGTGCGGAGCGGGCGGGGCGGCGGGGCGGCGGGGCGGCGGGCCCGCGTGCGGGCGGCATGTCGGCGCTGTGCTGGGGCCGCGGCGCGGCGGGGCTCGGCCGGGCCCTATGGCCCGCGGGCCGCTCCGGCCTCCTGGTTGAGGAAGGTAACGCGGGGCGTCCGGGGGGACGACGCCGTGGCCGCAGCCGTCCCCCCCACTCCAAGCCTGGCCGTGACCTTTGGCTTTTCGGTCCGGGGATCTCGCTACCCCCGACCTCTGCCCTTGGCGGCTTTGGGGAACCCATTGACTCGACCCGGCTGTCACTCGCCCTTGGCCCACTCTCTTGACGGGGCTCGGCAGGACACTTTGAGCTTTGACTCTTGGTTCCCCTTGGAGCCTCCCGAACCCCCCCCCATATTCGCGATCGAGGGCTCTTGACATTTGAACTCGCTGCACCTTCATTTCGAGGAGCCCTTTATGCTCTCTCCCTCAGCCTGATTTCCTCTGCTGGTGGGGTCCCTTTCACCTTCGCCCTCTTGGTTTCTGTCCAGTGTGAGAACTGTGAGCACTGACAGAATCCGCTGGATTTAGGGCTTCTTTGCCCCAGGATCCTGTCACCTATGTCCACGTGCGGTCCTCCAGGCACGTGGCCTTCTTCAGCTCCCCTCTCTCTCCTGCAGGGCCCCTGGGCGGCATCTGGGGCTGCAGGGGGAGCTCGTCCGCCAGCCCTTGTGAACAGGAGCGCCGGAGGGACTGGGGCCATGCGGAGCTACTGGAGGGTGAGCTGGAGCCGTGAGGCTTGGGGCCTGCAGCCCCTTCCTCACTGTCCCCCATAATTGGCCTCTCTGCTAAGGTCACCTTCCTGTTTGCTCACAGTGACCCCAGATGAAGGTGTGACAGCCTGTAAAGCAGTGTAACTAACGCAGTCCCCACCTCTCTGGTGGCCCTGAGGGCCCACCGCAGTGATGGTGTGGTGAGTGCTTGTCATTCCCTCCTCCGCAAAGCCAAGCAAGTGCTCCCACTTTCCAGAGAAGCTAGGCCCCAAACTGGCTGGTGGCACTGGCCCGAGGCCACACACAGCTGCAGAGCCAGGGTCAGAACCCCGAACTGACTCGTGTGTGCCCTAGCTTGGTTTTCACTTGGGCGCTTGATGGGATTGTTAACTTAAAAACAAAAAAGACTTTCAAAGTGAGAGGCGACACACGTTTATCTGAGATCAGTAAGAATAGCTATTTGGAAGTCATTGATTAAGGCAGAAACCAAGTGTCCCGATTAGGAGACAAAGGCCATGGGTGTTTATGAGAAAGGCATGGGGGACAGTGACATCCATAGAAGACATTGGTGCAGATAACACAAGAGTGTCGCCGATTCTAAACAGCGGTCTTAATTTTCAGTCCAGTAGCCATCACGTCTGCTTTCTTGTCATCCTTGCAAACAGTTCCTTGGGACAGAGCATTGTTTAGGCCCAGTGCAAAGGTTGCTTTACCCGGTTTTAACGTCACAAAGGTTTGAGGCGTGAGACGGGCCAGACAGTTCCTCTGGGTTGGCAGCTCCGGCTCCATTTTAAAGTGACTCCATTTGTTTTTGTGCATCAGTTCTCTCTCCTTTTGTTCAAGATCTTTCCTTGAAAAAATTGCCAATCGATTATTGGAAAGCAGCACTGATCAGTTACTGAGCGTCATCGTCGGTCCTCCATTGTCAGGTGGCTCATTTTGGATGTGTCGTGCCATTGTCGGTCCCTAGTCACCAGGAAGGCTCATTCCTGCTGTGTCACATCCCACATAGCGGGGAAAGTGATTTCTGAGGGTTCTCAGGCCACCCTGGAGTAGCAGGAGCACCAGCACAGAGGAAGTTCGCCGTCTGAGTTTCTCGTGATGTCCCACAGGCCTTAGATCCTCTCGATGCTGAGCAAGCATCACTGGATGGTGTCTTTATGACATCGAGTGTGCAGAGCAAACAGGATCTACGACGGCAGGAACTTCCGTAGTAGGACAATGCCGAGACCCCTGAAGACTAGCTCGGAACCGGGCCAGTTCCAGCGTGCCCGCATTTTGTCCCGTTCCATCTCACCTTGCCAGAGGTGTTTTAGCCAAGTACCACGGGAAGTGTTAAGGGCAGAGCAACTCCCCCGCCTTGCTCGGCTGGGCCGTCGTCTAAGGGACGTGCAGGGGAATCTCGGTTCTTCCTGGAGGCTCTCGTTTCGGTGGTGGCGATCTCTGGGAATGTGTCTGAAGACATAGAAACGTTTTGGTGAAGGCATCAGAGTAAAACAGTCATTGTCTGTAAATGACAGAAGACTTAGAAATACCCCGGCTAAAGGTCCAGTGAGACTTCATGTGTACACACGCATACACGATGGACCTGACTTAGTTGTCCGTGTGGGTCTTGCAGTGTCCACGCATAAAGTGTTTGTCAAGGCCTCGCTTCCGAGGACCGTTTGCAGCTCACACACACCCGCAACACACGTTCAGAAGCCAGCCCACCAGTAGCCCAGGTGTCCGCAGCAACCCTCTCCTCTTTCTCACGTACCTAAAGATCTTCAAGCAAAGCCTGATGCCATGTCATTCAACCAGAGGAACGTTCTGGGAATCGGAATCACACGACGGCACTGTCCAGCCTCAGCCCTCTCGTGCGGAGCAAACTCAGGCCTGCGCCCGCCTCAGCCTCTTCCTGGAGGAGCTGGGGCCACCTCAGGGTCCCTGCTGTCCCCAGGGCTGGTGGCTTCTCATCTCCGTCAGCTCAGGTGTCCCTGCCCCCTCTCCTGTCCTCCTCTGCACGTTCCAGCCTGCGACCGGCTCCTGTGTGTCCCGGTGCCTCCATGTTTCAGCCACTCGAGGGGCTGCGCTCACAGCTATTTCCACGAACCGCTCCAGAGCCCCTGCCGTATGCCGGCCCTCCTCTCCCAGGGCTGGAGTTCTCGTGACAGGTACAGGCAGGAGACATTCGGGTCAGCCACGACTGCACGTGTGCGGTCGCCTGCCAGTCCACGTCTGTCCGCAGCCCCAGCATCCGTGCCCGGGGCGCGGGCACTTCTCAATGCGCTCGGCTCGGCTGGGGAGCAGCTGGGCTCTGCGTTGTTCCTGTGCGTCACGCAGGCTGGTGTCCTTTTCCGGGTGACTTGGCACCACGTTTCTGCGTGTTGCGCTGTTTGTCAGGGACACCGCTGTTTGAGGCCCTAGGTGGATAGCCGAGGTGCTGCTGCGCCTGGCGGGAAGGCCGAGCGTGCCTCTGGGGAGTATCTGTGTGTTAGGTCTGCTCGTTCAGGCGTGAGTGAGTGTCCTCGGCCGTGAGCTCAACTTTACCCAGTGAGCGACAGGTGTGACGTGAGGTGTCTGAAACAGAAACGCACAGAAAGCGAGGCTCTGTGCTGATCGGTTGGCTGAAGGGTGACGGGAGTCTTTGAGGAGCCCTGCATCCCCAGTTGCAGTGGCTCAGGGTTCGTGCCCAGTGTCCTGGTGACCTTGGAACAGTGCAGGGCACGGTGGTGGTTGGCAAGGGCGTAGCAGGGCTGAGCTGTGCATCCCCTGCCAGGGCCTTCCACTGGGGCCGGAGCAGCGCCAGGAAGGCCGTGAGGCCATCACGGCTGGGGTATGAGTGGGGGCCCAGTGGGAGGTGGTGGGAGCACCCTGGTCAGATCCGAGGACCTAGCCCTGGGGATGTGTGGCCCAGGGGGTGTGGAGGGAGAGCGGTGTCATGCCCTGGGCTGAGCACGCGGCAGGATGGAGCGCAGTAGCAGGGCTGTGGAGGGGGCACGGGTGCCCGGCGGGGAGCGGAGTGGGAGGGCGGGAGGAGCGGGGCAGGGTCCGGGGAGACGGAGCGCAGGGGCCCGCTGACGTGCTCCCCTTCTGTCCCCACAGTGCTCGAGGCCCGGGTGCGGCAGCTGCAGGCCGAGCGGGGGTCGGCAGCGACGGCGTGGCGCGCGCAGCCCGGCGCGGAGGGCCCAGGCCCGGTGCTGAGTGGCCGCTGGGCGCAGAAGCTGGAGCGCGAGCGGCGCGCCCTGCAGCGGCGGCGGCAGCGGCTGGAGGCGAAGCTGGCGCAGCGCGCAGAGTGGCGCGCGCGGCAGCAGCAGCTGCGCCTGGAGCCGCGGCTGCGGAGCGGGCGGCTGGCTGCGCGGCTGGCGCGCACGACGGCGCGCGCGCCCTGGGACGAGCAGCTGATGCGGCTGCTGCAGGAGGCACCGCGCGGGCCGGGCCTCGAGGGCGCGACGGGGGGCGCGGCCGCGGGCCCGGCAGAGGCGCGCAGGCAGCGGCTGCGGGCCTTCCTGGAGTGCTGCGTGCAGGCTGGCCAGCTGCCGCTCGCACACCACGTGCTGGCCACGCAGCACGGCCGGCCGCGCGCCGCACTCACGCTGTCCATGTACAACGCCGTGCTGCTCGGCTGGGCACGCCAGGTGTGTGCCCATGGGGGGCGGCGTCCCCACAGGCCCCGGGCTCCCGGCCCGTCCTCGCGTGTCCCGAGCCAGGTCCCCCGCAGGCAGGCGGCACGCGCGGCCCGCACCCCGGGCTCCCCGCGAGCGCACGCGCCCCATCCAGTCTGCACCCCGCCCCCCCAGCTCCGGCGCCTAGCCGCCGGATTCCATATGTCTTGCTGTCGGCAGAGGCACCCTGGGCTCCTTTTCCCCGTATCTCGTCCCTGGGGTGCTGCGGTGCCCCAGTGTTCCTTCAGGCCCCTTACTTCTCTCCCCAATTGTCGCTGACGTCGTGACTTAGGTTTTTCCGTGCTGCCTGCAGTTTGTTTTCTACTCTTTCTGAACTCTGTCAGGCTTCTCTGAATGTCTCACTCGCTGTATCTGTTAATGTTGGGCTCTGCCTGTGAGAATGGTTTCCTTTTCACATTTTCTTACTGCTGGTGACGACCTTCCCTCTTCTGCTTAAAGAAGGCCCTCTGACGTCTCCCTGGGTCCTTCTGTCCCACCCTCGTTTAGAGAGCATCTGATGACCACTTCCTCAGCTTGTATATCAGGCAGGTGACTTATTCCCTGTTCCTGGGGCTTGCGCTCTGGAGCACTTTCCTGTTCCTTCGTTTGCGAGATGGCCCCCCCCCTCATTTTCTTTGATCTCTTCACACGAGCTAGACAACAGAGCCAGCCCCTCCTCCCCTGGGAAAGTGGCCCCATGCGTCAGCGACCTCTGTAGGCCGGGAGGAGCCTAGTGGGTACCTGGGGTGTCAGGGCCACTGGCCCACCCAGGACAGCGCCAGGGGGTGCGGCCGGGTGCGCGGTTATGCCCTGTGGCCCTGCCTGCTCCCTCCGTTTGGGGCCAACGTGGGCTCCACGGTGTGTCCAGAACAAGCTGCAGTGACCCTGCGGGTGGGCGACAGCCCTGGCCAGAGCCCCGCCCTGTGGAGGTGGAGGGGCATCGGCCACGCACACTGCCCCTCCCTGCCCCCCAGACCCGTCTGTCTGTCTGTCTGTCTCATCTTTTGTCCAAAGGTGTTTGTTCAGCCATCGCTTGTGTCATAGGAGTAGCAGGTCTGTGTCGTGCGTATTTGAGTTTGCTCGTGGGAGGGCGGGTTCCATGGGCCCCCGCAAACCCCCTTGGGCCCTTCTGGAATATTCTTTGTTGGCACCGGCCTGTGCAGCTTGCCCTGCACTGGACAAGCACTGGCCCTGACCGTCTCATTGAATTTTAAACAAAATGGCTGTGTGGCTCGTGGCTGCAAAAGTGGGTGGTGCATCCAGGGTCACTGACACTGGCGCCTCAGAACCTGGTTGCTGGCTGGTGGCCCTGGCAAGTCAGCCCCTCTGAAGGGCTGGGCCAGAGGACGCTGGGCGCTCCCCTTTGTGAGAGTCTGTGGTGGCACTTAGACCACTGGTGGGTCCAGGAGGAGGTTGCAAGGGGAACTAGAGCATGCTGGGAGATGGGCAGGAAGGAACCACGGGCTGCGGTCAGGGGAGCAGTGCCCACAGGGAAGGCGACAGACGTCTCTAGCCAGAGACACAGCTCCCACCTGAGGAAACCAGGGGTACAAGCCAGCTAAGCCCAAAAGGGTGGGCGGGAGAGAACAGAGACCCAGGCAGGAAGGAAACGACACAGAGCCACCAAACCCAGACCAGGGTCCTCTGAGGTTGAGGGACATTTTGCAGCTAGCTGGCCTTGCAGGGGGTCCCTTCTCAGCTGCCCCGAAGCTGCACGTTCATCCCCACAAAACCAACATTCTGCTCCCAGCTACCTGAGCCTCCCGTGGGATGTGGCCATGTGTCCCCGCTGGGCCGGCATTTCTGCTGCACAGAGTGGTGGCAAAAATGAGCACACCACTCCTGGCTCGTGGCCCCTGGGGCAGGTGGGCCACCCCAGGGCTTCACCCCAGCTTGCTCTCCACAGGGCTCCTTTAAAGAGCTGGTTTACGTGTTCTTCATGTTGAAAGACGCCGGCCTCGCCCCAGACCTGCTGTCCTATGCGGCCGCCCTGCAGTGCATGGGGCGGCTGGATCGGGACGCCAGCACCATCCAGAGGTAGGTGGCCTGTCGGGGACAGAGTAATGTGTCAGGTCCTGGGAGGGTGGCTGGGACTTCCCGCCGCCCGTCGTGTTCCCGCAGATGTCTGAAGCAGATGGCCCAGGACGGGCTGCAGCCTCAGGACCTCTTCACAAGTCTGTCACTGTGCAAGGAGGACCAGGCCACACTGCTGCGTGCCCTGCGCAAGGCCGAGCCCACCTTCAGTGCCCCACCGCCGCCCTCACCTGTGTCGCAGCTCAACAGCTCTCCCCTGCTCAGGGAGATCTACGACAAGGTGAGCCAGGGTCGTCCGATCCCCGGGCAGTCCCCAGGAGCCCCAGCCCTCGGCTGCCCCTCACTGGGCCGCCCGTTTCTCAGAGCTGTGGTGGCTGCTGCCCGGAGGTTGAGCCCCCCAGACTTGGCAAGTGCCTGGCTCCCAGCAGGGCCCTGAGCGCAAAGGTTGGAGCCGGAGGTGCTAGGAGGAAAGGGCCTCCACCTGTGTTTCCAGCACCACGGCCCCAGGGTCACTGTTTCACTGGGAGACGGGGCTGAGGGCAGCGCATAGGCAGGTGGCAGGGCAGTGCAGCTGGTGGGCCAGCCAGTTCCCCCTCCCAGCAAGAAAAGGTATGGGGCGTGGCCAGCAGGTGCCCTGGGTATCATTTTTGTGAAGTAACCTGCTCACCCTACAGTTTGCCTTTTAAAGTGATTTCTGGGCTGTCTGGCGCCCAGCCCAGTGAGGCCTGACACGCACACGGCCCCACTGGTTGTGAACCGGCCTCGCTCTTACACGCTGTCCCACACTGGCCTTTTCCCCATGGACTGCAGGATGGATGACTTTCAGGGGACTAGGAGAGTGGAACATGATTCTGCGGGGCAGGGAGTCCTGGGCAGTACAGAGTAGGCAGCTGGTCTCCATCCTTGGTGTGGATGACTTTCTACCACGAGGGACACCGGTGTCACTGGCAGGCGCCTGGGCCTCACTGCCTGCCTGTCCCCACCTGCAGAACCTCCCCGTGTCCTACCCGAAGCAGCACCTGCCCCTGAAGACGCTGCAGGGCCTGTTCAGGCAGCAGCTCAGCGTGGAGATGGCCACCACCATCAAGGTGGACTCTGTGGAAAAGGCTCCATCGCTTACCACGGAGGTCCTGCAAGCGGTAGGGGCCTGGCCCGCCAGAGGCTCCGCTTGGCAGAATTGGGCATCCCCTGGCTGGCAGTGCGGCTGGCTGGGCGGCAGCCCTGTCTCCCCACCTGACGCTGGGCCAGGGCGGGCTCCAGCAGAGTGCCCCACAGCACTGTGGGACCCGTCCCCCGCCCCGGGAGCCTGGGAGCTCGAGACCCAAAGGGCTAGGCGGTGACCCCGTGTTCTTCCCCCACCCCCACAGCGGAAGACTCTGCAGGGGCTGCGTGCCCAGTGGGAGATGGAGCTGTGCCAGGCGCTGCGGGAGACCAAGGCCAGCGAGGCCCACACCGCCCGTGAGGGCCGCCCGTCTCTCTTTCCCTACCTATGCCTGCTCAGTGAGGGGGAGTTTGCAAGGCTGCTGCTGCAGGTGGGCAGGGAGCATGCGGGGCCGGGCCGGGGCGCGCCAGGTGGGGCCGGGGCTCACGGTGGCCCCCTCAGACCCTGCAGGCGCTGCCCCCGCAGGGAGAGTCGCTCCTCTCCCTGGCGCAGCAGCTGGGCCTGCGCATCTTCAACCGGCACGTGGTGCAGAGGAAGCGGCTCACTGAGGAGGTGCGGGCGCTGGAGCAGCGCTACTTCAAGTACCTACACCTGCTGGCCTCTGACACCCAGGTGAGGCCCAGAGAGCATGGCATCAGGAGCTGCTCCCGGCCCGGGACCTGGGCACCTCAGGACCGGGGAGCCCCGGTGGGTTTCAAGATGGGGAAACCGAGGCCTGGGTCACGTTCCTACTTCTCTCCCCTCCTGGGGCAGCGGGACTTGCCCCCGGATCCTGGCACTTTTTTGGCTGCCGCCCAGCCTCAGTTTCCTCATCTGCAGCGTTCCACCTGCGGGGGCGGCTGGGGGTGTACAGCTCTGCTCCGAGGCCCCCAGGCCCCTGACCCCCACTGCTCCCCACAGCTGGCGGTGACCCGCCTGCCACGAGAGCACTGGGAGGCCCTGGGGACACTAGAGGCCCCCCACGAGCAGCCCTGGCCCCTGCCTGTGGTGGTGCAGCTGGGCAAGCAGCTGGCGGAGGTGCTGGTGCAGACGGTGAGGATGCCTGGCCACCTGGCAGAGCGCCAGGGCTCCTGCAAACTCATCCCCGTGCTCTACCACGTGTACTCCTTCCGCAGCTTCCGCCAGGTGGGCCCAACCTTGGGACCCCCTCCTCAAGCTCCAGGGCGCCCCGAGGTTGGGGGCCTGAGATGAGTCCGGGGGCTCTGGGTGGCCCGGGAGCCCGGGGCCGAGACAGGGTCGAAATCCTGGTGAGGTCACAGCCTGGTCCCGGGGACCTTAGGGCCCTCCGCCCGCTGCCAGTCTCAGAAGCGTCGACCCCTGACTGAGCCCGCCTGCCCTGCCCCCAGATTGGGATCCTGAAGCCACACCCGGCCTTCACGCAGCTGCTGGCCACGGCGGCCGAGCGCACCCTGACCTTCGAGGCCGCAGAGCTGCCCATGTTGTGTCCGCCGCTGCCCTGGACGTCGCCGCACTCGGGCGCCTTCCTGCTGAGCCCCACCAAGCTGATGCGCTCCGTGGAGGGCACCGTGCAGCACCAGCGCCTGCTGGAGCGCCGCCCGCCCGCCGAGCTGCACGGCGCCCTAGATGCCCTCACGCAGCTGGGCAACTGCGCGTGGCGCGTGAACCGGCGTGTGCTGGACCTGGTGCTGGCGCTCTTCGCCGCCAAGGGCTGCCCGCGCTTGGGCGTGCCGGCCCCCGCCTCCGAGGCGCCTCGGCCGCCCACCGCCCGCCTGCCGGCCGGTGCACCACCCGAGCACAGGGCGCAGCTGCGGCGTGAGCTGGCGCGCTGCCTGAAGGTGGCCCGCGAGATGCACAGCCTGCGCAGCGACGCACTTCTCCGCCTGTCACTGGCGCAACACCTGCGGCACCGCATCTTCTGGCTGCCGCACAACATGGACTTCCGCGGCCGCACCTATCCCTGCCCACCGCACTTCAACCACCTGGGCAGCGACCTGGCACGCGCGCTGCTGGAGTTTGCCCAGGGCCGCCCACTGGGCGCCCACGGCCTCGACTGGCTCAAGGTGCACCTGGTCAACCTCACTGGCTTCAAGAAGCGGGAGTCGCTGCGGGCGCGCCTGGCCTTCGCCGACCGGCTGATGCCAGACATCCTGGACTCCGCCGACCAGCCCATGACGGTAGGGGCGGGTCCTCCCGCTCACCTGGCCCTGCCTGCCCACCCCGGCCACCTCCTGGGACCCTGACGGGCAGCCGCTCTCCAGGCCACGGGCAGCCTCACCCTCCAGGGTCCCCCCCCCAACGCCTCCTTCTTCTTCTGGCCTTCTGCTCTGTCCCCTCCCACCCCACCCACGCCCATGGCCAAATGTCCCTCCCTGGCCCATCCCTCCTATGCCCCCCTCCCTGCGTCCTCGCATTGCCTGGGCTGGCCCGGCTCCCATCCGCACCTGGGAGGTCCTGTCCCGCTCTGACCCGAGCAGACTGGGACCAGGCCCGGCCTCGCCTAGCACGCACACCCTCCTCCAGGGCCGGAAGTGGTGGATGGAGGCCGACGAGCCCTGGCAGGCCCTGGCCTGCTGCATGGAGATCGCTCGGGCTGTGCGTGCCCCCAACCCCACCGCCTACATCTCCCACTTCCCCGTTCACCAGGTGAGCTGGGGGCCGAGGTTCTGCAGGATTCTGGGGGCCAGTGCCAGTGGGTTCGGTTGGCCTCGACGTGTGGTCTCACGTGGGCACATCTGCCTCATGTGCCTCAGTTTCCTCCTCGTGGCAAGTCACAAGGCTTCTCCTCGGCCTCGGGGTCCAGTCAGGTGGTGCTGTGAGCGGGTGCCGGGGAAGCCCAGAGCCATGGCTCGTGGCCCGGGTTGCCCCCGGCAGCCCTGCCCAGACCCCTCACTGTCTCCTCTGCCTCACAGGATGGCTCCTGCAATGGCCTGCAGCACTATGCCGCCCTGGGCCGGGACAGCGTGGGGGCTGCTTCCGTCAACCTGGTGCCCTCGGACCTGCCGCAGGATGTGTATAGTGGGGTGGCCTCACAGGTGGGCGCCTCGGCCCCTCAACCTGTTCTCGTCCTCGGAGCTCACCTGGTGTCTATCCTGTGCCCACCTGGGTGATGCTGACCCCATAGCCGTAACCTCAGCTGCCACATGTGATGTGACTGGGCAGTCAGGGTTGGCCTCCTGGGCGGGTGTCAGCTGGGTCTGAGAGACCTCCACAGGGAGCGTAGCTTTGTGGGAGTGCGGCTGGGAGGGGTGGGCCTGCCCGCTGAACCCGCACTCCTGCCCAGGTGGAGGTGTTCCGCAGGCAGGATGCCGAGCAGGGTTTGCGGGTGGCCCAGGTGCTGGAGGGCTTCATTAGCCGCAAGGTGGTCAAGCAGACGGTGATGACCGTGGTGTACGGGGTCACCCGCTACGGGGGCCGCCTGCAGATTGAGAAGCGCCTCCGGGAGCTCAGCGACTTCCCTCAGGTGTGCACTTTCACCCCCAGTCCCTCCTGTTGCTTCTCCTGAGCGGTGGCCTGGGGGCCGCCACTGCTCTGGCTGAGGGGCTTGCCTCCCCTCCCAGGGTGGGGGAAACCCACAAGAGGGAGCCGTCCTTTTGGACTGTGGGCCTTGGTTTCTCTACCTGAGAGATGGGGGTACGAACGTCGGAGTTTGAGACAGCCCCCTGAGGCCGGCTTGCCCTGGGCTGTGGGGCAGGCATGGCAGTGGCTGTCCTGCCGCCCAGTCCCGCCCTCCCTCGCCCCACTCACACCCAGGAGTTCGTGTGGGAGGCCTCTCATTACCTCGTGCGCCAGGTGTTCAACAGTCTCCAAGAGATGTTCTCAGGCACCCGAGCCATCCAGGTTCGTCCCCAGCTCCCCAGCCGACCCTTCCCGGGTGTGGCTTCCCAGCCTGGCCGTCCTGAGCCTGTCCCCACCCCTGCAGCGCTGGCTGGCTGAGAGCGCCCGGCTCATCGCCCGCACCGGCTCCGCTGTGGAGTGGGTCACGCCCCTGGGCATCCCCATCATCCAGCCTTACCACCAGGACTCCAAGGTGTTGGTATGTGCCGCCCTCCCCCCAGCCCACCCCCACCCACCCAGCGTCAGGGCCAGCCTCACGCCTCCGGCCTTTCCCCATCAACCCTGCAGATCAGCGGTGGGATCCAGAGCCTCACCTTCAGCAATAGCGGGGACACCAGTCAGTGAGTGCTCAGGGTGGTGCTGTACCTGGGTGGGGGCGGCTGGTCAGAGGTCCCAGGAGCCTCACCTCAGCCCCGGTTCCCCCAGAAAGCCCAACACACTGAAGCAGAAGAACGGCTTCCCGCCCAACTTCATCCACTCCCTGGACTCCTCGCACATGATGCTTACCGCCTTGCACTGCTACAGGTGGGCTCCGTGGGGTCAGGCACTTCTGCCATAGGCAGGGCCTGTTCTGGCTGCTGGGGCCGTGACGGGGACCCCCGTAGTGTGGGAGACAGAGTGGGGTCACGTGCTGCAGGCGGGGGCCCCAACCACGCGAGTCTGTTGGATCTGCCATCAGCAGGGAGCTGTGCAGGTGCACACAGGGGCCCTGAGGTCTCAAGGCACGTGTGACAGGGAAGTGCTGGGCCACAGAGGGTAGGGACGGTCCCTCGGAGTGTTAAAGACTAGTCTAGGGGGTACCTGCGGCCCATCTGTCCACCCACCCAGGCGAGTGTCAGCGTGCGCTGTGGTCAGCGTCAGGGGACTCAGAGATGCAGTCCTGACACGCCTGGGCCTTGCAGCATCCAGCACAACTGTCCTGAGTCCCCTGAGGCTGTGAGCCTGGCGTGATGGGGCAGGTATGGGACGGGTCTGTTAGGAAGGACTGCTAATGGGGCATTGACTGGGCCGAGCCACAGTTCACGGGCGGGCTCTGTTCCCACCGGTCCCCTGTGTGGAGCCCTCTGGTGGGGCAGCGCCCGCTGGTCCCTGCGTGGAGCTGAGAACCCCCCAGGCAGCAGTTTGGAGCAGGGACGGGGGCCATGGAAGCCGAAAGTTTCTCCTTGAGATGAACGCCGAGCACACCAAGGGGGACTTCGGGGGGGGGCAGGAGGGCGTGCCTTGCTGGGCTCTGAGCCCCCAAGCCCAGTGGGCAGGAGCTGGGCCTGGAGTGGACCTCGAGGGGCGGCCCGCTCACAGGAGTCCCCACCTGCTGCAGGAGGGGCCTGACGTTCGTTTCTGTGCACGACTGCTTTTGGACCCATGCAGCCGACGTCGCCGTCATGAACCAGGTGCCCACCCCGCCCTCCCCCTGGTCCTCTCCACATGGGACCTTTCAACCTCCATCGCATACTGGAGTGGGTCTCACCCTGGGGGGTGGGGCAGGGGGTGGTGCCCCTGCCCCTCAGGCCCTCCATCTGGCCCCTGCCATCACAGGTGTGCCGGGAGCAGTTCGTCCGCCTGCACAGCCAGCCCATCCTGCACGACCTGTCCCGGTTCCTGGTGGAACGCTTCTGCTCTGGCCCCAGGTGAGGCGGCCTCTCCCGCGCTTGCCGCTGTGACCACCCCACCCAGCCCTGCCTGGCCTCACCCCCACACTGCTCTCTGCTTCAGGTCCAAGAACGCCAGGGTCTCCCAGCTGCTGGACGTGCTTCTGTCGGTCCCCAAAACAGGTAGGGCCCCGGGGAGGGTCCCGACTTCCGGCGCACCCCCACCTTCCCCACCTGGTCCCATCCTGGGCCTCTCTCCTCTGCGCAGGGACCTTTGACCTGGAGCAGGTGAAACGGTCCACCTACTTCTTCAGCTGACGCCACCCTCCGCTGTCCCCTGGGCCCCTGTACCATAGTGTAAATAAAGCTCCGTCGTCACCTGCGGGACGGCTGCCTGCCCGCCGGTCCCGGCCGCAATCACGCGCGGGCATCTGAGCGCCAATGCTGTCGTTTATTGCACGGAATGGGGGGGTGGGCGTTAGTGGTGCGCGGGGGTGTGGGGGCGCTGCTGCCTCAGCTCATCGGTACATTCATCACGAGGGCGCCCCCCCCCCGGGCCTCACCCCCACGCCCCGGTGCAGGCGGGATGGCCGGCCCCCATGAGCCAGCGCCGGAGGGCTCCGCGGGCCGCGCCCAGCCGGGCTGGGCCAGTTATTGCGTGAGCGCGATGGGGGCGGCAGGGAGCCGTGGGGCCGAGTATTGCACTGGACAGAATCCTCATCGGACGGGGGGCCACGCACGGGGCGGGGCGGCCCCGTTTCACAGTTGGGGAAACTGAGGCACCGAGGTGAAGGGGGTCCCTCGCACGCTGGCTGGCGGGGCCGCCGCGGGGGCGGGGCAATGTGGGTGGGCGCGGGGCGATGGGGTCGGCGTGGGCGCGGGGGTGGGGGCCGCCCGCCGCCGGCCCACCCGTCCGGCTACAACTACCTACGGCTCCGCTATGGCTTGTGGGGTGGGCGGCGGGCGGTGATGGCTTTGGTCTAAATGGGGCCCCGCCCCCGCCCTCCCGGGGCGCGGGGCGGCGCGGCGAGGGTCACAAGTTGGACGAGAGGCGCGAGCGCGCAGAGTCCGGCAGGTCGGGGCCGGGCGCGGCCGAGTCCCTGCGCCCCGGGCCAGGCGCGGCGGCGCGGGCGGCGGGCGGGGGCGCGGGCCCCAGGCGCGGCGTGGAGCTGCTGGCCGCGCGCGCCGCTGCCTGCGCCGCGGGCCCTGGGGCGCCATGCGGCAGCGAGGGCTGCGAAGCGGACAGCGGGCGCGACGCGCGGCTCAGGCGGCGCGCAGGCAACACGGGCCCCACGGACGGCCCGGCCGGGGAGCCCGGCATGCCGGCGCCATGCGGCGAAGTCCGCAGCGCCCGGGGGCTGGCGGGCGCGCCGGGCGGGCTGGCGGCGGGCGCAGGCCCCAGGGGCAGGCGGCGCGTGAGGCGCGGCGAGC
Source organism: Cynopterus sphinx (assembly GCA_030015415.1). Classification (NCBI taxonomy): domain Eukaryota; kingdom Metazoa; phylum Chordata; class Mammalia; order Chiroptera; family Pteropodidae; genus Cynopterus; species Cynopterus sphinx. The sequence continues at coordinate 36,558,298 of CM057390.1, read as the reverse complement.
CGAGCGCCAGCGGCCCCACAAGTGGGCGAGCTGCCTGCGGGCAGAAGCTCATGGCCACGGCCTGCTGCAGCGTGGCAATGGCTGACGTGACCTGCGGCGGTGGCGGAGGCGGGAAGAGGCCGGTGCGCTGGCCCAGCTCGGCCTGCTGCACCATCTCGCGGTCGTACTTGACGATCTCCTGGATGATGGCGTTCTCCTGGTTGTTGAACACGCCCGAGTTGAGGTCGTGCTGCACCTTGTGCAGCAGGATCGAGTTCTTCTTGCCTGGGGACAGGGAGCGTCAGTGCAGGGAGGCCCCAGCCCCGCCGTGTGTGCCCGCGGCCCCCAGTGTGCAGAGAGCAGGCGCCTGCTGCCTGACCCCGGGGAGCGAGGTGGGGCAGCTGCGTGGGCAGCTCGCGTGGTCTAGCATCGGGCTGCTGGGCGCCTGCTGCACACAGGAGGCCCGGTGAGGCGCCCTGGAAACTGCCGGCGGGCAAAGCGTGCCCAAGTGCGGCAATCATGCGGGCAGCCAGAGCACAGTGCCAACCGCACACAGGCAAGCACCTGTGACGTGCCCTCCAAACCGGCAAACACCCCAGAGCACGTGCCCCTCACGAATCCGTCACACACCTACTGAATGAATCGCTGAGTGCCTGTCGTGTTCTACCCAGGTATCCAGCACTCTCTGTCCAAGGGGGTCTCCCCCAAACCCTTCTGTGCCCCACCCAGTCCTCCTTTCCCAGCCACTGTTGTCATTCTCGCAAGTGGCACTAAGGTGGCCATTTCCCTGCCTCCTACTCTAGTCACCAGCAAGTCCCGAGGTCCCCCCACTTCTCCCTGCAGCCAGGCCAGAAAACCGCCTCCCTCCTGGCACCCCTGTAGGACACAAGTCTGACATGTGCTTTCTCACCTAGAATCATCCGTGACTCCCAGTGCTCCTATCTGCAGTCTGAAGGCCCCCCACAGCCCACTGGGCCCTGTGTGCCCAGTCCCTGCCTGCCCCCCTAGCCTCCCCCCTCAGCTTCCCTGGCTCCCCGGACTCCAGGCCTCTCCCCATCCCAGGGCCTTTGCACACCCTACACCCGCTGCCAGGGCGTGCCTCTGGCGGCACGTCATCCCGGTCTCCCCTTTAACGGTCAGGAGGCCCCACAGCTTCCACGTGCCCGGGCTACAATGGAAGCTTTGAGGGCGACGCCTGGGCCAGCCTCAGTCCACCGTGTGTATGCCCCTCCCGGCACGTGGCAGGTGCTCGGCAAGGACATGCCAAATGGGCAGGGCCCTGCGCAGCCGGAAGGCCTCGCCTCCTGCGGGCCAGCGAGGTCCCCCCACCCCCCCACAGCCAGGCCCACTCACCAATGCGGTCCAGGCGGTCGATGGCGACGGTCTCGAAGGCCCGTCGCATCATGGGGTATTCCTCCAGCACTTCGTTGAAGTTGTCCACGCTCAGCGAGTACAGGCGGCAGTAGGTGTCAGCCCGCACGCTGGCCGTGCGCCGGCCTCGCGTCAGCAGGCAGATCTCTGCGTACAGCCCATGGACGTGCCTCAGTGGCCGGCCCCGGGCCACCCGGCTGCCCCGCGCCTGCTCAGGCCCTGCCACCGAGGCCCCGCCCGATGGCCAAACTGGCCGCGCCACCTTCCCCTGCACCCCAGAAAGGGTGTAGCTGCCCCCCCAGCTCCCAGAAACACTCACCCCCGAAGTAGGAGCCGTCGGACAGCTTCATCTCCTTGTTGCCCTTGGTGAGCACGCTGACCACGCCATGCTGGATGAAGTACATCTTCTTGCCGATGGTGCCCTCGCGGATGATGTAGTCACCCGGCTGGAAGACCTCAAACTTGAGTTTGGTCAGCATGGCCGTGACAAAGTTGGGGTCGGCATTAGCGAACAGTGGCATCGAGGCCACCAGCTTCCGGCAGTTGAAGTTGACAATCTCCTGGAGGGGTAGGAGGCAGGGGTGACAACAGGGCCCAGGTCCGGCTCTTCTTCCTTCTCACCTTACCTTTGGGATGAAGTCCCTAGGAGGCGATGAGTGGGAGTGGTCCCCCACCCCGCAGGGCCCCCACCCCCAGCCCTCCTCCGCCTGTCCTCTCCATGCTCGCTGCCTTCCCTCAGGGCCTTTGTCCTGGCCCTGCCTTCCCCCTGGGACAGCCACAGGCTCACAGACGCCTTGCTCAGAGTCGCCTCCCCAGGCCGCCTCCCTCCAGACCTCCCCGAGGGCAGGGCTCACTCAGCGCTCAATAGCTGCTCGGTGAGCACCTGGGCTGACTCATTTCCCAAAATGTATTGAAGTCCCAACCCCCTGGGTCCCCGGGAGGGGGACTTTATGTCGAAATAGTCTTGGCAGGTGTCCTTAGTCAAGATGAGGTCACACTGGAGTAGGTGAGTCCTAAATCTAAGGACAGGTGGCCACTAAGAGGAGGGACACACTCACAGGGCGAGGCCACGGGAAGGTGGAGGCAGAGGTCAGGGTGACGCACCTACAAGCCCAGGGACACCGAGGACTGCAGGCCACGCCATGCCTGCTTCAGGCTGCCTGTCGTCGGCCCTCAGCCCTGTCTGACACGCACCCCAAAAGGGCCGAGCGGGATGGCAGGAGGGGGCGCGGTGCCCTCACCTCGCGCAGGGGCCCGTTCAGCTCGCCCAGGATGCTGTCCTCGTCGAACATCTTGCCCTGGTAGCGGTGCTCGTAGTAGTCGTGGATCTTCTGGCGGAAGTCGGCGGGCAGCTTGTGGAAGGACATGTACTGCTCCACCTGCTTGTACTGTGGGGGCGGGGCCTGTCAGGTGGGGGCGGGGCACCCGCGGATGCCTGCGGAGTGGGGGACCAGCCCCGGTAACCTCGGCTGGTCTTGGCATCCGGAGCTGGTCTGGCCGCCCCACCCCTGGGAACAAGGTGGCCAGCCTGACCCCAGGCTCGGGACCACCTCATGCTGGACCCCGGTCTCCGAGGCCCCCAGCTCTGCCTGTGGCCCTGGCACCCACTCCCAGGACTTTTCTATAAACCACTTGCTCTGCCCGTCCTGAGCAGGGCAGGGCGTGTGGGCTCCCGGCAGGGGTGCCAGGTCCTGCCGTCCCCACGATGGCACCCCTGGGGCGCCCCAGCCCTGCTTCCGTCCCAGCCCCGCCCGGCCACAGCTGCCCTGAGCTCAGCAGAACCCGTGACGGCAGGCGGGTGGCGACACCAGCTCATGTTTGGGTGTGACGCCCGTGGTTTCCGGACCTCTGGGGCGCCTGGCACGGGGCCCAGCTGACCCAGCCGACCGGACCGGCATAATTGGGGGTGTTTGTGACCAGGCCTGTGGCCAGGCAGCACTGCACCCTTGGCCTTGGAGAGGGAAACCGAGGCACAGAGTGGACATCAAGGCTACACTCCAGCAGGGGCTGGCAGGTGTGGCCCGTGCCTGCTCTGCCTCAGCTCTTCTAGGTTCCTGGCCCTCGGATGAGCCCCTTGGGGGCTCCCCTCACCTAAGGCCAGGTCCACGTGGCCGAACATCTTTGCTCCCCCAGAGGCCTCCCCCGCAGGCCTGGCTGACCCACCGGTCCTCAAGTAACCCCAGGTCTCTTGGACTCCAGTCAGTGCCTTGCCCAGAGACTCCACATGTACCCTGTCTCTTAGAGAGGTCCCCCAGCACCCCCAACACCCGGGGAGCTTCCCGACAGCCCCTGAACTAGCCTTGCCCTGTTTGGATGCCCTGGCTTCTGTCCCCCTCTTTGGCCTGTCTATCCGAGAGCTGCCCCTCTGCCCGAGGACCTTCCACTCAGAACCATGGCCACAGACCCCTCCAGGATCCCCACCCCCCATCTGAAGCTGGGGGAGATGGCGGGGTGGGCCCCCAGACCTTCTCCTGGTACTGGCGCCTCGAGGAGTCCAGCGACTGAATGAGGGCAGTGGCGTGGCCGATGAACATGGCGTAGCAGGTGGCGCCCACGATCATGCTCAGCATCGTCAGCCAGATGTCCGTCATGCTCTCAGGCGCCTGCCGCCCGTACCCGATGCACAGCATGTGGCTCATGGCCTTGAACAGTGCGAAGGAGTACAGCTCGCTCCACGAATGGTTCTGCAAGGCCACGGTGTTGGGCAGGAGCTCTCAGGCCAGGAGCCCGACCCCGAGGGACGCCCCCCAGCCTGCCCCTCTGCCCCCACCCCTGGGTCACTCGAGGTGGTGAGCTCCCTGTTTCCAGAGGCAAGCAAGATAAAGTGCTCATGTGCCACAGGGATGTGGGGGCAAGTCCGAAACTGCTTCCCCACCTCACTCTAAGGAAAACCTGGGCTCAGAGGGGCCAGAGCCTGGCCCTGGGGCTTCAGGAGCCCCTACCCCTCTGTAGCCTCTGATCAGAGTGTCTGGGAGGCCAAGAGGCTGTGCAGGTTCCAGGGCCCCTGGGGATGGTGAGTGGGGGACGCTGGACTCCGATCCGAGGGTGGAGGCGTCAGGCGAGCCATGGGGGATGCCCCCCCCCACTGCCCCGCAGTCTTCAGTTCACCCGGCAGAGTGGGGCAGGGGCGCGGGGCCCGTTCAGGAAACAGGACAACAATGAGCTGCCTCAGGCCGGCAGCCGTGCTAGGCACCGGCACACGCCCGGGGGCCCTGCTGCTGCCTGGCGCCAATCCTTGCCCACTCCCCGGGCCGGCGTGCAACCTTTGGGGGCAGAAGAGGGGCTTCTTGCGCGCCACCCACCCCCGATACGGTCCTTGTTGGGTAGTGGGTGTCCCAGCCAGGACGTGGCCAGTGGCCGGGTGTCGCTTTGTGGGGTCTGTCTCACGGCCCCTGACACTCAATGGGGAAAAAGCGGCAGGGGGTGACAAGGCTGTCACCACCACATAGAGGGGCTGTGGCGGGATCTCTGGGGTGGGGGCTGGGGGCCCGGGACGGGCACACTCACCACCATGCCGTTGATGGACACCCAGCAGTTGCGCGGGAAGTCCTGCAGCATGGGCACGAGGAACTGCAGGCAGCCGTCCCAGTGGCACAGCAGCAGCATCATGCTGATGAGGTTGCAGATGCGCATGACCGCGCTCGCCAGGTCGTAGGTCATGTGGAAGATCTGGGGTGGGCGGCGAGGGACGCAGGAAGGAGACCCCGGTGGACGCACGCGCCCTCCTGCTCCCAGGGGGCCCCGCTGCCCGGCGGGCTAATGCCACGTCCCGCAGGCCACCCCCGCATGCCCCCGCTCCCCTCTCCCAGGACCACCGCCCCGTCCTGCAGCCCTGTCCCCCCACTGCCCCCTCGGAGCCTTGTCGCTCCTCTGGAAAATGGGGGTGACATCGCAGGGCATAGGCTGTCCAGAAGCCGGACCCATCTTGGGGGACAGGGGCGCGACTCCGCTTCCCTGAGCCCCAAGGGCCTCGGTGCTGATGTGTCAAAGGTCCGCGCTGTGGTCCCGCAACCGCAGCCCACCACCAGCCACCATGCCCGGTTCCACTCCCTGGGGCGTACAGGCCCCTCGCGGCAGCGCTGGGCACTTGGCCCGAGCCCCCTCTGCACCTGTCCTCCCGCGCCTGCCGCCACTTACCTCCTCCCACTGGTGGATGTAGCGGATGAGGCGCGACAGGCGCAGCAGGCGCAGGAGGCTGAGGATCTTGGTGAAGCGCACAATGCGCAGGGCGCGCGCCGTCTTGTACACCTCAGAGTCGATGCCTTTCTCCACGATGAGAAAGATGTAGTCCACGGGGATGGAGGACACAAAGTCCACCACGAACCACGTGCGCAGGTACTTCTTCTTGATCTTCTCGGGGTCCAGGATGATCTCCGTGTTGTCCTCAATGACGATGCCCGTGCGGAAGTTCAGCACCAGGTCCATCAGGAAGAACGTGTCCGAGACGACGTTGAACACGATCCACGGGGCCGTGGTCTCGTCCTTGAAGAAGGTGATGCCCACCGGGATGATGATGAGGTTTCCCACCATGAAGAGCAGCATGGTGAAGTCCCAGTAGAACCTGGGGGACGAGGGCCGTCAGCCCCGGGAGCCCTGCCCACTGCGCCTCCTGCCCCGGGTCACGGCTAGTGTGGGCTCCGCCTCCAGGAAGTCCTCCCACCATTCAGACAGCACCCCACTGCCCGCTGGGCTCCCCCAGCTCCAGGCCCTCCCGCTGGCCCAGCTCCGACCTGTCGGTGGAGGATGAGATTTCACAGAGCCCGAGGTCGCTCAAAAATGGATGAAATGTTCCCTTGACCCAAAGGCTGAATGTGCCTGGCACAAGGTTGGCTTCCAAAGGATGAGGAGAAGAGGGACAAGCAGAGAGGAGCGGGTGGTGGGGAGTGAGGGTGGGTGCAGGGGTGGGGGCATACCTGCCCTAGGCAGTGGGGCACTGGGGGGTGCATAAGGCAGCTCGGTGTCCGGGGGTGGGGATCCCCAATGCCACCCTGAGCAACGGAGCTTCCACATGGGCACTGGCTGCATTTTCATTTCAGGAAGCACCCTCGGGCACCATAGACTGGGGGGAGGCCGCGGCACCAATCCAGCAAGGAGAAAGAGGCCAAGGCCGGCCGGGGCCTGAGTAGAGGGATGAGGCCGTGGGGGCAATCTCGGTGACGGGGCTGGGCGACCGCTGGGACATGTACCGTGGTAAACAGCCTGAAAGGGTGACGACGGGTGCCTGCACTCCAACATACACCCAGGAGCCCAGGGAGTGGCAGCCTCTAGGGTGCTCCGGGCACTGTCTGAGTGGACACAAGTCCCGAGGCCCACGCCAAATCCCACCCGGGAAGTGCTCTCAGGAAAAGGCCCATCCCTTTAGGGGGTGTCTATCGATGGGACAGCCAGGCAGGGCGTTTTGAATAAAGCATCCGCGGGGACGTGCAGCTGCAGCAAAGGCCACATGGGCAGGTGCGAGCACAAACCCCTGGCAGGGAGATCTGCCGGGTCCTCATGAAGTTCAACCGAGTCACCACGTGACCGAGCAATCCGGCTCCTCGGTGTGGACCCGCGGGGCTGAAACTGGGGACTCCAATGGAGACTTGTGCTCCCAGTTTCACGGCAGCAGATGCGCGACAGCAAAAGGCGGACACAGCCCGGTGTGCTGCAGCAGGCAGTGAACACACACAACCGGCCCATCTGGTGCGGGCACGTCCGACAGTGCCAGAGGAGTGTGGGCTGCGACTCCCCGGGCCCCTCCGGGGGGGGAGGGGAAGAGGAGGCCGCAGCCCCCAGGGCCCAGCGGGGCAGCTGCGTGGGCGCATGAGTGAAGAGCCGGTGCGGGCTCTGGCTCAGTCCGGCCACGGGCAGCTGGCTCCGCCCAGGCAGCAGAGCGCGGGATGGGCCCTCAGCACCCGCCGCTGGCCGCGCATGCCAAGGGACCGAGCCCCAGGAAACGGTCCAGGAGGACAAGAGAGCAAAGGCTGATTTGCACCATGTTCGCGGCAGCTCGGTCTGCGAAAGCCAAGGCTGGAAGGGGCCCAGTGCTTGGCACCGTGGCGGCGGCCGACCTGGCAGACACCCGCTGCTCTGGCTGAGTACCGCCAGCCCCGGGAGCCTCGGTTTCTTCTCCTGCCCTCCCGGAGGAGCCCAGGGAGTGTCAGCCTTGGAGGCCCCTGCCCACACGTGACAGAACCTCCTGAGTGGCTGTGGGCACCCCGCCGGTCAGGACCTGGGGGTGGGGGTTATGGGCAAACTCAGATGGTTGCGAGACGCCCCAGAGCTGCTTTGGCCGGAATCTAGACAAGGCGTGGGGCTCGGAGCCCTGGTCGGGGCCATCTGCTCGCCCTTGGAACCCCAGGGCCCCAGCACCTGGAGAGACTGAGGGGGCCTGCTGTCTGCTGGCCCACTCCCCATCCCCGACCCACAGGGCGTCCCCTGTAGCGCTCCTAATCCCAATCCTGCCCCTCCCTTTGTGTGGGGGGGAACAGCCAGCTGGACTGACTAGCTGAGAATTCTGGTGGGGAGGCTAGACACCACAGGGGCCTAGAAACCGTCTAAATGGCCACAGAGCATGAGGGAGCCCAGACATGTGACTCTTCACAGACACGCACTCTCTTTTCTCTGGGGGGCGGAGGGCACGGCCAGTCTCCATCATGGAGAGACGGCCCAGCCAGCGAGGGGGGACCAGGAACTGAGACCCAGGTCCACTGGCCCCGGGGCCTGCCCTCGGTCTACGACCTGGCTGTCCTGAAACTCCCCCACTAAGGCTTGGCACAGTGAGCCCTCGGCTATCCAGAGCCTTCAGTGACGGTCATTAAGCCCTGCTTTTAGGATTTTTCCCTAACGGGTATCAGTGGTACCCTCCACGGGGCCCCAGGTCCCAGCTGCTTGGTTCAGGAGGGCAGCAGATGGACGGGCCAGTTCACACCTTGTTCACAGAAGGAGCCTCGCAGGCCAGGGAGACACGGGGACGATACCAAGGTCTCCCTGTAGACAGGAGAGAGTCCGACCCTCTCCCAGGCTTGCGCACAGGCTGGTGACCACAGTGGGGCCCGGTGGCCGCCACTGCCACGCGCTCAGGCCTGTGCTAGCCGCTGCCCGGCCACACTCTCAGCTCGGCCAGAGCAGCCGAGGCGCAGACTTCCCGGCTGGAGCCCTTCTGCAGCTCCACTGCCACCCCCACGGCTGGGGAAGTGGCGAGCTCCGCCCTGCAGGACGTGACAGCCCCGCAAGAGGAATCACTATCGTTAAATCCGAGGGATTAGGGGCTGGGTCAGTGATTAAGGGTGAGCCGGGACAGGGATCAGAGGCCTGAGCCCTTGGATGTGGAGCTACGAAGGGGCCCGTGGTAGGGATTAAGAGAGGGAGATGCCTGTGGGGGAAGACGTGGGGTCCGGGTCCCGGGGCAGGGCCACTGGTGTGCCAGGATGCGTGGCGACCAGACAGACCTGGCCTTCCCACGGGGCCCGGCCTGGGCGGGAGAAACTGGCTTCCACACACAAAACAGAAGGACGCTTCGGCCAGGGTGGGCAGAGAGGGCTTCTTGAAACAGGTGGCGCAGCGTGGCAGGCCCTGCACCTTTGACGAGGGCACGGGTTCTGCGGCCGCACCCAGCCTTCCCCTTTCCAGCGAGGCTGGGGCTGGACCAGGGGGGCAAAGGAGGCGGAGGGCGGTGGGGGCGGGGCCCTGGGGGCTGCAGCCAGGGCAGCTTTCACGTGAGGGGCAAAGGCGGACGCATGTATCTTGAGGTGCGATTGCTGGCAGCCGGCAGGCCAGAAAGAGGGCAGAGGGCAGAGGGCAGTGTCCGGGCAGGCAGTGGGGTGACCTGTGCTGGCTGGATTTGGGGTAGGTTTGCAGATAGTGGGGGAGTGAGGCAGGATCTGGCTTGAGCAAGTGGGGGGCTGAGGAAGGGCGCCTGAAGCATCCTCCTGAACCGCTCCGTGCCCTGGGGTGCTGAAGCAGGAGGCATGGGGACACAAAGTTTTAAAACAGGGAATTCAGGTTTCAGAGGTTCAAAATTCTGGCAGGAAGCCCCTGGAGCAAGGAGGGAGGCCTCCGCCACCCCCTGCCCCCGTCCCTCCCACATGGGAAATGGGTCTGTCCCCGCCCTGCGCACTGAGTGCCTTTGCGTTGGGTCAGGAACCAGGGGAACCATCGGCCCTGGCCCTCGGCACCCTCACTCTGGATGATGTGGGGTTTATTCTCACGAGCTAATGTAGGGATTTGCAGAGCCCTCATCCAGCTTTTCCGCTGATCCTCCGGGCCATCTGGGACCAGGGACGGGACCTCTGGTCCCGTCAGGTTCTCCAAGCCAGGCCCCTGCAGCACTCCAGTGCCCCAGGGACCCCAGAACAGGTGACACAGATACAGGTCAGTGTCCGTGGGTCGCAGCTTTGTCAAAACTGCTCTGAGGGCCAGGGGAGGGGCCTCACTGCCCTGTCCTCGCACACCAGGCCTCCAGGGGCAGACAGGGTAGGAACAATGAACCGAAATCGGCAGCAGCGAGAGAGACTCGAGTCAGAGGCACATGCAGACGAACTAGAGGAAAGGCGGCATGGAAGCCACTTGTCCAAACTCTTTCTAGGGAGATGGGACAGGCTTTGCTCTCTTCCCAGGCCCGAGCTCCCCCAGACCTGCCCAGCACCCATGCGTGTCCCTTGGTGAGTTCAGAGACGTCCTGAGCACCCACTGTGATGGGGGCCTCAACTAACCCTCACGCTTGTGGCGGGGGCTGAGGGCCAAGTAGGCAACAGCAAATGAAAAGGCTGTGAGGCGCATGTGCTGGGTGGGGGGCCCGGGGAGGCGCCACGTGAGCTGGGAGAAGCACCGGGGGGTGCAGCGTGGTGGGGAGCCGGCTCGCGAAGTTTCTCACTCGGCAGGAAGGAAGGAGAGAGGCGTGAGGTTTGAGACCCAGGCGCGCTCCCTGCCCTGCACACCACCACTGACTGTCTCGCAACTGGGGAGACCGAGGCAGGGAGGCCCAGGATGGCTCGAGGCCAGCCACTGGCTTGAAGCGGTCAGCACCCTCTGCCAGGGCCCCCGCTCCCCGGGAGCCCCACAGGGCCCGCACAGGACGAGGCACAGCCAGGGAGGCTCTGGTTCACCAAACAGGAACCGCCACGTTCTGGGCGCCAGGCCGGTGCCGGGCCATCTGCATGGGGCGGGCTCCGTTGGTGAGCGACGACATCACAGTTCAGGGGAGTGGAGACAGGGCAGCGTGGGGCGGGGACCCGGGGGGCCGGCCAGGAGCCGCTCTCCTTTGAAATCAGTGCAGCGTGCAGATACAGAGGTGACAGGGAGGGTGTTTACACCACCGGGTTCGGGGACACGGGGGAGCCAGAAAGGCTCCTCCCCAGCGCTGCACAGACACACACACATAATCGGCGGCCCCAGGGCGCACCCCCAGGCACCCATCCTGCACAACCCCCAGAACGCCTTCTCCTCCTGCATCTTCTTGGCCTGGGCACGGCGTGGCCAGAGCCCAGGCTGCCCTGAGGTCAAGAGCATTGACGCAGGGCCCAGCCTGCCCAGGTGCGAGTCCCTAATCCACCGGATGACCTGTGTGCCCTCTTCTTCATGGGCAAGGGCGGGCAGCTGCAGCACCCACCTCCCAGCTGGTGCGAATCGACATTTGGAAGGTACTCCCGCAGCGCCTGGCCCAGCAGGGGCTCAGGAAGTGCTGCTCTGCTCGTGTGCTTGGGGTCTGTCTCAGTCTTGAATCAGAAGGGTTGGGAAGGGGCACGGGTCCAAGAGCATGGGGCGGTAGAGGTCGTGCTGCACCCCGGCTTAGCAATACCCTAAATTTTTCAATCTATCTGTGGCTCCCCAAGTCCCAACTCCAGGCCACCTTCCCTTGTTTAACCCATTTTACATTTATCTGGCCAGCTCAGATCACCTGGCCTGCCCAGGGTCCCACAGGCAGCTGTGCTCAATGGGGCACAGGGTGGGGAGCCCCAGACCACCTCTTCTGCAGCCAAGAGGAAGCCCAGGGCCACCCACCCCTGGGCGGGGGGAGTGTGCTGCAGGCAGAGGTGCTGGAGGGGATGGGGAAAGGGTTACTTTCTGCAACCATCTCCCTTGCCCACCATGTCCCCAATGTCCCTTCCCAGTTAGCCGTTACTAACTCCCCATTTCACTGACCCGAACAGCCGAGACACGGCCCTGAGCCCTCCCAGCCGGGACCAGTGAGAGGAATGCGGAGTCCCTGTGCAGTTGGGGACCACCAGAAGCACGCCATCTGGGCTGGCCCTGGGTTCCCCGCCTTCCACTGGCCTCAGAAGCCCAGACACTGGTCAGGGCTGTGTCCACTTCCCCAAGGAAGGGGTGAGGAGTGAGGAGGTGGAACCCAGGACTTTCTTCCGGCCTCTTTCCCACACTTGTGTGGCCCTGGCCTCAGTTGCCCCAGGTGTCAAGTGGAGACGCGGCCGGCCGTGGGGGACTCGGGACTGGGGAGGGGACCCCGGCACAGGGGGCTGGCCGGCTCCGAGGCCCGCCTGGACGCTGTCCGCGGTGCTGAAGCCGCGCCCGCCCAGGTCCGCGTCCACACGGCCTCACCCGCGCACACCGCGCCCACGGCTCCCGCAAAACCCAGCCCCTCTCCAGCACGTACCAGTGGACCACCACGTAGACACACCCCTCGGGGCACGCCTCCCCTTGGCTCGCCCTGGTGCCCAGGACCCCCGCCCCGCAGTCACGTGCCGGTGATCACACACACACACACACACACACACACACACACGGTCTGCAGTGATGCGCGCCGTCCCCACGAACAGGCCGCAGGGCGCACGCCCAGGACAGGAACCGCCGCACACACAGCGGTGACTCCGCGCGCGGCCCCCCGACCTTTCCACGCATCAGTTAGCCGGCCGGACCCGTCCCGACATCTCCACACCCACTGACACGTGTGCACGGCGCCAGCGGCTCGGCGCGGACGCAGCCCTGGGCCCCCCGCGCTCCTCGCGAAGTCCCGACCCGGGACCGGACGCGCCGCTGCGGCGCGGGGCGCAGGTGGAGGTCGCGAGCGCGCGCCGCGTCCTCTTAACCCCTTCCCCTCCGGCCTCTCCGGGCGCGTCCTTCGCGGGCGCCCTTCCTCCCGCCTCCGCGGCGCCCACGTTCCCCTCCATTCGACCTCTCCGCGCCCGCGCGCCCGGCTCCCGGCCTGGGGCCGGCAGAACGGGGGACGCCGGGGTCCCGGCGCGGTCGGCGCGCCCCCCCCCGGCGCCCCGCAAAGGCGGCGCTGCGCGCGCCCGAGGCTCTCAGGGCGGGCCCGGGCGCGCCGAGGTCGCCACGGGCCCGGGCGCGCGGCCCTACCTGAAGTCGCTGTACGGGTGGATGATCCAGGCCCCCGCCGACTTGACGCGCTCCTGCTCGCGCTCCACGGCCTTCTGGCTGCCGAACATCCGCAGCGAGAACTTGTTGACGCCGGGCTGCAGCAGCGCGCCCAGCTGGCGCTGCAGGAAGCCGGCCTGGCCGCCGCCGCCGCCGCCGCGCGCGGCGCCCGCCTCCTCGCCGCTCGCCTCGTCCCCCGGCGCGGGCCCCGCGGCCGCTGCGCCGCGCGAGAACGACACCTTGGGCCCGCGCGCCGGGCCCTCGGGCGCCGCCGGGCTGCACTGCGGCTCGCCGCGCCCGCACTCGCCGTTGGGGCTGCCCTTGGCCGCGCTCGTCGCGCCCGGGGTGCCCGGGGTGCCCGGGCGGCCGCACGAACTGTCGCGGCTGCGGAGCCGGGCCCGCGGGCCGCCCGCGCCGGCCGCCTCCGCGGGCGCCGCGTCGGCCCGGGACGGCTGCGGGGGGCCTGCGGGCCCGGGGCCCGGCGGGGGCGCCGGCGGCGGCGGCGGCGGCGGCCCCGGCGCGGGGGTCGCGCCCGGGCTGTCCCCGGGCCGCCCGCCGCCCCCGCGCGCGTCCATGGCGAGGCGGCGCCGGGCAGTGCGGAGCGCAGCGGCCGCCGCCGCCGGCCCGAGCCCGAGGGAGGGGGAGGTGGGGGCGGGGCGGAGCCGCGGGGGCGGAGCCTCGCTCCCGGGGGCGGGGCGGGAGCCCCGCCCGCGCCCGCGCCCCCTCCGGGCGAGGCGCGTCTCAGCGCAGCGCGGCTCCGGGAAACTGAGGCTACGAGGCCGGGGACGGCCCAAGGTCACACGGCCCGGGACCCGGGGGGCCCGACCAGGGCTCGTCCCAGAAGGGGAAACTGAGGCCCGCCAGGCCGAAGGACGCGCTCAAGGTCACCGAGCCCCGCCGCGGGACCCGCGCCTGTCTGAGCGCGACCTTGATGACGGGCCTCCGCGTTGCCTCGGTCCGGAGCGCCCGGCCGGGCCGCTCCCGTGCTGGCCTCGTTCCTGCCTGTGGGTTTGATATTCTCCATAATCCGAGGCTGAACCTCAAGGCCACCGAGCGCGGGCCTGTCCACGCCACAGCCTTGGACCAAGCCCCTTGGGAGTGCGCTGTGAGGGGAGGGGCAAAGCGGGTCCGTGGGCCAGTCTCCAGGCCCGCAGGCGCCACTTGCCCATTGCCTGCACATGGGGACAGGGCATGGGGCCTGTAGCAAGAGCTACCCAAGGATGCTGGCAGCCCCCTCACGGAGCACCCTAAACCACAGTGGGGGGGTGGTCTCTTGTAAGGCTGGTGAGCTTTAAAACAAGGACGTGTCTGGAGCCACAGGGTGTCCCAGGGCCTTGCGCCCCTTCCCACCAGAGCCCACGAGGGAGCCACATTGCTCCATGCGTTCCTCTGCCCCAGCCAGCCCCCGGCCCCTAGAAGACACCTGAGACTCAGTTTGTGGGGCTGGAGCTAGGGTGGTAAGGGGTGACATGACCACACAGGCCAGGACTGTCCTCAGCCCTTTACATACCCCCAGGTCAAAGAGGGAGATGTCACGAAGAGGGTGATGAAGATGGAGATGTGCAGAGAGAGAACGAGAGGGGAAAAGGGGCATCAAGAAGAGTGAACCCTGGCCTGGGGCCCTCCAGCCTGCCTCTCACCTGATCAGTACCGTAAAGGTGGGGATGCGGCTTGTCCCTGCACGTGGCAGGTGCTCAGTAGTGACTGAAGGGCGGGCTGAGCAGCTACCTCCGTCCGGAGCCCAGCGGATTCCCACAGCACCACCAGGTGGGTCCAGCCCCAGGGGCCACTCTGTGCCCTCAGCCAGACCCAACACCAAGTGGGCGGGCAGGCGGGGGCGGCAGTGCCAGGCTGCGGCCCACCCCAGGCAGATGTGTGTTCCAGCTGAAGGGGGAGCTTTGATGCTCGCGCTGGGAAGATGTCAGGCTGGGCAGGTTGCCAGAGTCCCGGGCGGGTGGCCAAGAGTGGGAGGCGGACCAGCCCGGTCCAAGGACCTGCCACGCCTGGCCGCTGAAAAGGCGATGGGCAACTTGCTCCTCCGGGCCCCAGCCTGGACCGTGGGAACCCCACCTCTCTGCGCCTTAGGAACCTTGTCCCCAAATCTTGCCTCCCTCTCAAGCCACCAGCTCCAGCCTGCTCCAGGCTGCACCTGCCTCCCTCACCCATCCCAGCCACAGTCACCACTCGCCAAGTCGGCATGTTCCGTGCACTGAGTGCATTCACTCATTCATTCATTCCTTCATTCTACAGATATTTATTAAGCACCTGATCAGAAAAGAGCCAACGGGCCGCCCCGCTCTGGCGGGGCAGACAGCCGAGCAGGCAGAGAACCAACACCGAGACATTCCGTTTAGTGGCAGCTGTATTGTCTGGTGGAAGGTGGCAATTGCTACACAACCAGCCAGGGCCGGGAAAGGGGATGAGGATGGTGCAGGGTGTGAGGTCCAGATCCTTTGCAGAGGTGACAGCTGAGCGAAAACCTGGAGGGGAGGGACAGTGTCATGTGGGCATCTGCAGGAAGTGTCTGGCAAATGGCTTGGCCTATCCAAAGGCCTGGAGGCAGAATATGCCCGGCTTGTCTGAGAAGGGATACTGAGGCCCTAGGGGTGGGTGTGGGTGACACCAAGACAGCAGTGTGAAGCCACACCCTGTGGACAACTATAACAGTTCACGACAGTGCTCCTGACTCCTGAATGCTTTTGAAAGGAAACTGGTGCCCCTGCTCGCAGCTGGGCCCCTCCCTCGCCATCACAGGGCAGCCCTGGGCGAGTCTCCAGGCCTTCCTTTGCCTGGCCAGTCCGGTCCTGACCTTCCAAGCACCAGCCCGCCCGTCTTGGGCTACGACAGGCCTGGGTGAGAAGCACGTAGTCTGGGGACCGGGGATGGGGCTGGGGTTTCAGCTTCAAGGCCACAGACTCAAGAAATACTGTCTGGTCAGCTATACGTGGCAGGCCTCGGACCTCTGGCTTAGGAAGGGGTTGCCGTCACATGCAAACACCATTGTGCAGGGCAGCCCAACCCAAGGGGCAAGTGACCTTAGGCAGTGTTCCTTCCTGGGCCTGTCTGCACCAGGCAGGTGGGCCCTCCAGCTGTGCGTGTCAAATGCATCTGGGTCTTTCCCTGCCTACCTCACTGTCCCCGGACTCCCTTGGGGTGAGGGAGCCAGTCTGAGCCTCAGCCCCCCGGGCTGTCCTCACCTTTTGAGAGGGGCAGGGGAACGTTCCCAAGCAGCCCCAAGAACGGTCCCTGGGCAGGCCAGGACCCTGAGTCCCAGGCTCCCAATCCCTCCACGCACTTGCCAAAGATGACCTCGTGAACCCTGACACTTGACCAGTGTGGCTTCTGTCCCAGCCCTGGCGACCGAGGCTGGTTTCAGTGGGCCGTCTCGCGAACAGCCCCCATGGCACAGGGCAGCACACAATGCCTGCTGGACGGACAGACGGACAGCAGTGCTGGAGGGTAGGGGGACGGACAGAGCTGGCCCAGCAGCCCCAGGCTGTGATCAGGTTTGCCCTTCTGAGGGCAAAGGGCTGGGTGGGGACTCCCGGCTGCCGGCACCCTCCCCAGGGGAGGGAGCTCTGAGCCAGCCTGCCAAGGAGGCTAAGCCCTGCTCGCCCGTCCACACCGTGCTCTGGGATGCCGCCTGGGCCCTAAGGCCCTGCTGGCAGGGCACCCCGCACTGCCTGGAGAGGCAGGGGCGGCCGCACCAGCGAATGCCCGCCCCCAGCGCAGCTGAGCCGTCCCCAGTGAAGGGCCCGCCTCGCGGTCACCTCCTTGTGGACACAGGGTCCGTCCAGAACCCCTAGCCACGGGCACACTGCCGGTGCTGGCCCATGCTGCTGAGTGAACCGGTAGAAGCGGGCGCCTTTCGGGCTACATTAGCTTGCACGGTGGGGGGCCAGGACGTCGGCCACGGGCACACGGGACCCAGTGGTAAACCCGGGACTGTGGCGTGCGCATGGCACCCTCTGGTGGTGGCCAGAGGGCAAGGCCAAGTTGGCTGCAGCCCCAAGCTCCAGGGCTCTGCACAGAACCCAGTTCCTCCTCCCCGTGAGGCTGTGGGGCACAGGCCAGACAGGGCAGGGGGCCCCAGCGCAGTGCCTGGCAGCAGACGCCCTGGGTGGCTGCCCTCCAGTCTGTGGCGGTCATGGCACAGACCAACACTGGGAAAGGCCGCTCTGGAGACCCTCCCCCAGATGGCTGCAGGTCTGGGCCTGTGTCCAGGGGTCTTCCTCGCTCTGGGCCCCAGTTTCCCTACTGCACTAGGCGGGAGGCTGAGGCAGTGCCTGGCAGCTGCAGGGTTCGGCCTCCCTGGCCCTTTGGCCCGCCTGCCCAGAGGGAGCTGGGCAACCAGAGTCTCCGCCGTCTGGACCCTGGTTCCAGGTGCCCCACAGCATGCAGTCCCCAGGCTCCCCCACCCCCCACAGGTCACCCAAACCACAGGGAGCATCCTGCCCCATCCAGGGGGCCGGTGCGAAGGGCAACTGGTGACCCGCCCCCTGTGCAGTCCTGAACCTTTCGCTGGGCCGGTGTCCTGTAAGAGGACAGACCCCCAACCCAGACGCTCAGCCCAACGGCACCCCGCACCCCCACCTCACACTGGGCCTCAGTACTTCGCACGCGGCCCTGTTGGCTGACCCCACAGACCCAGACCCAGGGCAGACAGGAGCCAGGAGGACGAGGTGGGGCAGCCTTTATTGGAGAGCAGGCGGGGAGCAGGTGGCAGAGTCAGGGTGCTGTGGACAGGAAGGCTGTGGGCCCAGGGGGAGGGCGTTTCTGCAGGGCATGCGCTGACAGGGAAGGGGCTGTCACAGGAACAGGACCCCGCTCTGAGATGGTCGACCAGACCACCCCCAGCAGTGGAGGACACCTGAGGGGTAGCCATGAGAGCAGGGCTGTCCCACGTCACACAGATCGGAGATGACGTGACAGCACTGGCTCCAGACAGGAAGAGGCTAGGCACCACGATCTGCAACCTTCCGCGGAAGACAGGGACGGCCTGCCCCGCTGCAGCCCCAGCGTGACGGACTAGAAAGCTGGACGCCCAGGGGACAGCAGGCGGATGGGGTGGGGGGCCAGGGAGTAGACAGGCAGGGGACAGGGGGCAATAGAGCCCCACAGAGAAGCCTGCGACGCCCCTGGAGCACTCTGGAAAGGACAAAACTCAAGCCCTACGGAGCGGACCCCGTAGGGACACGCGGCTCGGTTTCTACAAGGAGAGGACGCGGGCCCGGGTGCCGCGGCGTGGCCTGCTCTCACGGGCGCGGGGACAGCGGGCTCCTCCAGCAGCACCGGCCCCGCGCACACTGGTCTCAGGCCTGCGGGGAGGAAGGGGCGCTGAGAGCCCATGCAGCCGGCGCCTCACTCACGCGTTCAGCTGGAGTTCCTCTGGCGGACGTTCTTGCCCTTGTCGTTCACGTGGTGTCCGCTGCTCTTCCTGGGGACGTGGGGGCGGCCGTCAGTCCTCGGGCGGATAGAGGGCCCGCCCGCACCCGTGTGGTCACAGTCGAAGGGCACCCGGGCCGGCAGCCCCTCCCCGCCCACCCCACGACGATGAGACTCACAGAGGCGCAGAGCCGGTGTCCTCGTCTGTGCCGACAGCCATTTGCGAGAGGAGGACAGGTGTCAGGGCTGCTGCTGTCCCCCTGGGGCCTGCCCGCAGTGCTCCCCAGGAGTGCCCTCAGCTAGACATGCGGGGAGCCAGCTCCACCCCCGAGGCCCCGCATGCTCACCGCCTTCCCCCCCAGCAGCTGAGGCTGTGAGGGCGGGGAACCCCTAGCTGTGGAAGGCAGGGCAGGGCCCGGGGAGGACAGGACCTGCCACCTGCAATGCCCTCCTCCGTCCCCCGCTCCTGGACTGTGCCAGGCCCCCAGGCTGCCCGCAGGCCGGGAGCTGAGGGCTGAGGGCCAGCTCACCGTCCAGGACCTCGTCTGGCTTCCGCCGCTTCTCGTAGATGAAGATGATGGTGACCAACACGAGCACCTCGGCCACGATGCCCAGGAAGGGCCACAGGGCAGCGAGCTGGCTGCGGACATGAAGGACAATGACGGCCTGGCTGGTGCCCTCCATGCTGCTGCCGTTGCAGACGTACTTGCCGGGGTCAGTCTCCAGGTTCAGGTTCAGGATGTGAAGCTCCGTCCTGGTCTCCGTGGACACCACGAAGACCTTATTCTGGGAGCTGTTGGTGAGGACCTGTTGCTCGGTGTCACCCATCTTGTACCACACCCATTCGGTGATCTGGGGGAAGGACTCCGACTTGCAGGCCAGCACGACGCCCTCTCCCTCGGTGGCGTGCTCTGACCTCTTAACGGCCTTCACTTTGGGGGGTCCTAGCAGAAAACAGAGCGACGGGGGGGGGGGGGGCAGGGCAGAGCCTGAGCCCGCGGCCTGGAGAAGGCGCCCACCTGTCCTCACTGTGTGGCCTTCCGATGCCCGGTGTGGACGGGCTCCAGGGACCGCAGAGCTCACCTGGCACGTTCAGACTGGCCTTGCCCACAGCCTCCGGGAGGAAGACACAGAGGTACTGGCCCCCACTCTCATCTGCATCCAACCTGCAAACAGATGTGGCTGTGAGCCAGTGTGCTGCAGGTGGCCCTGTGGTGCCAGAGCAAGGCCACGGCCAGTGACCCTGTAGGAAGGGGGCACTAGCTGCCCATGTTCTCTCCAGGAGGGACAAGGAGATGGAGGCAGGGACCCTGGATGGGTTTGGCCCTTCTGAGTGGGTGTTTGCACCCACAGGCTCTGCACCCAGCAGCCCGAGAACAAGAGGCCCAGTGTCTCGAGACGGCTCAGCCCCAATCAGGACATGGCTTCAGCATGGGCAGCCTCAAGTGTCCAAGACCCTGATGAGCCGGGGACATGGGGATGCCAAACTGGGGGCGTGATGGTGCCTTCCGCCCAGAGTTAAGCCAAAGAGTCTGGGAGGCCGGCCGTGACACCAGCAGTTCCTGGGCTCCTTACAACCATTGGGTCTGGGCAGAGCAGTGTCCGACGTTTGTCCGAAGCAAGCCCACAGCCCTTGCCCTCGCCACTCAGAGGCCATTGGCAGTGAGTGGATGTAAGGACGGGCAGGGGCAGTGGCCCAGGGTGCACTCGGTCCCTGGAATGAGGCCCCACCCCCTCCAGCTGGGACCCGCAGGAAATGACCCGGTGCCCCGTGGGTGTTACGCACTCGTACTCCGTTTTCAGGTCGGGCAGCGTATCCTCCTTCAGCACCTTGTCCTCTTTCATCCAGCGGTGGCCCACGATCTCAGTGGCAGTGTCACTGTCATTCAAGCTGCACGTGAGGTGCGTTTTGGAGCCAACAATAAATATGGAAGTCAAGATCCTGTCCCCTGGGGCCAAGTGAGAGAATCAGCAAAGGGATCACGGACTGGCCAAGTGCCCGTGGCCATGGCCACCCGCCCACCGGTCCCCAAGGCACACTGCAGTGTCTCCCCTAGTCACAGAGGAGCCACAGCCTTGTGGACAAGGCTGGAGTGTCACTCAGGAAGGACACCCCTTGAGTGAGGCCTCAGGCCACTGGGCGGGACAAGGAGCTCCAGGCTCATGTTGTTGGGGGGAGGGGTTAACCGGCAGTCTCAGGCCAAGGACCCCAAGGGTCCCAACTGCTGGCCCCAGACACAACAGAACCCGATTCCTGCCGCTGTGCAAGCCACCACCTCTTCATGACTGTCCTGCACGTCCCCTCCCCGTCGCCGGGGCAAGGCCACCTGTGGTGAGACAGCCGGGCCTGGCCCCACGTGCCCTGTCTCAGAAGGAGCCTTCCTCCCAGGTCGAGAGCCCTGCACCCCACTCACACCTGCCACAGAGCCACCACGGAGACGATGGTGGACCCCCAGCGGCACTCGGTGCAGCCAAAGGCCCCTTCACTTATCCCCCACCACGCAGGCCAGCTGGGTGGTGGCGGTGGACACGCTCTGAGAAGCCGGGGCAGGACGATCAGCTAGGACCGCGGGTGAGCAGCAAGAAGACTGGGCAGCGTGGGGAGGGCACCCCCAAGGGCCTCAGCTGCAGCTGACCCCAGACCTCCCGGTGTTCGGGGAGGGAGCAGGCAGGCGCTCGGACCGGAGGCTGAGGGTGAGGGGATGGAGCCCTCAGGTGGGGGCAAGCCCATCCGTGGCCACAGAAGCCCCGTCTCAGCACTGGGGCTGGTGCCATGGGGACACTCCAGGGGCACCATGGGGCTGCCCACACCCACCCTCCCCACCTCCTGGGGGGGTCTGAGGCGCAGCAGCTCAGCTGGGCCCAGAAGTATTTCCGGGACGGACACCCAGGCCTGGGCATCCGGCCGGGGCTGCCTGCGACGAGCTGCTGCTCCTTTCGGGCTGTGGCACAGACTTAGGGGGGAACAGATACAAGACCGTGTCCCGAGCGCCTCCACAAAGCAGCCCGGCAGCCACCGCAAGCCCCACCCACAGGACCTCGGCTCCCTGATAGCAGAACCGTGGAACCGTAGAACGAACAGGAAGTGGGCAGGAGGGTCAGAGCTGTCAGCCCTGTCATAATGTTCACCCAAGGCGGGAACACAGCACCAGCAGAAACAGACTCGTTGGGCAGCGAACCTTGGCTTGTGCCGGTTCCCCCCATCCGGGGGAACGGGGACCTGCGTCCCTTGGATGACCTGCTGGCCGCGGCATGGAGTGGAGCACGCTCGGCCTCCCTCGCCCACACCGACCCGCCAGGGGTTAAGAAAGTTAACCCTGCGGCCCCAGAGAGCAGATGGCAGTCACCCTGCATCCGAGGGGCCTCACGGCCGGGCTGCTCTCTCCTGCCTCCTCCTGCGGCGGCCCCAGCCTCGCCCCACAACATGTCCCCGGGCCCTCAGGGGGCTGACGGCACCCGCCCTGGCCCACTGAGGACTGGCCCAGTCTGCGGCCCCAGTGGCCAGCTGTGTGTGTAGTCTGGGGGGATGGTGGCTGGCTGGTGGCCAGGACATGTGAGCAGCCGGCGGGGGCCCCTTCCTGAGAAGGCCAGTCCTCTCCACCCCACTGCTGGCCACCTGCTGGTTCTTTCTCTAAAGGGGGACGTGGAGTCTCAGAACGCCGGGCAGGTGCAGGCTGAAGCACAAGGCCCAGCCACGGCCGGACTGGAAGAGCGAGGAGGCTGGGGTTGCCACCTGCTTGGGGCACGGACGCGCACGCACACAGGCGTGCCTGCAGAGGACACTCCGCTCCGAGCTCCCGGGGCACGCAGGGGGCGCAGGCTGCCAGCCAGGAGGCCCCAGGGACAGGCAGACCTTCCCGCAGGCCCAGAAGCGATTCACAGGACTCGGGACAGGAAGTCAGTCCGATGCGTGTGCCACCGTCACAAAAGGATCACCTCCTGGTGACCCACACTTCTCAAGAACCGAGGTTCCCCAAGATTGCAAAACATGCAGCTACAGGCAGAGGCAGCGAAGTCGGGACAGGAAGTGAGGCAAGGCGGCCCTCGCGGCCAGGCCTACCCAGCCCCGTGTGCTCGCCTCACCAGGAGCCACCTGGAGAGGGAGGGTCATAGGCGGCCCAGAGCCCCTTGGGGCCAACACCCCTGCCCAGTCTGAGGGCCACCTGCCAGCGGTCACACCAAGGAGCCCCGTGGGAGCTGGCCATGATGCGATGATGCTGCCACTTCTCTCTCGTATCCTCAACAGGACCACTTGCCCCCAGGGGAAGGGTGGTATCTTGAGCATTATCATGGCTGTGACCCCTACACGGGGTCACCTCACACAGGGACCTGCTATTAGAAGTAATGCTACCATCTGCAATGTTAAAACATCACTAGGACACAACTCCCCGGGGAAGGGGAGCCACGACACTGAGAAAGGTTGAGAAGCACGTCCTCCAGTGCCCAAGAGACTTGGGGGCGCACCCCGGAATCCTCAGGGGCGCACGAGCAGCCACTGCAGGGCACTGGGGGACCAGGGAGAAGGGAAGACTGCTTCCTGGCTCCACACTCCCAAGTAAAGTCACCTTCATCTAAAAACAGCCAGGCCTGCTCGGAGCCCACTTGGCAGTTGGGCCGGGGCACAGGGCCAGGGAGACCTTGTGGTGAGGAGCTCAGGAGCTCCTGGGATAGGGCTGCGGGCACCCAGCCTTCTCCCCGCCTACGGCCGCACTGCAGGCCTCTGATGGGAGCTGAGCTGTGGGCCGCACACTTCCCCACCCTCCATCCCGCCAGGAGGCAGCATCTGCTCCCCTCACCCAGGGCTCAGGGGGCCAAGTCCTCAGCCTGCTGGACCCAACTGGCAAGCTGCCCAACCACTCTGCCCGGCCAGGACGCCAGGACCCTCGGCAACAACCCCCACAGAGCCAGGGTCTCCTAGCAGGAGAATCGTCCCAGGGCCTCAGGTGACAGGGTGCTGATGCTCGGTCCAGGAACCCACTCCTGGCAGAGTCTCCAGTCTTTCTAGGGTGCTGACTTTGCCAGGAGGAGCAAACATTGTCACTAAGTCACCCCTCCCGGGCAGAAAATGGATGTGCGGTGACATCCTCTGAAGACTCAGATCTTCCCAAGAATCCCTGGGAAGGGGGAGCTGTCCCGAGTGCAAGAATGAACAGGAGGCCGGGTGTCAGCCACAGTGCATGTGACCCCAGGCAGGGAGCGTGCAGGGGCCTCCCAGCTTCCTGCCTGGGGCTCTGAGGAGGGGAGCACTCTGGGGACTGAGCCCCTAGCCTGCCCCTCCAGCCTCCCAGGCCCATTCCCAAAGGGCTCAGGCAGCTTATCTTCTGAATTCACGTGGCCTACAGGCTCCTATCTGAGGTTTTCCAGAGACTGGCAGTGGCCAGGCCCAGCGGCGGCCAACACATGGCCACTTTGACTAGAAGAGGCAAAGTGAGACCTTAAAGTAGGTCAGGAGTGTCCACTGAACTTTCTGCCACCACCACTGCCACCCGGCTGGGAGTCCACCAGGTCCTGCGTCCCCAGGAAAGCCCCAGAACGTCCTGGTCTGCACTTTGCTCCCTACGTGTCGGTCACTATAAATCTTTAACCCAGAGCCAAGCAGGAAGCCTGATGCAGGAAGAAAAGGTCCCCAGGCTTTCTCCTGGAAAACGCCTTCATCCCCCGCACCCCCCCCCACGTATTCTCTAAGCCACGCGGGGGCCGAGCCCAAAACACGGCTAGCCCGGGACAGCTCTGTAAACTCAGCGCCGTCCGAGTCTGTAAAAACCGCTCTTTCCCGGCCGCGGCGACCTCCAGGTAACCTTGGCGTATCCCCCGCCGAGGGGGCCTCAGTTTCCACGCGGCGGGGGAGGAGAGTGGGCCAGGCAGCAGCTCGCCCGTGCCGCTGACCAGTCGGCCAATGGGGGGCGGCAGGGGCGGCCCCCCGCGGCGCTGCAAGAGTCGGGCGCACGAGAGCGGCCGTGAGACCCAAATCCCCGCAGGAATGACAATCCCTGCGGGCCCGGGGCCGCCCGCCCGAGCGCTCGCGCGCATGTGCGTCCGGAGTCGGCGGGGCCGAACGCCCCAAGGAGCCCGGGGGCCCCACCCTCGCCCTAGCACAACCGGGCCGGGCCCGACCGCGAGTGGCCGGCCCAGCCTCCCGGGCTTCTCGCCCGGAGGGGCCGCTCCGGGGCGCAGCTGGGTAGGGGCGGGGGGGCCGCCGCCATGTCGCCACCGCCGGGCCCAGGCAGGCCCGGGCTCCGGCCCGCCCCCAGGCCGCGGAGGGTCGGGGACGGCACCGCCGTCGTCACAACGCCGGACCCGCCGCGCCGGGGCGTCGCGCACACTCCACCTCGTCGGGGACCCCGGGGCGCCCCCTACCCCCACCCCACCCCACCCCTGCCGCCGTGGGGCGCGCGGGGCCGCCGCGGGGCCAGGGCCTCGACTCCGCCCGCGCTCCACCGGACCCCGAGGCCCGGCCCTGGCCTCACCCGCGCCGGAGCCGCTCCCGGCGCCCAGCAGCACTAGCCCTAGCAGCGCGAGCCACGCCGCCGCCATGTCGCCGCCGTCCGCGCCGCCAACCGCCGCGCGCGCTCGCGGGGCGGTGCCGGGGGCGGGGCGAGGGCGCGCACACACGCACGCGCTGAGCCCCGCGGCTCGAGCCGCGGAAGCCGGCGGCGGCCTCACGTGACCCGCGCCCGCCGCGCCCGGCGGCCTGGGGGCGTGGCCGCGCTGCGGGGAGGGGCGGGGCCCGCGCCCTTCCGGAGGGCGTTCGGCGCGGACCGGGCTGCGCCCCCGGAAGTGCGTCCGGCGCGCGGGGGGCGCTCCGTGGGCTTCCCCGCGGGACAGAGGCCCCTGGGGACGGCGGGGATGGCCCCGGGGGGGACGAGGAGGGGGGCTGCCGGACTCCGCGCGTGGACGCCCACAGAACGGTGCGCGCGCCCTCGCAGCGTCCGGGCGTGGCGGCGCGAAGCCGCAGTCCCCGTGCCTCTGACATCCGCGCGTGGCCGGCCGCCCCGCGTTGTGTCCGG
Source organism: Cynopterus sphinx (assembly GCA_030015415.1). NCBI lineage: Eukaryota > Metazoa > Chordata > Mammalia > Chiroptera > Pteropodidae > Cynopterus > Cynopterus sphinx. The sequence goes on along the minus strand of CM057390.1, from coordinate 36,533,246 downwards.
GAAGGAAATCCCGAGAAAACAACAAGTACTTTAGAGAAGGGCAGACGGATTTCGAACACAAACGGGGCAGTGCGATCTCCGCGCCCTCGGACGCGGCGATGGCTTCTTGCATGTGACCCCAGAAGCACATGCGAGAAAAGGTCAGCGACTTCGGCAAAGCGCGGTGTGCTCTCTCAGCTCTGATGGGCCGGCGCGGGTCCTCGACCCTGATCAGCTTCATCCCAGGCGCCTCTGGTCAGGGCCCACCCGGTGGTGGCCTCTGCAGCACGGGGCGGGAGGCGTCGGCCCGGCTGGGGCTTTGGCCTGGTGTGCTGCTTGGATGAGGTCTCTGTAGGCGAAGCTGCCGGACTCTGATGATGAATTTGGGTCGATCAGCCACGTGGAGCGTTGCCTAGCAGGGATGTTCTTCCTTGGGGGCAACACTTGGCATGAATGGTCACAGCAGCCAGATTCAGGTAGGCAAAAAGGGGAACAACCCCAAAGCCCATCCACTGGTGAATGGACGCACACGAAGTGGCCCATCCACACAGGAGAGTGTTGCTGGGTCATGAGGGGAAGCGCTGACACTTGCCACAGTGTGGATGGACCTCGAACACAAGGGTCAGTGGGAGACACCGGACACGACAGGCCACACAGGGTGCGATGCCACTTGCATGAAATGTCCACAGACAGGAAGTGGGTTCATGGTTGTCAGGGGCTGCAGAGGGGATGGAGGTGACTGCTGATGGGGATGGGATGGCTTTTTAGGGTGATGAAAATGCTCTAAAATTGATTTTGGTGATGGATGCATAACGCTGAGAATATATTAAAACCCCTTTAACCACCTGGGAAGACCAGCTGCTGTAGGTATGCAAAATGAAAAATAAGGGATTGTAAGCTGACTAGGTCCTTACAATCTCAGGTCAACCAAGGGTTGCCTTGCCTAAAAATAAGCAAATAAAATCCACTAAACATACACTGAAAATGGGCCAATTGCAGGGTATGTGAATCATCTCAAAAAACAGGGTTATGTGAGTAAGGGGTCTGCTTTACGTAAGGGGTCAGGCTGCCGCTCGCAGGCAATCGTGCGTGTCATGACACAAGGATGAGGAGGAGACAGCAGCTGTGGGAAGCGGTGAGCGGTCAGTCTGAGAACAGCTCGTCAGGCAGGGGAGGCGGCATCCAGGGAGGAGGCCGGGCATGGCTAGCAGAGTCCCCGCTATGGTGGACGGCCAAGGAAAAGGCTGGAAGGATGAAGCAGAGGGCCCAGAACCTGCTGATGATAAAGAACTGCGAGTGGAGTCCACTCCTGGGACACCCACTCTTGGGGCCTGGGAACCTCAGAACTGCCCGGAGCCCTAGGGCCATCAGGCTTGACAAGGCCACAGGGCTGCACAGAGCAGGGTCGAGGGCTACGTGCAGAATGGTGGAGGAAGACAGCCAGCTGGCTTCAGTGCCCCTCCAGCCTGGGTGGGTAGACTTCCTCCACCCTGTACCCGCTGTCCCCTCGGCTGGGCTCAGGACAGATTTTGTGGGAAAGAGCCTTTGCCTTTGTTTGCAAAGTGAAGCTGGCCTCTGGAGACCCAGTTTTCTGGTCTCCTCCCTGGAAACCTGCCCTGTCCCCTCCCTGTCCCCAGATCCCTGCTCTGCACAGTCCCGGCCCCACCGTCGGGCAAGAGGATCCAGATCCCTCCGGCTTCCAGGACCATTCTGTCAAGGGTGGCCAGACCTAGCACATCAAAATATAGGACAGCCAGTGAAACTTGAATTTCAGATTTTCTCAGATTGTTCATTTCTGAGTATGAGCATGTGCCATGCAGTACCTGGATGTGCACATGCTGGGCAAAGAAAAAGATCAGTTGTATATCTGATGCTCAAATTTCACCGGGCGTCCTATATCCTGTGCAGTGTCTCCGACCGCGTGACAGCAGCCTGCCTGGCACCCTTGGTTTCTCCCACGGCGCTGTCACCCCGGCCTCGTGCCCATCCCTTGCTCCTTGCTGCCCCTTCGCCCTGTCGCATGTGAGGGCTTGTGCGGGGCGCCATCTGTCTGCAGCGGGAAGGGGGTGGAGGAGCCCTATCTGGCTGTCCTGGACCCCCTTCCGCGCCAGCACCATCTCACACGGTGCCAGAACCACCGCCTGGACCTCTCCCTCTGACAGGATTCCCCACCGGCTTCGCTCCGGATGCTGATGGGCCTCCCTGGTTTTAGCCACGGAAAAAGGCTGGAGCCTTTCCCTCCCCTCCCAACACCCCCGCCGCAGAAGCAGAGCCAAACCCCCCACCCGGCCAGCAGCCCCGGGCCTGGCCCCGCTGGCCCCTGGGCCTCCGCACCCTCCATCTCCCTGCGCCCGTGGCTGCAGCATCACTGGCACTGTGCCCTGCCCCCAGCCCTGGCCCGCCTGTGCCTGTCACCATCATACCCTGCCCAGGTGCCTGCCTGGCTTCTTGCCCATGGCACTCGCAGCCTCCTTGTCTCAAGTGTGCCAGCCACTGTCCCATCATGGGGGGCTGGCTTTGGCTTGTTTACTTTCTCCCTTTCCTCGGGGGAACTTGCCAGCTCAGAAACAGGGTGGAGGTGGGGACAAGGGGCTTCTCCTCACATGCCCCCATCGCCCCCATCCCAGAGGTTCCAGCTTGGCTGCCCTGGGCACTTTCCCAGCCTGCTGGAGCCTGGGACCCAGCCCCTGGCCAGTCTGGGACTGACTGCGGGTGTGGGTTTTCCCCTCAGGGCACAGGAGGAAATTTAGCTGCCGGGTCAGCACTGCTTTGTTCCTGCCGCCTGGGGACCGTCACTCTGTGGCACTGTCGTGAGGCCCTGAAACCTTTGAGACCAGAGCACAGCCTGCTCGGCCGAGGATGCTGGCTGGGTCTGCCGGCTGCGTCGTTGCCTCTGGCACCTTCGGAAGGGCAGCGGGGAAGTGCTCTGAGCCCCCAGGCAGCAACCTCCTGCCGCCCTGGAGGGGAGACCGGCGACTCTCCTTCCAGCTGATGGCTTGCCTTGTCCCTTTAAGCCCCCCAGGCCTCCTGCTCACCCGGGCGTGGGGTGGGGACCTGGCTGGGCCAAGGAGGACCGTTGGAGAAGGCGAGATAAGCTCCTCCCTAGCACCCCAGCCCTCTCAACCCTGGCCTGGCCTCCACTGATCGCCGTCCACGTGGAGCTGCGCCAGGACCCTGCCCAGGGGACAGGGCGTCCAAAGACGGGAAGTGGGTGCGTGGGTGTCGGGGGCTGGGGAAAGGGCAGGGGAGACTGCTGGTGGGGACGGGGTTTCTTTCTGGGGTGACAGAAGGCTCTGGAACTGAATGGAGGTGGTGGGTGCACGACACTGCAAATGCACTGAAATCACTTTCAATGGCCAAAGGCTCCAGTCAGTGCCCAGGGCAGGCCATCCCGAGATGTCTCACCGCGGCGCACTGACCCATCTGAGTGACAGTCACTGAGGAAACTGCCCGCGCCAGAGGAAAAGCGGGACCTCTCTGTCCCCGCCCTGTTCCCCCAGAGCCAAGCGCCAGGGCCAAGGAGCGCTGTGCACCGGGGGGGGGGGGCACCCCATGGCGTCTGGGAGCCGCGCGGGCCCCACGCACACCACACGGGCCGGGTCCGACCTGGTGCGCGCACCGGTCCGATGGTTGTCTTTCCAGTTCAGCCACAACCGAGAGGACGGGAGGGGCCGTTCTCCTCCTGGCAGCAGTTCCCCGTGGAGACTTCTCATGACTATAAGGACTTTTGCGATGCGAAGGAACAATGGGGATTGGGCGGCATTCCCAGAGCCCCTGGCAGAGGCCGTCAGGGAGCTGGTGCACGGGGCTGTCACTCCTGCGACTGGGGGCAAACCGGACGGGGCAGGTGGAGGGGCCAGAACTCGCTCGCAAAGGCTTCGGGCCCAAACTGTGCCACACGGCAGCGCAGGTGACGTGGCAAAGATGGAAACTGGTCCAGAGGCAGGACACGCACTGTCGTCTGCGTCGCCTTCCGGCTCCTCTGCTTGAAAGTGCATGCCATGAAAGGTGCGGAAGCAAAGGTCCCCCACTTCGGGTGCCAGCCAAGTCCAGGCTGTCCCCGACCGGCCCAGAGTGGCCTAAGAGACAAGACAACTGGATGTCACGAGGGGTCCCGGATGGGGTCCTGGGACATTAAAGGTAACTGAAGAAATGTGAGTAAAGTGTGCACTTTGGTCCCTGATTGAGATGTAGGTTCCCCCCTCACGCTCATGCCGATGGGCGTGGTTGTGGGTGCCTCAGCCTGCCTGGCCACTCCTCTGCAAATCAGAAATGGTTCTAGGAAGTGAGGTCTAGTAAAAAAGTAGAAAATACCTGTCCTGCAATTCACCAGAAAGAAGGAAAAAGAAGAAGAAAGAAAAACAGAGAGAATCAGCACCTCCACCTCCCACCCGCCCACCTTGCTCTAGTTAATGAGGAAGGACGGGGTCTCCTTTTGTATCCTGAGGTTCCCAGGGCCTGGATTTCATAAGTGCTTGGGGAATATGACCACTTTTTGTATCAGAGGAAAGAAAACACTGGCCTTTTGCAGCAAAGCCCCCGTCTGGGCTGGTGGCAGCACAGTCACCCACAAGCCTGAGGGTGAGAGCCAGGAAAAACAGGGCAACAGCTCAGAGGAGGCAGGAGCGCGGGCCAGGCCCGTTCCTGACGTGCAGGTCCTGTGGATACGTTTCCTTCTGAGGAAATCTTCGGACAATATGTGAGATGCGCAACAGTTGCCTTCTGAGACGCAGGTGGGGGACTGTCCTTGTCAGCGTCTTCGCCCAGGGCCAACTCTGTCCCTTTACTTCCCATGCGCAGTAATAACCACAAAAATGGAATTTAAGGCGGGACTTCGCCAATGTGACACCAGCCCCGTGCCCAGGGCAGCAGAGACCCCGGCCCACTTGGGCCTCAGGCCACAAGGAGGCCGGAGGGACCCCCTCACCCTGCTCACTGTCCCGCCTTTGTAAACAAACGGGAACACGGGGACAGAGACACAGAGGCGGATCGACCGGGGCTTAGGGCGGGCACGGGGGCAGTGCCAGGCAAAGGGCTGCGACTCTCTTTGGGGTGATGAAGATGTCCTTGGGTGCTCTGTGCACCCTGTCTCGATAGAAGCATGAGCCTGGAGGCTCGGGAAGGGAACGAGGAGTGACGCTAACGGCACAGGGCCCCGTTTTGGGGCGATGAGAACATTCTGGAACTAGAGGGTGGTGGTGGTTGCACGACGTTGTGAAGGAACTAAAAACGGCCGAATTGTGTGCATTTAGAGGGCGAACTGCACAGCAGGCGCTCTGTCCCCCGCTGCAAAGATGTCGCAGGTGCAGTAAGAGGAGGGAGGTTCTGGGGGGTGAGCTTAGCGACCGCCGCCCCATCCCCCAACACCTTGCCCCTTTTTCTCCAAGCCCCTGCTACGGGCCCCTGGCGCCCCTCCTGGGAGAAGCCCGCCCCGCCAGCTCCCCCAGGCCAGGCTCCCCCCAACGGCCGGCCCGGGAAGTGCAAGCCCCTTGCACAGCCGCCAGGCTCGGGGTGGGGGTGGGGAGGCAGAGTCCAGGCAGGACTCCTAGGTCTTTTCACCACGGTTTATTGGTGTGTCCCCCGCCCTCACAGTGGCTAGTCCCCTCGTGGCCCTCCCCACAGCCCTGCAGGGAGGGTCCCAGAGCCAGGCAGTCAGGGTGATCCCAGAGCTTCAGGCCCCCGGAGGGCAGGCCAGCGCCCGATGGTCTTCTTGATCCAGGACACGTAAGGGGCCACCGCAGTGGCCACAGGAGGCTTGAAGACGTCGGTGCAGGCAGTGGAGCTGAAGGACAGGACTCCAGCCAGCTGGCCTTTGTTGCACACCAGGGGCCCGCCCGAGTCGCCCTGCCGGCCAGGGAAAACAGGTCACGTCTGCCCACTGGAGGGGCCCACGACCCCGCGGGCTCCCCCTGCCCCTGCTGGTCCCGTATCGCAGCTCTCCTGCCGTTTGCTCCCTGCCAGACCCTTCGCTCCTCTCCTCCCCCCGGGGGCCTCTGCGTGCACGTGCCGGTGTCACCATCATCCTTGGTGCTCGAGCTCCCTGACCACGTGACCGAGGGCGTCACTCAGCTTCGCTGCACCTTGGCTCCGCATCTGAGAATGGCGAGCACTAGGGCCCGCCACACCGCGACCCGCCCCCGGGTTCCCCAGGGCAGGTGCCGGGCTGGACCCCCGTACCCCCGGCCCCCACGACCCCTCACCTTGCAGGGCGCCTGGTTCTGGGCCTCGGCCGCCAGGCAGAGCATGCCGGGCACCAGGCCGCCGTGCCAGAAGCGGCTGTTGTTGCACATGCGGGTGTCCAGCACGCGCACCGCCAGCTCCCGCAGCGCCCCGGCCAGCTGGCCGCCGGGCCGCGTCAGCCCCCAGCCCGCCACGCTGCAGCGCGCGCCCGCGGCCACGGCCCGGCGCCCTCGGGGCAGCGCCAGGGCCTGGATGGTCCCGCTGCGCCTCGCCTTCCCGTCCAGCTGTGGGAGACAGGGGGCCAGGGCCATGTGGGAAGGCTGGGGGCGGGCGGCCCGGCCGAGTCCCTCCGCCCCCCCACCCCGCCCCCACCCGCACCTGGAGCAGCGCCAGGTCGTTCTCCAGGCGCGGGGCCGGCTGGTACTCGGGGTGCAGGACTGCCGCCCTGGTTCGGAAGCTGAGGCCAGGGTCTCGGAGGCTGTGGATCCCCAGTACCAGCCTCAGCAGCTTGGGCCTGCAGGTGATGGGACCAGGGTGTGGAGTGCACGTCCAGGCTGTGCGCTGCCTCCTCCCCTCCGTCCTGTCTCCCCCCAGGGAACGCTGCCTGCTCCTGGCCAGGCCCAGGCTCTAGTCTGGTCCTGGCCAGGGCCGGCGCTGTGTCCCCAACGCAGACCCCCGGCCGGGGGCTTGGCGTGGGGAGCTCCGCTCAGCCGGTGCCTCCACCACCCGCGGGGGCTCAGGCCGCGGCTGGCACGTGGCTGAGGCCGGGCCAGTGCGGACCGAGCCTCAACTTTGCCCAAACTACAGAGAAACAAGCTCTTCCCACAGAGCTGAGGGGCCCGTCCTGGCCACCTGGTGAGAACCTGACAATGCAGCCAAGGGACATAGCGGCAGAGCTGAGAGATAGTCAGGCTCCTGGCGCCTTGTGCGAGCAGCCGGATCCAGCCCTGCCTGAAGACCGACACCCTGCAAGACGTCTCAGTTCCCTGAGCCAGCAGAACCCCTCGGTTCTGTCAGCGGGTGCGATCTGGGCTTTGTCACTGCCAATGCAGAGGCAGGGCAGTGCTGGGACAGGTTTACTTGGCGGCTTCCGGAGTTGGTTTTGCCGCCCTGTGGGCCAGCTCCATACCTGTGGCCACAGTGGGAGACCCATCCCTGGGTGTTGCAAGAGGCCCAGGTCCACCCAGCTGGCAGGTGCTTTGTTGTAGCAGGTGCCGCCTCCCAGGCATCCCTCCCTGGGCCTAATGTCACATACGTCACATAGGTTTGCCCCAGTGAGCACAGGGTGCAGGAGCGGACCACTTGTTTTTCTGGACCCAGCCCTCGGTGAGAACGGGGGACTGTGGGGTAGATTGGTGGGTGCCTGGGGTGATGGGGGGCAGAGCAGGGTCACTCACCACTGGGCCACACAGTGGGCCGCTGTCAACACCCACTGTGGGTGCACAAGGACACCCCCGCACACGTGGGAGCCAGCTTTACGCAGTGAGACCATGTACGGGCGGGAGTGGGGGGCAGCCTCATGCCCCCCAATGATGTGGGTCTCAAATGTGTTGCCTCCTGGGGAAAGGGACAGAGAGCCAGGTTAGGGATGGGCGCCCCCCCACAACCCTGCCACCCCAAGATGGGGCCTGGATCCTTACGTTTACTGCCCTAAGACGTCCAGGTTGACGGTGGGGCCATCCTTGACCTCCCCACCCTTCACTCCCACATCCTTGACCTCCCCACCCTTCACCCCCACATCCTGGTCACCAGCAGGCGACCCCCCGGGCACCACGGCACAGCCCCCATGCAGCCAGAGGAGCCGCTCTAAGTGCAGAAACGGGCCTTGCCACCGTGGAAGCCGCTGGCAGGCCCTCCGCAAAGTGAAAGCACACCTCCAAGACAGAAAGCACGCTCACCCCACTAAGCCTCCAGGGCAGGCCCTGGGCCTGTCTCATTACCAAACGCCTGAACAACGTGTGCCCCGCAAATACGGGGTGGGGGGGTCGGGGGAGGATGACAGTGGCTGATGGATGGTGAGAGCTGGGTAGTGGGTAGAGGAGAGGTGAACGGGTGGGGGATGACAGATGTATGAGGGATAGGTGAATGATGGATGGAAGGAAGGAAGAGAGGGGATGGATGATGGGCGGGTGGCTGGATGCCTATCCCACCAGTCCCCAATTTGTCACGAAGCCATCTCACTAGGTCTGGCCGGAATTCCGGGGTGCCTGCCCCCCCATCACCCTCCATCGCACGCTCTCAGGCAGCCCGTCCCGGCCAAGCACATATGGTTGGGGGGGCAGCCAACGGGCTCAGGTCCCAGCTGTGCCCCCAGGGGTGCTCCTGGGCAGGCTGCCTCGTTCGTGGGGTGTGGTTTCCCACAGCGCACTCGGGGTTTGCACGTGTGTTCGTAGGGACTCTGTGGCCGGTGCTGCTGGGAGCCAATGGCGGCACTTGCTCCACAGGGGACATTCGTGAATCCTCCCTGGTGACTGTCAGCTTCACCAGGTCATCAAGGTGACCGCACCAGAAAGAGCACGCGAGCCTCCGGGCTTCTGCTGACGATGTGCAACCTAAACCCAGTCTCAGGGATGCAGCAGACAGGCCCACATGTGTCACAAATGCCAGCATCACGAGACCCAGGGGCAAGGGAGACTGGGCAGACAACCCTGTGCTCCCCGCCAGGCTTGTCCCCACAGCGTCTCTGTGGGGACAGCAGGAAGCTTTGAATGAGGCCTAGATAGGTAGTGGACGACGCTGAGTCCGGCCGGGGTGGGAGGGACACCCTTGTCCCCAGTGGCTCGGAAAAATAACATGTGCCTATGTTTTGTGCACGCATGGGGGGTGGGGCAGGGGCGACCAGGCAACTGAGGCAGAAGTTGACAAGTGAGAAACCCAGCGGAGAGCAGGTTCCTGTGACTTCTCTGTCAGATCAGATTAAGTCAAAGCGAAGAAGACCTAGGGTGTCCGTCCTGCAGTGACCGTCCCTCCGGCCCAGGTCCCCTGCTCGGCCTTGGCTCCTCGGAGCAGCCGACATCTCCTGCTCCGAAACCCGCCCTGGACACTGGGTGATGGGCCTGCGGCTCAGCCCCCACTCACCTGCCCAAAGGACCCCGGGGGCCACCAGCAGCCACAGCAGAGACAAAGGGGCCTCCATGGTACCAGGGTACTCAGAGAGGGTGCCGCCTGGGCCTCTCCCGGCCCCTCCTCTGGGGAAGTGATTGGCACAGCCTCACGCCCCACAGCACACGTTGCGGCCAGTTTCACCTCCTTCAGAGCACCTCGGAGAGTGTTTCGACAGGCGCTGCCTTGGCGCAGACAAAACCACAGGAACCCCTCCCCCTCCCCCTCCGCCACCCCTGCCGAGGCCCCTCAGCACTCGGCCCCGGGGGATTTTGCTGCGGTTTCCACGCGATGGCTGTCTTCACGCCCTTTCTCTCGCTGCTGCAACTGACGTTTGCCAGGGCGCAGCTCAGCGGCCTTAGGCACACTCAGGCCAGGCAGCCGCCCCCAGTACCCACCTCCAAGCCTTCCCTGTGGGCACAGATTCCCTTGCAGGGGTTGGTCCGAGCCCGGCCTTCTGCCCTCGGCTACCAAAAGGGTCACGACTGATAAAGGACAGGCGGCCGATGACCCGGCCCAGGGGCTGGGGCTTCGGACCTGTGTCCTGCTCATCCTCTCGTCCGATGGCGTCGGGCACCCAAGGCCCTGGGTTCTGTCTCCACCCAGTAGGGTGTGTGACGCTGGGGTGACTGTCGGCCTCAGGTCACGGCGGCCCCAGGGCCGATGGGAGCCCCCAGCTGGGGTGCGAACGGCTCAGGTGTGACGCGGCAGGGCCGCAGAACAGCCTCGCCAGCCCAGCCTGGGCCACAGCAAGGCAGCTCTGCCAGAGTGAGAAGCCACCTCCAGCAGAGAGTGAAAGTGCGCTCCAGCGGGCAAGGGGAGGCGACTCATGGAGAGAAGTCCCCATCCCGGGCCCCCAGTCCCATAGTCTGATCGTTGCAAAGGCACGTGGACGAGTCGAAATGAAGCCGCTCGGCGGCTCAGCGAAGATGGGAGTAAGGTGCAGCCGTGCAGCTCTGGTGGGACACGCTGCATTTCCATCCCAGGGGCGCAACTGAGAGGGACCGCTGGGGGCCGGCTACCCTGTCTGCGGCCCTTTCCTGGTGTGCACCATGCGTGAGAGGTTCCCGCAGGCAGTGCCTGCCAGCTCCGGCTGTGAACTTGGGTGCAGCTCACCACCAGGAGTCCGTTTTTGCAGGCTCATCCTTCGCGGGGTCAGCAAGCGGAACGAGTGTTTACAGAGCGTGCTCACAAGTCTGGCTTTCCCTGAGCCGAACAGTCCCAGGAGCTGGGCTCCATCAGTGTCAGGGCGACAAGATCCAGCAACGGAATTCAGAGGCTGCTCACTTAAACTTGAATTTCAGGGGGACAGAGATTTTTTTTGCGGTCGCTGTGTGGAAACTGCTCGTAGTGGAAACCACTCACTGTTTACCTGAAATTCAGACCTCATTGGCAGTTCTGGTCATTGCCCCGTGTTGCAGCTTAGGACAGGTTCCCACCGCGGAAGCCACTCGTCCTTGGCTGGGACAGTACTGGAACACGGAGGCCTCAGCCGTCATGGTTCGACTGTGCGCGCACAGGCTTCTGGCGATTGTGGGCCAAGGGGACAAGACCGCAGCTGCACAGGAGGTGGCCGCATCTCCTCCTCCTTCAGCCTAGCAGCCTCAGGCCCATGCCCCCGCCTTGTGCAGCAGAAGTGGCACGACGCAACACCTGAGGCTGGTCGGAGGCGGCCGTGCTCCTGGGTCCCTCGCCTTGGAGCCTGTGCCACTGCGCGTGAGGCCCGAGTCTGGCCTCAGTGTCACCCCAGCCCCAGCGCCCAGCCTGAGGATGCCTCTAGAAGGCCCTAGACCCCGAGTTTCAAGTCACCGGGACAGTGAAGGGAGCAGCTGCCCGGTTCCCGGCCACAGAAGCTGAGCATGGCAGGGGCGCGTCGCCTGGTTCAGGTGTCCCTTCTGTAGCAGCAGCAGGGCTGGGGATGGCGAGGGGAGTGTCCGCCAGGAGCAGCCTCTCAATGGCCCAACGCCGCCTACCAGCCAGTGTAAGGAAAGCCAGAAATGACGACGACTGGGTGAAACCGTCCACGTTTTAATGTAGGAAAATAATTCGTTAAAAAACAAACCAACCACGGTGCCCGCCGGCAAGGGTGGCCGGTAGACACCTCGCGCAGCAGGAAGCCCAGGCGCTCGGGCCACGCCGGTGGGACTGGGCCCTGAGTGCACCTGTCCCCCACCTGCGCAGGGTCATCCAGGCTCCAGCCGCAGCAGCAGGTAGGCCAGGGTCACCGAGGCTTTCGTCCTGGTGACGCCATCCAGCCCCGAATTGGGCCTGCAGAGATGAAGCCAGAGGCTGAGTGAACACCAGGGGGACACCAGTGTGGCGTCAGCAGGTGGCGGGGTGGGCTGGGAACCGGGGGCCATGGGCAGGCCCTCAGCCTCAGGAGAGCACCCCTGCGGCCAGGCTTGGCCCTGCTGCCCGGCCCCCAAGGTCCTCTGGGGAGGCCAAAGACAGGCTAGGCTGCCTCTCTGGCTTGTCGCAAAGTCGTTTTATTTAGATTCCAGACCAAAGCAGAGAGGAGGCGGCCGCAAGTGAGTCCGTCCTCGCACGAGCTGCGGACCCCGGGTCTGGCTCCAGCCAGCGGGGCTGCAGACGGGGCCGGTCCAGGTCCTCAGGGCACCGTGGCCCCAGGCGCAGGTGCTGGGTGCCCAGTACAGGTGGCACCCCGCTCGGGGACAGAGGACGACCCAGAGCAGACGCGGGGGGAAGCCAGACCCTGTGCCCAGAGCCCACACAGCCGCGAGATAAAATCTGTGCGTTTATTTGGCGGGGACGCGGTGTCAGGACTCCTCAGTGCCGGAGTCGTCCTCGTCGTCCCCGAAGCAGCTGTCGGCCTCGGCCTCGGCCTCGGCGTCCTCGTAGTAGTCGTCGTAGAACAGGTCCGAGCCCTCATCGGGGGCCGGGGCCTTGGTCTTCACACAGTACTCGGCCAGCGTGGTGGGCACCTTCACACCGTCCCGCTCCGCGTCCACCTTGGTCCCCAGGACCTGCTTCCTGGGGGAGGGGGGGCGGGAGATGGGGCAGGGCGTCAGGACTCACAGCCGGCCACCTCTGGGAGGCAGGGGTGACCGGCCACAGAGGACCCTGCGGTCGCATGTCTGACCAGAGAGCATGCAGGGGGGCCAGGCCTAGGGCTTACCCAGAACGTGTGGCCGGGCAAGTACCGTGCGTGAGGTCATAGAGAGGGGGACCACTGCCGGGACACCCCGCTGCTGGACGCCCCGGTCCCAGCATGAAGCAAGGCTGGAACTGGAGCTCACGGGCCCGGCCTGCAGAAGGGGAGGCTCATGCCCCCTGGGCCCGGTATATCACGTGGGGACACGGCCGGTGGAGCAGCGGGCAGCAAAAGCCCCCACGGCTCCCACGTGAGCCGCCCACAGGGAGTTGCAGGGACAAAAATAGTCTGGCTTCCATTTCAGAGCCACGTGGGAGGCCGGGAGGGACTGGCGGAGGTGGCCACGGGGGCAGGATCCCTGGAGGTGCCGCGCCAGCACCCACTCTGCGACTGACGACCCTGAGCGCCGTGCCAGCGACAAGGGATGCTGGCAGAGTGGGAGGGGTCTGCCCAGCACCTCTGGGGACGGCTGGTGGAGGCTGGCATGGCTGTGTCTGTCACGTCCACTGTGAGCCCCACACACAGGGAGTGGGGACTGCCAAGCACTGGCTGGCTGTGCCAGGTAGCAGAGGGGTCGAAGGCATCCCTGTGCGCTCACAGGTCCCTTGGGCGCCACGTGCGTGTCAAAGTCACTCAGGAACCCCCCCCGGGACCCACGGCAGCAGTGCTGCCGAGGTGGCTGACGGTTCACTTGTGTGTCACTAGAAGGGCTGGCCCCGGCGCTGTGGGCATGCTTGCACCGGCGTCGAGACCAGGCCAGTCGGATGGCAGGACAGCATGACACGAGGCTCACGCGGCTCAGAGTGGTGACAGGGCGGTTGGGGGGACAGGCAGCGGCGCTGGTGACGCGTGAGGCACACGGCCTTCGGTGTTTCCACTCCGTAGTGACGGCGGGGCAGCCGCGTCAGCAGTCAACGCTCACCAAACGAGCCTGGACGGGGAGAGTGTCACTGCATGTGCCACCTGACCAAACCTGACCCAAAGCTGGTTCCTGGGGGCACGTGCGGGGTGGTGAGCTCAGACCGTGCCCGGCCGCCCCCAGAGGTCCCTCCTGTGCCTCTTAAACCCCACATCCCCAGCAGCCACAGGCGCTTCCTGGACACCAACGTGCACGCCCCCGGGGGCCTGGAGAGGCGGCCACGTGGGGACGCGCACGCCAGACCATGTCTGCTTGCCCGCACCTGCAGAGCACGCTGGGCCTTCGCCTGCGTTTGGCAACTGCACGTGGCTTCGCACGTGTGTGTGGCTGACGCGGGCCCCCAGGCCTGGTGCTCTGGTCGCAGGGCAGGGCCCCAGCTTCTCACTTACTTTTCTAATTAGAAGACACCACACCGAATACACTCGGAGAAAACCTAATGGAGGGCTGTTTGTCATGAGACAAACCAGAACACCGCGTGATGAAAGGTGACAACGGACAATGGACACAGCGGCTGCCAGAAGTGACAGAGCAAGGCGCAAAGAGCAGGCCAGCAGCCTGGGGCCTGAGACGCGGTTCAGCCGCCTCCCGGCACCCACACCAGGACATCATGCCATCTGCAGGACGCCTGCCTGTGCACACATGACGCGCACACCAGGACCCCTGGGACAGGGGAGGCTGGCAAATCCTCGGTGACACGTCGCTTTTACATCCAGGAAAAACTATTCAGCACGGCGCTACCACGATGGTTTTTCTGCCTTTGGAAAAGGAGTCCAAGTCTCGCATTTACAAGTGCAAGGGACGCGGCAGGAAATCGTGACGTAGAAAACGTAAGGCGTTACAGAGCACAGGCCTCAGTAATGTGACACGAGCATACCTGGCCACATGGCACTGAAGGCAGATAGGCAATCACAGGCTCGTGGCGTCATAGGACCCCTGCTGTCCTCAAAGGCCTGCCCGGGAGGGAGGAGCTGCGGACACCTGGGTGTCTGCCCTCTGCCACACTGTCACGCCTGTGTGTGACACACGCGCCCGACACGGTGCACCTAGGCACTGCACTAGATACACGGACGCATACAACTAGGATGTTTAAGAATACAAGAAAAGAAAGAAAAACACCCCATTTTGTAAAAGGAAAGACCAGGAGGAAAGAGCCAGTGGGCTGGGCTGAGTCCGGTCAGACTCCTGCCCGGGGCCTCAGTGCCCGTCCTCACCGGATGATGTCTGTGTACTCCCGGTCCTTGCCTTTGCTCTCTTTCCACTTCCTGTACATCACGGAGGCGTCCACGTTGGCCGGGGAGAAGGTGTTGGGCTCGTTGAGGAGGGAGATGACGCTCAGGAGGATGGTCCTGGGGGCACGGTATTGGCAGTGGGGCCACAGGCCAAGAGTGGCCCCCAACTGCCCGTGGCCAGTGGGTGCCAAGTCCCGGCTCTCTGGCTTCTCCGGTCTGAGAGTCACTGGGGCAGCATCTGGACACACCCTGAAGCCAGCACCCAAACCCCAAACCCCAAAGTGACATTACCTGGCCTTCTTCCCCCCAGGCCCAACCTGCCTGAAAGTCCCCTCTCCCCATCCATGGTGCCTGCCCAGCAAGCAGGTCCCTCCACCCCCTGCCACCTATCACCATGGCCAGGGCTGCACAAAGGACGAGGGCTGGCCGGGCTAGGGCCACAGGGGGGTGGCCTGCTCGGGAACTGGGCTCCGTGTGGGTTGAAGGAGGAGACCCCAGGGCCCGCAGTCGTGGACAGCAAAGATGGTGGGGGGCACTGACAAAAGGCCCGTTTTGGTACGAGCCTGCCAGAGCACACGAGGCACGCTGGCTCCGAGGTGTCCCCCATATCCCCACGTCTGCATCCCCAGGGCTGCAGCGGGTCAGCAATGCTGGCGGACCCTCACCTGACGTTCTGGGTGGGGTTCCACCGCTCCGAGGGCAGCTCCCCGCTCTGGGGGTCATCAACCGGCGGGTGGAGAATGGAGATGCACACATCCCCCGTCTGTCCGGGGACAGGGAGGAGGGGTCACTGCCTACCCCGGCACCTGGCAGCCTGCACAGGGCCCCCTGCCGCCCCCTTACAGAGTGAGCAGGAGCGGGCTCACCTCGTAGATGTTGGGGTGCCACATCTTGGTCAAGAAACGAAAAGCCGGCGGGGAGTAGGGGTAGTCGATGGGGAACTTGAGGCGTGCCTGGGGGTGGGCAGAGAAGGGGAGCTCAGCCAGGGCCGGCCCGCTGTATCGTCAGCACCGCGTGTGGGTGCAAGCCGGCCAGGACAGGCACCACATGGGGACTTTGCCCACGACCGTACGAGTGACCACCTCAGCCCAGGACGGACACCCCTGCCACAGGAGGGCTGCCCAGCCGGGCGGACATGCGGTGCATATGAGTCGTGAGGGACACCCCACCCCCCTGCCCCCCATGTGCCTGGGTCCAGTGCACAGCAGGCTGCCTGGGGCTTCTGGGGTCGCCTGAGCTGATCGTGGTCCCCACCCTGCGGCTGGGGAGTGCGGGCGCCTGCCCAGGGAGCAGCTCTGAGCCTGACTGGCCCAGGCCTGGGCTCAGACCCGCACGGTGTGGGACGCCTGCCTCAGGGTCCAGCTCGTGAAGAGGATTCAATATCACGTGCTCCCTTGGCAATTTCCTGAGATCTCCGTGGGCCGGGCCCTGTGGAGACGAGTCAGTGCAGGGTGGACAGGCTGTCTGCCTGCGGGGGTCCATCTTGGGGGGAGGGATCAGGAAGGTCGTGGTGTAGACAGGGCGCACCTGACCAGGTGACAGAGCTGCACAGGCTCAGCAGGTAAGGGTGTGCCGCTGCTGAGGCCCCAGCCTCGGGCTTCGGGTTCCCAGAGTGCCGTGGGCTCCCCGGGTGTGTGGCCGGTGGGGGCCACAGAAACCTCTGTGGGGCAGGGCCCCCTGGGCATTTGGGGCCATTCCTTGTTCTTGAGTGAACGTGCCAAAGCCACCGGCCACAGCTGCAGAGCGACGACCCCAGAGACAGTGACACCTTCTGAGCAGCACAGGAAGACAGGCCTCCCTGCCTGAGCATCTGAGTCCCACTGTGTGCCTCAGGTACCGCTGGGCAGGGAAAACCGGGGCCCAGACAGGAAAGTGCCCTGCCCCAGGGCATGGGCAAGTGTGCAGCGTAGGGGAGGGGACCCGGACCCTAGAGGCCCCGTCAGCACACTGCCAAGCCCCCCACTGCCAGTGCAGGAGAGGCTAGGCAGTGACTGTGGCCCGGGACAGTGACCACACCGGGACCTCGAACCACCCTGGGCCCCACGCTGGCTCCCTTCAGAATAGACCCTGTGGCAGGGGAGACCCAGGTCCGGCAGCGCCCCCTTCCCAGTCCGTTCTTTCCAGGGAAACGGGATTATCCCCCTCAACAGACTGGGATGCTCTACCCACAACCCCTTGCAACCAATTAGGGGGCAACAGCCAGACACCCTCCTGCTTTCCTCGCAGGCCTGAGAACTCGCTTAAGAGCCCCGGCCTCGGAGGTGGGGGGCCTCTGTGACTCGCTTCTGAGCCGCTTCTGAGCCGAGCCCTTATCCTCACAGTCAGCTGCTCCCTGAGGCAGACAAAAGAGCCCGAGGAAGGTGCTGGTCACATCCTTCTTCAATCAGCCCCAGATCCGCTGGGCAGGCTGCATTCCGGACACAGCACTCAGCCCCCCGTGGCTCGTGCTCCCCCCAGCCCACCCCTGCAGCAAGGACTCACCCCCGGCAGACCGGGCAGGCCCCTCTGGCCACTGCGCAGGCCAACACACAGGCCACAAGTGCAAACATGGACTTGTGTCTCGCGGCCCCGTCCCCGCAGCCAGCCGCAGTGCCCAGCAGAGCCTGGCGGGGCCGACCTGCTGCTGGCAGGCTGCGCTGGGCGGCTGCGACCCGAGGGCTGGCTCGCTCTCCACCTCTCCCGCAGGGAGACCTCCTTGCCCGTGCCGCTGGCTCCAAAGGGCCAAGCGTGATGGGAGAGCGCTGGGTCCTTCCCCAGCCAGTCTGGGCTCTGATCCAGAGGTCAGAATCCACCCAGGTTTTGGCCCAAGGCCTTTGTCGGGGTCCCAGGGATAGCACTCACCTCCCTCATACCGACAACAAAAAGGAACCGCTCGCAGCTACACCACCTCGGGGGTGGGAGAAGCAGCCGGAATGTGGGATTCTGGCCTCCAGGGGCCACCTGCTCAGTGCAACCCGAGGAGGGGCAGTTGGGGTGAGGGCGGGGCCAGAGGCCTGGGGTCCGCGGGGTTCCCAGGTGCAGGATGGGGGC
The DNA here is from genome assembly GCA_030015415.1 of Cynopterus sphinx. Taxonomy (NCBI): domain Eukaryota; kingdom Metazoa; phylum Chordata; class Mammalia; order Chiroptera; family Pteropodidae; genus Cynopterus; species Cynopterus sphinx. Next base: position 36,515,695 of record CM057390.1, on the reverse strand, counting down.
GACGGCCCTCCGGGTTCTCGGGCGGAAGCGGTTACGTAAAGCTGGGGAGGAGGCCGCGAGGGCCTGGCCCGCTGCGACCAGCCAGGGTGGCCGCTTTCCAAGCGCGAGCGGGTCCTGCCTGCCAAGGGCCCGTCCAGGCCTTTGTTGGAACCCGAGCGAGGGGCCGAGCCAGCCGCGCCCTCCCGCTGGTCGCGCTCCCGCCCCCGAGGCAGGTGCTCCCCAACCACAGTGTTCGCCGGTCCTGGGGTGGCCTCTTTGTCTCCTTCGGGCAGGGGGCAGGGAGGGCAGCTGAAGGCCGGGTCAGCTGGGGCAGGGCGGAGGGGCGGCCACGGGGACTGGGGCGTTGCAGGGCCCCACCCCCGAACCACAGACGGGGGCCCGGGCGGCCTCTCCGGGGGCCTGGACCTTCGTGGAGGCAGCGAGGCCCGCGGGGCCCCGAGCACGGCGGCAGGGCGCGGCGTCCGACGCGGGCTGTGGGCTCACCTTGAAGTAGCCGCCCTCGTAGTAGGTGTTGGGGGGCCCGAAGATGGCCACCTCCCAGTTGTACAGGTCGCCCTCGTCCACCAGGGTCACCCGGAAGCCCTCCACCGGCTCCTCCTGCAGTCCCTTGAGCTCCAGCAGCAGCGCCTTCTGCGAACTGGGCACGAGCGGCCGGGCCATGGCGGCGGGGGCGGCGGCGGAGGGGCCCGGGGTCGAGGGCGCGCCCCGCGGGGCCGCCGCGAGCGCGCGGGACGGGCCGGGCTGCGCGCCGGCCGAGGGGGCGCCGGGGCCGCCTTCCTCCTCCTCCTCCGCGCCGCCGCCGCCGCCGCCCGGGGCCCCCGCGCGCTCCACTCGCTCCGGCGCCGCCGCCCGCCCGGCGCCCGCCCGGCGCCCGCCCGGCGCCCGCCTCGGCCCGGTGCGCGCCCCGCCCCGCGCTGCGCCTGCGCGCCCGCCCGCGGGGCGCGCCGGGAAGCCGAGTCCCCCGGCCCCGGGACGGCGCGGGCCGCGCGCGCAGGCGCCTCGGCGCTTCGGACGCCCTGAGAGGCCGCCTGGCCCCCAGCCCGGACGAGCTCTCGGACGCCTGTGCGCGGGGACGCGGGCAGGCCTGGGCTGCACCGGCCCGGCCCGACCCGCCGGGCTTTGGGGGCCTTTTTGTGACGTCCCGGCGCGGGCCGGGGCGGGGCCGGGGGCGGAGAATTGGGAGCTGGGTCGGGATGGGGCGGGGTCGCTCGGGGCGTGGCGTCCCCGCCGCCAGGTGCCGGCCCCGAGTCTCAGCTTCGCCATCCGTGCCGCAGACTGGGAGGGTCGCCGTCCCGGGTCGCTGTGGCGAGCAGAAAGCGTGACGAGCGGGTGGGGAGGCGAAGGTCCGCGCCGGGGCCGCGCCCCGACCCCTCGGCCGGTGGCGCCTCACTTCCCATCGGAGGCCGGCTGAGCGTGGGTGCAGCTCAGGGCAGGGGCGACGGCCCGCAAGGGCTGTGCAGACCCCAGGGAGGCGAGGCCCGAGCAGAGCCTTCAAGCTGCCAGTCGCCTCCGCAGAGGGATCTGGACACTGCCAGGCGCTGCTGCGAATAGAAACTGGGTACACACTCGGTCCGCGCCCATCCTGACCAGGTCCGACTGAGCCCTGAGCCTGGTTCGCGTCCGAATCTTGGGATGACCTTTGACCCCACGCGAGTCCTGACCCCAGCTAGCCCTTACCCTCCAGAGCTCTGACCTGGCTGAGTACCCGGCCTAGACACCCACACACCCCTTGCCAGGACACTTGGTCAGGAGGGCTGGGTGTAGCGTCTCGTCCTCCACCCCTCCACCTCTGCAGGGTGACAGCTCCTGGGGAGCGTGGCTTGGTGTGGAGCCTGCCCTGCAGCCGTGCCTATGGTCTTCCTGACAGGTGTCCTGGGCAGCTAACAGCAACACCTGGAGCTGTGCCAGTGTAACTTCTTCCTCCCCCATATGCCCCAACACCTGGTGTCTGGCCTTGTGCCAGCTGATAGGCAGCTGGCCCCCTTTAGGGAAAGGAAAATGATGCAGGGTTGGGGGTGGGGCTGAGGTGCCAAAGAACCCCAGGCAGAGCAGCTTAGACGGACATTCCGGCATTCGCAGCCACAAAGTAAAGCTTCATCTCCCAGGCCCTGTGTCCCCCATCTTGGAGACCGCAGGCAGCCTTTCACCTGTCAAAGGGCTGTTACTTGGTGAGCTGTCCTGGTGTTCTGACCCTCATCTGCCCATGGCACCAATGTCATAGCGTTGGCACGTGGCAGCTCATCGATAAATAGTAATCAATACAGATTCTTGCAGAGCTTTCCAGAGGTCTCTGTCTCCTACCCCTGACACCCTAGGAAGCACGGGAGCAGGGGTGGGGTTAGTGGGGGGAAGGACCTGGTCTGTGGACTCTCCAGCTCGCCCACTTGGGCCTTGACCCCCATAGTGGTGGATGTCTGGGGCTTCTGCCTGTGTCCTGGCCACAGCACCTTGGTTTCCCCGTGTGGGTTCCCCATCTGCCAGATGCGGCAGTGACATAACCTTCTCATGGAGATGTGGCGAGAGTCGAATGTCACAGGTCTCAGACATGTCAGCTATTTCTGTCGTCACTGCTCCTGGCATCTGACCAGTTGACCTCTTCCTGACAGGTAGGGACACTGAGGCCCAGGGAGGAACAGCTTGGGCTGGAGACGGAGTGTCCATCTTCCAGGCCATGGCAGCCCGCGACCCTGGGGCAGGGCCTTCTGGATCCAGGGCACCTCGCTGGGCGCCCCCGTGCCCTCCGCTGCCCCCATGCCACTTCCAGGAGCGCCCTGGCACCTGAGACGGTAAGTCTGGCCTCCGGGGGTAGGGGGGGGCACACACGCACACCAGGTCAGCCTCGGGCACAGATTTTATTGCTGCTGAGAGGGCCTCGGCGGGAACGCGGGGGCGGGGTGTCCACTTCCCAGGGCCCTGGAGTGCCCCTGGGAGGGGGCTGGAGCATTGCTCCGGGTCCGAAGCCGGGTGTGCCCACCCCCCCGCACGCAGGAACGCCCGGTCCTCCTCTCGGGCCGTGGCCCGTCCGGGCGGGGCGGGGGAGCTCAGCCCACTGGCTTGACCTTGGCGATGAAGAGGGCCGCGGCTTTCTCCAGGAACTCCTCCTGCGGCATGGCGGCGCCGGGCCGCCGGGCCAGCAGGGCGCGGTCCAGGGCCAGCGCCAGGCCGTCGGGGCCCAGGCGCGAGCCTGCCTCCAGGAAGCGCGCGGGCGCGGCGGCGCGGTCGCCGGCGCGCAGCGCGCCCTCCAGCGCGTCCAGCACGGCCTGGCCGGCGCGGCGGTCGGCGGCCGCCAGGGCCGGGTCCTCCAGCAGTCGGTAGAGGGCGCCGGCGCGCGCCACGAACTCTAGCAGCACGAAGCAGGCGCGCGCGCCCGCACGGAACACGCCGAGCGGCACGGCCTCGTGGTCGCGGCATTGCAGGCGGCGCAGCAGCGGCGCCACCGCCGCCTCGGGCGCCTCGCCGTCGCGGCAGATGCGCCTGAGCAGCTCGCTGTAGGTGCGGCCGTCCAGCCCCGGCCTCCTCCTGCGCCCGCCGGCGCTCAGGCACTCGTAGGCCACGCCGGCGTTGTTGTCGAAGGCGGCCCTGCGGGGGGCGGGCGGCGGTGGGGCGTTGGGACCGGAGGGCCGGCGGCGCCCTCCGGGCCCCCCAGCCCGCCACCCCCCCCCCCGTCCCCCCTGCCACCCGCGGCCCCTCCCGCCTCCGCACAGGCTGTGCGCCTGCAGGGCCCCGCCTTGACCCTCCACCCCCCCCAGGGACCCTCCCCCCTCACTGCTCATCCTAGGAGTTCGTGTCTCTGGCACCCCAGCAATGGCAGGCGGCCCAGTGCCCAGCACACTGCCCGGCCCCAGACCAACCCCCTTGACCAAGACACCTGCCCTTGGGGGGTGAGCTTATCTGACCCCCCACAGCCCCACCGGCCAAGAGTCCCCTGTGCTAGTGTGGCTGGTGGCCTGTTACTAGTTGTTGCTCAGTGACAGATGGGCAGCTTGGCTTGTGTTTGGCTGTCGGGCCCAGGACCCCAGGAAGGTGAGACCTCAGGCCTCACATTCGGCCTGTCGGGGAGACGGCTCGGTGGTGACACTCCACTTTTATCTTGTGTGTGACCTGGGCCCGTCACCTCCCCTCTCTGTGGGCCAGCCAGCCCCTCTGCTCACCACTGCTGCCCAGCGTGGGACGCACAGATGGGCAAGCTGTGGGTCAAGACCCCATGACAAGGAAAGCAGGGCCCGGGCGAGAGGGCAGGGGCCATGGTCCCAGGCCCTGATCTGGAACCCCGTCCCCGCCCACAGGCTGTGATCATCATGCAGGGCGCCGGTGCCAGATGCTCTTCACCTCCCACTTCTGGAGACAGGAAGGCCCGCAAGGGGCGAGTGCGGCCCGGTGAGACCGGAGCTGACAGGATGGGGTCCGGAGGAAGGCTGCACCTCGGCCTCACACCCCACCTCTCCTGGAGCTCCCCAGGTGGCGTCCAGCCACGAGGAGTGCCCACGCGGTCTGCGGAATCACCGGAGCCGGCTCTGGACTTGGTGGCTTGGGCCGGACCTGCGCCCCACGGGCACTCCGGGCCTCAGCACCGTCTGTGGGGTGGGATGGGCACGTGCTGAGCGCTCCATCCACATCAGCAGCTGCACAGAGCAGTTTGTGATGTACGTGAGCATTTGTTGAAAAAAGAAAAGGATGTGTTTACAGGGTGTCCCCAGGAAGAGACACAGACAGCTTTCACTCTAGACCAGAGGGTGTCTCACTGGGGCTGATTCTGCCCCCGGGGACGCTGGGCCATGTCTGGGGATGCCCCTGGCATCAAGGAGGTGGGGCAGGTGCGCTGCTCAACACCCACCTGAGCCCGGGTCGGCCCCCAGGGGTGGTCTGGGGGAAGGGGCCCTGGCCTAGGGCCGCTGGTGCCTTTTGCATCTTTCCAGGGCACAGGGATCTGTGGGGGACGACACTCCTATTGTTACTAGTAGCAGCATGGTGCCTTAGGAGGTGATCTTGGGACCATACTGTTTGGGCCTGACTCTGGCTCTCCCCTTCGTGGCCGCGCAGCCCTCGGCAAGTCCCCAGACAATGCCTGGGGCCTTGAGACCAGTAGGGGGACTGATGGGACAAGGCTGCCGCCACTGCCAGTCCTGGAGGCTAGCACTTCTGACTTCTTGAGATGAGGGGATTTTGGTTGACTTCTCCCTAGATTTCTCGTGGTGATGAAGTGCTTGGGAACAGCTGGACCTTGGAGAACATGTTTCCCACACCTGGGACCCGCAGGCGTGGTTCAGGGGCTCCTGACTGTGGCTCCATCCCTGGGGGACCAGGTAAGCTCAGGTGACGCCAGCGCCCACCACAGCCCCTGCTCACTACTGTCCCTCTGCGTTCCTGCTGCTCCAAACTGTCTCCAGCAAAGGCCCCACTGTCCCTGTAGCACAGGGCACAGTGTCCCCAGAAAATGCACGCCCATCTGCAACCTGTCAGTCTGACCTCGTTTGGAAACAGGTTCTTGGGGAGGTAATTAGCTCAGGGTCTGGAGATGAGAAGAGGTGGCTCTAAATCCTTTGGCAGAGACACAAAGGAGATGGCCATGTGATGATGAGGCAGAAGCTGGAGTGATGCTTCCCCAAGCTCAGGGCCACCGAACTGAGAAAGGCAAGAAGGACTCTCCGAAAGAAACTCCAGAAGGAGCACGAGCCCTGTGACACCTAGGTTTCAGGCTTCCGGCTTCCAGAACTGTTGGGGGCATATTTGTGCTGTTTTAAACCACCGAGTTTGTGGTGATTTTCCGTAGCCACAGGTAATAAATGTTACCTGTTGACCCTGAATGCAGCAGATGCTTCAGCGCTTGTCCCCAGGCCACTGGACACAGGGACGCCACCAGCCTGCATGGCACCTCGTGTCACGGTCCTTGTCCGTGACATCTACAGGATGAATGGCTTGTGCTTGACCTGAACAACTGTCCCTGTGGCCCTGCCACTGCTCCCTGAAGATGTCCTGGCATGCCACTCTCTCTGGTTCCCTCCTTCTGGTCTTTTTTGTGGGTTCTCCCACACTGGGGCTCCTCAGATGATATTCTGGGCTCCTCTTGGTTCTTCTAAGGCCTTCACAACTCCTCCCACTTGACAATCTCTTGTCCCAGTTGCACATCTCAGTTGCAGACCCACCTGTCCCTTTTCCTGCCACGAGGTTCTCTCAGACCCCCGACTTAAAAATCTCAAAGCAACTCTGGGAACTTCCTCCTGACCAGTGACCTCCCAGCTCAGCGACAGTCCACGGACACCAGGACTGCCCTGCATATCTATCAGCTTGACTTCAGAGTATGTCCGGAGACCATGTGTGTCCCACCAACCTGCTCCTCTTCCTGGGTACCCATCTCAGGGGTGGCCCCAGCCCCCAGAAACCCATGTTCCCTTCCCCCCTGCGGCGAAGATGTGGGTGTCCTGTTCCGATCCCACCCTCCACACCCCCCCCCAGCCGAGCTCCCGCTGTGTCTCTGCTTCCATTCTTGCACCTGTGAATCTCAGAAGGGCTACCTGAGGACACCTGGGAACACCCTGAGAATCAGCCTGAAACATTCCCTTGCCTGGCTTCTGCCCCTTCCTTGGGGTCACCTGAGAGCACCCCCTGATGAAATCACCTCTACATGCATGCTTACCTCGGGCTCTGCTTCTGGGGACACCTGCCCGCCCAGCCAAGACCCAGCCACCCACACAGTCAGTGATTTCCTCTGGTTGCTGCTGCTTCTCCCCAACCCATCTGATGCAGACCATTCACTTAACACACAATCCTCCACCGCCTTCCATGGGCTCACAACTGTGGGGAGTGGGCAGGTGCCATCCCCAGCACCCCACCATGCTTCAGGCACGGCAAGGCTGCGGGTCCCACACTGCACCTGTACAGCCTGCGACACCTTTCCCTGTGTCAGGCGGGCTCTTCCTGGCCATCCAACCTGGTCGCTAGGTGCCCCTTTCTAGGACAAGGGCCCTGGTTGACTGCGCTGCTCTTTTCCCCCACGGCCCAGCCGCACAAATACTCATTTCTCCCTGAATGGATGAAGATGCGATGGCGCTCGAAATGAAGCAGATAGGAGGGACCTGAGCTCCGAGGATTTGCTCCTGGGCTGGAGTCCTCTCTGGGATCCATTATTTTCAAAGTTGTGTGGGCTGACACTCAATAGCTGCAAAAAGGCGTCACAAAGGACGAACCCAGCGGGGGCTGTCGGCGTCTGCGCAGGGCGCGGCGGCCACCGCCAGGCCACTGCGCGGATGCCTCCGGCCCACTGCGCTACCAGGGAGGCACCGCGGACTGCAGCTCCCAGCGCGCCCCGCGCGCCGGCGCGCCCCACGGAGCACGCCGGGGGTTGAAGTCCGGCCGCCGCCCCGACCCGCCCAGGCCCCGCCCGGCCCAGCCCCGCACCTCTGGGAGTGGTGAGCCAGGCGAAGGTGCCAGAGCGCGCGGCCCAGGCGCTGCTGCTGCAGCAGGAGCTGGCCCGGCGGCTCCCCGGCGCCGCCGCCGCCGCCGCCGTCGGCCGGCGAGCGCGGGCCCATGTTCTCAAAGTAGCGCGCCAGGAAGGAGATGGGCTCCGCGGGCCGCGCCTCCAGCACCTTGAGCAGGGCCGCGCGCAGCATCTTCGTCACGCCGACCTGCCGCAGGAAGTCCTCCTCGCTCTCGGTCGCGGTCGCCGCCTGGGCCGCCGACGGCCGGCCGCCGTCCGGGAAGCTGGCCGCAGGGGCCGCGGCCGGCCGCCGCCTCTCCAGGGCCGCCATCTTCGCCGGGGGCCGCGGGGCCGGAAGCGCCGCCTCGTCCCACGGCGCGCGGGCGCCGCGCGCCACCATCCCGGGGAGGGCAGGGGCGCCTGCCCCGCCGGGCGGCCGGGAAGGAGCTGGCGCGGCTCCCCCTGCCCTAGCCTCTCATGAGCGCGCGCCCTCCGGTTTCCTCTCAGTGGAGACGGCGGGCTCTCTGGGCGTAGACCCGGCCCCTCGACTCTGCCCGACTCCAAGATGGCTCTCCGGGAAGCGCGTGTCGCCGCTGCGCGCCGGGATGCGTGCCATCTCACCGGCGGGCAAGGCCCTGCTCAGCCAGTCCCCAGGGGACGCGTCTCCGCGGTCACCAGAGCAGCGGGCCGCAGGCGGGCGGGCACGGCGCCACCCCCCTTTCGGTTTTCGTCTCGGAGCCTTTGCGCTCGGCCCGGCCTTCGGCTCGCGTCGCGGGGACAACCCCGCCCCCGCCCTCCGCCCCACACGCGCGGTGCTTCCGCTCTGGGCTCCCGCGGCCCCTGGTGCGCGCGGGCGGGCGGGCGAGTAGCGCCGCCACGGCCCCCGGACCCCCGCCCGGACTACTACCTGTATACGCCGCCGGGGGGCGCTTCCTCGCGCTGCGTCCTTTGGCGTCTCCGCTGTCCCATGGGTCCCCAGCACCCGCAGGCCCACGGCCCTGGCACCTGTTCTGTTTGCAGCCTCGGTCTCCCTTCTCTCCTTTCGCTCCCTGATAAGCCGTCTCTCTGCTGCGTGTTTGTCCATAGCCCCCCCCCCCAAACACGTTCTCCGCTTATTCTCGAACCTGCAGCGTCCTCGCACCCAGGGAAAGGCACAGTGTGCCCGACCGCTCCAGGCAGAGCGCTGGCGGCCCAGCTCGGCCCCGTGGGGCCTGGGGTCAGTCCATCCTGTCTCTCTGAGAGTATCCCAGGGCAGAGGATCCCCGGGTCTAAGTATCACGAAAGGAACCACTGAGGTCGGGCCAGATGCTCTTTATTCTCCAGCTGGGGGTGGCTCCCCAGGGTCCCCACGGAGGAGAAACCGGGTGGCTGGAGAGCCTGGACGAGCCGGCCGACAGTGCGAAGGGCCCGTGATCAGCTCTCATGCTGTCCAGAACCCTGCAAACTGAGCACAAGGAAAGGCCGGCCACTTCGGGAGGGGCCACTGCGGATCCCTCTCAGTCTGGCGCAGGCGGAGCGGGGGGCCGGAGGAGCTGGCGGGCCTGGCTGTCAGCCTGCAGGCCTGCAGCGTTTCCACAGGTGGTAGGTGAGGAATACCAGGAGGAGCAGCGCCAGCACCAAGCTGCCGGTCCACAGCGCTTCGGGCGTCGGGGGGCTGCCTGGAGGGAAAAGCATCCGCAGCCTGAACACCTCTTTGCACGTTGTGGGGAGAAGCCCAGCAGAGCCTGCTAGGGGTGTCCAGATGTGACATGGGACTTCACAGCTTAGAATGTCTTTGAAATGTGCAAGACCCCTGGAATGTCCCCAGGACGTTCGTCTTTCGGAAAGCACTCGGGACCTTATGGTTAGGAGGGGGCTGTTCAGGGGCTGCACTGGAAATGCGGTTTCTTGGGGGTGGAGCAGGGCCGTCGGTGCAAAATGCACACCGCAAGAACGTGCTGTCTCGTTCCTACCCTTTTACACACTGCGTGTAGAAATGCAGTTTGTGATACACTGGTTCCGTGAAGTGGGCTATCTAATTCTAACTCGTTTGTACTGTTCTTCTGTGTGGCCACTGGAAGACTCCGAGTGGTTTCAGTGGCTGTGTCCTACTTCTATTTCACAGGCTGCCGTAGCCTCTAAAGCTCAGAGTTTACACACTGCATGCAATCTGCACGGTCTCTGATGTCTACCGTCATCACCACGCCAGGCAACTGTGCTCTCGCGGTGAGGGGGCCCTGGACCGTTGGGACACGGGCCGGGCAGGGCACCTCGGTGTCTGAGGTCCAGATGCAAGGCTTGCCTCCCTCCCAGCACCCCCAGCACCCACCCCACGCAAACTCACAGACTTCTGGGACTAGGTACAGACTGGCTGTCTGCCCCCCCGGGTCCAGGCGGCACTGGAACCAGCCCTCAGGGTGGCATCCAGCCCACGGCATGCTTAGCCGAGCTCGGGTGCCAGCCTCCCGCCTCTCGTAGGCCTCCAGGTGGCCGGGGGCCCGGGTCCAGCGCACAGCCGTGCCTGGGCCACAGGCCGCCTCGCACAGCAGCTCCAGACCTGCTGACATTGGCGACTGGTGGATCTCAGGGCGGCAGGGCCCGACGGAGCTGTTCTCGGGCTTGGGGTCAGGACTCCTGGAGCTGTGGCTGGAGCCCTGATGCAGGGTGGCCTCCGGGGAGGTTGTGATGGGGGGTTCCTGGGACGTCAGGCTGTGCAGAACTGAAAAGAAGGTACCTGCTTTTCTCCCCGGTACCCTGCGGCCCCTTATGCCTCAGTCGCCCCATCCATCTCCCTGCCACTATGGACCTCCTCCGACCTCAGTCTCTCCATCCAGACCACAGGGTTGGACCAGAACTGCTCCAAGCCTGGGGCTGGTTGGGTGGTTGCAGTGTATATCAGTGGGTTGAAGCAGGGTTGGGGTCCAGGGCGGGCCCCCCAACCCTGAGGGATCATCTGAATCTCCATGTCTTCCTCCTCCCAACTGGAGGGGGTGAGAGCCTCTCCCAGCGTCACTCGGGCTCCCAGGGTGGGGTCGGTGAGCACTGGACTTTGCTACAAGGGTCTGGGAGGTGGACAGAGGGGAGGATGCCTCTGACACACAGAGCACCCTGAGCCGGGCTCCCTGTTAACTGTCCTGTCGTTCACTGCTTGGCGAGCATCTGCTGTGTGCCTGCGTGTGTTGAGCACGATAATGGGAGTCATTCACTCATTCAGCATACACCCACTGAACACCCACGCTGCCCTGTGCCCCGCGCACTCTTTCAGCCCTGGACAAGCAGACACATTCCTGTTCCGGAGAAGCCAAGAGCAGGCAGGGCAGACAGTTAATGGGGAAAAAATGGAACGTGTAGGCTGTCAGATGTTGACCAAAGGTGTCAAACATTCAACAGAAGAGAAAGGGCTCGTGTGGGGGATGGAGGTCGGGGGTGGGGGGGAGAAATCTGGGGAGGAGCACTGCACTGTGGGTACGGCACCGGCAAAGTCCCTGGGGCAGGGCCGCGTCCGGCGTGGCTGGCTCAGGTGAGTGACGGCGAGCGGAGGAGGAGGAGGGCACGCGCCGCGCAGGGCCCTGCGTGTCGGGGGAGGTCTCAGGCCTTCGGCCTGAGGGAGGGGGACCCTGGAGGGCAGTGGGCGGAGGGGCAGGACCTGGCTCGGGTGCACCGGCGCCCTCCGGTGGCCACTGCGGGCAGGACAGACAGGAGCGGGGGACCAGGGCGGTCGGCACGTGCGCGGAATGAACGGATAACCCAGTTAGAAGCGCCGCGGCCTACGGTCGGGCCGGCTAAAGGTGGGCCGTCAGGGCAAGGGCTCAGCAGTTGCAGGGCGGACCCGGGTTAGGAGCAGCTGCTGGACCCCGTTTGTCAAGTCACAGAAGCCAGGAGAGGCCGGGTCGGCTTCCTGCGGGACGCCGAGACGCAGCCGGCCCGGGGCCCCGCGCGCTCACCTGGAATGGGCCGGCGGTGGCTCAGCTGCACGCCCGGCAGCCTCATGGTGGCCTGGCAGTAGAGGGTGGGCGGGGCCGGTGTCCCCAGGGGGGGCAGCAGCCAGCGCTCTGTCACTCGGAACAGCTGGCCGTCGCCCTCCTGGGGCTCCTCCCCCAAATCGTGGTCCAGGGCCTGCACCCCCTCCAGCTCCCGGTCCCCCAGGAGCAGGGACAAGGTGAGGGCGTCGGGGTCGGCGGGCGTGACGTTGTGGGCCGTGCAGGCCACCTCCTGGTCCTGCCCAGCCACCAGAGCCACTGGGGAGACGGTCAGCTGGTCTGGGAAGGCTGTGGGGAAAATTCGAGGTGGGAGGGCTGAGCCCAGAGGGCCGAGGAGGGGGCGTGGGAGGGGTCAATGGGGGCGAAGGGACTGCTGGTGGGCGGAGGTGTAAGGCCCAGTGGCCACACCCTGTGTGCCCCAAATATAAGATGCTAGGGAAGGGTCCAGAGCAGAAAGGGCAGGGGGTCCCGGGTTGGAGGTTTAGGGGTGTTTTGGGGGCAAGGCTGTGAAGCCTAGGAGGGCAAGGATGGTGGTGGTGGGGCACCACGCAGAGAATGGAAAGGATGGCAGAGCGACTCAGGAGCTTGCCATGAAGGCTTGGAGCTGCGGCGGAGTGGTTGGGGCAGTCCCGGGAGACTCCGGAAGAGGTGGCATAGGGTCAGAGACAACACAGGGCTGCTGGGTGGGCCGAGCTTGTGCCAAGGCGGCGAGGGGTGGAGAGGTGGGGCTCACCGAACACCAGGAGCTGCACCTTCTGCTGGAAGGTGAGGTTCCCGCAGGAGCCCACGCACACGCGGGTCCCCGCCTCAGACAGCGAGGCGTTTAGCACGGAGAGGACGCTGCTGCCGGCGCCCGACTGCACGGCGCCCAGGCTGGTGTCCAGGCCCCGCCACTGCACAGAAGCGGCCCTGTGGCCCTCGCAGGCCAGGCGACAGGTGAGCTGCCGCGACCCGCCCAAGGCCACCGCCACCACGGGCTCGCGGGGCTCCACCTCCAGGCGCCCACCTGCGGGCACACGGCGCGCTCAGCCCCGTCCGACGACGCCCAGAGGCCGCGATCCCCTCCCTCGCTGGACCCCACAGCACCCCCTGAGTCTTCAGCCTCCCCACCCCCCACGCGCCCGCCCCTCCCCTGGAAGGGCTTCGCTGGCGTCTCAGCCCCCACTCGCGCTCACCGTGCCCTTGCTGTAGGAGCCCCGCCACGAGGAGAAGCCGGAGGGCCAGGTCGCACTCCATACTAGGTCCCCTGCTCTGTCCCCCACCCCCGAGGGAGGTGTCTTAAATGGTGACATCGCAGTGACCCCACTTCTCCGCCCCCCAGCTGCTCCCCCGGGGTTTTCCGAGGGGTTTCTGCCGTGACCCCCGACCCTGGAGGCGACAGAGAGGCAGGGACTGGGGGCCAGAGATGGGAGGGCTCGGCCGAGGTCACACGGACGGGGCGGGAGGGTCTGGCCCGATTCCAGGCCTCACTTTCCGAGACGGGAAGATCGGGAGACTCGGTGGAGAAGGCATGGGCGACCGCGGAGGTGCGGGGAGCGGATTCAGAACGAGGCCGCAGTGGGCGGGACCTCAGCGTCCCTGCCGTGCGTGGGTGAGTGGGCTGCGGAGAGCGGCTGCTTCCCACTCCCCAGGGGGCTGGGTTCTCCCAGGGGTGATGGAGCTGAGGCCCACGAGTGCTTGGGATGTGTCACGACCTGCCCCTGCACTCGTCTCCTCTCTGTCCCGTGGGCAGACTGGTGGGAGCCTGGGGGCCAGGCAGGGGGCTGACGCCACGCTCTGTTATGCCGGGGACCTGGGTCTGGTGTCCACAGGAGAGGGCTGGGAAGGGACCTGCCTGGCTCCCCACCACCGCAGTCGTGGGCCGGGCCTGAGAAACCGCATCTGCATCCTCCACCCTCTCCTTGGCGTCTCCGCCGGGTCCCGGCTCCCCTGTCTGCTCCAGGCAGTTTTAGAAACACCCTTCCGAGCCTGTGTACCCCAAGGCTGCCTGTGGCAGAAGGGAACACACCCCACTCCTCACTGGCTGGAGCCCTGGGGTCGGGCAGCCTCAGGGCCTTTGCTGGTTGTGCCCTCGCCCTGCTCAGAGTTCTCAGACGCCTTCTCACCGCCCCTCGTGACTGTGCCACTATGTCCCAGCACACTTCCCTCGCAAGTCCCCTGGACCAGGGGGATGCTGGCCACTGTGGCCCCAGGTCCCATCACAGCAGGCACACCGGAGGGAAAGGGTGGGGGCACCCTGGTTTGCCACTCTTAACCGCAGGGTGTGGTCTGTTTCTCGGTTTGCAGGGAGCAGCCAGGCGATGGGGTTCTGAGCACCACCCCGCATCTGCCTGCCTCTCCTCAGCCTGTCAGAGGCAAAAGCTAAGATCCAAGAGGAGAGGCTGGGAGCAGAGGGGGGAAACTGAGGCTCAGAGGGGCCGGGAGCAGAAGAGCAGAGGGAGGCCTCCCAGGGGGAGGGCCCGGTGCCCTGGCCCCGCCCCCTCCTCCGCAGTGCCGGGAAAGGCCGCACAGGAAGGTGGGCTCCAGACCGTGACCGCCGCTGGCCGGAGGCGCGGGCCCTTCCCGGGAAGCTGGGCCCTTAACCCGGGCGGGGGGCAGCGGGCCCGTTGAATGGGCCTCTTCCCAGCCCTGACCCCGCTTCCTGCGGCCCTCCCAGCGGAGGCCCCTTGGTGGGTGTGACCCAGCCTTCTGCGCCCTGCCCCCCACTCGCCCACTTCAGGCTCCCAGGTCTGCGCTCTGCCCCCGTGAGTGACGAGTGGCCCTGCCCGGGGACGCCCACGCGCTGGGAGAGCGCCAAGGAGAACCCTGGGATCTGGAGGGGGCGTCGGCGGCGGCCCCGGAGGACCGGGCAAGGCGCGTATGGAGAAAGCGTGGGCAGAGGTAGAGCCTGGCTGAGGGAGGGCGGGCTGCAGAGAGGGAGGAGAGGGACTGGGGTGGGGGTGGGGGGGAGAAAGAGAGCAACGGGCCTGGCGGAAGGGTCCAGTGGACCCCAGGGTTAGGCAGAGGGACCCCTGGAAGCCTGAGGCCAGCGGTAGGGATGGCCTGAGCCGATGTCCCGCTCCCGGGATGTGTGGTCTTGTCCCTGGGAAGCTGAGCCCATGGGAGTCATGGGTCGGCAGGGCTGAGGTCCTCGCTCTGCGCCCCCCCCCCCCAAGCCTGAGCTTCCTGCACAGCCTTCCCTCCGATCCTCCTTCCCGGCATTGTCCCCACCCGGGAGGAAGTCCTCAGCGGCCTTGGCAGGAAGCTTTCTTCCCACAGAGGGTCCCAGCCCCCCCTCCAGCACCAGACATCCTGGCCTCCAGGTGCACCTTCCCACTGGTCCCCACAGGGGATGGGCTGAGGAGGGCGCCCAGGCGAGGGACCCTGAGGAAACGCCCATTCCCTACAGGGGCCCCCTTCACCGCCAGCTGGGCAAGCTCCCCTCACTCACACCTCTAGTCAGTTGGGTCACTGCGGCTCTTTCTTAGGAATGGGCTGGCTCATTTGTGACCTTCGTTGGGTACCCCACCCAGGTGTGGTGCTGGAGGACCTCAGGCCCAGGATGTGAGCCTGAGCCCTGCCGCCGCAGGGCCATGCCCTGCCTTGGCGGGTCTTGGGGGTAGTGGGAGCCTGCGCATGGCAGATTCATAGATGACCCCTCAGAAGGCAGGAATCGCTGCGCTAGTCCATCGGGCTTCCGATCCCCTGGCGGCTCCCGAAATCACCTGGCTGAGCTAGGCCAAGGTGGCATGGCAGGAGGGCTGGCACTACGACACCTACCACCACTGCCACAGAGTGCCTGTGAAGACACCGTTACTCGATGAATTTCTGCGAAGCTGAACCCAAATTTGGCAAAACAGGTGGCGGGTGGCTGTCCCAGGGCTGTCGAGGCCGGCGGTCTGCATGTTGCATGGCCCGCGGGCTTTCCGAGGGCCTGAGATTTGTCGTGAAGAGTGTCCAGGGGAGGGGACACTTTGATATGTGACATCCGGTTCAGATGACTGGCCTCCCCGGGGCCTGTGGCTTGCCCTCCACCCAGGGCAAAGGGCTTGGGCTGGCAACCCTGAGGGAGGTGGACGGGTAAGGGTGGGAGTCTCTGAGAGTGCCCAGGCCCCTCACCTGCCCCACAGGGCGGAGTGACATGTGTTGCTGAGAGATGATTGGGGGTGCTGGCTCCTCCATTCTGGGCCCGGGGCTAACACTGGTTAAATAAAGTACGTCGTACTTTACGTGTTATAAAACTCATTCTTTTACTTATGCCACCCGTTTCCTTTGTTTTTCGATGTGGCTGCTAGAGGATTTAAGTGACCTGTTCAGCTCCAATTCCATTTCTGGCGGGCATGGGGCCCCGGCCCTGGCTGGCTTTGCGGCCTGTCTGGGGCACAGAATGGACATATCTTCTGGTCAGGTGGTGAGCTCCCCTCTCCACTTCACCTCAGGCTATTTTAAAGGGCTGAGATGGTGGTTCTCACCTGAGGGCGAGCCTTCCCACTCCCTGCTGGACACTGATGACATCTAAGGAACATCCGTGGTTGTTATAACTGAAGTTGCTCCTGGCATCAAGTCGGTGGGGGCCAGGGATGCTGCTCAACACCCTGCAATGCCCAGAGAAGTCAGGCCCAAATGCCAGCTGGGAGCGGCAAAGTTTGGGAAACAATGGGTGGGAAGGGCGGCTGGTGGAGGGCTCGGGAGAATCAGGTCCACCTGACGGTAGCAGGGAAAGGGCTGGAGGTCACCCTCAGCGCCCAGGCCAGACTTGTCAGGGAAGTTTTCTGCCCAAGAAGCTTCTTGCACGCGGAGGGTCTGCACCTGTGGCACAACTAGAGACAGGGGCTTGGGCAGCTTCGAGCCTGGCAGCCAGGACTAGGTGATGAGATGGGGCCAATCGCAGAGCCGATGGAGGTGGAGTTGGGGTGCTTCTGCAGGGAGAGTGGGGAAACGGGGTGCAGGACTGTGCCTGACTGTCTAGAGAAGGGGACTGGTGGACTGGGCTGGGTTTGGGGGCCCCGGCTTGTCCAGATACGCGCTGGGTGCTCCGCACGCACGGCCAGGGGCGAGGACGGGGCGGGGTGCCGGGTCTGGCCGGCGCTCGGGTACTCATGGCCCCGCTATCCTTGGGGACGATCCTCTTGGACAGCTGGACGCTGCGGTTCACCCGCTTCTTTTTGCCAGTCATGGTGCCCCGCCGCCGCACCCAGCTCCGCTCGGCCCTGCGGGGCGCCCGCATCCTGCAGTCCGGCGCCGCTGGGGACGCTCCGGCTCCGGCTGCGACTCCCGCCGCGGTCGGCAAACCCGGGCCGGGCTCGGGCTCCGCAGGCGCAGCGGCTCCGCCCGAAGCCCCCCGCAGCGTCTGCGTCCCGAGGCGGCCGGACTACAACTCCCAGCATGCCTCAGGGCGCAGGGGGTCCGCGGGCCGGGGCTGCGTTTCCCACGAGGCCGCGCGCGCCGCAGGACCCCTACAGCCCCGAGTTCCGACGCGCCTCTCGGAGCATCTGGACCCCGCGGGACCCGAGTCGCAGCTGGGGGACGTGCGTGAGGAGCTGCGCGTCCCGCGGCCCCCCGGCCACTCGTCGAGCTTCTGTAAACAACGCGCATCCCTCAGTTCTCCAGACGCACTGCGCTGTCCAGCACCAGGGACAGGGGCGGGTCTCGCGGAACCCGCGAACGGCCTGCACCGCCCGGCACCCCTGAGCCTGGACCGCCGCAGCAGCTTGGTGCGTTGGTGTTGAATGAACGCACAGAAGAACGTCGCTGGGATCGGAGTCCGAGGCCGCAGTGTCCCTGCTGTCACCCCGGGGCTCGGATCGCGACGCCAGGAGTTGCTATGGCACCTCGAGTTGCGAGGGGGCTGGGGTCAGGACGACAAGGGTCGTGTGGCCACGATGGAGTTACGCTACTAAGGCAGCCGGGGCCTATTGCCTGTTTCGGCGTCAAGGTGCTAGGTAACTGGACTGGTACATCTAGGCATGGGAGGACGTTTCTGGGGACTGGCATGATGGCGCTAGAGCCCACGGCGTGTTGAGGGGCGGTTTTGTCACAGGAGTCCCTCTGTTACAGTCTGAACAGTTGCTAGGAATGAGGGGTACTCCTGGATTTGACAGATATTTATTGCGTGCCTGCCAGTTGCCAAGTATTGTTCTGGTGCGAGGGTGACAGCAGAGCGAGACGGGCAGACCCCTACTTGAGGAGCTTGCATTCTAATGGGTTGGGGAACCTGTCTCTCTGCACTCTGCACTATAAGCAGGCAGCCGTGTCCCTGGAAATGTCAAGGGTCGGCTACCCCGCCCCGCAGTGCGGCTGGTTCCTGTGGTGTGAATGGTTCCTGTGGTGTGAATACTCCTGCTATGGTCGATTTCAAGCTGCCAACGGGACATCGGCCAGCTCACAGACAGCAGCTCGCCACTGTGCATCGGGTCAGTGCGCCACGACATCAGCCGGTGACACGCACCGTAGGGCAAAGAAAAGTGAGACGGGAGGGGCATTGGCAGTGTGGCGCTGGGCCGAGTCCTGGGACTAAGTTGGATGATGGGAGAGAGACGCGTTCAACTGCGGAGGCCTGAGCGGAGCCTTGAAGGGCATGCGTCAGCTACCGGAGAGTGCGATCTCGGTCCGAGGTACAGTGAGCGCGGAGGCGCGGAGGCGGGAGCTGCCTGGTGGGCTTCAGAAAAGCAAGGCGGGCAGAGGGGCTGCACTGGGGAGGGGGTGATGAAGCCAGAGAGAGGAGAGAGGACCTTCTCGGGTAGGACTTTGTGGGCTCCAGGGCAGGCTGCTGGGACCCCTCTCCCGCCACACCCCCAGTCCCTGAATACTAGCCCTTCCTTCCTTGAACCTCAGTGTTCTCATCTGTAACATGGGACTCTGTGGTTATGCAGCTGGGTACCCAGCAGGACAGAGAGCTGCTCCAGTCTCTGCTCCACCCCGTGTGGAGAGCCAGCAATTTCGGGGAGAGGCAGACGGGGAACCTGGCCAGCTCTCCGCGTTCTCATCCTCTGGGAGGAACAAGGCTTCCTTGTTAGAGGCCCCGCCGAAAAAAGGGGCAGGCGGCCGGGGAGCCACATGAGTGTGAGCCAGGGGGCTGGCCACTGGACAAGGGACAACTCAAGGCCCTGGGGAAGTGGGAAGTGACAGATCATGGCAGCTGCAAGGGCAGAACGTGAGCCGACCCTGGACGGGGCCAGCGGCTCCTGTGAACGCCTGGCCTGCCACCGCACCTGTGTCAGGGACAGGAAACAGCGAGTCGTCCAGTGAACCCAGCCGCGGGGGTTGTCCCCCCCCCCCAGCGGTTGTAGAAGGTGTGGTGGGAACTCAGCTCGGTGGCAGCCACAGCGTGCACCGGGGCGCTCCTTCCCCCTTTCTTCAGCGGTGTTTGTTGTACACCTGCCATGGGCAGGCCACGTTCTGGACCGTGACGACACGAGAGCAGCTCCAGCGTGTGCTGCCGCGCGCGTGTGCCTGCGTGCCACACGGAGGAGCTGGCAGAAATGGGAAGCGCACGACCGCCGGTTCGCCGCTGTTCTGGCTTCCTTCTTTCTCACACACGTCAGCGCCCCTGCTCTGTCCCCAAACTTCCTCTGGCCCCCACCCCACTCTGGCAGAGGCCACGTGCCACAGCGAAGAGCGGCTTCCACCCCCAGTCCTAGACCCAGGAATAAGTCCTGCCAGGCCTAGGAGAGCTGGGAGCAGCCCCCGCCCCAGTGCACCCTGCGGGTGAGCGCCGGCCCGGCCGACGCCGTCCGCGCAGCCTGGGCCGCGGGGACTCTGCGCTGGTGAACGCGTGTGTGGTTTGAAGCGACTGCGTTCGGGGGAGTTTGTCACGCGGCGTGACCAGCGACAGCCCAGTCTTGAACAGCTGGCTGCCCGCCCGCCGGCGTCCACCGGCACCTGCCGCAGGAGCCCCAGACTCAGCTCCCTGACTGAGCTCTAGACCGCCCCGAGCCTGCCGGCCGCGCCCCGCGGGGTCTCAGGCCCGATCCTGGAGGCGGCCTCAGCATCTCTGTTCCCCAGTCCCCCCTACGTCACGTCTCCCGCAAACCCTGCCCGCCCGGGTTGAGGAGGAGGCACGGAACCGACCAGCTTCTCCGCCGCGCTCTGCGCTGCTCTCCCGCTGTCCCGCGCCGCAGCGGTCCAGTCATCCTTCCGCGCAGCCACCAGAGGGCGCCCGCGAGCCCCCGCCCGCCGCCTTCCACGCCTGCCACGTCCCCGGGGGTAAAAAGCCCAAGTCCGCCCGCGCCCATGGGACCCTGCGCGGCCCGCCCTGCCCCTCCCTGCCTCACGCCTCCTTCTGGCCCCCTCACGCCTTCCGCTCCAGCTACGCAGGCTTCTCCGCGGTTCCCGGGACAGCCAGGGTCCATCTGGCCTCAGGGCCTTTGCACCTGCAGTGCCCCCCCTCCCCCGCCCCGCTGGCGTGCGCTTTCCCCGGCCTCCCCCGGCTCCGTCCTCGCCGCGGCAGTACGTGCCATCCACGGGAGCACTCCCTGGTCCACCGTCTGACAAGACCGAGCAGGGAGTGTCTTGTTCCCGCCTGTTTCCCAGCGCCTCGTGCCTGGAGCACACAGATCCAACCGGCCGGGCTATCAGCAGGGTAGGGGCTGTGACTCAGGGGTCATCGCATCCCTCAGGACTCTGGTGCCTGGGGAGGTGACGTCCCTCCCGGCGTGCTGGGGCGGGAGCCTTCTGCTCTCACCCCCCCCCCCCAATCTTGGCTCCTCTTCCATTCTTCCAATTCCCTCTCTTCTGTCAATGAAGATGCATTAAAACCATGCGTATTTGCATGTGCTTGGAAATAATTAGCATCTCATTTACATACAATTTACTTGGTAGTTGGGAAGAGCTCTGAGCTGAAGGAGAAGAGTCACAGAGAGAGGCCGGGAGGGACCCGCGAGCTGCAGGGAGGGACCCGCGAGCTGTAGGGCGCTGAGCTCAGTCTGGGTGGTGGTGGGGCTCTGGGGTCCTCACAGACATGCTCCACAGGCTCAGGCGGCCATTCCAATCTGGTCCTGCCCTGTGTTAGCTCTTGGTTCCTTCCCAAGTCACAATGGGAAACTGAAGCAGCTGGGTCCGAGTCCTGGCTGGAAGCAGTGGCCCCAGCGGTCTGCAGTCCATGGCAGGCCGCTGTCCCCGGGCTGGGAGCCTGGGCGTGGGCTGGGCTGGGTTCCGGGAACAGTCTCCACAGGGCCCCTGTCCTCCCTGTGCCTGGCTGACCTCAGTGGGGGGTTCCCTGGGCTCCTGCACTTCTGGCCAGGTTTGGTCACTGGGAGGCTCTGACTGGCGGGAAGAGAGACAGGTCGGGGTACCTGTCTGTCTTTTCCCTCCTCAGTGAGGCCCTGGCATGCTGCTCCTTCTGGAAAAAAGCAAATGGCTCCTCCAATGTTGGGGATCCACGGGTGACTGAGGGCAGAGCTGACTGTGGGCTCATTTGCTGGCCAAGGCTCACGGGTGGAAGGAGGGCAGGTGCAGGCCCTGAGCTGGGAACTCTCTTAGTGACTCAAGGGATGGCCAGCCAGCTGCCGTGGCCGGAATGGAGTGAGCGATTGAGGGGTGCGGGCAAGGGCAGAGGGGACAGGGAGTTTCATGTGACCCTGAGGGCCTGGCTGTTCTCTGTGGGGCGGCAAGACTCCACCGTGGATTGTCAGCTCTCCTGGAAAGCTGGGCTGGGCTTGGACCTGGAAGAAGCCCTTGACCCTTAGCTTTGATTAAAATTGGAGTCACAGAGTCCTGGGTTCAAGTCCCAGCTCTGCTGATGAGTTACCAAGGGACCTGCGCTTGTCACTTCTGCTCCCTGAGCCTCGATTTTCCCACCTGAAAGCCACAGGCAAGGTTAGGTGCGGTGCCTCCCTGGCCGAGATGCTGTGACCACCAGATGATGCTGCTTGCTCGACCTTGCATTCCTGATGTTGCTCATCTGTGTCTTCCTCTTGCGTCCTTGATCTGCCTGGCTAGGACTTTATCAAATTTGTTGATTATTGTCAAGAATAAGTTTTTTTTTTTTTATTGTGGGTGGGCTTATGCTAACTCTTCCCATGGTTTTCTATCTCATGCACTTCCACTGATGTTTTTCATCTCCTTCCTGCCACTTTTCTTCTTGTTCTAATTTTTTAAGGTGGAACGTTAGGTCATCAATTTTAAGAATTTTCCTTTTTTCTAATACCGGTGTTTCAGCTTCATTCGGTGACCTTTTGCACAGACTAGCACGTTTTGGTTCAGAGGGTAAGAAACACGTTAAAACGACGTTGCGGAGCTGAGCGTCGGGCGTGCAAATTGTGACTCAGTGCGATGTTAAAATCAGTGCGGAATGGGCCTGCAGTGCAACCGCCAACACCAGACAGAGGAAGAGACGGGGATTCGAATTCTGTGCGGCCCATGTCCCTGAGCCCCGCCTAGGAGCCTGGCATAGCGCCGCCGGGGGCTCGAGTCCACACTGGGCTGGGGAAATAAATCCCTGTCGGCTTCTGGGAGGCAGCAGCTGCTCCGGGGGACCACGTCGCCTCCTTGCCGTTCTTGCTCCCGGCCCGTCCCCTTGACCTCTCCTCCTGCCTTTTCAGTGCATGACCCATCCCCTTGACCTCTCCTCCTGCCTTTTCAGTGCATGACCCTTCCCCCCCCAATGAACACTCGCCAGCCCCCGTGCTGCCAGCTGGGGCTCCTGGCCCTGCTCTGTGTCTACTCACATTCCGCGCCTTCGGACACGCTGCGCTCACTTGCTCACTTGTTGCTTATTTCTTTCCCCGCCCAAGAACATCAGCCTTTCTTCTGTCTGTCCTGTTGTGTCCCCACCGACTCAACAGAACCTAGTATACAGTCAGTGCTCGATACGTGCTTGTTGGAGGGAGGAAGACAGGAAGGCAGGCAGGAAGAGGGCAAGCTGTGCCTCAGTTTCCGCAGCTTCAGAAATGGGGCCACGCTGCCCATGACCTGACAGTCCCTCCTGCTACAAGGCTGTGGGTGTCACGTTTGTGGCTCCAGCTCCCTGGGGCCAGCTCTCGCCCCAGCTGCCCAGCTCTGCCGGCTCCCAGGGGACCTGCTCTGCTGACACGGGATTCTTTCCTGGACTGTCCAGCCATCTGGCCGACACTTGATCCTGGCCTCGCTCCTAGGCCCAAGGCCCACCAACCAGCATGCTTGGGCCAGCGGAGGGACAAGGGGCCGTCTGTGCGGCCACTGGGAGGGTGTGGCGAGGCCAGGGCTCTGCCAACACCGGCAGAAGCCTCGAGGACTGGGGACGGCACTGGGACCTGTGGCCCACAGTGGTTGTGGCAGAGGGGACAGCACCAGCTGTGGGCGCTGCCCAGACCTGGGCTCCCTGCAATCCCTCCCCTGGTCACCATGGGGACCCTCAGATGCGACCCCACTCCACGGCTATCCATGGTGCCTCTGGGCTGGAGGGCCACAGAGTGCCAGATTCCGGAGACTGGCCTGAGGAAGACCTGTGGGATGGCCACCTTAGGGGACGGTACGTGCTGGCTGTAGGGGAGGGGCAGGGTGGCGGGACCCTTTCTGGGGGCCTTCGAGGGGTCCGCACGCTCCCCCAACCTCAGCTCTCTGCCCAGTAGGGCGGGCGTGAGCATCGCGTTTCTGTGGCTCCTGCCTGCGCCCCACCCGATGAGAACGGGCCAAACACCCTGCTTGGTGCCGAGGGGACAGCCGTGGACAGAGCGTCCACAGGCCGTAAGGACAGACGCTGGGAAAGCGGTGGGCAGAGCCCGTCAGTGGACGGGTCCTGAGCCTACCGTCCGGACGCTGACACTGACTGCGGGACCGCAGTCAGGCCGCCAGCCGGCGCCACCGTTGCCTCATCTGCAACAACACGTCTGGAGCAGGCTCTGTGGCCGGGCTTCCCGGCTCTGTGGCACTGACGTTCTCGCAGAGGCCACCACGCGCTGCGATTGCGACTGTGTCTCTGTGTCTGGGCCTCAGTTGACCTGCAGGCCCCCCGGCAGGAGGCTGCCGGCCCTGGGCCCCTCCCCATGATCCACGCTTGGCTCACAATGCCCAGCCTGCTCTCCCCTCCCTGCCATGGAGGGCGGCTGGGGGCCTGGGTGGGAACTCAGGGGCTGGGCTCCCGGTTTCGGGGGACCTCACGCTGGGCTATGACCTGAGGGCTTTGGTCGCAGGCTCTGGGCCAGGCTTGTACGTCCTGCCGTCCACCGTCGGCTATATCAACCATGACTGCACCAGGGTGGCCGGTCCTGCCTACTCACTGCTCCGAAGGCCCAGCGAGGGTAAGCCCAGCCGGGGTGGGGGTGGCATAGGGCCTCTGGGGGCCTCCTGGCTTCCAGCCTTCGCCAGGAGCATCTCCTGCCCGATGGAGCCAGGCCTCATGGCAGGGGCTGCTCGCCCCTCCACTTGCTGTATGACCTCACCCTCTGTTTTCCCCCTGAGGACCGGAGTGGAAGGGGGCATCGAGTGGAGGGTGGGCCCGTGCTTGCCGTCCACTTTGCACTAGTCTTGCTGCTTGGCTGCTCCATGCCTCGGTTTCCTCCTCTGTAAGCAATGACAGCCTGTCCTTCACAAGCCATCAGGCCCCTGAGGGAATCAGCATCACACCGGTCCCCAGGGAGGACAAGAACTTAGCCCGTGGCCCAGAGCGACCTGAGCTCTAGGTTCTACCCCTTGTCACGGGACACAGCTTGGAGTTGGGTGACTGCAGACAGTGCAGCATGCTCGGGGACTTCCCCGAAGTGGCGGCAGGGTGTGGGAGGGTTAGGCGGAGGCCCCGGGAAAGGAGCGCCAGGTGGAGCTTGCAGCACAGCAGAGGCCTGGAGGTGGGAAGTGGGAGGTGGAAAGTGGAATGGGTTGGGGTGTGCTCATCTGTCACGAACGTGCTTCACGTGTGTGCCCGACATCATGTGTGTGAACATACACGTTCACACGTATACCAGGGGACGCCTGTTACACCTGCTGTACATTGATACTTGCATGTGCTTTTCCAAGGAGCCGTGGCAGTCACAGTCATGGGCCCCAGGTCTGAAGTTCCAGGCTCTGGGCCATCCCCGGCCATGGACGGTCACTTTTTAAAGCCCTCATCCAACTCCCGAGGAAAAGGCGGCATGGACAGCGACAGGGCTCACAGAGGCTTGGTGGTCTCAGAGCGTCGCGCGAGGCAGGGGAGAGTCTGAGGGCGGGGCAGCTTTGATCAGGAGGGTACAGAGCACTCATCGCGACAAAGTCAAAGTGAGACCCAGGCCCTGGGTCATGACAGTCACACCTTGGCAGGCTGAGGGCCTGTCCTCCACGCTGGGGGCATCCAGAGGGCAGAGAGCCTTGGAGCCAGCAGGAGCCCTTGGCAGGGGCAGCGGGGCCATCACAGGTGTCCTCAACACCCAGCTCCTCTTCCTCAGCATCTCCACTGGATACCAGCCCCGGGCCGGTCTACTTCCTGGACCCCAAAGTCACCCGGTTTGGCCGCAGCTGCACCCCTGCCTACTCCATACAGGGCCGGGGCAAGTCTCGGGGTGAGTGTCTGCCCTGTGCTGCCCCATGGGACCCCACCCTTTTGGGGGCTCTGTGACTCTCCTGCCTCTGTCTTCTTCTTCCCTCCCATCCCCTCGTTCTTGGAATGATGAACCGCAAGACCTCAGAGGCGGGGCCAGGACCCTAAGGGACCCTAAATGGGCTAAGTGTGTCAGGCGATGTGCCATGCGGGCAGCTGGGGCTCACCCTCAGCGCCAGGAGACAGCAGGGCACAGCAGGGGTGGTGGCAGATGTGCAAGTCCCCTTCCCAGGCTGCGAGCAGCTCACTTCCACCTAAAGCACCTGACTTAATCACCTGATTCCAGTCTCCCACCCATCCACACTTGTCTTGTCAACTGTCATCCGTCTGCTCATTCACTCACTGACCCATCCATCCATCCATCCATCCACCCACCCACCCATCCACTCGCCCCTCTATCTACTCACCAACATACCCGCCTATCCACCTGTTCACCATGCTGTCCATTCATTGATCCACTGACACACCCATCCATCCACCCGCCCACCTGTCCATCCATCACCCATCCGCCATCCATCCATCCATCCATCCATCCATCCATCCACTCATCCATTCCTCACCCCCTTCCCTTCCACTTACCCGTCCAGTCAAATGTGTCTTAGGCCACTGCTGGGAGTTGAAGTAGATGCACAACTCCTTGCTTTTAGTGAGCACCCAGAACGATGGCGGAGTCAGACCCAGGAAGGGACCATCCCATTTACATGTGGCCATGTCTGGAGAGAGGGGAACACCCAGGCGGGACCATCCCATGACGAGCTGCCTAGAAGGAGAGTGTGGGAAAGCCAGCAGGGAGGAGGGGACTTTGGGGCTGTCTAGAAAGGGGAGAAGCAGCTCCAGGGGGGTGGGAGTGGAGAAAGGGGGAACAGCTGGCAGAGGGCTGGGCTTGGGCCGTGGCCTGGAGAACCGAGAGGGAACAGGTCATGCGCGGGAGTGGAGGA
Organism: Cynopterus sphinx; assembly: GCA_030015415.1. Classification (NCBI taxonomy): domain Eukaryota; kingdom Metazoa; phylum Chordata; class Mammalia; order Chiroptera; family Pteropodidae; genus Cynopterus; species Cynopterus sphinx. The sequence goes on along the minus strand of CM057390.1, from coordinate 36,489,916 downwards.
TGGAGAAGTACCTCCGGGCTTCTTCAGAAGTGTTGTGAGCTCCGGGGTGTGCACGGGCCGCGGGGAGCCATGCACAACCCTTGGCAGGAGAGGACCCTGTCCATGACCCACCGTCCTCCATTTGCACAGGTCTGGAGGTGACGCCAGGCCCCGGGGCCTACAGCCCTGAGAAGGCAGCCCCTGTCCGCCAGCGGACTTCCCCAGCTTTCACCCTGGGCTCCCGCCTGCGCCCGCGGCCCCTGGACACCTCGGTTCCTGCCCCCAACGCCTACACCCTGCCCCCGCTCTGGGGCTCCCAGGTCTTCGTCAAGCCCAGCAGCCCCAGCTACACGGTGCTGGGCCGCACACCCCCTGCCCGCCCCCCGCAGGACCCCGCCGAGTTGCCAGGCCCTGGCCAGTATGACAGCCCAGACCCCAATGCCTACCGCCAACGCCCGCCTGCCTTCACCCTGCTGGGCCGGCCGCGTGCCCCGCGCCCCTGGAATGAGACGCCCGGCCCTGGCACCCACAGCCCTGAGGGGGTCACCATGACCAAGGCCCGGGCCCCGGCGTTTTCCATGGGCATCCGGCACTCCAGAAGGGCCACCACCATGGCCATAGATACTAGCGGCCAGGGCCTGGGCCGGGCCTCGGTTTTCCCACACTGAGCGGGGTGTGGGCAGGCCCCCTGGGGTCTGGAGAAGCCGGGGGCAGGGAGGCGTCTACTACCTTCCCCCTTTTCTGAAATGTCCAAGGCCCTTCTAGGCCACCTGCTTCCTCCAGTCCCCGGGCTGTGACCCCACAGTCCTGCGGAGGCTGAGCCTCCTTCCAGCGCCCCAGTTTCTTCTCTCCTGGTCATGCCAGGCCAAGCCAGGCCAGGCGGAGAAAGGGACACCCCTGGCCCTCCCCAGTGGCTGGCCGGAGATGGAGCTTCCTGTGTCCTAGAACTCGCTGTCTACGCTGCTGAGGCCTGCATCCCTGACACAGCTCAGGTTTCTGCCAAACTTGGGCTCTTCCCCGCTTCTCATGGAAGCACAGCTGCCTGCCCTGGTCCCAGCCCCAAACCAGGCTGTGAGCAGCCCTGAGCCCCTCCGCTCCCACCCACGCGCTACCTACTTGCCAGTAAATCTCTGTGGCACCAAAATCTGTCAGCATCATGTGTGTATGTCCATTACCCATGGTCAGTTTACCTCACAGAAAGGTCTGAAACACTGTTCTCAACACCCAGGACCCCAGCTCTGCAGCCCCTGGGGGCCTGCATGGGGCCGGAGGAGGCCTCCAGGGTTTGCGGAGGCCAGAGGCAGAGCCAGGGCTTTAAGCGGTGGGAGCCGGAGGGGACATGGAAGCTGGGGTTTGAAGGATGTATAGAAGTTCGATGTGTTCGAATATCTATCAATAGGTGCCCTGCAACAGTCCAGACATTGATAAAGGTCACTCAAGCTTCACAGCAACTCAGGAAGCAGGTGATGTTTACTGAGACTGGATCCTTGTCCAAGGGCTGTGAGCCCGAGTGTTGGATGCCAGGGGCTCTGTTCCTGCCATTTTTCCCTAGGCTCAGGGAAGACACACATGGATGGTGTCATGTGACGAGCCCTCTGTGTGATGACACCTGAGCCCAGGCCTTAAAAACTTCCTGACCCTGAAAAGCCCTGACCCAGGAGCTCGGACGGGACAGATGCCATCAGGCATCTCTGGAGAAGACACTGGGCAGTGCTGCCGGCAGAACAGGGTGCGGAGGGACGGAGCCGGTATTAGCTTCCTCCCCACTGCCCTCCCCCCCATGCCTGGCGGTGTCCCAGACGACTAAGGGACCTTACCCGCCCTCGTCAAAAGGCACACGGTCCCCTTAAGCACGGGGGTGGGGGACCGGACGCCCTCCTCACAGGAGACACACCCAAGCCCCTCATAGTTCCCAGGCAGGGGGACCACAGCAGACATGCAGCACGCTCAGGTTCAGCTGGGGGCTCCTGGCCCCCACATGCGTTTCCTCCACTCACCCCGGGCCCCACAGAGGCATGTTGGCGACCACGCGTGATAGTCACCGGCGTCAGGCGGCGTCACCTCCCTAATCAGCGCCCGCCGCCCGCGATGTCGCGGGCCAATCGCGGCTTCGCGCGCCGCCCCCCACCCCCCGGCTCTGCCCCGCCTCCTCCTGCAGCCGCGGGCGCGGCTGGGCGGGCTGAACTCTTCTCCGGGTTTATCGATCCGGCTCCCAGCGTTTTCCCCGCCCCCCTCCTTTTGTTTCTCGGCCTCAGCCCTGCCCGGGGCGGGGCGGGGGGTAGGGGCGAATCCGCCGAGGCGGAGCTCGGGAGGCTTGGGGCCTGGGGCCACCGTGGCGCCCCTGCCCCCGGTGCAGAGGGGAGCAAGCCTGGCGGCCCGGGGAGGCGACCGCCTGCGGCGGGAGGCGCCCGTGGGCCTTGGAGGCTGCGGCCGAGGGCTCAGTGGGGTGCTCCGGGACAGGGCGCCCCCGACTCGGAAGAGCCCCCGGCTTACGGCCTGGGAAACGGGCTCGGGGGCTACAAGTCGGCCTCCCTGAGCTCCCCGCCCCCAGGCGCGGCCGTGCCCCCATCCGGGCCTCAGCGTCCGGTCAGGAACCAGCTGGGCCAGACGCTCGCTAGCTCTGGCCGGGACGCGCGTCTGGAGGAGGCCGACCCCACGTTCGGGGCCCTGTGCCCCGCCTAGGCCCACCTGCCTCTCTGGGCCTCGGTGTCCCCACCAGTCACGGGGGAGGGAGGGAGGCCATTTCGAGGTCTCTCCCACCGCCGTCCGTCCCTCTGGGAACTCGGGTGAAGCGCGGGAGGGGGCCGAAGTAGGGGGTCCCTGCCCGGGGCCAGGGTCGGAAACATCACTCACTCCCCGGCTGCCCGATCCAGGTCCGGGCCAGGCCCCGGGCGGGACTCAGTTTCCCCAGCCGCCGGGCCGGGCGCCGGGACGCCGAGGGCCGGGGTCCCAGGGGCGCAGCCCCCCGCGGCTGCGCGCTGGGCCGGGCGGATGACATCACGGGGCGGGGGACGGGGAGGGAGCGCGAGGGGCTGCTCCAAGCCGAGCCGGGCGCGGCGCCCGGTCTGGCGGGGTCCCGCGGCCGCGGCCATGACGCAGGGTCCGGGCGGGCGCGCGCCGCCCGCGCCCCCCGCGCCCCCGGAGCCTGAGGCGCCCACCCCCTGCGGCGCGCTGCTCCCGCGCCGGCCCCCGTGCCCGCGCGCGGCGCCGGCCGGCGACCTGGCCCGCGGGGCGGCGGCGCCGCGCGCGGCGGCGGGCGCGGGGGTCGCGGGCGGCGGCGACCCCCGGCCCGAGCGGCCCGGCGCGGCGGGCGTCCCCGCGCTGGCGGCCGCCGTCCTGGGCGCCTGCGAGCCGCGCTGCGCCGCGCCCTGCCCGCTGCCCGCGCTGCGCCGCTGCCGGGGGCCTCGCGGCGCGCGCTCGGCGCCCGCGCCCCCCGACACCGCCGCCGCTGCCGCCGCCGCCGACTGGGTCCGCACCGGCAGCTTCATCCACAAGCCGACGCACGGCTGGCTCCACCCTGACGCCAGGGTCCTGGGCCCTGGGGTCTCCCTACATCGTGCGGGTGAGTGCGCCCGTCGACGGGGCTCCCTCCCCACACCCTCCCACGGACGCCGCGGACCCTGAGAGCCAGGCGCCTCCTGCCCATCCTTCCTCCTTCCTCACCTCCCGCGCCCCCACCTCCAGCCCGCGCTCCGCTGGGCGCCCCCGGCCGGGGGGCGCTGGGGCCCAGGTTCCCACGGCGTCACGTGGGGCGGGCGGGCAGAGGGCGCAGGTGGGTGGGGGACACGCATGCGCAGGTTAAGCATCCTTCCGCCCTCCATCGCCGAGAGGCCGAGTGAGTCTGGAATGAGGGACGCCGCGCCAGACCCTCCCACCTGTTTAAAGTGCTTTCGCTGACGGGCACATCCGAACCACGGAGACCTTGACCCTGGGGGCGCGGGACTGGGGTCTTTGCCAAAGGGCGGCGCACCTCACCCCTCAGGATTCGAGGCGCGAGACTGGGGTCTTCCGACGCAACGGAAACGGACGGGGCGTGCTTTGTCCCCGCGTCTCCCATGCGCCCTTCAGTCATCGGAAGGGCCGGACGGTGGACGCCCTGCCTGCTGTCGCCCGGGCTTTCTCTGCACGGTGACTCCACCCCAGTGTGCAGTTGTGGCGAACCAGCGCCAGTGCTCGACACTTGCCACTGACTGCGTCCACACGTCGCCCGAGCTGGCTGTCCTCCTGTGCACCCACAGTTCACCCTGCGCATCTCAGAACAACAGCGGGGCCTCCAGAGCGCCACCCGCCTCCACGAGGAATTCGCGTCTCCACGGGCTCAGCACCTTGGACATTGATGTGTGTGCCGCCTTTACCAGGCCCCCTCCCTGCTGTGGGCCACCTAGCGATCCCCCCAAATTCATGTCCACCGGAGCCTCAGAATGTGCCCTTATTTGGAAACAGGATCTTTGCATATGTCATCGGGTGAAATGGGGTCGTCCTACTTTGGGGACCCCAAATGTAATGCAACTGGTGTCCTTATGAAAAGAGGGAAGTGTGGTCCAGACTCACAGGGAGAAGATGGAGACGCAGACTGGAGTGATGTCTGCAGCCTAGGGTCTCCCGCCACCACCACCAGCAGCGGGGTGGGGGGGGGTGGGGGGGACCAGACGGACCCTCCCCGGGGCCTTCGGCTGGAGCCGGTGGCGGAAACCTGGCTTCCCCACGTCCAGCCCCCAGAACTGAGAGAAGACGCGTTGCTGTTTGCAGCCGCCAAAGTAGTGCTGCTGTGTCACAGCAGCCTCAAGGACTAACACACTTGGCTAAGGTGACCTCTCTCTCTGGGACAGGTGCCATTGTTTCCCGTGAAATTGTTAAGTGTCCGCGGGATGTGCTTTTTTTCTTGGACTGAAAACCTAGGGATAAGTCGCACACCCTGCCTTAGTGTAAGCGCGGCTCAGGCGCAGGGCCCAGGGCTGAGCGGCACAGGCGTGCCCAGTGCCCCCTGGCACCTCCTGCAGCTTCCCGCCATGCCAGCTCCCATCGCCGCAGCTCACCCTAAAAACCAAGGTAAAACACAGGCATGTGACCACTGACCGTTCCGAGCTGTGATCAGGGCCAGTCAGTACATTTACAAGGTTGTGCAACCGTCACCTCTGTCCAGTTCCAGAACCTTCTATCACCCCCACGGGAAGCCCCGTTCCCATGAGCAGCCACCCCCTTCACTTCTCCAGCCCTGGCAATGCAAACCCACCCTCCGCTGCCTGGACGCTATGCGTGTGGAGGGGCCCACGAGCGGACCGGAGGCGCCCAGGGGCCTCTGCGGACGTGCCAGCTACTGTCCTGGAGCTCGGGAGCTGGCAGGGTGGCCAGGCCACTGGGGGGTCCTCATGCCCTGGCCTGTGGCAAACGAGCATCCCCCGGGGAACCGTGCCACTGTTCCCACCTCTGCCCTTTGGCACTGGCGCTGCGTCGTGGAGATTCTGAGTGGCCTCCGCGGATGCGGTGGCGGGGGCGGCACTCCACACGCTGTCCCTGCAAAGGGCCAGAGGTAGCCGGAGGTTTGGGCTGCGCAGGCTGGACCTCTCGGTCCTGTCCCACTTGCAGGCCCTGTGCCGGGCTCCAAGACGCAGAAGGGAGAGGGGTGACCGCTGTCCCGGTCCTCCTGGGCTTCTGTCCTAGTGTGCAGAGAAAGAGTGAGCAGGGGGTTAAAGGAGCAGGAAGGACAGCTCTGAGGTGACACTGAGCCTGGACACGGGAAGAACTGGTCAGAAGAGATGGGGGAGGAAATGGCAGGGGACAGGCCCTGAGGCTGCTGGCTGGACACTGTCGAGGGAGGGACGATCTGGGACCCAGAGGTGCAGGAGGAGGAGGGTGCATGGTGGGTATGCCACTCACGACCCCACCCCTTCCTCCTCCTCCCCCTCTGCCCCCACCCCTCCCTCCGCAGTACATGGGCTGCATTGAGGTCCTCCGCTCCATGCGCTCCCTGGACTTTAACACTCGCACCCAGGTCACCAGGTGAGCCTCCCAGACCAGGCTGCAGAAGAGGGGATGGGGACCAGGCACGCACTGGCCCCTGAGGAGCACAGGGCAGTGGGGAGAGAGCTGAGGGGTCTGCCGGATCCCTCGAGGCCCTGCCATGCTCGGTCCTTCCCCCACTTCTCCTCCCTCCTCGGGGCCTCTCCCTATCTCAGGGTCCACTGCACCCCTTTCTCAACCTGTCTCCCTTGAACCCCCCCTTCTCTGAGCTCCTGCCTCTGCCCCAGGCCCCTCCCCCCCAACTCTTTCAAACCCCTTCCCCAACAGAGAAGCCATCAACCGTCTCCATGAGGCTGTGCCTGGCGTCAGGGGCTCCTGGAAGAAAAAGGTAGGAGAAGAAGGCTCATGGTCCCCCGGTGGGGCAGTGGGAGCGCCATGGCCACCCCAGGACCCTGCCCAGCCCTTGCGATCTGCAGCACCGCCCTCCCCAGCACCCAGGCGCCCACCCTGCGGCCGTGTGCTGCTCCCCAGGCACCCAACAAGGCCCTGGCCTCCATCCTGGCAAGAGCAACCTGCGGTTCGCAGGCATGAGCATCGCGGTCAGCATCTCCACTGACGGCCTCACCCTCTCGGTGCCCGCCACGCGCCAGGTGAGGGACGCCCACCCCGCACCAGTGCCCACGGCCCCTGCCCGGCGGGCTCTGTGAGGTGAAGCCTGGAGGGCGGGCAGGTGCAGGGCCATCTCCTGGGAGCTGGCAGAGGCCCCACCTGAGCGGGAGCCGGGGAGACCAGAGCTGCCGCCCTGACAGCACCCCAGTGTCATGAGTGTTTCCTGGCGTGCATGTCTGTTCTGCGCACCCCTGCCCTCCCGCCTCCGCCTCGCCACTCCAGCGCTGGCCTCGCCTGGGCCCTGACCCCAGACGCCAGTGACCACGCGCCCCTTCGGCAGATCATCGCCAACCACCACATGCAGTCCATTTCCTTCAAGGCCCGGGCGGAGACACGGTAAGAAGGGGCCCGGCAGGCGGGCGGCACCTCCGCCCCTGCCCGGACGGAGTCCTGCAGGTCCGGCAGCCTCAACCCGTCCTGTCTCCCCAGGACATGACGGATTATGTGGCCTATGTCGCCAAGGACCCCATCAACCAGAGAGGTGAGGCCCAGGGGCCCGGGGCCTGTGTAGGGTGTGCCGGCTGCCGAGGCGGCGCTGACGCTGTCGCAAACACTGTCGTCATAAACGCCCCCCAGCCTGCCACATCCTGGAGTGCTGCGAGGGCCTCGCCCAGAGCGTCATCAGCACCGTGGGCCAAGCCTTCGAGCTGCGCTTCAAACAGTACCTGCACAGCCCCCCCAAGGCACTTGTGCCCCTGGAAAGGTAGGTGCCGCCCCCTCTGGGGCTGGGGTCCTCGTGAGCTGCCGGGACCCCCTTTCTCGTCTAAAGCCCCATAGAAGCAGCCCCAGCTCCCTGGGATGCCGCCATCACTGTCATGGGCACACGAGGGCGGCTGGTGCGTCCACAAAGGGACAGACAGTCCGCGCGCACCGTGTCACGGGCAGACCGACTGTCACGGCCAGGTCTGCGGGAGCGGCTGCCGAGGGGACCGAGAGCGGTGGCCGCCCTGTCTGAGTTTCAGGACCTCTCACGGGCCCCTGAATGCTGCTCTCTGGCTGCTTCCGTAACCCCTTCAAGTGTGGAAACCGATGTCTGTCCCCAGGCCGGCGGGGCAGGAGGAGTCGGCCTGGGGGGACGAGGAGGACACAGATCACAATTACTACAACAGCGTCCCGGGGAAGGAGCCGCCCCTGGGCGGGCTGGTGGACTCCAGGCTGGCCCTGACTCAGCCCTGCGCCCTTGGTGGCCTCGACCAGGTCAGCGGGTGAGGACTGGGCAGGCGGGGCTGCAACGGCCCCCCCCCTCCTGCTGACTCCATGGCCCTGCCCCTAGCCCTTCCTTCCTCCCCGGCTCTGCTCCATGCTAGAGAGGAGGGTCTCTGGCCGCCTCCCCCTGAGACTGCAAGGGTCCGCCCAGCCCTGTCCTTGCACTTCAGGTGTGACCCCTCCCTCAGATCAGTGACCAGCCAGGGTGGGGGCAAGTCCGAGGTGGGGGCAGGCCCTGCACCTGACGTTCCTGGCCGGATAGGTGGGTTGGGTGGGGATGCTGGGGGTGCTTGGCCCAGAAGTGGGGCTCACGCATCGCAGGAAGACTCCACTCTCTTTCAGGGAGGATCTCCTGTTCAAGAGACGCCTGGGCCTGCAGTGGGAGCCGGGCGCAGGTGCGGGTAGGACTCCCGGGGCTGGGGGCACCTGTCGCCGCCCCCCTTTTCTCACATCGCTTCTCTCCCACTCTTCGAGCTCTCTGGAGAGTTGACAGCACAAGTTTCTTTTTTCTCATCGGGACTTCTGACCACTTTTCACACTGGGAAGTTCTGGCCCCCTGGGCCACCTTCCTGCCCGCCAGATGGGGGCTGGCTCTGCAGGAGCCAGCCCCTCCCTGGGTTCTGACCTGTTGGGTCCCACATCCCTTGGGTGGGTGTCTCCGGGCTTTCCATTCCCCAGGCAGCTGCTCAAATGAGAGCAGGGCTGCCGGCCTGGAGGAGGCAAGCGTGGGTAAGGCACCAGGTGGGGCCCCCTCCCCCAGTGCCTCGCCCCTGGCTCCTCCAGCTGACCCGCCACCCCTTCCCCTCCCCAGCCTTGTCAGGGGATGGCTACGTGCAGGCAGACGCCCGGGGGCCCCGAGACTATGAGGACCATCTGTACGTCAACACGCAGGGTCTGGACACCCCGGAGACCCTGCCGCCTGAGGACAGCCCCAAGAAGGACCTGTTCGACATGCGTATGTGAGGGCAGGCCAGCCTGCGTGGGAGGCCACGTCCCTGCCACCTGTGGTCTGCCAGGGGAGGCCTGGCTTCCACCCCCAGGGACTCTCCAAGTCCATGGGGAAGTCTCTTCCCCCTGGGACCCCTGGGACTCCCCAGCCTCTTGGGAGTAACCCAGCTTTCTTTCTATGGGGTCCCCAGTCTGACAGGAGGGGCCTCGTTTATCCTGGAAAGAATGTCTGGCGGGGTGGGCCTGAGCCTGACTGGGTCTCCCTGCCCAGCTGCACATGCCTCCATGGTCTGAGGGGGGAGGCTGGAGCCCCCTCCTGTGGGACCCCCAGTCTGACTGGAGGCCTGTCCACACCTTGAAGAATGAGGAGTGGGTGGCACCTGTCCCTGCCTCCCTTCTGGGACAAGAGAGGGCTCGGTCTGAGGGAGGAGGCTGTGTCCATGGGACCCACCCCCCACTTCCCTCATGGTCCCACCCTCCTCCACAGTACCGTGGGGTGCTGGCCCGCGCTGGCCGGTCAGGGCAGCCCCCCCAGGACACCTCTCTAGTTGGAGGTCCTCGAGAACCTCCCGAGCCAGCTGCAAATGTCTTCCTTCACGATGTTGTCCAAGCCCTGTCCCCCTGCCACCTGATGCCCTGGTTTCTTATTATGGCGAGAGTGACATGCATGACAAGCACGAGCATCTCCTGAGCACCTACTGTGCCCAGGCAGAGTAGTGTGGACTGAGACTGTGCCCCCCACAGCTCCTCCCAGCCCTCCGCCGGCAGTGGTATGAGCAAGCGGGGCCCGGCCTCAGCCCCGTGCAGAAAGCTGCTTTGTGCCAGATGGCCCCACACACACCGTGCACACAGCACGCTCAGCACACACAGCACGCCCAGCACACAGTGCACAAAGCACACAGCACACACAGCTGCTTCAGCACATAGTCAGTGCACACAGCACACAGTCAGCACACAGCACACTCAGCACACAGTCAGCACATGGAGCACACTCAGCACACAGTCAGCACACGGAGCGCTGCATGCAGTGCACACGCACTGCACGGAGCGCACACTGGCGCGCCTGGGCGGCAGCGCCGGCCGGCCTGGCGCACAGCGGGGTGGCGGTCATCGCACCAGGCCCCAGGAGAGGACCCTTCCTCCCGCCCAGGCCCCCCACCTCCTGCAGCCCATCCTCACCCGCAGGACCCTTCGAGGACGCCCTAAAGCTGCACGAGCGCGCCGTGGCGGTGGGCGTGGCGGTGGCCCCCTCCTCGGAGGACCGATGGCCCAGCCCCAACGCGCCGTGCCCCCGTCGCCCCCACGGAGGAGCAGCTGCGGCAGGAGCCCTGGTACCATGGCCAGATGAGCCGGCGGGCGGCGGAGAAGCTGCTCCGTGCCGACGGGGACTTCCTCGTGCGCGACAGTGTCACCAACCCCGGGCAATACGTCCTCACGGGCATGCACGCGGGCCAGCCCAGGCACCTGCTGCTGGTGGACCCCGAGGGAGTGGTCAGGAGGGCGCGGGGCGGGCGGGGCGGGCTGGGGAGCCCTCTGGGTTTCCCTGTGCTGTGTTTTCCACGACAAGGCCTCTTCAGTGGCCAGCCCTTGGGCGGCGGGAGGTGCGTCAGAGTTAGAACTGATACCTGCTCAAGCTTTTTAGGATTTACAGGGCATTTCTCTGGCCACCGAGCATTGGCGGTTCACGAGACCTTTCCCAAGTCCCAGGTCACAGGGTGCCCCGTTTCAACGTCGCCGGGCGCACTTCGCGCTGTTGTCATGGTGCATCTTATCGACAGCGACGCCTTCGAGTGATAGCTGCGGTACCTCGGTCCGAACATTCTAGGCTCTGGGAAGTGTGTTTCGGTTTACGAGAAGGCTCAGGGTCTGCAAGTTCCCAAGTGCCTCTGCACTCCGGTCCACGCTTTTCTCCTCTCGAGGTCTCTGAGGTCGGATTGTTTTTTTACCCGCAAGTCCCTCTGGACAGCAGCTTCAGTCCATTGGGAGCACACCCGACCCCCACTCCCCGTCTCCGGTTCAGCCACCGCTGATGCATCTGAGTCAATGAGATGTGGGCCCTCACGGTCTCCCGGTTGTTCAGGCCTCACGGGCACCTTCCGCCTTGTGGGCTTTCAGGGCTTGTGGAGCATTTTCCAGCGCCCAGGGGCCGTGGGCTCACGGTCTGGGGTGGGACAGTGAGGGGCATTCACCAAGCGCTCACTCTGTGCAGCTGAGTCCTGGAACCACTCTCGGGGCCATGTAGGCTCCTGTCTCTCCGCAAGGGCACCCTTGGCTGGAGCGCGGTCGTGCGGTCTGGCCCAGAATGTGCATTTCACCCTGCCCTCCCGGTCATGTGTGCCGGGGGTCCCCGCGTCGCCCCTGATATGTCTGGCAGTGGCGGTGGCGGAGAGTCTCCGTGCTGCATCCAGGTCTAGAAGTGACACTAAAGGGTTCTCACTCGAAGACACAGATGGCATCCCAACTCCCGGGTCTGCGCCTCTGACGCCTCCGGTGCATCCGTTTTCTAGCGCTGCCCTACAAATGAGCACAAAACAACGGCTCGGAGCAGCAGAGCGGTGCTCCCTGGCCCAGAAGCCTGAAATCAAGGTGTGGGCAGGGCCGGCTCTGTCTGAGACCGTGGGGCGACTGCTCCAGCCCCCCGCCCTCCTGTCATGGTCCCCACTCCGCTCACCGCCCCTACCTTCTCATGCATTCTCCTTGACTGTGCCCAAGATATCCCCTCTCTTAAGGGTGCAAGTCACTGGGTTTGGGGACACCTGGGAATCCAGCATGAGCTAATCTCAGACCCTTGATCCAATCCCATCTGCAAAGACACGTTTTCCCAAATAAGGTCCTATTCACAGGTGCCCGGCGCTAGAATGTGGGCATAGCTTCGTGGGGGAACACTATTCAAGCCGCCGTAGGAAGTGTGGCCCCAGGGTTCTGGTGCTTCTGGAACTCTGAGGCCGACCTCCTAAGTCTTGGCTCCGGGAAGCTCAGACCTGACTGTGCAGCAGAGCCACTGGGCAGCATGGGAAACGCCATTCGGTAGAGTTTGCTCCCCGCCAGCCCCGGGGACGCTGATGCCGAGGCCTCTGGTCCTGCAGGTGCGGACGAAGGACGTGCTGTTTGAGAGCATCAGCCACCTGATCGACTACCACTCATGGAACGGGCAGCCCATCGTGGCCGCTGAGAGTGAGCTGCATCTGCGTGGGGTGGTCAAGCGGGAGCCCTGAGCCAGGTGCATGGGCCCAGCCAGCCCTGGCCTCCACCCCCGGCCCCCGGCCCCCAGCCACACCGTTTCTCAGTTAAAGCCGAGGCGGGAGGCACACACCACATCCTACGGTGCACCCCCTCAGTGGTTTAGCATCTTCACAGTTATTTGACATCCCCCTGTCTACTCCAGAACATCCATGGCCCCAAAGGAACGTTTTCACCAGCAGTCATGCCCCACGCCTCTCCCCAGCCCCTAAATACCACAAACCCACTCTGTGGACTGTGCAGCCTGTGTGTCCGGCGTGTCTCACTGAGCGCAGTGTGTTCAGGTCCGCTAATGCTGTGGCGAGTGTCAGCCCCTTTTCGTGGGCGAGTGACACTTCCCTGTGCAGACGGGCCACGTAGTGTGTGTCCCTCACCCTCCGATGGCTGCTTATGAGAAGTGCCACTGAAAACACATGTCCAGGTTTCCGTGGGGATGTGTTTTCGTCACCCTTGGTAGGCATCTCCCAGGAGTGGAATGGCTTAGTTGCTGTGGCGACTTTGTTTAATCGGTGATAAAAACGTCCAGGAGGAGGTTGGCTTTGGCCCCTGGAGGAGGGGCCAGCGTGGCCTCCCTGGCAGGGGTGGTGTGCCGGGTGGGGTGGTGAGGTGAGGTGTCTGCCCTTGGCCTTTGAGTGTGGCGCTGGGGAGCCACGTGGGGGGTGAGTGGGGGAGAGACATGTGGGTCCACGACCTCTCTGGTGGGAGAGCAGAGCTTGAGGCGGAGTGGGGGGATGTGATTGAGCTGGGGTGCAGGGAGGGGGGTTTCAGGAGCAGCCTTCCGTGGAGAGACAGGACCTAGGGTAGCAGGGAGGGGGCTGTGGAATTTCCCAGGGCTGAGGAGAGGAGCTTCTGGGCCAGGTTAGGCCGCTCAACCGTCCCCATGACAACGGTCTCCTTCCTGCCTCCTCCCCCACTCAGCACCGGCCTCCTCCCTGTCCCCAGACAGGCTTGGCTGCTGGCAGCAATGGGGTTCCCAGTCCGGGGAAGGGCTCCAGGGGTTGGGGGTGTCCTACGGCACACCGAAAGCGATCTGCAGGACTCAGGGCTGTATGTGTGCCGTGCCGCGGTACAACCTGCTTTTTTCTGTCCCCAAAGTTGTTTGTGACCCGAGAAGGAATGCCGATGGCAACTGGGGTCGCTGCTCGCATAGCTGCTGCTGTGTCCAGGGACTCTGCCCTCCCCTCGGGGTCTGAAACAGGCCCTGTTACCAGCACTCATTGGCACGGAGAGCCTGAGACACCACCCTAGGGTACACAGTAGGGACGTCGGGGCCTCGAACCTGGGCCCCTTGGCCTGAGGCCCCTTGCGGGGGCCCTTTGCTGCGTGTCATGGAGGTTTGGAGCACCTGGCTTGAATGCGGGCCTCTGGCCGCTGTCTCAGCTGACCCTTGACTTGTCCTTCACTTCCTCCCCCAGGCCACAGTTTTCACACGGCTCCTGTGTCTGCTCCCTGACCGACCCCTGGTGCAGTGGCCTCACGGGCCCTCAGCCCTTCTCTGCGCCCTATCAGTCTGGGACCGCCACCGCTGCCTCTGCTTCCTCCGCGCGGGCCGTGCCTCTCCTCCCCCAGCCGGCCCTGGGCTGGGCCCACCAGGCGCCCTCCTGCTCCCCCCTCCACCTGGAGCAAGGGCTACATACCAAAGACAGACCGTTCCCGCCTTCAAGAACACGCATTCTCAGGCCCCGGCCCAGGTCCAGGAACAAGGGGCGCGGGCCTCAGCCACCCCCTGGGACCTGGAGGGTCCCTCAGCCCCTGGCCAGGAGATGGAGTCTCGTCCTGGCCGGCTCAGAGCCACAGTTGTCTTTGGGGGAGAACTGAGGTGCTTTGGGTCCTCAGGCCAGGACGCATACTTATGTCAAAGTGGGGGCTGCTTCGGGGTGTCCCCCCATCCTGGGTGTTGGAATCTGTTTGTAATAAACCTGGGCTTGACCACCCGCTGAGGGGCTGGGGCCTGGGTCAGTTGTGGGGGCCTACAGCTAGTGGCCTGCGGGCAGTGGGGGGCCGTCCGCCCTCCCAGAGCCCCCGCCCCTCTCAGCTGTTTCTGTGTTTATCCCGAAGTGACGCACCCCGAACTCCCCCACTGAACGTGACTGTACCCCAGTTCCTCTTCAGGAGCAGCTGGTTCACCTCCCAGGCGCTCCGATGGCCCGTAAACCCCTCGCCTCCCAGGCCCCAGCTCCTCCACACTCTCACGAGGTGCCACGGCACCCCCAAAGCCCCCACTACTCCCTTGTGCCCAGCTTCCTCCTCTGGCTCTGTAACGTCTGTCCTCCAGACCTTCCCCCACAGGGACTCTGGGACTCTGTCTCCAGGACACACTCCTCTCACAAACATGGTGGCATCTCTCCCGAAGTCCCCCCCCCCAACCTGCCAGGGTCTGGGTCCCTGGGGAGGGCTGCGCTTTCTCTGCTTTCTCTGCAGCCAACAGGCCCTTCCCCGTGCCTGGGGGGTTACTGCGTGAGTGGGGAGTAAAGGTCACTCTGCTCCTCCCATGACTAGGGGCGAAGCCATCAAAGGGCAGAGCCAGCACGGGGCTCTGGTGCCAAGTCTCCAACCTCAGGGCCAGCAGTCCGTCCATCCAGCCCCGCCCCATGTACTCTTCATTTCAGACCCAGCCCACCCAGCCTCATGCCAACCCACCCACCACGCAACCCCCTTCCATCTCTGCTCCTCCACTGGCTCCTCTCGTTGCCAGAACCTCTGGTGGCTGAGGGGGACGCGCGGTGACCAAGACATAGAGTTTATAGTCAAGCGACACGAATCAGCAAGTCACCACGAAATGTCAATCTAATGACAACTGTGACGAAGAGAGAGTCCTGGGCCTCCGAGACCCCAGGGGCCCCGGGAGGCTTCTGGGAGCCTGGGCAGGGTGGCGTCATCTGCAAAGGCCCTGTGGTGTGTGGGGCAGAGATGGCCAGTGACCGGAGGTGAGGTCGGGGGCAGTGGAATGGACACCTGGGGCCAAAGCCGGGTGCCAGGGAGTGTGGCTAGGGACAATGTAGGAATGAAGGTGGCCAAGAGAGCGCACTGGGGGGCCGCAGAGCCAGGGTTCACACCCCTCGCCTCCCCTGTCCCGCGCCTGGGTCTGGGGCGCACCCGCAGTTACGGCAGCTGGGAGCCGGGCTCAGCGGGGACCCCATGCTGTCTCCTGCCCTGTCCTCCCTCCGCTTATCCAGGCAGCAGATGCTCCTGCCGTGTCTCTCCCTCGGAGCCCTGGGGTAGGAGGCAGTGGAGACGGGAGTTCAAGCTCCACAGTCTGGGGCCAGTCGCTTCCCTTTCCGAGACTGGGCGCCCACAGAGCAGGCTGTTCCTGGGGTCCCCTGCGTCCTTATTCGCCAGCCAGTCAGGGCGCCTCCACCCCGCGCCGTGTCCCAGGTTCCTGCTGGGAGCGCAGACTGGCCTTCCCTCCGCTCAGAGCCCGGGGCTGCGTGGCCACAGCTGCTGTCTCAGGCCCTTTGTCTCAGAGCCACCTCCCTGCACAAGTTGCCGGACACTGCCGGGCGCAGCCTTTGACTCAGGCCCACCTCTGGGAGGCGCCCCTTCTGCCCTGCCCTGAGATCCATCATGCCCGAGTCCCCTGTAGACCGTCCCTGGCGATGGGTGAGGACCAGGCCACCCAGCATCAGGTGGCATGGTTAGGGTGGGAGGGGCTGGTGGATAGCGCCCAGGGTCCCCTGCTTGGGCCTGAAGCCTGCAGCCACCGCATCTCTGGTTCCAGGCAGGCTGCTGCTCAGGGTCCGGCGGTGTATTGGGGTCTGCCACACCTGTCGGGTCATGGAGCTACGCAGAGGAGGTAGAAGGCTTCATTGACGAAGAGGGTGTGCCATGAAGGGTTGGAGCTGAGCTGGCCTCCCTGCCTCTGCCCCTTCCAGCAGAGTCTGCAGGTTCCGGCCCTCGCACTCAGGCACATTTCCCCTCTGAGCCTCAGGTCCCCCAGCACCCAAACGTGATGGGGTGCAGGGAGAGGGTGGGGCTTCTGGCTGAGCTGGGCTGTGATGGAGTCAGGGTTCTGGAGTTTGCTTTGAGGAGGCTGAGTCCTTCCTCACCAGGAGCGGCACCTGTGACATGTGACCAACACGTACATCACAGCATCCGGGCCCCATGCAAACTGCTTTGTGACACTGTGATACCTACAGACCACTGAGGAGACGGGAGGCACAGAGGCTTTGGTCACTTGCCAGAAGTCCCAGCAAGGCCTGTTGACACCAGGACACGAACCCTGATTGGGCGTCCCCAGATCGGAGTTACTCAGCGCAGGAAAGAGCACAGAGTAAACACTGCCTGACCCCTGACCAGATGGCAGGGCCAAGTGAAGGCCAGGACCCAGGCCAGTGGGCACTGCCCCTTTCCGGCCCCCACAGTCCCGGTCCCTGAGGTGGAGGAAGGATGACGAGGCCCCCAGAGCCCTGCTGCAGGAAGGAGCTCTATTCCATCTCCTCTCCGGCAGGTCGTTGTTAAAGACCTGAGCGCTGTGGGGACGCTGCGGGGCTAAGAGCACAGCCCTTCCTGCTGGCAGCCACGGGCCCAGCAGCGGTGCTGTCAGGCTGTGACACGGCACGGGCCCCGCTGGCAGCCAGGGCAGGAGGCTTCCTGGAGGCCATGGGGAGGTGACACCCTCGTTGGCTCTGCCTCTGCGGTCAGACTGGGTGGCGATGCCAGCGTTGCCCCAGCACATGAAGCGGCTTGCTGGGTGCGGGGTGAGTGAGGGAGGGAGCCCTCCGAGGCCCCTCTCCCATCTGGGCAATGGGACTCTAACCCCCTCCTCACTCCAGGGTCACGCCAAGGTGTCGGAGTGGCCGGGCCTCCATCTCACCAGCTGAGACTGCGGTACCAAAAGGGGAAACTGAAGCTGTGAGGGAGGACGAGGAGTGAGGAGCAGGGGCTTCTGGCTGGCAGAGATGGGGACCCAGAGCGACCCTGCAGTCTGAAGAGCTGCCAGTCCCGTGATTCCCTCGTTTCTCCACCCGAGAGGGCACACTGGTGCTCTGCCCTCGAATGACACTTTCCTGTGACAATCATTGCTCACCTGTGTGCTCCTCTGTGGGCGCCAGTCCCTCAGATGCATTGTGAAGCGGGCGCTGCACCCTTCGTCACCACTGTGTCCCCAGCATCTGTCTCCGGTCAGTGACGGGCAGGTGCTCAGTAAACACGTGTCCGCGATGCGGCCGCAGCCCCTGGCCGGCTGCTGGGTGGCGGCGCCCAGCCCTGTGCACTCGCCAGGCGGAGGGGCCTCGCTTCTGGGAGGGAACCCCCTCCCCGCTTTCCTCGCTGCGATGGGGGTGGCGGGAGCAGCAGGGCCGCCGCCCGCCCGCTGTGACAATCAGCGTCGTCGTCGGGGAAGGGGCGCTGGGGTCTGGGGCCGAAGCAGCGCTCGACAGTGCACGGGGCGGCGGGCGACCCCCCCGCCCCGCTCCCCCCTCTCCCCCCTCCCCGTCATCTCATCCATCGCGGAAATCAGGAAAGCGATCTCCAAGGGGCCAGCAGCGAGCGGTGGCTGCGCCGCCGCCGAACAAGCTGAGGCGGCGGCCGGGGGTCTCTGCGCCGCCCGGCCCCCCGGGACCCGCAGGCGCCGCCGCCCGTCCGCCCGCCCACCCTGCCAGGCCGCGGGCGGCGGTGGCGGCCGTACTAGGAGGAATACGGCGGCGCGGCGGCCGGGCTGGGCGGTTTCCCGCCGTGGCCGGTGAATGAGTCCGACTGCGCTGCCGCCGCCACCGCTGCCGCCCGTGCTCAGGCTGCAGCCGCATCCCCCGCGCCGGCCCCGGAGCCCCGCGCGGAGCGCCCTGCGCGTCGGGGACGGCCTGGGCCTCGGGCTGCAGCTCCCGGCAGGTGAGTTCGGGGCCGCTGGGACCCCACTCCCACCCCGGGCCGAGCCGGCGGGAGGGGCGCGAGGTGGGGGGAGGAGGGAGGGGTCCGCCGGCTGCGCCGTCGCTCGGCAGACTCCCTCCTCTCCCTTCCCCCACCCGCCTGCCTGGACCCTCGCCCGGGGGGAAGCCACAGGTGGGTGGGAGCCTGAGGGGGGCGGAGCTGGACACCCGGGGATCCACCCACACCCTGGGGTGTCTTCCCTGCGGACCGAGCGCAGAACCCTTCAGAAAGAGCTTGGAGATGCCCCAAACGGGGTTGGGAGCGGGAGAGGGGCCACTGTCCCTTGGGGGGCGGCCCGAGATCTGGGCGCTGCCCCCAAGGCCCTCGGGTGCTCGAAAGTTCAGCACGGTGCCTGGGGCGGGGGCGAGGGCAGCCCAGTCCACCCGGTCCTGGGCCCTGCTGGCCAGGACCCAGTCCAGGCGCCCCTCCACACACGCACGCATACACGCACGCGCACACACGCACGCGCACACACGCACACGAGCCCCTCTCTTCCCAGTGCCGACCCTGCGTCTCTCCCCGGACCGCAGACCCCTCCTGGCCTCCCAGCCGCCGGCCCGATGAAGAAAACCAACATGTGGTTCCTGGAGCGGCTGCGGGGATCCTCGGAGAACGGAACTGCGGGGGGCGAGGCGGGGGACAAGGCCTCCAAGGGGCCCCTGTACAGCAACGTGCTCACGCCCGACAAAATCCCCGACTTCTTCATCCCCCCCAAGCTGCCCGCAGGCCCTGCGGAGCCCGAGGGGCAGGTGGAGCCGGGCCCCGCTCCATCCGAGCAGAACCTGGGCCCCGCCGGGCCCCGCCGGGCCGCGTGGAGCCCCCGGCTGCCCGCCAAGCTGGCGGCCGAGAGCAAGAGCCTGCTGAAGGCGGCCACCCGGCACGTGATCCAGATCGAGAGTGCGGAGGACTGGGCGGTGGAGGAAGCCGCCACCAACGCTGACCCGCAGGCCCAGGGCGCCATGTCCCTGCCCTCGGTGCCCAAGGCGCAGACGTCCTACGGCTTCGCCACGCTGGCCGAGAGCCCGCACACACGGCGCAAGGAGTCGCTGTTCCACAGCGAGCACGGGGCGCTGGCCCAGGTGGGCTCCCCGGGCGCGGGGCGCCGGCCGGGGGGCGCCAAGGCCAAAGGGGGCGACGGGGCGGCCGGGGAGGCCGGTGGTGCCCTCACGAGCCCGAGCCGCTACTTCAGCGGCGGGGAGAGCGACACGGCATCGTCAGCCGAGTCGTCCCCGTTTGGGTCCCCTCTGCTGTCGCGCTCCATGTCGCTGCTCAAAGGCTTCGCGCAGGACAGCCAGGCCAAGGTGAGCCAGTTGAAGCACTCAGTGGGCTGCCACGGCTCGCTGTCGGCCGACGACAGCATGCCGGATGCCAGCCCCAGGGCCCGGCGCCGCGCGGCCCGCAGGGCGCCCCCCGAGCCGGGTGCGCCGCCGGGACCCGCTCCGCGCGCCGAGCACGCCGTGCGCCTGGGCGCGCGCGGCAGCCTTCGGCTCCTGGCCGAGTACGAGGCGGCGCAGGCGCGGCTGCACGTGCGGGTGCTGGCTGCGGAGGGCCTGTACGACCGGCTTTGCGATGCCCGCAGCATCCACTGCTGCGTCGGCCTGTGCCTGGTGCCCGGCAAGCTGCAGAAGCAGCGCAGCACCATCATCAAGAACAGCCGCCACCCCGTCTTCAACGAGGACTTCTTCTTCGACGGCCTGGGCCCCGCCAGCGTCCGGAAGCTGGCCCTCAGGATCAAAGTGGTCAACAAGGGCAGCAGCCTCAAGCGGGACACGCTGCTCGGCGAGAAGGAGCTGCCCCTGACCTCCCTGCTCCCTCTCCCGTGACTGTCCTCGCCGCCCCTCCCCACCCCTCCCCGCTCCCCCCCCTCCCAGACTCTGCGTGGGGCCGGGCCCAGCCGGATCCTGACGCTGCCACTGCTTGCCTGGGCGGCTCATGGAGACCGCGTTGCTAGTTTTCAGGGATTAAGGTTTGCCAAGGAGGAAGAGAGGGGACTGCCAGGTCAGCGGAGGGGCCGCTGTCAGTGCCCGGCATCCCCCTGGACCCCAAGGCCCGCGGCCACCGACCTCAGAGCTCTGGAAAGGCTGGGAAGCCGTGCCAGGAGGGAGCTGAGGTGGCTTGTAGACCTAGAGCTCTCCGGTCCCGAGGCTGAGCCGGATCTGTTCCTGTGTTCCCGGAGTCTCTTCCTCCACCAGGCCCGCCAGACGCCCCCCACAAAGTGGTGCCAGGCCCGGGTTCTGCCAACAACGGTGCCCCACAGGGCTGCGGGAGGTTGCCATGCCTGGGAGCCCGGAGCAGGAGGTCGCAGAAGAACCGGGAGCCATGGCCCCTCTCCCGTCCCTGGAGCCAGCCGTATCACTCCTCCTCCCCCGTGGGCTGTCTTTCCCCGGCGCCTGCCTTGCTTGCTTTTCAGGTACAGATCTGCCTGGCCTGTGTGCTGCACCTGCCCAGTCCCGCCGCCCTGCTGGGCGCGCAGCCTCCCTCCCCCGGAGGACGTTGCTCAGAAGGCACCCGGAGAGCAGCCTGCAGCCCGTGGGCCCCGGCCCTCCTCACCCCTGCAGGCTGCCACCCCACCTCTTCCTGCCTAGCACCCTTGACCGCGGACGCCAGGGAGTGATGCCCAGTGACTGATGGCTAGGTGGCTGCGTGGGCTTGCTCATTGTGTCAGCACATGGGTCATTGAGGGACTTTTGCAGAGGTTTTCCAGCTCCACCAAACAGAAGCGATATGGCTTGAAGTAGGGGCCGGCCAGGCCAGGCCAGCTCTGCCCCTCCGCTTCTCCTCAGCTGCCCTCTGGACATAGACGGACCATGGCAGTGTCCGGGGACCCTGGCTGCCCTTTCCTATTCAAACATTGTCCCTCCTGACCCTAGGTTTCGAAACCCCAATGGGGGCGGGGCTGAAGGAGCAGATGGGCACCCTGGAGACTGAGATGAAGGGGCCCTGGAAGCTGGGGTCCTTTGCCATGCCCCTCTGGCCTCTCCCCTATGCCTGCTCTGGGCTTCGTGGGGGTTCCCATTCACTGGGGAAGCCGGGGACCGTGAGGGTGAGGTTCGTGGGCAGAGGGCCCTGCATGGGGTCCAATGCCCGGAGCTCACAGTCCTTCCCGCCTCCGGGACCCCTACGCCTCCCCCATTTTCTACGCTGCTGCGCTGTTTCATACCTCTGTGTCCGAAGCTGACTGTGGGTAAACCTTTCAGACAGCCTCCCCAAGTGTGTCTGTTTATAAATGCTGTTTTTAGTGCAATAAAGGTGTTTCGGGAATGCGGGGGTGGAGATCTGCCTGCTTCAGCGTTTAATATCAAGAAAGAAATTTTGCCTCGAATCCCAGGACGGCGGTGGGAGCCTTCGAGGTCTGTGTCCTCTCAGCCCTTTCAGACTCTTTGGACCTCCTGCTGGGGGGAGGCAAGGAAGCAGGACTGCAGCAGGCAGTGCCATGGGGGCCCCAGGCCTCGCTGAGATGACAGCCACCTCATTCAGCAGGTGTCTCCAGGCACTTCCCTGAGGGACTGTCCCCATCCTTACATCACTCAGTTGTCTGCCTAAGGCAGCCTAGCTAACGGGAGCCCGGACCTGAACCTGTGCCCTCACTGTGGCCACCAAGGAAAAAGAGAGGCACCCTTCTGGGTGCTGTTTACTGGGGACAAAGACTGGACATGTGGTGTCATCACTGATGGGGACCCCTCAGATGCTGTCAGCTGCCCAAACAGGAGCGCCCCCTCCGACCTGCCCCTGGTTCTCACCTGGTCTGCACTAGCCCCTGCCATCAGACAGGCCAGGAGGCCAGCCCCACCCTGTGTCCCCCGCCTACATCCCAGAGCCCCATAGTGTGGGGGTCTCCACAGACCCCCCAGTCCAGGGCGGTGTCTCCTGCTCTGTCCCCAAGCCAGCTGCTTGCTCTCTCCTTATCCCCACCAGTGCACAGGCTGTCAGGACTGTCACGAAGCCACCAGGAGCCTTTGTGTGGGGCTAGGGTCGCGAGCAAGCCCTCTACCCGCTGCCAGCCGCCAGCTGAACTGCGGTAATGAGGCCTGGTCAGGTCCCAGGATGTGTTGCCAGGGCAACCCGGCACCTTCTTGACTCTTCCCCACCAGCCACTCTCCCTGGGCAGCCTGCGTGTGCACACCTCCGTGATTGCGAGCCTCCGTGTGTTTGTGCGTCTGCATGTGTGACTGCACATCTGTTGGTGGGCGCGTTTGTGATTGTGTCTGTGCACGTGACCATGGACACCTGTGCATACGTGTAACCACATGCGCCCTTGGCACACGTGCATGTCAGTGTAGTGACGTACATTTGGGAATGGGGTCGAGTTTGTGCACACGTGTCACGGTGCAAGCACAACCACGTGAGTGCACAGAGGCACACAAGTGAAGCCATGCATGCCAGCAGGCATGTGTGCATGTGTGCTGGCATGTCTACGGAGCCTGTGCATGTTTCTCTGTGCACCATGCGGTATGTAACCACGTGAATGTACGTGTGTGTCTGTGCCATGGCTGCCCCATGCCTGAGGATGCCCAAATGGACAGAAGGGGACCAGCGGCTCAAGAAGACCCGTTGGTCCTCTCCCTGCTTCTTCCTCAGGAAGCCCCCACTGACGAGGTCAGACCCCTTTTCTACCCTCGTCTGTGTCATACACGGCGTGTGCTCTGACACCCAGGGTGCAGAAGAAGGAGAATCAGCACTCCCTCCCTCCAGCCTCCTGAATCCTACTTCCCGAAGGGCCTTGGGCATCCAGGGTCACCACTGGCAGTTGGCACCCGATTTGGTGCGAATTCCCAAATCCTAAGAAAGCGGCAACACGTTCCCAGAGTGGCCAGTGGAGCCAGGAGCTGAGGCGTCAGATGCCTGGAGACCTCGCGGGTAACCTGGCCCCAGCTGTGCTCGCAGCCCGTGCCTGCGCTGGGCTCCAGTGCTGCCGGCCATCACGGTCCCTGTCTGCTGGAGCCAGCTGGACTTCTCTTCCACGTGCAGCCGAGGGCCCCTGGCACAGCGAGTGTCCAGAGTGAGAGGCACGCCCCGTCTGAGGGGGCCTGGGTAGTGTGGGGCCTGTGGCCCTGGACCGAGGGTGGGTGGCATCACTTAGGGAAGACCTTGTGGAGAAGCAGGGCCGGAAACGGGCAGTGCCCGGCCAGCAGGCACGTTGGAGTTGCGGGCAGGGGCTCGGGCATCCAGCCCACCGCGCACCGCCACCCCAGTGCACCTCCCGCTCCGTCCCCTGCCTTCGCCTGCTGCCCTGCTTGGCGGCCCCGCAACCACCGTGGCCCCACACCCCCATGAGCGAGCCCTCCCCAGGCCACGCCCTCCTCCCGGGGCCTTTGCTCGTGAGGTCCTGCACACCCAGAGGCTTGGCCTGTCGCCGGAGCATCCCCTGGTGGCCTTCTGGTCTGCGACTTGCCACGGGGTGGCGTGACTTTCCATTGGCGAGGTCCGGTTTCATGTGTGGCGAGAGGCCACGCACACGCGCGTCCCATGGAAGTGGGAGCAGCAGAGTGGTGACGAGGGGTAGCTACGTGGGCCGGGAGCGGGCCACCGCCAGGCCCGGGCGACGGGGCCCTCGCCACTGCACCTGCCCCTCCGGCCAGCTGCCCGCTGCCTGCCCCCCCACGTGGGATTCATTGAGGTTTCGTTTGTTTCCCAGTGCCTGGGTGGCCGGGGCTGCCCGCAGCCCTGCCAACAGCAGGAGGAGGAGGAGTAGAAGGGGGAGGAGGAGGGGGAGAAGGAGGAGGAGGAGGGAGACTGTGTGCAGCGGGACACGGAGGCCGCAGGCCACGTGCACGCGGCCGCTCCCCGCGCGCGGAGGCTCCGCGCCCTCTTGTGGGAGCCGGGAGCATCGCGGGGGCGAGTTTGGGGTGACCCCGCGGAAAAAGACACCTCCCAGGAAGGGGGTCTGGCCGTCCGCGGAGCTCGAAGTTAAAAGTCACATGGAGTTACTCCACTCGCAGGCGTACCCAGAAGCCTCGAAAACTGTCCCTCTAACAAAAACTTGCAGTCACTATCTGGAACAGCATTGTTCACAGCAACCGGAAGGGGGAACAGCCTAAGTGCCCACCAGCAGGCGAGCGGATAAGTGGTCTGGCACACAGGGAGCGCCGCTGGGCCATGGAAAGCGAGGACGGGCTGACACATGCTGCAGCGTGGACGGACCATGGATGCGCGACACTCAGTGAGAGAAACAGGCACGCGAGGCAACACTGTGTGTGATTCCACTGACGTGAAACGTCCAGAACCGCTGCCTCCCCAGACCGGAAGTGGGGAACGGGGGTGGAGAGGCTGCTGATGCGGCTGGAGTTTCCTTTTGGGGTGATGTGAATATCCTGGCATCCGTGATGCTGGTCGCACACTGTGAATATAGCACATGACGCTGAGTCATTTGCTTTAAAATGTGTAATTTTATTTTATGTGACATCTTCACTTTTCAAAAATTTCACTGAGCTTGGGACACTTGGGATTTGTACGCTTCACTGTAGCTAGAGTATATTTCAATAGAAAGGGTATTAAAAGTTTCCCAGACCCTGCCCACTTCTCCCCCGTTTCCAGTCCCTTCTGGGATTGTACCCCACGATTGTGCCCCACGATTGTGCCTCAACTACCATCCCCGCCACACACCGCTCCCCGTCATCATTCTCCTGGACCGGAGGGCACCCTCCGCCCGATTGCCCCGCCCCGCCCGCGGCCCGTTCTTCGCGGCGGCCACCAGAGGGCGCCGTGAGCACCTGCGTCAGGTTAGGCCCTCGTACCCCAGCGCGTCCTCGGGGAGCCATCAGAGGGCGCCAGTGAGCCCAAGTCAGCGCGTCCTGCTCGCCCGGCCCCTCCCCCCCCCCGTCCTCGGTGGCTCTCACGTCCCTGGGGTAAAAACCCAGGTCCCCCCGCGCCCACTGGACTTTGCACGACACACCTGTCCCCTCCCTGCCCCTGCGCCCTCCCTCTCGCCCCTCACTCATTCCGCTCCGGCCGCACAGTCTGCCCCGCGGTTCCTGGTGCTCAGCAGGCCCCACCCAGCCTCAGGGCCTTTGCACGCCTGCGCCCTCCTCCCGGCGTTCCCTGTCCCCAGACTTCCGCAGAACCCTCACCTCAGAAAGGCCTCCCTGTCTCTCCGTGCTCCAACGGCCCTCACCTCTGGGCCTTTACTCTGTTTGTGCCCCCCGCCCGCGCCCGGTCCCCGGCCCCCCAGAACACCATCCCTCTGTCGCGGGGCCAAGTCCCCGTCCCAAAAAGGCCCGGGTGACCTGATTACTTCACCTGCCCCTCATGCCATCTGATGCCCTGCTGGCTTTCTCGCCCAACATGCTTCCTACATGCATGGTCACGACCTGGCTGAGAGGTCAGCTCCATGGCAGAGGTTCTGGTCGGTTTGGTTCACAGCTGGGTGTCCCCTCTATTCTGCCAGCATGCAGAGGGGGACCCAGCATTTGCTTAGTGTGTGTGGGTGGGTGATTGACGGTCAAGGTTTGTGGCCAGCAATTTCTGGAATCATCTGCATCTGGCCAGTGCTCCCCGGCAGTCTGAGTGGGACCCCAGGGGGTGAGGAGTCCCGACCACTGCCTCCCACCTAGACACCCTCTGCACCCATCTCCTGGGTGGCCGCACCATGTGACCACACACTGGGTGGCTTAGGTGACAGAAATCCCTCTCTCATAGCTCAGGAGGCCGGAAGTCCAAGATCGAGCTGTTGGCACAGCTGTTCCTTCTGGGGGACAATCTGCTCCAGGCCCTCCTCCCAGCTTCTGGGGTGCCTGCAGTCCTTGACATCCCTTGGCTCTGGTCTCTGCCTCTGTCCTCCGTGTGCCCGTGTCCCCATTTCTCCTTTCTTGAGGGAACAGCAGCCATTGGGTTCAGGGGCCACCGGACTCTAGACTCGCTCTGATTTGAGTACGTTTCCAAACTCCCTGTTTCCAAATAAGGTCACCTTCTCAGGTGCGGGGCTAGGGACTTGAACATGACACTCCACTTGTCTTTGGTCCCTGTATCATCGGGGTCCGGGTCTGTTTAGACCTGCAGAGTCAGGACTCTGAGGGCCAGAACTGCGTGCTCTGGATGTTGCTTTCCTACCGTTAATGCATAATTAACATTATCTCATGATGTCATTTCGAACTCCCAGAACACTTCAGGATGAGTATCCCAAACTCCTGCAGACTCTGGCCAGATTCCCCCTTTGGCTGCACTTCTCCCCATCGGCGTTGCCGTGTTCTTCATCTACATCCACCTGCCTGCAGTCCGTGTGCACAGGTGTCTGCAGATATGCATTTCCCGCACCGTCGACGATCATGCTGGAGGTGCAATGTCCCTTCACTGTGTAAACACATCACCACGTATTTTCTAACAAGCAAATTTTCTTTTATAAGCCGGTGCAGTTCTTAAGAATGAAAGATTTCACATGGAAACACTCACATCTGACCCAATGAAATCCCACTAGGGGGGCCTTGGTGCTGAGCAAGTTGTCATGACAACAGATGCTGGCAGCCAGGTCAGCAGGCAACAGCTCAGAGGAGCCAGCCTGGGAGAGAGGCCCGGCAGGGGTGGGGGGAGGGACCCCCCACCAAGCTTGGGGATGGTCAGGGTTAATAGAACTTTGGAGAATGCAGAGAGAGAAGTTACCTCCAACCCTCTTCGATCGGTGCGGGTGGGGGGTTAGGGCTCGAACCTGTCTTTTCGGGGAACTCAATTCAACCCTCCCCGAGCGAAGTCTAAAGTCCCGTGGCCAGGGTTTGAGTATTCGCAGAGTCACCCTCGGGCAGGTGGTGGGCACCTGGCCTGAAGGTTCAGTCCTGTCGGGCATTTGCAAGCTGCCCGTCACCCTGCAGGTTCTCGGCAACTGCCCCACGCACACCATGACGCCTCCCTGTGCCTCATCCCGCATGCTCCTGGTCTGTCATCTTCCCAGTCTCCTTCTTGCTGTGGACAGAACCTAGAGACCTTTTGAGAGTCCACTCCTCACCCTGGGTGACTCGGGGTGCCGCTAGCAGTTCTCATCGGCACGCTCCCCCATTGCTGGGATAGCTTTACGTGTGGACATGTGGTTCCCTTCTGGTTGGTGAAATGTGAGGGAGGTCAGAGGGGCAGCTTCCAGAAGTCACTGTATTCTGTGGCCTGTAACCCCATCAACACGTGGACTCGCTGCTCACGCCGCCATCTCTGATTCTCTTTTCTGCCTCTGGCTTCCAACTCCGAAGTCTCCTCTGTGACACTGAGCCCAGGGTAATCCAGGCTCGCCTCCCATATCATGGTCACGGGTCAGCAACATGCATTTTATCTGGATCTTTGACCCTTCCTTGGCGTGCTTTAGACAGAAACAGATGGTGAGCATTTCTTCCCACTCTTGCTAACTGGCTGGACCACATCAGACCTCACCTACGTATGAGTTGGAGACCCTGGGTGACGGGGACATCTGTGGTTGTCCCGACTGCAGTGCTTCTGGCATCAAGTCGGTGGGGTCACAGGTGCTGCTGGACCTCCGCAGTGCCCAAAATACCCCACAGAGATGACCCCAACGACCACGACCATGGTGCCCAGACGGAGACACCTGCTGTGCATTAAGGGACAGGCAGCAATCGGTGCCCCCCAGGCCCTCGGCGCTTTCCTGAGAAGCCAGGCTCCCTCGGCAGGCCACCAAGCCCCGCCGGGCGCCGTTGTCTTCATCGCCAGACATGGGGGAGGTGATGAGCTCCTCGCCTCCTTTTCCCAGGCCCCCCGCGCAGACTCCCTCCTGGCTCCCCGCCTCCCGGCCTTTGGCGAACTGGTCGGTCCGGCCGCGCGGGCCAGGCCGCCTCCCGCGCCACGGGGCTCGCCCCCGTGTCTCCGTGGGACCCGCACTGTGCCCGGGATGCAGCGTGCGGGCGTCGGTGCCGATTCCTCGTTCCGCCCTCCGCCGGTGCGCCCCTCCCCTCCCCGAGCCGGGCAGGACGCCATCCCTCGGCTTTTGTGCAGAAAACTCCTTTGGGCCACTCCCATCACTGCCGCAGGTGGCGACTCCTGAGGTTCGCGACGCCGGCCCCGCCAGTCAGCCTGGCGCCGAACACATGCGACCCCGGGCGAAGACTTGGCCTTGCCGGGGCCAACGGGGGCGGCGACTCTGAAACGCGTCTCGCGGGACGGACTGCGCGGAGGCTCCACGGAGGCGGCGTCGCCGAGTCCCTGCGAGGGACGCACCTGGCCTCGAGGCACGCCCTCTTGTGGCCGCTCCGCGGTGCTGCAGCTGCTCCCGCGCGCGGCCTCGCGGAGACCGGCCGCGGGGGCCCGGGCAGGGCCAAGGCCGGCAGGGCCCTTGGGTCACGGAAGTCCGAGTTCCGATAGCGCAGAGAGAGTGTTGAAAACGCGACGCGCAGCACGATCACGACAAGTGCCGTGAGACAACCACCAAAGCCCCACTGATTCGGATAGGAAAACAAGGAAGCCCTGGTTCTGATAGTGGTCAGGGGAAAGTTTGGGAGGAGTGATGTTCAAGGTGAACCTCAAAGGGCTACGCCTCGGAAAATCGAGGGCTGTGAGGCCTGAGCAGGCCAGCAGGGGAGGGAGCCACGGCCACAGGTGCCAGGGAGTGTTCCTCCCCAGGCAGGGACCGTCAGAGACCCGCAGAGCTTCCTGGCTGCTTTGACAAACTCTCAGGACGAAATTGCTGCACACCAGGCAGCCGCAAATTAGTGGCCCAAAGTCATGAAGATGTGACTGCATCCTGGGCTGGGCTCTGCAAGTCCACTCTTGTGGTGTGTGGTATCTGTTGGGGCCGGGACGTTGCGGTGGCCTCCTCTCTCCCTGTCTGTGTTGCCTGCCCCCCCCACCCCCGATACACACACATAAGTCTCCAGGGTTGCCAAGTTCATAGGCTCAGGGACGCCACCAAAGACCCACCCTTCAGCTCAGCATCGTCAGACTAGCAGGGCTCATGGGCACAGCATGGCTGCCTGAGCTCCAGGCATCACAGATAGTCCCAGAAATAACCAAGAAGAGGAGTTGACCTCCTGTCAAGTGAGAGGACGCCACCCTGAGATGCCCAGCAGGGGCCTCTCAGGTCTTGTTCCCATCACCTGGGAGGGGGTGGAGCCCCTGGTGAGGGGTGACTGCCAGCACTGTCTCCCGATCTGGGCACAAAGGGGTCTGACCAGGGAGACCCGGGGTGCAGTTGGCCCCACCATTCACTGAGCAGCTCTTCCCGAGAGCTTTCTGTGGGCCAGGTACCTCCCCAATGGGACAGTCTCAGCCCCTAGTCTGGGGATCTGACTTTCTACAAGGCGGTGGAGAAAACAAAAAAGTCAATAACGTTGTTTCAGGTGATACCAAACACCACAGGGAAATCTAATGGGAGACGCTGGGATGCACAGACACCCGGGATGGAGACATGTGTGGGCAGGGGACCAGCCAGCATAAAGCCCGAGGGGACACACGCAGCATGTTCATGGCGCAGAACAGAAGAGTGACCGGAGGGGACATGAGGGGCTGAGGCTGGAGGCGCTTCCACGGAGCCTGCATGGGTGCCTGCAGAGTGGAATGTGGCCGCAGAGAACCTGGGTGGGCCATTCTCCTGTTGCCAGGTGACCGCAGATACATTGGGTGCCTTGGGTGTGTGGGGTGTGAGGCTGAAGGGCCGGGGAGCCCGTCCATGGGCGACCCTGAGCAAAGTTGCCCTATGACCAGCGCGACCTGGAGGCCGAGGCCAGGCTGGAAGCAGGGCAGGATGGCGTGCCCTGGTCCTGTCCAGCGCCGGCTACGAGAGCCCACCATCCCAGGCCTCGGTGTACCAGGACCTAGGTGATGGGAAGCTGGGCTTCAAAGACCAGGAGGAGGAAACCCTTCCCGAGGAGGTGGCCGGGGACGAATTCCTGGATGCCCAGGACCCAGGAGAGGCTGTCCCGGAGCTGGAACGGGTTCTCAGAAGAGATGAGGAGGACAAGGCGCTCGAAACGAGGTGCGTGGGTGTGGGGGGAGGGGCCGCAGCGCCCCGCACACCCCCGGCCCTGTGGCCTGGTGCTCTCGCTGAAGGCCGGGTCCCTCTGGGACCCATGTGTCATCCTAGGGTCCGGGAGTCAGGCAGGGCGGGCAGCACCCTTGCTGGCGCCCACGGCAAAGTCTGCAAACGACCCCACCCGGGCCATGAGTGGGGCATGGCGGGCAACCCTGCCAAAGGGCCAGTTTGAAGTCGGGGGGAGTTCAGAGTCCAGAGCTGGGAGGCCCAGGGGGGCGGCCCTCAGTCAGACAGGAGAAGAAACGGGGGTCTCCCAGCTGGGAGGCCGGCCACCCGAGCCCCACACATTTCCGTGGCCGTGACCCGTGCTGAACAGCTCGCCAGTGACGGGGAGAGGGAAGGGGCTGCCTGGTCAGGGTCACTGGTCTGGTGTGGAGGGAGGACGAGGCCCATCCCCAGCTTTGGCCACGGAATTCGCCCAGGTGTGGGGGGGGCTTCAGAGGGCGAGGGGTCCCTGGGCTGGAGAGCAGGCCACTCCAGCCTCACCACCGCGCCGGCCCCCGCAGGCTGTCCGTGTCTGTCACCCCGAGGCTCCCCCGCTCAACGGTCGCCAGAGGGAGGAAGGCTGGCAAGCGGCTCTTGGAGCTGGCAAAACCCAAAGGCACCTGGCAGGTCCTGAGAGACAGGTGAGACAGCAGCAGCCTCGGTAGAGGCAGGTGCGGGGTCTGCGTGGAGCAGAGCAGCCCCTGGGGCCCGTCTGTCACCCACACGGTGCACTGGGGCGAGAAGTCAGGGTGCCCACGGTGGGGATGTGTGGTGGCCCGTGGTGGACTCTGGGTGCTGGCCTAGGAGAGCGAGGCACGTGAGCAGCGGAAGCTGCAGAGCGAGGCTGCAGGCCTGTGTCGCCGCAGGACGCGGTGCCGCTGTGCCGGCTACGCCTGGGTCTCCCCGCGCCTGTGGACCCTGCAGTTCTGTGTCTACTGGTGAGTGCCAGGAGCCTGTCCTCTCTGTCCCCTTCCCAGTCAGAGGACAGCCGGGCAGGGCCCCTTTCTCAGCTCTAACTTTCTTTTCCAGCTTCCCCCCCTCTGAACACCAGCCTTGCTCAAAATCCTGGACACGCCCCCGTGTCTCCGCCCTGCCTGCCGGCCCCCTGCCCCGAGCTCTGGCCTGTCCCCCCCAGCAGCCCTGCCCCTTCCTTGCCGTCCTGTGTGCATGCCTGTGCTTAGGGGTGCCTCGACTTATTTCAGAGTGGGGTGCAGGAGGCCTGTGCTGGCTTCCATTGCCCTGAGCTGTGCCCGGGTGCATTCCAGGCCATCCGTGTACTGGACAGACAGGTTCCTGGAAGACACCACCCTCACTGTCACCGTGCCCGGTAGGTTGAGCACACTCCATCTACTTCTCTGTCAGGGACCACCTGGTTCAGGGCTTGGCCGGAGGTGGCCTTTGTCCCAGCTCTGGGGCCTGGCCACCCTGTCTGACATGCTGCCCTTGACCTCCTGGGGTTGGGTCACTCCCGTCTCACACCAGACCTCAGGCCCCCCTGGCCCTGGCCTCCTGGAGACCCTCCCTGCTCCTCCATCTCCCAGGGTGTTTGTCCCCACCCTGACCCTTCCCCTGAGGAGTCAGAGCCAGCTGGAGGTTGATCCTGGGCATGACGGGGGTGGCAAACCCTCCAGGGGGAACCCTGGCCTGTACCACCGCCGAAGCGGGGCCGGCATTCACCGACTGGAGAGCCCCTTGTCTCCTGTCCACGTGGCTCCTGACTTTTTTGAGAGCACTGGGTCCCTTTGAGTACAACGCTTCGGGGATGCCTACCACTGGGGAGCAGTGACGGGCGGGCTCCCTCCTTGGTGTCACCACCTCCCTGGGTGACACTGATGGGGGCCCTTGGCCTGGGCAAACCCTGGGACCAAGTCCACTTTTCCGGCGGGCAGGCTGTCGGCCACACGGACCTTGTCGAGGGCCTCACGGGGCTCTGAGCGAGGGACGCCAGGCCCCTGAGCCTGCCACTGGAATGGGGACCGCAAGAGCCACCCCTTGGTGGTGTCTGGCATGGAGCTGTGTCGGCCCGTGGCCGGCGTGGTCAGAGGCTGGTCCATGGAAAAGAAAGGCCTGTGGGCGGGCAGGGCTTAGGGTGGCCGTCTCCCATTTGTGCAGCTGTGTCCCGCCGCGTGGAGGAGCTGGCCCGGCCCAAAAGGTTCTACTCAGAGTTTTATAACCACTGCAGGTAAGGGGTGGAGGCACCGGGGTTTGGGTGGGAGGAGTGTCCCCTGCCTTCCCTGGCACCGCCGCGCACACTGTTGGCAACTGCAGGGCATTCCCGTTTACGCACCGTGCGTGACCCAGTCCTCTCCGACTACTCAGAAGGGCCCTGCTTGTCAGATGAGATGGTTCGAGTTCGTTTGCAGGGCCCGCGGGCAGCGTCCATGGGAAGAACAGAACCTGGGCGGGGGCTGGGTGCGGGTGCGTGTGAGGCTCCCTTCGCCCTAGGCGCTGCTGGGTCTCAGTTTCTGAGCCTGTGTCTGAGAAAGGGGCGAACCAGTGCGACCTGCAGATGAAGCAGTGAGGCTTCGTGAAACTGAGCACCCATAGGGGTGGCTGCAGGGAACAGCGTCCCCGCTGCCACCCCGGGGCTGGCAGCTGCAGGCGCTGCATCCTGGCCTCAGAGACGCAGGTGTAGGACAAGTTGGCTCGGATCAGCGGACGCGGTTCCGTTTCTGGAGTGGGGCAAGGCTGGGCTGACACGGGGCGGCGGAGGCCCCTCGTGTCCCCATCTGGACGTGCTGGTGTTGGAGGAAGGCCTGGGGACAGCGTGGCCCTAGCCCTGAGCACACCAGGGTCCTGTCCCGGTCCTTTATGAGTCCGTCTTGGGGGTGCTTCTCCAAGCCTCTGCGTCCCAGTTCCTCCCGTGCCCTCAGATGAGAGAGGGCCCAAGTGGGCACACGTGCCCGCATGTCCCTCGGGTAGAGCGAGCACCTTAAACGTGCCGCCCCTCAGGACCAACCCCATCTGGCCCATCCCTCGGTCCACTCTGGAACACCACGCCTCCAGCCGCCTGCGGGAGCTGGCCACCCCGAAAGTCCGGAACAACATCTGGAGTACCCACATGTCTGAGGTGGGTGCCCACCACCCCCCCGTCCCCGGGCCTCCCTCAGCCACTGGGTGGCGGCCTCGCCAGGGAGTGGGGAGTAGACCGCAGAGCAGCGGACATGTGACGGGGCCTGCTCTGCCCACTGCCACCACTCGACACTGTGACACGCTCAGGCCCCCGGGGCCGCTGTCATCACGTGTGGGGCGTGCAGCTGTGGCATCTCATTCTGTGATTTCCCCTCAGCATCTCACGAGTCCACGTTGTGACTCACGTGGAAGCGGCATTCTAACGGCCGGAGGGCACCCTCCTGGCGATCACACTGCTGTTCCCATCCCGGGGGACTGGCGCGGACCGCAGCTTCTGTGCCCCACATAGGCGTCCGTCTGCATGCGGCCACCACGTGTGCACATGTTCAGTGGCACCGGAGGGGGCCTAGCTGTCAGCCCTGCCAGCAGGGCCCGAGGTGTCTGTCCCTCGACATCCTTGCCAGGGCCTGACCGTGTCAGCCGTTTCACCTGGGCCTCATCGGTTGGCAAGGGGCGACACGGCATTGTTCCGACTTACATTCTTGGTCGACGGAGGGCGACGGGCCGTGCAGCTTGACTATGCTGTGTGACGGGCCAGGCCCTGTGGGCTCTGGTGACTGCTTTGTTGCAGGTGTTTGCTCAGGGTGGCTGCACGTGCCACAGACTAACTTCTTCCCAGGGAGCTTTCCATCCCTCGTGTCCCTGATGGGGTCTCTCTAGTCCGGACCCATGGGGAATCAGGGACTGTCTAGCTCTTTCCCCTCTCATCCTGCTCCCAGGTGTCCCAGGTGTCCAAGGCAGCCCAGATGGCCGTCCCCAGCTTGAGGATCCTCCAGTTGGCAAAGCCCAGAACTCCAGCCACCCTGTTGGCAGAGTGGGACCCTGTGCCGAAACCCAAACCACACGTGTCTGACTACAACCGGCTCCTTCACTTGGCCAGTGAGTGGGTCCTGTGGTTTGTCCCACCGGACACGGGCAGGGTGGGCATTGGGTGGAGGCCTGGATGTTGGGCCCATTCCTGCAGGCATCACGTTCTGCTCTCCCTTTATCTCCCCCTGCAGTGCAGACCCATTGTCATGCCATGGGGTACAAGTCGCCCTGTGTAGGCCGGGGGGACGGGTTAAGGCCTGAGGGGAAAAGGGGCACAGGCCCAGGGACGAGGTGTGAGGGCAGCTTTGAAGCGGCCGCCTGAGTTCCTTCCATCCTTTAAAACAAATGAGACACCGGTCCCCGGGCGGCACAGCAACCTGAGCTGTCTAGAACCTGGGTGACACAGAGGAGCTTCAGGAGCAGAAGAGTCCAGCCACCGGGCTCTGTAATGTGCTGTAGTACCTGGGGTGTGACGCGGGGACACGTAGTCCCACAAGCATGTGCATCCTCCGGTGCCTCTGACACACCCCACGACTGATGCCCCAAAAGCCCTGTGGCCCGGGCCTTCTGAGCACAGCAGGAGCCCCCCAGCCCCCGACATGTCTCTGGACCAGAGCAGCGGCCTCTGCTCCAGTGCCCGGCACCCCCTCACCATTTCCTGGGTGGCAGCTGCAGGGCCCTGCTGAATTTAAGTTGGGTCCATCCTTCTCTGCTCAGGGCCCTTGTCATCTGTCCCCTGCCACCCCCGCCCCCAAGAACACTGTCCTCAGATACTAGCGGGGCTGGGCTCCCATCGGCCCTCTTGGTCAGCAGCCCCGAGCACCTCGTTTACCCGTGCGCGTGCTGTGCAGCCCTGGGGCCCCAGGCCCTTGTTGTGCTGCCCCGCTCGCTCTCTGCGGTGCCTGCCATGCTCTATGGACTTCACGGTATGTCCATGTGTCCGTCTGTCCTTCGTGGCCTTCTCTGAGCCCGCGACGTCACAGGCCTTGGAGACACTGTGCGCTCCCTGCCAGAGAGCGTGATGGGACATTTGAGTTCGCTCCATGCTACCCTTTCCCGATTCCTATTTCCTGTATTTTTGGTCATTGATCTGGAGCAGCTCTTTACATAAGGTGGTCCCCGAGCCATTGTTGGGGACATTGCCAGGGGGCCTCTCCCCAGTTAGCCCCTTCTCTTAACTTGGCTCCACGGGATCTTTCGTTCGTTTGTCTGATTCGTTCACTTACCGAGTCATTTTGTTAAACGACCCGTCTGTGAGCGGGACATGTGGATACCTGTGGACAGCTGCCTTGGGCCATTTCATCTCCCTCCCTCTCTCTTACTTGGAGCACAAATATGCACACGTTTGCCTATACACTCACGTGGGGTAGCGGCTGCATGCCTGAGGCTCTGGTGCCGACGCTGTCCATTTCTCCTGCCCCCTCCAGTGCCCAAGGCCCAGTCAGAGAAGTGTGTTCCTGACCGAGACCCGTGCTGGGAGGTACTGGACGTCACCAAGAAGGCAGTGGCCAGCCCGGATCATCTCCCTGGCCAAGCCAAAGGAGCGCAGGGACACCAATGAGGGTTACAACCCCTACTACATCTCACCGGCCTCCCTAATGGCCCGGGCGTCCCCTCGCCTGCAGGAACTTGCCACCCCCAAGACCATCACCAAAAAAGTCTGAGTACCCAGGCCTGGCCTGAGGCCCCTCTCCCAGTAAACGCCCAAGTGCATCCTAACCCTGCGTGTGTGGCTGGCTCTGAGCGTTTTGGCTGGTCGGGGGGTGGGAGGGGCTGGAAGGCCAAATGGACAAGAGAAAGAGATAATTATATTTATGTTCGCACTCAACCTGTGATTTGTGCAGCTCATTTATTTCCAAATCACTTTCATCTGCTGTCTCCCGCGCCTCTGACGTTAGACATCAGCCTCCCTTCACTTTGAGATTTTCTCCCAGAACCTCTTCCGCCCAGAGTTGCTTCTCTGACTGTGTACTGGGGTCCACAGGCACCTCAGACTCCATGTGACCTGCACAATAGAAGCGGCTGAGATGCCGCCTCGTCCGCCCTTGGCTGCTCTAAGACGAACACCCTGTCACCGTGCCCCCGTCCACACACCTACTACGCGCCCCCGTCAGACTGCTCCATGTCTCAGTGCTCTGCTGGCTTGATGGCTGCAAAAAAGAATGGGGCTTGAGTCCCCTACCCGCCTAGTTCCCTCCTCTGGGTCTCAGGAGGAACTGCATCCATTCATTCCTGTTGGTCAGGAACCTGGGAGCGCCCACCATGTGCTCCCCACCTGCAGGCCGTCAGGGCACCTTGTGGGCTGCACCTTGGCAACCCTCCCCAGTGCCACCGCAGCCCTGACGACATCTCTGCTGGCTCCAAGTTTCCTCTAGGGCCTCCCTGCTCCCTCTCTCGCCTGGTGCTCACAGGACTCCGTGTGAAACGGAAAACGTAGCGAACCCGTTAAGGCTGTCCTGGTCAGACTCTCCCCTCTGCACCTAGCACAGGCTCAGAAGTGCCACCGGCCCGTGAGTACTGACTGGGTCAGCTAATGAGAAAACCACGCGGCCTTCAGAGCTCCAGGGCTCTGGGCTGGAATCGGCCTAGCCACCACCTGGGATCCCTGGGAGAGGGTCCCTGTCCCTCTCGAGGCTCGTCCTAAGGTGCAATTCGCAAGCTTCCCAGTCGGTCAACACACTAGCTGGAACAGCACTGGCGTGACACTGCAGAAAGTTCCAGAACCACGCTGCCCAGAATCAGTCCGACCCGGGCCAGCCGCTCACGCACCGGGTGGCCGGTCCGTCCGGGCCTCGACTTCCTCACCTGCCACAGCGGGGCACTAACAGCCGCGGACGGGAGGGACGAGGGGGGAGGGGACACAGCCCCCCGCGCAGGTGCAGCTCCCAGGAACGGGCGTTATTGCTCCCCAGAAGTCCCGCCTCGCGGGCCAAGGACCGGATCGGAAAGGGGCCCGGACCGCGCATCGCGTGCCCCCGCTCGGCGCCCCCGTCCGCGCACCTACTACGCCCCGCCCCGCCCCGCCCTCCCGGGCCCCGCCCCGCCCGCCCCGGGGCCGCGGCCAATGAGCGCGCGGCCCCGCATCCGGGGATCCCGGCGCGGCCACCGCCTCCCGCGCGCGCACGGCCATGGCGGAGGTGAGTGAGCGGGCCGGGGGAGCCGGGCCCCCGTCCCCGCGCGCCCGCGCCGCCGCCGCCCGGCCGGGGCCGCGTGCAGGCTCCGGGCGCGAAGACCCCCGCGCCGGGGCCGCGGGGCCGCGCCCGGGCGCCGCGCCCGTCGGGGCCCGAGGGGCGCGCGGCCGCGCCGGAAGCCGCCCCCGGCCCGGCCCCCCCACCCCCGACTGCCACCTCGCGGGCCGCGGTGCGCATGTACGGCGGCGGCGGCGGCGGCGGCGGCGGGGGTGGGGGGCGCGGCGGGCGCGGGCCGGGGGGTCTGTGGTGTGGGGGGAGCGGCGGGGCGTGGGCCGCCTGGCCTCGGCCAACTTCGCTGCGCCGCGCTCGCCCCCCAGACCCGCGTGGACCCTGCGCCGCCGGGCCGGGCGCCGCGGAGTTGCCGTCGCGCGGGGCCAGGCGGGGCCCGCCTCGGCGCGGGGCCGGGTCGGGCCCCCAGGCGGGCGCGGCCAGCCAGCCGGGCCTCTCCGGCGCCCGAAGTTACTTCTCGGAGCCGCCTCGGCCCTGCGGCGCGCCGGGACCCGGTCCCGAAGCCCTTGGGGCCGATACAGTTTGGAACTCGGAGTTTTAACGATTTGAGGCTCTCGGGGATTTGGGACTGCGGTGTGTGATCCAGCTCGCCTGGAAAGTCAGGTCCAAGCAGGGACGAGAAACTTGGGCTGTGGGGCTTCCCTCGACTTCGGAGCGTCGGGTAGGGCAGTGGGACCCCCACCCGGTCCCCCCGGGGCTCTGCTGAGGAAGGAGCGGGACAGTGCACCTGCCAGGGGCTCGGCGAATGACTTTTGTGCGTGGCGGTTCGGCCCGGGGACGCACGCGTTCGGTCCGCCGCCGGCCGGGTCCGCAGACGCGGCGAGTGATGCCCGAGAAATGGGCGGGGCCGCCGAGGCCGGGACAGCCCTGCGGCCACGCAGCGAGGCGCAGCGGGTCGGCGGCTGGTGAGCCTGGTCGCGGCGGCACCGGGTCTCCGCGGAGCAGCAGCAGGCGGTGTGGATGCTGGGATGGACTGGCCGCTCGCTCCCGCTGGCGGCCTCGTCAGGGGTAGCCACAGACCCTGCCTTTCCCCTAAGGGGGCAGTGGGCACCTGGGTGCAAGGCCAGACCTCTCCAGCCAGTTCCTGCCTTGTGTCGGGTGCCTGGATCCAGAGGGTTCTTGGAGAGTCAACCCATAATAGGTTGCGAACCACTTGGTGAAACTGATGATCCATGGGGGCAGTGGCTGGCTATACTGCTTGGAAGCAGAAGCCAGGTCTTCCGACACCCCGCAGGGGTGTGGTAGTGGAGTACGTGTGTCTGTGTGCTCTTGGCTTGGGGTCATGTGTCATGGTGGGTCCGACTCCCCCGCCAGCCTCCACTGGACTCTGCCTTGCCCACTGCTGGGCCCCTGGAACCCTCCCAGCAGCCAAGTGCCCAGGGTGTCCCTGTTAGCCCTGTTGACAGTTTTGGGGTGGTGCTCTGTTGAGTCAGTTTCCTCGGAGAAAGCCTGTGCGAGGTCCCCATGTGAGGTCCCCTGTGTGCCTGGCTCTGTGGGAGGTCTGAGGGTCTGGTCATGAGTAGAAACCCAAAAGTGGGCATCCTGAAGGGCCTGGGTCAGTAAAGGACCAGCAGGTGTGCACATGTCGGGTGCGATGGCCACCGCCAGCCTCTGCCCAGCAGGCCCGTTGCGGCCCTGGAGCCTCTTATTCTGTGTGACATAGGCCGCTCGCTGAACGTCTCAGAGCTGCGGTTCCATTTCCGAATTGGGGGCGCCACGAGGTTGGCTCCGGCTTCCTCAGAGCAGCCAAGCCCTACAAAATCACGGAGTGCCAACTGTCTAGCGGAGAGTGCCTGGTCAGGGCTAGCTGCCTGCTTTCTGTCGTGGCCACAGTGGCCACCAGCCTCCACCAGCACCGTGAGAGGCACCGTGTGCCACGCAGACACCGAAGTACCTGGGCCTTGCCTTGTGCTCGCATCCCCGTGGCTTTCGTTGTCCTTCGGACACAGTGCACGTCCTCCCTGTGACACCTGCCCCGTGGCCCACAGATCTCTCATCACCCTTCCCAGCCCCCTGTGCGCTCTCTGTCCTTGGAGGGACCTGGCTGCCACGATGCTGCTACCTCTCCTGGGGGGCACCCTCGGGGGCGTCCCTGATTCCCTCCGCGTTTTCTCCCTCAGTGCTGTACATAGCACTCAGTTGTCTCTGTCCTGGGTAACCTCTGTGGGTGGAGATGGCAGAACCAGTTCCTGGAGTGACTGCCCACTGCCCCTGCTGGGCCAGAGGCAGCGCTCAGCAGGCGCCGTGCAGCGCCGGGCACCCCGTCAGCGTGTGGGGGGCCACCCCAGCAGTCCTCCTGTTACCTTGCCTGGTCCGAGCTGGACCGGGCTTGGCTGGGCAGTGTCGCACAGGGCCGCCATGCGCTTGCAGCCCGTCAGGGTCTGCGGCGGAGGAGGGCCTCTTGGCTCACGTGTGGCTGCTGGCGCTGGGACTCCTGCATGTGGCCCGTCTGTGGCTTGGGCTTCCTCACAGCATGGCGGCAGGCTTCCTGCAGTGGCTTTCTGAGTCGCGTTTTACCGGCCAGCCCAGGAAGTCACAGGCCCAGCCAGACGCGCAGGTGGGGGCACATACCCCCTGCTCTTAAACCGAGGCATGTCCGCGTCACAGGAAGAGCACGGGAGGCGGGACTCACAGAGAACGGGTCTGCCACAGCGTCCCTGTGGGCCACGCTGTCTTGGGGGAGGGATTATTGTCCCTGCGGGGTCAGGACAGGGTGTCCCCCACTGACGAATTGTGCCTCACCCACGCCTCAGACCTGGGCTGGCCCTGGGGTCTGTGGCCCGCTCTTGTTTGGGCTCAAGTCCAGAAGGAGCTGTTGTAGCCGGAAACATCCAGGGCGCTTGAGGCAGGGCGCGTGCAGCCCGCGGGGCCCCAGCGTCGAGGGCAGGCTTGCCCTGGCAGCCCCTGAGGTCTTGTCCCTTGGTGAGTTTGGAGGAGCCTAGGGTCAGCTGGACGCGCACTTGAGGGGACCTGAGGCCATGGGGGCCACGGGAGAGGCTGCCTCCCTGTTGCAGCCCTTTTGGTCACCCCAGCTGTGTCTCTGCACCTCTGCCCGAGCTCTTGTGTCACCTGGGAGGTCGGGTGCTGGCCTGTCCTCCTCAGACCCTGCCCTGTACCTGAGGCTGCCCTGAGCAGAGGTGGCATCCAAGCAGGGCCCCCTCCCTCCTGCTCTCTGGGAATCAGCCACCGGCTCTGCCTCCTCTGATTACCCCTTAGGCAGGGCCCTTGGGGCGGGGCACGAAGCCAGCCCCGGCCCAGGTGGAAGGGGGTCCAGAGAGCTGGCCTGCCTGGTAGTCAGGAGGGTCCTGGGGAGGACCCAGGTGGTTTCCAACGACGCGGAGGGAGCTGGGACCGCGGCCGTACATTGCATGTGTCCCTGCGGGCTGATGGCAGAGGAGGGGGTGGCCACTGCCACAGGAAGCCCCATACCTGCGCCCTGGGGGGTTCAGTCCCAGTCGCAGAGCCCGCGGGTGTTTGCAGTGGTGCCACTGACCGTGAGGGCTTGGGCCCTTCTTTCTCTCGGATGCTCACAGAGTCTTGAGGTTTTCTGGAGGATCCAGTGAGGAAATCTTCACGGAAATGCTTATTAAACTTGTTTTCCTGAGATTTTCAACTTTATGTTACTGAACACGCTAACATTTTTGTAGATATTTTTGGCAGTTTTTCTGATGTGCAGTTCACGCACCACACCGTTCATTTTTTTCGATGTGGATGACCCCGTGGTTTTACGTCTCTCCAGAGTTGTGCGACTGTCACCTGTTGATTTTAGAACATTTCTTTCTCCCCAGAGCCTTGGTCGTCACTCTCCTCCCCAGCCCCTGACACCCCCTCACCCACTCCCTGTGGGTGAACGTGCCGGTTCTGGATGTGTCTGTCATGTAAGTGGACTTACATCGCGTGGCCTGTGTGTTCAGTGTCTCACTGAGCGTCGTGTGCTTGCGGTCTGTCCACTTTGTGGTGAGTGTCAGCGCCTCCCACCTCTTCGTGGCCAAGTGACACCCCGTTTTGTTTTGCCGTCTCTCTGTCAGCTGGGGGACATCGGGTTCTTTGCACCCCTGGCTGTTGGGGGCGGTGTCAGCGCAGATATCCTCGTTCCTTCTCTCTGGGTGTTGCAGAGGAGAAGCCTCGCCTTCCCTCCGCGCTCCTCGGTTCTCCGCAGGGGCCCTGGGGTGTCGATGGGAGGCCAGCTCCGAGCCAGAGGAGCGGAGTGGAGCGTATTAGTGCTCGACGGCTGGGGTGGGGGCTGGGGCGCAGCACCTGGGTGCGTGGCGCGTGTCTGGGATGGTGGGGGGGGTTCTCAGGGCAGCCGTTTTGGGCAGGCAGGTAGAGGGGGTGCTGGTGGGAGACGAGGCGCTTGGAGCTCCGTGTGCAGATGGGTCCTGCCATGTCGCGTCGCCCTTCCTGGGGGCATCACTCTCACAGGGCTCTGTGCTGCACTCGCCGGCAGGTGGCGGCAGAGAGCTCGTCCCGTGCCGGCTCCTCGCACTTGCCTTCGGCTCAGGCCTCCTGGCGGAGCAGCAGACTCCGGGGTGGCGTTCCCTGAACCCCTCCATAGTGTGCCTAAAGTGAGTTGCTGGGCCCCGTGGTGACACTTGTACCTTTCGAGGAACCGCCGACTCCCGCTCCCGCCGACGCGCCACGTTCCTGCTGCACTCAGTGGCCCTTGGCTCGTAGCCCTTCTGTGGTCACGAAGCGGGATCCTGCGGAGCTTGTGACAGCCTCCCCCTCCCCCAACTTCGGGCATCTCACGCGCGCGTCACCCTTTGCGCACCTCGGGAGGAGTGTCGATGCCAGCCCCTCGCCCGCTGCAGGGGTGCCTCCTCGCCGTTCATGTGTGGGGAGACCCCTCTGCTTTACTGCGCATGTGGCTCGTGGATGTCTTTCTCCGTTTCAGCTGTCTTTTCACTTTGTCCATAACATACCTCGAAGCACAAATGTGTTTCAATTTGATGACATCGTTGGTTTTCTCTCGTTGCTTCCGCTTTTGGTGTCTTAGTTTAGGAGCGGCGTGCAGTCCAGGGTCACGGGTTGACCCCTGTGTTTCCTTCTGTGACATTCAGCCCTTGTATTTAAGGTCTTTGAGCAGTTTTGAGTTAATTTTTGCACATGGCGTGAGATAGGCGTGTGATTTTATTCTTGTGTGTGGCTATCCAGTTGTCCTTGCACTTTGTTGAAAACACTGGTCATTCCTCATGGAATGGTTTTGTCACATTTGTCAACATTCAGTTGGTTGTAGATGTGTGTTTTTATCTGGCTTCTCAGTTCTGTTCTTTTAATTTAAATATTCAGCTTTATGTTAGCACCATGCTGTGTTGATGATGGTAGCTTTGGAGGGACCTCAAAATCAGGAAATCTCTTGCGATTTCCTTTTGAGATTTCCTTGCCTCTTCTGGGTGCCTCAAGCTTTCTTGATTTCTGGAATCCGTCGGTGTCTGCACGGAAAGGTCTCATGGACTGTGGTGTCTGATCTGTTAGTGGAGGCTGTCTTTCCACATGCTTAGAAAGTCTTCAGTTTCTTTCGACACTTTTGGTGCTTTTTCAAATTTTGAACTGTTTTTACTAAATTTAACCCCAAGTATTTCATTCTCTTTGATGCTATCTGCACGTGGAGTTGTCATTAATTTCCTTTTTTGTTTAATTGCTAGTACATAGTAATAAAGTTGGTTTTATACGTTGATCTTGCGATCTGTTACCTTGCTGAACTCATTTATTAGTGCAAGTGGGGGTGGGTAGGCGTTGTGCCTTGAGTTGGCGCGCGCGGGCTTTTCGCGGTGCGCCCGATTCACCAGGAAGTGGATCCTGAACAAGAAGGATCCCACTGTACTTCGCCTTGGGTCCCAACAGACATGCGAGTTGTTTTACCTTTCGGCTGCGTGAGTCTGCTGCCGTGAGCATGCACGGTTGGCGTGGGTGTGTTTCCAGTTCTCTTGGGGTCATACCCTGGAGTAGAGTTAAGTGCTGGTCATTCGGTGACTCTTTACTTTTGGGGGAATTTCCCGATTTCCCCCAAGCGGGCTCTGTGCCCTCTGAAGAATCAAGTTCCTGGAGGTTGGGACCCTTGTCACATGGACTGCTGTGTCTGGTACAGGTGAATGCCTGCTGGGTATGTGCAGCAGGGCTGTGTGTGGGCCAGGTCACCTGTGTCCTGGGCAGGTGATAACCGCCGCTGGCTCCTGACTGTGCCAGGCCTGTCGCAGCCCCCGTGGGTGCTGTTTCCCTACTCAGAGGTGAGGACCCCAGGGTACCAGCACCCACGTGCAGGCCCGTGTAACCAAAGATCCACGTGTGTGACTTGAGGCGGGGGAGTGACTCCCGCAGCTGCCAGACCCACTCTCTGTACCTGCTCGCTGCTCCTGCCTCTGTGGCAGCTCACGTTCACGTCCAGTCCCCTCCTCCCCGAAGCCCCCGGGAGCACGGAGGCCTCTGGGCGGCCAGGCTGACCCTGCCTTCTTCCTCTGCAGGCCTCCTCGCTGGAGAGGCAGAGCCCTCGCGTGGCGCCCTGCCTCAGCCCCGGCCTGTGCACCAGGGAGCCCGGCTTGCCGACAGCAGCAGGTGCCTCCCCTGCCCCTGCCGCCTCCTGCCCCGGGTCCTGGCCGCACTGAAGGTCAGGGCTTGCCCAGCCAGCAAGACAGACAGTGTGCTGGCCCCTAGAGTCCAGAAGAGTGTGGATGCTTGGTGGTCCGGACTGGCTCCTGTTCTCTGTTGGGGCTGAGCGGCCCCGGGGGACAAAGAGCGCCTCCTTCTGGGCACCTGTGTCCGAGAGAAAAGCAGGGCCGGGGAGGTCGGAATGGGTGCTGGGGGGCACCATCCCTGAGTGCCCTGCACCTTCCTCGAGCTGGCTGCCTGCTCCACTCCCCCGCCCCCGGCCTGGCCCTGCAGCACCTGCCCCTCGACCCCACTCTTGGCTTCGGATGGTGGCGAGGAGCAGCCTTGGCCTTCACGGCTCTGCTAATGCTGATGGAGACCTAGCCGTTTTTTTGTTTCTTTGTTTCTTTTCAAATTCACTTTATTGAAACCTAAGGAGGAGAGAGAGCAGTGAGCACTCCTGGC
Source organism: Cynopterus sphinx (assembly GCA_030015415.1). Classification (NCBI taxonomy): domain Eukaryota; kingdom Metazoa; phylum Chordata; class Mammalia; order Chiroptera; family Pteropodidae; genus Cynopterus; species Cynopterus sphinx. The sequence goes on along the minus strand of CM057390.1, from coordinate 36,445,918 downwards.
TCTCTGGGGAAAACCCCAAATCTGGTAACACCCAGCACTCGTTGGGCTGGGCATGCGACCCTGCTGTGCCCTGCTGGAGGAGAAAGGACAGGTGTTTGTCGGGCCTACTGCGTGCTGCCCGTTGGTGTTTCCACACTGTGCCCGTCCCCGCTGCGACTTGCCGAGGTGGGTGTGCAGCATCAGGCCTGCATCTCCGGAGCCGAGGGGCTTGCTCAGGCCCTGCAGGCACCGTGGAGCAGCGTGGTCCTTGTGCTTGTCCCACACTGGCTCACCTGGTACTCATCTCACCTGTGTCCCCTTGCCGTCTCCGCAGACCCTCGCAGACATCCCCCCTGGGAAACACATTCCCACACCCCAGAACCCATGTGCAGTTCACCAGGTGTGCTCTTCGGTGGCAGACCGACTCTTCCGAGCAGTGGCGCATGCACACGCGCACACACGCACAGCCAGGTGCAGGCACGCAGCTGCATGCACGAGCACGTGCACACTCAGCCGCACGCGGCGGGCCTCGTCCCTGCCGGCAGTTGGGCCTCTGTGTGTCCGGCGCCGCAGCCGTCTTGGCCTCAGTGGGAGGATGGGGACGGGCGGGGTTGGCGCTCACACAGCCGTGTGCCCTCCACAGGGGTGTCCATGGGCTCTGCAGACCAGCAGTTCAGCCTGGCGGAGATCCTGTCGCAAACCTACAGCGTCCGTGAGGAGTGCGAGGAGGCCGTGCGGAGGCCGGAGCCGCGGGAGGAGGGGCCGGAGAAGGACTTCGTCTCCCAGGTACCATGCGGGGGGCCCCGCTGGGCTGCGGCCACGCTGGTTCTGCTGCCACCGGTCCTGCTTCCCGTCGGCACTGGGAGCTGCAGTCCCGGGACGGGACCGACTGGGTCCTGCCTTCAGGGGCTCGGGGGCTGGGCACCGACCCTGCCGTTCTCAGGGCTCGGCCTTGGAGTCCCTCGTGCTCATGGAAGCGGCCGAGGCTCTGGCTCTCGAGCAGCAGAGCCGATGTGGCGTCTTGATCCGCCGCCCTGTTGGAAATAGCGTGTTTGCGTGGAAAGGAACGAAAAGGCAGCCTTTCCCAAACCACAAAGGGTAGGGCGGAGTAGAGCGTTGGCACTTCATGCTCCTGGGGTCGCTGGGTGCGTCTGGCCCGACGCCAACGTCCTGGGGAATGGAGGGGTATCCCCAGCCCTTTCAGAGGGCGGTGGCTGGTCTGCGACACTGGACCACAACCCAGCAGCTGGCCCTTTGGGGGCGGGCGGCAGAGCGTGTTCTCCCCGGAGCCCAGGTGCCTGCTCGGTTGCTGCCACCGGCCTCGAACCCGCTGCGGCTCTTCCCCTGGGCGTGATCCCGTTGCTTCCGCGCCGACGTGTTCGCAGAGCCTGCTTCCTCCCTGGATGGCTCCGGCTCCTGCCGACACGGTCCGTGTCATGAAGTCTGAGGCATGTTGTTGCTGCCCTGAGCCGGGGCTCACACCGGGGCCATGAGCTGCAGTCCGGGGTCTGGCAGGGCTGTCTGTGGGGGCCCCTCCCGGCCATGCTGACACTGGCCCCGCCGCCCCTCAGCCTGGTGAGACCTCCCCTGTCGCGTTGGGCCCACCTCTGTCCCCATTTCATCGCTCTTCCGGAAAGGCCTATTTCCCGGGGCAGTCACGTGGGCTTAAGAAGGCCCGATGTGTGCGGGGGACACAGATGGGTAGTCCGTACCGGTGTCCACGCCCACGTCACCAGACGCCTGTAGAGTGTGGGGAAGTTTTGCCTTGGGAATAATCACAGGGTGTTTGTGTCGCCCGGTGCCAGGTATCACTTGGTGCCAGTTTGGTGTTATAACCCCCAAAATGTCAAAACTCTAAAACCTGAATCGGCTGTTTGTTAAATACCTAGACGTGTGTTTTTTCAGATACAATTTAGATGTCGCTTTAATTCAGATAGAGCCGGTTGAGGGAGAACACGAAGTTCAAGGTGAAAGCGGAAGCACTGCTGCTCTGTCACCTTAGGGAGGTGGAAGGCACCTGTCAGCGTCGAGTGGTCAGATCTGTCTCCCAGAACCAGAATTTTTTTTGCTTAAATACTTGAGTGTCACTAGCAGCACCAGTCTGTCGTTCTCCGGGATGCTGCCACCCCAGGGGTCTGTGTCCAGGTGTCACCTGCCCACTGTCTACACAGCTGTGGCACCCTGTGGTGTGCTGTGGGGTGTGGCCACACTTCCTGCCTGCTTCCCGTTTCCTGACACAGAATCAGAGTGGCACCTGTCAGCACCGCTGACCTCACACGGGTGTCCCTAAGGGAAGCCGGCATCTGGAGAGCTGGGGTGGCGGCGAGGGGCGCACCCTGGCTCGCGCACTTGGCCTCTGCTGTCGGCACCTGTGCCAGCAATAGACTGTGGGCATCCCTTCCTGTCACTGCCCTGCTCAGGCCTCTGGGAGCCTGGATGTCCTTGGGACCCTGTGAGCCCTCCCACAGGTGTGGCGTTGGGGGCCGTGGGCGGCTGGGTGCTTCCGTCCTACTTCCCAGGGAGCAGAAGTGGGGGCTGGGTTTGCAGGGCAGGGGCCCCTGTGAGGAAGGGCTGGCAGGAGTTGGGGTGGTAGGTGCTGGCCCGAGAGGGCGATGTGGACAGGGAGCCCGGGCTCAGGCTGGAGTCGGGTGGGCGGCACTGGCCTTACGGAGGGGACTTGAAAGCAGCGCGGGGGGCAGGGAGGCGGTGACCATTTCAGCCTTTTCCTTCCCAGTAACGGGACGTCTCAGTTCTGTTTCTTGTGTTGCTTTGGCACTGGGCGTCAGAACCACGTGCGTGACCGGGCTGCCTCGAGCCTGCTGCCATTCGAGCAGTGGTGGGGTCGCTCTGGCCACCCTCCGCTGCTGGCGTGGGGGTGACCGCGCCGCCCTGGCCCTGCCGGGCACTGTCTCTGTACTTGCCGCTCTGAGAGTCTTGCAGGCTCAGGTGGACGCTGAGTGTCTGATGCCCATCCCACATCAGAGGCAGGGCTCTGTGTCTCTGCCCTCGTTTATCGAAGTCCCGAGCATGTACGGTTCCAGGTGGTGGGTGGCCCCGCCGTCCTAGAGCAGGGAGACTCCCCGAGTGGTGGGTGTGGGCCATTCAGGCGCAGACCTTGGGCACCGCCGACTCCTCTGGGTCTGGCCGAGGTGCATTGCTGTGAGTGTGACCAACCGGGCCTGGTTGTGGTGGCCAGGTGGTCACACTCATGCTGGGGGGAGCAGCCCCCAGAGCAGCTCACCGACAGAGCCTGTCCCCCTCAGAGCAGTGACATGCCCCTGGACGAGCTGCTTGCCCTCTACGGCTATGAGGCGTCAGACCCTATCTCGGAGCAGGGCAGTGAGGGCAGCGACACTGTGGCCCAACTCCCGGACATGACTCTGGACAAGGTGACGGTCTCCCTGGGACCGGCCGGAGGGATCCGGGAGGCGGCAGGGCTGTCAGCAGTGTGAGGCCTGGATGACTGTGGGCCCTGCCCTCCTGCTCCCCAGAGTCAGCCGGCTCGAAACGGCCACCGGGAGGGGCTGGGACGGGAGACCCTGACACTGCTGAACGAGGGGCCGAGTAGAGACTGGCCTGGGGTCACGTTGCTGGAGGGGCACAGACCAGCGTGACCCTGGTCCAAAGGGGGCGGGGCTGTTGCGCCACAGTGGGACACCAGCTGCACGGGGAGGAGGCAGGGACAGGTCTGTGGCTTGGGGACCACACTCGTCTAGGCCTGGGCCCTGGCCTCGTCTGTGGAGCGGGCCGAGCGCCCCCTGTGGGTGAGGTTCGTCCAGGCCTGGGCGCCATCTCTGTTGTGTGACCGTGAGGCCACTAAGACAAACTGCAAAAACGTTCTCTGCTTTCTTGTCAAAAGGAACAAATAGCGAAGGATTTGCTTTCAGGGGAAGAAGAGGAAGAGACACAGTCCTCAGCTGACGACCTCACCCCGTCCGTGACCTCCCATGCAGCCTCCGACCTTTTCCAGACCCAGAGCACATGTAGGTGTCCTGTCCACTCTTGCACGTAGCCGGGTCCGGCGTGGTTCCGGTGATGCAGACGGAGGGCCCTGGCCGCAGGGGCCAAGCGCTCGGGCATAGACGCCCCACGGGTACCTTGTTCTGGGTCTGAGCCCCGTTGGGGTTCCCATCTCCCTGGCCTGTGAGCTGAGACCAGGGATGTGCAAGTCCCCACAGCTATGAGCTGTCGGGTTCAGGACGGCGCCCTCAGGCCTCTCCCCAGCTCTCCCTCCAGCCCTCCCTCCGTGGTGCTGCTCCTGTGCCTGCTCTCCACACACCCAGCTTGGTGGGGCCTGGGACCCCGTGTCTTAGGAGGGGAGAGGGGTGGCGACTGCAGCAGTGGAGCCACTGGGGCCCACTAATCTGGGGGGCCACCCTGTGCCACGGGTGTGTCACCTGCTCCACTTTTCCCAAAGCCCGCTTCCTGCCTGGCACAGACGAGGAGCTGTCCGACACCGAGGAGGACCCTCTTCCTGCCAACAAGTGTAAGAAGGTGCGTGGCCTCCTGCTTCTAGGGGGTGGGCAGGGTGGGGTCCAGTGTGGTGCTGCGACCTTGAGCCCATGTTGCTGTGGTCACTGCCGGGCCAGGGGCTGTGGTCTCAAGGTCCTGTCCCTGGATGCCCGGGACCTTGGGCCCCACCTGCTTTGCCCCTTGACTGGCTACACTGGCCAGACAAGTGGATGAAGACACAAGACTGCTCACACCCACACACCCAGGCCTCTGTGTCCCATCCTTGCGCCGTAGGACTCAGCATCTATGGGCAGGTCGCACAGACTAGCCCAACCCGGGGCTCTGGGCAGTGGCCAGGCCCTCGTCAACTCCACGCCCAGCCTCCTGCCTGGCCCGACCCCTCGGCCTCTGTCTTTGCAGGAGATCATGGTAGGACCTCAGTTCCAAGCTGATCTCAGCAACTTGTACATGAGCCGCCATGGTGAGAAGTGTAAGTGGGGCTGGGTCATGGGGGGACAGAGGGAACCCCACAGCTGTGGGGAAAGAGCTTGGTGCCACCCAGCCAGAGCCAGTCCTCAAACCCCGCAGTGCAGACAGAATGGGGGCAGACACAGGAGTCCTGGGATGTACTCGCTTTGCTGTGGGCTGCTTGGGTAAGGGCTAGGGACCGGAAGGCCTAGCTGAGCTGGGTCCCAGGGACCTGCAAGTGAGCGTGAGTCCAACCACGGTCCTCCATGGACAGAGGTGGCCGTGCACATGCTCCCAGTTGGACCCCGCATGCAATGTGTTCTCTCCCACAGGCTGCCCTGCAGGCAGCCGTTGTCTTGGTCCCATGGGGATGTCCCCCCTCATCGTGCACTGTGAGATTATGTTCAGGGAGGTAGCCTGTTCTCTCTGTGGGCATCTCATGTCGGGTGTCTCTTTTGTTATGATTACGACTGTCCCTGGGCTTCTCCTAGTGGACACTTGCTCCTGTATAGATGGCTGAGAGGCACACGGTGGCCAGCGTTGGGGGTGTGGGTCCTGCTCGGAGGTCTGCCAGTGGCCTGTGGGTGCTGCAGCGGCCCACATCCCCGCCACGCGTGACATGGTCCTTGCCGATTTCACTGCATGGTCCATGTGGGTGGTGGCTTGCGGTGGTTTCATTTTTACAGCGTGTTCGTGCCAGTTAGCTTTGGGACTATTCTTCTCGTACTCGTGATAAGGGTTTGTGTTGAGTCACCGTCTTCTGTGGGTTTTCTGCTCATTGTAGTTTCTCCATCTTCTTTTCCAGTAACCAGGTGGTTGTGTTCTGTGGTCCTCCTCTGAGATCACGTTTTGGATTTCTGCAGCGTCTTTAGCGGCCCTGGTTTATTGAGAGAAGCGTGTCCTCGTCCCCTCCCTCCCTCCCAGTCACGGTCACGGTCACAGTGGGTGGACACTGTCCCCTCCCTCAGCTTCTGCCGGGGGCGTGGCCTTCTGCCCCGAGACCTGCTTCTCAGCCTGTCCCGTGACGATGACGAGTCCCTGCAGTGCCCCTCGCGCTCTTGTCTCGCTCCTCTAGGGAAGAGCACCCCGTGACCCTGGCCTCCAGATGTGCCGCCTTTTCCTCTACATGGGCACCGTTTCGTCCTGTTGTTTCTGTGAGAGTCAGACGTGCGTCCTACTGTTTCCATTGAAACCCTCGTCTGCCTCCCCCGCAACCAGTTCTGCGTCTCTCTTGTGGCCTTGCGGTTTGCCTAGGTGAGCCCAGGTGTGGCATTCTTTGTGTTTGCGACCCCGAGTTCCTTGGACATGGTGTTTGGCGTCCCGCATCAGTTTGGGGAACTCGAATTCTTTCCGGTTGGACGCGCCGTGGCCACTGCTGGTCCAGGCCGCTGTGAAAGCGGCTCACAGAGTCACAGGTCGTGTCTTCCGGGTCTGGACAGGCCCCCGTGGTTCTTTAAAGTCCCGGCTGCTCGCTCTGATTTCCACTCGCTTTCACTGTCCCCCGCTCCCTCACACTGCGTGCTAGGTAGACGGACCGAGGCTCCAGGGCGCCGCCGCTTTTCTCCGCAGAGGGCCTGCTGCCCACTCGGGCTGGCTGCCTGGTCCCGGCAGGGACTCGTGTCGACGTGGACGTGCACATGGGGCCCCGGCTGCTGTGGCCCTCGGCGCCAGCCGGGACGCGCTGGTTCCCGGGCATCTGTGCGGAGATGGTGGTGTGGAGCTGCCCGCGTGTGCCTTCTACCTCCTGACCGCCTTGTGGCTTGTTTGTGTGGTTGTTTCTGGTCCCTGTGACTCTTCTCTGGACGGCTGAGAGGTGCTGGCACTGGAGCTTCCCTGAGCTCTCCCCTCTGCCTCTTCCTGGTCACGTCCCCCCTCCCAGCCGGGAGTTCCCCCACAAGTAGGTTTCAGGCGAAGTGGGCGGTCTGTTTCGGGGTGTGCTGGGACCCACCTCCGCCGTGCAGAGCACACTCCTTCGTGGTGTGTGTGGTGCCGAGTGCGGAGCGGTTGTGGTCTAAGTGACACCACCGGCACCCAGGTCTCACTGTCGTCATCAAGGCAGCCTTTTCGCACTGCTCCCTCGGGACTCTGCAGCCTCCTTGCACCTGTCACAACCCTCCCTTCCCTCAACCCGGGCTAGGTGCCGCCTTCTCCAGGAGGCTGACCTGTATTTGCTGGCTGGGAAGCGCCTGGCCGACTCCCACAGCTTCCCGCCCTTGGTGGTCATCCTGACCACCCTGGGCCTAGCAACCTGGCTTGGAGGAGTGCAGAGGGGTGGGCCTGGGGCACAGACCAGACAGTCCTATCAGCACCCTGGAGCTCTGCCAGCCAGTCTGGTGGAGGTGGGGGGGGGCTGTGTGCTCTCTGGGCCAGGTGTGGACCACTGGCCCCAGCTGACCCTGGACCCCCCGCTGCACAGTGTACGAGAATGAAGACCAGCTGCTCTGGGACCCTAATGTCCTCCCGGAGAGGGAGGTGGAGGAGTTCCTGTACCGCGCGGTCAAGCGGCGGTGGCATGAGATACCCGGCTTGCAGCTCCCAGCAGGGGAGACAGTGAAAGACAGTGAGCAGGTAGGCAGGGTGCTGGGTGGTATGAACATCCGCTGTCCTCGCCCAGTGGTGCTGTGAACACCCAAAGTCCCCACCTGGTGGTGGTGTGAACACGGCTAGTGCCAGGGGTGAGCAGGTGGGAAGAGGCTCTCGCTCCCCCAGGCATTGTATGAACTGGTAAAGTGCAGCTTCAATGCGGAGGAGGCCCTGCGGAGGCTGCGGTTCAACGTGAAGGTCATCCGAGGTGAGCGCCCGCCCTGCCTGACACACCCTCGGCAGCCACCCTTTTCTGGGCGCTGCTGACGCCTCTGCCCCCGCTGGTTGCAGACGGGCTCTGTGCTTGGAGCGAGGAGGAGTGCAGGAACTTTGAGCACGGCTTCCGTGTGCATGGGAAGAACTTCCACCTGATCCAGGCCAATAAGGTGAGGGTGCCGCCTGCCCCATGCCTCCGGGGGACCCGGGCTCCTGGGGGCCGGCATGTGATGCCCTCCACCCCATGGCATGAGTCAGGACTCTGCTCACCAGGCTCCTGCGATGCGACCGTTAAAGCCCTGCCTCCTGCCTCGCACGCCACATGCCCCTGTCACCTTGCTCTGGTCTGTTCTGCCAGGCCACATCCCGTCCCCCAGAGGAGGCTGTTTCAGGAAGGGACCTGATTGAAGGTGAACCTTAGCAGTCGTGCTGTCTCCCATTCACAGCTGCGGTCGTGGGCACTGCCTTGCCACCTCCCTGTAGCAGAGCGCATTGGCTCAGCCCCACTGCGGTTTACTGCAGCGCTGACCCGTCTGCACCCCACCCTTGGCCCCCAGCCCTGGGAGCAAGGGTCTCCTAGTTGGATCACGCCAAGAAAATAGCTCCTTTCTGCCACCCGTAGCAAACATCCAGGACCAGAGGGACTGCCAGGTGCCAAGTCTCTGCCTTCCCCTGGGTCCAAGTCCCCCATCCTCCTGTAGAACAAGGTTCCTCTCCCTGGGCCACTGGCTGGATAGGTTCCCCTGATGATCTCAGAGCCCGAGTCTCCGGTCTGTCTCCGTGCAGCCTCTCCCCACCCGTCCTCGGCGGTGTCCCTGGCTTTCAGGGGCAGCTTTGGCCCCTTCTCATGGCTCGTGGTGACAGAGCCTGTATAGAAACGGGCCTGGCTGGCTCACGTTTGGTGCCTCACGTCCTCTCCTGGGAGGTTGAAATCAAGGAGGTGCCTGTGCTGGGCCAGCGTAGGGACAGGGCGGTGCCCAGCATCGTCCCCGGCGGCACGTGGTCCTCTAGTCAGGCCAGCACCTGATGGGGCTGCTGCCGCGAGCAGAGCCTCACCGCACCGACTTCCATGTGCCCATACCGGACACCACATGAATTTTCAGTTTGCAGCTGTGCTAGCCCAGTGAGGCTGTGACGCCTCTCCTGGTCATAGGGGACAGTGCGTGTGTGCCCTACTCCTCTCCCCCTGCCTGGGTCCCATGTTTCCCTGGGCTCCGGTGTCTGTCCTTGTCCCGGGACCAGCAGGGTGCTCCCACGCTGTGGCCGCAGCCGTGCTGTGGGGACCCTCCAGAGGGGGACAGGACCCACGCCGCCCCATGGGGCTTCACCGGGTGGCATCCAGCTCCATGTCTGCCCTCGTCTCTGGGCGCTCGTGTGTGAATGGAGCTGGGGTCGTGAGGCCTAGTGCTGCCTGGAGTGGTGCCCTGTGGCAGAAGTGTGCAGCTGGGCCGTATGCCATTCTCTGGGTGGGGGCGCTCTGTCCCTGCTGTCGTTTCTCTGCTGGGCCTGTGGCAGGCGGGGACGAAGTGGATGCTGCCTCGTGGTCTGGGGCAAAAGATAGGGACCCAGGGTGATGGAGGGGCCCTGGGCCGGCAGGCAGTGGGGCGGAGACGGCGCCCTGTCGTGCTCGGGGTGAAGCGAGGCGCCTCGGGGTCGGAGTGAGGGCCCGGGTGACACGCACTGTCCCTCAGGTGCGCACGCGGTCTGTGGGCGAGTGCGTGGAGTACTACTACCTGTGGAAGAAGTCCGAACGCTACGACTGCTTCTCGCAGCAGACGCGGCTGGGCCGCCGGAAGTACGGCCCGGCAGGACCCACGTACGTGCAGGGCTCCCGAGGGCCCGGGGCCGCTGCAGTCTCGGGCACCCCCCGCCTCAGGCGGCTGTCCACCTGCAGGCCCCCACGATGTTCTCTTTCTACAGGGACACTGACCAGGACCTGGACGGCAGTGACCATGATGGCTCCGGCCGCCCCCACTCCTCACTGCCCCTGCCCCCTGCCGCTGATGGCCTGGGTCCCGAAGAGGACCCGCTGTCATGCATGCACACAGGTGAGGGTGTGGGCAGGGCTTAGCCCTGGGGGAGCCTTTCCTCACTGGCATTCTGACCTGGCCAGTGGATACTAAGCTGGCGTTCAGGAGCCGATGTCACTCCTGCCGTGAGGTGTCGTCGTGCGGGTTGTCGTAGGGGCCCTTTGCTCTTCCATGTGGAGGGGAACCTGTGTTCTGTAGCCCAAAGAGGGGGCCCCTCCCTGGGTCCTTGACAGTGGGGGGCTCAGCCCCAGCCACCACATGGGAGACCTGGGGGTATCTGAGCTGTCCCCAGCATCCTGGGCCAAGGGCCACGAGTGAGCAAGGCAAGGCTCATGACTTCAGTTTCTGAAGGTGACCACAGAGAGGACAAGGACTTTTGCCCTCTGGGTCTGTCAGACTTGGGTCTGGATTGTGCCCCGTTTCTACAGTCCAGTCGGTTCCATGGTTAACCCTCCACCTGTCACGCACCTGTCCCTGATTGCCCTGGCCCTTGCGGCGTCAGTGCTCCCGACTGCTGTGTTTGAGGACAGAGTCACGGCATCCAAGGCAGGGCCCCGGCGGGTCACAGTTGGTGTGACTGGTCTCCGTGTTCATGTGCGCTTCACGTTCACGCGGAAGCGCTTGCTGAGGAGCGTCCATGGGCTCCACTTGCAGTCTGAGGGCAAAACCGGGCTGTTCAGCTGGGGTCTCGCAGCCGGGATGGTCGTGGTCCCCGACGGGCTGGGTGTGGGTGCCGCTGGGCCGGCCTCAGCTGTGTTCTCCCCTGCAGAGCCGCTGAATGAGGACGGTGTGGCGGGCGGTCTCACTGAGCCTGAGGACGGCACCGATGGGCTCCCATGCTCGGAACCAGGGCCCTGCCCGATCCAGCCACTGGACACGCCCCCGGCCGTGCCCCTGCTGCGGCGGCCCCCGGCCCTGGCTGAGCCACCTTCCTGCCCCCCTGCTGCAGCTGCTCCGGAGCTCAGTGCCAGCCCCAGACTGGCCGTGGACTTGGCCCTGCCCGGGGCCCTCCCCGCAGAGCTGGCCCTCGCCTCCAGCCACGCGGCTCTGGATGGAGAGCCCGATGAGGCCGTGGCCCCAGCTCAGGTGGCCCTGTCAGTCACTGAGTTTGGACTCCTCGGCATCGGGGACGTGAACCCTTTCCTGGCTGCCCACCCAGCGTGCCCAGCCCCTGGGCTGCACTCGGAGCCCCTGTCACAGTGAGTGCAGCCGCTACCCTAAGGTGGGCTGGGCGGAGCGGGAGGGAGCCAGCCGAGGCCGAAGGCGTGGCCCAGGCAGCAGGCTGTTGGTTTTTTTCGTTTATTCTCTACTTTTAATTTGGCTTATTTATTTTTTTGACTAGGTAATACATTCATATGGTTCAAAATCCACAAAGGTACAAACGGGGCCAGTGGCAGTCTCCTCCCACCCCTGCCCACCCCCAGGCACACGTGACAACACGGTCTGCTGGGGGAGGCGAGGTCGGGAGCCACGTTCTCAGCCGCAGCGCTCAGCTGTGCACTTTGCGAGGTGGGGCTCACCCTCTCCTTTCCATCTCTCCCCCCTGCAGCTGTAACGTGATGACCTGTTGATCCCTGGCCACAGGCGGGCACATGTGGCCCCGACTGGACTTGGGGCCGCTGTGGGGCCTGCCTGTCAGTCTTCCCGACCTTCCTCCTCGTGGGCCTCAGGTGACACTGTCTGCTTCGTAGCTGGAGGATCGGGGTGAGCGGCGGCCGGGCTACGGGGCCTGACTTTCCCCACACAGGCCACAGCACCACCGGCTCCAGCCTGCCACCCGCACCGTGGGGTCGTTGGCAGCTGGGCGCAGCAGGCCAGCCCTGTCCAGCCAGCAGAGGCGAGCAAAGGCGTCTCTGCGTCACCTGCAGGGAGACTGGAGACTGGGCAGGACACCGCCCCCACCAGCAGCCCCTGCCCAGGGCGCACCCGGAACTCTGCTTGGCTCCCTGTCCCCACATGGGGCAGGGCCGTGGGCTGCCCAGCCCAGGGGTCGAGGGGGCAGCTGCTACTCGGTGCCAAACCCTCCTGGGGCATAGCCATATACCTCGACATCGGCCCCGTCCCCTCGCCTGTCTGTCCACTTCAGGAAGAGCCGCACTTTACGCCCCCCGCCCCACCCCAGGGCCCTCAGCAGCCTCAGGCATGGGCTCGGCGGGACAGGCAACTGACGCCCCCTTGCTATGTGGCCCGCCACCTGCAGTGCCGAGGGGCCGGCTTCCAGCCCCTTCTCCCCCGCAGGTGGCTTTTCTGTTGAAGCCCCCCAACAAGATGGTTTGGGGTCCTGGCCCTTATACCTGGCCTCCCTCATTCTATTTATGTTTCTGTTTACAAATTGGAGTGGGGTCCTCCAGGGAGACAGGGCAGCAGTGCTCCTCAGCCCCTGGGTGTCACCAGGAGAGATTGGCTTGAGCCCATCTGCAGGGTTGGACTCGACTTTCCCTGTCACCCCACCAAGGACTGCACTGTGAAGTGATAACTGCCTTGAACCCCTTTGCTGTTTTATTTATTAAACTTGATTTGAAGCCCCTGAGTGCCTCGTGGTGGGTCAGATGGGGTCACCCGCATCACTCATTCACTGCTGGGCAGCATTCAGGGACCTGGGGGCTGTGGTCCGTGTCCCGAGGACCGGTGTGAGGGAGGTGGTCCGCTAAGTGGAAGAGATGTTTAGGCTGAAACCTGAGGGAGAGCCGGCCGGACCCTGGGGACGGCCACTGCGCGTCAGGTCGAGGTCACTGAGGTACACAGCGGTCTGTCCCAAGAAGGGAGCTGAGTGTGGGATGGGGAGGGGCTGCGGGGGCTAGTTTCCGTCCCCCTTGGTGGCTGTGCAGGCAGGCAGGGCTGAGGTGGGGACGGCTGGGAGGGAGCTGGCTTGGCCCGAGGTGGTGGCTGAGAGACAGGAGCAGGGTGTGGGGGAGTCGCTTCCCCTTGTAGAGCTGGTCGTGCCAGCGTTGGGAGCAGGTGCGCTGGGCGGATGGGACGTGGGGACTCAGAGCGACCGTCCCTGGCGTCTCTGAGCGTGCGTGTTTCAGGTGCCCGCTCGGCTGTGTTGCCCCCAGCAAGGAGGGTGCTGTGCCTGGTCCTGACTGCCCGAGGCTTTTCTTTTCTCCCTGGTTTTGAGCAGTTCGATGCGCGTTTCATACTGGCTTCCCTCACTTGGCCACAAGCCAAGGGGTGGTCTCTTGTCTTTTCAAGGCTGAGAAACGCCCCATCACCTGGGGGACTGTGGTGTGTCACCCACTCCCCTGCTGGCGGGTGGCCCCTTTGGGTGGGTTGGCGCTATGGGTGTGGGTTCTGTGGACACCCAGGGTTCGAGCCTGGCATTTGGCCAGAGCCCCAGCCACTGCCTGCTCTCTGCCCCCCACTGCTGGGAATCAGCCCCCATCCCCCCTCACTAGTGAAGTTCTTTGTTTTTGGCAGGATAGACGTTTTAAAGGTGGTTCCACTGACACCTGGTTTTTAGCGAGAAAGTGTCTGTTCTCACTTGTTTGTAAATGTGACTTTATTTTTCTCTGATTTTCTCTGTCTGGACGCCAGGATTTGAGTGTAGGTGTCCAGTGTGGCTTTCCGTGTGGAGATTCTGGGGCCTGCAGACTGCCGTCCCTGGCCACCTCTTCCCCGCCTCCCATGGAGTCCCCGCAAGGGTGCTGTCGCAGCGGGAACGTCGCTTCTCTGCGTTTCTGCTTGGATAGTTTTTGTGGACTGTCCTCGAGGTCACTGCTCTCTGCCCTACGGTCCAGGCTGCCGTGTGGCCTGCGCCCAGGCCCTTTAGCTTATCCATGGTGTACCCCTTTGTTCTCCCTTCTGTGCTGAGACTCCCCATGGTCCCTCTCCCCTCTGCACCCTTTGACCTCTCTATGACATGTGACAGCGGTACAGCTGGGCCACTGAGCAGCACACTGAGGTGGTGGGTGCCTTGCCTGACAGGGGTCCCAACAGCGTCCAGAGGTTGGGTGGGGCTGTGGCTTTGCCTCATTGTCTCACCCCTGGGGGTAGCCTAGAGCCTGCTGTGTCCCCTGGTCTTGGCCAAGCCTTCCCCGGAGTGAAACACCCTCAGAAGCACCCCCATTCCCTAGCAGTTGTCAGGGGATGGGGGGGCTCAGGGGTGGACTCTGTGAAGCCACTCCTAGAAAAGAGGAAGCAGCCGGGCCTCACCCTGTGGAAGACTAGCCCAGACCCATCCCTGGAGCAGCAGCCTCCCAGGTGACCTTGGCCTGGGGGCCAAGTTGTTCATGGATCGGCTAGGCCACTTTTTATTCGGTGAGCATTGATTGGTTGATGGGGTCCCTACCACATATGGGGCCCTGTCCTCCTGGGGCCCAGGCAGGGGGAGACTAGGCTAAGCTGATAAGCAGACACAGGCTGAGGTGGTCGACCACACCCAGGACGGAGGGTTCCCAGGTGCCTGCTCAGGGCTAAAACTTGGAAGGTCGCTGTGTACCCTGTCCTGGAGTATTCAGGGACTGTGAAGGGGGTCTGAATTCACTGAAGCTGGCTTCTGATTCGAAGGTGACCCCAGGGATCCCCCGCCGGGTTCTAGACAGTGAGCCCCCACTGATGTGTCCTAAGGAGGCAGGGCCATGTGGCCCCCAGGGATGAGACGGTAGCCACTGTGGCCTCTGAGCCCTGAGAGAACAGAGGCGAGTGGTGGCTGCTGTGGCGGCACCTCTGCCCACCTGCCAGGCTTCTGTTCCTTAACTCAGGACACTCCTTTGGGAAACAAAGACACCTGGAGTCAGCTGGAGCTGAAGCAACAGGGTGATGAGAACTGACCACCTTCTGGGCCGAGTATTACTGCTGGGGGTGACCCCAGTCACCAAGGAGTTGGTTGGGTATCGAGGGCACATGGGCGAGGCCCTGGTACCTTCAGTCTCTTTCCAGCCTAGCTTTGCCCCAGTGAGGGAGAAGCCGTCCTGGCCTGGCTCCCATCCCGGACTCGCCCCTCAGGGGGCCTCAGGCTCCCCCTGCAAAGGGCCACGTGGGAGTGTGGGAGACGCCAGCCAGCAGGTGTGGAAGCTCTGACCCCAATCCCAACCCTAATCCTCATCCTTGTCGCCCGCTGGGTCTTAATCCTGACCCTTCCTTCCCCACTGTTCAGGAGCGGGCAGAGCGAGGGCATTGGGAAGGGACGGAGAGCTGCTGGGGCTCTGGCCTCCTCCCCCCCCACACCCCCGACAGCGCCCGCCCCCAAGGACCCCGCGCCATACCACATCGGCCACCGCCCCCGAGCCACCCAGGTTCCTCCTCTGGCCCCGACCCCGCAGCCAGGCCAGGCTGCCCTCCCCTGCACGCACCCCTTCGCGGGGTCTGCCCAGCACGCAGTAGGCGCGCAGTGAAGGGCCCCGCGATCCCCTGACCAGTGCAGGGGCGCACCTCCGCCCTGCCGGAGTGAGGACGACACCGGGACCGGGGGTGACCGGCAGCC
The DNA here is from genome assembly GCA_030015415.1 of Cynopterus sphinx. Classification (NCBI taxonomy): domain Eukaryota; kingdom Metazoa; phylum Chordata; class Mammalia; order Chiroptera; family Pteropodidae; genus Cynopterus; species Cynopterus sphinx. The sequence goes on along the minus strand of CM057390.1, from coordinate 36,430,768 downwards.
TTCCAGCCGGGCTCTCCCGTGCTTTGTGGAGGCGTTTCCGCTTCCCACCTGTTTTGGGAATGATGGCCGCACCCCCCTCCCGGCGCCGTGAGGGGCCGGGGGCGGGGGCCGCCAGCGAGGGGCGGCCGCCTGCCCCTGGGTGGGGCGGGAGCGGAGGCCGCGCTCCTCCTCCCCGCAGTCACTAGGAGGCCCTCCGGGGCCAGGAGTGACGTTCTCCCCGGCTGGAGGGAGAAAGCTGCACATTTGGGGTCGAGCCCCCTTCGGCTCCTCCCGCTCTGCGCTTGAGAAGGGGGTGACGGTGGTGCCTCCCTCGCTGCGGACTGACAGGCCGGCGCCAGAAGTTTCCAGGCAGGGCCTGGTCCTCTCCCGGGGCGGCCGAGTTACTTCAGTGCTTGTGTGTGTGTGTGTGTGGGGGGGCGCATGGTAGTCTGCCAGCCTGCTTTAGGAAAGTTGATCTGGGGCACAGGGGACTTGACCGGGAGACACTCTTCCCCGGCCCTGCCGTCTGCACGATGGCCCTAGAGCAGAGGTCTGTTCATCCTCCCAGAAGGCAGGGTGAGGGGGCTCTGAGATCTAGTCCCGGCTGCTGACTCTGGGCTGGGCCACCCTCTCTGGACCCAGCTCACTTCACCTCTGCAGCAGGTGAGGTAGTGAATGTGGCTTAGACATCGTGAACATCAGGCCCTGGGGCCAGGTCCAACCCCAGCCCTCTCCCCACTTAGTGACCTGTGTGTCACGTGTTCTGCCAGGTTCAGGCAGGTATGTTGTGGAGACAGTAACTCCCCAAGGCGCCTCAGGTGGTTCAGGGGACACTGAGAGTGTGGATGGGCTGAGCCCCTCGGGCCTGTTTCCCTGGCTTGGGTGCTTTTGACCCCCAGGCGTCTCCCAGCTCAGGGCTCCCTGGGACCTGGTGGGGTGCACGGCAGAAGCAAACTCCAACGCTGGCACCTCTGCTCTTCCCTCCCACGGGGATGGTAACTGCTGTGGAGGAATAGTGCCTGGCCCAGACGGCCTCCGGGAACCCCATTTTCCCAGCTGCTTGCGGGGATGTTAAGCATTAGAAGGAAAGAAAACTCACAGCACTTAAGCCGGGGCCCCCCATCTACTGTTAGGCACTTTCTGATTCAGGGTATGGGGACGGACACGCAACAGTGCCATTCATAGCGAGGGACCCGAGGTGAGAGCGGCCCAAAGACCTGTCCTGCTGGAGCCGGAGCTCCCACCTCCACACCAGCAGCGCTGCGGGGTCTCACCCCTCACTCTTCACCCCCAACCCCCAGACTCAGCAGGCCCAGTCTGTGTGCAACGGGGTGGGGGGCTCTGACCCAGATGCTCTGGGTGATCCTGGACTCACTGCTCACTGTCCCTGAGCCTAGCTTCCCCACCTAGTGGAGGGGTGGGGGGCTGGGCGCTGATGACCTGTTGTGAGCAAGAAACCGCATCTGTGTCCTTCCACAGCGCCACGTTTGTTGAATGTGGTCACTCGGGGGGACACGGCACACGGGGGAACGCACAGGGGCTCACGCGACCGCGGGGGGCGGAGCGTCAGCGTCTCCCGCCGCCCGCGGGTGGGCGTGCAGCTCGGGCCGGCTCCGGCACGGCAGGTCCGAGGCGCCGAGCACACCCGGGCCTTGCAGGAGGGCGGGAGCCCCTCCCATGGGCGCCCGCAGGGGGGCTGCGAGGTCCGCGGCGTGGGCGGCCCCGCGGGCGCCAGTCATCACCACTGCCTTCGCTCCCCGCGGTCCATTCGGAAGGTCCAAGGTACCCATCCCTTAGCTCCGCCCCCGCGACCCCGCATCTCCAAGGCCCCGCCCCCGCCCCACGCCGGCTCCTCCCTGCGGTGCCGGGCAGAGTCCGGTCCTCCCCCTCCGTGCGCGGCCCCGCCCGCCGCCCCGGGAGGCCGTGTGACCCCGCGGCCGGGCCGGGGACCGGGACGTGCGGGGCGGGGACGGGGACGTGCGGGGCCGGGGCGCGGGCTCGGGCGCTGCCAGGCCGTGGGGCGGCATGGAGCGGAGGTGGGTCTTCGTCCTGCTCGACGTGCTGTGCGTGCTGGTCGGTAAGAGCTGCCGCCCCCACCTGTCGGGCCCCTCGGGGTGGGGTCACTCCGCGGAGGGCCTGCCTTCTGGCCTCAGCTTCCTCCGCCCCGGGCAGCGGAAAGTCGCCGCTGCGGCCGCGCCGCGCGTCCCGCTCCGCCCCCGCGGGCGGACCGGGTCGGGGCGCGGCCTCCGGTGCCCCGCCGAAGACCTCCACGCCCCCGGCCCGGGACGCAGGCGCTCCCGGCCGGACCCGAACCCGGGCCAGGGAGGCCCCGAGAAAGCTGGCCCCGGGCTGCGGGCGGGCCGCGCCTCGCCTCCGGCGGCTGCAGAACCTGTTGGACTGCTTGGCGGGCCAGGCTGGGGGCAGGGGCCGCCCCGGGCGTCCCGGGAACAAAGGCTGAGTGTTTGCTCGGGGCTGGGGACAACGCCCCCCCCCCCCCGCCCGGGAATTTTACCGCGGCCGTGGGAGGGGCCCCTCGGCCCACCTGCCCCCCTCACCCCGCTTCGTGCTCGGGGTGGAGACAGAGGGCACCGAGGGAGGGAGAGGTCAGTCCCGCCGACGGCAGAGGCCAGGCGCTCCCCACTTCCAGCTCCGGGGACCCTCTTCGCGGCACTGGGAGGAGGGAAGTAGGGCAGTCCCCTGGGCTCCCAGGCTTGAGCACACGGAAGTCCTTTAAGTCGAGTGTGGCAGTCCCCATGTGCCAGGCTCCTGGCGACACTCGGATCATCCTGCGAAGCCCCTGCTGTGAAGAGCCCCAGTTTGGGTAGAGGCCGCGCGGGAGGTGGAGCCACGGTTCCGTTCTGTGTCGCTGCTGCCCGTGCCAGGGGTGGTTGGCCCAGGCAGACCCTGCTGCCCTATCAGAAGATTCAGCACATAAACAGTTCAGTGCTCACATGGCGACAGGGCGCTGACGGAACCCCGGGGGCTGAATGGAGGCAGGCCCTGACTCCAGTGCCCAGGAAAGACTAGCTTCCATTCTGATTGGGGCTGGGGACAGGAGAGGAGCTCCCTCTGCCTGGTGGCGCTCTTCCCCAGGTCCCCCGGAGCTTCTCTCCTCCCTCAGGCCACCTCCTCTGAGTGACCTGCTGACAACCCCTTTGGAAGCTGTGCCCAGTCCACACTTATTGTTTCCAGTCCTCTCAGGGCCTGAGGCAGACCTGTTCCCCTCACCGAGTCTCCAGACACTGGAGTGTACTCTCTGGGTCCTCTCTGGGTCCCCCCTGGGCCCCTGAATTTGGCCTTTTGAGAGGAGTTGGCCCTGGGGTTCTCCTCAGGAATTCAGGCCTCAGAAAGAGCCACGCCTTTTTATACTTGTCACCTGCCCTGCCCTGGGCAAAGGACACTCTCCTGCAGAGCAGAGAGCCCTCTGCACAAGCCCCAGGGCGACTTAGGCTTTTCACAGTCTGGTCATGACTGTGGCTACCAAAGGTGGCTTTGGACTGAGCTCAGGGCCAGGGGTGTCTTGGGCACTGTGTGGCTGGCTTAGGGACAAACATGTGAGTGTAGATATCTCAGCTCTGCCCCAGGGAGTGGTCCTGATCCCCGGCTGACCCTAGGGTGAGGAGCAGGGTAGCCTCTTTTAGCAGATGTTGCTTAAACTTACCTGCTTAGGCTCTGGGCCAGCCTTCAGGTGCTCACAAGTGGGTAGGGGGATTCTGTCAGGTGCGCTGATTGCATAATTACACCTGAGGGCCAGAGCGATGATGCGTGAGCCAGTTCGGGAGGGTGGATGGAGCTGAGACCAGAGAGAAGCTAGTCAAAGATGTTTGGAGTAGCGAGTAGGGCACGTGCAAAGGTGCTTGCAAGGGTTGTTCAAGGAGCAGGAAGGAGGTGGGGTGGGGGTTGGACTACGTGCATGCGGAGGCGTTGCGGTTCCTATGACAATGATGGCGAACCCCGAGGGAGTTTTAATAGGGTCAGCGATGTCCCATATGCCATGAGCAAAGGCTCCTAGCTGTCTGGTGTGCACAGAGGTGAGGAAACCAGAAGGGAGGCCGAGGCAGGTGTGCAGTCCTGGGGGCTTGGCTGGTGTGGGGAGAGAACCACGCGGCTCCTGGCTTCTCTCCCTGCCCCCAGCCTCTCTGCCTTTTGCCATCCTCACGATCGTGAATGCCCCGTACAAGCGAGGATTCTACTGTGCCGACGACTCTATCCGGTACCCCTACCGGCCAGACACCATCACCCATGGGCTCATGGCCGGGGTCACCATCACCACCACCATCATTCTTGTAAGGCGGGAGAGTTGGAGAGTGGGTGTGGGTGGAGGGGTGGTCAGGGTCTGCCCTGGGAAGAGGGCTCCCTTTGGAGATCCCCCTTCCCCAGTGGCCTGGGGGAGCCGGGAACCCTAAACCACTTTCTATGCGGAGGACCGAGGCCCCAGGCCAGTGCCCAGTGGGGACCCCACGGCCGTTGCTGTGCCCACCGGAGGCTCAGCGGCTCCCTTGCAGGTCTCAGCCGGGGAGGCCTATCTGGTGTACACGGATCGCCTCTATTCCCGCTCCGACTTCAACAACTACGTGGCCGCGGTCTACAAGGTGCTGGGGACGTTCCTGTTCGGGGCCGCAATGAGCCAGTCCCTGACCGACCTGGCCAAGTACATGATCGGCCGTCTGCGGCCCAACTTCCTGGCAGTGTGTGACCCTGACTGGAGCCGCGTCAACTGCTCCGTCTACGTGCAGGTGGAGAAGCTGTGCAGGGGGAGCCCCGCCAACATCACCGATTCCAGGTGGGCAGGGTGGTACCTGTGGCCTGGCTTCTGCAGATGAGGTGGGAGGGGTGCCGGGCTGTGGAGCAGAACAGTCGGCGTCCAGAGGGGTGACCTCCAGGGGTGACCTGTTCCCACTAGATCTCGGGTCACCCTCCTTTCGTTCTGTCCTCACCATCGCTATGGACAAACTTTTGATTCATGGACTTCCTTATTTTCCTTTTTAAGACATCGAAATAAAATTTACATAAGTCACTATCGTACCCAGTTTGACGCATACAAGTCGTTGAGTTTTAGTACATCCACAGGGCATGCAGCCGTGGCCCTGTCTTATTCCAGGGCAGCTCCATCGCCCTGAAGAGGAAGCCCATGTCTTCAGCTCTCCCCCGTCCCCCGGCCCACTTCCTGTCTCTGGATGTGCCTGTTCTGGATGTTTTGTACAAATGGAAGCATCCCCTATGTTGCCTCTCTTTTCTCGTTTCTTGAATGCTTCAAAATTCATCCATATGATAGTTTCTGTCAGTTTTTGCTTCATTTTGGGGATCCGTCTTTAGGTGCACGTACCCTCCTAATTGTTATATCTTGAAGGACAGGCCACTTTGTCTCTTGACCTTTTTCATCTTAGTGTCTGTTTTGCCACGTGGTGGCATAGCCACTCTGGCTGTCTCTTGGTGACTCTGCACGGAATACTCTTTCCATTCTTATACTTTCAACCCATTTGGGTCTTTGAATTTGAAGTGAGTCGCTTCTGCACGTTGTAAAGTTAGATTTTTTGAAATTCCATTCTCCAGTCTCTGCCTTTTCACAGAGCTTGACACATTCACATCTAAGGGAGCTACAGGCGAGGGGGGGCCTTCTGTGACTTCGGCATCCGCTTTCTACATCTTCGGTGTATCCCTGGGAACCCAAAGCTAAGGCGGTAGTGGAGGGAATATAGTATTCCTTTGGTTCTGGTTGCCCTATCACAGCCTTCTGTTTCGGTTAAGTAGGTGTTTTCCGGCCGCAAAGTCTGCGGACGGGTCCGGTGAAGCGACGGCTTCAGCAAGCCCAGCGAACGTTGTTGGCGTCAGTTCAGGCATCTCTTTTCGGACTGTAGACAAGAAGCAGGACTTCCGACGCACGGCGACAGGCACTACGACTTTCTGTTTCGTAGCTCCCTGTGCCGGCCTTGGTCTCTGTCTTCACTGGGATCCGAGTCTCCGTCTCGGACCCGGACTTCCTGGCTCATTGGGGGCGTGTTCAACTCTGTGTCTCTGTTTATCGGGAACGTCTCAACGTCTCCTTCTGTTTCGAGGATGATTTGGCCAGACCTAGAATTCTTGGCCGACAAGGTGTCTGTTTCTTTGGAGACAGAGTCCAGCGCCTTCTGGTGGGCACAGGTTCAGCGGGGAAGGCGGCCGTGACCTCCCCAGGGGTCCTGGCCCAATGGGCCCCTTCCCTCTTCTGCTTTCCCGAGGCCCCTGGCTCTCGCAGTTCGACCGCCGCTGGCCCGGGTCGATGCCTTTGGGTTTACCTTTCTCAGGGTTCCTTGATTTTCGTGGGTGTGTGGGTTAGTGGTTTTCAGCCGTTCTTCCCTCAGATGTGCTGTCTGGCCCTTTGCTCCCTCATCTCCTTTTGGGACCCCCATCGTGTCCTACAGCAGGCATGCCTCGCTGGAAGGCCGGGGAAGTCGGGGCAGGGGGCAGATGGGGGCGCGGAGCTGCTGCCGGTGCTGGCCGACCCGGTCCGCAGGGCCCGTCCTCATGTCGGCCCTTCTCCCCCAGACTGTCTTTCTACTCCGGACACTCGTCCTTCGGCATGTACTGCATGATGTTCTTGGCGGTGAGTCGCTTTGCCATGGCGTGCTGCGCGCGCCATCCCCCTGGCTGGGCCTCGGGCTCCGTGTCTGGCCCGAGGTGTGTGTGGGGGTGGGGGGGGGCGCGGGGCCAGCAGGGAGGGCGGGGGCGGGCCCGGCACAGGGAGGCCCCGCTGACCCAGCGGGCCCGGTGGGCCTGGCCGGGCCCGGCCGCAGCTCTACGTGCAGGCGCGGCTGCGCTGGCGGTGGGCGCGGCTGCTGCGGCCTGCGCTGCAGTTCTTCCTCGTGGCCTTCGCGCTCTACGTGGGCTACACGCGCGTGGCGGACCACAAGCACCACTGGGGCGACGTGCTCGTGGGCCTGCTGCAGGGGGCGCTGCTGGCCGGCCTCACGGTGAGCAGCCCGCCCCCCCGCCCCCTCCCCTTCTGCGGGCCCGGGGTCTCGTCTTTGCTGCGCCCTGCGAGGATCCCCTGCCGCCCCCAGGCCGCTGCGCTCATTGCCGGCCCGCAGCGCGCCGCCTGTGCCCCCCGGGGTCCCGCCCCCGCCCTGTGCCCGTGCCCCCCGGGGTCCGGTCCCCCGCCCCTCACAACGTGCCCCCTAGGGTCCTACCCCCAGCCCGGTGCCCCGTGCCCCCCAGGGTCCGGTCCCCCGCCCCCCGCCCCGTGCCCCCCGGGGGCCCGCCTCCCGCTCCGTGCCCCCTGGGGCCCACGCGAGGGGCAGCCGGCCCTCACCGTCGGTCTGCTCCTCTCCTCTCTTCCCTGCCCCGCCGCCAGGTTCGGTTCATCTCCGACCTCTTCAAAGCCCGGCCGCCACGGCGCTGCCCAGAGGAGGAGGAGCTGGAACGCAAGCCCAGCCTGTCCCTGACGCTGACGCTGGGCGAGGCTGAGCACAGCCCCTATGGGTACCCGGTGTCCAGCTCCTGAGGCCGAGCCACCCAGGCAGGGCCTGTCTGCGTGTCCAGCAGGCACTCGGGGTGTGGGTCCGCGTGTCCCTGGAGCTGGCAGGGCCCTCGCCTGGCGTGGCTACCAACCCGCCGCTGGTTCCCAGAGGGGTTTCCACCAGCCCTGCCTGCTGTGCGCTGACCAGGGGTCTGGGGGTGCCCAGGGCAGCCATAGTGGTTGGAAGGGGACCCTGTCGTCATAGCTCCCTCCCTACCCTTTCTTCTGCTGGTTGTGGAAGGGCCTGAGAGATCTGGATAGAAGCTGTTTTGGTAAAATGCGACGCATATGTGCATCTTTAGTACACTGGGACTTTTATGTGAAGAGCTCCTGTGTTCGCCATGGTGTTTCTGAGGCCCATTCCTGGTGGAGGGGCCTCAGTTGAGCTCAGGTGCCGAAGCCTCTGGAGAGGTCACCGAAAGCAACGCCTCGTCTTCAGTCAGCCCTGTCTTCCAAGGGCCCCGGTTCCTTTTCTTGGAGAATGGCATTAAGAACACATCTGGGAGGTAACCACGCTCGGCCAACTATGCGAGAGGTCTGCGTGCATCCGCCCTGTGCCCACGCCCTAGTCACCGAGACTTCCGTGTGGGACAGTCTAGGTCCATCCCTGGCGGACGACAAGTGTGTTTTTTTTTGTCTCAGCTCGATCCCCTGTCACATGGACACTGTGCCCTGCTCCTCACTTCTCTGTAATGTCCCACTCTGACAGCCAGTAAGGGAGCTGGCATATGCGCTGGCTTTTCCCTCAGGACAGCATTTAATTTGTTACTCTATTCCTGGTCTCTAGAATGGTTCTGGAATCGTTAACTGCAACCCCTGAGGGAAAGGCTTGTAGCAGAGGTCACATCACTACAGTGCATTTTGTCTTTCGCGTATTCCCAGAGTTACACAGGTTGGCACCTTTGCCCTGCCACTAACAATGAGTTCTCCGCACATTTCTAGTACAGTGACATTCTGTGGCCCATTCTGTATTCTGTGCCCACACCCTAAAAAACCTAACTTGAACAGAGTATGTTTTACTCTTTGGTGTATAAAAATCTGTGAGATCTGTATCTAGTGGTGCATTGAAAAGGAAACCATTTATACAGAGTGACATTTTATTTAAGAGCAATAATTTCAGTGGTCAATAGCTTTGCATATAATTTGCTAATTTTCTGAGTAGGAATTGTATTTTTTTCAAGGTTTTTGGGGAGTCTCAGAGCAAACCCAGAGGCCACACAAAGTGTATTTTAAACAGCACATATGGGTATTTTCTAGGAGTAGAATCGTCTTTCGAAGCCATATGACTGTGGAATGTTTTAAAGAATATAAGGGACTGTGTTTGAATATCTCCCAGTCACCATCCCAGCGATTCCTACTGGCTGACCCCACATCATTACTGCTCCTCCCCATTCTGCCAGTGCACAAGGCCTGGCAGGGCAGGATGCAGACGGAGCCTCTCCCACTGCTGACCTTCTGACCCTTTATACGTCTTGTGAAGAGTTTTCTCCCTCTACACCTCTTGCTTCCCCAAGGGATGTGACAGTGGAAAAGATATGGGCCCTCTCAGGCATTCCAGGACAGTGGAGAAAGACTTATAAAAGGACAGCTGTGGCAAATGAGACAGGCCTTTGGTACAGATTTGAGAAGAGTGCTGTGGAATCACAGAAATAATAGGAACTTCCCGGTCATGAAATGTTATTCGTTATTCTCTGTTGCCATTTCATGTGCATTTTGGGAATAACACCCAAATATTGGTCAAGTGGAGGTCATCATAAATATTCATTCTCAGCTGCCATCTGGTGGGAAATTTGGGAATAACATGATAGGGCTGTTCATAAAGTTAGTTCTGCTGCTTTGTCATGTTCATTTTGAAAATAACACCCAGAGCACGTCATCATGAAAAATATTTCTCTGCTGTCATCTTGTGGATATTATGAAAATAACACCCAAGTGTGTGTCATCATTAAAATTTATTTTCTGCTGCCACCTGGTGGGCATTTTGGGAATAAAATCTGGTTTAGGTCACCTTAAATATCATCTGCCTTCATGTAGTGTGCATCTTGAGAACAACACGAGTGTAATAAAATTTATTCTTGCTGCCATCTGGCAGGCATAACAAAAAAATGTTATTTCAGCCACTGTGTAAGGTGCATTCTGAAAATAAACCCCAAATAAACAATCATCTTTTGTCTACTGCCATTTCATTTGCATCTGTGTAAAGACACTGAAGTATATGTCCTGAAGTTCTCTACTGCCATTTCGTGGGCATTTTGAAAATAACACCCAGGTGTATGTCAGCACAAAATTATTTTCTGCAGCCATCTGGTGGTTATTTGTGATAACACTACAGTGAATGTCATGAAAAACAAACAAACAAAAAAACAACCTGCTGCTATCCTGGTTGCATTTAAAAAATAACACCCCATGTTATAACATGTCGTTTTAATTTTTTCTCTGGTGCTCTTTCAGGTTAAACTTGAGAATAATACAGGACTGCATGTAATGAAAAACTGTTCTCTGTTGTCATCTTGTGGAAATTTTGAAAATAACACTCAGGTGTATATGAGTGTAAAAATTTATTTTCTGCTACCATCTGGTGAGCATTTTGGAAATAATGCAACAGTGTGTCGCTTGAAAAAATATTGCTGCTGCTGTCATGTGCCTTAAAAATACTCCAGTGTGTGTCTATATAAATTTTTTCTCTGTTGCCATTTCTTGTGAATCTTGGGAAAAACAAATCTATGTTGTGAAATTTGTTCACTGCTGCTATCTGGAGGGCATTTTAGAAATAATACTTGAGTGTTTGTTATGAATGCTCATCTGCCGCCATATGGTGAGGATTTTCAGAGTAAATCACAGAGCATGTCATAAAATGTAGTTTTCTTGCCATCTCATGTGCATTCTGAAAAAAAAAAAAACTCTGTGAAATGTAATTCTTGAATACTCATTTCATGCTGCCATCTGGTTGTCATATTGGGATAACACCATAGCACATATCACAAACAGTTATTTCTTTCGTTACCTCAGACAGTTAGAAATGACAGCTATGGACATTTGGTTAAACAATGTGCTCGTACATGGACATCTTGTGTGTATCTTGGGATAAACAAAACAGTATAAGTCATAAGAAATTATTCTCTGAGGCCGTTTGGTGGGCATTTGAAAAGAATAGGCAATTATATGTTAATATAAAAAGTTATTTGCTGCTGCCATCTGCTCAGCATTTTGGGGATAACAGAGGAGTGCACATCTTGAAAAGTTATTTCTGCTACTATCTTATGTACATTTAAAAAATGACTTCCCAGGGTAAGTTGTTATAATTTTTTTTCCCGCTGCCATTCTGTGTGAATAGTACAGCAGTGCATGTCTTGAAAAATTGTTCTCTGCTGACATCTCGTGGATGTTGTAAAAATACCAGTGTATTTATAAATTTTTTTTCTGCTGCAATCCTGTGGGCATTTTGAGAATAACAGAGTCTAGATCATCATAAAAATTAAAATTCTGCTGCCATCAAGTGTATATTTTATTAATACCGGAGTGATCATGAATATTCATTCTCTACTGCCATACGGGGGCCATAGAGGATCTACGTCATCATAAAACTCTACACTCTCCTGTCATCTGGTGGGCTTTTTGGGAATAGCAGCGGTGCATCTGATGAACAGTTAATTCTGCTGCTCTCACGTGCATTTCGGATTAGCACCCATGAGTATGTCATCCTAAAGATTTATTTTCTACTGCAGAGCAGGCGCTGACATCTCCGGAGCCCGGGAGGCCATGCTTGGGCTCTTGGGGCGAGGCAATGACTTCTCCTCTCTACTGCACACCACCCTGAATGTGCTGGACCGCGTCTGATCTCCGAAGCTCAGCAGGGCCCGGCCTGGTCAGTACTTGGATGGGAGACCGCCTGAGAATACCGGGTGCTGTAGGGTTTTGCTGCCCCCTCCTTTGGCCGTCCGTTCTCCAGCCAGGGTGCCCCCAGGACCCTGCTGGTTCTCTCGTTCGCTGTCTTGGGGGTCCCGGGCAGGCGATAGAGCCCAAGGGCGTCTCCAACGGCCACACGCCCCGCGCCCTCGCCCGCCCGCACCTGCTCTCCTGCAGCCAGCCCTGGGCCGTTTCCTCTCTCCGCTCGGGGTCCTTCCACTCCTGAGCTCCATGAGGCGGAACCCCAAGGGACACCATCTATGACACACGCTGGGAGCGCACTCGCACCTCCGGAACGAGGGACCCTCCACCCTCACCCGCCCCACCTGAGGCCTCAAGTCTCGGCGGGCACGCTTCTCCCCGCCCTTCTCGCCGGGCAGCCAGGTGCCCTTGGACTGGGCAAGGGGCCGCCGGGCACAGCCTGGACGGAAGGCGAGACCCACTAGCGGCGCCAGAAAGGCCGAGACCACAAGAGTGCGCATGCGTGCGCGGAGAAAGCCCTCTCGCTGGAGACAGGCCGGCAGCGAGCGGCCACACACGCACACGCACACGCACACTCCAGGGAGCCCGTGCGTCTTTCCTTTCCGCGGCGGGACCTGCAGCAGGAATCGGAGCAGAACGGGACTCCCTGAACCCACAGCAGCCTGTCCCGGGGCCCAGGGCCCAGGGCACCAACTGCCACACGGCCCGAGCCGGATCCCGGCACGACCACCCTCTGCTGCAGATGCGGCCTTTTCAGGGCGGCCGCAGGGTTTAGGGGTTCCTTTCGGGGTCTGGCTCTGGGCGTCGGGGTCCTAGTCCGCATGTCCCGTCCCGCTCTCTGCGCGGGCAGGCACAAGCTCGCGCACTCTTGTGCGCGGGATCTCCTCTCTGGTCTCTCTCTCCGTCTCTGTCCCTTCCCTCCTCACGGTCCCTCTCTCTGTGTCTGACCCCAGCCAGCTCCCGCGGCCCTCTCCCCTTCCCGGGCGACCCTGTCTCCTCCTGTGTGGCTCTCACGGTGCCTCCCACCCTGGCGACCTGTGTCCTCCTTTCTCCTTCCCTCCCGGTTACTCGCTCTGTCTCTGGGTTTCTCTGTCCCTCTGTCTCTCGGCTTTGCCTCTGTCTGTCTGTCTCTCTGGATGCAGAGAATCCATATGAAGGCAAGGGGCAGTGGACAGGGTGGGTCCCTGGTACCGGTGGAGGGCAAGGGCTGCGACCGTCCGAAGCGGCGCCTCGGGGTGTGGCCGGGGCTCCACGTGTGTTCCGGCAGGTCGGGCTCGGCTCCGCGGGGAGGGCAGTGGAGGCATGCGTCTAGGTCAGGGCCAGAGCCTGGACTCAACCGGGAGCAGGTGCCTAGGTGCTCGGTGTGGAAAATTCTTTTTTATTTGTGTTGTGCGGTGTGAGGTAGTGAGGGCGGAGAGCATGGCAGGCCACGCCTGGGCTGGGGTCCTGCCGAGCAGCCCAGACTGGGAGGTGGGCGGCCGAGGGCCCAGGCAGTCGGGGGATGCAGGTGCGCCCACCCAGTCATCCGCACGGCCAGGAAAGGCCAAGGGTCGGTGCCTTAGCAAGGCCGGCACTCGCTCGCAGTCGCCTCGCCGCGGAACCCCCAGCACTCCCCGCAGGCGGTGTGCTGCAGGCGCGGGCGTCTCCGGCACTGGGGAAGCCAGGCTCGATCTCTTGGAGCGGCAGGTGACAGACCCCGTCTGCGCTTATGCCACCCTGACCGCTCCCATTTCCGTTTCCATCTGAACTCCGAAGCTAAGCAGGGTCGGGCCTGTTTAGTATTTCGATGGGAGACCGCCTGGGAAGACCGGGTGTTGCAGCCTTTTGCTGCCCTCCAGCCGGGGTGCCCCTGGACGCCGCCGGTCCCTGCTCGCTAGCTGTTTGGGGCTTGCAGGAGGGGCACCCGAGCCCAGGGGCTGCCGGCACAGTCAGCCTTCCCGCGCCCTCTCCCACCTCCACCTGCCCTCCTGCAGCCAGCCCTGGGCTATTTCCTCTGAATGCTCCGGGCCCATCCCGGGATGCGAGAGCGCCGACCCAGACCCTTGGCACAGCCCGGAACCGGCCAAGGCTCGGGATAAAACCGGGAGGCTGGCGCTCCCCCGCCCCCCCCCTAAGCCGCGCGCGCAGCCCTGGAGGGCTCAGAGCGCGGTCGCTCCTGCCTGGTGAGCTGTCTTGGCCGCATCACCTCTGAGGCAGCTCTCGGCGAGCGCGGCGGCGTGGTGGGGGTAAACTTTTTGTTCTCCCTAGAGGGAGACTTTGGAAAATTGTGGCGCCGACTTGGCCTTTGTTTTCCCCTCCCAGTAGGTGGAGAACTGAGTTTTCTGCCTTTTCTTTCTCATATGACGTTTCCGGAACTGTGTCAGTGTCAGGTGAACATTGAAATTTTAGTATTTGCAATGTCGACGAGATGATAATGATATTAGAGTTAGCCAAAAGTTTTGCTTTGGCCAAAGAGGGCATCTAGGCTGGAAAAGACCTGTTTTGGCTTATTACCTCTGCTGGGGCTAAAACGGGGAGGTCTGAAGAAAGGAAAAATTTCCAGAGCCGTATCCTGGAGGGGGAGGCAATGTCCCCGCACTACCTGTTCAGCCCCTCACTTGGACTTAGCAACTCCGCGTTTTGTTTATTGAAACTTTTCTTCTAGAGATGGTCATTTTTTCATTGTCTTTGTTTGTCATTTGATATAACAAGGAAATACCATACAAATAGAAAGCCTTTGGCTTCTTTAGTTATCGCTCTGAGTCGCTATTAAAATCCTACCATTAATGGTCTGACGGTGGATTCTTTGAATTGGAAAAACTCTCAACCGGAAAATGATTTCTAGAACTCTCACGACAAGCAGCCATTTCACCGGTAAGACATCAGGGTGTTTTCTACAGTCATCGTCATGTGTATGTTTGATGTCTATTTGTGAAACATTGGTGTTTGGCTGTCTAACGTGCGATCAATGAGGCAGTGGTTTGGATCGATCAGTCTGCCAGGGTGAGGTGAGACCCTGGGATGCGCAGAGGTGCTGAGAGCCAAAGGGGAGGAGCCAAGGGGCGTGGCCTGGGTGGATCCACCAATCAGCGCGGATTCATTTAGCGCAGGGCCCGCCTGCACCGCTGTCGGGGCTTCAGGCTGCATTTAGACCCCCACGGACCCCTCGCGTTTCTGCTTGACCCCGCCACACCCACGTGGGGCAGATGCTTCTCGTGTGCGCAGACTCGGCTGCACCTTTTCGGGGATCCCACGGAGCCTCCCGAGGCTGCTGGGGGCTTCGCGGCGCCTGGACTCTGCAGCCCTCGGAGCTGCGCCTCGGACGGACACGGGAGGAAAGCTGAGGAGGAGCTTTGTGTTCTAGGGGTGCTGAGGGGTGACGATGGGGGGCGTGTCCGTCTTTAGAGGGCCCGAGGGAGGAACCCGCTCGGTGTGGAAAATTCTTTTTTATTTGTGTTGTGCGGTGTAAGGTAGTGAGGGTGGAGAGTACTGAATGTGAGTGTGTCCATTTTCTGCTTCATGGTACAGAGGGATTAAAGATATCAGGTGTGTCGGTCTAAAGGTAATGGGATTTGTTTCTCCCTTACTCTAGCCGGCCTTTCCCAGGGTACTAGCTCCTTCCATAGACATGCGAATCCAGTCAAGTCCCGAGTGAAAAGAGATTTGGAGGTTTCGAGCTCTTCTCAGACCACTCCTCTTTCCCTTCCCTTCCTCCCTCACCCCTCCCCACCTGACGAAAAGAGGCCTGGGCGTGAGGGGCCTTCCCAGGCGAATTTCTGAAAAATCGAAAGCTCCCCGACATCTCATGGTTGTGGCCGCCAGCCCCCGATAGACACACGGACCCCCAGAGATCAGTGAGTTAGAGGAAACACACTGTCTATTCAGCCAGCTGGGTCTGCCGGTGGCATGCAGACCCCAATTAAGCAGCCTTGAAAAGTGGAGGCACAGGGTTTTTAAGCCCTAAACCTCATTCTTCAATCAGTCTGAACACAAAAGTCTATTTTTCGTCCATTTACTAACTGTCAACCCACAGGTAGGTTGTGCAAGCCGGGCTTCAGAAGCAGAAAGCTTAGTGTTAGAATGTCACGTTTCTTTGGGTGATAGCCTATGTTCCCACTGGCGATAGCCAAACAGTAATTTCCAGCAAGTAATAAATTTAAAGCAGTGATTTTCCAGCAGCCGCATCATTATGGTGCCATTTTGATAAATAATCTTTTCTTATTCCAAACTCTGATCTGCTAAATATTAAGTTTTTAATGCGCCAAACATGCAGGCCTTGTGACTGCAGCTTACACGTCTTGTGGAACATTAAAAAATTTTGTGCTATAAGGAAATATATATCTAGAAATTACTAAATTGGTTAGAGTGAAGCTAAATATCCCTGTAACATACAGTCAGAGTCGCTTTGTAGTTTTCACTAGAAAGACTTTTTTGGAAGGTCGAGAATTATAATATGTAATTAAATTTTCACAAGTAAAAGTTAAAAGTGAAATCAACTGTAAAAGAAAAGCAAGATATGTTGCAGCTACACAAAAGGGACGAGCTGGGGGCCAGCTCCATAGTGTAGTGGTTAGCACATCTGCTTTACATGCAGAAGGTCCTTGGTTCCCTCCCCAGGTGTTGCACCAGGTCCCCCCCACCCTTTGTGCATGCTGCTAGCGTGTGGGAGGAGACACTCTGCCTTCAGAGATCCATCTCTTAAGGGGAACTAGCCACATCCCTAGGTCAGGAGTGGAAGTGGGGTGGGGAGGAATTAAAAAAGAGGGGGAAAGAAAGGGATGAGATGAAGATGTAAATTTTGGTGGAAAGAAAATTAACTTTCTTCTAATGTAAGGCTGTTTCTTGCAGAATGAGAACGAGGGAAACTGGATAAAAAATCTGAAAAGAAGTGTTGTAGGGGGTTTGTGAGGAGACATCTTGGGAGAGGAAATTTTACATACAGTTAAGTTGAATGAGATTAAAAAAAATTTAACAAGTCAAAATTTAAATATCAAAAGAAAGTTTTTGTACAAGCAGAGTTTAGTTATTCTTTCTTTAGAAGGAAAAAGTTTTCATGCGTCCTTCTGCTCCATCTTTTAATCTTTCAGATAAAAGATGAAAAGTTTTCTGCCTAGAAATCAAAGAGTGCTTTCTTAAAATAGTTTTTTGTCTAATCAAGTGCTTGATGCCTTAAGAGACAATTTCCTCAATCCTAAGAACCGAGGTTTTGTTTTGTCACTTTGGTTAGGTGAATAAGTTAATATGGTTTCATAATAATCTACTAAAGAGAAACATGGATGTCTAGAGTGTTTTCGAAAGCAAAAAACTGCTTCTGTGTCTCCAAGGCTCCCTCGCCAAGGACAAATACAAATCGTAAATGTCTTTCCACAAAAATTAAGAGGAAACCTTAGACATGTTCACAGGTAAACTTAATTTCTTTCTCCAGCCAGAAAGAGTTTGGCTCCAACTCTTCTTTTAGATAATCTTATCCCTCCTGTGGCAGTCATTTTCAAATGAAGGTGTGGGAGTTCAGAACGCACCACCCGGAGTTGTTCAGATTGTTTCCAGGTGAGGGTAAGTTTATCTTCTGACTGAAGAGAAACTACTGCCCCACCCTTTATCCATTCAGAACAATTCAAATGGAGGGCCTTCTCCGTATAATAGGAGATCATCAGCCATCATCTCCATTTGACCCACCTATAGAGCAGGGCAAAGTAATGTGTAAGAAATGTCTGTTCTTATCATCCTGCAATGACCCTTTGAAACCCCCCAGGCACCTTATCATATCCCTAGCTCAAGACAGGTCTTTCGTGCCCAAGTTCCCATTGTAGTCCTCTCTCTCTCTCTCACGTATGTGGAATCTCTGATTCTCACGTATGTGGGGTTCTCATACATATGGATGTATTAAATTGCATTATTTTCTCGTGCTAATTTTTCTCACATCTATTTGATTATTAGACCTGACAAGAGAGCCTTGAGGGTGAAGGAAAGCGTATTTTTCCTCTGCTGTTGGCACCGTAAGCAAGATCAACTCATCTCTGGGACACCTCACTTTCCTGTGATGCCACTGCAGATGAAGAGATGTACAGCCATCGGACACAGGCCAGCATAAGGTAAGGATCCTTACCATATCAGCACATCCCAGTTCTTCACAACAACCTGAAATTTTATGTTTTAGAATATCTATTTAGTCCCTGTTAGGTTGGGAGATCTAAAACAAAACGTGGACTAAACTACAGTTATGGCTAGTGTCAAATGAAACTGTTGCAGCAACTGAGGAATCGAAAACCTCAAATTACAATGCCAATTATGAGGAAGATTCCAATTAAATTAGATTATTTTAAACCACTTAAAAATCACAGGCTTCTAAATCAAATAAGGCAGAAACAAAGAGAAAAGAGTCAGAGGACTCTCGTGCTTGATTTAACTTCACAACATCTTGTACAGTAATGTTTTTTGTTGATGTACGTTAGGCATTTATGGGTTCAGGGGGGTTAAAGGTCTAGGGTCTGGGATAGATTGTTAGAAGTTAGAATCAGAGTTGGAGTTTTGGGTCTGAGGTCCTGGGATTGCGATCAGTTTGGCTTTGGTTTCCAGTTATGGATCCAGGGTCTATTTACAGGGTCTCAGGTCCAAAGCTCACCTCCAGAATCTGGCAGCTGGCAATTGGGTCCGATCCTGGGGGTTTACCTCTTGTTGTGACCAACATTAAATAGACCAAAGCAAGTACGCTCTCCAAGGCTTTTTATTAGCCGGCGGCTGTCCTTGGCAGCAGCAGCCTCGAAATGTAGAGGTACAAGGTATTTAAGCCCTAAATCCCAGTCATCATTCTGTCTGAACACAAACATCTACTTTTCTTCTATTCACTACCTGTCAACCCACTGGCCAGGTGTGCAAGGGGGTTACAGAAGCAGAATGCTTATTGTTAGAATGTTATGTTGTTAATAGCCTATGTTCCAATGACGGTACCAGGCAATAATTTCTAGCTTATATACAATTCATTGTTTCTCATGCCACACAGGTAAGCAGCGTTACTCAGGCAGGTAGCGTTTGAGCTCATTGTTTCAAGTTTCATGATTAACAGAATGTGACTAAGGCTTCCAGGAGCTAGGCCTTTGTCTAGTTTTAGGTTTTAATTAACTCTTAGCCTTACCACATTTCAGCAGGCTGTCACATTCTCCACTGGTTTTCATGGAATATATAAAATCTTTGATGTCCTATAAACTGGGGGCAACTGAGGTACCCCCGTTACTTGAGTAGATAATACTATTAATTTAACAGCCTGGACGCTGTTTAATATACTTTATAAGGCAATTCACTGTACATGGTCCAAACAGCAGTCCTAGAAAAGCCAGTATTAAAGATCTAGCGATAGATGACAATAATGTTGTTCATACTGTTGTGACCGGAATAACCAGACTCAACCTGAGTGCTTTGATATTAGAGGCAGTCTATTAGCCGGCGGCTGTCCTTCCAAAGGAGCAGCCTCGACCCATTTCAGGTCCACAGTTTTATACCCAAAAATCCATTAATCACTATATCCTAATCACAATGGATCTACACATCATCTATTCATTACCCGTCACCAAATGGTGGTCTGATATGATGCGTAAGTGGGGGTACAGAAGCAGAAAGCGGAACGTTAAAAGTTCAGGTTCCCATACTATGTTTCCCATAAATTCCTCCTCCTCTTTCTTGTGGGAACAGAGTTAAACAATAGCCTACCGATGTAATTGCCAGGTATTCAATCAGGAAATATGGCTGCTGTGGCGGTTGGCATAGAGGCTTCTAGTTTTAACCCCTTCTTGCATCTTTCTAGGGGCACATCATCACAATACCACGACTGACCTTGTAGTAAGTTTTCTTCTCTTTTTTTAACTCTTGGTCTTACTAAGGCTAGACTATGTTAAATTATGCCAAAGTGGTTGGCACAAAAACAGCAGTTTTTACCTAAAGTTATACAATTAAAACAAGATCTATGCTTTATGTCCACATTAGTTTTAAGTTTATTTTACAGATTTGAAATTAAGCTGTTCAAAGGTTAATTCTGAAACTATGATTGATGCAGTAAATGAATATTAAAGCAAACAAAAATTTATCTAAATTTTTACTTTAAAAATAAGGTTCTTAACTCTTTAATATATTCTCAGAAATGATATCTTTTTAACATTATTTGACTTTAAACATTTACAATCAGTAAAACAATCTGCACATAAAAGCCTGACATTTTGTTTTACTGGATTTACATTTTTCCAAGTATAATAAGTACAATTACCTATTTATAATTGACTTTTAACAATATGGCATACTAGTAAACAATATTTATAGCAATTATCTCATATGAAATTACAAGTGAAAAACAATTTTTTCAATAACAGTGAGTTACTAAATTTCTTTATCTAAAAGTTGTTATAAAAAATTTTTAAAGCCTAATGCACAAACATGGTTTTTTACAGTAGAGGGGTGCATTGTGCTCTTAACAGAGCGAAGGGAAGGAGGCTTACCTAACTCTCACCAGTTTCCAATTTTGACTTAGTTAACATTTCCTTTAAAGTCCTAGTCATCTTCTCTACCTGGCCTGAACTCTGTGGTCTATAAGCACAATACAATTTCTACTCTATTCTTAGCAATTTTGCCACAATTTGACTAGTTACAGCAATGAACGGCGGGCTATTGTTGGACCCCAATATTATGGGCAGGCCAAATCTTGGAACTATCTCTGATACTAATTTCTTTACTACTACTTGTGCAGTTTCACGCTTAGTAGGAAAAGTCTCAGTCTGTCTGGAGCAAGTGTCAATGAAAATTAACAAGTACTGGAATCCAAAAGTTCCAGGTTCAACTTCTGTGAAATCAAGTTCCTAGTGTTTTCTAGGTGTCTTTCCCCTGAGTCTCACTCTTTGTTCTGTGGAGGCCCTTCCTTGGTTTAATTGTGCCCACACTGCACACCTATTAGCCACGTCCTTGGCTAAACTTTTTAGTCCTGGAACATAATTATTTCTTTTCAATAGTTCAATCAACTTAGTTCCTCCTAGATGGGTGGACTGAAGCATTAAGTCCAGTAAGGTCTTTTCTAAAACCTGAGGAAGAAGTGGTCGGTCTTCCATCAGGGAGCATTCTATATCCTTGCTCTCTTTCTTTTCCTCCTAGTCTTTAACTTAATTCTAAGTCACATGGGATATACTCAGGCCTTTCTGCAAGGGCCGGGGGAAGCTTCAGAGGCAAAATGTCTATGGGCCCCACTGGTTTTCTGGCAGCATTTTTTGCTATCTGATCTGCAAAAGAATTTCTTTTTGCTACTTTCTCTGCATTTTGTTGCCCAGGACAATGAATTATAGCTACCCTTTTTGGTAGCCAAATGGCTTCTAACAGGGCTAAGATCTCTTCCCTGTTTTTAATTTCTTTGCCTCCCATTGTTAAAAGTCCCCTTCCCTTATATAAAGCTGCATGTACATGGGCAGTAGCAAAGGCATATCTACCGTCAGTTCAGATGTTTACAGTCTTGTTCTTTCCCCACCGTAAAGCTTGTATTAAGGCTATGAGTTGAGCCCTCTGCCGTTGTCCCATGGCTCAGTGCCTGTGTCAGTATCACATCCCCAACTATCACCACGGCTGCCTTGGCATACCTTACTCCTTCTGACATAAAACTGCTTCCATTGGTAAAACCTCATCCAGATCAGGCCACGGCTCATCCTTCAAGTCCAGTTGCAGTCCAGTTAGTTACCTGCTCAAGGTGCTGAACACAGCCATGCAATGGAGCCCGCGGGTCATCATCCGGGAGCAGCGTGGCGGGGTTCAGGGCTGCAGTTTTCAAAAACTGGATCTCAGTTACAGATAGCTGGAACAGTTTTTCCAAGTCTGGCAAGGCCAGGGCTGGGGCCGAAATTAAGGCCTTCTTTAGAATCTTAAAGGCCTGTTGTGGTTGAGCATTCTCGTTTAGTTCTGCTTTGTCTCTCCTTATCATTAGGTTTCTTTCTATTGTTAGGAGGTTTCCTCCAAGGAGGTTGGTTTCCTTATTGTCTTACAAACATGGCCTTCTGCACATTATCCCTATTATTAAATACCTTTTGTTCCATCTCTAATAACTTGGATAAATTCTTACCCTCAAATCCTTCTAATTTCTCTAATTTCTTTCTAATATCTGGGCCCGACTGACTAACAAAAGCCAAATTAATTGCCCGTCTATTGGTTGGGTTTTCAGGATCTATAGGAATATATAAGCGATAAGATTCCAGGAACCTTTCTAAGAATGCAGATGGCCATTCATTCTTTCTCTGCACCACCTCACTGACCTTAGACAAAATTATCGGGTGACAGGCAGCTGTTCTTAGGCCCTGCAACAGCAACTGGTGATACTGTTGGAGAGCCTCCTTACCTTGAGTAGAGTTGGGGTCCCAGTTGGGATGAGTGCTGGGAAACACATGTTGCACCTGCATAGGATCTGTAGCAGGCTGCCCTGTTGGGGCTAGTACATGCTTTCTTCTTTCTTCTAGAATTCTACCTTTTTCCTCTGTGGTAAACAGAACTTGTAACAACTGTTGGCAATCATCCCAAATGGGTTGTTGAGTGAAGAAAATAGTCTGTAAAGGAGAGATTCGTCTGTGGTTTCTCTGGGAAAGAAGAGTTTTGATGTTTCCAGTTATACAGATTTTTCCTGTTATCCAAAATCTTAATTTACCATATTAATACATGCAATATTTATAAAAATGTTATTATAGTAAAAACTAAGATTTAATATCAAGACCATGTATTTACCTAAAATATAGCTATCTAATTATTATAATAGTTTTACTGTCATGGCCCAAATCAGAGCCATGACCTTTGCTTCTATATAAGCCCCTTGTTTCTGAATAGTCAGATCTATTCTTGATATTCATGATATACAATATTTTATAATAACTGAAATTATGGCTGATATTATTATACAAGAACATATGAATAACAAAGATATTGACAACACTCTAAGAACTCTATACATTTCTGAAACACTGTATTAATAACATATATCTATAAAATATTACCTAAAGAAGGTTAAGTATTATCTATTACTTGACAGTGTTCTTTTATATAATTTAATATATCAAGTAGACTGAATCAGCTTAACATTTCTCTTTTACAAAGTGACAAAACTAAATCTTTGAGATTTTCCAGGTGCCCTCTGAGAAGTCTCAAAGTTATTTTGAGATAAAACAAAAATCCTACTTAGGTTTTATGTTGGAAAATTTGTCATGATGTCACAAGATTTGATCACCTGATTAAATAGGATCACAGGTCATTATAAAACAATACTTAGTTATCTATTTAACCAATGCAATTTTAAAAGATTTCCGGAGTTAAATATGACGGTAAAAAACCTTAGCACTCTTAATGTTAAGAAGACTCAGTTTTTAAGTAATCAAAGACTATAAAGCACAATAAATTATTTTGATAAGATACAGAATTTTGTTTCTTAGGTGGTATTGCTCAACAGGTAAAGAAAATCTTTTACAATCTCTTATTAGGAACAGACCAATAATCCAGACTCCAGTCTCGTGTCAGTACATTGTTGATATTAAAGTTCATTTTGAAACCTTATGATGAATATCTTTAATTTTAGTCAATTTGACTATATAAAACAAGATTCTCTTTCTTGTTACAACTTTATATATTTACTTATGTTTTTGTTCTTTATTTTCCTCCTTTGTGCCTTAAACAACCTTTAAGTAAACTGAAACTTTTAGGATAAAATTATTTTCCTTTTCTTAAAAATATATCCTTTATATTTCAAAACATTTTATTTCCCTTGCATACTTTGCATACAGAATTTTTTCCTCACTTGCATTATTTCTAGTAATTCATTTATGTATACTAGAATTCATTACTCTCAGAAACCTCAATTTCTAGAGAAAACAATGAAGTAGGCAAGAGACTCCTGAGGTTGGGGGCTAGGGGATACACCCTCATGAGATAGATGTCTCAGTTTTAGCTCCAGGCAGCTAGAAGGGTAGGAAAGACCTGGAGAGTAGCCCTCCTCCATCCCAGATGCTGCCAGCATTTGAGGTTTAAAGAGGTTGCCCGGAAAATTAGGTTATAGAAAGTTGTAAGATCTCCATCCTCATTTAGCCCAATGTGTGAAGGGCAGAACAGGTCCTTGTGGGACCAGTAAGGAGAATCCTGGCGGTGAAATTCTCCATCATCATCCATGTGAGGAGCAAAGCAGGTGCCCGGTATGGATGTAAAATACTTCTAAACCTCTAGAGAGCATATATGAGAGTTTTAGTACAACTGATGACGTCTGCCACGGAGCAAGATCTCAGATGCTCTAGGGAATCAAATTTGCCACCCCTTTTAGGCATTTGTGATTATGGAAAGCACATAAGAAAGATTACATGTATGTGGTGAAAAGCGAGGCAAGATGGATACAGAATAGCTAACAAGATTGTGTGCCCTCTGAGGGGTTTTACTGTTGTTATTTGAAAACTGTGGTTATGAAATTGCAGAGCACCAATGGATAGGACTTTCTTAAATGTTTTACTAAAGAAGCGATAGGTCTGAGGAGGTGACTATCTAGTTACTTCTGCGCTGTGTTGTGTGCATTTTAAAATTAGCACCCCAGTGTGTGTCATATAATTTTATTCATCCTGCCAGTTTGTGTGAATCTTGGGAATGACAAAATTAACACCCAGGGGCATGTCATCTAAAAATTTACTTTCTGCTTTCATCTGCTGGGTTTCTGTGAATAGCACTGGAGTGTAGGACATCATGAAAAATAATTTTCTGCTCCTATCTTGTGTGCATCTAGGGAATCTGACCAGTGTATTAGCAAACTTATTCTCTGCTGTTATCTGGTGTGCAATTTGGGAATGACAGCAGTATGTATCATGAAAAATGACTCCTGCTTTTCTGTGTACTCTGAAAATAAAGGTAAAGGTAAAGGTATGGCATTATGAAGAGTTATTTTCTGCTGCTATTTAGTGTGCATTTTGGGAAAGAAACATGATTGCATGTTACAAAAAATTATTTTGTGCTGCCTTCTCGCGGGCATTTTTTGAAAATAACACTCAAGTATATATCATCATAAAAATTTATTTTCTGCTTCTATCCTCTGTCTATTTTTGGAATAACACCCAAGTGCATGTCTACCTGAAAATTATATTTTTCTCTGATCTACTCTGCTTCTTTGAATAATGATGAGTGAAAATAAAATGTATTTCTCTGCTGCTATGCGTTGGGTATTTTTGGGAATAACTCCACAGTGTAAGTAATCAGAAGTTTTTTCTGCTTCTATTGATGGTCTTTTCTTTTTGTATGTCTACAGTCTTCCTAGTTGGTCTCCCATCCAAATAGTAAACAGGCTCGAACCTGCTTAGCTTCCAAGATCAGACGAGATCATGTGTTTTCAGGGTGGCATGGCTATAGACCAATCGAGGGACTTTTAAGTAATAACTCCCTAGTGTTTGTCATTATGAATATTTATTCTTTGTCGCCAAGTCGTGGGCATTTTGGGAATAACACCAGATTGCATGACATGAAAGTTATTTCTGGTTGTATCGCTTGTGTATTTAAAAAATAACACCCAATGACATGTCGTTATGAAAAATTTGTCTGCTCCCATTTAATGTAAACCTTGGGTACAAAGCAGTGCAAGTCACGAAAATTGTTCTCTGCTGCCATGTCGTGGGTATTTAAATATTTTACCAGGTGTACGTCATCAAAAAAATTTTTCTGTTGCCATCTGGTGGGCATTTTGAGATATAAGCTTGGGGTAGGTCATCATGAAAATTTATTTTCTGCCTGAATCTTTTGTTCATTTTGGAAGTTATTCAAGAATACAAAAGTTATTTTCTGGTCACATCTGGTGGACATTTTTGGAATAAAACCTTTGTGTATTTCATCATGAAAAAATTTTTTTCTGCCCCTCCCATGAATCTTGGAAATTACACCCCAAATGTTATTTAAAAATTAATCTCTGCTGCCATCTGGTCAGCATTTTGGGGAAACATCCTAGGAGCTATATTCATGAACTATCATTCTAAGCTGCCATGTGATGGGCACCACAGAGCATGTCATTGAATGTTATTTTTGCTGCTATCTCATGTGCATTCTGAAAATAATCCCAAGGGTATAACATTATGAAAAGTTTGCCATTTTCATGTGCAATTTGGGGAAAATACAGGAGTGCATGTCATGAAGTGCTTCTCTGCTCTCATTTTATGGGCATTTTGCAAATAACACCCAGGTGTAGATTCACGACTACTCATTCTCTGCTTCCATCTGGTTGGCATTTTTGGATGAACCAAAACACAGGGAATAAAGAATGATTTTGTTGTTATAGCATGTGCATTCTGAAAATAATACCTAAGGGCATGTGGTTATGAAAAGTTGCTGTCCTCTGTCATTTTGTGTGCATCGTTGGAAAAATACAAAAATGCACGTCATGAAAAAATGTTCTCCTGCTGTCTAATGGGCATTTTGAAAACCAGAAGCAGTGTATGCCATTGTAAAAATCTATTTTTTCTGCCCTTCTGTGGGTAATTTGGAGACAACACCCAGTGTATGCCATCATGGAAATATATTTTCCGCTCTCACTTACCGTGCATCTTGAAATAGCATCAGCGTGTAAATAATTACATGTTATTGTCTGCTGTCCTTTGGTAGACATTTTAGGAATAACACTTTACTGTTTGTCATCATGAATATTCATCCTCTGATGCCATACAGTGGGCATTTTGGGGATAACACCTGAGTGTTTGGCATCATGAAATTTTATTTTCTGCCCTCATCTACCCTGTATCTTGTGAATTACATCAGAGCGTAAGTAAAATATGTTATCTTGTGCCACCATATTTTGTGTGTTGAGGGAATAAAGCAAAGTGCATGCTTAAAAAATTATTTCCTGGTGCTATCTCATGTGCATTTAAAAAATATAACTAAGGGCCTTTCCTTTGGAAAAGTTTTCTTTGACACCATTTTGTGAACGTCTTGAGAATAGCACAGGTTGCAAGTCATGAAAATTATATTCTGCTTCTGTCTTGTGGACATTTTGAAAATAATACCTTAGTTTATACTATAAATTTTTCTAAATTCCCACTGGATGGAAGCAAACAATGAATATTCAAGATGACCACTCAAGTGTAATTCCTAAAAAAACACACCAGAAGGCGGCAGAAAATAAATTTTTATAAGATACACTTAAGTCTTATTTTCATAAAGTCCTATGAGATAACAGCAAAGAATAATTTTTCGTACCGTGCACTTCTTGTTTTTCTCGATACGCACTCAAGCGGCAGCAGACAACTTTTCATGACAACATGCCCTTAGCTGTTATAATCCAGCACACATGAGATAGCAGCAGAATTAAATTTTTATGATCTACCTTGTGGTGTTATACCCACCAGATGACAGCAAGGAATGAATATTCACAGTGACCTACACTCAGATGTTCTTCCTAAAATGCCCACCAGATGACAGCAGAGAGCAGTTTTGTTTTTTACTTCCACTCTGAGGTTATTCCAAGATGCTAAGCAGATGAGAGCAGAAAATATGTATTATCAGGATGGCATACACTGGGCTGTTATTCCAAAATATGCCCACAGGATGGCAGCATTAAATTACATTTTATGATGACACACACTAGTTTGTAATTTGCGAAATGGCATGAGTTGGTAGCAGAAGATATTTTTCATGACATCACTTCCCTGATTTTTCCCAAGATGCGCATAATATGGCCACGGACAGTAGCTTTTCACGACAAGCTCTTAGGTATTATTTTCAAAATGCGCATGATAGCAGCCGAAATTATTCTTTGTGACATGTGCTGTGATATTTGCAAAATTCCCAGCAGATGGCAGCAGAGGCTTATGAATAACACTTCGTGAATTAAACTCTGATGCTATTCTTCAAAGCACCCACCAGATGGCAGCAGAGGCTTACAAATAACATTTTATGAATTAAACTGTAATGCTATTCTCAAAATCGCCCACCAGATGACAACAGATGCCTACAAATAACTTCATGAATTAAACTCTCATGCTATTCCCTAAAGAACACACCAGATGGCAGCAAAAGCTCACAAATAACATTTCATGAATTAAACTATGATGCGATTTCCAAAATCGCCCACCAGATGGCAGCAAAGGCTCATAAATAACATTTTATGACTTAAACTGTGAGGCTATTGCCAAAATCTCCCACCAGATGACAGCAGAGGCTTACGAATAACATTTATGACCTAAATTCTGATGTTATTTCCAAAATCACCAGATAGCAGCATCGTGAAAATATATCTTTTTCTCTCCTGTACATCTTTGAATACTCCGGCGTAAAAAAAAAAATGTTATTATCTGCTGTCATCTGGTGAGCATTTAAAAATAACAGCAACTGTTTGACATTATGAATATTTGTTCTCTCGAATAGGTGGGCGGCTTGTGTATGGCAGGAGTGGCTGCAAGGCATAAAGTTCTGAAATTTTTACCTCTGCTACCATTTTATTATTTTTTATTTTTGCATGAGATAACAGCAGAAATAATTGTTTTAGATGTGATGTGGTATTTTTCTCTCAAATGCCACAAAAATGTTTGCAGAAATGAATATTCATGGCTAGCTACACGTGGATGTTATTCCCCAAATGCCCACAAGATGGCAGGAGAAAAAAATTTATGATTACATTCACCTCGGTGCTATCAAAAGGTCAGGCAGAAGGCAGTAGATAACATTTTTTGGAGCTTGTACTTTGATTTTGTTCTGTGAAGATTCACTAGAAATGATAGTAGAGAAATCAGAACGATATATGCGGGGGTGTTATTTTTTAACTATACATGACACAGCAGTAAAAACCTTTCTTAACAGGCACTGGGTTCTCATTTCCAAAATGTCCACCAGATGGCACTACAGAAATGATTTTTCATGATAACACTCAGGTGTTATTCTCAAAATGCCCACCAGTGGCAGCAGAGAATAATTTATTTTTACTTACGCTCTTGTGTAATTTACAAGACAAAATATTGGGGCAGAGGATGAATTTTCATGATGCCCTATTGTAAGGTTTTATTCCCAAATATTCCACCAGATGACAAAGGAAAATATTTGCTCATGTACACACCTGAAATTTTTAGAGTGCACACGAGATGGCAGCAGGAACAATGTTTGAGTTGCTCTCCTTTGTTATTGCCAATATTCACACAAAGATGGGAGCAGATAACTTTTATAGCGACATACCCTGGTGTGTTATTTTTTAAATGCTCACTAGCTAGTGGCGGAAATGACTTTCAAAACATACTGTTGTGTTATATCCAACATGCCCACCAGATGGCAGCAGAAAGTAAAATTTTGTGACAAATTTAATTATTACTTTCAAAATGCCCACGAGACTGTGCCGAGTATAACTTTCATGGCTTGTACCCTGTGTTATTCCCAAGATGCTCACAAAATTGTGACAGAGAAAAGCTTTTCATAAGGAAAGACCCTTACTGTTATTTTAAATGCACGAGATAGCAGAAATAAGTTTTCAAGACATGCACTGTGGTGTCACTCACAAAATAGACCAGAGGGCAAGAGAGAGCAATTATTCACGTTGACACACACTGGGGTGTCATTCTAAAATACCCACAAAATGACAGCAAGAAAGAAATTTTTATTACATACAGGTTGTGTTATTTCCGAAAAGCACAGATGATGGCAGCACAAAATAACATATTACTTGCACTCTGATGTTATTCACAAGATTCACAGTCCAAGAGGGCAGAAAGTAAAAATTTCATGATGCTATACAATTGAATGTTATTCCCTAAATGCCCACAACATGGCAGCAGAAGAAGAATGTTCACTATGACCTACACTGGGTTGTTATTTTTGAAATGCCCACAAGATGGCTGCAGACAGTAATTTTTCATGACTTGTACTCCTGTGTTCATCCCAAGATTCACAAAAAAAAAGAAAAGAAATATTTTGTATCTTCATGCCCTTGGGTATTATTTTTAAAAAACACACAAGATAACAGAAATAACTTTTTTGGACATGCACTGTGGTGTTATTTGCTAATGTCCAACAGATGGCAGCAGAGAATGTCATTTAATCAATTACACTCTGATGTTATTCCAAGATGCACAGTAGATGAGAGAGGAAAATCTAATTTCATGATGGCATACACTCGGGTGTTATCCCGAAAACGCCTGCAGGATGGAGGCAAAAAATGAATTTTTACAGTGGCATACACTTGCTTGTTATTCTCTACATGCTCACAAGATGGTAGCAGAGTATAACTTTTCATGACAGATATGCCTGTATTTTCCCCAAGATGAACATTAAATGGCCACAGACAACAATATTTCACGGCAACGTGCTTGCCATTAGGTGTCGTTTTCAAAATACACATGAGATAACAGCAGAAATTATTCGTTAGGACATGTACTGTGGTCTTATTCGCAATATGCCCACCAGATAAGAGCAGAGAACAGTCATGAGCTACACTGGGTGTTATTCCAAAAATTCCCAGCAGATGGGAGCAGAAAATAATTTTTTAGAACTTTCACTGATGTTATTTCAAGATGCACAGTAGATGACAGCATAAGAGATATTTTCATGATGGCAAACACTCGAGTGTTATTTGCCAAATGTCCACAGGATGGCAGCAGAAATAAGAATTTTTAGGATGCCATACACTGGCTAGTTATTTTCAAAATAGCACGAGAAGGCAGCAGAAAATTAGTTTTCATGATATGCACTTCTGTTTTTCCAAAGAGGTGTATGAAATGGTCACATACAGCAATGTCACATAGCGACATGCCCTTAGGTATCATTTTCAAAATGCACACGACATAGCAGAAATTATTCTTTATGACATGTGCTGCAATCTTATTTACAATACGTCCACCAGATGGAAGCAAAAAATACTGCGTTTTACTTGCGCTCTTGTGTAATTCCCAGAATACACACTAGCTTGGGGAGGGAGATGAATTTTCATGATGACTAACTCTAAGGTTTTATCCCCAAAATGCCCACTAGATGGTATAGGAAAATAAGTTTTCGGATGACATACAACTAGATGTAAATTTTGAAATGCCCAAGAGTGGGCAGCAGAGGACAATTTTCATGACACACACATGTGTTATTCCCAAGATTCACACGGAATGGGAACAAGGAAACATCAAAACAACATGCCTCTGGGAGTTATTTTTGAATGCACATGAGACAACATCGGATGATAATTTTCATGACTTGCATTTCTGTGTTATTCCCAAGATGCATATGAAATGAGAGCAGAGAAAAGTTTCATAATGACATGACCTTGGGTGTTATTTTATAAATACACACAAGAAAGAAGGAGCACTTACATTTTCGTGCTATGTACTGTGGTGTTATTCCCAAAATTCCCACGGGATAAAAGGAAAAAATGACTATACATGAAAGCAGACAATGGTGGCTCATTGCCTAAAAGCCCACCAAGAAGACAGCAGAAAATAACCCTTGATTATTTACCCTCTGCAGTTATTTTCTAAATGCACCCTAGATGGCAGCAGAGAATAACTTTATTACTTATCCTCTGATGTGATTCTCAAAGTGCTCACCAAATGACAGCCAGGAATGAATATTCATGGTTAGTCCTAACATGCTCACCAGATGGCAGCAGAGATTTATTCTTATAACAACCTAATATAATTGTCGAGATGCACACGAGATGGGTGCAGAAAACAAATTTCTATCTAAACTAACTACCATATTGTGGACATTTTGGGAATAACATTCAAATGTATGCCAACATGAAAATATATTTTCTGTTCTTATATACTCTGCATCTTGGAATAACGCCAGAGTGGAATTAATAGTTATTCGCTGCTGCCGTCTTGTGTATATTTTAGTAATAACACCTAAGTGCTTGCCATCATGATTATTCATTCTCTGGTGCTAACTCGTGGGAGATGTAGAATACCACAGCACATGTGTTAAGGAATTATATCAGCTGCTATCACATGTGAGTTTTAAAAATAATACCTAAGCATTTGTCTTTATAAAAAGTCGTTCACGGCCATTTCCTATGCATTTTTTGGAAAAATACAGGAGCGCACATAAGGAAAAATTATTCTCTGATGCCATCTCGTGGCTATTTGAAAGTAACGAACAAGTGTAAGTCAAAAAATTTTTTTTTTCCTGTGGCTGTCTTGTGGGCGTTTTGGGAATAACATCGAACATATGCCATCATGAAAAAATATTTCCTACTTTCTTCTATTGTGTGTCTCGGAATCACACCAGAGTGCAAGTAATAAAAAATTATTATCTGCTCTATCTGGTGGACATTTTAGAATAATGAGTGTGTGACATCATGAGTATTCCTTCTTTACTACCATCTGGTGGGTTTTGTGTGTATGACTGAAGAGTGCCTGCTGGTTGTGATGTTATGAAATTAGCATCTCTGCTACCCTTTCCTGTTAATCTTACAATAACAGAAGAGCTCCTGTCACACAAAAAATGTTCTCTCCTGCCACGTCGTGGGCATTTTGAAAATAACACCCATGTGTATGTCATCATACAAATGTATTTTATACCTCAAAGTATTAAACATCTTGGGAATAACACATGGCATAAGTAATAAAAAGTTATTCTCTGTTGCTGTCTGGTGATATATTAAGATTATCTCCTAGGTGTTTCTCATCATGAATATTCATTCTCTGCTGCCATCTTGTGGGAATTTTGGGTGTAACAGCATGGTGCCTGTCAGAAAAAAAAATATTTCAGCTGCTATCTTGTGTGCCTTTTAAAAATAAAACGCAAGGGCGAGTTATCAGAAAGTTTCCGTCTGCTGCCTTTTAGTGCGCATCTTAGGAAAAACACAGAAGTGCATGTCATGAAGTGATTCTCTGCTGTCCTGTTGTGCACATTTTGAAAGTAAGATGAAGGTGTCGGTTCATCGTGACTATTTATTTTCAGCTGCCATCTGCTGTGAATTTCGGGAATAAGACCAAAGCCCATATCACAGGAATTTTTGCTGCAATGTCGGCTGTTAGAAAATAAGACAAGCGAATGTCGTGAAAAACTATTTTCAGCTTTGATCTTGTGGGCATTTAGACAATAACATGCAATGGTATGTCCAAGAAATTTTTTCTACTGCCATCTGGTGGACACTTTTTAGAATGACACATGGTTACAGGTCATGAAAATTCATTTTCATTCACTCATCTTTGCGCACCAGAGTGTAATAGATATATTCTCTGCTGCCATCTCATATAGATTTTGGTAGTAACACTTGAGTGTTTGATAACCTGATTATATTCATTGTCTTTTGCCAGCTGGTGGTATTATGAAAATGACACCCAGATGTAGATCAAATTAAAAATTCTCTATTGTCATCTTCTGGGCATTTTTGAAATAATGCTCTAATGTACGTTGTCATGAGTATTTGTTTTAGCTGCCATATGGTGGGAGTTCTGGGAAGAACACAACAGAACATCAAAATGTTACTTCACCTATCTCACATGCATCCTGAAAATAAACCCAAGAACGTCATTATGTACAGGTTTTCTCTACTGTCGTTTCATGTGAATATTGTGAATAACACAGAATTGAGTGTCATGAGATTTTTTCTTCTCAAACCAAAACGTGAATATTTTGAAAATAATACCCATGTGTATATCATAAAAATTTATTTTCTCTGCCATCTTGTGGGCATTTGGGGAATAAAACACAGGACATGTCATGCATATTATTTCGCTGCCATTTCATGTGCATTCTGAAAGTAAACTCAAGGGATTGCCGTCATGAGGTTTTTTGCTGCTGTTTTCTGTGCATCTTGAGAAAAACATGGGTGCATGTCATGAAGTGACTCTCTTCAGCCATCTTATGGCCATTTTGAAAATAACACCCCAGCTCCTATCATAAACAGTTATTTCTTGCTATCTCGTGCACAAGAGTGCACGTCATGAAAAATTCTTTCCTGCCACTTGGTGGCCAGTTTGGAACTACCACGTACGTGTATGTAACTATAAAAAGTTATTTTCTGCTGCTATGTGGTGTGAGTTTAGGGAATAACGCAACAACGCTTGTCACGAAAAATAATTTCTTTTAAATGGCTGTTTGCCTTTAAAACGTAACACTGCCAGGCATGTTGTTGTAATTTCTTTATCTGCTGCCTATCGTGTGATTCTTCGGAATAACTCAGGAGTGCATATCATAAATATTTTTTCTTTACATCTTATGGACATTTAAAAAATAAAACATGGTGTGTGTCATAATTTCTTTTCTGCCGCCATCCTGTGGGCATATAGGATCAACAGCAGAGTGCTCCAAAATGACACCTGAGTGTAGTTCATCATGAAAATTTACATTCTGCCCCTAACATTGTGCATTTTGGGGCTAGCACTGGAGTGTGAGTAATAAATAGTTATTCTCAGCTTCCATCTGGTATATATTTTAGAAAAAAAACTTCTTTCATCATGAATATTCATTCTCTGCCACCTGCAGCTCATTTTGAAAGGAAGACTACAGCACATGTCAAAGTATTTCAGCTTCTATCCTATGTGCACTTTGAAAATTCCAAAGGTTTTGTCATTTTGAAAAGTTCTCTGCTGCCATTTTATGCTCATCTTGGAAAACCACCAAAGTGAATGTCCTGAAATATTCTCTGCTTTCATCATCTTATGACCACTTTTAAAATAACAAGTTAGTATATGTCATCCTGAAAATTATTTTCTACCACCATCTTGTGGGCATTTTGGGAATAACACCCGAATGTATGCCATCATAAAAATAAATTTTCCGCTCTGATCTAATGTGCATCTTAGAATACCAACAGAGTCGAAATAATTAAACGTTATTCTCTGCTCCCATCTGGCGGGCATTGTGTGTATGACATAAGAGTGCACGAATGGTATGCATGAAATTTTTATTGCTTCTTCAACTGTGTGTTACCTTGGAATGAGCACAGGAGTGCATGTCATCAAAAATTGTTCTCTCCATTTTCCTGAGCATTTTAAAATAATACCCACATAAGTCATCAAAAATTATTATAAATGCTGATATAGTGTGCCTATTGGGAAATACACATTATGTATGTAATAAAATGTTCTTCTCTGCTGCTATCTGTGGCAATTTCAGGTTTAACACTAAGATGTTTCTCATCATGAATACTAAATGTCAGCTGCCCCGTAGTGGAAAGTTTGAGAATAATAGCAGAACGCACTTCATGAAAAGCTACTTTTGTTGCTACCATTGTGCTTTTCATAAATAACACCCAAGAGAAAGTCATCAAGAGATAGTTTTGCCTGCTGCCGCTTTGTGTTTATCTTGAGAAAAAAAAGTGCGCGTCATGAAAAAGTATTCTCTGTTGTCATCTTGTGGGAATTTTGACAATAACAACCAGTCTAAGGCCATGGTGTCCTGAACACACCGGATCTCATCTGATTTCAGAAGCTGAGCAGTGTTGGGCCTGGTTAGTACTTGGCCTGATTATTTACACTCTTGTGTAATTTACAGATACATATGAATGTGGGAAGGAAATGAATTTTCATGATGTCCTACAGTAAAGTTTTACTCCTGAAATTCTTGAGATGACAACAGAAAACTTTCCTGATGATATACACCTGGAGTTAATTTTCAAAATGCCCACACAGTGGCAGCAGAGAACTACTTTTCATGTCGCATTTTTGTTATTGCCAAGATTTACATTAAACAGCAGTGGAAAAATTTTTCATTATGATATACCCTGGGGTGTAATTATTATTATCATTATTTGTTCCCAAAGCACCTGGTCTTGCTGCAATATCGTAGGTAATTAAAAACACTCCAGCTTATGTCATTTAAAATTTTTCTCTAATACCATTTTTGTGAGTTTTAGAAATGAAATAGGGGACCAAGTCATAAGTAGTTGTTCTCCACTGCCATCTCGTAGACTTTTAAAAAATAACACCCAAGTTCACGTCAATATAAAAGTTGGTCTCTGATGCCATCTTGTTGCCATTTTGGAAATAAGACAGAAAAATGAGTCATCATAAATATTCATTCAGTGCCACAATCTGGTGGTATTTTGGGGAACAGCACCACATTGTATATCATAAACTGTTATTTCTGCTGTGATATCATGCAGTTAGAAAAAGAACACCTAAGAGCATGTGATTGAGCATCGTCTTCACAGCATGCAGTTTTTTTTTATTTTCAGCACGATGCAGATGGAATGGCAGGAGACAGGACTCTTGGTACATCGGGTTTATTTTCAGAATGCAAAAGAGAGAACAGCAGAAGTAACATCTTCTGATTTGCGATGTGGTGTTTTACCCATAACGTGCACCTGATGGCAGCTGAAAGTAATTTTTATACCGATGCATCCCCTCGATTGTTATTTTCAAACACACACGAGATGGCAGCGGAGAATCGCTTAATGAATCTCACTTCTGTGTTTTTCTTGACGCAAACATCATGGCAGTGGACAACAACTTTTTTTTAACAAAATGCCCTTGGGTTTACATTCAGAATGTATAAGATGTAGTATCAGAAATAACATCTCATGACGGGCTCTGTGATGTTATTTTCACAGTCTCTTCTGATCAGCAGGAGAGAATGCTAGTTCAAGAGGACATACACTTGGGTGTGTTCCAAAAATGGTAGCAGACAATAACTTTTAAAATTACACTCTGGCTTAATTTTTAGGATGCATTCAGGGTGGTGGCAGTAACCAAATTTTCACGCTGACATGCGCATGTGTTCCATCTCAGATGACAGCAAAAAATAAAATTTATGATGACCTACACCTGGTTGTTATTTTCAAAATGTCCACAAGATGGCAGCATGGAACATTTTTGATCTGACATAGATAGATACTAAAAGGCAACAGGCCAAATATTTCATGACCACATACCCTTGGGTGTTATTTTTAAGACACACATTATAGCACATTTGCTAAGGAGATGAATTTTATGGTTCTCACCATATACAAATAATGATGATAGTAATAATGATAAATAGAGACAGTGTGAGGAAACTTTTGTAGGTGGACAGATATGTTTATGGCATACTATATGGGTGGAGACAGTTCACAGGTGAGATCTCCAAACTCAGGTTGCATACATTAATCAGGTACAGCTCTTTGTATGTCAATTATACCTTTATACAAGTGGTTTAAGAAATAAAATAAGAGAGAATACAGTCACCCAAAGCACTAAGCACATTGCCTGACATAGTGAATATACAATTAATGAGATGATGGTTTAACCTCAGCTGAGGACTGGGAGCCGGCCCCACAGACACCTGGCAGATGGTTCCATGGCCGCCGCTCCAGCCCCCAGGCCAGTACTACTTCTGCTGATCCCAAGCCCAAACAGAGAGACCTGCTCCAGTTGGTGCTTGCTTTCGACAGTTGGAGAAGGCAGGCTGCTCCAGACACACGATACTTTCTTCTAGCTACTTGCTATCCCCCTTTGTTCATCTAGATCTCTAAATTTTGGCTCCCGTAAGAACCTGAATTTGCAGTGTGGATGTTTTGAAGTGTGAGATCTGTGTTCCCCATTCTTGAGTCTGGAGATCACAGTAAAAAAACTGTGTACACCATGAAAGCAACACTGATATCAGGTGTGTGAAAGGGACTTAGTTTATTTTGGAAGTTGGCTTTAAAGGTAAAAATGCCTTCAGCTGCTGTGACCCCTGAAAGAAAAATAGAAACCAATTGACCCCCACCTAACTTCACAGCACCCTAGATACAACCAATCAGGTAGGGACAAGTCTGGAATTTCTGCGCCTGCTCTGTATAAATAACTGCTTCCCCAGAGTTCGTGTCCCTCATTCCAACACTGCTGCATCAGTGTCGATCGAGAGTCTGGACTTGAGTCTGAATAAAAACCCTCATGTGATTGCATCAGTGTTGGCTCCTTGGTGGTCTTCTGGGATTCGCAACTTTGGGCACAACAGTGTGCTCTGCCCTTCGCTCCCCACACTTTAAAAAACTGGCAGACTGCTCACCTCATCTTACACACAGCACTTTTCAAGGACACATCTTTGTGCATAAAATTAAATCTAACTGAAAGTAAACTCATACTGAATTTTTGCTTTGTAGAAAACACTTTGCTATAAAAGTCTCCAAGGAAATGTGTTTTTTAAAGGAATAAAAATGAAGTGAGAGTGTCAATGCAAACTATGTTTTATGGGTAGAGTCTGCTTTTTTGGTTACTCGGGGGAATGAGCAGACTACAAGTCAGATTCCAGTTTCATCTCATCGCTGCCACCAGGGGCATGTTGGGAGGACCCAGAGGGCTGGCCAGCTAGGAAGAGCTCACAGCCTTGCATCCCACATTGGGAGCACAGCTGGTGTTCCTGGTGCTCTGGGTCCTGCAAGGCCTGAGGAGATCGAGAACAAAAGAGGGGGAGGTTGAGACCTCAGAGGAAGGAAACATGGGCAAGAGCAGGTCAGTGCTCTGGCTTGAACAAGA
Organism: Cynopterus sphinx; assembly: GCA_030015415.1. Taxonomy (NCBI): domain Eukaryota; kingdom Metazoa; phylum Chordata; class Mammalia; order Chiroptera; family Pteropodidae; genus Cynopterus; species Cynopterus sphinx. Next base: position 36,393,064 of record CM057390.1, on the reverse strand, counting down.
ACAAACTTAAAAGCACAGAGGATGGCAGGGAGTAGAAGTGTGGAAATCATCATGATAAAAATCTAGTGCCGGTTGTACTCCTGTGATGGGCTGGGCCACCCTCTTCCTCCCCACCTTTCCCTATCCCCAGCTGTCTGTCCAAGACCCACAACAAAAACCGGCCTGAGTGAGTATATGGCAAGCTGGATCATTAGGTTATGTGCAGATTTTCTTCACATAGAATGACCAAGATTCGACACAAAGCTGCAAAGACTATTTGGATTACACTGTCCAGGATCCTGTGTGAGTGTGGTGTCTTGGATGCAGAATTGTTAAAATCAAAGTTTAGTTTAAATGCTTGTAAAATGGATATAATCATTTTCTTTCCTCATCTGACAAACAAAAGCAGTACGTGAGAAGAGATAAGGACAGGAGTTACTTCAAAGTGAGCTAAGTACCAAGGGTCTGGACTGTGATTTGAATGGTAGGCAGAGCCTTTAAGGCAGGGACATGCTCCTCTCTGCTGCCACTCATGTGCAATTGGGTATAGCACCAGAGTTTAGGATGAAAATTGTTATTCCTTATCCTTTGCTGCCATCTCGTGTCCTTTTCTGGGAATACCACCAGTGTTTAGGTTACAAAAATGTCATTCCTTATCCTTTGCGGTCATCCGGTGTCCTTTTTTGAGAATAACACCAGAGTTTAATTCAGAAATGTTATTCGTAAGACTCTGCTGCCATCTGGTGGGCGCTTTTGAGAATAGCATCAAAGTTTAATTCATGAAATGTTATTTCTAAGCCTCTGCTGCCATCTGTTGGGTGCTTTTCGGAATAGCATGAGTGTTTCATTCATGAATTGTTATTTGTAAGCCTATGCTGCCATCTGGTGGGTGCTTTTGAGAATAGCATCAGAGTTTAATTCATGAATTATTATTTCTAAACCTCTGCTGTCATCTGGTGGGAGTTTTTGAGAATAGCATCAGAGTTTAATTCATGAATTGTTATTTCTAAAATTCTGCTCCCATCTGGTGGGTGCTTTTCAAAATAGCATGAGAGTTTATTTCATGAAATGTTATTTTATAGCCTCTGCTCCATCTGGTAAATGCTTTTCGGAATAGATAGGATTAGGGTTAGGGTTAGGGTTAGGGTTAGGGTTAGGGTTTAGGGTTAGGGTTAGGGATAGGGTTAGGGTTAGGGTTAGGGTTAGAATAAGAGTTAGGTTAGGGTTAGGGTTATGATTTGGTTTAGGGTTAGGATTAGGGTTAGGATTGCATCCTCAACCATTGCAATAGTTCTTGCTTTTCATGTATGGGATATCAGCTTTTATTGCAGAATCACCCAAGAATAGCAATTTTGATATGCGTGAAAACACAGTAGTGCAGTATACGGTGTTATGCTATTATAGCTACGGTACGTGCTGATAAGCAATGTAAACTGTAAAATTTCAATCTGTATTTACTTTGGCCTACACTACCATGTTTCTCTGAACTGCGCCATGTACATCATTTATTGCACATGAGAATATCGGAGTACCTGCCCAATTGCTCTTTTGACAGATGTGACATCTGTTTTCCTGAGGATCCTGAAAGTATGAACATGCTAAGTGAATTCCCGGAGAAATGACAGTGGAAATTCGTAGGAAGCGAGTTCACGTTTTCCTGGAATACAAGGCATCTGCCTTGCTGGCAATAAAGCAAACTTCATAATAAATGATATTGCACCAGATACCATTCCTCTAGTTCTCTCCTTAACGTCCATGTTAGCAATCACTAGTAGGGTTAGGGTAAGTTGTAACGCACAAGAACCTATTCTGAACACTGGTGTTTGGTAACAGAGAAACACAGTTAAATTTCAAAGCTCTTACAGCATTGTTTTGTGACATGTATCACAGCACTGAAGCCATGTAAAGGAAAATTCTTATGTATATTCTCTTTGGGAACTGTGCTTTGTTTCTCTGAAGTGCACCAAGTACGTGGTATATTGCACATGAAAATGGCCAGAGAAAATGCCGAATTGCAGGATGTAAAGAGGTGACGTATCTTTCAGGGAAGCATATTGAACGCCACTGACACATTTCAACTTCCAAGTGATAATTGAATGCCAAACAGGTTCTATAGTGGAAAGTCATAGAAAGTGGGTTCAGATTGTCTCGATATTCAAGTCACTCTGCTTGCTAAAAATCAAGCACGCTCAAGGATCAATGAGATTGCATCCTGAAGCATTGCAATAGTTCTCGCTTTTCATGTATGGGATATGAGTCTGTATTGCAGAATCACCCAAGAAAAGCTATTTTGATATGCATGGTAACACAGTAGTGCAGTATACGGTGTTATGCTCTTATAGCTACGCTTACAATTAGGGTTAGAGTTAGGGTTAGGGTTAGGGTTAGGGTAAAAGTGAAGGTAAGGGTTAGGGTTAGGTTAGGTTTAGGGTTAGGGTTAGGTTTAGGGTTAGGGTTCCATTTAGGTTAGAATTAGGTTAGGGTTAGTGTTAGTGTAAGGGTTAGGGTTAGAGTTAGTTTTAGGGTTTGGGGTAGGGTAAGGGTTAGGGTTAGGTTTAGAGTTTAGGTTAGGTTTAGGTTAGGAATAGGGTTAGGGTATTGGGTTAGGGTATGAGTTAGGGTTAGTGTTAGGGTTAGGGTACGGTTAGGGTCAGGGTTAAGTTTTAGGGTTCGAATTAGGTTTAGGGTTAGGTTTAGGTTTTGGCTTAGGGTTCAGGTAAGGATTAGGGTTAGGTTTATGGTTAGGGTAAGGGTTAGGTTAGAATTAGGGTTAGGTTTAGGTTTAGGGTTAGAATAAGGGTTAGCGTTAGAGTAAAGGTTAGGATTACGGTTAGGGTTAGGTTAGGTTTAGGCGTAGTGATAGGTTTAGGGTTAGCATTAGGGTTAGGATTAGGGTTAGGTTTAGGTTGAGGGTTAGAGTTGAGGATAGAGTTAGGGTTAGGGTTAGGTTTAGGTTTAGGGTTACGAAAGTGTTAGGGTTAGGTTTAGGGTCAGGTTACAGTTAGGGTTAGAATTAGGGTTAGGGTTAACGTTAGGATTAGGGTTAGGGTTAGGGTTAAGGTTAGGCTTAGGTTTAGGGTTAGGGTTAGGTTAGGGTAAGGGTTAGGATCAGGGTTACGGTAAGTTTTAGGGTTAGGCTTAGACTTAGGCTTAGGGTTAGGCTTAGGCTTAGGGTTAGTGTTAGGTTTAGAATTTCATTAGGGTTAGGGTAGGGTAGGTTAGGGTTAGGGTTACAGTTTAGGGTTAGGGTTAGGGATCAGGTAAGGGTTAGGGTTAGGATGAAGGTTAGTTTAGGGTTAGGGTTAGAGTTACGGTTAGTTTTAAGTTTAGGGTTGGGTTCAGTTTAGAATTAGGGTTAGGGTCAGTGTTAGGTGTAGGGTTAGGGTTAGGGTGTGGGTTAGTCTTAGGGGTAGGGTTAGGGTTACGGTAGGTTTAGGATTATGGTTAGGATTATGGTTAGATTAGGTTTAGGGTTAAGTTAGGGTTAGGGTTAATGTTACGGTAGTGTTAGTTTTAGGGTTAATGTTAGGCTTATGGTAAGGTTAGAGTTAGGGTGAGTGTTCGGGCTAGGGTTAGATTTAGGGTTATGGTTAGGGTTAGCTTTAGGGGTAGGGTTACGTTTAGTGTTACGTTAAGGATTGGGTTAGGGTTAGTGTTATGGTTAGGTTTAGGGTTAGATTTAGGGTTAGGTTTACGTTAGGTTAGGGTTAGGGTTAGTGTTAGGGTTAGGATTAGGATTAGTTTTAGGCTTAGGTTAGATTTATGGTTACGGTTATGATTAGTTTTAGGCTTAGGGTTAGGGTTAGGGTTAAATTAGGGTTAAGATTAGAATTTAGGGTAAGGATTAGGGTTACGGTAAGGGTTAGGGATAGGGTTAGGTTACGGTTAGAGTTAGGTTATGGTTATGTTTAGGTTTCGGGTTAGGTTTAGTTTAGATTTTGGGATAGGGTTAGTGTTAGTATTAGGGTTAGTGTTACCGTTAGGGTTAGGGTTGGTGTTTGGCTTAGCGTTAGGGTTAGCGTTAGCGTTAGGTTACGGTTAGGGTTAGGGTTAGGGTTTAGTGTTAGGATTAGGTTTAGAGTTAGAGATAGGATTAAAGGTAGGTTTATGTAAGGGGTAGGGTTAAGTTTAGGTTTAGGTTTAGGCTTAGTGTTAGGGTAGGGTTAGTGTTAGAGTTAGGGTTAGGGTTAGTTGTATGGTTAGGGTTAGGGTTAGTTTAGGGTTAGGGTGAGGGTTAGAATTAGGATTATGGTTAGGATTAGAAATGTTCGTGCTACGGTTAGTGTTTAGGGTTAGGGTTAGGGTTATATTTAGCCTTAGGGTTATGTTAGAATTACAGTTAGGTTCGGGTTAGAGTTCCAGTTAGTTTTAGTGTTAGGGTTTGGAATATGTTAGGTTCGGGTTAGGGTTAGGATTAAGATTAGGGCTAGGGTTAGTGTTACTGTTAGGGTTTGGTTAAGGTTAGTGTTAGGGTTTGGGTTAGCGTTTGGATTAGGGTTATGGTTAGTTTATGTTTAAGGTTAGGGTTAGGTTATGGTTAGGGTTAGGGGTTAGGATTAGGGTTAGGGTTAGGGTTAGGCTTAGATTTATGGTTAGGGTTAGGTTTAGGGTCAGGGTTTAGAATTAAAGTTGAAGTGTGGGTTAGGTTTAGGGTTAGGTTAGCGTTAAGTTTAGGGTTAGGGTAAGAATTCGGTTTAGGTTTAGGTTAGGGTTAGGATTAGGGTTAGGATAGGATTAATTTTAGGGTTATGGTTATGGTTGTGGTTAGGGTTAGGGTTAGGTTTAGGTTAGAATTAAGGATAGTGTTAAGGCTAGGATTACAATTAGGGTTATAGTTATAGTTACGGTTAGCGGTAGGTTTAGATTTAGGGTTACGTAAGGGTTAGGGTTAGGGTTAGGGTTAGGGTTAGGTTTCCGGTTCGGGTTTGGGTCAGGGTAAGGGTTAAGGTTAGGTTTTTGTGTTAGGGTTAGGTTTAGGTTAGGGATTGGGTTAGGGTATTGGTTTAGTGTATGAGTTAAGGTTAGGTTCTGGGTTAGGGGTAGGTTAGGGTGAGGGTTAGGGTTAGGTTAGCGTTAGGGTTAGGGTTAGGAATAGGGTTAGGTTTAGGGGTAGGGTTCGGTTTTGGGTTATGTTTAGGTTGAGGGTTAGGGTTTAGGATAGAGTAGGGTTAGGTTTAGGGTTAGGGATACGTTTAGGGTTCGGGTTTGTTAGGATTAGGGTTAGGGTTTGGTTACGTTTAGGTTTATGGTTTAGAGTTAGGATTAGGGTTAGGGGTAGAGTTAGAATTAGAGTTAGGGTTAAGGTTAGGGGTGGGGGTCGTATTAGGGTTAGGGTTAAGGTTAGAATTAGGGGTAGGGTTGGGCTAAGGTTAGGGTTAGGGTTAGGGTTAGAGTTAGTGTTAGTTTAGGATTAGGTTTAAGTTTAGGTTACAATTAGGGTTAGATTTAGGGTTAGGGTTAAAGGTAGGGTTGCGGTTAGGCTTGGGGTTAGGGTTAGGGTTAAGGTTACGATTAGGGTTAGGGTTAGGATTTAGTGTTCGTGTTCGTGTTAGGGTTAGGGTTAAGTTAGCATTCAACTTAGGGTTAGGGGATGTGTTAGGTTGAGGGTTAGGTTAGGGTAAGGTTTAGGATTAGAGTTATGGTAAGTTTTAAAGTTTAGGGTTAGGCTTATGGTTAGGGTTAGGATTAGGTTTAAAGTTAGTGTTAGGTGTAGGCTTAGGGTTAGGGTTAGAATTAAGTTTAAGGTTACAGTTAGGGTTAGGGTTTATTGTTAGGGCTAGGTTTAGGGTTAGGATTAGGTTTAAAGTTAGGGTTAGGTTTAGCCTTAGGGTTAGGGTTAGAATTAATTTTAATGTTAGAGTTAGGGTTAGGGTTTATTGTTAGGATTAGGGTTAGGGTTAGGGTTAGGTTAGAATTAGGGTTAGTGTTAGGGTTAGGGTTAGAATTAGGTTTATGGTTAGGATTAGGGTAGATTAGAGTTACTGTTAGGGCTTAAGGTTAGGGTTAGAGTTAAGGATTCAGGTTAGGGTTAGGTTTGAATAAGGGTTAGGTTTATGTTTATGTTTAGGGTTAGGGTTAGTGTTAGCGTTACGTTTAGGGTTAGGTTAGGTTAGTGTTAGGGTTAGGTTTAGGGTTAAGTTTACGGTTAGGTTTAGATTTAGGGTTTGGATTAGTGTTCGGTTAGTGTTAGGGTTAGGGTTTAGGTTAGCGTTAGGGTTAGGGTATGGTTTAGGGTTAGGTTTAGTTTTAGGGTTACATTAGTGTTAGTGTTAGGGTTAGGGTTACGGTAAGGATTATGGTTAAAGTTAGGTTTAGGGCTAGTTTTAGTTTTCGGTTTAGGGTTAGGGTTAGGGTTAGGGTTAGGGTTAGGCTGAGTGTTAGGGTTAGAGTTGGGGTAAGGGTTAGGTTAGGATTAGGGTTTTGTTTTAGGGTTAGGGTTAATGTAAGGGTTAGGTTAGGGTTAGGGTTCGGGTTCGGTTTCTGGTTCGGGTTAGGGTAAAAGTTAAGGTTAGTGTTAGGGTTAGAGTTTGGTTTAGATTAGGGATAGGGATAGGGTTAGAAGTAGGGTTAGGCTTAGGGTAGGGGTTAGTATAAGTGTTAGAGTTAGAGTTAGGTTCGCGGTATGGTTAGGGCTAGGTTGAGGATTAGGGATAGGGTTAGGTTTAGGTTTAGGGTTAGCGTTTGGTTCAGGGTTAGGTTTAAGTTGAGGCTTAGTATTTAGAATAGAGTTAGGGTTAGGGTTAGGTTAAAGTTTAGGGTTAGTGTTTGGATTAGGGTTAGGTTTAAGGTTAGGGTTAGGGGTCGGGTTAAGGTTACGGTTAGTTGTAGGGTGAGATTAGCGTTCGGGTTCGGGTTAGGGTAACGGTTAGGTAGGGTTTGGTTATGTTTAGGGTTATGGTTAGGTTAGGGCTAATTTTAGGGTGGTTAGGTTAGGTGTAGAATTAGAATTAGGTTAGGATTTGGGTTATTGTTAGGGTTAGGGTTAGAATTAGAATTATGGTTAGGATTAATGTAAGGGTTATGGTTCTTGTTCGGGTTTAGGTTCATGGTTAGAATTAGGGTTCGGGTAGGGTAGGTTAGAATTAAGGTGAGGGGTAGTTTCAGGTTTAGGGCAAGGGTTAGCGTTATGTTTAGGGTTTGGTTAGTTAGTGTTAGTGTTAGAGTTATGGTAAGGTTTAGGGTTAGGTATAGGGTTAGAGTTAGGGTTAGGGTTAGGTCAAAATTAGCGTTAGGATTTAGGTTAGTGTTAGGATTGGGTTAGGTTTAGCGTTAGGGTTAGGGTAAGGTTATAGTTAGATTTAGGGTTAGGGTTACGTTAGGTTAGGGTTAGGGTTACCGTTAGTGTTAAGATTAGGGTTAGCATTAGGGTTAGGTTAGGTTTAGTGTTAGGAATTATGATTAGTATTAGTGTTAGGATTAGAGTTAGGTTAGGGTTAGAGTTAGAGTTAGAGTTAGGGTAGGATTAGGTTTAGGTTTAGGGTTGTGGTTAGGTTTATGTCAGGGTTAGGTTAGGTTAGGGTTAAGTTAGGGTTAAGGTTAGAGTTTAGGGTTAGGGTTAGGTTTAGGTTCAGGGTTAGGTTTAGTTTAGAATTAGGATTAGGGTAAGTGTTAATGTTAGGGTTAATGTTACAGTTATTGTTAGGGTTTGGGTTTGGCTTAGCATTAGGGTTAGGTTTAGGGTTACGGTTAAGGTTAGGGTTAGGGTTTATTGTTAGGGTTTGGTTTAGGGTTAGAGATAGGTTTAAGGTTAGGTTTAGGTAAGGGTTAGGGTTAAGTTTAGGTTCAGGATTAGGCTTAGTGTTAGGTTAGGGTTCTGGTTATTTTTATGGTTAGGGTTAGGGTTAGGTTAGGGTTAGGGTTAGGGTTAGAATTAGGATTAAGTTTAGGATTACAGTTATGTTAAGGTTATGGTTAGTGTAAAGGGTTAGGGTTAGATTCAGGGTTAGGGTTAGTGTTAGGGTTAGGGCTAGAATTAGGGTTAGTTTTAGGGCTAGGTTTAGGGTTAGTGTTAGGGATAGGGTTAGAATTAGGTTTAGGGTTGGGATTAGGGTTAGGTTGAGGGTTAGGTTTAGTTTACGGTTAGGATTTGGGTTAAGGGTAGGGTAGGGTTATGTTAAGGTGAGGGTTAGAGTGTAGGGTTAGGGTTAGTGTAAGAGTTAGGCTTATGGTTACCGTTAGTTTAGGTTTAGAGTTAGAGTTAGGGTTAGGTTTAAGGTTAAGGTTAGGTTTAGTTTAGAATTAGGATTAGAGTTAGTGTTAGGGTTAGGGTTAGGTTTAGGGTCAGGGTTTAGGGTTAGAATTGAAGTTAGTGTTAGGATTAGGGTTAGGTTAGTGTTAAGGTTAGGGTTAGGGTAAGAATTAGGTTTAGGCAAGAGTAGATTAACGTTAAAATAGGGTTAATTTTAGGGTTTTAGTTATGGTTAAGGTTAGGGTTAGAGTTTAGGGTTAGGTTTAGGTTAGAATTAGTGTTAGTGTTAGGGTTAGGTTTACAAACAGGGTTATGGTTAGGGTAAGGGTTAGGGGTAGGTTTAGATTTAGGGTTACGTTAGGGTTAGGGTTAAGGTTCGGGTTAGGGATATGGTTAGGGTTAGGTTAGGTTTAGGGTTAGTGTTAGGGATAGGGTTAGGGTTAGGGTTTAGAATTAGGGTTAGGGTAAGTTTTTATGGTTAGGGTTAGGTTAGGGTTAGGGTTCAGCTCTGGGTTAGGGTTAATATTAGAGTCAGGTTAAGGTTAGGGTAGGGTTCGGATTTGAGTTCGGGTTAGGGTAAAAGTTAAGGTTAGGGTTAGGGTTAGGGTTAGGTTTAGGTTTAGATTAGGGTTAGGATTAAGATTAGGGGTAGGGTTGAATAAAAGTTAGTTATAGGGTAGGGTTATGGGCATGGTTAGGGCTAGGATTGTGGTTAGGGATAGGATTAGGTTTAGGTTTAGGGTTAGCATTTGGTTTAGGGTTAGATTTAGGCTAAGGGTTAGAGTTTAGGGTAGAGTTAGATTTAGGGTTAGGTATAGGGTTAGTTTTAGGGTTGAGGTTAGGGTTATGGTTAAGGTTATGGTTAAGTTACAATTAGGGTTATTGTAAGGATTAAGGTTAGAATTAGGGTTATGGTTAAGATTAGGGTAAGGGTTATCATTAATGTTAGGGTTTAGGTTCAGGGTAGAGTTAGGATTCGAGTAGGGTTAGGTTAGAATTAAAGTTAGGGTTAGTTTTAGGTTTAGGTGTAGGATTAGGGTTATGGTAGGGTTATGGTTAGAGTTTAGGTTAGCGTTAGGGTTAGGGTTAAGTTTAGGGAAAGGTTTAGGGTTAGGGTTAGGGTTAGGATTAGGTTGAGATTAAGGGTTAGGGTTAAGTTTAGGTTAGGGTTAGGTTAGGGTTAGGGTTAGGGTTAAGGTTAAAGTTAGGGTTAGGGTTAGGGTTAGGGTTAGGGTTAGGGTTAAGAATAGGGTTAGGGTTAGGGTTGGGTTACGTAAGGGTCAGGGTTAAGTTTAGGTTAAGGTTTAGGATTAGGGTTAGTTTAGGGTTAGGGTTAGGGTTAGGGTTAGGTTTAGTGTTAGAATTAGTTTAGCGTTAGAGTTAGGGTTAGGGTTAGGTTTAGGTAAAATTTGGTTAGGGTTGAGGTTAAAGTTTAGGGTTAGGGTTAGGCTCAGAGTAAGCGATAGTTTTAGGTATAGGGTTAGGTTAGTTTTAGTGTTACGTTTAGTGTTAGGATTAGGATTAGGTTAAAAAAAAGGTTAGGGTTAGTGTTAGGTTTAGGTTTAGGGTTAGGGTTAGGGTAAGGATTAGGGTTGGGGGTACGGTTTTGTTAGGGGTATAATTAGGGTTAGGGTTAGTGTTAGTGTTAGTTTTAGGTGTAGGTTTACGGTTATGCTTATGCTAAGTGTTAGGTTTAGGGTTAGATTAGGGTTTGTGTTAAGGTTAGGGTTAGAATTAGGGTTAGGGTAAATTTAGAATTATGGTTATGGTTAGGGTTAGGGTTTGGTGTCGGGTTAGAGTTAGTGTTATTGTTATGGTTAGGGTTACGTTAGGGTTAGGGTTAGGTTTAGGGATAGGTGAGGGTTAGGATTAGGGGTAGAAATAATGTTAGGCTTAGGGCTAAGTTTAGGGTTAGGGTTAAAATTAGGGTTAGAGTTAGAGTAACGGTTAGGTTTATAGTTAGTGTTAGGATTATGGTTAGGGTTAAAATTAGGTTTAGGGTTATGGTAAGGGTTAGGTTTATAGTAGGATTAGTGTTAGGGTTAAAGTTAGGTTTAGGATTAGGGTTAGGTTAGGGTTAGGGTTAGAGTTTAGAATTAGGGTTAAGGATTGGGTAAGTGTAAGGTTTAGGTTTAGGTTTAGGTTAGGTTTAGGGTTAGGGTAGGGTTAGGGTTAGGTTTAGGGTTAAGGTTAAGGTTGAGGTTAGTTTTAGGGTTAGATTTTGGGTTAGGGTTAGGGTTAGTGTTAGTGTTAGGATTAAGATTAGGGGTAGGGTTAGGCTTAGGGGTAGGTTAAGGTTAGGGTTAGGGGTTATAATTAGTGTTAGGGTAAGGTTTAGGGTTAGGTAATGTTAGGGTTAGGATTAGGATAAGGTTAGGTTAGGATTCGGTTTAGGGTTGGGGTTAGGGTTAGGTTAGGGTTAGTTTTAGAGTTAGGGGTTAGGGTTAGGGTTTGGGGAAACGTTAGGTTAGGGTTAGGGTTAGGTTAGGATTAGTGCTGGCGTTAGGGTTAGGGTTAGGGCTAAGGTTGAGTTTAGGGTTATAGTTAAGGTTAAAGTTTAGTTTAGGGTAAGGATTAGTTTTAGAGTTAAGTTCAAGGTTATGGTCAGGTTAGGGTTACGGTTAGGTTAGGTTTAGGGTTAGGGTTAAAGTTGGGGTTAATTTTAATGTTAAGGTAAGGGTCAGGGTAAGGGTTAAGGTTACTTTTAGGTTAGAATTAGAGTTAGTGTTAGGGTTTAGGGTTAGAGTTAGTGTCAGTGTTCGGGTTTGGGTTAGGTCGATTTAGTGTTAGGGGTAGGTTTAGGTTTAGGGTTAAGTTTTGGGTTAGGGTTAGTTTAGGTTAGTGATACGGTGAGGGTTATGGTAAGGTTTAGCGTTCTGTTTACTGTTAGGTTTAGGGTTATTGTTAGGTTAAGGCCAGTGTTAGGGTTAGGTTAGGGTTAGGGTTAAGCGTTAGGGTTAGGGTTACATTAGGGTTAGGGTTAGGGTTTTAGTTAGCGTCAGGGTTAGGTTAGGCTTAGGGTTAGTGTTTGGGTAAAATTTAGAGTTAGGTTTAAATTAAGGTTACGTTAGAGTTAGTGTTAGGATTAGGTTTAGGATTAGGATTAGGTTAGGGTTATGGTTAGGGTTAGTTTAGGTTTAGGGTTAGGGGTTAGGATCAGTGATAGGGTTAGGGTTAATGTTAGGGTTAGGGTTAGGTTAGTGTTAGGGTTAGATTTCGGGTTAGGGTTAGGATTAGGATTAGATTTAGGTTTAGGGCGAGGGTCCGGGTAGGGTTATGGTTAGACTTAGGGTTGGGGTTAATGTTAGGGTTAGGTTAGGTTGAGGGTTATGTTTAGGGTTAGGGTTATGATAAGGTTTAGGTTTATGGTTAGGTTTTGGTTTGCGTAAATTTTCGAGTTAGGGTTAGGTTAGGGTTAGGTTTAGGTTAGGTTTAGGTTTAGGTTATAATTAGTGTTAGGATTCATGTTAGTGTTAGGGTTGGGGTTAGGATTAGGTTTAGGATTAATGTTAGGGTTAGGTTTAGGGTTGATGTTAGGCTTAGAATTAGGGTTAGGGTTTATTGTTCGGTTTAGGGTTAGGGTTAGGGTGATGTTTAGGGTTACGTTAGGGTTAGGATTAGGGTTAGATTTAGGGTTAGGTTTAGGTTAGGTTTAGGGTTAGAGGTTGGGGTTAGTGTTAGGATTAGGGTAGTTTAGGGTTAGGGTTAGAGTTTAGGATTAGGGTAAGGCTTAGTGTAAGGGTTTGGGTTAGGTTAATGGTTAGGTTAGGTTAGGTTTAGTGTTAGGGTTAGGGTTAGTGTTATTATTAGGGTTAGGTTTTGGTTAGAATTACAATTAGGGTTAGGTTAGGATCAAAATTAGGGATAGTGTTAGGGTTAGGGTTAGGGTTAGGGTTAGTGTCAGGGTTAAGGTTAGGTTAGCGTTAGGGGTAGGTTTAGGTTTAAGGTGAGGGTTATAATTAGTGTTAGGGTAAGGGTTGGGGTTAGGTTAGGGTTAGGGTTAGGATTAGGTTTAGCGTTTGTTTAGAGTTAGGTTTAGGGTTAGGGGTAGGTTAGGGTTCGGATTAGGGTTGGGGTTAGGTTCAGGTTAGGGTTAGGATTAAGGTTAGGGTTTTGGGAAATGTTAAGTTAGGGTTAGGGTTAACGTTAGGGTTAGGTTTAGTTTTAGGTTTAGGTTTCAGGTAGAATTAGGGTTAGGGTTAGGTTTAGGGTTTGAGTGTCGGTTAGGTTTTAGGGTTAGGGTTAATGTTAGGGTTAGGGTTAGGGTTAGGGCTAGGATTAAAGTCAGGGTAAGGTTTTATATTAGGGTCAGGGTTAGGGTTAAAGTTAGGGTTAAAGTTAGGGTTAGGGTGAGGTTAAAGGTTATGTTTAGGTTTAGGGTTAGGGTAAGGTTTAGGGTTAGATTTAAGTTCAGGTAGGGTTAGTGTCAGAAGGTATGTTCAGGGTTATTTTTGGTTTAGGGTTAGTTTTAGGAGTAAAGTTTGGTTAGGGTTAGGGTTAGGGCTTAGGGTTAGGGTTAGTTTAGGGTTAGGGTTAGAGTTTCTGGTTAGGGTTAGGCTAAGGGTTAGGTGTAAGGTGAGGTATAGGGTTAGTTTTAGGGTTAGGGTTAGAAGTAGGTTAGAATTAGGGTTAGTTTTAAGGTTAGGGTTTTAATCAAAGTTATGGTTAGCGTTAGTGTTAGCGTTTAGGGTTAGGATTCAGCTTTAAAGTTAGGGTTAATGTTAGGTTTAGGTTTGGCTTAACAATAGGGGTAGAGGAAGGCTTATGTTTAGGGTTAGGGTTAGGGTTAGGTTTAGAATAAGGGTTAGGTTAGGGTTAGGGTTAAGGTTAGAGTTATGGTTTGGTTTAGTGTTTGGTTTAGGCTTAGGGTTAAGATTTCATCCTCATCATTGCAATAGTTTTGCTCTTCATGTATGGGATATCATTCTCCGTTGCAGAATCAGTCACGAATAGGTTTCTTGATATGCTTGAGAACTCAGGAATGTAGAAAACGGTGTTATCCTATGATATCTACAGTACGTGCTCATAAGCAATGTAAACTGTAAAATTCTAATCTTTATTGACTTTGGCCTACACTACCGTGTTTCTCTGACTTGCACCATGTACATCGTTTATTGTACACGAGAATATCAGACTTCCTGCCCAATTTTTCTTTTGACAGGTGTGACATCTGTTTTCCTGAGGATCCTGAAATTATGAATGTACTCTGTGAATTCCCAGAGATACGACAGTGGAAATTCGTAGGAAGCGGGTTCACGTTTTCCTGGAATACAAGGCATCTGCCTTGCTGGCAATAAAGCAAACTTCATAATAAATGATATTGCACCAGATACCATTCCTCTAGTTCTCTCCTTAACGTCCATGTTAGCAATCACTAGTAGGGTTAGGGTAAGTTGTAACGCACAAGAACCTATTCTGAACACTGGTGTTTGGTAACAGAGAAACACAGTTAAATTTCAAAGCTCTTACAGCATTGTTTTGTGACATGTATCACAGCACTGAAGCCATGTAAAGGAAAATTCTTATGTATATTCTCTTTGGGAACTGTGCTTTGTTTCTCTGAAGTGCACCAAGTACGTGGTATATTGCACATGAAAATGGCCAGAGAAAATGCCGAATTGCAGGATGTAAAGAGGTGACGTATCTTTCAGGAAGCATATTGAAGGCCACTGACACATTTCAACTTCCAAGTGATAATTGAATGCCAAACAGGTTCTATAGTGGAAAGTCAAAGAAAGTGGGTTCAGATTGTCTCGATATTCAAGTCACTCTGCTTGCTAAAAATCAAGCACGCTCAAGGATCAATGAGATTGCATCCTGAAGCATTGCAATAGTTCTCGCTTTTCATGTATGGGATGTGAGTCTGTATTGCAGAATCACCCAAGAAAAGCTATTTTGATTTGCATGGTAACACAGTAGTGCAGTATACGGTGTTATGCTCTTATAGCTACGCTTACAATTAGGGTTAGAGTTAGGGTTAGGGTTAGGGTTAGGGTAAAAGTGAAGGTAAGGGTTAGGGTTAGGTTAGGTTTAGGGTTAGGGTTAGGTTTAGGGTTAGGGTTCCATTTCGGTTAGAATTAGGTTAGGGTTAGTGTTAGTTTTAGGGTTTGGGGTAGGGTAAGGGTTAGGGTTAGGTTTAGAGTTAGGGTTAGGTTTAGGTTAGGAATAGGGTTAGGGTATTGGGTTAGGGTATGAGTTAGGGATAGTGTTAAAGTTAGGGGTAGGTTAGGGTTAGGGTTAGGGTTTGGTTAGTGTTAGTGTTAGGGTTAGGGTCAGAGTTAAGTTTTAGGGTTCGAATTAGGTTTAGGGTTAGGTTTAGGTTTTGGCTTAGGGTTCAGGTAAGGGTTAGGGTTAGCTTTATGGTTAGGGTAAGGGTTAGGTTAGAATTAGGGTTAGGTTTAGGTTTAGGGTTAGAATAAGGGTTAGCGTTAGAGTAAAGGTTAGGATTACGGTTAGGGTTAGGTTAGGTTTAGGCGTAGTGATAGGTTTAGGGTTAGCATTAGGGTTAGGATTAGGGTTAGGTTGAGGTTGAGGGTTAGAGTTGAAGATAGAGTTAGGGTTAGGGTTAGGTTTAGGTTTAGGGTTACGAAAGTGTTAGGGTTAGGTTTAGGGTCAGGTTACAGTTAGGGTTAGAATTAGGGTTAGGGTTAACGTTAGGATTAGGGTTAGGGTTACGGTTAAAGTTAGGCTTAGGTTTAGGGTTAGGGTTAGGTTAGGGTAAGGGTTAGGATCAGGGTTACGGTAAGTTTTAGGGTTAGGGTTAGGCTTAGGCTTAGGGTTAGTGTTAGGTTTAGAATTAGCATTAGGGTTAGGGTAGGGTAGGTTAGGGTTAGGGTTACAGTTTAGGGTTAGGGTCAGGGATCAGGTAAGGGTTAGGGTTAGGATGAAGGTTAGTTTAGGGTTAGGGTTAGAGTTACGGTTAGTTTTAAGTTTAGGGTTGGGTTCAGTTTAGAATTAGGGTTAGGGTCAGTGTTAGGTGTAGGGTTAGGATTAGGGTGTGGGTTAGTTAGGGTTAGGGTTAGGGTTTGGGTGTAGGGTTAGGGTAAGGTTTAGGGATAGATTTAAGTTCAGGTAGGGTTAGTGTCAGGGGGTATATTCAGGTTTATTTTTTGGTTTAGGGTTAGTTTTAGGAGTAAAGTTTGGTTTGGGTTAAGGTTAGGGCTTAGGGTTAGGGTTAGTTTAGGGTTAGGGTTAGGATTAGTTTGAGGTTAGAGTTAAGGTTTGGGTAGGGTTAGGGTTAGGTTTATGGTTTAACGTTAGGGTTAGGGTTTGAGTTAGGGTTGGTTTAAGGTTAGGGTTAGGGTTAGGTTTAGGGTTATGGTTAGGATTATTGTTCAGGTTATGGTTAGGTTTAGGCTTCGGGTTAGGGATAGAGTTAGGTTTAGGGTTTGGGTTAGGTTAGGATTAAGTTTAGGGTTAGTGTTAGCGTTATGGTTAGCGTTAGGCTTAGGGTTAGGTTAGATTTAACGTCAGGGTTAAAGTTAGGGTTAGGCTTAAAGTTAAAGGTTAATGTTAGGGTTAGAGGGAGGGTTAGTTTTGGTTTAGGGTTAGAGTTAGGTTTAGCATTAGAGTTAGGTTTAGGGATACGGTTAGGTTAGGGTTTGGGGTGGGGTTAGGGTTAGGGCTTGGGTTAGGATACGGTTAGGATTATTGTTTAGGGTGAGGGTTAGGTTTAGGGTTAGGACTAGGTTAGAATTAGGGTTGGCGTTAGGATTAGTCTTCAGGTTATGGTTAGTGTGAGGTTTAGGGTTAGGGCTATGTTAGGTTTAGGTTTAGGTTTAGGTTTAGGGTTCGTGTTAGGATTCCTGTTAGGGTTAGGGTTACAGTTGCGGTTAGGTGAGGGTTAAGTCAGGATTTAGGTTAGCTTTAGGGTTAATCTTAGGTTAGGGTCAGGGTTAGGTTAGGGCTAAGGTTAGTGTTTAGGTTAGCGTTAGGTTTAAT
This sequence comes from Cynopterus sphinx, assembly GCA_030015415.1. Classification (NCBI taxonomy): domain Eukaryota; kingdom Metazoa; phylum Chordata; class Mammalia; order Chiroptera; family Pteropodidae; genus Cynopterus; species Cynopterus sphinx. Next base: position 36,376,956 of record CM057390.1, on the reverse strand, counting down.
GTTGGGGTTAGGGTAAAGTTTAGGGTTAGGTTTAGGTTTTGTTTTACGTTAGGGTTAGTGTTAGGGTTAGGATTAGTGTTAGGTTATGGTTATGGTTAGGGTTAGGGTTAGGTTAGTGTTAGGGGTAGAGTTTAGGATTAGAGTTAGACTTAGGGATTGGGTTCGGGTAAGGCTTAGGCTTCGTTTAGGGTTAGGGTTAGGGTTCTCGATAGGGTTAGGGCTAGGGTTTGGTTTACAGTTAGGTTTAGCGTTAGAGTAAGGGTTAGTGTTAGGTTAGAGATAGGTGTTAGGTTTAGGGTTAGAATTAGGGTTAGCTTATGGGTAGGGTTAGGTTTAGGATAAGGTTAGAGTCAGGTTTAGGTTAAGGTTTAGGGTTAGTGTTTAGGGTTAGTGTTAGGTTTACGTGTAGGATTATGTTGCGGGTTAGCGTTATTTAGCGTTAGAGTTAGGTTAGAATATGGGTTAGGTTGAGGATTAGGGTTGGAATTAAAGTTACGGTTAGGATAGAGTTAGGCGTAGGGTTAGGGTTCGGGTTTAGCTTAGCGTCAGGGTTAGGGTTAGGTTTAGGGTAAAGTTTAAGTTTAGGTTTACGGTTAGGGATACGTTGTTATGGTTAGGGTTAGAATTAGAATTAGGGTTATGTTAGGGTTAGTGTTAGGGATTTGGTTTAGTGTTAGTGTTAGTGATATGGTTAAGTTTATGGTTAGATTTGGGTTAGGGTTGGGTTTAGGTTTAGGTTTAGGTTTAGGTTTATGGTTATATTAGGGTTAGGTTTTATGTTAGATTTAGGGTTAGATTTCGGTTAGTGTTAGGGTTAGAGTTTAGGGTTAGGGTTAAGATTAGGGTAAGGTTTCGAGTAAGGTTTAGGGTTAGGGTTGAGGTAGGGTAAGGTGTAAGGTTAGGTAGACAATTAGGGTTAGGTTTAGGGTTAGGATTAAGTTAATGGTTAGGTTAGGGTTAGAGTTAGGGTTAGTCTTAGGGTTAGTTGAGGGTTAGGGTTAGAGTTTCTGGTTAGGGTTAGGGTAAGGGTTAGGTGTAAGGTGAGGGTTAGGGTTAGTTTTAGGGTTAGGGTTAGAAGTAGGTTAGAATTAGGGTTAGTTTTAAGGTTAGGGTTTTAATTAAAGTTATGGTTAGTGTTAGTGTTAGCGTTTAGGGTTAGGATTCAGCTTTAAAGTTAGGGTTAATGTTAGGTTTAGGTTTGGCTTAACAATAGGGGTAGAGGAAGGCTTATGTTTAGGGTTAGGGTTAGGGTTAGGTTTAGAATAAGGGTTAGGTTAGGGTTAGGGTTAAGGTTAGAGTTATGGTTTGGTTTAGTGTTTGGTTTAGGGTTAGGGTTAAGATTTCATCCTCATCATTGCAATAGTTTTGCTCTTCATGTATGGGATATCATTCTCCGTTGCAGAATCAGTCACGAATAGGTTTTTTGATATGCTTGAGAACTCAGGAATGTAGAAAACGGTGTTATCCTATTATATCTACAGTACGTGCTCATAAGCAATGTAAACTGTAAAATTCTAATCTTTATTGACTTTGGCCTACACTACCGTGTTTCTCTGACTTGCACCATGTACATCGTTTATTGTACACGAGAATATCAGACTTCCTGCCCAATTTTTCTTTTGACAGGTGTGACATCTGTTTTCCTGAGGATCCTGAAATTATGAATGTACTCTGTGAATTCCCAGAGATACGACAGTGGAAATTGTGAGGAAGCGGGTTCACGTTTTCCTGGAATACAAGGCATCTGCCTTGCTGGCAATAAAGCAAACTTCATAATAAATGATATTGCACCAGATACCATTCCTCTAGTTCTCTCCTTAACGTCCATGTTAGCAATCACTAGTAGGGTTAGGGTAAGTTGTAACGCACAAGAACCTATTCTGAACACTGGTGTTTGGTAACAGAGAAACACAGTTAAATTTCAAAGCTCTTACAGCATTGTTTTGTGACATGTATCACAGCACTGAAGCCATGTAAAGGAAAATTCTTATGTATATTCTCTTTGGGAACTGTGCTTTGTTTCTCTGAAGTGCACCAAGTACGTGGTATATTGCACATGAAAATGGCCAGAGAAAATGCCGAATTGCAGGATGTAAAGAGGTGACGTATCTTTCAGGAAGCATATTGAAGGCCACTGACACATTTCAACTTCCAAGTGATAATTGAATGCCAAACAGGTTCTATAGTGGAAAGTCAAAGAAAGTGGGTTCAGATTGTCTCGATATTCAAGTCACTCTGCTTGCTAAAAATCAAGCACGCTCAAGGATCAATGAGATTGCATCCTGAAGCATTGCAATAGTTCTCGCTTTTCATGTATGGGATGTGAGTCTGTATTGCAGAATCACCCAAGAAAAGCTATTTTGATTTGCATGGTAACACAGTAGTGCAGTATACGGTGTTATGCTCTTATAGCTACGCTTACAATTAGGGTTAGAGTTAGGGTTAGGGTTAGGGTTAGGGTAAAAGTGAAGGTAAGGGTTAGGGTTAGGTTAGGTTTAGGGTTAGGGTTCCATTTCGGTTAGAATTAGGTTAGGGTTAGTGTTAGTTTTAGGGTTTGGGGTAGGGTAAGGGTTAGGGTTAGGTTTAGAGTTAGGGTTAGGTTTAGGTTAGGAATAGGGTTAGGGTATTGGGTTAGGGTATGAGTTAGGGATAGTGTTAAAGTTAGGGGTAGGTTAGGGTTAGGGTTAGGGTTTGGTTAGTGTTAGTGTTAGGGTTAGGGTCAGAGTTAAGTTTTAGGGTTCGAATTAGGTTTAGGGTTAGGTTTAGGTTTTGGCTTAGGGTTCAGGTAAGGGTTAGGGTTAGCTTTATGGTTAGGGTAAGGGTTAGGTTAGAATTAGGGTTAGGTTTAGGTTTAGGGTTAGAATAAGGGTTAGCGTTAGAGTAAAGGTTAGGATTACGGTTAGGGTTAGGTTAGGTTTAGGCGTAGTGATAGGTTTAGGGTTAGCATTAGGGTTAGGATTAGGGTTAGGTTGAGGTTGAGGGTTAGAGTTGAAGATAGAGTTAGGGTTAGGGTTAGGTTTAGGTTTAGGGTTACGAAAGTGTTAGGGTTAGGTTTAGGGTCAGGTTACAGTTAGGGTTAGAATTAGGGTTAGGGTTAACGTTAGGATTAGGGTTAGGGTTACGGTTAAAGTTAGGCTTAGGTTTAGGGTTAGGGTTAGGTTAGGGTAAGGGTTAGGATCAGGGTTACGGTAAGTTTTAGGGTTAGGGTTAGGCTTAGGCTTAGGGTTAGTGTTAGGTTTAGAATTAGCATTAGGGTTAGGGTAGGGTAGGTTAGGGTTAGGGTTACAGTTTAGGGTTAGGGTCAGGGATCAGGTAAGGGTTAGGGTTAGGATGAAGGTTAGTTTAGGGTTAGGGTTAGAGTTACGGTTAGTTTTAAGTTTAGGGTTGGGTTCAGTTTAGAATTAGGGTTAGGGTCAGTGTTAGGTGTAGGGTTAGGATTAGGGTGTGGGTTAGTTAGGGTTAGGGTTAGGGTTAGGGTTAGGGTAAGGTTTAGGGTTAGATTTAAGTTCAGGTAGGGTTAGTGTCAGGGGGTATATTCAGGTTTATTTTTTGGTTTAGGGTTAGTTTTAGGAGTAAAGTTTGGTTTGGGTTAAGGTTAGGGCTTAGGGTTAGGGTTAGTTTAGGGTTAGGGTTAGGATTAGTTTGAGGTTAGGGTTAAGGTTTGGGTAGGGTTAGGGTTAGGTTTATGGTTTAACGTTAGGGTTAGGGTTTGAGTTAGGGTTGGTTTAAGGTTAGGGTTAGGGTTAGGTTTAGGGTTATGGTTAGGATTATTGTTCAGGTTATGGTTAGGTTTAGGCTTCGGGTTAGGGATAGAGTTAGGTTTAGGGTTTGGGTTAGGTTAGGATTAAGTTTAGGGTTAGTGTTAGCGTTATGGTTAGCGTTAGGCTTAGGGTTAGGTTAGATTTAACGTCAGGGTTAAAGTTAGGGTTAGGCTTAAAGTTAAAGGTTAATGTTAGGGTTAGAGGGAGGGTTAGTTTTGGTTTAGGGTTAGAGTTAGGTTTAGCATTAGAGTTAGGTTTAGGGATACGGTTAGGTTAGGGTTTGGGGTGGGGTTAGGGTTAGGGCTAGGTTTAGGGTTAGGGCTTGGGTTAGGATACGGTTAGGATTATTGTTTAGGGTGAGGGTTAGGTTTAGGGTTAGGACTAGGTTAGAATTAGGGTTGGCGTTAGGATTAGTCTTCAGGTTATGGTTAGTGTGAGGTTTAGGGTTAGGGCTATGTTAGGTTTAGGTTTAGGTTTAGGTTTAGGGTTCGTGTTAGGATTCCTGTTAGGGTAAGATAAACATTTACTGTTAGGTGAGGGTTAAGTCAGGATTTAGGTTAGCTTTAGGGTTAATCTTAGGGTTAGGGTCAGGGTTAGGTTAGGGCTAAGGTTAGTGTTTAGGTTAGCGTTAGGTTTAATGTTGGGGTTAGGGTAAAGTTTAGGGTTAGGTTTAGGTTTTGTTTTACGTTAGGGTAGTGTTAGGGTTAGGATTAGTGTCAGGTTATGGTTATGGTTAGGGTTAGGGTTAGGTTAGTGTTAGGGGTAGAGTTTAGGATTAGAGTTAGACTTAGGGATTGGGTTCTGCAAGGCTTAGGCCTGCTTAGGGTTAGGGTTAGGGTTCTCGATAGGGTTAGGGCTAGGGTTTGGTTTACAGTTAGGTTTAGCGTTAGAGTAAGGGTTAGTGTTAGGTTAGAGATAGGTGTTAGGTTTAGGGTTAGAATTAGGGTTAGCTTATGGGTAGGGTTAGGTTTAGGATAAGGTTAGAGTCAGGTTTAGGTTAAGGTTTAGGGTTAGTGTTTAGGGTTAGTGTTAGGTTTACGTGTAGGATTATGTTGCGGGTTAGCGTTATTTAGCGTTAGAGTTAGGTTAGAATATGGGTTAGGTTGAGGATTAGGGTTGGAATTAAAGTTACGGTTAGGATAGATTTAGGCGTAGGGTTAGGGTTCGGGTTTAGCTTAGCGTCAGGGTTAGGGTTAGGTTTAGGGTAAAGTTTAAGTTTAGGTTTAGGGTTAGGGATACGTTGTTATGGTTAGGGTTAGAATTAGAATTAGGGTTATGTTAGGGTTAGTGTTAGGGATTTGGTTTAGTGTTAGTGTTAGTGATATGGTTAAGTTTATGGTTAGATTTGGGTTAGGGTTGGGTTTAGGTTTAGGTTTAGGTTTAGGTTTATGGTTATATTAGGGTTAGGTTTTATGTTAGATTTAGGGTTAGATTTCGGTTAGTGTTAGGGTTAGAGTTTAGGGTTAGGGTTAAGATTAGGGTAAGGTTTCGAGTAAGGTTTAGGGTTAGGGTTGAGGTAGGGTAAGGTGTAAGGTTAGGTAGACAATTAGGGTTAGGTTTAGGGTTAGGATTAAGTTAATGGTTAGGTTAGGGTTAGAGTTAGGGTTAGTCTTAGGGTTAGTTGAGGGTTAGGGTTAGAGTTTCTGGTTAGGGTTAGGGTAAGGGTTAGGTGTAAGGTGAGGGTTAGGGTTAGTTTTAGGGTTAGGGTTAGAAGTAGGTTAGAATTAGGGTTAGTTTTAAGGTTAGGGTTTTAATTAAAGTTATGGTTAGTGTTAGTGTTAGCGTTTAGGGTTAGGATTCAGCTTTAAAGTTAGGGTTAATGTTAGGTTTAGGTTTGGCTTAACAATAGGGGTAGAGGAAGGCTTATGTTTAGGGTTAGGGTTAGGGTTAGGTTTAGAATAAGGGTTAGGTTAGGGTTAGGGTTAAGGTTAGAGTTATGGTTTGGTTTAGTGTTTGGTTTAGGCTTAGGGTTAAGATTTCATCCTCATCATTGCAATAGTTTTGCTCTTCATGTATGGGATATCATTCTCCGTTGCAGAATCAGTCACGAATAGGTTTTTTGATATGCTTGAGAACTCAGGAATGTAGAAAACGGTGTTATCCTATTATATCTACAGTACGTGCTCATAAGCAATGTAAACTGTAAAATTCTAATCTTTATTGACTTTGGCCTACACTACCGTGTTTCTCTGACTTGCACCATGTACATCGTTTATTGTACACGAGAATATCAGACTTCCTGCCCAATTTTTCTTTTGACAGGTGTGACATCTGTTTTCCTGAGGATCCTGAAATTATGAATGTACTCTGTGAATTCCCAGAGATACGACAGTGGAAATTGTGAGGAAGCGGGTTCACGTTTTCCTGGAATACAAGGCATCTGCCTTGCTGGCAATAAAGCAAACTTCATAATAAATGATATTGCACCAGATACCATTCCTCTAGTTCTCTCCTTAACGTCCATGTTAGCAATCACTAGTAGGGTTAGGGTAAGTTGTAACGCACAAGAACCTATTCTGAACACTGGTGTTTGGTAACAGAGAAACACAGTTAAATTTCAAAGCTCTTACAGCATTGTTTTGTGACATGTATCACAGCACTGAAGCCATGTAAAGGAAAATTCTTATGTATATTCTCTTTGGGAACTGTGCTTTGTTTCTCTGAAGTGCACCAAGTACGTGGTATATTGCACATGAAAATGGCCAGAGAAAATGCCGAATTGCAGGATGTAAAGAGGTGACGTATCTTTCAGGAAGCATATTGAAGGCCACTGACACATTTCAACTTCCAAGTGATAATTGAATGCCAAACAGGTTCTATAGTGGAAAGTCAAAGAAAGTGGGTTCAGATTGTCTCGATATTCAAGTCACTCTGCTTGCTAAAAATCAAGCACGCTCAAGGATCAATGAGATTGCATCCTGAAGCATTGCAATAGTTCTCGCTTTTCATGTATGGGATGTGAGTCTGTATTGCAGAATCACCCAAGAAAAGCTATTTTGATTTGCATGGTAACACAGTAGTGCAGTATACGGTGTTATGCTCTTATAGCTACGCTTACAATTAGGGTTAGAGTTAGGGTTAGGGTTAGGGTTAGGGTAGGGTAAAAGTGAAGGTAAGGGTTAGGGTTAGGTTAGGTTTAGGGTTTGGGTTAGGATTTGGGTTAGGGTTCCATTTGGGTTAGATTTAGGTTAGGGTTAGTGTTAGTTTTAGGGTTTGGGGTAGGGTAAGGGTTAGGGTTAGGTTTAGAGTTAGGGTTAGGTTTAGGTTTGGATTAGGGTTAGGGTATTGGGTTAGGGTATGAGTTAGGGATAGTGTTAAAGTTAGGGGTAGGTTAGGGTTAGGGTTAGGGTTTGGTTAGTGTTAGTGTTAGGGTTAGGGTCAGAGTTAAGTTTTAGGGTTCGAATTAGGTTTAGGGTTAGGTTTAGGTTTTGGCTTAGGTTACATATAAGGGGTAGGGTTAGCATTATGGTTAGGTTAAGGGTTAGGTTAGAATTAGGGTTAGGCTTCGGTTTCGGGTTAGACCAAGGGTTAGGGTTAGTGTAAATGTTATGTTTAGGGTTAGGGTTAGGTTAGGTTTAGGCGTAGTGATAGGTTTAGGGTTAGCATTAGGGTTAGGATTAGGGTTAGGTTGAGGTTGAGGGTTAGAGTTGAAGATAGAGTTAGGGTTAGGGTTAGGTTTAGGTTTAGGGTTACGAAAGTGTTAGGGTTAGGTTTAGGGTCAGGTTACAGTTAGGGTTAGAATTAGGGTTAGGGTTAACGTTAGGATTAGGGTTAGGGTTACGGTTAAAGTTAGGCTTAGGTTTAGGGTTAGGGTTAGGTTAGGGTAAGGGTTAGGATCAGGGTTACGGTAAGTTTTAGGGTTAGGGTTAGGCTTAGGCTTAGGGTTAGTGTTAGGTTTAGAATTAGCATTAGGGTTAGGGTAGGGTAGGTTAGGGTTAGGGTTACAGTTTAGAGTTAGGATCAGGGATCAGGTAAGGGTTAGGGTTAGGATGAAGGTTAGTTTAGGGTTAGGGTTAGAGTTACGGTTAGTTTTAAGTTTAGGGTTGGGTTCAGTTTAGAATTAGGGTTAGGGTCAGTGTTAGGTGTAGGGTTAGGATTAGGGTGTGGGTTAGTTAGGGTTAGGGTTAGGGTTTGGGTGTAGGGTTAGGGTAAGGTTTAGGGTTAGATTTAAGTTCAGGTAGGGTTAGTGTCAGGGGGTATATTCAGGTTTATTTTTTGGTTTAGGGTTAGTTTTAGGAGTAAAGTTTGGTTTGGGTTAAGGTTAGGGCTTAGGGTTAGGGTTAGTTTAGGGTTAGGGTTAGGATTAGTTTGAGGTTAGAGTTAAGGTTTGGGTAGGGTTAGGGTTAGGTTTATGGTTTAACGTTAGGGTTAGGGTTTGAGTTAGGGTTGGTTTAAGGTTAGGGTTAGGGTTAGGTTTAGGGTTATGGTTAGGATTATTGTTCAGGTTATGGTTAGGTTTAGGCTTCGGGTTAGGGATAGAGTTAGGTTTAGGGTTTGGGTTAGGTTAGGATTAAGTTTAGGGTTAGTGTTAGCGTTATGGTTTGAGTTATTGTTTGGGTTAGGTTATATTTTACGTCATTGTTATATTAAGAGTTAGGCTTAAAGTTAAAGGTTAATGTTAGGGTTAGAGGGAGGGTTAGTTTTGGTTTAGGGTTAGAGTTAAGTTTAGCATTAGGTTTAGGGATACGGTTAGGTTAGGGTTTGGGGTGGGGTTAGGGCTAGGGCTAGGTTTAGGGTTAGGGCTTGGGTTAGGATACGGTTAGGATTATTGTTTAGGGTGAGGGTTAGGTTTAGGGTTAGGACTAGGTTAGAATTAGGGTTGGCGTTAGGATTAGTCTTCAGGTTATGGTTAGTGTGAGGTTTAGGGTTAGGGCTATGTTAGGTTTAGGTTTAGGTTTAGGTTTAGGGTTCGTGTTAGGATTCCTGTTAGGGTTAGGGTTACAGTTGCGGTTAGGTGAGGGTTAAGTCAGGATTTAGGTTAGCTTTAGGGTTAATCTTAGGGTTAGGGTCAGGGTTAGGTTAGGGCTAAGGTTAGTGTTTAGGTTAGCGTTAGGTTTAATGTTGGGGTTAGGGTAAAGTTTAGGGTTAGGTTTAGGTTTTGTTTTACGTTAGGGTTAGTGTTAGGGTTAGGATTAGTGTTAGGTTATGGTTATGGTTAGGGTAAGGGTTAGGTTAGTGTTAGGGTAGAGTTTAGGATTAGAGTTAGACTTAGGGATTGGGTTCTGCAAGGCTTAGGCTCTGCTTAGGGTTAGGGTTAGGGTTCTCGATAGGGTTAGGGCTAGGGTTTGGTTTACAGTTAGGTTTAGCGTTAGAGTAAGGGTTAGTGTTAGGTTAGAGATAGGTGTTAGGTTTAGGGTTAGAATTAGGGTTAGCTTATGGGTAGGGTTAGGTTTAGGATAAGGTTAGAGTCAGGTTTAGGTTAAGGTTTAGGGTTAGTGTTTAGGGTTAGTGTTAGGTTTACGTGTAGGATTATGTTGCGGGTTAGCGTTATTTAGCGTTAGAGTTAGGTTAGAATATGGGTTAGGTTGAGGATTAGGGTTGGAATTAAAGTTACGGTTAGGACAGAGTTAGGCGAGGGGTTAGGGTTCGGGTTTAGCTTATCGTCATGGTTAGGGTTAGGTTTAGGGTAAAGTTTAAGTTTAGGTTTAGGGTTAGGGAGACGTTGTTATGGTTAGGGTTAGAATTAGAATTAGGGTTATGTTAGGGTTAGTGTTAGGGATTTGGTTTAGTGTTAGTGTTAGTGATATGGTTAAGTTTATGGTTAGATTTGGGTTAGGGTTGGGTTTAGGTTTAGGTTTAGGTTTAGGTTTATGGTTATATTAGGGTTAGGTTTTATGTTAGATTTAGGGTTAGATTTCGGTTAGTGTTAGGGTTAGAGTTTAGGGTTAGGGTTAAGATTAGGGTAAGGTTTCGAGTAAGGTTTAGGGTTAGGGTTGAGGTAGGGTAAGGTGTAAGGTTAGGTAGACAATTAGGGTTAGGTTTAGGGTTAGGATTAAGTTAATGGTTAGGTTAGGGTTAGAGTTAGGGTTAGTCTTAGGGTTAGTTGAGGGTTAGGGTTAGAGTTTCTGGTTAGGGTTAGGGTAAGGGTTAGGTGTAAGGTGAGGGTTAGGGTTAGTTTTAGGGTTAGGGTTAGAAGTAGGTTAGAATTAGGGTTAGTTTTAAGGTTAGGGTTTTAATTAAAGTTATGGTTAGTGTTAGTGTTAGCGTTTAGGGTTAGGATTCAGCTTTAAAGTTAGGGTTAATGTTAGGTTTAGGTTTGGCTTAACAATAGGGGTAGAGGAAGGCTTATGTTTAGGGTTAGGGTTAGGGTTAGGTTTAGAATAAGGGTTAGGTTAGGGTTAGGGTTAAGGTTAGAGTTATGGTTTGGTTTAGTGTTTGGTTTAGGCTTAGGGTTAAGATTTCATCCTCATCATTGCAATAGTTTTGCTCTTCATGTATGGGATATCATTCTCCGTTGCAGAATCAGTCACGAATAGGTTTCTTGATATGCTTGAGAACTCAGGAATGTAGAAAACGGTGTTATCCTATGATATCTACAGTACGTGCTCATAAGCAATGTAAACTGTAAAATTCTAATCTTTATTGACTTTGGCCTACACTACCGTGTTTCTCTGACTTGCACCATGTACATCGTTTATTGTACACGAGAATATCAGACTTCCTGCCCAATTTTTCTTTTGACAGGTGTGACATCTGTTTTCCTGAGGATCCTGAAATTATGAATGTACTCTGTGAATTCCCAGAGATACGACAGTGGAAATTGTGAGGAAGCGGGTTCACGTTTTCCTGGAATACAAGGCATCTGCCTTGCTGGCAATAAAGCAAACTTCATAATAAATGATATTGCACCAGATACCATTCCTCTAGTTCTCTCCTTAACGTCCATGTTAGCAATCACTAGTAGGGTTAGGGTAAGTTGTAACGCACAAGAACCTATTCTGAACACTGGTGTTTGGTAACAGAGAAACACAGTTAAATTTCAAAGCTCTTACAGCATTGTTTTGTGACATGTATCACAGCACTGAAGCCATGTAAAGGAAAATTCTTATGTATATTCTCTTTGGGAACTGTGCTTTGTTTCTCTGAAGTGCACCAAGTACGTGGTATATTGCACATGAAAATGGCCAGAGAAAATGCCGAATTGCAGGATGTAAAGAGGTGACGTATCTTTCAGGAAGCATATTGAAGGCCACTGACACATTTCAACTTCCAAGTGATAATTGAATGCCAAACAGGTTCTATAGTGGAAAGTCAAAGAAAGTGGGTTCAGATTGTCTCGATATTCAAGTCACTCTGCTTGCTAAAAATCAAGCACGCTCAAGGATCAATGAGATTGCATCCTGAAGCATTGCAATAGTTCTCGCTTTTCATGTATGGGATGTGAGTCTGTATTGCAGAATCACCCAAGAAAAGCTATTTTGATTTGCATGGTAACACAGTAGTGCAGTATACGGTGTTATGCTCTTATAGCTACGCTTACAATTAGGGTTAGAGTTAGGGTTAGGGTTAGGGTTAGGGTTAGGGTAAAAGTGAAGGTAAGGGTTAGGGTTAGGTTAGGTTTAGGGTTAGGGTTAGGTTTAGGGTTAGGGTTCCATTTCGGTTAGAATTAGGTTAGGGTTAGTGTTAGTTTTAGGGTTTGGGGTAGGGTAAGGGTTAGGGTTAGGTTTAGAGTTAGGGTTAGGTTTAGGTTAGGAATAGGGTTAGGGTATTGGGTTAGGGTATGAGTTAGGGATAGTGTTAAAGTTAGGGGTAGGTTAGGGTTAGGGTTAGGGTTTGGTTAGTGTTAGTGTTAGGGTTAGGGTCAGAGTTAAGTTTTAGGGTTCGAATTAGGTTTAGGGTTAGGTTTAGGTTTTGGCTTAGGGTTCAGGTAAGGGTTAGGGTTAGCTTTATGGTTAGGGTAAGGGTTAGGTTAGAATTAGGGTTAGGTTTAGGTTTAGGGTTAGAATAAGGGTTAGCGTTAGAGTAAAGGTTAGGATTACGGTTAGGGTTAGGTTAGGTTTAGGCGTAGTGATAGGTTTAGGGTTAGCATTAGGGTTAGGATTAGGGTTAGGTTGAGGTTGAGGGTTAGAGTTGAAGATAGAGTTAGGGTTAGGGTTAGGTTTAGGTTTAGGGTTACGAAAGTGTTAGGGTTAGGTTTAGGGTCAGGTTACAGTTAGGGTTAGAATTAGGGTTAGGGTTAACGTTAGGATTAGGGTTAGGGTTACGGTTAAAGTTAGGCTTAGGTTTAGGGTTAGGGTTAGGTTAGGGTAAGGGTTAGGATCAGGGTTACGGTAAGTTTTAGGGTTAGGGTTAGGCTTAGGCTTAGGGTTAGTGTTAGGTTTAGAATTAGCATTAGGGTTAGGGTAGGGTAGGTTAGGGTTAGGGTTACAGTTTAGGGTTAGGGTCAGGGATCAGGTAAGGGTTAGGGTTAGGATGAAGGTTAGTTTAGGGTTAGGGTTAGAGTTACGGTTAGTTTTAAGTTTAGGGTTGGGTTCAGTTTAGAATTAGGGTTAGGGTCAGTGTTAGGTGTAGGGTTAGGATTAGGGTGTGGGTTAGTTAGGGTTAGGGTTAGGGTTTGGGTGTAGGGTTAGGGTAAGGTTTAGGGTTAGATTTAAGTTCAGGTAGGGTTAGTGTCAGGGGGTATATTCAGGTTTATTTTTTGGTTTAGGGTTAGTTTTAGGAGTAAAGTTTGGTTTGGGTTAAGGTTAGGGCTTAGGGTTAGGGTTAGTTTAGGGTTAGGGTTAGGATTAGTTTGAGGTTAGAGTTAAGGTTTGGGTAGGGTTAGGGTTAGGTTTATGGTTTAACGTTAGGGTTAGGGTTTGAGTTAGGGTTGGTTTAAGGTTAGGGTTAGGGTTAGGTTTAGGGTTATGGTTAGGATTATTGTTCAGGTTATGGTTAGGTTTAGGCTTCGGGTTAGGTTAGGATTAAGTTTAGGGTTAGTGTTAGCGTTATGGTTAGCGTTAGGCTTAGGGTTAGGTTAGATTTAACGTCAGGGTTAAAGTAAGAGTTAGGCTTAAAGTTAAAGGTTAATGTTAGGGTTAGAGGGAGGGTTAGTTTTGGTTTAGGGTTAGAGTTAGGTTTAGCATTAGAGTTAGGTTTAGGGATACGGTTAGGTTAGGGTTTGGGGTGGGGTTAGGGTTAGGGCTAGGTTTAGGGTTAGGGCTTGGGTTAGGATACGGTTAGGATTATTGTTTAGGGTGAGGGTTAGGTTTAGGGTTAGGACTAGGTTAGAATTAGGGTTGGCGTTAGGATTAGTCTTCAGGTTATGGTTAGTGTGAGGTTTAGGGTTAGGGCTATGTTAGGTTTAGGTTTAGGTTTAGGTTTAGGGTTCGTGTTAGGATTCCTGTTAGGGTTAGGGTTACAGTTGCGGTTAGGTGAGGGTTAAGTCAGGATTTAGGTTAGCTTTAGGGTTAATCTTAGGGTTAGGGTCAGGGTTAGGTTAGGGCTAAGGTTAGTGTTTAGGTTAGCGTTAGGTTTAATGTTGGGGTTAGGGTAAAGTTTAGGGTTAGGTTTAGGTTTTGTTTTACGTTAGGGTTAGTGTTAGGGTTAGGATTAGTGTTAGGTTATGGTTATGGTTAGGGTTAGGGTTAGGTTAGTGTTAGGGGTAGAGTTTAGGATTAGAGTTAGACTTAGGGATTGGGTTCGGGTAAGGCTTAGGCTTCGTTTAGGGTTAGGGTTAGGGTTCTCGATAGGGTTAGGGCTAGGGTTTGGTTTACAGTTAGGTTTAGCGTTAGAGTAAGGGTTAGTGTTAGGTTAGAGATAGGTGTTAGGTTTAGGGTTAGAATTAGGGTTAGCTTATGGGTAGGGTTAGGTTTAGGATAAGGTTAGAGTCAGGTTTAGGTTAAGGTTTAGGGTTAGTGTTTAGGGTTAGTGTTAGGTTTACGTGTAGGATTATGTTGCGGGTTAGCGTTATTTAGCGTTAGAGTTAGGTTAGAATATGGGTTAGGTTGAGGATTAGGGTTGGAATTAAAGTTACGGTTAGGAGAGAGTTAGGCGTAGGGTTAGGGTTCGGGATTATCTTAGCGTCAGGGTTAGGGTTAGGTTTAGGGTAAAGATATAGATTACGTATACTGTTAGGTAAACGTTGTTATGGTTAGGGTTAGAATTAGAATTAGGGTTATGTTAGGGTTAGTGTTAGGGATTTGGTTTAGTGTTAGTGTTAGTGATATGGTTAAGTTTATGGTTAGATTTGGGTTAGGGTTGGGTTTAGGTTTAGGTTTAGGTTTAGGTTTATGGTTATATTAGGGTTAGGTTTTATGTTAGATTTAGGGTTAGATTTCGGTTAGTGTTAGGGTTAGAGTTTAGGGTTAGGGTTAAGATTAGGGTAAGGTTTCGAGTAAGGTTTAGGGTTAGGGTTGAGGTAGGGTAAGGTGTAAGGTTAGGTAGACAATTAGGGTTAGGTTTAGGGTTAGGATTAAGTTAATGGTTAGGTTAGGGTTAGAGTTAGGGTTAGTCTTAGGGTTAGTTGAGGGTTAGGGTTAGAGTTTCTGGTTAGGGTTAGGGTAAGGGTTAGGTGTAAGGTGAGGGTTAGGGTTAGTTTTAGGGTTAGGGTTAGAAGTAGGTTAGAATTAGGGTTAGTTTTAAGGTTAGGGTTTTAATTAAAGTTATGGTTAGTGTTAGTGTTAGCGTTTAGGGTTAGGATTCAGCTTTAAAGTTAGGGTTAATGTTAGGTTTAGGTTTGGCTTAACAATAGGGGTAGAGGAAGGCTTATGTTTAGGGTTAGGGTTAGGGTTAGGTTTAGAATAAGGGTTAGGTTAGGGTTAGGGTTAAGGTTAGAGTTATGGTTTGGTTTAGTGTTTGGTTTAGGGTTAGGGTTAAGATTTCATCCTCATCATTGCAATAGTTTTGCTCTTCATGTATGGGATATCATTCTCCGTTGCAGAATCAGTCACGAATAGGTTTTTGATATGCTTGAGAACTCAGGAATGTAGAAAACGGTGTTATCCTATTATATCTACAGTACGTGCTCATAAGCAATGTAAACTGTAAAATTCTAATCTTTATTGACTTTGGCCTACACTACCGTGTTTCTCTGACTTGCACCATGTACATCGTTTATTGTACACGAGAATATCAGACTTCCTGCCCAATTTTTCTTTTGACAGGTGTGACATCTGTTTTCCTGAGGATCCTGAAATTATGAATGTACTCTGTGAATTCCCAGAGATACGACAGTGGAAATTGTAGGAAGCGGGTTCACGTTTTCCTGGAATACAAGGCATCTGCCTTGCTGGCAATAAAGCAAACTTCATAATAAATGATATTGCACCAGATACCATTCCTCTAGTTCTCTCCTTAACGTCCATGTTAGCAATCACTAGTAGGGTTAGGGTAAGTTGTAACGCACAAGAACCTATTCTGAACACTGGTGTTTGGTAACAGAGAAACACAGTTAAATTTCAAAGCTCTTACAGCATTGTTTTGTGACATGTATCACAGCACTGAAGCCATGTAAAGGAAAATTCTTATGTATATTCTCTTTGGGAACTGTGCTTTGTTTCTCTGAAGTGCACCAAGTACGTGGTATATTGCACATGAAAATGGCCAGAGAAAATGCCGAATTGCAGGATGTAAAGAGGTGACGTATCTTTCAGGAAGCATATTGAAGGCCACTGACACATTTCAACTTCCAAGTGATAATTGAATGCCAAACAGGTTCTATAGTGGAAAGTCAAAGAAAGTGGGTTCAGATTGTCTCGATATTCAAGTCACTCTGCTTGCTAAAAATCAAGCACGCTCAAGGATCAATGAGATTGCATCCTGAAGCATTGCAATAGTTCTCGCTTTTCATGTATGGGATGTGAGTCTGTATTGCAGAATCACCCAAGAAAAGCTATTTTGATTTGCATGGTAACACAGTAGTGCAGTATACGGTGTTATGCTCTTATAGCTACGCTTACAATTAGGGTTAGAGTTAGGGTTAGGGTTAGGGTTAGGGTTAGGGTAAAAGTGAAGGTAAGGGTTAGGGTTAGGTTAGGTTTAGGGTTAGGGTTAGGTTTAGGGTTAGGGTTCCATTTCGGTTAGAATTAGGTTAGGGTTAGTGTTAGTTTTAGGGTTTGGGGTAGGGTAAGGGTTAGGGTTAGGTTTAGAGTTAGGGTTAGGTTTAGGTTAGGAATAGGGTTAGGGTATTGGGTTAGGGTATGAGTTAGGGATAGTGTTAAAGTTAGGGGTAGGTTAGGGTTAGGGTTAGGGTTTGGTTAGTGTTAGTGTTAGGGTTAGGGTCAGAGTTAAGTTTTAGGGTTCGAATTAGGTTTAGGGTTAGGTTTAGGTTTTGGCTTAGGGTTCAGGTAAGGGTTAGGGTTAGCTTTATGGTTAGGGTAAGGGTTAGGTTAGAATTAGGGTTAGGTTTAGGTTTAGGGTTAGAATAAGGGTTAGCGTTAGAGTAAAGGTTAGGATTACGGTTAGGGTTAGGTTAGGTTTAGGCGTAGTGAGAGGTTTAGGGTTAGCATTAGGGTTAGGATTAGGGTTAGGTTGAGGTTGAGGGTTAGAGTTGAAGATAGAGTTAGGGTTAGGGTTAGGTTTAGGTTTAGGGTTACGAAAGTGTTAGGGTTAGGTTTAGGGTCAGGTTACAGTTAGGGTTAGAATTAGGGTTAGGGTTAACGTTAGGATTAGGGTTAGGGTTACGGTTAAAGTTAGGCTTAGGTTTAGGGTTAGGGTTAGGTTAGGGTAAGGGTTAGGATCAGGGTTACGGTAAGTTTTAGGGTTAGGGTTAGGCTTAGGCTTAGGGTTAGTGTTAGGTTTAGAATTAGCATTAGGGTTAGGGTAGGGTAGGTTAGGGTTAGGGTTACAGTTTAGGGTTAGGGTCAGGGATCAGGTAAGGGTTAGGGTTAGGATGAAGGTTAGTTTAGGGTTAGGGTTAGAGTTACGGTTAGTTTTAAGTTTAGGGTTGGGTTCAGTTTAGAATTAGGGTTAGGGTCAGTGTTAGGTGTAGGGTTAGGATTAGGGTGTGGGTTAGTTAGGGTTAGGGTTAGGGTTTGGGTGTAGGGTTAGGGTAAGGTTTAGGGTTAGATTTAAGTTCAGGTAGGGTTAGTGTCAGGGGGTATATTCAGGTTTATTTTTTGGTTTAGGGTTAGTTTTAGGAGTAAAGTTTGGTTTGGGTTAAGGTTAGGGCTTAGGGTTAGGGTTAGTTTAGGGTTAGGGTTAGGATTAGTTTGAGGTTAGAGTTAAGGTTTGGGTAGGGTTAGGGTTAGGTTTATGGTTTAACGTTAGGGTTAGGGTTTGAGTTAGGGTTGGTTTAAGGTTAGGGTTAGGGTTAGGTTTAGGGTTATGGTTAGGATTATTGTTCAGGTTATGGTTAGGTTTAGGCTTCGGGTTAGGGATAGAGTTAGGTTTAGGGTTTGGGTTAGGTTAGGATTAAGTTTAGGGTTAGTGTTAGCGTTATGGTTAGCGTTAGGCTTAGGGTTAGGTTAGATTTAACGTCAGGGTTAAAGTAAGAGTTAGGCTTAAAGTTAAAGGTTAATGTTAGGGTTAGAGGGAGGGTTAGTTTTGGTTTAGGGTTAGAGTTAGGTTTAGCATTAGAGTTAGGTTTAGGGATACGGTTAGGTTAGGGTTTGGGGTGGGGTTAGGGTTAGGGCTAGGTTTAGGGTTAGGGCTTGGGTTAGGATACGGTTAGGATTATTGTTTAGGGTGAGGGTTAGGTTTAGGGTTAGGACTAGGTTAGAATTAGGGTTGGCGTTAGGATTAGTCTTCAGGTTATGGTTAGTGTGAGGTTTAGGGTTAGGGCTATGTTAGGTTTAGGTTTAGGTTTAGGTTTAGGGTTCGTGTTAGGATTCCTGTTAGGGTTAGGGTTACAGTTGCGGTTAGGTGAGGGTTAAGTCAGGATTTAGGTTAGCTTTAGGGTTAATCTTAGGGTTAGGGTCAGGGTTAGGTTAGGGCTAAGGTTAGTGTTTAGGTTAGCGTTAGGTTTAATGTTGGGGTTAGGGTAAAGTTTAGGGTTAGGTTTAGGTTTTGTTTTACGTTAGGGTTAGTGTTAGGGTTAGGATTAGTGTTAGGTTATGGTTATGGTTAGGGTTAGGGTTAGGTTAGTGTTAGGGGTAGAGTTTAGGATTAGAGTTAGACTTAGGGATTGGGTTCGGGTAAGGCTTAGGCTTCGTTTAGGGTTAGGGTTAGGGTTCTCGATAGGGTTAGGGCTAGGGTTTGGTTTACAGTTAGGTTTAGCGTTAGAGTAAGGGTTAGTGTTAGGTTAGAGATAGGTGTTAGGTTTAGGGTTAGAATTAGGGTTAGCTTATGGGTAGGGTTAGGTTTAGGATAAGGTTAGAGTCAGGTTTAGGTTAAGGTTTAGGGTTAGTGTTTAGGGTTAGTGTTAGGTTTACGTGTAGGATTATGTTGCGGGTTAGCGTTATTTAGCGTTAGAGTTAGGTTAGAATATGGGTTAGGTTGAGGATTAGGGTTGGAATTAAAGTTACGGTTAGGATAGAGTTAGGCGTTGGGTTAGGGTTCGGGTTTAGCTTAGCGTCAGGGTTAGGGTTAGGTTTAGGGTAAAGTTTAAGTTTAGGTTTAGGGTTAGGGATACGTTGTTATGGTTAGGGTTAGAATTAGAATTAGGGTTATGTTAGGGTTAGTGTTAGGGATTTGGTTTAGTGTTAGTGTTAGTGATATGGTTAAGTTTATGGTTAGATTTGGGTTAGGGTTGGGTTTAGGTTTAGGTTTAGGTTTAGGTTTATGGTTATATTAGGGTTAGGTTTTATGTTAGATTTAGGGTTAGATTTCGGTTAGTGTTAGGGTTAGAGTTTAGGGTTAGGGTTAAGATTAGGGTAAGGTTTCGAGTAAGGTTTAGGGTTAGGGTTGAGGTAGGGTAAGGTGTAAGGTTAGGTAGACAATTAGGGTTAGGTTTAGGGTTAGGATTAAGTTAATGGTTAGGTTAGGGTTAGAGTTAGGGTTAGTCTTAGGGTTAGTTGAGGGTTAGGGTTAGAGTTTCTGGTTAGGGTTAGGGTAAGGGTTAGGTGTAAGGTGAGGGTTAGGGTTAGTTTTAGGGTTAGGGTTAGAAGTAGGTTAGAATTAGGGTTAGTTTTAAGGTTAGGGTTTTAATTAAAGTTATGGTTAGTGTTAGTGTTAGCGTTTAGGGTTAGGATTCAGCTTTAAAGTTAGGGTTAATGTTAGGTTTAGGTTTGGCTTAACAATAGGGGTAGAGGAAGGCTTATGTTTAGGGTTAGGGTTAGGGTTAGGTTTAGAATAAGGGTTAGGTTAGGGTTAGGGTTAAGGTTAGAGTTATGGTTTGGTTTAGTGTTTGGTTTAGGCTTAGGGTTAAGATTTCATCCTCATCATTGCAATAGTTTTGCTCTTCATGTATGGGATATCATTCTCCGTTGCAGAATCAGTCACGAATAGGTTTCTTGATATGCTTGAGAACTCAGGAATGTAGAAAACGGTGTTATCCTATGATATCTACAGTACGTGCTCATAAGCAATGTAAACTGTAAAATTCTAATCTTTATTGACTTTGGCCTACACTACCGTGTTTCTCTGACTTGCACCATGTACATCGTTTATTGTACACGAGAATATCAGACTTCCTGCCCAATTTTTCTTTTGACAGGTGTGACATCTGTTTTCCTGAGGATCCTGAAATTATGAATGTACTCTGTGAATTCCCAGAGATACGACAGTGGAAATTGTAGGAAGCGGGTTCACGTTTTCCTGGAATACAAGGCATCTGCCTTGCTGGCAATAAAGCAAACTTCATAATAAATGATATTGCACCAGATACCATTCCTCTAGTTCTCTCCTTAACGTCCATGTTAGCAATCACTAGTAGGGTTAGGGTAAGTTGTAACGCACAAGAACCTATTCTGAACACTGGTGTTTGGTAACAGAGAAACACAGTTAAATTTCAAAGCTCTTACAGCATTGTTTTGTGACATGTATCACAGCACTGAAGCCATGTAAAGGAAAATTCTTATGTATATTCTCTTTGGGAACTGTGCTTTGTTTCTCTGAAGTGCACCAAGTACGTGGTATATTGCACATGAAAATGGCCAGAGAAAATGCCGAATTGCAGGATGTAAAGAGGTGACGTATCTTTCAGGAAGCATATTGAAGGCCACTGACACATTTCAACTTCCAAGTGATAATTGAATGCCAAACAGGTTCTATAGTGGAAAGTCAAAGAAAGTGGGTTCAGATTGTCTCGATATTCAAGTCACTCTGCTTGCTAAAAATCAAGCACGCTCAAGGATCAATGAGATTGCATCCTGAAGCATTGCAATAGTTCTCGCTTTTCATGTATGGGATGTGAGTCTGTATTGCAGAATCACCCAAGAAAAGCTATTTTGATTTGCATGGTAACACAGTAGTGCAGTATACGGTGTTATGCTCTTATAGCTACGCTTACAATTAGGGTTAGAGTTAGGGTTAGGGTTAGGGTTAGGGTTAGGGTAAAAGTGAAGGTAAGGGTTAGGGTTAGGTTAGGTTTAGGGTTAGGGTTAGGTTTAGGGTTAGGGTTCCATTTCGGTTAGAATTAGGTTAGGGTTAGTGTTAGTTTTAGGGTTTGGGGTAGGGTAAGGGTTAGGGTTAGGTTTAGAGTTAGGGTTAGGTTTAGGTTAGGAATAGGGTTAGGGTATTGTGTTAGGGTATGAGTTAGGGATAGTGTTAAAGTTAGGGGTAGGTTAGGGTTAGGGTTAGGGTTTGGTTAGTGTTAGTGTTAGGGTTAGGGTCAGAGTTAAGTTTTAGGGTTCGAATTAGGTTTAGGGTTAGGTTTAGGTTTTGGCTTAGGGTTCAGGTAAGGGTTAGGGTTAGCTTTATGGTTAGGGTAAGGGTTAGGTTAGAATTAGGGTTAGGTTTAGGTTTAGGGTTAGAATAAGGGTTAGCGTTAGAGTAAAGGTTAGGATTACGGTTAGGGTTAGGTTAGGTTTAGGCGTAGTGATAGGTTTAGGGTTAGCATTAGGGTTAGGATTAGGGTTAGGTTGAGGTTGAGGGTTAGAGTTGAAGATAGAGTTAGGGTTAGGGTTAGGTTTAGGTTTAGGGTTACGAAAGTGTTAGGGTTAGGTTTAGGGTCAGGTTACAGTTAGGGTTAGAATTAGGGTTAGGGTTAACGTTAGGATTAGGGTTAGGGTTACGGTTAAAGTTAGGCTTAGGTTTAGGGTTAGGGTTAGGTTAGGGTAAGGGTTAGGATCAGGGTTACGGTAAGTTTTAGGGTTAGGGTTAGGCTTAGGCTTAGGGTTAGTGTTAGGTTTAGAATTAGCATTAGGGTTAGGGTAGGGTAGGTTAGGGTTAGGGTTACAGTTTAGGGTTAGGGTCAGGGATCAGGTAAGGGTTAGGGTTAGGATGAAGGTTAGTTTAGGGTTAGGGTTAGAGTTACGGTTAGTTTTAAGTTTAGGGTTGGGTTCAGTTTAGAATTAGGGTTAGGGTCAGTGTTAGGTGTAGGGTTAGGATTAGGGTGTGGGTTAGTTAGGGTTAGGGTTAGGGTTTGGGTGTAGGGTTAGGGTAAGGTTTAGGGTTAGATTTAAGTTCAGGTAGGGTTAGTGTCAGGGGGTATATTCAGGTTTATTTTTTGGTTTAGGGTTAGTTTTAGGAGTAAAGTTTGGTTTGGGTTAAGGTTAGGGCTTAGGGTTAGGGTTAGTTTAGGGTTAGGGTTAGGATTAGTTTGAGGTTAGAGTTAAGGTTTGGGTAGGGTTAGGGTTAGGTTTATGGTTTAACGTTAGGGTTAGGGTTTGAGTTAGGGTTGGTTTAAGGTTAGGGTTAGGGTTAGGTTTAGGGTTATGGTTAGGATTATTGTTCAGGTTATGGTTAGGTTTAGGCTTCGGGTTAGGGATAGAGTTAGGTTTAGGGTTTGGGTTAGGTTAGGATTAAGTTTAGGGTTAGTGTTAGCGTTATGGTTAGCGTTAGGCTTAGGGTTAGGTTAGATTTAACGTCAGGGTTAAAGTAAGAGTTAGGCTTAAAGTTAAAGGTTAATGTTAGGGTTAGAGGGAGGGTTAGTTTTGGTTTAGGGTTAGAGTTAGGTTTAGCATTAGAGTTAGGTTTAGGGATACGGTTAGGTTAGGGTTTGGGGTGGGGTTAGGGTTAGGGCTAGGTTTAGGGTTAGGGCTTGGGTTAGGATACGGTTAGGATTATTGTTTAGGGTGAGGGTTAGGTTTAGGGTTAGGACTAGGTTAGAATTAGGGTTGGCGTTAGGATTAGTCTTCAGGTTATGGTTAGTGTGAGGTTTAGGGTTAGGGCTATGTTAGGTTTAGGTTTAGGTTTAGGTTTAGGGTTCGTGTTAGGATTCCTGTTAGGGTTAGGGTTACAGTTGCGGTTAGGTGAGGGTTAAGTCAGGATTTAGGTTAGCTTTAGGGTTAATCTTAGGGTTAGGGTCAGGGTTAGGTTAGGGCTAAGGTTAGTGTTTAGGTTAGCGTTAGGTTTAATGTTGGGGTTAGGGTAAAGTTTAGGGTTAGGTTTAGGTTTTGTTTTACGTTAGGGTTAGTGTTAGGGTTAGGATTAGTGTTAGGTTATGGTTATGGTTAGGGTTAGGGTTAGGTTAGTGTTAGGGGTAGAGTTTAGGATTAGAGTTAGACTTAGGGATTGGGTTCGGGTAAGGCTTAGGCTTCGTTTAGGGTTAGGGTTAGGGTTCTCGATAGGGTTAGGGCTAGGGTTTGGTTTACAGTTAGGTTTAGCGTTAGAGTAAGGGTTAGTGTTAGGTTAGAGATAGGTGTTAGGTTTAGGGTTAGAATTAGGGTTAGCTTATGGGTAGGGTTAGGTTTAGGATAAGGTTAGAGTCAGGTTTAGGTTAAGGTTTAGGGTTAGTGTTTAGGGTTAGTGTTAGGTTTACGTGTAGGATTATGTTGCGGGTTAGCGTTATTTAGCGTTAGAGTTAGGTTAGAATATGGGTTAGGTTGAGGATTAGGGTTGGAATTAAAGTTACGGTTAGGATAGAGTTAGGCGTTGGGTTAGGGTTCGGGTTTAGCTTAGCGTCAGGGTTAGGGTTAGGTTTAGGGTAAAGTTTAAGTTTAGGTTTAGGGTTAGGGATACGTTGTTATGGTTAGGGTTAGAATTAGAATTAGGGTTATGTTAGGGTTAGTGTTAGGGATTTGGTTTAGTGTTAGTGTTAGTGATATGGTTAAGTTTATGGTTAGATTTGGGTTAGGGTTGGGTTTAGGTTTAGGTTTAGGTTTAGGTTTATGGTTATATTAGGGTTAGGTTTTATGTTAGATTTAGGGTTAGATTTCGGTTAGTGTTAGGGTTAGAGTTTAGGGTTAGGGTTAAGATTAGGGTAAGGTTTCGAGTAAGGTTTAGGGTTAGGGTTGAGGTAGGGTAAGGTGTAAGGTTAGGTAGACAATTAGGGTTAGGTTTAGGGTTAGGATTAAGTTAATGGTTAGGTTAGGGTTAGAGTTAGGGTTAGTCTTAGGGTTAGTTGAGGGTTAGGGTTAGAGTTTCTGGTTAGGGTTAGGGTAAGGGTTAGGTGTAAGGTGAGGGTTAGGGTTAGTTTTAGGGTTAGGGTTAGAAGTAGGTTAGAATTAGGGTTAGTTTTAAGGTTAGGGTTTTAATTAAAGTTATGGTTAGTGTTAGTGTTAGCGTTTAGGGTTAGGATTCAGCTTTAAAGTTAGGGTTAATGTTAGGTTTAGGTTTGGCTTAACAATAGGGGTAGAGGAAGGCTTATGTTTAGGGTTAGGGTTAGGGTTAGGTTTAGAATAAGGGTTAGGTTAGGGTTAGGGTTAAGGTTAGAGTTATGGTTTGGTTTAGTGTTTGGTTTAGGGTTAGGGTTAAGATTTCATCCTCATCATTGCAATAGTTTTGCTCTTCATGTATGGGATATCATTCTCCGTTGCAGAATCAGTCACGAATAGGTTTTTTGATATGCTTGAGAACTCAGGAATGTAGAAAACGGTGTTATCCTATTATATCTACAGTACGTGCTCATAAGCAATGTAAACTGTAAAATTCTAATCTTTATTGACTTTGGCCTACACTACCGTGTTTCTCTGACTTGCACCATGTACATCGTTTATTGTACACGAGAATATCAGACTTCCTGCCCAATTTTTCTTTTGACAGGTGTGACATCTGTTTTCCTGAGGATCCTGAAATTATGAATGTACTCTGTGAATTCCCAGAGATACGACAGTGGAAATTCGTAGGAAGCGGGTTCACGTTTTCCTGGAATACAAGGCATCTGCCTTGCTGGCAATAAAGCAAACTTCATAATAAATGATATTGCACCAGATACCATTCCTCTAGTTCTCTCCTTAACGTCCATGTTAGCAATCACTAGTAGGGTTAGGGTAAGTTGTAACGCACAAGAACCTATTCTGAACACTGGTGTTTGGTAACAGAGAAACACAGTTAAATTTCAAAGCTCTTACAGCATTGTTTTGTGACATGTATCACAGCACTGAAGCCATGTAAAGGAAAATTCTTATGTATATTCTCTTTGGGAACTGTGCTTTGTTTCTCTGAAGTGCACCAAGTACGTGGTATATTGCACATGAAAATGGCCAGAGAAAATGCCGAATTGCAGGATGTAAAGAGGTGACGTATCTTTCAGGAAGCATATTGAAGGCCACTGACACATTTCAACTTCCAAGTGATAATTGAATGCCAAACAGGTTCTATAGTGGAAAGTCAAAGAAAGTGGGTTCAGATTGTCTCGATATTCAAGTCACTCTGCTTGCTAAAAATCAAGCACGCTCAAGGATCAATGAGATTGCATCCTGAAGCATTGCAATAGTTCTCGCTTTTCATGTATGGGATGTGAGTCTGTATTGCAGAATCACCCAAGAAAAGCTATTTTGATTTGCATGGTAACACAGTAGTGCAGTATACGGTGTTATGCTCTTATAGCTACGCTTACAATTAGGGTTAGAGTTAGGGTTAGGGTTAGGGTTAGGGTTAGGGTTAGGGTAAAAGTGAAGGTAAGGGTTAGGGTTAGGTTAGGTTTAGGGTTAGGGTTAGGTTTAGGGTTAGGGTTCCATTTCGGTTAGAATTAGGTTAGGGTTAGTGTTAGTTTTAGGGTTTGGGGTAGGGTAAGGGTTAGGGTTAGGTTTAGAGTTAGGGTTAGGTTTAGGTTAGGAATAGGGTTAGGGTATTGGGTTAGGGATAGTGTTAAAGTTAGGGGTAGGTTAGGGTTAGGGTTAGGGTTTGGTTAGTGTTAGTGTTAGGGTTAGGGTCAGAGTTAAGTTTTAGGGTTCGAATTAGGTTTAGGGTTAGGTTTAGGTTTTGGCTTAGGGTTCAGGTAAGGGTTAGGGTTAGCTTTATGGTTAGGGTAAGGGTTAGGTTAGAATTAGGGTTAGGTTTAGGTTTAGGGTTAGAATAAGGGTTAGCGTTAGAGTAAAGGTTAGGATTACGGTTAGGGTTAGGTTAGGTTTAGGCGTAGTGATAGGTTTAGGGTTAGCATTAGGGTTAGGATTAGGGTTAGGTTGAGGTTGAGGGTTAGAGTTGAAGATAGAGTTAGGGTTAGGGTTAGGTTTAGGTTTAGGGTTACGAAAGTGTTAGGGTTAGGTTTAGGGTCAGGTTACAGTTAGGGTTAGAATTAGGGTTAGGGTTAACGTTAGGATTAGGGTTAGGGTTACGGTTAAAGTTAGGCTTAGGTTTAGGGTTAGGGTTAGGTTAGGGTAAGGGTTAGGATCAGGGTTACGGTAAGTTTTAGGGTTAGGGTTAGGCTTAGGCTTAGGGTTAGTGTTAGGTTTAGAATTAGCATTAGGGTTAGGGTAGGGTAGGTCAGGGTTAGGGTTACAGTTTAGGGTTAGGGTCAGGGATCAGGTAAGGGTTAGGGTTAGGATGAAGGTTAGTTTAGGGTTAGGGTTAGAGTTACGGTTAGTTTTAAGTTTAGGGTTGGGTTCAGTTTAGAATTAGGGTTAGGGTCAGTGTTAGGTGTAGGGTTAGGATTAGGGTGTGGGTTAGTTAGGGTTAGGGTTAGGGTTTGGGTGTAGGGTTAGGGTAAGGTTTAGGGTTAGATTTAAGTTCAGGTAGGGTTAGTGTCAGGGGGTATATTCAGGTTTATTTTTTGGTTTAGGGTTAGTTTTAGGAGTAAAGTTTGGTTTGGGTTAAGGTTAGGGCTTAGGGTTAGGGTTAGTTTAGGGTTAGGGTTAGGATTAGTTTGAGGTTAGAGTTAAGGTTTGGGTAGGGTTAGGGTTAGGTTTATGGTTTAACGTTAGGGTTAGGGTTTGAGTTAGGGTTGGTTTAAGGTTAGGGTTAGGGTTAGGTTTAGGGTTATGGTTAGGATTATTGTTCAGGTTATGGTTAGGTTTAGGCTTCGGGTTAGGGATAGAGTTAGGTTTAGGGTTTGGGTTAGGTTAGGATTAAGTTTAGGGTTAGTGTTAGCGTTATGGTTAGCGTTAGGCTTAGGGTTAGGTTAGATTTAACGTCAGGGTTAAAGTTAGGGTTAGGCTTAAAGTTAAAGGTTAATGTTAGGGTTAGAGGGAGGGTTAGTTTTGGTTTAGGGTTAGAGTTAGGTTTAGCATTAGAGTTAGGTTTAGGGATACGGTTAGGTTAGGGTTTGGGGTGGGGTTAGGGGTTAGGGGCTAGGTTTAGGGTTAGGGCTTGGGTTAGGATACGGTTAGGATTATTGTTTAGGGTGAGGGTTAGGTTTAGGGTTAGGACTAGGTTAGAATTAGGGTTGGCGTTAGGATTAGTCTTCAGGTTATGGTTAGTGTGAGGTTTAGGGTTAGGGCTATGTTAGGTTTAGGTTTAGGTTTAGGTTTAGGGTTCGTGTTAGGATTCCTGTTAGGGGTTAGGGTTACAGTTGCGGTTAGGTGAGGGTTAAGTCAGGATTTAGGTTAGCTTTAGGGTTAATCTTAGGGTTAGGGTCAGGGTTAGGTTAGGGCTAAGGTTAGTGTTTAGGTTAGCGTTAGGTTTAATGTTGGGGTTAGGGTAAAGTTTAGGGTTAGGTTTAGGTTTTGTTTTACGTTAGGGTTAGTGTTAGGGTTAGGATTAGTGTTAGGTTATGGTTATGGTTAGGGTTAGGGTTAGGTTAGTGTTAGGGGTAGAGTTTAGGATTAGAGTTAGACTTAGGGATTGGGTTCGGGTAAGGCTTAGGCTTCGTTTAGGGTTAGGGTTAGGGTTCTCGATAGGGTTAGGGCTAGGGTTTGGTTTACAGTTAGGTTTAGCGTTAGAGTAAGGGTTAGTGTTAGGTTAGAGATAGGTGTTAGGTTTAGGGTTAGAATTAGGGTTCGCTTATGGGTAGGGTTAGGTTTAGGATAAGGTTAGAGTCAGGTTTAGGTTAAGGTTTAGGGTTAGTGTTTAGGGTTAGTGTTAGGTTTACGTGTAGGATTATGTTGCGGGTTAGCGTTATTTAGCGTTAGAGTTAGGTTAGAATATGGGTTAGGTTGAGGATTAGGGTTGGAATTAAAGTTACGGTTAGGATAGAGTTAGGCGTTTGGTTTGGGTTAGGGTTTAGCTTAGCGTCAGGGTTAGGGTTAGGTTTAGGGTAAAGTTTAAGTTTAGGTTTAGGGTTAGGGATACGTTGTTATGGTTAGGGTTAGAATTAGAATTAGGGTTATGTTAGGGTTAGTGTTAGGGATTTGGTTTAGTGTTAGTGTTAGTGATATGGTTAAGTTTATGGTTAGATTTGGGTTAGGGTTGGGTTTAGGTTTAGGTTTAGGTTTAGGTTTATGGTTATATTAGGGTTAGGTTTTATGTTAGATTTAGGGTTAGATTTCGGTTAGTGTTAGGGTTAGAGTTTAGGGTTAGGGTTAAGATTAGGGTAAGGTTTCGAGTAAGGTTTAGGGTTAGGGTTGAGGTAGGGTAAGGTGTAAGGTTAGGTAGACAATTAGGGTTAGGTTTAGGGTTAGGATTAAGTTAATGGTTAGGTTAGGGTTAGAGTTAGGGTTAGTCTTAGGGTTAGTTGAGGGTTAGGGTTAGAGTTTCTGGTTAGGGTTAGGGTAAGGGTTAGGTGTAAGGTGAGGGTTAGGGTTAGTTTTAGGGTTAGGGTTAGAAGTAGGTTAGAATTAGGGTTAGTTTTAAGGTTCGGGTTTTAATTAAAGTTATGGTTAGTGTTAGTGTTAGCGTTTAGGGTTAGGATTCAGCTTTAAAGTTAGGGTTAATGTTAGGTTTAGGTTTGGCTTAACAATAGGGGTAGAGGAAGGCTTATGTTTAGGGTTAGGGTTAGGGTTAGGTTTAGAATAAGGGTTAGGTTAGGGTTAGGGTTAAGGTTAGAGTTATGGTTTGGTTTAGTGTTTGGTTTAGGGTTAGGGTTAAGATTTCATCCTCATCATTGCAATAGTTTTGCTCTTCATGTATGGGATATCATTCTCCGTTGCAGAATCAGTCACGAATAGGTTTTTTGATATGCTTGAGAACTCAGGAATGTAGAAAACGGTGTTATCCTATTATATCTACAGTACGTGCTCATAAGCAATGTAAACTGTAAAATTCTAATCTTTATTGACTTTGGCCTACACTACCGTGTTTCTCTGACTTGCACCATGTACATCGTTTATTGTACACGAGAATATCAGACTTCCTGCCCAATTTTTCTTTTGACAGGTGTGACATCTGTTTTCCTGAGGATCCTGAAATTATGAATGTACTCTGTGAATTCCCAGAGATACGACAGTGGAAATTCGTAGGAAGCGGGTTCACGTTTTCCTGGAATACAAGGCATCTGCCTTGCTGGCAATAAAGCAAACTTCATAATAAATGATATTGCACCAGATACCATTCCTCTAGTTCTCTCCTTAACGTCCATGTTAGCAATCACTAGTAGGGTTAGGGTAAGTTGTAACGCACAAGAACCTATTCTGAACACTGGTGTTTGGTAACAGAGAAACACAGTTAAATTTCAAAGCTCTTACAGCATTGTTTTGTGACATGTATCACAGCACTGAAGCCATGTAAAGGAAAATTCTTATGTATATTCTCTTTGGGAACTGTGCTTTGTTTCTCTGAAGTGCACCAAGTACGTGGTATATTGCACATGAAAATGGCCAGAGAAAATGCCGAATTGCAGGATGTAAAGAGGTGACGTATCTTTCAGGAAGCATATTGAAGGCCACTGACACATTTCAACTTCCAAGTGATAATTGAATGCCAAACAGGTTCTATAGTGGAAAGTCAAAGAAAGTGGGTTCAGATTGTCTCGATATTCAAGTCACTCTGCTTGCTAAAAATCAAGCACGCTCAAGGATCAATGAGATTGCATCCTGAAGCATTGCAATAGTTCTCGCTTTTCATGTATGGGATGTGAGTCTGTATTGCAGAATCACCCAAGAAAAGCTATTTTGATTTGCATGGTAACACAGTAGTGCAGTATACGGTGTTATGCTCTTATAGCTACGCTTACAATTAGGGTTAGAGTTAGGGTTAGGGTTAGGGTTAGGGTTAGGGTAAAAGTGAAGGTAAGGGTTAGGGTTAGGTTAGGTTTAGGGTTAGGGTTAGGTTTAGGGTTAGGGTTCCATTTCGGTTAGAATTAGGTTAGGGTTAGTGTTAGTTTTAGGGTTTGGGGTAGGGTAAGGGTTAGGGTTAGGTTTAGAGTTAGGGTTAGGTTTAGGTTAGGAATAGGGTTCGGGTATTGGGTTAGGGTAAGAGTTAGGGATAGTGTTAAAGATAGGGGTAGGTTAGGGTTAGGGTTGGGGTTTGGTTAGTGTTAGTGTTAGGGTTAGGGTCAGAGTTAAGTTTTAGGGTTCGAATTAGGTTTAGGGTTAGGTTTAGGTTTTGGCTTAGGGTTCAGGTAAGGGTTAGGGTTAGCTTTATGGTTAGGGTAAGGGTTAGGTTAGAATTAGGGTTAGGTTTAGGTTTAGGGTTAGAATAAGGGTTAGCGTTAGAGTAAAGGTTAGGATTACGGTTAGGGTTAGGTTAGGTTTAGGCGTAGTGATAGGTTTAGGGTTAGCATTAGGGTTAGGATTAGGGTTAGGTTGAGGTTGAGGGTTAGAGTTGAAGATAGAGTTAGGGTTAGGGTTAGGTTTAGGTTTAGGGTTACGAAAGTGTTAGGGTTAGGTTTAGGGTCAGGTTACAGTTAGGGTTAGAATTAGGGTTAGGGTTAACGTTAGGATTAGGGTTAGGGTTACGGTTAAAGTTAGGCTTAGGTTTAGGGTTAGGGTTAGGTTAGGGTAAGGGTTAGGATCAGGGTTACGGTAAGTTTTAGGGTTCGGTTTGGGTTTAGGGTTTGGGTTTGTGTTAGGTTTAGAATTAGCATTAGGGTTAGGGTAGGGTAGGTCAGGGTTAGGGTTACAGTTTAGGGTTAGGGTCAGGGATCAGGTAAGGGTTAGGGTTAGGATGAAGGTTAGTTTAGGGTTAGGGTTAGAGTTACGGTTAGTTTTAAGTTTAGGGTTGGGTTCAGTTTAGAATTAGGGTTAGGGTCAGTGTTAGGTGTAGGGTTAGGATTAGGGTGTGGGTTAGTTAGGGTTAGGGTTAGGGTTTGGGTGTAGGGTTAGGGTAAGGTTTAGGGTTAGATTTAAGTTCAGGTAGGGTTAGTGTCAGGGGGTATATTCAGGTTTATTTTTTGGTTTAGGGTTAGTTTTAGGAGTAAAGTTTGGTTTGGGTTAAGGTTAGGGCTTAGGGTTAGGGTTAGTTTAGGGTTAGGGTTAGGATTAGTTTGAGGTTAGAGTTAAGGTTTGGGTAGGGTTAGGGTTAGGTTTATGGTTTAACGTTAGGGTTAGGGTTTGAGTTAGGGTTGGTTTAAGGTTAGGGTTAGGGTTAGGTTTAGGGTTATGGTTAGGATTATTGTTCAGGTTATGGTTAGGTTTAGGCTTCGGGTTAGGGATAGAGTTAGGTTTAGGGTTTGGGTTAGGTTAGGATTAAGTTTAGGGTTAGTGTTAGCGTTATGGTTAGCGTTAGGCTTAGGGTTAGGTTAGATTTAACGTCAGGGTTAAAGTTAGGGTTAGGCTTAAAGTTAAAGGTTAATGTTAGGGTTAGAGGGAGGGTTAGTTTTGGTTTAGGGTTAGAGTTAGGTTTAGCATTAGAGTTAGGTTTAGGGATACGGTTAGGTTAGGGTTTGGGGTGGGGTTAGGGTTAGGGCTAGGTTTAGGGTTAGGGCTTGGGTTAGGATACGGTTAGGATTATTGTTTAGGGTGAGGGTTAGGTTTAGGGTTAGGACTAGGTTAGAATTAGGGTTGGCGTTAGGATTAGTCTTCAGGTTATGGTTAGTGTGAGGTTTAGGGTTAGGGCTATGTTAGGTTTAGGTTTAGGTTTAGGTTTAGGGTTCGTGTTAGGATTCCTGTTAGGGTTAGGGTTACAGTTGCGGTTAGGTGAGGGTTAAGTCAGGATTTAGGTTAGCTTTAGGGTTAATCTTAGGGTTAGGGTCAGGGTTAGGTTAGGGCTAAGGTTAGTGTTTAGGTTAGCGTTAGGTTTAATGTTGGGGTTAGGGTAAAGTTTAGGGTTAGGTTTAGGTTTTGTTTTACGTTAGGGTTAGTGTTAGGGTTAGGATTAGTGTTAGGTTATGGTTATGGTTAGGGTTAGGGTTAGGTTAGTGTTAGGGGTAGAGTTTAGGATTAGAGTTAGACTTAGGGATTGGGTTCGGGTAAGGCTTAGGCTTCGTTTAGGGTTAGGGTTAGGGTTCTCGATAGGGTTAGGGCTAGGGTTTGGTTTACAGTTAGGTTTAGCGTTAGAGTAAGGGTTAGTGTTAGGTTAGAGATAGGTGTTAGGTTTAGGGTTAGAATTAGGGTTAGCTTATGGGTAGGGTTAGGTTTAGGATAAGGTTAGAGTCAGGTTTAGGTTAAGGTTTAGGGTTAGTGTTTAGGGTTAGTGTTAGGTTTACGTGTAGGATTACGTTGCGGGTTAGCGTTATTTAGCGTTAGAGTTAGGTTAGAATATGGGTTAGGTTGAGGATTAGGGTTGGAATTAAAGTTACGGTTAGGATAGAGTTAGGCGTAGGGTTAGGGTTCGGGTTTAGCTTAGCGTCAGGGTTAGGGTTAGGTTTAGGGTAAAGTTTAAGTTTAGGTTTAGGGTTAGGGATACGTTGTTATGGTTAGGGTTAGAATTAGAATTAGGGTTATGTTAGGGTTAGTGTTAGGGATTTGGTTTAGTGTTAGTGTTAGTGATATGGTTAAGTTTATGGTTAGATTTGGGTTAGGGTTGGGTTTAGGTTTAGGTTTAGGTTTAGGTTTATGGTTATATTAGGGTTAGGTTTTATGTTAGATTTAGGGTTAGATTTCGGTTAGTGTTAGGGTTAGAGTTTAGGGTTAGGGTTAAGATTAGGGTAAGGTTTCGAGTAAGGTTTAGGGTTAGGGTTGAGGTAGGGTAAGGTGTAAGGTTAGGTAGACAATTAGGGTTAGGTTTAGGGTTAGGATTAAGTTAATGGTTAGGTTAGGGTTAGAGTTAGGGTTAGTCTTAGGGTTAGTTGAGGGTTAGGGTTAGAGTTTCTGGTTAGGGTTAGGGTAAGGGTTAGGTGTAAGGTGAGGGTTAGGGTTAGTTTTAGGGTTAGGGTTAGAAGTAGGTTAGAATTAGGGTTAGTTTTAAGGTTAGGGTTTTAATTAAAGTTATGGTTAGTGTTAGTGTTAGCGTTTAGGGTTAGGATTCAGCTTTAAAGTTAGGGTTAATGTTAGGTTTAGGTTTGGCTTAACAATAGGGGTAGAGGAAGGCTTATGTTTAGGGTTAGGGTTAGGGTTAGGTTTAGAATAAGGGTTAGGTTAGGGTTAGGGTTAAGGTTAGAGTTATGGTTTGGTTTAGTGTTTGGTTTAGGGTTAGGGTTAAGATTTCATCCTCATCATTGCAATAGTTTTGCTCTTCATGTATGGGATATCATTCTCCGTTGCAGAATCAGTCACGAATAGGTTTTTTGATATGCTTGAGAACTCAGGAATGTAGAAAACGGTGTTATCCTATTATATCTACAGTACGTGCTCATAAGCAATGTAAACTGTAAAATTCTAATCTTTATTGACTTTGGCCTACACTACCGTGTTTCTCTGACTTGCACCATGTACATCGTTTATTGTACACGAGAATATCAGACTTCCTGCCCAATTTTTCTTTTGACAGGTGTGACATCTGTTTTCCTGAGGATCCTGAAATTATGAATGTACTCTGTGAATTCCCAGAGATACGACAGTGGAAATTCGTAGGAAGCGGGTTCACGTTTTCCTGGAATACAAGGCATCTGCCTTGCTGGCAATAAAGCAAACTTCATAATAAATGATATTGCACCAGATACCATTCCTCTAGTTCTCTCCTTAACGTCCATGTTAGCAATCACTAGTAGGGTTAGGGTAAGTTGTAACGCACAAGAACCTATTCTGAACACTGGTGTTTGGTAACAGAGAAACACAGTTAAATTTCAAAGCTCTTACAGCATTGTTTTGTGACATGTATCACAGCACTGAAGCCATGTAAAGGAAAATTCTTATGTATATTCTCTTTGGGAACTGTGCTTTGTTTCTCTGAAGTGCACCAAGTACGTGGTATATTGCACATGAAAATGGCCAGAGAAAATGCCGAATTGCAGGATGTAAAGAGGTGACGTATCTTTCAGGAAGCATATTGAAGGCCACTGACACATTTCAACTTCCAAGTGATAATTGAATGCCAAACAGGTTCTATAGTGGAAAGTCAAAGAAAGTGGGTTCAGATTGTCTCGATATTCAAGTCACTCTGCTTGCTAAAAATCAAGCACGCTCAAGGATCAATGAGATTGCATCCTGAAGCATTGCAATAGTTCTCGCTTTTCATGTATGGGATGTGAGTCTGTATTGCAGAATCACCCAAGAAAAGCTATTTTGATTTGCATGGTAACACAGTAGTGCAGTATACGGTGTTATGCTCTTATAGCTACGCTTACAATTAGGGTTAGAGTTAGGGTTAGGGTTAGGGTTAGGGTTAGGGTAAAAGTGAAGGTAAGGGTTAGGGTTAGGTTAGGTTTAGGGTTAGGGTTAGGTTTAGGGTTAGGGTTCCATTTCGGTTAGAATTAGGTTAGGGTTAGTGTTAGTTTTAGGGTTTGGGGTAGGGTAAGGGTTAGGGTTAGGTTTAGAGTTAGGGTTAGGTTTAGGTTAGGAATAGGGTTAGGGTATTGGGTTAGGGATAGTGTTAAAGTTAGGGGTAGGTTAGGGTTAGGGTTAGGGTTTGGTTAGTGTTAGTGTTAGGGTTAGGGTCAGAGTTAAGTTTTAGGGTTCGAATTAGGTTTAGGGTTAGGTTTAGGTTTTGGCTTAGGGTTCAGGTAAGGGTTAGGGTTAGCTTTATGGTTAGGGTAAGGGTTAGGTTAGAATTAGGGTTAGGTTTAGGTTTAGGGTTAGAATAAGGGTTAGCGTTAGAGTAAAGGTTAGGATTACGGTTAGGGTTAGGTTAGGTTTAGGCGTAGTGATTGGTTTAGGGTTAGCATTAGGGTTAGGATTAGGGTTAGGTTGAGGTTGAGGGTTAGAGTTGAAGATAGAGTTAGGGTTAGGGTTAGGTTTAGGTTTAGGGTTACGAAAGTGTTAGGGTTAGGTTTAGGGTCAGGTTACAGTTAGGGTTAGAATTAGGGTTAGGGTTAACGTTAGGATTAGGGTTAGGGTTACGGTTAAAGTTAGGCTTAGGTTTAGGGTTAGGGTTAGGTTAGGGTAAGGGTTAGGATCAGGGTTACGGTAAGTTTTAGGGTTAGGGTTAGGCTTCGGCTTAGGGTTAGTGTTAGGTTTAGAATTAGCATTAGGGTTAGGGTAGGGTAGGTCAGGGTTAGGGTTACAGTTTAGGGTTAGGGTCAGGGATCAGGTAAGGGTTAGGGTTAGGATGAAGGTTAGTTTAGGGTTAGGGTTAGAGTTACGGTTAGTTTTAAGTTTAGGGTTGGGTTCAGTTTAGAATTAGGGTTAGGGTCAGTGTTAGGTGTAGGGTTAGGATTAGGGTGTGGGTTAGTTAGGGTTAGGGTTAGGGTTTGGGTGTAGGGTTAGGGTAAGGTTTAGGGTTAGATTTAAGTTCAGGTAGGGTTAGTGTCAGGGGGTATATTCAGGTTTATTTTTTGGTTTAGGGTTAGTTTTAGGAGTAAAGTTTGGTTTGGGTTAAGGTTAGGGCTTAGGGTTAGGGTTAGTTTAGGGTTAGGGTTAGGATTAGTTTGAGGTTAGAGTTAAGGTTTGGGTAGGGTTAGGGTTAGGTTTATGGTTTAACGTTAGGGTTAGGGTTTGAGTTAGGGTTGGTTTAAGGTTAGGGTTAGGGTTAGGTTTAGGGTTATGGTTTGGTTTTTTGTTCTGTTTATGGTTGGGTTTCGGCTTGGGGTTAGGGATAGAGTTCGGTTTCGTGTTTGGGTTTGGTTAGGATTAAGTTTAGGGTTAGTGTTAGCGTTATGGTTAGCGTTAGGCTTAGGGTTAGGTTAGATTTAACGTCAGGGTTAAAGTTAGGGTTAGGCTTAAAGTTAAAGGTTAATGTTAGGGTTAGAGGGAGGGTTAGTTTTGGTTTAGGGTTAGAGTTAGGTTTAGCATTAGAGTTAGGTTTAGGGATACGGTTTGGTTAGGGTTTGGGGTGGGGTTAGGGTTAGGGCTAGGTTTAGGGTTAGGGCTTGGGTTAGGATACGGTTAGGATTATTGTTTAGGGTGAGGGTTAGGTTTAGGGTTAGGACTAGGTTAGAATTAGGGTTGGCGTTAGGATTAGTCTTCAGGTTATGGTTAGTGTGAGGTTTAGGGTTAGGGCTATGTTAGGTTTAGGTTTAGGTTTAGGTTTAGGGTTCGTGTTAGGATTCCTGTTAGGGTTAGGGTTACAGTTGCGGTTAGGTGAGGGTTAAGTCAGGATTTAGGTTGGCTTTAGGGTTAATCTTAGGGTTAGGGTCAGGGTTAGGTTAGGGCTAAGGTTAGTGTTTAGGTTAGCGTTAGGTTTAATGTTGGGGTTAGGGTAAAGTTTAGGGTTAGGTTTAGGTTTTGTTTTACGTTAGGGTTAGTGTTAGGGTTAGGATTAGTGTTTGGTTATGGTTATGGTTAGGGTTAGGGTTAGGTTAGTGTTAGGGGTAGAGTTTAGGATTAGAGTTAGACTTAGGGATTGGGTTCGGGTAAGGCTTAGGCTTCGTTTAGGGTTAGGGTTAGGGTTCTCGATAGGGTTAGGGCTAGGGTTTGGTTTACAGTTAGGTTTAGCGTTAGAGTAAGGGTTAGTGTTAGGTTAGAGATAGGTGGTGGGTTTGGGGTTAGAATTAGGGTTGGCTTATGGGTAGGGTGAGGTTTATGATAAGGTTAGAGTCAGGTTTAGGTTAAGGTTTAGGGTTAGTGTTTAGGGTTAGTGTTAGGTTTACGTGTAGGATTATGTTGCGGGTTAGCGTTATTTAGCGTTAGAGTTAGGTTAGAATATGGGTTAGGTTGAGGATTAGGGTTGGAATTAAAGTTACGGTTAGGATAGAGTTAGGCGTTGGGTTAGGGTTCGGGTTTAGCTTAGCGTCAGGGTTAGGGTTAGGTTTAGGGTAAAGTTTAAGTTTAGGTTTAGGGTTAGGGATACGTTGTTATGGTTAGGGTTAGAATTAGAATTAGGGTTATGTTAGGGTTAGTGTTAGGGATTTGGTTTAGTGTTAGTGTTAGTGATATGGTTAAGTTTATGGTTAGATTTGGGTTAGGGTTGGGTTTAGGTTTAGGTTTAGGTTTAGGTTTATGGTTATATTAGGGTTAGGTTTTATGTTAGATTTAGGGTTAGATTTCGGTTAGTGTTAGGGTTAGAGTTTAGGGTTAGGGTTAAGATTAGGGTAAGGTTTCGAGTAAGGTTTAGGGTTAGGGTTGAGGTAGGGTAAGGTGTAAGGTTAGGTAGACAATTAGGGTTAGGTTTAGGGTTAGGATTAAGTTAATGGTTAGGTTAGGGTTAGAGTTAGGGTTAGTCTTAGGGTTAGTTGAGGGTTAGGGTTAGAGTTTCTGGTTAGGGTTAGGGTAAGGGTTAGGTGTAAGGTGAGGGTTAGGGTTAGTTTTAGGGTTAGGGTTAGAAGTAGGTTAGAATTAGGGTTAGTTTTAAGGTTTGGGTTTTAATTAAAGTTATGGTTAGTGTTAGTGTTAGCGTTTAGGGTTAGGATTCAGCTTTAAAGTTAGGGTTAATGTTAGGTTTAGGTTTGGCTTAACAATAGGGGTAGAGGAAGGCTTATGTTTAGGGTTAGGGTTAGGGTTAGGTTTAGAATAAGGGTTAGGTTAGGGTTAGGGTTAAGGTTAGAGTTATGGTTTGGTTTAGTGTTTGGTTTAGGGTTAGGGTTAAGATTTCATCCTCATCATTGCAATAGTTTTGCTCTTCATGTATGGGATATCATTCTCCGTTGCAGAATCAGTCACGAATAGGTTTTTTGATATGCTTGAGAACTCAGGAATGTAGAAAACGGTGTTATCCTATTATATCTACAGTACGTGCTCATAAGCAATGTAAACTGTAAAATTCTAATCTTTATTGACTTTGGCCTACACTACCGTGTTTCTCTGACTTGCACCATGTACATCGTTTATTGTACACGAGAATATCAGACTTCCTGCCCAATTTTTCTTTTGACAGGTGTGACATCTGTTTTCCTGAGGATCCTGAAATTATGAATGTACTCTGTGAATTCCCAGAGATACGACAGTGGAAATTCGTAGGAAGCGGGTTCACGTTTTCCTGGAATACAAGGCATCTGCCTTGCTGGCAATAAAGCAAACTTCATAATAAATGATATTGCACCAGATACCATTCCTCTAGTTCTCTCCTTAACGTCCATGTTAGCAATCACTAGTAGGGTTAGGGTAAGTTGTAACGCACAAGAACCTATTCTGAACACTGGTGTTTGGTAACAGAGAAACACAGTTAAATTTCAAAGCTCTTACAGCATTGTTTTGTGACATGTATCACAGCACTGAAGCCATGTAAAGGAAAATTCTTATGTATATTCTCTTTGGGAACTGTGCTTTGTTTCTCTGAAGTGCACCAAGTACGTGGTATATTGCACATGAAAATGGCCAGAGAAAATGCCGAATTGCAGGATGTAAAGAGGTGACGTATCTTTCAGGAAGCATATTGAAGGCCACTGACACATTTCAACTTCCAAGTGATAATTGAATGCCAAACAGGTTCTATAGTGGAAAGTCAAAGAAAGTGGGTTCAGATTGTCTCGATATTCAAGTCACTCTGCTTGCTAAAAATCAAGCACGCTCAAGGATCAATGAGATTGCATCCTGAAGCATTGCAATAGTTCTCGCTTTTCATGTATGGGATGTGAGTCTGTATTGCAGAATCACCCAAGAAAAGCTATTTTGATTTGCATGGTAACACAGTAGTGCAGTATACGGTGTTATGCTCTTATAGCTACGCTTACAATTAGGGTTAGAGTTAGGGTTAGGGTTAGGGTTAGGGTTAGGGTAAAAGTGAAGGTAAGGGTTAGGGTTAGGTTAGGTTTAGGGTTAGGGTTCCATTTCGGTTAGAATTAGGTTAGGGTTAGTGTTAGTTTTAGGGTTTGGGGTAGGGTAAGGGTTAGGGTTAGGTTTAGAGTTAGGGTTAGGTTTAGGTTAGGAATAGGGTTAGGGTATTGGGTTAGGGTATGAGTTAGGGATAGTGTTAAAGTTAGGGGTAGGTTAGGGTTAGGGTTAGGGTTTGGTTAGTGTTAGTGTTAGGGTTAGGGTCAGAGTTAAGTTTTAGGGTTCGAATTAGGTTTAGGGTTAGGTTTAGGTTTTGGCTTCGGGTTCAGGTAAGGGGGAGGGTTAGCTTTATGGGTAGGGTAAGGGTTAGGTGAGAATGAGGGTTAGGGTGTGGTGTAGGGTTAGAATAGGGGTTAGCGTTAGAGTAATGGATAGGATTACGGGTAGGGTAAGGTTAGGTTTTTGCGTTGTGTTTGGTTTAGGGTTAGCATTAGGGTTAGGATTAGGGTTAGGTTGAGGTTGAGGGTTAGAGTTGAAGATAGAGTTAGGGTTAGGGTTAGGTTTAGGTTTAGGGTTACGAAAGTGTTAGGGTTAGGTTTAGGGTCAGGTTACAGTTAGGGTTAGAATTAGGGTTAGGGTTAACGTTAGGATTAGGGTTAGGGTTACGGTTAAAGTTAGGCTTAGGTTTAGGGTTAGGGTTAGGTTAGGGTAAGGGTTAGGATCAGGGTTACGGTAAGTTTTAGGGTTAGGGTTAGGCTTTGGCTTAGGGTTAGTGTTAGGTTTAGAATTAGCATTAGGGTTAGGGTAGGGTAGGTTAGGGTTAGGGTTACAGTTTAGGGTTAGGGTCAGGGATCAGGTAAGGGTTAGGGTTAGGATGAAGGTTAGTTTAGGGTTAGGGTTAGAGTTACGGTTCGTTTTAAGTTTAGGGTTGGGTTCAGTTTAGAATTAGGGTTAGGGTCAGTGTTAGGTGTAGGGTTAGGATTAGGGTGTGGGTTAGTTAGGGTTAGGGTTAGGGTTTGGGTGTAGGGTTAGGGTAAGGTTTAGGGTTAGATTTAAGTTCAGGTAGGGTTAGTGTCAGGGGGTATATTCAGGTTTATTTTTTGGTTTAGGGTTAGTTTTAGGAGTAAAGTTTGGTTTGGGTTAAGGTTAGGGCTTAGGGTTAGGGTTAGTTTAGGGTTAGGGTTAGGATTAGTTTGAGGTTAGAGTTAAGGTTTGGGTAGGGTTAGGGTTAGGTTTATGGTTTAACGTTAGGGTTAGGGTTTGAGTTAGGGTTGGTTTAGGGTTAGGGTTAGGGTTAGGTTTAGGGTTATGGTTAGGATTATTGTTCAGGTTATAGTTAGGTTTAGGCTTCGGGTTAGGGATAGAGTTAGGTTTAGGGTTTGGGTTAGGTTAGAATTATGTTTAGGGTTAGTGTTAGCGTTATGGTTAGCGTTAGGCTTAGGGTTAGGTTAGATTTAACGTCAGGGTTAAAGTTAGGGTTAGGCTTAAAGTTAAAGGTTAATGTTAGGGTTAGAGGGAGGGTTAGTTTTGGTTTAGGGTTAGAGTTAGGTTTAGCGTTAGAATTAGGTTTAGGGATACGTTTAGGTTAGGGTTTGGGGTGGGGTTAGGGTTAGGGCTAGTTTTAGGGTTAGGGCTTGGGTTAGGATACGGTTAGGATTATTGTTTAGGGTGAGTGTTAGGTTTAGGGTTGGCGTTAGGATTAGTCTTCAGGTTATGGTTAGTGTGAGGTTTAGGGTTAGGGCTATGTTAGGTTTAGGTTTAGGTTTAGGGTTCGTGTTAGGATTCCTGTTAGGGTTAGGGTTACAGTTGCGGTTAGGTGAGGGTTAAGTCAGGATTTAGGTTAGCTTTAGGGTTAATCTTAGGGTTAGGGTCAGGGTTAGGTTAGGGCTAAGGTTAGTGTTTAGGTTAGCGTTAGGTTTAATGTTGGGGTTAGGGTAAAGTTTAGGGTTAGGTTTAGGTTTTGTTTTACGTTAGGGTTAGTGTTAGGGTTAGGATTAGTGTTAGGTTATGGTTATGGTTAGGGTTAGGGTTAGGTTAGTGTTAGGGGTAGAGTTTAGGATTAGAGTTAGACTTAGGGATTGGGTTCGGGTAAGGCTTGGAAGCTTCGTTTATGGTTATGGTGAGGGTTATCGTTAGGGTTAGGGCTAGGGTTTGGTTTACAGTTAGGTTTAGCGTTAGAGTAAGGGTTAGTGTTTGGTTAGTGATAGGTGTTTTGTGTAGTGTTAGAATTAGGGTTTTCTTTTGGTTTGGGTTAGGTTTAGGATAAGGTTAGAGTCAGGTTTAGGTTAAGGTTTAGGGTTAGTGTTTATGGTTAGTGTTAGGTTTACGTGTAGGATTACGTTGCGGGTTAGCGTTATTTAGCGTTAGAGTTAGGTTAGAATATGGGTTAGGTTGAGGATTAGGGTTGGAATTAAAGTTACGGTTAGGATAGAGTTAGGCGTGGGGTTAGGGTTCGGGTTTAGCTTAGCGTCAGGGTTAGGGTTAGGTTTAGGGTAAAGTTTAAGTTTAGGTTTAGGGTTAGGGATACGTTGTTATGGTTAGGGTTAGAATTAGAATTAGGGTTATGTTAGGGTTAGTGTTAGGGATTTGGTTTAGTGTTAGTGTTAGTGATATGGTTAAGTTTATGGTTAGATTTGGGTTAGGGTTGGGTTTAGGTTTAGGTTTAGGTTTAGGTTTATTGTTATCTTTGGGTTTGGTTTGTGTTAGATTTAGGGTTAGATTTCGGTTAGTGTTAGGGTTAGAGTTTAGGGTTAGGGTTAAGATTAGGGTAAGGTTTCGAGTAAGGTTTAGGGTTAGGGTTGAGGTAGGGTAAGGTGTAAGGTTAGGTAGACAATTAGGGTTAGGTTTAGGGTTAGGATTAAGTTAATGGTTAGGTTAGGGTTAGAGTTAGGGTTAGTCTTAGGGTTAGTTGAGGGTTAGGGTTAGAGTTTCTGGTTAGGGTTAGGGTAAGGGTTAGGTGTAAGGTGAGGGTTAGGGTTAGTTTTAGGGTTAGGGTTAGAAGTAGGTTAGAATTAGGGTTAGTTTTAAGGTTGGGGTTTTAATTAAAGTTATGGTTAGTGTTAGTGTTAGCGTTTAGGGTTAGGATTCAGCTTTAAAGTTAGGGTTAATGTTAGGTTTAGGTTTGGCTTAACAATAGGGGTAGAGGAAGGCTTATGTTTAGGGTTAGGGTTAGGGTTAGGTTTAGAATAAGGGTTAGGTTAGGGTTAGGGTTAAGGTTAGAGTTATGGTTTGGTTTAGTGTTTGGTTTAGGGTTAGGGTTAAGATTTCATCCTCATCATTGCAATAGTTTTGCTCTTCATGTATGGGATATCATTCTCCGTTGCAGAATCAGTCACGAATAGGTTTTTTGATATGCTTGAGAACTCAGGAATGTAGAAAACGGTGTTATCCTATTATATCTACAGTACGTGCTCATAAGCAATGTAAACTGTAAAATTCTAATCTTTATTGACTTTGGCCTACACTACCGTGTTTCTCTGACTTGCACCATGTACATCGTTTATTGTACACGAGAATATCAGACTTCCTGCCCAATTTTTCTTTTGACAGGTGTGACATCTGTTTTCCTGAGGATCCTGAAATTATGAATGTACTCTGTGAATTCCCAGAGATACGACAGTGGAAATTCGTAGGAAGCGGGTTCACGTTTTCCTGGAATACAAGGCATCTGCCTTGCTGGCAATAAAGCAAACTTCATAATAAATGATATTGCACCAGATACCATTCCTCTAGTTCTCTCCTTAACGTCCATGTTAGCAATCACTAGTAGGGTTAGGGTAAGTTGTAGCACAAGAACCTATTCTGAACACTGGTGTTTGGTAACAGAGAAACACAGTTAAATTTCAAAGCTCTTACAGCATTGTTTTGTGACATGTATCACAGCACTGAAGCCATGTAAAGGAAAATTCTTATGTATATTCTCTTTGGGAACTGTGCTTTGTTTCTCTGAAGTGCACCAAGTACGTGGTATATTGCACATGAAAATGGCCAGAGAAAATGCCGAATTGCAGGATGTAAAGAGGTGACGTATCTTTCAGGAAGCATATTGAAGGCCACTGACACATTTCAACTTCCAAGTGATAATTGAATGCCAAACAGGTTCTATAGTGGAAAGTCAAAGAAAGTGGGTTCAGATTGTCTCGATATTCAAGTCACTCTGCTTGCTAAAAATCAAGCACGCTCAAGGATCAATGAGATTGCATCCTGAAGCATTGCAATAGTTCTCGCTTTTCATGTATGGGATGTGAGTCTGTATTGCAGAATCACCCAAGAAAAGCTATTTTGATTTGCATGGTAACACAGTAGTGCAGTATACGGTGTTATGCTCTTATAGCTACGCTTACAATTAGGGTTAGAGTTAGGGTTAGGGTTAGGGTTAGGGTTAGGGTAAAAGTGAAGGTAAGGGTTAGGGTTAGGTTAGGTTTAGGGTTAGGGTTAGGTTTAGGGTTAGGGTTCCATTTCGGTTAGAATTAGGTTAGGGTTAGTGTTAGTTTTAGGGTTTGGGGTAGGGTAAGGGTTAGGGTTAGGTTTAGAGTTAGGGTTAGGTTTAGGTTAGGCATTGGTGTAGGTGATTGGGTTGGGGTATGATTTCGGGATAGTGTTACTGTTAGGGGTAGGTTAGGGTTAGGGTTTGGGTTTGGTTAGTGTTAGTGTTAGGGTTAGGGTCAGAGTTAAGTTTTAGGGTTCGAATTAGGTTTAGGGTTAGGTTTAGGTTTTGGCTTAGGGTTCAGGTAAGGGTTAGGGTTAGCTTTATGGTTAGGGTAAGGGTTAGGTTAGAATTAGGGTTAGGTTTAGGTTTAGGGTTAGAATAAGGGTTAGCGTTAGAGTAAAGGTTAGGATTACGGTTAGGGTTAGGTTAGGTTTAGGCGTAGTGATAGGTTTAGGGTTAGCATTAGGGTTAGGATTAGGGTTAGGTTGAGGTTGAGGGTTAGAGTTGAAGATAGAGTTAGGGTTAGGGTTAGGTTTAGGTTTAGGGTTACGAAAGTGTTAGGGTTAGGTTTAGGGTCAGGTTACAGTTAGGGTTAGAATTAGGGTTAGGGTTAACGTTAGGATTAGGGTTAGGGTTACGGTTAAAGTTAGGCTTAGGTTTAGGGTTAGGGTTAGGTTAGGGTAAGGGTTAGGATCAGGGTTACGGTAAGTTTTAGGGTTAGGGTTAGGCTTTGGCTTAGGGTTAGTGTTAGGTTTAGAATTAGCATTAGGGTTAGGGTAGGGTAGGTCAGGGTTAGGGTTACAGTTTAGGGTTAGGGTCAGGGATCAGGTAAGGGTTAGGGTTAGGATGAAGGTTAGTTTAGGGTTAGGGTTAGAGTTACGGTTAGTTTTAAGTTTAGGGTTGGGTTCAGTTTAGAATTAGGGTTAGGGTCAGTGTTAGGTGTAGGGTTAGGATTAGGGTGTGGGTTAGTTAGGGTTAGGGTTAGGGTTTGGGTGTAGGGTTAGGGTAAGGTTTAGGGTTAGATTTAAGTTCAGGTAGGGTTAGTGTCAGGGGGTATATTCAGGTTTATTTTTTGGTTTAGGGTTAGTTTTAGGAGTAAAGTTTGGTTTGGGTTAAGGTTAGGGCTTAGGGTTAGGGTTAGTTTAGGGTTAGGGTTAGGATTAGTTTGAGGTTAGAGTTAAGGTTTGGGTAGGGTTAGGGTTAGGTTTATGGTTTAACGTTAGGGTTAGGGTTTGAGTTAGGGTTGGTTTAAGGTTAGGGTTAGGGTTAGGTTTAGGGTTATGGTTAGGATTATTGTTCAGGTTATGGTTAGGTTTAGGCTTCGGGTTAGGGATAGAGTTAGGTTTAGGGTTTGGGTTAGGTTAGAATTAAGTTTAGGGTTAGTGTTAGCGTTATGGTTAGCGTTAGGCTTAGGGTTAGGTTAGATTTAACGTCAGGGTTAAAGTTAGGGTTAGGCTTAAAGTTAAAGGTTAATGTTAGGGTTAGAGGGAGGGTTAGTTTTGGTTTAGGGTTAGAGTTAGGTTTAGCATTAGAGTTAGGTTTAGGGATACGGTTAGGTTAGGGTTTGGGGTGGGGTTAGGGTTAGGGCTAGGTTTAGGGTTAGGGCTTTTGTTAGGATACGGTTAGGATTATTGTTTAGGGTGAGGGTTAGGTTTAGGGTTAGGACTAGGTTAGAATTAGGGTTGGCGTTAGGATTAGTCTTCAGGTTATGGTTAGTGTGAGGTTTAGGGTTAGGGCTATGTTAGGTTTAGGTTTAGGTTTAGGGTTCGTGTTAGGATTCCTGTTAGGGTTAGGGTTACAGTTGCGGTTAGGTGAGGGTTAAGTCAGGATTTAGGTTAGCTTTAGGGTTAATCTTAGGGTTAGGGTCAGGGTTAGGTTAGGGCTAAGGTTAGTGTTTAGGTTAGCGTTAGGTTTAATGTTGGGGTTAGGGTAAAGTTTAGGGTTAGGTTTAGGTTTTGTTTTACGTTAGGGTTAGTGTTAGGGTTAGGATTAGTGTTAGGTTATGGTTATGGTTAGGGTTAGGGTTAGGTTAGTGTTAGAGGTAGAGTTTAGGATTAGAGTTAGACTTAGGGATTGGGTTCGGGTAAGGCTTGGAAGCCGTTTAGGGTTAGGGTTAGGGTTCTCGATAGGGTTAGGGCTAGGGTTTGGTTTACAGTTAGGTTTAGCGTTAGAGTAAGGGTTAGTGTTAGGTTAGAGATAGGTGTTAGGTTTAGGGTTAGAATTAGGGTTAGCTTATGGGTAGGGTT
This sequence comes from Cynopterus sphinx, assembly GCA_030015415.1. Taxonomy (NCBI): domain Eukaryota; kingdom Metazoa; phylum Chordata; class Mammalia; order Chiroptera; family Pteropodidae; genus Cynopterus; species Cynopterus sphinx. The sequence goes on along the minus strand of CM057390.1, from coordinate 36,332,462 downwards.
AGGTTTAGGATAAGGTTAGAGTCAGGTTTAGGTTAAGGTTTAGGGTTAGTGTTTAGGGTTAGTGTTAGGTTTACGTGTAGGATTATGTTGCGGGTTAGCGTTATTTAGCGTTAGAGTTAGGTTAGAATATGGGTTAGGTTGAGGATTAGGGTTGGAATTAAAGTTACGGTTAGGATAGAGTTAGGCGTAGGGTTAGGGTTCGGGTTTAGCTTAGCGTCAGGGTTAGGGTTAGGTTTAGGGTAAAGTTTAAGTTTAGGTTTAGGGTTAGGGATACGTTGTTATGGTTAGGGTTAGAATTAGAATTAGGGTTATGTTAGGGTTAGTGTTAGGGATTTGGTTTAGTGTTAGTGTTAGTGATATGGTTAAGTTTATGGTTAGATTTGGGTTAGGGTTGGGTTTAGGTTTAGGTTTAGGTTTAGGTTTATGGTTATATTAGGGTTAGGTTTTATGTTAGATTTAGGGTTAGATTTCGGTTAGTGTTAGGGTTAGAGTTTAGGGTTAGGGTTAAGATTAGGGTAAGGTTTCGAGTAAGGTTTAGGGTTAGGGTTGAGGTAGGGTAAGGTGTAAGGTTAGGTAGACAATTAGGGTTAGGTTTAGGGTTAGGATTAAGTTAATGGTTAGGTTAGGGTTAGAGTTAGGGTTAGTCTTAGGGTTAGTTGAGGGTTAGGGTTAGAGTTTCTGGTTAGGGTTAGGGTAAGGGTTAGGTGTAAGGTGAGGGTTAGGGTTAGTTTTAGGGTTAGGGTTAGAAGTAGGTTAGAATTAGGGTTAGTTTTAAGGTTAGGGTTTTAATTAAAGTTATGGTTAGTGTTAGTGTTAGCGTTTAGGGTTAGGATTCAGCTTTAAAGTTAGGGTTAATGTTAGGTTTAGGTTTGGCAACAATAGGGGTAGAGGAAGGCTTATGTTTAGGGTTAGGGTTAGGGTTAGGTTTAGAATAAGGGTTAGGTTAGGGTTAGGGTTAAGGTTAGAGTTATGGTTTGGTTTAGTGTTTGGTTTAGGGTTAGGGTTAAGATTTCATCCTCATCATTGCAATAGTTTTGCTCTTCATGTATGGGATATCATTCTCCGTTGCAGAATCAGTCACGAATAGGTTTTTTGATATGCTTGAGAACTCAGGAATGTAGAAAACGGTGTTATCCTATTATATCTACAGTACGTGCTCATAAGCAATGTAAACTGTAAAATTCTAATCTTTATTGACTTTGGCCTACACTACCGTGTTTCTCTGACTTGCACCATGTACATCGTTTATTGTACACGAGAATATCAGACTTCCTGCCCAATTTTTCTTTTGACAGGTGTGACATCTGTTTTCCTGAGGATCCTGAAATTATGAATGTACTCTGTGAATTCCCAGAGATACGACAGTGGAAATTCGTAGGAAGCGGGTTCACGTTTTCCTGGAATACAAGGCATCTGCCTTGCTGGCAATAAAGCAAACTTCATAATAAATGATATTGCACCAGATACCATTCCTCTAGTTCTCTCCTTAACGTCCATGTTAGCAATCACTAGTAGGGTTAGGGTAAGTTGTAGCACAAGAACCTATTCTGAACACTGGTGTTTGGTAACAGAGAAACACAGTTAAATTTCAAAGCTCTTACAGCATTGTTTTGTGACATGTATCACAGCACTGAAGCCATGTAAAGGAAAATTCTTATGTATATTCTCTTTGGGAACTGTGCTTTGTTTCTCTGAAGTGCACCAAGTACGTGGTATATTGCACATGAAAATGGCCAGAGAAAATGCCGAATTGCAGGATGTAAAGAGGTGACGTATCTTTCAGGAAGCATATTGAAGGCCACTGACACATTTCAACTTCCAAGTGATAATTGAATGCCAAACAGGTTCTATAGTGGAAAGTCAAAGAAAGTGGGTTCAGATTGTCTCGATATTCAAGTCACTCTGCTTGCTAAAAATCAAGCACGCTCAAGGATCAATGAGATTGCATCCTGAAGCATTGCAATAGTTCTCGCTTTTCATGTATGGGATGTGAGTCTGTATTGCAGAATCACCCAAGAAAAGCTATTTTGATTTGCATGGTAACACAGTAGTGCAGTATACGGTGTTATGCTCTTATAGCTACGCTTACAATTAGGGTTAGAGTTAGGGTTAGGGTTAGGGTTAGGGTTAGGGTAAAAGTGAAGGTAAGGGTTAGGGTTAGGTTAGGTTTAGGGTTAGGGTTAGGTTTAGGGTGGGGGTTCCAGGTCGGTTAGAATTAGGTTAGGGTTAGTGTTAGGGTTAGGGTTTGGGGTAGTGTAAGGGTTAGGGTTAGGTTTAGAGTTAGGGGTAGGTTGTGGTTAGGTAGAGGGTTAGGGTTTTGGGTTAGGGTATGAGTTAGGGATAGTGTTAAAGTTAGGGGTAGGTTAGGGTTAGGGTTAGGGTTTGGTTAGTGTTAGTGTTAGGGTTAGGGTCAGAGTTAAGTTTTAGGGTTCGAATTAGGTTTAGGGTTAGGTTTAGGTTTTGGCTTAGGGTTCAGGTAAGGGTTAGGGTTAGCTTTATGGTTAGGGTTAGGGTTATTGTTAGAATTAGGGTTGGGGTTAGGTTTAGGTTTAGGTTTGGGTTAGTTTTAAAGTTATGGTTAGGTTTAGGGTTATGGTTAGGGTTAGGGTTTAGGGTTAGGGTTAGGGTTATGGATAGGGTTAGGGTTAGGTTGAGGTTGAGGGTTAGAGTTGAAGATAGAGTTAGGGTTAGGGTTAGGTTTAGGTTTAGGGTTACGAAAGTGTTAGGGTTAGGTTTAGGGTCAGGTTACAGTTAGGGTTAGAATTAGGGTTAGGGTTAACGTTAGGATTAGGGTTAGGGTTACGGTTAAAGTTAGGCTTAGGTTTAGGGTTAGGGTTAGGTTAGGGTAAGGGTTAGGATCAGGGTTACGGTAAGTTTTAGGGTTAGGGTTAGGGTGAGGGTTGTGGTGAGTGTTAGGTTTAGAATTAGCATTAGGGTTAGGGTAGGGTAGGTCAGGGTTAGGGTTACAGTTTAGGGTTAGGGTCAGGGATCAGGTAAGGGTTAGGGTTAGGATGAAGGTTAGTTTAGGGTTAGGGTTAGAGTTACGGTTAGTTTTAAGTTTAGGGTTGGGTTCAGTTTAGAATTAGGGTTAGGGTCAGTGTTAGGTGTAGGGTTAGGATTAGGGTGTGGGTTAGTTAGGGTTAGGGTTAGGGTTTGGGTGTAGGGTTAGGGTAAGGTTTAGGGTTAGATTTAAGTTCAGGTAGGGTTAGTGTCAGGGGGTATATTCAGGTTTATTTTTTGGTTTAGGGTTAGTTTTAGGAGTAAAGTTTGGTTTGGGTTAAGGTTAGGGCTTAGGGTTAGGGTTAGTTTAGGGTTAGGGTTAGGATTAGTTTGAGGTTAGAGTTAAGGTTTGGGTAGGGTTAGGGTTAGGTTTATGGTTTAACGTTAGGGTTAGGGTTTGAGTTAGGGTTGGTTTAAGGTTAGGGTTAGGGTTAGGTTTAGGGTTATGGTTAGGTTTATTGTTATGGTTATGGTTAGGTTTAGGGTTCGGGTTAGGGATTGAGTTTGGTTTAGGGTTTGGGTTTGGTTAGGATTAAGTTTAGGGTTAGTGTTAGCGTTATGGTTAGCGTTAGGCTTAGGGTTAGGTTAGATTTAACGTCAGGGTTAAAGTTAGGGTTAGGCTTAAAGTTAAAGGTTAATGTTAGGGTTAGAGGGAGGGTTAGTTTTGGTTTAGGGTTAGAGTTAGGTTTAGCATTAGAGTTAGGTTTAGGGATACGGTTAGGTTAGGGTTTGGGGTGGGGTTAGGGTTAGGGCTTGGGTTAGGATACGGTTAGGATTATTGTTTAGGGTGAGGGTTAGGTTTAGGGTTAGGACTAGGTTAGAATTAGGGTTGGCGTTAGGATTAGTCTTCAGGTTATGGTTAGTGTGAGGTTTAGGGTTAGGGCTATGTTAGGTTTAGGTTTAGGTTTAGGTTTAGGGTTCGTGTTAGGATTCCTGTTAGGGTTAGGGTTACAGTTGCGGTTAGGTGAGGGTTAAGTCAGGATTTAGGTTAGCTTTAGGGTTAATCTTAGGGTTAGGGTCAGGGTTAGGTTAGGGCTAAGGTTAGTGTTTAGGTTAGCGTTAGGTTTAATGTTGGGGTTAGGGTAAAGTTTAGGGTTAGGTTTAGGTTTTGTTTTACGTTAGGGTTAGTGTTAGGGTTAGGATTAGTGTTAGGTTATGGTTATGGTTAGGGTTAGGGTTAGGTTAGTGTTAGGGGTAGAGTTTAGGATTAGAGTTAGACTTAGGGATTGGGTTCGGGTAAGGCTTAGGCTTCGTTTAGGGTTAGGGTTAGGGTTCTCGATAGGGTTAGGGCTAGGGTTTGGTTTACAGTTAGGTTTAGCGTTAGAGTAAGGGTTAGTGTTAGGTTAGAGATAGGTGTTTGGTGTTGGGTTAGCATTAGGTTTGGCTTATGTGTAGGGTTAGGTTTAGGATAAGGTTAGAGTCAGGTTTAGGTTAAGGTTTAGGGTTAGTGTTTAGGGTTACTGTTAGGTTTACGTGTAGGATTATGTTGCGGGTTAGCGTTATTTTGTGTTAGAGTTAGGTTAGAAGATGGGTTAGGTTGAGGATTAGGGTTGCTATTATTGTTAGGGTTAGGATAGAGTTTGGCGTTGGGTTAGGGTTCGGGTTTAGCTTAGCGTCAGGGTTAGGGTTAGGTTTAGGGTAAAGTTTAAGTTTAGGTTTAGGGTTAGGGATACGTTGTTATGGTTAGGGTTAGAATTAGAATTAGGGTTATGTTAGGGTTAGTGTTAGGGATTTGGTTTAGTGTTAGTGTTAGTGATATGGTTAAGTTTATGGTTAGATTTGGGTTAGGGTTGGGTTTAGGTTTAGGTTTAGGTTTAGGTTTATGGTTATATTAGGGTTAGGTTTTATGTTAGATTTAGGGTTAGATTTCGGTTAGTGTTAGGGTTAGAGTTTAGGGTTAGGGTTAAGATTAGGGTAAGGTTTCGAGTAAGGTTTAGGGTTAGGGTTGAGGTAGGGTAAGGTGTAAGGTTAGGTAGACAATTAGGGTTAGGTTTAGGGTTAGGATTAAGTTAATGGTTAGGTTAGGGTTAGAGTTAGGGTTAGTCTTAGGGTTAGTTGAGGGTTAGGGTTAGAGTTTCTGGTTAGGGTTAGGGTAAGGGTTAGGTGTAAGGTGAGGGTTAGGGTTAGTTTTAGGGTTAGGGTTAGAAGTAGGTTAGAATTAGGGTTAGTTTTAAGGTTCGGGTTATAATTAAAGTTATGGTTAGTGTTAGTGTTAGCGTTTAGGGTTAGGATTCAGCTTTAAAGTTAGGGTTAATGTTAGGTTTAGGTTTGGCTTAACAATAGGGGTAGAGGAAGGCTTATGTTTAGGGTTAGGGTTAGGGTTAGGTTTAGAATAAGGGTTAGGTTAGGGTTAGGGTTAAGGTTAGAGTTATGGTTTGGTTTAGTGTTTGGTTTAGGGTTAGGGTTAAGATTTCATCCTCATCATTGCAATAGTTTTGCTCTTCATGTATGGGATATCATTCTCCGTTGCAGAATCAGTCACGAATAGGTTTTTTGATATGCTTGAGAACTCAGGAATGTAGAAAACGGTGTTATCCTATTATATCTACAGTACGTGCTCATAAGCAATGTAAACTGTAAAATTCTAATCTTTATTGACTTTGGCCTACACTACCGTGTTTCTCTGACTTGCACCATGTACATCGTTTATTGTACACGAGAATATCAGACTTCCTGCCCAATTTTTCTTTTGACAGGTGTGACATCTGTTTTCCTGAGGATCCTGAAATTATGAATGTACTCTGTGAATTCCCAGAGATACGACAGTGGAAATTCGTAGGAAGCGGGTTCACGTTTTCCTGGAATACAAGGCATCTGCCTTGCTGGCAATAAAGCAAACTTCATAATAAATGATATTGCACCAGATACCATTCCTCTAGTTCTCTCCTTAACGTCCATGTTAGCAATCACTAGTAGGGTTAGGGTAAGTTGTAACGCACAAGAACCTATTCTGAACACTGGTGTTTGGTAACAGAGAAACACAGTTAAATTTCAAAGCTCTTACAGCATTGTTTTGTGACATGTATCACAGCACTGAAGCCATGTAAAGGAAAATTCTTATGTATATTCTCTTTGGGAACTGTGCTTTGTTTCTCTGAAGTGCACCAAGTACGTGGTATATTGCACATGAAAATGGCCAGAGAAAATGCCGAATTGCAGGATGTAAAGAGGTGACGTATCTTTCAGGAAGCATATTGAAGGCCACTGACACATTTCAACTTCCAAGTGATAATTGAATGCCAAACAGGTTCTATAGTGGAAAGTCAAAGAAAGTGGGTTCAGATTGTCTCGATATTCAAGTCACTCTGCTTGCTAAAAATCAAGCACGCTCAAGGATCAATGAGATTGCATCCTGAAGCATTGCAATAGTTCTCGCTTTTCATGTATGGGATGTGAGTCTGTATTGCAGAATCACCCAAGAAAAGCTATTTTGATTTGCATGGTAACACAGTAGTGCAGTATAAGGTGTTATGCTCTTATAGCTACGCTTACAATTAGGGTTAGAGTTAGGGTTAGGGTTAGGGTTAGGGTTAGGGTAAAAGTGAAGGTAAGGGTTAGGGTTAGGTTAGGTTTAGGGTTAGGGTTAGGTTTAGGGTTAGGGTTCCATTTCGGTTAGAATTAGGTTAGGGTTAGTGTTAGTTTTAGGGTTTGGGGTAGGGTAAGGGTTAGGGTTAGGTTTAGAGTTAGGGTTAGGTTTAGGTTAGGAATAGGGTTAGGGTATTGGGTTAGGGATAGTGTTAAAGTTAGGGGTAGGTTAGGGTTAGGGTTAGGGTTTGGTTAGTGTTAGTGTTAGGGTTAGGGTCAGAGTTAAGTTTTAGGGTTCGAATTAGGTTTAGGGTTAGGTTTAGGTTTTGGCTTAGGGTTCAGGTAAGGGTTAGGGTTAGCTTTATGGTTAGGGTAAGGGTTAGGTTAGAATTAGGGTTAGGTTTAGGTTTAGGGTTAGAATAAGGGTTAGCGTTAGAGTAAAGGTTAGGATTACGGTTAGGGTTAGGTTAGGTTTAGGCGTAGTGATAGGTTTAGGGTTAGCATTAGGGTTAGGATTAGGGTTAGGTTGAGGTTGAGGGTTAGAGTTGAAGATAGAGTTAGGGTTAGGGTTAGGTTTAGGTTTAGGGTTACGAAAGTGTTAGGGTTAGGTTTAGGGTCAGGTTACAGTTAGGGTTAGAATTAGGGTTAGGGTTAACGTTAGGATTAGGGTTAGGGTTACGGTTAAAGTTAGGCTTAGGTTTAGGGTTAGGGTTAGGTTAGGGTAAGGGTTAGGATCAGGGTTACGGTAAGTTTTAGGGTTAGGGTTAGGCTTAGGCTTAGGGTTAGTGTTAGGTTTAGAATTAGCATTAGGGTTAGGGTAGGGTAGGTCAGGGTTAGGGTTACAGTTTAGGGTTAGGGTCAGGGATCAGGTAAGGGTTAGGGTTAGGATGAAGGTTAGTTTAGGGTTAGGGTTAGAGTTACGGTTAGTTTTAAGTTTAGGGTTGGGTTCAGTTTAGAATTAGGGTTAGGGTCAGTGTTAGGTGTAGGGTTAGGATTAGGGTGTGGGTTAGTTAGGGTTAGGGTTAGGGTTTGGGTGTAGGGTTAGGGTAAGGTTTAGGGTTAGATTTAAGTTCAGGTAGGGTTAGTGTCAGGGGGTATATTCAGGTTTATTTTTTGGTTTAGGGTTAGTTTTAGGAGTAAAGTTTGGTTTGGGTTAAGGTTAGGGCTTAGGGTTAGGGTTAGTTTAGGGTTAGGGTTAGGATTCGTTTGAGGTTAGGGTTAAGGTTTGGGTAGGGTTAGGGTTAGGTTTATGGTTTAACGTTAGGGTTAGGGTTTGAGTTAGGGTTGGTTTAAGGTTAGGGTTAGGGTTAGGTTTAGGGTTATGGTTAGGATTATTGTTCAGGTTATGGTTAGGTTTAGGCTTCGGGTTAGGGATAGAGTTAGGTTTAGGGTTTGGGTTAGGTTAGGATTAAGTTTAGGGTTAGTGTTAGCGTTATGGTTAGCGTTAGGCTTAGGGTTAGGTTAGATTTAACGTCAGGGTTAAAGTTAGGGTTAGGCTTAAAGTTAAAGGTTAATGTTAGGGTTAGAGGGAGGGTTAGTTTTGGTTTAGGGTTAGAGTTAGGTTTAGCATTAGAGTTAGGTTTAGGGATACGGTTAGGTTAGGGTTTGGGGTGGGGTTAGGGTTAGGGCTAGGTTTAGGGTTAGGGCTTGGGTTAGGATACGGTTAGGATTATTGTTTAGGGTGAGGGTTAGGTTTAGGGTTAGGACTAGGTTAGAATTAGGGTTGGCGTTAGGATTAGTCTTCAGGTTATGGTTAGTGTGAGGTTTAGGGTTAGGGCTATGTTAGGTTTAGGTTTAGGTTTAGGTTTAGGGTTCGTGTTAGGATTCCTGTTAGGGTTAGGGTTACAGTTGCGGTTAGGTGAGGGTTAAGTCAGGATTTAGGTTAGCTTTAGGGTTAATCTTAGGGTTAGGGTCAGGGTTAGGTTAGGGCTAAGGTTAGTGTTTAGGTTAGCGTTAGGTTTAATGTTGGGGTTAGGGTAAAGTTTAGGGTTAGGTTTAGGTTTTGTTTTACGTTAGGGTTAGTGTTAGGGTTAGGATTAGTGTTAGGTTATGGTTATGGTTAGGGTTAGGGTTAGGTTAGTGTTAGGGGTAGAGTTTAGGATTAGAGTTAGACTTAGGGATTGGGTTCGGGTAAGGCTTAGGCTTCGTTTAGGGTTAGGGTTAGGGTTCTCGATAGGGTTAGGGCTAGGGTTTGGTTTACAGTTAGGTTTAGCGTTAGAGTAAGGGTTAGTGTTAGGTTAGAGATAGGTGTTAGGTTTAGGGTTAGAATTAGGGTTAGCTTATGGGTAGGGTTAGGTTTAGGATAAGGTTAGAGTCAGGTTTAGGTTAAGGTTTAGGGTTAGTGTTTAGGGTTAGTGTTAGGTTTACGTGTAGGATTATGTTGCGGGTTAGCGTTATTTAGCGTTAGAGTTAGGTTAGAATATGGGTTAGGTTGAGGATTAGGGTTGGAATTAAAGTTACGGTTAGGATAGAGTTAGGCGTAGGGTTAGGGTTCGGGTTTAGCTTAGCGTCAGGGTTAGGGTTAGGTTTAGGGTAAAGTTTAAGTTTAGGTTTAGGGTTAGGGATACGTTGTTATGGTTAGGGTTAGAATTAGAATTAGGGTTATGTTAGGGTTAGTGTTAGGGATTTGGTTTAGTGTTAGTGTTAGTGATATGGTTAAGTTTATGGTTAGATTTGGGTTAGGGTTGGGTTTAGGTTTAGGTTTAGGTTTAGGTTTATGGTTATATTAGGGTTAGGTTTTATGTTAGATTTAGGGTTAGATTTCGGTTAGTGTTAGGGTTAGAGTTTAGGGTTAGGGTTAAGATTAGGGTAAGGTTTCGAGTAAGGTTTAGGGTTAGGGTTGAGGTAGGGTAAGGTGTAAGGTTAGGTAGACAATTAGGGTTAGGTTTAGGGTTAGGATTAAGTTAATGGTTAGGTTAGGGTTAGAGTTAGGGTTAGTCTTAGGGTTAGTTGAGGGTTAGGGTTAGAGTTTCTGGTTAGGGTTAGGGTAAGGGTTAGGTGTAAGGTGAGGGTTAGGGTTAGTTTTAGGGTTAGGGTTAGAAGTAGGTTAGAATTAGGGTTAGTTTTAAGGTTAGGGTTTTAATTAAAGTTATGGTTAGTGTTAGTGTTAGCGTTTAGGGTTAGGATTCAGCTTTAAAGTTAGGGTTAATGTTAGGTTTAGGTTTGGCTTAACAATAGGGGTAGAGGAAGGCTTATGTTTAGGGTTAGGGTTAGGGTTAGGTTTAGAATAAGGGTTAGGTTAGGGTTAGGGTTAAGGTTAGAGTTATGGTTTGGTTTAGTGTTTGGTTTAGGCTTAGGGTTAAGATTTCATCCTCATCATTGCAATAGTTTTGCTCTTCATGTATGGGATATCATTCTCCGTTGCAGAATCAGTCACGAATAGGTTTTTTGATATGCTTGAGAACTCAGGAATGTAGAAAACGGTGTTATCCTATTATATCTACAGTACGTGCTCATAAGCAATGTAAACTGTAAAATTCTAATCTTTATTGACTTTGGCCTACACTACCGTGTTTCTCTGACTTGCACCATGTACATCGTTTATTGTACACGAGAATATCAGACTTCCTGCCCAATTTTTCTTTTGACAGGTGTGACATCTGTTTTCCTGAGGATCCTGAAATTATGAATGTACTCTGTGAATTCCCAGAGATACGACAGTGGAAATTCGTAGGAAGCGGGTTCACGTTTTCCTGGAATACAAGGCATCTGCCTTGCTGGCAATAAAGCAAACTTCATAATAAATGATATTGCACCAGATACCATTCCTCTAGTTCTCTCATTAACGTCCATGTTAGCAATCACTAGTAGGGTTAGGGTAAGTTGTAACGCACAAGAACCTATTCTGAACACTGGTGTTTGGTAACAGAGAAACACAGTTAAATTTCAAAGCTCTTACAGCATTGTTTTGTGACATGTATCACAGCACTGAAGCCATGTAAAGGAAAATTCTTATGTATATTCTCTTTGGGAACTGTGCTTTGTTTCTCTGAAGTGCACCAAGTACGTGGTATATTGCACATGAAAATGGCCAGAGAAAATGCCGAATTGCAGGATGTAAAGAGGTGACGTATCTTTCAGGAAGCATATTGAAGGCCACTGACACATTTCAACTTCCAAGTGATAATTGAATGCCAAACAGGTTCTATAGTGGAAAGTCAAAGAAAGTGGGTTCAGATTGTCTCGATATTCAAGTCACTCTGCTTGCTAAAAATCAAGCACGCTCAAGGATCAATGAGATTGCATCCTGAAGCATTGCAATAGTTCTCGCTTTTCATGTATGGGATGTGAGTCTGTATTGCAGAATCACCCAAGAAAAGCTATTTTGATTTGCATGGTAACACAGTAGTGCAGTATACGGTGTTATGCTCTTATAGCTACGCTTACAATTAGGGTTAGAGTTAGGGTTAGGGTTAGGGTTAGGGTTAGGGTAAAAGTGAAGGTAAGGGTTAGGGTTAGGTTAGGTTTAGGGTTAGGGTTAGGTTTAGGGTTAGGGTTCCATTTCGGTTAGAATTAGGTTAGGGTTAGTGTTAGTTTTAGGGTTTGGGGTAGGGTAAGGGTTAGGGTTAGGTTTAGAGTTAGGGTTAGGTTTAGGTTAGGAATAGGGTTAGGGTATTGGGTTAGGGTATGAGTTAGGGATAGTGTTAAAGTTAGGGGTAGGTTAGGGTTAGGGTTAGGGTTTGGTTAGTGTTAGTGTTAGGGTTAGGGTCAGAGTTAAGTTTTAGGGTTCGAATTAGGTTTAGGGTTAGGTTTAGGTTTTGGCTTAGGGTTCAGGTAAGGGTTAGGGTTAGCTTTATGGTTAGGGTAAGGGTTAGGTTAGAATTAGGGTTAGGTTTAGGTTTAGGGTTAGAATAAGGGTTAGCGTTAGAGTAAAGGTTAGGATTACGGTTAGGGTTAGGTTAGGTTTAGGCGTAGTGATAGGTTTAGGGTTAGCATTAGGGTTAGGATTAGGGTTAGGTTGAGGTTGAGGGTTAGAGTTGAAGATAGAGTTAGGGTTAGGGTTAGGTTTAGGTTTAGGGTTACGAAAGTGTTAGGGTTAGGTTTAGGGTCAGGTTACAGTTAGGGTTAGAATTAGGGTTAGGGTTAATGTTAGGATTAGGGTTAGGGTTACTGTCGGGAGCCAAAACACCCCTGCGGCATGACAGGGTCACCGGGGGACAGTCTCGGCTGCAGAGCAGCGAGATATGTGGGCTGGCTTTCCTATCTCTTCTTACATGTTTTGTAACCTTGCTATTAATATGGAATAGTGAAGGAATGGAATTTTTACAACGATGAAATAGGGGACTGGGAAAGAGAAACATTAGTAAAAATCTATGTTAGGAGCCAAAAGACCCTCATCCTGACCGCCCAGCCCCCCGGCATAGAACCTGGCCGTTAGCAAACCTGTATGCTATCTAAAGAATGCAGGAGCAGACAATGTCCCAGGGAATAGTTAACCACAGAATAATACCCGCTGGATAAGGAAGGACCAGAGATATGATCAGTTAAACCCATAAGTCAACCATTGTGATTAATATGTCTGACAGCTTACCCTGGGTGATAATTTGTTTTTTACACTATATAATGGCTTTGTAAAATAAAGATTGTAGCATTCCTCTCCAACTCGTCTGAATGCTCATCACTTTTTCGCCGCACCTGTACCTCCCTCTGGGACTCTGGTCAGCCGGAGCTGGACTCCGGCAAGTGGCGCCCGAACAGGGACCGGAAGGGTAAGCTTTTCTCGCGGACAGGTCGGACCCTGCCTATAGGGTGCTGCAGACCCCCTGGTAGAAGGGAGAAGGCCAGGTAAGAAAGAGAAGGAGGCAGGTAGTCAGAACTAAAGACATCTAAGCAATGGGCCACGCAGAGTCAAAAGAGAGACGACTCTTCGTTGATATTCTTAAAACTATGTTAAGGGCTAGAGGTGTGAAAGTGTCAGGGGCCCAGATAACTAAGTTTATGTGTTTTGTGCAAGACTGTTGCCCTTGGTTCCCGGAAGAAGGGACTGTAAATTTAGAAACATGGCAGAAGGTAGGAAAGGCTTTAAAAAATTATTATACAGTGCATGGGCCTGAAAAGATCCCCGCTGAGACTTTTTCATTATGGGGCCTTATTAGAGATGCATTAGATCCTACCCACGAAACCCAAAAGTTTGCAAATGAGTTACCTACTGCGCCGCTATTAAGTCCCTCAGCTCCCAATTTTGAGGTTTTAAATAGACCAGATTCTGATGATGAGAGGTCGGATGAAGAGAATGACAATGATAATGACCCCAACACACTTTCTCCTCAAAACGAGGAAACTTTAGAAGAAGAAGCAGCACGCTATCATGGGGATGATTGGGCTTACCCCGCTGTACTCAGCGAGAGGTTAAAGAAAAGGTTACAGGTTTCAGAAGGTGAATATTCTCCAATAAAATCTACTGAGGAGATACAAAAACAGTCAGTTCATAAGGGTCAGAGAAAGGGGAGAAAAATGATACCCCCGATTCCTCCAATAAAACCAGTAGGAAAGAATGAAGGGCTAAGGGTCGGGGTGCGAGCTGCGTTTAAGGAGGCACAAGAAAATGGAGATTTTTCCTTCGGATGTTTTCCAGTGGTTTTTGATGAATTTGAGCAAGACCCTCCCTCTTGGGAGCCATTGCCTTATAAATTATTGAAAGAATTGAAGGTGGCTTGTTCTCAGTATGGACCAAATGCTCCATATACTCTTAGCCTTCTGGACTCTTTGGTAGGAAGATGGTTGTCACCTTGGGATTGGGGACAATTGGCTCGGGTCTGTCTCACAGGAGGGGACTATCTGCTGTGGAAAGCGGAATTTTCAGATGCTGCCAAACGAGCGGTTTCTCAGAACCCGCGGCGTCGGCCTCGAATAACCTCTGACATGCTGATAGGGGAGGGCCCTTATGTGGAACATAAAGAGCAGCTAGAAATGCCTAAGGAAGCTTTGAGGCTAGTGACTCAGTGTGCAATCAGTGCTTGGCGTTCTTTGGCGCCTGGCCAGGCACCGGCTTTAGGTTTGGTCAATATTCGTCAACAGGCAGAGGAAAAGTATGAAGATTTTGTGGCCAGATTATTACAAGAAGTGGAAAGAGTTATAACACACCCTGAGGCAGGACACTTGTTAGTCAAGCAATTGGCTTATGAAAATGCAAATAAGACTTGTCAGCAACTTCTGCGCCCTATCATAAGACAGGCACATTGGAGGATTTTATAAAAGCTTGTGTTGAAGTGGGACCCGCGTTTCTTCAAGGGGTCGCTTTGGCTAATGCTCTAAAAGGAGGATCTGCAGGCTCGATGGGCCCTAAGCCACCAGGGGGAAAAGGGCCTATGTTGTGTTACTCCTGTGGTCAACCAGGTCATTTTAGTAGGCAGTGCCCTGTAAAAACTAGAAACCCCCCAGCTGGCACTGTAAACCCAGGACCTTTTAAGCCTCCTAAAGGGGCTCAAAGTTCTCTTCCTAAGTCAGTTTGCCCAAAATGCGAAAAGGGATACCACTGGGCTAAGGATTGTAAATCTAAATATCATAGGAATGGAACCCCTCTGCCTCCTCTTTTGCCTCTGTCTGCTTTGCCTTTGCCTGGACAAAATGATCCCCAGCAGGGAAACTGGGTGAGGGGCCAGCCTCAGGCCCCGACACCAATTGGGGCACCCAACCCCACGATGGGGTCTCAGAATCCGTTTGTCCAAAAACCATCTCCTCTCTCGCCCGGGCAACTCCCGGGAGCGCAGGATTGGACTTGTGTTCCACCTCCGCAGCAATACTAATACCGGGGGATGGAGTGACATTATTACCTACAGGGGTACATGGGCCTCTTCCTGAAGGCACTGTAGGTTTGCTGTTGGGACGCAGCTCTAGTGCTTTAAGGGCCTCCAAGTATCTCCTGGGGTGATTGATGCTGATTTTACGGGGGAAATTAAAATAATGGCATCAGCCAGTCATGACACAATACAGATTAAATCAGGTCAGAGAATTGCTCAAATTATTCTGCTGCCATTGGCCCCTAACAATTGTAAGTCTCAAAAATTACAAGCTAGGGGAGATGCAGGTTTTGGATCTAGCAATGTATACTGGCTAGAGGAAATTAAGAAAACTCGCCCCATGAAAACTTTGCTGCTTAATGGGAAAAAATTTACAGGTCTACTAGATACTGGGGCAGACGTGACTTGCATATCTTTAAAAGAGTGGCCAAAGAACTGGCCTACAGATGAGGCCGATACAACGTTGCAGGGATTAGGGCAAGCTAAAACTCCCCAGAGAAGTAGTGGCCTTTTGAAATGGCAAGATGAAGAGGGAAATGAAGGGCACATTCAGCCTTATGTGGTCGATGGGCTACCATTGTCCCTATGGGGAAGAGATGTGCTGGGTCAAATGGGGGTGTATTTATTCAGCCCTGATGAGAGGGTTACTGCATTGCTAAATGATATGCGTCTTAACCCAGAGAAAGGACTTGGAAAAAATCAACAAGGCAGAAAATGGCCAGTTCAACCTCGAGGAAATCCTCGGAGGTATGGTTTGGGATATGAAAGTCAGGATTTTGCTTAGGGGCCATTGTGAGAACAGCTGATGCAATAATTTGGAGATCAGATACTCCTGTCTGGATAGAGCAATGGCCCCTAACCGGTGAAAAAATCCAGGCAGCCACTGAATTAGTAATGGAACAATTGAAAGCAGGACATATAGAGCCTACAACCAGCCCGTGGAATACTCCAATATTTGTGATTAAAAAGAAATCAGGTTTATGTGTTTAGGCTTTTTAAAGATTTTGTAACAACTATTAGATAAAGAAATTTAATAACTCGCTGTTATTGAGAAATTTGTTTTTCACTTGTAATTTCACATAAGATAATTGCTGTAAAATGTTGTTTACTAGTGTACCATATTGTTAAAAGCCAATGATAAATAGGTAATTGTACTTATTATACTTAGAAAAACAGTATATTGAATAGTTGAGAACATTATTTCAAATGTAAATATTTAGATAAAGTTTTTGTTTGTTTCAATATTCATTTACTGCATCAACCATAGTCTCAAATTTTACCTTTTAAACAGTTTAGTTTCAAAATCTGTAAAATGAACTAAGAATCTTGAGTATTAATTCATGCATATAAGACCAATGTGTTTATAAAGCATAGATCTTACTTTGATTGTATAACTTTAAGTAAAGACTGCTGTTTCTATACCAACCACTCTGGCATAATTCGAGATAGTCTAGCCTTAGTAAAACAAAGACCTTTAATATTAGCTTTTCTAGGACTGCTATTTAGGCCATGTATAGTAAATTGCTTTATAAAGTATATTGAACAGAGAGTCCAGACCGTTAAATTAATAGTATTTTCTACTCAAGTAACAGGGGTATCTCAGTTTCCCCAATTTATAGGACATCCAAGATTTGATATGTGCCTGAAAACCAATGGAAAATGTGACAGCCTACTAAAATATAATGAAGGTAAAAGTTAATTAAAAGTCCCAAAACTAAACAAAAGAAGTCTATACCTTAGCAATTTTTAATTAAGACTAAAATGCCTAATTCCTAGAACTTTTAACTGCTTAGTGTCTGCTGTGAAACTTGTGACAAAGAGCTCTCTCATATGCTAAGAGCACAACATTCCAGGACACAGATAAGGAGAACATCTGCAAGGCCATGTTTAAAACTAGCAAATTCCCTGGCTACATTTATCTTTGTAATGACCAGTTTCTGTTAGCTTTGTAAAAGATTAACTTCTGTTCTCTTTTTTAACTTCTGTTCCGGATCTCCTGAAACTTGAAACCCCCAGCCACCTTGAGTAAGGACTTGCTTCGTCCAGGGGGCGGCCGCTAAGAGATGTTTCTCAGCCCCGGACGCCAAGCAGCCTTGCTCAGGAGTACAGGAGGAAAAGAAGTTTCACTTTAACTGTAATTGGGTACGAGCCACCTAAAGCAGCTTCACCGGTGAATAAGACTGCGTTAGCATCTGTCTAGATGCTCAGTTCTGTCCCTGTCTGATTGGGCCCTTGGTTGACTAGCGGAAGGCTGGACGCAGCGATACTTCCCTAGTGCGGTCGGTCTGAGACGTCAGACTCTGACCCTGTACCTGTTCTGGTGCTGGTTTCTGATGCGCTAGCGTTTTGTGTTATCTGTGGTTTGTCTTGTTTGTCTTCTGTCTGTCTGGGCTGGCCGAATGTACTGTCACCCTCCTATACTTATTTTGATTCTTTCCTTAGGTCTGGCCTCCGTGGCCCCGCCCGACTGGATGCCAAGTGAAAGTCTAATCCTAGCCCTGGCTTAGTTAGTTCTTGTGGGGATTTTCTCTTTTCTTACCTGTTTTCACTAACATGGGTCAGGCTTCCTTCTCAAATCGTCCTATGTCCTCCCCCGTTTCAATACTTCTTTAACCATTTTAAGGATTTCAAGATACAAGCCCAAGCCTACGGAGCTAGAGCGTCAATCCCTTCAACCTTCAAAGGTTCTGCCAGCTAAATTAGCCCACGTTTGGAACAGAGTAACCATCAGAGGGGCCACTCGACCTACAAACAGCCTTTGAGCTACGAGATATCATCTGTAATAATCATAGGTTTCTTTTAAAACAATGCAAAGAATATGCATTGTGTTAGAGATTTAGGTCTGAAGAATGACTGTATACAAAGCATGCAAGGAAAAAAAAATGTGTTCTGAAATATCAAGGATGTATTTTTAAGAAAAGAGAAAAAGAATCTTGTTTTATATGGTCAAGTTAACTAAAATCAAATGTATGTATTTTAAGGTTTCAAGAATTTTAATATCAAGAGTGTATTGGCACAAGACTAGAGTTTGGATTATTAGTCTGTTCCTAATAAGAGATTATAAAAGATTTTCTTTACTTGTTGAGCAATACCACCTAAAAAACAAAGATTCTACATCTTATCAAAACAATTTATTGTGCTTTATAATCTTTATTATGTCTTTAATTACTTAAAAACTGAGTCTTCTTAGCATTAAGAGTGCTGAAGTTTTTTATAGTCATATTTACCTTTGAAATATTTTATTATTACATTGGTTAAATAGATAACTGAGTATTGTTTTATAATAACCTGTAATCCTATTTAATCGGGTGATCAAACCTTATAACAATGTGACAAATTTTCCAACAAAATCGAACTAGGATTTTTGTTTTATCTCAAAATAACTTTGAGACTTCCCAGAGGGCCCCTGGAAATTCTCAAAGGCTTAGTTTTGTCACTTTGTACAAAATAAATATTAAGTAATTCGGTCTATTTGAGATATTAAATTATATAAAAAACATTATCAAGTAATAAATAATGCTTGACCTTTTTTAGGTTATATTTTATAAATATATGTTATTAATACAAGTGTTTAAGATATTGTATCAAGTTCTTAGAAATTTGTCAATATCTTTGCTATTCATATGTTCTTGTATAATATCAGTTATAATTTCAGTTATTATAAAATATTATATATCATGAATATCAGAAATAGACCTGACTATTCAGAAACAAGGGGCTTATATTAAAGCAAAGGCCATGACAGTAAAACTATTATAATAATTAGATAGCTATATTTTAGGTAAATACATAGTCTTAATATTAAATCTTAGTATTTACTATAATCATATTTTTATAGCTATTAAATATGTTGATATAGTAAATAAAGATTTTGGATAACAGAAAAAAATTGGTAGAAACCTAGAGGCTAAGATAGATGCCTTGGAAGAAGCAATGCTTTATTTAGGCAATAAATTGCAAGATATGCAAGTGCAGTTGCGAGCTAGATGTCATGCTTCTTTCAAGTGGACATGTGTGACTCCATTAATATATAATCAAACTGAAGTTCCCTGGGACAAAGTAAGGGGCCATCTTACAGGGTTATGGAACAATTCTGATTTAGGTTTAAACTTAGATGTTTTACATAAGAAGATAATTGATATTTCCCAGTCGGGTAGTACATTATTGCCTGCATCTCAGGTTGCTGACGGAATTCTTAAAGATCTCTCAACTTTTGTATCTGGTAAAACTATGTTTCCATTTTTAATTAACTTTGGAATAATAGTAGTAATTATTGTTCTTGCTTTGTTCCTTTTACCAGTCCTCTTCCGACTAATGAAAAGAAGCTTACACCAAATACGGCTTGATCTGCATATGCTGCATTTAAAAAATAGAAAAGGGGGAGAATTTATTTTTGATGTTTAGATGTCCTGAGGGTATCAAGAAGGCCAATATAGTTGAATTACTACAGCAGGAGATAAAATATAGCATAAATGGAAGCCAGCTTGTGTGCCCTTTTTAAACAATTATTAGAAATCAGTTGCTAATTCAGAAACTAGTAAGACTTTAGGACAGCAGGATAATAGGTAGGATGGAGTAGGTCCTGTGACTACCAGAGAGAAAATAATATCCACTGAGCCTAGCTCCCTCCCTACGGGGACGGCATGATAACTAGAGGCATGCCTACCACCTCCTCTAAAAGGAGGAGAAGGGTATGGGTACCGAGCTGAGTGCGGAGCAGAGCATCGCAAGGGAAGGTCCTATATGACCTCCTCTAGATTTCCCTGTGAGTATGCCTGATTTGCATGGAGGTTGGTATCCAAAAATTACTACTTTAAAACGGCTCTGCCTCTCCTCCCCAAAAGATACCAAGAGCCATAACTAGTGGGCCACGACGGCTCACGGGAGGAATCAGGCCACTACTCCCTCACTCGGTTAAGGCCCACCTTTTCTAAAACAGAAAGGGGGAGATGTCGGGAGCCAAAACACCCCTGCGGCATGACAGGGTCACCGGGGGACAGTCTCGGCTGCAGAGCAGCGAGATATGTGGGCTGGCTTTCCTATCTCTTCTTACATGTTTTGTAACCTTGCTATTAATATGGAATAGTGAAGGAATGGAATTTTTACAACGATGAAATAGGGGACTGGGAAAGAGAAACATTAGTAAAAATCTATGTTGGGAGCCAAAAGACCCTCATCCTGACCGCCCAGCCCCCCGGCATAGAACCTGGCCGTTAGCAAACCTGTATGCTATCTAAAGAATGCAGGAGCAGACAATGTCCCAGGGAATAGTTAACCACAGAATAATACCCGCTGGATAAGGAAGGATCAGAGATATGATCAGTTAAACCCATAAGTCAACCATTGTGATTAATATGTCTGACAGCTTACCCTGGGTGATAATTTGTTTTTTACACTATATAATGGCTTTGTAAAATAAAGATTGTAGCATTCCTCTCCAACTCGTCTGAATGCTCATCACTTTTTCGCCGCACCTGTACCTCCCTCCGGGACTCTGGTCAGCCGGAGCTGGACTCCAGCAGGTTACGGTTAAAGTTAGGCTTAGGTTTAGGGTTAGGGTTAGGTTAGGGTAAGGGTTAGGATCAGGGTTACGGTAAGTTTTAGGGTTAGGGTTAGGCTTAGGCTTAGGGTTAGTGTTAGGTTTAGAATTAGCATTAGGGTTAGGGTAGGGTAGGTCAGGGTTAGGGTTACAGTTTAGGGTTAGGGTCAGGGATCAGGTAAGGGTTAGGGTTAGGATGAAGGTTAGTTTAGGGTTAGGGTTAGAGTTACGGTTAGTTTTAAGTTTAGGGTTGGGTTCAGTTTAGAATTAGGGTTAGGGTCAGTGTTAGGTGTAGGGTTAGGATTAGGGTGTGGGTTAGTTAGGGTTAGGGTTAGGGTTAGGGTTAGGGTTAGGGTAAGGTTTAGGGTTAGATTTAAGTTCAGGTAGGGTTAGTGTCAGGGGGTATATTCAGGTTTATTTTTTGGTTTAGGGTTAGTTTTAGGAGTAAAGTTTGGTTTGGGTTAAGGTTAGGGCTTAGGGTTAGGGTTAGTTTAGGGTTAGGGTTAGGATTAGTTTGAGGTTAGAGTTAAGGTTTGGGTAGGGTTAGGGTTAGGTTTATGGTTTAACGTTAGGGTTAGGGTTTGAGTTAGGGTTGGTTTAAGGTTAGGGTTAGGGTTAGGTTTAGGGTTATGGTTAGGATTATTGTTCAGGTTATGGTTAGGTTTAGGCTTCGGGTTAGGGATAGAGTTAGGTTTAGGGTTTGGGTTAGGTTAGGATTAAGTTTAGGGTTAGTGTTAGCGTTATGGTTAGCGTTAGGCTTAGGGTTAGGTTAGATTTAACGTCAGGGTTAAAGTTAGGGTTAGGCTTAAAGTTAAAGGTTAATGTTAGGGTTAGAGGGAGGGTTAGTTTTGGTTTAGGGTTAGAGTTAGGTTTAGCATTAGAGTTAGGTTTAGGGATACGGTTAGGTTAGGGTTTGGGGTGGGGTTAGGGTTAGGGCTAGGTTTAGGGTTAGGGCTTGGGTTAGGATACGGTTAGGATTATTGTTTAGGGTGAGGGTTAGGTTTAGGGTTAGGACTAGGTTAGAATTAGGGTTGGCGTTAGGATTAGTCTTCAGGTTATGGTTAGTGTGAGGTTTAGGGTTAGGGCTATGTTAGGTTTAGGTTTAGGTTTAGGTTTAGGGTTCGTGTTAGGATTCCTGTTAGGGTTAGGGTTACAGTTGCGGTTAGGTGAGGGTTAAGTCAGGATTTAGGTTAGCTTTAGGGTTAATCTTAGGGTTAGGGTCAGGGTTAGGTTAGGGCTAAGGTTAGTGTTTAGGTTAGCGTTAGGTTTAATGTTGGGGTTAGGGTAAAGTTTAGGGTTAGGTTTAGGTTTTGTTTTACGTTAGGGTTAGTGTTAGGGTTAGGATTAGTGTTAGGTTATGGTTATGGTTAGGGTTAGGGTTAGGTTAGTGTTAGGGGTAGAGTTTAGGATTAGAGTTAGACTTAGGGATTGGGTTCGGGTAAGGCTTAGGCTTCGTTTAGGGTTAGGGTTAGGGTTCTCGATAGGGTTAGGGCTAGGGTTTGGTTTACAGTTAGGTTTAGCGTTAGAGTAAGGGTTAGTGTTAGGTTAGAGATAGGTGTTAGGTTTAGGGTTAGAATTAGGGTTAGCTTATGGGTAGGGTTAGGTTTAGGATAAGGTTAGAGTCAGGTTTAGGTTAAGGTTTAGGGTTAGTGTTTAGGGTTAGTGTTAGGTTTACGTGTAGGATTATGTTGCGGGTTAGCGTTATTTAGCGTTAGAGTTAGGTTAGAATATGGGTTAGGTTGAGGATTAGGGTTGGAATTAAAGTTACGGTTAGGATAGAGTTAGGCGTAGGGTTAGGGTTCGGGTTTAGCTTAGCGTCAGGGTTAGGGTTAGGTTTAGGGTAAAGTTTAAGTTTAGGTTTAGGGTTAGGGATACGTTGTTATGGTTAGGGTTAGAATTAGAATTAGGGTTATGTTAGGGTTAGTGTTAGGGATTTGGTTTAGTGTTAGTGTTAGTGATATGGTTAAGTTTATGGTTAGATTTGGGTTAGGGTTGGGTTTAGGTTTAGGTTTAGGTTTAGGTTTATGGTTATATTAGGGTTAGGTTTTATGTTAGATTTAGGGTTAGATTTCGGTTAGTGTTAGGGTTAGAGTTTAGGGTTAGGGTTAAGATTAGGGTAAGGTTTCGAGTAAGGTTTAGGGTTAGGGTTGAGGTAGGGTAAGGTGTAAGGTTAGGTAGACAATTAGGGTTAGGTTTAGGGTTAGGATTAAGTTAATGGTTAGGTTAGGGTTAGAGTTAGGGTTAGTCTTAGGGTTAGTTGAGGGTTAGGGTTAGAGTTTCTGGTTAGGGTTAGGGTAAGGGTTAGGTGTAAGGTGAGGGTTAGGGTTAGTTTTAGGGTTAGGGTTAGAAGTAGGTTAGAATTAGGGTTAGTTTTAAGGTTAGGGTTTTAATTAAAGTTATGGTTAGTGTTAGTGTTAGCGTTTAGGGTTAGGATTCAGCTTTAAAGTTAGGGTTAATGTTAGGTTTAGGTTTGGCTTAACAATAGGGGTAGAGGAAGGCTTATGTTTAGGGTTAGGGTTAGGGTTAGGTTTAGAATAAGGGTTAGGTTAGGGTTAGGGTTAAGGTTAGAGTTATGGTTTGGTTTAGTGTTTGGTTTAGGGTTAGGGTTAAGATTTCATCCTCATCATTGCAATAGTTTTGCTCTTCATGTATGGGATATCATTCTCCGTTGCAGAATCAGTCACGAATAGGTTTTTTGATATGCTTGAGAACTCAGGAATGTAGAAAACGGTGTTATCCTATTATATCTACAGTACGTGCTCATAAGCAATGTAAACTGTAAAATTCTAATCTTTATTGACTTTGGCCTACACTACCGTGTTTCTCTGACTTGCACCATGTACATCGTTTATTGTACACGAGAATATCAGACTTCCTGCCCAATTTTTCTTTTGACAGGTGTGACATCTGTTTTCCTGAGGATCCTGAAATTATGAATGTACTCTGTGAATTCCCAGAGATACGACAGTGGAAATACGAAGGAAGCGGGTTCACGTTTTCCTGGAATACAAGGCATCTGCCTTGCTGGCAATAAAGCAAACTTCATAATAAATGATATTGCACCAGATACCATTCCTCTAGTTCTCTCATTAACGTCCATGTTAGCAATCACTAGTAGGGTTAGGGTAAGTTGTAACGCACAAGAACCTATTCTGAACACTGGTGTTTGGTAACAGAGAAACACAGTTAAATTTCAAAGCTCTTACAGCATTGTTTTGTGACATGTATCACAGCACTGAAGCCATGTAAAGGAAAATTCTTATGTATATTCTCTTTGGGAACTGTGCTTTGTTTCTCTGAAGTGCACCAAGTACGTGGTATATTGCACATGAAAATGGCCAGAGAAAATGCCGAATTGCAGGATGTAAAGAGGTGACGTATCTTTCAGGAAGCATATTGAAGGCCACTGACACATTTCAACTTCCAAGTGATAATTGAATGCCAAACAGGTTCTATAGTGGAAAGTCAAAGAAAGTGGGTTCAGATTGTCTCGATATTCAAGTCACTCTGCTTGCTAAAAATCAAGCACGCTCAAGGATCAATGAGATTGCATCCTGAAGCATTGCAATAGTTCTCGCTTTTCATGTATGGGATGTGAGTCTGTATTGCAGAATCACCCAAGAAAAGCTATTTTGATTTGCATGGTAACACAGTAGTGCAGTATACGGTGTTATGCTCTTATAGCTACGCTTACAATTAGGGTTAGAGTTAGGGTTAGGGTTAGGGTTAGGGTTAGGGTTAGGGTAAAAGTGAAGGTAAGGGTTAGGGTTAGGTTAGGTTTAGGGTTAGGGTTAGGTTTAGGGTTAGGGTTCCATTTAGGTTAGAATTAGGTTAGGGGTAGTGTTAGTGTTAGGGTTAGGGTTAGAGTTAGTTTTAGGGTTTGGGGTAGGGTAAGGGTTGGGGTTAGGTTTAGATTTAGGGTTAGGTTTAGGTTAGGAATAGGGTTAGGGTATTGGGTTAGAATATGAGTTAGGGTTAGTGTTAGGGTTAGGGGTAGGTTAGGGTAGGGTTAGGGTTTGGTTAGTGTTAGTGTTAGGGTTAGGGTAGGGTTAGGGTCAGAGTTAAGTTTTAGGGTTCGAATTAGGTTTAGGGTTAGGTTTAGGTTTTGGCTTAGGGTTCAGGTAAGGGTTAGGGTTAGCTTTATGGTTAGGGTAAGGGTTAGGTTAGAATTAGGGTTAGGTTTAGGTTTAGGGTTAGAATAAGGGTTAGCGTTAGAGTAAAGGTTAGGATTACGGTTAGGGTTAGGTTAGGTTTAGGCGTAGTGATAGGTTTAGGGTTAGCATTAGGGTTAGGATTAGGGTTAGGTTGAGGTTGAGGGTTAGAGTTGAAGATAGAGTTAGGGTTAGGGTTAGGTTTAGGTTTAGGGTTACGAAAGTGTTAGGGTTAGGTTTAGGGTCAGGTTACAGTTAGGGTTAGAATTAGGGTTAGGGTTAACGTTAGGATTAGGGTTAGGGTTACGGTTAAAGTTAGGCTTAGGTTTAGGGTTAGGGTTAGGTTAGGGTAAGGGTTAGGATCAGGGTTACGGTAAGTTTTAGGGTTAGGGTTAGGCTTAGGCTTAGGGTTAGGCTTAGGCTTAGGGTTAGTGTTAGGTTTAGAATTAGCATTACGGTTAGGGTAGGGTAGGTGAGGGTTAGGGTTACAGTTAAGGATAGGGTTAGGGTTCAGGTAAGGGTTAGGGTTAGGATGAAGGTTAGTTTAGGGTTAGGGTTAGAGTTACGGTTAGTTTTAAGTTTAGGGTTGGGTTCAGTTTAGAATTAGGGTTAGGGTCAGTGTTAGGTGTAGGGTTAGGATTAGGGTGTGGGTTAGTTAGGGTTAGGGTTAGGGTTAGGGTAAGGTTTAGGGTTAGATTTAAGTTCAGGTAGGGTTAGTGTCAGGGGGTATATTCAGGTTTATTTTTTGGTTTAGGGTTAGTTTTAGGAGTAAAGTTTGGTTTGGGTTAAGGTTAGGGCTTAGGGTTAGTTTTAGGGTTAATGTTAGGGTTAGGGGTAGGTTAGAGTTAGGGTGAGTGTTCGGGCTAGGGTTAGATTTAGGGTTATGGTTAGGGTTAGCTTTAGGGGTAGGGTTACGTTTAGTGTTACGTTAAGGTTCGGGCTAGGGTTAGATTTAGGGTTATGGTTAGGGTTATCTTTAGGGTTAGGTTTACGTTAGGTTAGGGTTAGGGTTAAGCGTTAGGGTTAGGGTTACATTAGGGTTAGGGTTAGGGTTTTAGTTAGCGTCAGGGTTAGGTTAAGCTTAGGGTTAGGGTTAGGGTAAAATTTAGAGTTAGGTTTAAAGTTAAGGTTACGTTAGAGTTAGTGTTAGGATTAGGTTTAGGATTAGGATTAGGTTAGGATTATGGTTAGGGTTAGTTTAGGTTTAGGGTTAGGTGTTAGGATCAGTGATAGGGGTAGGGTTAATGTTAGGGTTAGGGTTAGGTTAGTGTTTGGGTTAGATTTCGGGTTAGGGTTAGGATTAGGGTTAGGATTAGGATTAGGTTTAGATTTAGGGCTAGGTTCCGGGTAGGGTTATGGTTAAACTTAGGGTTAGGGTTAACGTTAGGGTTAGGTTAGGTTGAGGGTTATATTTAGGGTTAGGGTTAGGATAAGGTTTTGGTTTATGGTTATGTTTTGGTTTGCGTAAATTTTCGAGTTAGGGTTAGGTTAGGGTTAGGTTTAGGTTAGGTTTAGGTTTAGGTTATAATTAGTGTTACGATTTATGTTAGTGTTAGGGTTGGAGTTAGGATTAGGTTTAGGATTAATGTTAGGGTTAGGTTTAGGGTTGATGTTCGGCTTAGAATTAGGGTTAGGGTTTATTGTTCGGTTTAGGGTTAGGGTTAGGGGGATGTTTAGGGTTACGTTAGGGTTAGGATTAGGGTTAGGTTTAGGGTTAGGGTTAGGTTAGGTTTAGGGTTAGAGGTTGGGGTTAGTGTTAGGATTAGGGTAGTTTAGGGTTAGGGTTAGAGTTTATGATTAGGGTAAGGCTTAGTGTAAGGGTTAGGATTAGGTTAATGGTTAGGTTAGGTTAGGTTTAGTGTTAGGGTTAGGGTTAGTGTTGTTATTATTAGGGTTAGGTTTTGGTTAGAATTACAATTAGGGTTAGGTTAGGATCAAAATAGGGATAGTGTTAGGGTTAGGGTTAGGGTTAAGATTAGTGTCAGGGTTAAGGTTAGGTTAGCGTTAGGGGTAGGGTTTAGGTTTAAGGTGAGGGTTATAATTAGTGTTAGGGTAAGGGTTGGGGTTAGGTTAGGGTTAGGGTTAGGATTAGGTTTAGGGTTAAGTTTAGAGTTAGGTTTAGGGTTAGGGTTTGGTTAGGGTTCGGATTAGGGTTGGGGTTAGGTTCAGGTTAGGGTTAGGGTTAAGGTTAGGGTTTTGAGAAACGTTAGGTTAGGGTTAGGGTTAACGTTAGGGTTAGGTTTAGTTTTAGGTTTAGGTTTCAGTTAGAATTAGGGTTAGGGTTAGGTTTAGGGTTTGAGTGTCGGTTAGGTTTTAGGGTTAGGGTTAATGTTAGGGTTAGGATTAGGGTTAGGGCTAGGATTAGGGTCAGGGTTAGGTTTTATATTAGGGTCAGGGTTAGGGTTAAAGTTAGTGTTAGGGTGAGGTTAAAGGTTATGGTTAGGGTTAGGGTTAGGGTAAGGTTTAGGGTTAGATTTAAGTTCAGGTAGGGTTAGTGTCAGGGGGTATGTTCAGGGTTATTTTTGGTTTAGAGTTAGTTTTAGGAGTAAAGTTTGGTTAGGGTTAGAGTTAGGGTTAGGGCTTAGGGTTAGGGTTAGTTTAGGGTTAGGGTTAGGGTTAGTTTGAGGTTAGGGTTAAGGTTTGGGTAGGGTTAGGGTTAGGTTTATGGTTTAACGTTAGGGTTAGTGTTTGAGTTAGGGTTGGTTTAGGGTTAGGGTTAGGGTTAGGGTTAGGTTTAAGGTTAAGTTAGTGTTCGGGTTAAGATTCAGGGTTGGGTTAGTGTTAGGGTTAGTTTAGGGTTATGGTTAGGATTATTGTTAAGGTTATGGTTAGGTTAAGGCTTCGGGTTAGGGATAGAGTTAGGTTTAGGGTTAGGTTTAGAGTTATGTTTAGGTTAGAATTAAGGTTAGGGTTAGTGTTAGCGTTATGGTTATCGTTAGGCTTAGGGTTAGGTTAGATTTAGCGTCAGGGTTAAAGTTAGGGTTTGGTTAAAGTTAAAGGTTAATGTTAGGGTTAGAGTGAGGGTTAGTTTTGGTTTAGGGTTAATGTTAGGTGTAGGTTAGGTTTAATGTTAACAATAGGGGTAGAGGAAGGCTTATATTTAGGGTTAGGGTTAGGGTTAGGTTTAGAATAAGGGTTAGGTTAGGGTTAGGGTTAAGGTTAGAGTTATGGTTTGGTTTAGTGTTTGGTTTAGGGTTAGGGTTAAGATTTCATCCTCATCATTGCAATAGTTTTGCTCTTCATGTATGGGATATCATTCTCCGTTGCAGAATCAGTCACGAATAGGTTTTTTGATATGCTTGAGAACTCAGGAATGTAGAAAACGGTGTTATCCTATTATATCTACAGTACGTGCTCATAAGCAATGTAAACTGTAAAATTCTAATCTTTATTGACTTTGGCCTACACTACCGTGTTTCTCTGACTTGCACCATGTACATCGTTTATTGTACACGAGAATATCAGACTTCCTGCCCAATTTTTCTTTTGACAGGTGTGACATCTGTTTTCCTGAGGATCCTGAAATTATGAATGTACTCTGTGAATTCCCAGAGATACGACAGTGGAAATTCGTAGGAAGCGGGTTCACGTTTTCCTGGAATACAAGGCATCTGCCTTGCTGGCAATAAAGCAAACTTCATAATAAATGATATTGCACCAGATACCATTCCTCTAGTTCTCTCATTAACGTCCATGTTAGCAATCACTAGTAGGGTTAGGGTAAGTTGTAACGCACAAGAACCTATTCTGAACACTGGTGTTTGGTAACAGAGAAACACAGTTAAATTTCAAAGCTCTTACAGCATTGTTTTGTGACATGTATCACAGCACTGAAGCCATGTAAAGGAAAATTCTTATGTATATTCTCTTTGGGAACTGTGCTTTGTTTCTCTGAAGTGCACCAAGTACGTGGTATATTGCACATGAAATTGGACCAGATAGAATGCCAAATTGCAGGATGTAAAGATGTGACGTATCTTTTAGGTAAGTATATTGAATGCCACTGACACATTTCAACATGCAAGTGATAATTAAATGCCACACAGTTCCTATACTAAAAATTTGTAGGAAGGAGGTTCAGATTGTCCCGGTATTCAAGTCACTCTTCATGCTGAAAATCAAGCATGCTCAATGATCAATGAGATTGCATCCTGAACCATTTCAATAGTTCTCACTTTTCATGTAAGGGATTTCATTCTCTATTGCAGAATCACCCAAGAAACGCTATTTTGATACACCTCGGAACACAGTAGTGCAGTATACGGTGTTATGCTATTATAGCTACTGTACGTGTTCATAAGCAATGTGAACTGTAAAATGCCTATCTGTATTTACTTTGGCCTACACTGCCGTGTCTCTCTGACCTACACCAAGTACATCGTTTATTGCACATGAGAATATTGGAGTACTTGCACATTTGTTCTTTTGACAGATGTGACATCTATTTTACTGAGGATCTTGAAAGTTTGAACGTGCTAAGTGAATTCCCGGAGAAACAGCAGTGGAAATTTGTAGGAATTTTTTTGTGGTCTCCTTTATTACATTGAGATATCCTGGGCTATTTGGGAAATTTTATTGCATTGAGACATCTATGAATAGATCGCAGTTTTGTCGTGCATTGGGAATTCGGGTGTATGATGCTTTTTTCTTTTGTCCATTCTTTTGTCCTTTCTTGAGATTTCCTTGGCGCCTCAGGCCCTTTGGTGGTTCTGTAGAATTTTCGGATTCTTTGTTTTGTTTCTGAGAAGAAGGCTATCGCTATTTTTTGGGAAGTGCCCAGGTCCTCGATATGGCTCAGGGTGGGAAGCACGTTTCAAAAATAGTAATTCTTTCCTCCGCCAAGCATGATACATCCTGGTATTTCTTTAGATTCTCTGCAATGTGTTCGATGTCTTACCATTTTCTGGCTTCTGATCTTTTCCCAGTTTCATTTTCTTCCTTAGCTTTTATGCTTTCTGATGCCACCGTGAATGGGATTATTGAAATTTCTTCTTCTGACTGTTTCTCAGTGGTGTAGAGAAATACAAGAGATCGCTGCATGGGGAACTTTCATCCCACAAATGAGTGTTTTTGTTGATCAGTCACGAAAGTTTTCCCATGTCGTCTTTCAGGTATCCTTTTTGTAATGTTATGTCCTTCTTCTTTTGTAATGTCGATGGCTTTGATGACTTGTTTTCTGCGGTGCTTAGGATGTTCCGGTCCACATGAAATAAAAGTGATGATCGTGGAAGTCCCTGTGGTGTCTGTGAACTTCAGGGAATGTCAGCTTTTAACGATGGAAGATGTCCCGTTGGGTTTGTCCTAGTTAGCCATTGTGACATTAAGCTAGGTTCTCCATACCACTGTGCTGAGAGTTTCTGTCCCGAGTGGATGGTTTTTGTCAAAGACTTACTTAGAGCTCTTTCAGAGTTCTGATTTGCAGCCTTCATTCTTTGATGTATCACGTTGATTGGTTCATGGATGGAGGACAATCCTTATATTTCTGCAGTGGGTCTCACGCCATCAGACAGTATTATTCTATAGTGTCTTGTTATTCTCATGTGCCATGATGTTGAGAAATGTGACATGCACGTTCATCAAGACTATTGGTTTGTAGGTTTCCTTTGTTCTGAGCTGTTTGTTTGCTGTCGGTATCAGTACAGTGTTCGCCTTGTCAAATGAGTTGGGAGGAATTCCTCTTTCTCCTATCTTTCGAAATAGTTTCAGAAGGATGGGCATCACTCTTTCGATTTAGGTAGATTGGCCTGTGGAACCACAACTTGGGACTTTTACTTGTAGGGAGTTTGTTGTGACGGCTTCCATTTCATTGGTAGCGATTGCTGTGTTTAGACTCCCAGTGATTTTTTGTTTTAGTCATTGAAGGAGATATTCTCCTAGAAATTGATCCATGCTTGCCGATTGTGGAATGTTGGCCTCTAATTGTTCAACATCGTCACTGATGTTTCATGGTAATTCTGCCCTTCCTCGTTTCCTTTTTTTTTTTCTGTTTATTGAAGTCTGAGGTGAGACTGTTTCTGAGATGTTTCTTGTTTCCCGAGGTGAGCCCGTTTTGCTGTGAATTTTGCTGTAACAGCTGCTTCCAGTGTGTCCCGTTGATTGTAAGTCATCGTGTTTTTATGTGTCTCAAGGTAGCTTTGGATTTTTTCCTTTACCTCATTGTTAACCTATGCATTGTTTAGTAGCATCTTATTTGGCGTCAGGTTTCTGTGGTGTATTGGTTCGTTTTCCTTGTGCCAATGTCTCGTTTCTTAGCATGGTAACAGGAGAAGACTCTTGCTGTGCCGTGTCTTCTGAAGCTCATGGTGGCCTCTTCTGTGGTGTGATGCTAGTCATTTCTGGGCAGCGTTCCATGTGTGTTTATTAAGAGTGTTTATTTTGTTGCTTGGTGGTGACATGTTCTCATAATATCAACTTGGTTTATCTGGTCTTATCTGTCATCAAACACTGTTGCTTTCAAGTTGCTTTTCTGTCTGGATGCTCAGTCCACTGAGCTCAATGGTGTGTTTGAGTCTCCCTCGTGAGTGTCTTACGGTCGCTCCCTTTCTGTAGGTTGGTCAGGAGGTGCTTTACTTAGATTCTCCTATGTTGGGTGCATCGATGTTTTCATGCCTGCTATCTCGTAGGAGTGGTCACTTTATTCTGATGAAATGTCTCTCTTTTCTCCTTTTGCTCTTGTAGTTTACTGTCAATTGTATATTTTGTCGGAGGCAAATATCGCTCCCCCTGCTGTTTTGTTTCCACTGTCATAAAATATCTTTTTCTATCTCTTTCCTTTCAGACTATACACGTCCTATAATGGGCCGTGCATCTCTGGTTGGCATCATGTCTTGTTTTCTTTTTCCAGGAGTTCTAATGCCCCTGTTGTCTTTTCCCTTTGCAGTATGATGATCTTTAACAACGACTGTGGACATGTCGTGGTCTTTGATATTAGCTCTCGAGGTACACTTTAGGAGTTAGTCATTGATAAAATCTGTGCAATAATGCCCATGTTTGGTCCGGTACCGAGCTGACACTGGGCATAATCTTCTCAGTAGCATTGACTGTACTGTCGACGGCAGATTTTAAGTCTCCATGATTTCTGCGGCATTACCATTTTGTGTGTCTCAATTCCTTCACCTCTTTCACCTAGACCCCCAAACCCCACAAGCCTATCTTTTCTCCCCTGTCAGTTGTTTTTTTCTTATCAATGAGTCTGTATCTCTTTTGTTCATTTATTTAGTTTTACATACAAGCACAATGAGGGAACGCACATGGAGTATATGTTTTGCTCAGTCCGACTTATTTTGTTTAGCGTGATCCTCTCTCGAGATTCACTCACCATGTCGAAAATGGCGAGATTTGTTTCTTTTTTATGGCCGGAGTGTATTTCATCGTACATGTGATCCATGTCCTCTTCACGCAGCCGTTTTCCCATTTCTGCTGAGGTTTCTTTGATGTCTTGGCCATTATATATAGTGTTGCGGAAAACCTCAGGGTGCATCTCTGTGTTTGCATTAGTGTTTTCTGTGTCTTCGGATCAGTGCCTAGAGTTAGATTTGCCAAGTCATCATAGAGTTCTTTTGCCAGGCGTTCACAGAACCTCTGATTTTTTTTGTATGTCGTGGCAGCAATTTTCATGGCCAGCAATGGTGCATGAGAGTTCTCTTTCTCAGCATTTAAGACGACACTGTTGTTTGTCGATTGAGAGCTGATAACCATTCTGATAGGTATGAGATGATATCCAGGCCTGTTATCTCAAATCTTTGTCCCACCTGACTTCAATACCCTGTTCCCCTTTCTAGCTGGATTTTTTTCTGGAGTTTGGTGAATAAATGAATAACTATAAATATATAATGAGTACAAGCATTAATAATTTAATAATCTATAGCATAAATTAGATTCTTTTCTAATTTCATATATTCCAACATGTGTGGGGCATCATAAGGTCCAGGACAGTTTCAAATGCTTTTATGTGGATTCTTCAATCTAACCCACCTCTTAGGTCTCTAAGGTTGGTGCTGTTATTGGACCCATATTCCAGGTGAGGTAACTTAGGCACAGAGAGAAGAAGTCTCTACCTGAGGTGCGACTGCTGGTAAGTGGTAAAGCCTGGGTGAGAATTCTGGCTTTCTCGCTGCTAAACCTGAACTCTCTGCCCCTCTGGGTCTCTGTCTCATCCCCTTCTTCAGTTACAATGGTCATGGGCCCTCCAGCTAGCCTGCAGGTGGACCATGTCTTCTGAGGTGTGGAGCATGTTCTGCGGGTGTGGGTGTGTGGGCAGGTTCTAGGTCTGAAGGTGGAGAACAGCATGACAACTGAGCAGTGGTGGGGCGAGTTTGATGCCAGCTGTGAGTGTGCCTACCTGAGTGGGCTCTCCTGTTATCCTCGGGATCAGCTTCTTCTAGAATATGAAACCAACTGCATCCTGCCCACTGCCTCATCTATTTGACCAGAAGCTCTAAGGTGTAGGACTCGGCACTCAGACCAAGGCACTGGAGTCAGGGAAAGTTAGAAGGCTCTGGTGTCTTGCCCTTGGGTGAGACTGATGGTCAGGCCTCAGGAAGGACTTTTCTCCACAGCCAGTCATCGAAGATTTGACTCACAAGATGAGAAACATCAAACAGTTCAACATCTTCTGTCACATGCTGGAGTCAGCCCTCATGCAGGTAGGGACCTGGGACGGGCGGGGAGTTTACTGCGCCCATATTTCTTGTGGGTAGCTGACCATCCAATGTCTACAAGACCCTTTGCTTTCTCTTTCACTGAGCAGAGGAACTCTCTTTTTCTTCTTTCTCAAATGTGAATGGCTTCTTCTGATTCTTAGAGTCATTCTCACGTATTAAAGTCAAGTCACAGAGAAATAAATGTAAAGAAGAAAGGAAAAGTCACTCCACTCCTGATACTCATTCCTGGCAATGCTTTGGAGGAAATCAGTCCGGTCATTTCTTCATTCTCTGTTCACGTGGGAAGGTGCATGGGCACATTTGCAGACCTAGAATTATGTGTGGTTGCAGTATTCCCTAAGGTATTCTACAACCTGTTTCTAAAAGATTCAGTAATATTTCATAAAAATTTAGTTATGTCAGTGAATAGAGCCAAGCACTTATTGCATTTTCTTACCATCTTCAGTGTGTCAGGCATTATTGTCACCACTGGGGATATGGCAGTGAATGAAAGAGACAAAATCTCTGTCTTCATGTAGGTGACATTCTAGTGGGAGAGAAAACCATTTCAGCAGTATATAATGTCAAGTAATTAAAGGGTCGATAGGAAAAGATAAACCCGATTGGAACTTAGAGTGACGGAGGTGTTATTTAGATGCCATTAGTGCATTCTTTCTCTGATTACAGAGAAAACATGCGCTTGTGTCATTGTGGCAGTAGTAATATGTGACTTAGAAACTGAGTCCCTAAGCATCTCCTTCCTGTGTCCCGCCAACTCTTAGGGTTGAGAATCTATAGGCCAAAAATCATAATGGCCAAAAGCACGCACTCTGAATTCAGACTCATCACTACTATGAGCTGGGAGCTGGGGCCAGTGACTTTCCCTCTGTGTCAGAGTAAACCCCTTTGTCATTTGTGGATGATAGCAGTCTGCATTTTGTTTTAGCATGTGAAGATGAAATGAGTTATGTGTTAAAAGCTTAGAATAATGCCTGGCTCATAATACTTGCTATACAGGTATCATCTGTTATTATTGTTGTGGTTGTCATCAACTTTTTGAGTTTGTCATCCTCATTAGCATTTGCTTTGTATTGCATTGTTTCCACGCCTCATTACTTCACTAACCCAGTGGTTCTCAAACTTTTGTTTTTTACACCTACAGAATCCAGTCTTCCTAGGTCATCTCCCATCCAAGTACTAACCAGGTCCAACCATGCTTACCTTCTGAGACAGGATTGGGCACATTCGGGGTGGCATGGCAGATGAGATTAGGTATGTTCAGGGTGCCATGGCTGTAGATTCACACTTTTTGATCTCAAAAATCCCTTTTTATTCTAAAAAATTATTGAGGACACCAAAGAGCTTTATTTATGTAGGATTTATCTATCAATCATTATTTGTCATATTAGAAATTGAGAGAAATTTAAAGATGTCATTGAGTTCATTTAAATAACAGTAATAAACCTGTTCCATATTAATCTCAATAACATTTTTATGAAAAATATATTCTCTAAAACAAATTAGGAAGAAATGATTTTGCAAATCTCTTTAATGTCCGGCTTCATGGAAAACTGCTGGATTCTCACAATTTCTGCATTTGGTCTGTTCTATGTTTTGGTTGAAGTATATGTAGAAAAATGTTCGCTAGGAAGTTCTGTACTAGGAAAGGAAGTCCTTTCATAACTTTTTCAGATAATTGTACACATCCTTCTTTGTTAACGGAGAAAAATGCGACAGGTGATCGTTGTTTATGGGTTGGTTGTGATGTAGAATGTGAAACCACATCAAAGAACGTCGTGTACTGTTATGCTAAGACCTACTGCTGCATTTTGCACGTCGTCTGCATCTTTTACCCATTTTGTAGCATGACCTATGAGATGCACTGACCTTCCAAATGACGACATATTTCAATTTACAGCATCAGAAAGTCGCATTTGTTAACATCCTCACAGACCTCACCAGGAAGCTGTTTTACCACTGAGAAGCTGTTAGGCAAACGGTGGGAGGTGGTTTTCCAAAATTGCAATGTTCGCTCTGACATGTGAATTTTATCATTGCCAACAAATACCGTTAGCTGTTTTTCTTGATGTGACAGGCTCACGGTTCATTTTTGAGAAAATGCCTTCTAGACACCCAAGTCTGCATAAACCTAGTTTTGTTTGGCAGTGCTTCTTTCCACTAAAAGTAGCGTTACATGGAAAAGTGGCAAACTTAGCTTTAAACTCGATGGCATATTGTGGTTTTTCTGAGATGACAGCAGCGCTTTGGTGAGCAGCAGGACACGCGCTTCCCGTTTTGTCACAGAGCAGTAGAAAGCTGTGTGTGCAAGGGTTGAGGTCCTGTCAAATTAACATTTTTACAGTGTCGTCAAGACTATTCCCACGTTTCAATTTCTGTGTTCATCTGTCTGTCTATCATGTATTTATTTACTTGTTTGCTTCTCCCTCCAGCTCCCCACTGAGACCGCATGGCAGAGGAGAATACAGTGACCGCCAGCACTTTCGATACCACCAGCTGAATTTCTGCTCACGGGCAGGAGCGTATTGACCCATAACTTTTGCACCATCAGAGCCAATGTCAATAAAGCAAAAAAGGCACATGACATCTTATTGTTATTATGAAAATTCTTTTGATTTCTTGGACATTCTGAAAAGGTCACAGGGACACAAAGGGCTCTGCAGACAACACTTGGAGAACTATAGTTCTAAGCCGTCTCCAGTGGTGAAAGATTTCGGTTTTTTTCAGTTTCTCCCTGACAATGGCCTCGTGCCAGCACCTTGGACAGGGCCATCTTGCTCATCAGCCTCAGTTGGGACAGGCCAGGTAGCCAAGAGAACTGGTCTGGGTGTGGACTGGGCTTGTGGGGTGTGGCCTGGACTTGTGGGGGTGCGGCCTGGGCTCTTGAAGGTGTGGCCTGGGCTTGTGGTTTGTGTGCTTTGGGTCTTGTCGCAGCACCTTCCCTCCTCTCTCAACAGAGCAGAAGTTCATCACCCTTGACCTGCTGATTTACACAGATCTGGAGTCCCTGCGGAACTGCAAGATGGTGGGCCGCCCAGGCACCTTGGACTCGAGATCCAGCCAGCTCAACTGCAAGCGCTACCTGATCCTCATCTACTCTGTGCACTTTGACAGCTGCAACGAGGGGCTGACTCTAGACTGCTGCTGGTGGGCAGGTAGGAGAAATGTGGTTAGACCACAGGAACCCCAGGAACCCAGGGCAAGGTCGGAACTTTGCTTCAGCCTTGCCTTTGGATTTTTCAGTGTTGAGGTTTGTATTATTTAATACTGTGTTTGGTGACAAGTGGCACAATAGTCATTACTAGTGCCTTACACAAACCACAGTATATCACTTAACAAGGTGTCTAGGGAGGTGGTGGAAACTCAATAATTGCATTAAGAATGCGTTCTCCTGTATTTCCTTTTTTCTTTTATTTCATCATCCTTAATGTGTTGGATTTTCACTTCATCCTTATCTCTTTCTGGTCCAAAATAGCTGCTGGACCTCTAGGCATTGCATCTGCATCAAAGCAAGACCTATTGCTTTTATCAGGGAAACAAAAGCGTTCTCAGAAGCCTCCCAATAGATTTTCTATCCCATTCAGGCAGAAATAGTCACTTCCATAATATTTGGCCAGAAGGAGTCACATGCAAGGAATGCTGGGCAAATGACTATCTGAGTGTCTGGCTTTTAGCAGGAGGCAGCAAGGGAGAAAGGCATTGAGATGGGCAATTGGGTAGCCAGAGACAGTGTCTGCTCCCATTGTTAATATCTCCCTGATTTTCTGGGGGGAAGGTATCATGTTACCAAGTGCTCTTCTATGAAGAGCACCCGGTGCAGCACTTACTCAATATGCCCAACCTTTTGGCCCTTGTGTGGGGACCCTTGTCAGGCCTTCTGGAATCTCCTACTTCAAAGTCTCAGGGTTGGGCGTG
Organism: Cynopterus sphinx; assembly: GCA_030015415.1. Lineage (NCBI taxonomy): Eukaryota > Metazoa > Chordata > Mammalia > Chiroptera > Pteropodidae > Cynopterus > Cynopterus sphinx. The sequence goes on along the minus strand of CM057390.1, from coordinate 36,295,933 downwards.
GCTGCAAGAACATGACCCAGTGGTTCCACAATTGCTCTATAAGAGAGTTTTAGGGGTAGTGACTGGTGCAGTGGGCGAGGGGCGTGGGGGCAGGGAGTGGCTAGAAAGCGCGTTTAGGACCTGAGCCCCATGGAAGGTGAGGTGTCTCGAATGGTGTGTTTTCATGCTCTCAGGCTCTCGGGGTCTGGTAGTGCCTTTGGGGGACCCTTGGCCTCTGAGATGCCACAGTTCTGATCCTCAGGATTCACTACCCGCAGCCCCTCCCATCCCAGGGCAGCCGGACCCCGTGGTCTTCCAGGGCATCATTCACTCTCTGTAAAAGAACCTAGACTGCTTTTGGGGTCTGGACCACTGGTACCCTGGGGACACCCAGTGCTCTGAGATCTGCCACCTGAACGAGCAGTAAGTCTGGGACGGGGGACAGATGGGAGTGGGGGAACATCGCATCCAACATTGCGGGCCTGATGTTTCTTAGCAATGTTGACAGGATGGCTGGCCATCATCCCCAGCTGTTTATTGTGAGCCTCTCCCCTGCGCTCACCTCATGCTGGGTGGTGCTGGGAACAGAATGGTCACCGAGATGATCCTGGCCCTGCCATCCTGGGACTCCCCGTCCAGTGCAGGGGATGAATCTGTCTGCTGACAGTGAGGACTCAGAGACGGTGGGGTGAGGGGTCCCAGAAGGGGCCCTGACCCTGCCTGGGACGAGGGGTGCCCAGGCCCAGGGGGTGGCACGTGGAAAGACAGGGCAGACCGGGCACTCTGCTCAGTGCCTCCTCTGTGCTGGCCTCTCCCCTGCGCCTCCTAGACATGGCCCTGAGCCGACAGCCAGCTGGTGTCACACCAGCACCTGCAAGTGTCTTTGCAGAGGGAGATAGTGTTCGTCCAGAATAGCCTGGGTTGCAGGAGGCCAAGAGCGCTGTCCGATGGGGTTAGGGGTGGATCATACAGAGGGGCGAGGATGGGTTCTGGACAGATGGAGTAGCACATGTGAGGCCTCATGTGAGGGTGGGTTGTTGTGAGCACGAGGGACCGGGAGAGGGAAGCCAAGAACAAAGGATCTTCTACGCTGAGTGCCTGCGGTGTGGGGGGCTCAGTCTCCACCTGGAGGGATCCCACTCATTGGGGAGGGCTAAGAATACTTTTAGTAGTAGCAGCAGTAATTAAAAATAAAAATAATAATAATAATAATAAATATACCAGGATCCACTGTTTGTGAGCTTTTAGCTGTGTGCCAGGGACTCTGCTCAGTGCTTTATCATCTTATTTGATTCGATCCTCACTGAGCAGGCATTTCCACGTCCCCATTTGATAGAGGATGAAATGGAGGAACAGGGAGTTTAGAGGACTTGCTCGAGGTCGGTCCCACTGAGTAATATGGCTGGTGTAGACCTTGAACCCAGGCAGATGGTGCCAGGCCCAGCTTGGTTCCCCTAGCCGCTGTTCACAGTGAGCCACTGCCAGCCCAGGACAAACCACTCGGTGCTGACGGGGGACCTGTACTCAGCCCTGCCATGACTGGGAACCCCTGGGACTGGGAAAGCCTGTGGGTCTTTCTGGAGGAGCTTGGCAGAGTGCTGGGAGCAAGGTCAGTTTCACTTTCAGCTCAGCCTCAGGTCTGCGCTCCGGTCTGGTAGGTGTGTGCGTGTTTGTGCTCGTGTGTTTCTCAGGATGGTCACACAGACGTGCTCCCTGCCCTGAGATTCCCACAGCCAGATCTTGGCTGCTTTTCCTCTTCTCAGTCTGGAGCCTGGGAGTTGAGGAAGACTCCAGGATTCATTCATTCATTCATTCATTCATTCATCCAACTTTTAATGAGTTCCTACTGTGTGCCAGGAATCCTGCCCAGCACCAGTTAATATTTTCTGGGCCCTTTCTCAGTGCCAGACATGGTCTAAGCCCTCGTCCTAGAGTCTACCACCTCCGATCAGCTCTTATTTTCACATCACTCCACAGAGATGCGAAGTGAAACGCCCATGGTCTCCCAGCTCATCATCAGTGGGGCAGTGCTAGATGCAGGCTCCTGATGGGAGAGTCCAGGTTCCTGCCCAAGGGCCACACAGCTGGGGGAAGTGATTTAGACAGAACACAGATCATCTATCTCTCTGATGACCGCCAGCTTGGCTGCTGGGAGGGGACACACAGACAGCCGGAGAGCAGATAGCAGATGGATACAAACGGGCCTGGCCGGGGGCAGGTGGGTTTCTGTGCGAGGTGATGTTTGAAGGATGAGCAGTCACTGTAGGATTCAAGGAGGAATGAGCTGCCTTTGCAGGGAGTGGGAGGGCAGCTACAAGGAGCCAAATGGGAAGCTCTTTGAAGAGCTTAGGAAGCTACAGATTTTATATATATATATATATATATATATATATATATATATATATATATATATATATATATATATATAAAATGTTTTATTAGGAAAATGTCCAAGCACACACAGAAGTAGACAGTAGTGTAATGTGCATGTGCTTGTGCCCAGCTTCAAATGTCCTCTATGTTTTACCCATCTTGTTCCATCTGCACTCCCCACTCTCTCCTGAGAAGCAAATCCCAGACATCATTTCTCCTCCATATATACTCCAGAATTGATCTTTAACAGACAGGGACATTTACGATAAAAACAGAAGCACCGTCAGCACATATGACAGGATTGCCAAAACTCTCTAGTGTGTGTACGTGTTGACACTTCTCCGATTATCTCTCAGATGCCTTGTGTGAATTAACAAACATCTCAATTCAGCCACACACTGCAATTTGTCGATGTGTCTGTTAAATCTCTTTTAATTGATTCGAGTACCCCCTTTTTTCCCTGCTGCTCAGCAGTGGAGGGAGCCAGGTCCTTTTTCCAGTAGAGTTTCCCATTGTCCAGATTTTGTGGATTTTATCTTCATGGTTAATGTGTTCCATGATTTTCTATATTTCTGATGAAGTAGTTATTAAAACCAGTTCAGTTTTTAAGAAGACACTTTTCTTCTGTCAAGAGGTGCTAAGGCTGTTGACTTTGCATAGTGAAAGATGGATCCCTCTCTTAGAATGTTTTGTTCAGCCTGGCACCTTAGAGTGGTTTTCATTTACATTTCTTTCATTTCTGGTGAGGCTGAGCACTTTTTCTTATGTTTGGTTCCAAGTTGGGTTTCTGTTTTTCTGAGCTGCCTGTTCACCTGTGATTTTGTTTTCCTTCCGCTCACCCATTTCTTATTGATATCTAGGAGTTCTTTACAGAGTCTGGAGATAAACCCCTTTAAGAATTTTATGTGGTTCAGAAACTCTCCTCCTTGCCTTTCCCAGGTCTTTACACTCTCTTAATGTAAGTGTCTTTATGAACAGGGGTTCTTCATTTGTATGTAGACTCATTGAGACATTTTTCCTTTGGGGTTAGTAATTTTAATGTCCTGTCTCAGATTCCTTTTACCCCAGTGTCACGAAGACATTCTCCTATATCACCATCTATAATTCTGACACCTACAGTTCACCGGGGATTGATTTTTCATGAGGCAGAGGTCCTATCATTGACTAGGCAATCATCCATCCCAGTCCCGTTTATCAAAAAGAGTGTTCTTATCCTACTGCTCAGCCATTGTCGCCTTTATCACAAATCGTGTTTCTTCATAGGTGAGGTTCTGTGCTCTGGAGTCCAGTGGTTTATTTGTCTCACCTGGTGCCAGCACCATCCTCTTCTCATGACAGCAGCTTTACGATTAGTCCGATGTTGGGTAGAGCCATCCTCTCACTTTTGTTTTTTCTTTTCAAGATTCTTTTGGCTGTTCTTGGCCAATTGCATTTCTATATAAATTGTAGATTTAATAGATTTTTCAGTACAAGCACATACAACTTGTTGGTATCATGTGGAATCTATAGAACAATTTAGGGAGAGCTGAAATCTTTATCCATACTGTAGTGAGTGTTGCAGTCTGTAGAGAGAGTTAGTCTATTTAGGTCTTTTGTAATGTCTCAGGAATATCATTCCATTAGCCCTTGTTGTTAGATTTTTTTTCATCCTGTTGTTAATGGATTCTTTATCTTAAATACCAATCATGTTTATTTGAGTAGAATTGATATTTGTATATTGAGTGTGGGTCTAGCATGTTAAGTTAGCTTTCTTATTTAATAATTTATCTGTAGATTGTTTCTGATTGTCAATGTTTGTCATCATCTGCAAATGACCATTCTGTTAATTCCTTCTCAATGCTTAATTCCATTTCTTTGTATTGCCTGATCGCACTGGCTAGGACCTCCATTATAATGTTATCTTACTCTTGGTTACAAGGGTAAATTCAAAGTGTTGACAAAAACGTAGGTACCTGTATGTTTTTCATATTCTTAATTGATTTTAATTTTCAGGCAAGGTGAGAACAACTGAGTTAATATATAGTTTTGGTAATTATTGATGACCCGTGGCCAGATAGATTTTTTCATTAGGAGTTGGTATATGGAAGGAGTTAATTCCATAATTCTGCTTTTGTTAGCTGGACTTCTTTGATAATGAAAGCATTCTTCTGTCAACTGTTTGGTTTTCCCGAGGTACATTTCCCGTGGGAAAGGCATGATTAATGGTTGTTTCTCCCCCCTTTATTTAGCTTCTGTCAGAATAATGAGTTGGTTTCCTTATGTCCTGCATGAAGATCATTGAGATTTATTCAGTTTGTACTATTATTATGTACTCATGAATATAAATTTAGTAGAGGGTATGTGGTTTTCCTATGGCTGCCATGAGAAACTCCAAACTTTGTGGTTTAAAACAACAGAAGTTAAATGTTTTTCCATTCCAGAGGCCAGAAGTCTGAAATCTCTTTCACTGGGCTGAAGTCAAGGTGTTGACTGGGTAGTTCTTTCCTCAGAGGCTCCAGAGGTGAATCCATTTCTTGCTTCTTCCAGCTTCTGATGGCTGCCACCAATCTTTGGCTTGTGGTCACTTCACTTCAACCTTTGCCTCTGTAGTCACAATCCCTTCTTCTCTTCTGTGTCTAATCTCTCTCAGGCTCTCTTCTATAAGGATACCTGAGATTATACTTAGGGCCCACTTTGATAGCCTCTTCTTCTCAAATTCTTTGACTTAATTAGATCTATTAGCTTTTTTTTCCATATAAGGTAACTTTCACAGATTCCATAAATGAGAATATGGATGTCTCTGGGAGGCTAATATTCAGCCCACCACACATGGCTCCCTTGTCTTGTGGTATGTCGAGATATCTTGGACTTTCCAGCCCAGAGCTGCCAGAAGTAACTGTTCCAAGGAGCACTGGTTCCTGTTAGTAGGAAATTGTAGTTAGAGACCACAGTCTGGTCCTAAGGGGTGTTTATGGCCATTGGGTTCACATTGCTCTTAGGTGTTTTGAGGTGGAGAGAGACAGAAAGTAGACACATTTGTAGAAAGAGAAAAATGATATCTGTGCTTTTAACCTATTTCATGTGTATGTCTTTTCTCATGCTGAAAAATCTTCATTTCTAGTAATAGTAACACAATTCATAATTATGTACTTGCTTTATCATGATAAAACCAATGCAATTAGTATTTATGAGAGTACTAAATAAATTTAAGATTTTTGGAATATTACTTGCTAAAATTAAAAAAAAATTTCATTGATCACATAATTCTTCAGTCTGCCACCAACTTCAATATACAAATGAGTTTGAGTCACTTTTAAACATTTCATTGATTGCTTCTGTTAAAATTTATTTGTGTAGCATATTCTCTTTTTTGTTTATTTACATTATTATTAATCTTTTTTTTGGGGGGGGTGAGCCAGCTCTTTGTTGACTTCACACATTGCAAGGATCTTGTCAGCTTACAATCCCTTACCTTTTATTTTTTAAGGCTACAGCACCTGGTCTTCCTAGGTGGTCTTCCATCTAAGTACTGAGCAAGCCTGACATTGCTTAGGGTCCGAGATCAGAGGGCATGGGGCTTGTTCAGTGTGGAGAATATTTTCAAAGTTTCAAAGTCAAAATTTAAAACTTGGGTACATTCAGAGGGGTCCAGCTTGTATCCAGATAGCCAATTCTGTCCGTCCATCTTTCATAGGTAACTTACTTTTTAAAGCTTTTGATTTCGCCTTATCTGTTTTTGAAATAGGAACATGTGTAATTTGTAAATCCTTTTTCTCTTTTACATAAGGACACACACTAAACATTGTCCGGGACTGTTTTTAAACTTCCATCTGGTTGTCCCTTGATGACAGGCCATGGAGATCTTTCTTGTTCCTTTGTATAGACGTGTGGGATTCAGGTGAGTGGATATGCCGCAGAAATTCAACCAGTTCTCCAGGATGTACACTTGGGTCATTTCCACTTTTTCGCTCTTACAAATAGTGCTGTCACAAAGAGGCTTGTGTGCATGTCTTTGTCTGCAGGAAGCCTTCTGGATGCAGACTGTGACCTGATCAGGTCTGCATTTTGGAGTGTCCTCCTGTGAGTGGGAGGCGCAGCGTCCTGACTGGAGCAGCGGACCTGGTTCCAGGACCAGGGCGAGGCTGTGAGAGTGTGGAGAAAGGAAGGGTGACATCTTGGAAGTAGGACTCCAAGGGCTGTGTCCGCCCGGTGGTGTGGATGACGATGAAGGAGCGGTGAGGCCGCCCATTATGGGGGAGGAGAAATGGTGCACAAGGACCACCGAGGAGGAGTGGGGATGATGCGGGTGCCCTGACACGCACCCCCAGGCCCTGCCCTCTTCCCTGTCCCCTGGCATCAGAGAAGCACGTGCTGGAGGCACTGCTGGGCCGGTGGTACAGAGAGGTGCTGATGGGGCGGGGGGGGGGGCAGACCTCGGACCCAAAAACAACCTCGTCCTTGTGCCCGTCGCGTCCTGGCAGCGGGAGGAGGCAAAGGCGACAGAGTGGAGCCTGGGCACGGCTGAACATCCTGGACTGCGAGCCCGCCAGGTAACAAAGGGGTTGCAGGGTGTGGCCAGGCAGACAAGGTGTAGGGACTCCACCTGCAGGTGTCTGGGGGCGGGGTCTGTGGGGCGGAACCTGTGCAGGTGGAGCGGGGTTTATCAGGGTGGGAAGGATACAGGGTAGGGGGCCTACGGGACCACCTTCAGACAGGAGGCTCCCCTTCAGGGCTGCGGTGGGCGGGGTCTGTGCAGAGGTTAGGGGGTCTGAGCATGCAACATCAGGACGTGGGGCCTGGATGTGGGGACAGAGAAGGCGCGGTGCCAGAGGGTCTAGTTGGGGTACAAGGTGCAGAGGCCCTGATGAGGATCTGGGCGGCATGGGCTGATTGTGTTCCCGGGCAGGCAGGTGACCTTGGGGAGTCCCATGGAGCTCTGGGGGACCTTGGAGGCAGGCCCTGTGCAGAGGGCGTAGGGAAGGGATGCGTGTCGGGGGAGAGTTTGGGGGGCTCAGAGAGGGGCTGAGTGTGCGGTGACCTGGGACCAGGCGTGGGTGACCGGCCATGGCGGGAGGACGGAGCCGAGGGTGTGGGACTGGTGCCGGCGGGAAGGATCTTGGTTAGGGATGTGTCCGGCAGGGGGACTTGGACTCCCCCCTGGTCCCACCCCGGCTAGGGAGCCGGAGGAGGCCAAAGGCACGCACAGGGCAGCGGGGGCAGGACCGGGGACCCTGGCCCCCAGTTAGCAGTCCCAGGGCCCAGGGGTTCAGGTGTGCCTTTCCGACCCCACAGCCTTCTCGCAAGGCACGGAGAAGCAGAGAGAGATCAAGGGGGAGTTTGCACCCCTCCCTCTGCACCTGCCTCGCCCCTGCCCTTGACCTGGTTGTCTGTGTGTTTTGTAAATGAACCTATTTGCCCTTGGAGTCTCTCAGCTGATGACTGAAGAGTCAGACGAAGGGGGGACATGTGCGAATTGGGTGGGGAAAACTATAGTTGACACCTGTGTGCATTTCTGGGAACGTGAGTGATTGGGGGACAGGTTGGGGTTCAGGTGTAAGAAAAACTCCCATACTCTAAAGCAGTGTAAGGTTGTCCTGAGCAGCCTGTCCCCAGAGGGGCCCAATCGAAGAGAGATTCTACACAGGCATTCTTTGGCTATGGGGTGGAGAGGGGGATCTCACATGGTGGTTCACTGCCTGGGAGGACCCCAAAGCGGCCGTCGGTGTCATCTGGACTGGTTGGTGCCAATTCCTGCACCTGAGACCTCTGGGTTCTGAGCTGTGATGTTGCTTCTGGGCTGGGGTGTCTGGGATTTTGGTTCAGGGTCAAGGCCTCTCTAGGTTCTGAGCAGCCGCAGCGACACAGCACTGGGAGGTAGGGGCACACTTTGGATCTTGGTGGGAGGAAGGTTTGTGACCAGCGGGACACAGAAGCACAGTAGGAGCTGACCTTTATTGGGGGGTGTGGGTTTCTGACGGGGTGGAGAGAGGGCCTCACACGTGGTGTTGTGGCCACGACTGGATGATTTGGTACAGCTGCTCTCCCAGTGAGAACGTGTGCTGCACTTTCCAGTGTCCTTTGACCTTGTAGTTGCGTTGTAGGAATCCTTGAGCCAGACCACAAGGCAGCAGACTCTTGGCTGCCCTAATGACCCTGGGCTGGGGTGTGTGCTCCGAGTGGGGCAGAGGCAGGATTGGAGTGGGGGCTTCCTCAGAGGACAGGGGGAGTGTGGAGCAGCTGCCCCAACTGTGCCCTACCAGCTGGCACGCCATGGCCCAGATTCCACTCTCTCATTCCCTGGCCCTGACTTAGCTGCTCTGTGCCTCAGTTTCCTCATCTATGAAAGGAGAGACTAGTGGTCCCTGCCACAGGCTATGTGATCATATGCCTCATCTAAAGCCTATTGAATGGTACCTGGTTGGCAAATGCCAGCTGTCATGGTTACTGCTGCTTCTCCCCTACCCCCAGGCCTCTGGGTCCTACCCACAGCAATGCTCTCACCGAGCACTCCTCGGTGTCATGGGCCGGCAGAGGAACTTTTCTACAGATGAAGTAATTCTCATGTGGACTGTGTGGTTGAAATGGTTTATTACCCAAGGGAGGAAATGAAACTCAAAAAAGTAGTCACTTGCGCAAGGTCACAGAGCTTGTAGGTGGCAGACTTGCAACGACTACCCAGGGTTCTGTGTTGTCCCCCTGCCCTGTCAGCTGGACAGTCATTCACCCATTTAGCTGCCCATGAATGTGATGCCGATGGATCTGTGGTTCCAGCCTTCGCCTGAGTGTTCCCACTTCATGGTCCAGCCCCGACTGCATACACGAGCCCGTCTTTTTCAATCAGGAAACTGTTGTGGGCACGTGAATGAGGATGAGGAATGAGGGAGGGCCTCCTGGAAGAAGAATCCCTCCCCTTCCTCCACTCACCCCTGCCTTTATTCCTGTCACCCACAAACATTCCCCAAGCCTCCTCCTTTCATTTTTCCTCAACCACAGCAGTGACAGTGGCCCCTGCTCTTCCAAGCACAGTTCTGTGCGCACCTTTCTCTTCCTCACAGCCACGCGTGAGTCAGTCCTGCTCCCATTCTGTAGATAGAGAATCAGAGAGGTGGATATACCTGCCCACCGTCACACAGCCAGTCAGGGATGGAGCCACGATTTTCACCCAGCTCCCCGGGAATCCCACCTCCAGAATCTGAATCCTTGCTTTCTCCTGGCTTCCTGAAGGATCTGTTGAACTCTTGCAGTCAGTCCTCTGAGGCAGGTACTGTCATCACCCTGACTTTAAGCTGAGGAAGCAGAGACTTAGAGATGATTTGCCCAAGGTCACGTCCCAGAGACCCCTGCCTCAGAACTCTCCATCAAGAAGCTCTTTGGCCCTCACCCCAGCCTTCATCCTGTACAGTTACCCACCAGGGTCCACTTCCGTGACAGGGTCAGGGACTTAGGGATGAGGCCACCACAGAACATGGAGCCTGTAGCCTCAGCAGATCTTTAAGACCCAGTGGACGCCCCTCGATTGAGCGAGTGTGACTGGGCATGTCAAAGTTAACTTGAAGATGGATGTGTGGATCAGCAGCACCTACCACCTTCACCCTCTGGCTCCGGGCGCCAGTGATGCACAGCATGTTGGAATTTCCAGATCGAGGGCCCTTAAGAAGCCAGACTCTCAGAATCCAGATCTGAACACACTAGAAATACCACAGTGACACTGGCCCCCTGGACTGGGCCAGTAATAGCCCTGCTTTTGTCTCCAGCACCTGGTACAGGCGACTGGTGCTCCTTGTGCATTTGTGAGATGGATGCCTCTAATGTAAACCTCCACCACCAGCACCAGGTGGGTGCAGTCGGGAGCCCCATTTGACAGGTGAAGAAATCAACGCCCTGAGAAAACGTGAGGTGACAAGAGGGGAAGATTCAGAACATTTGGGTCAGGCTCTGAGTCCTCAAATCTGAGAAACAAACCTGAGCGTGCTTTCCTGCAGGTGGGTCAGGCCCGAGGCCATGGAGCCAGGCTGTGGTCTTCTTGTCCTTAAGGGCACGCTAAGAGTGGGAGTGTCTTGGAAACACGGTCTTGACCTTGGAACCTTTGAATTGTAAATTCTTGACCCTGAAGAGCTGGGGATACTCTGGGAGGCTTCTACAGTTCTCTGAGTGAGATCCGCAGATTTCCTGGCTGCACCCTGGCCCAATGGAACCGCGTCAAGGTGGTACCTGGAAACCTGCATTACCAATAAAGCACCGGCAACTGGAAGAGCGTGCTCACTGCTGACCCTTAGCTCCTGCCTCTTCAGTAAAGCCACAATCCCCATCGTGACGTGACCCACAAGCCCTGTGCCTCTCTCTAATCTCTGCGACCTCCAGCCACACAGACCTCTGGCCATTCTGCCTGACCCACTGGCTTGGCCCCACCGATTTCCACCTGAGGTCCCCTCAGCTTATGTTGCTTCCCCAGCTGACCTGTCCCACCTCCCACGTCTGTGTGCTGACTGCACACGCCCCAGCCCTATGTGGTGACTGGAGAAACGACACTGCAGCTGAGTCCACTGTGTCAGGTGTCACCGGGCATCCCTGACACTGTATCCCGCTGGCGAACCCCCTTCCCGCGCCCCCTCCGTGCTAACTTGTAGCCCACGTCACAGAAGCAGAACGTTTGCTGTGGGAGTGCTGCATGTTCTGGGCCTGCTGCCAGCACAGGAACGGCGTGTCGCTGGTGCTGCCCGCCCTGTGCGACACCACCACGCGGCTTGGCGGTTGGTTCAGACTTTCTGTGCACGTGGATGCCTGGGCCCTACAGTCTTTCTGGGTCACAATGGGGCCGCAGCAGGGCTCATCTTGCACCGGGGTGAGGATCCAGGCCTCGGCCTTTCCAGAAACCACAGGGTGAAGCGCCCAGAGGCCTGGGTGCCTCCCAACCCCATGCTCAGCTGGGCCGGGGGCCCCTTGTCTTCATTATGGCTTCTCTCTCCCCCCACCTCAGACACAACCACAGTGCGTCCTGTTGCAGTGCCGGGGAGAAGGAAGCAGAGTCTGGGGTCCCATGTCACCACCGAGCGAAGTCCTGCAGTTGCGAGGGAAGGCTCACTGCACCGTGAGGCCCCGGCATATAAAGGTGGCACTGGTGGCCCATGTTACATCCATCGCAGTCCTCCCTGGGCACCATGTCCCGACGCTGCACACTGGTACCCTGGGCACTCCTGGCACTACTCGGCCTTGGAGTGGCACAAAAAGATGAGCACACACACGCGCACGCGAGCACACACAACACACACACACACACACACACACACACACACACACTCACACGTACCTGAATTGGCATTTATAACTGTGGCTGGCACTTGAAAAGTGTCTGCTTCAAATTGAGCTGAATGGTTACTCAGTCCTGATTCCTGGCCTTTCTGCATTTTTAGTTCTTGATGAGATGTTTCATCATTTACAGCATAAATAAACTTTCTAGTTTTCTTTCTCAAAGTGGACATTCAACCCGTAGTCTTCAAAGCCGAAGGAGTGTGTGTGATAGTGGCTGGCCAGCTTCCACCAACACAACTTGAACATAAAGAACTGTCTTTCTGTGAGTAAAGAGTGTGTATTTCCGATCCACTTTCAGAGGCTTCAGATTGTTCTTTAAAGTCAGGATCAGTCATATTATTTGAGAAAACTGTACAGGATGTCTCCTCAGGCTATTCTCTGATCCCAAATACAGACTTTTCAATACCCGGAATGGAGAAATTATCAGGGAAGTTTCAGCCTGCTCATGCTTTACCGCACGAGTGGGAGATTCAAGTTGTGCCCGTCTTTTCTGTTATTTACCATTCTTTCCTCAATTAGTAGCATCTCTGTTTTCAGTATACCTGAAATAAATGGCAAAAAATTTTCTAAAGTAATGAAGTCAGTACATTCTTTCTCTGTGCCTACCAGATCGTTTCCTGAATTATTTTGGTCACAGGAAGAACTATGCAGTAGGGGTGTTTTTTTCCATCTGGGTTCCATTTAGACCCAAGAGGGTCAGTGGTGATCATCTAGTCGCTGCAGACCGTAAAAATGCTTCAGACACTGCTTCACTTTCATTGCCAAAGGGCTTCTGATCTGTTATACTTGAATCTAAAGGATTACTTACTGTCATTGGGTCCCATTTCAGATACAGAACAATGTGCTTCCTTCACCCCCACTGTTTTTTGGGGTGCTCACTAGTAGTGGAGGGAGAAAGTTACTCGTGTCATACAATCCTCTGAAATGACACTTTCAATCTGTGTGTACTGCCTTCCCCACCCCCCTGACTTCATGCTCTTTGCTCCTGTGGTCTCAACATGCATGAGCTCTGTCATGTGTGCTTTCTTTCTTAGACTGTCCTCATATAAGGCTGCTTGTATTCATTTTGCGATTTGCTTTAAAACATGATCTCTAAAATACTGTATTACTTGGTGAATAAATGGATCGCTAATTAATTACTTAATTACTAATTAATTAAATTACTAATTAATTAAATTACTAATTAATTAAAGCACGTGTGCCAATAAGTCAGAAATGAAAAACAGCCAGGAAAGAAGATTCAGGAACAGCGAGTTAAAAGACAGTCAAAAGACAGTGCGCAGCAATTGGAATCAGATGGCAGTTACGCCTCTGCAGGCATGTAGCTCTCCTCCCTCATCAATGAGGGTAATAGAGATTGTAGGAATGAGCTTAAACCGAACTGGCCAGGAGAATTGAAAGGGGTGGGTGAAGGTGGCAGGTGGGTCAAGGACACACACAACCTGCACCAAGATACTGCGCTGCACCTGGGCGCCAGTCGAGCAATGGAGTGCTTTGCCCGTGTTCCCTATGCCCTGTACCAGGGGACATAGTGTGGGAACACCCTGCCCTGGGGCCAGGCCAGAATCTCTGAGCACAAACAGCTGCACTGGAGGTAGAACACTGGTGCCACCACTTTCCTGGCCCCGCTGGGACTGCTAGTTCCATGCCAGCCCCAGGCTACTGCACCGACCCTTACAAGGGGGCACAGCTTAAGGCCATCCTGGCCCGGAAGAACCCCAGGCTGAGCCTGCGCCTATGCAATACCAACACCAAGGAGGTGGGCGTGCAGTTGAGCCCACGGGAGGACAGGACTGTGCAGTGCTCTCTGGAGCCCTGCACCCTGTGCAGTTGCTCGCCTTGGGACAACACAGGCCCCCGGGCAGTCCTGCCAACCTGGAGCATGTGTTCTTCAGTGATGGGCTTCCGGGGCTTGTCCCGGACACGAAAGTACTGGGAAAATGCGGGAAACAAGGTGCTTTCAGGTCCCGTGGTGGTCAGCCAGCAGTAGCTGTTGCCACCATGCAAAATGTGCAGGGGAAGTCGGGAGAGGACGATGCCCAGAGTCCCAGGGAAAGAGAGAGACAGCAGGCCCCAGGAGACGTCTCCAACCAGCTCAGAAAACCTTGCTTCCAGGTGCAATCCCTCCGCTTGTCCCTGTTTTCGAGTCCCAGCCTCGCTTTCCTCTTGTTCATTCGTGGGGTATGAGATCAAAGCCTTCCCTTCCTTCCTCCGATGAAGAAGAGGATACTCTGAAAACATGTGTGTCCATGGCCTGCATGTTTTGTCACTTACTAAAGTAAGGTGCCAGGTGTAAGCACATGGGAACCAAAAGTCTGGCCACCACCACTATTGGTAATGAGGTGACAAAGAAGAGCTTCAAATCTGTCAAACGTGTGATCCAATTTTCACTTGAGGCAGATGGCTGGTAGCCTTGTGGAAAATGAGTTGGAGAAGCATGAGATGGCAACAAGAAGGATCTCAGTAATCCTTGAGAGATGAGAGGCTAAATGATTGTAGTAACCTTTGAGAACAGCTGTGAATGAGGTTAAAGGGGCTTTTTACATTTCTTATACAAAGGCTCAAGCAATGAAGGATCTAGCTTCCTCCACCCAAGGTAATGAAAGGCTTTTCTTCTTTCATTGAAGTTTTTAGAACCCAAATATGGCTATTTTCACTGTAAAGATTGTAAGACCTGATGGGATAGTGCTTACGTGTGGTACATTTCTGGAACTAACAAGGTGAGCCAAATGAGTGGGTTGTGGAGGAGGGTGGGGCAGCACAGACGCTGAGTGGAGGATGAAAGTGTTTCTTAATGCAGTGTGACTTAGCGCCATCTCATTCACCTTGGCATCCTAAGTGCCGGGCACATCATAGGTGCTCAGCAAAGGTGTGGGTTAAACTGGACAGTCCACGTGTGCTCCTGAGGCTGCTGAACCGTGGCCTGGTGTTCCCTTTGGTCAAAGGGTGCAGTTGGACAAAATGTCATTTTATTTAGATGAACTTCCGTTGAGTACGTACCCTGGGACTTTATCACCTTAGTTGATATATTTGAACGGGTTCGGGACTCAAGGCTAGGAAATTTCTACAGTGTGTCCACGAGGTGGCGCAGAAGAAAAAATTTTCAAATAAATTTATTTCAATTCATTTCGAGTATTGGTTAGATATTTAGATTGTTCATAAAATGATTTCCCCAATTGTTCCCTCCCTCCCCGGCCCTCCACTTAGCCATCAAATTAATGCTCACTGCATTCCCTGTGCCGTGCTAAAGAGAAATTATTGTAAAGGTTAGCCGGTTGGATTCTTTTAGGCTAAGCAGCCTTAATTTGAATAGTTGTGAACGTATTGAGATTGGGCAAGACTTCCCAGTCTTCATTTCCCCGTTTTTCGGAGTAGATTCTGGATCCCATAGACTCGAGTTTCAATGTGAGACCGTCGGCCAGGGCCAAGCAACTTTTTTCTCTCTTCACTGAGTATATGCACTTTCTTGAGTGTGTAACATTTTAGACATGGTTTATTAACTTGTACAAGCACTGGAGTGTGAGTCAACTGTGCTGTCGTGTTTTTAGATACTGCATTTCCAGCTAAAGGATGGTAGAGGGAGAGGAATACTAAGAATGAATGAAAACATGACTTTCACACTAGCCATTTACTGGACACTGGACACTGGATTTTTAAACTAAACTAGAATTACTCTCTCTTGTGAGAAAAAAATGTGTCTAATTCCAATACTTCAGGACTTAAGAAATTTATTCTGATAGGAATGATGCAGCCAGGATGTGATTTGGTGACAAGTGCAATGAATGGTACCCATGGTATGGCCGTGGATCAGAAATAACACAGAAGGGGGAGCATTAATCCTGTCGAGTTGAGGAGAGGACAGGAGGTGGAGGGGCTCAGGGCATCTTGTTGTCCAAGCGGGACTTTAAAGGCTAAATCAGAGGAGCTCAGCAGTAAAGCAGGGTGGATGTGTGCACAGGGCAATGCTCAAAGCCTAGCGTTCACATGGATGGGTGGGTAACTGTGGGTGATTTGAAGATCAAAGTGAGAAATCCTGGAAAAAAATTAAAGCAGGGGCTAAAGGAATAGAAAAAAGGAGAAGGCCAACAGTTTGGCTTGCACCAGAGTGAAATGACAGCTGCTTCCCATTGAAGACTTCATGTGCATTGTTGGGTAGTCTTCAGAATTACAGAGAAGGTCAGGAGTAGGATCGCAATCTTACAGGTAAGGGAAATGAAATTCAAAGAGTAAGAAAAAGTAACGATGGCACCAGAAGAGCTTAAGACCTCAGGATAGAGGTTGGGCAAAAGCAAGTGACAGGTGAGGGAATGGGCTACTTAGTAACTGGGAGCCCAGGGTACATGTCAACTTGAATTAAGAAACGACAAGTTTCTCTTTAGGTTGACTTCAAACAGCTCTGTTGCAAGTGCCAAAAGAGTTTTCACCCCCTTACCGAGTGGAAGCCACAGTGTCAGGTAAGCCTGTGGAACACTTCCATTGTGTCTCTAAGGCTTCCATTCTCAACGTGAAACTTCTGTGGCATAACATTAGCGTTTGATAGACTTGATTATCTATGTAGGAGGTTTCGATTTTCTGTGCTTTTATTTATATAATATTTGAGAAAAAAACAAATTCTGTGTTTTCTTGGAGAGGGGATGGGAGAAAAATTGATTGAAGTTGCCTTATGGGGTGGATTTATGTAGGGGTGTGTGTTTTTCTTCAAACACTCAGTATATAATTTAAATGTTATAATTTAATAGGTAAACTTTATTAAGCTTTTACTATATGCCACACTTTGGACTAGGGACTTTATGTGCACTATCTTCTATAACCTAACTTTTGAGGTTGGCGTTATCCTCACATTACAGAGCAAAATAGTTCAGTAAAACAGCAACTTGGTCAAGGTGAAACAGTTCCTGTCAGTTGTGATCGAATACTACCGGTCTCCAGTGCCCTGGAATTCGCAGAATTAGGTGTACCTGGTCTTTCTGGATTGAGTGCTAGCTTCTTTCTGAAATACCTGGCAGGAAAGTTTTCTCAGCTTTTCAGAAAAGTGTGACAGTTGATTTTTATAAACAAGAAGTTCTTTTTTAAAAATACAAGTCCTTTGTTGACTTACAAATATGTTTTCAACTAAGCATTTCTAGATTAAAAAATAGTCTAATAACTTGCAAATGATTTATCTTTACATTTTCTAGTCTGGTATTCCCAGTCTGTTTCATAGAATTATTACACTGGCTTTAAATGTATTCTATTCCTTTTTCTTTCTTGTGTTCACTTGAATTGATTTGAAAAAAAATTCCTCTTCCTCCCCTATAATCCTGGCAGTTATTCAATCTTTAATGTTCTTCTGGTAGTTGCCCTGGAGATTACAACATAATTCTCTGTAAATTGTTATCCTTACCTCATTGACAATGCCCATAGGACGCTAACTCCTTATCACTTAATCCTGACTTACATGGTGCCGCTGTTGTACATTTTAATTTTAAACTTCGCAGGACACATATTCATCTAGCTTTAGCTGCATTTATTCTCTCTGCTGCTCTCGGGTCCTTTTTGTAGCAGGGAACCCTTTGAGCTGAAGAACACATTTTAAAATTTCCTGTAGTGCAGGTCTGAGGATGGCATATTACATGTTGTCAGGATAATTAAAAAAAAAAAAAACACATATCTGCTGGGTATAGAAGATTCAGGTTGGCAGTTGTATTCTTTCTGCTCTCGAGGGCTCTGCTCTTACTGCAAAGGTGGCCGTTAGTCTTAGCACCTCCTCTGAAGCAATCTCTCCCCCACTCTTTCTCCCCTTTAAATCTGCTTGTTTTTGAGATATTCCTCTCTGCTTTTTTTTTTTGAGCAGCTTCACAACTAATATGCCTTGTTTCTTTGTATTTATCATGCTGAGGATTCATAGTATTTCTGGAATCTATAGCTTGAAGATTTTTACCACTTTTGGAATATGATCATTCATTATCTTTTGAAATATTACTTCCGCCGCATTCTTTCTTTTAATTCCTCGTAATAGACTCCTTGCCATTCTCTGATACCTTTCATGCTATTTTCTTTATTTCCTATCCTTTTCTTTCTCCCTGCTTCAGGTTGGATCTTACCTACCTAAGCTACTTCCATTTTTCTGATTCTTTCCCCAGCTCTTTCCAGTCAGCTATGAAGTTCATCCACTAAATTATTGATTTAAGTTATTGCATTTTTCAGCACTAGCATTTTGTCTCTTTGAAAAAATGACTTCCAGTTTTCTTCTGGAAATATCATTCTCACTCTCTTAAAATCTGTATCAGATAAGCCATTAACTTAATCCCCTGTGGTTCTGTTGGTAGCCTCTTCATTTCCTTGGTTTTCCAATGTGATCTGTCTCCTCATATACCTGATTATTTCTGATTTAGTGCAAGATATTGCATAGGAAAAATTATGTTGATAAATGAGGTCTAGAATAGTAACTTCTACAGAAGATTTGCTTCTGGCAGGTGATGGGAAACCGAACCATTTCAGGTCTCTGTTTTTCAGTTGAGTTGATGTTTGCAATCTGGGCTTTGGCATCTGTGAAGGCTGGTCAGTTTTGGTTCATCCTTATCCTTAGGGTAGAGCTTTTCTGGGTCCCAACTCAAAAATCGAGTGGTCTTCCAAGCTTTTCCATTTTTCATATTTAAAATGGTTGCAAAGCTGTATCAACTTGTTAGTCATTTGAAATTTTCTACTGTCTTTCTCCCAGCATTGGCAGGTACCTTTAGAGAAAAAAAAAACCCCAAACTGTCGGGCTCACCTCTATTTTTTTCTCTCTAATAATTTGACAATTCTCTAGTGACTTTAAATAGTTTCTTTAAGAAATTATTTTGTAGCTCAGTTTTTTTCAGTTGTCCTAAGTAGGCTTGTTCAAAATTACCTAATTCATCATTGCCGGAAACAAACCTACCTTTAGAGTAAGCCCCTATTTTTTCCCCGAGCCTTTCTCCCTTATAAGGGCATTATGAAAATCGAATTAATCTATGTAAAGTGCTGGATAAAACAATTCATATGGGAAGCACCATGTGAGATTTTGGTATTAGAATTTTCTTATGAGGACACATGCTGAAGAGTAGGTGGGTTGAAGATAGACATTTAGTAGAGCATCTAATAAATCACATTTTCATTGTGGAAAATGAAAATGCCTATTTTCATAATGTGGAAGGTAAAGCTGGACTTTCCCTGTTTGACTACAGACACAGAAAATGGAGCTTTCATTAACAACCTTTGTGACTAACAGGATTGGGAGGGCGGACAGGTGGGGACTTTCATCAGGCTACACGCAGAATGTCTGATCTGAAGATATAATGGGGTAATAGTTAAAAAGAACTTAAGTTCTAGTAACAAGAAGGCACGTCCAGAACAGAAAACCCAGCTTCCTCTAGAATAGCTGTCCTTCTCAGTGATGTGACCAGAGTTATCTCCAGTTTTTCCCAAGAGATTGCTGGACGTCAAAATGCTGCTGCTGGTTGACGGCCACTGGTGAGTGCTGGTGTTTCCGGGTGTCTGAGTAGGTGGCTGAATCACTTACTGCTCACCTACTGCTCCTCCGCCTCCTCCCCGCCTGGCATGTAAAGACCTGTGTGGTGAGGGCACTCTACAGGACTTCTGTGTCTTCTTGGCTCAGTGATGCTCTTCTAATCATCTCTGATCATTCATCTTGACAGATGCACATCCTCTAATGGGATGCGAGTGGTTTTGTGCGGCTTGGCCTTGGCATCCTCATAGGATACAAAGCAGGGCAAAGATAGTGGGGTGGATGTTGTGGGGAAAAGTACCTTGCTTTGTGAGTTACCTTTGAAACTCTAATTTGATCACATAGTGTCCACACTGTTTCTTGTTTTCTAAAGACCTGTTCAAAGTCTCGTTGTTCCTGTCCTCGAAAGAAAAGACACATGGATCTAAGGAGGCCTCACTGGCAGAAGATGTGTGGCCACTGCAAGGACAAGAGATTCTCCTGTGGCAACATTTACAGCTTTAGATGCATCATGTGACAGGCAGTGTGGCTTGAGCAGCTCACCCAGTCGCCTCTGGTCACTTACTGTGCTGGTCCCTTTTTGCACCTCAGCTCTGACCTGGTTGGGAAAACGCATTAGGCTTTTGTACTTTTTGTACATTGTTTAACAATTGTACGGTGTGAATAGAATCAAATAAATAAATGCATGTCAAATAGACCACAAAGGCACATGAATTGGTGGCTCCAGGGTAAAAATGTCAACGTAGCCTTGAAAAATGGTAGTGCCATCACTTTCATGAAGGCAATAATGAAGAGGAACAATATTGACTTGGTGGATGTTTCCATGCTGCATGGCCTAAGCACTGGGGATGTAGAAATGATCAAGGGGCAGGGCCCTTGCCTCTGAGTATACACCATAGTGAGACTTAGTAAGAGCCAGGAGTCATCACAAATCATCACAGTAGTCATCAGAAGCAGGCAATTTTGTACCTTTCCTGGTAGTCAAGGAGAGGGGGCCCAAATCTGTCAACCTGTCGTTAACTAGCTAGCTTCTCATTTAACTTTAAAAGGAACATCACTGCTCCCACTCAGGCCTGATGACTCCACTTGGCCCCACCACTTCTACCTATTCAGGGGCTGCGCTCCTGCACAACTGTCCTCTCCCCACTGTACTGTCGTCTTCTCCCTACTGCATTATCCCCATGGATACAAAGACCCATTCAGTACCAACCCTTTCCCTTAGTCCCCCTTTCCTTGTCACCAATTTCTATGTGGCCCATCCACGTTATGCTAAAAACATGAAGACTGTTTGATTGATTTACTCAATGAATTATAAAGCAAAGTCACCTGAGGGAGGAAGGGAGGGAGAAACGGTCATCCCAGGTACTGGGAATCAGAACTTATCAGGGAGATACAATTGAGCTGGCACTGAAAGCTTGTATTGGGATTTGACCTGTTGGAGATACACATGGTGGCAGTTGTGTTCATGTCACGTCACACTCAAGCAGATGCAAAAGTAGTGAATTTCATGTTTAACGACCTGAGTAAGATGGAGGAAATTTGTGAATATCAGCAAGGAAGTGATGAAAGTCCCTAAAATTTCTTTTTGGGTTCAAATGTGTTTTTTTCTCTTTTTAAAGCAGATTGATTTAGGGTGACATTGGCTCATAACACATATAAATGTCATGTGTACAACTTTATAACATAACATCTGTATACTGTATTGTGTAGTCACACTCCAAAGCATCCTCCCATCACCATTGTTTGAACCCCTTTCTCTCTTTGCCTTCCCCCAACACTGCGGTAACTACCATTCCATTTTCTCTATGAGTTTATTTTTGTTTTGTTTGTTCATTGGGTCAAACAAGATCCATCCATGTTGTAGCAAATAGCAATCCATGATCTATCTATGCTGGTGCAAATGGCAATATTTCATCTTTTTGGTGTTAATGTGTGGGCTGAGTAGTAGTATGTTGTACTTATCCCATCGTCTGTTGAAGGACACTGAAGTTGTTTCTGTGACTTGGCTATTGTAAATGATGCTGCAGTGGATATACAGGTGCATATATTTATAAATGTTTTCAAAATTTTGGAGTAAATACTTAGAAGAGGGATTACTGGGTCACATGATAGTTCTTTTAATTTTTTAATTTTTTTTTAAATTAAAAGTGTTGGGGTGGCATTGGTTAACAAATTCATATAGGTTTCAAGTGTCCG
Source organism: Cynopterus sphinx (assembly GCA_030015415.1). NCBI lineage: Eukaryota > Metazoa > Chordata > Mammalia > Chiroptera > Pteropodidae > Cynopterus > Cynopterus sphinx. The sequence continues at coordinate 36,274,629 of CM057390.1, read as the reverse complement.
GTTCAATAATATATCATCCATATATTGCATTGTGTGTTCAACCAAAGTTTAGTTTCTTTCTGCCACCATATATTTGACCTCTTTCACTCCTATCTACCTTCCTCTTCCCTCTTCCCTCAGGTAACCACTAATCTGCTGTTTCCATGACTTTGTTTGTCATGTTTGTTGCTTTGAGTTTTATGTCCTGCATATAAGTGAAATCTTACGGTTCTTAACTTTTTCTGTCTGACTTCTTTTGCTTCGCAGGATAAATCACAAGATACAATCATGTTGCCCAGTCGCAGTGTTGTATCCTTTCTTATGGCTCAGTAATATTCTATCAGACATATAGCACATCTTCTTTATCCAGTTATCTATCAAAGGACACTTTGCTTGTTTCTATGGCCTGGCCACTGTGAGTAATGCTGCTGTGAACATCAGTGTGCACACATCTTTGTGGATAAATGTTTTCAAGGTTTTTCTTGGATAAAAAAAAAAAAACAAACAAAACAGTAGAGGGACTGCTGAGTCATATGGTAATCCTATTAGTTTTTTGAGTAAACTCCATACTGTTTTCTTCAGGACACTTGTTATTGCTTGTCCTGTTGATGAGAGCCATTCTAACAGGTGTGAGATGGCTTGTCATTGTGGTTTTGATCTCAATTTCCCTAACAGCTAGTGAAGCTGAGCATCTTTTCATATGCCTGTTGGCCATTTGCATGTCTTCTTGGGAGAAGTGTCTATTCAGGTCCTCTGCCTATTTTTTAATTGGATTGTTTGCTATTTTATTGTTGAGTTGTATATTGTACAAGTTCTTTGTATATTTTGGATATGAGGCCCTTATTGGAGGTGTTGTTTGCATATCTCTTCTTCCATTTGGATGGTAGCCTCTTTTTCTTGTCGAAGGTTTCCTTTGCAGTGCAGAATCTTTTCAGTTTGATGTTGCCTCATTATTTATTTATTTGTTTGTTTGTGTTTGTTTATTTGTTTGTTTTTACTTTTCTCTTGCCTTTGAGATCAAATTCCTGAAATCTTCTTTAAGCCCAATGTCCGTGAGTTTACTTGCTATGTTTTCTTCTATGCAGTATATAGTTTCAGTTCTATATTCAGGTCTCTGATCCATTTTTAACTAATTTTGGTATATGGTGACAGCAATCTGGTTTCATTCTTTTTCATGTGGCTTCTCAGTTTTCCCAGTACCATTTATTAAAGAGACTTTTCTCCACTGTATGTTTTTGGCTCCTTTGTTAAAAATTATTTGCCCATATATGTAGGGGTTTGCTTCTGGACTCTCAATTCTGTTCCATCCATCTGTGTGTCTATTTTTCTGCCAATATCATGATGTTTTGATTGTCACTTTGAAGTATAATCTGGAGTCAGGCAGAGTGATGCCTCCAGCTTTGTTTTCTTTCTCAGGATTGCTTTGGCTATTTGGGTGTGCATGTGCTTGTGCATGTGTATGTGCGTGTGTGTGTATGTGTGTTTACATATACATTTGATGATATTTTTGTTCGTTTACTTTAAAATATGCCATTAGGATTTTTATGGAGATTGCATGAAATCTGTATACTGCTTTGGGTAATATGACCATTTTAACTGTTGATTCTTCCAATCTATTTGTGTTTTCTTCAATTTATTTAAAAATGCCTTATGGTTTTCAGTGTATAGGTTCTTCACATACTTTGTTAGGTTTATTTCTAGATATTTTCTTCTTTTTGTTGCAATTGCAGAATAAATTGTATTTTTTTTTCATTTTCTGAAAATTCATTTTTAGTGTACAGGAATGCTATGGGTTTTTGTATATTGATTTTGTATCCCAAAACTTTATGGTATTTGCCTATTGTTTCTTACAGTTTTTTAGTTGAGTCTTTGGGGTTTTCTCTATAGGGAATCATGTGATTTACAAAAAATGATAATTAGACTTCTTCATTCCCAAATTGGATGCTTTTTATTTCTTTTTCCCAATCACTCTAGCTAGGATTTCCAACACTGTATTGAATAGCAGTGATGATCCTGGACAGCCTTGTCTTGTTCCCGATCTTAGAGGGAAGGTTTTCAGTTTTTCACCATAAAGTATGATGTTGGCTGAGGGTTTGCCGAACATGCTCATTATTATGTTAGGTACTTCTATGCCCATATTATTTATTAAGTGTCTTAATTATAAATAGATGCGGTATCTTGTCAAATGCTTTTTTGCATCTATTGATACGATCATTTATTTTTATCCTGTATTCTATGTGGCATATCACATTAATCAATTCGCATCTATTAAATAATCCTTCTTATGCCCCTAGAATGAAGAATACTTGATCATGATGTATAATCTTTTCAATTTATTGTTGTATTCAATTTGCTAGTATTTTGTTAGGATTTTTGCATCTGTGTTTATGAGAAATATTCAACTATAGTTTTCTTTTTCTTATCATAACCAGGTTTTGGTATCAGAGTAATGTTGTCCTCATAAAATGTGTTAGGAAGTATTGCCTCTTTAATTTTTTGGGAAAGTTGGAGAAAAGGAATTAAATCTTCTTTGAATGTCTGGAAGAATTCACTAGTGAAGCCCTTTGGTTCTGGACTTTTACTTTTTGAGAGGGTTTTGATGGTTGTTTCTATTGACATGTCATTGGGCTATTTAGATTTTCCAGGTTCATGATTCAGTCTAAGAAAGTTATATATGCCTAAGAACTTGGCCATTTTTTCTATGTTATTGATTTGATCACACGTAATCTTTCATAGTATTCTTGTATGATCCTTTGTATTTCGGTGGTGTATATCAAACCTTTCATTTCTGATTTTATTTGTGTCTGTTCTCTTTTCTTTTTCTTTTTTCTTGTTTCTTATTGACGTTTAAGCCTCCTGGATTTCTGCTTCTGGGATACAAATGCCCTCTATTCTCTGGGGAGAGCTGCATGTCTCCTCTGTGACCAGGTGGCCTGAGTCCAGGGCTCCACCCTGTGGGAGAATGTGAAGGGTGATGGGGAGCCAGGCCTTGGGAATCCCAAGAAATCCTGGTGCTGCCCTGACAGTCAGATGCAGCGCTGCATGGCTTCCTTCTGGATCGGCCCAAGTGCGCAGGGTTCACGTGGATTGGAAGGCCAGCAATGTGCACGTGCGCGTGCGTGCGCACGCGTGTGTGTGTCCATCTGTTTGTTTGTCTGTCACCCTTCCAGTGATGCTGGCCTCCAGGCTTTGGTCACCTAGCTTCTGTGCACCCGGGCCTGTTGCCAGGCCCCCTGTAGTGTGTGTGCCTCTGACTTGCTGCTGCATTTTCCCCTGTGGCTCACTGCTAGCTCTGGCTGGGAGGGAGGCAGCCAGACTCTGACTCATCTTTCTGCCTGGCAATGCCAGATGCTGACACATAGTCATTACCCCTCAGCATTCGGTCTTTGCCCCCTTCACTGCACTCTGCTGCGCGGAACACCCTGATCACTCAGTCAGGGCTGCACGTGGCTTCGATGAGATGACAGAGGGCAGGGCTTTTGGGCTGTGTTCTGCAGCGCTTGTTTCCCTTCCCCTCTTTTTTCCCCTCTCCCTTCCTCTGCCTTCAGATGCTCTGGGCACTCATCTCAGATGTGCTTGTGTGCAGACTGGGTGTTATCTGCTGGACTGTAGCTCTTCCCTTTGTCATAATTTCAAGGGGAGAGATAGGGAGATCCCTCATGCTGCCTTGCTTCTCACGACACTCTTAGTTTTTTGAGGAACTTCCACACTATTATCCATAGTGGCTGCACCAAATGTGCGATCCCACCAGCAGTGTCTGAGGATTCCTTTCCTCCACATCCTTGCTAGCATTTGCTACCTCTTGTCTTATTGGTAATAGCCATTTATACGGGCATGAAGTGGTATCTCATTGTGGTTTTGGTTGCATTTCCCTTTAAAAAATTTTATTTTTCAATGACAGTTGAGTTACAATATTATATTAGTTTTAGGTGTACAGCATAGTGATTAGACACCTACATAACTTGTGAAAAAACCTCCCTGACACTATACATAGTTACTGCAATATTATCAACTGTATTCCCTATGCTGTACTTTACATCCCCGTGACGTTTTTTAACTGGCAATTTATACATCTTAATCCCTTCCTCCTTTTCACCAACTTTGCAAATCTCTTCGCATCTGGCAACCGTGGATGCATAGAAGATTTTCTTTTTTGTATCTATGTGTTTGTGATTGTTTTGTTTGCTTATGTTGTTTTTTAGATTTCTCATATGGTCTTTGTCGTTCTCTGCCTAGTTATTTCACTCAGCATAATACCTTTCAGGTATATATTTACCACATCTTCTTCATCCAGTTATCTATCTATTGGTAGGCACTTAGGTTGCTTCTGTATTTCACCTATTGTAAACAATGGTGCAGTGAAAAGAGGGGTGCATTGTCTTCTCAAATTAGTGTTCTGAAAATTTTTGTTTAAATACCCAGAAGTAAAATTGCTAGATCATATGGTATTGAATACATTGTCTTTACCCCATTGTAGAGCCTTGCCTCCTTTGTCATTTTAAGTAATTATATAGGCATGGGTTTATTTCTTGGCTCTCTATTCTGTACATTGAGCTATGTGTCTGTTTTTATGCCAGTACCATGCAATTTTTTTTAAGGACCATGTTTATTGCAACCAGAGGCTTTTCTCATCAGTACATTGTGGGTTCAGACTGCAATACCTTACAAAAAATCAGCATGGTGATGTCCTTTTTCTGTTAACACCTCTGATTCATATGGGGCTATTTTGAAGGGCCCATTTCGGATTAATCTGAATTTGAATCATGGAACAAAAAACATGGCTGTTGAAGGGAAATAATTTATTCACTAAATTGCTACAAAAGAATATTGAAGATTTTCTAATAAGTTGAAGTCAGGCTTCAGATCAACATATTTCTAAAGCAGGAAGGATTTGAGGCCTCTCAATTGGGCCTTGGAACTCTAGATGAGAAGGGTCCATATTGAATTGAGGCTCTGGAAACACCTCCTTCCACACTTTACGGAAGAGGATGTGCCTAGAAAGACCTGTATTCCTAAATTTTCTGGGGCAACACAGTGTTTTTTAATAAAAACCATCGTGTGTGTGTGTGTGTGTGTGTGTGTGTGTGTGCGCACGCGCGCGTGCGCGACACATCATCTGACTTTCTTACAGAAATAAGCTCTCTTTACTCAGGGCAACCTCTACCCACATCGTACAAAATTCCTACAAAACAGCTCTTTTCATGATGGCGTTCACAGTGTTAGATGTTAGCATCGTCCAGATGGCTCATAGACAACATGTGTCAACGCAATTCTTTAGCGATGCGACAGACCTTTCTGAGCGTAGCTTTTCACAAGACAGATGCAATGCGTTTGATGTGCAACTCACCACCTTTCACAGGGTGGAATACAGAAACTATGAAGCAGAACTTGGGTATTGAACCAAGAGCCAATTTTGTTGACTACCACTGGTTGAGTTCATTCTGGCATAAGCCTTTTCTTTAATACATCCCCAGATTCCTCCACCCGCTTCGTATGAAATCCCAACAGAACACCTGTTTCCATGACTGCCTTCACAGTTGAGATGTTAGCGGCATCCAGAGACACTACCATAGAACAGCTGTCAACTTTAGTCTTACAGCCATTCAGCAGGCAAATCTTAGGAAAGCTTTACACAGAGCGTATATAGTTTGTTTGTTGCACAACTCAGAACCTTTCATCGGGTTAAATACAGAACATGTGAAGATAAATGACTGCATTCAATCAAGAGCCTATCTGATTTACAGCCACTGGTTGAGTCATTTCTGGCATAAGTCTCCATTCCACTCAGAGCAACCTCTACCCGCTTCGTTCAAAATTCCAACATCATAGTACTTTTCACTGTCTCCTTTGACATGGTGAGATAATTGATGTATCCTAGCACTCCTTTTGATATTACATGAAAACTCTCCTCTTACGGCCTTGCGTCAGACCATTCTGATCGTCGCTCTGCACTCATTTGGTATACATGATGCATTTGTTGCAGAACTCAAAATCTTTCATAAGCTAGACTCCAGAACATGGTAAGAAAGAAACAGTGTGCCGAGACAAGAGGCAATCTGCTTCCACAGCACCAGAGACCCCATTGCCAAAAAAGGCTCCAATCCACTCCGGGCAACCTGTCACCGCTTCGGACGAAATTCCAACAGAACACCTGTTTTCGCTGACTGCTTTCAGAGTTTTCGATGTTCGCAGCATCCGGGGATGCCTATATACAAAAGAATTCAACTCTCTTCCTACAGCAACATGCCGGGCAACACTTAGCATAGCTTTTAAATCACCTGGAGTATACAATGCATTTTGTGTATCACTCAATAACTTTCATGGGGTTGAATCCAGAACATAGGAAGATGACAGTAGTTGCCTGAAATCGAAGTTAGTATGCAGGACATTCACCATATAACGTCATTACAGAAATAAGCTGCCTGCCCTCAGGGAAACCTCGACCCGCATGGTACGAAATCCAAGATGAACAGCTGCTTTCACTAAGCACTGTTTTGGTTTCAGCTGCTAGCAGTTTCTCCAGATGCTTACATATAACAGATTTTGAGAATACATTTATGTCCATGCATCAGGCCAATCTCGGGATAGCGTTGCACTCGGCTTCTACAATGTGTCTGGTGCGCAATTCGGAAATGTTCAAGGGAGCAATACAGAACAAGTGAAGAAAGAGTACTCTTTGAAACAAGAGCCAACGTGTTGACAAGCACTGCTTGAGTCCTTTCTGGCATCAGGCTCCATTCCACTTGGAGGCACCTCTACTCGCTTCGTACGAAATTCCAACATCACAGCTGTTCTTACGGACTGTCTTCCCAGTGTTTGATGTTAGCAGCATCCAAGCATGCTTCTATAGAACAGAAGTCATCTGTCCTCTGATAGCATTGACGCGGGCAATTCTGAGAATATCCTTTCACTCCTACGGCATAGACAAGGCATGTGTTGCACAACTCCACAGCTTTCCTCAGGTCCATTCCAGAACGTGGCAAGAAGAAAACAGTGTACTGACACAAGAGCCAATCTGGATTAAGAGCACCGTTTGACTTCATTTCTGAAAATGGCTCCAAATCACTCAAGGCAGTCTCTCTCCTCTTTGGACGGCATTCCAACATGACACCTGTTTCCACTGAGTGCTTTCACAGTTTCCATGGTAGCAGCATTTAAGGAGGCTTATATACAACAAATGTTAACTTTAGTTCTGCAGCAATGCGGCAGGCAGTTTTCAGCATCGCGTTACAATCCCTTGTTATATACAAGGCATTTGGTGTACAACTCAACAACTGTCATAGGATTACATCCAAAACGTAGAATGAAGACATTAGTTTACTGAATGAGCCCATCTGGATTCACAGCACCATCTGATTTCCTTGCAGAAATAAGGTCTCTTTACTCAGGGCAACCTTCACCCACGTCGTGTGAAATCCCAACAGAACAGCTCTTTCCATGACTGCCTTCACAGTTGAGATGTTAGCGGCATCCAGAGACACTACCATAGAACAGCTGTCAACTTTAGTCTTATAGCCATTCAGCAGGCAAATCTTAGGAAAGCTTTACACAGAGCGTATATAGTTTGTTTGTTGCACAACTCAGAACCTTTCATCGGGTTAAATACAGAACATGTGAAGATAATGACTGCATCCAAGAGCCTATTTTTTTTACAGCCACGCGTTGAGTAATTTTGGGCATAAGTCTCCATTCCACTCAGAGCAACCTCTACCTGCTTCGTTCGAAATTCCATCATCATAGCACTTTTCACTGTCTCTTTTGACATGGTTAGATAATTGCAACATCCAAACGCTCCTATATATAATAGATGACAACTCTCCTCTTACGGCCTTGCATTGGCCCATTCTGACCGTCGCTTTGCACTCTCTTGGTATACACGATGCACTTGTTGCAGAACTCAAAATCTTTCATTAGGTAGATTCCAGAACGTAATAAGGAATAAACAGTGTGCCGAGACAAGAGGCAATCTGCTTCAACAGCACCTTTTGACCCCATTGCTGATATAGTCTCCCTTCCACTCCAGGCATCTTGTCCCCACTTCATATAAAATTCCAACAGAACACCTGTTTTCACTGACTGCTTTCATAGTTTTTGATGTTTGCAGCATCCAGGGATGTCTATATATAACAGAATCCAACTCTCTTTCTACAGCAATGCTCCAGTCAATTCTTAGTATAGCTTTTCAATCACCTGGCGTATACAATACATTTTATGTATCACTCAATAACTTACATGGAGTGAATCTAGAACATATTAAGATGACATTAGTTTACTGATAAAAATAAGTTAATCTGGATTATCTTCACCATATATTTTCATTACAGAAATAAGCTGCATCCACTCAGGGCAACCTCTACCCGCATGTGCTGAAATCCAAAATAATCACTGCTTCTTCTAAACGCTTTCACAGTTTTAGCTGGTAGTAGCATGTAAGGATTCTTACATAGTTGTGCATAAATATAATGTATATGTCAAGTGAATGAAAAGCTATGCTGACTATTGTCTGCTGTATTACTACAAGAAGAGTGTTGACATCTGTTGTAAATAGGCATCCTTGGATGCTGTGAACCTCTAAAACTGTGAATGCAGTCAGTGAAAAGAGTTGTTAATTTGTAATTTTGTACGAAGCATGTAGATTTTTCATGAGTAAATTGGAATCTATTTCAGCAATGGAGTCAACTAGTACTGTGAAACCAGATTGGCTTTCATTTTAATATACTATTTTTGTCTTACCATGTTCTGGAATCAACCTCATGAAAGTTTTTGATTTGTGCAACAACTGCATTGTCTATGCCAAATGAGTGAAGTTATCCTAAAAATTTTCTGCCACATTGCTGTAAGAGGAGAGTTAACATCTGTTCTTTATAAGCATCCTTGGATGTTGCTAACATCTAACACTGTGAAGGCAGTCAGTGAAAATAGCTGTTATGTTGGAATTTCATATGAAGCGAGATGTTTCTCTGGACTGGAGCTTTATGCCATCAAGGAGTCAAGCAGTGGCTGTAAACAATTTGGCTCTTGATTCAAACAGTACTTTTTTTTCACATGCTCTGTATTATTGTCTTGATAATTTCTGAGTTTTGCACCTAAAACATTGTATATGCTGAGTGGAGAGCTATCTGAAGATTGGTCTGCTGCATTGATGGAAGTGGAGAGTTGAAATCTGTTATATGTATGCATCTTTAGATGCTGTTACCAGGTAAAACTGTGAAAGTGTTTTGTGAATGCAGCTGTTATGTTGGATTTTGTACCATGTGGGTAGAGTTTGCCCTGAGTGACTAGACCTATTTCTGTAGTGGAGTCAAATGGTATTGTTAAACCAGTTGATTCTTTTCTCAGCATACTAAAGTCTTATCCACTTGTTTTGTATTCCATTCTATGAAACTTTTTGAGTTGTACACCAAATGCTTTGTATGTGCCAAGTGATTTTGAGCTATGATAACAATTGCCCTCTGCATTGCTGTAAGTGGAGAGTTGACATGTGTTGGATGCTGCTAACATCAAAATCTGTGAAAACACTTAGTGAAAACAGTTGTTATGTTGGAATGTCGTACGAAGCAGGTACAGGTGGCCCTTAGTGGAATGGAGCCTATATGTGTAACATACTCAACCGGTGCTGTTAAATTAGATTGGCTCCAGGTTCAGTCCACTGTTTCCTTCTTCAAATGTTCTGGAATCAACCTAATGAAAGTTTTTGAGTGGTACACCAAATGCATTTTATATACTACTTGAATGAAAAACTATCTTAAAAATAGCCTGCTGCATTGCTGTAAGAAGAGAGTGGACATCTATAAGATGTCGAAACTTTGGTGCTGCGAATATCTGAAACTGTGACAGCAGTCAGTAAGAACAGCTGTTATGTTGAAATTCCATATGAAGCAGGTAGAGATTGCCCTGAGTGGAATAGATCCTTATGCTGAAACAACTCAACCTGTGGTTGTAAACAAGATTGCCTCTTGGGCCAATACAGTATTTTTATTCACATGTTCTGTATTCCACCCTATGAAAGTTTCCGAGTTGCACACAAAACACACTGTATATGTCAAGTGAAAAGCTATCCCATGATTGGCTGGCTGCTATGCTGTAAAAGTTGAGTTGACATTTCTTATATGTAAGCATCCTTGGAAGCTTCTAACATCTAAGACTGTAGAAACGCTTAGTGAAAATAGCTATTCTTTTGAAATTTCGTACGATGCTTGTAGACGTTGCCCTGAGTGGAATGGAATCTATTTCTGTAATGGACTCAAATGGTGTTATAAAACAAAACTGTCTTTTGTTTCAGCACACTAGTCTCTTCTTCACATGTTTTGGATCCAACTCTGTGATAGTTTTTGAGTTGTGCAGCAAATGCATTTTATATGCCAAGTGAGTGAAAAGCTATGCTAAGAATTGCCCCCCGCATTGCTGTAAGAGGAGAGTTGACATATGTTGTATATCAGCGTCCTTGAATGCTGCTAACATCTAAAACTGTAAAAGCAGTCTGTGAAAAAAAGCTGTTATATTGCACATGAAAATTTATCATCAGGGTGCCTGCCAAATTGCACTATTTAAAGATGTGACATCTGTTGTACATAAGCATCCTGAACACTTCTGACACATAACGCGGATGAAAGTGATACCTGAATCCCCAGTGCTAGTATAGAGGAAATTTGTAGGAGGCGGATTCAAAATTCCCTAATATTCAAGGCATTCTCCTTCCTGAAAATCATGCAAGCTCCATGATTAATGAGATTGCATCATGTACCATTACAATAGTTCTCACTTTTGATGTACAGGATATCAATCACTATTGGAGTTAGGGGTAGATTCTAACACACATGAAAAGATATTTTTAATACTTGTGCTTGGTAACACAGAAGCACAGTTAATGGTTCTAAGCTATTATAGCTTTGTTTTGTGAAATCTCTCATTGCACTCTAGCAATGTAAAGTATAAAATTCTTATCTATATTTTCTTGGCCTAGTACCCTTTGTTCTTGAAGTGCACTAAGCATATTGTATATTGCACATGAAAATTTATCATCAGAGTGAATACCCAATTGCACTATTTAAAGATGTGACATCTCTTTTAGTTAAGCATCCTCAACGCTTCTGACACATACCAAGTATGATAGTGATAAGTTAATACCCAGAGGTATTTTAGTGGAAATTCGTAGGAAGCGGGTTCAGGATTTCCTGGTATTCAAGGCATGCTCCTTGCTGAAAATCAAGCAAGCTCCATAATTAATGAGATTTCATCGTGTACGATTATAATAGTTCTCACTTTTAGTGTATGGGATATCAATCACTTTTTGAGTTAGGGATAGTTTGTATCACACAAGAAAACCTATTTTGAATACTTGTGTTTAGTAACACCGAAGTGCAGCTAACTGTCCTAAGCTATTATAGCTTTGTTTTCTGAAATCTCTCCCTGCACTCTAGCAATGTAAAGTGTAAAATTCTCATCTTTATTTGTTCTGTCCTACAACCCTTTGTTTCTTGAAGTGCATCAAGCACCTCGTATATTGCACATGAAATTTTATCATCGGTGTGCCTGCCGAATCACCCTTTTGAAAGATGTGCCATCTGTTTTAGGTATGGATCCTGAATGCTTCTGACACATATCAAGTAGGAAAGTGGTAAGTCAATCCCAAGAGGTACTATAGTGGAAATTTGTAGGAAGCGGGTTTATGTTTCCCTGGTATTCAAGGCATCCTCCTTGTTGAAAATCAAGCAAGCTTCATGATAAATGAGATTGCATCGTGTACCATTACAATAGTTTTCTCACTTTTGATGTATGGGATATCAATCACTATTGGAGTTAGGGATAGTTTGTATCACACAAGAAAACCTTTTTCGAATATTTGCGCTTGGTAACACAGACGCGCAGTTAAGTGTTGTAAGCAACTATAGCTTTGTTTTGTAAAATCTATCACTGCACTCAAGCAATGTAAAGTGTAAAATTCTCATCTGTTTTTGCTTTGGCCTACAACGCTTTGTTTCTTTGAAGTGCACCAAGCATATCATATATTGCATATGAAAATTTATTACCAGAGTGCCTGCCAAATTGCACTATTTAAAGATGTGACATCTGTTTTAGGTAAGCATCCTGAACACTTCTGACACATACCAACTATGAAAGTGATAAGTGAATCCCATAGGTACTATAGTGGTCATTCGTAAGAAGCGGGTTCAAGTTTTCTTGGTATTAAGGCATCCTCCTTGCTGAAAATTAATGACATGATTCATGACATGACAAGATGTGCACCATGCCCACTGTAGATGATTCATGACATGACGTGATGTGCATCAAGCCTCCTGTACTTGATTCATGACATGACATGATGTGCACCAAGTCCCTCGTACATGATTTATGAGATGACGTGTTGTGCACCAAGCTACCCGTCCATCATCCATGACATGATGTGATGTGCACCAAGCCCCTTGTAAATGATTCATGACATGACGTGATGTGCAACATGCAACCCATACATGATTAATGACATGATGTGATGTGCGCCAGGCACCCCATACATAATTCATGACAGGACGTTCTGTGCACCACACCCTCCGTACATGATTGATGATATGACATGATGTGCACCACCCCACCCATAAATGATTCATGACATGAGATGATGTGCCCCACATCCACCTTAGATGATTCATGACACGAGTTGATGTGCGCCGAGCTCCCCGGACACGATTCATGCCCTGACATGATGTACGCCGAGGCCCCGGACACAATTCCTGACATGACATGATGTGCGCCGAGCCTTTTGGACACGATTCATGACATGACGTGATGTGCGCTGAGGCCCCTGGACACGATTCATGTCAGAAGATGATGTGCGCCGAGCCACCCGGACAAGATTCATGATATGTGTGCGCCGAGCCCCCTGGACACAATTCATGACATGACTTGATTTGCGCGAGCCCCCCGGTCACGATTCACGACATAACCTGATGTGTGCCGAGCCCCCCGAACATGATTTATGACATGACATGATGTGCACCAAGCCCCTTGGACAGGATTCATGATATGACATGATGTGCGCCGAGCCCCTCGAATATGATTCATGACATGACATGATGTACGCCGAGCCCCCCAAACACGATTCATTACCTGACATGATGTGCACTGAGCCCCCCAGGCACAATTCATGACACGACATGAAATGACATGACATGACATGTAATGACACAAAATGACACGACACAACATGACATGACATGAAATGAAATGAAAAAGTGCGAAAGACATCATATGCAGTTAATAGCTGATTGAAAGTGTGAGGATCGTTTCCAGTTTCACATATAAGCAGCTTGGAAATTATCCATTATCCTAAAAAATATTAAAAGCTGAACAGTTTTGAAAAAATCTCAGATCTTTCTGGATGTGCAGATGCTTCTCAGCTTTCAATGAGTTTCTGTCTAGATATGCCTATCATAAGTTGAAAACATTGCAAGTCAAAAATGCATGCAGTCCTACATCACAGAGAACCGGTAGTTTCCCTCGCAATCTTGTGGATGACTGGGGGCTGTGGACACCACCACTGCCTGGCATCATGACAGGGTATTGCTAGCCTAGGAAAAGATCAAAATCCAAAAGCTGTATAATACAGACTACTGAATATGTACTGCTTTCAACCATTGTTAAGTCAAAACAGTTAGTCAAACTATTTCAAGGAAGGGACCATCTGTATTAAAGGAAAGAACACATAGCAAATAAATACTTCCAAGACTGGGAGGCAGATGGGGCAAGAATAGGTCATCCTGGCACAAACTGCCAGGGGAGTGTGTTGGGATAAGAAAGTGGGAACTGTACTTGACCACTTGCAGAAAGCTCTCTCTGTTGTGCCCAAAGTTGTGAATCCCAGAAAACCACCAAGGAGCCAACACTGGTGCAATCACATGAGGGTTTTTATTCAGACTCGAGTCCGGACTCTTGACCGATACTGATGCAGCAGTATTTGAACGAGAGCCCCGAACTCTGGGGAAGTGGGTATTTATACAGAGCAAGCACGGGAATTCCAGACTTGTGCCTACCTGATTGGTTGTATCTAGGGTGGTGTGAGGTTAGGTACGGGTTGATTGTTTTTTTCTTTTCAGCAAGGCGTCACAGCAGCTGAAGGCATTTTTACCTTTCACTAAAGGAGGGTTTAGAGAAAAGCTAAGTCTTGAAAAAAACTAAGTCCCTTTCATTCCCCCCTCTCTCTGGATCCTAAGGAAGGACCCAATCATGGGTCTAGTGAGGTCTAATAGGCATGAGGAATAGGGATACATAGCATAGATAATATCATTGAAACCGACACGTGCGGTGCAGTCTTAGTTTTAAGGGATTGTTCTTGTCTTTTGGCTTTTCCATCCTGGAATGTAATCTCCGAGCACGGCAGAGGGGTCAGCTGGTCGGACATGGGTATAGTGGACCCAGGGGGTGACTCCGTTGACCTTGAGTGTGGTGGGGGTTGTCAGGATCCTGATGTAAGGTCCTCTCCAGCGTGACTGAAGCATTTCTTGTTGGTGTCTCCACACATAGACCCAATCACCTGGGTGGTAGTGGTGAGGTTCTGGAGGGGGTCCAGTCTCATAGAGGGCCTGTAGCATAGGCCAGACCTGCTCATGGGTCCATTGTAACATTTGGAGGGAGAGAAGAAGTTGTTGATCAAACTCAGCAAGCACCTCCGGTTTCAGTTTGGGAATAATGGGTGGAGGGATACCAAACATAATCTCAAAAGGTGTAAGTCCCATTTTGTATGGGGAGTTACTCATCCTATAAAGGGCAAAGGGGAGGAGAGTCACCCAGTCCCCGCCAGTCTCTAAGGCTAATTTGGTTAAGGTCTCTTTTAAGGTTCTGTTCACTCTTTCTACCTGCCCAGAACTCTGGGCCTGTATGCACAATGTCATTTCCAATCTGCCCCAAGAACTTGTGCTATCCCTTGTTTTACCTTGGAAACAAATCCTGGTCCATTGTCAGAGCCTATCTTAACAGGGAAACCATACCTTGGCAGGATGTCTTCTAGCAGCTTCTTGGCCACTGTGCTGTCTCATGTTTGGTGGGAAACGCCTCGGTCCAACTTGTAAAAGTGTCTACAAACACTTGCAAATACCTGTACCCATATTTTCCTGGCTTCACCTCCATGAAGTCTACTTCCCAGTAGGTGTCCGGCCTGTTTCCCTAAAATCTGGTGCCAGGGTTGAGCACATGGGCAGTATCATTTGTCAGTTGGCAAGCCTTGCAGCTTGCCACAATTTGCTCAGTTTTGGATCGACAGTCCTTGATAGTGATGCAAGCATGCCGCAGCAAGTCTTCCATTTTCCTTGTTCCCATGTGTGTAGCCCGATGCATTTTAGTTAGGACGTGCCATCCCAGTTCTTCTGGTAGAATGATGCTGCAGTCAGTGGCTCTCCACCAGTTATCTAAGCATTGAGTCATGGGCAAATGCTTAATCTGTTTTATGTTTTCGTCAGTGTAGGAGGGGGTGTCTGGCAGGTTAGGGGCACCCTGGTCTGGCAATGTGGTCAGTAGTGCATGGTCCACAGAAAGGGCTGCCTGTGGGGTGCATTGGTCAGCTAATTTATTTCCTCTGGGAACCAGGATATCAGATTTTTGGTGGCCTGGCCAGTGAATTATTGCCAACACTTTGGGTAGCCATAGGGCCCGTAGGAGATTGAGAATTTCCTCCTTATTTTTGATGGTTTTTCCTTCGGCAGTCAATAGTCCCTCTCTTTATAGATAGCTCCATGAATGTGGGCAGTGGCAAAGGTGTACCTACTGTCCATATAGACAATAAGGCATTTGTCTTTGGCCATGGTCAATGCTTTGGTTAGTGCGATCAGCTCTGCCCGCTGGGCTGAAGTCCCCAGAGCCAGTGGCTCTGCCCAGATAGTCTCAGGCTCGGTTGTTACAGCAGCCCCCGCATACCTTACACCGTTTTGCATGAAGCTGCTTCCGTTGGTATACCAGGTGGCATCTGCTTCTGCCGGCGGCTGATCTCGCAGGTCAGTTCTGACTCCATTAACGTGGGCCAGGATTTCCCTCCCCACAGTCATGGAGTGGTGTTTCCCAGTCCGGGTTGGGTAGGAGGGTGGCTGGATTTAGTGAGGTGGGTGTCTGGAACAGAATTCTGGTAGGGTTTAAGAGCAGCCCCTGGTAATGTGTCAATCGGGCATTACTTATTCATCTGTCTGGTGGCTGTTTGAGTAGCCCTTCAATAGCGTGTGGGGTGGTGACTTTTAGTTCGTGTCCCAAAGTTAATTTGTCTGCATCTCTGAACATGGTTAGTACCGAAGCGATGATTTGCAGACGGGGGGCCACCCAGCAGCGACAGTGTCCAGACGCTTGGAGAAATAAGCTATTGGCCTTTTCCATGGACAAATATACTGTATTAGCACACCTTTCGCTATTCCCTTGTTTTCGTCTATGTATAGGTAGAAGGGTTTGGTTAAATCAGGGAGCCCCAGTGCAGGTGCAGAAAGTAAGGCCTGTTTAAGACTATTGAAGGAGTTTTCCATGGTTTCCGTCCATGTAAACCCCTGGGTTTTTTTTTTGTTTTTTTTTTTGGTGGCCTCATAAAGGGGTTTAGCTATTTCCGCAAAACTTGGGATCCACAATCGGCAGTATCCTGAGGATCCTAGGAACTCACGCACTTGGCGGACATTTTGAGGACGTGGTATTCTCAATACAGTTTCCTTTCTTGCCTCCATGAGCCATCTCTGTCCCCCTCTTAATTTATAGCCCAAATAGCTTACCTCTGTCTCGCAGATTTGGGCCTTCTTGGCTGAGGCTCGGTATCCTAGGCTTCCTAGTGTAGAAAGCAAGTCCTTGGTGCTCCATAGGCATGTCTCCTGATCTTCAGTGGCTACTAGGATATCATCTACATACTGCAAAAGGGTTAATTCTGGGTGATTAGAGTGAAACTCACTTAGATCTTCATGTAGGGCTTCATCAAAGATGGTGGGCGAGTTCTTGAATCCTTGGGGGGGGGGGGAGTTGGTCCAGGTGAGCTGGCTGTGAATTCCATTCTCCGGGTCCGCCCACTCAAAAGCAAAGATGTTTTGGCTCTTAGGTGCTAGAGGCAAGCTGAAGAAAGCATCTTTTAAATCTAGGACTGTATATCAGGTTCGGGTAGCAGGCAACAAGCTGAGGAGGGTTTACGGGATGTGGGACCGTCAGGTGTGGGACACCCACTTGTTTACCTCACGCAAATCTTGGACTGGCTGGTAGTTAGTTGAATTTGGTTTTTGGACTGGCAATAGGGGAGTATTTCATGCTGACTGGCAGGGTTTTAATATGCCTAATTCAATTGCCAGCCTATGTTGAGCCAGTCCCGCTCCCCCTGTTTCGGCCTAGGCTTGAGGAAATGTCTGCAGCCAATATTCTAGGTTGGGCATTGGTGATGAGAGTGCCTGATGCTGGCAGTACTCATCTTCGAGGTTTGTAGCGAGGACCTGTATGGGATGTCCCTCTTTGTTTAGAATTTTTTTCCCTTCAGGGTGGAAGCTGATTTGCGCTCCTACCTTGGTGAGCAAATCTTGGCCTAATAAGGGGTAGGGACATTCTGGGATAGCCATGAATGAGTGCGATGCCTGGCCGACACCTAGATCCACTGATCTTTGGGTAGTCCATGAATATTGTTTCATCCCTGTAGCTCCCTTTAGCCATGAGGTCTTATCTGCCAATTTTCCTTGGGGTTGTAATAGAATGGAGTGTTGAGCTCCGGTGTCCACTAGAACATTTATAGGTTGCCCCTCCACTTTTAAAGTCGCCCTGGGCTTGGGGAGGGGTGCCGAACCCCATCGCCCCTAGTCATCAATGTCCTAGATGCCCAGGATAGTAATGGGGGTCTTTTTAGGTTTCTTGTTAGGACAATCTCTGACCCAGTGGCCCTCCTCTTTGCAATATGCACATTGGTTCCTGTTTATCTTAGGGTGGTTCCCTTGTGTGGAGTCTTCCTTACCTTATCCAGTGGGCAGTTTCTTAAGCTGTCTCTGTCATTCCTGTGGGCTATCTGCAGTCGTAGCCAGTAGTATCTTAGCCCAGTTTCAAGTTTGTCGGTTGTTTATTCTTGCCTGTTGTTCCTCTGGGCTCTCTCGGTTGTTAAAAACTCTTTCTGCCACAACTACCAGTTCCTGTAAGCTCTTTTCTCCTAATCTTTCTATTCTTTGCAATTTTCTTTTTATATCAGGAGAGGCTTGATTAACGAAAGCCATTACTATAGCAGCTTTATTCTCTGGAGCTTCCGGATCCATGGGGGTGTACTGTCTGAATGCCTCCATGATACTTTCTAGAAATGCTGCTGGACTTTCATCCCTACCTTGTTAAATATTATATACCTTAGCCAAGTTAGTGGGCTTTCGTGCAGGCACCCTGAGACCTGCCAGCAGAGTCTGGTGGTAGACCCAGAGTCTCTCCTTACCTTCTGCTGAATTGTAGTCCCAGTTTGGAAGAGAGAAAGGAAAAGTGGCATTTATGAGATCTGGATTCTGGGTGGGCTGTCTGTCATCTCCCAAGATTGACTTTCGGGCTTCCACCTGGATCCTTTCTCTCTCTTCAGTGGTAAAGGGGACCTGTAAGAGCTGTTGACAATCATCCCAGGTGGGCTGATGGGTAAAAAGAACAGTATCTAAAAGGCTAATAAGATCTTTGGGGTTTTCTGAAAACTTAGCATTCTGAGTTCTCCAGTTATACAGGTCACTAGTGGAGAATGGCCAATAATGCATTGGCTGTTCTCCTGCCTCATCTGGGGCCCTGCAGCATGCAAGGGGAGAACAGTTGAGTCAGCGGGTCCTTGGTTGGGGGCCACTCGATTGATTCAGCCCCATGTCCCTGCTGCAGGTCTGCACACAGGCATCCTTCCTTCAGGTACAGGAGCCAGTTCCCCCCCATCAGGTACAGCTAGTCCTACCAGTGGGGCTGTTGGAGGGAATTGATAGGATGGTGGAAAAATCAATTCCTCTGAGATGGTGTCCTGTAGGGCCAGGTAGAGGGAGGGTTTGGGCCCTTTAGGTTCCGATTCTCTCTGAGACTTTAGGACTGGATCCTGTAGAGCCAAGACCTTGGGCGTGGGACCTGCCCTGGATGGAAGGAAAGGTTTAAGCCATGGGGGGATTTTCAATCAGGTCCTGCCAGACCAAGATGTAGGGAATTTGGTCTGGATGGCCAATGGCCACAGGTCCCCGTCTTAAAGATGACATCTTTAACCTGTAAAAGAGTATTTAGATCAAATATTCCTTCTGGTGGCCAGTCATTGTTAAAGGATGGCCACTTGGAGGTACAGGAAATTCAAAATTTTCTTTCCTGACGTCTGTGCTCAAATTGTGAGCTCTTTCTCTAACGTCTGAAAAATGGTCAGTCATGAGAGATAGAGGGGTCGTCAGCGTCTGTCCCATTTCCTCTGTCAACACTAAGATCAAGACAATCACGACAAACAACAAACAGGTGCCTACAGAGAAAAACTTGCCATGGCCGTGGAGACAAATCCTAAAGAAAGTTGAGGGTATGTCGGACTGCAGTGGCATCCAACTTCCCTCGCAGATGAGGATTTTATCCTCCAGGTGGGAGCAAGAGACGTCTTTCAAGACCCCCGGTCGATGACCTGCCAGCGCATCCACCTAAGTCAATGCTGACATTGATACAGTTTGGAGCTCCTACAGATTCATACAGATTGGAACTTCTCGTTCCTGCAGATTACCGGCTTGTTTGCGAACAAAGACAAAGAAACACAGATAGATAGACAGAAAGTTGAGTGCACTCACCACCTGGCACTGGACCCTCCCGTTTGGAGATCCTTGGAGGTCTCTGGGATCCCGGACGAGCCCCCAAAAATGTGCCCAAAGTTGTGAATCCCAGAAGACCACCAAGGAGCCAACACCGATGCAATCACATGAGGGTTTTTATTCAGACTCAAGTCCAGACTCTTGACTGACACTGATGCAGCAGTATTGGAACGAGAGCCCCAAACTCTGGGGAAGCCAGTATTTATACAGAGCAAGTGTAAAAATTCCAGACATGTTCCTGCCTGATTGGTTGTATCTAGGGTGGTGTGAGGTTAAGTAGGGGTTGATTGGTTTTTTTCCTTTCAGCAAGGGGTCACAGCAGCTGAAGGCAGTTTTACCTTTCACTAAAGGAGGGTTTAGAGGAAAGCTAAGTCTTGAAAAAAACTAAATCCCTTTCAAATCCCAGATGGTACTAAGGACAAAAAGATGGAAAAGGATTAGACTGACTTGCAAATATTTAAATTTTGAAATTGGTACTTAAATACCAATCTAGGCCTATGTTTTAGTACTGCTACACTGATTTTAATTCAGACAAAAATGACTTACGAGTACATAGTTAATGATATGTAAAAATAATAGCTAGATAAAATGGTTAAGGACTGAGATAGTCCAAATGTCTGCAGCCCTGTTTGCACTTTGGCTATTCTTGTGGTACACTGCCTCAGAATGGGTGCTTCTGATGAGGATATTAAGGGTAAAGGCACTGAGAGCTTTTGTCTTTTAGTACTGTGGTATGTTAGAAATGAAATTTCAAATGGTCTAAATCCTGAGCCCCATTACCCTTTTGCAGAAACATTCCAGAGGGCATTTTATTTTAGTTCTAAAAATAAACCCAAATTAGGAATAGAGAGCTAAATGAGGGAGGACAACAAGGAGAACAAAATTCCCAGATTACTGCTACAGTGTTATTTAGATATTCAGCTCCTGTAACAGGGAAAGCTTGAAACAGAGAAAGAAAAAAAAATGAAGCTCTAGTGACACTCTTGGGACAAATGAAATGCTGATTTAGATTCTCCTGTCACGTACCTGGTGACAGGGTTCGTAGTTCGCTGTGCCTGAACTTTGTCTTTATTAAATGGTGCCAATATGAATTTATTAAAGGTCTGCCAAAATGTCCATTCATTTTTAAGCTAAAAAATTTTAGTTTCTCATTTCAAATATTCCTACTCTTTTTTTTTCAAGTTTAAATATGATAATGTGTGACCTTTAGCAATACAAAATTCTAAGTGGGTAAAAAGAAATTAGAGTTATATGTATGCAATTCATTAAGTCTTCTAAGGACTAAATCCTTTTCTATCCCTTCTAAACAGGGAGGGAGTATTAGCAGTGGTGTTTAATACATTATTCCAGGTGGTGGGTGATGTTTCTGTATTTCAAAGTTGTTGAGACCTTTCTTCCCCGCATTAATGAAGTATTTTCAAGGTAAAAAAAAATATCCAGGTAAACAAATTGGAAAAAAAAAACACAAATGTTTTTAATTATAAACCAAGTTTACATAGTGTTAAATGGTCACTAAAAATTCAGTTGTAACCACTCCTAAAACCCCTAGCAGGGCATCACAGGAGCCATTGTTGTTAATTCTTTGTATGCGGAACAGCACAACAATTTCATGTTATATTTATGGAGAACAAGGACCAATTTACATAAAGTACAAATGTGTATCCTTAAACATTCCACATAAAGACACTGCTTAAACATAATGCACACGCTGGCAGTTGAAAACTTTGAAGTTCTAGATACTGTTTATTGCACCCAGAGTACTGGCTGAAGTACACTATCTGAGAGGATCAAATGAAATACACTATGAGAGTTTTTAAGATTGTGAAATACTACACATACAGCATTCTAAAATGTCACTTACTTGGGAAGAAATTTTCTATTGTTGTGTCATAAATATAACTTAAAAAAAAACTAGAAGTTTTTATCTGGGCTTCTAAATATCTGTATCTTCAGATATACATACCTCCAATGTAGAATTTTATCTGAAACACTGGAAGATGACTATTTTCAGCTTGAATCTCAACATATACTTTTCTCGCATCACCTAGAGGAAAAGAAATAGTTATGTTTTTTATTGATGATTATTTATGCTAAAAAATGCACTGGAGTAAATACTTATTGCAGATTATTATTTTCAGAAACAATGGAATCAGTTTAAAAAGTCATCATAAATGACATGTCTAATACCACAAAATCCACAGAAGACATTGATAATGATCCTTCCAGCACAATGATGTTAAGTTAGTGCTATTTCTTTTAATTACAATATCCTGGTAATTCTTTTACTTGATTTAATAGTCACTAAAGTATTATAGTCATAAATTTAATGATACAACTCAGTTTATGTTTACAAATACTTCGCACACCTTATCAAGTACACAAAGTGGCATAAATATATAAACACCGTATGAAGTGATAGAAACTGCCATAAACAATATATATATATATATACTTATATTTTATCCTTTTTTAAATTGAATTTATTGGGGTGACATTGTTTAATAAGATTATATAGGTTTCGAGTGTACAATTCGATAATGCATTATCTGTTTACACGGTATGCTTACCACCCAAATTCAAATCTTCTGTCATCATATATTTGAGTTCCTTTACTCTATTCTACCACATCCCTTTCTCTCTATTAACCACTAAACGTTGTCTGTGCCTATCAGTTTTTGTTTGTCTTGTTCATTTTTTGCTTTCAGTTTTACTTTCTACAAGAGTGAAATAATATGATTCTCAATCTTTTATATCTGGCTTATTTACTTAGCACAAGTAACCCAAGGTCCATCCATATTGTCACATATGTCAGAATTTCACCTTTTTATGGCTGAGTAATATTCCATTATATATATGTACCACAGCTTCTTTAGACAATCATCTATCATAGGATACTTCTGTTGCTTTCACGTCTGGCCACTATGAATAGTGCTGCTATGAACATCGGTATGCAAATATCTTTCAGATATGAGCTTTCAAGTCTTTGAGGAAAATACCTAGTAGAGGAATTGCTGGATCAAATAATAAATCAATTCCCAAGTTTTTGAGGAACCTCAATACTGTTTTTCATAGTGGCTGTTACCAATTTGCAGCCCCACCAGCAGTGTATGAGGATTCCTTTTCCTCCACATCTTCTCCAACATTTGTTGTTACTTCTCCTGTTAATTATTGCTATTCTAACAGGTGTGAGATGGTATCTCATTGTGGTTTTGACATTTTCCTAATAGCTAGTGATGTTGAACATCTTTTCAAATATTTGTTGGCCAGTTGTATGTCCTCTAGGGAGAAGCATCTGTTCAGGTCCTCTGCCCATTTTTCGATTTGATCATTAGTTCTTTTTTGTTATTGAGTCATGAGTTCTTTGTATATATTGGATAAGCCCTTATCAGAGGCGTTGTTTGAAAATATATTTTTCCATTGGATGATTGACTCTTTACCTTGTTGATGGTTTCTTTTGCTGAGCAGAAGCTTTTTAGTTTGATGTAGTCCCATTTATTTATTTTAGCTTTTACTTCTCTTGCTTTTGAGGTCAAATTCATAAAATCCTCTTTAAGTCCAAGGTCCTTGAGTTTAGTTGTTATGTTGTTTTCTTCTATGAATTTTATTGTTTCATGTGTTATGTTCATGTCCTTAATCCATGTTGAATTAATTCTGGTGTGTGTGATAGACAACAGTCTAGTTTCATTTCATTTCTAGTTTCATAGGTGGCTTTCTATTTTTCCTAGCACCATTTATTGAAAAGACTTACTTCAATAAAGGCTTTTCTCCACTGTGTATTTTTTGGCTTTTTTGTTGAAAATTATTTGCCCATATGCATATGATTTACTTCTGGATTCTCAGTTCTGTTCCACTGGTTTGTGTGCCTGTTTTTCATCCAATACCATGTCGTTTTGATTATTGTTGCTTTATAGTATAATTTGAAGTCAGGTAGAGTGATGCCTCCAGCCTTGTTTTTTGGTTTTTTGTTTTTTTCTCTAAGGATGGCTTTGACAATTAAAGGTCTTCTGAGCTTTCATACAAATTTGGTGATTTTCTTTTTGTTCTATTTCTTAAAAAAAAAAAAGCTGATGAGATTTTGATGGGGATTGCATTAAATTTGTATAATGCTTTAGATAATATGGTCATTTTAACTATGTTGATTCTTCCAACCCAAGAACACAGAATATCTTTCCTTTTTTTTTTTTTTTTTTGTATATCCTTTTATTTCTTTTAATGGGGTCTATAGTTTGCATTATATAGATCCTTGACATGTTTTGTTAAATTTATTCCTAGGTATTTTATTCTTTTTATTGGAATCACTAAAGAAATTATTTGTTCTACTTCTTTTGAGACTTCATTATCAGAGTATAGGAATGCTATGGATTTTTGAAGTTGATTTTCTATCCAGAGACTTTACTGTATTTGCTTATTGTATCAAGTAGTGTTCTTGCGGAGTCTTTAGGGTTTTCTATATAGAGAATCATATCATCCACAAAGAGTGACAGTTTAACTACTTCATTTTCTATTTGAATGCCTTTTATATCTTTCTCTTGTCTGATTGCATTCGTTAGGACATCCAATGTTATATTGAATAACAGTGGCGATAGTGGACAGCCTCGTGTTGTTCCTTATCTTAGACAGAAGGTCTTTAGTTATGTGCCATTAACTATAATGTTGGTTGAGAGTTTGTGATATGTGGCCTTTGTTATGTCAAGGTACTTTCTTTCTTTACTGATTTTGTTCAGTGTTTTTATCATAAATGGATGCTGTAATTTGTTGAAGAATTTTTCTGTATCTATCAGTATGATCATATGATTCTTATTTTTAAATTTGTTTGTGTGGTATATTCATTAATCGATTTGCATATGTTGAACCATCCTTGTGCCCCTGGGATGAAGCCTTCTTGGTCATGGTGTATAATCTTTTTAATATGTTGCTGTTTTTGGATCGCTAATATCTTCTTTAGGATTTTTACATCTGTGTTGATGATCTGTGGTTTTCTTTTTTCTTTTTTCTTTTTCTTTTTTGTTATCCTTCCTAGGTTTTGGTATCAGAGTTACAGTGGCCTCATAAAATGAGTTGGCAAGTATTACCTCCTCTTTGCTTTTCTGGAAGATTTTGAGGAGAATAAGTATTAAATCTTTTTTGAATGATTGGTAGAATTCACTGTTGAAGCCATCTGGTCCTGGGTTTTTACTTTTTGGTAGGTTTTTGATGATCGTTTCAATTTCTATACTGCTGGTCAGTCCATTTAGATTTTCCAGTTCTTTTTGATTCAGTCTAGAAAAGTTGTATTTTTCTAAGTGCTGGTTCATTTCTTCTAGGTTATTAAATTTGGTGTTATTTATTTTTTAATAGTATTCTTGCATGATCCTCTGTATTTCTGTGATGTCAGTCATAATTTCCCATCTTTCATCCCTGATTTTGTTTTGTGTCCTTTCTTTTTTTCTTTAGTGAGTCTAACCAGGGGTTTGACAATTTTATTAACCTTCTCAATGAACCAGCTCTTCATTGCATTCATTTTTTCTACTGGTTTGTTGTTTGTTGTTGTTGTTTTCAATTTCATTTATTTCTGCATTAATTTTGATTATTTCTTTCCTTCTGCTAACTTTAGGCTTCATTTGTTCTTTTCTAGTTTTTAAGATGAAGCATTAGGTTGTTTATTTGGGCTTGTTCTGTTTTTTGGAGATAGGCCTGTAATGATATGAACTTTCCTCTTATGCCATGTCCCCAAAGTTTTGATGTGTTGTATTATCATTGTCATTCATTTCTATGTATCTCTTGATCTCTCTTTTTATTTCTTGCCTGACTCAGTTATTCTTCAGTAATATGTTATAATCTCCATGTATTTGTGGTTATTCCTGATTTCCTTTTGCAGTGAATCTCTAGTTTCAAAGCATTATGATCAGAGAAAATGATTCATATGATTTCAACCATCTTATATTTGTTGAGGCTATACCTGTGTCCCAGTATGTGGTCAATTCTTGAAGATATTTCATATTCACTAGAGAAGAATATATAAGCTGCTGCTTTGGGATAGAAGGCTCTATAAATGTCAATTATGTCCAGTTGCTCTAATGTGTCATTTAAGGATGTTATTTCCTTATTGACTTTCTATTTGGATGACCTGTCCATATCCAACAGTGGGGTATTCAGGTCCTCTACTATGATAGTCTTTTGGCCTGTTTCTCCCTTTAGTTCTTTTAGTAATAGCTTTACATTTTTGGGTCTCCCTGATAGGAGCATAGATATTAATAAGTATTATGTTTTCTTGGTGCATGATTTCCTTTATTATTATGAAGTGTCCCTCAGTATCTGTCTTTTCCATTTTTAGTCTGAAGTCTATTTCATCTGATATTAGTACCACTACTCCTGCTTTTCTCTGAATACCATTTGCTTGAAACATCATTTTCTACCCTTTCACTTTTAGTCTATATTTGTCTTTGGAGCTGAGATGTGTCTCCTGGAGGCAGCGTATGGTTGGGTTTTGTTTTCTGATCCACTCTGCAATTCTGTGTCTTTTAATTGGTGAGTTCAGTCCATTTATATTTAGGGTGATTGTTGAAATATGAGGTCTTCTAATAGCTATTTTGTCTTTTACTTTTTGGTAGCTCGGTGTTTCCATTGCTTCCTTGTCCTCGTGTTTCTGTTTGCTTTATTTTGGTTGGCTTTTGTGGGTTTTGCCTCTGGTTCTTCTTGTCTTATGTTATATACTTCAGTACTGAAATTTGGAGTGTGCTTATCATTAGAAATATGTAAAGGATAGTTATATATATATAGTCATTCATTTTCTTCTGTGTGTGACTTATCTCCATTCCCCTTTGTGAATTTTGATTTTTGAATCCTCTCCTTTTCAGTTATTGTTATCCCAATTTGTCCCTATGTATGCTGAACGTTCATCACTATATGCTATAGCAATTCCCTTATTGTTAAGCTTATAATACCCTGTTCTTATGAAGGATTGCACTCCTCTACTTCAATTTACCAAATAGTCACCTTACTCCTAATTATTATTGTTATTATTTTTGTCATTTTCTTTTAGGTGAGCTGATCCCTTTCAGTATTTTCTGTAGTGCAGGCCTTGTAATGGAGAATTCCCTCAAGTTTTTATGTCTGGAAAGGTTTTGATTTCTCCATATCTAAAGGAGAGCTTAACTGGATACATTAATCTTGGCTAGTAGTTTTTTTCACTTAATAGTTTGAATATTTTATTTCACTCCTTTCTGGCTTGTAAGATCTGTGCTGAGAAGTCCAATGATAATTTAATGAGTTTTCCTTTATAAGTTATCATTTTCTTCTTCCTGATTGCCCTGAGTATTCTGTCTTTGTCATTGATTTTTTGATAATATTAATACAATGCCTTTTGGGGTTGAGATAATTGGGTGTTCTGCTGACTTCTTGAATTCTAAGTTCCAGCTCATTCCTTAGATTTGGGAACTTCTCGTCCACTCTTTGTCTGAAAATGCTTTCTAGTCCCTGCTCCTTTTTCCTTGCCTTCAATAATGCCCATTATTCTTATGTTTCCTCTCCTGATGGTTATCAGCTAGTTCTTGAATTTCTTTCATTATTTTTCATTCTTCAGTTCCTCTCTTCTTCCATTTATTTCTAGATTTCTGTCTTTGATATCACTGATCCTTTCCTCCATTTGGTTGACTCTATTTCCCAAGCTTGCTATTTCATTTTTCAACTCTTGCAGTGGTTTTTAATCTCTAGAAGTTCTGTTTTTTGTTTGTTTGTTTTTGTTTTTGTTTTTGAAGGTTTCTATCTCCCTGCTCTGCTCATCTAGGTGTTTTATCAATTTCTAAAATTATTAATATGACTTGTTTCAGAACTCGCTTCATTTTTTTCTGAAGTACCATCACCTATTTCTATGCATGTAAGCTTATTTTCTGGAGATTTTTCTCTTTCTTTCTGAGATGTCTCATCAGCTTGGTTGTTCATGGTGTTTGATGGACTATTTATCTACCTGGGCATTAATGGAAGTGTATTCTTCTGTGGCAGCTCTCATGTGCCGATCTCATGCTCAGATGTGCTGGTGTGCAGTTTGTGTGTTTTTTGTTGAACTTTCAATGTTCAGCTTATTGTTGTTTCAAGGGGATATGGGGACGTCTCTCCTCCATGTTTCTCCAAACTCTATGGTTATATTTTAACAACTCTGTCATCCTCATGTGAACCTGAGATAGAAAGTGTTTAATTGAACAAAACTTGTCATTTTCCTTTAAGAGAGCTACAATCCATCTTGTGCTTCCTAAAGTTTAAGCTTTTTCTTTGTAACTGAGTTAAGCTACCAATTTCCCTTGCATCAAATGAAAAGATCAAATCATTCTTTGTAGAATGGAAAACACAGATGAAACCAAAATAGCTGAAAAATTCAATCTACCACTTGAAATAAGAGCAAAATTCAAATCTTACATTTAAATCCATCTTAACTTTTAAAGTTCCAGTGCTTTTTATTTTTATACATGCCTTGTTTTATATATGTTTTCCCTGGGTGCAGAGTTTAATGTTTATTAATTTAAGAGAAAATATTTTGAAAACATCCCATAGGATGACATAAATTGTCCACTATCTATTTTTAAGTCCCTAAGGCTGACATTAAGTCCCTAAATTTACATTCATTCATTCTAGTCTTAATCCAGACAGTACCATGCTATTTGTGTTTAACAGAGAATATGGTTGAAATTTAAGAAATGTTAGATAAAATAAAAATAGAAAGGGTACTTCAAGGTAACAATATTTAAAGAATCTCATTGATTAATGATTAAAGTAAGGCAAGCAAGCTACCTTTAATTTTCTTTCCCTTAGACCTATGCTTTATTATTTTCTCCTTCAAATCATGTTTGAACACTCTGCTCCTTCAAGCCTTGGCTTTCTGGGAATAAGATAACAAATTATTCTCTTTAGTCATTGTTACCACTCTATTCTAGTCCTAGTTGGAAAGCTTCCTGTTTATTTTAATCTGCCTTGGTGTACCCAACCTAAACTGCAATTCAGCTCATAACTCCTGTGAAGAGGAAGAATATTTGAGAATGTAAGTTGATCAATCATAACTCATGTTTGAAAAAATCCAGAACCTTCCCCACATACCCCTATTGATATTACTAAATATCCCCACAGAAAGCAAACTCTCTGTGTACTACAGATAATGTCACTGGTCAATCAGGTTAGAATTTATCCCAAGAGGCCAATTTCTAAAAGGAAGAAAAAAGACAGTATAGAGTATTTGAATCTTTTACTTTCAATAGGCAGTGAGGCATAACATTTGGTCTCACCTCTTTTCCTCTCACTTGAGCTGTTAGTTTATAAATATTCAATTGCATGCATGTTCTTTAGGACTTATTCTTGCTGGCTGAATCAGTTTTTCTGATGCTCCATTTGCTTTCTAAGTAATTAATCTAGGTATCTCATTCTCAGGGCATTCACCTTTTGTGACTTTTCTAAATTTTACAAATCTTTCAGCATAGCTGAGGACATGAGCTGGAATGGCAATAAGAGCTGTCAGTCTCTCCCCAGCCAATGCTTAAAAAGTCTTTTCTGGACCAGGAGTATCAGATCTCCCACAAAAGCTCCAAAGTTTCATGTAAAATGGCAGTGAGATCAGGACGAAAGGAAAAAATAAAAATAATGCTTCATCATCAGACTGTAGGTAATATTGAACTAGAGGAAGCTATCAAAAGAAAGATACTCCAAAGAAGAATAGCAGAAAAAGATATTTCCAGGGACAGACTTTAGTGAATGATATTAAAATTGTACTCTTATTTGGTGCAACATCCAAGGTCAGGTGGTCACTTAGACTACCCAGTGAGCCAAAGGTAAGCTCTATCTCAATGTTCTTATTACTAATTACATTGTGTCAGAATTGGTGGAATCTTACAATTGTCATTCAACATCCTCAGTGTAAGATGAGAAAATGGTAGCCCAGATAAAGTAAATGACATGTGCTAGGTTAGATTGCCAGCTAGTATCAGAACAGAAAGTAAAAAGAACCCATTTGGTTTGGTCTTACTTCCTTGGTCTTATGTATGGCACTCTACCTTTAGAAACAAGTAGCAAGCAGAGAATAATCTTAAAAAACCCTGCCACACACTAGACTTCAAGCCGTGATATCAGGACTGTATGATTTGGCTTCTCCAGACAACGTCTCAAAGTGCTATTATGATTTGAAGATGAAAATTGCTTATGGTCTTTAGTATAAGAAATATACAATCAATGCATTTTTTTAAAGATAAAAAAATACAAATTCTCATTAAATAACCACGATTTAATTAAGTTTCCCATTAATTAAAAAAAAATGTAAGCAGTTCATGTTTTAAGAGAATAAGGATTGTTTCCAAGCTGCTAAGATCTAGGTTTAACTGGAAGATAAACTTAGTATTAGCACATTGCAAATGAAGGGGACTTTTAGCAAGATGAAAAATACTAGTTACAAACTATTATTGAAGTGTCTGGAATACTATCACATTCCAACTTGTTACAAAAATCAAAACAGCACAAATCTAATATACAGATTTCTCTAAAACAGAGGTTCTTATAATATAGCTTTTAATTTGTACATTTAAATAACAATTAGGTTAAAATATTATTAGAGGTCAGTGACAAATTTTTACAAAATGAACATGTACCAAACACATACACACCATTCCAAAAATCATTACACATAAAATCATTACAAAACACAACATATGGTTATATTAGTAGGATAGATATCTATGTATTTTTTTTTCATTTATAGTTAACATTCAATATTATACATTAGTTTCAGGTATACAACATAATAGACATTTACATAATTTACTAAGTGATCCCGCTGATTAGTCTAGTACCTTTCTGGTACCTTACATGAGATATCATCTCACACCTATCAGAATGGCTATCATCAATAAATGAATAAGAGTTGGCAAGAATGTGGCAAAGAGGGGACACTGGTGCACTATTGGTGGGATTGTGAATTGGTGCAGCCACTATGGAAAACCGTATGGAGGTTCCTCAGAAAACTAAAAATACAACTACCTTATGACACAGCATAGGGAAATATTTATATATTCTAAATTTATTAACTATTTTTCACCTTTCCTACTTTAAGTACTCAGATTTTAGAATGAGAAAAAAAACTTGGGAGACACACCAATTATATTTTATAATTTTTCATTTACACCTCACGGCAACTCTAGTGGGTTAAATGTTATTTATCCAAATTTATAGATAAGAAAATGGAAACCAAGAAGCTAACCTGCTCAAGGCCACACAGAAAATAACTAGGAGAATTAGAACTGAATCAGATAGTCTAAGTTCAGGCTCTTGTCAGTGTAACAACAGTTCCCAAAGAGTGGTCTACAAACCCCTGGGGATCTGAAGAACTTTTGAGGGGCTCCAGGGAGGCAAAACTATTTTCACAAAACTAATACAGCACCATTTATTTTTTTCACCTTGTTAACATTTGCACAGATGGTGCTAAAACAATGGAGCACAAAGCTGCTGAGAGCTTAGCCTGATGCAGTGGCACCAAATTTTACTAAGTCGTTGCAATCTTCCCTGCAACTCACTTGGATTACAAACTGCCAGTGTCACATTGGTATGTACTTGAAGAAGAAGCAAAAATTAATAGTAATTTTATTAAATGTCAACCCTTGACTATACATCTTTTTAATATTCTGCAATTAAGTGGGAAGTATGGATAATGCCCTGTATCAAAGTACCTTAGTTGTGTATGAAGAAAAAGTATTTGTGTAATGGTTAAAGTTGAGAACTAGCCTTTTAAAATTTTTTTCAAACAGAACTTGAAAGAATGACTCGTTATTCAGACTTGAGTATTTGACAGATATTTTCTCAAAAATAAAAAAGGGGACCTTTTATTTGAAAGAAAACTACTGTCGGCGTTTGTTGCCAGTGACAAAATATAAGCTTTCAAATAAAAATGAAAAGTTTTAGAAATTTGTATCAACCATCATGAGACTTTTCTGATGAGATAGGTTGTTGGTATGAACAAATGTGATTTTTTGATATTATATAAATGTGCCAACATTTGGAAAACTTCCATAATTACAATACCAATAATTTCAAAGTGACCAATACAAAATCATGCATGGGTAAAATATTCCATTCTTCATACATTTAAACTATAACATGTACTGATAGATTTTGTGTAATGAAGTAATACTCAAAGTTTTCTTTTATGTGGCTTCAGATTCCATATTTGCAGCAATCTTTTCATTTCAAAATATTTTTATAGTTGACATTTAATATTATTTTATATTAGGTTCAGTTGAAAAGAATACTTGTTGTTTATATAGTTTATAAATTGATTTCCTTAGTCTAGTACCCACCTGGCACAATACATAGTTATATTTCCTATGCTGTACTGTACATCCCCATAACTATTTTGCAACCACCACTTTGTACTTGTTAATCCTTTCACCTAATCCCCCTCACATCTGACAACTGTCAGTTTCTTCTCTGTATCTATGAGCCTGTTTCGATTTTGTTCTTTAGATTCCACATATGAGTGGGATCATATAATATTTGTCATTATCTGACCTTTTTCACTTAGTATAATACCCTCTAGGGCCAACCTTGTTGTTGCAAATGGTAGGGTCATTCTTTTTTATGATCAAGTAATATTTTATCATACGTATCACATCTTTCTTCAATCATTAATTGATAGGTACTTAGTTTTGATAATTAGGCTATAGTAAATAGCACAGCAACAAACACAGGGGTTCATATATATTTTCAATTTAGTGTTTTGGGTTTCTTCAGATAAATATCCAGAAGTGAGATTATAAGGCATAAGGTAGTTACACTTAGAAACTTCTAAACCATTCTACATTGTTTGCACCAATTTGCAAACTCACCAACAACATACAAGAGTTCCCTTTCATTTCTCCAAACCCTCATCAATACTTGTTTACTAATTGAAAATAGCCATTCTGACAGGTGTAAGGTGATAAATCATTTGGTTTTAATTTGCATTTGACTGATTAGTGATGTTGAGCATCTTATCATATGTTTATTGGCCATCTGCACTTCCTGTTTGGAGGAATGTCTATTAGGCCCTCTACCTATATTTTATTTGGGTTTTGTGTGTGTGTGTGTGTGTGTGTGTGTGTGTGTGTGTGTGTGTGTGTGTGTGTTGAGTTGTATGAATTCTCTATAAAGTTTGGATATTAACCCTATAACAAAAATATCGTTAACAAATATCTTCTCCCACTGAGTAGGTTGTGATGGTTTCCTTTACTGTGCAAAAACTTTGTATTTTTGTGGGGTCCCATTGTTTATTTTTTTCTTTTGCTTCCCTTGCCTAAAGAGATGTGTCAGAAAAAAATATTACTGAGAGCAATGGCAGGGAGTTTACTGCCTATGTTTTCTTATAGGAGTTTATAGTTTCTGGTCTTACATTTAAATATTTAATCTTTTCTGAGTTTATTTTCATATATGGTGTAAGAAAGTGGTCTAGTTTCATTGTTTTGTTTTTGCATCTCTCTCCAGTTTCCCCAACACCATTTATTAAAGAGACTGTCTTTACTCCATTGTTCGTCTCTTTCATCATACATTAATTGACATTATAAGCATGGGTTTATTTCTGGGCTCTCTATTCTACTCCATTGACCTATGTGTCTTTTTTATGCCAGTACCTTGATGTTTTGATTACTATAGCTTAGTAGTATAGTTTGATATCGCATAGCATGGTACTTCCAAATTTGATCTCCTTTCTCAAGATTACTTTGGCTATTCAGAGTCTTTGTCATTCCATGTAAATTCTAATATTATTTGTTTTAATTCTGTGAAAAATGCCATTGGTATTTTGATATGATGGTGTTTAATCTGTAGGTTACTTTGGGTAGTATGAACATTTTAACCATGTTATTCTTTCTATCTATAAGCATGGGATATGCTTCCACTTATTTGTATTTTCTTCAATTTTTTCTTCGCTGTCTTTTACCTCCCTGGCTAAATTTATTCCTAGGTATTGAACTTTTTTTGATGCAATTGTAAATAGGATTGTTTTCTTAATTTCTTTTTCTGATAGTTCATTATTGGTGTATAAAAATGCAATTGATGTCTAAATATTTTGTACCCTGCCACCTTACTCAATTCATTTTTCAGTTGTAAGTTTTTTGGCAGAATGTTTAGGGTTCTCTATATAGAGTATCACATTATCTGCAAATAATGATAGTATTTTCTTCCTTTCCAATTTGGAGGCTCCTTCCTTCCTTCCTTCCTTCCTTCCTTCCTTCCTTCCTTCCTTCCTTCCTTCCTTCCTTCCTCCCTCCCTCCCTCCCTCCCTCCCTCTTCTTTCTCTCTCATTCTTTTCTCTTTCTTCTGTCTATTGCTGTGGCTAGGACTCCCAAACTATGTTGAATCAAAGTTGTGAAAGTGGATATTCTTTTGCTCTTGATCTTAAAAAAGAAACTTTAGCTTTTCACTATTGAGTACGATGTTAGCTGTGGGTTTGCTGTATATGGCCTTTATTATGTTGTGGTGCAATACTCGCTAAAGTATTGCTGAATTTGGTTTGCTAATATTTTGTTGAGGATTTTTGTGTCTTTGTTCCTCAGGGATATCGGCCTATACATCTATATATTTTTGATAATGTTTTTGTTTGCTTTTGGAATCACGGTAACTAACAGTGGCCTCATAAAATGAGCTTGTGAGCCTTCCCTCCTTGGAAGAGTTTGAGAAAGACAGCTGTTGGTTCTATTTGAATATTTAGTAAAATTCACCCATGGAGCTGTGTGGTCTAGGACTTTTGTTGGGAGCTTTTTCATTACTGATATGATTTCATTAGTTCAGCTTTTCTGTTTCTTCTTGATTCAGCCTTGGAACATTGTATGTTTCTAGGAACTTTTCCATTTCTTCCAGATTGTCCAATTTACTGGCATATAATTACTCATATATTTTCTTAACAATCCTTGTATTTCTGTGGTGTCAGTTGTCACTTCTCTTTCATTTATGATTTTATTTCTTTGGGTTCTCCTTTTTTTTTCTTGATGAGTCCGGTTGACGGTATAATAAAAATAATTTTTTTTTCCCCAAAGAATAACTTCTTGGTTTTGTTGACCTTGTTTTTAGACTCTATTTAGTTTATTTTCCCTCTGATCTACCCACTTTTGGCTTTGTTTGGTGTTCATTTTCTAGGTTTTTAGGTGTAAAGTTAGATTCTTTGGGATTTTTCTCGTTTCTTGAGGTAGGACTATATAGCTATGAATTTCCCTGTAAAGACTGCTTTCTCTGTGTCCCATTGACTTTGTGTTGTTTTCGTTTTCCTCAAGGTATCTTTTGATTTCTTCTTTGAACTTATTGTTAACCCACCCATTTGTTGTTTAGCAGCGTGTTATTTAGCCTCCATATGTGTGTGTTTTCAGTTTTCTTCTTTTAATTGATTTCTGATTTCATACCGTTGTGGTCAGAGAAGATGCTTGATATGATTTCAGTCTCTTAAATTTACTAAGACTTGTTTTGTGGCCTAACGTGGTCTATCTTGGAAAATGTTCCACGTGCACACGAAAAGAATGCATATTCTGCTGTTTAGTGGTGACATGCTATAAAAATATCAATTAAATCTATCCCATCTGAAGTGTCATTTGAGAGGACACCTGAGTTTTCAGCAGCTTTCTGCCTCACCCAATGGAGAGAATTTCCAGTTTTTTACAGGCTGATGTGGGGGCTCCTCTTCCCAACACTGATGCTCCAAGTTGGGGAGTCCAGTTTTAGACTGGGACCTTTTGTACCTCAGAGTGATCCCCTCTAGCTGAGATATTCCTTATAATTCTCCACCACTGCATATGGGAGTGGGGCCAGCCCATTTCACATCTCCCCACCTCCTATAAGTCTTAATTTATTTTTTCTTTATATCCTTAGTTTTTGCAGTAATTTTTTAAGAAACTACCATGTGTACATGTCATTGCATTGTCAAAGAAGGATATCCACAATCATCTGAAAAGGCTATTGAAATACCTTTTTCTTTTTAAAATACGTGTGTGGTTGGATTGTCTTCATATAATTCAACCAAAACATTACTGCACCAGATTGCACACAGAAGTAGATATGAGAACCCAGTTGTCTTTCATTTTCTAGACATTGAAGAGCTTTGTAAAACTATAAAACATTCTTCTCCACATTTTAATTTTGGAAAATATAGCAATTTTTCATAAAAACGTAATGAGAATATCATTTTAAAGTATTTTATATTCATTTCTCACAAATTTTCATTTTAATTTCTAACAAAGTAAATAAAATAGATATAATCCATATAAACATCAGCTCTTCCATAATGTCCCCAATAATCTTTAAGAATGCAAAACAGTTCTGAGATCAAAGATTAAGAATTCATGCACTATCATACTACCTGACTTTAATATTTAAAATAAAATGAAAAAGAATTTTCTGTACAGATACTTATTCAAAAAAAATTTTTCTGAAGATTACCAAGATGTACCCTAACTATTGTTATTGATCAGAATGTGTTCAGGCAGCTGTAACCCAGTGGTTGTATGTGAAAAGGGATCCCCTGAAATAAAATTCTGTAAGAGTAGCCTTAATTATAGGTAGGTCCAAAAACACCCTAATCATATGAGGAGAAAAGATTATAAAAGAAAAAGAGCTCTATCAACCTTAAATGATTTCAAACCAAGGCCTCAGCTGATGCTCAGGGAATGATTTCTCACTACTAATAAAACAAACATTCCCTGACAGCTAAAACTGAGGAAGTGTTTTCAATTAGTAACAAGAATTATAACTGACACTACAGAAAAAATGGGAAACACCTACATCTAGCTATTTATCTATAACATTTTGACATTCGTCATATTTGGGAGACACCAACTTCAATTACAAAGCGACTTCTTCATCAGGATAGATCCTCTTATCTTTCAAGTAGGTAATAACATTTGATGAACCAAAAAGTGGAAGTAACTGTTGACATGCAAAGACAGTTTTATTTTCTTCATTCCTAGTAGAACATGGTCATCCAGGGGCAAGTGGGAATGCAATGGGTATTTATTTGTTCTACCAGTTATGTTTATAAATAGAAAGAGCTAAGAGCACAAACAGGTTGATTCCACAAGTACATTTTAATATCCCTAATTTTTAAAAGGTTAAACTAAAAGATCACATAAAATATTATGCATTTTATTATGCTTATTAGATCTATCAGCCAAATGTGCCCCTGGATGACTGAAAACTAAATTATAGTCCCAAGAATAAGTCAAATTACACCTCTATGTCAAAACCAACACACAAAAAGCCCAAAATTCACTGAGTCTTCTGAGTTAAAATGAAATCCATAAAAGCACAGAAATGTTAGTACCTTAGAAAGTCCATCATTGGGAATATGAGTGGTAATAAAGACATCATGTTTTCATTTAGAATAGCATTAAACTAAAGTTATCTTCAAGTGAGCCATAAAACCTTCCTCATTAATCCCACTGAATTGTATACTTAAATATAATTAAAATCACAAATTTTGTTATATGTAATTACAATTTAAAAAATGTTTGCTATGTTAATTATATCTCAATAAAGCTATTTAACAACAAAACTGTCCCAGTTGATGGGGCAATCCCAGCTGCTAGTGTCCTCATGGAGTTTATACATTAGAGATCAAATGGCTAGTCTTACTAGTAAAGATGCTCTAATAAGCAGGAAGACATTAGTCACTGCCAGTAAGATTAGGCCTCTTTAGCACCAAATTTTCTAATATAACTTAGAGACAAAGCAACAAGAATACAAATAAAAAGTCATATACTTGGTTCCTTTAAGTATATTTAATATTTGAACTGAGTCTCATTGTCTATTTTCCCAGACCCCAGAAAACAAAGTTTTTAGATGACCAATATTTTGTTCCAGAAACATACAACCTTATCAGCTATTTCATAAAAGAGCTATTTCACAAAGGTACATCTGGATAATTAGAGCAATAAACTGTGATCAGTAAAAATACATGATTGTTAATAAAGTTTTTTTAAAGATAGTTCCAGATTTTTAAAAAGTAATTTCTGTTAAAGAGTATATGATTGTATGGTGAACAAGGAAAATAAAATATTCTAGTAGAAAGACTTATTAAAAATAACCAAGTGTGCATATTAGTTATTTTTGCAGTACCTCTGCTTAGCCACTGATACCTGGAAATGGTGGACAGAGATTTTTTCAAGGTGGTACATTTTTCTTCCTACCAATTTATTGTCAAAAAATATCAGTATCAGTGAGGAAAGCATAAGGAATGAAGCAAAGGAACTCTTTTCTTGAGGAAAGAATAATTTTGTAGATCACTCTGAAAAAGGGTAGAAAAGTCAGGAAAAAACATGATTTATAAAACAAAAATTCTAATACTAGGGGGAAAAAACAGCCCATAGTAACATTACTGGAAGCTCCTCCTGTCTATTCTGAGGCCCTCTGTACATTCTCAGTGGTGCCTTCTGTGACACACAGGGAAGAAAACATTGATCAAAGCTCTAGTAGCTCAAAATAAAACCATATACCACCTTGAGAGAAGACAGCTTCCAGTGTGAAATATAGAAACTCCATTGTAATACATCAAATTTACCAACATCAAAAAGAAAAGTATACAAATAAAAGATAACCTAGAAAGCATATTATTTTCTTTAGCTTCTAAAAATAAGAAAAAAATATATATACTTTTTTCCTCTTTCACATTAGTTCCACCCTTCCCTCAAAACAAACAAGACTTTCAAAAGGGATCCATCCTTTCTAAGTTGTCAGAAGTTGTTCTGGGAAAAAAAACCCAAAAAACATATGAAATATACCTCTCATGCAGTACAATGTAGTAAAATGGCTACAGTTTATATTCTAAAAGCCAAGATAACTCAAGTAGTCCAAGTTGGCTGATTTTAAAGTATGTAAAATATGTAGCTTCTAGGACAGTAATCAATATTTTGAATTATAGCACTTGGAGTGCTTACTGATTTGCCTTGGTTAACTGTTGTCTGAAAAGGAAGGTGACACTTCAAATGTAATTTGCCACTTAACAGCAAAGAAGCTATTAGGCCCACAGGAAAGAGCACTGGGTCACAGCAGCTCTTCTGTTCTGGGAAGGTTGCTTTTGTCCATATGGAAGTAGATTCCAACTTCAAGTCATGTAACTTTGAGAAAATGACTTTGATGGTAACCAGTTCCACTCAAGGACAGGATGAATATCTAATTTCATCTTCCTGTAGGGCAGACATAGTATCAAAGTAAAATGGATGTGATTTAATGGACAAAATAAAATGGAAGGTGTGGGAGGCCAAGCTGAGAAAGGAGAGAAAAATATCAAATAAGTAGGATAAAAAGAACTCTTAAAATTGTGGGATCTTTTCAGAATTAAACTTCATTTTGGGCCTTTGTTTGAAAATCTAGATATGAATTTATTTGAAAGTACTAGAGCTATGGTCAAAGTATTTTTCCAGTTAGCCCTGTTCTTGTTCCAAGGAGAGGTTAAATTGCAGGAAAAGAAAAGCCAAAACTTTGCTAACCTACAAAGCTTCTTGAATGAGTGCTAGAAAATTATGTAATTTCCCTGTAGTGTCTGAAGTCTAGATGAATGTTCTACTTATATTTACCTTTCTCTTGACTAATTGCTTACTGATAGTTTTAGTGTCAAGTGGCTACATGAAACCCTTTTAGTTGAGAGTGTGACATTATTTCCAGCAGCACAGTATATCCATTGGTTTCTCCTTGCTTCTCTTATACAAAAACTTCAAATTCCATTTATATATTAGCTTCTGCTTCTAAAACTTTTAATCTCGTTCTGATTTAATTTATACTGGGCCTAAAACCCAAAATATAATTCTAATTTACAGATGAAATCCAACAACACAAGTTGGTTGGTCTACTAAAAAATAGATCAGTTTTGAAGACAGAAACAGGAATCCAGACATAAATGAGTTTGTTAAGTTGTAGTGGTGTTTATAATAGTAACTAAAAATCCTTATCATTTGTGATGAGGGTGTGTATATATACTGGACTGCAGAGAAGAATAAAATTACATCCTGTGTACCCAGAGTTCAGAGGGTACTACTGAAAATAACAGCAGTAGATGAATTCCTTGCATATTAACAGAATTTTAAGATTTGATAAATGATTTAGTTAGTGGGAAAAACTACGCCAGAACATATATACCTGATGCACATAGAAAACCACAGAAAACCAATACAACTGAAGGAGTTCTCAAGTTACAAACTCTGAAACATTTATCCTCTGTAGGGTGCTGCCAAAATGATCATTCATTCAAGAGCAGGCAGTTACCAATACCTTGCCTGCAGTATCCAGTGTATGTTCTGGTCTGCAATTTTTAAGGTCAGTCAGGCACCAGTGTGGAAAAAGTCCCAGCAGTGAAGTCAGAGGAAGTGTTTCTGGAGCTGGTCTGAGCAGCTCTGCCTTCTCCGTCACATCTTTCTCCACTCCACTCTTGGCTCTCCTTTTAACTCAAAGAGCCCTTTGGCACCATCAGTGCAAAAATTAGAGTTAAACCTCCAGGTACTAAAATTGTACTGGCCTTATAATCAGCAGTACCTGTGGCTAATGACAGCCATTGTTCAACTCAATAGTGATTCTTTTAGATAACCTTCCCAAACTCTTTTATCCAATCCCATCCCACTCTTCCTCAACAACACCCACCCCTGCCACCATCTGAAGCATCTCCATTTGTATTTTTTTACTTCCTGTTCAATCTGCAGGAATAATTTTACACAAGTGCCAAAGTCTAATGTATAATTATAAAAATGAAATATTAAGAATAACAAATTTATAATAGTCAAGAAAATAAAATTTGCTCTCCTTTCCCTCCCAAATCCCAACCCTCAAAAGAAAAGAAGACAACAGAAGAAAACACACCATTTCAAGTGCCTTCTATTTAGTACATTGAGGATTCCTGTTAATTGGTGGTTGATCCCAGCTAGAGAAGAGGTGCTTGCCTCTGATGGGAGGAAGCCCGCCTACTCTATGTTTACCTGGGTAGCATGCAGCGTAAGTCCTCTGTACATAGGTGCCACAGGCATACTATGCCTTTGGGGTGACCATCAGAGAAACAGCATAATGGACAGCAGAGGGCATGGGATACAGTTAAGTGAAAGCTAGATGCTTCCCTCTCCCCTTCTTACTATCTTCTCTTCTTTACCTCTCTACCCAACCTCCTAATATTCCATTATGAACTCCTTGCTGCAGGAGAAATTGATCCTTGGGTGTACTAAATACAAAGGGCTAAAAACTCTTACTACTCAATTAAAACAAAACATGGCAAAATAAAAATTAAAATGTGCTTTCAAATATGGAATGAAGTCAAATAAATACATTTGATCTTCTCTTTTTCTTGTGCCTAAGTAAATTTTCATATCCTAAACCCAAAGCTCTATACATTTGGTTTTTGTTCTGAATCAAGATAAATTTCTGATACTGAGGAGAGCAGAGTGAGAGAATGGATATTCTCTCACCGACAGACTAGTGCAGCTGCCAGACTGTGAAGAACCAGTCTTGCTCTGGATCCCCTGGAACATAGCTAAGTCCAAGGGCTTCACAGGCAGATCCTCTGTCACACACTCTCTCTTCATCCACACTGGAGCCAGGATGTGCTGATATAAAGCCGATGCTCAAAATCCAACAACGTTCAGTCACCTCCAGGACACAGAGCTCTAACTCTTATCTGGGAAGAATAAAGATATGCAGGAATCAAATTAAGAACAAATTAAAGAATACCTATGAAATCTGTGGGTAAGGTTATATCTTTCTTTGTATCTAGATCAGAACAGCCTCATCCAAGAGCGTGTAAGCAAATGAATACAAATTGCTGCACTAAACACAAATCCACTTGAATTTATAGTAAGACTCAGAAATACAGCAAGGCCTGACAAGGACCAAGCCTCCACCACTATGGAGTCACAGCAACATCAACAAATCACACAGGAAATCTAGTATTTACCAGGTTAACCACCAATCTGCCTTCTGCTTTGCAAAGGTTAAGAAGACAGAGAAGACGGGGTTGTCATGGGAACTGACGATCGCAATTCCTCTTAAAAAAGGAAGAGGTAAGTCAGCAGACACTAACCTCTGCTTGGTATATAATATTTAAAAACAGTTTTTTAAAGACAAAAAAGAAAAATAATCTTATAAGATTTCCACTTTAAAGAATAAGAAATTGTCTCATCAATGTACTTGTTCAGGCAGGATGATTTTAGAGACTAGAATCCACAATTTTCACATACCTGAGTGCTTGTCTGGGAGGGCTGATTCAGTCAGCCTTTGGCAAAGAATAGTGTAACTTTCCTCCACCTTCTGTAAAATAAAACCCATATGTTTTTCATTTGAACATAATTTTTTTTTGAAAATAGGAAAAAAGGAATTTTATATTACAGGTATTCTTCCAAATTTCAACATAAACATTAAACATTAAAATTTTGTTAATGGGAAAAAAGTAAATTTCATTCCTTTTACCTGTTTCTGCCTTGAACAAATAACTTACAACTTTCTCATATAAAAAGAAAATAGAGCAGAAGGCAACCAGTAAAGGTGATTCTCCCAGCCTCAGGAGTTACCCTGAATGTGATCTCACATTGGG
This sequence comes from Cynopterus sphinx, assembly GCA_030015415.1. Taxonomy (NCBI): domain Eukaryota; kingdom Metazoa; phylum Chordata; class Mammalia; order Chiroptera; family Pteropodidae; genus Cynopterus; species Cynopterus sphinx. The sequence goes on along the minus strand of CM057390.1, from coordinate 36,232,368 downwards.
CATGAACTATATTAGAGCTAACCTGTCCACAATGACCTTGCAGATATCTCATCAGCCATATATAATCATATAAAGGGAAAAACCTATTGTATGAAGTTAAAAGAAAAACTAACGGAGACCAGCCTTTAGCTAAAAGGCTAAGGAACCCTTTTAACATTGTAAAGCCTCCAACTGAATGATGTCATGATAGGCTCTAGCAACTGTGTCCACTGATGGCAAAATTTAAAATAAAGCCTCTTTCTCAGAAACCATCAAATCAGTTTTGAAACAGAGGCTATATAGTGACAACTTCAATTACCAACCTACAAAAACCCCATTAATGCCCAGGTTTTTAGATTATAGGAGCCACTGGAGCCAATTTCCATATTCATAGTATGTGGGAAACTACCAATATCACCCAATAATTAACAGATATTTAATAGGTTATAGCACTTCCCAGCCTGGATTCATAACTACATAAACCCCACCTCTCAGCTACTGTACACATCTTCACTTTGTGGACAATCATACCAAATATATTTAGGTTCTTAAACTTAGAAACCCATACAAACATAATTCATAGAGCCACAACTTTTTCTGCTCTTGTGATTTGTAACCAGATAAATAATGCTGATCCAAGCTTTTTATCTAGACCTTTTTTAATGGTCAAAGAAAACACAAATTTGGAACCTGAATGAGTTTACTGACATCTGCATTTCAAACATTCTATACATCCTCTTTGTTAAACGTGTTTCACAAAACCAGGTCCTAAGGATGCTGAAATCTGACTGAGGTACCTTTAAGTGTTCAAGATCAGCCTCTATCTTACGAATGCACTCCATGATCTGGCTTTCTGAATCTGCACAAGTGGAGGCACTCTGGATCTCAAAACAGGAATCCTCCATAGCTCCCCAACGCTGCTGAACCAGGAATTCTGGGGTGAATGGTGAAACAGCCCCATCAGAATGAGCATCCTGGGGAGAATGCTGCTGGTGGTGGGAAGAGTCCATAGAGGAGAGGCCTGCTATGGATTGCAGGGGAAGTGAGGAAGCAACATCCTCATCTGTGGAGCTCTCCTGTACTGTTTCATAGCCATCAAGGATCAAATAGTTTCCTATTGATAGAGACAGAATAGTTTGATGACATTAGTACCGCTATTAGCACATCAGAACAGAGAGATGGGGTGATATGCTGACAACTTTAAAAGCTAATAAAGAGGGGCTAAAACCATTAATTCCTAAATTCCCAAGCTTTGTTTTAAGTTTATCCGAATTTTCTCACTTCAGAATTAAATTAAATTGAACAAACTTTCACAGCAATTTCTTAAAATTTTCATATTAGCATTTTAAAAGTTAAAAGCTGAAAACTACAAAGTCCTCTTATGATCTTGCCACCATCTTCCCTGCCTAATACCTCTGTATCATCTACCATTTTCTCCCTCACCCTGTACTCTTTAACTACAAAGAGCTTGCTCTTGCCTCACAGTCTATACACTATTCTTTTCAGCTAGAACACTCTCCCGCCAGATGTACTCACATAGCTTCTTCCCTTGGGTCTCTGCTCAAATGCTACCTCAGCAGAGGCCCTCTTCCCTCACCACCTTGTCTGTCCCCATTATGCTCTGTTGCCCCTTAGTCTGACTTATTTTTCCTAATATTTCTTCCTATTTAACATCTATTGTTGACTTATTTACCATTACTCTTTCTCCTACTAGCACTTAAGCTTCATGAGCATAGCTGATTTCAGTGTTTGTTTATTCAGTGCTAAAGGGGTTGGAGTCTGACACAGATTTGATAATTTAGTGCATGAAAAAATAAATGCTGCACACACACACACCTGGCAAACCCAAACAACATCCATTTTAGCATACAGGACAGTTAACAACAATCAAAATCAAAGTTTAATTGTAAAACAACTTGCCTGAGATGTGTAAATTAACATCCTTCTCTTCCTTTTTAACTGTTCCATAACCTTCTGATGGATTATCATCATTATGTGCTTCACGGGCATCAAAAAAGTGCTCTCCACTCTCATCAAGACTTCCATCAGGTTCTGCAGAAGGAATCTCTGGGGTCATAACTATGTGGTCCACTGCTAAAATGTTACTTGCATGGCTATCTTGGAATGCCACTACCACTGAACTCCGTGAAGTATAAGATTCAGTTGAAGTCCGTGGATTGTAGCAAGCTGAAATGACACCAGCTCCAGTTCTAAAGGGCATCTGTCTTTCACCAGAATGATAGGCCATAATATTTTCAAAGTTCTGGGTTCCACTGTCTGTCTGCTCCCCCGGGGAGGCTGTCCTGTATCTTGAGAAATGTGGCCAGTCTTCCTGAGTGTTCTTCTCAGTCAAGCTCAGCCTTTGTACTAGCAACTGCTTCAACAAACTCACTAAAAGATTTACAAAGGAGAGGGGAAAAAGCACAATTTACAACTATAAACTCTGACTCCACAAATTAGTGAAAACTATCAATTAGCTCTAAAAGTAACTGTTTAGAAACAAAGTCAAAACATTAATTTCATACATTTTTGTCTTGTTTTAAAAATGAAATAAAGCACCATCTGGAGATGACTTAAGATTAAACTAGACTTGAAAAGATCTAGGTGCTCTTAATTGGGAAGTACCCTTATTTAGAACTACAAAATAACCAATATATGTCCTCCTCTATTTTTCCTTCCAAAAATTGAAATAATACCCACAAGGTATTTCTTAAAAGAATGATGAAAAACTGTGTTAAACTAGACAAAAACAAACAAACAAAAAAACAAAGAAACCCACAAAAAAACAAAAATAAAAAACACAGAAACCCTAAAGTTCTATTTTTCCAAAAACAGACACTATATACACAGGCATTATTTTTTCTAATTTTATTAGACACACAGAATATTTATTTTATCATTTATAATAAGCTAAAGCATCTCCTTAAATGGTGAAGATGAAAATAAATTTCCTTGTAATAGAATTTAATTCTAATGCTTTGGTAGCATGTATAACGTCAAAAAATAGGTAAATGTTAAGTTTTTAAAAAATGACCTTATTTCTGGCACAGCTTCCTTAAGTTGTTAAAAATAGAACCAATTTAATTTTGAATGGGTAAGTATATGCTGTGAGGTCACTCATAACAATGATAGAGTTACTGGGACAAAGTTAGCCAAACCATCAGAAGTCTTAACTGTACTTAAAAATGCCTAACCACTGTATTGTATACTTGAAACCACTATAATAGTGAATGTTAACTGTAATTAGAAATTAAAAAAAAATTATTATGACTGTTAATTCAGGAGAAACTAGAATTAATCAGGTTTTAAAGAACTTGACCAATTCCCTACTTTCAACTCTGACTTAATTTTTATCTTTGGTTTCTTTACACAGATCAGAGTCTTTGACCCTCTGTCTTTCTGCTTTACATTCACTTCCTGAGAGATGCTCTGAATTCATATGGCTTCAACACCCAAATCCATCTCCCTCCTTAACTTCTCTCCAAAGTTCCGGTCTCAAACTCCAACTTCCTGCTCATTATTGCCTCTTAAATGGCTGGCCATTCATCATCTTTAGCTCAACATGTTTTAAAAGTAAGCCCATTATCTTTAAAATAAATAAAGGAAAAAAGTGTGGCAGTGGTGGTCTTTTCTGGCTTTTATTTCTGACAAGAATACTGAAATTATCTCTATAAATATTCCCTTTCCTTTGCCATCCAAAAAGTCAATTGGTTAAAGTATTTATTGAGTTCTCACTTTGTGTTTATTCCTGGCACCATTCTGACCCTTTTAGACTCGAGCCCAGGCTACTACAATAGCTTAAGTAACTGTACTACTATAAACTGCTTTCCATTCACATCTCTCAATTTTTTTTCCATTAGTCATAACCTAGCTTAAAAACTTCTAACAATTCTCTACAGGTAGATCAACCATTCTCAGCCTTTTCCCTGTGATACACTCCCATTTGTAACAGTGATCATCAGCTAGCGGAGGGTTAGGGGGAGTAGCAAAAAAAGTGGCAAGGACCACCCACTCTCATATGCGAATGCACCCACATCTGTGTGTCTGTGTCAGAGAAGGATGGGCACTAGTGGGGAATACTACAATTTCCACAAGAATATTAGAAGAATAATTTGTAGTTTGAAAAAGCCTTTGAAACAGTGTGATGTATTATCCTGAAAGTTCAGAGTACTCAATCTGGTATCCACAGCAGCTGGACTCAGCAGCACATCTGCTACCCTTCCAACCATATCTCCCATGACAGCTGTAACTTACATAGTCTATCACAGGCTAACTAGTCTATGCACTGCTCTCTGAACACCCTCAGAGTTTTCTACCATTATTCTTGTATGAATGACTTCTATTATTCTAAATACCTATTAGAAACCCATTCTTCAAGGCAGTAATCCCATCTGTTTTCTGATACCTCCATTCTTCTAGTCACCCTAAAGAGGTCACTTATGACACACCTGTATTGCCTGTTAACTTAAAAAGGTAGGTGAAATTTTTATCATCTTTCCAACTAGATTGTAAAATTCTAGGGAATTTTACATGGAGGAAAAAGTCACAGTTTACACTTCTTTGGACTCACCCTAAGTGACTCATAGTACATCACACAACTCTGATACTTAATAAATATCAATATTAACTTATGAATAAAACTTACAATTCCTTAATGCATCCAATGCCCAGCGTTCTTCTGAGACAGGCAAATGTGGATCTGGGATTGTGATTCGACAATTTACCCCAACTTCCTTTAGAGTCCCATCTGCATGCCGTTCCTTTGCAAACTGTCTCTCAGCCACAAAGAGATCATCTGCTTCTGATTTCCCAGAGGTGCCCAGTGAATGAGAATGAGGTTTTGATGATATAAAGGGAGACTCTAATCCCAAATCTCTGTCTGTTCAACAGAAGAGAAAAAGGTAGAATATATCTTAAACAAAACTTTTACCTTGTAACATGACGCATTCAGGAAATACTTGGAAAAAAATAACAACGTGAACTAAATATATTGTCTGTTAAGTGAAATACACACTTAGAGCAGTGTTATTATGGAACACTGAAAGCTCAAGAGTGAAATTTATTCTGATGCCAGAACCTGCATATACGAAGAGTTAAAGTTCCTCTGGATTTTGATAAATAACATATAGACTAAATTCCTCCAGGTAAACTTAACAAATCAGTTTACCTGGACTCTGCAGACCAGTGACTGAAATGCCATGATGTTCCACTTTTAACTTTGGACTTTCTTCATCTATGTCTCCTCTATGGAAGAATAAAAACAATCTTTTAATTTCATGAGGTACCTAAATATCATTGCAACAAAATTTAAGAATTACCCATTCCTTTTGTGACCAAAAACAAAATCAGTTCTCCTATAAGGCAAATGCACACTCACTCGCAAGGTGGTGACTGTGGCAATGGAATTGGCTTTGTGGATTGCTCCTTCACTGATGCAGCCATCCGACAGATTAGGTCCTGCCAACTGTGAAATTTTGAAAATACAAAATATAATAAGGAAAAGAAAAAGAAATGTCCTTTAAATACACTAAGAAACCAAAAGTAAGAACCAAAGCAAACAAACCAGAAACCAAAAGAAACAAAACCAACAAACAAAAATTCTGCTTTCTATAGAACATCTTTATTTTGTTAACAACTATTAAACCAGATTATAAAAACTCCATATGTTAAAGAAAAACCTAACACCATAATTGATACACTACCCATTAAAAAACTTCACTTGATCCTTCTGAAATCTTTTCTTTAGAAAAGATACTTTCAATAGAACAGAATCAAAACAAAACACATTGATCTGAAAAGTAAAAAGTTCTTAGAAGAACATATCTAAAAGGATATAGAGGAAATACTTTGTATATACTTTTCAAAGTCCTGTTACAGAAAAAAAAAGTTAAGTTGTGAAAGATTATATTCAGGATACTAAAAATATTAGAACAAGGTCAAATATTAGCTATATCCAATACATACACAGTTTTTTCAGAAACTGTTTGTGCCACCAGTTCATAAATTTGGGCTCCATTGTCTGACATGGAGATGACAAATAAAGCTTTGTTATCTGGAAAAAAGACAAAAATTACTCTCACAATGCAACCTACAGAAGCCATTTCCATGCTGGTGATATTCTTCCACATCTTAATCTAGGTAAAGGTTACATGTGTTCACTTTGTAAACATGCATTCATATAAAATTCACCATGCTATCCACTTAAAATTTGTGCAAAATACTGTATATTATACTGTATTTATTATACTTTAATAAAACGAAGATTATAAAAACACTGATTTCACAATAATTTATTAGAAACAAAAGTTGTCAGCAGGTGTTAGATAAAAGAGTCCATAAATTTATCCTGCCATCATGGAACTTTTAAAAGGGATTTCATTGTTAGTACAGCTAATATATAATTTGCTAACTTAAACTGGTATCAAAAACATAAACTACATCCATCTATTCAGTTTTTGCTTTTTTTATTTTTATTTTTTTACCAAATTACGAAACATACCACTCTAATGAAATTCTTTTACCTCCCAACTCACTATTTTCATTGGTGTCTATCAATGAGTTGAATATGGAATAAAGATTAAAATAATATGCAGAAAATTTTCAAATGCAAAAAATTACTCAGAGAGCCTAGGCATCCAAATTTTGGAATATAAACTCTTCATTCCCTTTCTAAGCAGTAAATAAATTTCTTTTAATTTCTATAATAATATTAAGAAAACAAAACTTTATCTCAGTTATGCTACATAAACAACAATGAATATCTCAGGCAAGTTTTCAATGAATCTGAAGGTTAGCATCATTGTATGTTAGCAGTATGTTAGCAGATATACTTGCCTGTTGCCACTTGTCGAACCAAAACTGTATTCAACTTAATGACAGGGCTAAATGTGTGTTTGCTATCAGCTGAGGATGCCAGAATCTTACTATGACATCTTAACACCAGTCTATCATCCTGCTTTTGTAACAATACAAGAATGTCTTCCAGCAGCAATGTGTATAAATCTAGAAATAAAAACAGAAAAGGTGATTAGTATAGAAATTGAAATGTGCTCTATTAACTTTATAATGATGAAAAATAGAAAATGTCTAAATTACTATTAAGTCTAGTAAATTTTAAAAATTAGGGATTTCTCCTATGACCACATTACAATTACAAATAAATTATAAATCAATCAACCTGGAGACCCATCTGAACACTAGCTGAACAAAAGTCCTAAATATAAACATAGACAGAAGAAGCCAATTTGAGACTGCGAGAAGGTAGATATGAAAAGGGGTGGCCCCACACCCATGTGTGGTGGTTGAGAATTTGGAGAGGTATCTCGATTATAAAGGTCCCCTGAGCAGTAATGGGTTCCTGGCCCAAAATAGGCTCCCCAGTCCAGAGCACCAGCACTGAGCCCCACAATATCTGGCTGTGAAAATCAGCAGGGATTCTGTCTGTCTGGGTGAGATGGAAGGCAGCTGGAAACTCAAGTGTGCACTCTCAGGAATTCACCCTAGGCTTTGGGAGATGGAGGCATGGGAGGAGGCATCAGAGACATACAGGTGGAGACTGAGTTATGTGGTTTCAGGACGAGAGCTGGAGGGACAAAATCCACTGTCTTTGTGATTAGCTCATCTCCAAACATGCCAACATCTGAATCTGATTTAGCCCAATGAATATCATTTGTTCCACATAAGTGACTTGATGAGATCCAACCCATATAACTTGCTTACTGCCAGAAACTGTTTTGGGCGGCTGGGTTGGCCCACAAGGCAGTCTCTTTTGGACAATGCTTGGGGGTTCATGGACCCAGAGGGGTGGCAGCTGGCCTCAGTGGGCTCTGACCCTTTTGCTGAGTGGCCCTAGGCTCCACAGTGGCATGAAACCTGAATCCACATTAACCTGGTAAACACCACTTGCCACATGGCACTGACTCCCTGAGACCTTGCGCCACCCAACGTAGATACCTCTAGAGGTTTATTCAGTGGCTGAGACTTACAGGCAGCTGGCAGGTGGAGGCAAGCCTCAGGGTGTCCTGGGCATTTTGATAAGCTGCCTCAGCACTAGTACTGGTGGCAACCAGCCTCAGTTCTCAGTGTAGCCTCCCCTACATGCCTCTAGTTCCAGTGCAGGTAATAACCCATTGTGATCACTTTGTAACCTCTGCCAGGTATCCACTGCCAGTCATAGGCAGTGACTGACTTTGGCCAGCATGGGGGCCCCTCTAAGAGGGCCCAGAACAAACAAACTCAGTGATTGGCTTCAGACCACAACAGAGCATCACCTGATGAGGTACACAAACGGAACACCCAAAGGGTGGTCTCAGCAGGCACTAGGGCAAATCTTGCTTAGTGGGTGAGTACCCGCATAGCAGCTAGTACCGTACGGTCCTGGTCAATCCTCAAAGCCAGTCAGCCTGAGAGTCAGTCCCACCCACTGATGTGCCAACAGCAATGAAAGCTCAACTACAATAGGAGGGCACACCCAACCTACACGAGGGACACTCCTGGAGCACCAGGCTCAGGTGATGAAGGAGGTTGTGCCACTGGACCCCATAGGACACCTACTTCCAAGACTGGGAGACATAGGAGATCTACATAGAAACAAACAGAGAGAGGCATCCAAAATGAGATAAAAGAAACATGTCCCTGATGAAAGAACAGGATCAAACTCCAGAAAAGGAATTGAATGAAATGGAGGCAAGAAACCTACCAGATACAGAATTCAAAACACTGGTAATAAGGATGCTCAAGAAACTTAGTGAAAACTTCAATAAAGAGATAGTAAGCATTAAAAAAAAAAAAAAAAAAAAAAAAAAAAGACAGAGAAACCACAAAAAAGAACTGGCTGGAAATGAAGAATGTAATAACTGAAATGAAGAACACATGGAACACACAAGAAAGAATCAACAGCAGATTAGATGAAGCAGAGGACTGAATCAACATTTGACAGACAAGGTAACAGAAAACACCCTACTGGAAGAGCAGTTTAGAGGACCTCTGTGACAAAACCAAGTGTAAGGGCATTCATATCACAGAGGTACCAGAAGGAGAAGAGAGAAGGAGAGAGATTGAGAACCTATTTGAAGAAATAATGACTGAAAACCTCTCTAACCTGGCAAAGGAAATATGAGTACAAGTCCAGGAAGCACAGAGAGCCCCAAACAAGATGAACCCAAAGAAGCCCACACCAAGACTTCAAAATTAAAATGTCAAAGGTTAAAGAAAAAGAATCCTAAAAGCAGCAAGAGAAAGGCAGCCAGTTACTTAGCCAGTTACTTATAAGTGTAGTCCCATAAGACTGAACAGGTTTCTAAACAGAAAACTTGCATGCCAGAAGTGACTGGCACAAAATATTTATAGTAATTAAAAGCAAGGACCTACAACCAAGACTATCTCAGCAAGGCTATCACTTAAAATTGAAGAAATGATCAACAGTGTCCTAGACAAAAAAAGCTAAAAGAGTTCATCATCACCAAACCAGTATTACAAGAAATGTTAAAGAAACTTCTTTAAGGAGAAAAAGGGCAAAAAAAGAACATAAACATGAATAATAAAATGGCAATAACTATGTACCTATCAATAATCATTTTAAATGTAAATGGATTAAATGTGCCAATCAAAAGACATGGGGCTGCTGAATGGGTAAGAAAATGAGACCCTTATATATGCTGTCAAATCGAGAGACACACATGGACTAAAAAGAACAAAAAAGATATTTCATGTGAATAGAAATGAAAAAAAAAAAAAGCTGGGGTAGTGATACTTATATCTGACAAAATGAACTTTATATAATGATGAAGAAAGTCATTAAATAATGATAAAGGGATCAATTCAACAAGAGGATATAGCCCTTGTAAACATTTATGCACACAACATAGGAGCACCGAAATATACAAAGCAAAGTGGATTGGCATAAAGGTACAGATCAACAAAAATACAGTCATGATAGGGGACTTTAATACCTCATTGACATCAGTGGATAGATCATTCAGACAAACTCAAAAGGAACAGTGGCCACAAATGACACTTCAGATGGGATAGATTTAATTGATATTTTTATAGCATGTCACCACTAAACAGCAGAATATGCATTCTTTTCGTGTGCACGTGGAACATTTTCCAAGATAGACCACGTTAGGCCACAAAACAAGTCTTAGTAAATTTAAGAGACTGAAATCATATCAAGCATCTTCTCTGACCACAACGGTATGAAATCAGAAATCAATTAAAAGAAGAAAACTGAAAACACACACATATGGAGGCTAAATAACACGCTGCTAAACAACAAATGGGTGGGTTAACAATAAGTTCAAAGAAGAAATCAAAAGATACCTTGAGGAAAACGAAAACAACACAAAGTCAATGGGACACAGAGAAAGCAGTCTTTACAGGGAAATTCATAGCTATATAGTCCTACCTCAAGAAACGAGAAAAATCCCAAAGAATCTAACTTTACACCTAAAAACCTAGAAAATGAACACCAAACAAAGCCAAAAGTGGGTAGATCAGAGGGAAAATAAACTAAATAGAGTCTAAAAACAAGGTCAACAAAACCAAGAAGTTATTCTTTGGGGGAAAAAAAAATTATTTTTATTATACCGTCAACCGGACTCATCAAGAAAAAAAAAGGAGAACCCAAAGAAATAAAATCATAAATGAAAGAGAAGTGACAACTGACACCACAGAAATACAAGGATTGTTAAGAAAATATATGAGTAATTATATGCCAGTAAATTGGACAATCTGGAAGAAATGGAAAAGTTCCTAGAAACATACAATGTTCCAAGGCTGAATCAAGAAGAAACAGAAAAGCTGAACTAATGAAATCATATCAGTAATGAAAAAGCTCCCAACAAAAGTCCTAGACCACACAGCTCCATGGGTGAATTTTACTAAATATTCAAATAGAACCAACAGCTGTCTTTCTCAAACTCTTCCAAGGAGGGAAGGCTCACAAGCTCATTTTATGAGGCCACTGTTAGTTACCGTGATTCCAAAAGCAAACAAAAACATTATCAAAAATATATAGATGTATAGGCCGATATCCCTGAGGAACAAAGACACAAAAATCCTCAACAAAATATTAGCAAACCAAATTCAGCAATACTTTAGCGAGTATTGCACCACAACATAATAAAGGCCATATACAGCAAACCCACAGCTAACATCGTACTCAATAGTGAAAAGCTAAAGTTTCTTTTTTAAGATCAAGAGCAAAAGAATATCCACTTTCACAACTTTGATTCAACATAGTTTGGGAGTCCTAGCCACAGCAATAGACAGAAGAAAGAGAAAAGAATGAGAGAGAAAGAAGAGGGAGGGAGGGAGGGAGGGAGGGAGGAAGGAAGGAAGGAAGGAAGGAAGGAAGGAAGGAAGGAAGGAAGGAAGGAAGGAAGGAAGGAGCCTCCAAATTGGAAAGGAAGAAAATACTATCATTATTTGCAGATAATGTGATACTCTATATAGAGAACCCTAAACATTCTGCCAAAAAACTTACAACTGAAAAATGAATTGAGTAAGGTGGCAGGGTACAAAATATTTAGACATCAATTGCATTTTTATACACCAATAATGAACTATCAGAAAAAGAAATTAAGAAAACAATCCTATTTACAATTGCATCAAAAAAAGTTCAATACCAAGGAATAAATTTAGCCAGGAGGTAAAAGACAGCGAAGAAAAAATTGAAGAAAATACAAATAAGTGGAAGCATATCCCATGCTTATAGATAGAAAGAATAACATGGTTAAAATGTTCATACTACCCAAAGTAACCTACAGATTAAACACCATCATATCAAAATACCAATGGCATTTTTCACAGAATTAAAACAAATAATATTAGAATTTACATGGAATGACAAAGACTCTGAATAGCCAAAGTAATCTTGAGAAAGGAGATCAAATTTGGAAGTACCATGCTATGCGATATCAAACTATACTACTAAGCTATAGTAATCAAAACATCAAGGTACTGGCATAAAAAAGACACATAGGTCAATGGAGTAGAATAGAGAGCCCAGAAATAAACCCATGCTTATAATGTCAATTAATGTATGATGAAAGAGACGAACAATGGAGTAAAGACAGTCTCTTTAATAAATGGTGTTGGGGAAACTGGAGAGAGATGCAAAAACAAAACAATGAAACTAGACCACTTTCTTACACCATATATGAAAATAAACTCAGAAAAGATTAAATATTTAAATGTAAGACCAGAAACTATAAACTCCTATAAGAAAACATAGGCAGTAAACTCCCTGCCATTGCTCTCAGTAATATTTTTTTTCTGACACATCTCTTTAGGCAAGGGAAGCAAAAGAAAAAATAAACAATGGGACCCCACAAAAATACAAAGTTTTTGCACAGTAAAGGAGATCATCAACCAAATGAAAAAATGACCTTCTAAATGGGAGAAGATATTTGTCAATGGTTCTCTGAATATGCAAATTAAAACCATAATGAGTTATTACTGCACATCTGTCAGAATGGCTATCAAAAAATAAACAACAAGTAGTTTCAATGCTGTTAGAAGAAATGGAACCCTTGGGCACTGCTGGTAAATGTGCAAACTGGTGCAGCATCAATGCAGAACGGTTTAGAAGTTTCTCAAAAAATTAAAAATATAATTACCTTATGAAACAGTAATTTCATATCTGGGTATTTATCTGAAGAAATTCTAAACAGTAACTCGAAAAATACATGCACCCCATGTTCTTTTTGAAGATATGGAAGCAACCCAAATGCTCATCAATAGATGATTAGATAAAAGAGATGTGGTACATATATACGGTGGGATATTACTTGGCCATTAAAAAGAACGAAATACAACAATCCGCAACAACATGGATCAACCTAGAGGGTAGTGAGCTAAATGACGTGAATCAGACAGAGAAAGACAAATACTGTATCATTTCAGTTATATGTGGAATCAAAAGAACAAAATAAATGAAGCAAAACAGACTCATTGATCCAGGGAACAAACTGCTGGTTTGTCAGGTGGGAGTAGGGTTAGGGTCTGGATGAAAAAGGTGAAGGCATTAAGAAGTACAAATTGGCAGTTACAAAATAGTCATGGGGATGTAAAGTACAACATAGAGAATATAGTTGGTGATACTATAATAACTATGTACAGTGCCAAGTGAGTACTAGACTAATGAGGAGGTCATTTAAATTATATAGATGTCTACCAGTATTCTATACAACTTAAACTACTATTAAATAAATACTGTAATTGAAAAAGATTTTTTAACTAAAAATAATGCAGAAAATTGACTTGCTATCACCTTTTTAAATAATTCATTCTTTTGTTTACACCGAAGTGTCTGACTGACAAGACATAAAAAATAATGGTTCCTCATCACAGACAGTTTTAGATATAGTAGTTGAAGAAAAACCTAGACTTTGCATGTTTTGCATTTATATCCTTCAAGTATAAGAATGATGGAGATAGAACTGAATCATGACAAAGTTTTCTGCTTCATCCCTAAATAAATATTTAACACACTACACATATAACAAAATCATTTAAGTATAGCTACTGTAAATGCATAAATGACACAAAGTAGCAGTGCTATCAGCTGTAACTGAAAATTATGGTTGATTATCTCTTTTTCTAAAAAATTTTCCTATTCTTTTCCTTTCTTCACTTTCCCCAACATTGACAGACATTAGACCTACCAATAGTTTTATCTCTATTCACCTTCCAAACCAATGGCCCTTCATGAATCATCTTCCTTTTTGTTAAATCCAAATTCTGCCAAAATGAAAAGAATTATATATAAATTATTTCCAAGTACTTAGTGAGATAATATTCCATAGTCTCGTTCAAGAAATCCTTATACATTCACTATTATTATTGATATCTATCAACTACTGAAATTGGAATAAAGACCAAGTTAAAGCAAGCAGTACAGATCTAAAAAGGGAAGGTATCTTAGAAAACATTCAGTAGTGTCTTCTAAATTTCGCTTTAAATAGATAATAGCTTATGAAAATAAAGTTGTAAACATTCAACCACTAGATTCTCAATATGCCCCCCTCAATTTTTCTATAAATAACTAGATGAGGATAATGCATAGCTTATTTGTAAGAGGCCTCTGAGTTCCAGGCTCTAGTTCAAAGAAACTTCCAAGGAACATCACTTATGAAAAGTCCAGAGAGTACTCAGGCTTGCTCTAAATATTGAAGACTTACTAAGAGAATCACCTTTTAGTATAAGTAGCTCTAGAAAAGCTTTTCTCTGGATAGGGCTAAACACATTTTTGATAAGCTATTACATATGACATAAAAGTCTATTTTAACAGCCACCACCAAATAAATCTGCCAAAATAATCATGTAGTAAAACAGTACAAGAAAGGTTTAAAATCCTAAGTAGTAACTTAATAGAAAAGCCTCAAATAGTAGAAGTGACAATTAATAAATATTTTATGATCATTTCTGTGATGGTTTCAACTTTTATGCTTTAGAAGAGCTTCACAGAAAAATAATTAAGTTATCTTGTTTTTACTCAATCATCTGGAAAGTTCCCACAGGAAACAGCCTTACTCTTCTTGAAACTATAACATAATAAAATTAAACTCCATAGTAAGTAATGTTCCTTAGTCACCTGTAATTTTTGTCACAATAGTCTCAAACAAAAAGCTCCTCTAATCAAAGACTAACGTAATCTTTACACAGAAGAAACATTTAAAAGAAAGTATAGAATCGTAAATATAGGCAATCTATGAGTCAAGAACTCCTTCAGGTGATTGATGTATGTTCCCACTGAGATGTTAATTACCTGCCAGGTCTTTAGCAAATTTTATTTTTTAAATTATTATTAGACTATCTCTCACCCTGAGTTCTTCAACATTTGGATACTCTGACAACTTCAGATTGGAGGTATCAAGGCGACGCTGATAATCTTCTAAGCGCTGAAAATTAGACAGGATGGAGCCAAGGTTACTGCTTTAGATATCAATAATCTCCCTGTTCCTAGATCAAATGGACATTTTTTTACCTACATTTTATTGAAGTCTCTGCAATATTTTATATAAAACTGACAATTCTCTTCAAACACTTGATTCCTTTTGCTCTGAAAACAATCTTTGTTTTCATCTTACTTCTTTGGCTGCTCATTCTCAATTTTTTCAAACTCACTGGCCTCTAACTAGCTTGCATTTATTTTCTGAATATTTAAATCATGCAAATGGTACAAAATTCAGAAGGTAATTCAAGGCACAAAACAAAAAGTCTCCCTCCAACTCTGTTCTTTTGTCTCCCCACCCTCAATTTTCTATAAAGAAATACTCATTTCTTGAGTAGCCAAAGAGAAAATTTCTAAGAGAATAGAATATATGTGTATGCTTGTCTTTGTACATATTGTGTGTATATAACCTTCAACAAAAAAGATATGGTTGCATAATGTATTCATATATGTATTACTCATTCAAATGATAACAATATAGTCACATACACATTTTTCTGTATACGTGTATCACTCATCAATACATATTGGAGATTACTCCACAGTAGCACATACAGAGAGAGCTCATTTTTTTTAATGGCTGCATGATATTGAACTCTGCGAATGAACTATAGTTAATTATATATTAATGATGTACATGTAGGTTACTTCAAATCTTCCATAACAAACAATACTGCAAAAAAATGGCCTTAAACATATACTTTTGTACACATGTATAGATATATCTGTAGGATAAGTTTCTAAATCAAAAGATATGTGTATTTTCCCCCAGGATTATAAAAATTTCCAAATACATAGTAAAGTTTGAAAATGTATAGTGAATACCCATATGCTTACCACCTACATTCTACACTTAACATCTGCTGTATTGGTTTTCTGTTTTAACATATAATTTATCCATCTAGTCATTTATTTATCAATCCATTTTATAATGTGGATGCATTTCAAAATAAGTTACAGACATAAGCATGCTTTACCACTAAACATTTTAGCATGTATAAAATTAATAAGAGCTCAATATTTGTTTACAGTTCTTTAAAGTAAAATTTGCATATAGTAAAATGCACGTATTTCACAAAAAATTTGTACAAAATCTGCATATGCCTGTGCAAACTCCTATCAAGATATAAATTACCATTACGCTCATACTTTCTCCTAATTAATATTATCTGTCCCCACATCCCCAGTGACAACCACTTTTCTAATTTCTAAATTTTTCTCACTATAGATTAGTTTAGCCTGTTCTAGAAGTTTATATAAATAGAATTATATGTAAATCTTCTTTTGTATCTGGTTTCTTTTGTTGAGCATGTTTGTGAGATTCTTCCATGTTGTTTATATTAGTGGTTCACTCTTTTATTGCTGGTATTATTCTAGTTTATGATTATACCACATTTGGTTTATGTTATAGATATTCTTGCACAATTATCTGGGCACATATCTTTTTTCTTTTGGGTAAATCACTAGGAACAGAACTGCTGGGTCAAAAGGTATATGTATAAATACATGCATTTTTAATTATATAAATACTGTCAAAATGTCTCCTGGGGTTTTATTTTTTTATACTCTGAACATTACACTTCAAAGTTTTTCCTAAAGCCTCACCAACAGAGTTGTTTCATACTCAGTTCATTAGGAATTACATCTAGGTCTATAGATTCAATTAGCCTCTCTACATGCTCACAATTGTATATTTTTATCTTTAGCACAGTCCTTAGAGGTGGTTCCATGTAGCCAATTGCTTACTGTACACTTTTACCTGGCATCCCAAACTGAACTCTTCACCTTCTCCACAAATGTGGGGCTCCTCCACTCACACTGTTCATCTAAATGTGCAAGCAAGAGACCTGGGATTTATTCCTGACATTACCTCTCTCTTCAAACCCTTCTCTAAATCAGTCACCAAGCCCTGTCAATTTTACCTAATTCTAAATATATTTTCAATTCTTGTACTTCTCTAAGCCAACCAGCATCAATTCTGGACCACTGTAAAAGACTACTACTAATGGAGCTCTTATCTCTTCAACCCATTCTCCATAGAGTAGATAAATGATACTTATAAATTGAAAAATCTGAACATGCCGCTCTCCTTCTTAAACATCTATAATGAATTCCTACTGCTCTTAGAATAAAAACTCAAATCTTTAACATGGTCTACAGAACCCTGTATGATTTGGCCCTGGACTACTGTATCTCATTTCATACCACTATGCCTTTGTGTTTAGGTAAGATTCACACTAATCTTTCAGTTCTTTGAACAGATGATGCTTCTTTTTGACCTTGACTCCAGGACTTTTCTACATGCCATTCCTTCTACCTGTAAGGTTGCCTCCTTCCACGTTATTTTGTTTCATTTCCTTCAGAGCTTGGCTTAGATGTCAATTTTTCAAGAAAGCTTTCTTCTGATGGCAGCTACCTAACATCCTCAAACTAGACTAGCCCTATCAGTTACACTTCTAGCATCCTGAAATTCTTCTTCAAAGTAGCTTTCACAACTGACAGAAGAAAAACACTTGCACTATAATCTTTTCAATGCTCTTCTATCCTGCTGGAAAACAAGCTCAATGTGGGCAATTATTGTACTTATTTTTTTTTAACCGCTCTATACCCTACACTCAGCATACAATAGATGCTCTACAAATATTTGTTGAATGAACAGATGAAAGAATGAGCAAACAGCAGCTTAAGGATACTCAAAAAAGTCAAATATAACTCTGATGTTCTATTACAAATTGATATGAACACACCTACTACATGAATAGTTAAATATCCCACCCTTGAATTATGTAATGACAGTTTCAATTATTATTTCACAGATTCCAGATAACACTAAGTTAATATTCTCACTGTCAGCCTTTATCTTCTTGCCTTTCCCTTCTTACCTGCTTATTTTCTGCCTCCTTGACAGCCTGATTTACATAATTTAAGATCTGACGACAGTGATCTGCAGCTTTCTTTACCTTCTCCCTTTCCATTGGCCACTCTAATAAGAGAAATCCAAAATGTAAAATAGAGGAAATCAGAAAGGAATATAGGTATATATGTAAATGAGATACCATTTTATTTGATCAGCTGTAACACTATATTAAGACTTTAAATATTTTTTTAAATTTTATATTAGTTTCAGGTATGCATTAGTGGTTGGACATTTATATAATTTATGAAGTGATCCCCCAATTAGTTTAGTACCCACCTTGCACTATATGTAGTTATTACAATATTATTGACTATATTCCTTGTGCTGTACTCCACGACCTGTGACCATTAATTAACTACTAATTTGTATTTCTTAATCCTTTCATCTTTTCCACCCAGCCCCCAAACACCCCTTCCCACTGGCAATCACCAATTTGTTCTTTGTATATATGACTCTGTTTTAATTTAGTTTGTTTTTTTCTTTTGGTCCTTAGTTACCACATATAAATAAAATCACTTGTCTTTCTCTGACTTATTTCACTCAGAATAATAAACTCTAGGTCCATCTATGTTGTTGCAAATGGTAAAATTTATTTTTTTTATGCCTGAGTAATATTCCATTACATATGTGTACAATAACTTCTTTATCTAATTGTATACTGATGGGCACCCAGATTGCTACCACATCTTGGCTATTATAAAAAGCACTGCAGTGAAAACAGAGGTACATAAATCCAAACATAGTCCAAGTATAATGAACAGATATATTAAAGTACAAAAATTAATGTGCATGAGTGTTTTCAAATTCTCTGGCATAAGAAACAGAGATTTGAGTGCACGGAATATAAGACCCTAAAGCTCAACTGAGAAATTTACTACATGTTATAAAACAAGGCATCTGGAATTATAATGCATCAGTTGGGCTTAATGAAAGTGCAGGTATTGATACAAAACATCTTTCCAACTCAGATTAATCCTTCTTCAAAGGAAATATGATATATGCTATAGAGGAAGAATTGGTAAACTTTTCTTGTAAAGGTCCAGCCAATGAACATTTTACACATTATAGGTCAATGGTCTTTGTTGCAACTATTCAACAGCACTGTTGTAATGCAAAATAGTAAGAGACAATATTTCAACAAATGAGCATGACTATATTCTAATAAACTTTACAAAAACAGGTGATAAGCTAGATTTGGCTGATAATTCATAGAATGCCAAATCCTGTGACAGACTTACTAATGGAATATATTAAATCAAACATCCTGAAGAAGACTGGCTGGAATTTTATTAAGAAGTCTGTTATACTATTTGGAAACCTCCAGGCACCAGCATGCTGTGAGATTACTTAACAAAAGACAGTTTCTGTTTTATTGTTCTGAAGCTTTTTTAATTTCAGTGAAAATGCTGTACCTGTGTATTTGGCAATATTATCCAACAGAAGAGGGTACTTAGTAAGCCTCTGCATTTGGGTAGGGATGATATCCTTCAGCTGTAGACGACGACACAGCGGATTACTCTCAGCATCCTAAAATTAAAGAGGTGAGAATTTATAATTGTTGTTAGGACTATCTCGGATATGTACCACATATTCACCATAAAAATGTCTACAGCATCACAGTTCTGGTTATTAAAACAAGACTTAAAACGTGCCAAGACTTATCATTGCCACTCTATACTTCTGCTCTCTCTTTTAATCACATAATGGGGGACAGGAGCCTTTAGCACTAAACCAATGGCTTTTTAAATTATCTGTTTAAGCAAGGACTGAGAGTATCCATAATCAACTCTAAGAATTTCTTGCCATAAAAGTTTTAACTTCTTATATTCATAAAATATAGTTACATTTTTCTATAATTGGCATTTCTACCAAAAGCAAGTCAGCTAATTTACTGGCTGCCATTCAAATAGCTATAATGAGCCACCAGTCAGGATATACTAACTCATCTATAACAGAGGCCTGCAAACTTTTCAGTAAACTGACAGTAAATATATTAGGTTTTGCATGCCATACAGTCTCTGTCACAGCTACTCAACTCTGCTGTTTTGTACAAAAGCAGCCACAGGTAATATATGAATGAACACACCTATGTGTGATAAAGAGTTCTAAGACAGCCCCTAAAATTCCCACTCTCTGGTTTACAGACCCTGTATAATTCTCTCCCCTTGAGTGTGGACAGAGCCTGAACCATTATGAAATATCACTCCTATGATTAGGTTACTATCAGTTGGCTTTTGAGTTAATCAGGAAGAAGACTGTCCTAGGCGAGTCTAACTTAATCAGAGGAATCTGTGTCAGGGAAATGCATTCCTACTGGCCTGGAAGAAAGCAAACATCGTTCTTGTACTGCCTATATGGGCCACATGGCTGAGAGATATGGGCGTTCTCTAGAAACCAAGAGCAGTTCATCATCAACAACAACAAGAAGACAAGAATCTTGGTTATAAATTTACAAGAAAATGAATTCTGCTAACAACCAGTGAGCTCAGATGATAATCCCAAGTCTCAGATAAGAACTGCAGCTCCATGACACCTTGATTTCAGCCTGGTGAAATCATGAAGAGAAGACCCAGTTAAACTATAGCTGTATTCCTCAACCACAAAAACTGTGACATAATAAACTTACATGGTTTTAAGTTGCTATGATTGTGGTAATTTATTATACAGCAATAAAGAACTAATATACTGTTTTGCAATAAAACTTTATTTACAAAAACAGGTAGGTAAGAGGCTGGCTATGGCCTGTGGTTGTAGTTTACTGACCTCTGATCCATACCAATATATGCCTCAACAAGTATGACTGCAGTAAATTCTTCCCAGGGGTTGATGTAAGTCTGTTCTCATGTTTTGATAATGTTAATTTAATAGTGTACATGGATGGGCCATTTCTAGACAATATCTCAATGGCATTGTGAACTTCCATGTCAAGTATTTAATTCTGATATATATTTTTTGTTTTTCATCATTCCAATACCATCTTTATACCCTCCAGTAATTTAAGAAAATATTTATGGTTTTAAAAAACATTAACATAGATATAGTCCCCGTAAAAGACTTAGTCAGAATTCTCCTAGGTTATTCTATAATTGAAAAAAAAATGGTGCTATTTTTTTTTCTTACAGGTATCATTCAAACTCACTTGCACAAAAGTCTGGAATCGAGAATCCTTTTTCTGACGAGATTTGATCATTTCCAGGGCAAAAGGTTGGTTACTACAAAAGGTAGCAGCAGCATGTTTCAACTTCTCTTCCCCTGGTCCACTGAACTGTGCCAAGAATGCAAATAACACAACACAACAGAGAATGAGATAATGAGCTGATATAAAGTCAGGCAAAATGAGACCACAATTCTTTCAATATTCCAATAAGTATTCTCAAATGACAAGAAACAGAGAACTACATGTTTATGTAGAATATCAATGTTTCTCCATTAAACACATCTAACATGGACATATCCAGACCTTTTCTGATGATTCCAATGATTCCTTTTGTGCACAGCCTCCCACACTTACCACCTTTCATTCGATAACACTTTTAAGTTAGAAAGATTGACACTTGGTGAATATGAGACATAATACTTAAAGACTGAGATTAAAATTTCACTTTTTTTTTGGAATCTGACATCTTTGCAAAAATACTCTCTTATTGCTCCAGGAAAAAATTCCTGGGGATTCTAGCTTGCTTTCTTACTATGAAACTCAGGCCAGGTGAAAACTTTTTTGGGTTGCAATAAAATTACATCACTGCTGCTTCACCTATGCAGAGGCTAGAGATCCATGCCTTGAATCTCTCTTTGGCAAGATCTGTGAACCAATGAATCTTTTCTGCTAAAAATCATACTTTTTAATAATATTTTTAATTTTTAAATTTAAGTTTGTACATCAGGATTTTAAAGTGTCTGATAAAACATCTAACTAGTGCTTCACTCATAATCGGTACTCTTACAAGTGTAGGTTGAATTATTTTTTGACCATCTTTATATTTGCAATAATTTCTTTAAAAAGGCTTACAAAGAAGCTTCTCATGTAATCTCCCCTTTAAAGCCATATTTTCAAAAGCTTATACATGGAAATATTCTGAAAAAAGTCCTTCTGCAATGCATTTGTAGATAAACTTGGAGTATTTTTTCAACTAGGACTCAGACAAAGTGACATTTTAATAGGTTGCTACAACGTTGTACTCTTTCTATTATAAATATGACACATTCAATGTTAAAAGATATCTCTGGCAGCATTTCAGAATGTTAGTCAATAGAGACTGTTACACAAATACTAATAGCAGCTGGGTTTACATAAAAAATAATACCCCCAACTTCAAGTAGTTTTAAAGTAGTTTTACAAGTAGAGCTTAAGTTTCCGTAAGGTGATCTTAAGAGACCAATATCTGAAAAATATTCTCCAAAACTATTTCAAAAAAACAGAGTAAATATAAAGGCCTATTTATGATTTTTGCTGTTATTATTTCTGGCTAACTTAACCCTTTGAACCCAACAGTTACTAACCAAACTGGTTAGTACATTTCACTTTTATAGGTACATCCACTATTTAATACACTGCTTTTTACATGTACTAAAATAAAATTTTTTATCTCATTCTATTAACAGGTTTCCCCACTTTGTTTTACCATGTAATAGATTTATGTAGTCCTATGGACTGTGATAAGAGGACCAGTTGTACTTCAGTACTTTTTTAATGATGAATCCCACTCAGACTAAGTTTAAACACTATTTATGCAAATGAAACTACTTAGGAATTAAGACTGATATCTTAAATCCATGACTTACAACTTTTTAATTCACATTTGACATGAAAATTCAATTTATACTATGTCACACTACAAATTTTCTTTTTCAAGTTTAATGTACTGCAAACTCAAAAGAACTCAGTTATAACTTCCACTGCTATCATGAGATCAAGAAAGAAAATGAGTCACACCATCACTGAGTAGCCATAGAGTAGGCTGAATTTTTTAAGAAAGTTAAAGGTCCTTAATAACAATAATTTTAGAGTGGGCCTAGGGAGAAAATGCTTTGGAAAGTTGAGTAAATGTGAGATTAGAGATTGAATTATGATTCTCTGATCCTGTTCTATGAGTCGAGTAACTAAGAAGATATCTACTATTGGATTAGAAGATTCCAGGTCATGATCCATGTCATCAATGAAAGAAGTATGATAAAATATTGTTTCAGTCAACATTCTAGTATTTAATCTTTTAAAAAGATATTATTGTAGAATTATCAAAATCTTACGGCCATTCCTCAAGCAGTCTACATATTAAAGTAAATTTCTGTGGTCATATCTAAATAGTTCCTGTTCAACCTGTGTTAAGATTTTGAGAACTTCATCATATTCTTTACTATTATCGACAGCCTTAACTATATTACTTTCTTTAAAAGTTAGAATCAAACCTCCTTCCCCCTAGGAAGACTTTCTGTATGTTCTAGTTTAGGCCTTCCTGCTATATATTCCCATACAATCTGAACTCTCCCCTTTCATAACACTCATCACATTTGAAATAACTGACAGTCATTCCACTGATCATAAGCTTCAGTAGGGCAGAAGCCATGTCTGTTTTAACTGCTACTATATCCCCTACACCTATCACAGTGTTTCATACTTAAGTATATATTGTGGGGTATATACTGACAAAGAGACAGAAAGAAAAGCAGAATCTGACAATCTACTATTATAGTCTCTGAACTCTTTCATTATAATGTAAATAGATTAAGTGATTTTCACTTTTCTACTTTTGTGATCGTAGTTCTGGATCTACATTGTCTAATGTTGTATAGTATAATTTTGAGACCTAGACAACAGATGATAGCTAAAATTCTACATTAGTTCAATTATTTTTATCAAGATCCATTTTACTCTATATTCTCTAAAACACAAAGAACTAGTACCTTTGATTTTTAAAATAATTAAAAAAAAAACACTTAGCTTGAGCACTTATTAGAAGACATTACCAAGAGAACACACACTCTGGACTCCTTTTATCTTTATATTAGCTTTGCAAAATGAATGACTTTGGTTACTTAATCTTGAGTCTGATCATCACGTGTTTATAAAAATATTAAAATAAAATAGCAAATTTCCTTACCCAGGTCAACAAATCTTCCCCAATTTGATCAATAACAGAAGTCTCATTCCTCTTTCGAACAGCCTTCATTTGCTCATTCAACCCAACTAAAAGGGAAAAATAAAATGAAATAAATATAAGCATATACTCATTACAGGCTGAGTTACTGGTAGTACCAAGAACTTAAATTTTCAAAAGAAGGATTTTCAGAGTAGTATGGCTGCTTTAATCTCAAATGTGAATCTAGACACAATTCTTATACATCCAGATATTTGTGAACTCTATTTGAAAAACAGGTGGCAAAGGATAAAACAAAGTGGAAAATAGCATACTACATACGGGATGTGCATAACAAATGCGCATTTAACTTCAAGACTCAGTCTATACCTGTGCTTATAAAGAACTTAAATTTAAATAGTTTCTGCCTACAGTTCCTTTCAAATGTGTACATTCACAGGCAATGGATATATTTAAGTCTGAACTTTCAATGCATGCTGGTGATACCTCAAATCACCCCCAAAGAAGTAAAAGGAATCAATTCGGTCGGCAGTAATAGAATCCTTAATAAAGAAAGATTAAAATTAAAGGTTATGCAGAAACAATGACTGATAAAGAGAGGATCTGATACTACTGTCTGCAAAATCCTGGGTGAGAATGACCAGGTAAAGCCAGCAAGGTGTTATTTTTATATATTTACTCAAGCATTCCAAGTAAAAAAATAAAATAACTTAATTCCTGATGATAATCCCATTATGAAATCATATACTGAATATTACTATTTTCAAAATACACTTATACATAATTATATAGAATATATATGTTTAAAAACATAAATACTATAACTGATAGAAAATTTTCCAGGTTAATTTTGATTACTTATGATTTTCATCTTAGACACCGACATTAGAACCTACCTAAGTGCTGTTTATATGGGGTAGGAAGTGGGGTACAATTCAAAGTTCCAATCGTCTCTTTATGTTATGTACTCATATATAATTATATAATTTCAGAAATGCTACATGAATACATTTACAAGATTTTAGTGTTATGGTACCATTATATACTCACAATCTTTTATCTATTATGAACAATAAAGGACAAAGTTCAGAGTCAATTTCTCTTACTGTGAAGCTGAAGAATATCTTCCAAGTTTGAAAAAATTTTCCGTAGCTCTGAAGGTGACAGAATTCCTTCTCTAGACACTCGCTGATAGAACACTTGATCAAGAACCTTCAGTGTTCGAACATGAGCTCTTTCAGTATAAAACAATTCTAATCAGAAAAAAAGAAAATATAAAATGTTGCTTTACTTAAAATAATTCCATGGGACCAAAGGCTAAATTAGCTGAAATTAAGTAGCAAAAAGTTATAATTATTTATAGTTTAGAAAAGATGTCGTAGCTCTGAAGTCACTTTCTTGATTCCATACTGGCTTGGCTCTCAGAGTTTAATACTGGCAATTGAAAAACATCACTCAAAACTATTTTGTACCTAAAAGTTAACAGTGTATTCCAAAACTCACCTATCCTTTTACAATCATACCCACCAATCACACTACAACATTAGAAAACTGTAAGCCCAAGCATCATATTGCTCTTAATTGAGCCCTCCCCTCAGAAATAATAGTCCTTAATTTGCCTATAAACCTTCACTTCTGAGGCCAGACTTATAATTTCACAGTCTCAGGTGTTATCAGGGACAGGAAGAATATTTATTCCACTCACAGCCTAAAAATGACAGAGGGCATGGCATTCATGTCACATCTGTGTACATCCACGTTTGAGTAAAATAAAGAATATGCACTAGGATAAAAGAAGACCTGACCTGGATCCTCATTTTCTCCCTGTCACTTAGCAGCTGTATGATCTGGACTAATTCAAACAATCACTTGAGTCTTAGCTGTCTCATTTATAATCTACACCTAAATTTAATTTAGCCTGAAAGTAAAGATGTGGGGCAAATGTTTTCTCAATAACCTTTCAAGTTTAAGACTTACAATCTTAAATGTCCTGAAGGCTAAACACCATTTCCTTTTAAATTGTCAGTAAGGACCATACAATCACTTGCATTTTCTGAGTTGGAAAGTTCAAGAATCATCTATCCAGCTTAATTTCCCCTATGTTTAAAAAAGGCAAGTGGAAAATTTGAAGCAAACACCAAGGCTCCGAATTTTCTCTCTAGTAAAACTCAATATATGTAAACAATAACAACAATAACTAATTAAACTCACCATTAATTACTTCCTGTCTTTTGATTTCACAAGGTTTCAGTCTCAATAACACTTCTCGACCAACGAGCTGTTGCCAGTTGGGTGGATCTGTCTCTAAGTCATTTTCAAACTGCTCATCTTCACTTTGACTTTCTCCAAAAGCTAAGCTGTCGAATCTAATTAAAATAATAATAATAATAATATATTTGAGGACATCAGATGGACAATGCTAAATAACTTTAAGTTTTACATTATGATAAATCAGTCAGATTTATGAGAAATTGCTTAGCACAGAGCCTAAAACAATACTTGCTCTTATAAATGTTTTACATGTGTTACACACACTTCTATCTTTCAAGTGATTTATTAAGAACTTTTTTATACTATCCAAGGTTTTTGTACAGTATAATTTTAAATTTAAAAGTTTTTTCAATTATAGTTGACATACAATATTAGTTACAGGACTTCTGTTCAGCTAGTCTTAAGGTAGTTATAAATGATGCTTGTTCTATTATTTAGTTCTAATTTGATGTGGTCGTGGGAGGAGGTGAGCGCAGCATTTACCTACTTTGCCATCTTGACCTAATTTAAAAGGAAAAGTTTCTTTTAAATTAGAACTTTGAGGAGGAGGTATGTATTTCTTAAAACTATTAGAAGCTTTAGGATTACTTACTTTCGAAAGGCCTTTGGTGTCCCATGCTCAGTCATCCTAAAACAATGGAGTAAACATAAAAACAGTATGGTAATTGAGAAATTTATGACAGAGATACTCAGAACTGGGTTAACTACAGTGGCTGATAATTCTTCCGGATATGATAAGAGTTAATATCAAATAAATTGAAAAAATTTACTGAATATTTACTACCAACATAAGTTGTAATTCCTTCCCCAAAAACCACATGCGGGAAAAAACCACAAAGTATAGCGATACTATACAATCAAAAACTTGAAGCAGTGTTCAAGATCTAAACCTAAGTTATCACTGAATTACCTTTCTACTTCCCATTCTTCCTCCTGCACTTGATCTAATGGAGGAGGTAGAAAATCGAAGATGGTATTGGTTGTACGAGGTGTGCCATCTAAGGAGTCTCCAGATGCTGATGTTTCTCCAGCTTGCTTTGACCCTGAAAAGGCAAAAGTCAGACATTTGATTGGTGTTAATACTTAATAAAGGTGATAATTACAAAAGAGGAAATTAGTCCCAAGAGCTTCAACCTAATCTACAGCCACATTCATATTTAAATAACTGTGGGATAACTAGAATCAAAATTCTAATATGTAAAACTTTAAAATGCACTAAAAAGTAAACAGGGAAATCATTTTTAAACAACTTTTAAAAACCGGCATAAGAGATGCCAACAACTCAGAATGATGTATGATGAGAAGAAACATTCTCTCACCTTATCCTTTTTACCCTTAACCTTTATACCTCAATCTTTTTCATTCAAATTTTAGTTATTATGGTGATCCAACAATAAATAATAACCTTTTTGATTTGTTATCTTTCGGTAATACCTAAGTTTTCCTCCCTCCTCTGAGGGTATTGCTCATTTATGCTTCCCACCTTCACTTTCTTCTCATTTTTTTCCTAGTGTTTAATAACTGTATTATTACTATTAGTTGGGGTAATTGGTTATTACCTAAGTTGAAACAATATCTATTTTTGTTCCATCAAGGAGTTCAAATCTTAACTTTCTTCTATGTCAGATTAAGTATTTAATGCTCATGTCCTTCCTTTTAATTATATTTCTTTCCCTCTACCTTCATTCCTTTCAACTGCAGTTTTACTTACATCATTAAGAGAGTTTTTTGCATTTCCATTCTGATCTGCAGGCACAACTAAATATTCTGTGCTTCGCCTAATAGGCTGATTCTATGTCCGAAAACTAATAGAATGCTTATATTGTCCTGTACAATATACGACATACATATACATGTTATTTCTGCCCAGTTAAGAGGTATGCTAGTTAGGACTATATTTTTTTCTTTCAGTCCAATGATGCAATTCCTGGGCCGCCTGAAACAAAATGTTTGTTATATTAAAGTCTTATTATTTTTAAATTATGTTACTTTTTCTTTTGATTTATGTTTAAATTGGAATTTTATGAATAACTGTTTTCCTTAGCATTTTTAAATGCTTTTTGATTACTGTCAGATGTTAAAGACATAGTTTCCATCAATTACTTTATGACTGTTACTTTTTATTTTGCTTCATGTTTAAAATCATAACTTTCTGAACAACACTGCCTCTCCATTTCTTCTACTGATGTTTTGTAAAAGAGACAGATGTAGGACCTCTGTAGTGGTTCTCTCTATGTAATTCCTGTCTCTCCAATTTCTATATGATATTTCTGATATACATTCTGAAATATTTCCTTGACTTCATTTTTAGGGACTATTTTTTTCTTCAAACATTGGCAGTTATAGCAGTTTGAAAATATGGCCACAAACTTTTTAAAATTGTTACTATCAAAGTAATATAATTTTATAAAGTCTCAAAGTTTTTTCATTTGCTACTTCATAATAATGCTTGAAATTGCATTTTGCTTAGCCCCTATGTTCTTGTGTTGCAATTTGCAACAGATGCTACCTTGGCCTGTGACACAATTATCATCCTAGAATTGCCCTTCACTACTTTCCTGGGTAGTTTCCATTGTTTCCTGGATTCCATGAAATTTTCTTTCTTAAAATTTTCTCTCATTTATTCAAGTGGCATCCTCAAATAATTTTCAATAAAAGGTACTTTTCAGTTAAACTCTGAATTCTGGCACACCTGAAAATGTCTTAACATCTTTCATCATATTTGATGGATAGTTTGAATACAGAGTTCTAAGATTAATAACATTTTCTTTCAGCAAGTTGAAGGCATTACTCCTTTGTTTCCAAGTACCTAGTGTTATAATGAGAAATGTGATGCAGCATAATCCCCATTTTCTTTCTCTTAACTGCTTCTAGGATTCTTTTTCTTGATCTCTGGTGCACTGAAATTTCCGAAGACCTTTTAGGTATAGATCTTTTATTTTTATTACTATTCACTGTAGTTAGTTCCCAGTGAGCTCTCTTTCTATCTGAAGATGTGTATTCTCATTTAACTCTGAAAAGCTTTCTTAAGTCATTTCTCTAACTGCCTCTCCTCCATTTTTCCTCTACTGATGTTTTGTGAAAGAGACAGATGTGGAACCTCTGCAGTGGTTCTCTACATTAGCAATTATAGCAGTTTGAAAATATGTCCACAAAACCTTTGATACTCCTTTCTAAAGGGGTGGAGACTAATTCTTCTCTTCTTGAGTGTGGCTAGATTTAGTGACTTGCTGAAGTGACAGTGTGCACTGACAGATATTAAGTTAAAAAAGGCATTGCGGCTTCTCCCCGCGTGGTAAGGAATTGAGGCTTCCAGCAAGGAACTAAGACCTTTTTGTTACAAGCCACTCGTGTGAGTATGGAAGTAGGTCTCTTAACACTCAATTAAGCTTTTACATGACTGGTCAACACCTTGTCAGCAACCTTATGAGACACCCCAAGCCAAAACTGCCCACCTAAGCGGCGCTCGAGTTTTTTACACTCCAAAAATGTGAGATAATAAATATGTTGTGTGTTAAGCTTTAAGTTTTGGGGTAATTAATTACATAACAAGTGATAACTAATGTGACATTATAGTACCATATATAGTAGTTTTTAAAAGTATTTTTTTTGGTCTTGGGATACTTTCTTTTTCATAGCATCCTATTCTTGTTTTATAGATATATAACTCTTTATTTATATCTATATATTTATAGATATATAACTCTTTATTTTTCCCAAGTATACAATTTAACTTAAGAGGGATATCTTTGAAGTTACTGTCTATTATCAAAGTTATTTTTTTCAACTAGGAGCAGTTTTTCTATTCATTTTGTGTTCTCTTTTTTATGCCACTGTCTAACATGCTTGACTTAGATCTTGACTATAAGAAGCACATTTTGCCAGAGTGAGTAATCCTATTTATATTTAAGAATGCAAGACCAGGTAGATGATTTGGCTTTTTTTTTTCTTTCTTTCTTTCTTTCTTTTTTTTTTTTTTGCTGTTACATGTATGTAGGTCCATTTCAATTGGAAGCTCTCAGCACAGGGTGAGTCCCTGGCATGCCTACTTTCAGGTTTTACACCCCGAATGTTAGAACTCCAGGGCATAAACTGTGGAGAACCTAACTATCCTTACAAAATTCTTTCAACTTCCCTAAAAAAAGAACAGACTCATTTTTTTCTGGTACATAAATGACAGACTACTACAAGGGTCAGAAACTTTTGATTATAGACCATCAAATAAGTCATCATTTTCAGCTTTACTTCTTACTCATGTATTCCACGACACATGCCAACTCTGAGCCTAAAGTCTCTCCAAGGTTCTAATGGCAGGACTGGCTCCCACCTTGGTCTCCTTAAAGAAATTATGGGCTCCAGTTTCTTCTATGTTGTTTTACCTATCAAACCACTCTTCTTTCAATCTCCAGAAAATTTGTTGCAATCTTATTTGATAACATTTTCTCTTCCTCTACTTCCCATCTCTTTATCGTTTTTATTTATTTGTTATCTATCATGTTTTTATTTCAGTGGAACATAGGAGCCATGAATTAATTTATGTACTTAATCCAACATCTTCAGATTTCTGTATTAGTGAAAATGTCCAGATTTTTCTTCAAATGTCACCCCCCTATTTCTATCTAATATAGATAGCCATTCTCTTCTCAAAATAAAATTAATTACCTATTCTCTCAGCTCACTTGCTTAAGAAACCCATTACAACAACTATAAAGAATATGATAATAAGCTCTTTTCCTAATTATCTACAACTACCTCATCTCTTTGTTTACTCTTTAAATCTCCTTGTCCTTTTCACTAAAGTCTCACTCTCAGGTAATAACCTTGGCTCTCACATATACTCTACACCACATCTCTCTCCTTCTCAAAACTTTGTTCTATTGGTTATACAATTTCCTGCATCTTCAATCAACCTCTCCCTCACAACTGGTTTCCCCCTAGCATTTAAAAAAACCTCTCTGGTATCTCTCATTTGTAAAGTTTTCTTTAGACACCCCCCCCCCAAAAAAAAACAAAACATCTGTCCCTAACCACTGACTAGTCAGCTCAATACTCCCTTTATCTTTCATCTATTGGACTAGCACAATTTAAATGTGTGTGTGTGTGTGTGAGAAAGAGAGAAAGAGAGAGAGAGAGAGAGAGAGAGAGAGAGAGAGAGAGAGAGAGAGAGGAGAGAGACACACACTATCTTCCCATGAGACTAAGCTGTAATGAGGCAAGAATCTATGTATAATTATTATATGTACACTCATATCTGGTATGAAACTAATATATAACAGAAAGCTCAGTGTTTTTTGAATTAAAGAAAACTTAAAATTACCATTCGGAACAGATCTGTCACTAGTTACAGAATATTTAAATGTTAAAACTAAATTTAACTAAGATTCAGTCTTAATTAAAATAAATTGCCACCCTATCTCTTAGTGAGTGTGACTGTTTTAGAATCACAATACTTAGTTAAGTTGAACTAATGCTTACCCATATCATTCTCTTTCCCTCCTTCCTGGGACAGAGTGGCCCCTGTAACCACAGAGGATACAGAAGTGGCTGGTAGGTATCCAGTATCTGCTCCTTCACTTGCTAACCCACTCTGACGCAACTTAGCAGACTCCTGAGGTTCAGGACCCACAGATGAGGGTGTGGATAAGTGCTTAGGGTGGCGTAGTTTTTGTAGTTCCATGGCTCTGCCAACTGAAAAGAAAAAAATAGTCAACAATTTGCATTACAAAACAACTAAAAAAAAAGATGATATAAAGATCTAGAAAAATATCTGAAACATATAAGATTGATGAAAAATATGAGATTAAAGAGGAAGAAAGGGAAAGAAAGGAAGACAAATGAAAGAAAATGAGACAGAAAGGAGAGAGCAAGGCAGAGGAAGGTAGAGGAGGAAAGGAGATGGAGGGATAATAAGAAAAAGGAGGAAGATGGTGGAAATGAGAGAAGAGAAAGGAGATAGAGGAAGGTGAATCATGAGAAAAGAAGATGAGAAGAGCAATAGTAGGTGGTAAGAGGGAATGCTGAGAGACAAAAGATATGAAGCTGTATTTACTTGTAAAAATGAAGATGAAACCTTTTAGCTCTATGAGCTCTTAGAATCTCCTCACTTCTAACACAACTTCATCATTATAATATGCCTTAGAGACAACCCAGACTAATTCCTATCCTGCTCCTTATCCCTGATCACATAAGTCACTATAAGAAACTAAAAACTCTTATTTAGGTCATCATCTCCCACAGAACTGTACATCCTCACACATCACTAATCCTCAGTCATCCTTCTTTAATTCAAGAATTTCTTTTGAGTATTCCTTGTGGTCAGCATCTGTGAAATGCTCAATCTCCTCAACCTCTTCTCTAAAAATTTCCTTCACCTTCTCAGTGTTTTTCAACAAGGGCCCTGATGGCACATGAGAATTTTTCATTGTGTAAGACATTCAGTATCACTGTATCACAACATCATCCCCATTCCATCCATGCCAATATATTCAAAGATGGTACTGAGTTGTGGACTACAATATGACCTAGTTTCTCCCCACAGTACTACTGTCTCTATTTCTCCAGAGAGCTGACCTCTCTCCATTAGGCCTGAGGGTAGCAGGAATTCAGGAAATAAAGCACAATAGGGAGGTGAAGAAATTGTAGAATATGGAAAGAGTGAATAATACATGTATAAAGAGATTAAACAATGCATGGTGGATCCACACACTTTTTTTTTTTTAATTTAACAATCAGAACTTGAACGCAAACAAAATCAGAATAGGTAAATAAATTGTGTTATGATAATTGATGGGATACTCTACTGCCATGAAACATGTTTGTGACAATAATGTAGCCAAAGGGAGAAATTTAGTACAGAAATAACACTGAATAGAAGCAAGGTACATTGCAAGTTCAATGGAGTCATGTCATGAACACCCTTCTCCAGCAATTCATTCTAGCTAAATGAGCTTCTGATGAAAGGCCACATGGAATGGTAGGAATGAAGCATTTCAAACTTCAACATACTCGCACTGTTGTCGTGACGGCTTGGCCTCCTTGGGGGTCCCAAGATACTGGGAAATCCTCTTCGCTTCCCTTTTTCTTCGCCTTCCCTATCTTTCTTCATACTTTGCTGTAGTTGAGGTATAATTGAAAAGATAAGAGATATTTAACAGTATATTTCTTTTGTTGCTTTCAAAAACAGAAATGTAATTCCAATGGTCATTTGAAAGAAATTGGTTAAATGGAAATGAGACATGCGCACACATACACAGTACTCATTAGAAGTTGGCTGTGTACACAGGACTGTGTACACACAAACTTAAGATATGAGCTTGTTCTAAACAATTCATTTATCTATCCATTGAACAGTATTTACTAAGCTCATGATGTGCAAAGGCACTATGCTAAAAGTTGGGGATATAATGATGAAGGAGATCCTTGCCCCCACAGAGCTTCACAATACAACAAAAATTAAACAAAAACACAAATAATTACAAACTGTGATTGGCATCATAAAAGAAAAGGATAAGGTCATACACAGTTGAGGATGGCACTCTGTGTACATCATTATTTTCACTTTTTATATTATCTAATAATTAGTTCATATTTCTGGAATTTCTCCCTAGATTTTGAGTTTCTTGAGAACAGGAACCATAGCACTGATTTGCTGAAAAAGTAAATATTAAGAAGAAAAGCACTGCAATCAAATGTGAAGAAGCAGAGACCTAAATACACTGTTATTATTCCAGTCTTACTTTGATTTTTGGAAGGAATCCAATCCGACCCCGCTTGTGCTCCAAATTTCGAGGTTCTTTTACTTTTACTCCCAAATGTTTCATGTACATGAAAATAACATACAACATTGTCGAGCTGGAGGAGAAAGGATTAAGTAAAATAAGACATCTGAAAAAGGAGAGTAGGTAGGATAAAGATAGAAAAAGACTTGTGAAACTCGATGAATTCTTAGAATTCAGTCATCAAGTAAAAAATAAGAAATTATCTATTCATTGCAAACAGAAAAGGATTCTAATCAAGACACTGGAATATTAGTCAAATAAAATAATAGGCCACCAGAGGGAGAGAGTCTATTTTTTTTAAGTTAAAAAAAATAAATTGTTATTTAGGACTGACAGAAGAAAAGATAGTTTTTCTTAATATTCTGTAGAAAAAAAAACACAGTTCTGTTACCTCTTATCTTCTTCTACAGCCTGAGCAGTCATCCTAAAATAAAAATAGTTAAAAATGAATTATTAAAATTCAATGAAAAGCATTGCTATTAAACCCAGACACCTGAAACAACAGAACAGAGCAAGATGCTTTGAGACTCATCCTAAATCTGTCACATGTAATAAAATTCCAAAAAACCTCTTATCTCTAAAAGAACATGCTTTTCACACTCATGTCATCAACTATAAATGTTTTATAGCATAGCAAGAAATATTTCTAAAGTCTATAAATTAAAACCAGTGAAAGTCTTCAACCTGTTTTTGATTAGTTAGAAATTTTATAGCTAACTCATTTTACCAATAACCTAAAAAAGAAACTGAAAAAATTTTTAAGTATTAGCAAAAATAAAAATTTGCAGTTTTCAAGTATGACAAAATAAATAGCTCCCCTTTTTCAGAGTGTACTTTCAGCATTATTAGCATCTCAGTAGAGAGGGCATTTCTACATACACTTCTGTTACTTACAACACTTCTTCAATTTTGGCAACAATCTGTTCTGCACATGCCCGTTCCTTCTCCAGAGTTACCCGGTCCTTGTCTCGCTCTACATCAAGTTTAGTCAGCTCACTTTCAGCCAAGGTCAACCCCATGCTCCGTTTCTGCCTGAAGGGAATAGAGAAATTTCTCAAGTTAGCCTCAGGAGAAAAATTATCTCCCTCTGGGAAAGTTTCATCAGTTTCCATAGCTTTGAGTTTTAACAACAGGCAAAATGTCACAGTGTTTTATTTTGGGGCCCATGTCACCTAGTATATCAGAGGAAAAAAATTCTAGATGCAATCACTTGACAGAACACATATCCTGAAGGAACACACTTAGCACAGATGTAGTACTACTAAGCTCAAATCTTGAAATCATATGAAATGGGAACTATGAGCTCTCAGTACCACTCCAACGCTTTGACCCTAGATGTTCCTTATGTTTTAATAACAGTGATAAAGACTGTATGCTAAGCCAAGGATTTAATGTGTAACTTTTTCCTACCTAAAAGAAAATTAATTTGGAATAACAAAATCAGCTGATATCTATTATCAAGCTTACCGAAAATCTTCCAAGTGCCTCTGAACTTCTGGGTGGACTCTCTCTTGCATAGTTTGAATATAGTGACGATGGAGATCCTCAGGAATAAGTTCAGGCCTTCTTTTTTCTGCAAAAATAAAAGGAGATACTTGATTTAAAGGTATAGTCTGTGCATTATAACTGGGAAAATATCAATGCTATCTGATGCAAACTTATCTTGGAATAATAAAGTTTTCAATTCATGTATTTCATCTCAGAATTCAGATTTCATTTACCCTTAAATGTATTACAGACTCTCTGTTGTGATTCAGATGACCTACTAGTGACAAATAAAACCTTCTGAAATGAGCTGAGCTACATACCTAAGGAGATATAAATTCTCCAGGATACTGATGCTCCAAACTTACCTAGATCTATAGATATTTCATCAGGAACAGAAACTTTCAGGTGCTAAAACAAAAATGCAAACAAAAAATGAGACAGCACTGACTTTTTAAGATATATGTAAGTACTTGCATAAAGTAAAGAAAACTTAGATACCGATATTTACAAGCTTATTCATTTATAAGCTCATTTACTTAAGAAATGTGAAAAATGTTTGCATGTTAATACAAATGACTCAACAGAAAACAGAAAATGACCCAATTAAAAAAATGGGCAGAGCACCTAAACAGACACTTCTCCCAAGAAGACATACAATGGCCAACAGACATATGAAAAGCAGCTCAACTTCACTAGCTATTAGGGAAATGTAAATCAAAATCACAATGAAATACCACCTCATAACTGTTAGAATGGCTATCATCAACAGGACAAACAATAACAAGGGTTGGAGAATTTGTGAGGGAAAAGGAGCCTGTCTTTTTCTGACTCCACTCAGCACAATATCTTCTTGGTCCAATATAAAATACCTTTTTCCATCCCTTTACTTTCTGCCTGTGAGTCTTTTAATCTGAAGTGAGTTATTCTAGGCAGCCTATATATAAGGGTCTTGTTTTCTTATCTTCTGTATGGAGAATTTAATCCTTTTTCATTTGAATTATTTCTTAACAAATACGCACTTACTGCCATTCTTTATTCATATTTTGTTTCCTTTTCAATAACTTATTTATTTTTGGTGACACTGGTTAATGAAATCCAGTAAATTTCATATGTACACTTTAACAGTAAGGCATATATATATTTACACTGTGTGTTCACCCCTCGTAGTTAGATTTCTTTCTGTTACCACATATTTGACCCCCTTTACTGTGTCTACCTACCCCCTCCTCTCTGGTAACCACTAGTCTATTGTCCATGTCCCTGAGTCTGTTTGTCCTGTTCACTTCTTGCTTTTAGGTTTATATCCCACATAAAAGTGATAGGACATTTTCAACTTTTTCTGTCTTGATATTTCACTTAGCATTATTATCTCAAGGTCTCTCCATGTTATCACAAATGGCATCATTTCATCTCTTCTTAATCGCAGAGTAATATTCCATTGTATATATACACCACACCTTCTCTATTGTAGGACACTTCAGTTGCTTCCATGTCCCAGCCACTGTGAATAACATCAGTGTGTTCATAGTCTTTGGGGTAAATACCCAGTAGAGGGATTGCTGAATCATATGGTAGATCAATCCTCAGTTTTTTGAGGAAGCTTCATACTGTTTTCCACAGTGGCTGTACCAATTTGGAGTCCCACCAGCAGTGTATGAGGGTTCATTTTTCTCTGCATCCTCTCCAACATTTGTTATTACTTGTCCTGTTGATAATAGCTATTCTAATAGCTGTGAGATGGTATCTCAATGTGGTTTGACTTGCATTTCCCTAATAGCTAGTGATGTTGAGCATTTTTTCATATGTTTATTGGTCATTTGTATGTCCTCTAGGGAGAAGTGTCTGTTCAGGTTCTCTGCACACTTTTGTATTGAATCATTTTTTTTGTTGTTGTTGTTATAGAGTTGAGATTTTTGTATATTTTGGATATTAAGCCCTTATCGGAGGCCTAGATTGCAAATATATTTTCCCATTCAGATGGTTGTCTCTTTACCTTGTTGATTTCTTTTGCTGAGCAGAAGCTTTTTAGTTTGATATAGTCCCATTCACTTATTTTAGCTTTTATTTCCCTTGCTTTTGAGGTCAAATTCATAAAGTCCTCTCTTTAAATCCAAGGTCCTTGAGTTTCATTCCTGTTTTCTTCTATGCATTTTATTCTTTCAGGTCTTATATTCAGGTCTTTATCCATTTTGAGTTAATTTTGGTGTGTGTGATAGACAACAGTCTAGTTTCATTATTTTGCAGGTGGCTTTCCAGTTTTCCCAGCACTATTTAATGAAGAAGCTTTCCTTTCTCCACTGTATATTTTCGGCTTTTATTTTGTTGAATATTATTTGCCCATACGAATATGGGTTTACTTCTGGACTCTTGATTCTGGTTCATATTTCTGTTTTTCTGCCAATACCATGCTGTTTTGATTAATGTCACTTTGTAGTATAATTTGAAGTTGGGCAGAGTGATAACTCCAGCCTTGTTCTTTTTTCTCAGGAAGACTGGCAATTCGGATTATGTGCTTCCATACAAATCCGATGATTTTTTGTTCTATTTCTTTAAAAAATGCCAATGGAATTTTCATGAGGATTGCATTAAATCTGTATCATGCTTTAGGTAATATAGTCATTTGAACTATGTTGACTCTTCCAATCCAAGAACACAAAATATCTGTTCATTTTTTTTTATATCTTCTTCAATTTCTTTTAAATAGGATTTTATAGTTTTCATTTTTTAGGTCCTTCACATTTTTCGTTAAATTGATTCCTAGGTGTTTTATTCTTTTTTGTTGCAACTGCAAAAGGAATTATTTTTTTCACTTCTTTTTCTAACACTTCATTTTTAGAGTATAGAAATGCTATGGATTTTTGAATGCTGATTTTGCATCCAGAGACTGTATTTGCTTCTTGTTTCTAGTAGTGTTCTTGTGGAGTCTTTAGGGTTTTCTATGTAGAGAATCATATCACCTGCAATTAGTGACAGTTTGTCTTCTGTGTTTCCTATTTAAATACCTTTCATATCTTTCTCTTGTCTGACTGCACTTGCAAGTACCTCCAATGTTATATTGAATAATAGTGGCAACAGTGGACAGCCTTGCCTTATTCCTGATCTTAGAGGGAAGAAGGTTCTCTGTTTATCACTATTAAGTATAACGTTGGCTGAAGGTTTGTCATATACAGACGGCCTTTATTATGTTAAGACACTTTCCTTCTATACCAATTTTGTTTAATGTTTTGATCATAAATGGATACTATATTTTGTCGAAGGCTTTTTCTGTATCAGTTGATATGATTATATGATTCTTCTAATTTATGTGGTGTATCACATTAATCAATTTGCATATGTTAAACCATCCCTGTACCTCTGGAATGACGCCCACTTGCCCGTGGTGTATAATCTTTTTAATATGTTGCTGTATTCAGTTCGCTAGTATCTTATTTAGGAATTTTGCATTTGTGTTTTGAGCGATTTTAGACTGTAGTTCTCTTTTTTTGTGTTATCCTTACCTGGTCTTGGTATCAGAGTAATACTGGCCTCATAAAATGATTTGGAAAGTATTGACTTCTCTTCAATTTTTTAGAAGAGTTTGAGGATATTAAACTTTTTTGAACATTTGGTAGAATTCACTGATAAAGCATCTTGTCCTGGACTTTTACTTTTTGGTAGATTTTGTTTGTTTGTTTATTAATTAGGTGAGGCAACCCTCGGTAGATCTCACAGACTGCAAGGACCTTGTCAGCTTATAATCCTTTATTTTTTATTTTTATGCCTACAGCACTTGGTTCCTAGGTGGTCTCCCATCCAAGTACTAACTAGGCATGACCTTGCTTAGCATACAAGATTAGATCGGATCAGGCTTGTTAAGGGTAGCATGGCTGTAGACTTTTTGATAGGATTTTGATGATTGTTTCAATTTCGATACTGCTAATAAATCTATTTAGATTTACCAGTTCTCTTTGAGTCAGTCTAAGAAGGCTGTATTTTTTAAGTACTGGTAAATTTCTTTTAAGTTATTAAATTTGGTGATGAGTATTTTTTCATAGTATTCTTGTATGATACTTTGTATTTCTGCAATGTAAGTCATAATTTCCCCTCTTTCTTCCCTGATTTTGTGTTCTTTCTCTTTTTTCTTTAGCAAGTCTAACCAGAAATATGTCAATTTTATAAAGCTTCTCAAAGAAGAAGCATTTTGTTACATTTACTTTTTTTCTATGTTTTTAAAAATTTCTTTTATATCAGCTCTAATTTTGATTCTTTCTTTCTGCTGGCTTTAGGCTTCATTTGTTCTTCCTTTTCTAGTTTTTTAAGACAAACATTAAGTTGTTTATTTGAGCTCATTCATGTTTTTGAAGATAGGCCTGTAATTATATGAACTTTCCTCTTATGTCTGCTTTTGCCGTGTCCTAACACTTTTGATATGTTGTACTATCATTATCATTCATTTCTACGTATCTCTTGATCTCTTTTCATTTCTTCTCTGACCCAGTTATTCTTTAGTAGCATGTTCTTTAATCTTCATGTATTTGTGGTTCTTCCTGATTTCTTTTTGCAGTTGATTTCTAGTTTCAAAGCATTATGATCAGAGAAAATGGTTCGTATGATTTCAACCATCTTATATTTGTTGAGGTTATCTCTGTGTCCCAGTATGTGGTCAATCCTTGAGAATGTTCCATGTGCACTGGAGAAGAATGTATATGCAGCTGTTTTGGGATGGAAGGCTCTGTAAATGTCAATTATGTCCAGTTGCTCTAATGTGTCATTTGAGGATATTATTTCCTTATTGACTTTCTGTTTGGATGACCTATCCATATCTAACAGTGGGATATTCAGGTCCCGTACTATGATAATGCTTTGGTCTGTTTCTCTCTTTAGTTCTTTTAATAATTGCTTTACATATTTCAGCATTCCTATGAATAGGAGCATAGATATTAATAAGTGTTATGTCTTCTTTGTGTATGATTTCCTTTATCATTATGAAGTATCCTTCAGTATCTGTCTTTATCTTTTTTAGTCTGAAGTCTATTTCGTCTGATATTAGTTCTGCTACTCCCACATTTCTCTAAATGTCATTTACTTGAAATATCATCTTCCACCCTTTCACTTTTAGTCTATATTTGTCTTTGGAGCTGAGATGTTTCTCCTAGAGGTAGCATATGGTTAGGTTTTGTTTTTTGATCAATTCTGCAACTCTGTGCCTTTTGCTTGGTGAGTTCAGTCCTTCTACATTTAGGGTGATTATTGATTATTGAAATATGAGGTCTTCTCATAGCTATTTTATCTTTTGCTTTCTGGTAGCTTAGTGTTTCTGTATTCTTTATTTTGGTTGGCTTTTGTGGGTTTTCCCTCTAGTTCTTCTTTTATGTTATATGTTTTATGTTATATACTTCAGTTATGAGTCTTTGGTGTTTGGTTACTATTATGAGTATGTAAAGGATAATTTTATATATATATATATTATATATATATACACACACATACATGTGTATGTGTGTGTACACACACACACACGCACACACATACAGTCGTCCATTTTCTTATGTGTCTGCTTTATCTCCATTCCCCTTGTGAATTTGGATCTTTGAATCCTCTCCTTTTCAGTCACTGTTATTTCAATTTGTCCCTATGTTTGCTGAACATTTATTACTATCTTGCTGTAGAAATTCTCTTCTTATTTAAGCTTATAATGCCCTGTTCCTAGTAAGGGTTACACTCCTCTGCTTCTATTTGCCTAATAGTCACTTTACTCCTAA
The DNA here is from genome assembly GCA_030015415.1 of Cynopterus sphinx. NCBI lineage: Eukaryota > Metazoa > Chordata > Mammalia > Chiroptera > Pteropodidae > Cynopterus > Cynopterus sphinx. Next base: position 36,191,143 of record CM057390.1, on the reverse strand, counting down.
TAATGTTTTGTTTGCTTGTTTGTTGTCATTTTGTTTTAAGTGAACTGACCCCTTTCAGTACTTCCTGTAGTTCAGGCCTCCTAATGGAGAATTCCCTCAATTTTTATATGCCTGGAAAGGTCTTGATTTCTCCTTTATATCTAAAAGACAGCTTACCTGGATACATTATTCTAGGCTGGTAGTCCTTTTGCTTAAACATTTAAATATTTTATTCTATTTTTTTCTGGCTTGTACAGTTTGCGCTGAGAACTCCAAGGATAATCTAATGGGTTTTCCTTTATAAGTTACCTGGTTGCCCTGAGAATTCTGTCTTTGTCATTGATTTTTGATAACTTTAATACAATGTGCCTTGGTAAAGGCCTTTTTGGGTTGAAATAACTGGGTGTTCTGTTGACTGTATTCCAAACTCCAGCTTATTCCTTAGATTTGGGAAATTCTCGTCCACTCTTTGTCTGAAAATGTTTTGAGTCCCTGCTCCTTTTCCTCATCTTCAATAATATCTATTATTCTTATGTTTCCTCTCATGATGGTATCAGCTAGTTCTTGTATTTCTCTTTCATTATTTTTCATTCTTCAGTTTCTCTCTTCCTTCTGGTTTATTTCTAGATTTCTGCCTTTGATATCACTGATCCTTTCCTCCATTTGGTCAACTTTATTTCCCAAGCTTGCTATTTTATTTTTCAGCTCTTGTGTTCTTCATCTCCAGAAGATCAATTCTGTTCTTTCTGAGGGTTTCAATTTCTTTGCTCTGCTCATTTAGTTGTTTTTTTCAATTCCTGAAGTTGTTTTTTATCTCATTTTTTCATAAGTACCATCCTAAATTCTCTGTCATTTAAGTTGCATATTTCTATGTCTGCAAGCTTATTTTCTGGAGATATTTCTCTTTCTTTCTGAGATGCATTGTCACCTTGGTTGTTCATGGTGTTTAATGGACTATTCTATGCCCTGGGCATTAATGGAAATGAATTCTACTGTTTTTCCAGAAAAAAGTTCTATTATATAAAGGTATCCCTTTAGCCTGCTGCAAAGGCACTTTTCCTTTGGTTTCCAGTAGGTGGCATCTAAGCCTCTTTGATCACTGCTTTATATAAAGACTTAATAATACCTTTATTTTCTTGTAAATATTTAATCACACTACCCTCAGTCTCAGTCCCTGTCAAAGTTATCAACAGTTTTGATAGCATTTGCTGAGATTCCCCTGGGGTTCCGCAATATTCAGTCACAGAGGGTATGGGGTGACAGGCCCTCTAGGTTGTCAAATAGGGCCTGTGGCTCAGCCTTGGCTTTGCAACCGTGGCCAGTAAAAATCAACTGTTTTTTCTCTGCCACCCCTGCTTCTCTGCTTTCTGCCTTGGTGATTGGGCCCTGCCGTCAGCCACATAGCTCTCCCAGGCAGGGTTGTTTAGGGAACTCACTGCACCTTCTACCCTCCCCCTCCTCTTACAGGGAGCTTGGGCTGCAAGCACAGCTTTTTTCTTTCTTCCAGTCCACCACCAGACACCCAGGGCTCTGACCTGTGATAGCTCTTTAGCACAGATCCCACTCGCTCAGACATGCTGGTGTGTAGTTTGGGTGTTTTTTGTTCAATTTTAGATGTCCGGTTTGTTGTTTCAAGGGGAGAAGTGTGGGGATGGCTATCACTCCTCATGTTTCTCCAAAAAAACCCTCTTTATTCATATTTTTGATACATATTTTTTCTTCTTAAAGAAGTTCTTCCAATATTTTCTATAATACTGGCTGGTGGTGATAAACTCTTATAGCTTTTTCTTGTCTGGGAAGCTCTTTCTCTCTCCTTTAATCCTAAATACTAGATTTGCTGGGTGGAGTAATTTGGTTCTGGGATTTCACCACTTTGAATATTTTGTACCAAACCCTTCTGGCCTGCAAAGTTTCTGTTGAGACACTGGATAACAGTCTTATGGGAACTCCTTTATAGATAACTAACTGCTTTTCTTTTGCTGCTTTTAACATTATCTCTTTGAATTTATTCTTTGGCATTTTAATTATGATGTGTCTTGGTGTGGGTATCTTTGGGTTCATCTTATTTGAGGCTCTCTTAACTTCTTGGGGTTGTTTGTCTATATCCTCCACCAAGCTAGGGTAGTTTTCAGTCATTATTTCTTAAAAGAGGCTCTCAATTACTTGCTCTCTCTTCTCCTTCTGGCACCCCTACGATGCGAATGTTGTTATGCTTAATATTGTCCCAGAGGCCCCTTAAACTATCTTCATTTCTTTGTATTCTTTTTTCTTGTTGCTGATCTGATGGGGTGTCTTCTTCTACCCCATTCTCTACACTGGTGATTATATCATCTGCTTCATCCAATCTGTTGATTTTCTCTAATGTACTCTTCGTCTCAGTTATTGTATTCTTTATTTCTGACTGGCTCCCTTTTATGTTTTCCATCTCCATTTTTATTTTTTCTATCTCTGTTAACAAAGTTCTCACTGAGTTCATCTACTCTTTCCCTAAGTTCATTGAACATCCTTACACCCAGTGTTTTGAACTCTGCATCTGGTAGATTGCTTGTCTCCATTTTGGTGAACTCTTTTCCTGGAGCTTGTTCTGTTCTTTCATGTGGGACATGCTCCTTTGTCTCTCTATTTTGGCAGCCTCTCTGTGCCTATTTCTATGTATTAGGTAGAGCTCCTAAGTCTCTTGGTCTTAGTAGAATGGCTTTATGTAGTAGGTGTCTTGTGAGCCCAGTGGTATGGTCCTGGGAGGGATCCAGCTGCAGGATGAGTTCAGCACAGCCTGGGACCACGTGGCAAGAGTCACTAAATAATCCACAGATAGCTGCTGTCTGTCCTGGGCTTATAGGTGCCTTGAGAGATCAACCCAGAAACCTAGGCCAGTTACCTTTAGTGTGGGGCTTGGTGCTGTTCAGCAAGAGGTAAAGGAAGGCCGAGGCCAGATGCTGCTTCTTTGGGTTTTGTAAGCCTTTGAGGTATGTTAGGAAACTCCAGAGCAAGAGCCAAGGCAGACCATTTATACGGATAAAACAATGGAAGTGGCTTGAGTGGGCCCATAAATTGGGATAGGTAGAGTCTCAAGGAATTACCTGGGCGGATCAATCTGTGTTATTGAGATCGATGGAGACTCTGATATGGTAACACCTGCACCCATCTAGGAAGGAGGTGCGCTCAACAGAGGAACAATGGATACTTCCCGCACTTCTGTCTGGGAGAAAGTTACCCTTCCAGCCCTTGCCCTGAAGCATGATGGCTCGGTATCTCCCTGTCTGACCCTCGTGCTCCTCAAGTAGCTGCCTCCGCGTTGAAGCTAAGAAAGAGTGAGTCTTTCAGTGTGTAAGTCCAGGCACGGGCACTTTTACAGGAACACCTTAAACTCCCGCAGCCTTCTGTCTCACTCAGCCATAATATCCGCTGGTTTTCAGTCAAAGGTTGTAGTGACTTCTCTTCCTGGCACTGGAACCCTGAGCTGCAAAGCCCAGCATGGGGCTAGGACCCCTCACTCTTCAAGTGGGAGAGGAGGTTTTGCATCAAGATAACCCTCTTGATTCTCGACTGCCACATGTGGTTGTGAGACCAGGCTATTTTGTGCCTCCAGCCTTCCTACCAGTTTGAGGTGACCTTCTATTTTTGTCCTTAGCTGTAGGGCTTCTGTTCAGCCAAATCTCAGGCAACAATGCGTGCTGGTTGCTCTGTATTTTCATTTTAATTTTGGTGTGTCTCAATAATTTCAATTAAAAATAATACAGAATTAAAAATATGAAAGGACTAGGGACATGCAGTATGATTATCCAGGAAGTATTAAGGGCTAATAACTCTTATTTACCCTATAGCAAGGCTAATAATAAAACTCTTAGTTTAAAAAACCTTAAGATTTCTCTTGGCAAAATAAAACATCATCATTTATGTGAATAAGATATTTTTCTACCCCTGTTTAGTTAAACATGTACCTCCAAACTTCAAAAGAAGCCAGAGTTCACTTATGCAAGTATTGTCTTTTAGATCCTAACATATAAATATGTATCATTTATGTTCTTGTTTAACTACCTCATCCTAATTATATACATGTATAAACCCAAATATACATACCTTCCCTTAAGACCTACTGTGAAAATTCATATACTTACAACTAATTTAGAAATAACAAAAAATAACGCTCAAGAGAAATCAATAATTGAGATGTATAATACAGGTGTCAGAAAGCACAATAAAGTCCAAAATCACAAGAGGGGAGACTGGAAGGACACCAATAATTCAAAGTACTAGCACAAAGATTTTAATTAACTTGGTAACTTACTGCAGATCGCTCCAAGAAGAACTGATGAAACTCAAGGAAGATGCGACGAGTCTCCTTGGAATTGGTCTGTTTATAAAGGTCTGAATAGAGGTAACAGAGCTGTAATAGAGAAAAAATTGAAAAAGAAAAAGTGAGAAATCTTGAAAAATGTAATCTGTTAGATTCTCATAAGTAGGAATGTCTGAAACAGGTAGGTCACTATAAACAGTGCAATTATTACAATAAAACAAAATCTTTAAAAAAATTAGTAATACTTTAAGTCTTTCAAATCTATTCTTATATGTTTAAAAAACTGAAAGAAGTCTGTCTACTTATCTTGCAGAAGTGAAAAGTTTTATGTTTTATGATCAATATAAGAACTCTGAATTGGCTGAATTGTAAATATATTACCAATGTTGCAGGGTCAAATTGTGAAACTACATGGTGTAAGAAAACCGCCAAGTGAGCAGGGCGAGATTTTAGCAGTTCAATGCTCTGAAAACAGTTGCACTGTCCATTGATCTAGAAAAAGAAATAATTATACATCAATAACTCCAGCATACAAATGCAAAATGAAATGTAAGCTCAATTGAACATAACTATCCAAATTTCACTTTGATCTACCCTAAAAAAATTCAAAAATTTAAAAATTTCACTAGAATTCCTTAGCAACATAGGCTGTGGAATCTCTTCCTCTGAAAACTAATAATCTTTTGGGGATAGGCTGGAAGAAAGACCATTTTGGAAGGATGCAAGCTTAGAAGATAATTAATAAGGAGCTGAGATGTCTACAAATTAGTTTGTAAACAATTGTCTAACAACACTTCTAAAAATGTAATGGAAGGTTTTTATCCTAATAATCAAATAGCTGTTTTCCTTTTATTTTTGGCTAATTACAGAAATGGTGGTAGGAAATGGAGTTGTACGATTTTAAGTAAGATACCTCCTAGAATATTTGCATATTCCCTAATTACATTGTAAACAGAAAACAGTAATAGTTAAAGTTAAGGTAACCCAGAATTACAATTTTCATATAATTTTTCATTTAAATAAATTAAAGAAAGAATAAAGTTAATCCAAACAAACAATACCAAATCTATATAATCTCTTTCAGAAATACAAGAGGAGGTAACACTTCTTAACTTATTCTAGAAGGCCAGCATTACCCAATTATCAAAACCAAAGAAATTACAAAAACAAAACAAATAAACTACACACAAATATCCTCTATAAAAACAGATACAAAAATCCTCAGAAAAATAATAGCAAATTAATCTGGCAATATATACAAAGGAGAATACAATATGACCAAAAAGGGTTTATCCCTGGAATATAAAGCTGGCTCAACATACTAATATCAATCAAATTAATTTACCATATTAGGAGTCCAGCTCAAAAAAAAACATATAAGCATCTCAATTATTCAACAAAATTCATTATTTATTCATAATAAAAACTCTCAGCAAACCAGGAATAGAAGAAAACTTCCTTAATCTATAATAAAAGTTATCTACAAAAAACAAATAGCTAACATCATATGTTACAATAAAAGACTGAATGCTTTCTCCCTGAAATCAGAAATAAGGCAAAGATCTCCTGTCTCACCACTCTCACCACTCCAATTCAACCTCATACTGAAAGTCCTAATCAGTGCAATAAAGATAATAAGAAATAAAAGATGAACAGATTAAAAATAAGAAAATAAAAATTGCCTCTATTCACAAACATGATGGTTGTCTATGTAGGAAATCCCAGAAAGTTATTTTAAAAAGCTCCTAGAAGTAGCATGTGAATTTATTAGCAAGACCAAGGACAAGAATCAAGCCAATCATATTTCTATATACCATTAATAGAAAACTGGAATTTGGAATTAAAAAAGAAAAAAAGACCTTTACAACAAAACCGCCCTCTCCCAAAATGAAGTACTTAGGTATAAGTCAATGATCTCTTATTAGTTTTTAATAAATTAAAAAGTAATTTCTATAGGTTAAAGCCAGAGTAAGCAACTAACCCATGCAATTAACCAATTTATCTTAATTCTAATATTTAGCTTCAAATCCTTAAAAATACTATGTCAATCTCCAGAAAGTGTTCATTTTTGCAACAAACATCTCATAAAATTAATGATCTGTTTTTCAGAAAAAACATTGTCACCTGTTCATGTTCAGTACCAAAATCATCATCCTCTGCTCCAATAATATGAGGTGCTATACGGGTTGAGGGACTCCCAATAAATGGTTGAGTGTCCTGGTAATATTTAGAAAAAAGAAACAGAAAAATTATCTGGTCATCAAATTCAGAGAAAGAATAAAATTAAACCATTGAGAAGACATGGTTCATTGAGCAGAAGAAATTTCTTTTTATTTATTTTTTTACGCACTTTATTTTTAAAGAAATGGTTCTCAAATTTTCAAGGCCATGAACCACTCTACCAAAAAAAACTACAACAGTATATTTTTGGGGTGGGGGGTGTGTGAGAGTGTGTGTGTGTGGCAGGGGTGGGATAGGGAGACATTCCCTCCAAAAGTAGTAAATACTCTTTGCTTACTACACCCTTGGTTATCTGATTCTAATCACTCTCCATGTATTTCATATATTATTCTATACATATCTAGACCTTGTTACAGAAAGAAAGTTTGCTTACAAAGTTTAAATTTTTAATGTTAGATTTTAAAAAGTGACTGAAGACAACAGGACAAAGGACACATGAGAGTAGAAATGATAAGACAAAGTTAGCAGAGATTAATATAAAGATTTCTATTAATGTCATAGAGATGAAGGCTGTCAATGAACCCCATATTTTCATTTTTAATTCTATTTCATAAGTGCATAACGCAGGGTTTTTCCTGGCACTGTTGATATTTTGGGCCAGATAATTTGTTGTGGGAGCTGTGCTGTGCATTGTAAGACATTTAGCAGCATCCTTGCCCTCTACCCACACACCAAATGCCAGTAACAGCCCTCCAGTCATGAAAATCAAAAATATTTCCAAACATTGCCAAATGTCCTGAGAAAATCACTCGTGGTTGCAGATCACTGGAAAACTAAAAAAAAAGAAATTTAAATAAAAAATTAAAGTAATCACACAAAACACTGCTATAGAATAAAAACAAAATTACAAAAATAAATTATAGGTTGGCAGATCTCACTCCATGTAACAGATGTCAACTCATTTACAAAGTTAGATTTACCACAGAAAAGGCAGTACAGGAGCATTAATGTATAATGTAAAAAATATGAGATGTTTGAAGTTCACAAACACTAATATCAAAGACCATATAGTTGTAAAAGAAATAAAAATTTTTGAATAAATAGAAAAGAATAAGTTTGGCTTAATTCTAATAGCAGTTGAAATGTGGGGTCTGTAGCTAAGCAAAGGGAGTGGGGCTATAGTGATTTGGGAGTCATCTGCAAAGTAGCTAAAGTTAAAATTATGTACATAGACCTAACAAGTTATAAATTAAGTAAATAAGATATAGCTATAGTTTTTACTCCTTAAGTGTATCCCAATACTATGTATGTATTTGCATCTCCTAAAATTAATTTGGCCCTTTTTACTACTTGTTTTTTAAACCTCAAGGCTGTAGAAAAAATCTGGTGAAACAACAGAAATTTGTTTCAAGTAGCAGTCAGACAATTCTTAATTTTATAGCTGATTAGATTTCTCTGATTTTTCAATAGTCCTTATGTTGCTATTAATCAATGCAGCACAACTGTTAATAAGTCTTTTACTATAAAACTTCATACAAATCTAATTAAAAAATAAAATCAGAATGAGAAAAGTATTCAATTAAGACTATGCATGATCTGACATTTCTACTTCTGAGTATATGCCAAAAAGAACTGAAAAAACTTAAATAAATATTTGCACAGCCATGTTCATAGTAGCATTTATTCACAATAGCCAAAAGATAGAAATAACCCAAGTGTTCTCTGATGAATGAATAGATAAACAAAATGTGGTACATACTTACAATGAATTATTATTTGGCCTTAAAAAGGAAAAAAATCCTTTCAGACATGCTAAATGAAATAGTCTGGTCACAAAAGGATAAATATTTTATGACTCTAAATGAGGTTCTTAGGGTAGTCAAATTCATAAAGACAAAGTAGAATGACGGTTGCCAGAGGCTCAGGGAAATAATAATGGAGAGTTAGTGTTTAATGAGTACCAAGTTTCAAATGAGGGAAGATGAAAAAGTTCTATAGGTAAGTGTTATGATGACTGTACTAGGTGAATGTAAGTTAATGTCAATGAACTGTATACTTTAAAATAGTTAAATGGTAAATTTTATCTTATGTATATTTTACTATAATAAAAAAACAACAAACCACCTAATAATACTAACTATGGAGTAACTCAATTTATCACAAATTTATTAAATTCCTTTAAAGTTTAAGCTTTCTCTCAAAAAAAAAAAAAAAGAATATACTAATAGCAGATATCTGTCACTTAGATATTTTAAAAGCACTATCATTTAATGGATTTCATACTCACAGTATCTTGAATTACTTCATTTTTCTCTGTGTTTTCCTCTAGAGAAATCCTCTCTTTCAGGCCACTCTTGGGACTCTAATTTAAAAAAAAAGAAAAAAAAAATTCCATTTGTTTCAATAGGACTGCCAAGAGGAGATAATAAAAAAAACAGTCCTTATCTCTATGGAAGAATAATGTTCTGAATTTCATAGATGTATCTGAAACTACTAAATAGCTTTCATATAATACCTTGCTCTGCTACATTTTTCCTGACTTTGGCAAATCATTTATTTTCTCAGCCTTTTAGTTTTTTATTGCTAAAACAATATAGAACCAATAGAAAAGTTTAACTTTATCTCCAAGCCCGAAGGATAATTTCTACCAATTAACTCTAGATGTTACATATCTCAAACTCATTATGCCAAAATCAAATATTATTTTTATCCATCTCTTCTAACCCCTTTGTCCCAAACTATTTTATCCAGATTAAATGCACTTTGGCCTATTTACATGAATAGAATTAAGCTTCTAATTTTCTGTTGCTACCTACCTCATGTGAAACTGATGAATTTTTATAAAATTTTTTTATTTAAAAAAATGGTATATTTGCAATCTGCTAATATAAAACACAAACAATATGATATGCAGAATTTCAATTCTGGGGGATGAGGAATACCCCAAAGCAATAGGAGCCATTCTTCAGAGCAACTAAAAATGAGGCAAAAGAAATTTTTTGTGAATGCCAATAAAGAGGATACATGCTATTTATTCATGTACCCAGATACCATGAGAAAAAGCTAACAGCAGTTTCAAAAATAAGCTCTGCTTTAGAGAAATGGGTAACTTTGGGTCTTGGACAAGAGATATAAAAGACAAAACTAGAAAGATACTGAGAAGTCATGTTAAAAAAAATCTAAGGAGGCCACTGGCCAAAAATGGGAAAATTTAAGCGTCAAAAATAATGATTGCAACAAACCAAAGTATAATAAGCAAGAACGTCAGAATCTTTGAATTCAAAATATCATACACCTTGGTGACCTTTGGACTTTGTTAGAGTAAGAACTCTTCTGAAAACACACATAAAGGAAAAGAATCAAGCATTTGTCCTACCTTTCCTGTATAAGCTATATTTTAGGGTAATCTAAAAACTAGTAAGGGAAATTATGCTTGATAAAGTAATTCCATTTGATACAGAAAAAAAAGACAAAACTATAACAACATCATTTTGAAATAACTAATTACATAATGGATGCAGGCATTTTGATCAACAGCAGGCATAAGAACTTAATGGAAAATTTTATAATGAAGAAATCATGTTGACATCACTTTAAACAAACTTAGGGTCATACACAAAAAATTGAAAGCACTGATTCAAAAGATAAAAACACTGATTGGTTCCTACAATCTTAATATAATACAACTGAAGTAAACATGGAAATCCATCAACTAAAAGAAGCACATTTTAGCTTCAAATAGACACATGTAGGAATTAAGCTAGTTTGTATTGTGTTCAGTAAATATATCATCTCTCTTTATACAGTCAATACATCACCTCTCACCTGGTTTTGCACAATATCCATTTATTTATTTGGTCTCAGTTTCCTCATCTATCAAATGGTGATATTGCTTCTTGAAGATTATTATGAGAGTTAAAAAGAGAATCTGTAAAGCATTTGGAACAACTGCTGACACAAAGCAGGTATTCAATAAATGGTAACTATTTATTAGCAATTCACCACACATTAGTTAAGTTCCTATTAAGCCGAGCAGCCTTCTTTTCTTACAAATCTCAGTCTCTTTATTCTACTTTTTTTCCCACAATGACATGTTTCTGATGGTGCCTCTCTTTTGCAATGCAAAATAAAGCTCAAACTCATTAATCATTCACTGTTGTTAATTCAAATACTTAATAAACACCAATTATGTGTCAGTCTTAACTCATTGGAACGCCTGTTTCTACTCTTGCCAATTCACTCTGTATTTTATAAAGTTCTACATCCAAGACACAGCTTTTATTGTAATATTCCTTTATATACAAGATAAAATCCAAATTTTTCATTTGGATCACTTGTTCTGAATTCCTACAATCTGCCAGGCTTTGGAGACATAAAGGTAAGTAAGTCAGTCCCGATGTTCTCAGACACTTTCCACCTAATGGTAAAAACAAGCCATGAAAACAGAGAGGAGAAGTAGCAGTAAAATAAAAAGAATATGAGATGGATTCCCCAAAGCAGTACTGTAAGAACAAGTTCAAGACTTTTATAATCTGGACTCAAACTTCATTTCTAAGAAAAACTCTAGCCATTTCATTCATAACCCTAATATATCAGTAAAATTTCACTGCTCTCCCAAAATGTTATGCAATTTTTTATATCTCAATGCCTTTGCTTACATTTAGAGTACTGGTACTTTATAGCTAGGCAGAGGTAGATTATGTGCTACCTGGGTAAGTTTGGCAAATTGGTTAACTCCATTTGGCCTCACATTTTTCTTTGGAACGTTATGAGACTATTTCACATGACTGTTTTGAGAAGAACTAAGATAAGAAATATACAACACTTATTATAGTACATGGTAATGCATACCCAATAAATGTTAGCTGTTATAACTTTTTGCTTGAGTCAAAATTGAATTTTTCATTAAAACCTTTGTCCTACCCAATCATAATACTCCCAAAACCATCTTTTAAAAATAAATACATAAATAGATCCTCAAATTTTCCTTGCATAAAGAGCTGAGTCTTTGGGCCTAAGGCTCAAAAGATGGCTTGAAAGATGGCTTGGGCCTGTGGTTTTCCATTTTTTATTTACCACAACCATTAATAAAAGAAATTTTACATTGTTAATCAGCATATGTGTGTGCGCGCGCGCACACACGCACACACACACACACACACACACTCACACGTAAATATGTATACAACAAAAGTCACAAGAAGTAATACTGCTTCCATATCTAAAACACTCTTATTTCCTTTTTTTTTTAATTCTGGTACCAACCCACTAAATTGATTTCATGAACTGAACCAGTTTTAAAACCATTGATTCTGACTACTTTCCTCATTACTTTTAAAAAGGTTGATCTATTTTTAAGTCATTATTCCTATTACTGCATATTACTTACAAATTAAATTGCTGTTGCTTACAAGGTACTGCTGAGTAACAGTGAACCCGGCTTTTAAGTATTCATACGACTAGGAAGCTATGTCATATTCAACTTAAAAATAATTTCTTATCTTTTAACAAATATCCATGTTCATCTGGCAATGTCTGGGTTAAGTCTACCTAACAGGACTCTTTTCCTCTTTGTAATGGCAAAGTGCCCCATGATTTAGGACTGAGTCACTCTGACCACAAATGGAATATTGACAGGCTCTTAAAGATATCAACAATTGGCCTCTTGTTTCATTATAAAGCACTGCCATTATTAACTTCCCTACCTGCAAACAAGGTGCTTGCTGGGAAATTCCATCTCCTCAAAGGAAATATTTGGCAAAGGGTGTCCAAAGGAAAAAGTAAACTCTGGAATTAAAAGTTCACATCAACAGTGTCCAGAACCTCTGCATATCAAATTGCTACATTAAAGATGGAGTGATAAAAAAGTAAGTAATAAGAGAAGACCTCTAATTCACATAAATAAGAATACATGAAGATAAAGATATAGAAAACTTACATCTGTATTGTCACTACTGGGCCAAGAAGCATCTCCACTGCTATAGTCAATTCTGCCTAGTCCATCACCAGGATCTGCTTCTACCTCACTGACATTTAGCAAGTCACATAAAGGCTTAGAGGATGTAACTACAGCTCCATCCTAAAACAGATTAAACACACACATGAACACATTTTAAAAAAACTTTTCATTATTGACTACAAAAAGAAATAGAGTTGCACTACAGTCTAATAGGAGACTCCTAAAAGTTGGCCAGTTTGATGTGATTAAGAATGCTTAAAGCTCTAAAAGTTAAAAACATAACCACAAATTTTGTGGTTCTGAAATGGCAATGACCTTAAAGACAGTTTAGTAAAGAGGAAAAAGTTCAAACTTCCACACAGGGAATAAAGATAGTTTGTTAAATTATATTATTTGTATTTCTTGCCCATTTGTAAAGATTATTACACTATAACTTCTGCTTCACTGCCTTCTAATACCAGAATCTCAACAAATCTCAAATACTGGGACACAATGCTATAATATAAATTATCATAAGCTTTTAGACAGGAACCAAATTTTTACTATTCAAACAGAAAGAATGTTCTTTGCTGAATAATAACAATATCATATACCTGTCAACATGACTGAGGCATAACAGTCAAAACTTCATTACTCAAAGTAATGAAAAATAATGTGTAACAGAAAGTACACTAAACCAGTAAGTCAAAAGACTTTACAATTGTGTGACCTTGCATGAGTTATTTAACCAGTATAGGACCTAGTTTTCACAATTGTGGCATGAATTTTTAACTTTAAAATGAGCAGATTAGAGTAGATGATCTCAAAAAATCCTTTTAGATCTTTGAATCTGGCTTTCACTTACAGACCTGAGGAAAAACAGCGAATCAACTGCTTTTACTCATTTTAAATGGTAAAGGTGATTAATCCATTTTGTTTTAAGATGAAATAAAAGGAACTTTCCATATCCCAAATCTGAATAGTAGAGAATATAAATCTGCTTGATATATAAATCCTGAGTTATTTTTATCTAATGAAACAATCATCTCCATATTTATACCTATGAAACAAATTCTGTTAAAATCTATTTTAAAATTTCAATAAAACTATAGTAATTGAGAATGTGAATGTGCTTTGAATTCATCAGACTGGGCTTAAATTCCAATTCCACTGCCTTTGAGCTACATGATCTCAGACAAGTTATTTAATCAATCTGAGTTTCTCTAAATGTATATGTATAATGAGGGGAAACAACAGTAGTATCTAATCTCAGTGTGCAGACTGAATAAAAAATGCTTGTCTACGTACTTAGCACAATGCCTGTCAATTTATAATATCATATATTTCTATTTAAAAACTTAACTGCCATTCTGCTTCACAATAGCAAAATCAACCTCAAAAATATAAAGAGATGTATCTAAATACATTTAGGTAATTCATCACATCAAAGCAAAAGCACAAATTTCATTTTAAAATTATTATGGAAAAAGGAAACATTACATTATGAAGAAGCAAATAATCAGAAGCCCCATTTCTTTTAATCATTATTTCTAGAACATCGTACACAGGACGCTGTGTTGGGCTAAGTAGAAAAAATAACTTTAAAAAGGCAACATTCTCTGACAAATTCTCAGAAGAATATGTTCCTGCAAAAAGCTGAGTAGCACTTTTAATAGTGATACTACCTGAGCAGAGCCTGTGGCTTTGGATAGCTGCTCCTGTAGCTGAGGAATGTGTTTCTTGGCCTCTTGGATCTCTTTTAGCAATTTTTGTGCAGGTGTTCGGTTGTAATCTTCCTGTAATAACTAAAAAGTTATAAAAATAGTATGTGAATTACTTATGTCAAGAAAGTAGAGAAAAAGTCCATTCTTAATCATATAGGAAATGGCATGATTACAATTCAGATTGACTGTGATTATGATAAAACCAATTCAACTAGGTCCACTCACATTTTGACTGATCTATAAAAAACCCTTTTGTAACTTAGTACCTGTAGCCGTTCCTGTTCTTTCTGTAACATTTTTCTCAGAATTTCTACTTTCTGATTATGAACCACATTGTTTTCCTCCTAGAAAAAGATAAAACAAACAACTAACCAACCAACTAATACAGGGAAAGTGAATCTAAAATAAGTATCAAAAACAAGATATATAATATTATGCTCCAGCTCCAATTTTCAATACCCTTTTCCCAGCAGTTATGAGGACATTTAGACAGGACACTTAATGATAAAAGATTACCAGGAAATTTCAGCCCTTTTCACTCTTATCAAACTAGGTTCAAGAAAACATTAAATATTGATATTAGTTAGAGAAATGAAGTTGTCTTAAGTATAAAAATAATATTTTATACTTATCCTTCTTTGGATCTTTACTATCAATCATAGTACTTGGATTCCTAGTACTTCCTATCTGAAATATTAACACAGCTCCCTAATTCAACTTCTGCCATTTCTCTTTGTTTCACAACTCTTTATTTTATCAAATTAGTCTTCTTAAAGTCCTGTTATAACCACATCACTCTCCTGCTCAAAAAAAATTTTAATGGATCTTATTGCCTATATAAATTAGCCTGAGTTCTGATTTTTCAAAATAAAAAGCCTTACTTTTGTCAAGCTTATCTCTTACTACATAAATCCTTCACAAGCACCAGACAAACAAGAGTCCTGGTTACATCTCAAAAATACTTGATGCTAAAAAAATAAAATAAAAAATACGTGGTGCTTTCTTGACTCTTCACCTTTACTTCCTATGTCTAGGTTTCCTCCTTCCTTCTCCACTGCCATCACTTAAATGTTATCAGTTTTTCTAGTCTCAATTCAAATAATATCTTTCTATGAAGTCCTTCCTTATCACACAACTGGATGTGCTTTCCTTCTCCTCTGAATCGTTATAGAATTTAATATTTTTTTGCACATGTCACATTCTGCCTCTGTATTATAATTACTTGTATACTCTTGATTCAATCTCAAACAAAAAAGGTTAATTAGCCATCTACCATATGCCAAGTATTAGGCATTTTTTTCAGGCACTAGAGACTCAACAATAAACAATACAAAACAAACAAACAAAACCCCTTTTTCTCCTTAAAGTGTATATTCTAAGATAACTAAGGACCTTGAACATACAATACCTTAATTATATTTTTGTGAGTGGCAAATTGTTTTGTATGTAGAGGGTGTTTAATGTCTGTTGAATTAAATTTGCTATCTCAGAACTCAGTAATTTTAAATTACATATGACCCCTGAATAATGTGGAGGTTAGGGGTGCCAACCCTACTAGCATAGTCGAAATCGCATATAACTTCTGACTCCCCAAAAACTTAACTACTGTGACTAGAAGTCTTACTGATAACATAAACAGCCTATCAACACATATTTTGTATGTTGTATGTATTATATAATATATTCTTATAATGAAGTAAGCTAAAAAAAAATATTGAAAAAATTATAAAGAACAGAAAATACATTTACAATATAGTACATATCTGTTGAAAAAAAATCATGTATAAGGGGACTGGTGCAGTTCAAACCCATGCTGTTCAAGTGTTAACTGTATTATGTAATTATTAAAATAAGAAGTTATTTTCCAGAATCTTGGACTTAAATTTGTTTATCAGCTCAATTCTGCAAAACTCTCAACATAAAGCAAAGGCATTATGCAACTGAACATTTATAAAGAAATTTTCCCACTCTTACCCCCATAAGCACAGGACTAGTAATCCTCTCCATATTCCCAGATGCTCCAGGTGATTGAGGGGATGTCATGATGGGAGACATATGTCCAGTGACTGATGGGTCTATTTCAGAATCAGCAAGTGGAATCTGGGGCGACCCAGGTGGGCGTCCCTGAACAGTGAGAGCTACATAGGAACCAGCTTGGGGTGGGGAGATGAAAGAAAGAGGAAAGAAAGGAAAATTAACATTGTAAAAAAAGATTTTTTTTTTATAGCATTTTACCACTTAGTCTTTGACAGGTCTAGAAGATCCAATTTTATGTTTCATCATCTGCCAACCATTTCTCCACATAAAAAGAATCCAATCTGTGTTTTTTCTTTTATAACTCCTCTTAAGATCTAAAATAACAATGCTATTTTTAGATAGCAAATTATTACTCATAAGATCAGATATTATTTAAAAGCAACTAAAATTTATAACTCCCATTTTTTTAATTAGAGAAGAATGAGTTTATATCAACCATCTGCTAATGGCTGTTTAATTAATTTCTTAAATGCAAATTTGAAAAGTCATATTTAAGATGATATTAATTAGGCAGAGTTTAATTTTCTGGAATATAATAATGCAATTTTAAATTAACTTTACGAAATAAATTTGACAAAATATATCTCACAAAACCAGGGAAAAAACCCACAATAATTTAGTGAGTTTTAATTTTAAAAATATGGAAAAGACAGAAATTTACTTGATATTTTATAGGGGAAAAAACTATAGAAAGCAAAATTAACCATAAACAGAAAGACTTAAAAGACATTCATTATTCATTTAGCTTCAAGAAGAAATGGCACTTTCCAAATAAAGGATTTCTTTCAGTAACTAACTTGTAAATGACAAAAATCTTTCTGTTAGAACTTTTAAATGTATTTCACAGTTTTTCCTCAACTTAACCCTACCAAGGAATTCACTGTCAGTTATTTCACAATGTTTGAGGTTCAAAATACTTTTTTCTTTTTACACTTAATGGTCGCAAATGCTATGATGTGTGGGGATTTTAAGTATATATCCTTTGTAAGGTTTTCAACCTTATTTCTCAGAAAGTCATCTATCTTATTTTCTTAAATATGAGGTTGACTAAAATAGCTTCTTACTTCTTCCCTTCTTTTCTGTTTTTAAGCTGCTTTGATTTTAAATCACTTTTGTTATGTCTAGAATATGCATTAAGGAGTAGAATATAAAGAAGCTCTATTACAAGTATAGAACATAGGTTTTAGCCATTTCAAATTTCTATCTGTTTTGGATATTCAGAGTGTTTTATGCTTACCTTAATTATTTAGCTAGGTTCTCATTAATGGATAAGTAATCTATTGCTATAGTCCTAGGATTTAATATTTTAAGTAAAATTTATATTGGAATGATAAAATATATAACCTAAAAAGCTAAAGAAATAATCTTGCTTTTTATATTCTGTAACATTTGTCAGGCATGTATTTATTATCACAAACCATTATATTTATGTAGCACATAAAATTTATAAATCACAATCTTATTAAATATTAAATATAAGTATCTAATTTTGGGAATCTAATTTTGATCATCACATTTAAAAATATATATACTAAAGTTAAGAAGTATGGTCAAAGTGACCATTTAGAGCACTGGTATTCCAACAAAAAGATAAAAGAATTCATGGGCTGCTTTACTTAAGCAATAAGAAGGCTAAGAAAGAATTCAGTTTACAGATTTAATCTAAAGACATCCATTCAATGAAAAGAAATAGGATTAAATAAAACTATAGTGTTCCTGCTTAGACACAATAACTATGCCTTATTTCTAGTCTACTTTACTATGGTATAGTTTGATGCAGATTATAAACTCTTAACCTTGGAGATTTCCATGAGAAGAGCACTACCTTAGATTTAATCATTTACTTATCTAAAGGAAAGTGATTATATTAGATGGTTTTTAAAGTTCTATTTCAGTTCATCCAGGCCACTGTGTCCAATTTTCAATCTCCTCTCTCTCAGGTGACTGATACATTTTTTTGTAACGTGCTTTCAATATTACCAAGAATGGCAAGTATTTTATAATCAATCACATAACTGAAGTTGACAGAAGATAGTTATTTAGTTAAGAATTTTCACCTAAGACTTTCCTTTAATGCAGGGGTAAAACTCTAGCCAAGGAGCTAAACTAGGACCACAGACTGTTTTGGCAAGTAAAATTTTATTGAAACAGACACACCCATTTATTTACATATTATCTATGGCTGCTTTTGAGCTATAATGACAGAGTCAATTAGTAAACCATATGGCCCACAAAGCCTAAAATATTTACTATACGGTCCATTACAGAAAATGTTTGTTGATCCTTGCTTTGAGGGTTTCAGAAAACAACTAAAAAAGCATTCACCTACATTTGATTAGCTTCACCACCTCTAAATGGTTTGAATGAGTCACCAGTGTTCCATTCACCTATGAGAAAATAGTGTGTATCAATACATTCTATTGAGAAAATGGCTAAACGGACTTCAGGGATTATTATACATAACATAACCAATTGTAATACAGTAAACAGGGCTATGTATTTATTAAAATATGTATATATTTGGTTTAATATTCATTTTACCACTATTCTATTAGGTATACTCAGCAACAAAGTGAGCCTGAACACAAAACAAGGCCTTGATTTAACTGGTACTGCAATGTATTCACCATGATAGATGACAAAACATACCATGAAACAGGTTTACAAATCCTTCATAATGAAGGGCCCTTGCAATAGAAAATATCTCTTTGCTTTTACTTTTATTACAAATAAATTATGATTTGTCAAAAGCATAATACATTTTTAAAGATAAAAAAATAAGTAATATTTCCAAAACAACATTCAGCTTACTTTTAGTTTTCTAATCATGACCTAATCTTCACAAAGAAAATTAATTTTCAGATAGGCTAGGAAATCTTAGGAAAACATGTAGGAGATGTTATCCAAAGTCTCCACTAAACAATACAAATTAAGTTAAAAATATCAAACGTGAATATAGCATTATTTGTTCTCTGATAAAAATACTGATTTTCACAAGTTCAAACGTATCAGTGTATAAAATAGAAATAAAAGAATACCCACGATGTTTAATCTCTGAAACAATATTTTAGCATGCACATACTACAGACACATACATATGTATATATGACTGTCTTTTTTTCTGCAAATAAATACTTTTTATAGTATTGTGGATATCTTTCATTATAGGTACACATAGACCTAATATATTCTTTTTCAAAGCTGCAGATAAAACATTTATGTGTATTTTGGCTGTTCACAAGTTTTCAATATGATAAAGCTGAAATGAATTTCTCTATACATATATCACTTCATATTTGCACATTTACTTCCTTAGGTATGTGCCTAAATGCAAAATTGCTAGTCAAAGGTTAGATACTTAAAGTATAATTTTTGATACATATTCACAAATTTCCATCCAGATTTTACCTAATTTATACTCACAACAACCTATAAGAGTAGCCATTTTATCATACCCAAACTATGCCTAATGTATGTTATCAATTTTTAAAATTTCTGAAAACCAAATATATTTTCACATTTAAGTTATCAAGTGTGGCTGAACATATCCTTATTATTTATTTCAATTACATTGGGGAATTGCCTGACAGAATTCTTTGCCCATTTTTCTATTAGACTTTTTATTCTTTTTCCAGTAATTGAAAAGTGTTATTAAAGTGCTCTTTACAATTAAGAATATATTTTGTAATATATTTCAAATTTCCTTCCAGATTGTTCTTTGTAAGTATGTTCATGGTGTCTTTTCCTATATAGTAATTTGATTTTAAGTAATCAAATTAGTCAACTGTCTCAAACGTAATTACTTACTAATCCATTCTTTCATTACTGATCACAATTCAAGAATTCAAGGCCTATTTCTGGACTCTCTATTATGTTCCACTGATAGGTTTATGTCTAGACTAGAGTCACTTGTTTTCAATTAATACACATAATCTTATCTCACACATATCCACATAAATAACACACTTTTTTCTTTAGCTAATTTGATACCTTTGTAAAGTTATTATTCAATCATCTGACAAGTAATGGCACAACTCCCCAATTCTACCAGTATATTCTGATAAAAACTTCTTGCTAACAAATTCATATGGAGAGAAATGATGTTCACAACTGTGAACTACTCTTCTATACAAGAATATGACTTCACTTATTCAAGCCTTTTATTTTGCCTTTTAGTGAAGGGTAATATTAATTTTAAAAAAATATGTTTTTATAATCCATGAATCCATATGTGATTTGCTGCTTTTTATAAAAATCCAAGTAAAAAAATTAAAATATGGCTAATAAACGCTTATTAAAAATTCCACCATAAAGTCCATAATAGTCTTTTCCTTACCTTGATAATTCGATCACCGGTCTGTACTCCAGCCCGCATGGCTGCTCCATCTGTAAGAGAAATTAATTACTTCAAATGTAATTTGCAATTACTGATAATCTTCTTGAAAAGCAGTGTAACAAAGTAAAGAACATGGGCTATAAAGTCAGACAGACTTAGGTTCAAATACTGCCCCTTTCACTTACTAGTTGTGTGACTTTGGACTAATTTTATGCTTTTTTACCTTAAGCCTCAATATCACTTATAAAATGGGAATAAAAAATACCTACCTCAAATTACAGCACCCAAAACATAAAGAAAATATTCAATTTATGATAATAGCAGTAGAAGATATTATTGTTGTTTTGGATAAAGCATGCATTTTTGACCCTATCTGCTTAATTTGTCTCTAATAAAATAACTTTGGTGCCATGAATAATCCACAAACTTCTATAAATGCTGATGCATAATGAAAGTATCATAACCTAAGAGTCATATATTTCCAAAACTATTTAAGAACTATTTTCTTTCTATAAAGTACAAAGAAATTCAACTGAGATAAATTCATGCCTAAAATTATGACACGAAAGACAAATCTAGCACAGCAGGCCATATGACCTGCTATGCATATGACTATTTTATTCTGAGCAAGAGATATTATTTAAGCTTTTCTATTTTATTGTTTGCTCCCTAGCAACAAGACTATTTTTAAAAATGCCTTGCCTTCTTTGACAGACTGTACGAAGACTGGATTGTCTCCACTGACCGTCAGCCCAAATCCATTGTCATCCTTCTGGATGATCACGCAACGCTGAACAAGACCTGCAAAATTACCATAGGGTAAAGAGAGAAGAGAAAAACGAAGAGAAAAAAAGACAATAATTATATATTAGTAATGAATTCTATTCTTTCTGGAGAAACATAAGGTAGCACATGAAACCCATATATAAAATAAGAACACCAACCCCGTGAACAAAACAAACACAAGAACACCACAAAGTCATATATATTGGTTTCTCACTGGAAAGGTAGAGTAGAATTGCTCTGAGATAAAAAATAGCTATGGCAAAACTGAAAAAGATGAAGTATTAGAAAGGAGACAGAAGAAAGCCCATTCATATTACACTATTTATCTGTAACATAAAATCCTCTCTACCCTGTGGTTTTGGTGCTCTAATTGGTGTTTTAACTCCCCTATCCCCAATCAAAACATTTTGGGACATTAGGCTAGAAGCAGCCTAATGTGAAATCCAATCTCACTCTCAGAAAATTACAGTCAGGAAAACACACTACATATCAAGAAAGGAGATGCTGGCAGAGAACCTACAGATCTTCTCCCAATAAGGAGAGTAAAGGAAAAAGTTCAAAGGGAAGAAAGACTGTGGTTCACAGAAAAACAAACAGAAAGAAGAAACAAGTAGAAAAGACAAAGAAAGAATCTGTGAGCTCAACCAATCCTTTTCTTTCATATACTGACCTGATTCCTACAGGAAAATGTTTTCCTTCCAATTAAACAGCAAATGCAAATTGTCAAGGCAAGGTAAAGAAAATGTGGACCTCAATCTAGGGAACAGGGATGTCCCATAAAGAAGAACCCTGATTAATACTCCACTGTCTTATTATGCATCAGATGAAGAGACTGAAGTTTGTTAACCAAAGATTGAATACATACCTTCAGCTTTGCAGAAACTAAGCATTTCACTAAAACTCAATATATAAAATATATAAAATAACACATATAATATATATAATTTGAAAATAAAAAAATCTTCAAAATAAAGTTTATAGTCATGATCTTTTAAATAAATCTAAAGTACAAAACAAAGGATATGTTACAGATCGCATATCTTTATATAGATTTATACACCTGTATCTCTTGCTGTTAATGAAATGTCACAAGTATGTGAGCCTACTAGAGGTGAAAGACTGAAATAACTGGATCCCAGAATGGAAAATATGAACCTTGAATTTTAACTCATAACCCCACACAAAAATTAACTTAGAGCAGATCATGTTCTAAACATAAAGCTAAAACTTTCATAAGAAAATATAGGAGAAAATCCTCGAGACCATAGGGCAGACAGAGATCGTTTAGGATGCAAAATGCATCATCAACTATGAAAGAAAAGACAGTAAACTGAACTCAAAATTTAAAACATCTGCTCTTTTAAAAGATATTAAAAAATGAAAGGCAAGTTGCAGACTGAGAGAAAATATTCACAACACAATATCTGATAAAAGTACTTACATCTAAATTAAATTTTTTTAAAAACAACTCTACAATTCGAAAATGAAAAACATATTTTAAAAGGCACAAAAAATTTGAATAAACACATTTCAAAGAGAAATAAGTACGTGCAAAGGTACATCTGCAGTCGTTCAGAAAAATGCAAATTAAAACTACACTGACATATCTCTATACACTAACTGGAATGGCTAAGATGGAAAAGACCAAAAGATGACACAAATGTGGAAAAACTGGAACACTCATAGATTGCTGGTGTAAGTTTAAAATGGAACACTTTGAAAAACAGTTTAGAAATTTCTTTGAAAGGGGAGCATACTTTTATTTACATAAAACCCAATTATTTCACTCGCAAAAGAAATGAAAACTCATGTCCACATAAAGACTGACAGGCAAATGTTCATAGCAGTTTTTAGGTCATAAGAGCCAGAGACTAGAAACAACTCAAATATCCATCAAAACAATGGCTAAACAAATGTTATATCAATTACAATAAAATACTACTTAGTGAGAAAAAACAAAACCAGGAATTACTCATATATGGATGAATCACAAAAACATGCTAAATAAGCAAAAGATAGCAGATACTAAAGAGTACACTCACTAGATGATCCCAATGTGAAGCAGACAAAACTAAACTACAGTAACGAAAAGCAGATTAGTGGTTGTCTAGGGGCAGTGTGGGGCGAATGACTGTAAAGAAACATAAAGGAACTTTCTGCAGTGATAGAAATGTCCTGTATCTTAATTAAGGTAATGGTTACACAAGTATACTTGTTGGAACAAAATGGCCCTTAACTTTTCACCCCCTCAAACCCTGTAACTTTCCATTTACCTGAAGTGAAGCTGACGAAATCCCCTATCCCAGGATGCTTAGCAACCCCACCGGCGCCAAAAGCCCCCCTCCATCTTAGTGAAAAGCCCACCGGCGCCAAAAGCCCCCTCCATCTTAGTGAAGGCCCAAGAGACCTATCAACACTAGCCCCCCTACCACAATCCAATCAATACCCTACACGAACACTAGCCGTCCCCCACCGGATCCTCCCCCTATATAAGCTCGCTCCTCCATTTAATAAATTGGAATTCCTCTCGGACTCCTGTGCGTCCTGGTGGTTTCTTTCGTCTTGGATTCCTGCGCTTCCTGGTGGTTCCCTTCCTTGTGGATTACTGCGCGTCTTGGTGATTTCTCTCATTTCGGATTACTGCGCGTCTTGGTGATTTCTCTCATTTCGGATTACTGCGCGTTTTGGTGTTTTCTCTCATTTCGGATTACCGCGTGTTCTGGTGGTTTTCTTTCATTGGTGCCGAAACCCGGGACAAGGAGTGCCTTCATTAGGCCCCTTGTCTCCCGTTCGCCACCTAGAACGACCCAGTCCGGAATTCCCCTGCCCATTTGACCCGGCTCCGGCTCGTCACAGTCACCACCGACCAACTGGCTATTCCGTGAGTAACCCCTCTAGGGACGGATACTCCCCAGTTACTACAACAGAAGAGCCAGCCGTGACCATCCGGCGGCCTCCTGACGTTACCGAGGAGAGAGGGAATACACCCCACCACAGTCTTCAAGACTACGGTGGACTCTTGTCCTACCCTACACCAATTTATAGGGACAACACCTGCGCGGGGTAGAAAGGGGCTGGCTCCCTCCTTCTCCTATACTTTTCCTCCACGTTCCTTGCCTTCCTCCTAAAGCCCGGTACGGCACTCTCCGAATCCTGAGTCCTGGACTCAAATTAGGAACCTCCCACGGGTGACGACCTCTGGGAGGTCTCCTAACAGTTCTACTGAACCCTCCGGAACCCCCACATTGTATAGGGGACGCCCTATATATTTGTGCGGAGGTTCTCCACTGCTCGGAGACTTCTTTTCCTGCCTCGTATCTCCAACATTATGGGAGCCTCCTCTTCCTCCCCCGCCGCAGACTCCCCTCTCCAATGTCTTTTACGAAACCTTTCCACACTCTCTTTAAAGGGAGACATCAAACCTAAACTCCTCACCAGATTCTGTACTCAAAATTGGCCGCAATACCCCTTAGATAATCAGTCCATTTGGCCTTCCGAGGGGTCCCTTGACTCTAACCTCATCCATGATCCTTTCAATTACTGCCAGCGCCTGGGCAAATGGGCAGAAATCCCCTACGTTCAAGCTTTCTGTCTCCTATCTCAACACCCTGCTCTCTGCTCCTCATGCTCTCCCTCCCAACTCCTCTTGGCCGTCACTCCAAAGCCATCTCCGCCCACCCCTCCCTCCTCCTCCTCCCCCTCCCCACCTGCTACCAACGAAACCTTCGATCCCGCAGATGAGCCTCCTCCGTATCGGCCTCCACCCCAAAATCCGGCTGTACCCCTACCACTACCTGCCTCTAACACACCTCCCCCAATTCATATCTCTTCCGCTCCTCCATTCAGCCCGCCACACACACGATCCCGTGGCCCTCCCCCACATCCGGCCCCCTCCCTTTCTACCCCTTCCAATCCTCCCACCTTAATGGCCCCACTTCGGGAAGTGGCAGGGGCAGAAGGGGTAGTCCGTGTCCATGTGCCCTTTTCTCTTTCTGATCTCTCCCAAATTGAAAAAAAAAAAAAAAAAAAGCTAGGCTCCTTTAGCTCCGACCCCACCACCTATATTAAGGAATTCCAATGGGTGCTCCAAGCATACAGCCTTACTTATCAGGACATTTTTATGCTCCTGGCCAATACTCTCCTATCAGAGGAACGCCATAGGGTATGGGATGCTGCCCAAACACACGCCAACGAGACTAGACGAACAGACCCTACCTTTCCCATTGGACCCGAGGCAGTTCCGGATAGAGATCCTAACTGGGACTATAATACTGTTCAAGGTGTCCAATCCCGTGACCGATTCGCCTCTTGTCTGGTAGTGGGCCTAAAAAGGCTGCCCGGAAAGTAGTTAATTTCCAGAAGGTCCAAGACATTATACAGAGAAAGGAAGAAACTCCCTCTGATTTTCTAGACAGATTAACACAGGCCGTCCGACAGTACACCAGCTTAGATCCAGACACGGACGAAGGAAAACATATCTTAATGACCCTCTTTCTAGCCCAATCCTACCCCGACATAAAAACAAAATTAAAAAAACTAGAGCATGGCCCGGCAACCCCTCAGAGCGAAATCCTTTCCACTGCCTTTAAGGTCTTTCACGGCCGCGAGGAGGAAAAAGAAAAACTCCGTAATAAGGCACGCCAGGCTGACTTTCAGATGGTGGCTCAACTAGTGTCCAAACAGACAAAGGCCAACCCTACCACAAGGACACCTCCCGGAGCGTGCTTTAAATGCGGCAAGGAGGGCCACTGGTCGCGTGCGTGTCCACAGCCCCGGGCCCCCACCCGGCCGTGTCCTAAATGCAAACAGATGGGACATTGGGGATCCGATTGTCCCACCACCCGAAGGGGAGATGGAACAACGAATCTTCACTCTCCACAATCCCCTCCTGTGATCGCCTTGGCCGATGACTGACGGGGCCCTGGGCCTGTCCCGACTCTTACTATCACTAAAGCAGAGCCCAGGGTTAGTCTGGTGGTAGACGGTCAGCCTATCTCATTTTTAGTGGACACTGGAGCCACCTTTTCACTCTTGAGGGAGTTTCGAGGCCCTACCACACCCAGTTCAACCCCTATTGTCGGGGTAGGGGGGAACACGCATACTCCCTCATAGAACCCCCCTCCTATTTTGCCAATTACAAAACGCTCCCCACTCCTTTTCACACTCCTTTTTAGTTATCCCACAATGCCCAGTTCCTCTGCTAGGAAGAGATATACTTTCTAAGCTTGGAGCTTCCATCTCAATCCCCTCCTCAGACCCCTCCAGTTCCTTCATCCTGGCCCTGACTTTATCTGACTCTCAAGAATCCAATAATCCTCCCTCATACCCTACCCTGCCATACCCTGTAAACCCTGTAGTGTGGGATATCCATAACCCCTCCTCAGCACATTGTTCCCCAGTCAAAATTGTGTTAAAGGACCCTCCAGCTACATCCATCAAACCCAATACCCTCTCACCACAACAGCTCTCCTCGGCCTCACTCCCATCATTAAAGACCTACTCCACAAACAATATATACGCCCTACACACTCCCCCTTTAATACCCCTATCCTGGCAGTAAAAAAGCCTAATGGGACCTATAGACTTGTACAAGACTTGCGATCAATCAATTCGGCTGTAGTTCCTATACATCCCTTAGTACCTAATCCCTATACCCTCCTCTCCCTTATCCCCTCAGATACCACCCATTTCTCCGTCCTAGATCTTAAGGACGCTTTCTTTTCTATTCCCTTACATTCTGACTCCCAAGATATCTTTGCCTTTACCTGGACCGATCCACACACCCGACACTCCGAACAATATACTTGGACAGTCCTCCCTCAAGGATTCAGGGATAGCCCACACATCTTTGGCCAATTCCTAGCCTCCGACTTAAAATCCTTCCGTCCTCTTTGTCCTCAATCCACACTTCTACAATATGTAGATGATCTCCTTCTCTGTAGCCCATCCGAGAAGAACTCCCAAGAGGACACCGCTACCCTCCTCAACTTTCTCGCAGATCACGGATACCGTGTGTCTCCGTCAAAAGCACAGGTCTCTACCACTTCTGTCATCTACCTCGGCTTTACCCTGACCCCTCATCACAAGTCTATCACCTTGGATAGAAAACAAGCCCTTTCCTCCTGGCCCATTCCTAAAACCAAGTCCGAAATCCTGTCCTTCCTAGGACTGGCTGGGTATTTTAGGGCTTGGATTCCAAACTTCTCTCTCTTAGCCAAACCTCTCTATGAACTAGCCAAGGGAGACCCCCAGGAACCTCTGTCCACGTCTTCTGCTACTCCCTTTTGCTCTTTACGTGACAAGCTCCTCTCCGCTCCTGCTCTCCACCTACCCAACTTGACACAACCCTTCCTACTATACTCTCACGAAAACCAAGGACAGGCCTTAGGCCTCTTAGCACAAAAACAGGACTCCCTGCTAGCCCCGGTCGCTTATCTTTCTAAGCAACTAGATCCAACCATTAGGGGCTGGGCTCCTTGTCTACGTGCCCTGGCTGCAGCACAGAAACTTCAACAAGAAGCTTCCAAACTCACTTTCGGTGCTCCCATAACTATTCTCTCTCCCCATCGCCTCAAAGACCTGCTCACTTACAAGGCCCTCCAAAGTCTCCCTCCATCTCGAGTACTCTCCTTACTTACAGCCTTTTTAGAAAATCCCTCAATCTCCTTTCAGCCCTGTTCGCCTCTAAACCCAGCCTCCCTCCTTCCCGTCCAGACTAACGTTCCCCAACCCCTTCACAGCTGCTTAGAAACTTTACATATCTTTACATCACATCCTTCCCATATTCAACCCGACCCCATACCCTCAGCACACCACAATTGGTATACGGACGGTTCCTCCTTTAGACACCATAATACTCCTAAAGCTGGATATGCCATAGTCTCTCTTCAAAACACCATAGAGGTTCATGCACTTCCCCCCAACACAACCAACCAACAAGCGGAGCTCGTAGCAGCTATTAGGGCTTGTGTCCTGTCCCGTGACAAGACTCTCAATTTATATACCGATTCCAAATATGTCTTCCATATTCTCCTTTCTCATGCTCAAATATGGAAAGAACAGGAACTCCTTACCAAATTAACGCTTGAATTACATCTCGACTGGACTCAGTTGCTACCACTGGCTCTTCTAAAGATTAGGCTCTTTCCAAAAAAACCTACCAACCTTTCTCCCTTTGAAATTATGTATGGGCGTAGCCCTTTACCCCCTGGCATAGTTCCCTCCAACTCTGTCATTCCTTCCTCCCTCACCATTCCCCTCCTGTCATACATAAGAGGTGAAATATGGAAATATCAGGACTGGCTATTGCCTGCACCCCGTAAGTCAGAAATACTAACCCCCTTACAACCTGGCGATCAGGTCCTCTACACCCCTCCTGACGGAAAGAAGGACCTCCAACCAAAATGGGAGGGTCCTTACCCAGTTGTCCTAACCACTCCAACAGCGGCCAAATTACTCCTTCCAGACAAAATCTAACTCCTTGGATTCACATTTCCAGGTTGAAGGCATACACCTCGAAAAACCTCTCCTCCAGTCAGACAGCGGAAAACACCAGCCACTGCGATACCTACGCCTGCTCCCCACACCCGTCCAACCCCCTTAAACTCAAAATCACTCGCGCTGGAAGCCTGTCGCCTATCCCAGAGTAACTATGACCCTTTTTCTTATTTTTTCTTTTTTAGTCTCTCTCCCCGACCCTGGGCTCTCATCCAGTCTGATTGTCTGGAGGTTCAAGGTTCAGGAAACTTACACTGAAAAACAAATCCAACTCACTCGCCTTACCGCCACTGCTGACTGCCCCTCGCGGGATGTTCCGGGCCAGTCACTATACCCCTGACAAACAGTAAGCTTATCTCCCACGCCACCCGTCCCTATGTCTGCTTTTTATTTGACCAAAGACAGGATTATTGCAAACGATGGCCGGAAACTTATGGTGGATGTCCTTACTGGGCCTGTAAAATCCATGACCCCTATCTCCAACAGGTCAATGTAGGTGGCATTATTTTACAGGTCTCAGGTGGCTCCTTCAAACTCCACATCCAAGATTCTTGGAACTCTAGATGGGCGGGGTAGTTCCTGGTGCCTTTTATTGTAATGGCTATGCTTCACGCCCTTGCGGACGCCTTTACTATCACCCGCCAATACATTCCCATTAACCACTCGGTTTCTCTGGTATCTACTGACATCAAACATCAAGAGACTCAACTCATTTCAGCCCTAGAGTCCACTGACTCCTACAAGTCAACTAGATTTAACACCTACACCTGGATACAAATACTCTCAAAGACGCTTATCTCTCTTAATCACACTCTCCCTTCTATATCTCCCAAAAACTGTTTTCTTTGTGCATCTCTCAGACGACCACTCTTGGCCGCTGTCCCTCTAAACTTAACTTCATTTCCTTCTAAAACCTCGAAACATACACTCCCCCCCCATCTCCCTAATGTTCCCTTATGGGAACCCGAGGACCAGTCCAATCACACCCTTATCCCCAGACTGTGCCTCCTAGGAAACTCTGCCCCCTCTCTATCATCGCCTTTCCACTGCGACTATAACATCATCATTTCTAATCCCATCGCAGCATCCCCGGGTTCTTTTTTCTGGTGCAACGGTACTCTCTACACTGTCATCTTTCCCAACGTTACTACTCCCTGCCTCCCCGTCACCATTGTTCCCCAGCTCACCCTCTATTCTAACTCTGAACTACTCTTCCTCCTCAACCTGTCCTCTAGACATAAGAGAGCGGCCTTCCTCCCAGTCTTGATTGGAATCTCTCTTACAACATCGGTGGCAGGAATTGGATTGGGAGGCGGGAGCCTCGGACGTACTCTATGGGCCGTACACAATCTTAATTCTAAACTCGAGGGTGCTCTTACATCCACTGCTGAGTCCTTAGGCTCTCTCCAACGACAAATAACATCACTCGCAAAGGTTGCCTTGCAAAACAGGAGGGCTCTGGACTTACTAACTGCAGAAAAGGTGGAACTTGCTTATTCTTAAAAGAGGAATGCTGCTACTATGTTAATGAATCAGGTATTATTGAAACCAACATAAAAAAACTTGAGGACCTAGCCACCTCATTCTATAAAACTAATGCCCAACCCGCCACCTGGACATCTCTTTTACAAAACCCCTTCCTCACCTGGCTCTGGCCCATTCTAGGGCCACTCACTATAATCCTTCTCGGCTGTCTCTTCCTTCCCTGCTTAATTAAATTTCTTCAGACACAGGTTGGGAGAATTTCTAACCAAACCTTTAATCAGCTTCTCCTCAGGAATTATAACTACCGTCCTTTGGCTCAGGATCCCGTTTCTTTTAAGGAACAAATCACTGAATGCTGATGGCTACCTAGGTACAGTTCCTGGAGGCTCTCGACTCTGACCTGTGGGCCCTCCACCCCGAGGATTCCTGGGAAGATTTTTGTGAACAGATCAACGATTTCTGGCTGTAGGGAACCCTCCAGGACTTCACGCCAACAGAAATTATCTTCTTCTCCCGCCTAACATGGGATTATATACAGGTCTTTTGTTCCAACTTTCCCTTCCGCAGCAACTCCCCTCCCCTCCCCAAACAGCCCTAAAACTACGCCCCCTTTCAGCAGGAAGTAGCTTGAGACGGTCAGCGCCCCCTTTCCCCAAAAACAAAGAGGGGGGAATGTTGGAACAAAATGGCCCTTAACTTTTCACCCCCTCAAACCCTGTAACTTTCCATTTACCTGAAGTGAAGCTGACGAAATCCCCTATCCCAGGATGCTTAGCAACCCCACCGGCGCCAAAAGCCCCCCTCCATCTTAGTGAAAAGCCCACCGGCGCCAAAAGCCCCCTCCATCTTAGTGAAGGCCCAAGAGACCTATCAACACTAGCCCCCCTACCACAATCCAATCAATACCCTACACGAACACTAGCCGTCCCCCACCGGATCCTCCCCCTATATAAGCTCGCTCCTCCATTTAATAAATTGGAATTCCTCTCGGACTCCTGTGCGTCCTGGTGGTTTCTTTCGTCTTGGATTCCTGCGCTTCCTGGTGGTTCCCTTCCTTGTGGATTACTGCGCGTCTTGGTGATTTCTCTCATTTCGGATTACTGCGCGTCTTGGTGATTTCTCTCATTTCGGATTACTGCGCGTTTTGGTGTTTTCTCTCATTTCGGATTACCGCGTGTTCTGGTGGTTTTCTTTCAATACTCATTTATCAAAATGCACTGAACTGCTTAAAACGAGTGCATCTTATTTTATGTAAACTGTATCCCAAGTCAATTTTCAAGATTAAAAAAAGTGTAACTCCTCAACTCAAGAAACTACTTTATACTAAACAGCATTTGAATTCACTCCCATACAATAGTTTAAATTGTAATGAAGGGAGAGGAAAGATAATCCATTAGAATTCAGCCCTTTTCCTTTGTTTAATGTTGATTCCTTCAAGTAATTAGGAAAAACTATAAATAGAAACGGTATGAATACATAAAAATGAAAAGTGGCATTCTTTATCAATTTCTAATCCATAATACAATATATGAACTAGAGTACCTCAAAATTAAAATATTTTACAGGAATCTTTTAAAAATCCATGCCTGATTTTGGAAACATAAACATCTGATGACTTCCCTTACATATACTTGAAATTTATAAATGAATTATGTATTGTGGCTTTAAAAATAAAAATCAAGAAAACCACAGCACTGAATATATATATATTTTTTATATGACATCTATCCCTCCCAGTTCTCCCAAGAGCTGAAAATCAGAAAATTAAGGGTTTCTATTATTGGTGCTTGTTGTGCTTAAGTCTCCGGGCTTCTTACACAGACTTTCTTCAGGTCCCTGTAGAGAACAGGGTGCTTGTAAAAAGTAAGGAAGAAGAGTAATAAGGGTTAAGAGTTTGTTATGTTTATTTCACTTTAATATAATAAACATAAACTAATTAGCTTAAGCATGGCACATAATAAGGGCTCATAAATTTTAAGTATTATTTTATTATGATTGGGCATCGGCTGCCCTTGGAGTTTCCTAATCAGAAATTAATTAATTACTAATCAATCAATGCCATCAATTAAAAACAATTTTGTGTTAACAACCTCCTACCATTTTTGCAAATGCTCCTTAAAAGGATCAATCCTCATTTATGTCTTTGCCTAAATTTTAAGACAAAGCAAATTAGTTTTAAATGAGGAAGGCTGAGAGATGGAAACTTAACAGAGCTGGGTTCTTCTGATAGGTAACTTTAGAAAGGTGAGATATAACAAGAAAGCTTCAAAAACAAATCACCTCCTCTTGTAAGCTTTTCTGATTAACCAGAATCAGTTAGGTGTACCCTTATAGACTCCCACTGCAACCTCTAGTTACTCCATAGTATCATTTGATTCATATGTGTTATCTTCTCTTAAGATTATGTTTCAAGAATACAGGAGCTCTTTGTTGTTTACAATCTTATTTAGAACCTGACATATGTTCTGGTATAGAAAAACTTTTTTTAAACTGCTAATAAATTAATGAAAATTGAAAAAGTAGGAGTCTAGAGATGAATAGAATATTAAAAAAGGAGGTGATCTGAGAGAAAAAAAATACTACCACAAATACTCAATTTTAGCAAACATGCCTAGGGTCCTAATAGACTGCGAAGTATTGAGTAAATATATTAGGATTTCCTCAAAATACTGCAAACCTGTTTTCTCCAATTCAAAATTGTTCTGTCTGATAACTTTTCCTTTTAATTCTACATCAAAAGGAGATGAGGAACAAAGTTGATAAAGAGGAAAAGGAGAAAGTTACATGCACATCCTACTCATCTTTCTCCTCTCCCCAACCCCATATATTGTCCTTCTATTATTATTCTATCTACTAATCTGAGAATCTGATATAGTTTAACATATAAGAATTACTAAAGCAATACAAAAAGAAAACATACCTTACAAATATAGCCAATTCAGAATCTGTGGAATTCAAATTAATGATACTATTCTGTCCTATGAACCTATGCCATCTGTATAAACTTATATAATTGACTGAAAACATTCAGTCCCTCGAATGTTTAGATCTATTATGTCCCTTTGCATTCAAAATCAAATGTTTTTTCTTTTTCCTTGAGAACAATGTTTTACTTGTATACCAGAAGCTGTTTTAACTTGCCACACAGGATAAATTTTACCCTTACCACCCTTAACACTGAAATCACCAATACTGATTAAATTATATCTTTGAAATGTCCTTTCTGACACACACAAAAAATCCACTTCTTTGTTGTAGCAAATTTGTACTGTGCATATCTGTCTACTAGTTATTTACACTGAAGTCTGTAGATGTGAGGAATACAAAACTATGAGAATCTTTGCTCTCATAGAACTTAAAATCTTGGCAGGGAAGGACAATAGAGAAACAAATAGGGAAACAATGACAATGTCCTATAAAGAATTAAAAAAAAGGTATAGCTAACACACCCTATATATTATAAAAGAAGGGAAAGATAAAGTGAACTCCTAGCTCCAAAACAACCATTTTCAAATTTCACTTTTTACTTTTTTTGTTTTTCACAACCATATAATCCATGGTTTGCTGTCTGGTATAAAGATTATTAATTATAATTACCATACAAATGTGTTTATTGCTCAATATGAATTTTTATAAGGTCACAAAGTCACTTTAATATTAACTACATCTAAGCACTTTTATGAAGACAGGCAGAGAAAATATTCAACAAGTAAAATAATGATAAGGCTTAACTTCCTTGAAACTTAGTCACAGCAATACATCTTCATTTTCAATGTTCTTGGTGCCATATTTTTAAGTACATGTAGAATGTCGGTAAACTAGTGTATATCTCTATACTATACTTGCCAAAATGTATTACAATTCTTTCTTTTGTAGTAGACTATGAACTTCCAGAAAGCAAGTCTCCTGTTATCTTTGTAGCCTTACTCTTATCATAGTGCTTAAAACATAACAGGTGCTCAATGAATATTTACTAAGTAAACTTGAATTTATTTTACACACAATTTTTATGTAATTTAAATATATCATATTCAATCACTTTATGAGAAAAAGTAAAATCATAGCCTTGAAAACTATGCAATGCAGACAAATATTTCTGTAAGGACACTCACTAACTTCTTCCCCGGCTAAATTCTAAAAAATAATTTGATTCCCTTTTACTCTAAAATAACTCCTCTAGTTACAAACGCATTTTTCTTTATTTCCTGTTTTTTAAGGATCATGATATTTTGCCCAGAAGCTAACAAAAGGTATTAATTAGGCTGCATGACATCAGTAAAATAAAGATGTAAATTTTATTTTCTCTTTCTAACAAAGGACTTTTTTTTATACTGTCATAACGATGTAGTATTTGAAACTAATATAAAAAGATTAAAAGATAATTGCCAAGGATTGTATTTTGAAGGTGAAAAAAAAAATTACGTCTTTGTAATAGAATGGGAACGGAACAATTTATAAAAAGTTATTCTAAAAAAGGTGAGAAAGTTTCACTATAATACATTCCTGAGAAAAGGCAACAAATATACAGTCAAATAGCAAATTAATAAAAATGTAGTGTTCAATATGTAAGGCAACATACTAAATCTTCCACATTGCATTCACTTTAGTGAAAACATAGTCTTTTCATCTTTGATTTTATTACAGATCAAACTTCTTTAAGTCTCACCTCTTAAGAATTAGCTTCAGGGAAGGTTGTGGAGAAATACCATGGGCGACATCATAAAGATAGCTCATTTTTAAACTGCTGCCAGACATATACGTTTAATAAAGACCTCAGATAATCGTTTGATTAAAAAGTTTCTTCATTCTAAATGCACAATGCTGTCAGAAGGCAAAAGGAGCCTTAAGTTCCAAGTATGCTGATTTTATTTTTCTGATTATTACCAACAGTCTCTCTTCAAAGTTACATTTTCCTCTACTATAAACTTTTCCAGAAGAAGAATCTAATTAAGATGAGTCAACATTTTATTCCGTCAATTCTCTTTACTAAAACACTCATCTGAATCTCAACACTCACACATTTAAAACTCAATAAGTAAGCAGGGTTGGGCCTGGTAAGTACTTGGATGAGAGACCACCTAGGAAGACCAGGTGCTCTAGGCATAAAAAATTTTAAAAATAAGGGATTGTAAAATGACAAGGTCCTTGCAATCCCTGAGTTCAACCAGGGGTTGCCACGCCTAAAAAATTTAAAAAACAAAACAAAACCAAAAAACCTCAATAAGTGACTCCAGTATGTCAAGCATTATGGGATATGCAAAGATGAATATAAGTAAAAATAACTATATACAAGATGTCAAAGTTTAGGCAACAAAAGTAGCTGAGCAAATCTAGTAAAGCCCCACAAAGGAGACAGTATTTGAAATGGGCCTGAAAGGATGGGAAGGACTCTAACAGGGAGTTACAGGAGGTAGACCTTTCAAAGACAATGAGAATGACAAGAACAAAGCAAAAATACCAAGTCATATTTAGAAAATGAAAATTTGGAGGAGAGTCTGGTACTTTTATGTGAACAGTAGTAAATTAAGGTTGAATAGTAAACTGGAAACAAATTATGGCATCTTAATAACTAGTAGTATTTTCCTAGCAAATGGATGCCCGAATCCTTACTTTAGTAATATTAATCTGACAAAATACAGAAGAATAGAAAGTGAATCAATGTGAAACTGAAGTGAAATAAAGTTATGAGTCTATTAAAATAGTCTAATGAAATGATGAAAAACTAAACAAAGAGGTGAGGATGAAATTTTTGAAATGAAAAATAATGTGATGATAGAATCAATGAGACCTTGCAAATAGTTTACTATAGAGAACAAGGTAAAAGAAGTCAGATAATTTTAAGAAAGTAAAAACTAGGTTAACAGAAGATAGACACTGCCATTATAAGAAACATGAAAATCAAGAAGAAGATTGATTTTTAGCCATAGAGGAAACAATGATGAATTCCAGACTGGTCATTCTGAATGTGAAGGACAGTTAGAGTAAAAGCATTCAGCAAATAGTTAAAATATGGGAGAAACATCAGGGGTACAAACTTGGGTCATGCCTATATTTATAAGAGGAAAAAGCAATCAAGTAAAGACAAGACAAAACAATTT
The DNA here is from genome assembly GCA_030015415.1 of Cynopterus sphinx. Lineage (NCBI taxonomy): Eukaryota > Metazoa > Chordata > Mammalia > Chiroptera > Pteropodidae > Cynopterus > Cynopterus sphinx. The sequence continues at coordinate 36,154,785 of CM057390.1, read as the reverse complement.
CTCCCCTCCCCTCCCCTCCTCTTTTCTCTTCTTCCTTTCCTTTGTGATAGCCTGCTGAAATGTGGTAAGGGTAAGAGTTAATTTAAACCTAAAACTAGACAAAGGCCTAGCTCCTGGAACCCTGAGCCACATTCTGTTAATCATGAAACTTGTAATAATGAGCTCAAATGTTAACTGCCTGAGTGATTCTGCTTACCTGTTTGGCATGAGAAACAATCAATTGTATATAAGCTGGAAATCATTGCTTGGCCACCGTCATGGGAACATAGGCTATTAACAATAAGCATTCTGCTTCTGTACCCTGCTTGCACACCTGACCAGTGAGTTGACAGATAGTGAATGGAAGAAAAGTAGATCTTTGTGTGCAGATAGAATGAAGAATGGGGTTTGGGGCTTAAAAACCTTGTACCTCTACATTTTGGGGCTGTTTCTGGCAAGGACAGCCGCTGGCTAATAAACAGCCTTTGAGAGCATACCTAGTTTTGTTTATTTAATGTTGGCCACAACACCCTTTTCCTTCCTTCCTTCCTTCCTTCCATCTTTCCTTCCTTCCTTCCTCCCTCTTTCCTTTCCTTTCCTCTCGTTTCCTTTCCTTTCCTTTTCCTTTTCCTTTTCCTTCCTTCCCTCCCTCCCTCCCTCTCTCTTTCTCTCTCTCTCTCTACACATACACAAAGACTATGAGATAACAAAGCAAGAAGGTGGCTGTCTGCAAGTCAAGAAAAGAGCTCTCACCATAATAATCCAATCATTCTTGGCACCCTGATCTCATACTTCTAGCCTCCAAAACTGTGAGAAAATAAATTGCTATTGTTTAAGCCAAGTCTCGCGTATTTCATAATAGCAGCAGATTAATACAGCTTCAAAAAGGCATGGCATATTTTCTCATACGTAATACTATTAGCTGGAATCTCTTCATGAAACTAAGACAGAAGTTGTGAAGTAATCTAACTCAAAATTCCCTTGCTAAATTTCTTATCTTTCCCCTCACACACAAATAAACCCAACAAAATTTCTCCATTACAAATTATTAAAAAAATAGAAAATTAAGTAGCTTTAAAACTGAGAATCAGAAAATATGCCTGCATATGACCAACAGACTCCAAAAGGTACTGAGGGAAAAATAGGGGGATATAGAATAAATATTGACCCACTTTTCACCGGGCAGAAACTTAGAAGCCAATACAAAATAAATACTTGGCTTTCTTTTAAAATGAGCAAAGTAAATCTACCTGATAAAAACAGCTCTAAAAATGGCTAAGAAGTTTAAAATAAATAATTTGTAAGTGAATAGCTGGCATTTGTGTTAACTATCTAGTTAATGAATTTTACTACAATATATAATCTCAAAAGTTAGAAGATGTCTTATTAAGAGACCCTACACTAAAGCAATGTCACCATTTGCTATGACTCTACTCCCATATTCCTGTATTTCCAAGCCTTCCTTGACTCCCTAGAGATGCTTTCTCACCTATGTTAAGTGCACACAGTTTTAACACCTATTTACACAGGTGATAAAATATATGTAATGTCAAAGAGATTTAAATCAAAATGCTAAATAACTCAGTTCTGATTAACTCATCCCTGTGATAAGTGCTTTTTGAGGACTCATGGCTCCGTTTCTTTAAAAAAAAAACAAAACGGCATTTCAAGGTTTCTCAAGAAACACACACAGAAAAACCACAACTTACTTCTCCATCACCACTTAAAATGTTTCTATTACTACCTAGCCAATGGCATGTCTGAACTGTGTTTAATATTCCTATCATTGAAATTAACATCCAAATTAAACAGTAAGCTTTCATATATATATCATCTTGTCATCCAAAACAAACATCCTATCATCTTAACCAAATGGCAAGTTTTTGCATACATACTACAGACCTAGAAAAATGGTGAGGAAGATGAAATGAAACACTGGCAAAGCTACTGGAAATAAATGGAGCTATAAAGATTATTCCTAAGGGGAGAATAAACTATAGGAAGCACTTTATATAGAACAGAAAAAGATTCATAAAAAATTCAGAAGCTATTTCTTACTTATGTGGAGCCAAATACTTTGGAAGGAAGAAAAGGCATAAACTTGACATTACATTGGGCATGGTATACATTTCCTGTTGAACTCCTGCTTCATAATATTAAAAAGTACCCGATATTAGGGGCTCAAGTGTCAGGAAGTAGAAATTACAAAATGTCTCAAAAGGGGGGAGGGACATTTTCATTTTTTTTTTCCTTTTATGTAGTAGAGCTAGAAAAACAGTTGCACCTGTTTAAACATCTACTTGTAAGACTTTGGGCTCTATTAGAGAACATATGGTTTTTCTTTGAGGACAAATTTAGAATCTTCTAAAAAGGAAATAATTTCTTTGTCTTTCAGATATTATTTTTAATGTCTTGGTTCCAGACAGTGCTTCTCCTATTCACTTTCTCAAAAAACCAATTAGATGCCAACACAAGGAAAGAGGGGAGGTAGAACTATGAAAAGAAAAATAAATAATTTTTATGAACTTCACAAGTATGGTTTATAGTATCCCTGGAAGATAGGACAGAATCTGGAAATACTAGTGTTTCAATCATCTGTTGCAGAAGTTAAACATTCAGGTTAAACCTGCTCGTTGTAAAGATTATTTTTAAAAAGTGTCATTTTGAAATGTTCCTATTCAGAATAAGCTTTGGGGAAAACTTATGAAAAGCAAAAAAAAAAAAAATCTTCAAATTATAAAAATAAAATACTTAAGGTAGTTTTGCTGTTGTGGATAAATTATACAAGGAGGTAATTCCAGAAGATAAAGCAATTATCTAAAAATAAAGAAACCAATAAAACATAAAATAAAAATTCCAAACAACTACTAATACATTATACCAGTACTATACTTAGAGGAAAAGACTGACAGCATTGATGAAAAATGCTACATGATCCAAACTCTGCAAATAGAACATCAAAAGAGATAACAAGAATTCAATGCCCATCCATGTTATCTGGAGGAACCTGTTCCAAACATATTAGAGATAATCACTTTCCTAACAAGAGGAAAAAGAAGATGGGTAATATGGCCTATTCTTACTCTACAATGTTAGTTTCTAGCAACTTTAAGCTTTCACAACCACATTAAAACCCCAGGATCCCTTTCCCTGCCAATAGATCATGCCATGCAGAGCAGACACAGGAAGGGTGTAGTTACTTTTAAAGAAGAAAAAAGCATGAAGCAAGCTCCAAAGGTACAAGGCTGAATTGGCTACATTAGCTTACCATATATCTCGGATCTACTCTCCTCTGAACTAGACTTTGTCTTCTTGGAGGAGCTATCTGCACAAGAGCGGGAGAAAAGGAGAGATATAGAAAATATGGAGACCAATGTAAGGGGGAAAATTCATGGGGGAAAAAAGAATGAATCATGATCAAGTTAAATCGTGCAAACACAAAGTATGAATATCACAGGTGACAGTATTTAGAACAGCATAAGTAATGACATTTTAAAGATTTATCAAAGAAAAGAGTGCAATAAAAACATGTTCAAACAAAACAACACATGAATAGTCTACAAAGTATATCATGTGGCTATTGTAGAGATGACAAAAGCACTAAAAGCCATAATCTCATTATGAAGCACTGCATACCACTTTACTAAATCTGTCTTTGGAGATGAGATGGTAACAGCACAGATGAACAATACAGAATAAATCAATCTCACAAGACCATAATACTTTTGTGAACATAGGGCAGAGAGTTGTGGTCCTCATTAGCAAGACAATAACTAATCATAAAAACGAAAGCCTCTAAGCCACATGATGTCAAAATTAGGTGTAAGAAATAAAGAATTATCTCTTAATGGAGATCTGGAAGTTACATATTACATACTCCCACCACCAAAATCTCCTAAATTGATGACTAGGTTTCATTTGAGCGACTACCTAAGATACAGGTAAATTATTAGCTATTAACTTTCTACTTTTCCCTTCCTAAATAATATTTATATTTTTTCAAAATAAAAGAGCAGTTTATACTATAAGCATCTTAGATACAAAAATATACTTACTCTATTAAAAATTAAAAATTTTATTTCTAAATAAAATATTTAAGAATAGATATATTATATTTGTGTCATCTGGGACCTTATCATTTATTTTATTTTATTTTTTTGTCATAGGAATACACAACTGAATAAAATAGTATGTACACAAAGAACACATTAGTTTCGAGTAAGAAAAGCAAAATTAGCAAGCAATTTTTATTAAGTGCTGGGTGACTTCACAAGGAGAAAACAAAAGCATATATTTTATAAGAGGAGTTCAAACTGTATATATAAATTTAAGAATACAAATAGTCGAAAGTCTACTAACATTAAAACTCTAGAAAAAAACCAGCACTAGGGAAGCTGAAAGATACTTTTTAACTGAAGAAAAAGGAAACTTTTCATTTGCTTACTCCAAAATGAGACAATTAAGTACTGAAGTTACATTTTATCAAATACTCCAATTTACCATGATCACATCTGAATTTTTAAATGAGTACAGAAATTGGTAGTTGCTATAGACTTGACTTTATGACATACTACTGCTCATATCTATTAAGTCCTTAGTTTTAACAAAATATCCAATTATGATACAGTAACTATTTCTAACATCATCACTATTTTTAAATATAACACACTCTATGATGATGCTTCCACAGTGGAATTCATAGTATTGAAAATTAAAAATGTTTGCATTCCTCCTGAAGGATTGTCCTAAACAGATTAAACAGCCACTCTGAAACAGGTGTTTCAGGAAATTATATAGCTTAAGTTATAGTATTCTGAAGCTCACACTCTCAATATTCTTTGGAAGAATAATATTTTACCTGTGGGGTCAAAATCATGTGATGCACTGCGCTCAACTTTCTGCTTCTTATCTGTTGGTGACTCACGGTTCAAAATACTTCCATGCCTAAATTAAAGCAATCAAATATTTACAAGACAGACATTAGAATAAAAACAATTTGATAATCCAAAGTATGTCTTACAAAAAGAAACTATGAAATCAGTTTACTCAGTCTCATAAACCTCTCTAATTTATATTTTTCAAAAAGTTTAATACTCAGTCTATGCTGTATGCTAAATATAGAGTTTATTTACTTGATTAGAAAAAGTGCTTAAAAAGTATAAAAGTACTTTACGGCCATGTCACCCTGAACAAGCCTGATGTCTAATCTCAGAAAATAAGCAGGGTCAGGCCTGGTTAGTACTTGGATGGAAGACCACCTAGGAAGACCAGGTGCTGCAGGCTTAAAAAAATAAAGTAAAATAAAAAAATAAGGAATTGTAAGCTGACAAGGTCTGTGCAATCTGTGAGGTCAACCAAGGGTTGCTTCACCTAAAAAAAAATTTATAAAAGTAGTATTTAGTATAAAGTCTACTTTATTCTTAGAAATGAGGGTTTAAATTCTTTTATAGTGGTTTTTAAAGGTTAACCACTATTATTTCCACTTAACATAAGATAAGAAAATAGTGCCTAAAACAGTAATTAAACACATTTCCTGACCCTACATATACCATGGTCAGGTTTAAAATCACTATGTAAATATAGCATTGATGACAGCAGTTAAAAAAAAAATCTCAGGGAAGCTTCACTTAGAGCCTGCCTATAGTTCACAATAGGCTTAGCCAGGCTCAAATGATACTAGAATTATTATTTCTCCTATGGCCTACCCATTACACTGATCAGATAATGGCTGGGCAGTAAATAAGACCATAACTATAATGCATACACTACTAATTTACTGGGATGCCAAGATTAGCATTGGTATCCTGAACTATGGCGTTATTAAAAATGAAAAATGTAGTATAATAATTAGAAATGACATACTACCAGTATTTAAAATAATATTGATAATAATTAAGATCAGAGAGAAGAAATGGTGAAGAACAAGTACTTCTAAGGAAGAGACATTTAATTCTGGGAAATCAATAAATATGAAGATATGGACACAGACATATTTGAACATTATGGATTTTTTCCTTTACAGTCTTAAAGTAATTAAGATTGAACCAGTCTGCCAAAGTTCATTAACTAAAGGCAGTTACAGTTATCCAGATAATACATCAAAAACTGGCAATCTACTTACACTCCCAAGCTATTCATAACTAGAAACAGTCACAACAGATTTTAAAATTAAGTATCTTCATAAGGAATGACCTTAAGTATCAAGTTGAACAAACTTTTAAAACGCTTATATTAAAAACACTGAAAATGTTATCAAAACAATGCCCCCTTCCAGAAAAAATATGCAATACCTGTTATATTTTAAATGTGTAAAATATTTTGAAATTTTAAACTAAAACCCACGTTTTCAAAACCACAAAAAACCACCAGAATTTCAAAGGAATCTTCCACTTAAAGTTAACCTAAACATATGAAGTGCAACTGAACAACTTACCTTATAGGTTTTTTGAGGGGAAACCTAAAACAAAAATAAAAACAAAAAGGTTAGATGTAGTTATTTCACTTGTAAGACTGTCATTAAATATATTCATTCTACTAAACCAGAATAAAAAAATTAAATTTTTCTTTATTTAATTGTTTAGGTGAGGAAACCCTTTGTTGACCTCACAGATTGCAAAGACCTTGTCAGCTTACAATCCCTTATTTTTATTTATTTATTTTTTAAAGCCTACAGCACCTTGTCTTCCTAGGTGGTCTCCCATCCAAGTACTAACCTAGCCTGACCCTGCTTAGCTTCTGAAATCAGATGGGATCAGGCTTGTTCAGGGTAGCATGGCCGTAGACAAAAAGAAATTAAATTTTATGCTAACTTTTCCAAAGCAATTCAATGAACAAGTGGAATGAGAAGTTAAGCACCATTTTTAATATCTTACCTATTTTGTTAAATCTTAAACTGCAGGTGCAATTTACCATCAGCCGTCTATTGGTTCTCCTTTTACAAAACCTAATAATAATAACAGCAGCAACTAAATTTATTGAGGGCTTACTAGATGCTAAGCACTACTCTACGTTGTTAATATGTATTATCTTATTTAATCCTAAAAAATAACCATGAAGATATTATTTCCATTGAACAGATTTGGGGAGGGGGGGACAAAGCAAAGAGAAATATTTTACCATTAGCGAGGAAAAGTTCCTTCTTGCTCATCATCTCTCCTCACTCCCCAAAATATCTGGGTGCTGTTATTGCACTGTTCATCTGTCTACACTATTGATCTGTCTACCCTTTGATCATGATCAAATCATGATCCTCTATTACTTATGTTTAGTTTTAATAACAAAAATCTAGAAAAAGTTACCATTGGAATACTATCAGCTATTAAAAATATGGTCCAAAAGCAGAACAAAGGTGCTTCTTTCTTTTCTTGATTCTATAAGCTAAAAGAACATTTCCTCCTGGTTGTCTTTTTTAAAAGCAGTATTACTGAAGGCTTCTTGATAAGAGTTTTGATACTATACATAAACACTAAGTCTAAAATGTGTTCTCAAATTTCTTCCCATTTTTATTTCTGTCCTTTTTGGAAATTATCTCAATCTACAGTATTTTATGTAAAATTATGTAGTCTAGGTAATAAAAACAGGGTTTATTATAAATATCAATAAAACTGGGTTTAAAAAAAGGCTTTTAGCAAAGTAAGAAATAAACATAAAACAATATTTGAATGACTATTTTATGTGAAATAAAAGCAGTTTATTTAAAAAAAAAACTCAAAAGTATAAATTTAAATAGAATGCTTTAAATCCTATATAAATCAAAATTGATCAAAAGAAAGACTAAGAATCTAAAAATTTCCCTAATAAGTAACTCACGACAAAATTAGGGATAATAAGGAAAGAAGTTCTGAAATAAGAAGACACTGTTCTAGAGAATATACTTATTACAAAAGATTACCAACTCTTCAGAAGTAAAAGTTCCTAAGTAGGCCATTCTTACTTGTGGGGGAAAGGGGGTTGGGGACCATGTTTTTAATCTACATATGAATATAACTGTTGACAGAAAAGAATTTCCAACAGAGTTTTTGCAGAGGATAATAACTGCAGTTAGCAACTTTAGCCACTCTGCCTAATAGTCATTGTAAAAATTCCTGCACCCAAACAACGCTGCTTGCATCAGGGGCTGCAACATCCAAGGAGCTTCAGGTAGAGAAGCCCGGAAGTTCCCAGCTATTGATTATAAGACAGTTTCCTGAGCTATTTTCTTACAAGGAAATGGAAAAGGAAGAGGGAAAAAGGAGGACCAAAATAAAATGTGAAGATAAATAACCACCCTATAAAGTATAACCTGCTTATCATAATCTACTTGCTACATTCATAAAGTATAGATAAAGAACTTTTCTCAAATGCTTTTAATTATGATACTTTTTCTCTAATCATTAAATTCTACTTTAAAGTATGAGGTAAAACAAACAAGTACGTATGTTCATATGTATGTGCAGTGCATATATACAGAACTAACAATGTCTAGAGCCTTCCTGGCTATTTCACTTGTTTCCTCTGCTCCAGCTAAGAAATTCACCACTGCTTCATACTGAGAAGGAGATGTAATTAGATACCTGGAAACAAAGCTAAAACCCCAAAGTAAAGTCTGGGGCTACAGTCTACAAATTTGATTGAGTCATCAACCCATGTATGGTCACTAAAATTTAAAATATCTTGTAAAGATCAAGGATCAAATCCTGTGAGTGAGGAGAGGAACAACTGAACAACTGAAGATGGATGTGAGAGCCAATGAAAGAGATTAAGAAGATAAATCAAAAAAGAGAAAGGGCTGTTGATGAGCTAAGGAAGAAGAGATAACTAATACTATTGACTGCTGCAAAACGGCAGATCTAAAGGCTAAAAATTGGCCATATTCTGAACAACAAATTAGCCCGAAACTAGGCTGATGAAACAGTTCTGGTGTAAAAATTTTATATTTTCAAGTCCCTGTCCATTGTGTAGTCAATCATCAAGTCATGATTTTATATTTATGTAGAACAGCTGTGTTTGAAAGCTAAGACATTGGATGTGCCTAATGAAACTGTGTCCAGCTTTTGAAAATATTGTACTAATTCGGACATTTAGCCAACAATGAACATGTTTGTGCCTATTTACATATGTGTGTTATGTATTTTTCCAGATATAAGATAAAATCAAAGTACTAATATCCATAATAAATAAAGTAAAAGAATACCAGAAATTGGGATAAGGTGACTAGTCACCTTTACTTTGGATTACCTATACTAAGCATACTTAGATGCCAAAATTCCTAACCAACTGCTTTAAATGTCACAATACATTTACTTGCCGAAGAATGGATACCTTATGTTAGCTCAGCGGGGGAAGGGCCAGCCGGATGCCTGCCTGGAGACTCCCCAGCTTGATACCTGGAATCCAGACCTGCATAGGGCCCACCCTAAAGCCCTGTCATCACCCTCATCCTGAGGCTCAATTAGCATTCGATTAACGATTCATGTTCCCCACCCTATACCTCTACCCCCAGGTAACCCATAAAATCCCCCCCCACCCCCCCACCCCCGCGTGACTTCTCTGGCCCCTCTCCTCTCTGGACCAGAGAGCCTCCCTGCCCAGGAGCACTCTCCCAATAAACGCTTGCTTTTAAAACTTCTGTCGGCGTGTCACAGTTTACCTTACATTTGGTGCCGAAACCCGGGAGGAAATAGTGTCCCTTGGCCTCCCGGCCTTGAGGGGCCTCTCCTTCCTCTTCCAGGACCTTCGCTGCCCACCTCCTATTGTCTGATAGGGTAAGTTCCCTTTCGGTCTCCGGGCCTGGCCCTCCGTCACAGTTGACTTCCGGCCTGGTAAAGTTACGAGAGACACTCTAACCTGCCACGGTCCTTCCTGCCGTTGGGTTAAATCAGAGTCTCGGGGACGCCTGACCTGGTTTCACCTGTCCGGGTGACTGAGACCATGGGATCTTCTAATTTGGAACCAGACCCCAAAGCTCTGCTTGGGTGTCTCTTAACAAATTTTAGTCGTCTGGGCCTCGATCAGGATCTGAGACGTAAAAGACTGACCTTTTACTCTACCATCGCCTGGCCTAGATATCCATTAGCTAAGTGGCCTGCTGAAGGTATCTTTAACTTCCAAATCCTGAACAGATCTAGGATGGGAAAGTTGGTGGAAATCCCGTATGTGCAAGCCTTTATTAGGAGTGTGATGATGTGCCCCTAGAAAGATGCAAGAAGGGGTTAAGACTAGAAGCCTCTATGCCAACCGCCACAGCAGCCACATTTCCTGATCGAGTACCTGGCAATTACATCGGTAGGCTATTGTTTAACTCTGTTCCCATAAGAAAGAGTAGGAGGAATTTATGGGAAACATGGTATGGGAATCTGACCTTTTAACTTTCTGCTTCTGTACGCCCCGCTTACGCATCATATCAGACCACCATTCGGTGACGGGTAATGAATAGATGATGTATAGATCCACTGTGATTGGGATATAGTGATTAATGGATTTTTGGGTATAAAACTATGGACCTGAAATGGGTCGAGGCTGCTCCTTTGGAAGGACAGCCGCCGGCTAATAAACTGCCTCTAACATCAGAGCACTCAGGTTGAGTCTGGTTATTCCGGTCACAACAGGAGAGCAAACCTTTTGAGATCTAAGCTCCCGTCCCTCCCTCCTAGTCCCTCAGCTCTTCCTCTGTCACTCAGTCCTGCCAGACTCCACTACGCACCGATATACCCTTCTCGTCCTCCTTCCCCTCCACCTGCTCCATCCCCTATCTCAGCCCTTACCGCTCTATTTCTGTCCCTGCCCTCACTCTGATCTCTGCTCTCTTCGAGAGAGGTCTCAGGGGCTGAAGATGTCCGAATCCACATTCCTTTCTCTTTACAGGATCTCTCTCAAACAGAAAAGTGGTTAGGGTCTTTTTCTTCTAACCCCACTAATTACATCAAAGAATCTTGCTATCTCACTCAGGCCTATGATCTAACCTGGCACAACGTGTTGGTCATCCAGGCCTCTACCCTCACACCTGAAGATAAAGATCACATCCTCACCACTGCCAGGGCCTATGCTGACCAAGCTCACCTCACGGACGCCACCATGCCCACTGGGCCTCAGGCCGTCTCTGGAGCTGACCCAGGATGGGAATACCAAGCTGGGCAAGATGGCCGCCGGCGACGTGACTTAATGCTCCGATGTATCCTCAATGGCATGCAAACTGTCTCCAACAAGATAGTTAACTCTGATAAACTTTGGGAAGTAAACCAGGGAGCTGACGAAAATCCAGCTCTCTTCCTTAATCGATTGTCTCACCGAGGCCCTTACTCAATATACCCGCCTAGATCCAACTTCCCTAGCGGGCACAACAATACCAACCACCCACTTTATTAACCAATCGGCCCAAGATATCAGAAAGAAGTTAAAGAAGGCTGAGGATGGTCCTCAAACCCCCCTCCCCCCATACAGGAATTGGTGAAAATGGCCTTTAAAGTTTTTAATGCCCGGGAGATGGCTGAACCTTGCTCACCAGCAGGGAGCACTCCAAACCCAGGCCTTGGTAGCTGCCTTGAGGCCGGCGGGCCCCAGGGGCCGAGGAGCTGGGGTCAAACCAAAATCAGCCCCCTCTGGGGCATGGTTCAAATGCGGCCATGAAGGCCACTGGGGCCGTCAGTGCCCTAACCCATGGGCTCCCACGAAGCCCTGCCCGATCGGCAGGCAGATGGGCCACTGGAAATCTGATTGCCTATTGACCGGATCGTCGTCGGCGCCTCCACGCGAGGGATCTTCCAGTCAGGCAACACCTTCACTGGAACTTCTCCGGTTAGTGGACGACTGGTGAGGCCCAGACTCCGGGACCCCACTCACTCTCGCTGAGCCCAGGGTAATGCTCCAGGTAGCAGGTAAGTCCATCTCCTTCCTGGTGGACACGGGGGCTACCTTCTCTGTTTTGCCATCTCACTCGGGTCCTATGGTTCCCTCACCTATTTGGGTTATGGGGACTGACGGCACAGCCTCATGCCTGCCTAAAACCCTCCCTCTCTCATTTTCTCTGGATGGCTTCCCCTTCTCACACTCTTTCTTAGTCTTTTCTACTCCCCTCTTAGGTAGAGATCCCCTACACAAGTTAGGGGCCTCTCTCTACGTAAGGCCACAGGTCTCTCCGTTCCTGCTACTTCTCCTAGCACCAGTTCTACTCCCCCTCCCCCTACCCTTTCTGACCCTGTTGAGCCCTCCGTTTGGGACACATCTACCCCTGTTATTGCTACTCATCACACCCCCATCTGTATTTGCCTCAAAGACCCTTCTCGCTATCTAGCTTGTCCTCAATTTCCTATTTCTGAGACCCCTCGTAGGGGCCTTAAACCTATTTTTACCAGACTTCTCGGCCTAGGGATCCTCATTCCTACTAGTTCACCATGTAATACTCCAATCCTACCTGTCTGTAAGCCCTCTGGAGCCTACTAGTTGGTCCAAGACCTCCGCCTTATTAACGAGGCAGTTGTCCCACTCCACCCAGTAGTCCCCAATCCATATACTCTCCTTTCCCACATTCCTCCTTCCACGACTCACTTCATAGTATTAGATCTAAAGGATGCATTCTTTACCATCCCTCTCCACCCTAACACCTTATTTTTGTTAGTTATAAGCTTTAATATTATTAAAGCTCTAGGTAACAATATTAGAGGGCTCCAATATTTTATTTTCACACTCTTCCCAATGTTATGAAAGTGAAGGGGGAAATGTGACTTGGTAATTAAATAACCTAACCCAGTGAAATAATATATACTGGAATAAAACTTCCATTTCTTAAACCAGGTTTAACTATTCTACAGTACATACACACACATACCTGATCATGTTTGGGATATCCCTTAAACTGTTAAATATAATTTCTTCTGGAATAAAAAGAAATTGCAAAGGGTTGCAAAAGTTTTGTGTTATCACGTATATGATTATAATAAATTGCCTAAGAGAAATCATATTTTCCTTTCATTGATTGTGATAAGAGCTAGCCTTTTGACACTATTGTAATCCAGTGAGAATGTTCTGATAAAAGAAACAGATATTACACTCAATCCTTAATTCCTATCTTCTCTCTCCTCTCAAGTAATAGATACTTTCCTTCCTGGGTTTATTTGTAATTAGGAATTTGGGAGTCTAGACGGTTCTTAATAAAGGATAAATGAAATTAAAGGGAGGAAGTTAAGGAAATTTTACTTACATTGGTTAGTGGTCAAGCTTTCATTAGCAGTCAAACAATGTTAGCTATTAAATTTAGACAAAAATCTATTGTAAGATACATCCTGATATTAGTGATGTTAAAATACAGGGGGAAAAAATCTGTGCACCTTGAAATCAAAAAAATATAGTACTATTTTTATTGGAATCCACTCCAGTGAGGAGAGTTACTAGACAAAGAGCTCTGCAAAATAGGTAAGATAATTCCAAGGCTTAACTCTCATAAAAAAAATACTATTCCAATATTGTCATAGTCAATGAAAATTACATGTGACCTCAAGGCCTTAGGGGCAAGGACTTTTCAGAAAAAAAATATCACTAGTATATATTCTAAATTTAAATGATTTAAATTTAAAAAGTGCTTGATCTTGGTAAAGTTGCTTAACCTCTATAAGCATCATCTGTAACAGTGATAATACTAGTACCTACCTCAAATTTGTTTCGAGGATTAAATTAAAAAATGAGAAGATTAAATTAAAAAATGGGAAGCATTAAATGAGAAGCATCAGCTATCACATAGTTACCACTTATTTATTATCAGCTATTAGAACAAAAATAAAATCTGAACTTTATTGACTTGACTTTAAATAGAAAAGAAAAATAAGCTTAAAAACTAACACTATTCAAATACTCAGTAAAATCCACAGAAAGACATAATTCGAAGCAAAATATTAAACCAGAGATTTAATTCACCAAGTCATATAAAAATTAACATCAATAATCAAGTCAACAAATTTCCTATATGCTACAGGTTAAGAAAAAAGATGAGGTTACAACCAAAACATTTAACTTTCCTCGCAGGTAGGGTTAGTGATTTTCTTTGAAAAGATCATTAAATTGTATTGACCGTATCTGAAACTTTGCAAAAAAAACCATTATTTCCTCATCTCATTTAAAATATCAAGGATGATTAAGGCATTCTCTGTCCTTGATGTAAATCAAGTTTTTCATTTACCTATATTTACAAAATAATTTCAATAGTATGAAGCAAAATATTTACTCTAATATGAATATAAACCAGCTAGTTCTAGTACTGTATTATTTTTCACAAAATAACATAACAGCTAAAAAGGCATCTGTCTGCAATATAAAAATGAGTACCCTGAAAGTATGGGATTTAGAACACAGTGCTGACTTCAGTTGAATTGTTAATTCAATCTTTAGATCTCTGGACAATAAGGTTAACAGAACCAAGTAGTAAAAATACACTACACTACTCCCCCTCCTTCCAAAAACACCAGTTATAAATCTTTTCACCATCTACAACTTATGACTTATCTAGTTTATTAAAGTCACTAAAAGAGCTAAAAATTTTGTAACCAAAAAAAAAAAAAAAAAGTCTGAACAGCATCTACCTTTGTAGTTTATTAGCACATATCCCAAGCATATGAAGTTGTTAGCAGAACTGGCAATAAAACGTTAATTATATCTTAAAGGCTCTAAAGCAGAAGCTACAGCTGACAGGATGGCTCAAGTTGTTTTTCACAATGTTATTAGTTTTTGAATCTTGGGATACAAACCACAGAATAACAATGACCAAGGAGATCAGTATTGGTGTAAAATCCAAAAATGATTCACTAGAATGTAAAATAAAGATTTCAAATTAACTTCTTAAATATAGCTTTTTATACTGCCACTTTTACTGAAGAACTTAAACACATGACAGACCCTTACTAAACATCTCTTATTTCCTGGACATACTTTGACAACTCAAATGGTAAATGCTAAATTATTTTAATTCCCTCTGCCAGAGCAATTATAAATTGACTATCTGGTTGTTTCTGAACTAGGAAAAGTAGTTCAGAATGAAAACAACAACTTATTAAAGGCTTGCATTTCCTTATTGACAGCTTGGAATACTATCACTTTTGTGAATATGTCCCATAAGGTTTCAAATTAATTTTCCTATGAGGTCATCACTATTAACTTACACAGTATCTTTTTAGAGTTTAAACTATTCACTTAAAAAAAAAAAACAAGTAAAAAGAACCTTGGAAAAAAAGTATGAGATCCTCAAACTACTTAAGTATCCTCATCCCAATTAAAACCATTCAAATCATCAAATCCATGTGTACAGAAGAGATATTAATATCATTAAACTGACATAAGCAATAAACTGGACTCTATAGTATAACCTCATTATTTATAAAATAGGGACAATGCATGTTTTTCATTTGGTAGGAATTTAAATCCTAATATTGTTTCACAGTTCCTTGTTACAGAATAGATATCAGAAAATAATAAAGATAAGAGGGGGGGGACCCTCTTAATCTAGGATGGGCACGTTCCCTAATAAGATTTTGCATAAAATACATTGAGATTAAATGCTCAAAATTTTTAAACTAAAGTGAGAATTCTGCAAAGTTTAAACAAGCTGCTTTTTGCAAATTTTCCAGAAGATACAATCATGCTTCTGAAAAGTAGATGTCATTGAGACAAGCGCCAGCATTAATCTGAGCTTAAGCGTTTTCCTAAAATGTAAAATTAAAATATAAAATATTATGTCAAATAACATTTCACTTTCTTTGGTATAATAAAGTGCTACTCAAAATTTATTTTTTAAATCACACATATGATATATTTGCAGTTTGTTTTCATTTTTTATTAAAACATTTTAATGTATCCATAAAAATGGCATTCTTGAGAAAGGAATACTAATTCAACAAGAAAACAATTTTTAATGGATTTATCTTTCTATCAAATGCCAACATAACTACAAGAATAAGAGTCTTTCATTTCCAAAATCTTAGAAGAAAAAACAAGCAAAACTATAACTACCAAATTGCAGAATATTATACATAATATCTGCTTACCTTAAGTTGTGTATTTGACATGTACAAAAGCCTATTCTTGTTTATCTCCACTACAAAGCTAACTAGACAAGAATTTGCCCAAATTTCACAATACATGGAAACACAAGGAACCACAAAAGCATAAACTTAGTTCTCATATACTCTAAAATTGTTCACAACTTTAAAATTTTAAATTAATTTTAAAATTTCCTTCCACTAAATTAGCACAAGTCAATTTCTTATGAAGATTAAAAACCTTATATATTTTCAAGGAAAACATCTAAAGGAATAAGGACTGAGGACATTCCATGTTTTCTACTTAATAATTTTTTTTTAATTATGTAAGAAATGCATTGTGGGTATTTCAATTATATATCCTTAAATTTATGTGAGTCATATTCCTTAGCTGATGAAATATTTCTATCAAATAAAATTTAAAGGCTACATGAACTTAAAATATAGGTAAAGATAAAGACTACCAAAAAAATAAATAAAGATCATAGCCAATATCATTACAATGAAATCTTCCATATAACATACCTTCCACATCCATAAAAGTGTTTTTTTTCCTTAAAACATTTTTTTCTGACATCCAGTCAAGAGGATAGAGTAGGTAAATTCTGGGCTTGCCACCTCCCTCAAGCATATCAAAACTACAACTAAATTAAAGGACAATCATCATTGCGAAACACCTGTAGACTAACTGAAAAGAATTCCTGTAACTAAGAATAGAAGAGCCACGTAGAGACTGGTAGGAGATGGCAGGTCTCACACCCACAGCAAGGTGATTAAGAACCAGGAAGGATACCTTGGCTATAGAAATCCCTGAGATATGAAGGGTTCCAGCCCGACACTGGGCTCCCCAACTTAGGGAATCAGTGCCAGGAAGGGGAAACCCCATAAAATCTGACTGAAAACAAGTGGGGAATGAGGTCCCATAAAGAGAAAGTGCAATACCTACAAAAGACCTAAGTGCTGCAGGTCTTAAAGGGACCACAAAAAGACTCACCTATAGACTCACTTGCTCTAGAATCACTGCACAGGGGCAGCTGCTCAAAATGCACCAGAGACATACACGGGAGGAAATAAACTGACTAACTTTGGGGAGAGGGCTGGAGGGGCTGGAGGTGCTGGAGATGGGAGCAAAAGTGATGACAAGCATCATTGTTCCTTTGTTAAACTCTCTTTCAATCCAACCAGCAAACACAGGTGAGCACTAAATCTGAGTCCTCATTAATCGGGCTAACACAGTTTGCTCTATCCTGGTGATTCCTTGAGATTCTCATCCTACGCATATTGTTTGCGGAGCACCAGTGTATTCCAGCAGTTCCTCAACAAAAAGAACCTACCTAGGATCATGCTGTGAATTTCCCAAACTGTCTCAAAGGTCCACTAATCCCAAATAGCAGCTGGCTTCTGTGTGCTTCTGAGCTCTTGATAACTGGCTACAGGTCCAGCCCAGCAGGGACCATTGAAACTTGCATAGTTAACTCCCATTAGGTTGACTCAAACCTGGCATAAGCAGTAGGCCAGCCTTGACATTAAATATAGCTTCAACCGAGTGGCCACAAGCCCAGAACAAGTGGCGACTGAACTCACCTAATATTGTGGTGCCCACGTATGAGTCCCAAACCCAGCGAGCGGTACAATTGGCAGCCGGCCTTGGTTTGTACTGTAGCCTCTCCTAAGAGACCCAAGCCCAGAACAAGAGTAGCCAAACACAGATCACTAAACAGCTTCTACCCAGAAGCCATAAGCCCAGCACAAGAGAAGGCTGACTGTGGCCTGCACAGGAGCCCTCCCAAGAAATTATAAAACCAACAAACCTGGTAGCTGGCTTTACACCACATCAGAGATTCACCCAACAAGCTCCACAAATGACACACTAAAGGGTGGAAGTGGCCAGAACCATAGCCCCCTAAAGTTGACTCTTGCTCCATGGATTCAACCACTGCTCAATACCTCACCTACTATAGTCATGCCCCGTCCACAAAGCCAGACGGCCCCAAAGTCTCAGCCACACCCAATGAAGCGCCAAAATTAATCAAGGCTCAACTACAAAAGGAAGGCACATACAACCCACACAGGTGACACCCTGGAGCACCCAATTTGAGTGCTACTGGGCCCCACAGGAAACCTATATAAAGACCAGAGATGTAACACATCCACTTAATACATAGAAACAAACACAGGGAGTAACCCAAAATGAAAAAAGGACAAAATTATATTACTTTGAAAGTAATCAAAAAGCATTTAAAAATGCTAAGGAAAACAGAGTTATTCATAAAGTTCCAATTTAAATATGAAGCAAAATAAAAAGTAACATAATTTTAAAGTAATTGATGGCGTATAAGACTTTAATAGAACATTCTGTTTCAGGTGGCCCAAGAATTGCATCATTGGACTGATAGAAAAAAATATAGTCCTAACTAGCATACCTCTTAACTGGGCAGAAATAACATGTATATGTATGTCGTATATTGTACAGGACAATATAAGCATTCTATTAGTTTTCGGACATAGAATCAGCCTATTAGGCGAAGCACAGAATATTTAGTTGTGCCTGCAGATCAGAATGGAAATGCAAAAAACTCTCTTAATGATGTAAGTAAAACTGCAGTTGAAAGGAATGAAGGTAGAGGGAAAGAAATATAATTAAAAGGAAGGACATGAGCATTAAATACTTAATCTGACATAGAAGAAAGTTAAGATTTGAACTCCTTGATGGAACAAAAATAGATATTGTTTCAACTTAGGTAATAACCAATTACCCCAACTAATAGTAATAATACAGTTATTAAACACTAGGAAAAAAATGAGAAGAAAGTGAAGGTGGGAAGCATAAATGAGCAATACCCTCAGAGGAGGGAGGAAAACTTAGGTATTACCGAAAGATAACAAATCAAAAAGGTTATTATTTATTGTTGGATCACCATAATAACTAAAATTTGAATGAAAAAGATTGAGGTATAAAGGTTAAGGGTAAAAAGGATAAGGTGAGAGAATGTTTCTTCTCATCATACATCATTCTGAGTTGTTGGCATCTCTTATGCCGGTTTTTAAAAGTTGTTTAAAAATGATTTCCCTGTTTACTTTTTAGTGCATTTTAAAGTTTTACATATTAGAATTTTGATTCTAGTTATCCCACAGTTATTTAAATATGAATGTGGCTGTAGATTAGGTTGAAGCTCTTGGGACTAATTTCCTCTTTTGTAATTATCACCTTTATTAAGTATTAACACCAATCAAATGTCTGACTTTTGCCTTTTCAGGGTCAAAGCAAGCTGGAGAAACATCAGCATCTGGAGACTCCTTAGATGGCACACCTCGTACAACCAATACCATCTTCGATTTTCTACCTCCTCCATTAGATCAAGTGCAGGAGGAAGAATGGGAAGTAGAAAGGTAATTCAGTGATAACTTAGGTTTAGATCTTGAACACTGCTTCAAGTTTTTGATTGTATAGTATCGCTATACTTTGTGGTTTTTTCCCGCATGTGGTTTTTGGGGAAGGAATTACAACTTATGTTGGTAGTAAATATTCAGTAAATTTTTTCAATTTATTTGATATTAACTCTTATCATATCCGGAAGAATTATCAGCCACTGTAGTTAACCCAGTTCTGAGTATCTCTGTCATAAATTTCTCAATTACCATACTGTTTTTATGTTTACTCCATTGTTTTAGGATGACTGAGCATGGGACACCAAAGGCCTTTCGAAAGTAAGTAATCCTAAAGCTTCTAATAGTTTTAAGAAATACATACCTCCTCCTCAAAGTTCTAATTTAAAAGAAACTTTTCCTTTTAAATTAGGTCAAGATGGCAAAGTAGGTAAATGCTGCGCTCACCTCCTCCCACGACCACATCAAATTAGAACTAAATAATAGAACAAGCATCATTTATAACTACCTTAAGCCTAGCTGAACTAAAGTCCTATAACTAAGGATATTAAAAAGAAGCCACGTCAAGACTGGTAGGAGGGGTGAAGTAATGGAATGGGTAGGTCTCATAACCATCGTATAATGATTAAGAACCCAGAGGGATATCTCGGCTACACATGTCTCTTCTGAGGAATGAGGGGTCCCAGTGCCACACTGGGCTCCCAGCCTGGGGCTCCAGTGCCAATAATAGGAGTCTCCATAACATTTGGCTGTGAAAACCAGTGGGGATTACATCTGAGTGAAATGGAGGGCTGTTGGAGTCTCAGACACTTTTCTTGAAAGGCCTATGCACAGACTCTCTCACTCATGATTTGACAAAATCCGGGCTCCAGAGCAGGAGTGGAGTTGAAAAGTGCCAGGGACATGGGGGAGGAACTAAATTCTACCCAATATGAAGTTCAAAACACTTTGAAGCAAGAGCAGAAGGAGTATGGGTCAAAGCAACATTCTCTAAGAGCAGCAGTGCTGACAAGCACCACTGTTCCTTTGTTGACCCCTCCTCTACCCAGGTGGCTCAGGTGGGCTCTGTATCTGTGCTCTCCACTAACCTTATTAACATCATTCTCCCTATCCTGTGATGTACTGAGAACCCACCCCACCTAACTCCCAAAGCCAGCCTGAGTCACTTACAGCTATGTAAAAAGCAATAACAACAACAACAGCCTGCCTAGGATCAGACTGCAAGCTTTCTTAAAATCTGCAAGTATCTCCAAAACCCAAACAAGTAGGGGCTAGCCATGGCATGCCCTGTATCTCCTGCTTTGCAGCCTCAAGCCTGGCATAAGCTAGAGACAATGTTGGCTTGGAAAGTATCTTCAACTAAGTAGCTACAAGCCTGACACAACTGCTGACTGAACTCAGCTTACACTGTGGTGATCAGCAAAGGGTCTAAAACCTGGCAGCTGACCTCACATTGCAGCATAGCCTCTCTGATGCACCTCCAACCCCAGCACAAGTGGCAACCAACCACAGATCACTTTGCAGCTCCCATAAGGTGGCACAAGACAGGCATAAGCAGTGGCTAACTTTATCCTGCAAAAGAGCTCCTCCTGAGAGGCTCCAGAAACAATATACAAATTGGCTGGCTTCAGACCACCCCAGAGCACCACCTAACCAGGTCCACAAATGCCACAAAAAAGGTGGACTCCGCTTTCACCAGAGTCCTGCTAATGCGACTCCTACTCCATGAGATCAGTGTTCTCACAACAATTCATCCAATACAACAGCTAGCCCTCGGAGCCAGTCAGCCCAAGGGTCAATGCCGTCCAATGACGAGCCAACAGCAATCAAAGCTCAACTACAACAGGAGGGCACACATGACCCACACAAACACCCCTGAACACCACCTCAGGTGACAAGGGACTCTTTAAATGGGCCTCATAGGACACCTACTATATAAGGCCATTCTGGAGATGTAGCAAATCTATCTAATACACAGAAACAAACACAGGGAGTCACTCCAAATGAGGAGACAAAGAAACATGTCACAAAATGGAAAAAACAAAACAAAACAAACAAACAAAAAAACAGGACAAAACTCCAGGAAAAAATAAAAATAGAGAAAAGCAATCTACCCAATATGGAGTTCAAAACACTTGTTAAAAGAACACTCAGTGAACTTAGGGGAAGAATAGTTGAACACAGTGACAACTTCATAAAAATGGAGATAGAAAACAAAAAAGAATCAGAGGGAACTGAAAACATTAACTGAAATTAAGAAAACACTAGACATCATCGACTACAGATTAGATGAAGCAGAGGATCAAATCAGTAATCTAGAAGACAAAGTAGCAGGAAACACCCAATCAGAAGAGAAAAAAGAAAAAAGAATAAAAAATAATGAGGATAGTTGAAGGGACCTCTGGGACAAGAACAAGCATACCAATATTCATATTATAGGGGTATGAGGAGGAGAAGAGATTAAGAACCTATTTGGAAGTAAGTGAAACTTCCCTAGTCTGGTAAAGGAAATACATAAACAAGCCCAGAAAGCACAGAGTCCCAAACAAGATGAACCCAAGAGGCCCACACCAAGACACATCATAATTAAAATGGCAAAGGTTAAAGACAAAGAGCAAATCTTAAAAGCAGTAAGAAAAGGCAGTTAGTTACAAGGGAGCTTCCATAAAACTATCAGCAGACTTCTCTACAGAAACTGTGCAGACCAGAAGGACTGACCCACAACCAAGACTATTCTGTTCAGCAAAGTCATCATGTAGAATCAAAGGGGAGATAGTTTCTCAGACAAGAATAAGCTAATAGACTTCATTACTATTATACCAGTATTATAAGACATGTCAAAGAGACTTCTTTAAATAGAAAAAGATCAAAAATAGGAGTAAAAAACATATGAAAGAAAAAAATTCTTACTGACAAGGGCAAACACTTAGTAAGAACAGTGGGTTAACAAACTTCAAAGTCAGTACAGAGGTTAAAAGTAAAGAGCAGAAAGATCATGTATAATCACAACAATAAATTAAGGGATACCAATAAACATGCACAGTCATTTGTAAGAAATAATGACAAAAACATAAATGTGGAGGGAATGAATAAAAACTGTACTGATTTAGAATGTGTATTAACTTAAGGAACCATTAGCTTAAAATAGAAAGCTAAAAATATAGCTTGGTATATATGAATCAAATGATAACCACAAACCAAAAATGTATGAGATGTACAAGAAATAAGAGAGTAGAATCTAAACACAACCCTGTAAAAAGTCATCAACATATAAGAAAGCAAGAGAATGAGAAATAAAAACAAAAACAAAGAATGACAAAAACGATCAGAAAATTATATAATGGCAACAACCACATATCTAT
Organism: Cynopterus sphinx; assembly: GCA_030015415.1. NCBI lineage: Eukaryota > Metazoa > Chordata > Mammalia > Chiroptera > Pteropodidae > Cynopterus > Cynopterus sphinx. The sequence goes on along the minus strand of CM057390.1, from coordinate 36,132,059 downwards.
CAATAATTAATATAAATAAATTAAATGCTACAATCAAAAGACCTAGGGTGGCTAAATGAATAAGAAGAACAAGACCCATACATATGATGCCTAAAAGACCCCACTTCTGACCTAAAGACACACACAAACGAAAGTATAGAGATGGAAAAAGATATTTCATTCAAATGGAATTAGAAAGAGTCTGTTATATCCAACAAACCAAACTTTGAAACAAAAGCTATCACAAGATATAAAGGGCATTTCATAAGGATAAAGGGATTAATCCAACAAGAGGACTTAACATATAAAATAAACATCTATGCACCTATCTTAGAAGTTAAATATACAAAACATATACTGATGGATATAAAGAGAGACACTGACAGACAATAATAGTAGGGGAACTTAACATCAATGGATAGATCATCCAGGCAGAAAATCAACAAGGAAATAATGGCCTTAAATGACATATTAGGCAAGATGGATCTAACTGGTATGTTTAAGTCACTATGCCCAAAGCATAGAACATATATTCTTTTCAAGTGTACATGGAACATTTTCTAGGATAGACTACATGTTAAACTACAAAACAAGTCAATAAATTTAAGAAGGAAATAATGTGAATCATCTTCACTTATCACAATGGTATGAAACTAGAAATCAATTACAAGAAGAAAACTGAATCACACAAACATGTGGAAGCTGAAAAACATGCTACTATATAATGAATGGGTTAACAACAATCAAGGAAGAAATCAGACGATAACTTCAGGCAAATGATGATAAAAACACAATGACCCAAAAATCTAGGGAACACAGGTAAAGCAGTTCTAAGAGGGGAAGTTTTTAGCATTACGGGGCTATGTCATGTAAAAGAAAAAGCTCAAATAAACAATCTAACCCGTGCACTTAAAATAACTAGATAAAGAACAGCAAACAAAACCCAAAGAATATAGGAAAAAGGAAATAATAAACAACAGAGTAGAAATAAATGAAAGAGTCCAAACGAACAAACAAAAACTAAACAGAAAAAAATTAAACCAAGATCTAGTTCTTTGAAAAAATAAAATTGATAAAGCTTTAACTTGACTCTCAAATAAAAAAAGAGAAGCAATATAAATAAAATCAGAAATAAAAGAGAAAAAGTAGCTATGAACCTCAAAGAAATACAAAGGATTACAAGAAAAACACTATAAATATAAGACCTGAAACAATAAATTGTATAGAAGAAAATTGCATAGCTACTAAATTCACGGACCTTGGATTTAGAGAAGATTTTAAGCAAGGGAAGTAAAAGCAAAAATAAATGAATGGAATTATATCAAACCAAGAACCTTCTGCACAGCAAAAGAAACCATCAACAAGGCAAAGGGGCAAGAATCTGAATCAGAGACTGTATTTGCAAACAATGCCACTGACAAGGCCTAATTTCCAAAATACGTAAAGAACTCATACAACTCAAAAAAATACATATCAATTAAAAAAAAGGGCAGAGGACCTAAACAGACACTTCTCCTAAGACAGACAAATGGCCTAAAACACATGGAAAGATGTTCAACTTCACTAGCTATTAGAGAAATGCAAATCAAAACCACAATGAGATCCCATCTCACGTCTGTCAGAATGGCTATCAACAGGACAAATAATAAGCATTGGAGAGGTTGTGGGAGGAAAGGAACCCTTATACACTATTGGTGGGAATGTAAAACAGTATGGAGGTTCCTCAAAAAACTAAGAATAGAATTACCATATGACCCAGCAATCCCTCTTCTGGGTATTTATCCAAAAAACCTAAAAACATTTATCCACAAAGATATATGCACCCCATTGTTCCTAGCAGTATTATTCACAGGACCAGAACATGGAAGCAACCAAAGTGTCCTAAGACAGATGATTAGATAAAGAAGATGTGAGACACACACACACACACACACACACACACACACACACACACAATGGAGTATTACTCAGCCATAAGAAAAGATGAACTATTACCATTTGTGACAAAATGGATGGATCTTGAGATCATAAGCAAAGTAAGTCAGACAGAAAAAGCTGAGAATCATATGATTTCACTCCTATGGGATTTGATATGTTTAACCAATGTCACCCTATATATTTTTATTTAAAAAAGAAAAAAAAATACTACAAACAATTGCATGCCAACAAGTTGGACAATATGGAAGAAAATGGTACATTCTTAGAAATATACAATCTACCAAAACTGACTCAAGAAGAAACAGAAAATTTGAACCAACACATCACCACCAACAAAATCGAATAAGTAGTCCACAAACTTCCAAAAAACAAAAGTACACCATGATCAGGATGATTTATTCCAGGGATGAAAGGTTAGTTTAGTATCTGCAAATCAATGAATGTGATACAGCGCATTAGCAAACTGAAAGATAAAAATCATATGGTCATATCAGTAGCTGTAAAAAAGGCTTGCAACAAAATCCAGCTTCCATTTATTATAAAAACTCTCAAAAAAGTGGAAACAAAGAGAATACACCTCAACATGATAAAGGCAACATATGACAAACCCACAGCTAACACCATACTCAATGGGGAAAGGCTAAAAGCATTTTCCTTAAAATCAGAAACAAGACAAAGATGTCCACTTTTACTACTTCTATTCAACATGGTATTGAGGTCCTAGTTGCAGCAATCAGACAAGGAGAAATAAAAGGCATCTAAATTGGAAAGGAAAAAGCAAAACCGTCATTTGCAGATTACATATTATATATAGAGCACCCTAAAGAGTCCACCTAAAAACTTTTAGAACTGATCAAGGAATTTGGAAGCAGCAGAATACAAAATTAATATTCAGAAGTCAGCTGCAATGAACTATTAAAAAGAGAAATTAAGAAATAATATTATTTATATTTGCCTCAAAAACAATAAAACACCTAGCAATCAGATTCACCAAGGAGGTAAAAGACCTGTTCATGGAAAATTATAAGTGACTGAAAAAAGAAAACAAAGACGATACAAATAAATGGAAGTATATACCATGCTGACGGGTAGGAAGAATCAACACCATTAAAATGGCCATACTATCCAAAGCAATCTATATTCAATGCAATCCCTATCAAAATACCAATGGCATTTGTGAGAGAACTAGAGCAAATAATCCAAAAATTTATATGGAACCATAAAAGATCCCAAATTACCACAGCAATCTTAAAAATAGCAAAGTTGGAAGTATCACACTACCTGATATCAAATTATACTACAAAACTATAAACAAAACAACATGGTACTGGCATAAAAACAGATACATAGATCAATGGAACAGAATAGAGCACCCAGGAATAAATCTACACCTATACAATCATTTAATCTATGACAAAGGAGGCAATAACATACAATGGGGTATAAAGACAGTCTCTTCAATAAACAGTGTTGGAGAAACTGGATGAATATATGAAAAAAAAAAAGAAACTGGACCACTTTCTTATGCCATATATAAGAATAAACTCAAAATAGATCAAAGACTTAAATGTAAGACCTGAAACCATAAGACTTCTAAAAGTAAACATAGGCAGTAAACTCTCTGATATTGCTATTAGTATTTTTTTTTCCTGACATATATCCTCAGGCAAGGGAAACAGAAGAAAAAATAAACAAATGGGACTATATCAAACTAAAGAGTTTTAGCATAGCAAAGGAAACCATCAACAAAACAAAAAGACAACCTATTGAATGGGAAGATATATGCCTATGATACATCTGATAAGGAGATATTATCCAAAATTATAAGGAACTCATACAATTCAACAACAAAAAATAATCCAATTAAAACAAATGGGCAGAAGTTACTTCTCCAAAGAGGAAAAACAGATAGCCACTAAACATATGAAAAGATGCTCAAGGTCATTAACCATCAGAGAAATGGAAATTAAAACCACCATGAGATATCACCACAAACCTGTCAGAATGGCTATCATCAATAAATCAAAAAACAGCAAGTGTTGGTGAGGATGTGGAGAAAAGGGAATCCTTGTACACTGTTGGTGGAATTGCAACTTGGTCCAGCCACTGCTGAAAAACAGTTTGAAAATTCCTCAAAAAATAACAAATAACTACCTTTTGACCCAGCAATTTCATCTCTGGGCATTTATCCAAAGAAAACCAAAACACTAATTTGTAAAGATCTATGCGCTGCTATGTTCATGGCAGTGCTGTTCACAATAGCCAAGATGTGGAAGCAGCCTGAGTGCCCATCAATAGACAACTGGATAAAGAAGTTAATGGTACATTTATACAATGGAATTACTCAGCCATAAAAAAAAAAAAAAATGAAATCTTACCATTTGGAACATCACAGATGGATCTATCTATACAGTATTATGCTGAGTGAAATAAGTCAAGAGGAAGATAAATACCATATGATTTCACTTACCTACAAAATCTGAGGAACAAAAGAAACAAACTAAACAAAAACAGACTCAGATACAGAGAACAAACTGGTAACTGCCACAGGGGAGAGGAAGTTCGGGACTGTATTTTGAGGGGGGGGGGTTGGATTCTGTCCCCCACAAAGATATGATGAAGTCTTAACCACTGGTATATGTGAATGTAACCTCATTTGGAAACACACTTTTGATGTCATTATAAAAGAAACCTTTGCCTAATCCAAAATTACAAGGATATTCCTCTACATTTTATTCTAGAAGTTTAATGACCTTCAATTTTACTTTCATGTCTATGATATGTTTCCCAAATTTTTTATATAGGGTGTGAGGTATGGATAGTTTATATTTTTACATATGGATATCCCATTGTTCCAGCACCATTTCTTGAAAAGACCTTTAAAGACCTGAATTGCCTTTATATTTGCACTTTTCTTGAAAATCAGTCACACACACCTATCTATTACTGGAATATCACAGAGATGAAGTGCACTTCTCATCGATAGCAAGGGGAATACAGTAGCAACATGACTTACAACTAGTAATGTTAATTTGGTCATTTGGTTAAGGCAGTGTTTGCCAAACTTCTCTTCTTCACATTTTCTTCTTCATATTTTCCCCATAATCTAGTTTTTAAAAGTAACTAACAAAATCCAACTCACATCATGAGCTGAAAAGATTAAGCTCCATCTCCTGGAGGAGGGAGATGTTACATATATGATTTGGAAGTCTTTGATAAGCTTTGTTTCTTCTTTACCTATTTACTCTGCAATCATTTATATGAACTAATGTACATTTATTTTATCCACTACTACATTATTTTCTTGCTCAAACTGTTCCAGCTTAAGTCACTGAGAATTCTTTCAGGGTGGCACCTGTGTCCCTTCGACAAGACCTCACCCTTCTGTTTTTGAGCACTTCCTTGTTTCTGACCCTACGAGGTGCTCTGGGCTCATCTTGTGCATTCCCTACTCCAACCCTAGTAACCATTTCTCCAAGGAGCCATTTTATTGGAGAATAGTATTAGGAACAAAGACCTGGGTGTTGGATGTGCTTGCTGCTACTAACATATCACTGTTTTTAGGCTCTATCAGCAGACAGAGCTTGGAAATTTACACACATCTATAACTGTTTCTGTATCTAACTGCATGTGTGTGTGTGTGCAAAGCTAAACACGAGTTCATAGTGATGTGTCTGATTATAATTCATTGCCACAGAGTTCATTCATCTTCCCTCTTTGCTTAACTCCTATATTTGATAGTGATAACTCTAGTTCCCACCAATTTTCACTACTGAGATAAACTCCACTTGATCATGATGTACTGTTCTTTCCATATGTTTATGTGTATGTGTATACATACACACATGTATTTTGTTCTTATTTATATATGTAATATATACTTATATATACTTATATATTGTGATTCATAAAACTCCAAACCATATTTCATCTAAATTGTTAAGTGGCATAAAGCTATTCCTAATATTGTCTTATTATTCTTTTAGTATCTGTAGACTCTGTAGTGACATCATCTCTTTCATTCCTGAGACTGATAATGTTTATCTTCTCTTTTATTCTTGACCATCCTGGCTAGAGGTTTAACAATTTTACTGATATCCTGAAAAGCATCAGCTTTTGCTTTCATTGATTTTCTCTAGTTTTTGTGTTTCTACTTCATTGGCTCCTACTCTGACCTCTAATATTTTTCTTTTGCTTACTTTGATTTTAATTTGCTCTTTTCTAGTTTCTTAAAATGAAAGTTGATGTCACTGACTTTAGATCTTTCCTCTTTTATAATAGGTGCTTAATGCTATAACTTTCTAAGTAATGCTTTAGTGGCATCCCACAAATTCTGATATGGTATTTCCATTTTCATACAGCACAAAATAATTTCCCATTTACCTTTTGATTTCTTTGACCTATGAATGATTTAGAATTGTGTTGTTTAATTGCCAAACATTTAGGGATTTTTCCAGAGATTTTTCTTTTATTGATTTCTAATTTAATTCCATTGTGGTCAGAGAACATACTTTATGTGATGTGAAGGTTTCTAATTTATTGCAATTTATTTTACAGCCCAGGATATGCTTCTTCCTCGTAAATGTTCCATGTGATCTTGCAAAGAAAAAAAGTCACTTAGTTTTCCTCTCACTAGTGTTAGTATGGCATAACTTTTCCATCCTTTTGCTTTTAAAATATGTGTCTTTATTTTTAAGGTATGTTTCCTGTAGGTAGCATTGGGTTTAATCCAATCTGATAATCTCTGCCTTTAATTGTAATTTTCAGATCATTTACCTTTAATGTGATTATTGATATGGATAAGTTTAAGTCTATCATCTTGTTATTTGTTTTTTGTCTCATCTGGTTTTCAACTCCCTTTTTAATTTTGATGCTTTTGAAAAATTTATTTGAATCAATTGATTTTTAAAACAATTTTAATATTCTGTTAACTTGTATGACTCTCACTACACCATATATTATCTAAAGATAAGTACCATGTTCTATATGATTTTGTATTCTAATTAACTAGGATAGTGCTAAGCATACATTTAACAATTCAATACATGACTACTAAATGAATTCATTCATTCCAAAATTTTTTCTTAGAATTATAGAGGCTATAAATGATTCCCAGTCCAGAAACCGTACCATTACTTTTAAGAAACACCAATTTTGTTCAGTTATTGACTATTTTCCTCAGAGCCCAGCTGACTGGGGGGAAGCTGACTCCATTTGCAGCAACAGAGATGGGCGTTTTTGGCTGAATAATTCCATTCTTAGGTAAGTGACTACATGAGAAATTGACCATGAAAATAGAAACAAAGTTTACTGGAAATGTCTGTAAAAGGATTTTCTTACTCTTAGGTGAGAATCACATTAAACTTCTATTCTTCTCTTTCACTGGACATGAATGAGAAAGCAGATGAGAAAGCAAGTAATTCTGACTGCTACTTAGCTTCCATCCTTAAGGATTAGTTTAAAATGAAGCTGCCACTGATGGCAAAATGGAAAGAAAAATAATAGAAAAATGAAAACCTGGGCCCTTGGCAGTTAAGCCACTAAATCAAGAATCCCAAACCCCTACCTACCTCTAGACTTTTTATGTGAGCCAGCATATGTCCTTATTGATTAAGTCAGTTTGACTTAACATTTCCTGTTACAGGCAGCCAAATGTATAATCAGTCACACAAACAGCAATCTGTGCAAAGCACTGTTCTAGACACTGATGGTTACACCAGTGAACAAATAAGGCCTTTCAAGAAGCATTAACATGGTACAAGAAGACTGACTAATCAAACAAATTATTGTACTAAATAATTTCTGATAGTGATAAGTGCTATGAGAAAAAAAGAGGTGTGATTCTGTCTAAATGGGTGAATTTAGTTTATTCAAATGAAGACCTCTAAGGCATTTGATCTTAGACCTAAATGAAGGAGTCAGCTATGAGAAGAGAGTTATAGGCAAAGAGACTAGCTAGTTCAAGGGTAACAAAGGAAAACAGTGTATTATCTGAGAAACAGAGTCCACTGTAGCTTGAACATAGAGAATGATCAAGAAAGTAGTATTGAGATCAACAAATGTACAAAGTGGTCAGATAATATAAGAATGTGAGCCATGTAAATATTAGATTTTATTCAAAATACAATGGAACACAGCTGGTGAGTTTTATGATTTATGTTTTCAAGGAGCACTCTGATGAATGAACAAACCTTTATTATTCTATAGATCTGATCACTAAGAAAATCAAATTCAGTCTCTTTACAGTTAACAGTATATTTGACCCCAAACATCAAATACTTATGGAGTGTCTAATATGTGGAGAACACTACAAAGTTTATAATGTTGATATATTCTATCCTCACCAAGCATAAATTCCACATTATCATGAGCTTAGGTTTTATTTAGAAGAAAGAATAAGGGTAAACTAGTAAAGAATAGAAGAGGGGCTGTTAAATTGTCCTTTCTATCCTAATTTCTCTAGATAATATCTGAAACTTATACATTTTTAAAAAGCATAACATGACTGAGAGGCACCTGATAAACTCAGTTCAGCCATTTAGTCTCTGTGTAGGCAAGTGTTTCAGCCGTGTTCTAACACAAGTATTAGGATTTTTCAGAGCTGCTGTCAGGGTTTTTCACTAAAACGGAATAGCATTTACAGGCCAGAGAAGGAAAAAGGGTTTCCCCAGCAGCTATGTTCAATGTGGCCTCTGTACTGTTCCACTGCTAAGCACAGGAAGACCCTGCTATATAAAACTAGTTCCTGAAAAAAATTCTACCCATGTACGTGACCATCCGTCCACCCAGATTCCCCCTTAAAGGAACCCAAATTAGTTTTCAATCTGTGCTCAAAACCAAATTTAAATGGGATCACCATCAGGACAAAAGTTTCTGAATTCTTATGAGAAAAACCATTCTGCTGAACTTGTATTTAAAGAGAATGAACTGGCTAAAAATAAACATTGGGAGGTAAAGAATAATACAGTAAACTATTCCACATTTCCTGGGGTTGGATTCCCCCAAAAATATTCATTTAGAAAGAATGGTTAGTTGAGGACACTCAGTATCATCAAGTCATACCTGGCAGTCAAAACTTATGCTAGGAAGATTCTCTGAATATATGTCCTCCATTATCTATTGTAAGAATGATGATTAATAGAACGTGGTTCCATAGTGTAGCAGTTAGCACGTCTGCTTTACATACAGGAGGTCCTGGGTTCACGTCCCAGCGGAGCCACGGTCCATGGTCTATGGCCATTCCTCCCTGAACAAGCCCAATGTCTGATCTTGGAAGCTAAGCAGGGTCAGGTCTGGTTAGTACTTGGATGGGAGACCACCTAGTAAGATCAGGTGCTGTAGGCATAACTAATAATAAATAATAATTCAAAAAAAAGAATGATTAATAATTAAAATCATGATAATAATATAAAACTTATATTAGTTTTGCTTGAGTATTTACCATATACTAGTCTGCCCCTTTCTCTCTGTGTGTGTGTGTGTGTGTGTGTATGTATATGTAAACATATATGTAAATATAAATTTAATTCTAACAATAATTCTAAAACATAGATATTATTTTGGTCTCATTCAATAGTAGGAAAATGTGAGGTTCAAAGAAGTTAAGTAACTTAAACAAGTTATATAACTAGCAGATGCAGAAACTTTGATTCAAATCATCAGTCCAACTAGTGCCCCTGCTCTCAACCTGCTCTTACCAAAAACATTATCTTCCTTTTGTATAGATTTTTACAGTTAAGTAAAAATTTTCATATGACTGAAGCTCAGAAAACTAGATCTGGAATAACTGTGAAATATTTAGCTAGAAAGTGGAAAATTCAGTTAATAACTACTTGCCATATGGGAAAATTGCCAGCTACACACTTAAGGAGAATCCTATTTCTACCTAACTGTGTTTCTTTATGGCAGTATTTTTACAAACCACTTGTTCCTTCAATAAATATGCATTAAATTCCAAGTAAAGATGAAAAAGAAAAAAAAGCAATTGTACTCCACTAGCCTTCCTAAACACTGCAAGCAAAAACAGAAGAAAAAAAATTCATCTTCCATGAAAGGAAGACATGATTATAACCTTAAAATACTAACTACAAAACATACTTGCCAAATCTATTAAATCTGAACCCATGTGTACCAAGAAAGGCTTGGTAAACATGAACAGGAAACAAGCTTACCTAAACATAAGGATCACAGTTCTGAAATGTAGATCTAACTATCCTTTTATTAGGAGGGCAATATCCAGGTGTATGGACTGAATAAAGGAGGAGGGTACTCTGCAGAGACCCGAAAAAATGGGATAAAGTAATATTAAAGAAAAAAAATATGCTGATATATTTTTAGGTTTAGGAAAAACTTAACGGAAAAACAGAACAGCTGCCACCAGAATACAACACAGAACCCTATGACCTCAAGAACTTTGCTGTGAGACACACAGGCCTTTGGAACACTGACAAAAAAAAAGGAGCATAAGTAATAGAAAAATGGAAAAGCTAATAAAAATAGATAACACTTACTGTGCATGTAGCATATGCCATAACTGTTATAACTGCATTACATATATTAACTCGTTTAATCCTTAGTTTATATCATTATTATCCCTGCTTTATAGATGAAGAAACTGAGGCACAGAAAGATTAAGAAACTTGCCCAAGGTAAGACAGTATGCAGAGAAGCTGAGATATAAATCTAGACCTTATAGCTCTAGAGTCTTGTTCTTAATCACTATACAAAAATAAAAATACTAAAAATATACTAGAAAAATTCTAATACAGAATAATTTGACTCTGAAGGCAGAAAGAACAAGCTAACACACACAATAATAAAGTCATGAAAACTTAAGCTTTTTAAATAAAAAGCTAATAAGCACCTAGACAAAAAACCTTAAGTCATGTGCAAATGGGAAAGATTAAATTACTTTCAAGATTTCTCCACAGAAGACTTCATATGCCAGATGATATACTCCAATGTGAAAAGATATTGGCATGATATCTAAAATTTCTTTTAAAAAAGTTTTTTTTTTTTTGCATACATGAAATAAAGAATAAGGAATATCTAGGAAAAAAAAGAAAAGAAATAAAGCTCCTACAAGCCCTTCTTGGAAAGGGGGGAAAAAACTACTTGAAGACAAAAATCTATCCAATAAAAACATAATCAAAATAAAGAACTCAGGAATGTAGGAACTAAAGTAAAAGAATTAAAGGTAAGCACTGGATCAATTAACATAGAGGCGCTAATAGACCCTTGAACAACAAGGGATATAGGGGAAACAAACACCTCTGAGTAGAAACTCTAGTATAACTTTGGACTTTGAGAATTAGTTCTAGGATCCCCACAGATACCAAAATACATAAATGCTCAAATCCTTATATAAAATGGCATAGAACAAAGCATGGAACTTTTGCCTCCAGGAATTCTCAACTGTGGATTGAAAATACTGTTTCAATCTGTGCAGTTAGTTAAATCTGTGGATGTAAAACTAGGGGATACAGAGTGCCAACTGTACATGTATTTTAAAAATATGCCTATAAGTGGACCTGCACAGCTTAAACCCATGTTGTTCAAGGGTCAATTGTACTTGTAACCAAAGCCATTCCCTACTGCTATGCAGTGAAAACACTAGTGTTCGCTCAATGGAGATTTTGTTTTAACTTTGTACCCTCATTATAACCCATATGTTACTTCTTCACATAGTACTCAACAAATAAATGCTTTTTAAAAATTGATAATCTGATATATCATCCACCCAACCTCCAACCTGCAGGAATACAAGCTCTATGATGACAGGATCTCTTGGTTCACTGCTGTATCCCAGGACAATGCTAGGTATTAAGTAGTGATTAATAAATCTTTCTCTAATGAAAGAACAAATATCAGACATTTGCAGATAAACTTACACTACCTTCTGCGCCCAAACAACTGCCATCTGGGCATATCAATTTAGATATCCCACTGGTATTTCAAAATCAATAAATCCAAAACTAAATTCTTATTCTGTCTTTCAAAACCCACTCTCTATTTCAATAAATAGACCTCCACTCACCTAGCTGATATAGTCAGAAATCTAGAAGTCATTAATGACACCTTCCTCTCCTTTAGGTCCCACATCCAAAATATCCAACTCTTGGACCATCCAATAATATTTATAGAGCATTTATTATAAATCATGTACTGCTCTAGAGGCTAAGATACTAAATAAATAAAATTCCCTATTTTGATAGAGTTAACATCATCACATTCTACTGATTTTACCTTCATTACATATTTCAAATTTGTCTCCTTCTGGCCTTTGCCATGGCTAGCAAGAGCTAGCCATCTCGTCTCTAGCCTCAACTATTGCAATCATTTACTGGGTCTTGCTACTTCTACACTTGCACACATACTTCAATTCATTTTCTCATACAGCAACCATATAATTCCAAAACACAAATCTTATTATGCCCTACTCCTGCTTAAATTCTTTCAGGAGCTTCTCATCACATTTAAGAAAAAAGAAACAAAGAAACAAACAAAAAACACTAAACACAACATGCAAGGCCTAAATATAAAATAAAGCTTCTGCTGCCTTTCTAATCTCCATCACTCAGGATGCTCCAGCCACAGTGGCTGTCTTTCACATGCATGCTTCCCCCCAAAAGGGAAGAAAGAGGTTTAGTAATGATGTCTGGAGAGGTAAGCAGTAGCTAGATCAATGGGGGAGTCGACATACCACACAGAGAAATTTAAACTTTGGTCTGTAGAAATAAAGGTTTTAATCCAGGTGTCAGCTTCTATAGGTATTAAATATTTTGGTATATGGGAATCTCAAGAGTTTCAAAAGAGGTCTGTACACACTGACCAGTGGAACAGAATTGAGAGTCCAGAAGTAAACTCATATTTATATGGGCATATAATTTTTGACCAAAAAAGCCAAAACATTCAGTGGAGAAAGGAGAGTCTCTTTAATAAAGGTGCCGGGAAGACTGGAAGGCCACCTGCAAAAGAATGAAATTAGACTGTTGTCTGTCACCACACACAAAAATTAATTTAAAAAAGATTAAAGATCTGAATATAAGACCTGAAACAATAAAATGCATAGAAAAAAAAAAAAACATAGGAACAAAACTCAAGGACCTTGGACTTAAAGAGGATTTTATGAATTTGACCTCAAAAGCAAAGGAAGTAAAAGCAAAAATAAATGAATGGAATAGCAAACTAAAAAGTTTCTGCTCAGAAAAAGAAATTGTCAACAAGGTAAAGAGATAACCAACCATCCGAATGGGAAAAAATATTTGCAAGCAATGCCTCCGTTAAGGGCTTAATATCCAAAATATACAAAGAACTCATATGACTCAATAACAAAAAACAAACGATCCAATCAAAAAATGGGCAGAGGACCTGAACTTGACACTTCTCCCTAGAGGATATATGAATGGCCTACTAACACGAAAAGATGCTCAACATTGCTAGTTATGAGGAAAATGCAACTCCAAACCATAATGAGATACCATCTCACACCTGTTAGAATAGCTATAATCAACAGAACAAGTAATAACAAATGTTGGAGAAGATGCAGAGAAAAAGAAACCCCCATACACTGCTGGTGGAACTGCAAATTGATAAGCCATTATGAAAAATAGTATGGAGGTTCCTCAAAAAAACTAAGAATTAATCTACCATATGATCCAGCAATCCCTCTACAGGGTGTTTACCCCAAAAGACTTGAAAACTCATATCTAAAAAGATATTTTCACACTGATGTTCATAGCAGCATTATTCACGGTGGCCAGGACATGGAAGCAACAGAAGTGTTCTATGACAGATGACTGGCTGAAGAAGCTGTGGTACATATATACAATGGAATATTACTCAACCATAAGAGATGAAATACTACCATTTGCAACAACATGGATGGACCTCGAGATAATCATGCTAAGCGAAATAATCAGAATGAAAAAGTTAAAAATCACATGATTTCACTTACATGTGGGATATAATCCTAAAAGCAACAAATGAACAGGACAAAGAAATAGAGACCCAAGGATATGGACTATAGACTAGTGGTCATCAGAGGGTAGGGTGTGGGGGAGTACAGGGTAGGTAGATGGTTAAAGGAGGTCAAATATAGAGGGTCGGGTGAGGGTGAAGCGAGTAAAGAGGATCAAATATATGGTAGCTGAAGGAAACTGGACTTTGGGTGGTAATTACACAATAGAATATACAGATATCAAATTATAAAGTACACCTGAAAATTATATGATTCTATTAACCAATGTTACCCCAATAAACTTAAAAAAACAAAAAAAAAAAACAAAAAAAAAAACAAAAAACCGAGGTCTGTAACATTTGTCCTCCGAAGAACCACTGCTAGAAACAAATCATAAACACTGACAGGTTTTAAGCTGGAAAAGTATAAAACTGAGGGCTGGGAGAGCAATTAGAAAATTTTAATAGTACAGATTTTTAAAATGTTGAGAATCTAAATGATTACAATATCAAAGACAATGAAGAAAAAGGATAAATACAAAAAATAATACTACAGAAATAAGCACAATCTTCAACAGACGTAAAAAACAAAAAGGGAGGAAAGGAACTCCCAAGATTTTGGTTTAGATGACAAAACATTTGATTGTGCCAGTTACCATAGAAAGAAATACAAGAGCAGCTTTGAGACAGAAGCAATTTTCTGTTTGTCAAGATACCTGTAGGGAAACACAGTAGAGATGTCTACTAAGGACTTGAGTTCATAGAAGAGACTGATCTGGAATTTCAGATTTGAATGACAATAACATGACAGCAGAAATCATGAAAGTAGATGAGATTCTCCCAGAAATTCACTTGACGTCATCTGTAAAATATAGTAAGAGTTAGACTAAACTTGAAATATACTTAAAGTAATATAATTTTATTCATTATTAATTTTTATGGAATAAACAAATCTATAAATTTACTTAATAAATTTAATGTTTAAAGTTCATATTATATATATGGTTTCTACTTCCTCATCGTATTCTTATATTTAATATCAAATTTTTTTCACAATTTGTTTCACTATTAGAGAACAGAGAAAATACTACAAATGTTTAGTTATGATTTCCCTTGCAATGCCAGTATACTGACAGTAGTAGAATTTACCTGTTAAAAGAGTATTATACTGAAAAATACTCTGAAGGCCTTTCTTAAAAACTGTGCTCTTTTATACTGTTTAATATTTTTTACTTAATTTGAGCAGTAGTACTATCAATTACACTTCTAGTTCTTGTAGCAATAAAAACTCACAAAAAGCCTAAATTGATAATGGCATCTACCAAAAAACCTATAGCTAACATCATACTCAATAGTGAAAGAATGCTTTTCCTCTAGGATCAGGAACAGGAAAGGGATATGCCCTTCCTATTACTTTTACTCAACACTATACTATTCTAGCCAGTGCAGTAAGGCAAGAAATACAAATAAAAGGCATCAGTTTGGAAAGGAAGAAATAAAAGTCTTTATTTGCTGACTGTATGATGATCTATGTAGAAAACTATGAAATCAACAAAAAGCTACTAATTAGTAAGTTTAACAAGGTTGCAGAATTCCAAATCAAGAATAAATTGTATTTTTATATTTCATACTTGCTATAATTCAAAATTAAAACTGAAAAGCATTTATGGCCCATTAAAATATTAAATACTTAGGGCATTTTATAAATCTGACATAAGATGTACCAGACTCGTAAAACTGAAAACTAGAAAACATGGCTCAGGGAAATGAAGACCTAAATAAATGGAGCAGTATGTCATGTTTATGGATTGGAAACAATACTATTAAGATGTCATTTATGTACATACTGATCTATAGATTCAAAGCAATTCCATACAATATCCCACCAGGATTTTTTTTTTTCAGATACTGACAAATTGATTCCAAAGTTCATATGGAAATACAAAGGATGCAAAAGCACCAACAACTTTGAAAAAGAACAAAGTTGGAGGACTAACATTACTAGATTTCATGACTTATTATAAAAAGCTACAGTCAAGACAAGTATGGTATTGGGATCAAGGACAGACAAAAAGATCAACAGAACAGAATAGAGCCCCCCATGAATACAGCCCCCCCTTATATATAGACAACTGTTTTATGACAAAGGTACAAAGGTAATTCAGTAGAGAAAAGATAGTCTTTTCAACAAATAGTGCTAGGATATTTGAATATCCATAGCAGAAAAATGTACTTCAATCTATACCTCATCCCATATTAAAAAATTACTTCAAAATGTATCACAGACCTAAAAGAAAACTTAGAACTTCTAAAAGCAAACACAGGGAAAATACTGGTTAGGCAAATATTTAGATAAAACAAATGTGAAATCCATAAAAGAAAAAATTGACAGACTGGAATTCAAAGTTAAAAACTTCTGATCTTTGAAATGTGAACTTACAGCTTAATAAATCTGTTTTTATTAAAAAGAGAAAATACTAAGAGAATGAAAGAACAAGTTGCAAACTGGGACATAATATTTCCAAATCATTTATTTAATTATAGACTTATTCCAGAATATATAATGAACTCTTAAAATTCTATAATAAAAAGACAGTATAATTAAAAACAAGATTTAAACAATTTACAAAAGAAGACATATGGATGCTAAATGAACACATGAAAAGATGCTCATGATCACTAGTTATTAGATGAAATACAAATAAAAACTACAAAATGATACTATTACCCACACACTAAAATGGCTGAAATTAAAAAAACTGACAATACCAAGTATTGCTGAGATTATGAAATAACTGGAACATTGCTAGTGGGAAAGTGATACAAAACAGCCATTTCAGAAAAGTTTGGCAGTTCTTAAAAGTTAAATATACACTTACCACATGATTCAGCCATCTCACTCCTAGGTGAAATAAAAACATATATCCATACAAAAGACTTGTATGGCCACAGCAAATTTATTTTTAGTAGTCCAAAACTTGAAACAACCCAAATGTCCAACCATGTATGAATGAGTAAAAAAATAGGCATATATATATTGAAATATTAGTAATAAAAAAGCATGAACTATTGATATACTCAACAACATAGACAAATCTTAAAACAATTATGCAGAATGAAGTCAAACAAAAAGGAGCACATACTGTAAAATTCCAATTATATAAAACTCAAGAAAATACAAACTAATTCTATAAAAATAAAAAGCAAAAAACTGCAAACTAATCTGTAATGACAATTCAGTGTGTACCTGGGGAAGGATGGGTAGGGAGATTGGGAGGGAAGAAATACAAAAGAAAAGAAGAAATGTTGGGGGTGATGGATATATTTATTATCTTGACTGTGGTGAACAGTTTCCCAGATGCATACATATATCAAAACCTATCAATGCAAACTGCAAATGAAAAAAATATATTTTAAAAAAACAATCAAATTGAATACTTTAAAGACATACACTTTATTACATATTAATTACATCTCAATAAAGCTTATAAAATCTCAAAAAGCCTAATGTTCAAGTGAAACAAAACTACCAGCAAACATTGCTATACTTCATTAAATATTTTTTAAGTAAAAGACTCAATGGTCAGAATATTTTCTACCCATTGTAAATTAATAGCATTTGAGAGTACACATATAACAACAGATAAACCAAAAAGGAACTTTGCTACTGTATTTTTCACTGAACGTGTGGAAGGAAGAAGCATCTAATGCTTTAGTAAAGCATTTTTAAACAGACTATTGGGTAAACCTGTGGTTAATAAGTTCTTTACTATCAATAATTTTATATGGAGAAATTCCAGCAAACTTTAGTTTACTTGCCTAAACTTGATTATTGGGTAGGTTTTCTTTTCAAGATTCTCACACTATGTTCTTTGAAGGATCACTGTAATAGTAAAGTGAATAATTTTAGCACCAAGAGAATATGTTGTTATTAAAGAGTATGATATTACTTACATATTTTACCAATAGAGTATACAAGTCTATTATTTATTCATTTGTTCATAAATTTATAACTGCATACTATATGGCTGAACACTCATCTAGGTCCTTGCAATATATTTGGGGGAAAGGAAAAAGGGAGACAATAATAATGATCTTAATAAAAAAAAGTATACTGTAATATGTTAGAAGGTGATATACATTATAGATATTACCCACACTCCACATCCCTAGGGAGGAAAAAGCAGGGTATGAAGAATCAGGAATGGAAATGAAATACATATTTATAATAAAAACATCAAAGTAATGAGTTTTGTTTCCAAAAGCTACACATGAAAATCTTACACTGAAGAGAATCATGTAATATTAGAAGTGAACTTTAGGTGACATAGTCCAACCTTCACACTTTACAGATGATGTTAAATCACTCAGTTTTTGGCAGAAATTAGGATCCCTGTCTCCTGTTCACTTCATTGGCATCATTATTTGTGATGTCAAATAATTGTGATAAAATGTTTTAATT
Source organism: Cynopterus sphinx (assembly GCA_030015415.1). Lineage (NCBI taxonomy): Eukaryota > Metazoa > Chordata > Mammalia > Chiroptera > Pteropodidae > Cynopterus > Cynopterus sphinx. The sequence continues at coordinate 36,113,722 of CM057390.1, read as the reverse complement.
TACTGATATGGAAACAGTAGAGTTTTGGGTGTTTGACTGGTCTGGGCTTCATGGCTTCATGGCTTTGTTACTTATATTACTTATTACATAACCTCTTGAAATATAAACTTCTTCATCTATAAAAGTGGGATGGTAATAACTTTGTTACTGGGCTGTTATGAGGATTAAATATAATAATTTATGCATTTTACATGCCAGTACATAAATATATAACCAAGATTTATTTCCTATCACCAAAACTAGGACCTCACATTCATTAATTTTTTATATCCTCTACTAGACTATAAACCTAATATATATCTAAAGTATTGAACTTTGTGTAAATGCTCAACATTTATTAATTTGTTAATATTGTGAGGGGTTAACCAGCTTTCAAAATGTTGCAAACATTACAATAACTCATATCACTAGCACAGAGATAATCAAATTAATCAAAAACTTCAGAGTATGCTTAAAAATATTTTTGATCTATCTTTTCTAAACAGTGAAGTCTATACCACTTAACATTCTTTATTTTAGTGTCAAAAACTATGGTCTTAGGTCTTTCTGCCCATAAGAAAATAACTTCAACCATGAAAAACACCTTCAGGAGAAAACAAAAAGGCCTACGGCATTTCATACCATATCTGCTTTTCACATTCACGCTTCTGCTCCTTTATTCACAGACATGACCAGCGGGGGGGAAAAAAGCAGAATGCAATTCCCATGCCATCAATGTTATCTGGCAGCAGCTTCTTATTTTTAACCAACATTTTTGTTGACAACAGCAAAAATAACCACAAACTAAACAAAACGTAATTCAAATTGATAGGTATTTAACATCATGGATATCACCTTTTCCAAATGATTGTATATTCCAATTTAATAGTCAATTTAGTTTCAAACAACAACAACAACAACAACAAAAATTATGTAGAATGCTATGTAAAAATATTCCCTTCTCCCACTATAGGATTAGTCCCTAATTCCGAATACCCCAGCCAATGTCTCTTGGAGAACATCCTGAAGCTTCAGATAATTAAATCATAATTTACAGAATAATAAATTTCCTAGCTAAAATTCAAGAGAAGTTATATCAATTCACTTCTTCAAAAAAAAAAAAAAAAAAGATTCTGCTTCCTACCCTTTGAATAAAAACATCCCTGCACTGCTGGATATTAAAAGCTTTGTTCCCAAGCCAAACAATTAAAGTGCAGGTTTTCAAAACTAGGAATTTTCTTCCTTGAGGTCAAATTAGGCATTTTAAACATGAAGAGATCTTAAAAGATGTTGTAAGAATAATGAACAATGTAAAAATAAATTTTTTTACTTTCTTCATCTTTTATTGGTACAACCCTTTCACTGAAGCTATTTTTCCACCATTTTGCTAGATTTCACATACCACAAAGAAAACAAAGACTGCTATAGATTACCTGGATTCCTGGACAAATCTTCAGACAAGTAAAAGCTCAAAAGCCTTGTTTCCACGGAGCAGAGAATGAAATCCTCACCAAAGCATCACTCCTTTAGCAATCCTAGGACTCTTTCTTTACATACACTTGATATCCTTGGAAAGGCATTTGTCAGATGATTTTGCTGACCACAAGGGGGATAATATCAGGAAACCCCACCTCTCCCACCCGCAATTATCTACCATCATCAACTGAAGCCCAACACTGCACTGCTAATGGAAAAGCAAAGAACAGCGTTCATGTATACTGCTCTAGAAGACATGTAAAAATACAGAAATGATTAAGAAAGCCAAGACTTAGCTAACAATTTTTTACAAGAGTATGCCAAACAATGCCCACAAAATTAAAAATACTTGCTAAAGATCCAATTGTAGAGCCACAAAATACTGTCTGTCAGAATTTCCTGAATAAAGTATGATTTTTATGAAAACATGACTCTACAAAAACGGAGCTTCTCAAATATCTCAAAACTCTGTTGTTACTACTGTTCCCTTCCCCAAAGCCAAATTAACCAAATAAACTAATATTCATCAAAAAAGCCTCCTTTTGTTGGTAGTGTGACCCCTTCAAAGATAATCTGGGACAGGAGGTGAGGATGGAGAAGAAAGAGATAAAAAATTGAAAGAGAGAAACCATTTAAGTTTATAAGCAAAGCTGGGAAGACTGACATTTCTTCCTACTATTCTGTTGGTTGTGTTTGATTACTGAAAATCTTCCCTCTTCTCTAGCTATGCCTCAGGCATCATGATGTCTGGCACTCTGTTACTTGTATCCCGGACACTTACAGTAAAATGAAGAAGGAACAGGAGGCATACTCATTTAATCAAAACCCTAGAAGCCATGTAATTTTGCTAAAGCAGTAATTTGCCTCACACACTGCTAATGAATGCATTGTCACACAAAGCCTCTTCTTTCCTGAAGCATCAACTCAACTGGACAATTTAATTTACACGTACGTTATTTCTGGGGTCAATATATTAGTAATGATGAAAAATATATTCTTGTTTTATAAAACATACTCCCTAAAACATCTGAATTTATCTAAGTTAAAATCCTGTAATCATTTCACTTACATAAACTACAGCCCAGGGTTCTGTGAAATTTATAAATGAATTCACACAACCTGAGAATCACAGTTGGTGATCTATGAAGAATTTGCTTTCAAGAAACCACACATTGGCAAATGTAGTTTGTAAAAAAATAAATAAATAAAAGAACCGAATGACGGATAGATGAGTAGATTTTGTAGATATTCTAAACTAGAGACTAATGATCTTAATGCATTTCTTAGGCAACATTAAAGAACAAATTTACTGAATGTATAGTTTGTAAGTACTTAATAGAACAGTAGCGATAAGACTTATCAAACAACCATATGACCCAGAAATTGCACTTTTAGGTATTTACCTAGTTGACATGAAAATTTTAGGTATCTACCCAGGTGATGTGAAAATTTAAGTCCACACAGAAACTTGTCCTTGAATATTTATAGTGGCTTTACTCATAATTGCTAAAAACTGGAAGTAACCAAGATGCCTTTCAACAAAGGAATGGATAAATTATTATTTATCCTTAAAATGAAATACAATTTAACAATTTTAAGAGAATAAACTATTAATTCATACATCAATATAAATAAATCTTAAATGCACCTTACTATGTTAAAAAAGACAATAGCAAAATCCAGATTTTCATATCATTCTATTCATATGACATTCTGAAAAATTAAAAATTAAAAACAGATTAAACAAAAAAGTCAGTGGTTACTAGAAATTGAGTAGGGGACAGCAGCTGATTACAAAAGAGACACTGAGACCATTTAGATAGAGTGCAGGTACTGTTCTGCATAAGACTAAGGCTGGGGTGGTGGTTACAGGACTCTACTCTTTTGTCAGAACCCAGAGAACATTACAACGAGTGAACTTCAATGAATGCTGACCAACAGCCAAAACAACCATCAACCAGAATGCTGGAAGATTCCAAGATGAAATCTGCACTGTGACAAATGAATGTAACTGCATTACAAATTATGACATCATAATAGCATTAAACAAGTAGGGGGTAGGGGGAGCTGACCTAACTAACTTTGGAAAACAACGTTTTGACTGGAAATGAAAGGCTAATAACAAAAATAAACACTATACTCTAGTTGAAAAATTTCTCATGGGTATATAAATTAATAGTTCTAAAATAGCTTTTCATATATACTGGTGTTGAACAGAAAAGTAAATATAGGTAATGAATGGTTTCTCACTGTCAAGTAGGAAAGTCACACATAAACAAGAAAGAAAGACTAGAGTGAAAACTATGAAACTGGATTAAAATCAGAAACATCACTATGAACTCATATGTAACTTAATACATATACAAATGGATACATAAACAATTATATGTAAGTGGGACACATAGGTTAGCATACATACACATATCACCTAACTGTCTCTTCAGAAGATCTAAAAGTGATGACACCTCAATAGCAATGACCCAGCACCCACATTTTGGCTTCTAAATACCATTCTTGATTTAAAAAAAAATCAGTGCCTTAGAAAAATTGCTGATTCTACAACTAGGGTAAAGAAAATACAAGATGAGTGTAAAGCATCATATATACAGTACCAGAAAGTAAAGAAGTGCTCAAAAAACAAAAGGATAGGGGCAAGTACCAACATGACTGGTCAAAGTTGCAAAAATATGAACAACAAAATAAAAATATAGTGTTGGACTAGAACTCAAAATATGAAATATACATCAGTCCATACCGATATAAATAACTGAATAAACAAATACAGGATGACACAAATCTTCCTTACAGAAAAATTCCAAATCACAAATATAGATACTGCCTCTTCCTCCAGAGTATATTGGATCTAAGTGACCTGCTTCTAGAAATAGAATATGGAAAGAGAAAAAGAGTAACTTTAGAGTGGAGAAACCTGGCAAATACTACCTTGGCCAAGCCATCAAGGTTAATAGGATGTCATATGAATGTCATGTGGAAATCATGTACCCCTGATAAAATGGAATAAAAAGGGCACTTTGCCTCTGTGGGATTCTTTCCAAAATGTATAACCCTAATAATGAAAAACAGCAGCAAACTGAGACTGGAGGACATTCTAAAAAATATCTGGCCAGTATTCCTCAAGGCTATTAAGGTCATGAAAAACAAGGTAAGGCTATGAAACTGTCACAAAGAAGAGGAGACTAGGGAAACATGAAAACCAAATGCAATGTGGTATCTTGGACTGGATCCTAAAAAAAAAAAAGTGACCATTAATAGAAAAGTTAGTGAGATTCAAATAAAGTCTAGTTTAAAATAGTTTAGTTAATATGAATGTTAGTTTCTTAGTTTTGACAGATGATCCATAGTAATAATGTAAGATACTGACGATAAGGAAAACTAGGTGTGAAATATATAGGTACTCTCTATACTATTTTTGTAACTTTTCTGTAAATCTGAAATTAATCCAAAATAAAAAGCTATTGAGTAATTAGTATATGATACTATAAGTCAGAATAATAGTTGTTCTTTGGCAGCGACTTCAATTGTTGGTTAAAAACATTCACACACACACACACACACACACACACACACACACACACACACACCCCTCTAGGCTCAGATGACTTCACTGGTGAATTCTTGCAAACATTTAAAGAAAAAGATAGTAAATCCTACACACATTCATTCTGAAAACATGACACTCCCCAACTCATTTTCTAAGGCCAACTTTATCCTGATACCAAAACAATCCAATGCTATCACAATAAAATGAAAAGCCAATATCCCTTGTAAACACAGATATAAAATCTTCATCAAAATAGTAGCAAACCAAATCAATCAAAGATTAATACATAATGATTCAATGGGGCTTATCCCGGGAATGTAAGGTTGTATACATTCAAATTCAAAATATAATTCACCATTATCATTGGTCTGAAAAAGAAAAAACATATTATCAATACAACAGCTTTTACAAAATGCAATACCCATTAATGATGAAGTCTCTCACAAACTAAGATAGAAGGTAACTTCCCTAAACTGATAAAGGGCACCTATAAAAAACAAACACAAAACAACATACTTAATAGTAACAGAGTGAATGCCTTTTCCCTTCGATTGAGAACAAGACAAGGATGTCTACATGTCTAATCATAAATTCTATTTAACATGTTAGCCAGAGGAGTAAAACAATATGTACGTAAAAGGCTTAGAGACTGAAAAGAAAAAAGTACAATTACCTTTAACCACAGATGATATGATCATCCATGTAAAAACTCCAAAGGAATCTATAAAACTAGTAGAATAAGTTTAGCAAGATAACAGTATGCAAGATTATTAAAAGCAACTATTTTTATATACTAGCAACAAATTTAAAATTAATTGTAAGTACCAGTTAAGATAAGCTCAAAACACATAAAATACAGAGATGAAGTTAAACTCTAAGATCTGAATGCCGAAAACTATAGAATCTTTTGTGAGAGACTGTTTTTATGAATCAGAAGACTCATACTGTTAAAATGTTGATTCTCCCCAACCTGACCTAAATTTGATATGATCAAAATAAAATCACAGCATGTTTTTTAAACAGAAATTGACATGCTTATTCTAAAATTCATATGGAAATCCAAAGAATCTAAAAGCATCAAAACAATTTTTAGAAAAACAATGAAGTTGGAGGCTTACACTATCTTTTTTACAAATTTCAGTTAATCAAGGCATAAGGATAAGCACATGATCAAAAAAGAACATGAAAAGACCTATGTGTAGATAGTTGAGTGAATTTTTAACATAGATGCCAATGTAATTCAACAAGAAAAGAATAGACTTTTCTGCATATACCACTGGAACATAAGCCAACACACACACACACACACACACACACACACACTCTCAATCCTTACCTCACACCATGAATAAATGTAAACTTGATATGTATCATAGGTCTAAACATAAAGAGCTAAACTATTAAACTTCTAAAGAAAATTAGCATCCATTTTTGAAAACCTAGGGTTAGGTCAAGATTTTTCAGATAGGATCCAAAATAGCAAAAACAAAAGAAAAAGTTGATAAACTGAATTTCATCAAAATTTAAAATTTGTTCTTTGAGAGACACTATTAAGGAAATATATAGATAGATAAGCTAAAACTGGGAGAAAAAAATATCAAACACATATCTGATAAAGGAATCATACCCTACATTTCAACTAGACAAACCTATTCTTAAAAAGAACCAAACAGACATTCTCAAAAGAAAACAATGGCAAAAAGCACATGAAAAGTCCTCAACATCACTAATCATATATGAAATTCAAATAGAAAATAAATGAGATGGCTATACATACCCACTAAAATGACTAACATTAAAAAGACTGTTAACACCAAGTACTGAAAAAGTGCGTGCAGAAACTGAAACTCTTCTTCCTTGCTGGTAAGAATGTAAAATATAGTCACTTTGGAAAATAGTTTGGCAGTTTCTTATAAAGTTAAACATGTATTTAACAACAGAACTTAGCAATCCTACTTCAAGGTTGTCACCAAAGAGAATTGAAAATGTATAAAACTTGAAAGACTGAACATATAAAAAAAGTAATTCGTCGCTCCAAACGTATTATCTTTAAAAACATTTAACATTCATGAGCACTATGCTGATATAACTTACTTCAAAACCTAAAGCCCAAGCAATTACCAAAGCAATTCATCTAGCAAGGATATTCTTCCCATAATGTTCCAATACTATACAGTGGAGAAACCTGACAAACATTACTTCAGCTGGGTTTATCAAGGTCATCATCAAAAGTCATAAATCATATTGACAGTATGTACCCTTGATACAATGTGATGAAAAGACTACTTTATCTCTGTGACCTTCCTTCTAAAAACCCATAACTTTAGTCTAATCATGAGAAAACACCAGCCTTAGTTTTATGCCCAACATAAGTAGCGACTATCACACCAAGTATCTCGGGGCAGCGCACAAAGAGCACTGACCTTGGCCTGCAAGAGAACCCCTCACAAGAGGCCCCAGAATCAACACATCAAATGGCCAGCTCAGACCACACCAAGCACCACCCAACCATCTCCGCAAAACACACAACCAAAAGGGAAACTAGGCAGGCAACAAAACCCTGCTAAAGCTAATTCTGCTCTGTAAGGTCCCCTGGTGCACAACAGCTCCTCCACTGTAGTCAAGGTCAGTCCTCACAACCAATCAGCCTAAAAGTAAATCCCTCTCACTGGCTTGCCAACAGCAATCAAGGCTCAACTACAACAGAAGGGTACACAGAACACATAAAAAGAGACAATCCTGGAGCAATCAGCTCAGGCAACCAGGAGACTGCGCCAATGGGCACCACAGAAGAAGAACGAAAGCAAGGGTTTGAAAACCTACCTGAAGAAATCACTGAAAATTTCCCTAACCTGGTGAAGGAAATAGATGTATAAGTCTAGGAAGTGCAGAGTCCCAAATAAGATGAACCCAAAAGACCCACATCAAAACACAACATAATTAAAATGCTAAACCTTAAAGACAGAGAATCTTAAAAGCAGCAAGAGGAAAACAGTTAGTTATGTAGAAAGAAGCTCCCATAAGACTGTCATATGATTTCTCAAGTAGAACTTTGCAGGCCAGAAGGGATTAATGTGAAATATTCAAAGTAATGAAATCCAAAGACTCACAACTAAGATTAATTTACTTAGCAAGGCTATCATTTACAATTGATGGAGAGATAAAGAAATTTCCAGATAAGAAAATGCAAAAGGAGTTTATTATCACTAAACCAATATTACAAGAAATGTAAAAGGAACCACTTTGAGAAGATCAAAAATATGAATAAGAAAATAAAGGAATGAAAAAAAGTTCTCACTAACAAAGGCAAATACTCAGTAAAGGTAGGGGATCAACCAATCATAAAGATAGTACAAAGATTAAAAGGTAAAAGTAGAAAGATCATATGTAATTACAACAATGAAGTAAGGGATACATACACATCAAACTCACAAAGAAGATAAAAATAATGATAAAAACATAAGAGTGAGCAGTGAATAAAAATTATGATTTTAGAATGTGCTTGACCTTAAGAGACCAGCAACTTATAAGAGTACTATAAACATAGTTTGGTATATATGAAGCACATGGCAAGCACAAACCAAAAAGCTGTAAGAAAAATGCAAAGAAATAAAGATAAAAGAATCCAAACATAACACTACAGAAAAGTATCAACACACAAGAGAATAAAAAAGAACGACAACAAAAGAACAATAAAATGGCAATAATACCTATCAAATTTACTTCAAAATAAGACTTTAAAACAAGAGACAAAGGATATTTCATAATAATAAAGGGATCAACACAACAAGAGAATATAATTCTTGTAAACAGCTATGCACCCAACATAGGAGCACCTGAGCATATAAAGCAAATATTACTGATGAACAGAAAGTCAATAACACTTTGGGACTTTAACACCAAATGAACATCACTGGTTGGATCATTAAGACAGAAAAGCCACAAGTGAACAGTGGCCTTAAAGAACGCGTTAAACTAGAGTACTTAATTGACATTTTTAAGACATTTCATCCAAAAGCAGCTTAATATACATTCTTTCTAAGTGCCCATGGAATATTTTCCAGTATAGACATGTTAGGCCACAAAACAAGTCTCAAAAAATGAGACTGAAATCTTCTTCTCTGACTATAGTCATATAAAAGTAGTAATCAATTACAAGAAAACTGAAAAACACACAAACACATGGAGGCTAAATAACATGCCATTAAACAATTAATGGGTTAACAATAAGATCAAGTAAAAGATCAAAAGATACTTTGAGACAAATGACAATGAAAACACAATGATCCAAAAATCTGTGGGACACAGCCAAAGCAGTTCTATGGGGGAAATTCATGACAACACAGGCCTATTTCAAGAAACAAGAAAAATTTCAAATAAAGAATTTGACCTTATATCTATTGAAACTAGAAAAAGAATTTTAAAAAAGAAATAAAGATCAGAGAGGAAATAAATGAAATAGTCTAAAAAAAAAATAGTACAAAAGATCAATGATTCCAAGAGCTGGTTCTTTGAAATGATAATAAAATTGATAAGCCTTTAGTTGAACTCCAAGAAAAAATGAGAGAGGGCCCAAATAAATAAAATCAGAAATGAATGTAGAGAAGTGAAAACTGACTGTTCAGAAATATGAAGGGTTATTAAAGAATACTATAAATAATTATAAGCCAACAAATCCGATAATCCATTGGATCCTAGAAACATATAATCTCCCAAGATGAATCAAGAAGAAACAGAAAATCTGAACAGCCTCAACAACTACTAACAAATCAAATCACTAATCAAAACACTTCTAACAAACAAAAGCACTGGACCATTTGACTTCACAGGCAAATTTTACCAAATAATGAAAGAACTAATACCAATCCTTCTCAAATTATTATTATTTTTTTTAAAGAAACAGAAGAGGAGGGGTGGCTAATAAACTCATTTTATGAGGCCAGCATTATCCTTATACCAAAACATTACAAAAAAATTATAGACCAATATCCCTAATGCAAAAATCCTCAACAAAATATTAGCAAACCAAATTCAATGATACATTTAAAAGATCATACACTATGATAAAGTGAGATTTATTACTGGGATGCAAGGCTGGTTCACTATCCACAAATCAATTAATGTGATATAATACATAAACAAAATGAAGAATAAGAATCACACGATCGTTATCAATATATGCAGAAAAAGCATTTGACAAAATCCAATATTCATTTATGATTTAAAACTCTCAGCAAAATGGAGATACAGGGAACATATCTCAACATAGTAAAGGCCAAACATGACAAACCCACAGCTAACATCATACTCAATGAAGAAAGACTGAAAGTTTTTTCTTTAAGATTAAGAAGAAGAATGTCCACTTTCATCACTTTTATTCAACATTGTATTAGAAGTTCTAGCCACAGCAATCAGACAACAAAAAGAAATAAAGGGCATTCAAACTGGAAAGGAAATAAAACTATCATTATTTGCAGATGACATAGTACTATACAAAGAGAACCCTTAAGACTCCGCCAACAAACTATTAGAAATAATAAATGAATTCACTAAAGTTGCAGGATGCAAAATTAATATTCAGAAATTAGTTGCATTTTTATACATCAACAATGAATTACCAGAAAGAGAAATTGAGAAAACAATCCTAATTATAATTGCATTAAAAAATAAATTAAATACCTAGAAATAAATCTAACCAAGGAGGTAAAAGATCTGTACTCGCAAAACTATATGACAGTGAAGAAAGAAACTGAAGAAGAAATAAATAAAAAGATATAAGATGCTCATGAATAGAAAGAATCAACATAATTAAAATGTCCATACTACCCAAAGCAATCTACAGATTCAATGTAATCCCTATCAAAATACCAATGGCATTTTCCACAAAACTAGAAAAAGTAATTCAAAAATTGATTTGGAACCACAGAAGACATCATATAGCCAAAGCAATCTTGAGAAAGAACAAAGTTGGAGGTATTATGCTACCTGACATCAAACTATACTACAAGGCTACAGTAATCAAAACAGCATGGTAATACATAAAAGCAGACACACAATCAATGGAACAGACTAGAGAACCCAGAAATAAACTGACAACTATATGGTCAATTAATCTATAATAGCAAAGGCAAGTATATACAATGGGATAAAGACTGTCTCTTCAATAAATGGAGTTGGGAAAACTGGACAAACACATGAAAAAAAAAGAAGAAACGAAACAACGTTCTTACACCACATACAAGCTACATCTAAAATGCATTAAAAACTTAAATATAAGACCTGAAACCAAAAAACTCCTAAAAGAAAACAGGCAGTAAATTCTTTCACATTGCTCTTAGCACTATTTTTGGGGATATGTCTCCTAGGGAAAGGGGGAAAAAAAAAAAGAAACAAGAAACATAGGACCACACAAAACTAAAAAGTTTTTGTATCGCAAAAGAAACTATCAACCAAACAAAAAGACAATTTACACATTGGGAGATGATATTCACCAAGGATACATCCGATAAGAGATTAAAATCCAAAATTTATAAATTAACATAACTTAACCAAAGAAAACCAAATAATCTGATTTAAAAATGGGCAGATGACCTAAATAGACATTGAGAACATACTGAAATGGTCAACAGATATATGAAAAGATATGAACCAGGAGGGACATGCAGTAATCACCTCATATGTCAGAATGGCTATCATCAATAAATCAACAAACAAGTGCTGACAAGGATGTTGAGAAAAGGGACTCGTAGGTAGGATTGTAAACTGGTGCAGCCACTATGGAAAACTTGTGAGTTGGGAGGTTCCTCAAAAAATTAAAAATGGAATTACCATATGACCTAGCAATTCCACTTCTGGGTATTTATCTGAAGAAATCCAAATCATTAATTCAAAAAAACACATGCACCCCATGTTCACTGCAGGTTTATTTACAATATCCAAGATATGGAAGCAACCTCAGTGCCCACTGATAGATGATTAAGATGGTACATCTATATACTGGACCATTAAAAAGAATGAAATCCTACCATTTGCAACAACATGGATGGCATTAAGTTAAGTGAAATAAGTCAGAGAAAGACAAATACTGTATCATCTCACTTGAATGTGGAATCTAAAGAACAAAATAAGCAAATAGACTAAAAGAGAACAAACTGCTGGCTGCCATATGGGATGGGGATTAAGGGCTGGGTGAAAATGATGAAGGGATTAAATAGTACATACTGCAAAAAATAAACACAGTCACAAGCATATAAAATACAACATAGAAAATATAGTCGGTAATATTGTAATAATTATGTATGATGTCAGTTGGGTACTAAACTTAATGGGGTGATCACTTTGTAAGGTATATAAATATTAATGACTACTTTGTATACCTGAAATTAATATTCTATGTCAACTGTATCTGAAAAATAAATTTTAAATAAATGAAATGTAATCAAAGCATTCTTGGAAACTGGAATAGAACACTAAAATTAGCACACCTGAAACATGATCATTATAAGCAGCCTCTAAAATGTGGCATTTTGTGCTTCCTTCTTTCTCTTAAAACCGTCTATAGTTATGTCTTTAGCCACATATTAAAAAACTGTCCTATTCAATTCATTGGTACCAGTGACTGGTTATTTAATGAAAAAGAGCAGTTAAAGTAAGGAACTGTTTGAGGAGTGGGGACTCACATATACCTTAAATATCATTTCAATTTTAAATGATTAAGTGCACATTTATTTGTCATTTTTTAAATGTAGGATCAGGATTTTTTATTTAAGTAAGGATATGCTGATTGAACTGCTCTCTTATTTTTCTTGTGTGAACTATGAGCTATACTAAAATAAATCATCTATGATTTATTTCCTGTTTTCGTTTCTTTGCAGTAGAACAAGAAACTAAAGATACTCACTAGACTACTTTTCCCCAAATAGTTAACAGCTGTTTTTCATCCCATCTAATCTGACAGTTTCTTTAGTGACGAGTCTCTACTCCTATATCCAACGCACACACAACTCAGTTTTCATAGAAATACATTTTTTATGTTCATATATCATCAGTTTTCATAGTTTAAACTAAACTATCTAATTCCAATACAAGGGCAACAGGTTGTGATTACACAGTTCAAGTGGAAGGAGTGGAATATTTAAACATATTGCAAAGTAGCCTACCAGACATAAGCATTTAACATGCTCTGGGTAGAAGTCAATGAGTCCATTAAACTGAAGTTAATGAAAAGATTTCAACTACTGTTTCTCCCTTCCATTCTTCTTAAATATATTAGTCACATTTCAAGATTTGATAATGTTTAGCTTCCCTTGATGTTACAGAATTTCATGAATTCCTAAATGATCATCCATATTATCATGTTTTCTTTAACAGTTCCTTAAATGTACCTGGCCACCTTGAGATACTCCAAAACTTTTATCTTAATGTCAAGAATGGTATTCCTTCTTGGCACTTTTGTAACATCTGACACTACTGCAAGCTTTTGTCACCCATTATATACAAAACCATTCATTAAAAGTCTTATACAAGTATTCCCTATCTTAACTTAAAAATTATAACTACACAGAGTTTGGCAGAAAAAGTGGGAAAGCCTTCACATATCCACTTGAGTTGCAAGAATTCCAAATACTTCTGAAAAAAATCTTCAGTTTGTAAGGCCATATGCATGACTAAGACAAGCTTTGTAAATATCTGCTCATGTGAACAACTTAAATTTATCCTGACAAATTTAAGTATTCTATGTACAAAACAAGTGAACAAGATAAATGCAAAACTAGAACTACACGATATATAAGTGAGTTGAATTCATTTTCCTCTCTGAAAGGACTACTTAAGGACTCCTCTGAAAATATTTTACTATAAAAGGTGCTTAAAAGATCTAATAATTTTTCAAAACAATTTTCTCAAACTAGAAGGAAACGAAGTAAATAAAAAAAACCCCTTTTCCACTCTAACTAATAACCGGATACAATCAGAAGAGATTCTAAAGATTACTTTAGGTAGTTTCTTGAAACAAAAGTCCTAATTTTTGTTAGTATTTAACTGCAGGCCAAAGTTGGCCATTAACTATCTTCTAGTCTTTCCAACCAGCAATACCTGAGTCAGGATCCTTGGTGCTTGTTAACAATAAAATTTTTAAATGGAATTATCTTAATGACCTTAACTCTCATCTTAGTTACATACCAAGCAATGTCCAAATACCCCTTTAATGCTGACTGAAAATACCAAAGAATTTATTTTCAGACAGCCATTTTTGTAAGTCAAAGGATGCATTACTGTATTTCATTTATGAATTGTTTAAATTGAATAACTCATAATTTTTTCTCCTATTTCCTTCTATAATTGGCAAAAATATTGTTTTTCTATTTATAACAAAATAAAGTTTCTTTTGAAAATACATATTTAAAAAGTAATGTAAAAGAAAAACCTTAACTGATCGTTTAGGGTTTATAAAACCATGGCCAATCATTAAGTATGGGAAATAGCCTACAAAATAAAGGCAAGTTTCTCAACATGCGTCCAAGACCACTCTAATTTTCCTTCCAGTCTCTTCTCACCACGTTCCCTCATCACAAACTAGTAATACCCCACACAACAAACCACCCTTTCCACCTAAAATGTCCATTCTATTATCCACCTTACCTCCACACATTACACTACACACACTTATCACACTTAAACACACAATTCAACTCTTCATCTTTTAAAGAGTCTCTACACTAAGGTATTACCTTCCTCTAAGAAATCTTCCCTAACTACCTCTCCTCAAGACTGTATTCTATGTTATTAGAGACTTCATCTTATTCACCTATGTATCTTTCTCTGGTTCCCAGCATATTTATTTTATAAATAATTTTTAAATGACTCTCTTCAGTTTTACTTGACTACTTTTTATCATTTAGCAATGTTAATTACATTCTACTTTCAACTTTTACCTCTTCAGTTTCCTTTATCATGTACTCTCCTGGTACTCCTCCTCTGTAACCATTCTTTTGATTCTCTGTAACTGTTTCTCAATAGCATTTGAGAGCACTTCTGTTCTTCCCCCAAAATGCCACCGAAGATACTATACTAGCCATCCTTCTGGTGTAATCCCATTATTATTGAACTCACCTATTCAAATTATTTCCAACTATCATTTTAAACACAATAGCACTAGCCAAGACCTCACTCCTGTACATCCAGTTGTCTATTTGACATTCGCACCTGGATAGTCCAGAGGTACTTGTGATGGGGCAGCCTCTAAAATAACCCCCAGTGAATCTTGCCTCCTGAAATTCATGTCCTTGTATAGTTCCCTCTCCCACTAAGCATGGTCAGTCTATGATTACTTGCTCTGGGCAATGCCTGATGCCTTAAACATCCCTACAGAGAGGTCCACCTGGTAAGGAAGTGAGGCCTTCTACCAACTACCGACACTCACTTGCCCAGTATGTGAGTGAGTCACTCTGGAAGTGAATCCATCAGCTTCAGTAAAGCTCTCAGATGACTAAAGCCCTTGCTTCAGTAGCAGACATCTTAACTCATTAGGGACCTTGAACCATAAACCCCAGTTAAGTCGCTCCCAGATTCCTGATCATAATGAACTATAATGAGATGTTTAGCAGTACTGTCCAGTAGGACTTTCATCAATGATTAATATGTTCTATGTCCAATGTCCAATATAATAGCCACACTGGCTACTAAACACTTAAATGTACTGAGTACGACTAAAGAACTGAGTTTTCAATTTTACTTAATTTTAACTAATTTAAATAGCCATGTGTCTTGCAGCATGTTGAATAGTGCAAGTTTATTTATAGTTTTGGAATAATCTATAGCACAATTATGGATAATCAATACAGTACCTTACTAAATCTGTCCCTGACTACATTCTGCATTCTTCATCTTTCCTGTAAAGTTACCCAAACAGAAACAACAAAAACAAGCCTTTCATATTCCCCATGTGAATGTTCCCTGCAGTGAATGGTATCAACACACCAAACACTTAAGCCAGAAAGGCCTTCACTTTCACCACCTACCTTTTTCATATGACTGGTATTCTTAACATCTTCTTGGTAGCTCTATTTGTCTCTTCTATTTTAAATGGTTAGAACAAACTGTATTGTTTAGGCCTTCACTGTTTTTCATGTAGATTACTGAAAAAATGTCTCATTTGTTTCTCTGCTCCTAAAACTACTTCTTGAGACTAATCCATTATTCACACTGCTACCAAATGATCTTTCTATAACACTAATCGTATTACCACTCTAATTAAAGGCCTTCAATATCTCCCCACCATTCAGAGGATGAAACCCAAACTCCTCAGAATGACATAAAAATAATCTGATGCCTCTTAATACTACAGTTTTACTACCTGCTGTGTCTATCATCAACCTCCATGCTCTAGTCACACTATGCTACGTATGTTCCTAGAAAACATGAGCTACTTCACCCCTGTGCCTTTATTCATACTGCTACTTCTACCTGAAATGTTCACCTGTCTAGTAACTACATCCAATCTTTCAGGATTCAATGGAAGTATTCATCTCCTCTAAGGAGCTGTTTCTAACCAATTCAGAAAGCATTGATTATTCAACTTTGAATCCCGTAAACTGTGCATTCAGCTGCCTACATGTCCGTCTCCCTCTGTTAGACCAGAAGTTCCTAACAAGACAGGAACAGTCCCATATTCAATGCTGACTATATTTGACAGTATTTGAGAGTACAGTTTGGGAAGCCAGACAAATTCAGACTAAAACCCCAGTTTTTCCACTCAATAGGCATGAACTGAAAATTTGTGAGCTTCTGTTTCTTCACCTGTAAAATGATTATATAATAAAACCCATTACCTCAAAGGGTCACTGTTAGAACTAAGTAAAATAGTATGTATAAAATGTTACATTCCTACTACTTATCTTTTATTCAATGAATGAACTCTGGATGGAGAGATTAATGGCTGGATTACTACCTCCTATGTAGGTAAGGAAGAGGGGAGAAAGGTCAATATAGAAGGTATCATCTTTGAAATAACTTTTGCTAGGCTACTCTGAAGAAAAATAGTAAGTAATCCAGAAAGCCTATTGC
Source organism: Cynopterus sphinx (assembly GCA_030015415.1). Classification (NCBI taxonomy): domain Eukaryota; kingdom Metazoa; phylum Chordata; class Mammalia; order Chiroptera; family Pteropodidae; genus Cynopterus; species Cynopterus sphinx. Next base: position 36,096,642 of record CM057390.1, on the reverse strand, counting down.
ATATCTACTATGTGCTCAGTAAATTGCAGGGAATGGCAAAAGGACTCAATCAGAAATAAATAAAAGGTTGAAGGAGAGCAGGGGTTCTAGATAGGATCAGATAGGAGATTTCAGAAGCCTGGTTATGACAACGAAGGCAAAGAATATATGCAAAAGGGTATGGGAGAGAAGAAGTAGAAGGTAAGAAAAACACAAAAAATTGAAAGTAGAATCTTTCTAAGCAATGACAAAATCGAAGATGTAGTCCTATTGATAGATAACTCCTGAATAAATAATATAAAATTGCAAATATTGAACATTTTTGATTAAAGAAATAAAACAGACAATTTTTTAAATAATAAGTTGGACCTTTTAGAAATAATAAAAGTTTGTCAGTTTACATTTTAATTTCATTTTACATTCTTCCTTTTGCATCTAGTGCATACGATAATGCAGCACTCTTAAAACGATTAGGCAAAACAAAAAATTACATTCCTATTAAAGTATCCTGGGTGTTTCTTGAAACACAATTTAGAAAACTGCTGCTGTAATTTACATTAAAAGACAAAATAAAATAACCTTTGGCTGAACCTTCTCATTTGAATTTGACACTTTTTATTTGTATTTGGATTCTAACTTCACAGCTACTCAAAGTTGTGTGTAGCAACATGCACAATGAATCAAGGGTCAAAAGACCTAGATTTTCAATCTTGTTCCAAAAATGTACAGCTGGGAAATACTGGACTACTCAGTAGATGTCTTTGAATCTAAGCTTTTCCTCACCTGTAAAACAGGAATACCATCTGCCTTGCAGTGTTGTTGTACGAATTAAATATAATGCCTGTAAAGCACCTAAATGATGCTTAATAAACAGAAGCTGTTTATTATTGTTACTAAATAAGGAAACAGTTATATAGTAAATGCAAATGTAAATTACTACTAGTATCATACAAATACATGAAAAGTGACAATAATTTGATTTGTAGATGTGACAAGACTGAAGTGAATTATATATACTGTTTGTGTGATGATAACCTTCTCGTTTTTAAATATGGAACTATAAGCATGGGCAAATTCTATAATGACTAAATTAGTAACAGACTGTGAATTGGTTGTACACCTCACTAGTTTTTCCAATTGGACTTTTTAAATTCAGTAACTCTCAAAGATAAAAGAACATTCTCCAGACTAGTCATATCAATTATAATAAACTTTTCAAGCTGGATAAGCAAAGGTTCCCTTATTGCTAACAGTGGGAGAGAGCAATACTAACTAAAATGTGATATGGTAAATATTTACGCAAAATTAACAGACCTTTACCCCACAAGGAAGCTGCAAGCATGGGAAAAAGCAGCTTCCCAGAACTCAGCATAGCAGATGTAGATAGAGCTTCCTAAGGGCTATTAAGTCTCTGCATCCATAAGAATGCTTCGAAGGGCATTGCCTTTTTGCTTGCTGCATATTTGGAAGTCTTAAACCTTGTAAAATTCTCAAATTGTAATTCTTGCAGTCTTTACCTAGAAACTAGTTATTCAATAAAAGATTTAGTTTGTGGGCTTTTTTAACCAACTGTCTGTCTGCCTCTGTTGTAGATACTCTGGGGTTATTGAGAAAATATAAGAAAACTATTTGTAGTTAAAAGGTTTAAGTTAAAAATAACACATTTAAATCTCTCTTTAGCAAATTTTCTTTCCAATGTTGTCATAAAAAGTGGCTAGGTTAAATGATTCATGCCACAGAATTTCAGTAACAGAAAAAGAAATCATTTACAAAGACGAAATAAAGAAAAGTAATGTTTTATGGCTCAGAAGATGACTCTAGAGCTAAAATGAAAAGAATAATTACTTATTTAAGTGGCAGAAAATATAAACTAAATAATAAAGGAAAGATCACTGCAATAGCAAGAAATCTTAAAAAAGAAAATATTATCTCCATTGCCACTTGACCTGACTCTAGCTAAGAAAAAACTCACAGTCAATTTACTTAAATCATTTATGCTTCGATCACCTATTAAAATCATTCATTTTTTTTTACATTTTCTTCCTCTTACATACTCAGTATAATTTTTTGAGTCACTTATTTGTGTGCCTATAATACAAAAAAAAAAAAACCAAAAAACAAAAAACCCACAAAATTTGTATTAGATGGGCCTTAAAAGAACTTTAAAATGGTTATAATAAAAAATTATGTAAGAGCAACATGTTAGGCTTCAAAAAAGTCCAATATTTATAAATGTGTGTACATCTAAAGGAATAAGAAACCAAATCACAATGTAGCCATTCTTTAGAGAAAATGAGGAAAAAATCCCTTGTGTCAGAAATCTGGAAAAGGGAATAGGTAAATTAATGAAGAGTATAAAGAATAGACATAGTTATGAAATTATACTGTGAGGACAACACTTTAATGGTGCTATTAAAGACAAAGTCTACTTTCTGAGTTTCATCCAACTAATTCAAAACATCAACTGACTGATCCAGATGAGTCCATCCTGGCATATATACATCGCAGGCCTTAAAACCAGTAGGCCAAAAGAAAACGGGGATTGGAGTCATAAGTCAACTCTTCTATTTAGAAACTATGTGACCTTGAGCAAGTTAGTAAATGTCTTAAACCTTCATTTTTCTGTTTTAAAATAGGAACAATAGTATTTAACTTACATGGCTTATTTTTAAAAAGATGATGCACAGAAAGTACCTAAGACAGTGCTAGCACTTAGAATGTACTCAGTAAATATAAATTTCTTCACAAATCCCAAATTTCTTTGTAAGATTAAATTTCATCTATTCTAAAATGTTCATTTTCACCACAATCACCTTGCCACCTTTCTGAAGTGCAAAATATTAGAGCAACAAGTCATCATGAAATAAGCATCGTCCCACTAATCAAACTACTGTAGTTTCCAGAATTCTTCTCTGATCAAATTATCACTGCATTTATCACTGGATGCACAAATTGGCTTAATGAATTGCTGCTTTCAAAGACGTAGTTAATGAGTAAAGATGCTCTTCTTCAAGTAGTAAAGCAATGCCTAATCAACATGTGATTTCTTCCATTCAAAAGCAATGAACACCTAAAGTTTCTTAAATTTGAACTTACACCTTGTCCTTTTTATTCTATTAGGTAACTCACCAAAATATAATTTTTGAAAAAGAAAAAAAGAAAACATAAAAGTATATGACAGGAATATTACTTTTTTATTTGGAAAATAAGATAAATTTAATCATTAATTATGATTTCACACTACCATGTCCCCAAAATACACATAACCTCTTACCTTAATCTTCAGCACTAGTCAATGACTATCACTCTTAGTTCTTAATTCTTAAATAAACATCAGCGGGTAGCAAGAGCTCAAAATAACCATGCCAAAGCAATGACCTACACAGAGCGGGCATTTAATATTTACAAATAAATTAATAAACAAATAAACTGATGTTATGATAGAACTGGACAAATTCTGAGTGACTGAGGGCAGATTTTAAAGTTGATTGCCAATCCTAAAAATCTTACCAATTCTGCAACTAGAGATACTATTGTTTCACAGTCGGAATTGAAATAACGATCTCCATTTTGTCTATTCTTCATTTCCAAATATATATTAATTCTAAAAACAGCCTATAATTTGAAATATAAAGGATAAGCAATATCACAACACAGGAAAAAAGTCACAACAGCAGCAAGTACATATGAATTCACTATATTTTACATGCATAGATCAAAGTTTTAAGAAAAACTAATTTCTGAGATTTATACAATAACAGCTACTATAATTTACTGACCTCTTAAGTGCTAGGTATTTAAATACATTCTCATTTAATCTTCATGACAATTGTGCAATGTATTTTTATTCCCATCTTTACAGATGAGAAGACTAAACTGCTGTTCACAAAGAAAAATTTGCCTAAGGACTTCACAGCTAGTAAGTAGCAGAACAAGTCTGACACAGCAAAACCCAGGCTCTTTTCTCTACATCATCCTCATTCAGTTCCCTTCTGTTCTTCTTACAAAGACTAAAAAATAAAAATATATAAAATTAAGAGCCAAAATAACTTTTACTTTAAAAGCTACTTTTTATCTGACAGAGAGCATAGTCTCAAAGTAAATTTTGCAGGAGAGTACATATTTATATAATTACTAATATTTTCCATATAATATTTTACTTAATTCCTATTTTTGGAAACAATTGTACCTTGTAATCTATTAAGCAATAATTGCATGGTGAGATGCTTCTTTTTTACTATTCACATACAGGCAACACACCTGATTTACCTTTAAACACTCAAAAATTCTGATGTGTAGGGCTTCTGGTAAATCATAACTAGAAACCACAAATGTTTCTCCAAATTGTGCAACTTACAAATGCAACTAAAATGCAATTAAAATACAAGTATATTATTCTGACAAAGTTTTGACAAACTATTATCACTGAAGATGAATGTTTTTCAATTACGATACAACAGAATAACATGAACAATGGCAAGTCAAAGTTACACTCCACGGGAAAAAAACTATTTACATTTTAAACAGACTATATTGTCCCAAGCAAACTGTAGCCAAAATCAAATAAATGCCAAGAAAAACTCAAATTAAATAAAAATTTTATTTAAAAGCCATGATAGCCATTTTTCTACTGTAGTTACATGGATTTTGAAATACGGTTAACAATGCAACTTAAAGAAAATGAATACTATCTGGATACCAAGAAAGACTACTCTAAGTGTCTTTATACAGTGAAAGAAGCCAGTAAGAAAACAAAATTAAATAGTACTACACTAAAATAAACTATTTTCATGTTATATGTAATATATTCACCAGCTTGTATAATACTTCTGATCACTTCATTTTCACTGGTCAATCTACAAACTAAAGGGATTATTCTGTTTAATTTCTTTCCTACTGTTGATTACATAACAACTCCTCCCCAAAGAATGTCCTGTGAAACTGATGATCCTAGATTCATAATGTAATGTCTATCACTCCCTATAACCATAAAAATGACAAGTAAACTTACTGTATTACATTACATGATAACAAAATCTGTGAAGTAGGGTCAAAATTGAGGCCTTAACCTGAACAGATTATTTCTAATACCTAATATTTCTAATATTATTTCTAATCTAATATCTAATATTAGATGAGAGACTCATTTCCTTACTTTCTATCATCTTAAGGATCCCCAAAGGATCTGATAGAGCCTTGCTCTACACAGCAAACAGCATAAGTGTATACAGGATTTTCATAAATGACTTTGATGTTCTCCTCTGGAGTAAATAACATCACAGACTGGGAACTCACCCAAAACTGAGAGCTTTTAAGGGCTGGATTCCTTTCAAATGCCGTCATTACAACAGAGGCTCAGTGAGAAATGCAATCTCCTGCAAATCAAATCTGTTGCAATGGTTATTTTTCCCAGAGGCTAATTACCTGCTTAGACACACACACACACACACACACACACGCACGCACGCACGCACACACGCACGCACACACACACACAAGGAGATGCTGGAAAAATACATATTCTACAGTAAGCCTCTGCTAGAAATACTCAAAATGAAACAAAAAAAGTTTCTGCATGTCAAAATTCTAGGGACACTCCATGAACATCCAATCCTACTTGACATCCATCAGTCCATAGTGCCATTACTTCAAACTACCAGACAGTAAGAATTTACTAAAAGTTTTTATACTTTTGACCTTATCTTTCAGAGATAGTGAAATATTTGTGGGTAAAATTATAATATCCAGAAACTGCTTCAAAATAAATTATAATATCCAGAAACTGCTTTCAAAATAAAAGTGGAGAAGGAGAGCAAGGAAATAGATGAACCAAGATTGTCCATGCACTGATAATTACTAAAGCTAATGATGGGAACATGGGGGTTCATCATACTATTATTCTCTGTGCTTTTGTTTATGTTTGAAATATTCCATTTAAAAAAAAAGTTTCAGATTCAAAACAACCTATTTATCAAGCATTTATTAAGCACTTCCCATAGTATACTTTTATTATTGTTCCTAATTATTCACTCTCTCTTTTCCTTCCTTAAGAGAATTATACAGCCCCGCTCATTATCACGGGACTTGCAATACCCGTTGTGGGAGGGGTATACATTCCTGGCCTTCTGACAATGAGCTTGACCATACAATTTACTTTAGCCAATGACATGTGTGAGCTGATGTGATAAACACCATGACTGATAGAGCTTCAAGGGACATTAGTTTCCATCAGCCATGTTTGCATCAGTTTTCCTGCTCTATCACTCTGATGTGATAATGGCATAACTCAGACAAGGGCTGCTCTTTCAGCCAGGGTTCCAAAAATGCTGCAGCCAATCCACAGGTAACAGGATTTAACAGAGTAAGAATTAAACCAGTTTTGTAAGCCACTGAAATTTGAAGATGTTGCTGTGGTAGCATAACCTAGCAAAAGGTGATAGATATACCTATTATGTGCCAGGTAGAGAGAATATTAAAATGATAGGCTGGCCTATTTCTAAGAATGTTTTGGAAAGTAGACAAAAACAATGTTAAATATGGTTACCTCTGAGTAGACAGTTTGAGAACTGGTGAGTATGTAGAAATAGTGATAAGATCAGAGAGAGACTTTATTTATACCATTATATATCATTTGAATTTTCTTATATATATTTTTTAACCTGAACATCATCATCTAGGTATTGAATAATTTGAGGTATTTTTTCCTTCCTTATCATTTTTAGTATTAAAAATAAAAGTAGAATAAAGCAAATAATGACTCAAAAATGATTAAAAACTATCTTCCTACCCTTGAGGAACTCAAAAATTAGTTGATAATTTAGCTTTAAAAAAACCAGCCTCTTCCCCTAAAACATTCATTTTAATTTTTTAAAGTTGAATGCAAGAAAAAGCTAAATGCACAAAAAGGGGGCGGGGAAATGACATGCAATTCTTTCAGTTTACTCATCTTCACGTTTCAGTGAAGTACTGGATTTTGTATATGGGTCGTGCAGCTACTGATCGCAAAGGAAATTCTTTCAATTACATTATTTTAATATACCAGTTTAACTGATGAAGAAGCTTGCTCTAAGCATTAAGTTTTGTGAATAAGGCTTAACTAGTACTACTACAGACAGTACCTACTCTACTACATTAGCCCATGAAGGGTAAAATTATAAAGTGTTAGCAGAAAAAAAGAAAAAAATTCTAATCACAACTCTTCTAGTGATTAAATAACACTTGAATGGTTACATAAGTTCCATACAGTAATACTTTACTACATGAACATTTACTTAAATTTGAGCAATATTTGAACATAGCAGTGTCTTGCAAATATTAGGAACACGTCTGTACTTTTCAGACTAGCATCTCAACACACTACAAATGTTAACCTTCAAATCACCTGAGAGGCAGATAGTATACATTATAATCATATATCTTTCACTACAAAATATTTAAATACTCCTTCAGCAGTACTTGCCCTGAGGTCTTGCCCAAACTGCCAATAAAACAGGAAATAAGCTGACACTGCATGTGCCACCAACAATCTCCGAAAAGATCAGACCTTCACCCCCAAGAACCACTTCCTGTGAGTAAACCACAAGGGCTGTACAGGGCAAACCACAACATATCAGCTTGTGTCTGGAACACAAGCAGATAATTCATCTAAAATCTATAAAAGGATATGCCTAAGCACTTTCACAAAATTTCCTACATGTTTTTAAGTGTATTTTGTTGACATCTTCGAATGCCAATGAAGTCTCTAGTTTTTCAACAACAGAATAACCTACATTTTCTGAATCGAAAGAAGACCTACAAAATCCTCTTTGATGTTGTGGGTGAACCTAAAATCAGCATTTAAATATAACTGCAGTCTCATAGTAATATCTTTAAATGACAATAGGCTTTATAACAGCAAAAGAAAAAGCAATGTATCAAGTAACTAACTGTAAGCATTAACTAAACCAAGTTTTCTTATACATTTCTAATTTCTTCATGAATTGTTACTCACAGTCCAAAGACAAAAAATCTATTTTTTCATTGGCCATTAGATTTGCATGTCTCTCAACAATGGAAAGCTACCCAAGCCTGTCAAATGACTATGATCTTAAAAGCCAGATTCAGAATTGAAATTAGTAAAAGATCCTGTTTTGGCATGAATCTAAACTGTCAGCTGCATTGGTACTTCTAATACAATAAGGTAAGCTTAGTGTATTTCTTTTATTAAAAGACAATAATATATACTTATGCAATTTAGGCAGAGCCTCCAACCTTCACCATCAGGTATTACCTCAGCAGAAGCAAAAAGCTGAAAATTTTCTAGGCGTTAGTTTCACAGGCTTCTCTTAGAATTTATATTAGAAGCTAATGTAAGTTACAAGCTGTCTTACAAACTAGTTTTGTAAATGGCTACCTTGGTACTCTAGATATTTCAAGTTGAAAAAAGTAAAATGTTCTAAATTTGGCATGTTTCCAAAATTCTAAATTTTGAGAAAACAATCACTAGCAAAATACAGCAGTACAAAGACATCTAATTAAAAAATTTTAAACTAAGTAACAATGAAAAAGGTCTACTAATCAAGATTTCTACAATATATATTTTAAAATAATTTAAATTTGCACTTTTTCCTTCTGTTGTCTCTTATTAGTAATAATTCTTGTTAATTCACTGACAAGAATATAAACTGTTATTTCAATTTTAACAAGTGTATTTTACTGAAAAAAAAACACTGCTAAGTATTGCAAGTCTTTTTGTTTTCACTAATAAGAATAACAAAATAAGGTAAAACTTAATAAACAAAAAACAAATGAAAGAAATGACACAACTTTAGGTAAAAACTGAAAAACCACAGCAAAAAAAAAAAAAAAAAAAAGCAACTTCCAGATGCATCTCACCACACTGCAAAAGACATCTTACTTTAAAACTAAAATCATACCACTTCATTTACTTATTAGAGATATTTTATGTTCACTTCTGAGTGATTTTCAACTAAGGATGACTTGTAATGTTATTTGCTACCTTTTTGTCACATAATTGATGATACTTGTTACATTAGGGGCATTCATATTTGAAAGAATCTCTTTGTAAAGAAGCCTTTTTAAATGAATAATTGCTTAGTCAATTTGGTAATTATGCTGTTTGTATAAATGTTTATTGTTTTGATTGTGACATCTCCCATGTCCATTCTAAAAACTACCTAAAATAAAATGAAATTAAAATGATCAAGAGAATCTATTTACCTGTAATTTTGGGCTATGCTTGGAAAAAGTGAAGACCCTTTAAATTACAGTAAAACAACTTGAAACAATGCTGTTCTAGAATGTGGGTACAGATAAAATACAGAATATCACATGTTGCATTAGAAGAGCACTTTGGAAAAAGCTAAAAATATATATATTAAGAAAAACAGGTTGACTTTTAGATAACAATATCAACAGAAAACATAAAACTTGGTTAAATCAAAGAATAAGGGAAGGGAAAGGGTGGTGGATAACTGTCTAAAACCATTTAGAGACATAAACAGAAAGTGGGAGGCGAGCATTATTCAGCTTGGTACAGCAAGTAACAAATTAAAAGAAAAGTTTGAGCTAATGATCAGAAAAACTTCCTGACTACAAGAACTATCAGGTTTATTCTGTCTCCTAAGGAAGTGATGACTATCCATCCACTCTACAGATATTTAAAATTAGAACGTATAAGGTACTCCAGAGCATCCTGTAACCAAAGCATCTTGTAAGAAAATATCCCACTCTGACTTGGTTAGTTGTAAAGTTACTAAAGGAAAGTAGGACAGAAAAAATAATGTCTATAGAAAAACAATAATTTAAAGTGAAAAGTGGGGATTTGAGTGTCAGAAAATCTAGATTTAAATCTTGAGTCTGTCCTTTCCAGTTTTATAATCTTGACTTAAATTCTGTAATTTGTCTAAAAAGTAAATGATGATCTGCCCTATGCTGAGTCAAAAACAATACAAATGCTAAATTATACTACCATAGGATATTAGTATATACACGAGAGTATTTCACTCAAAAAGAGACAAGATATTTATAATTTTGCTCATTTTAAAATTTCTGTTTAAATGCCACTATTTTGAAGAGTCTCACTTATTAAAAGGGAAAGGAGCACGTCTTCAAATGAAACTTTAAAACGTATTAAAATAACCAAGTTTTAGCAGATGAGACCAAATAAAGTTAAGCTCCTGTTCCTGAAAATATGTTATGGTCAGTTTCTAGGAGATAAGAAATCACATAAGAAATAATTCCAATAACTGTCAGACAACCATGACATAAGAGTTTCTCCAATTAACTCTGAAAAACAATAAAAATATCCTGCTGTTTCTGTGACCCATATTAGTTTGGTAGGCAATTCATATTCACTTCTGGATGTCTTTTAGAAGAAGCAACCACGTGTTTACGTAAAGATTTTCCAACTATTTTCCCTGAAATTACAATGCTCCACAGAAAAATATGTAAAATGCACCATCAATATGTACCTCAAATTTCATTTTTTAAACAGAAATTTCAAACTTACGTTTAAAAAAAAAATCCTAACATGTTAACTCAGCATTATATACTACATTTTAACAACTGGAAACCACCAATGTGGTAAGAAGTACTGCCAGGTTAACATATTTTTGTATTGATTCAAATAAAGCTCTGTTGTCATCTCTTTGAATAAATAGGAACATGTTATAAATGTGCCATTCATGAGGAAGATTATGGCTCTATATTTTTTTAAAAATTTACTTTAGACTGTACATGTCTCTCATATAAACTAAACAAGTGAATGTACTAATTGCATACCTGTATGAATCAGGATTTTATAGTGAACTGAAAGACTACGTAATTATGATCATGATTCTGAACTTCAATTTTGTAATTATCAAATGACTGACTTTACAAGTAAATATTACAAATAATTTCACCTTGCAGATGACTCAGGCAACCTTGAAAATAGCACACATACATGAGTTTTTTATTTTTTAAATCAAAAGCATTACATGATAGTATCACGAATGAAATGCTAATTACTGAGCATATGCATATGAAGTCACAGGTTTCCACTCTCACTTTTAAATTTTATTTAAGTTGAAGAAGCTTAAAGCTGAACTCAGTGCTAAGAAAATGCTAATAGGTCAAAAACCTTTGTTAATCTACAAAACAACAACAAAGATCCGTTAAATCCTGGACACAGTCCATATTTTTCAAGAAAGACCCTTATTACAAAATCCTACCTAGACTGTCCTTGAAAATTCATTGTTCTAGAATCTAGCCTGAAATCATTCTTTAAGTCCACTGAAAAATCACTCTCTTCTATTTCTCAGAAGAAATTCCAATTGCCATAGGTCCCTTAACTTCTCAGGAACAGAAGACAGGCTTCTAGGATTGGAAACAAAATATATTTTAGGACTGAATGAGGTAATCAGCGCAAACTAAAAAGCAGCAATTAGATATTTCTATCACTTTTTAAGTGCGATTCTAATAATTGAAAACTATAGTCTCCAGGTCTCACCAAAGTTTTACAAAGCAAGAGACTGGACGGTATTCATAAACTGCTTAGATTTTTGTTTTTATGCTGTACATATATAATACATGAAACTTTAGCCACCATAGTTTGGGTTTTAAATTGATGATTATGTCTTTAAAAAGGAGTGGGAGGTTTCAGGAATAGAAGATGAAGAGGAAAAAGAGTAAGTGAATGTTAATTTAACTGCAAAATAACATCAGGATATAACAGAGTTCTAAGTATCCAAAGAGGAATCAGAACCTAAACATAGGTAAACTGCATCCCAGGCCCAGCACTTCCTTAAAGCAAGAATTAAACATTCTTATCTCCTCCGGCCATGTGTCACCTGAAACAAACTACAAAACAACAACGCCCAAAACCAGCTAGTCTGATTTCAAGTTAAGAACAGACAAACTCCGTAGTGAGAAGCACCACAATGAAAGGACTCTAACTCACACAACTGGCATAGTGGGTCTGCACACTCTACAAAACAAAGCCAGACCATATACAACACGTCAAACTTGAAAGGATCTTTAAAAAGTTACACTGGCACTGTTAATTTGTCAACAGCTCTATAATCAAAAAGCTATACCTACAGTGCACTGGAGTTAGTGAGAAAAGAGGATAAGTTAGGCAGAGCTGAGAAGCTAAGAACTATTCTTCACTTTTAAATTTGTTGAAGCATGCTGGCACAACAATAATACCAAATCAGTATTTTACTCCAATATACATTAAAATCGGGGACAACTGCTCTCCTAAAGAGCAAATGGATACCTTATATTTAAAAAACAAGATAAGTTTAGAGAAAAATAATCACGTAAGAATTTTTGTGGGAAAAAAAGTAAATTTCTTAAAAAAACAAGTATCATACTATCTCAGCAGAGCTTACTAAAATAAGTGGTTTTAAAGGTTTTTTTACAAAACAAAAACAGAAACAAAAGTGAACCAATTTGAGGATATTCACACTCAAACCAATCTGCAGATTTATCTTAGAATCTTCATCTCTTCATCCTTTGGGCCTAGGCACAGTGATTGGCAAAGAACAAGCATTCATTAATTGCATACTTACCGTATATTTATACCTCATCTACGTTATAAAAAGGACACAAGTCCCAACAATTTGTTTCTACGATAATGGAAAGAGGAAGAAAAGCTCTGAGAAGCAAACAGGAAGAATGGTCATTACTTGGGAGGCTTGTAGGTGATTTTCATATAGAGTAAGTTGGTGACCCTAAGTTCCGGTTCTATAAAATTAAACACCACTATTATCACAACGAAAATTATCCACACATCAGTTCCTAATAAGACTCTTGTCTGGAGACTCACAGAGTGGGAGAGAAGTGAATGAACAAGAATAACAATTACCCACATACCCATAAAAGTGATTTCTCAAAAGCAAAATACCTTGAAAGGAAAAAGAGGATAACTCGAAGCAATCAAGATAAGCACTGTTCTACTCATGTTGTGTATTCTCAAAAAGTTGAAAATTATTTCATTGAAAATTAAAACAAATTTTTTAAAATATAAAAAGAAGAAACATCGTTTAAATATTTGATGATATCTTTTAGGTAAACATTCACGTGATACTGGAAAGAATCAACAGGAAGAGGAAGTTCTGTTTCTGGAGCGGCTGTTATAGTATGATAATGGAATATTGGAATATGGCCCTTTTTTAAAATCAACAAATGAGTCTTACAATTACGTGAAACCTATTAGGAAATTCAAGTATTTTCTGCAGGAGTAGTATTGTTGCACTCTTCATCAAAGTGCTTTCTTTGGCCCCTTAATTCAGTTATTTGATTTTTTTAAAAATGATGTAATAATTGGAAGGTTAATTAAAAAAATAAGCTGAAATTCGAGACAAGAATACAATATCATAATTAAACTGAGAAATAAAATGTAGTAAAAGAATATGCTCTTAGTGCTTAATCTCATACTCATAGGAATAACTATTAGGAGTAAAAAAACTCCACTTAAACCACAAATAGTCTAGCTCAATTCACCAAACACAACCAGGCAACACAGATAAGTTACATAAAGGACTCACAGAAGTCAACAAATCCATCTGCCATTCTTGTACTACATAATTTGCTTAGTGTTTGTATCCCTTAAATGCAAATACTTCTGGAAGATTAAATACTAAAAATGTAATAATTAAAATGAAGTCCCATGATTTTCCTTTTTTTTTTTTTTTTTTTTAGTTACTTGATATTGGCCCTAACAGGAGCCTGTGATTTACTGGTAACTTCTGAATTCTGATAAGTTATTATATAATAAACACTATGCAAGTCAATATTTAAAATAGATCATGTTCATAAATCATCATGCAACAGTCTCAGAATTAAATTCACAAATACAAATTCCTAGAGTCTAGAAACTACAGGACAGGAGGAAAACTGCTGATGCACCTATACCCAGCCAACTTTGAGCACTGACCTTCACAAAAAATGACCTTCCTCTGGTTCCAAAACACTACAGAATCCTAATGCACACTATTAACAGAAAACCCCATCACGGTTTTACTTACCCCTTCTCTGATAATCCGGAGTCGAGTTTCTCTCCATAAAAACTACATTTCCAAATTCAATCAACAAAGTAACTTGGCAGCAACTCTAGACTAACGCAGAGCTCCGAAACAAGCCCCTCTCCTATGCCTGTCAACTTCACTACTCAAAAGATAATTACATACTCTCCTGCTAGATCAGCCACATACCAGGAGGGTAAGCGCAGGGGAAGCTTCATACAAACCTGTCGGTGATAGTAGACTGTGTGCCACTCATTGGGGCCTTTGGCGAGAGGTCCTTTTTATCCGACTTGCATTTTACAGTAACACCTCCACCCCACCCCCCAACGCTCTGGAATCAGGCCCGACTCCGAAAGGGACGAATAATCCAACTCAAAACTCCATTCAGTCATCTAGAACGTCCAACTAGAAGAGGTCAAGAAGTGAGGAGTGGGTGGCAGCGAAACGAGTTATTCCCCAGAACAAACAGAGAGAGTCTTCCAGAAGTCAAGTTTTAAAGTTAAAGAGCAATCCCGGAGAAGGCGCGAGGAGAACGCTTCGTCACGGAGGGGAGTCGGAGAGCCGCAGGGGAGGGGCCCCAGGAGTCGGCTCCCGGCTGGGTGTCGGCTCCCCCCGCTCAGTGCCGGGGCCCGCGCGTCCCCGCCGCCGCGGAGCCGAGCGCTCTCGTCCGCGCTCTCCTATCTGGGGCTCCCGGCAGCTCGCGGCCGCGGCCCGCGCCGTCCCGCGCCAGACTCTCGCGGCTCCATGTCCCGGGCCGGGGGACCCCTCTAGTCTTCCTCGCTGCCCCCACCAGGCTCTGGGCGCGGGGACAAGAGGAGATGTCGGGGGTAGGGAGTCCCGCAGCCAAAAGGGACAGGAATCCGACTCTCAGCGCCGCGGGCTGCTCGCCATCCCGCGGAGGCCCAAGCTCTTCCGCACTCCGCAGGGGCGGCGGCGGTGACGCCTCCTCGTCAAGCCGGCGGGCGGCGACTCCCGCGAGAGGCGGGTGCTGCCCGTCCGGCCCGGCCTGGCCGCGCCAGCCGCGGAGGCCGGCGGCGGCGTGGAGGCCGCGGCAGGGTCGGCGCGCCGGGTCTCGGGGCCGCCCCGAGCGCTCGCGCAGCGGGCGGAGGACGCGGCCAGCGACGGCGGGGGAACGGCCGGGGAAAGCGACAAACGCCGGCGCGCGCGCGGGTTCCGGTTCCGGTTCCAGAGCAGCCGCTGCCGGCCCGAGCTCCCGGGCCCCCTCCCCCGCCGACGGGCTGGGCCTGCCCCGCCTGGACTCGGCGGCCGCCTCAGCCGGGCTACCCCCGCCGCCGCCGCCGCCGCCGCGCCCCCCGCCTCGCTCCGCCGGGGCCCCGGGCCGCGGGCCCCCGCGGCGCGGACGCCTCCGTCGGAGTCTCGTTTGTGGGAGCGGAAAAGGAGGTCTGGGGGGCGGAGGGAGGCGGGAACCGTCCGACGTGGGAGCTCCCACCCCCACCAACTCCCCGTTGCCCCCTGGGCCCCGGGAATGCCGGAAACCTGGACTTTTAATCTCACAGTAGACTGCCAGAGCCCCCCCCCAAAAAAAAAAAATACCACGTATTTCTCTTTGGAAAGGACCTGCCCCCTTATCCTAGAAACTTGTGTTTCTTGAGGAATGTATTGGTTCTCCTTACATCCTTCGTTATTAGAATACGTATAGACAGCTTTTGACCGATGGAAGCGACCTCTATTCTGAAACAAACCCCAGCAAAGAGACGTGTGGACCCTGGCGGGCTCCCCTGGGACCGCTAGCCTCTTCCCCAGACAGGGCTCGTCTGTGCCCAAGTCCTGGCTGCCAGGGAGGGTTGGAAGACAGATGTGTGTAGGACTTGGGAGAAAGAAGTTGGAAATTGGAGTCACGATTGCTTTTAAGCTGCTTCTGCCTTGGCAAATGAAATGCATTGTTTAAAAAATTGAGAAAGCATGGTGCTTTCCACAGCGACTTAACAATCTTGCTGTGGAAAGAAATGGGAAAAGATAAAATATATTTATCAAGTAAAGAGCTATATAGTTCTCTCCAAAGAATTCGCAAAATTTTTTTTCATTTTTTTCTCCACTACCAGGTATCCATCTAATTTTGTGATTTCATAGTTCAGTGTTGTAGCAATTTAAATACCACATACAATATAGTTCCTAAATTCATTCTGCAGACTTCTGAAAGAGCTATCCTTTTATCCAAATATTTTCAGACTTTTGAGTTTAAACCAGTGCTGATGGGTTTAGGACCTCAGCCTTTTTGTAGAAATGAAGTTGCAAAGCAAATCTAGTAAACAGTAGATGTAGAGAGAGGAAACAGTTATTTCTTAATGCTGTTTCTAAAAGTCAATCCCCAATGGTTCATAAAAGGATCCTTAAAGAACAAGTGTTGGCCAGGATGTGAAGAAAAGGGAACTCTCATACATTATTGGTGGGATTGCAAGTTGGTGCAACCGCTATGGAAAAGGAGGTTTCTCAAAAAATTAAAAATAGCTATACCTTTTGACCCAGCAATTGTATTTCCGAGTATTTATCCAAATAAAACCAAAACAGTAATTCGTAAAGATCTATGCACTCCAATATTCATGGCAGCACAACTTACACTAGCCAAGATATGGAAGCAACCTAAATGCCCATTAACAGGTGATTGGATAACAAGATTATGGTTCATATCTATAATGGAAGATTAGTCATTTAAAAAATAAAATCCTACAATTTGCAATGACATGGATGGACTTAGAGGTTATTATGCTGAGTGAAATAAAAGATAAATACCATATAATTTCACTTAATATGCAAAATCTAAGGAATAAAAACAAATTGATCAAAAACAGACTCACAAATGTAGTGGACAATTTGGTGACGGAGGGGGAATGGGGAGCTGAAAGAATAGGGTGAAGAGTTAAGTACAAAGTAGCACTTGATAATGGTCACAGGGATAGGGAGCACAGCAGAGGGAATGCAGTTAGCATTAATATGATGGCTAGGTGGAGGGCCAGGGGAGTGAGGGAGCAATTGAGGGGACTGTTTTATGAACTATATAGATGTCTAACCAATGTACTGTATACTTGAAACTAATTAAAATATTTTTTTAAAAAAAGGATCCTTATCCCTGAATAAATGCATAAACTAAGACTGATGTTAGAAGGGTCAAAAAAGGAAAAGATAAACAGAGGCCAAGGATGACTCTTTATTGTTTGATTTTTTTAAGTTCAGAGCACAGCCAGCTAATTTTGTAATGTTTATTTTAGGAAAGAATAGAAGCAGATTAGGTTCCAAGCCACTTTCCTAATGATCAGACCAGGACACATTGCCACCTGCTGGTATACCCTGGCATAACAATTCCATTCTGAAAACTTGCATATTTTCTACATATACTTCGAAGGAGTTCCACCCATTCATACACAATTACCAAAATGCAAATGTTATCCCCTAAACTTATGTTTCTTAAACAAACTCAGTATCTTTTTTTCCCCTATAGTAATAATTCCACAGTGTCAAGTTAATTGGACCCAATGACTCATTAAATCATGCATTTTAAAAATAATTTCCTCTCTTCCTTCCAGGAACACCTCACTACTTGAGCTTCAGGAATAAAACAAACTGGGAAAGTTTCCTGATTCATCTTCTCTTCCTTGTATACAAAATCTCTTGGCAGACTGTTTTCAAGATCTTTCCAAAATTAGACAGACCCCAAGTTCTAGCTGTGAGCAAAGAAGGCATTATTTGCTGTGGGAAAGTTTCACAAGATGGTAAGCAAAGGATTTAATTAAGCCAGTCATTATTCATTCCAGAACTATTTTTAGTGACAAAAATCTCTATATCCACCCAAAGTTCTAATGTAAAAATTTCCCTTAAAGTTTCTTTACAGATGTTGGTACCTCTAGATTGTTCTAAAGGCTCCAGCTATATTATGCCTTCACAAGAGTCAGAACACAATCCCCAGGGGTCATTAGTCCTTCACCTAGAAAAATGATGGGTGACTCAATCAATCCACTGTACAGGGACTTATTCTAAACCACATTCTCACCCCCTCATCCATTCTTTCAACATGCTTACTGAGCACCTACTATTTGTCTAACACTGTTCTAGGCATTAGAATATACAGTTCTAAAAAGAACTGAAAGCCCTATTTTCATGAAGCCTACTCAAAATCATTTCAAGGCAACTGCCCAAATAAGGCAAAATAAGAAGTTCTTCCTTTTTCTTTTGACAAACTATAGATTGCTGCTCCCCAAAATAAAGTATATTAGAAATGGCTGATGATAAGCAGGAAGGTAGAGGATTTTCACTGGTTAGTATAAATGTGGGTCAATATATCTACAGGCCAGTAGACTTTTTCTTTTTTAACCTCTTGGCAAAACCACAACAAAGATATAAAAGCAGATTCTGGGTTAATAAAAAGTTGTTTATTTTTATAAAATTTAGTACAAATCTTATTGAAATATAAACCCTCTTGAGCAGTGTTTATTATTACATAGTAATCCAAATGCAAATGAGTACTTTATTTTGTCTGACCATCACATTAGCCCTTCATATACCTGTGATGTAAAAACTCAGATGTTAATTGCTAAGTCATCTTCATTTCATATTTTTCTGTCAGATTCCTTCATAGTTATTAGCTACAACATCAGGAAAGGCTGAAATGAGGGTCCCTCCCTTAATTCTTTAGGTGTCTCAAAATTCAAAAGACCTACACACATTCCCATGAGAGTACCCGAAAACAGCAAGATCTGCAAACCCTTCACTTATGAAGAGTAAGGAGAAAAGAACTGGTACCAAATTAAGCCTATTCATTTGTCTGATATGGAATACGTTGCACTGGGCAAAAAAAACAAGAGCCAATTTTTTCCTTTCTTTGGTTTTTAAGCTCATGTAGCAAACCCCTCTTTTTTACTAGGCTTTTGCTAAAATCAACATTTCCTAGCATCCTACTTTGACCACATTTTGTTGGAAAGAAATTAGCCAGCATTTTAGGGATACTTATCATAGAAAAAAAGAGAGATGGAGATAATATTTTCAGATTATCTTTATGTCTGGCAAAAACTCCTTAACCAAATGGCAGCCATTTTAAAAGACCCACTGTTAATATGCCTTAAAAATTGCTTTTCCTGGTGCAATGATGACTTCATAGGGTCCCACCCACTTTGCCATGCCTGGCCAATGACATCCATTTGCAAAACCTGTAAGGTTAGTATTACCAGTGTCCATAGAATGAGCTGACACTTTCTAGTGACCTTTTAGCCTTGACTTTAATAGCCCCATATACTTCTTACCAATTACCACTGATCTAAATAACAATCAAGTAAATAAACAACAAATATAAATGCTTCATTTTTTTCATAAAAGCCCTACATTAAAGACTAAACAAATATAAATACTTCATTTTTTTCATTAAAGCCCTACATTAAATACTAAACAAATATAAATACTTCATTTTTTCATAAAAAACCTACATTAAAGACCTGCATTAAGAAAACAATAACTCTATGAAATACACAAGGTATTTCATTCATTCACAATAGCATTTAATCTGAGGTAAAAAGTAAACAAGTGACCTGCCCAAATGATCTGTCAAGTAAGATTCTTTAAAATAACCCAAGAATTCTTGATTCTAAACCTCTTGTTCTAAGCTTAACATTCTTGCTTTTCCTAGCTGAATTAGAGTATCACACTAAGAAATTATTTTTCCTTCCAAGACTGGCCTTGTCATAATTTGTCCATAGATAGTGGCACCTTTCCCAGAGAAAAGAAAAAATAACGACTAAAAGGGAATATATCTGAAACAGAAAAAAAAAAAAAAAAAAAAAGCCTCATTACCCTGAGGCCAGTATACACTTTAGTCTTTGGTTCTAGTTTGCAGTATGTATTGCAGACTTGAAACCTTAACTGCATGGCACAGTGGAATCCACATGATAAATCCCTATGGAATTTAGTCAGAGCCTCTCATGCCTAAGGGATTAATGCACAAAAGCCCTGAGAACTGGGATAGTTTTCCTGGTAGAGCAGAACCCATACAACAGGACTCAGTAACTCTGCATCCCCCCGCCTTTCCCACCCCCCACCATTCATCTCTCATTCAATTTCCAGCTCTATGGTTTTCATGCAGAAAAGAGTTAACATAGCAGGCCTGAACAGCTGTCCTTGGAAAGACTGGTAATTGGCTGTCATCTGGGAACACAGATTTTTAGAGGGCTCCAACCAGTAACTGGTAAGATTGGCTCACTGTGCTTAAACTGTGCAAACAATGTGGTTGATGCTAAACAGCTACTTTCCTTCTGGGAATCAGGAATTTTGCTACATGCTAGGCAAAGACTGTCTACATGACCAGTCCCCTGTAAAAACCTTGGGTACTGACTAATGAGCTTTCTTGGTAGACATTTCACACACTGTTGCAGATCATTGCTAGAGGAATTAAGTACATCCTGTGTAATCCCTTTGGGGTAGGACTCTGAAAACTTGGTCCTGGGTTTCCCCTAGACTCTGCCCCATGTACCTTTTCCTTTTGCTGATCTTTTTTTTGTATCTTTTCTACTGTGATAAATCAAAGCTCTGAGTACAACTATGTGCTGAGTCCTGGGAGTCTTCTCAGCAAAGTACCAAACCTAACAGTGGTCCTAGGGACCCCAACACAGCTGGTATAGGGAGAGTCAATAAGTAACCTACCACCACCACTAGTTTCACCTCCATCCATCTCTCCTCTTTCTACCCCTCTTTGTTTAAGCAGATCCAGTTCCCTGAGTCAATGCTCAAATGTCAAAGTGATCTTCCTAAAAATTCCTCATTTTATAGTAATGGGGGTGAATTTATTTAAATTGCTACATGGAAAGCAGGATAGTGTTTGTTGAAGGAGTCACTACTCAGAGGAATAAGGAATAAACAGCACTAATCTCTTTTGAGTTCCTTTCTAAGCTGTCTGAGCATCAAGTTTCCCAGGGACAAGAGCACCCAGGCTCACCACAAACTAAAAGAAATGCATTTCTGACTTATTCACAACTACCACTGATTAGTCTCACTTTCTATAACTGTACTACTGTAGAAATTAGTGTTTAATACTGGTATGTGTTCCACCTGAAAACTGATTGATAAATTCAGCCCTTTTTTTAAATCTAAATTTATATATGCATGATTCCATAACAGCCATATTTCCAACCTGGTTCATGTGGCTGACTTAACCCTACCCATTAGTTGGAGTAAACCTTGGCTAGTGAGTCTTGAGATGTCCATTATGTTTCAGTTGCTGCTCCTCATTCTGCCTGTTTCTCCACCCATGGTACTTCTTGATGCTTTTCCTCCATGCAAAGCGCCAGATGCTAAACATAAAACACCAAGACACAGCATACATGGCTACCCCCCCAGCCTTCATAAACCACTTGGGCTTGGGTGAGACCATTTCACAGAAAAGGAGGTGAGCTCCTAAACTAATCCTCACTCCAGTGAAGAGAGCCACAAAGAGGAAGTCCACCACATCTCCAGTGAAACTGTGGTAGTGTCCTGTTTCACGAAGAAACCAGCGCATCTGTAGCAAAGGATTGGTAATCTCACTTCCAAAGAGGACTGCATTGACCTCTGTGCCTGACTCTCCAAGCACCAGGGCCATGATTATGCCCAAGATACTCAGTGTGTGGTGAGCCAGCATCAGGGCACCCTCAGACTGGAAGTAGATGCACCAGCCCAAGTCGAAGATGAAGTAGCCCAAGGTGAGACACAGAACGTGCACTTGGAGAGGTGTATTGGCTGAACCTGAAATAAACGAAGACAGAAGCAGATTGGGTGACTAGGGATTGTGCTGCCTTACACAGGGATACTATGTTGTTGTCTCTCACACCTTTTTAAATCATTGAAAGCAAAAACAATGGCATACATATGTTTTTTAACGACAACCAAAGAAAAATCTAAAACTGTGGTCTTTTTCAAACCATGTTACAGGCCCTAGGCAATGCTATTTTGATGAAACAGATCTCAATAAGTGATTTGAACACCAGCAATGATCTCAGTATCCTCTTTATTGTAGCAGCATAAAATTGAGTTATTTTGTTCTTTCAATTAAAATCCTATGGTTTATTTTCTTCCCTTATTTTTATTTTTGGCCAGCAAAAGGTCTGCTTCCAGAGCTTTTAGTTATCCTGTCCTGAATGTCAGATTCAATTATTGGACACTGGGGACCCTAACCCATCTTGAAAGTGGACTTTAGAAAGAATCCCAGAAATTAGTGTGTTCCTTTGTCCAAGAACACAGGGTGCAAGGATCTGGCATGTTCAAATCCATTAAGAACCTTCATATAAAACACAAAGATTAAGTTGCTTTCATATCAGTTTGACACTTTGGGGAGAAACTCAGAAGTTCAGTATGGAAATCTAAGCAAATTTAAAAAAAGAATCTAAGGTATTTTAAAAAATCTTATCCTAGGGGAGTTATAGACTGAATTGTGTCACCTCAAAAATCATATGCTAAAGCCCTAACCTTCAGTATCTCAGAATGTGACAGTATTTGGAGATAGGGCCTTTAAAAAGGTAACTAAGTTAAAATAGGGTCATTATGTTGGGCCCTAATCTAATGTGACTGATGTCCTTATAAACAAGGAGATTAGGACATAGATACACTCAAAGGAAAGACCGTGTAATGACAGCAAGAAGGCAGCCATCTGCAAGCAAAGGAACAAAGACTCAGAAGAAACCAACCCAGCCAACACCTTGATCTTAGACTTCTAGCCTCCAGAATTGTTAGAAAATAAATTTCTGTAATTTAAGCTACCCAGTCTGTAGTATTTTGTTAGGGCAGCCCAGCAAACTAATACAAGGGGATATAATTTTTGTATTCTAAAAGTAACACTTGTACATCTACCAGCTTAAAAATTAATGTAGCAGTCCCAAATAATGAGTCATTGGTTAAATGATGGTTAATGCATATAACACAATATTATAAATAATTAAAAAGAAAAAGGAAGATTTATATAAACATGGAAAGATGATGTCCTCTAAATATACAATCAAATAAAAATTGCAGGTTACCAAAACCTATGTGTAATAGAGTCTCTTTGGGGGTCGTGGTGGAAGAAGTTGATATTGGCTCCATGTTTTATACATTTTGATGAATTACAATATAACAAGCATTTAAAATTTGTTTTAAAAGAGTTATGAAAAGCAGAAACAATAGGTGACATTTATCAGAGTTAAAATAAAGAATAAAAACTCCCAATGCAAATTATAATGGTAATTATTTTTCAGTATCGTTTAATATTATACAAATTCTGTGAAAAATCCCATCCTTCTACGGCTAACCCCCAAATGATAAATCTTAGGAAAAATCCTCTGTCTCCCACCTACCTGGGTACGTAAAAGGCCAAGGACCATCAATGAAGCCAATATAAGCTGAGAGGCCTATAGAGAGGACTCCATGGGTGAATGTAACCAGCCGGCAGCTCCACTCATAGCTTCGGTGCTTATTCAGGCGGCAGAAAGAAATGTAGAGGGAGAGCCAGGCCCCTAGGCTGCACAGCACCTGCAGATACAGAGCTAATGCCATCCTATAATGAAAAGACCAAAACCAGAAAAACAGCCTAAGAAATCAGCATTGGGTCCATTTGTGTATAATCTTCATTCCTACTATAGAATAGTGCAAAAATATTGCCTTCATTGAAGCACTTCTTATCTACACAGCCAAGAATCTTCTATTTAAGTGTGGCCATATTTTATTTCATCATTATTATTTTTTATGGTGATATTGGTTTACAAAATCTAGTAAGTTTCAGCTGTACACTTTAATGGTAAGGCATACATATATATATTTACACTGTGTGTTCACCTCCCATAGTTGTAGCTATATTTCTGACTCCACGTTCTTAAAGATAACATGTTGGCAACTGGTAAAACGTGTAAACTGAAAACTGCATTGTGAATTAGTAGACTAATGTAACAACACATCGTCATAAGTAAATGTGATGACTGACCTTGGATGATGATATATGAGTAATATAATACATGTATCAGATAATGTGTTCACATTTCAAAAATCTCAAGAAACTGTCATGAAAAAACACCACTACATTTGTGGTCTCTGCTAGAGATCATATCACACATGGCAGTTTAATGTGGTTTTAAGTTGACACTAAGCTGAAGTTTAGATTTGGGTCATGGGTTTATCAGTCAAAATCGAAACTTGAGGTACACCTAAATACAGAACTAAACAGAGTTCAAACATTTTGGAAGGGAAAAAAAATCTGGTTCTATTCAGTTATGAAATCCAACTCAAAGACCAACAAAGGGGGAAGTTGGGTCCTGAGGTACAAGTGGAAGGTTCTTGTTGAGATACACAAATATTAAAACAATTATTGAAAAGCAAAAATGAAACAGAAAACTACACTTTGAAATTTGTCCTGGTGACAAAGATATCAAGAGATAGTAACTGAGTCAATGTAGTCAAATAGAATTAAAATCTAAAAATAATCAAGATGTTATTAATATTCATTAGCTCCTCTTGAAGGTACAAGTAAAGTCAGAAACATTTCAGATGTCTGTCTCATCTCAGCAGGAATTTTCTGCATGGCTACACTTATTGCTTAATCCTACTCTGACAAGTGAAATAGTATCTGTGGACTAACAAACTTCAAAACACAAGCGACTCCCAAGAATGCTATCCAGAGAGGGATCTATCAAAATCAAGTTCTATATAGCTTTCATCTGAAATCAGATTTCTATTCAAGAAAACAGTAGGTGTCAATCATAGACGTGAGTTCCAATTCTCTCTCTGACTCTAACTAGCCAATAAGAGTGTGTGGGCAAATCACTTTATCAAAAAAGGTGAAGGGATCAAGAAATAGAAATTGGTAGTTACAAAACAGCAACAGGGATATAAAGTATGGCATAGGGAATACAGTCAATAATATTGTAATAACCATGGTGCCAGGTGGGCACTAAACTTATTGGGTGGATTACGTGGTAAGATATATAAATGTCTAACCTGTATGCTGTACACCTGAAACTAACAAAATAATACTGAATACCAAGGCGTAATGAAAATTTTTAATTAACATAAAAAAGCCTCTATAATCTGGTCCAGTTCTGCGATAAATTTTGTAAAACACCTAGGCCAACTTTCTGAGTAAGGGCCAGAAATACAAAGTACCCAGAGTGAAAAGAACAGACCGACCTCTCGTTTCCTTGTAAAGCTCAAGGTCACTAGCCAGGAATGCGGCTCAGCTCATTTGGATATGCCAATTAGTACTTTGCCAGTCCTCTCCCCTGAATTCTAATTCCCTGGCAGAGCAGAGGGAACAGCAGCCTATTGACAAATACTTAAAGGAACAGACATTTGTAGACGGCAGAGTCAACTCCGTGACCTTCGGGTGAAAGAATGGAGGGTGTTCAGAGGGACGTTGCAGCTCAGAACTCCAAGCCTCCTGCTGCTCGTGCCGGGCCGCATTCTGGCGCTGAGCGTCGGGCGGGCCCCTGGCCCCGGCGGGAGAGCCGGCGAGGCCGTGGCGAGCAGCGACCTGGGCGCCCCGGCGCCGCGAGCGCAGCCCCCTGAGGCGGGCCTGCGCGTCACCGGCCACGCCCGGCCGCCCGGGGCCGGACCGTTAGGCCCGCCTCCGCCGGGCGCCTGACCCCGGCGCCCAAACACGGAGGGAGGGACCGCCCCTCAGAGGCCAGGCCGCCCGTCCGCCACTGTGCCCAGCAGCCGGCCGGGCGCCTCCCGCGCGCTCTCACCTGGCAGAACGGAGAGCGAAACCTCGGGCGTCTGGGGCCCGGGGCGCGGCGCCCGGATCCCAGGAGCAGGAAGCCACAGGAAGAGGGGAAAGGATGAGGCCCTGACGCCGGAGGCGCCGTGCGCCTGGGGGCACCTGGTGGCTGGGAGGACGGAACGCAGAGCCGAAGCGGGACGAGAGGTGGTCTGAAAGCAGGCGGAGGGTCCCCCTCCTCTGAAGGCCGGCCTGGGCGTCGGGGGTGGTGATCTGGTGCTGACGTGAGACCTGCAGGCTGTTGCTCTTGCTTGTTGGTTGTCTGTGTGAATGATTATCCATTTCCCCCATCTCTCCCACGCTGGGACACATAGCCCATCCAATAAACTCCTTAGCACCTGCTAAGTGCTTGCCTCTCGACAAGGCACTTTGGATATGCAAGGCGTAGTAGTCCCTGCCCTCATGCTTGAGTCTAAGCTGTGAAACAAGCACACATAAAACTAATTTCCAGAAAATTGCCCAGGCCTGGAAATTAGAAGTTATTCCTTCTTGTTTCAGCCCTGTCCCCAACTTGGCAGTACAGCATAAGATTTAAGAGGAAACCTGGCTTGATTACTGAATGTATGTCTTTGGTCAAGTTATGAACTTTTCTGTGCCTCATGTTCTCTATAGAACAAGGACAGTAATAATAGTTATCTCGTAAGGTTCTTGTGAGAAATTTTACACATTTTACATGTGTGAAGTGCTTATAAACAATGTCTGGCACACGGAAATGACTACATAAATGTTAATTATTGTTGTCACTTTCGGTAAATTCTTTCTTCTCTCTGGATCTATTTAATAGCAAGTTTGAAGTGAGGACCAAATGTAAGTATACTCAAATGAAGTAAAGGAGGCATCTGGCTTGATCAGCACAGGCGCCAATGAGGTGCTGAAGGGGCCCAGACACTCATAAAAGCAGAAGACCTTGAGCAGATGAATGAGCTTAGGCTAGGTCTGAGGAATAGCAAGTAGTCTAATTTTGGTCATTTGTCTTGCCAATCCTTTAAGAGTAAGGAGTACACTATTTTCATCTTTATTTTCGTAGTACCTGGTACGAAGCCGGTGTAATAAATATTTGCTGGTTGAATGAATGGGAAATGAACCTGGAAGAGTATATTGGAAACATACTGTAGCTCATAAATCTTATTATGTATACCACTTGGGAAGTTTTTAAAAAATATCCTTTGTGCAGGCTGCACCTTAAAAATAATTTAATAGGACTGTTGTGGGCCCCAGGAATCTGTATCTTTTAAAATTTGCCAGAGGTCATTTAGATGATTTGTGATGTTTGAGAATAACTACTGTTAGATGAGCTAAAATAGCTGATGCCAGTCTGAGGCATCTTAGTATGCAGATAATAGAAAACTTGTGATGCTATGGGGCCAGGGAATAATTTTATCATGTTCTCCAAGCCCTTGCCACTGAAAGTGTGATCCACGGGCCAGCAAAATCTGTATCACCTAAGAACTTGTTAGAAGCACAGAATATCAGACCCTAAACCCAGACCTACTGAATCAGAATTTGCATTTTGACAAGGTCCCCAGTGATATATATGCACATCTGGGCAGTATTTTTCAACCTTGATAGCACAATAAAATCACTTTAAAAGGACCATTAAAAAATTCCCAATGCCCAGGCCACACCCCAGACAAAATAAATCAGAATTTGTGTGTAGCTATCTTTTTAAAGCTCTCCAAGGTGATTCTAATGTGCAACAAAAGTTGAGAATCCCCGCTATATAGGCACTCAATAAAATCAGTATAAGATGAATCAGAGAAGACAACCTGTGACAAGTGGGTTGGAATAGACCAGATAAGAGGTAATGATAGCCTGGAGAAAACACGAGAATATCCATTTCACTAAATGGATAGTATGCAAATATCAACCTTTTTCTCATTTTTTATTGTTGCAGAATTTTTTTTATTCTAGTATTCAAATCTGAAACTTTTTTCTTGCTGCCACCATTTCCTGGAAAAGAATAGCATTTTAAAGGCTTCAAGAGTCTAAAGGCTCAGTGAGGGGAGAGGGAAGGTGCCAGTTCTTCCAGACTCTATTAGGCCTTTATCTTAGGGTGATTGAGATTCCAGAGTTAAGCTTCATATAAATTAAATTTTATTAATTTATATATATTTAGGAACAATTCTTGTTTCATCAAAGCAGATCCTAATCAATAGCAGTATGCCCCAGAAAATTTCTGGGCTGTTAGGGAGAGCAGGTGACAAGAGGCTCTTCACCAATTTACTTGAATAACAGTGACAATAATAATCATTGCAATAATAGGTGATATTAATGTACCAGGCATTGTTTCAAGCACTTTATATACATTCTTTTAATTCTCACAAATCTATGAGTTACTCTATTGTTACTCCCTTTTTACAGGTAATAAACTGAGGCACAGAGCGGTCATGGAGCTTGCCCAAGGTGACATAATTAATAGGAGGCAGATTTTGGTAGGAACCCAGACAATATGGATCTTGAGCAGGGGTCCCCAACCCCCGGGCTGCAGACTTGCCATGTTAGGAATTGGGTCACAGCAGGAGGTGAGCAGTGAGCCAGCAAGGGAAACTTCATCTGTATTTGCAGCTGCTCCCCAGCACTAGCATTTACCACCTCACCTTCAGCTCAGATCATCAGGCATTAGATTTTCATAGGAGCACCAGGCCCTGGTGCCAAAAAGGTTGAGGACCACTGCCCTGGAGATCACGATCTTAATCACCAAAATATATTGCCTCCATTCAACTAGAATCTCCTCCAGAGGCACACTATTTTTTTATGTATTCACAGCTCTTTACATCAGTGAAGGGCATTAGAAGTTCTTTAGTGAGAAAAAAATGAACTCAATTTTTAAAAATCTTAATTGCCTATTATATGCTAGTCATTATTCTAGTAATGGGGATACAAAGAAAAAAAGACAGCCTCAACTACAAGGAGCACCCCACAGTCTATCAGGAGAAGCAGAACAGTGGGGTCAGTAAATGTGCTACATAATAGGAGTGCACTGGAAGCAGAGGCACTGAAACCAGATGCTCAGGATAGGATTCTTAATTTGAGAACTGTGATTACATGTATTCTCTGGGTAGTCCAGACAGAAGTCCTTAGTCTTAGGAGCCCACAGCTGGGCCCACTGATCTTGAGTCAACTAAAGAGCTAAGTATGAAATTTGAAAAGCAGCAGCAACAAATTTTTCCTCTTTCTTTTTCCCTAGACAATGAGTGGTTGTTGCCCTTCAATTTTCTGTCTGATTAGATGTTGAAAAAGCTAACCAAGCTTAGGTTAAACTTCATTGGAATTATGAGTTTTATGGAATTATGCACACTTGAAAGGTAAGTTGATGCTTACTTCCAGATTTGAATCTATTCAGTAATTGTCCAAGTCAATGGACAATGAAAACTACTGATGGCTGAGCAGTTAGGCTATAATTCTGTTTATTTCTTTCATTAAAAACCATGGTCAAATAGAGAACCCTGAAATATACCCCCACAAATCTAGGCAACTGATCTTTGCCAAGGAGCTAAGGCAATACAACGGAGAAAAGATAGTTTCTTCAACAAATGGCACTGGAACAACTGGACATCCACCTGCAAAATAAATAAATTAATTAGTTAATTAATTAATTTAGACACAGACCTTACACCTTTCATAAAAATTGACTAAAATGGAGGATAGACCTATAAAACTCCTAGAGGATAACATAGAAAACCTAGATAACCCTAGATATGATGATGACTTTTCAGATACAACACCAAAGATATGTTCCACAAAATACTTGATAAGCTAGACTTCATTAAAATTAAGAACTTCTGCTCTGCAGAAGACAATATCAAGAGAATAAGAAATGGATTTAGTGAAATAGATATTCTCGTGTTTTCTCCAGCCACAGATTGGGAAAACATATTTCAAAACACACATCTGGTAAAGGTCCATTATCTAGACTATACAAAGAACTCTTAAAACTCATCAGTAAGAAAACAATTAGGTTGAAAAATGGGCTAAAGGCCTTATAGATACCTCACCAAAGATATACATATGAGAAATAAGCATATGAAAAGATGCTCCACATCATAAGTCATCAGGAAATGCAAATTAAAACAACAACAAGATACCACTACACATCTATTAAACAGCCAAAATCTGGATCATGGACAACAAAATGCAGGTGAGGATGTGGAACAACAGGGACTCTTGCTGGTGGAAATGCAAAATGATACAGTTGCTTTGAAAGACAGTTTGGCAGATTCTCCTAAAATTAAATATACTCTTACTGTACAATCCAGCAGTCATACTCTTTGGTATTCACCCAAAGGAACTGAAATTTTATATTCCCATAAAAACCTGCACACAGATGTTTATAGCAGCTTTATTCAAAATTGCCAAAACTTGGAAGCAACCAAGTTGTCCTTCAGTAGGTGGATAAATGGATAAATAAATTGTAGTACATCGAGATAATAAAATATTACTCAGAACTAAAAAGAAATGAGCTATCAAGCCATGAAAAAAAAACATGAAAAAACCTTAAATGTATATTACCAAGTGAAAGAAGTCACTCTGGAAAGGCTCTGTACTATATGATTCTAATCATATGACATTCTAGAAAAGGCAAAACCATGGAGACAGTAAAAAGATCAGTGGTTGCCAATGGTATAGAGGGCAGAGAGATGAGAAGGCAGAGCACAGAGGATTTTTAGGGAAGTAAAAATACTCGGTATATTATGATGATGAAGATATATTATTATACTTTTGTCCAAACCTGTAGAATATACAACACCAAGAGTGAACTCTAAGGTAAACTATGGACTTTGGGTGATTATGAAGTATTAATGTAGGTTCATCTTTGGTAAAAGAAAATATCTTTTCTGATGATTGATGTCAATAATGGGGAGAGGATATGCATATATGAGGACAGGTAGTATGTAAGAAATCTCTGTAACTTCTTCTCAACTTTGTTGTAAACCTAAAACTGCTCTAAAAAATAAGTTTTGTTTTGTTTTTTTAAGTTCAAATGGGTTAAAACCAGAGTCTTAGTGTAGATCAACTTTTAGCACTCACCTGAGAAAAGATGTCAAGGTAACCAGGATTGCTGTAGGAAAGGGTCAGCTCTGACACCCATGAGTATGTAAAGAAGAGAACACACGCGCGCGCACACACACACAGAAAGGCTCATGGCTGGTAGAGTAGTCCCTTTATGTACTTAAATTACTGCTAACGACTCCTCTTGCTGTCTCTTTGTTATATACTGAGCCCTTTTCAATTAGCTCCTTTCTTAAGAAACTACTACCAATAGGCATTCTACTACTTCATGCCATGAAATATTAGTCTTCATATAAGCCCCATTCAGACATTAAGAAAAATTAACTCTTGATCATTATGTGTAGATTTTCCACTTGGATATAATTATTTGCAACAAATATCTATTTCTTAGTTTTTCCTCTTCAGCCATTACATTTTTTGAAGGACCTCCCTTTCCTACAGGTCAGTGTTTACCTTAAGAATGGTAACTATTTTAACCTAAGAAAAGCCATAGGATAGCTTTCCTTCCCCTCAAGCCACTCACCAAGATTCACAGTGCATTTCAAAGCCAAATAAATATGATTATTAAATCATTTTTTGCCTCAAATATCTATTGCCTTCCATTGTGAATTATGAATAATTGACCTTCAGGATATCTGAGATATGAGCTATTAGCCTCAGGCTCTACCTCTTAAGTCTCTGAATGACTTGACCTTAACTATTCACCATTCTCCCACTTGCAAAAAGAGGAAACTAATCTCCTGCCTCCTCTGCCTTCAAGGAAGTTCTGTCAAAAAGAATAAGAACTGTGAACTCTTCAGAGCCCTGTACTAATATATGTTATCTTTAGCATCAGTTTGGGGAGTAATAGACTTAATGCATCAATCTGAAACATTCTCCCCATCCCATTTCAACACATTTCATCATATGCACTCATATTCCCCCATAACAAAAGACACAGAATAATAATCTGAATTTCTTATCAATAGTGGAATAGTTTATAACATCACTATACAAATGTATTTAGGAACAGTGAGATTCCTTTGAATCTCAGCATTTCCTTGGATATTCAGTCTTTAAAAAGAGTTACCATTTCTACAATGGCTTCATGTTACATCTCTACACACTGGCCCACAAGGAAGGAGACTAGAGATAATGTTCCTGGGAAGTTAAGAAGGATTCCCAGCCCATATGGGAACTCTTTATAGAGCTAGCACAGTATTTTACACTTTGGTGTTTTTTCCTTTTTTTTTTTTTTTTAAGAAGATAAAATATTAGAGACATCTTCAAAATTCACACCTGAGTTAAACATTTTGCTAGAAAATTCCATATTAAGAAAAGGAGAACATAATGCGAAAACAGGAAAGGGCTATATATAGGTATTTTGCTAGTATAACTATTTTTGTTTGCCTTTCTGTTCTTTCTTCTGCAGCCAGGAGAAGGAAGAGAGAATGAGAAGGAGAAACATAGGGAATGAGAGAAGAAAAAAGTGCTCCTGAACTCTGGGACAGATTGAACAGACAGAAGAGCATCTGTGAGCAGAGAAATGTGACCCCAGGACTGAAGAACTCAGCCTTCTGTAAAGAGGATGGAACTTGGAGAACACAATCATGTGTGGATCTGGTTTTAGACAAGGGGGCAGGACTAAAGAGAAAATGTGGTGAAAGAAGAGTTAGTCAGACAATTTGGTTGACTAAAGAACACATCAAGGCTTTGGTGCAGAAATCAAATTCAAATCTTTTTACAGATTTTAGAATCAGTTTGGATATCATGGCTAGGTTCAGAGTCAAAACAATTATCTCTCTGGTCATTTGGGACCCCAGGCAAATGGCTGTCCCCAGAATGAGTTAGAGAATAATGACGAGAAGTCCTTTCTCTGAAACACCACAGTGATGCCATCTGAAATATTTAGAACTAGAGGATAAAGGCACAGGCAAGGAAGGTGAATATGGTCAACCCCTAGGATTGATATATATATTTCAAGAACACTAGGAGTCAACACATGGTTCAATCACAGTTTGGATTTCCAGAGATTCTTGCTCATGAAGAAGGCAAGAGTTTAGTTTCATTGATAGTGGGGATTGTCTTCTACTCTTCTGAAGTCATCTGTTCATACAGAGAAGGAGTGACTGACTCCCTTCCTTCCAATGGGAAAAACAGGGCCTGGTGGAATGGGGGAAACTTTTTAGTCTCAGTGGAGGTAAGTGGGATGATTCCATCGGTACCAAGACCTGGAAGGGAGAAAGAAACAAGTCAATTATAAAGCTGCTAATATGATGAGGAAATATGGGAATGGGCAGTGATAAGTTTCTAAGTATAGGGTTTCTTTCTGGGGTGATAAAAATGTTCTGGAATTAGATAATGATGATAGTTGTATAACCTTGTGAATATACTATAAAATACTGAATTGTATATCTTAAATGAGAAATTTTATGGTGTTTGAATTATATCTCAAAACAATTTTTAATGTACATTATATATATTTTTAATTTTTTGGTTGGGGTTGTTGAGGACCTCCAACTTTTGGGGTTATGCTAAAATTGGCCAGTTAGAACTGGCTGCCTTGCTGAACTACTTCAGTTTGGACAAGTGAATTCATCTCTTCCAACAAGCTAGGTCTTTAGCTTACTACCTAACTTTCAAATCTCAAGGCATCAACTTTGAAAATATTTTTTAGAGTGGATTCTTTGGTCCAAGAGGCTAATTTCCCCCCACTGTATCCCAGGTGGGAACATGAGATAGGGAGCAGCACCACTTTCTTCTCTCACTGTGTCAGCCACACCTAAAGCTCAGGCTCACAACAGAACACCCCAGGACAGGGTTATTGGCATGAAGTGCAGAACTCCTAAGCCCAGTGAAAGGTCTGATATGATAAGAGTATTTGGAAATTTCCATCTTCCCACTGAGGATGGGAATTTTGGGTTTGTTGATATGAGCTCCTTGCCAGGACTGCTCACTGGCTGAAGATTCTCTTTTAAATCCCACTCCCTAAGGATAAAGTCTGGTCTGGCTCTCCACTTTGTCTCCTCTCTGCCATTCCATTCCCTTTTTCCAACCCCATGACAGTTTTCATTCCCAAGGTTTTGACCCAGTGTCTCACATGTCCCTTAGCTCTGCTGAAATGTCACTGTACCCTTCCATTCCATCTTACCCTGAAGAGTTAAAACTGGAGGAGGAGTTCACTGCTGCTTTGGAGTTATTTTGAGATGTGGTTGGGCTGCTGGTGTGGAGTCCTGAGCTAGGAGACGAAGGCTTGCTGTTATTCCCAGGGGAACAGGATGATGTTACTAAGGATGAGGAGAAGCAAAAACAAGAGGAAAACAATGCAGCTGGTTATTGGGACCTTGTGACATAGCCCTTCAGACATGTATCCACAAGGGGGTATTACCTCCCTAGCCCCCATTTCATTTGACTACTTTCTGCCATATTAGCATCAGCACCTGGGCTGGAGTGCCTCCCATCATAAATAGGCTGCTCAAATCAGGCCCTGGAGAGTTGCATGGCTGGTTCTGCAAGTCCCAGACTTACTAAACTCAAGGCCAGATGCCAGAATCATCCTACTCCAGTACACACCCTGGGCTGGGCCTGTACAGTCCCAGATCCAGAGGCAGGACAAGAAAAAAAACAAAACAAAACAAAACAAGAAAACAAGAAACCTCAGAAAGGAAGAGGGGAAGAAAGAAAGAAAAGTACACAGTGAGGAAAAAGAGAACCTGAAAGCACAATTAAAGATTGCCACCCTCTCTAGTGCTCCCACCTGGAAACAAACAAAAGGTACATGGTCTAGACGATGCGATTCTAGGTCCTGGGCTAAGCAGTTCTGTGGCCTGTGGCAACTCACTTCACTTCCCTGAAACTCATTTTTGTCCTCTGTAAAATGGCAGATTTGAATTAAACTGAACTCTTGAATTTGAGTTTCCCAAACAGCATTTTATGGATGAGGCAGCATATTATTTTACCATCCAAACTAAAATACTTTGAAGAGTGAAGAGAGTACTATTGATAGTCATGTCAGGACAAGAGGCAGACAGACACTGGGACTGTCCTGAGCACACCCAGACATATGAGCATCTTATTTGGCTCTTTCAGATGCTATAGGTACTTTTTGAAAAGTGGAGTTCTATACAAAATTGGTTTGGAAAACCCTGTCTTCCTTTAGCCTTCTATACAACAACTTTAGAAACGTATACTGTACTTGAGTGCTGAGAAGTATTGCAATCAAAACGAAACAAACAAAAATGTTTAAACTTTGCTTACTCAGCATTTCCCAAACTTACTTGATTGTGAAAACTTCTTTCTTCCATCACAGACTTTAATATCCTTTGAAATACATTTAGGGAATGCTAACTTAGGTAAGTCCCTTTCAGTTCTAATGTCCCACTATTTAAATGAATTCTTGTATTATTCAGAAACTTAATTTTAAAGCTCACCTGTTCCAGGCATGGTGCTATGGACAGGAGGGATGGAGAGGGGGCCCAGAGACCCAGAAGGAGAGACCTGAAAGGCAAGAGCAGCTTGTAAATGTCTATTTCCACTCCCTCCTCCAACCTTGGATACTCTCCCCAGGATAATGGGGCCTGGACTGTGCAGAGACTAGGGCTTAACTTCTTT
The DNA here is from genome assembly GCA_030015415.1 of Cynopterus sphinx. Lineage (NCBI taxonomy): Eukaryota > Metazoa > Chordata > Mammalia > Chiroptera > Pteropodidae > Cynopterus > Cynopterus sphinx. Next base: position 36,061,341 of record CM057390.1, on the reverse strand, counting down.
GATGATTTCCTACTCTAAACCTACATTTTGTTCCATTTCATAGGAGGGCTTCTGGACCATGTATAGCATCAGCTTTAGCTCTGCCCTCCTCCTATAGCTCCATGCTGCTAACACTAGGCCCTTCCCACCCTGCTGTATGTTACCTGGCAAGGTTTCTCTGGCATTGCCAGGTCAAAGTTTCTGTGCTTGAGTGCTCTGGCAATGAAAGGAGCATACTTCTTGGACAATGCTGTGGCTGACACTGCTATCAGGCTGTCTATTTTTCAGTCCCCACTTCTTCCTTCCTAAAAGACTCCTGCTTTTGCTCAAAGAAGCAGAGCACCAGCCCGAGCAATCCTGTTTCAGGCTTCTCAGCCTGATGTACGAGTGGACCATTGACTCTCTGTAGATAACCAGAGGAGTTAAACTTTGATCTCTGAAGCTTTTCATTTTGCCCTAGAGACCTCATAGCACCATCAATCCAGATTTTAAAAGGACCTAAGACAATTTAGGTCCACACAGTTCAGGTATCTCTGCCTCAGTATTACTCTCCTAGAAATAGAACAAGATAAAATAGAAGAATAGACTTAGGAGGCCAACAGATCTGGGGGTGAGACCTGGCTCCACCACTAAATTCTCTGTGTGACCTTTGGTTTTCTCACCTGTAAGATAATAGTAGTACTTCCCTCATAGTTTCTTTTAGTTAAGATTTAATGAGATAATGTTCATAAAGCTTCCAACAGAATACCTGCCAGAGAGGTAAATGTTAGTTCCCTTCCTTCCTGAAGGAAGCTGTTAGCTGCTGGGTATCTCTAGCTAGATGCTACTCACCTCTTAGTTTTAAATGAAATCTTTATACTTTTTCTCCCTTCATTCTTCTCATGCTAACAGGGAAAACTCTGATGAATGTTTCAAAAGACACTGAAAGGAAGTTCTGCTCAGGAAACTATGATTTGATATTCTTCTCTTCCCTAATTTGGAGCATCTTATCCCAACAGGATGCAACAGGTACTCACTCCTTAATTAATCTGCTATGGTCCTGCTGCTTTCATTTACTTGCCCTTTTACAATGAGCCTCCTCAGTAGGCAAAGGGCCCACAAAGGAGACAGGTGTGGGGCAGCATGGTAAGAGATGTTATCAATAACCCCTCCCTCTTCTTTTCCTCTCCTCCTTGCTGCCACACCTAAGAAATTTGTTGGTGTTTTAAAATAAATAATAATTTAGTCACTGTGACCAGCTTCTAAGATGTTACCTTTCAGAGACAGGTTATGCATAGATAAGCAGACATATATATAGTTTACTCTTTTTAATTTTTTATATAAATGGTAGCAGTCTGCCCACACTGGTCCACAACATTTTGGGGTTTTTTGTTTGTTTGTTTGTTTGTTTTTGCTTAACTGTATATCTTGAAGGTCATTTCATATTAGAAGCAGAAGAAATTATGTCCTAATCCCAAGGAGACTGTGTCAATAAGACCTAAGAAAAAATAATCAGAATATTTTCTCTATCTGCTTCCTTCAGAATATTTTCTTTATCTGCTGCATTAATTACAAGTATTAATATAATTAATTATTAATTATATTAATAATTATTAATATAATTATTTATTTAATGTCTTCCCTACCCCTACTAGGCTATAGACTTCATGAGAGCTGGATGCTGCCTGTGCAGTTCACTGTTACATCTCTAATGTCTACTATAGTGCCTGGAACTTTGCAGGTGCTCAGCAAATATGTGTTGAAAGAGTGATGAGAATGAGTCAGCCTCCTTCAAAGCTCCTCTGTGCCTTCACCACCTTTCTCCATGCTGGTGTCCTGGGTTGGGATTGAACCACAGCAAGAAGCTACCTCCCATCTGCTCTAAATAAAGCCTGACTTTAAAGATTCCAATGTTCTTATAACATGGTCCAGTTTCCTTAACATGGTCTACATGCCTTATGTAATCTAGCCCCTGCCTACACTCCCTCATTTACACTTTCTCTCACCCCTTGGGTTTCAGTCCATTCAAGCCTTCCATTGTTCCTCTCCCTACCACCCCAGCCTCACGGCCTTTGTATGCACTGTTTCCTCTGCCTAAAATGTTCTCCCTTACACTCTCTCCTTCCTGTCCTCCCAACTTAGACTTTCTCCCCATTAATATTCACTCATTCTTCTGCTGTCAGTTTGAACATCATTCTTCAGGGAAGTCCTGACTCCCTGGACTAGGTTAGGCCCCTCAAATACCCATATATCTTCTCTGGAGCCTTCGGCACAAATAGCATTTGTTTATGTGTTTTACCTGCTGGACTGTAAGCCAGAATGACAAGTGTCCTGTATACCACTGTATCCTAATGAAAAATATATGATGGGTGCTCAAGAAATATTTAAAAAAGAAATAATGAATGAAAATCACATTTCCTCAAACTTAATATTTTCAATGGCTCCTCATAGCTGTTAGCATAGTTAGTGTCCATAGCCCATCATTTTCTGGTCCTCATCAATCCCTCTGTCTTATTCTCAAACCCTTGGTTCTAGCCAGACTGAAATGCTTGTGATTCCCAAATGGTATCATGTTGTTTTAGGATTCCATGCCTTCTCACAGACCATTTCTTCTGCTTGCTGTGCTATTCTTCATGCTAATGTCTAATCTGTTCTTCCAACAAAACAGAGAGTCAGCCTTCTCAGACTCCATTTGGGTGTTTTTTAAATCTGTGTCCTTGTAGCAGAACTCCTCAAATCTGCTTTATCCCTTGCATCTATTTCATTGCAGTTTCTTGCCTTTTTCCACCCATCCTTCTCAGTTTCTTCCCTTTATCCTCTTCCTTTGCCCATCCCTCAAATGCTTGTGATCCACAGAGCTGAGATCTGGACTTTCTTCTTTGCTTTCTATGTACAAACTATAGATAAGCTCCTCTTCACCAAAGATTTCAAATTCCATGTGTACATGTATGACTTCCTGATCCATATTTTCATTCCAGCCTTCTCTTCTGACCTCCAGACCAATAATTCCAAGTGCCCATGGACATTGCTACTTAGGTGTCCCACAGGCCTCACTGTACATTATAATAATGGAAATAATTGAAGTCATCACTTTTTTTCTATTCCCAAACTAGCTCCTCTCCTGTGTTTGCTTGTTTTATCAACGGCACCACCATTTACCCAATCAACCCAGTATGAATGCTGAGAGTCATCCCAGAGTATTCTCTTTCCTTCATTGCTCTCTGTACCCCAAATCAATTTTCAGTTTATTAACCAACACCTAATGATTCTACCTTCTAATTATCTCCTGCATCTCTCCTACCTCCCTCATTCTTACCACATAGGTTTGCTTCAGCTCTCACTACTTCTCTATTGGATAACATCCTAACTGTTCTCCCTAGCTCTCGAACCGCCCTTTATGCTGCAGTACTCATTCTAAAAAGCAAATCTGATCATGCCCATGCCCTGCTTAAAAATCATTCGATGACTCACCCAAGCCTTTCAATGTCTTAGCATTGCACACAGTCCCCTCAGTCTGGCCTTTGCAGATCGGTACAGCCTCACCTGTCAACATTTCTCCACGTGGAACCAGCTGCAGTTCCGTGAAAGTGCAATATATTCTTCCTGGTCTACACCACTGTTCTCACACTATGAAAACTCTTCATTCCTTCTTGCCTTTTAGACTCATCCCAGGTATTAATTATCTCCTTGGGGAAGTCTTCTATAACTACTAGCTCCCACAGCTTTGTTAGCTGCTACTACAAAGTCTTCCTAGAGAAATTAACATGTTGTTTATCATTTGTTTATTAGTCTGTCTCCTATACTAGGCAATGAGGTCCTCTAGGAGAGAAGACAGATACTATTTACTTGTGTATCCCAAGCACACTGCACAAAGACCAATATGTAGTAAGATAGTCATAGATGTTTGGTGAAAGAATGAACAATGGTGTAGTTTTATGAAACAGCTATGTCTCACCCCACCAACACTGAATTTCATTCATCCTTGAGTGCTGAAAGACTCAAGGATATCACCATTATCCTCAACTCCCTTAACCTTCAAACACCACTGTCCCCAAGGATAGAGAAGAACTTTCCCACTCCTACCCTCCCAGTACCATCTCTCCCCTGAACAGAGAAGACATTTTCTTCCCCCTAAATTTTAGCCCAGGTCTGCTTGAATTCCAAGTTATTCCCAGCCCTGACTTCTTCTCTGACCACTTCTTGGATATCTAGGAGTCATATACAACTTAATATAACCAGATTTATTCCTCCTGTAGTCTTTATCATCTCAGGAAATAGTAGCATCTTCCAACCAGTTGCTCAGGCCAAAACCCTTGAAGTCATCTTTGCCTCATTTCTCATGCCCCACACCTGAGCTATAAACACATCTTGATAGCGCTACAGTTAAAATATATTCAAAAACTACTTCTCACTACCATGGCTACCACCCAAGCCCAAGCCTCCATCACTCTTAGCCTGATTATTGTAATTCTCCTAGCTTATCTCCTGCTTTCATACAGATTATTTTCTACATGGCAGCCCATGTCAGCCAGCTCAGGTTTCTCTGCTCAGAGTCCTCCAGTGACTTATTTCATGCAAACTAAAAGCTAGGGTCCTTTCAATGGCCTCCAAGACCTTTGGTGGTCTGCTCCCTATTACTTCTTTCCTTTCATTTCCTACTTCTAGTCTTCTTTGCTCTACCCCAGCTACGCTGGCTTTCTTGCTGCTTCTCAAACATGCAAAGTATTCTCACTTACTGGTCTCTCTGCTTGGAACACTCTTTTCCCCAGATATTTCCCTTTCAACATTTAGATCTCTGCCCAAATGTCACTTTATCAGAGAAGTCCCTTCTGACCTCTCTATTAAAAAAAAAACCTACTCCCCACTATCACTTTCCATCTCTTTACCCTTTATTATTCTTCATATTAGATATTTAATATACAGCATGTTTGCTGATTTATTTACTGTATGCCCCCCTCAACCTCCAACTCCACCTTCCCCAGAATGGAGAAGACTTTCTGCCCTCCAGGCATCATCTCCCCCAGTGCTTGACTGGCAGCTTATTTCCTGGCCACTCACCAGACGGGAAGTGTAGATGGGTGATTTGATAGGTGTGGCCACAGGACAGTTGATTCGCTTCTCCTTTTGGCGACGGTTGCAGAACCAGACCCTCACTACCTCCTTCTCCATAGACAACTGCTCTGCAATCATGGAGATCTCCTCTGAGCTAGGTTTGGGGTTCTACAGAGGCAGAAGGAGTAGAGGGTAGTTAGGATAAGACTGAGAATTGGAGTTGGGGGACAGATGTTCCAAGCAAGTGGGATAGAACAACAGGTGAATCAAAAGCTTCAGAATTAAACCTAGAATAAAATACTAGTTTTATCACTTACTGCGTATCCTTAGGAAACTTTCTTAACCTCTCTGAGCCTCAGTCTTATCATCTATGGAATGAGAATAGCAATGCCTACCATAAATGATTATTGTGAGAATTAAATGAAAAAAACATGTGTAAACTGCCAAGCACGGGGTCTGACACATGTTCTCTTCTCTTACTCCTTCCTTCAGGAAAAGTTCTGAAAAGAAGAGTCCATTGGTGAGTTATATGGGGGCAGGAAGAATCCTCAGAACCCATGCTTTCCCTGTGTTCTTTCCTTATAATCTGGTATATTTCTCCAGTGGCACTGCTTCCTGTCCTACCTCAAAATAACAAATGATGAAGTTAAACATGTGAATCCATCAAGATATATATATCACCCTCCCACATCCACCTAATTTTTTATCAAAGCTCCCTTTCTTCCCGTCTATATGCTCCTTTGCCCTTGTTGATCTGAGAACCCTAATGACAAGGAAAAGCTAGCTCTTGTCATCCCACTAGCAGGATACAGCCATCAGATCCTTGAGCCAGATACACTGAAGAATCTGCTAGAGGGGCAGCAGTTCTGGAGGCCTAAGGCCCACAAAGTTGAACTAGGCCATGGGCATGTCCTTTAGGGACTTGTGTGGTACACAGACACAGTTTCTGAAGGTTGGTACTTAAGGAACTGTAATTAAAAGCTGTTTAGACCACACCTTCTTTTCCCATCTCTTCTTCCCCATCTCCCACAGGGCACACATTTGATATTACTAGCTCCCACATACTGGCTTAAGATATGCTTTCATACAAGTTTTTTTTAAAAAATATGTATATAATATGATTTAATTAAATACAATTAAATGTGCATGGAAAAAAGAAATAGAAGGAAATACATTTAGATGGCATTTCCTGATGAATTTTGTCTATATCTCTGTATTTTCCTAATTGTTTACAATAAGCATTTATTACATTTATAATTTGAAAAATATAAAACAATGCATAGAAAATAAAGAATTTATATACAATACCCTCTCTTTTTCTCCCTTTACCTCAAATGGATACACCCTCTTTGGGGACCCTATATTCCATTCTCTATATGTCCCAATGAGAGGAACAATGGGCCCCAAATAGATGTCAAAGCAAGGGTCAGTGGGGAAAGAAGTTCCTGGAACACGAGATGAAGGGCAGACTTTCAGTCAAACACCTGGATGCTTATAGAGGGGGTGTGTCTTTGATTTCTCATGCCTTCCCAGGGCAGGTGTACAATGCCAAGAGGTTGGTGCCAGGGGAATTTAATGTGCTGCTAGCCCACCTATGCAAGTCAACCGACTCTCTCCCACCCAGAGGAGCCACTCACATCTTGAAATCTCTTTTCCAGAGTCAGGCGGATGTTGGTCTCAATGCTGGTGCGTTTCTTCCTCTTCCTACCAAACACTTCATTGAGGGTTGGGTAAGAGCTGGGGGTGCTCACTGAGGGGTCTGATGGAGTAGATTCTGTTGGGAGGTGAAAGAGCAGAGAAAGCTCAAAGAAGTGAATGTATAACTGGTCCAACATTAAAGGTTTTGAGGTCCAGCAACCCTTTTGAGTGGGTTCTGTAGCGGCATTTTCAGGAGAAGGGCTCTCCCCCCCACAACCAGGGGAACAAGAACAGATCAAGAACACTACTTCTCCTCATTGCTCTGGGCAAAGGTTCTTTATGACTCCCACAGCAGTGCCTCCAGTGTTTGCAGTCATGGTTCAGGGACACCCAGACATCATCAGCATGTATAGGTGTGACTAGGTGCAGGCAGAGCTCCTACAAGTAACACCTAAGTCTGTCTTCTACAAGTGTGCCTGGATATGAACATGGAGTACAAAATGAACTGACACTTTGAGATAAAAGCAATAGTACTTGGTAGTAGAATGTTGGTGCCAAAGCCATTTTCTTTTCAGTGTAAGAGTTGGAGCTAAGGCTATGTGGTCAATAGGCAGGGATACCCCTTAGGAAGGATTTGGGGATTAAACTAGAAATGATCTAAAAGGTCCTTTCCCCAAAACCTTAACACCCTCTGATGATATCTCTCACTTAAATGCTTTAATAAAAACTGTAGAAAAGACAATCTGTGAGAGGGTGCTTCCTTGCTGCTTCACGTGTTTCCATGTGGAGAGACTTCTGAGAGTGACATCCCTGGCTGCCAACCACACCCTTTCCACAGTAATCACTCATCTACATATATCTATTGAATAGAGCCCAGCCCTGACACTGGCTTTGCTCTTTTCTTCTCAGCCAGACCAGTGGTTCTCAATCTGCGGTGATTTTGCACCACACTGACTCCCTCAGGGGACATTTAGCAATATCTTAAGACATTTTGGGGTGTTTCGACTGGAAGTGAGTACTACTGGTATGTACTAGGTAAAGACCAAAGATGGTGCTAAATGTACTACAATTCAAATGTCAGCCACTCACAACGAAGAATTATCTGGCCCAAGATACTGATAGTTGAGAAACTCTGTCCTCTGCTATTCCTTGACAGCAAACTCTTCCATTCATTATTCCAAATATTTGTCCCTTGGCTTACACCCTGACCTATTAGAATGCCTCCGTGGCTACCACACCTGACTGAATCCTCCTGCAAACCCCACTCCTGCTGTAAGGCTTTCCTAGTAAGTCTAGCTCAGAGAAACTCCCTGCCCTCTGAAAACCTACTTAAGAATTAGCCAGATAAAGACCTCTGTTGTGTCTACAGCCTCCTTCTCCTAGTAAGACTCTAGAGAACCCACTTCTCTATCCCCTAACCTAGACCTAGTCTAGAAAGCAATCTAGGTATCTGGTCTGCAGACCCAATTTTTGTCTTTGGTGAGCTGTTTAAGTTAGGGAGGGGAATGGGTGCAAATCTTCATGGCCATAGACCTAAAGCCATGCCCTTTAAACGGCTTCATTAGTAATAAAGCTGACATTTTCTTCTCCACTTGCCAATATCCCGTGTCTTATTTCTCCATTGATTCCAGACTCAGAAGGAGAAGAAAGGGGTGTTACGTATTGACTTCCTAAAGCCCCCAAACATACAAGTCACTAGACCCTTCCGTGAAGAATTCTCTAGGGCACCATCCATTCTCACATCCCTGAGGCCTACCTGCATCACTCAGCCACTTCTCCAGTAGTGGCTTAAGCTTACACATGTTCTTGAAGCTCAGATTGAGGGCCTCAAATCGTGAGATGGTGGTCTGGCTGAAGTCGTTGCCATACAGCTTTCCCATTGCCAGCCCCACGTCTCCCTACATGTGGAAATTGAGAGGGAGGAACTTGAGTAATAGGCTCCTTCACTTCTTGGTTAACATCCCCACCATCCTAGCACCAAATACGTACCTAGCAAAACTTCAAAACCCACTTATCACCTTGGCTCTTTTCTAGTTTTCTTTTCCCCTTTAAGATGGAGAATTGTTTTATTTCTCTCTGTAGACTCTGAGTGGGCCACATCCATCTGCCTGGCCCCTTGTCTGGCTCTTGTTTTTCTTCGCTCCACCTGCAATGTCTTCAGTTTCCATACAAATGGCAACTGTGCTGCCCTATTCTCAAGAAATACAATGGGCTTGCCCAAAACACATAGAGCTTCAAACTGCTCTTGAGTCCTGCACTCAGGAAGCCCAGTTCCACTCACTTAACCCAATTTCTTCCATCTCTTCCCACAAAACCAAACCTGTGTGAAGCCCAGCTTAATGCGCCTCTGCTTGAAGGTCTTGGCAAACTTTTCAAGCTCCTCCAGGTCACTGGGCTCATCAGCCCCTCCAGAGCTGGGTAGGTGCTTGGGCACTGAGAGGTGCTGGGACACTTCCAGGTGGGGTTCTAAAGAGGATCCTGGCAGCCCAGGGCGTCCAACTGCCTAAGAGGGAACACAAACCAAGCAGATACACAAATAGCAGATCAAAAGGCATTTTCTGATATTTCATACTAATAGGCATACTTAGAAGATGACAGATCCCTGGCTACGTTGGATTCCTATTTTTTTTTTCCATGGTGTGGAAGTGGAAAGTGGAGTTTCTGTGAAGGGATAGTAAATACCTAGAATAGCCAGGGAGGAAACAGTAGAAGTGTGAAAAAGGAAGGTGGCCTTTCTAGATTTTAGTCTATGACTCATTGTTTGATTCTAAGCAGGTATCTTCCTCCTTTCAGTTTTCCACCATAAAAGGAGCTAGTAGAGTTGTTTACAAAGAATCCAAAAACAAGTCTCAGGATAAGGTAAAAGGTTGTTTGCTTAGCCTGTTTTTTTTTTTTTTTTCCCCACAAAGCAAAGTTATTAAAGTGTTTAACAGGCATTAGCTGAAGATAACAGAGGGCATCTAAGACTCATTATATTAATAGAATTTTCATAAAATATCAAACTCTCGTGACTGCCACTTTATTTTCTGAATGATTTTCTTCCATAAGTAGTTTGTCTATTTGTTTGTTTTTTAAATCAAAGGCCTTCCGGTGCTATCTAAATGCACCTCGATTTCATTTGTGGTTGTCAGGAGATACTGTTTTTTTAGTTTATGTTCACAGGAAAATGGAATCTTAAACCTAGAATCCATGTTGTTCCCATTTGGGGTCAGGAATGAATTGAACTCATGAAGACATCTATTATTTCACAAAGAAGGAAATGAACCCAGGCCTACTGGTCCAAGTATTATGTCCAGGGCAGGGGCCATTGCCCATGTGGATAATGAGTCCACCCTCTTCTCCATCCTTCTTAGTTATTCTTTTCTTAGACTAAGGGTAACTTTATACCTTCTTTCTTCCAAGATATTCAGATTTACCAGTAAGATAGGTATCCTTAGGATAAGGAAGGTAAAACACACACACACACACACACACACACACACACACACACACACACACACACACAAGTTAAAGACTCTTTTACCCAGTGAAGGGTCTTTTAGAACAAAATGGTCTCAAACTATTATGAATTCAATTCTGTTTTGCAGGGAAGGTGTGGCATAGACCAGACCCTTAGGACAAAGCCTCAGTTCTTTCTGAGGCTTCTTTTTTCATTAATTAATTTGTTCTTTCACCTGACAAATACTTATTGAGTTATTTGCTAGATCTTTTCCCTCACCCATTTTCTAGCCAATCAGATGCCAAATTGTATTGATTTAACTTCCCCAAACATCCCCTCATTCACCCCCTCCCCTCTATTCTTATTGCCATAACTCTAAACCAGTCCCTGATTACCACTGTCCAGAATGATGTAACTTTCTAAACAGTTTCTCTGCTTCTGGTCTCTCCTGGGTCTCATATTATAAAATGTAAGAACTGATCTTGAGGAAAGCCATCCAGAGGAAGTGAAAGAGCTTGACTCTGGTGTCTCCATTTCTGTTAGCCACTAGATAGCACCCTCTTTCCATATGTCTTCAGTGGACTCTAAGCCTCTAAAACCTCTTGGCGATCTAGGGGGATCTTAGCACAGAGAAGGAACATTAAGATCTCTGCAATCATTCCCAACTCTTCTGAACACCCATTTCTGCAGAACCATCTAATGTAGATGTGTAGGTTATTTATTGTGCAGATAGGAGAGGAATGGCAGCTACAATACAGCTCTTGCTACCCTTGCCAAGCCATACACCCTGACATGAGGCTGCATCTAGCCAGAGTAAGTTGGCCTTTTTTCTAACTAGCAAACAGGTGCTGTGTAGACTCTTAGCAGCTCTTCAAATAGCCCCTCTTGCAGACCTCAGTCCTCTTTACCCACAAGATGTGCCTACTTCAGGAGGCAATCTAGAAGAGCAAGTCTTAAGTGATGCCCAGAAGTGAGAGCCACTGGCTTTTTAGTCTCTGGACATCAGGCTATGAGACTCTGGTCTTCCCTGGGGAGCTTGGGAGTACCCAGACAGGGCTTGGCATCCCTGAAAAGTTAGCTGACCCCTGGTTCTGAGATGAGTGGTGCTAGATCCTGATCAGAGCTAGAGTGGAGTGCCTGCATTATACAGCAGGATAGCCCAGGAGCTGAGATCACTGGGTTCTTATTCTGGCTCCACCAGTGATATTGAGTTGATCATTTCCCCTAGTTGTGGCTTTAATTTCCCTATGTGCCATCAGTGCTAATCTCTTGCTATTCCCTCTTCTCAGTGGGATAAGTGCACCATCAAAGTGGTGGGGGAAAACCAATGAGCTTAACTCTGTCAACAGCAGAGACATTCCTAGAGGCAACAGAAAGAATGTGTTTGTTTACCTGGGATGTCAGGCCAGGTCCAGTCTGTGGGAGGAGAAGAGAGCTTTGTTGCTGTGGAAAGGGGAGGAGATTTGGCTGCAGACCTGGTTAAAGGGGGAGGGACAAAGGAAAAAATGGATAAGATCCAGGCCATCTAAAAGTCATGCTCTACAACTTTGGAACCATGATAACTGTCTCTACTCCCTGCTACCTAATTAGGTCCCTCAACCACTTCAAGTACTGTGGAGAGGCCCCGATGGGCACTGCCAGGAATTGCCACACACAGGTGGAGGCGAATTAGACACAGGGATAAACAGTTGTAAACAGTAGTCCCTAAACCAGTCCTGCTTGTCTGCCTGCCTGGGATGAGCAAAGGTTGAGGAAGGTCAAGACAATCTGCTCTGGGAACTGATAACCAGAGCTGGAGAAACCCAGGAGAGAAAGAGATGACTACTGAGAATTCAAGCTGAAACTGAGGATTTCTGTTTTGCCCGCAGAAGGAGCTGGGACAGCTACAAAGGCCTAGCCAAATCTTCAAGGATATCAGAATAAGGAGATGGGGCTATACAACTCCAAAGTACAGTGGACAACTGGCCAGAGGCTTTTGGCAGGACATTTTGCACTTGAGAGGAAGGTCGAAGAGAGAAGGAAAGACCAGGGGCTAAGCCTCTGGAAACTCTATGTGGTGGTATGGACTATACCCACTTATTGCACTGCCTGAGGACTACTTTTTCCTTCCCTCTCCAGGAACACTATCCATGAAGAGGTCTTCCTGGCTAGTGGCTGTGACAGTGGCCTCCCTCTAGGATGGGCCACAGCCAGGTCCTCTCACTCTTACTGTGAGGAGGTACCATCAAACTACCAAGTCAAATGATGGGGTAGGTCACCCCAACCACTTAGTATAGAGCAGAACCTTGGGGTCTCTGTTGTCCTTAAGCTGTTTGGGAGTCACTGATGTATAGCATCTGTTGATACTGACCTTTATGCTCCTCAGTCTAAAAAAGTCAGGACTTAATTTTTTCTTGTTAAAATAAATGGGCAAGAACACTGAACTGGGAGTCCAGGGGCCTGAGTACTAATCATAATTTAACATTTACATTGTGTTTTGTAGTCTACAAAATATTTTCACATACATTATTTCAAATAACCCTCAATAACATTGTGAAGTAGAATTTTACTATTTTTTCATTTTAATGGAGGAGGAAATAAAATCTCAGAGAGGTTAAAGTAAGTTTTCCAAGGGCATACAGTTAGTAAGTTTTATCAATGAGTCTTTATGACTCCAACTTTTAAACTGGTTTTGTTTGTTTATGTTAGTTTTTTGCCCTGCATCATATGTTGGCCTTATTGGTTATATGCCTGGGTCTATTTTATATCACTATCTTCCAAAGAGAAACTGAGTTAAGTATTCTCTTCCCTTTCTTATTCCAGAATTATGCCAACTTTAGCCAAAATAAATACTTAAAGTTTCAAATACATTTTCATTCATCATCATAGTAATACTCTAAGATGACCTGGAAACTAAGAATAGGAACTGTAATTTAGGCAGGTGCTAAAGAAGGAAGGCACAGTTCTATCTTGTTTGGATTCTATAGCTTACATTTCTTCTTTCAGTTTTGGACCTACCTGGTAAAAATAGGAGAGGGAGAGGCAGTACTATGGATAGCAAAGACTTGTGTTTCAGACAGATTGCTCTGTCACTTTCTAGTAGGTCATTAGAGGTATAATATAATTACCTACCCTACAAAGTTGTTTTGAAAAATAAATCAGAAAAATCACTCAGCAGAGCTCCTGGAGTATTATACTCAAGAAATGTTTGCTATTGTTAGCAATACTCTAAGCCCTTTACTCTAGCCAGCCAAAAAACAAACAAACAAACAAACAAACCCCAAAAAACAAAACCCTGAAAATCCTCTCTACAGCCTGTAGGTGGCACTACTGCTCTACCCAAATAGAATCACAGTTAAGCTTCCAGAAGGACTTCTGAGGAATTGGGACATGTCTGCACTGTATTTTCCAAAAGGCACCTCCTTCCTTGTACTGTCACAGCTCCATGCCACCTTTGCACCTTCAATCTCAACTGGCTATAAAATTGAGGAAGATTTCATGAGGGAAACTGAAGGGGTGAGTAGTAAAGGAGACTCAGCCTGGAAGGGAAATGACAGGATCTCTTCCTTAGGCCTTAATGTGAAAAAGTTGGTCTTAATACCAGAAGGCCAAGCCACTTGCCCACATCCCACATTTGGGCTCCCTCACTCAGTAAGCAGCAGTAGCAGCAGCAGCAGCAGCAGCAGCACTCTACTGGACTCGGCCTATGCGGAAGACCCCAGGGTTCTTACCTTGCTGCCCAGGCTGAGTCTGAGATAGCAGGAACTGGGATACAGATTGTAGGTGGCCAGGAACCAGTACGAGCTGCTGGAGTGGATGGAGGGAAGTCATATCCTACATGTGGGGAGATATATACATCAATGAGTTTACCAGCTGGGGATGCCAGCTCCATATGTCTGTTGTCCATCTGTCCCATGCATCTCCAAACTGAGAGTGCAAGCAGTAACCTTGCCTTATGCCTCTGTGTATCCCAGGTCTGGAACACAGTAGTTACTCCATTAATGTTGGTATTACTACAGCTCAGCCAAGCAATGCCTTGCAACCTATTGTCACTTAAACCTTGCCATGTTATTTAACTTTCTGTCTTCCAGGTAACTATAAATGCCTTGAGGACACTGACTAAGTATTACCCATCTCTCAGATGTTTACCCTAGAAATGACATGTAATCTCAATTATCCATTTTTTTTTTTAATCTCATACCACTTCATTTTGCTAAAAGCTATGTATTGGCCATTTTCTATACCTGAACCTTACCTGGAAGAAGATGGCAAGTTATTAGTTCTTAATAAAACAAATTTGCTTAAATAGAAAGTCCATTTCCCTGAGTTCTACCCATTGGGAAGTGGAAATACCAATCCTAATACTTGGGGCATCTGGAAGTCCTCTGTGATCAAGACCTCTAAGGCTCTGTGCCCTCACAGGGCTGAGGTTAGCTCTGTGTACAAATAAAAAGGACTTGGTAAACTCTTGCTGAGTAATGAAGTAAATGAATGAATGCACATTGTAGTCTTAAATATTACTGGAGAAATTGTAGCTCTTTCTTCCTTAGGTGATCCAGACCAAGAAAGGGACTCACCACATGAACACCCTCTCAGACATTTGTGATTACTGTTTCAGGATGCCTCTTTCTTCTCTGGACCAGCACTCCATTCTTGTTTAGCTTTGACATACATAAAATCTTAGGGGTGAGAAAGCAGGCCCACTGGGGACAGAAACATTCTTTATAACTGTAGTAGTAGCTGTCATTATAGGGTTCCCCTGAATGTGGCTAGCAGGCACCAACCCTATAGCTGTTAGGTCTGTCATTTTGGCAAGATTGCCTACTTTTACTCTCAGAGATATAGAAGTCTCCCTTTTCACATAACCAGCCAGGTTTCACCTTGAAGAAGATTGTTTTGTATCCCCATCACTACCTCAGGCCTTCAATCTCTTTTTCACATTCTCTGTAGAGTGTTCTTTAGACCAACATAGATTCACTGATTGCCAAGTCTAGAGGTCAAGCATTTTGCAGAAGGCCTGAATTAAACTCACTGGCCCACTGAGAATGTCAGGGCTTCCTGACACGGGCTGGCATTTACCCCAGACATTTGGTTTCCGGACATCATGGCAGATCCTTGACTCAGGTGGCATGGCCTATGTGCGAGAGTCTGCTGCAGGGAGTCACTGTGGTCCTCGGTTTTAATCTGTAAGTGAAGGCAGGAGAAAAGTGTCAGTTCTGGGCTTCCTCAGGCCAACAGAAATGAAAATTCGGAGAAGATCAAAGCAAGAGATAAGTGATAAGCCCGGAGAGTAAAGAGCTAGCTCAGAGTCTACTGGGTTGCAGCTTGATTTTCTTGCCTGCTTGTGCCCTTCAGGCCAGGGCAGCTGGTAGGAAACAAAGGTGAGTGGCTCCCCAGAGTACCTATCTGCAAGTTGGGGACTCCACTTAGATCCTTCATTCCCAACACTATTATAAGAGCTGTGCTGCTACATAATACAGTTTATGCTCTTTCTCACTGAAATGAGAAAAATAAGGATATTGTGTGCCTTGAAATTTTTATTTTAAAAATTCAGAATTTTCTTTTCCTTGGAAAAATGTATTAGAATTCTTTTTATGAGATGATGGTGATCCTAAATGTTATTTTAAAAACTCTCTACCTCACAAAGTATGAAATTAGCAACACTTTATCAATCCCCTCCCCCATATTTTTGGTTTTTATTTTCCTGGTCCACAAAAGCCCCAAATCTGGGAGCCACTGATCTGAAGGACCTGTTTTCCCTCTGTCTTCCTTGTTTTTCGCATCTCCCTGTCCTCTGTATGCTAAGCTGCCTTTGCAGCTCGCCCTCCGTGGCTTTGGTGACTGTTTTTGTCTCTCTGTCTACATGTAGGGACATGTCTCCCTCTCAATAACCTACATTTATAGTGTGAGGGGCCTGTGGTAGTGTCCAAACTTTCTCCAGCCTCTACCACTCTTCAGTGATAGCACCAACCACCCACTCATGGATTTCAGATGTCCAAGCACAGGTCAGGAAGCACTCCCTTTCCACCCTGAGAACTACTCTCAGGGTGTTTGTCAGCTTGTCAGGAAGTTTATAGAATATGGGAAGGCAAAAAAGATCTGGACCACACCTTATAAAAGACATTGGGGAGACCCTCTGATGGAAACTCTTTGGCCAAAGAAATCCTGGCTTAAACCACTTTCTTGATCTCTATGGTGGCATGCCATTAACATCCTGGAATCTCTCCTGTCTGTATTAGTTTAAACTAAGTTAAATGTTCAGACTAACAGCTATAGTTGTGCTTAATTCTTGTCAAAAAATGGTGCTTTGGATTACTAGAGAAAAAATTCCCTTTGATTAGAGAGTTGCCATGATGCTATGGAGTGGCAACAGAGGCTGCAGAGTAAGCTAATGACTGCAATATGCCTTGCAGATAGCAGGATCAAAATTCTCATTAATTGAATAAAAGATATAAATTGAACCCATCTCTCATTTCCAGGAAGATAGTAAGGAAAACTATGACGAGGGAGCTAGACTTTGTTTCTAGTCCTAACTCTGACTCTAATTTACTATGTTACATTAAGCAATCATTCAACCTCTATGAGACTCAATTTCCCCATCTGTTATATGATTGTATATAATTTTTTTCTGTTTTAGTCCTAAAATTAATTTACAATTCCACAGTGTATTTGGCAGACTGGGTTAGTCCAGGTTCATGCAGTGTTCTTAGTTAGATAAAGCAGATTCAAATAGTACTGAGGAGCTCTGGCTGCACAGAAATGGGTAAGAGGATGCTTTTACCTGGGACAGTTTTTATAAACCATTCCTCTCTTTTCCTCTCATCTAAGAAGACTGTTCTGGAGTCTTGAAAGCACAGAGGAGGAAGGGAGAGCAAGTAGCACAGTGGGTGTAGTGAGGCTCTCTAAAAATTCAAAAGGCATGGCTGCCCATGCATGATATCCAGCACAACCCAATCTCTGTCTCCCAGCACTCCTCAGCTCCTCCCATCCACTCCTGGCATCGCTGTCTGTAAGAAGATCTGTTGTCCTAATTCTTCCTTCAGAAATTGGAGTTCTCACAGCCTAAATTATGGGGACACATTTGTTGGCAGGTTTTTAAAAACTGGAATTAAATGATAAACTACTTATTTAAAACTACCACCGACAACTTTAAGGTTTGCTCTGAAAGGAGATTTTTCTTAAGCAAAGCCATTTTGGCCAGCCTTCCCTTCCCAAATCTACCTTCTTTATCACTCATCCCAGAAGGGGGAGAGGTGAGACAGGATGGAGGAATGGGAGGACAGAGGGAGAATATGGAAAACTAGAGCTGAAACCATGCTGGTGGAACCACTTCAGGCAGTTTGGCCCAGCTCCCACTGGGAGGCAAGTGGCAGGGTTCCTTTATAGACTCATTATGCCCAATGCAGAGATAAGGAGGTGTAGCTATGACAGAGCTTGAAAACATGTGCTTTGCCTCCAACCTGAGCACTATCTGTTAGAATCAGTGCCAGGTCTTCCTGCAACACTTAATTTCAGAAACCAGAGCCATCATAAAAGAAAACTCACCCTTTCATCTGCTTCTTGGATCAATTATCCTTCAAACCATTTTAGGGGCACTGCCCACCTTCTAGTTCTGAAAATGAAGTGCCTTATAGCACAGAGTTCCTTTGGGTATTAGTCTGTGGCATTCTGACAACTTTGTGTGTTATTCTAAGTTTTTGTTAACTTTTTTTACTCTTTCAATTTTCATAATTCATTACCCATTGGTTATGTGCTGCTGACAGTAACCCCCAAAGAAGACCATCCTAAACAATCCACAGTGAAAGCCAATAAAGGAGACTTTTTTAAATAAAACAAGTTCTAAAATCTCCACTTTGGTCAGGAGGTCTCAGAAAGAGCATAGCTGAAATAAAAGGAAAGATGATATGTCATCAACTTTTATTGCCCCTAGCACACTTCTTCAACAATTTTCTGAGATTTCAGGGGCTCAGAAACTAAGAAATTCAGAAATAAAGTCCTACCCAAATTAAAAAAAAAATCCCTTTTACAGGTGTCCAATGGAAAAGATTGGAGCCTTTCCAGGTAACTGGGCGTTGGCTGAGGATCTGGAAGATGAGATAGTCTTGTATTGGATCTCTTTGACTTTTAATGTGAGAACCGGAGGCAAATTGGATGAAAACTCAATTTCCCCTGTACTTGTGAAAACTCAACCAAACCCACAGCTTGCTTGGAATTGTGAAGATTGTCTCCAGGGTTCCTTTGTCAGTTCTTCTCACGCAAGTGAAATATTTCTCCAGAATCTACTTAGAATGGACTATCCCTGGGGACATGGGCCACAAGAGAGAGCTCTGCCCTGTTACAGCCATTGATTATCTTGTCCATATATTAGACAAGGTTTGTTAGCTTAGGATCTCCTGCACCTACTGCACTGTGCAAAAGGTATTACACTGAGTTTGGGCAGTGACCAGAGAGGTAAAAGGTATCATGAGTGATTATCTTTTTTAATCCTAATGAACTCCCTGACATCACCTGCTTTAGAAAGCAGTCGCCTCCTTCTGGAAGGAGAGAACCCCTTCTGAGGAGCTGAAAGCCTCTTACTTGGCTTCATCTCCCAGCCAGGAGGTGCAGGGACAAGTTTTTACCTTCCCATCTCACAGAGGCTCAGAGAGCTTCACAAATGGGTAAAAAGTTACATAACAAAACACTGGCAAAACTCACAAGGAATGGTCTCTGATACTCCTGTGGTGCTCTTTCTGCAGAACAATACCACAAACATCGCAGAGATAGAAGTGAAGATAGATGGTGATGGAGAAGACAGTGTTCTGGCCCAGACATACACTTGAACCTTCTTATTAACCATCTGTTTTTGGGTTATGCAATGAGGCATGGGGGCAGTAGGGTGCTCATCCTTAGCCCCCTTCCTATGCTATTTTCATATGGCCCTCTCTGGGGGAAAAACATCCCAACACTAATGAATATATCACTGGTGATGAAAATGATCAAAGCTGTTGTCCCAGTTGCATAACTCGTTTGTGGAAAATGTTTCATAAACATTTCACAAGAAGGAGAATTTCAAAGTGTGAACATCTCTCAACCTGCCTTCAATTACAGGCAAGGTTTTTTTCTTCTTTCTTTTCCCCTACTACATTTCTGCCTAGCAGCAAGGAAGAGTTTCTGTTTTGTAACTGATCTATAAAGGGTTTGCAAACATGTTGCTCATGAAAATATCCTAAAAATATATTGCAAGTGGTGGAATAGGGAGGCAGGAAACTCATCTCAGGTGAATAAGGCTGAGAGTCCTACAAGAGATGTTTGCTGTATTTTCATTTGGGGGACTCTCCTCTCTCTGTAGCTCTTGGCTGTTCCCTGTGACTAAGGTCTTTGCCTCTTTAGATGCCTCTAGTAGTGCCTGGGGACATGGCCTCATCCAATCCCTGGTCTCTAGTCAGACTTATGACAGACCAGCTCAGACACATCTTTGCCCATGACACTGGGATCTTCTCCATGATACTGCCAAACTTCTAGACAAAGGAATGTCAGAAGACAGGAAATATGGGGCCCTTAAATAAACTAATGGCTCCTTAAGAAGCTGGGGCTACTTGGAGTTGCTACTTCCTGAAAAGAAACTTTCCAAAAAGGCATCCTTGTTTTTCTTGCTTGCACTTCCTCTGCAATTGCAACAAGCTTATAGTCATGTTATTTAATGCTTTGGCTTCAGTTTTTAGGACATAGCATTGGTAGTGCTAACACATGTGTGCAAAACTCCATTATTTTAAACCCATAAAAGTTTTCTTCCCCCATTGTGATATAAGTTCATGAATTCAAGTTTAGAAACTCTGAGGAAAAGGTTGTGCCCTGATTAAGGATGCATTCTCACAAATATTTCGCGGCGCCCAGGACTTGAACAACTTTAACCACTACATTGCATTATAGCCATCCTGAAATTCCAGCAGCATTTCCCCACAGTTGGGAGCTAGTTTAACAAGAGTTCTCTTATTTTGATTCCAATCTCCTTTGAATCAGAGTCTTTTGATTCTCCTGGTAGCCCACTTTGTAAACAGCAGAGAGCTACTACTGTTTATGGAGGAGTACCACATATAACTGCTGATTTGCCCACACAGAGGGCTGTCCTGTCATCAAATAAGTAAAATGGCAGGAAGTTGGGGGTACAGTGGTGGGAAGAAATGCTGAGCATGGTCTGTGAAACAAACTTGAAAACTGTTTCTGAGCCCAGTATCTATTCTTGGGAATATCTGGAATGTGAATGCTGTTTGTCACCACAGTCAGTTCTTATGCATACACCTGGGCTGCCTATAATTGAAGGGCTTTGCTGTCCTTTTCAGGGCAGGGGATGATTTTTTTTTTTTTTTTAAAAAGGACACCTAAGAAACAAGCACAAAGCTGAGAATCAACCAGAAGACCTGATTTTGGGTTCCATCTCTGCTTCTAACTAGCTGTATGATCTAATGTTAAGTTACTTTATTCATTTCTGTAGGCCTAGATCACTCCTCCACATTAGGAGGGAAACAGACTAGATGAAATCTACTAAAGAAATTTCTAATGTATAAAAGAGGGAGTGGGAGTAGACTTGTGAACATGTAAGTAGGCTAATTATATCACTCAACCCATTTTAGAGATGAAAATGAGGCTTGGAAATGTTAGGAAATTTGCTTTAAGTTACATAGTTCTATGTAACTATTTGTACATAGTTCTACATAAATCTCTCATTGCATTTGATGCAATCATAGAATCCTAGAGTCCTCAAGGTAGCTTAGTATATATCGTGCCATGTGCATGGCAGACATTCAACAAGTGTTGATTCCCTTCCTTCCCCATTAGAACTATAAGGAAATATAGGTGTCACATGGTTCAAATTGTTAATTTTACAGCTATGACTCCTGATGATCAGAGAGGGTAAATAACTTGCTCAGAACAACACAACCAGATGTTTAGCCCAGCAAGGTTTAGAGAACAAGCCAGGGCTGATTAGGACAGGTCTTCTAACAGACTACCTAGTATTCAGTCCATTCTGTTGAGCTGTGACCTGGCTCTACATTCTTTTTCCATCATTCTGATGTTGTTACCTACTGGGGTCCCTGTAATAACTCAGCAGTAACCCTAATTTCATTGCTCTAATGAGATTTAATCTCAGTTGAAAGAAAAGTCCCTACTTAGAGTTCTCAATTACCACACAGGGTAAGGTTTAGATACAGATAAAACACACATCTACTTGATATAATAACATAATGTACCTGACCTGGGAACCAACCCTGTGTATTTCCTTGACTCTTACAAGTGCTCATTAACTCCAAGGGTTTGATATTTGCTCTTCCTTCCCTTATTGTGAGGAAGATAGGTGGGGGTGGGAAAGAGAAGAACTCTCATTCATATCATAAAATCTGTCTCTGTATATATTTTATTAATGAAAAATTTAAAAAGAAACTAATGAAGAGAAGGGCAGATGTCATGCTCATCCTGGACACATGCACGCACACGCGCGCACACACACACAGCAGCAGCAGCAGCAGCAGCAGCAGCAGCAGCAGCAGCAGCAGCAGCAGCTTGTGGTTGTGAAGCATTACACAGATTAGTTCTATGAGCATCAGTAGAGAAAGTACTATCTTTTTTAGCACTTTAGAGATTAAAAACCACTTTCAAATGTATAGTTATTTATTCTTTATGATCATTCAATGAGAGACATAATCTTATAAACTTGTTTTACAGATGTAGGAACTAAGAGTAGGAGAATTTAAGTAGTACACCCACTGTCACACAGCCAGGAGAAGTAGAGTCTGACTTTCTACCTGGGTCTTTGGCCTTCACATTCTCCCCTCTTCTGCCTATACCACTGGGCTCCCACCCAGAATTTCCCACTCAGAAACGTGCTTATTGACACATTTCTCCCACATGCACCATGACATTTTCATATGTGGGGCATACTTGATGTAAACATTCCAATAAGTGTAGCCTGGGACTTTCACTCAAATGTGGGGCCTACATAGTTATTGAAAGTCAAGTTTGCAACAAATCTGAATAGGATTCTCTTTGGCATTTCCTGGGTGACTGCTTGTGTCTTGAAAGTTTGAGCTTTGGCTATAAATAAAAGTAAACAGTTTTCTCTGGTAATTTTCATCTTTGATAATAATCTTCTAGTAAGGCTGAGGTCCTTGTCTCTTGTATTCTTGTGGCACTTCAAAGTGAGGTACCTCTTATGGTCCTCTGAAACCAGGTCTGCTCTAACAGCAGTGGGTTAGACAGCCTTCCATGTATTATGTTTAAATATAGGTTTCCTCCAAAAAGGTTTCCTTCTTAGTTTAGTTTAGTTCAACAAACATTTCATATGTACCTGTTATATACCAAGAGGAACTAAGGACCTTCCAGATTAATCAGGACTAGTAAGTAAAAAAGTAATCGTCTACAGTGCAATACACATAGCAATCAGAAGTATGTACAGTGGTAGCATGGAAAAGTTGTGATTTGCTTTGACAAGGCAGAGGATAGAAAGGGGAAAAGGAAAGCTTCACAGCATCTCAGGAGAAGGCAAAGAAAGGCATGCCAGGAAGTGCAAGCAGCTTGTTCAAAGTCACAGAGGGCAAAGCAGTGCTTCATGTCCAGGAACAACAAACAGTTCAGCACTGCTGAGGCATGGGGTTGGAGAGGCCTGGGCTAGCACCAGGGCTTGACGACAGAAGCCTTATATGTCATGCAAAGGAGTTTAGATTAGGCTCTTGGGGCAAAGTGTAACTAGAGTAAAGGGGAGTGACATGGTGAGATTTTTGTTCAGTTCAATTACGCTAATAGCTGTGTGGAATATAGATTTAAAAAAAGTACAACTCTAAACACGGCAACTACTTAAAAAGCTATTTATTGCAATAGTCTAGGTAAGAACTGATGAGAACACGTGGAAGGCCAAAGTAGTAAGAATAAAGCTAAGGAGACAGATGAAGAGTTATTAAGATAGAAAATGTATTTCTACCCCTAACAGTTTATCTTTTATAAAAAAGACTGTTTATTTCAGGAATTCTCTAGTTAATGCCTGCGAATCAAAAGAACACAGAAAAAAAAAATCTGAAAGACCACAGTCAAACTGCTAATAATGGATGGAGTAGAAGGCATTTGGAGTTCTACAAAATATTCACTTTCTAAATCACATATTTCTGCAATGTTCAATTCTTAAAAGTTAATTATAAATTTTAAGTTAGAAACAATTAGTAAGCACTCAATATTTCATATATATGTATAGAACTTTAAAGTTTACAAGGTGCTATACCATTTTTCTTTTGCCCAGTAAAAGTCTTGCAAAGTTTAGGGGCACATTATCTAAACTAATAAAAACGCATTTATGCAGATATGTGTAATTTGTGTATATATGTGTGTGTGCAAATTTTTAAAGCAATAACTAGGAATCCATCTCATTCTCTCACTGCATCTTGAGTCATTGTCTTTCAGTAAGTGACACCTAGAAAGTGGTCTGCAGACCTCACTTATATTCATGATGTTTTACAGTTTTCAACGCACACTCAAAAACATCATTTTGGTTGCTTTTTGGAATATTCCCATGAGACTGAAAAGGCAGATAATATTATTTCCATTTTACAATGGAAGAAAACAAGATTCATAAAAGATAAAAGGTTTATTCAAGGTACGAGGCTGGCTAGCAGGAATGCTATGATTTGAACGATAAATCATCTGGTTTAAAATTCAACACGTCTTTCAAAGTCTTAGGATTTTTCTGAGGAAGGTTTCCCAAATAAGGGGATTTTCAAAGGCATGGAAATCTCTCCCTTATAGCTCCAAAGCCTTTGTTATAATGTTCATTTATTGATTTCATTTTGAATAGAGATCTTGCTAAAAGGTATTATGTATAGTCCTACTTTCCCTTAAAGAGTACCTGAAAGATAATTTAGTCAATAACTGAAGTCATAACTGTGAACTTCTTTTACAAGCAATCACGCCCTGGTGGATACCGAAGTATTTGGCCTCTGTCGGCTGTGGCCCTAAATTGCCTTCCCCCCCCCCACCCCGGGTCTGCTTATTTCTCACAACCAAGTTTTCATCTGCTACTGTTGGTTATGCTTGCTTCTAGCAGCCCCTTATTTCAGCTCAAATTTTCAGCTTTTATTTGCTAAGGGCTAAAAAACCAGATAAGTAATTTTTTTACATCTTTTTCTAAAAAAAGGAAAGAGCCTGGCTTGAGGTCTCATTTAGCTTCCTTCTGATTTTCACCTGAGTTGTCAGTAGGTGAGGCTGCTGGCTCTCTGGATAAGTGAGGCACTGTAGAAGCTCTATGTAGCTCTCTATAATAATGAGCTTGCCCTGTGGTTTAATTTCTATTGAATATTATCCTGTTACTCTTATTAGTCTGGAACAGGGCTCTACACAATTGACAGTGTAAACTAAATTATCTATGGCTGGGGAGCAGTTAACAAATTTGTTACCAAAAAATTGAGTGGACTTGATCAAGGTACTCTCTAAAGGTATATCCACTTCCTTACTTATAAAAGAAAATTTATTCTTAACCAGATCTCAATGGTTAGGGCTAAATGTCTGTAAAACCTATTACACAAAGGGTTTTCCTTTTATTGTCACCAAAACAATATGAAGATAATGGTTTTGCACATTTAGTACCTATCTTGCTACTATGGCCTGCCCAGCACACAGCATAATGCCTGTCACTTAAATAATGCTTATTAAATATATGGGGAATTAATGCATAAATACCTTTAACTGAGTCTAAGAAAAGTCAAAGGATTTCCCAAAGGCCATACAGCTAGGAAGTGGCAAAGCTAGAATTTGAAACTGAGTCTGACTGGATCCAGAATCAATCTCCTTCCCACCCGCACTTTATCACACTGACTTAAAAAGTCATGCCAAACAAGACTCACCTCCTTTTATACATGGTTTCTAGAAATAAAGATCAAGTGAATGCTATAATTATTGTGTGTGCATGTATATTGTATGCATATTGTCCCCAGAGGTCAAGATGAGGTCATATGGGCTGGGATAGGGTTAATTAACTATAGGTCACTGTCATCCAGGAGGTCTCATTTAGCTTCCTTCTCATTTTAGTGTGCCATAGGACTCTGCTTAGTCTTGCTAAGAATATTATCAGTAACTTGGGCAAAGATAAAGATACATACTTATTAAATTTCTCTATGAGGAGCAGGGCTAGCTAGTACCTTGCACAAAGAGATCAAGATTAAAAAAAAAAAGCTTGAAAATATAAAAGGGAAGAAAGTAATAAGATAGAACATATGTGCAAATGTAAAATTCCTTTACTTAAAATATGAAAATTAACTGTACAAGTTGAGGCAATGGTTTATATTCGAGGGGTGTTAACTGACTTTAAGAGCATATGAGCTGACAGTGTAATATAATTATCTCTAAAACAATTTATAGAATAGGCTGTAGTAACTGAAGTAGAGTATTAAGGGAGATTTCTCTACTTGACTTTTAAGTTCCATGAGGACAGGCTTACTGCTGTCTTATCTGTTCCTTTGACAACTGGAATCAGAGCACAATAATGATTTAGTGCCCACTCAATAAAATTTTGTCTAATGAATGAATGGTCCCACTATGCTCTGACTTATCTAAATATCATCTGAGTAATGAATATTGTATACTTGTGGATATTAAAAAGTGTGGTTGGCAGACTGAAACATTCATATGAAGGCATCAAGGCACAAACAAGTTTAAGGAGTTCATCATAGTATTAAAAATTTTTGAAGCAACCTAATGTTCAGCAAAAGGGCAATGGAAAAGTAAAATTACATTAAAACAGAGGAATATTAAATGGTCATTAATAAAGATCATATGACTCTCTATATACTGCTATGAAATAATCTATAAATTTGAAAATTTAAAAAGTTGCAAAAAAGTTGCACGCATTATAATTTACAAATATATACACATTCATATGTACATATATGCATTTTGTAAACTCCATAAACATTTATACATTTTCATTTGTACCCATTTCCATGTAAATGCAGAGAGAGAAGTCTTTTAGAAATATACCACACTGATAACAGGAGTTACATCTGG
The DNA here is from genome assembly GCA_030015415.1 of Cynopterus sphinx. NCBI lineage: Eukaryota > Metazoa > Chordata > Mammalia > Chiroptera > Pteropodidae > Cynopterus > Cynopterus sphinx. The sequence goes on along the minus strand of CM057390.1, from coordinate 36,035,252 downwards.
GGAGAGTGATGAGACTAAAAAGAGATCAAAAGTCTAAGTAAATTTTGTAATAGAAGAAAGTATTCATGTATTATATGTATACTTGCTTTAAGTAAGGCAATCATTTAGGAAACTCTGGATATTTACATAAAAAGGGGAAGATTTTAGAGTGATAGTTCTTCCCAAATATTGAAGGACCGTCATGTAAAGGGGGTGGACTCAAGTCCTGGACAGGCAGTGACCACCACAGGGAAGTCAACCAGGGGTCTAATAGAAGAATGACCTAATATTGTAACCCACTCAATCCTGGAGTAGGCTGCATTCTGGGTAGTGCATCTGAAATTTCCGAAAGAGTTTTGGCAGAGACTAGGGCCAGGGGCCATCTGACAGGGGTGTCAGTGATAGAATATATGCACCAGGAAATAGGTCAGGCTGGAATCACTGGGTTTAGGTTTTTGAGGTTCTCGACAAGTAAATATTTTTTTTTTTTTTGGAGAGTTCAGAGAGGGTTGTTTTGTTTTCTCAAACAAGAATATTAAGTAACAAATATCTTCTACTTGGATTATCATTCATTACATACAATTAATATTTTAACACCAAAAAATGTAAAATCTTAGATTGTAGAAATTGGATATATTTAGCTTTATAAAAATTTGCTATGCTTTTGTCTTTTAACATGTCACTACAGACTGTGAAAACCTAGCCATAAGACATTATATAAGCATATTAACACACAGGATAGAAGGGAAGAAGAAGACAGCTTTTCTGTCAGACAGCAGAGATCTGTGGAGCCCTTAGAAGTACAAGGAACAGATCATCTGAGGGCCCCTTTATCCCTAAAAGTCTATGTGTTTCTGACTAACCCTAGGGTTAGAGGCTCAACCCAAATTTGTCTCCATAGTTTATAAAAAATAAAGTCACAGTGATATCAGCTGTGATTGAATTCCTCTAACCACACTGCTTCCATTGAAATGGCCAGGAAAGGGTAGCCCCAGGAATGCCCCCATTACTCCCTAACGGGCCTATTCAGGCTTTGGATGAGTAGCTTTGTGCTGACTTCCAACCTCAAAGAGTTTAGAAAACTGGGTTGATCAGAGTTCTATATGCAGACCCTGGATCTATATAGAGTAGGCCCTAGCACCTAGCAACCACTGGCAAACAGCTAAGATGCCTCAGCCAACAGTTGCCAGGTCCCAGATGTAAGTGTCAGAGTTGGGAAATATTTACCTGAGCTGGCTGGATGGAGCCCACTGAACTCTATTTGCATAAAGCCAACAGACTCTTCTTTTTGGGAAAAGGGGTGAGTATGGATCACTGGCTGAGAGAAAGATAACAGGGAGTAGAGCAGCATGAAGAGCAGAAGGCCCTGCAAAGCAGAGAGATAGGAGTTCGTGGCACCTAGGATGAAGGGATGGGTAGGTAAACAGATAGATTCATTTCAACCATCCATCAATTTATTTGTTTAAAAAACACTTATTGAATGTTTACTCTGTGTCAGGCAGTGCTGCTCTACAACAATAAAATAGATTCTCTCCTTCGATATTTTATTGTCTGGTGGTGGGCAGAGGGGGCACGGGAGACACACTTAACAGAAGCCTATTAAGGTAAAGAAGATGGAAGGGATGGCCCCAGAGGACTACCTGGAGAACAAGACATTGGAGTAGAGTTTGGAAAGATGAATGAGAGCTTGACAGAAGATGGACAGTAAGAGAAGGAATAGATTATGGTTCCAGGGTTCATTCAAAACAGAATCAAGATGTCTATCTATTCTTCTGTTCTTCCCCACCTTCAGGATACCTCCATCATTTCAAAGAGGATTGTCATTGCTACTTATAAGCACTCAGGCAGTAATTTAAGTCCTTAGAACCAGGGAAAGAGGAGATCTGGAGGCCTCTTGTGAAGTTGGACTCCCCAAATCCTGTTAACTGAGAGGCCTGCCCAAGTAAAATCTTAGATTGTAGAAATTGGATATATTGGAAGCCCACCATAAGAACACTGGGCCCTTGTTGAGTTCCTAGGTCCTCAGCAAAGTCCGGAATCCCAGGTCTTGCCACATCCCACCTTGCTTTATGCCAGAAAAGTATCCATCCCTCCTAGGCCCCTGGGCAACCCTAGGCTCTTGTGAGTGCCCCCCTAGCCAGGACTGCCCTCTGTGCTGGCAGGCTTAGTGTAAGAGGAAGCACCAAATTTTCAGAAAGGAAGCTGGTTCTGGTTCACATTAGAGAGGAAGGGACTCCTTGTCCTTGGGCAGCTGCACTGCTTCCCATTCCAGACAGAATGGTGTTAACCCTTTCTGCCCTGGTGGCTCTTGCTCTAGCAGCTTAATAGCTCCTCATCCCAGCCCAGAGCTAGGGGGCACAGAAATGCTCTACCACTGGTTTCTGCAAGAATCAATGTTTATCCTCCATGACTCGGTGTTCAGGTCTTTCCAGGCCTCAGCTGACCAGTTACACAAGTGGCCTACAAAACCCACTTCCAAGCTCTCAGATGAGCCCACTCACAGTGATGGGGTAAAGTTTAAAATGTCCTTATGAGAATCACACACTTTCTTTGAGAAGATGTCATCATAGGGAAAAGCAAAATTAATATATAACTTACTTTAAGCTAACACTAAAGATGATATTTGGCTCTGACTACAGAAAGGCATTTTTTGTTTTCTGAAAAGATTCAGTCTAATAATTCTTTAAATAGTGGCCTTCTTGGCAAAGAAAAATAAAATAGTCTATAAAACTTTAACTTAATGTACAATATTTCAAGAAACATTATAGTGAGGCATGCCTGTATTTACCTGGCACAGATCAAGTTTGGCATATTTTTCTAATTATTAGTCTAGTAATGGGCTGAGTCAGGTGAAAGGGCACATGTAAGAACACTCAGAGGAAGGAAGGACAAGAAATTGGGGGAATCTGAGCAGATTGCCAGTTGAAGAAAAGCCTCCAGAGCCTCCCAGGGACAGAGCTAAGAAAAAAAGGCCAACAGGAGCCAGGCTGAAATGAAATGGGGCAGCTAGAACTAATAATGTTGCAACAGCAACAATAACTTACATTGATTGAGTGCTTACTATATCCCAGACACTTTAGATTCAAGATCTCACTTAATCCCCCACCTAACAACACTGTAAGATTGATACTATTATTTCTCCCCATTTTATAAAGGCAAAAACTGAGGTTTGGAGAGAGTGAGTGATGAGGTTACACAGCTCCTGATGGAGGAGCCAAAATTCAAATCCAGGTCTGTGTGATGCCAGAGCTGGACCTCTGACTACCATACTGTCATCTGTAAGCATAAAACCAGGGACACCCTGTAGCAGTCCATGCCAATGAAATCTGTGGAGAAAATATTAGAAGACACGAGTGCAGGGGAGGGGCTGCCAAGAAAGAGAAGCAAAACAGGATGTGAATTAAGGATCCTCAAGGTTTGGGAGCCAAGGGGATTTTAGTGGCCACACAGAGGAGAGGGAGGGACATCTTGACACTTGATCTGGACACAAGCAGCAAAGGTTCAGAGGCCTATGAAGGTGGTAAGGGTAGCTTAGTAAATTAGTAGAATAAACTGGATTTGGAGAAAACAGACCAGCACTGAACATAGTGCCTATTATCAAGTAGACACCGAATAAAGGTAAATTGAATAAATCCCAGACCTGCCACTTAACTGCAAGTTACTTTACCATTTGAATCTCCGTTCCTTTATTTGTCAAACAAGAATAATAAAATCTGTTTTACACAGTTATTGTGAAAGAAAAACCTATTAGCTTAATGAAGTCCTCTGTAAGTTGTCAAACAGAGCCAGACATGAAATGGGAAGTGACCAGGTAGGGAATAGAACAGGTACACAGAAACAGCTTCTGAGCCCTGAGAGCAGCCTCCAAAGCCACTCCTGGACCGAACTTTTCTAAGGTGAAAAAGTTTATTTTTGACGGTAGCTGTGATTCTGGGAGAAACAGAATCTCCTGGTTCCTAGAGTTGCCTTGATAGCCCTCTTATGGGAAGGGGTGGGGGGGGGCAGGGGGAAAGCCAGGTCCCACCCCCTGCCCTACAGGCATATACAAAGGCAAACACTCCTTTTCTCCTTGCACCCTTCTCACGCACAGGCCCAAGGAGGTGCTTTTTGCGGGGCCAAGGGAACCCTCCAGGTGGGAACCCTTCTTTACCCCACCCTTTGCCTGGCAACCTTCCCTGAGCCTGCAGATACTATCTCTGCCATTCCAGCTGGCAAGCTATAGCTGTGAGAGCTCTGCAGGAGTCAGTATGGGTAAGAAGGCCCTGGAAATGTGGAAAAGTACCATACAAACATCAAATGTGAGCTCTGAGTAACTTTAGGTTTGGTCTCATTTGCAGGAGCATGCTCTCTCTCTCAAAAACAGCTTGGTACAGTGTAGTCAGACAGGCCTGTTGTATATCTGAGCTCCATCTTGGGTAAGTTACTTAACTTCTCTGAGCTATAGTTTCCCCAGCTATATAATGGGAATAATAATGCTTACTTCATTGGGTGTCGAAATGATTAAGTAATATCAAATAAGACATAACTTTATGTAAAATGCCTGCCACATCCCATCATCCTTGGTTTGAATCTTGGCTCTAAGTAAGTCCCTTGACTTTTTCCAGCCTCAGTTTCCTCTTCTGTAAAATGGGATTATAAAAGCTCCTGCTTGAATAACTGGCCTCCAAAGATAATTCATTTAGTAATCCCTGGAGCCTGTGAACATGTTCCCTAACATGACAAAAGAGTCTTTGCAGATGTGACTAAGGTTAAGGACATTGAGATGGGGGTATTACTCTAAATTATTCAGGTGAGCCCAATCTAATCACGAGTCTTTAAAAGTAGGTTTTTTTTTTCTGCCTGGAGTCAGAAAGCAGTGACAACAGAGGTCATAGAGGTGGGCAAGGAAAAGGACTCTCATAAAACTTCCAGAAGGAATGTAGCCCTGAAGTTACTTAGATTTTTACCCCAGTGAGATCAATGTCATATTTCTGACTTCAGAACTATAAAATAATGAATTTATATCACTAAACCACCAAAAATATAAACAAAAATGAACAAACTACCACTCTGGGTTGCTGTAAGGTTTAAATGAGATATTCCTTGTGAAGGGCTCAGCACACCCAATACATGTTAAACTAAAGGTATACACTTCTTCTGTGATTGTCTGGGGCCAATCACAGCTTTGTTTTCAAGACCCCTGCTCCAGACTCATGCGGGAGGCGGGGAAGAGCTGGCCCTGCTTTCACTCTCACCAGAGTCTGACTTTAGCATCCACTAAAGGCAACTCCTGAAATCTCTCAAAAAACCCCACTTTTAGATTCCTGCAGAATCAGGGAGAGGGTTCAGATACTTTCCCACTTGCATCCTCATTGTTCTCTATCCTACACATGAGCAGAGAGGAACATTCCATCTGTACTCCCCACCTAGTTGCATCCACAAGCTTGTGTCAATGCTGAAACCTTAGAGAGGTATAGGCCCCAGACCCAGACTTCGTGGTGGTGCTTGGGGACCTCTGGAGAACCCACAGCTGTTCCCATTCCTATCTGCTCCTCACTGCCCTGTCCTCAGCAAGGCTCTGTCCAGGCCACAAACAGAAAACAACTGACATCTGAGCCTTAGGCCAAAGAGCCAAGAATAGCTGGTAAAGGAGGGACAAATTCCCACCTCTCCAAAAGCAAAGACATTTATCAGCTGCTTCCCATCTAAGATTGGGTAAGTGAGGATGGCAGAACCTTAGATTGAATGATCATGGATCTCAGAAAAAATTACTTTTCTAGTAGCATCCTCAGCCCATCTAAACTGGTGCAAGTCCAGCTCAGCAGCCACACAGAGAGAGAAGAGGAAGAAAAAGTTGAGGGTTCTCATTGATTAAAAAATAATAGAAACTATTATTTGTTGGTAGATTACTGTAAATCATAGACCCTTCTAAGTAATATATCTTAATTATAATTAATCCTTACAACATTCCTAGGAAGTAGACACTATTACTGTTCCCATTTTCAGGTGAGAATATGAGACACAGAGAGGCTGATCAATACAGGCAATTGGCTCAGCCACTATGTGGGACTGCCTCATCCAAGATCAACAGGGCCATGGAGTGGGAGAACCGTGCAGTCTGGAGTCTAGAAGGCATGGCTTTAAATTCTCTGCTTCTGGATGATGAGATTTGGGAATAATTCCTTTACCTTTCAGTGCCTCAGTCTCCTCATCTATAGAATTGGAATAATCTCAACTACCTCACATGGTTGCTATATGTACTTATAGAAAAATGAATATAAAGCATTCCGCAGTCAATGCCTGCACACAGGCAGAACCCAATAAATTATTGTTTTATTATCTTAACTACACTGAAGAAATCACTTTGGAAAAGAGGGCATTTACTCTCACCAATTATCTCCTGCCTGGAACCTGCTCTGCATCTTTCTAGTCACTCAGCTTATTCCCTGTTAAGGCTGCATTGGTTTACACACCCCTTGTTCTGACATTTTTAGAAACTTATTAGACCTGTCTCCCTCTTTGGATAGCAATTAAATTCTCTGAAGTCAGAGGCTGTGTGTGTTATGTCTGGGGTGCCTCTTCCCAGGGCCAGGGGAGTCTCCATTTTCCACTGCCTTGTATTTCTTTGTGGAAGGACTCTAGCTAGAGGAACAGAGTATTCTCTGCCTTCTGGTAGAAGTGACCTCTTCTGGTGGGTCTAGGTCAGCTGTCTTTACTGGGAGTAATAGCTGGCCAGGAAGTAATTTTCTGACATCTACAGGTGGTTTTTCTGGCACTCTTAATAATAAGAAGGCTCAATTTGCATTCACTGGGCAGAGAGCAGGCATTCTAGACATCCTGAAATGCAGAAGACAGTACAAAACAAGAAACACCTGTTCATTTCCCATATGATTTTCATATGAGTTTCCAATGTGCCATTAGACATTTATGTCTATAATCATGGAAGCCTAGAACCCAATTCCATATTTTATGTAAGCACAAAGTATCTTTTGTATACTTTTACTATGCACTGACTTTTTCCAAGGGTGCCATTTTCTGTGTAAATTGAGAAAATATTACATTTTATTTTATTTGAAGGTTTACCAAGAGTTGTTTCACATTTTAGGAAATCATGGCTTTTGTACTGCCAATATAACATACCAGCATCAGTGTGTATTTGTGTCTGTCACATTCACTTAGAAATAAGCATCCTACTATCTTGTTAAAGAAAGCATTCTACTATCTTGGAGTTTGCCCAAGGACTTACTTGCTGAGATAGATATTATTTTATTTTAAATTATTTCACTCTCTTTTTATTCAAATTAAGAGTATCTCACTGATTTTTATTTATGTTTTCCCTAAATTTTATTCCAGGATATTAAAGGGGCTCTCAGAATCCTTATTACAAGTAGCATTGGGTCTGATAAGGTGGAGAAACACGGGTTTAGTAGGAAATGGGTGTGTGTGGTTTGGCCCCTTCCAGAACCTGCCTAATGGCTAGGAGATTACTTTAAGGCCTGTTCTCCACCAGTTCTATCTGTGCCTGGTAGATGCATTTAATTCTAGAGTGAGTTCTTTGAAAGCCCATTGTGGGTTTACATCAAAATCATGTCCTTACTGCAGCTCTGTCTGTCAGGCTCCTATTCCTATTCTTCAACTGAGTTGGTACCTTGGAGGGGGAAAAAAGAGGGATATTATGAATGTACACTCTAAAACCCAACCCTACTGCTTAGAGTTAAACAAAATGTGGTTTGCTGGTTTCTCACCTTCTTCTTTCCCTTACCCTGCCTGTTCCCTTCAATAATTTGTCTCTACCTGGAAGTATGAAACTGGAAGCTAGATCCTGCAGCAGAAGTAAACAAACTCCAGAGGACTCAAGAGTCTCATGTCCTTAATTCTCATCCTTCAAGATCTTTCACATGGAGTCCTCAAAGTCTCCCTCTGGCTTATTGAGCCCACTACTCTGGCTCTATTCACCTGCCTGGCTTTCTTAGACTCACTGAACCAGCCCCATGAGGGATGCAGGAGCCCTCCCTGTCTTCCATAGCCTCTGCTGCATTTTCTCCCCACCACCAAGCAGAGACCATGTTCTATTCCCCTCTGACTCCTCAGTATCTAGCTAACTAAGTACAGGTTTGTGGAACTAAATGCAAACATAGTCAGTTAATTTCCTGCATTGCCCTCTTCTGCACACCTGTTCTGATATGGCTCTCTGAGGCTACAATTGCAGAAGTGGGGATGTGGGGGATAGGAGAGGGCCTGATGGAAGAGGCTTACTATGCTGTCACTGCAGACCCTCACTTGTCCGCTTGGGACTCTGGTCCTGCCTCCCCTATGTCACCCTCATTGGCCTCCTTGGAGAAGCCATTCTATCATTTTTAATCCTCAGAGACCATTCTTTAGGCTGAATTTGTTTATTTTAGAGAAGATGCCTCAATTGAGCCAGTTAATCACTACAAATCAACTCATATAAGGAGCAACCAGAGAACCAAAATAGTTCATATTCAAGAAAACAAAATGAAGGAAAATCCCATATGATTTAAAGCTAACTGCTATGTAGCTAGCATGGGCTCCAGAGGGAAGCACAGGAGGTGAGATATTGGTATACTGGTGTAGGTGAGCTGAGAATGCTGCCAAGCCAAGGACTGAGAGAAAATCACAGCCAACTGATTCTCAGCTTTTGGGCAAGAAGCTTAGGAGTGTGGAAACCTGCCAACTTGCTTCAAATTCTCTTTAGGTCTCAGAGAATTTTCAGGCAGTCTTCTTGCAAGATGGTATTCAAAAACATAGATGAGAACATTATTCTGTTCAAGGCCCTGGAGGATGAGGGGGATTCAGAATCATCAGGACAGAGCAGAGTGAGGTTCCCCAGGTGTGCACCTATAACAGTAGATTCTCCAAGGTCAATTATACCTTCCAATGTCCTGAAGTTAGCTGTTGGTCCAAAGAGGAAGACATGAAAGTGGAGAAACTCTGTGACTGGAAGAGCTGTCCTTTGGGTTCCTGAACTCACCAACAGAGCACTCAGCCCTATATCCCTGTAGAGGAGGACTTCTCTTCTAGGCTAAACCCTCCATTGGGCCCAATCTCCATCCATGTTCTCTCTTTTCTGACTCCTATACTGCATCTTCTATCTCTTTTCAGGCCCAAACCCACCAAAGTCTCTCCATCTCCAAAAAGCTTCTCTTCACACTGTCTTCATTTCAGGCCAACACCTCCAACCCATTGTCATCCCACTCCATAAGAGAGAATTCTGAAGTTCTTGTCTCCATCATTTCCTTGACCCTTATTTACTCCTCAACTGCAGAAATCTGGCTTCTGATCTCACCACAGACATTACAAACACTGGGATAAAGCCATTACTGTTCCCCTCACTGCCAAACCATAGCCCACTTTCAGGCTTTGGGCTCTATGGTATCTCTGTATACTCTGATGCTGTTGGCTATCCCCACCTTCATGAAAATCCCTCCTTTGTGAGTGTGGTTCTACTCCTATCTCTCCAACAATTCCTTCTTAGCCTCATCTATAAGCACCCACTCTTCAGTCTGTCCCTTACATACTCCTTCTCTTCCAGGTTCACCTTTGGTCCTCATCTCATTCTGCACACCTTCCCCTAAGTGACCTCATTTTCCTGCATCACTTCAGTTAACACAGTTCAGTGATGCCTCCCCACTCTGCATCCTGACCTGTCTCCTGGGCTCTAGATCCAAATTTCTCACCATGTATTAGTCATTTAGAGCTCATTACCTGCCCTTCTACCTCCTTTAATCATCTGGAAAACTTTGCTCTACCTCTTGTCTTCATAATCTATGGTTGCAAGACCACTAATGCTCAGCATTCCTAGCTAAAAATCTAAGATTCATACTGGACCCTTCTCTTTGCAGCCCATATCCAACCTGTTGCAAAAATCCTCTTGATTTTATACCAGAAATCTCTCTCAAATCTGAGTCTATCCATGCCTACTGACACAGTAATAATAATATCAAATACTTATTCAGTATATTTGTTCTAGATACTTGTCTATGATGCACATGCACACACATGTACACATGCACACACATACATACACACTCATTTGACCCTCACAAAACCCCTTATTTTCTCCCATTTTATAGATAAAGAGAATAAGGAACACAAAAGTTGAAGAACTTGCTTAAACTTGCACAGTCAGGTAGTGCCCAAACCAGGATTCAAACTGAGGCAGTCTAATTCTGTTTGTGTACTTAACCTCTTTGCTATCATCTCTCTCCTTAGCATTGCCTACTTATTCCTACTATAAGAGCATTCCATTGGGCCTCTCTTGCATCAATCCTCATTCATGCTTCCTTCCCTCTTCAACCACATCCCCATCTAATGCTCTTCCAATGAAATGAAGCTAGTCATGCTTCAAAACACCTAGAGATAAAATTCTTTGCTGTGTATTCAAAGTTCTTCATAAGCTGACCTGACCCGCAGCTTCAGCCTCATCTTCCACCATCTCATCCCATGCTAGTCTTCTCACCATTCCCAAAGCCATGCCCTTTTACAGCAGTGACCGTTCACACTCATTGTATCCTATGAATCATTGGAATATTCTTGCTGCCCCTCTCTGCCAATCAAACCCCCTACTTTTCTGTTGTCACCCACTTCAGACACCATCTCTTTGGAGATATCTTCAGGCAGTATCCCAGAGCTCTTATATCTCTCATAAAATTCACTTCACAGTGTTTCAATTTATTTTTTTACAAATGGCACCCTCTATCTAGAGCTTAGGAATAACTAGATAGATATTCAAAAGATGAATGGTTGGCCTCAGATCCAGCTTGCCAGGTCTTTATCTCTGTCTAAATTTCAAATTATTCTTTTCACTGGTTCACACAAAAACATAAATATGGTAGAGTCTATATTGCCTATTTCCCCTCATTCTCTATAGCTCAAGGTGAAGAAATGGATACTCTCTTATTCATTACTCTTCAAAAAACAACAACAACAACAACAACAACAACAACAACAACAAAAAGAGAGTGGAAGTAAAACTAACCAGTCAGAATATGGCATAAGAAAGATGATGGAACTATAAGACATTGTAGGGCCTTAAAGGCCATCTCATGCAAACTTATTAACTTTATTCTTGAGGAAACTGAGGCCCAGAAAGATAAAGAAAACAAATAGCTTTTAGCAGAAATAGCACTAGCACCCAAGACTTCTGACTTCCCAACCAGAGATCTGGCCTTATACTTCAACTTTGTCTTATACTTCCTGGAGACAAAGCCTACTTGTACATCTCATCCAAGGGCCTAGAGTAGTCCTGCTTCTGGGTCCCTGGGCCTTGCCACAGTTATCCCCATACAAGCTCAGTCTGCTTTCTTGGGACCAGGAAGTTATCAGGCTCAGCATGAAACTACCTGATGAGCAAACATGCCTTGCTCAAATTGCAGTTTACTCAGCACCTGGCTGCAACTCCCAATTGTACCAACTAGCTTGGGGCCTTCCAATCAGAACTTTACCATGGGCAATGCCTCATCCTTTACTCTCCTGTGTCTGCTAACACCTCCTCTGTACCATACAGAAGCTGTTCCTACACATCTGCTCTTTCTTCTCCTCCCTATGCCATTTCCTCTCAGTTAGTCATGGTGAGGTCACACTCAGCCTCTGGCTCCCAGGCCTCTCCCTAAGGATGGTATGTATATATAAAGAGAGGGGAATTGAGAGACTGCAGAGGAGGATGTGGCAAGAAAACATGAGAAAAAAGGTTCTGGAGACAAAGATATATGGGTTCAAATCCTCACTCTGACAGCTGGCCAATCATGTGACCTTCAGTAATTATTTAATCTTTCAAATCCTTTGCCAAAAAAGCCAGTGTGCCTGGGAAGCAATTTCTTCATCTGTATTATGGGGATAGTTAACACCTGGTTTATAGTGGGAATTGATGAGACAAAGTACCAAAAGCACTCTACATAGAGCCTGGCAGTTAGCAAATGTTGGTTTCCTTCCCTTTTATATAGTATGAGAGAGTGACTGTCAATATGGTAGCTTGAGAAATCCTCGGTGCCTACCTGTAGGCCCACAGGTGAGCTGGTGTGAATATGAGCATGTGGGTGTTGGTATCTGATGACATCTGATGGAGTGAGAGGGAGCGAGGAGAAACCTCAGGGAGGGCGTAGATGTGTGTGTTTATGAGCAGAGAAGAGCTCCAGTCTAAGTGTGTGAATAAGTGTGGCCCAGCTAAGTCTCTCTTCCTCCAAAATTTTCCCTCTCTTTAAAGAAAAAAATCTGTCATGTCTGTTCTTGTCAATAACAATAAATCTAAAACCCTTCCCTAACGGGGGAGGAAGGGGAGGAATAACTATCTCATGAGATTCATCCAAGGGAAGCCCACTGCTGGCAAAAGCAAGAAAACTTTCTCATAACTGGTGGGAAAACCATACTCCAAAGATGTTCAAAGGGTCAGGGACCTCTCTGTAGGCTGCCCCAGGCCAGAGGGGCTATCTCAGCTTTGTCATAAACTTGAGGGTTTCTCAAGCTGCAGAAAGATCACACAGGCAGGTAAATCCACTGGGCCTACAGAGTGGGCCACCTCTGGGCTGGGCTGGTAGGGCCATATCTGGTGTGGGATGGGCTCTTCCCTGTACATTTCATCCAAAGGCCTGGGGCAGTAAGAGCTAAACCCTAGGCTGGGATCCTCAGACATCAGAGCAGAAAGCTTACGGCACAGGCCATATCCCAAACCTGCCTCAACTCTCTTTCAGGATCATAGAATCCTTGAGATTTACTTCTAACTTCCTGACCTTGAAGTAAACCTGGCCCAACTACTTAGATAAAAATCTGTCTCATATTTTGAGACCTGAGTAAGAAGCTGATTCTACAGTCTCTTTCCCTTGGTAACTGTTCCAGTGTTTAATAAACCACATTGGCTAAAAGTCCTTTCTCATAGCCAGCCTAGATGACTCCTTAACTGAAGCCCATCTCTGTTTTAGGGCTTGAGTAGAGGGAGAGAGTAAGTAGTTGGCTTCCACTTGTTAGCAAACTCTCCCAATGTTCAAAATTACAGAAGTTGCCTGCCTAAGATGTTTTGGCTTAGGTTTCAAGATTATCATTCTCTCTGACTGTGAAGGATGTAACCAGAGTTAACAGCTCAATTTTAGAAATGTTAGTATTAATAGCAAATCACTCTATATATAGAGGAGAAGAACATGTCTGAGTTTAACTTCCAGCTCCCACTCAGACTCTCATCTAAATCTGGACTCAGAATATCAGAGTGGGAAGGGACCCTAGTGGTTACCCAATGTGCCAACACATTGGGATTATCTTCCTTTCCCCCAGGCTATCTCCCTCTCTAGCCCTTTTTTCTCTGCCTGAAAACTTCTTCAGAGATAGACAAAAATATCCTCCTCCATGAAGCCTACCCTGAGATCCTAGGAAGAATGAACTATTTCCATTTCTATTTGACACCATGATTTTTACATACCTTAAGTAAAGCATGAATGAAATTTTATTATAAGTATTCATTTAAGAGTCTTTCTTCCTTCCTTCCCCTCTCCCTCTCCCTCCATCTCTACTCCCCCATACTTCATATTAGAGCTCCTCCAAGGAAGAAAGCATGTCTTAATTTTCTTTGTAGTTCCACAACTGGCATAGTACACATTTTCTCTAATCCCTACCCCCAAATTAATAAAAATTAATTTTTCAGCTGAGAAAATTTAGACCAAAAATATTAAGCACTTGACTAAACTTATATAGCCAGTTAGTGGCAGAAACAGGAACAAAACTCAGGCTTTCTGATTTTGTATCTAATTCTTACCTCTCTGCCTCATTTTAGGGCTCCTCATTATTGCTTCCTGCTTGCCTTTAACCTAGACTTCCTCCTCCCATACCTGACAGTATAAATGACTCCAATATTTTAAACGTTTTCTTCTAAAAGTCCTTACCTGCCTGTTGAAATCTAGGCCATTTCGATCACTTCCTGTAAGAGATGAAAAAAAAAAAAAAAAAAAAGAAAGAAAAGAAAGAAAATATTAGTTGCTAGCAGGAATGGAAGAAACTAAAGTTTAGAGAAAAAAAGAATGTTGGGAGTTTTTCTTTATTTTGAAAAAGAACACCACTTTCCCTATGGCTAGAATCCTTCTGCTTTTTCTGCTTTCTAGAAAGATCTTTGAAAAATCTCTTCCAGGGAGGTGGATAATTAGGGAGGAGTAGACTGATTTGTCCAAACTCACAGAGTCACCTGGGATCAGAACTTGCCATACCAGAGTAAGGATTCTGATGCACTCTCTTAGACAGAAGCTATAACAGAAGCTTTCATGAATAAGCAAGGAATGACCAGCCATGAATAGTGAAAAAATTGCCCTAAGGCAAGAAGTGCTCCCATATCTTGGTCCTCCAGGGGTAATGACATCTAAATCAAGTGAAGTAAACAGGTGTCAATCTTGTTTCTACCCACCCACTAACTTTCATTTCTTGTTTTGTTCATCTTTTTGTCTTTTATAATAAATGTTGGATTGAAAAGTAAATATGTGTTTAGTAGAGAAAACTTTCGGTAAAGAAAAAGTATAAAGTAGCAGATAAATCACTCTGCTGTGAGGCAACTGTAATTAATATTCTATGGTCTTTTTTGTTGTTTTTCCTCATTGAAATATACCACTCAGCATATATTTTTATCACAATTTTTCCAGTGAGGATTACAAATATTTCTCCTGTACTATTAGGGAACATCAAAAATCTTATTCCTATGCTTGAAAATATCGTATTCAATGGTTACCTAATATTCCATTCTATGGAGATACCACAATTGTTTAAACTCTTGTTTAGGAAATTGTTTCCAGTCTATACTATAATAAAATGTTCCATTCATATAGCTTTTTAGAGCAGGAGCTGCCAAACATAGTGATTAGACATCTATATAATTTATAAAGTGATCACTCCAATAAGTCTAGTATCCATTTGACACCATACATAGTTATTATATTATTGACTATATTCCCTATGCCACTCTTTAAATTCCTGTGACTGTTTCTAAGACTAACAGTTTGTATGTCTTAATTTCTTCCTCTTTTTCGCCCATCAAAGCAAACCCACCTGGTGACCATCAAATTGTTCTCTGTATCTATGTTTTGTCTCTGTTTTTTAGATTCCACAGATAAGTGAAATCATATGGTATTTGTCTTTCTTTCTTTGACTTATTCCACTTAGCATAATGGCCTCTAGGGCCATCCATGTTGTCACATGGTATGACTTCATTCTTTTTTATGGTTGACTAATATTCCATTGTAGATATGTACCACCTCTTCTTTATTCATTTGTCTATCAATGAATACTTAGGTTGCTTCCATATCTTGGCCATTGTAAATAATGCTTAAATGAACACAGGGGTGCATTTATCTTTTCAAATTAGTGTTTCAGGTTTCTTTGGATAAAGACCCAAAAGTGGGATTGTTGGATTATATGGTAGATATAGTTTTAATTTTTTGAGGAACTTCCATACTGTTTTCCATAGTGGCTGCACTAATTTGCAAAACCCACCAAGAGTGCAAGGGTACCCTTTTCTCCATGACCTCGTCAACACTTGTTTGTTGATTTATTGATGATAGCCATTCTGACAGATGTAAAGTGATAGTTCATTTTGATTTTAATTTGCATTTCCCTGATTATTAGTGATGTTGAGCATCTTTTTATATGTCTATTGGCCATCTGTATGCCCTCTTTGGAGAAATATCTGTTCAGGTCCTCTGCCCACTTTAAACTGGATTGTCTTTTTGCTGTTAAGTTGTATGAGTTACTTATATATTTGGGATATTAACCCCTTATTGGATGGGTCATTGGCAAATGTCTTCTCCCATTAAGTAGGCTGTGTTTTATTTTGTTGATGGTTTGTTTTGCTGTACAAACTTTTTAGTTTGATATAGTCCTATTTGTTTATTTTTTCTTTTCCTTACCTGAAGAGACATACCCCCAAAAATATCACTAAGAGCAATATAAGAGAGTTCACTGCCTATATTTCCTCCTAGGAGTTTTATGGTTTGAGGTCTTATGTTTCAGTCTTTAATCGTTCTTGAGTTTATTCTTATATATGGTGTAAGAAAGTGATCCAATTTCATTCTTCTGCAAGCATCTGTCCAGTATTCCCAAAACCATTGATTAAAGAGACTGTCTTTACTTCATTGTATACTCTTGCCTCCTTTGTCATAGATTAAATGACTACATAGGCATGGGTTTATTTCTGGGCTATTCTGTTCCACTGACCTCTGTGTCTGTTTTTATGCTAGTACCATGCTGTTTTGATTACTATAGCCTTGTAGTATAGTTTGAAATCAGGTAGCGTGATAGCTCCAACTTTGTTTTTCTTTTTCAAATAGCTGTGGCTATTTGGGGTCTTTTGTGGTTCCATATAAATTAAGAATTATTTGTTATAGTTCTGTGAAAAAAATGCCATTTGTATTTTAATAGGGGTTGCACTGAATCTATAGATTGTATTGGGTAGTATGGCCATTTTAATAATATTAATTATTCCTATCCATGAGCATTCCTAATCCTTCCATTATTTGTATCTTCTTCATTTCCTTCCTTAATGTCTTATAATTTTCCATGTATAGGTCTTTTACATCCTTGGTTAGATTTATTCTTCAATATTTTATTCTTTTTGATGCAATTATAAATGGAACTGTTTTCTTAATTTCTCTTTCCAGTAGTTCATTATTGATGTATAAAAATGCAATCAATTTTTGAATATTGTTTTTTTATCCTGCTACTTTACTGAATTCAGTTGTAATAGTTTTTTGGTGGAATCTTTATGATTTTCTTTATATAGTTCATGTCATCTGCTAATAATGAGTTTCTGTCTTCCATTCCAATTTGGAAGGCTTTTTCTTGTATGATTGCTATGGCTTGGACTTGAATAACAGTGTTAAAAGTGGACATCTTTGTCTTGTTCCTGAGCTTAAGGAAAATGCTTTTCATCATTAAGATGTTAACTGTGAGTTTGTCATATATGACCTTTATTATGTTGAGGTATGTCCTATTTCCACTTTGCTGAGACTTTTAATCATAAACCTATGCTGGATTTTGTCAAATGCTTTTTATGTATCTATTAACATGATCATATGATTTTTATCCTTCCATTTGTTTATGTGGTATATCATGTTAATTGATTTGTGATACTAAAACTACCTTGCATCCCAGGAATAAATCTCACTTGATCACTGTGTATGATCTTTTTAATGTATTCCTAAATTCAGTTTGCTAATATTTTGTTGAGGATTTTTGCATCTGTGTTCATCAGGGATATTGCGCATAATTTTTTTTAATAGTGTCTTTGTCTGATTTTAGAATCAGGGTAATGGTGGCCTCATAAAATGAGCTTGGGAGACTTCTCTTAAATTTTTTGAGAGAGATAAAGTATATAATTCTTTGTAGGTTTACTACAATTCACTTGTGAAGACATTCGGTTCAGACTTTTATTTATTGGGAGTTTTTTAATTACTGTTTTCATTTTGTTAGTAATCGGTCTATTCAGATTTTGTTTCTTGTTAATTCTGTAGTGGAATATTGTATGCTTCTAGTAATTAATCCATTTCTTCTAGGTTGTCCAATTTGTTGGCATATTATTATTTGTAGTATTTTCTTATAATTCTTTGTATTTCTGTGATATCAACTGTCACTTCTCCACTTTCATTTCTGATTTTATTAATTTGAGTCCTCTTTCTTTTCTTTTGAGTCTAAGAGTTTATCAATTTTATCTTTTCAAAGAACTAGTTCCTGGTTTCATAGATCTTTTGTATGTTTTTTAGACTCTACTTTCTTTATTTCCCCTCTGAGTTCTATCATTTTCTTCCTTCTACTTACTTTGGGTTTTGTTTGTTCTTCTTTCTCTAGTTTCTTTAGGAATGAGGTTAGGTTGTTTGTAATTCTTCTTGCTTTTTGAGGTAGGGCTGTATTACTATGAATTTCTCTCAGAACTGCTCTGGCTGTGTCTCTTACTGTTTTCACATTTGTCTTGAGATTTCTTTGTATTTCTTCCTTGATCTCTTTGTTAACCCTTTCATTGTTTAGTAGCATGTTATTTAGCTTTCAAGTTTTTGTGTGTTTTTCAGGTTTTTTTTTTTCTTGTAATTGATTTCTAGTTTCATTGAGATCAGTGAAAAAAAAATGATATGATTTTAATCTTCTTAAATTTATCGAGACGTGTTTTGTGACCTAACATGTGACCTTGGGAAATGTTCCATGCACACTGGGGGAAAAAAAAGTATATTTGTTGCTTTGGGGTGAAATGTACTCAAAAAATATCAATTTATTCATCGTGTCTAATGTGTCCTTTAAAGCTGCTGTTTTCTTGTTGATTTTCTGTCTGGAGGATCTATTCATTGAAGTCAATGTGTGTTAAAATTCCCCTTCTATTACTCTATTACTGTAGATCTCTCTCTTTATGTTTGTGAGTATTTGCTTTATATACTTAGGTGCTCCTATGTTGGGTACTGTTCACAAGAGTTATATCCTCTTGATAGATTGATCCCTTTATCATTATGTAAAGTCTTTCTCTGTATTAGAGCCTTTGTTTTAAAGTCTATTTTGTCTGATATTAGTATTTCTACCCCAGCTTTCTTTTTCATTTCCACTTGAAATATCTTTTTCTATCCCTTTAAGTTCAGTCTATGTGGGTCTTTAGGTCTGAAGTGGTTCTCTTGTAAGTGGCATATGTATGGGCCTTGTTTTCTTATTCACTCAGCCACAATGTCTTGATTGTAGCATTTAATCAACTTATACTTAAAGTCATTATTGATAAGTATGTAGTTACTGCCATTTTGTTATTTATATTTCAATTTTTTTCTCCTTCTTAAAGAAGCCCCTTTAACATTGTTTGTAATACTGGCCTGGTGTTGGTGAACTCCTTTAGCTTTTTCTTGTCTGGGAAGCTCTTTATCTCCTTCATTTTTAAATGATAGCCTTGCTGGGTAGAGTAATATTAGCCATAGGTCTTTGCTTTTTATCCCTTTGAATATTTCATGCCAATTCCTTATGACTTGTAAAGTTTTTGTTGAGAAATCAGTTGACAGTTTTATGATAGCTCCCTTGTAAGCAAATAGGTACATTTCCCTTGCTGCTTTTAGAATTCTCATTTTGTAGTTAACCTTTGGCATTTTAATTATGATGTTGTCTTGATGTGGGCCTTTTTGGGTTCATCTCATTTGGGACTCTCTATGCTTTCTGTACTTGTATGTGTATTTCCTTTGCCAGGTTAGGAAAAATTTCAGTCATTATTTCTTCAAATAGGTTTTCAATTTCTTGTTCTCTCTTTTTTTCTTTTTTGGGTACCTCTATGATGTGAGTGTTGTTACGCTTGATGTTGTCTCATAGGTCCCTTAAACTATCCTCATTTGTTTTGCTGTTCTTATTGGGTATTTTCTGCTACTTTGTCTTCCAAATGGTGATTTGATCCTCTGCTTCATTTAATCTGCTATTGATTCCTCTTACTGTATTCTTCATTTCAGTTATTGTATTCTTCATTTCTGACTGGTTCTTTTTTATGGTTTTATGTCCTCTTTTTATGCTTACTATCTCTTTGTTAAAGTTCTAAGCTTCTTGTACATCCTTAAGACTAGTGTTTTGAACTGGTCTATTGTTTGCTTTCATTTTTTTTAGTTGGCTGTTTTACTATCTTTATTTCTATGTATTAGGTACATCCCCCTCTTGTAGTGCATGTCCTGTAGGGTCCATTGACACAGTTTCCCTGCTCACTTGAGACATGTGTTCCAGAAATATGCCTTGTGTGGGTTGTATATGCCCTCCTGTTGCAGTTGAGCCTTGATTACTGTTGGCACATCAGTAGGTGAGACTGACTCTTAGGCTGACTTATTGTGAGAATTGGCCATGACCATGGCATCTGAGCTACTATGCAGAGACTGATCATACAGAGTGGAATTTGTCCCCGTGGTCTCTGGTGCCTGCTGAGACTATCTTTTGGGTGTGATGCTTATAGGGCTAATCAGGTGGTGCTCTGTTGTGGTCTGAATTTGGTCACTGAGTATGCTGTTTCTGGGGCCTCTCAGGAGGGCCTCCCATGCAGGCCAAGGTTAGTTGCTGCTTGTCACCATTCCAGGATTACCTGATAGGATGTACAAAGTGATCCACATTGGTTACTGCCTATGCTGGACCTGGATGCATGTGGGAAAGGCCACACTGTGAACCGAGGCTGGCTGCTACCAGTTCTAGGCCTGCAGCAGCTCAGTAAAAGGCCCAGGGCACCTTGAGGCCTGCCACCGCCTGCCAGATGCCCCTAATGCTTCAATGATGAAAAAGCGGTATGTGAGGTGGGTGAAGCAGACAGATGGTGTTCACCAGGTTAATGCAGATTCCAATTTGGCACCAGCAGTGAGCCCAGGGCCACTCAGGAAAAGTCATAGAGCACACAAAGGCTAGCTACCACCCACTTGGGGCCCAAAGACCCCTAAGAGTTTTCAAAGACTGCAGTGTGAACCAACATCAGCTGCCCACTGCAGAAAGAGCCTCAAGCAGCATGTGTGTTGGGTGTGGTGGGGTCCCATGGTATCACTAGGGTAGAGCAAGTAGAGTTCACCAGGCCAATGCAGATTCAGATTAGGCTCTGAAGCCACACAATTCAGTCATTTCCTATATGTCTCTAGCACCTCAGGAGCTGCTGTCCCTCCACCAGAGCCCAGGATGAGTGCCTAGGAATGAAAGAGTCTGTGTATGGGCCCCTTAAGAGACACCTTGTTTTCCATCAGACTTTTATCTCACCTGTACAGACAGAATCCCCACTGATTTCCACAGCCAGAAGTTGTGGGGGCTTTTCTTCCTGTACTGGTGCTCTGGGCTGGGGAGCCTGGTGTGGGGCTAGGACCTCTTGTTCCTTAGGGAGGACCTCTGTAGCTAAGATATCCCTCCCAATTCTCAATTGCCACAAGTGGGTGTGGGGCCAGCCAGTTTCACATCTCCACCCCTCCTACCAGTCTCAGCATGGCTTCTTATTTATATCTTTATTTATAGGACTTCTGTTCAGCTAGACTTCAGGTTATCCAGGTTGTGTTCTATACTTTAGTTGTAATTTTAATGGGGTCATGGGAGGAAACAACCACAGCATTTATCTACTCTTCTATCTTGACTGGAATTTCTAGGACCCAACGTTTTGAGAGTCTGGGGAAGATCATTCCATAAAAAGGTTCAAGACCTAAGGCAAAAACAGGCTTACATGCTGAGAATGGGGGCAGCATGGCCAGAGGGAAGTAGATGAGGGTAGCCAGTGATGAGATGATGTGGATTGATGGTAAAGATTTCAGCTTTCATGCCAAGGACAATGAGAAGTAATGGAGGGTTCAGAGCAGAGTAATAGCATGATCTGACTTAAGTATTTTACATCCACTGACTTAAGTGGATTACTTGCAGTAATCCACTGTAGGGGTGAGAAAACGGCACGGAAGACCAAAAGGGAGGCTATTGCAGGGGCTCAGGTAAAAGAGAGAACAGTGGCTAGATAGAAGGGTAGCAGAGGAGGCAGTTAGAAGGGCCTAGATTTAGAATTTGTTTTGAATTGATAGCTGATGGATGGAAGGTGGGGTTCAAGAGAAGGTGAGGATTCCTTAGGTTTAACCTTTTTTTCAGTGGAGTGAGTGGTGATGCCATTCCCTGGTATGGTGATGATTTTAGGAAGAGTAGGCTGGCAGTAGAAAATCAAAATCTACATTTTTAGACAAATTAAGCTTGAGATGTCAATTAGGTATCTCAGGGGAGGTAGGGAAAAGAGTTTGGGCTCAGGAGAGGTGTCATCAGAAGTAAAAAATTGAGTAATTATCAGCTTATAGGTGGTTTATAAAGACATAGGACTCAGTGAGGTTACAGAGGAACTGCATTTAGATGATGAAGGAAAAAAAGGTTAAGATTGGGATGATGAGGAGGAGCCAGAAAAGGAGATTGAAAAAGACTAGGCACCAAAGTAGGAGGAAGACCAGACAAGTATAGTGTCTGGACAGCAAGAATAGAAAGTGTCTTTAGGAGGTAATAATAAACATGTGAACAAGACCTAGAAAGTGAGAAAAACACTGCCCGGCCAACACAGTTGGGTGTGGAAAGATTCACCATGTTTTCGG
This sequence comes from Cynopterus sphinx, assembly GCA_030015415.1. Lineage (NCBI taxonomy): Eukaryota > Metazoa > Chordata > Mammalia > Chiroptera > Pteropodidae > Cynopterus > Cynopterus sphinx. Next base: position 36,013,242 of record CM057390.1, on the reverse strand, counting down.
ACAATTAAAGAAGGTCTTTGCTTTTGATTCCTGTGAATGCCATTATCATGTTGTTTGTGAGATCCAAAAAATAAAAAAACATAAGCAAGCAGAATTCAGAGATTAATTTTAAAACTCATTAGCCAACAAAGTTAACAGTTTCTCTTGCCCAGAGGTTTCTTCATGGTCTTTCTTAAGAAGCCTCTTATGAGGATGTACTTGCTGCACTTATAGTCTGGTGATGGAGTTTCCCTTTCTCATACAATTCATTCTTACCTGCATTGGTATCTCTTCTTAATTTTTCTTGAATCCTGGGATAACTGAATGGTTGGACTGTAGATGCCCGGGCCAGCCAGGGCCTCCCAGAAAACTGACCTCATAACACTGCAGGAGACCGAAGAGTAACACATAGCACAGGGCTAGACACTTAGTAAGGGCTCATTTCCACTATTCTGATTCTGATTCCACTGCTAAGTAGGTAAATGTATTCTCAGGAGACATGGCTTTTCTCATGGCTTACTACATGTGAGAAGAGTCAGAGCATTTGGAGGTCTAGACTGAGACTTTATGATATAGTATAATAGAGACATTAGTTAATATCTGATGACACTGTTGATTCTCTATCCAGATCTGGCTGAGAAAGAACCATCTTAGCCCTCATTTTATTGCTGGGCTTGTTCCTGCTTTTCTCCTATGGTCAACTAAACTTGTTCCACCTGGCACCTTTTCTCACCAAGCCTATAGTAAAGGCCTGGGAGATGTTGCCTGGGAACTCTGTATCAAGATCTTGCTCGCTGGGGTTCTACTGCTGCCCTAATGCTCTGGTTTGGGAGATGACTGGTAAGTCATTTCCAGGACTCAATTTATTCATCTTTGAAAAAGAGAGGAAAGTGCTCCTCTTTCCCAGAGAAAGGCGGGGAATGCAATGATCACGTTGTGTGAAATACTAGTCCACAATGACCAGAAATTTCTTTTTCTGTCCCTTTAAGATGTAATATGGAGGAGCAGCAGGCTATACGGGGAAGAATTCTAGACTTGAAGATAAAGGACTGAAGTGCAAGCCTTGGCTCCACCAATTACATGCTGTGTACCTTGGTCAAGGCAGGAAGTTCTGGAGCCTCAGGTGTCCCTAGCAAAATAAGGTCATAATTCACACTCTAGCCACTTCCCAGGAAAATGGTAAAACTATAGTGAGATAAAGCTGGTGACCATGCTTTGTAAATTGGGAAGTGCTATCCAATTGTGGAGCTGGGTTCCAGACATCTGGGTGTGTTTCTCAAACAGGTTTAGCCTAGTCCTATGTTAGGGACTTTGTACACTCTGCTCTATGACTGGAATGCTTCTCTTTCCCTAAAAAATACATACTCATTCTCCAAAACCCAACTTGAATGTCACATCCTCCATGAAGCTTATCCAAAGCAAAATAAGGGATTTCCTCCTCTGTGTTTCCACAACTCTTATTTCTATCTCTTATGGCATATATCACATTTTTTAGTGTGTCTGTTTCCATCATGTGTCTGTGAGCTCCTAGAGTCCAAGGGTATTATTATATCTTATTCATTTTTGTACCTTGAATGCCTAAAAGTATCCAATATTTAGTATGTACCTAATAGCTCATGTTTGACTCAAATCACTAAGAAATTGCTACAAAATGAATCTTCTATTCAGAGCTAAAAGACACAGGTGCCACCATTTGCAGAAATCTGAACACATTCTATTTCTAAGCTCTGGCTCTCTCTTTAGAAAGTGGTGGCTGCTTGCAGAAAAAAACAAAGCAGGACACACACACATATGGAGCAGGAATATTACTTTTAGAGTTGGAAGAACACTAAAGTCCAACCTCAGAGGAGAAGCACCTTGCCAAAGTCATACAGCCTCAGAGAACCTGAATCAGAACCAAAGCTCAGATTTCTCAGTGCCTATACTCGCACAACTTTCCCATTAAATGCATTGCATCCAGTATCTAACACAGAGAAAAAACAATTATTAGATTTTAAGCAGCAGTTTAAGGAAATAAACAGAATAGATAATGATTGAATTTGAAAGTAATTCAAAGCAGAGAGGGAGATTAATACAGAAATCTGGATAAAGAAATCAGGATTAGAAAATATTTTGATAGCTTCTAATAGGAGGCCAAAATCAACAAGATAAAATGTAATAGAAATGAATGTAAATTTCTGCATTTAGGTTAAAAAATCAACTGTATAAATAAAATATAAGGGAGGGTGAACTACATACACTTAGAAATTGTTAAGATGGTAAAGTTAATGCTTAAACTTTAAGTTTTATATTTAAATTTCAGTTTATGTGTTTTTTTACCCCCAATAATTTTTTTAATAATAAGTAGACTAAAGATTTTTTTTTTAATTAGGAAATTCTGTTTTGACAAATACTCTAACCCAGAAGTCTATTTTTCTAATTCATATTGGGTAGTAAACTAAAATAGTCAAATTGCACAAAGGTATGCCCTAACTTTAAGATTACCTGCTCAATATGATCTAGCAACCCTACTTCTGGGCATATAGCCAAATGAAAACAGGATATCAAAGAGATGTCTGCACTTTTATGTTTATTGTAGCATTATTCACAATAGTCAAGATATGGATGAATCTAAGTATCCATCATCAGATATATGTATAAAGAAGACATGGTACAGTATATATACAATAAAATATTATTCATCCATGAGAAAGGAAACCCTATTCACAACAACATGGATGGAACCTGAGGGCATTATGTGAAGTGAAATAAGCCAGACAGAGAAAGATAACACTGCATGTATAAATGGTATCACTTGTATGTGGAATCTAAAAAAAAAAAAAAAAAAGGTCAAATTCATAGAAACAGTAAGTAAAAAAGTGGTTGCCAGAGGCTAGGGATGGGGAAATAGGAAGAGGTTAGTTAAGAGGGCATAAAATTTCAGCTATAAGATGAACAAGATCTGAGGATCGAACATAAACATGGTGATATAGTTGATAACACTGTGTTATATAACTGAAATTTGCTAAGAGAATAGAACTTAAATGTTCTCACCAAAAAGAAAAAAAAAAAGATAAATATGTGAGGTAATGAATGTGTTAATTAACTAGATAGTGGGAACCCTTTCACAATGTTTACTTATATCAAATCATCACTATATACTATCTCATGATTTTGTCAATTATACCTCAATAAAGCTGAACAAAAGACTCTGCTACAATGTGAAGTCTAAGTCTAACAGTTTCTTCACTAATACCAATACCAATCTCAAACCAGCACTAACAATAGAAATAATCATAACTGATAAATATGGTGATTAAAAATTCAAGTATGCATCAAGTTTAAGATACTTGCCCATCAAAATATCTATACTCTATTTTACATTTTTAAAGATTCTAAATCTCCCAAAGGAATCTAATATGTACCCCCAAAACAGAAAGTAAGAATGAAAAAAATGTGTATTGGTGGTCATTGTTTAGAAATAAACATATTGCAGTTCCTTAGGGGTAAAGGGAGATAGGATACATTGATGTTAGAGTATCTCATGTGAAAAAAAAAACAACAAAAATAGAGAGTTTTGGTTGATTAAAGCTCTGTATTGGCCCCAAATGTGCTGCACCTGGGTGTTTAAAAAACTAATGCTATCCTATGCATTAACAGACATACAGATCATTGAAGATCTCTGACTGAGAGCATCAAGCCCAGTTTAGGGTACCATTTTTTAAAAGAGACCTCAATGAACTCAGCAAAAAAAAACACAAGGACCAAGATGATAAGGAGTCTAGATATTACAACAGATGAAGAACACTCGCCTTCAGATAAAACCTTCATTAGATTGCCATGAGAAGTAGATGATTATTTAAGTGCGATAATGGCATTGTGGTTAAAAAAAAAATGCCCTCATGTTTTAGAGATGATTACTGCCATATTTAGGACTAAAATGTTATAATGTCTATAATTTACAAGAAAATATTCTAGCAACAAGAATGACAGAAATTTTATGGTTATTGAGGGTAAGCAATGTATATATGGGGGCTCATTTTATCTGTCTCTACTTTTGTGTGTGTTTGAAAATGTCCACAATAAAAAGTTAAAAACAAAATATTTCAGAAAAAAGTGGATGGAGCAAATATGGTAAAATGTTAATAATTATTAAACACAGGTGCTGAGTGTATAGTTTTTTGTTAAACTGTTTTCTTTCTTTTCTATATGTCTGAAGGTTTTCAAAATATAAAATAATTTTAAAAACCATTTAATAAGGAAACATTTGAAAGCACTTGGCATGGTGCCTGGTACATAGTAAGTGCTTAAATAAATGTCAGTGGATTTTTCCTTCCTCCTCAAATATTTACATGGAAGTGAAGCAGGCTTAGCCTGAAGCTCCAAAGAGCAGAACGAGGGCCAATAGTGGAAGCTGCTTGGGAGTAGGTTTCTTCTCACTATAAAAAAAAATTTTCATATGAAGTAGAATTGCAGAGCAGTGAAACCTACACTTTCACATAGACAGAGTTCCTCATTGCTAGGAATATTTGAACAAAGGCTGCCTATTTCAGGGATGTTATAAAAATGGTTTTTGAATTAAAGGGCAATTTGATACATCAAGAGGGGGATCTCAGGTGACCTCTAAAATTCCTTCCATCTCTGAAGTCTTAGGGTTCATTGTAAATGACTGAAATGTACCAGAGCTTTTTCTTCCTCTCCCAGAAGCTGGTCATTGTCTGTAGCATGTGTATAGAGAAGCACAGGAAGGACACTCTTCACCATTTCCCTCTGTCCTTTTTGTTCTGCACACAAATGAAAGATAAGGATGCAGAGGAGAATGTAGGAAGGAAAGAGCTCACAAAGAGGCTTCAGAGTCTCCTTTTTGGAGATCTAGGGGACAGATGAGATCTGTACCAAGTGAGAAGGGCACTAGTTGTGGTCTCTCCAGGTCTCTTTGGTTTTCATGGTCCCCTGAAATTCACTGGGCCATGAGGTCCCAGTAAGAAAGCAGGAGGAGAGCCAAAACCTGGGAAACCTGGTTCATGGGGTTAGGAAGGACCCCGGGAGATCATCAGGGCTAGTTCCCTGCTTTGAGAAGATGAGGCATTATTATTCACTCCATTTTACAGATGAAGAAACTGAGTCTCAACAGGGTTAAGTTATATATACAAAGTGAAAGAGCTTTTAAAATATGAGCATGTGTTGAGAATGATCCTCAGGGGAGACAAAACCCATTTCTCTACCACAATGTGGTATATTCTTCTCACTCTAGCATGAATCCATTGTTAACATCTAAAGACTCTATCTAAGCCCCAGCTTAGCTTCCACCAATTCCAGCATTTCCCTGGTCCCACATTGTACCCAGACCTGTTCATCTATAACCAAGAGCTCCCCACAATGTAAGAGGCCAGGGCTGCAGGTAGAGGAAGTTTGGTTAAATATGAAGACCACATCCCCATCCATAGAAATATTGGATTAAGTGATCAAAAGAAGGTAAAAGCACATTGAATTAGTGCAGAGACCCAGGATTTTGCATAGAATCTCCTTAGGTCAAGATGGCCATAATACCTAGTGGAGTCCTGATGAGAAAAGACAAGGGAGGTGCCTGGGAGTCAAGAGCAACTTCCAACACCACCTCTCCTCCCATGACATCTGGTAGGTACCAGGTCAGCAGTGCTGAGCTGCGTGGCCAGGACCCGTAGACGGTAGGAGCCCTTCTGGGGCCAGCCTTCTTCTTTACTACTCTGCAGCTTCACAGGCCCCAATGATTTGCATAGCTTTGGCAGCACCAGGATGCATTCAAGTTTGCCTGGGGAGTAATTCTCTGGGTGAGGGAGATTAAGTACAACAACGGAAAACTGTTCAAGCAGGATTTTTCACTTCTGCCTGATAAACAAGGCAGAGAGCTTTCGGCAATAAGGCTGTATGTATCTCCCATTACCGGGCTGCTTCTCTTCTCACCAGCTCTACTCCCAGTTTAACCCAGTAAGACTTCCAGTGATACTTTATGACCTCTTGGCAACTTGCTAGCACTTCCTCAGATAGCAATTATTAGTCACCAGTTCCTTGGAAATGTTCCTGAACAGGCAGCCATCAGAGCAAACCAAGAGACTTCTCAGTGCAGGCATTTAAACTGGTCAAAACATTTTTTTCCAGAACCCAACAAACACACACCATGCCTATCTTTTTTGGTTACTTAACATTCCTCCTAGGAACTGGGAAGTGCTGCCGAATAGTCAGAGTTCTATGTAGCAAACATGAGGTAAACTGATCCCGAAGGTTACTTTAAAAGCTGTTTTACACTAGACTTCGAGCAAGTGGCTTAATCTCTGAAGTCTTCAACAAAAACATTTGTCTGCATTCCTGCTACTTCCTTTGTACCAATGAGGAAATAGGCAGGAAGAACCAAGGATAGCCCCTGAAGCCACCTGAACAACAGGACGCAGGAAGACCCGTGATAGACTATGGGAAGAGCACTGGCTTAGGAGTTGGAAGATCTGAATTTCAGTTTTTCACTATCTGAGTGTCATTGGTATAGTCAATTTACCTCTGAGGATGTAGATAGCAATACAAAAATATGTAGCATGCATGCAAGCCATGCCCAGGGATCCCTGTATCCTTTTCCTTTTCTTAAACTCAGTGCTCAGTGACTACCACCTATGATCAAGATCAGCTCTCCTGAAGAAACCCACTTACTACTCCAGGACAGGATACTTTCTCAGGTTCCTTTTACCTCTGACAGTTTGTGGATTTGAGAGTTTTCATGTTTTAAAGCTTTTCTCTCTCTACTCCAAGGGAGAGAATGGTAGAGTAAACATGAATGACCTTGGGGCTTCCTTGAGACATGGACTATGTGAATGTCCTGATAACTTTTCTCCACATGCATAGTCATGAGATTGAACTCCAAGGCTTTGCTCTCCAGTCTCTCCCCAAAGTTATCAGGAACCTGAGGCCATACCACAGAGGACAGAAGATGTGCTGTGACACCCTTTTACTAAGAGAAGTCCAGAATCTTCCCAGCTTCCCTCTGAAATCTGTCCTGTAATTTTTTGATAAATGAAAGGCTCTTCCTCAGTTATTTAGGAAATACTATTCCCATTTCTTCCCAATCTGAGATATAGATGGGACTCTCTAGGATCCCCTGCATTGCCTCCTTATCTCTTGTTGGACATCCACTGATGCCACGGTCATGACCATGGGAACCCAAAGGGAGAAGTGCGGTCAGGGGCCAAGCTGAGGAAGCATCCTGGCTATTATACCATGTTCCAGAAAAAGGCCACTGTGGAAAGGAATGGAGCCAGAGAAGCCAGATTCCCCACCAAAACCTCGATTCATAGTACCCTGACCTTGGGAAAACAACAAAAATCCAACTTCACAGGAAGAGCTTTGTCAAATAAACCCAGAGTTCTGGTCACATCTAATACACACCTCTCAGAGAAGCACCTCAGCTGCTGTTTTTCCATCAGAATTTTTTCATGCTTAAGGGGACCACGGAGATTTCTGGCACTGCACATACTATTTACAGGTGAGGAAATTGAGTTCCACAGAGGAGAAGTGAGAAGCTAAAGGTCATAAAGGCAACAAATAACGAAGCAAGAACAAACCCCCAGAGTTCCATGGCCAGACTTGACTCTCTTCACAACAGCCCACAGCTGTCAACTCCAGACCAGACAGACACTCTCTACCCCTCTACCAGCCTTGGGAGAAGAGGTTCAAAGAGTTCTCAAGGTCAATAAGAAACTGAGTGCCTCCATCTTTGTCCTTTTCCCAGGGTGAAGTGAAGCAAAATGAGAAGGGGTGGGAGAGATCAGGGCGGGCTATCAGAGTGGGGCATGTGGTCAAGCTCTGGTTCTCCAATGGGCACACAAATGTCCTCTGTGCAGCTCAGAGGGGCACATGTCTAAGAAGAAAGCTTAGATAGAGATGTTATCTCACATTTGTTGAAAAACTCATAATTCCGAAAGCTGCCACAAATATATTCTCATTTCATTCATTCTTCACTACTTGTTTACAGATAAGAAAACTGAGGCTGATTCATGGCACCAGAGCTGGAAGGAATGTAGTTGGATCTCAATGTCCTAGACCCAGGGCTAGTGTGCTTGCCAACACGCATGGGTCATGGTGACATGCACAGTGTACTTTAATACCCAGTTCTTATTTGATCCTCACCCAACCTGTGAGGTCTACAGGGCCAGAATTACAGAACTCCTGTTTTGCCTGGGGCTCAGCATTCTTCTGAGTCTAGACACCATGTGCTTTCCTTCAAGTGGTAAAATGCTGCCATGGTATGTCTTCCTTTCCTCTCTGGGGCCTGTGTTCCTGGGGCTGGAGGAGCCACTTCTGAGCAACTGGTGGTTGGGAAAGAGGAGGTTTTGTCCAACAAATCAACAAAACAAAAATAAAGGATAGAGGACTTGCCTCTTAGGTGGGAGAAGGGCTCGTAGAGAAATATCGGTCCCACTGTGACCTTAGGAAAGTCATTCTTCTTTTCTGATCCCAGTCTGTCTCTTCTGACATAAAATATGGAAATAGCACTAGATCAGAGAATTTTAAAACATTTTGGCAACAAAACATTGTTTTCAAATAATAAGGATTAATAGCTGACATTTATTGAGCATGTACTATGTATCAAGTTCTATAGTAAACACATGACAGCATTTTATACACGTGATGACATTTAATCCTCATAATTGCCCTCTGAGTAGGTGCTCTTATCAACCCCATTTTACAGATGAGGAAACTTAAAGCTCAATGAGGTTAATCAACTTGCCCAAAGTTCCTGATTAGTAAATTACTGAGTAGAAACTGAAGCCCATGTCCATTCACCAGCCAAGGCTGTCTACACAACACTATGCTATTTCCAGAAAAACCTCACATGGAGTTGCTACAGAAACTCAAGGGAAAAAAATAACCTTTAGATTTTTCAGAACTATAAATATCTTTTATCTCTTTGAATTAGTCCCATCTCAGCACTGGGTCCTGGGAGGAGGGGGTCATTCTACCAATTCCCTCCCCTTCCTGCCATTTCTGTATTCCCTGAGAAGTGAAGACAAATTTAGGTCAGGAGGAACACCAGGAATCTACACTGGGTGGGCTCTCAGTAGAATGACCACTAAGCTTTGGTTGCTGCTCCTGGGGCCCTCCACTGAAGCATGCTTCCCTGCTCCTAAGTACAAGTGTACATGACAGTGTTTTGGCCATGAGTGAATAAATTCATGGGCAGGTCTATTCAGGGGATGGTCCATATTCCTAGTTGAGTTTCTGTGGATTAGCTACTAGGCCGTTGTCCCATCATGTGGATACTTTGTCCATCTGATACTAACAATAACATTACTCTATGGCAGGCCCTGTTGTAAATGCTTTACAAATGTGACTCCTTTAATCCTCACAGCAACCCTAAGAAATCGATACTATGATTACCCCCATTTTACAGACAGGAAGCCAAGCAGCAAGCCTGTAAGTGAGCAGCCCCAGATTACATAAGAGAATATGGGATCCAAATATAAATTCTAGCTCCAAAGCCTAAGGTCTTTAATGACTGCACCTTGGTAAGCTGAGAGGCCTGAGTGCTTTCCTAAAACATTAGAGGAACTGAGGGGTGCAGCAATGCACATCATTCAAAGTGTCTTACAAATAATAACTGGTGCTTACAAAGGATCAGAGTGTGCTCACAGATCACCACATTTATTTTGGAGCTGTAATTGATCTTAGAGACTCTCAAGTTCAGGCAACTCATCTAATGCAGTATTTCCCACCTTTTTGGCACCAGAGATGGGCGCTCCTATGAAAATCTAATGCCTGATGATCTGAGCTGGAGCTGAGGTGGTGATGCTAGTACTGGGAAATGCTGCAAATACAGATGAAGCTTTGCTCCCTTGCCCACTGCTCACCTCTTGCTGTGCAGCCTGGTACTGTGTGTGACCTGGGAGTTGTGTATCCCTGATCTAATATACAAACTCAGGGCCAAAGACAAGAAGTCCAGGGAAACAGATTGGTGGTAAAGATGCATTCAGAAGACAAACAAGTCAGGATGAACACCAGGAGCCCACATGGAGGGGCTCTCAGTAGAATGACACCTCTTCACACGTCCTCAGCCAAATAATAAAGTGCAGACTGTCTTGCCAGTTTCACAGACATGAAAACTGAGATGACTAGTCTGTGGTCACCAAAGGGAGATAGGACTGAGCCCAAAAGCAGAACACACTTATTGGTCCTCATGAACTCCTTATGGATGCTGGGAGATAAACTAAATTCAGGGGCAGGGCGGGAGAGGGGAGGATAGGGGCCCAGCCAGTTTTCCCATAACACCCAATCTAGCAGGATCACAAGCAGGTCTCCAGGGGACATCTAAGACAGAGATGGGTGGGAGGGAGCCAGCTGAGGGCTGCTTCCCTTTGATAACTTTGAGCCCAGAGCATACATTTGCCAGCTGGCTTAACCCCTTTTGTTTCCCTACACAAGAAAACCTTAATCATCTTCATTTGAATTTCAAATGACCTCTCCACTCTCCTCCTCTCAGGCCCAACAGGTTTTGTGGCAGGGATATGAAAATTTACCCAGCAGTATGGAAATCACTCCCCTATGCAAATCGGCTGCCCACACATCGGCTGTTCCCCATCATAGTCTCCTTTTCAGCATCTCTCTGTGCTCCCTGGCTTAGATTTTTTTTTTGTTCCTCTTCACAGCTTGAGGCTGTGGGCAGGCTAAGGTCCCTGCTGGGGGTGCTTCCCTGCAGTCTACAGCAGGCAGGTGGGGCACTTCAGTTAGGGACCCAAACCAGGCTACCAGCCTGCATCTCTCTGGCAAACCTGAATCAGACACACCCAAGCAAAGCCAACCACTATCCCCCACCTCCCCAACTGCAAATCCAAGGATGGGCTAGGTGGTGGTAAGAAAGTTCTGGAATCTGGAAGATACTGTGATGCTGCCAGAGTGGAGGCAGGAAAGGGGAGACCTAGGGGGCTTCTGTGGGACCAGTGGTAGGAGACAAAAATCACAGCATGGAACCGGTATGTAAAATGTCATGCAAATTAACACCTATTATTTTTTGAGTCAATAGTACTGGTGCTTTTTGGGAGATGCCTGCAGCTAAGTTTCCTAGGCTCTGGCTTGGTACAAAAAGTCCTGCCCTCCCTGATTCTTTCAGGGCCCTGCTGTTACCCAAGGAACTCCCCCACTAAGCACTAGCTCAATGGAGGAACCAGGAAAAGACTTGGAAGTGTCAGTGACTAAATTCCCTAGAAATGAAATTCAGCTGTTTTTGAGTACTCTGGTCATTCTGACTTGCCTGCTTTGCCACACCCTCCGTCTTCAGTGAGGGATAAGTAGCTCCAGCTAGGGTGACCTCATACAGGTTCCATTTGAAGGATATTGAGCTGATTTTCTCCTCTCCACCCACCAAACCAAAGGCTGGGGGGAGCAGGAATGAGAGGGAAGTGGGACCTGCTTCTCTGCTCAGCAATTCTTCCTAAGGGTGGGTCATCCTAGGCAAAACCCTTTCCTGGGGGAGGGATTTAAACATAAAAGAACCACCATTGAATGCTGGCTGAGACTCCAACTTCCATTCCCCTGCCCCTCCTTTAGTTTCCCAAACCCCCTCAAGGACCCACGCCTACCTTTGAAAGAGCAGCCTGGACCAGAAGGGAAGACCTCCAGTGGGTACTCCTTCGTAGCCTACCCCAAGGGTTTTGAGGTGGAATTTTATGTGTGAGTTTGTAAGCGTGTCCATTTGTGTGCTTGTAGGATGGAGCAGGAATAAGATGTAACTGCACTTCAGTTGCCTGGATTTTGGCTGCTCCCGAAGTCCCTTAAGCCTTATCCTAATTTGGTTGCTCATTTTACTCTAAATTCTTTTTCCACTTGTTCACCACTTTTCCACACCAGGTGTTCACTGCCCTAATTGTTTCTTGAGGAGGAGGGTGGACCCAAGAAACCAAAAGCATTTACTCACAACTTTGGGAAGAATGTTAAGGTCATAAAAGGTACCCAGGGTTAGATGTATCCATTTGCTCATGGAATGCCAAAGGAAAGGCATTGCTCTAAGGCAGAGTGCTTCAGTGTGCTCCAATAGTCAGGGCTGGTCTGTAAATTATTCATTAAGTTCTGAGACCAGATACATATAGACATGGAAAGTGAGAATTTGGAAATGTTACTAGCACCCCAAGCACATGATTAGTGGGCTCTCCTATTGACATGGGTGTAGACCAGTTTGGATCCTGTTGAATGTGTGTGGTGGGTGTGACTTCTATTAATCAATTCTAAGTGGCTGGACCAAGTATTGACAGACTGGAAGTAAAACAACTGGTCCTGCACTCCAGATTGTTTGAAAAGTGGTGCTCTAAGGCAGGGGTCAATAACACCTGGGCCCAGACCGGAACCAGGCCACACAGCAGGAGGTGAGTGGCAGGCAAGTGAGAAATTCATCTGTATTTGCAGCGGCTCTCCAGTGCTAGCATCACCGCCTCAGATCATCAGGCATTAGATTCTCATAGGAGCAATGGTCCCTGGTGCCAAAAAGGTTGGGGACCGCTGCTCAAAGGAATGACCACTGATAAAACTAAGTGCAGTTCCGGGTGGTAAAGACAGCACGTAGATATCCCCACCCAGCTCCCTCACTTTGTTCCCTCTTAGGCTGGAGAGAAAGAAAGTCCATGTTTTTCTGGGGTGCACAGATGGTAGTAGGAAGTGGTGGGAGGGGCATTTCATTCAAAAGACCTCCAAAAGGAAGAGGAATGAGTGGCAGGCAGGACTGGCCCAGCCACCCACAGCTCATCTGAGCTGCATGGTCCTGACTTATCTACCCCATGAGCTTGGGTTTGGGAATCTACAAACAAGACATAAAGTGTCTGTGAATTGTAAGGTGTGGTACACATGTGAATAGCTGTTGTAACTTTATTTGCTAAAGTTCTCTGAGTACTAGAGGCAGATAAGTGATTCCTGACACCACAGGTTGCTCTCCTGAGATCTCAAGCACAGAGTCACAGTAAGGTGAATTAGTACCTTCTAATCTCCTTGTCACAGAACCTGGAAACAAGGTGAGGTGGAAATATGTTAGTTTGACAAAGCTAAAACAAGAGGCAATGGGGTTGTGCTGCAGCATGAGGTCTTCAGTGAGAGATAAGGACTTCCAGGCACAGAGGATTGCATCCTACAAGAATAGGTGGCCAAGAGAAATTGCAGAGTTAGCTTCTAAGGATGGAGTATAGATGTGGGAGAAAACAAACAAACAAACCTCTAAGAACAGTAGATTCTTTCATTTTCCAGGGATGATTTTGAAATATTTCCAAAGAAAGAGAGAAGTATGATCAAGATGTTCTCTCAGAATTCTTACATGCTTAGGAATTCATATGAGTTCCCCCTGGACATCTGGAGGGGTTGTAGCTTCATTTTTCTCTTCCAGAGAGGTAAGGAACAGAGTGGGTATAGATTGAGGCACAGGACCAGGGTCACCAGGCTCAAATTTTAAAGACCACCCCCTTCTTTTTTTCTCTAGCAGCATTCTTTTCTCCATATCACAATGAGGAAACTCAAATCCAGGACACAAGCAGACTTGTTCCATATCATTCAGTGACAGCTTTGTCTTGTCTCCTAATCATAATGAAAGGGGTATGTGTGTACACGTGCATCACTTAGAGAGGGCTATCAATGGGAGACACTTCTGTACTTCCCCAAGACTCACTTCATCCCAAGTACTTCCTGGATTTCTCCTGTCCTCTCTGTCCTCAAAAGAATATTTTTTATTCAGTAAGTATTTAGATTGAAAATCACACTCATCTCTAAAGTCCTCTACTTGTTTCTACCTGGATCCTTGCCTCTAGGTCATGATAAGATACGATTTCTTTATCCTCAGGTTGTTTTCTTGGGGACTCAGGTAGAGACTGCACGGTCCTGGGAATGAACTGCCTGAGAAAGAGTTTCTAGTGTTGAGTCAGATTCTCATTCTTTCTCTGGAACCTTATGAGAATCACTAACCTTCTGGGCTCCCCGAGAGAATCATGTTCAGCCTTTCTTAAAACCATGTTGAAAGCTCCCAGGGTTAAGTGAAGAGACTTGCTGCATAGGATCTCTAAACAGCTAACTCACCTTAGTGATCTTTCTGGAGAGTGAGGCAGAAGTTAGTCATTCCACTTGACAGACAGGACAATGAAAGCCAAAGAAAAAAGGCAACATGAAGGGAAAAGTGACAAAGCCTAGTCCCCCCTTATTTCTAGCTCCTCTTTTCTTTCCTTGAGTTCCCCTATGGGATTCTTACTTCCCCGATCTCTGGGCAGAAGGAGAGTTTCAAGGCATTTGCTCCACTCTCTGGGTTTGCAACCCCACCCCACAGCCCCTGTGAAATGTTGGGGAGGAGAATGGGAGCTGATACATTGGCGAAGCTGGTTCAGAATGAGAGAAGAAAAGGGGAGAAGTTCTCACAGAGGCTAGATTCTCACCCTTCACAGTTCACCAGAAGGGACTGAGGTGACCCCAGCCTTTCCCTCTCTTCTCCAACAAATGTGTTTTGGCCCCAGACAGGGCTTCTGCCTCTTGCACTAGACAAACCCACCTTATAGAGGCTTGGCTACCTTCTCCCTCCTATTGCCATCTAGTCATAATCTTGTCATCCTCCTTACTGCTGCTACTCTGCTGTTGTCCTTGGTTCTCCGTCTTGGTACTCAGTCTTTCCATTACCATCTTTGGAGAGAAAGTCACTAGAAAGACTATGTTTAATCCTGTCATTTATTAGCTATGGAATCTTAGTAAAATCAGCTAGCATTCTTTCTCATTACCAGTCTCAATTTCCTCATCTGCATAGTGGGATGATGACCATCACAGAATTGTTGTGAAGGCCAAATGCACTGTGTTTGAGAGTGCTCTTCCAGATACAAGCTGGCACTGTTATCCACTCCACTTTGGAATTCATGCACTAGGAGAAAAGCCCCTTGAGTACAGAAACTGTTTCTTCATCTTTCAGAGTCCAGGGTTGGACCCAAGTGTGCTCCACAGATGTTGGTTAGGTGACTAGTAGCCAGGGCAGAGAAGACTGGAGATAGAATGAAGCAAGGCAGCCAGATGTGTTGGAGGAGAGAATGCTGAGAGGGTAGCTAGAAAAAAGGGAATGTGAGGGGCTGAGGAAAATGGGGTAGAAAGGGAGAGGTCAGTGCTGAGAAAGCCTGCACAAATATAGGGTGTGGAGACTGATGGGAGAGAATTTAGAAAAGTAGAATTATGTATACATCTTTTAAAATTCAGCTCTTATATCATCCAGCTCAAATCTCTCCTTATATGGGAGAAAAATAAAGGTCCTGGTGAGGAAACACTTGTCCTGTGTTATCCAATAATCTGCAGGAACTTCATGGCAGAGCTTGGAATTAGGCCTGAATTTGATTCCTGGTCAGAAGCTGTGTGATTAGTTTCTCATTCTGAGCCACAATTTCTTCATTGATAAAAACAAGAATTGTTAAGAATGAATTGAGATGATGCATGTAAAATTTTAGATATATAAAGTACATGTGCCTGGGTTTGGGGAGAAAGCTCCATGAATATGACTGCCCTTTCCCTCCTTCCTCCTGAGCCTACCAGATTTGACCTTCCCTGAGTTTGAGGCTATGCTGTGACCAGTATGGTCAAAAGTTATAAGGTTAACTGCATGGGTGCTTGGGGTTGACAGTTATAGACCTAGGGGTTTTTCAAATGTGGGTCGGTTATATCTTTATCAACCACTCAACTGAGAACAGAAAGGAAGAATTGTTAGTCTCCAAAATAAAGGAAAAATAACAACAGGTAGGTTAGAAAAAAACTGACCAAAAATCTTATAGTTCAGAATCTAGAAAAAGCTTGGCCCCAATCCTCTGGAGGTAATGGACAAAGCACTAGACAGGGGATTGGAAGCCTCCTCTGGTCCCTAAAGCTGTCATACTCTGAGGCCTTGGGCAGTTTATCTTCCATCCAAGCTTCAATTTTCTCATAGGCATAAAGAAAGGGAAAATACAATTTGTCTTGCCAGATCCCTACCTACTAGAATATCTGTGTCTAGACCTGAGAACACTCTCCTTTGTAGTTAGGGCCAGAGTGGATGGAGAAAATCACCTCTTTTTTTTACCTCCCACCTATGTGCCTCTTGGGGATTTCACACAATAAAGAGAATGCTCTCAGGGAGCTGGAGCTTTCTAAGTCACCTTTGTTTATAGTTCCTTTAAACCCAGAGAAAAAACCACCCCTTAATTCATGTACTGCTGGGAAGGGGAATCTGCCTTTTAAAAATCCAAAGGAAGCCATTAAACCAAGTTGGTAACCATTGTGACTCATAATAAGTTCTCTGTAAAAAATAATAATAATGAATCAGAACGACTTTCCAGGAAGTTTGGTTACTTTAATTAGCTACCTCTTTTTTCTTGCCCTTAAAAACATGCAGTAATACTATGATCACCTAAGTATGGATGCTTCCAGCCACTGAGCTGAGTCCCTACACGTGAAAGACTAAGGGTGAAGAAGTTCTAGATATCATGGACTTCACAGTCTTTTTGGAGTCAAGGAGCCACACAGAATCCTTTCCTGAATGAAAGCAAAAAAATAGACCTCTGGGGCTGACCCACTTGGCCTGAGTAAAGAGGCAAAGGACATCCCAGCTACCTGCAGCCCCAAAGCACTAAGCAGTAATGCTCATTCTGTATATTACAGAATCACAGAATCTTAATGATGCCATTAGAGGTAATGATGATCACAGCTGCCATGTGCCAAGCACTATGCTAAGGCCTTTAAACATAATCTTAGCTAACTCTCAACCCACTCCTGAAGATGGGCATTAATGTCCCCATTTATAAAAGAGATAAGGCTAAATTAACTTATCAGATCATACAACTAGTAAGCAGCAGAGCTGTGATTTTTATCCCAGGTCTGTTTGGTTCTAAATCCACTCTTCAAAGGTTACCTCTTCCTGCCTCCTAAGAGGTAAAGCGGTTGAGCTAAGGTCACATGTTGAATTGACAATAATCCCGGGATAACAGATTCCAAAAGTCCCAGTTTATCTCTGGATTCTTTCTCCTTCAGCCTAGTCTGTACATAGCTCCCACAGTCCCAGATAAAAGGCCAGAAATTGCTTAGATTGTCAAAAACACCTTATCCTTCCTAACCTCCACCTAAGATCTAAACTTCCTTCCTCTCATTGTTCACCATTCGGGGTTCTGCATAGCTCCTTCTCACTCCCAACATGGTTACCCTGACTTGGTCAAGTAACTAATAACAGAGTGCAAGTGCCAGCCTGCTAAGAGTAGTCTTCTTCCTACATGGGTTCTCTCTTAGCTGTGTTCTCAAGTACCTGAGGCTATATGCCTGGCCCAGGAGAATAGCCAACCTGCTACCAGGAAAGGGTGATCCAACTTCTCCTGAACCATGGCTTCTAGACTCTGATTTTTCTCTAGGGCTGTGCCAAAGCTGAGACTGTGCCTATTAGTCGCCAGCTGAACTGATTTTAAAACCTTTCTGCAGTTCTTGAGATTGGAGAGAATTTTCTTCTCAACTAGAAAGAACAGGTGCCCCACATCATAGAAAATTAGGAAAACATACTCAGCTAATAAATTAATTTATGGTCTGACCCACACTCTCCTAGTTTAGTTGTCACTATTCATAAAGCAAAATGTAAAGCCTGTAGCTCTACTTTGCAAATAGACACTGTTTCAATATTAAATTGAGGGCAGAAAAGTTTACTGTAAATGCATCCTCAGCTACTTCCCACCACAAGACCTCAAGTATTTTGTCCTTTATTCTAAGTCTTTTAGCTTCATGAATGGAACTAGACTGCACCTGAAGACCTGGGAAAAAATGTTAGCTCTGGGAGACATTTTGTTCTACTTCTATTTTCTGTGTCTCCAAAGATCCAGTTGAAAGGCTAATTGAGGTCTTGGTGGGATAGTATTAAAGTTATTTGGTGATGTTAAAATTTATACTCATCTTTCTTTGAGTTCTTTTTAATATTATGGAATTTCAAAGCAAGGCTTGGACTATGGAGTTAAAAGCAGAGAAGTATGCAACTTTTTTCTCAATTCTTCTCTATCCTCTTTCCTTTCTTCACAAAACAGTCATCTCCAGCTACCAACCCTTCCTCTCTGAGTCTATTTACTGTCAACATGCACATAATTTGGAAGAGGAATACTTGCACACAGGCTTCTTTGGTTAGTTTCCTGAGTAGGACTTTTGAGATATCTAGGTTGAAAGATCCTAGTCATCATCTACTAAAGACAGGTTCTGCCTTCTGTCAGTAGCAGCTGAGAACACAGCCTGAGGTTCTAAGGTTGTTGGAATGGCACATTACAAAGTGACTCTTCTTCCTTTTTTGTTGTTTTTAAGAATCTGGCCATTTCCTAGCCTAGCTCCAGAGATTTATTTGTTCCATGTAGACCAATATGTATTGTTCAAAGGCTTCAGGGTCATATCCTATATCTGTAGGCAATTCTTTCACTTATTAGGACTCAGCTTTGGGGTCTGATGGGCTACATGACCAAAGGAGAAGAGATGCAACATTTCTTCAAAATTTCCAACAATTCTCTCCCACCAAGAGCTTTCCTGTTCCATTTCCCAGAAGAGAAGACCCTTACCTGTCTCCACCTGGCTGAGAGCGTTGCGAGCATCCGTGGAATCTTCTACATCCCCACTCATCTTGATATCTGCAGGGAAAACACGAATGATTTTAATAAAGGTCACAATTTTCCTTGCTATAACATACGTGGCTTTAACTAAACAGCAAAGATGAAAGTGTAATTACAACCATCACTTTCAAATTTCTGATTCCTGAACACACCACCATTAGAATATTCATAAACTCAGGGCACACATCCCTTCCTCTCATGCTTTCCTCCTTTCCCTTGCCTTTCTTCTCCCCTTTCTTCCATGCTACCGCAGGGTCTCTCACCTTTTGCATCATTGTCATTCCCTTCTATCACTGGGCTCAGGCTAGTAAAAATTTAACAAGGGGAGGGGTACAGCAGAGAGAATGCTTCCCATTCTTAATCCTCATTTCTTTTTGAATTTGGGGAATTTATTTTACTTTTTAAAATAGCATAAGAAATATCCATCTCCCTTCTTCCCCCCATAATAGCCCTATGCTGGAATGCAGGAGTACCCTTGAACCAAGGCTTCACCTTTCTCTAATTCTTGACTCTTTTCTTTGGTTCTCAGAGGTCAGCCTACTACCTGGGGATCACACCCTAGCTCCTGTGTGGTCTCCTTGAATATCCTATCCTTTGGAGACCCTTACCTTCTCTCCTATACTTCCAACATGTTCAGTGAAAAAGGAATAGCAGGTGGGTCAGTGCCCCAAAGAGAGATAAGACCAAGCAAGGCCAGTCTCAGTGCTGTGGGTTTGGCCTCTCTGCTCTGCTTCATTTCAATAATTAAACATTTACCCACAATAAACAGCTGCTGCCACCTAAGAGGTCCCTTAGTTTCCTCCAGGGTCAGAAGAGAGAAGGAACGGGGCAACTTTGAACTAACTCACTCTCTTGGCTACTCTCCTATTAAACCACCCAAATACTGAAGCTGTTAAAGACAGAAGAATATTTCACTCAAATTATGTTGACCCTCACCCCCTTCCCCACCCCCATCCTCTTCTTTGGAACAGCATTTTAACTCAAACCAGATAAAGTCTTGGTGAACCAATTTGCATACCTGGCTCACCAGCCAATCTTAGTTAAGCAGGCAGCCTTAATTTGCACGAGGTAATCAGGCAGTTGGCAGTCTGGACACCGATGGTCTGGAGATGATCAGGATGAGGGGAAAGGGTGGACCTCTGCCTCAGGAAAAACGAGGAGAAACCTACTTATTATTTTTTTTAGAACAATGATGTGTGTGGTTCTGGCAGAGGTTTAAATTGTGGCTCCTGGGCTTGTAGTGACTACAGGGCAGGAGTGACTGTCTTGGCAAGCAAGACAACGATGGGAAGTCCAGAGCCTCTCCAGCCCTTAGAACACCCTGGAACAGGGGAAGAAGTAGCCACTGTGGTTTGAGGGATATTTTTGAGACTCACCAGTGATGACTTCCAGGTAAATACTTGGAGCTCCATACAGCCACCCCTCGGACCTCCACACTGTCCTGCATGGTCACAGATCTCCAGGGGCGATGCTGCAACCAACCCCACCACTTATCCCAGTGTACTGCATTTAGGAATGCGTTTTTTTTAGCCTAATCTAAGTCTTTCCTACTGCAGTTTGAAACTCCCTATATAGTCTGTTAGGCATAAATACGCAGACTAGTGTGGGCCACCTGAACAGATCTGCGAAGAGCTTCTTCTGTTGCTCACCTTCACTCCAACGGAGAAATAAACTTTGCTTCATCCTACTCCTGAGAACTACCCCTGGAGCTGTGCATGGCCTAATAGACCTGCTCAGCTTTTACTTCCCCACAGAGATTCTTCAGCAGTGCTGAGAAAAAGACTGCTCAGAAACTGTGGGAGGGGAAGAATTTGCCCCTTGGTGGTTTTTTAATGCTTCAGTAGCACCCAGCAGAATTAAAAGCATAGGTTTTGGTGGAAGACAGACCTGGATTCAATTCCAGTGTCATCTCTAATTAGCTGGGGAACTCTGACCACATATTGAACCTCAGTTTTCTCAACTAGAAAACAAGAATAATGATACTTTCTGGAGTTATTGTGAGGAGCAAATGAAATACTGGATACAAACTGCCTGGCACAAAGTAAGCATGTGATAAATGAATTAACTAAACAGATATTTAGGCTTTGATGTTAGTTAGTTCCCTTCCCCCATTACAACAAACAGCTTTACTTGTGTCTCAGCCCTCTTATAACTTGTCCTTTAACTGGGGAACCATCAGCATTCTTCAAATTCTGACTTCATAGGAAAAAAGCTCATGGAGACAGGAAGAGTTCAAAATGCAGTAAGGCTGGGATGATGACTAGATTCTCTGAATCAGCTTATTTCAAATTTGTGATGTTTAAGTAGGGTAACTCTTTAAACCATAATTTTATGTCTGTAACCCAAACTCTCTTCCAAAACTCATACTCTGCATTTCCTTTAAGTGTACCTCAAAGCCATCTCATGCATCCTTTAAATGATCTTAAGTAGTTCTAATCATGTCTAAAAATAGCTTTTGAAGGAGTCAAAAGTACCACACTCTGCCAGGACATCCACTAATTTGATGTACCCTTTATGAGAGCAACACTGTAACATTTCTGGATTGGAAAGGGATTTGAGCCTGAATAGAGGCAGGCTGAGATGATCTGTAAAAACTCTTCTGAAGTCCTATAGGATACTAAGATACCGAGAACCTGTTCCTGTGGGGTAGGAGGCTGTGGCTGCTGGGTGCGACAAGCTCTTGGGTCTCAGCCTAAAAATGGGCCAACACCGAAACTCCCCAAGATGCCATAACCCTTCGCCTATTGGACAGCACTTGCAGGGGTGAGTGAGAGAGGTATGGGGTGGGGCCAGGCTTCTTGGCTGTCTTATCTCAGCCCCGAATGAGTAGGCTCTTTGCCATCACTCCCTTCCCTAAGGAGGCTCAGCTTCTCTGTGTAAGAGCACAAATGCCAGACACAGACCTTCATCTGCCTCGCTGGCACCATCACACTCTGAGGCTGGGGCAAGATGTTGATCTTGCTCCTCCCTATGCCTTAGTATGACCCAAGAGTAGATCTTTCTTACATATTTGTGAACAAGGATGTGTACATGAGTTTGCAGGAACAAAGTCCAGAAGGCAGCATTTTCCCAGGCTGCAGGCTGAGCATCCACACTGTCCTAGAACACCTGGTTATAGGCTATGCAGGGAAACCATCCGTCTCTCCCTTACTGTCCATCTTTATTTCTTTGGAAGAAACTGGAGATCCCTCCTGACTTCTTCTTCCCATACCTGTTGATGAGGGCACTTATAGGGAATTCAGGAGACCCACTGAGCCTCTGAGCTACCTCTGAGCCAGCCATGGCTCCCACTCTTCCCTACAAGAGACTTCTCTCGTTTCTTCAAGAGAAATCCACTTCCTCTCTCAATGAGGCCTTCCATCCCAAATGGTATACTGTAACTGGTATCAGTCTGTGAGACTTGACCCCTCTTTCCCAGCCCTAATGCAGAAAAGCTCAGTGAGAAAGAAAAAAGAGGTGCCTGGGACAGGCCAGGTGTCCCCCTCTGGCTGGCTTTCTACTGTTTTAATCTTTGTTCTCTCCCTCCCCATGTGTCTGTTTATTTCCTATCTACCCCTCTGACTATTTTTGGCCTAGGAAATGGAGCCCCTACTTGGCTGGAGTGCCCCTCTGTCTGGTGACCTCATGCTTACTCAGGTGTTCCTGCTCCCGTGTGAGAGATGGTCTATTGAGTACAAAGTGCTGAGGCCCCAGACCAACCTGATGTGGCTTATATCCAAGTTATCAGAAGAAAAAGATGGGCCGACTCAGGGACTGCAGTGATTTTGGAGCTGAGTGTGTGTGTGTTGGAGGGGGGGCTATGCCCTACTTTGTGTAGTCCTGCTCCCCTTCTTTCACCACCAAATTCTTTCAGCAAATCAATTGAGGACTCATTCCCAAGAACCCAGAACTTGGAATCCACAGGGGAAGCACGTTAATAAACAATCTGCAGGATATAGGATAACTGTGAGGGGGAAAATAAGACCCAAAAGAGACCAAATTTTCACCAAAAGGACCCTGGACTGAGAGACCCTAAAAAGGGGCCCGTAATGAGACACTCCATAGAGGGACCCTCCCTCACAGACCCCACAGAAGAGCCCTCACTGAAAAACCCTGCAGAGACAATCCTGGACTGAAATGCCCACTGAGAAGACCCAGCAAAGAGAACCCTCAAGTAGCGATCTAGTCAGAGGGATTCTAAGAAAGTCCCAAACTGAGAGAGCCTCTGAGGTGCCACTGAAGGGGAACCAGATGCCACACAGGTGCCCAGATAGCCCTGAGGGGAGAAAAAGTTAAAAAGTGAGCTGGGGAAGGGCAGCAACTAAATGTGCAGAGATGAATCAGGTAGGTGAACCGAAGGTGGATGGAAAACCCCTTCTGGAGAGTCACCCCATCTTAGGTTTAGCTCAGTCTCCTCCTTTGTAGCTGGAACCCCTGCCTACAGAGGACAAGTGTGAGGGAGGTGTCTGGGTTTTGAGAAACATTATCCTTGGAGCTTCCACCAAGGCCAAGGCATGGGGGGCTTGGCCCTCTCACCTCAACCTCACTCTCTCTCCTGCTCTTTGCTAGATTTTCTTAGTCCCTAGGCTGCTTTCCTGCTGGGTCCCAGCTGTCCCACCTCTTCCCACTTCCCCCAGAGCAGGAGGTGAAAACTCCCCAGGAAGTCTCCTATCTTGGTCCTAAAATACTTTCCCCTAGAGCCCAACTTTCTAAATTCTTGCTCCCATTCAAACCAAGGCCTTCTTGGTGGGAGGTAAAAGGAGGAGAACAGGGTTGGTGCCACAGGTTCTCAAAACAGATTTTCCCCAAACATTGGGTGACACCAGTTAGATGGTTCCTGTTGTCTCACCAAGCCCTTCTGGCAGGTCCTGACACCTGAGATGCACTCAGAGTTAACACCTCTCTCAGCCCTGCCAAGACTGCCTCTGGGAACTGTGGACTCTAGGGCTCCCTGGGTACCCATTGCTGCTTGTTTTCAGCACTCGTGGGCCTCAGGAAGGGCCAAAGCCTCTAGCCTACTCTGCTCCTTGGGGGTGGGTTGGGAAAATTGCCTCCCCTTACTCTTCTTTCCTACTACTCCGGAAAGGAGAGCAGGCAACAAAATTCCTGTCAACATTGCTGAAATCTTAAATAAAGGTCATTGGATGCTGCCCCATTTGAGAGGCAAATTGTTGGTTTGAAATGGCCAAGTTAGGTTTAGTTTTCTTCACTCTGAATCTGTTCTCTGCTCAGGCCCTCAGATCTCCATAAGACCTACCCTAACACCAAGTCCAGCCCCTCAGGAATAGTGGTCCCTGCCCTAACCCAGCTGTGGAAGGAGAGATAAG
The DNA here is from genome assembly GCA_030015415.1 of Cynopterus sphinx. NCBI lineage: Eukaryota > Metazoa > Chordata > Mammalia > Chiroptera > Pteropodidae > Cynopterus > Cynopterus sphinx. The sequence continues at coordinate 35,989,373 of CM057390.1, read as the reverse complement.
CAAGTGAATAGAGGGGTCTTGGTTCGGTCTATGCCCACATACCATTTGCACGAGAGAAACTGACTCCTGGAAAAGTATATCCATTTCCTAAGTTCCCATGCCGGAGGAAAGGAGGGCTTGATATTTGAATCCATGGGACATGGGGCACAAAGGATGTCTCTCACCACCCCATCTCAGACACAGAGATGGAAGCACCTATCTCATAGCCTCCTGTGCAGGGTGCTCCTCCTGTGGGGTCTTATGGAGCTCCCAACCAGCACCTGCACACTGGACTCTTCACCACCACCCCTTCCCCCGCACTGAGCCTACAGCACTGCCAAGACCTGCAGAGCATGTGCGTGGGCACGCTTTCACACATGGGGTAGGCACACCTTCACACATGAGGTCTGCTCTACCACCTCTCCCAACTCGCATGGGGACAGATAGACTTACCTCTGATACACAAGACACATGCTTCCACAAGCCCCAATTAATACATGTGCAACACGGCAACTGCCCTAGGTGTGCCTCTGTAATTGCCCAGCCCCCTTACTTCTCCTAGGCTCCCCCAGCCCAACTTCAGACCTCACAGATGCCCTCGTTATCTCCATTGCCCAGGACATAAAACATTTAACATGTGGATACACGTATTTTCCTCACTTATGTACTCCCTGGTCCACACCCCTAGCTGAATGAGTGAGCCACCCCTCTGCAATCAATGAATAAGGCAACTTCAACGAGTCGACAACAGCTCAGCACTCCCAAGTCTCACACATCTGCCACTCTCCAGATTGGAGTCTTCAGAAGCCCTTCCACCCCTCAATCCTGTAGCCCCACATTTATTCTTCTCCAAGGTCGCCTCCCCTCGCCAAATCTACCTCCCCACTCCCGCCTCTGGGTGGCCCGCTATCCACACTGACCTCTCCTGGCCGCCGAGAAATAAGACCCCCGAGAACGGTGGCCCCCGCCTCCGCCCCTTCCCACGCGCAGTGACACCTGTCCGAGCTCACTCCCCCCAACCTCACCTGTGTGCATGAGTTCCAGATTCACCATCGTGCCCCAGGCGGGGCCAAAACCAGCGCCCGCCCAGGACCCTCGCGTCGGCCCCAGCCGGGTCCCCTGGGAAGCCAGGGTCTCCTTCTCTCCGCCCCGGCTGCCTCCGGGGCTGCCGCCTTCGCCGCCGCCGCCGCGCGCTTTGCTCCTCCCGCCCGGACAGCGCTCGGCGCGGCCGGGATCGCCACACGCCCCAGGTGAGCTCGCGGCGCGGGGCGGGGGCCGTGGACCACGCCCCGGCCGGTCCCCGCACCTGGCCCCCAGCCCATGCAAAACAATAATTTGCATGCGGGAGCGAGGGGTCTGGGGAGGAGGCGAGGGGCACTGCCAGGGCGGGTCCGGACGCCGCGGCACACCTCTATGCCCCAGCCTGCCGGCGGCCTCTCCCCACCGTGCCCGCAGCGGCCCAGACTCCTAGGGAGCTCGCCCTTTTCAGGGACCCCTGGAGGATTATTACCCAGCCGGACTGAACTTCCATCCCGACAGACTCCCGAAGTGTAAGCGCTGCAAGGAGCCTGGCATGTTTGGCTAAGCCGTGGGTTACAGGAAAGAATCTGGGTTCGGAAGCCTATCTCTCAGTGGCTCATCAGTTGTGTGACCATGAGACAGGCTCTTCACTTCTCTGAACTCATTTTACTCATCTGTAAAACCCAGCAAGTGTGAATCCGAACTGACAACTCTCTGCATGGAGTTAGCAGTCCGCCAAGCACACCAGCTCCCAAGCATCCTCACAGCTTCCTGGGACCTAGATGGGGCCCAGCTTATTATTACATCTTCCATGTGAAGACATTGCCCTTTGCCAGCCCCACGAAGGTCCCAGGTTGCTCTGAGGCTTTATGACACGATGATTTGAAAGTTATTTATCAATGTCAGGGGTTATGGGGACAGCCACCCCCTCATCTACAGAGCTGGGAGATGACAAAATCACACAATTCCCCAGTGACAGATAGAGCCTGGCTGGAATCAGGTATCGGGACTCCCACTTCAGTGCTCTCTGCAGCACCCAGCATAGATTTGAACTCCCCCATCCCCCTTCTCCTCTACTCTTTAGGTCACAGTAAGTGGTGCCAACGGCAAGGGGCCACCTGTCTTGTAAGCACAGAAAGACATATGCCAATGAAGAGCAGGAACTCACCTTTCCAGACATGTCTTACTATCAACCTACCTTAGTCTCAAGGACTATTTCTGGCTCACAGAACAGGTCCTGGGCTTTTCCGTCTCTACGTCTCGTTTGCAGTATTACTTCCATCTACTCCAATAATCCCTATAATAATATTCAGCTTTTACTGAACTTTTATTATGTGTCAGGCACAGTGCTAACACTTTAAAGCATCCATTTTGTTTAGTCCTCATAACACCTTGTAGATGGAACTATTATTATTTCCATTTTACAGATGGGAAAAATAAGGCTTTCTGAATTTAACTTGTCCAATGTTACACAACCAGTAAAGTATTAGGGCTCCTATTTTAAAGCAATGCTCTTTACTCCCTCCATGCACAACTCAAATGCCACCTCCTTTCTAAAGGTGAAGTGATCTGATCTTTCACTAAATTATCATAACACTTCAATGTTTTTAATAGCCCTTGTCGTGAGTCCTATGGGACTTTTCTTACCCTACCTCCTGGTCGTTAACTAATTGATGCCCCACAGCACTGAGCATAGTGCTGGGTATATAACAGGTATCAGAAATGGCTCAGTGGGTGCTACAGTGGCCCTGGAGAAACAAATGCTTAATAAGTGCACTTGAGGTCCTTAAAACCACCCTCCCCTAATCACATTGCCCTGTCTCCTCCTACTCTCAGTAAGAAGACAGGGAACTTTTTTCCTGTTTCTTCTGGCTTTCTGCTCCTTGGGGAAGTAATCAAATTTTCTTGGAGGCCTAGTGAACCCAGGAACCCCCTCCACTCAGGACACTTGCAGCCTGTCCCTTCCTTCCCTTCTCTTCTCCCTTCTTACTCTCCCCTCCTCCACTTCAGGCTTGGACCCTTTCCTGAGGTCCATTTCTTATCTACAACTGCGTGTCACCTGCTGTCATTCTAGAAGAAAGCCTGCCCATAGTTTATATACCCCTGTGTGCTTGTGATTTCCATATCACTATTTGCATAGCAATAGTATGGCTGTATGTGCTGAGGGTCTGATTCTCTGACTACCATGTCTGAAACCTGTTTCTCTTTTTCATGTGAAAAATTACATTTTTTTCCCCCTGGGCTTTAGTTTTCCAGAAGCCAGGGGTATTTGGATCTAAAGATTTCCAAGCTCCAGCAGCCTAAAATTTGGGGATGGAGTGGGGGTGCACCTTGGGGGTTGTACCCACGGAGGCAGAGATGGAACCTTGGAGATTCACAGTTGGAAGTGCAGTTTTGGGTTCCAGACATGGAATGTGGGAGATGGTGGGAACTGGAGGACGGTGGCAGGAATTACCTTACCTTCATTCATTTACTCATTCCTTTAGTCATTCTTTCAATAAATATTGATTGAGCACTTCCTATATGCCAGGAAAGGTGCTACATGCAGGACATGCTCCTTCTTATTTAATCAGCACAACTTTAAAGAGAAGATAATAATTTTTAGGCTCCTTTTGTAGAAGAAACTAAGGTTCAGGGAGGTTAATACAGCTAGTAGATGACTGAATTGGGATTTGGACCAGATCTGCCTGACTCCAAAGCTGGTGCTTTTAATTTTGCTTCCAGTGCTTGAGCCTGAATTTCCTTTTCCCTCTCCTCCCTTCTATCATCTTATAATTTGAGGTGGAAGGAGCGTAGGTAACATTTATATGAAGAATAGGAGGTCCACAGGGGAAGGGACTTCCCCAAGGTCACATGGCAAGTAAAGGCACAGCAGAGACTCTCTCTCTGCTCCTCCTTCATATGCTCTTTTCTTGGGTCTTAGAAGGCTGGATGGGTTTGTGGCACCTGTGTATGGGGCAGGGCTGGACCTTTTTTGTTCCTTCCCTCTCTGACTTGCTTGGTGATAATTTCAACTAGATGAACTGGAATAGGATCTCAAAAGACCCCTTTATTTCTCCTTCCTTCCTAGTATTCATAGTCTCCATGAAATCAGCTTTTGAGTTCTAGGCAGATGGGAGGTGATGAGGAAGGTGCCACCCCCCTGTGCCTAATACTTTATATCTGTGTTTAGCCTGGAAGAGGGAAAACTGTGGGGAAGAGGAAAGAAAAAGGGGGTTGCCTAGAGGTTAGCCTTTGGGCATCAGTAGAGTCAAATGTAAATGATATGCAAATAAAATGCAAATACTCTTTCCCTGCCTCCCACCTTCTCTCAACAGTTAAGGACTTGTTCAGGGAGTAGCTAAAGTCTTACTCCAGGATTCTGTGGTCCCCAAACTGTTATCAACTTGGACCTCTTCCCAGATCCTTCTGGTCCTCTGGAGGTGACATCTGAGTCTCTTACCTATACCTCTAGGAAGTCACTAGCTCCACAGGCTTCATTTCTAGAAATCTCTAGGAATCAAGCTTCAGACACTTTGCTGGAAATGGGTTATTGACCTGAAAAAGGTACTCAGGGGAGGGAGGGGGGTTCCCATTCTTGTTTCCCACCTCAGCAAAGGAAAGTAGCCTTTTGGGCTGCAGGCCCTGCTGCTCACTCTTATTTTCTGTCATGTCAGCTGGACTGAGTTGTCAGGGCTGGAAGAAGGGTGGAGAGCAATGCATCCTGGAAAGCCACCAAGAAACAAGTTACCTCTAGCTCTGCTGTCTGCCAGGTGGACTGTAGGGCCCAGAGTGTGGGGCATATAGTGGCGGTCAGTTCTCTGCCTTGGGGCAACCACAGCGAATGAATCCAAGCTCAGGCTTTTCAAAAGAGCTGATGGAAAACAAGTAGAGGCCAAGAAGAGCTCCTAGGCCTCTTTTAAAATCACACCTTCGAGTCCGTCTTATGGCACCATTGCCAAGAAGAGCTTTGTATGATGGGGTTAAAAGGGGTTAGTATCAGGGTGATAAAGTAAGAGGGTCTCTGGGAACCAGGATAAAGCTGTTTCTCGGGATTGGACTATAGAGTACGTAGGAGTCAGGATACAAAGCTATTCCCCGCCTCTGATATCCCTAATTCTGAGCCCCCAACCCTGAACATTCCATGCCATCCAGTATCTAGCCTTCACTCACATCTAGGGGGAGTACATGCAAACTCATTGTCCATTTTATGCTTGAAGGTTCCAAATAATAGATAACAATGATATGTATTAATTTTAAAATAGCATAACAACTGTTTTCTAATGAACTTTTTTTTGACCTTGGGGCCACCATTGAGCTATGCTTCAATCAACCCTTTCCTGGTTCTCCCAATTTACCACAGACCAGGTAAACCTGATTTACCTGTGTGCTCAGGGCATGCTTAAGCCTAAGGTGCCCTCTTGTGGTGAGATATAGGTGTGTTATGCTTATGTGAGCATCTCTACTGCAATACTGGAGAGGTCTTAGACCATCTTGTAGTGATTGCCTGTCCGTCTGCGTCTGGGGAAACCACAGGCGAGGGCCCCAGTTCCAGGCAAGCTGGAGATATTGACTTTTAGCTTCAGAGTGCTATTGGGTCTTCTAGTCCTTGCTCCCCATCAAAGGCCAGACTTTACCATGGAATCCCAGTTGTAGTCAGCCAACCTCAGCTCAGTAAACACAGGGACAGGACCTCTGGCCTTATTGGACAGTCTCTCCTATTGCTGGACGGCCTGCTGGTTAAAATGTCCTACCTCCCACACTGCCCTCTGGAGTTTCTGAGGTACATGCCAATCCTATACCCCCACATGTAGAAGTCATTCATTCATTCATTCATTCATCCATTCAGAGCATGTACTGAGTATCCACTGGAGCTACGCATAAGGCCAGGAGCTGGGATGTTTTCCCCACCCTTAGGAAGCTCACAATCTGGTAGTGTTTGCAGACCAGTGAATAGGCAAGTCCCTCACACTGTGGCAGAAAAGTGATTGTAATGGTGGAATCGGAAGTACTGTGACAGCATGGGGTTGGAGTTCAAGAGGGTTGTTTGGAATGATGGCGGGTGTGGACTTTGCCTGCATGTAGAATCAGGCCCAATTTTCAGGGGAATCTTAATTCTCATCCCCATGCCCTGAGACCAAGAAGGGACGGCAAACACAGTGGTCTAGAGTGAGTGTCCAGAAGCCACCGTACTTGATGGAATAAGCAGGCTTGGAGGTGCTAGTCACTCCCAGGGGAGATAAGAAAACACTCCAATTCTTAAAAACAGTACTTTTTAAAAAAGCATTATTTTTGGTTATTTGGAAGTGAGTAGGAAAGATATATGTCAGCAACAAAGGCAGACACATAGGGTAGGAGTTGCCTTCTCCAAGTAATCACCTCCCCTACCTGGAGGAGGGGTTGGAGCTTAGGACTAAAGCCCCACATTGGACAGGAAGGGAAGGAAAAGGAACACCTTCCTCCCCTACCCCCCAGCATGGCTAAAGCTGGTCCTTGTAAACAGGTTCAGAAAGAGGCATGCCCATGTGAAAAGAATGTCTCCCCACTGACCCCTAACTTGACCACGGATAAGCAAGCCTGGCTTCCACAACCCTCTGGCCCACGCTGGTCCAACAGACAGAAGCAGACTGTTCTGGGGGTGCTGGGAAGCAGAGTAATTGGGACTGCCCTGCAAGCCCCTTTCCTTCTCCAAGGCTTGTGAAGGAGGATCAGACTCTATCTGGTGCCCTCTTTCCTAAGGGTTTGGGCTCCCTGTGGGACCCCAGGGAATTTTTCAGGCCCTGAATACAGTTCCCTCCACCTTGGCAAATTCTTACCATCCTTTAGTCTTAACCCATGTCCCGTCTCATCCAGGAAAATTTCTGCAGTAAATCCAGCTTGAATATCCCTCTTCCTTGGATGTCCTCCAGCATCTGTCTCAGCACTTCATATTACAACCTTTTTATAATAGAAGATACTTTTGAAGTGAGGAGGCCTTCGAGATGTCTGGTTTAGTTGTCTTGGGTTTATAGATGAGAAAATGTCTGCTCTTTTCACTAACAGCAACTATATATTAATAGCTAACACAGTGAACACTCAGTGTGTACTGGGGATTTAACATGTATGACTTTACTTAAGTCTCATAATTAAGAGCATTTTATAGTTGAGAGAACTGAGGCACAGAGACAAAGTAACTTGACCAAAGAGTGCAAAGCAAATAAGGAAAAGTTCAAGATTTCAACCCTGGAAGTCTGGTTCCAAAATTTTCACCTTATCTCTTGACTTAATATATCCCATGCTGTCTACTACTGTCTGATTTGCTCATCCATGTACGTCTTCTTAAGTGTAGAAATTTTGTCTTATCCTTCCCCAGTAACATCCCACCCGCCCACATCCTTTCCCACCACACAGTGGTTGAGCACACAGTATGTACTTTGGAACAGGGGTTCCCAACCCCTAGGCTACAGACCAGTACTGGTTGGTGGCCTGTTAAGAACCAGGCCATACAACAGAATGTGCGTGGTAGGTGAGCAAGCAAGGCTTCACATGTATTTGCAGCTGCTCCCCAAGCATTAGCATCACTGCCTTAGCTCACCTCAGATTGTCGGGCATTAGATTCTCATAGGAGCACTAGTCCTGGTGCCAAAAAGGTTGGGGACTTCTGCTTTAGAAGTTTTCCCAATTTGTTCACTGATAGAGTATGGTAAAAATCTCTTGACACCAGGTGGCAGCATTGGCCAAAAGTTCTCTGAGAACTTCAAGTCTGGAGCTGTCCATCAAGTAAAAATTTAAACTTTTATTTCTGATAGAAATGATAAATTATTTGTATTACAATATCTGGGATTCACGTTTTCCTCATACTTCATGCTCCCTCTCTTCCCCAGAACCCTACAAACATATTTTTGTTTAGAGGGGGCAAGGTAGGGCCTACTCTCGAGGCCAAGTCCCAAATCCGGGTCTGGGGGAAGGCACAGGTGGTCTCAGAGTTGGGAGGTCCCCACCTGCCCCAATGTGGACTTCAGAGTCCAGTGATAAGAATAAGGCATTATAATCTGGTATAGGGGCTGTGGCATACTTCCCAACAGCCTCCTCTCTAGGGCAATGATCCTCCCTCGTTGAGGAGTTAAAGGTGCAGAGGGGCACATCCTTCCAGATGGTTGGGAGTAGGGTTGTTTGTGGGGAGGCGGGTATAACAGGAAAAGACACCTGTTAGGGTCTAACACTTCAAAAAGTTAAATAGGAGAATCACAGGCCATGAAATTTTCATTGCTTGAAAGAGCACCTCAGTGGGCAGTTTAGGGAAGAACCCCATTGTCCTTTGTCTTCAAGAAAGGCACAGGGTGGGAGTGGGAGCTGCCTTCATGAGTTAATCCCTGCTATGCCACATCCATTTTCACAGTCATGAGTGATGGGGCCAGAGGCTCCAGAATTAGGTGAAGGAAAGGGAAATAAGGCCTCATTGGGGATTGCCACACCCTCTAATGGCTGGGGGAGAAGAGGTAAGCCCAGAGCAGCCTCCTGGGGCCCACCTCTGCACCCCAGCCTGGCTAAGGATCCTCATCCCAGAGACACAGCTGCCTCTGGGGCACATAGAAATTGAAGCTGTAGCTCTTCTGGCAGCTGCGGATGCCGCATTTGTAGGGCACTGGCCGGTCATGGCTGTGGCAGTACTTGAGCATGCAGGGGTACCAGGCCAGGCTTAGGCCATAGTGGCAGACACACGGCTTCCCTAGGTCCTCTACCTGCCGGCAGTGAGGCAGCAAAGCCTGCTCTGTGTCCTTGGGCAGAGCCTTGAACATGGAGCTGTCCACACCTGGAAGAGAGAGGCAAAAGTCAAGGAGGGGAGAAGAGTTGGGGGCTCCCCTAGCCAAGGGGCAGGGCCATTCCTTGCATGGCTTCTTTAGGCATCCATTACCACTATAAGTTAAGCATTCTCATCCCTGTCTTACATATGAGAAAACCAGCACAGAGAAGTTTAACAGTCTGGCTGAGATCACATAGTAAGTAGTGAAGTCAGGACTAGAACCCAGGTCTATATGACTTCAAGGCCTTCACTTAGCCATGCTGCCACCCTACACTTAAAAACATCACTATACTGGATTGTGATGGAATAGAGGTGTGTGGTGGGGAATAAGTAGGAAATCAAGGAAAGCTTCTTAAAAGAAATGATATCTGAGTAGAGTCAGATGAGGAAGGGCTAGCACAAACACACTATGAAGTTAGGATGGCTAGGGAGTGGGGTAGATGGGAGTGTGCACATGAGAGTTTCTGGGGGAGACAACAGGGATGTTGGCCCTAAATCAGTGGTCACAGGAAGGACCAGCTCCTGGGGGACAGTATCAAGCTTATACTTCAGTTTGGGGTAGAGCCCACTGGGAAAGGGTGTGTGTGTGTGGAGGGTGTGACCACAGCTGTTGGGTATTTCTAAATCCAGTGCTACCCTGGGCAGGCATTTCTCTGGTTTGCAGTTAGCTGGGCAGAGGGACTAGGGACCTGGTATTGGAATGGTGACATCTCCCTGTCCTTTCTACAGAGGACGTAAGGACAGCTCTGGGAAAAGTACTAAAAAGATAGCCCAGCAGTGAGGTCACATGGGCCAGAAAGTCAAGGATCACGCAGATGAGAGGAGGCCTCGAGCTTCTTAGGGGAGAGATGCTGGCACCAGGGAAGGTGTGAAGAAAAGGAGAGCAGCTGATTTCTAAAAGGTAGTCAGGTAGACATGGGTGTCTTTGGGCCCCACCCAGACCCTGGTGCCTGTGCCTCCATCACATGACAGAAGGTCCTATCACTCTCACAAAAGTCAGGGATAAGGTGGGAATTGCTGGGGAATCTCCCTCCACAGAGCCCAGCAGAGTCACAGTTCTGGGTGTCCCTTCTTAGAATGGGTCATTTCACCTGGCTGACTCCTCTCATTGAAGAGCCACACAGGTATCACTTCCATAATCAATCTTGGCCTAGTTTAGAGGTCCCTCTTCTGAACTCCCACATCTCATATTTGATGTGATACAGCAGTGCGCAGCACCCTGCTGACCTTGCTGCAGCCAGAACCAGACGTCCTCTTGGCGGGTATAGATGGCATCCACGGCCTCGGCACACACATTACGGAGATGGGGGCTCAGTAGCCCCCCCTGGCTGAAATTGACAGCGATGTCCATGTGCAGGTGTTCCAGGCCCCGTGCCTCCTCAGGCTGACGCACTGCCCGTGGATTTTTCTGTGTGGAGTAGAAGAGCCACTCCCACATGGTCTCAGAATGCTCTCTGCCCTTTTCCCCCTGATCAGACAAGCCCAGGCTGGTTATCTTTAGAACCTGGGAGCCATCTGCTTGGTAGTAGTCAAGGGCTACCCAGCCCACACTCCAACTAGCAGAGAAAGTAATACCCAGAGTGCAGTCAAGCCTTTTCAGCTGGCTACTGTGCTGTCTTCTGTAGCCTGATGGAGAATTCTGATATGTTGTTCTGTGTGGGAGGTGGGGGAAGGAGGGGAAGGGTGGTGGTGTAGAAGGGTGTTAGAGGTAGGCAGGCCAGGCAAGCCATCCCAGGTTAAAAGAGCCCTGGGGGACCACACTTGCCGGCATTCAGAAAACTGAGTATCTCTGGGAAGGGCAAACATGAGGGAAGGGGCCTATGGCAGTCCCTGCTGGATAGTTTAGGGATCTTAGATGAGGCTGGGGAGAGGCCTAAAGTCTAGGAAGGGAATGGGAGCAGGTCGACAGGCTGAAGTGCTTTGAACGCTGCACTTAACACTTACACACATTATCTCATTTAATTCTTGCTATAACCATTTTTCATCAAGAAAATAGAGGCTTTGAAGGTGTGGTAACTTATCCGATGTCACCAGGATAATGAGGATGGCCCTGGGTCTGAAGGCAGATCCAACTTCAGAGTCCAAGCCCCTGGCTTCCATCATAAATAGGAAGAAGCTAAGATTAGGAGACTTGAGGAATACAGAAGTTGGGGATTCAGTGCAGATTAGGGATCTGGAGCAATAGGGTTGGATTTGGCCTGGGCAAAATCAATTCAAGACTATAGGATGAGAGTGGGGTATAAGGGATGAGGGTGGGTCAGGTGCTGGGTGGGAGATTTACCTTGGGGCCAGTATTGCTGCAGCAATAGGGGCTCTGGGGCAGAAGCTGGGGTAGGGTGGGCCCAGGGCAGGCACTCACCTGTCGAAGCTTGGCCAGGGCTTCAGTGGGGATGATCTCATTTTGGTGTAGCCGGGTGACAAAGCAGAGGGCCTGGAACTGACTCTGACCCTTTTCCAGCTCCCCCAGGATCAGGGCCCGGAATATCTTCACATACTGATGGAAAAGGGCAGAAAGATGGAGGGGAGTGGGACCTTTCCACAAACCCAGTCAGGCCTTGGAGCAGACACATGCCTACACAATGCCCTGCAATAGACAATTCCCTCCCGCTGGTCTAGGAAATTTTAACCTGTGATTTAAAAGAAAGAAAATACCCCAGATATTCCAGAGCCTCCTGGAAAACTAATATAGTGGACTGCTAGAAAGCTTTTCAAAACAGAACTGTTTAGATGTACAGAACCTCATCTTGAAATAAGTAACATCCCCATTGGCACCTGGTTCATTCATAGCTGATACTTCCTCTTAGTGATACCCCTGTGTCACTTTGATTGGGGTATGTCAGGACCCCTATGACTACCTGGTCAGGACCTAATGGGGGAAAGGCTGTACTTTTTACAAGTAGATTCCAGAGTTTCTCTCCCTGACATTTTTATTCAGTAGGTTTTGGGAAAGGCCTAGACATTAGAGTTATTCAAAATGCCCCACAGATTTCTGATCAGCCAAGCTCCTGGCCACTCCATCTCAGATGGAAGTGGTGGAGACACAATGGGGTTAAGGACAGACACTGCACAAGCTGGCTGCAGCAATTACTGCCTTCTGGTCTGAGGGACCTGGGATGGTTCACCTTTCCCTTCCCTCTCTACTTTCCCTTTCCCCATAGGGTTACTAATGGCATTACCAGCAGGCCAAGCGCTCCTTCCTATTACTGACTTGCTGCGTAAATAAAGGAGGCTAGAGAGGGGTAGATGGGCCATGGGATGATGTCCCCTTCCTAATCAGACTGCTGGAATCCTGTGCTCCAACCCACCTATACCTGAGATGCCCCCTGCTCTCACCCATCTCTACACCTTGCCTAACTGCTCCCAGTGAGAAGTTAGCAGGTCTCAATCAGAAGTGGTCTGAATTGGTCAAGACTCCCCTGCCTAGGAAGAACTCTAGTGACAATGACATTTCTCTTCTAGGAACTCCAGTGGCTCTGCACTGGCACTGAGAGTATAAAGCCCTGTGTAGGTATTCACCTTTCAACATATGTACCCTGTCCTCACTAAGAGAGCCTCCATTGAGTGCTCATTGTACACCTGCTAGAGTATAAGTACTCTGAGAATGGGGTTTAGGGTCCTCCTAGGGTTCCCAGGACAGGAAGTGAGGGCCCATGTTTCCACCCCAACTCTGTAATGTATTAGCTGGCACCCAGGCATATCTCCCAGCTTCTCTAAGCCATATTTATAAAATGGAGATGATAACTCACTTACCTGGCAGGGTTGTGGTAAGGACTAAATGAGTTATTGTGGAGGCCAAAGAAGAATGCCTGCCCAGAGTAAGTGCTCTGAAAGTTCTAGCTGTGGTGATCAGCATCATTGCAGGTAATCGCAAATGTCACAGGTGATCTGAACAAATGAGTGCTGTTACTCCATAAATCTCCATGTACTGAATTCCTCTGACTTTATGAAGATGTTCCTCTTTCTTTTACTATAAATGTTCTCTAGAACAACGAGCTGTGGGAGTGAATGGGGAGATTTTACCACCAATAGTGCAGAAAGGGAAACTGAGGCCCAGCTGGTGAGAAAGGTTCCACTGGGTTCCTTATGATTCCAGACTTGTGGAGAGGATGAATCAGAGCTTGGGTTAACCCCAGGTTCCACTCAACAGGAAATCCATTTTTGGGCCACAAGGCTGGAACCTCCTTGCCCCACCAGCCTGGGCCATCCAATCTTCCATTCCCTTGGGTCAGCTGAGGGGATAATGGAAGCTGGCCATACTTATGTACTTTCTATTCCAGGCTCAATTCCTGCCAGGTGAGATTTGATACCAAACTTCCCTTCTGAGGGTATTATGAGCAATGACCCTTTAAAAGAATCCTATGTGAAATATTCACAGCATCTTCTCCAATACCACAAGAATGTGCAATACCCTATAGTCTTATGGCTGTTGGTAGTCTCATTGTTTGGGTACAACACCTGCCCACCATTAACAGAAAGCATTTATTTGAATTCTTGGACCAGACCAGAGGATGAAAGAAATCTGAGTTTCCCCCCTGCACCTATATTAAATAACAACAGAATGCTAACAAAGTAGAAACTGGGGATGAAGAGAGGGAATAAGGATTTCTCATTGAGCTAGGAGATTTCCTCTGCATCTCCTATTTTTTTGTGTAGGACAAAGATTTATTGAAGTTTATAACCTAGAAGGGACAAGTCATTGTTACAATGAGTCAAAAAGGATATATTGTCCCTTTTAAAATCTTTACAACAGGAGGTGGTAACTATGATTACTACTAAGTTTGGAATGGGTAACTTGCTCAAGGTCATGGGACCAAGAGAAAATGTAATGGGAATTTGAATGCAGGCAGTCTGACTCCAAAGTCCAGGCTCTTTAACATAATATTTAATTGCCTCCTAGATCAACCAGTTCAATTCTTTTGATGTCCAGCTAAAGAAACTGCAGCTCGGGCCCAAAGAGGTAGTGCAGTCTGCCTTCGGTCACAGAGCTTATGAGTGACAGAGCCGGGGTGAGATCCCTCTTCCAGCTGTGCCTATTCATCCAGTGGTGGTCTGTGAGTCCTCTGAGACCTGCTGGGGGAATATGGCAGCTCCCATGCACAGTTTCACATGACTAAGAACAACAGCATCTGACACAAATATCAGAGTAAGATGAGGCAGGACGTTCTTCTAACCTGCTGTCTGCCTGTCATGCTGAGTCTCTTTAAACCCTGAATTCTCCAGTCTTCTTAGTCCTGTTTCTCCAGAAAACCTATATTCTCCATGCTGACTCCTGAGAGGGAATGGGCAGCCTTAGTTTCTGGATCTCTTTGGCTCTACTGTCCTGACAGTTAACCCTCCTACTTTTTACTCCCTACACCTCAGACTCACTACTAAGGTTCTAGGGGCCCCTTTATCTCCAGCACAGAGGGGAAGCGGGGGAGGCTCCCCTGCTTCAGGAAACTTCTGGCCAGAAACTGAGCCCGGCCCAGGGGGAAGCCTGGTTTTTTGGCTTCCCCTCACTTTCTGCCCTGGGATGATTTACCTGGATGTGGCCTAGTGCCCAAGACAGGTGGCATACCTGGGGAAGAGCCCATGGCAGGGGGCTGGAAGCAAGCTTCAAAGAACTAGGACTAAGGCTAGGGCTCCCAAGATGGTAGGTTTCTACAAGGCTCCTTTTCCTATGAGTTCTCAGAACCTGTAGCCCACCAGGAGCACACCACCAGAAAGAAATGGAACATAGTACCAGAGATGAATTCTTGGCCATGGGTGTAGCAAATGTGTCATGGAGAGACAGAACATCTGCTAAAGTCCTCTGGTTTTTAGTAAGGAACAGAGTAGGTACGTTCTAGGAGAGCACAGTAGTTAAGAACAAAGGCTCTGGAACCAGTACTACCTGCACTCAAACCCTGGTTTTGCTGACACTAGCCACGTAACCTTGGGGATTTACTTAATCTCTCTGCACCTTAGTTTCCACATGTGTGAAATGACTAAAACTAATAGTACCTACCTCAAGGGATTATTGAGAGGAAAAGCTGAGTGAAAGATTTCAAAATATTGTGATTTGACCTCTTTAAATTTCTCTGTCATTGTTGCAACCCATGGACTTGCTCCAGCTGTGATTTATTTCAGACCTGCAGAGGCAGGAGTAAAGATTTTTCTCTAGAGATGCACCTGAGACCCACAGAGGTCAGGTGACTGCTCTCGGGCTTGCAGACAATCAGCAAATCAGTGGGAAAGCACTGATTAGTATTACCTGAGAAAGGGCCTTCACAGCCATTGGGCTGGGCAGTGGGGTGGGCAAAACTGTGGCAAAGATGCCTGTCTTCAAGAGGCTCAGTGGGGAGCCTGACCTCCTACAGCCAAAGTTAGTGCATTATGATAGGCCTAGGGTTAAGGTTTATGCTAAGTGCTATGGAGCAAAAGATGGATGGAGGAATGTTTTTGTCCCCTTAGTGATGGGGCTTGATGTGGCGGAGGACAGAAAGACTGCCCACAGTGAAGGACATTTCAGTCGTCTTTGATAGTCAAAGGATGAGGGACTTTATAGCAAAGAGAAAGAAACATTTACAGAAGACAGGGAGGTACGAGGGTCTCAATGCCCCCACCCAATTTATCTCTCCATTCTACTGTCATCTGATTTGCCCAATTCCATTCAAAGGCCCCTTTTGTCCTTTCCATAAAGTGTACCCTCCAGAGGCTGGCATCCAAATCTCTGCAGACAGCTCCTCCTGTACTCCCTGAGCATGTAATCAAAAATCTGGTGGTTCCCAGAATAAGCGATGCCACGTGCCTTTCATGAGCTGACTCCTCTGGTGGGGGTGGCCTGCATGGGGATCTGCTACCATGCTTCAAGACTCGATTCAAATGCATCATCTCTGCCTGTCCTCCCAACGCTGCCCTCAACCAACCCCTTCAGCAGAGGCTCAACCCCTGACCTCTATAATACCAATCCTACTATGTTTGCAAAGATTGCTTTACTTGTCTTTCCTTCCAAACTCAACTTCTTGAAACTGGAATAGTACCTTATTTTCAGTGTATCCCCAGCTCTAAAAACACAGTAAGAACTCAATACGTATCTGATAATGAATAAGCAAAGAAATTAGTGAACAAACAAGAGCATGGAAGAGTTCTGAGAAAAGTGATGGGATGTACACAGGACAGGGAAGGGATATGGGGGAGGGCAGTGAGTGGTTGAAAGAAGAGGCTGGCAAGAAGGGCAAAGCACAAGACCAGGCAAGCAGTCTGAGCTTAATCTAATAGATCAGTGGATGTCATCAGTGGGTTTTGAGCCTGATGTGACATGAACAGATCTGTGGTTTAGAGCTGAATGAGAAACCTTAATTGTGCTGTGCCACTGTGCATCTGATCAAAATTCATGATCCAGTGAGGTTCTAGGAGGAGACATGACCTTCACAAGTCACACAGCTGTAGGGGCAGAAGCTGAAGCCCAGATCTCCTGACTCAGTCCACTGACCTTTCTGCTTTTCCAAGCTTGCCCCTTAACCCTTGTTCAGATAGTCTACCCTTCTCTGTGTCCATTCCCTGCCATGTTTTTTCGAGATCCACTGTATCTCACAGAGAGAAGACTGCTTTGGCTCAGCTATACTGGGGCTTCAGGTGAACACCTAAGAGACAGTAAAGACCTGCTTAGCCCTCTGCATTTTAACAACAGGTATTCTGTCCCAGGCTCCTGATGTGGTTTTCCTAGGTGGGGAGAGTCCCCAGGTAAAGAGTAATGTTGATGGGAGGCAAGAGCACAGACAGAGCCTGCTGGAACTCTGATGATTGTGGAGCTGTCACACTAGCCAAATGCCAATTTCCAGCCTTAGATAAGACTAGAAAGAGGGAAATGAACTTCTCTTTTGCTTTAGTCCCTGTTAGGGTTTTGTGTTACTTGCAGTCAAGTCAAATCTTAACTGATACATACAGGCATACATCTGCTTTCCCCATTCATAGGCCACATGTCCATAATCTTTCATACATTCTTGCTGTTTCTCAGTATCTCTTTCTCACACAGTTGCTCCCAACCTCTCACCAGTGGCACCCAGGTTCTCCCAAAGCTTTCTCCTGCCCCAGGCTAACACTGGCTCAGTTGTACATTCTAATTCTCCTTCACACACACTTGCTCATATGAACACATATCCTCTTTCATAGTCTCTCCCATGGAGCCTCTACCTCACCCTTTTCTCTCAGAGTCATATGCAACATCTCTCATAGACAGCCTCACAAACCTATCTTCTCACATGGTTTCCCATGCACTCTCTCCCTCACTGAATTTCCCCAGTCTCATACACAGCATCTCATGCTCCATCTCACACAGTCTAACACCCCCTCACATGCATTTCCCTTCAGTCAGTCACACACACCTTCACATGTAGCATCTCTCCTGACACTGCTTCATACACATCCTCTCATAGGCTCATCACTGCACCTCCAGCCTAGCAAATCTCCTCTTTCTTTACTCCTTCATGCTCTCCCACTCCCTGCTGCCTTCCCTATCACCATCTCCCAGCTACCTCCCCACTCTCTACATACCCTTCTCCAGAAAGCCCACTCTTGGTAGGGGGGTAGTGAGGCTCTCCTGTCTCAGACCTTGCTGTCCATCTAGCATTCCACCATAGGGAAGCTGAAAACTAAAAGGGCCAGGATGGCGGTACTGCCCCTTCCCTCAATGCCCCTCTCCCAACCCACCATTGTACCACAGTGGTTGTACAGCCCAGGTTGGAAGCCACCTCTCCAGGGTTCTCATGAAGCAACTGTCCCCCCGCCCCCAGCCATTCCCCAATTCCTCCTTGCTCTTAGACAGCTGGCTCGATCTCCTAGGAGTTCCCTCTGCCATCTTGGTCTCCTTCCCATCACACCAGAGAGCATGATTCTGAGGCCTAGGCTGAGCCAATCTAAATATTTATTCCTCTGCTCCTGGCTGCAACTGCTTCATGGCTAGAGAGGGGCCAGCTTCATTGGGCTGGAAGAGAAAGGGGTCGCCCTGGAGAATAATCCAGGAATCAATGTCTTCCTAACCACATGCTGCCTGCCATGTGGCAGACACAAGAGCACCTTGGCTGGTGTGCCCAGTCTCCTTGAGCAAAAACAGGAATAGATGGAGTCAACCCAAAGCTGGCCAAGCACATCCCTAGGCTAGTGCTCATTCAAGATGTCTGTGCACTCTCAGCACTAGGCCTGGGACAGAGGCTTCTTGTTACAGGGCATTAGTGCAACCACCAGCCTGGAGCAGTGCCTCCCACCCCCACCCTTCTCCTCCCCAGCCCCTAGTGCTCTGTCAGCCAGATCACAAAGGTCACCACTGTCCTGACTGCCCCAGGAACAATGTGAGGCTTTATGTGGGTATTCTGCGCCCCACTGTCCCGCTGACTCAGGGCTCCTAAGATGAGGCTCATGGCTCCCTTTCATTGAGATTCCCAGTCCCAATGCCTCCCTTACTTCCTGCCCTTTAACAGAATCCCCAGGGGCAGCCACTTAAACACTTGCCAACTTAAAAGATGGAAGTTCCTAATGATGCTTTGGTCCCTAGAGCAGAAAAAAAGGAGCTGGAACAATCTGCTTAATAGGGCAAGAAGAGAGAGCAGGGGAGGAGGGCCATGTCTTGATCTGGCTGGCACCACCATCTCACTTTGCACATGCCTACAATGGCTTTTGCTTTCAAAAGGCCTCTTATTCACTTTTCACAAAAGCCTGCAAGCACCATACTATTGCCCCTGTGGCGTTCCTGTCATGTCTGAGCCTGGGGCTCAGAGGTTAAGTAACTTGTCAAGTCACACAGTTTGTCAACTCACACAGTGAGACCTTTTAAAAATGGTCCCCTCATCCCTGCCCCCCATCTCTTTATAGGCCATGGGAGGAACGAGGAAGGGAGGAAAGAGTCTTAGGCACAAAGCTGCTAAGGAGTCAATACTCAAAATTCACTGGGAGTTAAGAGTTTCTGGCACAAGTGTGGATTTGTTCCTCTGCATCAAGGCTTTTTTAAGCCTTCTTCTTCCTTTTCTCCTACCCTATTTAGGTTTCTTAAGCCTTCTAGAAGGAGCCTACTTAAATGCCACAGTATACACAGTCAACTGGGATACAGTGGGAAGATCTCTGGGCCCTAATCCTGGACTGTTAGCTATTGGATCTTGTCAAAGTCACTTCATAGCTCTGAGCCTCAGCTTGCACATCTGCAAAGTAGAGGCAATATCTGCCTCATGATGCAGTGGTGAGGATCAAATGAGGCCGGGTCTGTGACAGCAACTAACTGTGTGACATGAATGACCCCTCAAGTGTGAGATCCAGATATACACAATTCCTATCTCAAGGCTGGACCCTCTCTCTGTCTTCCTGTGGAAGAGGAGTCTGTCCTGAGTTTTTCTTCTTCTTCCTCCACCATCACCACCACCAATTCTCTGAAGCTTGGGAAATCTAGTAGGGAAGAACCCCACTTCTACCTCTCCCTACCTTCTTTCCAGCAGGCTACTCACTTGTTCGCAGGTGGCAGTTTTCACTGTCTAATCCAGATCTTTTCCAAGGAGCACATCTGAACCTCTGGGCAAGTCTGCTGATCCCTGATCCATGGAGGAATTTCTCATACATGGCACAAGGACTGCTCTTACACGGATACGAGCCAGGTCATTCCTCCCTGTGACTTCTCATAAACTCCTGTGAGGAAATGCTCTGGACTCTCAAAAAGTCAGGCTTCTCTTGAAAGCACCTTGTACTGCCCTCTGTTCCCTGCAAAAGACATCCTATCCATCGCATGCCTCAAAACCTATGTTAGGTTGTGGGGACCTAACATAGAGTAGGGGGAGACTGGGCTCAAAAAGGTTCTCCTGTCTGACATCCATGTGATGTGATATCTCATCAGAATAAACAGTCTCAGGCAGCAATGTAGCCATCTGCACATTCCACATCTTCACTGACTGTATCTCATAGCCATGCAGCTTCCTATGTTACTCCTCAGATCAGGAGTCCTCCAAAGCAAGAACTCTGGCACTCTCTGTGCTGTTCCTTTCTCTGGCTCCCACTCAATCACCAGTGCCCAGGACAGGGCTCAAGTTCCAATTTCCTTGGGTCCTTCAGAGTGACCTTGAGCTGACTCATACTGCCATATAGCTTCACTTTTATAGCTCCAGCCCACAGCCCTCATAATCTCCTCCATCACCCTTTTGGAGTCTGTAGCTCCTTCCTCCTTGCTCCTGTTGTACCCACCACCTTGAAGCAGTTGCACGTGACTCTCATATCTTTCGGCCCCACCCTCCCCATCCGGTCAACACCAAACCATGCCTGAAACATGACTCATCCCTCTCCCAGGTTTTGGACACTCAGACTGGGGACAAAGGTAAAGGGAACTTGGATAAGGACAGCAGCCATGAAGAGAAGGACCAAGAAAGCTATCATACAAAAGCCAGGTTAGAGAATAGGGTGGGTGACATGCCCACTATTAGATATGCCCAGTAAGTATGTACACATTGGTATAATTACATACATAGAATTTGGATTATAAAGAAAAGCATTGACTATTGAGTGTGTGTATGAATTGTAGTTCTGTTCTGAAGGCATGCAGAATTAGGCCTAAAGTCTACATGCTGCTTAAACACATTAGGGTTATTGTTGGTAGAATGGTAGGCTTCAAATAGGTGACTGAATTTGGGCTCTACCTTCACTTGACAGTCTAACCTGGTAGTTCTTCCAAGTCCTTTCCCCTTTCCTGGAGCCAGTAGTTCCCAAACTTCATTGCCTATTGGAATCACCTGAATCTCTTTAAAAAATACTGCTGCCTGGCTCCCATCCTCAGACATTCATAGTTAGTTGGTATAGATAGCAGCCCAGGCATCAGGATTTTCCAGAGCTCCCCAAGTGATTTTAATGTGCAGCAAAGTTTGAGAGCCACTGAGCTATGGCATATCTTTTAGAGTCACAGCTCAATCTGCCTGATGGTCAGCAGCCTTTGGGCAAGACTGCAGTAATAATGCACAATGGCCATTTATTTGATAGCTCCAAGCTACTAGTGGAGTTGTAATCCTCGCCTTGGCTACAAGATATGTGTCCTACAGAAGGCTAATCAATTATTGTTACTGGGTCACCAGTTTCAGGTCCAGTGTAGCACTGTGAGAGGAAGACCCTATTGGAACCCTGCTCTTGGCAGAGGCAAACACTAAGGCTGGGAAGGGGCAAGAAAGGGGGTAGGTGGTGGGTGAAATTGGCCATTGTAGTGCACACTGCACCAAGGCTTCAATGCTGCCCCTTGTAGAAAGTCACAACAAAGGATCGGACTAGCAATTTTGAAGTGTGATGGTTAATTTTAGGTGTTTATTTGACTTGGTTAAGGGATGCCTAGTGAGGTGGTAAAACATTATTTTCTGGGTATATCTGTGAGGCTGTTTCTAGATGAGATTAGCATTTGATTCAGCAGAGTGAATTAAGACAGACCTCACCAAAGTGGGTGGGCAGTCATCCAGCCTATTGAGAGTGTAAACAGAACAAAAAGGTAGAAAGGAAGGCAGAATTTGCTCTCTCTGCTTGATCTGGGACACCATCTTCTCCTACCCTCAGACACTGGTGTTCTCAGGCCTTGCCACTCAGACCGAAAGCATACCAATGGTTTTCCTGGGTTTCCAGCTTGCAGATGGCAGATAGTGGAACTTCTCAGCTTCCATAATTGTAGTAAATCCCTCATAGTAAATTTCTTTCTATATATCTATATATGTGTGTGCATTTCTGCTTCTATCTGTTTCTATTGTTCATTTCTCAGAAAAACTCTAATGCGTGGCACTTAAAAGAAAAGGTTACTGTGAGGGACTCAAGGCTCCTACAGGCTCAGCGGTAGACTGGATGTGTGACTTTGAGTCCATCATTCAACCTCTTTGAGCCCAAGCTTAGCAAGGAGGGTCCATGCTAAGATGCTTTGTGAGCCACGATTATGAAAGTTAATGGCTTCCATTTCTCAAGCACTTGGAACAATAGCTGGCTCATAGTATTTTGCATGCATTCCTGTTTAGTTCTCACCATAACCATGGAATTGGTACTATTATTATCCCCATTTTGCAGATAAAGAACCGAAGACTTGCAGAGATCAAGAGTTTTTCCCAGGGTTAAATCAGGTCTGTCTCGTTTCAGTCTGGACTATCTCCCAAAGGTGATGAAATGGCAAATGTCACCATTCCCAAGCAGACTAAGAACTTTTCCCAAACAAACCCAAATGGATTTGGTACTCAAAACAAAGAACATATGCAGGGCTTTTCCTACAGATAATATCATTACTTCGAGATACTACCTTCTTGTGGAAACCTACCAAAGACTTTGAGGCACAAGGCCCGAGAACTGACTGGGCAACAAGAGAGATCCACCCCAGAAAGATTTGGATTGGGTTGGGAGGGAAGGCTATTCTACCACATTGCGGTTTTTGCCAGCTCCACCCTGCCCCAGACTGAGAAACCCAGAGATGGAGGGGACCTTGGAGAGCTGGTTCTTTCTGTGCCTTCCACTCCCAATTCCTGCTCTTGCTTATGAAATTGGAGATGCCAGGGGCGGGTGTGAAATGGCAGCTTCTGGGTCAGAGGCTAACCTGAAAAGCAGACTTCAGAAATCTGGGTGGAGGTTTGGATTAAAATGGGGCTCTTACAATCAGCAACAAACGGAATACCTAACCGGGCAGTCAGCCCTCCCACTACACCCTCAGCCCCAATCCTCAGTCCCCCACCCCATTACCTCCTGAGCTCTCCTCTCTCCTTGCCCTCGGGGTAGAGCAATTAAATACTTCATGCTGCAGCTAGGGGCTGTAAAAACTTAGCTCTACCTGTTGCCTTTTTCACTGATGTCCCAACCACATTCTTGGCTGCTGGAGAGGTCCCAAGGATAGGGGAGTCTCTCTCCAGGGATAGGATCCATAGAAAAATGGGCAGTGGGCAGGAAGGTTTGAGGCTCAGCCCAGCTGAAGGCAATGGAATGTTAGAGGAGAAGATTCGATTGCTGTCTCCTGAAGGATGCAGCCACTATTTGGATTTTCTGGGAAAAGAACACACTTGACAAAATTTCCCTGGAGTTTAGGTGGGAAAACAGGAGGTGTTCTGTTCCCATTGGCTTCCCTCTTGCCACATACAAACTGACCTGGGCCTATCTGAATCTAAGAACCTGGCTGGGGCCTGCTGAGTAAGGAAGAACCACAGAGTCTTTCCAACTGTGACCATTCACCCTTACCTCACCCCCCATGTCCACCTATGTCTCATGTCAATGACAACTCAGTATTCCCGAGACAGATTAGCAGTCAAGCCTTCTCCCACTGTCCTCTGGATCTCTGTCCCCCATTCTATCTATGGCAATTTTGCTGGGCTCCAAGCTACCTCCCCAAATCTGCCCCGTCTCCTCTCAAGTTCCCAGACTCTAAGGAGAAGAGAGAGGTGGCTCAGGCAAGGGTCACACAGTCCTGGCCTTCTCCAGCTGCCTACAGCTTCACAACCCCGGAAAGAGAGCCTCACCAGGCTTCTTTTTATCAGGACAGGGGTAAGGGGTGGGGTGTAGGAAATCAAGAGACTCCTTGTGGGCACCTACACTTTACCCACCTCTTTTCCTCCAGGATTCCTGCTGCTGGGCCACTGTTAGTCACTCACCACCCCTTCAGGCCCATTTGCTGATAATCCTCCAGCACTCTACTCTCTACTCCCTCCAACCTCGGGGGCCAGATCCACCTTCTTGTTCTCTCCACAACATATACACACACACTGAAGTAGAGGCTGGTCTCTGCTCCCCTCCCATGATCTGGGCCAAACTGTGGGGGTTGGCCAGCCCTGCTTCCAGGCAAGATAAGAAGTGGCATCTTAGAGCACAGGAGGACCTCATTTGAGTCCTCTCCCTGTGTCCTCCAGCTGCAAGCTTCCCTGCTTTCCAGACCAAAAAGGAGAGGTAGCTTCTCCTCAGCTTGGGAGAGAACAGGGAAAACCAGCTAGGCCCAACAACCCCCTCCTCCCAGCCAAGGAAAGTGAAAAAGAAGGGGAAATGGTTCAAACACTGCAAGATGGCAGAGCTGCAAGGCCAGGAGACACTTCATTGACCCGCACAGACGTGAGAAAGGAAGTCCAAAGAAGAAAAGGGACTTGCCCTAGTGAGAACCTGGATCTCCCATTCCCAGCCTTGGACTTTTTTCTGCAAGAGCATACAGAAATTACTCCAAGAGGAAGTCAGGGTCATTAAAGTTGACTTTTGAAGGAGGGTCTGCACCTGGAGGCCCTGGGCGAGCTGGACGAGGAAGTGGAGAAAGGGATGGTCAGAGAGCGTGAGACAGGGCCTACGCACGCAGAGCAAAGACGGGAAAGGCTGGACGCGGGGTTGGGAGGGAGTATCAGGGGAGTTAGTTATAGAAGAATGATGGGGCTGGGCGCTGGGGAGCTAGGCAAAGACGTGTTGAGAAGAGCCCAGCGTGACCTTGGGTAAGTCACGTCCTTCTCGTCCTTCTCCTGGCCCCAGTCTTCTGTCTGCAGGCCTGAAAGCGACAGAGATCCGGCGCTCAGGCTGGAAGGTCCCGTCGTGGAGAGCGAGGGCGCCTCACCTTCCTGAAGTCGGCAACAAAGGAGACGAGGGTGCCGTCGGGCTTGCGCAGCTCGAGGGTGACGCTGTCGCCGTCGCTGTCCGCCTGCAGGCGCTCCTCCGCCACCCGGCCTTCGGGCAGCCGCACGCGCACCCGCAGCTCCGCCCGCGGGCCCGCGCCGCGCGGCGCCGCCGGCCACGCGAGCAGCGGCAGCAGCAGCAGCAGCAGCAGCGCGCGGGCGCCGGGCGGGCTCATCCCGGGCCCCGGGCCCCGCCGCGGCTCGGGCGAGCGGCGCCGCCGAGCTCCGCGCGAGGTCGACGGCGAGCGCAGGCGCGGGGGCCGTCTCCGGGGGACACGCGGCGGCCCGGCACCTGGAGACTCTGTCTTGCACTTTTCATTCAATTCCACCCCCCGTCACTTCCTTCAGAACACAGAAGGCACCGGGACCTGCCTTAAAGCGGCCGCGCACCTCTCGGCCCTTAAAGGGCCCGGGCGGGCAGCCGGGCCCGGGCGCGGAGCCGGCACCGAGCGGGCGCGGCGGCCGGGAGGGAAGCGCGCCCTCTCGCCCTCCTTCCTGTCCCTGCTGCGTCCCGTCCGCTTCCCCCGGCTTTGTCCCGGGCTGGCTCTCCCGGCAAGTCTCTTCCTCCCGGCAGGGGCGGGACGGACCACTTTGACCCCGCCCCCTTTTTTTGGCTTGTTCTCGTGCCACGTGGATGAAATCATCCGGCTTGGTGTTTTGGGGGTTTTGTTTGATCTTTTAGTTCCTCTGACAACCCGATTTCTGCAAAACCATACCTCGCCTAGCACTCAGCCTTTTGACTGCCCTGGTCTGGAGAGAGGAGCCGAGGTTGTTGCCTGCTTTGACATCTCTCAGGTGTGAGATCTTGGTAAGTCAGGACAACTCTCTGGATGCAGCTCTCAAAGCGCCCACATTTTGTGAGCCCCTGACGCGGCTTTGCTTTTCAGTCCAGCCCTTCATTCATCTCCTTCCTTCAGTCCTGTCTACCTCTCCAGACCATTCTCTCTCCCTATTCTCAGTAATAGGCTGAGCAAATCCAGGGAAATGTTAGATTCTAGTGCATTCTGGAGACTGTCCAGGAACTCGGGACACTGGCACTTGACCATCAGGGGCTCTCCACAAGGCCCAAGAAAATAGGATTGCCCAGCCATGCACTCCAATAATGAACTGGGTGAAAGCAGAGGGGTCTGGATTCCTGCTTCCTCTGATTAGCTGTGTGCTTTGGGCATGTTTTAAAAATTCTTTGGGCCTAAGTGTCACCCTGTGTAGTGGGAGTTGCTGAGACCTACAGTATCTTGCCAATACCATGCAGGAGAATGCCCCAGGAAATGCTTGGAACCTGTTGTGTTCTGATGTCCATTTATCATTTCCATTTATTCTAGGCCTCCCCTACTTTTTTCTGAAATCTCGATGGCAAATAGGTGAATGCCCTGCTCTCCAGCCTCCTCTTCTAGATCTTCCTCAGCACAGGGTTCTTATCAGCACCAAAGATGACAGGTACCCAGGTATGCAGGTACTATGAAGGAATCAATAGCAGAGACAGACTCTCTTGAACTGCAGGGTCAGAGTCAGGCCAAAACTTGCCTACTTAGTACCAATCCAGGGCTCTTTCCACTACACTTTGCTGCCTAAATTTAAGACCAAAAGGGATTTGAGGGATTATCTAACCCAGTGTTTTCTGAATTTGCTTCACCAAAAGAATCACCTAGGTATTTGTTAAAAATATATACCTCATCCCCAAATCTAGCCAGTCAGACTTCCTAGGGGGAAAAAACCTGAAAATTTGCATTTTAAAACAAATGCCCTGGTGATGCTTGATATAAGGAGTTGATGGTTGGTACTCGACAGAGAGTTAAGCACAGGGGATCTAAAACAAACAGCATCATTCCTGGAGAACCATCCTGGCTCCTAAGGAGTTTATCTTCTTCATATAAGAGAGATAAGGCAGGCTGTCAGAGAAAATGGATTAACACAAAACACTCTTTGCTCCAAAGGGCCTCTCACCCTGTGCTAGCAGGACTGAAGAAGAGAGGTACCCAGGGTATCAAAACTGATTGACAAGATACCCATGTCGATTCAGCCTTAAAGCTAGGACTTCCCATGTGAGTCAGCCCACATAGTCATTAGGGCCTCACCCACATTTCATAACTTCCCTGTTTCAGGTTCTGTCCCCCATCCATCATCAGCTCTGCCCCCAGCCATAGTCCTAGGTCCCTTCCCCGAAGAAGGAAGCAAAAAACGCTCTGTGTCTGTTTTTTTTTTTTTTTTTTTTT
Source organism: Cynopterus sphinx (assembly GCA_030015415.1). Lineage (NCBI taxonomy): Eukaryota > Metazoa > Chordata > Mammalia > Chiroptera > Pteropodidae > Cynopterus > Cynopterus sphinx. The sequence goes on along the minus strand of CM057390.1, from coordinate 35,962,830 downwards.
TTTTAGGTTTCTGAGGCTGTCTCTGTCTCTATTCAAATTATTACTTTAGAAACAAGGATAGAAGACCTCATCTCTTTCCACCACCTCTTCCCCCATAATCAACTTTCTTTTTTAGTTTGACTACAAATCAAACTATATTTTTCTTTTAAGATAGAAAATTTGAAGTCTCACTCTACTCTGTAAGCTCTACTTCTGTCTCAATTTCTTTATTTTGGTTTTACCTGACCAGCTCTTCAAGATTCAGAACAAAACTTGAGTTTCCCAGAAAGACTTTCTCAGCTATGGACTGACATATAGCTCTGCTCCGTATTGCACTATCCTACCTTGGTACTCCAACAATAACAATTATAATAGCAGCTACCATTCATTGCATTTTTATTATGTCTAAGTTCTGTACCAATCACTTTACGTGTGTCATCTTTTTAAAATTTTCATGGCAATCCTCCAAAATAGGTTCTATTCTTAGCCTCTTTTTATTGACTAGCAAACCAAGGCTTAGAGAGGTTAAGTAATGTACCCAAGGTCATACAAGCAGGAGAGCCAGCAGGGACTCAAACACAAGTCTGCCTGACCACAAAACTCTTGCTTTTGACCACAGTAGTATCTGCCTGCCTGTCTCTTGCTTTCTTCCAGCCCCATTTGGGCACACATCCTGTGCTATCTTCTGTAATCTAATGGTTTCATGTGTGGCATATTATACCCTAGTAAAGCTGTCAGTTCAAACAGGCCAGCCCTGTGGTGGGAACACAGAATGTTTTTCTTAAACTATCCAGGTATAGAAGTTTCCATTCATCTTAAATGTAAAGGCCCTCAGAGGAAGAGCTCTAACAAACCTAATTACCCTGACTACAACCAAATGGTCTTAACAATCAAATGGCCCTAATCCTCAGATGTTCTCTATGTCTAATCTCAAACCCTCTGCCACACCATAAACCAATTTCCCTTTCCTTCTGATCTCTAGCCTTAGGAAAGCAATTATGAGTTGTGGTTCAAAGCAAAAGCATTAGGATCTCAATCCTGCAGTTTGGCTACTCAAGAACTGTGCGATTCAGTGAGTTTGTTTCTCCATCTGTAAAATGGACATATAAATACCTCACTAGGTTGTTTTAAAAATTACATGAAATATTGAGTTTAAAACACTTCACAGCATGTTTGGCACATAGTAAAGCGCCAGTATGTGGTGGCTAATATCATTTAATACCATTTATTTTTCCCATGGTATCAAATATTAAATCTTCGTGTGATCTACACTGCCTTCCTCCTCCCCTGGCCCACTCTCCACACACACACACACACACACACACACTTATTCAGGAATACTTTTTCTCTTTATTCTCTTCAGGTCTTCCAGTTTCATGCTGCTTGAGACCTCCAAAACTGGGAAGTGGGCAGCCAAAATTTTGTAGGCACTTCCCCTTTGGTTTTCCATCTCGATGTGCCTCTAGTTGGCAGGAAGAGAAATGCCACACCATCTCCCAATCTGTGACCAAGAAAACAGGTACTGACAGAGTCCCGTGGAAGGTCAAAAGGGAAACTGAACCAATGAACTCTATCAGGAGATGGGGAGAATGTGATAGGGAGCTTGTCTTTGTGCAGTAGAAAGATTATTCTTTCAATTTCTTTCCATAGCTGGCATTTGTTTTGGGTTCTGTTTTAGTACTCTGTTACTGGGCCTTTGCAGATAGGGCTGGCTACTTGTTCTGAGTCAGAGAGGGAGCTGGGGATGCTTTAAGCTGCCTCTTGAGGCAAACGGCAAAGTTTTAGCTACTTCACTGTCCAAGCAGAAGTGCAAATTAGTTTTATAGCAAAACACAATTACTCAGTTATATAAATCCAAGGGTGTGGTGGGAAAGTGGACCAGAGTGGCAGTGGGCCTGTACAGAGAATGGAACAGGAAGAGAAAACAGGACAGTTGGGTGAGCAGCTGGTCTCCCTGGGCAGAAAACTATATTGAGGAACAGTTTAGTTGTAGTTGGGCTGAATCAATAATTTTTTAGGAAGGAAAAGGAAGCCTGAATGATCTGAATTGCAAGAGAAGATGCCTGTCAGCTCATTTATTCTAGACCTGTGACTCTTGAAGTTTCCAAACATAACCATCTCCTTCCCCATGCTGTTTTTCTAGGATACCTTTCCTGCTCCCCTGCTTGGACATCCCATTCATTCATTCATTCATTCATCCAGTCAGTCAATCATCTAGTGTCGGACACTATACTAGATGCTGTGATTACAGCAGTGGAACAAGGCAGATAAAACCTGAGATAAAACTGACTGCTGCAAAGACAGTAAACATTAAAAAAAAGTGCAAAGACAAATATTTAAATTACAATTATCATAACTGGTACCATGTAGAATTAGAGGAGACTTTAGCCTAGACCCGGAGGCCTTGGAAAGCAGCAAAGCCCAGGCTGACTTTAAAGATGAATCAGGATTGATCAACAAAAACAATATTCCAGGCAAAGGGAACAACTTCTGTATGGAGCCTTAATCTGGCTCCCCAGAAACTTTGCTAACTACCTATACATAACACAGGAAAGTTTGGCAGAGACCAGGTAATGCAGAGCCTACCAGGCAATGTTAAGATGTGAGTTTTGTTTTGTTTCATTATCCTAAGAGCAATGGACAGTGACTGAAAGGTATTACGTAAGAGAATGACATGATCAGACCTGTGTTTTAAAAGATCAAGTGGAGTGCAGCAGTCTAGATGAGAAATAATGGTAGCTCAGACCCTGGTGATGGCAGTGGGGAATATAGAAAGAGGTTTGACTTCAGCTGCATTTTATAAATAGAATTTGAAAAAAGAATTTGATATTTCTTTGGACTTGAAGGTGAGAGGGAGGGGTCAAAGACAACTTCCTAGTTTTGGTCTAGGCAATTGGTTATACCATGAATTGAGTTTGGGAAACCTGGAAAAGAAGCTCTTACTTTTTTGATAACTTTTCACCCTCTGCTTTGTGTTCTAATGATTTCATAGTATTGAGTTTGAACCAGAAGTTATGAAAGAACTGATGCTATGAGTGGTATCACTCAGATCAGAAGTTTAACATTCTGAAGCCAGGCCTACCCTCCTGCAACACCACATAGGGCTTCCATTTTATTGCTGTAGGTGAGGTGTACTGTATCTGGCCCATCTTTGTATCCACTCTGAGCCCAGCACAGCAGCTTGTACAAAGAGGGTGCTCATTAATGAGGTTTTCTATAGCCCTGTGTACCTGGCACTGTGCTGTGGAGAAAGAATCTGAGACACAGTCCCTCCTGTCAAGAATCTTATTGTTTTTGTGGTTCATGGAGAACAGGGCCCTCCAGGTAGCAGGAGAGCCACCTCATCAACTAAGGACCTCAAGCCATTTGCAAGTGGTGTTCCTCATCCTTGAAAAACCACAGAAGTTACAGAGTGAGTATACTTCAGACCATGGAAGACACAGATGTTTGGCCCTGAGAACATCCTGTCCCCTCATGCCCTAGCAATTCCATCACCAGGGGGCACACCCAACTCTTGACTCTGCTCTGTGGAGCTGTATCCTCAGCTCCAACAGAGACCTTAGTTTGCTTGCAGCAAGAGGAGAAGAACTGGCAGGGTTGGGTGCCTTGTGTTTATTATACTTTGCATGGGTAAATATATCTTTTCCTCTATACAAAACTCTGAGGGAACTGATTACTAAAAAAAATCAGTTGGATTTTTATCCCAGCTTTTTACTGCTCTTACAAAATGAATGTACATGTTGTGGTTTGAGAAGAGTAGTCCTGCCTTCTCATCAGGGATCTGAGTATGAGCAATTTGTGCCTGGACAGGGGCCATTTCTAACCAGAGCCATCAGCTTTTCCTGTCACAGTTGCTGATGGGGTCCTTTAACATCTCCATTTTTACTGGCTCCTATCTGGCAAATGGTACCATTGGGGCTTGGACAAGAGATTGTAGGAAGGGCCTACCATTGCCAAGATAAGGAAGGTCAAGTCCTAGCTGGGCCGGAACTGGGGGTTATATCTCTTTCTTATCTAACAGAAAAAGGAATACCTGCTCTTCTAAACCTAGATCTCAGAACCACCATCACTGTCTTGTATTTTTTTTTTAAGATTTATTTTATTTTCTGAACAAATGGAAAAATATACCAGGTTTATTGATGGGAAAACAATAACATTATACACACACACACACACACACATATACATATATATATAGACACACACACATACACACACATATAATACATATATTTGAATATCATTCTAACATACTTTAAAAAAATTTTATACATTTTATTTTTAAAGTAATTTTATGTTTATAGCAAAACAAATAGCAGGTATGTGTTCCCATATACTCCTTGCCTCACCCGCAATACAGCCTCCTCCACTACCAACATCCTTCACCAGAGTGGTACCTATGTTATCCATGAAGCTTACACTGACACATCATTATCACCCAGAGTTCATAGTTTACATTAGAGTTCACTCTTGGTATTGTTGTACATTCTATGGGTTTTGACAAGTGTATAATGATGTATCACTTTTACCATATCATACAGAGTAGTTTCACTGTCCTAAATATCTCCTGTACTTCACGTATGTATCCCATTTTATATATAAACTTTTAAAAATGCATACAATGGCCTTAGGCTACTTGCGAGAGAATAAACCTGATCAAAATTGATTCCAAATTATCTTCTGAGAATTGTGACTTTTATGAAGTTATCACTGCATGCTCTGTTTCCTGTTCTGCTTTTCTCAGCATTTTTTCATACATATATTTTCATATATTGACACTGTCACATGTCATTTTTAATAGTTACAGAACATGCCATGGCATAAACAGTTGATAGCTTACTCTAATCATTATTATTTTTCTCCTCTGTGATCTTGTAGGAAAGATTTTAAAGAAATATGAATATAATTCTAATATGAATCAATATAATGTGAATATTAACACTTTCTGCAAAGGTTGACCTCCACCCCCCTCCTGCTAGGGCCATATCTAGTAGCCCTTGAGACAGAGTATTTCATCTCTCTTTAAATGTCTGTGAAAGGAAAGCACCCTATAATGTCCTGAGGAAACTTAGTTACTACTGTGCAAGTACAGGATCTTAGCCAGCTTTCAACTAAAAAGTTCTTCCTAATGTCCAATACAAATCTTCTTGATTTGAATTTAAGTTTTCCACCTTTTCCTCTGTATCGACAGTTCCTCAGACCTGCATATAATGTTCCTGTGCAAATCAGAGGAGTGTGATCAATAATAGGATTCGTTTACATATGCTAATATTCTGGAGAAGGTCTGGGCCTTTTCATCAATTCTCATCAAATCCGAAACAACCCTTTGAAGTAGGAACTACTATGATTTCCATTTTACAGATGAGAAAAGATGATTAAATTTACTTCCACCTTTTAAAAATTATTTCTCATTTTATGTTTTCTACTTGGAATTTCAAATTATTTTCCCCAAATACCCCACTTATTTTTATTATTATATTATTATTATTATTATAAAAAATAAAATGGTGAGAAATTGGATGACTATCAATTGTTTAAGGTAAGCCAGAGCCTGGGAACTTTGGATTCATTCTCTTAATTCCTTTTTTTTTTTTTTTTTGATGAAAGTCTGGATGCTTATTATATTAATCTCTGTTCTTTCAATTAAAAATATATTTTTTTTTCACAAAAAGTGAAACAGTAAAGTACTGAAATATTTTGTTAGGGCAAGATAGAAAGGTCTATGTACTCATTAATCCCAGATTATTGAATAGCCACCTTTTAAGAGACTGAAGGCATTGTATAAAGATTCAGTGACTAGCACACATGAGATGTGGGTTAAAGTTTTGAGTCTAGAACTAATTAGCTGTGTGACTCTGGGTCAGCAATCCCCATTTTCCCCCATCCCTTTTTAAAAAGTAGAATTAACATTTTCTTACTCAATTCTCATAGTATCTCTGGGTGGCTGGTATTCATTTAAGAGGTGAGGAAATTGGAGCTCAGAGAAGTGAATGTCCTTGCCCAAGTTTTCACCAGAAAGTGGTGGAGCTACACTTAGAGCCAAAGTCTCATCCTGAGGTCTTGGGCTTCTGGCTCTGTCTACAGTCTCTCCTAAATGTTTCAGTGTCTGTGTCATCTATATAGAGACTGGCTCTTAAATTTTTGAAATAACTTTGGCTTCTTACTGGAAGTTGGGGATCTTTCTGTGCTTGTGTTGCCCAGATGCCCTTGAATAAGTCAGAGGAAACCAGAGAAGCTTTTAAACCCAAGACTTTGTGTGGGGTAGGAGTGGAGGCCATCAGGGTGATCCAAGCCATCACCGTGAGGGCAGAAGGGAAGAGATCTGATGCCCATTCAGAAACTCTCATTTCCTGCAAATAACAAAGGGAACCAGTGAAAGGGCTGTCAGTGGTAACAGAGGAGGACAACTGTCTCTTGGGAGGGAGTGGGTTTGCAGAGACTGAGCCCATTCCAGTCCCATAAATTAGAGGGGATCCTGGCTTTGGTATTTGTTAGTCCTAGTTTTGAAATCTTGGTTCTGCCATTTATTGGCTGTGTGAAAGTGGGTCTGTGAAGTCTCCCCCTGCCCTCAGTGAGTCTCCGCTCCCTCACATGTGAAAAAGGGGTGTTAGTTCCTACTGAGGTGGTTACAGTGAGGACTAATGTGATCAGACACACAATTAGCAAGGGGCCTGCACCAAGTGGGGGTTAGTAAAACTTCTCCATCCCTCCTTTGTGCCTTCCCTGGAATGAATATGGAATCTCACTTTGTGACACACTTAGACAACCTCAGCTGCTTCCTGCTCCATGTCCTGCAGACCCCCAGCTCTTGCCCTGCTGTCCAGCTGCCCCTCATCTCTTCCAGAAGAGAGAAGGAACGGAGAAAGCCAAGGCCCAAAGCTCGGCTTTTTGCCCTAGAGGGCAGAGCCCTGGTTGCTCTTCTGCCCAGACCCTTCTCTGGTCTTCCCTTTCCTTTGTCCAGGTCCCTGCTGTGAACAATGCCTTACAGAAGAAAAGATACCACAGCAGGAATCTTTAAACCCTGATAGCTTCAGGGTCCAGAACTCTAGAAATAATAAGCAAACCTTTGTGTGTAATTATATTTTTCTGGAAATAGAATTCAGATGAATTCCTGACTTCTCTGGACAGATTCCAGGCTTGAGACGGACTCTGCCGGGTTTCTCCTCTGTGGCTAGAATTTCCCTTAGAACTTAAACAGCAACTTTCAACTTCAGGAAAAAACTCTGGTCCCAGACACACAGGAAGTGAACTGGGGATGAAGGCCCACCTCTTCCCTGAGTAAGGGAATTCCTAGAGGAAGGCAGATCTTTTGCTCAAACACTACAGGACGATTCATAGCCTTTCTATTCTACTCATTCACTCGTTCATTATTTCATCAATTAGCATTTATTGTATACCGATGGCTTTTCACTAAGTATGTAATATTGGAGATACAAACTTTAGACTAGTGTTCTTTAAAATGTGGTCCTGCAGACAAACCTCACTAATCTCCTGGGTGCTTGTTAAAAATACAAGTCCCTGGACTTCAATCACTAAGGGCATTGCCTGGGACTATGCATTTCAAACAAGCAGCCATTAAATTTGTTGAGAGCCATTGCTAAAGAGTGGCGTCTTCCACAGCCCTTGGCATTGGTATACATGAAGTGCCTGCATCATGCTTATACTCAAAGAGTGTTGGTTAGCCTGAGAACACGGCTAACTCTATGTAGGAGATGGTAGCCCCATCCCTCCTACTTCCCTGCTTTTCCCCTGCCATTCTCACATGCTGAGCCCTGTAAAGGTGGGGGTAGGGGCAGAGCGGCCTCCCTATCCACCCACCACAGATGCTCTGGGATGCAGTCTTGGGCAGATTGTGAACCCTAAGGAAAGAGACACTGTTGCAGCCTACACTGCTTCATCCTACTTGGGCAAAGATCTGATAGCACCAATTAACATCAACTAGACTCCCTCACTGCCTGGGCCTGTTCTGAGGCTTTGCTAATTAATACCTCTATGGTCTCTTGGGCCTCTGGAATGAGTGGTTGGTGGAGAGCTGGGGAAACTGAATGGTGTCGTTCAAAAGGCTTTTTCTACCCATAATGAACATAGGAGACTGATGCTGGAATAAGCAGTGACATGGGAAATAGAATCTAAAACAATAATAGCTAACACTTCTCAAGCACTCACTATACTGCACACATTAGCCCCAATGCTTTAAACATGGCATCCCATATTTAAATACCCACTTGATATCCACTTGCACTCCAGAGATAGGAACTCTGACTTCTTCACTTTACAGAGGGGCACAGTGAGGCACAGTGTTCTGTGCAAAGTCACACAGAGAGTGTGGCAGAAGTAGGATCACATTCAGGACACCTGACTCCACAATCTGAACTCCTACTCATGCTATCCAGGGCTTTCTGCACTCACACAGCTCGAGTTCCCTACCCCAGCCATGGCCTCTTGCTCAAGGCCAAGTATTTACTCTTCTTGGGTCCCAGAGGGGCTAGCCAAGAGAGGTGTCCACACTGCTGCAGCTCTTGGCTCCCTCTTTCAGCTGTGCCTTTGGACCTGACTATGGACTTCTTGTTTGTGAGGAGGAAGAGGCAACTGTGACTGCTGTGGAGAAGTGGAGAAGAACAGGGACAGGCCCTTTCTTTCTCTGGGGTCAACAGCCTGTAGGAGAATTTGCACACTATGCCCTCCTGGACAATACTGGCCTCCCTCTCTACAGCTACTGGGGAGACGACTCTCACCTCCCAAGAGGGCAAGGTGGAGCATAAAGCTGGCTGAGGCATTATACATGTGTGGTCAAGGTCTTGACCCTGGGAGGGAGTCAGTCTCTAGTGTAAATGTGGAGCAACGTTGAGTCGACTTAAGATTTCTAGGAGCTAGTGAGTCTTTGGCCATTTGATGGTATCAGCCAGCCTCCCCCAAACTTCTGGCTTGAGCAAATACCATAGCTCCAAAATAGGCTCTACCACTTTCTAGCTGTGTGATGTTGCACCAGTGACTAAACCTTTAAGCCTTAGAGCCTGAGTTCTTAGTAAAATGGATTTAATAATTCCTATCTTATCTAGTTGATATGGTAACTAAATGAAGTACTGAAATGTGTTCAGTACCCTGGGACTTCATACTATCCCCCTATGTCTTTGTGTGGGCTAGGTGTTTGCCTCCACAGTTGGGACTATAGCAGGGGTGCTGGGCAGAGGGGAAAGTTCGCATAACTGGAAGCCTTGGCTGCATAGTAAGAGGTACCTAATATAAATGGTAGCAGTTTTTCCATAGGTGCTTGAGCCATCAGCAACACCACTTCATTATTAAGTAGGCCAGCTTAGGGTGACAGTTTTAGACCCCAGTCAGAAGACACTGAAATCCAGACTACCTTTGGGACTTCTGCTGGGAGTTGTGCTTTCCCAGTTCCCCTCTTCCCACCAGGCCTGCCTCCAGTGCCCCTCCCTCCCTTCCCCTGCTGTTGACCACATCTGGATTCAACTAGGGAACAAAAGGCCTTCTGTGAATGCTTCCACCTTCCTCTGCCCTGGATCCTCCAGTTCATAACTTTGGTTCTCACAGGGGTGTTTCAGGAGAATGGGGTCAGGAAAGCAGAGAGATCTCTGCACACGCGTACACCCTTACCTAATTCTCCATTGTCCTGATTCTTAATATTTTTTGTTTTCCCAATTGTTATTGTTCTCTGTGCTCAGGATCCACCAAAGAGCCTGAAGTCCTAGTTCAGAGCTGGGCCAGCTGTCTCCAGGCATAAGGAAGAGACTGCTGTTTTCCAATCTCTGCCCAATCCCAGGCCAGAGAGCAGGGCCACCCCTCCCTGCCAGAGAGAAGTACTACTGGGCTCCTGGAGGGCAGGTGGTAAATTGGAATGCAGCAGTCACAGTTGAAGGCAGCTGTAACTCTCATTAAAGTGACATCAACCCCACCACAGGAGGATGCTGTATATCCAGGGAAAGGAGCATTTATCCAGGGAGAACCGCAGAAGCAAAAACAAAACAAAACAAAACACATAAATAGAGGAGACACAGTCTTGAAATAATGGGGCTGTGCTGAACTGGAGGTGGAAGGGACTGCAGGCTAGAGGAGAAAGGCAGGGTCCTGAGGCAGACCCGTCAGTCTAGTGAAGTGTAAGGGTACAGCCAAAGTCCCTCTTCCCTAATAGATTCCCCTCTGCCCTTTCTGCATATCTTTAGGCTGGCACTGGGAGAAGAGCTGGCTTGTGTCCCTGAGGGAACTGTTGGGACATATCTCTATGCATGGCTTTTCTAGAGACAAGAGGAGCTGTTGGCATTGGCCATTAGGATTTTTCCCCCCACAGGAGAAATCATATATGAGTCAAATTTTGGGTTTATAGATGGCCACCTGGATTCAAACCCTGACTCTGCTACTTGCTTCCAAGCTATAGACCTTGGGAGGATGACTTCACTTTTGGATGCTTACACAAGAAAAATAGAAATGATCATCCCTGCCACACTGCCTTGTTGCAGATAAACATGCAGCAGTGGAACTAAATAATCAACAAATTCTTGTAATCCCCAAAGCTGGAACTTTTTATTTCCAGATCAGTTCCTTTCTGCCTGAGTCTGGGTTCAGCCACTAATTTTCTGAGAGACTTAATTTTCCAGGGCTTTGGGTTTTTTTCCTGGGAAATGAAGCACTTATAGGAGGCTGACCTTGGGATGGATAGTACTGAATACAGTTCAAGCATCACTCCTTTGTCTTGGGGTCTAAGGAGAGGCCTGATCCCTATAAACATTGGGCTGCATTCCAGAACTTTCCCCCAAGGTCCTTCTGGACTCCCTCTTCACTACCAACCCAAGAACCTTGGACACTCTGCCACAGCCCACACCCACCTTTGCTTTTTAGACCTGGCGTCCTTGGTGGTCCTGTTCTGAGGAAAGGTCAAGGCCAACCATGCTCTTCTGAAGGTTGAATGAAGGAGAATTCTTACATATACTTCTTTCCTGAGCATTAGAATCACCTGGAAAGCCTGTGTTAAATTACAAATGGTGGAGTCCCCGCCACCAGAGTCTGAGGTAGGCCTGAGAATTTGTATTTTAACAAGTTCTCAGGTGATGCTGATGATGCTGACTAGAGTGGTCTTGCCAGAATTCAAGTTTCTTTTCCTCTGTTCTTGGAGATCTGCAGCTGAAGCAAATGGGAGGATTAGGCAGACTCCAGGATGCTGTTGCGCAGACTTCCAAATCACCTAGGACTCTCAGAGGCCAACCTTTGTAGTTACACAGAGAAATGGTATGGGAGCCTTAGTGGAATGCCAATTCTGTACATTTAACTCCTCGGCTGTATCAGAAATTTAATTTCCTTTGAAGGCCCCCTCTCTTCTCATCATCAAAGACTTAGAGTAAAAGTGGGCTGAGAAGATAAAAAGGGAATTAAATTGGGTGAAATGGTCTAGGTGGAAGAGTCCAACACAATTGCTTGAAAGGAAAAGCAATATAACCAGGCTTTTGAAACACACAGAAATGGTGCCCAAAGATGAGTGGGTATAGTGAATATGATAGACTTCTCTGGGGTGGGGGGCTAGATAGAACATTGTGGGTAGAGGCAACCCTGCTGATTTAAAAAATACTTCTCGGGCACATCTCTCTCCCTGAGAGGGAGGTTGATAATGGATGAATGTGGCAATTGAGACTTCCTAAAGGTCAGGAGCAGGAGTAGGAGGGGTAAGTGAGCCACCTACTTCACCGCCAGAACATGGTTAACCAACAAAGGAGGCACTTGAAGGAAGTACTTTAGTGCACTGCATCTGCCATCTCCTGTTCAGACACCTCACCTTTATTCTTCAACATCTAGGAAAGCCAGATCTGAATCCAACTCTCCTCAAAACACGGCATCTGGGGACTCAGATACCTGCTGCCTGCACACCCAACCCACTCCTGTCCTGTAAGCAGCAGCTTCCTCACCAGGCCTTGTAAAAGAGCATTCCAGTGTCCTCTGGGTGGGCCATGGCTATGGTGATCCATCTTTCTCACCTCATAAAAGGACAAACAGCCTGACAGGGAGGAGCAAACGTATGGGGCACACAAAAGAATAACTGGAATTAGGACTGACTGAATTTATAGTATGTGCAGTTACCATGCAGTAGTAATGCCACAATTTTCAGAACTCTTCACGGTTTTTATTATGGCATTTTATGCTCCCTGCAACCCCTGCCACATAGCCATGTAAGAGTTTGGGCCCTAATAGTAATAACAGCCTTCTCATTCCTCTCTACTACAGTCAGAACCTGATTTATGATGGTTTAAATTATAATTTTTGACTACATGATGGTGCAAAAGTGATATGCATTTTGTAGGAACCATATTTTCAGTTTTGGATTTTGATCTTTTCCTGGGCTAGCAATATGTGGTACTATACTCTTTCATGATGTTGGGCAGCAGCAGCGAGCCATAGTTTCCAGTCAGCTATGGGATAATGAGGGTTAACACCGATACCCTACAGTGTACTTTTGCAGCGTTTTTTGGATACGGTGTTTTGTGTTTTCACATGTCCTGCTTCTGGTTAGAAGAAGAGGAATGCAATTACTCTTGAGATGAACCTCAAGATAATTGTCCAACTGTAGGTCAATGTAAGTGGTCTGAGAACATTTAAGGTAGACTAGGCTAAGCTATGATGTTCAGTAGGTTAAGTGTATTCAATGCATTTTCAGCTTACGATATTTTCAATTTACAATGGATGTATCAGGTTGTAACCCTATTGTTAAGTGTAAGAGTATCTGTAGAGTGAATTTCACTCACTTTTGGGGATAGGAGGAGAGAGTGATGAGATGCTATAGTAGTGGCTACTGGGATGCATTGTCCAGAACCCCCTTTAGGCTGGAGGGGTTCACTGCTCAGCTGCCCATTGGTTGGCTGGAAAAACTCACAGCTGTCTCTGCAGAATTACCCTCAGCTGAAGAGAGCTTCATTGCCCAAGGTTATGCCCCCTTTTGAGGAGCAGAGATAGTGTGCATCCAAAGACAGGTTGATGTGGGGTATAAGGACCGGCCCCCTTGCTTCATTGTGGGACATCTCTGCAGGGCCGTTTCAGCTCCAGAACTCCCCATCAGGTCAGCTAAGGCCTTGGTTGCCACTGCATGAAAGTCCAACTTCTCTTTATATCGAATCTTGCTTCCTTCATTTCCCTCACAGGTGTTTATCCCCAGAGTACTTCGATAAGAGCATACAAGTCTCTTAGAGTCTGTTTCCTTAAGACCTTTAACCAAATTAAGGAGGGAACTAACATCAACAAGATGCTTTTTTAAAACCTCTCATTTAATACAATAAATCTGTGAAATATTTTATTTTTGCTATTTTATTGTTGAGGAAAGGTTAAAGATGTGGTCAAGACCAAGTAGTTAATATCTGGCAAAGCTGGGATTCTAGTCCAGATCTATGTTGACTTTGACGGAGCACTCTTAAGAGCTGGATGGCCAAAACCCGGTCTATTACAAATTCAAGTAGAGATATAAACTCCCACAAGGGGTGTGTTCACACATTGGGTGCAAATGGAGGGGGAAGCAAGAAGGGGAGAATAGTAGACACATGTGGCAATCTCTAATTGTCAAGGGGGCAGCAGGTAGCTCTTAGTGGAGGAAGACCTCAGGCTGATCACGGGTCCCAGAGCCAGAGCTGCAAATACTGCCAGCCCCTGACTGTGGCAGCCACATTGGCAAACCCTGTACTCTCTCCTCACACACCCCATGTGGTGGGCACTGCTAGATTTGCATCTTCTCTGGGCACACAAAGTGGGGTCACCCTTGCCCAAGATGTTTGGGAAAACCCAGGCCCAATGCTTTCTCAGTGAAGAACAAGGGGCCAAGACTTTTCTCGCTATATGGTGCTCCAGCTGGTCCCTGCACAGCTGAAGATTCACCCCTGCCTGGACTCTGGAACTGATCTGGTTGTAGTCAGGGAGGAAAGGGAAGTCTAAGGTCAGCAACTTGGTGCTGCAGCAACTGTCTTATTCATTTTCTATCAAGTCCCAGCCTTTCAGCATTCTGAAGACAACAATGGAAAAAGGACTCTTCCTGAACTTTTGTCTCTTAAAGCTCAGACCTGTTCTAGAGAGAAGCCTAATGCTGGAGCTGTCCCCCAGAAGGACAGTTCTCCTGGAATTGCACCTGAGAAGATGAGGTTTCTTAGCGCTAATTAGCAGGTCCTATCAAACTTTGGCATTATTTTGGAAAGTGCTGATTTGGACCCATCCTGTCTCCTGGAGATTCTGAGCACATATTTACAATTCACATGAATAGAAACAAAAATAATTATTCTGTCTCCTCCTATTTAACCAGGTGCTTTCACTGTGAACATGAGCTGTAGACAATACAACCTTCCCCAGGCAGATATGAGTCTGACGGTTGGGAGGCAGGCAGGTATCTGGAAGTAACACCTGCTGAATGTACCCTGTAGGATTATAAATCTCTTAGTCCTTAAAACGCTTGACCAGTGTGTGCTGAAACACCCCTCGCCTCAGTAACTTAGATGAGTGACTTGGAATGAAATGGCAAGTTGGGTCAAAAGCCTGGTGTGGGGTTTACGTGCTGGGTTTGGCTTCCCTGGGGAAGGAGCAACTTCAGGCCATTCCCTATGATGGGCCTTGGTTTCCTCACCCACTGGAGGTCTGTGACTACTGTTTTTTTTTTCTTTTCTATTCTATTCTTTTTTTCTTTTCTATATCTTTGTGAAAAAAAATCTCGTGGTTCCATTTGTTCCAAGCTGTTTTGTTAGTTGAGGTGTTTGCATGCTGAGCAGCACATGCTTATAATTTCTTCCTTAACAAAACATTAATTATCCTACTCAGTAATCTTTCTCTCAGGCGTTTTTTCCTCTACCACGCTCTAAGCTGTTGGGCACCAAGCAATTTCTGTATTTGCCCATCATTCGGCAGGCTGACTGCAATGTCTGAGAGAGAGCTGTCCCATTTGGCTGGGTGCAGGCCCTCCTCTGTGCCTCACAGCACCAATGCAGGCTACTCTTCTCCTACTTCTCAAACTGGGTGGGCACCATCTGTTTACATATCTTGCTGCCCTCCATGAGGTTGTGAATGTAACTCACTGCTGTGTTCTCAAGGGTGGTGCCTATCATGTAGTAGTGGCTCTATAAATGTTTGCTGCAGAAGTAGGTGAATGAATGAAAATAAAAGACTGGACAAAAGAAAGGAAGTGCAGCACAAAAAGCCAGGGTTACAAATGAGCCTCCACTCAATCTCCTGCCCATTATTTGGGTTCTTTGCTGTCCCTGCCACTTGGTGAGTCCTAATCTCTGTCCCCCTTCTGCAGCCATTCTCAGCTACCAGCCAGTGGATGCATTCACTGGGAGCCCAGTTTCCTCTTCTTCAGGTTCCACTTGGCTGAGAATAAGATAGGACAGAAGAGAAATATCTGAAATTTGGGGAGGGAAGGTCCAGGGAACAAATAAATGCAAAGCTTAGCAACCATTTAGTACTAGTTCCTCGTCTTGCAATTTAAAGATAAGGCAACTAAGGGTCAGAGAGCTGAGACTGCCTGGTTCAAGTTTATCTACCTGGTGAGTAGTAGAGCTGAGATTGAGAACATGGTCAATTGTTTAGAAACAAGAGCCTCCTGAATAATTCTGAGTGTAGGGCCTTTCTAGTCCCTCCTGATGCCATATCCTGTGCCACAGAGAGGAGGGAATGACCTCATCTTCTCTGTATATGCAGGACAAATTTCTTTTTTCTCCTATCACATTTGATCTCCATGGCATCCCTCTGAAGGAGGCAGAGTGGTAATGATTGTCTTCATTTTACAAATAAGGAAATTGTAGTGCAGAAAGCAGAACTAACCTACCTAGCTAGGATAGCAGAGCTGGCCAGTGGCAGAGTTGGGGCTGGAATTCTGTTTCCCTGAGTTTAGAGGTTATGCCCCTCCACTCTGTCTCTCTGGGTCCAGACCCTTCTGCAGCTATGCTCCTTCCCCCCAGGAGCCTGAGGCATCTGACTTGACTTGACTCCAACAGAGAGGTGAGGTGCTCTGCTCCAGAGGGTGTACCTAGGAGTCAAGACCAGAACATAGGTTTTTTTCCTTCCAGCTCAGGGCCAGGGCCAAGGCTCCTCCTTTTCATGCAACCTCTCTGGAGCTTTCAGCTATAGGACTAGGAACTTGAGGGCTGATGCGTCTTCAGATGGCTCCAACTGAGATGGTTAGGTCTTAGGGAGCTCAGCACACACAGTATAGCAGGTTAGCATGCTAAAGATGCCGTGGAGTGCCCACCTGTACCTCCAGACTTTACTGAAATAAAACCTCTCACCAAGGGGAGAGAGTTTAAATTGAAACCTCCCTGCAACATTCATCCTGCCCAGCTAGGGGCAAGTGGGCAGGTAACTCACAAAAAGATTCCCTTTCAGCCCCACTCACCTTCTTCATCCAAAATTAGGTGAGCTGTTCTCTAGCAAGAGCAAGACACTGCATTTCTTGTGTTATCTAGTCTAGATAAAGGCATGGAAGTGGCTGCTCCATATAAATATGTTTTCTCAAAGACAAGACTTTTGCATTATAACTTGTCCCCATCAAGGATTGATTTCTGTTGTCTGATCTGAGGGTGAAGCTAAGGATAGAAGACATATCTGATTTTATCTTGTTTATTTGATTATCTGTTTGTCTCTGGACCACCCCTATAGTTAAAACTATACTGCTATAGTAGGTTTACATATAAACCTATAATGCTAAATGCCATACATTTGAATACTGTTACAATATAGAGTTTACCTATCAATTGGCTACATCGGAGACCCAGATGCCCCACAGTCAAAAGCATTTTTGCACTCTCCATAGTTGGCCCAGGGGTCCAGTGGCCTGTTCATATGGGTGCCATCTCACAAACCTAATGGCTGTCCATAGGGGGATGTTTGCAGTCTACCTTCTTCAGCCTGGCCTTCAAGGCCCACTGCCATCTTCCTCTTCCAAGATGGACCTCCATGTTCCCATGCCCTGGAGCTTAAGGCTCTCTCCCTCCCTTTATACCTCCTTCTTTCCACAATTTAAAGGGCACCAGATCCTGTTCTAAGTACAGCTTTCACTTAGCTTATATTATAGGAATGGAGATAAAAAACCAAAACAAAACATATATTTAAATAAGCTAGGTAAATTCAGATAAGTGATAAGAATACAATAGAACAGGGTGTTGTGCTAGAGAATTCTGTGGAGTAGGAGTGAAGCCAAATTCTTTTTCCTATCTGATGATCTGCAGAGGTAAATGCTTCCTATCTGTCAAATCCTGCCTATATGCCATTCCTCCCAGAAGCCTACTTGCATTCGAGGCCAGCAGTATCCTCTCCCACCTCTGGATTTTATTCCCCTTCCTGGCAGTGTGCCTAGCAGCTTTAGTACTGTCTATGTCCCATCCTTCTGCTGGGCTGTAAGCTTCCTAAGGGTAGAGAAAACATCTTTTTAACTCTGTGCCTCACTCTTTCTCAGCATGTGCCAGGCACAGAGTAATATCTCCATAAGAGTTTGCTGGGTGGATATAAAAGATCTCTCCTATCTCAGAGGGCAAAGCGCAAACAGGGAGGAGAGACACTTCTATCCCCTTAAGAGGGGCCAGGAAGGAGTATAGTTGAATGAGCAATTCCATCCCTAGAGTAAGAGGATAAAATTTTTTAATCTTTAAAGAATTTGCTTTGACAAGGAGCCTAAGAACGGTATCTTGCCTATTCTTCAATTTGGAAAGCTCTGGAACTGTATATGGGGGTGGGGGAAATTTTTCCAGGTATACGTACTTTGATGAAGAGTTGGGGATGGGTGTGCGGGATCATTGTGTTTTTGAGGGTGGGCATTTATTGTGCCAGAGCATATGGTTTAGAGTCTGTGTGTGGTGTGGCTGTTTATATGGTATCTATAAATGTGGTACTGATATATTGGCATCGGGTATGTGTGTGTGAATGTGGCAGTGATGTGTGTGTGTGTGTGGTTGGGTATGTCGATGACAATGCAGTGGTGGCTGGCATGCATGTGCATGTGCATGTGTATGTGCGGTATATCCCCTGGCATGCTGTCCTGATGTGGACGGTGTGGAGAGTATGGAGGTGTGCTGGTGTGTTCTCTCAGAAGACAGTGGGAACTTGCCTAGGCCTGCTGAGGAACTCTGCACCCTCAGGAAGAAAGAGTTGTGCAGAGGGGGAGCAGCAGTGGCCTGGGTTCTAGGGATCCAGCATCCCTTGCAACTGGGACTTCACTTCCCCAGGTGGTAGCTGGGGCCCCGTTGAGGACCTCACAACTAGAAAACATCAGGACACCCACCTACTCTGTGGCCTTTGAGAAATGATCTTGCCTCTTTGGTTCTCTTTGACTTGAGGTCCCTCTCTTTTGAAGCTCTATTCTCAAGTCCCATCCTACTCACTTTCCTAATGCTCAGAGCAGACACCAAAACATTTTTCTATTTCCGCTGGAAAAATCCTGGGAGGTCTGTTTATGGCTGCAGCAAAGTAGCACACAGCTGTGCACAGTTTAACTGGGAGAGCTGAAAACTCAGGAACTGGAGTTTGCTGGGATTCAGAACACATTGATGCTTGCCCATCTCTGTACAGCTGTCACAGGAGAGTGACTTCGTGTTTCTATAGATAGCCCTTCACTGGTCCCTGTGCATACAGGTGTGCCAGCACATTCTGAGAACAATCTCAAGTATTGTTCCTCAAGATATAGAGCCTACTTACACACACAGGGCCAGCACCCTGGGACCTGTTGCCTATATCCTCAGACATGTAAGACAACACATACTGATTCAGCATACCCACACATGGACAGAAGGTGTGATTCACTTCCAGCTACCTGCAGAAACCTACCCTGAGCCAGTCAGGGCCCCACACCCATCCTCAAGTAACACCTGCCCCTTCAGGAAACAGGACAGGACTGCCCTCCCCTGGGAGAGCCTGGAAATGTCCTTATCTTTCTCTATCCTCTGCCTTTTCCTTGACAGGAGCTTCTACTCACCTCTTCTTTGGCACTGAGCACCCTGGATCTCCTACTCATCAAGGTGACCCTGAATTGCCCTCAGCACCTGTATGGCCTGGTCCTCAGTTGTTTCCTTGTCCAGGAGGAATGCTGAGGTTTGTCTGTTCTAGCACTCTAGACTCTCTATGTCTATTTCTCTAGAATTGACTGAGTTGGGACAGATTACCTTCCTAGGCCTGTGGGCTCAGGCCATCTGGTGAAGTAGGATTGCCAGGTCCTCTGGAAGGACTGGAGGCAGGAGCATGCCCTGTGTGGAGGAAACTAGGGACAGGACAGTCAGTGCCCCAGGAGCTGTCCGGAAAGGTAGAGGAAGGTCACTGCATGGTGAGACGCTAGAAACTGTGACTGGATGTGCAAGTCAGCGGGCTGAAGCTGCCAGCTGTGCAAGGGTTAACCTGGGCTGTTGGTGGAAAGTAGCCAAGCAGCCTGTTCCTATGGCTTCAGATTGTTCTCAGACTCAGGCCTGGAATGGGTATGGCCCTGAGTGAGTACTCTGCCTTAGAATGGCTGCTATGCCTGATGAGACTCAGGGCTGCCATTGACTTTTTAGTCTCTCCTGGCTCAGCCCCTCTTCTGGATTTGCTTTCTATTCAGACACCCTGGTGGGCTGGGCAGGGACTTGGCTGGTGCAGATGGAAGAACCTCCTCAGCTATCCCCTACTATTGTATGCCTCCTCTGTAGGGCAGGGCTGGGACCTGAGTGCTCCCTATCCTGATCTGCCTTTCCCATTCCTGCAGCCCACATCTCTCCAGAAGCCTCAAGTTTCCCGCAGCCTCTCTGCCAGGAACTCATCTGTTCCCATTGGTGACCCCTCCTTTGGCCGTCTTCATTCCTTCAGGTCTATTATTGGATCTGCAGTTACTGCCTCTTTTCCTTTAGCCAAACCAGGCCTCCCAGATTCCAGAAAAGCTTCCTGGTTAGGACAAGAATTTTCTCTTTGGGGCAGATAGTAGAGAAGTGGAAAGAAACAGGCAGAGGAAGGAGGAGAGGTCAAGTGGGAGATAGAAGGTGGAAGGAAGCACAAAGAATTGATATTACTCCAGCCAAAGAGAAGGGAGGGGGGTCCAGTTTAGTGTACCTTAGGGTGCCCTGTGAGTTGGTGGCCAGGGGAACAGGTGTGGAGGGAGCAGGAACAGACTTGTGTTTCTCAAAATTTATTTGCTTGCTACCCATTTTAAGGGCCTGCCTAGCCCACATAGGGACAAAACTGATGTCTCTGGCCTCTCTAGCAATGTATCGCAAGGTCCTGATCTTTTCAGGGCCCAGCCAGGATTCTCCAGAGCTCCTGGAGGGGTGTCCTGGATTTAGGGTGCTCTTTCACTCTCTCCATTTGTACACTGGGCTGTTCTGGTGACCTCTGGATCTAAATGAATGTTCAACCACGTGAGCCTTTCTAAGTCTTGGGGCCCTTCCTCTGCACGTAAGCCCAAGCAGTACACAGACCCCTACTCTTCTTTATAAGCTGTAACATCACAGCTATTCTCAACTTTCTCAATCATGGGTTAGAAACACCCTCAAAACTCCACTGGAAGCCTCGAGGCATTTTCCACCATTCATTTCGTATCTGTGAGATCTGGGGCAAGTTTTTTTAAGGCTTTACACCTCAGTTTCCTAAATGCAAAATGGATACTCCTGCCCCATGGGGGGGCAGTTGTGAGCCCAGTGTCTGCTGAGTGCCCAGCATGGTGTCTGATGATTGCAGGAGGCCCTTGATAAACTTTAATTCCATTCTCTTTCCCCCATCTTCCCCTTTGCTCTCTAATTTATGTAAGCCAGAGAAGAGCAAGCTAACTTCATTTCTCTGGGACTAAAGAATGATGGCCTTGATTTAAGGGCAAAGTACAGGAGTTTTTGATTAATTTAGGAGCACCATCAACTTCCAGCAGCCCAGCTGCTATGGAGTGAGGGTGGGTAGGGAAAAGAGGGAAGATTGCTGAGGGAAAATGCAGGAAGGAGATTGGAAATTTAGAAGTCCGGGGAGGGCAGAAGGGCAGAAAATACTGAAGCCAAGGCCTTCTCTCACCACTTCTCTCCAGCCTGGGCAATCTACAACTCGAGGAAGAGTCATCTGAGACCCTGTACCAGCCCTGCCTATGGTGCCTGTCCCTGAGCCTCTATGAGAGGCTGGATTCCTATAGGATTGAAAGGCCTTGGATGTTCCCCTCCTCAGCCCCAGTCCACCTTCCCTCAGCCCTTCCTCCGGAATGTGTCAGATGTGTTTCTTTTCTGTGGGAGAAAGGTCATCCTGACTTTGGAGGGGAGGAGCTGCTCACCCTCTAGGTCAGTGCCCTTGTGGACCAGGGAGTTGGACAGAGAGCAATGGGGTCAGGGGTGTGGGGGTGGGGAAGGGGCCCAGAGCACAGGGAGCATGATGCTCTCTGAAGAATCCCAAAATGATCACATCTAGAGGGTCTCCTAGGGATCATGACGCCCCTCCTCAGCCTCCATGCCAAAGGGTTCCCAAATCACCAATGGAAGAAGGCCAACTCCATATGTCTTCAAGACCAAACATTGCACATGGTGGCCCTCCTGGTATGCAGTTTCTTGATCTCTAACCTGAATCTTTCCTGCAAGTCTGATAGAATTCTTCAGGTGTTAAGGAGCTATTCATGATATCAAGTAAGCAGTTTGTTTTTCTCCTCTAAGGATAAACTGAACCTTAGGAAGATTCTAAGCTGTTTGTCTCCACCTTCCTTTGTCTAACTCATGGCCCTTGCAACCTCCTCCCCACTAGCCACATGGGAAAATCCCCAGTTAGCCCTTTCAGTCACATGAATGAGGCCATGATCCAAAGGCAGAGAGCAAGGAGGCCACATGGAGCAGCCAGAAGAACCAGCCCTTTGTGCTGAACTGGGGTGATTGGGGGATGAGTGCATTTTTGGTGTATTTAGAAATATTTCTTTTTTATAATGAGAAGCAGAGGAGGAAGGGGAGGAAGGGAGAGATAGAGAGACCAAAGGCAGGACTTAGGAAAAGAGAAGAGATGGGGAGTGGTGAAGGCTGGAGAGGGAGGTTCTAAAAGCAAATAGAGAAAATGTAAAAGGAGCCAAAGGTGAGAGATGAGAAAAGAGAGGGAAAAGAATGGGGGGTTCTTAGGACAGTTGGGAACATAGTTGACCCTTGAATGACATGTGGATTAGGGGTGCTGACCCCCATGCAGTCAAAAATCCACATTAAACTTTCTACTGCCCCAAAACTTTACTGTTAACCAGAAACCTGACTGATAACATAAAGTCAACTAAGATATACTTTGTTTATATATATTATGTACTGTGTTCTAAGCATAAAATAAGCTAGAACAAGAAAAATGTTATTAAGAAAATCATAAGGAAGAGAATACACATTTACAGTATTGAAAAAAATCTGTGTATAAGTGGACCTGCATAGTTCAAACCTGTGTTGTTTAAGAGTCAAATGTAGTGATGTCATTTTCCACAAACAAATGGTGCTCATTTGTTTGGAAGCAAAAGGGTGGGTGAAATGAAGGTGCTGAGAAGAAATTTTATTTCCAGTTTATGTGTGGAAAAAACAAGACTCAAAGGGGATACCAGGTGATACGAGCCAATGCTGACGGAGCTCTCGCTAGGCACACTGGGCACTGTTTTGAGTGCTTCACAAGCAGTCTGGTTTAACCTTCATGAAAAACAAATGAGGACAGGTCTATCTTTTATCCCCACTTTACAGGCAAGGAGCTGGAGATGTTGGGAAGTTAGGCAACTTGCTAATACCTAACGTTATATCAGACAGCTGAGAAGTGATGTACTGAACCCACAGAGCTCATACCACTCATTGTGCTGCTTGGAGCAGTGTCTGGTGTAACCCAGTGGACACAGAAAGAAATCATAAAAGCATGAACAGGTGAGCATGCCTAGAGGCCACTTTTAGTCCCAAGATAATTTATGTATTCTAGCCTGGGTCCTTCCTTCAAGGTCTTTCAGAAGGTCCCATGAAGCCTTTGATAGAACACCACCTCACTTCTGCCTATAAGGATTTCCCCATCATCTGACTCCCTTTGAGAACATATAGAGGTTGTTTTTATCTTCCTTCAAATTCTCTGTGCCCTTGAGGGCCTAGGAAATACCTCTCTCTTCAGCTCTTCATAGAACAGACATAAATAAAGATGCTCAGAAGCACTCCTCTCTCATCCCCTATAACACTATCCTCTCATAGCCTGTTTTTCACTTGGCATGCTGCATTGTCAGTCCTGTTTACACACTTGTTGTTTCACAAATACTCAGTTTTATGCATTCACAAACATTTTTAGAGCATTGACTCGGTGCTTAGAGCACTCAAAGAGCTGAGGAGCAAGACATAGCCCCTGTTTTCTTGGAGTTCAATCTAGCTGGGAATATAGAGGAGTGAATCAGTGATTACATTGCCTGGTGATGGAGATGAGGGCAAGGACTCCAGGGGTGAGGAGTCAGAGGTGGTGGGAGGAGTGGCAAGTCTGAGGGCTTTCTAAAGGAGGTGAGGATAGAAGGAGTCTTGAGGAAAAGAGAGATCCTCAACTCCATCAAATTCTGAAGGATTCAGGTTTGCTATTACCCTTTCCCCATGATTACCACTCATTAAAAATAATAGTTCATTCGTTTGTTAATGTATTTGAAAAATACTTATTGTGTGTCAGACAGTGCGCTAGTGTTTTGGAACTCAAGGATCAGATTTACCGAGCAGTTGCCAGGTCCTGAAGTTCCTGAACAAGTGAGAACCAAAAAGCAGACAAGCAGTGACTGCGGAAACCAGGGCAGCCCTCTCACTTGATCCTCCCTCTCACTGCTATTTACAGAGGCTGGTGGCTTGCCAAGGTCATAGGACAAGTAAGTAGAAGATCCTTGACCCCTCCTCAGTTCTCAGGCTCCAA
Source organism: Cynopterus sphinx (assembly GCA_030015415.1). Classification (NCBI taxonomy): domain Eukaryota; kingdom Metazoa; phylum Chordata; class Mammalia; order Chiroptera; family Pteropodidae; genus Cynopterus; species Cynopterus sphinx. The sequence goes on along the minus strand of CM057390.1, from coordinate 35,939,031 downwards.
GACCTTGTCTTTTGCTCTTACCAGCCTGGTTCCTGCAGGAAGAAGGGGTGAAGGTGGGCTTGCTGCCTGCTGATGGCCGCGTTTGGACTTGGGCTACTGGGAATCCCCTGGGAAAGTGCAAACAGTACTTGTTTCTTCCCAGGCTACACACGGAAGGTCTGGTGCTCAGTTCTCTTTCTTCCCAGATAGGCTGGGCCATGGGAAGGACTGGGAAGGTAAAGATGGTGGGGGATGCTCTGTCCCCTGCATGCCCATGTGCCTTTCCTAAGCAGAGCAGGTCAGAATGCCCCTTCTTCATGTCCTGGCATCCTTCCACTTCCCTCCACATCTCCCCACCTTCTCTTTTTCTGTTTCCCCTTCCTCACCTTTCACCGGTTGGTCCCTTCTCCTCCCTTTTCACCTACTCCTTTACTTTTCCCCTCCTTTTCTTTCCTCCTTTCCCCCTTTCCCTTACTCTCTGTTTTCTCCCACTGCCCTCACTCTTTTGTCTTCCCTCTTCCTCCTCTTCCGTCTGCTTTTCTCCTTGGAACTAATTGCTTAAGGGGTGAAGACCAGGTCGACTTGTGAAACCGCTGATCCATCGTCATGGTAATGCTGAATCAAGCTGAGTTCAAAGGAAACTGTTCCAGTTAAAACTAACAAGCTGGAGCTTGGGCCCCAGGAAGGCCCAGTGCCAGGAGGAATGAGCCCCAGCCCAGAAAAATAGAAAAAACAAACCCATCTTCTCACACTCTCATTCAGTTCTGTGCTCTCCCTGCAGCCTTCAGATCTGCCCAGCTAGAAGAAACCCAAGAAGTCTTTGCAAGGATCCTCTGCTCAGGCCAGACTCTACCCAAGCAACCTCGAACAACTGAGTAGCATTAAAGCACTCCTATAAAGTCCTTACAGAACCTCTCTGGTGATTAACTACCCTTGCTTTGGGAGAATTCTTCCCAGTTCACACAGACATTTCTCACTGCTTTCTGATTAAAAAGCACTGGGGAAGGTGACCAGGAATCCTGAAGTGCTAGCTCTGAGACAGGGCTGCCGAGACCACATGTTTATGAGCTCATAACCCCAATGGCTGCTGTTGCTGTTCTCACCCCTAGTTTTCAGGTCTCCTGACATGAGAAAGGTCCCAGGGCAAGAACCTTCTTAGAGCTTGATTAGAGCTAAGCTAGGTCTGGCTAGTTTAAGGAATCACGGTAGGCCTTGAATTGTGGGGGAATGCCTAAACAGTGGAAAGGGGAAGGTCTTGATTTCAAAGTACAAATGAGCAGTCTTCTGTGCTTTCAGCTGATCAGTCTTTCCTCCCCCAGTCTCCATAGTACAGTCACCTGGACCTCCTTCTGTGTCAGCTCACATCTCTTTCAGTCTGGTCAGCTGCACGTTTCTTCTTTACTCTGAAGCAGGAACCATGTCCTCTTTGTCCATAGCACAGAACTGGCCTAAAGTGGGGCCTAACTGTTATCTGCATGTTGGAATGCTATGTCCAAATGCTGAATGGATCCCCAGTCCCTTGGGAGGGGAATCTTTGGGGTCCACCAGGTAAAGGAAACCCCAGCAACCTAGTTTGAGAGATTTGGTCAGCTGAAGACCAGCAGGAAAAGCTTTTCTTGGAGTAGTTTATGTTTCTAATCCATTGACAGAAGCCAACACAGGAACCCTTTTCTTGGTAGCTCTCACCTCTCTCTCTGACCTTCCAGAATTGCTCATTCCCTCCTTCAATACCCACTTTTTTTTCTTCACCATGAAACATCTAATGATATTTCCAAGTACTAAAGAGATACTAGTCAGCAGCAGAAGAAATTTCTTGAAGACAAAGCTTGAGTCGATGTTTCTGTCATACCCCTAGTGAAACAAAGTATGGTGCTATGAAGCTTGTAAGAGAGCCTCAGATTTAAAGGATGAGTAAGTGCCGTTTGGCTGCCCTTTGGGGAAGGATGCAGGCAGCCAGAGACCAGAGACTTCAGATCTGCTCTTTCCTCACATGTGCTCTGAGACCTTAAGGAACCTCCTTGGCTTGTTTCCTCAGTTTCTTTAGGTGTAAACAAAGGATACTCATCACTGGGCTATCTCCCTCTCCCAATCATGTTAAGAAGAGAGTCATGAAACTATAATGTATCCTCACCAGCATCAAGGCCAGCATATTCCATTCCCCTCCTTGTTCAGGGCCTTTGGTGGTGAATTGAGGTTCATGCCTGGCCTGTGTCCTGTCCCCTTCCATCCTCCCCTTCCCCCCAGTCCCCAGCTGAGAGTTAAGTTTCTCTGGATTACAGAGGTATAATCTGGCTAAGAGGGAGGAAGTGACTCAGCACCCACCCTCCCACTCCAGCACCATTTGCATTGTATTTTGTACTCAACCCAGCACCTTTAATCCCAGCATCTCAAAGCCCCTTTCAAGCTGAAGCAGTCCTGAGAGTTGGATCTTATCTCAATTAACAGGAGAAATCAGGGCTCCAAGCCTGATGGAGGCCACTTTACCCTGAATGAGGTCTTGACTCTGGTGCCCAGAAAAGTGGATTTCCCAGGCCCCAGCTCTCAGGGGCCTGTTGTAGAGAGCTAGGCTGATTTACCCTTGCCTGTCCCACCATGAAGGGGTTGCAGGGTCAAGGTCCTGCACAAGCACTGGGAGGCTGTGTTTACAGGGCTGGAATTTTCCCAGAGGACAACTGCAGTGATTGACCACTTCCATCATTGTTGCTAGTGGGGGATCTGCATAGCTTGTGTATGTCTGAATGGAAGAGAGGGAGAACAGGATGAGTGCACAGCAAGTCATCAGAGACTGAGAATAGGTTTTGGGCTGTGGGGAGATCTTCTATCCTGGAGTAAACATTACTAAGGCCCCAGGCCTTGGGGACCCTGAGCTGTTTTAGTCAGCTGACTCCATTGAGTTTCTCCAGCCCTTTACTGTTAGAATATTCGTCTGTAGCAAACCAACCAACGATTTTTGAGGATTTTATATACTTAGCTAAATCCAGCTATGCAATCTCAGGTAATCACTTTAACTTCTCTGAACTTCAGTTGCCTCACAAGCTCCTTGGCTTAGTGTTCAGAATGTGAGATATCCCACCCTTACTAATATTGCAAGAGATAGAAGAATTGCAGAACATAGGAGCTAGAAGTAACCTTCTTCATTTCCCTCTGGGAATGAAGCATAGAGAGATGATGTGGAATGCTCCAGGTCACATAGCTAGGAATAGAACTCTAGGCTCAGATGAGGTAGCTCGTCTGTGTTTTGACTCTGGGTAGAGGAAGGCTGATCTTTGATCTCAGAATGTAAAAGAGGGAGTGTGAGGGTGGGGTGTCCTGCAGAAGCCTGGAAGTCAGGAGCAGAGAAAAATCCAGGAAGTTGCACAAGGTAGAGCTGCAAGGTGGGGGTGGGACGGTCCATTTTATCAGGCCTCAGAAGAGGAGAGGGGCTGGTTCTTTGGACAAAAGGTTGCCTGCCTCTGTGATGACGGTCCAAGTTATAGGCTACAGGGATCAGAGCTTTGCTGGGCATCATTCCCTGGGAATGGCATAATGGTGCTGGGCCCACTAATGCCTGAGCTTCTCAGTCTTATTAGCTCAATAACATTGATATCTGACTCACAGTTTTGCCCTTGCCCTTTGCATAGGCCAACAAAGTGAATACAATAGGCGTGGCCCTTTTATACCCTGAACCTTTTCAAATCTTCATTCCAGATTGGGCCCTCCAAGTCCACCATTAGATTCCCTGCATTTGAGATTGCCGTGTCTTTGGTGTGCTGTAAAGAGGCCCAGCAAGGGACACAGGTCCAGGTCTGTCTCAGGTTTGCCCATCTGTGCTGGGCTGGCTTTGGTTCTTATACAAGAGCTATGGGTGAAGGGAAAAGGAAACTTGGTTGAAGAGAGGTAGCTGGAAGAGCCCTCTTGCTAAGTCTGGAGGACACATTGATGATTAGAAAAGATTCTTAAGAGGAAGAGGAGCTGGGCTTGGTATCAAAATCATAAGGAGAAAGAAATTTGATTTTTTTTCCTGAAATTTGTGAATTCTAGAAAATGGTTTCTTCAGTATGACTTCTTAGATCCTTATTTGATGTTCTCAAACATTTTTTCATAAAGCCTTCCCATCTTTCTCTGCTCATATTCCCCTATTTCCCCTCTCCTCCAGCCTCTGGTTCAACATTTTTCGCTTTGTGCAATCTTTGGATGGGCATAAATCCCCATGTTTTGCTGGTGGAAAAATAGAGACTTAGCAAGATCTGGTAATTTACTTAATCTCATAGCCAGTAATGTTAGAGCTGGGAAACTGACCAGGTCAACCTGGACCTAAAGCCTATACTCATTTCATTACACTCTCACACAGATGTGTGTAGGGTGTGCATGTGTATGTGTGTTCAAATGTTTGTGATTTCCCAGAAATTCTTAGAGGATTGTTTACTGGACTCTCTTTTCTCCCCTCTCTCTTCCCTCTTTTCCTCCCTCCCTTTTTTTCTCCTCTCCTTCCCTTGACACCTTTTCTTTTCTCTCTCCTCTTTAGACAATGTAATGAGCTGTCTTTACTCAAGGCATTTTCTTTCTGGATCTCAGAAAATCATAAATGCTGGTGCTTGTCTCCCTGCAACTTCAGGACACTTAGTATCTAGCTCTGTCTCAGGAAGAGGGAAGTGCTTTTGTAACTCTCCCTTGGCATAGTAGCAGTCTTGGCAACAATGATGGCTTCTAGATGGAAATATAAATTTTTTTCAAAAGGTAAAGTAAATAAAGTAAAGAACACAGGGGGCTTGTGTTCTGAGCTTGACTCAGTCTTTTACTAATTACATGCCCTTGGGTGCAACTTCAAATTTCAGTTTTTTTTTTTAAGTGTATGAAGGAAGGGGAAAACAATACTATCTAACTCCCAAGAGTTAGATCAGAAGACATAATATGCATTAACATGCTTGGTAAAATGTAAAGGGTCAAGTCATTCAAAAAATGTTAACCAGAGGAATAGGAATGTTTGGATGCATTCCCCACTAGCATTCCAATGGTGATACCATGATAACAGCATACTCTCCATACCCCATCAGAGACAGAATCTATTGGATGGGCCATTCTCTGTGATGTCTGGTGGCCTCCCCACCTTTCATCAAGGGAATATTGGGAATTAGAAGAAATCTGATTAGAGTCATTCCAGCTACTAAAAGCACTTGCCAACTGATGCAGCGATGCTTCTTCTGTAAAAGTTCAGGAACAAGTAATGCTTTCTTAGACAAATCAATGCTGGAGTTATTGTTTTATGGGTTAAAGACAAGCTTAGAGGAGAAATAAATCTTCTTCCTATGAGACCAGACTGTATTAGCCTTGTGAGAAATAACTAGTGCTCACCATAAGTGGAGACATGCTTGGTTCTCAGCTAATAAGGACATCAGCCACAGCTGTCTAGTGGGAGACTGAGTGGGGTCAGGGAACTCACCACCTCTCTCCCGAGCAGCCAGCATCTGCTGCAGAGTCTCCATGAACATCTGGCCAAATTTAGGGCCACGAATAAGAGAGATTTCTGCAGTGGCTGGGTAAAGGAGTAGGGACACTGGTTGAAGGTAGAGACTTTAGGGAAAGGATGAGAAATTGAAGAGGGAGAGACAAAGGGGAGAAGAAGACAGAACTCTGTCTCAAGGCCAGTATCTATTGGGCCTCCTTTTTTTTTTTTTTTTTTTTTTTTTTTTTGGAACTTGGAAGTGAGCAAGTTAACTTTTCTCCAAAATTATATTGCTGTCAAGATTTACCTGTTCATTGAGTGAAATGAAAAAAATAAACATAGCATATCTCTATTTTAGTTCTCTATTTGACCTGAAATATACTCATGGGGAAGATGGTACTTAGAAAAAGACAAAATTCTTTCCCCCATTTTTCTGTAGGAGATTTTGCTGTGATGGGACTGGAGGAGCACTGGTTCCAGATGGTTCCAAGTGCAGTCACCATGGTCATGACAGCAGAAGCAGAACCCAGGGACCAGCAGTGGTGGCCACCTCATCCTATCCATTCAGTGGAAAGACTAAATTTCTTGATGGCCATTCACAGATTATCAAGAAATAACTTTTGTGAAATCTGATTAACATCATATGCTCAGGGTCAAGATACAAACGCCCCTGAATGCTCACTCTAATTTTAGAGACTTAGGTTGGAAACAAACTCAGTAGGTCATTTTGTCCTACCTCCTGCCTCAAGCAGAACTAACTTTTGATACATGATTGTCTTACTATTATTCCCTCATATCTTCAAGAATTGTATGTTACATATCCTTTCATTCATTTACTCATTCATTCATCCATCTACCCAACCATCATTTATAGAAAGGTGAGTGAGACAGGGATCCTTTTCTTTAAGAATTCAAGTATAGTCTTTTCAGGGGTTCCAATTTTTAACCAACAGGAATAATTTCTAATGTCTAATCTAAACGACTAATGTCATCTAATGGCTATAACTAATATCTAATGTTAAATCTTACATCTTCATGATATTGATGAAAGTAATACAGGTTATTCATTCATTCACTCATACATACATGAATGCATACATTTGTTCCACTGATATTTTTGAGGGTGTTCTCTGTTCTGGGTGTATTGGAAGGTGCCCCTGTATTTCGGACATGCTGCTTATCTTTCAAGATCACCAGGTACATTCCAAGGCTGGGAAATAAACTAGCCCTTAAAATATGGTCAAGTAAGGCTAGTTTATATCTACATATTTGGAGAAAAAGAAGCTCCTGTGATCTTTTTGTTTAAGAATCTCAGAATATCTAAGAGTGTGATCATTTCCCAGAGGAAGCAATTCTGTATTGAGGATTTCATCCCAACAAGCATTGGGCAGGCCCCAGAATTCTTCACTATTTGCCATGAAACCTTTCTCAAGGGAGCAGGTAAACAAGACTGGCCTTTTATTGCCTCTGTCTGAACCTCTCCCCAGCTCTTCATTTGGGTTCCCACTCTCTTCACTTGGATCTTCTCAGCTTCCACATCTTGTTGTAGAAATAAGGGGAGGGGTGGTGTGGTCTGAGGAGTGGGATATAAATACCCCTTGAACTCTCATTCCTCTTTATTCATCGAAAGGGGCCTAGCCAGTTTCTGGAAAGAAGGCGAAGAAGAGAGGGAGAGAGTGCTCTTTAGGCTGAGAAAGATCTAGAACTCTCATTAATGTCTGACACCTCCAATAAAAGCTGCATATTCCCCAAAAGCAAGTTTTGAAAATCCCGGACTCTTTGAAGTTTGATGTTTAACTGCCACTCCTTCCAGGCTCTTAATAAGAAACCAAACCCCTTGGCTTGCTCACAGGGCTTTCACCTGGGGCAATTTCCCTCCTCCAAGTATTTGAGGCCCTTGTATACTTGCAGCAGCTGGGCAAGAAATGGAGAGCTTGGTCCTCATAAAATGAAGGGTAGCTGCCCCACCAGAGGCTGTGGCTGTGGTGGAAATAGGCCTACAGACTGGAGTGGGTCAGAGATGGGAAGGAAGACTTTGGAAGTTGCAAGGTGGATGAAGATGAGAAATGTGGCTGTGCCAGAGTAGTTCTTTTTTTAGACCGTGTTTTTCTTCTTCATTTAACTAAAAAAAGTAGTACATATACAAATGCTCAAATAAGAATATCCTGAAAAATAAGTCCCTCTGCCCCAGCATGGAAGCAACTATTAACAGCTTTTTGTGTATCATTAATAAATTTTCTATGCTTTATATGCATTCTTTTTTTTTTTTTGCCATCAATGGGAACATATTATACACACTCTCGCAAATATGACTTTTTTTTTAGACAATACATGTTAGTGGTCTTCACATAATCTACTTAATTTATATGCACATATATTCATTTGTATACACATATATATCTACTCCTTTCTTTGCCTGGCATTAAATAGTATGGATGTAATGTAGCTTATTTACTCCATCCCCTAATGATAAACATTTAGGTTTTCAGTTTTTAGTTATTACAAATGAAGCTGCAATGGACAGCTTTATACATACATACATATCTGCAAATACAACTGAGGAGCAAATTTCTAGAAGAGGAGTTGCTTTGTCAGAGATAAGCACTTTAAGTGGACAGACATTGCGCAAGTTGTTTTCCAGCTAGCCACGACTGCATTCAAACTGGTGGGAGAACTTATTGTCCACCCTCCATCCCTGTCCCTCCACCTTCCTTTACCCCATTTAGGAATGGGGATAATTTCCTCATGGTGTGACTGAGAAATCATCTCTATCTTTGGGATACAGGAAGAAAGATTTTGGTATTTATTTTGCAGAATGTTTCATTCTCCTAAAGATGTTTGCTTAGGCTAAGTATTACTTGCTTCTCCTGAGCAGAGCTGCACTGAAGAGGGACTATGATGTCAGCTGGGCTCCCCCACAAAGCAGAGCCCCTAGCTGGCTTACTCCCAGGAAACTCCAAAGTCTTCCCAGTTCTGTTCATCAAGCTGCAATAATGCTGCAATCACTTATGTGGTGGATTTAACTTTTCAAAGACTTTTGCAGCTAACATCTCATTCCATTTCAGCTTATATACCAAAAAGGTGTTATTGGTTAGGTGAGAAAAATGAGACTCAAAAAGGCTGTGTGATGGAGTGTAGTAATGAAAAGGTACTTGTTCAAGAGTTAGGTGTATACCTGTTAGGGTAGCTATAATAAACAGGGCAAGTAATAACAAATGTTGAAGAGGATGCAGAGAAAGAGGAACCCTCATACATTGCTGATGGACTACAAATTGGTGCAGCCACTGTGGAAAACAGTATAAAGGTTCCTGAAAAAACTAAGAATTGACCTACCATGTGATCCAGCATTCCCTCTACTGGGTATTTGCCCCAAAGACATGAAAATTCATCCAAAAAGATATCTGCACACAGATGTTCATAGTAGTATTTTTCACATTGGCCAGGACAAGGAAGCAACTGAAGTGTCCTATGATAGATGATTGGATAAAGAAGCTGTGGTGCATATATACAGTGAAATATTACTCAACCATAAGAAGAGGTGAAATACTGCCACTTGTGACAACATGGGATAGTCCTCGAGATAATCATACTAAGCAGAAATAAGCCCAACAGAAAAAGCTGAAAATCACATGATGTTACTCATATGTGGGATATAAACCTAAAAGCAACAAATTAACAGGACAACAAACAAACTCATGGTTGTGAACTAGTGATTACCAGAGGGTCAGTGGGGAGGAGAGAGGGGAGAGGTTGATGGGGTAAAGGGGGTCAAATATATCGTGACAGAAAGAAATCTAACTATAGGAGGTGAACACACAGTGTAAAACTTACTGTTAAAATGTACAGCTGAAACTTATTGGATTTCATTAAGCAATGTCACTATAAAGATTAAATAAATAAATAAATTTTAAAAAATTAAAAAAAAATGATTAGGTGTATGGTGTTTAAGTCCAACTCTGAGTCATTGGCTGTGTGACCATGGGCCTCTGTTGAAGGTTTTGGACAGAATGGTCTCCAAATCCTTCACCATCAAGGGTGTGGTTTGATGAATGTCAAAGGTCCTGCAGTTATCCTGGGCGCAAGCACTGCCTGGCTGTTCATGATTCTCTGAGCCACAAGGTGGTTCACCCGTCACATGATGGCTCTAGGCTGGTATTGCATTTTGATATGGCTTCCTTCTGTAGAGAGATCAAAGTTTTCTTTCTTCTTTGAGTGATGACACGCCCTTCCAGACTCCTCAGTGGGTAGGTTTTGTGGGGCATGTGGAGAGGCAGAATTGTATTGAGGGCAGGAAGGCATAGCAAAGGCTGGAGTGAATGCAATTGGTCCAGGCTGCTCCAGAAGTGGCCCCACTTTGACTCCTTCCTAAAGCACTGTGAAGAGAGTCCCATTGCTCTGTTAAATTATCCCTATAATTCATGCCATTTGCCCCTTTGAAACCAACCAATCTCCAGTCTGATTGTCTAGGTGGTTTTGGGACTTAATCACAGCCAGGCCTCTTTCTGGATTCCTCTTCTCCTACTGGTATGTTCAGAGCATTTTGCTATGCTGGCTCCAGGCTCCCTCAACTCCTTCATCCCTGGCTTCCTCTCTCTCCCCAGAATCTCTATTCTGCTGCCTTTTAATCCCCTTGAGCAGGATCATACAGAGGAGGTTGTTTCAAAGTCAAGTGTGATTTCTCAGGAGAAATACTAGGTTGGGATCAGGAGACCTGAGTTCCTCCTGTAGGACCACCACTGACTTGCTGTGTGGCTTTGGGAAAGTCATTTTATTTTGGGAGCCTCAGTTTCCCTATCTTTGGCAACCAACATTTATATTGTAATAAAGAGCCTACAAAATATTTTTCACCTACAGAGCCTCATTTAATCTTTCAAAAGGAGATAATTATGATTCTTCTAATTATCCTCACAGGGAGAAATTAATGAGAACATGGGTTGTGGAGACTAGGAAGCAATAACCAGGTTACTAGTTACTCGGCCAGTCTAGGATTAGGTCCCTAGAACTGGTCGCATGAGCCCCTCTCTAGGCCATCAGAATCCACCTGGGAGTGGGCAGGATTTCTTAAAAGCACCTTGCACCATGACTTACAGGAGACTGAGGCACTACTTGAGGCTTCTGACAAGACACAGAGGTGGCAGGGGAACTTGAGGTCATAAACCATTCAGGGGCCCACAGGATGCAGGCCCACGTTGAAAATGACTCTTGCTACAGGCCACTCAGCTTAACCTAATAAGGCAGAGATGCGGGGTGGTGACAGGCCTTGCACTTGCCAACAGTCAGGGCCTGTCTCCCCTGAAGACCAAACAAGAGGAAACACACTAAATAATGGCAGGAAGGATTTAGGCTGGACCCATAAAAGACTTTGTCAAAAGTGGTCAGGGCCCTGGAGTTGAGCAGTGGTGTAGAGACACCTTGTGGTGAGAATGTGGAACCACGGTCTGATTCTCACAGGAAATATGGCAAAGCAGAAATGAGCCTTATTTGAGTTCACACCTGTGGTGGATAGGGACTTTCCATGTGAGATCTCACTCCTCAAACTCTGGATGGTAGCTCTTCTGATGCCTCCTTTGGTGTGGAATAAGGGCACTGCCCATCTTCTAGTTTTCCCACCTACCAGCTGTGAAATCTGGGCAACTTACACAACATCTCTGAACCGTGAAATAGGACTTTATACAGTTGTTGCAAGGGTGGGGGCAAAGTGCTTATTCCAAGGCCTAAAGGCTGGCCACTCATTAGAGGAATTGATTCTTGCTCCATGCCACACAGCTAGTAAGGAACCAAATAGCAGAGATCGCATCAGGGTTCTGCAAATCTCCCCCACAAAAAGCAGCGGAGTTGGGAGTATTGAGTGTCCCATCCCAAGACTATGTTTATTCCTGAGATTGAGAAGGTGTAAATTAGATCTCACCTCAAGTGGGGCAAGAAAGAGATGATTGGCCACGCCTGGTTTTCTGGCGAGCCCAGAGCTGGAGGTGGTGAAAGGTTTTGTTACCTATTGTTTCCCTTCTTGGCCCCTTCCCTACATTTCTTCTGTATCAGGCACCTGATACAGATGTGGGTTATCTCTCTACCATTTTAAAAGGGGATATTATAGGTTTGGAGAACCCAAGTGATCAGGGCAAGAATGAATTGGAAAAGGACAGAGTTAAGATTGGTCTGCGGGGCATATTTCTTCACCTCTGAGTTTAGACACTGCTCAAATCACCCTATCTTCTCCAGATTAGGGCTTGGATGTGTGTTACTTTTACTCCTTCAGGCCTTTCAAATGTGGCTTCTTCTACTTCTGCCTTCCTTTCGTGCCCTCCCCCACTCTACATGGACTGCTTTGAGAGACTCCTAATAGGGCTACTTGCCACCTTTTTCTTCCCCATTTTTCTTGCTTTTCTAAGGAGGGTCACTAGAGGATTGTGAGGCAGAAGAGGGCAAGTGTAGCCCTGTGAATCTGTGAGACACTCTGATGCCTGAGCTGTGTTCAGGAGAGCTCCCCTGCCACCATTCCTTTTTTCCCTAAGAAGGAGAGCAGGGCTACCTCCTCATCCTGTGGAGCCAGATGGGCAGAATAAGAAACAACTAGTAGTTGAGTCCTGGTTTGATTTGGGCCCCTGGGTGTGATTGTGGTTTGGCTGGAGTGGGATCCTGTCCCTAAGAATCCAGGGTATGATCTCATCTCAGAACATGCTAGAGCCAACTCCAAGTGTGATTTCTTGGGAAAATCACTAGGCCCCAAGGTCAGCGTTCTAGTATGCAGACCCCAGCTGTTTCTCTGGCTCCCCACTGCTGAGACCCTTTACAATCTGACATTGGCAAGGCCAGTCTGAGGTAGGCATCTTCAGGAATGTCTGTTATGGATGAGGAATTTCAGTATGTGGCCATGGTATGCCCGGATGCCCACCCTGATGGGTCATACCTCATCAGACTGAGCTGCAAGGGCATCAGCCTGGGTACCTGGTTCTCATGCCAGTCTCCTAACCCTGGAGGAAGTGCCAATTAGCCCTTGAGCCCCTGAACTTCCCTCTACCCTTATATTTACTCTGTTGTTCAAGAACACTTCCTCTCTCAGCTTTACGACAACCTTTTTTGGGCCAAGGTCAGGAAGGAGAGTGAGGATCCAGTCTTTAACTCTTCTCAAGCCAGAGCATGGTGAATGAGCTAATGACAGCAGGAGGAGTTATACTTGGATACCAGAAGAGACTTACTAAATAAAAGATGATTCCATGGTGGCACAGAAATCCCCCTGCCTGAGCCAAGTTCAGTGATAACAGGTAAATAAAGGGGATAGACTATTTGCTAGGGTTCTCAGATAACCACCTCAGAGGCTGGTCCCATTGGCCAATGGCCTGACATTGCTATCCTGGTGGACACTGTAGACACAGCAGACAATGTAGGCATTGCTTAGTCCTCAGCTCTTAAATGTCTAGGCCAAATCCAAGCTATTCTTGGTGCCAACTCTGTGTAGCCAGTGGCCTTACCCAGGATCTTGTTTGCTCTACTCCAGTGCCCTGCACCACAGGCTAGCTAAGGGCACCAATTCAGGCTGGGAGCTGAAAGTAAGAGGTGCGCTAGCGGTCTTATGTTGGGTAGGGATCAAGTTGCTGAGTTGCGTGGGTCAGAGGAATAAGGTGGGTCACAATGACAAGAGCTAAGATTCATGATGCATCTTTCTTGTGCCAGCAGAAGTGTACCCACCATTCCTCGCAACCACCCTATGAGGTAGCTTCATCATTTCTTCCATTTTACAGATGAGAAAAGTTAAACAGAGGATTAAGAAACTGGCTCAAGGTCACAAAGTCGGAAGATGGTGGAGCCAGAATTTAACTGCATAGCCCTTACTTGTTACCATCACAAATGCATAACACCCGCAGGACAATTGGGCTAGATAGAAAGTGAGGTTAATAGAGAATTGGGGCCAGAAAAGGGCAGTAGATCCTGGCAGGCAATGGTGGCTTAGAAAAAAGGGATCAGGCTGTGAAGAGGGAAAAACAGGCTGTGTCATTGGGGCTCCCTGTAAAAGGCTGAACACTCTTGGTCAGAAAGTTTGGAGAGTGTACAGTATCATATCCCCAGGAGTAGAGTTCCCACTTGTGGACATGACACACTGGTGTGCCAAGAATGGGTTACAGGTATGTTAAAATAGAGATCTCCCTAGTCAGCTCTTCCAGATAGCCCAGGGATTCCTGGGGCTTCTGCTATTCATTCCCCCAGCTATAATCTCTGGCTAAAAGCAGCTCCTAACTTTATTTCAATGTGCCATGTTCCATTATTATTTTCTTGTGTGTTGTGATATAAAAAGGCTGAGAAGCTCTGTCTTAAACCCTAGGTTCTTCGACAGAAGATACAGTCTCTGAATCTTTCCAGGTGTGTGTTGTGATATAAAAAGGCCGAGAAGCTCTGTCTTAAACCCTAGGTTCTTCGACAGAAGATACAGTCTCTGAATCTTTCCAGGATCTCAGAACAGCAGTTGCTGTTTCAACAGCTGCCACAAGCACAGACTGTATTTGAGTGAGCAGAGACTCTGTGGGTGAGTGGGGATATGTTGTCTAGGGAAGGCTGTCTGCCCTGGAGTTGGCTGGTTAAAGCCCATAAATTTGGAATCTCCTGTGAGCAATTCATTCATTCATCCAGCTCCCTGCATCTGCTTGCTTCTAGCTACATGATACTGGGCAAGTAACCTTCCTGGGGCCCAGGTTCCTCTCAGGAAAATGAAAATAATAAAATAAAATAATAAATGTACCATGTACACTACAGAGAGTACCTGCGAGTATTAAATAAGCACATTTGCTCATTTAGCAAGGCTTTGCAATCCTGCTTTGCACCAGGAGACAGTTGGTGTTAGGTTGGGAAATGAATTAGTACAACTTAGTCCCTGCCTACAAAGAAGGAAGGGGACCCAGGGTCAGGGAAACAGACACAAAGACAGAACCCAAAATATTTATAGAATGGGCCTGAGCACAGAGCCCAGACAAAGCATGCCACTAGGGATTACTAGCTGGACCAGAAATGACCCTCATCTTTTCAGTGACCTGCTGGACAGTGGATTTCAGAACAGTCCTCTGCCTTCTTGCTCAGGTGCCCGCACCGCCCCCCCTCAAATGCCCACCCAGATACTCACTATATGCCAAACTCAAGCCCCCTATACACAGGCTGCAGGAAATCTGAGAGTAGACTAGACATAAAACTGACAAAGTTGAGCATGACACAGACTCTTGTGAGTGGTGGGAGCAGCCAACAAAGCCAAGTAAGCCTGGGCAGGCCCAGGAGCACTGAAAGCTTGAGCCTGGTGTTTTCCCAGCACTCTTATGTGCTGCCACCACCTCCTCTGTACCATGTGGGCCCCATTTCACTACACAAAGATGTCACCCCTCCATACCCTTCTGCCCCCTCTGCTTCCTCTACTTCTGTCGTTCCCACATTTCACTTCAGGGATGACAATGCCCACGACTAGCATAACATTTTACAACTTTAGGGAGCACTTTCACTTGAGTTAAGTCATTTGATCTGCATCACAAACTAAGGAGGTATTAGGGTGCACTCAGAGCTGTTGAGTGGCCCAAGGACTTCATTTATTCAATAGGCACCTGCTGTGTGCTAAGCTCTGAAGATACAACAGTAGGGCCAGACTTTGAAGGACTTTGGGTCATCTTAAGGACTTGGCTCTTTATCCAATGGGAAGCCATTGAAGGGATTTAAGTTGGGCAAGCATGTGAAGGAGGAAGGTGATAAGAGATCAAATTTATATTTTAGGAAGATCTCCCAGGCTTCTACATAGAGAACGAACTGGGGGTGAGCCAGAGTCACTGTGGGGTGAGCAGAAGGAGGCTCCTGAGGAATCCAGGGTGGTGACAGGAACAGGATCACACAAATGAAAATCCAATGAATTACATATGTATGTGAGATTCTGCCCTTAACCTAGCAGCTCCTCACTCCCTATAGCCACCTCAATTCTTTGTTTGATGGCATGAGTACTCCTCCTTTCACACCCCCATCCCACCCTAGGGTGTGCATATCCTGAGGCTCCTTTCAGATTTGCCACATCACTGGTAAATAGTGACTATAACCACCATGTACACTGTGACATAAACCAATTGCTTAAACAAATTTCTATCAATCTCTCTCTCTTTAGATAGATAGAAATGCAGATATAGATATAATTAGAAATATTGATATAGACATGGATCTCCAGTAGGTTCTATTTCTATTAGACCTCTAACTAAAGTCAATAACTATAAAAGAAAATAATAAATTAAGCTCTTCACTAAAATTTTTAAAATCTTTGTTCATCAATAAAGACTTCTGCTTTCAACATGATGGAGTAATGGACCATATTTGCCCTCCCACCTTAAAAAACTAGAAAACTGGGCAAAAAATACACACACACACACACACACATACACATATACATACATATACATATACATATACATATACATATACATATACATATACATATACATATACATACACACGTAATTTTTTATACATATACATACACATACATACATACATACATATATACATATGTATGTATGTATGTATCTATATAAGTTCTTTTCAAATATTAGACAGCACAGGGCTGTGATACTTGAAAAAAGAAAACCAATGAAGTGAGCCCTATAAATAATTCAGCTTATTGCCTAGGGGCAGTTTCCAGGTCACAGAACAGGTGGAAGAGGACTTAAATAGAGCCTGCTGGTCTCACTGAATTGAGGAGAGTGGCTGAAATTGGGGAAGCCAAGGTGCTGAACTTGTAGTCATGGTACCAAAGAGAAGGGAGCTACACAAAAAGAGAGAGAGAGAGAGCTCTGGAGATCTGCAGAGATGTCCCTTCAGTCTTTGATTGGCTACTGTGAGAGAAAAAGTGAGATAAAAGATCACCAGAAAGAAGTAGGCAGAACAATTTCTGGAGCCTACACAGAACTTGGAACTTGTGTTCCAACTGGCCAGAGTTGAAAGAACTTATCAATACGTGAGACTTGAGTAGAATTCTCAGAAGGGTGTTACCTTAGGAGTGAAGCTAAATTAATTCTAGTCTAAAGGCTGTTGTCTAAAGGCCCACTTTTAAAAAAACTTAAACACAAGTTTTGAAAGGCTCCATCCAACTATTTACAAGTCACTTAACTGTGCACCAGAATAAGGTCTAGTACCACTTGAAGGAATACGAGAAATGCAGCACCCAACATATAAAATTTACAATGTCCATTATTTAATAAAAATGTATAAACACAAAATGAATTAGAAAATTATAACCCATAGTCAGGAGACAAATTAACCAATAGAAAAACAGATAAAATAAAATTAACAAACTAGAATGTTAAAAAAACTCTTATAGATGTTTTATATATTCAAGAAGGTAGAGGAAAACATGATTATAATGTGATAAAAGTGAATAATATAAAAACACCCAAATAGAACTTCTAGAAATGAGGATACAATATCCAAAATAAAAAAATACATTGGATAGGATTAATAGCAGATTACACACTGCAGTTAAAGGATCAATGAACTTGAAATTCCAGCAATGTAAATTATCCAAAATGAAGCATAGATAGAAAAATACTGGAGAAAAAAATGAACAGGTCTTCAATGATCTGTGAAAGTGTCAATCAGTCAAATACACATGTAACTGGAGTCTCATAAGGAGAGAATGGAAGGAGCAGAAAACTGTTTTTAAAAATTCATGGCTAAAATCTTCCCAAATTTACTAAAAAGTATAAACTCACTTTTTATCCAAAAACCCAATGAGCCCAAGTAGAACAAAAATTTAAAAACTATATCAAGGTACATTATAATCAAATTTCTGAAAACTTGTGAAAAGAGAAAATCTCAAGTGCAGACAAAAGCAAAAGTCATATTATATAAAAAAAAAAAGGTAAAAATTTCAGCAGACTTTTCATCAAAAAATATGAAAGCCAGGAGACAAGGGATTAAGATATTTAAAGTATAAAACAAACAAACAAACAAACAAACAAACAACACTTGCATCCTAGAATTCTATAACAAATGAAATATCTTTTTAAAAATAAAGATGAAGTAAAGGCCTTTCAGACAAACAAAAGCTGAAATAATTCGTTGTCAGTAGAGCTGCAATAAAATAAAATTTAAAAGAAGCTCTCATGAAGAAAGAAAATACCAGATAGAAAGTCAAATCTACAACAAGGAATGAAGGTCACTGAAAATTATAGATATGTAGGTCAATACATTTTCCCTCATTTAAAAATCTCTTTAAAAGTTAATTGAATATTTGAAAAAATTATAATAATATCAATGTATTCTGGGTTTATAGTATATACAAAAGTAAAATATGTGACAAGAATATCACAGGATGAGGGATAGAAAATAAATGTATACAGCTGATCCTTGAATAACATTGTTTTGTTCAACACAGTTTTATTATAATGTTGATGAGTTGCTGTAGTGACTTACTCTTATTTATATCAATTAGTCTAAGGTACAATTGTTTTTTATCATAAGTCTTTTCACTTAAAGTTGCAGAACCTATCAATGACACTAAGCGAGGACTTACTGTTTTGTTATAAAGTTTTTACATTTGGAGTTGACAAGCTATGGCCCAGAAGATAAATCCAGCCATTCGCCTCTTCTGTTATTCTATGACCCATGAGTTAATAATAGTTTTTACATTTTTAAATGGTTAAGAAAAACATCATAAAGTGAATAATATTTTGTGATGTGAAAATTATATGAAATCCAAATTTCAGTGTTTATAAAGAAAGTGTTATTTGAACAGTCATGCTCATTTGTTTGCATTTAGGCTATGGCAGCTTTTGCTACAAGAGCAGAGTTGAGTAGTTGTGACAGAGACTGTATAGCACACAAAGGTTAAGATATTTACTCTTTGACTCTTTATATAAAAAAAAGTTTACTGATTCCTGTTATAAACTATTCATGGTAAAGATAATTTGAAGATGTGTATTGTAAAGTCTAAAGCAACCACTAAGAATAAAGAGAAACAGCTAATGCACAATGAATTTTTTTAAGAGGCATCATCAGAAATTCTCAATCTCAAAGAAGGTAGAAAAAGAGGACAAAAATAAAATCTAGAACAAATAAAACTAATAAAAAGCAAATAGCAAGATGGGAGGCTTACATCTAGTTAAACATACCAATTAATAGCAGAGGTTTTAAGATTAGGTAGGAAGCAAGACTCAACTATATGCTGTTTATAGGACATGCACTAAATAAAAATTCACAGATTAAAATGATGGGAAAATATATGCCATGCAAACACCAATCAAAAGAAATCTGGGGAGGCTATATTAGTATTGGTTAAAGTAGACTTTATAGCAAAAAATATTATAGGCGATAAAAATACTATATTTCACAATGAAATAAGGGTAAAATAATAAGACTAATAACAATTCCAACCATTTATGCAGTTAAAAACTGAACTTTAATTATATAAAAGAAAAACTGATAGACCTGAAGAGAGAAATAGACAAATTCATAATTACTGTTGGTTTCAACTCTCATCTCTGAATAACTGACAGAACAATTAGACAGAATATAAGTGAACTTAAGAAACATCAATCAACAACCTAATTAACATTTATAAAGCACTCCACCCAACATCAGAATACAAGGAAGATTAACCAAGATAGATCAGATTCTGGGCCATAAAACAAATCTCAATACAATTAAGTAGTTTGAATCATACAAAACATGTTCTCTGACCAAAATGAAATAAAAATAAAGATCAATTATCAAAATATTTCTAGAAATTCCCTCAATATTTAGAAATTAAGCAACAGATTTCAACAGAAACCAAATTGAAAGAATAATTAGCAAATGTCTTGAAATAAATTTAGAAACACATTTAAACAAATTTAGCTGTGGGATGTAGCTAAAGCTGTACTTAGATATAAATACATAACATTAAATCCCTATGATAGAAAAAAATGTTCTCAATAATCAGAACTTACACACACACAAAAAAACTAGTGAAAGAGAAAATTAAATCCAATTAAACTCAATGGAGAAAATAGGAAAGATGACAGCAGATATCAATTGAATTTTTTAAAAAGAAAAATTAGAGAAACCCAACACATAATTTTTTTGGAAAGTATTTTGATTGATTTCTATTCACCCAATTGATGAAGAGAGATTTTTCTCCCAAGTGTCAGGAGGCTGGTGGAACATGCAACACCTGACACCAGATAGAAGCAATAGACAGGAGTTTATTAGTCACATATACTCACAGCCAGGGAGAGATGGACACTGTATGCCATATGGCACCACATAGGAGTTGCACTTGGGAACAGAGTGAACAACCAGGGGCAGTCAACAGGTAGAGTTTGTAATACCAAGTGGAAGAGGTGCCCCATAGTTCCCGAAATGTGATTTGCATTTTTTGAATAATACTACTAGCTATCAGGGAACTTGAAACCCGCTCTTCAAGGATAAGTAAGAACTGCACCTAGTCTTCATGATAGGGTGAGTTGTTTGTCTAAGAGACCTTGTCTATAGAAGCAGAGTGGGGTTGAGAAATTGAGATAGGCCTGACAAAGCCCTCCTGATATCACTAGATATCAAGACAGCACATATTGGAACTTGATTTTATTAGGCCTTACACCATCAGTACAAATGATAAAACTCTAACCTGATTGATCAGAAAAAAAGAGAGAAGACACAAATGACCAAATTAGGAATGAAAGATGGACTGTCACTACAGATTTACAGACATTAAAAAAACCTTAAAGAATATTATGAACTAATAATATACCACTAAACTCAGCAGCTTAGATAAAATGAACATATTTCTTGAAACACAAACTACAAAGCTCACATATAAAAAATAAATACTTTGAATATGCTTATACCTATTTAAAAATTAAATTCATAGTTACAAAAAAAATTTATAAAGAAATTTCCAGGACTAGATGGCTTTACTAGTAAATTCTATTTATTGATGTGTTGATAAATGTTTTAGTCTTGCCTTTCCGAAAAGAAAAAAAATTGTCTGGTTTTAAGCATTTGCCAATTTCCATGGTGTAAATATTCCCATGGTGTAAATAGTCCCACAATGGCCAATTTAAGGTTACCAAAGTGATTTCACTGATTATGGAGCTGGTGTAGAATACCATATAGATAGAATCAACATAACTATCCTCAAGAGCATTGCTATTAATGAAATATAGCAAAAATATTTAAGAAGTGATGAGTAGTCATTCAGTATGTATTCCTTTTGCTTTTAATATAATTTATTTAATTTTTATAAGGGCTATGTTTAAAAACTGGTTTACAAAGTCCTGAAAATTTAACAATAGGCTTTCATGAGACATTACAAATCAGTTCTGGTACACCAATGTTTCTACTAAACATTTAAGGAAAAAATAATACCAAATCTATAAAAACTGTTGCAGAAAATAGAAGAGGAGGGAACATTTACAAACTTCTTTTAGAAGGCCAGTGTAACCTGAATATCAAAATCAAAGGCATTATAAGGAAAAGAATAAAAAGCCAAAACTACAAACTACTATTCCTCAAGGATATAAATACAGAAATACTTAACAAAATTTTAGCATATTTTAGCAAATAAAATTTAGCAATATGTAAAATCATGACCAAAAGACTTTTATCCCAGGAATTCAAGGTTGTTTAATATTCAGAAGTCAACCTATACTTTACCATACATGGTAGGCAGAATATTCATGTCTCAGTTCCGGAACATGTGAATATGCTGCTTTACATAGCAAAAAAGAGTTTGCAGATATGATTAAGTTAAAGATTTAGAGATGGAAAGATTATTCTGAATTATTTACAATAGCATAAAACATGAACTACTTGGGATAAATTAGCAAAATTTATACAATACACTGAAAACTACAACATACTGCTGAAAGAAATTAAAGAAGATCTAAACAAATAAAGAGGTATGCACAGACTAGAAGTCTTGATATTGTTAAGATTTCAATTCTCCTCAAATTGATCTGTAGATTTAGCATACTCTCAGTCAAAGTTATAGAAGATTTTTTGAGAAATTGACAAGCTGATTCTATAAATCATATGGAGATGCAAGCAACTATAATAGCTGAAAAACAAAACAAAATAGAAAAACTATGAAAAACAAGGAACGAGTCTGGGGGAATACTTACTGCCTGATTTCAAGAATTAAAAAAAAAATACAGTAATTAAGAGTATATCATAGTATAAAATACACATTTAGATCAGTGGAACAGAAAAGAGAGCCTAAAATAGACTTGCACATACATGGTTAATTTTTCAGAAAGATAATTCAATGGGAGATTTTCAATAAATAGTACTGAAAAAGTTGGATGCCTAAATTATATTTTAAATGACCCTTATCTCATACCATAAGCAATAATTACCTTGAAATGATGGGTCAAAGACCTAAAATCTTTGTAATGTTGGGTTAGTCAAGATTTTTTAAATGTGACACAAAAAGCACAACCCCTATAGGAAAAAAAATCAATATATTAGACTTCATAAAAATGAAAGCCTTTGCTTTTTAAATTACATAGTTTTAAAAAAGGCAAGCCACAACAGGGCATAAAACATTTGCAGAACATATATTAAATAAAGGAGTTGGACCCAGAATAGTAAAGAAATAAAATGTTTCTCACTCAGTAAGAAGATAACCTGATTAAAAACTGGGCAAAAAATATGGAGAGACATTTTACCAGTAAATGGAAACAAATAGAAACAAACGAAAACAAATGGAAAATAACACATGAAAAGAAGCTCAATGTCATTAGTTACTAAGTAAACAGAAATTAAGATCACACTGAGATACCATTACACAATCACTAGAATGTCTAAGATTTAAAAAGATTGATTATACCATGTGTTGGCAAGATGAGGAGCAACTGGAAGTGGTAAGAGTTGGTGGGAATGCAAAATGGCAAAGCCATTTTGGAAAACAATTTGTAATTATTTATAAAGTTAAACATTTTTATTACATAACTCAACAAACCCAATCCTAGGTGTTTTCCTAAGAGAAATAAAAATAAACACGCAAAGACATTTATGCAAATATTCACAGCAGCTTTATCTATATTAGCTGCAAACAGAAATACTCAAAGATCCATTGAGTGGTAAATGGATAAATAAATTGCGGCTAGTCGTACAAATGAAGTACTATTCATCATAAAAAGTAACTATTTGTACAGGCAATTACATGGATGAATCTCAAAAACATTTTTGACCCTGAGAAAGAAAATATCTACCAATGACAGCTCC
This sequence comes from Cynopterus sphinx, assembly GCA_030015415.1. Lineage (NCBI taxonomy): Eukaryota > Metazoa > Chordata > Mammalia > Chiroptera > Pteropodidae > Cynopterus > Cynopterus sphinx. The sequence continues at coordinate 35,916,419 of CM057390.1, read as the reverse complement.
TGGTGGCTAACTGGGCTCAAATTTAAAAAACAGAGCCTAGCAGCTATTTTTAAACAGGGACTCTCATGCAAACTGTGCTTTAGGGAGAAGCCTTCACTAAGTTACCTGCCACCTGTTCTGAACTGCCTCCTTGCATTGTGTTCCTGCCATCTGAGTCAACCCTTATAAAGGAGTTCCTGGAATCCTAAATCAATCAATCAGAGCTGTGCAGCTATATCTCTATTAGCATCTTCACTTACCAATCACAGCAGTTCCAATTAGAACAGTGCTTTTTGGATCAATTGAACTGCTAGGATTTGGAATTCTCATTTGCATGAGAAAGGACCAATCAGGGACCAGAGGTGGGGAGCCGCTCTCTATAAGTCAGCTCACCTGTGGCTTGGGTAGTGCACTTTCCCTTTCTACCTGAGACTGAGGAATGCACTTCCCTGGCAAGAGACACTGAAAAGATTTTGCCAGCATAGAGCACTGCAGGATGAGTGGAGCAGGCCAGGGCGTGACAAAACAGCCAGAGCAGACCAGAGCAGAACTGTCTAGCCCAAGAGGGGCCTCACCTCAGGGCCTCCTCACAGCTGTGCTGTATCACAATTAAGCTGTTTGCACTGAATAAAGCTTCTTTTTTCACTGTACCCCAAATTGGGGATCCCTCTTGGGTGAATTGGTGCCAATGGCCATCTGTTATATTTGCTAAGTGAAAGAAGCCAGCCATAAAAGATTACATACTGCAAGATTCTATTTATATGAAATTCTAGAAAAGGCAAAATTATGCTGCTAGAAAGCAGATAAGTGATTTCCAAGGGATAGGAGTGTGGGATTCACTCAAAGGAGTCCAAGGGATGGAAACATTCTACATCATGCTTCTTATGTAGGTTACATGACTGTATACATTTGTCAAAAACATCAAATCGTACACTTAAAATTGTTGATCTTATGTAAATTATGCCTTAATAAAATCATTAATAAAATTAATAGACAGGTCACAGATTTGGAAAAAATATTCAGAAAACATGTATCTGACAAAGAAATTGTTATCAGATATACAAAGAACTCCTGTGACTCAATGATAAAAGATAAGCAACTCCATTAAATATGGGCAAAAGACTTGAACAGATACTTCCTGAAAGAAAATGTGTGAATGCTAATAAGCACAAGAAACACTGGTTATCATTAGAGTAATGCAAATTACAATACACAACAATCGTTAATAGCTAACTTTTAAAAGCCTGACAACAACCAAATGTTGACATGACTTTAGAGTAACTGGAACGCATTGCTGGTAGGAATGCTAAACACTGCAACACTGGAAAAAGGTTTGATGGTTTCTTCTAAAGTTAAATATATACTTAGTCTTTGACTTGGTAATTCTCCTAGGTATTTATCTGAGAGAAATGAAAACATAAGCCCACAAAAACAAATGTTCATAGAAGCTTTATTCACAATAGTCACATATTGGAAACAGCCCAAATGATGATCAACAGGAGACTTGCTAGATAGATTCTGATATATTCATACCCTGGAATACTAGTCAGCAATTTTAAGAGAAACTCCTGATATATAAATCAAGATAAATAAATCTCCAAAACAGTGTGCTGAGAGATAAAAGCAAGGCATTAAGAGTACATATTCTAAGATTCCGTTTCTGTGAAGTTCTAGATTAGGACAAAACCAATCTATAGCTAGAAACTCAATTTGTTTGGGTGGAGAAGGAAAAGGGAAGGATTGACTGTAAAGAAACAAGAAAGAATTTTCTGGTGAGATAGTATTGTATCATGTTATGTTAGGGATGTGAATTTCTTGGATATGGACATTTACCAACATTATACAGCTAATATTTGTACATTTTAATGTATGTAAATTTTCCTAAGAAATAGTAATGCCAAAAAATAATAAGAATTGAGTGGGTGAAAATATAGTGAAATAAGAATGGCACGGTGCGATAATTGCTATAGTAGGGTGATGAGTACATAGGGATTTAAATTATACTATTTCATTTACTTCATGTAATTTATGAAGTTTTCCATAATAAAAAGTGAATTCAAATAAAAGAAAAAAAAGAATAATTATACCTCATGGAGCTGTGCATTCATAAGAGACAATTTTGGAGAAAGGGTTTTGTAGGTTGGGAGGTACAGTTTGATGTGAGATTTCTTCATTTTATTGGCTTTCCTATCCCTCTCATTTACTCACTGAGATTCTTATTCTCTGCTGCATTTTTGTCCTCCTTCATCCTTCTGTAGCTCTCCTTTTGATCCCCTTCCCTTCCCTGCCCCATTGCCCTTTGTCCATGAATGGATCTTGATTTGCTGCAGGAAGGTTCTGGTGGCAGCAGTCTAAGTGAGGACGTTGTCTTGAAGTTGTGGCTACACAGCAAGCACCCCCTTTGGGGAGACCATGGAAAGCACTGCTTCTTGCTTTTCTCTTTCTCTCTTGCTCCCCCAGCTCTGCCACCTTCTGCCCCCCCCCCCCAAGAAGGAAGGCTGCTCTCCTGCATTGCTGTCTGAGTGCCAGCAATCTAACAGGATAGACAGGTTGCTCTTGCTCTGACATGTCTCCTCACCTGGTTTCCCTGAAAACTATCAGATTGGAGGGAAATTTGAGCCAAGTTCCCAGCCCTACATCCTGACCCTCCTCCATTTTGGAGCCGCCCTGCCCCACCTACCTTCCATCTGGGCCTTATGGTTACTGTCAGCATCTCAGCCCTTGATCCCTGACCTGTTCTTTTCAAGAACCAGCTGAGTGCCTGGCATTGCTCTGGAAACTGTGGGCTTTGGAGTAGGACCCACAAGATGCCTACAGTCTGCTCTCTTTTGTTCTGTTTTAACCATCTATTAACTCATCTATTTATTAAGCACCCACTATGTGCTGGGAACTATATGAAACTCTGTGGCCATAGAGATGACCCAGACTTAAAGCCTAGTGGTGGATGAGGAGTAACAGATGGTTATAATGTAGTGTGACCAGGGCAGCCACTGGGGAACTAGGAAGAACCAGTGGGGCAGGGGCGGGGAGGCATAGAAAGAAACCACTACGTCTGGATTGGAGTGCAAGGCTCAATAAGTAACTATTGGCTTAAATGCCAACTAAGCTAAGACCCAAAGTGGGTGGGGTGGCAAAGGAAGATCATGTATAACAGCTCCAGGGTAAGTGCTCACTGGCAGGGCCTTCTGGGAACTGTAGAAAGCTCAGTCTGGTTAGATTCTGTGTGTGAGGTGTGGGTCTGGCCAGGAGATGAGCCCTGCTCCTCTGTTAGGAGCTATTCATTCTCCCTGCCCAGTCTCCCTGCGTGCCTTTCCCCCAGAGCACTGGTGCTTCTGCCTGGATCAGGAGGACTCCAAAGTGGGTGGGGCTGGCCTCTTCTGGAGCAGCACAGGGTTTAGGCAAGATGGTGCTGAGCTGGTGCCTGAGTGGCCACCTACTTTGTCCTCTTCCTGCCCTCATCATTCTTCTCTTCCTAGGGCCCTCAGGCTGGGCAATGACTCAGGCAGAGGTGGCCTCATCTTCCATGTGACTCATGTCTTCTGCCTCTGTGGAGTCAGGCAGGCTTCTCTGGCCCCTTTGTCTTTAGGGAGTTCTCTGGCTCTGAGTCTGAATTTGGTTCTGGGTCTAGTTCTGGATGTGGCCCTGAATCTGTCTCTGGTTCAAGTTCTGGGCTCACCTGTGCCCACAGGTAAGACCATACAACTGAGAGAGTCAGGCCTTGAACACTCTGACCTCACAGCCTTCTCCATCTCTGAGCCTGGGTAGAGGCAGAGTGGTCAGGGGCAGAGAAGTCATGGGGTAGTAAGACAGGCTGTGGGTGAACTTCTCAGTAGAGACTGGAAAATCGTGGAAGACATGGAAATAATTTTTAGAGACATCACAAAAGTAGATATTAGATTATAAAATCAGCTAGTATGCTTGGCTCAGAGAGAAACAAAACCTAACAGTATAGTTTAAGGAGACTCAAGAAGGAGAGTTCTTGAGTCAGAGTATGTGGAGTTCAAAACGCAGTTCTGCTACTTATTAACCTTGTGACACTGGGCAAATTACTTAACCTCTGTGTCTTGGGCTTCTCTTCTGTAACATGGGGAGAATAAAAGTATCTGTTTTATTAGAATATGAGAGAATTGACCAAGATAACCCATGTGAAGGACTTAGCATAATGCTTGGTAAATACTTAATAGATAACAATGCTATTTATTGATATAATTTTGTCTAATCCTTTGATGAGTTGGTGAGTGACCCTTGCCTGCCACCCACTTCCTCTCTCCATGGGCATGAGAGAGCTGCTGATGGGTGTGGGTGCATGTGGGAGTGTCATCTATCACCCTCATTTAGTAGGGGAAATGTTCAGGTTTGGGAATTGGGATATCTGGCTTCATTGATTAACAGTTGAACTGAGGGCAAGTTGTTCAACTTCTCAGTCTTAATTTCTTTATCAGTAAGATGCAGATTATGCTATCTCACCTGTTAGTAGCGAGGTTTGGATGGCATGGATGGATGGCACAGGGCTGAGTTCCAGCTCTGCTGCTGTGTGAACTTAGGCACATTGCTTCACCTCTCTGGGTCTCCATTTCCTCTTTTCTCATCTGTACCATGTACCATGGAGAGTTGTGCAGTTATGGATAATCTATGTAAAGTGCCTGACAGAGAGTATATCCTCAATAAAATTATATATATATATAATTACATATAATACAATAATATATATATGTGTGTGTGTGTGTGTGTGTGTGTGTGTGTGTACATATACACACACACATGCTATTATTGTTCTAATGCTGTCAATGATGACAAAGATGGGCAAGAAGTTCAGGGGTCTGAGAGGGAATGGGTCAGACTGCAGATTTCTTGGGAGAAAGTACTACATACTGAAGCCTCAGGATAAGAAGTACATCTTATTTTCCTTAATGTCTTCCTGAGATGTTAACACTGCCTGAACCTGGGCAGGTTCATGTTTAATCTATGTGGAAAGGGTAGGGAAGGAGTGTGCTCTCTGAGGGCTTACGAGCAAGCCCAAAACACAGCCTTCTCTCCATGACACACCCCACCCCATCTCACCTAATCTGTTGGGCTCAAACTGATTGACCCTTCATGACCTCTGCACTACTGAGCTGACACTCCACCACAGCCCAGGGAAAAGTGATGGAGTGCTGCTGGACCAGCCCACAACATCTGTTCAGTCTGCCCTCAATGTTTTTTTTCCCCTTTCCTCCTATTTTTCACAATTCTAGGTAAATGGATTTCTGGAATTCAAATAAGCAGGGAGGAATCCAGAGGTTGTCTAGTCCACTTTCTACCTTAGGACAGGTCTGCAATTCACACCCACCCTCAAGTCCTCTAAAGGAGTAGGTGTTACCTCAGAGAAGGCAGACACCTGCTATCCAACTGCAATCCCTCTAGCTGTACTATTAGCCTGTTCCCTCTTGTTTTGCCTTCCAGAGAGGTGAGGAGAAGCTGGCCAGTGCCTGTATCCAAATAACCCTCCCTAAATTAAGGGTGTTATTAAGCCACCCCTTCTCTGGCCAAATAATCCTAGTGTCTTTAGCTTTGTCCTCTCAGGTTGTTTCCCAAGTCTCTAATTATTTTCACTGCCTTCTATATTTTGGGATGTAACCCTATAATCATAGAATTTCAGAGCTGGAAGGAATCTAGGAAATGCATGGAGAGCCTGGTGCAGAGAGTTAAGGGTCTGCCTCACCCAGCCACTGGAAGGAAAGGAGGCTCAGTCAGTTCCCCTTCATCATGCCCCTTCCCATTTCTCCTCCAGCAGAGAAAAGCCCTGCTCATTTTTTCTAAGTGATACATTAAACAAAAACTTATTGAGCAGTTCTTGTGAGCCATGCACTGTCTAGAGATTTTCACCATCTTTCCCTCCTTAATCCCTCAATAATCCTGCCAGGAAGCTATGATTAGCCTCATTTTGTAGGCAAAGAAACTGGCTCTACGAGATTAAGTAACTTGCCCAAATTCACACACCAAAAAAGTCCAAGGGTTCCTCCACCCAAACTCCCCTACCTGCTACTCTCACCCCAATTGCACCCACGGAGAACCAATTCCCATTGACCCTTATGGAAGCTCCTCCGTCACTGAGAAAGTCTGTCAGAGCTCCAGGGAGGCCAGAACTGGGCTGCGGCAGAAATTGGTCAGGGTTTTATAGGGAAACAGAGCCAAGAGGATATCTATTTACATAAAAAGATTTATTTCAAGAATTGGCTCATGCAATTGTAGGGACTGGTGAGCCTGAAATCCAGAGGGCAGGCTGACAGATTGGGAACTTGGGCAGGAGTTAATGATATAGTTTTGAGGCAGAATTTCTCCCTCTGGAAACCTCTGTTTTTACTCTTAAGGCCTTTCAACTGATTTGAAGTGGCTCAAGCACATTGTAGAGGGTTATCTCCTTTACTTAAAGCCAACTGACTGTATGTTAACCACATTCTGCAGAAAACCTTCACAATACTACCTGGATTAGTGTTTCATTAAATAACTGGGTATTGTAGCTTGGCCAAGTTGACACATAAAGCTAATCATCACAACTGGCTGACAACGCCACTATAGGTGTTGATAGGAAGCCACGAGAGAAATCAGCCTGATCTAATGAGAATTTTCCCCAGAGTCCTGGGTAAGTGTCAGGAAAGTGCCAAGCCAGAGAAATAGGAATGGCAATGTGCTCTGTGGACCTCCCCATTATGAAGCTGTCTTAAGTCAAGTTTATCTCACCAGATCCAGATCTGACCACTTTCTCCTGGGGAAGCCCCACCTTGCTTCTGCTTACTTGAGAGCCACGATTAAGACTCAGTGTCTTTTTAGGTGTCTCGAGGCTTGGAAGAATCAGTGGAAGGTCTTCTGAGTGAGAGAACTGTTGCTTAAATCTGGAAGAATCCAGTAGGCCCAAAGCCCTTGAGTGTGGTAATGGTGTCTTACCTTCTCTATAGCCCACAGCTGTGATCATGGTCCATTGGAGATGTGCTACAAATGTTTGCTCTTCCAGATTATGTGTGCCCTATTATAGTTGATCTTTGATTGCTGTTGGCACATCAGTGGGTGGGATTACCTATTAGGCTGACTGGCTGTGAGAAATGGCTATGACTATAGTTGAGGAGCTATTGTATGGGGTCTAACCCAACAGAGCAGGATTTGCTTTAGTGGGACTCTGATGCCTGCTGAGTCTATCCTTTGTGTGTGTCATTTGTGGAGCTAACTGGGTGGTGCTCTGTTGTGGTCTGAAGTTGGCCACCAGATGTGTCAGTTCTGGAGCCTCTTGGGAGGGGCTCTGGTGCTGCCTGTGTTTAGTTTGGGGCCACCTGGTAGGAGCTATAAAGTGATATATGGTTTGTAGCTGTCTGTGCTGGGCTTGAAGACACCTGGGAGGGGCTATGCTGTGAACCAAGGCCAGTTGCCACTAGTGCTAGGTTTGGAGCTGCTTAGCATGAGGTATAGGGCACACCAAGGCCAGTCTCTGCTTGTCTGGGGTTTGTGGACCTTTGAAAGATTTTAGGAAAGTCCACAGGGTAAGCAAGGATGGCTGCTTATGTAGAACAGCCACTGAAATTGGTTTTGGCTGGAGGGTGACTTGGTTGGGGCAGGGTCTCAAAAACTCACCAGGTTTAGGAGAATGATGTTTTCTAGATAAAAGGAGACTCAAATTTAGTGTCTGTCTGTTCCCTCCAGCTGTGTGTGGGGGAAAGCTCAACAAGGAAACAAAGGCGCCTGCCAGTACCTCAGTTTTGGAGAGAGCTGTCCCTCCAGTCCTCATCACAAAGCCAGATAATTCAGTACCCCCCTGTATGTTCCTGGTAGTTTTTAAGCCATTGTCCTTTTGCCTGAGTGTTTGTGACTGAGTTCATGCTTTAGTTTTTCAGAGAATGCCTGGGTCTATAGCAGTCCTCTGTCTTAACCTGGACAGAATCCCTCCCCACTGATTTTCATAGCCAGATGTTGTAGGGGTTCTGATGCTCTGGTCTGGGAAAGCTGATGTGGGACTGGGACCCCATAGCTCCTCAGAGGGGACCTCTGCTGCTGCTGAGATTTTCCTCCTAATTTTTACCTGCCACACATGGGTAAGGGATCAGCCTGTTTCACATCTCCACCCCTCCTACTAGTCTCGAGATGGCTTCTTCTTTATATCCTTAGTTATAGGACTTCTGCTTAGCTAGACTTCAGGTGGTTCTCAATGATGGTTCTATAATTCAGTTGTAATTTTGATGTGGTCATGTGAGAAGACAAGCTCAGAATTTACTTACTCTGCCATCTTGACCCAACACCTAACATTATTGCAAATCTTTTAGAAGACGTTTCTAGATATAGTCTTGCTCAGAGGCACGGGATGGACTGGCTTGTTACTCCTGCTCAACTCCAATCTCAAGGAAGCTGAAGAGTTTTATCCTTTAAAGGGGTTTCCTCTTTTATCTGAAGGTTATTGGTAGGGAAATTAGGTATTACCATGCCATAACAGAGAGTGGGTGAGGCTACTGACCTTGCTGATTTAGGGGAGGCTTCAGGATGGAACAGCTTTAAGATGACTCATGAACAAAGTCTGAGAGTAGGCTTGAGGATGGCTCATAGCTGGGAGAAAGGAACTTAGTGCAGGCTGGCTGGCAGGGCATGCCTAGTCTGAAAAGGCATAATTTGCCCCAGCTTTTTCTCTGTAAGGATCCTTCTCTGTAAGCCATACCTGCCAGCTCTTCCTACCTCTTAAACCTTGCAAGGGATGGAGTAGGGGCTGCAGTACATCAAACTCCACCATCACCTCATAAGGAAGAATGTTGCAGCAGGAAGGCTTTAAGCTAGACTAGAGGGAGGACAGGATAAGATATAAGATGAGTGTTTGAAGAAGTTCATGGGATTTCTTTCTCTTAAAGCCTTTAAAACAAAAGTTTCTTCTGCTTTCTAGCCCCTCTCAGCCACAGTGGTAGGTAGATGGTCTTTGATAGTTTGCATGTGAAACATAGGCTCTGCAGGAAAGCCTTTTTGTGGAATGTGTGTAACTGGATTTGGGGTTGGAGGGGGGCAGAACCCAGGAAGATAAGATTGATTGTAGTTCCTTTGATGGGCACAAATGGCAGAGCCAGATTAAGGGACCTGGGGAAGCTCTGGGAGGGATCACTTTCCCATGTATGGTCCTCTTTGTCCACTCCATACCTCAGTAATTAAGCAGGTAGAAATCTTAACTTTTTAGTGCAGCCCCAGGGCTGGTAGGCATGGTGTAGTCATCTAAGGACTACAGCCAGTCCTAGAAAAACAATTATTTATTTGGCTTCTTCCCCTTCGAAGGTCTTTTTAGGCCTTGGACTCTGGGGATCCGTAGGAACCTCTCGCATCTACCAGACATTTGGAGGGAGCAGCCCCCACCAAGGGAGGAAGGGGTCTGGGGCCCCTGCTTGGGAGGATCAAAAGACCAATCAATCAACATCAAGTAAGAATTCAACCAAATATATATCCCCTCTGGGGAGGAAGCTTCTTTAACTCTATCTTGTCTAGGCAGCTCAAGCCACTCACACAGAGTTCTCTCCTTCATTGTTCATGACAAATTTAAATGATTGACTCACTGGTCTGTTTTCCCACTGGACTGTGAGCTCCCCAACTCATTCATGCCTATGTAATCAGTCCCTTGTTTAGAGCCTGACACAGTAAGATGCTCAAGAAATCTGTGAATGAATGAATAATCAACAACATTGGGAGGTCTGAGCTAAATGCCTCTGAGTAGAACAGACAGGAAAATTACAAGAGTTCAGAAGGAGTCAACACTGTGGGCCTGGGTCAGAGGAAAAGCCTCGTGTAAAAGATAAATTAGGCTTGATTTCCACTGCCTTGAAATTGACCCCTTTTTCCTTCCTCAGGACAACTGAGAGTGGCTTTCTCCAGCATCTATCTTTCTATCCTCCTTCCTACAACATATTCATCTACCTCAGTCACCCGCCCATCATCTGTGATGTACTGAAGCTGGCTCCCATTGGCTTGAGAGAGCCAATAATGTACATCTCTTTGTTAGTAGCTTGAAATTGATCATGGTGGGAGAAATTGACAAACACTACAAAGCAGTGCTTTTTCACCCTGGAAGAGTCAGTCACTAAACTTTTATGAGTATGCTCATCTACCTACTACTTATTCATCTCCTTTCTTCCTTTCTCTTCCCCTCTTACCTTTTTCCGTCCCACCTATCTTCCTTGCTCCCTCCCTTTCTGCTTTTATTTCTTCCTTTTTTCATTATTTTATCCAATTTTCCAACTACCTACTCATCCATTCATCCATCCATCCATCCATCCATCCATCCATCCATCCATCCATCCTTCTTTACCCCTTATCCATCATCCACACATCTATTATCCATTCATTTCTCCACTCAGATTTATCTAACTTTTATTTCTTCAATCCATCCACCCATCCCTCCAGCCACAAATGTTTTCTGAGCATCTACTGTGTGTCAGCCTATTTCTAAGGTTCAGAACCATTCCCCCAGACAGGACATAGGTATATGAACTTCAAGGACTAGCAGAGGCCTTCCAGTGCAGCAAATCAGGCTCAACCAGCATTGATGTTGGAGCCCTTTGGGTTTTCCTCTTCTGCTGCTGCTTGTTCTCCCTGCTCTTTTCATCTCATAGCCTATTCTCACAGGGTTGGGGAAACACTATCGGGAGAAGAAGGGTAGCATATCCCCATCCAGCACACCAGGATAGCACTGCTCTTTCTCTACCTCTCCCTTCACAATTCCGTCAAGAACCCAGTGGAATTGAGCCTGACTTTGAGAAAGGGTTCCCCATGAGCTCTTAGTCAACTTAGCAGTCAGTTCAAACAAGAGAGGGCTCCCGTTGGGAATGAGAACAAAGACATTAGGTAAGAAGAAATCCTCATTATAAAGCCAGCACTCTCCACCCCCTACACTATCCTATACCTCTTAAAACTCTGGCTGCTTTATGAACAAAGCTTGTCTCAGCTTTTGTCTCCAGGGATGTTATTGCAAAGGATTAGCTGTTTATCCTGGTGAGCCAACGGGCGGGTGGGGGCTCCAGAGCTTGACCTGGATTCTAGAGAAACCCACTCCCCTACACACCACCCCAAACCTGCCACTCCAGCCGCACCCATGTTCTGTTTTGCCCCATCCAGCCCAACCTGGGAGAGGCACAGCTCCTTACTAAATGGGGAGTGTTGGCTTCCTAGGATCATGGCAGAGTGTCATGGCCTAGAAGTGACCAGTTGGCATGTCCTGGTAAGCATTCCCACAGATAGGCAGAGAAGATTTAGCTGGAGTGTTTTTCACTTCTTTTTTTTTTTTCTGAGCTGTGTATTTATATGGAAGTCATACTCTAACAGCTCACTCCTGAGATTATCTGAGTTTCACACTTCAATGGCATCTTTTTGGAAGGTATTGCTTAGCTTAGAGAGGGTGAACAGATTTTTTTCTGAGTAACACAGTAAACCTACTGTGGAGACAGATGAAAATGAAAGGTTTGGGCCCTAAGGACTCAGCCACCAGGTCTGACATTACTTGCATTCCCTTCATTACTGTTTTTTTTGTCCTTCGGATCCAAGCAGGTTCTGACCTGCTCTGATAGAAACAACGTAAGGTCTGTATGTATCTTGTTAGGGCTGCTGGGACAGGCATGATTTTCAGAAGCCGTCTTCCATTGATATATTCAAGTGGCTCCATGATATCCTATTTGAAGAAGAAATTTTAGTATTTAAAATGACTTGGGTTCAAATCTCAGTTCTTATGCCAGTGAGCTATCTTCTTAGAGCTTTAGTTTTCTAATCTATTAAATAGGGATCACTAAACAGGTTGTCATGAGGATTAAATGAGACCATATAGATCACGTGCCTCGGATAGTGCCTGGAAGTTAGCAAGCCAGGTTCAATAATTAGTAGCCACCTCATTACAAATCCTAAAATCCAAATCAAACTGAACCCATTATTCTCCTTAAGGTGAGAAGGAACTCCACTGTCCCAGGACAGGGAATCTCTCCTCTGAAATCCAGGCCCACAAATTACAAGGCTATTTGGCTTGTATGACCCAATTAATAGCCCTCTTCCCATGGGCCTCTATAGACATTTCAGCTTTTGCCCCAGGAGCCCCTTGGCTCAGTAAAGCCTGCCCACCTATGAAGACAAAGGCTCCCCACCTCCCTGATGAGAAGAAAGTATGTCAAAAGGAAGCAATTCAACTGGTTCCTGAGCTATGGAAAATACTAAAACTGGGGGAGAAGAAAACTACTTCTCTTAAAAAACCAGGTTAGGTATGAATGTGCAGGGCGTGGCCCCGGTATAATTAGCTGCTCTGCTGGCTCTCTTCTGCTTCTCTCACCATTGTGTCAGGCTTTTTCCAGCTGTCCCTCCTCTTCGCTCCTCCTACTTCTCCTCCTCCCTGTTCCCTATAGGTGTGTCTCTGGGCTCTGTGGCTGCCTGTCCCATTCCCTGTTGAGACCTTCACCAAAGAGGTCACCACTTGCAGCCCCAGTGAGCCTGAAACAGACCAGCCAAGTACCTGCAATGGAAGCCACAGATGCCTCCCAGAGTAATGGGGCCAGCCCAGAAGCCAGGGAAGCCCGGAGCCCACAGGGCCCCACTGGCACCCTGGAGAATGGGGCCAAGGCTGATGGCAAAGATGCCAAGACCACCAATGGGCATGGTGGGGAGGCAGTTGAGATTAAGAGCCTGGGCAGTGCCCTGAAGCCAGGTGAGGGAAAGAGCTCCCTGTTCTCAGGGAATGAGTGGCGGCGGCCCATCATCCAGTTTGTGGAGTCTGTAGATGACAAGAGCTCCAACTACTTCAGCATGGACTCTGGGGAAGGTAAGCGGTCTCTCTATGCTGGAATCCAGCTGGGGGCTGCCAAGAAACCATCTGTCACCTTTGCTGAGAAGGGGGAGCTGCGCAAGTCCACCTTTTCAGAGCCCCGAAAGCCTACCACGTCCACTGTGGAGCCTGGAGATGTCCGGAGAAACAGCTACCCTCGGACTGACCCAGGCATCACACTGCGCTCCAAGCCAGGCTCTGAGGAGGTCCTTTGTGACTCCTGCATTGGCAACAAGCAAAAGGCCATCAAGTCCTGCTTAGTGTGCCAGGCCTCCTTCTGTGAGCTGCACCTCAAGCCCCACCTGGAGGGTGCTGCTTTCCGTGACCACCAGCTACTCGAGCCCATCCGGGACTTTGAGGCCCGCAAGTGCCCCCTGCATGGCAAGACCATGGAGCTCTTCTGCCAGACAGACCAGACCTGCATCTGCTACCTCTGCATGTTTCAGGAGCACAAGAATCACAGCACTGTGACAGTGGAAGAGGCCAAGGCCGAGAAGGAGGTAACTTGCTGGGCCCCTCACTGTCCCTCTAGTCCTCTCCACCCTCACCATGCATGTCTCTCCACATGATCTCCTCCACTGGAGGTTCCTAAGGTTCGGGGCTTAAGTTTCCACTGTTCCTGCCTCTTTTTAGCCCCTGCTCAGGGCAGTTCCCCAATACTCCAAGTCCTTAGAAGAAAGGAACATTTCCTCAGAAAGATTGGGGACTTGGACACAATCATCAGATAAATTTAAGTCAGGTCAGATCATTAGCACTCAATCCTGGGCTCTGTGCCTGGCTGTGGTGTTTCTTTTTCTCTCTGAGCAGGACTGGCCCTTTGGGAATGGATTATGGGTGAGGAGGAGGGAATTTTGACTTTTAAGTGTCCTTTTTTTCTAGCTTCAGGATTTGCATTTGCAGGGCAATAGCTTCTTGGGTTTCCATATGATTCCTCCAGCCAGCCTCTTGACTCCCCCAATGGCCTCTTTTACTTTCTCTCAGCTAGACCCTGTGTGCTTTGTGTGTATAGCTGCATGCAGATCTGCCCATGCTTGTAGGTGAACACTATTGGTAAGTGTTGGCATTTGTGTGTGGGTGAGGTGTATACAGATATGTTTGTGTGTGTTTTAAGTGCATGTGGGTGTTTGCGTATGTGTGTTTGCATGAGTTTCATTTGTGCTTATGCCAGTACTTCTATGCGGAGGAGCAGAGGCGTGTGAAGGCTTGTGAATGTAATACACCTGGAAAAGGTGTTCTGCACTAGAAGGCTCAGCTGTGGCTGCCTCCCTTTGCCCCAAAGTTGCTGGGCCCATTCTCTTCAGCAGCAACACAACTTCCTGCCATGGGCAATCTCCCACTGGGGTGAAACTCCTGGTGTTCAAAGCAGGGAAATCAACTTTTCTCAAGAGCTTCTGCATCCCTCAGAATGGAGCAATACAGACAGGACACCCTCACTGCCCAGCATTCCTGACCAGATGCTTGTTGATTAATCTCTCCCTGAACCCCTTGCTCATACCTTTTGGGAGGGAGGGGTGATTAGGGATGGGAAAAGACTTAAATATTCTTTCAGAAGCCTCAATTATCCCACCCCAGCTTGGCACTGAGCTTCGTAATGAGAGATTGAGATGGGACCAGTCCATTGAACCTATTCTTCAGGAGCTTACTTGGGAAATCAGAATAGAACAAGGAGCAATCATCTTCATCCACCACAACCAAGAAATAGCAGAGCCTCAGATGGGGTTTTAGGAGAAGTGATTGAGTTCCAGTTTAGGTTTTTATCTCTAATTAGCTGTAAGATGGTGATGTCCCTTTCATTCTCACAGTCTTGATTTCCCTATATCTGAAACCAAGGGGTTGGATTAGATTGGTGTTTTTCAGATTACCTCATGGAGTTCTAGGAGTCTTAGAAATGTCTTTGAGTCTTTGGCAATGAGGAGGGGGGCAAATTGGTGCCAAGAAGCCAGGGGCTCCAGGTCCCCACCTCTACTGCAAGCAGCACATAGTCTTATTTACCTGTTTTATATGTAGCATTTTGCCCCAAATTTCATCTGAAACAAGGGTATCACCACTTAAGAATAGTCCAAGTGTCTCTGAAGGACAAGAGGGTCATGGGCAGCACTCTCTGGAGGCACCAGGCACTAAGAGTTAATGTTCTGGTGCTGGGGCTGCTGTAACACTCAAAGACACTGCCCTTGCCCTTGAGGGCTCATGATATAGGTCAGGAGGCAGAGCTCAGACACACAAACAAGCCCCGGGTGCACCTGCCCAGTTACACAGTAGCAGCCGTAGGTAAATATCAAATCACAGAGCACAGAAATGCCAGCCTGAAAGAAGTGTTAGCAATTTCATCCATCTCCTCTTCACCTCACAGATTGAGACACAGGCCAGAGAAAAGAAGAGACCTCTCCAAGCTCATAAAATTTGAGTAATAATCTCCCCCAAGTTCTCTTCCAGTGTTTGAGAGCAGTTTAGGAGAAGAGTATTGAGGAGATAGGATTCAGGATATGTGTGCTTTACAGGAACTTTCAGGGGGAAAATGTCTTATCCATTGGAATGACTTAACTGGTGAGAGCTTCATGAAGCGTGTGTGTACGCACTGATGTATGTGTGTGTGTGTGCACCAGTAGTATAGGACTAGGCAAGAAGGAGTGGTGCCAAGCAGCCAGGAGACCAAGATGGAGCAGAGAAGTTTGTCTAGGTCTGGCTCTGTGGAAACTTTAAATGTAAGGGACACTGACACAGTGGAGTTAGTGGTTTGATAGATCAAAATGAACAGGTGGGTCGATCCTGGCATCCATTGGAGGCATCCCCTTCAGACCCAAACATCAGCCCACACACAGTTTTTTGCAAGGACCTCTGTCCAGAACCTCCTTTACAAGACTGGTTGGTAAAAACCCAGGTGAGGACATCTCAGACTTAATTTGGTTAGCTGCATGAGGCTGTAGTTGGCACTGAGGCTGTGGGTGTTCATCTCATGAGTCTCAGCTGTACCTACAGGCTCTGAACAGAGGCAAGGTCACTTGGTGTGGCCACATGACAATCTTTCTGGTGGGCTTAAGGTCAGAATGTTTCAGTTCCACTCTAAATGTCACAAGGGGTTTCACAGATGTTCTCCAGCCCACCACCTCTGCCTCTGGACATTTCACAGAGGGGATTAGTCTGATGAGACTACAGGTATGTACCTATCCTTTCCTGTCTCTCATGGCCCCTCCCCTGTCTATCCCAAGTCCTTTCTGCTGCATTGGGTTAGGATAGACTCCCCCTACAGGCCTGCTTGGCCTCTGCACTCACCAGTGGCCCTTTCCTGTTGAGGGTCCTGGCTGGGATCTGTGTTGGCAGCATGACAAAGGATGTATAGAGGAACACCCAGCCTGGGCATCACTCAGGAGGTACAAGCTCCTGGCTTGTCAAGGCAGCGTAGGTTCAGTGCCTTGAACACTCTCCCAATTTCAATCTTTGACTCAGTCATTTCTCTCTCCATACCCCATGGCTTTGCTTCTTGCTTTATTGCCCAATTCTTCCATGAAGGCTGAGTTGCCAGGCTTCTGGACCTGGGCAGTCACTGGCCTTTCAACATTGAGAGCTGTGCTGATGTGGGCAGAAAAACTCTTTGGGCAGACAACAGTGATGGGTTCAGAAGAGAAGCAAGGCTTAAAGGCCTGGGGTGTGATGGAGCAGGGCATAATCACTCTCCCAGGAGATCTAATGGAAAAATTTATGCTCTGGGACAAGGATAGGTAAGAAAAGGAGATAGAATGACCTCTGTGAGTGCTGAGAACAAAACAACAAAATCGAAGAAGGTTAGGTACAAGAGATAGGAAAGGAAAATGACAGACAAATGGGCAGGAGACATATTAGTATTTACAGAGCACATGTATATGCCAGGAACTGAACTTGGTGTTTACGTGGTTACTCCTGACACAGTCCCACAGGGTGGGGGTTACAGTACCTATTTTATAGATGAAGAAACAGGCTAAAAGATGCCAAGAGACTTACCTAAAGTTATAGTGCTGGGGAGTGTCAGAGCTATTGAGTCCAAACTATTAGTGTGGCTGCAGCCCAGACTATGTCCTCTCTACTATTTAAAATTTTGTTTTCATAGGAGTGACAGGCTCTCCTTGGGGTCACTGAGTCCAGGGCTTCTAAAAAATAACCTCTACCTGAATTACTTGATGAGTTTCTAAGACACAGACTTCTGGACCTTATCCTGAGAGGTTTCAATTCAGTGGGTCAGGGCCTAGAATCTATATTTTAAGTCTGCCTTGGGAATCTAATGTGTCACCAGGTTGAGAATCATGGATCTAGTCAAATTTTACCAGGGGTAACCAAGACCCAGGAAGATGGAGTGACTTCTAGAGATGGTCTAGAGATGGCCTGGGTGATGCTTTTCTCACCCTGTCTTACTCTCCCCGTCCCAACACTTAAAGAAGCAGAAAAAAACAGTAAGCCCCAATCAGGTAGACTAATACTGGGCTATTTGACATCTGAGTGGAAATAGAAAAATCTATCCAGCATTTCTGATTTTTATCCAGATAATTACCATTTATCTGAGCGTACAAATTTGGCAATTAACTGGCTCATTTGGCAAATGTCACAGCTGATGGTCCATTTGGTTAATTTAAGCTAGGAGAAGATCACGGCCCAATCTTTGATCTCCCCCTTTCCTGGGGGCAGTGAAAGTACATGTATTCAGGTAAATGTTCAGGTGCATCTGTACCTGAAGGCCCCATCCAGGCTGAGGCACCACAGCTGCTGTGTTACTTTCTGCTCTCAGGAAAACCTCCATTCCCCCAAGGCTGGAAAGATTTCAAGAATGAGTGGCCTATACAAGAACCATCTCAGGCAGCAGAGCCAGAGGCAACCAGACAAGTGGGAGAGGGAACAAAGGAGGCATTTAGGGACAGACCTGGGCAGGGTAAAGGGATTAAAATGGAGAATAGGAGGAAGTCAAGA
This sequence comes from Cynopterus sphinx, assembly GCA_030015415.1. NCBI lineage: Eukaryota > Metazoa > Chordata > Mammalia > Chiroptera > Pteropodidae > Cynopterus > Cynopterus sphinx. The sequence goes on along the minus strand of CM057390.1, from coordinate 35,898,721 downwards.
GAGAGGGGTAGACAGGCTGCTGTGATGACCTGAGGCCCTATCAGAAAGCAGGGACTTTAATCACCTTCCAAGGGAGGAGGGAGAGAGGGAGAGAGAAAGCTGGGGCCTTAGGGGGCAATGAGAAAGTTATGGGGAAGAAAGGGGTAACAACAGGAGGAAGAGGTAGAATCACCAAATTGTACCACCTGTGAATGGAGGAGCCTGAGTGGGCTGAAGTAGTAGGAATAAAGGGGAAGGACAATGTCTTGGAAGATACAGAGAATAGCTTAGTGGTTAAGAAGCCACATAATAGAATCTGAGTGCTGTTGCATCTTGGCCTTATCATTTTCTAGATATGAGAACTCAAGCAAGCTATACCATCTTTCTAGGCCTTGGTTTCTGTATTTTAAATGAGGATAACACTACTTACCTCCACAGAGGATTTTGCAGATTAAAGAAGAAATGCCTGACACATAGTAGATGCTTAATAATACTATTAGTGTCTTTTCTTCCGTAGAGTTGCAGGAGAACCCAATATCTTTGGAGCCTTCCTGTGCTATATTATTTTCTATATCTTGCCTTTTCCAGCAGGGGTATTGGCAAGAGGTCAATAAATGCTGGATACCTCTCCAGAGGTTTCATCTCAAAATCTCCTCATCCCAGAGGTGAGAAAGAATAGTTCTACAAGCCCTGAGTTTTTAGTCAAAGGTCCCTCCCAAGATCCTGCTGTGTCCTGGAAGTCTGGTCTTGCAAGGGGTGCTGTAGAAGAAAAAGCCCCTCCCAGTCTGTATCTGACTTCCCTAGTGTCCCAAAGGAATAAGAATAGTCTCTCCTACACACTGATTCTTCTGCCCACTGCTGCAGACAGGGAGTCCACTTTGGACCCTGCCCTTACATGGTTCATCTAGCCACCTCTTCCTCCTCCCCTCAGGTCACTAGCATACACCTTTAGTTCTTCTTTTTACACCTCAGCTAACCTCACCACCATCCTCTCTCCCTCTCACACAGATGGGCTCCCAGGGACTGACTCCCTCTGCCCTTGGTCTAGGCTCTTTATTGTTTTAAACCTTATTGGATTCTCCTTCCTCTAACTTCTTGGCAAATGCATCCATGCTTATCTAGGTATGACCTTTCCTCACCTGCAGGCCTTGATAGCCTCATCCCCCCACATAGCTCCTAATAAGTCACCCTTAGCACCTCTGCCCACTCTAGACACATGACTCCTCTAGCCTTCACTTTCTTTGGTCAAACCTTCTCCTACTTATAGGTGTTTAGTTCACACTCACCCCCTTTTTCTTACCTTCATTCTGATTTCCCCAGTATCCTCAAATCTTCATAATCCACCGTCAAAGCCTCTATTTTGCATCTTTGATCTAAAGTCTTAACCTTCCCAGCCTTTCTATGCACATTTCACTGTATATCCTGACAGTGTATACATTACACCTGGACCCCAATACTAAGCACATGCTCTGCTCACCAATGAGCACTGAGACCTCACCTGATCATACTTGTCTGCTCCTGTTTCTCACCTGCTTGCCAGCCTGTCACACTGCACTCATCCCTCTGAGCTTGGTCCATGGAATGTGCTCCAATCAACAGTGACAGTGGGACCACTAGTCAGTGTTTTATTTGTGCCAGGCATCTTATGAGAGCTTCACTTCCCTGATCACAGTTCATTGAACAATATTCCTGAGAGATGGTCCTTTTACTACATCCATGAAAGAGAGTGATTGAGGCACAGAGAAATTAGGTTTTTTGGAAGGCCAACTGCCTGGAGGTGATAGTCATGGGATTTAAGCTTTGGACTTCCAGTCCTGTGCTCTGTATGACCTTCCTTCTGGATTCTTCAAGCTTACTTCATGAAAAGGCTGCCCTTCCTCCCACCCCAACCAGGCCTGGAGTGGGAGTGTATGCATTTATATTATCTGCTTTCCTGTCCATCAGACCTTGTTTGGGAGATGGTAGGGTTGGGAATGAGAAACTCAAGTGCCAATTCCTATATCACTAGCTGAGTTAGGAGGCCTCTAGCTATCCCATCAACCATAGGCCAGTGCAGTTTCCTGGGGCAGACATGTTGCCAACCTTTTGGTCCCTTTCTCAGGGCTCAGATCTGCCTACCAGACCCAGACTTCTTGGACCTTCCAGGCCACTGGATCTGTCAAATGCTGTGTTCTGGGCTTTCAATCTCTATGTCCTCAGAGAGTGTGAGGGTTCAGTCTTCACTGTTCACAATGCAGTCTTACTGTTTTTTTTCTCTTCATCCTCCCACCACTGTGTCTATTTGCAGCTGGCTTTTTCTCAGCCTTTTTCCAGAGATCAAGCCAAATCCCCATCCTCAACTCCTTTTATTCTGTTCCTCTTGACAATCATTTTCCATCTCTCATGATGGCAGTTTTGATGTGGGATTTCTAACCTACTGTTGGCAGGGCAGATGCCTACTGAGAAAAATCTAGAGTCTCCTAGCTGGAGAGCCCAGGAGTAGGTGGGGCTAAGCAGTGGAATCAGGGGCTTTCTGTTGAGGAGCTCTGCAGTGCTTTCCTTAGGTATTTTCCACCAGCTCCCCAGCTATCTGGGCATCTTTTTCAAACAACCCAGGGAAGCTCTCTTCATGATCAATCCACTTGGCTGGGTGTCTGCAAAAGTTCCTCATCAGTACTCACTTTGGCTGAGTGAAGCAGTCAGGAGGTATCGTGTGCAGTAAAGTCTGCTCAGGTCTCCTTGCCGACAGAGAGCACATTCCTTATTGTTTGTGGCTCCCTCATCTTGACTACTCCTATGGGTTCTTCAAAGAGACAGTTGTAGAAAGGGGTGTGATTCTGCCTTCAAAACCCATTGTAGTGTGGAGACCTGGAGCATTCAATACCTTCTTGAATACCTCGATCTTTCTGCCCGTCAGGTGGAGATTGCCCATCTGACTTCTAAGCTGGAAGGTACTTTGAGAGCACTAGTGGGAAGCATAGCAGAGCAAAAGCTATGCTGCTTGGCCTGCCTAAAGTGGATTGGTCTTAGCTACATGCCTCCCCTTTTGTCTCTGTTGTAGCTGCTTTTTAGAGAAGAGCATTTTTCCAAATGGAAGGAAAGTATGGACATAAGATCTCATATCCCAGCATGCTCCTGATAAATCCTCTTCCTAAGCCACCCCAGACCCTGACAGTTAATGTCCTCCCCCTGAATAGGGATCCCTAGAACCCCTCTTGCTCTTTTCTCATACACACATCCCTGTCTCACTCATTAGCCTCTCTCCTGAATAAAAGCTCCTATCTTGCCTAAACTGCAGAACACATTCCCTTTTCCATAAACAGGTTTATAGCTGTGCCTGCCCAGACAGAGTCCCCATCAGCAACAAGGCTAGATCCAGCTTGCAACACAGACCCCACGTCATACCATAAAAATGTTGCACACTGTTTCTGCCATGGGACACTCCCTGGGCTGGGCTGGGTTGGGCTGAGTTGAGCTGGGTCCCCTTCCTCCCCTTAGCTTGAAAGAGGCAGGAGGTTTCTTTCCTCTTCCCATTGGCTCCAGGTCCTTTGAAAGGAGTTGGAACCCCATAAATGGGCCTCCCTCCTGCTCACATTGAGTAGAGGGGACTTGCAGAAGTTTAGCCCTTCTAAAGACATAGCTGGGGTGTCCAACACTAGAAGTCTGAGTTTATAGTGAGTGCTTTTGAATCCTTGGTAACTGGCACAGTGCCTGGCATATCTGAGGTCTTGAAGAGTGTTTGATGAATGGAGGGCTGAATGGATGAGGAGTGAGCCCTATCCAAATTTGCTACCTAAGTGGACCCATTCCCTGATTCTCTGGTTCTCTTCTGCCTCCTTCCCTGACTTCTCCTCCAACCCTGCCCCTTCCCTGCAGACAGAGCTGTCACTTCAAAAAGAGCAGTTGCAGCTCAAGATCATTGAGATTGAGGATGAAGCTGAGAAGTGGCAGAAAGAGAAGGATCGCATCAAGGTAAGCAGTCCTCAGGCTTCTCTCTTGCTGTTCTCTTACCTGCCTGAAGGAAGGCAGACCTCCTGTTTAAGGTCTCAGGCCCACATTTATATCTTACACTTGTTTCTTCTGGATTCTACCTCCAGCTTTAGCATTTCTACCAATTCCCCTCTAAATCTGGGCTAGGCATCCAGGTGGGCTCTTGCCCATTACCTAACACCCATTTTACCTCATTCCAGCAAATAAAGATGCTAGACCAACCTGTCTTCCAATGTTTCCATTGTCTGCTATGCCCATTAGAATACCCAGCCACCAAATGCATGTCATTTTTTTTTTTTTACTTGTGACAGTGTGGCTAGATGTATATCTGCCATAGTTTGAGTAATTGCAACCGTAGTCTGAAATCATTAACTCTTGACCCTGGCCACATAAACACCCATCAAATCACTTTATGAGTGATGTTTGATCCTGGTTGAGGTTTCAATGAGCACACCCTGACTCATGGGAGCAGTTCTGGGCCCACGGAGTTGCTCAGTGGTAGAATGGCTGTTGGAGAGAAGCCACAGATAGATAAAAGGTGGACTGTGAGAAAAAAAACTGGCCATTTCTCTCAATAGATGGCATCCCTCAATGATGCCTTTGAATGAGATTCTCAGCCAAACAGGCTTGCTGGATTAAGACAGTAGAAATTCCTTGAATCTGTGTTGGTAACCTAAAGGTGCACAAGAAGTAATTTTAAAACCCTAGGGCTTTAAAATTACTAAACTCTTTTTCCTCACTCCCCTACTCTGGACCCAGAGTTTCACCACCAATGAGAAGGCTGTCTTGGAACAGAACTTCCGGGACCTGGTGCGGGACCTAGAGAAGCAAAAAGAGGAAGTAAGGACTGCACTGGAGCAGCGGGAGCGGGATGCTGTGGACCAGGTGAAGGTGATCGTGGATGCTCTGGATGAAAGGGCCAAGGTGCTGCATGAGGACAAGCAGACCAGGGAGCAGCTGCACAGCATCAGTGACTCAGTGCTGTTTCTGCAGGTGACAACACTCTTCCACCATTCAATCCCTCAATCTTCCCATCCACTTTATCAGATCCTTGTTCATTATCCATCCATCCACCCATCTATCCATCAACCATTTATTCATCTATCAATCTAACTACCCATTCATCCACCATCCACCAGCCATTTATTACTCACCCACTCATCTAGCCAAGCTTTTGTTTTTTAATTTTTATCTTTCAATTAGAGTTGATGTTCAATATTATTTTATATTAGTTTCTGATGTATAGCATAGTGGTCAGACATTTATCTAAGTTTCATTCCATCTATCCAGTTAATTTTTTCATCCAAGCCATTTCCCTACCTAATCCAAAGATGGCACACAAATATCACCTTGTACCAACTTTGATTGATACATACTAACAGTGCCCCATGCACAGAAGAAAAAAGTTCTGTGATTAATTAGTGACACTTGTTTCAGGTATAGGAGAGTGGCAGATGAGTGTTGCATATTTGTCATCCTTGGTCTTGTCTGTTTGTCTGTCTGTCCATTCATTCATCCTCATTCTCTTAGTGTTTGGGTACTAGTGCATGCATGCCCAGTACTCTCTATTAAGTGTTAAGAAGAATAGAGAACTATAAGACATGGTTTTTGCCTCAAGGAGCTGCAATCTAGCCGGGAAGATAAGGCGTATATAATTAGAGAACAATATAGAAGAGTGTATAATTAAATTATAAAACATGTGATTCATGAGATAAGTGCCTAAGGAATCTCTGAGGAAGGCAAGCAGGCTGCAGTAATGTAAGACAGATTTGTGGAGGAAGTGGAATTTAATTGGGTCTTGAAGGCCAGTTAGGATTTGAGAAGAAAGAGGGATTCTCCAGTGAGCGAGAAGGGAAAGGAGACATGCAAAAGTGTAGGATCAGGGTTGAGTGAGACATGTAAGGGTGGAGATACCATTATGACTGACATGCAGTGCTCTGATAATTCCTTGTGTTTCTTTAGTGCTTCCACTCCTAAAGTCTTCACAACTTGTGTTACCCTCAAACTCCTTGAGGCAGGCACAATGTGCCCAGTTTTGGAGATGAGAACCATGTAGTCATATATCTGACTGCTAGTGCTATCAGGGGTGTTAGCATGTAGTAAACCTTTCATATTACAGAAGAATCTCATGCTCAATGAGGAGAAATGGAGCTAGTTAATAGCAGAGCTGGATCTAGAACCCATCTCCTCTGTCTCCCAGTGCTGAGGCTTCCAGCTGGACTGTGAGAGCCTCTTGCAAAGTAGGGTCCCAAAAGCTTCTAAAGCTTCTAGAGATTAATAGTTTCTTTCCTTTCTTGGTAGGAATTTGGTGCATTGATGAGCAGTTACTCCCTCCCTTCACCCCTTCCCACCTATCACGTTCTGCTGGAAGGGGAGGGCCTGGGGCAGTCACTTGGCAACTTCAAGGATGACCTGCTCAACGTATGCATGCGTCATGTTGAGAAGATGTGCAAGGCAGACCTGAGCCGTAATTTCATTGAAAGGAACCACATGGAGAATGGTAGGTTCCCTCTTGTGGGCAGGCTCCAAGGCCATGAACATTTTTCTCCCAGGTCAATTCCTGCTGCCTGGTGTAGGGTTGCATCCAGCCAGCTGGCCCTTTGTTGTTTCCAGGCACCCATTGTACCAAAAGTATTGGGAATAGGATTCAGGGATTGTAGTCCCTCACTGAAATTGCTACCAAGGCTAGGCAGCCATTACATGGAGCCTCCAGGGCAGAGAGCATCTGGACACTAGCCGCCCAAAGGTCTCTCCTCTGGGACTATTCGTTAGAAATCAGGGATTGGTTTCATTCAGATCTGATTGTCAGGCCCAATCCAGCTGTTTTTGTGGATGTTGCCACTTGTAAGGGCCAGACTCCAAACCAGTGACTTTGCAGACTCTAGTAGATGTGACCTATAACTGTATTTGTGCTTGGACTAAAAACTTGCCTGTCTCTGTGGCTGTGCTCAGTTGTATTGAGACCAGAGCCTGGACTTGTCTGGTAAGTTGGGCTGGGGACTGTAGAATACAGCATGTCTCGATGACTTAATAGCTCCCCTGAAGTCAGCTTCTCTTTTGAGTCATGCTGTACTCTGTGGAGGCCAATTGAATCATCTCTCAGAAAGCCTCTGAACCCGAGAAACTACTCTGTTAAGTCTTTGTCCACCAGTCACAGCCCAACCCCTTTAGGGCCTGAAGCCTAGACACTTTCCCCAAGGCCCTGCCCTAGGTCCAACATCGGCCTTGAAGATGCAACCTAATTAATGACTTCCAGCTCCAAACACACCAAAGGAAATGATTCCTGTCTTTGGTCTTTACATGGAGCATGTGAGTCTTTGGGAATGAGAAGGGGGTAATAGTGTGCAGAAGTGCCTGGTTTAGGCAGCACCTGTATATCTTGGTGATGGTGACATTGCACAGTGTCCTGTGAAACTGGGGTACACTCAGTCATACCTGAGAACCAATAAGTTATCATAGCAAGACAATCATTTTGCTTTAAGTGGCACTTGGGTCTTGAAATTCTCCTTTAATGATAATGGTAACAGTACTCATGCTGATGGCTGACAGAAATTGAGTGTTCCTTGTATGCTGGCTTTGAGCTCTTCACTTACAGTATCTTATTTTCTCTGTAGGATATTTTGAATTTCACAGAACAGAAGGCTGAGGATTAGAGAAGTTTCTTTTCACAGGGTACACAGCTAAGCAAGGGCAACAGTTGGGGTTTACACTCTGCTACTCAGCCTCTACAGTCTTCTCATCTGAGAAACTGCTGTTGCTGGTGGCCATGCAGAAGGGTTGGAGAATGTGATGATCCCAGTCCATGGGGTACAAGCCTGATGGAGGAGCCCCACAGCTGAGGTCTTGCCAGACATAGGAGGGTGGCCCTGACTGGCTCGGGGAGGCCTGTGAGTCTCACAGGGAATCCCCACCTGCTATCTACCCACAGTGCCATTTCTAGGTCAAGATTGTCTTGGCCACGGCCTCTATGCAGGTATGGCTCTGTACCCTGTGCAAGGTATGTAGGGAGGTGGCCACCTGGAGTTGGGTTGGATGCTGCTGATGTCAGCTGCCCTGCACCTGGGACTCAATATTGGTTTTGGTTACTACTACATCTCTGTTGGAAATGTGTTTGGCTGTAGGAGGCTGAGGATGGGTGGTTTGTGAATCAGACCTTGGAATGACCATTCTCTTCTACCTGAAGCAGGCCTGCCCCCAAAACCATTCTATTGTCAAAGGCCTGGGAGCCGAGAAATAACAGCCATCTGGTATTGGATTTGAGGAAAGTGGCAAGGGAGCTGGGCCAACACCTAGGAGGACATTTGTTTATCATAGAGTGCCTACTCTGTGCTAGGGCCTGCTAAGCATAGGTAACGAAGATGAAAAATGTGAGTCTGAGCCACTCATTACTCCTCTTGCCTAGGAGAGAGAAATGGGCAGATGGAAATTAGGAGATGGGGAAGTAACAAGAGAAAGGTATAGAGTAGAAGGCAGCTGGGGAAGGCAAGCACTGAGTCATAAATTTGAGTTTGGGTATCTGCTGATGGGCATATGGATGGGAAAAGGAGTCAGTGCCTCGTTTGAGCAGCTCACTCCCCCTGCACACCCCTGGCCATGGAGGCCAATGCTGGGATGTCATTCCACCCCCTGGGGCTGCCCACAGTGGCTGGAACAAAGATAGAAAGTAGGGCAGGGCTCCACTTACTGGCGCTTATTGGCCATGTGACATTGGACAAGTGACTTCACTCTCCTCTTGAGCCTCCATTTCCTTATCTGTTACATGGGGATGGATATTCATAGCAGTCCAAGAGTTGATGTACACATCAAATAAGAAATGGATATTAGTAGCAACTCATAAACTGCAAAGTGCTGTGCACATGATCTTACTGCAGATCCTTTAGTCCCCCAGGAGTTCAAAAGCAGAGGAGATACTGAGCAGGACACTACCTTCTCTAAAGTTAGGGAGCCTTGCTTCTCCCTGAGACAGAGGGAGCTTTGTGCTGACTCAGCTATTTCTCCCATGGCCCCTCTGCTGACCTTACCTCTCTCCTTCCCAGGGGGTGACCATCGCTACATGAACAACTATACTAACAGCTACGCAAGTGAGTGGAGTACACCAGATACCATGAAGAGATACTCCATGTACCTCACACCCAAGGGTAAGGGAGAATATTCTGCCGTTCTGTGGAGAAACTCAGCCAGGATCCCCCCGGGTGGAGTAACTATTCTCAGTTTGCCTGGGATGGTCCTGGCATGTACCTGTTGTCCCAGTGTAATCATTAACAGGGCCTCCTCTCACTCTCATAAGCATCCTGGTTTAAAAAACAAATTATCTGGCACCCTGCTTCTCAGGGGCTTCTTTCTCCTGTGACACAGACAGTCCCCATCTGCCTGTCACCTCTAGCCCGGATCCTCCTCTCTCTTTCTTAATAGAGGGTCTCCTGGATGCTGGTCTCACCTGCTCTGATCTGCCACGCCAAGCTGTGTTTTTCTTCTCCTGCTTAGGTTTTTGTTGTCCTGTGTGAGGGCTGGCTCCTCCAGAATCATTCTGCTCCTCAAGGGCAGGGAGGCTGGTCTTCTGAATTTTCTCACCACTCCCTCCTTATGCAGTGTGGGGTGGGGGTGCTGTGCAATGCAGTCTGACCCCCTCAGCCCTCCTCTGGACCCTGCAGAGTCCTGCCCTGCAGGGGTGACAACCTGGGTGAGGGAATAGACCAGTGGCTGCCTGTCCTTGTCCTGTGATAACCAGTCACATTTTTTGCACCAACAACAAACCACAGCAATGCCTGTTTCATGAGGTTGGTATGTCAGGCCCACCGGCTTCAGACAAAGGGTGTGTGTAGGTGTGTGTAGTAGAGGGGGTTCCAGAGAAAAATGGGGTGCGAGGAAAGGAAAGAAAGGATTCATGGGGAAGGCACAAGGGGCTGGGACAGGGGAACTGAGAGTCTTCACTGATTCACACACCTCAGACACACACTCAATGGGAGGGGCTCAGGTAATTGGGAGGGATGAGCTCAGCAGACAGGAACCTCTGCTGCCCTACCCAATTTGAAAACAACACCTGAACATCTTTAGGAGGCCTGGCTAAGCAGCTGGTGCCTGAGTTCCACCCCCTCCTGACTCAACCCCCACCCCTCCTCCACATTCCTGGTGTAGGAGGGCAGTCCTAACCCCTGCTATCCCCAGGGTGCTGCCCTTTCAATCTAGTTCTGCAAGAGGGTGAGCTGCACTAACTACCCTAGAATCCCTTGCCTAGGTCTTCTCTCTTCTAGCTCTCTCTGTCCTCTGAGGACCAGACCCTGATGTGGTATTGAGCCTCCAAATGATTTCTGCTTGACTTCTCTGCTATGTAGAAGACTGAGGGGCATTCAGGCTCTACTACAGGCTGTGGTGAACAGAGCAGAGCAGTAACAAAGGATGGAGGAAGGAACACAGACGGGCCGAGATGTCACCCTGAGAGCCTTGGGCTGGTCACCATCCCCTCAGTACTCCTCTCTGAGAAGAGAAGAGTATGGACTCAAATGCTAGGAGAGCTTCCAGTTCTGTCACTAAGGCAGGCTGTGACATTTGTAAGTGGAAGAAACAGGTTCATCCAGTGTCCCTGCCCCTCTACTGGAGACAGAAAGGAGGAGGAAATTTGCCCTCTGGGAGCTCCCAGCCTCTGGGTAGAGGCAAGGGAAGGGGCAAGGAGAGTCAGCAAGGAGGTCAGGAAGCAAGTCCACTAAAGGGCCACCAGCTTGAGTCTGGGAGCTTTGTGGGTGTGAGAATGAGCAATAAGACTTCTCAGAAGAGTTTAGTCTCCCAGATACTTGAAAGAGGGCAGTATGTTTAGTAAAGGGGCATGGTTGTGATGGGCAGGAGGCACTGGGGGGAGAGAGGAATGAAGAACCACTGAGGTGCAAAGGTTTAGAGAAAGGACCAGCAGGTGGTGGGCCAGATGGGATGGAACTTGGAGGGGTGTGGCATCTAGTTAGGCAAGAGGGAAGGAGCCATCGAAGGATACTGACACAAGCAGGGAGCATGTTTTCTTCATCTGTAAAGTGCGGGTATGGCTCTCATTCTGCCATCTTCTCAAGATATATGTGAGAGCCTGAATTTGGGGTGGTGACGGTGATAGCATCTGGGCAGTGTCAGGCTCCCATCCCTGGAGAGAAGCACCTGGGTCATATTCGTGGGCACTGGCTCATCAAACCCCTCACTTGGCCAAGGGTCTAATGCTTCTGCCCACTTCACTGTTACCATTTCCTTCCTCACAGAAACCCCACCTCCTAGCCTATGGGGTCTTGGTCACATAGAAACTGGCTCAGGAAGGGAGTGTTGTCTTTTCAAGCCTTTGGTGATTCTCAGAGTTCCTAAGTAGGGTTACCATATATCAGTCTGTCCAGGATTGTCCAAATTTATACCTGGTACTCCTGGCATAATTATCAGGGGCCCCCCTTCAACCCTTAAAGTGTCCCAATTTAGAGAGTAAATGGAGTGATCACCTTATTCTAGATCCAAAGGAGCTGTCATAGTAGTGGAACCCAGGTCCAGGGACAGGCAGTAGACAAAAAGTCCTGCCTAACACCCTTCGGGTCAGAGGTCCCTAATTGAGCCAGAATTACCTTCCTTTGGTGACAGCTACTCCTTTGCTTCACAGGTGGGGCCAGGACATCATACCAGATGGCATCCCCTGGCCGCCTCTCCAAGGAGGTCAATCAGAAGAACTTCAACAATCTCTATGGTATCAAAGGTAGGGAATTGCTCACCTTGAGTGTGGGCATGGCCTGTGTGTGGGCAGGAGATGGGAGTTGGGGAGGGGAGTAGGACTTCCCAATTTAAGGTGAATGTGGATATCTGGGTTGCAATTGCAAGCTCAAAGATGGGTGGGAAGGGGTCCTACTGAGCTTCGGGCGGGGGGGAGTGTGGTGTCTATATGTACACGTGTGACATTGTTATTTAGGCTGGAAGAAAGGCAGGTGGACGCCTCAGCATCACTGAAAACCCCTGAGTCCATGTGATTTTTCCCTGAAGAATAATAGGTCAGGGAAAGTGGAACCTGGGGTTAGGTATGGAGAGTTTCCTTAATGATTATCAGGGCACAAGGAACCACAAAAGAACCTTTAACTGATCTGCGTACCTCTGTGTTGAAAAATTGTCCTATGGTTGAGACAAATTAGTGTAGCTGCAAATGGAAAAGATAGCATGATATGGAGTGGGTCCATCCCTGGAAGGCCATGTGAGGTGAGTGAGCAACATGACCTAAAGACTTAGAAGTGGTTAAATAGGAGTGGAGATGTGCCTTCTCCAGGGAGAACTGGAGGGACTACTGAGGGCTCTGCTGTGCTGAGGGCAAGGCTGTGCACTCAACAGACCTAGGTTCTGGGAGACCCTGGTTTCATCCTGGGGTGCTGGGAGCATGGCAGCTATGTGCAGAGAAGGAGGAGACTAGGCCAACTTCTCCAGAGTCCCTGCCTCAGACACAGCACTGGAAGATCTGAAGAGGCAAAAAGTGTGTGCAGGGGATATTCTTTAGAGGGGACGAGATCTCAGAAATCTGGAGGGTCAGAGTCACCTAGGGACTGGGCAATGCCTACGCTTCTATTGCCAGGATTGTATTCACATTGTATCATCACATTCAGGAAAGGAAAGACTGTGAGCTCTGTGAGGGCAAAAGCTAGGTCTGTCCTATTTGCCGCTGTATTCCCAGAGCCAGAAGAAGGGCTTAGGAAACATTTATTGAAAGAAAGATTGCCTAATGAATGAGTGAATGAACGGGCAAGTCACATAGCCTGCTAGAGCCTTGGGGGATATGCTCACTGAGTGCCATGCTATAGAAGCTTCCTGAAGTCCATGTGGGAAGGATTTTGTCCTGGGGCAGGTGAGCAGCCCCAGCCATCTCTGACAGCTGAGCCCAAAGTTTAGCCCCAGCCCTCCTGTGGGCAGCTGTGGGAGAAGATCTCCAAGACAAGGCACTCTACATGGAGTGAGCTTGATAGGGAGAGCTCCCGCATGCTTCTCTGGGCCTCTGGGATGGAGGGCCCAACATCTATGGGGACCCTAAAACCTCCCACCTGAATATCCTAGAGGTGTCCCCACTGTCCTGTATACCCTCCCCACTGCCTCCTTTCCTCTATACCACCTGGAGACATGCTAGCAAATGGATATTGTCAGCCCATTTCCCTTGGTGAGAAGAATTCCAAGAGTTGTATTAGCTGCTTCTGTTCTCAAACTTTTGCATGTGTTTGTTTTTATTTGTTCTTTTGCTCATTCATTCATCTATCAATCATGTAATGAGCACCTTCTGGGAACTAGGTTCTGTGCCAGGCATAAACATGATGCTGGCCAGATGGGTATATACCTTGCCTGACGGGGCCCAGTGGGAAAGTGCAACCACAACCCAGGGTGCAAGGGGTGTGAAGTGAAGTGGGGCAGGGGCTGAGGAAGCTGACACCTAAAGACAAAACACATAAATTTGCTAAGGGTGGGGGAGCAAGTCTGTGCAAAAAGACTGGGCAAGAGAGAGCCTTGTGTGTATAAGGAACTCAGAGCACAGCCTGAGTGGAACATTGTGTGATGGAGAAGAGTGAAGAGAGGTGAAGCAGGAAATGGAGACTGCAGTGAGGGATGGGATACATCTCATGAAAGAACTGTGAACTGCGTAGTACAACTTTGTACCTCCATCTGAGGACAGTGGACATTTAGGTAGGGCAGGAACACATCGACACTTTATAGTTTAGAACAACTTTGATGTCAGGAAGGATTGTCATAAGGCATATCTGGAGCCCAGCGGCACCCTGGTGAGGGATGGAGAGACAGTGGCCTCATTCTGCCTCTGGCCCCGCAAGGCTGCCTCTGATGCCCTTCCCTTGCCCCACCAGGTAACTACACGTCCCGGGTCTGGGAGTACTCCTCCACCATGCAGAGCTCTGATGACCTGCCCACTGTCCAAGGCAGCTCCTCCTTCTCCCTGAAAGGTGAGCTTTCCCCGCTTTGCCGTCTGCCTTTCCTGTCACCTGCCAAGCTCTGCTTTGGTTCCTGCTCCCTCACTCACTATTTCCTCACCTTGAAGAGGGCAGAACCTTGGACTAAAAGCTGGAGAGCTGTCTCTATCCATGTCTTTGCCATTGAGGAGGGCTGGGCCACAAGAGCATTTCTCAGAGTTTGTTTTGTCACATACTGGTTCCTAAGGATGCACCATGACAACAGGCCTCAGTATTAGGGAGGTCAGGGCAAGCCACACACTCTATAACTCTCACCCAAGACATCCCCAGGGTGCTACCATCAGGCTAAATTCTGGAGTCTTTCTACTGCAGAAAGTTTATTTAACTTTGTTCATGCAGTGACTCTCAGCCTTGGTTGATCATAGAACTCTGTGGCTATATGGCACATGTCAACATCCCAAAGAGACAGAGCTACTTTTAGAAAGGTGGGACTAGATGATCTCTAAGGACATTAAGTCTGATTCTGCTCCCCAGAATTTTGACACGGCTGAGTAGTCAATGCCTACCATCCCTTGGGATTGAGTCACTTTGAGAGGGCAAGCTTGAGCTAAATCCCAGCTCACAGTGGTGCCCAGAGCCCTCATGTCTCTTTGCTGACCAGCAAAGTGAAGGAAAAAGGAATATGACTAGAGGGTCTCATCCTGCAGGAACCCCTGGGAAACTGAGACTTCTCTTGGCCCATCTGGCTTCTAACAGATCCCTCCCTTCTCTCTGCTTAAGCCCAAGTCAAAGGCCACCCAGAGAGGAAGACAGCCACCTTCAGGTGTGATTTAAAACTTTCATGGTCCTCAGAATCTCCCCATCATGCTGCAGAGCATCCTCTGTAGAAAGCCTTGCCTAGGAGAGCCAAGGCAAAAATTCCCAAATACACCAGGTCCTGCTGGAATAGTCCAGGGACATCTGCTGTTACATTCATTCACACAGATCAGCTCACCATATCTGCTAGGAATGGCCTTGATTGGGGGTTCTGAGCAAGGCTGCACGTGTGCTAGGAGAACCCCTGCCTGTGTGGGTCAACCTGGCCCTGCACCTGCTCCGGCAGCTCTTGGGGAGGGAGAAGACATGCTCTGAGTGCAGGCAGCATTGAGCAAGGGCTATGGAATGGAAGTGCTATGAAATGGAAGTGCTCCAGAGGTGTGACTCCTCTGGCCCCTCCTGAGACCAGCACCGTGCTGCTAATACCTCTCTCTCTCCCAGCAGGCACAGGGAAAGTCCCCTATCAATTTGCCAGCTTGGGACAGGCCACCATAGAGTTTTCCAAACCATTGGACACCAGTGGGCTGTTTAAAAATTATCCCGGTACCTGTTTGTTTCCAATCCCACCCCTTTCTCTCCTATAGTGGGGCAAGTGGGACAGCCTGTGGGAGTCTCTGCCACTTCTAGGGTATCTTGGTTCCTACTCCCCAGAGCCCCCTGGAAGAGGGATGAATGTCCCACTCCCCTCATCTCTATCCTTACCTCTCTCATGGCTGGCTGGCAGGCATGGGATTTTCTTTCTGGGAACGGAGGAGTGAGACCTGAATTCGCCCTCTCTCAGTCTCCCACTAAGGACCAGGGGAACCCTCTCTTTCTAAGGTTGGCCCATCCGCAGATGCAGGGAGAGACCCAGGTTCTCTGCTCTGCCTCTGCCTCCTTGCTAAGTGCCAACCCAGGAAATAGCCAGCTTGCTGGGATCCTGGCAGTGCTGCAGGTGACTTCTGGGTCTGACCAGCTTATTGTCCGTAAGATCAGGCCAAGATAGGGCCTTGGGTTGTCCCAAGCAAAGACAGATCTTGTTTGTTCCTTGAGCTCTGTGCCCAGGTCACAGCCTATTCTTTCCCAAGCACCACTGACTATCCTTGCAGGGGGGACAGCTGACACAGAGTGCTTTTTATAATTTTGTGGACAAGAGCTCCTTAAAGATCCCACTGGGGAGGTGTTGGCAGGTAAGCCCAGGGAGCCTTGCCCTGTACCTTCAGGACCAGGCCTAGATGGTGCACTGTGCTCCTTGGGTTCAATGTCTTACCCCTGGACTACAGACACATGGCAGATTACTGCCTCTCTCTGGATCTCGGCCTCTTGCTTCAGAAGCAGGGGAGAGGTAGCAGAACAGTGTAGGAGAAACATGAGGGTGGGTTTTGGAGTCTAACAAAATCTGAGTTCAAGTCCTGACTGTTGCTTATTATCTGTGCAATCTGAGTAAACTGCTGAGCTCACAGAAATGGAGTGGAGATTCAGCGAGACATATGCAAAGTCCCAGCATGTTGCTTGGCATGATTGGGGCCAGTAAATGGGGAGGCTTGTCAATGTAGCACAGGAGAGTTGCTAGGAACACCTCCTGGTGGAAATCCTGGAGGCTGTGCTCATGAAGTCTTTCCTGGCCTTAGAGGAGGGGAGGGGTCAGGGCTGTGAGTCTTCAGGCTAGGTAGGGAAATCTCCATAGAATGGTATAATCCTGACCTCGATTTGGGTGCAACACTCCCCTGCTGCCTGGATCAGCTCAGCTGGCCTGTTCTATCTCCTCTTTTCTGCCTTGGGGCCTCGCCCTTTGGCCAGCCTCCCCAGGATTTCCCATCATGGGGGGTCCCTAATCGCTGGACACCTCTTCAGGTGTGGCTATACTTAGTAATGGGCTGGATGAAGCTTGGTGATGACTTTGGAGATGGCATCTGTGTCCTGGGGCCCCAACTACCTGGCCATGCTCCCTCTGACTGGAGCCTTCTATCTTCCCAGGTTATCCCTCCCTCATGAGGAGCCAGAGCCCCAAGTCCCAGCCCCAGACTTGGAAATCTGGAAAGCAGACTTTGCTGGTGAGTAAGGGGCCACTAGGCGTGCCCACCTGGGCACAGGCATGTCTAGATTAGGCATGGAATAAGGGCAACTGGTCATCACCTGCCCAGGATGTGTGGGAGGATGTTGACCTTTCTGGGTCATGGGGTAGAAAGAGAGGTAGCAGTGGCCTGAATATCTCCATTGCAACAAAGGGTAATAGAAATCCAGGGCTTATAGGCAAGGGGTTAAACACGGATAAACATGTACTTTTGGGCCTCAGTTTACTAATCTATAAAATGAGCACCCTGGTTTTTAAAAATATTACAAATAGTTGTTGGAGACCTATGTTTGTTGAATGATGGCTTGGTCCTGCCAGTTCTAGGTATGTAAAATTCTCAGTCCAGTGGACAGGCACTCTAGAGATGAGTCCTACCTCTTTGGGGCCTGTTCTCCAGCTCTGACAGCATAGGGGCAATTGGGGTGATAAAATGGTGAGGTAGAGGCAACAAAGTGAGGAACAGGTATATTTAGGTTTCAATAGCTAATGACTTTGAGCTGCACAAGCAAAAAGCATGGCCTTGAAGTCCCGCCACTTGCTGGCTGTGGGATCCTGAGCAAGTCAGAATCCTCTTTGGAACTCTTGTTTCTTCATGTTTATAATGTGGTGCTGAGATAAGGTAACCTGTGGTACCCTATAGTCCTGACATGCCTGACTCTTGCCCAAAACCTCAGCAATCAGGGATTGTTCTTCACATGTTGTGTCCCTGCCTCCACGGATGCTTCTATCCTGAAGGCCCATGCCAGGCCTTGCTGAAGGAGTCAGCCAGCTGGCCTGAGATGTGGGTGACATCTGATGAGGACAGGGGCTGGAATCCACAGTTCCCCGCTGGCTTTGCATTTGGAGGTCAGAGCATGGGGAAGTGATTTGCTCTGTGTTGCAAAGAGTGACTGGGGCTTGTTTAGAAAGAGTCTTTAATTTGCTGGTGATAGGAGCTAAGTGATCATGTATATAATTTAGAGCTGGGCCCAGGGGCATTGCAGGAGCAGGACTGCAAAATACAGATATGGGGAGAAAATAGAAGCTTTCTGTTCCTGGACTTGGTCCTCCCCTTTCTACTACATATTCTCCCATCTCTCAGACTGTGTCTCAGAAGAGAAGGCTCCTCACCACCTTGAGATGCCTGGCAGGACAGGAATCTGCTAAGAGAGTAGTAGCAGATAATAATGTGTGAAGAGCTCTGGTCCCAGCCATTTCATGAATTTGCACTGTGACCTCCTGTGAATCCTTCTTCCTCTGTACCTCACTTTCCCAATCTGTAACATGAGTCACATGACTGGAATGACTTCATAGCCCTTCTAAATTTCATGTGCTGTAACCATGAACCAGGGAGGGAATGGGTGGGCAGGGCAAAGGGAGAGCACCCTGCCCAAATGCCGTGAGGCTCTCTGTTCCTGCCAACCTATCACTCTGTGCTCCTAATAAGAGAGTTCACTGACTTCTGACCCATTTTACTGACCCAGACTTCCTGAAAGAAAGGCCATAGTCATTGTCAGGTCTATTCACTTTGCCTTATTGAATTCTTGCGGATCCAGGCTGGCACCTGGGAGGTCAGAAGACCTGGTCCAGACTCTGTTCTGCCATTAAGTAGCCGTATAACTTTGCCTGTGTCATTTCCTTCCCTGGGTCTCTATCTCTTCCTTTGTTTAATTTCATCACAGATTGGCTAAGGACTCAACCCCACATTCCACAGGTCACCTAGTCATGCTGTGAACCAAACATAGGCAAGTTAGTACAAGCAGATACAAGTTTATAGGCTAGCAAGGCCAAGGGAATAATATCCTTACTACCTCTGTACTGAGATCAGTTGGTTGTTTGCTGGGCCCAGTCACTGGCCCAGCTCAGGGATAAAATCACTTCTGGAGACCTTCTTGGGGTCTACGGTGCTTGGAGGGATAAGCAGCAGCTAAAACGTGCTCTTTTATTTCAGCCTGGAGGGTGGTTTTTTAGGCCTCTAATGAAGTGATTAGGAAGAGAGGAGGAACACTGATTTCATGAAATTGCTGCAGGATATAATACATAGAGCTGGTGGGCAAGTTGTCACTGGTTCTGTCCTGAGAGACACTCCCTGAATCCTGATAAGGAGGCAGGATGAGAGAGGTGGTGCGTCTGGGGTGGATACCCATGGTCTGTGTTGGGCTGGTGCAGTTGTTTTGTCCTCTCTGTACCCCCTTTGTCAGGGAGAATTATGAAGAGAGCAGAAGCAAAGACTTGAAGCCCTTGACACTCAAAACATGTTTGGGAGACATGGGCTAGGGTGAGAGGTAGATTCTGGAAGTGTATTGCTGGAGCTCAAATCCAGGCTCCTCTACTTACAAGCTGGGTGACTTTGGGCAAATTGCTTAGCCACTCTGTGCCTTGTTTTTTATCACCTATAAAATGGGTATGATAATGTTAACCCACTTAATTGGGTAGTTGCACAAATTCCGTTAGTCCATCTAAACAGTTCTATGCAGTTTTGTCGAGTAGAAAGCACTGTATAAATGGGAGCTATGGTGGTGCTGGGAGGGCCTTCCTGGGCCATGCAGAGAAAGTGTGACAAGGGGCTGAGGTTCAAGCTTACTGATGGGAACCAGCTCTAATTAGGATTTGAACCTGGAAACTCTGATAACATTGGAGACCAATCCTGTGACCACACAGGGCAGATAGTGCTTGCAGGTTAGGCCACAGGCCCCTAGAATTGTTGGGGTTCAGACCACTGCTACTTCCTGGGGGATGTTAGGGTAAGATGGGTCTAGCTAGACTGTCATTTGCCCTCCCTAACTACTCTTGTTTCCTACAGTCTCACTACCGGCCATTCTACGTCAACAAAGGCAATGGAATCGGGTCCAGCGAGGCCCCATGAGTTCCAGACAGGCAGGAACGATGCACCACCACCCCTACTCTTCTCGGCTGACCCTGCTGCTTTTGCTACTGTTCTCATTTGGGTGGGAGGGAGCCCAGTCCTGTGCCTAACCTCCCCCAGCACTCTGTTGGCCATCCCGGTCTCCCCTCTCCTTCCCCATTATTCACACTCCATCCAGGACCCTCTCCTGTTTTGAGGCTTCATTGTTCATCATCTTACTTATGCTCAAAGACAAGCATCATAGGGGTGGAAAGTAGGTGGACTTCTCTCCCCTAAGCCACCACCTTCTTCCTCTTGGGCAGGATCACTGGGGTTAGCAGTAGATGCCCACATAGTACCAGTCTGCCTCTTCTTCCCGTGCCCCTATTGTCTTCAGGGTTTCTGGGCATTTCTTTCTAAAATCCCTTGCTCCATGATGCAGTTAGCAGGTGCCTGGCCAAAACAACTGCCCATCTCCCATCCACATGGGCCCACCTTTTTCTTCCCAACAGTGTGGGCTCCATCAGGAGACTGGCCCTATGTGCCCTGCTCTGGTTCTACCTGTTAATGCCAAACCTGGCAGAACCTGAAGCCCTTGGCCACCAGAGAAGGAAACTTCTCAGTGTCTTGGAATCATTCTGCCTGGCCTTGGGTCTCACATTCACCTTGAGTCTGTGGTCCCTGATGATGGGCTCTCCTGGATGACGGGATGATCTTAGCCAAGATTTTCCCCTCTTCTACCTGCTGAGATGAGCAATTCCCTTGGCATGATATAATCTACTCATGAAAATAGCTGCTGGTTGGGGCGGGAGGAGGGGCAGAGAAAATAGCTACTGGCCCAGCTGGCCTGAGAGAAATATAATTTATCTATAGAATTTCATTAGTTTTATAATTTTGTGTTCTCCTGGCAATAGTGAAAGTGGCTGCGCTGGCAACTGCTAGTGCTATTTACAAGAGTGCCTTATTCACTGTCCCCAACCTCATCCACGGCCCCTGTCACAGACAGAATCTTCCTTTTTCCTCTGACTGCCCTCCATGTTGCATGTTGTCAAGAGACTCAGAGCCTTGAGAGGAGGCCAAACCAGGAGCAGCAAGGTGGGGTCATCCTTCCTCTCACAGCCCCATCCAGGTCCATGAGGGCTATGAGGAGGTGGACCAGCTCTCAGGGGTAGGGGAGAGAGGCAGCGGGGGAGACACTCAGCTTGGGCATCCTCCCCAATAAAGCACCAATCACCTATATATTTTTTTGTATTTAATGCATGTTTCTCTCAGAGTCACCAGAGATACTGGCTATAATTCTTCTAAATATACTTTTCCACCTCTGATGGGTGTGTGGTCATCTTCCCTCTTTATTGTAGAAGATGTGACTCCTTTGGGTCTCCCTTCCACACCTCCTACCTCCATCTGAGTCCCTGGGGTATAGTGCAGGAGACTGGACCTTTCTGAGGCAAGCCTCGATTAACAATGAGCAGAAGGGAGGACATGGAATGGTGTTTTGGAGTATGTCTACTACTCAGAGAGCTGTGAGTGCTCAGACCCCCTGACCAGCCTATCCTGAAGTCTCTAGAAGGAAGAAGGGCCCAGGAGTGGCTACACACAGGCTAGAGTACAGGCTCACCAGAGGCTTCAGTACTGAGAGCCTTCTCAGTAGTGGGGATGACTCCCTTGGACAAGGGCTGGCAGGATTGCTGGGCTCCTGATGGGCATGGAGAAAGGAAAGGCCTTCTAGATCCTGGAAACCCAGAGAGGCCTGGAGGGACAGTCAGGGAAAGCTTCCTGGAAGAGGCAACCAAGATAGAAAATATGACTTTGTAGGGAAGAAAAGAACTCACAAGAAAGCCACGTCTTTTCCCTTCGTGTGGCCAGGCCCCTCTAGGGCCCTCCATTCTCATATCCTTCCTTTCTCTACTCCCATTCAGGGGCCAGATCACACCAGGGGAGCAGTCCCCCCGCACCCCCCCACACACACTTAGCGCAAGTTCCTAAGGAACTTACTGCTGGTCCATAGTAGAAGGGCAACATCCTTCCCTCCTCCCTCTCTGCACCCTGCAGGGCCAGCAGCCAGGCTTCCCAGATCTGGGATTCTTGGAATCAGAAAAGGGATGGAAGATAATAGAAGAGGAAGACAGAGGAAAGGAGGGGGAAACAAAAGAGAAAAGTGAAGGGATCTTTGCATCTGCAGAAGACTTTCCTGAATGCTCACTTGGGGCTGTATGGTCTGGGCAAGCTGCTTGCTCTCTCTGGACCTGACCTTCCCCATCTACAAAATGAGGTGTTTTCACTGGATCTTTCCTGAGGCCCTTTCCCGGATCCAATAGTCTGTGTGGCTAAGACTACAGTGAAGGGTGGTTGGAAGGGACTAGAAAATTGAACTTGGTCCCAGATGGGGGCTCTGTGAGCAGGATGTGTTCAGAGCAGGGAGAATTGGACTTCTCAATCCTGAGGCTCTGCTTAATCAACCCAACTGCTCACCTCACCTCTCACTGGCATGAGCCATTTTCAGGCTCTGCTCTGAGCCTGGGTTTTCAGGACCCACCAGAAGATGGACTCTGATATCAGGGGTATTCCACTTCGTTGTCTTAGAATAGTGAGGGCACATGGCCAGAGCTTGGAGGCTAGAAGCAGTTAACTTGAGGAGAGGTGATTGGAATGGAGGGTGAAAGAAAGAAAGTTGGAATTGGGGATACTCTCATTGAAGGGGTTATCTGGGACATTTCATTGTGTGGGCTTCTGAGTTGAAGAACAGCTTGGAGCTACACTGCCTGAGTTAGAATCATGACTGTACCAGTCACCAGCAATGTGACCTTGGGCAAGCCACCCAGCCTGTAAGAGATAAATAGCATTTTAAAAGAATTTTGGGAACAACAAAACTGTGCAAAGCACCTGGCATAGAAAATGCTCAATAATTGAGACATGATGATATTATTACTGTTGAATTATTGACAACAACGACAATATCTAAATATGAGGCCAAGCTTTGGTTTTTTCACCCTTTTAACCTTCTGCACTTGGACAGGAAGGACCCAGTTGGGGCAGCTGTGTAGTTTGCCATCTCATTTCCAGCCAGGGAACCCCTGTAAGGCTCTCTACAGTTCTGAGACATGGACAGCAGATGGCAACATTTCACTGTGGTTAATGGGAGCTAAGTCCCAGACCATTGGTCAGGCTGGTCCCACCCCCTTCCACAAGGTATGCCCCTTTCTCCTCACTTTCTGTGTGAGCTAACTAAATTTTGTTGTCCTAGACAGTGAAATATGTGACTATGAGACAACAGTCCTCCAGCTGAGTAGGAACTTGGGGCTTGCTGCTCACTCCAAGCCCTGCCCAACCGGTCACGGAGTCTTCTCTGTGCATGGAGGTTACAGACTGAGGTATGGGGAGTGTCCTCCATGTGGGTGCTGCTGCCTTGGGCTTTCTCTGAGGATGAGAGTGGGCCTAAGTGGGGAGGCTAGGTGGGCATGTCAGCTTCAGTTCTGCACCCTTTGAAGTTTGGGGGGTGGGGGTGGAGTGCTCTGTATAAGGCAGACCACCAAGTGAAGTGTGAGATGAAAAGGCAGAGTTCTTGAAATCCAAGGTAAGTGAGGGGCTACAAACTGCAGAGCCCCTTGATTTCTGTTATCCTTGGATCTACCTATGGAACAGAAATTTGTACTTTTTTTCTGACTGACTACATAGAGAAGGGGTCCCCAAACCCTGGCACCATAGACCAGTACCGGTCCATGGCCTATTAGTAACTGGGATGTGAGTGGCAGGCTAGTGAGTGAAACTGCATCTGTATTTGCAGCGCTCTCCAGTGCTAGTATCACTGTCTGAGCTCCACCTCAGATGATCAGGCATTAGATTCTCATAGGAGCACAGGTCCCTGGTGCCAAAAAGGTTGGTGACTATTGATGTAGAGACATCAGAAGGGAAAAAATTGGGACCCTAAACTTTTTAACTGCCCAAATGAGGTGGGTGCTTGGAGGAAGAATTGTGGTTCCAGATGCTGTTCTAGCCTCATTTTCCCACCAAAACCTCAAACCACCTTCCAGGAGTGACCCAGGCAGTTTTTTCTTTCTGAGTATTGTCTCTTATATTTGAAAATAAACTGTTGTTCAGCCACAGAAACAAGGGAGATAAATGCTAATTGCTAGGTAATGTGCCAACTCCTGGTTCCTAAATCATCAGCTTGCCAAAACTGAGGCTAGGGAGAGGCAAAGAGAAAGAGGAGGGAGTGGGGGACAGGACACTGGGAACAACTATACCTTCTTGCGGGAGGATGTGACAATAGAGGTTAGGCAGGAACCTCTCTCTCCAGGAGCTGAGAATGATGCCTTGGGTCCCTGAAGCTCTTTAGGGAGGACAGAAGCCAGGGGAGGGAAGAGAGGGAAGTCTTTGGCTGCTCATGGTTATTAAGAAATTAATCTCAAGTGGGCTGATAATTTGTTTCTCCCTGGCCTTATGACTGGCTCATTTCTCTGAAGTTCGTTCCATTCTCATGTTAAGACCCCCTATGGGACTGAATTGATAGGCTGCAAACTCTGTGACTGATTGGTGACTTGCAGAAAGTGGACCTGGAAGTAGAAGGCATTGCCTTTGAGAGCTCATCACTGAAAAATCTCCCAATTATTCCTTGAGATGTAAGGTTATGAGTCTTTGATGGCCTAGGTGGAACTGGACTAGATGACCTGAAGCCCAAGAGTGGGTCCATCTTGCAGGCCTAGGTGAGAGAGAGAAGCACACATGTCCTGCAGAAGGGCAAGGATGTGAGGGCAGGACTGGAGGGAGCTTTTCATTTATTCCAAAATACTCATGGCATGCCAGGTATGGAGGATAAAGAAGGCACGAGTTGCTGCTCTTCATGGAACTGACAGCTAGTCAGGAGGCAGAGAATAAAGTCTTGGGTGAACCTGATGCGGGTAGGCTGAGGAGGTTGTCACAGCTGTGTTGAGACTGGTGAAGAGACCTGCCCTGGTGAGTGAGTTTGGTGTCTGTGAGGAGGACAGAAGCCAGCATAGCTGGAGGATAGTAAGGAGGGAATGACAGACAGCAGCAAGGTGGGCAGGGTCTGATCACACAGTGCCTCATAAGGAGTTGGTTTACTGTAAGTGCAGTGGCCACTTCCATAGGAGAGAGAATGATCAAATTAGTGCTTTAAGAAGAGGGCTCTAAAAGGAATTGTGGTGAAGCAGAGTGGTGGAGGTCCAGGTGAACAATGCCAGAAACATAGATAATGGGGCTGATTGTGGCAAGTGCAGATGCTGAAGCATTCCAGGTGAAGGAAAAAGCAAAGAGCTGGAGGCGAGAAGTGCTGGTGAATGGTGGCAGTTTGAGAGATGGCTAAGAGCAGATCTAGGGCAGGGAATATGGTGAGAGAGCAGGTCCCAGCTGAAGGGAGGGCTAACCAGGGAGGGAAGAAGAAACTCAGCTAGACAGGCTATGGAAGAGGGATTTCTGTCATGGGGCATGGAAGCAAGGAAAGCTCATTTGGGTGATACAATCCCAGAGATTGCTACTTGCTGTCTGCCCGTGTTGGAGGCAGCATGCTGTCCTGGACCTGAATCCTGACTCTTCCAGGATCAGTGGAAGTTAGCAGCTGGGTAAATAGAAGTTACCTATTTTTCCTGGTTATCAGTTTTCTCATCTGTGAAATGGAGCTAATAATAGAGACGACTTAGGTTAGACGAAAGGAAGCAAATTAAGGGTCACCTTAATTTGTATCACTGGATAGACATGTGCTCAGTGAATGATGTGGAGACCAGAGCAGAGGGTGGGCCCCTTACCTCCCTTTGTTCATTCTCTTCTAACCCCTGCTTTTGCTGCTGATAGTGACAGAACCGAATCTCATCATTCGGAAAAGAAGCCCTCAAGACCACTCAGCTGTGGTTCCTAGTGACCAGCTAGCTGAGCTGGGCCCCTCTTTCCCCTTGTAGGTATGCAACCATGATCCTCCAGGAGGCAAGGGAGCCAAATGCAAGAAGGATGGAGGCTCATGCTTCTCCAAGTGTGCAGGGCCAACCACTACATACTTGGGTGGTCAGGGTAAATTTACATGCTTCACCCTGCTTAAACAAAGACGCTTCTGTATTCTCTTTCTCCACTGAACCTGAGCCTTTTGAGTTGGCCCTGCCAGAGATGTCATCCTGGCCCCAGGGAAGGTGGTAATGGTCCTCACTGCTGTCCTGGTGGGTTGGCCCAAGGCTTTGAGATTCTGTGTCCCCATCCCTGACCCTACTGTTCTAGGTCAGCCACAGAGGCTGTCTCAAGGTTCCCAGTCAACCTCACACCCCTTCGTGGTAAAGAGGAACCTGGGAGTCCATCCTCATAGCCCCTAACCTCAAATGCTCCTCGTTCTGAAGCTCTAGGGTTTGGTTTAAAGATGACTGGGAACACAAGGACATCCAAGAAAGTTTAAGAAATGAAGACAGAAAAGAACGAATTACAGGTATTATATTCTGCTGCTTTGTTAAGAAAGAGAGAAACAGAACAAATCTGCTTGGAGGATAAAGCACAGGAGACTGGCTGGCCCCAGGGAGGAGCTGGGGCTGCAGGCAGGGCAGAGGGAGACTTTTGCCCTAGATCCTTTTATACCTCTTGTGTCTGGAATGCTGTGACTGCATCACATATACAAAATAGATCAGCTGTTCCAAATTTAATATAAATGTAATGTGAAAAACCTATTTGTGCAGCACATGTTTGTTGAGGGGTGAGGGGTAGGTATTAGGGTGAAGGAAAGTAAGCCCTTCAAAGAGTGCAGGGTGGGAGCAAGGTAAGTCCTGGATGATAATGACGGACGGTGAATGGAACACCCAAAGCCCAGGGTCCTTGGGCCCAGGGAGGAGAAATCCAAGTTGGCAGTTAGGGAGTGTGCTGGAGGAGGGCTACTTGAGCCATTTTGCATGAAGCATAGGAGTTGACCAGCTGGAAAGAAGAGGGAGGGCTGGATGAGGTTGAAATGTGAGTTTCTACTCTGACTGCCAGGACGTGGGGTGCATTCGGGCCCTAGCATTTCCATCTGTAGCATGGGAAGAATTTTCTCAGGATGCCAGTAAGGAAAGCAGTTTCAGCCCCTAGAGTTTCAGTGATCACCAACTCCTCTGGCCTTCCTGGAGCCATAGATGCTAGCTTTAGGACTCAGGTCTGTGCTGGCTACTGCTTCACAGAGAGGCTCTCTGCTAGCTGAGGACAGCAGGCCAACTCCTTCCAGCAGTTTTCCTCTACTTATGGATTCCACTTGTAGGTGCTGAGTCCAAATCCTACAGAATTTAATATCCACCCTATAATCTACTGGCACCAATAGGCATTACCTAACTAAACCTTAAATTGAAAATGCTAGGCTTCCATTTTCCCCATGCCACTGGGAAAAGTCTGGGCTCTCTACATCCCATGTAATTTACTCTTGCACTAATTAAAGTGTGTCACACTGCTGTCCTCGAAGGCATACAGCCTGCCCCCAACACACCTCACAATGCAGCCTGAAGTGGATGAGGCAAGGGAAGGACACAAGTTGGCCGATTTAAGGCTATAAGATCAGTCCTGTGTCTACCCCAGGTATCTCTTGCTTTAAGCCCATTTCATTTCCTGAAAGATCAAATAGTTCACTTGCTATAATGGTTATTCAGCCATTCAATCACTAAGTGCGTATTTATTAAGCCCTCATGGTAGGCACAGAAGTAAAAGATGCTAAACACATAGTCAGGCCCTTCTAACTCCCTCATCCCCCATTTGCCTTGACAGCTTTATATGATGCTGCTTTCCAGACCACATAGGTTCATAGAGGAACTTGGGGATGGGAAACAAAAAGGGCTAATGTTATAGATGCTTACTTTTCATCAGACATAAAATAACTTTTTAAATTAAGCTTTTTGTTTTGAGATAACATGTAGCTGTAAGAAATAATAGAGATTCCTGTGTGCCTTTTATCCAGTTTCCTCCAATGGTAACATCTTGCAAAACCTTTGTACAAAATCACACCTGGGATACTAACATTGGTAATCAAGATGAAGAGCATTTCTATCACCACAAGGATCTTGGCTGTTGCCCTTTCACATGTACCCTTACTTTCCCCTTTCTCCTTTCCTGATTCCTAGCAACCACCAATCTGTCCTCTATTTCTATCATTTTGTTATTTTAAGAGTGTCAAATAAATGAATCATAGTGTATGTAACTTTTGGGGATTGGCTTAAGTGAGTCACTTAATTCTCATAACAATTCTATAAGGTAAGCATCACTATCACCATTTTACATAAATGTAAGTTGAGGCCAGGGCAGCAAAGTAACCTACAGAGGCTGGATTCAAGCTCGGCTCACCCTAACTCCAAACCAGGCTCTCAGCTGTTAACACTGACTTGCAAGTATTGTTGGGGCTGAGGGCCCTTGATTCTTCCCATGTCAGGAGCTCCCCCAACACACCTGGAGGTCTTGTCCCTGTACTATTGAGGGTCTCATTCCCAAGCTGTCCTCCCCAAACCTGAATTCTTAAGGGCAGGCATAAAGGGCTTCCCACCCTGAGACCCCTACTATGGTGAAGGGAAATAGGGATGATGCTTACTGGAAACAGGGATGGAGCTCCTCCCCTGCCTAGAAGGGCTGGCTGCAGGGCTCAGATGTGCCCTTCTGCCTGACTGCAGGACAGGTTAATTAATCCTCAGTTAGGGGTGGGGCAGGCTCATGCACTGAACTCCTCCTCCCATCCCTCAACGATGTCTAAGCCTCACATCCTGAGATTGGGTTTCATGGCTCTCTGGTTGGGTCAACCTTGGGGCCACAATAGGTCAGTTCCAAAGCAATGTCACTTGCAGAGCTAACCAAGTGTGGAATTGCTTGGATTGCTAGAATGAGCATCTCCTGTGTGCACACCCTCCCATCAGCCAGCCACAGGCCCCTCCAGCCCTCACCTGTGTCCTGCTCCTGGGTTAAATTGACCCGGCACTTGCCAGGGGTCATGAAGCCCCTCATGGCTCCTACATCACCATTGACAAGGCCCTCATCTCTGTGGAGGTCTCAGCTCCTGATCCCTGGGGAGGGGGTCTCTCTCTCTCTCTCTCTCTCTCTCTCTCTCTCTCTCTCTCTCTCTCTGCATCCAGTGGAAGGGCTGGATAGTCAAGAGCTGGATGAGGTTGAAGTGTGAGTTTCTACTCTGACTGCCAGGACCTGGGTTACATTTGAGCCCTAGCATTTCCATCTGTAACATGGGAAGAATTTTCTCAGGAAGCCAATAAGAAAAACAGTTCCAGCTTCTAGAATTTCAGTGATCACCATTCCCTCTGGCCTTCCTGGAGCCTGGTTGGCCTTCCTGGAGCCTGATGGTGTTCGCTCCCCAGACTTAGCCTTGGTGTGTGGGGGTTGTGCTGGGGTTAGTACATGAGTATATGAGTGGGAAAGAGAGGGGACCTGCTGTTTACCAGGGTTGGAGTCAGCAGTGGTACCCAAACCCCTGGACATCAGAAGTCTGCTAGAGGGCAGAACAAGGGTCAAAGGAAGGGTGTTATGATGAGGGTGGGCAATTTTCACTCAATAAAAGAACTTTGCTGTTACTAGAAATATAGTAACACAGACTGCTTTGTGAGACAGTGAGGTTTCTGTCAGCAAAGACTTTCATTCATTTGTTTAACACACATTAATCGTCTTCCTTGGGAAGGCATTACATCATTACCATGCTCAGCTCTGGAGTCCTGCAGATGTGGAGTCACTCCCAGCTATGCCATATACTACTCCATTGTCTTTAGCAAGTTCTTTGTGTCTCAGTTGCTTCACCTTCAAAACAGGAATACTAATAGTTCCTTACATACTGTGGTAAGAAATTCATAAAGACTCTCAGTCCCATGCCTAGTATCAGCTAAACACAGGGAATGTGCATGCAACAGGTACTATTACCTCTATTCTATAGGTGGGTTAAATAAATTCTCCACTACTCAGTGTCTGAGTGGAAATGTGATCCCAAGTTGGTCTCATTTCAGAGCCTGTCCATGGTTCTCCCCTGACCATAAATGTAGGCCCAGTTAGGTGTTCAAATCTGAGGCTGAGGGACTTGTATCTAGAATCTAGAAAGAATACTTACAACAACAATAATAAGACAATCAAATTTAAAAATGGACAAAGAATCTGAATATATATGTCTCTAAGGAAGATATACACATGGCCAATAAGCAAATGAAAAGATGCTCAACATTGTTAGTCATCAGAAATGCACATCAAACCCACAATGAAATACTACTTCACACATAGTAGAATGATGATCATCAAAAAGATAGACAGTAACAAGTGTTGTCAAGGATGTGAAGAAATTGGAATACTCATTGCTGGTGAGAATGTAAAATGATGCAGCTACTTTGCAAACCAGTCTGGTCATTTCTTAAATGGTGAAACATGGAATTATAATTATCATATGACCCAGAAATTCTACTCAGGCATTTACCCAAGAAAAATGAAAACATGCTCACACAGAAACTTGCACACTGATGTTTATAGCAGCATTATTCATAATAGCCAAAAGGCAGAAACAACCTAACTGTTCAACTGATGAATGGGTAAACAAAATGTGGTCTATCAATACAGTATTTTTCAGGCATAGAACGGAATGAAGTTCTGACACACTGCAACATGAACCTTGAAAACATTAGGCTCAGTGAAGGAAACCAGACACATATTAAATAATTCTGTTTCTACAAAATTCCAGAATAAGCAAATGTGTGGAAACAGTATGTTGGTGGCTGCTTAGGAACTTGGGTGGGACCGGAGGGATAGGGGTAGTAGCTAAAGGGGCTTTTTTTGGGGCTAGTGAAAATATTCTAAAATAAACTGGTGATGCTTGCACATTTGTGAATATACTAAAAATCATTAAATTGTACACTTTGAATAGGTGAATTATATAATCTATGAGTTGTTATCTCAATAACGCTATTTTTAAAAAGAGAAAACCAATAGAAAAAAGCTGAGGCTGAGGGGTGAGATATGGACAGAGATAGAGACTAGGGAGTCAACAGTGGAGACCTTGAGAAGGGTGACCTTGCTCAGGAAGAATTTCCCAAGAGAAGGATGGATGAAAACTGGAGGAATGCCTCCAAAGGGGAAGAGGTGCTGCTGGGGCATACACTTGGGATGTGTTAGGGCAGGGGGAAAGCTGAGCCGGTGACCTCTGGAAGCCCTCAAATCCTCTAGCAAGAGAGGCTTGGTCAATTTTGGGGGAGTCAGGGTTTTGATAACTCATTTGCAGCTTTGAGGAGCAGTGGCCCTGATCACCTGTCTACTTTCAGGACACATTATGGGGGGGAGGGCAGAACTAGACCCTGCTTCCAGTGAAGTCCACCATACCACCCTCTTGCCTTGTACCTGACAACACAGCCAGCTGACTCTTATGCAGCGCCATCAACAATACTCTTATTTCACCTTTAGGACAAGCTTCTGCTTAAGAAGAACAGGTATCATTCACCCTATCTTATAGGTGACTCAGGGACAGGACATTGAACATCCAGAGCACCTGCCTATTGGTTTTACAGCAACCACACCACGATCCTGGAGCCTTCTAGACTCTAAGATGTGTCAGGTCAAAGGCCTTGCAATGAAAGTGAAGCCTGGTAGATGGTGCGGAGAGAAGAGGCAATGTAGGCTGGTTGGTAGGTCTATGCAAGGCCAAATGTGAGTGGCCCTGGCAGCCCCTTCAGTGGATCCCTCCACCTCTCCCTGCTCCTGTGGGAGGAAGGAGATGGAAGACTTCTCCACCCAGGCTGCATATCAAATAGGAATTACCCAAGCACTCTTGATAAACAGCAAGTAACTAGCTAACAGGATTAATCTAAATGCACACAGACACAGATGAGCAAAATCAAAACACAGACCTCAGACTAAATGACACCTCAGAACACTTCACCCAATTTGCTCACCTGTTGCAGGGGTGAGGACAGCAGAAAAATGTTGTACATGATGCCCACGTGGGGCAAAAGGAGGTCCAAGAAACCCTAGAGGAGGGGTGGGCCCAGGGCACTCAGGCAGACATCAAGGGAGACAGCATAGTCTCTGAGGGTTCATAGCAGCAGGTGAGTAGGTACCCCGTAAAGAAGTGGGAGAGGCCCCAAGTGCTCCTGTGACCAACATACCCACCTTCAGTACTGCCTGATGAGAAGGTCTTATCCCAGGAAACCTGAGTCTAGGACATTCACACAAAGAAGAGAAGCCAGGTCTGGCATCTGGGCCTTATTCTGGCCTCCACATTGAAGGAAGGGAGTGGAACACGTCACCAAATAACCACATTCAATCCCTACTATAAAGACTATTATAATCCCAGTTGAAAAAACTGAGGCAGGGTTAGTTTTCAGATCAGGTGGGATCCAAAGTCCATGCTTCTGACACTGCCTTGAGCTTCCTCTTAAATCATGGCTTTGGTAAGAAGTAAATATTCTGTCCTGGGCCTGCTTTGGGTTAGTGGTCAGCTCCAAGCCCAAGGTCAGAGTAGAAGCCTCTTAACACCCAGGGTTTAGATTCCTGCTTCTCTCTACCTCAGTTAAGGACACCCATCACTTTGGGGATGTTCTCTCTGTGGTGAGGCCAGCCAGTGTGAGCTTGGAAGCCCATAGAAGGGGTTTCTGGGAGAAAGTAAGAAAGGTTGTAAAAATGACTTTCTTTGCTTCTAAAAATGGAAGAGAAATGGGGGTCACCTTGTCCATTTTGGCCTATAGAGTGGCAACCAAACCAGGGGGCAAATCCCCCTTTCCTCAAATCTTAGGAATGATAAATTCAATTGCTAATGTTAATTGAGCACTTTGTTCTAAGAGCTTCACTTCCCAAGCAATCCTATGTGGAGGGAACTGTTTATATTACCTCCAGTATGGCAAGTAGCTGAGGTCCCTTGACTATAAGTGTCACATTTGGGAGCCAAACCTAGATCCCAAAGTCTTGTAATATCCTTGTTGACAGTTTCTTTGGTGTGAGTCAATGGAAAGGGAAAGAAAGGGTGGAACCTAGAATATAGACTTGGATTCTAGTTCCCACACCCCCACTGCTTGGCTCTATGGCCTGGGATAGCCCTTGGCCTTTTTTAATAAAAAATTTCTGGTTTCTAAAGCAAGGAGAAAATATCTTGCTTTACCTGCACTACTGCCTTGTGGGAATCAAATGAAGAAAATATCTGATTGGTTTTCACGCTGTGAGGTACTACATAAACATTAGTTATTATTCCACACCCAAGAGCAGGCACATTCCTGAGCTCCTTGCAATTAAAAAAATAAAATAAAATAAGTGTTAAGTGTTAAGAATAATTAATTATCACATTGTTTATCTAGGCACATCTGCTTTGGGACCTTGATGCCCCTGGGGACAAAATCAGTCTGTGCAATGGGCAGGACTTAAGAAAAGGGGATAGTGCTGCCTGTTTAGCATTGGGGTAAACTAATCCCCCTACCCCCACCCAAGCAAGAACAAACAGCTGCCCAAGGTCCCCCAGCACTCCATAGGAAGGTTAGGGCTTAAAATCTGGGATTTCAGAGCCTTCTCCCTTCCCTTGTGAGGGCTCCCAGGATGCTCATGAGAGTGATTTACGGCAAAAATTTGCCAAGGGAGTGCTGTGTCAGCATTCTCCTCCTGCTTCTGCCTTCCCAATCTAGTCTCAGCCTCCCTAGAGAAACACCTGTTTCTCTCAAGGCTGCCACTGTTCTCATCTCCAGCGGGTTCTCCCTTCCCTAGCTGCCCAAGGCCAAAGTGGGCCTAATTTCAGCACCTTTCTGGAGATGAGGAGCTATTGCTGAGCTGTCACTGTTGGCTGGGCAATTTGAAGATGGGATGGGTAGGTAGGAGAAAGCATAGAAAGAGCTCTCCCAAGGCTGGGAAGGCCATGCTCTCCAGTGTCCCAGGTGATCTCCCTGAGGCCCTGTATGGAAAAGGCAGAAAGGCCAAGCCCTTTGCTTGTGTTTAGCAACCTGCTCAGTGGAAGAACCAGCTCTGAGCCTCAGTCTGTGGGACTCTGCAGCCCACATGTGCCTCCATCCCCTGGGTGGTTAAAGTCTAGACACCAGGACAGTAAGCAGAGCTGCCTCACTCAGGGCCATGCAAATCCCTGTGCAGGAGTCCTGGTGCTTTTCCAACAATCACAAGGTGTGAGCTGCAGCAATCCAGATTCTAAGTCTTACTGGGAAGAAAAATTCAGGGGGAGTGAGCTTCAGGATAGAGGAGTCTGGGCACAGGAGGCTGGAAGCAGATATTGAATCCTTCTTTCCAAACTTTCATCAGGACTGGTACAGAAGACCAAGGGCTAATAGAAAGGCAAATGACCCGTGAGTAGGTGTTGCCCAGCCAAACTGCCAGATCATGTCAACATGAGTCAACAACAGCCAAATACTAAATTTATGAAAGCCAAGTTATTTATTGTATTATTAACTCATTTTTTCACATGAAGAAAATGGAAATGCAGAGAGGTTCTTTAACTTGCCCAAGGTCACACAGTTAATGGATTCAGAAAAGACAGCCTTGGGTTGGGTGGGCTGTCACTCTTACACACAGGAGGTAGAATGTAGGCCACTCTCTAACCAGTCCTTGCTGCCCTTGCCCCTTATTGCACCCAGAATTTTAGGAGGCCTACTCTGCCGTCAGCTTCTGAGCTGAGCCAAATTTAGAGTGAGTACACTCAAGGCCACTTAGCCTTCCTTGGTGTTCAGGATTATACACTGCTTCATCTTCCTGCTAGAACATGGATGGGCATTGCTACCATAATTCACTCTGGGACTCAGAGGGCCAACTGGGCATTCTGGGTAGAGAAAAACCTTGGGGAACTGAAACAGGACGCTGAGGTCTGAAGGAGGACAGGGAGCTACCCCAGGAGAGAGCAGGTACTAAATGGCAGGCATAGCTGTGATCTTTAGATACTAGCTCTTGCCTTGCAAACCCTGCCTTGGCCCATTTCTAAGTTCTGGGAAAATGAAATGCTAATGCATTGGGCTAACAGGGCCAGACCTACACCAGATGCCCTGTGGCCCGACCGTATATGCTAGCTCTGTGACAAGCCCAGGTAGAGAGTTTTGCACTGGAAGTTCTTCTAGCCTGTGGACAAACTTGTTTTTTACATTGGTTCTCATGTGACTTGCAACCATAGCCCACGTAACTTGGTGTGGCCACCTCTCCATGAAAACCCACCAAGATTTCTTTCTGAAAGGCTGACCCAGACAGGTTGGAGGGAGCAGGTGGTGATGATATGGGCTGGGTTTGAATATCCCTCACACCACAACCTCTGTCCATCCTCACCGCCCATGTATGAAACTTCCTCTGGCTTTCTTAGACTTCTACAACCCTCCCTTTACTCCATACCAGACATTTTCCTGAAGCCACCCTCACTCTAGGACATCAGCTGCCTTAGCCTCAGTTCCCCTGATTTTTGGGTGACAGTAGCTACCAGAAATATCAGTTGGAAAAATGTGTGATTTCTCTGCAAGTACCGTACACTTAATAAGATGCTAGAGCTGGCTTATAGTGGCTCACAAGAGTCAGTTGTTGAATTTTCAGAGATTCTGAAAGCTTGTTGATAAACAGCCATTATTAAAAATTAAATTATATAAAGTTACAACTAAATGAGTTATATTAAACACAAAGATAATAAATACTCAAAACTCATTACTTCCTAATTATTTTACATTTTACTATTAGCCAGGATCTTGAGGTAATTTAAACCAGTTGTATGTATAGTATTTCCAAATGCTATACAATGTCTCACTGCTGAACATCTCTTCCCAAATTCACCTTCAATGATGTGACTCTAAAATCACCTAGGGTGGGAGTATTCACAATATGGAAATTGGCAAGTGTTGTAAATCAAGACTTCATTTATTGTTCTATTATTTGTTTAGACTTAAAACAGTATTGGAGAAAATCTTTATAATGCAGATTAAATATAAAGTGTATTTGTATGTATAGTCATTACATTATAAATACCACAAAAAAATTGAGGAAATACTCTTGAAGTAATTGAAAGCTATTATCTGATGCAGCAAAATGTCATCCACATCATTGATAAATAAAAGAAATTCCAACAAAGGTTTTGCTTCTTGTTCCTTTTACCCATCAACGTAAATGTAAATATCAATCAACATTCATGTGGGAACCACACTTATTTGTCAGTTGCAACCATAGGTTGGCAACAGATGTAAGAGTTCTATAAAAATCAACAGAAGACTTTTGTGAGAACCAATTAGCTACACTGAATTTATATAATAAAGGGTATTGTATGTTTTATTATTATTGGTAAAATATGTGCAGCATTTCATTTATGTCAGTAAATTACACATGTATGCACACACTTTTCCCTGCCCTGGGGAGCCAGTTGTTGAACATTTACCAGCACATCACTGATTGTACTTAATGTAGTTTTTACCCCCCACTCCTGCTCCAGGATTTGTATGGCATCATCAGCCTTTAATGGCAGCTCTCAACCTCCTCTTCAGCCCCCTCCATAGAAAGACTGTTTCTAGCTGTGACTGGGAATTACCTCATGGGGTCCCAGGAGAGTAGGTGTCCTTGGGGCATATATGTGGGCAGGGAGCAGAAGGACCCAAGACCTGAAATTTGTCTGCTCATTTCTGGGAGGCATTTCTATTAATTGCCTGACTCCATCTGGAATCTGACTGATGAAGGACAGAGCAAATTTCCCCAAGACCCTGCACAGAGAGAAGAGGGTCCTTTGACGCCAAAGTTAGAGTAAAAAAAACAAAGTTTATTAGAAAAGGGGTAACACTCCACATACAGAGCTTGGTCTCCTCTCAGAGGCAGAGAGAAGGAGAGTGCCAGAGACAAAGAAAAGGCACTGAAAGGGACAAAGGAGAGAGTAAAGGCACTGAGAGGGACCTGAGTGTTTGAGGAATTCAGTTTATGTCATGAGTTCCCATTTTCTTTGATATGGATAGACAGGGAGGAAGAGGATGAATATGTAGTGTGAAAGGCCTGCTGACAGTTCCCAGCCTTTAATCTATAGGTTTCCCAAGGTTTTAGCCATGGGGAATGACACTTGATTCCTGTTTCCCCTTTACAGGTGTGGGGAATGGGCTGTCAGCAATCCCAGTAGAAATCTTCCTTTGTTCTGAAGGTGTCCTCCAGGCCTGGCAGCAGGGCAGACTGATCAGCAGTAACAGTCTCTGAATTTCGTTTGATTAACATTTTAATTCTCGTGCCTCCTCCCTACATTATGACCACTGACACCACCTTAGGTGAGGCTGCCATCATTTCTAGCCTTTATTTTGAGGAAAGCCACTTACCTGGTCTCCAGGATTCTATCCTTACCCTCTCCACAGTCTCTTCACAATAGATAGCCATAGAGAGATACTTTTTAAACCTAAATCAAATCATGTCTTCCTCTGCTGGAAGCCCTGCCATGGCTCCCCTTTCAAGTCTTTATAATGGCCCTATGTGATCCAGCCTTTTACTACCTCATTCCTATCTCCCGCTGTTCTGCCTGTCTTCACTCTAGCTGTGCCAGCCACACTAGCCTCTTCGCAATTCCTTGTGCTTACTAGGGCATCTCTCCTCTTAGGGCCTTTGCATTGGCTGTTCCCTGTCTGAAATGCTCTTCCTCCATATATTTAATTGGCTCACTCCTTCACCTCCTTCAAGAGCACTCATATCTCATTTCCCCACTAAGGCATTCCTAGTTTGCCTGTTCAACCCTATCACTTGCCTCGTTCCTGATACACCTTATCTGCCTCACCCTGATTCCTTTCTTATTTTTCTCATAGAATTTCTCAAATTATAATATCTAATTTCCTTATTACGTTTACAATAGAAATTGAATGTCACAAGGGCAGGGATCTTTGTTTCATTCAAGGCCATATCCATGTTCTGAAAGTAGTGCCTCCATGAGGTAAATATCAACAAATTTGTTGAAGAAATGCTTTATGAGAGAAATGGCAACTTCAGTAAAGGAGTCTAGGCAAGAGATCAGAAAACACGTTTTTTCTCGACTAATGCCAGGACAGGAGTCCTGTCTGCCTCGGCTCAGCCCAGCCTTCTCACCCGTCTCCCCAGCCAGAGCCTATATAGGGCCCTGGGTTAGGATTCTCCAGAGAAACAGAACCAATAGGTATATAGATAAATAGATATAGAAAGTTATTGTAAAGAATAGGCCCATGTGATTCTGGAGGCTGACAAACCCCAAGATCTGCAGTTGGCAAGCTGGAGACCCAGGATGGCCAGTGGTATAGAGCCAACCTGAATACTGGTAGACTGAAGACCCAAGAAAAGCTGATGTTTCAGTTTGAGTCCAGAGGCAGGAAAAAATTGCTATCCTCACTCAAACAGTCAGGAAGCTGGAGTTCCTTCTTACTCAGCCTTTTTATTCTATTCAGGTCTTCATTGGTTGGGGCCCACCCACACTGCAGAGAACACTCTGCTTCACTCAGTACAGTGATTCAATGCTAATCTCATCCTGAAACACCCTGACACACCCAGAACAACATCCAACCAAATGTCTGGCAACTTGTGGCCCAGTTAAATTGATACATAAAATTAACCATCTTACTTCTTTTATGTGTCCCAGCCCTCACAGAGCAGAGGGAGACTGGGACGCTGCAGCCTGAGTAACGCACAACCTTCCACTAAGTATGCAATGCTGCTATCAATATGGCATATTAGCACTCATTTCTCTCCTTTTATCAAGGGACCTAGAAGCCAGGTAATGAGGAAAGGGAAAATGGCTTAGAATAACCTTTGTGACCTGGCCTAGCCTCTGTTTTCTCACCTGTAATATAGACTTAATACAGTATTACTCATTTCATAGTTGCAAGGCTCAAATGAGAAAATTGTAATGCCCTGGTTTGGAACTCCACGAGCCAAGAAGGAAACTGACACCGATGCAAGCACAAGAGGGAGTTTATTGACAAACTCGAGTTTGGACCCCACTTATCCACTGACGCAGCAGCGGGTGAGAGGAGTCCTGACTGGGCGGGGGGGGGGGGGGTTGGGACTGAATTTAAAGGGTAAAACCGTGTGCAAGAGGGTTGTGTGCACAGAGTGCCATGTGCAGCAGGGCCGTGTGCAAAAAGGGCCGGGTGCAGAGAGGGCTGTGGCAAAAGGGAAACAGGGTGTGGGTGCCTTAAGGGCTTTGGTTGGCTTGACCAAATGGCAGGGTGTTGTCCCTAATTGTTTTTCGGTGAATTTTTCTTCATTTAATCTGGAGTTTACATAACAAAATGGAGTTACTCTAGTCCTTCAAAAATGTTTTCTCAAATAGAAAGCATTTTGCAAGCCCACGGTATTCATTTTGCAAGCTATCTTACTCCTACTCAAGGCTGGCATGTTCCTATCTCTTTCTCTAGCCAAGAGAAACACTAAGCCTATCTTCTTATTTATTCAATGTCTCATGTCCTAGGAGGAGGAGCAAGGAAGAAGACATAAATAGGGTTAGGACCTCTGAAAACAACAGTAGCAGCAACACATATGTTTGAGAGGCTAGGTAGAGATTGGTGCTTGCTTCATCCTGAGCCCTGGAGAGAATCGCCAGACTGTTGGATTTCTCTGCTCTTGTGGCATTGCCCATCAGGAGGGGTCACAGTTCTGAACGTGGCAGATCAGATGCAGTATCAGAGAAGCTTCCTGACGAGGTCCATGGAAGAACCAGTCTGTCTTCCCAAGTGAATTGTGTCCCGACCCGCGGGACCTAGTTATTCGCGGGCTCGAAGAGGGTCCAGCCTGAAAGAGAAACGGGCGAGAAAAAGGAGCGGAGGCAAGACAGTATTCTGATCAAGCCTCAAATTTTTTATTTTAGAGCAGGTATATTTATACAGAAGAACAAAGGGAGGCAGGACTGACTAGGCAGGGGGATACTTGTTACAATTTCATTGGTCCTTGAAGGGGTGAGGGGGTACAAAGTGAAAAGAGGAACAAGGAGGAGAGGGGCTCCTTGGGCAGGTCCACAGCCATTCAGTAGGTCCTTCCTTATCCGGCGGGTATGTTAATACATTCTGTGGTTAACTATTCCCTGGAGCATTATCTGCTCCTGCATTCTTTAGATTGTTAACGGCCAGGTTCTATGCGGGGGGGCTGGGCGGTCAGGATGAGGGTCTTTTGGCTCCCAACAGAATTGTGTATAGATGTGCCTGGAAGAAATGGAATAATGAGAGTGAGAGTTGGGAACTCTTATCTGCCCAAAGAATGTGTGTTCCCACTGATGTTTTCACACCACCCTTAGCATATGCCTTTTCCATGGCCCTGTATGGCAGGGAATCAGAAAGGAGAGGGAACTGTCTTTTGCCCAGATATACTTTTTGGCAGTAGAGCCAAAGTTCAGGTAGAAGTTTGTCCAGCTGGATTTCCAAGACACCAATGCCATTCACTGCCCAGCTCTGACAGCTGTTTGGCAAGATGGAAAGTGGATGCCTACCCCATGATAATGGGTGCTGAGATGCCTGAGGCATTTCCAACAGAAGGGTCTATTAGGGAGACATATGACTAATGGGAAAATTGCCCTGGGGTGGGGAAAAGTAAATATCCATGAGACAGGAAGGCAGGCAGGTATCAACTGACAGCAGAGAGCATAGGAACCCTTTATCCTTGCACTGTGGGAGTGCCACACCCTGATGCTCATCTGCGATAAGGCTTCAGGTCAGAGGGTGGATATAGAGCTGTTTGGTTTCATGGCATAGTTATAGTGGGACTCATTCATTCATCCATTCATTCACTTATTCAATAGGTATTTACTGAGAGCCTGTTTTGTGCCTCTGTGTTGGCACTGTTTTAGATGTGGGAATCCAGGAGCAAACTAGGTAGGCTGGGTTCTTTCTGTCATGGAGCTTCCAGTGTAGTAGGAGAGACATCTGAATACATGAAAGCAAGTGTAAAAAGGAAGATCAGGTAGAACTGAGCCTTGGATATATCATCTATTAGCTTAGTGACTTAAATGCTTTAAATCTGTTTCTCATCTTTAAAGTCAGGATAATAATAAGTTGTAATTTCATAGGTTGTAAGGATTACTTGAAAAAAGTACATGAAGTATACAATAGAGTATTTGGTCTGCTTTCATCCAGAAATGAAAGCAGAAGAGACCTTTTTTCAGTAAAGTGACACCTTGGAAGAAGTATCTATACAGCATCACAGCCTTTATATGGTAAAACACCAATTCAGCCAACTCCTTGAGTGTTTGGTCAACAAAGGCTTAACAATTGACATTTTTTTTTTCCATTGGTGGCATCAGGTGGTTATTCGAATTAGATGAATCATTTGGTTGTTCTGACATCATAGTGACCTAATCTAAGATTACTTATGATTTTACCCAAGGTCCTACTGCTTTCTCCCTTACAATGAATCTTTTGACCTGGTTCTATCTTAATTTCATAACTGTTAAAAATATGTGACTGAGCGGGAAGGCACACACATGTGCACACACACAGAAGCCAAGCCAACTAATGATTATCCTTGCTGAGTTGTGTAATGCCCTGGTTTGGAACTCCACAAAACAGGGTGTGGGTGCCTTAAGGGCTTACTGATTAATGGCTTTGGTAGGCTTGACCAAATGGCAGGGTGTTGTTTCTAATTGTTTTTCGGTGAATTTTTCTTCATTTAATCTGGAGTTTACATAACAAAATGGAGTTACTCTAGTCCTTCAGTTGGAACTAAGAGAACCCAAACTTTATATTTTGCCAACATTTCTTACTTCTTCTCAGCCATTTTTTTTTTCCCACAATAAAAACCAAAGAGTCAAATTGTGTAATCTGAGTTTGGTCACTTTCCTGCCAGCCACTGGGCAAGGCTCTGGCTGTTGGCACACTGCTCTGTTGCCCATTGTGAGATAGCATCAGCTCTGCCTGGCATGGAAAAGGGAGAGCTGGCATTGCCCAGGATGTAGGTGATTGCAGGAAGAGGCAGAGGATGCTGGTTACTGGCAGACAATCCTGTTGCCACCAAAACTTGAAATGTCTGGGCAGCTTTAGTAGTCCAGAAATAGAATTAGTACAGAGGAAGAGCCTGCACAGCAACACCAGTCTGGCTCCTTGGAGCTGCCCATGGAAAAATATTTCTTCCTTGGCAGAGAGATTGGTACATCTCAGAGGCAAATTTATAAAAAGTGGGGTAAAGCGAATCCCAACACACCAATGACCCCATCTGGGGAGATTTTTTACACCTTTTTTTTTTTTTTTTTTTTTTGCTCGACATTTGGGAAACCTACATTTTCCAAATTTTTCTGCAGATCTAACAAATGCCACTTCTGAGATCTTGGAAATTGATAAGCTGGTGAAGTCTTGAGGATTTCTCTTCTTGCTCTGAGAGTCATGTGTCCCACTGTCACCCCAAGCCCTTGATGAAGTCCATAATGACTCTGCTTTCCTCGGCCAAGAGATAGACTGCTGAGCCAAGCACCTTTTTTTCCACAGGCAGACAGATGGAGAGCACTGCCTATGGAGCCAGGAGACCAAGATTCTAGGGTTAGCACTGCCTTTTACAAGCTGTGGGATGCAGACAAGTTGCCTAACTTCCTTGGGCCTCATTTTCTATCTATTCTACCTATTAGTGTGAGGATTGCATGCAATCTAACCTTATGAACCCCGAACACATGCAAGGCACATAGCCCTTTTACCAGACTAAATCTCTGATAATTTTCTGCATTCTATCTTATTAGAAAGTTGCTTACTTAGAAAAAACCCTCAGAAAAACCAAGAAGTTCATCGTAGGGTAACCCGACTCCCTTTCTGTCTGTTTTTATTCATAGATCTCTCTGTACACTGATTTCTCAGGCTGCTCCAAAGCCAGTCCCCAGGCAGGCACAGACTTGAGAAGTAAGACCAGCTACAGAAACAAAAGATTAGAGATTCTCTTTCGATTTCTTTTCTTAGTTTCCTCTTCTGAGATGTGCAAAGCAGCCTGATTTATTTTTGACAAATGTATCTGCATCATGAGTTATATTGGGAATGGAATTGTTACATTAATTCAAAGTTAATTTTCTACTTCTGTTCAGGGAGCCATAAATAATCAACTTCAGGGTGAGGTTTTGGACTGAAGTTGCCCAAATTATGCTAATAAGGATGATTAAACTTTTGAATTATAAGTTTCTGGAAGAATAGCAATCAGTTAGCATTTACATTTCTGCCATGCCATAGGATCTGTAGCTTTTTCTGAAGCTACTATTAAATATAAATAACAATACCAGTTTTTAAAGCCAAGGTGAGCTGTTTGGGGCGTATTCTATTCTC
Organism: Cynopterus sphinx; assembly: GCA_030015415.1. Classification (NCBI taxonomy): domain Eukaryota; kingdom Metazoa; phylum Chordata; class Mammalia; order Chiroptera; family Pteropodidae; genus Cynopterus; species Cynopterus sphinx. Next base: position 35,856,049 of record CM057390.1, on the reverse strand, counting down.
TTTCCTAGTGTTCAGCTCCTGCAGATGTGGTTGGGAGATCAGGCTGGGTTTTGTCGAAGGCAAACACAGATGGAAGGGAGGGTGGAACCACCACCATGAGAACTATGCATTTGAATTTTCCCTGAAACTCCAAAGGGATTTTCAAATTCTGATAGAGTCCATCAATTTTGTGTTGGTTCATTTGGTGAGGAATGCCAGAAAGCCTTCCTAAGCTTTAGAAGTGTGTCCTTCATCTTCCTGGGAGCAATGATTTCTGAGAGATTTGAATTTAGAATTGGGTACCAGTTTTTATCTGTTTGCTGGTGTGCTTTGGGTCTTCAAGTGCTTTGTTGTCTTCACAGGCTCTGGGAAGTTTTCATAGGATATTACTCAATTCCCTAGTTTAGCTCAAGAGGGGTCAAATACACTCAGTTGGTTTCCAGCCCCAGGTTTAGCCACCTGTTATCAAAGCCTGCCCAAGAAATACTCATCTACTGATGTCTAAGCAATGCCCAGTAGGCTGTGATTGCAATAATAGGCCAGCTAAGAAGTTTACACTGCTGACTGGGTAGCTATTGTTTATCCCAGTTTGAATTTCTTTGTCTTAAGACCCTCACAAATTATGGTTTGAGCCAATGCCATTTTACTAAGGTGTGTGAGGAACAAGTCTTGTCCTGGCTCATCCTGCCTGATAGATGAGGGTGCATCTCTGTGCTCAAGGGGCTACTCCTTTCTCTCCTCCATGTTTCAGGGTGATCTTATTTCTCTACCACTTATCCAGATATTATTTTTGAAAGTGTCTCATTTCAACTGAATTTGGCCCAGAGTGATTGGGAACATTGTATGACTGGGATTTGTCCTCCTTTGTTAACATTCTTGTAGGCTTCCTCACTCCCGGGGATTTCTAGAACTGCCATGACTACTGGTGGTCTATGGGGATGGGTGGTAAGGTGGGTGGGAAATCTGCTTGTTTCACACTCATAGCATCTGAGGGAAGGCCTCTAGAAAGTTCCGCTCCAACAACTTGGTGTGTGTATCTCAGATGCAGAACATGCCTCACTGTGTCTCCCCAGCTAAGGGGTGTCTCCTTCTTGAAAATTTTGAAGCAGATTGCTGGTGTTTGTGTTTTGCTCTATTGCTCTGAAAAATCTTTATGTCTGTGTGGGGCTGTTTGGACGCCAGCTCTGGATGTTAATATCAGTGAGCCTTGAAAGAATTGCCTTAGCAGAGTGGGATCTGTGTCTATTGAATTTTTATTTTGGGTCTTCATATACTTTACAATTCTGATATATACATTCCATTGACTTAGAAAGCAAAGTCAAAAAGGAGCTCTTTGTACTGGCTTGGTGACGAGTCTGTGGAGAGGAGGCCAGGTTTGCCCATTGCTGAGGGCTCTGAGGCAGGCCCAGCACCAAGAGGGAATCTTACTGACCCCAACAAGCCTTCTGTTATAGGTGGCTTCCCTTATGACTACAAGATCACTTGTTTTGGCCAAATTGATGGCTTATTTGTCTGAATATAAGATACTGTGATTTCTTTGCCTGAAAGGATGTGGGGAGCTAACTAAGAAGCTCCAAATCAAGGAAGTTTTATCTGAAGTAAACCCATTGTTGTGGAAAATGCTGAGGTTAGACCCATGTGTCTTAGCCCCTTTGCCATCATGAGTGTGTGACAAAGTTGAGCTGGCTGATGGGAGAGGGCAGAAGTAAGATACGGTAGTCAGGAGCCAGGAGCTAAACCAAGCAAACTGGTGGGAGGAACCCTCCTAGAAGGTAGTTGGATTTGAAACCTGTGCTAACAGTTGGTCAAGCTAGGACCTGGTAATCTTGACCTTTATCACCTTTATTCATTTCTTTTACTTATTCAAATCTCTTTTGGAGTATTTACTATATATCAGGCACTGTTCTAGGTCCTTACAAGTGAGAGATAAGTAAAACAGACAAAAATTCCAATCCTAATAGAGCTTTACTTTCTACTGTTGAGATGAGGGGAGCCAGATAATTAGCAGTTCATTTAAAGTCTTATGTGTCAGATGATAACAAAGTCTACATTAGGGGAGGGACATAGAGTGTGTGTGTGTGGGGGGGGGTTGCTATTTAAAATTGGGTGATCAGAGCAAGCTTATCTTAGATGATGCTTCAAGGAAGAACTACAGGAGTGTGGGCTATAGCCATAGAGATATGTAGAAGAAGATCAGGTTCAAGGAACAGGGAAGAGACCTGTGTGGGTGGAACTGAGTGACTGCAGGGGATAAGATCCAAGAAGCAACAGGGAGCCAAATTACACTGGCTTTGCAGTCACTGTAAAAGTTTTTTTTTTTTTTTTTTTTTTGGCATGATGAAGGCCATGGGGAGATTTAACAGTGGAGAGATACATTCTATAGGCTCTTATAGGCTCTTTCTGGCTGCTGTGTTGAGAACATAATGAATTTTAAATGTTGTTTGCTTAGATTAGGTCCTCTCTCCTCATCACTGGATTGGAAAAGGTATACATGACTACCAGATTTTCTAAACTCTACATAATTTGGATCCTTGAAATGTTTCTAGAGACCATTCAGTTGAATATGCCACAAATTTGTATTGATGAATGAAGTTACAGAGTTTCCAACTTGGACCAATCTAGGTGTGACCATGCTGGGGTTAGTCACATCTCCAGAGCCCCTGTGACTAATCTTTATGCTTTGGTGACTAACAGCCATCTTCTGTCACTGGCAATGTGTCTGCACTCCACCACATGGGATGTCATTCAGGGCTGCTGCTTACCAGCAGCTCGAAGTATTGGATTGAAACCACTCTATGTTAACTCAGATCTGGTCAAAGCCTAGGCACTCCAGCTCTCCAAACTTAAACTGACTTCCATGCCTACTTGGAGGGTCCAAAACCCAGAGGTTGGCAGCACTTATTTTTTGATATCCCTGGTAATTTTAACCTGAGTCCTGGGACTCTTAGTGCAATGCATGTTCCTCATTGCTTCTTCAGTGATTCATAAAACCAGGAATCCAGCTCCCTGCCTTCTAAGAAGAAGGAGAGGTCAGCCACATGAGGCAGGACATTTCAATCTCTGTGGGTGGTCCAGCGCCTTGGCCATCTGGGTGCTATGAGAGGGGCTAGGCTCATATGAAAATATGACCTCTAATATTTAATGCATCTGTGTGATATCACTTATTGGTGTCTGATTAATGGGAACTTTATCTCCAGACTTATCCCAGGCATGGGTCTGAAGATGTATTTACAGACACTCCTAACTGAATTTCTTCCACAGGACTCAAAACCAAGCCTTATGAGTTACTGACTGAAGAGAGATCTGAGCTAGCAGAATCAAAGTAAGTGGGTTTAGGAAAGGATCCAAATTATGTCGAGGAAGATCCCAGTGCTGTTCTAAGCAAATACCCACTTTTGAGTGAATGAGGTTGTTATTAAAAACGTATTGTAAAAAATGAAATTGAAAGCAAATTGCTTCAAATAAAATTTCAGCCTTGTCTTAAATCCAGGGGTTTATTTGGAAGTTCCCCCTTCTCACCCTGTGCAGAGCTGTGCTGGAAAGATCATATCATAGCCCCCAGCATGGTGAATCAGGAAAGTAGATATTAATCAGTTTTCCTGAAATGGGCATACAATGCCTCTTCAGTTATTTTCTCATCTATTCACATGGTCACCTAAACTGTGTTAAATGGTACTCCATCAAAATTCTCATTTCCCTAAGGGCTGAAACTTGAATCAATATGGAACCCATGACTCTTCAAACTTTCAATCCATCCACTCCAACCCCTAGACTTGGGCCTCCCCTCTAAACCATTTCAATAGGAAGCTATTTCTTATTGTGTTAGGAAAACACAGCACACTGCTTTCCTGTGCTCTCTCTTATCTACTACCCCTTAGAATAAGGAGAGGTAACTGGCCAGGACAGTTAACAGTAATCCTACTTAATTTCAACTCTACACAATGAAAGGCTCCTTTGGAGATGTGATTGAGTTGAATTTGGGTCAAAGAGAGGGCATTTCATTCAGCCCCACAGTCATTCATTCATCCAATATTCAGAGACAGGCATAGAGGTTGGGGCTGGGGGTCAGAGGAGCAGTGTTTGATCACTACCCTTTAGGAAGGCAAACAAAAACAAATAGGAAATAACAACAATATATGTAATCAATTCTGAAGCAAATGTATGTACCAATGGTAGAACAAATGAGCGACCACTGGAGAGGTGGGCAGGACACAGAGGACAGAGAATCAGGGAATAAAAATAATTTTTGAGCTAAATTTTAAAGGCTGAGTAATACACCCATGGTAATAAAATCATGGAACTCATTATCTCCTAAAGAAATTAATAGCAATAATTGCAAATAATTTAGATAGGAGCTGAAGAATGTATGGGCATATGGGAAGAAGCCTAGACTTGTCATATGATGGTAAAGACTCAAGCTCTGTTTGCCACAAGATACTTGGCAAGTTATTCAATGTCTTCGTGCCTCAACTTTCTCATCTGTATAATGAAAAAATATAATAACAATGCCTATTCTGCTGACCTCATGGGGTTGCTGGGAGGATTAAAAGTGCCACTACATATGAACATGCCAGGAAATGGTCACATGCAAGGCAAGTATAAAGGCATTTTTTAAGCATTTTATTTGGAAATAATTTCAAGCTCACAAAAAGTTGCAAAATTAAATATAGTACAAAGAATATTTATAAATACTTTACCCAGATTTATCTATAATTTAAGTTTACCCCATCTACCTTGTTATCTGTCTCTCTTTATACTCACACACACATAGACACACACACACACACACACACACATAAACTATATGCACACATAGTTACACGCATATATATGTTTACACATAATTCTTTTCTGAACCATTCGTGGCAGGTTACACACATCATGGTTGTTTACTCCTAAACACTTCAGTGTGTATTTGCTAACAGGAATAGTCTTACATACTGCAGTAGAGTTATCAACTTTGTGGGTTTGCATTATTTAATCTACCACCCATATTACAATTTTTTCATTTGACCTAATAATAGTATCTTGCCCCCCAGTACAGGATCCAGTCTAAGGGCAAGTATTGCATTTGGTTTTCATGTCTCTTTAGCCCCCTTTAATCTGAAACATTCCCACAGCCATTCTTTGTCTTATATGATACTGATATTTTTGAAGAACATAGTGCCCCATTTTAATAAGATGTTTCTCATTTTGCATTTGTGTGATGTTTCTTTATGATTAGACTAGGGTTGTGTGTTCTCATAACAATAAGATATAAGCGATGCTGTGTACTTCTCAGGGTATCACATCTAGAGGCACATAATGTCCATCTGTCTTTCATAGGTGGTCTTAATTTTGATTGTCCAATCAAGGTGTTGCCTGATTTCTCTGTTATTAATTACTGTTTCCCCCTGTCCCCTTTCAACTAATAAACAGTCTGGGGGAGACACTTTAAGATCATTTCTCACCAAAATTTTCTCCTGGATGTAATATCCCATTCCAAAAGGGAAAAATAAGAAAAAGAAAGAATTGACAGAGTCTAAGCTATCCAAAACTCAACATGGCAAATAACATTAAAACTTGCAGCACAAGAACACTCTTATTTGACTGGATGTTTGCCCTCACTCCCACTGGGGCAGAGGTCCCACTCCTGTAGTTTTGCTGGACATGGGTTAGATCCCTAAGGTTTTGGGTGGCCCTGCTCCCATGGCTACACAGGGCATCATCCTCATGGTGGTTCCCTTCAGTAGTTCTCTGCCCACCCTACCCCTCTAGGCTGGGGTCCTATACCATGGCTCTTCTTGGGTGGAGTTCTGAACCTGTGATTCTGCCACGTGTCCTTAGAAATCTAAGTAAAGGAAGGTCTGATGGCTCATGCACTCAGTATATAAGCAGAAACAGTGCTGCAAGGAAACCACCAGATGTCCTAAGGCCACCAGATCTGTACTTGGGGTGCCTGGGCATAGCCATGAATCACCTTGAGGGTAAAGAGGCGTTATTCTCTCATTGTCTTGAGCAATAGCTCCTGGGTGACTAATCTCCCTGTCATTTGGCCATAATCTTAGTATCCTTTCCCTAACAGGCTTTCTTATTTTTTTCAATAGAAATAGGCTAAGAATAATCCAAATCTTTACATTCTGCTTACTTTTTGATTAATAATTCTTTGGTTTCTTTATTATTGAGATATAATTGACATGTAACATTGTATTAGTTTTATGTGTACATATGTTCAATTAACACCCACCACCACACATAATTACAATCTTTTTTCTTGAAATGAGAACTTTTAAGATCTATTCTCTTCACAACTTTCAAATATGCAATACAATATTAATAACTGTAGTCACCATGGCAAATGTTACATTTCCAAGACTTACTGATCTTATACTTGGAAGTTTGTACCTTTCTGATGGGTACCACCTTCACCCATCCTCCACTCTCAACACCCCAGCAACAACCACCAATCTGTTCTCTATAACTAAGAGCTTGTTTTATAGTTTTGTTCTGTTTTAGGTTCCATACATAAGTGAGATTATACAGTATTTCTCTCTCTGGCTTGTTCTACTTAGCATATTGCCTTCAAGTTCCATGTTGCCATAAATGGCAAGCTTTCCTTTCTTTTTGTGGCTAAATAATGTTCGTGTGTGTGTGTGTGTGTGTGTGTGTGTGTGACATTTTCTTTATGTATTAATCTATTGATGGAATCTTAGATTGTTTCCATGTCTTGAGCATTATAAATATTGCTGCAGTGAATACTTTTCAAGGTCATGATTTTGTTTCTTTTGGATAAATACTCAAAAGTGGAATTGCTGGATGATTTTGTAGCTATATTTTTGACTTCTTGGGGAACCTCTATTCTGTTTTCCATAGTGGCTGTACCAACAATTTTGTCTTTAAATTATTTCTCGCTTCTTGCATTTCACTATAAGCTGTCAAGACAAACCAAGCTATTCCTTCAACACTCTGTTTAGATTTTTACTCAGCTAAATATCCAATTTCATTGCTTATAAGTTCTACCTTCCACAAAACACTGGAACACAAACACAATTCAGCAAGTCCTTTGCAGTTTTACAATGAAGATATCCTTTTCTCCATTGTCCAATAACATGTTCCTCATTTCCATTTGGAACCTCATCAAACGGTCTTTACTGTCCATATTTCTACCAACATTCTATCCATGGTTACTTAGGTATTCTTTAAGAAGATGGATGTTTTCTCTGCAGCTTTCCTCTTATCTTTTGGAGCTCTAACCAGAATCACCTTTAGTGGTCCATTCATGGCACTGGAGTATTTTTCTAACATGTACCTTAAAACTCTTACAGCTTCCACTCATTATCCAGCTCCAAGCCACTTCTACCTTTTTAGATATTTGTTATAGTAGCACGCCACTTCTTGGAACCAATTTCTTTCTCAGTCCATTCAGGCCGCTATAACAAAGTACCACAGACTGAGTGGCTCATAAACAATATATTTTTATTTCTCACAGTCCTGGAAGCTGGAAGTGGAACATCAGGTACTGGCAGGTTTTTATATCTTGTAGGAGCCCACTTCCTGGTTCATAGACTGTGTTTTTATTTATTTATTTTTTTATTGTTGTTGTTGCTGTTGTTGTTGCAGTATAATCCCATTCCTGAGGGCTCCATCCTCATGACCTAATCACTTCCCAAAGGCCCCAACTCCAAACACCATCACATTGGGGATTAGGTTTCAGCAAATATATTCTTGGAAGTGGGGGACACAAATATTCAGTCTATAGCCCCATTCCTTCCCAATCCCTATAGATAATCAACTTTATCTTTTTCTGTTTTATCCATTCTGTGTTTCCTTTTGAATCATAAGCTGATACATGTACATTTTTTTGTTTCTCCCTTATAATTACACAAAAATAGTATACCGTATGCACACTATATATGTTCTTTTGCACTTTGCCGTTTTTCACTCAAAAACATCTAGAAATCATTTCATATCAGTTCATAGTGATTTCTTCATTTTTTAAATAGCTGCACAGTACTGTGTATGCACCAGGGTATATTCAATCAATTGCCTATAAAGGTATTTTATTTTTTAAGGTGATAACATTCATTGTAGAAACCTTCACCTTCATTAGCTAAATGTACATTACGTGCAATGGGACATTCGGAGCATCTTGGCATAAGCCGAGACTAATGCCCACAGGCCTCCATATTGCAGTTGGATATTTCTGACAACTGTAATTGTGGAGCACTTCCTCTTCAACATGCATTTACTGATTTACATAAAGACGAAGAAGCTTCCTGGGATTAAAAGATAAACCTCATCTACTGTTGGGACACAGACACAAATATTTTTGATGGATTGTGGGCTGGAGGGAGCAGTGGAATTAATGAGATCCAAGGAAAACCAAGCCACATGGGAAAATGACAGGGATTCTCAGGAAGAACTCATCTGAGTGATAAAGGTGGCTAGAGAGTAAGCCAGACCAGGTCACTAGCACCACCCTCATAGTGACCTGTTGATATATCACATCTTCCTGACCCAACCCCTTAGTGACATGTGTGGTTTGAGATAAAGGGGTTATGTGTACCTCTGAACTGAAATATCTGTGACATGTGTTGCTCAGAAGTCCTTGTTGTGTGTTACCTTTGATTGAGTGAAAAGAAGCATTCTATGTGTTTGCAAACTCAGAGCTGCTCTTGGAACTGTGCTTGTCCTAGACTTTGAAAGCTTTGGCATGGCTACAGGGATGGGAGCCATGGTGGAAGTCCTCCCTACAACCCGTCAGGGGAACAGGAGAGCTGCCTGATAAACTGAATAACATTTAATGTACCTACCTTTGTATTACTCTTGTGCTGTGACCATCTCCCTTTTCACTTTGCAAGAGTGACCATATCAAGTTTCATTTTATCCAGTGATGGCAAAATCAGGCAGCATTCCTAGTCACTGACTTTGGGCTACACCTTGGTGGTAATAGGCTTGGGAGTGATAAAGCATTGGTGATAGAATGGAGTCCTCAGAGTGATACCTCAGGAATGCTCTTGGGCCTGGACTTGGGTGATGGGAACAAAAAATAAGCCAGTTCACAGCGCTTCCCAGAAGAGTCTCAGGAATATATGGGAGCAGTGACTCTCCTACATACTGGACTCCCTGCCACAACACATCTGGGGACTTGGAACAGGACATTTAGGCATTAAAGTGAGTAAGAACACCTTTTTATTTCCCAGTTGGGGAAGCCTGTGACATTCAGCTTGCATTTGTATAGGGAATCATCACAGAGACCACTGATGTCCCTTTCCCCATGCAGCCTGCCTGACAGATGGTCAGTTTGCATCACAGTAATTGGCATTAGTTCCTCTGCTTCTGTGTACATGCCTTGCGTCCTTTCTTTTGTACTCCCCCCATCTCTCTGAAGGCAGTGGCTGTCTTTTCACTTTCCCTCTGTCCCCACAACTCAGAAATAGGCCTGAAGGTTCACAGACCTTTGTTGCTCATCACTCTTAATAGCATGTGCTCAGATTAGGGCTTATAGTCTTAGACTCCAGAGGAGCTGATATCCTGAGTAAGGAGTTAGGAAATGACTTTTATGCTTCCTCCTCAAAAATCTTCCACTGCCATCAAAACAACACTGCTGTCACTATTCACCTTCTTGCCCTGACTTACTTTTCTTGATAGTATTCTTTACTCCCATATTTATTTATTTATTTTTCTCTCCCATTAGAATTGAGCTCTATGATAGCAGGATTTCTCTATTTTGTTCACTGCTGATTGTCCATGCCTGGAATAATGCTAGGTACATAGTAGGCTGTTGGTGGGTATTTGTTGAATGAAGAAAATGTTGCTGCTGCTGCTGATGACATAAATGCTTAAAGTTCCTTATTTCTTTTAGGCACTCTTTGTCAGAAACAAAGACATTAGGGCATTTGGGCTTCTTAGACTTAAAAAATCTATTTAAAGGTGTTCTATGATTTGAAATTCACCTGGAAGTTGTCCCTTTTTCTTTCCTCCCCCAGTTCTAACTCCCTGGAGGAGGGGCTTCTTAAGAGGCCACATGGTTGTCACACCTTGAAGCCTCCACACTTAGCTCTGTGTGGTTCCAGAGCTCTCACCAGTTTCCTTGAGAGGGGAGACTCAGAGTGACTGTAGGACTGGCCTGGTCCAAGTCTCAGTATCCCTTCAGGTCCTTCCACTGCCCCTCTCAGTATTTCTGAGTGCTCTACTCCCTCTCTCAGTCTAGTCCTGATCCCAGGCAGAGGGGATTAACATCCCTATCTTGGTGCTAAGGAAATCTGTCTCAAATGATGCTTGCTGATAATGTGTCCCTGACCTCATCTCTGAATTCTGAGGAATGGGCACTTGCCATAGCACCTATGCTCTCACCTCATGAAAAGGCAACTTATGATATGGTGAAAATACTTGAAAACCATATATCTGATGAGGAGTTAATATCCAAAATATATAAAGAACTCATACAACTCAACAGCAATCCAACAATCAAACAAACAAACAAACAATTCAATTAAAAAATGAGTAGAGGATCTTAATAGACACTTTTCTAAAGAAGATATACAGATGTCCAAAGGTTTATGAAAAGGTGCTCAATATCATTAATGATCAGGGAAATACAAATCAAAACCACAATAAAATATTACCTCATGCCTGCTGGAATGGCTATTATCAAAAAGACAAGAAATAATGTGTTATTGAGGAAGTAAAAACAAGATCTGTGTACTGTTGGTATAAATATAAATTGGTGTAGCCACTATATAGAGATTCCCCAAAAGATTAAATATAAAACTGCCAAATAACCTAGCAATTCTACCTCTGGGTTTTTATCCAAAAAAATCCCCACAAAATCACTATCTTGAAAAGATTCTGCACCCTTATGTTCATCACAGCACTGTTTACAAGTAGCCAAGATATGAAAACAACCTAAATATCTGTCAACAGATGAATGAATAAATAAAATGTGATATACACATGGCTCTGCTCATGTGTACACACATGCACACATACACACACAAGGAACATTATTCAACCACAAAAAAGGAAACCCTACCATTTATGACAACAGGGATGGACTTTGGGAACATTATGTTAAGTGAAATATGTCAGATAGAGAAAGACAAACACTGTATATGTGAAATCTAAAACAACAAACTCATAAATACATAGAACTGTATGCTAGGGGTGGGGAGTGGGTATAGTGGTTGAAGGTGGTCAAAAAGAATAAACTTGCATGTATCAGATAAATAAGTCCTAGAATATAATGTACAGTATGATGAATGTAGTTAACAATATACTGTATTGTATATTTGAAAGTTGCTAAGAGAGCAGATCTTAAAACTTCTCATCACAAGAAAAAAATTGTAACTATGTGTGGTGATGAATGTTATCTAAACTTATTGTGGTGATTGTTTTGTAATATCTACACATATCAAATCATCATTAAACACCTAAAGTAAATATAATGTTATATGTCAATTATACATCAATTAAAAAATATATAAGCTTCCTGGTCAGGAAGGTGGAGTAGATAAATGCTGTGTTTGCTTCCTTTCATGACCACTCAAAATTACAACTAAACTAAGAACAGTCATCATTAAGAGTCATCTGAAGTCTAGCTGAACAGAAGTTCTACAATGAGGGACATAGAGATGAGGCCACCTCAAGACTGGTAGGAAGGGTTAAGATGTATAACCATCCTGTGACGGTTGAGAATTAGGAGAGATCTCTCAGCTACAGAAACCCCCTGGAGGAGCAAGGGGTCCTGGATCCACATCAGGATCTCTAGCCTAGCATTCCAGTTCTGGAAAGAGAGGTTGCCAAATTTCTGACTGTGAAAACCTGCAAAAATTTTGTCTGAGTGAGACAGAGTGTGGCTGAAGTCACAGACATTTTTTTAAGGGGACTATGTGTGTAATTACTCATGAATACATTCACTCACTCAAAGCTCCATTACTGGGGCACTGCTCGAAAAGTGACAGGGATATACAGGGAGGAACTGAATTGTCTGGGTTCAGGGCAAGAGATGGAGGGGTAGCTTACACCCAGATAGAAATACTGGTAGAATTCATTGTGCAGACACAGGTGACCACCATATCTGAGTCTCCATCAGTCTGACTAACACTGGTCACCCTACCCTGGTGATTCCCTCAGACTCCATCCCACCCAACTTGCAGGCCCACCTAAGCCACTTCCCATGGCTTTTCCACATACACAATGTGTCTTGGCTAAGGCTGCAAATGTTCCCAAGATCCCTCAAAGGTTCACAAAACCCAAACAAGTAGCATCTGGCCTTGGCGTGCCCTGACGCTCTTACTGAGTAACCCTAAGCCAAGCACTAGCAATGGCCTCTTAGGGCACCTCCAAGCCCAACACAGGTGGTTGCCATGTGTAGATTGCTTGGTGAGTCTTGCCAAGTAGCCCTAGGCAGGACACAGACTGTGACTATACTTGGCATACAGTGAGGTTGCTCCTAGGAGGCACCAGGGCCAGAATGCCTGATGGTCAGTTTCTGGCTGACCTAGAGCACCACCTGTGGTTGCATCCAAGGATGACACACCAAAGGGCAGACTGGGCAGGTACCAGAGCACTGCTAAAGTGTATCTTGCTCCATGAGGTCAGTCCCTCACTGGCCAGTCTTCACAACTACTCAGCGTAAGGCTCAATACCTGCCACTGATGTGCAAACAGCAACTAACATTCAACTACAAATAGGAGAGTACACACAACTCATATAAGGTACTTACATGGAGCACAAAGCCCAGGTGACCAAGGAAGACTATGCCACTGGGCACCACAGGACACCTACTACATAAGACCACTCTACTAATACCAGGAGATACAGGATCCCTAATACATAGAAACAAACACAGAAAGGCAGCCAAAATGAGGAGACATAGAAACCTGTCCCAAATGAAAGAACAGAACAAATCTCCAGAAAAAAAGAACTAAATGAAATGAAGACAAGCAATCTACCAGATACAGAGTTCAAAACACTGGTTATAAGGATGCTCAATGAACTTAGGGGAAGAGTAGATGCTCAGTGAGAACTTTAGCAAAGAGACAGAAAACATAAAAATGGACATAGACAACACAAAAAAGAACCAGTCAGAAATGAAGACTACATTAACTGAAAGGAAGAATACCTTAAAGAGGATCAACAGTAGATTAGATGAATCATCCTTTAGCAGAAAAGGTAGCAGAAGACACCCCATCAAAATAACAACAACAACAACAACAACAACAACAACAACAAAAGAACTTAACAAAATGAGGATAGTTTAAGGGTCCTCTAGGATAACATCAAGCATATCAACATTTACACCATAAAGGTACCAGAAGGAGAAGAGAGAGGGCAAGGAATTGAAAACCTATTTGAGGAAATAATGATGAAAACGTCCCTAACCTGGTGAAGGAAATAGACATACAAGCCCCAGAAGCACAGAGAGTCCCAAACAAGATGAGCCCAAAGAGGCCCACATGAAGACACATCATAATTAAAATGCCTAAAGTTGAAGACAAAGAGAAAATCTAAAAAGCAGCAAAGAAAGGCAGTTCATTACCTACAAGGGAGTTCCCATAAAACTGATTTCTCAACAAAAACTTTTCTGGCCAGAAAGAATCGTCATGAAATACTCAAAGTGATAAAAAGTAAGGACCTACACCAAAATTACTCTACCCAACAAAGCTATCATTAGAATCAAAGGACAGATAAAGAGCTTCCCAGGCAAGAAAAAGCTAAAGAAGTTCATCACCATCAAACCGGTGTTACAAGACATGTTAAAGGGATTTCTTTAGCAAGAAGAAGGAAAAGAAATGATTAAAAATATGAATAATAAAATGGCAGTAACTACATATCTAGCAACAATTATGTTAAATGTAAGTGGATTAAATGCTTTAATCAAAAGATAGGGTGAACAGCCAGAGAGGGGAAAGAAAAAAGAGGTGGTCCTCAGGAGCCATGAGGAACCTGTCTCCAGGGGGAACCAGTTTACCTCCCTGATTCCTGTAACTTCCCACTTTCTGCTGACCCCATCAGAGGTTGGAGAAACAGATTTCTCCTTCATGGCCTCCTTGACACCCTGGGCCTGGCCTGCCTGTGGGCCCACCTCTGGTTCTGTCCCAGGCACAGAGCAGAACCCACAGAATCAAGCCTGATGAGCAAGGTACTACTTGCACAGAAATAGCACAGCACTGAAGTCTTTGGGCAATATTTAAATCAGGATTTGCAATGCTAAAACTTTTAGGTTATCATCAATTCCCATAACAAAAAACTAAATCTTAAAAAACAAACAAACAAACAAACAAACAAAAAACAGTTCTTGTATTTGCTCTAAAGTGAATATATTTGGAATTCTGGGAAAACACCAGAGTGAGAGACATCCTCAGATCTTTCCCCTTGAAACAACAATAAGCTGAACATCTAAAACTGAACAAAAAAACACCCAAACTGCACACCAACATGTCTGAGCATGGCATCTCCTCATAAGAGCCACCACAGGTCAGAACCCCAATGTAGGGTGGTGGACGGGGACAAATAAAAAAATTTCCTCTTGCAGCCTCTGGAGTTTCTTGCAGGAGAAGTCGGGGAGGGGTGAAGGTGCAGCGACTTCCCTGATCATGCTGTCTGGAAGTGCTGGGACTTTTCTACGCAGCCCACAGCTGGCAGTAGAGCTCAGTCATCAGGGCAGAAAGCAGAGAAGCGGGACAGGTCAGCAGAAAAACAACAGCTGATTTTTACCAGCCCTGGTTGCAAAACCAAGGCTGAGCTGCAAACCCCAACCCCCAAAACAGAGGGCTCCTCTCCCCATCCCCTCCAAGACCAATCAATGTGGAGCCCCAGGGGATTCTGAACAAAAGCTGCAGAGACTGAAGTGACCACTCTCAGCCTCTGAAGCTCCCTGCAGGAGGAGGGAGAGGGAAGAAGGTGCAGCAACTTCTCTGAACAGCCCTGCCTGGAAGATGCCGGGACTTTTCTACATAACCAGTAGCAGAGCTAGTCATCAGGGCAGAAAGCAGAGAAGTGGGATGGGACCGCAGGGAAACAACAGTTGATTTCTACTGGCCCTGGTTACAAAACCAAGGCTGAGCCGCAACCTCCAACTCCCAACCAAGAGGGTCCCACTGAGACTGATCACCATGGAGCCCAAGGGGAATCTGAGTAAACGCTACCAAAACTGTTGCTAACACTGACAGGAACTGAAACTGAGAGCAGTGAGTGCGTTAAATCTACAAGAAAATAAAAGACGTTAGGCTTTATATAGAGCAGGGATCCAAGAGGCTAAGATGCCATCTACATAAAACCAAAAGAAAAGTGCCTTCTTTGCAACAGGCTAAAGAGAGACCTTTATATAATAAACCTTCTTTCTGAAAAACAGCATAACACACTTCCATTAATGGAAATAGTCCATTAAACACCAAGAGCAACCAAGGTGACAAGGCATCTCAGAAAGAAAGAGAAAAGTCTCCAGAAAATAAGCTTGCAGACATAAAAATATACAACTTAAATTACAGAGAATTTAGGATAGTACTTATGAAAAACTCAATGAGATCAAAAAGAAATCATAACAACAATTTCAGGAATTGAAAAAACAACTAACTAGATGAGCAGAGCAAAGAGATTGAAACCCTCAGAAAGAACAGAATAAATCGTCTGGAGATGAAGGACACACTGCAAAAGCTGAAAAATAAAATAGCAAGCTTGGGAAATAAAGTTGACCAAATGGAGGAAAGGATCAGTGATATCAAAGACAGAAATCTAGAAATAAATCAGAAGGAAGAGAGAGAAACTGAAGAATGAAAAATAATGAAAGAGAAATTCAAGAACTAGCTGATGCCATCATGAGAGGAAACATAAGAATAATAGATATTATTGAAGACAAGGAAAAGGAGTAGAGACTCAAAACATTTTCGACAAAGAGTGGACAAGAATTTCCCAAATCTAAGGAATAAGCTGGAGCTTGGATTCAAGAAGTTAACAGAACACCCAATTATTTCAACCTAAAAAGGCCTTCACCAAGGTACATTGTATAAAGTTATCAAAAGTCAATGACAAAGGTAGAAAAGGGCAGCTGGGGAGAAGAAAATGATAACATATAAAAGATAACTCATTAGATTATCATCAGACTTCTTAGCGCAGTCCTTACAAGCCAGAAAGGAATATAATCAAATATTTAAACTATTAAGTGAAAGAAACTACCAGCCAAGAATAATGTATTCAGCTAAGCTCTCTTTTAGATATGAAGGAGAAATTAAGAACTTTTCAGACACACAAAAATTGAGGGAATTCTCTACTATGAAGCCTCTACTATAGGAAATTCTGAAATGAGTCACTTAAAATAACTACCACCACAACAAAAATACATAATTAGGAGTAAAGTGACTATCAGGCAAATAGAAGCAGAGAAGTGTAACCCTTACTAAGAAGAGGGCATCATAAGTTTAAATAATAAGAGAATTGTTATAGCAAGATAGTAATGAACGTTCAGCATACATAGAAACAAAGTGAGATAACAGTGACTGAAAATAGGAGGATTGGGAGATCCAAATTATCAAAAGGGAAAGGAGATAAGGCACACAGAGAAGAAAATGGACGACAGTATATATTTACATATATATCTATGTACATATATATGTATACACACGCACACATCTATACTATCTTTTTCATACTTGTAATGGTAACAACACACCATAGAGTCAGAACTAAAGTATATAACATAAAACAAAAAGAACCAGAGGCAAAACCCACAAAAACCAACCAAAATAAAGAAAACAGAAACACAAGGACAAGGAAGAAATGGAAACACCAAGCTACCAGAAAGAAAAAAGATAAAATGGCTATAAGAAGACCTCATATTTCAATAATCACCCTAAATGTAAGTGGACTGAATTAACCAATTAAAAGGTACAGAGTTGAGGAATGGATCAAAAAACAAAACCCAACCATATGTTTCCTCTAGGAGACATATCTCAGCTCCAAAGACAAATGTAGACTCAAAATGAAAGGGTGGAAAATGATATTTCAAGCAAATGGCATTCAGAGAAAAGCGGGAGTAGTGGTATTAATATCAATGAAATAGACTTCATAATAAAAAAGGTAAAGAAACAAACTGAGAGACACTTCAAAATGATAAGGGAAATCATGCACCAAGAAGATATAACACATTAATATCTATGCTCCCAACAGAGAGCCCCAAAATATATAAAGCAATTACTAACAGAACTAAAGGAAGAAACAGACCAAAAACTATCATAGTAGGGGACCTAAATACCCCACTGTCGGATATTGACAGATCATCCAAACAGAAAATCAATGAGAAAATAACATTCTTCGATGATACCTTAGACCACCTGGACATAATTGACATATTCAGAGCCTTCCATCTCAAAATAGCTGCTTATACATTCTTCTCTATTGCACGTGGAACATTCTCAAGAATCAACCACATACTGGGCCACAGAAATAGCCTCAACAAAAATAGGAGGTTTGAAATCATAACAACTATATTCTCTGATCATAATGATTTGAAACTAAAGATCAATTGCAAAAAGAAATCAAGAAGAACCACAAATACATGAAGATTACACAACATGCTATTGAAGAATAACTGGGTCAGGGAAGAAATAAAAAGAGAGATCAAGAGATACATAGAAACAAATAACGATAGTACAACATATCAAAACTTTTAGGACATGGCAAAAGTGGTCATAAGAGCAAAGTTCATATCATTACAGTCCTATCTCCAAACACAAGAACGAGCCCAAAAACTAGAAAAGGGAGAACAAATGAAGCCTGAAATCAGCAGAAAGAAAGAAATAATTAAAATTAGATCCAGAATATATGAAATTGAAAAAAAAATAGAAAAAATAAATACAATAAAGAATTCGTTCTTTGAGAAGTTTAATAAAATCATCAAACTGTAGCTAGACTCACTAAACAAAAAAGAGAAAGATCACAAATAAACAAAATCAGGGATGAAAGAGGGGAAATTATGGCTGACATCACAGAAACACAAAGAATCATGCAAGAATACTATGAAGAACTATACAACACCAAATTTAACAACCTAGGAGAAATGGATCAGTACTTAGAAAAATACAATCTTCTTAGACTGAATCAAGAAGATCTGTAAAATCTAAATAGACCGACCAGCAGTGTGGAAATTGAAACAATCATCAAAAACCTACAAAAAAATAAAAGTCCAGGACCAGATGGCTTCACCAGTGAATTCTACCAAACATTCAAAAAAGATTTAATACCTATTCTCCTCAAACCCTTCCAAATAATCAAAGAGTAGGCAATACTTCCCAACTCCTTTTATGAGGCCGATATTACCTTGAAATCAAAACCTAGTAAAGATAACACAAAAAAAGAAAACTGCAGACCAATATCTCTCATAAATGCAGATGTAAAAATCCTAAATAAGGTACTAGCAAGCTGAATACAGCAACACATTAAAAGGTTATTCACCACAATCAAGTGGGTTTCATCCCAGTGGCACAGGGATGGTTCAACATACCCAAATTGATTAATGTGATACACCACATGAACAAACTAAAAAATAAGAATTATATGGTCATATCAAAAGATGCAGTAAAAGCCTTCAGCAAGATACAGCACTTAACAAAAACACTTAACAATTGATATGGAAGGAAATGACCTTAACATAATAAAGGCCATATATGTGACAAACCCTCAGCCAACATTATACTTAATGGTGAAAAACTAAAAACCTTCCCTCCAAGATCAGGAAAAAAGCAAGGCTGTCCACTATCACCACTGTCATTCAATATAACATTGGAAGTCCTAGCAAGTGCAATCAGGCAGGAGAAAGATATAAAGGCGTCCAAATAAGAAATGAAGAAGTCAAACTGTCACTATTGGCTAATGACATGATTCTCTATATAGAAAATGCTAACGACTCCACAAAAATACTACTAGAAACAATAAGTGAAAACAGCAGTCTCTGGATACAAAATCAATGTTCAAAAATCCATAGCATTCGTATACTCTAATAATGAAGCATCAGAAAAGAAGCAGAAAAAAATAATTCCTTTTGTAACTGCAACAAAAAGAATAAAATACCTAGGAATAAATTTAACAAAAACACTTTTATAATGAAAACTATAAGAACCTATTAAAAGAAATCAAAGAAGATACAAAGAAATAGAAAGATATTCCATGTTCTTGGATTGGAGGAATCAACATAGTTAAAGTGACCTTATTGCCTAAAACATTATATAGATTTAATGCAATCCCATCAAAATTTCATTGGCATTTTTTAAAGAAATAGAAGAAAAAATCATCAGATTTGTATGGAAGCATAAAAGACCTTGCATTGCCAAAGGCATCCTGAGAAAAAGGAATGAAGCTGGAAGCATCACTCTGCCCGACTTCAAATTAAACTACAAAACAACAGTAATCAAAATGGCATGGTATTGGCAGCAAAACAGACAAACTGACTAGTGGAACAGAATCAAGAGTCCAGAAGTAAACCCATATTTATATGGGCAAAGAATATTTGACAAAAAAGCAAAAAGCATACAGTGGAGAAAGGAAAGTCTCTTCCATAAATAGTGCTGGGAAAATTAGAAAGCCACCTGCAAAAGAATACAACTAGACTGTTGTCTACCACCACACACATCAACTATATGGTAGCTGAAGAAAATTGGACTTTGGGTGGTAATCACACAATAGAATATATAGATGTCAAATTATAATGTACAGCTGATAATTATATAATTTTATTAACCAATGTTACCCCAATAAACTTAATAAAATAAATAAATAAATAAACTTAATAAAATAAATAAATAAAAATAAAATAAATAAAGTGAATACATTTGAATTAATAAACATTCTCTTTTATAAAGGAACCACACTTTGGTAGTGGGGAAAGATAGGATGACTGAATGGATATAAAAACAAGACCCTTACACATGCTGCCTACAAGAGACTCATTTCAGATCAAAAGACACCCAAGTTGGAAAATGTGTTCTTTTGGGGGTTTGCTATGTGTCCAGCTAAAGATTCCATTACCATGGAAGAAGAGGAAAATGAATATTTTGTGACAACCAGGGTTAATGCAAAACCCAAATAGGGTTAAGGTAGAACTATTTTCTCCCACTGAAAATGGTAGCCCAGAAGCAGTTAATTTATGGTACTGGAAGGGTCATTGATATTATGTGCATCTGAGGAAAACTACTCTGTCCAAGTATCTTGCCTTGGGGCTGGGGAAAAATAGTGGGAATAAGAAATTGGTGCCTGGCTATACCCCTAAATGGGCATTTTATCTTTTAAAGCAACATGGTATTGTACATTGAATTCAACTGACTCACATGGATGAATTCAGGATGGGAGTAAACCAGTGTTCCCCAAACTTTCTGTTAGACCCACCCTGGCTGTCTTTAAAAAGTAAATATCCTGGAGGTTCTGATTCAGTGGTTAGTGAAGGAACCCAAGAGTCTTTAGGTTTAATAAATCACCCATCTGACTTTTAATCAGGTAAATTTAGGAACCCCTGTACTCTTTCTCCAGCTTATCTACAACCCCTCTAGAACATGAATATTTATTGCAAAGATATTCCTTATAATATCCCAGGACAGGAGCTGAGAAGTGGGATGGGATAGGGGTGGTGCTCATGGGGCTTAGACAAGAAGACAGGGTGAGGCAGGAGTCCAGGGGAGCCCTCAGAACATGGTTCTCCAAGGCCCCACAGGCAACATTTGTAGCACTTCCTTCCAGACTCTGTCACCATCAGGATTCTTCTGCCTTCTCTTCTATGGGTTCTCATTTCTCCTGTCCCTGCCAATGGTTTTATTCTTTTCCCTTTTCCATAGAAAGAGAGACCCTCATTGGTTGACCTAATTGCTTTCTGCACCTGGCCATTTCACGGGACCCTGGTCAGCCTATGAATTGGCTACCTTTGCCCTTGTCAGGTGTCCACCCAGCATGTCCAACAACGTTATATAATTCTCAGCCTTTGATGAGCCCCAACCAGTTCTTCTCTGGGCTCCTATCCTCCAGTTTACTGTCCTGCCTCAGTTCATAAGACTGTGTCTAGTTCTACCCTGAGAGATGGCATGATGAGACACGGCTAGAAGAAATAGCCAACACTGGATATTGCAAACAAGTTCTAGCATGGAGGCATCAACAAGGGTGGGTCTCAGTGTTGCTCAAGCCTGTGACATTCAATCTTGCCAAGACATTTTTCTCTCTGTTTCAGTGGAGCCCCACCACACAGTCTCTTCCTAGCAAGCATGAGTCAATCATGAAATACAGCGGCAGAAATGGAAGAGTTATAAAATGAATGCGATTCTTATTCACAGACCCTTTTACTGAACTTAGGAAGTTTACATTATTTAGTCTCCCTAGCTGTTGAGTAGGTGCTCTGAGGATCAATGGAGAGAAAAGTGGACCTGAGGAGTTTTCCTTCCAGCCTTGTCAATATCACAGATGCCCATCATGTTGCCCTGAGGTAGGGTGGGAGCTGCTTTCTTCTTCCTGAAGTCAAGCAGTGGGGGGAGCCAGGTCACAAGCCAGGGCCTGCATGAGTTCTGAGTACCCTTATCAATGTTGAAGTTGGCAAGAAGTGGCAGCCCCCTCCTCTCGGCAAGCAAGCAGGATGACCTGTCCTTTCCAGCCCATTAACACAGTGCATGCAGAGCAAGCAAGGTTAATAGAATTAAAATGGAGCTGGCAGGAGAATGAAAGCCCTGTGGGAACCTAGCAGCCCACCTCCTGTCGCTCAGACACTCTCTTCTCTCACCCAGCTCTGGGCACATCTATCTGGGCACTTCTGCTTAAAGAGAACAGAAAGGAAGAGGGGCACAGAGGTAAGGGGTCCTTTTTCTCTATCACTCTTGCTGAGAGGGCCCTGAGAGGGGGCAGCCATCAGCCCAGTTAAAGTAGTCATCAGAAGAGAAAAATCAGTTTTTATGCTCATAGACAGGATTGCATAATTAAAAATGTGGGTTTGGTCATAGGCTGGCTGCAAATCTTGGCACACTGGAGCCTGTGTTTGCTAGGCAAGGTCTTAAAAGGGCAAGAGAGAAGGAGTACCACTAACAAAGGTGACTGCTTTTCTCTCAGCTTGGCTCTTTGTCATTTATTCCTAAGTGGCTCCAAGAGATGCAGGTGGGTCTGAGTTCTGTCAGCATATCAGATGCAGATTAAATTGCGGGTAGGAGGTGAGAAAGTCCCCCAACTTCAGAGAGGATATGAGGTCAGTGGGAGCAAATTTCACAGAAGAAAAGGACATATCTCATAACTCAAGTTTTGGATGGATTTTTACACCCACTGATTTGAAAAACAAAGCTGCTCAATTACTTTCCTTCCAATGAGGAAAGTGGGGAGACCTTTCTGGCAGTCCAACTTCACTCTGTGACTTTTTGGGCAATGGAGGTGCTGTGTTACTCAAAACTCTGTGTGGCCCAGTCCCAGAATCCTGACTTCCTTGTCCTAACTAAGTTCATCATCCTAGAGTGGGCATGCATGGAGTGTGTGATCACAGAGAATAAGAGCAACTGGATTGTCATAGGAAAACATGCTCAAGTCCATTTATGACATAAAGCATGTTGTTTCAGAAGCAATTCAGGTGGCTAGGAAGGACTTTGCAAACAGTTAAGAGATAACAGCATCCAAGATAGGTACCTCTAATATCTCACCTTTCCATAGGTCTGGGAAGTTTACAAAGCATCTTCACATCGACTCTCATTTGTTCCTATAAGGTAATCAGTTTTCATAATACTCATTGTATAGGCAAAGAAATGAGGCGCAGTAGTTAAGTGACTTCAAAGTCACACAGCCAGTAACTCGAGAGCTGGGGCCACAGCAGAGCTCTTTGGATTCCATTTCTACTCCATATACCTCATGCATTATCTGGCATTGGGGTGAAGGACTGCCTTAGATGTCTCTGGAAAGTCCTGTCCAGAGAAAGGATGAAAAGCCAATGATCTCTCTCACAGCTACCCTCCCTTTTGGGTCTTTATTCTAAGCTCAGGGACCCAGACTTGAGAGGTAGGCTTGGAGCCACCACTGTCCTTCTGAAATAGAATTTTGCAGGGGTGCCAGCTTCCTTGGACAGGAGGGGCACTTTACCTCCTTCCTCCTGATTCTTGTAGGTTCTTCCTAAACTCCTTTTTTAGGTCATTTCCCAGAAAATGCTAAATGGAGAAGATGGGAAAAGTGTCCCCTAACTCTTGATTCATGGAGACATTCCAGTCTTCAGGGTTTGGAGAAATACAGGATTTGAAACTAGTGGGTTATGTGTGCATGTGCTTGTGCATATCTGTGTAGTTAAAGAACAAGAAACTTCTGCTTCCAGATGAAAGAATAGAAGCTTATAAGAATTTGTTAAATCAACTAAAAGGGGCCTCTGGGATCTCCATCTTTCTTATACACAAATGCTTTTCCAGTGTGTAAATGAATCAGGACCTCATGGATCTTATTTCTCTTAGAAACTTAATGGCATATAATGCAGAAAAGAAAATCACCAAGGGTCAAGTTTGTCGTCAACCCTCTGTTCACAAGTTCCCAGAAACTTGTTCTTGCCTATTCACCTTCTGGAGAGATGAGATGTTTGCATGTTTGGGTGGGCGGAGCAGGAAGAGAAGTCCTCATCAAAAATCAGTCAAGCCCAGGCCAGAAGATCCATAAAAGAGAACCTGAGTCCTGTTCCCCAAACACAAAGATTCAGCCTGGGTAAGTGAGGGCTACAGATGCTGGAATCCTTGATGAAGGATCTCAAAGTACATAGGGGAGTATTTTTGTCCTTTTTTTCTCTCCAGGTCTTTCTCTCAGGTGATGTGCAGGATGGGGCTGACCTAGAAAACATCCCACTCAAAGGAATCCAGGATCTTCCAGTTGACTCACAAATGGCCACTGAGGAGATCTTTGAGAAGCCCTAGCTCAGCCTATACTTAGCCCTCTCTCTCAGTACTATAGAGTGACCACTGCAAGTTGCCTGTGGTATAATAAAAAATATGTATTTTGTCTTTGTAACTGGCTCCTGGCAAAGAGCTCCTAAAACCCTCAGAACATCCTGAGTGATAAGTGTCTTTTGCTAATTGGATGACCCTAGTTGGGTAGGGTGGAGTAGAGAAACAAGATAGCTTCAGTATGAGGGCTTGTTGCCAGAAAGACTAAACCATAATTATCAGGTTAGAACTTTTGGTTCCATCCTGATGACCATGCAGGAGTGGAAGAGGCTCTGGTTCAATCACCAATGGCCAGTGATTTAATCAATCATGCCTGTGTAATAAAATCTCCATAAGAACTCCTAACTTATCGGGCTTAGAGTGCCGTTGCATTGATGACCATATTGATGTGCTGGGAAGGTGGCACACTCAGAGAGAGCAAAAGAGCTCAGCTACTCACCTCTCCCCCATATCTTGCCCTACACAGCTCTTCCATTTCTCTGTTCTGCAGTTGTATCCTTTATAATAAACAAATAAAGTGGTTTTCTGAGTTCTATGAGTTACTCTTATGGGATTATTGCACCCAAGAAGAGGTTGTGAAAACCTTTGATTTGTTGTCAGCCATTCAAAAATATGGATGGTCCCCAGGACCTACTACTAACATCTGAAGAAAGGCAGTTTTGTGGGACAGTCCTTAAACCTGTGGTCTTTGATACTAAATCTGGGTAGTTATTGTCAGAATAGGACTGAATTCTAGGATGTCCTGTTGGTGTTGAAGAAGTGAAGAGAGTTGAAGAACCGATTGTAGTGTGGAAGAACCACACACATTTGGTCTCGGAAAGAAGATACTGCATTGCTAGAGCCCCAGCCTTCCCAGACCTAGTGTGCCCAGAAGGATGGAAAACAGAATAGTAGTTGTAGAAATGACTGGTCAGGATCATAGTAAAGGGTTCAGATGTAGTAACTTGAAGTAAACCTGAATGAAGAGAAGAAGCCAGCCACCTGTGGAGCTGGGATAAGAAGGTTGTAGGCAATGAAACAGCAAGAGCAATGGCTCTGAGGAGGAAATAAAGTTAGCTCAAGGAACACACACATTAAGGCCAGTGTGTTTGGGATTCTGTGAGTAAGGAGGATGGTATAATACTGTGTTAAAGAGGTGGCCTTGTCAGTCACAGAAAAGGTTAAGGAGGACTTGAATAGACTCTGAAAGACAGGTTGGAAGGTCACTTCAGTTGTCCAGGCATGTGGCTATTGAAAGGTGACCTGAGACTTGTTAGCAGAAATTAAGAGGAAGATTTGGGAGTCATTAGAGATGTAAAATGTGCAGAACTTAATGAAGAAATGGAGATGAAGGCTGAAGAAGATGGACATATTATGGGTGGCATTGTTATTTCAGACCTGCTGGAACATTTAGAAAAATGGAATTATCCCTAATTTATAGGAAGAGACCAAAGGTCAGAGAATTTAACTGGCTACAGACGTAACCCTTTTGTGGTAAGCAGAATAATGCCCTTCTCCCCAATCTGTTCATATCTAAATGCCAGAACCTATATGTTATATTACATTGCATGGGGAAAGAATGTTGCAGATGAAATTAAGGTTGCTAATCAACTAACCTTGAAATGGGGAGATTATCTTGAAGTATCTGGGTGGGACCAATGTCATCACAAATGAAAATGTGAGTCAGGAGCATTAGGGTCAGAGTCAGAGAGAGATTTGAAGAATTGTGTAACTGCCTTTGGAGATGGAAGAAGGGGCCGCAAGCCAAAGGTGTAGGGAGCTTCCGCACTTAGGAAAAGGAAGCAAACTCTCCCCTAGAGCCTTCAGAAGAAGTGTAGCCCTGTCAACACCTTGATTTTAGCTTGGTGAGACCCATTTTGGACTGCTAATCTCCAGAACTATAAGATGTTAAAACAGTGTTGTTTTAAACCACTTGATTTTTAATGATTCATTATAGTAACAATAGGACATTAGCACATATATCTGTTCCATAAATCATTCAAGAAATAATTATTGAAGGTACCATGCCAACATTGGAGATGGGGTCAGGATCAGGCAAACGGGTCTCTGCCTCATGGAATTTAGGGGCTGATTGTCTTACTTAGTCAATTAGACTCCTTAAAAGGCAGGATCAATATCTCATCTTCTTTATTATCTGTCATAGTACATGGCTGGGTACATACTAGGTGCTCAATTCACTTTGAGTTCCGTGAAAGCAGAAACAGTACTGTTTTATAGCTATATGATCCTGAGCAAGTTATTTCTTGTTTTGTGTCTGTTTTCTCATCTATTAAAAAGGGAAAATAATAGTATGTATAACTTAGGAATGTTGTGAGAATTAAACATGTTAATATACATAAAATGCTTAGAGCAGAGCCTGGTTCACTATGAGTTCTGATTAAATGTCTTTTGTTATTTCTTCCTTTTTCTCTTTCCCAAGTGCTTAGAATAAATCACTGTGAAGTGAGGATTCTCATCTTGGTGTGGTTTTTACTAACCTGTGGGGGAGGGTCAGAAGATTTTTTTTTTAAGGCTAAGGTCTGAACCTATTATTGATCTGCCGGAACTACAGATTTGGTCTCTTCTTCCCAGGAAGAAACAAGTGTGTCCTCAGTTCAGCTTCCAGGTGTCCAGACGACCTTGCCCTGAGCCCCCTCATACATGTTCTCAGTCAGATCTCCTGATTTGGGGGAGAGAAGGCTTGGGGACAATTCTCCCTCTCCCTGTAGCCTCTATTCCTGTTCCTCAACCCCTATTCCATCGGCTACCAAGTTGCAGCCCAGACAGGTCACACAGCTTACCCTAGATCACATAGTATACAATGACTGTTTCTGGGCACAAATGCATTTCTTCTATTTCCTGGGAAAATGCTGAAGCCATAGGTCATGCTGCTTCTCCACTCTCTAGGAGAGCAAAGGGTGTCCTAGCACCACAACTGTTCCTCTTTTTCCCAGCTGCTTGGGTACCTGGGTCCTCTGAACTTCACAAGGACCTCCATAAGTGTTTGATACCTGAAAAAGAATTAATGTCAAAGGAAAACTGCAAAATCAAAGCTAATAAATATTCAGTTACATGTTTATAGACTGTATCAACTAGTCAACTGCCACTTAACTCCTGGTATATCTAAATTACTATTAGTGTGGAATGTGTATGCAACTTAAGATGACTGACATATTGTATGACCACCATATAGACTGAATAGCATATGTAGGTCAAAAAGTGACCCTGTCCCTCCCCATCTCTGTTTCTGAATAAAAAAATGAAGAGGGATCAGAGACAGGAAGTTCCCAGGGCAGGAACCCAGCTTTGTTCCTGACTTGAGGCTCCTGGACCAAGGAGGGGAAATCTGGTTACTGGCCCACCCCTCACCATCAAATTTTAAATAACTCCCCATCCTCTCTCTTTCAGGAAAAAAGAGCTATGGCTAATTCAAAATGATGGCCAATCCAAACCATTTGGGGTTGGCTTTGGGGCAGTGCTACCACTAAATACTCTTAGGTTGGACCTCCTCTTTTCTTGGGTTCAGTCCATCTGTGAATGACTGAGGTATCACTGAGGTAATGAATAGTCCACCTTTATTCAACAAAATTCAACAAATACTGTGCCAGTCATTGTGTTAAATGCAAGCAGTACAAAAGTGAATGAAACAGACCCTTTTCCTTCGTGGAGATCAGTGTTTAATGGATTATAATCACCAGGGTTTGTCCCATAACCTTTTCTTGTTTGATTCTGGAGAAAACCCTTGGAGTAGTCAGGGCAGGCATTAGTTTGGTTTTATCTTTTAGTTGAGAAAACTGAGACTCAGAGAAGTCAATCAGGGTATTTAAGGTGGCAGTGACAGAACCTGGATTAAATCCTTCATGTGCTGTTTCCACAGGCCTTGTTCTTTCCCTCATGCCACTGATGCAGGACAGGACAGGACAAATCCCCAGTGAGGACTCAAGCCCTACACCACCATCTCCATCCCCGCACCAAGAAAGTGTTGTTGACTCTGCATAGGAAAGAATTCAAGGATAGGAGGAGCCAGAGTTAGAGACAAAAGGAAAGTTTATCAGAAAAGAAATAACGCTCCACAGAGACAAGGTCTTCTCTCATAGTGAGAGAATGAGACCCTGAGTGTCTGAGGAATTGGGTTTATATCTATTTTCCTTTCATGATATGAATATGCAGCATTAAAGGCGTGGGGAAGTAGTTGTTAGTGATCTCAGCAGGACTCTTCCTATAGGCTCTCAGCGGTTTGGCTGTGTGCTCATCAGCCTAGTTCCCTTTTCTAGAGGCAGGTACCTGGCTCTGAATACATTTAATATTTAGTAATACGTTTAATATTTAGTAAATTTGTGTAGTTCTCACGCCTCTTTTCTGTTACCACCAGGCCTCTCACTTAGTGCTAAAGAGCAGCACTAAGGTAGGCTGCTGTCTGAGACTGCTGGCTTTGGGGTTTCCTTTCAGGCCGATGTTGGGGGCCAGGCACCCTGTCCAGCAGAGGAGGGAAGTGGCTTCTGACCCACCACCCTTAACCCTTGCACTCTCTGAGCTTCTGATGTGATCTGAAACTAATTAGCTATTTATTTCATAGAATTCATTATGTTCTTTTTGAACCACTCTTCCTTTTTTCCAATAAAAGCTGCCCTGGAATTTGTTTACACATTGCAGGCAAAATGTGCTTGCAAGCTGCATTCCTAAGCCAGCTCTGTGCTTCTCTTCATGGCTGCCACTCCTCCCATTGCTGGCCTCCTCAGTCACTGAGCCTTCCGCAGGGATGAATGATCTCAGACCCTGGTTCCCTCCCAAAACACGGGTCCTGCCTGTCCAGTCTTTCAAGATATTAAATCACTCCTCCACCACCACCACAGGTCCAGCCCGCTATCTCTCATCAAAGCGACCCCATGCTCTCCACCAGGACTCTGGCCTCTGCAACAAATCTTTTGTCTCCTGCTTCAATCCCTCTGGAGCCACATTCAGTCACACCCCAGCACCTGGCTTAGCCTTGTTCTGGCCCTCCTTGTGGACCCTGTCATCTCCATCACCTTGTCCTAAGCCTGTCATCTGGTCTAGCCTGTCACTGGCCACTCCATCACCCCCACCCCATAGCCATCCCTGATGTGAGAATCTACTTCCTGTTGTCATTATTTCCCTATAATTTCAGTAGCCCCAACTAGGGACTGTGCCATGTGGCCTTAGGAGAAACAGAGCAATCTTAAGAGCATAGACCACCAGCAGCTACCCAAGAAGTGAGCCACCTCCCTGGGAATCCTGTAGCTAAGGTAACAGGGAGGCAGTGGGAGGCCAGAGAGGGCAGAGAGACATGTAACTTGGTTACCATGGCCCTCTGTGGCCTCCTTCCCCCATCTCAAGGGAGGTAGCCATTCTAGAGCACAGGTGGCCATGTATCTTATGGTGGGGAAGGAGGCCGAATGATGCTTTTTTGGCAGAAATAGCAAGGGAGCAGTAAAGATAATACCACTGCAAATGTCATGCTGGGTGGTGGGGTTAGGGGACCTGTGAAATGTGAAACACAAAATTATCTACTAAGTCGAAACCCATGGTACATATATTTGACCATGAGTCAAGACAGGTAGTGTAGAAACACCACCTCCCCTCCAGAATATGGCTCCAGAAGTTTTTCTTTTCTTTAGACCTTCCCCTGTTTTAGCACCTGCAAGGGGAATAAGCCAAAAACCCATCTTTTCCAGCTTAGATGCCACCTTTGACTAAGGCATGACCCTTAGTTATTTATAATATCATTATAATTTCACCAACATTGCAAATACTGCAGCTCACATCATGCACCTGACACCATGACAATTCTGGAAACACTATATGAGGAAGAAAAAAGCAGGAAATGGAGCTCTAGAACTCTTGGGAAGAGACAAGGCTACATTTACACTAGCATCATGTTTACTTGGGCTCAGCCTCCATGGAGAACAAAAAGTTCATAAACAGCCATCTTGTCATGATTCTGGTGCTCTCTCTTGAGT
The DNA here is from genome assembly GCA_030015415.1 of Cynopterus sphinx. Taxonomy (NCBI): domain Eukaryota; kingdom Metazoa; phylum Chordata; class Mammalia; order Chiroptera; family Pteropodidae; genus Cynopterus; species Cynopterus sphinx. Next base: position 35,826,213 of record CM057390.1, on the reverse strand, counting down.
AAGCCCATACTCCCCATCTCAAGTGTGTACTTCTGCGTTAATAAACCTTGTGCTTTCCTTCTTCCTGTTCATCTGGCCTTTGAATTTTTTCCTGTGGAATAAGCCAAGAACCTGATCACTGGACTCCCCAAGCTCTCCAGCTGTTCATCTTACTCTTGGAACAAGACAAGAACTTGGTAACCAGAACCCCTAGCTTTCTAGTAATAGCCAGAGCCTGTGTGACAGTGTTACCAATGATATAGGACAGGGCAAATGTCCTGGAGTAGTCCTTCTCTGAAGAAAAAAGCATTCTTGACTAAGCACAGGAAAGAATTCAAACTCATGCCAGAGCTAGAGTTAAAAAGTAAGTTTATTAGAAAAAAGGTAACACTCCATAGAGCATGGTCTCCTCTCAGTGTAAGAGCCTGAGAGACTCCAAGTGTTGGACAGAGGGAAAAAGATACCAAGAAAGACAGAGAAAAAGACACTGAGAGGAACCCTGAGTGCTCAGGGAATTCAGTTTATATATCATTCTTAGTTTCTATGAATTATAGTTTAAAGACTTTGTCTACCCATTTTCCTTTTATGGTATGGGCATACAGTGTGAAAGGATAAGATATGTAGTATAAAAAAAAAAAAAAGAAGAAGAATATATAGCATGAAAGGTCTACTGGCAATTCCCAGCCTTCGATCCATAGGTTCCCCATGGTTTTAGCCATAGAGAATGAATGATTTTTATTTTGTGTAGAACATGACTTAAAGACTCTGTTTTTCTGTTTTTCCTTCATGGTGTGGGTAAATGGTTTGTTAGTAATTCCAGCAGAAATCTCCCTTTGTTCTGCTGCTTTCCTCATGATATTATTATTGCAGGATACTTGGACAGAGAGATGGTACACCAAGGCAATAAGCAGGAAGTAGTGCCGGCTCAACAGATTCACTTCCAAAGGTTGATGTTAGTGGGGCTTTCCCTTTCATACACATCTTATACTTCCTCATAGTTACAGACTTGCATGTTCTTTCTATATTAAGAAAGTATATTTTGATTGGTTGGGGGACTGTAAGGGGAGTGACCGACCAGGGCTGGTGGTCTGTGCCACTGTCAGCTGTGACACTGAAAAGTCTCTTACCTATTATGGGAAGGGAAGTGAACAACCTTTCACTGTTTAGGAAACTGTTGACTCAGCCTCTGCTACCACGTTTTCCCCTTTGATGCTCGGGCTCCCAAGACTGGGTCATATAGCATTGTCTTCATCCTTTTCTTGGTCTAAGGGCTGATATTTTCATACTGTATGACCTGACTACCTATCCTGATTCCCTCTTTACATTTATAGTCCCAGGGGTCACTAACAGAGTCCTTACAGGTACGTTGGCCATCATGGTAGGGTGTCACCATCCTGAGGCTTCTGCCGCATGTGGATTGGTCAACTTCTGGTGTGACCAAAGAGGGGCTGATTTTCTTTCGATCTGCAAGTCCAGTCAATGTCTTCTTTTGGAGGGTTAGTCTGAAGGCCTCTGTGGAGTGTGAAATGCACTCCCAGTCTGTGGCCACTGGCTTAAGCCTGCTATGGTGAATCCAAGACATTATCTCGGCACTTTACTGCAGTGGGGGTGGACAAGATAACAGGGAATGGGCCCCTTCAAAGAGGCATTAAGGGTTGGATATTCCATTCTTTGACCCACACCAAATCTCATGGCCTAAAAGAATAGTCCTCAGTAGTCATACTAATAGGCAGCCTTTCCCTACCTAGCCCAGTAGTCGAGAGACTGCAAAGTAGCACCAAGGATTATAACTGCTATCTCAGTCAATTAGCCTATTTCCTCATATGAATGAGGGTGGTCACCATACAAGATCTCATAAGTAGAGAACCCAGTCTTCTTGGTTGGGGCCAGCTGGATTCTTAATAGTGCCATGGGGAGACTTCATCCCAAAGTTGATGTATCTCCTGACATAGTTTTCTCAACTGAGTCTTAAGGGTCCTGTTTATGCATTCCACCTGTCCTGAACTCTGTGATCGATAGGTGGTATGCAATTTCCATAACAATTTAATGTCTTCAAAGGCCTTTTGTTGTGCCTGTTTCCACACCAGGAGCTCTCATTCACCCCCGCCCCTTCGTGGCCTCATAAAGGGTTTTTTCCAAGACAGAGAACAGCATCATCACAGCAGTAGGAAAGGGCAATAAGTCTGGCTGCCTGTAGCCCCAACAATGGTGGCCTGTCTCTTTGAAAGGGGGCCTGTAGGTTGAGTAACCACAGAATGTCCTTTCCCCTGTATCTACCATGAAGTCAATGGGTCAGCCCCCTACAGTCAGTCATTCAGACCATAGGCTCCTGGGGGCCCTAACAGAATGAAGCCTGGTCTAGCCTACTCTTTTTTATAGTCTCCTAGAGCAGCCAGGATGACAAAACCATATTCTGGGGGCTCAGGTGGTAGCTATGTCAACTGGTACTGTCCTTGGAACACTTGGCTTCTTCCTCTTGGGCCTGGAGTGGGCTAGTAACTGCCCAACCATTGTGGACACTCGTTTCTCCAGTGACCCTTTTGGTGGCAATGAGCACGTTGGTCCTGCTCCAACCTCATTTCTGAGTGAGGTGGTCCTTCCAATTACCTTCTCCTCTTGCCCTATCCTTGACCCATCGGAGTACCTTTCCGGGAGCGTTCTGATTGTTCGGTCTGCCTCCCATCGGGCTTCTTGGTCTTGGTTGATGAATACTTTCGTTGCTGCCTCCAACAATTGACCAGCGTTCATACCAGCAAAGATTTCCAATTTTTGCAATTTACACCAGATGTCCCCCTGGGCCTGCCCAACAAAGCTGCATTAACCATCCCCTGTTTTTCAGCTGCCTTTGGGTCAAAGAGGGACTTAAAGGAGAAGTGCCTCAGACATCCTCTCATAGAATTGGCTTGGGCTTTTCTTGGATCCCTGGAGTACCTCCAATGTTTTACTCATATTCATGGCTTTCTTCCCTTTAGATCTCCTCCTTTTAGACTGCCTAGGAGGGCCTCCTGATAGTGATCAAGCATCTGGAGTCCTCATTTGGGTCCCAATGGGGTTCCTCCTTGGAGAAGCAGCCTGGGTGACTCTCCAGTTCCTTTGTATTGAGGGTCAGGAGAAGCTGGCAGCAATCAGCCCAGGTGAACTTATGCATCTGGATCATCGGCCATCATGGTCATAGTATATGGGGCCATGTGTTTCACCCAGTGGGTAATTGTAAGGCCTCTCCTCTAGAGACTGCTGCTTTTAGTCAGGTTCTGGTTGGGCCACAGGGGATTAGGACAGGAGGTGGCAGACAATCTACAGAGGTCAACGTGGAGATGTCAGTAGATTCCAGGCTTTTTTTCCTGAAGACTTGGGGACAAGGATCTTGGGGGCTCAGTCAGCTGCTCTGAGGCCCTTGGCAGGGGTGAATAAATGGGAGCATGTGACGGTGGGTATCATCTGGCTCACTTGGCAAGACTGGTCTTTTTTCTTTAGGTTGGTATTTGGAGGTTGCAGTGGCCTGGGCCAACATTACTCTGCAATTCTCTTCTAGACAGGCTCTCAACCAAGGGAGTTAGATCAGGATCACATCTTGCCAACTATAAACATAGGAGAACTGGTATAGATGACTGGAATTCCCTACAATGACCTAATAGACCGTGGCTATGACTGCCTTGTCCAGAAACCTTTCTGATGGCCACCCCACATCAAATGAGGGTCAATCTACCTTACAAAAAAGTATGAAGTTTCTGAGGGGTGAGCTTCACATAATAATCTCCCGAAAAGCCCTCCTTAAAATTCTTTATCATACATCCTAATGAGGTCTGCTTGCTCTCTTGTCCACCTATATTCCACCCGTGTGATGGAGATACACACATGTTCAGGGATTCGCTTCGCCCATCTTCAGCTGCTCCCCTCACAGGAATATTTCAGGTGCCTCTTAGCAATTGGTGGGTCAGTATAAAACCCTGATTTGGATCACTGAAGTAAACTCCTCACAGATATCCAGTAAAACCACCCTAAGCCGGTAAGAGGTTCACTGCAGAACCTTAGATAAGGGCTCAACTCTCACTTCACAGCAAGGCCCTGTCTCATTCACACTCAGGCACTCATTTTTCAAACATAACCCTATGACCAGAATAAACCTGAGAGATCATGGTTTCTTCTCCCTCCAGAGACTACTTGGGAATTGATCAGACTCCTCTTTTGCCCCTTTAGGGGCAGGTCAAATACCTGGACCCGGGCTCTCACCAGTCTGTCAGGCAGTGCTTCTGCGCTGGTTCCTGCACTTCACTGGGTTCCGTTGTGCTGTTGGAGCCACTGCCCCCGCCCGCTATAAGAGTAATTTTCCCCTAAAAACAACAGGTTCACTGGCACCAGGTGGAGTCTGCTTCTCCCAGCATCCTGGGAGCCAAACCTTCTCCCATCGAGCCAAACCTCAATGACAAGGGAGGCTAAAACTTGCCATTTCAATCCTGGATGAGTCCACAGAAATGTTACAGGATACTTGGAAAGAAAGACGGGAAACTGAGGCAATAAGCAGGAAGCAAAGTTTATTGGTGCCAGCGCCAGCTCAGAGAATTCACATCCAAAGTCTGAGCCTCAATACCTTGGGGCTTTCTTTTTATACACATCTTATAGTTACAGACTTGCATGTTTTTTCTATATAAGGAAAGTGTATTTTGATTGGTTGGTGGGTGATATGGGGAGTGACTGTCCAGGGTTAATGGTCTGTGCCACTGTCAGCTGGACACTGAAAAGTCCCTTACCTATTGTGGGAAGGGAAGTGAACAACCTTTCACCATTATAGGAAATGATTAGCTTGGTCTCCACTACCACCATAAGACCATAGGGTTGATCAGCATATTGCAGTCTCTGAATATAGCTTGATTTAACTTTTAGTTCTCTTACCTCCTCCCTACATTACCAAGAGCACTTCATGGGAAAGGCTAGACCCTAAAAGTCATCAACCTCAGAGTTAGGGTCTTGCCTCAATACCTGCCACTTTCCTAATAGCCTGTTTAGAGCTTGCATTTGTGAATATCCTAAACCTCTCCTTATCCTATTTATATTTTCAAATACCTCTTTGGGAAATAAGCTTAATGCATTCCCAGTTGCTCAGAGGAGCATTCCCCTCTAATCTGCCCCATAATTGTATCATGTTCTCATGCTCGAGTTAAAAGAATTCTCCAGTTTCAGTGTTTTAAAATTTGGTGTACTATTCTTTATTTGACTATTCCAACCCTCATGATATTAAACTTTAATTTTAAAGATTAATATTTCAAAGTGCGCACTGTGTTCTAGGTAACTTTAAAATATTACCTCATTTATTTCTTACAGTCTTATGAGGTAGCAATTATAACTCTCAGTTCGATGATGAGGAAACCAACTCAGAACAACTTACCCAGAACAAGGTAGAGTGGGATATGAATAGGCCTGATGTGAGGTGAGTGCTTTTCTCATGGGGATCCAGCTACTTTTGAGCCTATTTGTCTTAGAAGGGTAAATATAAATTAAAATAAGAGGAATACATAGCTTAATTCACTCTGTTGAAAATAAGGAGATGTCCCTCATTTCCTTTTCTTTCAGAATTGCTTCTTCTGTCTTTTTCAAATATACATAATTTTTTTAAAACAACTAAATAAATATTTTGCCAGTCTCACAACTCTTTCCTCAAGGACCTGGGAGCCACCTTTGAAATGCAAAAATCAAGAGAGATGTTGTCCCCTCTCTCCTGGTTCCTGTGGGATGGTAGGAGTCTAACTGTGGTTGGTACCTTACTCCCATTTACAATACTACCTCCTGTCTTAAATTATGAGAATTTTCCCTCTGGATAAAACCAACAAGCTAATGCAAACCATTCTCCCAGTTACCAGGTAATGTCAGGATGAACAATGTGTGACAAATAGTGCTTTCAAGACCTCTTACTTGAAGACCAGCTCTTGTTCATCTTGATGAATAAACAATAGACATGTATGTAATGGATTGTATCTGCTTGGGGACCAGATATTAGTTCAAAATATAGCACTTTGGGATATGTTTTATCTTGGATGAAAGCCATTAAGAAACAGCTGATGCAGGAAAAGCTGTAAACGTAGAGTTCAAATTTCCCTTTGTCAAAGAAATGTATACTGATAAAGGAAATTTTCATTTGTAGAAGTGTCTCCCTCTCCTGTAGCAGGAACAGAAGACTGTTAAAACCTCTCTTTTCAAACGAGAAAGCATTGACTTAAATCTGCATAACACACCTTGCTAAACAAACCTTGTTTATCAATACTTTTACTGATCACCTTCTCAAAACTTATTTCCCTCTCAACCCTCATCCCCTTTTCCTTTGTCTATAGCCTAAGATGACATTGTGGAAAAGGAAGACACTTTCTTTTACCCTTAAGGTTCTTTCGGCTGGTCTAATAATCAAATATAAATGAGGCAGATTAGCAAGAGAAAATAACCAAATTTAATACATACATATGTATGGGAACCCCGCATACATGGAGAGTAAGAGACCCTATATGTGTGAGAGGTTCAGAGATAGAAAGGGAGATCTAGATATATAAGACATCTTGAGCTAGGGATGAGGTAATGTACCTTGGGGGTCTCTAGGGGTTTTTGCAGGATGATAAGAGCAGATATTTTGTAAGTAGATGTTTGCCTTACCCTATAGATAGGTTTAAAAAAGGTTATCTTATTAATCTCTTATTATGAGCAAGGACCTAATTGAAGTTATTCTAGGTAGTTTGGGGTGGGGGAGGGGTGCAAAATTTTCTCTTGAGCGCATAGCTAAAATTGCCTTTAGCTCAAAACAATTCTCATCCCACATAGGCCCATTTAGGGGTAACTTATTCTGAATGCCCACAGTTCCCTCCTCTGAAATTCCCTGGAAGTTTCACATTCTATAATTTGTATTTATGGATTATTCTATATTTTATTAAATCAATTTCAGTCTTTAAGAAATGCTCAGTTTAGTTAAACAGTTGTGTCTCATTTTAGGAGGTAGTGATGCCAGTGGGCTTCCAAAGTTAAGCCTATAGTGGAAGCAATCAGGTGTTTAAAAAAAAGCATTTCTATAAAAACAAAAGAAAAACAAAATTAATGATTAGAGCAGACTATAATCTCAGTTTCTGAGTTCTGAAGTCAGGCAGTCAGGATTTCTAGATGTCTATCTTATGTCATCTTTAGATAGAGTGAAGGCAGAAAGTTATAGTCTGATAAATTCTTCTGGCCTGAGTTTGAATGTTTCCGGTAATCTTTATGCAAAAGGCACAATGACTGTCCATGTATGAGCTTTCATAGTGATTTCCCTGAAGTCTACATCAAAGTATCCAATGTTAGTTTGCATAGTCTTAGAAAAGGGCAGTTTTAGTTCTCCATGATTTCAAGGATGAGAAAATAGAAATGTTGGTTCAGAGCACTGCAGCCAAATATTTAAGAAAACTAGAAAAATTTAGAATACAGTTCAGTTTATAGGTAGAAAACAAACAAATCTCAAAAGACAATGAACAGTGCTAGAATCTAACATCCACAAAGGTATATTTTAGTTTCTATTAAAACAATTTTTCTCTCTAAAATTACCTCTCCCTTTTTGAAAACAAAGCCAAATTAAGACTAATTTACTCACAAAATAAGCCTAGTTTCAATAAACTTGGCCTGATTAATTATATAAGCCTAGCAAGAATAGTAATTAACCATATAGGCTCTTTTAAATCTGCTTTGCTGGAATTTTTCATAAGAAATCTTAAAACTGAACTTTAAAAGTCCTTTTGAGACCAGAAAAGCCAAGACAAGGACTTGCCATTAGACATTGCCTGCAATATCTATAAATTTGGGTGAGTTTCTCTCTTATCAAGGACCTCAAAATATCCTGATTCCTGCACCTGACAGGAAATGACATTCTTTACTCACCTGGTAAGGCTTCTGGAACCCTTTAAGCAAGGTGCCAGGCCAATATTCCCAAGAATTTTTATTGGCTCCAATAATCTTAATAGTTAGGATTGCCTGGTCATATCTGAGTCTATGCATGTCCCTCTCAAGTATGACATTCTAGTCAAAGCCTTGGAACTAGCTTCCAATTGTGCCTTGTTATAAGAACAGATTCTTAATGAACTTATGCAAAAACAATATTGCCATAAAAATGAGTACACTCACCGTGAGTTTCTGAATTCTAGAAGAAGATAGTAGGGAGAAAAAGACAAATGTTTCAGTTCTGCTTACAAAGGTATAATTCACCAAATTACTCTAAGTCATAGCTAACTTTAGAGAATTCTTTTTTTCTTTTATCTAGAAAAAAATTTAAAGAAATAGTAATATTTCAAAAAGTCATAAAAATGTAATCATTCTTATTATTTCAGTCAGTCCTGTGTGATTAAACTCATTCTGCTTGAACACAGTTTTTCCATTAGTTCTCTTGACCTTTCCTGATAATAGAGCGGTAGGGTTAGTGATAATTCTAGGAAGTTTGCAAGGCTTTCTCCCAAAGTTTATATGCTTTGTTCAGTGAGTGGATTCCTTGATCACTAGAGATTGTGGAAGGTAAATCCCAAGTGGGAAACACATTTTCTAAGTTTCTTTGCCACTGTGAGAACATCAGCCTTGTAGTAGGGGAAAACTTCAACTTATCCACAAAACATGCTGATAACTAAGTAGAAGTTGAACGAAGTCCAACTTAAATGTATTACAGATGAAATGCAAAACCAGGAAAAAATAAAAGGGGTGGGGGTGTGCCAGGCAGCCTGGAAGGACCAATCAGCTGTCTTGGCTTTCCCATAGCTACAACTTCATTTAATTTACAGCCATTGTTTACCCATAGAATACACGCTAAAAGTTTTTCATCACTTATTTTACAATGACTGCCATGCAATTTAACATATCTAATTAGCTTAAATTTTCTCTTTTATAAAGAAAGAAAACAAATCTTTTGAGGTGTTTGGGGTCCCTTCGGGAATACCTTCAAAATTCTTCCTGTTACTGAACTCAAGGGATTCATTCCTGCATGCATCAAAGCCAAAAGACAGTTTGTAGCAAAGAAGGTAGAGGTTTTATTTAAGGAAATATTGCCAAGCCCGGAGATACAGGAGAGCTAGCACTCAAAGATCAGACTCCTGGATCGCCCCTAGGGGATAGGTTATAAAAGGGAAAATTCCTAGTAGCTAAGTGAGTTAAAGTCCTGGGCTTTACTAATTGGTTGGGGCTAGGGTAGGAGGCAGTTGATCTTTGCATCAGGTTCTGATATTGGTTATAACATCATTCTGTCTGGTTTCAAGGGGATGCTGGTAGGGTCTCCACCTTCATGAATATGGAGCTGAAAGATATTATCTTTAGTTTACCGAAACTCTTACTGTGGTCAGCAGAGCTGAGGCTTTGTTCCTAAGACTGTTTGATACTGATGATCTAAGTGCTTAATGACTAAGGGAGTGGTCTATGCAGTACGAAGAAGGATAAGAAAAAAAAGAAGCGAGAGCCCAAGGCCAGTATGAATCAAAAAGAAAGAGAAAAGCAAAAATCATTTTAAAGAAGTGAAGATTTACAAGGTTATGTTTCCCGGTCCAGATTCTATTTATAATTTGAATTTTGGAAAATTTGTCAAAATATATAAAAAGGTTTGGACATTTGACTAAATAGGATAAGTCATTATGATACAATATTAATTAACCATTTAACCAAAGTGATGAAAAATTTCAAAGACCAATACATTAACGTAATTGTTAGCAAAACTTAGTTCTTATTATCAATGTTGTACCGCCAGCCCCCAATAGACACATGGATCACCAGAAATCAGTGAGTTACAGGAAACACACTCTTTATTCAGCCAGCTGGGTCTGCCAGGGGTACGCAGACCCCAAATTAAGCAGCCCCGAAATTTAGAGGTACAGGTTTTTAAGCCCTAAACACCATTCTTTATTCTGTCTGAACACAAAGGTCTATTTTTCTTCTATTCACTACCTGTCAACCTACAGGTCAGATGTGCAAGCGGGGAGTACAGAAGCAGAAAGCTTATTGTTAGGATGTTACGTTCCTATGGGTGATAGCCTATGTTCCAATGCGCGATAGCCAAGCAGTAATTTTCCAGCCAGCGCGTTAAAAGGATTCAGTTTTCTTAAGTAATCAAGGAGCTGACCAAGACACTATAAAACAGAAAATCATTTTCATGAAACACAGAATCTTTGCTTTCCAGGCAGAAAACTATTTAACAAAAAAACTATTTAACAATATCACCAATAGTCCGAGAAAATTTTACTTATTTTAGCAGAGAGAAAAACTAAACTCTAATTTTGCATCAGCTTACTTTTAACATTTAAATTAACTTATTTGATTAATTTATTTCAGTCTTATTCAGTTTGACCACACATGAAATTTTCTTTCTCAAAATTTCTTTCTATAAACTTTCTACAACTTTCTGTGTCTCTTTTAGTACACACTCTATTCTATCACCCATTCAGAAAAATCTGGCCAAGATTACTTTATTTTCTTTAACAAAAACACATCTCCATATCTCAGAACTTTTTTAAAGCTAAACATATCCTATTTTTCTTATATACAGTGTTTCCCTGTTACTATTAATTTTTGTAGCTTTAATTAGACATTAGAAAGCTTAGCCCTTAAAAACCTTAATTTCTAGTAAAAAAAGAGAAGGAAGCAATTGTGAATTGCCTTTTACATCAGCATTCTTCTAGATACACTTATAAATACAGTTCTTAAATTTCTACAAATATATTTCTTCATAGCACAAAAAATTGTTTAATGTGTTATAAAGCATGTTTACTAATAGACCCAAATATCTTTAGTTTCTGTATAATAAGAAGAAAAAAGTAGATAAATCTATGTTCATTAATTAATGTTCCATTATTTTGTTATTTGGAAATGGTCTTGTGACAGCCTGCTGAAATGTGGTAAGGGTAAGAGTTAATTAAAACCTAAAACTAGACAAAGGCCTAGCTCCTGGAACCCTGAGCCACATTCTGTTAATCATGAAACTTGTAACAATGAGCTCAAACGCTAACTGCCTGAGTGACTCTGCTTACCTGCGTAGCATGAGGAACAATCAATTGTATATAAGCTGGAAATTATTACTTGGCTACCGTCATGGGAACTAACAATAAGTATTCTGCTTCTGTACCCCCACTTGCACACCTGGCCAATGGGTTGACAGGTAGTGAATAGAAGAAAATAGACCTTTGTGTTCAGACAGAATGATGAATGGGATTTTAGGCTTAAAAACCTGTACCTCTACATTTCGGGGCTGCTTAATTTGGGGTCTGCGTACCCCTGGCAGACCCAGCTGGCTGAATAAAGAGTGTGATTTCTATAACTCACTGAGTTCTGGTGATCCGTGTGTCTTTCGGGGGCTGGCGGCCACAACAGTCTAGACATTTAATGAATATCCATCATTTAATTTAGCTAGCAAACTTTAAAGTTTTAAGTTACCAAATAAATTTAAGAAACCATTTTTAAGTACACATACAATATAATTATTGCTAAAGAGTTCACCTAAAAAGAAACTTTTTATCCTATTTATATTTATTTAATTAACAATTTAGTTTAAAAAACATAAAATTTCATCACATTAGGTTATTTTTCTTGCTGACAAATTGTGCAAAACAGATAACGTATTTATTTGACTAATAAACCCTGATAGTATTGTGGCCGCCAGTCCCCGAAAGACACACGAATCACCAGAACTCAGTGAGCTATAGGAATCACACTCTATTCAGCCAGTTGGGTCTATCAGGGGTACGCAGACCCCAAGTTAAGCAGCCCCGAAATGTAGAGGTACAGGGTTTTTAAGCCCCAAATCCCATTTTTCATTCTGTCTGAACAAAAGGTCTATTTTTCTTCTATTCATCACCTGTCAACCCACTGGTCAGGTGTGCAAGCGGGGGTACAGAAGCAGAAAACTTGTTAGAATGTTATGTTTCCATAGTTAGTTGTTGGGAGCCAAGACCCTCATCCTGACCGCCCAGCCCCCCGGCATAGAACCTGGCTGTTAACAAACCTGTATGCTATCTAAAGAATGCAGGAGCAGATAATGCTCCAGGGAATAGTTAACCACAGAATGTATTAACATACCCGCCGGATAAGGAAGGACCTACTGAATGGCTGTGGACCTGCCCAAGGAGCCCCTCTCCTCCTTGTTCCTCTTTTCACTTCTTCTAACCTTTGTACCCCCTAACTCCATCAACCAAGGACCAATGAAATTGTAACAAGTATCCCCCTGCCTAGTCAGTCCTGCCCCCCTTTGTTCCCCCCCCCCCCCGTATATATGCAGCCATGAAAAAATAAAATTTGGAGGCTTGATCAGAATTTTGTCTTGCCTCCATTTCTTCGTGTCTCCTGTCTCTCCCCTTCCCCATCCTCCACAGGATCCTCTTCGACCCGCGTTGTCCTGCCCCGCCGGCCGGGGCAGTTAGTAGCCTATGTTCCTATGGCGATAGCCAAACAGTAATTTCCAGCAAGTAGTTAACTTTTAAACAGTAATTCTCCAGCCAAAACAATAGAATAAAATTATTATGCTTAATGCTGATTGTAAAAGGCTGTTTTAAATCTTGTCCCTGGCCCTTTAAGATAATCCCCCTATAGGACTTTTCCATTTCACCCTGCAGCTAACACCTGGCCTAGCCCCTGGCCTAGCCAGCAGCCTGCAAGGGACAATAGAAGAAGTTGCCCAACAGCGCTAGTAACAGTAATAGAAGAAAAATGTTAACGGGGAAAATAGCTTACCCACGTTCCACTTGGCTTATACATGTAACTGCAATGACACACCTGAGTCCCACCGATCAGGGAAAAGGTCACGTAACCACCCCCCGAGAGGGTATAAAACTTAGGGGAAAGGGGGTCTCAGGGCTCTCGCCCTTGGTGGGGGCCCGGGTTCGAATCCGTAAATAAAGAGCATGCTGTAACATCTTATCCGTGAATAAAGCGCTTACTGTAACATCTTATCTGGAGGTTTCTGTCCTTCGTGGGGGTCTCGAATCGCCGCACAACATTTGGAGGCCCCAGCGAGATCCCCTACAGGACAGACACCAGTCCGCGGACAACCTGTTCTCGGCCTGCATGGCACCGGTAAGTCAGGCCTCTCTGGTCTCTGGTTCTGGTTCCTGGTTCTGGTATTCGCGAATAATTGGGTCTGTGGACGGTGGGACGCCACCTTCGGGTCCCAGACTCAGCCCCGGGGGTGACGACCTCCGCGGGCCCTGGTTCTGTTCTGTCTGCGGGCCCTGGTTCTGTTCTGTCTGCGGGCCCTGGTTCTGTTTGTGAATTTAATGTTAAATGTGCTATGTTTCTTGCAACGTTGCTATTGTATGTCTGGTTAATTATTGTACTCATCTTCGTCGTCTTTCTCTGTCTCATGTTACGTGAAATACGTCGTGCTCCAACCCTTGTTCCTGGAGCGACTCTCCTCTTTCCGTGCTGGGACCCAGAACGGCAATAGGACGAGATCAAATTAAAGTCGGTCCAAAAAGAAGTTTTGGGCTTCCTTGTGCCCATTTCGGCCAAAATGGGGCAAGGAACCTCAAAGGGCCCCTTGAGCCCATTGGCATGTCTGATTAAGAACTTTGCTGATTTTCGTAGGCGGGCAAAAGGTTACGGGGCTCAGGTGAATGCCTTTGATTTACGCAGACTCTGTGAATTAGAATAGCCTACCTTTGGGGTTGGCTGGCCAGCGGCGGGGACCCTGGATCCGGGCACTGCTAATGCCATCCAGGGTTTCTGTTATAGGCAGCCCGGCCACCCCGACCAGATCCCATATATAGATGTTTAGATTGATATTATATGGGACAAACCTTCCTACTTAAAAGCCTGTAGTTGCCACCGGGAAAGTCCCCACTCGGGGGCTCGACCCAAGATTCTGGTGTCTAGGGATTCTGCCCACTCAGATCCCCCGACTCCTAGGCCACAGCCTCCAGTTCTCCAGGCACCCCCTGAGACACCACCATCGTCTCGCCCACAGGGTGCACCTCCACCCTACCTCCCCTCAGCCCCGTCAGCAACCGAAGAACCTGATTCTACTGTCCTTAGTCCGACACACACCTGGAGTGGCACCCAGGTTGCTCCACCGGGGGAGGCCCAAGCTAATACAGCCGGCCTCTTCCCTCTTAGGGACACAGGAGAGAGGGATCCCACCGGGCATCCAGTCCGGACCTATGTCCCTTTCACCACCTCTGACTTATATAACTGGAAGAGTCAAAACCCCCCTTTCTCGGAGGCACCCAAGGAAGTCATTACCCTCTTAGAGTCAGTTTTCTATACCCATCAGCCCACATGGGATGACTGCCAACAGCTCCTCCGCATCCTCTTCACCACTGAGGAAAGGGAACGAATTAAGCTAGAGGGAAAAGAAACAAGTGCATGACAACCGGGGGGAAGTCACCCTAGATGAACGGGAGATTAATACCCAGTTTCCCTCCTCCCAGCCCAACTGGGACTATAACACTCGGGACGGGGAAGGAGCCCTTAACAATTACCGCCAGATCTTACTTAGGGGCCTCCGGGCAGCCGCCCGGAAGCCCACCAACCTCTCGAAGGTAACTGAAATTAGACAAGGGCCTTCGGAGAGTCCCACTGCCTATCTAGAGCGCCTCTACCAGGCCTACCGCGCCTGGACCCTCATAGACCCTCGGGCGCCAGAAAATAGGCTTTGGTCCTGATGCAGTTTGTCCCCCAGATGGCCCCTGATATTAGGAGGAAGATACAAAAGCTCGATGGGTTTGAAGGTAAGTCTCTCTCCGAACTAGCGGCTATAGCTCAAAAGGTCTTCGACCAACGAGAAGATCCTGTTAAGGCCACCCAGGAATTGACCCAGAAGATGGCCAAGGTCCTCCTGGCACGGGAAGAAAAGAAAGGACCGTGGAACTCCCGACGAGACCCAGTACCAGATCCTCCTCCTGGACCCGCCGCGCATCACTTTCCAGCAGACTGCGGCCCTGAACCCAGCCACTTTGCTGCCAGAAGCAGATGAATCTCTGTCGGTGCATTGCTGTGCGGACACGCTGGACTCGCTGACTTCCCTACGGCCTGATCTCATGGACCTCCCCCTCTCCGACGCCGAGGTAACCCTTTTCACTGATGGGAGCAGCTTCGTAGAAGACGGCATAAGGTATGCAGGGGCGGCCGTAGTCACACTGGACTCGATAATCTGGGCTGAGGCCCTCCCCAAGGGCACCTCAGCCCAAAAGGCTGAACTTATCGCTTTAACCAAAGCTCTGAACTGGGGAGAAGGGAAAAAGGTCAAAGTGTACACCGACAGCCGGTACGCTTTTGCCACCCTCCATGTCCATAGGACCCTATACAAGGAACGGGGCCTCCTGACGGCTGGAGGAAAGGACATTAAAAATGCACCAGAAATCCTGGCTTTATTAGCAGTGGTTTGGAAACTCCTTAAATTAGCAGTAAGACATTGCCGCGGCCATCAGAAAGATAATTCTATAATTACTAGGGGAAATAATTGAGCCGACCAGGTGGCCAAAGAAATAGCCCGGGAAACCAGCCCCACGGTCCTGACCCTCCAGAACCTGGATCAACAGGAGAAACCACTTTACTTCCAAGAAGAAGAGAAATTAGGACAGAGATTACAGGGTAAAAAAGACCCTAAGGGCTGGTATCTCCTACCTGACGGCCGAGTTCTGGTCCCAAGAGCAGTGGGGAGAAAGATCCTGAGCCAGACTCACCAAGCCACCCACTTAGGGGAAACTATAAACTAGCTGACCTAGTCCGGAAGCACTGCCTAATCAGAGAAATCTATCAGACTTCAAGGGATATTGTTAGCCGATGTCAAGCCTGTGCATGGATCAATGCAGGTTTGGGCTCCAAAATCTCACTAATTGGGGCCCGACTCAGGGGACGAAACCCAGGTGAACATTGGGAACTTGATTTTACTAAAATGACGCCTGCAAGGGGAGGTCATAAATACCTCCTTGTGTTCATCGACACCTTCTCAGGTTGGGTTAAGGCCTTCCCTAGCCGGAGAGAGACTGCCCAGATAGTAGTTAAGCATTTGGTCAACGAAATTATCCCCCGATTCGGGTTACCCATCCAGCTAGGGTCCGACAACGGTCTGGCTTTCATAGCCAGAGTAACTCAACAATTAGCTGCGGTACTAAATTTCACCTGGAAACTTCATTGTGCATACCGGCCCCAGAGTTCAGGTCAGGTAGGGAGGATAAACAGAACTCTCAAGGAAGCTATTACTAAGATGAAACTCGAGACTGGCGGTAATTGGGTAAACCTCCTCCCCCCAGGCCCTCCTGAGGGCCCGCTGTACCCCCGGCAAAGAAAGTTTTTCTCCCTTTGAAGTCCTCTACGGACTCAAACCCCCTATTGTCCCTCGCCTAGGCATAGAACACTTGGCTGATTTCTCCTACAAAGGTTTGCTTAAGTCCTTACAGGCTCTCCAGCTAGCCCGGGGACATACCAGAGCTGCACTAACTAAAGGACAACCATCCCCGACTACTAAGCGCCAAAGGAAGCCCTTGTTCAACCCAGGAGACCTTGTCTACATAAAAAAGACGGACCCACAACAACTCGGCCCAAGGTGGGAAGGACCCTTCCCTGTGATCATCAGCACCCCCACGGCAGTCAAGGTCGCTGGAAAGACCGCCTGGATCCACCACTCCCATCTGAAAGAGGCACCCCCTGATCCGGACCGCACATAGAAGGTTCAGCGCACTGCGGACCCGCTCAAGATAAGACTTATCCCATCCGCTCTCTCCTCCTTGTCCTCCTCTCACTGCCGGGCGTCATTGTTAACCCCCACATCCCCCCACCGAGAGAGAGATGGGAACTAACCAGCACTCTGGACGGTCACCTAATTGCCGACACCTTTGCCCTAGGGACTATCCCCACCCTGGAATTTGATCTCTGTAATTTACTAGGAAAAGACTGGGGTAATTAGAAGGGGCATGAAGGGTCCCATTTACGGGGAGGGGCCCTCCCAGTCCCCCGGGGATATGGCTGTGGTCACATCAATCTAGAAAAGGGCCTTTGGCATACCCAACTGTATATTTGGCACTCCTCCGGACCCCCTGACTGCGGAGGGGAAAGATGATTTCTACTGCGCCGCCTGGGGTTGTAAAATCCTAGCCCCCTGGAAAACCGTAGACCAGGAGATTTCCTTCAAAAGAGAGATTAGGCCCGACACACCTGACCAACCAGGCACCTGCGATATAGGGGACTGTAACCCAGTAACTCTTACCGTCCATTCCCCTACAGACAGGGCCTGGCAAGCTAGGAAGACATGGGGCCTCAGGCTCTACGTATCAGGTCATGACCCGGGTGTCAGGTTCACACTCCAGAAGAAAGTAATTTCCCCATTTGTCAACCCGATCGGACCCCTGAGACCTATAATAGTTCCTCCACAGGTATTGCCTCCCCAGCCTTCACATCCACATCCTTCTACCGCATCGGTTCCCCTACTCTTTTCCCTAGCCCCATCACCTCCAGCTAAAGACGCTCCTGGTCCCAGACCCTGGGTCACCCCCCTCTTCTAGACTGTAGAGGCCATGTTTCAGGTCCTAAATCAATCGAACCCTAATATAACTGCAGATTATATGCTTTGCTTAGGGTGTGATAATGTGCCCCTAGAAAGATGCAAGAAGGGGTTAAAACTAGAAGCCTCTATGCCAACCGCCACAGCAGCCATATTTCCTGATTGAATACCTGGCAATTATCGGTAGGCTATTGTTTAACTCTGTTCCCACAAGAAAGAGGAGGAGGAATTTATGGGAAACATGGTATGGGAATCTGACCTTTTAACGTTCTGCTTTCTGCTTCCGTACCCCCCCCCCCGCCCCCGCTTACGCATTATATCAGACCACCATTTGGTGACGGGTAATGAATAGATGATGTGTAGATCCATTGTGATTGAGATATAGTGATTAATGGATTTTTGGGTATAAAACTGTGGACCTGAAATGGGTCGAGGCTGCTCCTTTGGAAGGACAGCCGCCGGCTAATAGACTGCCTCTAATATCAGAGCACTCAGGTTGAGTCTGGTTATTCGGTCACAACACCTACATTTCATAGTTTTAAAATTTAATTGCAGCCTGAGTTAGGGCTTCACCATTGGGTACTTTAGTTTATGAATTTTCATATCAAGGAGTCCTGAAAATTACTTTTTTCTATCTCCTTACCATTTTACTTACTCTTGAGTAAAAGGCTTCGTGCTCTCCGCAAGAGGTCAAGCCAAGGGACCCTGGCCTATTATCAGTCTTTAACTAGATTTAACTATTTATGCCCCAAGCAATTGCTGATCAGTTTCCTCATTGTAATTTCTTCCTTCTAGATTTACATTTCTCCATGCTGGGGTAAATAGAGCAGATTTATAGAGGCCCTTTAATACTGGGAAAATGACAGGGCGTCACTTTGGCCTATTTGGCTTTTGATAGTGCTGTACTAAAAGCTTTGTTCTAACTCCATCAGTGTCTGTTTTATTATCCCATTCTTTTTTTTTTATAATTGGCATATTCCTCATAATAGCCATTGTAATTCTAGATCACAATTTCCTTGAGAGCTGGCAGAAGCTGGGTAAGACCCCATCTGTAAATGAAGTTTAGCTCATGTTCCTCTCTGACAATATTTTGCAACTTCCAACTTGACAGTTACCAAGCCAAAGTCTTAAGATTTGAACCTTTTGGATTGTCTTTTAGTGAGATTTACTATTCTCTTTCTTTAGTTTTTTCTTAAGTGCAATTGCATTTCCAATATCCTAGTCTTTACAGTATCTGAAGGCAAATAGAAAAGGATCTAAGTGGATTCTGACTTTTCTTGTCAGTGGCAAGCTGATCCTGTCACATGTCAGCCGTCAGCTCATCATGAAGGGAAGATTCAATGGTGAGACACTCAGTTGTACGAATGCAGAAGCAGACATGAGAATAAAACGGCAGGCACCAACTTTATTGTATGGAGCGCAGTACTATTTCTAGAAGTGCAGTCTATTGGGGGAAGCACGGTGTTGAGTGTACTTCTTCTGCTCCCCTTTCTGTGCTGCCCTTCTGCTCTCCAAGGGACTGCATGGCTCCACATATAGCAGAGTACAATAGTGGCATTCAGCCACACATGTGTGATACAATAAGCTGAATTATGTTTACATAGTTTAAGTGCAGGCACCCTACAACACTAATGTAATCTGGGGTCCTATTCCTAGCCAAGAGCCTGGATCACAGCCAGACCTTGGATTCAGCCAGGCATGGCACCCACACTCCATCCCTACAGGGTCACAGCACAGAATCTGGTCCGGAGGGTGCTATGGGGCCCACAATCCACTTGCCATTCTTGGAGTGGCTTAGCCCTGTGGGGCATCACTCCCATCACTCTTTACCAGCTGTCTCTCTGGGTGCTGCTCAGCACACCAAGGACATTGTGACATGGCACCTTGTGCTTGTACCTGTATCAATCATAGCCCCATCATTTCTCTACCTGTTCCACAGTATAAGCTGTCTGTGTACCAGGCATCCTCAGGGATGGAAGTCTGACTTTCTGTATAGGAACTCAGTATGTCTCCCACCTCAGCAGGCTTGGCCAGGAGCTCTTTTTGGAACTGCACTCATCCCAGTAGGGGATGCAGTTGACTGGACAGGGGGCTCACAGAGAACTGTGCCAGCTGCTCCAAATATGCTCCCCATTTTGTCAGCATGGGGGTCTGTGCAATTCCCATACAAGGAGTCTTCCTTGAGATCGCAGCCACCCCTCCACAGGTTACGTGGACTGCACCATTATGAGAAGTAGGGCTAGTGATGGCCTCACTGGCCAGCAGGGTTGTATATGGTAGCCTGTTGTTTCTCTATCAGAGAATGCTGTGTTTCCGTGCTTTTCCACACTTGGGACCAGAAGCCTATCAGTGCCTTCCAGGACTCAAGCTTCTACTATAAGCCCCATTCAAATCTTGTATTATCCACCTGCACCATAAGCAGTAATGGGAGGGCTAGATCTACTATGCGTAGAGTTTGGGCTTTTGCTACAGCTTGCTTTGTAGCCTTAAAGGCATCTTCCATCTTCCATCCCACTGTACACCCTGTTGCACTAGATGATGCAGGAGTCAAAACCCCAGAAGTCTCAATTAGGCTTGGAGCTGCTTCACAGTCTCAGGTCAGGGATATGCCTATATCTTATCAATCTCCACCTCTGGCATTACTTTTGTCTTACCCAACCAGACAACTCCCAAAATCTGACAGAGAATCCAGGTCCCTGGACCTTATTCTCATTGACTGCCCAACTTCAGACTGTGAGAGGTCCTCGCAGGATGATCGCCACTGCTTTCAGTCCTGCAAGAGAATCAGGTTAGCATTAACACCATCAATGCAATGATACAAGTGCGCTATGGAGGGTTGTTTCCATGTGGTAACTCTTGAGTCATGAGACCATAGCACAGGGTAGAGCTAAAGAAAAAGGCATTTGCCAAGTCCACCACATAATGGTATTGTTCAAGTTCATGTGACAACCGGTCCATGCTGTATGTGATGTTCAGCACAGCAGCATGCAGGGGCAGAGTAACTTTATTCAGCTCCAATTGTCAATCGCCATGCGCCAGGAGCCATCAGCTTTCTTCATTGGTCACAGATCAAATGGCTCCCTTATGAACCAGGTGCCCTGGCCTAATCTCTAATCGGGGAGATAATAGGCCAGCCACATCTCATGGATAGTGGCTTTCTTGGAAGTAGGAGTGAATTGCTGGTCAGGGTGCAGCTGATTCCACAGTACCAGCAGCACTTTAGGCTGCTGCTCAATCTTTTCTGCAGTGAACTTTGCTGCGGGAAAATCAAACTTCATTTGCCTGTGGCTCATTCTCACAGCAAAGGGGGCTGGGCCCTGCTCTGCTCCTGCTTTTTGGCCATACCTCTGTCCGTGCATCGGCTGGTCTGGGAGTGCAGCAGGCAATACTGAGCTCATTTGGTGGAACGTTCTTTGCGTTTCACTTCCATATTTCCCAACTTAGTCATAGTGGACGTCACCTCATCCACATAAGGGGCCAGCAGTGCCACCATAGTACCAAAAGTGCTAGCCAAGACAGAAGTTAAAATCAAGTCTCCTTCATATGGGTTGTAAATACCTCTTCAATGGGGCTTGTATACTGGGCACAAAACATCACCTGTCTCATGCCCATTTCCTGAATTATCGGGACCAGATCTAAGTACATGGTCCATCTAAGTACATGGTCCATCTATTCACTGTCTCTGGCAGCTCCCCGGGGTTGGCCCACATTGTCCATGCAGTGCAACATGAGCCAGTTAATCAAGAAGTGATTGCTTGTGCCCCGCACCCCATGCCATACATGCCACATTCTGGAGGTGCTGCCTGAGGGATAGTATCACCATTATGAAGACCAGCTGAGCCATCTCTTCCGAAGATAATTCAGTTTCTTCAGCCTCATCATTCCACAGCCAAAACACCTACCCTAGAACCATTTCCCCAGCTCTCTGCTGTACCTGTTCTGTTAGGTTCCAGGGTTCCATGGGGGTAATACTGGATCACGGAGCCAATGGCTATTCTACTTCTATCTCCTGTCATATCATCAGCTGCACCGGCTGTGGTACTGCTGGTAGGATCCCAGACTGGGACAATCGCAGTGACCTGTCAGGATCTCACTGCCAGCAGCCGCTTTTCCAGCACTTCTTTCTGGAGTTGTAGCTGCTACATCCACTAAGCCTGATCCTGAACCTTCAGGCTGGCCTGCTGCAGCATAGCCAGGAATATCCAATCCAGGCCACCTGACCTGCTGCCTCCATGTGTGCGTTGGGGATATTTGGCTCCAATATCTCCAGGGCTTTCCAGACATCCTCCTGTAATGACTTCATTCTATTCCCAATTCTCCATGGGTGTCCACATAGCCAGATATGCAGCTACTGGGCACTACTGGGAGGCGGGGACCACATGTCTTCCACCTGTGTCTCCTCCACCAAGAAATCATCTGGAATGCTAGGGGGCCATACATACCTCATCCCGCCAACTACGTCAAGTGTCAGCAGTGAGCTGATTCTGTTGGTTATGCCATGTGTCAGCAGTATGTTCATCGTGAAGGGAAGGTTCGATAGTGAGACACCCAGTTAGAAGAATGCGCAAGAGGCAGACATGAGAATGAAGCAGGAGGCATCAACTTTATTGTGCAGAGCTTGGTTCTATTGGGAGAAGTGCGGTCTATTGTGCAGGGTGCGTGGTATTGCATGCACTTCTGCTCCCCTTTCTTGTGCTCTCTTTCTGCCCTCCAGGGGACTGCATGGCTCTATACATAGCAGAGTATAATAGTGGCATTCAGCCACACATGTGTGATAAAATAAGCTGAAATATGTTTATATATTTTAGGCTCAGGCACCCTACAACACTAATATAACACTCTTATCTGGGGTCCTATTCTTAGCCAAGAGCCTGGATCACAGCCCGACCTTGGACCAGCCAGACCTTGTATTCGGCGGGGCTGGTGCCCATGGTTCTATTTTCTAACCTTCCATCTTCTTAAGGTAATCTGAATGGCAAGCCATTATAACATTATGAGAGTTCTAAAAAAAAGAATTTATTTTCAATTTATAAATTTTTTGATTAAAAAGATACATTCTTGATAGTTTTGGTAGCTAGTCAGACATGAGCAACAAGGGAACAAAGGAATAGAGGCCCAGTCTAGAGACCAACCAAAGAACATCCTGTTGATAGTTAGAGAATCCTTCCTGCATTCCCAAAGACAAAGGACAGGAAGGCCATAATCTTTAGCTTGTTTAACCTGGCCAGACACCCCTGCACAGAAGGTACTACCCTAATCCGCCCGAACTTTACTGCTCATTATATTGTCATTATAATACTATGTTTATGCCTAGAAGTTCATGAATCTAATTATAACAGACTGAATTCTGGGTAAGCACATATGCAGTAGGTAAAGTGTTACATAGCAGCCAGCTGTCAGGCAAGGTAACCTCACATACGAATCATCTCAGACCTTCCATTTTGGCCCATTTCTGTGTGGTTACAGCTCTCCTGGCTGAAAACCCACTCCTTCCTTGGAGACTACTCTGTGTTATCTCTTCATCTCCCAAATTCCACAGAGCTGTAGCCTTTCTTAGCATGGCCTGCCCTGACCTGCGGGACCTAGTTATTCGCGGGCTCGAAGAGGGTCCAGGCCTGAAAGAGAAACGGGCGAGAAAGAGGAGCGGAGGCAAGACAGTATTCTGATCAAGCCTCAATTTTTTTATTTTAGAGCAGGTATATTTATACAGAAGAACAAAGGGGGGCAGGACTGACTAGGCAGGGGGATACTTGTTACAATTTCATTGGTCCTTGGTTGATGGGGTTAGGGGGTACAAAGGTTAGAAGTGAAAAGAGGAACAAGGAGGAGAGGGGCTCCTTGGGCAGGTCAACAGCCATTCAGTAGGTCCTTCCTTATCCGGTGGGTATGTTAATACATTCTGTGGTTAACTATTCCCTGGAGCATTATCTGCTCCTGCATTCTTTAGATAGCATACAGGTTTGTTAACAGCCAGGTTCTATGGGGGGGGGGGGGGGCTGGGCGGTCAGGATGAAGGCCTTTTGGCTCCCAACAATGGCCTGTCTCCTAAACTGTACTTTCAATGAATTTTACTTTTTCTCAGTCTCGTCAACCTGTAATTCTTTGCTGCGTCGGTGGGGAAGAACCAAGGGACAACACACAACACCATTGTCCTCCCCCATGCCACTGGAGTGACGCCAGATTTCACAGTGTGCTGGCTGGAAAATTACTGCTTGGCTATTGCTCATAGGCTATCACCCATGAGAACATAACATTCTAACAATAAGCTTTCTACTTCTGTCCCGACCCGCGGGACCTAGTTATTCGCGGGCTCGAAGAGGGTCCAGCCTGAAAGAGAAACGGGCGAGAAAAAGGAGCGGAGGCAAGACAGTATTCTGATCAAGCCTCAAATTTTTTATTTCAGAGCGGGTATATTTATTACAGAAGAACAAAGGGGGGCAGGACTGACTAGGCAGGGGGATACTTGTTACAATTTCATTGGTCCTTGGTTGATGGGGTTAGGGGGTACAAAGGTTAGAAGTGAAAAGAGGAACAAGGAGGAGAGGGGCTCCTTGGGCAGGTCCACAGCCATTCAGTAGGTCCTTCCTTATCCGGCGGGTATGTTAATACATTCTGTGGTTAACTATTCCCTGGAGCAGATAAACCTGTATGCATTCTTTAGATAGCATACAGGTTTGTTAACGGCCAGGTTCTATGCCGGGGGGCTGGGCGGTCAGGATGAGGGTCTTTTGGCTCCCAACATACTTCTATACCCCGGCTTGCACAACCAACCTGTAGGTTGACAGGTAGTGAATAGAAGAAAAATAGACCTTTGTGTTCAGACAGAATAAAGAATGGTGTTTAGGGCTTAAAAACCCTGTACCTCTAAATTTCAGGGCTGCTTAATTTGGGGTTTGCGTACTCCTGGCAGATCCATCTGGCTGAATAAAGAGTGTGTTTCCTATAACTCACTGATTTCTGGTAGTCCGTGTGTCTATCAGGGGCTGGCGGTACAACATTTGGAGGCCCCAGCGAGATCTCAGGGAGTGGCCTTAAGATATAGGACCGGACCAGCCTCCGAAGCGGTTGCTGTCCCTGTTAACAGATTCAAAGTGGTGGCCAACCTGAGACGTTCCTTGAATGCTGTGATGGGGTCAATGCAATTGTCGAGGATGCAACATTTAGGACATTTGTTTCTGGTCTCAACAGGAATCTCCGAGGCCTCGACATCTGGAAAAAAAAGTACCTTTTTGTTTCTGTTGACCGGTCATTGGGGGTCTATGGAGAGACTGGACACAGTCATATCTCCAGGACCATGGCCAGGCTGCGGGATGATGCCTCTTGTGCCCTGTTATTTACTTCTGTCTATTGTCTTTGATCATGTCTAGGTTGTGGGTGGCAAACTTCTCTGGGTCCACCTATAACCCAGTAATTTTTCTCGTCTGAGTGTCTGTTTTGTGTTTTCTGCACAAGCGATGGGGGTGGGGGGGAGGCCTGAGTTTCCAGAAGACATCTTTGGGGTGTCTCCTGCCACATTTCAAAGAAGAGTTTATAGGGGGAGCTGACTATGGCATAAAGTTTTCTCCAGGCAGACTAAGAACATTGTGTGAAGTTGAGTGGCTGTCTTTTGGTGTAAACTGGCCTCTGGAAGGTTCTTTTGACAGGGGTTTAGTGAGGAATGTTTGGAAGATTGTCATGGGAGACCTGAGACATCCCAATCAGTTTCCCTACATTGATCAATGGTTAAACCTTGTTCAGAACCCTTTCTTGGCTCTGCCGGTGTGCCCTTTCTCTAGGGGCATGAGTCTTAGCTGTGGGCACCCCGAAACATGCAGCAACTGAATCTCCAAGACAGCCCAGTCCCTTAGTTCTCCAATCTCCACTGGAGGACATTGACCTTCCTCCACCCTATAATCCAGGACAACAGAGGCCAAATAGCACCGCCTCACCTCCCTGGACACAGGCAGGTTACCCCTATGGGCTTCTTTTGCCCACTGCAGGCGGGGCACCAGCTGATACCACCACCCTGGACATTCTCCCCTTGCGAGAAGCACCACCCCAGGGACATCACACAGACAACCCCTTTATGGTTTATGTGCCTTTCTCGACTAGGGACCTGAATAACTGGAAGGCACAGAATCCGCCTTTCTCTGAGAAACCCCAGGTATTAATGGGACTCTTAGAAAGTGTCTTTCAGACTCACTGCCCCACCTAGGATGATTGCCAACAGCTTTTAATTACCCCCTTCACTGAGGAAGAACACGAACTGAAACAAACAAACAAAAAATAGCTGTAGGAGGGAAGAAAGTTGAGGAAGCATGAGAACAGATTGAGGAGGAATTTCCCTCCACCTGCCCAGATGCAATTCTCAGGCAGGGAGAACAGCATTAGATTGGTACCATCAGATTCTAATTGGGGGAATTAGGATGACTGCTCATCAGCCAACTAACTTTTCTAAGGTAACTGAAGTTATACAGGGATCACAGGGACCCCTGAAGCATTTCTTGAGGTGTACTGGGTATACACCCCCATTGATCCTGAGGCCCCTGAGAACCAGCGAGCAATTAATATACATTTACTACTCAGGCAGCCCCTGATATCTGCAAAAATTTAGAAGGTTTTACAGAGATGAACCTGTTCCAACTTGTTGAGATACCCCCAGAAGGTGCTCAATAACAGGGAGGCACTGGATAACCCCGAACATATGGCTAAAATCCATACAGTCATAACCCAGCCAATCTGTTGCCAAACCCAGACCCTGAGACCCCCCATTCATGACTGCACAGATTTCACTGATGCTGTGTGTTCCTTATGGCCAGACTTCAAAGATTCTCCTCTGCCTAAAGCCGATGAAGTTCTGTTCATGGATGAGAGCAGCTTTATGCAGGATGGAAGAAGGTACGCTAGGGCAGCAGTCATAACTCTAACTGGCACCATCAAGCCCTTCCCCATAGGACTTCTGCTAGAAAGGCAGAACTCATCACCCTTACTGAAGCACTACAATGGAGAAAGGATAATGCAGTCACAATATACACTGACAGCTGATATGCTTTTGCCACTGCTCATGTCCACAAAGCCATCTACAAGTAAAGAGGGGTTCTGACTTCAACTGGGAAGGACATCAAGAACAAGGGTGAGATCTTAGCCTTACTTGAAGCTATATAGATGCCTAATGCTCTTGCTATAGTTCATTGTAAAGGGCGTCAAAAAGGAAATAGTCCTGAGGCTGAGGGAAACCAAAGAGCCGATGAGGAGGCAAGAACAGTGGCCACAAGGCCAGTGGGGCCCCCACCACTGTTGTCCCTTACCCAGAACCGCCTCTATCTCCAACCTATATGGTGGAAGAGGACATATATTTTTGAGATAAAGGAGCCACTAGGAACCGACAGGGGTGGTGGATGACCCTGGATGGAAAATCCAGGCTTTACATCCCTTGGACTCTCCTCCACCAACTACACACCTAGGGAAAACTAAGATGCTCCAACCTTTAGACCTCTACTTTCACTTGTTAGTAGGGAGAAGAACTGCAGAGGAGATTGCCTCATGATGCCCAGCTTGTGCCCAAGTTAATTCAAAGAAGGGGAAGATAGAAGAACCTAGACATAGAGAAAGAGAAACTTATCTGGCAGACCACTGGGAAGTCAATTTCACTGAGGTAACCCCGACTGTGGAGGGCTATAAATATTTTCTTGTTTTTATAGACATCTTTCCAGGATGGTTAAAGGCCTTCTCCATCAGGAAGGAGACTGCCTTAGAAGTTACTAAGAAACTACTACAAAAAATCCTCCCTCAATTTGGTCTCCCCGAAACTTTAGGGTTGGATAATGGGTCAGCCTTCGTAGAAAAGATATCACAATAATTGGCTAGCTACCTAAATTTGCAATGGAAACTCCACTGCGCCTACCAGCCCCAAAGTTTGGGCCAAGTAAAGTGAATGAATCGGACCCTAAAAGAGACATTAGTCAAGTTAGGATTAGAAACTGGTGGGACCTAGGTAGAACTTCTCCCCTTTGCTCTTCTCCGAGCCGGGCATACTCCGTATATTATTGGATTCCTCCCATTTGAAATTTTCATTGGAAAACCCCCCCTTTAGTACCTAGAATAGATGAGAAAAAGGCAGAACTATGTAACCTTGTCTTACTTAAGTCTTTACAGGCCCTTCAAAGTGTACAGAAGGAGATTTAGTCCTGGCTTTTTGCTGCCCGTTCAGCCGTCGGGGAAAGACTTCCTCATCAGTTTCAGCCTGGGGACTCTGTGTGGATCCAGAAGCTCACTTCCAAGGGACTAGAACCCAAATGGAAAGGACTCTTCACTGTCTACCTGATGACACCCACTACAGTTAAAGTAGATGGCATCCTATTATGAATTCATCACTCCCACGTGAAGGCAGCACGAGAGTGGACAGCTCAGGAAGACCGGCCCTTAAGACTAAGACTCAAGCATACATAAGTATAACCCTCTGTTTCTTCCTTTTTTTCCTCTTTAGCCCAGGCATTCGACCAGCCACAAACAAAACCAGAAGGAACATTAACAGCTATGTTAACGACAATACACAAAGTCTTAAATAAGACCCCCCCAGACATAGGACAAGATTGCTGGTTGTGCCTAAACCCAAAACCCACTTACAATGTCAGGGTAGGAACTCCCTAAACTTAACTGAGTTCAGCAGGCTAGAACTTCAAGTTGATTCACTAGCAGAAGTAGTCTTCCAAAATAGAAGAGGTTTAGATTTATCATTTTTAGAACAAGATGGATTATGTATGGCTCTAGGTGAAACCTGTTGCTTCTATGCCAATAATTCTAAATTAGAGAAAGACTACTACTAGTACAGAGAAATTTAGATGCCAGGGAAAAACAAAGACTAGAATCAAATAACTGGTTTCATAGGATGTTCAATTGGTCACCATGGCTAACGATCGGTCTATCTGCTGTAGCTGGACCTTTAATCCTCTTCTTCCTCTTGTTAACTTCTGGCCCATGTTTCTTCAATTTTTTGTTTGCATATTTAAGAAAGAAAATTAATTTTATTAAACTTTTAGTATTTCAAAATTGAGGCTATGAGCAAATTCCTCATCAAGAATCAAGAATTTGATTTTCTGCTAAGGCCAGTGGGGAATGTGCTGGCTGGAAAATTACTGCTTGGCTATTGCCCATGGGAACATATCATTCTAACAATAAGCTTTCTGCTTCTGTACCCGCCGCTTAAATAACCAACGTGTGGGTTGATAGTAAAAAGAAGAAAAATAGACTTGTGTGTTCAAACAGGATGAAGAATGGGGTTTAGGGCTTAAAAACCCTGTACCACTACATTTTGGGGCTGCTTAATTTGGGGTCTACATACCCCTGGAAGACCCAGCTGGCTGAATAAAGAGTGTGTTTCCTCTAACTCACTGATTTCTGGTAGTTTATGTGTGTTGGAACATAATGACCCTTAACTTTTCACCTCTTCAAACCTTGTAACTTTCCATTGACCTGAAGTGAAGCTGACGAAATCCCCTATCCCATGATGCTTAGCAACCCCACTAGCGCCAAAAAAGCCCGCCGGCGCCAAAAGAACCCGCCGGCGCCAAAAGTCCCCTCCACCCCAGTGACGGTCCAAGAGACCTATCAACACTCGCCACCCTACCACAATCCAATCAATATCCGACACAACTACTAGCCGTCCCCAACCGGACCCTCCCCCTATATAAGCTCGCTACTCCATTTAATAAATTGGAATTCCTCTCGGACTGCCGCGCGTTCTGGTGATTTCTTTCAATGTGTCTATCGGGGGCTGGCGTCTATAACAACAGTAGTAGGATCTATAGCAACTCAAAACTATAAGCCTTTTATGGCTTAACTAAGGAAGCAAGAAAATAGAGAAAGCAAAGTCTTTTATTATACAGGCATTAAGAATGGTATAGCTCCAGTCTCCCACAAAAACATGGGACTCCTCCAGTCAACAAACCTGCTAATTCATAGCACTAGATAGGTGCTACTGGAAGAGAATTTTCCCAGTACTAGTGAGCAACAAAAGTTGAGACAAAAAAGGTCCCAATGGACTAGGGTCCCTATGACAAACTCCCCTGAGAGTTGGCATGGTCAGACAATAAAAACCATTAAGCCTTTTATAACCAATAACCAAGGCTCGGAACTCCAGTCTAATTGACTGGCCACCAGATATACCCTCGGAAGTGCACATTCCAGATGGTGGAGATGAGAGAGAAAATATTCTCATTGGTCTTAAAGCCAAGTTCTCAGGATATATAACAAGATTAAAGGAGAAACACCAGATATATAGAGAAAAATAATTAACAATATCTCTGAGTACTCATACCAAATAACTAAGAATCACTAGCCCAGGAAACTAGTTTCACAAATGTTTTCTCTGCCAGTCTAAATATAGAAGAGAGAAAAAGATTCTGACCACTTTCGCTTCTACCAGATTCTGCAGATCCGGGACTGTGTTGGCATGGTGAGTGTAAAAGGCTGTTTCAAATCTTGTCACTGGCTCTTTAAGATAATCCCCCTATAGAAATTTTCCATTTAACCCTGCAGCTAACACCTGGCCTAGCCCCTGGCCTAGCCAGCAGCCGCAAGGGACAATAAGAGAAGTTACCCAACAGTTACCCAACAGTACCAGTAACAATGATTGAGGAAGAAGTTAACGGAAAATAGCTCCCACACGATCGGCTTGGCTTATGCATGCAACCGCAATTAGGCGCCTGAGTCCCACCAATCAGGGAGAAGGTCACGTAGCCACCCCCCCCCCAGAGGGTATAAAACTCAGGAGAAAGGGGTCTCAGGGCTCTCGCCCTTGGTGGGGGCCCGGATTCGAATCCGTCAATAAAGTGCTTGCTGTTAACACCTTATCTGGAAGTCTCTGTCCTTCGTGGGGGTCTCGAAACACCGCACAACAGTGAGAACCATGGCCTTCTGTCAGTCAGTTTCAGACACTCCAGGATCTCCTCGTTTGCAGCAGAAGCACGGGGCTCCAGCCAGTAAGTTAATCCTGCTCACAGCACCAATTATGGAAAAGATATAACTTTCCTCTACCTTCAAGTTTCTTTTGGCTGGTCTAATAATCAAACAGACGTGAGCCAGATTAGCAAGAGAAAATGGGCAAGGGCTCTAATTCGAGTTCTTTTAGGTAGCTAAGTGTTGGGGAGCCGTTTGCCTGATGGCTGCCCTTGGGGCAGATAAGGGATTATTTACTCAACAGGATGTCTGCATAGCTGGCAAATACTTTGTTAATCTTATCATCTGAAAAGCACCTTTGTGGCTTCAGGGAGTGAGCTGATTGTTTTAAGGAGGAAAACAGGATTAGCAACAGGTTTCTTATGTAAATGTCAGCAATTGTTTGTGTATACTTGGGATCTTTGGATTAGGGATTTTCAGATTCCCTAGGTGGGATCCCCGCCTAGTCATGATGTATAAATATGGTGTGCTGAATAAACTCGGGACTGCCCTATTGACTGTCAATCCTCCCGACTCTTTCTCTTCTGTCTTTTTTTCCTTAATCCTCACTCCCCATCTCAGGACTGTTCGATCTTTGCCGGTGGGCTCCGGCAGCTAAGGGAGGGGAAGAAATTTCTCTTGAGTCTATAGCTAAAGCTGCCTTTAGTTCAAAACAATTCTCATACCACAGAAGCCCATCTTGGGGTAACTCATTTTGAACTCTAAATTTTGGCTCCCTCTTTGAGCCACACTTTTCTTTGTGAACTCCCAGGCATGTGTACGTAATTAAAGCCTTTTTCTCTTGTAAAACTGTTTTTTATCAGTTTGATTCTTAGGCCCCAGTTATTGAACCTCAGAAAGTCCTTCCTCCTCTACACTATATAGGGGTGAGATTTTGTTATGTTTTTGCAAATTTTTAACCTGTGATGTGCACCACATTCTTGTTTTATGCCTATTCAATAAGAAACTGTTTTCTGTCTCTACTACTCTTGAAGAGAGAATGTCTTGCTTTTTAGACCATAGATTCCCTGTCTTTTGAATCTGTTCTCACCCCAAACTCCTCCAAGTCTCTAGACTCTCATTCATAGACCTCAGGTTTCCCATTCTCTGAGGTGTGGCCTCTGTTCTAAATCAAGCCTTGCTGATTTGTAAATGGCAGACCACAGCTAAGGGTGATCCCTCCTTGCCTTCTTAAGGCAAACATTAGGTCATCTCATATTTGAAGCAGCCATAGCTTTAGCTCACAGAGCTGCCTCTGCTGATTTCACTTTTACCTTTAAAAACTTTTGAGGCTCAGAAAAGAAAGTCTACAATTTAGTCATGTAGTGATAGTAAAGGTAGATTTAAGCCTACCCTGCCTACTACACCTTATGTTGTCCTTCCAATTTATCTCCCTAGTTCCTTGCCCTCCAAGACAGTCCACTCAATGATGCATTTATTTAACATGATTTTGCTCACTTCATTTCCTATTTCCTGCAGTTTCCTTCTCTGCTCTCTACCCAGGCAAGATCTACCTATTCTTCAAGGACCAGCCCAAATGGTCTTTCCCCTAGAAGCCTTTTCAGAAAAAGGCAATAACTTTAGCACCTCCAGTCCATATCATGCTTTGCACATCCTTCATCTCACTGTTTCGTCCAGTCAGAGCTTCCCCTCTCTAGGTCTGTGATATGTCCTTTGCAATGTACACCTCTCTGAGGACATCTCCCTTTACTTTACATCCCCCCACTGCACCAAGTCCAGGGCCATACCTGGCTACTTAAATGAATTTTCAGGCAGGACCAGCCTTGACAACAATGGTGGTTCCTACAATCTCAAGTCTTGGGCTGCATGGTGCAGGATTTCTCAAAGAGGAGTCACTTTTGTTCCTCCTCTGCAGCTTGAAGGTCAATGACTTTTTCTCAGCCAGCTATTGGGTGTAAATGAGACTAGGCCATCCACACACAAAGCCTTTTTGCTTACTGTTGGGAGCCAAAAGACCCTCATCCTGACCGCCCAGCCCCCCGGCATAGAACCTGGCCGTTAACAATCTAAAGAATGCAGGAGCAGATAATGCTCCAGGGAATAGTTAACCACAGAATGTATTAACATACCCGCCGGATAAGGAAGGACCTACTGAATGGCTGTGGACCTGCCCAAGGAGCCCCTCTCCTCCTTGTTCCTCTTTTCACTTCTAACCTTTGTACCCCCTAACCCCATCAACCAAGGACCAATGAAATTGTAACAAGTATCCCCCTGCCTAGTCAGTCCTGCCCCCCTTTGTTCTTCTGTAATAAATATACCCGCTCTGAAATAAAAAATTTGAGGCTTGATCAGAATACTGTCTTGCCTCCGCTCCTTTTTCTCGCCCGTTTCTCTTTCAGGCTGGACCCTCTTCGAGCCCGCGAATAACTAGGTCCCGCGGGTCGGGACAGCTTACCTCTCTCCAGGGCAATAAACAGTCATTACCAGGTGGCTCTTGCTGCCTCATGCTGGCAGGTTATTTGTATGCAAATATGTCTGTCTAAGGTCTGGAGGTTCATAAACTTGATAACAGAAACTTTTGTAGTGGCTAGGACAAAATGAAGGGTGGGGAAAGGCTCTATAGCGTCTGCAGGGAGAGTTAATATGTGATTAACCATAATCAATTAGATGATATCAAACCCAAAGGGATCCAGCAGTTTAGCTAAACTGAAGATCAGCTAAACTAAAGAGGGAGAGGGGCTGTGGCTGTAAAAAGGGCCTTGTGCTCTAGCAAAGCCATTCCCTAAAAAGCCTGGTTTGAGGACAGAGGCCACAGGCCCCAGGCCCCAGGTTCCATGCATCAGCACCTTGGAAAGAAATTAGGGAAAGAAAGGCCTGGGCAGGAGATATCAATAAGATGCTTGGCAGCTGGGTAACAGAAATTCCTCTCTCACTTCCAGAGTTCATAGCTATTTGCTGCCCACATCTATCATGGTCTGCTTTTCTAAGAGCTAGGTGCAGCTTTTTTTCCACTCAGTGACTAGTCCCACCATCCACCTTCCTATTAGTCTTGCTGAAAACTGAGCAGACAATCTCAATTCCTTCTTCTTACCCCCCATAACCAGCAGTCACCAAGTGCCAAAGACCTCAGCCTCTCTGGAAGCCCCCCACATATCCCATAACAGTTCTGAGTCCAGTTTGTCTTCCCATTTCTCAACACATTTCCTGGCTAGGCCCAGACCTTCTAAAACAAAGTAGCAGACCAGCCTGGCATATTCTCATTTCTTTGCCTTAAAACACACAAAACATTGTCAGATCCCCCTGTGGGTAAGGAAGCTATGGCCTCAAAGGTACAGTGGCGTGGCTCCCTTCCTGGGGTGGGAATGAGAAGAAGAATGGAAATACTTTTCATTCTTTACCAAGGAGTCTACAATGAAGAAAGCAAGTTACAGCTAGCCTCTCAATGGGTTATTCTGCCGTGTTACATTCTTAACAAGCTACCCTGCTACATTTCTAAAACAAATCTGATCATGTCTCATCTTTGCTTAAAATCATTCAATGGTTCCTCATTGCCCTTTGGAAAGAACCCAAACTCCCCATCAAATAAGATCATTATAGCCAGGTAGAACTTAATTCTCCAGCTGTGGCATACACTCTCCTTTCTCCCTTTTTTTGTGGCCAGCATGGTCTAAAATTTAACTATGTGTTTAACCTGCTAGTTTTCTCTCACTTCATTCCTTGGACATGCTATTTCTTCAGCCTAGAGCAATTTCTACCTCTTCCTTTAACTCCTCTTCATCTTCAAGATTTAGAAAATGGGCCTGGAAGATGCTCACTAAGTGATAAGTTAATTCCACTATATGAGATGCCTAAGAAATTCAGTATTGGTCTTGCAATATTTTCCAGAAAAACATATAGCTCTTTTATCCTTAATTTTTATTTTGTATTATTTAGTCCAAATATCAGGACTTGTTCAGCCTTCTTTATGAGATTTATATTTTCTATTTTGTCTTGTAAAAAATTTGATGAGAGGAAGTGTCAATTCAGAGACAGCTGGCTCAGTAGCTTTTTTTCCTAGGCTTTCCCACATCAGTGTCTCTAGTGAGAACCACTATCCAAGCCCAGGGTCCTCATTGACCTATGAGGGATTACTTCCCTAGCTCCCAAATCACACTGAAGTTCCTGGGCCCAGAGAGTATCAAGTCTAGCCTGAGGTACAATCCAGGAGAGCTTCAAGAACAGTGCCCAGATTCATCCTGGTCCAAGTGAGCCGTTTCCCAAATTCTTTTCATCATTCTTGTCCTGCAATCCAACTCTCATCTAACCCATGAGTGGCCTGAGAGTCAGCCATGGAGCATCCCCAGGGAGGTCTTTAGGGGGCAGTCCTACTTCATTGTAGCCAATAAACCAAGAGGACCAGAATTCTGCAGGGAGGGTCTTGAGCACAGTGGAGTGCCATTCCTTAAGAACATGCACTGTGGCTATTGAGAATGGCATCTTCCTTCCTCAAGTGCTTACAGAGATTAACTACTTTCTCTTTCCTTTGCAAGTTTCCATTTCTTGATGATGAGAGGTGGGCAAGAGATGAAGGCTATATGGCTGCCTGAAATAATAACTACTTTGCTCAGCCTCTCTTTCTGCCTGATGTAGCCTGTCCCGACCCGCGGGACCTAGTTATTCGCGGGCTCGAAGAGGGTCCAGCCTGAAAGAGAAACGGGCGAGAAAAAGGAGCGGAGGCAAGACAGTATTCTGATCAAGCCTCAAATTTTTTATTTTAGAGCAGGTATATTTATACAGAAGAACAAAGGGAGGCAGGACTGACTAGGCAGGGGGATACTTGTTACAATTTCATTGGTCCTTGAAGGGGTGAGGGGGTACAAAGTGAAAAGAGGAACAAGGAGGAGAGGGGCTCCTTGGGCAGGTCCACAGCCATTCAGTAGGTCCTTCCTTATCCGGTGGGTATGTTAATACATTCTGTGGTTAACTATTCCCTGGAGCATTATCTGCTCCTGCATTCTTTAGATTGTTAACGGCCAGGTTCTATGCCAGGGGCTGGGCGGTCAGGATGAGGGTCTTTTGGCTCCCAGCAGGAGCCTTGTGGCTAATTTCTGGGATATTAGCAGAAGTGATCTGTGTATCTTTCGGGGTTATGCTCCTAAAGAGAAGGTGCTTGCCCTATCCTTGTCCAATGCTCCTTTCTGCTGGCTGGAATGCAGATGGTAGTGAGTCATCTTGGACTAAAAACATGCAACAAAACAGGAGGAGCCTGGGCCTTGACCCCTTTGGGCCCTGGATTGCCTATGCTTATGAGGGAGAATGAAACCTCATCTTATTTAAGCCAGTTATTTTGAGATTTTGTAACAGCAGCTGAATCTATATCCTATCAAATAAAAGATATATGAATTATCAGGGTCTAGATTTCTCTTCTGAACTTCAAATCTATATGCACTAGACATCTTGAGGTCACCACCTAAGTAAGTAAAAGAAGTCTGAGCCAGAACCACTAGATCCCCTCCCACCACAATGTCCTCCCATACCCTGTTTGGGTCCATTGCATCACTAACTGGAGCAGTACTCCCAGGCCACCCCTGGCTGAGGTGCAGAGCTCAACTGCTTACATAATTGGAGGGCTGGAGACCATTAAGGAATTAATCTTCATGAGATAATATCCCCAAGTTTTTGTTTTTAGGCTAATGGAGGAAAAAAAAAATAAGGTTTTCTTTTTCTTTTCTTCCCCCCTCCCCCACCTCGAGTCTTCAGGGAGGCTAAGGGGAAACCAGTAGGAGATTATGAGAAAAGGAATAGTTGGAGTGGCTCAGATGGAGAGAGAATTAAGGTCTGAAGTTGAAGATGTTTGCATGGGCATGAAACAAGCTGATCTGCCTCAGGCCTGGGTAATGAACGGTGCAGGACAGAATTGCAGAGTGGGTCCTTCTTCCTACTTTTGGGGGAGCCAGCCCTGCCTAGGCATTTTTGTGAAGTCTATATCCATGATTGTTTTCTTAGGCTAAAGTTTTCCCAAAGGGTGTGGGACACCCAGCTTTATGAGAGATTATCTCCCTTGCTCCAGCAAATGTTGAATAATATGTTTTCGGTTTTTGTAAAATTGATGCATAAAAAAAGAATTTGCATCTTTTTGATAAATGTACTTTTTTTGCATTTATTTACCATTTATATTATTATTAACATTCTCTTCATATGCTTTTCTCATTTAATAATTGGGACTTTGTCTTTACAAAGAACTTATTTCTCTTATATAAGTTCTTTATGTAATAATTATTAACAAGCTTTTTTAAATCAGTTGCAAATATATCTTGTGTTTTTTTTTTTTGCTAGTTTACTAGTTTCAGATTTTTGTATAAGCAGTTCTATCTTTCTTTAAATCCCCGTAGACTTCATTTTCTTCTTACAGTGCCCCCAACTCCAATTTGCCCTTGCTTGAGTGAATAAATATTTGTGTTGGTAGAAGATAGTTTGCAGAAAAGCCAAAACCCAGATCTTTATCTAGTGTAGCTCTCCACAGTAAAAATTTTCCTTCTTAAGAGCCTTCCCAATCCTTAGAAGACTGCATATCACAGAATGCATTGGTCCATGGCTTATTTCTGATAAACACGTTGTATTTTGCTCAGTTTTCTGTATTAGGTATCCAACTTTGGGAAGGTGGTAGTATCCCCATTATACAAGTAGAGAAATTGTGTCTCAGATATTAAATAATAGATACATACTAGATACATACCCATTTTCTACTGTTTAAAAGGTTACTTTATTTTTTTAATATTTTTTATTATTAATTATGCCTACAGCACCTAGTCTTCCTAGGTAGTCTCTCGTCCAAGTACTAACCAGGCTCAACCCTGCTTAACTTCTGAGATCAGACATCAGGCTTGTTCAGGTGGCATGGCCATACACCATGGACTGTGGCTCCACTGGGGCATGAACTCAGGACCTTCTGTGTGTAAAGCAGAGGTGCTAACTGCTACACTATGGAATCACGTCCAAAAAAGTGTTACTTTATATACTTGAATTTTTTAATAGTGTACATTGAGGATCATACTAAATTGTTGGCAGTTTTTTTGTTAAAGGTGCAATGTTAGGTTAAACTGTATTAAACTGAGAGACACCTTAATTTGGGAGGAGGATGAGTGGGTAATGACTTCTTTGAGAATCTGATGAATTTACATTCAGTTTTAGGGGGTTCATGGATAGTTCTGTGCTGGTAATTTACTGCAAGTCATAAAACATGTTTTTGTCTAAACTATCTTTGCTTTATTTATGGGATTCTAACTCTACCTCATCTGTTGATTTCTCATGCCTGGAGAAGCTAATGTCAACTCATCATGTGATACTCAACTTGTACAATAAACTATGAACCTAGAAAAGCTGGCTGTCTTTATTTACGAGATATCAAAATTATAAAAACTGTACAAAATGCAACAAAGGCAAAAAATTGACAGTGACTTGATTTGATTCTTTTAGTTTCCCAAAGCAAGGCTCAATACTGGAGGGAAGCAACTGAAACGTCTGTCTGATTTCAAGTGTAACTAGGTTGCGTATAACAATTTAAGCTGAAATATAAATTTCTTCTCTTCTCACCCTGGTTATCAATGATCTTCATATGGACAAACAATGGCCCCCTGTCAGTCCTCACAATAGGTGACTTTTGTTTAACTCTCTTTTCCTCGGATTTTCTTAGGACACT
This sequence comes from Cynopterus sphinx, assembly GCA_030015415.1. Taxonomy (NCBI): domain Eukaryota; kingdom Metazoa; phylum Chordata; class Mammalia; order Chiroptera; family Pteropodidae; genus Cynopterus; species Cynopterus sphinx. The sequence goes on along the minus strand of CM057390.1, from coordinate 35,788,222 downwards.
TATATAACATTTCTCCTTCTACCCTCTCCATGACTTCTGCTTAGTTTCTCAGATCATTCTTGGTTCTTTTTTTCTGCCCACCTCTTAAATGTTGATGTTTCACAATCTTTCACCCTTGGCCTTTTCTCCCTCTACATGCTCAGCTTGGGTGTTCCCCCCCCCCCAATTGCAGAGCTTTAGCCACTATTTATTTGCTGTTGTTTTATAAGCCTACATCTTTAGTCTAGATCAGTGGTCTCCAAGGGGGTGTGCCCTATGTGATCTCTTGAGGCATAAGAAAAAATATTGCCCTTATTTTTATCTAAAAAGTAAGAATATAAGTTTTATAAGTACATAATATATGTACATATATATTAATGATGAATGAATACACATGTATTGGGGGGGTCCATACTCGAAATGTTTTACTGATGGGAAATGTGACAAAAGATTCCTAGCTATTCCAGAATATCTGCTCTTCTCTTCTACTTCATTCTTTTTCAAAAAAATTTTTAAGGAGAATTGACATTTTTACTATATTAAAACTTTCAATCCATGAATATGGTATTTCTATTGAATTAAATCTTTGATTTCTTTCAACAGTGTTGTGTAGGTCCAGCATACAAATCCTGTGCATATTTTGCTAGATTTACAGATAAATAATTTATTTTTGGGGGTGATTACATATAGTATTTTATTTTTAATTTTGCTATATATACACAAGTTGCTAGTATATAGAAATACAATTGATTTTTTTCTTTGTTTATCTTGTATCCTCTGAACTTGCTAAATTCATTTATTAGTTTTAAGCACTTTTTTGAAGATTCCTTGGGACTTTCTACATAAATAATCACATTACTTGCCAATAAGGACAGTTCTATTTCTTCCTTCTTTGCTTCTGATTCATTCATTCATTCATTCATTCATTCATTTATTTGCTTCATTGTACTCATTAGCTCTTCTAGCATTATGTGTTGAATAAGAGTGGTAAGAGTAGAGATGCTAGCTTACTTCCCAATTTTAGGGCGAAAGCATTTAGTCTTTTATGATTAAGTAGAATGTCAGCTATAGGTTTTTTGTTGATGCTCTTTATCACATCCCTCACTATTACTACTTTTCTGAGAGTATTTTTTTTCATTCATAAGTATTGAATTTTATCAAATCCCTTTCTACATTAATTGATATGATCACCTGATTTTTCTTCTTCAGCCTGTTAATGTGGTAGATTACACTGATTAATTTTCAAATATTGAACCAGCTTGTCTAGAATATACCCCATTTGTGGCATAGTGTATCATTTCATATTGCTGAGTTCTATTTGTTAATGTTTTGTTAAATATTTTTATATCTATATTCATGAAAGGTATTGATCTGCAGCTTTCTTTTTTCTTTTTTTTTTTTTTTTTTTTTTTTGGCTTTGATATTAGGGTAATACTAGCCTCAAAAAATAAATTGAAAGTATTTCATTTTTAACTATTTTCTGAAAGAGGTTGTATAGAATTGGTGTTAATTCTTTTTTACACATTTGGAGGAATTCTCCAGTGAAATCATCTGGGGCTAGAGATTTCTTTTTCGGGAGTTTTAAAAGTCACAGATTCAATTTTCTTAGTAGTTACAGGGTAATTCAAATGAAATTCTACTTTATATTGAGTGAATAGTGGTAGTTTGTGTTTTTCAAGGAGTTGGTCTATTCTGTTTAAGTTGTCAAATTTATGTATATAAAGTTGTTCATAGCATTCCCTTATTATCTTTTTAATGTCTGCAGGGTCTATAGTAACATCTCTTGTTTTATTCCTAATATTGGTAATTTCTTTTGATAGTCTTGCTAAAGGTTTGTCAATTTTATTGATCTTTTCAAAAGTATAAGCTTTTTGTTTCATTGATTTTTCTTTATTATGTTTCTCTTTTCAATAATATTGATTTCTGCTTCTATCTATATTTTTCTTTCCCTATTCTTTGGGTTTATTTTGGATTTCTTTTTCTAGGTTTTTGATGTGTGAGCTTAGATTACAGCTTTGAAACGTTTCTTTTTTAATGTATGCATTTTAATGGTATAAATTTCCTTCTCAGTACTTCTCTAGCTACATCTCACAAATTATACGTTTCCTTTTTATTTTCATTCAGTTCAATGTATTGTTAAAATTTGCCTTGAGACTTCTTCTATCTTTTAGAAATGTGTTCCAAGTCTTTGATAAATTTTCTGTCATCTTTCTGTTGCTGGTTTCTATTTTGATTCCATTATAATTGAAAAACACACGCCATATGATTTCAATTCTCTTAATTTATGTTGTATTCAATCTGTTAACCTTGTCTTGTGGCCTAGGTGAAATGGTCTATCTTGGTATATATTTTATGGGTACTTGAATAAAAAAAGTGTTTTCTGATGTTATTGAGTGAGATTTCTATAAATGTAAATTTACATTACTTTACCTTCTCTTGCTTATAATTCAATTGTATTAAATATTTTCTCCACATATTTGTAGAACCACATCACTGTTAATAATTTTGCTTCAATCATAAAATGTAATTTGAAAAACTCAAGAGAAATAGGAACTCCTACCCATGTCTACTCACATTTTTATTTATTGCATTCTTCCATCTTTCTGGATTCTCCAAATTTCTTTCTTTTATCATTTTCTTTCTTTTTAGAGAACTTCATTTAACCATTCTTTTTGGGTAGGCCTGCTGGTGACAAATTAATTTAGGTTTTCCTCATCTGAGCGTGTCTTGATTTCTCCTTCATTCCTCAAAGATAATTTTGTTATCTCTATAAATTTGGTGATGTAATAGTTTTGTCTATCCTTGACATTTCATTTAAATGGGATCATACAATACGTAGTCTTTTGTTCCTGGCTTTTTCATTTAGCATAATCTTCACAAGGTTTACACTTGTCATAACATGCATCAGTACTTATTTTCTTTTTATTGCTGAATAATATGGATATACTATATTTCATTTATCCATAAGTTGATGGACATTTGGGTTGTTTATACCTTTTAGTTATAAGTAATGTTACTATGAACATTTCTGTGTAAGTTTTTTTTTTTTTTGACATCTGCTTTTATTTCTTTTGCATATATACCTAGGAATGAAATTGCTGGATTATGTGGTAACTGTGTTTAGCCATTCAATGAACTGCCAGAGTGTTTTCCAAAGTGGCTGCACTATTTTACATTCTCACTAGCAATGCATGAGGTTGCAATTTTTCTATACCCTTACCAATACTTGATATTATTTGTCTTTTTATATTATAGCTGTCCTAGGGGGCATGAATTTTTATGTCATTGTGATTTTGATTTGTATTTTTCTTGATGCCTAATGATGTTGAGTATCTTTTCATGTACTTGTTGGCCATTTATATCTCTTCTTTAGAGAGCTGTCTATTCAGATTTTTTTAAATCCACTTTTAAATTAGATTGTCTTTTTAATATTGAGCTATAATATCTCTTTACATATTCCAGAATAATCTCTTACTAGATATATAATTTGCAATTTTTTCTTCTATTCTGTGGATTGTCTCTGTAATTTTTTGACATGTCCTTTGAAGCATAAAAGTTTTTCATTTTGGTGATGTCCAACTTACCCATTTTTTTTCCTGCTTGTGCTATCTAAAAAACCATTGTTGAATCGACGGTCATGAAAATCTATGCTTATATTTTCTCTAAGCGTTTTATCATTTTAGTTCTTACATTTAGGCTTTTGAGTCATTTTAATTTTTATAAATTGTGTGAAGTAGTAATCCTACTTTATTCATTGTTGGTGTCTAGTTGTTCCTGTACAATTTGCTGTGAAGAGTCCTCTTTACCCATTGAATTATTTTGGCACCCTAATTGAAAATCAATTGACTATAAATGTAAAGGTTTATATCTGGATTCTCAATTCTATTTCACTGTTCCAGATTATATTTTAAGTTTTTTAGGGCAGGGGCCATGCTTTGTTTATTTCCATATTTCTGACATCTGTTAGAGCCTGGGTAAATATAGGTAAATCTGAGTAATGTTTGTTGATCTAAAAGCAGAAGTGCTTACCTGGCTTCTGAGAACCTTAACATTAGGTTCTCGAAATGCAGCAGCACAGTACATGGCAAATGTGAGGCAGGATGACAAGTTAGCCTGACTTTCTCAGGTCAGGTGAGAGCTTGGCAGGGGACAAAAGGGCAGTGCTGGGCTGTTTTCTTCCTGTGTGAGTGGTGGTTGTGAGAGAAAGTAGGCATAAGAAGATTCATCTATGAGAGGATAGAGAGATGTGTGCACATGTGTACTCAAATGGAGAGTGTGTACAGGGAAATATTACTACCTGTAACTTAAGAGAGCCAAGGGGAGTCTAGGTGACAACTGTTTTTCCTACAGTAATTTCTACCTGTTGTTGCTAAACAATTGCTGTGAACATTCATGGAACAGACACAACAGGCCAACCTATGGCTAAACACACTAAGAGAGCTCCCCCACACAGGTAAAAACCCCTTTGTTGGGAAGAACTTATAGTGTAAGAATACCTAACATTTCTATTATATTCATAAGTTTCTGTCAGGTTTTCTGTACATTGTCCCTTCTCTGCTGTGCTGTGGGCATGGGACAAAGGGGTCTTGAGAAAATAGCTCAATGAAATGCAGCTTTATCATCTTTATAATAAAGATGTGAAATGCTTGAACCCAACATTTTAACCCATGGGCTTTTGGAGAGCCTTGACATTCAATATCAAGGGGAGAACAAAAGGGATAGGCATGGGGGATCGCTAGGGGAGGAGAGCTGAGCCTGAGGAGAAGGTAAAGTATGGGAGTGACTATGTGCAAAGAGCCTCAAATGCCTCCCAAACTGGACTTGAGTTCATGTTGTTATTCTCAGTGGAGGCTCAGACAGCATTCTCACAATGCAATAATATCAGAATGATCAATGGTTTTCATTGCTCAGGTATTTAAGCTTACTTAATGCCTTTCAGAAAGTTTAAGTCAAAAGTGGAAATAGAGTTAGGCAGGAGGAAGGGCTGGGACATCAGCTTAGAACTCAGCTATATTCAGCCTGTTACAGTGGAGAATGGGCATGTCTTGGGCTTTGGGGATTGTGCGGAGCCAGTGTTTCTTCTACACAATCTAGATGCACTCTGGTTAATTTCATACCCTCTGGGCTATATAGATAGGCTGCCTGCATGGAGTCCCAGAGTCCCAGAGGCTGGAATGAATCAGAGGGACCTGAATTTACCATCTATTGCCTCCTTGGGAGCTTTCTCAGACCAATTTCTTTCTTTCTCCCATGCTGCAATGCTAAGGCTTGTTACTACTTTCTCCAAATTAAACCCTCAGCTGTGGGGAAGGCATTTCAAATGCCTGGCCTTTCTTCTTCACCTCTCTGTTCTCTTGTTGGTATGTGATTTCTGGGGCACAGTTCCTACAGATGCCATCTTACATGTCTACAGTGCTTTCTGCCTTTCATTGTCCTCCATAGAACACCTCCTCTAGGCCTCATGGCAATTTTGTGCACTGAGGCACAGGAAGAAAGTCACTGGCCTTTATAACATAAAAAATTAATAAGGCCATTAAGATCAAAACTAAGGGGTCTGGATACTCAGTTTCTACTTTTCTCTTTGCTCAGTATACCTCATTCCCTAGATAGAATAAGTGCTCAAATAACTCCTGTCTATTTTGTCTCACTTTCCCTTCTCTTCACTTGTTCATCCATGGCATCTAGTAGAAATTTCTAAGAATGATGAGTGGACTGCTGGAGAGAGGCCCTTTTGCAAACCTTTCCTTAAGGGCCTGGAATTTAAAGTAAAGATCTTCCAGGTTAAAAGTGCTCCCAATGGCAAATTCTGGGGCAATCTGAGCACTGAAAAGAATAATAAGCACAAGTCATTGTAAAACGTTCAACAAGTATATATTCATCAGACTGTAGTGATAGGTAGTAGGTAGATAGATAGGTAGGTGATAGATAGATAGATGGATGGATAGATAGATAGATGATAGATGAAATAGATAGATAGATGATAGATAGCTATATGAGTTGAGAGAAAGATAAAATTATTTACCACCACTGAAGGTGACTGTTTAACCATTTCTTTTATTCAGGAAATTAGTAATTAAAAAAAAGAAAAGAATTAAGTACGTACCCTGACTTTTTGGAAGGAATTATATCTCACTTCTGTTGATGAGAAAAATTTCTTTTTTGTGAAGAACACTAGCCAATAAATATGGAAAGAATATAATTTTTTAAATCATCATTTTGAAATAATCAAATAAATAACTGACTCAAGCTAAGAACATCAATAAATGTTAAATGCATCTGATGAACTAAATATTCCAGGGGATCAAGGTATTGCCCCCACAGATTACTTGCTGATTGCAGAAAGGGAAAAAGAAACTTTTCAATAGCCAAATTTGGCAGTGGCCACTTTCACTAAGTGATAAAAATTACTGGTACAGCCTGGCATCATGTGCCTTCTGATGTGATGAAATATGAAGTTGAAAGCAAAACCTATAATATTGTATTATTTACCTATTGCTGCATGTATTAGTCTACTCAGGCTGCTATAACAAAATGCCATAGACTGGGGTGTTTATAAACAATAGAAGTTGATTTCTCATAGTTCTAGAGGTTGGAAGTCTAAGATCAAGATGCTGGCTGATTTGATTTCTAGTGAAAGCTCTCTTCCTGGCTTAGAGGTGGCCCTTTCTTACTATGTCTTCACATGTTCAAGAAAGAAAAAGACAGCTTTCTTCTTCTTCTTAGAAGGTCACAGTACTGGCAGATACCCTGCCCTTATAACCTCATTTAATCTTAATTACCTCCTAAAAACCTGTCCTGTCCAGCGGGACACGACCACGTGGGACGAAGAGGACCCTGTGGAGGATGGGGAAAGAGACAGGAGACACAAAGAGACGGAGGCAAGACAGTGTTCTGATCAAGCCTCAGATTTTTATTTTTCACAGCTGCTTATATACGGGAAGAACAAAGGGAGGCAGGGCTGCTTACGTAGGGAGGTACTTGGCACGATGTCATTGGTCGCACCAATGGCGTGATGCAAGTGGGGGTGGGTAGGGGTTGTGCCTTGAGTTGGCACTCACGGGCTTTTCGTGGTGCGCCCGATTCACCAGGAAGTGGATCCTGAACAAGAAGGATCCCACTGTACTTCACCTTGGCTCCCAACATCTCCTCCCTTTTTGTTTTATTTGGGAGGTGGGCTTTCACTGAGTGAGGGAGTAGTGGCCTGACTCCTCCCGTGAGCCGTAGTGGCCCACTAGTTATGGCTCTTGGTATCTTTTGGGGAGGAGAGGCAGAGCTGATTTTTATACTTTTTTGATACAAACCTCTATGCAAGTCAGGCATACTCACAGAGAAATCCAGGAGGTCACAAGGGACCTTTCCTTGCGATGCTCTGCTCCGCACTCAGCTCGGTGCCCATACCTTTCTCCTCTTATTAGAGGAGGTGGTAGGCATGCCTCTAGTTATCATGCCGTCCCTGAAGGGAAGAAGCCAAAGGACCCTTCATGAGCATTCTCAGAGGTGGCTAAACGCTGATAGTGAATCTGGATAGGTTTGGCCAGCAAGGCATCCACCTGTTGTTTAAGTAAAAGAACACAAGAAAGGGGGCTAAGGATCGGAAGGAGGTAAGGAAGGAGCCCTTATTTTCCTCAAGTATTGAGGTAGGGTTCTCTCTGATCAAGCATCTGCAGGCGGGTATAATGGACTTGTATGGGCTTTGCTTGAATGGCCTCTATCTGTTGTCAAATGGAGGCCATAAGCTTATTAAACAGCATGGGTCCTAGGGATAGCAGGATCAGTAAACCAAGCAGGGGCCCCAGCAGGGGTAGGAGATAGGGCAGAAAGCCATTAAGTCCCGTCCACAAGGGGTTCGAAGCCATTTCTCTTCTTCTTTAGTCTAGATCTTCTTGGAGCTTCTTAACCCTATCACGAACAATCCCAGATTTGTTAGCATAAAAACAACATCTTTCTTTCAGAGCTAGACAGATTCCTCCTTGCTCTGCAGTAAGCAAATCTAATCCTCTTCTATTTTGTAACACAACTTCTGCTAGAGAGTCTACTTGATCTTATAAATCCTGTATGGTTTCAGAAAGGGCTTGTACATCAGATATTAACTGTGTGGACAATTTATTATATTGTACTAGGGAGTGTCCTAGATCGGCAGCACCAGAGGCAATAGCGCGGGTGAGTCCCAAGCCTGTTAGTAGGGGGATAAATTGTATAGCTCTGTTTACTCGTCCAGCAATGTAATCAATGGTGGAGATTGGGACTGGTTCGTCCCCGGGTATAATATCTACATCGGGGAGAAGGAAACCCAGGATGCATTGTCCAGCCCAGTCAGTGGGCAGCTGGGTGTAGGCAAGGTTATTGCCGCATATAAACACGGAGTTATTTGGGGCGCATAGAAATGTTAAATATAGACGAGCAGTTGGCAAAGAGGACAGAACCTAAAAATACTTCATTAGGATCATTACGTAGGGAGAGAAAACACAGGAATGATTAGAGAATTGTAGGGGCTGTACTAACAAGGGGGGAATGATAGGACATGGGCTGGCAGTCGTGTTGATGGGCGAAGGGCTTGGTAAGGCCAATGGGATAGGGTGGCCCTGTCACAGGCATAGCCAGCAGGACTTGGTGAGCTCAGGGATGGAGTGATTTAGAGTAAGGAAGGTTCGATGGCTAAGGGCAGTCATGGATTCTCGAGTGGTCTTAATTTCTAGTGATCTATTAGGAGCAATGGGAACAGCAGCGGGGCTTGCATGTGACATTAAACTAGTAGTGCGCATAGTAGTTATGGGTTTATTTTTAGGGGCAAGAACTATATTGGGTCTTAGTGACTGTTTTGGGGGGGAAGTAATTTGTAATTTAAGTTGCTACCCGACAGGTATTATCTGATGCCAAAATTTTTGCCAGAAAGCCAATTATATGTCTTGCCTTTTTCTTTAAATCTAACTAACAACTGATTACATGGTTGTCTGGGGGTTGTTTGACCCCTTGGGGGGTACCACTCGCAATTGTTTTTTTGAGCAGGGTCCCTCTGGGAAGTCCCAAAGTTATTTTGAGATAAAACAAAAATCCTAGTTAGATTTTGTTGGAAAATTTGTCACAATGTTATAAGGTTTGATCACCTGGTTAAATAGGATTACAGGTCATTATGAAATAATACTTAGTTATCTATTTAACCAATGCAATAATAAAAGATTTCAAAGGTAAATATGACTATAAAAAACCTTAGCATTCTTAATGTTAAGAAGACTGTTTTTAAGTATCAGCATTTAATAGATTAGCAAATTTATGAATATACCAATTTTATAATTTTGTAATCTTGAACAACTAGTAGAATTAGCATATGCACGGCCTGACGAATACAGGTAGAATAAAATTGTGTTTCTGGTAACTTGAAGACACAACTACTTTTACTTAACTTATAATATTAAACTATTCTTATTACCAAAGATTATCTCAGATCATGTAGATTTGATAAAACAAAAACAAAACATTTGTATTAGTTTCTATTTTTCTGACAATTTTAGGAAGACGTAATTTATCTATAAGGTTCTTATTTCTTTCTAAACCAATTAAAGCAGAGATCTTTTATTAATTTATTTTCCAATAAAAATAAATTCCAACCTAAACTGAAGAACCAGCCAGAAGGGAGACTTCACTTTTCAGGACTCTGCCCACAGACACTCCTTAAACACTTAATCAATTCTATATTTAGTCATTCTTCAGACCTAAATCTCTAACACAAATGCACATTCTCTGCATTGTTTTAAAAGAAACCTATGATTACCACAGATAATATCTCGCAGCTGGAAGGCGGTTTGCAGGTTGAGTGGCCCCTCTGATGGTCACTTTGTTCCAAACGTGGGCTAATTTAGCTGGCAGAACCTTTGAAGGTTGAAGGGATTGACGCTCTAGCTCCGTAGGCTTGGGCTTGTTTCCTGAAATCCTTAAAATGGTTAAAGAAGTATTGAAAAGGGGGGAGAACAGAGGACGATTTGAGAAGGAAGCCTGACCCATGTTAGTGAAAACAGGTAAAAGAAGAGAAAATCCCCACAAGAGCCAACTAAGCCAGGGCTAGGATCAGCCTTTCACCTAGCATCCAGTCGGGTGGGGCCACGGAGGCCAGACCTAAGGAAAGAATCAAAATAAGTATAGGAGGGTAGCAGTACATACGGTCAGCCCAGACAGACAGAAGACAGACAAGACAAACTACAGATAACACAAAACGCTAGCGCACCAGAAACCGGAACCAGAACAGGTACAGGGTCAGAGTCTGACGTCTCAGACCCACCGAACTAGGGAAGTATTGCTGCGTCCAGCCTTCCGCTAGTTAACCAAGAGCCCAATCAGACAGGAACAGAACTGATGCATCTAGATAGATGCTAATGCAGTCTTATTCACCAGTGAAGCTGCTTTAGGTGGCTTGTGCCCAATTACAGTTAAAATGAGACTTTTTTCCTCCTGTCCTCCTGAGCAAGGTTGCTTGGTGTCTGGGGCTAAGAAACATCTCTCAGCGGCCGCCCCCTGGACGAAGCAAATCCTTACTCAAGGTGGCCGGGGATTGTGGGTTTTAGGAGATCCAGACAGAAGTTAAAAAGAGAACAGATGTTAATCTTTTACAAAGCTAGCAGAAACTGGTCATTACAAAGATAAATGTAGCCAGGGAATTTACTAGTTTTAAACATGGCCTTGCAGATGTTCTCCTTATCTGTGCCCTGGAATGCTGCGCTCTTAGCATATGAGAGAGCTCATTGTCACAAGTTTCACAGCAGACACTAAGCAGTTAAAAGTTCTAGGAACTAGGCATTCTTGTCCCAATTAAAAATTGCTAAGGTAAAGACTTCTTTTGTCTAGTTTTGGGGCTTTCAATTAACTTTTACCCTTTCCACATTTTTGCAGGCTGTCACATTCCCCATTGGTTTTGAGGCACATATCAAATCTTTGATGTCCTATAAACTGGGGAAACTGAGATACCCCTGTTACTTGAATAGATAATACTATTAATTTAACAGCCTGGACTCTCTGTTAATGTACTTTATAAGGCAATTTACTATACATGGCCTAAATAGCAGTCCTAGAAAAGCTAATATTAAAGGTCTTTGTTTTACTAAAGCTAGACTATCTCGAATTATGCCAAAGTGGTTGGTATAAAAACAGCAGTCTTTACTTAAAGTTATACAATCAAAGTAAGATCTATGCTTTATGGACACATTAGTCTTATTTGCATGAATTAATACTCAAGATTTCATTTTACAGATTTTGAAACTAAGCTGTTTAAAGGGTTTATAATTGGCTTTTAACAATATGGTACACTAGTAAACAACATTTTATAGCAATTATCTTATGTGAAATCACAAGTGAAAAACAAATTTCTCAATAAAAGTGAGTTACTAAATTCCTTTATCCAATAGTTGTTATAAAATTTTTAAAAAGCCTAAACACACAAACCTGATTTCTTCTATAGTAGGCGGGTGCATTGTGCTCTTAAAAGAGCTAAGGGAAGGAGGCTTACCTAGTTTTCACTAATTTCTAATTCGAATTTAGTCAATGTTTCCTTAAAAGTCCTATTTATCCCTTTTTCTTGACCTGATTCTGTGGTCTACAAGCACAATGCAATTTCTACTCTATTCCTGGTAATTTTGCTATAATACTTGGTGTTTTATGAATACCTAATCTCGGCACCTATTCTGATAGGCCCTGAAGCTTTTCCTGAGCTTGCTGCAGCTGTAGCTGTTGCATCTGGGCAGCTAATGAAGTGAAAGCGTTTTGCAAGCGCTGTAGCTCTGCCCACAAGCAGATCGCGCCCCAGGGGGGCTTCAGTTCCCGCCAAGGCCACAAAGGGACGAGGGGGGTTCTAGAATCGGAGCACAGAGAAAGCAGGCAGTCTCTGAGGAATATTATATGGGGGGGGGGTGGCCTTTGAGTGGGGCAGGACCCCAGGAGTTTTCGTCGCCATGATAGCGAGCAGCCTGGCCTTCTAGGGTTTCCTGATCTTGGGGAGAAAGTTGATCATCAGGATTGTTATCAAAGAGAGCGAGCGAGGGGTATATTTTGGCAGGGGGCTTTGGGGCTGTTGGTGGGGTAAGTTTGTGTTCGGTAGGGGGTTTTTAAATTTGGTAGGGGTCTGTTCTTTTGGGCCCTGTGGTATATCAATAGAGACAGAATGGCAAGCAGATGGAGGGCGTGAGGCTGCTCTAAGAGCCGTTTCCCCTGTTTCTATGACCTTTTTAACATCAGGATCATGAAAGTGAACTGTGAGCATATCATTGATTAGATTCCAATAGGAGAAGGCAGAAACAGGGACCTTATTAGGGCCAAAGGTTCTATTATAATCATTCAAACAATCCCCTACTCTTTTCCAACATTTTACATCTATAGTCCTTTCTTGAGGAAACCATGGGCAAACATCAGAGAGGAAAACAAAGAAGTGATGAACATCTTTTTTCTTAACCTTAACCCTTCGTGTCTTGAGAGATTCCTTGATACCGCCAAGGAAGAGTTCGTGTGAACTCAATTCCTGTCCCATTGTGATCGCCCACTTACCTCTAAACCAATCAGTCCGGCAGGGCGATTAGTCCCGCGGTGATCACAAACGAGTCCTCACCCCTCGTGACGAGTCGGAACGAGCCTTGCTCACCCCTCATTGAGGCTCAGGGATTGTCTGCGCAGACCTTTTCCAGTGGGTGTCCTCCTGGGTGTCCGTGCTTTGGGCCCCACGTTGGGTGCCAATTATGTCCCGTCCAGTGGGACACAACAACGTGGGGCGAAGAGGACCCTGTGGAGGATAAAGGAAGAGAGGAGACACAAAGAGACGGAGGCAAGACAGTGTTCTGATCAAGCCTCAGATTTTTATTTTTCACAGCTGCTTATATACGGGAAGAACAAAGGGAGGCAGGGCTGCTTACGTAGGGAGGTACTTGGCACGATGTCATTGGTCGCACCAATGGCGTGATGCAAGTGGGGGTGGGTAGGGGTTGTGCCTTGAGTTGGCACTCACGGGCTTTTCGTGGTGCGCCCGATTCACCAGGAAGTGGATCCTGAACAAGAAGGATCCCACTGTACTTCGCCTTGGCTCCCAACAAAAACCTTATCTCCAGATATAGTCACATTAGGGATTAGGGCTTCAACATATGGATTTTGTAAGGGGTAGACACAGTTTAGTCTATAGCAAAGCATAACAAAATATTCCCCAAACTTAGTGTCCTAAAACAACAAATATTTATTACCTCACAGTTTCTATGGGTTACAAATCCAGGCATAGTTTTACTGGCCTCTGGCGCAAGGTATCCCATGAAACTGCAGTCAAACTGTCAGGTGGGGCTGTGGTCTGAAGGCTGAATGAGGGTGAGGGAGCTGAGAGATCTGCTTCTAAACTCACTCACATGGTTGTTGGCAGACCTCTGTCCTTTTTCATATGGACCCCTCCACAGGACTATCTTGTGACATGGCATCTAACTTCCCTCAGGATGGGCATTTCAAGAGAGAATGAGAGAGAACATCTATCAAAGAACCATAGTTTTTTTTTAATAATCTAATCTTAAAAGAACCCATTATTTCTGCTATATTCTTCTTTTTATTAGAAGTGAGTCACAAAGTCCAGCCCACACTCCAGAGAGGGAGCTACATCAGGATATGAATACGAGGAGGTAGAGATTATTGGGGGCCATCTTGGAAGCTGCTATTGCAGATGTTTTCTACCCCAAAATTTTAACTTAAATATAATCTAGCTCAAGATCTAATGTCTAGTTTATAGAAAATACCATAAATAAAGCAGCAAGTTAAATAGCACCATAAGAAAATAATCAGAGAAGCCCCAAATGTGGGACATTGTCCCAGACCATCAGCTCAATCACTTCAAAAAGTAAATGTCATTATAAAAAAATAAGGTGGGGAGACTATTTTTGATAGAATAAGACTGTACAGGCATAACATTCAAACATAGTGGTTGATCTTTGCAGTCTACTGTTGAAAGACAGCTGTAGAAGACATTTCTGGGACAATTGTAGAAATTTAAGTACGGGCTGGATGTCATATATTAAAAAATTATTGTTAATTTTCTTGGGTGTAATAATGGCATTTTGGTTATGAAGGAGAATGTCTTTCTTTTTAAGAGATACAGGCTGAAGTATTTAGGAGTGTACTATTTTGATGTAACGTACACTCAAATGGTCTAGAAAAACACAGCAAAGTTGACAAAATGTTAATTGCAAAATGTACTTTGTAGGTATATAGGTTATTGCATTTTTGAACTTTTATGTATAAATTTTTTCATAGTAAAAAAATTGAGAGGGGGGATAAAAGTCATTCTTATTGTAAGGTAAACGTATGACATGCCAAGAGAAGTATTAAAAGCAAGCCGTTATTGGGAGAAGGCTCCTGGATGAGGTTCTCTGGTCCAGAGAGGAGAGGGGCCAGAGAAGTCATGCCCTGGGTGGGAAAGTGTAGTTTTTATAGGGTTATGTGGGGGTAGAGGTATAGAGTGGGGAATGTTAATTTATGAGCCTCCGAATTAGGCTGGTGGTGGTAGGGCTCTAAAATGGGTCCTTATCAGAAAGTCTGGATTCCGGTGTCAAGCTGGGAAATCTCCAGGCAGGCATCTGACCAGCCCTTTCCCCACCGACCTAACACTTATGACTAGAACCATTTAACCTACAGAGATGAACCCCAACACATTTCTCAGCCCTCATGATAAATGTCTCCAGTTTCTCTCACTTAGGTATTGTTTTCTTGGTTTATACCCCAATTTAATCTAGAAATCTATGAGAAGTGGAGTCACTAATGGATGGAGCCTAGAGCTTTGCGTTCAGCTGAGCTAAGGGGAGCCAGTCAGTTCTTCCCTCAAGAAAAACCACTTGGAACCACAAAGAAGAAGTGAGGGGGAATGTCAAGCCCACAGAGAGAAGTAAAAAAGCCTCAGGGCACATCCTACTGGTGCAGTCAAGGGGAGAACTAAAAAGAGCCCCCTTTAGTCCTAGAGTACGGGGAGCCCAAACTACCGGTGATTTAAGAAGAGTCAAAATCCCACCACTAACATGTTATGCCTTTGGATTAAGAACTGCCCTTAAAAATGGGAAAAAATCTCTATAAGAATAGAAATAAGGGCACTAACCTAGCCCCTCAATAGACTATAGCAAGAAATCCTGAGTTTATTCCCTGTTACCAGGCCAGTGTTGGGCCCTGAGCATATAGAGTCAGATAGAGCTTCTCTCTTCCAACATTTCACAGTCTGTGATGAGTCCAGAAGGTATAGGAATAGGAGCCAGTGTTCTGTTGTATAGCAGCCTGGGGCTGAGGTGAAGAGAGGGTGGAGGAGCAGGCAGCAGAGGAAAGGGAGTGTCTGGGAACCAGTGTGTTATTTTTCTTCTCCACTGAGGGCTGGTGTGTAGAAGACAGGATCTTTGCAGAGAGGCTGTGGAAAGCATGGGACAAGAAGCCAGGAGGTTGGGCCTCTAGGCAAGCCTCCTTCACTAGGTGGCCTGGGGCTGGCTAGTCACCTCTACTCTGATCCTTGGGTCCTCATTGCTCAGTTTTATTTTGATCTGCCATAGCAGAGGTTCTCAGCTTTTAGGATGAATCAGAATCTCTTGAGGGTGCCTGACCAAACCCAGACTCAGTTACTCCCTGTCTATAAGGGCAGAGCCATTATGCAGACATCTCCCTAGGTGGTTCTGCCTACAGTCAAGGTTGAGAGTTGATGGTCAGAAAAGTAGCCAGAGATGGGTAGTGAAGAGGAAACCCAGGGTGACAGAAGCTTTCTTCAAACCTCTGGAATCCTTAATATCTCTTTGTGAAACTGTCCAGAGTTCAAAGAGTTGATGTGAGGGAATTCAGACTTCCTCCTGATGGGTTAAATGAGATGATGTTGAGCAGTTAGCATTTAGTTTGAACTCAATCAGTGTGTATCTTTCCCATTCTCATTTCACTGAGTGCCTAAATGAATGGCTGGGGCAAAAAAAAAAAATAGTCTGAGAACTGAGAAATATGGCAAAATTCTATAAAGCATCTTTCAAGAAAAAAAATAAGATGGAATGGTGGGAATATTTAAAAATCTCTCTGAAATCTTCAGGTCTCTTCTTTTCTTTGAGGCTGGTGACAAAATTGGTTTGCCTAATCTGGAGTAAAGGAGACTTAGATGGGGGTAAGCCTTCCTTCATTGACATCAGAGAAGACTCCAGAATGACACCGAGGTCCTAGTAGGAGTGGGTACTATCCAGAGAAGGATAAATTAGGGAGGTGGGGGTTGGGAGGTTGTGATCTGTAGAACTGGGTACAAAGTAAAATAAAGAGACACATATTTCTTTTATATTGGTGGGTACAGGATAGTTAGCATTTAACATTTTACAGTAATAGAGATGATTTGCTGGCAACAGATAATGAGAAATTTTGGGGTCATCATGCTAGTGCTAAGAACAATGGACAGTGTTAGATTAACCTCTTACTAAGGAAGCTGTGGGCCTGGGTGTCACTACCCACTATGACCTGTCTAGTTAGAAATTTATGTCCAGATCACCTGTGGGTTACTTTCAGTCACTGAGCTTATCAGGTTTTCTATGTAGCCCCCTTTTTGTTCACAGATGCAACACCAGAGGGAAGAAAAATGTTCCGGCAGGACACTCTTCTTAGAATTTTCCATGTATTGACTCTTAATCCTCACAACTACCCCATGCATAGGTGTAGATGAGGAAACTGAGGCATGTTGGGGTTTAATGGCTTTCTCAAGCTCACAGTCAGTTAGTGGCAGAGTCAGGATTTGAATTTTGACCACCAAGCTCTGCTGTGTCCAGGGGCTGGAAGACTGGATGGTCTCAGCTCCTTAACAACTTAAGCTCCGCAGTCAGGGAAGTGCAACCCCACAGGTAGGATTTAGGATTTTGGTTTCTTTATTTATGATTCTGTGTGGCTCCTTACATATATTCCCCATCCCGAATATATGCACACTAGAGCTCATCTAAGGGAGTCTGTCCTTCATATAACTGGTTCATCATTCAGGCTCAATTTAGTTTGGCATAAACACGAAGTATTTATTTAAAAAATCTTCTCAAGTCATTGTTTTCAAGCACTCTTTGACTCTCCCTTTTCTGTCCCTTGATAACATCTTGGGTGGATTCTGATTTCTTTTTGACTATTAAAAAAATCAAATTTGAAACTCCAAATCTTGCCTCTGATTGAAACTCACCTTTCCTGGAGCCTGGAATGGGTGGGAGGTAGTTTGCTATTTTCTCTAGATGGAGCAGGACACTTGGAGACTGGCTGGCTCCTCATGACTCAGGGATGGCCCTGGCTTACCCTCTGCTTAGACTCACCTCTCCCTCTCCCCACTGAGTGGTTAAATGGGTTCCTGATTTCCACCCACCTCCGCGTTGCCAAATAAGCAGCAAGGCCTGCAGAGGGTCAGATGTTTCTGGAGGGCTGGATGCTGCAGGTATAGTCAATGGGCCCATCATCAATGCTGCCCTGGCCTGGGCTACTTCTCCTCTTCAGTGTCCTAGATCGTGTAATTCTCTTTTAGATCTTCCGTGAATTTTTTGCCAGGGCCACCATCTGTTCTTGGCCTCCCAAGACATTCCTCCTACTCTTTAATCTACCTCCTCCCTAACCCCCAATTACTTTCCAGAGCTCCCTGCTATACCCCTCCCTAGACTGCCCTTCTTCCCCCTCCAGCTCTGAGTTATCTCTGATATGTTAAGTTAGTCCCATTCCCTGGTGAACCTAGGCATGTAAGAGGCCAATAATGGGGTGGGAATAAGTTGCTTTTTGTGGTTGTGTGGCTCCTCCTGTTGGAGTGATGGTTCTTTATCTGATCCACCAGTCACATGCCCAGTTGGGCTGCTCACTGTCACTGAGCTTGCATACTTTGTCTCTCTTACATACACAGACACACAGACACACAGACACAAAGGACACAAAGGAGGCGATACGCAGGGATGTCATAGAAAAAATTTTACAGTTTATTTAGAAAATAGCAAAGAGTGGATTTCAATTTCCTTTGAAAATCACAACACAATTACTTTTCTGTGGTTGCTTCTGCAGGAATAGAGGGATCTATTCTTGGACCCAGAGCACCTAGAGTCAGGGGAGTTTGTCAGAGAGGGTTGTGTGGGACATCCTGCATTAGTGAGGGTGGCTCCATGGAGAGTCAGGGTGGTTGGAGTGAGGGATGGAGGGCTCTGTGTGAGAAGGGTCAGGAAAATGTAGAGCCATGGCTACTGTGAAGGAGGACTTGGAAGGTGGAAAGATGATAAGGGACATGCTTGCACACCATCCAATATGTCTGGATTAGTGCAAGACGAGTGAAGCAACTGGGGACAGATTTTAAGGAGATCTGTATAAGTGGATCCTAATTTGCATAGGGTGCTGGCTGGGTTCTGTGCCAAGGAGGCACTATAGACTTAGGCCCTGGCTCACAATCTCTCAAGAGTCCCATAATATAAACAAAAGATGGGGTGAGGATATAAAGAGAACAGGTAGCAAAGTGTGGCAAGTGTTTATGGTAACACGGCAGTGTCCTGTCCAGGGAGATAAAGTTGAGGAACAGATGACCCTCCTCTATCTATCTGGGAAGGCTTCCTGAAGGAGGAGGTAGGAATAGTTTGGGTAGCTATCTGAACTATGGCAGAGAGGGAGTATTGCATGCCTATATATGGGTGCATATGTATGTGTGCCTGTGGATCTATCGCATGTGCTGCTGCAGGACTACAATAGTTGCAAAAGCCTGTAAGGTCAAGCTCATCTAATAGGGATCAGGTCTCCTGGTTCTAAAGGGACTCATGGCAATGTTGTTATTGTTGTTTTTTAAAAAATATTTTTTTATTTATTTAACATCGATACTTTAATCTATTTATTTTTTCCTTTTTTAATTTTCTCATTTGCCCCCCACCTCTACCCCTTATTCTCTGGTAACCACTAGACAGGGCAATGTTTCAAGGAGCTTTTTCTGTTCTCTTTTGATATAGGCTCTTACCTCAACAAATATCTGCTTATTGGTTGATGAAATGGAATGTCAGGTGTAGAGAACACTGGAGAAGATTAACTGAGCCTGGAGTCAGGGGTCTGGCTCTGTTGCCAGTTAGATATGTGTGATCTCAGGCAAACTTAACCTCTTGGAGCTTCTTACTCTTGTGACAATAGCTTAGATGACATGTAGTCTATTATTTACTGCTCACAACACCCTAAGAGGTGACCATCTATATGCCCACTTTATATACAAAGACACTAAGATACAGAGGAATTGTCAACATCACAGTTCAGTCCTGTATAAAATGAGAAGGTAAGTTTGGGTGGATAATTCTCTCCTCTCCTTTCCCCTTCCCTCCTCTCTTCTTCATTCTTCCCTTACATGTGCTAAAACAAACATTAACATTGTGTCTGGAAAGGGAAAGGCAGTAGGTTGAGCAAGCATCTGTCCACTAATAAATCAAGCTTATTATGAATGTATACTCTAAGAGAGAGGATGGGGAGGGGAAGAGGGTTTAACTTACAAATAGAGGGGGCTGATTTAGGTATCAGAAAATGCTTATAATGAGCACTGTTTAACAGATTACAGAAGAGAGACTTCAGCTGAAAAGCAAAGAATATAGCTTGGTGGTTAACAGTACTGACTGTAAAGCCAGACAGACCTGGGTTTGAAACCTAGCCTCTGTTACCTTTTAGCCAGATGGCTTTGAACTTCTTGGGGTTCTGCTATAAAATGATAAGAAGAATATGAACTGAATGGGATTTTGGTGAGAATTATGAGATAGTGTTAGAAGGCACTGGTATTCTCATGATAGTAGAAAGTATGGTCCTACACAGAGGCAGGGATTGGAGGAGATGACCTCGAAATAACTTGTGGGCTCCTCAAAGGTGGGCCCGAGTCTACATATGTCGAGGACCTGAGTATATGTTCAATCAGCTTTTGCTTTCCGATGAATTCAGAACTAGATTGCCCTTTGGCAGGCCCTCCTGTGTCTAGCTGCTAAAGACCAGCTGAGAAGAACTATGGCCTGTGCATGGGCTGCAGATAAATCATTGAACTCTAGCCAACCTGTGAGCCTAAGGAAAGGGCATGATGCTGGCCTTGGGTCCTTGGAGGAGTTGGGACTCCTGACAATTGAGAACAGAGCAGCAGCACCTCCCCTCTAAGCAGTGAAAAAACACCCATTCATTTGCAAGTGAACAGGTCAGCTCTACTTTGTGTCAATACACTTAATGATTTAAGACATGATTGATATAGAAAGCAAAATAGCTATAATCCATCTTCTGGGAAAGAAGTGGGGCAGAGCAGCACATTCAAGTGAAACTGGGATGCTCTGCTCTGCCTTGTTTGCCAGTGGGGCCCAGGCCTTGAGGTAAGGGATTGGGAGAACAATTTTCAGAGAGAGTCATCCCCATCTCCAGCCTGGAGCACTCTGGAGAAATATAATCAAGGAAAGGCCACACAGAAAGGGAGTGATGTAGGGGAGAAAGAGGAAAACATCTTAAAGTTAGGTTTCCAGGACCAGAAGCCCCCACTTCCTCTGTGCCTGCTTCTGTGGGGCGTAGGGCAGATGAGTTAATAAATCTGTGTTTTAACTTGGGAGCAGACACAGGAGGTACCCTGCTTGGGTCCCCTTGTTCCCTTCTCATGTTTCTGTGCACCTGTGTCCTTGCTCACAGCTTGTTCACTGCTCACAGCTTGTTCACTGCTCACAACATATACATGAAGCCTTTGGAGGACTCCTCTGGGGCTTCTAGAGTCACCTCACCTGGATGTGCCAGGGAGTTGACAACCCTCCTTACCCTCAATCACCGCTTTTGGGGAAAGGGTACAAAAGCCCAGTACACTTCCCCTAAAGATAGGAAATAATTCAGCAGTGTAATTTGCACTTCAGAGCTTTCCATGGGATCAGGTTGAGGTGGGAGCATTACCTGTAATTATACTCTTTCTTGGTGTCTTCTCCTTCCCTCTTCTACCTGCCATCACTACCTGATTAGTTTATTCAGGTAGCACTTTTCTAATATCTGTACATGTTTTCTTTTTTCAGGATCTACTTTTAGGGCAGGAATCCCCAAACCCCAGGCCATGAACCAGTACCAGTCTTGGCCTGTTAGGAAATGGGCTGCACAGCAATAAGTGAGACGTGGGTGAATGAAGCTTCATCTGTATCTGCAGCCACTCTCCAGCACTAGCACCACCACCTCAGTTCCACCTCAGATCATCAGGCATTAGGTTCTCAAAGGAGCACTGTTCTAGGGAACCCAACCTAAGACAGCTCCTAAGAAAATTTGGAAGAGGTTAAAAGAAATTTAGATAGCTCACAAATTTAGTTAGTTCACAGACTCTTTAGTTAATATTGGGTTCTGTGCATGGATATGCATCTCCAGCTACTCAGGTCTGGCTCTGGAGGATTATTATGGTCTCCTGCTCCAGCTCCACTACCTGCCTCCTCCTGCCAAAAGTGAATTTGCTTTCTTATGTCTGCTTCATTTGGACAGATATTACAGTGAACTTACATTTCTTGAATACATACTATCTGAAGGCTGGAATATGGATGTCTCAGTCAGCTTGGACTACTATAACAAAAAATACTAGAGACTGGGTGGTATAAATATGTGACATTTGTTTCTCACAGTTCTAGAAGTTGAAAGTCGAAGACCAAGTGCTGGCAGGATTCAGTTCCTGGTGAGAGTCAACATTCTTGCTATGTTCCCACATAGCCTTCCCTTGGTACATGCATGAGGAGAGAGAGCTCTTGTCTCTTTTCCTCATCTTATAGACACTAGTCCCATCACATCAAGGTCCTATCCTTATGACTTCATTTAATCTTAATTATATCCAGAAAGTTTCTATCTCTGAATACAGTCATACTGGAGTCTAGGACTTTAACATATGCATTTTGGGAGGACACAATTCAGTCTATAGCAATGGGGCAAGGCCTTGTTGAGTGAAGGAATCTTCAAAATAATTTAGTTTGGCCTCTTGGGTTCTACTTGGAAACCCTACAGTGCCAGAGAACTGCAAGAGTTAAACATATGACCTTGATAATCAAGAAAGAATCTGCCATATATAAGTAATTGGGAATTCACTGTTAATGGTAAGCACACTCTCAGGACACGGTGGGTTTTTGTATGTTT
This sequence comes from Cynopterus sphinx, assembly GCA_030015415.1. Classification (NCBI taxonomy): domain Eukaryota; kingdom Metazoa; phylum Chordata; class Mammalia; order Chiroptera; family Pteropodidae; genus Cynopterus; species Cynopterus sphinx. The sequence goes on along the minus strand of CM057390.1, from coordinate 35,766,169 downwards.
TTAGGGTTGTTTTTTTTCCTTTTTTTTTTTTTTTTTTTTTTTGGCCAGTTTAGACTTCCTTGAATAAGGAAGAAAAAGAAACATATCATTTCTTTTCAGAATTCTCTCTCACTCCTGTTCAGAGGATCTTTCCCTTATTTATTTATTCACAGGATAAATATATATTGAGAGCTACTTCCTTCTTATGACCTGAAATCCAAAACAACTGGTAATCCAGAAATGTGGAGGCCTGCAGGGTTGGAAAGATAAATTATCTTTTCCAAACTGAAGATCATATTGGGTCCTAGGAACACCCTGGTCCCTTAGGCACTTTGAGTGCCTGTTCAAAGAAGAGGATGCAGAAGGGATCAAGGAACCAAATAATCTCCTTCCATCCCCAGGTATTGTTTCAAATGCCCTTGGAGAGGTGGAGTCCAGAATGGAGGCCAAGAAGTTGTTGGCTAGGGGAATGGGCAGAGCACTTGCCAAGTTGTACATTCAAGGACTCCAGCTATGCCTCAGTGAGATATCTGGCTTCAGGAAAGGAACCTATGGAACAGACCAGAAGCAAACAGCAACAACTTATGAAAGACATGAGAGAATTATTTTACAAAAGAAATAACCAAACTAACAAATTCTTGGTAATATGTCATCCTCTAAGACAGTCCTCAGGTCCCTACTACCTCATTAAGTACTTTCCAGAGGTTTCATTTTCCTCAGTGTTCATCTAAAATGTATCCAGAAAAGACAGTGGGCAAGGGAGATTTCTCAGAAAACACACTAAAGGATGAACAACCTAGCTTTCCAGCAGGCATGGGGAGTGGTTGTGAATCCTGTTTTTCATTCTCTCTTGTTTTATTAATTTTTTTTCATTTACAATTGGCATACAATATTATATTAGTTTCAGGTGCACAACATGGTGATTAGACATTTATATAACTTACAAAGTAATCACCCTGATAAATCTAGTACCCATCTGACACCATATAGTTATTACAATATTACCGACTATGCTTTGCATTCCCATGGCTATTTTGTTACTACCAATTTGTACTCCTTAATCCCTTCCCCTTGTTCACCTACCCCCACAAATTCCCTCCCATCTGGCAACCATCAACATGTTCTCTGTATCTATGAATTTGTTTCTGTTTGTTTGTTTATTTCATTCTTTAGATTCTACATGTAAGTGAAATTATGTGGCATTTGTCTTTCTCTGTCTTACTCTCTTTAGCACCATACCCCTAGGTCCATCCATGTTGTTGCTGGTGGCAAGATTTAATTTTTATGGCTGAGTAATATTCCATTGTATATATGTACCACCTCTTCTTTGTCCATTCATCCATTGATGTACATGCAGGTTGTCTCCATATCTAGGCTATTGTAAATAATTCTGCAATAGACATATGGATTTGCATGTCCCTTTGAAGTAGTGTTTTAGGTTTCTTCAGATAAATACTCAGAAGTGATATTACTGGTTTCTTCTTTGTCTCTTGTTATAGCCTATTTTTAAAGTCTATTTTGTCTGGTATAAATATTGCTATGCTAGCTCATTTTTTTTCTTTCATTTCTGTTTTCATGAAACAACTTTTTCCATTCTTGTACTTTCTTTAGTGTCTTTCAATATTAAGTCTTTTTTAGTAAGCATATGTAAGGGGCTTCTTTTCTTATTCATTCAGTCACCCTAACCTTTGATTGAGGTATTTAATCCACTTATGTTAAAAGTAATTGTTAATAGATATGTAGTTACTGCTATTATGTTGTTTATATTTAAAAATTTTTTTCTTTTAAAAGAAGTTCCTCTAACGTTTCTTGTAATACTGGTTTGGTGTTGATGAACTTTAGCTTTTTCTTGTCTTGGAAGCTCTTTGTCTCTCCTTCAATTCTAAATGACAGCTTTGCTGGGTAGAGTAATCTGGTTGTAGATCCTTACTTTTCATCACTTTGAATAGTTTGTGCCAATCCTTTCTGGCCTGCAAAAGTTTTTGTTGAGAAATCAGCTGACAGTCTTATGGGCACTCTCTTATAGGTCACTAACTGCTTTTTTCTTGTTTTTAAGATTCTCTCTTTGTCTTTAACCTTGGGAATTTTAGTTATGTTATGTTTAGCGTGGGCCTCTTTGGGTTAATCTTGTTTGGGACTCTGTGCTTTCTGGGCTTGTATGTGTATTTCCTTTGCTAGATTAGCAAAGTTTTCAGCCATTACTTTTTCAAATAGCTTCTCAATTCCTTGCTCTCTCTCTTTTCCTTCTGGTACCTTTATGATGTGGATGTTGGTATGCTTGATGTTGTCCCAGAGGCCCCTTAAAATATTCTCATTTTGTTGGATTCTTTTTTCTTGTTGCTGTTTTGATAATTTTCTGCTGCCATATCTTCTAAATCTCTTATTCAAGCCTCTGCTTCATCTACTCTACTATTGATTCTATTGTATTCTTTATTTCAGTATCGTATTCATTTCTGATTAGTTCTTTTTTTGTGTTTTCTATCTCCATTTTTGTTTTCTGTCTCTTTGTTAAAGTTCTCATGAGCTCATCTACTCTTCCCTTAAGTTCACTGAGCATCCTTATGCCAGTGTTTTGAACTCTCTGTCTGATAGATTGCTTGTTTCTATTTTGTTTAGCTCTTTTTTGGAGCTTTGTTTTTTCTTTCATTTGGGACATGTTTCTTTGTTTCCCTATTTTGACTGCCTCCCTATGTTTGTTTCTGTATATCAGCTAGGGCTCCTATGTCTTCTGATCTTAGTAGAATGGCTTTATCTACCAGGGACACAGTGGTAACCTGAGTTGGGTGTTCCAGGTGTGTCCTTTGTATAGGTTGAGTGTGCCCTCCTGTTGTAGTTGAGCTTTGATTACTGTTTGCATGTCAATGAGAAGAATTGACCCTCAGGCTAATTTGTTGTGAGGAGTGGCCCATGACCATGGTGGAAGAGCTGTTATGCACAGGCTGACTCTACACAGCAGGATTTGCTTTAGCAGGGCCCTGGTGCCTGTCCAGTCTGTTCTTTGGGTGTGTTATCCTAAGATGCAACCCCAGGTTGTGCTCTAGCTTGGTCCAAAGCCAGCCATGGGGCATGCTAGCCCTTGAGGACTCTTGGGAGGAGCCCCACACAGGCCAAGTTCAGCCATAGCCTGTGCCCTGCCAGAGCCACCTGTCACGAGCCACTAAGCAATCCACAGATGACTGTCACTCATGCCAGGGTTGAGAGTCCTTGAGAGGCCAAGCTGAGAACTGAGGTGTCAAGATTGGGGTTGTACAGCAAGAGATCCAGAGCACACCATGATCAGATGCTGCTTATTTGGGGTTTGTGACCTTTGAGAAATTTTAGGAAAGTCCGCAGTATGAGCCAAGACAGTCCACTGTCATGGAAAAACCACCGGGAGAGGCTTTGGTGGGCCCACAAGTTGAAGAGGGAGGAGTCTCATGGAGTCACAGGGAAGAATGACCAGTGTTAGCCAGGTTGATGAAAACTCAGATACGGCAGCTGACTGCATTGATCCCTGCGAGGGATTAACAAAGAGACAATGGACTTTGCCCAAACTTCTGTCTGAGTGTAAGCTGTTCCTCCATCATTTATCCTGAAGCCAGACAATTCAGTCCTTCCCCATATGCCTCTGGTACTTTTCAAGCAGCTGCCCCAGTACTGGAGGTCAGAATGTGTGAGTCTATCAGTGAGTAAGTCATTGTGTTTATTCTTTAAGAGAAACGTCTGAGACTCCAACCACCCTCCATCTCACTCAGCCACTATCTCCACTGATTTACAGAGCTAGAAATTGTGAGGACTTTTCTTCCCATCACTGAAACCCTGGGCTGGTGATCTTGGTTTGGACAGAACCCCTCACTCCTCTGTGGGGAGCTCTGGAGCTGAAATATCTCTCCTGAATTTTAATTGCCTCATGCAGGACACCTCTGGCCCTCTTACCCATCTCAAGGGGGCTTGTTCTGTAAATCCTTTGTTGTAGGACTTTTGTTCATTTAGATTTCAGAAAATCTCAAAGATGCCTGTTCTCTTTTTTCTTAATTTTTTTATTTTTATTTTTATTATGATGACATTAGTTAACAAAATCCAGTAAGTTTCAGGTGTACAATTCAACAGTAAGGCATATATAGTTAGATTTCTTTCTGTCACCACATATTTGACTCCTTATACCCCATCTACTTTTCCCATCCTCCATTCCCCTCACCCTCTGGTAACCACAAGTCTATTGTCCATGTCTATGAGTCTCTGCTTGTTTACCCTTTTGTTGCTTTTAGGTTTATATCCCACATATAAGTGATATCATGTGGTTTTAAACTTTTTCTGTCTGGCTTATTTCACTTAGCGTGATTATCTCAAGGTCCACCTATGTTGTCACAAATGACAGTATTTCATCTTTTCTCATGGCTGAGTAATATTCCATTGTGTGTGTGTGTGTGTGTGTGTGTGTGTGTGTGTGTGTGTGATCACAGCTTCTTTATCCAATCATCTATCATATGACACTGTTTTACTCCATGTCCCAGTCACCAAAAAATGCTGCTATGAACATCAGCAAATATTTTTTCTGATATAGGTTTTCAAGTCTTTAGGGTAAATACCCAGTAGAGGGATTGCTGGATCATATGGTAGATCAATTCTTAGCTTTTTGAGGAACCTTCATATTGTTTTCCATAGTGGCTGCATCAATTTATAATTCCACTGACAGTTCACAAGGGTTCCCATTTCTCCACATTCTCGCCAACACTTGTTTGTTGATTTATCGATGATAGTCTTTCTGACAGGTGTGAGGTAATATCTCATTGTGATTTTGATTTGCATTTCCCTAATAGCTAGCGATGTTGAGCATTTTTTATATGTTTCCTGTCCACTTGTATGTCTTCTGGGAGAAGTATCTGTTCAGTTCCTTTGCCCATCTTTTAAATTGGATCATTTGTTTTTTGTTGTTATTGAATTATATGAGTTCTTTGTATATTTTGGATATTAGGCCATTACTGGAGGCATTGCTTACAAATATATTTTCGCACTTGGATGGCTGTCTCTTTACCTTGTTGACAGTTTCTTTCACTGTGCAAAAGCTTTTTAGTTTGATGTAGTCTCATTTATTTATTTTTGCTTTTACTTCTCTTGTCTTTGAGGTCAAATTTATTAAATTCTCTTTAAGTCCAAGGTTCATGAGTTTAGTTCCTATGTTTTTTTCTATGTAATTTGTTTTTCAGGTCTTATATCTGGGCCCTTAATCCATTTTGAGTTAATTTTGGTGTGTGGTAATAGACATTCTCTTTTTTATTGTACTTATTTTGTTCTCTTTTCACCTTTATGTACTATTGATGTTGCAGTGAACAGGTAGGGAGTGTTAACTGTATAATTTGGACAGTTTGTATGACCATAAGAGACCACACCTGGAAGTGACCAAGAAAATGGTGTATCTTGAGGGGCAGAATTATATAGTGTTTAATACACAGGTAATTTAAGAAGACTTTTTTTTTTTTTTTTTTGGTTTCCTCACTCCATCATTCACTTCATATTTCTGTAACTGGAACAAGTTACTTGACAACTTTGTATCTCCGTTTCCTCATTTATATAAGGGGGATAATAATGGTGTATACTTTGAATCATGTCTCTTTGCTACCACATGGATGTAGAGATGAAGGCCAACATGCAGAGGAGAGTAGAGCTAGAAGGTTGAGCAAGATGGAGAATGGCCAACATTGGTTGTGTGAACCCCTAATTCAGTCATGCCTGAATCCAGCCTTATGCCTTACTGGTCCCTTTTATGGAGCATATATCCTTTTAACTTAAACTTAGCCTGATGTATTTTTATCACTTGCAACCAGAAAGGGCTAGTTGATATACCTATTGACTGTGCTAATTACTGGCTATACAAACCCCCATTCTCAGGAGCTCTCAGCCAGTGGCAGATAAGTAATACAGCATAGAAAGTATTGAGATAAGGAAGTCTAGTGGGCCATGGAAGCATACATGAGGAGTATCCATCTAGGTATGGTAAATTATGGAAAGCTTCCTGGAGTAGATAATATTTTGTCTGAGTCCTGAAGAAATGGCAGAGGAGAGAGTCCCATGATGGAGTGGTCACTCTATCAGTCACTGGAGATTTTAAGAATGGGCTAGAAAACAACTTGCTGGAAATGCTGAATAGAAGATTTATGCCTTGACTAGTAGGTTAAATTGAATTTTTTCAGTGAGAAATATAGCCCCTGAACACCACCATGGTTTCTGCTCCATGAGGATAATAGCCTCTAAGGTGGAGTCTTAACCTGGTGACTCTTCACTGCTTTGGCTAGAGCATGTGTTTTGTTTGGCCCATACCATGTTTAAAATTTTTTTTAAATTTTGTTGCTGATGTTTAAAATGGAGACAGTGCACATAAAAGTATGAGTTTGGGGCTTCTCTTGAATAAGCAGAAAGCCCGACAACACCTGTCCTACATTTCACATGCCAAAAATGGGCTGGCTTTGAGGAATTGTGCTCCATTCACATAGGACTCAAATTAACACAGGACTCTTGTGTGTATGAATTTACTCCAGTTCTCTCAATGGGCCCACTTCACCCATTTTTTTTTTTTGTCTTACCTGGTAGGCCCCTGTAGGAATTTGAAAGTGAACCCTGTTTAAAGTAAGAACATACTGAACATGGACTAGGCTGCATATACCAGTGGGTGAATTGAGTGGGTGAATACCCATCTCTGGCTCCTTTTCCTCTGGTGTTGCTGGTTGTGGCTTATACAGGAAGAACAGATTCAGAGACTTGGATATGGACACAGGGTATTGGAGCAAGAGTGGGGGCTTATTTGGTTTTATACCATCCAAGCCCACCTGGCCTAGCAAATGGAAGCTCCCACATGGTTCAGTCTAGCTTACTAGCATTCTGCAGTGATACTTGGAGACAAACCTAGGCTGATAGAAATGTATTTGATTTTTTCCTCCTTCTTTGAATACATTCCATCTCTTTAAAGAATCTCTTTGGGAGTAGCTTTCATGTAGTCCTGGGTCCCTAGGACAAAGTCCTTCAAATAGCGCCTGTGTGTGTGTGTGTGCGCGCGCATGTATGTGTGTGTGTGTATTTGAACATTTATTTGACATTTGTTCCTTTCATTCTAAGTTTGGATTAGATTTAAACAGTATCAACCTAAGATGTCATTTAAATCCAAAATTAAAGTTGTTCATAATAATCTTATGCAATTGCCCTTTCCCAACTTTACTGAGATATAATTTATAGATAGATCTATTTAGATGTGTAGAACTCAGTGAGTTTTGATAAATGTTAACCCTTATTTAACTACCACCACCACAGTTAAGATATAAACATACCCATTATCCCCAAGCCTCTCTTGTGCTCTTTCCTAGTCAATCTTCCCATCACTTCTGGTGCCAGGCAATCACTAATCTTCTTTCTTGTCACTATAGGTTAGATCTCTTTTTTCCAGAGTTTTACATAAATGGAATATATAATATATGCTCTTTTGTATGTCTTCTTCACTTAACATAATTTGAGATTCATCAATTTTGTTGCATTTATGAGTAGCTCATTCCTTTCCCTCTTCCTGAGTAATATTTCATTGATTGATTTATCCATTCACCTGTTGATGGACACTTGAGATGTTTCCAGTTTTAGGTATTACAAATAAATCTGCTGTGAAGAAACATGTATGGGTCTTTGTGTCAATACATGTTTTCATTTCTCTTGAATAAATACCTTGAAGTGGAATTGTTGAGTCTTATGGTAAGGGTATGTCTGATTTTTTAAGAAACTGCCATTTTTCTAAAGTAGTTGTTATATAATTTTACATTCCCACAGTAAAAAATGAGAGTCCACTTCATGGGACATCCATGTACATGGATTGCTCCATATTCTTCCAACACTCAGAATTTCATTTTTTTTTTATATTTTAGCCATTGAATGGCTGTGTAGTGGCATTGAATTGTGGTTTTAATTTGCATTTCCTTAATGATTAATGATGTTGAACATCTTTTCATGTATTTATTGGCCATTTGTATTTATTTTTATACATAATAGTATCTTTTTATCAGCTCTCTCCACCTCCAACAGAGGCAATAAAAGATTATACAGAAAAGTAATTCACAGCATAGTAAATCAGGTTCAGGAAAGGGACTGATAAAAAGCGACAGGTATGAGAGGATGGGGAGCTCACATCCAGTCTTTGAGTTAGAAATGGAATGCTGGGCTTTTGCCATTTTCCCAAAACTAAGCAACTGGGACAAGTGACAAGTAGAGGTCTCAGACTTATTTCTGTGAAGGGAATGGTTCAGTGCTTGAATGGCAGCTTTAACTCAGCCTAGGTGAACTGCTGTATTTGAATGCGTCAGGTCTATTCATGGACAAATCTCTTCAGTCTAAAACCTGCTTGGATTGACTTTTTTTTTTTTTTTTAAGTGACCAAGACTACTGTTTGATTATACCAGTGAAAATGAAATTTGGCTTTAGAAAGACTCAGCTTAAGAATGAGTTCTGTAATGCAGCAAGACATTGGGCAAGTCTCTTTTAAGATACCATTTTCTTCTGTAATATGGGACAGTGAAATTTATCTCACAGCATTATTTTTGATGATTAGGTTTGACAATGGACATGATGCTAAGATATACCTGTAGTTTTTATTGGCTCTGGTCTTCAAGTTTCTGCTTCTGAAAAATGAATAGGCTGAATCAGGTGATCTCCTAGGCCCATCCTGCTCTGATGTATAACTGGGAAATATAGTAATGCACTTGTCCAGATCATGAAATAACTTTTCTTCATGGAATGTTAATAAGTCTCAAGAGGGGAGAACATAGTATTACATATAATCAAAAAAAAAAAATCCAGATTTCTGTAAAAAGGAGGAAGTTTTAACTTTAACATCCAGTTTAACACATACAAAATACTACCTCTGGGCTAATGACTTTCTTCTTTCTGCCACCTCCCGAGGCAACAGCACCATCCAGCAGACCCATATGTTTGAGTTAATAATCTACCATGCAAAGTCAAGTCTCAGATTCAGTGGTTGCTTCTATCACAGACTTGAAGGAGGTACCACATTGTGCTTCCCAAATGGTCTACAAAACTTGCACATTCTTTCCTGGGTATCAAAGCTATTTGTTATCCTCTAGAATGCACTCTGAGGTCCAACAAGAGTTAGCAGGATAAATAGCAAGAATTATTATTAATTAGTGAAAATATGTATAATCACATAATTAAAGTGTATAATTGATGCTTTGCAGCTGCAGGCAGAAATGGAGGGATGCATAAATGAAAGTCAGGGAGGTTTCCATAGATCCCAACTACTATTAGAAGTATGAAAAATATTGAGGTTTTACACTCCTGATATCTTGCATAACATAGATTCAACAAAGGTCAGTGTGCCAGGGAGCTAAACAACTTAAAGCGTCAGTGAATGAATGAGTCCTTAGTATTAGTAGCTGACATAAATGAAGCCGCTTCCACCAGTAGATTATTTTTATGCCCAAATTTTTGAGCTTATTAGTGGGTTTACTCTTTTTTTTTTTTATTTTTTTTAATAGTGTCAGATTTCTAATGAAAGAGCTTAAGCCAGTCTCTGCAGTGGCTAAGGAAAAGATGATAGCACTCCACTTGTAGCTGGCTTCCAAGGATATCCCCTTGGATTCTTGTATCTTTGAGTCCTTGAAGCTCTGTCATACCCCAGCAGAGCTTCCACCCCCTCTCTGTCCCAAGGGCCTGTGTAATTATAAATGAGTCACGACATCTGAGATATATTTGTTTCAGGGCTCATTTGTTGGAAGAGGAGAAACAAAACAGCAACTGAGAGTCTCTTCTCAGTATATTACACTGAAATTTTCCTCTGCTTGATTGAGGATATGGAAGAAGATGTGTGTGCCTGTGTGTGTGTGTGTGTGTGTGTGTGTGTGTGTGTGTGTGTGTGTGGTGGTGGTGGTGGTGGTGGTGGTGGTGGTGAGGGGAATGGAAAGATAGGGCAGGAGGGACAGGAAATAGGTGTAGGTGATTCTGGGAAGGATGATGATGATGATGATGGTGGGAGGGTTTCCAAAGTGTCAGGCACTGTGCAGGAGGTACACTGTCTGCATTAGTTTATACCATTGTCACATACTTTTATAATATGGGTGCTATAATTATGTCCAGTTTATAGTAGAGGAAACAGAAGCCAATGGCAGAGAAGTCACTTGACCAAAGTCAACCAGCTGGTAAGTTATGGAGCCAGGACTCCAATCCAGATCATTTTCCAAAGCCCACATTCTGTAACCACCTGCTCTACTCCCATTGGCACACAATATTATCAGTTCTTTTGCTGCTACTTGCCTCCATACCCACCTCCACCTGTGTTTTTACACCCCACCATCTTCATAGACTTGCTGCTTGGATCGAATGAGCTGATACTTATTAAATACTTAGAACAATGATTAGTCCTTTGTAAGCATGCAATCAATACTAGTTTATTATTATTACTATTATTATTATTACTATTATTATTGTTACTATTATTGGCTTTTTTCTTTCTCTGTACCAGATACTCTGCTGGGTGCTGCAAGATAGCAGAGGTGACACAAACATATTTTCTGCCCTCTGGGGACCTCACTTTATAGTTGGGAATAGGACAGGTGCACACAGATGATATAAGACTATGTCCAATTTATGCCAAATGCATGACACACACAGTAAAGGTAATAGAAGTTCAGAATGAGGAGTGACACTGTGTGGGATGAAGAAGGACTTCATAGAGGAGACAAGGCAGAACTTATATCTGAAGAAAGAGCTGGATTTTTAAAGATAAAGATGGAATGCATGAGGCTAACACATTCAGTTAGAAATAATAATGTCAGAATGTCAGCTTTGCCCCCCAAGAATAGTACGAGGACTTTTGTCTGTTTTGAAAGTTGCCATATCTCTAGTTCTTAGATTAGTGCTCTGCTCAGAGTAGATTTTCAAAAGATACATGCTGAAAGAATTAATGAAAGAAAGAAACATTCATGGGAAATTGCAAGCTGGGTTTAGATAAGGCTGGCAGACAGATTTGGCCAGAGTAGAGAGTGGGTGGTGGGAGTTGAGAAGAGAAAGCTGGAAGCAGCATTTAAATGGATCTTGAAGAATAAGTCTGATTATGATAGATGGAGAGAAATGAAGAAGCCATAATAAGACCTGCTGTGGCTTCAGATAAATGCTGAGAACAAATGAAAAAGTTCACCATGTACAAATCTGGCATTTCTTCCCCCTACCCTTGGTACCTCGAACAGCAGAAGTAAAACTGGGAGTAGGAAACCTGTCTCAGAGCAGAGTGTGGCCCTCAGGCTGGTCTGAAGCACAGAAATAGCAATGCAGCATGCAGACACTTGGTTCCATAGCTCTGTGTCCCATCAGCATACATGTGCCCCTCACAATTTACAACCCATAGTATTTGTCTGTGTTGGTTTATGTCAGTGTCTTCACTGTGCCAAAGACTGGTCTTAGGTGACTCTAAACTTACTGCTTGGCATCTTTAGTCTAAGCAACTGCTCAGTGGATGTGGTGTTCTCACTTTCCAACAACATGCTTAGGGGTGGTGCAAGAATGGTCTTTGAATTTCTTAGTAAGTGTTGGAATTGCTCATGTAAATATCTAGCTCCTAGCTCAGATCTATTGCTCTTGGAGGAGAGGAAGTGTTTTCTATTCTTAGATCCTAGGTGTCTGCAGTGGGCCTGAAATTAGTGATACTAAGAAATTGATTAAACATTAAAAAAAAGTTCCTGTTGTCACAGTGGGCCCACACTAATGCTTTCAAATTGAGTATGGATAAACTTGGAAAGTGGGGGGTTAAACTTGGAACACAGTAATCTACTAATTGATCCCAATGACACATATAGAAGATTGAAGCAGTTTGAAGGATTAACCTGTAGGAGATAATCAACATCACAGACACTCCTAAAATGGCATCCCAGCCCAGTTAATCTTGTTCTACCATCAGGAGGACAATTTGGCCTAGGCCCACTCCAAGATCCTATGAGTGTGCCTGTAGGATACCAACCACCTATACAGAAAGTGAAAAGCCCACCAGATGCTTCCAAGGCTCAGAGGGCTGAGATCACAGAGGCACTGGCCCACAGCATAAGGCAGGCCCATGGGAGCCTGGTAATGTCCCCAGTGACAGGCAGATCTCACCAGCCACCCCACAGCCAGGCCACTAGCATCTTGCTCCTTGGGGAGTGAAGGCACTGAGATCATGAATCATGCCATCCCTCAGTTACTTTGAATGGAAGCTTCTATAATGAAGGAGGAGAATTTAATAGAGCAGTGCCAGCATCGAAAAATATGCCCAACTTCCACAGGCAGCTGCCACTTTCTGCTTGCCTCCTCTCTCTTTGCTTATGGTGCATATATCAGGAGCTTCCAAATAACTTAAGCTCAGGAAACCCTGTGAGTGTGTGTATTTGTCTATGAGAGACCTTCATCCCTCCACAGGTTCAATTTGTCTGCAAACTCCTCCCTTTTCAGCAGCTGGGGAGGCAGCTCAGCAATAAAACAAGATTTGTTTCACTGCTTCCAACAGAGACGAGCTCTCTTGAAATTTCTTCCTTCAACATGGAGAGTGTATCTGCACACTGTTATCAATCCACAGGTGATGGCAAGGCCCTTAGCAAGGTTTCCCCAGTTTGATGCCCAGCTGCCCTTCTCTTCACCTTCTACCACAGAATCCTCCACCTCATCAGGCTATAGCTTTGGAGATATTTCAGCTAGCTCCAGTGGAAATTCCTGTGCTGGTGACAAACTCACTGCTGAATGGGGCTACCAAGAGATGGGAAAATTGTAGAAAATGACCTCTGGTGTTCTCTCCAGACTTTATGATGCCATGATTAGGGCAATTGTTCCTAGAGGCCTTTGAAGTGCCTTGCTGTTTGAAGCCACTGTCCTTCTATAGCAATAATTCTCCAGGTCTAGAGAAACTTTATAAATCATCTAGTCCCTTCTCACCTCCATCCTCTCTACTGCCTTTCTCTCCCTGCATTTCATGCTTAAATCTCTCCACAAGTTGGTCATCACTCTACTTGTATCCTTCTAGCAACAGGGGGCTCAGTGTATCCTAAGGCTCGGGGGATGCCTGGATAGTTCTATGGCTTTTCTGAAGTCTGTCCACATGAAGCAGATATCCACCAGCTCTCATTCTACCCCCATAGAACACAAAGATAGTGGCTAATCTCTGGTCTATGACAGCCTGGCTCACACAGGAATGTGGCTATCATATAAACCCGAGGCTTCTCTCATTCAGGAGAACAGGTCTATTTACTTAAACTGCCCCTCTCATGAACAGTATTAAGTCCCTTTGATTGGAAATGTACATTTGACATCCAGCTCAATTCAGACTTCTTCCCTCTGGGGAACTTAGTAGGTAACATGGATAACTCTGAGTCCAGTATGTTGGTTTGTAAAAGCGACATCATAACTACTGACTGCAAAGTAATTTGTCCTCACAAATCTTGTCTAGCTGGTGGCTTTCAAACTTTCCAAAGAGAGTCAGTCAGCTGGTAGAGCACTGATTATGCTTAGAATTCCAAATTTAGAGATGGGTTCAGAGACCACAGCTGGCTCCATGGGACTCTTGGATTAAGGAAGCCTCAAAAAACAGGAGAAAGAGACTTAATAACATTCACAAAGGACCCCAGAGGGTGCAGTGAAAGAAGTACAAATGGTGGAGGAACCTCTTAGTTGGCCCTGTGCCAAGTCATCTGGAGGAAGCAGGTCAATATGCATGAGGAATCTGAGAACAAGAGGAAGAAGGTGAGGAGTGGAAGCTAGAGGTTCAGTCACATGAGGGGGGTGGAAAGCCAGAGAGAGCCAGAGGCTATGCTGGGGGGTAACAGGAGGTTAGAGAACAGGTGAGAGATAGAGAATTTTAAAGGTGACCCCAGGAACCTGTAAAAAGGGCTTTTTGAGAGGAGCCAATGCCTATGAAATATTGTTTTAGAAAAAAATATTCCTTTTATCTTTGAAATGATGACATTGCTGAAGCTGCTGGAGAATCTCAAAATACAGTGGGTCATTAAGAAGTGGAACTTAGTGGTGCCCACTCCTGCTTCTTTGTTCATGTGTACAAAGATGTCCGGCCACCAGCAATTTCATTGAAGTCAAGATAAGAAATGCTCTCCCATTTCTGGGGTCTTCCTGTGGCAATAGGTTGCTATAGCCTAAATCCTGCCCACTGTAGTTTTAGATGACTTTGGCTTTGGAAGTGACCTCTCTAGCTATTTTATCTCTCACTCTCATTATCTTCTAGGTTGGTCTGAAAAGTTAAGTGTTCCTATTTTCTTCATGGCTTTATCCATCTCATTGCATCTCATCTCCATCTTTGGTCCAGGCTCCACGAATGGCTATTTTTCTGTTAGCATTTCCTTTTCATCCCGCAGTTCCCAGTGGTGACGGAATTGAGACAGCTTCTCAGAGAAAACATAGCTTTGTGTGGTAACTGCTTATTGAATGTTGTTATCATCATATCAATTTAACAAGGCCGAGATTCTCATCACGGTTCTCCAACCTATAACCCACTGCCATGGAGATTTCAAAGTGAGGGAAGGCTCTCTGTTCTGCTTAAATAGTTCATTCATCATCCACCACTGAATTATTCATTTAACAAATACTTCCTGACTTTCTTGCCCCAGCCAGTCACTGGAAAAGCACAGGGGAAGCTGGGATAAAAAAGCATGGTCTTCTTCTCAAGGCAGTCACAGTCTTCAGGAAACAAATGTACACATATACATGTTATAGTGCCACGTGATAAGTGTTTTATATGAATGAAGTGCCTTGGGAACAGAGTGACTCTGCCTGGGGACTCAGGAGAGGTGTTGCCAAAAAGATGACATTGAACCAGGCTTTCAGAGGAAATATAGGAGCTCTATAATCAGTGAAGAAGACTTGATGTTATATTGTTCGGACCAGCAAGTCATTTTCAATTGCTTCCCATGATATTTGTCTCAATGCAAAGAGGGCTAAACCTTCAGAGACTGTGAAAATATGAAATATATCATTAATTCTTTCAGTTGGGTAATGAGTACCTTCAGTGGGCCCAGCTCTGTGCTCTGAGGTGCCTGGCATATGGCATTAGCTGTTCTTTATAAAGATGGGGGACACCAGGCCACAATGAGAGCTCATGTAGTAGAGCCTAGAAGCAGGACCAGCCTTCCTGATGCTAATGCAGAAATCTTCCAGGAAAAGGGTAGACAGCTCTGCTTATTGCCTAAGTCCTGAGTTCATAGGGGTACAAAGTATGTACTGGCTCAAGATTCAGGAAGAATATAAATCTGTTTAGCTCCAGGGCTGGGCAGGTCTGATTTTGGTGTCTGCTCTTTAATCAATAGTGTTAGGCTTTCTGATTGAAGAGTTTTAATTTAATTTGATAATATCCCAAAGGAGTCAGTGATCTGGACATGGACAGATTACATGGCTTCCTAACTACCGGGAAGATAGGGGGCAGTTTTCCAAAGGAGTAGAAATGCTGTTCTCTTTATATTTCCTTCTGATCAAGATCCAGAAATGAGCTTGGTTTCATCACAGCTTCAAAGATTAGAGCTAGAAAAGACCCTGGTTTGTTCAACACAACTGCCCCTGGAAAGATCACACAAAGTCCTAGAGGGGATGCACTGGCCAGTTGAAAATAGATATTGCTGCCAAAAAGAATCCATAATTTCCTGGTCAGAGGAGTCTGAAAGAGCATCCTTAGTTACATTTAAATCATTCAAGCTACAGCCTCAGTGTTTTCTCATTAGATTTTCTGGTTTCCTTCACATTTCAGACCTAGTAAACTCATTATTGAGGAGTTGGAAAGGGAGCTTTCAAGGCTATGGGGGTGTTCTGAGTGAGCTAGCAGTAGGCCATCTACATTGTTGCTGAGGAGCAAAGGAGAGAGTATGCTCAGACATCTGGAAGGAGGAATGACTCAGTAGAATTCATTCAGCTCTCAGCACCCATGACTTTGCCCTAGAGAGGCCTTCTCTGATCACTGTGCACTAATCACCCTGTCTTCATAGCACTGCTAGATAAAGTCAGCTTATTTGTGATCCATTTCACCCAGCAATTTAAGTGCCACAAGACACAGCACTGTCTCATTTACTACAGTATGCCTTGGTATATTATGGGTGCTCAATTAACATGTGACTGAATAGTCGATTAAAGACTATGAAAACTTTTTACCTAGACTCTGAAGTACAAATTTGACACATATTATCCTGGACTCATAGTTAAAAGACAAAGTCCTAGTCTTTCCTAATATTTTCAGTTGAACCTTTCATCTCACCAAACCACATTTCTTTGTCTGTGAAATGCAACTCTACTTCATAGGGTCATTGTGAGGATCACATGAGATAATATATGTAAAAGCTCTTTGTAAACTATGAAACATTATGTAGACATAAAGTATAGTTGATATCTAATTTTTATCTATTCAACATCTCTTCCTTTAGGGATCTACCAGTTCCCATGGTGTTTTTAAATGGCATGTCAATCAAAACAGCAGGCCACAGGGATAGGCATGTGACCCAGTCCTGGATGGTCATCCCTTCCTTTGACAGTGATTTGCCTAATTATTGAGCACATGATGCAAATAGGATCAATTAGAATTTGTCCCTGAAACTTATATATTTGTGCTAAGGCGGGGAGGAGGGAAAGAAGCTATGAATTAGGGCAGTCAAAGGCTATCTTTCCTGTCACAAGGGGAAAACAAGCCTTTCTGCAAATAATATAGACAAACAGGAAGTGATATAAATGATGACAAGCAGATTTCTGGTGCCTTGGTTTCTGATTCTATCTCTTGATTGTTGGATAACCGGAACTCTTTATTCTTTGAACACTCTTAGGTATTTTCTACTTTTCAAGCCAATACTTTGCTTAATTATTTTGAAATTGGTTTTCATTCACATGAAACTAAACAGAGTTATTGCTGGTCATTCATTTATTCATATTTTCATTTAATAATTCAGTCATTAATATATTTAACAAAGATTTTGTATAACAAAAGATTTGACTGACTGATCTTTGTTCTTGAATCCTGGGAGGGTGCTTCTAAATTTTTGGTAGGAGTGCCTTTGCTATTCATGGTGGACCCTTTGGAGCATATCTGAGGTTATGAGAAGGAGATGGTTCACAGTGGGGTTAGTCAGGACATAGAAACAAACCATGTGATTCTAGGGTTGAGGCTTTGGGCTAGGAGATATTGACCTGGCTTCCTCCAGAGAGGGGTGGGGGTTTGGAAACTGAGTCATATGGTCAATGATTCAATCAATTATGCCTATGTAATGAAACCCTAATAAGAAATCTGGGCACCAAAGCTCACTGGAGCCTCTTGGTTGGTGAACATAACATTGTAGCAGGAAAAGAAAGTACTGAAACTCTGCATTCAGGACTTTCCAGATCTTGCTTTATGTATCTCTTCATTTGGCTGGTCCTGATTTGTAACCTTTATCATAAATTGTAACTGTAAGAATAGTGCTTTGGTCTAGTGATTTCTCAAGCTCAAGAAAGTTTGTGAAACTTGCAGTTTGCTGCCAGTTGTTCAAAATTGAAGGTGGTCTGGAGATCCCAAAATTTGTGGCTGGCATCTAAAGTAAGGATAGTCTTATTGGGAACGATGCCCTTAATCTGTAGAGTCTACATTAACTGAGATGGTTTGTGCCAGAATTGCACTGCAGTATTATAACCATACATTTGACCCATTCATTCCACTCTAGGTATTTGTTCAAGAGCAAAGGAAATAAATGGTTTTTCATCATGAAAGACATTTATATAAACGTTTATAGCAGCTTTACTTGTAATAGTCTCAAACTGGAAACAAACAAATTAATAAGTGAATATATAAACAAATTGTAGTATATTCAATTGATGAAATGCCTATCACTGATAAAAAGAAACAAATTAATGAAACATACAACATGGAGAGTCACCAAATAATTATGCTCAATGAAAGAAGCCATACACACAAAATTATATATGTGTGTGTTTGTGTGTATATACTGTATCTTTTATTTACATAAACTCTAGAAAACACAAACTAATCTATA
Organism: Cynopterus sphinx; assembly: GCA_030015415.1. Taxonomy (NCBI): domain Eukaryota; kingdom Metazoa; phylum Chordata; class Mammalia; order Chiroptera; family Pteropodidae; genus Cynopterus; species Cynopterus sphinx. Next base: position 35,748,197 of record CM057390.1, on the reverse strand, counting down.
GTAACAAAAAACACATCAGTGTTTGCCTGGGAGGGGCAGGAAGAAAAATTTACTGTAGGCAAGAGAAAACTTTGGGACTGTGGGTATGTTCACTATTTTGATTTTGGTGATGGATATGTGTTAAAACTTGTCAAACTGTATATTTTAAATATGTGCTGCTTACTGTATGTCAACCATATTTCAATAAAGCTGTTACAAATAACACCATGGTAGTGAGGCAAGATAGATAGCCCAAGGCTGTCCCCTCCTCATCCAGGATATGGCTGGGAAAATTTTTCCTTTCTTCAGACCTCCCCCTGTTTTAGCCCTGGCAGGGGGGATAAGCCCAAACCAGTCTTTTCCAGCCTAGATGCCATCTTTGGCTAAGGTATGACCTTTGACTAATTATAATATAATTATAATCTCATCTGCATTGTAAATACTACAGCTCCAATCATGTACCTGACACCAACTGAACTCCTCACCTACTGGAAGGAGACAATGAGGCTACATCAGCACCATGTTTTCCTGGGCTCTGCCTCCAAAAAGAACAAAAGTTCATAAATCAGACATTCTTGTGTGACTCTCTCTCTGAGTTCACCTGCATTACCCTCTTGAGAGTGTACTTTCTCTTTAGTAAACCTTGCACTTTCTCGCTTGCTGCTCATTTTGCCCTTGAATTCTTTCCCATGAAATAAGACAAGAACCTGGTCATCAGAGCTCTGAGCTTCTGGAAACAGTAGGTCCTATGAAAGGGCTGGAAGTTTCCTTGTAACATCTCCAGTACCTCAGACTCAGTATATCCAAAATGGAACTTCTTTTCTGATCTACCTCTCATTTGGTCTTACTCCTTATTCTCTAATGGTTAGGGGCACTACCATCCACCCAGAATCCAGAAACCTGAGAGCCATCCAGGAATTTTTCCTCTCCTTCTACCAACAGCCAAATGGAAATTAAGTTCTGGTGATTCTCTTCTCTGAAATTCAACCCCTTCTCTCTAGCTTAGTTTAGGTCATTACTACCTCACATTTGAACTATTATGATAGGTTCCTAACTAGGTCACTAGTTTACAGTCTCACTGCCTTGCATCCACATCCATTTCTCTTTTTTAAATCTCTCATAGTATCTATCCTCTACACTGCTTTTAGTTTTCTAGAACCTGTATGTGATCACTGAAGGGCCTTAACAAATGTTGTTTCTTCCAGGTCAAAAATAGAAACTACAGTGTTTCTTATCTTATCTATTACAGCTTCACAGAGACACTCCTCAACCTCTGTCTACTTATATCTCCCTATAAGCATCCAGAACTCCTCCTTGGTAGTAGTCTATGCTTTCACAAATGCTAAGTTAACTGTAAACTTATTGTCTGTTTTCCTACTAGACTGTACTCTTCATAAAAGAACCATGTCTCTTTCATTTACTATAATTTCCCAGTGCCCAGCTCAGTGTCTGGTACAAAACAGGAGTACCATGAATATTGGTTACCAACAAGAAGCAGGTTCAGTCTATTAGGACCAATATGGCAGGGACATGAATACATAGATTAGGCAAATTATAGGTGCTGTAAATCAGGGCCTAATTAAAACACTAGAGTGTGTCAGAGGAGATGGGAGAGAGGTTTGGCTGTGGCAATGGGCTTGAAGAAGGAAGGAGCATAGGGAACTGGATTAGGTTTTTTATATAGGAAGAATGAACTAGAGCAGTCCACTTAACCCAGATTATACATTTATAAAATGAAAAACATAGAAAGAACAAAGTCTTAAGGCCAAAGCTTGAGGCTGTTAAGTATCCAATTATTCTGTAGCCCAGGAGGCCGCTGAGGGTTTTTGAACAGGTGAATGACTTACTTAGCTGTACTGCTGCTGATTTTCCTCTCTTCTTTCTTCCTCCTTTCCCATATTTTCCCTCCTCCTGCTCCTTCTCCTCCTCTATTACCACTCCTCCCCATCTTCCTTTTCTATCAGAGAAACCACAGTATCTATGGAGCATAGCATAGAGTAGAAAGAGAAAGAGACCTGAGTTGGAGTACTGTTCAAGTACTTGGGTATTAGCCTTGAAGATAAAGCGGCAGGGTCAGATGTAAGAGAAGCTGTAGGAGTAAATTTCATAGGATTAGCACCTGCTTACCCAGGAAGATGAAAGAAAGAGAAGGCTTAAAGATGAATCGGTGGTTTCAACCCTGGTTTACCCAGAGGATGGTGGTATCTTATTAACTATCACCAAAAAGTTAGTTTGGTGGGAAATCCAGACTGAGTCAAAGAGATGAGAGGAAAATAATTTGGAATGAATGTGGCCCTTCTAACCAGATGAATGCAATTCCTAGCTGTCTTTGATCAAGAAATACCTCCAGCTTCTTTCCTGCTGTTTAGTCTTCTGGGAACCTCTCCCAGTCAAGTGGATAGGAGATCCATCTTCACTACAATACTTTTTTTCCTTCGTAAATAAGAAAGCTAAATTGCAAGTTTGTGTGAGAGTATCAGGACATTTCTCCTCAATCCCACTATTGTGCTCAAATTCTGGGTGTCTGATAGTTTTAAACAGATGGGTCTCTTTGACAGCAGGGATTAGCTGGAGATCAATCCTGAACAACTATTATATTAATTTCTCAACTTTCTCTCTCTGTGAACAAAAACCTTTCTTTTCCTCTGAACACTAGAATGACGAGAACATTCATACTAGATTTTTCAGAGTTGAAATGGAAGTGGTGGAGAAGAAGGGACATACTTAACAGGTGCTGAGGAGAACACAGATGCTAAAAGTTTCATGTGGCTGGATGCAGACTGGAAGCATGTAAAGGTAATTCTGAGAGCACATGGGCTGGGGGTAGGGGCTGTTCAGGGTTCCAGCACTTTCCAAAAGTTCAGCTTTAGCTTGACATTGTTGTGCCTACTTTGAGGCCAGGCTGGGTAGTCTCTGATGTTTATTCAGTTTCATAGAGGAGACCAGTTCTACATAAATAGGTCTGTAGGGAGCCGGGCTAGACTTCTGACTTTTCATTCAAACCAGGCAATCTACAGTTCAAAAACAAAGCGGGCTGCCTGGAGTGAGCCCCAACCTCCTGGGAAGCATGGCTTCTTCTCCTGGACTGTTAAAGGGGAAAGACCCACTACCTACTACCACATGCTCTTGTTCCCAGCCATGGGTAAAAGCTAGGCCTGGAAATGTTTAAATGTACAGGCAGTCAGCTCTTGATTATTAATGTAATTCCTGAACCATTTCTCTTTGGATTTGTAGGATTTTTTTTTTTTGACCTGCATTGGGTCTTCTCTACCTAATCATTCTTGGCTCAGGTTAGCATTAAAACAAAAATGAGCAGCAACTGTGGAGTTTTGATCTTGTCCTGCCCTGCTAATGACAGATCTCAATGTCCGAGCATCTCAGTTCTCAGCCCTTCCCCACTGTCTTTGAGGAGGTCAAATGCAATGAGAGATAATGAAAGTACCTAATAATCTATAAAAAGCCCAAATCCACATGGGATTATGAAAATGCCATGGCTGTCCCTGAGCACTGGATTCCTAAGGATAGAAGCCTTTGAAAGAAACTCCATTTACAGATGAACATGGAGTGCAGAAAATACTGCTGCAAAATCCTGGAGAGGGGTCTGTGACAGCTGGAGATTCCAGAATGTGAATTGGAGGCTGGGCTGGTGCAGTTTAATGTACAGGAAATAGGAAGTAGGAGATGCCACTGAAGGAGACAGTGGGATACAAGCTAACAAGTTAGCCTGCCACAGTTTCCTACATGCTGGCAAAATACACAAGACTTTTGGGTCAGAGACATAGGTCACTACTCACAGCAATAATAGGGAGAATGTCAGCATTTGCATGGTTCCTCAAACCCCAGTTCTGATAAGGTGACAGGAATAGGGCCAGGTAACTCTTGAACAGAATTTTGGTTGCTCTACCGGAAAGGAATCCTAAATTTAGGAAGCCTGAAAATTTTATAACAGGAAGTAAGCCTGCTTGACCTTTGCCCCAGAAGGAGACATTGTATTGTTTCCCCCACTTTTATTGAGAAATAATTAACAAACATCACTGTATAAGTTTAGGATATATAGCATGATGGTTTGATTTATATATATTATGAAATAATTACAATAAGTTTAGTTAATATCCATCATCTCACATAGATACAATAAAGAAGGAAAGACAAAAATTTTCTAGTAATGAGACATCTTAGGATCTACTTTAACAACTTCTCTACATATCATACAGGAGTGTTAACTGTAGTCATCACGTACATGACATTCCTAATACTTACTTATTTTATAGCTGAAAGTATATACTTTTTGACCTTTTTCTAAAACATTATCTTTATTATACTGACACTAATCTAACTTTTCCTTTGCTCTGGAGAGACACTGTCTGTCTTCCTAGGTTGTTTGCTATACAAACATTCTTGTAAAGATAGTTTAGAACAAAGTCAGTTAATAGTAAGACATGGAGAAACACAAGAAGCCTATGGGAAGCTGTCTTACAGTGTGCTCTCTCTCAAACTAGAGCAGAAAGCTTTCTAAACTAAGTCCATTCCTGATGCAATGGGGAGCAACAGAAGATTTGGGAGTTCCAGCAGTTCCCACCAGGCTCCCACTCACTTCACAGCAATCGTTCTTTGCACTGTAGCCAGATGAGATTTCTGAAAAGTCTTCATTGTTCTCTCCTAATGTCTTTACTTAAAATGGCCTAGAACAGTATAGTGCTGGGACCAGCAGATCAGCATCACATGGGAGCTTGTGAGAAATGTAAATTCTCAAGCCCCACTCTAGGCATATTAAATCAAAATTCTGGGTGGATGACCCAGCAGTCTGTGCTTAACAAGCCTTCTTGGTAACTTTAATGTATGCTCAAATTTGAGAACCATCAGACTGTTTCATAATCTAGCTCTTGCCTGCTCATCTTGTAACAGTTCTCAATAATTTGCCAGATATGCAGACATAAAGTTTTTTCTCACCTATGATCTTCAATACTTACGTTTGTATTTCCCTTTTCCTAGAATGTCATTGAGTACCCTGGAAGTTCCCATAGATAATTCCTACTTATCCTTCGGTTTTCAGCTTCATGGTCATCTCCACCATCAGGTTTTCCTGACTTCCCACAAGTCTGGGCAAGGTCTCCTCATTTGCGCTTCCAAAGCTCCCTCTCTTTTCCCCATCATAGCATGTATTCCTTGAAATGAAATTATCTGCCTGATTTCAGACTTCCACTGAAAGCTCCACAAGAGCAGTGACCATGTCTGTCTTGCCACTCCTTTATCCCTGGTCCAGAGTAGACATTCAACTGGTACTTGTTGATTAATTAGTTAATTAACTATTTCATTTAATTCCAGGTCAGTGGCCATGAGGATGCCACATCTAGGGCAGGAGGGACTAGTCAGGAACTCTGAACCTTCTACTCAGAGGCCTGATCTCCATGGAACATTCTTATGAAACCCAAAGGAATCAGACCTACCCTTTCTACTATAATCCATAGGATTCTCTTGGATAAAAAATGAGGTCCTTAAGCTTCCATCCAGTGCAGCTTCCAGGGGCCAATGGCAGTGATTCTGCCTATAGGAAGCATCATCTCAATTCTAGGAAAGGACTAAGAGGAGGGATGGAGGGGTGATAAGTAACTTTTGCTAAACTCTTAGGTACTTTAGGTACATTATCTCACTTAACTGTTACCCAACAATCATGTATAATTGTTATTAGTTTGCCCATCTTGGAGATGAGTAGAGCAGAAGCTCAAAGAATATGAGAGGGTCTTCAAGGTCACAGAGCTTCTAAATGGCAGAGCCAAAATTCAAGAATAGGTTACTTCAACTCAATACTATCACACCTCATCCTCACTTCTCTGTCTTGGCAATGCATTCAAGAAGAGGTCGCCAGAAGCCAAGAGATTTTGTTGTTCCAGACCCCCACCATCTGGTTGCAGAGCTGGAAGACCCATAGGGCCAGAAACCCCTTAGATAGGCATTATTGTAAAAAAAGGTAGGTCTCTGGAATCAGACATCTGCTCAGCAACACTAATTAGGTCACCTATCCACTCTCCTTTGTCTCTTCAACTACAAAATTGGAGGGATGGTTGACCTGTATGTCTTATAACATCTCTCTCAGATCTGACATGACCCTGAACTCCTGTGGCTGGCTTCCATACCCTACAAATCCTGATGCAGACCATATCAATGTCAGGTTCATTATACTTGGGGGGAAAGAAACAGTGGCATACTTAAATTGTCCTTCAACACTGATCATCTCTCTAGCTCTCCTCATCCCCCCACTTCAGGTCTAAATTAAAGGATGGAGTAGCAAGAGTCTTGAGAAATATCAGGAGCCCTTGACTCCCAACCTCCACATATTCATTAGTAGGTATAGCCAATTAGAACAGTGGTTCTCCACTTGGGATATGCATTGAAATCACCTGAGGAGCTTTCAAACCTGTTGATGCCTGAGTCTTACCCCTGAGATTCTGATGTTTTGGCTGTAGCCTAGATGTTGAAATTTTAAAATACTTCTAGGTAATTCTAACATATAGGTTAGGAAACACTGAGTTGGAATAAGATGAGCATTACCCCTCTACCCCCATAGCAATATTTTGGTAAAGTGATAGATGGCCTATACTTTTGATTGGAATAGCTACACTTTATTTATTTCAAAGATGGGGCTGCAGGATTGTTGTGTGCCCTGGTAACTTTAGGTTGTACTGAACATCATGTGTTGGACCAAAAACCTCTTGGAATTTTCATTTTAGCCTTTCTATCTTTCTAAATTCCAAGTTTTATGGCTGCAGGGTAGCAGCTTTGAAAAACAGTGATGTGTAAAAAGACAGTGTTCTATCAGGCAATGTCCTAGTTAACAATATCTTAGTTAACATGCCCCTCCTCCTACTGGGCCTGAGGAAATGGGGGCCTTGGGTGACAGAAATGGCAGATGCAGACTTGACTGGTTTGCCCTAAGAAAATGCTGCAAATCTTGACCTGAGTAATCACTGGGGCAGCTGTCAGGCTGGGCCAGAATCATCCATTCAATCATTCAAAGGTTGAGCACTGCACCTGACCATCCAAGTAGAAGCCAGGAATAGAGAGGCTCAGGGAGTAAGCCCTTTGAGGCTGTCTTAGATTAAGGACTGTGCTCCAGCATCAGCATCAGCTTATTGGCCACTCGGATCCATGCAACAGGGACACAAAAGATTTAAAATCTCAGGCCACAGCTGCCCAAAGTGTGTTGGTGGGAGAGGACAAACTAAATCTCTGTTTTCATTCTTTTCCCCAAATGGAGCTCACATAAAGACTTTAAACAATTGGCTTTTATCTGTTTTTAGTGTCCAATTTAGGCCTTTACAAGGGGCTCCCTCCAGGGCTTTCTCAATCACAGACAGATAGAGTCTTTGAAAGCTCATCTGAGCTGGAAAATAGAGAAATATCCGTCTTCATTGTCAAGTGACAAGTGATGGCTCCTAGGTAGCTTGCTAGAGTGCACAGGGGACTCACTCTGGATGTCTTGGCTGGGGTAGGCTTTGTCTGGAGAGGAAGGGAGTAGTCCCAGCAGAGTTCTGAATTACCTTTCTTCTTCTGGGTACAGAGACTCCCCTCTGAAAGCCTTTCAACAAAGTATCATCTGTCCTCTCAGCCCTTCACCTGCAGACACGAAGATGTCAGCTCCCTGGCTAACCACCAGTTGCCATTTGCAGAGATATATGCATGGGGGGTGGAGGGGAGAGTGCTGAAGAAAACTGTTCTGGCTCGCCTAGTAAGTAACAACAGCTCTCCTTTTTATTGCTTAGCTGACTTCCAGCTTCCACTAGGAGCTTTATTAATCACCTACTCTCTGCCTAGTTTTTCTCTTCTGGCTATGGCATTCATCTGCCTTTTCTTCCCACACACAGTTATTGAGCAACTACTATATGCCAGGCAGTGTAGGTATGGGGGTTGCTTGTGGTAAGTGTAAGAGACAAAAAGCAAATAGATGATAATAGAATAGCAGTTAATTGTGAAGAAGGAAAAAAGCATGAGATGCCAAGATGATCAGAGGTAGAACAGAGAATCTACTTAGGGGCTCAGGAGACATCCTAGAGTAGAGACTGAAAGGGGTCATAAGCATCCCAGGCAGGAATGTGGGGGTAGAAGCCTCCTTACCCTAAGATATCAAGGCCCCAAAGGAATATTAATTGGTTTCCCAGGGCATTCCTGGTTTATACCTGTTGTCCTGACAGCAAATTTATTCTAAATATGTCACAGTGTGAATGACAAATAAGTGTAAATCAAAACTGTTCCTGAGAACCTATAAATACCGTATTCATAGGACATATGTAATCCAAGATTGAAATTTTATTTTGTGACAGATTCAGTGTGCCTGGTGTGTCTTTGTATATGTATATGGCAAAGAGCTGTTAGGAAAAGTGTATATGTTAGATCCAAGCCACTAGACATTTTAAAAATGACTTAGAGGGTTAGAGATGGTGATTATAGATACAATATAGAAATCAATTATACCTTTTACAGTTCAGGAAACTGAAGTCCAGAGAGGGAAAGTGAAAAGAGCCAAGAAGAGAAAGTGAACAGTCGTTGGGTGCCTACTATAGTAGGCATACATCTTCCTATACACTATATATTTGGGCACTTGTTCATTTCACAATGAATCTAGAAAATAGATATATTATGCCCAATTTCCAGATGAGGAAACTGATGCTTAGAGAAATTCCATAGCACAGTTATTAGGTCATGCAGGTCCATGTAGTAGATTATGTTTTCTGACTCAAGGCCAGTGCTTCCTCTGTGATGTTACAACTTGTGAGAGAATGACTTGGGCAGCTATGGCCAGGGTTATGGTAGCTCCAGCTTGCTCCTCTTCTAGTCCCAAGGGATTCTCTGACTTCTTTGAGAAGCGTGTTTACTGGGAAGCATTTGAAGGAGTTCATCCTAGCCTCTGACCACTCAGCTAACTACCCAGCCCTTGCAGATCCCATCCCATGACCCTGCAGGACAGGTAGGAAGAGAGACCTTGACTGGGAAGAATGCGAGAAAGAGATTGGGCTTCTTCTGGGATTGGCTCTGTCCCTACCAGCTATGTGCTCTTGGCCATGTCTTCCCATCTGGTCTATGAAATGAAGGATGCGCAATGAATGACTGTAAAGATTCTTCCATTTTTGATATGGCTTTGATTCCAGTGTTGACATCCTTACTTTTGCCATGAGGTCATCATGATTCTGGTGGTTAAGCAGTGGGAAAATAACATCTTCAAAAACCTTCTGCTTTCTCATTGCTAATTGGAAAAGCAGATTACCTGGTCATGGCTATAGCTAAGGGTCCCAGAAGCCTGGAGATGAGGCTGGAGACAATCAGACTGGGTGAAGGTGATGAAGATTGTCTTTGCCATTGTGGGGACATATGGCATAAATCTGCAGCAGGGAATTTCTGCTCCCTGTCTATTGCTTGGCACTGGGCCCTGGGTCTCTAGAAAGGGGGTGAGGGACTTGGCTGGGAACCCCAATGTTGCTGAGGAGGAAGGTAAGGCTACTTTTCCAGGATGTTGAGCAAATAGTCCAGCTGGGACTTGCCTCCAGTAAGTCTCCTCAGCATATACCCCATTGGCTGGCATTCTTTCTGGACATCAGACCCCTGCACTGTCCACTTTGAGAACAGCTCACAGGCTTCAGGATTCAGAACACCTTCTCCGCCTCCCCCCCCCCACACACACACACCCTCACACAGTGGGGCAGTGGTTCCTGCTTTTTAATGAGGGGCCTTGCTGTGACTATGGAGATGAGGAGAAAACAATGAGGGATGGAGATCATTTGCACACCTAGACTTGTTATTTATGCTGTTGTCAGGGTGTGCCAGAACAGTGTGCTCTTACCTCCCTTTCCTTGGGTGTGAGAGCTGAGAGACTGAAAAGCACTAGCAGGGCTCTACCTAGGTTCTCTTTGTTTGGATTTTGGCCATTCCTTGACCATAAGGAAGTTATTTCCTACTAACTTAGGACCTAACAAGGGACTGAGGGGCTTTTTCTTTCTAGCTATGCTTCTCCCTGCCCTAAACAAGGCCTAGGAAACTGAACACATCACCAGCCCTCCTTGACTGAAACATCAGCCTCCAACCAAGGTCCCGGTGTCTGCTATCTGGGGGACCACTGAGCAGAGCCTGAGCATCTGTTTTTCCAAGTTTAGGCCATGACACTCCATCCTCAGAGACTGGGGGGCCATAGAGCAATTTCACACATTTCTGTGTACATTTGTGATATTTCTTCCTGTAACTTCACTGTGATTCTACCATGCCTCTTACCTTAGCCCACAAATGCCTTCAGGGTGAGAGGTGCCTCTCACAGAACATGCATTCTGGGCTCTAGGAAGGAGCTCTTGTATAGTTAAATTGAATAAAGAGCCATGCAAGTTTGGCTTATAATATTAATAACTGCATGTATCCAGCATCTTATGTAGTATTTTCACATCTCTGTTCTTATTCAATGGTTTCACTGAGTCCTGTGAGGAGGAGGGCAAATGTTAGCACCATGTACCTTATAAGTGAGGAAACCCAGGACATGGGAGGAGCAATGACTTGCCCAAATTCAGGCCCCTGAGCAGGCTTAAGTGCAGGAGTGCCTCCTTATGCAGGCCTCTTCCCTCCCATGCAGCAATCATAGGCTCTCTCCCATGTGTGGGCTCTTTGGATATAACTTGGGAAGCAGGAGACCCATCGGGACTGATTAGTTGTTCCTGAGCCCTGAGCTCACAGGAAGGGCGGAAGGCCTAAGAGGCCTGGGCTGTGCTGGCCCTCTGATGCATCTGGAGCAATGGGAGGCCCTGAAACCCAACTATGGTGCACAACTAGAGAGTCGGGTGGGGAGAGGCACACTCAGGAGCTATTCACAGGCCTTGTCACCATTGGAGGGGGCAGGGAGACAGAATATAGTGCTTGGCAAAACAGAGCCAGGGTGCTGAGGCAAACAATGACTGCATCCATACCCTGGCCCTTCCCAAATGGAGAACCTTTACAGTGACAAAATGCATCAGCTGAGCATGGAGGATGGTGAGCAAAACAGGACCATGTGATGATTCATTCTGCTTTTTGGTGCTCAGCTGACCCCAGTCTGACCCCTGCTGAGATTCCAGCATCTTGGATTCCTCACTAGGTTGTATTGCTCACCAGCATGGAATCTGCTAAAGCCATATCCTGCTCTGACATGCATCTTGTTGCTCCTGTCCCTGAGCTGTTGGATGCCAGTGACCTCCCTGTAGCATCTCTATTTCTTACTGCCAACCATGCCTCCTCCATCTTCTTCTCCTCTGTCTCCTCTCCCTTCCCAAACACACTTTATAATGTAATGGCTGCAGTGATTCAGATTCTCCTAGCATTTTTATGCCTTCTCAGGTTTTTACTCTGATCTCTGACCCTAACCCAGTCTTGGCTTGGAAGCCTCCTGAGGGTCCTACTGTCCCTCTTGGTGCCCATCTGAGGCTCAGCCCCAAGAGACTTTCACTGTGTCTCCTCTGCTTCCATCCCCAGTCGGTCTTCAGGTCCATTCCAAATCCCCACATCACAACCAGATTTTCTCCATTAATGATATCCATTTCCTCACTGAATTGTTATGAACAGAGGTATCCCAGGCAACTCTGCAACTTATTAAGTTATGACTGTCCCGGGGGACTGGGTATAAGTGAACATATAAGCAGGAAGCCAGGCCATGGCAGAGAGGGCAGACTACTGCAAGGAATTCTTGGCAGAATAAGGCACCAGGCTTTGTGCCCCTCCCAGGACCAGCAAAAACCTTGTCCCATCTGATGCAGCACCTGTCTCCCACCCACCCTCCCTGCCACTTTCCTACTTGTCCTTCCACAAAATACCTGCCAGGCCTTGTGCTAGGCACCTGAGACTAGAGCTTCCAAGGACAATTCCTGCCCTCCGAGCATCCATTGAGTAGAAATGCAGACCCCCAAACCAGATGGTTACTGTGCTGTGTCTCAGCAGTAAAGCATCAGACTTATCCTCAATTTAAAGATTGTTTGCTGTAGGCAGGGGTGTTTAAATTAAGACATTTTCTTTCATTTGTGTTTCTGCTTTTCAAAATGACTCATCCACTGGAGAAACTTTGGATGACAGAGACCTTGAAACACAAAATGGAAAATGAAATTTTCACTAGTTAGCACATGCTGACTTTTCCAGCTTCTCTTCCCTGTGCCTGGTCAGAAGGAAGAGCAGTAAAGAAGACAGCATGGGGATGTGGTTCACCCTGTGTGCTCAGGCCTTCCATTTCTCCAGTGGTGAGGGTGACATGAGATGTTGTGGGAAGGTCTACTGCAGTGCCGCAAGGGGAAATATAGTGTCATTGTGGTCCCAACCCCTCACCCTGCACTCTGTCCTCCTGGGGTCCAAACTGCCTTCACTTCCCATTTGTCCTCTCTCATTGTCTCAATGCACATTACATGTGGACACTTACGTGGGAGGACTTTTTAGGAAAGTAAAGTGTTTGGGCTCCCTCCCTTCCTTCACAACCTTATCATGAGGACTAGGGGTCAACTCTCCAGGGATTTATGGGAGCCATGGGTTGCTAGGGGACAGGATGGCCTGGAAAGCCCAAGATTGTAGGTGCTAATAGGTCACTCCCGACTCCTTACCCCTGACTCCAGGGCTCCTCTACATGTTGGATAGAGAGCATCAGAGAAATAAAAAATCTGTTCCCTGAGCATGCAGGGCCTGTGATTTTACTAGAAGAGCAAATCAACACAGAGGAGACAGCCTCAGACAGGACAGGTTGGCTTGCATTCATTTCTGAGGGAGTCAGACAGATTTGGGGCTGGGGAAGCTGCCAGATGGGAGGATTTTAGGAAGTTTCTGTAATGTGACATGAGAATTGCTCCCCTGTTCCAAAGCTTCATTGTTGGCTGTAGTCAGAATCTGCACTCATGTTGACACTCCTGTCCTTCTCTTCTGGAATTATTCACTCACTCAGTTCCATCAGCAGGTGTTTATTGAGCAGCTACTATGGGCCAGGTACTGTGATTGCCCTGGGGATATAATGATAAGCAAAACAGATATGCCCTTTTCCTCTAGTACAGGGGTCCCCAACCTTTGGGTGGTAGACCAGTACCAGTCCATGGCCTGTTAGGAACCAGGCCACACAGCAGGAGGTAAGTAGTCGGCCAAAGAGCAAAATTCATCTGTATTTGCATTCACTCCCCAGCACTAGCATCACCAACTCAGCTCCACTTTAGATTATCAGATTTTCATAGGAGCACCAGTCCTTGGTGCCAAAAATATTGGGAACTGCTGCTCTAGTAGATTCTGAACCTAGAAGTGAGCATCCATTTCTCAGCCTGAAACCACACATAGCTTTGGGGATGGGGTAGCCTAGCCCTAAGAGGAGATGGAAGTATGCCCATCTGTGTGGGGGCCTAAACTAAACTTCTCTTCTATCAGGCAAGTTCCACCAGGCCTCTCTAAACACACTTCCCCAAGATGGACTCCAAGGAAGGAGTATAGAGATAGGGGAGAAATATTAGTTTGGTTCCCAAAATGCCAGGCACCGAGCCAGATGTGTCTCAGTCCATTTGGGCTGCCATAACAGAATACTATAGACTGAGATGGCTTAAACAACACATTTATTTCTCACAGTTCTGGAATCTGTAAAGTCCAAGATTAAGATGCTGGCAGATTCAGTGTTTGTTGAGGGCCACTTCCTGGTTTATAGATAGTGCCTTGTTGCTGTGTCCTCACATACTAGAAGGAGCAAGGAAGCTCTCCCAAAGATCCCTCCTCTTAGTGTCACCGATCTGAGGATTAGGATTTCAATATGTGAATTTGGGGGGAACACAAACATCCAGTGTATGGTACAATAATTCACATTTCTTATTTTAGGCCTCATCAAAATCCTAAGAGATAAATAGCATACCTCAATTTATAGACCAGGAAGCTAGAGACTCAAGGGAGCAAATTATTTTATCCAGAGTTGGCATGGGTAGTTCGTATCCAGGTCTGGCTACAGAGCCCATGCCTTTTCCACAGCACCATGTTGTCTCTGGGAAACATGCGAAACATCCATCTTTCTTCTCCTGTCTGAGCACTGCAGACACATGAACACCTTGATCTCATGGAAGACTGCTCCCACTCAAGGCTTTGAAGAAAATTATAGGGAAAGTGACAGTGAACTCTTGCTTCCTTTATTTAACTTCTGCTTCCCTCCTCCCTGCATCTTCTTAGCACTGGTCATCCCTGTCCCCCCTCAACCCACTTTTACCCCAGAAAATCCAAAAAGGGCTTCATGTGACTCTATTTAAAACCCATTTCCAGCACTCAAAACTGATTCTGTTTTTCTGGTAGGCTCTGGATCTCCATCTGGTTTGGAGGCTATTTTGATTTGCCAGATGCATATTAGCTGCTAGGATCTGGGGCTGAGCTGCTGAAGAGATGTCTTTATCTACAGAAGAACAATTTAAAAACTAACTCAAAGCACAGAGAACAAATAAATTCTCTTTCTGTCCTCAGCACTCTCCATCCTCTTTCTATAAGTAATGCTGAAGAATTTTTTTCTTCAAACAGGCTCTTGTTTATATGGAGCATGAGGTGCTGCAGAGTAGACTGCAGACCAGCCTGCTTCTGGCCAGAAATGCCAGGTGAGGGAGATGGTGGCTCCAGACAGGTCGCGAGAGGGCATTTCCTTGCCCAGGAGCATGGGACAGAGTGCTGAGGCTTTCTGAGGAGTCATGTCTTCATTCATGTGCTCTGTGTAAGTGTTTCTGTAGCAGGAATCATCTCCCCTTTCTCTAGCCATTAGGAAAGGGATCTTCAAGTCTGCTCTGGCCTGAGCTCAGAAAGGGGATAATTAATTACATCATCAATGTCCTAATGTTTCAGGAACTCATGACACCTGAAAAATAGGCATCTGCATCACCCAGGTGGGTGGTGATGAGGATGTCCTGGCTGGGGAGGCAGGGGGGACTTAAACATGGGAGAGATGAGGAGATAAAAAAAAGCTATAGGTTCAAAGGGAAGAAAGGGAAGAAGAGCACAAGTTTGCACCTTTCTGCAGTCTTCATTTACTCCTCACACTAACCCTTGGAGGAGAGCTTTCCCATCCCCCTTTATAGATGCTACAACTCTGAACGGGGAGGTCTAAGCACCTGGTAATTTCAGAAACAGTTCAAACACATGTCTTCTGTGGAAAGTTCCAGATCTCTCCACTGTGCCATGACTGTCCCTGGAAGAGTTTAAAGGAGCTGGCGAGGGTTCAATGAGCAGGGAGGAAATGAGGATTGAGAAAAGAAGGGAGGGGATATTTTTCTATGTCCTTCTCCTGTCCCTTCCTTTCCATAGCCCTCCACCCTGGCCTCACCTGTGGCAGCTGCCCCTCTTTTATGGACTGAACAAGTCCCTTGTCATGGTCAGTAGCAATGTCGCCCATTAGGTGGCCAGCCCTGATATAGCAGTGGAGGAATGGTCTGTCCTTTCAGTGACATGGGCCTCTGGATGAGGATGAAAGTGATTATCAAAAAATCAAGAGCACCTGAGAAGGGCCACTCTGGGCTGAGTATGGGCCAGAGTAAATGGAAATGGGTGAACCCAGAGCCTTTAGTCTAGATTTGCCCTGCGCTGGCTGGGCATGTTGCCACACCTCAAAGTAAGGCAATGGATGGAGGTGGCCAGCATTAGAGACATTACATTTGTATACTTGTTCAAGGCGACTATAATCATGCTTCTTCATGAATATGAACACAAGGCTCAAAAGTCATATACATATCAAGGTGTAGATCTGGCATTTGAATCCTGGTCTGTCCCATTCCAAAATTATAATTTCTACTAGAAAAAAAATAACTACAAGTAATGTTTCTGGAGGGCTCTTTCATGTACTCTACTGAGCATTTCAAAGACACCATTTCACATAATCCTTACAGGGTTCCTATTTTGCAGACAAAAAAAAAAAAAATGAAGCCGAGAAAGATAAATACTTTTCTATGAGTGACAGAAATCTTAAGTCAGGGTCATTACCAAAGCCTGTACTCTTAACCTCTAGGCAAGCTACCCCTTAAAAATAGACCCTAAATAAAAAAAATACTGAGCATTCACATTTTATTCAGGGCACGTGTGGCACTGTTTGGCTTGAGAGCTGAGAGGAGGGAGTCTGTAGAGGAAACACGTACTGAGTGCCTCCCTTCCTGCCCTGGGCTCACCCTTTTGGAGTTAGTACTTAGCATGAATCACCTACACCTTTGTTTATGTGTCAGCCCATGACTGGAACAAAGCTCCATAAAGGCAGGGCTGAATCAGTTAGTGCCTGGCTGAGGGTTAACAAGTGTTTACAATGAGGAAATGAGACGGTAATGATCTCTGTGGTCTTAAAACCCAGAACTCTTAGTTGTCAAAGCTGATAGACATGGCACCTCATGTAAGTTTGGAGAGATTGCTATTTTGAAGTCCAAGGAACTTTTAAGGTCACTGCACAATCTTCTGTCTTCTTTTTTCTCTCCATAAGTTAGTTCTGCCCCTGCTCCGTGATTATAGAAGCTGAGGGAGTGGGAAAAAGCAAGCTTATACCACAAGGGAACCCAGGAGTGCCTGTTGTCTCATGGTATGATTTTGTAGGTGTCAAAACTGAGGTCCAAGTCTACACCCATGCTACTCAGAACAAGCCCAATCCCATCTGATTCAGAAGCTAAGCAGGGTCATGCCCAGTTAGTACTCAGATGGGAGACCACCTAGGAAGACTAGGTGCTGTAGGCATAAAAAATTTAAAAAAAAATAAGGGATTGTAAGCTGACAAGTTCCTTGCAATCTGTGAGATCAACAAAGGGTTGCCTCACCTAAAAAACAAACAAACAAACATAAACTGAGGTCCAAGAAGGGCAATGCTGCAGACTTAGAACTAAGTCCCACTGGAAGGACTCGATTCTCATACAATAAGACTGAAAAGTTTTGCCCTTCGAGATGTAGACCCTCCCTGGTTTTCTTCCTGTAAAAGTGAGTGTTCTGAGTTCACAGTTCCACCAGAGGCAGTTAGCCGTCAGGATCACATTTGAGGGATGCAAGAGCTAGGTGGGTGAGATTATATTAGCCAGTATAGTCTGCATACCCCTGATGATATAGGTGATGAATTTAGATGGTAACATTTTTATGGTTGCCTTCAATATGGCTTTCCATATATAATAACAATGTAAAATTAGTTTTCAAAAACATATATAAGTAAATGCAAGGAGTCAATTTAAAGTATGAAATAATGTGATTTGACTTTAGAGAAACAATGACTTAAGGTCACTGTTCTAAAAAGACATCTCCCCTACAAGCCTGTGGTAAATCATGGACGTGGGGCAAGGCATTGCCTGTCCTAGGAAAACCCTGTTTGAGTGACAGACATCTTAGAGACCACTAGGCCAATCCTTTATGTCACAGATGAGGAAATTGAAGCCAGAGCTGAGGTCATAGAGGAAGAATAAGCACACACCTTCTCAGAAGGCCTTGTTTTAAATCACTTTTCCTCTCAGACCCATGGGGTACAGGGCTGGGCCAGTCACCTAGATCCCCATTCCTACCTGTGATGTGGAGAAGCACTCACTGGGTGAGATTTTAAGAACAGTTGTCTTCAAAATTACCTAAGAAGCTTTTAAAAAATTTAGATGCCTGGGCTGCATCCCTAGAGATTCTGACTGGGTCATTTGATTTGGGGACAGGATTCAGGGAAATTTCTCTTAAAATCTCTCTAGCTGCCCACCCTTGACTGGAGACCAAAGAATCAACATGAGATTCTTCAATTGAACACTCCTTGGGTTTCCTCATCACTCTTCAGGATATTCTAGGCTCCTCCAATACCTAATCCACAAAGAGAGAGAAAGAGGCAGAGACAGAGAGACAGAGACAAAGAGACAGAGACAGGGAGAGATAGTTAGAAAGAGACAGAAGAAGGAGGAGAGGCAAGAAGAGAGAGATAGAGCAAGTACTCATGGGAGGCAGGTCTGGCTTGGATTTCTGGCTATACCACAGACATTTACAAAATGGGTTACTCAGAGCATCATCCTTAACTTTGAGATTCAATGGCCTCGTAGATAAAATGATGGTAATATTAACCGGTATCTCAATAAATTGTAGTGAGGGTTAAATGAAATAATCCATGTATAGGGATTAGCACAGCATCTGGCACATGTTGAGCTCTCAATAAATACTAATCCTGAGCACCATCATTTTTATCATTAAAGCCAACAGCCAGAATGATCCTGTTGTTAAGAGAAGCCATGGACTCAGTTGGAATATTTCTCAGGGAAAAGAAGGAGTTCATTAAATGGCTTGGAGTTAACATGGCGGGAGCTAGGGAAGAGTGGCACTTAATTCCTTGTATTCCTGGGGGGGAGGGGTCTTTTTTGGAAGAGATTTGCATTTGCTTTGGTTGATTGCAATTATGCTGTCCTTCTCCATGCTGAAAATAAAATGAAACCTAGCAAAGTTCCAGGTTTAATCGACATTTCCTGGGATCTGTTATTATATTGCTGTGATTTTTCTGTGCCACTAATGAGCCTGTGCTAGCTGATTATCTAAATGTCTCTTCCATCACTATTCCATTATTAATAATCAGATATGATTGTCATAGCCAACAGCTTGAACATGAAACAGGCAGGGACAACTCAGAGAATCTAACAGATGGACAGATGGCCAGGGTGGGGTGGAGTTGGCCTAGTGGGCAGGGTGTGCTGGTTGCCAACCTGGTTTTTAGAGTAGGTAAGAGAAGGGATATAGATGTTAATTTGATAAGGAACAAAACCAAGGAGTGGTTGTCCTGCTAGAGGAGGCAGTGGGCCAGGCATGGTGACAACTGAGAGGTCAGAACCTAAAAATCTAATGAGGGGAACGGTTCTCTATAAGTTGGTGGGTTCTGAGTCAAGAACTCTTAATTCTCCTCCTACCTAGAGACTCATGAGAAATATAAAGAAACAAAAACTAACATTTCTAGGTTAATGAAGTCTTATGAGCCTGGGAAATGGGAAAGGACTGAAGTAAAAGGCAGGGTAAGAAGACCATGCAGGCATGGGGGTTCATTTTCAGGAGGTAGTGAGCACCTCTCTTCTTCTCTGATTAGCCGAGATCCCCAGAGCAGGGGCTTGCTTACATTGCAGTGAGGGGAGCTGGTGAGCCTAAGGGAAAGCAATCATTTGTCCTAGACATAGGGAGAACCATGTCTGCATACCAGGACTGGGTAGGGTGGCCTCAACAGAGTCTTCCTAGCCCAATCTTTAACCAATTGCCCCCCTTACCTCAGAAGGACAGGAAAGGAACCCATATGCTGGTGCTATGAGAAAAAAATAGAAAAGTTTTCTGAAAACTGCTAGTATTGACTCATATTGGTCTTCTTTAGCAATGGTAATGATCTGGGCTCCTAAGTCTGATGAGGAAGAGCTTCTTCACCCCCTGTATTGCCACTATGGTCAGGCTTCCACTTGTATCCAGAGAGCCCACATGTATCCAGCCTCTTCCCCAATTCCCCTGCCTTTCAGAAGGTGTCCTTTTTTGAGAATACCAGACATGATGAGGTCATATTAGGTGCTCAATTGCTGCCAAAAATCATTCTTCAAAGATCAGAGTTGTGCTAATATAAAGTGTAAGCCAGTCATAGGAGAGAGGAGGGGGTAAACTAATGAAATGGAGGGGGAAAACTCAGGACCAGAAGAGAAGGAATTGACAGTTTGAACAAGATTATGTAACAGAAGAATTGACCCCAAGGCTGTCCCCTCTGCCAGTGTTTGGCATAGGGGCTGCTGAGGTTTCTCAAAGCCTGTGGTGGGAGCCACCTGTTCTGTTACCCTTGCTGCCTCCATCTTGCTGTCTCCATGGCAAATAAGCAAATGGTGGAGTGAAGGGGGCCTCCTGAAGCTGTGGTTTCCCAGGCAACACTCAGGTGGCAGCCCATCCAAGACTGCGAACACTAGTTTGTCCCTACCACCACCGCGCTGCGAAGCTTTTTCAAAGCAATGGAGGCTTCTGCCCACATAGCCACCCACAGTCCTACCAACATGCACAAGGTGCCCCTCTATTCACTGCAGCTTCTGCATGTGGGGTCCTGGCTGCCTGTCCATTTACAGCACCCACCCTGAACTGTCCACCATACAAGAGACGAGGCTGACCAACAGAGACGTGCTTGAGGAGTGCATGCAGAAGGCAGGGACCCTTGGCATAGGCAGCCTGAAGACTCCTCCTCCAATCTTCAAGGAGGACTGAAGAAATCTGAGGCCAGAGCTCTAACTAAGAAAATGCCCTTCTCCTCCCCTGTTCTCCTCATGACCTTGGGCCAGTCAGTTATAAGAATTTTGATGAACACAATCATAATAATTCTGTTTTGCATTCTTTTGTCCTCTTTAAGTAAATAAAACAGTTATTATTATCATCTCCAACTTATAGAAGTGAAAGCTGAGCCTCACAAAGATTAAGTGACCTACTGAGAGCCACTCAGTTGAGAAATGTCAGGCCCAAACCCAATATGCCATAAAAATGTCTGGTCTGAGGATTTCATGATCTCCAAAGATTGAGCTGAGCTAAACCAAGTGAAGAGATGAAGACTAAGAAACCAAATGGGGTATCCTGGACTGTGCTGAACACAACTACAGAAGGTGGGCTGAAAAGCAGAAGGTGGGCTGAAATAAGGAAAGGGAGGCACCCAAGGCTTTTGTCTCAGCAAGCTTGGAGGCTAGGACACGGAGGCTGGCTTGGCTTCTTTCTCACTCTCTTACGCAGGTTTTCTCAACTGCCTCCTGGATAAGCAGAGAAGAGACAGGTCTGTGGCTTTCCTCAGCATCTACTGGAGTTTCCTGGAGAGGTGCCAACCCTACCAACATGCTAGAAACAAGCATTGGCTCCAGAGCAGTAACCTTGAAGCCAGCAGAAGTGGTTTCCAGCAAGACCGACCCTGTTGCCCCCTGCATCAGATATGGACTACCCAGGACCTCTTCACACCTTTCCTGGGAGAGAAGCAGTTGTGTTGGTTGTAATTAACATTCTCCCAGGAAAGAATTTTTTTTCTGGCAGCTGCTTTCCACATCTTATAATCTTTGTCAGGAAATTTAGATTGCACAGATTTTCCAGAGTCTGTTTCACACCAGGCACAGTCATTTACCTTTATGTTGTCTCATGTGATCCTCATCACAGCCCTCCAGGGTTGGGAGGGTAGGACTATACCAATTTTAGAAACTAGGAAACTGAGGCTCAGATGCTTTGGGTTAGTCAGTTCCCCATAGGTAGTAGCTCCTAAGGGTCAGAGCTGGGATTTAAAACCTTTGATCTCAAGTCCTGCATCCTGTCTCCCTGATAATTGGCCATAGCTCTATAAATAGTGCAGTCACTTTATTCTATGGATGAAGCAAATGGCTCTGCAGCCTCTGCCTGATGAACTCTGCAGCCACTTCTCTGAGCCAGGGACTAGCCAGAAATCCAATGAGGGAGGCCTGGTGTCACTCCACCCACTCCCCTTCAACCTGCCCACAGGCCCAGCCTGCCCTTAGAGTAGATCTGGAAGATTCCTCAGTCCTTGTCATTCTGTCTTCCTCAGCCCCTTCTGCTTTGGTCTTGAAATGTTGAGTTGATTATATTTTGTGCTCAATCATCAGAAATAATCAACCTGTAATTAAGAGCATCTCCCAGCTCTTACCAAGCTTTCCTCAGCACCCCCCTTCAAGAGTTTAGCCACTCTACTTCCCTCTACCACCACCCTCTTGCCTTTCCCTCCCACCCACCTTTCAAGAATGGAATTGTTTTAATTAGATGTCTCTGTTCCAAATGACCGGTTTGTAGTAATTATATTTAGTGTGGCAATCGTGGTTTAAAAATGATTTAAATAGGAGAAGTCTCCAATTTATTAGGTGTCAAATTTCTTGTGGTGAATTTTTACCTGGAAGCTGGTGCTTAGACATGGAGAGTGCAATCTCTGCCACCCTGGGTGGGCAGTAGTCCTGAATTATTGACGGTTTGTGGATGTAGTTGAGAGATTTAACTTTTATTAAAATAAATAAATCTTGCAACAGCAGTTTGGCTTCCAGGGTGTCCCACCTGATGTGGCAGAGAAGAGCAAAAAGGGTCACCACCCAGAAAGAAGTTCTGGAAGAAGAGTGTGAGCTTCAGGACTCATTGCCTGAAGCATTTCCATGCAAGTTTTTGTTTTCTGAGGCAAGTTTTCTGAGGAAAGTCAACATCGTGCGTACCTGTTCATCCTTTTTTAGTTTTGTAAAGAGCCTTGTTGAAAGCTGATGGTGGGTAGTGTTCAGGACTTCTGACTCTGTAAATAACCTGATTTCAAATCTGGGGCTTGTTCCTTTCTGCCTGTATGATTTTGGAAGATTAGTTGGACTTTCCAAGCCTCAGTGGAGAAATTCCTGACATAATACATGTAAAGCCCTTTGTCCAGAGCTTGGTAAATAGCAAACACTCAATAAATGACAGCTATTGCCATTATTACTATTACTTAGCAGCTCTTAACTTATTAGATCCTCCAGACCCTGTGTGACACACATGGTGTCAGTGTCCCCATGAAGAAATGAAGGCCTGAACAGGTGAAGTGCTGCCCCACAGTCATACTCTAGGTAATGGAGCTGGGTCAAAGCCTTAGGACCCCCTTCTGGCCCCAGCACCCTTTCCTAGGTATACACCCACAAATAGAAGATCCCAGGAAGAAGCAAGAAAGTCATGGCAACCAAAAATAGTTAGAAAGGCTCAGATCTGAAACTAGGAAGACCATCTTGATACAAAAGGTATTAGGAAAAAAAGAAGTGACGTAGGAAAGCATAATTGACCCTTTTCCTTTCAGAATGTAGAGGCTTCAATGTGTCATGGGCACAGCCTCTCTGGGTCCATGCTGGCAGCTAGGTATGGAGTTGTGTGTTTGCCATGTCTCCTACTGGAACATGAGCTCATGAGGGCAGGGGTTCTATCTTACTCATCCTGGGTCTCCCCTACTGCCTAGCTCCAAGAAGGGAACATAGTAGGTATGTAACAACTCAAACTGTAATCTTCTCGAGAGCAGGAACTATGTAGCTTTGTTCATTCTTAGAGGCTAACCCAATGTCTGGCACATAGTAGGTGCTAAATAATAATCTGTAAAATGACTGAATGAAAGAACAAACAAGTATTTGTTGCATTAGATGGAATGGTCTCTCCCCTCTAACCCCACTCTCAGCATGTCCATCCTTTCTGATAAAAGGGCAATGACCCAGGGGATATGTACCAGAAAAAGAACTCACTCTCCCTGGACTTACTGGGAGTTGTTTGTTGGAATCTGTCTCCCACACCCAAAATGTAAAGAATTACAAAACTCCTCACCTCCTGAAAGAATCATGGGCCTAGCTGGTGAATTAATGGCCAGGTAGAGATGGCTTGGGTGGGATAGGGAGGAGGAAGGCAGGAATAGAAGGTAGAGAAAAGGGCATCTCCCTCTGTCTGGTACTGGATCCTCCCCAGTTCTGGCTTGTGTGGTGTCTCACCCTCCTGCTCATTACCCTCATTTTTCAACCAATTGCTGGGTGAGAGGGATCTGGACTTCCTTTTGCTTATAGGCCCCTGTCTGAGACTGGGAAGATATAGAAAACAGATAGTAGTCTTCCCCAGTTGTGTGAAAAGAATGTTTGTCACTAGGTCAAAGCACAGAAGCCCATCGTGCTAGATTCCACTCCATCGTGGTAAATGTGGGGGAGGGTCTGGGGGCCATGTTTCTCTTACTCATTGCTGTCTCCTGGAAACAGGTTTTAAATTGTTCTGGGCATCATTAAGGAGAAAATCAAGGACCTCCTGACATCAAGGACTTCAGGGAGCTGTTAGGAGACTTGAAGATGAAATGCAACTTCACACCATCAAATGAATTTTGAATTTGAATTTATACAAGCTGCTTGTCTCCTCAAGGTAATTGTCTCCAGACAGGAGGTCGATCCTCCTTTGCCTGTGCCCCACCCACATCCCCTATTATTATCTGTTCAGTCCTCACCTTGGCACTTTGTCATTAGATGACTAACCATTTGGTGACCTTAGCGAGGGTTTTGCCAGCAAGAGTTTGCTGATTGAAGGCTCTCGTCTACGAAGCTGGAATGATGTAGCAAAACCCTGAGTTTCCAGCTGCAGTTTTGCCCCAATCTAGCTTCTGGACTAGCCACAATCTCTGAGACCTAGTCTTTTCTTCTGTGGCATCAGATAACTATAATATTTGCTGAGGATGCCTTGTGAACAGGGTCCAGGGCATTTCCTCTTTACTTCCCTAGTCTCTGCACAGCACTTGGCCCAGGGTAAGTGCCGAATGGGTGAAGGGTTATCTGAAGCTGACCCTTGGGAGTTTGGGAGCATTGCAGTACTCTACAGCCATGAGGGAGGGAATCATTCCTGCCCCAGTGTGCATCTCCTTTAATGGACCCTCTTCTCTCCTGGGTATTCCTGAGTCAAGCAAATCTGCCTCTCCCACCTGCCTGCTCCCTATCTCACACAACCCCCTCAGCCTACTTTCTCCTCTGCCCCCGTGCAACAGAACTGCAGTCACCTGCTTTCTCTTCTCCATCAAGCTGCTGTTCTTCTGTCTCCACAACCATGTCTTGGACCCATCTTGTCTGACCCTACTGGTCCCACCATGCCATTCCTCTGTGCTTGTTCCTCCCACCCCATATGCCCATCACCCATGAATGACAGCACCCTGCTTGCCATTCCCCTGTACTCATCCTACCCCATCAACATTCTCCTGGACTCCTTCTAGCCAGGTGCATGACCTCTTCTAGCCATGCTCTCCCTCCCTGCATCCCAGAGTGAGCTTTCTGAATTGACAACTGACCATGTGACTCCCTAGCCTATAATCCCTCAGAGCCTTAGGATTATCTTTTCTTCAGAGACAGTGAATATTTGTGCACCAGACACTCTGGATAAAGTACTAATTCCTGGGCATATATATACCAGGTCCTTCCTGACCTGGCCCTTCTCTCTGCTCCTGCACCTCCCTGAGCTCCAGGCACAAGACTTACTGGCATGTGTCTGAGTGTCTCAAGCACTCTCATACACTCCTTCCTCTGACATGCTCTTTCTTTTCTCTTGGCTTCATCAACTCATCTTCTAAGACTTGGTTCTGGTATCATCTCCCCCAAGAACCCTTCACCAACTAGGTTAAATGCTGCCCATGGTGACATTTGTCATCCCAGATTCTAAGCACATGCTCCCCCACCCCCCAAGTCTTCCCTGTGCTTTGAGCACATGAGGGAGGGCCACATCTTATACCTCATCATCTTTCCAGTGCCCCACAAATAGTAGGCTCTCAGAAAAGTCATTCTGAATGAAAAACTATATTCACTGGCTCCTGTTTACAATCTTTTCTATTTTTAAGTTTCTTTTTAATTGTATGTTCTACAGTAGAGACGGGCCTATTGAATAATGACAGCTATAATTTGTTAAGTGCTTATTATTTGTTAAGCATCTGCTAAACTCTTAACATTTATTATCTTATTAAATCCTCATTATGTGAGATAGGTATTGTTAAGCATTATTATCTCCATTTTACAGATAGGGAAACTGAGGCTCAGAGAGGTTAACTGCCAAAATTCACACTTGAACCTTAGGTCCAATTCTAATGCTTGAACACTTGGTCACTGGACTACACTGCCACCACCCATCCCCTGGGTTTACCTACCTGGCCTAACCTCTTGAGGAGGAGGCTCAGGTGCCCCAACTCCCTAGCCCAGGCTTGGTCTCCATAGTGCTCTGTGGTTGCTGTTCCCATGTGCTGGATGCTCTCTGAACCAACAGCAGAGGAAAGGCTTGTCAGCCCAGTCTAGGCTGGCTTTTTCTTGGGAGCAACCCAGGACTGACTCTGGAAGGGGGTGGGGGAGGGTAGCCTGAAGGGAGGATGAGCCCAAACTACCTCCACACTGGATAACTATTGAATGACTATGAGTCAGAGTATTAGGGTGGGTGGAGAGCTTTGAGGTCTCCCAGGAGATTCAGTTAATTTCGACTCTGAGATGGAAGTGCAGCTAAATGACTAGAAAGCTCCTGTGAGGGGAGCACTTAAAGTCAAGGCAGCTAAACTCGGACAGACAGTTCCACCTCATGCCCAAGATCAAATAACTTACCAGGACATTCTGGAGGAAGCAGCTTCTAATTCACCCCCACCCCCACCCCCAACACACACACACATAAGACTCACTGCTGAGCTGGTCAATCACCACCAGGTAGGGAGTCAGCATCCAACAATAGGGAGGAAAAAAATGCTTCAAAGTCTGTCTGGGCCTCAGGAACCCACACATTTTTTCCAGCTAGAAACTCATTGGGGAAGCAAGTTCCAGAATTAAGGAAGCAGAATTTTCCCTGGTCATTTCTGATAAGAAGTATCCCCAAGGGAACTGCTAGATAGCTATCTAGGCTAGCCAAACATGTCCTGCAGGGTGGTCTAGTTGGGCCTGTCACTTTTGACTTCCTGAGAAATTGCCATGAAGTGTAGGATATGACACCAAGAAACAGGAAACTAAAGTTTTTCAGAAACCTCTCCTGGAGGGAGAATTTTCCCCCAGGAGTTAATGTGCTTATTATAACAAGCACATTATAATGTGCTTATTATAACACTCATAACATCTTATATTCGAGCTTGCATTTGAAGACTTAAAAAAAACCAACATGGTGTAGAGCAGGTAGCTGGGGATCTCGTTAAAATGCAAATTCTATTTCACAGATCTGCCAAAGTGCCTAAGATTCTGCAATTCTTACATGCTCCCAGGTATTGAATCTATAGGTCCAGGACAGTGTAGCTTCACTATTTACTGTCTGCAAGACCTAGAGCATATTATTTAACATCTCCAAGGCTCATTTCCTCATCTGTAAAATGGAGACCTACCTCAAAGACTGCCGAGGGGGCTAATGAGATAAAGTGTGTAAAGTGCTCAGTAAGTAGGGGAAGGCTCATGGTCAGGTACCTAACAGGAGTAGCTGTTGAATGCATATGTCTCCTCTCCCCTCATTCAAAGTGATTTTGCACTCTGTTTCATTTCAGACCATGAAGCAAGTGCAGCAGATACTGTTCATTCCACTTCATAGATGAGGAATCATTAACCCAGTGAGTTAGTGGCAAAGGTGGACTAGAATCTGGTTTAGTGTTCTTCCCACCACAACACTGTCCTTCCCAGCCAGAAGAGAGATTTATGTGTCCACCAAGAGTAGCAAGTTGATATTGATAGTGAAAATCCTAACAATGCTGTAGAAATATGTGCAGGGTTCTCACTGGGCATGTAGCCACTGCTGGTAAAGGGGGCCTTTGGAGTCCTGGGAGAGAGCTTAGAATTGGAAGACAATGTTCCTATTACATGGCTCCCTCTATGGGCCTGTCTTCACACTGATCTCAACAAGCATTTCAGGAAAGAATAAATGCTTGAACCGTCATCCTCCAAGATGTGCAAGAAAGCAAGTAAATCAGAAATAAAAGGTATGCTCTTGATGTTTCCTTGGTGAGCTACGGGTCTTTTACTCTCCCTGATCCTAGTTCTCAGAAAGATCTACATAGGCAGCATTCAAAGAAGAGAGCAGGAGGGGCCCCTGGCCAGGCGCCACATCTGGCTGTCACAAATCTGAGGAAGTTGGAACAGTTCAGCACATTCTTCTTTTATTCCCCCCCATCCACGTGTGGAATACAACTTCTTAACTGTCCTGCTCCCCTGCTCTGGATCAGGCCCAGGAAAAGTAGTTGGGTTTCCTGGAACCTCTTATACATCATTTCATTTATCCTCTCAGGGCATTCTTATTGCCGAGTTGTTGAACTCATTGATGAAAAAGAGCAACAAAGATCCAGAAGACAACAGAAGCCACATTAGATTCTAGTCCAAGGATATGGTTCTGTGCACTGCCTGATGTTCTGAGGTTCAGCCCTGTTCAAGTTGAGGCCTCCTATTCCCACTGGATTACTTGTCAATAAGGGTATTCCAGACAGCATTTATGGATTTAATACTTCTATTACAGCCATTTGTGAGTGTTCCCAATGGCCTTCCACATGTAGCCTTTAGTCATTCTGCTAAGTCAGGAAAATGAACCCCGTGTTCTGTGAGGCTGATGGGCAGCCATTAGCTCCTCAGTAGTGGAGAGGCAAGCTCAGGCCCTGCCTTGCTTCTAAGTCTAGTGAATTTTCACAGATTCCTTGAGAGGTTAGTACTGTCCTTGTTTTACAGATGAGGAAATGAGACCACTGCATGGCATTGTGCAATGGAAATTTGGAGATTTGAGAGACTGTAGGGTTTATGTTCCTCAAGAATGTCCAGAGTCTCCTGTATCTTACTTATAGGGAATTCTCAACACTTGTGGGAAGGAAGGAAAAATGAAGACTAAATTTGTCATACAGTCATGACTTTATAGAATTTCTAGAAGAAACATCCAACCTGTCCCCTTTGTGGTCATGAGGTACAGGAAAAGACATCATAGCCCCACTGAGCCCCTTCTAGCAGATCAGGGGCTAGTTGCCACAGGATTTCTTGAATATTCCACTAGAAGTCCATAACATTGGTTGGGCAGCAGGCACCCCTGCAACCTTAGATTTCCAGCACCCCAGTTGTCAGGCATTCCCTAGTTCCAGCACTACTCAGGCAAGGGCAGATACTCCAGGTTCTATTATCAGCATAACAATCCAGGCTGACATGCACTTTTCCATGCCTGGTCTCATTGGATCTTCACAACACCAAGGTAGAGTAAGGAAGGTGTCAGCAAAACTGAGGAACAGAGGCTAGGCATTCTGCCCAAGTCACAAGAAAGTGAGGATTCTAAGTGAAGTCTTCCAAATTTGATGATAACATGGAACTTCTCTTAATAACCAACCTGCATGTTCTCCAGGACACCTGACAAAATGCAAAACACTTCCATGGCTATGATCTTGTTTTAATTTCATAACAACCTCATGAGGCAGACAAAGGTAAGTAATAGTCTCCCCATTTTACAGATGAAGAATTGGATATGCTCAACTTGTGCCCAGGTAGTTCTGTTAGGGGAGGTAGGGAGGTTGGGTTAGATGTCAGGAAATGCAGATGCCATGTGTCCAGCCAGACTTAGGGACTCTATTGATGGACTTCTAGTGGACTATTTAAAACATCCTTGATATAATGATTTTACCACTTTCACAGAAGGCTGTTAATTAAATTAATTAACCTTGTTAAATGGGCTTTAGAGGGATTCCCTAGAGCAACACAAAGATCTAGACAAGATGCAGGAGGGAGCAGCTAACTTCCAGAAAATTGCAATACCCCAATATGCTCTCTCCAACAATTAAGGTGCCTACTCAATGCTTGAACATCTTTGCTTGCCTCCCTGGAAAGAACACTATAGCCAATGAGTGCCTTTTGCAACTGTCCTTGACCTAAAAGAGCAGGGCTTACTGGTATGTTTTATGTATGCCTGTGTATAAGAATGAGCATGACTAATATGTTCCCTGTGTGTATAGACATTTCTGCGTGTGTGTATGTAGACTGCATCACATGGGAACCTGTGACCATTAGAAGTCATTCCCCACCTGGGCCCATGCTCAAAGAACACACAGCCATCTCCTTCACCCTTGGTCTATCTTATCTCTGCAGCCTGCTATTTTGGTGAGTTGACAAATGCAAACATCAACTCCACAGCAGGCCAGGGCAAGCAGGTAATTTATTAAATATTACTTAAAATAATTCTCCAGCCTCTTGCTCCCTCCTTTGTTACTCTCTGATTTTTAATTTGTTCCTCTTCTTTCTGTTTCTTGTTTTTCTGCCTGAAGATTGACAGCCTCCTGTTAATACAGCCTCAGAGACACCAGGTGCTAGTGGAACTGACACCACACTGCCTCAGCCTCCATCCCAGAACTAACTGCTTTGCAGCTGATTTGGGTGTCACTGCAGTTGCTTCTGTCTGTGTGGTAATGCAGCAGACTGATGAATGAGGCTGTATCCCCCACACTGCAGAATGCTCAGGAAGCAGGAATACATACATTATGATCTACTGAGTTATGGACTAGCTAATGAAACTCCTGTCAGTGAGCCCTCAACTGCCCTAATTTGGCCCTGTTCCCAATTCTCTAGACTTAAACTTGTCATGTCTTGTGACCTTGTGCACTGGTCTTCTGTCCTCTCAAGGGGTTTAAAGAGAATGGGATGAATTAGCATTCTCTGTCATCTTCCAAGGTGAAACAATCCAGGCCATCCAATGGAAAGAGAATTCCATTACTGGGAAATAACATTAAAGTATCCTTTTTGCCAAGTGCAAGACTAGGTGCTTGAAACTTCATTGTCTTATTTAATTCTGTACAATAGATATTTTTTCCATTTAGAGATAATTGAGAACAAGAGAAAACTGAGACTCAGAGGAGTCAAACAGCCTATCATTGATCATTTTCTCAGTTAAAGTTCATAATTGCCCACAACAAAAACTGACTCCAGCTAACTTCAAAAGAAAAAAAATTTTGAGGGAAAGATATCAAGAGCATGCATAATATATGGGAAGCTTAGAACACATGCGTAGACCAAGATGGCAGTATGAGGGCAAGATTACACCAGAAAGAGTCTGCTGAGAGACTGCACTAGATGCTAAATCTTAGTCTGGCCACTGCTAAAATGCATTTCAAACTCTTCCTTTGTCTTTATGTCCTTATCTTAAAAATCTAAATTCCCAAGTGATATTATCTGAGGGTTCATAGGCCATGTGCCTACAACCTTGCTGCCAGAGAGCAGGGCACCTCTAGTGGATCCTGGTTCCTACCAAGAATCACTTGATGGGTTCCCAAAATACAGAAAAAGGGTTCCACAACTAAGTAGCCATCACCCAGTGAACTATAAAACCAGACCAATGTTCCCAGACCTCTCACAATTGGTGAGAGGCCAAGCAAGTACAAAGCCAGGTCTTCCTGGCTCCAAATTGTGTGCTCTTTCTGCACGACCGGGCTGAAGTTCAAAATATTTAACTGGTAGGGCAGTGACTCTGGCCAATCAGAATAGATGCCACCAGAAATAGAGAATTTGGCATGGCAATACCCATCAGCTGAATATCAGTCTACACACATATAAAACAAAATTAGAACTCAGGGCTCTTGGCTGCCCAGGTCAGAAGCCCTTGCTATTAGGACCAACCTTCTAAAACTCTTCCATTAAAAAATGATAATATTTGATGGCACACTAAAGTAAATTTGAGAAAAAGAAAAGAAAGAGAAAGAAGGAGAGAAAGAGTAAAAGGCATATTGTTACATTATACTTTCTTTATATTATATCATTATGATTAAAAGAAAATAAAATCTCCCTGGATTCCAGGCTTTTGACCAACTGAGTACTTGACATCTCCACCTTGGTGTAAATAGCTCAAAAATACCATGTCTATATCTAAATACCTGGTCTCTATAGTCACCACCAACTTGCTCTTCCTGAAGTCTCTCTTAACACAGTTAATGTCTTCTTATCCTTCTAGTTGCTCAGGTAAAAATTTTTGGAATTATATTTTACTTTCTTCCATATTCTCTATCCTCTTCATATCCTATGTATGTGTCAGATACATATATACATATATACATATTCTACCTCTAACTTTAGAATACATTAATAAACTGACCACCCTGACTGCTATCATTTTGTTCCAAACAAATTATCACCTCTCTTGGATTATTACAATAGCCTCCTAACAAGTCCCTCTGTTCTGGCCTCCACCCCTTCAGGCTTTTCTCAATACAGTGGCTAGAATGTCCCTTTAAATGCCTGTCAGATAATGTCACTCTTCTGCTACAAACACTGTATGGCTTCCCAGCTCACTCAGATTCAAGAGCAACTTTTTAAAAATGTCCTACAAGTTTCCTCGCAATCTGATCTGCATCACCCCCCTGAACTCATCTTTAGCTACTCTCTCCCATGCTTACTTCTCTTTGGCCAGAAAGGCCTCCTTGCTGCTCTTTGAACATGTTAAGCTTGCTCTGCCTCTGAGCCTTTATCCCTGGCTTTTCCTCTGCCTGAAAATTCTTCCCCGTATGTCTACATGGCTTAATTTCTCACCTCCTCCACATCTTTGCTTAAATGTCCTTCTCAATAAGGCCTACCCTGACCACCTTATTTTCTCAATCTAGTTAGCTCTGCTCATTTTTTTCCCATAATACTCAGCACCTCACATGCTATATTATTATTTATTCTTTGGTCTCTCTTCACTAAAATGTCAACTCCACAAATACAGAGGTCTTCATCTGTTTGTTCAGGGATATATTCCCAGAGCTAGAATATTTCCTGACTCTTGAATCATATTTGTTGAAGAATAAAATAAAAATACAAAGCATCAGGAATGATATTAAAATTTTAATTTTTCATATAGTTTAGAGTTTGGAAATTTAAAATCATTTCTAATTCTTGAATGATAACTTAATATTGTTTCTATAAATATAATTTCTTATATGCAGTTTTATGTTTGACATGTCTCCATGTAATTCTTGTTTCAGGCTTTTATTGCTGATCTCCTCAAATTCTGACTAATTTCCATTGATAAGAAACTTTATGTGTAAAAGTCAGCAGCACATTCAGAATTTTACAGCAGTTGAAATTATATTTAAAGAATTTCAGAGCTCTTTTTTCTTTTTCATTGACAAATGTAATGTTAAAATATATTGTGATAATGCTAATGGATTTAAATGCTATCAAACTTTTTCATGTCAAGTATTTTAAAATAATGCTGAGACTCTAATCCATGGTAAGTGTATGCCTTGTTAAAGCAGCTATCCTGTAGCTAGCTTAGATATCACTAAAAGGGCACAGGAACTGTAAATGTTTAGAAGCATTTGATATTTGTGAAGATAGATAGTTGGTCCCCTGTCTGGAGCTGAATCTACCAGCAATCCTGCCCAGCCTTCCCGCCCCCCACCCCTGCCTAGCAACACCTTGAGGTCTGCACCATATGCTTAGGTACTTAGAGCTAAAAAAAAAAAAAAAAAAAAAAAAAAAAAAATCCTCCAGCGACTAAAAGGCGGTGGCGGCTGGTTTTGAGTAATCCAGGTGCAAAGGCATGTCCTGCACCATGTTTAAGCACATCACAGTGCAGCAGAATGTGATAGAGCTGCTCAGAGTCACTGCCAAGGGAGCCCACAGGACACACCATCATACCCTGCTCCACCCCTGCTGTTTTCCAAGGACTCCTTCAGCACTCCTTCAGCATGTCGAAAGCTCTGCTTGGGAACATTTGGGCTGAAGCCCCACTTATATGTAAACCAGCTGTATCTTTGGGTGGGTCACCTTCACTTTTCTGAAATTTGGTTTCATCATCTATAAATATGGTGGATGTGTGAATAAAATTAATGCTTGTCAAGAATCCCGAGGATTCCAGGGAAGTGCTTTGGGGAATAATTTGAGATGAAGTAGAAATAGAAAGGGTCTGAATGAGAAAGACCTTTCCTCATCTCCGTCTTCAAACAGAACACCTCCACTTTTACCCGGTTGCGTTATTGATAGGCCATAGAAGATTTTAACAAGAATTTGAAAACCAATGCATCTACCAGGAGAGAAAACAGGCCTTTCCATTGGCCCTTTGTTCACTAAGAAAATCATTCTGAACAGACTTTTTATATATTTTATTACAATAAAATCTTTAAAAAAATAAGAATAAGATGAAGAACCTCCAAAGTGGCTGTGGGAAGGGATTTTCTTGATAGTGGGTGGATGGCCCATGTGTCTTGTCTCTGTGGCTAAGAGTCATCTTCCCTCTGGGATCTTCCTATGTGACTGCTGCTAACACTAACCTGCTTTCTCTTAACACTCAGCAAAGTATGAAAGGAATCCTTCCCTTTCTTCTCCATGACATAGAGAAGACAAAGTTTGGAACTTGGTTCAAATAATATTTTATTATTAGTTAGGGAATAGCAAAGGCAAAAGCACAGAGAATGTAATGCAGTTGGGCAACCTGGTTTACTAACTGTAACTGGCCTGTCAGAGCTTGAAGATTCTATTCATCTTATTGGTCCCAAGAGTTCCATATGTCTGAATTTTCCTCCATGGGGCAGATATCATTTTAATGACTATGCTCTAGCACAGCCCAGATAAGATATTTATCATCCTCAATATCCAGGCCTATATCATGCACCTAAGTCTCCCTTACAACTGCAGGTATCTTTTGAAAAGGCCTTTTTGTTTGATAGCTGTACTACTCATCTTTATCTGGTAAGATTCCACATTCTTACAGGTGTCCCCCACAGCTTAACTCTATGACAACAGCACAAATAGTTACAACAAAAGATGGATTCATGATGGGGAGCAAAGATCAGATTCGAATGTAGGGCACTGGACAGGACAACAACAGGGTTTTGGATCTATCCAGGTGTACTTCCCAAGGTACCTGTGGGGAAGGAAGAGAGAATCTGTTGCCCCAGTGCTCTTATGTGACAATCAGAGCAGAGAGTTCAGGTGGGGTTGAGCACTCCATCAGCACCTCCAATATTTCTATTAAGAATTCAATGCCCACAGTGGTGGCTTTGTTCTGCTCAAAGGCAGCCTGACTCTCTGGCACCTGAAGCCCAAGTCCCCTCAAAGGTCAATTGTAGCTTCTAAAAGCTTAGGGACAAAAATGAAGAAAATGCCAGAGCCCAACACTTCTCCTTTCCTAAGACTCTAAGAATTTCATGAACTCTTTTGTTTGCTTATTTATCCTGTTGCTTCAAATTAGAAGTGAAAACCAGAACAAAGAAACAGGATACATTCCTCAGGATAAAATTACCTAAGCAGCCTTGGGGTTTGATTTTTCCAAGACAATTTGGAGTCTGTTATACTGTTGCAACACATCAAATACTCTAAGACTTTCCTTTCATCTACTAGCCTCAAGAGTAGTGTAAAGTCCCATTCAGGAGAAAGAAAGACTTGGCCCTTTTTGGTTTTCTGGGGTCACTGCAAGCCTTCTCAGGTTTCCACGGGCAGGTTTTCATACTTAGGAAATCATCCTGAATCCTCATCACAAGAGAAAGTGACCAGGAAACAGGAGAAAATGGGTGCTGGAAGGAGGTTGCTGATCTGAGATGGGTTCATCTCCCGTTATTCTTTTATCCCACCTTGAGGCTTTCTGTTTTAAATCTTGCCTGCTTAGATAAGGCTTGGAGGGGTGCAAAAACCCATGGCATCCTGTCAGAAGAATGACTTCTGCTTATTATCTGTCGCTCTTCGGCAGGGTATTTCAGTCCTCTGAGCCTCTGTTTCCTCCTGTTTGAAATGGGGTAATACTATCCCATTTATTCTCCTCTCATGGTGGTGGTGAGAATCAAATGAGATAATGCCTATAAAAATTCCTATGAAATGATAAATGCTTTCCAAAAAAGTTTCCAAGGCATGTATGCACACACACACACACACACACACACACACACACACACACACACACACACAAGTGTATTTATTGCATATGATCCATTGGACAGAGAAAGAGCTGGCTCCCACAAGGTGTCATTCAAGTTTGCTGTGTAAATTGCTACACCTGAGGCCTGGAGATCATCAGAACTCAAATAGATGGAAGGGGATTAGGAGGAAGGCCAGTCTTTGAAGTAACTATACTCTTTGTCTACTCTATATCATAAAAGAAAGCAGGAGACCAGTGGTGTAGCCGGGCTCTGACACCAGGGAGAGAAAAGTTGCAGGCATGACCTATGCTAAAAAGTACACCTGGAAAGGAGCTACTTCCACTCAACTTGCTTTAACCAATCTCCTTCTAACTTCTCATTGGTGTTCTAAAGGTGTCCAGGAAAAGCAGGCACTTCCCACCTGTGCTCTGTCCCCTCTCTCCCCTTCTCCAATCTCACTGTCAGCTAGGTTTCTGAGAAAGAGAATTGAATTGAATTCCACAAGGATTTATCCAACCTCTCCTATAATATTTCACATTTTTTATGGTGATATCTATTTGATAAAACTCTTTTAGATAGATTACTTCCCTTTGATTCTCACTATAATATTGAAAGGCAGGCAGCAGATAAATTAATATCCTTAATTTCCCAGAAAAAGAAAACAAGAAAGGAGTTAAGTGATTTGCCTAAGGGCACTCAGCTTGTCAGGTAGAGCTAGAATGTATGAACAGGACTTGGAACACATATATTACAATCCTTCAGCAGCTCCCTCAGGTTTGAATTCCACCTCCTTACCAGAGCATATGAAGCTAACAATGATCTGCATTTTACCTCCCTCTACTGCAAAGACTCCGTAACTTGCCCATAGGAAGGGTGTGATGCCCACTGCCCCATGTTCTCCTTCCATGCTCTGCTCTGATTGTCCTTATTTGTTTACTACCTGAGGGCTCTGCTCATCTTTGCATCTCCAGCATTCAGCATACAGCTTGGCACACAGTCCACGTTTGTTAAATAATGAATACATAAAAGAATGGACATTTTAAGTAGGGAAATGATGGAAACAGCTTAAGTGGCCCACAGCAGTAGTGGAATGGTTAAATAAACCATGATATACCTCTAGATGGAATATTATGCAGCTGAATATTATGCTGATAAAAAATTGATATTGACTTGAAAATTCTTAAGATAAAGTTATGTGAAAACCCAAAATCCAAAACTGCATATACATTATTGCCATAGCTATATAAACTGACAGGAAAGAAAAATCTCAAAAATCATGCAAGGTTAAACACATTACGACAAAAGGTAATTTTTCTTCCTTCCATCTTTTCATAGTCTCCAGGTTTTCTATAATAGACATGTATTATTATTATTATTATTACGTGGGTTTTAATTCATTTAAATTATTTTCACGTATACAGTAGATTGGTCAGATATCTATATAGTTCATAAAATGATCCCCCAATTGCTCCCTCCCTCCCCTGACCTTCCACCTAGCCAACATATTAATGCTAACTGCATTCCCTATGACATGCTCCCCATCCCTGTGGATCCATCAGCTACTAATTTGTACTTCTTTAATCCTTCACTGCATTCTCCCCACCACCAAACCCCCTCCCCTTGTCCAATATATTTGTCTGTTTTTGATTAGTTTGTTCTTTTTATTCCTTAGATTTTGCATATAAGTGAAATCATATAGTGTTCATTTTTCTCATTTAATACCTTCTAAGTCCTTCAAAGGGATATCTTTTTCCATCCCCTTCCTTTCACTTTGTGTGTGTCTGAAGTGAGTCTCTTGTAGGCAGCATGTAGGGGTCTTTTTTTCTTATCCATTCATCCACTCTATCTTTTAGTTGGAGCACTTGATTTTTTTCCATTTGAGGTACTTGTTGATAGGAATGTAGTTGTTACCATTCTTTATTCCTGCTTTTGATACGTGTTTTTTCTTCTTCAAGAAGTCCCTCCAACATTTCCTGTAATACTGGCTTGGTGGTGATAATTTCCTTTAGCTTATTTTTGTCTCAGAAGCTCTTTATCTGTCCTTCAACTCTAAATGATAGCTTTGCTGGAAAAAGTATTCTTGGTTGTAGATCTTGTGTCTTCATCTGGTCGAATATTTTTTTGACAAGCCCTTCTGTCCTGCATAGTTTTTTTTGTTGTTGTTGTTGTTTTGTTTTTGTTTGTTTGTTTGTTGAGAAATCAGCTGCCATTCATATGGGTGTTCCCTTATAAATATCTGTTTTTCTTTTGTTGCTGTTAATATTTTTTCTTTGTATTTAACCTTTGGCATTTTAAGTATGATGTGTCTTGGTGTGAGCCTCTTTGGATCCCTGATTTTTGGAATTCTCTAAGCTTCTTTGGATTGCATGTCCATTTCCTTCACCAAGTTAGGGAAGTTTTCCATCATTATTTCTTCAAACAGATGTTCAACATCTTGATTTTCTTCAGTTATGCCAATCAGATGAATATTTGGAGCCTTAATAGTGTACCATGTCTTCCTTAAATTACTTCTATAGACTTGGCATCATTTTTCTTGCCATTCTGATTGAGTATTCTGATTGACTTTCCTGTCCTCTAGATAGGTCATTTGATCCTCTTCTTTATACACTTTGTTTATTCCTTTGTTTATTCCATTCAATATACTTCTCATCTCAGATAATGTATTCTTCATTCTAGACTGGTTCCCTTTTATAATTTCCATTTCCATTTTTATGTTTTTTATCTCTTTGCAGAAGTTCTCACTGAATTTATCTACACATCCCAAAAGTTAATTGAGCAACTTTATAATCAGTGTTTTGATTTCTGCACCTATTAGATTACTTGACTCCATTATATTTGGATCTTTGTTCTGTTCTGTCATATGGTTTCTGCTTCTTTGTCTTCCCATTTTGGCTGCCTTTCTGTGTCTGTTTCTATGTACTAAGCAATGCTCCTAAGTCTTTGTCCTATTAGAACGGCTTTATGTAGTGGGTGTTTAGTGGCACAGTCCTGAGAGGTGTTCAGCTGCAGGCCAAACTTAGCCCAAGACTCTACCCCTCAGGGTCCACGTATTTAGATTCAGCAAACAATCAACAGATGCTGTGCTTACAGTTACCTCAAAAGGCCAGACCAGAAACCAAGGCTGCCTCCAGCATGAGTCTCAGCAAAGAGCACCTGATTCTCTGAGGATATATCTGAATGTGGCTTGGGTGGGGTCACAAGTTGGGCAAGGTGGGCTTTCAGGGAAGTGACCTTTGTCATCCAGTTTGATGACCTCACGGCTATGGAGGCACAGTGTCTGGTGCACTGGTAGGCGGAAGGACTCAACAGGGAATGATGGATACCACTGGCACTTCTGTACAGAGTGAGTCTCTCCTCAGCCCTCACTCTGACAGTCTCCCTGTAAGTCCCTGGTGCCCCCTGTGCACAGCCAAATGGGCACTGGTGCTAAGAGTGAGCAGGTCCATCACTGAGAAAATCCACTCATGGACATGGCCTCTTAAGAGGCATTTTCCTCTGCCACTGCTGCAGCCTCCATCTCACTCAGCAGCTTGGGGCTGGGCAGCCCCACATCCTCGCCTTGTCCTACCTTCTGCCATCTCAAGGTGTATTCTTCCTCTAGATCCCAGGTGATTGTTCCTTGCTGCTGCTCCTTGTTTCTGTTACAACTTTGATTTTGTCACCAGAGGGATGAATAGAGCCTCTATCATCTACACCATTTTTTTTCTCCCTATAGCCTTTGTTTTAAAGTCTATTTTGTCTGGTATAAGGATTGCTATGCTAGCTTGTGTGTTTTTTTTATTTTCATTTTCATGAAACATCTTTTTCCATCCTTTTACTTCTGTGTGTGTCTTTCAGTCTGAAGTGACTCTCTTGTAGGTAGCATATACAAGGGTCTTGTTTTCTTATCCATTCAGTCACCCTATCTTTTGATTGGAACATTTAATCCAGTTACATTTAAAGTAATTGTTGCTAGATATGTAGTCATTGTGATTTTATTATTCATATTTTAATCATTTTTTTTCTTAAATAAGTCTCCCTAACATTTTTTATAATATTGATTTTGTGTTGATGTAATACTGGTTTTGTTCTGATGAACTCCTTTTTTCTTGCCTGAAAAAGTCTTTATCTGTCCTTCAATTCTACATGATAGTTTTGCTGGATAGAGTAATCCTGGTTGTACGTCCTTACTTTTCATCACTTTGAATATTTTGTGCCAATCCCTTTTGACCCACAAAGTTTCTGTTGAGAAATCAGCTGACAATCTTATGGAAGCTCCCTTAAAAGTCACTACTTTTTTTTTTCCGCATTATTGATTCTCTTTGTCTTTAACCTTGGGTATTTTAATTATGATGTGTCTTTGTGTGGGCATCTTTGGGTTCATAGTTTTGGAACTCTCTGTTCTTCCTGGGCTCATATGTGTATTTTATTCACCAGGTTAGAGAAGTTTTCAATCATTATTTCTTCAAACAGTTTTTCAATTCCTATCTTTCTTCTCCTTCCGGTACGCTTATGATGCAAATATTGGTACACTTGATATTGTCTCAGAGGACCCTTAAGCTATCTTCATTTTGTTAAATTGTTTTTTATTGTTGCTGTTCTAATTGGGTTCTTATTTTTGAAGTCACTGATTCAGTCTTCTGCTTTATCAAATATCCTGTTGATTCCCTCTAATGTATTCTTTTTCAGTTATTGTGTTCTTTATTTCTGACTGGTTCTTTTTTGCATTGCCTATCTCCATTTTTATGTTTTCTGTCTTTTTGTTAAAGTTTTCACTGAGTTCATCTTCTCTTCTCTTAAGTTCATCAAGCATCCTTATGAACAGTGTTTTGAACTCTGTATCTGGTACATTGCTTGTCTCCATTTCATTTAGATCTTTTTCTGGAGTTTTGTTCTGTTCTTTCATTTGGGACATATTTCTTTGTCTCCATATTTTGGCTACCTCCTTGCATTTGTTCCTATGAATTAGGTAGGACTCCTATAACTCCAAGTTTTAGTAGAGTGTCCTTATGTAGTAGGTGTCCTGTGGGGCACAGTGGCACATATTCCCTGGTTACCTGGACTGGATGCTCCAGGTACATACTTTGTATGAGTTGTGTGTGCCCTCCTGCTGTACTAATTTTTCTAATTTTGGAATAGCTTTGGTTGCTATTTACATGTGAGCTGGAGTGACTGACCCTTGGACTGGTTGGTTGTGATTGGTAAGTTAAACTGATTGGTAAGTTGCTGACCTAGGATTCAATTTAGCAGGGCTCTGGTGACTGCTAAATCTGCCTTTCAGTGTTCTGTCTTCAGATGAAGACTCACATGGTGATCTGGCTCAGTCAGAAAATGTCAACCAGGTACTGGCCCTGACACCTCCCAGGAGGGGCCTCACCACAGGACACAGCCTATGGCCTGTTCAGTACCACCTGGCAAAAGTCACCAAGAAATCTGGAGAGGGTCATTATCTGTGCTAGATTAGGAGGTACCTTGGGAGACTAAGCCACAAACTGAGGCCAGCTGCCACTAGTGCCAGCATTGGGGCTGCTGAGCAAGAAGTATAGGGCATTATGAGGCCAGATGCTACTTGTTTGGGGTTTGTGAACCTTTGAAAGATTTTAGGAAAGTCTGCACATGAGCCAAGACATGCCGCCATCATGGAAAAGCCACTGGAAGAGGCTTGAGTTGGCCCACAATTGGGTGGAGAGGGGTTTCACAATGGGGTCACCTGTGTTAGCCAGATTGATGGAGACTCAGATATGGCTGCCACCTGTGTCTGCATGCCAGGAAGGGGGAGGACTCAACAAAGAAAGAATAAATTCTGCCAGCACTTCTGTCTGAGAGAAAGCTGCCCCACCATCCCTTACCCTGAAGCCAGACAATTCAGTTCCTCTCCATATGTTTCTGGTTCCTTTCAAGCAGCTGCCCCAGCTCTAATACTCAAAGCAAGTAAGTCTGTTAGTGAGAAAGTCCATACATGGGCCCCTTGAGAGAGGAGTATCTGTGACTCCAGCTACTCTCCATCTCATTTGGCCATAATCTTCGCTGGTTTCAACAGCAAGGGTTGTTAGTACTTCTGTTTCCAGCACAGAATCTTGGGCTGGGTTGCATCATGTGGAGCCAGGATTCCATGCTGTTC
Source organism: Cynopterus sphinx (assembly GCA_030015415.1). Lineage (NCBI taxonomy): Eukaryota > Metazoa > Chordata > Mammalia > Chiroptera > Pteropodidae > Cynopterus > Cynopterus sphinx. The sequence continues at coordinate 35,706,891 of CM057390.1, read as the reverse complement.
TCAGGGGACCTCTGCACCTGAGATATCCCTCCTGATTCTCAACTACCACATGTAGGTGTAGACCAGCCCTTTCACTACCAGTCTTGAGGTGGCTTTTTCGTATGTCCCCAGTCAAAAAATTTGTGTTCAGCAAAAGTTCAGGTGATTCCCAATAATGTTCGTTCTGTAGTTAAGCTGTAATTTTGATATGGTTGTGAGAGGAGATTAGCACAGTGTTTACCTATTTCATCATCTTGACTGAAGAATTCTGATAAGGATTACACTGAATCTCTTAATTACTTTCCATAGTATGGATATTTTAACAATGTTAGTGCTTCCTATTCATGAGCATGGTATATGCTTTCATTTTTTCATATCTTCTATTTCTTTCTTCGATATCTCATAGTTTTCTGAGTACAGGTCTTTTACTTACTTGGATAAATTCTTGGGTGGTTTTTAAAATGCAGTTATAAATGGCATTGTTTTCTTAATTACTTTATGATAGTTTGTTTTTAGTGTCTAAAAATGCAACTGAGTTCTGAATATTAATTTTATATTCTGCTACCTTACTAAATTTATTTACTAATTCTAATTGATAGGATTCTCTTTATATAGTATCATATAATCAGCGGATAATGACAGTTTTCTTTCTTCCTTTCTAATTTTGATATCTTTTACTTCTTTTTCTTTTTTAATTTCTGTGACTAAGACTTCCAATACTATGTTAAATAAAAGTAATGAAAGTGGACATCTTTGTCCTTTTCCTGATCTAAAGAAAAACGCTTTTACCTTTTCATCATTGTGTATGATGTTTGTGGGTTTGTCATATATGGCCTTTATTATGTTGACATATATTTCTTCTATTCCCACTCTGCTGAGAGGTTTTATCATAAATGAACGCTGGATTTTATCAATTTTTTCTTTATCTACTGATATTATCATTATAATAAGATGATTTTTATCTTTAATATTGTTTATGTAGTATATCACATTAATTGATTCACAGATATTGAAGCAAATTTGCATCCCAGGAATAAATTCCACCCAATTATGGTGTATTGCTGAATTTGGTTTACCAATATTTTGTTAAGAATTTTTGCATCTGTGTTCATTTGGGATATTAGCCTATAATTTTCTTTCTTTTTAATATCTTTGTTTTGGGAATCAGGGTAATGCTGGCCTCATAAAATAAACTTGAAATCTTTCCCTCTTTTTCAATTTTCTAGAATAGTTTGAGAAAGATGGGTGTCAATTCTTTGAATGTTTGATAGAATTCACCTGTGAAGCCATTTTGTCTAGGACTTCTGTTTGTTGAGAGTTATTATTATTTTTTTTATTACTGCTTCAATTTCTTTTCTAGTTATCAGTCCGTTCAGATTGTCTATTTTTTTTTTATTTACTATTTGAAGGTTATATGTTCTAGAGATTTATTTCTTCCAGGTTGTCCAATTTGTTGGAATATAATTGTTTTTTTTATTATTATTCTTTTATGATCCTTTGTATTTCTGTGGTGTTAGTTGTCACTTTCCCTCTCTTATTTCTGATTTTATTTGAGTCTCTCTCTCTCTCTCTCTCTCTCTCTCTCTCTCTCTCTCTCTCTCTCTCTCTCCCCCTCCCTCTCCCGTCCCCCATCTCACTCCCCCTCTCTCTCCTTCCCTCCCTGCCTCCCTCTCCTTTTTTCTCTCTCTCTCTTTCTCTGTCTCTATGAGTCTAGTTACAGGTTTATCAATTTGGTTTATTTTTTCAAAGAACCAGCTCTTGGTTTTATCATATTTTTGTATTGACTTTTTTAGGTTCTATTTTATTTACTTCAGTTTTGATATTTTATTATTTCCTTCCTTTTACTCACTTTAAGCTTTGGTTTTTTTCCTTCTTTTTCTAGTTCTTTTAGGTGTAAGATTAGATTACTTATCTGAGATTTAGTTTGTCTCTTAATGTAGGCCTGTGTTACTATGAATTTCTCTCTTAAAACTGCTTTGGCTGTGTCTCATAGATTTTGGGTCACTGTCTTTTCATCATTATTTGTCTCAAGGTGTCTTTTGATTTTCTTTCTTGATCTCACTGTTAACCTATTCATCATTTAGTAGTATGTTATTTAGCTCTCATGTGTTTGTGTGTTTTCAGTTTACTTTTTATCATTGATTTCTAGTTTCATACCATTGTGATTGGAGAAGATGTTTGATATTTAAATCTCCTTAAATTTATCAAGACTTGCTTTGTGTCTAAGATGTGGTCTATTCTGTAAAATGTTTCATGTGCACTTGAAAAGTGTATAATCTGCTGCTTTAGGATGAAATGATCTATATGTATATCAATTAAGTCTATCTGATCTAATATATCGTTTCAGGACATTGTTTCTCAGTTGATTTTCTGTCTAGATGATCTATTCATAAATGTCAATGGAGTGTTAAAGTCACCTGCTATTTCTGTATAACTGTCAATCTTTCCCATTATGTCTGTCAATATTTGCTTTATATAATTAGGTACTCCAAATTGGGTGTGTAAGTTGGGTGCGTAAATGTTTATAAGAGTTATATCCTATTGGTGGATAATGTCTTCATCATTGTGAAATATCCATCTTTGTCGCTTGTTGTAGGCTTTTTTTTTTTAAAGTCTATTATGTCTGATAGAAGTATTGCTATCTCATCTTTGTTTATTTGTTTCCATTTTCATGAAATGTCTTTTTTATCCCTTTCAAGCTATGTGCTTCTTTTAAAGTGAAGTGAGTCTTCTGTAAGCAGTATATGTTTGGGTCCTGTTTTCTTATTTATTCAGCCATCCTGTGTCTTTTGATTAGCTCATTCATTCCATTTATATTTAAAGTAATTGTTGATAGATATGTGTGGTTATTGCCATTTTATTATTCTTATTTTTTCTTTTTCTTTTTTTCTTTTTCTTCTTAAAGAAGTCTCTTTAACATGTCTTATAATGCTGGCTTGGTGGTAATAAACTTCTCTAGCTTTTTTGTGAAAGCTCTTTATCTGTCTTTAAATTTTGAATGATGGCCTTGATGTAAAGTAATTTTGGTTGTAGGTCGTTGCTTTTCATCACTTTGAATATTTTGTGCCTATATTTTCTGGACTGTGAAGTTTTTATTGAGAATTCAGTTGACAGTATTACCAGAGCTCCCTTGTAGGTAACTAGTTGCTCTTCTCTTTCAACTTTTAAGATTCTCTCTTTGTGTTTAACCTCTGGTATTTTAATTATGATGTGCCTTGGTATGGGGGTGTTTGAGTTCATCTTGTTTGGGACTCTCTGTGCTTCCTTGTATATGTTTTTCCTTCTTCAGGTTAAGGAAGTTTTCATTCATGATTTCTTCAAATATGTTTTCAATCTCTCTCTCTCTCTCTCTCTCTCTCTCTCTCTCTCTCTCTCTCTCTCGATATTATGATGCAAGGGTTGTTACACTTCATGTTGTCCTAGATGTTATCCTAAGCTACCCTCATTTTTTAAAATTCTTTCTTTTTGCTGTTTTTATTTAATGTTTTTCACTACTTTGACTTGCAAACTGCTAATTTTGTCTTCTGCTTCATCTACTCTTTTTTTAATCCCCTCTAATATATTCTTCATTTTAGTTATTGTATTCTTTATTTCCAACAAGTTCTTTTTTTATTACAGGTTTCTATATCTTTGTATAAGTTCTCACTGAGTTAATTTATTCTCTCCCTAAAGTTAGTGAACATCCTTATAAGCAGTGTCTTGAAATCTGTATCTGGTAGATAGCTTGCTTGCATTTTATTTAGTTCTTTTTGTCTGTTCTTTTATTTGGAACATGTTTTTCTGTTTTCTCATTTTTGTTGCCTGTGTGTGTGTGTGTGTGTGTGTGTGTGTGTGTGTGTATTAGGAAGATTTGCTATGTCTCCCAGGCCTTTTGTAGCAAGTGTCTTTCAGAGCCCAGTGGTACAGTCTCCATAATTACATGAACCAGGTGCTCCAGGGGTGACCCTTATGTGTGTTTTTGTGTGCTCTCCTCTTATAGTTGAGCCTTGATTGTTATTAACAAGTCCTTGCCTGGGATTGACCATTAAACTGACTGGCCATGAATACAGTTTAGGAGCTATTGTGTGGGGACTGGCTTCATGGAGAGGGATTTATTTTAGTTAGTCCACTCTTTAGATTTTCATTTGTGGAAGTGTCCACATGGTTCTCTGGTGTGGTCTAAAAGTGGTTACCAGGTGTTTGGTTCTGGGGCCTCTTTGGAGGGGCTCTGGTACAGGCCAAGGTTAGCTGTTGCCTGTGCCTGTCCAGGGGGCTACCTTTAGGTTGATACAAAGTGATCTGCAGTTTGTAGCTTTCTCTGCTGGGCTTGGAGGTTCCTGGAAGTGGCTATGCTGTAATCCAGTGCAGCTGACACTTTTGCTGGTCTTGGGGCCACTTAGGAAGAGGCACAAGGCACACTAAAGCCAGCTGCTGCTTGTCATTGGTCTGTGAACCTTTGAGAAAATTATGAGAAGTCTCCCACACAGGATGAGGCTGGCCACTTGTGAGGAACAGCTGATGAATATGTTTGAGCCATTGTACAAATTTGGTGGGTTGTGGTCTCAGAGAATTACTAGGGTGGTGTGAGTGGTGTTGATGGACACTCAGATGTGGCACCTGTCTGTGCCTGCCAGCTGTGCGGAGTTAAAAATCAGAAGGGATGTCTTGGTTTTAAAGATCCCTTCTGAGGAATGAGGGATTGAAACCCCACATTGGGTTCAGCAGCCAGGAGCACCAGAGTCAGGAAAAGGTGTCTCCACAACATCTGGCTGTGAAAATTAGTGGGACCTCAAGAAAAGAACAATGGCACCTGCCAGCACTTCTGTTTGGGAGAGAGTTGCCCCTCCAGCCCTCTCTGTGAAGCCAGATAATTCAGTTTCTTCCTATATGTCCTTGGTTCTTGGTGCTTTTTGTATTGCTGTCCATTTGCTGGAGCTCAGGGTGAGTGTTCATGAGTGAGTGAGTCTGTGCTTGGGCACTTTCAGAGGATGCCTGGGTCTACACCAGTCCTCCATGTCTCCTGGATGGAGACCCTACTGCAGGTCTGTGGATTAGCAGCTACTCTTTGGTTTATAGATTTTTAATTAGACTCCATGATTTAGCACCAAACATCAGTCCCACTCTCCGATGTCCCTTATATCTGAAATCCAAAACCTGTTTCCCTGGGAAGTTTGACTGATTTCAAATAGCAGCTCTCTCTCTTTTCTAGTTTCATCAGTTACTATTTCACCATCTGCTCTCTTCAAGACATTTAAAGATCTCTCTCATTTGTTGTTTCATTCTGTTATTTATTATTACTATTATTATTATTATAAATTAGTATAAACATGTAAGAAATTACAGGGTATAATATAAAAATATTCATATATCTATCCTCTCAGTTCTGTCAAATTATAATAACATTTTGCTATATTTGTTTCATAACATAAAAAAGCTAAGAAATAAAATGTAATAAATTTAATAATATATACCTCTAAGACACCATCATATATTTCTACCTCCCCACTTATAACCACTGTTGTGACCTTTTTATTTGTCATTCCCATGCATGTTTCTATACTTTTGTACATATTTGTGATATACAATTGAATATTTTGTATTTTTGTCTAAAGGGATCAAAGTATACTTATTAATCTTCAAATTACTTCTTTCAATGTTTTTTTTTTAGGTCTATTAATATTGTGCATGTAGCTTTACTGTTTAATTACTCAATCTTTTTCTGTTGATAAAAATCTAGATCATTTCCAATTTCTCAATGTTATGTACAGTGGTAGTCTGAACATTCTTGTACTTTTCTCTCTGAGCATATATGCAAAATTTCTGTACACATATATGCTATGTTGTAGCGAATATGTTTATTCAACTTTACTACATGTTGGCAAACGGCTGTCCAAAGTAGTTATATCAATTTATTCTCTCACCCATCAGCAGCATTAGAAGGTTTTCTTGTTTCAAGTTATTTGTCAATAGCCCATATGTCAGCAAACCAGATTTGCTAATCTGGTTAGTGTGAAACAGTATTCTACTTTTAGTTTGCATTTGTTTATAACAATCAGATTGAGCACCTTTTATTTGCATTCAGGCTTCCTTTTTGGAAGCCTACTAGATTATCTTTATCTCAGTGATCTATAAAAGACTTTTAAACTGAGATAATGTGGGAGCTTGTTAGAAATGTGGAGTCTCAAGCCCCATCCTCGACCCACTGGATCAGAATCTTCAGGTGATTTGATTGCACATTTAAGCTTAAGAAACACTAGTTGAGAACATTTTGTATAAAACAGTATTCATGGCTTCTTGAATATTTGGTAGAGCTTTTCTATAAAACCACCTGCAAATGATGTTTTGTAGTCATAACTATTGTAGATATAGATAAAGTTTTACTTATTCAATTTCTTTAATAATTATAGGCTGAGTTTAATTTTCTTCAGAATAAGTTTTAGTAAGTTATTTTTTTTCCAGAAAACCATTAATCTTATTTATTCTTCTTAGTGTGTTTATAAAAAGATATTCTTATTAATTTTATGCCTTTTAATTTATCTGCTGTACCTGGAGTTATATCACCTTTTCCATCTTAATACTATTGATTTGTGTGCCCTGTCCCATCAATCTGTGTGCCAGAAATGTATCTGTTTCATTAGTCTTTTCAAAGGACCAGGTTCTGGTTTTACTAAACTCTTCTCTTTAACATTTTCTATTTTATTATTTTCTGCCTTTATATTTATTATCTTTTTTCTACCTTTTAGAATTTACTGTCTCCCTTTTTCAACTTTTGAGTTGAACTCTGAACTCATTTATTTTTTACTTTTTTTTTTTACTTCCATATCACTTAAACATTTGAAGCTATATATTTCCCATTAATTACCACTGTAACTTTTGATATGTCATATTTTTGGAACTTTTGATATGTCATATTTTTATTATTTTTTAAAAAGTCTAAATTTTTTCTAAGTTCCATTTTTTATTTCTCCTTTAATCCATGGGTTATTTAAAAGTGTATTTTAAAATTTATGAATGGACAGAATATTTTTTAAAGATTTAGAAAATGTATTTTTAACTTAACTAAGGTGTGGATTAGGTACATAGTCTCTATAATATTAATTCCTTAGCATTTGTTGTGACTTGTTTAAGAACCCCACATGGGCTATTTTTATAGATGTGTCATGTGCACTTGAAAAGAATATTTATTCTCTAATTATTAAGTGCAGTTCTATCTTGTTGGTTATATTTTTCAAATTTATTGTCCTTATTCATTTTTATCTGCTTAATCTATCAATTGTTGAGAACTATGTTACAATTGTCATTATGATTTTTAGATATGCACATTTCTCTTTAGAATTGTGTCCATTGTGACTTTCTGTACTTTAAGTCTGTATTATTAGCTTCATGCAAATTTAGAATTTCTATAGATTCACGACAAATGGTTTCTTTTAATATAATTTAGTGTTCATCTGTATTCTTAATAATAAAACCTATATTGATATACAAAAAAATACTTCTATACCAACGTCCTTTGGATTAGTATATGACTGATGTGTCTTTTTTCTCATTTTTTATTTTCAACTTTTCTGTTTTCTTTCAAGATATATTTCTTATAAGCAACACAAGGGTTTTAAAAAACCCAATCTGATAATCTTTGTTCATAACAAGTGAGTCTCTTTAGTTTACATTTTCGTGATTACTTACATATTGGATTTAATGCTACCATTTTGTTTTTTGTGGTTTTTAACATACTGTATTTAAGTTATTATGACTGTATAACAAATGTTTTCAAAAGGTAGTGGTATAAAATAGACATTTATTATGTTCATTGATTCTGTGGGTCAGGAACTTGACAAGCCACAGCTTCACCACATCTGGGATCTCATCTAGAAAATCTGAAGGTGGACTAATCTCAGTACTCATCCCTTCACATATCTGGGGGTTGATGCTGGCTGTCTGCTGAGACCTTCGCTGGGACTATTGGTCCAAACAACCTATATGAAGCCTCTCCTTATAGCTAGGGGTTTCTCACAATAGGCAACCAACTTCCAAGGGGGAGAATCTTGAAAGAGAGCATCAGGTGGAAACCATATTGCCTTTTATGATCTAGTCTCAGAAATCACACATTACTTCTACCACATGCTTTTTGTCAAGATAATAATAAGATCCTGCCCAAGTTCAAGGGAAAGAATGGTAAACTTTACCTTTTGGTGGAGAGTGGAAAGGTTCTTGGAGAGCATGTGAAATTAGAAATCTTGTTGTGGACATTTTAAGAAAATATAATCTACTACAGCCTGATTTCTGTTTGCTTAATTTTTCTTCTTCCTTGCCTTCTACTGAAATGATTGAAGCTTGTAAAAAATTATTCTTATTCTGCCTACAGTTTTGGAAGGTATACATTTTATTCTGACTTTTTAAAGAGTGTGTCCTTAAATTTTTTGTAACATAAAATTTATGCAACATAAAATTCAAAGTAAATCAGTGTTTCTAGTTCCTTTTAAATAAAACAAGGCTCTCAAAACTTTTTAACGCTTAGTATCCCTTTCTCACTTATATATTTTGTTGTTCTTATTTAATTCTACTTTGATTTACACCCCCAATTTGTCATTATTATTATGTGTATTTTTTTATTTTGATGACAGCCTAGGCTTGTTTCAATTTGCTGACATACATCATGTTTTCTTATGATGTTTTTGCTATGCTTTCTTGCATTTATTCCATAGTAGTACTTTCGACATAGCTCTGTAGTTAAAAACTCTCAATAATTTTATGTCTGAAAATGTCTTTATTTTACTCTTGCTCCCCCCAAAATGATTCAGCTATGTGTATAATACAAGGTTGACAGTTATTTTCTCTCAGAACTTTAGGTACATTCTTCCACTATTTTCTGGAGTCAGTACAAATGTTCTTTTAGGTAATCCGTGTCTTTTATTTCTACTCATTTCAAAGATCTTCTTTGCTTTTGGTGATTTGAAATTTCACAGCTGTTTCTTGGTGAGTAGTTTTATCTATCCTACCTGGAATTCTTATAAAAATGAGGATTTTCAATTCTGGCAAATTCTCAATTACTTTCTCTTAGAATATTGTTTTTTCCCTAGTCTCCTTATTCTGTCCTCCTTTAACTACTATTAGACATATGTTAAACATTCTTATTCTAGTCATTGCTAATTACTAGATTAATTACTAGATCTCTTAATTGCTAATATTTTCCATATTTTTATATTCTGTGCTATATTACAGATGCTTTCTTAAGATTTACTTTTTATTCACTAATTCATCAGTTATATATAATGCGTTGTTTAAGCTTGCCATTGAATTTTTAAATTCAATATCTAAATATTTCAATTCTAGAATTTTTGGAGGGTCAAATCTACCTCATGCTTTCTTAGTGACTTTTTATGTTTTAAATTCTTTTATGTCTTCATTATTTCAAGAAGTATAATATTTCCAGTACCCAGAAGTTCTTTACATGCCCTTCCCAGTCACAACTACTGCCCTTCCAAAAAAAATTATTGTCCTGATTTTTGTGGTAATTCTTTTCCATTTCTTCCTTTTACCACATGAGTTCTTCATGTGTTTTTAAATTGGGTTGTAAACTCAATTTCAACAGAATTTTATATCTCTAGAATTATGGGTAAACATAGTTGAGAATATGTTTTTATAAGGACATGTTGTATTTGCTAATGTTTGGAGGTCCCCATGTATCCACCAACCCAGGACCACTTTCTAATATAAAATTGTCAACTTATTTTTTTCTAAATCATGTGAAATCAAAGACCAATTCTGCAAAAGGAGTTGGTGTGTTTATAAATTATTGGGTGAGACCTTTAACCCACTCCTGCTGAGACAGACAAACTTCCTTGTTAGCTTCCTGAGCTAGCAGTGGACTTTTCCTGTCCCATTCTTTTGTGAGAGTGTAACCATTTGTAGGTCAAGCCTCTGTGCAAAGATCTCAGTCCTAACACTCTTCTTCTAAAGGCCCAAAGCCTAGTTCTTGGGCCCCCCATGTGCACTAACCCTATATGCTTGGGTTATCAAAGCTAGCAAAATCATGCAACTGCTGTAGTGTCAATTCAAGCACTTCCTGCCCCAGATTCTTTGTGTCTGGCTCTGGGTGCATTTTCTTACTTTCTTAAAGGTCAGTTAAGCATCTAAAGAATTCTTGCCTTTCTAGGTCTTTGTCCTGGGCATATATTCTGGTTAGCTAGGCCACCACTCTGCTCATTGAAAGTTCTGCCAATTCTTTCTCAGCTTTGATTCCACCATAACCCTCATCCCCCTACATCCTTCTCTACAGCATATGAAGCCTCTAACCTGTCCCTGAATCTTTCTTAACCCATTCCTGAGCCGGAGCGCCCTCTAGTTCCAATGCCTTTGGGCTCTGTGTTGAACCTCAGGCTTCCCATTCATCCTCCTGCAGACCCTTTATGTTTGGCTCCCTCCACCAGTCACCACTCCTCCATCTGCTTCCATCTGATGGCTGTTGGTCAGCATATTTTATGTGCAGCTGTCACCTCTCTGGTTCTTTAGGGTTCTTGTAAGCTTGTTTTTCTTTTATTCTTTAATTTCATTTCAGTAGAGATTAGAAGAGGGAGGAAATAAACATATGTTCAGTCTTCCATGTTTAGCTGAAAGTCTAAATAGTATCTTATCTTCATGTCTCTTTAATTATAAGTGAAGTTGCACTTTCTAACACATGTTTATTTAAAAAACACTTTTTGTTGTATGAATTACCATTCATATTTATCACCTGTTTGTGTTTGTTCTCCTTACTCTACTCCACCCCATCTTGATTCTTAGAATGTTCCTTTCAATTTATATATCAATTATTTATATTAGAACATTAACACTCGGCCTAAATGGTTTTTTATGAAAATATTTTATCACTGTTAGTCACATAAATTTTTGATTTCATGGGGTGGATCTGCCAGGTTTTATCTTTTGTGATTTCTTCTATTGCTTCTGAATTCATTGGGAGAATAAAAATGCTCCCAAAGACTTGCTGCTACTATTATTATTTGGTTCTATAAGGAGAGAAAGACCTAACAGAAAGCAGAGAGAGAACAATAGGAGAGTTCCATTAGAATTCTCATTTGACCCCAGTCACCTGTCAGTACATAGATTATTAAGAACTGACTAGAAGTGAAATTGATAAAATGACCTTCTTAATTATCTGCCAATATGCCCTATTATTCATGTGGGCAGGAAAGCAATTTCCAGGCTTGCCCTTCACATGTGTTCACCCACCCCCTTTTTTTGAGATTTTGTGCTTTGTGACTTGCCGCATTCCAGTGAGCTCCCTGTAAGACCCACTCATCTGCTGATGCCAAAAGTGCTGAAATATAACAACATCCAGTCTTTTTTGTGCCCTGAGTTCCAGTACCCCTAGCTCATGCATAAAGAGGAAGCAGCATGTATCTCAAGCACCTCTGATGATAGTTGGCATGGTGCTTGATAACAGAATTTCTCAGACAACAGGCCTAGACTGGGGATTTTAATATTATTTTTCTCTACAAGTAATTTTAAATGTTTATGCTCTATGGAGCCCCTTTCGAGTGTCAGAGCAGAACAAATGCCAGTTTTAATGTACTTGCTAAATCATAAAAACTGCTTGCAAAATTGCATTTGATTAAAACAGGAAAATGTTCCATTATTCAAAAATCTTTCTGGAGAGGCTCACGAAGGCAGCTGGAAGTGGAGAAATGCAGGGAGTGCCCAGATCCTGTGGAGTTTTCTTTCCATGGAAAGGATGTAGCTCCATTTACAGTCCTCCTCTCGCCTCCCCAGGTCCCAGACTTTCTGTCTTCCCTGATGAAAAGGAAATTGACATTGGTCATTTTGCAATATATATGACAACATGTTATTAGCCATAGCACAGCATGCATGACAAGGTACAGCCAGTTAGGGAACAGTGAGGGGTGGATGGGGGTATTCTGAAACCTCTAACTTGCCTACAATGGCCCCACGAAGCAAAGAACAATATATAAAAAGCCAGAAATCCTGCTCTCCTCGGCTGGACCAAGTTCTCCTGGTTGGTAATGAAATATAAAAATGAAATCGAATTATCCTACTAAAAGAAGTCTCCCAGTATAATTCCTCAACCAGCAGTTTGTCAGTGAAGTCTGATTTGGGCATTTAACCTAATAGTCAGTCAGTTAGATGAGCAGACCAACATTGATTATTCCTCAGTATGGAGAAAAAGCAAAGGCCAAGACTCTCCTGTCCTCATGGCATTCCCAGTTGAAGGTAGAGAATAGGACATAGGTGAAGAAGGGGCAGGGCAGGCATGGTCCTAGATACAGAGCAGAGTGTTTCTCTACACACATAGACATAATGAGTGGCAGCCAAGTAGCTATATATCAATCCTGGTTGGTGTCATTCAGTTATTAGAGCCAAGAAAATGGCCAGCGCAAGTCCTTCCACTATCAGGATCCCAGAGGGAGAGTCTGGCTTTAATTGGGTGTGTCAGTTATACAGCTCAACGTAAAAAACAATAGCAAGTTAATATTTTCTTTGATTCTGTGAAATAGTTGGGCTCTGCTAGGCAGCTAGAAATTCCATGGGGTATCAGGTTGGCTCATTCATGAGGCTGCATTTAGCTGGGGCTGGAACATCCAAAATGGCTTCACTGCCATGTCTGGCACCTTGGTTGACTGGAGGGCTGCCCAGCCTCTCCCTTTCCATGTGTCCTTTTGAGCCATATAATCTATAGGCAGCCTACAGTCCAGCCAGTGCATCTCTGCATGGCTGCAGGATCCTAGGCCTGGATGTGGCATAGTGTCACTTCTGCTACATCCCATTGGTTAAATCAAGTAACAGGGCCAGCCTAGGTCTAGGAGTGGGAAAAATGTATTTCACATCTTAATGGAGAAGGAACAGATTCGTACACGGATGGGAGACATTTTGGCAGCCGTCTTTGAGCAGACAATTTACCATACTGCCTAAGAAGAATGTTGGGATTGAAGTCTGATGACCTGAATATCAGTCCCATTTACCCTCTTCCTTGTCGAGAGACCTTGGGCAATTCATGAGACCTTTAAGTTGTACTTCCTTCTCTATACCATGTTTCATGAGTGCCAATGTAATGAGACCATGCATGGCAAACACGTGGCTAATGACAGCCTGTTCTTGAAAGGAAAGAATTGTTCTGGATACCCCTAGACCCCATTGTTGCTTTATCTAATCGGGAGCCTCCACTGTTTCTGGATCCTAAAAAATATATATAGATAGATAGATTTTAATTTAAAATGCTTTCATCCCTCTTGTGTTGCCATGATTTCCAGTTTTGCTTTTGGTTCTACTTTCCAATTCTTCACTGAGACAGAGGCCCATCTCTCTCCTTGACTACCACAAACAGTTATGCATATTTTTTCTATACCAGGGCAGCTGTCCAAGGGGCACTGGGGGGCTAAATTTTGGCTATGTCCTGTCAGCTGAGTCATGAATCCTAGCAGATCAGCATATTGTCCTAATGCTTACAGAGGCTCTGTACAAGTGACCATATCTGGTGCTGGCCCTGAAGGACTGAGAGGCCAGGAGTGAGGGGCCTAGAGCCATCTGCCCAATCATCAGCCTAGCCATCAGCCTGCTGAGCCCCTCCCTGCTCCAGGCTTCCTAACTGCCTGCTACTGAGCATGGTGGAGCCTCCTCTGCTTGACTCTAGGGTTAAGAGCTCTGCCCTGTTTATCCGCTAGCTCCTGCCTCCAGCCCTCTTGGTTTCCCTTCCCTGCACTCTCAAACCCACACCCAACTTCTGCCTGTCATCTTCCGTTTATTCTGATGCAGAAATTATTTTTATAAACTCCTTCTTGACTAAAGAGTCACTTAAAAGAATTTAAAACACCACCACTCGCTCCTAATGAGAGGGAGAAGAGACGCAGAGGCACTAAATTCTCTAGAGTTTTCCTGCAGCATTCTGAGTCATTAACTCTGGAAATATTTCTCTTCCCACAGCACACCAAATATTGGCTGGGGAGCATCACCACTATTTTAGAATCATTCCCTTGAGCACTTTGTCTCATTCTAGGATTTCCAAACTCTACACACTGTCAATAAAACAGGCTTCAAAAGTTTGGGGTGGAGATGTAAATTAGAACATGATGTCGAACTTCAATTTTAACTAGTGTTTGTCAAGTGCCCACCACATTCTCACCTCTGGGCTGAGTACTCGAGAAGAAAACAAAACAACAGAGGAAAAGGACACTGCCCCTATCAGCCCACCCAGATGGAATCACTGGAACCCTGATCCTCAGAAAGCATATCAGATGGCTCAGGTACACCATGAGGCCAGTTCTGCCTTTGCTCATAAAGCCTGCCAGGTACCTCTAAAATCCCAGCATCGCAACCCTAACACTTTCTGCCCCATCCTACCCATGGTGCTCCAGTTAGTCTTTGTTTTCTGGTCCTAATCCTCTGATTCCTTACTATTTGGAAACCAGCCAATCTGGCTGTACCTGCTGTTCACACTTACCCTGTCCCAGGGAACTGGGTACTTCACCTGCAGTGAAGGGACTGCTGCTGCAGAAACACCAGATTGTTACTGCTTGACTCCCAGCATCACCTGCCTCCCAAACATCCACCCCATCACCAACCCAGACACCTACAGAGCCTCTCTGTCTCTCAGGCTTTCTTGGGCATGGACAGTGGTGGGACCTCCCATTGTCTTCCCCAACCCTAGAGCCAGCCTCTATAACTGGGTCTCTTCCCATCCTGTCTTTAAATGCTCCCTTATCTCTCACTTCTCAGTGCCCATGAAGTCTGAATTCAGACTGCCCACATCTCTTGTTTAGATAAGAAAATAGCCCCGAACATGTCCTGCTTTCAGCTGTGTCCTGGAATCCATTCATTACAATGGAGCTGGAGGAACCTTTCTAAAACCATAGGCTGGCATGTCCTTCCCCACTGGACCACTTAGATGGCTATTTTTCCATGACCTCATACCCTTCATGACCAGCCATGCTCACCTCCCTGTTCTCTTACAACTTCCTGCACCATGCTGGAAGCTGAGCCCTTCCCCCTACCCCCAACTTGGTGCTTTCTCTCACTTCTGGAGTGTTAAACAGTGGATTCAAATCTTGACACAGCCTGTTACTAGCAGTGCAACATTATCATTAGATGGGGGTTAACGAGAAACCTAATTTATCAGAAGAGGTGAATTTAGATTTGGAGTTTGAAGATAACAATATTAATGATTATGATAATAATGATAGCTAATACTTAGATTGCGCAAATTAATTAAGCAAAATATTTAACCTTTTAAAGCCTCAGTTACCTCTTCTATAGAATAGAAATAGGAGGGTTGATATGAGGTTTAAATAAAATAATGTCTGCAGAGTCTCTTATTGTACCTGGAAATGTAAGTATTCAATAAAAGTGAACTATAATTATTGTGTTAATCCACCTAGAATTCAATTCCAGCTTCCACCACTGCCTTGACCCTTCCCCTCCCCCTCCTATCTGGATAAACCCTGCTTATCTTTCACCTCTTATTTTTATTTATTTTTTTTTTAAATTAAGTTTATTGGGGCAACATTGGTTAATACAATTATAATTTTCAGGTGTACATTATCATTTGACATCTGTATATTCTATTGTGTGTTCACCACCCAAAGTCCAGTTTCCTTCAGCTACCATATATTTGATCCCCTTTACCCACTTCACCCACCCTCTACCCCCTATATTTGACCCCTTCACCTCATCTACCTTCTTCCTCTTCCCCCTCCTCATTAGTAAACACTATTCTATAGTTCTCTGGTAACCTTTAGTCTATAGTCCATATAGGAAGGTAAAGAGCTGGGGCAGGAAGTGTCATTCAGATTTTTGAAAGATGAAGTGCCTTTGCCCAAGTAACATAGGTTTGAGCTAATCACAAAACTGAAACAGAAGTTTCATTAAACAATATTCCTTCTTACTGCATATAAAGTCTCTCCTTCCTTTCTCCTCCCCTCCTTTCCCCTTCCTGTCTATTCTCTTCCCACTAATAAGGCATAATCTCTTTTATTCAATCTCTAGGTCTCTTCCTACTCCACCCTCCCATCCCCCAGGTCTACTTCTCACCTGATATTTTTTCTCCTCTTCACTTCCTCAACCCTGATTCACTACTTTGCACTAGTCTGTATGTTGCTTTGTAAGCATTTTAAAGCGTGGTGTGTGACACTCCTAATATAGATTATAAATGAGGTGAAGTCAGAGACTATTTTATTTAGTCTCCATGGCCCCTTGCAGCCCCCCAATACAGGCCTGGGTTCATAGATAGGGCTTCATGTGCTTGCCTGGTGGGCTCAGGCTCCTCCTCATTCCTCAGCACACCCACTGGCCCTAGGATCAGCCCAACCTCCCAGCTCTCCTCCAGGGATATTTGAAGGACCTTAGCTGAACTCTTGACAGATGATTATCTCGCTGTGATTAATACAGGCTACTTTCAAACCCTGATACTTGCTTGTTTATTGAGCACAAGGTATTGGAAATGCAGCACCTAAAGATAGCAGGACTCAGATCTGAATGGAGAGGGAGAGGACAGACAAAGCAGAGGTAGAGGAGAGGAGGCTCCAAGGCTGACAGTTTAAATTCAGGATAACTGTGGGGTGAGACACAGAAGAGAGCTTCGTATGGGATATGACTGAGGTGATCCACATGGAGCCCTCTCAGGATGAGCAACCACTGGATGCACTCAGTTCTTGGTCTCCAAGAAAATATTCACACTACTGCCTTCTCCTCAGCAAGTCTCAGGACCAGACTACTCGTCTAGGCAGGCCTTCCCGAAAGCACTCTCTCAAAGTTCTGTCTCACCTTGGCTGCAGCTGTTGGTGAGGGAGGCATTCATATCCTCCTTGTTAAGAAGGGGATCAGTGAATAAATAAGTAGTGAAGAACAGAGGTCTAGTGCCCTTTTCCCTTCATAGTCATGTCTGCTTAGAACTCTGGGTCTCAACTTGGGGTGATGGTAATAATCCTGATGCCTGGGTCCCACCCCCAGACATTCTGATTTAGTTGATTTGAGAGTGGGCTGGGCATCGGCCATGGGTGAGAACCATTAAGGTGCCATCAAGGTTAAGAGTGACTGATTTTAGATGCTATTGAATGGTGTGAGAGTGTGAGAGTGAGTGAGTGAGTGAGTGTGTGTGTGTGTGTGTAAAATCATGGGTCTGGGGGTGCCAGGTGGGATAAGATGGCCCTGGGGTCATGCCACTGGAGGTGGAAGAACTACACCTTTATATTCCCATATTGTCTTTGGAATGTCATCCTGTTTTTGTGACCTCTCTACTGTCCCTAGTGAGTCACAGGGTTACAACCTGTGCAAGAGAACTATCAGTTTAGATAATAAGCATCCTTATTATTATCTTAGCCTCCTTCCAGGAAACTTATAAAGACAGTAATCTTGGTAAGGTCAGATAAACTGTGTGTCTTGATCATCATTACCCTGTGAGTGTGACACATAGTAGTAGCTCTGCAGATATTGGTGGAGTGAGACCCAGTGGCCAAAGAACCTGCTTAGCCCTATTTTAGAGAGATGGATCTGGAGAGAAAATAATGATAATAATATACTGTAGACTGATTCACATGAGCCAGTCACAACGTGAGATTCTCCTACATTAACTCCCCTATGCATAGGCATCATCAGCTCCTATTTTACAGATGAGAAAACTGAGGCTCAGAGAGCTTAAAATTTTGCCAAAGTTACACAGTAAGTAAGTAGTTAGAATGCACTGTGCCACAGTGCTTCAAATCGTCAGCTTCAGAGTGCTCTAGCTATCCTCCCTGTTCCTGCTCAGGCACAGTGGCTATCAGATGACTTTACATTCTTGGTTCTCCTCTCTTTCTTAGCTTCTGAATGATTCATAAATTTCAAAGCAAACCATGGAGGAATAGACAGAGACCTCTCATTTCTATAAACATATCTTTTCTAAGAAACAGCAGAGAGTGGTCTTTGGGGAGGCAGCAGCTTGGACTGGAGGAATAAGGGGAAAGTCTATTACCAAGAAGAACCTGTGCGCAGCCCCTGGAGACAGGCTGCCTCTGGCTTCAGCATCCTTTTTTCATCTCTAATTTCTGTGATTCTGATTCCAGGTAAACCTCATTCCTCATGTAGCACCCTGAGCTGTGGTTGAGCTAAACTTTTGCTAAAGAATGTCAAGGTGTTCAATCACACCCAGCAGTGATTAGCAAAAAGATATGAATGGCCTGTTTCTGAGCCATTGCTCTCTTAAAGATGAATGTGTAGTCAGGTCTTATTCAAGGCCCTCTGCTCTCTTGACCTCTTGGAGCCCCAACTGACCTGGTTCAGGTGTATAGGAGGTACTGATAAACAAGCATA
Source organism: Cynopterus sphinx (assembly GCA_030015415.1). Classification (NCBI taxonomy): domain Eukaryota; kingdom Metazoa; phylum Chordata; class Mammalia; order Chiroptera; family Pteropodidae; genus Cynopterus; species Cynopterus sphinx. The sequence goes on along the minus strand of CM057390.1, from coordinate 35,688,642 downwards.
TGTCCTCACCCACGAAAATTCTGACTTATTTCTTGTAGGTCAAAGGTTAATGGAACCAGATTCAGAGTAAGATTAACAAGTATTTCAGAATCCAGATAGGGTGAAGTGGGGTGATATTTAGGTTTAATTCAATATTATATAGAAGAAGTAGCAAAAGTGATATTTTCTACAATCTGGGACACCCATGGGCTGGCTATCTAAGCTTCAAAGGTGAGAGGTTCTCACATGAATACGCTCTTGGCAACCCTTCAGTGAGAGTTTCCTTCCTTCATTGGTTTATCTCAGGGGACCCAGCACCTGGAAGTAGCAGACCCACAGAGATCACTCACAGACATATGCACAGTTCTTAATGTTAACATCAGTCTGAACCACTGCCTCCATAGGCTGCCCCCCATCCTTGCCACAAGATGAGGAAAAAAAGAACATTCAGCCTCTGACCTGGGTGTTTGTTTCCTTTGATGTCAGGAGACACCTGATTTGACTGACTTCTCCCGATCTGAAGAAAAAGACAAGAAAAAGACTGAGAACTGTTTTAGAATCAGTTTGAGTGAGTGCATTGTTGCGGAGACGGTTTGGAAGAAGAGTCGGAGTCTGGAAATGCATTTACTAACATGGATAAGGGAGAGGAGGAATGGCAAGACAAGGCGATGCTAGCATCCCCCACCCCTGTTTCCACGGCTTTTTATTCTTTCTTACAATGTTTGCTTTGTAGTTTATTATTAGCTACTATCAAGTTAGTATATACAAACTACAGCCGGTTCCCACATTCAACCTCAAGGCCACCACCGTGTTTTCAACTATCTCTTCTCAAGCATACTTTTCCCATCCTCATCCCTAGAGCAAGGAGTCTCAGAATTGGTTAGGCGTTTGCGCCCTCCCTGCAATGTGTCCTTGTGTGCAAGTCCACACCTGCTTCTGATGACCTTGTTGCTCCAGGCACCAGGCATCCTGCCAGGACTGCAGGCATCTCTTACAACAGTGCATTTACTTTGAAACTACTATCTGTTTTCTTTTAACCCAAAGGAATATAGACTTGGTGTCCAAAATCCTAATTTGAGTCCCAGCTCTGCTAACTACCAGCTTTATTATCCTGACCAAATCTTTGAGTTCAATTTCCTCATCTGAAAGATGAATATGTTAATTTTTCCTTATTTCAGAAAAAAATGAGATAATATATTTGAAAAGACCTTGTGAACTTCAGAGTGTTATATAAACATGTGAGATTTTTGACAACCAACATGACTGTTTGGGCCTACTGTGATGGATGGGAGAAAGAGGAAAAAGAGAAGGAGTGAGGAAGGGAGGAATCAACACAATAACCCTATAAAATAGATTACTAAGATTATTCCTATTTTACAAATTAAAAATCTAGTCACAAAGGCATGAAATAACTTCTCCAAATTCACACAGTGAGTAGTAGATCTTCAGAACCAGAATCCCTGGTGTTATCATTGGGGATCCAAATTGTGCCAGGCACTCTGCTTGGCCCTCAATATAAAAGGCAAAGAGCCCACCCTTGTTCTTACCACCTGGGAGGTTGTGGATTTGAGCAGGAATGCTTGTCTTTGACTTGCTTTAGAGATGATTCTGGCCTCCAGGTGAATTTTTTTGGTAGTGATACACTGAAACAAGAAATTATCAATAAAGAAAATAGCCAGTATAGATATGACCAGAGCATAACATTTAAATCTATCTATTCACAAAATTACGTTATTTGGAAGATAGTCTGAGATCACTAAACAACAGAGAATTTGAAAAAAAAAATGAAATTAAATAAAAAACCAAAACCCTATCCATAGCAAAAAAGAGCAACGTTACAAATGTGTTAGCAGTGCTTTGTGGTTTAAAAAATGACTCCACCAATTTTCACCACGTTTAATATTAAAAAGGGAGGAAAAGTGAACTTGTATTTGTAGAACTTTCTTTATGTGAGGAGTACATTGGATAGTGGTGCTATCTCACTATTGTTTATCAACCACCCCCTTCCAAAACATAGCCCTGTCCTGGGGCCACGCTCTTCCTTCAGCCTCTCTCTGCACAGGAGCTTGCAGGTTTCTTCCTCATCAATCCTTATCACCCATCATACCTGTTGTCTCTAACTAACAGAGAATAAATTACTTTTTACGGTTCAACTTTTCTGCTCAGACTGTCCTCAGGAGCAGTGAGAACAAAGGAGCAGCCCCCATGGTAATGATGACAGCTAATTATTGATGTCCTACTCTGTGATGTGCTGGATACACATAATTTCATTTCACCATAATAGTGCTAGTATAATTCCCATTTTCAGTTGTGGAATAGAGGCTTGCAGAGCCTAAATAATTTGCCCAAACCTATATGGCCAATAAATGGTGGTGTCAGGATTCAAAAGAAGGTCCAACTGACTCCATAGTCCATGTCCTTAACCACTATGTTATACTGTCTCTACTCAAAAGAAGGTAGAATAAAACTATTTTAAAATACACCAGTACATTTATCTGCTGACCTTTGTGTGAAGTACCTTTATTCATTCATTCACTCACTCATTTTCATTTACTGATATATGAATGCATGTGTTGATTCTCTCCTTCTTTCCCCATCCATCTAGGAGATTATTCTGCATGGTAACAAAGTGTGAGCACTAGGATCAGACCACAGAGTTTAAATCTCAGCTCCACCACTTACTAGCTGTGGGATTTGGGGCAAGTTCCTTAATTATTTTGTGCCTTAGTTTATTCATTTGTAAAATGTAATAATAATATTGACCTCCCATGGTTGATGAATGGATTTAATGAGATAAAACATATAAAATACTTAAAACAGTATTTGGCACATAGTAATTATATCAAAATGTTAGCCATTATTATTATGTTTTGTAGTAGGCATTGCAGTAGGTGATACAAAAACAAAAATCAGAAACAAACGAAAAACTCTATGGCACAAATGAAAATGACTTTATGGGCTTAAAGGAGGCACTGAAAGTTTTTAAATGAAAAGGTGTTGAAATTAAAAAAAAAATTTAATCTAACTGTTGACTAAGTTAGATCAAAGGTCAGGGAGACTGGCTAAGAGGATACAGTTACAACACCAGAAAGAGGTTATATTAGCCTCAACTAGTGTGGTAGCATAGGGAACATGACAGGAGAAGATGTGGTGACTTACTGGATTTGTGCTGCAATAAAGGGGAGTGTGATGTCCTAGAAGAGTGAGACTTACAGCCTGAAGAAATGGGAGAACTCAGAGGCCTCTGACAGAAATAGGAAAACAAGAAAGGCCACTGGGATGAAAGATGTTTATGGAGTCTGTATCTTTGCAGAACTGGATGGGGAAGCTGCCCTTGCCCAACCAAGCCTTTGGACTCTTGTCTGGAGTCTTGGACTCATGAGAATTGGTCAAAACACAGCCCTGCTCAGAGAGGTTGGGCCATGACCATAGTTCCCTAGGAGTCCCCAGGACAGGACCTTTAGACTCTTGTCTGTAACTTGGACTTTCTGCCACTAACTCTGTGCTTCATTCATGTAACTCAGCTATTACTTTTTGTTCCTGGCTGCCTGGCTGCCTTCCACATTTTTAGACAAAAGCCAATAAAGGAAAACCATCATTGAGACCTCAACCAGCTCACAGGTGTGAGAAGCCCCTTTCAGCCTCAAGGAAGTACAGGATTGTAGGCCCAGTAGTACTATTTACGTGTGGCCCACAGCTCCACCCACATTGTCTCCCAAAGAGGAAGGGCTCTCATGCTGCTGAAAGAGGTTCAGGTACCACTTCCAATGGGTGGACTAGGGACACCTAATAGTCAGGTTTGGGTGTGGTGCTGAAGGTGGAGCCATTGAAATTTCAGGAATGGTAGAATAAGGACAGTAAAAAGAACCCAGATCCAGGTTGTTGGATTCCTAGGCACGGTGAGTGAGGAGGCATCTCAGGATAGCCCCTTTACTTTCTTTACATTCTCAATCCCTAGCACAGCACCTGGAATTTAATAAATGCTCAATAAATCAATTGAACAAATGAACAAACAAAGCCAGATTAACAAGATCTTTCCACTTGCGGTGGGATGGGTACAGCGGAGGTGGCCATGAGATGAGGCGGAAGCAGGATCCACTGCACTCTCTGCCCTGAGTACAAAGAAATAGACTAGCAATTGAGCTGCCATTGCCTAGATGACTATCAATGAGCAGGAAAGAAAGCTACCAGTCTGAGGGGTCTGTGAGGATTGGAGGATGTAGCAGCAGAGTTCATGGCAAGGATGGCTGGGGGTGTAAGGACTGCTAGTTTTTGCTTGCCAAAGAAAACCAGCCTGCTGGCCATAGATTGCAGACCCTGGGATAGATGGCAGCATAGGAAATGCAAATACATGCAAATGATGTCACAGAAATGCTCTCTGTGGGGGAATATGGCAGACTAGGTAAAAGAAGGGTTTATCTCCCAGGAAGGGAATCAATGTGGAGAATCACCTGAAGTCCAACTGATTGTAATATCTACAACTGATAATATAAAGAAGCCACACTGAAGCCGGTAGGAGATGCAAAGTCCCAAATCGGGCTGGATGTGCACCCGCAGGTGGTAGAGAATCACCAGCAAGAAGAGCAAGGCTGCAGAGGCTCTCCTGAAAGAGAGGAGGGTCCTGGTCACATCTGGGAGCTCTGCAGCCCAGGTTCCCAGCCCAGGGAGAGGAGATTTCAGTAACTCTGATTGTAGAAACTAGGAGAGATTTCAGCCATCTGGGTGAAACAGAAGGTGACTGAGCCCCTAGATGTCCCTTTGAAGGACCCATGCAAAGGTTTTCTGACCTGCAGACACTCACCCAGGACATTGGTGGTGGGTCTGAGCCTCACGTGGGACTCATTATGAAAAAGTCTCCATTACCTAGAGTCAGAAAGAGGGCTGAAAAAGTAGCTACCATCGTGCCTTAGTCCGGCCCCCCTACAGACCATGCCAACTTGATTGTGCAGACCCCTCCCACAGAGCCATTAGGAGATGCTGGTCTGAGGGGATCATCCTGCCTGCCTAACCTACAGACTGCTAGGGGCAGTTGTTTATGGCTGGCTGCCAAGCCCTGAGTTGAGTGATTCAGAGTGAAGTTTTCCCAGCCACGCAGCCATTGTTGTGGGCAGCTTTTCTAATCCCAGCTATAGTGGCCAGTGCACCGTAAATCCCATTTCAGAGATAAGGTCAGGCAGACTGCTGCTGCCAACACGAATTTAGACAGATATCGGGGACTTGTGGGCCACTGCCAGATAGCAGTTGGTCTTGCTTGATCTGGGTCATCTGCAGAAACTTAAAACAGTTAACCAAATTAGCAGCAAGACTGAGGTTGTATTGCATTGACTGACAATGTCTCTCTAAGACCCCTCCCCACCCAACATGCACAGTGCCCAGGGCACTGTTATTAACTTACTGCCAAGCTCAGCTCCGAGTAATTCAGAACCAAGTTTTCTCAGTTGGATGGCCATCGTTGTGAGTGGCCTTTTCAATCACAGAAAAAGTAGCCAGCCGCCTAAGCTACACGTCAATTCCCAGCAGGCAATCAGTGCTATGAGCCCCATTTCAACGGAACACATGGTGGACTGAGAGAAAACCCACAGCTCTCGTTTTGAAACAGCAATAAGCTGAACATATAAAACTCAACAAAAAATACCCAAACTGCACATCAGCATGTCTGAGAGTTAGATCTACAAATAAGAACTACCACAGATACTTTAAGGAATTATATAAAGCAGGGATCCAGGAAGCATAGACACCACCTACTGGAAACCAAAAGAAAAGAGCTTTCTTTGCAACAGGCTAAAGAGAGACCTTTATATAATAAACCTTCTAGGAGCCTTCTGCTTCTCCTAACCCCAGGACCTTTGCACTTATTAGTTTCTCTGCCTGAAACTAATAATGGTCTCCCCACCAAATTCCCACCCCTACCTTCTCATTTAGTTAACTTATATTTATCTTTAGGTCTTGGTTTAAGTGTCAGAACCCACAGGGAATATTTCTAACTGCTCCAGACTAGATCTGACAGGCCATGTTCTCCCATAGCACCCTGACCTTCCCTTTAGTCAGTGCACCTAAAACAATCTGCTTTATTCTCTCCACCAGACTACATGTCCATTAGATAGATGAAAGACTACATTCTGTTCACTGCTCCTTCCCCAGTGATGAGTACAGAATGCCACAAAAGAGTCCTTGTGAAAAGAACAAATAAGGGAGAAAGTAGATACAAATGAATCAAATTTCAGGGCTGACCATTATCTGCATGATGGGTCTCATCGGTGTGCAAATATCTTTATAGATGTGGTTATTAATTCTTTGGGGGTAAATACTCAGTAGAGGGATTGATGCATCATATGGTAGCTCAATTCTTGGTATTTGGAGGAACCTCCATTCTGTTTTCCATTGTGGCTGTACCAATTTGCAGTCCCATCAGCAGTGTGTGAGGGTTCCTTTCTCTCCACATTCTCTCCAGCATTTGCTGTTACTTGTCCTGTTGATGATAGCCATTCTAACTGGTGTCAGTTGGTATCTCATTGTGGTTTTGATTTGCCTTTCCCTAATAGCTAGTGATCTTGAGCATCTTTTTATATATTTTTTGGCCATTTGCATGTCCTCTAAGAAGTGTCTGTTCAGGTCCTCTGCCCATGTTTTGATTGGATCATTTTGTTTATTTGTCGTTGTTGTTGTTGTTGTTGTTGTTGAGTCATAGGAGGCTTTTGTATATTTTAGATATTAGGCCCTTGTCGAAGGTGTTGCTTGCAAATATATTTTCCCATTCTGATGGCTGTCTCTTTCCCTTGTTGATGGTTTTATTGGCTGAGCAGAAGCTTTTTAGTTTGATGCAGTCTCATTCATTTATTTTTGCTTTTACTTCCCCTTGCCTTTGAGGTCAAATTCATAAAATCGTCTTTAAGCCCAAGGTCCTTGAGTTTCATTCCTATGTTTTCTTCTATGCATTTTATTGTTTTGGGCCTTATATTCAAGTCCTTATTTCATTTTGAGTTAATTTTGGTGTGTGGTGATAGACAAGAGTCTAGTTACATTCTTTTGCAAGTGGTTTTCCAGTTTTCCCAGCACCATTTATTGAAGAGACTTTCCTTTCTTCACTGTATGTTTTTGGAATTTTTGCTGAAAATTCTTTGCCCATGTAAATATGGGTTTACTTCTGGACTCTCGACTCTGTTCCACTGGTCTGTCCGTCCGTTTTGCTGTCAGTACCATGCCGTTTGATTACTGTCGCTTTGTAGTATAATTTGAATTCAGGCAGAGTGATGCCTCCAGCCTCGTTCTTTTTTCTCAGGATAGTTTTGGCAATTTCGGGTATTTTGTGCTTCCGTAGGAATCTGATGAGTTTTTTGTTCTATTTATTTAAAAACTCTCGATGAAATTTCGATGGGGATTGCATTAAATTTGTATAATGCTTTAGGTAATATGGTCATTTTAACTATGATGATTCTTCCGATCCAAGAACACGGAATATCTTTCCATTTCTTTATCTCTGGCTTCAGTTTCTTTTAATAAAGTCTTATAGTTTTCATTATACAGGTCCTTCACATGTTTCGTTAAATTTATTCCTAGGTATTTTATTCTTTTTGTTGCAATTGCAAAAGAAATTATTTTTTCCACTTCTTTTTCTGACACTTCATTGTTAGAGTATAGGATCGCTATGGATTTTTAAATGTTGATTTTGTAACCAGAAACTTTAAAGTATTTGCTTATTTTTTCTAGTCGTGTTCTTGTGGAGTTTTTAGGGTTTTCTATGTAGAGAATCATGTCATCTGCCAATAGTGACAGTTCGACTTCTTCTGCCTTTTATATCTTTCTCTTGTCTGCACTCACTAGGACCTCCAATGTTATATTGAATGATGGTGGCAATAGTGGACATCCTTGCCTTGTTCCTGATCTTAGAGGGAAGGTGTTTAGTTTTTCACCATTAAGTATAACGTTGGCTGAGGGTTTGTCTTATATGGCCTTTATTATGTTAAGGTGCTTTCCTTCTATGCTGATTTTGTGAAGTGTTTTGATCATAAATGGATGCTGTATTTTATTGAAAGTTTTTTCTGCATCTATTGATATGGTCATATGATTCTTGTTTTTTAATTTGTTTATGTGATATATCACATTAATCAATTTGTGTATGTTGAACCATCCCTGTGCTCCTGGGTTGAAGCCCACTTGATTGTGGTGTATAATCTTTTTAATATGTTGCTGTATTTGTTGTGTGCTAGTATCTTATTTAGGATTTTTGTATCTGTGTTCATGTGTTCATGTAGTTTTCTTTTGTTTTGTATTATCTTTATCAAGTTTCGGTATCAGGGTAATATCAGCCTCATAAAATGAGTTGGGAAGTATTGCCTCTTCTCTTGTTTTTTGGAAGAGTTTGAGGAGAATAGATATTAAATCTTCTTTGAATGTTTGGTAGAATTCACTGGTGAAGCCATCTGGTCCTGGACTTTTACTTTTTGGTGGGTTTTTGATGATTGTTTCAAATTTCATACTGCTGATTGGCCTATTTAGATTTCTCAGTTCTTCTTGATTCAGTCTAGGAAGGTTGTATTTTTCCAAGTACAGGTCCATTTCTTCTAGGTTATTATATTTGGTATTATATACTTTTTCATAGTATTCTTGCATGACCCTTTGTATTTCTGCGATATCAGTTGTAATTTCTCCTCTTTCATCCCTGATTTTGGTCATTTGTGTCCTTTCTCTTTTATCTTTAGTGAGTCTAGCCAAGCGTTTGTCAATTTCATTAAACTTCTCAAAGAACCAGCTCTTCGTTGCATTTAGTTTTCCCATCGTTCTTTTGTTTTCAATTTCATTTATTTCTGCTCTAATTTTATTTCTTTCCTTCTGCTGACTTTTGGGCTTCATCTCTTTTTTTCATTTTCTAGTTTTTAAAGATGAAACATTAGGCCATTTATTTGTGCTCATTTTTGTTTTTGAAGGTAGGCCTGTAATGATATGAACTTTCCTCTTATGACCGCTTTTGCTGTGTTCCAAAAATTGTGACATGTTGTACTATAGTTATCATTCATTTCTATGTATCTCTTGATCTCTCTTTTTATTTCTTCCCTGACCCAGTATTCTTCAGTAGCATGTTGTTTAATCTCCATGTATTTGTGGTTCTTCCTGCTTTCTTTATGCAGTTGATCTCTAGTTTCAAAGCATTATGATCAAAGAATATGGTTGGTAAGAAATCAACCCTCTTATATTTGTTGAGGCTACCTCTGTGTCCCAGTATGTGGTCAATTCTTGAGAATGTTTCATGTGCACTAGAGAAGAATGTATATGCAGCTGTTCTTGGATGGAAGGCTCTGTAAATGTCAATTATGTCCAGTTGGTCTAATGTGTCATTTAAGGGTGTTATTTCCTTATTGATTTTCTGTTTGGGTGATCTCTCCATATCAGACAGTGGGGTATTAGGTCCCCTACTATGATAGTGTTTTGGTCTGTTTCTCTCTTTAGTTCTGTTAGTAAATTGCTTTACATATTTAGGGGTTCCCTAATTGGGAGCATAGATATTAATAATTGTTATGTCTTCTTGGTGCATGATTTCTTTTGTCATTATGAAGTGTCCCTCAGTATCTTTCTTTACTGAAGTCTAGTTCATCCACTACTTCTGCTTTTCTCTGAATGCTGTTTGCTTGAAATATCATTTTCCACCTTTGAGGTCATATTTGCCTTTGATCTGAGATGTGTCTCCTGGAGACAGCACATGGTTGGGTCTTGTCTTTTGATCCAATATGCAACTCTGTGCCTTTTTATTGGTGAGTTCATTACACTTACATTTAGGGTGATTATTGAAATATGAGGTCTTTTTATAGCCATTTTATCATTTGCTTTCTGGCAGCTCAATGTTTCCATTGCTTCCTTGTCCTTGTGTTTCTGTTTTCTTTATTTTGGTTGGCTTTTGTGGGTTTTTACTCTGGTTCTTTTTGTTTTATGTTATATACTTCATTCTGAATCTTTGGTGTGTGGTTACCATTGCGAATATGTAAAAGATAGTTATATATCTGCAGTCGTCCACTTTCTTTTGCATGTGCCTTATCTCCATTCCCCTTTGCAAATTTGGATCTTTGAATCCTCCCCTTTTCAGTCATTGTTATCTCCGTTTGTCCCTATATATGCTGAACATTCGTAACTATCTTGTTATAAAAGTTCTCTTCTTATTATTTAAGTTTGTAATGCCCGGTTCTCAGTAAGGGTTGCACTCCTCTGCTTCTATTTGCCTGATCATCACTTTACTCCTAATTATGCTTTTTTCTTTTGTCATTTTGTTTTAGGTGAGCTGACCCTTTTCAGTATTTCCTGTAGCGCAGGCCTTGTAGTGGAGAATTCTCCCAATTTTTGTTTGTTTGGAAAGGTCTTAATTTCTCCTTTATATCTAAAGCAGAGCTTAGCTGGATACAGTATTCTAGGCTGGTAGTTCCTTACACTTAATAGTTTAAATATTTGATTCCATTCCTTTTTGGCTTGTAAGGTCTGCGCTGAGAAGTTCGAGGATAATCTAATGGGTTTACGTTTATCTTTATGTTATCATTTTCTTCTCCCTGGCTGCCCTGGGAATTCTATCTTTGTCATTGATTTTTGATAACTTTAATACATTGTGACTTGGTGAAGGCCTTTTTGGGTTGAGATAATCAGGTGTTCTGTTGACTTCTTGAATTCCAAGCTACAGCTCATTCCTTAGATTTGGAAAATTCTCGTCAACTATTTGTATGAAAGCGCTTTCTAGTCCCTGCTCCTTTTCCTCGTCTTCAATAGTATCAATTATTCTTATGTTTCTTCTCACGATGGTATCAGCTAGTTCTTGAATTTCTCTTTCATTATTTTTTGTGCTTAGGTTTCTCTCTTCTTTATTCAGATTTATTTCTAGATTTCTGTCTTCGATATCATGCGGATCCTTTCCTCCGCATGGTCAACTCTATTTCCCAAGCTTGCTATTTTATTTTTCAATTCTTGCAGTATGTTCTTCATCTCCAGAAGATCGATTCTGTTCTTTTTGAGGGTTTAAGTCTCTTTGCTCTGCTCATCTAGTTGTTTTTTCAATTTCTGAAATTGTTGATATGATTTGTTTTCGAACTCACTGAGTTTCTTCAGAAGTACCATCCCGAATTCTCTGTCTTTTAAGTTGCGTATTTCTATGTCTGTAAGGTTGTTTTCTGGAGACTTTCCTCTTTCTTTCTGAGATGCCTTGTCACCTTGGTTGTTTGTGGTGTTTCGTGGACTATATTTCTCTGCCTGGGCATTAATGGAAGTGTATTATGCTGTTTTCCAGAAAGGTTTATTATATAAAGGTCTCTCTTCAGCCTGTTGCAAAGAAGGCTCTTTTCTTTTGGTTTCCAGTAGGTAGTATCTAGCCTCTTTTATTCTGCTTTAAGAAATACCTTAATCATTCCTTTTTTATTTTTTGTAGATATTTAATCATGCTTGCTACTCTCAGTTTTCATTCTTGTCAGTGTCAGCGACAGTTTCAGTACCATTTATTTAGATTTTTCTGGGACTCCATGGAGATCTGTCTCAAAGGTAATGGTGGGAGGGGCACCTTGACTTGGGAGATGGGGTTGCACATCAGCTTCAGCTTTGCAGCTATGGCTAGCAAAATTCAAACTTTCCCTTCTGCGGTTCTGGCTCTGCCTCCCTGCTTTCTTCCCTGACGAATGGGCCTTGCAGCAGGCTGCAAGGAACTCACAACTCTCCCAGGCAGGGCCCTCTACTCTCCCCCTCCTCCTGAAGGGAGCTCTGGATACTGAAAGAGGCAGGTTCAGTCTTGGCAGTGTTTGCTTAGATTCTCCTGGGACTTCCCAGTGTTTGGTCTTGGAGGATATCGGTCAAGGGGCCCTTTGGGTTAAGAGTTGGGGGTTGCGGCTCAGACTCAGCTTTGCAGCTGTGTCCGGTAAAAATCAACTGTTGTTTCTCTACCATCCAGTCCCCACTCTCTGCTTTCTGCCCTGATGGCTGGGCCCTGCCACCGGCTGCATGGAACTCACAGCTCTCCCAAGCAGAGTTGTTTAGGGAAGTTGCCGTACCTTCTCACCTCCCCCTCCTCCTGCAGGGAGCTCCAGTAGCTTGAGAAGCAGCCTTATGTCTCCCTGTCCACCACTTGACATCTGGGGCTCCGACCTGTGGTAACTCTTATGCACAGATTCCCACACTCAGATGTGCTGGTGTGCAGTTTGTGTGTGTTTTTGTTGTTGTTGTTGAGTTTTAGATGTTCAGCTCATTGTTGTTTCAAGGGGAGAGATGTGGGGACATCTCTCACTCTTCCATGTTTCTGCCGATCCTCCACAATGCCCCACTACCTATCTTTTATTAGGATTGTTGGAAAGTTTTTTTTATGTTAATTTGTTTGAATGCCTTATATATTTTGCATATTAACCCCTTATTGGATGTATCATTGGTGAATACTTCTCCCATTTAGTAGGCTGTCTTTTCCTTTTGTCAATTGTTTCCTTTGCTATGTAGAAACTGTTTAGTTTGATATAATCTTATTTGCTTACTTTTTCTTTTGTTTTACTCATCCAAGGAGACATATCCAAAAGAAATATTGCAAAGAATGATGCCACAGTCTTTACTGCCTATGTTTTCTTCCAGGAGTTATATGGTTTCAGGTCTTACATTTAAGTCTTAAATCCTTTCTGAGTTTATTCTTGTACATGGTGAAGGAAAGTAGTCCAGTTTCACTTTTTTTTTTTTGCATATATCTGTCTAGTTTTCTCAATACCACTTATTGAAGAGTATGTCTTTATCTCATTGTACATTCTTTCCTCCTTTATCATAGATTCATTGACCATATAGGCATGAGTTTATTTCTGGGCTTTCTATTCTGTTCCAATAATCTATGTGTCTGTTCTCATGCCAATAGCATGGTGTTTTGGTTACCATAGCCTTGTAGTATAGTGTGACATTAGATAGCATGATGCTTCCAGCTTTGTTCTTTTTTCTCAAAATTGCTTCTACTATTTGGGATTTTCTGTGGTTTCATATAAATTTTAGAATTATTTCTTCTAGTTTTGTGAAAAAATGCTATTGGTATTTTGATAGAGATTGCATTGAATCTATAGATTCCTTGGGTAGTATGAACATTTTAACAATGTTAATTCTTTCTATCCATGATCATAGTATGTGCTTTCATTCATTTGTATCTTCTCCAGTTTCTTTCTTCAAAATCTTATGATTTTCTGAGTATAGATCTTTTACTTCCTTGGTTAAATTTATTCCTAGGGTTTTTTTGTTTGTTTATTTGTTGTTTTTTGATGCAATTGAAAATGGAATTGTTTTCTTAATTTCTCTTTCTAATAATTCATTTTTGGTGTACAAAATGCAAACAATTTCTGAATATTAATTTTGTATTCTATAGTTTACTAAATCTGTTTATTAGTTCTAATAGCTTCTTGGTGATATGTTTTGGTTCTCTCTATGTTTTATCATGTAATCTGCAAATAATGACAGTATTTTTTTTTTCCCTTCCAATATGAATGTCTTATTTCTTTTTCTTTTCTAATCATTGTGGTTAGGACTTCCAATTCTATGTTGAATAACCATGCTCTGTTCCTGATCTTAAAGAAAAAGCTTTCAGCTTTTCACCATTGAGTATGACATTGGCTGTGTGTTTGTTATATATGAACTTTATTACATTAGGTATGTTATTTCTATTCCAACTTTGGCGAGAGTTTTTATCATGAATGGATGTTGGACTTTTCCAAACAATTTTTCTGCATTTATTGATATTATCATTTTATTTTTGCCCTTTTTTGTTCATGTAAGTGGCATATCATGTTAATGGATTTTCAAATATTATCCCAACCTTGAATCCCAGGAATAAATCTCAATGGTCATTGTGTATGATCTGGTTATTGTATCGCTGTGTTGCTTTGCTAATATTTTGTTAAGGATTTTTGCATCTATGTTCATCAGTGATATTAGCCTATAAATTTTTTTTTGTAATGTCTTTGTCTGTTTTGGGAATGAAGATCATGCTGGCCTCATAAAAAGAGCTTGGAGTCACTCCTTTTGAATTTTTTAAATAGTTCAAAAAGAGTAAGTGTTAATTCTTTGAATATTTGGTAAAATTCACCTGGAAGCCATCTAGTTCAGGACTGTAGAGTTTTTTGTTTACTGCTTCAATTTTGTTAGTAGTTATCGGTCTGTTCAGGTTTTCTGTTTCTTCTTGTTTCAGTCTTGGAATATTGTTTATTTCTAGATATTTATCTATTCTTCCAGGTTGTCCAATTTGTTGTCATTTAATTATTCATAGTATTTTCTTTTAATACTTTATATTTCTGTTGCATTGATTGTCCTCTTTTACTTCTGGTTTTATTTATTTGGGTCCTCTCTCTTTTTAACTTGATGAGTCTGGTTAAATGTTTATCAATTTTGTTGATCTTTTCAAAGAACCAGCTCTTAGTTTCATTAATCTTCTGTATTTTTTGACTCTATGTCATTTATTTTTTATCTGATATTTATTATTTCCTTCCTTCTACTCACTTTGTGCTTTGTTTGTTCTTTTTCTAGTTCTTTTAGGTTTAAGATTAGATTGTTTATTTAAGATTTTTCTTGTTTCTTAAGGTAGGCTTGTATTGCTATGAATTTCTTCGAACTACTTCACTGTGTACCATAAATTTTTGGGTCACTGTGTTTTCATCATTTTTTGTCTCAAGGTAACTTTTGATTTCTTTCTTTGTTTAGTAGCATGTTACTTAGCCTCCATGTGTTTGTGTGTTTTTCAATTTACTTCTTGTAATTGATTTCTAGGTTCATACCCTTGTGATTGAAGAAAATGGCTGATATGATTTCAATTTTCTTAAATATACTGAGACTTGTTTTGTGGCCTAATATATGGTCTATCTTGAAAATGTTCCATGTGTGCTTGAAAAAAATGTATATTCTGCTGCTTTGGAGTGACTGTTCTAAAAATATCAATTAAATTCTGGTCTAATGTGTCATTTAAAGCTGCTATTTTCCTGTTGATTATTTTCTGGATTATCTATCCATGGATGTCAATGGGGTGTTAAAGTCCCCTGCTATTTCTGTATTATTGTCAATCTCTCCCTTTAGATTTGTCAATATTTGCTTTATATATTTAGGTGCTCCTAAGTTGAATATATAAATGTTTGCAATAGTTATATCCTCTGTTGGATTGATCCCTTTATCATTATGAAGTGTTCTTTTTTGTCTCTTGTTACAGTCTTTGTTATCAAGTCTTTATTATCTAAAATAATTATTGTTATCACAGCTTTTTGTTTATTTCACATGCAATATCTTTTTTCATCACTTTACTTTCAGACTGTGTGTGTCTTTAGGTATGAAGTGGGTCTGTTGTAAGAAGCACTTGTACAAGTCTTGTTTTCTTATTCATTAAGCCTTTTTATGTCTTTTAATTACCACATTTAGTTGTTTTTTTTTAATTTAGAGTAATTGTTATTGTAGAGGTTGCAGTTATTGCCATTTTATTAATTCTTTTTCTGTTTTTGTATTAGTTCTCTATTCCTTTCTTATTCTCTTACTCTCTTCTCTTGTGTGTTGATACTTTCTATAGTATTACATTTGTGTTCCTTTCTCTTTATTTCTTGTATATTTCTTATAGATTTTAGGTTTGTAGTTACCATCTGCTTCATATATACTAACCTTTGTTCATAGCCATCTATTTTTAGTTGATGTTCATGTAAGTTTGAACACATTTTAAAATTACTACAATTTTTCCTTTCCCCCTTCACATTTATGCTTTTCTCATTATTTCTTACTTTGTTTCTCTGTGTGTATTTGTATTTATCTCTTAATTTATTGTTGTAATTAAACATGATCTTCTTACTTTTGTCTTTTAACCTATGTACTTGCTTTATAGTCAGCTGATCCACTGCTTTCACCGAGTGTTTACCTTTTTCAATAAGAATTTTTTATTTCCTGTATTTTCATTCATATTTTTGATCTTTTATTTTCTACTTAAAGATGTTCTTTTAATGTTTCTTGTAATACTGGTTTGTTGGTGATGAACTCCTTTAGCTTTATCTTGTCTGAGAAATTCTTTATCTCTCCTTCAATTTTAAAAGATAGCCTTGCTGAGTAGAGCAATTTTGGTTGTAGATATTCATCATTTGAAATATTTTGTGCTATTTTCTTCTGTCCTACAAGGTTTCTATTGAGAAATCAACTGAGAATCTTATGGGGGCTTCCTTGTACATAACTATGATATGTCTTGGTGTGAGCCCCTTTGAATTCATCTTGTTTGGGACTCTCTCTACTTCTTGGACTTGTATGTCTATTTTCTCACCAGGCTAAGGATGTTTAGGTCATTATTTCTTCAAATATGTTTTCAATCCCTTGCTCACTCTTTCTTCTACTTCTGGTATTCCTATGATGCAAATGTTGCTATCTTGGATGTTATCCCAGAGGTTTCTTAAACTACACTTATTTTTATTCTTTTTATATTTTTGCTGTTTCAATTGGGTGTTTTCTACTACCTTCTTTTCCAGGTTACTGATTCCATCCTCTGCTTTATCTAATCTGCTGTTGATTCCCTCAATGTATCCTTCATTTCATTTATTGTAGTCTTCAATTCTGACTAGTCCTTTATGCTTTCTATCTCCATTTTTTATGTTTGCTCTCTGTTTTTTGAAGTTCTCACTGAATTCATCTATCCTTTCCTTAAGTTTATCAAGTATCCTTTGAACTCTATATATGGTAGATTACTTGTCACCATTTCATTTAGTTCTTTTTCAGGTGTTTGTCCAGTTTTTTATTTGGGTCATGTTTCTTTGTTTTCTCATTTTTCAAACTCCCTGTGTTTGTTTCTATGTATTAGGTAGTTGTGCTATGTCTCCCAGTCTTGGAAGGGTGGCCTGATACAATAGATGTCCTGTGGGGCCCATTTATACGGTCTCTTTGGTCACCTGAACCAGGTTCTCCAGAGGTGTCACTTGTGTAAGTTGTGTGTGCTCTCCTGTTGTAGTTGAGCCTTGATTGCTGTTGGCACGTCAGCAGGTGGGACTGATTCTCAGCTCTGATGGCTGTCTGTGACTACAGTGGACAAGCTTTTGTGTGGGGGTTGACCCCAGGAAGTGAGAGTCATTTTAGTACTAGTCAAGTCTACCCTTCAGGTGTGTCAGTTTGGGAGCCATTTGTGCTCTGGTGTGGTCTGAAGCCAGCGCCAGGTTTGTTGGAGTCTCGTGGGAAGTGTCTGGCACAGGTCAAGGTCAGCCACTACTTGTGCCCAACTTAGCACTGTCTGGTAGGAGCTATAAAGTGATCTATGGTTGGTTTCCACTAGTACTGGGCTTAGAGGCTCTTGGGGGAAGCTATTTTGTGAACTCAGGCTGACTGCCACTAGTGTCAAGCTTGGGACTCTGGTGGGCACCACAATGTGCACCCAGGCCAGATGCCACTTGTGTCAGGTTTGTGGCTGCTTAGTTGAGGTTATGTTCCAAATCAAGACTGGCTGCTTCTATTCCAGTCTTAGGGTCACCTGGTGGGAGTTATAATTCAAGATCAGACCAGTCACCTTGTGTGCCAGGCTTGAGGTAGCTTAGCAAAAGGTACAGGGCCCATCAAGGCCAGCTACTGCTTGTTTGAGGTTTGTGGACTTTTGAGAGATTTTAGTAAAATCTACAACATGAGCTTAGGGAAGCTGCTTGTGTGGAGGAGCTACTGGGAGAGGTTCAGCTGAGTCTTGATTTGGGTGGGATGGGGTCTCAGCGAATCACCAGGGCAGGGCAAAGGTGTTAGCCATGTTAATAAAAGGTTCATATTTAGTGCCCAACTTGCCAGGCTAGCTGGGTTTGGGGTGGGCTCAACAAAAGAACAATGATGCCTGGTAGCACTTGTATCCCCAGAGAGAACTATTCCACCCCTTGAACCCTCTCCAGTCATTGCTCTGAAGCTAGTCAATTTAGTTTCTCCTCGTGTCTCCCTTATATTTTTTGAGCTATTGTCCATTGCTGGAGTCCAGAGAAAGTGATTTTGTGAAGGAGTAAGTTCATGTATGGGCCTTTCAAGTGAATGCCTCAATCTCCAGCAGCCCTCCATCTCATTCAGATAATCTCCACTGTTTTTCACAGCCAGATATTATAGGGACTCCTCTTCCTCGCATTAGAGGCTTGGACTAGGGAGCTTAAGTAGGGCTGAGACCTCTCACTCTTCAGGAGGAACCTCTGCATTTGAGATATCCCTCTGCATTCTTAATCTCCACATAGTGGTATTAAACCTGATCATTTCACATCTCTTCCCCTCCTACCAGTTTTAGGGTGACTTCTCTTTGTATCCTTAGTTATAGGACTTCTGTTCAGCTAGTCTTTATGTGGTTCTCAGTGATGGCTGTTCTATAATTTAATTGTAATTTTTATGTGGTCATAAGAGGAGGTAAGAACAGCATTTACCTACTCTGCCATCTTGACCAAAAGTAGGAGCTGAGAGTTATAGAATGAATTTCATAAGTAGGATCTAGGAACTTACCAGTTGACTATTGTTATAAGTTGGCTTATGTCCTCCAGATAGTTATGTTGAAGTTCTATCTCCCAGTATCTGCAAATGTTACCTTTGTGTAAATAGAGTCTTTGGAATTGTAATCAAGTTAAAATGAGGTTATTAGGGTGAGTCCTAATATTACTGGTGTTTGTATATGAAGAGCATAGAACACAGAGAGAAATGGGGGCAGAGATTGGACTTAAGTGGACACCAGCTGAGCAACATATGAGGCTACCAGAAGCAGAAGAGGCAAGAAAGAATCCTCCCCTAGGGCCTTCAAAGGAAGCATGGCCCTACCAACATCTGATTTCAGACTTCAAGCCTCCAGAGCTGTGAGAAAATACATTAGTGTTGTTTCAAGCCACTCAGTTGTGGTCCTTTATGGCAGACTTAGGAAACTAATATATCTATTCTCTCCGAAAGTGCCCAGAGGCAGTAAGGAATGCCCTAGTTGGGCAGGGTTGGGGGGCATGAGCACATTGAGAAATTCCATTGTGGACACCCTCAGCAAGCTCGGGCTGGTGATGGAACTGAGCTCTCTGTTCTCAATAGGCACAAAATATTCTGGAAGGGCAGATGCCAGATGGTGGTACTTTAGCATCAGATGCAAAGTGGACAGCAATGCTTGACTCACAATCAGAGTGCCTTGACCTCAAGGGTAACTAACTGGCAATAGCTAATCAGCCATGGTGTGAGAAAGCTGGACGGCCAGCATGGGTGTTGCTTAACTTCTATATATATTTTTAATATCAAGAAATGATGAGCAGAAGGATGACACCAGACCCTCACTTGGTTTTCTGATAAGTCAGTTCACAAATCTAGCATCTATTGATAGAAAGGAAAGAGGGTCCTCTCAAGGAAGGATCATGGAAGGCCACCACAAGTTTATATTAATATTTACTATTCCACCAATCCTTTCCCAATGGCTATCTAGCCATTTTCTAGAGTAACTGTGCATGGAAGGAAGGGCAATATTCACATCTTTAAGGACTTTTGGATATAGGATCTGACCTACACTAACAACAAGGAACCTGGCCTGATACCATGAGCTTCCAGTTAGTACAGGGCTTCTAGAGCACAGGTGACAAAGGGAATTTGGTCCAATCTGTCTTACAGTGAATCCATGGACCAACACCATGGTAATTTACCCAGTCCCTGAGTGTATAATTGGGATAGATATACGAAGTTGCTGGCAGAAGCCTCACATTTGGTTCCACAAATGTAAATGATGGGCCAAGTGGGAGGCCCTAAAACTACCCTTAGCTCAGTTCCAGCTAAGATAGTAAATCAGAAGAATTATTGCTCATTCTGGGAGAAATTGCAGAGATTAGTACCACCATTAAAAACTTATAAGGTGTTGGTTTGGTCCTCCCCATCATATCACCATTCAAGCACTATTCTGGCCCTGCCAAACCAAATTCATCATGGGGAATGAACATGGATAAGTATAAACTTAACCAGGTGGCAACCTTTATTGCAGCTTTCATGCCAGATGTGGTGATTTTACTAGAACAGGTCAAATAGCCCCTGGCATTCACATGAAACTTTGATCAAACCAATACCTTTTCTTCCCCGTCAATAGGCATGATCAAAAGCAGTTCATTTTCATGTGATGGGAACACATTTGTCTTTCCCCAAAGCTATGCTAATTCTCCAGTTTTCTGTTGCAGTGTAGTCGAAAGGGACCCCAATCATCTTGAATTCTGCAGAATATCATGCTGGTTCACTGCATTGATGATTTCATGCTGATTATACCTGCTGAGCACATGGAAAACTCTACATGCTCTAGTAAGACACTTGTGAACAATAAATGGGAGATAACCACACAAAAATCTTGGGACCTGCCACATTAATGATGATTTAGGTGTCCAATGGTCTGGAGCATTCCAGGACATCTCCTGTAAGGTAAAGGACAAATTGTTGCATCACATACCTCTTGACACTAAAAAAGTGAACCTCTTGGGGTTTCTGAAGCAAGATATAGCATATTTGGGACTGCTCTGACTCAGTGGCTCAATGACTTTAAAGCTACCAATTTTGAGTGTGGCCCAAAAGAAAAGAGAGCTTTTCAGGGAGTTTCACCTCTGGTGCAAGTGCCCTGGCACTTGGATTGTATGTCTCAATGGACCAGAGGATGCTGCAAGTAAGTGTGGTGTTCAAAGATTCCATGCGGAGTCTTTGGCAAAGCCTCAGGAAGAGTTGCACACCATTATGAGTTCTGGAATGCAGGCATGCCTTTTGAACTTCCTTTTAATGTGTTCCTAGGCCCTGATAGAAACTTAACCCATGCAACACCAATGACTGTGAGACCTGAGCTTCTCATCAGAGGCCAACATCTTATCAGATACACTGAGTCATGGAGTCAAGCAGGCAGAGTCTATTATATGGTGGAAATGATATATTCAGGAAGGAGCCCACAAAGGACTAAAAGACACAAATAAATCAAATGAATGGACAAACAAATTTCATGTCATTTACCTCTGTTATTTCAAGCTCCACTTCAACTCGTGTCTGTTGACTCTTGGGGGTTCCTTACTACCGACCAACAGAGGGAAAAAAATCTGGGACCTGAATAACAAATAGGCCAGAATATCATGTTAGTGATAGCAGAAAATGACCCTGAAGATCATCAGTGATGGAAAATTCTATCATTAAGCAGAGCTATTAATAGTACATTTGGTTCTCCTTTTCTTATAGAGGGAAGTGTAGCCTGAAGTGTGGATATACATGGATTCCTGGATGAGAGTAAGTGGCTAGGCTGATAAGCCAGGGGATTATAAAAAATAGCATTGAAAAATCAAGGACAAGTAAGCCCTGAGAAGAGGTATGTGGATGGCCTTTTGGTGGTGGGCACAAATGCAGGTCTGTATGTGTCCCATTAATGCCACCAGAAGCATCTGTGTCAGAGCTGGTTCTCACCAATCAGGTAGAAAGTATGATTCATTCTGAGCATGTCAGGCAGCCCTGGTCATCAGCCACCCTAGTGCAGGTGCAGAGTGAAAATGGTAACAGGAATGGAAGCTATGTGTGAGCCAACAGCATGGCTCCATCTCACTAAGACTGATTTTGCAACTGCCACACCTGAATATGCAAACTGTTTACAGTGGACTGACACTGAGCCCTTAATATGGCTCCATTACTTAACATGACTAGTATAGCCACTTGGTGGTAGATTGACTGAATCAGACTCCTTCAACCCTGGAAGAAACAGCAATTCATTCTTACCAAAACTGATACTACTCTGGATATAGGTCTGCCTCCTCTGTTCACAGAGTTTACACTAGGAACCATATCTGAGGGTGTACAAAATACCTAATATCCCATATGACATTGTTTCAATCCAAGAAACCCCAGTTACCCAAGGAGGTTTACCAATAGGTTCATGGTCATGGAATTCATGGTCTTATCATGTATCTCACCACCCTGAAGCAGCCAACCTAAGAGAATGCAGTATCCTATTAAGCTAAGGTACCAGTTTAGGAACAATACTCTGTGGCTTGCTGTATCATTCTTCAGAATGCGGTGTATGTGGTGAAATACTGTCCTATTTATGATGTTGCATCCCTAGAAGCTAGAATGCACAGAACTGGAAATCAAGGAGTAGAAGTAATTGGTATTCTCACCATTATTTCTAGTGACTCACATGAGAAATTCGAGCCTCCTTTCCCTGTAAATTTAGCTTGTCCATGTTAGAAGTCCTGGTTCCTGGAGATGAATTCTTTTGCCAGAGGAAAAAGTAAGGGTACCACTGAATGTCAAGTTGCAACAATGACCTAAAACACTCTGGGCTCTTCGTGCCAGTAGACCAGAAAATAGAAAATATTCATTATGTTGACAGGGTTATTAACCCCGACACTAACTATGAGGAGCTAGAGTTTTGCTACACAATAGGAACAGGGAGAAGTGTGTCTAGAACTCAGAAGATTCATTGGAGCATCTCTTGGTGCTCCTATGATAATCACGACTCAACAAGGGGAAGGCCATTAGGAGCCCAGACTCCTACAAGATAAAAGGCCAGGTCCCACAAGACAAGCAACTCAGACCTGCAAAGTAAAGCTAGAATGGAGGGTGGAGAAAGAAGACAATGAATATAATTATAGCCTCAGGACCAAACACACAAGTGGGGACTGTATCTTTTTTCTAATCTTGCTTTAAGTCTCTTTAAAATTATATTTGGCTATCATCTTGAAAGGAGCTCTATAACTGACTGTGTTTTAAAAAGAGGCAAAGTCCTCTGCTCACAAAATGAGGCCTTATTCTGTATTTTGAGTGCCAAATATAATGGAAAGTCAACGTGGTGCAAGGCAGAGATGAGCCCTTAGGCACCACTTCAGATGCCCTTGGCCTGACCCACCTCTTTTCCTACTGTGGTGGTGAGCAGCTCTGCATGGCCTACAAAACATGTCATGCAGATACTACTTGAGAGGGCCTTCTCTTTTATCCTTAATGCCTGCTGCATATACCTTACCTCCAGGACTGCTGACCCCAAGACATGGGATGCTGGAAGACATATTTTGGTGCTAGTAGATTACAATACAGAAAGGAAAGTAAGTTGTACTCAGTGGGACCAGCCTTTAACAAATAAGATACCTTCCCTCTTTCTCTCCCCAGAAATTTTTTACAGCTTCTTGGGAGTAGTTCTACAAGATTGAGCCCATGCTCATGGCCAGCTTGATAGGACATTCTTATACTGTCTCTCGGTCTTTCATCACCTCACTTTCCTTGCCCCTTACTTCTGCACTCTTTATTTTTCTGGGAATCTAGGCATAAAAGGTGGGTGCCCATTGTCATTTGCCACCTGAATCCTACATTCCGCATGTACACCAACCATGTTCCTGGGCCCTCTGGCATCTGAATTTGGGGGCCCTGAACCAGATGATCTCTTAGATACTCTGTTCAATCAATCTATTGATTTATTTCTAAAAATAAAAGGTAAAGATTTTTCCTCAAATTAATTGGCCAAATGCTTCTGTTTCCTGGCAACTACCTCCTGCCTTTGACCTCTAAAGAATGAGGCCCTAGAGTTTCAGTTTTTTCTTAAATTGCTTCTTTAGAGTGGCCCCTTTAGTGATTCTTAGAATTAATCTTCCCCAAATGGCAAGCTCCTTCATACCTAAAAATCATCTGAGAAAAGAAGAAGCCAAAGGGAAGCAGATAAGAAAAAAGAGATTCAGAGAGATATTAGGGAAAAAATGATAAGTTAAAAGAAATTGTGCCATAAAGAAGTTGAATGAGCTAGAGAAAAGGTGGCAGGCCTCACACCACCAACACCAGCAGCAATTATCAGCTTTAGGTATGAGTCAAACATTTGATGAGCACATGTTTTACCTTCACCATCATCCAACTACTAACATTATCTTGGGAATGGGGAAGAGAGCAGAGACAGGTTTAGACATGCTTCCTGCCAGATTTTAGGTTTCATTTTACTTCTAGGCAACAAAACAAGACTTGGCAACATTAACTAGTCACCAAGTGTGGTGGCATAGGTGACATTGGTCAGGAATAATTTCCCTGAGGAGGTGTCTGGGCGATTAATAGCCACAGTCTTCACCTAAAATATATTTATTGATTATCTATGATGTATAAGGCAGGGTTTTAGGGTCTGTATGGGGTGGGGGGATGTGGAGGGGTGTGATGAGGAGAAAAATCAACATATAAACCTACTTCTGAAGGCCTAAACAAGGGCATTTGGAATCAACTATAAATGGAGTTTAAACAGCAAATGAGTGATAAACATTGATAAATCTAGGAACACAAAAGATGGAAAGGGTCAGTGAAAGAGAAAGCACTGACACTGAGATTTGAAAGAGAAGTTTCTTTTCAATAGATAAAAATGGGTGGCAGAGGAACAAGGGAGAAAGCAGTACAGACAAAAGCTGGAATATACAGTGTGGGTTTGGCAACTCTCTCAATCTTTCACCACACTATCATGTCTTCTTAGGGTCAGGAGCTCTGCCAGTGTTGAGGACTGGTGTTGGTTAGGATTTTGTTCAGAGGTGG
The DNA here is from genome assembly GCA_030015415.1 of Cynopterus sphinx. Classification (NCBI taxonomy): domain Eukaryota; kingdom Metazoa; phylum Chordata; class Mammalia; order Chiroptera; family Pteropodidae; genus Cynopterus; species Cynopterus sphinx. Next base: position 35,664,225 of record CM057390.1, on the reverse strand, counting down.
ATCACAGAAAAGTAACCAGAGAGGGTTAGCCTAATGTTTGTTTCCACATCACCAGAATCCAGAGTCTAGGCCCAGAGGCCATATGATGTAAGTGATGTTCTAGCTTCCTCTGTCCCTCCATTTATCTCTATTTAACATGTGGCTTATTATTCACGGTCAAAATGGTTGTTTCATCTCTGGATTCATATCACAGGAAAGGAAATGAAAGTGTTCATTGTTATCTTAAGAGATAGAGTTTTCTGAGAACCCCTTGGCTGCACCCCACTGGCCAGGACTGGTCACATGACCATCCTGGGCCATAGGAAGTAGAAAAGACAACTGGGCACATTGCCACCTCAAATAAGTCTAGGGTTATGTTATAGGAAAAAATGGGAAATGGATAATGGGGAGGCAATATGCAGTCTTTCCTGCAGAGCTGCAGTGATTGGACAGCATCTGCCCTTAAGAAGGTCACAGTCTAGTAAGTAGACATACCAGCTGGTGATTTCTATGGCAGAATTAAGCCAAAGGTGCTAGTTGAGCACCTAGGGAGGGGACGGTAGGAACAGCATCCCAGAAGTTTCTAGGATCTGAAGAAGTGAGAGTTAGCCAAGTAAAGGAGGAAGGAAGACTGGCTGAGGTCTTTGGGTGGGGGATGATGATGTGCAAAGGCATGGGGTGAGTGGCATGTTTGCATAATCAGAGGACCACAAGGGGACAAGGCAGTGCCAGACTGAGAGTTAAGGATAGAAAATAAAGGGAGTGAAGCAGAGCCTAAGGGACCAGCATTCAGGCTTTGAGACTGAGACTATCTTTCAAGCAGAGGAGAATTGCTAAAGAGTTTAGTAGGGTGTGACATGTCAATAACATGCTTTAGAGTTAAAAGAAGATATAAATTTGGAGTTGTCATCATTTCATCTAAAGACAATTTAAAGCCATGTATCTGTATGAGATGACCTAGAGGCTGTGTGTGAAGAAAAATAGAAGAGGTGCACAGGCTGAGTCCTGGGTGCCTCCAGTGTCAAGAGGTTGGTGAGATGAAGGGGGCCAGCAAAGTTGACAGGAGAGCCAGTCATGAAGGAGGAAAACCAGGATCATGCTGGGTCCTGGGCTCTTGTGGAAACAGTATTTCAATAAGAAGAGAGGAATCTTTACTGCCAAATGCTGCTAATGGGTCAAGTAAGATAGGAACTGAGATATCACCAGTGAATTAGCACTATGGAAGGCAAGAATGACCTTGACAAGAACACATGGGGTAGAGTTGATTGGTGGAAATTTGCCTCTAAGCAGTTGAAAAGAGACTTGAGGAAAGGAACTGGAAGGAGTGAGGGTGAATAACTCTTTCAAGGAATGTTGCCATAAACTGGAACAGAAAGTGAGATATAGCATGTTTTTCTTTTCTTTAACATAGGACAGCAGGTTTTCATGCTGATAGCAGTGAGCCAGGAGAGAATGAAAAACTAGTGATGCAAGACAGAAAATGGAGAGTGCTTAAGTGATGTCCTGAGTAGGTGAGAGGGGTGGGATCTGGTGCACAAGTTGGGTGGGGCTGGCCTTGATCAGGAGCATGGATAGTCCACTCTAGCACAGAAGAAAGGAAGAGAATTTGGAAACAAGTGCAGTTGGAGGGCAGTTGTAAGAATAGGAGTTTGTGGAGGTTCTCTTCAATTCTTCCCACTTATTCATGAAATAGATAATAAGGTTATCAGTGGAGATGAAGATGCAAGAGAAGTGTTGGATGTTTAAGGAGAGAGGGAAGGTATGAAATGCTCATCTAGAAGAATGGGAGAATGAATGAACCAGAGAAACGATGTATGATGCCAGCCATCAACCAATACCCATTTGAGTTTTGGAATTATAAAGTGAGACTATCAGCATATTCTGTATGTCTTTCTCCAGCCATGCTCTGCTCACAAGGTGCAGGCACTAGGTAGGGGAAAATTTAGAGGTTTTGGTAAGTGGCCAGAAGTGAGAGGAGCAGTGGAGTTGAGAGCATTTGCAGTGAATGATTATGATTGATTGGGAAACTGAAGCTGGGTTAGGGGACATATTGGGATATAAGAACAGGAGGTGAAGAGGTAAAAGCAAAAAATTATAAGTTCCAGTGGGACCAGAAGATGAAATCTAAGGGCATGGACTGAAGAGATTGATTCTGGTGCTAGAGTTTAGACATCTTAAGATGAGATTGTGGAGATATGGGAATTGCTAATAATGGCAGGCCAGGTCACAACCATGGGGAGTTGCCGGGGGCAGAGGGGTAGCATAGAGTAATTGAAAATCAGCTGATCAGATGAGAGGAAATCAAAAGGCTGAGGGGCCAGGCTGCTAGAAGAATTCCCACTAAGTACACTGAGAATCACCATAATTGAGGAACTAAAGTGTTTAAGAAAGGAGAGGAGGACCAGTGATTTGTAGATGACGATAGCAATGAAGGGTGATAGGTGGCTGAGTCTTTGACTCCAGATTCAATCTCAGTGTTTTTCATGAGGAAGAATGTATATTAGCAGAAAGCTGAGCAATGAGGAGGCAGGAGGACCCTACTCCACTTCCAGGCCCCAGAACAATGTAGAGAAAACAGTCCTAACCCCAGGAGGGTGCAGGGAAAGGGGGAGGCAACAGGGGTTCAGTCAGAGCAAGAGGCTGAAAGGAATGCTCAGAGAAGAGGCAGATGGAGGTAGGTGAGTAGAGGGATGGAGGGAAGCCTGATGCCTGAGGCAGAGGCATTTACCATGCCTGGCATACAAGTATCCCAGGGAAAATGTGGCTCTGGCTTCCCCTTTTCTTCAGCCTCCTTTCAAATCTGCTCAAAGTGGCTCCATAGTTAAGTGCTGCCCACAGTCCTATGTCTGAGGAACCTTGAAGATAATCATCTTGGAGATGTTTAGGTATTCAAACTGCAGCAGGACCAAAGTATTCTAATACTGCAGTAACAGCTCTAGGAATGAGCCATTTATTCACAAAGCCACTAAGGCTGCTTGTCTTGCAATACGTTGCTCTTCTAAAAGGGATGTCAAGAGCCTACATGGTAAAAATTAAAGAGGAAAATCTTTGAGATGGGAGCAGAGGTATTAAAAGAAAAAAAATCAGCATCAGACCTTATTTTTAGATCTACTGAAATAGAAAATATGTGCTCTGACTATGAAAATCCAACCATGAAGCCAACCTCATCCTCAGGGAGAGGCTGGGGTCCTGGTTGCAGAAGCCTGTCATTCATTACTTTTGATTTACTGCAGAGCAGACAGAGGCACTTATATGATACATAGATTGTATATTCTTATTTCAATTTCCAAGACTTTGTTTCCTAAACTTTCCATCCATCAGATGGATGCTCTGCCCCATAAACAAGATAGGGGATAAGCCACCCCATCTTGCAAATAGTGGCAAGTTCTATGAGCCTGGGATATTAGAAGCAGGAGCTTGATTTATGCTCACTTCTGCCAGCAGGTGAGGTCACCTTGCCATGAAGTTGAGAGGAGGCAAAGGGGAGAGTTTGGCTGCTGGAAAGGGGCACAAGCACCCATAAAGCCCAAACAAACAGGGCCAAGGAAAAGCAAGGAGGTATTCTTAGGGAGGAATTGTATACTAGGTGCTTGTCATTCTCCATAGAGGCTGTCCTAGATGCTGCTACTATAAACACTTTGGAGGCGAATAACAAGCATGAACGCCACCTACATTCACCATAGCTTCTACCCCACAACAGAAAAGTTTGGATGGTGCCACTGCTGCCAGCCTGTGGACCCCAAGAAAAGAGAACAGCTTCCCACTGGCTGTTGAAAGGGTTATCATGCCCCAACTGGAAGACACATTGTTCTATGCATATAAGGGAACTCAGATGCCCACATACCACCTTAATTCCTTGTTTCCTGCCAATATTCTCAGAATAGAAAAGGCAAGCATCTGTGATGTTACATCCACCCCCAGGCCTTCCCCACCCCATTTACAAAAAAGATTTTCAACTTTTACAAAGCAGATCTCAATACCTGTGGGCTTAGGATGGGAAAAAAAAAAAAAAACAGACAAGCTTTTCACTGTATCCCTTTTAAGGCTGGAACACGAAGTGGGGGGAAACAGGGCTGAGGGCTGTTATAGGCTTGGGGGAATAGAGGCAGATAAAAAAAGCCTACACTCTGTTGTTAAGGGTGCTCTGACTTTGTGGGGGGCACTGGGGAACCTTTGGCTGAGCTGAGAATCTCAACCCACTCAAAGTATTCCATAGCTGAAAAGAAGATAAAACTTCAGGAGATGAGCAAGGAAGCAAAGTGTCAGAAACCTTGGGCCTGTTCTGCTCTGTGGACTTCGACCAACCTCCCCATCTCTATGTGCCTCAGTTTCCCACAGAGAATTAAGGTATCAGGAGATGTCCAAATAGTCTCAGAAGTGACAGTACTACAAATAAAGGAATTATTGATATGATTGATGGTTTCATTGGGACTTTGGGGTCTCTGCTATTTAGAGGATGGATCAATAGTAATAGCAACTATAAGTAGAGAAAAACTCAAGAGAGAGTGTATAAAGAAACCCATGGTAAGAGAGCCAGATAGTGCAGAAGCAGAGAGCCTTCCTGTGCTCCCCACATCATCTCACCCACCAGCATTGCTCTGGGGAATGGCCACCCTGCTGGTTGGTCAGCCTGTCTATCCAAGGGTCAGTGCTGCTCCAGATGGCATTCCAACAAGAACTGGCTGTGATTGGGAGCAAGGGTTGGAAATGAGCAAATAGGATAAACGACAGAAGCTCCTCAGAGGTAGTAAGTACATAGTGCCAACAAATACCAGATGTGGTCAAGTGAAATACCAAACATGAACCCTCTAGCCATTCATTCATCCAGCATGTGTGGGAAAGTTCGGGACAGTTTGGGGAAATACTGATACAACATGGAATGATTCAGCCATGGAAGTTTCCAGTAGAGAGTGGATATGCTGGACAGATCATGGAATGTAAAATTTTAGGGCCGGGTTTGAAATCTGGTTCTGGAAAATCCTACCTGCTAGTGAGCCCGTCACATGACCTTGCCAAGCGTTGTCTGCAAAATAGAGACAATTATAGCTATTATGACTTGTTGCTCCAAGATATTACCTGAGAGAAAACTGGGGAAGCTTTCTGAAAGATATTCAGAGTATTTATTAGACAGTTACCCATAGCAGTATCCCAAGAATGCCTCACTCTAGTTACCACAGAACCAGAACAGTGAGACAGAAATGCATCTAGAGGCTGGGCTCTCAGAGAGATGAGATTGCCCACTGTGTCCCCATTCTCCACTCTGACTTCTGCACAGTGACTGTAACATTTTAAATATTTATTGGGTTATTTGCCTCTAATTTTCCTGCTGAATTATAAGTCATTGGTGGTTGGCACAATCCTGACACACAGTGAATGATTGAACCCCATGGGTAAATCTGTGCCTCTTTAGGTACTAACTAACTGCTCAGGTATGATTTGCCTGTCAAAAGATTTTCCTCCAGAACCAGGGAGCTGAAGTAACAGATTGGCACAAGGTACCTCAGATGAGATGAGAAAAAGCTTCTTAAAGGGGTCAAAAAGCCTAGCAAGAAATTAGTCCGATGGGGCTGAAGCCAAATTCAATGTACTTGAACAATGTTTTTCGAAGAGCCAGCCCAGGGTAGAGTCCCAACCATAAACTATCAAATTCCAGTCCATAAGCCTAACCCGTGGCAGTTTGAAAGAATCAGTAGTGCTAAAGGCCTTATTGATAAGCTCCCCCTCTAAGTATAAATATTCCATAAATCAAGAGAGGGCCATGTCTCTTATAAGTAGATTTGGCAAAGGACATGAGTCATGAACCTGGGTCATGGCAAATCCACATTTTGTTATACCATGAAAAGAAATGTTTTCACACATAATAATTGGGTGTTTTCTGGAGTATGACAAGACTCTACACAAAAACATGCACAGAAACAGTCCCATGTGAACAAATAAACAAGTATGCACAGATACCTGCATATGTGTGTATTTGTATAGAAATGTATAGGCAAACACATGACATATTTGAATAGTAATTTATACAGTGAAATTCCTGGGCCCTTGGGCCAACAAGAAATTTTAATCCCTGTAATAGATTACCATCCCTGACCTGACCAGATGTCTGGACTCTCATAATGACTTACACTCATTGAATTATGTTTGAAAGGGTCTTAGAAATCAGCTATTTCAACCTCTAACCCAGTGCATAAAACCCTGTTTAACATTCCTGACGTATTTATGCACAGTCTCTGCTTAACTCCACAAAGATAAAGAACCTGTTACGCTACTTGGAACCCTATCTGATTATTATTACTAATAAGAAGAATTATAATTTATTAAGGGCTGACTCTGTGCCTGGCATCATGCTGAGCACTTTAGATAGACTATCTCAGATCATCCAATGAGACAGGCATTCTTTTCTTCATTTAATGGAGCTTACACTGAGTCTCAAAAAAAACTGATTGGTCCATGGTAATGTATCTGCTTTGTGGCAGAATTGTGATTTGAACATGGGGCTGTCTGATTCCATCGCCCTTGCTCTGTTAAGTCATATTAACTTGCTTAAGTTATAAGTAGTTAAAGGATATGTATATTAAAGTTGGATTTTGAGACATGCACAAAACTTAGAAATATATAGCCACAATCTTCCAGAAGACTGAATCCTGCTGCACTGTGGCTCCTTGTAAAGTCACAGACACCAGACATTTCTGAGTGCATGCATGACTATTTTAAAGGCTTGTTCTACTTGGCCTCTGGTAAACGTTAGACCCACTGGCTGTCAATCTTCTTGATATTATTTTGCTCTTATTACTCCATTTTGCCCACAAGGATAAAAACTGTAGTCAAATAACTTTCTGAACATAAAGTGCAGTATACATAGGCATTCCCTTTATATTAGGATATTTTTTCCCTGCAAGTTACAGAAACCCTATAATAAGAATCCCACATAATAAGGATCCCAGAGATAGATGCAACTTCAGGGTTGATTGATTCAGTACCTCAATTCAGTGGTCTATTCAAACCATCTTGTCTGCCATCTACAGCATTAGCTTAAGTCTGGTTCCCTTCATCTTCAAAAGGTGGCTGTCAGGGTAATTGGCAAACATGCTTTCTGTTTCCATCCAGAGGGAGGAAGATTGGATTGTTTTTCTCCAAAACTCCAAGCAAGTCTGTCTTCATATCTAATTGGCTCAAATCTCTTAGGCCTGCCTCAGACTGAAACAGTCATCTGAGGGTGAAATGGATGTTGAGAAATGTTCATTACATTTCTAATCCTCTACTCCAGGCAAGTTCTCAATAAATAAAATTATTTGGCTTGGCTCATGATTGGTGAACCCATCTTGAGTCCCAGTGTTCACCATTTTCCTAAGTGTCCACAAAGCATCCATTTTGTAATCAATGCTAGAGATTTACCCAAGAAGACAGACTCTGGGATCTTATTCTTATTTTTCCCCCATTTTTGAAGTTAAAAAAACCATTTACCTCTTCTATTTCCCAAAATTCTTCAGAGAAGTGGTTTGCAAATGTATAGAATGTATATTCTGCAAATGTGCAGAATACCTGCAAGGCTTGTTTTAGATCTCTAAATGGCTTCAGAACTTGGTGGTTAAGAGCATGATTCAGGAGTCATATTGCACATGTTCAAATCCAGGCTCTGCTACTTACTGTGTACCCTGAGTCATTCTACCTCTCTAGGCTCAGTTTTCTTAACTTTAAATTAGAGCAAATGATAGGATCTCCCACATGGAACTGTTATGAAGATGAAAGGAGAGATATCTATAAATTGTTTACAACAGTGCTAGTGAGTGATACTCTACATAAATATATGTTCTTAGTCCCCACCCATAGAGACTGATAATTTGAGCTGAATGTGGAAAGGCTGTGGGTAGAAATCTGATCTTTATAAGCATGCTCAGGTAGATTCTGATGTAGGTGGATTGACTACCCTGAGGTGACTAACTGTGATGTGTCCACCATTCTGTATGAAGCTTTTTTCTGAGCACTGAGAAAAATTAAAATCTCAGACAAATAACAGCAAGCATGCTCTTACTTCTGCCTCACATTATTTGGACTTCAGTTCTCTTGGCTATAACTTTTCTACTTTCTCCAGATTTGGGAATGCTTTTCTTGTTAGTAAACAAGCAAAACGGGAGTGTTGTGTTACTTGAGCCTCCTTCAACGTTATAATATCCTCCATAAAGGATAACAAGCTCACCTGCTTGTTCTTCTTGCTTCAAAAATCTTTAATGTACCCATTGTTCCTGGTGTTCCCAGATCTCTGTAGACTGTGGTGTCTGAATATGTCTTTCACCTTCAAGGGAGCTGGCCTGGGCTTCCTTATATGGTAGCCACAGGACAGCAAGAGCCAAGAATAGAAGTTGCAAGTTCTCTTAAGTCCTGGGCTTAGAAGTCAGACTGTCACTTATGATGTATTCTACTGATCAAAGCAAGTCATATGGCCATCCCAGATCAGGAGAGGGGGAAAGAGACCTCACCATTGATGAGAGGAAATGAAAAAGGAAGTGTGGCCATTTTTTACCTACCACACTTTCTTTTATTAAACCTATTTTGAGGGTCTGCACGGAGAAGACAAGGAAAAAGATGATTCTGATCCAGAAAGAACCCACAATCTGGTAGAAGAAACAGACAGCTAAAGAGTACATTACAATACAACATGATAAACATAATAATGTTTATCAGTTCTTGTACATTTGCCATATGTCAGGCACCATGCTTACTGATGTATTTGCTTACTCTCATTGAGCCTTGACTATAACCCTCTGGGGGGAAGTATACTAATAATTATATTTATTTTTCAGATGGGAAAATCAAGGCACAGAGAAGTTAGGTATCAAGAATGTGAAGCAGGATATGAACTCAGTTGATGCCAGACTCTAGAACTCAGTTGATGCCAGGTTCTGTGACTCTGTTTTAAGGTCAACTGTCAACATGGTGAATATCTTGCCTGTGGCTCTAGCCACAAAAGGAGCTCCATCAATAAGCAAGTAGATAGAGAAGCAGGAGAGAGACAAGGATTGAGGCAATTTTCTTTTTATTGAAAACAAATAAGCCCCACTGCCCTTCACTGTTTACCTCCTGGCCCCTGGACAGGCTGTTCATGCCTTTTACCTGACTCTGACAGATGATACACCAAGACCAAAGCCTGAGGTGGCTGGCCTGGGGCTGCATGAAAAGTTTGAGAACAAAGGAGTCACATCTTCCCCAACTATCCCAGAGATACATGATCAGGGGAAGAAACTGTTCCCGAAGCCACGCAGGAAACCACATCTTTCTACACTCACCTATGACGTCAACTCGCATCTAGAAAGGCCCCATGCTTTCTCTCACTCATTTTGCATTAACCAATTACTAAGACAGCTCAAAATAGCACGTGTCCCCCATCTGGGTCTGCTTCGGGAATATTGATTATGATCCTTTTGAGAAGGAATGAATCCATTGGAAATTGGTGCAGTGAGGGAATGATTATTGGGCTCTCACTACAACATCTGGCTTTGATTCTAACCTGCCTGGAACAGGCTTGGTTGTAATTTGCATGTTTCCTGCAAGAGATTTGTGGTAGAACATGGTGTCTTGTACCCAGCTGCAGTCTAGGTCTTAAGGTGGCCATGAGGGACAACAAGGGACCCAACTCGCTGAGACAGTGGGGATCAGAGACACTACCAGAAACTCAGAGGCAGCTGCTTTGAGAAGCTGGCCAAGGCACAGGAATTATTTGGAGACTGTTCAATGGCCTGGCTTCAATCCAAGCGCAGTTTTTACATACCTCAGTGACCACCCCCTCACCACAAATATCTAAAAGGACTCCTGTTCCCATCAGTCTCTCATAAAAACATCTATTTTTTCTTTAGGCAAGGCAACCCTTAGTTGCTCTCACAGATTGCAAGGTCCTTGCCAGTTTACAATTCCTTATTTTTTAAATTTTTATGCCTATAGCACCTGGTCTTCTTAGGTGGTCTCCCATCCAAGTACTAACCAGACCTGACCCTGCTTAGCTTCCGAGATCAGACAGGATTGGGCTTGTTCAGGGTAGCGTGGCCATAGACTAAAAACATTTAAAAATCTTCAAAAGCCATGTAAAAATATGCTTATTATAAATAGTAACACAAAAAAAAATCCATCAATAGGGTTACAGTTAAATTATATCACTTTTCAACACAACAATTGAATGAAGTGGACCTCTCCTCACTGGCATGGAAAACATCAGAGAATGTTGTCAAATGAGAAAGGCAAGACATATATCTATCTGTCTGTCTATCTATCTATCTATCTATCTATCTATCTATCTATCATCTATCTATCACCTATAATCTTTCTACCATTCATCTATCTATTATCTACCCACCTACCCATTCATATATCTAAACACAAAACTGACAATACTGATTTACTTCAAGGAGGTGAAAGGGATTTGGGAGAGGAACATGTAGAGAGAAATAATAATAACTTTTGTTATAATTGTGTTCTTTTAATTTTTATAAAAATATATTCATGTGTTACTTATAAAATTAAAAATTAAATATATTTCCAAACAAAGCAAAGCTACAGAGAATGGTTCACTAACAAAATATAAGCCAGTTTATTCCTAAATCTAGACTTGATTTATTTGGGTTTTTCCTTTGGCTGGGCATCAGCCCTGCTCTTACTTGGCCTGTGTTGGCTCTTTGCCCCTCCCTCAGGGCCCACTTCTCCCTCCACAGCTGAAGGATCTTGATTTCACCTGCAGGCCCAGTCTGACCCCACCAACCTCATCCCAGGCTCTGGAAGCCAGCAGGGAGAGTACAAGTATCTTGGGCCCCAAAGTTCTGTCCTGGAACCTTAGTCTCACAGCCAGTATTTCTGGTCTACTCTCTGTTTTAGACCCTTAGTCTCTCTACCAGGATCTTCTCCATATATCTCTCCCAAATTCCTCCCCCACAGCTTTTACTGCACAGTCTAGCCTTTGCTCTTAGAGCTATTTCCCCAACTGATCCCACTGGTACATCAGCCCTTCTCAGCATCAGTGGAAAAGGAATGTGAGTTCTGCTGTCCAGCATGCCAGGCTTGGTCTACAGAACCACAATAGTTGGCTCCTCACCTTGGAACCTGTAGCCTAAATGAATTTTTCAAGGACCTGCATGAGCTTGGGGGGCCTAAACTGACAGTTGGCTTGGTTGTTGGTTTTAGTGTCCTATGAGAAATATCCTGGGAGCAGAGCCAGTGAGCAGCCAGGGGTGAGGAGGAGGAGTCAGCATGGGCCCCTCACTGGGCATCACCACCCAAGTCTGTCTACTCAGAGCACTCTGACCATCTGTTTCATTTTGTTTTGGCTAAATCTATAGCATAAGGGACTTTGGGAGGATGTCAGGAGTGAGGCAGCCAGCATTGTTGTGCGTGACTATAGGGATCTGTGTAAATTCCTTCCCTGGAAAACTCTAGAAGGAGGACAGCCAACTAGCTAGTTCCTACAACTAGCTTTTCAGACTGTTTTATCTATAGTTGAACCTGGAGGCAGGAGAATGAACTAATGACCCCTGATAATAAACCCATGCCAGGACCTAATCAGACACTGAATCAAAGAGTTGTGGTTCTAACAAGCATACCAGTCCCTAGAGCTTGCCCTTCCTCACCTAGCCAGGAATACCCAGCTTATCAGGAACGTGGACCTGAGGCAGACATGCCACACCTCTCAGGCTTCTATAATATCCACCTGTTCTTCTATGGAGTTTGGTGGGCCTACCATGCTAATGGTTTTTTTCAATGTCAGTAGAGATGGCCTCCCACAACAAATTATGATGGGTTTTATTTTCCACAGTTATCAAGGTAGAGTATGCCTAGAATTCAAACAGACCCCTCTTCTAATACTCAACAATGCTCGTCTGTTCCATGGCCTCTCCAAGACTTCTGGTTGTAACAATGAATTCCTTCAAAGCTCCAAATAATCTATTAATAAATGAGCACTCTTGAGATCACAAATTCCAATTAATAGAAGTATGGTAGTGGGTGTTGGAGATGGGACAGATTTTCATGTATCTTTCTCATTCAGGACTTGAGGGTATGAGACCACAGATGCCCAGAACACTTTTGAGGGAACCAGGACTCATTCAGTAAGGAAGGGCTCAAATACTTCAAAGCCCAAGAGGAATGATAACAAAGCCACTCTGGGAGCCAGGACATTTCTTGGTTTAGTAGCAGCTGACAATATCTTGTGCATAAGTACTGTTAGGTGGGTGTCTGATAGAAGCTGCTGTGTGGATGGTGGATAAAACAAATTGACATGAGTTAAGAACAAAGGATTATTTTGAATTCCTTCTTTCATTTTTAGCTTGGTTTCTTCATTTTTCTTGGGGGAAAAAAAGTTTTTTCATGGATAGGCAAAAAAAAAAAAAAAAAAGAGTGAAAAGAGCTGGTTGTGGAAGACAAATGTAGGAATGTGCCTCCTCATTTCATTCCTACCCTCGCCAGTTCCCTGAAACCCTGCCTGGAGGCAAGGGCATGAAGAAGATGACCTTCTGGTATCCTTTACTGGAGTTGAATGAATCCTGTCTGAAAAATTCTAAGAGACAAGAATGGTGCCTATGAGGCTTAAGGGGAGATCTGTAGTCATGGTAATCATGCATTTCAGAGTTTCCCCCATGTAAGTAGGTGGTCCCAGTATGTGAGAATCAAATCTGTGGTTCAGGAAGACATTCAAATCCAGGCACCAAATGTTTCTAGAAAACCAACATAATAAGTTATGTACTTGGTTTAAGGGTGGCCCAAATCCCCACAACCTTCCTTTGGGGAAGGAAGGATCAGCAAGAAGGAACTACTTAGAAATCCAAGTACATACATCAAGAGCAAAGAGCCATGAGGCTACCCTTGAGAGAAAGGAAACACACCCAGTCAGAGTGAACCTAACAAACATTTCCAGAGGTCAAGGATGGAGAACATTATGTGAGCAGAGAAAATAAATCTAATTAACAACCAAACAAGTGTAAGCCAGGTTGGGGTGTCTTGGAGGGCAGGACAACTTTATAAAATATTTTTAGAATTACTAAAAATTATGTCCCATTATATGTAGGTCACAGACACATTGACTAGTCATCATTCCCCACTATTTTATCCCAGACTCCAAGATACCCACCCTGGCCACCTCCTCCTCTCACCAAACTGAAAGTAAACACACACAATGCTCTAATGTGCCAACCCTATGGTATATACTTGTCCCTCTGCAGCCTGGGCTTGGGAAGCCACCTTGATGCCAGAGCTTAGGTGCCCAACAGAAATGCCAGCATCTCATTTGGCTTGGAGCAAAGCACTGTGACACAGCAGAATGTAGAGAAGGCAGATTTTAACTCAGACAATGTTTAAGATACCCAGTTTAAGAGATAAGCTGATGTTTGCATAAATGCCCTCCCACTGAACCTCCTTCCTATCCATCTGTCCCTTGGCTCTCACACAGCTAGGTCCACTTTTGTGAGTAAATAAGGGAGTCCTTGGAGTGGGAGGAAGCCCTCCTCCTCCCAGGCTGCTACCTCGGATCCCACAGTCTAGCCTTACCTCCCCTTCCCCACTTGTGCTCCTGCTCCCCCACCCCTTTTCTCATTTTCTTTATCTCCTTCCTCTTCTTTCCCAGTTCTGGCCCTGGCTTAGCATGCTATAATGATTTAATCTTGCCAACAGGTGACAAGCAGATGAATTGAACTCAGGGCTTTTTACTCTACTCCAGATTCATTTGAAAATTTCTCCCAGTTGCAACACTAAAACCCTAGGTTCAATTTTCCTTTGACATAATAACCGAATTAGTCTCATATTGGCATACATAAATTACTAGCCAGTCAGGGTGCCACCAGAGGGAGAGAGAGCTAAAAAGAAAGCTAGGCATGAACATCCAAAGGAGTGTGACTGTGACAAAAAGGGACAGGAACAACAGTGGGAGACAGAAGGGTAACAGCTTATCACACCTGACAAATGAGGAGAATTCCCATGCTGCAGCAAAGGTAGATTATTTTCCTTTCTCCCCATGCACATGGCCATTTTTAAATGTTATCATGGGGGCCTTGCACCTTACAAGAGATTCACAGATTTAAATATCCTCTCAATTAAGTATGATCTGTTTGCAAAAGCTGCTTTCAAAGAGGGAAATGTGCTTTTGTGGAAGACTGTTGCAGCCTCCAAGCCTGGAGACAGCTAAACTAGGCAGAGAACCTGTATGATACCTGATAGGGGACACAGGTGCTCATCCTGGACCAAGGGTACTCAGACCAGCTGACTCTGAGCACAGAGTGGCATCCTAGCTTTCCCCACCTAGGTCCTAGGGCAGGATTGTGGCCAGATCAGAGCCAGCTGGAAGGAGGCTTCTTCATCTTCCCCTCCATTTCCCTCAGCAGATCTGTTAGTTCTGGTCAATTCTCCTAAAAGCTCTGGACTCTGGTCTTGCCTCTGTATCCCATGTCTTTCTGAATTATTACCACAGCCATTTGATCAGTTATTCTACCTCAGTCCTATTTGACAACCTATGCCTCCACTGGGCCCTGAGAGTACATCTTTCCAAAGAGCAGTTTTGATGACAATGTTTCTCTAAATAAAAACTTTTAGATAGCTCCCTAAAGAGTAATGTCTTAACTCCTTAGCATGGCCTTTAATAATAGCATAATCTGGCCATCACCTAACGCTCCAGGCATGTTAATGGCCCAGCCTCTCACACCTATCATTTCCCAATCAATCTCTGTTACTTTCCTGAGCTGCTCCTTCAGCCTGGAATACCCTTCATTTTCATCTTAAGCATTGTCTTTTATAAAGTCCTCCACAGCCTCCCAAAACCCAGTTAAATCTGTCACTGATTTTGCCAGTCTCTGCCCCAAACTTTCTTCTAACATTGCACCAAAAATGTGTTACAACTCCTAATAGTTTACTTATTCATCTCTCTTGCTAAATATCAAGTTCTCTGAAGGAAAGGATTAGATTTTATTCATTGTTATATTCCCCCATACCTGGTATAGAGGAGAAATTTGAGATGTTTGGACAACAAATATCCAGGAAGGCACATGAAGCCAGCCCAGAACATGCCAAGGACTCGCATAGACCTGAATATTCACATAGGGGGGGTTACTCAGTGCCTATCATATCTATGTAGTTAAATTTAAATTTTGATTGCATGTCTGCCATGAGCTTAATATGGGCTAGGACCTTTGTGATTTAGGACATTTTGGTTTCTCCAATGACAAAAACAGAATTTCGCCTGTGGTAGATATTCAGTAAATGTGTAATCAGTTATCTGCTATGGATTTTGTTCTCAGGAGTTGATCGCTTCAAGGATATGAAGGAAACAATTATAGAAAAATAAAAAGCCAGATGCAATACAATATTCCTCTGGACTGTGAGCTGCTAGAGGCAAATATCACTTCTGCATCTCCATCCAAGGCACATACTCCCCTAGTAGTGCCTAGCACAGCCTCTGCTCAATAGATATTGCAAGAGCTATGGAGATTCATGTGAAATTCATCTACAGTTTGTCCTTACATGTAACCTGAGGCACAGGCAATGACCTGTCATTCTGCCTTCAACTTTTATTAATATCACCACCTGCTCTGTTTCAATCCTGCATTGGATAACTACTTTCCTTTTATGTTTTTATTTAGTCTGTAGTCCTGCAAAATTCCAGAGACTTAACTGACTTTAAAGCCAATTTATTAAATGGCTAGTTTTGGTGGGAACATAATCAGGAAATAACATTTTTTTCCTCATTATTGCCATTCAAACCTGCTCTCTCAGATATCCCTCTTTAAACCCATACTCTCACCACACCCCACAGGAGGCAGATCCTATAACTTTTATATTTTTGACAAATATAATTGTATGTACTTAAAGTGTAAAATGTTATGATTTGTTATACATAAACATTGCAGAATGGTTACCAAAGTCAAGAAAATCCACACGTCACCTCACGTTGTATGCATGTGTGTGATTAAGAATGCTTAATGTCTACTCCCAGCAACTTTAAAGTATACAACTCAGTAGTGGAAATGAAAATAATTCAATATTTCAAAAAATGGGCAAAGTACCTGACTCAACATTTTTCCAAAGAAGACATACAGATGGTCAATAGGTATATGAAAATGTGCTCAATATCATAATCATCAGGGAAACGCAAATCAAAACCACAATAAGTTATCACCTCACATCTGTTAGGGTGGCTATTAGAAAAAAAAAAGATAAGAGATAACAAATATTGGTAAGGATGTAGGAAAAAGGTAACCCTTTGCACTGTGGGTAGGAATGTAAAATGGTACAGCTGCTATGGATAACAGCATAATGGTTTTTCAAAAATTAAAATCTGAACTGCCATATTATTCTATAACTTTTCAATCACTCTTCAGTATAGCCTCTGCTTTCAGTTAAAATTTTAGTTTAGCCTAAACCAAAACTACAGTCTCTCATTCAATTGAAAGCTCCTCCTGATTCCTCCAGCCCCAGCCTGTCCTAGCCCTGAGACCCTGCAATGTGCAAGGGAAACAACTTGCTGCCTATTTTTCCTCCTGGCCTTCCTCTTTCTCCTCCTTCTCTCTGTGCTGCCTCTGGCTCCTCCAGGATCAGGGCAGGAAGAATATGACATTTTTACTTGGTTTAAGTTGTTGGTGGTTTTCTTTAGCTATTGAATGACCTGGTAGATGTTCAAATGTAAGCTTTCTCTCTTATGGAGAAATTTTATGGTTTTGGGGAGACATCCTCTGGGGAATCTGTACTAGGAAGTTCTTTGACAGGGGCAATATCAAAGTCACAACTGGTCTCTCACAATTCTCCCTCATCTCCAACTCAATTGTGCACCTACACAGCCTCCTTGATCTCCTCTTCTACCCAGTACTCATCTCAGCACATTTCAATACAGCTCAAGCCAGGGCAGCCTCTAATGATCCACATGGCCCTCGGGAGATAACCTCACATATCCAAACTCTGTCCATGAAGGCAGTTCCCAAGAGCTTTTCTGAGCTCTACTTCAGTAAAATTAGAGATAGATCTATGATTTTCTACAGCTTAAGCATCTAGTAACAGGGATGTGTGTCTTCTTGCTTGTAGACAACATCCACTTTCAATGTATAGTTTTCTTAAAGCTTCCTTTACTTGGCTTGGGATAGGCAGAGGAAGAGAAACTCATAGTACTTCCCAAAAAGATTCTCAGTCTCAGATCTCTCCTACCTGAATGGGAGTGGCTGATGTGGTGAGGGCTGCAGACCTGGTGTCTCTCTTTCTTGGTCAATCTACCACTATGTCTGGCAATATATCTATTGGACAAGGTCCTGGCAGGAAACAGATGGGACACTCAAAGGGTAATGAAAGAGAGCAAAGAAACTATTTATAAACATAAGAACAGGGTTCTGGAAATCACAAGGAATAGGAAACATCTTGAATCTAAAGGGCAAAGGGAGAGAGATGTTTCTGGAACCTTTGGAGATCTAAAGCTATTTGTCAGTGCTGCAGCCATTGATAGGATTCAATCATTCTCAAACCTAACCAAGCAGAGAAGGAACCAGGGAAATAAATACCTTGACTTCTCTCCTCCTGCCCTCAGGTCTACAAGTGTCTCCCATTGGCTGAATTCGGCCTAAAGCCCAAAAGCAAGGGAAGCAGTCCATGCCATCTGCTGATGTCAGTTGGCAGGACCAGGTGGAAAAGAATGGCACTAGAGGAGTATATTGAGGAATTTTCAGTACATATCCCTCTCTTCACAATGTGCAGAAACTCATCACTCATTGTCCTCAGCTTGGATAATAGTGAAAGTCCATTTGTCAACAAATAACACACAGCACTTTTGTCTTCCTCTGTTCCTCTCCACTACCCACAAAGGCAGCTGCATTCCTGATAGAGACTACAAAACAGGAGTGAGAGGTGTAGGAGCAGAGAAGGCAGCCTCTAGTCTTCTGTAAAGGGTGGCTTTGTTCTAAACAACACAAAGGCAGTCCATGTCCAGACAAGCTGAAAACCTCACAACAACAAAAGAAGACATGGAGTGAGTATATATTTGATGATCTGCCATTTTAGATTCTCTCACCTACATTCCCTCCCCCCACCCCCACTCCCTCATTATTAGCACACATGATTAAGAGCTGGCTAGAGTTTGCTGGTGGAGGAGCCCTCTAAGAATCTATGGCTAGGGATGGAAGGAAAACAATTGGGAAAGTGGTGCCCAAGTTGTAGACATCATTCCAATATGACTTTGGAGGCACAGGGATGAGACCCATAATGTCCTCCCCCTAAACTGCATCTCTAAGGATTACTTCAGGTGGCATCCAGCTCAGGTGGCACAGCCTTGTGACTGGGGCTATGGATTAGTGCCTATACCCAGGCTTCTCAGGAGAGCTGGCTTCTCCTGAAATTTAGGACTGAATCTGTAAGACTCATTCACCAATGTCATGATTCTTCAGACAGGAGGAGGCCTAACATTGCTCCAGCCAGGAGGAATAAACTCACCAACACATTAATTCCTTGTCACACAAACAGTGTGGGTCATACAATATCAACATTCCTTTTTTCCTCTCCCACAATAAAACAGGGTGGGGCTTGGAGCTTGTGGGGACAGAAGATATAAATAGGAGAAGTAGATATGGGACAGCTCAGTCACAGAGATGCCATAGCTGGGGCAGCTCCCCAGGAAAGATACATATGGGCTGATTCAGACCCTACTGGGGTCCCCAGCCCTCCTTGGGAAGGCTGGAAATGGTTTTGTAAGTCAAGCCCATACTATAGGCTGTGGCATGGGACATCCAGGGCCACTGGGCACCTACCTAAGCTCAATGGTGGTTAAGAGCAAACTTTTCTATTGGCTAGACCTCCATTCAAATCTTGGCTCTGTTGTCCCCTTGCCTTGTGACCTTGGACAAACTGAGGCTCAGTTTCATGATCTATAAAATAGGAATGAGAAATCTCACAGGAAAATAATGAGAATTAAGTAAGCTAATATATGTCAACTGCCTATCACCGTGTTAGGCACACAATTTGTAATCAATAAATGGCAGCCGTTATGTCATTGTTAGTACACTTCCATTATTTTTCCTTGGTTAAATCCCACACAGTAGCAAGTCTTTGTCATTTACTTATCCAAAAACTATATACTCAGACTTTCTCATATAGCACTGGAGAAAAAGAGGCCTCAAGGAGCTCAACATCCAGTGCTATAGATAGAGGAGTGGACTAATAACAGAGTTGTGATGTGAAGGCACAGAATGCACAGAGTCCTGTCCCACACTAGAATGGTCAAGGATACCTTCCTAAAAGAGGCAGTACTCAAACTGAATTTTGCCAGACACATGGGGCTTAGTCAGGTAATGATAGTGTGGAAACTGTTCTAAGCAGAAGCAACATTCAGCACTGACAAGAACCACAAGAGAGAAAAGGAGATTTGGGGTGATCACAGGTCAGTGACAGGATAAAGGGTGGGAGATGAGCCAGAGAAGAAGTCAAGACACTGAACAGAGGCATCTAGTCTGCATCCTGGGGGCAGAGTGATTCATCAAAGGATAACCAGCAGGACTATTTATGTCATCAAATAGTCCTCCTGAACTTCATCAAGACTTTGATCAGGGTCACTCCAGGTCTCCCAAAGAGTCCCTTTCTGCTAAGGACAACCAACTTGCCCAGCCACTGTGAATGATAGGAGGCAGCAGCTGAATCTACTATCTAGTTATATGTACAGGGAAGTACCAAAGCTTCATTTCCTCTGAATTTCCAGCTTCTGCTCTTAAGTGACAGATGAACTGTGTGCTGTCACTGCTGTTGCAGGAACATGGAGAATAGGAGCAAGGGGAATCACCTTTCATGCTCTTTGAAAACTGGATGTCTTGAGCAGCTTAGAATTTTCAGGCTGCTCCTGCAAGTGACAAGGCTGCCTGCCAGAAAGGAAAGCAAAATACTTTAATCGAATGGAAGGAGTAGGCATAGGGATGTGGAACTAAAATTTTAATACAATCCCTGGATGATCTCAAAAAAAAGAAATTTAACCTTTGTGAGCCCCAGTTTTCTTACCTGCATTATGGTATGACTGCAATACTGGTTAAAATTCATTGTGATAATTAATGTCTATGTTTTTCAAACATGGAACTCTGACCCTGAGTTTTCATGGTGAAATGATGGGAGGTATGTGTTTTTCTACAGTGTATATTTTACCCAAAGATTTCAGGTAAAAGGATTATATTAAACAAGTAAAGATATATTCTGGAGAAGCATTTACCACTTTAATGAATTATAAAGAAAAATAAGAAACATCAAAGAAATTTTTTGCAAAGTTGTAAACTCTTTGGCTATCACCCTAGACCTCTGGGTCCTGCTTTCTGCTTCTCTGTCATTGGAGGTGTATCAACTGAACCACATACGAATAGGGGAATACTCTCTTTCTGTGAGGCACAGCACAAGTGTGAATATTAACCCATTGCCATAAAATGACCATTCTAGTCTTTGCTTCTTTGGAGCACACTTTTCCCATGAACTTAACTTCCATTTTTAACCACAACGATTTAGCCATCTATCTATCTTTGATATGATCACAGAAAAACCATGGACATCAAAGGACACTTTCCTCAAGACAGTGGGTATACTGGAAGTAACTCAGAGAGGAGAACTGGAGGAAACTAAACTAAACATATGCTAGAGAAGGTGGGTAAGAGGATATGGGCAACTGCTTAAATAGGGACAGACCTGAAGAACAATGGGGACCAGGATATGTGGGATTAGAGGGCTCAGGAGCAGCATGCTGAGAATCCCACAGAGGAATCAAGACTCAGGGACAGCTACAGGACAGAGGAGCAGGAACAGCAAAGAGGAAGTGATGGCCTATCACTAGATGTGAAAGTGACCACTCTAAGGCCAGGTCACTAATTTGTGTCCACCACTTTATTGCAAACCCAGTTTAACAGTCAGTTACTATGATCTATTGATCATGTTCTGCTAGTCTTATGAGAGGGTCAGCTCAGCCCAGTCTTATGACTATTCTCCCTCCTCAAGCTTAATATTTCTCATTTTAAGGAACACAGCAGTCTGCTTGCTAGAAGCACATTAGCCTGTAGATGCCCAGTTTTTCTAGTTGTGGCCTATGTGATTAAAGCTATAGTACAGACTGCATGCAGTTTTAATGAATACAATGATGCAATACAACTGGTGATTGGGGTTGGGGGGAAGCCCACACCTCATTTAATTAGTTTATTTCTACTGAAGTGTATAGGCCTGAGAATATTACCCTAAACTCAAAAGACTGACAGTTTCATGTGTGTTTCCAGTTTTAAGGAGATGCTTTCCTAGAACTTGCCATTACCCAAAGATGGGCCTCAGGGCCACACATTTGAGTCCAGAAATTCTGGGGATACTGTGGAGCCACAGTGATAAGTTTTGACATTTCAGAATGTCCCTGCCATTGAACTTTCAAACAATGACTCAAAAACCTAAAAGCATGCTTTATGTTCATGTAAATCTGTGAATCGCTTCTGAAGCTGTGACTTTATTTCTACCAAACAGCTCTGCAATTCTCTAAAACTTGAGATTCTACTGACCTGGAGCATTTCATAGATTGGAAATGAGCAGTCTCCAGTTTTTATTTGTTCCATACTCATAGCCTTATTGAGTCTGAATGTTTACAGGTCCAAGAATAAATCTGAATGTTGTCCCCACCCCCCACGCCCTCACAGCTTCACGTTCTCTGTGTTCAGATTTCTTCAGGGGGAAAAAAATCACAAATCACAAGGCATTTAATACCATGGGCCTCTTGGTGCTGAGAAAGCATTTTACTGAATTGCTTCAAGTGTCCTCTACCCACTAATGTGATAGAAACAGAATGAAGTACACAAACCATCCTTATAATGTCTCTAGCACATTATGTAATAAAACTAGCTCCCAAATTTAGCAGCACAGACTCAGCTGTTTCGACTTGAATAACTGTTAAAAATTCTTTCTCCCTCTTTCATTATAGGTACATCATCAGAGAAAGACCTCAGCTTTTTACATTTCAACAAAATTCACATGCTTTACTGGTAGGGGAAAAGGCCCGAACCCAATAGACCAACCACAGGAGATCATTAAGCAAAACAAAATGTTAATTTAAAAATATCAAGTGGGCAGCTTAGGGTCAGAGGATAAAGTGGACTGAAGATTCTAAATTGTAGACACTTATAGAAAAGAATCCATAGAAAGGCCAACTTGGAAACTGAAAACATCTGAATGTAGATTATTATATTTTTCGGGGAAAGGGCATTACATATACTTCTTTAAGCTTACTCAGTGTCTTTCAGGCCCAATGTACAGGCATTTGCGAAATCACTTCTTTCTAATGCCTGGCCCAGTCTCAACCAACATTCAGGGCCTCTGGGCACAAAGGCACTCTGCTTAGAAGTTCCCTTTAATTCCCCCACAACCCTCTGAGGTAGGGATTTTGACTCCTGTTTTATTATTGAATTGAGTCTCAGAAATGTTAGGGGGTTCAGGCTTCAATACCAGCATCCTTTTCCTAAAGTTCAGCCGCCTCCTACTACCACTAGCCAGGACTGTTTAGGTACATTCTTGGTGAGAGTTTCCTCAGTTAGTATAGTTCCCAAACTTCAGTGTGCTAAATAATTATTTGAGGAACATGAAAAATAAGCAGGTTTGGGATCCTACCATACATAAGTCTAATCCAGTAGGACTGCATAAGAAGTCTGTGTATCTGCATCTTTCAGAATATTGTCAAGGCTAAGTTGCAGGTGATAGAAGGACCACATTTTGACCTCCTCAGGCCAGAGATCTCCCAATCTTACTCTTCCACCTCTAGGTGGACTGGCCTCACCTCCCCTTCAAACCCTGTTTTGGAAGCTCCTCCCAAGATTTTCTGATCCAGTGCTAGAAACTCAAGGTATTTCTTGCAACTTCTCAGACCTAGCAAGATAGAGAAAAGAAAATAAAGAGCAAACAGAATTTCTCTTCTTCCACAACCAATATGAGGTAGGAGTGACCTTGGCAAGCCCCACCTGTGAAACAGCTTATTCCCATCCTCTCTGCTAATGGGAATGAAAGCAGCCTGTCTCAGTTCTCCCTAGTAAGCAGGGTTGTGGCCATAACCCTCTAAGTAGTAGAGTTTACAAATCTGTCACTGGCATTTAAAATTAACATACATATTAAGAGAGTGGGAGAGTGCTTCCAGGGTAAATGTCTATTTTTTCCCCCATGTGAAGCTAACAGCTCAAACGCAAAGTCAACCAGCTCCATGGGACCTTGGGGTGTTCAGAGGTATTAACCCTGTAGGATGAGCATGTTATATATACATCCTTGCTGAATTTTCTCACAGTAGGTTCTCAGGGGAGAACTTAGAGCATCAAGGGACAACTGCTGAGCTCTTTATGTCCAGAAATCCAGTCTCTTCCAGGTGTGCTCTCCTTGCTTCCATTATGCACTCACCTAGCCAGCCATCCTCCCATCCATTCATTAATTCAACCACTCATTCACCCACCACCCTTCCACATTTTGTTCCTCCAACCTGCCATGGTTTTCATGCTTTCATTCATCAAACATTTATTGAGCAACATCAGTGTGCCAGGCATTGGGTATACACAGATGAATGATATACTTCTCTGCTGTAAATGAGCTCACATTTCAGGAAATCTGCTTCAAAGGTAGAGGAAAATAATACACTATAGCTATGGTTGAGATTTTACTCCCATGCCAAACTACCAAATTTCTTCTCATCAGTCAAAACCCAACTTAAACACACTCAACAGAACTCTTGCCTATTATCTCCCTGAGATTAGATATTTTTCCTATGCTCTTACAGGATATGGATGTTTTACATGGCTCTATTTCATTGCTGTTAGTATCTGACTCCTCTTCTACCCTGTAGGGCAGAGATTAGACTTTACTAAGTATATTTTCTGCACTGAGCCAAGTTAGTAATTTGGAGAAGGTTAGCAACTTTCCAACTTTTGTGAACCTAAGAACCACCTAGGTAACTTGTTCAAAATACTGACTCCCCAGATCCACCCTCTATGTGGTCTGATTCAGTAAGTATGAGATTGGAGTCAGAAATGTTTTTAATGAGTTTCTCAGGTGATTCAGATGTAGATGACCTACAGATCACACTTTCTTTTCTTTTATTTCTTTTATTTAAAAAAAATTTTTTTATGGTGACATTGGTAAACACCATGCTGGTGCCTCAGGAAAAGTTTTTGAATGAATGAGTGAAAACCAAGGAATTAAGGGCCAACAAAAAGTCTGTGATTTTAATGAGGTCTGTGTGTGTAGATATTTAAAATGTTACCACTGGAGGAGACAGGGAGCAAGGTATGTGGGGCCTTCCTGTACTGTTTTTGTAAATTTTGAATCCATAATTATTTCAAAGTGAAAAGTTTTTTAAAAGTCACCTGATTTTCCAAGACCTCAAGGATGTGCTGCTGTAGTATGCTTCAGATCACCTAATTTCCTTACTTTAAAAAAAAATATATCTATTTATTTTAATTAGTTTCAAATACACAGTACATTGGTTAGACATTTATATAGTTTATAAAACTGTGCCCCTAACCAATTTTTTTCTCCTCTGGTTTTCCACCTAGCCATCATATTAATGCTAACTGAATTCTCTATTTTGTGTTCCCATCTTCTATCAACTACTAATTTCTACTTCTTTAACCCTTCACCCCATTCTCCCAGGCCCTCAACGCCTCTCCCTTCTGTCACTAGATTGACCTCTGTATTTGCAAGTCTGTTTTGATTAGTTCTTTTTGTTCCTTAGATTCTGCATATACATAAAATTATATGGTATTTATCTATCTCTGACTTATTTCACTCAGCATAATAACCTCTAGGTCCATTCACATTGTTGCAAATGGTACGATTTCATTTTTTTAATGGCTGAGTAATATTCCATTGTATATATAAACCATAACGTTTTATCCAATCATCTGCTGATGGGCACTTAGGTTGCTTCCATATCTTGGCTATTGGAAATTGTGCTACCATGAATATTGGGGTGCATAGATCTTTACAAATTATTGTTTTGGTTTTCTTTGCATAAATGCCTGGAAGTACGATTGCTAGGTCAAAAAGTATAACCATTTTTAATTTGGGGGGAAACCTCCAGAATGTTTTCCATAGTGGCTGTACCAATTTGCAAGCCCACAAACATGAGGGTTCCCTTTTCTCCACAACCTCATCAACACTTGTTCTTTTATTTATTAATGATAGTCATTCTGACATGTGATATTGCATTGTGGATTTAATTTGCATTTTTCTGATGATTGGTGACCCTGAGCATCTTTTCATACATCTATAGGCCATCTGTATTTCCTCTATGGAGAAGTATCTGTTCAGGTCTTCTGCCCATTTTTAAATTGGATTGTTTGTTTTTTGTTGTTGTTGAGTTATATGAATTCTTTATATATTTTGGATATTAACCTCTTATCAGATGAATCATGAGCAAATATCTTCTTGCAGTAAGTTGTCTTTTTGTTTTGTTGGTGGTTTCCTTTGATGTACAAAAACTTTTTAGTTTGATGTAGTCTTATTTGTTTATTTTCTTTTGTTTCCCTTGCCCAGAGAGATATATCCAAAAAGAAATTACTGTTACTAATATCAGAGAGTTTACTGCCTATGTTTTCTTCTAGAAATTTTATTGTTTTGGGCATTACATTTAAGTCTTTAATTCATTTTGATTTTATTTTAGTATGCAGTGTAAGAAGGTGGTGCAGTTTCTTTTCTTTTTTCTTTATTATTTATTTTTTTGCATGTATCTGTCCAATTTTCCCAGCACCATTTATTGAAGAGACTGTCTTTACTCTGTGGTATATTCTTAACTCCTTTGTCATATTTTAGTGAGCGAATATGTGTGGATTTATTTCTGGGCTCTCTCTTCTGTTCCACTGATCAATATATCTGTTTTGATGCTAATATCATGCTGTTTTGATTACTGTAGCCTTGTAGTATAATTTGATCTCAGGTAGTGTCATACCTCCAACTTTCCTCTTCTTTATATATAATATCATGTCATCTTCAAATAATAAGAGTTTTAGTTCTTTCTTTCTAATTTGGATGCATTTTATTTTTTTTTCTTATCTTATTGCTGTGGCTAGGACTTCCAATACAAAGTTGAAGAGAAGTGGTGAAAATGGGCCCCCTTATCTTGTTCCTAATCTTAAGGAAAATACTTTTAGCCTTTCCCCATTGAGTATGATGTTAGCTGTAGGTTTGTCATATATGGCTTTATTATGTTGAGGTATGTTCCCTCTATTCCCACTTTACTGAGAGTTTTTATCATAAATGATGCTGAATTTTGTCACATGCTTTTTTTTTTTATTTCATCTATGAAATTCTACTTAGCTTTCACAGGGAGTTTAGTAGTTTCCTGTCAGCCACCACAGCCTGTGCACCAGTCCTTGTGCACCTCCACAGTCCCCACTCCAGGGCCATTCCCCACCCCCAGATGCCTGCTGCTATGGGTTCCCTAGAATCCTTGCCATCTTTATGTGTGTGTGGATCCCAGTGGTTCTCAAACTTTGCTGTACATTAATGTCTCCCAGGAACTTTTAAAAATCTCACTGCCCAGGCCACATCTCATTTCCATTAAAATTAGTTTCTGGGGGTTACCCAGTCATCAGTATTGTTTAAAGCCCCCTAGTGAAGCCAACCCATGGTCTAGGCAATAAGGGGAAGCTAGCCCATGAGAGTATGAATGCACCTATGGGCCATGCTCAGGTGGAGAGAAGCTCTGCAGCTCTTTCTAAACTGCTAGCTCTAGATTCAGCTCAGCAAGATCCACAACCCTATCCAAGGAAGGATGTGCTCTGTGAGCTCTTCTCTGATTTGTCTTATTCCTCAAACCCATGGTCTGGAGAGGGCAGGACTCTCACTTGCCTTCCAATGGAGGAATTTGTTTTGGCTACCTACTCTCCACAGGCGCAGGTGCCTTTTTATCTTCATGGCTCAAAGACTTTTTAAAAAGTGGAACAACATTCACTTGGTTTGGATGACCTGGAAGTTCACCAGGCCTGACTGGTTCATTTAAATAGAATACCATGGTTTCTGCCCAAGTCAGCATCCTTTCACAAGAAAAGCCTGCCAGATCCATGCTAGTTTTCTGATAGGCAGAGTACCAGGCTGAGGGGCTGATGGGATTTTATGTAGTCACAGAAGGGACAAAAGATTCCTTTTGGGATAATCTATTATCCACTGTTGACTGGTACTCTGTGTTCCATTGAGAGGGCAGCTTTTCCAGGTCAGGTCCTGGTTCTGGAGGCAACAAAGTAATATCCTGGTGCCTGGGTGTTTGCAGACAGCTCATGTTCCTTCTGTAGTCCCTGAGGGCTCTCCACTCCTGCTCCATCTTAGGTAGCTGAGATGGGTGGGAGGCCAAGAGGGGTCCAGCACTGACAGATTGTAAACTGCCACTTGTGTCTAGAGAATGCCATTCACTGTGACTGGGCAATGTAGCCCTCTGGAAGCCCCATCAGAGATGGCCGAGTTATCTAACAGGTCCTGGCGTGCTGCCAGCTGAGCAAAGTCTTCTAACAAGCTCGGGTATCCACAGACTATCCTGGAGATGGCTGAACATCTTAACTCCATAGACATCGTCCCTGTTTGTACCCAGGTCTGACAGCTCACTCCAGATTCCTACTCCCTTTCCCTCTCCTTCTCTTGCCTGGCATAGAGTTGTAGTGCAAGCTGGGAGATTGAGGCCTCACACTAATCTCAATGCACTGAACTTTATGACTGTTTGAACAGAAAAGTGGATTATTCAGTGAATGAATTGGGTAACCCAACAGCAAAGCAGAGGAATTTTTAAATCTTTGGTCTGGCCACTATAATAGACAAAGTTTATTTTACATATGTGATATCTGTATGTATGTGTGTGTGTGTGTATACGCATACACACACATATACACATACATACATATATATATACATACACATATCTACACATACATATCTATACATACATATACACATACACACGTATATATGTATATATGTGTGTACACATACACATGTGTATAAATGTACATATATATACATATGTACATATATACACACACATACATATACATACATACATATATATATATATATATATATATATATGCATTTTACACAGAAAATGGAATCCTCCCATTTTACAGATAAGGAGTTTGAGGTTCTGGCACTGCAAATGCTGACTTGAATCAAGAGCCTGAATGTTTCATCACGGGTTCTTCTGTGTAACCTCCAGAATACTCCATACTGAGACCAGAGGCACACTCTTGTTGCCCAGGGAAGGCACCAGAGTGCCTCTCTTTGAGGAGTGGACGCTCTCCATTGAGGAGCCAGAGACTGGGGAAAGAAGCCTTTTCAATAGTCTTCTTGACCTGTTGGATGAAAATGGTCTAATCGACAGAGCCCCAATTTGGAGCAGGGAGGTAAGGTTTGTAGGCCCAGCCTGGTCCCTAACTGAAGCCTTCTCCAGTCTATCAGGACATTTTAAGGAAGGCGTAACATCAAAATGCAATTTCTGTTCCAATTTAACATGAGTTGGGGAGGAGAGTAGTGTATGAGGAGGTGGCACGTTCACTCCTCCAGAGGAAGATTTCCAAGGGTTAGCAGAGCAGATGGTCCCCACTCTGATCCCAGAAAAACAGAAAAACTCATGAATTGACTTATTGAATTTAGGATAAGCATCTTATAAAGTCTCTGTGTTAATATATTTCTATATCTTCTTATTCTATTTCCACTTACCAACTATGTGACTTTGAGCAATTTCTGTTCCTCAGTTTCTTTATTTATACAATGGGCATAATAATAGTACTCAGCACATAACATTATGGTGAGGCTTAAATAGTTTAATGTGTGTGATATACTTAGAACAGTGCTTGGAATACAGTCAGTACTACACTGGTGTTAGCCAGTCCTAGAAGTAGGTCTCTTTTGAAACCAGAATAATTAACAAGTTCTTTGTCAACAAGGAACACCATGGTTAGATAAAAGAGTTTCTTGACTGTTACACAAGTAAGACATATCAGAATATTCTAAAAAGGAAAGCACTATTAACTCCTTCCCTGGACCATTGTAAGAACTATTTTGGTCAAAGTGAAAAATAATAAATGTTTATTTGATTACTATAGTGAGGTGGGTACTTTTGTGTGCATCGCCTCATTTAGTGATTATGTCAGCTCTGAAGGGTACTTTCTTTTCTAGAGAAGAAAGCCGAGGTTCAGAGAGCTTAGTGTCTTGCCCTTTATTATAAGCACTATCCAAGCCTCCATGCCATTCTGCACCTTGTAGCAGAAGATGGACCTTTCTAAAAAGTCATATTTTCTAATGTGGCCTTTAGAAAATCCTTATAGCCCAAAGAGTCTTGCTTGAGCTTGCTCAATCCATCAGCAAAATGGAGATCAGATATTTATCATGCTCACCTTAAAGTGTTTCACCTCTCTCATGGTAATAAATTCCCCAACATAAAGAGAAGCCAGGAGGTTGGTCAGCCCCAGGTGCTGACTGGCAGCTCTACAGCACAGCCAGCCTGGCTGGAGGGCCAAATGACATTTTGTGTGTGGAGACTGTGAACAGGATGAGTGCTGAGCTTCTGCGACAACAGGCAGTCCACAGGCTATCATTCATACTTTGTAAATTGATTTCATGCATGGGCTATCAATGAGGGCCTGGCTGGATAATAGGATATTCCAACACAGTTCTTTCCCCCTCTCCTCTACCACTGTCCAAATCTCCCTGCACAGTGCCTGAAGGGGATGTAATATGCTTAGCAGGGTGCGCCTAGTCAGGCTCCATGGCTCTGGCTGGGCCCATGCAGATCTCAGAGGTTATGGTACAGAGGGGCCTTATGTGCTTCATTAGCACATAAGGGTTTTAGGGACGCTCAGCCATGCCTGTCCATTACTGTGGGGATGTTCTCAGGACATGCTCATGAGACTGCTCATGGCTTGATTACATGTTCTGTCCAGCCCTGACTGTCTATAGCGAGTCCCCACCATGTGCAGTTCAACTGCAGAGCAGGCCCATCAGAGCCCAGAAAACCAAGCAACCCAAATGCAACAACTCACTAAAGGCAGAGCCTTGGGAAGTGAATTATTGAGGAATTGCTCTCAGGAGAGGTGGGGTGAAGAAACTAAGCAAGGACGTGATCTGAGCCAGACAAACAATAGCCTGGTCTCGCTGGGAGCCCAGGAGCATGGGTTATACCACAAAAGTTAGACTCATCTCAAGGCAAAGGGGCTGGTCTTTTGTGCCCCTGTGTCAGTCAGTATTGGCTATTGGCTTAAGGCAAGGGGATGGTGGTGGAGTGCTGTTATTCTCTGGGGTCAGGTGGCTCCTGTTCAGATGAGGCTAATTCTCTAGAGAAGGGGGATAGTTGTTAGCAGCCAATACTGATGCAAGTTGCGTGATGGGTACACCAGTCCAGCCATGGGTATCCGAGCAGGGCATCAACAGCTTTCCTGCACCGTGCCTATGGAATACAGTCAGGGCACACACAGCTCAGCCAAAACACTAACAAGAGCCAGCCTGGTAACTCTGACATTTAAAAGCCAGAAGGTCAAGGATCCAGGCAGCACTACAATGAGCAGTGTCTGTGACAGCCTAGCCGTCACCCCAAACACCTGTACTCTGAAACTTCAAAGCCATTAGTTTATGGATCTGTCCTCTTATCTCTTCCTAGCAGGACTCAGGCCTGCAGGCTCCATCAAGAGTAATACTGGGGGTTTCTGCCCACACTCCCTGTAGTCAAGGCCAGCCCTGTCTGCAAAAAGGCACACAGGACACTTTTGAGAGCTACTCTGTGACAATTCAAAGCCTCCTCCCCAGAAGCCTTAATTCAAGTTTGCTGCTGAAACACAAATATCTGCCTTGGATGCAGAAGATATTAAATAAGGAACAAAATCTTAATTCTTTCTGGCAGAAGGAAGCAAGCAAGAGCCGTCAGCTCTCCAATGATATATTGTTAAGAAAATCCAGGTTTAAAGGTATTTCATAAGTTTGCCTTTGCCTGCTAATAACCAGTCAGCTAACAGTATCCAATCACCAGGTGAGATCGTAATGAGACAATGCGGTATACTCCACAGAGACCTACCCAGCCCCTTGAAATTTTTTCAAGAGAGTTTCTGAAGTGTCACATTGTGATGAGAAAGGGAGAGTAAGGAAGAAAGACAGAAGGGAAAATGGGCATAATTAGTCAAGTAGATTAGATGATTCAACAAAGATTATACAGTCTCAGTGGACTGAATAGCTGTGGTATTTATCCACATACTTCATGGATGCTACTTGGTCTCCGGGCCTTTTTGTTTTCTCAATGAGACATGTAAGTTCAGCATTGTCCTCCTGGAATATCCAGAAGTTGAAGGATTTATCATTAGCAAATAAGCAGATTTCGCTGGGGTCCTCCCCAGCTAGTGAACAGTGGGCCTCATCTGAGTTCCCCCTGCTACAGGGAGAGCATGTTCCCCACAAGTCTTGAGGTCTTGGGGAAAAGGCCTTTGTTCAAAAAAACCTGTCTAAGACTGGGGTCATTCTAGAGGGTGTTCAGTCTGATCAGCTATGCTCTGCCTGCTCAGGCAGGTGGGCTGTGATAGGGCTTAGGCTCCACTTTGATGGTGTTTGGCCCTGCCCTGATTTTTCTAGGGCTGCGTTGTGATCCATGTTTAGTAGGGCTATGATCTGGAGTGGGCTAATTCTTGTGTGTACACCTCTATGAAAACCTGTAGGGATGCCAATGATCAACTTATTTGGCAAAACAAAAAAAGGACCCATCCACATTCAAAGAAAGTGTGATTCAGAGCTCAAGGCAATAAAATAAACTTTAAAATTCATATTTATTGTTTAAATCATCTCAACCCTTATGCCAACTCTCATATGAAGAAGAAAATTTTTTGTTCTTAAGGGTTTTGAGAAACTGATAAAGGCTTTGGAAACTCTTTAGAGAAAATCTAGATACACATACACACACAAGTTGTGGTACAATTTCAAGTGTTCACAGATCCCAACCATGACCCCAGGTTTCAAAACTCTGAAGAAGAGTGGAGTTAAGGGGATGACCCACTTTACTAGCCTGATCCTAAGATAGATTTTGCCTAGACAAGAGGCTATCCAGAAGCCCCTTGAGACAGGTGGGCTCTGGAGTGGGCCCCAGTTTTTATTACCTGTGCTCCCCTGGGTGTGTTTCTAGGCCTCTGGGTCTCTGTGTGAAAGGGAAACCAGTAGCTGCTGGGCAGGGCTTGGTGACCCTGTGAGAGGGGAGGCAAGGACAAAGGCAGGAGCCATGGCTCTCAGATCCATGTGGGAGCCCACACAATTGCCTCTTACATTGTGAGATCTTTGTCACCTCTACTCCATTCCCCAGATGGCCCAGCAGATGACTCCTTAGAAGGAAAGAGGCTCCTGCACTGGTGTTGGAAGGCAGCAAATAAGGAGAACTGCAGAGACAGTGTACCCTGCTAGAACGAGCCAAGGTACAAAGCGGTTGTGGCCATACCAGGGAGGAAGGAAAGGAGCTGAGCCTCTAGGTTGTAGAATGATGGGTGGAGAAAGGGGTAGGTCCAGGGCTTGGCTGGAGCTTGAGAAAGAGTGTGGGTTGTAACCTGTGGATAACCGCTGGCTTCCTACAAGAGAACTGGAGGGTCTCTGAGGTGACTGGAATCATAGATTTAGATGCCAGCCTTTGGCTTTGCTATCCAATAGGGGATTTTTTAATCAGTCATCACCAATGTATCATGTCCCCATAATTAGGTATTGTATTTTAGCACTGGTACATCCAGAGGGGATTAGAAATCCGGGTCAAACTTTCCCACTGGCAGAATATCCATCACACACAGATTGAGGGGACCTGATGAAGTGAGGGAAGGAGTAAGAGTTAGAGGGTACACAGATGTAACCAAAAAAAGTGGGGAGCCAGGCAAAGAATAATTTTCTACTGATCTCAGAATCCTTCGTGGTCCAATATCTTCTGCTGACAGCGCTCTCACGTGGCTCCTGTGTCTGGGTCCTACAGAAGGAGAGCAGAGGCATTGTGAGCGGGAGCCCTGGAGTCACAGGGACCCAGACCCAATCACTCACTTATTCACTGAAAAGCATTTTTGAAGCATCTCCTACTCCTACATGCTAGGCACTGTTCTGGGCTGTGAGGATCTAGCAGGGAACAGAATAGAACCCCCTGTGGGGGCTCTCAGGTGCAGATTTTTGGTTAGGTACTGTACCCAAGTAAACTCCCCATCCATGTCCTCTTGCAGAACAATAAGGCAGACCCCCTTCTCAAGTGTCCAGGAAAGCAGTTATAGGCCTTTGGACCCCACTCTTCCCTCCTCTTATCTCTTTGAGCTATGAAGGCAGATACGGTCTATTTCTTTCTTCTTCCCACCTTGCCTGATTCCACACCTGGCTCTGTCAGGGTTCTCTGAGTGATCTTGAGCAAATCACTTCCCTCTTCTTCTCCTCAGTATTCTCAACAATAAAATGAAGCTAAGGAAACCAGCCCAGTTACAACACTGGGATCATGGACCTCAGATAAGGTCTGGATGGAGACAAAATCTCAGAAATCATTAAACCCAATGCCCTCATTTCATAGAAGAAACTGAGGTTCATAGTGATACCTAATGAATATCTGAGAAAGCTTTTGATGAATGGAAAACTGTTGTAGATATAAGGGATTGTTGTGTTTTGTTTTTAATTTTCTTTTGAGTACACCAGCTGGTCTCCCATGATCCAAGCAGGGAAGGGAAGTACAAGTCATGAGTCCTTCCTTACAGGTCCCTAAGTTCTTCATTTGTCCTCAAAGGCTTCATTGGCCCTGAGCCTCATGAGGCTTACCCTGCTGTGGCTGCCTGGCCCCACTAAAAGAATGAAAGTTGTTTATTGCTTTCTTACATGGTTGTGGAGGCTAGAGTTATAGGTTAATTAAACTATAGACAGATTCCTTGGCAGTTAGCTGGGACCATAAGTACTGTTACAACAGTAAAAGGCCAGAGATGAAAATGGAGTATTTTCAAGATTATGTCACTATTGCCCCTGAACACAGCTTCTACTCCATCCCCTATCTTCAAGGCTGTGCTGCAAGGGGTGATTGCTCTTCATCAGAGAAGCCTAGAGACAATTGGGGGCAGGGCAAAAACAAAAGACAGAAGGAGTGAAATTGGCTCAATCTAAATACAATGGCAAGAAACAGCAACTTGACCCACACCATGGTCTTCTTGAAAGAGTATAAACCTGTCCAATGTGCTTCTCAATGGAAGAATAGGGAAGTCCTTCCCAAAGTCTGACTGAAATCCCTTTTGTATTCAAGATACCAAAAGGATGTGGGAAAGTAAAAAGATGACTATTGCAAGGTCCCTGAAGGGACAGATCCAAAATAGTAATTGTGAGATGGAGGGGCTGGTATTCAGGAATGGCCTGACTTCCACCTACCCCACCCCCACCCCCAGCTGAGAAAATACTATAAATCCAGCCAAACTGTTTATTTCCTTCCTGCTGTCCATGCTCCTCAAAACCTACAAGGTCACTTGGCCCAGATGGACTTACAGCTCAAGTACTGATATGATGTGATCTGACAGGCCTGTCTCTTGCTGCCAAGCCAGAGCATGGAGAGAGTCTGCTAGGCTGCCACTAAGGAGAGGTGGGGCAGGGATGGGGGCAGGGACAGGCAGCTGTGTCTCAGTCTGATTGTGGCCTGGGGAAGGCCAGTGGGACCTGAGGAACTACAAAGTGCTATAAGATAGAAAAGCTGAAGAACAGATATATAAAAAGTATCCTCCACTCTATCTTTAGCAGCACAACACACGTCAGCCTGTGAGACCAGCTACAAAGTCTGAGGTCTAAGTAGGGTATCTCCCCGCATTATGCCTTTTGACAGCCCCTTTCAGTTCTCCCAACATGAAAAAGAGGAAATAAAACTTGGAGAGCCCCTACTTTGTGTCAAGGCCTGTGCCATGTGCTTGTGTTCCTCATTGATCCTTAGGGCCATAATCTCATTTGGAGACCTCAGAGGAATGATAACACAATTAAACTGCACACTATGAAGTGATTTTAGAACTGTTTACAAAAATGTGGGCAGGATTTAAGGAAACTAGCCAAGGATCATGCAGCATCCTTGCACTGGCAATGGCAGGGGCCCTTACCTCCCCTGGGCTGAAGGGAGCAAAGAAGAAGTTACTGGAACTAGGAAAGAGTATCTTTCAGGCAGAGGGTAGGGAACTGCCTGATGGGAACTGTGGCCCTTGATTGAGAGATACAGCCAGCTCATAGGGATCCTACAGAGGAAGAGTTAGGGGAATAAATGCCCAACCTGACAGTTCTATAATTCTGATCTTTTGCTGCTGCCTCTCACTGGCCCAGCCCAATCAAAGGCCAGAGAGCAAGGAAGCTCACTGATGTTGTGCAAGTGGGAAGCCTGGAGGGGAGGGGCAGAGCAGGATGGGAAGGCAAATAGCAGGTGGTCAGCAAATGTGAGCACAGAATGATTCCTCTCTGCAAGTGCCCAGAGTCAAAAACTGATTGCAGAGTGGATCCTATACCCATGTTCTCTCTAATGTCTTCTGTCTAATGTCTGATCTCCAAGAAAGTAGGACAGGATGTAAGGGAGGATTAGTCATGGCATCTTCTTAGCTTACTTTATCTAAGTTTCCAGTTCCTGACAGCTCCCCAGCTCCTGAGGGTCTGGTGGCTCCTAAGGTCTCCATAAGGTACAGATTTGACCCAATATGACAGAACATCAACTGACTCCTGACCTTGAGAAATCCCTTAGGCACTCTGGGTTTTAGTTTTCACATTTGTCGGGGGAAATGAGGTATGATTCTGTCCTTGCTTTCATTACAAATATTTTTAAAGGATAAAAGTGAAAAAATACATGCAAAAATCTTTGCCATTAAAGTCAGGTCACAAACGCAAGAGGGAAATCATTTTTTACTTCAACAAATGTTTAT
Source organism: Cynopterus sphinx (assembly GCA_030015415.1). NCBI lineage: Eukaryota > Metazoa > Chordata > Mammalia > Chiroptera > Pteropodidae > Cynopterus > Cynopterus sphinx. The sequence goes on along the minus strand of CM057390.1, from coordinate 35,628,394 downwards.
GAGACAACCTACTATGCACAGGCATTGTTTCCAGTGCTGGGGACACAGCAGCAAACAAAATAGGGAAGTCTCTGCCTTCATGGAGATTACATTCCAGTTGAGGGGGAGAGACAATGAACAAAAAAATTAATACATAGTAAGTCAGCTGGAGATAAGTACTGTGGGAAAAAAGAAGAAGCAGGACAAGGCATGTAGGGACTGATGGAAGTAAGGGTTGTAGTAAGGGTAATTGAGGGAGTCCACAAGATAAGAAATTATTTGAACAAAAGCCTGAAGAAAATAAGGCATATGGAGATCTAGGGGGAGAAAACAATGGGTACATGAACAGGAAAGAATGACCAGGATGGAGAGATTAGGGACCACCCTGCTTGGTCAATAAATGAAAGAAGAGCAAAAGTGAAAGCTGGAAGAACTGTTAGAGGATATTGCTATAATCTTGATAAGAGATGATAGTTTGGACTAGCCAGAGGTAATGAGGAGTAATCAGATGCCAGTAAAACCAAAGGGTTTGTTGATGGATTTAGATATCAGGTGTGAAAGGCGAAGAGAAGTAAAATGGATTTCGAAGGTTTGGCTTGAGCAGCTAGAGAATGGTGTTGTCATTTGCAGAGTTGGGAAAGATTGTGAGTAGAGTAGATTTGAGAGAGGAAATTGGGAATTCTGTTCTAGACATGTAATGTTGGTCATTGGGTCTGGAATCAGGGACAAGACTGAACTAAACGTATACACCTGGGAGATGTTAGCATATAGATGGTATCAAATCCATGGGTCTAGGGAAGATCACCTAGGAGTAGGTGCAGAGAGAGAAAAGAGGAGGGCCAAAGTCTGAGCCCTGGAGGTGCCAGGTTAGGGCCAGCAAGAGAAACTGAGAAGCAGTGGCTAGTGGGATGAAAAACTAGACCAAAAGCACAATGTGACAAAGAAAAAACTAAAGACTCATCTCACTTGAATATTGCTGCCCAAATTTGAAATAAAACATTAGTAAATTAAATTGAATGGTGATTAAAAGAATAGTATCTCATGACTAATTTGGATTTATTCCAGTGAAATAGGCTGTTTTAACATTAGAAAATGTGTTAATATAGTTTATTGTATAATAAAAGAAAATTTTATGTGGCTATCTCATGACACACTAAAAAAGCATTTGATAAAATTTTATATATTTTCTTCATTAAAAATGAAAAAGCTCAAAAAAGCAGAAAGAAAATTAAACTTCCTTAATTCTTTAACTTCCAAAAACCATCCCCATTCTGCCCATAAATAACAAATGCCTGTCTTATTCAACATGATACTGAAGATGCTAGTCACTACATCAATGAAAAAAAGGAGGGGGAAGAATAAATAAAAGAGTAAAAGAGAAAAACATTATTTTCAGATGATACACTCCTGTACCTAGAAAATTAAAAAAAAAATAAAATGACCGAGTGTTAGGTAATAAAATTTCAGTGCAACTGTGGAGTATCAGAACAACCACCAACAATCAAAGCTTCCTTCCATGCTACCAATTAATATGTGTGTGTGTATTCAAAATAGAAAAACAAAACAAATAAACAACACCCACAAGTGCTTCTAAGGTTCCAAGGAACAAAACCATAAGATATAAATAAAACTTTTATGGAAAAACTGTAAAACTCTACTGAGGACCTAAATAAATGGAGAGGCAGCTAACATTCCTGTATAGGAGGAGGTTTCAGCATTGTAAAGATGTCAATTCAAAGCAACCCCTGTCAAAAGCCCAACAGAATTATATGAAACTTGGTCAACTTAATTTAAATTCATCTGGAAGAGAAAAAGTAAGAATAGCCAGGCAATTGTTGGGGGAAGAAAACTGTAATGAAGAGAGGTCTACCCTACCAGCATAAAATGCATAAGCCAGTCATTAAAACAACAAGATACTAGCCTGAGAATGGACAAGCAGATACTAAACAGGCCATGCATGTCTGCCATTCTTTGCTTCAACCAGAGCTCTCCTCAGACTTAGTGGATTTCTGCTCTGAATATGAGGGCCTCATCCCTTGAGTCCATGGGCACAATCTGCACCCTGAGGCCAATTGGGGGAGTCAGGCAGGCACAGCCTTTCTCAGCAGCAAAAGAGCAGTGAGGTTGAACTTTATATTTATTGATCACAGCTTCTCTAGACCTTTAATATCATGTAACTCTCGCTTCTAACCAAATCTCCTCTGTCTCTTTTTGCCAACTTCGCTGTCCAAAATTATTTTTGCTCACACTGTAAACATATTTCCATTTCAGCATGCAGCCAGCCTGCTGCCAGAGTCTTCTTTTTGTTTATTTTTCTCCCCTATCCAATAGTGTCCTCATCATTAAGGAGAATTAAAGAAAGGTGGCCTGGAAGAAATTACACTTACCCAGTAAATAAATATTGCAAGTTCTCAATTTTTAGAGTAAATTTAAGGGGTGAGCCATACATATAGCCTAAAACTGTGGTTAATTCAAAGATAATTTCTTTCGGGTTTTGAATGACTTGAAGGTCTTTCCAAATGCAAATGAAAGACAATCATTGTCTGGATTGTCCAGGAATTATGAACTCTTAAATTTTTTAAATGAACATTGAATATGAAATAAATAAATAAATAAATAAATAAATAAATAAATAAATAAATAAATAAATAAATAAAGTAAGTAAGTAAGTAAGTAAGTAAGTCACAACTCAAAGGCTAATATTTCAACAGTCATTTCCTTACCATTATTTGGATCCCTTCATCCTGGTAGGGGACCTCAGGCAAAGAATCATATAAAGAAACAGGCTAAATATGTGTCCTCTCTTCATCTAAACTCCCTTGGTGTCTGATTTATCTTCAAATGAGGTTAAAAAATGTGCTGCATCCAGATTAGGAAGAAATATGAAGGCCCCCTTCCCTCTGAGGCTGAACTCTGAGTTATGCCAGACTTTGGTGCTTGAAAGCCAGAAGCTGTAAACTCTCCTAAGCCTTCTCAGAAAGATGTGTTTCCAGCTTCACACGCATTTTTCCTCACCATTGGAGAACCTCTTACAAAAACCTCATAGCTTTGGGGGCAACTCTCAGATTAAAAAAAAAAAAAAAAAGTTCAGATCAATCTAATACTAGAGCCTCCAATTCTTATTCTCTTTGAAACTCCCATCCCCCAGCTTAGGTCTGCTCAAGATGGAGTCCCGAGGAGTGGAGAGCAGGGGCAGTCAATTAGATCATCATGTTCTCACTTTGCCTCTTTTTCCACTCATTGACTATTGTTTGGACCTCACCTCATCCCACCAAGGTCAGATGGGGAAGAAAGGTCTGGAAGGTCTTACTTGACTTTTAGAATGCTAATATGGCATCCATCCCCTCTGAACATGGCAAATTACAGATGCTAAGACTTTCTTTTGTCAAGGACTCATGTGTGCTTTCTTACCTTTAATTCCCTTGATGCGGGTGACAACTCTACTGGTTGCTTATGACCCCTACATCCTCCAGTTCCACTACTGAGGGCATTCTCCCACCTGGCATTCTTCTGTGAGGCTCATACCAGCCCAGAAGAGCAAAGCTCTTTCTGTGCCCTACCAAATTCTAGGAGGGGAACAATTTGAGGCCACCTCATCTCTCTCTGCCTAGCTTCCTCAGTCCCAGCCAGCCACAGCCTATCACCTTTAGACTGTCTCAGACCTTAGCCAAGCTCTTGAGTGGCTCTCTTCAAGTCTCTTTATTAGCTTATGTGGGAGAGAAGCAGCCCCCTTTCCCTCTCTCATGGGAGGGAATGGGATACAGCACATGACAACTCACTCCTGAGAAAGTCTCCCCATGGCTTCACCAATTTTTACACACTTGAAGTGGATGAGAAACTAAGAGTTACACAACCAGTTTCATACACATTTACCCTAGATGGAGAAATAGGTATAGTTCTCACCTCTGGAGTTTCAGCCATGCCCTGCTTCACAGGAAACCTTACCCATGTACTGCTCACCCCAAGTGTGTGAGCACCAAACTCATGACCATTCCTTCATTCATTCACCCACAACATCCTTTGAGCACTTAATTCAAGCTGCCGTAACAAAATACCATAGACTGGGGGTCTTAAACAATAAAAATTTATTTCTCACATTTCTTAGGATAAGAAAATCTAAGCTCAAAGAGCCAGTAGGGTAGGTTTCATTTTGTGTGGCCTCTTCTTTTGACTTGTAGGCAGCTGCCATTTTGCTGTGTACTCACACGAAATAGGGAGGAGAGAGAAAATCTCACCACAAGGACACTGCCCCCATCTAATCTTAATTATCTCTCAAAGATCTCAGCTCTAAATACCATTGGGTATTAGGGCTTCAACATATGAATTTTAGGGGACAAAAACATTCAGTCCATAATGAACACATACTGCAAGTCAGGCCCTACACAGGGCACTGAGGATAAGAACATCCACAAAACACAAGGCCATTCCTTCCCAACAAACTTGAAAACAGGGAAGCTTTCTCTATTTTATAGATAAATAAACTGAGGTTGAAATATAGAAGTGAGTCTCTGCAAACAGGAAGCAAACACACTTACAGCCCAAGAGAAAGTTGCATGCCATTTGGAGAAACAAATCCCTAACCTTGAGTTCCCAACACCTATGGGGTTTGTTCCCCAAAGGTTTCCACCTACTCCAGCTTTTTCTTCAAAATGCCATAAAGGAACATTTGTCTAACTCCAAGTTCTCTGCATTTTGTTTAGAGACTGAGATAAAAATGTATTTATTATCCCATCTGTGACCACTCAAATGAAAGAAAAGTGGTTCTGAATCAGGCAACACAATCCACCCAAATCTTTACTTCTATTAAAAAAAAAAAAAAAGCATGAAGGCAATTTACCAGGATGCGCCTGTCACGGTTTGAAAAGCAGAAAGACCTCTTTTATCTTCAGATTTATTTATAGGTACAACCTGGTGACAGCGGCTAATATTTTTCCAATGCAGTGACTTAGAGGGGCTGTGGGAGACAAAGCAGCAACCAAGTGCTCCTTTGTCCCTAAATATGACTGTGGCACTGCCACTATCAGACAGTCCTGAAACAGGTCTCAGCATGCTGAGGACACCAGCAGATACACTCCTTCAGATGTCTCTATCTACCCCTCAAAGGAGCCAGCTAGGTCTCTCCTGGCTTCCCTCCAACGCCAGGTATAGAGGGGAGAGCAATCTGGGGCTTGTATTAAGAAGTGGGCTGAACAAATAGGAAGAGAGGCATCCAGAAAGACTTTCTGTTTCCAAGAATCTGCTAGGTACAGAACGGGACCTAAGAGTCACACATCATCACCTATGCTGAAAATTTTACTGGAGAACATTAATTTCTCTGCGTTGGCTTCATACTGTCTTCACTGGAGATATCTTTTAATGTTTTCCTGAGAAACTTCTCCAAGGAGAAATCTGGGCACTTTTTTCAACCTTTTTTTTTTTAATTTAAATTTTTTATTTTTTAACTACAGTTGACATTCAATATATTAGTTTTAGGTATAAAGCATAATGGTTAGACATTTATGTAACTTCCAAAGTGATCTCCCGATAAGTCTAGTACCCACCTGGCATCACACATATTTATTACAACACTATTGACTTTATTTCCTATGCTGTACTTTACATCCCCATGACTGCTTTATAACTGCCAATTTGAATTTCTTAATCCCGTCACCTTTTTTTCACCCAGCCTACCATTTGTCAACCATGAGTTTGTTCTCTGGAACTATGAATTTGTGTTTTGTTTGTTTATTTACTTTTTTTTCAGATTCCACATATAATCAAAACCATATAGTGTTTTTATTTCTCTGACTTAGTTCACATAGCATAATACCCTTTAGCTTTACTCATGTTGTAGCTAATGGTAAAATTTCGTTCTTTTTTATGGCCATGTAATATTCCATTGTATATATGTTTCCATATCCTGTCTACTGTAGATAATCTTGCAATGAACATTGGGATGCATATATCTTTTTGCATTAGTGTTTTGAATAATAAGAAGTGGAATTGGTGGGTTATACAGAAGCTCTATATTTAATGTTTTGAAAAATTTCCATACTGTTTTCATAGTGGCTACATCAATATTATAATCCACCAAAAGTGTATTGCCATTCCCTTTTCTTCATATCCTAATCAACACTTGTTTGTTGATTTATTGATGATAGCCATTCTGACAGGTGAGAGGTGATATCTCATTGTAGATTTATTTGCATTTTTCTGATGATTGGTAATGTTGAGCATCTTTTAATGTGTCTCCTGGCTGTCCACATGTCCTCTTTAGAAAAATGTCTATTCAGGTCCACTGCCCATTTTTTAATTGGATTGTTTGGGGGTTTTTCTGGTGTTAAGTTGTATGAGTTTCTTACATATTTGGGGTATTAATCCCTTCTCAGATGTATCATTGTCAAATATCTTCTCCAATTCAGTAGGTTGTCTTTTCTTTTTGCTCGTGGCTACCTTTACTGTGCAAAATATTTTTAGTTTGATGTATCTGCAGTTGTTTATTTTTCATTTGTTTTCCTTGCCCAGGGAAACATATCCAAAAATATGATGCTAAGAGCCATGTCACAGAATTTACTGTCTATGATTTCTTCTATAGTACTTATATGATTTTAGGTCTTACATTTAAGTCTTTAATCAATTTTTAATTTATTCTTGTATATGGTATATACAAGAAAGTGGTTGTTTCTTTTTTACTTTTTTTTTTTTTGCACATACCTGTTCAGTTCTTCCAACACCATTTATTGAAGAGACTGTCTTTACCCCATTGTATATTCTTGCCTCTTTTGTTGTAGATTAATTGACTACATAGGCATGGGTTTATTTCTGGGCTTTCTATTCTGTTCCATTGATCTATGCATCTGTTTTTATGCCAGTATCATACTGTTTTGATTACTACAGCCTTGTAGTACAGTCTGTTCTCAGGTAGCATGATACCTCCAACTTTGTTCTTTTTCAGATTGTTTTGGCTATTTGTGAGTCCTTTAAATCTTAGTATTATTTTTTCTAGTTCTGTAAAAAATTTCATTGGTGCTTTGGGTAGTATGGACATTTTAATGATATTAATTCTTCCTATCCATGAGCACATAATATGCTTCTATTTATTTGTATCATCTTCAATTTCTTTCTTCAATATTTTATAATTTTTGAGTACAGGTCTTTCACCTCTTTGGTTAAATTTATTCCTAGGTATTTTTTGATGCAATTGTAAATGGAATTGTTTCCTTAATTTCTCTTTCTGATAGTTCATTATTGGTGTATAAAATGTAACCAATTTTTAAATATTAATTTTGTATCCTGTTATTTTACTGAATTCATTTATCGTTCTAATAGTTTTTTAAATGAGATCTTTAGGTTCTCTATATGTAATTTCATGTCATCTGCAAATAATGACAGTTTTCCTTCTTTTTCAACTTGGATGCCTTTTATTTTATTTTATTTTATTTTATTTTATTTTACTTATTTTATTTTATTTTATTTTTGTCTAAATGATGTGGCTAGGACTTCCAATACTGTGTTGAATAACAGTGAAATGTAGACATGCTTGTCTTGTTCCTATCTTAAGGGAAATGCTTTTAGCTTTCCACCATTGAGTAAAATGTTAACTATGGGTTTGTCATATGTGGCCTTTATTATGTTGAGGTATTTTCTTTCCATTCCCACTTTGCTAAGAGTTTTTGTCATAAATGTATGCTACCTTTTGTCAAATGCTTTTTCTACATTAATTGATATTATCATATAATTTGTATCCTTCCTTTTGTTTATGTTGTATACCTTATTAACTGATTTGAGGATATTAACCAACCGTGCATCCCAGATATAAATCTCACTTGATCATGGTATATGACCTTTATAATGAATTGCTGGATTGAATTTGCCAATATTTTGTTGAGGATATTTAAATCTATGTTTATCAGGGGTATTGGTCTATGATTTTCTTTTTTTTCTTTCTTTCTTTTTTTTTTTTTTTTTTTGGTAATGTCTTTATTTTGGGAATCATGTCAATGCTGTCCTTATAAAAGAAGCTTGGGGTCTTCCCTTCTCTTAAATATTTTGAAATAATTTGAGAAGGGTAGGTGTTAATTCTTCTTTGAATGTTTGGTGAAATTCACCTGTGGCCTAGAATTTTGTCAGGAGTTTTCAATTACGACTTCAATTTTGTTAGTAGTTATTGCTCTGTTCCGATTTTCTGTTTCTTCTTGGTTCAGTCTTGGAAGAATGTATGTTTCTAGGAACTTATCTATTCTTCCAGGTTATTTAATTTGTTGGCATATACTTGTAGAATTTTTTTTAATCATTTGTATTTCTGTTGTGTCAGCTGTCACTTTTCCTCTCGTTTCTGGTTTTATTTATGTTGTGATAGTTGTCACTTATCCTTTTTCATTTCTGGTTTAATTTATTTGGGTTCTCTCTCTTTTTTCTTGATGAGCCATGTTAAGGATTTATTGATTTTGTTTATCATTTCAAAGAACCAGCTCTTGGTTTCATTGATCTTTTGTCTTTTTTTAGACTCAATGCTATTTATTTCCAATCTGATCTTTATTATTTCCTTCCTTCTACTTACTTTGGACTTTGTTTGTTCTTCTTTTTCTAGTTCCTTTAGGTGTAAGATTAGATTGTTTCCCTGAGATTTTTCTAGTCTCTTAAGATAGGCCAGTCTTGCTATGAATTTCTCTCTTAGAACTGCTTTGGCTATGTCCCATAGATTTTGGGTCATTGTGTTTTCATCATTCTTTGTATCAAGGTATCTTTTGATTGTTTTCTTGATCTCATTGTTAACCCATTCATTGTTTAGTAGCATGTTATTTAGCCTCTGTGTGTTTGTGTGTTTTTTAGTTTACTTTTTGTAATTGATTTCTAGTTTCATACCATTGTGATTGGAGAAAATGCCTGATATATTTTCTTAAATATACTGTGACTTGTTTAGTGGCCTAATGAGTGGTCTATACTGAAAATGTTCCATGTGTGCTTTAAAAGAATGTATATTCTTATGCTTTGGGGTAAAATGTTTTTAAAATATCAGTTAAACTCATCTGGTCTGACATGTCATTTAAGGCCACTGTTTCCTTGGTGATTTTCCATCTGGGTGATCTATCCATTGATGTCAATAGGGTGTTAAAGTCCTCTGCTGATTGATCTCTTTATGTTTGTCAGTATATGCTTTATATAATTGCTCCTAAATTGGGTGAATAAATGTTTACAAGAGTTATATCCCCTTGTTGGATTAATCTCTTTATCATTATACAATGTCCTTCTCTGTCTCTTATTATAGTCGTAGCTTTTGTTTTAAAGTCAATTTTTTCTGATAGAAGCATTGTTACCCTAGTTTTTTGTTTGTTTTTGTTTGCATGAAATATCTTTTTTTTGTTCCCTCACTTTGTTTGTGTCTTTTGTTCTGAAGTGGGTCTCTTTTAGGCAGCATATGTATGGGTCTTGTTTTCTTATTCATTCAGCCACTCTATGTCTTTTGATTAGAGCATTTAATTCACTTGCATTTAAGAAAATTATCAATATGTATGTAGTTATTGCCATTTTAGTATTCATATTTTTTATCTTTTTTCCTTCCTCTTAAAAAAAAGTCCCTTTAATATTTCTTATAATACTGGTTGGTGTTAATGAACTCTAGTTTTTCCTTGTATAGGAAGCTCTTTATCTGTCTTCGATTCTAAATGATAGTCATGTTGTGCAGAGTAATCTTGGGTGTAGGTCCTTGCTTTTCATCAGTTCGAATATTTCATGCCAGTCTTTTCTGAAAAGTTTCTGTTGAGAATTCAGTTGATAGTCTTATGGAAGCTCCCTTGTAGGCAACTAATTGCTTTCTCTTGCTTTTTTAAAGTTTCTCTCTTTGTCGTTAACTTTTGTCATTTTAATTATGATGTGTCTTGGTATGGGCTTGTTTGGGTTCATCTTGTTTGTGACTTTGTGACTCTCTGCGCTTCCTGGAATTGTATTTCCTTTACCAGGTTAAGAAAGTTATTATTCCTTCAAATAGGTCTTTAATCTATGGCTTTCTTTCTTTTCATTCTGGTGTCTCTATGATATAAAGGTTGTCATGCTTGAGGTTATCCCAGAGGTCCCATTACTTACTTACTTACTTACTTACTTACTTACTTACTTACTTATATACTTACTTACTTATTTGCTTGTTTATTTGTTTGTTTTGCTGTTCTGCTTGGGTGTTTACTGCTACCTTGTCTTCCAAATTGCAGATTTGATGCTCTGTTTCATCTAATTTACTGTTGATTTCAACTAATCAATTCTTCATTTAGTTATTGTGTTCATTTCTGACTGGCTCTTTTTTATGGTTTCTACTTCTTTGTATAAGTTCTCACTGAGTTTATTTATTCTTCCTTTAAATTCATTGAGCAGCCTTATAACCAATATTTTTAACTCTGTATCTGGTAGATTGCTTGCCTCCATTTCATTTAGTTCTTTTTCTGGAGTTTTTTCCTGTTCTTTCATTTGGGACATATTATTTGCCTCCTCATTAAGACTGCCTCCTTGTGTTTGTTTTATATTTTAGATAAATCTACTATGTCTCCAGGTTCTGGTAGTACGGCCTTGTGTAGTAGAGGGGCCCAGCAGCACTGTATCCCTGGTTACCTGGGCCAGGTTCTCCAGGGATGTCCCTTGTGTGTGTTTTGTGTGCCCTCCTGTTGTAGTTAGGCCTTGATTGCTATTAGTACATCAAAGGGTGGGATTGACCCTCATGCTGACTGGCTGTGAGTGCTGGCTGTGACTATAGCTGATGTGCTGTTGTGAGGTAGTGATCTGCAGTTGGTCACTGCCATGCTGGACTTGGAGGTGCCTGGGGACAATTATGCTGTGAGTCAAGGCTGTCTGCCACTAGTGCTGGGCTTGAGGCAGCTCAGCAAGTGGTTCGGGGCACATTGAGTCCAGCCATTACTTATTTGGAGTTTGTGGACCTTTGATAGATTTTAGAAAATTCTGCAGCACAGGCTGCTGAAAGAGGTTCCAGCCTTTGCAGAATTTTGGTGTGGCAGGGTCTAGGAATCACCAAAATGAAGTAAGCAACGTTAGCCAGGTTGATGGAGACTCAGATATGGTGCCTGCCAGTGCCTGCCTGTACCTGCAGACTGGGTTGGGAGAGGGCTCAATGAAAGGACCATGGTGCCTTCCAGCACTGCTGCCTGCATCTTGCAGGTGTGTGGAGAAAGAAATTAACAAGAAAACAGTGACATCATCCAGGACTTTTGTCTGGGATAGAGCTGCTCCTCCAGCCCTCACCCTGAAGCCAGTCAATTCAGTTCCTTCCAGTATGTCCCTGGTGCTTTTCTAACTGTTGTCTCTTCCCTGGAGTTTGGGGCAACTGTTTTTTTGCGAGCAAGTGAGTCTATGTTCGGGGACTTTAAGAGGATGCTGGGTCTACAGCAGTCCTCCATCTCACCCAGATGGAGGCCCCACTGATTTTCATAGCCAGATGTTATGAGGACTCCTTTTCCCAGCACTGGTGCTTCAGGCTGAGGAGCCCAGTTTGGGGCTGGGATCCCTTGGTTCTCAGGGGAGACCTCCATGCTAACATATTTCTCTTGATTCTTAACCACCACACATGGGTGTGAGACCACCCCATGTTATATCTCTGCCCCACTTCCAGGCTTTTTCTTTGTATCCTTTATTATTGAAATTCTGTTCAGCTAATCTTCAGTGGTTTTCAAGGGTGGTTGTTCTATAATTTAGTTGCAATTTTGATGTGTTCATGGGAAGAGGCAAGCACAACATTTACCTACTTTGCCATCTTGACTAGAAGTCTGTTTTGACCTTTCTCACTGTTAACAATGAGAGGACACTAAGAGAAGAAGGACCCCAGGTAGGGGTGTTAGCACAGTAATACTGGGCCAGGATCAAATTGGGCCTCACACTTGGCCACCAAAGACATTTTTTTCTGCAGTCAACAACATTTCTTGGGCCCTTACAGGCTCAGCACTCAGAGCTGGAGATAGAAGTGCAGACCACATTCAACCTTGCTCACAGTCTGGTGGTGAAGACAAGCAAGAAGGATATCATCAAAACATGAGGCTGAATGAAATAAGTAGTAAGTAGAGGTGCCCACAATGTGTTATAGGAGCACAGAGAATGAATAAATTCTGAGTTGGAGACCAGGAAAGGTGGAATTCCCCCCCCCCCCCCCGCAGAAAACAGCATTTTCATTGGTCTCAAAGAATGAAGGGTTTTCAGTGGAAGCCTGAGGGGAGGTGGGGGCAGGGATATGGCAGAAGTAGCAGCACTGAGTATTCCTCTGCCCGGTTCTGGACAGAAGAGCTCAGCCAGGGCACAGTTGCACCTCCCACTAACAGCTGCAATTGTCCACTGGGGCTTCTACTTGCTCTGATCCTCATTGTCATGGTATCAATGTCTAGTCCCTATGAGCTGGCCAGTTGCCATGAGCATCACAGCAGCAAAGACTGTACCACCAAGCACCCAAGATTCAGGGTAGCTCCACATGGTGGAAGCTATAGCTGAGTTAAAACCTTCAGAGCCACAGGCTGAAATTGACACTGAAAATGATGGGTGGAGGGAAGATTCTGATTTCAGAACCATTCCCTGAGAAACACTGAGGAAAGCAGCGGGTTCCACATTATTCATTATAATTGAGAGTTTTGAGGGTTTTTCCATAAAAAAACATGTAGTTCACACCTTTCAGCATATCTTTACAACCCTTTGCCATGTGATGTATTCCTGACTCCCAAGCATTATGCCCACCCCACCCCTCTCTGTACCACATGCTCCAATCTCAGGGAACAGTTTCTCCTTTCCCCTCTGCTTCTGCTTTCTTGGACACTTCTCAAGCTAGGCATAATCCTGCTCCTTGTTTAGCATTTTGTTCTTTTGGAGACATTTTTATTTGACCCTCAAAGCAGATATTATTGTTCCTACTTTCCAGATGGGGAGACGAAGGCTCAGAGAAGCTGGGTGGTTTGATTAACTGGAGCCATGGCAAGCTTTTATGTTTCCTAATTCTGAGCACAGAGCTCTATCTGCCACCATAGTAGTTCCAACCTTTTAATGTCCTAGGACCCCTTCTATTGTTTTTATCTCCACAGTTCCCAGGGACTCCCATGGTGTCATCTTCAGACAAGCTTCATTCCTGAGTAGCATGAGATAACCATGTTCAGTGCATCAAGTTGAAACAATTACAGCTAAAAGCAGAGAAACCTGATGTTTTAGATAGGCTGTGCAGCTCAAGTGCAGATAAATGGTATGATTTCTATTGGACCATGTGAGACACTGACAGAAGTTCTCAGAGCCTTATTTTACAAATTTCCTTGGGCAGGTGGGGGGAGTCCAAAGATCTTAAGTTGGGAAGCACTGCACCATTTCTGTAGTAACCACAATTTTCAGGAGAAAAATCAGGACCTATGATATGACAATTGTGAGTACATGTAGGAAGTGATGAGACAGTCTGAGTGCAATCTATACTGTTTCAAAATTCTAGATTAGATAGCTAATCATTTACTCATACATTTGCTCTTTTATTAAGCACCTATTATGTGCTGGAACTATGCTAGGTGCTTGGGGCATAGTGAAGACTAAGACATTGCTCCAGCCTTCATAGCACTGCTAACTAATTTACACATAATGACTCTGTACTGTGTAGAACAAAAGAAAGGGTGAAAGCCTGAGGAGCTGTAAAAGGCTGCCTGGAGAAGGAGATATTAGAATTTAATTTTGGAAGATAAACAATAATTTGCCATACGCAAAAACAGAAGATTAAGAGAGAAGAGCATAAATAAAAACTCAGGAGTATGATATAGTAAATATATGAAAGCTATAAGCAGTTCACTGGGATTATAAAGACAAAGGTGATAAAGAGAATGGAAGAGATGAGGTTTGAGGGCAGGATAGAGCCAAGCCATAAAAGGCACATGAATACCAAGTCTGGGAGCCTATATCAACCCACCCCTGTACCCACACCACATGCCCCACTTTGACTAACACACAAAAACCAGTCATGGACATGTGCTTCAGGAAATTGGCCCTTACCACAACCACTCTGTGTTCTCCTGCTACCTCTGAGATTCCAGGCTCTGATGCTTGTTAACCAAATTTATTCTCTCATCACACCACAAAAGAAAACAGAAATTTTCTCTGCCCTCATATAGCTTTTAGTCTAATACAGGAGACAAGCATCAATCCAACAATCAAATGCATACATGTAAATCACAAATGTCAAATGTAATATCAAGGCAATTTTTTAAATTACAAATATTAAATATCATTTACAATAAGTGCTACAAAGGGGAGCTAAGGTGTATAACAGAGAGACTTGTATACTCAGAAAGTTGGGAAAGGTTTTCCAGAAGTAATAAAAACTGATCTGAGAACCCCTGGATAGATGATAGATAGATTAGATAGATAGATAGATAGATAGATAGATAGATAGATAGATAGATAGACAGACAGACAGACAGAGATTAATGTCATGCTTGGTTTTGGTCCCTTTGATAATGATAATCTATTTAAACTCCCCAGGCTTTTCCAACTTTCCCAGCCTGGACTGAGCTAGTCTTTTCTTGCCCTTGCCAGGGAAAACTCTGGCCTTAGGGCAAAGGGGAGCTATGAAGGATCTTCCAGCAAGGAGTGACATCTTCACCCCCCAAATCTCCCCTGAACTCCACATTTGCAAATTCAAGTACCTGCTCCATATCTGCGTTTGGGTTAAGACCTCCTAAACTTAACCTGTCTAAACCACACTCTTAATAACCCCTCCCTAGCCACTTGCCAAACTTCCTGATGTCTTCTCTATATGAGGAAGTAGCAACTCCATTCTTCCAGTTGTCCTGGAAAAAACCTTAGAATCAACTTATCATTCTTGACTCTTCTCTTTCTTAAAATTCCACATCCAAACTGTCACAAATGCCTCATAATCTCTCCTTCAGTCTATATGTCCCAAACCTGACCACTTCTTCCCACTCAACTTCTATGGTCTAAGTCCATGCTGCCATCTCATTTTCACCAGAACTGTTGCAGTTGCCTTTTAATTGGTCTCCATTCTCCTATTAAGTCAAAACCAAAGCCCTTAAAATGGCCTATAAGATCCTATGTCATCTGCCCTCCCCACTACTTCTCTTCCTTCAAAATAACCATTCTCCTTTCCACCCACACTGGCCTCTCTGTTGCTCCTCGAACACAGAAAGCACATTATTCCCTCATCTGGAATGATCTTATCACCGTCAGTCATAAGGCTTACTCCCTCACTTCCTTTATATTTTTGCTCCAATTCCACTTTTTCAGAGACACTTTTCATGGCCTCTCCAAAGCACAGCACTGCCTCATGGTCAGTTATTATCCTCCTTATCTATTTCCATTCTTCTTCATAGAACTTATCAACACCTGACATAATTGCTTGTTTATTGTGTGTCCTCCTTATCTACCAACTATAAGGTAAATTCCATTCAAAAGAGTCTATTTATATCATTTGCTTCTATATTTCTATATTCCTAAGACTCAGAACAGTGCCTAGAACATAATAGGGACTCGAGAAATGTTTGTTGAAGGAATAAATGAGTGGTTACAATTATTTTTTAGTGGGTGGGAAAAGAAATGGAGAGGGATAATCTGGGGGACAATGAGTCATTTGGGAGCTTTATGCAGTCACCCAGGAAGGCAAAAGTGGGGTGATGAAGAAGAGATGTACTTTGAAGAAAAAAATTTAAAAAATACAGACAGGATATGGGGGCTGACTGAATGTGGGTAAAAAGAAGAGGGAGTTTCCAGCATGGTTCTCCAGGTCTTAGGACTCAAATGACCAAGTAGCTATTGGTTCCTCTGACCAAGAAAGGGTATACAGCATATCAAGGAAGTTTAGAAGGAAGATAATGAGTTGGTTTTAGAAATCTTGAGGTTTAGATGACAGTGAACATCCTAGAGAAGGTGCCCAATAAGCAGCTGGTCTCGATCTCATCAGTGGGATCTGTGCCAGAAATGTGAATAAATATGTCAACAGCATATTTGTGGTATTTAAAATAATTGATGTGTATTAAATTATTTAGAGAGACAGTATAGAGTAAGAAGAAAGGACCAAGGTCAGAGACCTAGGAAGTATGGACATGTAAAGAAAGTGAAGAGAGCAAGAAGTAAAGACTGAAAAAAGTTACTGGGACAAGTTTAAAGAAAACCAGAAAATCAATGTCATTGTAATAAAGGAAAGATAGAACTCTCAGAAGAAAGGAGCAAATGCCAGGAAGTGTCAAATGCCAGGGAGAGTAATAGAAAGATAAGAGTTGAGAAGGGCCCATCATAATGCAATATGGAGGTCATATATATCCTTGGACCAACGAGGTCAATGGCATGCAAGGACAGAAGCTAAGCTAAGTTTAGTAGAGGATATGTGAGAGATGGAAAAAAAGAAACAAAATTATAGGCTATTATTTCAAGAAATTTGGCTGAGAAAGGGAAGGAGAAAGGGTAATAAGTAGAAAGGAATCCTGATGGTTAAGATGGTTTACCACATGGAATGACCTGAACATCTTTCTGGGCTCAAGGTAGGGACTAGGGGTGAGGTTGAGGTGGGCTATATGTGGAGAAGGGATAGGTAAAGGGGTATAGCTCTGAGGTTGGTGGGTGAGGGAAAGATTCACAAAGTAGGATAGGGGTATGTGTGGAGCAGGGAGAAAGGGATCTAGAGCCCACACAGTAACTATAGCCCAATGGCTTCCATCAAGGTTGGATGGAACAGAAGCACATGAAAAATACACAGGTCACCTATGACAGAAACATGTGAACTAGGGCCCAAACATCAGCTGCTGAGAAGAGTGATAGATATAGTATTGAAGGAGATGAAGGATGGATTTGCATGGCTAGACAAAATGGGTTATTAAAGGAAGACTTTCTGGAAAAAGTAAAATTTAAGAAAAATGTTGAAGAGTACAGAACTTGAGAAAGGACCTTCTGGTTCAGCAAAAGGCTGGTTTGGAGACTTTGATAGAGGCAGAAGAGAGGTATAGGGAGCCATATCTGTCATAACAAGACAGGCAGGTCAATGAAGAGAAAATCTAGTGTAGTGGTAAGCTATGAAAGCAAGACACCAAGTTCACACCAGTTACTAACTAGCTAAGTGAATTTGGGCAAGTTATTTCATCTCTCAGAGATTCAGTTTACTCTTCTGTAAGATGGAGAAAATAATATATATGATTTGCTTGATGCTATTAATTTTCAGACTGTGGTTGTACAACTTTTAACTTGGTGCTAAAATAGCCTCATGGGTCCACAGAGGTCATAATATATAGAGACAGACCGACAGCTATTGAGAGGTATCCTAAAGAACATTTACCACCCATCTTATTTCCTATTTTAGCAAGAAACAGGATTTGGCCACCTTTGCCTCTGAGGCAGAAAAGCAATAAAATTGCATATTTCTAACCTCTAACTACTGAAATTTAGGGCATTCAGGTGGCCTCTTGGCCTGCAGAAATGGAGATGATAGGAAGTTGTAAATATCAAGTGTCCAAACTGTCACCTTTTTAGGTCATTGGCTAAAAGAAAGACAATAATAAAGGGCTTTAGGATCCAACAGGAAAACATGGGGATTTTGATCAGCCCCTCTTCCCCTCCCATCCTCTCTCTATCCCACTATTTGCTAGCAGAGATGCTAGTTTCTTTATGATAGTCATTTTCTTCTTCTTCCAAAGCAATAGAATTTTCCTGGGCACATGGCCACCCAGAGTCAAAACTATATAACCTAGCCTCCCTCACAGCCAAGCGTGGCTTGTGACTAAGTTCTGCCCAATGTCAAATTGTTATCTGGCAGCTTTCAAGAATCTTCATTAAAATATAGCTGGCACATGTGCCCTTTGCCCGTTTTTACTTGTCCCTTTCTCAGTGAAGTCACCTGGAAAATGGTTATGATGGTGGCCATCTTGAACAGTGAAGACAAGGGCAGTGCTATAAGGATGGCAGAAGAACAATTTGGAAGAATAAGGGAGTCCTGAGGAGTGTGTGAACCAAAGTTTCCAGCCCTGAAATTCCTTGGCTGCTTCCAGATTTTCATGTGAGAGAAAAATAAACTCCTATATTATGATATTTTGGCTACCTGCAGCTGAGACTCATTCCTACTGAAGCACAGCCTGTCAGGCGACTCAGACTCCAAGAACAATTTCTATGGTGATCTTGACTATTCCTAACTCAAACAAGTGAACAGAAAGAGGAGGTTCAACTTCTGATGCTCCCAGCCTCCTTCTGGCCAGAAACTTCACTAGAATAATAATGACAACATGTATAGTGCTTTATTAATTACAATAAACTAATTATATTCTTACAGAAACACAATGAAGTAGTCAAGACTATTATTTCTGTTCCCTCCATTTTCAAAGATAAGAAAAGTCAGGGAAAGAAGTTAAAGTATTTTTCAAATGTCACACAGTCAATAAGGAGCAGAGACAATAAACCCAAATCTCTCAGTCCGAAGCTCAGAGCTGTTTTTAGAACACAGATCTGCCAGTTTGCATCTGGTCCTGGGCAGAAAAAACTGGAAAGAATATTAGGGCCAGAGGGTATAGTGTGGGATGGGACTGAGGGACTGTTATTGTTTTCTGTTTTTTGTTTTGTTTTGTTTTTTTAATAGTTGTACTGTTTTAATTTTTTTAACATTTTTTTGTTGTGAAACAAAAACACATTACATGAGATCTACTTTCAACAATGTCTTAATTTCATCCATGTTGTAACATGTAATTTTCTTCTTTGTTAAGCTTAATAATATTCTATTGTAGTAATAGCTTGGCTTGTCTAGTCACTACATCCAAGATGTGGAAGCAACCTAAATGTCCACTAACAGATCAATGGATAAAGGAAATGTGGTGTATATACCACATTTAACCAAGCCCAGGTGGCATATCAGAACCCTGAACAAGGCACCACCCCTTGGTTGCCAAAGGCCAGAGAGAGCCTTCAAGGATGACTGGGGAGACTTTATCGAAGGGTTCATCCAAGTCTTTTGCATTTATAAGAAGGCACCTTGCTAAGTGCTGCTGAGGAAACAACATGTTGAGTAATTTTCAGAATGAGAGTATCATTTGCAATGGTAGGCAGAAAGCAATGTGAACTATTGAAGAGGTGAAAATGAAGTTCAAAGTAATCCAACATAGCCAATATCTTTTATCTAGTACATGATAGGCTCCGTGCTGGCCACTCAGAACATGGAGGTGAAAGGGACAACATAGTACCTATGTCCTGGTCTTTCCATTTGGTTCCATCATCTTCCAAACAGCCAACAGACCTAGAGGAGGCAGCTTTGAAGCCTGGGAGATACCAGGATATGTGGAGATTGGTATGGGTTAGGAGATTCAAAGGCAGGGGCACCAGTGTAAGATTCAAAGATTAAAGGATTCCAAGACAGGGCTTCAGGGCTTCCAAATCAATTGTGAGCCCAATAACGCAAAGTTGCCCATGCCGAAGGCCCAGAGTTGGGTCAGGGACAGTGCATGTCATCACAGTGCCAGAAGTAGAGATTAAAGAGGTCAAGAAGGGCTTCATAGAGGAGGTTAAACTTGAACTGAGACTTACTGAATGGGTAGGCTTTGAATAGGTGAGAAAGATTCATGAGTGTTATAAGGGCTGAAATGTAAAGGATAGTGGTGACTCCTTTGGCTTGAGCCAAGGAGTCAGGTTAAGGAGTAAATATTGGGGACAACTAACTTAGTAGGTTTGGGCTTAAACACCAGGCTAGGGAGCTCTGACCTTATTTCCTACTTGGTGCAGAGCCATTGGAAATGAGCTTTGTGTACAAAAGGGACATGATTATGGTGGTATCTAAACTTCAAAGAGGCCTCTGTCAGGGTGTGTGAGGAGGGCTCCCAAGTCAGCAATGGAATGACAATCTAGGAGACTGGATGTGTAGACAGCTCCTCAAGTGGCAGTATGGCTGGGTATAAGAAATGGTAGGAATAAGCTTGGCTATTGGCAGATAACAGTTCTCATCCAGTGGGGATCTGGCATCATTCTAACATGCAGTGAGCAAGTCTGGCTATTTCCTGTGGGATTACTCCCCAGTGAGCAGGGGTTCCTGTAAGAAAGGCCAAGGATGGCTGAGGTTCCTCCACATCCCTGAAGTCTGAAAGGACCTCACAGTTCTAGCCCACAAGAGATCAGGAAGGAGGGGAGTGCCCTGAAGGGGGCAGGGAGAGACACCAACTTCCTCTCTCTAAGTGCAATCACTCAGTTGCTCCTCCCCACCATCTGATTTTCATCTCTACCCTGAGCTCAGCTCAGAAAAGTCCAAGTTCTGGTTGTAAGAAGGCAAGATTTAAACAGTCCAAGAGGCACCGCCAAGAGTAGTGACCCATTCATCTCTGCCAGTAGTCAGCATGGAGAACACTAAGGAAGGGCTGCCCTGGTGATTTATGGTGCTTCCAGAGGTTATTAACTGAGCTGGACTTGGCCTCTTTGGGCTGATCTATGATCCATAGACAGTTTTAAAGTATGTGAATTTCTGGTGCTAGATTATTGAAAATAGATAAAATGGAAGCAGTCACTCAAAGAACTGCTATCTGTCACAGTTGCTGGCAAGGCTTCTCCAGGTGTGACAGGGAGATGGGTGTTATACCTTAGTCCCCTTTCCCCCACATAATTCTGAGCATCTGGGATGCTTCTATTATCCTCCCTGACTTATTCAGGGTACATGCAGTTGATGATCTTCCCAAGCAGAAAGGGTGGGAGCTTGGCAGGGAGACCAGGAACTCTATCTCTAAGCCCAATTTTTATAGGGCAAACCATCATCTTAGCATCACAAAAATTTTCTCCTGACAGATAAAATAATGACAATAATAGTGTTACCATTTAGCATTTGCTGAGAACCTGCTGTGTGTCAGTATACTCTTAGTACTCTACCTGTATGATTTCATTATATCCTGACTCATAACCCTGCAAAGTAGGCACTATCAGTTCACAGAGGAGGAAGCTGAGGCACAGAGTTAGAGTAAAGGAACTTGACCAATGTCGGGCAAGAGACCATAGAGACAGGATTCCAAGTAGGGAGTCTGATTCTAGAGCTTGAATTTTTGGACACACTACTGACTGCTATAGGTGGGGGCCCTGGAGAACACACACATACACATACATACATGTACATGCACACAGGCATATCTGCCCGCGTGCACACACACACACGCTCCTCTTTCCTTCCAGCCATTTCAATCCCCTCTCACCCACCCCAGCCTTGTGCCTGTCTCATCCTCAGTGCTCTCCTTGGCCATAGAATCTCCCCAGTGCCCAGGCTTGGGCTCAGTCCCTGGCCCCATGAGTCAGTGCCCCTTCCCTTCTCACCTGCCTCCCTCCATCATACTTCCTTTCTTTGAAACACATGTTACATTTGTATTTATTTCTCTGCTTTTTCTGCTGGGCTGTAAACTCCAGAAGGTCAGGGAGCATCCTTACATGGGGCTCAGGCCTGTGAGGGAGGTGGTTCTGGAGCAGCTCCCTTATGGCTCCTCTCTGCTTAGCCTGCACTGGCCTTAGTTGAGGGTGAGATAAACAGTGCTGAGTCAGGAACAGCTGGTGGGTTGTTATCTCTGAGGAGCCCCTGGGCATAGGATAGTCTCCATCTTCTACAGACACTAAATTTGGTCCCCTAAAGCAAGCACAGCCACTCCTCCCTCCCTCCACACTCTCTCCCCTCCCCTAACCCTCCATTAAAAGCAAGAAATATGAATGCGGATTAGAGGCTGGTTGTCATCCTCCTAGCTGGGGCTTGGCCCAATAACTGTGATAGAGCTGAAGGACTCTAGAGCTGGAAGGGCCTTCTGCAGACATCTCTGAGAATGAGAAATCTAAAGGGCTTAGGGATCACTCTTAGGCAAAAATGACATAATGAATTTAAGGGCTTATGCTCTGGAGCCAATCATATTCTGGTTCTATTACTTCAAGGCTGTGTGTTGTTGGGACAGTTTCATTACCTCTATGAATCTGTTTCCTCCTATTTAAAATGGACATACTATTAGTTGGTGTACATTTTGGATGAGATAAAGCACATACAGCATTGAGTACAGCATCTGACACACAGTAAACATACCATAGTAACTGTCAGCTGTTAGAACTATTACTCATTGGCCTCCCAGTCTTGGAGAGCGATGAAACTTAACAGGTCACCAGTGGCCGAGGGCCTTGTCCTCTCCAGGTGAGTACACTGGGGCCTGGATGCAATCCCAGCTCCTACCTTGCTCACACTCTATATTGGTCCTGATAGATATATGTTTTATACACCAGCACCAAAAGCAGTTTCCAGCACCCTCCAGGCAAACCATATCATGTGCCTCGAGATACATGTGCCAGAGTATCATCCTAGGTCTTTTGGCCTCTAGCACATCTATACCACTGCCCACGGCCGCCCTAATCATAGTTCTGCAGGCACTCAACCAGCCACCCTGGGTTGGAAAAGATCCAGGAAGACCTAAGGGTGGGATGTTGGGTCCCTGGACCTGCCTGGGCCCTGGCCTCTGCAGCCCTCCTCTTCCTAAGTCTGGGATTTCTCATTCTACCCTCCTATCCTTCCCCCAACCTGTAGGCTCTGCCCCAGGCCCAAGTCAAGTCTTAGGGCTGAAGATCTTAGCAGTTTTGGCCTGATGATTTTGCTATCGTAGTACCCACGCTGGTCTACATGGGCCCTAGGACTGATAATATAGGGTTTACTTTGCTCCTGGTATTCAAGGCCTTATCTTACTAGCCTTCCTGAAACCCTAATCTCTCTAAGCTTAGGTCTCTGCCCTGCCAGTCTCAAACTTCTGGCCTGTGGCTAGGATCATGGTGATGGTGCCAGACCACCCCGAGGCTGCCTGCTGCCCCTCCATTATTCTACCCACCTGTCAGTACAGCTGCCACTCCATCTTGGATGCTGCCTCCACAGTAGTCATGACTGTGGCCACCTGGTCCTGAAGACTGCACCTCAGCCTGTCAGCCCATCTTCTCTGAGCTCCAGAATTTGGCTCTGATATGCATCCTCTTTTCTCTAGCCACCATGTGTTGGTTTAGCCCCTGCACCTAACCCTGGCCCACTGCCCTGTCCAACTGCAGATGAGGCTGCTCTGGAATTTCTCTGGGACCCAACAGCATCTTCACCTTTACAATTTGGGTTGCCTGAAGACTTCAAATTTCTCTAAGCATCAGTTTCCCTGCCTGAGTTAGGGTAAGACTCTGCCCTCCAGGATGAATGAGGAAGAGAACATAGCCCTGGTCTGGGACATGGGGACTCCTCTCTTTTGCACACATCCCCATGAGACCTAACCTGGGAGTTAGATTCCTTGTTCTCCTTGAACAAGAAAAGGTGACCAAAATGAACATGCTTAGCTCTGAGCCCCTCATCCAAGAAGACATGGGTTCTCCTCCAACAGGTCTCTTTAGAATTTGTCTGTGTTCTTTGTGCCTTTATCTTCCTCTTTCAATTTCATTCCTTCAACAGATTTAGATTCATCCCAGCTCCATGTAGAATAAGAGGACACTGTTCTATATCCCTGGCCCAAGAACCTGGGCACAAAATTAGTCAAATACCACCCATGTCTGCCCTTCTGTACATCCATCTAATTCTAACCCTCAATCTCTCTGCATGTTCCACTGTCTCTTTCAAACTGTGAATGTGTCTCTTTCTCTGCTCCTCTCTCTGCCTCCTTCCTTTCCCTTCTCTCTCTCCTATGTCACTGTGTTGTCAAGTATTTCCACTGTCAGGACTTGCAGAGTTGAAAGTTCTTCCAATTGTGCAGTGAGCCACATGGGCAAGCTGAGTGATATGTTTTACCCTCTCTATAATGAATCTCATCTTCTCTTCGCAGTGATAGTTATTGATTCTGTCTTTACATCTTGGTTTGTTTTCTGCCAGCTCCTGCCTTCCCTTCATCTTAATGTAGCCATTTCTCCTCTCTTATCTGTAATTTCCTCTCTTTCTACAGTGGCCTCTCTCCAAGACTGGTGCAGCACCTAGGCGAAGGCTTCATACTAACTCAGTAGTGTAGCTCTATCAGCCCTTCTCTGATATGATGAGTTTGGGTGGTGGCCAGGAACAGGTAAATAATGACAGGAAAAGAGGTGGGTGGAGAAAAAAGCTGGAGCCAGGCCTTCCTGATTTGGGTTATTCTAAAACAGAACTTGGACCATTCTGCCTTCCCCTGCTTAGAAACCTCCTACAGTTGACCTGGACCCACAGAGAAAGGATGTGATGCACAGCCAAGAAAGGTAAAATTCTTTACAATCTTATTCTAATCTGCATTCCTGGTCTCATCTCTTGAAACCATAAACTTCATACTCCAGACACAGACTGGCTCTGTACTATTCCTTTCTACATCCCTAGGCTTTTGTTCATGCTGTTCTCCCTACCTATTGTGCCCTTCCCCACCTCTCACTCTCTTTTTCACCCAAAAGACTTCTATCATTCTTCAAGGCCCAACTCAAATATTTTACTTTTGGGAAGCCATTTCTCATAGGCCTACCTGAGCCAACTAGAAGCAGAGTTAAATTCTTTTACCTCTGGGCTTCTACAATTCTTCAAAATGGTAGTTCTTCACTTATATGCTTTCCCAGGAATTTGTTGGGTCTTGTTCTCCTAGTATGTATTTAGGAAAAGTGTGTTGAGTAGAAATGGAGTCTTCTAGGTCAGGGTTCCACAACTCCTGAACTGCAGACTGGTACCAGTCCATGGTACCTAACAAGGAACTGGGCAACATTCTGACTGCAACCTCATGAGAGACCCTGAACCAGAACCAGCCAACCAAGCTGCTCATGAGCACCAGATACCAAGAGAAAAAAATAATTATTATCATTTTAAGTCACTAGGTTTTGGAGTGATTTGTTACACATCGATAAAAAACTGGTACATCTGTCTTCAGAACAAAAGGCACTCATGTTTTCAGAAGCCTCCAGCACAGAGCTTCTGAGGGATGGATCCAGATTTTATCTTCTAAGTGTAGGAAAAGCCCTGGGGTGGACATGAAGCCAGAGACCCTCTGCCTAGAAACCCCTTTTTCCAGATACTCTTTCCCTCTCTTAGAGAGGTATAGGACCCATCTTCCCCTGAGATCTCAGAAAAACGCCCACCCACTGCTCCAGCTTTGGGGTAAGACAGGATGAAGGTGAAGTCATCCCTCGGACCTCATTAGAAATATTTTCTTCACCGCCCCCCCCCCCCAATGAAGATAAATCCTGGCCTCTTGGGAGGGAACCAACTGGATGCAGATGAACCAGTGGTGCTACGGTAGGATGTGACTTCTCAAGATCTGTAGCTGATGGCACATGGATTCCTGCACCTCCTGATATTGACCCTATAGTGCTTGCAGGAGTCCCAGAGAGCCTTGAGTGGCACCTCCCTCTCAGAGAACTCTGGGGTCATCTTAAATAGGATATATCCTCTATGCCCTGGCCTCCCCTATTTCTAGCTGGAGCCCTGAGGGAGGTCTTGGGGACACTATGTCACCTAGTATGACATGAGATTCTAAGGCTGCAAAAGGGGCTGGTGCTCATGCTCATGTTCATGCCCTGTTGTGTTTACAGAGGCTCCACTAGGTAAACAAGGCCCACATCACTGCCTTGACTCCCTCTTCCTTTCCTGTGAAGGCTACTGATAAAGAAGATATTTTTAGGTTCGTATGTTGTGTTCTCATTTGCAAGACTGCCTTAGAAAGAACTTATCTGACTATTTTAATACCTTCTAATTGGTTTACTACCTTCTTTATCTCTCAGTGCCATTAGGTATTAAAGTTGTGACTATCATGTGATGGGCCTCCTGGGTGGGAAAAGGGGACATTTAGAACCATAGAGACCTTACCTCAACTTGTAAGAAGAATACAGGCCATTTCTGGTTCTCTGGGTTTTCATAACAAGGAACTGGAAGTTCCATGAAAACCGGTATCAACCAGCCTCAGGGTCTCCATCTACCTTTGTCTCAAAGCAGAGAGAAAGCATTACAAAATTTGTCCCACCACTCTTTTGTACCTGTCCTAGTCTATCAAATACCAGCATTGTACACAGGCAGGCTTCTCTTCTCTGGCGCCTTCCAGCCACTGTCATTCCCCTGGCACCATGCATAACATCTGTCTCCTTATTTACTCATCCCGGTTTCTTTGCTTTCTCTTCTGCAGCAGCCAACATATTGTTTATTTTTGTCCAGGCCTGACCCTGAGGCTGACTCTGGATCATGCTTGTCTTGCTAGCCCTCTGTCCTTCTCAAAGAACACACCGTGGCTGGCAGGAAGCTTGTTCTTTGATAACATTTTCATCACATTTTTCATCACAATATTGATGTCTCTGCAAACACTCAGGCCCTTGACAACTGTCCCAGAAGAGGCAAAGGGAGCTGCCCATCCTTTTTCCCAAGGTGTCTATGGGAGGTCAACCCCTCCTTCCCCTGTTATTTCTGTGGGTGATTTTTTCAGTTCTACTCATTGTAAAGGAGGCTGGAGTTCTACTCATTGGAAAGGAGGCTAGAGGGGACAAATGTTTCATCTGGTATTGTAGGTTGAGCAGGATCCTGGCATCAAGGCAAATCCAGGCTTGGTCACTCCGATTTTGTTTAAGAATCTGCATCTCAATTTCATCCTCTGAAAAGTGAGTCTTATCTACTGTACAGAGAGATAGCATGGAAATAGCTAGCAAATAGGGGTTTTGTGACAGAGTTGCAGTGGTGACAGTGACCAGGTTGCTGCTGAGAACCAAAGGATCTAGGAAGCTGGGAGTTCTGCACAGAAAGAAGCTCACCTGAATCAAATGAGGAACAATCAATAGCAGCCTAGCCCTGGATGAAGCTTGTGTCTCTTAGAGCAAACATTATCCCTAGTCCTCTAGTTCTAACCCCTCATTTACCAGCAGACAGAGTTGAGACCTGCAAAGGGAAGTGACTTGTCTGAAGTCACTTAGTCTACCAGTGGAACCCATGTCCTTGACATTCCATTATCACTTATTCTCAAGCTGCATCAGCCTAATTCACAGATAGGCTAACCAAGTCCAGCAAAGGGAAGGCTACTCTTTAGAAACTCCATAAGAAGGAATGGGATGAGGGCTCTATTTCCCAAGCCAGAGGACCACATTATGGGGGCCCCTCCTAGGCCCAGAGGCTGTTGCTCAAGGATGGGGTCATGTAAGAAAATACCATTAATATCTTGGAATGCCCCCTTCCCCGGAAGAAAGCCATTCCCAACCCTTTTTCCTGAGGCAGTGCTGTTCACAGTTTCTCAGGATCCTCTCCTGTGATATGAAATCCATCTTCCCCTTGTAGAAAAAATAGAGTGGAGGTGATAGGCATGTTGGGAGTACAGGTCAATGGAGGGGGGTTAGAGAGATGACCCTGGCAGGAAAAGGAATGCATCTCCATTTAGCTTCTGAGAATTCAGAGGGTCTAAAACACCATGCCTCAGGCCTGGGGAGGGAGCAACCCTTGCTCTAAATTTCTCCACTCTTACTTTTCCTCCAGTAGTGTTTGATGTGGCAGCACCTGGAACCTTTAACTTGAGGGTTCTGAGGCTCTCAGGAAGGAGGTGAGAAGGGACTCCAGCTGGAGCTGGGAAATTGACAGAGAGGGGTGAGAGAAAGAGAAAAAGAAGCTGGGGGTGGGAGACTCCATGCCACTTTTGGTTTTGGCCTGGAGCAGAGAAAGACAGGTGGCTCAGAGACCCAAAGCTACAGCCCCTGGGACCAAGCACAAAGTGCTGACCACTACCCTCACCCCCAGGCAAAATCTCAAGAAGCCTAAAGGTGTCCTGGGCCCTGGGTACAGTGCTTCTCATGCCCAGTCACCAGCCCTTGACCCAGTATAGTGTGCAGGCCAAGCTGTGTGCGAACAAGAAGTCCAAGCTAGTTAAATGGCTTGAACAAGGTTACCTAGATATTTATACTTTTTCTATTTATTATTCTTCTACAATTTCATAAACAATTTGAGGAGGCTTGTAATAAAGTGCTTTGAATTTATTCCTTCCACAGATATTTGGTCCTCTCTATGTGTCTGACATTGTTCTAGATTGAAAGGTAGACAAATAAAGACAAAATCTTGTTCCTATGGAGCTTATCATCTGGCATATTATACTGTTGTAATAAGTACTCATAAGGAAATGAGGGTGTGACAGTTGTGGGAGTGTCCATCAACTTTAGATGGAGAAACCAGGGACAACTGCTCCAAGGAGGTGGCATTTAAGTGAGTGGCAAAGGCCTGAAACAAACTTGAGTTTGGTATGTTCACACTGCATAGAGAAGGCCAGTATAGCTGTAGTGGAGAGAATGATGAAAGCTGAGAGAGAGGACGGGCCCACTCCAGAGGCCTCTATGGAAAGAAGCTAGAGTTTAAACTTAATAGGATGGAAACCACTAAGTGGTTGTGAAGTGAAGAGCAGCATGATCCCATGGAAGTTTTAGAAGAATTCTTCCTGTTGCCTCAAGAAGAATAAGCTATTGGGAGGTCAGAAAAAAAAATAGTTTCTGTGGTGATACATGTGAGAGATGATGGTGATTAGACTAGGAAATGGCAGTGGAGCTGTAAAAGGATATCAAAAGCAGTGTAAGAGAGGCAAGAGTAAGCAGAGCACTCAACTTGAGGTCTGAGAACATTGTTCTAACAGAGCATGACCCTGAGCCCTGGATGTCTAGCTAGGGAGCTCCAATGCTTGGCGGGGGAGCAATATGGTGGTCTTGGGAACCTGGATTCCTGGAGAGAAAGAGATGGAAAGAGAGCGCTCTCCTAAGAGAGCAGCTCCTGGAAAGCAACCCAAATGTAGAGACCAAGGATAGAATGAAACTCTGCCAAAGAGAAGCCATCAAATAGCCAATTTACGATACCCTGGAGGGTTCTTCTTCAGAGATCAAGGCCTTGAATCACCTGTTGCTGAAGAATAATTACTCAACTTGCATGACTGGGAGGACTAAAAAAGCATAGTATAAAGCAAGGATGACATGCAGATATCACCTCCACACTTGCACCCATGACATACATCATTAATTGCTTGTGCCAGCCTCCCTGCTGAGCCCAGACTCAATTTCATTGTCTTTCTCAATACAACCCTCCAAGCAGCTACTCCTAATCCACTCAGGATGGTACAAAGTTAACCTCTTCATCATTCCCAGTACAGGGAAATGAGTACCAAGTTTGGAGTCTAAGAGACTTGAGGTTTAACTTTGGCTTTGTCTGTAGACTGTTTAGACTCAGACTAAATGTAATCATGTATTAAAGCTCTTAGCCTAGTGTCTGTTACTGGTAGGCATCAATAAATGTTAAAAAAAAATATATCCTCTTTTGCACCATTTATACTTCTGTTCCAAAAATGTGCATGCACGCACGCACGCACACACACACACACACACACACACACACACACACACACACACAACAAATACTCTTACACACTTCCACACAGTGCTTGTTCACATGTATACTTACATACACACAAACACACTCACACACAAGGCATAAGAGGATAGAAAATTTTATCCTAACAGTTGAAACTGACATTGATCTTAGGGAGGGAACTGTCTTTTGTTCAGGAAATTACCTTGGTAAATCTCTAAGGATACAGATTAACAGAAGTCAAGGAACAAAAAAGATAGGTGAGTGACTCTGCGTTAAAATTGAGACTTACTTCAGGGGCAGTGGAAAGTAAAGTAGCCCAGAGGTGTGAGTGCCGCAGAGCACTATGGCAGAGAGGGCAAAGCACTTTTAAAGAATAAATATGTTAAATATTCAATATGAAGCTGTTTTCATTTCTGAGATGTAAAACCTCTCTGTCTCAGAAAGAGTACATATGCATAATTCCATTTATACAAAACCCTAGAGAATGAAAATCAACCCATAGTGACAGGAAGTAGACCAGAGGTTGTGGGAAGAGAAAACGTGTATGGGGGGATCGGGGGAGGGACTTGTTCTCTATCTTCACTCTAAATATGTGCAGTTTATTGTGTTTTTTTTATTCCTCAAACAAGGCTTTAACATGTTTTCTACGAGCTACTTGTATCAATTTAATCTAAATTTTGATCTCTCATACTTGCAAATGTGCTAACTTTCCCCACCTTTAACAGGTACTGACCCCCAAAAAACGTTTTCTCTGTCTCCCCACACCTCAGTCAAGTCTGACATAGGTATAAAAGTCTTCTGTGAGTGGTTTCAGGGTAAAATTTGAACGAGGGAGTTGAATCCTGCATCTAAGTTGAAACTGCAGAACTGAGAGAGCCTGTGTGGGACAGGAGACACAGCCAAGAGCTGAGCAAATTCAGTAGAAGCATGAATAGAGAGCTGAGGTTCTTATGAGAACTCAAACTCACTCCACTCTCCGGAAATTCTCGGAAGTCTTGGAAGAGAGCACTTAATTTCCATAGGACATGTGCTGGGAATTCAGGTCAGTGTCATAGATCTTAATGCACAAGATTTCAGCTGACACTTGTGGTCCTTACACAGACAGAAGCATACACAGGCACCCAAAGTGCACCCCGCCTGGCCACACAGTTTTTCATTGTGCTGCAGATCGGATCCCCCACTCTCAGGCTGTGAGCACCAAGCTGGCGAGAGGTGACTCCTGACTGAATTGCATTTTCTCTGTAAAGAAACTCACATATGCCTCTTGTTCTTTCTTGGGGTCCTCCAGTCAGCCCATCCTAGTCAGCCTCATAATGTACTCTCTGGCAATATCTTCACCCAGCCAGCATAGTGACTGTGGAAACACAGTATCAATTTGCTTCTGGCAACTCCAGGCAGGTGCTTTTTAGGTCCCTCAGCTCTACTCCAGACGAACAAGAGCTACTCCAACCTTCTCCACTCTCACGCGCCTTTTTCCCTCACCTCCCAACACCACTGACACCATTCTGGGAGCACCATGGTAGGAAACACATCAGCCCTCCTTCCCAGAGTGCAGCATCTCTAGAGAGGACCAGCTCTATGAAGCAAGTCTATAATTTCAAGCTGACAAGGTTGGAAGCATGTGCCATGGGTTCTCCAATAGGCAAGATGGATGGATGGCCAGGGAGTCCAGCCGATGAGCAGGAGCCAGTGAAGGTACAAAAGGGACCAAGTGAGATGGGACAAGAAGCTCCCGAGGTGGAAGAGGGTGGGTAGAAAAAGGCTCTCTGTGTTCTGAAAGTCTGTTTGCTCTCTGCAACCGAAGCTATGGGCATCTCCCCCAGAGAAGTGTCTGCAGAAGTAGGTACAGCACTGCTCATTGTCCTCTCACCAGACACAAGAATAGAAAGAAACCCAAAAGGGCAGGCCTCCTAAATAGACCTGGGTAGAGCGTCAATGCCCTGGGGACAAGGCCTCCCTGACATGAATAAACTGAGAGCTTGCAGAAAACTTTCATGTGCCTGAAAGCAGATGTCACTGGGGCTCTTATCATCCTGTTATCAAGAGAAAAGATGCCCAGAGAGGTTAGGAATTCTGCTCAAAGTCATAAAGCAAGTCAGCAATGAAACCAAGAATGTAATATATATTCAGGAATAATACATACCAATATACCAAAACCTTGGTGAGGCCTCGATTTAAAAAAAAAAAAAAAAGTCATAGTATCCTAGTACCACCCTGGGCTGTACCACCTGGGTAGGCAGCAAGATACTGGCCAGCTCAGAGATTCAGTGGGTCAAGTCCATGCTTCAGTAGAAAGATAAACTACTTCTGGGCTGGGCCTTCAAAAAGGATAAATCACAAATAGCATCGCAGCAAATCTGCAATCTTCTTTACAGCTCTCTAGGTTTCTGGACCAGCACTTTAGTCAATGGCTGCTGCCATGCTACTTCAGTTGGGAACCATAAGGGTATTTATAGGCAGATGAACAAGACTAGGATGGAGAGGCAGCTGCCTGTGAGGACAGCTCCATCTCTGGGCCCAGAAATATGCTGCCTCCCTTCCCTCCTTGTTGCCTCCCCTACACACTGACACCTTTGGGAAGCTTTTCCCTTCTCCAGGCTCTGCGCTCCTATTCCACATTGTTTGAGCTTCATTGTCCTTCCAGGGTTTAACAGGACCTGACACAGTGCCTGGCCCTCAGTGGGTGCTCATGGTTTGCTGAGTAAATGTAGGTTGATATGTGTGTGAATTGGGCTGCCTACAGCCTGCCCTCTTTGAGCCTAGCTCTACTCTCATCTTGGTGGGGCAGATACTCTCTTTAACAAGGCATGGGCACTAGTTAACAGGTGGGAATCCAGTAAGGTGCTATGGAATGAACTGTATCCCCCCCAAATTCATACATTGGGGCCCTATCCTCCAAAGTTCTGGTGCTAGGAGGTGGGTCCTCTGGGAGGTGGCTAGGTTTAGATGAGGTCATGACGGGATTAGTTTCCTTATTAGAAGAGATAAGAGTGCTAGCTGTGCTCTTCCTCTCTCTCCCTCCCCCCCTTTCCTCTCTCTCTTCCTTTCTCCCCTCTCCCTTCTCTCTCTCTTTCCCTCCCTCACTCTCTTTCTTTCTCCCATATGAGGACACAGCAAAAAGGTATCAGTCTGCAAACCAGGAAGAAGATTCTGACCAGGATCAGAATCTGTCAGCATCTTGATCTTGGACTCTCAGCCACCAGAACTGTTAGAAATAAATATCTGGTTTAAGCCACCTAGTCTGTAGTACTTTGTCATAGTAGCCCAAGCAGACTAAAACACAGGGGAAGTGGAATTCTCCCGAATTTCACCTGACATGGCCCAGAACCATGTTAAGGGGACTTTAACCTTGAATGTGAGCAGAACCCTGACTTTGAGGTTCTAGACTCAGCCCTGCTGTTTATCAGCTCTGTGACCTCAGGCAAGGGATGGAATCAGAGTACTACAGTGATGACATCCACAAGACCTCAGTTTCTCCATTTGTAAAAAGGAGGAAGATGGGAGCCGCATTCTTCTCTTTCTCAGGAAACTATGAGTGTGCCTCCTGGAGGATCATGGGAATAAGCATGCCTGAAAAGCACAGCACATTGTCTGGATGTGTGAGAAGGTGAGGTCTGGTTGGCTTCAATGGCAGAGCTGGTAGAGGAGCTCCTTGGAGTAATGGAAGAGCCATGCCCAACTGAGCACTGGAGCAATTTTCTGTACGCCAGCCTCACCCACTTACATGCCTCGGAATTAAGGATCCAACACTGTCCACAGCATATTTTGGCCTGTCCACTTTCTTTCTCAGACAGCTCTAGGGATCCTATCTTGCCTCCTGCCTCCACTGGAAACCTCTGCAGGGTAGGTTTAGATTCATCTTTGTAGCTTCCCTGAAGTCTGCCACAGTGTTGAGCAGGTAGGGCCTTGATCCACCTACTACCCTCTTGATATGACACAGCCATGCCTCATTTGGGAAAGGGGCTGACCTTTGCCGCAGAAACCCACTTAAGCCCCACCCTGGCAATTGGCACTTCTCCCAAGAAATAGAGGGTGCTCTGGTGTTGGTCCTTTATGTCCTTTCCAGCCTGTCACCCTCTGCTATTTCCTGTTCCCTCAGGGGCCAGTACTACCCTCCCTCCACCTGCACATTCTGCCCTACAAGACACTTTACCCCAGATCCTGGCCGAGTGGAAAAAGTGATGACTCCAACTCTTCATGACATGGGGAAGCTGGGAACTGTGCAGGACACCTCCACCCCCTCCCCAGGAACCCAGCTGTCCTTTTCTCTGTGTTCATATGCCACAGTTCCTGGGAAGTCAAGGTAGGGAGTGAGCTGGCCAAGCTCCTGACTCTTGCCTCCTTCTTCAGCCTTTAATATTCATGAACTCTCCTAACAGGGGAGCTAAAAATGTTTTGCTACTAAATCTAACTGCTTTATGGAAGCCTAATTAAATTCTTTGGTGGAAGAGGAAAATAAGTGACCTTCAAAACTGCCAAAGCTATTTGGAGTGGCATATCCCAGGAACCTTTCCCTTTCTTTCCCTTACCACTGTAGTTGGTCTTTTTCTTAGTGATGAAATTCTCTGCCTGTCCCTCAAGCTAAGGGGTTCAGGGGAACTGTGGGGGTGGGTGCCCCAAAGGCAAGACTGCCTCCTGCCAAAGAAACACTCAGGCAATGATGTAGACTACTTTAGCAACCTTAGACCTTGCTGGAAATTGCAGTCTCAGACAGTGAATGGGGTTGAGGGAAGAGAAATAGCAACAGCGAGGGGTTGGCTCAAATGGAAAGAGAATAACAAAGGTCCCCTCTCCTCAGCCCCAGTGGTGTTTCTGCAGTCAGTTATTCTGAGTATTTCAGGCTTCCTCTTTCCCTGGGCCACCTCATCCAAACATCATGGCAAGGCCCAAAGAACACAGGGATAGAGGCCCTTTGCAAAACTTGAACCTAGGAGTTTAGGACAGAGCTCACATTCAGTTCCTTCTCCTACTTACTAGGGATATCACACTCCCAGGGACAAAAGGGTCTGAATCCCCCACAATACTCCTTGTCATCTAAGAAGAGTTCCCTCATCTTGAGAAGATGGAAGAGATGTGAGTAAGAGGGGATGTGAATATGAACCCCTGAGCCCCTCACTTGCACAATGTCAGGATTTGCCCTTGATAATGGCTGAGACACAGGTGAGTTTCAGCAGGACGTTTTCTGCATGAGAAGTAAGGAGCTGGCAGAATCCCCTAGGCAGGGAACTGAACAAGATATGGAGGTACAAGTCTATACAAAACACCAGCATCAGGGCTAGCTCTCGCAGGACCTCAATTACCATCTGCTGAATGGTTGTGAATGTACATAAATGCCTGATAGAGGAAGACAGAGGCAGAATCTGAGAGATCAGCTTGTTTCTTTTCTACTTTAAGAGGAGGTCATTTTTATCTGGTCCAATGTTGCCTTCTGATTAATCACCAGTAAGCTATTCTCAGACAATGTCAATTCCCAAAGTGAAATAATCGGCAGATGGTAGGCCTGGGTGACACCCTGACTCCAATGAGCCCTTTTTTTTCCTGGTATGCATACTCTTTAAAATCAGCTTCTGGGTCATTCTGAGGTCATCAGAATAGATACTACTTGGTGTGTACATTCTGAGGGGGTGACCACACTCAATCCTAGTCAATGCCCAAGTGGAGCCCAGAAAGCCAAGGTTCTAGGCAGTCTACAGAGGTCAAAGCCCTACTATCCACTCCAGACAGACAGAGAAGGCAACATTTTTTTGTCTTGCAACCTACCCATCAGGCCCCCACTGCTTCTCTTACTTTGTCTATTAGCCTTCTCTTCTCTCCACTCATTCCTGACTCCCCTCTACTCCTGTCCCTCTTTCAGCCTGGGGTTTTCCATCCCTCACCCCACCCAAATCCTCCCCCACTGCAAGGTCCAGCTTTAGAGGGAGAATTGCCACAGGCAGGCCAGCCCACACTGATCTCTTCCCTGTCCTGACTTTTGGGCAGGCCAAACAACTCATTAAGCCTCCGAGGCCCTCCAGCCTGGAGCCCACACTAAACTCCCTTGTGGGTATGATTCTTAACTCCACAACTAGATTTTGACCTCTAAGAAGCCAGTATGCATGCTTTAAATGCCTTTGGGAACTCTCTGTGTGCTCTTAGAAGACTCAACCGCTTCACAGAAAGTAAACAAATATGTGATCAAATGAAAAAAAGTAAATGAATGAATGAGAAAATTCACTCGTTCAACAAACATTTATTAAGTACTGTACACCAGACACTGTGCAGGGTGTTGGGAAGACCTAAGGCATTGGAACAGACTGATCCTTACCCTCAGGAGCCCTCAGTCTGGAGAAACAAATGGGGGGATAAATGAAGGTGTAAGTAAACAAATGAAGATGAGAGAGTAAGCAGGCAAAAGAACAGGTGATCAGACAGTGCACAAATATACATACTTTTGAGGCCCCCAACAGTGTTCCTGGGACAAATGGGCTCCTCACCTATCTATATCCTCCCCAGACTAATTCTTCCTCTCCTGGCTGTCTTGGAAAAGAGAGCTCCCACAAGGAGAGAATTCAGACTCCTTCCCCAACCCTTTCTTCCACAACCATGTCTATTTTGATGTTTCTGCCACCACCCTTTGCTCACAGTTGCTGCCTTTCCTATTTGGCCTTCAGAGGCCTTAAATCAAGTGAGACCACACAGTGCTGCACCCATCACCACCATTTTGGGCTGAGGCCCACCTACCTCTTCCCTGTGAGCAGGGAAGAACCATGCTGCCAAGGAGGCCCCAACAATGGCCAAATAAGGGCACCTGAGCTAGTTGCTACCCCTGCTGGCCTGGTATAGCTGCCCCCTCATGCCAAGACATGGTGAAGAGTCCCCTGGAGCAGAAAGAGGCAGAACCTGTGTCCACAGTCAGGTGAGAGCAAAGGAACTACCATCTTTCAGAGGGGTCCTTAGAACACCCTTGGAGATGGCCTTTAAAAATTATATAAATGTTAAAGCATGTTATTATGGAGAATAAAAACAAATAACACTTCTGGAGTTTGAATTAAGGTAGAAATGGTAAATACGTTTTATTAAGATACATATAATAGTAGAATAAAACTTTAGAGTTTCACAGACCTAGGCTTATCTTAATATTGCTGCCACAGCCTCATTTAGTCTCTCTAGACTATTATTCATGAGACTTTAGGCTTGGCCCTTCTACCTTCCCTGTAATGTGATATGTGTGGGTGTGTGCATGTTTCTGTGTCTGTGTGTATTTTGGTGAGGGATGGGGCCATAGAGCTGGGGTTCCAAATTATGTGCAATGTTTCAAATGTAACTGTGTAGCTTTGAGCCATGTGGAAAGAATGTGTGATTTGGAGCTGACCTGGGATCTCATACTAATATTGTGGCCTTAGACAAGTCAATTTCTGAGCTTCTGTTTTCATGAATGGGTATTGCAGTGTAGTAGATGCTGTGGTAGACCACCCAGACCCTGTCTTTAGGAACCAGGCCTTCAGTCCTCAGTTGCTTGTGTACTACCTGTCGATGACTCACAGCTAAGTTTCTCCCCAGGAATGCCCTGGGCAAAACGGAGCTGCCTTCCCCAAGGTTAGTCCACCATTAAACACTGATCTATCCACATGGGATACAGAAGCTTGACTGGAGATATCTTTAAAAGACCATCTCAGCCTTAGCACTTGGCTCGGCTGAGGTTTTACTGTAACTTCAACCCAGTTACCTTCTCCTCTGCCCAACCCTGCTTCCCTTGCCCCATCACAGGTGCTGTTCTCTGAGTGTGCTACCCAGAAAGTTTCCTGAGCACAAATCCCCATCTCAGAGTCTGTTTCCTAGGGAGCGTGGTTTAAGAGGGTAGGCAAGTTGTAGTCAGTGAAATGTGATAACATCAGCACAGGGCTCAGCACAGTGCCTGACATATCATGGGGACTCTGTTAATGACAGCTGGTACTCTCCATGGAAGTCATTGGTTCCCAGCCCTGGCCAAATATCAAAATCAGCTATGAAGATTAGGGCAGCAGGGGGAAAAGAGGATGTCCAGATGCTTAGGCCACTTCCCCAGAAATTTTGATTCAGTAGGGCTGTAATCAGCCCTAGATTTCTATATTTTCAAAAGTTCTACAAGAGTTTTTGATGGACAACCAGAGCTGAGAAGCACTGACCTAGGTCACTGTCACCTCTTTAATATACAGGCAAGAACCACAGACCTATGTAAGACCTGTCCAAGAGTAGAAAGGTACTTAGCTCACTTCAATCCTGACTTTCATAGGGCCATTGCCTGAGGGGGCAGGGAGAGTTAAAGCCCCTTGATCCCAACTCTCTCCAACAGAATCACAAGGCAATCACATTTATAAAGCAGATCCCAGAACATCTGCCCTGACTGGCAATACAAAGGCAGTATGTGATAAAACCCCCTGATTACCTACACGAGGGAATCCTCATTGTGGTGTGGTTATCAAGAAGATGTTTAAGGTGGAGGTGGTCTCTGAACCAGACTTTAAATAATAGTGAGGTTTCAGATAGGGAGCAGGCAAGAAGGATGCCAGTCCTCAGCATAGTAATCTCATGCTGAGGTCAGTCTGTTTCTAAGGAAACCAATCTTGATCTGTATTCTCATCATCTTCTGACAAGACTGAGAGATCTCAGGGGCACTCAGACTCATGGAGCAGAAGGCAATTATTGCATAGTTTTTAGAAAAACATATTTTATTCTAAAGATTAAAACTTAAGTGAGGGTTTGTTTAAAATCTGGTTGATCTTCACTTCAGTCACCCCACTTCTCTAAGTGCTTCAGTCCCACAAGTCATGGAGCTATGTGGTATTGCAGAGGCAGACACTTAAGCCTGAGTTCATATTTCTGAGTGTGACCTTGGCCAAGTTGCTTAACCTCTCTGAGCCTCTATGTGTTCATCTTTATAATGTGGATAATAGTATTTGCCTTCCTCACTCTCTGTTGGTTATTAAGAGGTTCAAGTGGGATCCTGATTGCAAGAACACTTCCGTACACAGCAAAAGCAACACAAGTGTGAGCATCTACTTTTTTCCATATTGCTTTTTAAATTCAGGATACAGAAACCCAGGGAGGTTTTTACCATTGCCCAGCATCCTACAGCAAGCCATATAGAGAGCAGAAGCAAGACCAAATTTTTCCATTTAAGACCCTAATGTTTTTTCCCATACAGCAACCTATCCATTCACCAAATCTTTCTTCTCTCCCTAATCTCTTAGGCACTCCAGGGATCATTCAGTCTTACCTTGCCCTAAATTTGTAGTCCTTGATGCTTCATAATCTTTTGATCCCCTCTGCAGCAGCCTGCCAGCCTGTGCCTTTCCTGCCTCCATGTCATCTTCAGGGTCCTTCTGTCTACACTTTCTTCACTTTGGACATCCTAAACTGAGTCTGGGGTCAGCACACCCCACCCAAAGATAATTATAATCCCCTCATCCATAGGATTTCTATCCTCCCACTTATAACACTGGTGTGTTGTCACCTGTTGATACATTTATAGCAAGGCACCTAGCCAGGCAGTTGACATACAGAGTTCAGAAGTGATCTCTAAAAGTAAGCCCTTGAGGACCCATCACCAGTTGTGGCTGATTGGCATGATAAAGCTATAATAGGGTGCTACAGCCTCTCATTGACACTGAGCTAGAAGACTGGACTCCAAGTTCCCGACCTCTGCCTGTTCCCCTACTGCAATATCTCTGCCCAATAAAATTAACCCTCTGTTGCAGCAATTTCCAGCTGCTTTGCACCAACATCCAGGTCCCCAGTGCCAAGGTGCCAAGAGCTTTGACAGCCTTTCTCTTTCCCATCCCCACTCCAGTCCTCCCACCAGCCCTGCTCCCTTCTCCCCACAGAGTCTCCTCCAAGTTCAAAAAGCAGCTCAGACTCTTGATTCTAGGGGGCAGGTCATGTCCACTACCCCCAGGTACAGTGTGAGCCAAGCTAATCAACGGCACAGCAGTAGATCAAGGGGTCCAGCCCAAAACCACTTATCACTGCCATTTACATGGGCCTATCAGCCTGCAAATGGAAAAGATGATGATGTGAAACAACCTATCTGCAGGTTTTTAATGCTCCTTACAAATTGCTGTGGTGAATAACTTGTTGCCTGTATTTATTCCTTTTCAAATTGTCTCAGCTACAGACATCCATCTTCATTTCTATATCTTGATGGTGTGTGCATTGCAAACTGGGCAACCTCATTATTTCCCTGATGCTGATGTTTGGAGGAGGAAGGGAAAGAAAGAAGGTGGAGAGAGAGATGAATAAAGAGAGTAAGGTGGGGTGGAGGGACTCTGACCAGTAGAACTGGGTTGGGTAAGGACCTAGTCAGCTAAGACCCCTATCCCCAAAGGTCCTCACTTCCTGAGCTCTAGTAAGAGAATAACCTGCACCTTTTCCAGAGAGTTTGAGAACAGGAACTGCCCTCCACAGAGGAAGCCCAGTACACCCTCAGGTTGCCCTACCAATGGTCAGAATTTACAATCTAAGGTCATAAGCCATGGTCACTCATTAACTTCACCCTCAAGGAGAGTCTATCTGCCAATCCACTGTAAAATTTTATGACATAAGTATGTTTTTTATGTTTCTCCATTCTCATCCCACATGTAAGACTTGCTACATCTGTCCCTCCACTGAGACCTGTTTCTGTGTTTTGGTTTTCAGTGCCCTAAGTCCAGCTGGCATTTCTTCTTCCCCAGCTCAGGGCAACCTCCTAACTTGTCAGTCAACAATCCAACCCACCTTCCTCAGTCTCAGTAGAAAACTGAAATTTCTTTTAGAGGTCAAACATTATTTCTTACCTTCATCAGTAGTTTTCAGTGATGTATGTGTCATCGGCATTAGAATCACTTGGCTAACCCATCTCAAAACCACTGATGTCATGGGGCATAAAGTTTCCCAGCTGGTTAGTGTGCACTGCAGAGATGGAGGACCATGCCCACTTGATACCTGAAGCACAGAGAGATGAAATAATTTGTATCAGGTCACATAGCTAGTTAACAGCTGAACAGGAAGCAGCAATCCAGTGCTCTCCCTACTATACATTGAAATCCTTGTATGAACATTAGTTGCTTGTGTTTCCACCTTTTTGACTCAAACATAAGCTCCTTGAGTGCATGAACTATGTCTTATGTACCTCTGTATTCTTCCATTTTCCTCCCAGCTTGGCTAACGCTTGGTTTAATTTTGGTAAGCCAGAAAAGTCAAGAGCAATATGCAATAGGTCAAGTCCCACATTCAGTTTCTGCTCCAGGGGAGAAAGCTTATGCACAGATGAAGCCAGAGAGCTCCATTGGAGGGCTCAGAGCTCTCCTCTTCTTGCTAATGAACTACAGACCAAACTAAAATCCACCTTGCTGTTGAAAGTTGCGTTTCTGACACTGTTCAACATTTCCACTCTGTCTTTCACAGCAGATCTCTAAATATTTAAAAACATCTGTCAGGATCCACTTAGATATTCTCTCTTCCAGGTTTAAGATCCCTAGCTCCCTCACCCATTGCTCACATGGCATGGTATGTAGACCACGAGGCACACTAGTCTCTCTCCTCCAAATGCCATTTTATTTGTCAATGTCCTTGCTCAACTAAGGCTACAGAATGAAAGGCAATGCTCCAGATGTGGTCTGGCTCCTGCCAAGCACAGAGAGACACACCATTTTCTCCTTTTCTGGGCTCTGTGCTTTGATTAATATAGTCTATGATTACATTAGCTCTACTGACAGCTTTACCTTATTTTCGGCTCACATAGCACTTTTCTGCTAATTCATCTAACTCTATTACTATGTAATCCATAATTCTCCATCTTTTCCCCAAGTTTTACTTCAAAGTCTTTACAAAATGTCTTGCTGAAATCCAGATATGTAATGTCCATAGTTTACCAGTCTAGAAAACCTATTAAGTGGAGAAAGGTCGTTTTGGCTGGACTTGTGCTTGGTGAACCCAAGATAATTTCTAGTGATTGCTCTCTTTTTTTCTATGGACTCGTGAACCACCCACTCAGAAATCTTTTTTCAGTGCCCTCTACAGAGCATTCTTCACCCAAGGTACTTGCTCAGTGTCTGGATAGAACAACAGAGACAAGCTGTCTGATTGATTATGCTTTTTGTGATGTGTATGGTGGTGATCAGGGGCTGCCTGAGGAAAAGTAGAGACAGGAGCTAATCCAAATACCAAACTCAGGAATGCCCATGGAAGTTGTAAATAGCTTGACAGAGGAACTTTGAGTCTCTGCATTGGAGAATTTATTAACAATGCCTAATGTATTTCACTCTCCTTGCACAATGTTTGATTAAAAGAATGTATGAAAATGTCACCGAAATCTCAATTCTGCCAAACCATTTCCTTTCTCCTGTAATTAGATACTCCAGATTTTCAGTATCATCTTTAATGTGTGTTGTTTCTTCTGATTCCCACAGGCTATTTTTAGACCAATCATGACTCATTTTTTGAAAGGCAAAAGAAAAAAGTTTTTTTCCCCCAGAAATCAAAT
This sequence comes from Cynopterus sphinx, assembly GCA_030015415.1. NCBI lineage: Eukaryota > Metazoa > Chordata > Mammalia > Chiroptera > Pteropodidae > Cynopterus > Cynopterus sphinx. The sequence continues at coordinate 35,586,701 of CM057390.1, read as the reverse complement.
GTTGCTGTCCTCTGGGTGACACACATTTAGTTAAGTTATAGCTAGGTGACAAACAAGGTTGTCCGAGGGAGCATACAGGAGAAAGGCCTCTGCTGTGGGAGAGGGGAGCGGTGAGGGGAGATATCACACACAATGACCCTCAGCCCCTGGCCAGTTCCACTGATTAATATCACTCCTTCAATCAAGAGGGACATGAATACAGATTCTTGGAGAGACAGTGTGGTGGCAAGGAGGCACAGCAGACTACTGAAAAAAAGGAAGTTACCATGATCTATCTCCAATGGGAGGGCCTGCCTGGCAATGTAGTGAGCTCTCCATCTCTGGAAGGGTTAAAACTAAGCTGGATAACAATGTGGGTGTTTAAGGACCCTTCTGATGCTGACTCTGTGAAATCTGCCAGGGAGGCTACTGAAAGAATCCCAGCTCTGAAAAGAAAACCAAGCCACAATGTCCAAGTGCTCACCCAACACCAGGACTCCAGGAAGGATGAGACATCAGCAATTACATCTGCACTTGTCCCCCATGCATAGACAATGTAGGGAGGGCAGGAGGTATTCACTTCCTCCATTCAGACGTCCTAGAGTGATTCATCTGGATGGGGAAGTCCTTGAATATGCTCCCCCAGTCTCTAGCTTGGTAACACACATACTCTCCCTGCTTAACATGTGAAAGGGCTTTGAATTCAGTGAAATAGGTAGTCATGGATTTGTTTCCTGCTTCCTTTAAGTATTTAAACCCTTTCATAGACTCTTAGAGGCCTGGTTCCTTCTCTGTGGAAGTTTACAATCTAAGATTCACCTGCTGAAACCAATACACCTGTATAGAACACACTGTCACACAACAGTGATACAAACTTGGAGCAATTCAATGCCCTTGGGTATGACAGAGAATGTGAGCATGTGTGTGTATATGTGTGTGGGTGGATAGAAAAGTATCAGATTTACTTTGGGTCATCCATAAACTACTTATGTCCTTTCCTCACCTATTAAGAGTCTGTCATATTTCCTGCACCCAAGCCCTCAACATTTAAGAATCAACCCCATGGAGGACTAGTGTTACAGATGAAAGGAGCCCAAGAAAGGCTGAGAATCTCTGGTAGAACTTTACAATCTGAAAATTCTTTCTTCATTCATTTTTCTTGATTGTCCATTTACTCTCAGCACCTACTATGCTCCATGCAGTGTGCCAGGCACTGAGAGTACAGGAGTGACTAAAAACAGACACAGTGCCTGAACTCACATGAAGCTCACAGTCTAGTGAATGGAAAATGATACAGTACTGTGGAGCCTATAACCCAGAGAGTTGACTTAATCACGACACATGGAGGACTTGATGGCTGGTTGATGGTGGAGACAATGGGGAAGCTGAAAGAGAAGTAGGGGTTTCTGGTTTGAACACTTGGTAGATGACAAGACCATTAACCAAGATAGAAAACATGGAGCCAGAACACCTTTTAGTATGTTCCATGAGTAAGATCTGAAGCAGCTTATCCCAGGTCTGGGCTCCCTCTATGACAGGGTGAAGAGTTTAGGAATGGCTTCTGAGAAGAGGTACTAGTTAAACTTGTTCTCAAAAGGTGAAATAGAATGTGAAGGTCAGGGAGACATATAGTAGAAAAAAAATTTAGGGAAGGGCCACAGTCTGGGAAAGGCTTGGAGGCATGAAGGAGCACCTTTAATTTAGGAAACTGCAAGTAACTGCACTTGGCTGGAGCAGGATGGTACACAAATATGGTAGAAGATAAGGATGGTGAGTGATAAAGATGGGGCAGAAAAGCTGAGGAGCTTGGACCTTGTCCTAAATATAAAGAGGAGTCACTGAAGAGTTTTGAAAAAGAAAATCACATGGTCATCAAATGCTGAAAATATAAAAACACTGAGTCTGCGGAGTGGAGGATGGCTCATTGAGAGCTGGTGGGGAGGCTGGGGGATGGGCCCAAAGCTCCAGAGCATTTAGGAGCACAAACTGACCAGACAAGGAAACTCTGTGGGTATAAAAAGGTGGGCCAGGGAGGAAGTGAAAATGAATCCCAAATTGATTTTCCGCTCAGCTGAAATGAATATTGAACTTGAGGATCTTATGAAAAATACACTTAAAGATATTTGAATAAATGAATCTAGATGCCAAGAGCACAATGAGGGTGAAGATACAGTATTAAGATGCATCCAGTTCTTAGGATGAAGATGGAGAAAGAGTTCTCATACCCCTTGCCTAGAAACAACCTGCTTTCCCCTCTGGCCTCTTGACTCAGTGTGAACATTTGTCCTGTTGCATGAGGTAAACTCGGAAGCATTTCTGAATCTCATTTTTTGTTCATCTCTTCTCTCCATAGCCAAGCCATCATTTGATCAGTGGATCCTCTCTCCACAGGAGTCAGGCCCAAGTGTCTTCTCTTTACCTGCTCAGGGCCCCTTCTATCTTCCTCACAAAGCAATGCAACAGCACCTAACTGCCTCCTTCCCACTTTTGCTGGCTCCAGCCTCCCATAACCTGTGTCTTTCACAGCAATGAACAAACCACATCTCCTCAGAGCTTAAAACCCTCCAGTGGTACCTCCCCACCTTCAGAATCCAATGCCAGCTCCTTGCCTATCTCTGGAAGCTATACATGAGCTGCTCCCCACCCACCTCCCCCAGCCTCCCTTGCTCTGCCCCTTCTGGTCTTCCCTCTATTCCTCAGGCAATCTTCCTTGCTCCCACTTAGAGCCTCCAGGTTTGCTGTTCTCTCGTCTCAAAATCTACTGCTTCCTGACTGTCCCAAGGCTCACCCTTCTTGTCACATGGGTCTCTGCAAAAGTATCACTCTATGGCCAGTCTTCTCTGAGCACACAAGAGTAGCCATCTAGCACTTCATCACATCATTGCATTTTACTATGCCCATATCACTGTTTTCTTTGTTATCATTTTATTTATTAGATGCCTCCCTCACCACTCCCACATACACACATGCTAGATGTAAGCTCCATGAGAGCTGGAGTCTGTTCATCTTACACCCCAGGACCTAGAAGAGTACATGCTCATAGTTGGTGACCCACAGATATCTGTTAAATGAATGAATAAATAAATGAGTAAACAAATTGGCATAAAGTTGATGAATAAATTCCCCTTAAAGAGAAATAGTACTATCAAGAAGAGAGAGTCTAACAAGAGAAGGAAAGGACTCAAGAGACACCTTTATTAAACAAGAGAAAATAGAATTTTTCAGTGGAGGGACTCATCACATCATCACAAGATACCAGAGAGCCCTAGTAAGGGCCCAAAGGCATCTATTGGTTTTAACAAGAGAATGGTAACTACGATCTCAGAGGAACAGTGGAGAGGTGGGAGGTAGCCAGTCTGGGATGGTATGGTTGACTAGGATGCAGGAGTGGGCAGGGGCATATCTGGGTAGAGCAGGTGGGTGAGGGCACTTGGGCAAAGGGAGCTTTTTTCTTAAAGGCTGGCTCCTGGGCTGAGTACAGGAAATAAAAGAGGATGAGAAAAGCCTGAGATTACACTGCAAAGAACTGGAACTGGAATCCTCAGAGATTTACAGAACTATAAGAAGTGACTCAGACATGGTCATAATTTGCCTTTTATTTAAACCCATATTTGTTCCACATGCATTTCAAGGTGAGGTCTAGGTCTGCATGCAGGAAGAGCTAAGAAGGGGGCATGGCCTGGCCTCTCCTTCAGGTCTGAAGCTATGTAGTATGGACCCCAGACATGCACTTCACCCTTACATAGCAAAGGCAGAGGACAGCAACAAATTGGGCAACCACCCCAAAAGGTGATTGAAGAATTAATCAGGTGTTGCTGCGCAAACATGTCTCTTGAGGTTTCACTCTAGACACCAAGCGGATTATCAGTGTATTTTTCCCAACTATACACTTCCACTCCCTGAGACAAGTATAGTTCAATACAGCTCTCTCTGGCTCACCACATTTCCAGTGATATTTCAGCGTCCACCTCAGATTGACACTCAGGGAGCTGCCTGGCCTTAATTCAGTTGGAAACCAGGGCCTGGCTCTATGCCAGTCTTTCTATTATGCCTCAGCAGACAGAAGTTTTTATCCTGCTGCGGTTGGTGTGAAGCTCATGTGAGAGTGGAGAGAGAAGATGTGGGTTTTCCACATCTGAAGCAGTAGTTAGGGGTCAGCTTTGTATCCAGTCCTACCTCCAACACTTGCTCCATTAAAATTTAAAATGGTGAAAAATTTGATAGATTAAGATTCAGGGGTGCAAGTTCAGTTTTGGTTCTGCCACAACCAGGTGTGGGGAGTGGCACTTCTCCTTTTCCTTTATTCCCTCACTTAACAATTGACCTCTCATTTCCTTCTAGTTCCATGTTTCTCAAACACCACGAAAATCTGATAAATCTGTTATCCCTCAAGTTCAAAAGTTGACTCTTAAAGAATGTGCGATCAGTGGGTGAATGATTAACACTCCCTTGGAGATGTCTGGAGCAATTTGGTCATTTGAGTTAGGATATAGAAATAGACAGAAAGAGGGGCTAAGGACATCCCCTTTTGATAGATTCTCAAACCAAAAGACAAGAAGTTACGTGAGAAAATCAAACACTCTGTGAGGAAGGAACCGTGTCCTAAGCACAAGATGAAAAGAAAGAAATGAGCTGGTATGTACATAGAAGGACAAGGGATGCATTGTGGAAGGTGCAGGTGTGGAAGGCCTGAGTGCAGGCACAGATAATTCCAAATAGTTCCAACAAGGCATTCCTTTTTAGCATGTTTTGAGGAAATTGAGTACTACGAATTGGCCCAAAGGTAGCAGAGGTTTACCCCATTTGGGGACAAGGAAGGCTACAAAGAAGCCAAGAAAACATCACAAAGAGTAAATGCTGGCAGTCAGGAGCACATTTGTCCCACTAAAGGCAGTTCACCTCTGGAATCTTCTCAAGGAAGAAGCTGCAGTCCTGTTGTTTTGTTCAATTAAAATCAAATGTGCCAGAGCCTCAGCATGAACCATGGGGAGCCTCATGGGGTCATAGTGGGGCGGGGGGAAAATAAATGTGTTTAAATGTGTCTGGGGTAGACCCAATGGGACACATAATGAACTCTGCAGGTTTGTGATTTTCAGCCTTTAGCTCTCTTGTAACGGCCTCCTCCAGCAGCCTAATGAGGAGGTGCTCCACTCGTATGCTATCTCAGGTTCATTGGCCTGTTTTAATGAATTTCACCCTTTGCCCAACTCACTCGAAGACCTAGGCAGGTGAGAGGTGGAGGAGAGCTTAATGCTTTTTCCAATGAAAGAGTGAAAGTAAGCAGAGCACCTGCAACCAGGGCAGTGCTAACACTCAGCTCATTTTAAATGTGTCACGCTAAGCACTGGAGTACTAATGTTTTTTTTTCATCCTGTCTTCTAGGAAGTAAGGCCTTTAGGAATTAAGATTTAGAATGCAGCCCCTGTGCAAGAAGCAACCCCAATGCCCCAATGCCGAGGAGAGCCTGTGATAGTCATCAGTGGGAAAAGGAGTCTGACTGGGAATAATAGCTGCCATCTCCTGGTTGAGGGAGGCTAGCCAGCTGATGGAGGAGTGAACAGCAGAGTAAGGAGCCCAAGAAGTCCAAAAGATGCTGAGCTGAAAAGGGGTCCTTCCAGTAGCCTAGGCCTCTCCCCTATCTGCCCTACAGCATCTCCTAGTCCCAAAGCAGCCCTCTGCTGGCCTGAGCTCAGAATATACAACTGTTGAAGCCATTCCCCCTCCCTGATGGGTGCAAGGAAGGCCTCAACCAAAGCCAGGGTCCTAAGTAACATCCCATAGTGGCCCACACACCCTCAGGATGGGCCCAGGGCAGCGAGCTCAGGGTCAGGACACTATAGCCTTCCTTTGCAAATATGTGCAGACCCCACCCACTATGAGGAAACAGCCCAGCACCTCTGGGGGAAAAGACCTGAAGAGGATGTCAAATTTAGCAAATAAAAACAGAATATCCAATCCAATTTCAATTTCAAATAAATGATGAATAATTGTTTAATATAAATATATCCTGAATATTGCTGGGACAGACTTATACTAAACAATTATTTGTCATTTATCTAAAATTTAAATTTAACTAGACATCCTACATTTCATCTGGCAGCCCTCTCCCTGGAACTAGTATGAGGGCTAGCATCCTGAAAATGAGACTGCTCAGGGTGAAAATAGTTCCCCAGTAATTGGTGCCCAGCCTGCTGCTCCTAGCTCTTCCACAGGAGGCTCTAAAAGGTTTTTTGGATCTCTGCATTCACAGGAAACCCTGAGCCATGGCCTGGGACCTACATACCCTCCATGAAGTATCAACATGGTGGCTGCCTCCAGAGCTCTTTCTTGCCCACTTTCCCAGCCAAGATCACTAGCAGGGCTGCTCCCTAGACTTTCGAGAGCTCCAGACCTCAGCATTCTCTCCACTCCACCCCTACCCTGCCAGTCTGAGAATGAGCTTACTGGTATGTTTTCTCTGCCTCTTTAACTGAAATTCATTTGCTCTCACTCAGCCTGGATCCAGATGCTTTCAGTGAAACAAAACTTCCTGTCCTGTGGTTTTGATTCTAACCTAGAACATTTCCCTTCAAACCAGGAGTAAGAAGAAAACTAAATACAGGCCCTTCTCTTTGACTCTTCTCACAGATCCCCGGAATTGCTATCTATCCCCCAACATGAAGGGCCCCCAGGGCACTGGAAGAGGAGACTCAGCTCCATTCTCCCTGGCTACAGATTTTATTACCTACTGCTCTTTGCTCCTGCTTAGGCTAATTGAGGCTGATACACAAGTAGTGGCCGCTAATGTGTGTCCTCTGCACAGGCTCAGTTAGCAGATGGAGGTATGTGATTGCCCCCTTTCCTGACCATTAAGCAGAGCAGCCAACACGGCACACCAATTCCTGGCTGAATAGCATAGCGTATGGGCTGGCAGGGAGCTATGAAGTCCCCTGCCCCACCCTTCTGCTTATAGGAAAGGCACCAGGGAACTTACTCATAGTGCTGGGGCTGGGGCTGACTAAGAAGCTAAGAGACAAACTCCCTAAGAAAACAAGCTGTCAGACTTCTTGGCCAGAGATTAGAACCCAGGCTCTCTCCACTTCCATCCCTTTCTAGCAAAAGGCACACAACAGCAGCCTCCCCTCACCCCTGCCCTGGGCATTTAGAAAATGTTTTATCACTCCTGGCCCTAGCCAGGAGATGGGGCAAATTATGTAGGGCAGCTCACCCAGGGGATTTTGCAGGAGTCCTCACACGGGTAAAGAAGCAAGGGGCACCCATCCCTGGAGTACTATCTTCCTTTGTACCCCACTAACATCTACACATCTTCCAGAATTCACTTAAACATTACCTCCTCTGGACAGCCCTCTTTGATGTCCCAAACTGGGTCAGATCTGACAATACATATTCCGATAGCACCCTGAGGTTCGCTGAAATAGTTACAATAGAAAATTGTGGAATTTACACAAACCAGTGGGGTAAGTAAGACAAATTAATTGTATTTTCTATAAGAAACCCCTTCTTACTTCAGGTTCTCCATTCTTGCTGATAGTTGAGGATGGGGTGCTGTTTGTAGTAGCTGACCAACTTGCTTGTAGTTAGGGACTCAGTCTAAAACATTCTCTTTCAGTTGATCAAAAATCAGTCTTTTTTGGTGCCATTTCTTCTGCCTCAAGTTGCCTTTCCTCTCCATCCTTCTTCCTTGAATGGTCTTTGAGGGCAGGGCTCCAAGCGCACACATGTTGCCCTCATCATTGCCAGCCTCATGAGATATCCCCAAGCGTCTTGTTCTTGGTTCCAACCTGGTGTCCTCTGGCTACCTGATCTGCTCTGGTATCCCAATACACTCCCAGGTGAAGTCCTGGCTGCTGCCACCACCTCCAGTTGAGTGGCTACCCCATCCTGATCTCAGGCATCTTCCATCCACCAATTCTTTCAGCACATATGCAATCCCTGCTCTCAGATACACAGGAATGTCCTGGCCCTCAGCATGTTGGATACAGAGCATTAGCAACAAGGAACCCTGACTCAAACCCACCCCAGGATACCTTCCTCAACCAAAACTGCAGTTGGGCCTGCACCACAGTAAACCCAGGCCTCTGGGGGGACTTTCCCTGCTTCAGGTTACACTTGGATAGGAGCCCCAGTGTTCCCAGGTTCCCCATACCTACCTCTCTGTCACTCATACTGCTCTGAATTTGACCCCAGGAAGGGTGATGTAGAGAAGTGAGGATGTTTAGCCCTCCCTCCTCATCAGAGACTGAAAGGACTTTCCTCCTTCCTCTCCTTCCTGTGGAGTAGGAAGTTCCCATTCCTGTATCTCTTCATCACACCCTGTATTAAACTCTATGTTCAGATGTCCAAGCTTTGCTCTTATAATGTAAAGAGTTGCTTTGAAAATGTAGAGGAGCATTTTATACCTGCAAATGAGGCTGTCAAGACTAAAGTTTCGCTGAAGTCTTTAAAAGTCAAGCAATGACCTTTTTGTTCCAGAGTCATTCACTTTTGCTATGCTTTCTTGAGTATAAAGGAAAGGTGAGAAATAGCAGCTTTCAAATACAAACTTGTTAAATAACCTTAGGAGCATACTGCACAGGTGAGCACCATCATTCATGAGCATCTTGATGGAGAACAGCTGATGAAACTCTGTAGCTGATGATCTCCCAGGGCCCTTCAAACTCTGGAGTCAACAGTTCTATAACCCAGCAAGAAAGCAAGATCAATATACAAATAACTGCAGCCTCAGACAGACCACAGAATATGCCACTAGAAAAGGTGTAAGGGCCCTTGGAAGAAGGGCCCTTAAGGAAGAAGACTCATCTATTAGAATACTAGTTCTCAACTTTTTTTGATCAATGACCCCAGTAAGTCTTTTTCTCACTATCTTCCATGTAATTCCACTAGTTAGGAACAGATTGTTAACTTTTCTCTTGGCAGTTTTATGTACAAAAACAATAGACATGTTGATTATGATTTTTTCAAACTATACATTCTACTTGGCCACCCCCACTCCCACTTCATACAGATTCTGATGAAGCCCCAACAGAAAAAGAAGGATGTTTGACAGTGAGGCTTTATGGGTGTCACTGAAATAGATCTTGAAAGATGTGTGAAATCAAAATGAATGAAAGAGAGAGAGAGAGTATTCTAGGCAAAGGGAACCCCTAAAGTAGGTGTGCATGCCAAGAGGTGTGTGAGTATATTCAGAGAATGGTGAAGGGCTGTCTGGCTACATGGTGGGGTACATAGAAGGAGCGGTGGGAGATGAGCCTGGGATGCCAGCCTGGAAATGTGTACTTAGAGCTGAAAGCTGCTCTTAAGGCTGGCTTGGGGCTGATTAGGGGAGAGTATATGTTTGCCTAGCTGAGTAGGAAGAGCCTAATCATCCATGGCATAAATTTCCTAGTCTGCTACTCCTCCCTCCCTCACCCTTCCAGTCATATCCCTGCCCCCAAAGACAGAGCTAAGCTTCTTGGAGAGACTCTTTTTGGAGCCCTGCCCTCTCCTAAAGCCCTGCCTAGTCCAGGCCTGTGGGTACACTCTTTCAGAGTTTTCATGAAGCCTGTAGTTAGAATAACAGAAAGAATCAAATTCAAATATATTACATTAATTAGTATACTTTCAACTATATATAACAAGCAATCCAACTCCAAATTATGTAAACATTAAGGAATGTACTGGCTTGTGTAGTTAGGATGTCCAGAGGAAATGACTTTAGGATAAGTTTGACCCAGAGTTTGTGATGTCCCATAGAACTCAGCTTCATTTCTTTATGATTTTCTCCACTCTGCCCTAGTACAGCAATTTCATTCCCAGACTGAATTCCCTCATGCTGCTGAAATGGCTGCCAGCATTTCTGGGGCCCCATGCTTCTTTTTTCATAATCATGACACGATAAAAGTCTTTTCCCAACTTAATCTCAACTTTCTCTCTGATGGTACTAACTTCAGTGACAAGGTAGCTCTTGAACCAATCACCAGGCCAGAAAAATCCTATGCATTGATTGGCTTGGCCCTGGGTTGCATGCCTGTTCCTCATCCAATCACTAAAGCCATAGGGGCAGGAATACTATAATTGATTTAGGCTAGTTAGGGAACAACCCAAGAGTTCAGTTGTACTCAAATAACAGTCTGCTACAAAATGAAAGAAGAGTGAACATATGCTGGGGGAGCAGATGGTGCTGTCCAACAAACACCTATTTTACTTTTTTTCATGAAAGTTGAGTAAGAGTGTTAAGGAAATAGAATTGGAACCTCCAGGGTAATTTGGGATTCATCCATAGGCTTAATTCATCCTTATCTCCAAAACATACAAAACTGAGCTGACCATAACACATTTCATCTTTTTTCCTTTTCCTTTTTTTGTTCTTTCCCGTTCCCTGGTTTTTGTTGTTGTTGTTTTGTTTCTTGTTTGTTTGTTTTTGTTTTTTTGTTTGTTTGTTTTTGTGGGTTTTTTTATCCCTGCCCTTTTCTCTCTCTTTTCCTTCTCTCTGTATCTACAATATATCCTCAGTCCTGCCTTTCCCCACTTTCTGGCTCTTCTTCTGATTTCAAGCTCATACCTCCTTCATTACCCACATCTCCAGACACCCTCTCTTTATGCCTCTGAGTTCAATTTCATCTTTCCCAAATTGCTTTATTGGTTCTACAGACAAACAAGGCTAACTAGAGCCATTATGGATGCATACATTAGACTCAAAAAATATTTGAGGAAAATACTCTGGTAAATGGAATCAATAAACTCCAAATCAAACATTTGCTGGAAAGAGAAAGTCTGCCTTTAGCTAAGAGTGCTGAAAAACTGTTTATCATTCAGAATCAATAACCCAAACCTGGTTCATTGCCTCACCCACGATGCACACTGGCCAGAGCATACAGTGAATGCCACATAATTCCCTCTCCTACAGGTTCACAAGCCCTGACCACACCTCCCTACATTCACCAGGCCCCTACTCCTCCTCTCAGCTGATTAAGTGGCTCTCAGTGGCTTCTACACCTACCCCTAGTGCATTCTCAGTGGTGCTAATTGGAAAAGGGAGCAGTGATAGGAGAAAAGAAAGAGAATTGGGGAACAGAGGCATTTACATTCTTAGACTCAAAGTTTAAATCTTTAATAATCATAATTTTTTTGAAAGAAAATGAGTTTAGGGTGTGGCATTTATACCCTGTCTCCCCTTTGTTCCTACAGCAGATGGGGAAGAAGACAACAGGAAGGGAAACACAGGAGAGAAGAGAAAATGTGGAGGAAACTTAGTCCCATTAGACTGGAGTCAAACTAAAAGCTTTGTTCTGGTAGATTCAAGAAAGGAAGAGCCCAGGCTAAGGTCACATTGGGTATTTGGGGCTGTGTTCCAAACTCTGGCTTGTCCTGGAGACACTTTTATCATTACCCTATTCTGTTCAAGAGCTTACACTACCCCCAACACAATTGGGATTAAAAAGCAGCTAGTATGACCTCCTAGGCCCCTCAGGAAAAGGACCCCTTACTCCAGAAGGGTATTATTCTCATGGGCCCACCACTCATGGATGGTCCCCCAAAGACTTCTCATGAACCTGATTACACCCCAAACAACTAGATGAGCTCAACTCCCCCACACAATGCCCAGTGAGAGAGCGACCTCTCACAACTTATAGTACCATCACCCTGACCTGGACAGGTCCTGAGGAAGCTGAAGGAGTGAATGAGGATAAGGATGGAACCAAGGGTCTTGATTTTGGATTAAAGTCCTTGTTCTGCCACTACCTGTGTGAATTTGGACAAATCACTTCCACCATGTAAACTTCAGTTTCTCCAAATTATAGTGAAGGATAAATCAAAAGATTTTAGACTAGGATCCATAAACCCATGAATTTACACAGGGAATGTTGTTTGTATGTGAACTTTTCTGGTAATGGGCTTCATCACATTCTGAAAGTGGTCTGTGACACCCCTCCCAAAAGTGTGAGCCTCAAAAGGAGCCAATGACAAGGCTGTATATAGCTCAAGCATTCTAAGCCTTCCCAAACCTTTAGATGGAGTAGCTGTTGAGAGTCCTGTCTTTGACCCTTTGTGTCACCTCCCTAAAGCCTTCTGCCACGACCACATCTGGCCTTCACAGGGCTTCTGTGCCTCTTTTCTCTGTAGACCATGCCAGCATACAAACCCATGCCTTGCTGCAGCTACTCTGTCTTCAACCTTCTCAGAGAAATTTGAGGATGAAAGACATTAATTCAAGTGGTTGCTATTTTCAGTAGGGTTTCATGGCACATTGTTGTTCAAAGTCCATCTAGAAAATGATCCAAAAAGGTCTAAAATTGGAATTAATTCCTGTCAACATCTGCCCCACACTGGAAATGCACTGAAGTATGCTGGGGCCAAGGTGTGTGAGGTAGCATTAGGTAGGGAAGTCTTCTGAAAGACTTCCATTGCACCCTATCACGTAATCCTCCCAAGGGTATCCGCACCATTTACTGAGCCCATAGCAGGAGAAGCTTTCAACTGAGCTTGGCTAGAGCAGGCAGAGATGAGATCAGACTTCAGAGGTTATAAACCTGCCACTTGACACAGCTATATTCAGTATGTAAATGTATTTTTTTTTTTTGTTTATTTGCTATTGTTTAAAATTTTAGCTTGGAACATATTTAGACCAATTTTTAGAAAGTAAGAGATAGTAGCTTCCCTTGAAGGATCAGAAGTTCTCATAACACTACACGCTAATAACAGGAGGTAGCACTTAGCTGGAGGTAAGAAGCAGTTGTCCTTTAAGAAGGGAGTGCTCTTCAGGAGCCACAGTTGCCATTGCCCAGGCCATAAATCTTTTCACTTTATTCTGGCCATGTCCCATCCATTTAATTATTGCCTGGCCTTGTGGAAATTTAATTTTTCAGTCCTTGACCTAGAGAAAAGATGGCTGGGAGTTTCAAGACTAGGGAAGATAGAGAACTCATAGGTGGAAGAGCAAAAAACCAGTGAGACAAGGAAGTCTCTCAGAGGCCCCTGCTGATGCTGAGAAAATGAGCCACTGTTCTGCCTGCATGCTGCCCAGGCAAGGTGATTGTGTCAAATATAGCTCAGCCATTGCCTGCCAGACCAACCTTGGGCAACTCACTTAACATCTCTAAGCCTTCATTCCCTCATCTATAAAATAGGGATAGGGTTATTGTAAAATTGAATGAGGCAATGCGTAAAAGGGCCCTATTATATAAACATCCTGTTGACAACAAAAGTTCATGATATATTAGGAATGTCTGTGCTCTCGTCCTTTCTGCTCTGATGCTTTCTGGGAACACTAAGACCAGAGACTTCAAGATCCATACTTTCCTTTAATTTGTCTGATGTACTGATGATGAAACCAAGGCCTACACTGATGAGGTTCTTCTAGATGCTAGAGTTTGAACACCCATCCTTGGTCCAATGACACAAATCTGCCCAAGCCACTTCGACTCACAGAGGGACTGGTCACACTAGGAGAAGGAATAAGATGGAAGGCTTCCCACTGGCAGCAGCCTCTAAACAGAATTTAGGAGTAAAAGTGAAACACACATTGGCAGAAAAAAAATTTTGTTAGGTACTGCTCCCCCCATAACCCACACTTCAAAACACCAAACCTAAAACTATTTTTACTGTCTTTGAGCCCTAAACAATAGTCCCAACCCTATCCTCACCAGACTACTCTAACCAACAAATTGGCTTAAAAACAGGGCTTAGGCTCACCTTCCTGCCCTCCTAACTGGAACTGCAAACACACACACACACACACACACACACACACACACACAAACACACACACAATGTGTTTATTTGTCTTCTCTGTTGGGCCTTTACATCATCAGCTCATTTTTCCTGTGGACAATCTCTAACCCAATGCATAATCAGATATCCCTTATCAGAATTACATTTCCTCTAAACCAGTGATCAAAGTGGTCTGAGTTACCAAGAAAATTAAGAAGGCTCCAGCAGGAATTGACATCTGGAACCAAACTTATCAAACTCTGGTGCTTGCTTTGTTTTTTTCTAATGTACTTTAAGCTAAACCCCATTCCCCTTGGGGCATTTAGCAATTCTCAGCCTCCTGTTTCTTCTCTCTCCCAATTCCTACTGCCGACTAAAGCCTCAGCGGGGCTTTTACTACCCTCTCTATCAGCTAGTACTTACCCACTACTACCACTCCAGAGAACTTTTATTTTTTATCTTCCAGAGTTCTCCTTAGGCTGGTCTCTCCTCACAGTCTCCAGACACAGATACACACACACACACACACACACACACACACACACACACACACACACCCTGCTATCACCACTCACAAGGGTCTCTCTCCTTTGTCTTTTTTCACAATATGTCTTCTCTTTCCATCACTCCACTGGAACCACTCTAGCCAAAGTCACAATTAGTTCTCTGTCCTCATCTTATTTGACCTCTGAGTATACTTTGACCCAAGAAACCACCTTTCTTCCTGAAACACTCCCTTCTCTGGCCTTTCCTCACACATGCTGATCTTTTCTTCTCCCCTTTGAAGACTGTTTAGCCTTCTTAGCCACTTTCCTCCCCAACGTCAAAATGCTGGAAAAGCAGGAGGTTCTCAGAGAAGAGTGCAGTTTAACTCCATCCTCACCTACATTGGGTATTATTTTTATTTTAAAATCTTTGCTAATATAATGGCAAAAATAATGTTTTGTTGTTTAAATTTCTATTCCTTTCTATTGGAGGATTCTATAAGGCTTTGTAAGCCACAGTAAAGAATTTAAGTTTTAATCATATTTTCATTAAAGAAGTCCCTCTGGCTGGTGTAAGAATGTCGGACTAAAGGGAAACAGGAATGGAGGCCAGGAGACCACTTAAAGGCTATTGCAGACATCCCAGTAAGACATAATGGACACTTGGGCTGGGGCAGCAGTTCGGGAGGTGAGAGACAGGCTCTGTATTTTCTGATGTCTTGGATACTGAACTGAGGGGAAAGAGGACCCCAGGATGATGCTTGTGTTTTGAGTGAGTAACTGGAAAAATGATACCAGCTACACTGTGCTCAAGGTTATACGTATTTTCACTCATTCAATCTCCTCAACTCTGTAAAGTAGGCACTATTATAATCCCTGTTTACAGTTGAGGGCACTGAAACTGAGCATGGAAGTGCCAGAACAGGATTCCAACCCAAGTGGTCTGGTTCCAGAGTTCATGTTCCTAACAGCCCCACTCAGGGCCCCTATTGAGGAAGGTTGAGTCATTTAGGAAAATAGAGAAGACTGGGGGTAGGAGGAAGTCTCAGGCTGAGAACTCACAGGATGGAGCCCAGGCATCTGCATTTCTCAGCCTCCAGAAGACCTGACCACAGCCAGAATATACATAATGGCCACTCTATTGAGGCCTTCGAGAAAACTGCAAAGAGGCGAATGACAGAAAGACAAAGAGCTGAGCAGATTAGAGGAGACATCTTCAAGGATGGTGGAGTCTCAGGCTCAGAGCAGGAATGACTGACTTCTGCTTGCTCTGGAAATAGGTTACACTCACCCCTCACTCAAGACTCCACTTAACATCCCTCTCCTCCCCACGCCTTCCTTTCAACTCACAGATCTGCCCCTGCCTCTTTTACAGAGATATACCTTACTATAGTCATACCTCTTTTTATTGCACTTTGCTTTATTGGGTTCACAATTTTTTTTACAAACTGAAAATTTGTGGCAACCCTGCACTAGGCAAGTCTATAGGTGCCATTTTCTAACAGCATTTGTTCACTTTATGCCTCTGGTGTCACACTTTGGTAATTCTCTCAACATTTTAAACTTTTTTACTACTATTATATTTGTTACATGTGTGATTTGTGATCAGTCAGCAGCCATCAACATCAAGGCAAGACCCCTCACCAACAGAAAGATTACAACTCGCTGAAGTCTCGTGCGATGGTTAGCATTTTTTTAGCAATAAAATATTTTTTAATTAAGGTTTGTACCATGTTTTTTAGACAGCTGCTGTTGCACACTTAATAGACTGCAATATCATATAAACATAACTTTTCCATGCACTGAGAAACCAAAACATTCATGTGACTCACTTTATTGCAATATTTGCTTTATTGCAACATTCACTTTATTGCAGATGTCTGGAACTAAAACTTCAATATCTCTGAGGTGTGCCTGTATTTCAAAACAATTTTTGTATTTTTTTTAAATTATAGAAGTGTGTGCTTATTGTAAGACATTCAAGAAATGCTGACATGTGGAAAAAACATACGCTAACCCGTAGGCCACTCAGATATTTACCATTAGCATTTTAGTGTTTATTTCAGATATAAACACAGACTCTACTTTTCATTAAACAGAGATTATAAAATACATTCAGTTTTTATCTTGATTTTTTCACTTAAGATACAATGTTAACATTTTCTTGTTGTTAAATATTCTCCTAAAACAATTTTTCTGACTATATGGTAGCCCTTATCTAGAGGTACCATCATTTAATCATCCCTCTCATAGTAAACTTTTATATTGTTTCCAGTTTTTTGTCTTTATAACTAAAACCATAATAAATATATTTGTATATGAACCTCTGTGTGCATCTAAAGACCTCCTTGGGATAAATTTCCATTGTGACATTGCTAGTCCAAGGGGCTAAAACTCTGTAAGATCTGATACATATCCCCTTGCCAAGGCTCTCACTGTCATCCCCTACTTGCATTGCTTCCAACTGTCCTTCCTGCTTCCTCTATTATCTGCCCAACCCACTGTTACAGCAGCCAGAGCCTCTATAAAACAGTGACAGCAGGTTGCAGTCACCCTGCACTTGCACAGCATAATTCACCCATTCCCTTCTCCACTGTACTTCCCATGTAGCTCCCCTCCCCCACTACATTCTCCCTGGCCTCTTTTCAACTCTTTAAAGATTTCTCTCACCACAGGATATTTGCACATGTTATTTCCTCTGCCAGGATCATTTTCTTCATCTTCCTATGGCTTGCTCCTTCTTATCAGTCATGACTCAATTCACAGCTACCTCCTTGGAAAAGCTTTTACTGACTTCACTTCACCATCACCAGCTCACTATTTGTTTTTTTAAGGCTTTTCATATTTTATAAATATTTAACTGTATTATCATTTGTTAATTTTAAATTTCCCCTACTGAATGGTATATTCTGTGAGGACAAAGGCTTAATTTTTCTTAATACTATATACCTAGTTCCTAACCTACTGCTTAACAGAAAATATATATTCAATAAATATCATCAAATTGTCTTCCAAAAAGGTTGTGCTCACATACACTTCTACCAGTAATGTAAGAAAGTGTAGTTTCATCACATCCTCACCAGCATTTGGTGTTATGCTTTTCCAAAAATAAAAAGACACCTTTGATATTCTGATGGCAAAAATTATATTTCATTGTTTAAGTCTGCATTATTTTAATTACTAGTTAGATAACCATTTTTCATGTTTATCAATCTTGTGATCAATAATAAAAAAAACTATTCATAATTTTTTATTATTTTTCTCACTTTAAAGTGACTCCTAGAAAGAGGTGTTCTTGCCTCAGTTTCTGGATTCTTCTAGAAGTAAGCAGTTATTCCTAAAGTCTAACCTCAATCGTTCCTTCGGTGGGCTCCTGTGAGGTTGGCAAGAAAGCATGGAAGTTTCCTCTTAATCCTCTTACCAGAATCCCTCTCTTGCCTCTTGTGCTCACCATCAAGGAGCAAAGCCTGCATGCACAGTCCTCCCTATACTCTCAGTACTGAGCGGCAGATGAAATGATTCAATTCAAGAAAGAAGGCTACACTGGTGAAGTGCAATCATCTCTGACTAGTCTCTTTTCAGATATATGATGGTCCTGTGTCGTTAAGAGTAGGTAAAATGCTGGTGGAATAGAATCCTATTCAGCACATACTGATTGCTTCCAAAATGCATTTTCTCGAGATGTGTCATCAAGCGTGAATCATTATTGAGCAACTAGGACCAGCACCACCATTGAAAAATTTGGGGAAGATTTTTTTATTATTTAGCCCAACATGTGATTTAAGGGTTGGAGCTTCTTTCCATTCAAAATTTGCTTTTGCCTGCCCTACAGGGGAGACTTTTGAAGGCAGGGGAAATTTAAACAAGTAGAGGCTGAGAGGAGGAGATGCTCTAGAACTGGGATGTAAGCTCGGCTCCTCCAAGGTAGGCCACAGCACATTGCCAGTGGGGTCAGACACCCTCTCCCTGGAGGTGAGGGAGGAGGCAGTGAAGAGACCTCCACTGAGATCCCATGATACCGCATATCAAAGTCTAGCTCTGGATGCAAGTGAAACAGGAGAAGGACAGAGTGGTATCAGGAGCTGGGAAGCCTGGAAGGTCTGCTGTGTCCTGGGCTCCATGTCCCAAGATATGTTCTTTCTCCCTGTTTGCTACTCACTAGCTGTGTGAGTCTGGGTAAGCCATTAGGACTCTGAAATCTTCTGCCTTTCCTAAATTTAGAAGAAGCCATGCACCTTCCAGACTCAAGTTCTCATCTTCATCTACTCATGGGTCTTGGACAGCAGCTCCCTTTTACAGTGCTTTGATTTTCATAACGGTGCTACCAGTGAGTGGTTAATACAGTGTGCATAAAAATCATCAGAGAGGCAAAACAAAAAAATTAGAAACAACTTAAAAATCCAGAAATGACTAAACAAGCTGTACTTTGACAGTTTGCAACATATATAACATGTGATCCAGGGCAACAGTTTAAAAGAACCACAGAGATCTATATGTACCGATACAAAAAGACATCCAAGACCTGTGATTAAAAGCAGGTTGCAGAATGATTCATACAAGGTGACACTATAGGAGGAAAGAAGAAAACATTGATATACATGTATGTTAACACTCAAGGAAAAAGTACAGAAAAATGTAATAAATAGATAACAATGGTTACTTCTAGGACCCCTCTCTTCAGGGAGGGAGAAAGATTAAGATAGGCATGGAGGGACAAAGAGGACATTAGCATTATCTCTACTGTCTTGGAATTTTTAAGAGGTATTCATACATTTATTGGGTAAATAGAAATTATTAATAAAAATATGTTTGGTAATTGGATTTCCATATAGAAAAAAAATTAATCTTGACCCCAGATCATATCAGACAAAAAAATCAATTCCAGATGGGTCAAAGATCTAAATATTAAAGGTCTAGTAATAAAGAAGAATATTTTCTAATAACAGAGGAGAATATTTTCAAGAGGTTGAGGTCAGCAAAAAAAAATTAACTGGGTACAAAAGATATTCACTATAAAGGAAAAGCTAATAAGTTAGATCACATTAAATTCAGACACCTTCAAAGGGGGATTTTTCTTCACAGTGCAATGCTGATGGGTGACTGATAAAAATGGATGGATAGCTGTAGATAGAAATCATTTTTTTGTAACCATTGGTTACAAAGATTGGTTCAGGCAAGAATCATCAATGAACACTAAAGCAAGGAGATTTTTGATGAGAAGCAGAATATTTGCATTGTCTTAAAATATATCCCCCACAGGTTGTTTATTAATTTATTTTTTTTTAATTATAACTATACAGTGTAGAAACCAGATGCCACCTTGACCAGCTGATCAAAATTAATGTCATTAATGAGGATCAGAGCGAAATTGTGGAACCAGAAGACACAACATTATTCATGTATTATTCCACCTGGTGATGCAATATTTTCTCTAATCATAAGGAAATATCAGACAAACAAAATGGGGACATTCTATTTAAAAAGTTAGAAGGAGAGGGACTGTATTCTTTAAAATGTCAATGTCATAAAAAATTTAAAAAGGCTATGAAAATGTTCCTGATTAAAGAACACTAAGGTGACATGACAACTAAGAATACCTAATCCAGGACAGGATTCTGTATTGAAGGGGGAAAATACTTTAAAGAGCATCATTAGATCAATTGGAAAAAGTGGGTATACAGAGATTAGAAAAATAAAAATATCAATGTTAAATTAACTGAAGTTGATGATTGTAGTGTGGTCATGTAAAGAAATATTTTTAAGAATTATAGACATATACACTAAATTACTTGGGAGTAAAGAGTCATTGGATATGCAACTCACTCTCAAATGGTTTAGAAAAGTGGTGTGTGTGTGTCTGTGTGTGTGTGTGCATGTGTGTGTCTGGGGAGCAGGGAGTATGGGAAGAGAGTACAAATTATAAGCAAATGAGAAAAAATGCTACCAAAAGATAAATATGGTTAATGGCTATAATAGAACTCTTTGTACCAAACTTATTCTCATAACTTTTCTGTAAATTTAAAAAATTTTAAAAACACTTTAAAAATAGAGATTTGAAACAGTAAGTCATAAAATGGAAGAAGTTAATTGTAATGTAGATGCCCAAGAAAGAACGCATAATCAGAATATAAAAAGAATCCCTATAAACCAATAAGGAAAAAGTAAATTTTCCACTAGAAAAATAAGCAAAAGACTTGAACAAAGCACTTCACCAAAGAGGATATTCAAATGGCCAATTAACATAAGGTACTCAATTTCATTAGTCATCAGAGAAATGGGAATTAAAACCATAATGCAATATTGCCACACACCCACCAGAATGGACAAAATTAAAAAGACAGACAATACCAAGTGTTGACAAGTGTGTCAAGCAACTGAACTGTTGTCATTGCTGGTGGGGATATAAATTAGCACAATCCCTTTAGAAAGGAGCTTGGCAGTGTATTAGTTATCTATTGCTGTTTAACAAATTAGTCCAAAACTTAGTACCTTAAAACAACAAACACTTATTATCCCACTGTTTTTGTGGGTCAAAAATACAGCCCAGCCAAGCTTTGTACCTCCAGGTTTCTCATGAGATTACAGTCAAGCTATCAGCCAGAACTATGGTCTCATCTGAAGACTTGACTGGTAAAGGGTCTGTTTCTAAGTTCACTCACAGATTGTTGGCAGGATTTGGTTCCTTTTAAGCTGCTGGCAAGTTTGGAGACCTCCCTCAGGTCCTTGCTATGTGGGCCTCTTCAAAGGGTAGCTCACAAGATGGCAACTTCAGAGTTGGTTTCTTTAGAGTGAGCAAGACAGCAGAGACAGCACACAAAACAGAAGCCACAGTCTTTTCATAACCTATTTTCAAAAGTGACATCCCATTACATCTGCTATTTTCTATTGTTAAGGGTGTGTCAATAAGTCCAGCCCCAACTCTAAAGGAGGGGATTACACAAGGGTATTTTATTAGCCTGCTCTGGCTGCTATAACAAAATACTACACAGACCTGGTGGCTTAAATAATAGACATATCTTTTCTCGCATTTCTGGGGACTGGAAGTCCAAGATCAAGGTGTCAGCAGGTTTGGTATCTGGTGAGAGCTCTCCCCTTGTGTTACAGAGGGCTGCCTTCTTGCTGTGTTTTCACATGACTTCTCCTTTGTAAATACATGGTGGTGGGAAGGAGTAAAGCACACTTAGATTAGCTCTATGATGACCTTATTTAACTTTAATTACTTCTGGAGAGACCCCATCTCCAAATGCAGCCACCCTGGAAGTTGGAGCTTCAACATATGAATTTTGGCATGAAACAAAGATTCATTCTGTAACAAGTGTGAAGACAAAGAGGCAGGGATTATTGGGGCTGTCTTAGAGGCTACTGTCATAGGTAGTATCTCCTAAAGCCGAACACAAGCACACATTCTGATCCAGCAATTTTGTTCCAGCAGAAACACATATAAATGTGCATCAAAATATTGTACAAGAATGGCTACAGCAGCACTATTCATAATAGCACAACTGGAAACAATTCAAATACCCATCAACAGAAGAATGAATAAATTGTATATAAAAGAATACTATATATCAATGAGAATAACTAAAGTACAGCCTTACACAATAAAAATAAATCTCTAAAATAGTTCTGAGAGAAGAAAGTTTACCCACATTCAGCTACTGCTGAGAAAAACTCTGCCAGACACAAATGAGTACATATTTATTATTTAATTTATATAAGGTTTAAAAAATAAGGGCAAAATTAATTTATGGAGTTAGAAGCCAGATAGATAGTTACCCTTGGTGAAGCAGGGAAGGAGGCTGGAAAATGGCAAAGGGTTCTCTAGAGGCTAGTGATGTTCTGTTTCACAACAGGCATGTTTCACAGGAATGTTCACTTTGCAAGAATTCAGCAAGTTGCACATTTACGAATTTTTATGTCTATGTGTATATTCTTCAAAGTTTACATTTAAAAAGGAATATCTGGATACTTGTTAAGTTCATATTCTAGAACCATTCATGGCCCTTCTCAAAATTCAGAATCAATAAGTCCACGGTGAGTGAGAGGTGAACTGTTTCCCAAATCTGTCTTTTGAACAAGCTGTCAAGGAAGTCCCATTTGTTCTGGGGCTACACTTTTAAAAACACTGGTTATAATTCGCATTTTAATAATAGCACAATCCATGACCATAGAGTGACAGCATGGAGGGGCAGGAATATTCTATTACAGTTATCTCTTAAAATGTCCCTTTGCCCCATCCACCCCCAAGGGCCTGAACTCCCTTCACTAGAGTCTTCTTTCTTTTGACTCTTTAAAGAGATTCTATGAGTCAAATTCCTTTGGAAAGAAACCTTAGGAACCTTTCCATGGGAAAAGAACCTTGCCTACTGTGTTTATTACTGTATCTCCCAACCCAGCTGAGTCCCCAGCTCATAATAGGTAAAGACCTTAGTTGACTCATTGAATAAAAGATTGAATAAACCCTTGAGATAGCTAGATATAGAACAGAGATACAAAGATTGATAATGATGATGATGATGATAGATGATAGATAGATAGATAGATGATAGATAGATAGATAGATAAATAGATGATAGATAGATAGATAGATGATAGATAGATAGATAGATAGATGATAGATTATAGATAATAGATGATAGAGAGAGAGAGAAAGACTTTGAGCATACATGTGGAACCAGATCCTATGTGTGAAGGACATGAAGGGAAGATTCAGTCAGGGGTTTCATTTTCTTCAGGGGTCTTTCTCTATTTCTTTCCAGGGAAGTTCTTTCTCCTGGTGTTATGACAACACCAAATATCCCTTCCTCCACTTGTGTTCACACTGCCTTCTCAAGAATTTGGTCTCAAATCCTAAGTCCTCAGGTTTTCTTTCCCCTTACCACGAGATTCTCAGACAATGGTAATTCTCATCAAGGAGCTACTTCTCAACCATCTTCAGTTCTGATATTTATCAAGCACAGGAATCCCAACCTCCAGGCTGTGGCTGTTCATTTCTCACTCTACCCTAACATTTCTGTGAATATTTCTATCACAGCAATGATAGCATTTATTGACAGCATCTTTGTATGTATTGTCTCCTTTATGAGACCATATTTTTCAGTGTTTAGCACAGTCCCTGGCACATAGCTGGTGCTTAATGTATGTTTTCTTTAACTGACTGAATAGAAGGAACCAAGCTGAGAGCCCCAACCCTTCAAGGAAAATTCTACTTCCTAGTGTGCCCAAGCCTGTCCTTGCCTTGCTGCCACACTATTTCCACCTCTCTCTCCTAGACAGACCTCTCTTTGCTTTCTGAAGTCTTTTTTCTTGCTCGTACTGAGACTCATAACCACTTGGGCTTTTCTTTCCCCCTCTATTCTTTTCTTCTCCAGCTGCATGCACCTGGTGAAGGGGAGTGGGCTCTTTCTTACGCATAAGATAAATTTAACCTTCATTTCACCCATAATATTATCACTTGATCAAACTCCCAGCTTTGCCAGTTAAGTATCTTTTCCAGTTTTCTTTCCCCAAACTCTGCCACCACCCTCTCCTTACAGAAATGTACACTTCTTATCCTAAAACTGAGAAGAGAAACCTCTCAATTTGTAAATCCTCATTCCTCCCATCAGAATGAAAGCTGCAAACTCACTTTATAACCACAGGCAGTTAAAAAGTGTGGAGAGTGGAGGAGCAAATAGGAAAGCTTTCCAGGAGCATTAGAAAATTTTGCAGAATGAAAGATATATTATAGAAGAGGAAAAACCTCCTCATACCCTCATAGGTTCTGTGGCTGGGCCTAAGAGTTAAATTGACATAAAAACAGATTAAGAAGAGAAAATCATACACACTTTATTTAACATTTTTATGTATACATAGAGTCTTCAAAGGAAACGAAAACCCAAAGAAGCCATTAAGCCCCAAAGCTTATATACCTTCTTAAACAAAGAATAAAATGTAAGATGCAACAAGATAAAGAGGTGAGGCTAGGGGCAGTAAATTGTGAAATAGTGACCAGGAAATATATGGGGAAAACTAATGGAAAATAAGGGTTATTTTAGTATCTTTGCACAGATCCATTTTGGCTTTGAGTCCGTCTCTGATGACAAGAATGTCCCCCTCTTCCTAGTATAGGGAGGCACCTTTCTCATGGGAAATGCTATGATCTGCTTTCATGAAGAAAAGGAAAATCAGAGAGATATTACTGCACCTGTTGTTTCTCAAGTGCCTTCAGCTCAAAATAAATCAATATTCCAAAACAGCATTTTTGGGGGTGGCATGTTCTGAACCTCTTTAATATTCAGTATCCCAGTGGTGATGGTTCACAGTTTTATATATGTTAAAATTGATCCAACTAAGCATGTAAATATATGCAATTTAGTTATGTCAATTATACCTCAATAAAACTGAAGGAGGAGGAGCAGAAGGAATAAAAGAATTCAGTAAATTTGCAGAATATAAAATTAATCTAAAAATCAATTATATTTATATACACTAACAACAAACTATCCAAAAATAAAATTTAAAAAACTATCTTATTTACAATTGCATCAAAAAGTATCTAGAAATAAATTTAATGAAAGAGATGAAAGATCTGTACACTGATAATGGTAAGACATTGATGAAAGAAACTGAAGAGAACAAAAATAAATAAAAAGCTATTTTATACTCATGGATTGGAAGAATAAATGATTTTTTTAATGACTATGCTGCCCAAAGTAATCTACAGATACAATGCTATCCCTATCAAAATTCTAATGGCATTTTTCACAGAAATACACAAAACAACCCTAAAATTTATATGGAACCACAAAAGACCCCAAATAGCTAAAGCAATCTTGAAGAAGAACAAGTTGGAAGCATAACACATCCTGATTTCAAACTATATCATAAAGCTATAGTAATCAAAACAGTATGGCATTGGCATAAAAACACACAGATCAATGGAACAAATAGAGAGCCCAGAAATAAACCTGTACGTTTTTGGTCAACTAATCAAGGAAGCAAGACAAAGGAGGCAAGAATATCTAAATGGAATAGGATAGTCTCTTCAATAAATGGTATTGGGAAAATAATACAGTAAAAGAATGAAACTGGACCTATATCAATTAAAAATGGATTAAAGAATTAAATTTAAGACCTAAAACCATAAAATTCCTGGAAGAAAACATTGGGAATAAGCTCCTCAACATCTTGGCAATGCTTTTTTGAATTCAACACTAAAAGCAAAGGTAACAGAAGAACAACTCAATAAGTGAAAATACGTCAAACTAAAATGCTCTGCACAGAAAAGAAAAACATCAATAAAATAAAAATACAACCTAATAAATGGCAGAAATCATATATCTGATAATAGTTAATGTCCAAAATATATGAAGAACTCATACAACTCAATAGAAAAAAATTTTTAAAATGGGCAGAGAAACTAAATAAATAATTTTCCAAAAAAAAAAAAAAAACCATACTAATAGCCAATAGATACATAGAAAGTGTTCAACTTCACTAATCATCAAGGAAATGGAAATCAAAATCACAGTGAAATATCACCTCACACCTGTTATAATGACTGTTATCAAAAAGACAAGTGATAACAAATGCTGTCAAGGATGTGGAGGAAAGGGAACCCTCATGCGCTGTTGGTGGAAATGTAAATTGGTACATCCTCTACAGAAAACAATATGGAATTGTCATATGATATTTACTGAAGGAAATAAAAACAGAATATTGAAAAATATATGTACTCTTTCGTTCATTACAGCATTATCCACAGTAGCTAAGATATGGGCACAATCTAAGTGTCCATCATCAGATGAATGGATAAAAATGATGTGATATGTATGTGTGTATGTGTGTGTGTGTACACACACACATACATACATACACACAATGAAATATTATTCAGCCATGAGAAGGAAGGAAATCCAACCATTTGCGACAACGTGGGTAGAACTATGGTAAGTTAAACAAGCCAGACAGAGAAAGAAAAATACTGCATGGTATCACTTATATGTGGAATCTAAAAAATAAAAAACAAAAGTGAAACTCATAGAAACTGAATAGAAAAGTGGTTGCCAGGACCTGGGGCGGGGTGGGGAATAATATAACTTAAATGTTCTCATACACACAAAAAATGTAGATAAATATGTGAGGTGATGAGCAAGATAATTAACTAGATGGGGGGTATCCTCTGCAATGTATACATATATAAAATCATCATAATGTACACTTTAAACATCTTATGATTTTGTCAATTATATCTCAGTAAAGCTGCAGGGGGCGGGGAAGTAAAGAAAAGAAAATCCAGAAAGGGGAAGTGACTTGCCCAAGGTCTATCAGAAAATTCTAACAGAGTGGAGTCTTGATCTCAAATTTCTTGTCTCCCTGGCCAAAACTCATGTCACGGTGTTCAAGCCAAGTGGAAAGTTTCAAGGAGCCTTTATTTTTAATGTGCAATTGGCCAAAGGGAAGACTGGGCTCTGTTCCCAGAGAGTTATGAAGACTTGACACTAGCCTTGACTAGGCTTCTTCAACAGGCTCACCAATGGGGCGATGTGATGGGGGATGTGGGTAGTCACTGGCTCCTTGCATCAGTGAATGGTGACTGAATACCTGTGTGCCAGGTACCATGTTGGATGCTAGACACAGGAATAGTACAGTACCCTGTCCTCTCATCATAGTAGGGTATAGAGATCTCTAACCAGATCATCATGATGGAGTGATGAAACGATCAGTAGGTGCCTAGTCCAGACTATCATGATTTCCTAAATGAGGTGATACCCCTACCTGGCTTTGCCTCCCCCTTGAAGGCGCCCACTTTCACTTCTACTATCCCACTCTCTTCATTCCTTCCCTTACTATCTCCCTCCCTGGCCCAAGTATTCCCCAAATCCAAACTGCTTTCTTTTCATTTCCTCTACATAACTGACACATGCTGCCTTTTCTAACTTCACTAGGAGTTAAAGAAGATTTTTAAAAATACCAGAAATCTGGCTTCCACGGAACAAATTTTTGACCCTGGCATGGCCAGCAACTCAATCCCAAATGCGTTCTTGTCCCATAGAACCCAATTCATTTGCAGCCATCTGCATTTTGATGGCCACCCCTTCCTGAAAATTTATACCAGGCAGACATGCTGTTGCAAATGGTGAGTAAAAAATGGGTCTACTCTCCTCACCTCTTTCCACAAGAGGCTCAGAAACCCTGAACCCTTTATTCCATTTCCAAGAGCAAGTCAAGATTCTTCTCCTACAGAGTCACTTCCAGAAAGCTTTGGACACATGAAAACAGAAAGAGGGCTTTAGAAGAGAGGAGAGCATGGCAGGTATAGCACTTAGAGGGGGCACCATATTCAGAGATTGAGAAGCCTACACAGCAAATCCCCCTCACACCTATGATATGAAAATATCCTCACAATAATCTTTAATTAAAGAGATAGAAAGAGTCTCAAAGGGGCGAGACAACATGCCTAAGGAGAGAAGAATAAATACATATGGAGTGAGGACCACTGGTACAGCAGTGGACAGAATAATATCCCTCAGGTTTCCTGGGTCTTTATCACCAGAATCCATAAATATATTCTCTTACATGGCAAAAGGGACTTAGCAGATGTGATTAAGTTAAAGATGTTGAGATGGGGAGATTATCCTGGATTACCCTGGTGAGCCCAGTGTCATCACAAGGGTCCTTCCTTTTAAGAAAAAGAGGGAAGCAGGAGAGGTAGAATCTGAGTGATACAGCATGAGGAAAACTGCACTGCTCATTGCTGGCTTTGAAGCTGGGGAGAGTAGCCATGGAGCCAAGGAACACAGAGGCCTCCAGACATGGGGCGGGGGGGGGGAATTGGATTCTCTCCTGGGGCTCCCAGAAAGAAAAGTGGTCCTGCTAACACCTTAATTTTAGCCCAGTGAGACCCATGTTCAACTTCTAACCTCCAGAACTATAAGATCTACTGTTTTAAACCACTACATTTGTGGCAATTTGTGACAGCAGCAAAAGAACATTAAGCTTAGTACATAACAGAAGGCAAGAAGTCCACCTACAACATGGCCATTGGTGTCTCAGCAATCCCATGAACAAATGTCTTTCCCCCTTTCATGGATGAGAGCAGTGAGGCTCAGAGAGTTAAATGACTTGCTCCAGGCCACCCAGCTGGTCTTGGGTCTGAGTTCCTCAGAAGCAGAGATTCAGGGCTCATGATTTTTTGAGGGAGAACTCTTTAGGTAAAATCCATAGAGGAGTAAGAGAAGCAGAGACGGGAAGAGCATGAAGAGCAAGGTCTTGGGGCAAGTCCACGCTTGGCATGATGCACGGGTTGCTCTGGAACATTACTCAGCAAAGAAAGTTAGCCTCCATTCCCATCAATGGGCTCAGCCATTTGTACCCCATGCTGACTTGTCATTGGCTGACTGATGGCTGCCCTGAAGAATAGCTGGAGATAACACCCACCCCACCCCAGGCAAAGGGCGGTTCTCTGCAGGAGGAGCAGCTGTGAGCAGTCAGCAGCCACATTCACTTAGCTAGAAATGGGTAAGTCATAGTAGCGTCTACACAGGTATAGCTATGGACCCATCTCCTACAGGAGGAGTGAGAGAGATCACAGCCAGGAATATTTGTGGGCTGTTCAAAGAGTGATGTACACAATTACATGGAGAAGGGGCAGCACTAGCTTGAGTTGAGACACATGTCTATGCCCAGTTAGGTGCCAGGCAAAAAACTGAGTGCTTCTTTAGTACCCATGCCTCCCATCCAGAGCAGAGCCCAGTCAACATCTGGGCCTTGTCCTCGGCCTCACTGCCCTACAGGTAGAAGCTGCAGCCTCAGCATTCTGACAGCAGCGACTTGTTCTCCACCCTCCCTCCCCAGGTCCTGAGACCAGAGCCTCAAATAAAGTTCACAGTTCACAGTTCCCTCTTTTCCTTCCCATCCCCTCCCCTCTCTTTCTGAGCCTGTCCCTGAGCTGTTGATATCCAACTTGAACTAAACTGAAACTATGTTTCAACTTCCCATTTGATTTACCACAACCAGGTTGTTTCTCCAGGGGCAGTGATTGGGACTAGGATCTTGCTTCATTCCAGCCTGGTGCTCTGATGGCTGATAGTACAAGACATAAAAGCCATTACCAGGTCTAGGAGGAAACTGAGAGTTTCATTTTCTGCATGTTTTATGTGGCAGCAACTTTTGCTCCCATCAGGAACATTGGCACACATTTCATAGTCTGGCCTAATGGAGTAGAAATGTGCTCTCCAATGAGGCCTGTGCTGGGCCACAGGCAGTGCCGGGAAGGTCCAACCCATCAGCCCCATGCAGTGGTCTAATGGCCCATGATAGCTTGGTCTTCTTTTTCTTTCCTTTTATCAGGACAGGACAAAGGAGAGAGGCATCACAGGTGAGAGGGTGTTGGAAAGAGGCTGGAGGTCTGCCCAGAGGATGAGCAAGGTCGCCATATGGAAAGAGGTCTGCTGTCTTTGATGTCTTCTCAGCCCTTTCAGGATCCTGGGAGGACTGCTATGGGTCACCTGAGTTCACAGGAGGGGAAACTATGCCCAGACTGACCTCATGCCTTGCCATGGATACTGGTGCATGTCAGCTCTGGTCTCTTGATTCATGGGACCACTCTACCCTGGGCTCCAGTTCCTGAATCTAGTCCAGGCTGCCACTCCATGAGCTTTCTTTCCCTTGCAGACCAGCAGCCAACCAGGGGATGTGCTTCCCCACAGGAAAGGTGGAGACCAGGGCTGACTTTAAACCCCCCAGAGCAAAATGTCACACAGTTATTCTCCCTGCCCAGGCACATAGCCCCACCAAGATCCCCAGACATAGTGCTGGGAACCACTTTGTTCCAGAGTAAGGCTGACATCACTGCTGAGAGAAGTTCATCAGTGGCTGATTTGCCTGGGACAGAGATCCTGGCAGATGAAACACCCAGAGAGCTCCTGGGCTTGGCTGATGAACTTCAGAAGAGTCTGCCAAGTTACGCAGCACAGCAGGTGGTTGGTCTGCCCAGGGAGAGATCTGGCCACTTAATTACTAAAACTAGCTGCTTTTGTTGAGTTCTTACTATGTGCCACACACTGTGTAATGAGCTTTACATAAGTTGCCTCATGGCATCTGCATATTGGCCCTACAATGTAGAGGGAAATATCCCTATTTTACAGATGAGAAGCTAGTCCCCACTTGTGAAAGCCCATATGGTTTCATTGCACCCTCTTAACCCTCACATCAGAAAAGATGATCCTCCTGCCGTTTAAAAGAAAAGTGAGGCTCAGAGAGGTTAGGCAACTTGCCCAAAGTCCTCTAGTAGTGATGAATTCAGGTCACTGCAAGACTCATCCCTGGGTCTGCACAAGCCCAAGGCCTGAGCTTTTCCCACTGTGGCTCCCAAGAGGGTGCAGGGGCAGGAGGAGGGGGTTTCTATGTCCAGGACAGGGTCTACAACTGAACATCAGCCAGGGGAACTTGAATTTCCTCCCCACACATGCAATCCGTAGAGGGCAGCACCTGCCTGACAGCCAGGTCAACAAGAACACCGTTCTGGGAGGAAAAAAGCCCCACTCTGTCCCTGCCCAGGATACCGCTCTCCAGAGTCTGCACTGAGAACACATGCATCTCTTCAGCAGCTATTCACAGTATTCCTGCCAGATACTGTGCTAGTTTTAAGACACATGGACAGTTATCTGCAGAGCTCTGCTGAAGTTCCCCAGGTCTGCTGCCCCCTCTTTATTCTCCACTACATGCTCCCTCTCTTTCATACACTCCTGGAAACACACACTTGTGTACATGTGTGTGCACGCGCACGCGCACACACACACACACACACACACACACACACACACACTTCCCTAACCAGTCACCTCTAAACTAGGTCAGGCCCTTAAGCCAAAGTGAGGATGAACAAAGCAGATGGTGGGGTGTGGTGGTTCAGCAGACCAAGTCCTAGAAGAAGAGGACATAGAGGAGAGAAGGAGAGAGGACAGGTGTGGGCTGCTTAGGAAGAGGTTTCAGCTTCAGGGAGGCAGCAGGTACTCTCTGCAGGGATTCCAAGGTGTGAATCTGACACTGGACTCAGGCCATACTCAGGCAGTCCTGCAACCACTCAGGGGCAGCTCAGGGAGGCTGATATGAAAATATCCTCTTAACAATGGGATGATCTTGGAGATTACATGAGATGGAGCATGGATGTGAAAGGACTTCAGGGGTGTGAATCTTTTGTAGGGTGGTTACAGCTGCCTCTGCACCCATTCTACCTATTACAACAATATAGGCTGAGTGTGTGTTCTGTGCCAGGCACTGTTCTATGGCTTACCGTGAATTATTTCATGGCATCTTCAAGCCCACAATAGAGATAATGCTCTAATCATCAGCCCCATTTCAGGGCAAGAAACTGAGGCACAGTGCCTGAGGTTGGGGCAGAGCCAGGTTTAGAAGACCCCAGAACCTGTGCTTTTCCCTCTACCCAGCCCACTGACTCTGTGCCTCACTCTTGCTTTCCATCCTCAGAGCTCAGGGGCTCAGTGCCATGCCAGGGGGAAGGCACAGCTCTCTGCTTGCTCCGAATAGCAAGAAAGGCATTTGAGCTCACAGCAGGGAGAGTGGGAAAGAAGCCCCAAAAGGCTTTCTTGTACAGAAGCATCTCTCCCAGCTGGCTTCCCCTGAGAATTTTAAAACCAGTTAAGCACCATCTCCAGAAGGTCCCAGTTGAAATGTGCATCAATACCTGGGAAGTTCTCTCATTATGTCTTCAGCAAAGATTAGTCATTAGAGTTGGTTAATTAGAGGACTGACTAATTTTGAGAGGCAGGCATATAGAGGTGGGTCTGGGGGAAGAGCTCAGCACTATCCAAGGACAGATGAGGGCAATCCATGGGGGAGGAGAAGGATGGGGTATGGTCTATATCTCAGGTGCTGGGCAGTGGTTTGGGGAACACAGTGGAGTGAAAGGCAACAAT
Organism: Cynopterus sphinx; assembly: GCA_030015415.1. Lineage (NCBI taxonomy): Eukaryota > Metazoa > Chordata > Mammalia > Chiroptera > Pteropodidae > Cynopterus > Cynopterus sphinx. The sequence continues at coordinate 35,554,627 of CM057390.1, read as the reverse complement.
TTTCACATTGTTTTTTGAAGGAGAATTCAGTTTTTCATACATTTTCCTCAAAAGTGAAATATAGATCAAAGAGGAGGAAGTGTCTCTAACTGAAATGGAGATGAGGAAAAGGGGGAAAAGCTCTGATCACTCAACCCTCCATTATACTGTATTACGCATGATAGGGCATCAGGGCACCTCCAGGAGGGCATTTTCAAGCACCTCCAGGAACCCAGTTTGCAAGCCACTGGTTTTGATGTAAGAAGCAGTAACCCTGGAATCAATTCAGGTGATCTATAATCTAAATTCTCTCCTAACTATGACATTCTAGGTAGTTTGGGGAGAGAAATAAAAGGGGGTGGTCAGGGACAGCCAGGGATAGTCTTTACCGCTGAGTAAGGAATCAAGCTGAAGCTATGTGGCCAAAGAGGACCATGGACACATATCGGCATAGCCAAGCTTTATGATCACACTTCCCTTCTCCCCAAACCCTGTCCCTGAGCACAAGCACAGACCTCCATGGACATCTGGGATGGGTGCACAGGAGCTGGTAAGAAATTACAAAAGATGAGGTGTGGTGTTCAGTCTACAGGCTACCCCTGAGTCCCTGACTTCTCACAAAGGTTCCCCACATACAACCAGTCATTTCAGTAGATTGATATCACAAAGTCTTAAGTCAGCAGTCTGAGTTGGAGCCCACTTTTGCCACTTTCTGGCTGAGACTTCTAGGGCCATTAGGAAACATTATCACCTTTTCTCCCCTCAGAAACCCCATGTGGCCCAGAAGGCCCCCTTGTAAAGCTGAGAAAAGTGGGACTCAGTGAGATAAACTGACTCACCCGAGGTCATGTAGAGCCATAACATAACTAGGAACAGCTCTCTTCCCTGTGTGACTCCCACGAGGCTCAGATGCCCAGCCTGCAGGGTCATCAGCACTGGGTCAAGTTTTCTGAAATATGTTGGGGTGCACAGGCTCAAGGTTGGGGTTAGAGGCTGGCTCCAAAGAGTCAGTGGGTCAAGGCATGCGGGGAAGCCATGAGCAGCATGAGCCATCCTCAGGTGTTCAGCTCTGCACTGGCCACTGAGAAAAGAGAGCTTTGGCACATAGTAAGCAGGTTAGCAGGTGGACAAAAGCCATTGCTGCAGGCAAGCCAGCATTACCCAGACACCTCACTAAGTGCAAGACCCGAATCAGATACTGGCTCCGGACAAAGGGCTCCAGCCCTTGAAGTTGAGGAAGGACTGGGGTACTCTGCAGAAGGGAACTCAGACAGAATCCCTTGCCATGGCCTGGGCCTTTCCATCTAACCTCACACTCCAGGGCTGCATCGTGGAAGGATAGGCAGTTCTGGAGTCCATGTGGGAACCTAAATCCAGGGTCTAGGTGAGTCTTGAAAAAAAAGGAAAGGATGGGATGAGGACAATGAGCTGTTGCATCAAAGGGATGGAGCATGCATCAGGGATTCAGCGCTGGCAGGACTAAAAAGCAGATGACAATGGCATCCCCCAACTGAGCCTTCAACCTTGTCCCAAATTTCTTTCCCTGGCCAAGGCAGCCCAGGAGGCCCCACCCACAGCTGGAGAGGCTCCTCTGCATCTCTGGCTGTGTTGTCTCTTCCTGCTCATCCCTCCTCCTCTCCCACTGACTCAATTATTCATCAAGTGGAGTTCTCAGCATTGGAGTTAATCCTTCTTCTCAGCTCCCAACCCCTGCTCCCCTCCCCACCCCCTCCCCTTAAGTTTGGAGTGAGGAAGAAAACGCTAGCAGGTTCAATGTGGTGTTGATTAGCATATTGATCCTGGCTACAATCCTCACAGTTGCTGCCTAAGCATCAATCACTGCCAGGTGAGGCAGGCTGGAGACTGGCCCCTCGCTGGGTCCAGACCAAAGTGTGCTGAAGCTGCTCTCCAGAGGAAAGTAGGGAAGGGGCAGGGTCAGCCCCTGGTGGTCAGAGGTGTATTCAGCAGTGCATTCAGTAGTGCAGTGGGGGCCAGGGTTATTGCCACTTTTAATCCTGAACACCTCACTCTTCTTCCTACCTCCTGTTCCTCACAACTCTCTTCTCTTTGCCCTGTGACTCACTGATTCATGTCTGCCTTTATCTGGTTATTCTGGCTAATAGCAGTTTCTACCATTTACAGAACACCTCCAGTATGCTAGTCCTCTGTGAGGAGTTTTCATTCACATGGCAGTCCAACAAAGTTCTCATTAGCATTCCACTTTCCTATCTGAAGACACTGAGGCTTAAAGAGGTAAGTTAAAATAAGGCTGCTAAGCAGAGGAGAGGCCAGATCTGAAGGCCACTTTTCCACCAGGCTTCACCACATCTCCAGCAAAGGAGCAGTGACATTAACAGAGCCACTATGTGCCAGAAACACATTCTCTCACTGACAGCATGTATTTATCTTGTGATGTAGAGGATCATTGTCTTCATTTTACAGATGATGACACGTAAGTAACTTGTCTTCAGTTCCACAACTAGGAAGCAGCAGAGTGGGGATTCAAACTCTAGTTTGTGAAACTCCAGAGCCAAGATCCTTATATTTACATGGGAATTCAACAAAGCAGTTTCATTGATACTTTCATCTTTTCTCTTCATACTTAGTCTGAAAGAAAGCTGGTATTTTATCCTCATTTTTTAAATAAGGAAACTGAAGCATGGTTTAGTTTAAGTGGCTAGAGTTGGCAGAACTTGGACTCCAGCCTAGGTCTACTGACTCCTGATGTTCTTGTGTCAAACCCACCCCACTTCCACGGGATGGACTGCTGCCTTGCCTCCACCTGCTGCTTGACATCTATGGAGGCCCCGAAACCCATTCTCCTCCTCTTACAGAAAGTGTTCTTGGATTTGCCATAGAATAGCAATTTCCTTAAGCCTTTCTGTTTCTCTCTAGAGCACAAACCAAGGACTGGAGCATCTCTCTCTTCATGGATTCAGTTTCTCTCCAGAAATGAATGAGATATGCTCATTTCTACTTCAAGCCTTCACTCTGGCCCTTTTCCCTGCCTGGATTCCCCCCACCCCCTACCCTCTGCCAGGTCTCCCATCTTTCCTACCTGCACTCTCCACTCAGGTACACTTCTTTCAGGAAGCCCAAGCCCACTAGCCCCCATCATTCTGGCAAGTACATCAGGAGGCTGAACGTCTAATCCCACCACACAGCTCATTGGCCTTTGCAAGCCATTTCTACTCCCAATTTCCTCACCTGCGCCCCTTATGAGAACCACTCAGAAACTTGTAAACAATTCAGATCCCAGGGTGCCACTCCTGAAGTTCTGATTCAATAGATCTGAGATGAAGCCCAGGCAGCTGCATTTTAAGAAGCAGCCACGTTTTTATTTAACAAGTATTTATTGGATGTCTATTATTGGAAGTCCAGTACAGACTTTGGAGCCAGACTGTTTGGGTTCAAACCTAGCCCTATCTCTCTCTGGGTGGCCTTGGGGGTGTTGCTGAAGTTCTCTGTACCTAGGCAGCACCACTCTCACTTGTCCTACGATGTGCAGGTTTGTAGAGGGTGAGTGTGATGTAGAAGCTAGATGTGTGAGGAGCACCCTCTGCGCACTGCATTGGTCAAGCTCTGCCAGGTTGAATGGCCTTCAGAGTCCCTCCACAGACCCTGGTATTCAATTGTGCCTTTCAGGTGTTCTTTATAAGAGATTTTTTTTCCATTTACTGGCATCCCCCCAACCCTCGAGTTCCTGTAAGGCAGAGCCAAGGCTCCCTCCACCTCCAGACTGCTCCCCTGCCCCCAGGAGAGGATTCTGTATAGCATTTGTGGCCCAACAGGCATTAAGTTGTTTGATCAGAGAGTGCCAGGCACCCCATCTGCTCCCAATTCCACTTTCTCCCACCTTCAAAGGCAGGCAGGAAAGCAGATAGCAGCCATCCCAACACCAGCCCTGAAGTTAACACTTGTGGTAGTGCTAGGACTAAAAAGCAGCTATGATTGCAAATTGATCTGTTGTGCACTGAGCTTGCAGGGTCCTAAGGAGAATGGGAGCCCAGACTCAATCTCAGCCTTTGCTTATGGACTATCCCTGGGTTCTCCTGTTCTTCCTTCCTCCTCCAGAGTCAGCTTGGAGCTCAATGTGGAATAGAACAGCTAAAACAGCAGGTGATTTAAAATTTTATTTTCTTTTGGTTTATAATTGTATAGTTTGAGGTGGATCTGGAAGCAAAGGACAGACCATTTGCCTCTTTCATCTGGCTTGGGGACATATATTTGCATTTCCCCAGGCTACCAGTACAGGAGGCACCCAAGGACCTGGTAAGGGAAGCCTATCCTGCGTTCCCTTTTAAAAGCTTACCCAAGATGTAGTTCTATGATTAGAACAGTTAGAGTCAGGTTCTGCAAACTCTACACTGAGCCCAAGTGTTCTGAGTCCTCTTCCCTTTTCAGCCCAGCACTGTACTAGGTGCTAGAATGGCAGTGGAAGGAAAAATGGGTCACATGAATGCCTAGTGCCTAACGAACATGCAAAGCCCCTAGCTCTGTGCCTAATTGTCACCTTCTCCCTTGGGGTCTCTAGCTGACCCATACTCAGGCTTTAAGCCAGGCTGCTTCTCTGCCACCCTGGTTCCAGTTTGGCCATATGATTGTCCCCTTAGGTCCCTACAGCTCAGTCACAACAGAGGCCTGGTGGTGTGGAGTTAGCCCAGGAAAAACTCACACACCATATCTCAGGAAGCCAAGGACTTATAAGGCACAGTGATTCAAGGTGAGGGCCTATACAGGGTCCCCCCCACACACACACGCACTGATCTCCTCTGTCTCCATTTCAGCTGCACTCAGAAACTTAAGAACCAGGCTGCAAACTGAACACTGGCTCTTCTTAACTACATGACTTCTAAAAGCTTCTTGACCCCTCTAAAGCTTAGTTCCTCATCTGAACAGTAGATGTACAGATACTTCCTCATATGGTATAATGAGAGATGAACCCCACAGACAGGCCTGAGCACATAGTATCAGCTCAATTAACAATAGCTTTTTCCTGTTCTCCACCTTTAACCACTGCTGTCCAGGAATGCTTCCCAGACACACAGGCTCCTACAGATCCAGGCAAGTTGTCATTCTTGCCTATCAAGGTAAATTTCTCTGTTCCAATTATCTGTCAAAGGACCATCTTTTTCTCTAGATGACTAACAACAGCAGTGTCATCCTGCTTTTAGGGGAAATGCTGCAAGCTTTTGCAGACAACTTTATTCTAACAGATCACCTCCCATTGAACCAAGCTTTCAGACAGGGTCTACCCCCATACTGCATACAGTAGGAGGAATACATATGATCTATATCCTGATGAGGAGATATTTTAAGTAAAAGAAATGGCCACTGCTCTCTGCTTTGTGGTCATCTACTGAGTATCAACATGCAGTTGGCACAGTGTTTGGCCATGGGAAGGAGCATTGACATGAGAGTCCTGCTCTGAGGACTGGTTGCCACATGGAGAAAGCCAGGTCAGAGCTACTGGAGGCACCACTAGACACTGGGAAAAGAAAAACTTCCTGGATAATGAACTGTTCCAGCTGAGATTCAAAGGATGAGAATGGATTCTATAGGCAGCTGCCAGAAGGAAGGGCATTCGGGGCAAAGGGCAGAGCTGGTTCAGAAACTCTCATGGCTGCACTGAATTCAACCATAAGCTATTGAGGTCCTAGGCTGGGGCTGAGTGGCTGGAGGCAGGGTTGGTGGGCATTGGAGACACAAGTGGAATAATTCATGGTCCCCACACCCGAAGAGAAGATGAGACTCAACGGGGACCAATACAATGTGCAGAAGGAAATGGAAGTTAGAGAATAGTTCTGACAGGGTGAGGCAAGAGGGAAGGGATTTGGGAAAGCTTTGGGGAGAAAGTGTGGTTCACATAAGCCCTGGAGAAAGGGGGGAGCGTGAGAGATCCTAGGGCAGAGCAGAGCACCAGATGACACAAAATCACAGGTTGCAGTGCATGCATATCTGAGTGCAAATAACTGATCACCCAGGGTAAACCAATGTCAGTCTCTGAGGGATAGTGCGGAATAGCAATGGCCACACATATTAGGGTAAATTGAGAAGGGCTTAATAAAGGGACATTTATAAATGTCTTGGCAATGTGTAGAGGGAAGCAGACCTATTACCACCTTGAGGTCTAAAGAGAGGCATGGTTTCCAGAACCATGTGAGGAACACAGATCTTCAGTCAAAGGACAGGGCCAGCCGAAGCCCACCCTGTGGGGAGAGACTAGAATAAAGAAGACCTCGACTATTTCCCATTTCCTCAGATGCCTCCTGGGGCTCCACACTGGCAGGACCCAGGGGCATCCAAAGGCACAGGATCAGCCTCCTTGGAGCAGAGAGTTGGGTGAAAGGGTGGAAAATAACCTGATGCAGGGCAGATGGAAGTAACTTGCACCTGTAACATCTCTGATTCTGAGAGTGCTCCTCAGAAAGTGGAGCATAATCATTACAGAATCTCACAGAGTTCTTGAAAGAATCATGTGAGATAGCAATGGCAAAAAGCTTTGTACCAGGGTAATCACTGCTTCTTACCTTGGGCCTACTGGGTATCATTCTTCAGAACCAATCCTTGCAGAATTCACAAAAGAAATCATTTTACAACTAAGAAAACAAGTTCAAAGAGCTTATGTCACTTCTCTTTATTGGTCACCTCCTTACTTTGCAGATGACAGACACTCAAGTCAAACTGGCTTTAGTATAAGAGAAAAAAAAAAACAATTGGCTCACATAAGTGAACTGTCTAGGAATAGATGTGGTTTCAGTGTTTCAGGCAAGGCTGTGTCCAGGCACTCAGTCATGGTTGTTGAGTATCTGTTTTCTCTGTCTTTTAGCTCTGCTCCCCTGTGTTGGCTTTACTCTTGGGAAGAGTCTCCCCAAACAGAGACAAAGCACCTTCAGGTACACCTTTATCAGCTTAGACATACCAAGGAAAATAGAGCCCTTCCCAGAATTTCCAACAAATGTCCTAAAGCTTACTTCCCCATCTCTGCACCAATCCCTGTGGCCGGGGCAATGATTGAGGCCTAGATCAGACACCTTCCCTGAAGCCAGGAAATCAGGCCAATGTGGCTGAGAAAAGTCTGGGAAAGGGCAGAATAAACAGAGAGCTGACAACACAAACAAAAGAAGATGATGGGACAGACAGAAATATCAAGAGGGGGAAGAAATGTGCACTACCATTCCTAAGTCACACAGCCATGAGCAGCCCATCCAGGCTCCAGTCTAGCTGTTCAACTTCCAAGCTCTTTTGGTTTGGAGATTTTGTCATTGCTGTTAGCTTATTTGCATATTGTTGGGCTTTAACACTGCATCCTATGCCCAGGAAGTGTGCCGGAAAGACAGGGTCATGCAGGGCATGGAAGGGGGAGTGACAAGAAAGGCAGGGGCCAACTGATGGATCTCAAGGCCCCAACCAAGTAGTGTGGGTGTTGGAAGCCCACAGTGTTCAAGCCAGTTGCTCTGGGGCTCACTCTCTCCTGAGGGTGCTGGCCCCTACATTTTAGACCTATGGCCACAAGATCAGCCCTGAGCCCCCAGAAGCCTGCAGGCTGACATACTTGGGACCCATGCCCTGAAAAGTCCTCCTGCAGGGGTAACCTGCAGGCCTGGAAGTAGACAGCCAGACCCACTGAGGACTCTGGCGGAGGGTGGAGGCCCAGACCCTCCACTGCCAGTGTGCATGGTCTCTTGCATGCACTTCCATTCATTTGATTCTTCCTTTTTAAGAGCCTTTGCCTGATGTATGAAGCACCAACATCACTTCACACTTATACTACATTCACTTCTCATTTGAAGGCCTTCTCTACCTCCTCATAAAGGCATGGAGCTATGTATGTGAGTGTACACAATGACATGTGGCAGAAGAGCCCTCTCTTCTCTGGGGTGGTGACACCATCTGGGGGTAGCCAACAAGAGTGCATTTTCAGGGTCTTGGTTCCCTAGCCTCTCTCCAGCCCTGGTCTTTTCTTCCTTTATCATCCTTCTGAGGCTCCAGAAACCTAAAGATAGGATAGGAAATGGAATTGAATGTGAAAGCATACCAGGACCTAAAAGAGAAAAGTGGGGAGAAAGGAAAGGTGATAGAAAGAAGAGAGGGAGAAAGGAAGCATGGACAGAGGGGGAGGGAAAGAGGCCAAAGGCAAAAAGAAAGGCAGTGGAAGAGGAGAAAGGCAGGTGGGTTCAGAGCCAGCAGGGAGAGATGAAAACACATGCTGGCCAGGTTATGTCCAAAGCAGGAGCCCTAGAAGACCAGAGGCCATGATCTCCCAGGAAACTCAGGATGGCATCTGCAGCTAGACAGCAACCAGAGGGAGAGGACGCAGGAGGTTGGGTCTGGGGACTCAGGAGGAGCAGGACCAACAGGGCTGTGGGCAATGAGCATGTCTTGGCCTGGACTGGGAGATAGATGCCCCCCTTCTAGCCTCTCTGGCATTGCCTCCCCCTAACCTACAACCACCCCTCCCCAGAGGGCTGAGTTTCAGCACATAAAGTATAAATGGATATGACAGGATCCCTGCCCTTCCAAGCTTTCTGCCTTGTTCCTAGCTGGTATGCTCATGCCCTTGAGGCCTCTGCAGTGCCTTTCTCCATTGGGGCCCTACCAGCCCTGCCCCCATTACAGCCAGATCCATAGCCAGAAACTGAGTGCTAGTATCAGAGCAAGAAGGAGGTCCTTCCACCCCACTTTTACCCAGAGCAAGGAGCTTGAAGTCCTTGCTGCCCTGGCAATCCCAAGAGCCCCTCACCCTCAAGGGTATGAAAGCGGCAAATTTCAGGTGTGAACAAATGTTTTGTAGAGAATCGCAATTCCAGCTTGATGTTCCTGGATAAGAAGGAGTTGGGCCTATGCAGTTGTTTGTCTGGAGTCCTTGGATACTGCCTACTTAATAAATGCTGCTTCCCAGCTACTACCTGTGGTCCCCTGACTATGAGCTTCCCACTATTCCAGAGATGCCTGACCTGACAGGGCACAGGAGGCCAACATGTATCGGGACCCACTGGACACCTAGAGCTTCCTTTTCTCCTGCCTTCAACCCTCCAACCTCTGGGTCTGCCCATCGGCTCTTCCTCTAGGATGACCACTAGTGGGCTGGGGGGTGGGGGTGGGGTGAGGTGAGCCAGTCATTACTACAAGCCAAGAAAATCCCCACACCAAAAACCTGAAAGAAATAGATGTTGCACACCTCCATGGCCCAGTGCTAAGCCAAGGAGAGAGGAGGTTTTACATTCAGCCCCACTCTGCACCATTCAGCATGGGACAAAATTATCACTCCCTACATCTCTGCTTTTTCTAAAAACCAATTTTGCAGCATTTTCAAGCCTAAGGAGTATGTGTGTGTGTGCATGTGTGTACATGTACTAATTCATGCATACTCACATGCTCACCACATGTATGGTTCTGTACACAATGACCCCAACCCCCTAACTCTCATGTACACACACTTCCAGTGTACACACACCACTGTGTTCACATACCCTCATGCATTAACACCTTGTTCATTCACAACCATGCACATACACTCCATGCATTTCTACACCATTCAGTCACCATCTCAGGAAGTCCATCACAAAGTCACATACACACTCTCACATCCTAGCTACCACATGTATGCACACCAGTATTTGGTCACTCTCAGATACCTTCAGAGTCTGCGTAGCAGCCTAGGGCCTCTCTGAGAAGTCCCTTCATCTCGCTCAGAGCAAATTCCCATATGAGCCAAGTCAGTCACACACCTGCATTCCAATACCCACTCTGCCCCAGACTCACTCCAGACACTTCCATCCTCACAGTCAGCCATGACTCACTCCACCCAACATTTGAGACACATGCAGGATTGCCCATTCTGCCCTTTTTCTCTATTCATTTACAAACTCTTTTAAAAACAATGTGTATATTTCTCTGTTTACAAGGCACTCTTAGGTAAATTATCTTATTTATATCTCACAATAACCCCAAGAAGTGAGATTATTAATACCTTTTACTATGAGGACATAAAAGCTCTGGGAGGCTAAGGAACTTCCCAGGGTCACGTGGGTTGTATGTAGCCAAGATGGGCTTGCATCCTTGTCTGTCTGATTCCAAATATTATGCTTATCCTCATAGGCTTGTCACTAACCAACAAGGAACCTCGGTACAAACTAGGAAAAGGTGTCTCTCTAGGTAGACACAGCCCTGTGCCAGGCTGCCTTCCTTGGCAACCAGACTTGGGCTCAAAGTCAGATTTCTCTCACCTCTTTTAGATGGGTGCCTGTATGCTGACGGGCATCAGGACAACCAGGCTCCACAGTCCCGCTCTGCCCACCTACCTCCTGAGGGGTTCCCCCATCTGCAGGATGTTCCTCTTTTCCTCTGTGCCCTAGGCAGGGTCCCTTCCCCCAAACACTTCCGAAGTCTAGGGCCTCACTTGAATTTGACCCCAAACCAACTGCCCTGAACATTAGAAGCTCCTGTTGCTGCGACCCTGAAGGAGGGTCCCATAGACAGTGCCAAGACACGGACTCACCCTCTGGGGCCCCAGTCTCCCACTATGCCTGGCTCCCTGCTCCCCTCCCACACAGCTTCAATGTCAGTGCACAGAGGCACCTTACCCCTTCAGAGTCCCTCAGCTTTGATTCCCTCCTTTTGGGGAATTTTCTGGGGTATCACATGTTGTTTGGTAAATAAATCAAGGGCAACAAGAATAATATACCTGTCAAACAGCAGCCAGCTTCCACTTTCTGCTGTCAGCCCTGCCCAGCCATGCCGTCCTGAGCTTACTGACACATTGCCACAAGCAATACCCTCAGATGACAGGAGGGCTTCCAACTAGAGGACTCCGCATCAGTTGATGCATGCTGCAACACAGAACTGAAGATGAACTTCCCATGGAAGACCTGATAGGAGAGCAGCTGAGACAAGGTTGGGCTATCTGGGAGGGCAGGGGAGTCATAAGTAGGGGGTTTAGAATAGTCCTTTGATCTCCACATGAGGGGGTCAAGAAGGGTCCTCATACCCCATCACTACAGGAATGTTTAACACTGGTCCTTCCTGATAAACAAGCATGCACAGCATTGAGAAATTCTGAGAACTGGGGTTAGAAAGGATCTGGGGGTCATGGATTATAGCCCTCTGCCCCTGGCTGAACTACTCTTTCATCATCACAGGTGTTGGGAGGTTAGCAGGTCTTAAAAGGCCTTCCCGAGAAAGCCTCACCCAGTTCGGCCACAACAAGCATTTTAGTTAAGAAGCCCTTTCTCTGGTATAACCTACTACTGCGGCTTTAGGCCATCTGCTCTGCTCTGACCTTGCAGAACAGGTTAGTGATGAACCTTTACTTTCCAAGGCCTTTTGCCACCCTTGCACACCCAAACCAGCCTTCCAGCTTTCTCATCCTCAGAGAAGCTCTGTCTCTCCTCCTGAGTCTTCATAGCCTCACTTATAACCCTCCCCAAGCTTTTAGTGCTCCTCAATGGCTCAGCTGTGGAGTTCTGGTGGACACAGGCCTCCCTGGACATTCTCAGGACACCTGGAACTTTTACACACCATTCCTTTGGGGGTACAAGGCAAGGTGTCCCCACTGCCAGCTCCCCATACCAGGTCAATTTGGGTAGAAGATGCTCTGGAAATTGGACACCCCAGGCAGACAATATTCTGAAAATTGTTCCTTCCTCTGGATTTGGCACATAAGAAAGAGTCAAGCATGGGCCCTATGGCTGAATGGTGATACAGAATGCATGACTGTAGATAGTCTGCAGAATGGAGGCAGAACTTCTCCTGGAGGATTTTGTTGTTAATTCAAAGATGAGAGAACCTCCTCTGAGTGTAGGACCTGGCCCCCAAACAGGAGGCCACTAAACAGTGTCCCAGACTCCAAATGCTGCTGTCCTTTCTCTATGGCCCTTCCACATCCTACTTCAAACCAGAGCCAAGCTGTTACCTGCATTTGCCTCAAAGCACTGAGCGAGTACCTATAACCCCAGGGAAGTCCTACCTCCAAATCCCATACCCTCAGCATAGACATTCCAAAGTGGAAGGGTTTGGAGATCTTCCAATTTGATTTCTCATCTTCACAGTGGAGAAAACTGAGGCCAAATAGAGTATGGAACCTACTGAGGAGGTGAAGTATGATGAGTGATCTCTGGCAAAACACCTCTTTTCTGAGCTTCAGTTTCCTTATCTGAAAATGAGAAGAGAAGACCTGTATCATAGTCAATGGCAAGTACACTGCATAAGAATAAAACTTTTTTCTTTTTGTTACTGCTAGACCTTCAATGCCAAGAATTATGGTATTTTTATTAAAATATATTGTATTGATATATGACATTGTATAAATTTAAAGTGTTCAATATGTTAATTTGATACACTACCTATTGTAATATAATTGCCATTGTAGCAATAATTAGTATATCTACATAATTATCATTTTTATAGTAGATATTTTTCAATAGTAACATCTTCTAATAAAAGAATGTTAAGCACTTTGTAAGTCTTCATTAAATGTTAACCACTGTTAATCCAAATCACAGGTAAGTTAGTGGGGAAACCCAGGTTTCCTGACTCCTCATGCCAGGCCACTGTCCAGCTTTTCTCTGTCCCACTTACATGGCTTCTCTCCTTCTGCTCATCCCTCAGCCCTGCACCCCAGCCTCTGTCCTCTCCTTCGGTAATTGGCAATGGGGCAGGAAAGAGGGAATCTTTATTAAAGAAAGGGGGGCCTGAGCCAAGCCACCACCTTGTCACTACCCAATGAAGAGCATGGACAGAGCAGCAGGACCTGATGAAGCACACTGTTTCCATGTTGTACAAAGGAACCAAAATAAACACAAACAAATTTGGCACAGGATGGGCCAGTCCCTCTCTGCCCTTCCTGCTGAGCCACTGCTGTTTGCTCTTGGATATGAGGATGGGTAACTCCTAACCACCTACTGAGCTGGGAGGCCTTCTCAGCCCAGGCCTCCAACACAGATCCAGAGAGCCAGGGAGACAAGAGACTCACACTCTTATTCCTAGTTCTGGGGCCCTAGAGCTTTCCAGGTAAAGCCTTTCCTTAGCTGTGCTGTGTGGGATTGAGATCAGCTCCTGTCCCCTCAATGTGCAGCACATATATCCAGAGAGGTTATGGAACATCAATTGGAAGGCAGGGGTAGTAGGGCCATCCAGGGGAGGCTGGTAAACAGACCGCCAACTTGTGTTGTGAGAGTTACCTTCTCAGTGCCAGGGTGCACCTTGGAGCACAACTGAGCAGGAGGCTCCAGGCACAGCTCTTACTCAGTTCAGACCAGGGAAATGGACAGAGAACAGAGGGACACTGTCCAAGCCTCCATGCTGGTGATTGTATCCATGAATGCTTTCTCCCCACATGTCTCCATATAAAGTGCTCTCAGATCTTTTCCGTATCCCTCTCTTTGAACAATAAACTGGTTGCTGCCCAAGAAATGGAGTTAGGCACTAATGGGGAACAAGTGTGTTAAGCTGATGAGTTAGGCAGATGTTGGGACAATGGCACATCTGAATCTCCATATACTCCCTCCATGCACCCTAGTGAGGAACATGCACACTGGCTGTCAGAGGGCTGGGAATGTCTGGACAGGACCAGGCAGGGAGCCTCAATTATTGACCGACACATATGCCCTCGAGCACCTCAAGGGAGGAAAATGCATCAAATTTGGAAGCCACAGGTTCCCACACATGTATTCTTCCTCAACACAGCTCCTCCCAGCATGTATATGCACACAAGGCCAAGGAAGCAGAGGATCACGATCAGATGAACAAGGAATTAAAGCTAGAATAAAATCAAGCAGGGCTCATAGCAGGGCTACACAGGACATGCCTTTTTACAATGCACACAAAGATGCTGCACCTCAGCTGCAGTCCTGGTATGGTAATCCTCTTTAATTCCTGGTGACCCTGCTTAAGCAGCACCTCTTCTGGGAAGCCTCCCTGAAATCCCCATCTAGTCCTTTCTCCCTCTCTGCAGAAAGCAAAACTACAGCACCAGACATGGTGTGGAATCCAATCAAAATACTTTCTTTAGTCAGGTGAATTTTACATGTACGATAAACAAGTGCATTCACACACAAAGACAGTGATCTGCCTCCTGCCCTCAAGTTCCAGCTTCAAATGCTGTTATTGTTCTGCTTTGTCAGCATTGACTGAGGGTGCTTGCCAGCTTGTCGTGTAGTCAAATGTGGCCAAGTAGAAAGTCAGTCCTCCCCTAGTGTCCTACACAGACTCTTGGGACAGTTTGTGTTTAAGAGTACAGGTGGTGGAGTAGAGAGATTTGCCCTGATTCTAGCTTGGATAGCATGTAGCTGTGAAACTTCATCACGTACCTCCATCTCTGTGCTAGGGCTCCTTATCTACCCATGGAACACTAGTCAGAAATACTTCACAGTGTGTTATAAAAATTAAATGAAATCATGACATGAAGCACGCTCTCAGTAATGGTTGTTTCCATTATTTTTCCTTTGTAAAGAATTCAAATGATGTAGCTGAGGGCAGATTTTAGCTCAGTAAACCAGGAGTTTTTTCTAACATGTCCAGTCTCTCTAGGCAATGTCATCCTCCAATTCAGGGCAGAACAGGAGAAGCCTGGGCAGGCTCTGTCTTGCTAAGACCTGGAACCTGCGTAGAACAGTAACAGTCTCCATACCTGCCCACTCTCACTCTCACAGAGAGCCCACCCTCATGCTTTGTGCAGTGCACACAGCTCTGACAGGGCCCTGGCTGTCCCCCACCCTCAAACACACACCATGTGGCCTATAGGACACTTTATGGTGCACTGGGTCTGAGCATGAGGAGACTGGAGAGAGTGTAGCTGGAAAGACGGGGCAGCCCTGGTGGAAAACGTGAGGGCCCCACAGAAATATGCCAACCCCAGCCTGTGGTCACATGGATGCCCTCAGAAAAAGCAAGGCTGGGCTGGGTTTAGCCCAAAATGCCTGCCCCAGCCAGAGACTTCTGGAGGGCATAGGCCTTCTCAGGTTCCAGGTCCACTGTGCTACTCGCATGTTCTGCACATGTGTACCACTAGACTAGAAGCTGTCTTGTCTAGGATTTCTGAATCTGATGACTATGGGAGCTTTCCAAGGGGTCTGCAGATCCCATAAATAGTGGGTAAGAGTGTGTATGTGTGCACACAGGCTCTTGTCCATACATGTGCACACGTGTGCCTTTGGACAAGGAGAGGGTCTATTGCTTATATCAGATTTTCAAATGATCTATTACTTAAAAAGCTAAGAATTGTTATATTATTAGTTCATTTTGCAGTTGAGGAAAGTAGAGCCTCTTAAAGATCAACTCTCAATCTATTTTCCTTGAGGAGCCCGAGCTCCTTAGCTGGAATGCAGAGAGGACCAGAAGGGTCTTCCCTATGGACCCATATAGGGCTGACCCAGTCTCAGCCCCTCTCTCTCTTTCTGGAATGACAGCCTCACCCTCTCATTTTTCTACCTTCTACACACTCACTGACCACTCCTACTGTGGGGCAGGAGCCCTCTCACAAGCCATTCTGCCAGGCCCTTGTGAAGGACAGAGGAGAAAAAGGAAGTGCTTCTAGCATGACCTCCACCCTGCCAGCCACAGGCATTGGGAGTTGGGCCAAGAAGCCAGGACATATGTGTGCAGCTGTACCCCTTGGCACACCTACCTCAACAGCCCTCCCAGCCTCCTGCCTGCCACTGAGAGTGATGAGTTTATCTCTACAGGAAAGAGAGGTGTACCTAACAGCAGAGATGACTCTGGCTGAACTCTTCTTTTTGTGGCTCCCTGGGGAAGGGCTGGAAGAGATGTTATCACTCCTATCAGTCAGGGAAGGGAAAGGAAGGTAAAGGTAAAGGGAAAGGAAGAGAAGGGAAGGGAAGGGAAGGGAAGGGAAGGGAAGGGAAGGGAAGGGAAGGGAAGGGAAGGGGAAGGGGAAGGGGAAGGGGAAGGGGAAGGGGAAGAAAAGGAAAGGAAAGGAAAGGAAAGGAAAGGAAAGGAAAGGAAAGGAAAGGAAAGGAAAGGAAAGGAGCCCATGAGCTCAACGTGGTACTCTAGACAACTGAGGGCATTGTAAACATCCCACAGGCAGGTGAGCGCCAGGGCCCTGGGGACACAGGAAATGAAAAATAACTCACCTGAACCAGCCCCAAATTACTACCCTCAAGGAAAATAAATAAATAACAATAAATAAAGAAACCAAGCAACCCATGCACTGCTTCTAGATCCTGATGCTTGAACAGACCTCTAAAATTTGGGTAGTGTCAGCAGTTTGAGGATGAAGGATACATTTGGGAGAGAAGAGACACATCTTGACCATTCCTGTGGGTTCCCCAGGGGACCTCATCTCCAGGACCTTTTTTATCACACTCCCCCCATGTTGGCTCTTACCACAGGGCTGCCTGCTTTTCCCAGGGCCTCCCCATTGCTTGATCCACCCCTACCCAGGCAGTCAGGGCTGATGGGCATGCCCTCTTAGGCAATCTTGGGTCTGCATAAAGGAAGATAGGGCCAAGGAGTAGGAAGAGTTGAGATGCAAGGCCCATATCTTTGGGCAGCCTGGCCTATTTGCCCAGTGGTGTGCCTGGTACTGGAATAGGGGCTGAGGCAATAGTACCTCCAATGTTTGGATGAATAAAAGTCAGGCAGGAGAGGAGTTGAGAGGTCATGTGGGTCTCTCAGTTGGGGAAATGGAAACCAAAGAGAAAGGTGACCAGAATCAGGGCATGCTGACTTTCCATCCAGAGCACTATGGTCAGAGGGAAAAGAAATCTTTCCAAGCAGCAGCCATTGTAACCAGTCACAGTTCATCAGCTGTGCAGTGGAGAGGTCCCCGGGGTTACTACAACCAGCAAAGTCTTCCTGGACAAGGTGCCCTCTGCACCTCCTGGCTCTTCCATTTAAGCCCTGTTTCCCCTTCTCTATGTCTCTCTTCAGCCCACCCTGTGAGCAGCCCAAAAGACGGAGGGTGGGCAGTACTTGGTGCTGACAGCTTCTGCCCAGGGCTGGGGCATTCCAGGTCCTAGCCTGCTCCTTCCTGACCACCTCAGTTTTACACGTGTTGTCGAGCAAAAAGCTATGTACTGCAATATAAGAAGCAAGGTCTTTATGGTACTTACTGTGTAGCCTCAGAAAAGACACTAGACATCACTGAGCTTCTGTTCCTTAGCTGTGAATGAAATAGAAATGTAATGATTGCCCGGTTGCATTGTTATAAGAATTAGAGGTAGTGCATGTAAAGAACCTGGAATACCCCAGACCCTCCATAAATGGCTATTATTATTATCTTTGTTGTAACATTCAGGGAGGAGGGGATAAAGCACCATGTGCTCCCAACCAGGCAACCAGAGAGGACTTCAGGGATGAAACCCTTCAGAGAAGACAAGACACTTCATTCATGCAGGTAAACTCTCCATCAGCACTAGGCCTTGTGGTTCTGCCCAGCTTCCTCCAGCATAGCCTAACATGAAAAATGTAAAGTTAGCCCAGCCAGGGTTTGTGGAAATGGGGAGAGTCTGAGGAGTGGGCTAGTCCCCAAAATTCCTTTTCCATTTTTCTTGGCATAAGCCATAGAACATGATGGCTGAGAGGGACCTCAGAAACCATTCAGTTCCATGTCCCCCTTCTCATTTAACAGAGGAGGAAACTAAGACCCAGAGAGTAGCAGTGTCTTGTTTAAGATCACCCAAGAATTGAGACCAAAGCTCCCGTCCCCTGGTCCTGTGTTCTGTCCACCTCTCAAAGCTAGCTGCCATCCTGGTCCCACCCAAAGGCATACCACTGCCTCCTTAACCACTTTCTTAGAAGCCTGGATTTTTCTAATCTGAAAGATTACCTGTTTACAAGCGAGGCTTCTGGGAGGAGACAGAATGAATCAGGAAACAGAACAGGACATAGGCATCTTCACCCAAGAGAGCATCAGTGTTAAAAGGCCTGTGACCCACCCCCACACCTTTGGGGAGTCTTAGTGTAAGGTGAGTTTTAGTCCTGCCTCTGCCACTGACTCTCTGTGGGGACCAAGTCACCTCTCTGGGTCTGTTTGAATCAAACAGGTGAATTTTAAACTTTTTTTTAGAATTGGAACTTTTTTAAAAAAGTTGATTTTAAAAAAAGATGATTGTATTAACTTTCTAGCCATAACAAACTACTACAAACTAGGTGATAACAACAGAAATGTATTCTCTCATAGTTCCTGAGACCAGAAATTCAAAATCAGGGTATCAACAGACCAGTGCTCTCTCCTTTAGCTCTAGGGGAGAATCCTTCCTGATCTCCTTCTGTTTCTGGTGGCTCCATGCTTTCCTTGGCTTGATGCTATATAACTCCATCTTCTGCCTCCATCTTCAAATGGCCTTTTCCATGTCTCTTCTCACTCTGTGTCTCTTATAAAGACACTAGTCATTGAATTTAGGGCCCTCCCAGATAATCCAGGATGATTTCACCTCAAGGTACTTTAGCTTGATCCTTTTTCCAAATAAGTTCACATTCATAGGTTCTAGGACATGAGCACATCTTTTAGGGGGCCACCCATTCAAATCCACCACATAATCTTATTGAAAATCCTATTATATTATTCAGTGTGCTAAGGAACAGAATTTGAAACAAGGGTGAAACCTGGAACATTATCCCCTTTCCTTCCTCTCCCACTTCCTTTCTTCCTTCCCCACCTCAAGGACCCCCCACCCAAGAAAGCACTATATATACAGATCTCCTCTGCCTGCCATTTGGCTGTACCTCTTCTGTGGCTTCATGGGAGGCAACCTCACTCTCCACACAGCTCCACCTACTGCAGTCTAGGGTCCTTTCCTGACATTAGCCACCACACAGTTCCTGAGCTTGTTGGTAGCCCTCTCTGCAAACCATAGAGCTGAGGTAGCTAATGTCCTGATGCCTGAATTCCAAATCCTGGCCTTGCATCTGCCTCTTGAGCAGCAGGGTGTGTGATGAGATAGGGAGGGGTGAAGTCCAGGTACAGGAGGTCCTCATGGGTGTGGCAGAAGCATGACTGGGAACAGTGGGTGTGAGATGCTGGAGAAGGGGAGTGAGTCTGGAAGCAGTCCTCAACCCAGGCCAGGTCTCCAGCCAGTGGTCAAGAGAGGCTCAGCCTTGGGGGATGAAGATGGGGTCCATGGTGGTATCTCTTCCAGAAGAAGCAGGCACAGAGATAAGCCCACAGTAACTCCTGTCCAGACTACTATAATGTTTGTATAACCTTGAAAAGGTAATTTCACCTCCTAGAACCTCACTTTTCTCAACTGTAAAATAAAGATATAAACAATATTTTTATCAAAGGAATGCACAGGGACCCAAATAAGATAAATACTATGAAGACCATTCTGTAAATCCATCTGGAGGAAATAGTAGACAGGGGAGAGCAAGCCACCTCTGCTACTACAGCTGACCTCTGGACAAAGCACAAGGGACACAGGGCAGGCACAAGCAGAGCCTGGGGATACACATGGCAAGCTACTGGGAAGAGGTGGTTCTGGGCCAGGGCAGAAAGGAAGGCACAGAGTGGCAAGGAGAGGGTGGAGATGAATGTCAGTCAGTGGTTGGAGCACTCTCCAGAGACAGCAGCCTAGGTGTCCTGCTGTTGGCAGTTGGACTTCCTCGCCCAGCAGCCAGAATGTTCGGGGCAAGTTGCTGCTCTCTCCATCCCCTCTGCTCCTGCTATTGCACCTAGCTCAGGTTTGGCATATAGGCTGAGCCCACTTGACAGAGGGTGGATAGGCACTGAGCTGATTGCTCACCCAGAAGGTGCTAATTGAGCTGATTGAGCCAATTACCTCAGCCTCCTAGGAGGGCTGGAAGTGGGCCTTGGTGCTGGGAGCCAGGTGTGAAGCTGCAAGATGAGCTGAGAGAGGAAGCCAGACTAGAGAGGGGTGAAGGCTGTGCTCTGCACCCCCAGGCCTGCCAGTCTGCAGGGGTACAGGATGGAGGATCGGTGATGCCCCTTCCAACAAGGTGAGATTGGGCTCCTGGGCAGGTCCAGGAGAGAGCCAGCAGAAGGGAAGTTGAGCTGAAACTTATATGGGAACCCCAGAACAGGAAAGAGATGCACTGGGCAAGTGAACAATTCCATAGAGAAATTAATTATTCTTTTTTGCTTCACCTTCTGCTAATTCTGGAGTATTGAATAAAAAATGAGAGTGAATGTGAAACACAAATCATCACCACCAAGCATTTAGAATGGTGCAGAAACAGTGCTAAACTCCCACCTTTTATTTCAGCCAGTCTTCACAGCCACCTGGGAGGCAGGCACCATTCTTATTGCCAATTTACGGATGAGGAAAATGAGGCTCAGGGGCTGCCGCCAGGCTGAGGTCACATGGCAGGCAGGTGCAGAAAGTAGGATTCAAACTTTAGTCTTCCAAGCTACAAAAGCTCTGTGGTATACAGCCTGAGATGTGGGGGTGGGGGGGCTCGAGGGGGCTTGGGAGTCAATGAGTGTGAGTCTGAATGTGAGTTCACACAAGTGTGCCAACAGGAGGGAATGCAACACCTGAGTATAAGAATGTGAAGATGGCGTGACTGTGAGCTGTCCTGGCTCACATGTATGCCAGGGCAGGGGGCTGTGGGAGCATGTCTGCACAAAGGTATGCACCTCAGAGAAAGCTAGTCCTCTCACCTGGGACCACTGTCTCCACCACGATGGTCCCCACGAACCAACATCCTGGCTTGCCTAAACTCATGAAATAACTTCACACTTACACACTCGCTGCCTTCCAAGTCCGTTTGCATACAGAAGCCAGAGAACTTTAAACACACACACACCCCACAGATCTAATCATAACCTATTTTTGTCTTGTTTCTGTAAATGGTATGTCTCTTTATTTGGGTAATAGATATTATACTCAAGTTAGGGCAAAAAAAAGTGCTTTTTAAAAAAATCAACTATTGATATATGGTTTACATAAAACAAAATGCACCCATTGTAAGTATTTTAGGTAATGAATTTTGACAAATACATATACCTGTTGTAACCACTGCAATCATATTTCCATCATCTCAGAAAATTCCCTCATACCCCTATTCAGTCAACACCCCACACTCCCTACCAGATATCTCCCACCCTGAGCCATCACTGATCTGATTTTAATCACTGCAAATTCATTTTACTTAATCTAGAATTCCATGTAAATGGAATCACATAGTATGTACATTTTGTGTCTGGCTTCTTTCACTTAAAGTAATATTTTTAGAATCCACCCATGTTCCTGAGTTTATCATGCATATATCAGTGGTTTGTTCTTTTTGTTACTCTGTAGTGTTTCATTGTGTATGGCTATGCCACCATTTGTTTATCCATCTACCAGTTAATGGGTATTTGGGTTGTTTCCAGATTGGGAGCCATTATTAATAAAGCTGCTTTGGCATACAAGTCATTTTGTGTACATATATATTTATTTCTTTTGGATAAATATGGCAATTGAAAGAGAATTGCTGGATATAAAAGTATATATTTTAACATTATAAGAAACCAAAAATCAGTTGTTAGGATGAATTTTAGAATTCTTTAGCCAAACCAACCCCCTGCCCCTGCCCTGGCCCCTCCTTTCTTTTCAGCCCCATCTTTCCTTCTTGCTTATTGCATGTAAAACACACTCTTTCTTGCTGTTTCTTTTAAAAACCAAGCTTCTTCTTACCACAGAACCTTTGCCTGTGCTAGTTCCTCTCCCTAGTTTTCCTCACTCTTCTGTTCTTCAGGTCTAATCTTAAGCCCTCTCAGAAGGGGCTTTCTAACCATCCCCCACCCCATCAATATGTAGCACTCCTCATGCCTTCTCAAAGCTCCCTATCCTTTTTTTTCTTTATAACATACATTATGGTATTAATTATATATGATTATGTGGATTTTGTGTTTAATATTTCTCTCCTTCACTAGGCCCTATGAGTGCAAGAACCATGCCCCTCATCTCCTGTGTGCCTAGCACAATACCTGGCACATAGGAGCTGCTCAATAGATACTTAGGAGATTAAATGAAGGAAACTGAGCCCATGTTTCACGAGCCTAGAATAGGGCTTGTGGGCCCTGCTGAGAAACCTGGGAGACCACCCTTGCAGAGAGGCTCAGGCAGCCAGATCCAATGACTGGGTAGAAGAGGGAGGGAAGGAGGCTGGGAAGGCAGGAGAGGAAAGAGAATGACTTGTTTTCTGAAACACAGTTGAAGGGAGAGGAAAGAGCAATTCAGTAGCATCTTGACCTTTCCTTTGTGTGGGAACAAATATTCCAGCCCCAGTGAGAAGGGGTAGCAATTAGGTGCTACCAGATCCAAATAAAAACACTTCCCTGGACCTGTGAGCAATAAATAACTCTGAGAATAGGCCTGTTGTCCACTGCTCTTTGCTCTTGTCATTGTCCCTTCATCCCTGAGTTCCCCAGCAGTGGCTGTCCCCACCCCACCCCATAGGTTCTGTGCAGTTCTGAGTATGGGAGAGAAAAACACTCTGAAGAAAGTGGTTTCCTCCCAGATGGACAATGCAAAAACAAAGGAACCTTCCTTTTCCAAAGGCAAAGGGCCAGAATGGCCCAGATCAGAGGACATGCACTCACTGAACCAAGCCCAAAGAACCACAAAGAGGCCGAAGGCAGGGGTACCTTGGGCCTGAGCAAATCTTGCCAGGAGAAAATTCTCAGAAGTCCTTTTTCACATATGTGAAAGTCAGGCCCACAAAGCAGAGAGAGGGTGGACACAGAAGCAAATCTTGACGAGGAGAGGGCCCACCGAGGTCTGGCACTTGTCTGTAAGGAGTGAACTGAGGCAGCATAAACATCTTAGCTCTGAGGGGTGAGGCCTGATTAACTGAAGCAATTCCTCTTTACCTAAACAAGAAACCTGGAGGGGAGGAGCAGGGTCTCAGCCTGATGGAAAAATAACCCATTGGCTTTGCAGGACCACAGTACTAATGGATGTGGACCTCCCTCCAGTCATTACCCATAGCTTATCTCTAGCAAATCTGCCTTTTAACTTCTCACTGACCAGATCTCCCTTGTGGTTCTATAACCTTTTCTCTTTCACATGGAGCTTGGCTTGTAGTTCCTGAGAGGATCTGAGTCAATTTGCTACCCAGATTCCTTGCTCTCACCTTCTAGTATATACCCAAGACAAAGCCCATTGGGCTGGGTCATGCTGCAAAGGAGGGAATCAGGTTCTTGATCCTCTAAGCTGCCAGAACCTCTGAGGAGCAGCTGAGCAAATGGATGAGGCAGTGAAAGGAACTCGGGGCTAGAGCCCAGTGTTACTCAAGGATCTCATTATTTCTCTGGATTCTTTACTGCACAATCATTCGCACCAGGGCCAGGGCTAGGAATGGTGGCAATGAGGATCATGAAAGTGCTGGCTTCAGGCAAGATGGTTCTTCTCATTGAGCCTTTGTTTCCAAATCCCTAATGGGAGCAGAAAGACAACATCAGTAGTACTATGTTAGGATTAAATAAGGTAAGTATTCCCCCCAAAAAATGGTAGTTCATATTATGAATAAACCTTAAATTTCATCATAGTTTGTTTTTAATTCTCATATTTATAATGTGTTTTATACTTATGAAACACTTCCACATTTATGATCTCATTTAGTCCTTATAACAATCTTAAAAATACACAGGACCAATTTTACAGATAAGATAGCAGAGGCCCAAAAAGTAAAAAATTGTGCAATTTCCACAGGACTTCGTGAGTATGTAAAACCAGTTGTTCCAACTGAAAGAAAAGTTTTGAGGTGAACACAGCAGAAAGTTGTAGGACAATGCTTATGCCTGGGAGATGGGGGTGAGGCTGCAGCTGCTATTGAGATTAAAACAAAGACATTTTCCCCAAAGAACTTTGGGAGGGACGTTCACAGTAACAGAGAGGAGAACACTGATTGGAGGGGAAGGTAGTAACACTAGGCCCTCCCACCATCCTCCTAGGTGGGAGGTCCTTGTGAAAAAGATGAACGTTGGGAGGACCCAAAAGTGATCTTGGACATTGGTTTTTCCCATAGCAGAAATTGAAAAGTGAATTAAAATCCTCCCTGTAAAATGAGGAAGACAAACAGGTAGAAGGTGCATTAATTACCTACTGCTATGTGACAAATAATTCTAAAACATAATGGCTTAAAACAAAGAAATATTTATTATCTCACAGTATGTGCAGCTTAGGAATTTGAGAAAAGCTTGGTGGAGCAGTTCTGGCTAAAGTTCCCTCACATGGTTACAGTCAAATTTTGCCCAGGGCACAAGCATCTGAAGCCTTGACTAGGTCCAGAGATCCATCTGCAAGGAAGCTCACCCATATGGCTGTAGGCACGAGGCCTCACTTCTTCTCTACACTTCTTCTACAGGGCTGTTTGAATGTCTTCGTGACATGGCAGCTGCTTCCCTAGAGCCAGGAGAAATCCACAATACTTTTTATGACCTAGTCTCAGAAGTCACACACCATCACTTCTACCTTATTCTTTTTGTTAGAAGCGAATTTCTAAGTTACTCAAGGGAGGAGAATTAGGCTCCACCACTTAAAGGGAGCATCAAAGAATTTGTGGACATATTTTAAGCCACCCAAAGAATTAAACACCCTCATATAGGCAGAGTATATGCAGAAAAGACCCAGAAGAGAACGTGCAGATCAGGTCAGTGTGCTGGAGGCCCTCCCAGCAGCACCAGAAAGGCCCCCTCTCCTTAACCAGAGTCCCTGACTCCTGCCCTCACTACTGCAACAACTTGGGATACCCTAGATCATGGGACCAGGCACCCCAAGGCAGTAGGTGAAATAGAGGAAGGAGAAGGCCACCAGTGCATGGTGGAGACTGCCTTCAACTCAAGCTTGAGCACATGAGGGAAGGAGAAATTAGGGTTCTTGATCCCAAGAAGGATGATGCCTACAAATAAAGGCTCCTGGTGGCTGGATAACTGGGTTCAAATTTAAAAGCAGAGCCTAGCAACCATTTCATACACAAGCAGAACTTTAATGAGAAGCCTGCTCTAAGATACCTGCCTCCCTCACTGAACACTGTCTGCCTGTGCTGTTTCTGCAGTCTGAGCCAGCCTTTATAGAGTTCCTAGAATCCTATTTCAACCAATAGAATTGAGGCTTTCTCCATCTAACCAGAGTTGCACAGCTATATCTCCATTAGCATCTTCACCAACAAATCGGAGTAGCTCCATTTTGATGAATCAGGACAGTGTTTTCTGGACCAATCAAACTATGAGGATTTGGAGTCCTCATTTACATGAGGACAGACTAATCAGGGCCCAGGGGCAGGGACTTATCTCTATATAAGTCAGCTCCTTTCCAGGGAAGAGGGGAGACTACCTGTTGCTGGAGCAAATCAGACTGGAGCAGAGGAGAGAAGAGTGGGTGGAACAGAACTGAGCAGGCAGAGCTCCTTTGCTCCAGGGCGACCTCGCAGTCATGCTGTTTCTACTTGAGCTGTGAGCTGCTCTGCAGCCATGCCATTCCACAGCCACACTGTATCATGATTGAGCTCTTGGCACTGAATAAAGTGTTTTTCTTCATGGCATCTCAAATTGAGGATTCCTATTGGCAATGAATTGGAACAAATGACAAATGGTTGACAGGGTGCACTCTCCTCGTCCTGTGCTGCCCTATCTGCAGCCAAGGAGAAGAGGGCTCCATCCCTGCTCTGCATGGGTTACAGAAACATGTCTGGGTACACCCTCGACAACACTCATGGGTCTGAAAAAGAAACTGCCTTCCACTGGATCTTGGATGGCCTAGGGGCAAAACTCAGGTTGTAGAGGTGAAGGCTGCCTTGCCCAGCTTCGCCTTCTAACAAAACTACTCACTCATTATCCTGAGAAGGCAACACAGTTACCAATTGCCTGCAAGCCTTAAACAATTAGATCAAAAGTAGACACCTGACCCCATAAGAGACAAGTCATTGGCTGACCAACAACCATTCAGATACTCTCTCAAGATTTTAGCATGGAGGGGGCCAGAGCCTGGGAGTCATTCCGGGGCTTGGCCAGGAGTTGGAGGTCACGCAGTCAGAGGAAGCTTAGGGAGGCTAGGGCAGCCATTTTAGAACAACGTGTTGAAGAGCAAGCAAAGAAAGCTGATCAGCAGAATAAGGCAGGAAAATGGAGCACAGAGAGCAGCAGGAATGAGGCATAGCACGGCATTAAAACAAGCAAGCAGGAAGGGCAGTTTGGTGGGTTCCCAGGTGCCTCTCAGCTCTCCCGAGACCTGGATGTTTTTCTGGCTGCAGGTCCCAAGAAGCAGTCTTGCATTCTTATAATAAATCACCAGTTTCTGAAGCAAGCCTGAGTGGTTTCTTTCTAGGTAGTCAGACAATCCTGCCTAAAACATGAATGAGGTGGAGGAGATAGAGGGACAATGGTTTCTTTATAACACCACCAGGAAGAACGTTTCTATAAAAGTATCATATTCATACACACACCCTTTAAGTTCAGTGAATCTGAGAAACCAACATGACACTTAACTCATGCATTAATGTTTTCTTCCAGCACCACTATCACCATCCCTCCTTATTCTCCTGTGTCTGGGTCCTACCAGCAACAAGAAATAAAATTCTGACACCATGGTAGATGATTCTCCCTCTCAATCCCTCTGGGAAAAGGTGAGCAGGAAAGATAATGTGTTTACAGAAAGGGCAGCTTCAGTAAGCTGGTGTTGGCATTGGCTGGGCAGTGATGCTAACAGCCAGTGTGAATGAGAGGAGAAGCAGAGAGCTGGATGGAGATAATATAACACCACTTCATTTGATTGTGGGCTCCTCTGGCCCTGTGAGATTGTCACTTGGCTTTAAAGCAATGTGAATTCCTACATCAGAAACCACACCTACCTTCCAATGTAAGTTCATTAAAATAGATTTTGAATTATTCATTAGTTCATTTAACAAACATTTGTTGAGTGACTTCTATATGCTAAGCCCTGATCTGCGTACAAACTTGAAACCAATGCAACCCCTCTCCCTGGAGGACTCACAATCCATAGCTGTGTTGAGATATGGTGAGCATTCATAAAATGACATACAGGGAAGGGCCTTCGTAGCTTACAAAAAAGACGAGTCAGGCCTTGAAGTATGAGCAGTATTTCACATGAGAGAAAAGGACATTCTAGATGAGTAAATGGAGGAGGCAGCAAGCTAGGGTGTGGGGGTGTGGGGAACACTTGACAAGGATCCAGGAGGCCTTGGTTGTAGTCTTCATTCTGCCATTACCTCAGAAAGTCTTCTTTCCCTCTCTGGGCCTGTTTCCAATCTGTCAATGAGGGAGATTGACTTAGTAGCTTTGGTATTTGAGAGTCTATGGTGGCAGGTGCTGGGAGGAGGGGAAGGTTGGGGAGTAGAGTGTTTGCACCATTTGATAACATTTAGTGGCTGCCCAAACAACTTACCTAGGCCAGATGGGCAACTGCCCCTAGACCAAGCCTGGGGAGCCCCATATGGTAAGAGTTGGTCTCATCCTTCTCTCTGTGAATGCATTGTTAATCCAACAAGGGAAGTGTTCTGGGTGCCAACCCGTTAGGCAAAGATCCAGGAATGAAGTTGCAGCCTTACCCATACTAAATACCTTGGCAAGGTAAGAGTGCCCTCAGGAAGAACATCCTTATTTCCAAACACTCAGTGAAGTCACTCACATGAGTGCAAAAGCAAAAGACACTAGTAGGCTGCTTTACCACATTCCAACCTAAAAAGCAGGCTTGCAAGACAGGATTTACTGTTCTGTTTCAAAGCTCACTCATCATCAAATGGGCCAATAAACTTTGTGATTATGTTAATCTATAATTTACCTTTGACTGACTGACCACAGAGGCAAAATGATCCTGGGACTTGTACCAGGATCAGAGAATAGCCCAGCATGACTGGTACTGAAGATACCTTGGAGAAAAATAAGACTGGAGCAATCCATCAAGGTCAGATCATGGAGAATCTTATATATTTGGCTGAGGAGTTGGATTTCAAAGCAGAGTCCTGGCTGATGCGAGATGAGTTTAGTAAAATATTCTGACAGAAATGAGTGCCAAGAAGGAGCTCCCAGCAGCTGGGAGGAAACTCAGGCACTAGCCTAAACCAGGCAAAGTAAGAATGAATGGGAGCAAATGCATGCAAATGGGAGAGATTATGCAGGAGTAGGCACTCACAGGACTTAGCCACTGAGGTGGGAAGCCAAGAGGGAGGAAAGAAGAGGCCTGTGAAATTCCAGCTTCCCTCCCTAGCACAGATCCAGCAAGTTACACACCTAGAATCACAAAACACCGTAAGACTCTACACAGCACAGAATACCAACAACTCAAAACATTCAGAAAGCCCCCAGATGCCACTGAGTTTCCAAATATCTGAAAAACCATTCTGCTTTTTTATGTAGATGTTTGCAAAGGACATAAGACCTCTATTCTCCAGAGTCACCCCCAAAATACTCCGCAGGAAGGCAGCAAAGATGCTGGTCAAGGTGCTGGGTGAAGGGAGAGCCTAGCCCCCAGCTCTCATCCAAAGCCAGAGCTGTATTTTTAGCACCACAGTCAAGAGCAGGGCCCACATCTGAATGGGTTCAGGCAGTCTGAGCCAAGCAGGACTGTTAAAAATGGAACAGCACACACTGCAATCAGTTGTGGCAGGAGAGGGACAGCCAGCGGAGCAGCAGCTGTGGCATCTGAAGCTATTAGACCTCAAGGTGGCAGAGAGGAGCCTGGTAGGAAAACAGAGGAGCAGCTGTCCCACACCAAGATGCCCCAAAGTGCTGCTTCTACGCCTGTTCTTTACTGTGCCAGAAGCCCCTCCAGTAGCATCAACATCCTGCTTTGCCCAGGCCAACTCGAGGGACCTGGGGGTCCTCCAGGCAAAAGGGACTACCGGCTGGTGCTGGCCTGGGCTGGAGGACAGTGAGAACCAAGGCAGCTGGACAAAGCAGGATGTAAAAGGCCTATCCTGCCTGCTGAAGTGGGTGACTGACTGTTGCTACCTTTGCTGCCCACCACTTCCCTGCACTAAGAGCACCCTGCCAATATTGTGTCCCTTCCAGGTTAGGAGGTATAGTAGGCAGCCTGGGTGTGCTGGTGTACCATGTTGAGACCCAAGAAACCTGGGTTTTGAGCCATTTGTATCTCTCTGTAACAGTTCTAGGGCCTCCAAAAACGGTCTCCCTTCTCTGGCCTCCACAGCTTTATCTATAAAATGACAAGCCTGAAATAGAGCACAGACATGACAGATTCTCTAAGCCAGAGGCAGACTGGATGCAGAGTGATGGGTGCTTCAGGAGCCCTGGTCACACACACCCTCCGCTCCATCCCAGAACATAGGACTCTTGGCTAGGGTAGAGCTTGGCCCCACAAAAAGAACTGCTTAGGGCTCCCTTCCAGAACATAAGCTTGAGACACTCTTCAGAAAATGGGCTGAATTGGAATGGTTTGGGCATCATTATCCTGCCTAACTGGGAGCTGAGAAGACTCTGTGGGAGAAGGGGAGAGGACAAAGAAATGGGTAGAAACCCAGGACATCCAAGTTACCAGAGTAGAAGGGACTGTGAAAGCCATGCTGCTTCACACTCCCATTTGACAAACACAGGAGCTAAAGTAAGAGGCCATGACCCACTTGACATGTGCCTGCATGGTGGCATAGATGTACATCCAGAGGCAGGGGCCATGTCAGCTTTCTTAGTCCTTCCCCCGGATCCTGGTCCTTCAACAGCCTCTTCCATTGGGGTCTTCATAACCTTAA
Organism: Cynopterus sphinx; assembly: GCA_030015415.1. Taxonomy (NCBI): domain Eukaryota; kingdom Metazoa; phylum Chordata; class Mammalia; order Chiroptera; family Pteropodidae; genus Cynopterus; species Cynopterus sphinx. Next base: position 35,525,017 of record CM057390.1, on the reverse strand, counting down.
TTCACCCCACTTGAGCCCTCAGCCTCACAGATGGGCTATGAAGCTTTACAGCCATCTGACAGCCTGCATGTGGGAGGGTAGGGGCTGTCATGTTTATTGAATCCATGGAGGAGCAGAAATCTGAGCTGACCTGCCTCAGAACCATGTTCAGCTGGCAGACATCTTAGGAGGATACTTTGCTGCCTGTCCCTGAACCCTTTCTGACCCTTAAGGGAATAGATCAGGCCCCACCAGCTGGGTGCCTTGTGTGAGAAGGCACTTTTATAGGTTATTCCTTCCATCCTCCTGCCCCACTCCCCTGGCCACAACAATGGCAAGTCAGTGCCTCCTTAAAAACATGCCCTGGACGGATGTGCTCCATAGGTGGTTGGCCTTGCAGATGTCCAACAGCTGGATGAGTCCCTGATAAGCTTGGGAGGTACCCTGCTGCCTTCCCCACCAGGGCCAAGCTGAGCCCATGCTCCTAGAGCTAGTGACAGAAGGAAACACTCCTGTTCCCCCAACTGTTTCTGGCAGCCCTGCAGGCATCACATCTCTCACCTGGAAAGTAGGCACCCATACCCAGGGTGTGTGGCCTAGAGCACCCCAAGGCTGGCATATGGCAGAGCCATGTAGTACATCACCATGGTGTGGGCTAGTGGTGCATCTCATGTCTCCTCAGCACCTCAGAAGGTAGATTGAGAATCTGACGTCTGATAGCCTCAGGCCCTGCAGACTGCCAAAGGTTCAGATGAACACCTAGCACTACAGATGTCTGGACTGAGTTAGTGGGGAAAGGGTGATTGGCTTTCTCACTGCTTCTGTTGCTGCTCAGCCTAAAAGATCCAGCAATGCCTGTGTCCAAGAGCGGCACGGAAAGAGCAGAGCCTCTCCCCTACACCAGGGTGGCCTGCTAGGCAGTGGCGGGTTTGACCACTGCCCTCTCTCACTCTGGGAGGCTCTCTGCTAAAGGTTCAAAGCCCCCTAAAAGCTCCTAGATGTGGGAGACCCAGAGAGTGGCTGGTTGGGACTCAGAAGAAAGTGGAAAGAAGAAAACTGCATGAAAAAAAGGAGCAAGAGGAATGGCATCTCTCGAAAACAACCAAGAGAAGAATGACTTCTACTAGAAGGCAGGAGGAGTGTCCATACTTCAAGCCAAGGATGCATTCACAGCTGAAAAGAAAACAGGCCCTAGGAGGCCAGAGCAACAAAAAGGAAGAGAAGGATAAAGTGAGAAAGTGGGAAATGCTCACCCAGCCCCTCTTTTCTACAGCAATGTATAAACTACACACACTCTCACTTTGTCTCATTATTGCTCCCACTCATAGAAGGAAAGTATTTCTGCTTGATCAATGAGAAAACTGAGGCTCAGAGAAGTTGAGTGACTTGGCTGCCATCACATAGCTAGCTAGTACTGAGACCCAGAAGGAAGTCCCATTCCTAGTGTGAACATGAAACCATCAATCCCCCATAGTCCCTGAGTTCACACTATATATTCCCCAAGCACCCTTGAACAGTAACCCACCCACAGTCCAGGCTCATAGACAGAAGAGTAAGGAGTCTTATGTGGTTCCTGTAGGTTAAAGATTGTCCCTTCATCGGGGCTCTTTCTCTGTAGTGAAATACCCTGGAGAGTGGCAACCCCTTGGGTTGCTAGTCCCCAGTGTTAAGGCATCTTAGAAGGTCTAAGACAGAAGGAAGAAATCCTGGGTCACATCTGGGAGGCACCCCCTAAAATAAACTTCATCAATGTATTATCTTTTTAGGACAATGCCAGTGGAAAGACCCAGCTTGACCTGAAGTAATCTGACCCCTGCCCCAGCCTTACTTTCTTCACCTACAAAATAAGGGGACCAGACTAGGAGATCCCTGAGGTCCACCTCAGCTCTGGCTCTATGATTCTACAAAGGAAGAAACACTAGTCAGTGACTCCATCCCCAACCTCTCCCTCTATCACTCTCTCTCTTGCTCTCTGTCCACTTGAGTATCTCTCAGTGTCTGCCTCTGAGACCAGTGTTCCCCTCCGTATATTTTTCAAAGACTCTCTATCTTCCTCTGCATCTCCCTACTTAGTCTGCCTTTCTCTAGTAATGTCACTACAACTAAGGGTCCTGTGTAGGGAAACCTTTCCTGGACATGAGGAAGGGAGCATCCACAAATCTGTGACATTGGCTAATAAATAATAACCAACTCAGAAGAGGAGATAAAGCTGGTTACTGGAGCTGTGCAGAAACAGTGGTAGAGAGAAGAGCCCTCAGGGAGCTTCCTTTTTAATGGCAGAGACAAAGGCCATCTGGAAAGCAAAGAAGGAGCTCAGACTGCTGACGGGCCCAGGAGCAAGGCTCAGCCTCTGGGAAGAGGAAGGGCAGACAAGCAGAGGGGACAAATGTGCCTGCTGTAAAGACTTGGAGAAGACAAGAAATGCTAACAAGTACACCTGAGGGCTGCCCATCCTGGAACAAGATCCACAGGTAATGTACAGCCTTTTAGCAAAGGCTTCTGGCAAAGGCCAAGGAAAGATTCAGACCACCAAGGCCAAAGGGAAGTGTAAGAGCCAGGTCTGTTTTCTCAGCGTCACTCCATCCCAGAGGTCTCTCCCTGTCAGAAACGGTGAGCACAATTGGATTATATGCTCCTGAGCAGAAAGACACCATCCATATGCCAACATGAGGACCCAGTTCCTAAAAAGATCTGAATAGGCTGAGGCAGTAGGTTCTTTCTCCCACAGCAGGAGACAGAGAGGAAAGGGACAGTTCTGTTCTCAGTTTGGCCACACAAGTACAAAATGGGGTAAAAGTCATTTCGTAGCAGTGTATGGAAAACAGACTCAGGGTTTAGCTGAAAACCAGCTTGAAATGAGATGAGAATATGATGGGGCCACTGAAATGTCTAAATGTATGTATCTTGGGTTGGCCTACACTAATAGAATAATAGCCAGAAAAAGAGAGGCCAGGGTCCAGTGCTCCTGAAGTTCTGTGCTCAGTACTGGGTCTCATATCATAATGGAGACACTGACAAACAAGGCACCTCCAGAGAAGAACAATAAGAGAGGAGGGAGGAGAGTTAAAGCCATGTCATGTATTTAATTTCTCAAAAGCTTATATAATGCTGTATCCTCAGCACTCTTTCAAGTCCCAGCACAACTCCTTATAGCCTCATGATGACCCTGGGAGGCAGGCACTATTACCAGCTCACTTGTGGGGATGAGAAATCAAGCACAGAGAGCTTAATTAACTTGCTCAAGGTCATCCCCGGGTAAGTTATGCAGTCAGGAATCATGTCCAGATCTGACTCCAGAATTTATGCTTCTGACCACTACACTCTGCCGCCTTCCTCACATGAAATGCTATAAATAAACAGGAAGTCTTTAGCCTACACAAGAAACTCAAGAGCAGCAAGTAGGCAACAGCATTGCCTGTCATGCAGGATCAGTGCTAGGAAACTCAAGACAGCAGCAGGGGCATCAGGAAAAGTAGAAGTCAGAAGAATCCAGCTCTGTAGGAAAGATGGATCTTCCTCACTCTTGCTTCCACTCCGTGCTGTTTTCCAGGGCTCCCATGCTCTCTCAGTGTCCAAGTCCTCTAGGACACTTGTGCCAGCTTTTAATTGTTTTAGAGATTTCCTGTGTATCTTTTTATTTCTTCAACTGAACTATATATACTCTTTTGAAGCCAGAGACAGTATTTTACGTCTCTTTGGATCTTCCCATTGTCACTTCCACTCTAGATACTTGATGGAATCATGGACTCTCATAGTGGGAAGTGACTCCCTGAGGTTCTCCTGCTCAACTTCTCACTCATGAAGAATTCCCCTCTGGTAGTCCAGCTGCAAGAATACAATAGGCTTGGTCACCTCCAGTAGTGGAGAGGTCAGTACCCTCAAGGCACCTACTCCAGTTGTGGGGTGCACAATTCCATTAGAATGAGAGCTTCTTAATATTATAAGTCAGCTTGTTGGGGGTGGGGAGAAAAAGGTGATGCAAAGTAGAATGTGTGGCCATATAGGCTGAAATCTTTTATGCAAAAGGAAATATAGCACCTTTTATTTGTGGGGAACCTGAGACAGCAGGTTATAAGCTTCTGGTTCTCTAGAGAGAAAGCCAAAATGACCCCCACTACTTACAAGGGAAGGTGACAGAAACACAGAGAACCAGTCCCAGGTGATAGATAGTTACAGAGTGAAGAATGGGCAAGATAGAGCAGGAACCCAAGAATCTGGCTCCCAGGGGCCTTCTGACCTGTTGACACCCTGACAAAAGGCCTAGGGTGGTGTTTTGTGCTGCATGCACTCAGGTGACCTGTTCTCAGCATCAAAAACTGTTTAAACACACTGTCTGCCCTATCTGGGGCTACTAAGCACTAGAAATCTGACTAGTGTGAAATGAAATTCAAAATATAAAACATACCATGGGTTTTTTTAAATAGAACTGTAAAATATCTCATCAATACTTTTTTAATATTGAGCACATGTTAAAATGATGTTATTGTGTTACATAAAATATATTATTAAATTTTTAAAAAACTGTTTAAGCTATGGCACCCCAAAATGTACCTAAGATAAACATGCATAAAGTATGAAATCGTCCATGTTAAGGGGTCCGGAGAGTCAGGGACCTGGGAGTTTAGGAGAGAAAGCTCTCTGCAGTGTGAGGTCAGGTCAGGAAAAGGTGGGCTGGTGGCCTTGGGAAAAGCCTGGAAGGTCAGGTTGGATGTCAAAAGGAGAGTGCACATTGTGCAGAGAAGTGGGACATGGGAAGAGACTGGTGTGGTTAGGGAAGGAGGTTAATGGTGAGGGCAGTAGAAAGTGATTCAGGGAGGGAAGATATTACTCCATAGAGGCAGGCCTACCCAAGGTCCTGTCTCTGCTTCCAACAAGCTCCCAATCCATACTTCAATCTCTGCAGTCTCTTTCCTCAAATATCATCAATAATTAATCATCAAAGAGCACCTATTATGTGCCAGTCATTCTGCTAGGTGTCAAGGGCATAATAGTGAATAAGATCTGCTTGGTTTCTAGCCTCAAGGAACTTATACTTGAGTAGTCAAATAGAATATGACTATGCTTGTTCACTGACCTCCTCAAACCCAGTTCCAGCAACTGCAGTCTGGACAGCATGTCCATGAGTCCTCCCCAAAGGAACAGTCCTACCCCATGTTTGCTGACAAGTTCTAGGCAGTCTTCTGAGAGTCCAGTCATGAAAGCCCAATATGCCTACTAATTTGGGGGCCCAGATATGGATATATTGGAAACTCTGAGTGGGCACCCATGACTACATGGCTTACAGGCCTGGTGGGGGCACCAAAAGCCATGACAGGCCGTGTCATGAATCCTGTCCATGGTGTTGAATCCACTGAGAGTGCTGGCTTCTCCCAAGGGGGTAAATACTGCTTCAGTCTACTGCTGACCAAGCTCTCCTCAAGAAAATGACACCCACGGGCTTTAGCTCATGTCCTCAGACCTGCAAGACCTGAGTTCTTAGTTATGTCTCCTCTGATCTAATTTCTCTCTCAGCCAAGTTCACTGAAGGACCACAGTGCACGGAGCAGGAAGATGAGCACTAGGCCTAGCTCTTTCTCTGAACCTCTCAGCTTGACGCCCCCCCCAAAAGCCAACAAAGGCAGGAAAAGCACCCTGGGCCTTCCTAAATTGGACTCTTTCACCCATTTGTATTGATCTTTGTGTCTCATACAAAAACTTAAGGTGAAAACCCACTGTCATATCCCACAAATCAGAAACTGAGCTTAGAGTTCTTCATGCATATTAGTACTAAAGCCTTACACAGTCTGCAGCCCTCCTTCACTCCACCCCACCACTCACACACCCACATGGACAAACTGAAAAAGACTAAGGAAACAGTCCATTGTATAGAAATCCTTTGTATAAGGGGCTCTGTCATATCCCAGGCCCTATCAGTAGGCTGGCAGCCCATTGTAGTCACTGTGAAAACAAGGCCCAATCATTCAAGGAAGGAGCTGGGTGAAGGTACTCAGACAAGTGTGTTGGGAGAGACCATCCTCATGCCTTAAATTTCCTTTACTAAAGACCTTTACCCTCTTTACCCTTTGCCCTGCAGCTCTGAACCTCTCAGTGATCACGTCCCTGCTTCCAGAGGAGAATTAAAGTGCAGCAGGGGTAATGAAAGCTGGATTCAAGAGAAAACTCTAGAATGAGAATCAGGAGAGTCAAATTTTGTGTCCTTGAGCAAGTCATTTTTCCTCTGCACCTCCATCTCAGCCTTCCAGGGAAGTGAATAATTGCTAAGGCCACTGACAGCCTTGACACTGAAAGCTCTGGGGTTACATGGGCTTGTCCTCTGGAGCCTGGCAACCTGACAACATATACACCAAAGCCAACATTAACAACAGATGTGCCAAAGGATAGAAAATGTGTTGGCAGAAAATCAGCCTGGCATTGCTCTCTTTGGGAACATGGTAAGAACATGGCCTTCTCCTGCATCCCAGGATCCCTGAAGCATCTTTGTATGTACATTCTTAATGAGAACAAATGAAAGACCCTAGCACAGTGCCTGCCCATAGCATCTACTTCAGAAGGGCCCAATTGTCCTCTCTCCCTCTCTCATGACTTGAATGTTTATCTTTTTTCTTAGAGGATAGTAATACAAGGAGAACTGGAAACAAGAGGGGAAAGAACAAGGTCAGGGAGGCTGGGAAAGTGGGAGGACCACAGCTGCCATCATTAATCACCTTCTTTAGCAACCTACATCTTGTGAGTCAGCATCTGCGATACTGATAAAGGGTGCTGAAGGGATGCAGGTGACACATTCACAGGCAGGATGTGAGTGCATGGGAAAGAGGAGGCAAGGTTGACTCCTGCTTTGAGGGTTTAATCTCAGTTGGATACACACAAACATATACACACATGTGCACATGAATATTGCCATTCCACAGGCTGCAGAGCCACTCCTCCTGCTGCCACCCCATCTGTGCTCAGGCTACAGCCCCCTCTGTCTACTCCCTATAGCCAAGCAGGACAAAGAAAGGCAACTGCTATTTAATATCTTACACATTAAAAATTCTATAAATCCAGTCCCATTAGAGAAGCAAGGATTATGTAATAGGCAAACTGATATAGTGGGAAGTACATGAAATTGTCCAGGATACATCTTTCCTCTCCCAGTCCTCATACAGGATGTACTTGTTGAATGAGGGGCATTGGTTAGACCCCTGTAAACCTTGCTACCAACTAGTTGTGTGACCTCACACAACTCACATCTCTCTAGGCCTCAGTTCCATAATCTGTGCAATGACTGGATTGACTTACAAGATCTCCAAAGCCTCAGCTACCTCCCACAGTCTGTGATTCTCTGATTCTATAAGCTATTTGCACATCCCAGCAGATGGCCAACAGCAGTAGTCATTGGTTGAGCTAGTTCCCACCAATTTTCTGTAAGAAATGAGCACAGACAGCAAATGCTCTTTTTGGTTCTTATCCATGCAACAGTCACTGTTTATAATTAAAATTCTGAATTATCAACTGTTTCCATTATAAGCAAGAAAGAGTAGAGCAGAACAGAACAGAATGACAGGTGAGCTCTTTATATACAACTCTTTTGTTCTGTACTCACCACTCCTTCTTCTCTTAAACATCCAAATCTCTCTCTCTCTCTCTCTCTCTCTCTCTCTCTCTCTCCCTCCCTCCCTCCCTCCCTCCCTCTCCTTCTCTCCATCTCTGTTAAATATTGTGATGGGCAGAATTCCAAGATAGTCCCAAGATTCTTGTTTTCTTTATTCACCCTGTATAATTCTCCTCCTTTTAGTGTGGGCAGGCTCATAAATATGATAGAGTGGGTGAGGTCCTTAAGGTCCATGATCAGTTGATTTTGAGTTAATTAAAAGACAGGTTATCCTGGGTGGGCCTGACTTAATTAAGTGAAATCCCATAAAAGGGAGGTTGGCCCTTCCTGGGAAGAGAGAGAGTATCCTGGTGACCTTAAAGAAGTAAGATGCCATGATGTGAGTGAGCTGATGAGAGAACTCTAGGGCAAGAAATTGAGCAGCATCTTGAAGCCAAGAGGGGCCCTTGAATGACAGCCAGCAGAAAAAATGAGTCTTCAGTCCTCAACTGCAAGGAACTGAATTCTGCCAACAACCACATGAGCTTGGAAGAGGATCCTTAGAAAAGGAACACACACCAGCTAACACCTAGATCTCAGCTTTGTGAAACCCTTAGCAAAGGATCCAGCTAGGCTGTGCTTGCATTCTTGACCCACAGAAACTGACAGGCGATAAAAGGCATGTTGTTTTAAGCTGGTAAATTTGTGGCAATTTGTTACCCAGGGCTAGAAAAAAAAATAAAAATATGGAACTAGATAAAATATTATGCAATAGCACCTCCTAATAGGATTTTGCCTGTATCCCACTCTAATTTCAAGCACAAGTGGCTTGCCTTCTTTGTTGTTTGGGAATTGACCCCCTGACCTCAGTTTCTGAGACTAAGCCATAAAGATAAAGAGCTCCTCTACCTCCTCCCACAAGAAGGCAATGACATCTGTCCAGCCCTGTGCCAACACAGGATGGCAGAGATCACCCCAGGGAGCAAGTGCCCTTCTATTTCTCCCAGCCAATCTGGTAATGGCATGCAAATTACTCTATTAGCTTTCAGCCCAATTGACAGCCAAGCCATGCTTTAGGTAAAATGCCTCCAGAAGAGTATGCATTCCTACCTCCATAACACCTTAGCACCCAGTGTAGATGCCTGCTCTCTGCCCTTCCTCCTTCTGCCTTCTCCCTCCTGTCCTTCCTTCTGCATGCCCCCATGGAACACACCATGCCTCACTGCCTCTACCTGCCACTTCTGCCTTACTATAACAGAAGCTTCATCCAATGCAACACCAGAGGGTAGGGGGACAGGGAATCTAGCTAAGGCTTTGGAATGTGCCATACCAAGGTCTAGGGAATAAACATGGAGGACAGGCCCTATCCCCTCATCCAAGTACCTCTCCCAACCACCTTTCATCTGCACTACATGTACTCCATTCCTTCCTTGATCCACACAAGTTGAGGTTGATTCAGGAGAACTTCTAGAGATAAGCAAACCCAGCGGGCAGTCCAAAGTCCTAGAGTCTCTTCATCCACCCCACATCCCTCCACAGAATGTACCAAAAATGCAGCTATCCCCAACTCCCTGAGCATCTGCTAATTAAGCTTTCCCTAATAAGTAGCCCAAGACTTCTATCTCTGTCTTCCTTCCCACCCATCCTGGTCTCCACATCCCCATGGGCCAGGCAGAAAATTAAGAATTGAACTGGATTGGGCAGTGAGGTTTCTAGGACCTTATCCAAGGAGAGCTTGAAAGACTTTCATGGTTTATCCTTTTATTAAAAGCAAGTAATAGCACTGGCCCTTTTTTTAGGCACATGAAAAACACAGGAGTAGAAGAGAAAGGATTTGGCTCATAAATAAGCCACTGGCCCTGAAAAGGAACTAGCTGGGGTTGATTTAGTGCCCTTGGAGCTTGTTTGTACATATTTACAAATATCTCATCCTCCAAGGCTGGGGTCCTAAATGCTTTACAACCACCCCCTTCAATGCTTCTAAATCCATCCACACCAAGTGTCCCATCCTTCTCTGAACAGAGCAGACCTTTCAATTCTCTTGCATTTGCACAGAGCCTTTTGCAGTGTGGTCTCTTGATGCACACCAGAATCTCCAAGAGAGTTTGTTAAAGGTACAGATTCCTGACCCATTTAATAAGTTATCTAAGTGAGGCTCCTGCACACTGAAGTTTGAAACCCACTATCTGATTTCTCTATCAGCATTACTCCACACTTTGCTACCAAGTGTCAAATACTTGGTATTTGTACTAAATACTTACCCAGAGAGAAAACCATGTAAAAGCAAAATCATATGTATGATCCACTTACCAAGTTATGTGCTACGTACAGGGCAATTGACTTAACTTCTCTAAGATTCAGTTTCACAAGTATAAAATGCTGCAGTTTTCTTATAAAAATTAAAATAACATCTATTCATTCCACAATTATTAACTGAGCTCATACTCAATCTTTACTCACAGACAACGTAATCATCTATGCAGAAAAGCCAATAGAATCTACAAAAAAAAAAAAAGCAGAGCTAATAAATGAGTTTAGCAAGGTTGCAAGATACAAGCTCAATATACAAAAATCAATTGTGTATCTATATAATATCATCGATCATTTGGAAATTAACTTTTAAAATGCTTTTTGCAATAGCATTATAAAATATAAAATATTTAGAGATAAATCTAACCAAAAATGTGTGAGACTGATACACAGAAAATTACAAAATATTACTGTATTACTGAAAGAAATTAAAGAAAACCTAAATAAATGCAGAGATATACCCTGCTAATAGACTGAAAGAGTGAATATTGTTAAGATCTCAATTCACTGCAATCCCAATCAAAATCATGGCAGGGTGTGTGTGTATGTATATGTGTGTATGTGTGTGTGTATGTGTGTATGTGTATGTATGTGTGTGTATGTGTGTATATGTGTGTATATGTGTGTGTGTGTATTGGTGTGCCAGTTCTAAAATTTATATGGAAATGTAAAAGACCTAGAGGAGACAAAACAACTTTGAAAAAGAACAAAATTGGAAGGGCTCAGACTACCTGACTTCAAGTCTTATTATAAAACTAAGTCTTATTATATAACTAAGATACTGTAGTGTTGGCATCCATGAAACAAATAGAAACAAATAGAAAGACTAGAAATAGATTCTCACACATCTGGTCAATTGAAGTTTTACAAAAGTGCAGAGGCAATTCAGCAGAGAAAGGAGAGTTTTACAACAAATGTGCTGGAACAAAGAGATAGCATATGCAGAGACAAGGAGTGAGGGAGAAAGATAGAAAAAGAGAAAGAAGAATTGTATCTATACCTCATACCTAATACCCGAGATGCAAAATTTTTCTGTAAAATAATGCAAAATACAAAAATTAACTCAAAATGGATCATAGACCCAAATGCAAAACCTAAAACTAAACATCTAGGAGAAAACCTTGCTAACCATGGCTTAGGCAAAGATGTCTCAAATATAATACCAAAAGCATGATCCATAAGAAAAAAATGATAAATTTGATGAGCAAATTAATAACTTCTGTTCTTTGAAAGACACTAAAAAAATTAAAAAGACAAACCAAAGATTGAGAAAAAAATTTACAAATCACATAACTGATAAATGACTTGTTTTCAGAATATAAAAAGTCTCATAACTCAGTAATAAAACAACCCAATTTTAAAAAGGGTAGTGAAGAATATTTGGACAGTTCCCAAAGAAGATCTACAAATGGCAAAGAAAAGATGCTTAACAAGATTAACCATTAGAGAAATGCAAAGTAAAACTACAATGAGAAATCACTACATAGCTCTTAGAGTACCTAAAAATAAAAATACTGACCATACCAATTTTTGCCAAGGATATGGAGGAAATGGAATTCTCATACACTATTTCTGGGAATGTAAAATTTTGTAACTGCTTTGGAAAACATTTTGAACAGTTTCTTAAAAAGTTAAATATGATCCAGCCTTTCCATTCCTGGGTGATTACCAAAGAGAAATAATTTGTACATAAATGTTTATGCAGCTTTATTTATAGTAGCTAACCCCAGGAAACAACAAAAACATTCATCAACATATGAATGGACAAACAAATGATAGTATCCCTATACAATAAAATGCTACTTAGCAAAGTAAAGCAATAAATTATTGATACATACAACATGAATAAATCTCCAAATAATGCTGAGTGGGGAAAAAATGAATTAAAAAAAAAAAGAGTGTGTGTTCTTTCAAATGAAATTCTAGAAAATGCAAACAAATTTATAGTGATAGAAAGCAGATCAGGGAAGAGGAAGAGAAAAGTGGGAAGGGCAGGAGACAGCAATTACAAAAGTGCATGAAGAAACTTTTTGGGGTGATGAATATATTTACTATTTTGATTATGATGACAGTTTCACAGGTAAATGCATATGTCAAAATTTATTCAACTGAACAATTTAAATATGTGCAGTTTATTAATAAAGCTGTTTTTGTTTAAATACAGTGGTAGGATGAGTATCTCATGGTAACTTTAATAATCGGGAAGGTCTCTCTAAGGAAGTGACATTAAGCTGAGATCTAATTGACAAGAAGATGCAGCTAAGTGGAGGTCTTGAAGAACATTGTAAGCAGAGGAAACAGCATATGCAAAGGCCTCAGGAGGCAAGAAGGAGACTGGCATGTTTGAGGAACATACTCGTTCACTGTTGGTGGATGAGTGCAAAATAAAATTAGAGAAGGAAAGAGACCTCAGATCAGGAAGAGCTTAGTAGCCAGGCAGGGATTTGAGTTTTACTAAGTAAATGAGAATTAATTGGATAAATCCTTAAAAAAAGAGTGACATTATCTGACCCTTGTATTTTTAAGTCATTCTATTTTGTACCAAAAGCACACATTACCCACAAATATATATATTTAGAACAAAATTATTTTTTCTTTTTGTCCATATTTATTGAAAAATAATAGACAATTAGTTGCTCTATTTACATTGTACAATTTGATGAGTTTTTTTCAATTAGAGTTGGCATACAATAATATATTAGTTTCAGTTATAGCATAGTGATTAAAGATTTATATAACTCACAGTGATCACCCCAGTAAATCTAGTATCCCTCTTCCCCTTACATATTTATTACACCATTATTAACTATTTTCCTTATGCTACACTTTATATCTCCATATCTATCTTGTAACTATTCGTTCGTACTTCTTAATCCCCTTGCCCTTTTTCACCATCTCCCCCAACCCTCCTCCCATCTAGTAGCCTTCAAAATATTCTCTGTATCTATGAGTTTATTTCCATTTTTTCTGTTGTTGTTGTTGTTTATTTTGTTCTTTAGATTCCACATGTACATGAAATCGTGCAATATTTGTCTTTCCCTATTTGACTTATTTCATTCAGCACAATACCCTCTAGGTCCATCAAGGCAATACCTTTTTCCATCTCCTTCCTTTTAGTCTGTGCATGCCTTTTAATCTGAAGTGAGTTTCTTACAGGCAGTATATGTAGGGGTCTTGTTTTCTTATCCATTCAGCCACTCTATCTTTTGGTCAGAGCACTTAATTCTTTTCCATTTGAGGTACTTGTTGATAGGAGTGTAGTTATTACCATTCTTTATTCATGTTTTGATACTTGTTTTTGTCTTCTTAAAGATGTCCCTCCAACATTTCCTGTAATACTGGTTTGGTGTTGATAAATTTCTGTATTTTTATCTGGGAAGCTCTTTATCGGTCCTTCAATCTAAATGATAGCTTCACTGAATAAAGTATTCTTGATTGTACCACATTGAATATTTTGTGCCAAGCTCTTCTGTCCTGCATAGTTCCTTTTGAGAAATCAGCTGCCAGTCTTATGGGTGCTCCCTTGTAGGTAGATAATTGCTTTTCTCTTGCTGCTTTTTAAGATTCTGTCTTTGTATATAACCTTTGGCATTTTAATTATAATGTGCCTTGATGTGGGCCTCTTTAGGCTCCTTTTTTTTAGGATTAGGACTCTCTGAGCTTTCTGGAATTGTATGTCTATTTACTTCACCAAGTTAGAGAAGTTTTCCATCATTATTTCTTCAAATAGCTCTTCAACTTCTTGTTTTCCTTCAAGTACTCCTATGACATGGATATTATTATGTTTAATTGTGTTCCATGGCTCCTTAAATTATTATTGTAGTCTTGGCTTTTATTTCCCTTGCCATTCTGATTGTGTGTCCTTGACCATCATGCTCTATATCAGTGGTTCTATCCTCTTCTTTATCCACTTTGTTTATTCCCTCTAATATCCTCTTCATCTCAGATTATGTGTTCTTCATTTCTGACTGGTTCCCTTTTATAATTTCCATTTTCATTTTTATGTTTTTTATCTCTTCGTTCAAGTTTCACTGAATTCATCCACACTTCCCCTAAGTTCATTGAGCATCTTTATAACTAGTGTTTTGAACTCTGCATCTGTTAGATTGCTTGACTCCATTATTCCTGGATCTCTGTTCTGTTCTCTCATATGGTTTCTGCTTCTTTGTCTTCCCTTTTTGGCTACATTTCTGTATCTGTTTCTATTTACTAAGCAAAGCTCTTAAGTCTCCCGGTCTTATTAGTGTGGCTTTGTGTAGTAGGTGTCCAGTGGCACAGTCCTGAGAGGGGTTCAGCTGTAGACTAAGTTTAGCCCCAACCTGTGCCCCTCCAGGGACACCTGTTAAGATTCAGTAAGCAATCCACAGATGCTGTGTTTATAGTTGCCTCAAGAAACCACACCAGAAACCAAGACCAGCTGTCACCAGTGTGAATCTTGGTGCTATTCATCAAGGTGCACTGGAATAGCCAAGGACACACCTAGATATGGTTTGAGTGAGGCCACAAATTAGGAGAAGAGTTTCAGGGAATCCTCTGAGCAGACTGACCTGTTATCCAGTCTGATGATGTCTCAGGTATGGTGGTGCTGCCTCTACACACTAGGTGGGGGAGGGCACAGCAGGGCAACATTGGATACCACCAGCACTTCTACCTGGGAAAGATCCTCACCTCCAGCCCTTACTCTAATGACTCAGTATCTGCCCCTGTAAGTCCCTGGTGTCCCCCATGTAGCCAATCTGGTGTTGGTGCTCAGAGTGAGCAAGTCTATCACCACAAAAGTCCACGTTCAGCTGCCAGCTACTGCTGCCATAGCCTCTATGCCTTTCTGCCTCTCAAGACCAGACAGCCTCACATCTTTGCCCCCTCCTACCTTCTACCATTGCAGATTGATAATTATTTCTCTCCCTAGTTGTAGTGCTTCTGCTCATCTAGATTCCAGGTGACTTTGCTTGCTGTTTGCTTCGTGTTTCTGTCACAACTTTGATTTGGTCACAAGAGAGATGAACAAAGCCTCTACCATCTATGCCATTTTCCCCCCTCTTAGAACAAGATCATTTTTGCTGTTATGTAAAGAACAGATTGCAAAAGGGAGTCTTATTAAAAGGCAGCAGCAGCCTCCAGGTTGAAAGGAGAGTGGTCTCTGCCCAGAGTGGTATCATGCATGTGAGGAGGCTACCTTTGGGGGTGGACTCTAGAGCACATGCTGGTGGTGTGAGGTGATCTGGTTCCTGCATAAGTGCAAGCAGCTGGCCCTCAGGACATGGTGACTTTCTCATCTCCACCTCTCTCAACTGTCCTTTCCCTGGACAGTCCAGGGCATCAAGTATGAACATTGGCGTCACTCTAGCTCACTTAACTGTGGTTGGTTATGCATCTGCTTCTCTCCCTGTGGCCAAAGATCTCTTCTCACTATCCCAGAACCCAGTAGAGTGCCTGGCACAAAGCAAGCATGCAATAAATATTCATTGAATATATAAGTAAAAGAATGAATGGCAAATTCACTAATTAATTCATGAAAGTGGAGCAAGAGAAACATTTCACCCTGTCTTAATCTCAGTGTCAGACTTTCTCCTCTACCCTCTGCCCCACTGCATCCACAGATGCTACCCCTGACTTCATCAGCCTTCCTGATCTCACTACCCAGAAGCAACCACATGGCCAAGCTGCAAGACAGTGACTGCTGGCTGACTCTGGCCAGCAGTGGGACCTGAATTAGTTTGGAACTGGCTGAGGTTTATGGCTGTAGTGAAAGGAGGTCCCGAGACAGGCTTAGTGTGCTGGGCTCTGAGGCTGAATTCAGCTTTGAAAACTAGGAGTTTGGTAGAGTGCTGTCTAGGGGGATATCTAAGAATGATGGGGGAAGGTTGGGATAGGCTTTTTGGAGATTCTGCTCTTTTCCTGGGAGTCTAGCAACTGGTTTCCTTTTGTGGGCATCCTGGACTGTGGGCACTAAGCCCTGTCTCCCACTGCCCCATGGAGAGGTGCGAGGAACATTGGGAAGGAACAGAGGGCAGGAAGGACTCCCTGAGCACCTCTCCTTGAACAGTCCAGGGCATCCTAGACATTGATTTGCTTATTAATTCAAGCATTTTACAAATACAAATGTGAGCCAGCACAGAACTATTGCTGAGAGTCCCAAGGTGATTAAGACATTGTCTCAACACTCAGTTGTTCACTGTCAAGAGTCAGGGAGGAAGAGCAAACAATCAAAATACAAGCAGATAATAGTTACGATGGAAATGTGTACCCCACTGGGTGGCATTTCATGTGCCAGGAGAGGCCTCACAGTGAGGTAGATCTTGAGAAGAGACATGAAGGATGAATCAAATCTTTCTAGATGGTGAAGGACCTACAATGGGTCAGCATGCGCCAAGGTCCAAGATGAGAGCGAGTGTGGTGTATCTGATTCGCGCAGCCAGGGCACAGCCTTAGCATAGGGACTAGGGAGAAGTAAGGTGCAAAGGGCATCAGGGCTGAACTCTGATGAGCCATGGGTGCAATGTTCAAAAGTTCAATATGATTCTGTTAGCAGTAGAGAGTTATTGAAGGATATGAACCAGGGAGGAGACATGGTCAACATTTAGGGTGTCAGCAGCCTAGTGGATGCAGTGGGAACAGCATGGGGGATAAGGCTGCAGGCAGTCAGAGCCCTGGAAAGACTAGTGTCTGGGTGAGCAAAGAGGAGATATGGGGTAGTAGAGCTGGAAAGACTCAGGCCAGGCCCTGAGGGTTAGTTAGGAAGGCTTTTGGAAAATAGAAAGGGACACAGACAGCCCCTCTGCTCTGGGGCTCAGTTTGTGCCCACCTCATCCTCTCTGTGCCCCACCCACTCCCTCATGCTGAGTACCCTGCAGAGCCATGTGCCGCCTCCAAAATTACTTTCTTCCTCTAGAGAGTAGACACGTTTCCTTTCTGTTATCTCTTGCTACTCACCCTGCCATCCTCAACCAAATGCTGTGTACAAAGGGAGTAGAGGAGAGCTACAGAGACAAAGTTGAAGATGTACAAGGCAGAAAGGGTACCACACTGGTGTGTCAGACTGTCAGCCTAATAGGGTATTCTCTTTTGGGAGGCAAGGCCTGAGATTCTTCCACATTACAGTCTATCCCTGCATGCGGGGTCTGCTGGAAACCACCTCTGAGCCAAGCATCACCTATAGAGAGCAACTGATGAGTCCTTGAAGCCTGAACTCTCTCCACAAAACTAGGAAATAGGAGCCTGGTCCTTTGGGGAGGCCAGATGGAACTGTTTAGGAGTCAAGTCTTCCTGCCCCAGTTGAACACTAAGTTCCTAGGAAGTGGCACCTTCCGAAGGCCAAGCACTCAGGAGACCCTAACTGCATCCTCAGGGGTCAGGAATGCCACTGAGCATGGCATCCAGCAGGGGAAAAGGGAGAACAGGTCAGGCAGCTGACCTTTTGGCCAGAAGGAGCAATCCCAAAGTGCCTGCTTAATGCAGTGTGATAGCCAGGCCCCCATGGCAGCATAAGTACTCTACTTCATGATAACTGAATCTGACATTTCCTCCCTGGCACCCGTGGCATGCACTTTCCCCAGCCATCTCTAGCCTCAGACCCAGGAGATTAGGACCAGGCAAGGAAGGGCCCCCAAGTTTCACTGTTGTCATAGCAGGTTTCCATTTCAGGAATGGGCCTGTCCCTACACCACCACAAGCGGGGGAGGATAAGGATTCTTCTAAAGCTGTGAGTCAACCATGGCAAAAGGAAGGGCAACAGAGGAGTGGGAGAGGAGCTGGGAGAAGACAGATTCATTGGTACAACTGAGGCAGGTAAAGAAAGACAATTTGGTGTAATATAAAGAGCCTGAAAGTAAGAAACTAAGACTCTATTTGGGCAAGTCACTTAACCTCCCTGAACCTCAGTACCTTCATGTATAAAAGCATGGAATCACATTCCTACTACATAGGGTTCTTGTGGAAAACAAAGTGGATATAATTGGAGAATTCATTGAAAAGAAAATACTAAACAAAGATCAGTCAAAGATATGGAGAGATGAGTCTAGAGCCTGTGGCAGTACGAGTTGGGGGTGGTTGGGCTAAGCAGAAAAGCCCAATTCTCCCTCCCGGTGAACAGAGGCAGTGGTGAGGCCAGTGATGAGACTGTTGTGTCGGTCTGGCTCCAACTTCTGCCCTGGGAAATGATCACAGAATCAAGACTGGGGATTCACCAACCCCAAGCCTTAATAAACTGTCCCTTCCCACAGTCTTTATCAGCCCTCACAACTGAAAGAGCAGGCAGAGATTAGGATGGGGGTACCCAAAGACTACAGGTACCCCATCACTGAGCCTACTCACCCTGGGTCCTTCTGATAGGCAGCTTTACAATCTGTTTTGATCCTCAAGAACAAAAACATCCTTCTTACAGAATCCACCATGTGAGGTAAATTGCATTAGGTGGAACTAAGCAACAAAGCTGAGCACCCATAATATGCCCAGTAATAACAGTAACAACAGTTACTAGCATTTGCACAGCCATTGTAGAATTTACAAAGCACCTCTACCTCTAGTTATCTCCTTTAATTCTTACTGCAATCCCAGGAAGTAGGTGCTAAATTATAATCCCATGTTCAGGTGAAGAAACTAAGGCTCAGAGAGTTAAACTACTTACCTAAGCTCATTCTGCTGTGCAACGACAGAGCCAAGCTCTGTGCTCCCTCTTTTCCAACCAGAGCACTACCCAGCCAACATCACCTGAGCATTGTGGAGACAGATAATGAAACAAGAATGAGTGCAACATGGACCCTCAAGCACAGAAACAAGAACTATGGAATGCAGAATCACATTATTTCACACCAGGAAAGAACCTTTGTGGTATCTAACTCAGGTGCTGCACTTTATAGATGAGGAGAGTGAGATGCAGACAGGGGCTTCTAGACCAGGGGTCAGCAAACATTTTTTGTAAAGCATCAGAGAGTAAAGATTTTAGTCTTTGCAGCCATGTGTCTCTACAGCATATTATTCTTGGATTATTATTTTCACAATCCACTCCTTTAAAAATGTAGAAACCATTCTTAGCATGAGGACTACACAAAAGGAACTAGCCGCAGGTAGGGTTGGGCCGCAAGCTATAGTTTGCTATCCCTGTTCTAGGAGACCATACAGGCAGTTTTCTGAGCTGGGGTTCATTCAACCAACCAACCAATTTTTGAGCACCTGCTATGTTCTAAGCACTGCGCCAAGAGCTGGAGACTCCAGAGAACGATGTCACAGTGTCCATGCTCTTATGTTTCCTACAGTTGGTAGGCAAGAGACAGGAAAGAAAATAATGTCACCTCAACATGTGATGGGAGGCTATGCAGGATAGGACACCAGAGACACAGAGAAGCCAGCTCTTCTTGATCTCCTGTGTGCCGCCCCTCCTTGTGACAAACATCACAGCATATTTTAATCACTATTTACTTCTCCATGCCCCCCAAGTCTGTATGTTACATGGCAGCAATGACCTATGTCCACTGTTCACTACGCCATTTGGGCACCTAGGACAAGGCCTGACAGTAGTAATGTGTGCAAGCAATATGT
This sequence comes from Cynopterus sphinx, assembly GCA_030015415.1. NCBI lineage: Eukaryota > Metazoa > Chordata > Mammalia > Chiroptera > Pteropodidae > Cynopterus > Cynopterus sphinx. The sequence goes on along the minus strand of CM057390.1, from coordinate 35,505,618 downwards.
GCAAAATAAACAAATAACAGTAACTATGGAGCTCTGGGTGCTAGTGAAGAGTGACTAATAAGTCCTACTAGAGGAATTTTGGGGAACTGAAGTATTAGTCACCCTGTCCCTCTCTGTTGCTGAATGAAGTGGGCTGACTGAGCCTAGAAATACAGCCCCAGGCATCATAAGCATTCTTCCCCTATCTCTCTATATCACCTTCCAGTGTCTCCCAACCCTGGCTCTCAGCTGACTCACAGCAGCCATTAATCACACCCCAGTCAAGCATGCTTAATTAAGCCCCAGTTACTCACAGCTTCCTAACAAGAGGAAAGGATGGGCCTCTGGCCAGTCAGGCCTCAAGAGGGGACTGGGCCAGGTGTGGGATCTGGTGGGGAAGTGAACACAGGTGACAATAAGGAATTCACTGCGAACCTGCAGTAGAAATGGTGACAACAACGACGACGATGATGATGATGATGATGATAATGATGACGACGACGACGATAACGACAATGATGATGATGATAGTGCAGATTTACAGAGCATCTAAAAGATGCCAGGCATGGCTTTAACACTTTCTGTGTATTAACTTAAGCCACCTTGTAACAAATCAATGACATCCATTTACAGGTCAGGAAATTGAGCTCAGAGAGGCTAGATGACTAGGCCAAGGTCACACAGCTAGTAAGTAACAGACTTGAAAGGACTGTGCTTTTTCTATTGCATGGCACAGGGTAGGAAGTATTTAGGGAGAAGAAGGGCTGCCATGTGCAGAACTTAGGCCACACTATCCAGTGGCCTGTGCTCCTCCAGATAGTAAGGCCACCTCAACTCATACACAAGGATCTAATTCCATTCTCAACCCATATTTATCATATGCCTGCTATGTGCCAGGCTCTGGAGACACTAGTTAAAGAGACAGAGTCCCTTCCGTAGGAAGCTTGCAGATCAGGACATGAGCCAACTTGTCCACTGTGGGAGCAGCACTATAAATACAACAATAAATGCACATCCTAGTGCTGGGCTGGGGCAGAAGTAGAAAAGTAGAGTTTATTGAATATCTACTAGTACAAGACACCAAGAATAGCAAACTCTTTACCTTTCCTTCATAATCCATAATTAAATATTTATTGGTGTGCTCCATTACTGTTATGGTTACTGGTGTGACTGATTCCTTTACACCAGACCACATACTCCATGACACGAACCAAGTATCTTGGGGTCTGGAGCAGCGCTGAGCATAAAATTAGTGCTCAATAAGCATTCTTAAATAAATGTATGAGTGAAATATAGTTCCTGCCCTCAAAGAACTAGTGGTTCAGTGAGGGGCAGGAGGTGGAATAAAGACATGAACAGGTGGTTGCAATACAGTGTGATAAGCACAGCACAACAGGAACAAGAAGACAAAGTGTGCATGGAAGCAGGGAGAAGGGACCCACCTGGAGCAAGAAAGCTGGGAAAGGTGTTTGACCAGAGAGAGGTGCTGAAATCGGGTCTTGAAGTGAGAGCAAAAATTTTCCCAGGGAGATTGGAGAATGCTCAGAGCTCACAGCACAGCTTTGGAAAAGACAAGCTATGATCCACCAGCTATGTTGAAGAAACTCTAAGTGGCTTCACTAGACTGAATTATTGGTGTTGTGTGAATATGGAGGGGGACAAGAGATACAGCTGGAAGGGATACTAACCAAATCTCACAGGGCCTTGACTGCCATGCCAAGGGCATTGGACCTCATTCTTTAAGCAATAAGGAGTTATGGCAGGGTTTGAAGCAGAGTGTATGTGGTTCAACTTATGTTTTAGAAAACAGCCCTGGCAGGGATGTAGAGAATGCATTGGAAGAAGGTGAACTTGGGAGCAGGCAGACCAGTCAGAGACTGGTGAAGGACTGTGAGTGTTTAAAGTGAGCAGAAACAGTGAGGATGGGCAAGTAGGCAAGAAGAGGCATAAAAGTGAGACCGAATGCACAGAATTGAGTGACCGTTTGTGAAAGAGCAAAAAGGTCACTTAAGCTTTTAGAGTCTCAGTCTCCTCCTTAAAATGAAGATAGCAAAGTCCTTGTGAGCCTTCACAGAGACAAGGACTAGAAGGATCACACAGGGTCAGGCAGGCAGTAGATGGCTTTTTCCTCTTTGCACCTTGCTGTTCTTTTGTGCTTATGTTATATTCTCGCTGATGCAGCATAGTCAAGCTCAGAAGGAATAAACAATACTGGGCTAGGGGTAAGATAGTCCTTGGGTTACAGCAGCACCTACATGCCAGAAGCATGGACCTTGGGAGTGAGGTGGGGTGTTCTGCCCAGAACAAGACTGCCACATCTGTAGGACTCCAGGTCTCAGGCAGATCAAACTTGCTTGGATCTGTTGCTCATACACAGTCTTCTTTCTGAAGAATATAAGCAGAACATTCACTTATTTATCCCACTGAGTCCACTGAGAAAACAAAAACCACTCTATGCCTTTTGAGCAGAAGGATTTAAATCAGGGGTTTGGTTGTACAGGTAACAGAAGAGGTAGGGCAACCCAGAGATTAGCAATAGCAGGAAGCCACCACCTTCCTGGGGCTGCAGGGAGGAGGTAGTGTGTTCCAGGACCTCAGGAGCTGAGGCTACCAGACTAAAGCGAAAACACTGAGGATCTGCCAGAGGGAGCTTAGCTATGCAGGGAGGGCCTCTTCAGCAGGAGCCAGAGGAGGCAATATGTACTGCAGAAACCTGGCTAGAAACGGAGAAAGGAAGAAATATCCTGGGTTTCCCCATTTTCCCACACTTTACTTTCTTCCTATTACTCTGATTGACTGAACATATCCAGAAGCCTGTAGGCAAGGCAGCCTGGGAAATGTAGTTCCAAATGCCACAAAACAGGGCAGAGGAAGGCAGAACATAGATCCGGGAGCAACAGGCAAATACCAGCACACTCATTTAGACTTTCATTCACTCATTCAGTAAACATTTATTGAGCACTTAGATGCCAGAGAGATAAGGACAAACAATAATTCTAGGTCCTGTCCTCACTGAGCTTAAAGTCCAGCAGCACCTGGACTGAACCTCCCAGTGCCCACCCCCAGCCAGCCATCAGCACCTACTCAACTAGCCTTGGAAAAATGAGTTGGTGCAGAGCTTCTGGGAGACTCTGGACAGTTTCCAGTGTTCCGAGAGGATGGAGCCAGGTTCTGCTTGGGCTGTGGATTTGGAGGAACAAGGAGCTCAGCCAGCTCTGCCTCCTTCCCAGCTAAAAGCTCACAGCTCAGAATGAAATGTCTCCGAAGAAGGAAGAAAAAGTTTAAATCCTTCTGTTTGTCTTTGGAGACTGGGAAGTTAGGATCTAATGACCATAAAACATGCAGGCTGCTCACAAGTTGTCTTTGAAATCTCCCCAGACCGGTTTTGTCAAGGAGCAACAAGGACTTTCAAAGCTGCCTGGCTCCAGACTTCCTCTCCTTCATAGGTAGCAGGCAGCGGCTAATTACCTGGAGATGTTAAATGCACCCTAATTCATTGGAGATGTCCCAGGCTTCGAAAGAACTGGTAGCAGGGCTGATGCACTGAGTACTTGCATTCCTTTACCTACCCTGGTAGCAGGGCTGATGCACTGAGTACTTGCATTCCTTTACCTACCCACCCACCCCCCAGTCTATGTCACCCTGGGCCCTCTGAGATCTCCTCAATGCCTAGCTTGCACTCCCTACTCCCTCACACAGGTCTGTGCTCAAACACTGATGTTTCCTCAAGTCTTATCTTTTGGAATCTGCCTCTTCCATGAAAATTGTTTAGATGTACCAGCTACACCCCAAGTCTCTGCCTTCAATGGGGCCCTTATACACTACTCTTCTCATGTACAGGCCAGGGGCTGCCTTCAGTGGCCACCTCTCAGTGCAGAGACTTTCTGCCAGAAAAGGGTTCTAACCTAGCCTGCTAAGTGTTCACGCCAGTCCAGGGGAAGTAGGGGAACCAGGACAGGAACACTCCACACTTTACACATTGACTCTTACCGACAGGCGATCTGGCCTTGAAACAAAGCCTGACAATAATACCTCTTTGGTTAAGCACATCCCTTTCTGGGCCTTAGTTCCTCATATATAAAGCAAGGGGGTTGTACTACCCCAGAACTTCTCAACCTGTGGCTTGCATCAGCGTCATCTGGAGGACCTAAGCATAGATTGCTGGGCCCACCCCCAGAGTTCTGATTCAACATGTATGGGGTGGGGCCTGAGAATCTACATTTCTAAAAAGTCTGCAGGCAAAACTATGGCTTCTCATCCATGCACCATACTGGAGAAACAATGGGCTAGCTGTATTTGCCAAAGCACCAACGGGCTGCAAGAAGCTCACTCACTCAGGGGGCAAGTAGGAGTGGCGATGGGGAATCAGGGGATACTGAGTAGGTGGCTACCAGTCCCCACCCATTTTACTCCCAGCAGTTGGGCTTTAATTAATTTTATTTGTTTGCATGTCCAGGTAAGAGTTGGTCAGAACCAAGGTCCCATGCTTTAAGTGAAATGTTTGGAAATCTGTCAACTAGACTAGCACTCAGGGTTATCCCTGCCAGTTACAACATTCCAGGGTTCTGAGCTCATTCTATATTTCTTCTTGGGCTTCTACCTCCCTTTTCTTCTTTATAGTCAATAAGGGGGTTGTGGGGAGCAGCAAGTACAAGCCTGAGGAGTCAGGTCTTTTATCATAGGGAATGAGTACAGAAGCTCGTGAGTTCCTTAGTCATTGTCATGTGAAGGCACATTTCAACACAGAGATGTACCTTGAAATGGTATGGAATGTGTGTGTCTGTGTGTGCACGCATGCACAAACATACACCCTCTCTGGTTGCAGCCCTCATCCTGAGGAGGAGTCTGCAACCTAGATGAGTTGAAAAGTTTCTGGAAAACATAGAGTAGCTGAACTGCAGTTGGATGAGGTAAGGGGTGGTGCATGTGTGTGTGTCACACATTTGCATGTATGATGTCTGTGCATACAAATACATAACAGAAAGAGATTTTAATTAGAACAGTCAGGGTGCAGATAGGTTCTAAATAAAATAAAAGTCTCCTAAAGTTCCAAATTCCTCAGATACATGATGAGGAAACCAAGGTTCCTCTGGAGCTTGCACCAAGATTTCCTGACTCCTGGGTTTATGATCTGCCCCTGCTCTACCTCCTGTCAAAGCCCCTGCCACATACCAATGACACCAGCTGAAATCAATGAAATATCACGGCAAATGGAAAAAAAAATGTTCACAGAAAAGAACCTAAGGCAAACAGATCTCTTCACAGTCCTGCCTGTCCCACCCACACAGCCATCCCCAGCCAGTTGCTCCTGGGTGCCACTTCTAGGAGTGAGTGGCCTGCCAGGCTGGGAGAACCTGTAAAAAAAACAGTGAGGAGAAAAAAAAGAGGATAAATAGCCCAGATCCTTTAAAGATTAATGGGGTTCTCTAGGACCCTGAGTTGTACATGGTTCGTTGAAGAGAAAGAAAGACCGGTAGACAAGAAAATGAGCAGCAAAGAGATAGATTCTGTGTATGTATGTGTGCATGCGTGTGTGTGTGTGTGTGTGTGTGTGTGTGTAAAGATGATGAACAACAAATTATCATATTGTTGGTGTGCTTGTACAAACCCAAGAAAGGCCAATGGGGCATTATGCAAGCCAAGGGAGGAAACACACACACTTGAATATGGATGGGTCTGGAAACAGGAAAATGACAGGAGGTGAAGTGCTGTCAGAGTAAGTAAGCCAGGGTGCAGCAATGTTTGTGTCTGTGGTTGGGTATGTGACAGAGGACAACAGAGCATGTCTGTGTGTGTATAGTACAGGGTATGCCCCAGGGACCTGGAGAGAGAGTGAGGGCAGGCAAGCCATGGACTTTATTACAGTCAGCAGCTCACAGGACAGGACACCCTTCACAGACATATGTTTACACTTCTGGGGGCCAGGCAGCCACCTTCCCATGTTCCCTTCCCTGGGCCCCCTTCTGACAGCCTCTGTCAGCTGCTTTCAAGGTCCTCTCCTGTCTTCACCTCCCACACTCTCCACTCCACCCCTCTACAGGAGTTTCCTCCTCCCTCCCCAGGAGTTAATGTCCATGAAATATGCCAGTCTCCATCTCTTGACAAGTTTCTCTGCTCTCTGCTCTCAGTACAGCAACCACCACACCCACTTCTGTCTCCAAGCAGTGCACTAAGTGCAGACCTTGAGTTATACAACCCATCATCAGATTTTGTCTCTACCTCATACAGTGCGACCCTGAGCAATACTTAGGCCTTTCTAGGTCCTAGTTTCTTCTGTTAAAAGAAAAAGAAAGAATAGAGTTCTTGTGAGGATTAAATGAGATAACATATGTGAAGTCCCTAGCATTGTGGCCACCACAGAGTAGGTATTTGCCTTCTAACCTTTTTAATTCATGTCCTCTGAGGTAAGTTTTTGTTTTAAAGTTCAGGGGCTTCCCAAATAGCTCCATATTCTTGAAATTCTAAAGTGGAAGTGCCTTCAGGAGACACATGAACCAGGCCCCACCTCATCCCATTTAAGTGAAGACATGAGGCTTGTACACACATAGCATGCATTAATAATGAAACTAAGAGCAAAACACTACCATCATCCTTCAGCTTTCTACCTTCAGCCAGAGCCAGAGGATATTCAGAGATATTCTTGGAAAGTTTGTTCCCCATTGGTTTGGGGGTGAGACTGAGCCCTGAAGTGTGGGCTGGGGCAGAGGTCAGAGAAAGACAGAGCCTGGCCTCCTTTCAGAGTCCTGAGCAATTCAGCTCTGACCCCAAACTTGCATTCCCACTTAGCAAAGCCAAAGCTCTGCAGAAAAACAATCCCACCCCCTCTCTCCCCACTGCCACTTACAAGGCAGTTTAGTACCCTACTGCATCTCTCTTATATGTCCCTTGAAAGTTAGCCCCCACACATAGTAAGTGAACATAAAATTTCTCCCAACCACCTGCTGTACTCTCCCTGAAGAAAAGATCTTAAGTCATTGAAGGCTTCTGCATAATACTTCTGTGGCACAGACCAGTGCCTATAAATCTGGCTCTTCATCTTGGCTCTGTCCTTCGCACACTCCAATTATGGCCAACAGAATCTACAGTGCTAAGAACTGCAGGACTATGATGAAATATGCCCCTCCCTGGAGGACAAGAATCCCAGGGGAGGAGCTAAAGCTGACTGCCAAGAGGACAGCAGAAGTCATGTTCCTTGTATTTTCTCATCACACACAATAGGAAGGTTCCTGGGAAAGCAGGCTAGTGCATGAGCAAGAGGTGACTGCAGCAGGGGGAGGTATGGCTAGAAGAGAGAGCGGGACATGCCAGGCATCAAACAGTTGGGAAGAGAAATGCTGAAGGGGCACAAGGATATCAGGCAGTAAGGGGACATAGCTGGGATACCGATGTGGCAGGAACCAGAGAGCAGATGATTAGAATCATTTCCAGGTTCCCCTTCCTCGACCCCTCCTGCAATGACAAAGCAATCCCCCCACTCCCACCCAACCTTCAGGTGCTTCCAGGGTCACAGGAGGCCGGGAGGGAGGCAGGAACCAGCACAGAGAATTCAGGGATTCCTGTGCCCATGTGCTTCCATAGTCCTAGAAAGAAGGAGACAGGAACCACGAGTTAGAGAACCCTGACACTTGAAGTGTAAGTGCAGTTACCCCTTACACTTCAGCACCTGATTGAGAAGGAGGAGGGCAATGAGAAAGAAACTTCCTCCTGTCCTTGGTTTCCTGTTCCTCTCCAGGTAAGCAGGGGCCAGCTGTATCCTGTTCATCTGTACCAGTCACCTAATATGTAGGAGTCATGCCATTCACTCCCTCCTGCAAAATTCACTTATCCAAATACATTATACATTACAAATATCTAATGTGGTTTATGCATTCGTTTCTTTGGAGAAGTAGTATAGCATTGCAGTTGAAAGCAAGGACTTTGGTGCCAAACTGCCTGTTTTGAATCCCAACTCTACCTGCTGATAGCTGTATGACCTTGTGCACACCTCCCTGTAGCTCAGTTTCCACCATCTATAAAAAAGGGATAACATTAGTAACTACCTCATAGGACTATTGTGAGGTTTAAATGGGTTAATATATGTCAAAAGCCTAGAATACTGTTTAATACATAACAGAAGCTAAATAAGTTCTATCTACTACTATTATTATTCAGTAATCAAGAAGTTATTGAGCACTGACAACATACTAAGTACTGTTCCAACTCCTAGGATCCCATGGTGAGCTATTCAGACATGGCCTGTACTTTTAGGAAGCTTATATTTTAGTGGTGAAGACAAACATTCAATAATCACTTAAAAGTTAAAAGCTTTATATTTATAAATTGTGATGAGCTAAAAAGGCAAAGAATATAGAGTACTTAGAGTGTATAACATAGAACTTAAAAGATTTGCAGGTCAGGGAAGGCTCTAGTGAGTATGATGCTTATCTCGCTCTCCCCACACACCCTGCTGTGTCCGGCCACCCTGGGTGTGCCATTACCAGAAGTAGGTGCCCACCAGTGACAAAGCCCGTCTGTGCCCTTCACACGTCTGGTAGTGTGTCTATTCCCTTGAGAAGCCCAGGAAGGGCCCGGTTCCCACCGTCTCCACTGCCACTACCACCACCCCACTTCTGGTCCTGTGGTAGCCTGAGAATAGAACCAGGAGTCCTGCTCTGAGTCTTCCCATTGTCCAATTAAGAGCAGACACTCTTCCTATGAAATTTTCTGGCATAATTTGGTCATTCTGAAAATTATGTCTATTCATTGGAGTCCCATCTTCTCCCTTAGAGACTGTCTTAAATCTGATCTCCAAACAGGATGATAAAGCAATTGTGTGCTAGGTAATTTACAGCTAACTTAGTGAATTTATTCAGTTCTCTCATTTAATCATCACAACAGCTTCACGATATTGGCATTATTTTTATTATTATACCTATTTTTCATATAAAGAAACTGAGGCTCTAAAAGGTAAAGCCACTTTCCCAGATCTTTTGCCACCTACAGGTCACTCAGCTTATTAGTAGAACAGCTAGGACTCTAATCAATTTAAGTTTGCCTGACTCTAGACCCTGCAATCTTAAAACAACATAATATGGTCTTTTTAATAACATGAACAATAATAAATAATTATAATAACTATGCTGTATAACACTTTCTAGGTGGCAGGTACCATTTAAACACTTTACACATTTAAATCATTTACTCCCCAAAACAACCTTATGAGATAGATGTTATTGTTATTCTCCATTTACATGTGAGGAAACTGAGGCATAGAGAGGTTAACCCATGAACCCAAGGCCAGTTAGATGAGTCACAAGGTAAAGATGCCATGATGAGTCATAGAATGGTAGGGCTGGAAATGACCTTAGGATTAAAGGTAAAGGACCTGTTTTTGTCCTTGCACCTATCGTACCATCCTGCCACCATCACCAGAACACCATGGTCTGTACATGAAGAACTTAGCCCCTTTTCCCCTGGAAAAAAAAATAAGGAGATAGGTTTATTTAGGAGTTGCCCCTGATGGGAAGCAGGAAGCTCTTCCAGCAGCTGAGTGATATAGGAGCACAGAAGAGACAAGAGCAAGGGTAGGCCAGTGGCCTGCAGCCCAGCAAGGTGACTTGTCATTGTTTTTCTTCCTCTCTGGCTCTGTGGGCTCCATCCTCCAGAGGTTTTTGTGAAGGACAGAGCAGATCATGAAGAGAAAGAAGGCCATAGTGTGAGACTGAGGAGGACCATGGGCGACTGGATGCTAACGTTAGTGATCCCTGGGGTTGGGAAAGCAGGGCCAGCAGAGGGTTGGGGAGGGCGCTGAGAATCCTGTAGAGGTGGTGCCCTCCCATCTACTCAGAAGCATCTAGCAGAGGCCTTGTGCTGAGCTAGCTTGTTTTTGCCTCCTAGCTGGACCACAAAATTGGAGGAAACATCCTTAAAGTTCCTGAGCCTCCTCGATGGCCAGAAGCCCTGCCAGGGGGTCTGCTGGTTCCCCCTCTATTTGGTCTTAATTTCTATGATTTGCAGGTCCCAGACTCACTGAGGGCCATTCCCTGTTGTGAAGGATTGACAGAAGAGTCAGCCTGGTGAGTCAGTCCCCAGATGCTCTGGGCTGATCAAACAGGGTTTTATGGGATGCAGGGCAACCTAGTCCTCCACCAGGGCCCATCCAGAGCTCCAGGTCCTAAAATCACAATAGCACAGTCCTTTCTCTGAGTTAATCTCTGCAGTAAACCTTCCATCCCTTCATATAGCAATAGGACAGGAAAAGAAAAAGACCTTAGTACAAGGGCTCAGGCTGGAGCTCTGTCACATCCTCCTGAAAGCCCCTCCCAGGGCCTGACACATAGTAGGTGCTCGATAAACAAATATTGCTCTACTGCTTTGCTGATCTAGAGAAACTTGGCCTTATACCACATGAAACTTGGATGTTGTCTGCTTCCTGCTCTCTGATTCCACTTTTGTCACAGTGACTAAGGTACAACACTACAGAGTCAGGCTGCCTCAATTTAAATCCCACAGAGAGCCTGCCCACCTCTCCTTGGCTTCCAGAAAAACTTTGCCTCCAGTTTTCCTTATCAGTGACGCCTCCATCCTCCCTGGATACTGGAGGGAGCAGGGCTCAAAAATCTGTCTCCACTAAATCTTGAGCCAATGAGGCTCAAATTGGTAGCCTCTCATAGCCCTTACTTCTGGCAATGTAATCTTGTGTAAGATATTTAGCTTCTCTGTGCCTGTTTCCTTATCTTTAAAATGAGAAAAATAAGACTACATACCTAACTGGTCTATTAGATGAAAAAATTCAAGTATGAATGGTGTTGGGAAAACTGGACAGATACATGCAGAAAAAATGGAGTTAGACTACTTTCTTAGACCATGCAAAAATAAATTCAAAATGGATTAAAGACTTAAATGTAAGACCTAAAACCATAAAACTCCTAAAGAAAACATAGGCAATAAACTCTCTGACATTGCTTTTAGTAATATTTTTTGAATATGTCTCCTCAAGCAAAGACAATAAAAGCAAAAATAAATGTGACTAAATCAAGCTGAAAGGCTTTTGTATCCCAAAGGAAACTATTGACAAAGCTAAAAAGCAAACTAATGAATGGGAGGAGATATTTACAAATGATACATCTGATAAAGAGTTAATATCCAAAGTGTATAAAGAAATCATATTGCTCAACATCAAAAAAAAAATTCAATTTAAAAATGATCAGAGGACATGAATAGACATTTCTCCAAAGAGGACATATTGATGGCCAACAGACACATCAAAAGATACTTCACATCACTAATCATCAGGGAAATGCAAATCAAAACCCCAATGAGATATCACCTCACACCTGTCAGAATGGCTACCATCAAGAAATCAACAAATAACAAGGACATGGAGAAATGGGAACCCTGTGCACTATTGTTGGGATTATAAATTGATACAGCCACTATGAAAAACAGTATGAAGATTCCTCTAATAGTTAAAATAGAACTATCATATGACCCAGGAATTCTAATTCTGGGTTTTTATCTGAAGAAATCAAGACTTTAATTTAAAAAACTATGTTCATTCCAGCATTATGTACAACAGTCAAGATATGAAAGCAACCTAAGTATCCATTGATAGACAAATGCATAAAGATGTGGTGCATATATAAAATAGAATATTATTCAGCCATAAAAAATGAAATCTTGCTATTTGCAGCAACATAGATGGAACTATTATGCTAAGTGAAATAAGTCAGACAAAGACAAAAACCATATAATCTCACTTATATGTGGAATCTAAAAAACAAATGAATAAATAAAACAGAAACAAATTCATAGATATAAAGAACAAATTAATGACCACCAGATAGAAGGGGTATTGGGGGCTGAGTGAAAAAGGTGAAAGGGATTAAGAAGTACAAATTATCAGTTATAGAATGCAGCATAGAAAATATAGTCAATAACATTGTAAAAAGTATGTATATAGTGTCAGAGGGGTACCAGACTTTTAGTGGGGATCAGTTTCTAAGTTATATAAATGTCTAACCACTATGCTATACACCTGATACCAAAATAATATTGCATGTCAACCATAATTGAAAAATAAAAATTATGTATATCTCAAAGAATAAACTGATAATTGCCAGGTGGGAGGGGTGTTAGGGGGCTGGATGGAAAAGGAAAAGGGATTAAGAAGTACAGATTGGGAGTTACAAAATAATCACAGGGATGTAAAGTAAAGAATACGGAATATAGCTAATAATATTTTAACAGATATGTATAATGTCAGAGAGGTACTAGGCTTACCAGGGGGTTTACTTCATAAGTTATATAAATGTCTAACCACTATTCTATACACCTGAAACTAATATAATAATGAATGTCAACTGTAATTTAAATTAATTTAATTTTTTTAATTTTAAGAAAAACCAAAAAAATAGAAATCAAAACCTTGGAAAAATATATATGTATACCTAATTTTATATGTTCAAAAATGAAAATTTATTGTTTGATTAAATATCGGCAAGTTGAAAAAAAATTTTTCAGGTTTGTTGTGGTAGAAGAATAATGAGCCTTAAAAAATGTCCATGCCCTAACCCCTGGGACCTGTGACTATGTTACCTTACATCACAAAGGGATTTTGTAGATGTGTTTAAAGTATGGCCCCTGATTGTCTAAGTGGGTCCAACCTAATTACATGAGTCCTTAAAAGCAGAGAACCTTTCCCAGCTGGATTAGAGAGAGATGTGACTACAGAAGAAGCATTAGAGATACAATGTTGCTGGCTTCAAAAATGGTAGAAAGGGCCATAAGACAAGAATGCAGGCCTCAGAAAGCTATAAAATAAATGTAAGGAAAAAAAAATCATTCCTAGAATCACCAGGGAAAAAATGCCGCCCCTCCTACACCTTGATTTTTAGCCCAGTGAGACCTTTGTCAGACTTTTAAACCACAGAACTCTGAGATAATAAATTTGTATTGCTTTAAACCACGAAGTGCACGGTCAGTTGTCACAACAGCAATAGCAAACTATTACATAAGTATAAGCACTTAGAACAGTGTCTGGCACATAGTAAGAGCTCAAGAAATGTTAGCTCTTTAATATTAATGTCATCATCATCACCATCATCATCATTCCCATCATTATAATATAAAGTAGAATATACAGACACACTGTTGTCTCCACCCCAGGGCAGCTGCCTCTCCAGAGTGAGCTGCTCAGAGCGCATATCTCACTTCACTGGATATTGGAGTCTGAGTGCAAGGCAGCCAAGGGGTGGAAAACATCCTCAAAACAAAATGTCACTTCGCACAGCCACCATGTGAGCAAGAGAAAGATAATCAGCTTCCCTGTACTCCGTTTCTTTTAAAGAACAGGCTTGGTGGGCACCTTGGGAGGGTGGGGTATGCCTGCCCAGGCAGAAGGGCTTGTCTGTTGTCACTGCAGAGATGATAGCTCCGGGTCTTAATCATGCTTCATTCCAAACCTACACCATTGAACTGCTGAGGAGACAGAGTGGCCAGGAAAAGCTTGGCCATTCTAATGGTTTGACATCCAAAACTTGTACCTGATATGCTGTGTCAGAAAGAGCAGGACCTAGAGCAGGAAGAACTTTGAGTTAGACAAAGCGGTAACTTTCTCTTGTGAAAGAACATCAAATGCCAGATAATATAGGATTTACTAAGAAGATCCAAAAGAATGAGGAGGGGTCCCTCTTCTGAATAGCTATGTGCTGAAGTGGGAGAGGGGAGGGAGATGAAACAGTCTCCAGAGGCCCAGCCTTTGATCAGCAGTAGGTCGCCTCACAGAATAAGCTCCTCAGTGCCTGCTCCCACACCAATTCATTTCAGTCCCTCCCCTGACTGACAGTGAAGCTTTTCCCCCACAGAAATTCCCCAGCCTGCCCACCTCTCCTTCCTCCCTTCCAGAAGCCCTTTGACCCCAGTTTTCCTCCTCAGTGACCCCACATCCTCCCTGGATACTGAGGAGCCTCAGAAATTTGTCTCCACAATATCCTTTACATCTCAAGAGCCAATAAGGCCCAACCTGGTAGCCTCCTATAGTCTCAGTTCTAAGGTAAAACCCTTTGCCTCAGTGAGACCAGTGTAAACACCAAACTATCTAACAGTGCCCTCGGATCTCCCCCATCTCAGATGACAAGGGCATATCCCTTTCGACCCGTGACAAAGGCACAATTAGACTATAGTTCCCTGAGAGCAGGGTTCATGCCTGTCTATTCGCCAGAGCCTGGCATAGATTAGGCCTCCAGAATCATTTGTTAAATAAGGGAACACCCTCTAAAAGAGTCTACAGGCTTCTCAGAAGGCCCAGGAAAAATCCCAAGTCCTCCCCATCTCCCCCTAAATGGAAGTTCAGCAGAAAGAACTGCTCCAAAGAGACCAGCTGCTCAGGAGCGACTGGAGACAGAAGTGAGCTAGACCTCCCAGGAGAGCCCTGACCTCAGCCCAAGGGCCCATTCCAAGTGGGTCACCCACTATCAGCCCAGATCTGCCCTCCTTCCTTCCCTATCCCCAGCCTCCCTCTCTATCCCAGGTTGAGCTCTAAGCTGATGTTTTCCCACTGCTCCCTGCTCAAACAGCATTCTTGGGCAGTTAATGGACAGTGGAACCTCACCTTATTCCTCCCTCCATAGTCATTATGCTTCATTCACCCACCCAACATCTCACTCTCTAATAAAGAAACTCTTCTTATCACACCCCACAACTTGAATTCCAACAATAAGGAGGCAGCCTGCATGGAGACCTTGCAGGTCCACTGCTGTTTCTTGTGGTGTCCCTGAACAAATTAGAAAAAAAAAAAAAAAAAAAACCTCATATGTCTGGTGAGAAGAGCATAGGTTATATTATCAGCCCCCATCCACTTCTTGGCCAAGTGTCTTTGCACAGTGCACAGTCTGCCCACCTGCACACAGCAGCCTTATTTGACAGACTTCAGGGAGTACACCCATTGAAAGGACCTGACAGACCAACAAGGCTTAACCTCTCATTTTACAAATGAGGAAGTAGAGACCCAAAAGGGCAGGATAATTTAACAAGGTCACACACCAAGCTGGTGGCAGATCCAAGGCCAAAGATCCCAGTGTCCTGACTCCAATCTAGAGTTTGTTCCCTTGCCCTGCTCTACCTAAGCCTTACTCTTGAGGGCAGATGACAAAGCCAGGATGGCAGGAGAGCTCCTGAAAGCAGCACCTAGAAAAGCCTTCTTGCACTGATCAGAAGTGATAACCTTACCCCCAAACTCTGTCTAGACATAAAATTGAATATAAAAAACCCTGAACTATATACTGCCTGAGCTTAGTCACCATGTTATATTAGTCACCACAGCACCTCGGCTGATGTGGAATGGAAATAAAGATCTTCCCCATTTATTTCCCACCAACCAACCACATTTATCCTATGCAACATCACTATGACTATGTCCCCTATGTCTACCTAGGCCAACACATCTGTCTTGGCCTGGAAACTCCCAAAGTTTCTTGCTTCAGAACCCCTGAATACATAACTACTCAGAAGATAACTTTAAATTCAAATTGTGAGGCAATGGTAATGGAGAAGAAGGGGAGGGAGGTGAGGGGCAGGGGAAGGGAAAGGGAAGGAAGAGAAAGAAGAAAAGGGCAACTTCTGGTGTCCTAATTCCTTGTCCAGGGTTGCCAATTGCCTATAACACCACTGAGGTCTGCTTCCCAGAAAAGGTGGTGAAGATACAAACTCACACACACATAAGCTCTCTCTCTCACTCTCTGGGTGCTGCCTGCAATATAACATGGTGACTAAGCTCAGGCAGAGTCAGAGCTCCTGGTTTTGAATCCTAGCTTTGCCACTTTTGGCTGTGAAATTTCAGGCACATGCCTTAACTTCTTTGTGCTTCAGCTCTCCTCAATATCATGGACTAACAACAAACATGACTTCATAGAGTTTTATAAAGATTATGAGACTGACTATATGGGCAACACTTAGCGCAGTGCCTGACTGATAGTAGGTACTCAGTAAACATTGGCTGTAACTATATCGAGGTGCGGTTTCTTGACACTTTGTCCTGGCTCTGCTTTCCTATAGTGGGGACAGGAAGTATGTCTAGGCTGCCCAGCACAGTTACTAATTCAGTATTCCAGTTATCAGAAAAGATCCCAGATTCCTGCCAGTAAACTGCCTTGGGAAGTAGTAAGCTCTCCATTACCAGGAGCAAGTGAGCAGAATCCAGATGTGCATTTGGCATTAACGTGGCAAAAGCGGGGTGGGTGTCAGGGATCTCTTCTCAAGTCCCTTCCAATCCCAACACTGTGAACATGTGAATAAACCTACATCTCCCAGCATCCATGTGGGCATACATACAAGGGCACACTCTCCACACTGGCTTTGGGGATCAGGAAGTAGTGTTTTAAACCAGGTAAGCCATCAGCCCCACCCAGACCCTCCCCTAGCACCCAGTGATTCCTGTGTACACACAGCCATCCAGGTGGCAAGCAGAAGCTTCCAGGCAGGCACCAAGTGGTATTTCAAATAGCCTGTTTCCTACCACTCCCAGTTGTCTTTTTATGAGAGCCAACTGTCAGCCACCGTTTCACCAGCTTTTCTGCAGCCTAACTATAAGAAAGGGGTGGGACAGGAACCAGGACTGGGGCATGGTAGTAGAGCTCTGGGTCTACCTCAGATGTAGGTGGACTGGTAGGAAACCTGGGGCAGTATTGATAGCCCTGGACTCTTAACGGGTCAGAGTGCCCAGAATTTGGATGCTGTGAGAGGTAAGGACTTCCCTGTCACAGAAGTGATGAAGCAGGAATTTGTAGAATGCTCAGAAGCACCACCTCTAGCCAAAGGTCAAATCCAACTACACATCTAGGGGTTAGATAAAAAGAGAGATTCAGGGAATCCGTGCTACTAAAACTGTTCCTGCCCCCACCTTCTCCAGCCTCTCATCCCCCTTCACATAGTCCCCTCACACTTCTTCCTCTGGCTGTTGTGAGTCACCTATTAGCTCTTCTGTGGAGAGGACCAGGCACTGATAAACCAGAGCAGCAGCATATTCAAACCTTCTCATCACCCTGGAATGCATTACTTATGTATTTGTCTTTGCAGCGGCTATAACATCAGTTCTTCCTTCCTAACAACAGTGGCCTTGCCTGGTATTTAAAAGGGCCCCTAAGTGCCACCAACATCTCTGCTGGGAGAGGATACCGCACACTGGGAGGGTATATAGGCCAGCCTGGGATGAACCATTTGTTTCGGATTCACACAAGTGTAGATGCAAACATTAGGCAGCGGGAGCAGGCAAGGAGCTGGCCTGACGGAAGCAGAGCTTTCCCCTAGGACCAGTCCCAGCCCCATGCCTCCAGGTCCCGCTCAGAGTGCTACCGGCGGTGGGGAGGTGGGGGGCATCCATATGTCCCCTTCAGCTTTCCTACCACAACCTGGCTACTCTTCCAAATCAGTGGCCTCTTCCTGCCTGAGGAAGGATAAGAACGACACAGAGTGTGTCTGTGTTGGGGGTGGGGCACCTCTGGGGTATTCGCTGCCATCCGACCCAGGGCTCCCCGGAACCCGGGAGCAGTAACGCTCTCTCCAAAAGGTCCCCACACTCTCTGGACATAGACTGGCAGTGTCCTGGGCCTCCTGGACTCCGGGACGCAGCGCAGTGCCAACTGCACAGTCCGGGGAAGAATGGGCCACGCTCTCCCCCGGGCCCAGCCCGCTAGGTGGCGCTGAGCACTCGCGCACCTGCGGGCAGCCCCAGCGCAAGGCACCTGGGGGTGGGCTGGGCTGGGGTGGCAGTTGCCTAAGAAAGGGCCCACAGAGGCGGGGGAGGAGGAGAGATAGAAGCAGCACTCCCTCCTTCAGTTATTCACGTCCATTGAATTATAGGGCCTCAGCACTCCTTCACCTCCCTGAGTTATAGTCTCCTCTTCTGTAAAACAGGTTTAACATCAACTCTAGAGTGAGGATTGAGAAGACATCAATCATGCCTGGCACATAGAACAGTTGTATGTCCTTCTCTTGAAGGTCTAGATGCCCTCCCTGTCCTCAAGAAGCCTACACTCAGAGACAAGAGCTACTCACAGGAATAGTTAATCCAAAGTAATCTACATACAGGCCAAGTGAGAGGTACAAACAGTGCTCTGAGCTTGGTAACAATGAACAACCTGGAATAAGACACCATAGAACTCTGAGGGGGGCGCAGCATGGGGGAGGGGCATACCCTGACCATTCTACTCTGGACCAATCAGGCACTCCGCTAGTCTCTGAGCATTTAACTATAAATAGGTAACAGCCCATCCTCAGAGTGTTTTTAGACTAGCAATGGAGAAATACATCAGGCAGATAACTACACAAATAATTAACAGCTGTCATAAGTGCACAGGTATATAAAGATTTGGGGAGGAAGCTACACATACCCTGGGTTGCTTCCTATAGTCCTAAACCAGAGTTGAAAGTGGGGAAATTTGCATTATAAAGAACATGAGCCCACTTCCTCTGGGTGCAAAGTAGACCTAAGAAAGTGTTGCTAATATTCAAAGCACAATCAAGGCTAGGGGGGCATTTTCCCTCCAGGTAAACTAGAAAAGAACTAACATTTACTGGGTGCTTAGTTCTATGTGCCAGGCATGGTTGATGTCTTCTCAGTCTTCACTCTGCGGAGTGGATGTTAAACCCGGTTTACAAAAGTGGAGACTAAGGCTCAGTGAGGTGAAAGGACAAGCCCAAGGTGCAAAGATCATTCAGACAGCTAGGATTAGAATCTGTAACTGCCTGGGTCCAAACCTCTTTGGCTGTAATATGCTGCCTCTGGGGCCATGTCTGGATTTCCTGCTGGGGGCCAAAGCAGGGAGGAGAGAGATAGAGAAAGGGACAAGCAGGCTAAGAAGTTGCCAGATTGGGGCCCTCTTCACCACCTTGAGTTCATCACAGTCATCCCTTTCTCAGCATGTCCTGATCAAGCCACCAAATGCTTAACATTCTGCTCAGTTTCCACTATGCTCCAACTCCAAATGTTTATCAACACATGCTGTAATGTAATCAGCTCCTGGGAAAACACATGCCAGGTAATGAATGATGCTGACAAGAGTGTCAAACAGACATCCCCAGCCTAGACAGAGAAGAGAGGAAGTGCAAGGAGTTGGGCAGATCCCAGATGGGACATGACACCCCCACCCCAGGACCTCAGGATCAGCTTTTGAGGCTGGGCAATCCTAAAGGAAATTGGAATATTTTTTCCCCTCCAAAGCCATAATTTGACGGGAGTTATAACTGAGGTTTTATGAGATTTCTAATGATGGCAGTTTCCCTTTATCAGACTCCAATTCCCACTTCTCAGCCAGGGTTGACTCCAGGACATGCTTCGACCAGGAATCCAAAAAAGCAGGGCCCTGTCCTGGTTCCTGCTTTCCATAGTAAGAGCTAGAAGTTGTCAAACAGGTATGGGGGCCAAGGGGGCCATGGGACACTCACACAGACTAGGGAGATCTGGGTTCCAGGCCACCTCCCAGATGGCTTATTTAACCTCTCTGGCTTCTGCTTTTTCAACCATAAACCTGGGGTAATAATGTCTGCTCCACCCACCTACTTCACTAGGTTGCTGTGAGGATCAAATGAGATTACAAGCCTGAAAGCCCTTTGAAAAATAACAAGCAATCACCCAACCTGTTTTTGCTATTATTATTACTATTGTGATCTTGTGTAGGTGCAACTGGGAGAGTAAATTATGGCAATCTATGTCTATGAAAGTGAGTTTATTGGTGTACATGGGAGTATATGTACCAGTTTCATGGAAGGATGGAGTTCTTGTGTTACCTGCCTTTGAAGGATAGTACAGACAATGTATGTGTTTATGAGTATATCAGTACATATACACACATTTGAGTGTCTGAATACAATATATTATACTATAATAATCCTATGTGCCAAGCATTTTGCTAAACACTTAACATAGGGATATGGGCCAGCTTGGGTGTATAGGTATCTATATAGAACATTTGCAACATATGCATGTGTGTTGAATGAATGTAACAAAATGTACACCCATTCATCTCATACAGGTAGCAGGGAATCTCTCCATGTGCTTGCCTGAGTTTTGATGAAAGTGTGGACATAAATGTCAGTGAATCTGAGTGTGTGCACGCATGCATGTGTGTGCACATGTATGCATATGGGTGCACACCCACCTCCCTACACCTGGGCCAACTAGTATAAATTATTATTTATCAGCTGCCTGGGCTTCGTGTGCTCCCAACATGCCCTGAGCTCATTGCCATACAGCCACGAGCCCACAGACACATTGTAGTGACAGCTGCACACTTGGCAGAGGGGTGTCACTCTGCTCTCTGGAGCCACAGTCTGTGCCAGGCAGCAGGGCCCCTGCCAGGGAGAAGGTACAGACTGACTACACCAGTCATAATGCCACAGGAGTGCCCAGCAGATGGGCCAGCTTCAGAGGCCCTGGGAGCAGGACAGAGCTGGCATCTTTAGGTCCAGAGGACTTGGCCATAACAGGCTAAACCCTATTCCTGGACAGGGAGCACCATCTCGGCACAGTAGGAGTTGGGGCTGCTGAGTGGCCAACGTGTCTCTTTGCTGCCCTCAAGATTAAGTCCAAAGTCCCTAACCATGTGCAAGGCCTACATAACCTGGGCACACACCTCCTCAGCCACTTCCCCACCACCACCATGACCACTCTCCTCTTATAACACCAAACTGACTGAACTACTCTTAGTTTTTGATACATACAGCCTCCTGGGCATTCTTGCTGCTTTTTCCTCTGCCTGATTTCTCCACGTGACATCCCTTGGGGCTCAGCTCACCTCTTCAGAAATGCTTCCCTGACCCTTTCTGACCTCTGAGGTTAGAGTCCCCACACACCTGAAGCTCCTATAGGCCCCTAGATTTCACTATTGTCCTAGTTCCTGGTAGATCCTTTCTTCTCTATTGGACTTTGGCCCCAGGAAGGAAAGAAGCATGTCTCAGTAGTTCATGGCTTTATTCCAATGCTTGGCATGGTGTCTGGTCAAAGGTGATCCATAAAAATTTGTTGAATATATTATTGTTAAAAGCCTGTTGTGAGAGAGTAGTTAAACTCTCCATATTTAAGTCATGGTGTGCATCTGAACAAGCTCTTCTCTCAGATCTCAAGGCTGGGAAGAACCACCCCTTCCCCCGACTCCCATACCACAAATAGTAATCATCAACTCCCACAGATGTGAAAATGGTAGGGTTTACAAAGTGCTTTTCACAAAGATCCCAGAAGTCACCAATACCATTTTACAAGAGAAAACTAGGCACGTGGAAAAGTAAATGTAGCTCATCAATAGAATGACCAACTCATTCCGGTTTGCCCAGAATCTTCCCAGTTTCAGCACTGAAAGCCCCATGTCCTGGGAACCCTCAGTTCCAGGCCAACCAGGACAGTTGGTTGCCATTCTTTTCCATGGTTAGTAATGGCAGACTCAGGGCACAAACCTCGGACTCCTGACTTCAAATCTTATATGCTCTCCCTTGCTCAATGGCCTCCTGAACTTTCTCAAAATTCAATGACCTGGCTGGGCAGGCATTGTCTACACTTTGGATATCACCTCTGGGCCATTTGGCATCCTCCTGGAGCACAATTCCCCAGAAGCATGTGCTCAAGGAATATGAGGTATTCATATTAACCTAAATCAAATATAATTCTGAGGCTCATTTCTAGAGGAAAAGCGCTTTACATAATATAGGAAAAAATTAAATCTATTATTAAAGTAACTTTATAATGATAACGATATTAAATTTCAACATAAAAAACTTTACCCACAAATTGTTTTCATTTCTTTATGTTGCCTTGAATTTTTCTCTTTATAGGTGCTTTTTTCCCCTACAGAATTGTAATGTGGTGTATGCATCATGCTTGTTCTTCTTTGCACTTCACATTATAAAAATCTGGTTTAGATTTTTGTCATTCTGGATCTCTACACCACTAACATCCCTCATTAGCCCAGGTCACATGAAGTCTAGGCTTAGGGCTACCTGCTTCCCAAAAGACAAAGGACTCCCTCCTCAACAGGGATTGCTAACTCAGGGCCGTGTAAATACTATCTTTGTGCATATGTGCTGTTTGCAGGGCAGAGGGACAAAGCTTTCATCAGATCCTGAACAGGTCTGAGGCTCAAAGACCCGCAACTCTATAGACCCCTAGAGAAGGATATGCAGACTCATCTCCATATTCCCAGGGCTGCTTTCTCTATTGGGCTTGCACTGACCCAGGATCTCTGTTCTTCCCTTATAATAAATTCCTTTTCTTGGCTTCCATATGGCTCTCAAAAAAAAAAAAAATCCAGTTTATCTAGATGAGTAGTCCATCATGATAGTTATTCTAACCACAACACCTCCTTGTCCTGGATCAAAAAAAGCACCATCTAAAGAAAGAGAGTGTGGGAGAAGTTGAGTGTCTTCTTCTCTCTAAGTTCTTTTCCTTTTTGCCTCTTTCTATATTAGGCATGCTCCAGGCTGAATCCCTACCCAGCCTTTCCCATCTCCTTGTCTAAGCTTCCTGGTCGAAACTTCCTGGTCCATGTGGCTCCTCACTGAAAACTTCCTAGTACCACTGTTGAGTATTAAGTATTCCCACCCCAAATCAGGAATACTGCCTCCAGTCACATCCAGAATTCCTTAGGATTTTGAATGTAGCAGTTCACAGGAATATATTGAGGGTCTTCTAACCTGAGGCCAGGCGTAGACAAATTTACCTTTCAGAATCCCTTATTTTTGGAGAATTAGTAGTTCAAGATGGAACTGGGGCCTTTTATCATTGCTCAGAGATCCAGCTTCCAAAGCCAAGTTTATCCCTGGGACACCAAGGCCTATAAGGGAGAGGGTAGCTACCTGTTAGCCACTGTGGTACCACTTTGACATGGTAGATCATTAGACCTGAGGGGCAGCTGTGTTTAGCTACACCATTGTCCCCAAGGGCAATGGCAGCCATGGCAGTAGGGAGGCTCTGCAGTGATCTCTGTAAGAATAACAATAATTAAATGTTGCTAAGCACTGTGGGATACAGAGGCACCATCATAATCATCACAGCTACCAGATGATGATAACAGTGATTAGGTGCTGTGGTTTCCCAGCTATCCCAAGGAACACTGCTGGGATGAGGTTGGCCTGTCAGAGATGGGGGTACCCATGCCAGTGGGTCCTCTATGGAGCTGGTTAGGACTTTGGCTATACTTCTTCCATAAATTCCTCCTCCTCTTTTCTTCCTTCCTTGCCCTCAGCCTCAGAATTGGGGACACAGAAGTAGGTGATCCCCATTCAACATACTATACTACTCTAATATATGTTCAAGCTTACCTTAACAAGAGATTTCAGGAGGTTGGGGAATCTTGAGGATTTCTTAATAGGATTCTCTTCACATCAAAGTGAGCTTTATTAGCCAATTACTAAATGAAACAGAGGGGCCTCAGATATGGCCTAGAGGGGAAGTCATTATCGTATTGATTTGGGGACTTTAACAAGTCTCATAGCTACCTCTCTAAAAGAGACCATAGAAGCTGAGGAGGGCTCTGAGAACAGTTTTCTGAGGATGGCATCTTCAAAAGTGCTGACCTCTCTTTGGTCATTGCACCCAATTGTGGGGTTGGTGAAAAAGGTGAGTTTAGTTCCCGTCCTTTGAATGGGCTGTCATTTCTGCAGTCATCCATTCTCAGAGCCAGAAGGGAATGTGGAATTCATCTGGTTCGTTCTTCATGCCAGGGCAAAAATCCTATCTACAGCATCTCTGATAAATGGACTTGGGACCTTAGTCTGAAAAGGGACATGGAGTTCATTCCATTGTCGGTTCCCTAAATAGCCTTGCCTAGACTAAATTAAAATCTACTTCCCCAACACACATGCCCATTGGTGCTGATCTTTCTCTATGAAGGCACACAGATTACACTGGTTTCTTTTTCCTTTGGGTTTTGGAAGATTGTTAAGCATACTTCCCTTCCACTTTCTTTGGCTTTGAGATTTGAAGCTATCTTCTATTCTTTCTCTACAGGTAACTTCAACTTCTACTTCATGACTTTATTATTAACTCCCCCACTTTCCATCCCAAAATGTCCACCTTAACAGTTCTCTTAATCTTTCCTCTAGGCTCAAAGGATGAGCCCTCTCCTTTCTAAGGCTGATCACACTCCCACCCTAGTTTCACCATCCATGCCTCCTCCAGGGCCTGCTCCATGACATACACTCTTGTATATCAGATACTATTTCCTCATTCTTCACTGTCTAGTACCTCCTTTCCCTCTGCCTACAAGATGCTCAGTAGCTTTTGATTTTCCACCAAAAAAGAAAAAATAAGCCCCTTGGTCTATGTCATGCTAACCCTTTCCAAGCTTCTGACCCTTGTTGTTCATTTCATCCACCATCGAAATTCTCAAAAGCAGGGTGGACACCTGCTGCCTTTGCTTTTTCACCTTCCGTTTGCTCCTCCTCCCACGTTGATCTGGGTTCTGCCCAAGTGTGGCCACCAATACCACTCCCTTAAAATTCACTAGTGTTTGTACGCTGTTTCCAAAGACCCCTTCTGATCCCCACCTGCTTTCTGCATTATCAGACACTGTTGGCAAGTTCCTCCTCCATTAAATTCTCTCCTCGCTTGGCTTCCATGACAACCCTCTCTCCTTACTTCCCTCTTCCCTTACTGACTAATCCTCACCTGTCTCTCCTACCATGCTATGCCAAATTCATCTCCTGAAAGCTCCCAATAAGTGTTTCTCTGTTTAGAAACTGTCAATGGCTCACCACCACCTGCAGAAAAAAAAAAATCATGGAGTTATAAAATAATGCAACTATATGCAATGCATAACATATAATGCAATAATATGTCAGAGGGGCTCGAACATTTTGAAGCAGCAGAATCCATTAAAAAGAATCTTTCTCAGAAGCCCAATGTTTAAGGAGCATAAAAACAATGTATTCTTTAAATATGGATCCTATAGTGAGGAGTGAGGAACCCAGGAAATTTTAAGGACTCTCATAACACTATTGGGAAACCACTGAACCAATTCAATTCTTCAGTCTGCAGATGAGAAAACAGGCCCAGAGAGGAAACATGATTAGTAGAAAGTAGCACACCATTTGAGGTAGTCAATCAACACATTTCAGTAAGTGCCTACCGAGACTCAGGCCTATTCTAGATGCTAGGGATAAATCAGGAAACAAGACGGACATGGTCCTGCCCTGAAGGGGCTGACAACCCAGTGGGAAATGAATCAAGTATTATGAAAAACTACTGAAGTGGTTTCAAGTATGCAAAGGGAGCTGTGAGCACATGTCAGATGAGACTCACTTGGCCTGAAGGGCAGAGGGGGCCACCCTGGGGAAATGACACATGTAAACTGAGCCCTAAAGGATAGATAAGTAGCTGGTCAAAAATAGGGGGTAGAGCATTGGAGCAGATGAAACAGCTTGGATAAAGGTCGAGATAGTAAGTTTGATGGCTGGAACCTCTGGAAAGCCCAGCAACTCCTACTCAAAGCCCTGGAGCTAAATGAGACAAGCTGAAGAAGCAGGCAGCCCCATAAGCCTAGCTGAGGACACTGGCTTCAGAAGCTAAAAGGCCAAGGAAAGGCTCTCAGGTGTTAGAGCCTGGTCATTGAATTCGAAGACAATCCATTTCTAAATGCAATGTGGAATCAGGGATTGGATCCTGGAACATAAAACAGACATTAGTAGGAAAACAAGAAATCTGAATAAGTTCTGCAGTTCAGTTCAATAGTATTATATACCATGCTAATTTCTTAGTTTTGACAAATGTACCATAATTCTATAAGATGTTAACATTAGGGGAAGCTGGATGAAGGACAAACAGAAACTCTGTGTCATCTTCTCAACTATTTTGAAATTAAGAGTTTTAAAAATCCATATTCCTTCTGGCACCAAGGCAGAGAGAAGCAAAACTGGATGTGGAGAAAGTGATTACAGTAATAATGATGACTAACACTTAAACTGTTCTTCCTGTATGCCAGGCATTTTTCCAGACACTTAATGTGTTTAACTCATCCAATTCTCACAACTCCATGAGATTAGTGTTATTATTTCCCTTCAGTGTGCAGATGAGGAATCTAAGCACAGAGAGGTTAAGTTACTTGTCTAAGGACAACACAGCTACTGGGTGGCAGTGCTGGGGTTGAAGGATTTGAATATTGGCCGTCTAGCTCCAGAGTCCCAAGTAATTGACCACTACATTTTATTCCCACCTCTCAGTGTGCACAGGCTATATTGCCAGAGGATGTTGCAAGAATTAGGCAGAAATCATGAGCACATGGATAGGGTAATAATAATACTATAGAAATAATGCTGTAGAAGTGGAGCAATATCGCTAGACTTAAAATATATATTAGAAGCAGAATCAACAGTGCTTGCCTTTGAATTAGAACATAGTGGTTGAAGAAGAGGGAGGAAGCAAGAAATGACTCCTGGACTTCCAGCTTAAGAATAGGGACCAAAACCTAGTCTCATACTTGGTCCTGTGCTTCTTCCTGCCAATGAAGGAATCCTAGACAGTTCACAATCTGGCTGTCCCATTATTTTACACATTCCCAGAACACAAAACAAACTAGATCATTTGTTGTTCCTACACAGGCCCTGCCCTATCCCATCTCTTTGTCCTTGTGCAAGCTGTTCCCTCCACTAAAATTCCCTCCACTGAAATTCTCTCCTCCATCTCCCTTGGTCCTTCAGGGCTCAGTCAAAAGTTACCTTTTCCAGAAGCTTTCTCTGCCTTCCACAATGAGAAGTATTCACTCTCTCCTCTAGATGCTAGCATGGTTTGGCTCTCTTTGTCAGTGACCTTCTATCCTATAATAATATCGTTATTTCAGTAGGTCTTAGTCTCACTTTTGTATCCTTAGCACCTAAAATAGTAAGTACACAAAAAGACTGAGTAAACCTACAAGCTCTATCTTATTTTCCTTTGCCCTCTTTCTGGTTCTCTTTTCTGTCCCCTGCAACCCAGTATGCACGTGCGCGCGCACACACACTCACACACACACACACACAAACCACCTGGGACCTATGCTGGTGATTTGCATATTTTAGGGGCTTATTTAAAGATGATGAGTCGGTGCCATGCTATCTCATTAACTGCTTCCATCTTCTCCAGTCCCTAGGCAGCCATGCCAACCCCCAGACATGCCCTCTCTGGAAGTCCATTTACAAGCAGATCAAAAAAGCCTTACCCAAAGATGAAGAGGTGGAAGAATATGAGAAGAAAATGAGCAGGCACCGGTGCATCTGAAATTGCCCCCTCAATCTCATCCAGTCAACTCCTACAACATGCCTGGAAGAGTTTGAGGCCCCAGTGAACTCAATTCAGCCTTGGCCCTCAAAGTACTTAGAGACCAGTGGGGAGGAGCCTGGCTATCAGACTGGGCTACCACAAGTCATCATAAAGTAGTCATTCCTCAGCATAAAAATCTCCTCGTGGCTGCTCAACATTCATGGATCTGCAGGACTCTCCTTTCCCCAAGTCTTAGGCTCAAACTGCAACCAATAATTTTGGGGCCCCACTCACCCAAGCTGTTGCTGGCCTTTGTGCCTTTCCTCATGCTGACAGAGCTACCTTAAACTAGTCTCCTTAATGACTCCCCCCACCAGTACATCCCTTTGTCTGATTATCCCATAAATGACTCACTCACACCCTGTGAAGCCCCCTCCCTCCACTTCCCGGACAAATCCAATGAGCACTTTTCTCTGAGACCCACCAAATCCTATGTGCACATCTCTGGGACACAGCACATATTAGATGCTTGTTTATAACATCTGTTTCTATGTCTGTCACTCTCCCCAACCCCCCAACTAGACTGAGTGCCTTTAGGACAATGACTATGTCCCTGTATCCCCAAGCCTGGCACAGTGTTTGGTACCAAGAATGCTGGGTTACATTTGTTAAAGGTAAGTTCATGAGTGTGGTAGTGTCCCAGTGAGTGCTGAATTACTGCTTCAGCTAGAAACCAAGAGACCTCCAGGGCCAGATTTCAAATATTGGGAAAGTGGTGCCCTGTTTGTTTGCCCTTCTGCTCCTCCCCCTCCCAGGAATTAGAATTTAATTTAGGCAGGAAGGGCCACTTCCCCTTTGCTCCTGCCAGCTGGGTAAAAGGTAGGAATGGGCAAAAGGCAGCAGCAATAGGCAAAGGGAGCATCTCTAGTTAGGCATCTGGAGAGAGAACTCGGTTCTCCTTATTGGAAAACCCTGTCTGCCTCCTCCTGGGAGAGAAGATGCGGGTAAGAGGTCCAGAAGGAAGCAGGAGAGGGTAGGCTTCCGGCTGCCAAGGGCTCAGAGGGTCCAGCCACCTTGGCAGAAAGATGACCACACCCAGATGTGGTGCGTAGTAAACCGGCCCGGGCAGAGAGTGCCAGCCCTGCCACAGACACTGACTGGATGCGTCATTCTCGCGGGAATCCTGCAAATCACTCAACACAAAAGGTGCTGACAAAGGAAGCAGAGTTCCATCTCACACTATTTGGAGAAGGGGAGGGAACTTCAGTTTTTGGCAAAAGGAACCCCTGATGGGAGCAGAAGTTAGCAAAGACCAGAAACTCAGTGGCCCCATCTCACCCACTAATGCTCACCACCGACTTCTCTAGCAGCTTCCATAGGGCCCGCCGAGCGGCCTCTCCATTGAGCGTCCAGTTCTGCAGAGACAACTCTGGCTCTGAGTGCTCCGAGCTCTGCCACTGTCTGCTCTTGCAACCCGGAGCTAGTCGCCTTACCCTTCTTTGGGCTTTTGTTTCCTCATCTGTACAACGGGGCCAGGGCTGCAGGAGAGGGCCCGTGGCAGACCTTTCAGCTCCGACACGCTAGACCCCGAGGTCCGCACGGAGCCGCACGCTGCCTTCCACGGCCCGCCCCGCCCCCCTTAGCTCCGCCCCCCGAGCGGCTTCTCCCGCGACGCCGACCGCTAGAGGGCGCCGCCGCCCCCTGCCAGCCGCCGGGGAGGGCAGGTCGCCCTCCCGCCCTCTGGCGGGCTGCAGGGCGACCGGAGGGCACCGACCTCCTGGGCGAGCGGCCGCGCCGGCCGCGCCGCCCTCGCTCGGGGTCTCGCTGCGCCCGCGGCGGGGTCCGGGGCGGGCTGACTCTGGCCCCTCCCCTCCGCTGACGTCACGGGGCGAGCTGGGGAGAGGCTGGCCCTCGCGCAGCGGGAGAAAGCGAGCGGAGCGAGCGAGGCTGCTCCCGGCGCCCGGCGGCGGGCCCCACGTCGTCGCGCATCCCGGGACGCGCGCGCACGCGGCCGTCTCCCCTCGCGCGGCGCCGCCCGCCGCCGCCGCCTCGGCTCGCCCCGCCGCCCTCGGAGGCCGGCCATGGACGCCCGCGGGCCGGAGCCAAGTGGGCGGGCGTGAGCGCGCCGCGGCGGGCCCCATCTCCAGCCTGCGCTGCGCGGAGCGGAGGGCAGACTCGGGAGCCGGGAGCAGAGCGGGGGCACGCGGGCATGACTCGGGCGACCGGCGGCGGGCATCCGCCCAGCCTCTGAGCCGCCCGGCCCGGCCCGCGGCCAGCCCGGCCCCGCGCGGCGCTTGCCGGCCGCCGCGACCTGCCCGCGCCTGCGGCTGCTCTGGGGAGCGCGGGGAGCGCCCTCCTCGCAGCCCCTGTCGCCGGACCCCGATGGCTCGGATGGGGCTTGCGAGGACCGCCGGACGCTGGTGGCGACTAGCTCTCAGCTTGACCGCGTTCTTCCTTCCAGGTAGGAGCGTTCCGCCTCTGCCTTTTTATTTTATTTTATTTTACTTTTCCATCCAGTTCCTCCCCCCGGCTCGGAGCTGAATGGCGGGCCCGACTGAGTCGTAGGGAGTGGGAAGAGCCAGAAAAGTTGGGTCACGGCCTAAGGCAGGGGGTGCGGGAGACGGCACAGCGGAGAGGGAGCCTGGGACGCTGAGCAGCCGGCCCTGCGGGGCAGCAGTCTGAGTCACGGCCCTGTGCAGCAAGAGAGCCCTGTCTCCGCTCGCTTTTCCACAAGAATAATCCCGTGTCGTCGCGTTCTGTGTGCTTAATAACCAGCTCTCGACTGAAGCAGCCGTTTGGAAACACTGCGTGTTACAGAAAGGTGGACTCAGCACCGTGGCCACCGTTTCGGGGAACGAGCCGACAGCCTCAGGGGAGGGACGTGGAGCCCGCCGCCGGGCGCCGTCAGTCTGGGAACTGGCGGGCTTCGGGTTGGGAGAACGGCAGCGGGACTCCGTTTCTTTCTCGGGCCCTTTGGCCAGGCGGTTGCCGGCGCTCGGCCCGCCCCCTCCCCCATACCAAGTGTCTGCCAAGCGGGCGCGCATCACCGGCTCCTGTGGCCGAGGCGGCTCCGTTTCCCAAGGCTGAGGCCCACCCGGCGCGGAGCGCCACCCCCCTCCCTTGGCGGGTCTGGGCTTTTCGGAGCTCTGGTCCCAGTTCAGGGGCTCTCTCCCAAGGAGGCGCCGCTGGCTCCGTGCCAGCCAGGTGACTGCATGACCCACTTTCCCGAGGGCGCCCTTCCTCGAAGTGCCAGCGGCCAAGGGGTTAACCTGACGCTGGACCACTGGGGTGGCCCGCGGTGGCCCCTGTGACGGGTGGGATGGGGACAGAGGCTAGAGCTGGCCCAGGCGTATTGTGCTGGGGAATGAACTGGAAAATGCGTTTAGGAGGCAAATCTGACCGAGTCCCCTTGCCTGAATTTAACCCTTTGTGTCCCTGGGGAAGCTGCCTGGCTCCCACGGTGGCCGATTTCACGGTGGCTGGTGACGCCGTCGCAGGTTGGGGTGGGGGCGGGGTTCCTCCAGCCCTCCGGGAAGAAACCTAAGACCACCTTCCGCTCTAGCTAGGTAGAGGTTTGCGTTGGGGGTGGGGAGGAAGCTTGGCGGGAACACGTGGTCGTGGCCTTAGAGTGATAGAATAAGGGGTCAGAGTAGAGAGAGACCCCTCTGCATGGGGCAAGAATATTAGATGTACGGCGCTGCAGGCACGATCTGGCGGTGATGTCTGTGATGCTGCAGGCTCGCTGGGCAGCTGTTCTAAGGGGCCAGCTTGGCTGCCGAGTTGCAGGACTGGGATGCACTCCTGGAAGGCAAGAACCTGTCCTCATTCACGTCTAAACCCTGTCTGCTCCCAGGGTTCCACAAATCTCAGGGAGTGGCCAAGGGTGTGGAAAGCACTCTGTTGAAGCCTGCACTGTAGTGCCGCCACCCCTTCAGCCTGTGGGGTGCTGCCCTGCTAAATGTGTGGGGGAGGGGGGAAATTTCAGGGTATACAGTCCTCACTGCCCATTTCAAAGAGGCTTGACTGCATCCCTCTGGCTGGGTGGTCATGGTGAAATCGACAGGTCTAGCACACTGGACCTCCTGGGAAACCAATGGGGAAGGAAATACTTCTGACGTGGGTGAGGGAGGAGGTCAGCTTCTGGGAACCTTTCAAATCTAAATTGCCCACAACTAGAACCCACATAAAGGAGAGCTCTCCTGGAGCTCTAGTTGGTCTAGCACGTTAGGGGTTAAACTAATCCTGGGTCAGACAAAGTGGGGGAAGATTTGAGGGAGGGGAAACTCACTCCCATTCTCCCTTTTTTTGGTTATTTTCTCCCAGATTTGAGATAGATAGTGGTGAATTCCTGCTTTGGGGGCTGGAGGCCTGCCCTGCTACACCCGACTCAGGAAGTAGGGGCAAGGAGGTGACAATCTCACCTGGCTCAAGTGTGGACACTCCCACTCATAAAAATCCAGACAGAGGGGGTGAGATGATGAGAAGGATCCACAGCTCAGAAAGGCACTTAATAAATGCTAGCTGGCTTCTTGATTGATCATAATTGTTATGGCTGGGTAGCATCAGGGACTTCCAGAGTTCTGGGCCCACCAAGCTCCTGCACACAGTAACTGTGCCTCTGGGTGCCTCTTAAGGAGGCGGGTGGATGTGGCGGTGCCCATCTGACACTTGGACAGAGATTGGTAAGCCCAGAGTTGCCCCCACCACCACCAGAAGCAGCCTCTCTCCTGATTGCCTGCTGCTACTTCCCTCAGGGGACTTTCCAGGCTGATGCTCTTTTCTGGGTTCTCCTGGGCTGTGGCAGGGAGCATGGAGGGGTGAGGAAAGGAGCCTGCAGTGGGAAAGGAGGTTAGAGGAGTCAGGAAGCCCCTGATGTGTGTGATCACCTGGACTTCAAAATACTCCTAATCTGGCCATTGAAGTGTAAACACAGATGTTTTCAACAACACAGACTTTACCAGACAGGATGGTGAAGACCCACAGACCTCTGAGATGACAATCTCCCTCCTGTTAGCTCAGAGGAGAGGAACAGTGAGGCATAAGGGCTACATGCCATAGAGGGACAGGGGGAGCCCAGGGAGGAGGCAGAAAACCTGCCTTAGAAGCAGGTGCACTGAGCTGGTGTCCCACTTAGACCACACCCTCCCTAATTGTCTAGAAAGAGAACACACACCCCAAAAGAGCTGTCTGGTCAAAGCACACCCCTTCTCTGCAACCTTTGGTTAGGGCAGTTGGCTTATTTTCCTCTTACCTCTTCTCACAGATAGTTGTGTCCTCAGTCTTGCTGGGCAGGATTTTATGGCCAAAACAATTCTGTTGGCCTGGGGTTTGCAGCATGTATAAACGGAATTCTCAGTGCCTGTTTCAGAGTCAGTACTGCAGAGTGTCTCAGAATCAGATTCAAGGCCTAATAGTCAAGGCTAGAAGGGATGAGGAGATACAATAGAGCCTGGACACAGCGCTCCTAGCCAAGTGGCCTAAAAGACATCTCTGAGCCTCAACTTCTATGTTTATGGAACGGTAGCCCCTTCTTGCCTGTTGCTGGCTGAGACTGTGATATCACTTTCCTTCTTGACCACTCAGCTTTGTACAACGAACAGTTTGCTGTCACTGTCTGCCCCAGGACTGTGTTGTATGTTGCCAGGATTGTTACGCAGACCAGAACCCTCGTTCTGATGGTTGAGCAAGTGGGCCAGGCTGAGGGGTCTGCCACAGTTGCTGTATTTATGATGCTGCCATTGTTTAGCAACTAACTAATGTTCATTGTTCATCACAAACAGAAAACACTCAAGGGATGTGTAAATGCATCTTCATTTTTTTTCTGATTCTTTCCTGGTTAACCTGGTAAATCAAATGGCTCCTACAGTGGGGCAGGGGTCGGGGGAGCAGGGAAGGACAGAGAGAGGGTGTCTGTTGTGTTCACCTGTTTTGCTGATTTTTTTTTTAACTTTGAATGTTAGCAAGTGTGCCAGGCTAGAACAGACATTAATCAGCTGTGTGGATTAGGCAAAATGTTTCCAACAGTCTCTCTATAGTCTCACCTTCATTATAGAGTGGGTGCACGCACACACGTGCAAGGCTTTGTTTGCTTGTGTTATCGATACATCATTATGTATGTGCAGGCCCATGGGAACTAGGACAAGGAGGTGTATGCACTGTTCACTGTGGGTCACCAGGGGACTGGGGCCATAAATATATATCAAATGTATATTCTCATAACCAAATTCCTGTGTCTTTCCAACTAAGATTTTGTAAGTGACTCTGAGCCTTAATAATGCCTGTGTTTATGTCACTGTTGGCGAGGGTGACTTTGGAAGGAAACCTAGGATGTGCCATTAGCCAGCTTCCATGATGAGCTTCCAGGTCACTAGGAAGTGGGAGGCCTGGGCACAGCTTTTCTTTTTGTGCTCTGCTCTTGGCTTTAGACTGAGCCTCTGCACCCTCACAGGGAGATATTCACCTGGAAAGACGTTCCTCTCTTGTCAGCCTCCTTGACAAATGAGCTGTGCTAGAACCTGGTGTTAACTGATGCCTGGCTTGCCCCAAGGCTTCTCAGGATCCCTGAATAGCGGGAAGGACCTCAGGAGATAGGTTTTCAGCTACAAATTTGGCATCTTTGCTTCCTTCACAAATACTTAGGGAAAGCATCATCTGAGGAGAAAGTGGCATAATCTGGGCTTTTAAAAATGGATGTGAGTGTGGGTTTTGGTCTTCCATGGACAGCCCTACAGAACCATATGTATGCCTAGGCGGGCAATCTGCGTGTGTGTGCCTGGAAACATCCCTGGTCCCTGCAGCAGAAAGTGGGGGCTCTCTTGTTGGAAAGGGAAGTGGGAATGAGAGTCAAGGAGTGGGGAAGAGAGCCATCCTGGGAGCCCAGCACCCTGTGCCCAACTCCAGCTGGCAAGTGTTTCTTCCCCATGAGGCCCAACCCCTCCATAGAGACCAGGTCTGCAGAGCCAGCAGCAGATGTGCTGGCTGTGGCAGGAGGTAACTTAAGATCTGAGCAGAGATCACCTTGCAAAGGGAATGCTTGAGCTGTAGATAACACCCCTTAGTCCAGTTAACTCTTTAGACCCTGGATTCTATTGTGTTTATGGAGCTAGGAGATGGGGAAAGGGAAGAGATAGGAAAAAACACATCAAATCTTATATCTGAACCTTGACCCATTACTCAATTAAAGATGAACTCAGTGCAACAGGAGAGACCCAAGAAGGACACAAAAACTTCCTGATAGCAGACTGGAGCCTCTTCAGAGCAATGGATAATTCCAAGGTTTATCCTAGGGTGGAGAAGGGGGCAATAGTTATGTACTCGGGGGTGCATGGCATCTGTTCCTTTCATAATCTTCCAGGGCAGAGCAGCAGTGGGCCTAGGCCCTCGTTAAAAGGGGGCTCGGTTCCACTCCCTACAACCTGATGATTACCCCATCTTGGCTGTCCACCATAGTGAGACAGCAAAGTGGGGCCAGGTGGACTCTGTTTGAATCCCAGCTATGCCAATATCTAGTTGAGTGAACTTAGTTAAGTCACTTTGTAGGCCTCCATAGTCCCATCTGTAAAATGGTTTATTTGAATATGATTTCAAAAGAGATTTTTTGAAGACTAGATCGACAATAACTTATGAAAAGTGCTTAGCACATCACCAAGCATGCAATAATTATACAGTGTAGGGGTAGCTACTCTATTCCCTATGCTTCTTCTCTAAGTGGTCCTGGCCTCCTCTGTGTCTGCCAGTTGAGCAGTGCCAACTTTGTACTCCCTTGAGAAAAAGCTGCTCAGCTGCCTGCTCACTGCTCACCTCACTTCTTGTCTCTAGTCAGGAGCTGTTTTGGGCACGGAGCCCCTGTCCCCACCTGGAAATGATGGCGGAGGCTGCAGCAGCCCTGGGGGACTTGATTGGCCTGGCTGGCTGTAGGCATCTACCCTGGTGGTCAGGTATTGCACAAGCAGCAGGTGTTGTGCAGTCTTTGTTCTGCAGCATGTTGCCAAAGGGCTCTCTCTAGCACTCAGCTCGCTCCCAGGCTGTGGCCCAGCTGGGTGCCATTGCCCATCTAGAGGGCTCACTATGGCAGCAGCCTGGGGCAAGCAGGGAGGACTGGGGACCAGCCCCTGCCTTCTCTCAAACTTCCACATTTGGGGAAAGGGTAGGCAACGGGACCCTCTCTCCAGCAGTACATTGTACCATCTCACTCATTCAGCGAGGTGGTACAGCCAAATAAGTAGAGAATCCTCCTGAGGTCACTCCCTGCTCACTAGCAGAAAGTCCTTCTCTCACTTTCTCCTGTTGCAGATTGAATCCTTTCACCAGTAGTAATAAAAATGTTTGTGGCATTCCTTATAGCTCCTAGTTTCAGCTGACCTCTCAGTAACATCAAGTGAATGGTATCTGTATTTCTTCCATTTCACAGAAGAGGAAGGTAAGACAGGGTTAGTAATTTGCTGACCATCTCATACCAATTTAACCAACTTGGGTGCTGGGTCTTCTGACTCCAAATCCAATAGAGGAAATGAAATGAGCTGGAATGGACAGATACAGGTTGAGCCAGGTCATGATAAAACATATCTGGTAAGATGGTCATTTACTTTGCCAGCCACCACTACTCCCCCAACTCTCCATGACAAGCCAGAGCGTGGGGGTTCCTTGGGGAAGTAGGAGGTAACTTGAAGACATACAGGTTGGAGGGTGGCCCAGCCAGAGCTGACCATGGAGCCTAGGTGGACAAAGAGTATAGAACGCCCAACAACAGAATGGCAGGGGGGCCAAAGGGAATGCTTATCCCCTTTGTTAGAACATCACTCTCTGGGGATCTAGCGTGAGACAAGGTCAAGGCCCCTTAGATATGAGCACAGTGCCCCAAGGCATAGGCTGGCACAGAGCCAGGATGTATCCCTGGCCCAGGGGCAAAGAACAGTGCTCAGAAAGCACTGTGGACTGGATGGAACAGCAGAGAAGGAAAGAGGGATGCAGGCAGAGGCAACTCCCTTCCTTGGGCCACCCTCCATTCCCTCTGCTTTATGCAGACCCCAGTTTCATTTCCAGTTTATGAGGAGTCTCATTACCAAGCCACAGACAATAAAACCCGCCTGGCCACTCTGGCCCGGATCTCATTAGAGAACATTAGTTCCACTGGCTGGTGGCTCCGTTGGGATACAGCTGCAGGCGTGGCCCAGGCAGCAAAGCAGGCCAGTGGCCATGAGCACAAGAATGTCCCATTGGAAGTTTGAGTCTGATCTCTGATCTATGGGCTTGCATGGAGTCTTCCCTCTTTTCACCCCCACCCCACAGTCCTGGAATTCAAGCTTCAGAGCTGGAAACACAGGTCCCTCTATCCACTTGTACCCTCAGTCCTGCTCCTCCCTGAACACAAGGAATACAGGCTCCTTTAGATCTGCTCATAAGAGTCGACCTTCTCTGGAAGGAGCTGGCTGAAAAGCTCAGCAAATCACCATTCCATGGAGGAGAGCCTTTGAGGATAGGAGACAGCATGTCCACCCAAACCCACAGGCCTGGAGAGACTCTGAGAGACATGTCCTAGCAGGATAGATGGAGTCTGGTGTCCTCATTGTAGCCTTGGCCTCGATCTTGACCCATCTTTCTATTCAAAAATTGGGGGTTCAAAATTGGGGGGTCCAGTCCTATTCAAAAATTGGAAATGAAACCAGGGTCTACATAAAACAGAGGAAGGTGGAGGTGGCTCAGGAGAGGGAATCGACTCTGCCTGCATCCGTCTTTCCCTCTGTGCTGCTCCATCCAGTCCACAGTGCTTTCTAAGCACTGCTCTACACCCTGGGGTAGGCCTACACATGGAGGAATCTCATGATGGATACATTATCCCTCTCCTATAGATATAATTTCACAAGCTGGCAGTCTTGGCAAGGGCTTCCTCATCCTACCCGCTTCCTGGAGGTGTAGTAACTTGCCCACAATAACTGTAATGGAGCCTTGGGTTCCATCTTGGGGTTCTTCACACCAAAGATAGAATTATTTTTTCTTAGCAGATTCTGGTGCCTGTTGACAGCCAGGCTTCTCTCTGCCTGTATCCTCCCCTCTCTGCTTTATCTTTCTTCCTCTGCAATTCTGCATTCCTGTTGGTCACCAAAATACCACCAGGGTTCAGTGAAAAAGCAGGGTAAGAATGAAGGAAAACTAGCCCCTTCTCAGTATTGGGGTAGGAAAGTAAATGTCAGGCCCAAATAACTGGGTCTTAGCACACACAGGCTAACTTGGTGTACTCTCATGGAGGGGTCATACAGACCAGCCCACATACACTTTGGCGCATGAGCTGGTGTTCCAGCGAAATGGGCCAGCAGAGATGGGAGGACAGATCTGCAGACATAAGTCTAACCCTGCTCCAAAAAAGGGGGGTCTGGAGACCTTTGGGCCCCTGGCACTCACCTGTGAAGCCCGTGTCTGCACCTTGTCTAGAGCGCAAGTTCCAAGTGAGGTAGCCTCCATGGGCTCCATTCTCTGACCCCTGAGCAGCACCCATGTGCCCCCTCCCTTACTCCTAGTGTCTTGTGGGCAAATGCTGTCAGCTGTTAGGACAAAGGAAGTAGAGAAGGTGCCTTTGAGCCAAGCCAACCTTGCTGCCACTTGATATGGCTCCCACTTGATATGGCAACATCCTCATTTATGGGGACTATATTGCAGCAGCCCCTGGCTCACTTCTCTCCCTGATTCTTGGCTCTCTGGCTCCAATCTGCTCACACTGTTTGTTGGATGAATATAAAGCACACCTAAAAAAGACACTCACAGGTCCAGAAATATTTGTTGGCTGCCCCACCATCTTCCCCAGCATGCCAGGACTAGGTAGCCACACACCCCTCTATTCATGCCCCACACTTTCCCATCTCAGTGCCTTTGCACGTGCCATTCCCCCTAAAGTTCTCCCTTATTTCCCTTATCTAAATACTGACGTTACAAGCCAATTCTGGCATGAGCTTTCATGAACCCCCAGCTGGGGATAACCCCTCTCATTCCAAAGCCCAACGTCCCACCCCTATCTCAGCATCTCATCCATGCCACCCTGTGGAAATACAGTTCTGAATCTCATTATATAGTTATCTGGGCTTGGAATTTATCTTCTCCACAAGACAGCTCCAGAAGGAAAGGGTCCATTGCCAACAGAGCTTGGTATCCTCAGGACCTAGTACAGGGTCAGCCTATCATGGGCTAATAGTACATACTAGGTGGTGACATGGTTGCTTATTTAGACAGTCGATAATGATAATGGCAAACTTTTATGAAGAGTTCTTGGCCAGTCACTTTTGTAAACACCTTGCATATAATAACTTATTTAATCTTATAATGACTCATGTGGAAGGTAATTCTGTTCTCCCTGTTTTTATATATGGAAAAACAAGGCCCAGGCAGAGGTTGTAACTTGCCCAGGGTCACACAGCTAGTAAGTGGCAGAGCCAGGATTCAGATCTAAGAAGTCAGGTTCAGTGTCCACGATCATACCACTTAATTAAGCTGCCTCTCTTCTAAGTGGGTGATGGAGGAAGATGGCTTACTAAGCCTGGAGTAACATAAGATTACTTGCCCCCAGAATGCCCATCAGTTTATTGCTTACCCTCCTACTCCCTTTCACGGTGCAGATATAACCTGGCGCATCCCCGGATCACTGGGGAGTTATTAGCGCTTATCATCAGAGAGTCTCAGCAGTCATTACTGCTGGTTCCTGTGTACTACAGGTACCATCATTGCGTTCCTGGTATATCCTGCCAGCGTCACTCTTATATCTTGGGGGTATTAATGTAGCTATGCTGGAGGAAAATGTCTCGATATTATCACTCTTTCATCCCCTGAGTCTTTGGGCATCACTGATGCCTTTTGGAGGCCTCCTACCATGTTTTACTATGAGACTTGAGGCAGGTGTAATAGCTTTTCTCACAGAATCTGCCTGAAACTGCCCCCAGCAGATGTTCCCAAGCTGGCCTCAGATCTTGGGTGGGTCCATGGCTCAGTGAGGTAATCCTACACCAGGGCCTGTTCTAAGCTTCTGGAAGGGTCCAGTCTCTCTTGCCTTCATCCAGAATCAAAACAAACAAACAAACAAACAAACAAATGGCAAGAGAAAGGTCCCTCCCTGGGGAGGGGACAGGGAGAGGATTTAGGGTGTTCACCAGTGCTATCTACTTTGATCTTAAGGGATGAAAGGGCTGATGTTTCCTCTGCCCCTGCAGGTTCAGGGCAGGGAGCTGCAGACAGAGACATCTGTAGCCTTGCAGCAGGAGTAGAGAACTGTCCCAGGAAAGAGAATCATGGGAGGAGAAAAATCAAAACTGTTTACCAGTGTTGTGGCTGAGGACTGAGAGTGAATTCCAGATGGTCCGGCAGGTCACCACATGGGCTCAGTTCTCACAAACTCCCTTGCTTAATTAGGAAGGTAACTCAGCTACAAAATAGTCATCTGATATGTTTTGACGCCAAAGAGAAATTCCTCCTAGACCCTCCACTGTTCTAGATTATCCATGCTCCATTAGCTTGAATTACGGTGCATCCTCTGTACCGTGCAGACACAGGCCAGAGCTATGCAGTTGGCTCCTAGTGTCAGAATGTGCCCTGCACCTTGGAAGCAATAGGGAGAAGGAGGGCTTAAGACCCACCTGACTTCCATCCAAACCTAAAGATAGCCCAGTCAGCACAAAGAGACCAGCTTTACCCAGAGCCCAGCAGGACCTGTGGACACCCATGTTCTTGAGCTAAGTCATTTTCATTCCCCTCTTCTCTGCCATTTGGGCCAGGCCTCCTTTAAGGGTTTTGAGCTAATGGCAGAGGCTTTTACAGCAGCTCCTGGGTGAAATTGCAGCAGAAGCAGGGACAGGCTTCTTTCTGATTGTAAATAAGATCAGAGCTGAGCAGCCACGCTGCACTGGATTATTTTATTATGATTGCCCACCTCCCCCCGCCCTCTTCTCCCGCCAGAACTGTCCTGATCTCATTGGCCTAGATTGCTGCATCTCTCAGAATGACAGATGGGCCTCCTCTCCCTTCCCAGGCAGGATGGCTGGCCTGCTACCAATATACCCTCCTACCCAGCCCCTTTGTAGATTTATTTTCTGTGTTTATGGTACCCAGAGAATAATCAGTGTCGTGGGCCAGCTGAGCATTCTGATTATCCTCACTCAGTTGATGGATAGGTCTTTGGGAAACTTAGGCAATGACCTCCTGGCCCCCAGTGCCTGCCCCTACCAGGCCCTAGCACCCTTCCCACCCTTGTCTCCTCTTAGGAGTCACATAATGGGCTTTGGGGTTGAGGTCAGTTTTGAAGGGAATAGTAATGGAGGAGGGGAGGCAGTGACAATCCTTGGCACCCACCTCCTAGCACTGCTGCAGGGATGGCTCGTATAGGTCTCTGTGGCTCCCACTTCCCTCCAGGGAGCCTGGGGTAGGGTGCAGTGCTACTAGACAGCTTCTCTGGAGACAGCTCTACTCTGAAGCAACTTTCCCAGGAATGGTTCCATTCTCCTCTCCCATTCCCCATCTCTTTATTACGCCTGTCCCTCAGCACCTGTGTACAGTTCATGCAGTAATGATAATTCATGCTGGTTTGTGTGTTTCTTTACAAGTGTTTTTATGCGCTCTGTGTTTGTATGAGAGAAGTGTATGGTTTCTGTATGTATGTGTGTGCGAATGAGGTCACGTGCTGTGTGTGTGCACAAAGTCACACACTCTGTGTGTGTGGGGGGGTATACCTACTCCTGATTAGACTCACCATCTTCTCCCCGACAGAGGTAGGGGGAATCTCACCCATCTCCCTGGAGAGGCGGGAGACAGGCAATCAAAGATGATGACTATCTAAGGCAGAGTCTGTACTACCCCCAGCAGCCAGTTAGAAAATGGAGGTCAATCTAAGATAATTGTTTTGTCTATAAGATCACAAACAACTGGTTTGACTATTTTTTCCCCAGAAAATTAACTGAACCCACTGGTTTTGGAGCCAGTGGCCTTTACCTTTTGTTACTAATATGTGCCCACATGTATATCTGTGTCTTTTCTTCTCTAAACTTGAGTTCCCTTCACTGTAACATGGGAATGTGATAATTGGAGATTTCACGGGTAAATAACGCAAGTAGCATCATTAGCACAGTGCCTAATATGAGCAAGTCTTCATACCTTTTGGCTGTTATTAGCTGCTGTGTACCCAGGGCCCCTGCATCTAGACGAGGGTCAGTTCCCTGGGGCTGGGAGCTCTTGTGCAGTTCATGACCGAGCATGCTGTGGGGGGTGGGATATTTCTCATCTGGGCTCCTCTGACTTCTCCAGGGTGATCAGCTTGGGCAGGATACATCAGGAGATCAAGCCCATGGGCTCCTGGAAAACCATCCCCATGCC
Organism: Cynopterus sphinx; assembly: GCA_030015415.1. Lineage (NCBI taxonomy): Eukaryota > Metazoa > Chordata > Mammalia > Chiroptera > Pteropodidae > Cynopterus > Cynopterus sphinx. Next base: position 35,464,100 of record CM057390.1, on the reverse strand, counting down.
CAGAGGGTCACCTGGGAAGGAACCTGGTGGCCCTTTGGAGCCATCTCATGTTTCCTTCTTAAGGGGTAGTTGGAAGCAAGAATTATATGCCCTCAACACCAGGTTCAGGATTCTGGCTGCCCTAAGTGCCCAATGCCAGGCCTTGTGGGAAGCCCACTGACGTGGTGTGGTGCGGTAGGAAAGAGCAGACAGTTTTATTCTTGCATTCACTTGACAGTTGGGCCTCCCATGGGCCTGGGTCTGAGTGGGGAGCAGGGACTGCATTGTCCTTCACCCTTAAAAGTGGTTTAAACATCCCAGCCCACTTATTTTCCTCCCAGCTGGGTCCCCAGCTGAGTGCACCTCCCTCCCCTGAAGGGAAAAGTGGGAAAGGATAGAAAGGATAAGTCAGAGAACCCTAGAGTCTCAGCATTAAAAGGCTAGTCAAATAGTGTAACACCAATTTATTTCTTAAAACCCCTCAACCACATCCCTACTAGTTGGTTGATCATCCAGCTTTAACATTAATACCTCCAGTGACAGAGAACTCAGCACCCTACAAGGGAGCCCATATAGCTCTGATGACCCCAAATTCTTCCTTGTACTAAGCTGAAATCTGTATCTCTGAAATCTGACCCATTAGTCATGTTTCTATGCTCTTACATCAGATTTTGTACATGATGTCCTTTGAGCATTTAAAGATGGCCTCTGGCTGCCAGGGTCTTCTCTTCCATTAGCTCATTCAACCAAGTCTGACACACCTGGCCAGCTCAAGCACTCTCCAGCTCTCCACAGAACCAGGACGAGTTATCTAGATCCCAGTCACAGGTGTGCTGCTCCAAATGGGCTGATGGGCCCAGGGATTTTGATCCAAGATTCCCTCACTGCCACAACTGCCAGTGGATCCAGGAGGAGGCAGTGTGGGTTGACTGCCTTTCCACTTCCCCACCTCCACTTCACCCCTTTTCAACCCTGTTTTTGTTTGGATTAACAATAAATTACAGTGAAAGACTCATTTATCTCCAGTGGGAATTAAGGAATTAAGTTAGTGATAGGTAGAGAGGGGCCTGAGATAAGGAGCATCTTGCAGAGATTCAGGGCATAGAAAAGACAGTAGGGAGGGCAAGGGACAGTGAGGTGATGGGGCAGCTGAGGAGCAGGATCTCCTGTAGTCACTTTATCCAGAGGCAGTGGGGGCAGCCCCCTAATTCTCCCAGTAACCTGTACCCCAGTAGAGATGCTTGAGGGTCAGCTGGAACAGATGTGGTCTCCTGGTGGGAGGCCATATATGGGGTGATTGGGCAGCCTCTCATGTCCCCCAATGGTGCAGCAGCTCTGTGACATGTCATGGCACTAGGTGAGGGAGCCAGAGCATGTGGCAGGGTGAGGCACCCCACTGTCTGATGTTGTGATAGAGATTCTGCGGTTGGAAGTTCACCACCTTGTATGTATTTTATTACTGTCCGGCACTAGTAACCCCCAGACAGAGCCCGTGGCCCCTTCTCTTCTTTGGTGACACTGACTTAGCCAGAGATTCCTGTGGCCAGTGGTTAAATGAGTCTCACGCCTAGAGAGTTTAGGTCTCCCTTTATTCTAAAGATAACCCAGAAGCCTTCTTCCTGAACCCCAAGAGGGAATTACTCAGAATCTGCCCTCTAAAGTACCTCTACCCTCCTCACCTCCAGTGTACCTGCCCCCAAAGCCCAAGAGGATTTTGGCCTTAGAACCCTTTCTCCCATGTCCCCCAGGCTTGCTGCTTCTTGCCACCCTCCCTAGCTGGGAATCCAGGACCCAACAGGGTGGCATACTTCACTGTCTCCTCTTCCCTCCTCCAGGTACCTCCAGCCTCCCCTTACCAGATCCTGAGGCTGAGCAGGAAGAGATAAGTAGCTAAGCTACCTCAAGCAGGAGGAGGTGTGGGAGGTCCCTGGGACTACCTCCAGGTCACACAGACCAAACAAGCATGGGGACATACCCGAAATAATAGTTTTAAATCACTGTCATTCCAGTCTCTCCTGACACCACCAAGGGCTGGGAGTAGGGGTTGATATTCAATAGCAGCAGTGCTGGGAAGTACACCAGGAGATAAAGAGCAAGGCCAGGCTGGAGATAGTGTGCAGGGAGGGGGAGGGGCAGGAAGACAGGGTTGGGGTTGGGGAGTTCCAGAGGTGCTTGGGATTCAACACTGGTGAAGGATGAAGCCAGAAATTGGGCCTGCAAGTCCAAGAGTGTAACTGGTTAATAATTAGTAACTCTGGTTAATAAATCAGTGATGTTTTTTCCCCAATTTTGTCTCCCCCACGTCCAACCCTGGAGATACTTTTAGGCTCTTCCCAAGCCTCTACAAAAGACTGCCCACCTCCACCCCTGCCCTGGACTGCCCCCTCCTTCTTCCCACATACCCCATCTGGTTTCTGGCCTCCAGAGCCAGCCTGGTGTTTAATCTCCAAGAGAGATTAGTGCCCTGCTTTCACTGGCCTACCCTTATAGGCTCTTTGGATGTCCCTAAATATTTCCTGCTAGGAGGGCAGGCCTTATGACCACCCCCAGAGGGCATCTCTAGGAATTCTCCTTTGGCAGTGCCACCAACCTCATCGACTCACTTGGCTGGGTCCTTTCTGCTGGCCAGAGGGGTCCTGGGGTGACCCTGTGGGTAACTCTTCCCTAATCCTGTAGAGAAAGTCAGTTATTCAGTAAAAAGATGTTTTTTGAGCATCTGTTATGTGCCAGGGACTGCCTGTAAAGAGAAAGGACTTTAAGCAATGCAAATGTAAGTTAAAACCTTTATCCACAGGCTGATGTGCCTCAGGGAGCACCTAAAGATAGGTAAGGCGCAAAGTTAAAGCAAGATTGGAGATTTAGGATAAGGAGATGGGGGACACCTGTCTTTGAGGTTTGGCCTTCTGGTGGAGTTTTTCATCTCTAACTGCTGGACCACTTCCCAATGGGGATTGTCAGGTTTCCATGCTTCTTCAGGGTCCTTGGTACAATCTCAACCTGACAGCTGTCAAAATAGTTCTTTCTAGAGCTGTTTTTGTAAGCCATGTGGTCAGGGAAGAGGGAGGTAACAAAGGGCGAAAAGGAAAGGAGGCAAGGGTTAAAGGGTGGGAAACAGGAACCTCTTGTCCATTTTAATCCTCTGCATGGGCAGGGGCTGAGTCAAGTACTGATGTCCTGTGCTCAGATCAGATGTTATCCTTGTTCCCCAGGTGATGCACGGAGCAGTCCAGAGAATTACCCAAGTGATTGAATTATGCTCAGAGCTGTGAGGGAGTCCCTGCCCTCACCTGGGGGAGGAGTCCCTGGGGAAGTGACCTTGATACTGAGACCTGGAGGCTGAGTAGGAACTTCCGGAGAATGCCACAGAGGAGAGTGACCAGAGCAGCCTGAGGGAGGCTAGTAGACATGGGCACACATGGAAGAAGACTAGCATCTTCTGGAGTGTCTTCTGGATGGGGGTGCCAGAGTATGTGGCAGTGGGAGTTCTGGGAAAGCGATATGGAAGATTTGAGACTCAAGAGAACAATCCCCAAACTGTTCTATCTGATTCCATCCTGACCTGCACCCTAAGCCAGCTTTTCTGACCACCAGTTGAACACTACACTTTATACCCTGTGTGCAGTCCAAAGCCACCTCATCCTTAATGGGTTCTCATTTCTAAGCTTGAAACCCCAATTCTGCCATTCGCTGGAGCTGTGACTCCCTCTTCGTCCTCCACATCTGATTTGTTACCATTCTCTATTGGTTCCATTTCTGCAATACTCCTCCCCACCCCACACCCCACCCCAAGACATCTTGGGCTCTCTTCCCTTCCTGTGTAGCCCACACACTGCCATCAGAGCACAAAGTTTAAACATGTTATATTCCTCATATGGACCTCATGCTCTAGGCCGGGATTTCTCCATTCCAGCCAGCACTGATGACATTGGGGCAAGATAATTCTTTGCTGTGTGGGGCTGCCCTGTGCATTGGAGGATGTTTAGTGTCACCCAGTAGCATCCTCTGCCCCACCTCTACCATGTGAGAATAAGAAATGTCTTTACACATCACTGACGTCTCCTGAGGAGCAAAGTCACCCGCACTGAGAACCACTGATCTAGGTAGGCTCTTGCTGTGCTCAGAGCCAACTTTTCCAAAAACGTCCCCCACTGCTTGCCATGGGCATATTCTAGGTTCCAGCCAAAGTTAGCTCTTCCTAGCTCCTCCACACATTTCTTCCCCTGGGCCTTGGCTTCTGCTGCTGGCTGAGCCTGGAGCCCCAACATATCTGTCTAGTTCCCAAATGGTCCCCTCCCATAAGGCCTCCCCCTGTCTCCTGTTCCTTTCTTTCTCTCCTCTGTTTACCCTAGACCCTGAACTCTTTGAAGGAGAAGACTCAGCCTTAAAATCTCTGCAGGCTCTGGCTCAGTGCCTTGTACACAGTAGGTACTCTATAACTGTGTAGTAAACTGATGGGAGCTGGCTGGCTTCCTTTCCTTCTCAACCCCAGTAAGCTATGAGGCTTCCTTCTGCACACCTCTCTCTGTTTTCTTGGCATTGCCAAGATGGGAAAAGTTCTGACATTTCCCTTTCTCTTGATACTTCCTATACCCACCTCATTTTGCTTGCGCAAACAGAAGCATCTTTTTTCCATTTAGTCAACATTTACTAAATACCTCCTATACATCAAGCCCTGGGGACCAGGGCCTCTGTGGTCGTGTGTGTAAAGTCGTGCATAGATGTGTATCTTCACAGCCAGGTGTGTGCTGTCGCATTTCTATGTCTGGGTGTTTGTGTTTGAGTCAGAAATTATGCCATCCACACCAGGGGTCATTCTGGAGTCTTACCTTCACCAGCTGCTCTGCACTCGAAACCCCACTCATGGTGGGCTTGTACCCTGTACATACCACCTCTCACCTTTCATTCTACGAGGCCTATCCCCTCTTTCTGGGGAACCCTATATCACTGCCTGGCACACCCCACTCTGCCTTCAAAGCCCTTCCTTTTTTAACCCCCTTCCCAAATTCATCATTTCCTCTTGACATTGTCATCGCACTTATATACATTCCTGCCATAGCACAGTGATCATATTATTAGTTAATTTATTCTGTGTCCTTGAGCCTGGGACCATAGTGTGTGTGTGTGTGTGTGTGTGTGTGTGTGTGTGTGTGTGTGTGTGTGTGTGTGTGTGTGTGTGTTTATAATCTCTATTTTCAGGCTCTAGATTCTTAATACTTTATTAACTAAATTAAATTACTTCATTTCCCAAAGCATTTTTTTGGTACTGTTCTAAGAGTGTGTCTCTGATTAATGGTTTTGCTTCACCTTTCTGCACATGGTCCCATGCGTTTCTGTGCATATAAATGTGCACACACATGTACATACCTACATATGTAGCACTATTGGCACACGTGTGCTTGGGTGTACATGTGTGCATGCAGGTGTCTTTGTTTCAGTGTTTCTGTAGATCTAGATGTGTGCTTCCCTAACGTTGCCCCTTTCCAAGGTGGCATTCTCTTCCATCCCCGCACCTTGGAGAATTGAAGAGGTCAGCGTACGGGTGACTGGGTGGTGAATCCTCCCACCCCTGCATCTTTCTCCACCTACCTGAGATTCCCCACTCCAAGAATTTACTTCTGACCCAGCCCGTGCTCTGCTAGAACTGACCAGAGGCTTCCTGTCTACTGTGGTGTAAGCCAGGGTGAGCAGGCATGATTGGGGGCCAGAGTCCTTTGTGGCCTAGTCATATCATACCTCCTTTCTGATCCATCTTTGCCCTGTTTAATTGGAATTTGGCTAGTGGAGACCATCTGTTCTATTCAGTCCTGTTTCCATGACAACCAAGTGGCTTGAGACTTAGGTTTGTGGTGAGAGAAATAGCCTAGGGGCTGCTGGGAAAAATCAGTGAGGTCCTTCCCTCAAAACTGCTCCGCCTCGCCTTCTCCTCTCTGCCCTGCCCTCACTCCTAAACCCAGAATAAAAATAAAGTTATTGCCTGCCAGGGATTTGAGAGTCCTCCAGCAGCACTCTACCATCCCAGCCCCAGCCCTCAGCTCTCCCAGGCTCCTTTGGGTTTCCCACATACGACTTCCATCTCCTCCATTTATAAGCTCCTGCCACCACACAGACTAGAAAGCTAGCCTGGCCCTTCTGCCTATACCTGGGACTAGAGGGGAACCTGGAAGCGTGAAAGTCTGCATTGTGTCTATACCTTTTGAGCCTCAGCCACCCCTACCTCCAAATTACTTCCTCACCCCAGTGGGCATCTCAAAATCTCCTTCAACCAGGGATCACACATATACACATACATACCACTTTACAAGTATCAGAAATTTCAACCTACTATGACTGCTGTATTCTCCTGACCCAGCCCCACTCTGACCCAAGCCCTTGTCCAGGGAACCCCAGTCCCCACAGACCTTGGTGACAGGGCTTGGGGAGTGTGGTCCTTTGCTCCGCCTGCTCCCCCTCCCCCAGGAATGAATGCCCCCTCACAGCCCCACACAATGGAGCACCTTGCCCCAGGTCTCTTCCCTCCTACCCCTAGTGAGCAGTGGGCCCCTGGCAAGTGGCAAATGTATAGCACGTAGAAAAGCTCTGAGCCTGGCAGAGAGAATGTGGCAGTTCTGCAACTGGATGGTTTCTGATTCCCAGGACCTCTGAAAGGCCCTGACACCCTCAGGTGCAAGAGAGCCTCCTTCTCTATTTCTGGACAGACAGTTCTGTTTTTATGGTGTTATTTTCTTCCCTAATTTCCCCATATATAGCAAAGCCTCTTCTGTGACTGCTCTATTACCAGGGAACCCGCCGATCTTCAAAAATAAGTGGTGTAGTTTGTCTGGTGACCTCCCTGACCATCTATCCTACTTCTTGTGCCTCTTCTTTTTTTATTGCAATATAATTCACATACCATAAACTCTACCCTTTAAGAGTGTACAATGCAATGGGTTGTAGTATATTTACAAAGTTGTTTGGCCATTACTACTTCCTAATATGGAACATTTTTATCACCCCAAAAGGAAACCCTATACCCATTAGCAGTCACTCCCCATTTTTCCCTCTTCCCAACTCTGGCAACCACTAATCTGCTTCTGTGTCTGTGTATTGCCTATTCTGGGCATTTCATATAAATGGACTCACTTAGTGGACTTTTGTTGACTGGCATCTTTCACTGAGCATTCCATCTGCCTCTTTCCATGTTATTACCCTGCTTAAAGAGCGCCCGTGACTCCGTTACTACAGAGTGAGGTACAGACCCTTGTCTAATACAAAGCCCTTTTTAAGCTGGTGCTCACCTTCCTTGCCATTCACCTCTGTACTAGCCAATGTTTCTTCTACATCCATGCTGTTAAAGACATTATTTCTTTTCTTGTTCCCTTTTCTCCCTCTGAGGGACTCCTGCTTGTTCTGGAAGACCTAGCTAAAAATCTAACTCTTCTAAGATCTTTTTGTCACCCTCGGAATCATACCCCCTTCTAAACTCTCATTGCTTTTTGTTCATACTTTAAAAACAAACCAACAAACAAAACATAGCACTTATTACTCACTAATTATTTGTTTTCATGTCTGGGTCCTATGTTAGACTGAACTAGAGAAAAAGAAAAAATGCCTTATTCTTTCTTATTCTTCTAACTTCCAACCTCTTGCCACTACTGTCATCACTTATACCCAAATGAAGCTAGAACATTGTTTGGCATATATTATGTGCTCAGTAATGCCATAGGTCAAAACAAAAGGAGAAGAACCAGAGCCAGTGGATTTTATCTGGGAGATGTGACCCTGGAGAATGGCCTGGAAGGAGGTAAGGCTGGGACAACCTGGCTTGGGAATGTCTGGGTCTGGCAGCTGCCTAATAGATGCTCAGAGGCGAGGAAAAGTGGGCAGGGTTGTTCCCTCTGACGGTCTTTGTGGAGCACTTAGGTGGTCATTGGCATGAGAGATAGGGTAGAAGATTTGGCAAAGGGAGTAGCAGGGGTGGGAACAGAATGGAGGAAGGGCAGCAAAAGAGCGAGCGAGGAGTGACCTTTAGCCAGAAAAAGAGCAGTGGGCACGGGAGAGGAGCTGTTTCCAAAGGCAGGGGAGAGCCAGTGCCTAAACATCCTGGAGAAGAGAGCCCAGGAGCGGGATAGGAGGGACAGTGTGAGGCTTAGGCTGGTGGAACAAGTAGGAGCTCAATTGCCCAGGGAGCTTTATGGCACCGTAAGGGTAGTGGCCTTTACATCTGTGTCTGATGAAAACTTCCAGTCCTTCCAAGTTGACTTAAGAGGAGGGATGGACCTTCCCTGTCCACCTCAGCTAGCAGGGGTGTAAGTGGTCCTACTGTCCTTACCAAACAACTGGAAGGCAAATGATGGATTCAAAACTTTCTCCTTCCTCACCCAGCCCCATGGGGAAGAATTGAGGGATGGAGATATATTTGGGTTCCCTGCCACATACTAGCTTTGTGCTTTGGGCTATCTATTCCATCTCTGACCCTCAGTTTCTCCTATAAGTATTAGCCAATTGCATATAAAAACAGGATTATACCTACTCTGAGGGTTTTCGTGAGGATTAAATGTTCTGAAAGGGCTGTGTGAGCATTTATTCTCACGTGTGCTATCAGGACAAATTAACAGAGTGAAGGAGCAGAGGCCCCTGGTCTCTGGTTTGAAGGAATCACCCCCTCCCCCATTTCTTGTCTTTTATGTCATTTACAAGAGATTAGAAACCCTTATGGAGACAATTTTATGCTGTTTATTTGAAATAGGCTTGAAAGCAATAAGTACTATATTTCCTGAGGACAAATTTAGCCACCACTGACTTCAAGGGTAAAGTATGTAGAGAAAATATATAGTGGTGCCCAGTTGTGAGAGGATCCCTCCCTATTCCTGAACGCTCAGCAGTTCTTCGGTGCTAGGGGGTTGGTGAGGTGCTGGGATGGGACCTAGGTCAGGCAGTCAGCCTTCTCTACAGGGACTCACCAGAGCCTCTGGCTCTCTCCACAGTGGGACGCCGTCCCCAAGGAGGGTGCCAAGCAGACCTTCTGCCTTTGCAAAAACAAAGTCAGCTAATTGCCTTTTAATCTGGTAATGCTGGTCTGCTGATGTTGATGCTGAATTGTAAGGGGAGATAACACCTTTCTCCCCGAGTGAAAAGTTATTTGATCTTTGTATGTCAGAGGAAAGCCTATGACCAGGGAGGGAAAAGGCAGGAAAGAGGAACAAAGGCCTGGCTCTTAGCCAACCAAGTGGAGGGGTACTGTGGAGACCTTTATTTCTCTCCAGAACAATTGTATATAAAGAGGAACAAGCATCTCTCTTGTCTTATCCAGGCCATTGTTCTATGCAGGGCTTCTGCCTCAACATCCCCCACCCCTACTTCCCATTCAAGCCAGGGATGGGGAAGACAGGCAACTTGTATGCAGGGAGAGGGAATGGGCTGCCAGCTGTCCCACCTGGAGAGGTGGGCTTCTGATACCTGAATGTACTCTCTCTCACCCTGTTTCTGGTCTTGGCTTTCTCTCCCCAACCTTGCAGAAGATGCTAAGATGCCCCAGATGATTCCAACAGCCTCTTAACTAGCCCCCTGCCCCAACTCCCTACAGTGTATTCTCAATAGTCATCAACAATAGCATGTGTTCCTCATCTGCTCATATTCTCCAGTGGCTCCCATCTTTCTCAGAGGAGAAGCCTGAGCCTCAGTCTGGCCCCTGTATCTCTCCCCTCCAGCTATGCCAGCCACACTTAACAGGCACACTCCCACCTTCTCACCTTGGCACTTCCTGCTCTCTCTGCCTGGAATGTTCTTCTCCCAGACAGCAATGGGGTTGGCATTCGGTTCTTGGCTTACATGTCCCCTCTCTCAGTGAGGCCTTCTTGGCCACCTTTGAACTAATATTAAATAGTCCTCTATGCGTGCACACGCACACGCGCACACACATGGCTTCCTTCAATCCTGCTCTGTACCTGACCAACACACCACGGTTCCTAACAGTGCAAGGGTTATAATGTCCACAGAGTACCCTCACCTTGTCCTCCTAGCAACCTCCAAGGTCATAGTGGTTATCCCTGTTTTACATTTAAAGAAAGTTCAGACAGGCTCAGGACTTGCTGGAGAATTTCACATTTTCCACAGAAGCTCTCCCTGGACTGTGAGTAGAAGAAAGTCTAAGACCTCCCTCAACCTGATACCCACAGCCAAGGGCTGTCTGAGTCTTACCCATGTGTCTGCTCATCCAAGTCCCCTCCTGCATCCCTCTTCTTTCCTCTTGACATGTTCATAGGCACAGTTGATTTGTGACTCTTTCTGCCTCCATCTACCTAGCTGGAGAGAACCTCCTGGTAGTACTAGAGCACTCTCATTGCCTCAGTGGCCTGTCTTTACCCTAAGGAGAGTCAAGTTATAGATGGGGAGGTGGAAGCTGGGAGGGCCCAGGGGAACCTCTTACTATGATCTGAGTAGACCTCTGTCCCCAGAAGCCCTTCTATCATAGCTCTGGGCTCTCTGCATCTTGAGAAACACTGGGGTAGTCCCAGGAAAGATTCAGAGGGAGGAGGAAGACAGCCCTGCCCTCAGGTGCGTGTGCCAGAATGTAATGGCTACCAGGGAATACTAGCTGTGTGGCCTTAGGTGCGCCACCAAGGTGCTCCTTTTGCCCCATATTTATGTCCCTGGATGCTAAAGCAAGGTCCCTGAGCCAAGAGCTGGTGGGCCTCACTGGAGCAGTCTTCCTGGAGGATCAGTGACTGGTCCTGAAAGAGTGGATGCAGTGGAGTGGACAGTCTGAAAGGGCCAAAAACACATTTCATTGACTTAGCAGTGAGGACCTGGGCATTTACATGACCGATCATTTTGGGACCTCACTTGGAGTGTTGAAAAGGGAAGTTACTTTAACAGTAATCCAGAGTGATGAGAATCAAATGTTTCCTACTGTGGTCTAAGTATGCTTTGGGGGAAAAGCATCTGCCTTGGAGTAAGGAGTCCTGCCTCAGCCATTTCCTGGGCAACTACCTTAGGCCCCTTGGCCTCAATGTCCCCATCTGTAAGGCAAAAAGGTGGATTAGCTGTTCTTATGCCTTCTCTTCTGGCCCATCCTTGGGTCTGATACTCTGGCCCCAGGTGCATGCTGTCTTGTCCTGCTCTCTGTGCTTTGCATGTAGAAATTCATGTGCAGTGGATGTGTGCAGGACCAATGACTGTGCTCCACCACTTGGTCAAGTCCAAGGCACTCAGGGACCAAGAAGGGCACAAGAGAATGGAGTGCTGTGACTTCTCGGGGTCTAGCTGGTCTCTGAGCTCTCGAGATGTCTCAGTGCACTTGCTATAAGACATTTCTTTGTCTCTTTGGCACCCAGCATGAAGCCCATCCTAACTACCTTTGGGTCTCTAGCATGTGGGACGTGGAGTGGAGTGAGGAGGGGGAACTTGTCGTTGGAATTGGCCCCTCTCTCCCTGCCCAGGAGCATTTGTCAAGTCTGCCTGCATCCCAGGCCCTTTCATTAGGGCGAGGAGAGCTTTGAGGCACTATGGCCTCCTAGTCATTATGGGCATCAGTGAAGTCTTAGTGATGGATCACCTGTATGCAGGCCCTGGTAGGGTGCTGGGACCCTGCTTAAGCAGACAGGTGACATCCGTGTTCTCATGGAGCTTATGGTCTAGTGGTAAACAGACATTGAACAATTTATTATATGGTATTATAATGTCCAAAGAATTTGGCCCAGTGGGAACACATAGCAAGGGAGTCTAACCCAGTCATGGGGGACCTAAAGAGTGAGGGAGCACTGGAGAGAGGAAAAGAGAAGTGTAGGCCCTGTATCAACAGAAGGCACAGTGCCCTTCGAGATCAGGAAGGCTTGGTGGCCAGCAGCACACAAGCTAACATTTACTGAGCACTTCTGCTGCTCCAGGTCCTACTGTAATGCTTTGTTTATAGAAACATTTAGTCTTCCCAACAACCTGCAAGGAAGTTACTATTATTGTTCCATTTTTATAGGTACAGAAAATCTGAAGTCATTCAGCTAGCCAGTGGCGGAGCTGGCCTCAGGAGCCTGGAGCCAGAGCCTCTCTACTATACAACTATAGAGAGTGTGGATCTCTCTCCAGCAAATGCCTTTGTTGAGGTCAGACCAGGAGAGTAGCAAGTGGTTGGGCCAGGCCTGGCCCTGCTGAAATCAAAAGGGAAGAGACACTCTTCCAGCACCAGAGCTAGCCTGGCAATACACAGTCAGCCTCTTTCCCCAGACCCTGGACTGGCCTGGACAGCATTTTTTTGGTGACTGACCCTCTCCTGGGCTCTGTATCAAAAGGCATGGGGAAATGCACTTACACTTCAGCAAAAGGGATCAAGATTAAACAGCAGGAAGAATTTCTCAGCTGTCATGACCATACACTATTAAAATAGGCAGCCAAGGGAGATAGATGGAGGCCCTCCTGGAGAAGGTCAATGCCTTTGTTGCTCAGAGCTGCAGAAAAGGTGAATGGAGCCAGGGGAAGTTACAGGATAACCCCTTTTGCTGGGTCCTATCTTGGCACTGAAGGTGAGATAACGTCAGACAGATGAAACACATTGTCCCACAGAAAGAGGAAACTACCAGCCATTCCCAAACTGGTGCCACCCTCTTCCTGCGACCTTGTCTGCCCCAACCCTGCCATCAGACTTTATTAAATGTGGTTTCCCAAAGTAGGGCAGGCTGCTGACAGAATGACTCAATGCCAGCTTGCTATAGCTATCACCCCTGGAGCCAGCGGGCATAGAGGGAGATAATTGGGAGTGGTTTGACAGCTTAATATCTGGGGCTGGCTTCCTAGAGCAGTGGCAGGGTGGGGTGGGCATGGGTAGCCAGCGACGAGGAGACACATTGATTTGGGCTGTGCCTGTCTTCAGATTGACCCACCATCACCACCTTTCCCCTCCATTTCACTAGCAGCAGCAGCTTGTTGGGCAGGAAAATAAAGCACAGGGAAGGAAATTAGATCTCGAGAATAAATTAGGCTCTCTTTATTAATTTGTCAGAACTAATTAACATCTCCCCCAGATTCATCTTCTCTCCAGGTGCCCCTCCCCCCCCCACACACACACCCCAAACCTGAAGGGAGGATTCTGGAAGAAGCCAGACTTTTGGCTTTGGGGCCCCATTCTCGGGACTGCAAGCTGAGAGGGACCCCAAAAGCCACCTTGTTCACTTACTGGGGTGCCAAGTTCGATCGTGGATGACACACCTTGAAGATGGAGCCCCAGAAAACCTCTAGTACTAAATCTCGACTGCTTCACCTCTCTGAGCTGCCACCACTTTATCAGTGAAACCAAGGTGGTGCCTGCCTCATCCAGGGGTGTGGGAAGACTGTAAAGCTACAAGTAGCTGCCTAGGACAGGACTTTTTTTGAGGATGAAACTTAAGTAAAGCACTGGAAAGGTCTTAAAATTCCTTTGGTTTGATCCTAACAATAATCTCAGGAGGTATTAGAAGCAGTCAGTGGTATGGCCATTTTACAGATAACAAAAAGGAAACCGAGTGGTTAAGTACCTTACTGAGACCACACAGCAGATTACTGCAGAGGCAGGATAGGAACTCAACTGGGCAAGTGCCGTGTTCCCTGGCCTTGCCTGTCCTACCCCACCCCCATCACAGAACTCTGCAGAGACCTGACTCACTGCCAGAGCCTCTCTTACTAACAAATGCCTCACTTCCTGGGTGTGAGTTTAGTGTCTCCAACCAAGGAGCCTCCTCTAGCTACCAAAGCTTGGGTGCTTCTGCAGGCTGCCCCTTGACTTGGGCAAGAGCCTGGATTCATTTGGTAAAGTTCTATACTCCACTCCCTCAGAACAGGTCCCAGCCCTGCCATTTCACAGAATCACCAGCTCTGAGAAACTCTTGAGAATCAGCCACACCTTATTCGTCAACCTTGGAGTATTGCAAAATCTAGTGAGTTCTCTGTCCTGCTATGCTGTGATAGCAGTTCAAAGGGTTTATCTCTGGCAACACAGACCCCTGGGAACACATGCATGTGAACACCCCCAACACCAGCAGCATCCCCCTGAGGTTCAAGAGCTTGTTGCCTTCTGCACCTAGAGCCTGTTGTGGTCTGGCTAGAGAGCAGCAAATTCCCAAACTGGCCAAGCTAAGAGAACCTGAAGGAAGCATTAACTGACCAACTCCTATATTTTAAATGAAGAAACAGGCCTAGAAAGAGAAAGTCACACACTTCACCAGCTCATGACAGCATCAGCATTAGAACCGGGGTCTTCTAACTCACAGGTCAGACCCCTTTCATGAAGTAGATGTTAGTGCTTGGTAAATAACATTATAACAAAATGAATTTGTCACATCAGGGACTTCAGAATCAAGAACAGAGCTGGTGGCAACCAGGTAGTGCAATGAGAGGTGGGACATATGCCCCTTGGGGTGAGACCACAGGCCCAAGTCCAGGGGCAAGATCTCTACCCTCACCCCCTCCAGGCCTCCTGGCAAAGCTCTCAGGAGGGGCCTCACCTCCATGGGGGCAAATGGTCCTATTCCATGCCTTCAGATCATGAAACGGTAGCAGCAGCTAGGCACCTCTTCTCCAGTCATAGTTCTCTGAGCTTGTCTCAGTCGATGCCCCCACAAACCTGACGGTGCAGGTGTGGTGGTGGTTGCAATTCCCACTGTACAGATGGGGAATAGAGACCCAGACAGGCTCCAGGTTTCCCTGTCTTCATGTGCTGAAAAGCAATCTCCTCATTCCGGAGGCCTTGGAGAGGAGAGGTGAGCCAGTGGGCAGACCTGGCTCCACCGCTAACTGACTTTGTCAGTCCTCGGTGCCACAGAGCCTCAGTTTTCTCAGCTGTCTCCTAACACCTGCTCTGGAAGGTCATGCTGAGGCCTTATGAGCCAGGTGAGCCAATGCCCAATGAGTCTACCCAGTGTCTTTCAAAAGGCCCTACCCCAGGCTTCTGCTACTCTCCCTTGCACATTTGTAAGTGACAAGAGAGCAGGGAGAGATGTTGGAATGGGGCCCTCCGGCCATCTGTGACTCCAGCCAGGCCCAGAGGCCCAGCCAGGCCTGCCTGCCTGAGGTGCCAGAGTGCAGGGGTGTGGCAGGCAACTGAGACCGAGGCCTCCACTCTCCAGGACTTGGGGCTGGGCATTGACAGAGCTGGGTGTGGCTGGGCTGGGATGACAGGGAGAAGGATTCAGGGAGAGGAAAGAGCTTTCATAGTTGGCGTTGGCTGATAGACTTGGGAGAGAGTCCACAGTTCCTGTGAGGACACCCAGAACTTTCTAATACTCCCAGAACTGGGAAAGGAGGTTGGGGGAACCCCTCAGCCCATGGCAAACCTCTGGTACTTCTGGTCCTTCTTTTCTCTGCATCTCCAGGGCCCATGGTGTGAATACAGATCAGTGCTGGCATCCATCCAGGAAATAATCTGGTAGAGACACAGGGCACTGCCCCTTACTCTCTGTAGGGAGCACACCCCAGCTCTTTGTGGAGCTCTGCTGGGTCCCCAGTCCACTTGCCATAGGACTACTGGACCAGGCCAGGCAGTGAGGGCACTGATTTGGGGGACGGGGGGGGAATCAAACTATCTGAAAACTATTGTGGAGCTTTGAGGCTGTCCATCTTCCTTCAGGAAGGCACAGGGCAGCTTCTAGAATCCAGATGAAGGGGTGTAGCCTTGGCCTTTGGGGAGGGCCTGGAGCCCATTTTGGGGTGCTAGAAAGGGCAGCCTATTCCATCCTTAAGGGATGGTCTCAGCTTTTTGGTTCTGTCCACAAACTCCAAGTACCTATAGCACCCACTTCCTGAACAATTACCCTGTGTCATACTAACCACGGACATACATTATTCTATTGAATTTTTATAGCCATTTTGTGATACAATACCATTTTATAGATGAAAAAACAGGCTCACTGGAGCTCACTGCCAGTGAATGCAATTGACCATCTCAGGTTCATCTGCCATCCAAGTCTCCTCCCTACCCTTCCTGTTCTCTCCTTAAAAGGAGGACCTGCCTGATCTACAGCTCTGCTACTTAACTTGATCCGGCAGGCCCAAGCACATCAAGGACAGAGTGTGCTTCCATTGCAGCAAGAATTGAGGACAGGAGGCATCAGGAAGGACTCTGTCAGTGAAGGGTATAAAACACGTTAGCAGTTTCCCAGGGAAAATGATAGGATCTCCTACTATGAAGACCTTGAAAGAAGAGGAAGAGGTTAAAATATCACCTGGGTGGAGTTGTTTGGGTTAAACCTTGCAAGAGGCAGAGGGTACTATACAACAGCTCCTCTCTCTAACCTCTGGTTGACAGTTTAGAGGCTTGGGCCCCCAACTCTGGCTGGGCATGACATCCCTCTGCTGCTGCCACTTGGCCCAGAAGGTCAAATGTAGATGTCACCTTTCCAAGGACATGCTTTCTTGCCCAAGTCCACCTGGGAGTCCTTGACAACTGGGACAGCATGTCAGGAAGGGCAGGGCCTGGGCAGGTGTGGTCTCCAGCTACCTGTTGGGTACCAGCTGACTACATGCCCAGAGCTGAGCTACTCCAAAACCCTAGTCTTTGTTCCCTTTCCCTTCTCTGCTCTCAGAATGGGGCTGGGAGGAGATCGGACGGAGCAGGTCACCAAGGACTTCAGCCTCTAATACCCACCCTGTCCACTGGGGAAATTCTTCAGACTCACTTCAGCAAACCTGCAGAGAACCTATGAATGTCAGCCAGTGAGTTAGGCACTGCCTGCCTTGGAAAGCTGGAATCTGATCTTAGGAGAAGTACTAATTGAGCAGACAGAAAAATAGGTGTTCTCGTTCAGAAAGTGAGTAGAGTGCACAGAAGCCATAAGACTACAGCTGAAGTTCTAGACCCACCATGTTTTAGCTAGGTAACTTGACAAATTTCTCAACCACTGGGCATCAGTTTCCTCCCCTCTAAAATAGGAATATCAATACTTGCTCCAAAGGATGGAAGTGGAAATGATGTAGGCCCTAAATGAGAGACACATCCCAGTGCCTGTTACATAGGAGATGTTCAGTCAATATTGGTGGAAATAAAATAACTTGCTGTTAGAATTCTAGGAGGCAGAAAGCACAAATGCTGGACACCAGTATTTATTTTTAGGGATGAGGGAGCCTAAAAGGAGGC
Organism: Cynopterus sphinx; assembly: GCA_030015415.1. Classification (NCBI taxonomy): domain Eukaryota; kingdom Metazoa; phylum Chordata; class Mammalia; order Chiroptera; family Pteropodidae; genus Cynopterus; species Cynopterus sphinx. Next base: position 35,447,047 of record CM057390.1, on the reverse strand, counting down.
TGAGCCTTGTAAGAATTTAGGGACACACTCAATCTGTTTAATCACTTTGAAGATAAAAAGTTGCTGTGAAATGCCAACCATTCCGATGGGACCAGGGTTGGAGCACAGATGAAGGGGCACAGCAGAGTAGATTGTTTAAAATAAAATGCATATTTTAATTGCTCAAGTTCACATCTCATAAAAGAAAAAAAAAGAACACAAGCACTAGCCATCCCCCTTTCCTCTGCCATGAGTCATGAACCAGTTCCCACCAGTCTTTCTTGGATTCAAAGCATCTCCCTGCCCTAATTTTCATCCCAACCTCCCCTCCCGTCCTTTCCCCTCTCCTTCCCTCCAATGACATGCTTTCTTGCCCAAGTCCACTAGGAAACTACTGTGGCTGAGAGGGCCTTCACCTGAGCACTGCCCCTCCCCTACTGGCCTCTTACTGTGGTGGGCAGCATCCAGAGTTGTTAGGCCTGATGGGAACCAGGTTGGAGCTGGGAGATGGAAGATAAAGACCACCTCCCACCCACCTCTGCCTGCCAGACCTCCTGTTGATTGTAGCTTATTGTCAGGGTGAAGTGGTACTGTTATCTTACTATTATCAGGCCTCAGCAAGGTTCTGCCTCAGACAATGGAGGCTAGATGCTGCTTCCCACCTTGCCTACTCTATGCAGCCAGCAGCCCTGCTTCCGGCATCTGTCTAAGCCTGTAACCAGAGAGGTAGGGGTCTTGGGCCAAAGACCTGCTGAGCCAACACCACTTCATTCCCACCCTGGGAGCCCACCCTCCTTCCCTGGTTCTTGCCAGCCCCAGTCTCCATGTCCTCTGAGGTGGAACAGATGTCTCAGCCCCCTGCCTTCCCCTTTCTGACCTTCCCTTCGCTCCCCTGCCCCCCAGCCCTGACTCACTCTTACTTCCCACTCAAGCTGTTCTCTGGGACATGCTGGGACTGGGTGCCTGAGTTCTGGTCCTGCAGGCTCTGGCTCTGCCTGCTCTCAGTGGGGGTGGGGCATGTGGGAGGATTTGCTCTGACCTGCTTCTTTAGGCTTCCCTCCCTCCTCCACCTCTACCCCACGGGGCAGGTGGGGGGTGAACTCTAGCACCTCCTGATTACACATACAAGGGGCCTACCCTGAGGCTGCTGAGGTTGAGTAGGGGGCAGTGGGGGGACGGTGCTACTCATCTTCCCCTTGATCTAGGCCAGTCTGGGTCTCCAAGCACTGGGCATGGGATGCCAGCCTGCCATCCACAAACTCCTAACCAGAAGCCTTCACTCAGCCAGAGGCTGTTTCTGCCCCCTAACCTCTTCTTCATCGCTTTGGGAACCAGCAAAGTAAAAGAAAATAAGGAGACTCAGATTTTTTTTAGTTAATTTATTGTGTAACCTCAAGTAAATCACCTCAACCTTCTAGGTCTCACTTTCAACATCTACAAAAGGGGTAGATCATTCCAGAAGCTAGGATCATTAGGGTAAATGGGGCTAGAAGAGCAGAATGAAAGGATTAGCCTTAGCAGGCTGGACTGGATAGCAAAGGAAGGTCACCCATCTCCTATTAGGGACTAAAATTGGATCCATGTCCTACATATCCCAGCCTTTCTCTTATAAAGAATCCTCCCTTTTTACAAATAATCGTGGCATTCTCCATGGAATCTGGTCTTCCTTTGATTGTGAGCTTCCTAAGAAGTCTTGATTAAAAGATCTCCATAACCCAGAGAAGTAGACAGACTCCCATATCCCTGAGTCTGTTCTCTGATACTTGACTCTCTATCCTAGCTCCTGATTTATTGGGCAAACATGAATCAAGGTCCTACCATGTGCCAGGTACTGAGGCTTCAGAGATGATGTGTCTTCTGGCAGAGCTGAGCACCATGCTCCCAGGGAGAGCTACTGCTATGGGAACTCAGGCAAGGAGCTGGTGGCAATGTGGCACCTGAATGTTGAATGTGGATAAGAGTTTTCCATGGGGGCTGGTGTGGAGAGTAGGGACATGGGAGGGACCTAAGAAGCTGGGAATACAGGAAGGGACAGATCTTAAGGCTGATAAGTAGCCTAGATTTACCCCAAGGCACTGGAGAGCTGGGACTTGTATGACAAGATCTGATTTGTATTCTAATCCACTCATTAGCAGTGTGGCTTGGACAAGCCACTTCACCTGTCTGAGCCTCAGTTTCCCAGCATTAACTGCAGGACTGCTCTTGGAGAATTTTTGTGAAATGAGATCTCTCACAATACCTCTTAGCTACAGTGAGTGTTAATTATAGGTTTGCTAGGGTTCCAGGTAGGAAGTGGTGTGGCCCTAAACTCCTAGCTGAGCTGCAGTGAGGATTAGGAGATAGAGGGGCTATATCTAGAAATTCAGAAGAAGGAGAATCAAATGGATATAGGATATAATGTTGTGATTGGCCCTGGGAAGGATGGGGTAGGGAACAGCTGGAAAGTGAAGGGTTCAGTGTGGACACATGCAGAGTGAGATGCCACTTTGGCAAATAGACACGTGGATTTGGGGCCCTCAGCATGGAGGAATCATCAGGGCCATGGGGGCATGTGGACCCACCCAGGAATAGACCAAACTTCCACCCCCAGGCAGCCAATCCTCTCCCACTGCCTTCTCATCTCATACTTCTTCCCCCAGTCTCCTCCCTCAGAAGAGTACAGACCTATAGGTCATGAAATTTAAGGGGCAGATGTCGTATCTACTTTCACCCTCCCCCAGCCCCATCACTTCAGGAGGGTGGTAGGTGTGAGCCAAGAAGGAAAGATACAGGAGATACCTTAAGACTTCCTTTATATGGACTGGAGGAGAGAGAGCTGCAGTTAGAGGAGGTGGAGGACTTCGACTTTCCGCCCACCACACTTTCTATACCTGTCTGCCTCCTGGCTTGATGAGCTACTTGCTTATCAACTGACCCAGAGGCTGGTCTTCTGTCACCACAAAGGAAACCAGCAAAGTACATTTCTATGGCATTTGACTGAGAACCTTCCACAGGTGTTCTTGTGTTCATTATCATGTTGAGCCATCAACAAGCTAAAGTCACACATTCCCACCCCTGTTTTTCCAGTGACCATCTCTACCAGCTCCTCCTTCCCTAATCCCACCAACTTCTTGGCAGCCTTGGATGAATTGCTTTCCTGTGCACCACCTTTTCCTCATCTGTAAACAGGAGCTTAGCCCAGCTGAAGGATTCTAACTCAGCCTATCCTTCCTCCCACCCCAGGCTCTCCCTGGGTCTCTGATTCTCTTATCAATTTACACACAAAATTCACCCACAACATTTCAGTTTTCCAGTAGAATCATTAATTATCCCAGTAATTAAACCCAATTAGCAGTTGTAGGGGCCTTTCTGAACGAGGAGCCCTTAGCCAGGGTGAAATTGCACGGGAGCGAGAGAGAAAGAAAACTCACCCTTTCCCCACATAAAAATGAAAGCTGGAGACAGCGCTACAAAGTAGAGGGCCCCAATTAAAGCTGGAGCTTCACTCATTAAGCTAATTTGACATGCTATCCCAGCATCCTCTGGTGAGAAACCCGCTGGTAGAGCTGGCTAGAGGTGTGTTGAAACTCCCTGCTCACCTTGGGGCTGAGCCAGGCCCCAAAGTACCCTCTGTTCAGGATGGGGGCATGAAGAGTCTCTGCTGCCCACTTCCTGAACTTCAGGGCAGCTAATAAGCCATAGTAGGTGGGGCTGGGTTGGACTGGGGGGAGGTAGGCAGTGCATTGCCAGGTGGGAAGAGCAGGATGAAAAATCAGAAGGAAAAGGATAACAGAATCTCACATTTCTGTGGCCTTGGGAATGGACAGTCACTCTTCTCTGGGCCTAAGGCTGAGGGGACTCCCCTTATGATGTGGTTGTGAAGATTAAGTGAGATTATATATCTAAATGTCTGAAACATAGATGCTTAATCAGTGGTAGCCCTCATCAGCCCTTTGCAGATTCCAGAAGTGCTTCAGCATAACCGGTCCTTCCAGTCCTACAGCTCCAGAGGTGATGGTGGAAGATGTGACCACCAGTATTTTATAGCTGGAAAGTCTTAAGGATAGAAAGCAGAAGATCCATAGCTGGATTGGCAGAGTTTGCACTGGAAGTTGTTTCTTAACTCATGGACTGGGAGGGAAAGAAAGAAAGGGAAGAATGGAGGTTTCATGTGTTTGGAGTGCCCTGTACTGTCCCCTTGGCCAGGGCTGCCCTGGGCCCAGCTGGGCAGTAGTGGGGTATAGAGCTCAGCCTCATCCAGAGCCAGGGTGAGAGGCAAAGGGATATGGTGTCTACCCTCTCCACAAAGGACTCTTCTCAGTCTATTGCCATGGCTGCCAACAGGCAACGGTTCATGTATGATGTACACCCTCACCATGATTCTGGGGCTTGGTAGGTGTGTGCCTGCCACTCATCTCCCCAGGAAAGGGAAAGGGAGGCCATGGGCAGCTGTTTGGTAGTGAAGAGCACTAACCTCTAGAGCCAGATTGCCCCATATTGAATCAGCTTTGCAGACTGTGTGACCTCGGGAAGGTTACTTGACCTTTCTGTTTTCCTCATCTCCAAGATGGAAAAACAATAATGGTACTGGAGCTCCCAGAGTTGTGAGGATTAACTGAGTTGATATATGTAAACATTCAAACCTGGGCCTAGCACAGATAAGTAGTACACATATGTTAACTGTTCTTGCTATCCATTAGCAAGGGTGTGTTGTCATCCTTTCTTCTCTTCTAGGAAGGGAGGGGAGCATGTGAGACCCCTGGCTTCTGTGCTAAGGGCATGGGCCCAGTCCTGAGGTGGTTGAAAGAAGCAGGCAACACCCTTCTCAGATTTGGCAAAACATGGGGTCTGCTCTTTCACACACACACACACACACACACACACACACACACACACACACACACACACATACACACACACTCATCTCTGCCACCGGCCACTCCTAGGCTTTCAGAGGCCACTCTGGGCAGTGTGGTGGGCAAGGAGGGCATGGGAATGGGACTGAGAGGGACGGAAGGGAAGGAAAGGAAGTAGGTGGCTCCAGAGGCTGGGCTGCCTCTGTGCAGCTGGGCTCTGTGCCCTGTTGCCTACGTGCTTGCTGTCTCTGCAAGGCAGGACAAGAAGCAGGTCCTGGCATGCCGGGCCCCTACCCAATGACTCCTGAAACCCCAACAAGTCTGAGCTGGAAGCAGGGCTGGGCGAGGCTCCTGACAGTCATGTTGGACAGAGGGATGGTGGGGAGGAGGAGATGGGGAGGATGGGAAAGACCTCACACTGGAAACTCTGACACTGCAGTGACAGGGGAAACTGGGAGAGATGGGGCAGGGCTGGGAAAGTGACCGGGACTCAGGGTTTTCACTTCCTGCTTCTTGGATCCCCTCAACCCACATGCCCCTGCCCGGTAGGGTAGGAAGAAGACAGGCTGTGACAATGGCAGAGACTTGCTCTTCTCAGCATTTTGCCAAGTAGAGGGTAATAATTTCAGTGCTGCTGAGAAAAGGAGAGGAGGAGAAGAGAAGGGGAGGAAGGAAGAATGGCAGCTGGGTGCTGGGAGCACAGTGAGGCCAGGCAGCTAACCCAGGAGACACCGTGGAAGTCACTGTGTGCAGATGACCTCTCTCCATCCTCACCCCAGCAAATGAGATGACTGATCTCAGCCCATTTTATAGGTGAAAAGGCTGGCTTCAGGAAGGTTGTGGTACTTGTTTGTGGGTCCTACCTCTATACTAAGCACTAAAGCCAAAATTAGCAGCAGGACAAACTAGAAAGCGCTATGCCCTCCTACTACTCCTTTCAGCCTCCTGGGTGCTGGGGAAAGGGTCAGGCCAGAGTGGGCTTTCCAGGGACTGGATGTGTCCACAAGGCCCTACCATGGTGTGGTATGGGGAGGAAGCAGGAGCACATGGAAAGCACAGCACCCCCAGTCAGGCAGCATCCCCCACACACACATCCAGGTGCGGCCTTCAAGCTCAGCCATCCTCTCCTTGCAGCACGATGTGAGGACCCTCGGAAGACCCCACTTTCTCTGGCCATCCCAAGGGTAGAAAGACAACTGTGAGCCATGACTATCTTCCGTCTAGGTTGCCACCAACCTGAGGCTGAGTTCAGACCTGGCGTGAATTTAGATTAAGAATAAAATGATGGCCACACATAGAGTTCTCACCTGGTAGTTAAAACCAGGAAATGGTCAGCCCTAGGATTAGGATCACATAACCCAATATCTTTTGGTCTAGTTTGGCATTAACGTTGAGACTAGGCTGGGGCTGGTATTGGGGTTTATACTGATAGTTGTAGAGGTTGCTTTTCAGGGTTAATATTGGGGGTGTAGAGTGAACTGGGGATATTACAGCTAAGGTTGGTATTATCAGAGAGGTTGGAGAGTTTATGGGATCCAGCACCGGTTGCCTATATTTGGAGGAGAAATATTCATTTTCTACTTGAGCTTTGGACTACGCAGAGAATCAAAGTTGGGGTTAGTAGCCAAGCCAAAGCAGGTTTAATATGAGGATTTGAAAAAGAGGTGGATTATGAATGTGATGGAAGGACCATTAAAAGACTTTCTTTCCCCTTTTCTCTATCTTGTTGTATCCTGTCATCCAGTCAATCCAGGCCCCACTCAAAATTTTAGAGGCATCGGGAGGTCTTTCAGTGAAGTTTGGGTTCTCTTATCAGCCAAGGGAAAATGAGGACTAAGGGTTTGCCGCTTCCTCTTCACTTCAGGAGGCCTGAGGCCCAGATCTGCTGGCATCTGAGAGACCTGCCCTCCTAGCCCACCTCCAGCCCCGCTGTTGGAGATCCTTTCGTAAAGGAGGCTGATAAGGCAATACCAGCTGAGGAAGGCCAATCAAAGAGGAAATGTGACCCCAAGCCTTTGCCAGTTCCTTTTCCTGCCTCCTCCTCTTGTCTGTTCGCTCATCTCTGCCCCTTAAAGAGGTTTGATGCTGCTCAGAGTGCAGAGATTGCTACCCTCCCACCTGTCCAGGAGCAGAGCTCATAGGGTGGCAAGGAAGACTTTTGTGGGGATGGAGATAGTCCTGAACCAGGCGGTGTGGAAAGGGAGACTGAACTGCTAGAGTTTGAGACTAGGTTGTGGCAACTAAGACATTCCAGGAGGGGCTTAACCAAGGAAGGGCTGTGCATCACTGCTCCCTTTCCCAGCACCTCATGAGTCTAGGGCCAGAGGGGGTCCCCTCTGTAGGCCCCAGAGTGCTCTATTGCACTGACCCCTGCAGAGTCTGTAGAATGAGTTCCAGGAGCTAATCTCCAAGGCCTGGCTGGTTCCGTTCTGTACCAAGTGTACAGTGAGGGATTCACAAAAGACCTGGGTCTTCCAGCCCTACCTGGAAGTCTTATGCGTAACACAGCCTTGGGCTGCATTTTGACCATTATGTCACACATTGGATCCAAACCAGTAAGCAAAATAGCAGTTCTGGTGTCTGCAGCAGGCACCTTTTCCCTCTCAGGCAGCTTCTTAAGCTGCTTCAGAAACAAGTGGAGGGGAGGAGATTGCCTTGGGCCCTAATCACTGACCTAACCTCCCTGTCCAAGAGTCCAGGGTCACCACTGTGCTGTTACCAGAAAGCATTTCAGCACTTGGGACTGGTGAGACCAAAGGCCTTCCTGGAGGGTAGGGTCAAGAGGCAGTCTCTGACACCCCATCCCAGTACCCCTCCAGGGACCCTCAACACTACCCCAGCAAGTACAAGTTGAATGCCTAGTCCTGCTTGCTTTGTTGGATGGTGTGGACATGACATCCTGAGTTGTGGAGTTGACTTGTCTTCATTGTTCCATGGGTAGCAGTGCCCCAGCCTGCACCCTGAAACCTACATGGTCCCTCCCACTGTAGCCCTAGAGTTCCTCCTAGCAGGAAGAATTCTGACCAGCGAGCCTTGCCTAGGAGGAGCCCCCAGGGGCAGGAGATGGTAGGACAGGAGGCAGTGCTGCCAGCCCAGGTGGAGGAGGCTGGCATGCACAGAGGTGCTAGGAGACACAAATGCCTGCCCAGAGTGGGGCAGGCTCATGGGCTGGTGCTATAGGGTTCAGATGTCCCAGGAAATGAGTGGTGATATGTTTGTGAGGCTGGAACCTGCCATATGGTGCCTGCATTAAAAGGAAAGACAGAAGAGGAGAGTCAGGCGCGAAGGTGAGAAGAGCAAACGGCAAAACTTAATGACTTTAATATGAAAGAATTTGCCACTAATTAAGCACAAACACTCCACTAATGCAAAGAACACATGCTGTGGATTTCACTTAAGCAGGAACCAAATGAGGTGAAAATCCTTCAAAAATGATAGCAGTTTACCAGGCAAAGGAAGACAACCAGACCTCGTTTCTGCTCCTAGTAACACAGCCCCCTCGTCATTGCATCCTCCTGCTTCCCTGACCAAGTGTTCCAGCCACATTTCTGCTGAGTGTCTGTTTCTTTTCTCCAAGCTCCCCCTTCCCCATGCTCTGAGTCCTCTAAGGGCATACATGCCACAACATAACCCACAAAAACAGCAGTCAGTCCAAACTCCCCAGAACCTCCAGTCCTCTCCACCTGTCTTCCCCAAACACATACCCCACCACCCATTCTCCTACAAAGCCTAGAAAAGGCGCTCCAGACAAGAAGGCCCGCAGCCCTGCCCTGCCCCACCTTTGTGCTCTCTTCCCCTCCAATCCTGTTCCCCACCCCCCTCCTGCACCTTGCTCAGGTCTTCCCTGCAATCCATTATGCACTCTAGCACCCTTGCCTGAGCTTCATGCCCCTTTCTCAGGTCAGGGGTCTTAACTGGAGGCACATTTGCCACAGGGAACATTTGGCAATATCTAGAAATGTTTTTGGTTGTCACAACTGAGAGAGGGTGCTTGCTATTGGCAGGAAGTGGGCAGGGGCCAGCAATGCTGCTACATATCCCACAATGCACAGGACAGCCGCACAGGGATTATCCAGCCCCAGATGTCAATAGTGCTGAGGTCGAAGACCTCTGCTCTGGGAAATACTTTCCCAAGATCACCCGTTGCATTGGTAGGGCCTAGATGAAGATCAGCTTACCTGATTCCTAGGCAGCTTCTTTCCCAGAGACTATAATAACAGTAGTACAGCCTGGAGGGTAGTACAGCCACATAGCATAACTATGTGCCAAGCACTATGCTAAGAGCTTATATGAATTATCTCATTTAATCCTCATATCAGTCCTTGGAGGTAGTACTATAATTGTCCCCATTTTATACATGGGAAAACTTGAAGTGCAGAGATGTTGATGCAGCCTGCTCAGTCACCCAATTAATGAGTAGCAGGTACAAACCCAGGTCTGTCTTAATCAAAGTCAGTGCTCATGGATGAATTATCTTATTCACCTCCACCATATTCCTCTTAACCCCTTTCCTGAAACAGGTACCATAAACCCACCTGACTGCCTTCCCCTCCTACACAGGCCCCTCCCCGAGCCACCATGCAGGCAGCTTCCTAGAGCTAGACAGAGCATTGGCATTGGCAGAGCTGGGCACTGGGTTTGTTGGACAGGCCCTTCCTGGTAAGAGGCAGATCAGACCTCCACTTCCAAACAGGTGGTGAACATCATCACAGAACCCACAGGGCTGAAACAATGCATATGTCAATACCAAGCTTTTAAAAGGTTTTTCTGGGGTGGCCTAGGGAATTCTCTCTTTGCTTTCTCCAAAGCCCCCAGCTTCTCCCACCCAACACAGGCTTTCTAAAGAGGTTGCTGCCTACACTTCCCAAAATGTGTCATTAAAAACACACCCTCGGCAGGGAATCCAGACTTCCATGTGAGACGAGGTCATCTGCTGCAGCTGGGGTACAGAGTGTTAGCATCAGCTAGAGATGGGACCTACCTGAATCCTGGCCAGGCAGTTCCAGGCCTTCAAGGCCTCAAAAAGCCAGGACACAAGAAACCCAGGCTGTGTGGGGTGGGGTGTGGAGGTGGGGAGTATGCAGGCTTTACAGTGCTAAAACCTTGGGAGCAGGTCCTCGGGTCTATAGCTTGCTTGGGTGAGAAGAATATTTTTCACCTTACAATGTGTTGCGAGGAAAGGTGCTAAGAACTGGGGCAGCAGAAAGAGGAAAAGAATCAAGAAGTGGAGAGTAGGAAGTGAGCAGAGGATATGGGGTTGGGGTGCAGGCAAGAGGTCAGGCAGACCTACAGCCTTTTGAGGTATAGCTCTCTGGTTTCAGTCAAGAAGATCTGGGCTCTGACATTCTTCCCTTCCATGCAGATGTGGGCCTCTCACTCTACTCTGTGTTCCTATCCTACCTGCCCACACTGTGCTGTGTCCTCCTATTTAAGCCCTGTCCCTTGGCTAATGTGCAATTTCTAGGAAGCTGCAGTCAGATCTGAGAAGAGCTAACCCTGTCCCAGGATCCAAACTGGCTCGCAGCCTTCTCCACCAATCATTTGGGGCTCCATTATGCTTACTATATTCCAGGCCCTGGGCTGAAGTCCTGGCCTTTTCCTCTCAGTAGTGGAAATGCTATAACAAATGTATGGGGCCCTCAGAGTACAAGAACTCCTCACTAGGGGGAAGGGAGAGGCTCCAGGAAGCTCAAAATCAAAGTTAAGTTCATTCAAGACTGATGAAGGGGACCTCAGCAGGTAATGGGTTATGCATTTTAGTGGAGGGAGTAATATGTTAGGGAATTGATGACATTATTCCATGTGGCAGGAGAGAGAGAGCAGGGAGTGGAGGTAGCTGGAGCCTGGGATACCCCAAATGAGGTCCATAGCCCAAAAGGACTTTGGACTTCATCCTAAAAGCTGCTGGAAGCCATGAGAGAATTTTGAATAGAGAATGATATCTATTTTAGAGAGTGGAGAATGGATTAGAGGAGGGAACAAGTATGTGCACTTGGAATTATGCTACAGTATGCTGGTTAAGAGATGACCAGGGGTGAAGTGTGGGAAGGAGGGGACAGGGTGGGAAGGGTGAGCTGGTGTGCTAAGGTTCAAAGGAGAGGGGTTAGAATTGACTTAACTGAGGTAGAGTCTCAGCTCAGGAGTGTTGAGAAAATATAGAAGTGAGATTCTGCTAGGGGGAAGAGGGACTCAGCTGCTGAGAGGGGGCTTAGGAAGAGTCTGGATTAGGGCCATTGGAGATGGAGAACAAAGATGAATTCAAAAGCATTTAGTAGCTAGCATCAGCTACACTTCGTGATTGTGTGGCTTTGGAAGAGTCTTGTGCACCTCAGTTCTGCCATGTGTAGCCTGGATTTTCCTAGCATCCCACCTAATCTGGGAGGTCTTCCTGGAGTTGCTGGGCAGCATACAGAGGTAGAGAAGCCACTTGATAGAGAAGTTCCAGAGCCTGATCTAGGGAAGGTGCAGAGCTGGGGCAGAGAGAGAGCTGGACAGATGACGTCTAAAGCATAGCCCTCCGGGGTCATGGGATCCAACACTCTCATTAAAGAAAAGGAAACAGGCCAAAGAGGGAAAAACTGCCCTACCTAAGGCCATACAGAAGAAAATGACCAAGTATCAGGGACAAGATCCCAGTTCTCCCAGTGTCCAGTAAGCACCCTTCCTCCCCACCACCTGACCAGAGGAAAGGTGACATGTTTAGGATGAGCAGCCTTAAGAGAATCAAGAGATAGAGCCTGAAGCCCAGAGATGGGAAGGGGCAGAGCCAAGGGGCTCTGTCTTCTGGGGTGAGAGGTAGAGTGAGACACTCAGGACCTGCCTTGTCCTGGGCCTTGGGAATGACATAGCCAGTGTGAAACAGGCCTATAGGAGAACAGTCCAGGTGTCCCTGGTCACTCGCTCCTCAATGAAATAAAGCAAAACCCAGGCCCCTGATTCATCCCTATCTCCCAACCTGTCCTGCCAGGTTTCAGAGAGAGATGGGATTTGCCAGAGCAGTCCCCACTGTCACCACCACCCTGGAACTTCCATGCTGCCAGAGAGCAGGGCTAGCACAGCCTGTCTGGAAGATGCTGGGCTCCCATTCTAGTTCCTTCTTGGGTTAGGGCTTTTCCCAGGCTGCCGCACCCCATCCTCTCCCACACACTGCACTCACTCTCCCAAGGCGCCAGGCGCCAGTCCCACAGCCCATCATTAACCAGCCCTATGTGGGGATTTCAGGGGGAGGGTATAATCAGCTAAGAGGAAAACATCCTCAGTTTCTGTGACTCCACGTGAGGGACAGAGGCACCTGGGTTTGAACAGTGGCAATTAGACCCTGACTCTGGGATCATGGGACATACCACTTCTGCTGGTGAGGTGGATGTGGAAGGGGTTCAAGACCCAAGGATAGCAAGAGCAATCCAGTGGGCACTGCTTCGAGAGAGAATCTCCCAGGCCCCATTTCCACCAAGCAAAGCACCTGCATTGCAGGAGGCAGGGCAAACAGTACCGCTGAGCTAACAGTGGCACAGGGCAGGGCACTCAGCCCAGACTCTGCTCTCATGCCCTAATTGCTGTATCCAGCCCCAGTGAGGGGCAGTGGCTGAGAGGGCAGGCAAGAATTGGGTCAACTGCTCTGCTGCCTCTCTGTTTTCTTACTGAGCCCTCTGACCTGGGTTGCCTCAGACACTCTTCTGAGTACAGAGGTGGGGCTCACAATGCATCCTAGGCACTTGAGGAGCTCCTGGTTAATGGGGAGACATATGCCTGGGGCGTAGGGATGAGACAGGACAAGTTCAAAAGATTTCAGTGAGAGCCCTACTTATGTAGGTTCTTGCTGACAGAACAATTGGGTTTAGGTGACACTGACAAAACCTTTCCAGAGGAGGGGACTCTAGAAAGGGGATTCCTTCTCTTTGCTAGCCAGCCTCTCCCCTAGGTGGACTTGCTTTGGCTTCTGAAAGTGAAGGGCTGGCCAGCCCTGGGAGTTGACATTTGCAAAGAAGCTACACTGAGAGAGGGACCTATATAATCTTTAGGTCATTGTGCTGACTCAGCAGCATTTCAACTGGAACCCTGCCCCCACCCTCATGAGTCATTCCTACTTACCACTTAGCTGGTTTCTCACCGGATGTCCTTTTCCTTTCTGCCAGTTTGCAGGGCGGTGGGGATGAAGTGGGTAGTGCAGCATCCCAAAAGATTTTGGTTTCATAGAGGCCCGTGTTGGAGAGCCTGCACAAGCAGGGAGGGTGGGGTTAGGCCAGCTTAAGCCTAGTGTGCTTCCTCTTTCTCCAGGGCACACCTGCTACCTCTGCCCACCCAACTGAGGGCACTCAAGCAGAGTCAAGAAAGGCGTGGGGGACAGGAAAAAAAAGTGGTCTTTGTCAGAAATCCCTGAGTTTCCTTTCCCCTGGGGCCTCCTTTTTCCAACCCACGGAGGCACAGTTCCAGTGTGCTTGTCCAGTGATAGGGGTCTGAGGTTTCAAAGAATGGGAAGAGAAACTGCTCAAGCATGAGAAGGAGAGTGCCAACCCCTCATACTCAGCTGCACCCCACTGCGTGGGAACCCTGTGGCCCCAGCCTAGGATTAACTCCACAGCGGGCAGGGCAGAAGGGCAGGGCCCTGGGGAGCAGGTTTGTCGGCCACAACTGAGGCGCCTTTGTGTTTGGTTGCTGAGCTCAGCCTTTTGCAGGTCTGTGACGTCTGGGGGTGGGGGGAGGTGGGGCGGGCAGCTCAACTCCTGCCTTGTCAGCTCAACAGTTCTGGGAAGCCATGAAGGCAACCTAAACTGTCCAACCCAGCTCTAGTGGGGAAACTGAGGCACTACACATTGGCCTCAGGTCCCTGGGTCCCAAACCCTAGAGTTCATAGAATGGTCAGGGAGAATAAAGGCAGTGCTTGAGGTCAGGAAGCAAAGATATCTAATTCTTCGATATCCCCAGTCTGCAAGAACCCCTCTGCTGAGGATGCAGGTTCCCATGGGTCTCTTCACCCTTTATTCCCCACCTCTCTGGCTCCTTCCTGCTCTACACATAGCAGCTTCATGCAGGTACCCCCTACTTGGGCTCCCAAAAGTCGCTTTTTCTGACCCACCACCTGACACCCAGTTACTACATTCCAGATGTGGCTCCATCCCGAGCCTGCAGTATTGTAACTAATATTTATGCCAATTTTTGGAGGGGGTGATAAAAGCATATTTCATGAGAGTCGCCGCCCAGAGTGAGGCCATGGAGAGTTAGATTGAGAAGTTGAGTCTATTTTTATGGTAGAAGTCGGAAGAGCGCTAGGCTAGGTTCTGCTCTTCTGCATCCCTGAGTAAGTGACCCAAACCCTCTGTACCCTAGTCTCTGTGAAATGATGGGTTATGTTGTCTATTGAGCTTCAATATGCTTCCATTTTAGTGGTCCCATTTCCGCATCTGAGATGGCCTCTGCTCCTTATGTAAGAAGGAGCCTGTAGGCAAGGAGAGACTGACCAGCGCCTACTGATAGGAGAACCAGAGAGAGTCCACAGGGTACTCTTCAATCTCTGGATCCTGCCAATTTTAGCTATGACATGATCAACTCAAGTGAAGGCCAAGCCTGCTCCTTTTTCTCTCCCATTGGAGTTTGCATTCTGTTGGGAAATAGCAGGGAGATGCACAACAGGAAGCACTAGACACACATGCCGGGAAACAAAAAATAAAAAGGTATATGTTATATGTACTTTGTATAAATATAGATATCAGCTAAGTAGGTATAGAGAAGGGTTTACTCGAAGAGGGATCCTAGGAGCATCCAGTACAGAACCTGATACTGGATAGATACTCAATAAATATTTGTCGAATGATGATCCAGGAAGGGAAGGCTACTGCTTCATAGATGAGAGATGATTATGATGATGATGGTGGTGGTGGTGGTAATAATGGTAATGATGATGTTGATGATGACAGCAACTAACTTTTCTTGAGTATTTAATTTGTATTAAATGCTGCTTCTCTAAGTTTCACATGTTCTCATTCATTTAATCCTTATAACAATTTTATGAGGTATGTATTATTATAATCCCATGTGCTACCTTAGTGCAAACTGAGGCATAGAGAGGTTAAGTCATTTGCCCAAGGTTTCACAGTTCAGAGGCAGCAGAAGGAGAATATAGACCCATACTGTCTGGCTCCTAACAACCCCACCATGCTGCCTGAAGGAGATGGTAACCAAATAGCCCTTCAGAGGTAAGGGAAGCTTGAGTAATGTAGGCAGGACATAGCATCTGTTTTGGGTTGTCAGGGCCAGAGTAGTTGTGGAGAGGCTTCAACTACCGTGAAGAGGGGCTGTATAGTCTCCAAGGGGGCTCCCTCAATCCCCACCCCTTCTCCCAGGCTCCCAGATGAGGCTGATGGCCCACCAACTTCTGTCCAGAGGCAGGCCTTATTCCTGAGTTCCTGCCCCCATCGACCCTTTCTCTCCCTTTTCACTGGTGAGCCCTGTTCCTCAATTGACTAGCATTCTGACCCTGACTGTCTAGAGTCACCACAGGTCTGCCCTACTCTCTGAAAGCCTCCCAATTTGCATAACATAACGAGGGACATTCTCTCTGACCCTGCATCCTCAGACCAAGACAGGCACCCCAAGCCAGAAGCTTGGGTTCTGGGTTCCTAAGCCTGGAGTGAGGTGAGGGGAGAATAGTTGGTCTTCAGAATTTTCCAGAGTTCCCAGCCTCTCCTAACTCTGGAACTCTGGATCCCCATTCTTAATAATGCCAAATTCCATACTCCAAGAGCTTCCTTATGCCCACCCCCAGGACTATATCCCCTGACTCTACTAAACAGTGGTCTCTGGATACAGAGGCTAACATCAGAATGAGTCTGCTTGCTCCTTAGAGGTCTTCCTGCCCCCTCCTTCCCTGCCCTCTCCGTTAGTGTGGCAAAGGGGGCAAGGGCAAGGAGAACTCTCTTTGTATGCAGTGAGCAGGCACACCAAGTAATTTCATCACTACCCTGCGTCATGGGGTTGCTTCAGAGAGAACCACACCAAAGAGAAGGAAGCAGTCTCATGCTAAAACAGACATGGGGGTGGGGAGGGCCACTTCTGCTTGGTGAGCATTAATGGATGAGAGGTGCTCTCTGGGGTACCTGAGCCCCTTGCAGTGCCCTCTCCACCCTATGTCCAGGCTGCTATCACTGATCTCCTCTCCTGGTATCACAGCTCTGAGAGTGAGGTCACTACTGAAGATGCCACAAATGAATGTCAATCTGTATACCAGGCACTGAATCCTGCCTGTCCTTGTACCTATGAGATTAAAGAGATGGGGCTACATCAGACTGGATGGCCTTGTCCCACTGCAAGCTCCACCATGCCCTGACAACAATCCCAAGAGGGATCCTGGTGCCCACACCTCTCCTCTACTCCCCAACCCATACCCATGACCCAAAGCCCTCCCAACTGGCTTTTCCTGGTTTTGTATGGTGAAAGTTCTCCAATTATACCCACATTATTTCAGCTGCTGGGAAAGCTTGATGAGTGGAGAGTGAGAGCCGAGAGTACCCACTTACTCTGCTGAGAGGGCCTAAGGCTTACCTTCTTGTCACCTAGCCAGTCAGCGAAAGTACTGGGCTGTCTGGCCCACTTCTATCACCATAGGACTGTATCTGGGTTGGAGCCACAGTGGGACTGGGCTGCAGTTCAGGGCATCAGAGCCATTGAGTTTGGGGAGTCCAGCCTATTCCCTCATGGAGTAAGAAAATAGGGGGAAGTTCCTAGCTAAAGTCCCCAGGCGAGCTTGGGACAGATTATGGCTAGAATCCAAGCCTCTTCGCTTCCTGGTAGATGTTCCACCATCAGACTCCCACCAGCCTGTAGTGCATCTACCCAGGGACATGTCAAAACCCATAGACTGGCCAAGGGGACAGCTAGAGAAGTGGGGGTGTGGATACCCCAGGTGAGCCTTGAAGGGTTGTGTGGATATGAATAGGTGTAGAGAAGGGGAACATAAGGGAAGTTTTTAGAGCATGTCAAGGGCTTGACCAAAAAAGATATTTATTCAGTAAGCATTTCTTGAGAACCTCCTACATGTCAAGCACAAGGGATACCACAGTGACCTTGAGAGACCTGGTCTGTACCCTTTTGAGGGGAGGAATAGAGGGCAGCCTGCTTCACTGATCATGGGCTTTGGAGCCCTCAGAGGAGTGTGTCCTGCTTCTGTGTCTCCACCATGCAAGGCAAGTGCAAGCCCTGAGTTTTCACTCTTGAACCCCAGACTCACTTGGGGAGCCATTTGGGCCATCTTCCTACCTCTGGGTTAGTACAGGACCTGGCATTGGTATTATTGATGGCACTCAATAAGTTGACTGAGTAAGGATGCAAGGACATGACATGTACAAATGCATGGCCAGTGACAGAGCTCAGGAATGAGCTCAAGCCAGAGAGAGCTGAAGAAACAAAGCCATTCTAGATGGGATAAGACAACTGGTAGGGAGACAAGAGTGAATTTATTCATTTGATTCTATTAATGACTCCCTCCTTCATGCTTTCATTGCAATTTGTAAATATTTTTGAAACAAATATTTACTGAATACCTACTGTGTGCCAGATGTTGGGCTAGGCACTGGGGATACAATAATGTTAAAGACACAGACCCTACTCTGGACAAGGTCAGTCTCTAGAGGAGTCAGAGGTTGAACAACCACATTCAACAGCTATAATCTAGGTGGCTACATTAACACAGCCGTGAAGATCAGGGAAGCTCCTGGAGGAAGTGGCCAGAGTAGATTGTCCACAGGTGGAGAAAGAGAAAAGCCTTCTAGGAAACTGCGTGATCCAAAGTCTGGAAGTGTTCCATCCATTGACTCTGTGCTCCTTGTGTGCTGGGACTGAATCGCTCATTGATATGACTCAAGTGCTAATAAATGAACTCAGCAAGTGATAGTTGAATAAATGGGAGGAATAAAGGGCAGGGGGCGAAGAGAAACACAGAAACATGGCATCTTCTGAGGGGGTGCCCAGTCAGCCATGATTGGGAGACGTGTGTGGAGAGATGTGGACAAAAAGACAGGGCCCAGATGATGGGGACAGCAAATCCCAAGTGAAGGCATTTAGACTTGATTATGAAGGCCACTGGGAGGCAGAGGAGCCTGAGCTTTATGCAGTACCAACTTCTTTCTGCCTGACTGGGTAAGAGGGGGCAAGCCACAGCACCCCAGGGCACAGGACTCAGCTGTGAGGGAGAAGACAGCAGGGGTGGCCACAGTGATGGCCACTGTGGGCGATTGTGCATCCCTGGTGCTTCTTGCCTCCTGATACACTTTCGTATCCATCAACCCTTTTGGTTCTCCTGGCAACCCTGGGAGATAGAGACCACTGGATTACCCACCCCATTTGTCAGAAGAGGGAATGAGGCCCTGGGAGGTGAGGCGGCTGAGTGGCTCCTCAGCTGGGGCTGTACTTGAAAAGCAGTGCATTCAACCTTCCTCATCAAAAATAAGGATGTGGGTGCATATTTTCTGCAACAGAGCAATGTTGATGATATATCACTAGGTGAAAGGCAGCTTATGGAACATACATACAGAATGATTCTGATTTTGTAAAAAAAAATAATAATAATTAAACAGATGGTTACATAGATATAGACAAAAGGTAAAAGAATATTTCTACACGATTATCAGTGATATTTCTGAGTGGCGGAATTATGGATTATTGTCATTTTTTCTCAGCATTTTTCAGTATTGCTCAGAGTATTTTTATAACAAGCAATTATGCTTTTAATAATCAGAATAAAAAGAATAACGACTGCTAGGACAGACCATGCAGAGGGAATTTGGGTGGGAGCTAGTGCCTGTTGCTGACCGCTCCCTGCCATCTCCCTTGACCAGGCACCCGCACACAGGTGGTCCAGGTGAACGACTCCATGTATGGTTTCATCGGCACGGATGTGGTGCTGCACTGCAGTTTCACCAACCCACTGCCTGGTGTGAAGATCACCCAGGTTACGTGGCAGAAAGCCACCAATGGCTCCAAGCAGAACGTGGCCATCTACAACCCAGCCATGGGTGTCTCTGTGCTGGCTCCCTACCGTGAGCGTGTGGAATTCCTGAGGCCCTCCTTCATGGACGGCACCATCCGCCTCTCCCGCCTGGAGCTGGAGGATGAGGGTGTCTACATTTGCGAGTTTGCCACCTTTCCTGCTGGCAATCGAGAGAGCCAGCTCAATCTCACTGTGATGGGTAAGCTGGACCAACCCCTTCCTCCCTGCCTGTGCAGTGGCCTGTGGTCTAGGGGCTGGCTATCCTCAGCGTGTGCCTCAGTGACCCCAGAAGTTCTCCTTGGGTTGGCATGCTCCCAAAGCTCCAGGCATGACACTTTCAGTCCCTTCTAGCCAAACTGACCCACAGTTCACTAAGTACTAGGGTCAGGGCCTCAGCTATGGGCAGAACTGAGGAGCACTATTCAGGTTGGGGTGCTTTGAGAGTGGCCATGAGGCAGACAGAAGCATCAGACACCATGGTAAGAAAAAGGGCTTCTTAAACCATTTGCCTTGATCATGACAAGACTCCAAGAAGCCCTGCACAAAAGGGGATACAAAGAGTAGAGCAGGAAGGGCGGAGGTTAGACGTGAACACATCCCTGTGAAAAGTGCTGGGAGGGGCTTTGGCAAAGCACAGCTGAGAGGTAAGGGCATGGTGACCTGAAGCAAGGCCTGGCAGGTGCATACCCTCCTGGGCCTGTGCATCTTGGGCCAAGCACTAGAGCCGATTCAATGGCTCTCTCCCCACAGCCAAACCCACCAACTGGATAGAGGGCACTCAGGCAGTGCTTCGAGCCAAGAAGGGGCATGATGATAAGATCCTGGTGGCCACATGCACCTCTGCCAATGGGAAGCCACCCAGTGTAGTGTCCTGGGAAACACGACTGAAGGGCGAGGCTGAGTATCAGGAGATCCGGAACCCCAATGGCACAGTGACTGTCATCAGCCGTTACCGCCTGGTACCCAACAGGGAGGCCCACCAGCAGTCTCTGGCCTGCATAGTCAACTACCACATGGACCGCTTCCGGGACAGCATCACCGTCAATGTGCAGTGTGAGTGGGGGCAGAGCACAGGTGGGTGGACCTCCTGGTGTGGGTACCTCCTGGTGTGGGCACCACTGTCTTTTCCCACTGCTCCCCCCTTGCCAATCCTTCCTCCTCCTTCACTTCTCCTTTCCTGTCACTCTTCTCACCCTCTTTCTTCCCTCATTCTCTCTATCCTTCCTACTCTCCTCTTTTTTCTTCTTCTTCTCTCTTGCCAGGGATGCTTTGTACTCCTGTCCTCTCTTCTCCATCATTTCTCTTTGCTCATCTTTCTCTCCTTGTTTCCCTCACTGCTTCTGTACTGAGAGTACATGATCTTTACCTTCCCTTTCATTCTCCTCCCTCTTTTGGCTGTTTCCATGTCACTGTCACTCTATCCCTTCACTCCCCATGGTTCCCTTGCCCCAAGTCCTGCTCGATTGACCTCACCCTTTTCAAACGTCAGATGAGCCTGAGGTGACCATTGAGGGGTTTGATGGGAACTGGTACCTGCAGCGGATGGATGTGAAGCTCACATGCAAAGCTGATGCTAACCCCCCAGCCACTGAGTACCACTGGACCACGTAAGTGATATGGAACTGGCTGGTCACCTTGCAAGGCCACCCACCCCACTTTCAGGAGCCTTGGGTAGGGAGGAAATTAGGATCTAGGCTTGGGTTTCTCAGTGAACCATTAGAGACACACTCCCAGCATGCGTGCACATGCACACACACACACACGCACAGACACACACTCCCTTGTTTGACAGCATCAGGGTCAGTGGGACAAACCATTCCACTGGAGGGGGCTTCCCTTGTGATCTGCCTCCCTTCTCCCTAATAATCTTGTCATGTTCCTTTGGTGATGCAGTCTGAGTCACTGCCACCGCAGCCCCCAGTATTTATTTTTATCAAGGTGTCCCCAGGGAAGCTGGCTTTCAGGAGCATTCCAAATCTTTCTTTGTTCCTATTCCCTCTCTCCAGTGCCCCTAAATTCTCAGGGAGGAAGCAGCAGTCATCCCAGAATGCCTCTGTTCATGGAGTGCTTATCCCATATGCCATCATCACATTCTTGGCTTCATGGTCTTCAAGCCTGGCCCTTGAAGGTTCCTGTTCCTCTTCAGCCAGCTCTGATGGCTTGAGCCAGAGTTCTTTGCAGAGAAGGGTAGATGGAACACAGAGAGAGGGGTATAGGGGAAGCCAAGAAGAAGGTTGACACAGGTAGCTGGAAGACAGCTGTGCAAATTGTATCTACACTTCTTTATCTGGGAAGTAGAAAGCATTGGATACCCTAACTATTACCTTCTACCTCTTAGAACAAAAAGTGCTTCTGAAGGTGTGAATAGGCAGGGCCTGCTTGCCAATTGCAGCTCCAGACCAAAGATTTACTAGGTCCTACAGAATAATAGCTTTGTGACATTGGGGATCAAGAGAAAGAAAGAAGGTTCCCTATGTTCTGGAAACTTCCAAGATGCTCCCGACATGAAAAAGGCCTATGACATGTCCAGCAAGAACATGAGATGGTGAAATGGAACAAAATTCCTAAACACGGGTCACATTTCATTACTTGGGTAGCTTTTTAAAATACAGATTCTCAGGCCATGGCCTTAACAGTCCAGCTGCAGTAGATCTGGGGTTAAAACCCAGACATCCATATTGTTAACCAACTACCCAGGAAACCAAGGACCAACAACCAAATGCCATGAGTATTAGAAAGAGCACTGTGCCAGGAGTCCAAAAATCTGGCTAGAGCTCTAGCTCTGCCGCTTACTGCCTGTGTTTCCTTGGACCTGAAACTCAGGTTTTTTATCTGTTAAACAGGACCTGTAGCTATGTATTCTGTCTACATTTTGGTGCTATGATGATTAAATGTGAAATGCTGAATAATATAAAACTGTCAAGTACAAGAGATTATTGTTGTTGTTGTTTTTATTCTTTCCAAGACAGACCCTACCTATGAACTCAGCAGAAGGGCTGGTAGGCTTAGAGCCAAATGGGTGACATGGGGCAACCTCCTGGGGCTGGAGAGTCATAATCCTCTGCCATGTCTCCCAAACCCTACAGGCTGAATGGCTCTCTCCCCAAGGGCGTGGAGGCTCAGAACAGAACCCTCTTCTTCAGGGGACCTATCAACTATAGCCTGGCAGGGACCTACGTCTGCGAGGCTACCAACCCCATCGGTACCCGCTCGGGCCAGGTGGAGGTCAATATCACAGGTAGGAAGCTGCACCCCTTCCCTGCCTCTCAACACCCACTGCTTCTTCCATTTCCTACATCCCCCACCTTTGGGTTGTTTCACTGCAGGAAGCTCGTGTCTCCTCTTCCTACTTCTCATTCTCCCTTGAACTCTGGCCATTGGTCCAGCTTTGCCTTTCTCTTTCCTGTTTAAGGCTATGTGTGAGACAGTCAGGGTGACCCCCAATCAGGGGGAGGAAGTAAGTGCTGTTTACATCAATGCTGTTGGTGGTGCGGCGGGGAGTTTGTTAGAACCTGCTCGTGGGTCTGCCAGCAAAAGTCACCATGTGATGGTGGCTTGGTAGGGATGGGTTTGCAGGTGGAGCTCATCTCCTCCAAGCTCTGCTCCTGCAGTTCAGGAAACCCACTTGGGTGAGGTTGCCTCAGCAGGGATACTAGAAAGAAAGCAAAGATAGAGCGTAAAGCCATGGTGATTGGTGTGCCTTTCCTCTGAATTGCTGTTTTCCCTGCATTTTTCTCTCCATCAGTGCAGATGAGGAGATTCAGCCACCTGAACTTCCAGGGCAAAGGGGAGACATAGGCTAGAATGTTCTTGGGAAGACTTCACATGGGACATGAAAGGAGCATGGGCTTCCAGTGTCAGGCAGGTGAGGCTTCAGACAAGCCCTCATCTTAAAATGGGGATAATATGAGGTGCCTTGAAGAATTAATTATCATACTTATATATAATGTAGTCCAAGTACTTAGCATAGACCTGTCTGCCAATAAATGGCCTATGTGCTCTGATTATCTTGACCTCTGTCATGATCACTATTAATGGAAAGGTCAAAACAAGCCAATAGTGGGTTAAATTGCCACCACAGGCTTACAACTAGAAGAGAGACTGTCTTTAACATTGTATCTAAGCTAGGCTCAGGGTGAGATAGTGACAGAGCCTCCTAGAATGGAAAATAGCATCATTCTGCTGCTAAGATGGGCAGAGACTGACATCAGAGGGTGTGTTTCCTACTCAGGAAGTAACCTCAGAAAGTTGGGCCAGGTTCAGGGATAGGAAGTCTTCAGGTGCAGGACTTGGGCAAACCCTGAGGTTTCATGAGCTCTGAGCCTGTCTCAGGAGTGGGAGACCTCACTGTGGGTACATTCAAGGGACAGCTGCAGAAAGCACAGCCTAAAGTTGTCCAGAGGCTGCACTTACCTGTCCTCAGGGCAGTTCTGTCACCTCTATCACCTGGGGTCATGGGGGAGGTTAGAGCCACTTGTCACTTGCTCTTTTCTTCAACTTCCTGCCCTTGACCTTTAGACTGCTTAAGGGCTTGGAGAAAGCTGAGGCAGCCCCTTCCCCAGGCTAGGGTTTAGGGTTCCCAAAGGTTAGCAAGGAAAAGTCATACATTTTTCTCTTCCTAGAGAAAGTTTGAACGAAGCTCTGTAAGAGCCTCATAGGTACCCAAGCTCCATGGGGGCAAGTAAGGAGTAGTCATAAGGGACTATGATTACCCCACAGAGAGGCCTGTCATATGAGGGACAATACAGACTTGGTTTAAATGTATTCACTTGAGAAAGTACTTTACTTCACTGAGCCCCACCTTCCTAGTCTGTAATATGGAGCTAATCATACTTATCTCAGGCTTCTTACAATCACACTAAATCTATTTTCCACTGCCTGGCACATAGTGGGAGCTCCCTACATGGTGATATCTTCCCCTGATGGTGGACCACCCACGCCACCACTGTATACTGCCTGCCTCTCCAATACCTAGGCTCTCCAGGGAAACTAATGATTGAGAAATCAGGGGAAGAGGCCAAGAAACCCAGGAGCAACATCTCCCATTGACCCTACTCCCCAGCATGAATGGACTAGCCAAAGGCCCTGCTAGGCTTATTGGGCTAAGTGGTGCTGCTCAGCCTAGAGGCAGGATAGGAAGGTCAGGCCTCCCTTCTCTCAAAGCCCAGGAGAATGCAGGATGACTTATCAGGAAGTCACACCAGGTCTAGGAGCAGGGAGGAAGACAAGGGAATACTTCCCAGGCCCTGGATACAGAGAAGAGAGGAAAGGAAGAGTGACTGGCTACAGAGGTGGCCATCTCCTTGGGGGTGATTGTAACAGTGGTGCCCTCCAAGCAGTCAGTGATCAGGACTAGGCAGCTTTGCAGGTAGGTAGGCCAGGGCCATTCAAGGCACACAGCATGCCTTCCTGTGCTCCCTGAAATTACAGAGTGGGACAAAAGTGGTAACCAAAGACACACACACATGGGCCTTGCATAAGGGTCCTCTGTTGTTGGAAGGCAGGAGCCATGGAAACATGGGCGCTCACTGATTTATTGATGGGCCCAGGAGCTGTTTAGCTGGCCATCCCAAGGGAAGGTCTTTCAGCCCCCTCAGGATTCAGCCAGGAGGTCTTTTCAGAACTGTTTGTTCTTGTGCTCATGGGCAATTTCCAAGCAGCAACCAACCCCACCAGCCTTCACCCCGTTTGGCTAGTTCTTGTCACATTCTCTGGTGGCTCACTCTGAGGGGCAAAGCCATGCCCTGTGCTCTAAACTTCACTGGTCTAGAGGGAACAATGAGTGAGATGGTTAAGTGGAAATTTAATTTTTCATTCTGGCCATCTATTCAGGTAATACCTCTCCCTCATGTGGAGAGGGAAATGAAGAGCAGTTGGGGCAGGGGCAGAAGGGGTGCAAGTTGGCAGTGATGGAGAGTGGGGGTTCCCACACCGGGAAAGCGTGTGGGAGGAAAATGGAAGTAGCAGAATGTTCTCTCTGGTGGCCAAGGGGAGACTCTGAAAGGTTCTCAGCAGAGAAGCAGTGTAGCAAGGCGGGTTGGTTTAGACTGAGTGTTCGGGAGGCTTTGTGAATGGCACCAGGGAACTGGTTAGGGGCTGTACAGTAAGAGTTTCCCTACTGGAAAATGAGAGGCTTGGGCTGTGGCCATGGGGATGAGAGAACAGAAGAGACAAACGCCCCGGAGTTTCCACAGGGTCCTGGGGCCCTCCTGATGAGGAGCAATTTCATGGTATTTGCCAAGTAGTTGCAAAACAAACCTGTGGGGGTAATGCCAGGGGTGAGTAGAGGTTCCCAGGTTGCAGCTTTGACCAAACTAAAGAGGCTAAGTTAGGCAGCAGCTGTCCCTGCGTTGAGACCTCAGGCGGGGTGTGTCCAGGTCATTCCCAAAGCCGGACAAGAAAGCCACTAGGGTATAGGATATCTGTCTATCCCAATTCCTATTTCTGGTGACATCCCTGGCTCACCTATTGGGAGTGGTCACTTGGGAGTGAAGATAACAGTGTTCGCACTTTAGGCTGGAAGTTCTTCAGACCAAGGGTTGGTGGGGCTTCAAGGTCTATCTAGAAGGTGTGGAGGGCCTGTGAATGTGTATGCCTGGGCATGAGTGCAGGTGTGTTTCTGAGACTGTAAATGTGCATCAGCAGGCTGGCAAACAACTGCTGCATGCTGATTGTGCAAGTGGGAGACCATGGCTGTGCTGTGGGGCAGATGTGCCTTTCACAGATGGCAGTGTGCTGGAGAGTCCATGAAAAGGCAGCTGTGCCCTCACTCTGGGAGGATTCAGTTCTCCTCAGCTCTGATTCCCTGTCCAATGGTCTAACCGATGCACAGCTACTGCAACTGCTGGAGGAGGAGAAGGGCTTCCCAGAGTTTGACCTCAGGCCTTCCCATTCTTCCTGCAGCCTACCCCACTGCAAGCTGGGAGGTATCGTTCTCATAGCTTCCTAGCTCAATCTCCTGATGCTCCTGGCTGCATTGGTTTTAGAAGTAAGCCCAAATATTCTTTTTGACCCTAAGCCTCCTCCAGATTCTAGATTCAGACTATAAACTCTAACTCTTCACTCTACTTCAAATCCATCCAAAGCCCCTGCACCAGCCAACCTAAGTGTCAGGAAACCAGGACCCCAGAGGAATGCAGAGCCCCCACTGCCCCAGATGGGAGGCTGCAGCCCTTCAGGAATGGGGGCCCAAGCTGCTCTCTTTGTAAGAGTTTGTTTGTAAGGGATGTAGGCTGGACCCCTGCCAGGACACCACCACTCAACTCCTCCCAGCTGCAGCTCTTGAGGCTCTGCTTCTGACACAAAGACAAGAGCTTTTGGCTGAATGTGACAGCTGGAGGGACGGAGGGGAGGGGTGTGTGTGCTCCATTCCACCCTAAACAGCCCCCCTTTGCTTATGAATTAATTAGGTCCCTGTATCTACTCCTTTCTTCTGTTCCCTCACTTGGCATCTTCACTCTGAAGTCTGCAATGCTGAAGGTCATCTTAGCCATTCTTCTGCTTCTACACAAACCTGGCCCTAAAGTAGCCAATGATATCTAGTCCCAAAAAATACCCAAGGTTGAATAAACTTCCTAGGACTAGGGGGGAAAATGGTTAAACAGAAAGGCCTAGAAAGGAAAGAGACCCAGTATCATCCACCCCCAAGTGACCATTACATTCCTCCTGTCCCCTGCTCCAATGAAATGAGGTCCCCAGGGCATGCATTTATTTCAGCGTCTCCTGAATATTTGCTTTGCTTAGAGCAAGGCTCACCTATAAAACATAGCCTTGGCTTAATAGAATTCATTCAACTAATTTTTTAACTCTGGCCATGTGCCAGGCAGTCTAGGTACTTGGGGATACATCAGTGAACCAAAGGCTCAGGAGCTTACATTTTAGCGTGGAAGGCCAAACAATAAGAAATACATAAAATATATTTTAAAAATTATGTGGTCATTTTGAAGGCAATGTGGAGAAAAGAAGAGGAGGGTAAAGGGTCTCAAGTGCTACTGGTAGGGGTTTATGAGCTACTATTTTAAATATGGTAGTCAGGGAAGGCCTAGGTGAGAAGGGAACATTTGTGCCAAGCCCTGGAGGAGGTGAAGGAGTGACCATGGAGCACCCGGAGGAAGAGCCTTCCTTTCAGGGTTGCATAGCAGCACTGCAAAGGTCCTGAGAGTGCCTGGAGTGAAAAAGTGCAAGAGATGAAGTCAGGGGTGGGGAGGGGGTAGACACAGATCACATGAGCATTTAAGCTCCCTGGATTTAGCAGGATCTCTTGGACTGTTATGTTGAAAATAGTCTATATAGGAAAAGAATGGAATCAGGGAAGCCAGTTAGGTGGCTATTGCAATGATCCAGGTGAAAGATAGTGTGACTTGGATCAGGGTGGTAGGGATGGAGATGGTGAGAAGTGGTCAGGTTCTAGATTTACTTGGAAGTTGAATGTATAGACTAGTTTGGAAAACCAGCTAGTCTCGTGAAACAGGTAATACTTAAACTCCATCATACTGTGATTAGTGATGTCCAAGAAATTCAATCTAATTGAGTAAAATGTAAGAAAGCTTTATTTTCATTGGGTTTCTGCTGCCACATAACACATGAAAGTACATGTAGTAAAACTTACACTGTATATTATTATTATAACACATGAAATTGAGTCAATCCCAATTATCACAAGGCTGCCATTTCTTCAACCCATGTCATTGTTTCTGCAGAAAAGAACTTTAGCCATATGAACACTGGCAGAAAGATCAGAGCCAGTCATGGCTAATCTGTATTTTGTACAGGGTGTTTTATCATAGGCTCTACATAGGTTCTATATAGGCTCTATAATATGTCAGTATATGATTAATGGAATAGAATTAACTATTGATTATACTAGAATGAACGATACAGACCATCAGTACGTAAAAATTCTACAGAAAAAAATTCGTGTGAGCTGGAGAAGAGAAGGCTGCACAAAGAAGGGACTAAAGAACTGAAATAGGCAGAAGGAGAGGCATTCCAATTAGGATGAACACAAGCAAAGGACTGCAGTAAAGAATCAACTTGGATAGCAAGGACAATACATTAGCCAAACCCAAGATCAATTTGCATGATGGAAGCTTTGAAAGCCAGACTGGCATGTCTACCAGGCAGTGCGGAAGCTATCGCTAATGTTGAAAAATGGAGTGTGTAGTGTGCACAGTGAATTAAACCTGGTGACTGTGGATAGAGTTGCTAACAGGGGACAGAAACCAAATGAAGGTGAGAGATTCAGAAATCTACAACAGTAAAACCTGGCATAAAGTGGCAAGACATTGAATAGGAAGAGCCAACAAGATGTGATGGCAGATTTTGACCCAAGAGATGAAAAACAAAGAGTCAAAGATAAACGAGGTCCTAAGCTGGAAAAGTAGACCAAAGGTGTTGGAAGTTGTGGTACTGAATGGAGAGGATTTGGAGGGAAGATACTGAACCAGGCTAGGACAGATGGATTTGGGGTAGTAGATAGAATTCCAAATGAAGATGTGCTAAAGAGGAGTTTTCAAAGTGTGTACTGAAATGCTAGTCCTGTGAATGGCCTTGAGTCAAGAAGGGTAGGGTTCATTCTTCAGTAGATTGGGGAACACTGCATCCCGCATGTTCCTCTTAGCGGTCACAATGTTCGTGAAAAGGTGAAGGGCTCTTATGCTTTGTCTAAACCAATATTTCCTGAAATGTTTGACCCCAGTATTTTTGTTGACCCTCTGAGCCAATGGTTTAAAGCTTCATGGGCCACAGTTTGGGAAATATTGTCCAAGGTGACTTTGGAGATAAAGCCCCAGAGTCGGTGAGAGCTATATACCTGACATGGTTTGGAGAGCCAGCAGGATAAAGGGAACTAATGATATTGAGACCAGGTCTGTCACTAGAAAAGAAAGCAGAGATTAAGGGCTGGAGGTTCAAGGATGGAGCCTTCAGCCAAGTGGCTGGAGCAGAGAGAGAAGGCCCAGCAGTGCAGCCAGACAGAACACTCAGAGAAGAAAGCCAAGGATCAAGGAATTCTTGTACTGGATGTAAGGGAAGCCTTTTCTCACTCCAGGCCACAGTGCTCTCCTTCCCCTGTACTCCTGAGGCACTTCTCTGCCAATGCCCTTGATTTCTGCATGCTGCTTTGCCTCTAAGTGTGTCACTTGGTTCCCCAGCTATGCTGTGAGTTTCTTGTATCCTGTTACTAGCAAAGTAGACGCTTGTACATGTTTGCTGATTGGGTGGGTGAATGGATGGAGCAGGTGAAGAGAGGAGAGAACATTCTAGTATGGGTGAGAACTGAAGAGGTAGCACACAAATCACAAGTACAGAAGAGGCTGGCTGCCTCGGGTAATTCTTGTGGAGGCAGCTCCCACCTCATCAGAAGTAGGCAGTAACGAGATGGAACCTGGGAAATCAGGAAAACCTTGAGATTCCAGAGAAACTCTTCTGAAAGTAGGCAGTGAGGACAAATATTCCATAAATATTTATTGAGCAGCCACTTGGGGACCTGCACTAAGGATACAGTAGTGACAAGTGAGGAACTGAGTCTTCAGTGATTGAGCTTCTCTCTGCCAACTCCTGCATGTGGAGGGGCCAGGAACAGGAGCATCTGGGTGGTCCCAGCTCAGCCATGTAACTGGAAAGATTGCCTCCCTTTCTTTGGCCCCAGTGTTTTCATTAGCTCTTCCAGCCTGATCTGCTGGAAGGTCTTTCTTCTCCTCTAGAGTCTCTGCCCTGCTTCTGCGTTCTCCAGACAGCACCACTCCCTCACATAGACAGGCCCCACCTCTAGGAGAAGAGAATGTCTCAGGAGGAGCAAGATTCCTATGGAGTGAGTCAGGCTGGATCAGGGAGTGAGCTGACAGAAACCAAGTCCCAGAGGCTGGAACATATATCCAAATCAACCTTTTACCTTGGCCTGAAGAGAGGAGAGGTGAGAGGAGGGGAGGTCAGCCCCTAGACTTGCCCTGCCCACCTGCTCCTCCTGACCAAGGCCATCTATGGTCTCCGGTGCCACCCTGTGGTGGTGCTGGGAACCGCCTCCTTCGGCCTCACCTTGGCCCCGCCTTGGCCTCTGGCAGGGTCCCCACCCCACCTCCACCCTCACGCCTCATTTCTATAAGGAAAGAAGAGGGGCAGCATTGCCCAGAGCAAAGCAGTACTCTGGCCTGGCCCCACTGGCAACAGAAGTCACCTGAGCAGCCTTCTCTCGCTTCCCAATGCTTCCTTTCTCTTCTTTTCACCTTTCCTGCCTTCTTGTTTCCACTTTGTCCTCAATGGGAACATTTGTACAGACACACTCATCCCACCTGCACACATATATAGGCTCACACAGCAAGGCGTATGTGCCTGAACATGTGCCCTCTGTGTGTACTCGCCATCTTTATTGCATACTTCCATACTCTTGTGCCCCTTTTCTGCATGGCAGTGCTGAGCTTCTTATGCTCATGGCTCAGGCTGGCAGCACCCTTGGACCCACCTTGCCCTGCGGGGCCAGACTGCAGCTAAGAACCACAGCCCTGGTTTCTGGCCTCATGGGGTCAGCACCTGGGAACCCATCCTCTTCCCTGTACCCTAGGAGCAGATGAAATCAGGTGGGTGCCCAGTGACCAGCCAGTGTCGGGCAGAGGCAATAGTGACTTTTGCATGGGCTTGACATGCAAGAAAACCAGCATTGCTTCATTGGCTGGAGGTCTTGGGCAAGTTAGTTAACCTCTCTGAGCCACATTTCCCTGTGTGTTAAATGGAAATGAATAGCATACCTACTTTACAGTGTCTAGTGGTCACTAAGTCAAGGGTGGCTAGCACCTGTGCTTCTTGGCACTTTATTCAGAGGGAGCAGGGCTGGCACCACATCTAAGGAGAAAGTCAGTGTGGAGATTCTGGGTTACATGATTGTCTCTGCCTCTCCTCTCTCACTCCACCTACCAACACTGCTGTACATTGGGCTCCTGGAGGGTTGGGGTGCTAAGAGGCCTCTGGAATTAGAGCTGTCCTTGGGCCTTGGTGCCACTTCCCAGCCTTTCCCTCCCCTACCTCCCTCGCTTCCTGCCACTGACCAGACACTGACACTCCTCCCCTCCATCTCTTTTCTTCACCCAGAGTTTCCCTACACTCCATCTCCTCCCCAACATGGGCGACGTGCCGGGCCGGTGCCCACGGCCATCATTGGGGGTGTGGCAGGGAGTGTCCTGCTGGTGCTGATCGTGGTTGGTGGGATTGTGGTGGCCCTGCGCCGGCGACGTCACACCTTTAAGGGTGACTATAGCACCAAGAAGCACGTGTATGGCAATGGCTACAGCAAGGCGGGAATCCCCCAGCACCACCCACCCATGGCCCAGAACCTGCAGTACCCTGATGACTCAGATGATGAGAAGAAGGCTGGCCCACTAGGAGGAAGCAGCTATGAGGAGGAAGAGGAGGATGAGGGTCATGGAGGGGCTGAGTGCAAGATGGGCGGCCCCCACCCCAAATACGATGAGGATGCCAAGCGGCCCTACTTCACGGTGGATGAAGCAGAAGCCTGTCAGGACAGCTACGGGGACCGGACTCTGGGCTACCAGTATGACCCTGAGCATCTGGACTTGGCTGAAAACATGGTTTCTCAGAACGATGGGTCTTTCATTTCCAAGAAGGAATGGTACGTGTAGTTCCCTCTCCAGAGCCTCTGTCTGCTCCCCTTCTCCCCAGCCCCCACCTGCACATCCCCTGCCCACCCTGGACCGTGCAATTCTCCAGGAGCTCACAGAGACTCACCCAGCTGCCCAAAGCCAGCCTCACGTTCCCAGGGAGCCCAGGAGCCCAGGGCAGATGCGACCTGGCTTTGTTTTGATTTCCTCCCTGTCCCCAGGCCTAACCATGGTGTTGTGTTCAGTATGGCTTTGGTGTTGCTGGACCTCTCCTCCCCAGCCACAGCTGCCTGCTCTCTGTGCAGGGAGCCCTGTCCTTGTCTCGTGTACCTGGGCATCCCTCCAGGGTTTGGGGAGCCAGTCCTCCTCTACCCCACAACACTGGAATTTGTTTGTATTCTCTCCGTTGGGGGTGGGATGCTGAAGGGCCTCCATGAGAGAAAGCCCCACCCTGCCCCCAGATGCTGCTCCTCTTTTCCCAGGAAGAGGGAACCTAACACCTCCCACATGAGCTGACACAGCTGGGAGTTTGGACCCTGTTCTAGATAGCAGTTGTTCTAGATAGGAAGTGGGTTGTGGCTTCTCCAAAGCACCCAGGGTTGTCTAGTTTGTTAACTGAATCAAGTTGAGGTCCCAGCTAGGGCCTTGGGCAATGTGTTTTTCTGGTGAATTGTTTTTACATTTTTTTCTCATCATTGGCCTGCAGAGTGAAGCTAGCCTAGCTCTCACATGGCCCTCCTCTTTACCCGTGTCTGCTCTCCACAGAGTGGGACTCCAGGTGGATTCTGGCCCACACTTCTCACACACCTCTGCCAACACACATATTCACATGCATACACACACATACCGATCGTATGTGCCCCTGGATGCTCCCTGGGTCACAGGCCTTACCCAGGCTGGACAGTGCCTGAGGCCTGCCCCATCATGCTCCACTCTTCCCCTTCCACCTGACAGTGGGGCAGCCTTCAGAAGTTTCCAGGAGAGCTGAGACCAGGCCCCCTAGGATCTCCAGCCGGCTCCTTACAACATAGAAGTTTCTCATATTTCTCCTTTTCCATCAAGTACCAGCAACTCTTAATTCTTTGGGGGAGTCGGGGCTGAGATCCCAGAACAGATATGTCTCCAGGAGTTAGAGGTATATTAGTAAAAGCTCTGCAGATACAGTTGCAGACTCTGAAGGGTGCAGGTGGCACCTCGCTCACAAAAGCCAGAAGTGCAAGGGGCATAGGGGAACCAGGGATCCTGTGTCAGCCTATCCTGCTTGCCACTCTCCATTCTCTGCTCAGCTCTCCCTGGTCTCCATTCTGGATGAGGGGGACCTTGAAAAGCTTTCCCTATGAGGTATAGATCCCCCCTTGAATAGGGCTCTGGTTTCCTCTGAGTCGCCCTTACAATGGAGCAAGGCCCCTCCCAGCCCTCTCTTACCCCAGCTCAAAGTACCTCAGTTCCTCCATCTGCCCACCTGCCCCCCTCCCAGCACTCTAGATGGGAAAGACCCTGGGATGGGAAAGGCAGCTTCATGCCCATTAGGATTTCTAGTTAACTTAGCCCAGGGTGTTAGGGGCTCTACAGGATGGCAAGTGTGGAGGGGATGGGCAGACCACTCTGTGCCCCATGGGCACTACTTTATCCAACCAGAGTCTTCTCAAGGGAGTTCTCTGCCTTCTGCCCTATTCCTCCCCTCCCTGGTGCTGCTCCATCTCTGCCCTGGCAACCCTGAACCCACCAGCTGGGCTGTCCTTGCCTGCCCCACCCCCCTGCCCTAGCCCCAGCCCAGGCCACCCAGTAGCCACGTAGCAGAAGTCTGAAGCCATGCCAGCCCTGGGGCAGCTTTCCCCTCCTGGCATTGGGGGTACTGGATGGAG
Source organism: Cynopterus sphinx (assembly GCA_030015415.1). Lineage (NCBI taxonomy): Eukaryota > Metazoa > Chordata > Mammalia > Chiroptera > Pteropodidae > Cynopterus > Cynopterus sphinx. The sequence goes on along the minus strand of CM057390.1, from coordinate 35,413,779 downwards.
TAGAGTCAGGAGAGAAAATTCTGGGGTCTTTCTAGCCATAGGGCAGAGGGGCATGGAGGAGCTGGGCTGCTTCTCCCAACAGTATTAGTGTCCCCCCAGAACATAGAATCTTTTCCATGTTACATCACTGCCCCATTTCACGTCATGCCACTCTGACCCATCTGCCTGGTCCCCTTGCACCCAGGCAAGAGGAAATCTGAGGGGTCTGCCTGATAGAGGCATTCTCTGTCCTTTGAAACCACAAGACTGAAAGGACTCTTCCATGTCTCCCTTACCCTGCATTGCCGCCTCCTAGTCCTCAGTTTTTTTTATGTCCTTAGGAGGTCCCCAGTCCCAGCCAAAGCATTAAGTCCCCCTTAAGACACCTCCACACCCTCCCCCCGAGCAAAGCACAAATTGTGGTGCTCAAGCCACATGCATGGGCCTCATGGGAGCTCTTGCCTTGCCAGGCATCCAGCAGCAACATGCCCAACAGGGTAGCTGCTGCACAAGGCCAAGAATGGGCATGAGGCAAGGGGCAGCACTTGGGCCTGGTGAGATGGGGTTTTCTGTGCCCCAAGTTTGTGGGAAGGTAGGCACTGCTGCTGAGCCCACAGACACAGACAGCTGACAACTGGGAGGTCTGGCCCAGCAGAAGGAGGAAGATGTTTTGCTTCTCTTCCATGACACCAGCCTGAGCTAAGTTTCTGCCCTTGCTGGAAATGAAATAAACTTGGTATTCGTCGTGCCAAGACTTCTCCTGGTGTCATCCTGCCTCTTGTTGCCCTCCTCATTCTTGCCCGCCCCCTACTCCACCTATGCCCTTGTTTCCTTACTATTTTAATAGTGTTCTAATGTATAACAGAACCATCTGAATCCCTTTTATCAAAAGTATCTGAAACAACACAGAATCAGTGAACACAAGCATGCAAGTGCAGCCACCTTAGGCCCAGCACACACAGGGGTGGAGGGTACTCACACCTCCCACAGACCGAAACACAGGCGCCCCAGCACAAGTCCAGGCACACACTCACAGACACACAGACACGGCAAAGGCACGGGCTGGTCCTGCGGAAAGCCTTGAGGAGAAACGATTTCCCAGTGCTCAAGCCATAAGAGAGACTCCCAGGAGCCCTGTCTCCTGGGTGTGTGCTCCCTCTACCAATCCCCTCCCATATGCCCAAGTTACTGGTGCAATAATTTTTCTGCCGTCCTTCAAGCAGAGGAACCAGGGATTAGGTAGGTGTGAGCAGCTCACCTGGGAGGACAGCCCCCAGGCCTCCTGGGGGCCCGACAGGAAGTCTGACGGCCACAGTTGCCCTCTGCCTCTGAGCAGAGGCGGGCCTCCTGCACCACACACACTCACAGAGAGGTGTGCTCAGGGCCCGGGGGTCCTGGGCTGCGAGGGCTGCTGCGGCCTGGCCTCTGCCGCTGCCCACAGTGGCCCCTGCACCACCGGCGCTGCTCCTCCAGCTCGTGCTTAGGAATGGGACTTTCGACTGAAAAAAAATGTTTCTTGTTTTTTTGTTTTTGTTTTTGTATAAATGGAAACAAAATCCAGCAGAAGCTGCCACCCTTCCCCTTTGAGTATGAGGCACAAACTTGACTCCAGTTTCTTTGTCACTGATTTCATTGTTGGTCCCAGGGTGGTCCAGCAGACTCTCCTGGTTCTGATCCAGGGAGTGTTTGCATCACCCTCTTTTACTTGTTAAAAAAACTGATGGGTTGACATATGTACTGAGGGGGGAAAAATGTACTTTTTTATAAATAAAATGTTTAAAACAATGCTGGTTGCATCATTCCACTCATCTCATCTCCCTGGAGTGCTATGCCCTTTCTTCTCCACAGCCATGGGGTAGGAACATGGCAAAGCTGGAGATGTGGCCAGCACTGAAGTAGAGGGAAGGGAGCCTCCACCCCATGCCCAGATTCCACGGTTCTGGGATGGTGATGCAGACCCCTGCAAGAGCCCCAAGGGAGAATGTGAGGATCCAGCCTGAGTCCTCACCCATGACTTACAGGTTGTCACACAAGAGGGAAGAGTGGACAGCAGCATTGGGAGGGCTTAACCTCTGCAGGCACAGACAGGGAAGCCTCTGAGGATGCACATCCTGAGAAGCTGGGCCTGACGGTAGAGAGGGAGGGCCCTTATGCTGGCTAGAGTCCTCCCTCCTGAGTTTAGGCCCCTCCTGCCCCAGAGCTGCAGAGCCCCACTCAGAGCCTCTCCAGTTTCCCTTTCTCACCCTACTCCCCCTGTCCCCACTGTCCTGTTCCTTCCTACCAAGTCCCCTCCTGTGGAGTTTGGAGAAGGAAACAAGCAGTATCACACTTGTTGTTTTAGACAGATCCCTGGGGACAGGTAAGAGATGGAGAGCTTTATCCTTTCATCTTCTATTTGGAGGATATTGTCAGGCCCCAGCACCAGGGGCTGGCACCATCTGTTTTCCATCTCCTAGGTTGGAATGCAGGACAAATCCATCATGGGATGGGAGTAGCAGGGGTTCCAGGGACTGCCCCTTCCCAGCCACTCACAGTAGCATCTCCTTTCACTGAAATTTATGCCACACACCCTTGAAAAAAGTGGGTAGAGATGCTGGAAGCCAAGGTGGCTGCCTAGCATAAAGCCCTCTTACCCATCTGGGACAAGGCCACATCCTCGACACCTGTGGCTTTAGCAGGATGGAGAACCTGGGCAGATGGAACCAGGCATGGAGGAGAAGCAGCAGCTATTGGCAGCTGGCTGGACCCCCTCACTGGAAGGCCAAACCCAGCACTCTGGACTGTTTAGATACTGATGTAAATTGGTTAAGCAGTACTTCCTCAGTTTTCCAGGCTGTCCATTTAAGTTAATTTTTAATTTGCACAGGCAATAAATGCTAACTACATTATTAATATATTGGAAGAGAGAAGTGAACATAACATCCTAATTGGCATTTAACTAGAGTGTTCCAGCAAATTAGCTAAGACTTTCTCCAGCAGTGGAAGGAGGGCAAGACAATTAGTCCCGGGCACAGCCTCTCTGGATACCAACAGTCCAGAGCACACTGAGCTTCTAGTTGAGCTAAGATGAGGAAGAAGTTTCTGCTAGTTAGGCTCCTTCTACTTAAACCTCAATCCTTGCTCCTTGCCCCCCATGCAACCCTCAGCAGAGCAGAGGACCAAACACTGGATGGCCTGGAGTTAGGACCCACCTGAGTGGCTAAGGTCTCCCTGGGGTGTGCCCTACCTTGGCTTGGATCCAGGACTAAGACAGTTGGGCAGCCAGAGCTCCTCTGGATACCATGGAAGCTTCTCCCATCCTCCTTACCTTATCCACTCTGCTTGCAGATTGTGAAAGGAATGAACTTGATGAATTTAGGGGTTAATTTATTCACTTGTCCATTTATTTATTCATTTGGTCACCCTGGACCAGGCATTGTGCCATGCTGTGATAGTCTCACTCAGAATCCCTGCTCTCAAAGAATTCAGATCCTCCAAGAGTCAAATTCCAAAGCAGCCAGTGTCATGATGGCCACCAGCTAAAGCAAAGCTGTATGTAAAGCACTAAGTTAGTATGGAATGGGAATGCTCCTCTTGTTTGGGAAGGTCTGAGATACTTGATGGATGAGGTGACTTGATGGATGAGGTGACACTTCCCATGGGCCTAGAGGTATATTAAGTATTCCACACCAACCTGAGAATTTAGCATCTTATATTTGTTGTTCTGAAAAAGATCTCATTTGTTCAGCACATGGAGAACTGAAGCCTAGAGAAGAAACTAAGGTTTGGCAATGACCATTAGAAGGTATATTCTAAACATGCCCAAGGCAGGGCCATGTCCTGAGAGCAGTAGGAGAGGAAGGAGTCCCGGGGAAGGGGATGGCACCAGCCCAACTCTTAGGGGGTACTAGATCTGACACAAGTTTCAGTTCATCCACAGAGCAGTGCAAACCCCGTGGGTTAAACTGACCTTGTGGGAGCCATATTTGGTGTTGAGTGGAGGTATCAGTCAGAGCTGGCAGTGAAGGAAGACTTCCAATAAAATGAGGTATTATTCTTATACCAATTCCAATGTGTGTGTTTTTTTGCCCACACAACCAAGCATTTGACACTACCTACCCAGAGGTAACATCAGAACCCAAGACTAAGGGCTCAGTCCCATAAGACTGCTCCACTTCAGATGCCAGCCACAAGTCCAGATTGTTACCTGTATTCTTCTGATTGACTGACTATAAATCAAAGATTCCCACAACCCCTTTCTTAGGTTTAGTTAATTTGGTAGAGTGCTTCACAGAATTTAGAAAACTAGTTTACTTGCTAGATTACCTGTTTATTGTAACTCAAAACAGGCAGATGGAAGAGATGCATAGGACAAGGTTTGTGGGTAGGGGCTTAGAGTTTCCATGTTCTCTGAGCAGGCCACTCTCCCAGCATCTCCACATATTCAACCCAGAAGCTCTCTGAGCCCTGTCCTTTGCAGCTTTTATAAGGGTTTCATTACATAGGCATGACAGATTAAATAATTGGCCATTGGTAAATGAACTCAGCCTCCAGTCTTTCTCACATCCCTGGAGGTCAGAAATGGGCCTGAAAGTTCTAACCTTTTAATCACATGGTTGGCTCCTCTGGTAGCCAGTCCCATCCTTAAGTGCTTTCCAAAAGTCACCTCATAAACTCATATGTGGTTAAAAGGGATTTCTATGACTATCATGACACCTTTATCATTTGCTGCTTGGGAAATTTACAGAGTTTTAGGAGCTCTGTGCCAGGAACCAGGACAAAGACCAGATATATACTTTCTATTGTAAATCACAATATCACGGGTGGTATCTGCAATGGTTTTGAAGAATGAAAGGCAGGTGGGTTGGGGGTTAAGGTGGAGAAGGAAAGGCCTCTATGAAATCTGGAGGAGAGATCCTGCTCCTGGAACCACTACTGTCCTGCCCCCACAGCTGACACTTCTGGGGAGTAGTCCTAGGCACCCACCTTAGAACTGGATTCTGTGGTCCCCAAATGCTATTTTCTCCCCAGGTTTACAGGCTTGCTTGCTGAGCCAGGCCAATTCCCACTCCTCATCACCACCAACTCCCAGAAGGGAATCTGTAAGCATTGCCCTCTTTGCTCTTTTGCTCTTACCTCTCTGCCAACCACTCCTTCCCCAAGACACACACACACACACACACACACACACACACACGCACACACACGCACGCACGCACACACACACACTGTCCATTGCCTGAAGCCTCATTCAAGCTGGTCCCACTAGTTCATTTGTATTCAAGCTCATCTTGAGTTCCTCCTTTGGAAGGGCACAGGAATAGTCAGTCTCAACTTGGCTCGAGAACCAGCCCCAGGGCATCAACAACATACATTACAGACTCCAATGAACCAGAAAACTAAACCATGGGCATATACCGGACTCACCTCGGGATTTAAAAAATCAAATGTCCCAAGCAATAGAATCACAGCCTACAGGGTTGGGGCCCAGGCAGGTGTATTTTGAACAAGGTCTCCAGGAGATTCTAACAGACAGACAGAATCAGAGACCCTGGTGTGGAGGTAGAGGTCATCCCAGTCGTTAATCATGAGGAAGAGGCAGGTCCTGAGATAGAAAACTGTGATTAAGGAGTAGTTGGGTGATTCTGTGAATTAATGCACAAAAGAGCTTGGGTGCCAAATCTGCTATTTATTGTCATTATCATCAATCATCATCATCACCATCATTGTCAACTCTGAGATTTGGGATCCTGTAAGATAGTGATTGCAATGGAGGCCAATACCTAGAGACAAATAGGGAGCAAAGGTGAACCATATTTGCAGTCCTAAAGAAGCTGGCCTTCTGGTTTTAGACCATTCCTAGGAGCTTGGTCTCTGGCACATGTTGGAAGGGAAAGTTAGATTCTGAGTTAAAAGCCCAGACAGGAGGTCCTGCAGGCCCTCCCTGAATGAAGATTCTTGCTCCACAGCATTACCACAATGTTACCACAGTGTTACCACAGTGAATGTGCTCTATGGACAGTGACTATCCCCTTAGTTCCTGGTTAAGCAAATGAGGGAGGATCATCTGAGAAAGACAGAGAGCAGGGTGGCAGTCAAGATAAGGTGGTAAGCTCCTTACTTTTTGCCCAAGGACAAGCCAGATAGCCCCTAGAGAGCCTTCTCTGAAGGTGTCTATTCCATAGGGAGCAAAGACCTTTTGGGGATGACTGGCTCGGAGGCCAGCCAGCTGGGGTCCCTTCCTCATACCCACTCCTCCCAGTGTCAGCTCCTTTCCATTTAACAGTGCTCCCAGACCCTCAGCCCTGAAAGAGCCTCCATGGGTAAAAAGAGTCAACAAGTATTAGAACCACAGCAGCTGTCTTCCACACTAGGCTGTGAGCCCTTGAAGGGCTGGGATTGTATCTTTTTCATTCCAGCATTTAGCCCAGGTTGGGTACAGAGTGGGTGCTCAATAAAGGTTAAACCAAATCAAATTTATCAAAGTGATTGTCAAGAGACCTTGCAGGTAGTGTGGCCCAACCTCCCCAAAACGAGGCTTTTTTTTTTCAAGCACCCCAGCTTCCCCTGGTGTGGGCTGCTCACTCTCTCTCGAGTTAATAAGCTCTGCCATCATATAAAGAATAACTTCTTTATTCAGATGAAATTTCCCTCCACTAAGTTTCACCCATTGGTCTAGGTAGTTCCCTGAGAAGATACACAGTCCCTCAGATATCTGGAGATGGTTACTCCTGGCCAAACCTCTTTTTCATATGCTTATCTCTCCACTCTAGTCTTCAGGTACTTAGCAACACACCTGTTAAGAGCCTGGGCTTAGGAGTCAGGCAAACATGGGTCCAAGTCTTGGCTCAGTTGACTGGTAGCTGTGGAAAAACATTAGCACAATTACCAGCACAGAGCAAGCTCTCAAACCCACATGAAAAAACCCTGGTTACCTGTGGACTTTGGGTAGTCATAATGTATCAATAGAGGTTCATTGATTATAACAAATGTACCACTCTGGTGTGGAATTTGGTAGGAGAGATTGTAGGGCAATGAGTATATGGGAAATATCTGTATGTTGCACTCAATTTTGCTGGGAACCTAAAAACACTTTTTAAAATAGTCTTTTTTTACACTTCTTTATTAATATTAATGTACCTGGGGTCTCAGAAGAACCCTGACACAGAGAGTAAGTTCCTTGATCCCAGGAAGGACACTGATGGTCATGGAAGAAAAAATCTTTAATATTTGTTCTTGGGAAGGATTTGAAGTAGAGAAAACTTGCTTTCTTTATTTAAGCATTAATGCTTTTCTTTAGCCTTCTAAGTGTAGGGCAAAAAAATAAATTTCAAGAATAACTCTGACTTCCACTGATACAAAGGATATCTTAACATAAAATAATATTTTAAAATCCCATTTAGGAGAACAGCCTTCCATTGGAAATAAATTGCCCATCCTAATTTATGAAACATCATTGGTGGCCAAAGGGAAGTTATACTAGACTTGTAGACCCACAAGCACTACAGAGTTCACTTACTTTCACATTCTGCCCCACACCAGAACCCTGACTGCTTCATACCTGACATGTGTCATCTACTGTCTCCTTGAATAGCTTTACCAGTGGAGAACTCTTCATTCACACACCAGTATTTTTCATCGTTGACACCTCTGGTTGCTAAGAAGGTCATTGTTCTATTAAAGTTCAATTACCAGTTTAAAAAAATATAGTCTTTTTAAAAATCCCAGTTACTCCAGCTATTCTGAAAAACAAAAACATTACCATCTCCCTTTTATTCTAAGGGCCAGGGATAAAACACTGTTCCCTGGAACTGATCTGACTATAAGGGGATGGGAAAGTGAAAGGGTGGGGGATTATCTGCATGTTCTCGCTGAATCCGGCCTACTTCCTTTTACACTGTGGGCACAGCCAGCCCAGCTGACCTCATGGTAGAGATATGGAACATAGATCGGTTCAGTCCTGGTAGTTAAATTTCTGGCTGGTGGATGGATGAATGAGTCTTTTTCATGTGTGCTACCTCTAAGCAAATTTCTCTTGCCCTACATATTTTTTTCCTAAATGTGATGGTTTTCATGTATCTCTGCTATGTTTTCTTTTAATCATTGTGGTTGGTGTTTCAGCCTGTTGTAGTCCTTTTAGATGCTGATTCTATCATTAGTTTAATTCACAACACACATTTATTGAAAACCTGATAAAAGGAAAGGAGCAGGGCTTCAGAGTCCAACTGACCTTTCTTCAATCCCTGGTTCTACAACTTACAAGCTATGTGGACCACAATCAAGTTGCTTGCCGTTCTTGGGCTTTTTTTCTCAATGCTAGACTACTGGGATGAATAAAGATAGTTGTATATTGAGAAAGTTATTTGTAAAGCAAATAATAATGGCACCTACCACAGAGAGCTGCAGTAAGGATTAAAGGAAAATTATCCTTTTGTAAAGTACTTAACAATGCCTGGAATGCAGTGAGTGCTCAGTCATGTCAAGCTAGGATAGTATTACTATAATTTTCATCACTGTCTCTCAGTCCTAAGCAGTAAGCTGCAGCAGCCAAATGGTACCTGACATGGAAATGACATCAGGTTTTGGGACACTTGCCAAGTCCCAAGTAGGGTTCTAGCTCTCACCTTCCTAGCTACGTGGTTACCACCATCCTCTAGCTTCTGCCTCCCTCATGTGCTTCTTCTCACACTATGACCCACCAGCTGGTGGGAAGGACACAGGCATGGAGGACCTGGGATGTGTCCCTCAAGGGCATGCCTCTGGTGGAGATTTCAGCACTGGGCCACTCCCTTGTTGTGGGACTGGGGCCACCTATGAGAACATGAGTCCGTGTGTCTTCCAGAGCAGAAGCTTCCAGCATGTCTCAGTTTCTTCTACAGAAATGTCCCTGTAGCCATTGGAGGTAGGAAGCAAGAGAGGTTTCAAATGTCAAATTCCATCAGTATTACTTACCAGGATTATGTGTAAGGGTTTTAGTACTTTGTTATTCTTAACACACACACACACACACACACACACACACACACACACACACAATGTTATTGAAGAATGCAAACAGTAAAGTGTACAAACCTTAAGGGTTCAGCTTCATATGTCATTACCCCCAGAACAAGGCACAGAGGCTCCTTCAAGCTCTCTCCCGGGCAACACCCCCATCTGGAACTTCACATAAACGAAATCATACAAAATGTACACTTACCTGTATGTCTGGCTTTTTTCACTCAATATGATATCTGTGAGATATGTGCAAGTGGTATGTTTTTCCTTGCTATGTAATATTCCACTGTTGAATATGACACAGTATATTCTCCTATTCTGTCATCAGTGAATATGTGCATGGTTTCCAGTTTGGGGGCAATTATGAATAAACTTGCTACAGTCATTCTTGTATGTAACTTTGAGGCACATAACACTCATTTGTTTTTAGTATACACCCTAGAGTAGAATTAGGATTAGTAAATACAGTCAGTTTTCCAAAGTGGTTATACCAATTTCTACCTCCACCAGGAGTGTATGAGAGTTTTGGTTACTTTATTTTTTTTTTTTTCCCCATGCTTGGTATCATCTATCCTTTTAGTTTCAGCCATTTGGGCAAGGGCATAAGATGTTGGCCACTTTCTCATATAACTCTCGCAGATTTGAGGTGTTGAAAGGGTCCTAGACTTGAGAGAGAGAGAGAGATGAAAGTTGGTAAACCTAAACCCATTGTCATGCATTCTCTGGAAGAGGGGCTAGTGTCTGTCCAGCCATCTGTAGTCCTCTGAGGACAAGTCCCTGTTCTGGCTGCTTAGGAGGCACTAGGGAGGTGGGACAGGATGCATAGAGCCAGAGAAGTGGGGAAGATGGTATGTTTTCTGGAGCCTCAGAGTAGTAAGGAGGAAGGTCTGGCAATCAGGAAATAGGAATTCTACCAAAAAACACAGAGTAATACCCTGTGGCTACAATGAGGTGTTATGTGGGTGAGGTTAGCTGGGACACCTTTCTCTGTTCCCCAGACTGATTCCTAAGTGATACAGATATCTTAAGGTTTCACAAGAAGAAGGGTAGGTGACAGTACGCCACACCTAAATGGGGTTTTCACTGACAACTGTAATGGGTTGGAGGGGAAAGATAGGTGGTCACGACTGAACCCCAGGTAGGAAACAGGTAACATGCTGGAAAGAGGCCTGCATTGGAACTCAAAAGGCTGGGCTCTGCTTCTGCTTTTCCACTTCTCACACAGTGACATTGAGCAAGGCCCTTAGCCTCTCTGATTCCACATGGACCTTCTGCATATGGAACAAAAAGCCTGTGAGATAGCAGCCTGGTAGCCTCTCCTGGGTTGGTCCTGGAGACAAACAGGTGTTGAGGTAGCAGGTCTTCAGATCCCCTTGGCAGACCTGACAGTGATGAATCACCATGCCCCATCTATCTACTGCAATTGATTCTGAGACCAGGTGCCTGTAGTGATAGTGGCCAAGGGCAACTTCCAGAAGAGTCTGGCTTGCTTCAGCAATGAGGGTATCGTGGAGGCTGGTGGGGAAGCAGCAGCCAGACAGGCTGTTTTCTTCCCGATCACTGATGAGAACACCCCATGCTGCCCATCTCTGTTAGAAGGATCTGCCCTGCTAACAGAGCAAAGATCCAAGCCTCACATGAGCTTCGCAGAGAAAAGGTCTCCACTGGGAAAACCACAGTAGGAGTGAACTCCCCATGTCTCTTCTGACAGCCCACTTAAGGAGTGGTGGAGCAGAGGAGAAGGTCAGACTCCCAGAAAACACTGTGACTGCTATATATCTCCAGGACTTTCCTCTAGAGAGGTTTACCCTAAGAAGATTTGGAGGTTTGATCAATGAAAAGTGTAGGTCTCTTACAAGTAGCTGTTTCAGGATATCCCAGGCCCACATGGGAACTGGGCCCCCAGCTGGTTTGGTCCTCTGGGAAAAGAGCACACAGGGCCTCCCTGATTGAGAAGGCTTGCCCTCTAACTGCTACTGCCTCCTCTTGGGTGTTTTCTGCCATCACCTCCCAGCAATCAGGTTCTCCCTTCCAAAGCTTTGGCCCTTCTATGTCACACTCAGCACCCTATTCTTTTGTCCATACAGCACAACACATGTAGATCCCAAGCAAGATGTTTACCTACCCATTTTAGAATTACAGATCATTAAAACCTCAAAGATCATTTACTCCAACCCTTGAATGGGGAAACAATCCCAAGAAGGCTAACAATAGCAAAAATTTCTTATATTTATATGATGTTTGGAAATTACAAGCGACCCAAGATCTTTTAATAATAGCAAAGACTTACAATATCATTTACTAAGTGCCAGGCACTGTTCAGGTACTTTATGATATTCAATCTTCACCCCAGTCCTAGGTGGTAGGAATTATTACTGCCATCATCCCAAGACCCAGGGAAAGGAAGCAATAAAGAGAGTTACTAGTATTAACTGGTAGGGATTCAAACCAAGGCAGTCTGGCTTCAAAGGCCAAACCTCCAGTCACTGTACTACCCTGCCCACCACCCACAACCCCAGAGATCCTAAAGTGCAGAGCCATGTCCTGGCAATAGGGTGGGAGGAGAGCCATGAAAAGAGGCCACACCAGCCAAACTCGTGGGGGAATCCTGGGCCTGGTACATGTTTCAGTATACCTACAAAGCAGCAAGTGTCCCTGCAAGTTCCACAACAGAGCTTGTGGGAACCACATTCAGTGTCAGGTGGAGTCACCAAAGGCAGTCAGGGCTCATGGGAGAAGACTTTCTAGAAAAGATGGTATCAGAGATGACTTTGTAAAATGGAAGTGATCTGGAAAAGTTATAGAATACCCAGCACTGGTGAAGACCTCCATGCAAATGTCTGTGGCAGATATCAACTAGACTAAGCAGGGCCCGGAGCTGCAGGAAGGGAACCTTGGTGCCCCAGAATCCTCACAGCTGGGTGGGGCAGTAAGCGAGAGTCAGGTCTTTCAAGTCCCATTTAGCTGATGATTAAACACAGGTTCAGGAATATTAAATGTCATGCCCAAAGTCACACAGATGGTGAGAAATAAACTCATAACTTGGACCCAAGCCTTCTGCCTCCAAGCCAAATACTCCTTACACTGTACCAAACCTCCTATTAAAAAGAAACAAAATGCCACCATGGCTCTCAGTTTTGTAATGGCTTGTAACTTATAACTTTAAATCTTGAAGTACAGACTAGACATGTGCAAACCTAGGTGGGTGGGCCCAGTTTTGCAATCATATGGGCCTAGGTTCAGTCACCAAATTTCTCTCTTATTAGTGTCCTGATTTGGGGCAAAACTGTAAAATGGAGATAGATGATAATGCCCACTTCAAGGGCTGCAATGCAGTCAGGGGGTAAGTGAGATGTGATGCACATGGCCTGTGCACAGGAAATTCCATCTCTACACTGCCCACCCCACACCAGTTCCCCCTAAATGCCCACCCCCAATCCAAACCAGACATCTTCCAGCATTTCTCCCAAGAAGGACCTAGAATTCAGGTATCCCCATTTCCCTTCTTGAGATTGTTTTCCCCTCAACTTGAGAGGGGCAAACAAATCAAATCATCTGAGATTGCTCATGGTACTACTCATAGAACTTACCAGAACTAAAATGCCCACTCCTCCTCACCTCCCTAAATGTGTTCAAGGCCTGAAGTCCTCTATATTTTTTGAGATTTCTGTGCCCTCCTCACCCCAGAGCTTTGGCACTTGTTTCTGACCCAACCCAATTCACCCTATCTTAAAACCAGAGCTCCTCCTGAGGAAGTTGGATTTGCTCTTTCTACCTTGTCGAAGACCAAAGAAGTGCCATTGAATTCAATGGCATTCTAACATAAGTGTTTCATATTCTCAATCCTTCTCGTTTCAATTGCTCCAGGTTACTCTAAATATATACTTGATTTGTCAGGCTTTCTACAAAGCCATGACTCCCTGCCCAGGATGGACAGACATCAACACCCATCACCCCCAAAAAGATAGCCCCTCAGCTTCAGGCCTTTGCTTTATGAAATCTAGCTTTTTGGCTCCCTTCCCCTGCCTAGCCCATCCTGGAAGTCTCAATAGTCTGTCCATGTAGGAGGGTGATACTTCCACTCAGTCTTCTGAGGGCCCATTAACGCCAGAATCACCTCTATCTCCTAGTCACCCTGCAAATGTGAGCCAACCTGGAAGAGACAAGATGGAGGGGAAGGTCTCCCACCCCAGATTGAGTAAGAAAAGAACCACTGTGCTGAAATAGGAGCAGCTCTGCCCCAGGCGGCTCAGATGTCAATCCCAGCAAGTGTAGTTACTACCTCTCCGTGACTTTGAAAAAGCTACTTCTCTCTGTGCCTCAGTTTTCTCATCTGTAAGAAAAAGTGATATTAATCTGCGCTCTGCTTACTTCATAGAATTTTACTGAAGACTGAGAAAGCAAGCAAAAGCCCTTTGTCAATCCTAACATTCTATGTCAATATAAATGATCACCATTATATAATGACCTTTCAAAGTCATTCCCCACCAAGAATACTTCAAGTCTTTGCTAGAATACCTCTCTCTAATGACAGGAACTTCACTTCCTTTCAGGGTAGCCCAAGTTTTCTGCTGACAGTGCCATCCTTTAGAGATTTATCGCAAGTTTCTGGCTGGGTGGTAATTACATTAGAAGAACTAGGTTCTCCATGAACTCAGCCTCTTTTTTGCTTTTACATTTCTTGCTCTTATTTGCCTATTAATGTTCCTTTTGAAAAATGCTCATCTTGTCCCAGATGAGATAAAATAGATGAATGACTTGTCTCTATGGGTAGTGACTGTCATGGCAAGAAGTTCAGGCTGGCAGGGGTAGAGTGGGAGCTGGAGAATTGAGAACCCCTCAAAACCAGACCTTGTTAAGAGGAAACCAGGAGGAGAAAAGCCTGATAAGGCTATAAGTGCAGCCCCTCCCCCAGGCTACCGTTCAAACCATGCAGGAGAAGTCCTGGGGCTTGTGGGGTGGGGGAGGGTTTCCTTGGGCACTGCCATGACTAGGAGAGAGTGATGGGCCCCTATAATAGGGAGCAGGCCTCAGAAGACAGGCTGTTTTGAGATTTGGGGCAGTGTGTATGTTGGGGTATGGAGAAGGATAGGTAGGCTACTACTTCCTCCTCCCACCCGCCACTTACACTCAAATAGCTCCAGACCATCCCGGGTGTATGCAGCCTGCTCTCAAATCCACTGGCTATTGCAGCCTTCTGTCCAAGTCCCTAGAGATTGTCTCAGTTGGACTTGACCCCATTTCCTTCTGCTCCACAAGAAGTGCTGACACCCCCACACAACACAAAGCAGAGTCAGATTTGACTGTTTCAATGCCATTGTCACTCATACTGCCTCCATATCCCAAGCCTTGCACCCCAGCCCCAGGAAGGTAGGCCATGGGTGTAAGACCCCCACCCAGGCTAGAAGAGAGAGGAGGCTCCTTCGGCGTCACGAGACCCACTGGCATTCTTTCCTGCAGGGGACAACAGAGGCTCCATCAGTGTGGGGAGTCCCTGCACAGTGCCTGGCAATTGAGAGTGGGAAGGTGGCTGGAGAAACCTGGCTGAGATGTCAGGTGACACTGACCCCAAGCCAGTGAGATTTGGTTTCTGCAGGGATAGTCTGGGGCCTCTTGCTCTGCCCAGCTTTCCCGCTGGGTGCTGGATAGTGGCCCCAGGGGCAGCCGTGAGGGTGATGAAGGAAGACCCTACTGTGCTGGAAACATCTGGAGCTGTACACATGCTGCTGGCCCCACCACCACTCTCCAGGCAAAGGGAAAACCCCCAGCCCACCCCCAATGCTGTAGTTTACTGTTAGAATACGAATAATACCAGTACTAATAATAGTACGAATGTTAAAGTGCTGCTGCTACTGCTGCTGCTGCTGCTGCTGCTGCTGCTGCTGCTGCTGCTGCTGCTGCTGCTGCTGCTGCTGCTGCTGCTATGATTTATAGAGGCTACTCTGTGCCAGGTATTCTACATGCATTATTTCACTTAATTCCACCATTTCTCTATTTTACAGAGGAGAAAACCGAGGCTCAGAACAGTTAAGGTCACACTGCTAGAAAGTGGAGAATCTAGGCCATTATTTTTCTCACTGCATTGTGGCCTGCTCAGATTTGGTCCTACTTCAAAGCAGTACTTTGTGAGAAGAAGATGAGGAGGAATAAGGGTTGGTTGGGAGTGCCTAGCCCACAGTGTGTGTGACAGATAAACGGCTTCCCTGTGCCCCTCAACCCTCTCCACCTGGCTGGACAATAACCTTGTTCATCTCCTTCCCTCAGAGAAGACTGGGAGTCAGGTCCCTGCCTGTCAGGGTCCCCATCATGGAGACAGTCCCTATCCTCTCAGGAATGTGTGAAATCTCAGTAACTCCCTCCAGCTGGGCCTGATCTTAGAGGGGCCTAGAGAACAAACTGTGGCAAGGGGAGGGATTCTGGGAAAGCCAGGCTCCATCCTGTTCCTTTTTCCTCCTAATGACAACTCGAAGCGTGAAAAGCTGGGTGGGAGGGGCTGGGAAGCTGGGAACATTGGGGAGAGTCCTAGATAATGAAATGCTGTATGTGAAGTGGGAAGTGACTGCCGTCAACCCTCCCAAAAAGTCTCTCTCTCTCTCTCTCTCTCTCTCTCTCTCTCTCTCTCTCTCTATCTATCTATCTCTATCTCTATCTCTATCTCTATCTCCCTCTGTGTGTGTGTGTGTGTATCTGTGTATCTCTGTCTCTGTGTGTCTCTCTGTGTATATCTGTCTCTGTCTCTGTGTGTGTCCATGTCTCTCTCTGTGTCTCTGTCTCTCTGTCTCTGTCTCTCTCTGTCTGTCTCTCTTTGTGTATCTCTCTGTCTGTCTGTCTGTCTGTCTGTCTCTCTCTCTCTCTCTCTCTCTCACACACACACACACACACACACACATGGATGCCTGACCCCTGTGCAGGCCTAAACAAGTTGAGGTTTGTGGATTGTGACCACCAAAGGTCTGAGGAGAGCTGAGAGCAGGGATGAGATAGGCCAACAGACAAGATTAGAGCAGAAGTCCCAGCCCCAGAGGAGAGGCAGGTGGAGTCTCCCAGCAGCTTCAGCCCCTAGGGTCAGTCTTCCTAGCCGTGTAGCCCAAGCGAAGGAGAAAGCAATGGTCTGGCCAAGTCTGAGTCATGTTGCCTGGGTAGCACCTGGCTGGCTGCACCCAGCTGAGGAAAGAGCTCTGTGTCTCCTTAAGTTCCGGGCTCTGGATGGGTTTCCCTTACCACCCTGGGTCAGAGGAAAGTACCTGAAAGAGTCCCTTCTTGTGTGGACTGAGCTGGGGAGAAGAGGTGTATGTCCAACTCCTAGACAGGGCAAGAAAAGATTCCCACACCCCCAAGTATGATGGTACAACACTCACCCTGCTGGGAGTCCTGGGAAGAGAGAATTGAAATAAGAGAGAGAGACACAGAGAGCTGGAGCCAGCCTTGACACACAATCAAACACTTGCAAGAAAATGTGTGGGCCAGGCCGGGCCAGGGTACACATGCAAGGCCGGCCTTGGAGGGCAGGCTGGGAGTTTCATCGTTAAGCTGTGGCCAGAGGGTTGGTGGTCCACAAGCACAGAAGGACATGGTAGAGGCCCACTGCCCTTCACTGTCCCCAGCTCCAGCTCCAGTGTTGCTCTGGCCTATGCACTTGGGAGCTCCCTATCACTTGTAGACCAGGTCCTGGGTACTCACAGCTGGGCTTAGATATAACAATGAGATTAAAACAGGTCTTGGGAGTTCTACCTCCATCTGGCTTTTAGAGATACAGGGAACCCAGTCAGATTGCTGGACTCTACCTTCCAGAGGGAGGAGAGTTTGTCCAGAATACCCCTACTCAGATCCTTGCTGTCTGTTTCTGGCCAGCAAGAAGAGGTCAGTCCTGCACACCTGGGCTGGAAAAATGGCCAGGTAGACTCTGACCCACTGGGTGGGCTCTGGGCAGTGAAATCAGACCCTTTCCCAGCCGGTCCTACCTCCAGGCATCGATGCCAAGTATAGACACCCAGCCTCCTCTGAGCTCCTGGTCCCCCAGAAACACCTGACCTGTTCTGCCTACACCACGTGAGACAAGCAGAGGGTACACCAATCCAGGATGGTTTCATGGGTAGAAGAGGCAAGTGCTGCCCCAAGAAGCTCTGGAAGAGGCAGCCACAGGAGAACTCTAGTCAGTCTAGCTCCTGAGAAAGCAGTGTCTCTGTCCGCAGGCAAGGGCCACAGGAGAGAGGGTGTTCAATTACCTCTGAATAAAATCTACACCTCTATTTCCCCTGCATCCCCACTCCCCTCATGCACCCTACAACACTCCTTATTCTACCTTCTTATTCTCTTGATGAACTCCTATATGCTTTCAAAACCCTGCTCAGAAGGCCCTTCTCTGTGAAGCCATGAATCCCCAAAGCTTATCTGAGTACTCATCCTGGGCCTTGGACAGACTTCTGTTGAGGCATGAGCCACAAAATAATACTTATTTGTGTACATGTCTGACTTCCCCATTAACCAGGGGGCAAGACCTGGCATAGTGCCTGGCATGCAGTAGCTGCTCAGGATATGTTTGTTGAACTGAATGGGGGACAACAGCTAAGGCAAGAGCATGCTGAGAGGCAGGATATCTGGGTTCGCTTTCTGCCACAGAGCCAAGGCTGGGTTTCAGGACTAAAGAAGTCTAGCAGAGAGCGGGGGTGGGTGAGAGGAAGAGCAGACTGAGATTGTTGGATATCTGGATGGGATCCAGGTTCTCCCACTCGCCACCATGGGGTCTCTGTGCACTTGGCAGGTGTGTTTCAAGGACAAGCCAAGAAGTCCTTACTGTCCCTGGCCTGCAACACCCCCACCCCACTGCCAGGACTGGAACCCAAATCTGTTTACCTCCTAACTGGAGATTTTGCTTTCTCAGTCTGAGGAACAGGAAAATAGGCTTGTTGTTCCCAAGTGACTGATAAGAGCCCTGAGGCTTAGGAGGTGTCACTGCCATGACCCTAGAGATAGGCAGGAGGGAGCTGGTCAGAGACCATCCTTGGGGCCTGAGCCAGAACAGATGGGAGTTCCTGAGACCCAGAGAGGCCAGGCCCAGCTGACGCAGTAAGGAGAAGAGGGACTTCAGAAACTGACCTGGATCCAATTCCAGCTGTGCCATTCCTGGCTTTGGGACTCTGGACAATTGGCTTTACCTCTCTGAGCCTTCTCAGTAGAATAAGACCAATATGATCAAACTCAACCCAGCAGCCAGCCTGGCTCAAAGTCGGTGCTCTCTGGAGGCCCCTCGGCCCTTCACGCATTGATTTCCAGCTCTCCTGGTCCTGGCTAATTCTGGCTCCCTGCAGGTGACCAGTCCTACCCTAAAGCCTGTGGAGCTGGGGCCAGGGGAACAGATTCGTCCCGGTGTAACCAGAGAGTGTCTGGGGGCTCAATGCCAGAGCTGCAGCTGGGGCCAGCACTAGGCCCCTCCCTTACAGCTGTCAAGGGGAGACTGAGACAAAGCAACCAGGGATGGGGTGGGGCATAGGTAGGGATGTGTCTAAGAAGGGTGAAAGGAGATGGTGGCTCCATGTCGTATGAGGGACTAAGACTAAAAAGAAGACCCCTCAGCCTGACTGGGGGACATCACACTGATGCACATTCCATTGCCCACTCTGTCACTCGCCATCACTAACTGCAAGTACTCAAGGCAGCTGCACATGAGAGGCAGTGGAAAGCACTGATCACTTCCTCCAGAATGAGCAGGCCCCAGGTCCTGAAGGGCCTCAAAGTTTCTGAGCTCAGACACTTTGCTGAAGACCCCAAGAATGTCTTGGAAGCTTTTAATCAGATTTGTTTTCAAAAAGATTACTCAGGCTTAAGGGTGTAGAACAGCTTGGAGGAGACAAGACTTGGGGGAGAGAGGCTAGTTAGGCTGTTCCAGCAGTTCAGGTGGTGCTGGTAGGTTGGACTAGAGTGGTGGCAATGGAAACAGAGAGGAGCAGCCATACCTGAGAACTGTCCAGAAGGCAGAAGTTAGGTGAATAGAAAAAGTGAAGTTCAGAGGCAGGGCTTCTATTGCCCAGTGCCAGAACAGTGCCTGAAATGCACTAGATGCTCAGTAAATGCTTGCTAAACCAAAAGAGAAGCAGAGTTGGAAGACTGCAGGCTTTAGAATAAAGAAAACGGGAAGAAGGTTATGGTGGGAGCTAACATGCTGTGGCTTAGAGAGGACAGGTTTGTTTGACTAATCGAGGTATCTCAGCCCAAGAGGTGTGTGAAAGGAGAGAGAAGGAGCTAGCAGATCATCAAGGGTCCAAGGAGTATCCTGGGGATCGCGGGTCCCTGTGCTACACACAGCTCAGCCCTGGAGCCCATGACTCTCACACCAGGCCACCCCTCCCGGCAGATACTGTTCTCTCAGTGGGGCCACAGCCCATCAGCTGTGTTTGGGTGGATGCTGAGACCAGAGCCTTTGCAGTCTTCCTTCCGATTACCTTCAGGAGCACTCAGAGAGGAGCTGCAGACTCACTGGGAGCCATAGACGCTCCCTCCTTCAGGTCATAGCGATGGAGCAGAGAGACAGGCAGGTGCTGGTCAATCCTGCTTTAGGAAAATTGGCTGCATGATGTTTATTGCAAACTTCAATTTAGCATCTCTATTCAGGTGCTTTCCATGTTTAATTACATATAATATGGTGGGGGAAAAAGGAGGAAAAGAAGGATATAAGATTTTCTCTCTAGTCCCTTCCTCCCTGGGTATTGGAAAGGTCAGGAGTGAGAAATGGAGCCCAGCACAGGGAGGGAAGTAAAGACCTGTCACTGTCCCGTGACCTTGCATGCCAAGCCTGGGCTAGCAGGGTCGGCCAGAAAGCAGTACATGCTACTGGCCACAGGCTCAGTTCCAGCAGCCTCATGGTGTCCTTATCTTCAGGGATACCTGGTGGCTCCAGCTCAGACTGAGAAATCATTCAACAAATCTTCACAAACTTCTCAAGCTCTTTTATTTCTGAGGCCCAGAGATATTGAGTGACTTGCCCCACCCATCATAGAGCAAGTTGAGAGGGGCTTCCCCAGCCCTACTTCCCACCCATGGGGCTAACAATCCTGGGCAATGGTAGGCAGGTCCAGAAAGAGGTGGGCTGAGACCACGGTCCTCTGAGATTTTTAGCTTCTCATACTGGACTGACTCGGTTTCTCCCAGGATCCGCATCCAATCTCACAGTTCCCATCTTCCCCTCTCTGATCTTTACTCTCTCTCCAGAGCAAGGAGGGCAAAGCACCAATTAGTTCATTTGCTTGTTTAATTGGGTAGGGAGGGGAAAGAAATTAAACTCCTTAACAGGAATCTTCCCAGCAGGGCCAGAGGTAGAATGAAGGGGTGGGGACCTACATTTCTGAGTACCCATTGCCTGCAACGTGTTCCCATTCCCCACTCCCACCCACATTCCCCAGATCCCAAGATGAGATCAGAGTCTGGGGTTATAGGACCCTGGGGACCCAGTGTATGAGATTTGTCCCACCCTAACTGGGACAGCTTTTTCCAAACTGGAGAGTGATAGGGAGAAGAGCCGCAGGGAAGGTGGAGGGACTGATACTGCCTCAGAATCCTATCCCCTTACATTTTGCCCACCTCTCTGACTCCCTGAGTTCTTTCTCTCCCTCTTTCTCGCTCTCCTTTCCCTCTCTCTCATTCTCTGCCTTGATCTCTTGGGTCTAGAAAAGCCCCTCCCCCAGGGGGGCCCAGGAAGATTGGCCAGATTCCTGAGGGGCACCGTGGCCATGGTCTTCATCGTTGGGGTGGCTCTTGCTGTCTCTCTGTATCACCTGCAACAGAATTGCTGTCTGGAGATGCATGGTGGCGGCTGAGTGTCAGCAAGTCCATCCATCTGCCCACCCACGCTCCCCCTCCCTGCTCCCACCGCCCAACCCAAGGGCTCTCTGCTGGCTCATGGCTTTTCCAACCCCAAGATTTTATTCCCTCCTCCCTGCCCCCTGTAAGGCATTAATCCTTTTATAGGAAAAGCTAACCCTTAAAAGAGCCAGACACCCCCAAGTGTTACTAAAGATGCATTTTATCCTCTCAGCAACTCGGAGAAGTAAGTGTATGATTATAAGTCACAGATTATAGTTGAAGAAAGTAAGGCACAGAGAGGTTAAATACCTTATGTAATTTGGCCTTCTCCCAGCCACTGGCAGGACCCCAGGCCAGCGTATGAGGTACGTGGGGCACTTGCCTCTGCACCGAAGTTTAATGAAATGCCAGAAACCTCGATCATCACGATAAATAATATTTTAATAAAGGAAAGATTGATGTTATTGATTTTTACTTTTGCCTCAGGGTCCAGTATGGCTTAGATGGCACTATTAATGATTCTGTCTTTACTTGAAATGTTGGTATTTTGCTCATCATGAATTTTTGCATTAATTTTAATTTTTAAAGTATTGCCTTAAAATATTATTTATCATGATGACTGAGACTTCTGGTGTCCTCATAAGCTTTGCACCTGAGACCTCACTCCCTTCACCCTGGTCCTGGCCCCAGGCAAGGGTCCCTGTGCATCATCTGGATTTCCCACTGTCCTCTGTCCCAGGACACCTGAGACTCACATGGTTCCTGTACCCAGGCTGGAGGGCAGGACAGGGGAGTGGAGGGGAAGGTGGGGTGTGGGGGCGCGGTGCAAAAATAACTGGGAAGGTGGGAGGGGCTCCAGTCTCTACTATTCTGAGTAACCACACTACAAGAACTCTGGCCACTTTGGAGGCCACCTGGGAACAGAGCCCTGGGGGAGATCCTTGAATGGGGCTCAGGGACCAGTAACTGTCAGGTGGCCTGACTAGGGCAGAGAACCACACCCCCCCATATGAGCCTCATCTGTTCCCCCAAAACTGCCCTGCCCCATCCCAGAAGCTGGAACCTCCTCCCAACAGACAGAGCCACCTTATACCTGAAGATCTCCAGGTGGGCCTGAGTTCCTGGAATGAGGGAGTGGGGAGAAAAAAAAATGGGAGATTGCCCCAGGGAGAAGCCCAACCTGAAGGCAGAGTCCTTCTGCCTGCATGAACCCCTGAACAGTCTCCAGCACACCGCTAGCCCTGGCTGGCTCCCACAAGGCCATGGCCCAGGCTCTCCCCCTCTCCACCCAATGCCCCCAAGGAAACTTCCTCCACCTCTCAGTGCATTCTCAATAAAAGAAAATCACCCAGGCCCTAGCAGTTGCCTGGCCCTGTATCCCAGGAGGAGAGCCCCAGAGCTGGAGGCTTGACTGCACTTGCCCTTTTCAGACAGCAATGTGACAAGTGCCAGGATGGGGTGCTTGGGAACCCCAATCAAACTGGGGGCATCAGAGGAGGCCTCCTAGAGCAGGACTGTGGAAGAGTCTGTGCGGCTGCTCACCCACTTCTCTTCCAGATTCTCCACCTGGAGCTGAAGAAGTAGCCACTACAGCAGGAAGAGGAAGAACTGCAGAAGTTGTTGCCCTTTCAGACTCTCAACTGTGATCTGGGGGCCTCTACTTACTACTATCTCTCGGTAAGGACCACTGAACCTCAAGGATGATGCCCCTAACCCAGCTTCACCCAGCTGCCTTAGAGGGAAAGAGGAGAGAAGAGGCTGAGGAGGCATGACAGGGAGGGCACAGGGCAGGGGAGGCCCCCCAGAGTTGCTCCACTGCATGAACCCTGGAAAAATCAGGTATGGGACACTGACAGACCAGGGCAGTAGGGTGGGGTTTCTGATGAGGTGGAACCCCAAGCTGATGCCAGCTCTCTCTCCCCCAGACCCTATCTCCCATCTCTGTACTCAGCCCCCGCCCCCCCCCCCCCCAGTTCTCAGTCCTCCCAAAGACCACCAGAAAGCCAGACATAGCCCCTCCTCCTGGCGCCATTCCCAGCTGTTCAGAGGGCCAGCATCCACTTGAATGGCTGCCACCTCTGCCCATAGCCCTCGCCTTTCAGCAGACTTCAGGGTGGGGATCCATACAGCTCCAGCCCAGAGACCCATGCCAGACCACTTGGGCCCAGAGATAACACAGTCTCTCCTGGCAGTGGTGTGAGGGTCAGGCCCTTGTCTTCACAGCACAGCCATTCTCCCTCTCAGCTGGAAGTGCCAAAGTGAGTTCATATTGAGATGCCGAATCTTGACCTGAGAGGCAGCATTCCTAATTCAGGGTGCTAAGGCCAGAGGGCCAACCCAGGCCCCAATTCTATGCAAGGGGTAAGAAGACCACCAGATGTTTATTATTTCTCAACAAACGTAGAGATTTAGAAGTGAGTTGAAACGGTAGACACAAGATCCTCTCCTCATACAGCAGCTTAACAGACCCTTACAATTTGAGGGAACAACACACCTCAGACCCCTCCCCCAGACTATACCTCGCAGCCCTGTCAGTTCCCGCAAAGGGATCATAGTGACAGTGCTGAGCATTTTCTCTGTGTCAGCCACCTTGCTGAGACTTCAAACACTATTCTGTTAATCCTCACAACAATCCATGTGATGATGAGTCCTGTCATTGCCCCCATTTTACAGATGAGAAACTGAGGCACAGTGGCATTAGGAGGTTTGCCCAAAACCACCCAGCTAGTAATTGAGGAAACATCATTCAAATCCCTGATCCTCTAGCTTCCAAGTTCAGACCCCAACCACACAACAGCCACTGATGATCAGACTCTTGGGGAGTTTACTCAAAGACAGAGGCACCCAAGGTGGGCACTGACAGGTGCAGAGCCCTCTTTAGCCTTGGACTTCCTGTGCACAACAGAAGGCCCAGCTCTGCTACCTGGCTGTCCTTCAGCTCCAAGGGACTGGAGAACATTTAAAGCAGCCCTGAGAGCTTGAATTTTGTGTCGTGAGTTGGGAGTTGTGTGTCACTTTGGGCCACACAACAAGCAGCAGGCGGGGTAGACTCTCTGGAAAGCCTCACTTCACCCTCTCCTGCTTCCAGGTAGTAGTGAGAAAGAACATTATTCCCAGGCCTGAAAGTGGGTAAGGTAGGAAAGAGGGAGGGTGGAGCCCCTGATATTTTTAAAAAGGAGAAAGCCAAGCCTATTCAGGTTTCTCAAAATCCGGCTTCTCCCTCAGCTCAGCCCCAAGCCAAGCATCAATATCCGTGCAGATCCCTGTGTAGAAGGAGAGGGGGGAAGAGAGGGGAAATAAGCAGAAATGGGGCAGGAAGGGGGCCTGAGGCACAGAGGGAGAGGTGAGATGATGGAAGTTAGCAGTTTGGAAAGTCAAGGAAGACTCCAATGTGATCTCCTGAAGTGTAGGCCCAGGCTCGGTGTAAAAAATCACTGTGATATAACAGAACAGCTGCAGCTGGCCCTAATCCCCACTAACGGACTTTTCAGTCAGCTCTCTGACGGCTGCCCCCTCGTCCTGGCATGCACAGCCCTCCCAGGGGCCACAGGAAAAACCAGGCCAAGCTTGACAGCCCCAGCTCCAGTACATCCCCCACCAGCTCACCACCCCCTCCAGTACACACTCCTCCCCCACCCCTCTCATAAAAGCTCCAGACCCTAGAACAGCCCCACCACCTCACACCCCTACTCCAATACACACACTTCCACACTGCCCCTCACAGAAACTCTAGACCTCAGCACATAGCTCTGACCCTGGCCCCTCTCTAACAGCTCTCTCTCTCTCTGGCCTCTGCTCTTACTGTATTGATGGAAACCCTGACTGAGCTTATGCATCCAAGAGAAACTGAGACTGCTTGGGACAAAGAGGAGAGTGAACCAACCTCTATCCACTATGGGCAAGAGAGCTAGGTGATGGGGACACTCTATGTCATGAACCCAAGGACCTTGTGATTAGGACATTGGGGTAGATGAGATGGGCATGAGAATGGCCTGCAGAGTGGTATAACAGAGGTCACCTGAAATCCTGGGGAGGTGCTGGTGTTGTTGCCAAGAGAAGTTTAATTCCTTTTGGCCTGCAGAGCAATTACTGGGCCAGGAGAGGATTTATCCCCAGCACTCGGGTTTGTTGGCAGTGCAGCTTGTATACGAGTCACATTATTGATGTTATCATCAATTCTCCTTCCCAACAAGCAGTGAGAGGGAGCCAGGAAGACAACATGCACTGGTCACCAAGGCAGGGCTCAGGAGGGGAGTGTGAAGGCTGCAGGGCGCCTGGGCGGCCAGCAACTAGGTAGGTCCAGACCCCATGCTGCACACATACCCAAGGGCACTAAAGCTGATGCAGCCCTCAATTTCTGTTGAGGTTTCTGGAAGGATACTATTCAGGCAGGTACAGAATAGAAGAGCTGGGTGGCTCTAAGCTAGATCTCAGGGAAGGCTTCCAGATGATTCAAAGCAGATGTCAGAAGAGGTTGGAGGAGGAGATGATGCCTTACCTTGAAGGAGAGGGGCTTCCATCTCTTCAGTCTTGGGAGGCCAGACAGCACAGACTAGAAGCAGGAGACTAAACACAATGGCATGTGGAAGGATGGTGTTCTGAAGCTATTGTGTCAGTTCAGGTCTCCCAAAGAGACACCAAGATGGGCTTAGACATGCAGAATAATTGGAGGAACAACTGTGAGGGATCAAGGAGGAAGCAGGAGCAGGCAGGGAGAGACTTTGGCCCATGATGCAGGTCTAACACCTGGGAAAGAAGAGGTGGAGGGAAGGAGGATTGGGTGGGAAGATTCTCAGACTGCAGCACATTCTACAAAAGTTCTGGAGCATCTTCAAACTCCAGTCACTGTTAGAGGAGCCATGCAACCTGCAAGAGAGGGCCTTAGCTAGGTCCTCATCACAATCAGTCATTAGTGGTAGCAGCCTGGATGAAGTGGTCCTAGCACAACTGCTGCAAGGAGTCCAGAGGGCAGCAGCTCGGGCTGCAGGCAACCATGCTGCCCAGAGCAGGTCTGAGCCGCTCATGTCCATGGCTGCCACAGTCCACCCTGGCATCATGGAGATCTGTGTCTCCATATTTGATAGGCTCCTCTTCCCAATGGGTGTTGCTCCAGTAGATCTTAGGGCCACCACTTGTATTCATTCTCTCCTTTCCACACTGGGGGGTCAGAGCCCATGATCATCATACCTTTCTCAGGTGTTCATTCACCATTAAAGCAGAAGAGGCCCAAATAGTCGCTTATGCGCTGTACATATCTCTCCCTACACCACTGTGTGACAGCAGCCTGACCTCCTCCTGCTGATCAGGGCCAATTACCTCTGCCAAAAGTTGACACCTTGCCAGCTGACCCCTGAACACAAGGAGCCCAAATACCCCAGCAGCAGCCCAAGCTTAGAGTTTAATGGGGCACTCCACCCTGCAGATACCAGAGTTGTGGGATAGGAGGCATATAATCCCCCCACTGGGTCACTGGGAGTGATGGTGAGTGTCCCGGGACCATTCTTGTTTTCATCTCTAGGTTTCTGGACCCGTGCATTCTTCATGTTGGGAACACAGCACCATATAGAGGTCTTTCAGAGTATTACCACTGATATTGTATTTTCACTGCCATTTAGAAGACTGTTTCAGCTACTGCAATCAGGGCTGCTATTTGATTAAGCCTATAATAGTCAACAGCCATTTTCCAGGATCTGTCTGGTTTCTATACGAGCCAGACTGATGGATTAAGTGGAGATAAGATAGGGACCACCATCCCTGCATCCTTCAAGGCTTTAATGATGGCACTAATCTCTCACCAACCTTGAGTATGATACCACTTTTGATTTACTCTTTTGGCTGGTGGGGCTACTTTCAGAGGTTTTCTCTTGTCTCTTATCCAACAGACCAGGGGCCCAATGTGGTGTTATCATGTAAATCCCAAGGCTGCACTGTGACTGGAGAAATGCCATGCCCATAGCAGTGAATTTTCCCTATTCTCTGGTGTCCTAGCCAATCCCATGTCCTAAGAAAGTACCCCCAGATCAATGCATTCTTACTCATCCAGTCTTTGTTCTGGCCCCCTTGATCAAGAACCCCCAAAATCTAAGCAAGCAGGAGAGCTTACTTGGCTTCTGCTGGGACTCAATAGATAATTCTTACTACTTCTTTCTCCTTAGGTACAATTCCTCCTCCCTCACCAGATCCAGCTGTCCCAAGCCAGATTATGCTGGACTTTGTCCTTAATTATTAGCCTGGCAGCCAGAACCAAGGTGGGGCAGCTCCTGAGGGGGATGTCTAATGCCTTGCAGGGAAGAGGCTTCGGTGGTGTCTTCAAGCATTGTGTTGTGTTAGCTCTCACTGGGGAGGAGCAGGCCACCTCTGCTTGCTGCAAGGGACTCATCCTCAGGGACCTCTATCCCTTTATCCTCACCTCACTTTCAGAGTTCCAGATTTTCCAGCCATTGTACTTACCTTAGCACTACAAGCCTGGCTTGGCTCAGCATCTCTGGAGCTCTGTGATTCTTACTCTCAGATCCTGTGTCTGCTTCTCCACTGTGTTCACTCCTCCACTGCAAGAGGAGATAGGGTCTCTTTGTAAGCTATCTAAGCTGTCACATTGAGCCTTTAACTGTTGGTGGACCTCGGTTTCTTTTTATTCCTCTGTAAGTGCCAATATAACTAAATAATAACTAGCCAAATCTGCTACCCCTCTGGCATTGTCTCCTACACATCTCAAAAGCCTGAATGGATCTGAAAGAGTGGTCTCATTCAGTAGGATATTCTCCCAGGTCACCACTGGCAAAAGCTTCATCATTGGAGCACCACGTTGTGCCCTATTTTCCACTCAGGATGGGGTCCTGCTTGCTGCCAGGCAGTGAGTGAGCTGGGCCCGAAACTCCACCTATTTTCTCAGACCACTCCTGGTATCACTTGTGTCAGTTTAAGGCCTGCCTCCATGATGAGACAGTAAGACAGATGTAATATACAAGAGTTTCACTGGGGGAAACTTCTATGAAGGATAAAGGGGAGGAGAGGAGAAAAGAAGAAGCAGCCTGTGGGAAGAATCTCAGACAGCAGCAGCACAGCTCTGAGAAAACTTTGGCTAGGCCAATAAGGAGTCCTCAAGCCAGAGCTGCCCATTCAAGGAGCCCTGCCGCACAAGAATCGATCTACACTTGTACCCCAGCTGTGCGCAGTCCTTGGCAGGAGCAGCCAGGGGAAGTCTCTGCAGATGTCATGGTGATTCCCGCCAGGCAGCAGCTGGGTTGTCAGTCAGCAATACTCCCTATGGCAGATCTGAGCAGTGCAGTTTCATGGCTACTATACAGGCAAAACAGGAAGTATGGGAACTCTGGGGCACGAATGACCTTAGGATGGAACTGAAGGTTGAGTTTGCTAAGGGGCCAACTCAGGGTGCAACTTCTAATGCTTCCCTGAACTTGTCCTGAGATATGTGCCTTCCACAGTGAAATGTGGCCAGAGATAAGGTTGATACCTAGGGCCAGGACATGCCTGGCCTACAAGGGCTGGCTCCCTTGTCGCTAATGTGTCCCCAGCTCAAAGCAGGAGTCTCAGGTCACTGCTCACTTTCCATCTTTGAGACAGATTCTGCCAAGCTGAAAGCAAAGCACCCAGGGCTCCCTGGGAAGCCCCACACCCTTGGAACCTATAGAATGAACCGGAGAACTTCACCCACCAGGATAGTCCCTAATTTTTGCCATCACCCCCCAATCTCCCAGGCCTCTGTGGAATCAGATAAGGTTGTTCTAAACAGATAAGTGCTCAGTTGAGCAGGGCCCACAAAAAGAAGTTATTTAAACACTGATGGTCTCTCAGGAGATCGCCTCAGTGAAAGACCATAGAGTCTGGGCAGACCAGGCCACCCCTGGCCTCCCCTCTACCTGAAGTACCTTTCCCCAGGTATCTTTATGGTGATGGGCAGGACAAGAGGCGGAAACACTTCATCCTGCCACACCGTTGGTGTAAGGAATGAGGATATAGTTAAAGTATTTGTCTCCTGCCTCTACAGGGTTGTCTTCGTGGCATCCCACACTCCCTGCTTGTAGAGTCTAAGCTCCTCCTGTTTCCAGGGGCCCTCAGGGACCAAGTGAGTATGGGCTGTGTACAAGAGGCCTTTTCCTTTCAGCAGCTCCTGCTCACATACTGCTTGCTTTGAGTCCACCTTTGCGTTACTCTGCCACCCTCACAGGCACTCTGGCTTGTGGCTTGGCAACCAAACCTCCTGTCTATGTGCCCCCTTCTCCCCCTCCTTATGCCACTGGCCTTCTGTACCATCAGCCTCCTCCCCCAGGCTCCTTCCTTTGGAAAAGAAGTGTTTCCTTTGCAGGTTCTGAAGACATAAGAGCTGAGGAAGGAAAGGTGTCAGGGCATGAGTCTCAATTCTGAGAAATCAGGAGCTAATTGCTCTAATTTTAGCCCTGCTATGTGTCCCTGATCAAGGTTACTGATAGGTGTGAGATGGGCATTGCCGAAGGATTGCTGAAATCAGCACACTCCACCTTTCTGCTGCACAGGCTGCTCGGCCAAGGGGAAGAGGGGGCACCAGCCTAGGTTACAGGGATCTGCCCCCCATCACATAGAACCCTTCTCCCTGTACCAAGCCTCCTATGCTCCTAGCCCAGGAGAGGCATCTCTCCCTCTACCCCTGCTCTGTGGACATGTCCACATGTCTGTCAGCTTAACATTGTCATTGGGCTGAGGAGGAGACACTTGTGAGGAAAGCTCCAGAAATAAGAGCTGGGAGGGCCTCAGAGCTCATCCAGCCACCCTCTTGTTTTTCTGAAGGGGAAACCAGCTCCTGCTGAGGCACAACCACAGTGAGTTATTAATAGAGCCAACTCCCCTGCATGGCAGCACCTGCACTCAGAGCATTCTTATTCTAGTAATGTTCAAATAAAACCAGAGTCAGAACTAATGCAGTGCCAGTGGAGAGCTCAGGTAGAAGTTGGAGCCCTGGGTTCTAATGACAGTGATAATTCATGTAAATTTTATTCTTCTGGTTTATAAATGAAAAGGTAGGCTCAGATGGGTTGAATAATCTGACCAGTCACCATGAATGGCTCAGCTAAAATTCGAAGCCATGTCTTCTGGGTCCAAGTTCCATTTTATGCCACTGCTGCTGTGCCAGCAACTTCCCCATGACCCTGGGCACATCAATTTGCCTCTCTGGGCCTGTCTCTTCCCTCTGCAAAATGAGAAGGTTGGCCCAAATAGTCATCGAAGACAAGTACAGTGGGGCCAAGAGCAGGCCCCACCCTGCCTCTGCCCACTGAATGCCCAGACCACCCCAAGGTCTATGTACACACAGCTCAACAGAGCATGTAAATGCTTTGTGGCCAGTTTTGTACACACCTTTGCCAAATCCCTATTTTCTCTATTGTCACAGATTGATTGCTTTTCTATTTCTCTCTCTTTCTCCCTCCCTCCATACCCTACAATACTCCTGATTCCCTCTCTCCCTCATACACCCACCTCACTCCCACACTTCACCATCTCATCCTGACACCTGGGACACTTCATCCCAGTCCTTACCACCACCATCCCACCACCACCCTGTCTCCTTCTGCCATCTCTTCCTTCTGCCTCATTCCTAGGACTTTGATTTAAAGGACACCAACATCCACTACGTAGAGCTGGAAACCTCAGCCCTGCAACTTGTGCCAGAGTCACAGACCACCATGCCAGGGCCCAGAGAGGTTGTGGAATCTGCCACCATCCAGCTGAGCCCTCCCTAGATAATGACTCCTAACCACCCCACCCCTGCTTCTGGACTATAGGTATATTCTGCCTGCCACCTTACCTAACAGCATAAATGCCAAAGTGCACAGAGGGCTAAAGGGATGCAGCGCTGGGGGGGCCAGACAAGTATAAGAAAAGAAACCTTGCCAGGAGCCCAGAGGTTTGGAATACAGTTTCACTTCTGACACTAATTTACTGTGTAACTTTGCGTGTATCATATTCCCTCTCAGAGCCTCAGTTTTCTCACTTGTGAAACAAGGAGGTTGGACGCAATAACCTCTAGGGCTCCAAGTATAGGGTGGGGTTCTGCTGCTTCCCTCATCAGCTTTCCCTGGCTCTTTTCTTCCTCTACCTTCCCCGACATTTCCACCACCCGCAGAGGCCCTCTGTTTGGTCTGAAAGGTGCCAGGCCAGGGTGACCAGGACAGGGTTGAAGCTGCAAGGAACTGGCAGCTTCTGGGCAATCTGGGCAATGTGGGAGTGGTAGTACAGAGCAAGACATGGGGGGACTCTAAGCTGAAGCTGGGAGGAGGTTTGGAAGAGAGGAAAGAGGCTGCCAAGCAGCTCTCAGCTGCTGGCTCCTGCCACCATGGGTTCTCACTTGCCTACTTATGGCAGCCCCACTGCAGGAACTCAAAAGTTAGACAAGAACAGGTGTGCTGCCGCTCAGGGTGACCCTCCCCCTCATTTCATGCCTGGGCCACAGACCCCAAGAAAAATGCCAGATGTGAGCTCCTCACCTCCCCCTCAACCCATCCCTTGGGCTCTTCATGCCTTTAGTGAGGCCCTGGCCAGAAATTTGTTGGAACCTTCAGGTCATTAGACATCAACAGTCAGTTCTTAGCAAAATTAGTCAAAAAGAGATGACTCCCTTGTGAGGGAAGGGGGCATGGCAGGTGAGGGACAAGTGGGCTCACCCCCACAGCCCAGATTCTTGGGCAGGAGAAGCTGGAAACTGGAGCCCCACGGCCTACCCCCAGACACACACACTCAGTCCTGTTCCCCATTCTATGCCCTTGGGCCACGGTAGCCCCTCTGTCTGCCCACAGGATTTCCTCTCTCCACCTTCCCTCTTCCCCAACAGCCTCTCACTCTCCCTTTCACAAGCTGCCTCATTCACACATCTGTTTTTCTCTCCTGTCTCTTCACAACCCCCCTCCCACCCTGGCTTCTCCTGCACTTTCATCTCTCCATCTCTCCTTTGTCTGAGTTCTCCCCACTGAAGGTGCCAGTTCAAGAGGCCGAGAACTTCAAAAGGAGATCAAAGCTGGGCTCCCCCATCAAAAACCAGGCTCTGCGAGGAGCACCCCCTTGCACTGTCTCCCTGACAGGCCAGAGTTCCACATCCCAGCACCCCAGGGAGCACATTTTCGGCCAGCTCCCCAGCCTGGAAAGGCCACTGTGCTTGGTGGAAAGCTCCAAGCACTTGGTATTCAAAGAACTAGCTGGAAACCTAATTCGGCCAGCCCCTTTCTGCCTGTGGGATCTTAGGCAAGTCACTGAGCCTCTCTGACCCACAGCTACATTATTCTTAAATGGGACTATTGCCTACTGTATAGAATTATTAAGTGTATTAAAAGAGAGAATACAGGTAAAATATCTAGTACTATACGGGTCTTATAGTAGGTACTCAGTAAATTGTTACTCCCAATTACAAAGTCCTCCAGGGATGGGTGCGCAGGGATGGGTGCGCAGAGATGAGAGCAGAGGTTTCCAGGGAGAGAGGCTCGCTGCTGCCCCAAAGGGCAGGAGTCCCAACATCCCAATTCTGGGCCCTGAAGGAGCTACTCCACACAGAGGTTCTACCTGAACCCCATTCTCGGGTCCTGAGCCTTGCCAGAATGTAGCAGCCACTGGAAGCCTCCATCACCCTGCCAGACATTCAACTCTGTCCCCAGACTAGGCTCTTCTGCCCAGGCATTAGCCTCTCTCTGAGCTTCTACTCCAAGTCCTCACTCTAGCCTCAGCCCAGCCAACATCCCTCAAAAAGATTATGGCATCTGAATGGGTTGCGAGGTGCAGCTGAGAGAACTAAGCTTCATTTATGAAACTTTTTTTGGCTTCAAACATCAGAGAACTTCAGGGACAGTGTGACTTGAATTAAGTCCCCAAACCTCCTGAAGCTTGTTTTCTCTTTTGTAGAATAAAGGGTTAGCTACCTCAAATTCTCCTTTGGCAGCAGATTCTGCATGCGTTATAATTTTAAATGTATTTTAAAGAACCAAGGAGGTAGAGCTCAAGGCTCTCTGAGACAAGCAGCTGATCTTCAGTTTGCGCTGGTTCCCACAACCAGCAGCGGTGGACATTCACCATCCTCCATCTCTCTGGAGCCTCTGTGGTACTATATTACCAAGAAGTGGATGAGGCTCTTGGGAGTGCAGAGACCTGCCCCCAGGTCACACAGCCACTAGTGGCAGAGCCACAAAGCTAGCCCAGGCCTCTCTCAGGCCCTCTTCCCTATACCATTTGATGGTATACGACTTCTTTCAAAGTCGTAAATGGGCATATGGGATCTCAGAACCAAGTCCATAGGCCAGCTCAGTGCTGCTAGTCTCTCTGCAGCCTGTGACCCACCCACCTCCTCCCAACTGCCCAGCACTGGTCCCTCTTTTGGATGTCTGCCCCATTCCTCTGAGGCCCCTCCCTGACTCCCTAGTCCCCAGGCTCCAGATGGCAATACCCCACCCTCCAGATCACATGCATCAACACACTGTGAAAAGCAACCAGCCCTTTCCAGCTTCCTGGCTCAGCAAGCCACTCAACACCAGAGTTCTCCAGGCACTGAGAGGCCAGTCCAGGGCTGTTCAGTAGGACTGTCTGCAATGACAAAAGCAGTCTACATCTGTGCTCTTCAGTATATAGCTATTAGCCATGTATTATGTCAATGTAATGCTATTTAATTTTCATTTTAATTTAAACAGACACACATGGCTAGGGGCTGATAGAGGCACCATGAAAATGCCTCTGCCACTCCTCAGTAGGCACATTCAGCAGTGGATACTTTTGAAGCCAGGCTGTGAAATATTTTGGGTGATGAGGTAGACAAGAAAAGTTCCTGTCCCTGAATTCCCTACCCCAGGGAAGCCTTCTTGATTAAGTCCCAAGTGGCCATTGTCCACCTGTGGCACAGGACAAGGTGGGCCAGTGGAAGGTGGAGGGCTGCCCTAAGAAGCAAGTTACTACCTTATCTGGCAAATCTCTGAGTGGTGGTGTGCAGAATGAGGGCCTCAAGCCTGAACACCCCTCTCAATACTCTGATTAGTCTTTCTTTCCCTTCTGAGAACAGCCTTTGACTCTATGACCCCTCACTAACTCAGCTGTTCTTCCTTCTCTCCAAACCTGGAGGTAGTAGGAGGAACAGGCTCACTCTGGAAGAGGCCCAAGTCTCATGTCCAACTTCATGGGAGGCCAGTTGTCATGCTGGCCAGGCAGGCCAGGGACAGAGAGGGCAGGGATGCCTTCCCCAGACCTGGCCAAGGCTCCCCACTCATTAGAAAGAGGAACTCTGGCCTCAGCTGGTCTCAGCCGAACAACAGTTGGGGAACTCCCTTGGCCTTCTCGGAAACGCGGGTTGGTGAGACAGGGCTCCCCCTGCTGGTCGTCTCAGAAAACATGCCCCAGCAGCCCCCAAGGTGAGCTCGCCTAGGGAAGCCGCTGTAGGACTTTGGGGAGGTGGGAAACAGGATGGAGTGACTGGGGACCCTAAGACTTCCATACCGGGCTCAGAGACATGAGGAGCCAAACAAAAGTAAGTTCAGGATCCCAGGAGTGAACTCCTCACCATTACCACTCCCCGGAGAGAATGCCCCTCTTCCTCTGGACACTCTCCTCAGCTGCAGTGGGGAGGTCAGTCATGAACAAACCTCTATCCAAACTCTGTTCTGCCACTTATTTGTATGTGACCTTGGGCAAGCAGGTTAACTTCCCTGAGCCTGGCTCTCTTCTGAATGGGAAAGAGACAACCCAGAAAACCACTGAGAGAGGCTCCCACCTTCCAGCAACCCCAAATCCTCAACCTAGCACAGGGGTACATCTTCAGAGCAAGCTTGTGTACCATTAATTATCAGGGCCCCGAGGACATCTGGGCTGGGCCATACAAAGCTGCCTTCTACCCTCATTACTAATATCTGCTCATAGGTTAGCATGCATTGTGAGAGCTTTAAGGGAGAGGCAGGACCTGGTGGTCACAGTGCCCAGAGCATTGGACCAGACAGCAGTCATCTCAAAATCAGACTTCTCCTGTTCCTGGGCCAAAGAATGCAAGAGAGGACCAGACTGGCTCCTGTGTGTAATGATGAGTGGGGAGCAGGAGTGAGTCACCCCAAGGTTTTTCAGGAAAGTCTCCATTTCCAAGCTAGGACAAATTGCTTCTCTCTTAATTCCCAGTTTCATCTAGGCCCCCAAAGGCTGAAGAGGCCTCAGGGGACCTCCCTCTCCCCACCAATGCTGCCTTTCTCCATAGCCCCCTTAAGATCTATTTTGGAGATCAATAAGATTGTGCCCTGTTCTGACACAGGAAACTCTGGAGGAGAAAAGCTCAATGGAAGGACATGGAAGCAGAGTGTGTAGCTCATTTGACAGGGCTGAGATAAACTTTCTGGCCTTTGAGAAGAAAAAAACTACGTTTCCAGCTTCTAGCCCTGCCCCCTGCTAACCAGAGCTCAGTCCCCATCCCTAAACCAGAACTATGGACCCAGCTTCAAGACACCTAAAGAAGGACCACAAACAGACCATCCTTTCACTCACACAAACTTACACAGAAAATGTCATAACCTTGGAAACACACAAAACCAGCATTTGTCTGCTAATTTTCATTTTATTTGTATAAGGCAGAGTAGACCAGTATATCATAGTCACTATATCCTGATTTCAGCAAGACTTTTATTCAAATGAGGACAAAAGAGAAATATGGGCTGCATAGTACAGCTAGGTAGGCTCAAAATATTTATACATTGGTGCCCTGAGGATTCTACTACTGTTTTACAGAACTCTCTCTTTGACCTGGTTTCAGTTCTACAATCATTTTTTTTTTTTTTTGAATGGAGAAATCATACTTATTGAAACTTTATGAGGTGTGTGTGTGTGTGGGAGAGAGGGGGGTCGGGGGGAGAGACAGAGAGAGAGAAGAAGGAGAAGGAGAAGGAGAAGGAGAGGAAGAGGAAGAAGAAGAATTAAGAATACTCTGTATAGTTGAATTGGTAATCCAAAAGGCCTGTAAAAGATGAGAGGTTAGATCAAAAGTAAAAAATAAAATTTAACAGAGATGAATATAAATTCCTCTATTTAGGTCCAAAATTCAGTCACATACATTTAGAATTAGAGATTCCTGGTTTAGTTGCAATTCATGTATACTATTTAATTGACTACATATTTTAAATAACTTAGCAGGTTTTGGGGTGTGCTAAAGTTGATAGATGCAGCCCCCATGGCTGGTTAACTATTCAATGACTACATCAATACCCCAGTTTCATTTGTTTGCTTGTATGTTTATCTTTGCTTTGTTCATATTTATTTTGTTTTGTTTTTATACATTTCTACTCTATTAGCCTCTGTCTGTCCACCTTGCCATCAAGTTAACTCCCCTCATGGTCACAAGATAGCTGCCATAGTTTCAGGCATCACATCTAGGCTCAACTTTATAATAGAAGAAGCTAGTTCTTCTTGTGTCTTTTTAAAAGTTTCTCCTTTTAAAGGAGAAAAGGTTTTCTCACCTTTCCCAGAAGCTCCCAGCAGGCTTCTTCCCTACCTCTTTCGCTAGATGTGTGCCATATGCATGTGCACTGTCTAAATCATTCATTAGAAAGAGAAATAAATGGTTATAATTTGTCCTCTGGCACATGGAGGAGGGTGAATAGGTGATTAAAATGTGGTTCTGAGTTAAGAAGGAGGAAACAGGGTGACAGTTATGGTTAGGGAACCGAAAGTTTCTGCTCTGACAATAATAAACTTTCCATCATTAGAGGCTTTCAAGTAAAGACTGAATAAAACCTTCCAGAGATAGAAGAGGACATTTTAGCAGTGGGTTAAAGTTAGATGTGGTGACCATGAGGTCCTTTCCAGTCTAGATGATGCCAGTC
The DNA here is from genome assembly GCA_030015415.1 of Cynopterus sphinx. NCBI lineage: Eukaryota > Metazoa > Chordata > Mammalia > Chiroptera > Pteropodidae > Cynopterus > Cynopterus sphinx. Next base: position 35,377,213 of record CM057390.1, on the reverse strand, counting down.
TTCCATAATTCAGTAATTCCATGTGGCTCACAAGTAGACATATTTCCTCAACAAAGGACCGTCTCTGTTTGAGATCTCATGAAGTACAATAATTAAATGCAATCTTTATGCCCAAGGGGTGTCACTCTGTTCACACTACTCTTCTCTCTCAAAGACCCTCTTCCTATCTCCATTTCTCCTCTCTCTGGGCAGCTGAGATTGTTTTAAAGACTGAAGTAAAGACAGGCAAGGACAAAGCAGGGGTTTATGAGCCAATCTCAATCTCCTGCTCAGGTGTGGGCTTTCCAGCCTGCTAGGGATAAATTAACACCCACAGCAGCAACAGACATCTATGGAGCCAATGTTGTGTATAAGACAAAAGGAACCAAAGAAGAACTGTCCATTTGATTTCTGACTCAAAGAGTGTACAGTTTAATTGGAGGAAGGAGGAAGAATACATGATGGAACCAAAAAAAAAAAAAGTAATTCTATTTTCATAAAGCACATGTAAAAACACAGTCAGGTCTCTTATATACTAAGTAGAAAAATAGTAACCCAAGATGCTCAGCAACACAGCATCAGAGGAATGGAGACAGACAATAAATAATCTGGGAACACAGAGGCGGAAGAACAGGGTTATCAAACAATAATAGTAGTTGACAATAACAATAAAAATGGACCTTTCCAGATGTGGTAAGACCATCTCTTGCTTGGAGAATGTCACCAGCAGATGTATATCCCCACCAGGAGACTTGATGTCATGGGAAGATTCAGGGGGATGTGCTGCATTTTCTCCTGCAGTTGTGTTCCCACCTTACTTCTGATGATATGTTTGTAACCTTGCTATATATAAAATAGGATATTATAATGTTTTTTTTTTAATAGTATCTCCTAAATTTCTAACAGTATTTTATGTATTGGGCCCCTACTTCTGTCACTTTCCAAGTTCAGTCCTTCTGTTTAGTTTTTTTTCACTCAAGTGTCCATTAGGTTTTCCCTCCTAATTAACTTCCCAATCCATCCCCTCATCTCCTTTCCAATGGCCTCCACCCTATCTTTGAGGCCTTCTCCTGTTCTAACCTCCTCCCAGGCCCCCTGCCTTTGGAATTGCCTCTGCTCACTTCTCTGCTCATCAGCTCAGCTGGTCTTGGGCTTTGTCTCCTGCCTTTGTTTTCTGTCTGGCATGTCCCCTTCTTTCAAGGTTCCCTCAAGTCTCACCTCTTTGAAGATTATGCTGATGGTTTAAAAAGGTTTTTCAGGGGCTGACAGACACGGTTCAAATCCAGATGTTACCACGTACTAGCTCTGTGACTTTGGGGAAATTTCTTAACCATGCTAAGCCTCAGTTTCCCCTTTTGTAAATGGTGGTTACTGTGTCACAGATTGTTGTGTATCAAATGTGTGTCTCTAGATTCTTTTGCGTTTTAGAGAAAAGTGTTAATTGCTGGCAGAGAGACAGGAATTTTTGTTTTGGTGATGACCCTTTGGATTGTGACAGATAAAGCTCTCTGGTCAGTCCTCACTCCCAAAATGAAATTGTAAGAAGAGAGGGCCAAAGTGGGGCAGATGTGAGGGAGTGTCCAGCTGCAGGACTGGAGGACAGAGGCTAAAGGGAGAACTCAGGCACAGGCAGCTGCCATCTATTCATGAACCTGGATAACACAGGTTGCTCTGCCCAGAAGACTTCCTAAGACTTTACCTCTCCCCAGCTTCCACCCATGGTCTATTCCATACAAATGGGCTGTCTTGGCTCCTGCTATGAATTTTCATAAAATTTCTCAAAAGAAAAAAAATTTAAAGGAGCAGCTTCTGGCCTCAGTATGCCCCGTACCTCTTGCTGAACAGTCCCAAGCCCAATGACACTAATGGCAGCCAGCCTCAATTTCTGACTTTATCCCTCAAGGCACCTATAAGCCCAGCATGGGTGGCAGCTGTCTGCAGATTGCTTGATGACTCTTGACACGTGGCCTGAACATCCATAGACTGTAGCTGAACTTGACCTACAGCTGGGCCCCTCCAGGTGGCCTTTGGACTGGCACACCTAGTGGCCTGCTTCAACCAGTGATAGAGCTGGAACACCATCCAGGTCTGCATCTGTGGAGAATACACCCAAAGGGCAGACTGGGCAGGCACCAGAGCCCTGCTAAAGTGAATCCTAATCCATAGAGTCAGCTCCTCACTGGCCATTTCAATCAGCTCAAGAGTCAATCCCTCCCATCAACATGCAAACAGCAACCAAGACTCAGCTACACAAAACCCACACAAGGGACACACCTGAGCACCTCATTCAGGTGACCAGGGAAGATTGTGCCACTGGGCCCCACAGGACATTTACCACATAAAGCTACTCTACTAAGATCAGGAGACTTAGGAGCCCTTTGTACATAGAAATAGGCATAGGGAAGCAGCCAAAATGGGGAGACAAAGAAACATGACCCACATGAAAGAACAGAAAAAGAGCTCAGCAAAATGGAGACAAGCAATGTACCAGATGCAGAGTTCAAAACGCTGGTTATAAGGTTGTTCAATGAAATTAGAAGAGTAAATAAACTCAGTGATAACTTTGACAGAGAGAGAGAAAACATAAAAAGTGAAGATAGAGAACACAAAAGAGAACCAGTCAGAAGTGCAGAATACAATATTTGAAATGAAAGGTACATTAGAGGGAATCAACAGATTAGATTAAGTGGAGGGTCAAATCAGTGATTTAGAGAATGGGGTAGCAGAGGACACCCAATCAGGACAGCAATGAGGAAAAACAAAAAAAAATGAAGACACTTTAAGGAACCTCTGGGACAACATCAAGTGTAACAACATTTGCATCACAGGGTACCAGAAAGAGAAGAGAGAGCACAAGAAATTGAAAACATATTTGAAGAAGTAATAACAGAAAACTTCCCTTACCTGGTGAAGGAAATAGACATATGCCCCGGCCGGCGGGGCAGGACAACGCGGGTCGAAGAGGATCCTGTGGAGGATGGGGGGAGGGGAGAGACAGGAGATACGAAGAAATGGAGGCAAGACAAAGTTCTGATCAAGCCTCAAATTTTTTATTTCAGAGCGAGTATATTTATACAAAAGAACAAAGGGGGGCAGGACTGACTAGGCAGGGGGATACTTGTTACAATTTCATTGGTCCTTGGTTGAAGGGGTGAGAGGTTACAAAGGTTAGAAGTGAAAAGAGGAACAAGGAGGAGAGGGGCTCCTTGGGCAGGTCCACAGCCATTCAGTAGGTCCTTCCTTATCCGGCGGGTATGTTAGTACATTCTGTGGTTAACTATTCCCTGGAGCATTATCTGCTCCTGCATTCTTTAGATAGCATACAGGTTTGTTAACGGCCAGGTTCTATGCCGGGGGCTGGGCGGTCAGGATGAAGGCCTTTTGGCTCCCAACAGACATACAAGCCCAGGAAGCTCAGAAAGTCTCAAACAACATGAACCCAAAAAGGCCCACACTAAGACACACTATAATTAAAATGCCAAAGGTTAAAGAGAAGAGAAAATCTTAAAAGCAGCAAAAGAAAAGCAGTCAGTTACCTACAAGAGAGTTCCCATAAGACTGTCAGCTGATTTCTCAACAGAAATTCTGCAGACCAAGGGCTTGGCACAAAATACTCAAAGTGATGAAAAGCCAGGACTTACAGTGAAGATTACTCTACCCACCAAAACTATTATTTAGAATCAAAGGATAGAGATCTTCCCAGACAAGAAAAAGCTAAAGGAGTTCATCACCACCGAGCCAGTATTACAGGAAAACGTTGGAAGGACTTCTTTAAGAAAAAGAAAAAATATCAATCACAAATATGAATAAAGAATGACAATAATTACATATCTATCAACAAATACTTCAAGTGAAAAAGAACTAAATGCTCCAATCAAAAGATAGCGGGGCTGAGTTGGTAAGAAAACAAAACCCTTACAAATGCTGCCTATAAAAGACTCATTTCAGATTAAAAGACACACACAGACTGAAAGTAAAGGGATAGAAAAAAGATATTTCATGATGGACCTAGAGGGTATTGTGCTGAGTGGAGTAAGTCAGATAAAGGAAGACAAATGCCATATGATTTCACATACATGTGGAATCTAAAGAATAAAATAAATAAACAAAAACAGAAACAATCTCATAGATACAGAGGACATTTTGAGAGTTACCAGATGAGAAGGGACCGCTGGGGTCAGTGAACAAAGGAAGGAATTGAGAAGTACAGATTGGTATTTACAAAATAGCAATAGAGAAATAAAGTATAGCATAAAGAATATAGTCAATGATATTGTAATAACTATGTATGGTGTCAGAGGGGTGCTAGATTTATTGGGGTGATTACTTTGTGAGTTAGATAGATGTCTAATCACTATGTTAAACCCCTGAAACTAATATAATAGTGTATGCCAACTATAATTAAAAAATAAGACAGGTCTATCCCTGCCCTTGTACAGTTTGCAGCCTTCTACTCTAGTATTGTGCCTGACACTTAGCTTATTTTATCCTATTTATTCTAATAGTGACCTTATGAAATAAGCATTACCATCTCCACTTTACAAAAGAAGAAACATGGTTAAAAATCACACAACTTACATATCACAGAACCTTCATTTGCCACCCTCAGAGGCTCTGCCTTCTCCAAGCAGAGCTAACCCTGAGCTTCTCTGAGCTTAGTGCCTCCAAGCTCCCTTCCCTAGAGTGACTACTTCCCTCCCTGTACTTTCCCCCTCCTTCGTTCTTTCCCTTCTCTCACCCCTTGGAGGAAAGGGAGTATTGTTCGAGTCCAGAGACCCAGGTCTGAGGCCTGGTGCCCTGGTCACTAGCTGGGCATCTTCACTGTTCAGAGCCCAGGTCTCCTCCTCTGTAAAATGAGGATGATTATCTGGGTCCTGCCCTCTCTAGAAGGCACTGGCCAATTAAATGAGGTAGGAGATGTGAAAGTGCTTTTGAAGGCACTCACAGCAAGGAATTATTCAAAACCTTCTCTGAGCGGAAGACCTGGAATCAGAATATTACACAATAGTATGTGGGGTAGTCACTGTGTTTCCTGTCCCAGGCTGTTTATACTGCAAGCCTTTCTATAGTTGTGTCATGAAAGGGTTTTCCTCTTCTAAAAGAATTTCAGGTATCATCTAGCAGAGAGAAAAAGGAACCTGGGGGCTTACACTTCTGAAATCACAGCAGAGTTGAGAAGACTAAAGTTTACTGAATATTTATTACATGCCAGAAACTAAGCTAAGCACTTGTACACAGCACCTCATTTATTTCTCACAAAACTTTAAGACGGAAATACTACTATTTTTACTTTCCAGATAAGAAAATTAATTTATCTGAAGTTACATAAGTTTGAAGTAGTGGATTTAGGACTTGGACCTAGTCTTATCTGATTCCAAAACTCATGCTTTTCCCACTTTAAAAAAAAAATCTGCCTGAAATCTCTGTTAAAAGCCACCTCCCCCAACTGCGGCCTCAGCAATGTCATTCTATAATAATCACTGATTTCCCTCCCTGTCTGCCTTGGCATTAGACAACCAGATCTTTGTGGACATGGACTGTATCAAATTTGTCTTTGTATTCCCAACCATCAGCACAGTGCCTGGGTCATGGAAAGCATCAACAAACATTAGCCAAATGATTGAATCGTAAAGAAGAATTTTTGTCTTAAGGATAAAATCATGACTCTCATATACCAACATAAAATCAACCTATTTCTATATCTTATTCAACTCATTATTAATGGGAGAACCAGTAAGATGTTGCAATTGGTTCAAAAGAAAATTCAAAGAACATCAAATATAGCTGTCATAATTACCACAGGCTAAGGAGCCTAAACAACAGAAATATATTTCTCACGATTTTGGAGGCTGAAGTCTAAGATCATGGTCAGTTTCTGCTGACAGCTCTTTCTGGCTTGTAGATGGCTGCTTTTTCATTATATTCTCACACAGCCTTTCCCTGGTGTACAGGGGTAAAGGAGGGCTCTTCTCTGTCTCTCATAAAGACACTAATTCCTCAAATGAGAGCCCCATCCTATGACCTTATTATATACTGCCTTAGAATCCCCATTTCCTAGTACAGTCACACTGGGGGTTAGGCCTTCAACATGAATTTGTGGGGAGAGGGACACATTTAATCCAAAACAACGGGCAAATAAGGAATACTGAAATGAATTTAAAAATAGATGTAAAATGGGTCTATCCACAGGACAATTAACAACTGCATTCTACGGAACATAAATTAAGTTGCATTTTTAAAGACAACAAGCATTGGCATTATTACCAGTGTCTACAACTTCTAGAGCTGTGAAATAGACAATAAAGGTTGAAAAATAAACAAGAATGTGCTAGTCAGGACACTGATAATCTTTTTGGTCTATTTCAGTGTTTTACAATATTTCCCTATAGAATGAATCAATGAATCAATGAAAGCAGTTATTTGAGCTACCACAAGAAGTGTCTACTCCCACAACCATCCCCTAATTCCAACATCTTGCATTGTACTTTTGCACACTTCTTTCATCACTCTACCCCTACTAGACAGGGGTAGTTACACAGCCTAGTCCAAAGGCCTTTCAATTCCTACCCACAATAATATTAACATTTCAAACTCACATTTACAGCTGCCTGTGAATTATCTCTTTTGTCTATTCTGGGAAAAGAAGGGTGCATTACAATGTCCTAAAAGGAGGGGACTTTAATGTTTAACAGCCAACAGCAAAGGCACAGGTGGGTTGGGTAAAGAAGGACCCTGCAGGACTTGGACCCCCTAACCACTCACATCTCCTTAGCCCAGGAAACAAGGTGCACTGTGCAGGAAAGGGGAATTCTACATGGAAGGGGTATCCTCAGGCTGCTCAGGCCCCAAGGGCTTCTTTACCAATTGGGTACTGTTGAAAAGGCTCTGGTCTTGCTAGAAATTGCACCTGACAGGCGATGGGCATATGGAGAAAATTTCCACGGGAAAATCAATGGAAAGTACTCCCTAGGATATTTAAATGCCAATTGGAGCTAGCTGATTGAGAAATTCAGCCTTGACTTTAGATCTCCTGGAAATCTAAACTTTGCTCTTAGAAAACAATTTTTGATGTCTTTCTCTGCCTTTCTTTTATAAGGGTCAAGTTCTACTTTCAAAACAGAGTTTGTGGTGCAGGTCCATGGTGCTTATCTCTGGAAGAATATTCATGCAAACTGGCTAAGATCCACATCAGCAGTTGATAGCCTCCTATCTCTAGCCTGGATACAGCCTGTAGCCAGTTCGCCCGTGTCTTACCGTAAACTTGGTGACTTATAAGCAACAGAAATTTATTTCTCACAGTTCTGGAGGCTGGAAGTCTGAGAGCAGGGTGCCATCATGGTAATATTCTGGTGAGACCCTTTTCCAAGTTGCAGACTTCTTATTGTATCCTCACATGGTGAAAAAAAATGAGAGAGCTCTCTGGGGTTCTTTTATATGGGCACTAAACTCATTCATGACAGCTCCATCCTTATGACCTAATGACCTCCCAAAAGTAATTCTAATACTATCACATCAGATGTTAGAATTTCAATATTTTAGGGGGAGAAAACATTCAATCCCTTACAACTGGCCCTCAGTCTTTCCCCTCCAACAAATCCCACACAGGTGCCAAAGTCATCTTTCTGAATATACTGGGGCTTATCATTTTACGTCCTAAAACTTTTTGATGCCTTCCAATAACCTATAGGATAAGTTCCATGATGTATAAGGCACTCCACAACCAGGCCTCCTCTCCTTCCCAGTCTTGTCTCTCATCATTTCCTGCCTACTCACCACTTGAGGCTCCAGCATCACCAACTCCTGGTAGTTCTCTACACACCCAGACCATTTCTCTATGCCTTTACTCATGCTGTTTCCTCTACCAGGAATTCCCATCTCACATCCTTCTCTTACCAACTCCTATCTCCCAGGAGGTTTAGTACGAATGTCTTCCATCCTTCTCCTACTCTCCCATTCCTGGCATGAGTTTGCTGGTCCAGCATGCTCTGCTCTCAACCACTACATCAGTTCTGTTTTATGTCTGCTACCCTTCCACCAGACTACTGGCTCCTTAAGAGCAGGGATTGTTTCTTGGATTGTAGTACATAGTGTCACCCCAAAATTCATGTCTACCTAGACCTATAGATGTGACCTTAATTGGAGATAAGACCTTTTCAGGTACAATTAGTTAAGATAAGATCATGTTGGAGTAGGATGGGCTCTAAACCCAATATGATTAGTGTCCTTTTAAGAAAAGAAAAATTTGGAAACAAAGACATCCAAAAGAGAATGTATTTGAGGACGGAAACAGATTGGAGTGATGACTCTACAAACCAAGGAACACCTAGGATTGCCAGACACCACCAGAAGTTAGAAAAGATATGCTCTGTCCACAAAGTAGAAAACAGATTGGAGTCAGAGAAATTCTGACATTTATGATGCTGTAACAAGAGCCCTGGTAAGAGATAATGGTGACCCAAACAAAGGAAATGGCTGTGGAGATAGGGAAAAAAGTTCAGATTCAAGAAGTATTTAAGATGAATATAGCAGGTTGAAATATATACTGCCATAACTGAAATGTGCAGAAACATGACTTTCTTTATCTCTCTATACTGACCTGAACTTTGTTCTTGTGGTGGTTTTGTTAAAATGTCCTCAAAATGTAAACCAAACTTAATGATTTTCTTCTAATGAATAGGATGTGACAGAAGTAATGCTACTTAACTTCCAAGGCTAGATTATATAAGAAACTCACTCTCTCTCTCGCTCCCTCTCTCTCTCTCCTCTCTCTCTCTCTCTCTCTCTCTACACACACACACACACACACACACACACACACACACACACACACACACACACTTCCTCTTCCTATTCCTCCCTTCTTCCTTCCCTCTCAATTGCTTGCTCTGGGGAAAGCCCCCTGGCATGCCACGAGGACACTTAGGCATCATTGAGAAGAGCCCCACATGGAGAGAAATGATCTATCTCATCAACAGCCAGCACCAACTTGCCAGCCATGTGAGGACACCACCTTGGAAGCAGATCCTCAGACCCAGTGAAGTCTTCAGATCATTCTAGCCCTAAGCCTTTGGGTTTTCCAGCTGTGGCCACAGTCATCACATGGCAAAGACAAGCTGTCCCTGCTGTGTCTTTTTTGAATTCCTGACCAACAGAAACTGTGATAGATAATAAAAGTTACTGCTGTTCTAAACCATTAACTTTTGAAGTCATTTGTTAGGCAACAAGAGATAACTAGTACAGTCCTTAAGCCCTATTTCTCCTGATAACAGAGGACATGTCATCTTGCTAAATAAAGGTAACTGAATTGAGAGACAAAGAAAAAGCCCAACAGCCCCTTCTAAACTCTGTTTCATGCCTCTCTGAGCTTCTCCAGCTTCCCAGGAGGGGAGTGCCTTCCTGTATTATATGGCAACTATCCTCAAGTCTTTGCCCTGTGGTTCTTTTTTTCATTCGCATATTAATTTAGTCATTTAAAGTCCATTCTTGATCTCCACTATGTGCCAAGCATTTGCTAGATTTGAAAGATACAGAGAAAATTTCCACTACTTGTGGAGTGAAAACTAAGAGGCACCAGCATACACAAATAATTATAGTAAAGTCTTTCATATAAAGTACAAAAATCAGAATGCACACAGGTTTAGTAGTAATGTGGAAGACCGAATGATTATCACCTCTCCCTAGAAGTCCTAGAACAGGGGAGGTTTGATCTCCCCTGGATAAAAAAAAATAAATGGATATTCCCCAGGAGAAGAATACAATAACCTAGACTGGAGTAACAGAAATGGAAATAGAAGTAACAGGATTTATTTAAAGAGAGAGAGGCATTGTTAAAATGCGTAGTATTAGACAATTTATATGAGCTCATCTGTACCCTGGGGACAATTATAATACCCCTTTCTGGGGTTGTTGAGTGTGTTATATGAGATATATCAAACAGTGCTCAACACATAGTAAACTACCAAGTAAGCACAATGTTAACTATTATTACTCATTAAATCTTCAAATTAATATTAGAAGAACTACATTAGAATAAACGTTTAGTCACATAGACAGGTTTTGCACATGGAGAAAGATAAATTCAACACTTCAGCAACTACTACACCCCTAGACATTCTCTGATTAACTTTTTAAAATTTACTTTTCAATTACAGTTGACACACAAAATATATTCGTTTCAGGTTTACAACATCATAACTAGACATTTATATACCTTACGAAGTGATCACCCTAAGTCTAGTACCCATCTGACTTATGGTTAACTTTTAAATATTCAATGATTAGTCCTGATCATGCCAACCACTTTGCTCATAGACTATTATATCCACATCTGCTTTGAGTTGAAAAACCCATTCCACAACCCAGTTGACTTCTTTGTTCTAGGCTGCAGCCACCCCCTCCTCAGAGGCTTCAATGACATTGACTCAGTTGGCGCAGACTACTCTGCACAAAACATATCAGTTTAATGTTTCAAAAACATTATTTAGTCTCTTAGGAAACTGGCAGGACTCAGAAATGAGGTTTGAGGGGTGGGGGATGAGAGAGGGTTTAGAACCAAGGGGCTTGATTTATAGAAAGGTTTTGTCACCAAGCTGAACAGGATGTGCCCACTCCATCCAAAGCCAAACACCGAACATGGAAACTTGCATGAAGAACTAAGTTGCCTTATTCGCAGGGAGCCAAGCAAGGAAAACAGGAAGCTATCACTTAAAACCTGACCTTACTGATGGCTTTTTTTTTTTTAACCGATAGCTTTTAATCAAGGGTTTTTTTTTTTAAAGCAAAGATTGAGAGTTAGAAGTTAGGATTAACAGGCTGCTATTCAGCAGCACCAGCAGTGTGGGTTTTGATTAGAGAGCTTGGAACTTGTCCAAGCTCTCTAATGGTAAGATATGGTAAGATATGGTAAGGGACTTCTGCACCAGATCCTCCTATACAAAAAACTGTTTGCTTCTGAAGGGGTTCCGGTGTTCAAGTTCTGATCACGCCCCAGTCCTTTGGTCCCTGGAAGTAAGGGGCTGCTGAGGGGAGAAGACTTTGGTTCCAGTTGCAGCTGGAGGTCAAAGTTCTCTCCTCTGCATGTGCTTTGACTGCATGACTTGCTATTTGGGTCTCCAAAAGGCAACTCAGTATCCTTGCTATCTTGTTAGAAATAGATAGGACAATTTTGAGCAGATTCTGTGGTTACAGTTTGTCATTTAGGAAACTTTTTTGTTCCTCCTAGGAAAAAATAAGACATCCTGCTAAACTATTCCACTTGGTGGGAAATAGGATGGCATATATTTACTGAGCACCTACTCTGTTCCAGGCTCTGTTCAAAGGAGTTCCCCTAACTACTGGGACATTTCTGCTACTGTGACTTTCACCTGAGGCAATTCATGAGGACTTTACCTGGGGGTAGAAGCTCTCAAGAAGTTAGAGAGTGAGGTTATTGTGACATACAAGTTAGAAATGTGCACCTCTACTTCTACCAGGTTTCTTAGCTTTCAAAACCTGCCTTTTGGACAGTTGATTCCACTCTTCTTATTTTCTATCTTTTTAAAAATACAGTTAAATTTGAAAATAACAGTCTGTGGCCATGTCCAGAGAACCAAAGAAAGGACTTAAGTTCAGCCTGAGCTCCAGTTAAAAGAGAGAAGCTGTCCCTCTACCTCTGGGGCACTGGTTCTCAAGGGGATGGGAGACAACAGGGAGGATCTTTGGCTGCTGAGGAGTCCTCCGAAAATAAGAGAATGGGTTCCTGATTCCCCTAGTTTGTTGAGTGGTTCAGCTGTTATTCCCTTCCTGACCTGAGGGATGCACAAGAGCCCCCTCCTTGCCCTTTCAATATCTCTCTTGTCACTTGAACTAGTCTGAGTTTTTATTTCTGTTACTTTCAGGTCACTACCTCTGACTAGGAGAACATCTTAGCTCAATGACATGATTCCAAGAGTAGAATTCTTCTGGGCAGAGAAGAACAACAACAAATAAAAAAACACCCCCAGAAGCTCATGATCTTTTCAGTCTTCCTCACATCAGGCCACTTACTCCTTTGTTCATTCCACAAATAACTATTAAGTGCTTACTGTGTGCCAGGCAAAGAATAAAAATGAATAGATAAAGACACAGCCCCTATTCTAAGGAGCTCCCTTCTGGTGGGGAGACAGATAAGTAGGCTGGGTGAGCCCTACAGGGGATAACAGCAAGAGCCCCAATTCTGGAATTCCCCCTTCCAAGGCACCAGCTAGGCCAGTTAAAATTAACTCCACCAATTAAAAGCATCTTAGGAGACAATGTGCATGTCTTCCTCTTTATTTTTAATTATAGGGCCTGGGCTAAAGTTGTCAAACCATTTATAATTAAAGAAATCTGAGCAAGAGGCCTAGAGAGAGAAAGAGAAGGGGTGGAAAAGATGGGGGCTCCCTGCCCAGCCCCTCCCCACTCCTCTGGTTCTGGCCCCAGGCTCATCTGCCCCACCCCTTCCCCTGGTTTTGTGATAGGCTGCTGCCCCACTAATGGACTGGGTGGATGAGAAAGCACTCTCTACTCACTGTACTCTCCCCTACCCCTCAGTGTGCACTCTGATTATAGTCATTAGAAAGTCACCCTGAGTGACAGGAAGATAGGAGGATGGAACATCAGTAGCCTGGAAGGTGGGAGGTGGCTGCATGGTGAGGCAGGACCATCTCAGGCAGGAGATCAGAGCCTGGAGAAAAATCAGGGGCTCAGGCTTCCTGTCTTCTCCCTGCAGGGAAAAATTCATCTCCCCAATAAAACAGCCCACAGTTGGCATAGCTAGAACTGTGTGAGTTGGCAGTGAGAGGCAGCTGGCACAGCGAATGGGGCTCTAGACAAAGGGTGAGGGTGTCCATTAACCTTCCCTTCAGGCACCAGCTTGGCTTCACTATGCCCTGCAACACAGACTTGCAGCAAGGCCCACTCATGGCTCTTCCTGTAGGCCAGCAACCAAGCAAGGGTTTGTGGGGAAAAACACTAAAGCAAACCTGTTGCCAGATGTAAAGTAATCTGTCAACTTGATCTGATGCAGGACAGGGCTAATTTACCCAAGTTGGTGGGGAGACCAAGCCCTACTCTGAGAGAAGAAGAGGGTCCTTTGGCGGAGAGTGTAGAAAGAATTCAACACACAAACCAAAATTAGAGTCAAAAGGAAGGTTTATTAGAAAAGGGGTCAATACTCCACAGAGTATGGTCTCCTCTCAGAGGTAGGTAGGGAGAGGGACTAAGAGAGGAAGGACAGTGAGAGAGACAGTAAAGAGTACCAAGAGAGCAGGGAGAAGGACAGTGAGAGGGACCTTGATGGTTCTGGAGGGATTCAGTTTACATAATTCTTTAGAAACCGTTTCCTTTGATATGGACATTCAATGAGTAAGGGGAAGAGGCAGGGGATGTAGTGTGAAAAGGTAACAAAATGTAGAGTGAAAGACCTGCTGGCAGTTCTTGGCCTAATCAGCCTACTGCAGTCTCTGAATGCAGCTTGATTTAACATTTTAGTTCTCTTGCCTCCTCCCTACATTAAAAGGGTGGGGGATTTAAGAAGCTTCACTTTTCTCCAGGAACACAGGGCAAAGTCAAGTGTTAACTGTAAGGTTATTATTGGGAGAGCACTCCCGGGGCAGCGAGGCTCTCGGGTCCAGAGAGGAGAGGGGCCAGAGAAGTCACGCCCAAGGGTGGGAGGGCGTGGATTTTATGGGTTACCTGGGGGTAGAGGTGCAGGGTGGGGAACATGAATCGTTAATCGAATGCTAATTGAGCCTCAGGATGAGGGTGGTGACAGGGCTTTAGGGTGGGCCCTATTCAGGTCTGGATTCCTAGTATCAAGCTGGGGAGTCTCCAGGCCTGCACCTGGCTGGCCCTTCCCCCGCCAACCTAACATTAACACTGTCACCGGCTGCTGTAGGCTGGGGTGTGAGGTGGAAAGAAGAGGTTGGTTGTTTCCTAATTCCCCTGTCGCCCACCTAAGAAGGGGTAGAGCTGGAGATCAGGAGGTGAAGCCCTGGTCTTGCCTGGTGAGTTGGAGGCCATGGTGCTAGGAGGCTCACAGCCTGCTTGGCCTCTCCACCACACCTACCTTTGGCCTAGGTAGACAGTGTGGCGGAGACCTTAGGCTTCTGGGCTACCACATGGACCACCCTCTCTGTTACACGAGCTTCCCTGAACCACAGGAAGAGGTAGAGCCTTGGTTCTGTGTCTGAGCAGAAGATAGAGGTGGGAGCCCCAAATCCCACTAAGTTAATGTCAGGAGGCAAGAGAACTAAAATGTTAAATCAAGCTGCTTTCAGAGACTGCAGTAGGCTGATCAGCCCTGCAGCCAGGCCAGGAGGACATCTGCAGAACAAAGGAAGATTTCTCCTGGAATTGCTGACAACACATTCCCCATACCTGTGAAGGGGAAACAGGAAAAATAGGAGTCTTTGAATAGCTGCCCTACACAAAATAAAATCATTCCCTATAGCTAAAACCGTGGGGAACCTATGGATTAAAAGCTGGGAACTGCTAGCAGGACTTTCACTCTACGTACTTTCCGTTTATTTTTTCACACCTTGTACTCTTCTTCCTCACCAAAGTCCATAACAAAGGAAATGGGTTAACAAAATCTTTATAACTCACAGGAACAAAAGAATGATAAAAACTGAATTGCCCAAACACTCAGGGTCCCTCTTACTATCTTTCTCTCAGTATTCTTTACTCTGTCTCTCTCACTGTCCTTCCTCTCTTAGTCCCTCTCCCTCCCTACCTCTAAGAGGAGACCACACTCTGTGGAGTGTTGACCCCTTTTCTAATAAACTTTCCTTTTGACTCTAACTTTGGTTGGTGTGTTGAATTTTTTCTACACTCTTCACCAAAGGACCCTCTTCTCTCAGGACAGGGTTTGGTCTCTCTCCCCTCACTCAGGTGGAATTTGCCCTGTCCTGCATGACTTTCCCATGCAGGAAAAGGCTTACTGCAGACCCACACTTCTCCATATGATTCACATCAGACTCCAAAATGACCCGTGACCTCCTTGTTTACCTGTGACAACTCTAGGCACAGAATCTGAAAATTTCCACTTTTCTCATAAATAATTGTTGTGCGGCGTTTCAAGACCCCCACGAAGGACAGAGTGTTGGGAGCCAAAAGACCCTCATCCTGACCGCCCAGCCCCCCGGCATAGAACCTGGCCGTTAACAATCTAAAGAATGCAGGAGCAGACAATGTCCCAGGAAATAGATAACCACAGAATGTATTAACATACCCGCCGGATAAGGAAGGACCTACTGAATGGCTGTGGACCTGCCCAAGGAGCCCCTCTCCTCCTTGTTCCTCTTTTCACTTCTAACCTTTGTACCCCCTAACCCCATCAACCAAGGACCAATGAAATTGTAACAAGTATCCCCCTGCCTAGTCAGTCCTGCCCCCCTTTGTTCTTCTGTATAAATATACCCGCTCTGAAATAAAAAATTTGAGGCTTGATCAGAATACTGTCTTGCCTCCGCTCCTTTTTCTCGCCCGTTTCTCTTTCAGGCTGGACCCTCTTCGAGCCCGCGAATAACTAGGTCCCGCGGGTCGGGACAACAGAGACCTCCAGATAAGGTGTTAACAGCAAGCGCTTTATTCACAGATTCGAACCCAGGCCCCCACCAAGGGCGAGAGCCCCGAGACCCCCTTTCCCCTGAGTTTTATACCCTCTCGGGGGGTGGTTACGTGACCTTCTCCCTGATCGGTGGGACTCAGGTGCGTCATTGCAGTTACATGCGTAAGCCAAGCGGAAGGTGTGGGAGCTATTTTCCGTTAACATTTTCTTCTATTACTGTTACTGGCATTGTTGGGCAACTTCTTCTATTGTCCCTTGCGGGCTGCTGGCTAGGCCAGGGGCTAGGCCAGGTGTTAGCTGCAGGGTTAGATGGAAAATTTCTATAGGGGGATTATCTTAAAGGCCTAGGGACAAGGTTTAAAACAGCCTTTTACAATAATGAGCCAAACCATTTCTCCCCTCCAGCCAGTCTTAACAAAATGCCTGCGAACTTAACCTGACCAAACTTTAGTGAGGCTGCTCTCCCCTGAAGCCTGACCCACCTACAGCCTAAGCCACCCTGGGAACACAGAGACCCTTGTTAACAGCCTTTTCTTGTAATCTGCCGGCCTCAGGGAAAAACGCTCCCTTTCAGGCTACCTGTTTATCCCATTCCCCACACCTCGTTTCTTCAATCCTTGCTCACTTTTCTCTATTTAAAAAAAAAAAAAAAAGGCTTTTTTCTTATCTGACCTTTAAGACACTCAAGTCCTCTCTACTGCAGTAGTCCATTCTCCAACTGCAACTATTCTTTTTGAATAAAATCTCTCCCCACTTAAGCCTGATTGGTTTTTTTATTTGACACCAGCCCAGGAACAAAGACCCATCCTCCTTGAAATTGCCTCTCCTAGGCAGTCCACCCCCAGTGACCTCCAGGTGATTTACATGCCTTAGCAGCTCTGCAGGTTATCAGGTTAACAGTAAAGGATGGAAACTCCCATCTCTCTGCTCCCAGCAAGCTTCCAGACTCTCCCTGTCAGAGACTTACTGGTTAGTAACAAAAGCAGCCATACCTTGAATGCTAGCTGACTATGTGACAAGCTCTATGCTAAATATTCATTTGCATTTGCTCAAACCTTGTGAGCTGGGTGCTATTATTGTCCCCATTTCTCAGATAAGAAAATTAACATTCATAGTGATGAGTAGTAAATAGGGCACCTGAGTGAGAATATAACTGTTGCCCTCAGCCACAGGATGGCAGCTTCATGAGTATAATTTTCTCCTTGCCGCATAGATTCGTTCTGAGGACTAAACGTATGTGTATAGTGCTAAGAACAATGTGTGGCACATCTTGAGTTCTATGTAAATACTAGCTGTTATTACTGTTACTACTTGTTGTATGGCGTTTCGAGACCCCCACGAAGGACAGAAACCTCCAGATAAGATGTTACAGTAAGCGCTTTATTCACGGATAAGATGTTACAGCATGCTCTTTATTTACGGATTCGAACCCGGGCCCCCACCAAGGGCGAGAGCCCTGAGACCCCCTTTCCCTTGAGTTTTATACCCTCTCGGGGGGGTGGTTACGTGACTTTTTCCCTGATCGGTGGGACTCAGGTGCGTCATTGCAGTTACATGCGTAAGCCAAGCGGAAGTGGGTGAGCTATTTTCTCCGTTAACATTTTTCTTTAATTACTGTTACTGGCATTGTTGGGTAACCTTTTCTTATTGTCCCTTGCGGCTGCTGGCTAGGCCAGGGGCTAGGCCAGGTGTTAGCTGCAGGGTGAAATGGAAAAGTCCTATAGGGGGATTATCTTAAAGGGCCAGGGACAAGATTTGAAACAGCCTTCTACACTACTCTGATGGTAATAGCCTGTGCCACCATGTCAAAAATGGGCAGTGCTAGGTTAAGTACCCAAAGTCATACAACTGAATTGTATCTACTTCTAATATGCTATATATTTTACTTCCATATACTTCCACTGTTTAGTTATTTTGTTCACTGTTTATTGGCTCCCCAACTGGAATGTGAGCTTCACAAAGGCAGGGATCTCTCTTTTATTCACTGTTGTTAGTTCACCTAAAATGCACAGGGTGCTCAAAAAAATATTGTCAGATGAATGAACAAATAAAAGAATTCCAAGGCTTGTGCTCCTAACCATTATGCTATAAGGCAGCCTTCTGGTCGTAGACCTACAGACTGCTTTGAAAGTCAGCCTATACAATTCCTGACTCAGAAGGTAAAAAAACTACCCAGTCTTTCTAGCCCCATTAGTAATAATCACTTTACTTATATATGGACTTTGTTGGTTTCCTGAAAACTTTCACATGCATCACCTGGTGGTTTGAACCACTATGGATGTTTTATTATCTCCATTTATATAAAGGGAAATGAGACCAGAGAGGAAAACTTACCTGTTGGCCTGTCCCTTTCCCAGCCCCCACCCTCACCCCCACTCCACAGTCTCTAGTCTTCACTCCCACGAGCTAGTGGCCATGCCATGAGAGTCGCTACTCTGTTAGGCTAATTATCCTGTTAAATCGAGCTGGCATATTTTTGCCGCACATGATCTGCCAGTTTATTTTTAACCACCTCTCCTTAATGGTATCAGCCTGTTACTCGGGAAGCTCCCGGCTCTGAGGTGCTCCCCAATTTACAATTGCAATTATTATCTCCGACAGAAACACATGCAGCTGGCATCGATTTTAAGCAATATTTTGATCATAATAATTTAAAAAGTAACTTATGGCATGCACACATTAGGTAAATTAATGTTATTCCAAGCAAGGTTCTGCTAAAAGGCATGCAAGGGAGACAGGAGTGAAACAGGAAATGGTGCTCATAATCTCTTAAGGGCCTGGAAGTCTGTCTCCAGCACAGGTTTGCTTGCTGGGCTCACAAATTAATTTACACATTGAGTTTAATATCTGTGTGTTCTTCAGGTTGCATACTGCCTGTTCCTGCCCCTTCCTCTTGACAAGCATGTGAAATTGATGGTTATTAAAGTATATGTATATAAACAAGCACATTTTCTGTCACTGCTCCACAGGCAGTGAAAGGCAGGCAACAGGCAGCTGAAAGGCTGTTGGCATCTCTCTCTAACTTGTTCTAGACCCAAATGAGAGCAGAACTTGAGAGCTTGGGACTGGGATGGAAAATGACAAGGACTTCTGACATCCTTCCTTCTAGCACACACAGAGCACACACAGGCAGGTGCATGTTTGTATACAGACCTGCACCCATGCAGGCATTCATACCCAGGCACTATACACACACACACACACACACACACACACACACACACACACACCAACAGAAGATTCAAAGCCACACACACACCCTCACACATCCATCCACAGACCAATTCATACAATTTACACACATTTATATACATCTTACATACGACTCATAATCACAAAACATGTTTTTCATACAAACTCACATACATGCACTCACATGCATAGACAGGTACCTCCACACACAAACAGACCTGTCCCCAGACACACAATTCATGACCACAGACATCCTCATAACTCTATCCACATAAAACTCACATGCATGCACACATAAACGTACACACACGTCTGCATGCATACCTTGATGCACAGGCACCACATACACAACTATCTGATCATAGACACAAGATTCATAATCACAAACAAGGCCTGCACACAGTCACACAACTGTGAAACTCAGAAACATGCACACACACTGATACACACATTCTCTCACACACACTGCCTTCTTGCTTCACAAGCAGAGAAAAAATATACACATACACAAACTTGCACACCAATCCAGCTACTTATCTCTTTTCTGAAACACACCAGGGTCTCCAGTTTGTTCTGGGCTGTCCTCTTCATACCCTCACTTGAGTGAGTACACAAATGGCTGAGGGTAAAGGAGGGGAAATGGGCAAGTTCCATTGTCTTTCAGAAAGATTACCTTTTTTTTTTTATGATAATCATCACTACATTTGGAACTGGTAAAAAAAATCTATCTTTTTAATACTAAAAAGATGTCTTAATAAAAAATAAAGTATCGATTTACCATCTAGGCTAAAAGATACAGGGCCTTTGACATGATAGAATTGAGCTCCCAGGTGTCTCAGTCAGATGCCTGGATTCAAATCCCAGCTCCACCACTTGTAATGAAATGACCTTGGAAAGTATTCAATTTCAGTTTCCTCATTGTACCTCTCCTACTTCGTAGAACTGTCATAGGACCAAATGAGAAAAGGAGCTGAGCACAGCACCTGGCAGAGGGTGTGAGCTCCGCACATCTCATTTGCTGTTGTTTTTGTTGATAACATTATCTTGAAGCCCAAGGTTTCTCCCCAATCTGAACTGGCCACTTCCTTCTCTTGTCATCTTGCCTGACTTCTCTTTCTCTGATTCTTCTGTCCTCTACCCCAGAGTGCTCAGTCCCCTAGACTCTCTGCTCTTGTCTGTCCACACATCTTTTTCAGAGGCAACATCCACTCCTATCACCTAATAGGGTGAATTATGGAAAGCTATGTAATTTAGAGGCAAAAGACCAGAGTTTTGATCATGCACCCATGGGTTATTTAATCTCTTGAGAACCTTAGTTTCCCCATCAATAAAATGGGGATAATAATGCCTGCTATTTCCAACTCACAAGGCTGAATGAAGTTGGGTCTAAGCAAGTACTCTGAATCTGCAAAGCCCAAGAAACACAGTGGGCTTTGTTCCATCATCTTGAGTTCTCTAGACTTGAAATTCCTCCTCTCCCAATTGCCAATAAGTCTTTTATATCTACAGACCCCTCCCTCTGCCCACTTATACTTCCAAAACCCAACCACCTCCCCCCACCACACCTCTGCTTGAATTCCTATTTCTCCCCATAACTCCATCCTCTCACATCCAAAGTCTCCATCACCATGGACTCCCCTCTCCATTCCTTTCTTCTAGTCACTACCATGCTCTTTTCTTTCAATTTTCAAACCTTTTTTTCTTTCCCTCCTTCCATCTCCACTACTACCACTCAAGCCCATCACTGGTTTTCTGCAAAGTCACTAGCTGGTTTCCTGCCTCCAGCATCTTCTGTGGTCCTGTCCTGCCAGGACACTTCACCTCTTTTAGGCATATAGGAAACAACATTCATTCACTCCAGCTTTCCAGGTAAAGTCCAGATCCTTCTGCTTGGCTTTTAGTCTCCCCCACAATACACCTTATTTTTCACTTGTGAGCAAAGTCCAGGTGGGCATTTCACCCAATCAGAGCAAAGAACATGCTAAATACAACTCCCTGAACCTTTCCTATGGCCATTCCCTCCTGCTGCCCCCCCCCCCCATCACAGCCTACAGAATCCCTGGCCTAGGGTTGTTCCTTTAAAACATTTTTATTATGAAAAATCACAGGCATACAAAAAATATAATAATGTAACAAATTTCATGCACTCCCATTTTTAGTTTTACATTTTGAATTTATCAGTGTTATGTATATACATAGTTTAAAGAATTACATAATTCAAGTGGCTTTGAATTCAGCAAAACACAACAACAGTCTCCTGCTTTCCATTCCCCCCGTGGAGGTAACCACGCCCTAGAGGCAGCTACCTGCAATGCTTTCAGCTGAATCTTTTGATACTCACCTCCACATCTTTTAAAAATATGCTTATATTGCTATTTCTTTGTTTTTCCATTTTTGGTATTATCTACTGACTTTCCACTACACAAACTAAGGATTTGGCTCTTTTCCCCTTCCTGTCACATCATTCTCTCGCACGCATGCAGGTAAACACACACACACACACACACACACACACACACACACACACACACACACACTTCTAACGCCCCCCCCCCGTCCTGACAATTTATATTATAATTTTTGTTAGATCAGTAGTTAAATGATTCTGATCATAAAGATGCCATTCTGATGTTTGATCCTTTGTAGGAAGCTTGTAGAATTTTCTTGATTCTCAGTGTTCTGAAATTACACAATGTTGTGCCTTGGTGTGGCCTCTTTTACACTATTAGTGCTTGGTGGGTTTTCATTCTGGAAACTCAGTATTCTTCAAGCCCGGACCATTCTTGATTCAGGTTCCTTCTTCCTCCCTTCTATTTCCTCTTTCTGGAAACACTGGTTCACATAGAGGACCTCCTGGACCGTTCTTCAGATTTTCTTATCTTTTCTATTTTCAATCTCTTTGTCTTCTTGTTCTACATTCTGGGAGATTTCCTGGAGTTTATCTTCTACTGCTTTAGTGAATTTTTTTATTTCTCCTACCATATTTTTTATTTCCAATGAAGATGAATTTTCCATTCAAATGGCTAACCTTCTTTCTAGACATAAAATGTCTGTCTTCCCACTGAGTTTCTTAAGAGATTCCTTTTCTTATCCTTTTCTTTCTTTCTTTTTTCCCCCTTAAAAAAAATAAACAGCAAATGGCACAATAGGATATGGTAAAAGCTTCTTAATATTTATGACTGGACTGCACCTTCATGCTCTTAAATTTAATTTCTCTTCTCTAGCTTTGACAAATGGGCATTCAACAAATAAATACTTAACAAATATTTACTCTTTGCCAGGTAATATCAGACATGCTGCAGAGATCAAACCTGACTGAGTTAAAATAGCTACAGTGCTATGAGCTCACTACTTCCCAAAGCAGCTCACCTGTTGCCAAGAAGCTTCTGAAACCTGGTTCACCTTTACTCCTTCTGGGTGGTCCAAATTTCTCCTGGCAGAGCCTCCCTCTTCTAGACTCGAAAAAACCTCCATTTAAATAAAGATGACCTGTGATTCTGTCTTCCTCATACTTTTCTTCTTCAACCACCCATATTCATTTCTTTCAGCTGCTCCTCCTGTGATACTTTCACCAACCCTTAGCACTCTCATCGTCTGTGAGTAGAAAGGTGCATTCAAATAAAAAAATATACATACTTGGTCTTTGTCCTAGGTTCTTGGGAAAGAACTTCAAATTTGAAATTTTCTGAATGATAGGAATATCTTTTGTTATTCATAACATGCTTTTTTCAACCACACCTGAGTTTATGCTAGTGAGGTGACTCAAAGAAGGTCCCTAGATAGTTTCTGAATAAGAGCTTGGCTGTTCATCAGGAAAACCAACCACGGAATTAAAGGATTGGAACCTTCAGCCCCCTACCGTGACCTCCAGGGAAGAGAGAGGGGATAGAGATTGAGCTCAATGGAGTGACCAATGGTTTAATCAGTCATGCCTATGGTGTAATGAAACTGCTTTAAAAACTCTGAACAATGAGGCTCAGAGAGCTTCCTGGTCAGTGAGCATATCAATGTAGAGGTATGAGGAGGGTGGTACACCCTAACTCCATGAAACAGAGGCTCTTGTGCTCTGGGACCCTTCCAGACTTTGCCCTAGATTCCTGCTCATCTGGCTATTCATTTGTATGCTTAATAACAAAACATAACTGAGTTCTGTGAGTCATTCTAGAAAATTGTTTAACATGAAGATGGGGGTAGCTGTGGAAACTCCTGAATTTATAGCTGGCCAGGAAAAAGTGTGAGTGGCTTGGGGAAACTCAGGATTTGCAGCTGATATTTGAAGTAGAGGCAATCTTATGGGACTGAGCCCCTTAACCTGTGGGGTCTGTGCTAACTCCAGGTACTTAGTTTCAGAATTAAATTGTATTGTTGGACATCCACCTGGTGTTAGATAACTGGTGTTGAAAGGTAGAAGATGAGCTTGCCATGATTCCCAGCATCCTTTTGTCCCTCCCTCCCAACCTCACATGTTCCCTGCCCAGGTGAAAAGATCTCTATTTCCCCAAGGAGACCCATTGTTTGATGGGAGGGCATGGGGGTAAACAGCCTTCTTCCTTCTAAACTTGTGTGTATGACAGTCTGTGTTGCCTATTATTTCCCTGTTTGAAGAGCTACCTTATTATCTTGATTATAGTGTGAAACCCTTCAGGCTTCTCTTAAGTCCTATACATGTCCAGCTCTGGATGGGCACCCAAGTGATGCTCAATAGTGTTAGTTGGCGTGGGTTGGCTTGGTTGGTGTTAACTTACCTTGTGAAGAGACCATCCTTGCTCCAGCTTCCTTCCTTCTGCAGGCTTCCATGAAAGTTTTCTTGAGTGTTCAGAGAGTCCTCACCTGGCTTAGGTCCTACACTTCCTTCCTCAAGTCTAAGTTTCCTGGTGAATGGGAAAAGACCCATGTAGATAAGCATCACACCCCAAGTTTTTATTGGTTGGTGTTGTTTTGCCCTTCACCATGGACAATGCACCTGTATGGGTGGGTGTTCATTTGATAAATCATGTACACTCTGAGATACAGTGACTTGGCCAGGCTCTCCCTTCTTGCTACATAGGAGTGGGAAGAGCAATAATAACTCACATCTGCACATCACTCTGCTGATTATCAAGTCATCTTCCATTCCAAAGCTCACTTAACCCTCAAATCCAATGTTTGTCTCACCATTATAAGTATTTTATAGATGAAAAAATTAAGGCTAATAAAGTTAGGGGCAGTTACCAAATGCAAAGGACTCAGGTTTTCTGACTGCACATCTCATGAATCTGTCCCATCATGCCATGATCCATCTGAGGACAGAGGGGTCTACAGTGGATGAGCAGGAGAAGAGTGCGGCATCCTTCAGTCCCCCTTTTCTCTAATCACCCTTCTGCCCCTCAAGCTGCAATCCCTCCCTCTCAGACTCCAAACCACAGGCCCACTAATGTGCCTCTGCCAAGCACAGTTGAGGGGGTAAGGGAAGGCAGGGAGAGCCAGAAGCTAGAAGCATGTGCATCCATTAACTGACAACCTCCCTAGAAGAATGTCATTGGGGATTGGTAGGGGGAAACTGCTGACATTAGGCTACAGCAACACCCTCCTTCCTTCCTTCCAGCCCTTCCCTAGGCTCTGCCTCTGTAATTTGCTCTCCCAAATTGTCCCAAAAGAGGCCATTTTTAGGCTTATTCAGAATAGGACAAGGAAGGGACTTCCTCTATCCCTTCTGGGCAAGGAGAAACAGAGTATGCTGCCCTCAGGGATCTCTGGACTCAGCCTAAGCTGAGTGCATCCCACCAACCTGCAGCAAGGGGTAGGAGATGGAAAGACCACTTGGGCTACTTGCTTCACCTCCAGAGTCTCAACAGAGTCACCTCATCTAATGGCAGAGGAAGTGCTTCCTGAGACCAAGGAAGAAAGCCCAAAGATAAATTGTAAAAGTCTTAGATTACTTAAAAACAAAACCTTCATAAAAGATGACCCAGGAATTTCCACATGATGTCATCCAGTAATTTATTTTATAATACAGATGTAAATGACCCCTAGAGAGACTTTGCTAGAAAACATAGTGAGGGAACACAGAACATGAAGACATTAAGCCCTATGTGGTTCAGGAAAGAGTGTGACATAGGAAGGAGAGCTACAAGTATTGAAGAAAATTTCTCCTGACATATCTTTTTGAAGATTGCCTTAATATCTACGTCCCAATTTCTTCCTTGTGATATGTCAGAATGAGCTGGTAACATCTTTTACCACCCTAACTTCCTTATGATCATGATATTTTTTTCTACCTACATCATGTTTTAAGCCAATGGATATTTTTAACTGTCCCTTCTCTTTCAGCTTTCTCATCCTAGAGCTGGCCTTGTTCCTTGAGTGGCATGGGAAACATCCATCCACCACTGCATGGGAGGAAGCTGGGCATGGGAGGAAGATTTGGTAAAGAAATGGTAAAAGTCAACTGGGCTGGGAGCTAGAAAGTAGATGACTTGGGAAGAAATCTTGAGTAAGACCAGATGGAAAAGGCAATCATCTCCTGAACTGTGCATGTAAATTATCCACACTGTGTTTCGCTAGATGCAAATTGCCCATATTCATGTTGAGAACATATTCCCTCCATCCTATGGCTTCTAAGAACTCAGGAGGAGTCATGCATGCAATCTCAAAAAAAAAACAAAAACAAAAAACAAAAAACAAAAAACAACTCTCATGGAATAAGAGGGGCAGGCAATTCTGGGGAACCTGGTGTTTCCATTGGGCTATCCTGGATGTGCACAGGAAGACCCTTGAGGGCTGACAGGAAGGACGGTGAGGAATTTTCAGATGCAACTCTGGCTGCCTCTTAGTTGGAGGCGTCCCAGATCTTCCAGGCCTGGAGAAACTGGTCTTACATGCCACTTCATCCAAAAGAGCTTGGATTAGCCACCTCAACACTCCACTGACTTGGTTTCAATTTCCCACTGGGGCTATGCAGGAGGACAGGGCCACTATGCAACCTAGAAAGCAATTTCATGGACCTTGTCACCCAGTTTTTCCTAAGGAATCTCCAGAACTACAGAATGACAGGGCTGGATGAAATTGACCCCCCAACCTCACCCAGCCCGTGTGCTACAGTTGAAGAAGCCAAGGCCAAGAGACTTGCCCAGGTACAAATGGTCATCAGAAATGCCAATATCTGACCCTAGTCCCACTCCTCACTCCCACCCCTAAAACTACTGCTTGAACAGTGGGCTTCTGAGGTACTGGTCCCTGAAGTCGAGCTCTGGCTTGGCTCAGCAGTGCTCTTGCAACCCCCCATAGTCCATGTATTAGGGGCCCTTGACATGAGCTCTAGGTGGGCATGAAAAGCTGCTAGAGCCCCGACCCTCCCACTCCCAGGCTGGGCCAGGCTCTAGCCCCTGCTGTACCATGATAGCTATCGGCTCCTGCCAAAGAAGGTGGTAGCCATGTTTTAGCTTCTTTCCTTGTTTGGAAAGATCAGGCTCAGTTGAGGCTGGAGGAAAAGCCAGACTGACAGGTTGTAATCAGACTCTGCTCCGGAGCAGTCTCAGGAAGCCTGACTGGCTGCTGGGAGCTGCGCTCTGCCTCTGCACCCCAGCTCTGCACCCACCCTGAAGGACCCCGTACAGGCCTCCTCCTCCAGGCACTACAGGCCTCCACCACCCTCCAGACCCCAGCAAAAGTCCCTGGACATTCCTTTGCCTCAGACAGACCCTAAACAAACCCACACAGGCAGCTCTTGGCCCTTCCCCATGGGCAGTCCTTCCTGACATCTAACTCAAATCTCTGGCTCTGACATAAGGCCTCATCTCTGTAAGAAGGAACATTATGCAGTTGTGCTTCTCCACACATGGAGGGAACCACCTAGACATCAATTACATTGAGATTTTTCTCTGTGTCTGACAAGGCAATTTATGAGTAGCAGGGCTTTCTCTACTTCTGGAGGCTAAGCAGGAACCAAGGAGAAGGATTGTAGGGGTATTCTAAAGAAACACCCAAATTGAACATTAATTAAAAATTAATCTTCCACGTCCTGTGTCATTTAAGGATTTACCTTCACCAAGTCCCCTACTGGGGTGGCCAGAAGCCTGCAGACACAGAGACTTGGTCTTTAGCGGCACTGTTTATCAGCCTCCTCTGCCAAGGAGAACAAATGGACACCCTGCAGTAACACTGCCCACCCTTATCCCTCCAACCCCCCTCACCCCCCGCCCCACCTCTCTTCATCTCCTTCAAAGAGTCTGCAAGCCTGAGCTCCTCCACTCTGCAGCTCTTGAAACTGCCTCCCAGGCTCCAGGCTAGAGAGGGATTTGATGGAGACGGGAAGAAGACAGATGCAGGAGAAGCTGTTTGAGGATTTCTAGAGACCCCTTATGTCCCCATGGGGCTCAGGAAGACCCCTCCTAACTCCCATTGTCTCCCTCAATGATTGCAGGGGCTCACTGGAGAATGTCTCTACTAGACCAGGAGGAGGCACTCTACCCAGGTTTGGCTGGATGAAGACATTTCTTAATGGAAAGTCTTCACTTCAGAAGATGAGCAGGAAAGATCCTAGGAGGCCTGGCTTCCAGTTTCCAAGGGCTCACTAGGAATTGCTTGATGGCTACTCCAACCACAATCACTTACAGCTCACCACCCAGATCTCACCTTCCCAAAGTTTAAGGATTAGCCCCCCCTCCCCGGGCTCTCTAGAGCTTTATCCTGTCCACCCCTCTGCACCCAGAGTGACCCTCCCCTAAACAAGCCACCAATATGAGCAACAGACAATGGATGAGGAAGTGAGAGAGAAGAGAGAAGCTGCATGAGGCTGGAGATCCTCAGAAATCTTGATTTGTGCCAAGGTAAATGAAGAAGCAGATACTATGTTGGATTCTGGATTCCCTCACCAGGAATGGTAGCAAAATCTTTGCATCTTTAGCTCTGTACTTCTCCTGGATCTGACACTAATTTTCCCTTTGAACCCAAAGGGCTATACATCCTCTTTCCTTCTCAGTTCTCTGCTTCTAAACAGGGAAGTTAGATACTGATGCTTGAGGTTCCTTCAAGATTCTTTTCTTCCTCATCTCCCTCTGGGCCCTTGCCTCTGGTCTGGGGCAGCAGGAAAAATGGAGAAAGGGAGTCCTGGAAGTCATTAAAACCCCTACAGCCTCAGGCACAATGCCCTGCCCCTTATCCTTAGAAGTTCAGTGATACTCGTCAGATGGAAAGATCTGATTTTGCTTTGGAAATTTAGTCCTAGAAGATCAGCATTCTCTGTAAGCCTCTCCCAGATGATAGGGCAAGGAGTTGGGGAACATCTTGCCCTGCAGCATATTTTGGTTCCTAGAGGGGTGGTGACATATTTAAGGCTGGAGGTGGCCTAGCATGCCCAGAGACAAGGCACCCTCTCTCCCAGGCTGGAGCTTTCCCAAAAAAATGTTATAGAGATCCCTCTAGGAATGAATGCCTCATACCCCATAGCTGACCCTCTCCTGCTCTTTCAGTACTGCCAGCAGGTCCTTCCAGTGGCAGCAGTGACCAGTTACTAGGCAGGCCCAGCAAAGTCAGTGTTTGCTAGCTAGTTGTGAGAAGAATGATGAACAGGTCTGTGTGGGTAGAGAGGTCCAACACAAAACTATGCTAATTCTTCATAAGCTCTGCCTGCTGCCTTTTGTATATCAACCTGAAATGTAATTATCTTTATGGCTGGTGGAGTAAATCACCAGTATGTGTCAAAGAGATATGCTTCTGTATTTTATTATGTAGTATATTAGCTATACAATTTTAAGATGTCATTACCTGGCTAATCACATGAAACATTTTCAAGAACAAACAGTGGAGCTGGCAGGAGCTGGGGCCAGAAACCTATGGCTAAATCCTTCTTGGAAATGCCGAGAGAGGCCACAGGAGGTTGTCTTTTTCAACCCTCGGCCTAGAGAGCTCCAGGCAGGCAGGGGTTCTGCACAATCTGAAGGACTGTGAGAGGTAGGAGATGGGGAGCAGCCAATGTTGGGTAGGAGATAGCTAGATAACCCAAAGGTTCTGCTCCTGGGTATACATCCAACAGAAATAAGAGCTTTGGGCTTATGTCTGTCTCAGGACATGCATAAAAATGTTCATAGTGACTTTATTCCTAATAGTCAAAGAAGAAGAAGAAGAAGAAGAAGAAGAAGAAGAAGAAGAAGAAGAAGAAGAAGAAGAAGAAGAAGAAGAAAAGGAGGAGGAGGAGGAGGAGGAGGAGGAGGAGGAGGAGGAGGAGGAGGAGGAGGAGGTGATGAAGGAGGAGGAGGAGGAGGAGGAGGAGGAGGAGGAGGAGGAGAAAGAAAGAAAGAAAGAAAGAAAGAAAGAAAGAAAGAGAGAGAGAGAGAGAGAGAGAGAGAGAGAGAGAGAGAGAGAGAGAGAGAGAGAGGGAGAGAACGAAAGAAAAAAAGAAAAAGAAAGAAAGAAAGAGAGAGAGAAAGGAAGAGAGAGAGAGAGAGAGAATGAATGAAAGAGAAAGAAAGAAAGAAAGAAAGAAAGAAAGAAAGAAAGAAAGAAAGAAAGAAAGAAAGGAAGGAAGGAAGGAAGGAAGGAAGGAAGGAAGGAAGGAAGGAAGGAAGGAAGGAAGAAAGAAAGAAAGAAAGAAAGAAAGAAAGAAAGAAAGAAAGAAAGAAAGAAAGAAAGAGAGAGAGAGAGAACGAAAGAAAAAAAGAAAAAGAAAGAAAGAGAGAGAGAGAGAGAGAGAGAGAGAGAGAGAGAGAGAGAGAGAGAGAGAGGAAGGAAGGAAGGAAGGAAGGAAGGAAGGAAGGAAGGAAGGAAGGAAGGAAGGAAGGAAGGAAGGACCTAAATATAGTTTCCTCCATCCTTTCATATTCTGTAACTGAGATCCATAAACTAAACTAACAAGAGACAGATTAACAAAAGAAAAGGTACCCAAATTTTATTGATGTTAGTACTTTTATGTGCATGGGGTTTCACAAAAAAAGAAGTGAAACCTTAAAGAGGTGGTTAAATTCATTCCATTTTTAACGAAGGAAAATAAATTAGTAGAAGCTACAGGCAAAGGAAATGGGGAGGTGGGCGGAGTTGAGCTCCTAGGGTGGGAAATTGTGGGAGGGTGACTAGGAAATAATTCATTTTGTTGTTGCCCCTAAAAGTAATAGTGTTCAAGCTCTTCTCTGGCTATGAGTTTTGTGGACAAAGGCAGTGTGGTGTACTAGAAATAGTACAGGCTCTGCAATAAAACCCACCTGGCTTTGAATCCTAGCACTACCATTTTTCATTCTGTCATCTTGGATAGATCATTTTAGCTCACTAAGCCTCAATTACATCAGCAAAATGGAAATAATAATAACTTCTTTACAGTGCTATTGTGGGAAGTAATAAAAAAAATGAGCAATTTGGTGCCTTCTTGCATCACTCATGAGGTCATTTAATAAATATTTACTGAACTCCTGCACTGTCTCACACAACTTGCCCGGCCTATAGTGGCCTATCTGTATTTTGCCTGCTTGACATCCGATAGTCTACCATTCTGATTTACTTTTTGGGAACCATCCCTCCCTCACTTGAAGTTCAAGTTGTTGAGCTACAGCTGACTGTCCACCCCATCCATCAGTTCAAGATATTTCAACCCCCTGGCCACAAATATTGACTCTGAAATGGGCTTGTTGTCCAGATTGGCTCCATGAGAATCAGCCCTGAGACTTTTGCTAGAACTATTAAGAGGTGTTTCTTTTTCATTAAGGATGATCAACTGGTTAAATAGAGTTCTGGACCTGCTGAGGGATGTCTTTACTGCCTCATTGGGAGGAAGTGCCTAGGAACAAAGGTAACACACACAGCTAAGAGATGAAGTGGGCAAAGATTCCTAATAGCCTCATTTAAACATCCAGATCTAGCTGCACCAGGACTGAGTTGGGTTTCTGACAATTGCAACTAAAATAATCCTGATTAACATACTGTTCTGAAAATGACTAACATTTAATAAACTTTATTATACACCAAGTGTTGGGCCAAATAATTTGTAGACACCATCTTATTTAATTCTCACAATAATCTTATGAGGTGGATGTAGTGGGTTGAATAAGTGTCCCCCCACATAAAAATTTAGGTCAACCTAGAACCTCACAATGTGATTTTATTTGGAAGTAGGGTTTTGCAGATGTAATTAGTTAAGATGAAGTCATACTGGATTAGGGCAAGCCCTAAATCCAATAATTAATTTCTTTATAAAAAGAAGAGGCCAGAAGTGTGAAGAGAAGAACATCATGTAAAGACAGAAGCAGAGATTGCGATGATGCAGCTACAAGCCAAGGAACACCAAGAATTGTTGGAAGCCACCAGAACTAGGAAGTGGCCAGAGAAGAACTCTTCCCTAGAGCCTTCAGAGAGTGGTGGCCTTGCCAGCACCTTGATTTCAGCCTTCTAGCCTCCAGAGCTGTGGGAGAACAGGTGTCTGTTGCCTTCAGTCATTCAGTCTATGGTAATTTAACAGCAGCCCTAGGAAGCTAAAACAGTAGATAATAATCATTGTTATTGTTGAAGATGAGAAAACTCAGGCTAATGAAGTTAAGTAATTTGCCTGAGGTCTTGCAGCTATTTTAACCAGAGTCAACCCCAAGCCAGCTCCAGAGCTGTCTCTCTCAAACATTAGATGCTGCATAGTAAGCACACTGAAATGCTAAAATCTTTTTTTTTCCAGGATCATGTTTTATCATTCTTTGCATACTCTGTGCCTGGCACTCAATAGGTGTTTAATAACCATTCGCAAGTCAAAATCATTGGTGCTGAGAGGTCAAAGAGAGAGAAGACACACCCCTTGACCGCTAAGGATTACTGTCTAAATGGGCCATAGAAGGAACATATGCTCAAGTCTGAAGGACGGCTTAAAAATAAGCCTTGGAGGAGCTCTGAGAAGGTAGAGTGCTAAGGGTTGAGCCAAAATGAGGCTCCATGAAAGAGACTGACCTTGATTTGGTCCCTGAAGAACTTAGGAAGGAAGTAGTGAGAGATTGATAAACAAGGAGAGTGGCTTGAGCAAAGGATTTAAGGAAGGACTTTGCATGATATATCTGGAGCAGGCTGGGAGGTGTCAGGCGGAGTCAAATCATAGAAGCTGTTGAGGGTCAGGCAGAAACCAGTAGCAGGTTCCTATAGGCTTTTGTCAGAGGCAGTTACTACATGTGTTTCTGATAGAAACAGAGACTTAAACTGCAGATATGTACTCCCCACATTTCCCAGGTCACCTGCAGTTAGACAGAGCCATGCACTTTATTCTAGCCAATGGGTTATAGGTCTAAGTGTCTCTTGCAGGTGTGGATTTCCTGAGTCTCTCTTCACTCTTTGTGGCAAGTGTGGCATGTGTGGCATGCGCCTTCACCAGATCAAAGCTGCTTGAATCACTGGGGACAATTGTCTTGGAGATTTTTGCAAATAAGAAACAAATGTGTTTACAGGCACACCTCGGAGATATTGTGGGTTCTGTTCTAGACCACCATCATAATAAAATGAGTCATGGGAATTTGGGGGTTTCTCAGTGCACATAAAGGTATCTTTACACTATACTGTAGTCTATTAAATGCAATGGCATTAGCATTATGTCTTAAAAAAAAAGTACATACCTTAATTTAAAAATACTTTATTGCTAAAAATGCTAACCACAACCTGAAACTTCGGCAAGTCAGAATGTTTTGCTGGTGGAGAGTCTTTCCTTGATATTGATGAAAACACAAGGTATGTCTATATACTAAGCCACTCAGATGAGGACCTTTTGTTACCAAGGCATAAGTTTAGTCTTTTCTGACTAATACAAGGTACTGAGTGACTAATATCAGGAGGTTGAGGTGACTCAGGGTGGGGGAAGGAGAAGAAAAAAAGAAAGGGTAAGGAGAGGGATCTGTTTATAGATGTTAAAGGGGATAGGATAAAGTAAATGAAGATATTAAAAAGGGATGATGGATTTAGCAATGGCTATTGCCTGAGAGAGGCCAGATCAGGACTGGAGTTAGGGTGGGAATCTGGAGAGATGCTGCATCTAATAGCAGGTGAGTGACTTCGGTTTGTGGAGCTGGTGAAAAAATCCTAAAAGAGGGTCAGGAAGCAATTGGAAGTGTGGGGGCAGATGAGCACATAAACAGCACACCCTTCTCCTTCAGGCCTTTCTCTGAGGACATCTGGACACCCCTGTTCTGTGGTGCATCTCATGGTAGTAGGGACTCTCCTGTAGTCTTCTCTTGTTGTCCTAAGATCAACAGTGGCAATCCCAAAGGCCTTCCTAGACGTGACTTTATTCTACTATCACAGCAGCCCTGGGAAGTTGTTATTACCGAAGTATACAGAGGGACAAATGGGATCAGAGGGCTTGAAGCCACAGCCCATTAGAGTCACTCAAGACTAGAGAGGCAGAAGATCACCCAGGCTTCTGACTCCCAAAGTCAAGGCCAGCCTCCCTCTTCAGCATTCCTCTCTCATACACTGGTGCAGCTATAGCAGGAAAGTCCCCAGAAGTAGAGATGAAATGGTGATGGCTGTGGTGTCTTCTGTTGGGATTTGACACCATGGGAACTATTTTTTAGGAGCAGAGCCTACCTCCAAAGCCCTGAGAATGTCAGAGAACTTCTCTATTAAAGGACAACCCTCACCATTCAATCATGCCAACACCTCAAACTGCCCAGCAAATATACTTAGTAAAATATTACATTTATTGCCCCTTTGAATCAAGTCACGGCCCTATGACTAAGTTCTGGGCAATGAGATATAAGCAGAAGTTTTTGAGTGGGATTTCCAAGAAAGTTTCTTAAAAGGGTGACAAGCAATTGGTGTAGGCTCTTAACCCCACCTCTTCCTCCTCTTCCTGACTAGAACTCAGACTTGGCTGGAGTTCCGACAGGCATCTTGGACTGAAGTCTAAGAAAGCCACATGTTAAGAAGGGTAAATACAAAGAACACAAGAAACCTGAGTCTCTGACACTCTAGCAGCCCAAAGGTGCCCCATTCTGGACTTCTGTTTGAGAGGATAAGCTTCTAATTGAAACCAGATGTACTCTAGCATCGACGATGGTGACTGCAGTAGCTGCTGCCCCAAACTCTGCTTCTTTCACTAAGGAACAACAGCACTCAGAGAATGGCACCTGATGGCATTTCAGAATAAGAGAGAAAGAATGGATTTTCAACAAATCATGGGAGAATTTTTTTTAATAATAATTAAAGCCATGAAATAAAGAATTGATCATTTTAAACTTATCGAAATTAAAAAAATTTTTCTTTGAGGCAAGAATCACCTATATCTGTCAAGACTGGCTAGTTATACTACAAGAAAAAATCTAAAGTCTTAGTGGCATAAAACAACAAAGTATTATTTTCTGCCCATACTAAAGTTGTTTTGCAGATTTGCTAGGGCCTTTACTTTCATGTCATCACTATTGTCATCTTTACTTTGGGTTTTTCAGCTGAAAGCATAGCCATTACCTGTTGATGCCAATTGCCATGGCAGAAGGGAAAAACGTGTACAAAGCACTGGCAATTCAAGCTTCAGCCCAGAGGTGACAAATATGCTTCTGCTCACATTTAATTGGCCAAAGCAAGCCACACAGCTATACCTGGTCCACAGGGTAAGGGACATAATATTTTCTCAGAAAGAGAAACTGGATATTCATGGGTGGTAATATACAAAAACGACATGCTTAACTCACTGGGAATAAATTTTGGCACTCATATTATAGAAAGAAGGGCTAATTTTTCTGATAAATAAAAAGTACCCACAAATCATCAAGAAAATGACCACATCCAACAGAAAAACAGGCAAAAGATATGAACAGACATTTTACAGAAGAGGAGATTAAAGATGCTTTAATTTACTCGTAATAAGAAAATCACAAATTAAAATTACTCTGAGATGCTATTTTTCACTCATCAAATTAATGAGGTTGTGGGCAAACAGTCATGCTCATTCACTGGTAACAGGCAGTGAATTGATATAATCTCCAAAGATGGCATTGTGTGTCAGGGTTTAAAGTTCAAATACCTTTTGAGAAAGTTCTTCTGCTTTTAGAAATGCATCTTGTGGAGGGGGGGCCTCCAATCAAGATGGTGCAGTACGTAAACTCTGTGCTTGTCCTTCTCTCACAATCACATCAAGGATATACAGAAGAAGCCATGTCGAGACCGAAAAAAATATAATAAAGGAACAAGTTACAATAAAAAAAAAAGTATCCTGCAGATGAGCTTACATGTGAGGGAAATGATATTTGCTTAAGACTTTTCATTGCATTATTGTTTGTAATAACAAAATATTGAGGTAAAATGTAATGCATTTTAATAGGGAACTGGTTAAATAAATTATTTTCCTCCATCCGAGGGAATAATACACATATATATAAAGAATGACGACTTCTTTTTGTAATGATATGAAACAGTCTCTAAGATTAGTGTTAAATAAAGGAAGGTGCTGAACATATCCTTATTTGTATATAAAAAAGGTAGAACACATATACATAATTGTTTATATATGCTAGAAACATCCCCCAAAATACATTTACACTGGTAAATATTGCTTGTCTTTGAGGACAGAATAGGAATTCTCCTTCTGTATCTTGCACAATAGTATGGGAATGTGTCATCTAATCTAATAGTAAAATTAAAAATTAAAAGAAGACAGAGCTGACCCAGAAATTCCAGTCCTAGAAATATACCTAAAAGAAATAAAAAGACGCATCAATGTAAAAACTTGTGCACAAATAGTCATAAAAGCATTATTCATAACAAGTTAAAAGTAGAAATAACTCAGATGTCTGTCAATGGGTGAATGGATAAATAAAATGTGGCATATCCATATAATGGATTATTATTTAGCCATAAAAAGAAATGGATTATTGATAGATACTGCAACATGGATGAACCTTGAAAATAGTGTCCTAAGTGAAAAAAGCCAGACTCAAAAAGCCACATATCGTGTGATTCCATTAAAATGAGATGTCTAAAATAGGTAAACCTGTAGAAACAAAAAGGAGATTAGTGATTACCTGGTCAGGGGAGTGGGTAGGTTGGAGGGAGAAATGAGTAGTAATTGCAAAGGGGAGCCATGTTTCTTTTTAGAGTCATGAAAATATTCCAAAATTGTGGAGATGTCTACATAACTCTGTGAATACATTAAAAATTATTGATTTGCCTTTTAAATGGTTGACTTGTATGTTGTATGAGCTATATCTCAATAAAGCTGTTTTAAAAAAAAAAAAGACAAAGCAAAAGAAATGGCCCATGAGACAATGTCTGAGGACACTTCTCACTATTTCCCCTATGACTCACTTGTCAGGCTTTGTTTGAAATAGTTCATTCATAAGCCTCACAAGAAATTCAGCAGGGAAGCTATCTGCCTGGGCTCCCCCAAAGGCAGAGTCTTTCATGCACATAGCTTTTTCAGGGAAGAGATGACTGAGAAAAGCAATGGTGGAAAGGGACTGGGAAGAGTGAAACAGGGAGGGATAAAGGCCAGTCCAAGACTTCTTAATTGAGCTGTTTACTGCTGAAGAAAACTGAGGCCCAGTTCTGCCAGGGACCCCTGCAAACCATGAGAAATTCACCAGGAAGAGGAAGGGATAGAATGGCTCTGAGGGAAAAGAAACCCTGATCAGATAGCAAGTGAGTTCATCTGTGTCCTGTATCGCCACTCTTCTGTGATCACCAGAAGATGCAATAGTAGCAGGACAGTGGCCTGAGAGCTGAGGATGAGTTGGTACACTTCCAGCCCCTCTGGTGCCCCCTAAGTTTTCACTCAAAAGAGATCCCCTCACTACATGCCTCTCTAGCCTCAGCTCAAAATAACTCAACATCATTTCAAAAGCCAAACCCATCCTAAAGTAACAAACACCTCCGTCTTTGTGGAGTTTCACTGAATGTATCAGATGTGATTTATTTAAATAGGAGGCATTCTGAGCCAAGTCTGACACACAGGGAATCATCTCACTGTGGGTTGCTGTTTAGGTCAACAATGAGGACTGATTGTAAAGCAAAGCTTCTGGTTGATATAAACTAACTTTGATGGCAGGGCCCAAAGGGGACCTACTAGATGTCCTAAGTCATGGTGGCACTGCAATAAGTGCTCTGTCTCAGAAGTGAGGGTCTTTCATGGGACAAGAGTCAGTCTAATGTAGAGGATGATAATGCAGGAGAATGGCCCCTCCCCAGTGTTAGAGGCAAGTGCTCGGGTCTCTCCTCAGACAGCAAACATTCAAGCCTCTCCCCAGTCAGATCGTCCTCAGTGCCTTCAGGGTTCCATGGTACTTTCCAGTGTCTTCCATCCACCCCACTTGGATGACCAGAGAGACGAGAGCTAGAGAATGGGGCTGATTCCCTCCTTCATGCAGCCACAGGTGCCCGCAGTGTGTGTGCCCTGAAGCAGATGGTACCTGGGGTGGCTGCCGCACACCAATGTCACACTCATGGAAGGAAAGAGTGCCTGTGAACAAATGAACATGTTCTTTATTAACCAAGCTGCCTCTAAAGCTCAGATCAAAGTCCCAAGACAAAAAGGCACTGACCTAGGCCCAGCCAATGCTACCACCTTGTAGGGAACACTTTCAGGAAAGAGTAGCTCTTCAGAGTGGAGCTCAGTTCAGCAAAATCTTGTGGACCCAATAGGCTTTAACCCAAGGAACTGATGCTGCTATCATCAGACCACTCTGTTCACCTACTATCCACCCCTCAGGTCCAACCTGGCCCCAGGAGTACTAAGCCCCCTTTACCTCCAAAACCTAGAATCACTTTCTTCCCACCTAGCTAATGTTCAACAACTCCAAGAGGTTGGCACTACTTTCTCTAAACCCTCAATAACAGAGAGTCTGGTGTGTTCTTCTTCTAGACTAATGGAAAAGTGATGAAAAGACAAAGGCAGAGACTGGCATGACCCTGCCACAAACCAAGGAGCACCTAGAACCACCAAAAGCTGAAAGAGGCAAGGAAGAATCCCCCACAAGAGCTTCCAGAGGGAGCACAGCTCTGCTAACACTTTGATTTTAGACTTCTGGCCTCCATTTCTGTGTGGTTATTTGTTAGGGCAGTTTTAGGAAACCATTACAGTCCCTTAATAAGGAACCCCCCCAGATACAAAGTGCTCATACCTGTAAACATGGCAAAATGGTGAGACAGACACTCAGACAATTCAAAGCTTTGCTTCCCAAACTAGGGTTCACAAGTCCTTCAAAGTTCTGGTGAACAAACACACCCGACTTCCTGGAATGTGAATTGATGCAAAGATTCTTAGGAGAAAGTTATTTAACTGATAAGTAATTTAAAACAAGGAGGCATATATTGTGGAGCAAAATGTCAAAGATTCCTGAATTTTTTTCAGATAAGAACAAGAAAAAGCTGCAGTTGTTTGGGAGCTATGCCCCAGAATTCACCTTCAGATGTCCACATTTACTCCTGTGGGAAGAGGAGTTCACCAGGAGACTGGAACATGATGAAAGGTGATCCCTCAGACATGCCACAAAGAGGCTCAGCTTCTGGAACCTTGGTCCCGAAGGCTCTTAGAGCGTGCCCTGAGGTGAGGTGGGGACAGGGAGTGAACTCGTTTGCCTTCCCTGATATTCAGCTCCCAAGCAGGAGCTTTAACTTTCTAGTGTCAAGTCATTTGGTCTCTGTCAAAGGGGTCTCATCCTGGTTGGACTAAGGATGGCTGAGGCACCAGCAAGGACACTCCCGTCAGACATCACCAGGAGGACTCCCTTCTATGTGAAGCGGTAATGATGGGGCAGGGTAGGAGACTGGTCTAGAAGAGAAATTGTTCTTTCCTACGATTGGCAGAGGGGGCAAGTTCCTCTGGATTAGGAGAAGCAAGAAGAGCCCCCTTACCAACTTGGTGTCCCTGTGTTTCTAACAGGGGGATATTCATGAGACTCCCTGCACTGACCCCAGGGCTCAGGGCAGAAGGAAGGGCAGAATGGAGGGCCACAGGACAGGGCTCCTCCACTGCTCCTCCCATCAGGCCTGCCCATGGAAGGAAGCTGCTTGGAAGTTGGTGCAGGGCTCTGGGGTTAATACATGTTGACATTTGAAGAGTGGGAGCCATTGGATGTTTTATTGGCATTAATGTGACACAGAATTAGTAACTGCCCAAATTATTCTATAAAATAGAGCAAGTGAAGGCAGAATAGGTCTCCTCTCCCCCTCTCAGTCTATGTCTACATTGTTGGGAAGGTAAGGCAAAGAGAAGGTACACTCACTCTCTCTGCCCTGCCTCCTTGCCTTTCTTCTTGGAAGCTTGGGGTGTCCCAGCTTTCTAAACTTCTCTCTGTATACCTGCCCTTCCTCCACAGACCTGAGCTCCAGAAGGCCTTCCTGTCACCACCCTATTTCTCTCCCTCACATCTTGTCCTACATGCACAGGCCTTCCATGTCTCCCTGTCTCTGGCATAGGATCCTTAGGTTATTTTTGGCTGTGAGAGCTGATACCTGGGTAGGTAGAGACTAACCCTCCTGCACACATCATAGAACCTGTCTCTCACGATCCAAATGTTTCTTCCTTTGGCTTTCATATCAAAATCGAGGACAGAGAGAAAAGGTCTCAGGAGGCCTGGAGGCCTGCATTTCTCCTGCCCCACCAGACAGAGAGAACCCAGTCCACAGTGCCATAAGAGACGGGCTGTAGTTGGGGTCACCCAGGAGCCTATGAAGTCATCCAGCCCTTGGTGGCCTGAGGTTAGAAGTCTAGGACTATAAACAGGCCCTAGGGAAACAACTGTTTTCATGTTGCTTGTAGGTTTGTTAAAGCTTCCTTGTTGTTCTCCCTGGCACTTAAAGACTATCCAGCCAGGTTCTTCCTCTTGCCTCTCCTGCAGAGTCCCTAGGCCCCAGCCTGTTCCCTCTTCTTACTATAATGTCTCGTTAGCCCTTTGCTTACCCCATGGCACTACCTTCACTTCTAGTACCCTCCCACTAGGGCCACCAAGTACCCAACTTTTCCATGGCTGGTAAAGTTCACTCTCCTCTGAGCACCAACTCCTTTCACTTCTACTCTGTGTCCCCTAGGAAGGACCATCCCTAACCTTTCCTGGAGGTCACACTCCAGGCCTGCTCAGGCTATGCCATGATGAGGCCCCTGTGAAGAAGTGTCTATTTGTGTTCAGGTGAGTGAATGCAAGCCAGAGGTGTGTGTGCATGCATGATGGCTCATTTACTTCAACATATGTATTTGGCCTCAGCTTTCTAGATACTGGAGACTAATCCCCAAGAGAATCTTCTAGAATCAAGTCTTGCTGTGCCTCAACCCAGTCTGTGGAATATCTACAATGGCTACCAGGAATTGAATAGTAACCATCATCTGGCACTGAGCTTGGAGTTATACAAACTATTTTACTTAATACTTGTAACAACCCATGGAAAGGTAATGTAATGATTCCCATTTTACAGATAAGAAACTGAGCAGTTCTACCCAAGGTAACAGGAAGCAGGCAGCCAACTTGGGAATTGCCCCCAGGCCTGTCTGAGTCCACAGTTCATGGTCAAAACCCTCTGCTGGGGACAGCTGGGGACCATGCCTGGGGCCATAAGCAGAATGTCCACAGATGGTTCTTACCAGTTCTTCCCCATCATCCCACAAAAGTGCTCCCTGACAGTCCATCTACAGGCCCCTGCTTCTCGGCCCTCAGAGACAGCCATACCCACTGGAAATCGGTGCCAAGGTACTGCATACCATGGCCACCACACATCATGCCACAGCAAGACAGGGAACTTACAAAATATATAATTTTTACTTTATATTATGGAAATTTAAGAAGCTGGTATAATGAACTCACGTACCATCACTCAGCCTCCAAACATATCAATATCTTGCTAATCTCATTTAATCTCTTCTCCCAGACACAAATTTCTTTTTCTGAGGTATTTAAAAGAAAATCTCAGACATTGTTTCAACTGTAAATATTTTAGTATGCATCTCTAATAGATAAGAACTTCTTTTCCTTTAATCTAATTATAGTACCATTAACACACCTCACAAAATTAACAATAGTTTCTTAATATCATCTAATATTCAGTTTATATTTAACTTTCCCCAATTGCCTCAAAAACAACTTTTTACAGTTGGTTTGTTCAAATCAGGATGCAAACAAGTCCTGCCCATTGCATTTGTCTCCTAAGCTTCTTGAGGGTTCAATAGTCCCTACCACCTTCTTCAAGAACTCATCTTTATGATAGGATGTCCCACATTCTGGATTAGCAATTCTGCCTTCATTGTGTGTCTAACATCCTCTTCAGTACCCAAGAGTCTCAAACATATAAAATGGATCACATCATTCTCCTACTTAAAACCTCTCTGTAATTTCCTGTTGCCCTGAAAAGAAAATCCACAACCCCTTCTTGGCCCACAAGGACCTGCCATACAATTTGGCTCCTGATTCCCTCTCAGACTTTATCTCTCTCTTCTCTGCCTTACTCTTGCTCCAGTCCCTTCATACTTTACTCCAATCATGGAGGTTGGCTTTTCTTACTTTGAAACCTCAGGGACCATTGCAGACATGGTTCCTTCTCCCTGGAACACTCCCCTAAGCTCCGCTGTTGTGACCGCCAGACAGATCTTCTTTATCCTTCTACCTGACTTTATGTCCCCTGCCCAGGAAGAGGCCTGCCATATCCACATTACCTAAAGTAGGTCCCTTCTCCAGTGGCTCCCCATCTCAGTCTTTTCTTGTGTGTCCATTTCACTTTTCAGATTCTTCAGGGTTTTTTTGTTATGTGTTTGTTTCCTTG
Source organism: Cynopterus sphinx (assembly GCA_030015415.1). Classification (NCBI taxonomy): domain Eukaryota; kingdom Metazoa; phylum Chordata; class Mammalia; order Chiroptera; family Pteropodidae; genus Cynopterus; species Cynopterus sphinx. The sequence continues at coordinate 35,335,806 of CM057390.1, read as the reverse complement.
ATTTTTAACTGTCTCCTCCCTCCTCTACCACCCAGAATGCAAGTTTCAGAGGGAAGGACTAAATCTGGTGTCTCCAAGGCCTAGAACTAGGCTTGAAGCATAGTTGATGCTCAAGTATTTGATGTTTGATAGGATAAATGGAAGGGAAGGAGGGAGAAAGAAAATGTTTATCTTTCAAAGAGTCCACAGTCCTGATAGAGAGGCAGGGAAACAATGAGAACACAAGATCTTTCAATCAATCAGTTAATCAATTAATATCTATTAAGCACCAATTAATAACCTCCTCACTTTTCCAGGCATGGAGGAGATACCTTCAGCATAACAGCACCTACTTGAATAATGGGGTGCACTCTCTAAGTCTAGGTGGAAGCATTCATGCAGATCTTCTTGGGAAGGGTGTCCTGAGCAGAGCTTCCATTGCTAAAAGTCCCTCAGCTTTCTTTGGTGCCCTATGGTTCCAAAGGATGCCTGGCAGGCAGGTGCAGACAATATTATGATTCTTCCCTTTTGAGAGATAAGGAAGTCGACAATCAGATATACACCCAGGTCCCAGGGCAAGTAGGGGAAAAAGTTGGGACTGAAGCCCACAGGTTATAACTCCTCCCCTGACTGCCGGGGAGGCAGGCACAGTGAGGAAGAAGGCAGAAAGAAGGGAGAGAGCAGGGACCACCAGGAAGGCCAGGGAAAGTGCCTTGGGATGCCGGAACTGTAGATCCCACGTGGTAGAGACCCTCCATCTGTTCTACCCCATCAGGCAGAGTATCTCTGCCTGGCTCCCTATGCCTGGCTCGTACTACAGCATCTTGGAAGCTCACACACCCTGAACCTCAGGCTTTATGGCTTAGGTATTTTTCATGAAAACAAAAGACCTCACCTGACCCTTTATGGTTTCATTCAGTAGACCATTTTTGTTTTTGTGCCAGAGCTATTGGTTCTTACTGTTTTGATCTCTATTGTTTTATTAAGTAATCCTTTAAGTTTTCTTTTCTGATTTTATTTATTACTTCTTTTTTCTCTTTTGTTTCAAGTGCAGAGAGGCAACAGTATCACCGACATGAGACCAAGAGGGAGACTAATGAGACCTGGGACTGCAGAGCATGAGCTTTGGCCCCCAATGTGATCACCCAGGAAAGAGCAATGTTCCAATTTTAAAATGACATGTTTCAACAGCACCAGGATTCATAGGGCAAATGAACCTCACAGAAAGTAATATTAGCCCCTCTACAGTCCAGAGTACTTACTGCAACAGAGCCTTTTAACTTATTTCTGTAAGGTGAAGTGACATCTTGATTAATCCTTTTGGACATAAAGACACTTGACGAGGCCTCTAAAGCAGCCATTAAACTCTTAGCTTGCTCTTATTACTAAGTTATGAGCAAAGCAGTCTGTTTGCCCCAACCCCAAACTCCACCCTGGAGCCAAGTAGGAAGAGTCTCTACAGCATACATTTCTAGATAATAAGTAACAGACCCACTACATTTTGGCACAGCTGCAACAAAATATCTCTGTGTCAAACTGAGGCATTAAAATGTTCTTCTATCCTAATGTTTGTAGTTTTATTTAGACACATGGGCACCTTTTTAAAACATACTGTCGTCTATGTCTTGAAATTTACATGCATGGTTTCACTCTATCCATTCCAACTCTGTCTCTTACATTTCTTCCTCTGAGTGTGTTTCAAGGTCCCCCCACATGCTGAACATAGACATAGTTAATTATATCTGATGGCTGCATGGTATTCCATCATACACACATTCTACATTTTATTTTATGCATCTCCCAGTGAAGGACACTGGCTGGCTCTAATCCGGACCATCCAACTGATACACATGTCTCCCATGGGCCCACGAGAGACTCTCTGAAGTCACACACCCAACAGTGAGTGTCAGGATGAGGCGAAGGCGCAGAATCTCAGTACGGGGTAGGACACACTTCCCTGCAGCATGGCTCACTTCCCACCAACAGGGACTGAGGGCCTTCTCTTCCCCACCTACCTGCTTGATAGGATTTTAATGTTCTAATTTTTGACAGTGCAAAGGGGTAAAATAGTACCTTCTTATTTTAATTTGTGTTAAAGAGATTAAGCAACTCTCCATTTAGTTATTAGCTCTTCAAATAGCCACTTCTATGAATGGCCTATTTATAACTTCTTTTCTTTCATCTATTAGATATTTGTGTTTTTTCATATGGATTTGCAGTTCTTTGGATATGCTAGATATCATTTGTCAGCTTTAGATGTCTAAAATTATCTACTCCCAGTCTGTTACCTCTGTTAACTTTATTTACACTGCTTTTTTTTTTAATTAGAAAGCTCTAATATCCATGTATTTAAATCCATTTATTTTGTGCCTTTTGATTTGTGTATGGTGTTTTTAATCTTCTCAAAGAAATGCTCACTTTGAAGTTTTTAGTTATTTTTAATTCATTTTCTTTTATTTGTGTTTATAATTTTCACATTTAGTTCTTCATTTGGAATTTGATTTAATGTAGTGTTAAGGAGGATTCTAACTTTATTTTCAAAACTGAATCATTTTTTTTCTGATACCCTTTACTTAATAATTCATCATCCTCTCACTGATTTTTGATGCTACCTCTATCATGTGCTGAGTTCCCTTGTAGTTTTGCTTACTTAGATTTATTTTTATTTATTTAGTTTGTTTATTTATGTATGTCTAAGTCTGTCCTGGTCCCTTACTCTATTCCTTCAGCCTAGTTGTTTGTTCCTATGCCAATAACACAGTGCTTTTATTATTATATTTTTATTGCGGTCAGTTTGATTATCAGCAGAACAAATGTTTCCTCCTTATTGCTTCTTTTTTAATTGGATTAGTTATTTGTGGCTCTCAATTCTTCTATATAAAATTTAAAATCGATAGGTGTGATCCTCCAAAATTCATGATGGAATTTAATTGAATGTAGGAATTAATTTGGAGTTCATAGATATTTTCCCAAGATTAAATCATTCCAAACACAGACATAGCATTTCTTTTTATTTAGGGTTTTCATTTAATGGCCTTAGTAAAGTTTAATGTTTTTTTCCTTTGTGGTTTTGGCCTTTGTGGTTAATTCCAATTGCCTCTGCGATTTTCATTGTTATAATCACAGACAGGTCAACTACCCCGTTCACACTCCTGGGAGAGGCCTAGAAATGTGTCCATGTTATTATAAAACTGCCAAATTAGAGTATTTCAACCATAATTGTAAAGACTGCTGTCTCTTTCTATCCCAGCATCCTCTCTACCACATCCTCCCCTACTGTTGGGCAGCATTAAAATGATCACTGGTATTTTGGAGGTCCAGCTAGAGAATTTGAGATAGGGATACAGTTAGTTGGGGATTAATGGGATGTATTCATGTAGTCACAATAGCTTCCATATATAGTTAAGTCATTGTTAGGCATCTTGAGTTAAGTCATTATTAGGCATCTTGGTGCCAGAATGGCTTCCATGAATTCATGAAATCACTCTACCCACTGCCTTGGTTCACCAGACATCTGGATGTAAAGGTACAGAGCTAGAGGCAAGTCAGGCAGTTAATTAATTTTTAAATATAATATGTTGCTTTTCTGTTTGTGACGTTCATTGTACTGTTCAGTTTTCAAATTGTAATTAGTTGTGATTTCTCATTCTAAAGAAACATTTATTTTTTTACCTAATTTTGAATCTGTAGTTTTATTTTGCTTAAAGAGGGCTCCCAAATTGCATAAACTTCTGCCCCTCAAAACCTGAATTCCTCCCCTAGATATTGTCTATAGTATTAATGCTTTCTATACACAAATGTCTATGTTGATCTAGAATCCAGAAAACTTGCTAAACTCTTGATTTTAAATGTTTTGGAACTCCTTTGAGTTTTCTCATTAAATTATCATATCTCCTTCAAATAACAATTATTTTCTTTTTCTTTCCAATACTTCTATTTTTTATTTCTTTTTCCTATCATATTGCTTTGGTCAAGACCTTCAGAATTCTGCTGAACAGTATGACAGTGATAGTGGACATTAATAGGAATACATAAAAATTTTTTTCTTTAAGTATGATGTTTGCCAGAGGATTTGGTTGGCTAGTCTTTGCCAAATTAGAAAATTTTCTATTTTCCTAAGAGTTTTTAAAAAATCATCCAGTGATATTGAACTTTATTCATTTAAATAACTATCATTTTTCTTTTTTATTCCTTTAAATTAGGAATCAGCAAAATAGAGACTGTAGAATGAATTGAATTGTTAGTTATATTTTTACAAATACAGTGTAATTGGAACACAGCCAGATATGTTTATTTATATAATGTCTTTGGCCACTTTCACACTGCAGTGGCGTAGCTGAGTAATTGGGACAGATACTGTATGGCCTATAAAGCCTAAAATATGTATTAATGTATTATCTCACCCTTTACAGGAAACTTTGTCAACTCCTGCTCTAAAGAGATGAATTATATCGATAGACTTTCTTTTTTATTGTTGTTTTTGTTTGTTTGTTTTTTGTTTTTGAGCAGAAAAGTAAAGTTTTATTAGAAGGGAAAGTACACTTCTTGACATGGAAGCGGGACTGAGCAAGAAAAGCATGACTCAAAAGCTCAATAGACTTTCTAATGAGAACTATTCTCACATTGCTGGGATAAAGACTTCCCATTCAGAGTCCTTTATTTATTTATTTATTTTCATTGCAGTATAACTTATATTCAGTAAAGTGCAATAATCTCATATGTACAGCTTGATTAACTTTTACATATGTATACACCTATTTAAATACCACTCAGACAAAGATAATGAATATTTCCAGCCCAGCAGTTGGTTCTCTCATCCCCCCTACCAGTCTATGTTGCCAGCTACCCATCCCAAGATAATGACTCTTCTTGATTCTCTCTGTATAGATTCATTTTGCCTGTCTCGAAATTCTTAGAAATGGAATCATATAGTTTGTAATCTTATGTGTCTGGTTTTTTACTCAAAAATGCAGATTGTTATGGATAATTGTACTTAACTTTTTCATAGTTAGTATTCCATTATTTGAATAAGTATGCATTGTTTTTAAAACAGTTGATTCTTTATTAAATTAGATTTAGTTGATACTTTATTGAAGTTTTTAATATCTATATTCTTAAATAAGAGTGGCTAAAATTTTTATTTTCTTATAATTTTCTTTCATCCTTTTTTTTCTTTTTGTATCAAGTTATATCAAGTTCATGTAATGATCTGGACAGCTTTCTCTCTTCTATTTTTGGAACAACTTGTGCTGGGTATCAATTAGTTATTCTTTAAATTTTGGGTAGAGTTTATCTATAAATACTTATAAAATAACCTGAGACTTTTAAGGTAGCAGGGAGACTTTTATAATTACTATTTTAATTTGTTAGTTTGCTATTAGTCTATTCAAGTCTCCTATTTATCTTGTGTCAACTTCAGCATTATATATTTTCCAGAAATTTGTGCATTTCATCAAGGTCTTCAAATGTATATAGTTGTAGATATGTATACAATTGTTCTAATACCATTTTCATATTTTCACATCTTAGTTCTATACCTATTTAAAAATTTGTAGTTTGGTTATTTAAAAGCTTCTCTCTTAATTCTTTGATGTTTAATAGTCTTTTAAAAGATATTTATTTTGTGATCATTTCTATTGTTTTTGCTGTTCTTGATATTGTTCTTTATTTCATCCATTTCTGCTCTAATCTTTAGTATTTACTTTTTGTTTGGGAGTGGGGTTTTCTCTACTTTTTATCCTCCTCTAGACTTGAAAACATAGCTTATCTGTTTTTAGTCTTTCTTATTTTCTGATAGATGTATTTAAAGCTATAAAATTTCCTCTTGGTACCACTTTAGTTGTAGTACATAAATTTTGACATGCAGAACTTTCTTTGATGTTCAGTTTTAAGTAATTCATAATTTTCCTTCAGTTTTTTTTTCTTTAGTCTAAGGGCTATTTGGTACTATGTTTTTATTGTTCAGACATGTGGAATATTTTGACTATTTTTTTTGGTCTCTTCCTGCTTCTTGTCTCTCCTGTTATCATGTTGACATTATCTGGATTTTAATTCCAGATTATGAATGTATTCATCATTTATTCATGCAATGATAAAATTTAATAAACTCTTTTTACTCTTATTTTTATTATCTTGTATCTTCCTCTTGGATGTACTTTTCAATTGCTGGAATTCATTCTGCATACACCTTTACGTCTGAGGATATCTTTATTTTGTCTTCACATTTAAATAAATATTTAGCAATATATAAAATTCTAGGCTGAAAGGGTTTTTTTCTCCAACAATTTCTAACTATCACTTTGATTGTCATCCCATTGTTACTCTGATTCTCCTTATTTGTAGAAAATCTGCATTTTCTCCAAGAATGCTTTCTCTGTCTGTGATGCTCTTAGATATCTCCCTAATGTGTCTATGTATGATTTTTTTCTTCTCTACCTTGTTCAGCACTCTCTTAATCCTTTCTATCTGAAAGTTTATGTTCCCTTAATTCTGGGAAAAGTTAAGTTACTCTTTCTTCCAAAATTTTCTTCTTTCTATTTATTCTTTTTTCTCCAGAGACTCATAACAGACACCTATAAGTGCTTGTTCTCCTATCCTTTCTGTCTCTTAATTTTCTCATAGTCTTTCTTCCTACCCAAATTGGAAAAAATCAGTTTCCCTCAAGTGTTTCTCCTTTATTCTCACATAACTACCTCACTCACAACACTTCTGACACCAGATATATGGGTTTTCCTCCATCAAACAATTCTCTGTGATACCAGCTGAGTATCTTACAATTTAGCTCAATTCTGACACCATCTACTTGGAGATAGTGTCAGATCCTGTAGGCTAAGGGCTCAGTCCCATGCAACAGCCCCACTTCAGATGCCAATCACAAGCAATGGGTCCCCAGGTTACCCACAACTTTTGTAGGACTTGGCTACATATTGAGGTTCCAGCATCCCCCTTAACTTGCTAGAGTGGCTCATGAAACTCAGGAAACACGTATTTACATTTACAAGTTTATTAAATGATACGATAAAGGACACAGATTAACAGGCAGATGAAGAGATACATAGATGAAGCCTGGGAGGATTCTGAGCACAGAAGATTCTGTCCCCATGGAGTTGGGAGTGCATCACCCTTCCAGTGCATAGGTGTGTTCATCAACCTGAACTTCCCTGAACACCATGTTATTAGGATTTTTATAGAAGCTTAGTCATGATCAATTAACTCCATTTTCAGTCCCTCTCCCTTCACTAGAAAATGGTGAAGGGCAGTGTAGCTGAAAGTCCAAGCTTCTAATCATGGTTTGGTTTTTCTAGTAACCAACCCCATCCAAGAGCCATCCGGAAGACCACTGAGCTGCTTCTTTGGGGAAAAAAAAAACCCTCCTATCACCCAGGACATTACAAGGAATTTAGGAACCTGATGTCAGGAACAGGGTAAAAGACCAAATATTAACACAAAAGATGTTCCTGACATATTTTTCACACCATCCCTAAAGGAGATCCTTGCCCCTTATTTACCGTCTTATACTACACCAAGTTGGATTTAGTTAAAGTGAATGTTCCTTTTTCACTCTTTGCCAGGCTGTCCCAGATTCTGGAGATGCTAGGTCCCTGAATACTCTTCTAAAATACTGATCACTCTCCTCCTCACTTATTATGCTCCAACCATTCAGACTTCTCCAAGCACTCTGAAGATTCCATGTGTGCTCTCCACTTGCTCCTCTACTTGCTATTTCCTGTGCTTAAAATGCCCTTCTCCTGTACCTTTCCAGTCCCTGCTAATATTTTCATTGCTGATATTTTCTCATCATTCAAGTCTCAGTTTAAATGTGACCTTCTCAAAGAGACCATCCCTGACCACTCTATGTAAAGTAATCAGCCCTCTTGTCACTGTTTTATCCTGTTTAATTTCTTTATATATAGCATTTACCACTAATGAAAATTAGTTAGGATAAACCAAGCCAAGCTGCAGTAACAAATAGGGGAGAGAGATACAGGTACTGAGAGAGTCACAGTTAATGTTTATTTGAGGTTTATCATGTGCCAGGCATTTTGTTTAGCCTCAATTGTGTATTATTTAATGTATAATACAAATATATAATATAGATATTATTGTTATCCTTGTTTACAGGTAAGTAAGCAGAAGCTTAGGGAGCTTAAGTGGCATAGCTTGACTGTGATTGGAGTCAGAATTTGAAGCTAAATCTTTGTGACTCCAGAGTCACTGTGTTCTCTCTTTTGTGCTAAAGCTCCAACTTTCTCAGAGTGTATGTGGACATTGGCCCAGAAGGATAAGGAGATCTGGATTTTGAAGGGTGCAGGATGCCTCTCAGGTGCTAGTAAACGTCATTCCCCTTGAAAGAGAAAAGATACTAGGGTTTTCCTCTCTGCCTTTCCCATTTCCCTCTCTACTATAGCACGGGGAGGGAGAAAGGACTCTGAAAGGCTTCTTTCCACTGGGAATCTAGAAAAAATTTTCTAGCCCATCTCTATCTACCACCTCCTTTTGGCCATAATCTTGTACAGGGTTAATCTGACCCTTCTCCCCAATTCCACAAGCTCAGTACACACAGGGCATATCAGTCTGAGTCCACTGGTCTCATGGTCCTCTAGTGCTCCTAGAGGGGGACCCAGTTCCTAGGAACTGCCAAGTGAGAAGTGATGACCAGAGCTTAATCTAACTTTTCTAGTTTGTTTCTATCTAAAGTAGGGATCCTCAGCTCTTTCCCAGCTCATGTCCCCCACACTTCTGTAAGACAGAGACAGCCAACACCCTACCCCTGTGTTGGACTGTAGGTTAGGGAGTGATGGGCTGGAAGGAGGCAGAGCTGCACTGAGTTCTTTCCCCACCCCATTTGGCTCTAACAAGAGGGAGGGAGGAGAGAGGAGAGAACTAGTTCTCACCATCTTCCTCCCCACAGCACTGGAGCTCCCTGTTCAGGAGAGGCTTGGGTAGGACAACACAACAATAATGACCCTCACTGGGCCTCACCACTGGAGCAGATTTTCAGTCCACAGAGGGCTTCCCCATCTTTTCTTCTGTCTCATGACTATGACAGTTCTTTGAAGTAAACAGAAAAGGGACTGTTCATTCCCACTGTATAGATGAGGAAACTGAGGTTCAGCAAGGTAAAGTTATGTAGCAAAGGCCACACTGAGACCTTGAATTGGGGTCTAGCCAGGACTATCCTCAACTACCTCATGTTAATGCATGTATGATTTCATGGGTGTGCATTTATATGTGGGCATGCATCAGTGTTTATTCATTGTGCAAGCCTTTTTGAAAAGAAGTCAGTGCGATTACCATATGCAAGGGCAGCTGAGTCTCCATGGCTCCAGACTGTTTCCTTAAAGTTCTGTCCTCCCTATTATTTGTTGTCCCTGTCCTTGTCCAGTACTTTATCCACCTTCTGCCCAGACAACCGCACCATCAGAGGTTCTCCAACAATCTTTCTTTGTGTGGTCAGAAGAGCTCTGTGGGCACTATGTGGCTGCCCAGTGCCACAGAGGCTGGCCCATGCACACTGTAATGCACTGAGCCACTGCCAATTGCCCCACCCTCTCTTCCTTTCCTCAATGCAAATAGTGAGAAGTTCACCTTGGATCTGACCTGCATCTTTACTGAGAAGACTGCTCTTCTTCTCTGTCTAAATGTAACTGGTTGCCTTCCCCAAGCTCTCATATCCTGCTAGCCTAGGCCAGCCTTTCTCTCATCAGAGAGAACAAGGCTCATCCCTGTCTACCAGCAGGTCATGTTTTCAGGAAATCTTGCTGGCCTCTCACCTCCCTCCATTATACCAGAACAATAATCCGCAGGCCAGAGCAGCAAGCGAAGAGCCAAGACCTCCTTGCTTGCTGTCAATGTTCCAGATGGGCTTATCTGTGCCTTCACATGGTATTCTCTTATCAGAGGAGCTGGAGGCTGTGTGACAACCAAGTTAAATAAATGCTGCCTCCTTCTTGTCCCCCCAATTCCCTGTCCTCTTGCTAAGGAGAGTCGAGTGTCTTCAGGCTTCCTCAGAAGATGCTGATGTATTGTCACCTGTCCTTATTTTATTAGTGTCTTACTCAAAATGTCTGGTGTCATCTCTCCACAGTGTGGTGGCAGGGGGCAGGACAGGGAGGGCAAGCCTCTCATTTCCCTCTTTTCCCCTTTGCTGCCTGAGCTGCTGACTGGGAAGGTGTCTGGGATGGGACAGACAGGACTGCATGAAGCAATGTAGGGAGATGGTGCAGCGTGAGGTCAGGGACACAGAAAAATAAGAACCAGAGAGGCCAGAGTTTCAAAGACTATAATTCTAGGGTTGAGAGTTCCAGAAAGTTGATTATAAACCTTTTCTGGACATTTGTGTCCATCCTCCAATTTGCCACCATGACCCATAGTGACCTCTCCAAGCTCCTGTGGTAGGAGTTGATGAGACACTTTGTATTTTCCCTCATGCAGGAGAAAAACATGTGTCCCTGAGGCCATAGTGGTGAGTGCTTAGTGCTACTGGACCTGTGGGCCTGGATTCTGGTCCCACAGGGACTTCTGTGGCCTCCATTAACATGAATGGAACACACCCTGACTCGAGAGCCATCAGAAACCTGGCACCTTGGTTCTAAAAACCCCTGAGAGTATAGGATCTATCCCACATAGCCCTTCTCCATGGCTGGAAGAACAGTTCAGAATTTGCTACTTTCTCACATTGGTCATTGGCATCATCCTTTTGTCTCATTCAATTTTCTCATCAGTCCTATGACAGTTGGTATTACTTTCATTCTCCAGATAAGGAAGCTGAAGCTCAGGAGGCCAGATGACTTTCTCAAGCCAACAATCAGCAAATGGTAGAGCTGAGACTCAAAAGTGGATCTTTTGACAAGGGCTCCAAATGACTCAAACTAGTCTTGACAGTAGCCAAAAGGGTGGCCACTGTCAAGGTGTAAGTAGCTTCACTTGCAAGGTAAGTCAAGAACAAAAGACTCAGGACTGAGAAGGTATACCCAGTCTCTCAAACAGATGTTTTCTGGTGCATTTGCTTTCTTTTGCAAGCAGTCAGGAACTGAGCTGACTAATGTCAGACATAGGTCCCTATTGAACAATAGCTATAACATACATGTTCTCATGCACACTCACAACTGACACATGAACCACGTGCTCGAGCACACAGGCATTACCTTTCTTATTCATCCCCCATACCCCCTGGGAATATATGCAAATCTACTCAACAGAGCAAGGAGAAGAAGATAAATCTATATCATTACAGTACTTCTTTTTGTCTCTCTTCTTGTGAAAAAAAAAAATGCAAAACCTCATTCAATATTCTCTGAGAATTATTCTGACATGATCCCAAGAAAATAAGTCCTTTTCAAACCCACCGATCCAGGGCATCCTCTCCAGTGAATGAAAGTGGGCAGAGCAGGCCACGTGCTGGGATCTGCGGCTGGCAGAGGCACTTGGTGGTAAAGCTTAATTATGATTCATGGAGCTGCATTGTGAAGATGGTTTAAAGCCACTTAATTAGTATAAAATACACCATCATAATTTTCTTGAAATATGGCCTAATTAACCTATGGAAAAGCCAGGCCCACTGCTGGAGGATGCTGGAGACATTATGAGTCTATTAATATGCCCCATCTGCTCTCTGGCACAGTTTTGGGGGTACACAGGAATGGCAAAGTGCAGACAGAGGAGAATAGGGTTTTCCCTGGAGGGTGATGATGTTTAAAGAGTGTGAAGTAGGCCATGAAATGGGAAAGAGAATGATATTTATTGAGCACCTATTATGTACCTAGCAGTGTTTTAGTCCATTTCTTATTTAATTCTCAAAATAATTATTTAAGATGGATATTAAGGTTCAGAGAGGTTCATTAATTAACCCAAGATCACACAGCCAGGAAACAGCCTAACTGGAATTCATTCTCTACTCACGCTGCTCCAAAGGCCATGATGCTCTTCCCTTTATTGCTTACCACTTTTGTCGGGCATATAGGACTCGGAGAAATAAACAAAATAAAGGAAAGAGTTTCTTTCGATTCCAAGAAGTCACCTTTTTCTCCGACATTTTAGAAAATTGGAGTCATTTAAACTTCCTAGAGTCAAATTCAAGCTCCCAAGTGTGTTGTGAAGGTTGGACTCTACATAACCCTAAGAGTCTCCATTCACATAGGGTGCAGAGGGAATGATACCCTCTTGAGAGCACAATGTACCACCAGCACAACCATTCATGACAATCTTGGGAGACTGCCCTATGTGACTCTTTAATTTCCTTTCCCACCCAAGTCACCAGTCCCGACCCTGGCTTTGAGCCCAGATATTGGCCAAGAGCCAGCCGTATCCAGCATTACCCTTAATGAAGCCAATTTGAACCCAATCCTTCCTGGAAAGTCCCCAGTGCTCTGGAACACTCAGATGCCAAGATGAAAGTCCAGTGTTCTCCAGGGGGAGCCCAAGAGCCAGACTTCCACCCAAGAGCATGTCAGGCCCCAGGTCGAGGAATATTCCAACAACATCCTCATTCTTCCCTGATCAAAAGAACTAGAATTGAACCTGCTGTAATTATCCGTCGGGGAGTTTGCTTAAAATTCCCCTAATTACGGGAGAGCAGAAAATTGCTACGCCTCAGACTGAATAAAGAAATCGAAGGCACCCTGCTCCCAGCTGCCTGAGGGAGACAGGCCAGGATGGGAACAAAAAGGCTGGGACCAGCTGGCGGGCTGTGGGGAGGGAAGTGGCTGTTGGGGAGGGGGGTGCGGTACACAATGAATGGCAGTGATGGAAGAGTGACACTCAGGTGCATGCCAAGGAGTGGAACAAGAAGGGAAAGGCAGCTGTAAGTGGCATCATGGTGGCTGACTTTAGTGGGGCATGCCACCTTCCTTGCAGAGAGAAAGGTTGAGGAAGGAAGAAATATGGGAAAGAAATAGCCAGAAATGCCCTTTCCCATGGCTGAAGACAGCTTTCTATGGAGGCTTTGGGAATCCCTACATCTGACTTAGTTAAGAAAGTAGGCTCTGAACTAGCTCCCACAGAGGAGAGAGAAAGAGAAAACCAGATGGACAGGTCAGAGATCAAGCTGACAGGGCAGGCTTCCTCTAGGCACCCTCTTTGGGCTCTGGGCTCTGCCCTGTTCCAGGTAGGTTGAGAGGTCTGGGGCAGGAGCAGCGGGGACAAGGTCTACTCACTGACCTATCAATGTTGACTATAAAGGCCAGCAGTATTCTAAAGGGCTCCTGCCCTGTTTATGAGTTCCCCAAGTTTCTTGCCCCCAACATCTTAGAAAAGATTGTTGCTCCTTGACTCTCTCACCATTTTCCAAGGGCCTCTCTTTCCTCACACCAGTCCCTGTGTGGGCCCAGCTGCACTATTGGGCTTGTCTCAGTTACAATGTAATGGTATCAGCTGAAACTAAGGGGTTGCAGGATACAGAAACTCACCCGCATGCATTTAAATAAAAGGGAGAGTTTACATCCTGCCCATCATCTCACCCTCAGAACTCAAGATGACTACCCATGGCGCCCAAACCTCCATGGAATAAACCAAGAACACCCCTAATTCCAGTAACCCAAAGACAGAGTTCTAATTGGTTCAGTTTGACTCAGGTGTCTGTTCTTGTCCAACCAACCTCAGTCCAGGGGATTGGGTCACACTGAACAAATGGCTTCCAATGCCCACTACTGTGTGTGAGCAAGAAGGCTCAGGGGCCATGGTGAGTTGGACAGTCGCTCCACAACTCTTTGTCATACCATAAAAATATGCTGGAATAGAGGGTGTGCTGTGGATGGGCCTGGCAGTGGAGACAAGAGCTTACCTGTCTTCAGCAAGCGATGTCAAGGTAGTCAAGGCCTCTACCTGAAGCTGATTGGTGAGTCATTCAGCATATCAGACACTACAGCTCTGGTGGCCAGCCATAGCCAAGAGAAATCCTCAAGGGGGGCACTAAAACTGAGTGCAGGGGGACTCAGCCTGGCCCTGGCCTACAGGAGCCACGATCTGTAGTGGAGGCCAGTCTGCAAGGGCTGGAGACTGGCATGAATCTTACCAGGAAGGCGGGCCAGCCCCTTGGGCTCCATGGTAGTAATCTGAGGCTGGGAAACCTGTACTTTAGAGACTTGACTATTATCGTGCTGTTTGTATTTTCTGTAATTACTTCCCTTTTGTTCTCCTTCAGTATTTATGGAAGTCTTCTGTGAAAATACCAGCAGATCCCAGCAATGCTGAGAGGAACTAGCAAAAGGGTTTGGGACATATTCCTTGGAGCCTGGGGGTGGTGGTGGCAGGATCCTGGCAAGGAGGACTTGCATAGAGGAAAAAGAATTGCCACTGGGAGGCCTCTCCTCCTCTAGTTGAGCTCTTTCTCAAGGGGGAAGGGCTTCTTTTGAACAAAGTCAGAGCTGCCCACTTACTCTCTGCCCCATCCTGGGGCAGCCAAAGCTACCCACAGGCCAGTCTAGATCGTGAAGTCCTGAGGAAGCTGCTCTCTGGTCCCCTGAGTGCTCCTTAGGTACTGAGGTGGGGAGGAGGATCACCACAGGTGCCCAAAGAAAGGGGTCCTGCCTTGGGACCCAGGGAATGGGAACTCAGGCACCTAGGATAAGTTCTTCCGTGATCCCAGTCTCCACTGAGTTCCGAGTCTTTCTCCAAGACTACCCTACCCAGAGTTAATAGTTTGCTGGGCCTTACTTTAAAAACTCCACACAGTCATCTAAACCAAGTCAGGAAGAGGTAGGTGGAACCTCGGTTTCTCTCTAGGTTCAGGGGCCTGATCTGCAGTTAAGAGAGGGGTAAGGATCTGTTTCGGAGATCAATGGTACCTTTGCGGTTTCCAGGGGGCACAGGAAAGTAGGAAGGACCAGTGATAGGGTCATGGAGGCCTTAAACCTCTGATATTAAGTTTTTTGTAAACAAATTATCACTAGTGCATAACTGGAAGTTTGTGGTCCTGCCCCCTGCCATGGTTGTTCTTTACCAGATGGAGTTGTCCTGGGTGGCTGAGCAGCTCCCAGGAGTGAGGTGTCCATAGACAGAAAACCAGCAATGACATGGAATGTTAGGTGCTAATGGCTTTGCAAAGCAAGAGAATTGCAATTAAAGATGCAATGGGTCCCTCTGGGGCCTGTCAGACAATGATCTAGAATAAGGGTCAGGAAGCTGGAGACTTAGCAAAAGCAGCTTGGAGGAGGTGTGAGGCAGAGAGGAGTCAGGACAGGACTGTGGGTGTGCAGCTGCCTTTCTCTCAGCAAGTGCATCATCATCAACAACAACATGATCATAACAATACCTGCTATTTACTCAGTGCTCAACATGCCCCTGCTAGAAGGTAGGGAGTGCAGCTCTCTCCATTTTCCAGACGAGATAGGAAATTGAGGACTGGAGGTCAAGTAACTTGTCTGGGGCATGTAGATCATGGAGATGAAGCTCAGGCCCAGCTCCATTCAACACCAAAATCAGGACTCACCATCTCCCCACTATAGTGCCCATTTCTGAGAACTCCCCAAACTGGGTTCGCCTGACATTCAGGGTCACAGGCAGCACTGCCCTAGCTTAGGGCTTGAAGTTTCAGGTCAGGGGAGCCCTGTGGAATTGAGAGCTCACTCAGATTCCCTGGCAGCCACCTGTAGACACCATCTGTCTTCACCCTGGTATGGAAGAGGAAGATGAAGAATATCTAGTCTGGGTGATATGTAGAGACCATTCCATGGGAGGTGGCAGATCGGAAAGTGGGAGGCAAAGAGGGAAACACATCATATTATCTCGCAACCCATGTGTGACCTCTCATCCACCTTGCTCAAACTTCCCATTTTGGGGAAGCCCCACTCCTCATCCTACCACTTTGGGCTTTGTGCAGTGGCATCATTGTCACTAACAATCTTTTCCTTATCTATACCAAGCATGCCTGAAGGAAGGGCACCTACCCAGGCCTCCCAGCCCTGCTCATTTGCACATACCCACCATGCCCCAAAATGACCCTGAAGGTCAAGTGACATGAGGTAAGCAGCCCATGAAAAACTGCCCTTTTTAGGAACTAATCATATTGCACCCAAAATGGAGGACAGAGGTAGGGGTAATATGAGATGAGAGAAAGATGAGAAATGAGATATTCAGATACCCCCAAAACAGGCAGGATACCTCATGCCAGCAGTGCTCTCCTGGAGACTGGGGAGCAGCTGAAAGGGGGCTGAGGGCCTGGGAGACTGAGTCATCCAGCCCTGGCTCAAACCTGCTCCCCTGGACTGGGCTTTTTATCTGCCCTGGAAAGCACCTTATCACAAACCGGACATTTTGGGCCCTGTTCTATCTCGTTGGAACCCAGGGAAATGAAAGGTAATTGAGCTGTGAGGCTGCCCAAACTGGTGCTACTAATTTGCTGAAAAAAACCTCAGTGCCTGAAGCCTGCAGGGCTTACTCCTGACAGCAGAGCCCTGTCCAAGAGTTGACTAGAACCCTGAGAGAAGGGTAGAGCTTGTGGATTCAGAAAAGAAAATCAAGAAATGAGGAAACTATGATGATACCCAGTTTTGCCTAAAATGCCTGTCCTTTCATTCCCACCAGTCCAAACCTTATTCATCCTTCAAAACCCAGCTGAAATGCCACCTCTTCCTTGACCTCCAAATAGTTTCTTTTCTCTCTCAGCACTTTATCCACACTGATCTCATGAACCTTGTCACTTTTTCCTTGCACTGTGCCAACATACCTGAACGTGGAGCTCTACAGGACAGAGCCAGGTCTCGTGTATTATCCGATGACAAAAGTTCCACAACTCCTTTTGGATAAACAGAGACTGATACGGAAAGGAGAGTTCACTATGGAACAAAACAGGATCACAGGACACAAGAGGGATTCTGGGATCACCGAATAAAACGAAACTCAGAAAAGCTGTTGCTTGCCATGTGAACCTCAGATTGCATTTGGAAAACAAATAGAAAGGAAGCCTGTTTCTCTAGACTCCTGGAGAACTGAGAAGTGGATCTAGTGCTCTCACGGGAGGGCAAGTGCTGGCTACTGGGAGAATAAGCTTTAAGGAATAAAAGGCCCCCATCCTGCATGTGGTTTGATAGTGGCAGAGTCAGAAATAAAATTATGTATTTGTTCCACAATATTTTTCATTCCAGATATTCTATTTCTATTTTTATAAATTCCATTTGTTTTATCTTCTTTTTCTCTCCTCATTATGTTCATATTTTCCTCTACATTTTTCAAGCATATGGAGCATATTTATAATCACTGCTTTAACATCCTTGTCCGTTAATTTCATCAACTTTCTCATTATGGGGTCTGTTTCTTTTGATGATTTTTACTCTGGTTATGGGTCATATTTTCCTGTTTCTTTGAATGACTGTTAATTTTTTTATTAGATGACAGATGTGAATTTTATATTGAATGCTGGATTTTGTTGTATTCCTTTTAAGAGTGATGAACTTTGTTCTGGCTCTCAGTTATTTGGAATCACTTTAATCCTTTTAAGGCTTGCTTTTAAGCTCTGTTAGCATGGGTCCAGGGTAGCCTTTGGTCTTGGGCTAAGGTAACACCCTTCTGAGGACTCCATCCAGTGCACTATGTACTATAAGCTCTCACTATACTCACTGCAGGAAATCTGAACTATTCCCAGGTCTGTGTGAGCTCCAGAAATTGTTCAGTCTTCTGCTTTATGGCAGTTCTTTCCCTAACCTTGTGGTGTTTCACCCCAATTATGTGCAGATCAATGTTCAGCCAAAGTTTCAAAGAGCCTTGTACAGAGTCCCAGAACCCCTTTGTAAGCAGCCCTCTCTTCTCCAGTACTCTTCCTCACAAGTTCTAGCCTTATCAACCTCAATCTCAACCCCTAGGCTCTATTTGGGATTCTGCCTCCTTTGCCTTGGCCTGGAAACTTTATCCAGGCAGTAAAATGATGCCACAGTAGTGCTTTTTCTCTTCTTGCAGGGACCAGCATCCTGTGCTACCTGCTACCCACTGTCTGAAAGTAATCGTTGTATATACGTTGTCCAGTTTTTGGCTTTTTCATCAGGTGGGCAAATTACCATAGCAATTCATCCTTCGTGGATAGAAGGGGAGACTTCCTGTTCAATAAGTATTTATTGAGGAAATTTATGGTATTTCTGAGTATGCCATGCCCTGCTCTAGGTGTTGGGGATAAAGCACTGAACAAATTGACAGACACTTTGCTCTGATGGAGTTAATATTCCAGTATACAATAAATAATATTAACAAACATAATAAATAATTATGTATCATGTCAGAAAGTGAAAATGCTATGGGGAAAAATGAGCAGGGAGAGAGGGGGAGGGATAGAAACAGATAGACAGACAGACAGACAGACAGACAGACAGAGAAAATGGGAGTTGGGGAAGGGAGCAGCATTTTAAATAGGATGCTCAGGGAACACCCCACTGAGAAGATAAACTGAGAAAAATCCTGAAGGAAATGAAGGAGTAAGCCATAGATGGAAGGCCCTAAGGTAGGAGCAGGCCTGGCTTGCTCAGGGAACAGCAAGGAAACTGGTGTAGTCATGGGGTACATGTGAGAAAAAGACAGGGTCAGTGAGACAAAGGGGCTTGGCCAGCTGAGGAAAGAGAAGATGGAAGCTTGGACCTAGGTGGTAGTCACAGTAGTGGTAAAATATGACTTCAAAATATTCTGACTATTACATTGAAGGGCTGGAAGAGAGAGGAGTCAAGGGTGACTCCTACATTATTTGGCCCAAACAGCTGAAGGACGCGGTTACCCTTGACTGGTAGAGGAAAGGTTGCAAGCTAACAGGTTTGTGGGCTGGGAGGGAATCAATTTAATTCTGAGCATGTTAGTTTAAAGATGGTTATTAGACATCCAAATGGAGATATCCATTAAGTAGCTGGACACAAGTTAGAAATTCAGTGGAGAGATCCAGGACAGTATTAAGGAAATAAAACTAGAGGAAAACCCACTGATGAGGTCTTGCCTAGTGATGCCCAAAGGTCAACAGAGAGCACCTTGAAGATCCTCTCCACAGAAACCCGCTGCTTCCCCAGAAGGTGGCAGAAGTTAGCCAACCAGGAAGGTCCCTTTAGACGCCAGCTCATCATTCCTTTTATTCCAAGAAAGTTGGTCCAAACAACTAGGGACTGTCAGATTACATCACTGCCCAGGAATCATACTGCAGGACCACCAAGAAGCTGCCTCAGTGGCTGTGCTCCCGGGGCCTGTCGTCTGCTACTTCACAGGCTCCATGGTTCTCATTCATGAACCTAGACAATAATATTTGCTCCCCTCACTCTGGGATGGCTCACTTTGGTACCCCAAAGTTGACACCAAGTCTCCCTTAACGCTGCCTTGCCCTTCTGACCAGGACCCTTGTTGACTATGCTGCCCAACAACCCCTGATTCAGCTCTGGTTTCAGACTCCCGTCACACTGCCTCAGAGTGGTATGTGACTCCATTCCATAAAAAAGACAGTACAATAGCCCTAGGATTTGAAAGTCCTTCCAGATATCTACCCTCCATCCTTGCTGCTTTTATCCTATGTCCCTTTATTCTAATGCTCCTCATCTGGGATAAATGGACCCTTGGTCACCCTTTCATTTCCCCTTCTCTGCCATTTCATGCCCTCTCTTGGTGCTTTCCTCCTCTTTATCTTTCTAGTCTCTCCCATACTTTCCTCATTCATTCCCTTCATGCCCTCTCTCTGCTCTCACCCCACTCATTCATTTGCCTCACAGTTATTTTAGGGGAGTGTACATAAAACTTTTGCTGACTCTGGTGAAGTTCCTTTTCTGTCTTCACCCTGGGAAGGCCAGAAATTAAATTGAGTCCTCTCGGCTCCAAAGAGCTCCCCCAACTCAGACAACTCCAGGCCCTCCCTACATTGTTAAGCTTCTGTGTTCTGCTGTCCTCATGCCATTCTGACCTGGCCAAAGGTCCAGTCCCTCAGGAGACAAGCACCTTTATCTTCACAATGATTGCCTTCTTATTCCCTTGCCTCTCACACATTTCACACATACATGCACACACATGTACACACGTGCATGCATGCACACACATTTACACTACCCCTTAAGTGACAGGGAGGGCAGTGGCCAAGTGATCTATAGCTCCATTTTCTTCCGCTGCTGTGGTAAAATATGGACAGCAGGAACCACAGGAGAAATGAGGCATGAAAATTAATCTGCTTTACAATCCTCATGAATATTTAAAAGCTGATGAATATGTATCTACATTTCTTTTCTCCTCCATTAGTGTCTGCTTTTGAGTTACTCTATAGCTCCCTTAGGTTCCTTTGGGGGCTGGTTAGCTAGACTGATCTTTAAATTGGTTTTACAGGTGCCTATAGCTCTTGGGTGCCCCCCCCACCTCCAATTATGAAAAGAGGATTTGTCCCTTTAAAATTCCCCAGGAAGTTCTGGCAGAGAGAAATGAAAAGAGAAGAAACCCCCTTGTATCCTCACACTGTGAGATCCCAGAGAAAAGGGCTGAAAGAGGATACACTGCAGTGGGACTCACAGAGTAGACCCTTTTAAGAATAAACCACTCTCTTCTGTGAGCCTCTCACTTTGCCCTTGAAGACAATAGCAGGCCCTCACTCTCTAGTCATCATGGGTCTTTTAAGAACTTAGTCCAGGGTGGCCTTGAAAAAACAAGAAATTAGGCAGCAAAATGTCACTTTCATCCTACTCAGAAGAATCCAGTATGGAGCTAACTGTATAGTCCTTTGCAACCAGCTCCTGGCCCCTGGGAACAGTCACTCCATCTAGAGCCACCCTCTGGAGCATCTGGGTCACCCCACCCCCCCGGCCTATCTTCCCTACCACTCTTTGGCTACTCTAGGAGCCTGCTTCCTAGCCTCTCCAACTATCTAAACCAGTCTAGGGGAGGGAAGGCTGCTCACCCATCTCCCGCAGCCATCAATCACCCTGGAGAAGAGCAGAAGAAGCAGCAGGGCATCATGCCAGAGCAATATTTTTCCTGGACCCTGAGGCAGAACTCAGCACTGAACTGGCATCCTGTGAGGGAAGGCTGGGTCCTAGCCGGGAAGGAAGGCACTGTGGGATGGTGCAATGGGCTGTGGGAGCCATCCATGCTGCCAAGTTCCAAAACACAGCCCAACCTGGCAGCAGGGCTGGGTTCAGAATGTGCGGAAGATCCCAAAGGCCTGCAGCCAGCCAGAGAATTTCAGGTTTCACAGCCAGCACCTGGAATCTCAAGTCAGATGGGACACTGCTAAATCCCAGGCTGTTCAGCCCCCCAAGCTTGTCCTCAGTTTCTCCATCCAATCCTCATTCACACACAGCCTTATAATGTATTTCACACTGTTTGGGGTATTTCTTCCCTTCTAACAATCCTCAGAAGCTCTTTTACTTACAGCTTTTAAAATTCATATCTGACCTTCTACCTCAACCATCAGCTACCCTGGCCCCTCCTCACCTTAAGTCTCCCCATCCCTAGGCCCATTCAAGTTAACATGCTCACCACCCAATCCTTTTACACCTTGCCTCTGTCCTTTTGTTCCCTCAAGACTCTGCCTAGAGTGGTATCCTTCAGGAAGCCTTCCTTGGTTTATCCCAGCCTTAATCAATGATCCTGTCATCATTTCTGGGCTCTCGTTTTTTCAGTGCAGGATTATGGGATATTCATTGACATCATCTTCATGTTTGTGACACATGGAAAGGGCTGCTTGTCATGCAGTATCTTTTAAGCCAGACAGGTGCATGCAGATGGAAATCAGTGCTGCAGCCTCCTAGACCAGCAGAGCAGCAGTGTAATGTCTGTGTGGAAACGCTCATCACTTGCTCACCTGTGCCTTCAGATCAACCTCAGTCTGCCTCTGGTGAATGGCTTCTCTTGTTGCAAGAGCATCCCAATTCGGGAACCAAGGACTCCTCTCTCCCAACCTGTCCTTTCAACCCCCACCCTAGGACCTCATATACAGGGCCTCTGGAGTGTCACAGAGCTAAGGACTTCGTTGTAATGGAGGAAAGCCCAACTCGGAGACAGAGGCCTAAACAGCATGTCAGAAAACCAGACTCTGGACCTGGCTCTGCCATGCCATCTTGGCGAAACAACTTAATATTCTTGGGCCCCACCTTCTTCAGCATCTAAATGGGGATAAAGATCTGTTCCTACATCAAAGGATCATGGTGAAAAGTACCAAACACTATGTAAATCTTAAGTATCTCTGCTACTATAATAATTAACAGTAAATTGTTATAATAATTATAGCCTTAAGTGTGTGACATCTCCCAACTCCCTCTATTTTGAGAGGTCCTTTGGCCTAACCCCTTCTTGTTGTCCTCCACTGGCCAGGGGAGGGACAGGGATGCCCAGCAGGATGAGTGCTCCTTGGGATCAGCAGCTCATTATCCATGATGGGTTCTCCATGCAGCGACGTCAGCTCCAGCCCCTGGCTTCTCTGCTCAGTTCCCCAGCTGCCTCAGCTTCAGGAACAAGAGTGTGCCTTGTGAGGCAAGCCCTGCAACCCCACTGAACATGCTCTCAGCATAATTACCCATCAACAAAGTGCACAGACCCCACCCTTGTCGTAGAGATGCTACCCCCTCTGGATTGTCACTGCTGCGCCAGCTGAAGGTTGCGCTGTCCCTCGACCAAGGAAGCAGGAGCAGTTCTTTAGCTAAGCAGGGTTGCGGAGGGCCAGGCTTTGGAGGCAAACCCCCAGGCTCTGGCTGTGAGTAGGCCACTAGAGGAAACTTAGACAGAAGGGCTTTCATAGACACAAACAAATGCTGAGTCTGGCTTCTCTTCTTCCTTTCATCACCTTATGAGTTAGCCCCCAGGTGACCATCTTGAGGCCCCCTCTGTGTGGGGGACATACCCACCCTAGGATCCGCATCCTTTGCCTGTGGCTCCTCTGCCCTGGCACTTGGGTGGGCCCCTTATTGGCCTTGTTCCTCTCCCTTACCACACTGCCACCAGGGGCTGAGGTGTCACCTCTGTCTCAGGTGTGCCACCAACAACACCCAAGGCATGTGGCAGTGCATGGAAACATAGTCAAGCAGCTAAGTGGGTCCCATTCTCCAGGGCAGGGCAGAGTAAGAGAGCTGCCTCCCTCTCCCTCCCTTTCTGCCGGCGAGCCTTCCCTAGGGAAACCACTCCCACATAACCTTTTGGGAAAATGTGTTCTTGCTCCTCAACACACACATCTCCTCAAGCTGCTACACAATTGACTTCATATCATGAACATAATTTCTCTTACCTTCTGAGCACTCCATCCACAAAGAAAATTACTCAAGCTCCTGTGTCCTATAGAGGTCTGCATTCTTCACATACATGTCTCTAGACAGTGACTATTTCTAGAAAGAAGAGAAGAAACAGAGCTTTGGGCTGGGCACTGTACTCCCCCACTCAGTCTTCTGAGGTGATTACAGATCAGAGGGTGGGAGAGAATCAGGATGCTGTCAGAGGCAGCAGGATCATCTGAGATGCTCACTGTTTGTCCTAGGAGTTTTGCCCTGTGGGAGCAGAGGCTCCAAAAGAGAGTGATTTTCTTCTTGCTGTGTGGAATTACCTTCATGGGAAAACCAAGTAAACCTCTCTCCTCACCCCACCCCCACACTCCCATGTACTTATTCAATCCCTACCTTCTGCCAGGTTGAGCTCAGGGCCTGCAGGACCATGCTGTCCTCTGCTGACCTAGGTGTACTGGAACCCCAGTTCTCTGCTCCCAGTGATACTCTGCCTGGGACTATCTCAGAGGTTCAAGGGGATTATGCTCCAAATTTAACTCCAGACTGATACCCAAGCCAGACCATTCCATCCAGGATTCTAGGATGTCTGCACCAAGGGCCCTTCCCCTGAACCTTAAATACTGACTCTTATTCTATCTCTTTCCCACTACAGCTCAGCTCCTGCAGGAGTGACAGCTCTGTAGGTAAGATGCATTGAGACAAACAGGACTTAAAGGCCCATTCTCTCAAAAGCTGACAGGTTTCTCCAGTTCCCCCACCCTCCCTGAGCCAAGTAGAGGTCCCTAGGGCAGCTCTAGCCTCCCTCTTTCTCTCTCCTTCCCTCCCTGCTCCAGCCATATCAGCCAGATGGATTATGTCTTATTTCCCTTGGATTTGGCTGCAAGAACCAAACAGCATTTAAGGCCATTGATTGTTCAAAAGACCAAGTGTATAATATACCAGAAAATTAGTTTGGAGTGCTCAGCAGGAGAGAAGCTCAGCTCTGGCCTCAAATTTAGTCTGCTCTGGAGGGCCAGGAGAGGGGCTAGGGGTGGGAGCCAGTGTCCCTTTCAGTCTCTCCAGAAAGTTCTGAGATGCCATTCTTTCCTCATGACCAAGCCAAGGCCTTCTTAAAAGCTAGTTTACCCAGGTGACTTGCATTACAGCAGTACCTCTCCTTCATTTCAGCCCCACCTGCTCACTCTTACATTACACACACAGTATCTTTTAAATGCCTAATATATGCATGCACATGAGACTGCTCCATGCTCACTGACAGGGGCATGTCACACACACTCTCACCTATGTATACATGAGACCAGCTTGGAGTCTAGATAAAAAGCTTTTCCTTTGCCTGAACAATCCGGAGCTGAGAAAAGTGCCTGACATAAAATAGGTTTATTAGATCAGTCAAAATGGCTTTTGGCATGAACCATGGACAGCTCCCGTCCCTCCCCTCTCTTCTACCTCTGTGATCAGTTAATTCACCTGATCAAAAACGGCTCCTGCTCACAGACAATTAGAGTCACTAATAAGTTGGTAATCATTAGTATTAATGGCTTTCATTTTTGAGTGCCTGTTCTGCACCAGTCTCAAGCCAATTCTTTGTATGAAGCATCTATTTTGTCCTCACAACCTCCTAGGATGTAGTTATTATTATTCCCACTCTACAGATGACAAAACCGAAGCTCATAAAGCTCAAAGTTTTCATTGAGCTTGTCTAAAATAACAGAGGCTAGGGCATCTAACTCCAGGGGCTCCTATTGAGTTGTACATACTTTGTATGATAATACTTCACCAGAAAGGTTCTCCCTGAAAGAAGAGGAGAAAAGATTGGCATGTATCAGCCTACAGCAGCAGTTCCTCAATGTCAGCTCATTACACATTTCCTTTCTCCACCGCAGCCAGTCCCAGCTGGCCTGATGGAGACAGAAATGCATGCTGGGTTGATTCCTCAAAAAGTGAGCAAGTATACCTGTAGCCTGAAAATCAAGGACTAACAGAGCCAAAGTCATGAAAATTTTGCAAAGGGGACAGTCGAGAAGCTCGAAAAAGAGTGTGGAAGTGAAGTAATCTCAAAGAAGATGGAATGTTTCATAGACTCACCAGGACTGAAGAAAGGAAAATAATCAGGACATTGCCAGGAGCAATGGTCCAGCATCCTCCTCTTCCTGCCCTGGAGCCACTGAAAATATTGAAAAAGGTAAAAGATTCAGTTCATTGAAAGAGATGATTAACAGTGAGAATGATGGCTGGAGATTTCAGCTAGGGCAAAGAAACAGATTCCCATAAAAAAAAAAAAAACAGGAAACTGTTTCATAAAAGGAGGAAAGATTGGGCAGAAGAGAGCATTTCCATTTATCTTGTCTCCTAGATAAAGTCAGAATAGGCAACACCATTAGCAGGAATGAGGTAATTAATGAACCATCAATGCTCCACCTGACCTGAGATAAGAGAACCAACACATCTTCCCAGGGAACTCCAACTCCCCACACTTAAAAAGTGGCTCAAAATCATGAAGGAAGACCGTGGCTTTGAGCATCAGTGTTCATCTTCCCCATCCTCTCTACCCCATCGAATAGCCAATCAAGCTTTATTTCACATGTCAAGATTCTGAAACATTTCAGAAATCTTTTGTACAACATTAAAGGTGGGACCTGTGGAACAGTGAGTGTCTATACTACACTTCACTGAGAAATGTATTAAAAGACCTTTAACCCAAAGCAAAATCACCTATTTTGGTGCCTCACCTTATTCTTCAGATTTAAATCCAAATGACTTTAGGGTATTTCCAAAGATACAGTTCACCCTAAAAAGAAAAACATTCACCAGTATTCAAGACCATATGCCATAGATTTCCAAAGGGGAGTTCAAAAGGTGCTTTAAAAATGTGACATTGTTGGACTACCTATCAAACTTTCCAAGTGGACTACGTTGGAGAAAACAATGTGCACTTGTGTATAAAAGTTCTGACATACAAGGGGGGAAAACACTTTTTTCTTGTTGTATCAGCAGATAGCTACTAGGAGTGGATCCAGTCCTTTCTTATGTCAGTTGATCATTACCTTTAACCTTGAAGGAGTGAGAAGACAAGGATAGTTTAGTGAAGTGGACAGTGCCTCCACTTGGAGTCAGGACACCTGAGCTTGATTTTGTCTTTTACCTTTGACTGCCTGTGTGACCAAGGACCTGAACCCCCTTGAGGCTTAGTTGTTTTCATTTACAAAATTGTACCAGTAATGCCCACTTATTGGGATTGTGATTCTGGCTAAATAAGAGAAGAGTTGGCACATAGTGTACATTTAATACATGTTAATTGATTCTTTGGGGAGAAAGGCTTAGGAGGCCACAGGTCCTAGATAAAGGCTTTGGTAGCTGTCCTGAGGCTTGGAGAAAACAAAGGTGAAGACAGGCATTCAGGAGATGGAGAAGAAGAGCACAAATTGGGGAGATGGACATGAACCTAACAGTCAAACTTATGTTCTATAAATATTTTGTCTAGCACTTGGTCTTACCAAGGGGATCAGGAAAAGGTAAGTTTTCATCACCTATCAAAATTAATCTACTATTTGAACACAGCTGGAGAAAGAAAGCAAAGTGTTCTCACACTTTATTATCCTAGTGAAGTGTTCAAACTGGCTTACATTACAGCAAAAGTAGGCAGTTAGACAAGAGGAAGAACAGCCACCTAGATCCACTAAATCCTTAAACAGGCTGCTGAGAGAGTCTCTAGAAGTCTAGCAGGCAATTATCCAGAAATAGGGGACTGAATGAGATAACCAGTAATGAACCAGTTCTTCTATCTCTGAAACTCAGCAAGTCCAGGTCTGTTTTAACAGTTCTCCAGCATTGGGAGGGGCATTTGCAAAGCTCTGGGTAAACCAGGGTTGCAATTTAGTGGTGAGCAGCCATGCTAATGAATGTAAAGAACAACAGTGGCTTCTAAATGGAGCCTTTAATGAAGACTCATTTTGGATGTTATTAACATGGAGAAAAGTATACACTCTCTCCCCAACTCTTAGCAGGCAGAATAAAGAGCACCCCCAAACATGAGGCTGATCCCATTTCCTGTGTCCTGCTTGGGATATCATAATAGCTTCTGGAAAGTGAGATAGGAAGGGCCAGCTCAGATCCCTGAAACCTTTCTTTGTGCTTTGGATGATCCATTTGGACCTCTAGATCCCACATGGCCTTAGAGGGAAGATTTTTCAGCTGGGATCGACCCCACGATTTACCAACAAGCTGCAAATAAAAACACAAAGGAGGCCCATCCTCAAGGTGGTGGCAGTGATTTTAACAGGCAGACACATTCTATTAAATATTTAATTAGAATACAATCTCACCAAAGCTCTCCCACCATAAGAGACTAAAAAACACAGCCCTCTAGGACTTACCCAAAATTCCTCACTTATTACCAAGTATATAGATGTTGGTTGGCTTCAAATGTAGCAAGAGGGATTCATGTTAGACCTAGAAATTCAGAACTTTAAAACTTATGGAAGACCTTGGGAATCATCTAATTGAATCTCCTGTTTTATAAGGAAGCTGAGGTCTAGAGAAACTGGAAACTCATGAAAAAATCAAACAGCCAGTTGTACTCGAGCCAAAATCCAGGCCATCTATAGTCTTTGCCCTGCTGGCCTCACTCACCTAGAGATATATAACCTGGCTAATTGGCCAACCCTGGCCCTGGGCCTGGGTTGGTATGAACAAAATGATATCTGGTGGGAGAATGTCTGGGCTGAAATCTTGAGTTGTCTCTAATGCCCAAATATTAGCACAGGATACAGCTCAGGGATTGCTTTTTTGCTCAGTCCTTTAGATGCTCAAACACTCTTTGTTGATGAAATAGGAGACCCCTATTGTGTAGGTCATGATGCTCTAAACTATAAAGAGGAAATTCAACAGAGTGATGAAAATCATCCCCAAATAGGTCCACAGTTATTCCAATCAAAGGCTGCAAGCCCTTCACCAATAGCTAATGCACAATTACCAAGTTCATAAAATGAATGGTCTGAGAGTCTATAAAGTAAGGGGAGGAGGGACTTTTTACCAATTAGCCTCATCCCTCTGGGAAGGGGACTGACTATTTCTGTTTGGTGCTCTCAGAGACCCAGGACAGAGGAGGCAGTTCCTGCCTGGAAAGACCTACTGAAGGGCAGCAGCCTGCTGCAGCCCACCACACACATGCAAGAATAGCAGTGTAATTGCTGAGTGACTGCTGTGTACCCACATCATATGGGGTACTGAATCCAAGTTATTTCTTATTCAATTCTCACAACATTATCGTAAATTAGGTATTATTTCACTTCTTTTACAAGAAGAGGAGAATGAGACACAAATGGAGTAAGACACAAATTGCTTAAAGCACTTGCCCAAGGTCACACAGCAAGAAATTGGTGGAGCCAGGAGATGAAGCCCAGCTCTACCACCAGTCACACACAAGCACCACCTGCAAACTTGACAAACTTGGGTCATTCAGGGAGAATATTGTGGAAGGTCTCCTGGACAAGGTTCCCTGGGACTTCTGAGAAAGGTGAGGGGTAGCTGGGTGGACCTCATTAATAGGTGTCTTCTCTGGAAGAAGCTGACATTTATTGAACAACTGCTATATATGTTGAGCTCTGTGCCATGTGCTTCACTATACAATCTCATCTATTTCTCACAACTTTCTGATATCAGCTTTGTGATCCTAAAAAAACTTAGATTCAGAGAGGGCAAGTAACTTTCCCAAGATCACACAACTTGTAAATGATAGATATGGGATCTGAGCCTAGACCTGTCTAGTTCCAATAAAAAAGAAAAAAAACACTCACTTGACCAGAGGGGATAGTAGGTGGTGGAGAGAGGCTCATAAATAGAGGCCACCTGTAGAGACATCTCTCTTAGACTAGAGAAGATAATTTTAAGAGTTTTGGCTCTGAATTTTTCTTGGCCTCCTCCCCTAGGAGGGCCCATGAAGATGGCAAAGGAACACATTGATAAGATTGCATTAAAATGCAAGGGGACTGCACAGCTTTTAAGCACAAATATGGCCACTTTAATCAGTTTTCCCAGAAAGGTTTACACTTCATCTATTCACACAGACCCCGACACAGCACTGCTTTCCAACAACTGCCATCAGCAACCTTGTGAGCCACACAGTCTGGCCTGCAGCCAACAACAGGGGCTTTAAGGCAGACAGAACAGAGTTAAAACCTGGTTTCCCCTGTTTGGAGCCTGTTTCCTCATCTCTTAGGCAGAGTTAACCACTCATGCTGTCTAGGGTTGTCATAGCATTAAAGAGTTTATTGCCAGAGTTTATTTGGAAGGAGTTCCAAAACCACCCTTCACCGTTCCCTTCTCCAAGCCAAATCATCCCTACTCCACATCCACCATTTTGCCTTCAGTTGTGGAGGCTCCACTCCCTGGCTGAGAAGAGAGAAGTTGAAGAGAGTTTCATCTCTGGGAAGAACCAGAGGAAGGTGATCAAGGTAGAGTGGGGAATAAGGAGGCAGCCCTACAGATCCTGAAGGCAGAGGAACTCCAGAGCCCCTGAGATTAAATGGGTCAATGTAGAGGTATTGGATCCCCTCTACATCAGGGGAAGCTGAGGCAATAGGAGAGCTCGCCTATCTCAGAGGCCTAAAGGGAGTCAGTGACCAAGGATTGAAATGCCCATGCTCCATCCACACATGCAAGCTCTCAGTGTACTGTGAAGGAAAACAATGCCATAGCAATCTCACCAAGGCCAGGTGGCATCTTTGCCTCCCAAAACTGCCCCAGCAACTCCCAAGGGATAAAGCCCATCCTCCTCTCCTGAAGTCACTCTGGCCTTTGCAGGGCCCAGACCCCGAGACTTTTCTCACAGCAGTCCGTTCTGTCATAACTTCTCTTACCCTCAGCACCTATCTAAATCTCCCCAGCCTTGAAAACTCATCTCAAGAGTCACCTCCTCTGTTAACCCGGGTACCCAGCAGGACAGTTCTCTCACTGCTCCCACCTCCTGGGGGTCTTTGTCTCCCATACTTCTGCACCAAGCACACAGAGCCTATGTGAAAGGAGCTTTTTCTTTCATTCCCTGGAGCTTTGAAGGACACAGTTGGGGCTGATTCCTTCTGTGTCCCCAGCACTCAGCCCGGAGCCTGGCCAATGACAGGTGCCTGTGCCAAGGAAGCCATTATTTCATCCCTCCCCTTCTTCCTGGGTGTCAAAGATTGGGTCTACAGAAGCTGTAAACATGGTATAGCTGACCCAGGTCAAACTTGGAGGATGTCCTGGTCTGGGAGGCAGCTGATTGGCCCCAAAGACTGCTCCTGTAATAAGAGGAAGACTTCTTTGCCTTTTACCTCTCAGTTGTAAATTTCTTAAAGGGATATCACCTCTTATCAACTCCCTCCTTCTTCCTGCCAATTCTGTGAGGAAAGTCTGCCTCCTCCGGAGCTCCCTCTCCAGGACACCTGGAGTTGTCTCTCCTCCTCCCACTCCAGCCTTGTAGCAGAGGATGTAATTAGGCCCTTCCCCAGGATGGTACCCCCTCCATGCAGTTGGACTGCCCATCCAACGGGGGATAATTTATGGAAATGGGTAAAGGTGTTTTAAATTATTCAATTTAAATGTAAATAGGGAAGATGGTTCCTCTGAATAAATTGTCTTATTTATTTTCCTTTTGACTCTCCTCTCAGGGAAATGTGGAGCAGTTTGGAGCTGTCTGGAGCACAGAACCCAGGATTATGGGACCTTCCCATGGCCCTGGGGTGGTGATTTGGTGACAAATACCCCTCACAGCTGCTGTCCCAGCTATGGTCACTCCACCTCACTCTGGGAAAGCTTGCCTGCAGGCAGAAAGCAACTCCTCCATCTCTGTTTGCTGCCCACCTTCCCTTCTGCCCAAGGTCTCTTTCCATCTGAGTCTCCAGCAGTGCGGGGCTTTGCCTGGATAAATTCCTTCTTGCTTTGAGATGCTGTCTGTGGGCCTTCTATTCTAAGAGAATTTCTATCCTAAAAGAGGTCTTCTAGGAACAGGATTCCCATGAGAGGAAAGATCTTCCTTGATACATCTCAGACACTGTCACATGTGCCATGGGGAAAGCATTTGAGAAAAAGGAGAGAGGCCATTTTTTGGCCCTCTAGGTACTACCCAGATGCCAGCCCTGCCATCTCTTGGGATTGGGCCACCATTATACATAACCACCAGTGATTGATGTATCTGTTAGGGGTTTCTCAAGGGCAAAGAACAGAACTTCCAACAGCTCAAAGTGGCTCAAATAATACAGAATTTACCAGCTCTGGAAACCTGGAAGTAGGACAGAATTCAGAATTCAGATATAAATCTGGAAGTCTGGTCCTGTTTCCCTGTGATTCTTTCTTGTGTATCATCATTTTCAAACTAGTCCATGAGATGTCTGGGACAGTTAAGAGCCTTAGATCCACCCATAACATTCAGACAAAACCAGAAGAGAGGAACTCTCAGCGACTCTTCCAGAAGTATAAAGAAGGCTTTCCCCCACCCCTCAGAAAAACTCTTCTTACATCTCATTTGCCCATCCTGACCAATTGCTAACAAGGGATTTCCTCAGACCAGTCAGATCTTCCAAGAGCTGGGAGTGGGCCAGTTTCTTCCTGAGGCACACACAAATTCAGAGTCCTGTGAGGGAGGAGGAAGTGGGGTCTGAGCACTAGATAGACAATATCCACTGTAGTAGCAGCTGAGTAAATGTGTCAAGTATGTGATTCTTGTCGAAATCAATACATGGTTTAATCACTAATCATACATGTTTCAACTGTCCCTGTTTGAATTGGGTCAGTTCTTTTCTGCCTGATTCTAAGAACCAGATTATTGCTCAATCCCCAAAGAATAGAAAATCAGACTAATGCCCCAGATCAAAGATACATTGGCAAGATGGTCCAAGTAATTGACACAAATTGCTGTCAAGACGACTTAACTCTTTCCTGAGATAGCCACAAATGAAATGACAGCTTGCCCAAGCCCCACAATAAGGCTCTCCCTCTTGTGCCATTTATTCATTCATTCTACCAATACATAAAGACTGTATACCATGTACCAGGCACAAGCTAGAGGCAGGAGGTTCACTGACATAAAAAGGGCACATTTTCTGTTCTTATGGACTTACCATCCTTTCATTGAATTTCATCATGCTTGTTTTAGTTGGTTTGGTTGCCCACAAACATCTTTGCCAAGTTTAGGAATTTCCAGACTCATAAGTCACATCTCCCTAAGGTAGGAGCCAAATTCTTGGCTACCCAGCCACCTTTTCAGCTAGGACACAGACATGTGACTCAGACCCAGCAATCAAATTCATTCATAAAAGACTTTGCTCTAGCAGGAAGGAATTTGAGTAAGGATGCAATGACCAGAATTCATGATGCTGGCAAGGGTGGAAATAGAGGTTTCCAGCTTTAGGGCTGAAATGAAAGCAGGATTAAGGTCCTGTCTCAGAAGTTCAGTCAGTGGGGAGAGGCAACAGCAGGAGCAGATGTCTGGTGGGACAGCAGCAGCAGCTAGTTCCCCCATCAATCCAGTTCTACGGTGCAGTGGGGCAGTGTGACTAGAAGCTTAGCCTTGAGTCTGGTTCTCCAGAACAAGCATTGGATTAAAAGAGACATTCAGTATTCTAATGGATGCGTTTTCTGCTTAATCAGTCAGTCACTTTTAGTACATATGGCCACAAACCCAACTGATGCAGAAGCATTCCCCATGCTTGGTGAGAGTTACTCATTCTGAAGACCCAGTCTGGATGGCACCTTCCCTGAATTCCCTTAAGCCCCAAGCACTTGGCTCATGTCTCTTACAGAAGTCTTAAAAGAGCATGATCCCCTGTATGAGTCTCCACTATGTCCCAACACACACACACACACACACACACACACACACACACACACACACACGTAAGCAACTTGAGATTTGAGACCACATCTTTTCATTATTATGTCCTCAGATCTAGCTTAGAACCTGGATCAGAATAGGTGCTTGTTGTGGTGTGATCATTTCCACTGACTTCATTATTGACCTCAAAAAAGCCTACCAGTGCCTAACTCCGGACTGAGCAGCATATATATACAATGGCTTACATCTTCTCCCTACTTTCTCCAGAATCAGAGACTAGGTTCACATCCTTGGCTCCAGGCATTGTTGTCCCTACAAGAATATTCTCTAAAATATGACACGACTGCCCTCTGACCCCTGCCCAATACTCTAATCACTCCTGAAAGACCTGCAGTTACTCCTTTCAAACAGCTGGTCCCTCTCAATCTTGGTTCCACATCCTCAAACCACACTCCCACCCTCCTTGGAAGATGTTCATCTTTGGACATGGAGATAATGTCCTGAAGGCCCCTGGAGAGATATGTTCATGTTGGTTATGTTGCCCACCCAAGGATGTTCTTC
Organism: Cynopterus sphinx; assembly: GCA_030015415.1. Lineage (NCBI taxonomy): Eukaryota > Metazoa > Chordata > Mammalia > Chiroptera > Pteropodidae > Cynopterus > Cynopterus sphinx. Next base: position 35,302,320 of record CM057390.1, on the reverse strand, counting down.
ATCCTAGCCAGTCCTGTACACATTCTACCCCTCTTCAGGAAGAGTCAGAGGAAATGAACAAGCTTTATAGGATCAATTTCATGTTCTTGGGCATGATAAACAACCAAGCAGAGAAATGTACCCATGGAGAGAGCTAATGGCCTTGAGTATCTGAGTAATGCATCACACCCTGAATTTAAAAAAAAAAAAAAAAAAGCCTGTCTTTAGACACTTGTTCCACACCCACTTTTCTCCATGCACTGCTCCACTTGGAGCAGACTCACACAGCCCCTGCTGTACCTTTCTGGGCACAGTCAAGACCTACACATTGTCCTTCCCCAGGCAGCACATAGCCCCTCATGGTTGGGGGACTGGGGAAGCAGAAAACACATAGCCTATTACCTCAGCCAGGAGTGCTACCCCTCAGATGAGTCAGACCACTTTTTACTATCTGTGTGACCTTGGGCAAGTGAGCTAAATAGTATAAACTTCACAGAGTTCTTCTGAGGATTAAATGAAATACTGTTTGCAAAATCTTAGCAAGGTGCCTGGCACATAGTAAGTCCTCAATAATCTTAGCTATTTTTATTATTATTATTATGACTCTCTATGGCTAAGAAGTTCTTGCTTCATCTAACCTGAATCCTACCCACTATCCTTTAAGGCCATTCTAGCTTGTTCTGTTCTCAGTGGGCATGGAACTCAGCAGTCTCCAGAGTGATATGGTAGGAAAAGTAATGGTGCTGGAAGCAGAACTATGTCCAAAGCCCATTTCAAGTCTGCTAGCCATGATTCTTTTTATATCCAATTAGCATAAGACAGATATAAGACAGATTCTAAATACATGATTTCTAGTTGTGTGGACAGACAGATATCACTATGCTTATCTGAGCCACAGGTCACGGAGTCCTTGTTTGTACAGTAAGAAAAGTAATGTCCCAAGAGTCATGGTGAGGATGAAATCAAATGCAATAACATGTAAGAGAGTGCCCGGGAGCACAGGTGATCAGGGATGCTAGTTGAATCTGGATCTACTCAAATGCTTGGAGAGTGTTCCCTGAGTCTCCTCCACCTGAAGATAAATCATCACCTCATTTCTACAACCTCTCCTTCTTTATGTGCTACTCAGCATATTCCACCATGTTCCTTCAGCTTAAGGAGCACTTATTTAATGATGAGAAACCAACATCAGATTTTCTCAGAAGTGAATAAAATTCTAGCAGTTCTCCACAGTAAAGCTGATGACTCTAGCAGTGGACATGTGCACCAGGATGAAGGACATACTTGGGTGGGTTACAGTTAACAAATGTGTTCTCAGTATCTTACCAAATACTTTCACAGTCCAGCTTTGACAAAAGGTAAACTAGTTCAGAATGGGGATCTAACTTTCCCAAAGTGGTAGATGTGAACTCACCTTGTAAACAGTCTCTTTCTACTTCGTTGGTCACACTGTCCTCTGCCAGCATATCCCCCCAGCCTGGAAGGCCCTTATAGATCTTCAAGCTCAATACCTGGCATCATGCCTGGCACAGACTAGATTCCTGATAATTAATCATCTAATCTAATCATCATTCCAACTATTTCATTTCACCATGGCGGACACTGAGGCAGAAAGAGAAATAATGAGTAGCCCAAGGTCACACAGCAGAAAAGTGTTGTGATGCACCCATATCGAAAGAATACACATGAGCATATGGTCAAGACCCTGTCTAGTCCTTCTCTGATAATTAAAGACAAGTTCTTCCAGTCAGACCTTGGAAGAGGGGAGACAAGCAACTTCAGAGGCTGTATATAGTAGATTGATTGCAAAATGAACCCAAATCCTCTCCTACTTATATCCATACCCCTTTGCAATGTGATTTTGCTGTTTCTCCCAATAAGAAGTAGCGTCTATGTCCCTTCTTGTTGAATCTTGGCTGCTTTATGACTTGCTTTGACCAGTAGAATTCTACAGAAGTAACAGCATGCCAATTCCATGCTAGGCCTCAAGAAACCTTGAGGCCTTGAATGCTCTTAGAACACTGCCAGCACATGTGTTCAAGCCTGGCCTTGCTTGCAGGATGGAATATATGTCAAGAAGAGCCCTGCTGTCTCCACTGAGGCCTCCCTAAACCTGCCTATGGTTCTGTAGCTGCTCCCAAAATGAGAACACATCCTAGATCAACAGAGGTGTTTCTCAGCCTACAGCCAACCACAAGTATGTAAGTGATCCTGGCCAAGACAAAAATAAAAATAAAAACCATTTAGATACCAAGAGACTCACAAGAAATCATAAGTCTAATTATTTTATGTCACTGAGTTTGGGGGCAGTTTGTTAGGAAGCACTAGCTAACATATACACTGGGCCTTAACAAAAGACCCAAAGTCATAACCATGGAGAAGTTGAGGCCTGTGCTCCTGCAGGCTTGAAAGAGCAGGACTCCTTTCTGCAAAGAGCAACCACCTGCTCTGTCCAGCTGCTAGACCCTGACCTAGACCAGGGAAGTCAGTTCTAGCTTCAGCTCTACCCTTCCTATCCACCTTGATATCTGCAATACCCACACCATGGCCTTATCAGGGACGGGCAAAGGCCCCAGTGCTCTGTACAGGGAGGGCTACAGTAAGAGTTTAAGTGGTCCACAGCCCAGGAAGAGCTCATCTAGAAAACAAACCTCGTCAAGGCCCCGGGGCAGCATCTCCATTGTAGAGAAGCATCCAGGGCAGACTTCTCCTCACCCACCCACCCAGGGGGAGCAATCAGCCCTGGAGTAGGCCAGGTCGCTTGACATTTGAGGGGAGTCATTATCAGACACTTAATTCTCAATCAGAGCTCAAGTATCTCTGAGGACCTCTCAGCTGCCTTCTCGTACCAGGGAGCATTAATGAAAGGAGAGGAAGTGCAAAACCCACCCAGGTCTGGGCAAAGGCCCTCATGAATCATCCCTGCCTCAGACAGTCATCCAGGACCAAGACCAGGATTCTCCCCTGACATATACAGTAGAACTCCCTCTCTGCAGCCAGATAGCTCTACTGCTGTCTTGGAGTGAGCCATGGCCTAGGAGTATGAAGGCCTGGGCTCTCTCTGCTCTACAGAGGGATCTTGAGCAAGCCAGCTAATCTCTCCTGCTCTGAAAAGAGGGCAGTGATCCCTGTCCTGTGTCTCTCTGCAGGAAGCTATTGTAAGAATCCTATCTTTGAATGTATGGGAAAGCACATGATAAATTGTAAAATAAGGGGTGGGTACAATTGTCCTGATGAAGCTCAGATGAACCAGGTGCAGGTATGATGGATGTGTGTGTGTGTGTGTGTGTGTGTGTGTGTGTGTGAGTGATTGCATGCTTCAGCACTCTGATAGTAATAATTCATGGTTTGAGATTATCTGTGGGCTTTCACTATCTATATCTCTATTCAGGCAGTGAATCAACTGTATTGATGTTACAGCCTAAATGCAGAGGCAGAATTCTGAAGTTACAAAAGAAAGGGAGTAAAAAGCCTTGTTGTGGGGTTTAACAACCAAAGAGAGCATATGTGTATGTGTACATGTGCGCTCACGCGTGCGAGCACACACACACACACACACACACACACACACACACGTGTGTTCTCAAGGAACTTAAGGACTCAAATAACTATATGCAAAAAGGAGAGAAATAATGGCCCTGAGAGTGGTCAGTATAGAAAGCTTCCTGGAGGAATAGATCAATTCTGAGCTAGATTTTAAAAGAAAGCCTGGGCGTGCAAGCAATAGGAAAAATGCATAGGGAAATTGACAGAAATGGATCAGTTTTAAGTATTCTGTTATCAAATAATGACAATTATACTTTACCTTTGTAGAGAAATTAAAGATTTGTAAAGCTTTTCCACATGTATTTTCTCATTTAAGTGTCATTACAGTCCCCTGAACTAGACAAGTCAGTTTTTATTATCCCTGTTTATAGACGAGACACAAAGAAGATAAGTGGTTTTCCCAGTGTCTCCCAGCTCATAGGCAGTGGAGCTGGTAGAAGTGCCCAGGGCTCCTGATTTCTGCCTAGCCAGTGCCCTTTCCATAAGTCTCTCTACAATCTCACCTCACCATCATGTCTGGTTAAGTCTGTAAGCTCCTTGGGGGCAGGTACCATGTCTGGGTAATGAACTCTGGGCAGCCCTTGGAAAATTAGTCAGTAAAGGGGAGTGGTGGCTTTAAAGTAAGACAGAATTGAGGTCAAACCTAAGTTCTGCCATTTACCTTGACTTTGGTTTGTTAGTTCCCCTCTGAGTCTCAGTTTATATAGAATAGATTATTATGAGGATTAGAAGACAGAATATCTTTGAAGAACTTAGCACTGTGCTTGGCATGTAGTATTTGCTCAATTAATTAGGTAGCAAATATCATTAACTTCTTGGTTATTACTTCATTAGTGCTAATCAAGAAGACTTTTTTTAGACACATTGTTTACTTTTTTAAATATTCTGCTTCATATTATGTTTTTTTATTGAAGTAACATTAGTTTATAACATTATATAAGTTTTATTAGTGCAACATTATAGACATCTGTATGTACTACATGCTCACAGCCAAAAGTCTAGTTTCCATCTGTCATCATACAATTGACCCCCTTTATTCATCCCACCCTCTCTCCACAGTCATTCACCTCTGGTAAACACCAATTTGTTATCTGTATCTATGAGTTTGTTTTGTATTTGTTTTCACACTTCACGTATGAGTGAAATCATAGAGCACTTGTTTTTTGCCATCTGACTCATTTAACTGAGCATAATACCCTGGAGGTCCATCTATGTTGTCACAAATGGCAAGATTTCACCTTTTTGTGGCTGAGTAGTACTCCATTATATATCAATACCATATCTTGTTTATCCATTCATCTATCGGGTTCTTTCCATATCATGGCTATTGTAAATAATGCTGCAAGGAACATAGGGGTGCATATATCTTTTTGAATTGGCATTTTTGTATTCTTCAGATAAATATCCAGAAGTGAAATTGCTGGATCATATGGCAGTTCTATTCTTAAGTTTTTGAGGAAGCTCCATATTAATTTTCATAGTGTCTGTACTAGTTTACACTCCCATCAATATTGCACAAGAGTTTCCGTTTCTCCACATCCTCAGCAACACTTAGTATTTCTTGTCTTATTGGTAATAACCATTCTAACAGATGCAAGGTGATATCTCATTGTGGTTTTGACTTGCATTTCTCTAATAATTCCTGTTTCTCAATACCTTTTCATGTCCCTGTTGGCTATCTGTAAGAAGACTTTCTTAGCCATTTATCACCAGTTTCTACCTTCTAAGATAAATAGGTCATTCAACACCTTCACTGTGACCATTCACTATTGTTACGAGAGATGTTCCCTAGTGAGCACAAGCAATGCATTTCTTCCTCCATCCACCTGGTCCTTTATTCCAGTCCAGACCCCACACCCTGGAAGGGCTGTAGGAATGTTCCTGCACCAATTGGTGTCAGGCTTGAGCCCTCAGCCACCCGTTAAAATCCATTTTAGTTGCCAGAGCTCTCAGTTCTATTAAAACCTTTTGCCAAGAAAGCAGAAAGGTAATTATGAATCCTAGTCTTACAGCTAAATTATTAAAGGGAAGAATTAAAAATAATCAGGCTTTTTCATTACACTTCATAGCAAATTAAAGGTGTAAGAATGTATTTTTTTTTCCCTCAGATTTAAGTATTCATTTTGGAGATTTATAGAGGAGCTGAAATAATTCTGTGCATGCCAAGCTCCCCCCCTTTATGAAAGGGGGAGAAAGAAAACCTTGTAAAATTCAAAGGGAGATAGAGTGAAGAAGGGATTTTAACATAAAGAAGTACAACTGAGTGTTTTGCATTTTAATACATTTTTTTTTCTGCACAATTACACCACTGGGTGATATGGCAGGGAGAGATTAGGCTGCTGCTAATTTCAGATTCTGGATGGTGAAATGGCAAGGAGTCTCACCAGCTGTCAGGTCAGAAAAAGCATGCTGGGGCATGAGCTGGCTCCTCAGATCTCCAAGCACTCTGAAGCAGGGACTCTTTCAGCACCAAGCTCCCACACCCTTCTTCAGAGAAGACAAGGTGAGAGATCTGGTTCACTTTACAGAACAGGAAATCCAAGGCACCGGGAGGAGTAAAAGCAGTGGCCTGGAGCCTGGGACCAAAATGGGAGGGGCATAGGGAGGAACTTCCACAGATATGGAAGAAGGTGGAAGAGAGACAGGTGAGGTGACCTTCCCTCCCTCAGCCTTCCTGTTCACTTGAACCCCTACACCCCCAAAGCTGAGTGTGAGAAACAGCTGTACAGAGTTAGGAGAGAGACAGGAGGATGTGGGAAGGCCTGGGCCCTCAGATCAAATCCCAGGAGCTCCTGATGAATGAAATGAAGGAATCTCTGCCTTCCCCAGTCCCAGTCAGTTAGGGGATGCAGACCAGACTTCTCTGAGTCAGGTGAGAACAGGTGTGAACTTCTCTTCTGAGACCAGGTACAGAAGGGGAAGAAATGACAAGAAAGCAAATCTGAAGGGGAAGCATCCAAGGAGGCTTCTGGGAGGAAGGAAGCAGGGAAGAGAGGATAGTTTGCAGGTCAACAGAGAGGCAGCAGAGCAGGGGCATTCAGTTCTTCCTATTCTGGCTCTGCGGCATCTGGACACCACTGTTTCTTCTACCTACATGGAGCAGTGCAAGGATAGAATAATCAGAACACCATCGACACATGAGTATCATTGGCAGCAGCTGGATAGTCCCAAATCAGAACCAAGTGAGGGTACTCAGAGGAGGTTAGACCCATCCAGATGTACTCCAACGGCTGGCCTGTCTTTTTGTAAGGACGCCAAGCTGGTATACCTCTGTCTCATGTCCCTTCTGCTCACACAGACAACAGCTGGACCAGGAAGAGGGCGGGGCTCCCCTGATAGAGATGCTCAGCTGCAGCCTCCCTCCCCTGAGGTGGTAATGAATTGCAGGGAAACGCCACTGAGAGGTGTCAGAACAATTTCTATTAAACATAATTTCCTAATGCAAAGGTTACAAGGGGGCCCGGTGGAGCTAATCAGGATTGAATACTCACTCCAACCTGCTCTGAGGGCAGGGGCTCGGGGTCTGGTCCCACGTTCCACATAGCCTGGAAGGAAGGGTCCAGGGGCTGAGTAAGGCCCTAAACAGCTTTCAGTGTATGTCTCTCAGAGTCTTGCATCTGAACATTATTGAGAGTTCGCAGGGTGCCAGGCACTGTGCAAAGTGTTTTCCATGTATCATATCCTCATGAAATCCCTGCAAAATTGAAATTATGTCACCATTTTCAAGATGAGCAAATTGAGACTGAAAGTTCCTGTGACTTGCCCAACCAAGATCACCTCTCCAAAAATTAAAAAGCGAATGCAGGATTTAAACCCAGGTCTCTGATTGAATGTTACACTGCTTTGCCATCCTCCCTTTCCACCTTCCAGGGCTCTGTCCTTATACCACTGTCCTTTGGAAGGGAAAATGAAGCCTTAGAAATGGGGAGGAGTTGGGGCAGACCTGAAGTGCAACAGAGACTGCTCGACTCCTATCTGGGAATTCGCCCTCCACTCAGTCTCTGATGATTTGGATATCTGTAAGGAAACCACAGATTATAAATGGTTCTGCGTCTCCTCAGAGGCTAACATGGTGCCCTGCTGAGTTGGAGTGGGTATGTTTGTTCCTGCAGCCGACACAGGGGTGTTGAGAGCTCTTAGACTCTGTATCTTGAGAATAATTGGCATTGACCCCATACAGACCCCTTCCTGTGGCCCCCAAAATTGTCCCCAAACCAACCTTATCTCTTTAAGCAGTGACCCTGCCCCATTTCCTCTCCCATCACCATGGATCTCAGATGGTAGTGCCAGTATAGCCAAAACTAAGAGAAAGGAGGGGCCTTCTTAGAAGGTTCAGAGATTCCTCCCAACCCCTCAGTTATAAGCTCATAGAAATGGCCTTCGCCTTGTTGGTGGTAGGTTGGGGATGGATATGGAGCAGGAAGGGGCAAACAGATCTGAGACCAAATAGTAGTAAGCCCTATTCGCCGACAACTCAGAGGCTCCTGATACCACCAGAGCTCAAGTGAGGGCAGTTTCAGGAACTCTGGAACTTTGTTCTGCCAAAAGCTTCTGCAGCTGTGGAGACACTTATTTTGAAAGGGAGAATTGTTCCAGATGTGCCCTTGGGGACAGAGGCAGACCCTTAGAAGCTGCAGCTGAAAATCCTCAATGAATCTCACCACCACTCCCACATCCTGGGGGAGATGGAGCTTGAGCTACTGGATGCATGTGATCACAGATTCCCCTCCCCTCGCCCTCTTCTCCCCTTCTACACCTCCTCTGATTCTCCCAGCTCTGGTCCCTCCACCCAGCGATGAGCCCCAGGCTCTGCACCCCACCCCCAGCAGTGTACATCTCCCCATCCCTCATTAGTAGATGATGTTCTTGCAGACTGCCATGGGCCTGCCTTACTGGGACCTTCAAAGCAGGGGAACAGCATAAAATATGCAGCTGCCTTTGGCAGCTCCCACTCCCCTCTCAGCTCCCTCCCTCTGATTGCTACATACACATTAAACTTGGACGTGGAAGCTCTGGCAGAAGACATCCAACACTTATGTTCTCCAAAAACAGTGGAGGCTGCTTCTGTCTCTAGGCAAAGAAGCTCACTTCCTGGGTGTCTGAGGTTCCTCCAAACTGCCTCCCCGCCACACACATTTTTGTTGAAAATAGCAGTGGTTCTCAAAGTGTGGTCCCTGGACCTGCAGCATCAGCATCACCTAAGAACTTGTTAAAATGCAAATTCTCAGACTCTACCCCAGATTTATTGAATCAGAAACTAGAGGTGGGATACAGCTATTTGGGGTTTAGAAAGTCTACCAGGCAATTCTGATTCATGGTTAAGTTTGAGAACAGTTGAACTAAAGACCCAATCAACTTGTTGGAGATTCTCTGTGTATACAGGACTCTGCTGAGGCTGGAAGAGAAGAAAGGTATCTCCTCCCTTGCATGGGGTTGGCAGTCTGTGACTGGCCTGAGGTGTGATAACTAAGCAGCCTCTACAAGACCCTTCAGGTGCAGAAGGGAGAACTGAGTGCTACAAGGAATGAAGGCTTCTAGGAGGAGGGGAATTAAACTGATCAAATCAAACCCACAGTGAGATGTCACCCCATACCCTTTAGGATAGCTACTATTTAAAAAACAAACAAACAAACAAAAAACCAGAAAATAACAAATATTGGGAAGAATGTGGAGAAACTGAAACCTTTGTGCACTATTGGTGGGAATGGAAAGTGGTGTAACCACTAATAAAAAATGATTCTTCTAAAAATTAAAAATAGAATTATCATATGATTCAGCAATTCCACTTCTGGGTGTATATCCAAAAGAATTGAAAGTGGGATGTCCAGGTGATATTTGCGCACCCACATTCATAGCTACACTATTTGCAATAGCCAAAAAAATGAAAACAACTCAAGTGTCTATTGAGAGATTAATGGATAAACAAAATATTGTATATTCATACAATGGAATATTATTCAGCCTTTAAAAATAAAGGAAATTCTGATATACGCTACAACATGGATGAACCTTGAGGACATCGTGCTAAACAAAATAGTCTGGTAACAAAAAGACAAATACCGTCTGATACCATTTATACAAGGGTCTCAGAGGAGTCAAGGTTCATAGAGACAGAATGTAGAATGGTGGTTGCCAGGAGCTTGGGGGAGGGGAAATGGGGAGTTGTTGTTTAATGGGTATAGAGTTTCAGATTTGCAAGATAGAAAGTCTGGAGATCTGTTGCACAATGATGTGATTATAACACTACTAAACCACACACTTAAAAATGGTTAAGATGGCAATTTTATGTTATGTGTATCTTATCATAATTAAACTTTTTAAAAATAATTTGGGCCAAAATTTGAGCAGGAAAGGGGATAATGACTCCAGCAAGTTTCATGTGTGCAGTGTATCAGTTTGCCAAGGCTGTCACATTCCCATCTGGTTGAGAGAGGAAGAGAGCAGAAATGAAAATGGGATATTCATTTAAAGGGAGACAAAACAGATGGTTTCTCTGCCCACAGTCTCCACCCAGTAAGTGGAGAGCTGGGGCTGGGGCTCAGATTCTGACCCCTATGCCAAACCCTTTTCCTTGCAGTGAAGGGCCCCCCAGGCCCAGAAGCTTCAGGAAGGCCAGACCTCAAGGAGCTGAAGGTGGTGTTGGTGAGCCCTGTGGTCAGGCAAGAGGAGGGGTGAGGCCAGGGTGTACATCCCAGTGTCACAGCTGCTGCCTTGCACAATCAGAACAGCACTCTTTAGTTTCAAGAGTGCCCCAGTTTGGAAGACACATTATATACTCACTCCAACTGTAAATGACAAGAAGTCAAAGAAAAGAAAGAGGAAGCAGCCTGGCTTCTTAAGGAGATGAGTCCTCATGAGGATCTCAGGAAGTCCCTCTGGCTATAGGCAAAAGACGCAAAGGATAGAGAAGAGAGGTGATAAAGGCTGCAACCCTGGGGCTGGAAATGGCCTGGACCAGGGCAATTGTTGGGAGAAAAGAAGAGGACATGGGAGGAATGCAGGTTCAGCAGACTGAGACACATGGGTCTTACCATGGACCCCCGGGAATGTCACATGCCATTCTCCACCATCCCCCTTCTCCATCTTACCCTCTGAGCTCTCTATGTAGAATACAAAAAATAAAAAAAGGTTAATTATGGTAAAAGACACATAACCCCTCAGAAGGAATCAGCCATGGGGTTCTCTTCCCCTTTTGAGCTTTTCCCATAGCCCAGCCTAGGGCCAAGGCAAAGCCCAGATCAGCCTACAGGAACCATCCCATCCCATTTACCCATCTCAGTCCTGACCAACTTCTCTTCTTCAACTCTGGCCTCAGTCTCCAACTCATCCCTCCCAATCCTGTGTCCCTGCAGCTGTGCCCCTGTACCCCATGCCTTTGCCCTTGCAGTCTTCCCCAAATCCTCCTCCTCTAGAACCCTCTCTTCTCTCACTCACCCCATGTCTGAGGACCCATACCGAGAAGACTTGTATTTGACTCTCAGTTCCTCCATCTAGTTTGTTTCCGATCTGAAGCAAGTAATTTCACCTATCTGAACCTCAACATTGTCAGCTTCAAAATGGTACTACATGCCCCATTCAGAGAGTTATGGGGCTTCAACAGGATGAACATGTGAAGGGCCTCTTAATGGTAGTATCTACTGTGCCTGATACTTGCTGTGATGTCCAACACTACTCAGCATTAATGTACAAACCAGTCTCTTGCTTCACTTCTATGGAAGTTTCCTCCATGGGGAATAATCCTCTCTCCCCTCCCTCACCCACATCAGCATGCACCATGGATCAAAGACTCAGGGAGACACAAGTCAGAGATGATGGCAGATGGAAAATAGTGGGTGGAATCCAAAGTACTCCCTGGTCCCTCTATCCTTTGCCTTTGGAAAATGATAATGGGGTCTTTTCCAAAGACAGTCCCCTGAGAGAATATTGTCAATGCTGACATTGATATGAGTTGTCAATCCCTGGACTCCTCCATCTGACAGTGAGGGTAGTAGGGGCACATGGCCAAGTTCCTTGAGAGCAGGGGCAGTAAGATACACAACTCTACCCCCAGTGCCTGACACAGGTGTGTGACCATGTTAATAAGGACAGAAGACAAATCAGGGAAGGAGGAACCAGTCTTTACTCAGCCCAAGTCTTGAGGACTCAGGTTCAGTATGAGATTAGGGTGAGAGGTGAAGTACAGACCACTACTAAGATTAAGGTTAGAAATGAGGATGATGTTTAAGAGTAATATTAAAGAGAGGACAAAGGTTAGTACTGGACTTTGAGTTTGTATTGGGTTCAAGTGTCAGTTGTGGTTAGAGTTCTAGCTAATGTGAGCTTTAGGATATAGGCTGTGATTAGGGACAAGCTTATTGTGAGTGCTAAGTCTTGAGCTAAAATTCCTCTTAGAGTTAAGTATGGCTGCAAGTTCTGGGGTTTGCATCAGGGGTTAGTGCTATAGGCTTGGAAGGGGCTCTGCAGGTGACAGGCCTGGCAGACAACTGCTGGAGGGGAGCAGATGTGGCCAGCCAGGCAGTGCCTGATGGAATCTGAGGCCAGAACCATGGACAGCTCCAAGGAAAGCACCTTGGTAAGTAGAGAAGCCTCTGAGATGTTCCTCTGAGATGTGCCTTCCCCCACCACCCTCTGCCATAACATTACAGCCCTGAGCTATTCCTCAAGACTGATCCCTGAGAAGATAAAGATAGCACTATATCTTCCCAGGAGTTTGTATCTCTCATCTTAGGGTCTTTGCCTTACCTTCAAAATCATTTTCATCTTAGACCCTATATCCCTTGGGCCTTGAATCAAGATTCTAATTGAGAAATATCTGGTTTCGGCCTTTACAAGATGATCATTCTCCTAAATATCAAAGATTTTCAAATTCCTCTTTGACTACTTTGTATGACATAACTCATTCCTCTGATCCCTCTTCCCCCTGGGGAAATCAGGGAGATCCCCAAGCTTGTTCCACTCATCCCTCTCATCTTCCCCTCATCTCCTGAGCCCTAAGGCATAGAACAGGACAAAGATGAGAGTCTCATGTTAGTACTCAAGTGAGAGTACACAGTAGAGAGTCACATAGAGGCAAGGAGGGCATGAAGGTCTGGATTTCCATCCATCTCTGGCCAGAATGAGAGCACCTCTTCCCCTCTATATCCTCAGACACCTCCACCACAAGGAGAGCAGATGTGAAACAGAGACCTGTTGAAGTACACTAGATGCTGCCCAAAGACCCGGGAGGTCAAAGAGGAGACTTGAAGTTTTCACCTCAGATTGCCAATCTGGCACCACAAAATAGGGGACAAGATCACCAACATGTATTGAGTACATGCTTATGTGCCAGACTTTGCCTACATTGTCTCATTGCATTATCAAACCAACCCATTGTGGGTTAGTAGGTGTAACCATCCCATTTATATAAGTTAAGAGACTGATGCTCACTAGCAAATAGCAAATTTGGGATTTCAATCCAGGTCTCTCTGACCCTAAGTCTGTTGACCTAAAGCCCATAGTTTTTCCACCAAATCATAAATTATGTTTATTAAGAGGCATTAAAATCAACTTGGCAGGAACTCAGCCTTTGTATCAGATGACATCATCAAGTCACTCAGTCTTGATCCCAACAGGCATACTCATGTGTACTGGGTGTCCTGAAGGCTGGAAAGAGGAGCCTTATTCTCTGCATGTAGTGATCCCTTTCTAGGGCCCACAAGTTCCTGTGAGCTGCCTCCTAGTGGACAATGCATTCATGCAATGGCCAAGCAGTTAAACTTGTAGCTTCTTCTGATCCCTTTCCCCCACCACCCCCACAGAGCATCTCCAGGTATAGATCTTCACGTACTACAGGTACAACCTGAAATTGCTCCTTAAAAAGGGGAGGTGAAAACATCCCTGAGCCCCTAAACATAGCATGTAGCTTTGGGGCTCTATCCAACTCACTCCTCTGAGGTCACCAGGGCTGGGCTTGGGGTAGAAAAAAGGGGCAGGTGATCCTAAAGAACAAGAAGGTACATCTGGGGAAGTTCTGCGGAGCAGGGAGCAGAGCCTGGCTCCCTTCCTGTCCCTCTGTAGTAATTAACAAGCCTTTGTTCCTGTCCCTGATCTCATCTGCCAGAGCCTTAATCATCCTCTTCCCTGCAATGAGCAGCCTTCTCATTAGGGCCTTAAGAACCTCTATTATAAACATGTAAATGGAACTCAACGAGGAGGAAAATATTTGACTGCTCCAATTTCCTTTGTGCTGCTGCCAGCTTTAGGCTGTGCATGCCTGTGATTTCACTGCTCAGCAGCCCGGCGCCAGCACACTGCCCCCACCACCGTCACACCACTCCGTCTTCTCCTATAGGAATTTAATTACCTTTGCCAGCGAATGTTTAGAGAACCTCTCTCCATCAACTGATTCTGAAATCAGATTTTTATTCTAAGATATTTAATGGCACTTTGGAGTCTGGGAAAAGGTGGACCTGGAGCACAGGAAAACCTTTAACAACAGGGTCATCATGGTTATTCTCCTGACTCTGAGAAGCTCAATATTTCATGAGCTCAGATGGGTGGAAGTCTCTGTTTAAGGTTACAGAGAAGCAGATTCTTGAGACTCTAGCTGGTCTGGATTGCAAGTTCTTCCTGATGTCTGCTTGAGGTTGGTAAGCCTTTTTTTCCTTTTGTTTAGTTCTCAATAAAAAAGGAAAAGCCCCATTAGAAGAACCTGTCCACTGCCTGAGAAAGAAGCTGATGATATGATCAGCATCTCCTCCCAAGGCCATGATGACTCTTCCTGTCAAAGGCAAGATGGACACTCGCTCCCTGTGGGCCCAGTGTGTGAAGGACTCCCCAGCATACTGAGACTTATGTGCAGAAGTCTTCATGTGCCTGAGTCCTCCTGAGATGCTTGCCCCCACCTAAAGCCCTTTCCAAATCTAAATCTCCATTCCTCTCATTCTTCAAAACCCAGGCCACAGTGAGCTCTTTTACCACCAAATTCAGGGCACACCATCTGCTTGTCCACTTAATGGGTGTCACCTGTGTGACAGGTCTCTATGACCCTTAGCTAGCCATTTGCATAAGTTGCTTATGTCTCCCTAATTTATATAAGTTATTCCAAAGAGTCTCTCATCAGGGTCGAGACTGTGTCCTCACAACCCTGAGCACAGCACCTGGAATAGGGTAACATCAAAAAAAAACTAGGTTGCTGAGTTGGCTGGTAGGTGGTGAATGGATTGGTATATTGGTTAGAGGTTTTGCATTTGGTGGGGTGTTGGGGTGAGTAGGTGACAGAGTAGGCTTGTTAGCTGATTGGCTGACTGGTGGATGGACTGATATATCTGTTAGGGTGTTCCTGGGTTTGCGGAGTGGTGAGAGGATGAGTGTGCCAGTTATGACCTTACTGCCATCAGCTTCAAGCCTACCCTTCATTGCCTAATCTGTGACCATGGCTAGACTCTGTAAATATTTCTTCTTTGCCAGCTGGCTCCCTGTTAAGTTTTGTTAGTAAAAGGGGCTGAAAGACTACAGGATGAAGGGGCTTCCCTTCCAAGCGCCTGCACTGAGGCACCCACAGCATAAAGCTTCCTCTAGCACCACAGTAGGCAGCTTCCTCGGGAGTTCAACGAGCATATCACCTTCTGCCATCCAGTTGGTCCCACTGTACCTATAACAGTCCTGATGTCAGCCCTGGGATGTGTGTGCAGGGAAGTCTCTTCTGGATTCATTCTTTCCTTTGATGCTCTGCCTCTATCTCAGAGGTAGTGGCCATGCCCCATACCTGCCAGTCCTGTGTTTCTTTAAAGTAGGTAGTCAGTCCCTGTTACAGTTATTAGGTAACCCTAAGTAAATCACCTTCTGTTTTGTTAATATCTTCATATTTAACCTTTCCTGTTAATATTACTGTGTAGTTTCTATCTCTTGATTGGACAGTGAGGAAATGGGTTGATTGGTGAGTTGGATGATAGCCTAGTTAGTGAGGTGACAGGATGGTGAAAGGATAGGTTAGTGGACTGGTTGGTTGGCAGATTGGCTGGTTGGTGGGTTGGTTGGTAATTACCTAGAAGGTTGGTGGGTTGGTGGTGTGGCACCGTGTAGGGTAATATGTTGGTTGGTGGTTGATGGAATGGTTAATGGGGTAAAGGTTTGATTGATAGGTTGGTGGACTCAGGTAGTTTATGGGTTGGTTGACAATTTAGTGCTTTAGGACATGGGATTAACATGTCACAGGGAAGGCAGGCTCCTACAGTAATTTTTAGTCTCCATGTCTGCTCTACCCAAAGGGGCCCAATCTGTCTCCTAAGCTGCAATCCTCACAGCTATGCCATGGCTGCTGAAATACCTCTGCGAATAGAAGTAGCAGTTGGAGGAGGAGGTTACTGGGAAACATAGAGAATGGCCCTAGAGGACAACAAGCACAGGAACCCTGAGGCAACTGATTACTGAGCACTCAGAGGGCTTCCAGAAGGAAATTAGAATTCATTGTCCTTCAGGATGGATTTGGTGCCTCTGCCCTGTGAAATCTCCTGAGATACTGACCCCAAAGCAGGGATCCCTTTAGGTGCTGGGCCATCCTCCCACCCCAAACAGACTTGGAATTGTCTCCCAGCACATTCATCCACCCTTCTGCCTATTGGGATCCCAACCCTCTTCTTGTCTCATCAATCCCTGCCATCCTCACTTCTCAGTGCACCCTCTGCCAAACCATCCCCTTATATCTCCCACTCTGGCCTGTCCTTGAGGCTGGGCTGAAACCCAGAAAAACAGTTGTCCCTTTCCCCATTGCCCCCACTGCTCCCCAGTAGCCCCCAGATCCCCACACTAATGTCTTTTAGATGGCCTGGCCCACACTCCAGTCAGAGCCACCAAGGTATTTCCAAATTGCATCTTTTAAGAATCAGAAAAAGAGATTTCGGAAGGAAATTGCATTTCCCCTCCCCAGTCCAGATAGGCTATTTTTACTTGCATTTTTCCTCCTCATGATCTCAGTAAAAATGAGATCACACCTAAGCTTTTCTCTGTGTTGGAGCCAGTCTCTAACCCTCCTTAGGCCTGGAGGCATCAAAAAGGTCCCCACCTTGGGGTGGAGCCAAGCATCCAGTTTCCCAGAGGCTAGGCCCTGGAGGCTGCAGGGACAGGGGTAATAAGGGGCTCACAGTCTCAGAGGGCAGGGCTAGCCTGTGCAAAGCTGTGAAGTGAGAAGTTCACTTGTCTCTTGATGCCCCCACCCCCACATTTAGGAACTCACACTCAGACACTACCACCCCGGCCCCATCCCTCCACCTGCCCCTTTCCAGTTCTTCCCCCTTTCCCTGTCCTGTGGGCTTACTCCCTCCAGGCCCCAGGTCTGGGCAAAATACCAAATTACACCATCACACCAAACAAGCCAATTTGATCTATGGCCACCTGTGCCAGGCCTCTGAGGGCTACTCCCTAGAGAGATCACTAGCCTGAGCCAGGAAGCTGAAGTTCCAGCCTTGCTCAGAAGGTCACTTACCTTCTCTCAGCCTCGGTCTCCTCACCTGGAAGGGGTATGATGAGCCCTGCACTGCCAGATCAGAGGTGAAGCCAGCCTCCAGTAGATGATCCGTGGCAGGCATCTTGACCACTCATGCCATGCCACATGCCATGCTGAGTATCTTAAACACTTGGTCTCATTTTGTCTTTACAAGAGCTCTGCAGATGGGTCTGCTGTCATCTCATCTGAGGAGAAGTAATCAAGGCTCAGAGGAGCCATAGAACTGCCCAAGGCCACACAACAGACAGCCCTCAGGCTGTGTTGTCAGAGACTAGTCTGTGTTTCTTAAGAAGAGCCTTTGGAAGAACTCTCATCCAAAGAAATAAGTGCAGGAGGAATTTCAAGCTATGCATGTATGGAGGAGATATAGGAGTGGGAAGAAACTTCTAGAATGTCTCAAATGATAATAAGAATGGCTAATACTTATTGAGTACTAACTATATGTAGGCACTCTCTTGAATTCTTTTTTGTATAACTCACTTAATCTTTACAATACCCTATGAGATAGGCACTATTATCTCAAATGTGCAGACAGTTTGAAAAATCGAGGCACAGGGAAGTTACTTAATTTGTTCAAAGCACATGACCAGTTAGCATTACACATTATAGCCTCAGCAATGGAGCCAGGAAGTTGCTTCCTCTACTGCAGGCTCCTCTTCCTAAACCAGAGGGTATGTGGGGCAAGGGGCAAGGAGTAAAGAGGGGCTACGGGTCAGAGTAAAACCCCAGGCCCAGGACACAGAAAAGATAGGGTACCTCTGCCTCTGGCTTTCAGGCCAAAGTCCCTTTTTTCCTTTTCCCATACCCCACCCCTTACCTCAATAGAATGGTTAGTTGCTCAAGGGTGCAGTACTGACAGAGGGACATGTAGTTCAAGGTAGTGAGACATGGACATATCTGAGACCTGTGGCTGTGTGGCCAGCACCTCCACCTGGTTCCTTCCATCCCACCCCCACCCCAAACCTCTCAATCTCCCCCTTGAGCATCTTCTGATCCTGGCCCTCTGTGCCAGTTGCTCCCATCCCCCTACACCCATCTGTCTCTTTTCCTGGCACCAAACTTCAGATGCAGGGGTCACCAGTGATAGTAACAAAGGCCAAGGGCAACAGGGTCCTTGACTTCACCTGGAAATAAGGCTGTGAAGTCCAAGGCTGTCTAGATGGGCCGAAGAGAGAGGAACTTATCACGAGTTGGTGGAGTTGTGACAAAAGTATATCTGGGCCAAATAGTTGCTAGGCTGTGGCTAAGCAAATCACATTGACTCTTAAAGAGGGGCCCCTCAGGGCCAGTGGCAACAAGAAATCATCCCCCAAGCAAAAGGTCTATCACCTTCAGCTTCTTCTCTCTCAGGAATTTTCCATCTCTGCTCGACACCCTCTCTTCAGTTAGAGTGAGCTCCACCCACCCACCCCCATACGAATGCATTCATCTACAGGCAGTAATCCATGCACATCATGCTGTCAGATATGAAATCATGTAAGTGTGCATATAATACTCTAAAGTTAAACATATAAATGGATTATTGCATCAAAACAAGAGTGATATGGCCTCATATTCAGTATGTGAGTGGGAAAGCAGGTCCACAAGCCACAAAAGAAGGAAGCAGATGGCAGAGACCCAAGAGAGGTGAGGCTGCAGAGACAGTGACCAAAAGAGATTCCAGAGAGAGACCAAAAGAGGCCTCCATTCCTAGCACTTCCCAAAGCCCAGCCAGTCCACCAGATAATTCACATTCTTGTCATAAACTTCCTTTTCTGTAAAAAAAAAAACAATCAGACACAAAAAGAAGAAAAGAATAACAGTGAGATTAGAGAGGTAGTTTTAGAACTCAGAAATTTTGGCAAAATTAGCTCTGGGAATGGGGACAGCCAAAGCAGAAAAGAAAACAGTGACAAGACCCTCGGGATCCATGAGATAAATACTCAGCTCTAGACAGCAAGTGGTATTTGCCTATTTTGTTCACAATGGTCTCCACAGCACCTGGGATGGTGCCTGACACATAGTAGGTGCTCAATAAATATATCGAATAAATGAATATTTGAACATCAGTTTCTCAACACAAGATAAGGTTTTTCTGGCACTTAGGCCCGAGGGAAGAAAATATCCGTGGGCTGTCCTAAATGGGCCATGCATGGAGTATACGGTGGAGAATTCATTCACTCATTCATTCTTTCATTCACTTATTCAACCCACAATATTTATTGAGCCCCTCCTAATGGGCACTACTCTGGATGAATCAGTGAACAAAATATAAAAATTCCTGCTTTGAGGGAGGTTTCATTGTATAGGCAAGAGACAAACAGTATATAGTAAACATGCACAACTAAATGACTCAGAAGGTGATGCCTGCTAAGGAGGACAATTAAAAGTACAGGGTTGAAGGATGGGAGTGGGTGACATTTCAGCAAAGACTTGAAAGACATAAGAGACTGAGACAGGAGGACACCTAAGGAAAGAAAAGGCGCAGAGGCTCCAGGTGGAGCCTGCCTAAGTGGCGGGCACGAGTGAGTCTGAAGAACAGCTGAGACATGTGGTTTCTGAGCTGAGCTGACTTCAAGGGACACCAGAGAGAGCTGGAGACCAAGCAGAGGTTCCGGAAGAAGCGTAGGCAGGGTGACCACAAGCAGTGGAAGTGATCAGGTTCCAGGTGTATTTGGGGGTTTAGCAGTCCTGACAGATCAGGTATAGGGTGTGAGGAAAGAAGGGAAGTGGAACACTTCACAGGCCCTCATGGAGCCCCCCACCATACACAACAGCAGTTCAGTGTGCTGCCCCTCATCCCTCCGTCAGCATCACTGAGGAACAGAGCAGTCCCCCCAGATTGGAGCTCAGCTCAGCAGGCACCTTGACCACAGGCCTACACAGAGATGAATGGTGGCCACCAGCCTGGGCAAGGGTGCATAGCCTTTCCAAAGGCTACCTGACAGTTACTGCTGCCATCCCAGCTACACTCTGCCAACCAGACTGTGAGTTCCTCCAGGGCAGGTACAACATATTGTTTTATGACCCAGCACTCACCCAGTGCTGCCACATTGACTCACACACACACACACACACACTCACATTCACACATGCACATGTCATTCGCACACCCATCATGCTCGTATTCCCACACTCATACCTTAGAGGTGGCACCTTGGACAAGTAACTCCATTCTCTTCCTTCCATATTATAAAGAGGAGTTCTGACCTATTTAGTGGTTTGTAAACTTTTATGGCTCATAAACCCTACTGAGAATCTGTGGAAAGCCAGGAATCCTCCCCCAGAAAATATACCCATACACACACACATTACAACCACCACCACCATCACCCTTGATTTTGTGTTTCAGAGGTTCATTCCCACTCCAGGAGGCCCTCCACAAACCCAGGTTGAAAGACCTGGGCTAGATCCCAGTTAGGGCCCCTCCAGATCCAAAGTTTAGCCCCTAGGGTTCTGAGCACTTATGTAGAAGCCTGGAGAGCCTGGAAGCTAAGGTGAGTAGAACCAGGAGCATGGTGAAAGGTACACCTATGCTCCTGAAGGCTGGTATCACTTGATTTCTATAATCCATCATTCACTCAACTGCTTAGGCACAGGGAATGGGAAAAATGCATAAAATATCCTGGTCTGGAAAGGGAAGAAAAATGAGCACTTACTGTGTGACCAGATCTATGCCAGGCACTGCACAACCTTCATCTCCCATCCGGAGAAAAATCCAGCAAGCATGGTGACAGGACGGGCTGTGTCAGCTGCAGCATCCCCACCACCCTAAGGCATATCTCTTAACCCTCAGAATTCTAGGCCAGATGCTCCCTGCAGGCTTGGCCCTCTGCTTCCTCTGCCTCTCCAGCTCACTTAGTCAAAAAGGCTTCTGGTACAGGCTTGGCCCTGCCAACTATGGCATAGGCATACAGGCCACAAGCAGAGGAGCTGAACGAGGCAGCATGGGCATCTGCAGTGACATCCTGGACTAGGCCAGCATGCCCAGGCTTCTAGATCCTCGAGCTGGGGGAAAACAGGAAGGAGGGAGCAGGGAGCTGGCAGGCAAAGCAAGTATGAAATATTGATGTCCATGTCCTGGTAAAGCAGAGAACGCCGCTTGTCCATGAATAAAAGATGGGCCGGAAGAGCAGGCTGGGCAGCAGATGAATTAATCTAAGTGAGTGTTCTGCCTTGTGCCATGCAGGAGGGGCGGCGGAGTAAACAGACTCACCTCCCAGGCCCTGCCCCATCCTGAAAACTCAGAAGGGTCAGCAGAGGTCCTCAGTGCCAGTCAGGCAGCTGAGCAAAGCAAGGACTGGGGAAGAGCAGCAGCCCCAAACCCAGACTGGCAGGGAGAGGGCAGAGGTAGCTAACCCTCAGGATTGGCCTGGGCCTCTGTGCCCTGTGCCTGCCAGGGCCACACAAGACGGCAGCTTCCCCGCAGATGGGAACACAGAGACCAGACACTCAGGAAGCAAGCTTTGCTAGATGTGGAGTCTCTGAGGTCAGTGAAGGAGTGTGTCAGGGCTCCTGGGTCCTTTCCTGTGGCTGCAATTTTTTCCTCAGCAAAACTGCAAGAACCTGGCTAAGGGAGGCAGAAGGTGAGAAGGTCAAGGGCAGCAGGTCTAAGATTAGGCATAGAAAGTTGGACACAAGCTGACACTGCTCTGAGGGGCGTTGTCAGGAATGGAAGACGACAAATTCTGAGACACTAGGAAGGGTGGAACGGTTCTATAGCTATTGCCGCCCTCACAAATGCTGACCAGGGTCCTGATGGTTTCTTGGTTGGTGCAACATGGAAAATGTGTTGGGGGTAGGGTGAGGCCCACAGGTTTCTTGGACATGGTGGTAGGGGTCTTAGCAGGAGATGGCACCCATGATCTCTGCTTTTATTCATTATCTACTGACTGTAGCACCTTTATAGGTTCTTGATAGTTTTACATTTCTTGGAAGTCACACTGGGACTTTTCAGGAAGAGCTACAACATCCCTCACTGTGCTCCCACACTTGGGATCCTGCAGGATGGCATCAGCTCCAAAATTCCAAGTGTCCTAACACACTCCCTGAGGAGGTTCCCCATCCTGATGGTGGCTCTATCCCCCACCTCCAACCAGCTTCAGTGGGGCCAGGGTACCCTTGGTCCAGCACATCACCCTGGTCTTCTCTGTGTCTGCAGACAGTGGTACCATCCTTGGAACTGTCTCTTGGGTGAGGGCCAGGTCCAACTCCAGGTGGCCCGAGCCGATGCCTGCCACAGGCCCAGACAAGCAGCTACTTTCTAGTGAGTACCAGACACTTTCAGCCTGATACTCAGTCAGGAGGGCTCTGGAAACTGACTGAAGACCTGGCCTAGGCCTCCACCTACTTCTTCCCCTAAGCCCACCATGGCCTCCCCGGAACACATTGCCCACACCAGACTCAGAGCATTTTCTGTCTGTCCCGCTCGCTGAGTAATCCATCGTTAGCAGCCTGCTGACATCTCTTGTATTACATCTCATATATGTTATTTAACTTTTTATGTAGGTTTAGTCCTGTCTCTTCCATTAATTCTTAGTCCCCTCAATACCAGCACCAAGTCTTTTGTGGTCCCTACAGTGCCCTAAAGCCCTACACAGCCTGGGCACACAGGAGATGTACTGCACAGACATTAGAATAAATAAATGAACAATGAAAGGTCCAGTCACCAGCTCTCTCTCCTGGTCTGATGTTGGTGCCCAGCCAGTCCTCACACTACCTGCTTCCAGGATGGGAACTAGCACTTACCAAGGGCACCTGCCTATTCCAGTCCAGAACCAGACAGGGGTTTTACAAGCATATAACCTTCCCACGAGGTGGGCATGTCTCTTCCACTGAACAGATGACAAAACTGAGGATCAGAATTTGCCAAGGTCACCCATCTGGGAAGCAGCAAAGCCAGGAATGGGCCCTGGTCTGAGCCCAGGGTCCTTGCTCATGCCTCCACATGTTCACGGTGAGAAGCAGCAAGAACACAGAGCTGAGGGGACTTCTCTTTACTCGACTCCTGAGAAGGGAAAGAAGGGCTCTCTTGATTACTGAGAATGGTCAGAGCCAGACACAGGCCAAGTACTTGAGACAGCCCCAGGCCTGAGGGACAGGTCCCAAGGCTGAGAGCAGAGAGATCAGTGAGGAAGCCCCACTGCTCTCTCAGCACTCCCTAAAAGATTCCTCAGGGTCTAGCCAAATCGATTCACCTGCCAGTGGCTGGCTGCCCGATTTCAGACACCTCGCCATCACCTGGACCTGGAGCTGGGGTGGCAGGAAAGTTCAGGGACCCTCATCAAACCAGAAATAATCATGGGTTCTCTGGAATCCTGCCAGGAGATGAGAAACAGACAACAGACCTTGGCGGCACATACATTGTCACATACATTTCAGCATTTTACCTCTGAAGCAGGGACTCCTATGGAGTGGATTTCTGAGAAAAGTGGCCGGTGACCCAGGGGCCTGCCATTTCTGTTGTCACAGTGCCACCTTCTGGCTACATACGGTACAGCAGGTGGAGGCTGTTCTTCAATATCAGAACTTGGGGACCACTAGCGTCAGCAAATAATTACTCAGCTCCTGCTGTGTGACAGGCATTGTTATAGGCCAAGTACAGAGTGGTGAACAAAACCAACTAAAAGCCCTGCCTTTATGGTGCTTATATTCTAGTGGGGGGAACAAAAATAAACAAGTCCTACACATAGAACAGACAGGATGCTAGAGGGGTAAGCACTAGGAAGAGCAAAAACAGGTAGACAGTGCCCAGGTCTTAGATAGAGTGGTCAGACATGAACTCACAGAGGCGGTGATATTTGAGTAAAGTCTGAAAGGAGATGAGGAAGAGTGCTGTGTAGATTTTAGGGCAGGAGCATTCCACAGGGAACAGCAAGTGCACAGGCTGAGCCATGCCTGCATGTCTGAGGAACCAGAAAGGGCCAGTGAGATTAAATGGAGGGCTGCCAGAATGGTAGGGGGTGGGGCCAGATCTTGTACGAGCTTGAAGGCCATTGCAAAGGCTTTGACCCTGCAAAATGGGGCTTTATTGCAGGGTGCTGAGCAGAGGAATGGCCTAACTCAGCTTGCATTTTAAAAGGATCTCTCTGGCAGAGATTGTGGGGGACAATAGAAACAGAGAAGGAAGTGGTGGCTTGGCCCAGGAGTAGCTGAAGTGGTGGATGAGGAAAAGAGGCAGGATTTGCTAGGGTGTGAGAGAAAGAAGAGTCAAGGCTGACTCCAATATTTTGGTCTAAACTACAGAAAAAAAACAGTAGTGCCCTTGCCGAAATATGGGATTGGCAGGCTTGATGAGAGGTGCTTGAGAGGTGCTTCATTTGGGACTTGTCAGGTCAGAGTTGCCTATTAGATGTCCAAGGAAAGTTGGATAAATGAGTCTGAAGCTCAGGGGAGAGGACCTGCCTAAAGCTACTGGAATCTGGATGTTTAAAAGCACTTGGATGACATTTAAAGTCATCAGATTACATGAGTTTCAATAGGATAAAAAGAAAAGTGAAGGGACCAAGGATTGAGCCCCCAAAGCCCTCAGTCAAGGTCAGGAAGATTCTGTGGGAAAGCACAGGAGAGTGAGGAGAAGGAGGAGGCAGCAAAGGACAGGGAATAGGAGGTTGGCATCCCGGAGCCCAAGTCAAGAAAAAGAAGGGAGCAAACAACAAGTTCAAAAGCTGCTGATCCTTAAGTCAGGGCTGAGAAAGGGCCACTGCGTTCAGCAATGCAGAGGGCACTGGTGACCTTGAGAGTAACAGTTTTGGTGACAGGATGGTGACAAAAGCCTGATAGAAGAGAAAGCAAGAATGAAAAAAGAAATTGGAGATAAGTTGAGACAATTCTTTTGTGGAATTTTGCTGTCAAAGGGAAGGCAGAGAGGGGATGGTAGATGAAGGGAGAGTGGGTTCAAGAGAGATTTGCGGGTTTTTAAGATGGGAAAAAAATAAGAACATGCTTGTACGGTGATGGGGGTGATTGGTAGAGAAAGAAAAGCCTGTTGAAAGAGAGAGCATGTCCTCAAGCAGGGGAAAAGGATGAGATCTGGTTGCTGGTCTTGATGAGATAGCTCTGCACACCCAATAGGATGGTCAGGACCAAAAAGACAGTAACAAGTATTGTCAGAAATGTGGAAAAATCAGAACCCTCATATACTGCTCATGGGAATGTAAAATGGTACAGTCACTTTGGAAAAGAGTCTGGCAGTTCCTCAAAAAGTTCAACACAGAGTTACCATATGCCCAGCAATTCCACTTGTAGGTATACCCCAGAGAAATATAGACATATGGCCACAAAAAAGGGAGTACACAAATGTTCATGGCAACATCATTCATAATAGCCAGAAAGTCAAAACTCAAATGTCCATCAGATAATAAGTGGATAGTCAAACTGTGGTCTCTCCATACAACGGAATATTATTCAGCTATAAGAAGGGGTGAAGTACAGGTACATGCTATATAACATGGATGAATCTTGGCAACAGGGAAAGAAACCAGACACCAAAAGCCACATATTGTATGATTCCATTTATATAAAATGTCCAAAACAAGTGAATTCATAGAGACTTGATTTTCCCATAGAGAACTACCGATTAGTAGTTGGCAGGGTCTTGTGGGGAGGGAGACTGGGGAGTGGCTGCGAATGGCCATGGGGTTTAAATTTGGGGTGATGAAAATATTCTGGAATCATCTACTGGTGATGGTTGCTTAACTCTGTGGATATCTTTTTTTTTTTTACCACTGAATTGTACAGCTTAAAAGGGTGGATTTTATGTTTTGTGAATTATATCTCAATGATAATTCTTTTAAAGATCAGGTTGAAGAATAGTGGGGCTGCCTTGGCCTCAGGAATGAGGAAGACGACAGGCAATGATGCAGTTGGGCAGTTGGATGTGGTGGTTGGCAACTGCAGACATTCTCACCTGGTGACTTCTATTTTCTGGGTGAGACAGGACATGAGGTCATCAGCAGGGAGTGAAGAGGGAGGCTTGCGGAAGAGCAAAGGCACAAAATGGCTATCTAGAAGAGAGAGGGGAAATGAATGGATAGGACATTTAGTAGGATTGAGGAGTGGCGCTGAGGCCCATGTAAGGTAGGCAGAGGAGCAGTAAGTGTGCTCAGGGGTTCCACACTATGTGACCCCAGAAGCCTTGAGAGTATGGGGACCTGGGTCATGGGAACTGTGCTCCCCACACATATGGCTCTCCTGATCCCTGAACATCATGCACACACATGGGGGTTTGCATCAGCAAACCCTAAAGATGCCCACAATTGTTTAAGTGCACATTCCCTTTCTCTTTGTTCTTCCTCTTGGGGAATTTAGCCTCAGAAACACTGCATGTGGACACAGGACGCATGTACTAAGCTGTTTGCAGCAGCGTTATTAGTAATAACAAAAGACTTAGAAACACCGAATGACACTTGCTAGGGAGGTGGCATAATAGTTCTGAGATGTCCATGCTGTGGAATGCAGTAAAGACAGCAGAGGACTCCACGTGTGAAGTGGAAGGATTTCAGAGATGCATCGTTAGGTAGAAAAAGTCAGGTTGCAGGACAATGAGTATAATATTATGCAATATTCTTTCCTTTTTAAAAAACAAAAATGGTATTTATGTGTGTATATTTAGGTTATTAAAATATATAAAAGGTCTAGGGAGCATTCAAGACCTTGTTCCCCAGCATGTCATCAGTTTGGCTGAAATAAAATCTTTCAAAAATTAAAAAATTAAAAAGAAATAAAACGAAAATAAATGCATGAAAGGTCTAAAAAGAATGCAATTTAGATTGTTAATTGTGTTTAATCTTAAGGAGTAGGCTTTGCAGAATGAGGTGAGGGGGGTTAGAGGGATCGAACAGGTTTTAGAGGGGGATTCTTGTTGTTTATTTCATGTTTCTTTTTTTGAACTTGTAACACAGCAGGTCCTTGCCTGACCTTCCCCACCTCTGGGAAAGGGAGAACAGGGACACCTCCAGCCCCCAATTCTTCTCCTCCCCACACAGCTGTTCTTCCTCCAACCCTTTTCTGGAGGAAGGTGTCTGATCCATGCCCAGGAACCAAAGTCACCAAAGGCAGGTGACAGTTGCATGACACAGAGCAAGCACTTACACAGCACTTACTGTATACCAGAAACTCTTCTGGACACTTCACATATGCACTCACAATGAACTATGGCGTCCAAACTACTACTATCTTTACTTCAAAGCAGATTTTAAAAACACAAACAAACAAACAAGAAGGGCAGAAAGCTCAATCTGGGTGCAGCACACTGACGTGGAAGAGCGGCCACTGCTTAGCTCTCCCCACAGCTCTGGATCCCATGATATTCTGATGGGGTCATACGCCCTCCAAGATAAGACTACATCTTCCTCAACACGAAATCCCAGCACCTGCATGGTCCCGGCACAAACCTGGTGCATAGGGAGTGTTCAACAGGCATTTTTTGAATTAATTGCTCTGTCCCAATAGTTCTCCACACCACAGTGTCCCCTTGGGCTGTGCCTTTCCCTCTGGGCCTTGGTTTCCTCATCCATAAAGTGAGGGGTGCACCAGATGGCACATGACAACCACTTCAGGACCAGTATTGAGGCGTTGTTAGGAGAAGCCAACTCCTATCTCAACAGGGTGACTCTTAAGCAGTGGGACATGAGGGCCAGGGCAGGAAGGTGAGAGAACCTACCTGACACCTTCCTTCAGTGCATTCAGGTCACCTGGGAATTTGGGCTTCACCCACCCACAGGCACAGACAGATTCTTCACCTGACATTCAATCAGCAAAGCTCAAAGCTCCTCTGGGGGACAATTTCCTTGCATAGACCCACACACTGTTTTTTGGGCTTGCAGGGGATACCTCTTCCCAAATGGATGTCAGGGGACCAAGGAAACTGCTCCTATCCCCCAAGCTGAAAGTCTTGTCACCCAGAAAACTGCCACAGGGAGAGGAGAGGGCAAAACCATGTGTGTGGCACGAAGTGGCACTATTACACATGGGTATTGGCATCCCTGCTTTTTACAGATGAAGAAACTAAGGCCCAGAAAGGCCAGTGACAGGCCCTCAGTTGCCCGCTGGGACCTGAGCTCACCTCCCAAGTCGTAGGCACTTACCTCTCCACAATGTTCCATCACCTCTGAGTGAGCCTAGGATCTTGAACTGGGGCTCAGATGGACCCTGGACCCCATCCTGCCCACCCCTGGGCTCCCAGCCTCAGCTTCAGAGCCAAGCCTCAGATCTGTGATCTAAGGGCCCTGGGCTAGACTCCACCAGCAGGTTCACGGTCAGCCCTGAGCTTTCCTCCGCTGCACACCACCCCAATCCCCCATGCTCTTCCATTCACTCCTCAGTAGAGCCCCCTAATGAGGTGAGGGTCTAGTCCCATAACTCAGGGTCACACAGCTAGACAATGGCAGGCCTCAGTCTTCAAAAGAAGGTCCAGGTGACCCACCAAAATAAATAGGGCATGTGTCCCTTGCCCTCCCATGCATCCAAAGTAACCCTCTGAGTATTTCCCTTTCCTTTCTTTGGGATATATTTGGGAGCTCTCTGTGTGAGTACCAGGACCCTGAACTCATAGCAAAATGCTGGGAAAGTCCATGGTCTTTGGGACAACTCCAGCTGCCAGCAGACCCATGACCAACATGAAAACTTCAGGAAGGCTGTCCTCCTGCCACCGCACACCACACATCCATGCTGAGACATGCCCACTCCCCCACATAAAGTTCAGGCAAAAGTATCCCCCGCCCTCTCCCTATTCCACACACCCTCCCAGTCCCTGGCTGTCCACAGGTAACCCCATCCCCTGGCTGCCAACTCAGAGAATCCCACAGACAGATGACGAGCAGGCAGCCCTTTGCTCCCCACCACTTCCAGGCCTGTTCCTGGGCCAAAGGCCAGTCAGAGAAGTTCCTGGAAACTTCTGGGGCCTCTGGCACAAAGATGCTGAGAAACCAGAGGGAGGGAAGAGCAGGTCAGGGATAGGGATAAGCAGAGCAAATGGGGAGGGGGAGATGATATTACCTTGTCCCATGTGGGCAACCTCTGTTCCTCTCATCTCCCACTGTCACTGGCACTTAGCTGCTTCCCCGTTTATGAATACAAAATCTCTCATCCACCCTCCCCTTCCCTGAATGCTATCTGAATTCCAAGGCCAGGTTCAGTTCTGCTTTCTGGAGCTCTGTGACCACTGTAGGTTGGCAAGGCCCCCTCTAAATCACACAGCATCCCTTGGGCCTCAGACTACTGGCTGTCTCTTCACTCCAGTATATGTGTGATGTCTCCTGGAGGCCTGCTTCAAGCTTGTCAGACAAAATCACAGATTATCCAGGGATCATTGGGAGCCATTGAAGGGAGTGTGCGTGCGTGTGTGTGTGTGTGTGTGTGTGTGTGTGTGTTTCTGCATATGTATGTCTGTGGGTGTTATAAGAATATATGTTGTGAGAGTGACTGTGTGTATGCATTTGTGTGAATGTGAGTGTATGCATGCAGATGTGTGTTGGGGAGCCCTGACCACCTGACTGCCCTCCCTCTATCCCTCTCCTCTCAGAGCAGCTGTAGCAAGGCAGGACTGTTGCCTGGAGCATTTGGGGGGTAGTAAGAGGAGAGGACCCCACAGGGACAGAATAGAGACCATCACTGAGCTCCTGCTCCTACAGGGACAGACCTCTGTTGTGACCCCAACTGTCCAAGCCCAGGTGTTGGTGAGAGATGCGGGTGGGATGGGTCTTCCAAGGCGAGCTTCAACTCCTTTCTGCCCACTGTTGGGCAGGACTCTAGCCTTGCAGCTGCCCCATCCCTCTCCCAAGACCCACACCCTGCTCTCAGAGCTTAGGTCTGCAAAGATGTGGGCCCAGTAGCCATCCTTGAGGCCTGGATGTGACCACCCCTTCTGCAGTTGGTTCGCTGCAGCCATCGTGGCTACTTTCACCCTACAGCACAGTTCAGTGCTCTCCCCAAAACATGAGGCTCCAAGTCTGCCCACCAGTCCATCACCTTACCTGAAGGAACCCCCAAATCTTGCAGCCCCGAGTCTCTCTCCTGAAGGCTACCAATAAGTTCAAGTTTTCAGGCTCAGGGTCACCAAAGTGCCTGTGTTTCCTTGCAGAGCCTGAAGCAGAACAACATCTCCATGGACCAGCAAGAGAGCTCCGCTGGCCAACTCAGAAACTCCCATTGGGCTAGCTGCCACCATCCATCCATCCACCCACCCACCAAACCTATGTTACCTGAGAGGCACCCATCAGAGTTCTGTCCTCCCCGAAGATGGAAAAGAATCTGAGGAAAAGAGCAGTTTCCAAAGATTGTTCTAAGACAGTGCTGACCAACCGAACTTTCCGTCACGATGCTAACATCTGCCCCAGCCAGGAAGGCCAGCAGTCACCAGCTACTCGTGGACACAGCGTTTTGAAAAGTGGTTAGTGTGACTGAGGAACTGAACTTTTAATTTTACTTAATTTTACTTAGTTTAAATGTAAATAGTCACATGTGACTAATGACTTCTACATTGGACAGCACAATCCTGAAACCTATGGAAGCAGAGAGAGGAGAGAGGCTTTGAAGAGGAAGCAACAAGTTGTGGGGCCAGGTGAGACTCCAGAATGTTCTTTCTACAAGTATTTACTGAGACCAGAAAGGGCCAGACACTGATGATACAGCAATAGACATATAAGTGGGGATATAAAACTGCAATCAGGTAACATTAACAGAAGAGAAGGTGCTGCCTGGGCACAGAAAAGGAAAGGCCCATCTCAGATACTGTAAATCAGGAGAGGCTGCCTAGAGGAAGTGATTTCTAAGATGAGGACTCAAGAGCAAGACTATTCCAGGAAAGAGAAGCAGTTTGTGCAAAGGCCCTGAGGCAACAGAAAGCCTGGTGAGGATAGAGGAGAATAGGAAAACCCTGCACACAGGCAGCAGCTTGAACAGCCCTGCAGCATTGCTCTATGCTGGCAGCCAGCCAGCCCACTCAGTCACCTCCCTAAACATCCACTGGAATGAAACCACCACAGCAAGCCCCGTGAGCATATTTTGGAAAATCTTGTGTCACAGTCCTCAGCACTCCTTAGGCTCCTCTGAACTCCTGCATCCTCTGAGGTCACTGCTGGGTAGGGCCTGAGCACTCATCCTTCCAGGAGTTCCTGACTCATCATGGAAAAAAGCTGAAAAATCTCAGTCTTTCCCAAGAATCTGTACAATAATAGGGGAGGGCAGACATGACCCCAGCTCCAGGACACAGGGACAATGGAAAGGGGCAGGGAACAAGTCAAAGACAGAAGGAAGTGAAGAAACAAAGACCAAAGGATGGAGTGAGGTTGAAACTGATGGAAAGAGAGACAGGGGATGCTGATCACAGAGACAGGGACAGACAGCCCAAGTCAGCAGGACAGACAGAAATATACCAGGCAGCAACAGCTAACACACTCCAGAAACAAAGGGGCATTCTTAGTTAACACAGCTGGAAATGGACCGTCTGGCTGCCAGACAGCCAAGGACTAGCAAGCTGGCTGATAGAGAGGCAGCCTGTGGGACCTCATTAGAGGCAGGGTGCCCAAGCACAGCGCTCAGATCTAGGGAACATCCACTGACTGGATTTGTAGACCAGGCCATGTGGGGGAGATGTTGCTCCAGCCATCACCCACCAGCCAGAAGTCCAGCTTCCCAAAGGTGGTCAAAGTCAGTGTCCCTCCATCAGAGGCAGCAGACATTGCCCCAGCATCACTGAAAGGAGATTTAGATGCAGGGCCCAGAGCACCCTAACCTGGAGACCCTTCGCCCTTCCTTCATTGTCCTGGCAGCTCCTCAAACCTGTCCTTCCTTTCACTTTCCTTCTCCCCCACCTCCTCTCCCTTTCCCAATACCTGCTGGGAAGCCCAGAGCACTGAACAACAGAGCCTGGAGATAGTGGCTACTGTACAGGGTGCTGCTGTAAAGGGCATGGAGCAGATGCTAGTTCTGAAGACTGCCTTCAGCTCCTGCCAGAGGCCTGGTTGCCTCCTTTACATCTTAACTTGTAAGGTGTTCAGTGCCTCCCTCACACAGACCCAGAAGTCATGGCTGAGCCCATGCTTAGCAGCAGCCTGCAGAACCAAAAACACAAGTGCAACCTTGCACTGCACTCACAGAACCTAATATCTGGTGTGGGACTGCAGTCAGCAACAATGAAGTCCAAGCTTCTGGTAACATCTTTTGAAGGGCTGTTAATAAACCCATGTGACAAAGAGGAAGGTCACTGTGGAAACTTGTCATACCTACAAGATCAATCGATGAGCAACAACTCTGTTTCAAACACTTTATAAACTTCATCTTACCTAATCCTTTCAGTAACTCACCTTGTTATACTCATTTTACAGATGAGAAAATGAGGAGGCCCCGCCTCTAATGACCATCCTGGAGGCATCTGGGTATTTCTCAGAGTTCCATTTCAGGTCTCTTCTCTTCTTCCTTTGTACATGTTTCCTGAGTGACCACATCCGCTCCCAAGACCTAGCCTTTATTCAAACTAAGCCTATGCCTAGATCTTTCTCCTGGGTTTTAGACCAGTTTATCCACCTGCTTTCTCCTTATCTTCCCTTGGATACCTCAGGCACCTGACATTCTGCGTGCCCAACGTCAACTCCTGAGCTCCATGCTGGGAGTGATGACACAGCTTGGAGCTTCCCTCAGCCTCAACCACTGCCAACCCAGTCAACCACCAATCAACACTGCCCCTATTATCCAGTCCAAGCACTGCCCTACAGCATGGCCCACCACCCTGGGCCATGTCCTCATCTTCCTTCACCTACACCTGTCAAACCCCAAGCTGTGCCTCTTGCTTCCTCTGTGTCTGCCCAGGTGCCTGTACAAAAGTGCTCACTGACTGATTCCTGGCCGAGATGGAGGATGGCTGATGGAGGATGTGGGTGAAGTGCTCCAGGTAAGGGTATGAGTTCAGGGAGTGTGAAAAACCAGAAGGGCTGGATGCAGACATCCAGGGAAGGGAGGGTCCTGGATGTCATAGAGGGGTTTGCATTTTTTCCTGATAGCAATGGGAAGCCATTGATCTTTTTTGTTTGTTTGTTTTTGTTTTAGCGAGGAGAGGTATGATCAGGGAAGTAGACTGGGAAAAGTCAGGGTGGGGCAGAGCAGCACTAAGAAAAGGAGCACCTGCTATGTACAGGAGCTCCTGGGAGGGGTGTCCAGATGAGAAATGAGGGGGTATGGACAGGGAGGATACAGTGGGGAGAAGAGGAGTGGCTAGATATGTGAGACTCTGAGGAGGAAGAAAGGATAAGGCTTAATAATGGGTGAATATGGAGAGAGAAGAGGAGGTACCAGGGGTGATTCTTGGGCAGATGGTTGCTGAGATGAGAAAAAGCTGGTGCAGGAACAAGTTGGGAAAGAAAATCAGGAACTGGATCAGATACAGTGAGTAGGAGATCCCTGTGAGATATTCAAGGGGAAATGACTTCATGGGATATCTGAAATGCCCAAGTCTTGACTGGAGTCCTGGAAGCACAAGACACTACAAGGTGGTGTGTGAGCAGGGTCAAGGGCTGGGAGCAAGTCTGGAGGAAGCACGGAGTTCATGACTCAGCAGACAAGACCAGACTGACAAAGGAGACTAAAAAGGATCCCAGAGAGGTCTGTGTCCTGCACCCTGAGGGAAGAAGATGTTCCGAGTGGAAGAGAATCGTTACCAAACTGCTAAGAGCTGTAGAAAGGACTAAAGAGTATGCCTGGTTTGGTGACATGGAAGTCATCAGTCATCTTGGCAGGACCGGTTTTGTGGAGCAGTGGAGGAATGGCACAAGGTCAGAGTGGGTCTCAGAGTGCAGAGATGAAGAAATGGAGGCAGTCAATAAAGACCACTTTTTCAAGAAGCTTGTTTGTGAAGTAGAAGTTGGGGAGAGAAAGACGAAAAATATTTTTAAGATGGAGGAAGTCTGTAGATGTTTACATGATGTTAGGGGAAAAAACAGAGGGAGGGGACAGAGTAAAGATATAGGCAATAAAAGTAGCCATTAATAATTCAAGTTACTGATGGTAGAAGATGGAGCAGAGGCAGGCAGAGAGGTCTCTCAGGGAGGCATAGACACAGGGAAAGGGAGGTCCACATGGAAACTTCGAGTAGGTGGTGGCCCCACTGAATGGAGCTCAGCTGGGGAGGATGAAGAGTTGGAGGTTTGAAACAGTCACCACAGCCACACACAGCAGGACTTCTAAGTGGGGATGCACACCCAGGTGGCAGCCATGACATAATGGTGAATAACAATGGTCCAGCTGCCCACAGGCACAACTTCGTCCATTAGTGCACAGGAGCCAGTGAAGGATAGAGGGCAGCTGGCTCTGCAAGGCCACCCACCCTGGCCCCATGTGGGGGGAATCCTCCTGCCAGCTCTGTCTACCTTCCTCAGGGAAGAAGGATCAAGGGATGAAGTTCCGCTCTCCTTTTATCAGCGCCACAAGGGACCCTGCGCCTCAGTGGCCCAGTTCAGTGTGTTCATAGGGGAGTCAGGTCCAGGGGGCAGGCGTCTATGCTAGAGTACTCCTGAGATTGCTGAGTACCCCTCATCTCAGAGTCTCTTCCCTGCTCCTGCTCCCCATCCTGCCTGTGGTCCTATTTAGAGTCCATTCTCTCTCACTTCCCTTGGTCTCTGGGAAGTAGAAAGCAGCCCTGTAAGGGAGGGTGGGGAGGGACTTGGGAGCACAAACAGGAAAGATGGGGAAGGAAATGCACGAAGAACCGCACACACAGAGAACCACCAGACTAGTTGTTGAAACGGATTCCCACCCAAGGCCTCCTAGGACTGGGGTCCGGCTTAGCAGCAGTGATAAGGGAGTATAGAGTTTAACAGCAGATAGAAATGATGTCATCTAAGCAGACTGGAAAGGGAATGAACATAGGAGAGGACTGAAGAGAAAACAGAAGTCCTAATGACATTCTTTGAAACTTTTGTCATGTAAGTAGTCGAATGAGCAAACTGGATGGGATGACTGGACAATCACATACATTGTAGTACAGAAAGGGAGGGGACCAGAAGGAGGGCAGGAACTGGGTATGCCCCCAGCAGGAATGGGGGCCATTTCCACTGGGGATCCTGGAAGCTCTGGATTTTCCTAGGCAGCTCACAGAAGTAGAAGAGAAAGGGAGGGACAGGAGTAGAACAAAGCTGGATGGAAGGGCACAGGGGACAGTGGTGGCAGCCCCATCAGTTCAGGGTCTAGCAGTCTGAGTGAGGAAGTAGGGCAGGATAGACTGTGTGCTGGAAGCAGGCTATTCTGGGCCCAGCTGTGAGCAGGAAAGAGAGGCTGAGCCTAGTCCAGTTTTCCCAGGTGGAGATGGGTCACCTGACACAGCAGGTATCAGAGTCAATAGGGGAGAGGGTCCAGAGGGGATTCTGGGCTCCATATGAGGCAACTTCCCAGGTGGGCCTTGGAGGCGAGGGTCTCCAGGACACTCCACGTGGAATCCTGTGGGTGTGGTATGTGCATTTTCTGCAGGGAATGCTTTTCCCAGCAATTCAAAAGCATGTGTGACCTCGGAAAGGTCAGGAGGCACTGGCCGCATGATATTTAGGCACCATGTCCAAATTCGGGCAAGGGCAGCATCCTAGGGTTTGTGGGAAGGGTATGAGCCTGTTTTCCCAGAACATCTGCCAAGACACAAGGGAAGGTCCTGCCAGGAAGGTGTAGCAGAATTCCCTGGCTCAGTCCCTCTTGCTTGTCACTGAGCACCTCCCTTTAAAGTTTCCCAGTCCAGAAATATTTGTGAGCCCTACTATGTGCCTGATACCAGGCTGGGTACTGGGAATACACAAGTGAGTCAGAATAGCCTTGTCTAGCTTATGGTCCTAGAGAGTAACAGTTTCCATTTTCTCACCTGGCACCAACCAGGTAGGACACAGAATAGGTGTTCTGGGCCTTTGCACATGCTGTCCCCCCTTACATGGAATACCCTTCTCCTCCCTAGACCCATCTTCATACAATCCCCTGTTCTAAGAGTAACAGCAGCTTAGATGTCACTCCATCTGGGCAGCACTGTCCCCGCTTCCCAGCTCCAGTTCCGAAGGTGTGGCATCCAGAGTCAGAGTCGAAAAATGGCCTTCAAATCCTGGCCCCTTCACTGACTAGTTGAGGGACCCTGAATAAATCAATTAACTTCTCTAAGTCTCAGTTTTACCAATGTAAATGGAGGGGGAGTTTTGTTTCTTTCCAGCTTTATCGAGATATAGTTGACATAGGATATTGGATAAGTTTAAGGTACTGATTTGATGCATATCTATTACAAAATGATTACCACCATAGCATTAGCTAACACACTACTCTCCGGCTACATAATTACCATTTCTTTTTTGTGGTGAGAACATTTAAGATTGACTCTCTTAGCAATATTCAAGTATATAATACAGTATTATATAATCACTATGCTGTACATCGATCCCCAAAACTTGTTAATTTTTTATTATTGATATAATTGACATATAACATTAAATTAGTTTTAGGTGTACAACACAATTCAATTATTTGTATTTATTATGAAACAGTCACTATAACAACTCTAGTTAACATGCTGGAAACATACATAGTCCCCAAATTTTTTTCTTGTGATGAGAACTTTTAAGATCTACTCTCTTAGCAACTGTCAGATATACAGTACGGCGTTGTTGACCATCATCACCAGGCTATCCAGCACATCCCCAGGGAAACAGAGGCTATAGTAGCACCTACTTCATATAGTTATTTTGAAAATCAAATAAGAAGTTTCACATAGAGTAATTTAGCATAGTCTCTTGCAAAGAGTTTAAATAAGTATATTTTCCTGCTGTAGAACTGACTGCATTAAGCAGCAGCCCTTGAGGGCTGGCCCTGTCTATCTGGTTTACCATCATATATCTTAGCAGAGACCCCGCCCCGCCATACAGTAGGCGCTCAGTACAAAGCTGTGGAATGAATGACATTAGCCCCTTCACTGATACTGCTTAAAGCCCTATACTTCTTCACCATTTTTGGCCCAGATTCCTGGTGCTACAAACTGAGGGTAGCACATTCTGGTAGGAAAGGGTCATGATGAGAAGAACGTGGGAGGTAGGCCTGGCCAGAACTTGGGGAAAACCACCCAAAGTGCCAGGGACAACCCATCCTATTAGAAACCTGGGGCCCAAGGTAGAGTAGCTACCCAGCCAGAGGAAGAATGTTGCTTCAAGGAAGCTCCTTCCCCTTCCAGCACCACCACCCTCCCCATTCCTAGGTGCACCTGGGTGTCCCCCAGGACTAAGAGAGAGCTCTAGGTCTTCCTTCTCTACCCAGCTGGTTGGGAAGTGGGGTGTCAAGGAGTAGCCCTTCCAGGAGCAAGAGAATGAATAGGATGTGGAAAGGCCTCAGGGAACCAAACATAATTGTGGAAGAAGTAAGAGGAGATATCCCAAGTTAGAATTCAGGCCTGAGGACTCCCAACGTCCACTGGAAGAGGCTGTGGAGTCCAATGGCTCTGAGTTCTAACTGCAGCTCTTTCCCAAAATTACTGTGTGACTTTAAGCAAGTTACTTACCTTCTCTCAATCTTTGCTTCCACTTCTGTAAAATGGAAATAATGACATTGCATTAGTGACAGCTAGTCCTGCTCACATACACACACACCCCATGCCCTGGGTGGGGTCTCCCTCTTCCTAGGAAGTTTGAACTAACAGGCACAACAGGAAATGGCAGTTGCTCAGGAACTAAGAATGAAAGGCCACATGATATTGGGGCTGAGGCTGCCACTATGGGCTTCATTTCAGCAGGACTTACAGGGAAGCAGAAATCTCAGTGGGCTGAGCAGTCTGGCTGGTGAAGAAAAGAATGAATGGCAGAGAGAAGCAGAGACAGCAGAAAGACTATTGTTAGAGCTGCCTTGATGCTTCTGTGTACCCCAATTGCTGGGTATCTAAGCAACAACCACTATTTTCTTGAGGTCAGAAAAGCCATAACCGGAACCTGTTTCCAGATCACAGGATTGTCTTGAAATGAAACCTCTAGCCCCAGAATATGTGTAAAAAACCTCAGGAAGGCCCCTGCATGGTACACCATAGCACACAAGCCCATGAGGACCCCCAGGGTGCCTACACTATGCAGGGCACAGGAGGGGTGAGCAGCCATACTTGCTGAGCACAACCCCCTGCTCCTCTCAGCGCCACTTCAGCCAGTGCAGTGCACTTGCAGAGACCCCAGCAGTGGCTAATAAAGTTCAGGTTGATGGAGACACACCTAGAAGGCTCACACAGTCAGGGCCAGGAGAAGGAACAGGAGCCAGAGAAGTGGTGCCCCAGCAAAGTGCAGTTTAACTTATCCTGGTTAAGAACACAGCCCTGGAGCCACAATCCCCGGGTCTGACACTCGGAGTGACCTTGGGCAAGTCACCTAACATGCCTCAGTCTCCTCGCAGTAATATGCAGAGAATACTAGAACCAACTAGGGTTGAGAGAGGGATAGAAAGGGGTCATGATGGGCCAAAGTCAGGAGGACAAAGAAGCCATGGAGTAGAAAGCTGATGAATGACACAGTTGGTACCTGAAAGAGAACAGAGCTAAGCCTGGTGCTGAGGCAGGGTCCCTCCAGCCACTGTCTTGCTTTCCCAGTTGCTGCAGCCTCAGATCCACTCTGGGATTCCCACGAGCATCATCTTCCTTTCTCTGCTGACAGACTCATAGCCTACCCATCCCTCATTTCAACCTTGGGTTCCTTCTTACCCATCCTCCAGGTTCTTGTTCAAATGTCAGCTCCTCTACTTGTTCTCTTCAACTAGGCCCCTCTTTTATTCTGTCTCAGACTCTAATAACAGTCATCATAAAATTTGAATTCCAGGAAAACCCCAAAATATCACTCATTAATACATAACCCAGTTGGGGGTTTCCTTCTGTCCTCCAGCCACCCCGCCCACTACACCTACCACTGTTCTTAAACAGGAAATGTTCAAACTCATGTTTTGGGGGGCAGGAATAGGATATCCAGGAAGCGACAACCCTGCAACCTTTTGGGACTTTCTCATTTCAGTGTAACTACAATTGTGCATAATGTAAATTGTGCTACATTTACTTTTTATGACAGAAAAATAATTAAATTTTTAAATTCAACGTTTTCTTTATTTCAACTTGCAAATATTTTTTAATTCTGCAAACTAAAACTATATTAATTTCAGTTTGTTACACTATGTAGATTTATGACCCTTTACTTTTAAAATCATTTCACATGACTTTTTAAATTACTTCATAATGTTCTGGATTGGGCTGCCTAGCTGGGAGCAGTGCTACTACTCAGAATTTTTATAGGCATAGCGAAGGTACTTAAGATACTTTTTAAATTATTTTATATATAACTTCTTTTATGAGAGTGAACATGGATATTTAATACTTCGTTTTCCTGCTGCTACTAAGAAACTGTGTTCCTAGATCAGATTTTTTTCTAGAGAGTTTATTTTTTAGAGCAGCTTTAAGTTCATAGCAATACTGAGCAGAAAGTGCAGAGATTTCCCATATATCCCTCATCTCCCAATGAACATAGCCTCCTTCATAATCAGCATCCCCCACCAGGTAAATCACTTGTCATTACCTCGCAGGAACATGATCTCCTGTATTATAATTGGATTATTTGGAAATCAGCACAGACTATGGGGACTGAATCTTAATATACTTACTTGATACTAAGATTTGACTGCCTCCCCCAGTGGGATGTAAGTTTCACAAGGGAGGAGTCCAGTCTGGGATGCTCAGTGCTGAATCCTAAATAGCCTGCACAATGCTTCCCAGGAGAGGGAGCTTAACTTGAGGAATTGAATATGACCCTCACAAAAACAGGGACGAAGCTACAAATCAATAAACCTAACCAGGTGGCCAGCGACCCCTGACACAGCACTTAAAAGACTCAGCACAAAATAAGACCCAGGGGCCAGAAGACAACCACCAGCTGGACCCTCAGCAGCCCTCACTCCAGCCCTCTTCTGTGATCACTAGCTTCCAAGAAGCCTAAAGGGAAAGACCACACCCTTGTTCTACAAGAGGCATCTCTCGATCCTCACTCAGGCCCTGGGGAAGCTGGCTCCACAGCTGCAAGGAGCTCTGTTCTCCCTTCACCCAGGAGGGCTGGGGAATGGGCAGGCTTTCTCTGCCCCATCTCCTTACCATGATTTGTGGGGAGGGCAACCCCAGGAAGGAAGCCTCAGTCAAGGACAAACCAAGAAACTTTTGTTTTTAATTTTGTTATTGAAAAGAATAATAAATTAAGGAGTTAAGCTCCATTTGGATTGTTCGGGTTATTTTTTTTCTCTGTCATATTTGTGTCTTGATTTCAAGGTGTGTATCTGGTGGGGTCCCCAATAAATAGTTATTTGGCAGAGCCTCCAATAAATAAATTGTCTGGTTTCTAAACAATTTGAGAAATAAATGAAGAGTAAGAAAAAAAAGGAAGAACACAACAAATGCAATAATGGGGATCTTGTCCTTATGGAGGGCCTCATGACATTATGCTGCTACCAGAGAGAATACCCCAATGTCCAGGAAAACAGCTGAAGGAGAGTCATGACTCCAGCTTCCTGCTACTGTGTGTGTTTCTCTCCTGCACGGGCTTATCTGATGTTGTCTGAGGCAGCTCCCCTTTTAGGCTCCATTGTAAAGCTATGTCCCAGGACAGGAGAAGTAGAGAAAGGTAACCCCTGTCACATATGGAGGACTAGAAGCCAGGGACAGAGCACTGGGTGGCAAGGATGGGGAGCAGGGAAGACCCTCTAGCTGAAGAAGCAACAGTCTTGTGCCAGGCATGTGGGTTGGTTTCATGTTACTTTTTGTGTTTATTTCCCTTTGGTCATCCCTGAACTTTAAGCAATATTTTGTTAAATATCCCAATCTTGACTCAGCTGTGCTTAGGGAAATTGAGCAATGATCTCAGTTCCAACTCAGGCTGGGCCAGCCACCTAAAGCCAGTAGGGAGTGGCCTCAGAGCTCTTTAGTGCCAGAGCCAGGAGGACAGAAACCTGGAAACAATTGAGACTTCAGAATCCAATCTTGGTTCTTAAGTGGGATTTTCCCTCTGTACTGCTAACCCTAGAGAATTGGGATTTGATTTTATTCTGAGTCAGCCACAACCCCTATATAGGAAGTCTCCTACCAGTTCAGATATACTCCCTGGCTTTTTCCTCCATGAGCTCTCCCAAGGATCATTCAGAGCCTTCTTCCATTCCATACTCCCAGAGGTGGAGGCAGGCATGTTGTTCCTGCCAAATACTCCATTGTTGGGAAAATCCTCCCCTCTTTCCTTCCTGCCCAACTCCGCTCTGCCTAAAGAGCAAGCCTGCAATCATCCAAACATGGTCATAAATGAATCAGTGCTCATCCTGGCAGCTCTCACACCACAGAACAGGTGTGTGCCAGCAAGGTTACATATGGAATGGGAACTGGATTTTCCACTTCCACTAGGCAACCAGAGATGTGTTTCTCTCCAAGAAAGGAAGGCAGAGGAGCAGGACCTGGGAGTGGGAAAAGAAGGAAGTGAGGCTACATGGAGCACTCATTACCCCAGGATGTGGTTTAAATTCCATCCTTCCAGTTCATTAAGATCTCTGATTTAAATATATGAGATGTAACTGCAACATGGAGATCCCAGCTCAGTCATCAGAGACTGTCAGAAGGAAAAAAAAAAAAAAAACACAAATTGAGGAGAGGAAAAACAGACTATCAATGCCCATTTGAACAGAGGGGCAACTACTCCTACAGCAGAGGCTCCAGCCACCTCTTGACCAACTCCCATGGTGGCCACTCCCTCAAGTGCTCTGGGAGGGCTCTCCAGACACAACGCAAGCCCTCCAGGGCCCAAGCCCTCTGGAAGTGATCAATCTGGTCTTCCACATACTCTTCACCACTGCCCAAATGCAAGTGTTTTCTGTGCTGTCCAGCCAGCTCCCTGCAGTTTGGCCCTCCCTCCTGTCCAGAGATTTTCCTCCTTTTGCTGTCCACACTCATGCCCTCCTTCATTCCTGCTATCCCTCCTCATCCTAATCTAAAATGCCCTTTACCCCACATATTTGATTCTTTCCATTCTTCCAAGGTTTAGCTCAAGTCTCGCCTCCCTCAGAGACAATCAGGACCTTCAGGGTGGTCCCCACTATCTGCCTGCCAACCTCACCCATGCAGTCTTCTGCATCTTCCCTCCTCCTCTCCCCTTCACCACATCTCAGCCCTTCAGGCCAATGCCTCTTTCTCAGCACAGAATCTGACATAACTCTGTTCAAGAAAAGAGAACCCTCTCTCATGACCCTGAATCTTCTCAACAACCTATCTAGATGCATTTCTCCAAGGGACAGTCACTTTGTGTGGATTCCTCAGCTTACACCAGGCCCTGTTCTGCCTGTCCTCAGGAAAAGCACCGTGACCTTCTGGTTCCTAATCCAGTGGCCATTCATTCTCCATCCGACTGCCCTCTCTGCAGGATACAGTGCTCACAACTGCCACACCTTTTCTGACATTCATGACAGGCCTCTCCTGGTTTTCCTTCTGCTTTTCTCAACATTCCTTTTCTGATTTCTTCTCAAACTCTTCTCCTCAGCCAGCCCCTCAAATATGTTGTTCTCCAGAATTATGTCCTACACCCTTCCTCTTCTCATGTCACCTCTTCCCCCGGGACACCACAAATCTACCCTCTGCTCCCACCATCTTGCATGCCAAAGATGCCCTTGGCCTGCCGTTTATACTCTTTCTGATGCAGCAGCACCCACATCCACTTTTCCACCCCCTTTATTCAGACCTGGTAAGACAGCTTCCCACCAGCTTGTGCCCAGAGATCTTCCCCCACCCACCCTCCACCTGCTGCCACAGCCATATAGCTAGGGAATTCAAGGGACATTATTTTATTGAGAGCTTAAGTGACAGGCACTATGCCAAGAGGTTTCTCATATTCCAGCCCAATTAATCTCCCCATGACCCTGTATGTTAGATATTGTTACACTCATTTTTACTCATGAGAAAACTGAGGCTCAGAGAGGGTGAGCAACCTGCCCAAGTCTTAACACCACTACAAACAGAGTTGCATTTGGAGCCTGGGTTGGCCTGACTCCAGTGCCTCAGCCCCATTTATTCCCTACCTGCTCCCCCAAATGCAAATCTGAACACATCAGTTCATTACCTCCTCATTGTGCTCCAAGGAAAATCCAAACTCTTCAGCATGGTATGGTCCTCCTCAAGCTGCCCAGCCCACCTTCTACTTCAGCCAAATGGGATGGTCTGACTTGCAATCCCAAGCTGAGATGCTTCTGCAGATTCAGCCTCCTCTATCTTGAATATCCTTCTCACCTCTCTGTCCAGTGAACTCCTCATTCCTTAAGACCAACCAAGACCTGCCTTCCTTGGGAGGCCTCCCAACTTCCCAGGTAGAGGGGCTATCTCTTTAGAGCTCGCAGGACACTCTATGCTTTCTAGGTGCTGGCATTCACCATGCTGCTTTGTAATCACTTGTTTAATCTTTCAAATGTCACTGTTAGCTTTGTAGCTGAGGGCCTGTGTACAGCAAGAAGGACCTAGGAAAAGCAGAAAAATCCAATGAGCACCTAAACCAGATCTGCTCAAGATGGCATCCCGAAACCAGCAGTGGCAGAAAAGAACTCCACCCAACCACCCAACTCAGACTCTTAAAATCAGACTTCCTGGGGGTAGATACTGGGGCTCAGCACTTTGAAGAAGCTTCCCAAGAGAGTCTCACACACAATGAAACTTGAGAATCTCTGATCTAGATGAGCACTTGGTCCTGATACTCACCAGCCCAGCCTCACAGAATGATACATGGCTACTGTCTGCTTATACAAAACCAGGACAATATTTCCCAAACATTTTTATATCAGGATACACACATAAATAACATTGCAGGGCACTCTGGGGTAAATGGACAAAGTTGTTTAGAGCTGGAGGTGAAAAACCTGAGAGCTGAGCTACCCTAGCTGGGCTCCACAAACGGAGATGATCCATACTCCAGCCTAGCTAGAATCCATTCCTGACACCCTGCTGGGGAAGCTCTTATCACTAAGAGCTAGCAGCAGGCACAAGTAGCCAGGCAGAGATGTCCAGCCCTCACATGGATGCTGGTGCTGATGAGCTCTGATGAAGCCTTTGGTGAGCGATGGCCTCTTGGTCAGCCATAGCTGAAAGAGAAATGTGGACCTCCATAGCTTATGGCAATTCCCACCATAAGAAACTAACTTAGGGTCTCCTGGCCCTGGAAACCACACGTGCAAGAAAGAAAAGGTAAGGGCTCTAAGTATCCCCTACTGGGCTACAGACTAGTACATCCAAAGTGACCCCTGGGGTCCCTCCCTCCAGCCCCACTCCGCAGTGCCCTCCCTGGAGGTAAGACAGGTGATCTGCCAGAGGTGACTGCGAGCAGGGATGGTAAGCTTTTCCATGCCAGAGACTGGCTGCTGCAGTGACTTGATGTACTTCCAGAACCTCCTTATTCAGTTAATTGCTTAATGGAATAAATGGAAAGTGGGATTGGCAAATCAATTAGGTACTTCCAGCTGCTGTGAACTCTAAAATCATCCTTTAAAGCACCTAATTTGCTAGGTAGAGCATATTCCCTATGGGCTCCACAGCCAACTACTGACCTTTCTGGAGGGCCTAAGAATTGTAGAAAATTTGTCTTTACAATATATTAAGAAGAAGTTGCAAACTGGAAAGCTCCTTAAATCACTGAGTCTTTATATCAAAAAAGCGGATGCCCTGAATGCTCCTACAAGCATTTAGCTCCTGACTGAGATGTTCCCATGGCAGTAAAAAGAGCTCCTATTATGTACCATAGAAAAAAAAATATCTTTCCACCTGGGTTTAACCAGTTAACTAGAGAATTTGTATTCTATGAAGCAGCTTAGGAGCACTGAGTAAAGGGGCCATTAACTGAGTAAAGGACCTAGCACAGTAAATTGACATTCAACAATTTGTAAGCAAATGGTTGCAGGGAGAGAGGGAGGGAGGGAGGGAGGGAGAGAGGGATGGATGGATGGATGGATGGATGG
Organism: Cynopterus sphinx; assembly: GCA_030015415.1. Lineage (NCBI taxonomy): Eukaryota > Metazoa > Chordata > Mammalia > Chiroptera > Pteropodidae > Cynopterus > Cynopterus sphinx. Next base: position 35,257,355 of record CM057390.1, on the reverse strand, counting down.
ATGGATGGATGGATGGATGGTGGTGAAGTAGCTCCACTTTTTGCGAGTTCCTTCCTTCAGCACTATCCCTAGAAGAGTCAAATCACTATGTACACCTTTTTGACTACCCCTCCACATCATTTTGACATAGACACAGGTCGGCTCAGCTAAATGAAGACAATGAGAATGTTAGGGGACATGAAAGGACGAATACAGAGATAGCCTCCAGAGTATATGAAAAGGAGGAGAGCCCATTGCCAGCTTATCTCAATTCTGCCTTTATCTATTAATCTAGCATTTTGTTTTATTTTGGGGTTTTTTTTTTCAGCCTCAGCTAGAAGTGCTACCACCTGCTCCCTGCCACCTATCTCCCTTCAGTAGGGGCCACCAGAGACTAATTAAGCCAGAAGGACCTTACAGACCTAGTTGGAGGAAGCAAACTGGCCCTCAGAAATGTTTTGTTTGGCCTCTACAGACACTTAAAATTTTGGATTGGATATTAACGAGAACAAATCAAATTTCATATAAAAATATTAATTTTTTGTTTTTCTTTAAAAAAAAAAAAAAAGCAGAAGATATTCCCCTGGCACTTTCTCCCAGTGACACTTGATTGGCATTGCAAATAGGCTGCCCATGTCAGGCAGTACACTCTCCGGTTTGCCACAGTTCCCACCTTGTCCTACTGTATACTCTGCCAAATTCAATCATTTAACTGTTTAGTCCCCAAAGTGTGTGAGCTCTTTGCACAGATCCAATGCCTTCTCTCTACAGATGTGGAAACTAAAGCCCAAAGGGTATGACTGGATTAAGTTCACACAATAAGCTGCTGTCAGTCAGGACAGGAACCTTAATAACTATTGGTTTGTTTGTCAGTATTTAGCATATGGTGGGTCTTTCCAATACTACTGAATAAATGAATGTGTGAATTAATTGTTCATTCTTTTCTTACTAACCTGTGCTATTCCAGCTTTACCTTCCAGGTCCACTTGAAGCATCCACCCCAGGAGCTATCCCAGGACCAGAACTCTCTGCCAATTTATTTGGAGTTGATAGCCATTCATCCCAAAGGAATAGAATAAGGGGAGAAGCTGATGTACTTTTTTAACTGCAACAGTGTATATAATTATAAAATATAGAATTTATTCAACAACTCAGTACAAACACAAACACACACACACACACAAATTTTCAAAGCAACACCTACCTTTCTACATATAATGTACTTTTATATTTTCAATTCTATTCTATTCTGTACTATTATAGACTATTTTATTTTTAAATTATTGTACCTTGCAAAAACATGAGGAAATAAAGGGTGTGTGTTTGTGTGTGTGTGTGTGTGCACGCGTACACACACACACAACCCGTGCCTACCTCCCTAAAATCCTGAAGAGATGGGCATCTTTCTATATGGGTTATAGTACAGTTACACCCAGAGGTAAAGGATAAAAAGGTGAAGTCTTCTGACTCCTCTTCTCTGAGGCAATGCCTGCCTTCCTTCTTCTCTTCCTTCCTTCAAAAAATATGTATTGAGCACCTACTATTTGCCAGGCACAGTGCTAGGTGCTGGGAATACAAAGATAAGTGAGACTGTGGAACTCCCCAGAAGGAACAGACAGCCTTTTGGCTGATCAAAGGGTTAAGCCCAATGGGTTAATAAAGGAAACCCAGGAAATGTGAGAAGCCATGCCTCTTCTCCATCCTGATGTTCCTTCTATGTGAAAGGTCCCAGGACACCAAACACTCCACCCCAGTGGAGATGGAGGAATACGTCTGACAGGTAATTGTAAAAGAAAATTTGGCATGTGTGACCCTGACATTTCACTTTCCCTTTCTCCTCAAATCTAACTGCTTTTGCTGTGTGCATCTCTCACTCTGTCCTCCATGCTGAAAGTTTTGCAAGGAATCTGCCCCAGCACTGTCAGGGACTAGGTGGGTAAATGATCTCATTCTGGAGTTTACTGTTATAAAGCCTGCATAAAAAGTTGCAGGGGTAGGGGGATAAGATTGATATTGTTTAAGGGCACAAACTTGCAATAAGTAGTAAGCTATAGAGATATAATACATCATATAATGAATATAGACAACAATATTGTAGTGTAATTATGTAATGTGATAAATATCACTGACAGCAATCATATTACAGTATATAAGTGTATCAAAGTAGTATACTGTACACCTTAAATTTATACATTATACATCAAATTTATTCACTTAAGAAAGTCACAATCTCCAACAGCTCTTTCATACCATGATAGTGCAGATAGTACTGGCCCCATTCTGCACTATTTGCACTATCACAAACACACACACACCCACAGAATTTTGTGTATTTAGTATATTTAACTAAAGTTTTGAAGGAGAGAATTACATTACAGAACCATTTAAAATTAAATATTGGGCATTTTAGTCTAAAAATTCTATCAATTTATTTTCCACCTATTATTTGGCCCTCTCCTTTGTACTCTGCGATATCCAATTCCTATACATTTCTTACACAGGTTCATTTAGATATCACTCTCCATTCTCAGAACCCTGCCAATCCTTGCTCCCAGGCCCTTATCTTCCACCCCCACATGGATCAGCAAGAAACTTTTCTAAATAAACAGAATTTCTTCCAAAAGAAATTTTTCACTCCACCATATATTGACATGTTGCATTACAATTGCTAATTTTTAAATATCATTCTCTAGAAATGGTGAGTGTCTGGGAGAAACTTGAGGTCAGAAACCTGCACAGGTCTTACTAGTCTTCTAAGTAAGAATATATTCTTCTTAGTATTCTGCATGATAGATAATTTTTGATGATATTAATTTATAATATCCTCCTTGCCGTTTTCCCTTTTTTCTTTCCTCCATTTAAGATCAATAACTCCCATTCCTCCATGCTCTAGGAGGGCAAAGACTATTGATTGCCCCCAGTGGTCATTGACTTCTTATTCTTATAGCATCTGAATCCCCAAATCTTGGCACATAGACTACATCTACCAGCTTCCTTTGTGATTAGATATGGCCATGTGACCAAATTCAGACTGTTAACATACGAGCAGGAATGATGTCCACACCTTCCAGTTCTTGTCCTTAAAAGGAAAGGGCAGTCCCTTCCCTTCTTTTTATTCCTCTTTCTTCTGGCCAGATGTGGACTCAGGAACATGATGGGAAGCTCTCTGAATCATAAAGGTAAGAACAACATCCCGGGGGGGAACTGAGCACAAAGTCAGAAGTATGGCTCCCCAACCCCATGTCAGCCCTGATACCCACATTCAGACTGGTTCATAGAGACAAAAATTAACCCTCATCTTCTTTAAGCCATTGTATTTTGAGTTCCTTTGTTATAGCAGCCAAACATTAATCCTAACTATATATCCTTTTGCTGGGGCTGCAGTAACAAAATGTTATAGATTAAGTGGCTTAAACAACAGAAATTTTTTTTTTCATAGTTATGGAGGCCAGAGTCTAAGATCAGGTGTTAGCAAGGATCAGTTTCTTCTAAGGCCTCTCTCTTTGACTTGAAGATGGCTGTCATCTTCTGGTGTTTTCACATGGTCTTCTTTTTGTGCATGTCTATGTCCAAATCCCTTCTTATGAGGACATTGGTCATACTAGATTAGGGCCCACCCTGAAAACTTCATCTTAATTACCTCTTTAAGGCCCTTATTTCCAAATACTGTTACATTCTGAGACACTATGGGTTAGGACTTCAACATAAATTTTGAGAGGATAAAATTCAGTTCCTTATTACTAATACACTTTTCTTCCTGGCTTCTGCTTTCCTAAGCAAATATGCTAGGCGTCCTTGAGGGAGAAGAGAAATGTTTCAAAGCATAGAAAGAGAGAGTCTCTGGACTAAAAAAGATTTATTAAGAGATTATTCTGAGCCAGAGAGACAAAAGAAATGTATTGCCCGCAGTGGAGACCATGTGCTGCTCCCTGGTATCTCCCCAGGAGATGAGCAGATACAGGATTCCTGTGCCCTGAGCCCCAAGGGGCCAGGCAGAGCAGGCCTACAGCAGCCTCAGCAACACAAAGTGCAAACAAGTGGGGCTGCCAGTGGGCCCAGTCTGTCTCACGTGTGACCTGGAGCCATTGCATTGTTGGGAGGCTCCATGATGACAAAGATGCATTTTCCCCATCAACCCAGCAGAAATAGAACTTGGTGTCTAAATTATCTTAGGGAAAATAAATACATTATTTTTTGTATATCTGAGTTAATTTACTAAAATCAGTGCATTTGTATCCACTGGTATCTAATAGAGAATCTAATGTAGAATAGCATGCTTGAAAGATCATTGGAGAAAAGTGAAATGAAAATAAAAGAAGATACACAAGAAAAAGTCTGTGCCTTCTCCATTTTTAGCTTTTCTCAATCTTCCCAACTGGATATGATGTTTCATTCTTTTGAGCTCCATCTGGCATTTATATTATCACACAAACATCACTTTTCCTTGGTATGGTTATTCTCTTGCCTTAAATCCCCCAAGGAGAATGAGAAACTTGAGGTAAAGAACCACACCTACTCACTCCCTATCTTGCACCCCCACTACACCCCAGGCAGGGACTCAATTGTTTTCTTTTTAATAAAATGAAATAGGCACTGGGTCAAGACACAAAACCAAGAAGAAACGTGAGTCCTCCAGGATGGAGGCAGGTGGAGTCACTTGGGGGAAGCTTCCTGACAGAGGGAAGCTGGGCTGGCTACAGAGAGAGGAAGATGTGGTCTGGGGCAGTGTGGGCAAGAAGAATGGGGAAAGCATGGGAGCCAGGCAGCACCCCCAGCCCTCTCCAGAGCTAGCTCCAAGGCCTTCAGGGGAGCCTGCCACAGTGCTGTCCTCTTCCTGGTCATGATTTACTCAACTGCAGCTGTGTCTGAAAATATCCAGGCAGCTGGTTTGTTCTCCAAGGACCCAGTGTGTAGGAGGACCTGAAGTGCAGTCTCCAGATATAGACTGGAGCTATACTGGATGCTCATATTGATGCAGATCAGACACTAGCCCATTTCACAAAGGATGACATTGAGAGATGACAGAACTTATCCTTGGTCACACAGGGCCAAGAGTTGCTGGAGGAGAAAAGAGGGAAACATGACCACCCTAGAGGAAGAAAAGCATTTGCCCTCTGTCTGAGTGGGACATGTGGGTTGCAGTGGCCTAACTGCCCCCCACCCACCCACTTACCTCCACCCTATGACACAGTATGATACAGCTGGAAGGAAGCAGCTGAATGAAAAAGAGGAAAGTCATGCAGGAGCCAAACCTCTTGGGTTCTCTCCCCACCTCTGCCATGCTCCAGAGCAAGGAAGCAAATCTATATCATCTGTGCCTTGATGCCCCATCTCTTAAAGCAGAGATATATCTCAGCTGTATTTCTGCTTCTCATTGTATCTTAAAATGGCAAAGAGCAGAGAGGAAGAAAGCTCTCACCTCTTCTTACAAGTGCACAGTGAGAAAGAGCTCCACCCTCAGGACCTAATTACCAACCAAAGGCCCCACTACTTAAAACTATAACATTAGAGATAGACTTCAACCTATAAATTGGGGAAGGGGAGACAGAAACATACAGATCATAGTATTCCACCACTGGCCTCCCAAAATTCATCTTTCTCCCATGCAAATGCATTCATTTCATCCCAATAACCTCAAAAATCTTAAATCATTCCAGTATCAACTCTAAAGTCCAAAGTCTCACCTAAATATCATCTAAATCAAGTATGAGTGAGAATCAAGGTTGAATCATCCTGAGGCAAATTGCTCTCCACAAATTGGTTCACAATTCTGAATCTGTGAACCAGAACAAGTTATGTGCTTCCAAAATACAATGATGGGACAGACACAGGACAGATTTTCCAGAGTTCCCACTCCAAAGGGGAGAAACAGGTAAGAAGGAAAGGGTGACAAATATCAAGCAAGTCCAAATCCCAACCAGGCAAATGCCATGAAATCCTAAAGCTTGGGAACAATCTTTTTTGGCTAGACACTCTGCCTTCTAGACCCACTAGGGGTGGCAAGGTCACCCACATGGCTTGATGGGTTGCTGCCTCTGCTAAGCGGGAGTCATACCCGCAATGCTCCAGTTTGCTGTTTGTCCTGTTGAAACCTTAGCAGTGGCCCTGATGATCTCCTTCAGGATCTTTCTTCCCTTTTCTTGAATGATAGCACTCATAGTCCAGGCTGATAGTGTTTCTGCTGGTATAATCCTATCTCTATTCCTGGCTTCTGTTGAGATGGCAGATTGAATCCATGGTTCACACTTGTACTAATCTCCTTATCAAATGATCAGTACACCACACCCTCAGTGTTCTCTTTCAAACATACTTTTTCTTTTTTTGTAATATGGACAGGCTGAGACTTTTCCAAATCTTTAAGTTTTGGTTCCTTTTGTTCAATAATTTCAGACCCATCTTCAGTTCATTTCTCTCTATTTTACTATAAGCAGTAAAGAAGAACCAAACCACCTCCTTTAACACTTTGCTTAGAAATCTCAATTTCCAATTTCATTGCTTACAAGTTCTACCTTCCACAAAACACTAGAACACAAACACAATTCAGCCAAGTTCTTTGTCAAAATAGGATGCACCAAGGAAGGCTTCACTGTGAATGAGACATGTGAGCTGAGCCTAAGAATGTATAGGATTTTACCAGGCAGAAGAGGAGGAGAAAGACAAGCTTTGTAAAAGGAAAGAGTGGTAAAGGCATCATGCAAGGGCAAAAGTGGGTGTCCTGCTGAAAGGAGAGAGCAGGGTGGGGGGCGAGGCCAGAAAGGTACATTAGGCATAACTGTAGAGGGCCCAACACATGAAGGAATCTGGATTTTTATCCAGAAGGCTAGGGGCTCTTAACATTTTTTAAGTAGAAGAATTCTTTTTATTTTATTTTAATTGATTTTATTTTTTAGAGTAGTTTTAGGTTTGCAGCAAAATAAGCAGAAGGAACAGATATTTCCCATATACCTCCAGCCCACAAACACACACATAACAACTTCCCCTATTATCAACATCCTGCACCAGAGTGGTACATTTTTTACAATTATGAAAGGATTTTGATCTAACATGGAACTGGAGGATATGAATTGAGGAGTCTCATGCATGCTCCCCCAGAAGAATAGAACTTAAGAACTGAGGGATTGATTTCCCATAAGCCCCTGATTTATAAAGATCAAGAATGATCTCCTAACCAATGAATGTCCACCAAGAATCTCTCAGCCACCAAAGAACTTACTGCTCAGACTCTGGCCAGACTTATCCCTCTTTACACTCCTTGCCCATGAATACAGCCCTCCCCAAATCCTCAAGGGACTTGCCTGTAGCTTGCTACATTGTGCATTCCCCAAATTACAATTTCTCTACTATTCTTCAATAAATTCAAATTTCTGATAATTTGAGCTTGCCTCAGTTATCTCCTTATTTAGGTTAACACAATCAATGAATCTACACTGACACAGCTATATCACCCAAAGTCCATAGTTTAGGGTTCACTTTTGGTGTACATTTTATGAGTTTTGACAATAATAATATATATTGACCACTACAGTATCATACAGGATAGTTTCACTGCCCTAAAAATTCTCTATACCCCACCTATTCATCCTTACCTCCCCTCAAACCCTGGAAACCACTGATCTTTTTACTGTCTCCACAATTTTGTCTTTTCCAGAATGTCATATAGTTGGAATCATACAGTATGTAGCCTTTTCACTTAGTAATATGCATTGTCTCTCCATGTCTCTTCATAGCTTGATACTCAAATTTTCTTATTACTAAATAATATTCTGTTGTCTTTTTAATGTCAAAATATTCTGAATATTCCCTAACATAAGTCACATGTTTAAAATCCACAGATTGAAATGTGTAACAAAAACTCTGATGAATACAGCAATGCTTTGTGTATATCATTAGCTATAATTACGTCTATACAGATTATTCACATCTCATATTTTTCATGCTAAAAAAAAGGCCAAAATGACAGGGTTTGAAGCATGCATGGATTCACAGGTCTCAGAGGCTAGTGGTAAATTGGGCATGTTCAATATTCAGCTATCTAAGGATCTCTGGTATTGCACAGGACTAGCTAGCTGCATCCTAGGTTGGACATCAATACTCTCTTCCAAAATGCTCAGGGAAATCTCTCCAAAAAAAATTATAGTTATACATGTTATGCACAGTCACACCGAATTCACAGAGGATCCATTAAAAATTCTCATCCACAGATTCAACGAAAAACCTTACCTGGGTTATGCTTAAGCAAAAACTTGCATAAAGAAGCACTAAAGAGAAGACCAGAACCTGCAGAGGCCTTAGAATCAAACCAAGGCCATGGACAAGATCACCCTAAAGAGATGATTCAAGGTGGAGAAGCAAGCTGGTATCATACCAGCTATACCTTCTCCCAATTACATACCTTCATCAAAGTTTTTAAGGACAACTCTTAACTCTAGGATTCATTTTGGAGGATGGCTTGCTCTAAAAATTAAGGTTCTAGAGCAGAGTTTAAATTTGTTTACAAAATTAAAGATCTAGACTCTCTGTCCAGATTTTAAAAAAAAACAAACAAACAAACAAAAAGACCTGATGAGGCCTTAGAACAAAGATAATATCAGGAACATGATCTTTGAAATGAGAAGGTTCAAGGTACAGAAACTCCACGAAATGTCACAAACCTTAACAATGGCCATCTGGTTTATTGGGAGCCAGGAGTGGAGGCATAGAGGCAAGTTCAGTGCATCCAATATTTTCACTCTGGGCCCCAAATCCCTTTCTATCTTCCTGGGTGTTCATACTCCACCCGGGGACTTCAAGCTGAGCCTTCTGGGGATAGTAAGGGGTGCTTCAGGAGCCAGAGACATTCTGCAGACAGAAGCACTGCAAGAGGCACCTCATGGCACTATTGACCTAGCCTGCCTCTAGAGTAGTAAAACTCAAGGGCAATGCAAATAAAATTCATACATGCCATTTTACAATCATCATAGTAATCACCGATTCACACAAAAATTACCAGTGGATATTAAAACTTTTAAGTGAATATTTGATGAGTAACAAGATATACATTGCCTTAAAGATTCTCCCCCAAAGCTAACTAATTAATTACAAAAGAAAAAAATGATAATAATTTTGTAGTGGAGGAACCTCACAGACTCCACCTTAACCAAGGGATCAAAATTCACTTCACCAGTAAGAACACAAACTAACATGAGGTGCATCCTGATATAATGGACAGAGTGAACACATTACTTCTGTGGTATCACCACCTAAAGTGCATACATGGTATCGAATTATGAGAAACACCAGAGAAACCCAAATTGAGTGACAGTTTACAAAGTCATAGTCCTATACCCTTAAAAACATGGATTGAATAATGGCAATAAGGATGGAGAGAAAGCATAACTCAGGAAATAATTAGAAAGTAAGTTCAACAAAGTCTTCTTCTGTATATAACATGTGCTATCATCTCTGTCTGGGGGGAAAGTATATAACTAGAGATCTGTTTGTGTCTAAAACTTCTCTCCACAAATGTTCAATAAACTTGTAACATTGATTAGTTCTAGGGAAGGGAGATGGAGAATTGGACTGGGAGAAAGCACTGCTTTATACTTTAATTTTTCATCCTATGTTAATTTTTAAAATTATTTAAATGTGTTGTTTATTTAAAGTTTGTTTTTAACTTAATCTAGAAAAGTGGATCTCAAACATAACACTAAATAGAAGAAAATGGACAAAAAACAGTACATATTATATGACTTAATTTACATAAATTGTAAAACTAGGCAAAATTAATCCATGTAATAAGGGAGTTAAGAGACTCACATTTCCTGACTTCAATCTTATTCAAAGCTACAGTAATCAAAACAGTGTGGTAATGGCATAAGGACAGCCATCTAGACTAATAAAATAGAATTAAGAGTCCAGAAATAAACCCATACATCTATGGCCAATTGATTTTTAACAAATGTGCCAAGACTACTCAATGAGGAAAAAAATATTCTCTTTAACACATGGTATTAGGACAGTTAGATATCCATCCACATGCAAAAGAATGATGTTATGTCAGACCATATTTAAAAATTAACACAGCATGTATCAACATAAATGTAAGGGCTAAAACTATAAAACTTTTAGAAGAAAACATAAGAGTCAAACTTCATGAACCTTGGTTTGGCAATGGATTCTTAGATATGATATCAAAAGCACATGCAACCAAAGAAAAATTAGGTAAATTGGAATTTTCAAAATTAAAAACATTTGTACATCATGAAGAAAGTGAAAAGACAACATATAGAATATGAGAATACTTTTGCAAGTCATATATCTTAAAATGTCTAGTATCCAGAATATAGAAAAAACTTTTACAACTTAAAAAAAAAAAATTGTAAATGACCTAAATAGACAGTTCTCCAAAGACTTTAAAATGGCTAATAAGCATATAAAAAACCCTCAACATCATTAGTCCTTAGTGAAATGCAAATTAAAACCACAACAATATACCACATCACACCCACTTGTATGACTATAATTAAAAATAAAAAACAAAAAACAGAAAATAAGCATTAGCAAGAACATGGAAAAACTGGAACCCTTGTACATTGCAAGTAATAATATGAAAAAGTACAGTCTCTGTGGAAAACAGTTTTGCAGTTCCTCAAAAAGTTAAAAATTATCATATGACCTAGCAATTCTACTCCTAGTCTATACCAAAAAAATTGGAAACAAGTATTCAAACAAATATTTATATATAAATTTTCACAGCCGCACTATTCATGATAGCCAAAAGGTAGAAACAACTCAAATATCTATCAGTCAATGAATAAATAAATGAAATGTGGTATATACATACAATGGAATATTATTTACCCATAAAAAGAAATAAAATGCTTACATATGCCACAACATGGATAAACCTTGACAATGTGTTAAGTGAAAGAAGACAGAAACAAAAGATCACATATTATATTATTCCATTTTTATGAAATATCCAGAATAGGTAAATCCCTAGAGTTAGAAAGCAAACTGGTGGTTGCCAGAGGTTCAGGGAGGAAGAACGAAGTGACTACTTAATAGGCACAATTTCCCTTTGGAGAAATAAAAACATTTTGGAACTCGATAGAAGTGGTGGTTGCACAGCATTGTGAGTGTATAAAACCACTAACTTGTACGCTTTAAATGATTATTGTTATGTTGTACGAATAAAAAAAGGAAAAAACAAGGTGTAAAAACGGTTAGGCCAGGGATTAGCTTCATCTTGATGTCGAGGTAGTACATGGAAGGGGCACCAAGGTAGCTCCTGGGGGCTGGTCAGTTTGGTTTCTTGGGCTAGGTTCTGGTTGCACTTGTGTGTGAATTTGTGAAAGTTCAACAAGCTATAAACAGTAAGTCCTCACTTAACATCTTTGATGGGTTCTTGGAAACTGTGACTTTAAGCAAAAGGACGTAAACCAATTTAACCATAGGCTAATTGATATAATCAAGAGTTAAGTTCCTATGGCACATTTCTGATCACAAAAATGTCACCAGACTTCTAAATTAAGATCCAAAACACTTCTAATGCTAATATTAAACATTGAAATAAATGCGAGCTATACATACATTTAATAAAGATGAATAAAAACAAATCAGATTATTATTTTCCAACCCGCTATTCCAGTTCAGGGTTGCAAGTGGCTGGAGCTTGCCCCAGCAGTTCATGGGGGCAAAGCGGGAACCTACCATGGACAGGACAACCTTATATCACAACCTTTTACTCATACCCACACTCGCTTAAGCATGGGACAATTTAGTCATGCCAATTCACCTAATGTGCACATCTTTTGGATGTGAGAGGAAACCAGAGTCCCAGAGAAAATACTTTTGGACATGGGGAGAATGTGCAAACTCCACACAGTGTCCCAAGCTAAAAATCAATTTTTTTTTTTTGCCTTATCAATGTCTTAACAAAATGATGTTGATCAAAGCAAAAATTATTCGAGGACCTGCTGTATTGGTGACGTGTGCTGTGTCCTCTTATGTATTTTATACTCCAATCAAAAGTTTTGTTTTGTACTTTAAAAAAAAAAAAGAATATCTTCTTGCTGCTTTTAAGATGGTAGCAATAGGTTTTTACATGGTGATAAGACCAAGATTAAGGTGATGCGAGTGAGGTGAATCATGCAAGTGTACAGTCAAATCCTGTATTTGTTTCAAAGATTTATATCTTGCTCATCATAGTTCTGTATTCATTTTATTTTTTGAAATATTGCCATTCAAATATTATTTATCTTGGTTACTGAGTTTTTTAAACTTATTTATTTTAATTAGTTTCAAGCATACGGTACATTGGTTAGACATCTATATAGTTCATAAAACATTCCCCCCAATTGCTCCCTCCCTCCCCTTACCCTCCACCTTGCCAATGTATTAGTGTTAAATGCATTCCCTATGCTGTGCTCCCTATCCCCATGACCATCAGCTACTAATTTGTACGTCTTTAACCCTTCACCCCATTTTCTCAGCCCCACCCTCATGTTCATTATATTTGTGAGTCCAAATTGTCCACTATATTTGTGATTCTGTTTTTGATTAGTTCATTCTTTTGATTCGATTCCACATATAAGTAAAATCATATAGTGTTTATCTTTCTCCGTCTGACTTAAATACCTTCTAGGTCCAACAAAGCAATATCTTTTTCCATCCTCTTCCTTTTCATACTTAGGGGTCTTGTTTTCTTATCCTTTCAGCCACTCTATCTTTTGGTTGAAGCACTTCTTTTCCATTTAAGGTACTTATTGATAGGAATATAGTTGTTACTATTCTTTATTCCTGTTTTTGATACATGTTTTTTCTTCTTAAAGAAGTCCCTCCATTTCCTGTAATACTGGCTTGGTGGTGATAAATTCCCTTAGCTTATTTTTTCCTGGAAGCTCTTAATCTGTCATCCAACTCTAAATGATGTTTGCTGGATAAATTATTCTTGGTTGTAGATCCTGGGTCTTCATCCTGTCGAATAATTTTTGCCAAGCCTTTCTGTGTTGCACAGTTTCTTTTAAGAAATAAGCTGCCAGTCTTATGGCAGAAATTAATGTCTGTTATAAATAACTATCTGTTTTTCTCTTGCTGCTTTTAATATTCTTTCTTTGTATTTAACCTTTGACATTTTAATTATGATGTGTCTTGGTGTCAGCTGCTTTGGATCCCTGATTTTAGGAATTCTCTGAACTCCCCATGAAGAGAAATTTTTACTTAAAATGCTAACCGTATAATCAGCTCTTTGTTCTGCTTCTGTAGATATGTTTGTCACATAGGCCGTAGGGCAGGGTGGTCTCAAAATTAACTAAAGACTCATCCTCCCTTTTGCTTCTTCTGTCTAGATAACAGACGTATTGCCTGAGTTCCCGTGTGAAAATCTCACTCTTTGTAACTCTTTGTAACTGCCTAAGGAAAATTAACCAATCAATCCATGCCACCTGGCCAAATGTAACTACACAGAAACTCTTTAAAAGCCCTGGCATAATAAACCTGAGTTCTCCAACTCTCTGAGTAGTGCTTGGTTTCTTATCAGTCTGATTTTTGCAACATTTCTGCAAAACCTGGGGTTTTATGTCCATTTCCTTCACCAGGTTAGGGAAGTTTTCCAGCATTATTTCTTCAAACAGCTGTTCAACATCTTGATTTTCTTCAGTTACACCAATCAGATGAATATTTGGACTCTTAATAGGGTCCCATATTCTTCTTAAATTATTTTTATAGTCTTAGCATCTCATCTCTTGCTGTTCTGATTGAATGTCCTCTAGTAGTGACATTTGATCCTTTTCTTTATTCACTTGTATTCCTTTGTTTATTCCATTTAATATATTTCTCATCTCAGATAATGTGTTCCCCATTTCTGACTGGTTCCCTTTTATAATTTCCATTTCCATTTTTATGTTTTTTATCTCTGTTGAAATTCTGTACGCTTCTCATTAAGTATCTTTATAACCAGTGTTTTGAACTCTGCATCTGTTAGATTACTTGACTCCATTATATCTCGATCTCTGTTCTCTTCTCTCATATGTTCTCTGCTTCTCTGTCTTCCCATTTGGCTGCCTTTCTGTGTACATTTCGTGTACTAAGCAAAGATCCTAAGTCTCCAAGTCTTATTAGTGTAGATTTGTGAAGTAGGTGTCCAGTGGCACAGTCCTGAGGGGGTTTCAGCTGTAAGCCAAATTTAGCCCATGCTTCTATCCCTCTAGAGCCACCTGTTAAGATTCAGCAAGCAATTCACAGATGCTGTGCTTGTAGTTGCCTCAAAAGGCCACATCAGAAACCAAGGCCAGCTGCCTCCAGTGTGAGTCTAGGCACTGCTCAGCAAGAAGCATCTGGCTCATTGAGGATACACCTGGATGTGGCTTGGGTGGGGCTGTGAATTGGAGGAGGCGGGGTTTCAGGGAATCTCTAGGCTGAGAGACAGTTACACAATCTGATGACTTCAGAGCTATGGCAGCACTGTGTCCAGTACTGAGAGGGGGTAGAGCTCAACAGGGAACAATAGATACTACAGGCATTTCTGTACAGAGTAAGTCTTCCCTCGGCCCTCAATCCAACAATGTCTCCTTGTAAGTCCCTGGTGCCCCTGTGCACAGCCAAATAAGCAATGGTGCTCAGAGCAAGCAAGTCTATCACTGCGAAAATTCAGTTGTAGATGCAGCCCCTTTAAGAGTTGTCTGCTGCTGCCACTGCTACTACCACCACCTCCCTCTCACTCAGCCACTTGAGACCGAGCAGCCCCGCGTCCTCGCCCCATCCCACATTCTGCTGTTGCAGGATGATTTTTTGGATTTCTTCGTAGTTGTATGGCTTGTTCATCCCAGGCAATTTTTCCTTGCTTCTGCTCCTTGTTTCCATCATAACTTTTATTTGGTCACCAGAGAAATGAACATAGCCTCTATCATCTATGCCATTTTTTCTCTCCCCATTACTGAGTTTTTTGGCATTCTCTTAAATATTGTGCCCCTAATAAGTGCCTCACTCACCTCACCCTCATTCTGGCCCTAAATTTTAACACAGTACTATTAAGAAACCCAAGTAAGTGCTGTCTGAATGGCAAAAGGGAACCTGCCCTTATCATCTACTCAACAGCTCAAATGCCAGAAAACTCAAACACGAATATGTGGGACACTTCCTGTGAGAGTAAGGAGCTTCCTGAAGTGCCTATCTCAGCCTCAGATGGCACAAACAAGACTCCTGGCCCTTCTCCATCACACCTCCTATCCCTTGTAACATCCTGGCCCCAGAGTGAGACAAAATTGCTTAGTAGACCGAGACCCATGGCCCCAAACCACCCAATAAGGAGCTGGATAAAAGGTGGTAGCCAGAGTTTGTAATGGGGATATCTCAGAAGAATAACCCTTAGCAACATTCATTTCTGAAAGGGTTTTTTTGCTCTTTTGTATTATGATTGGTAAGTGTTGGTGTCTTGAGAGTAGATTTAAGGAAATATGATGGAGGGTGCAGCATTATTTCTCCAGTATTCTTCTGTACTCCTAGGATATTAGTTTATGAAATCAGATCCTTCGATCATGAAAAAAAATATTAAGACTGTCACTGCCCATTGATAAAATAGGAACTTTGTGAATAAATAGATTTTTATAAAGCAGTATATATTTGTTAAAGTATGTATTTGGCAAAGTAGATATTTCTCCAAAGAATGTAGTAATTTCTAATATTTAATAATTTAGTACAACCAATCTAGTTAATAAATGTGCATTCTATAAAGAGAAAAATATTTTTAATCCAAAATATTATAACAGATAGACAACCTATAAAATGTATACATCTACATTTATATGAGCATATTTGTGAATATACTTTATTTTAAAATGAGGTAGACTTCTGGTCAAGATAGAAGAGTAAGTTGATGCTGTGCTCACTTCTTCCCACAACCACATCAAAATGACAACTCAATTATGGAGTAACCAGCATTGAGAACCACCTGAAGACTAGCTGAACAGAATTCCTATAACTAAGGATATAAAGAAGAAGCCACCTTGAGATGGATAGAAGAAGCGAAGACACAGAGCAGGCTGGTCCCCCAATCACAGTGTGGTGGTTAAGAATTGGGAGAAATATCTTAGCTGTGGAGGTCTCCAGAGGAGCTGAGGGGTCAGAGCCCTACATGCCAGGCTCCCCAGCTAGCAGCACCATTGCCAGGAAGAGAAGTCACAACAACATCTGATGTGAAAACCAGCAAGGTTTTTGTCTGAGGAGGACAATGGTCTGCTAGAAATGCAGGAACTACAGGTCTTAAAAAGTTCACACAGAAACACACTTGCTCTCTGAGATCCAGTACTGGGCAGCAGCTCAAAAATCACCAGGGACACATGGGGAGGAACTGACTAGCTTCAGGGCAAGGGTGGAAGAGACAGAGCTCAGGGCAATGGTTTCCAGAATGGAAGTGCTGGCAGGTGTTCTTTTTTGGAGGCCTCCCGCCACCCAGATTTCAGGTGAAGGTGAACACCAAATCTGAACTCTCCATTAACCTGGCTAACACCATTTGCCCCTGCCACAAGTTATACCAAGACCCACCCTTCCTAACTCACAAGCTCAACCCAAACCTCTTGGAGCAGCTTTTGCACTCAAGTGACCTGCCCTAGCTCATGCAGCAAAATTTCCTAAAAATCTTTCAAAAGTCCACAACCCCAAACAAACAGCAGGTGGCCATTGCATACTCTGTGCAACTTGCTAAGTGGCCCAAAGCTCAACACTAGTGGAAGCCATCCTCAGTTTGCAGCATAGCCTCTCCCAGGTGCCTCCAAGCCCAGCACAGTCAGCTAACAACAACAAATCACTTTGTAGCTTCTATCAGGTGACCTCAGGCCAGACACAGGTGGTATTTGACCTAGACCTGTACCAGATCCCATCTGAAGAGGCCCCAGAACCAACACATCTGAAGTTGGTCTGAGGCCAACTTCAGACCACACCAGAGTACCACTCAAGCACCCAGTGACAGATGACATACCCAAAGGGTGGACATGGCAGGCACCAGAGACCTGCTAAAGCAAAACCTGCTCCATAGGGTTAGCCACCCCACAGCAGCTCCTCCACTGTAGTCATGACTAGTCCTGACAGTCAGTCAGACTGAGGGTCAATCTCTCCAATTGACATGCCGACAGCAATCAAAGCATAACTACAAGAAGAGGGCACACACAACTCACACAAGAGACACCCCTGGAGCTCCTAGCTCAGGTAACCAGGGAGACTGTGGCATGGGACCCCACAGGACACCTACTACATAAGGCCACTCTTCCAAGAGTGGGATATGTAGCAGATCTACCTAATACATAGAGGAAACCAAAATGAGGAAACAAAGAAAGATATCCCAAATGAAATAACAGAACAAAACTCCAGAAAAAGAACTAAACAAAGTCAAAGCAATTAATCTACCAGATACAGAAGTCAAAATGTCGCTATAAGAATGCTCTATGGAGAAATTAAGAGAAGAATAAACTTATACAAGAGATAGAAACCATAAAAAAGAACCAGTCAGAAATACAACTGAAATGAAGAATATATTACATGAAATAAACAGCAGATTAGATAAGGCAGAGGATCAAATCAGCAATCTAGAAGACATGGTGAAGAAAACACCCAATCTAAGCAGCAAACTAAAAGTTTTTTTTAATGAAGATAGTTTAAAGGACCTCTGAGACAACATTAAGCATAAAAGCATTCATATCATAGGGATATCAGAAAGAGAAGAGGGAGAGCAAGGGATTATAACCTATTTGAAGAAATAATGACTGAAAGCTTCCCTAACCTAGTGAAAAAAATATACATAGAAATCCAGGAATCACAGAAAGTCCCAAGCAAGAGGAACCCAAAGAGAACCATGAAAAGACACATCATAATTAAAATACAAATGTTAAAGAAAGAGAGAGAATCTTTTAAGTAGCAAGAGAAAAGCAGTCCCATATAAGGGTTCTCCCATAAGACTTTCAGCTGATTTCTCAACTTTGCAGGCAAGAACATAATGGCACAAAATATTCAAAGTGATGAAAAGCAAAGACATACAATCAACCCACCAAGGCTATTTTCTAGAATCAAAGGAGAGATGAAGAGATTTTCAACTAGAAAAAGCTAAAGAAGCTCATAATCACTGAAGCAGTATTATATGAATCAGAAAAGAGACTTCTGAAAGAAAAAAAAATCGAAATGCTCAATATGAAATTTCATAATCAAAAGCTGCAGTACTAGGATCTGAGAGAGACTTAACCCACTATGTCCAAAAGCAGTAAAAAAGCAGTGAGTTGAAGGGGTTCCACAGAGACAAAACCTGACTTACTTGTCTATATCATACAGGGGACTGGTTTCTGCTTTTACCCAAAAGTAAAAGTGTCACATTACTCTTTTTTTTTTTCTGAGTGACTGCTATTTTTTGACTCACTGAGAAACTTTACTGTTTGAAGTGAGATTGGTTATATTTCCTGGGAGTGACATCAGAAGCATAGCAGAGTGAGAGATGTCCCCAAATCACTTCCCTTAAAAAAGTAAGCTGAACATCTAAAACTCAACCAAAAACATACAACCCATACACAAGCGTGTCTAAGTGAGGGATCTGCACATAAAAGCTACCACAGGTCAGAACTGTGGGAGTCCAGGGGTAGACCAGGAGAAACAAGGAAGCTACCTCTTGAAGCCAGAGCTCCCTGCAGGGGGGTGGAGAGGGGAGAGATGCAGCAAGTTCCTTATCAGCCCTGCCTGAGAAAGCTTTGACCTCCACACAGTGGCACTGCCCAGGGATCAGGGAAAAAAGAAAAGAAGTGGGGATGGCAGAGAAGTAACAGCTGATTATTATTAGCTGCAGTTGCAAAATGTGAGCCTGATTCTCCAATCCATGGTACCTCCCCAATATCTTCCAAGACTGATCACTATGGAGCCCCAGGGGAATCTGAGCAAACACTACTGAAACTGCTGCTAACGCTGATAGGGACTGACTCTGAGGGTAGCAAGCATGATTAAATATTTATAAGGAAAAAAAACATTATTAAGGCTTTATGTAAAGCAGGGATCCAAGAGGCTCAGACACCACCCACTGGAAACCAAACAAAAATTCCTTCTTAGAAACATACTAAAGGGAGAACTTTATATGATAAATCTTTGTGGAAGGTTGGCGGGGGGGATGCAGAATACACTTCCATTAATGCCCAGGTGGAGAAATAGTCCATTAAACACCATGAACAACCAAGGTGACAAGGCAGATCAGAAAGGAGAAATATCACTAGAAAATAAGCTTAAAGACATAGAAATATGCGACTTAAATGACAGAGAATTCAGGATGGTACTTCTGAAAGAACTCAGTGAGATCCAAAACAATTCATATCAACAATTCTAGGAATTGAAAAAACAACTAGATGAGCAGAATAAGTTTTTTAGCAAGGAGTTTGAACCCCTCAAAAAGAACCAAAGAGAACTTCCAGAGATGAAGAACACACTACAAGAGATGAAGAATGAAAGAGTAAGCATGGGAAATAGAGTCGACAAAAATGGAGGAAAGGATCAGTGATATCGAAGACAGAAATCTAGAAGTAAAATCAGAAGAAAAGAGAAACTGAAGAATGAAAAATGATGAAAGAGAAATACAAGAACTAGCTGATACCATCAGGAGAGGAAACATAAGAATAATGGGCTACATACATCGAAGGGGAGGAGGAAAAAAAGCAAGGATTAGAAAGCATTTTCACAGAGTTGACGAGAATTGCCCAAATCTAAGGAATGAACTACAGCTTGAAATTCAGGAATTCAACAGAACATCCATTTATCTCAATCCAAAAGGCCTTTGCGAGACACATTATATTAAAATTATCAAAAATCAAAGACAAAAAAAGAATTCCAGGGCAGCCAGGGAAAAGAAGACAGTAACCTAGAAAGAAAACCCATTAGATTATTTTCAGACTTAGCACAAACCTCACAAGCCAGAAAAGAATGAAAGCAAATATTCAAACTATTAAATGAAAGGAACTACCAGCCAAAAAAAATGTGCCCAGCAAAGCTGTTCTTTGGATATGAAAGAGAAATAAAAACCTTTCCAGACATATAAAAACTGACAGAATTTTCCACTACAAGGCCTGCATTATAGGAAATACTGAAAGGGGTCAGCTCACCTAAAAGAAAATGACTGAAATATACATTACTATGAGTAAGGCAACTAGCAGGCAGATAGAAGCCGAGGAGTGCAACCTTTATTAAGAACAGGGCATTATAACCTTAAACAATAAAAAAAGATTTGCTATTACAAGATAGTAATGAACATTCAGCATACGTAGGGACAGACTGAGACAACAATGACTGAAAAGGAGAGGATTCAAATATCCAAAACCACAAAGGGGAATGGAGATAAGGCACACAAAGATGAAAATTGATATCTATATCTATATAATTATTCTGTGCATATTATTAATAGTTACCACATGCCAAGATGCAGAAACAAAGAATATAACATAAAACAAGAAGGACTAGAGGGAAAATACACAAAACCCAACGAAAAACAAAACAAAACAAAAAAAAGGAACACAGGATAAGGAAGCAATGAAAACACCAAGCTATCAGAAAGCAAAAGATAAAATAACTATAGGAAAACAGCATATTCCAATAATCACCCTAAATGTAAATGGACTGAACTCACCAATATAAAGGCACAGAGTTGCAGATTGGATCAAAAAACAAAACCCAACCATATGCTGCCTCCAGGAGACACACCTCAGTTCCAAAGAGAAATATAGACTCACATTGGAAAATGATGTTTCAAACAAATGGTATTCAGAGAAAAGTAGGAGTGGCAATACTAATATTGGATGGAGTACACTTCAGAATAAAAAAGGTACTGAGGGATACTTGAAATGATAAAGGGAATCATGCACCAAGAAGATATAACACCTATTAATACCTATGCTCCCAATCAGGGAGCCCCAAAATATGTAAAGCAATTACTAACAGAACTTAAGGGAGAAACAGACCAAAACACTATCATAGTAGGGAATCTGAATACCCACTGTCAGATATGGACAGATCATCCAAAAAGAAAATCAATAAGAAATAACATCCTTAAGTGACACATTGGACATAATTGGCATTTACAGAGCCTTTCATCCCAAAACAGCTGCTTATACATTCTTCTCTAGTGCACGTGGAACATTCTCAGGAATAAGCTACATACCGGGACACAGAGATAGCCTCAACAAATGTAAGAGGGTTGAAATCATACCAACCATATTCTCCTATCATAATGCTTCGAAGCTGAAAATCAGCTATAAGAAGAAAGTGGGAAGAACAACAAATACATGGGAGTTAAACAGCTAGTTCCTGAAGAACGACTGAGTCAGAGAAGAAATAAAAAGAGAGATCAAGAGATATATAGAAATGAACAATAATGATAGTAAAATGTATAAAGATTTTTGGACATGGCAAAAGCGGTCATTAGAGAAAAGTTCATATCATTAAAGGTCTACCTCAAGAAACAAGAACCAGCCCAAATAAACAATCTAATGCTTCATCTTTAAAAACTTGTAAAGGAAGAACAAATGAAACCTAAAATCAGAAGGAAAGAAATAATCAAAACTAGAGCAGAATTAAATGAAATTGAAAACAAACAAAAAAATAGGAAAAATAAAGGCTGTTAACAAAGAGCTGGTTCTTTGAGAAGTTTAATAAAATTGACAAACCCCTGGCTAGACTCACCAAAGGAAAAAGAGAAAGGACACAAATGAACAAAGTCAGGAATGAAAGAGGAAAAATTATGACAGACACCGCAGAAATACAAAGGATAATACACGAACACTATGAAAAATATATAACACTAAATTTAATAACCCTTTAGAAGAAATAGACAAGTACTTAGAAAGATACAACCTTCCTAGGCTGAATCAAGAACTGGAAAATCTAAATAGACCAACCAGCAGAGTGGAAATTGAAACAATCATCAAAAACCTACCAAAAAGTAAAAGTGCAGAACCAGATGGTGTCACCAGTGAATTCTACACTAATTCAAAGAAGATTTAATACCTACTCTCCTCCAACTCTTCCAAGAAATTGAAGAGGAGGCAATACTTCCCAACTCAATTTTATGAGGCCAGTGTTATCCTGATACCAAACCTGGTAAAGATAACACACAAAAAAGAAAACTACAGACCAATATCTCTCATCAACACAGATGCAGAAATCCTAGATAAGACTCTAGCGAACCGAATACAGCAACATGTTAAAAAGTTTATACACCTTAATCAAGTGGGCTTCATTTCAGGGACACAGGGATGATTCAACATATGCAAATAAACTAATGTGATACACCTCATAAACAAATTAAAAATAAGAATCATAAGCTCATATCAATAGATGCAGAAAGAGCCTTTGACAAGATACATCATCCATTTATGATCAAAACATGTAACAAAATTGGTATAGAAGGACAGTACTTTAACATAATAAAGTCCATATATGACAAATCCTCAGCCAACATTATACTTAATGGTGAAAAGCTAAAAACCTATCCTCTGAGATCAGGAACAAGGCAAGGCTGTCCACTACAGCCGCTGTTATTCAATATAACATTGGAAGCCCTAGTGAGTGCTATCAGGCAAGAGAAAGATATAAAAGCATCCAAATAGGAAACAAAGAAGACAAACTATTTTTGTCACTATTTGTAGATGACATGATTCTATTTAGAAAACCCTAGAGACTCCACAGGAACACAAATAGAAACAATAAGCAAATGCAGTAAAGTTTCTGGATACAAAATCAATGTTCAAAAATCCATAGCGTTCCTATACTCTGACTACATCCTGAGAGAAAAGAATGAGGCTGGAGGCATCACTCTGCTCAACTTCGAATTATACTACAAAGCAACAATAATCAAAATGGCATGGTATTGGCAGAAAAAAAGACACACGGACCAGCGGAACAGAAGTAAACCCATGTTTATATAGGCAAATAATTTTTGACAAAGGAGCCAAAAAACACACAGTGGAGAAAAGCTCTTCAAAATGGTGCTGGGAAAACTAGAAAGCCACCTGCAAAAGAGTGAAACTAGACTGTTGTCTATCACCACACACCAAAATTAACTCAAAATGGATGAACAACCTGAATATAAGACCAGAAACAATAAAGTGCATAGAGGAAAACAGCAACAAACCTCATGGACCTTGGACTTAAAGAGGATTTCATGAATTTGACCTCAAATCAAGGGAAGCAAAAGCAAAAATAAAAGAATGGGACTACATCAAACAAAAAGAGTTTCTGCACAGCAAAAGAAACTGTCAATAAGCTAAAGAGACAACCATCCAAATGGGAAAATGTATTTGCAAGCAATGCCTCCAATGAAGGCCTTAGATCCAAAATATACAAAGAACTCATACAACTCAATAACAACAAAAAACAAATGATCCAATTAAAATTTGGGCAGAGGACTTGAATAGACACTTCTCTCTAGAGGACATACAAATGGCCAACAGACATATGAGAAGATGCTCAACCTCACTAGCTATTAAGAAAATGCAAATCAAAGCCACAATGAGATACCATCTCACACCTGTTAGAATAGCTGTTATCAACAGGACAAGTAAAATCAAGTGTTGGAGAGGACGCGGAGGAAAAGGAACCCTCATACACTGCTGGTGGGACAAAATTGGTATGGCCACTAAGGAAAACAGTAAGGAGCTTCCTCAAAAACCTAAGAATTGATCTTCCATATGATCCAGCAATCCCTCTACTGGGTATTTATCCCAAAGACTTGGAAACCCATATCCAAAAAGATATTTGCACACCGATGTTCATAGCAACATTATTCATGGTGTCCAGGACATAGTAGCAACCGTAGTGTCCTACAACAGATGATTGGATAAAGAAGCTGTGGTACATATATACAAAGGAATATTACTCAGTCATAAGAAGGGATGAAAGACTGGCATTTGTGACAATCTTGATGGACTCTGAGATAATCATGCTAAGAGAAATAAGACAGACACCAAAGTTGAAAACCACATGATATCACTTACATGTGGGATGCAACCCTAAAAGCAACAAATGAACAGGACAGATAAGCAGAGAGTCATGGACATGGACGGTAGACTAGTGGTTTCAGAGGGTAAGGGAAGAGTGGGGAGGGGAGAAGGGGAGGTAGATGTGGTAAAATGGGTCAAATATGTGATAATAGAAAGAAATCTAACTATGGTAGGTGAACACACAATGCAATGTATATATATGTCTTACTGTTGAATTGTAGACCTGAAACTTACTTTATTTCGTTAACCAATGCCACAGTAATAATAATAAAAAAAAAAGAAAATGAAGAAAACAAATCATCTCACCATATTCCTTACATCTAGGGGGACTGTATCTTACTGATTCTGTTTCTTTTGTTCCCCTAAGTTTCCCCTCTACCTTCATTGCTTCTGTCTTTTGGCAGTTATATTCTTTTATATTTTTTCTGGTTTGTCAGTTTTCTCTCCCCAGTTCTGAGATCAAGTTGCTTAAGTAGTTGAAAGTTTTGCAGTTGAAGACCTTTGATAAAAAAATAAGATTAGGAAGACTGAGTGATCTGTGAAATGCCTGATAAATTTTTATCTTCACTAACATCTAACACTAAAATTTAGCACAGTAGTAAAGGAACCATCAATAGCAATTTATAGCTCTTAAATTATCAGTATGTGTATGTTATAATTTCCACTTATCACTCTTGGCTGATTTCACCTTTTTAGGATTTTCAACAAAGAAAGAGTGGTAAATCTAGTTTGTTTTGATGCAACTGATAAATAGAGCTCTTCATACCAGGTTCCTTCTCCAAATGTCCAGTGCCTTCTACAGGACATCTAGTTGCTATGGCCCCCACTGGTTCCATTCATGGTTTTCAAGCCAGCTTTGGAGTGCCTGAGGTTGGATCTTATGATTTTTGACAACTTGGTAAGGAAAAGCAAGAAAAATCATCACTTAAATGTTGCAAACAGTTTTCAGTTTCTAGAAAGGGAGAGACTTCAGTTCTCCTTGGGGCTGACTGATTCTTTGCTTTGGGAAAATTGCTACAAAAGGATTTTAGTTTCCTAAATGTAAAGCAAATATTCACCAGTGAGCTGAGAGAAATGTTAAATCTGGTGGAATGGAAATTATTTTCTCACTTTCTTGCTTTTAAGAAAGCAGTGGGAGAAAGGCATTTCTTTGCTCTGAGTTTAGAGTTAGTTGTGCAGAACACTCTTGCTGGCACAGTAGGTGTTTACAGGAGCTGAGGCTCAAGACAAAGGGACTAATGAGGACAACAGGTAATAGAAAGTAAGGGAGAACTGGATGGACTGACTACAGACGCCCTGCAGGCCTACTGATGTCCCACATAGCTGGTTAAGATGGACATTTTTCAATGTACTTACTTGGCGTGTGTCATGAGTGTGTGAGTGGCTTGTTAGGGTTAGAGGCACATCATACCCTTGTGGATAGAGATGTGTTTGTGTTCCTCTGCATGGAAGTGGACTTCCACTGTCAGATGTGCTGAGGCAAGAAATAAAGAGTGGGGTGATGGGCCTTAGACTAGTGGTAAGGAGAAACTGGTCCCTCTCTGAGCCTCATGACTCTATAGTCTGGGCTCTGAAATATTAGTGTATTCAGAGTATTGCTGGAGCTGCAGATGAGCTGACCCTCACTATGAAGCAGGACTGAGAGGTGTTCTTTTATGGGCTCAGCTGCTGCTTAACATCTCCAGTTTATTAGGGCAGTGGTTCAAACAACCATGGTTCCTGTTCATGGTCTAGCCCAGCTCTGTCCAATAGAACTTTCTGTGAGGATGGCAATAATGGAGGGAGGAGGCAAGAGAATTCAAAGTTAAATCAAGCTATATTCAGAGACTGCAACGTGCTGAGCAGCCCTATGGCCAGGTCACTTCACAAGGCAACCAGCAGAACAAAGGAAGATTTCTGCTGGGATTACTAACACAATTTACCCACATAGTGAAGGGAAAACAGGAAAACAAGAGTCTTTAAGTTGTGCCCTGCACAAAATAAGCACAATCATTCATTGCCTGCAGGACTTTCATGCTGCATACCATAATCTTTCACACTGTATATTCATAACATCAAAAGAAAATGAGTATACGGTCTTTCAACTGTAATTCTTAGAAGCTAATAAGTATATATAAACTGAATGCCTCAAATACTCGGGGTCCTTCACTGTCTTTCTCACTCATTCTCATGGTCTTCTCTCAGGCTCTCTCACTGTCTCTGTCTCTCTGTGCCCCTCTGAGTCTCTCTCAGGCTCTCTCTTTGTCTCTGAGAGGACACCATACTCTTTCTTTGTAGCATTACCCCTGCTCTAACTTTCTTTTTGACTCTAACTCTGGTTTGTGCTTGAATTCCTACCTGTTCTCAGTCAAGAACTAACTCTCAGTGCAGGGCCACTTCGGGGAATTTTCCCTGTCCTGCATCAGAAATGATTTTTGCTCTGTCCAGTATGCCGACTACTTGTCACATGAGCACTTGAAATGTGGCTGGTGTGACTGAGGAACAGAAGTTTAATTAATTAAATTAATTTATTTATTTAAGTTTAAATCCAAATAGCCACATATGGCTGGTGCTATGATATTGTATAGCTCAGGTGTAGACGGCAGGAAACTATAAAGCTGTAACGCCCTGAAGCCTGAGCTGTGATGATGGCTGTTGTCATCAGAAGACACCGAGCCTCCAAGAGGCTGAGTCACCTGTGTTAGGGGCGGAGCTGCTCCAGAAAGTCCTGTAGCAAGATATACAGCAGGAGAGGGCAGTGTCCTGACTGTGCCAGGGCTCAGGCTGCCTGAGAATGGGCCCCTCCCACAGTTGACCACACCAGGAGCCCAGGTAGTAGGATTGATCATCAGGCCCATAGTGTAAACTGATATCCACTGCCCGCTCAGTGCCTGTGTTATGCTGGTCCTCCCTGTCCATCTCATTACCCAGAAATGTAGACAGTCCAACTAATCAATGGTCGCCACATCTCTCCTGTTATATCTCTTTGCCTGAACCAACTCCTCTCTGTCCCAAACCCTCTTCTGCCCCAACACTGCTCTGGGATGGGCAAGCTCTGCTTTGTTCTTAACCTCTTGTCCTAAGGTTCTGTTGAGCTCCCGCCTCAAATGAAACTCAGATACACTGTCCCCTGAGGAGACTGTTTCTCCTGAAGCTCCCTTAAGCAGAGTCAGCTTTGTTCTCACCCTCACACGCGCACGGACGCCTCAGGAGTAGGAGGTTGGTTTTGGTTTCCTAGGACTTCTAAAACAAATTTACATGACTGAGTGGCTTAAAACAACAGAAATTTGTTTTCTCACACTTCTGGAGGCCAGAAGTTCAAAATCAAGGTGTCATCAGGGCCATGTCCCTCTGAAACCTCTAGGGGAGGATCTTTTCATGCCTCTTTCAGCTTTTGGTAGCCCCAGGTGTTCCTTGGCTGTGGAAGCATCACTCCAATATTTGTCTCCTTCATGTGGCTATCTTTCCTTCATGTCTCCTGTTTCTCTGTGTCCAAATTTCCCTTGTCTTATGAGAATGTCAGCCTTTGGATTAGAGATTACCTTAACACAGTATGACTTCATCTTAACTCGATTTATCAGCAAAGACTTTATTTCCAGGTTGGTTACATTCACAGGTAGCAGGGGTTAGAACTTAAATGTATTGTTTTGGGGGGGCTATAATTCAACCCAAAACAGGTAGGGTAAGTTGCTCCCTTGCTCCCTCCTTCAAGCACCCCTGCTGAATCTCCTGGCATCTGGTTATATTATCGCTCCCCTTCCTTTTTGCTGTCATTTATTGGCTCCAGGTCACTTTGTTTCACCCTATAACAATTCCTGACTCACTGTCTTCCTTTCCAAGAATGAAATTATCATTCTTGATGATTTCAATAGCCATGTGGATGATCCTTCCAACCCTTTGGCCTGTCAGCTTTTTTTTTATATATATAATTTATTTAAATTAGTTTCAAGTATACAGTACATTGGCTAGACATCTATATTGTTCATAAAACTATCCCCCCAATTGCTCCCTCCTTCCCTTGATTCTCCAGCTAGCCATCATATTAATACTAACTGCATTCCCTCTGCCATGCTCCCCAAACCCATGCCCAACTATCAATTACTAATTTGTACTTCTTTAGCCCTTCACCTCATTCTCCCAGCCTCCTAACCTCCTCCCCTCTGTCCATCACCAAATTGTCCACTATATTTGTGAGTCTGTTTTTGATTAGTTTGTTCTTTTTTTCCTTAGATACTGCATATAAGTGATATCATATGGTATTTATCTTTCTCTGTCTAACTTATTTTACTCAGGTGAAGAACCTCTAGATCCATCCATGTCATTGCAGATGGTGGATTTTATTTTTTTAATGGCTGAATAATATTCCATCGTATCTATAAATCATAATTTCTTTATCCAATCATCTGTTGATGGGCACTTAGGTTGCTTCCATATCTTGGCTATTGTAAATTGTGGTGCCATGAATATTGGAGTGCATAGATCTTTTTGAATTATTGTTTTGGTTTTCTTTGGATAAATACCCAGAAGTGCAATTGCTAGGTCAAAAGGCATATCCATTTTTAATTTTTTGAGAAATCTCCATACTGTTTTTCACAGCGGCTGCACCAATTTGCAATCCCAGCGACAATACATGAGGGTTCCCTTTTCTCCACATCCTTGCCAACACTTGCTGTTTTTTGATTTATTGATGATAGCCATTCTGACATGTGTGAGGTGAAATCTCATTGTGGTTTTAATTTGCATTTTTATGTTGATTAGTGACTTTGAGCTTCTTTTTATATGTCTGTTAACCATCTGTATTTCCTCTTTGAAGAAGTATCTGTTCAGGTCTTTGGATCATTTTTTAATTGGATTTTTTTGTTGTTGTTGTTGTTGAGTTGTAGCCTATCAACTTTTGAATCTCTACCTCCACTTTCTCATTAGGTGTATTCTGCCTACCTTTGACACCTTTACCTCCTTACACAATTTAGACTTTAAAATACATCATTTTAATCATTCCTTTTCTAACTTCCTCAATTCCTTTGCCCCTCATTCCCTTTGCTGCTCTTGCCTAGAAAAATTTGGATCCTCACTGAGGCCATCTTATCTACCTCCCTATGCCTGCACCCATGTAGGCTAATAATACTGGAGGTTACCCAATTAGGTCCACTTTATGTTCATTACCACAGACCTCTGATGGGACACTCAGCACTGCCCAGCATTTTTGCTATGTTTCCCTGGTATGTTTATTTCCCCAGCATATTAGTTTTCTACTGCTGTGTAACTCATGCCCAGAAACTTAGTGGCTTAAAAGAACATTAATTTATTATCTCATAGTCTGTAGTTTGGAAGTCCTGGTTGGATCAGTTGGTTCTCTGGTCAGGGTCTCACAAGGCCAAAATCAAGGTTGCTCAGGCTATCTCTTATCTGGAGGTTTGTGGCAAGAATCCACTTCCAAGCTTATTTAGGTTGTTGGCAGAATCCAGTTCCTAATGGTTGTGGGTGCAAGGCCCCTATTTCCTTTCTGACTGCCAGCTGGGGTCTGTTCTCTGTTCCTAGTGGCAGCCCACATTCCTTGTCACATGGTCAATAATGGCACATGGAATTAGCATTGTGCTTCAAGTCTATTTGTATTTTCCGTCTTTCTCTTCTGTAACAAGCCAGAGAAAGTTCTCTGCTTTTAAGGCCTCACATGATTAGATTAGGTCTACCAGAACAATCTCTTTTAAGATCGGCTGTACCAGATAACATAACTCAGTCATGGAGTGACAACTCATGTCATTCACAGATTCCAGGGATTAATTAGGGGGTGTGGAATCTTAGGAGGTTATTTTTAGATCTATCGCTTCATCTTCATTTAGCTGATAATCTTGCTACTTGTGTGGAAACCTGAACTTCCCATTTTCAGGTTCACAAACCACCCCACTTCCACACACATCTTTTTTTTTTTTTAACTTTATTCCTAGCTCTAGATCCTTCTTATATTTCTTCCCCAAAGACTCAGCTTTTTCACCAATCTTTTTCTGTCTCCAGGAATAATTACCACCAGCATATAACCATGCTCAAGCATCTCTATCTTAAAAATAAACACACTCTTCTTAAACCTACCCCCATACCAGTCACTATCGAACTTCCTGAAAAAAGTATGTACTCTCCCATGCACTCTCACTCACCCACTTCAATCTGACTTCTGTTACCACTACTCCATCAAACTGCTCTTATTACAATTACTATTACATTGTGGCACCACAGACTAATCTAAAATTTAGTGGCTTTAAACAATTAATGTATCTCATGCTGCTGTGGTTGACAGGTTCAGCTGGGAAGTTCTCATTGGGGCTTTCTTATGAAGTTGCAGTTAGCAGCCCCTGGGTTCAGAGCATCTGAAGACTCAACTGAGCTGGACATTGAAGATGGTGTACTGATACAGCTGGCAGTTGATGGTGGTTATTGGCTTAGCTGGGGCTGGTGACTGGAGTGCCTAAACATAGCCACTATGTGACTTGGGCTCTTAGAATGCGTTCCAAGAGGGTGTGCCCTAGGAGTGAGCATTCCTGGAGAACCAGGTGGAAGCAGCAAGGCTTCTTATGACCTGGCCTTGGGAGTTATGCATCATGACTTCTACCATATGTTATTGGTCATAAGCAAGACACTGGGCCATGCCAGTTTCAAGGGGATGGGATTACACAGAAGCATAGTTTATTTAGATACTCTCTATCATAGTTACCAACTTGTTCCTTATCTTACTAGACTTCTTAACAATAGTTGACCTAGTTGATCACTCTGTTTAAAACTTTCCCTTCTCTGGTTCCACAGACCCCTGGCTTTCCTCTTACCTTGCTGGCTGCTCTTTAATCTCCTTTCTTCCCCACAAAGTCTAAATAATGGACCACTTTAGATTTGAGGCCTGGACTCAGTTATTTCTCTATAATGTCTCCCTGCATGATCTTACTTGTCCCACGGTTAATGTCTACCACCCAAATGCTTATGTCTACCAAATTTTATCTCTAACACTGACCTCTCCCCTGAGTTGTCATCTTGATACTTCCGTTTGGATGTTTAATGAGCATCACAGATTTAACATATCTATTTCCCCACCCCAATACTCTCAGCCTTTTCTATCTCAATAGATGGCATCATTGTTCATTCATTGTTTGAGCAAAGGTCAAGAATAATTCAGGATTTCTTTTCCTCTTCTTTCAAACCCTTTAGCCCCTCATCCAAATCACTAGTAAGTAAGTCTTCTCTTTTTTTTTTTTTTTTTTTGGGGGGGGGGTGGTGGTAGCAGGCATTTATATATTTCTTTAAATATATTTAATTTATATTGTTTAGCAAACTGATATATTTATAGAGACAAGTTATTATTAGGATCATAATGTAAAAGCAGGCTGTTACCCCATCCCAAATTCTCATTCACCAAAGCAACCACTCTTAACTATTTTAGCTACTTTTTTTTCTATTTACTTCTATATTTTAAAGTTTCTCGTATAAATGGCTATTTCTTGATTTTTCAGTTTTAAGTATTATCTATTGACTTTCAACTATGGAAAACAAGGTTTAGCTCTCTTGTATGCCCTTTTCCTCCCAGACCAAACATATACATTTATCAGTCTTCCATCCTCCCATATAGCTTCATCACAATTTTTGGTTAAAATCACTGTTTAGTGCTTATATTAGTATGACTATGTAAATATTATTCATAGCTAAGCCATGTAATGTGCTATGATTAGAATTCTTTTTTCCTTTCTCTGGAGTTAATCATTGCCTTTTATTTTGATTGTTGAGAATTAAAAAATATTTTAAAATAATTATAGATTTATAAGAAGTTGCAAAAATAACACAAAGAGATCCTTTATACCCTTTGCCTGGTGTCCCCCAATGGTAGCATCTTACATAACTGTAGTATCACAACTGGAAAATCGATATTGGTAAAATCCACAGATCTTATTCACATTTCTCCAGTTCTCTCCGTTTTAATTGTGTAGGTATTGCAGAATCACTACTTATCTCTGCTTTTGCCATTACATTTTTTTTTGTCCAAGGTGCCATCATCTCTTGATTTTTTGCCTCTATTGTTATTCTTCTCCAATCCATTTCCCACAAAGAAGCACAAAGTGTCTTCTAACATTATTAGATCAATTCTTTTATCACTTACCTGTTGCCCTTTGAATAAAATTCACTTCACCATGACCTCCTAGGCCCTAAAGGGACTTGGCTCTCACCTAGCTCTTCAGTGACATCTTGTGCCAAGCCTCGCCTGGACACCTTAAGTGTGCTCTTATTTTCCCCTCTGTTCCCTCTGCCTGGTTGCACTTCCTGCAGCTCTTCAGGTAGCTGACTTTTTCTCATCTTTCAGGTTTCAGCTCAAGGCCTCCACCTCAGATACTCCCTGATTGTTCTGACTAAGGTACCACCCATCGTTCTTGTATTATCTCCTATATATAAATGATCCCAAACTATAACAGTTTGATTTGTTGATTTACTTGTGTAATGTTCATCTTCTATATTGTACTATAAGTTTTATGGGGTAGAAACTTGTCCATACCACTCATTATTCTCACTATCCTGCACAGGTAATTATACTTTCTGGCATGGAGGGTGCATTTATTTTGTCTTTTTAATAATTGAAAAAAATTTCAATTATGGTTGACATACACTATTATATTGGTTTCAGGTGTGCAACATAGTGATTAGACATTTGTATGACTCATGAAGTGATCACCACAATAAGTCTAATACCCATATGATACTGTACATAGTTATTACAATATTATCGGCTATATTCCCTCTGCTATACTTTACATACATCTGACTATTTTGTAACTACCAGTTTATACTTCTTGAGCCTTTCCCCCTTTTCACCCAGACTTCCAACCCCTCTTCCATCTGGCAACCGTCAAAATGTTCTCTGTATCTATGAGTTTGTTTCTGCTTTGTTTGTTCATTTATTTTGTTTTTAGATCACACATATAAGTGAAATTATGTGGCATTTGTCTTTCTCTGACTTATTTCATTTAGCATAATATCCTTTAGATCTAGCCATGTTGCAGATAGCAAGACTTCATTCTTTTAATGGCTGACTAATATTCCATTGTGTGTGTGTGTGTGTGTGTATGTGTGTGTACTGGGATTGTACGTCTCTTTTTTCTCCAAGCTAGGGAAGTTTTCTTTCGGTATTTTTTTATTCTTTTATCTATGAGTGGACACTTAGGTTGTGTCCATATCTTGGCTATTGTAAATTATGCTGCAATGAATATATGGGTGCATGTGTCTTTTCAAAGTAGTGATTTTGGTTTCTTCGTATAAATACCCAGAAGTGGAATTGCTGGGTCTTTCATTGTCTGTTATAACCTTTGTTTTAAGTCTATTTTGTCTGTCATAAGTATTGCTACTCCAGCTTTTTGTTAGTTTGTTTGCTTCCATTTTTCATGAACTATCTTTTTCTATCCCTTTATTTTCAGTCTGTGTTTTTTTGATCTGAAGTGAGTCTTTTGTAGGCAGCATATGTAAGAGTCTTGTTTTCTTATCTATTTAAGCCACTTTATATGTTTTGATTGGAACACTTAATTTGTTTATATTTAAAGTAATTGTTGATAGGGCTTCTGGTCAAGATGGCAGAGTAGGTAAATGCAGTGCTTGCCTCCTCTCACAACCACATCAAATTACAGGCAAACTACAGAATAGCCATCATTGAGAGTTGCCTGAAGTCTAGCTGAACAGAAGTTTGGCTGTTTCAACTGGGGTCACACAAAGGGGCCACCTCAAGACTAGTGGGGTGGGAGTAGAGACATAAAACAGGTGGGTTCCAGACTGCATGTGGTAGTTGAGGATCAGGAGAAATATTTTGCCTGTGGAGGTCCCCCTGGAAGAGCGAGTCTCACACTGGATTCTGCAGTCCAGGGTTCCAGTGCCAGGAAGAGAAGTCCCCACTACTTTTAGCTGTGAAAATCAATGGAGATTGTGGCTGAGTAAGACAAAGGGTCTCTAGAGGCACAGACATTACTTTTAAGGGGTCTGTGTGCAGACTTACTTACTGATGGACTTGCTCTAAGCTCCAGCATTGTGGCAGTAGCTTGAAAGGCTCCGGGGACATGGGAGGAACTGAGTTGGCTTTGGGGTGAGGTCTGGAGGGATAACTTTCTCCCAGACAGAAATGCTGGCAGAGGGCACTGTTTCTTTATTGAATCCTCCCCACTGCCCAGCATGCAGACACAGGTGGCTGCCATATCTGAGTCTCTATCAATGAATATTTTGTGCAAAACCCTCATGTTCTGCAAAGTTTTTTTTTTCCATCTTTAATCCACCTTCCCCTCCACTTCCATCCCTGACCTATGAATATTGCCTTTTCCCCTTAAGAACCGGATCTCTGAAGGTGGGGTATCTCTTTCCACATGCTCACAGTGTGCACTCAGAGCTTGGCACCCCCGGGTCCTGGCTCGCCTGGGTCTCGGCACCCCTGGGGCCTGGTGCCCCTGGTGCATTCAGGGGGCTTGGTGCAGCTGAGACATAGTCTGTGGTTCCACCTGGAACCCAGGACCTTCTGTGTAAAACAGACGTGCTAACCACTACACTATGGAGCCACCCACCAAGTGACAGTCTTATGGGAGGTCCCTTGTAGGTAGGTAACTAACTGATTTTCTCTTGCTGCTTTTGAGTCTCTCTTTGTTTTTAACCTTTGGCATTTTAATTATGATGTGTCTTGTCATGGGCCTCTTTGGGTTCATCTTATTTAGGACCTTGTGCTCTTCCTGAGCTTGTATGTCTCTTTTTTTTTTTCTCCAGGTTAGGGAAGTTTTCCATCATTATTTCTTGAAATAGGTTTCTAATTCTTTGCTCTCTCTCTCTCTGCCATCTGGTACCCCTATGATGCAAATGTTATTATGCTTGATGTTGTCTCCAGGTCCTCTTAATCTAGTCTCATTTTTTAAAAAAATTTTTTTCTTATTGCTGTTCTTATTGGGTGTTTTCTGCTAACTTATCTTCCTAATGGCTGATTCAATTTTCTGCTTTATCTAATCTACTATGGATTCCCTCTAATGTATTCTTCATTTCAGTAATTGTATTCTTCATTTCTGACTGGTTCTTCTTTATGTTTCCTATCTCCATTTTTGTTTCCTATCTCTTTGTTAAAGTTCTCACTGAGATCTTTGAGCATCCTTATAACCAGTGTTGAACTCTGCATCTGGTAGATTGCTTGTCTTCATTTTCTTTCTTTCTTTCTTTTTTTTTCTGGAGCTTTGTTCTGCTCTTTCAATTGGGACATGTTTCTTTGTCTTCTTATTTTTTCCTGTGTTTGTTTCTTTGTATTAAGTAGAGCTGCTATGTCTCCTAGTCTTGGTAGAGTGGCCTGATGTAGTAGGTGTCCTGTGAGGCCAAGCAGTGCAGTCTCCCTGGTCACCTGAGCTGGGTGCCCCAGGTGTATGTCTTGTATGGGTTGCATGTACCTTCTGTGGTACTTAAGCCTTGATTGCTGCTGGAATATCAGTGGGAGGGATTGATTGTCAGGATGATTGGTTGTAAGAACTGGCTGTGACTATAGTGGGGGAGCTGTTGTACAGACATTGACCTCACAGAGTAGAATTTGCTTTAGTGGGACTCTGGTACCTGCCCAGCCTTTGGGTGTGTCATGTGTGGAGGTGGTTGGGTGTTGTTCTGGTGTGATCTGAAGCTGGCCATCAATTATGTTAGTTCTGGGGTCTCTTAGGAAGGGCTCTTTTGTAGGCCAAGTTGAGCTGCTGCCTGTGCCTTTCCTGGGAAAACTTGGTATGAGCTATGAAGTAATCTGCAGATGGTTGCCACTTGTGCTAGGCTTGGAGGTGCCTTGGAGAGGATAAGCTATGAACTAAGGCTGGCTGCTGCTAGTGTTGGCCTTGGGGCTGCTTAGAAAGAGATACAGGGCACATCAAGTCCAGCTGCTGCTTGTTTGGGGTTTGTGAACCTTTGAGAGATTTTAGGAAAGTCTAAAACGTAAGCCAAGACAGGCTGTTTGTATGGAAGAGCCACTGGAAATTGGCTTGGGTGGGCCCACAAGTTTGGTAGGGCAGGTCTCAGGGAACCACCAGGGCAAGGCAAACAGTTGAAGGTAGGTTGATGGAGACTCAGCTATGGTGCTCGTCTTCACCAGAGTGTGCAGGCTGGGTGCAGGGAAGGCTTAACAAAGGAACAATGGTTTCAATCAGCACTTCTGTCTGGGAGAAAGTTGCTTCTCCAGCTCTTTCCTTGAAGCTAGACAATTTTGTTTCTCCCTGTATGTTCCTGGCACCTTTCGAGTTGCTGTCCCAGCAGTGGAACTTAGAGCGATGAGTCCATCAGTGAGTAAGTCCATGAATAAGCCCTTTAAAAGGAGTGCCTGGGACTATAGCTGCCCTCTGTCTCACTCAGCCATAATCTCTGCTGGCTTTCACAGCCAGAAGTTATGAGGACTTCTCTTTCTGGCACTGGAACCTTTGGCTGGGGAGCCTGATGTGGGGCTGGGATCTCTTACTTTTCAGGGGTGACCTCCACAGCTCATATATACCTCCTGATTTTTAACTGCCACATGTAGGTGTGAAATCAGCTTGTTCTGTGTTTCCAGCCTGCTACCAGCCTCCCTGAGGCTTCTTCTATATCCTTAGTTATAGGACTTCTGTTCAGCCAGACTTCAGGTAGTTCTCAATGACGGTGTTCTATAGTTTAGTTGTAATTTTGAGGTGGTTGTGGGAGGAGGAGAGCACAGA
Source organism: Cynopterus sphinx (assembly GCA_030015415.1). Lineage (NCBI taxonomy): Eukaryota > Metazoa > Chordata > Mammalia > Chiroptera > Pteropodidae > Cynopterus > Cynopterus sphinx. The sequence goes on along the minus strand of CM057390.1, from coordinate 35,220,715 downwards.
GTTTACCTACTCCACCATCTTGATTGGAAGCCGAGTGTGCACATAGTAAATGTTTGAATTAACATCTACTAGATCAGGCACCCTGATGATGGGCACATGTGTTCTGAGGGCTGTCATAACAGCCAAGTTGTGAGTTGCCCAGAGAGGAGCTAAGACCTGTTCCTACAGTGAATGCCAATGATTTCCACTCCTTCTTCCCAAGCTTTTCAGGATATAGAAGAAATAAAATAATTTTTTTTGTAATTAGCTTACAAAATAGTAGAGCCTGCTTTTAGTGCTAACTTGTACTCATGACTCTTCCTTCGAGAAGCCCTTTAGCCTGGCAAAGAGCCCTACATATATATTTCTATAACACTTTATTGAGGTAAAATTTACATTTGATGAAATTTACCCATTTTAAGTTCTGCTGTGCCTTGGCTGCTTCCCTTAAAACAAAACAAAACAAAACAAAAAACTGTGGTAAAATACACATAAGATAAAATTTATCATTTCTAAGTATTCTGTTGGTGGCATTAAAAGTACACTCACATTATTGTGTCACCATCACCACCATCAACCTCCAGAATTCTTTTCATCTTGGAAAACTGAAACTCCGTACCCATTAAATAATTACTCCCCATTCCCTCATGCCTGTAGTCCCTGGCAAACACCATTATACTTTGTCTCTATGAATTTCACTTTCATCTTTAAAAAAAATTATTATTATTATGGTAAAAAAAACCCATAAAATTTACCATACTAACCATTTTTAAGTGTACAGTTTAGCAATGTTAAATAATAGCTTCTTTTTTTTAAAGTACATTTTTAAAAAGTACATTAGGTTTAGTTGTGAGTGCAGAAAACTCCAAATAACAGTAGTTCAAACACAGTATTTCACAGCTAATCTGACAGCTCTACCATCACTAGCAATCCAGGTTGCTATTTTGTGCTTTGTCATTTATAACATAATGCTTTTATCTCATAGTCCAATATGGCTACTCTAATTCCAGCCATCAACTCCACATTCCAGCCAGCATGAAGGTGAACGAGGAGGGGGCGGGGATTGGGCGGGGCGGGAAGGCTGCAAGGGAGCTGCCTTCTATACCATGTGTCCATTCCATACTGTCACCTGCTCCCAGGTCTTCTCTATTCCAGGCAGTCTTCACAGGACATGATCCTCCCTTAGGGGTGGGTGGACATTTGGGGCTGAGAGCTCTGGGAAATCTCACCTTTGTCCTGAAGTTAGGACTGGGTTGAGCAGAAAAGAGCTGATGACCCTCACATTTTGCCAGTACTCTGAAGGACTCCGGCCCTAAGATTTCCTCAACAGTAGATGAGGAAATATTTATTCTTAATTTGGGATTTGCTTCTTTCACATGTAAAGACAAATACGCCCTTTACAACATGAAAACTGCAAATATGGAGAAGTAAATATCATGTTGAAGAGGTTGGAGGATGCATGTCGCAGGTCCCCTGGACACCTGAAAAGTTTACTGGTTGGCTGGTGAGAGTCCAAGGGTCTCCTCATGGTGATCCCCTATTCTTCTTGAGGGAGTCCCTCAATGTTTGTGAGACCCTCCCACTGTGACCGCTACAGGTATTCCTATTTTGGTGGATGATCCAATCAAAAATGGGGGTATGGAGAGGGGATTCTGTTGATATTGAACAAGAATTCCATGCCCTAATGTGGGGACTGAGATGGCTGAGGGGACATGGGAGAGGGGTGAGGAGAAGCAGCGAGTAGATTGATGTGTTGGGGTCTGGGGCATGTGAGTGGGAACCAGAGGGCTGGCCCTAGCCCTCTTTATAATTAGCCAAGTCACTGAAGACATCCCATAGCCTTCACCAGACCTCCCAATGTGACAAGAGAGGAACTGGTGGCAGTTGTGCCTGCCTTTGAAAGCCCACAGCAGCCCAAGTCCACAGCATGGTCTTTCTGATTTGGCTTATGTTGTGAGGCCTGATGGATCTGACTAAGTCATAGGGCCCTTCTCAGTCCCAGGCCTGTTCCCTTCTCCTTTCCTGTCTTCCTATAGTCCTTGGTCCTCTGATGGCCCCTGTGGCTTCTTAAGTTAACCCTACCCACTGCAGGCCTCAGGTTCTTCTCCCCTAAGCATGGCTGCAGAGATCAATACTGTCTCTCCAGGATCCTTGCAGAATATGGCTGCTCAGCTCTTCAGGTAAACAGTGCCAGGGTATGACAAAGACCACATATGAGGCATTGCACAGGTATCAGGCTCTCATGGTATTCTCACACTTAGCTTCCCAATTCCTTCCGGAAAAACCTTCTAGCTTTATCTCTTACTACCCTAAGGGTGACATTTGAACTCCCTGCCCCCACAGAGTCTCTTCTTATTTTCTTGGCACAGTGCTGGAGGCTCAAAGCAAGGAGAACAAGAGGGGCCTGTGTCCATTGACATCACTACCTCTGGAGACTCCATGGTAGCTGCACCATGTTGAATGACTGTCAGCCATCATGGGGATGGGTGGGCATCATAGTGGGTGACATAGGGAGCTGTCTCCTCCTGTGGACCTCTCTTGCCCTCTTTGGGTATGGTCACTACAGTGGCCACTTATAGGGCATTGCTGAGAGCTGTCAGGATGGTTGGAAGCTGGTTGGCATGAATTTAGATACTGGGTCTTTAAGCAAATGCTCAGAAAGAATTCTCTTATCCAGTGCTAAATACCAAATGAGTCAGCCTCTGGGTAGTTGCTTATCCCCATGCCCACTGCCAAATTCCTGGCAAAGCAGAGAAAGATGTCTGGGGGCTGCCTCATTCTGTTGGCAACTGGAACCTGGAACCACCTTGTGATCCTGTTCCAGCCCCCAATGCCAGGATGAGCCCTGATGCTCATCAGTCTACTAATTGCCCCTTGCCAGGGGGCGGAGGGGATGGGAGGAGACAGAGATTGGCCTTTATTTGGCCATATTGGATTTCAAAAGAGATGCTGTCCTTACACTTTGATGATGCTGGTTGCTCCCACTGTGCCCCTTCCCTGCTTCCTCTCCCTGCCCCAGCCCTTACATTCTCCACAGCAGATGTCAACTGGAGGAGATGTTTCTGAGAACAACCAAATCTGAGAAGAAAAAGCAGACTCTTCACCTTGGTAATTGTTAACATATTCTGGAGCCAGGGCCATGTGGCTTGGCCCACACGTTGGCAGATGAGTCTCATTTCTACCAGGTGAGTCAGCAGAGATGGAACATTCATTTATTTGGGCAAATTTGTCATGTTAAAGTCATTTTGAGAAGCCCAGCATGCAGTGGTCCACCCTGGTGGCAGGGAGAAGGGCTGATGAAGGCAAAGAGGAAGAGGTGGCAGGCTGGACTTCCTGGATGTGTGGAGGAGGGCATGCCTGGGGACAAACGGATGGGCAAATCAGAGTCAGGACAGTTTCCAGAGACTTGGTTTATTGTGCAGTATTTCCCTGCCCCCCCCCATGAGATGCCGTAAGCTATGTGGGCAGAGCCGCTGGGTGGGAAGCTGGGTGTTGGGAAAAGCCATCTCTCAAGGTGTGTCCTCTCATGGGTCTCCATGGCCTGCCACAGGTCCTTCTGAGGTCTCTGAGAAGGCAGGCCTGTAGGCAGTCACCAGTCAGCGAGGGTGGCACTGACTGGGAGGGAAGGAAGAGCCTCCTGGAGAAACACTTGAGCCAAACTGCACAGCTCTAGCGCTCCCTCTGACCTGCCTTGCTGCCTCCAGGTCAGAGTTCCAGAAGCTCTTAGAAGCTTGGGACAGCCAGGAGGGGACTTGTCTTCCTCTACCATCCTTTCAACTGCTGGTTGAGACAGTGAGGGACAGTAGGCTCCAATTTGTAGCTTTCTCAGGTAGGGAGGTATGATGGACCCTTCCTCTACCCACCTTCCCCAACCCTCTATTAGCACTGTTCTCCAGGCAGAATCTGCATTTCCACTGGACCATGCCTCTGGCTCAAGGCCCCTAGGGGACTTCCACAGTGGTAAGAAGACAGCTTTTTTGCTGCGGCAGAGAATGCTTCTGGAGATGCTCAGTACTCCTCTCATGCGATGGACCATGATTGCTTAGTGGTGCCCTCACATCCAGGGTCTTTAGGTGCCTCTTTGCCTGCTAGGTGACTCACTAGACCCAAACATACCCAACCTCTTTCCTCATCAAGGTCTCTCCCAGGCTTCTAGTCCTGGTGGCAAGGATGACTCCCTCAGCAACGGGTACCCCTCCATCTTACAACCCCTCACATGCCGTCACATTCCATCAGGTCCACAATACTGGCTTCCCTTTTTCATAAACTCCCAAAGAAAAGGACGGATAAACCCTAAATAAACCAGACAGAAGCAGCTCTGGAACAGAGAGGACAAAAAGCCAGTAGCGTGAGGAGAGAATGTGAGGTGGCAGTGGGAACTGGGTACATAATGGCATGCAGCACTGGAATTCCTTATGAGGGGGTGGGTCCCCATTTTCCCCCAAGATGTATAAGGAATTGGGGGATGGGGCAGGTGACTCAAGGGAAGTAGGATCTCTGGACCGGGCCTTGTGGCTTCCTGTGTCTTCTGTGGGTCCAACCAGTCACAGGGAGATGAAATCCATAGCTTGCAAGAGGGGCAGGGAGAGCAGAGGCAGCAGCAACCATGAGGTGTTCTGGGTCAGCAGGCTTATGCCCCCACACTTGACCAGTTTATCTGTGGAGAGAGAATGGGGTAAAGGGGTAGGGCAGGAATGAAGGACCAGGACTCAGCCACAAGCCCTGAGCAAGGGCACATTTCCTTGGGGAAGCTGGAACCATGATATCTTGGTTGGAACCATGGCCAACCTGGTCTAATAGAACCATTTTTCCCATTTGCCAGTTCCTGAGCCCTTGAACAAACATCATATTAAATCTTTACTAAGAATCCTCACAAGAAAACTGTGGGTGAGGTAGCTGGCAACAGCCCTGTTTTCCAGGTGGGGAGAAGGAGCACTAGGAGTGATTTGCCTACAATCATGGTGGAAGCCTCTGCTACACCACTCTGCCTGTCTGACTGTCCCCTTAGCCTTTCCCCCCATTTACACTGAAGGCAGTGATTAATCAAGGCACAGGCAGCAGTTGGGGGAAGGGTAGGGAGGTTATAAGGCCCCTCTCCTCTCTGGCCAAGCCAAGGGGACTGTTTGCTGTCCTAGGCAGCCTGTTTCTCCCCAGACTGCCTCTCCCAGCTTACTTGGACTTGCTATAGGCTAGCCTCACCTTTGAACACAGAGACAGTCTTGTTGTAGGAGGTAGGGTGCTGGCTAGAGAGGCGAAGTTCGCATGTGTATACCCCCTCGTCCTTGGTGGTGAAGCTGGATAAGTAGAGGACCTTGATGTTGTACTTGCTGGTAAAGTTGGTCCGGGAGCGGTACGTGTGTTCAGGCACCCCCACAGTGCCAAAAAGCACATGCTTCTTTGAATCACGGGTCAGGCTGAACTCATACTGGATAGGTATGGTGGTGGTATTCTCATGGCGGCAGTCCAGACGAAGGCTCTGGTCCACGAGGCAGGCCGTTAGGCTGGTCACCTTCTGCCCACTGGCTACCTGCAAGACTGGCACAAGCAGTGCCTCCTCTGAATTGGGGGGATCTGTAGAGCAGGGGGCCTTCTATCCACATTAACAGTACAGAAGGGCCTGGCCAGGGAGAGCTCAAGGGTCTGTTCTCTGAGTGCCTCTCCCCACCCCAGAGCTCCCTGCTGCAGACCCCAGCCTCCTTCCCTCATCCCCTCTAGTCCTGGGTTCCACCAGTGTGTCCCAGGGCAGGAGACCTTGGGGAGTTGATGAAGGTTCCTGGTTCCCATTTGGAGATTCCAACTCAATATGGGGTAAGCTCAGTGAAATGTGTTTCCTTAAACCACCTCAGGCAGTCAGACAATCAACTTTGCTGCTCAGCTGACTTAGGGATGAAAAAGAGCCCTCTTTCCCTTAGTCACCTCTACCTTCTGAGGTCATGAAGAGCAAGCTAACTTCTCTGAAGGAAAGGAAGCCAGCCCTGCCCCTTGCCCAATACCTGTTAGCAGGAGAGCAATGTTGATGGCAGGGTTCATGGTGTCAAGAGCTCAGTTCTGGATCTGAGGGTAAGATCAGGATGAGACTCAGCCACAAGATGAGGCAGATGTGTCCACACGTACTTCCATATGGCCATGGCAGACATTCAAGCCATTCTCTATGAAAGTGACACTGCTGCTACTTGTTCTTTTCTCCTCAGGGAAAGCAAGAGGGGGAGGGAGAACGTACCCTTGCTTTGAATAAGTGACTTTAACTTTACCTAATTTCTTTTCCCTTCAGGAAGGTAGGGACTTCTTATTTGTAATTGTGAAATACATGTAACACAAAATTTATTATCTTACCCATTTTTAAGTGTACAGTTCAGTAGTGTTAAGTTCATCTATATTGTTGCATAACCAATCTCTAGAACTCTTTTATCTTGTAATAACAGAACTCTATACTCATTAAACAAAAACTGCCCATTCAGGGATTTCTTGTTCAAAGGAAAATCCCCAATGTCCAAACAGTTCCTGGCACATAACAAATGCTCAAAAGATATTGAATGAATGAATAAATAAATCGGAGCTTTAGATACCAAAAGAGCTGTGATGTCATTAAGAAAACATGATGAACATCTGACACTCTGCTCCATATTAAGTGGTCCACAAACTAATTTTCATCTTCTTAGTGACTGTGGTTATCGATGATGTTGGGTGTGTGTGGCTAAGGTGCTCTGAGATAGGACAGGCTACGGGAGTGTGAGGGAAAGTGAACATATTCTTCCTGAATATGTTGTCTGTATAGAAACCAAGATGTTTCCAAATGTCCAGCTCTCTGGACAGGATTCCTGGGCCTGCAATTTTCCAGTATGGCTTCAGTAGCCTTGCTGCCTGGGCTCTCTGCCCTGTCTTTATTTTGCAGCCTAGGCTGGACCGACATTCTGGTGAGGTGACTTGGAGCAGGTACCCTAGCCTGTCTACAGCCTACAATGCTGCTTGCAGGCATGCAGCTGTGAATGTGAGCCCGGGTGCGCATGGTGGGCCGCTCGCTCTGTCCAGGGTCCCCAGCGCTGTCCTGCGGCAGAGTGGTCTGGGGTCCCAAAGGGGCTGCGGCTACTGTTAATACCGTCTCTGACCCTTGCCTAGAGGGACCTGGGCTTGCTATTGGAGAAGAAAGAGGGGTCAGTGAAATGTGTTTCAGGCCTTGATTCTCAGATACTGAATTAGAGGAGTGGAGCCGGTTAGAGATCTAAAAACGGAAGTGGCTGCTACAACTAGAAAGGGAAAAGGGGCTGGGGCTGAAGGGGATGTAGAGCCAAAGGGAAGGTTAGAGAGCAGGAGAAAACAGCCCGTTTTCATTTCCTGTGTGTTGCGCCTTGGCAGACCATAACCCAGGGAAGCTCTGCACTCCCTCTTCGCCCCTGTTCGACCAGCTCCACCCTTATTCCTTTTCCGTCTCGCAATCTTCTCCTTTCCCCAGCGAGGTCCCCCTTCCCCCCGCATCATTTCCCAGTTCTCCCTCCCCGGTCTGGCCGCCTTCCTCCCAGCCTCCACCCGCGGCACTGCGGCTTCTCATTCTCCAGCGCCCCGCACCCCACTCACCAACTTGCCTTTCTCGATTCTCCCGCTGCCCCAACTTCAACGCCCCCCCCTTTCTAGCTGGGTCTGGGGACGTCTGGGTGGAGAACAGAGCCCAAGGCTGTCCTTGGCGCCCTGTCTCCCGGTTCTCCCCCAGCGCCCCAGCTCCAGGCACCCATCCCCGCAGCAGACGAAAGCCCTGGACGCCTTCCTCAGAAGGTGGGCGCAGCGCGGCCCCCGGCCTGGGACCACGGAGACCCCCTCCTGCCTCTGCCTGGGCAGACCCCTCCCCACGCACTTCGTGGCTCCTTCCCAGGGCGCCCTCACACCGTGTCTCGAAGCCTCGGGTCGGGAGGGCTTGCATGGGCACCTGGAGCCCCTCCCTGGGGCCTGCCGTGGCTCCTGCTCCCACCTGCGCTCCTGTCCTCCGCTGCCGCAGCCTCGGGGTGCGCCGCTGCCTCCAGGTGCTGCGCCCTGCCCAGCGCCCGCAGTTTTCACCAGGGGCGGGGGAGGGGGAGAGGAGCGGGAGGGCCTGGGCGTGGGGTGAGGGTGGGGGCTCGGCCAATCAGAGGCTGAGGGGGGGCGAGAAGGCCAGCAGGAGGCGGAGGCCGCGCGGGTGTGGGCGAGGAAGAGTGGCAGTACGCCGCAGAAGGGGGCCTGATTCTGGCCGATGGGAGCCCGGGGATCAGGGTGGGCCCAGGAGCCGCCTTCCAGAGCCCTGCCAACGATTACCCCTCTTTGAAGGATTTAACCCTTTCTTCTGGCCAAGGCTTTTGAATCCTATGGGAAAACCAGGGGATGAAGAGTGGAGGTTGGAGGCCAGGAACAGTCCCCTTGAACAGTGCGTTTGCTTCTTCGTTCTCGTTTCAGCCAGAGCTCACCTCCTCTGGAGGCCCCTCACAGTGAGAGGTTTCGGAATGGGAATTTTCCAGGCTTTCTCCAAAGGAAGGTGATAGGTTCCCTGCCCCCCACCCTTTCTTTTACATTGGAGCAAGGTAGGCACTGCTCCCTGTTTTTCCTGGTCCCCAGCCCTGCCCCACCCCCTTCTCTATAGATTCCTCAGCCCTTCAAGGGCTTTCTGCTCTGGGGCACTCGGTCTCAGTTCCTGGGCTGGCACCTCTCAGCACAGACAGCTAGAAGGTTCTGCTTTGTGATTTGTTGTACTCCTCCTGCTACCTCCATCCCCCAAGTCCCTACATTATGTGTGCTCCATCTTCAGACAGTGGAAGGAGTACTGCTTTTTACCAAACACTGTGCTAGGCATGCTGTCCACACCCACGTTAACCCCTTTCCCAGATGATCCTCTGGGTTCATCCCATCTCACTCCCATCCCATTTCATGGCTAGTAAGTGGGAGAGCTGGTCAGTCTTCTTGGGCTGTGGAACTCTCAAGTCTTCAGTGCTGAGCCATTCCATTGTTGTATCTCAGCCCAGTGGGAGGGGAAGTTACGGAACTGTGGGACCGGGGAGTAGATGGGACCAACCAGAAAGAAGACTGAGCTTTTAATTCCCTGGGGTACGCGTCCTAGCTCCATCAACTTGATGTCACCAGTTCTTGGTTTGTGTGTGTGTGTGTGTGTGTGTGTGTGTGTGTGTGTGTGTGTGTGTGTGTTTCTTTTTTTTTTTTTCTTTTTTTTTTTAGCCAATACTGATGACTTGTCTCTCCCACCCACAGGTAAGCTGAACTTTTTTGAACAATGGATTTTTTGATTGACTTGCATTATCATGGCCACTTTGTGAATTCTGGTCAGGACATCCTGTGGGCTGATGTTGCCTTCCTGCAGTCTGCCTGTCCATTCTCATATTTCTTCATAGAAATCAGCCCTGGCACCTTTGCTGCAGTTTCCATTACTATAATGCTACCATTGGAAGCCAAACGTGAGCTAGCAAGTGCAAGATTGACTTCCTGCTCCCACCCTTGAAGGTTAGATGGCTTCCAGCACTTGAGAGTGATGGAACTTGCTAACTTAAGAAGGAGCCTCATGGGTGGTCGAGTCTAGAGGCCATTTGTTCTGGTAAACAACAGAAGCTCTGGGGCACTTTATGAAAAATGCGGTTGCCCTTCCCACCTGGGATCTCCCTAGTCTAGCAGTAGAGCTGCTGAGTCTGCACTTCTCACAGCTCTCCAGAGTCTGGGTACTGTAGAACACTAGTCTAGTAAGACTGTCCTCTTCACAGATCACGTAAATGGGCTTCTCATATTCTGTAGGGTAATATTTGAGGCCCTGGATGTCTGGACCCTGGCTGCCATCATCCACCACCACCTCATCTTTCTCATTTATCTTCCCGTATTCCAGACTCTGGCCTCCTCCCTGTCACTCCATGCAGCGTTTTCATTTTCATTTTTATATTTTTCCCTGCTTAACAGCTTTCTGATTCTAAGTCCAGGGATTGATTTCATAGGAACACAGTTGTTTTAGCTTGGAGCCTAATCCTCCTCCTTTCTCTGTCTCTGTCTCAGTCTCTGTCTCTGTCTCTGTCTCACTTTCTCACACACACAGAAACTAGAGAGTTCCTTTTTTTTTTTTTTTTTTTTTTTTGGACAGGACATGAGGATACCCAAAGACCCTTTAATTACAGCTGATATCTGGACACTGGCAGGCTGAGACCCTGTACTCTGTTTCCTACTCTATATAGACTAGTCTCAGAATGTTGCTACGTAGAAGGCCTAACTGTGCTATTTTGATAAGATTATGAGAACCTAACCTACTTTCTGGGTCCCCAAGCACTTCAGGAAGGGAGGGAGTGTGGACTCTAGAGCAGCAGTCCCCAACCTTTTTGGCACCAGGACCGGTGCTCCTATGAGAATCTAATGCCTGATGATCTGAGGTGAAGCTGAGGTGGTGATGTTAGTGCTGGGGAGTGGCTGCTAGTACTTACAAAGCTTTGTTTCCTTGCCTGCTGTTCACCTCCTGTTGTGTAGCCTGGTTTCTTACAGGCCACAGACCAGTACTGGTCCAAGGCCCATGGCCTCTTGCTCTAAGAGGGAGTGGCAATTGTTTTTCTGCTAAAGCAAGATCTCCAGCTGGATGGAGTTAATGGCTCAAAAGAGATGTTGTAGGAACAAGGGTGGTAAAGGGGAGGAGATTTAAAAGCTCCTATTTACTAATGGGATAGAATCAAAATGCTGCAAGCAGGAAGGGTTTAGAAGCATCAAGATTTAGAAGCATCTACCCAAGGCAAGATTTCCTAACAAACTGTGGCTACTGTATTGGTCCCATAGATCTCCCACCATCCCCAGTTAAGACACATGAGATAAAAAATCCTCTAAAAATGCACGTTCCTTTAGGGTGACTAAAGAAATACTTCCTACCCATTTACTCTTCTTATTCACTGATTTTTATCAGATTGTCTTTATAGAATCACAGGGGTGGCAGAAGCCATCTTATCATTTTAGAGCTGGAAACTGAGGCCCAAGAAAGCTAATGATTTGTTAAAGGCTAGACAAATACTTTGGGGCACAGCTAGGACTAGCCAGATTGAAGATCTCCTGACTCCTTGTACCATGATTTCTACTGCTCCCAGGGTGGATCTTCAGATACCTACTAGACTGGTTTCACTGGTCCATGGTAAAATAAGAAAAAATAAGTGAAGGACACTGTGGGATAATCCTAACATAGAAATCAGATTGCTACCTTATCCCGATTGCTTCCTCTTCACTTTGTTGATGTGGGGGGATTCCCATTCTAGGGTTTTCAAGATGACTGAACAGATGACATTTGACACAGGAAAGATGAAATCAACAGTGGTTTATTAGTTACATACACTCACAGTCCAGAGGAAGACACCACATGCTATACAAGAGCACATAGGAGTTGTACTTGAGAACAGAATAGACAACTATGAGTTGTGGGAGGCAGGCTTTGTAGTATGTGATGGGCTTGTTTGAATAATTCTGTGGGCTGGCAAAGAACTGAAGCCTGCTACTAAGGGATAAACAGGAACTATGCATAGTCCCCATGATAAGAAGAGTTGACGAGAAGCACTTTTGGTTAGGCCACCTGAAGCTCTCCCAGTTTTTCAGGTGTTAAGATAGCCCACACTACTGAGTTTTAATTTTGGGCTAATTGAGGACTTATGCCACATACCTCTCCTTCCTTGGGAAGGCCTATACTTTCATTCTAAGGTTATACCTTTATGCTGTTTGGAAGTGGTGGTGGTAGATGGTATGTATATTTTTAATGTCCTTATTAGGCAAAAAGTTTGATAACCTTCTGTGGATCCTCATACTTTTTTGGAAATGTGACTAGTGTATGGAATTAAAAAATCTTGGAAACACTGCTCTATGCTCTGTGCCTCACCTAATCCCTGAGTGAAGTCGCTCTCTGAGTGAGGTCACTCCCTGAAGAACCTCATGTGTGGTTGTAGAGTATGACAAAAATATAAATATTATCTCTAGAATACAGGGTTGAGGGTGAGAGGATAAAGCACCAATGGAGATATAATTTTCAGCATTTAAGGACTTTATTCATGGATGTTTAATTAATCAAATAATTAAAAGACATCATTGTTCTAGGCACAATGTTCTTAGCATAGGGCTAGACCTTGAGAATACAAAGATTAATAGAACACAATCTTTGCCTTCAGAGGCTTGTCCAATGGGGGAGACAGAAATGGTATATAGATAATTAGAAAACAACAGGGTTGTCTTTGGCCATGCCACCCTGAATATGCCAGATTCCGTCTGATCTCAGAAGCTAAGCAAGGTTGGGCCTGGTTAGTACTTGGATGAGAGACCACCTAGGAAGACCAGGTGCTGTAGGCATAACCCCTTCCCCCTAAAAAACAGCAACAACAACAAAAAAAAAACCCAACAGGATAAGAGCAGAGGTAAAGATGTGTATAGAGCATTGTGGGAGCCCAAAGGAGGCACAATTGATGATGACCCAGTCTGTTAGAGAGAACTTGGAGGAAGTGAAGCATGAACTGAGTCTTTAAAGATGAATAGGAGTTGGCCAGGTATGATGATAGATTGTTACATTAATGGCCTCTAACGAATCCTGGTATCTCTGTCCTTTGTGTAACAGGCCTTCCACACTGATTCTGGGCTTGGCCATGTGTCTTACTTTTGCCAGTGGGCTATCAGCAAATGTGATGAAAGCAGAAGCTTGGTAAGGGTTTGTACTTTAGGACTTGCCTTCTTGGAATTAATTTGCCATGTGAGGAAGTTTGAGCTAGCCACATGGAAAACTGAGGAGCCTCAGTTTATATCAACCACTATTTGAGATTAGCTAGTCCCAAGTTCCCCTGGTCACAAAAGCATGTGTAATCCCAACTGATGTAACAAAGCAGAAATGAGCCATTCCAAATAAGCTTACTATGATTCTATAACCTGGATGCAAATTCTTTGATATTTCATCAAGAAGAGATGTCTGTGTCCCTTCTTGAATCTCAGTGGGCTTGTGGCTTCATCCAAAAGAATACTACAGAGCTGATGCTAAAAAGACTTGGCCTTAAAAAGCCACATAGCTTTGACTTTATTTGCTGGAACACTAACTCTTAGAGCCATCATGTAAGATGTCTGACTACCCTGAAGTTTCTATGCTGTAAGAAAGCCCTTAGTCACAGGCAGAGGCGTTGTGTAGGCACTTTGTGCAGTCCCAGGTAAACTTAGTCTTCAGAGTCATTTCAGCCCAGTCTTCAGATAGGTAAATAAAGAAGAATTCAGATAATCTAAGTCCCAAGCTGTTTGTGTTGTTCCCATCGCCTTTTGAATTTTCAAGCTGGCCCAAGATATTGTGGGACAGAGACAAGTCTGAATTCCTGACCCATAGAATCCATGAGCTTAATAATAATGGTGGTTGTTTTAAGCTGTTGTTTTAGGTGATTTGTTATATAACAGTAGATACCAGATGCATAAATTTGTACCTAGGTGTGTGGTGCTGTCTTAAAAACCTAAACATGTGGCATTGGCTTTGGAACTGGATGGTGGATGAAGGCCTGAATGAAAAGCAGCTAGGAGACTTTTGTGCAGCCTGGAGGAAAGTGAACAAACGGTTAGGAGAGGATGGAAAAGTAGTAAGGAAAATGGAAGCTGGAACAAGTGTGATTCTGTTATACAATGGTGAAACAATTGGTGAAAATGTTGCATGTGGGAATTTAGGAGATAGAAAATATGCTTAATGAATTTATAGATTTGGCTGAAGAGATCTGAGATCTAGAGATAGAATGTTGCAAATGCCATTTGGGTGCTTCTAGCTGGCATGGATGTTGTCAGAGAGGGATGAGTTAAATAAAGAAAAAAAACTTGTTTTTATTTCCAGTCTTTCTAATATAAGGAAGAAGCAAGAGAATTAAAATGTTAATGAAGCCATAATCAGACACTGCAATAAACCAATCAACCCTGCATCCAGGCCAGGAAGACTCCTTCAGAACAAAGGAAGACTTCTACTGGGACTGTTTATAAACCCATTCCCCACACCTATGCTAGGGAAACAGGAACAACAGAGTCATTCCCTGTGGCTAAAACCACAGGGAACCTATGAATTAAAGACTTGGAACGGACAGCAGGCCTTTCACTCTACATATTTTTACCTTCTCACTACTGCATATTCTTATATTCTTCCCCTTCCTCACTGTATGTCTATATCAAAGGAAATGGAAACTAGACATATAAACTGAAATCCCTGAACTCTGAGGATCTCTCTCAATGCTTTTGTCTCTCTCATCGTCCCAGTAACTATTGTCACTGTCCCTCTCAGTGCCTTTACTCTCTCTCTCTCTGCCTCTCCTGCTGTCTTTCTTACTCTGCCTCTGAGAGGATACCACACTCTATGGAGTATTACCCCTTTTCTAATAAACTGTCCTTTTGACTCTCACTTTGGTTTGTGTGTTGATTTCTTTCTACACTCTCCACCAAAGGACCCTCTTCTCTCAGTGCAGGGCTTGGTCTCCCCACCAACTCGGGGAAATTTACCCTGTCCTACATCATTTCCAGCAGGCAACAGATTTTCAAAATAAGTACCAATCTAGGGATAAAGATTAATCAAGGGCATGTCTGTAGAATCTTTGTTAAGACCTCAGGAAGATTTAAGATGGTGCCTAGTAGACCTTCTCAGTTAAACAAAAGTGTTTCTAAGAATATTAAGGATGTTGTCCTATAGCTGAAATAGTGTCTTATTGAAATTAATTATGTATGGGGCTTTTGGTGTACAAAGTGAACACAATAATACAAAAAACCCATGGTTTTAAAAAGTACTGTATTGGCAAAAACTATCAGTTTGGGCTAAAAGTTTTAGAAGTATTATATTGGCAAAAACTATCAGTTAAAAGAGAAGAGGCCTCTGAGCTCCCACTTTTCTATGGGCAGTAAGCTGGCCAATGTTCACATAGGCCTTTTCTTAAGGAAAAGAAAATCCTCTCAGAGGGCAGAACCAAGAGCCCAGAGGGTATAACTAGAAGCCAAGGAGAACTGGGCTTATTCAAGTAATACTTCCTACCTCCAGAGTAGCATTTCTGATAACAATGCCAGGCTGGATTTCAGAATTCCTTTGCATCAGTGATTGCATTAGGCTTTCTGTTTCCTCTCTTTTTAATGGGAGCATCTATTGAGGTTATGCTGTGCCTGCTTCACCACTGTATGCTGGGCATGTGGCGGGCAGATATCTTGTCTTGTTAGTTCATAGGTCTCTAGATCAAGAAGAGCCGCATCTAGGGAGTTGTATCTCAGGGGATTCAGCCATAACCAGACCTGCTGCAGATTATGAGATCATGGACTTTGTGCTTGGTGTCATGATTAAATACTACTTGGGTGTTTTGAGAAGGGTGGGCATATTTCACATGTGGGAAGGCTGTACGTCACTAAGGATGGATGGTGGGTAGACTGTGGCGGATTGATATTAATGGCCCCCACAGTGAGTCACACCTCTCCCACATTGATTTTGGGCTCAGCTATGTGATATCCTTTGGCCAATGGTACTTTAGCAAATTTGTTACAGGCAGAGACTTTATAAGTGCTTGCCCATTAAGGCTTGCTTCTTGGAACTTAGCTGCTATGTACAGAAACCCAAGCTAGCCATGTAGAGAGAGCTGAACTAAAATGCTTTAGCTGACAGCCCACCCAATTGCCAGACACTGAGTGAGTTCCTCTAAAATCATTCAGTTCCTAGTCCACCTGTCAACTGACCACAAAAGCGTGAATGAGCCCAGCCAACTCCTTGTGGAGCACAGATGAGCCATCCCAGCTGATCCATGACCAAAGTGCTGACTCAGAATTGTTGTTGCCTTCAGTTGCTAGCCTGAGCAGTTTGTTTTACAACAATAGATAAATAAACCAGGTGAAGAGAAGGAAATGCATTTAAGATAGAGGAGACAGCATGAAAAAAGGAATAGAGAAAAGAGCAAAGCAAAGCAGATGTTGGAAAATACAGTAATTTGGGGTTGCTCAAGGCAGTCAGTATTGAGAGGGGACACTAGAGAAATGCGGAAGAGTCAGTTGAGGAAGCTCATGTCTGTTTGGATTTGGGTAGTGGGAAGTCAGAAAAAGTTTACAGGAAGGGTGTGAAATGCTCAGATAGATGCATTCCTTAGAATGATAACTGTGGAGGCAGTGTGGGGAATGAACATTAGGGCCACATGAACTCTGTCTTGCCCAGGTAGTTCTTTACTCTTGTAGTATTCAGAGTAGTTGTGAGGAGGAAGAGGCAGCTTCTGGGGAAAAAGGTGGTATGATAATCTCTTTCTTGAAGTCAGGGTCCATATTTATCTTGTTTCCTGCTGTATCTCCAGGGTTTCCTGGTCCTGGCATAAGGTAGATTCTAAGTAAATATTTTTGAGTGAGCATGAGATATAAGAGGAAATATTGTAGGTACTGCCTATGGGGCAAAAAAGGAGAGAAGTCCAAGGATGGTTTGAGAGAAAGCAGTGTGGTTTTTCTGGAAAGAAGAAGAAAGGCATTCCCAACAGAGCCAATCTCAGAAGCAAAGGTGTGGAGTGTGAAGTGTGTTTGGGGAACTGCACATTCTGAAGTTCCATGGAGTGGTTTGAGCACAGAGTGGGAGGGGTGGTGGTACTTGAGATGTAGTTGTAGAGGGAGAAGAGGCCAGATCACAAAAGACTGGATTTATGAGGCTAAAGATTTTAGACTTTTTTCTGTAAGCAGTGGGGAGCCATGGAAGGCTCTAAAGCAGGGAGGAATGTGATGAGACTTGCATTTTGGAGAGATGAATGGAAACTAAGGGAATAATGTGAGATTGGAAGGATGCATAGCAGTGGATGCAGAGAAACTGGGAGCATAGGCAGTTCAGCTGAGGGGATGAAGTCCTGAAATTCTGCTCCTGTTCCAGGAGCAGTGGAGATGGAGGAGTTGGGACAGATAAGGGAGACCTACATTGGAGAATTCACAGTACATAGGCCCTTCCTGGATGTGTTTGGTGAAGTGTCACCAGAACTCCCAGGTTTCTGTAGTAGCTGCTTTGAGGGATGAGAAGAGATGAGGTGGCTTTGGGGTGATAAATCACGAGTTTAGTGTTGGGCATGTTAAGCTTGAGATACCTGTGGGACACGCACATGAAGAGGTCCAGGCTCGAGCTGAGAAGCAAGATCTGAGCGAAGGACGATATCTAGTTGGTGTTGGAAAATAGGTGGTAATGAGCACACAGGGAGCATCGTAGGGCTGGAACACAGGACAGGACCTGAAGGAGCACTGATATTTAATAGAACAGCAGCAGCAAAGGAGTGTGAGGAGAACCAGAGGGATTGTCAAACGAGACAGAGCCATACCCTGAAAATAGGCAAGTTTTATTGAGGGAGTGGTCAGTGGTGTCAAGCAAAGACTAAAATGTATCCCATTAGATCTAGCAACAAGGAGGTCATCTGATGAGGACAGTTCAGAAGTGGGTGGGAGCTGAAGTCTGAGCTCATTGTTTAAAATATATGTTTTATTATTATTTAGTTATGGCAAGGCCAACAGATTGGGAGATGATTGCCATTTTATATTCATAGGTCCTAAGAGGAAGGGGCAAACCACCCATGGGGATCCAGACCGAGAAGCACCAGTGTTGGTGAGAAGGCAGAGAGAGAAAGAGAAGTTGTAGTCAAGAGCTTTTACTGTGGTTTTGTGGGAAGAAATGGATGAGACATGGTCAACAGATTTTGGATTGGCTAGTTTGAATAATTTTGGCAGGCTCTGGTTGTCTGCATTTGCCCTGGGATGATTAGGGTAGGTGGCTAGTGGCCTGGAGGGTGAATGCCTAATAAGGGAGATGGTTGAGGGTGTTTGGTGGTTGGGCACCCTAAACTCTGATTGGTTAATTAAATTAGATTTGTTGAATTAGATTGGTTGGTTTGCATTTGAAAGGTGCATTTGTGGGTGAGTGGTTTCTTATCGCTAGGAATTGGCTAACCCTGGGAGAAGCAATCACCCCAGACATTAAAGCATCAGAATACAGAAAATAAAAGCTGATTCATATAGACTTGGTTGGGGAGTGAGTAGGAAGAGAAGACTGAAGATGTAAAGCAGAGGATCCTTATAAGCAACGGGCTGCTTATGGGCTTCCTCTTCTCCCGAGCATGGTTAGAAGTGGAGAGGTAGGTTGCTAGTTTTTTTCTGGGTAGTTAAGAGAAGGCTAGCATCACCCGTTAAGGTCAAGACCTGCCTTCTGGTAAGATCTTGCTACTGCCTGTCTGCTGGGTAGCCGCACCTGGCAAAGATGCTCAATGGCATGGGCTATCAGGCTGCTCAGGTTTCTAGCCTCAGTCTCAAGGTTTTGGCTTGGTTGAGCTCTGCTCTTCTCAGTCTGTATAAAGTCCTGGGAGGGTGAAATGGCTGGCTGAGAGGGGAGAGTAGCCCTCTGAGTCCTAAGTCTCTCCAGTAAAGAGGAAACAAATTAACAATTTTTTGGCAGGTATAGCTGTGCCCAGGGATAAAGAAGACTCATCCCTGTGGAATGTGAGCAGAGTTAGCATTTTTTTTTTATTAGCCTTTGGGGGAAAAAAATAGAGGTAGAGATCTCATAACTGTCTGAGACCACATCCACCTCAACTTTCCAGAGTCAGGGCCCATCTCAAGCAAAGCTGCTTTGTAAGCAAGTTGTTGCCTCCTTATATCCCTAATGTATTTTGAAGACACTGACAATCACCCTACACCCCTTGCCAGCTGGCATCAGCTGATAGAACTGTAGCATGTAAATGAAGGATCCTGATGTTTCTCTGGGTCAGGCTACTACAAAGTGAGGGGAAAATCCATTTTTAGAAAGGAGAAAAGGAAAAAAACCTGAAATATTTTGTTTATGGTGGAGGTATTTCTGCTGATTGCTGGCAGAAAGGAAAGGAGGAGAACGTTGATGGAGAATGTTCAAAAAGTGCATTGTGTAGGAATGTGTGTGTTTCAGCTTCTCTGGCTGAAAGCATAGAGTGTAGTCCAGGAGTCCATGTGATGCTGAGTCTGTGTGTGTGTGTGTGTGTGGCGGGGGTGGGTGGGTAGGGGAGGTGGCTTGAGCTATTGGGTTACCCAGGTCCACCTCAAATGCTAGGCACCCTCTCTTTAGTTTGCCTAGGCAGATCTTTGTATAGCTAAGAGCTATTGGAGAAATGGACAGACCTGGGGGGAGTGACTCCAAGCATGAAATCTTTCTTAGGCCAAATCCTGGAAATCATCCTCTCTTGACTTCACCTACATCCCAAGTCATTCATCCAAGTTTTAATTCTATCTATAAAATGCTTCTTGGGAGCCAGCTCTTCCTCTCATTTTCTCTCTCTTCCTCCATACTCATTTTCTCTCTCTCTCCTTTTTTAGGGTCAAAAGGAAAATTTATCAGAAGAGGGATGACACTCCACAGACAATATGGTCTCCTCTCAGAGGCAGAGAGTGAGAAAGACTAAGAGATGAGGGCAGTGAGAGAGACAGAATAAAGAGTACTGAGAGAAAGGAGAGAGGGATCCTGAGTGTTTGAGGAATTTAGTTTATTTACTGTCATTCTTTAGTTCCCCTGAGTTATAGTTTAAAAGACTTTGTTAACCCATTCTTTTGATATGGACATACAGTAAGAAAGGGGAAGAGTATGCATGTGGTGTGAAAAGGTAAGAATATGTAGAGTGAAAGGTCTGCTGGCAGTTCCCAGACTTTTAATACCTAGGTTCCCTGTGGTTTTAGCCATAGAGAATGAATGATTTTATTTTGTGTAGGGCAGTCACTTAAAACTCTTCAAATGGCTCAACATTTTCATATTTCTCTTAGAACACAACTCAGATTTCTACACAGGACTGCATACGTAGGCCCCAAGTCTCTCTCTGTCTTACTAACATCACCTTCCTCACCAACACTCAACAGTGTCTCTTTTGGTCCCTGGGTATTTCATATCTGTCTCCTATCAGAGCCCTTGAACTAACTTGTAGTTAATTTAGACAAGTGGTTCTGAATTGAAGCTATTCTCCTTCCTTCTTTCCTCCTCTCTCTCCAGGGACATTTGGCTATGTCTGGAGACATTTTTGGTTGTCACAACTGGGATGGAGAAAGGGACTACTGGCATCTAGTGGGAAGAGGCCAAGGTTGCTGCTACACATCCTACAATACACAAGATAATGCCTACAGCAAGGAATTATCTGGCCCAAAATGTTGATTGTTGATAAACCCTGCTCTCAAAACTACTGCTCTGTATCTTCACATGATTCATTCATTTTCATACTTTAGATGTTTGTTGAAAATATGACCTTCCCAGAAATCCCTCCCTGACTCTCTTATTTAAAGGAGAACTAGCCGCACACATGTGAAATTCATTTCCTCAGTCACACTAGCTACATTTCAAAGTTCACTATTCAGTGTGGCTAATGGCTACCATGTTGGACAGTGAAGATATAAAATATTTCCATCATTGCAGAAATTTTTATTGGACTGCATTGTTCTAGAACTTGGTCACATTATACTATTATTATTTAATTTTTATTTTCATAATTTAAAAATATCAATTACATTTGACATACTATTTATATGTTTTGGGTGTACAACCTAGTAATTATACATTTATATAACTTACAAAGATCACCCCAATAAATCAAGTACCATACATAGTTATTATAGTGTTATTAGCTGTATTCCTTATGCTGTATTTTACAACTCCGTGACTGTTGTTATAACTGGCAATTTGTACATTTTAATCCCTTCCCCATATTCACCCATTTCCCCAAACCCACTCCCCTCTGAACAACCATCAAAATCTTCTCTGTATCTATGAGTTTGTTTCTGTTATGTATGTTCATTTGTTTGTTTGTTTATTAAGATTCCAAATATAAGTGAAATCATATAGTATTTGTCTTTGTCTGACTTATTTTACTTAGCATAATACCTTTAGGTTCAGCCATGTTGTTGCAAATGGCAAGATTTTTTTTTATAGCTGAGTAATATTCCATTGTATGTATATACCACATCTCCTTTATTCAATCATCTATTGATGGACGCTTAGGTTGCTTCCATATCTTGGCTTTTGTAAATAGTGCTGCATTGAACATAGAGGTGTAAATATCTTTTCAAATTAGTGTTTTGGATTTCTTTGGATATATACTTGGAAGTGGAACTTCTGGGAAATAAACTAGTTCTATTTTTAATTTTCTGAAGGAACTCCATACTGTTTTTCATAGTGGCTGCACCAATTTGCAATCCCACCAATAGTACCTGAGGGTTCCTTTTGCCGCATCCTCACTGACACTTGTTTGTTGATTTATTGATAATAGCCATTCTGACAGGTGTGAAGTGGTATCTCATTGTGGTTTTAATTTACACTTCCTGATGATTAGTTATGTTGAGTATTTTTTCATATGTATATTAGCCATCTGTATGTCCTCTTTGAAGAAATGTCTATTCAGGTCCTCTGCCCATTTTTAAATCAGATATTTTTTTGTGTGTGTGAAGTTATATGAATTTATTATAAATTATGGATATTAATCCTTTATTGAGTGTGTCACTGGCAAATATCTTCTATTCAGTAGGTTGTCTTACTGTTTCATTCATAGTTTCCTTTGCTGTGCAAAAATTTTTTAGTTTGTTGTAGTTCCATTTGTTTATTTATTTTTGTTTCCCTTGCCTGAGGAGATATCTCTGAAAATATATTACTAAGAACAATGTCAAATAGTTTACTACCTATGTTTTCCCCTAGGAATTTTAAGTTTTCAGAGCTTACATTCAAGTCATTAATTTATTTTAAATTTAGTTTTCTATAGTGTAAGAAAGTGGTGTAGTTTCCTTTTTTATTTTGCATGTATCTGTCCAGTTTTTCCAGCATAATTTATTGAAGAAACTACCTTTACCCTATTGTATATTCTTGCCTCCTTTGTCATAGATTAATTGACCATATAGGTTTGGGTTTATTTCTGGGCTTTCTATTCTGTTCTATTGATCTATGTGTTTGTTTTTATGCCAGTACCATGCTGTTTTGATTATTACAGCTTTGCCTGGTTTGCTATCAGGCAACATGATACCTCCAACTTTGCTCTTCTTTCTCAAGATTGCTTTGGCTATATAGGATATTCTGTGGTTTCATTTAATTTTTAGGATTATTTGTTCTAGTTCTGTGGAAAATGCCATCTGTATTTTGATAGAGATTATATTGAAACTATAGATTGCTTTGGGTAGTATGGATATTTTAAGGATGTTAATTCTTCATATCTATAAGCATGGTATATACTTCCATTTATTTGTACCTTCTGCAATTTCTATCTTCAAAGTCCTACAATTATCTGGGTAGAGGTCTTCTATCTCCTTAGTTAAATTTATTCCTAGGCATTTTTGGATGCAATTGTAAAGAAGATTGTTTTCTTAATTTATCTCCTCCCCGACTTTATTGAAATATAATAGGCAATTAGTTGCTCATATTTATATTGTACAATTCATTGAGTTTTTTTCAATTATAGTTGGCATAAAAATATATTAGTTTCAGTTGTATAGCATAGTGATTAGAGATCTATATAACACACAGTGATCACCCTACTAAATCTAGTATGCTTTTTCCCCTTACATATTTATTACATTATTAACTATTTTCCTTATGCTACAATTTATATCTCCATGTCTATTTTGTAACTATTCATTTGTACTATTATCCATCTTTAATTAATTAATTAATTAATATTATGGTGAAATTGATTAATGATAATTTCAAGGAAATGATTCAACAATAAGTTGTATATATTTTGCACAGTATGTTCACTGCCCATTGTTAAGATTTCTGTCTGTCACCACATATTTGACCCCTTTTACCACACCTACTCTTTGCTTTCCCTCCCCTCTGTAACCACTAGTCTACCGTCCATGTCCATGACTCTCTGCTTATCTGTCCTGTTCATTTGTTGCTTTTAGGGTTGCATCCCACATGTAAGTGATATCATGTGGTTTTCAACTTTGGTGTCTGTCTTATTTCTCTTAGCATGATTATCTCAGAGTCCATCAAGATTGTCACAAATGCCAGTCTTTCATCCCTTCTTATGACTGAGTAATATTCCTTTGTATATATGTACCACAGCTTCTTTATCCAATCATCTGTTGTAGGACACTACGGTTGCTACTATGTCCTGGACACCATGAATAATGTTGCTATGAACATCGGTGTGCAAATATCTTTTTGGATATGGGTTTCCAAGTCTTTGGGATAAATACCCAGTAGAGGGATTGCTGGATCATATGGAAGATCAATTCTTAGGTTTTTGAGGAAGCTCCTTACTGTTTTCCTTAGTGGCCATACCAATTTTGTCCCACCAGCAGTGTATGAGGGTTCCTTTTCCTCCGCGTCCTCTCCAACACTTGATTTTACTTGTCCTGTTGATAACAGCTATTCTAACAGGTGTGAGATGGTATCTCATTGTGGCTTTGATTTGCATTTTCTTAATAGCTAGTGAGGTTGAGCATCTTCTCATATGTCTGTTGGCCATTTGTATGTCCTCTAGAGAGAAGTGTCTATTCAAGTCCTCTGCCCAAATTTTAATTGGATCATTTGTTTTTTGTTGTTATTGAGTTGTATGAGTTCTTTGTATATTTTGGATCTAAGGCCTTCATTGGAGGCATTGCTTGCAAATACATTTTCCCATTTGGATGGTTGTCTCTTTAGCTTATTGACAGTTTCTTTTGCTGTGCAGAAACTCTTTTTGTTTGATGTAGTCCCATTCTTTTATTTTTGCTTTTGCTTCCCTTGATTTGAGGTCAAATTCATGAAATCCTCTTTAAGTCCAAGGTCCATGAGGTTTGTTGCTGTTTTCCTCTATGCACTTTATTGTTTCTGGTCTTATATTCAGGTTGTTCATCCATTTTGAGTTAATTTTGGTGTGTGGTGATAGACAACAGTCTAGTTTCACTCTTTTGCAGGTGGCTTTCTAGTTTTCCCAGCACCATTTTGAAGAGCTTTTCTCCACTGTGTGTTTTTTGGCTCCTTTGTCAAAAATTATTTGCCTATATAAACATGGGTTTACTTCTGTTCCGCTGGTCCGTGTGTCTTTTTTTCTGCCAATACCATGCCATTTTGATTATTGTTGCTTTGTAGTATAATTCGAAGTTGAGCAGAGTGATGCCTCCAGCCTCATTCTTTTCTCTCAGGATGTAGTCAGAGTATAGGAACGCTATGGATTTTTGAACATTGATTTTGTATCCAGAAACTTTACTGCATTTGCTTATTGTTTCTATTTGTGTTCCTGTGGAGTCTCTAGGGTTTTCTAAATAGAATCATGTCATCTACAAATAGTGACAAAAATAGTTTGTCTTCTTTGTTTCCTATTTGGATGCTTTTTATATCTTTCTCTTGCCTGATAGCACTCACTAGGGCTTCCAATGTTATATTGAATAACAGCGGCTGTAGTGGACAGCCTTGCCTTGTTCCTGATCTCAGAGGATAGGTTTTTAGCTTTTCACCATTAAGTATAATGTTGGCTGAGGATTTGTCATATATGGACTTTATTATGTTAAAGTACTGTCCTTCTATACCAATTTTGTTACATGTTTTGATCATAAATGGATGATGTATCTTGTCAAAGGCTCTTTCTGCATCTATTGATATGAGCTTATGATTCTTATTTTTAATTTGTTTATGAGGTGTATCACATTAGTTTATTTGCATATGTTGAATCATCCCTGTGTCCCTGAAATGAAGCCCACTTGATTAAGGTGTATAAACTTTTTAACATGTTGCTGTATTCGGTTCGCTAGAGTCTTATCTAGGATTTCTGCATCTGTGTTGATGAGAGATATTGGTCTGTAGTTTTCTTTTTTGTGTGTTATCTTTACCAGGTTTGGTATCAGGATAACACTGGCCTCATAAAATTGAGTTGGGAAGTATTGCCTCCTCTTCAATTTCTTGGAAGAGTTGGAGGAGAGTAGGTATTAAATCTTCTTTGAATTAGTGTAGAATTCACTGGTGACACCATCTGGTTCTGCACTTTTACTTTTTGGTAGGTTTTTGATGATTGTTTCAATTTCCACTCTGCTGGTTGGTCTATTTAGATTTTCCAGTTCTTGATTCAGCCTAGGAAGGTTGTATCTTTCTAAGTACTTGTCTATTTCTTCTAAAGGGTTATTAAATTTAGTGTTATATATTTTTTCATAGTGTTCGTGTATTATCCTTTGTATTTCTGCGGTGTCTGTCATAATTTTTCCTCTTTCATTCCTGACTTTGTTCATTTGTGTCCTTTCTCTTTTTCCTTTGGTGAGTCTAGCCAGGGGTTTGTCAATTTTATTAAACTTCTCAAAGAACCAGCTCTTTGTTAACAGCCTTTATTTTTCCTATTTTTTTGTTTGTTTTCAATTTCATTTAATTCTGCTCTAGTTTTGATTATTTCTTTCCTTCTGATTTTAGGTTTCATTTGTTCTTCCTTTACAAGTTTTTAAAGATGAAGCATTAGATTGTTTATTTGGGCTGGTTCTTGTTTCTTGAGGTAGACCTTTAATGATATGAACTTTTCTCTAATGACCGCTTTTGCCATGTCCAAAAATCTTTATACATTTTACTATCATTATTGTTCATTTCTATATATCTCTTGATCTCTCTTTTTATTTCTTCTCTGACTCAGTCGTTCTTCAGGAACTAGCTGTTTAACTCCCATGTATTTGTTGTTCTTCCCACTTTCTTCTTATAGCTGATTTTCAGCTTCGAAGCATTATGATAGGAGAATATGGTTGGTATGATTTCAACCCTCTTACATTTGTTGAGGCTATCTCTGTGTCCCGGTATGTAGCTTATTCCTGAGAATGTTCCACGTGCACTAGAGAAGAATGTATAAGCAGCTGTTTTGGGATGAAAGGCTCTGTAAATGCCAATTATGTCCAATGTGTCACTTAAGGATGTTATTTCTTATTGATTTTCTTTTTGGATGATCTGTCCATATCTGACAGTGGGTATTCAGATTCCCTACTATGATAGTGTTTTGGTCTGTTTCTCCCTTAAGTTCTGTTAGTAATTGCTTTACATATTTTGGGGCTCCCTGATTGGGAGCATAGGTATTAATAGGTGTTATATCTTCTTGGTGCATGATTCCCTTTATCATTTCAAGTATCCCTCAGTACCTTTTTTATTCTGAAGTGTACTCCATCCAATATTAGTATTGCCACTCCTACTTTTCTCTGAATACCATTTGTTTGAAACATCATTTTCCAATGTGAGTCTATATTTCTCTTTGGAACTGAGGTGTGTCTCCTGGAGGCAGCATATGGTTGGGTTTTGTTTTTTGATCCAATCTGCAACTCTGTGCCTTTATATTGGTGAGTTCAGTCCATTTACATTTAGGGTGATTATTGGAATATGCTGTTTTCCTATAGTTATTTTATCTTTTGCTTTCTGATAGCTTGGTGTTTTCATTGCTTCCTTATCCTGTGTTCCTTTTTTTTGTTTTGTTTTGTTTTTCGTTGGGTTTTGTGTATTTTCCCTCTAGTCCTTCTTGTTTTATGTTATATTCTTTGTTTCTGCATCTTGGCATGTGGTAACTATTAATAATATGCACAGAATAATTATATAGATATAGATATCAATTTTCATCTTTGTGTGCCTTATCTCCATTCCCCTTTGTGGTTTTGGATATTTGAATCCTCTCCTTTTCAGTCATTGTTGTCTCAGTCTGTCCCTACGTATGCTGAATGTTCATTACTATCTTGTAATAGCAAATCTTTTTTTATTGTTTAAGGTTATAATGCCCTGTTCTTAATAAAGGTTGCACTCCTCGGCTTCTATCTGCCTGCTAGTTGCCTTACTCATAGTTATGTATTTTTTTAAGTGAGCTGACCCCTTTCAGTATTTCCTTATAGTAGAGAATTCCCTCAATTTTTCTGTCAGGAAAGGTCTTAATTTCTCCTCCATATATAAAGGAGAGCTTTACTGTATACACTCTTTTTGCTGGTAGTTCTTTTCATTTAATAGTTTGAATATTTGATTCCATTTCTTTCTGGTTGTGCTGAGAAGTAATAATCTAATGGGTTTTTCTTTCTAGGTTACCAACTTCTTTTCCCTGGCTGCCCTGAGAATGCTTTCTTTGTCTTTGATTTTTGATAATTTTAAAATAATGTCTTGGAGAAGGCCTTTGGGTTGAAATAATTGGGTGTTCCATTGACTTCTTGAATTCCAAGCTGTAGTTCATTCCTTAGATTTGGGAAATTCTCAACGATTTGTCTGAAAATGCTTTTTTCTCTGCTCTTTTTTCCTTCTCCCCTTCAAGAAAACACATTATTCTTATGTTTCCTCTCCTGATGGTATCAGCTAATTCTTGTATTTCTCTCATTATTTTTTATTCTTCAGTTTCTCTCTTCTTCCTTCTGATTTACTTCGAGATTTCTGTCTTTGATATTACTGATACTTGCCTCCATTTCGTCGATTGTATTTCCCAAGCTTACTATTTTATTTTTCATCTCTTTTACTGTGGTCTTCATCTCCAGAAGTTCTATTTAGTTCTTTTTTAGGGTTTCAATTTCATTGCTAAGAAACTCATTCTGCTGATCTAGTTGTTTTTTTCAATTCCTGGAATTGTTGATATGAATTGTTTTGGATCTCACTGAGTTCTTTCAGAAGTACCATCTTGAATTCTCTGTTATTTAAGTCACATATTTCTATGTCTTAAAGCTTATTTTCTGGAGATTTCTCTTTTTCATTCTGATCTGTCTTGTCACCTTGGTTGTTCATGATGTTTAATGGACTACTTCTCCATCTGGGAATTAATGGAAGTGTATTCTGCTTTCCCCCACCCCCACCAAAAGAAGTTGTACTATATAAAGTTTTCCCTTAGAAACGCCTATTTCTAAGAAGGTGTTTTTCTTTTGGTTCCCAGTGGGTGGTGTCTAAGCCTCTTAAATCCCTGCTTTATATGAAGCCTTAATAATGCCTTTTTTTATTATAAATATTCAGTCATGCTCGCTACCCTTAGTCTCAGTCCCTGTCAGTGTTAACGACAGTTCCATGGTGTTTGGTCTTGGAGGATACTGGGGGAGGAGCCCTCTAGGTTGGAAGATGGGGGGTGCAGCTCAGCATTTGCAGCCACGATTGGTAATAATCAGCTATTGCTTCTCTTCCATCCCTACTTCTCTTCTTTCTGCCCTGATCCCTAGGCATTGCCGCTGCGTGGAGCTCAGGGCTCCCAGGCAGGGCTCTTCGGTAAACCCACCACACTTTCTCTCCTCCCCCTCCTCCTATAGGGAGCTCCAGCAGCTTCAAGAGGCAGCTTCTTTGTTTCTCTCTGTCTGCTGCCTGACTCCCATGGTTCTGGCCTGTGGTAACTCTTATTTACAGATTCCTTGCTCAGTTGTGCTGGTGTGCATGTCAGGTATGTTTTATTGAGTTTTACATGTTCAGCTTATTGTTATTTCATGGGGAGAGATCTGGGGACATCTCTCACTCTGCCATGTTTCTGATGTCACTCGATATTTCAAAATATAATTTTTGTTTGCTTCCCTTTCCTCTCATAGTCCCACATTAACAGCCAATTTTTTCTGCTTATGCCTCATGCTCTGCTTATGAGAGCATGTGAGAGCAAAAACCAGGGGGGAAATGAGAAGCTTCTTCTGCCTTTTGAAGTTCAATTGCCTAGGCCCTTAATAAAACAGAAAGAACTAGCACCCTGGACAAGAAAGTGAAGAAAATATCTTGGGTAAAGCCAGGCTTGCCATTGGCATTACACCAACATATAAGAGCCAGAGGGAAAGCAATAAGAGCACAGATGTTGGTGGGTTTTGTCTTCAGGGACATGAGTATAGAGATAGCAAAACTTTCAAGTAGTTTTTCGATATTGATGGCAGTGGGGCCCCACTCCTATATATGGGTAGAGCCTCAGGAAGGAGACAAAGCCTCTGAAAGAGAAAATGACTACAAAGTGTAGCCTATTTTGGAGGCAGCTAGAACTTTGGATAGTGGCACACTTTTTCATGCTATTCTCAGGCCCAAAAGCAGCAGAACAAGCTTACGTGTCCAAGAGTGACCCAGAGATAGTAAAGAGATTCTAATCCTAAAGAGATCATGCAACAATGAACCAAGTAATAGATATTTCAGTGGATACTTGGGCGGCCATTTAATAACAAGGGCCACTTCCTACAGTGCTTTGGCAAATGCATATAAGACACTCTCCCAGAATTTAGGCAATCCCTGGGGAAAGGAGGAACAATACCATCAAATAGACTGAAACTAAGTGTCTGGGACTCCAGTAGAATTGGGGATGGCTGCAAACAGAAATGGGGGTATATTACAGAAAAACAAGGTTATGTTTCTTGTATACCTGAGCTTATACACTAAGATAAAATCTCCAGTCCCAGACAAGTAAAAGCTAATAAAGTTCATCATCACCAAATCGGTATTATAAGAAATGTTAAAGGGACCTCCTTTTCTTAGCGGCTATTCATTATTATTATTATTATTATTATTATTATTATTATTATTACTAGTACTACTATTTTATATTAGCTTCAAATATACAGTACAATGGTTAGACATTTATATAATTTATTAAGTGATCCCCCCAATTCCTCTAGCACCCATCTGGTACTACACACAACACTTACAATAATATTGACTATATTCCCTATACTGTACTCTACATCCCATGACTATTTTGTAACTGCTAATTTGTACTTTTTCATTCTTTCACCTTTTTCACCCAGCGCCCTAATAGCCCTGCCTTCTGGCAAACACCAGTTTGTTCTCTGTATCTGTGAGTCTCTTTCATTTAGCTTGTTCGTTTCCCTTGTCCCTTAGGTACGGACATAAGTGAAATCATATGGTATTTATCCTTCTGTGTCTGACTTATTTCATTCAGCAGGATACCAACTAGGTCCATCCATGTCATTGCAAATGGTAAGATTTCGGGTTTTTTTTGTTTTTGTTTTTGTTTTTTTATGGCTGAGTAATATTCCATTGTATATATGTACCAGAACTTCTTTATTCAATCGTCGTCCATCGATGGACACTTAGGTTGCTTCTGTATCTTGGCTACTGTGAATAGCACTGCAGTGAATCCAGGGGTGCGTAGATCTTTATGAATTAGTTTTTTGGATTTCTTTGGATAAATACCCAGAAGTAGAACTGCTGGGTCATAAGGTATTACTACTTCTAATTTTCTGAGGAACCTCCATATTGTTTTCTATAGTGGCTGTGCCAATTGGCAATCACACCAATAGTGTATGAGGGTTCCCTTTTCTCCATGTCCTCGCCAACACTTGTTGTTTTTTTGTTTATTAATGATAGCCAATCTGACAGGTTTGAGGTGATATCTCACTGTGGTTTTTATCTGCATTTCTCGGATGATTAGTGATGTTGAGCATGTTTTCATATGCCTATTGGCCATCTGTACTTCCTCCTTGGAGAAATACCTATTCAGGTCCTCTATCCATTTTTTAATTGGATTTTGTTGTTGTTGTTGAGTCGTATGAGTTCACTGTAAATTTTATCCCTTGTCAGATGTATCATAGGCAAATATCTTCTCCTGTTCAGTAGGTTGTCTTTTCATTTTGTTGATGGTTTCCTTTGCTGCTGTACAAAACACATTTTAGTTTGACGTAGTCCCATTTGATTATTCTTTCCCTTGCTTGAGGAAATATATTCAAAAGATTTGGCTCCCAAAAGTCAAGACCAATTTGCCTTCATGTGGGAAAGAAGACAATGGACTTTTATGGTATTACCCCAAGGCTACTTATATAGCCCAACAATTTGCCATGGGTTGGCCTGGACCAGACTGGCAACAGTGGTATTGTTTTATTATATTGATGATATTGTGTTAACCTCTGCTTCTCTTACAGATTTAGAATGAGTGATGCTGGTGCTGTTGTAGCATCTGAAAACATGTGGCTGGGTATAAATGCAATCAAGGTTCAAGAACCTGGCTTATCTGTCAAATTCTTGGGTGTTGTCTGGTGGGGTAAGATGAAATTTATCCCTGATGCTATAATTGATAAGATACAAGCGTATTCATGACCCACTACAGTTAAAGAATTGCAGAGTTATGTGGGTCTTTTGGGGTACTGGAGAGTGTTTGTGCTCCACCTAACACAGCTAGCACGGCTGTTGTATGGCCTGATCAAGAAGGGAAGCTATCCATACTCACTGATACGTGGTATGGAGATGGGTCAAGTAGAGGTCAGGGAGCCAAGTGGGTAGCTATAGGTGTGCAACCAGCTACTGACCATACCAGTTACTGACTGTATTTGGTATGATACAGGTACAGGTTAAAGCAGCCAATGGACTGAAAGTTGGGCAATATTTAAAGGCCTAATGTTATGGTTGCCTACATGGAAATGCAAAAGCTTGCTAGTGGGCCAGAGAACGTTGTGGGGACAACCCATGTGGCAAGACTTGTGGGAGATAGGACAGGAAAAGGACGTAAATGTTTATTATTTTATGGGTCATACCCCCTTGGTAACTTCAGGAAATGATGAGGCAGATGGCCTCTCATGTGTGCAATGACTAGAAAAGGCTCCTGCCACTGACGTGGTACACTGGCTCCACAGATGATTGCAGTACATGGGTGCCAAAACTATGTGGACAGTGAAGCAGCAATGGAAACTGCCCTGGAGTGGGAAGATGTCACAGATGCTTTGTGCCAAGTGTCTAGTATGCAGCTGGGAAACACTGCATCTTTGCTGCAGGAAATGGGAACATGCACAAGTAACAAGAGAAGGGGCCCATTAGCCATGTGGCATATAGATTATATAAGACCACTTCCAAAAGCTCAAGGGAGCATCGTATGCCCTTACAGCAGTAGACATGACTACCAGGTTGTTGTTTGCATGACCCTGTGACCCTGTGCGGCTGCATGGGCAGGCCTGACTTTTACTTGGCGCTGGGTCTGAGCTCACCTAGGAGGTGGAGGCTGCCTCCTAGTGGCATGTTGTTGTTCTCTGTATTATTGTTGTGGCATATGTGTAGAGTTCTGCCCTCCTGCAGCGATCATGTGCCAAGCCTCTAACAGGTGTATGGGAGGAACCCTGAAGCAGTGGAATGTATGGAGAAAGAAAGATAACTGTAGTCAGGCTCCCCCCACACCTATAGCTAACTTCCCAGCAGAAGAAAAATTAGCACTTCTCCCCTTATGTAACCATGTGCCCGGTATGCATGCATGGGCTTCTAACTTGGCAGTGTGCCACTATTATTTAGCTGGTATATAAAAGGTGCTGCCACCATGTGAGAAGGAGCTGTGCCTTTGCTGGATAACACTGCCACCCTGAGAGGTGGGCTGTGCCCTTGCTGGAATAAAGAGCTATGTTACAGTTGCCTAAGCTCTCAGCATTTTCTTCTAACTGCCAAGTCTTGCACCCCTTGCCTCAGAAACCTGAATCTGCAGCAACACACAATTCTAACAGTTTTTGTGTGTGTGTGTGTGTGTGTGGAATCTTCAGAGTTCTCTCTATATAGTATCATGACATCATCATGACAGTTTTACTTCTTCCTTTCCAATTTGGATGCCTTTTATTTCTTTTTCTTGTCTGATTGTTGTGGCTCTGACTTACAAAACTATGTTGAATAAAAGTGGTGAAAATGGACACTCTTGTCTTGTTCCTGATCTTAAAGATAAAGCCTTCAGCTTTTCACCATTGAATATGACATTAGCTGTGGTTTTGTCATAAATGACCTTTATTATGCCGAGATGTGTTCCCTCTATTTCCACTTTGCTGAGAGATTTTTTTTAACTCATATATGGATTCTGTCTTTTGTCATATCTCTTACATTTCTAATTATATGTTTTTGGGTTATCTCTCTTTTTCTCTTGATAGGTCTGATTAAAGGTTTATCCATTTATTTATCTTTTCAAAAAACCAGTTCTTGGTTTCACTGATGTTTTGTATTGTTTTCTAGACTCTATTTCATTTATTTCCACTCTGATCTTTATCATTTCCTTCCTTCTATTCACTTGGATTTTATTTGCTGTTATTTTTCTAGTTTTTTTTTAATGAGGTGTCAAAGTTTAAAAAGACTTCTTTAAGAAGAAAAATTATAAATATGAATAATAAAATAGAAAAAATTCCATACAATAATAAACTTAAAATGGTTTAAAGACTTAAATATAAGACCCAAAACAAAACTTCTAGAAGAAAATAAAGGCAGTAAACACTCTGGTATTGCTTAGTAATATTCTTGTGGATATATCTCTCAAGCAAGAAAAAGAATAATCAAATGGGACTACGTCAAACTAAAATGTGTTTTGTACAGCAGCAAAGGAAACCATCAACAAAATGAAAAGACAACCTACTGAACAGGAGAAGATATTTGCCTATGATACATCTGACAAGGGATAAAATTTACAGTGAACTCATACGACTCAACAACAACAACAAAATCCAATTAAAAAATGGATAGAGGACCTGAATAGGTATTTCTCCAAGGAGGAAGTACAGATGGCCAATAGGCATATGAAAACATGCTCAACATCACTAATCATCCGAGAAATGCAGATGAAAACCACAGTGAGATATCACCTCAAACCTGTCAGATTGGCTATCATTAATAAACAAAAAAACAACAAGTGTTGGCGAGGACATGGAGAAAAGGGAACCCTCATACACTATTGGTGTGATTGCCAATTGGCACAGCCACTATGGAAAACAATATGGAGGTTCCTCAGAAAATTAGAAGTAGTAATACCTTATGACCCAGCAGTTCTACTTCTGGGTATTTATCCAAAGAAATCCAAAAAACTAATTCATAAAGATCTACGCACCCCTGGATTCACTGCAGTGCTATTCACAGTAGCCAAGATACAGAAGCAACCTAAGTGTCCATCGATGGACGACGATTGAATAAAGAAGTTCTGGTACATATATACAATGGAATATTACTCAGCCATAAAAAAACAAAAACAAAAACAAAAAAAAACCCGAAATCTTACCATTTGCAATGACATGGATGGACCTAGTTGGTATCCTGCTGAATGAAATAAGTCAGACACAGAAGGATAAATACCATATGATTTCACTTATGTCCGTACCTAAGGGACAAGGGAAACGAACAAGCTAAATGAAAGAGACTCACAGATACAGAGAACAAACTGGTGTTTGCCAGAGGGCAGGGCTATTAGGGCGCTGGGTGAAAAAGGTGAAAGAATGAAAAAGTACAAATTAGCAGTTACAAAATAGTCATGGGATGTAGAGTACAGCATAGAGAATATAGTCTATAACATTGTAATAACTATGTATGGTGTCAGATGGATACTAGACTAATTGGAGGATCACTTTATAAGTTATATAAATGTCTAACCCCTATGTTGTACACCTGAAACTAATATTAAATGTCAACCATAACTGAAAAGTAAAATAATAATTTAAATAAAAGATAATACCTCCATAAGAATTAAGGGAGGGGAGAAGTTGGAAACTAGCAAATTTTGGCTAGGAAACTGGATAGATAATGGTGCCATTCATAGGTGTGTGGAATAAGAGCGGCAAACTGAGTGGAAAATGTTGACTTTAAGGTTTGGACATGCTGAAGTTGAGATGCTGATGGGACAACTAAGGGTATGTCAGGAGGCAGCTGAATAATTATGACTGACATTCAAGAGTAAGTTCTACCTGAAAATATAGATTTTGGCATCAGCGACCTATACACATTTTAGCTAATAGATGAGTAGGTAATCAGTGTTGTTACATACTCAGTATATGCTGGACGCTGCTGTAAATATTTCATGCAGATTAAGCAATTTAATCTTCAAATAACTCTATGAGGCAGGTACTACTATTTACCCCATTTTTTAAAACATATTGAAGAAACATTTAAATGTTCTAGGCCTCATGGTTAGTAATCAGAGGAATCAGAAAATAACTCAGAAAATCTATATCTGCACAGATAGTAGTCCCCCTTATCCACTGGAGATATATTCCAGGACCCCCAGTGGATGCCTGAAACTACAGATAGTACCAAACTCTTTATATATTATGTCTTTTCCTATACATATATACATATGATAGTATAATTTATAAATCAGGCACAGTAAGAGATGAACAACTAATAAAATAGGTATAATAATGATATACTGTAATAAAAGTTATGTGAATGGTTTGGGCCATTATTAAGTAAAATGAGGGTTACTTGAACACAAGCATTTTGATACTACAACTGTCAATCCAATAACTGAAACATCTACTAATTGACTACTAGGCATGCAGCATATACAATGTAGATACACTGGACAAAGGAATGACTCATTTCCTGGGCTAAATAAAGTGAGATGGCATGAGATTTCATCATGCTACTGAGAACAGTGGGCAATTTAAAACTTACAAATTGTTTATTTCTGAAATTTTCCATTTAATATTTTCAGAACACTGTTCACCACGGGGAACTCAAACCACAGAAGGTGAAATTGCATACAAGAGGGACTACTACATAATAACCACCATGCTATAAGCAACACTATAAATAAAGAGAATAAAGGAACACTAGAGGAAAAAGAGAATGAGAAGGAGCTGTCAAGAGGAAAACCAGAAAAGCATTGTATCATGAAACGTAAAGGAGGAGAGAACTTTAAGGAAGTGATTGAAGGTATTGAGCTTGCAGGAGGTTAAATAACTGATTATGCCTATGAAAAAAAAAAAAAAGAGGCCCACTGGAGTTAGCAAGTAGGAGATCATAATGACTAAGAGATTTCCTGATGTCTGACAGGTAGAGGCATGAGGATGCTGCACAGATGGAGAGGTGGGGAAATATAGTATGCACAATTCTTCCAAGAGAACTGTGAAGAGGAGAGAGCTATAACTTAAGCTAAAAACTTTCATTTTTTAAAGGGGAACAATTTGGAGACTACTATAGGTCAAAAGAAAAGTCCGTAGAAAATGAAAGTTTTAAAGACATAGGACTCTGAACCTGTGACATTGACTTTGAATGTGATGAGAATGAACCCTGAACAGAGACATTTTCAATCCACGATTTCTAACCTCAGATGGCCCTTGATGCTGCCTAGCAGCCCTACCATTATTTCCACAGTCCATTCACTTTCCCATTCACTAGTGGTTCTCAAAGGGCATCCCTAGACCAGAAGCTTCAACATCACATAGAAACTTGTCAGAAATGCAAGTTCTCAGGCCCACCCAAGACCTCCAGACTCAGAAATTCTGGATGGGGCCTTCACAGATTTTCTGGGTGATTCTGATACATTATCAAGTTTGAGAACCACTGCCCTAAATGACTAGTTTATAACTCTTCTTCTCTCTCTAAATCTCCAAACTTCCTCCTTCATCCTTGATTCAATCTCAGCTGACCTTGCTGCCTAATTCAATGAGAGAAAAAGACCGCCAGGAGAAAATCTCCACCAGTTTCTACCACAATCATTCACCTCTCTGCACGTGTGCCCAAATATTGTGACTTCTCTCTCCTTCCTTTAGATGAACTCTTTGTGCCCCTAACCAAGCCAGGCCCTCACTCTGTACTGGATCCCATCTCTTCTCACCTCAAGGACATTGATTCAGCTACTCTCCTCTCTCTCCAACATCATCCTCACCCTCTACTAGTTCTTTCTCAGCAGCATAGATATAGTTATTTTTCCCATTTAAAAAATATTTTTGGGTAGCTCCATAGTGTAATGGTTATCATGTCTGCTTTACACGCAGAAGGCCCTGGGTTCCCACCCCAGGTGGAGCCACGGACCATACCCCAGTGTGCCAGGCCCCAGGTGCGCCAGGCCCCCCAAGTGCTCCAGGGGAGCCAGTTCCTGGGGGTGCCAAGCCCAAATGTGTGAGAAGAGATGCCCCGCCTTCAGAGATCCAGTTCTTAAGGGGAAAAGGCAACATCCATAAGTCAGGGATTCAAGTGGGCGGGGGGATGCTAATTAATGAGGGGGACAATGATAATAATAATAAAATAAATAAAAATAAAAAATATTCTTGACCCCACTTCTCCTTTTACCTCCCACCCAATACTTCTCCTTTCTCTACCACAAAACTCCTTCAGAATTCTCTATACAGCACTGTATCCATCCCTCTCCTCTCATTCTTTCTTGAATCCACCCACAATCAAACTTTCACCCTACCACCACCAAAATCATTCTTGTCAAAGTCACCAACAACCTTCTAAATCATCAGACTCATCTTATTCAACCTGTATGCAGCTTTTAACACAATTGATCTTTCTTTCCTCCTTGGTAAGTTTCCTTCTCTTAGCTTCCAGCATACTACCATCACCTGGATTTGCTTTTCCTCTACTTTGCTGACCATTCCTCAGTCTCTTTGATAGTTCCTACTCATTTCTAAAATCAATTAATATTGGAAAGCGCCAGGATACAACTCTTCTATTTATACTTGCTCCCTTGGTGATCTCTTCTGACCTCATGGCTTTAAATAACATCCATATGATGATGACTCAATTTTATATCTTCAACACAGACCTTGCCTAACTTGTATGGCCAGTTGCCTTCTTGACATCTTGATGTGTCTGATAGACATATCAAACTTAATATGTATTAAACCAACCTCCTGACCTCCCACCATCCCAAAATTTACTCCTTCCACAACCTACACCTTCTCAATGTTCAGGCCAAAAATTTCCCCCTTTCTCTCACAGCAGACCCTGTTGGCTTTACATTCAAAATATGCCCAGAATCCAACTACTTCTCACCACACTAACCCAAGCCATCATCATCTCTCACCAGATGATTGCAATGATCTCCTAAATGGTCTCCTGCTTCTAGTCTGGCTCTCTTCAGATCTGTTCTCCATTCAGCAGCTAAAAAAATTCCATTAAAAAAAAAGAAAAAGTCAGACCATACCTTACACATTCCATATGCCACTCCCTGCTTTATTTGCCTCTATAGGTATCACTGCCACCTAAAATACTATATATTTCACTTACTTATTGTGTTTCTGCTTCTACTAGAATGTAAGCTACTTGAAGAATGTTGCCTGTTTATTCAATGCTGTATCCCTGATACCTAGAAGAGCTCCTGGCTCGTTCAACAGCCACATGTAGAACGTGATCAAATGAGGGCTCTAAGGAAACAAAGGGTTGAGATCTGGAAGGGATTGCCCCTGAACAAGAAGAGATACACCTCTTCTAATCTTGAGCAAAGTTAAGAATGAATTTAGGTATGTTTGTAGGCAGAAATTTAAGTATTTCCCTCCTGACTGCCCCTAGTTTCTCTAGGAAATAGAAGACAGTGAGGGACTTCGGGAGAGTGGTAATGGAAAGAAACACCAGCTGTGAAGAATGGGAGAGGGTGCTAAGGAACCCAGAGCACTCCCACAGATAGAGTAGGCAGCTGGGGATGGGGACCTGGCGCACTGGTTCTATTTTTCTCGGACTGATGGTCCCGGTAAAATGGAAAACCTAGATTTGCCTTGACACCAATCTACCTGGCTGTGTTGTTTTCTTAACTACCTACGGGGAGGAGGAAAAGGTTATAAATAACGAATGAGAGCTGCAAAAGTTCAGGTTCTCAGTTTTTTCTTGAAAGATCAAAGAGAACGCCTTCTCCTGACTCTGCTTCCTTTTGTTTGCCCACTCAAGGCGTCTTTCCCAATCACTGGTCTCACGTTAGTAAGATGAGCGGTGGACCTCAGAGTGGAGGAGGAGAAGGAGCTGAAGAACAGGCCCTCTCCCAGACCCTCCCTGAAAACCGAAGGTCCGTCTACACGCCCGCCCCGCGGATCCCGGGCCTTCTCCCACGCGTCCCCCCTCTTCCCTGCTGCCTCCCGGCCGCCCCGGGTGTCCCGTCCCTGCCGCCTCCCAGCGTGCTCCCCCCGCCGCGCTCGCGCGCTCTCCGTCCGCGCGGCTCTGCGAGCGAGTCTCCAGGGAGACCCAGGGGCGCCGGGCACCGAGACGCCACAAAGGCCGCCAGCCAGTGGCCGCGACGCGCCCCCGTGACGCGGCCGCGGGGAGGGCCCGGCCTGCCCGGGAAGCCCGCGAGGGGGCGCCGATCCCGGGCGGTCCTCCCGGGCCCGCGGCCGAGGCGGGGCGAGGCGGCGGGGGCCGAGGCCGCGAGCCCTCCGCGTCCGCTGCTGCTCGCCGCGCCCGCGCCGGCCCGACGCTCCCGCCGCTCGGCGCCGGTGCCCGGCTCGACGCGTCCCGCCGCCAAGAGCAGGTACGTGCCACCTGTCGGAGGCGGGGGGGAGGGACGCGGAGGTCGGCGCCGTTCGAGGACCCCAAAGCGCGGCGCCGACGACAGCCCGGGCGGGATGGGCACTAAGATGCGAAGCAGGTGCCGGCTGCGCGGGGGCGCCGCCGCCGCGGGGCCGGCCGTGTGGGGGCCCGCCAGCTGACAGCCCAGGGCGCCAGGAAGAGCCATCTGTGTGCTGGTCAGTGTGTTCCACGGAAACGCCGCTTTGGCAGGTCCCGGTCTCTGTGCCCTCGCTGGGATGTGGCATGAGTGTGGCATGAGCATGGACACCAACAACCCCTTCCTCACATGTGCGTGCAGCTCATTCACTCCCTCCTCCAAAGCCCCCAGGGGCAGCCACCTCGGGTCAGTTTGTCAAAGGGTCAGCAGTCAGGTGGAAGGGGAGATTTTCCACCAATCCCAAATCAGAAAGAGGCATCTTTGAAAGTCTCACCAATCCCAAACCAGAAGCAGGCGCGGTGCTCCAAGGCGAGTGACTGAGCCAAGGGAAGCCCTCGCCAACCCACGCTAGCTGTCCTCTGAGGAAGGAACACCTTCTTCCCAACCTGGCTGCTTCTAGAATGGGCTGAGTTGGACATTGTGGTGATGCTCACTTCCCCAGGCATGGGCATGAAAAGGTCCCCCAAGTTAGACCCCTTAAAGGGGAAGGAAGGAGAGCTGGTTGTGCTGGCATCCCCCATTCCTTTGATGATGTAGATGCATGCCAAACTGGAGTCATCACAGGCTCTGGAATGAGGACCAGGGACAAGGGCGTCCCTGAAGTGCATCATCAAGACACAAGCTTAGTCAGTATAGCCTCTGCTGAGACAGGGTGGAGATGCTATCTTGGGGACTCTCTGTCTACCAAGAGAGCCGTAGAGAAAAAAAAAAACTAGGAGTTAGCAAGTGAACCAAGATTTGAGAGGTTAAGAATCCTTCTCCTTCCTCCTATGACCCTGTCTAGCCCAGTTCTGTGGCCCTAGAATCTTGAGCACTCCTACAGGTAGAGTGGAGCCACCCCAAAGCAGCCAGGCTTTCTCCTGGTAGGCTGGGAGAAGCCACACTTGCTATATTATTCTAGGCAAACAGGAAATGAACCTAAATGGGCCTGCCCCTTCTCAGCTGAGTGGGCTAGACAGCTGGGAATGTAGCACACCTCATTTGCCCTCGCAGGTTATGGGACATGGACTAGCTCAAAAAAGGAGAGAGCTGTTTGGAATAAGAACAGGGCGCTCTGAGGGGTAGACCAGAAGCCCTTTTCTTCCTAAGACTGTTTAACTGGGAGGTGCTGCTACAAATACTACCACTAAGTATAATAAGTGTACGTATTCGATAAAATAATAATTCTTGCTACATGCCAGGAAATTTACAAACATTATTTAATTTAATCCTCACAACCGTGAGGTATAGAGTTTATGTCTATTACTGTGTTTGTTCAGATTAAATAATTAAGGTTCAAATAGCCTAAGTAATTTGCTTACTATTTCGGAGCCAATAAAAGGGAAAGAACTAGAATACAAGCCCAGACCTAGAAGTTCATTATAAAAGATTTTGGACTAGAAACCTGACAGCTGGTCCCCCCCGCAACCCCACCTCTCATGATTTGTGTGCCCTTGAGCAAGCTGCTGTCCATCTCGATGTCTTTTCCATCTCAAAAGTAAAGGAGTTGGATTAGCACTGTGCCTTCTTCTCTAATTCTGTGACTGATACCTCCTTCTCCATATTTTTCCTCAATTCCAGCCTTGTTCCTCCACCCTCTTCCCAGTTGTTTCCCCTTGGATCCTCCCTCTGTTCCACTTCAAAATGTCCCCATTCAAAGGGTTCTCTAGCATCTCCTTACCTGGCACCATCCCATCAGGGCAGCCCCTCGAGGAAAGGCCTGTCACTGTCCCTTTAATTCTCCACGGGTTTGGAATGCAAGTGAATTAAGCTAGCCATCTCTGTGAGGTCAGATAAGATACTATATATATCAGAGTCAGTAACCTGAGATCCGGATTACCCAGCCCAGAGTCAGACTCCAGCCTTCCAGTTCACCACTGCCTCTCCACTGCGCTTCTGGCTCTGCTTGGGGAAGGAGAAGCCTCCAGATCCTGTCCATTGCCCCCGGACACAGGTCAGTAGCTGCTCTGTTAGTATCTGAGCTTCACAGTGTCAGTGAACAGAGGGCCCTGGACTGTCTGTTTAGGGGAACATTTGAGAGGTCGCCCCACCAGGTCTAATGGGTGCTGTGGGCAAGACAGAAGGCTCAGCCCAAGGACAGAGGAAAGATGAAGTCCTGGAGGAGAGGAAGAAAGCTTCTCTTCTCTGGAGAGGGGACGCCAGGAGAGTTCCTGGACAGAGGGGGCTGGAAAAGGGAATTTAAGGATTCCAACACTGCCTTGGGGCCCATTTCACTGCCTTTTCTTGGCAGTGTAGAGATACCTATCCCCTCCCAACTCCAAATCAAGAAGCACCCAATAGACACACTACCCTTGGGCCTACCAGTCAGGATTCTTACTTTCTTCTTTTCTACCAGTCAGGATTCTTGCTCTAATCTCCAATCTGTTTTACTTCTTCTCCTACCCCTCTCCCAGCCCTTGGGCAACTACTAGGAGCAAGACAGAGATGGATCCAAATTCCCTTGGATGAGCCCCAGCCAAGGCATGCAAAACAACTAGGCACAAAACTGATGGGTCAGTGGGTGCCAGCCCATGAGAAATAGGGCTAGTGACAGGCTGGAGGGGAGGGCGCAGGCTGAGGCTCCTAGACAAACTCTTAGACTATGTGAGGACAAATATCCTGCTCCACCCACAATCCTCCACTCTACCTGCATCGTCCACACCTGCCAGGACATCCCTCAACCCTGAACTTGACACTTGTGCCCAGACAGTGCCTGAGCAGCTGAGAGTGAGGGCCGGAGAGTGTAGATAAAGGGAGACAGGGCCCCTCTCTCAGCCCTTCACGTCAGCACATCAGCAGTGCCTTTTTCCTTCATTGTTGGCAAGTGGCTGTGAGAAGCTCTGACATCACTACTATGAAGGTTCCCAAGCACCTGACAGTAATGGCTGGTTCTCCCCTACTCACCTGTCCTGGACACCTGGGCATGAGGGAAGGGACTGAATCCTATTGAGGCATGCCTCTGAAAATCACCTAGAGACTTTCTATCCAGGAAATGGCAAAGCCACAGAAGCTGGCATGCCTTCACCCCAGAAAGCAGAGCCAACTTGGGCAGAGAGGATCCCGGAAGGCTGCTGGGATGTGGGGCATTACCCATCCCCTACCCTGGGGGCCAGGAGTGCCTGGGATTCCTGGGGAGCAAGTCCATCTCCTGGCTGGGCTGGTTGGGGAGCCTTTCACATGAGCAATAGGAAATGACAGTGGCTGATAGTAAGGGAGGTTGGCTTCCCTAGGGGGACAGGGTTCATTTTAACACCTGACTCACCCAGCCTGGGTACCTTGTGGAGCTAGCCGAGCTGCAGCAAGGGTAGGAAGCTGGAAGCTATGTCCATAACCAGGCCTCAGGCCAAAGGCCCTGGCTGGAGCTAGTGCCAGGAGGCATGTAGAAGCTTGGCACCACAGATGAAATGGAGGCCTCCTGGGCCATCTCTCAGCTGGTATTAGTATTGTTCTGGGGCTCAGGTTGCACCTGGCTTCCCTTTCATTCCCCTGCAGTGGAAATTCAGAAGGGCTGCTCCTGCAGAAGTCTGTACTTACCATGCTGTTGCCTAGACAATGATGCCTGGATGCCCCAACCCTATACCTCAGGAGAGGGCAGGGTAGTACGAAGTGGGAGGCTTGCCTTCAGGGAGGCTGTTAGAAGACAGAACACAGCTCTGCCACTCTTCCCATCATGACCTTGGGAAATCCACATCACTTCCACAAACCCTAGTTTCCTTATCTGCAAATGGGCATAATAATAGCACCTACTGCTTAGAGCAGTTGCGAGGATTAAATAAGTTAATCACAGTGTCCCAGAAGTCTTAGTGCAATTTGAAGCTTTAATAACTTCAGAAATATGAACGTTAAATGCTTCATTTGGATGTTTCATTATTTAAATTTCTTGTCTAGTTTTTAAATTTGGAATAAGAATATTTTTAATTTCAATTTAATGTGAAAAATTAAAACTTTAAATGATGTTTGTAAGTTTAAGGTATTTATTCTTCCAAAAAAGAATTAAAGTTTAAAACTGCACTGAGACTTTGGAGACACTCTGTATGAGCACACTTAGAAGAGGACCAGGCATGTGGCAAGGGCTATCTGAGTGCTGGAGTTGGGGCTGCATGTGAAGTACTCAGCGTGATACCTCGTCCAGAGGTGTTCTATACCTGCTGGCAGGGTGATTGTGCTTCACTCACACGTCCTACCAGGAAGCTGAATACTCTGTGAAGAAGAATGCTGCTGCCTGACCCAAGAGGGGGAAATTGAGCAAAGTGGAAGAGTGGAGATGGCACGAAGGAGGAGCTTGGCAGGTGGACAGCCCCTGTTGTCTGAGGTGGCAGCACCTGGGGAGGTGCCTCCTAGAGTCACATGCCTGCACTTGCCAGCTCTGGATAAACAATGAAAAGGAGCCAGGCATTAGGGGCCCCACACTGGGCAGGGAGGAGGTAGGGAGATCCCAACCAATCGGTTTGCCTTACACTGCCCCTTGAAAGGCCATTCAGTTCAGGCTGTTCCTGTGGCAACAGAGAGACTCAAGGAGACTCGCAGCCATGCGAGTGTGCATCTTGTCTCTGTCTTGTGCAAGAAGAAGAAGTCCAGGGCCCTGGCTCACTTTCCTACCCATGGTGCATTCGGAAGCTTTCTGGGTCACCCCTGCCAGGTAATGCCAAGGGGCACCAACCCAAGTTGTCTGCTCACCTGGAAAATACTAGCACTTTTTTCAAGAGTGAAACTGGAGGATTGGGGGACAGGAAAGGCATGCTCAAGACCTCAGCCCCAGTAGGGATTCTCTCCCCAGACATTGGAATTGTAAGCCAGAGGTCAGTACTGAGAAGCAGCTTCCAAGGCACCGTTAGTAATAGCATAACATGCTTCCCCACCCACCCACCCACCCAGGGCTGCCCTAGGGAGGCGGGGCCATCTGTCAGTTACCTGCCAGATTGGAACAGACAAGAAAGCAGGGATTTAGGAGTCCTCCTAGGACTCTGGGCCAAAAGGTATGACTCCATCTCCAGTACCTGACCCTTCCCAGGACTACTTATTAGCTGTCCTAGGGCCAGTCTTCCCTATCCAGGCTGTGCCTTGTATGGCCCTCACACTTCTGCATCATTAGGGCCAGGAGAGATCACAAGTTTGAGGCACTGCCTGCAGAATACCAATTCCCTGGGAGCCTTAGTGTGGGAGAGAGGGAGAGAAATCTAGGGAGGAGTTCTGAGCTCATGCCCTAGTGGGGGTGGAGGGTCGTATCTGATTGGCTGTCCAGTGTCCCAGAGCCCAGCTCCTGAGACCTGGAGTCTCTTTGACTTTGAATTATTGATAGAGTTCTCATCAATAGTGAAAGAGAGCAGGACTGGTCCCAGCCCCAGCCCCCTGTACTTCTGTGTCTCCCCCAGCCACCCTCAGCCTTCACTCTCTTCTCCACACCTTAGAAAGTTAAACAATTGAGAGGAAAGATTGTGGTTTCCCCCAATCCTGAATGAGGTCTTCCTACAGCTACCTTTTCCTAAAAAGGGGTGAAAGTTGTGCTGGAGGTGGAAGCACAGTGGACAAGGGAGTACATACAAAGGGCGTCCCCGGGCCGGGTAGGAAAGAGTGGACTATAAATGTGGACTAGGTTTTTCTGATGCCAGCCTGTACTGAAAATTTCATGGACTAAGTTTCTAGTGCTCTCTGCCAAGCCCTCAGCGTTTGGGGCTTGACACCAGCTCCTTTTT
Source organism: Cynopterus sphinx (assembly GCA_030015415.1). Taxonomy (NCBI): domain Eukaryota; kingdom Metazoa; phylum Chordata; class Mammalia; order Chiroptera; family Pteropodidae; genus Cynopterus; species Cynopterus sphinx. The sequence continues at coordinate 35,175,888 of CM057390.1, read as the reverse complement.
GCCCAAAGAGCTGGCCAAGCAGCCTGGAGATGCTGTGGGTTGCCCAAGCCATTACCTGCTAAACAGCTAGACTGTGGCCACTGCCTGCTCATCCGTTCATCTCACTGGGGACTCTTCTCACTGGGGGCTTACCTCACTGGGGGTTGCTGGGAGAAGCCTTGGTGCTCAGGGCTGAGGTCGCAAGCTGCCAAGATAGCCAGTTCTGACATTATTACAAGCCTACAAAGGGAGGAGCTAAGCTGCAGGAGCTGAGGGAGGAGATAATAACTGCTGTCAGTGTTGAGGGTTTTCACGTTATTATCTCATTTATTCCTCGCAACAGCTCTATGAAATAGGAATTGTGGTAATAATTATACTCATTTTACAGGTGAAGAAATTAGGGCTCAAAATGGTTAAATGACTAGGGCAAAGTCACCCAGCTAGTCAATCACAGAGAGAGTCAAAACCAGCCCCCCTACACACTACTCTGAGAGTCGTGGATGGCTCTGCCCTCCCACCTATGGAATCTCCCAAGAACCCCTGATGGCCCTCAGGAAAGGGGCCTAATCCTACTTACTACTCTTTCCAAATCACCTTTTCTCTCCAGCTCCATTGTAAATAAAACCTCTGCATTTAGAGTAACGGAGGGACTTTATAGGTCACCATGTGAGCCTAAATTTGATGAGAAGGGGTAAATCAAGGTAAAGTAGAAAGATCGTTGGGCTAGAAATCTGAAAGACCTGGATTCGAATCCTAGCTTTACAGGTGTGTGACCTTGGGCAAATTAGCGTCACTTTTTCTATCAGCAAACAGAGAGGTTAAAATGGATGACCCTTTAGAGCTCTCAAAACCCCTTAATTCTGAGATTCTGTGTTCCTTCACCACACCCATCCCAGAGGTAAAGACTGGGAGTTAAGTACAGGGAGGGCTGCCTGCAGTCCATGATTTTAGCCTCTAGGGGGACCCCTTTGCACAAGTCATCATCCCCATGAGCAGTTGGCCGGCCATGGACGTTCTATGGGAGCCCCTGGAAGGCGCAGCACCCTAACCCCACTTAGAACAAAAGACAGCTTAGTGAAGAGAGTGGGTTCTACTGCACTACCACACAAAGATCCCTCCCTACCCCCACAGCAGGTGACCATGTCCAGGGAAGGGCTTTCCTTTAGGGTCTAAAGACCAAGTTCAAGGCCCCTCTCAGCCACATGCTCACTCACCACCGCCTCCTCCCAGCCCCCATTATTTCCTCTAATGAGCCTCTTTTTCCTCACCAGGAATCTGACTTACTACAGCTCACACAGTCAGGAGGGAGGGAAACAGTCTTAACTCTTGAACTCTCCACTATTCTCAGTCCCGAGGGTGGGGGCAGTGGCATCCCTCCAGCTCAGGAGCTCCCGCAGAAGCTGAGGAGAGGAAGCTGATGGGATCTGGGCTGTACTACTCCGTGGGGCTTGGAGGGCTGCAGAGGGTGGGTAGTCCCTACTTGTATGTTTGTGTCTTTGAGTAGAGCACTCAATGAAGCCAGGATATGCTGAGATTGATCGCCCTGTGCCATTTACAAGAGCCAGTAACCTCTGTGCTCTCACAGAGCTGTGATGAATGTGTGAGTGCAGACCTGTGTGCACATGCATGCATGCACATGCATAGGTTTGTTTCTCAGTGGTAGGCCAACCACTTGTGCAAGTGTCTGTTGAGACCTAAGGTTCTGGCCAACTGGGGATGAAGAGCAGGTACCGTGGGAACCTGACACCAGACAGGGCCCTCTGACAACTGCTTTCCTTGTCTTTTAGCCCATGAGGCTCCCAGGCCCCATTGAGTGCAGCCCTGAAGGATGTCCCAGCTCTCCTCCACCCTGAAGCGCTACACAGAATCAGCTCGCTACACAGATGCCCCTTATGCCAAATCAGGCTATGGCACCTACACTCCCTCTTCCTACGGGGCCAACCTGGCTGCCTCCTTCCTGGAGAAGGAGAAGCTTGGTTTCAAGCCAGGCCCCCCAACCAGCTTCCTCACCTGTCCCCGTACCTATGGCCCCTCCTCCATTCTGGACTATGACAGGGGCCGCTCCCCACTGAGACCAGACATCATCGGGGGTGGTAAGCGGGCAGAGAGCCAGACTCGGGGCACTGAGTGGCCTTCAGGGAGTGGACTCAGCGGGGGCTGTGGATTCCCTTATGGAGTAACCAACAATTCCCTCAGCTACCTGCCCATGAGTACTCGTGATCAGGGGGTAACCCTGACACAGAAGAAGTCGAATAGTCAATTAGACCTGGCCAGGGATTTCTCCAGCCTGCGGACCTCAGATAGCTACCGGATAGACCCTGGGAACCTGGGCCGTAGCCCCATGCTAGCCCGCACACGCAAGGAGCTGTGCGCCCTGCAGGGGCTCTACCAGGCAGCCAGCCGCTCCGAATACCTGGCCAACTATCTGGAGAACTATGGTCGCAAGGGGAGCGCACCACAAGTGCCCACCCAGACCCCTCCCTCACGAGTCCCTGAAGTCCTCAGCCCCACCTACCGACCCAGTGGCCGTTATACTCTGTGGGAGAAGAGTAAGGGCCAGGCACCTGGGCCCAGCCGCTCCAGCTCCCCAGGGCGAGAAACTATGGTGAGTTTGCCTCTTGGGGACCCGGTGATGGGCTGGGGAAGCAACCACTGGTATAGAAGAGCTGGGTTGAGGGAAGGACTCCCAACTCACTGATGATCGAAGGCAGAGGTTTTCTTCCCAAATCTCTTGGCAGCTGCTCCTGCAGCCCTAGTGCCGACAAGCCAGGGAAGTCATCTAGGCATGTCTGGTGCCCTCGTGGCTCACTGTCATGTTCAGGGGCTCTCCCACTCTCCCCAGGAAACTCACTTCAGGACCTGTACACTCGACGATGGTCCAGCAGCACTCCCGGAAATGTACAGCTATACTCACATACACTACGATTCCTACCCTCTACTTTTCCACTCAACATGCCATGGTCCCATCCAGGCCCTGCCTCATCCTGGACTGGATGCTGAGGCCCCCAGACCACCAGTGTTCTTTGTGGTAAGGGAGGCCTCCGTGCTCCAGTTGCATCTCTTCTCTTGCTCAGGCTTTCGCTTCCCAGCCTGGAGACCCAGCTTAGCATTTGGGCCTAGTCATTGGGGAAGAGGTACTCTCTTCTGACACTAACTGGATCAGGACCAGGGTGCCAGGACAGCAGTCCTTATCATGTGTCTTTGGAGAAAGTGGTGAAGAAACTTGTCTAGGGCTTTAGACAATCCAATACCTCTATATTCCATTCCTGCCTGGGCTTAAAATGAGGGAAGAGGTTCTACTGAAGACTGAGCAAAGGCTGGCTGGTCTCACTCACATCTAATCCCTGAACACACCTCTCCTAGGGCACAGACTACATTCTGCCTTTTCTGTAGCTGTTAGTGACCCATGAGGTGGCTAGTGCTCAGAGGATGAGAAAGAAAGCATATCTCTAGATCCCTTACCATGTGCCTAGAGCAGCGCAGAACTCAACTGATCTGCTAATTACATGTGTAGATGGTGAGTGAAGTAGGTGGATGGGGGGATGGATAGATGGACAGGCAAGCATATGGCCAGGAGAGTTAAGTGTTGTCTCTATTACCTTATAAGCCTTCTCTATTCCTAGAACATGTGCCTTTTTGAAACAATAGCTACATCACAGCAAGAAATGCTGCTTAGGGAGCTTGTCCAGGTAAATGGAGCAGGGGTGCAGGACAGGGGTGGGGCTTTGGGTCATAACCCTTGAAGCTTGGCATAACTAAAGGTCTTGAGAGGACAACTTTGATAACATTACCTAGAGAGTCTTGGCCTTGGTGAGCCATCTGTGAAGTGCCATAATAGATTAAAAAAAAAAAAAAAAAAAAGCTAGTGCCTGCCAGGACATTCAGACCCTGACGGGGTTGGCTACTACATTGGAGGGTTAGTGTAGAAGACAGGTGGGAAACAACACAGCTGGCCTGGGAGAGAAATTTTGTTTTCTGAGGAACGTGTGCTTGGATTGGAGTATGATTCACTTAGGCATGTCTGGTGTTGCTCATCTCAGGGAAAATTAGAAGGTGGCTCTCAGTGGGGGGGCTTAGATCCTAGAGTCTTCTGAGGGGCTCTCCCCTACTTTCCTCAGAAGAAGAGGGTTCTTTTGGTATGCAGTGTTCCTCAAAGTGCATCTGCAGACCTCCTATATCAGAATCACCTGCATCAGAATCACTTGGGGCCCACCCAGATCCTGTGAATCAAACACCAGAGATATAGTGCCTGGGAATCTGCCCTTTTCACAAGCTCTTCAGGTAATAAGCATGCTAAGAGTTGAAAACCTCCTCTCCACAAATTAAGTGCAGACCCACCCTCAGCCCCAATTAATAGAGAGCAGGGTCTCCTCCTTCCCTGGGTATCATACAATGGGACTCTGCCTCCTTCTAACAAGCATATCCTGAACCTCCCTGGAGTCTGCTGCCCTCCACTCCACTCAAAGTGCATACCCAGGCCCCACCCCCAACCCCACTCCCAGAGTCAGGGTTAAGCAAATTTTGAGAAAGGACCTCAGAGGAATGGCAGATCACCCTGGGGCACACTTAGCCACCCTAACATCTTGTCTTCACTTCCAGAAACAGCTCACAATACACTTAAGTAATTTCAATAACACCCTACAATTAATTTAGTGTTTCATTCTGAACTCACATTCACATACTGCCAATAGGTCAATGGTGTAAGACCCTCATTTAACTTCACCCCCTCTCTCCTCACCACTGTCATCTGGAGTTGACTCAGTCTTGCTAAAGTGAGAACAATCCTGCTCATGGGGCATGGACCACTTCTTTCTAAAACTGGATAGTTTCTTTTCAAAGCTGCATTTGGAGATCTTACCTTCTCGTTCATTCATTTACAGAGCTCAGCTTCCTAACAGTATAACCTCAGAGGAGTTCCTTAGCTTCTGAACCTGTTTCCTCTGTAAGACAAGAGTGATCAGAATTCCCACTTCATAGATTATCATGAGGAATTGAAGGTTGTGTGTGTAAGGGCCTGGCATGAAGTAGATGCTCAATGAATGTTTGTCTTCCTTGCACCCTCCCAGGTGCTTTGGGAAGCAAGAGATGCATGCGCCTGATCCCTGCCCTCAGTGCATTCACAATTAACTTGGGGAAATAAGTTCTTAAAATAGCTGCAATAGAAGGCAGCCCTCGATGTTTTTAAGTGTCGTAGGTGATGGGAAAGGGAAAGGTCTTCTGCAGCTGGGATGGACTGCTATGACCACCAGAAGGAATGATTTGCCTTTTTAACCTTGGACACTTCTCATCTGAGCTCTGTTTCCTCATCCATAAAAAGCAATGGTCATGCTTGCCCTGCCCATCTTAGGGATGTCATGAGGCTCAAAGCAAATAATGGATGTGGAAGAATCTGAAGCCAGTACAAGGCTATGGAAGAGTCTGTGTAAACTTAAGGCAGAAAAGATGACAGAAAAGGAGCATTTTGCAGCTGAATAGAGTTGGGAGGGGAGCAACCCTGGAAGGAACAAAGGTGAGAATGTGCTTCTTTGGCAGGATCAAGCCTGATCTGACTCCTCTGAGGTCCCTGGAACAGATCACTTGAACTACAGTTGGCATTCATAAAGGGAGGTCAAAAGCAGGCCCCAGCCAGGGCACAGAACAGTTCTAACCAGACTCATTCCCCTCATTAACAATAACAGGCAACATGAACTTGGAATATCACAGACTCAGCTAAACACAGAACTGGTGAAGGTGGAGATATGAATTCTGAATAACCCTCCATGTTTGTAGAAGCGCCAACAAAGTACCTGTCCCTCAGGATGCAGCTCAGCCTAGGATAAATGAGGGCTGTCCCAGGCTCTACTTTCTGTTTAAAATGCAGACAGATTGTAGAGGTGGGATGTGATGGTTCAGAACTGGTATATAACAAAAAAGCTTTCACTACTCCCCGTGGAGACTCCAAGCCAGGTGAGTTGGCCCTGCAGAGAACCAGGAGCCCAAGTACCCAACCTGGTCATGTCCCCACTCTGCCCCACCTCTCCTGTTCCCTGGACCTATGGAAGGACAGGCTGTTCCCACTGAGCCCTGCCAGGGCTATGCTTTAACCCCTACAATCCATCCTAATCCTCCTCCACTCCGCCCCAGCAACAGGCACCTGCTGCTCAGATGCAATGCCAAGAACTGAGGCTTAGAGTCTGGCCCAGCCCATTCTGCCCACACAGTCTCTTCCACACCCTTGCCCTCTGCTCTGGGGCCTGGTGCTGGGAGCAAAAGGTCTGAGAACCTAGAGTACCTGGGTCCTATTTGCCCCTGGGGCTGCTGACTCATCTCTTGAAGCCTTGATTTCCAGCTGGTCAGTGACAGGGAGATTATATAAACTGAGGTCATGTAACTTTTCTCTTGGTTGGGACTTTGGACTTGACTGCTGCCATGAGGTGGGGAGGGGATGGACAAGTTAAGGATGATAGGGCTGCCCTAACTCCTGGGTGAGAAGTATGACCTTCTTCTTTCATCCCTTGCCTTCTCACTGTTTACTCAGCCACTCTGAACAGCATCCCTGCTGTCATTTTGTCCAGCTTAGCTGCCTGAGACCTTGGGGCCTGTCCTCACTCAGTCAGCCACACTAAGAAGTCTGTACTTCCTGAGGGCTTGAATCTGTGCTGACAGCATGGGAAGGTCACTCAGAGGACACCTTAAGCCAGAGGGGTCCCATGGCCAGGACCACTATCAGCTGCTGAGAGAGGAAGGGCAATTGGTTTATGGTTTGTGACTAGAGTCATCAAGACATTGATGTCTCTGCCTCTTGAAGACTGGCTGTGGGCTGTGTCCTGGCTGTTGGCCTTTGTGCTGCCTTGCCCAGGCTCAGTTTCTCAATCAGTGCCCAGCACTGCTTCCTCATCCACCCCGACTCCAGGATGTCTTCATGAGTTAACATGGTGTTGGGGTGGTACTCAGCGATGCATAAGTTAATCCAAGTCTGGCAAAAATGTTCCCTGCCCCTGGAATAGACGTTCCACTGCCCATCAGCTGTAGAAATGAATCATTTTCAGGGCCCAGAGCTACACAAGTGATCCTCACCTCAATAGATACATAAAACTGGTGCCCTACATTAAACTGGTGCCCTGAACAGAGATATAAGTGAAAGAAGGAAGTATGTGGGCCTCTGGAATCCAGCTGGTTCAGGCCAGACTGTCCTGAGGCTCAAAAGAGTACAGAGCTTTTGGCCTCATAGGGTAAGATTGATGCAGGAAAGCAGAGCTTCCTACCAGTCCTCCCTCCCCAAGGGCACTTGTGGGCTGAAAGCCCAGCCCCCAACAAGGACTCTGAACCCCTACCAGTTCAACCAGTCAGTCAGGCCACCAGACTTTCCGTTTGCAGTGGTAATAACAGCTGTGTACTGGGAGCAGGGCCACTGGCTTGAGGCATTTTCCCGGGCCTGCACAGTGTTTCCAAACCACGGACCAAGCTTCCCACTAAGATCTTAGAAAGCAGGATACTCTCAGTGCTGCCCCCACAGAGCTAATTCTGACTTTTATTTATTTATACTTCATCCATGCCAGGAAGGATTTGAGGTGAAGAAAAAGTACTTATCCTACAGGGGAGGCAGGGCAAGCACAGGCTCTGAGAAATGGCAATCTCAGGCTACGAGAATGAGTGGTACTCAGATCGGGTCAGTATGTCGGAGTCAGAGAGTCACGAAGCCAGAGCCAGATTCAGGTCCCGGGAGACTACAGTCATCCCTCCATATCCACTGGAGATTGGTTCCTGGAGCCCCTCAGATACCAAACTCCACCAATGTTCGAGTCCCTTATATAAAATGGTATAGTATTTTCACATAACCTGTATTTGCATATAGGCTGCAGCAGGGTATGCCTACACGTCACTTCATTCATGTGTTTGGCACTGGGCAAGTTCAAGTTTTGCTTTTTTTGGAACTTCCTGGGATTTTTTTTTAAATATTATCCATTTGAGTTTGGTTGAATCCGTGGATATGAAACCCACAGTTACAGGAGGCCAACTGGATCTTTTATCCATCCCACTTCATGATATGGCACTGAAGAGAAAGGGTTTCATAGGGGCTTAGCTAGTTGAGAAATGAGCCAGAATTCTTCTTTGGTTGTGTACAACAGCAGTCAGACCTGCTTGACAAGATGACCCTGCGTAAATTTTTCCCCTCCCTCCAGACTTCTCAAAGAGCTTTCCCTATCTGGGCCCCCTCTTCCCAGCAATGCCCCTCACCTTCTGCATCCCAGGAAAAAGAGAGCATGCGGACAGAACGCCACGATGTCCTAGGGTGGGAGTACTCACATCACTGGCCTAAGTCATGGGGAGATAAGCCAAAATCTCCCGTGGCTGAGCTACCTGTTGGACATCAAGTCCTACAACACCCTAACTCATGCAAAACCAGACTTACCCCACCATTTGAGGCTCAGTGGGATCTCCACGATGCCCAGCACAACCTGTTCTGGCCCCCTTTAGAGATGAGATCTCCATTTATTAAGAAGCCCCTAAAAGAACTCACAACTGTGCCCTTGAGGAGGTTTCAGTGTGATGGCACAATCAACATACAATCTAAGACCATTTACAGAAGTCTTAGAGATACTTATAAAACAAAGATAAATATATTAAGATAATACAGTGTAAACTGAATACTAGCAGACTAAGGGTATGCAGTAATGGGCTGTTTTAAAGCTAGGTGGAGTTCATGAGAGAAGGCTTTGTTGAAAACACAATTTTGAGCAAAATTTATAAGGAGGTAATTGGTAGAGAGCAGGAAGGGCATTCCAAAATCTCCTAGTAGTTGTTAAAAGTATGGGTTTTGCTATAGGACAGGTCTGGATTCAAAGCCCCACACTGTCATTTATTAGCTTTTTAGTCCTGGCAAGTCATTTGAACTCTCAGGTCTTAAGGTTCTTCATCTATAAAACAGAGGTAACAGTTCCTACATCACTGTGTTATGAAAGTCAACTAGGATATCTGAAGCACTTAGCCAGTGCCTGGCATTTAGTAAGTACTTAGTCAGTGACAGTTTTGTCTTTTAAGTGAAAGAAGGCTAGTGCTGAAGCACAGAAATAAGAGAAGATTGGTTGGCAGCAGGGATCAGAAAAGAGAGAGGGTGGTGACAATGGAAGGAGCCTATAGACAGACCACCTCACAGACAAGGGTACCTGATGCTTCTGGACTGGATGCAAGAGTCAGGTGGCTATATAGGTGTTTCAGGGAAGAGTGATATGATCAAATGGAAGCATTGCTGCAGACAGTATAGGACTGTGGTTAGAAAGAAGGATATGTACAGAAAAAGTCCGTTGTGTTTTGTTCAGAGGCCAGGTTTGGACACAGCAGGAGGTGGACAAACATAAGGACAGTGGAGATCACCCCTCCTAAAATGACCCTCATTTATCACCAAGTAGAAGCCCCTGCAGTTCTCGCCTCCTGCCTACTTCTCACACCACCACTTCTGGAAAATATGCGGCAGCTATCTGTGCTCCCCTCTCATTAGCATTACATTGCTGTTTTATGGGTGGGCTAGAGTACAGCCATACATGTGTTCTGGACACACAGCCCATGTGGCTGTGGTCATGTGTGCAGTGCAGTGTACATGTGGGGATGAGCATGCCAAGAGGAACAGAAGGAGGCCACAGATGAGTAACAGCTCACACTGCTGCCTCTCAGAGTATTTTTAAATGCTAAAAATACTGGCTAAAAATAGCAACCTCCAAACAAGATACTTTCTCCAGGCAGATTCTGTGTGGGTCCCTGATAGGTGACGCAGAGGGAGCACCAAATAAAACACAAAGACCTCTCATCTTCAGGCACTGCTGCACTTAGGGTCAGAGTGTACCCTCACCCCACCAGGTGAGCACCATTTCCCCACCCTTGTGTTACTTTAGCCCCACCTCCCAAAAACAAATCACAATTTGAGACTCTGTGAAAGATGGAGAAGAGGCCAGAAAAGGTTCTTACTTTTTGGACCTTATATGAGTATTGCTCTCTTGATAATATGCCAAGCTAAAACTGGAGGGAGGAGGGACACAGTCCAGGAGCCTTGGAAATCTACCTCCTTGACGTGGGCTCATCTACCCTCAATGGGCTGTGTGGATGCTGGGCTCCAAGAGGGCCTAAGTCCCCCCTGAACGCTGGACAAAAGTTTGTGTGTGAGTGCATTTTTCCCCAAAGAGACTACAGAGCTTTCGTCGAGTTCTCAGAATGATCCGCAGTCCCCCAAAAGTCGGGAATTGTATGCTGCCCTAGGGGAAGTCCACCTGGCTGACGGTCGGTCGGCGGGCATTGCAGACGACCTCTCGTTTCGTCCAGCACCGTGCCCTCCCCGTCCGTCCAAGCCCCAGGGCGGCGCAGGCCTCGGCGACGGGCGCGCCTGGCCGGTTGGCGGCCGGGGGCGGGCCACGCGGCGGCCCCGCCTGGGTCCCCGCAGGCTCCGGGCGCGGGGCGGGGTTGGGCGGGGCTGTTGACGGCGCGCGCTCGGGGGCGGGGGCGGGCGCGCGCTCGGGCCGCCGCAGCGGTTGCCGCCGGGCGCGGCGGACGGCGTCCCGGGGCGACTCCGCCGGCCTTAGCGTCCGGGCGCGGGGCCGCGCGGGGCACCCCGCGCCCCTTCGCCGACGTTAGGCGCGGGGCGGAGCCCGCCGCCCCCGCCAGCATGCGCACCGCGTACACCGTGACCCTGCCGGAGGAGCGCCCCGCCGGCCCCTTGCCCGCCCTCGCCAAGGAGCTGCGGCCGCGCTCCCCTCTCTCCCCTTCCCTGCTGCTTTCCACCTTCGTGGGGCTCCTGCTCAACAAAGCCAAGGTACGCGGGGCCCCCCCACGCGGGGGCCTGGGGTTCTGCCTGCCTCCCGGGAGCGCCGCCCCCCCCCCGCCGCGCCCCCCAGCCGCCCCCACCCCTCCCTCCCCACGGCCTCCCAACAGCGAATGCCCCCAGCCCAGGTGACCTCACGCTCACTCGAAGCCCCCAGGCCTGTCGAGGTCTCGGCCGGAGTCCCCGCCCCCCCGTGACCCTGGCACCAGGTGGCTCCCGGCTTTCAGTGACGGAGACCTATCAGGCGCAGGAGAGCGTGACCTTGACTAGTTCTCGGCATGTGAGGGAACGGGCAGCGTGCTGCACGCGACGGCGTTGCCTCCTTTAAGGCCAAAACCCCGCGAGAAAGGCTCATCAGAGTCTGCCTCCCCCTACCACGGATCCCAAAGGGCTGGTAAACCAGGGTCCTGGGACCCTGTATGTGAAGGGCAAAGGAGTTGCAGACAGGTGGAAAAGGGCAACTCCCCTTTTTTTTTTCCAGCCCTCCCCAGTACTGCTAAGTGGGCACTGGATCCCTCAAATGAAGTAGCCACGGGCTAATGCTGAGGCTAAAGACTGGGCACTGCCCACTTGGGGAAGGAAGAAGGGGCCAGAACTTGAGAGATCTTACATAATAGGCACCAGCTCCCGTGTTGGCAGTGCGTGCACTGCCCCATGCCAGAGCCACACCAGGCTCCGTGGCTGCAGCCAGGACTCATGGCTGACCCTCATGGCGCAGGTGAAGTAAGCAGGAAAGCCCTCTACTGAGGTCTTGCATGTGAGGACACAAACCTCAATAATCCTTTCTTATGTGACCCATATACCCAGATGTATCCTCAGCATTAACCCAGAATGGGCTCTTCCTGAGCCCCCTGCTGCTGCACTGGAAGGTGAATGTCTGTTTGCTGACTGAAGATGGCATCTACTTTCCAGGATAGTGGGTCCTATTTAGTCAAAATTGTGTTTGCTGGTGGCTAATTTTAAGGAAGTTTCTGATCCAGATTTTCTCACCTCTTTGTACATGAGTTCCAGCATACCAGCCAGAGTCATTTTCTCTCCTGGTGAGAGGCCGGCTGTGCAGGGTCTCTTCCAGCTTCTCCAGTTCTAGCCTCTCCCTGTCAGCCCTGAGGTAGGATTGTTTTCACGGTAAGAAAGGTCACTCCTGGGACATTTTGTTCCTCTCTGAAATGGAAAGTGCTGACTTTCCCCAGAGCTCCTGATTTTCTGTTCATGACAGAAGAATATCTGGCTGGGCATAGAACATCCCTGCTCCCCCCTCTGCTCCCACTCCTTAACTCCTGTTATCCAACCACCTCCTAGACAGAGTGCTTAGAAATTGGTATGTGGCTTTGAGCTCAGGAAATTTTAGACAAAGACAAAAGAAAACTGAGGGTCCTAGCACTGCCTTAAAGGACCTTCCCCATCTCCCCACCCACCAGGCTGTTAGTAGGGTCAGATCCTCAAGAATAGTAACTGTGGATGATGACAGGTTCTTCCTGACCCTCACTCCGCTGGCTTAGAGTTAGTATCAACACCACAGAATGCCTCAGTAGAAAGATGTCTCCAGTTTCCCATTGCCCCACCCTCACTGGTGCTAAGTGAGTACTTTCTCAGCTTAGGGCCCACTTTGGTGGACACTGACACTGTCACTAGTGGTAGAATGCTTTGCTTCTACAGCCTTTTTAGACAGATTCTGTCTGAGGCACAGGGGTAAGAACTAATAAAGCGTTGTTAAAAATAGGTGTAAGAGTAGATGTTCTATTGTGGGCAGGTTTTAATGTTTAGCTCCCAATGTGCAAAGCATTGTTTTTGTTGGGCCCCGGGGGAGTCCTCTAGGTCTACCTGAAAATGCTGATAAGGTCTTTGTCAAGAGAATGCACTCTGTTGTGTCTCTCTTACTGGAACATTAGGATTAGACTGTCATAAAGGTTAAGATTCAGTATCATGTCTGGGGCCATCCACATACTGCTGGCCCTGGCAGAGCTCTTCAAAGATGCTTACACCCCATCTGCTGCCGACAGACTTTTCTCTAGCTGCAGGTGGAAACTAGGTCTCTCTTCTGGGTATATGTCCTTCCCTTCCTGTTAGTGTTAGACCTGATAACTGGCAAGGAAGGATTCTCTTACTTGTGGGGTCGGCATGGCAAATCCTGAGAAAAGCCCTCCAGCCTGCCCACCCCACCCCCTTGAGCTGACAGCCTCTTGGGCTTTGAGCTGCTGACAGCCTAAGAGGCTGTCAGCACATGGCATGAGTAATTTTAGCTGAGTTATTTCAGGCTCCTGTTCTGATCAGGATTGAGCTGGCCCCACGCATGCCCCAGCCAGTGTTGCTCCAGAGTTCCCAGACCCCTTCCCTGAGAGAGGAGAGGGGATAGCAGACTCGGCTGCAGAAGGCTTCTTTAACCCTTTTAACCTGAAGGTTTTCTGACTCCTTGGAGGTAGGGCCAGAGATTAGCCATTGACCTGGACAGACCATGCTCAGAGTCCTCAACCTAGCACCTGTTCTTTCTCCAACCCCCTCACCAGCCTCCACAATAGGGACATGTAGTGGCACCTTCAGCCAGGTGCTTACCTCTGCTGGCCACAATCTACTATCACAAGGATTCCCAGCCAGTGGCCAGTTGGGATGCTGAAACTTGAGCCAGGCAGGGAAGATTCTCCGGCTTTAGTCAGCCCTCTGGAGCTGAGCTCAGCTGGAAAGAATTCCACCTGTTCCCAGCAGTTCATAATGGCTGGCTGACTTGAGTTTTTCCCAGCTAAAGATCTAAACTGTTAAAATGTTTTGTCATTGAACTTTTTAAGACCTCTCTGAAGTGCTTATTATGAGCACCGCTTTACATATTGGACATCTAGGGGTACAAATATAGGTTATTTGAGATAGTTCCTGGATTTGGGACCTGAAATTTCTTGTAGCCAGGAATCAAATATGTTCCCAAATATATGAATTCCTAGTCTCTAGTTCTAATTTCCATTTTCCAGTATGGCAGAGAATGAAGAGTAATATAAAGATGAGGGAAAATACATAGTCAATAAAAGAAAGCAAAGATCCAAAGAATGTTTTTGTTGTGAATTGAAAATGACAGGCACTATTCAGTCCTCTTTCCTACAAAGTATGTAGACTAAAACCGAAGAGCATAATATGTGTGACCTGATGCTTATGGCTCCAGCTGGGATAGGATTGTATGCAAGAGCCAGGCACAGACATAGCCTTTTTGCCTTCAGCCTCATATGCCCTGTGTTCTTTGCTTGCAGAATTCCAAGAGCGCCCAGGGTCTGGCTGGTCTTCGAAACCTTGGGAACACGGTGAGTTCTTTCCAGCCTACTTCTTTCCTGCGGCCACCTCCTACTATCTAGACTGGGACAGTCTAACCAGAGTACCCTCCTGGCTCCATTTGACTCCCTACCCTATAAGCCAGGTGGTATCTGCTCTTCCTGGCTGGTGTTGCACAGAATTGCTGGGCTCTGCCTCACCCCTGCCTCCAGTAGGAAGCACTACTAGAGTTGCCTTTTTAACTGTCTAGCTACTTTCCTGGATCTTTCTCCTTGAGGACATCTATCACTTCCCAAGCACTTCTGTCCAGCTCACCCATGCTTTTATACAACTCTATAGTGAATAATCAGTTACATGACCTGTGCCATCTGTGGGAATTTGCCTTACTTTCACCTTTTTCACTTATAGGGAGAGAAACTTGAGGCTATGGGAGGATTCATTTCTGGGGTGGATGAATGTGAGGGCCTTTGGTACTGAGTAAATAGTGACGCCAGATAGGGTCTCTCTTCTCCTGCTAATTGTCTGGATCATCTCTTGCAGTGCTTTATGAACTCCATTCTGCAGTGCCTGAGCAATACCCGGGAGCTGAGAGATTATTGCCTGCAGAGGCTTTATATGCGAGATCTCAGCCACAGTAGCAATGCACACACAGCCCTCATGGAAGGTGAGGAACCCATCCATGCACACAGTCCTGCTTCCCCTGTTGACACTTTTCCACTCTGCTGTTGCTGTACTAGTAGTTATTTTATATGTATCTCTCTTATTTTTCTTTCTTTGCCCAGTTTTTGTTGGGATTCTAGTTTCAGAGTTGCTTATAGAAAATGTCTCACCTCTATAATCTTTTCTTTTAATAGAGTTTGCAAAACTAATTCAGACCATGTGGACTTCATCTCCCAATGATGTGGTGAGCCCATCTGAGTTCAAGACCCAGATCCAGAGATATGCACCACGCTTCGTTGGCTATAAGTAAGAGCCTTGCAGACCAGTCCTCCCCAGGTAGGGTGTGGCAACAGCAGCTTTTTGGGATGAGAGGGATTGCTCACTCTTTTCTTTGGGTTCAGTCAGCAGGATGCTCAGGAGTTTCTTCGCTTTCTTCTGGATGGGCTCCACAACGAGGTGAACCGAGTAACAGTGAGGCCTAAGTCCAGCCCTGAAAATCTTGATCATCTTCCGTAAGTAAGAGGAGAAAGATGTGAGAAGCAAAACTATGAATTTGAGTTTTTTACCTACTTCTTTGGGGATAATAATTTGAGAATTTTTAATATTAAGTATATTGATGGAACATTAAACTTATGATTTGAGCTTGATAGAACCTTAAATTTATCATGGTTTAAGCTCTGACCCAATTGTCTTCTTTCTGTTTCCTAGTGATGATGAGAAAGGGCGACAGATGTGGAGGAAATATCTAGAACGAGAAGACAGTCGGATTGGAGGTGAGTGCTCGTATGGGGGGAAATGCCTGCTTTTTCTGTAAAGTGCTTTTTCCTGAGCAGGACATGAAAAGCTCTAAAAATCATCTTTCCGGCAGCCCTCTTTCTAACCAGTATCCAACAAGCAGGCAGGAGCAGTGAGAAAGGAGATGTGTAAAAAACCATGTGCTCAATTCCATGTGTTTAAGCATTGCATATCCATCTCTTCCCCAGATCTCTTTGTGGGGCAGCTAAAGAGCTCCCTGACGTGTACTGATTGTGGTTACTGTTCTACAGTCTTTGATCCCTTCTGGGACCTCTCGCTGCCCATTGCAAAGGTATGCACCCCTGTTGACCCACTTTTGAAACTCCACTTTATCATTTTGTACCATTGACCTCTTTACTTTTTTCTCTCCCAGAGAAGTTATCCTGAGGTTACTTTAATGGACTGCATGAGGCTCTTCACCAAAGAGGATGTGCTTGATGGCGATGAAAAGCCTGTAAGTCACTCTTCCATAATGGTTTCTAAGAGACTTCTCTAGGAAAACTCCATCACCAGCAGATCTGGCCCAGTAGTTACTGGATTGTTCATACAGTCCTCTCTAGTTCTATTCATCATATCTTTCAGACATGCTGTCGCTGCCGAGCCAGAAAACGATGTATAAAGAAGTTCTCCATCCAGAGGTTCCCAAAGATCTTGGTGCTTCGTATCCTTAAGGCCCATCAAGGCGGGGACTTGACTTTAGATAGAGACTGATGACAAGGAGCTTAGGTGAAGGCCGAGGTGAAGAGTAGGAGAAAAGGAGACTGGATAGCCTTTTTCTTCTTGTTTGCTCTTCTGCTGCCTGAGGGATGCTTGCCCTCTTAGGAGGCAGTCCTCCTTTACTTTGACTCTTTCTTGTCACCCTGTCTGTCCTTGACACAGTAATACCAGATCTGAAGCGGTTCTCCGAATCCAGGATACGAACCAGTAAGCTCACAACGTTTGTGAATTTTCCATTAAGAGACCTGGACTTAAGAGAATTTTCCTCAGAAAACACCAGTGAGTATTTTTCAGCAGGAAAGAAAGAAACAAGGCATGGTATCTAAGATACAGATGGGAGGCCAAGAGGTGGAGGGGAAGCTGCTAAAGAGTGAGTTTTGAAACTGGGAATAAAGGCAGAAGGGGAAAGAAGTGACTTAGGTGCTTGAAACTTTGTTTCCTCCTCAGACCATGCTGTTTACAACCTGTATGCTGTGTCCAATCACTCTGGAACCACTATGGGCGGCCATTATACAGCCTACTGTCGGAGTCCAGTGACAGGCGAATGGCACACTTTCAATGACTCCAGGTGAGATGAGACAGGCCTCCTGGCTGTCAGACACCTGCACCTCACTCATCTCTATGGCTTCTACCTTAACTGGACAGAAAACGTGAGCCAAAAAGCCATGTAACCCATATGAGTCTTATGTCTAGACAACAACAAAAGAGATTGGCTTTGGGTGTATACTAGAGAGATTACAGGCAGGCCCTCGCAGGCCCTCACACTCCTTCAGCCATGCAGCTATTTCCCAGCGGCCCCCACACCAAGGCTCTGACTTTTCCCTGCTCTCTCCACAGTGTCACACCCATGTCCTCCAGCCAAACTCGCACCAGCGACGCCTATTTACTCTTCTACGAATTGGCCAGTCCACCCTCCCGCATGTGAGGAGCTATATCCCTTTATCCCTTCCCTGTGGTGGCCCCACATCCCAAGTTTTTTTTTTTTTAACAAAAAAAAAAAAAAAAAAAAAAAAAAAAACTCGACAAGAAAAAAATAAACTAAAGCTGCCAAGCAGGAGTTGCTGCAGCTTGGTCAGGGTCTGAAGAAGGGAGCCAGGTGCTCCTGAGCTACACCTGGCATGCAAGAGCAACAGGACATGGAGACCAGAGCCAGCACAGTGCCCCCTCAGCTTCTCTTGTTTGCATTTCTAAGCTTGTGGTTTTTTCCTGAGTGTAATAAACAGCGGACTGTGGGGAGAGAGGTTCTTCATCCACTTGGAGCGGGCTCCAGCCCCTGCTCCTACGGAGAATACAGCGCCCTCTGGAGCCTGCTGGGAGGATCTCTGCCTGGAAGCTCCTGCACCTGAGCCTGGTGCCCCATCTTCTGGACCTTGCTCACCTGTACAAAAGCAAGACAAACATTCATGAGCCAAGAGCCCTCTTAACGCTGCTAACTCCAGGGGGACAGACCAGGGGACATCTTTGAAAAAAGCTGTTTTTGGTTGTTAAAAGCCCAACTTTTTTTTTTTTAATTACCATAACTAAAGTTTTCAGACTGGAGATGCTCTCCTTCCCGCCTCTTCACCACTGGGACATTGTGCTGGTCATTTTTTTTTAATTGTTCAAATGCAACTTTTCTAATGCTGGCCCCCAGTGGTGCTGGGTCGGTGTCATCCAGGCCTCCAGCACAGCCACAGTAGACCTGGGATCTAACGCGTTCTTGGTTTTCGGTTTTTAGGGTTTTTTCCAATGTTCAGATGGAATGTAGTTGCCTCTAAGAATTGTGCCTTATAGTATTTGGGGACCAGGGGTTAACTGCCCCTCACTGAAATATCCCTCAGCCTCTTCCCTTTTCCCCAGTGCCATGTTCAAACTGGCTGTGGGAGATCAGGGTTGTGCCCTTAGCCCCTGGCTTGTTTGCATTGCAGTGAGATGAGAAGGAGAGTAGGTAAAAGGAGATTTCTTAAGATAGTGTATCAAGTTTTTCCTGCCCACTTCCTCTAACCCACCCCTGGTCGTCTCCCCAGCTGTTTGAAGGCTAGCACAAGCCCCTCATTCCTAGAGCTTCTCTCACCTTTAATTTATTCCCTCAATATGCTTTTTTCCCCTGACCTGCCTTCCCCCACCCACACCTTCTCAGAGCCTCTTAGACACAGGCCCTTTGGACTCAGTTTCTCAGGGATGCCCATGCTACCCCTCAGCTCTCCTTGATACCAGTCTTCAGCCCTGGAAGCTAGAGCCTGAGTGTTTTTAAGACATCTTGCCTCATGGGCACAATTTGCCCTAAGTAGCTGAGCAAAATGTTGTGCTGTCCCAGGGAGTAAAGCTGTTTAGCATCAAGGCAAAGAGCTCTGTGCATGGACCTCTTTGCACCCACACAGCTGACCTGGCGTGTGCCCCTTGGAGCCTGGAGCTTTCCAGTGCTTCCAGGAGGAGGCATCAGAGAAAGATACCCCAAGTTTAACTCGCCTGACACCCTTCTCCAGGGAAGACTTATGAACCTGAGCCAAAGGGCTAGTGTACACTTGTTTACTGTGTAATGTACAGTGGAAACTCGTACAGAATAAATAATAGCTTTGAGAAATACGTTGGTAAGTGATGGAATCTTGATTTGGGAAGGCTTGAACCCAGGAAGAGCTCCATATTAGTGGCCAGATATTTACTGCTTCAAGCAATTGTAAATTTCAAGTTCTAAAAAAAATTACCCACTTATTAAATTTTTTTATAAAAACTAAAATAATACACATTTTGAACAGTATATTCATCTGGATTCACTGATAAACATTTTCAATATTTTAAATGCCACATTTGTTTATTATTCTGAGCAAAGCATTTAGGGTTGAGGTGTCATATCACCGTTTCTCAGCATGCATCTCAGTACACTCAACACAGTCTTCACACCAAAGAAAATTAGCATACCTATAGAAATTCATTTAAATGAGCTGTCTGCTTTTTAACTGCTGGTGTGGGCAACCTGGTGGGTCTCTGTTGACACACTTGGGTGCCCAAATAGACCCATGACAAGCTAAAACAGGCCTTCAGTAGAGGCTGGATATAGAGTGGATATACCTGGATGTGGAGTGATCAAAACTTGCTCCTTAGTAAATGAAAGATCTCAGCTTGCCCTGCTAACACCTAGAAACAGCTGCTTTTGCATTAAAAGGTTTTGTTTTCTAAAACTGGTCCCCAACATTTTTGGCACCAGGGACTGGTGCTCCTATGAGAATCTAATGCCTGAGGTGGAGCTGAAGTGGTGATGTTAGCACTGGGGAGCGACTGCAAGTACAGATGAAGCTTTGCTTATTTGCCTGCCGCTCACCTATGTGGCCCAGTTCCCAACAGGCCATGGACCAGTACCAGTTCATGGATCAGGGCTTGGGGACCCCTGCTCTAAAGTGCTTTTTTCAATGTCAGGTTTAATTCCTTAAAGAGATTGCCTCTTTAGAACACTCAGGGACTTGTCTCCTTTGGTTTTATCTTTTAATTCTTAGTACCATTCAGATTTTCCATTCTGCCTCTGATCTTAGAATGTGGGAAGCTGAAGTCTCCACCACTTGAGTCTACAGTGTTTTGTCAGGATTTTTCCTAACTGCCATCCCTGATGAACACTGAAAAATCAAGTCCTCTGTTGCATCTTTGCTGAGACAGCAGCACCTGCTATCAGACTCACCTAACAGGCTGAGACCGTAGTGGGGGCATTTTTTTCCGAGCATTTCCCAAAAGTGGAAAAGATGGATTAAAAACAAATTACTCAAACTGGCATTTCTCCCTAGCTTGCCCTGAGAGTAGCCCAGCCCGGGATAAGATTTTAAATGCTGATGATTTCCTCCAAACCACAGGTGAGTAGGATCACCTACAAAATGGAAACACTAGGCTTTTAGCAAAGTGGACAGGTGAGCCCTAAATCAATGTATGTTTCTGTACTTCTCCTTAGACTAGATTTTAACTGGAGGTAAAAGCACCTGTACGTTGTGTTCCACTGGAGAAGAGACAAACTAGGTAACATCAAGGTCAGGATTCAGCCCACTCCATTCTTGCTCTCCCTTCTGTACTTAACCTGTGCAGCTTTTTTATCCCCATGGCAACAGGTCCTCGTGCTCCACAGATCTTAAACACAATCTGTCCCCATGTTTCTTTATCCATCAGCTTTGCTTCCTAGCAACTGGGATTTCTTCCCTCATTCTTTACTTGCATTCCAGCAGGCCTCCCTAGGGGAGGTACTCCCCTGCAACCGCTCTTATTTGTGTAACCTTAAACAAGACCCTTCCGCTTTCTGGGCCTTAATGCCTCTGTGAATTAAAGAAATTGGACTAATGGACCTAGAACATCTTAGCTCAAGTGTTACTCTAAGCAAATTTTTCCCTAATTACATTCCTCAAATCCTAAGTTAAGGGACTTACCTCTAGTTCCCTGGTTCCCGTTTATGAAGTTACTATATAGATATAAAAATATATGTGAGTATTTATATTTTTTAGGGACCAGTACTCAGAAAATTCGTAATATGTTTTTTCCATAAAACTTTAGTGTTCAGACCATAGAGGTCACCTTGTGCTCATTCTCATGTTGCCAGTAAGGACATGAACCCTAAAAAAGGCTTGCTCAAGTCCACCCGCTCATCATCGCTCATTGCTCATCAGTGGTAGGGACAGAATAAAACCCAGGTGTCTTGACTCCCCACCCAGTTCTATTTCCATCTGAATACTCTGCCTTTTGGGTGAATAATTAAGAGCATTTTGTAGGATTCCTGCAGCAAATTTTCCAATGCTGTGTCTATTAGGAACTGAGCTGAACAGCAATGTAAGGAGAACTCCCTGACCCTATATGTTCACACCCACCCAATAGCAAAACAAGCATGATCTATCACTCAGTTGGACTCTAGCAGCTCTGGGCTGGCCCCTCTGAGGGTCTCCATCCTTCATCACTCCATGGGCAGAAACAAGCACCTGTACAGGAGGCAAGAAGTAGCAGAAAGAGACTGACATTTATAGTCCAGGCAAATTAATCTCTCTGGGCCTCACTCAGTTTCCTCCACTGTAATCTGAGCATAACAGTATCTTCTCAGAGTTGTGTCTTCACATAGAAGGTACTTAACAAATGTCCATTTCCCCCCACCACACCTCCATTTCCAGGGCTACATTTCTTAGCAAATGTTTAGTTCTCCTGGCCTCTCGGGATACTTCTACCTTCCTTTTCTCAAGCAACATACTTGACAAAGGTTTAGGAATGCAATGTAAGCATAGAATTGCCCAAACCTACCAGAATTAGGTAGAGCTCCTGAATGGACGTTCCAAATGCAAGGGGTGAGCTTTTCTGATTTCCTGATGTTTGGCATGACCGGCCTCTCGGTGGTAGTGGTGTGTTGGCTGGAACCGAGCTGCAGTCTTCCTGGCTCCTAGAGACTAGGAAAGACCCAGGAACCAGGGAGCAAGAGGCAAGGCTGGGGTGGCCATGAACAAGGAGAAGAAGAAAGAGTACCTTTGCAGATTTGGTGGGAGGTGGGGTTGCGGGGGTGGTTAACGAGGGAGTCAGGTCCTAATGCACACCTCTAATGCCAACCCTGGGAGCAAGGAAAAGAAAGCATTCTAGCTCAGAGGACAAGCCTGGACAAGGATAGGGAGGATAGTTACAGCAGGTTCCAGGAAAAAGAGAAAGGCTGGTGGAGCTACAATAGGTTTCAGCTGGAGAACTAACTGGAGGGAAAGGTAGAGAGTCCTAGAATGTTCTAGCTAACCTCAAGCAGGCCTCACCCTTTCTGGTGGCAGAAGGACCACAGAGAGTGGAGAGAGAACTATGTACAGAGTTAGCATGGGGGACCTATAGGAATCCATGCTTACAGCACTAAAAGCAAGAGCCAAGTGGATCTTCCAGAAGGCTAGAGATCACCTGAGCAAGAACAGAGAGGTAACACTGTAACTTGCCCTTGCTTCTCAATTTTTACCCACAGTGATCAGCAGGAAAGTCTGAAAACTCTATGGAGCAGCGAGGAAAGGGAGGGCTGGAGAGATCCTGTCCAAGCAGGCAGGGGGCACAGGGGAAACCAACATCAGAAGGAAGAGATAAGAAGGCCAAGGCCCGGGGACCTGTGGGAAAATGAAAAGAAGCTCAAGAGACAGCCAAGACAGAGGAAAGCAACCTAGGGCTACATGGCTGCAGGCCTGGAAGCTCCTCACATCTCTGGGCTCCAGCAAACACCTCCTGCTAGTGTCCTGCCCACAGGCCTTTGGCCCCCAACAATTCTACAAGTTTAATAGAAAGAACATGGGAAATGGAAAGGAAAGGAAGAAAAAAAAGAGAGAGGGGGAGAAAAGACATGAAAATTGGAAACCAGGAATCCAACAGACACAATTCTGACATCCAGCCCTGCTCCTTGCCAGCTGTGTGACTTTGAGCCTCAATTACATCTAGAAAATGGGAACAAAAACATTTCCCTGACCTGGCCCCTCAGGGCGGTTATGAAGATCAAACAAGACCGTGAGCTGAGAGAACTGCATTCTCTCTCGTTGTCATTTTACCTATGCCTCTGTCCCACCCTGACCCAGTCCCACACAGGATGACTTATCTTCTTTTCCCCAAAACACTTTCATAAAGCAGGCAACTGCAAGGTGCCTATGCCAGCAGAACTACAGTGTAGTTGAGCATGACCATGGGCAACAGCAAAGCGAGAAAGAAGGTTCCTGCACTCCTGGCCTCCCCTTGCCTCCCTTCTACCGTCTTTCCACAAACGGACTATTTTAAGACCCAGTTCTCACCAAGCCAGTCCCTACTTAAAACAGCTTAATACTCAGCCTTGTTTGGCCCACAGTGCTAAACCTCTCCCCCTTTCTGGAATTCCCTACCCAACCCCCAAGTTCTGCATATTAAAATATTTTTCAATCCTCAAACTTTAGACTAAATGCCCACCTCTTCCAGGAAGTCCCTTTGTCTGCCCCCATCAGAGGTTGTCATTGCTGCTTCAGCTTACCCAGCATTTAATCTCTCACCCAATAAACTGTCTTCATGTTTGTCCCTTAAACCAACAATTCTCAGGGAGCCCCTCTACACTCTTAAAGTGAGTGAGAACTCCAAAGAACTTTTGTTTATATGGGTTATATTTATCAATATTTATCATATTAAAATTGGAACTAAAAGAAATTTAAATACTTGTTAATTTTAAATACAAATTTCAAAATAACAGTTACACCCTTTACTTACTAAGAAAATGGCATTTTTACTTTTTTTTAAATTATGTTTTCCAAACCAAACAGAAATTCGTAAGAAGGGTAGCATTGTTTCTACATTTTTACAAATCTCATTAATACCTGGCTTAATAGAAGACAGCTGCAGGACTCCAAAAATCCATGCAGAGCCTTGAGCCATGAAGGACATACTTCCTTGTGTATGCAATGTGTTTTGCTAGCACACAACATGAAATCTCTGGAAAACTGCACTGTACACTCACAAATGAAAGCGAAAATACCATCAGGGTTATTACGGACATACTTTTGATTTCCCAAGCTCTCTAATGCAGTCTACATCCAATTTCTAAGAAAATGCTTGCCCCCTAGCCAAAAGCAGCCCAAGGCCCTGCAGGGGGTGAATGGAGTAGAACTGGGGTGGGAGGATCTCCTGAGTGTGAGGCTGGCTGCTTTAGGATCACAGAATCTGTCTCCTTTGTTTCTTTACCCACTGGGTTCCCCACTTTGTTCCTCCTTTGTGCCTCAGCTCCAGTACCTCCAGAGTAGGGTGAAAGAGGAGTATCATAGTAAATGTACACTTTGGATTTGCCTGTCCTGCATTCAATTCTTGTCTCTGTGTGACCTTGGAGAAGTTATTTAACCTCTCAGAGCCTTAGTGCCATCATTTGAAAAATGGTTATGCTACCTCATAGAGTGACTAAAGGAGAGAACTGCATGTAAGACCTCTCACTCAGGACCCGATACATAACGGACATTCTACAAATGGCAGCCAGAAATATGCTGCCTCTTCACCTCCTGCCCTGCCTGATTCTCAGCCTGAGCATGGCTAACACAAAACAAATGAACCAACCCTTTCCTTTCTCCCTGAGGACAGCTGCTCCAGGCTGAGAATTTCCAAGAAAACTTCACTAATAGATAAAGAGGCATGCAGTAATCTTGTTTGCAGAGTATACGTTTCCTATCCTGCAACAGCAGATGGCACCAGCTGCCAGATTCTACAGCCAATCTGAGGGGCCCGTGCCGACCGATACTGTCCAAGGCCTTGGGCACATTCTTCTCCTCTATCCTTTCTCCTACAGGCTGAAGGACCCTAGGAAGAGGCAGCTAACCCCTCAAGCTCCCTGGCTCACATTAGCACTGACATAAGTAGCCCGTACACACCACATTCTTTCTATAATGGCTTATCTCCTTTTGCTGGTCACACAGATGCTTTACCAAGAGCCTTGCACAGATCCAGGCTTCACTAATGCCCCAGTCACCCTTAGGGACTCATGGGCCTTGAAGCTGTCAAACCCTTACACTCAGCTTCTAAGGCTCTCTCATGCCTACAAAGCAGCCACATTGTCCTTCTTCCTTCCTAGCATCCCTTAGGTGTTCACTCAATTTTCCCCTGGTTACTACACACACACACACACACACACACTGCCTAGTTTCCTCTGCGGGATATTTTCAGCCACTGCCTGTGCCTTTAAGGACTGCCACCTTGTGCCAGGGTCTTAACCTCAGCATCCTCAGCTGAGTTGGATTAAGGGACCATTTCATGCCTTTGCAAATTCCTTCTGGTTGCTGTCCCTTCCCCCATACAGAGGCAGAGTAGCCAGTAGCCTGAACCAGTCTGCCAAGGGTGACCTGCAAGTTGGTCTAGCCCATTCCCTCAGGTGGGGGATAGAGGCTGGGGCTGTCACAAGGACTTCAGAAAGCCATGCAGAACTGCTCAGATGTCATCCTGTGTGTGGAGGCAACAGAGCTGAGCAAGGTAAGGGTCAAACAGAACCACTCTCCCAAGACCCAGCTGCCTGCCTAGGGCTGACAGTGCCCAGTGGACACACCTGCCAAGTAATGCTGCCACTCGCCCTTAGCCCTCAAGTTTCTCCCTTTCAGACTGAATTCTGCAACCCTACTTTCGAGCCTGAGTTGGGGCAGCCTTGCTTTCCACCGGCCTTTCAGGAGGATGCCAGCCGCAGCATCCAAGCTCCCTGGCATGGTAACCATCTCAGGGGTTGACTGGGGGTAGGACTGGGGCGCCCAGGAGCTAAGGGCACTGTGAGGAATGACTGAGGGAAGTTGGCTCTCAAAATCCCACCCAACCTGCTCTCAGGTCGGCGTACCCGAGGGCTGCAGCCAGACTGCCATTTCTCCTGGCTGTGTGTCCTCCTGCTGGCTAGCCTTCTGCTCCTGCTGCTGGGGCTGCTGGTGGCCATCATCCTGGCCCGTAAGTATCCAGGCTCTCCTTGGGAGAAGGGCTTTAGAACAAGAATCCATGAACTATACTAGCTGTCCCTCCAGGCATCCAGCTCCCCTGAACTTTATTCTTTCATCTTCCTGCCTCCAGAGTTGCAGGTTGCACCCCCTTCTGGGGCCTCCTATGATCCACTGCCTACCCAAAGCCTCACCACCACTGGCACCACCTCTACCACCACTACTACCACCTCTGAGGCAAGTGAAACCCCTAAAGGGCAGCAGGAGGAAGGCATGAAACCCACACCCCAGTTCAGTGAGTACTAAGGGCAGACCTTCCTGAAGAAGGGCCCAAGATGGCAGGAGGGAGGGGGGCCAGGAAGATGGACATTGGAAAAAAGGGTCTCTCTGATTTTGACCTCTGAATTCTAACCCCACCTCTGCAGCCTGTGGGGGCCTCCTTCCTGGACCAAGGGGCTTCTTCAGCAGCCCCAACTACCCAGACCCTTACCCACCCAATGCCCATTGCGTGTGGCACATTCAGGTAGCCACAGACCATGCGATACAGCTCAAGATCGAAGCTCTCAGCTTGGAGAGTGTGGCCTCCTGTCTTTTTGATCGCTTGGAAATCTCTCCTGAGCCTGAAGGCCCGCTCCTCAGGTGGGCCCCATTGTCCCCAGGAGGTCCCACTCCTGTCCCAAACCACTATCTGGAGGGCAGAGCCAGGGAGCTGCAGTGGGAAATGCCTGAATGGGAGGAAATTGAGAGATTTGACCTCTGGGCCCAGCTTTGCTACCACTTTGCTGTATGACTTTGGGAAATTCATTTCCTCTCTCCGACAATGGTTTCCAAAACTGTAAAATGGAGCCCCAACCTCCTTCTCCATGAATAAATGCTGCAAGGATGGATGTGCGGGTGCTAGGAAGTCAGAGCTCCCTGAGAAATTAAAGGCTTTTTGACCACATTGTCACAAGTTTGGGGTTTAAGGAAGGAGGAAAAGAGGGCCCAAGCAGGGTCTATTCTGGCTGGCCCTATGTTCTGAGCCTCCATCACCCCTAATCTGGCTTCTTGCAGAGTGTGTGGGAGAGTGCCTCCCCCGACACTCAACACCAATGCCAGCCACCTCCAAGTGGCCTTCGTCTCTGACAGTAGTGTGGAAGGATTTGGTTTCCATGCCTGGTACCAGGCAGTGGCTCCTGGGCATGGTGAGTGTTTTCCAACCATGTCCCTAGCTACCTGTGAGTGGTCCACTTCTCTCCCCTCACGCCACTCCCAGCACTGTCAAAAGAGTTAGAGACTCTGACTTGTTTCTTAATCCAGTTGCGCCTCCCCACCCCCCATCCCTGTCCCTCCAGGGAGCTGTGCCCATGATGAGTTCTCCTGTGACCAGATCATCTGCCTGCTACCTGACTCAGTGTGTGATGGTTTTGCCAACTGTGCTGACAGCAGTGACGAGACCAACTGCAGTGCCCACTCAGGTTTGGGCCCCACCAGTCCTGGGGGGCAAGGGGAGGCTGTCTTCAGGCATCTGATCCAGCTTCAGCCTGGGTTCCCCTGTTCTGGCCTAGCCCCAAACCTGCCTGGTGATTCTTCTGGCCCAGAACTTGTTTCCCTATGGACATGGCCAAAACTCTCCTCTGAAGTCGCTGCCAGCCCTGTTAGGCAAAGGTACAGGCCCTGGCCAACTCATGAGCCCATTCTTTTCTCTACAGGATGTGGAGGGAATCTGACTGGGCTCCAGGGCACTTTCTCTGCTCCTGGCTATCTGCAGGAATATTTTCACCAACAGGTAAGCCAGTACTCCTTGGAGATAGCAGTGTGGCATCTGTGTGTTAGTGTGATTGGAAACAGCATGGTAGACACTGCCTTATACCTGGGAAGGTCAGAGATCAAGCAAGCAGAAAGGAAACATTGTTAAGTGCCTACTACATACCAAGATGTTCCTGTGCTCCATGAACTGATCTGAGAACAGACAGATTAAAATGCCCTTCCTGTATGAAAAAGTGCCTGTGATGAGAGCTGGGTGGGCAGTGCCCACCCACTCCCTGCCTAGCTTGCAACAGGGAGGAAGCCCTTCTGGTGCTCAGCCTGGATGCCCAGAAGGAACTATGAATGACACCATCTGTGCCCTCCCACAGCTTTGCACCTGGCATATCTCAGTGCCTGCTGGACATGGCATAGAACTACAGTTCCACAACTTCAGCCTGGAAGCTCAGGATGAGTGCAAGTTTGACTACGTGGAGGTGTATGAGACCAGCAACTCAGGGGCCCTCAGCCTCCTGGGGAGGTATCAGCAGAACCTGCTGATCAGCTCCATCCTTCACAATCTAACAGTAACAGCTTCCTACAAATTAGCCCAATTTATTCCTTCGCTTCAGTTACTTCAAGCCAGAGGTCTCTTCACTTCACCCTAAAGAAGGCTTGTCCTTTCTTACCACAAGGCCTTTGCTCCTTATATCACCCTTCTCCAGGACACCCTTTCCCAGTCCCTTTCCCAGTGCTCCCACCTGCAGATGCATTTTCACTTCCCTCGGGAACACTACCTGATTTTTCCCATCTCGAAGTGGCTCGAGTTCAAGCAGTTTGTGTAATACTCTGTCTACTGAATACATGTGTCATCCTCACCAGACCCTAAGTTCCATGACACAGCGCCTGAGCCTCCCATCCCCCTCTGGCATTGCTCAGAGTGCCCAGCTCTGAGTGAGACCTGTGGGAGGCCTCAGTGCACCACTGCCAGCCAAGGGGCCCCACGCCCAGAACTGTTCTCTGCTTTGGGCAGGTTTTGCGGAGCAGAGCCGCCCCCTCGCCTCATCTCCTCATACCACCAACTAGCTGTGCTCTTTAGGACAGATCGTGGCATCAGCAGCAGCAGGGGTTTCTCAGCCACCTTCCAAGCCCTCAATGCTACAGAGAGTAGGTGTCCTTGGGTGAGTGGGTGTAGGCAGTAGAGGTGTCTCCAGGAAAACGAGGAAGGGCTCCAGACCCTGATCAGGGCACTGTGAAGCCAGTGGAGGGGGGAGTGGGATGAGGGGAGGACAGGCATGTCCCAGGGCACTGCCATCCCCCCTGTGCCTACAGACCTCTGTGGGCCCAGAGAGTCCTCCTGCCAGGATGGAGGGTGTAAGAATCTACAGTGGATGTGTGACACATGGAGAGACTGCACAGATGGCAGTGATGACAAGTGCAGCAGACCCTTGTTCCCACCCCCAGGTGAGAAGCCTGCCTCAGGTACCCGTGGGCAGGGCCTGGCAAGCCTGAGCAGGCTGGGTGCCCGTTCACATCCTATTTCATAACAGCTATCCCTAGCCTTCCTGATGAGGGGGGTTCACTACCCTGATTCGTCAGAGTAACGGTGATAACAATGGTTCTTAGTGTCACTCCCAAGGTAAATGGGAACCTGGGAATGGATTGTTGAGCCTTCAAGAACCAGCCCAGCCTTGTCACACAGAGAGAGAGCTCCTCTCCACAGCCCACTCAAAGATGGAAGTGAGCCCAAGGGAGTTCCTTCTAGATGCTGAGTGGTCTCTGCCAGTGCTGGTGCCTCATGCTCCCTGAGATCCAAGAGGTGACTGTATGATGCCCAAGGCTGGTCAACAATGCTTGGTGCAGGCTCTTGAGATGACAGAATCCTCGACATGTGTAAAGCATTTCTCCATTTTATCTCTTTTGATTCTCACAACAACCCCCTTCTGACCCATATATAGTGATTGGTTGACTTACCCCAGTTATATAATGAGTGGTCCCCACAGTGACCCTCCCCTCCCACCCCTGCAGAGCTGGCCTGTGAGCCCATCCAAGTAGAGATGTGCATTGGGCTGAGCTACAATACTACGGCCTTTCCCAACATCTGGTTGGGCATGGCCACCCAGGAGGAAGTGGTGGAGATCCTCAGAAGTTACAAGGTGCTCTGGGCAGAGATAAGGAGGGACTGCCAGGAAGGGGAGGGCACCTGAAGAGCAGGTGCCTGAGGGCTGATCTCCTTCCACAGAGCCTGACAAGTCTGCCCTGCTACCAGAACTTCCGGAGGCTCCTCTGCGGGTTGCTGGTGCCCCGCTGCACCCCACTAGGCAGTGTCCTTCCCCCTTGTCGCTCCATCTGCCAGGACGCAGAGCATCAGTGCCAGTCGGGCCTGGCACTACTGGGCACCCCTTGGCCCTTCAATTGCAACAGGCTGCCTGAGGCACTAGGCCTGGAAGCTTGTGCCCAGCCCTGACTCTGAAGTAGGCCCCTGCCCTCTCCCTGTGCATCTCCCTCACTAATCAGGGCAGGCAGGGGGACCAAAGAAGGTGGACCAGCATGGGATTCTGCCCATCCTCTCTGGGGCCTTCCAGGGAGGGGAGAAGTCCTCGGTTGAGCTAATCAAACCCTCCTCCCACTCTCCCAGCTTCTTCTCTGTCCCTTTACTGGCCCCAGCAGCTAGCCTGTCTCCTCACCTGTGCCATGGACAATCTAGACTGCTTCCCACCCAAGCCTCTGACACCCATTTCCTATCTTCTGTCTTCCCCCTCTCCATCTGCATTTCCAGGTTCTTTATTACCCACTCTCTGACTTTTTTCATTTATTCAATAAAGAGTTTTGAGTACCTAGAAATGTGGCAGGCCCGCTTCTAAGTTCTGGAGGTCCATCTACTTCTAGAACTCTCCAACCTCAGTTCTCAGCTTCTACTTCTCCTGGACTGGAGTCCTGTCCTTGGTCTCTGTCGCTGTGCTCTCTCCTTCCAGCTCCCTGGGGCAGTTGGTGCCCCGAGTGTCGGAGTGTCGAGCGTCGTCTCACGGTTCTGCCTCTGTGTCAGGCTCAAGCATCTCTCCCCATCCTCCCTCTCCCAAAGTTTGGCCGGCCGCCGGGCGACACCACGAGTTATTTCCCTATTTCTCGGCCCAGAGTCCTTGGCCCCTGAACAACTGGTTTCCTCTTGGAGTCTGGGAGGAGCAGAGCGGAGCCGGTAGAGAACGAACCAGGGCCAGGGGGACGGCGAGAGGAAGGGGGGCCAGGCTGGAGAGCAGCACCGGGGAGGGAGGAGGGGTCGACTGGAGGGTCCACAGCAGCGAGCGCCCCAAGGAGGTCAAGGAAAGTGCGAGCAGCCGCGGGGGGCCGGGAGGGGGTGAGTCCCGGGGAGGAGGAACGGGAATGGGGGAGGGGGCTGTGGGGCAGCCCGGGCGCCGGCCAGGCTGGCGGGGGCGGGGGTGGGGGGCTGGCCTTCCCTGCGCTCCTCGTTTGGCTCGCAGGGCGCTCGGCTCCTGGGGCGCGGCAGCGGGGCGGGGGGGCGAGACAGGCAGCGGGACTCTGGGACCCGACTCGCGCCCTGCCTGGCCCACAGACCGCGCGAGGACCCCGGCGCTGCAGCTCCCCGCGCCGGCGCCATGCGGCCGCTCCTCGGCCTGCTGCTCCTGGGCCTGGCGGCCGGCTCGCCCCCTCTGGACGACAACAAGATCCCCAGCCTGTGCCCGGGGCAGCCCGGCCTTCCCGGCACGCCGGGCCTCCACGGCGGCCAGGGCCTGCCCGGCCGCGACGGCCGCGACGGCCGCGACGGCGCGCCCGGGGCTCGCGGAGAGAGAGGCGAGGGCGGGAGGCCGGGTAAGAGGCCGCCGGGCGCGGGCGCGGGCGGCTGGGGTCCCCGCCCGGGGGCGCCGCGCCCGCCCGCTCTGCCTGGGCGGGGGCCGCAGGGACGCGGCCGCCGGCGGGGCCAGAACCCCGGGGCCCGTTCCCACCCGCCCTGCAGGACGCGGGGGCGGGCCGGCGGCGGGGATGGGGGCGCCTCAGCGTCGCCCTCCGCGCAGCTGAGCCGCTCCCTCTACCCCCCAGGACTGCCAGGCCCGCGCGGGGAGCCTGGGCCGCGCGGAGAAGCGGGCCCCACAGGGGCGGCCGGGCCTGCCGGGGAGTGCTCGGTGCCGCCACGCTCCGCCTTCAGCGCCAGGCGCTCGGAGAGCCGGGAGCCCCCGCCGTCGGACGCGCCCCTCCCCTTCGACCGGGTGCTGGTGAACGAGCAGGGGCATTACGACGCCGCCACGGGCAAGTTCACCTGCCAGGTGCCCGGGGTCTACTACTTCGCCGTCCACGCCACTGTCTACCGGGCTAGCCTGCAGTTCGACCTGGTCAAGAATGGCGAGTCCATCGCCTCTTTCTTCCAGTTTTTTGGGGGGTGGCCCAAGCCAGCCTCGCTCTCCGGGGGCGCCATGGTGAGGCTGGAGCCCGAGGACCAGGTGTGGGTGCAGGTGGGTGTGGGGG
Organism: Cynopterus sphinx; assembly: GCA_030015415.1. NCBI lineage: Eukaryota > Metazoa > Chordata > Mammalia > Chiroptera > Pteropodidae > Cynopterus > Cynopterus sphinx. The sequence continues at coordinate 35,144,142 of CM057390.1, read as the reverse complement.
ATTATATTGGCATCTATGCCAGCATTAAGACGGACAGCACTTTCTCTGGATTTCTGGTCTATTCTGACTGGCACAGCTCCCCTGTCTTTGCTTGATGCCCACTGGAAAGTAAGCTCGCACTTGCTCCCTTGAAGGGGAGGAGGGTGTGACACTGACAGCCACATCATCCGGGAAGGCTGGCCCCCCTGGAATGTCGTAAATGACTGGTGGCCTGTCCGTCCTGCTGCTGGCAGGGAATAGGGACAGAGGCTGAGATCAGGGCTGGCAGCATGGGGCACTGGCTGGATTCCTGCCCAAGACCAAAGGAGCGCTCTGTGCCGGCAGGTGTGAGTCATCTGACCCAGGACCCCAAGTTGGGGTGCTCTTCCTGGTTGTTTCTCTGGGTCCTACCTTTTTCCTCCTGCTTTTTTTTTTTTTTTTTTTTAAGATCATTCAATAAACGTTAAAACCCTCCTATTCATGGCTCAACCTTTCTTCTTGAGTGGTGGGGATGCCCTGATTCTGAGGGTGGGGGGAAGATGGAGAAGAGTAAAGAGAGGACTCTCGAGCTGGAGGAGCTAAGGGGCAGGAGATACAGGAAGCAGGCCCAGGTGAATGAGAGGTTTCTCCACAGAGCTAACCCTCAGTCGTGTAGGTTGTAAACAGGAGTGACTGACTGAGGAGGGTGCCCTCCTGATGTGGGGCTCTGACCACCTTTTTCTAACTCCAAGACCGTCATACAAACTGAGTAGGGACTACCTTTACCACACACACCCCTGCCCTGATCAAAAAGCCCTCGGTTTTCATTCATGACCACCTAGGTTCCCAGAGATAAGTCGTTCTTCAGATGACCACGACAGGGCGCCCCAGCCCCAGAATGCAGCAATAACCCTGGGGGGCTTCCGCTCTCGACTAGGGTGATGAGGGGGAAGAAGGGTATCAAGGTTTAACAATCAAATTCCGGATGGGGGTGGAAGAAAGAGATTATCTGCTTTCAGCTCAGGAAGTTTATCTCCTCTCATAAAATGTTTATCCTCTCATTAAACAGAGACTTTTAGGAGCCAAGGCTCCCCTTGCTCAGCTCCCTCTCCAGAATTGGGGGAAGAAAAAACCCTCCTTCAGGCCTCCCAATTCCAAGGAGGATGTGGGAACTTTCCCCCAGTATGCTGGGCATAGCCTGGGTGGGCTGCGCCACCAATCCTGAAACTAGCCACAAAGCTGCTTCAAGGATCCCCTCTTCTAACCTTCAAGAGCCCTGTCCTGCCCCCCAATTCACTAATAAACCATGGCAAATGCCAGGCCCACATTAGCTTGGCCTCTCAACCCAAGACAAAGTGCAAAGGCCTCTCAGTTCCCTCCTGGCCTACCCCTTTTCCTTCTCCCCTGCCCCTTACAGAAAGCTGTCCCTAGCATTATATCCCTAGATTTAACATACAATTATAGGGGTGTCCCCCCACAACCTTGCTGGTCATGAGGGTAGATATGACCAATGGAGACTGAGCCAGAGTAAGTAAGTTAGAGTCAGGCCTCAGGAATACCGAGCTCCACCAGGGTATGCCATAGCCATACGCTAGCCCATCACAACACCACTCTGTGTCAAAAGACAATTACCAGCTCCTTCAGGAATCAGAGTTGACTGGGCTCCAGACAGCAGGAACCCCAAGTTTCCTCGTAGGAACAGTGACACTTGAGAAAAAGATAAGAAGGCTGACTCAAGGGATGAGAAAGTTCACACTCCTCTCTACTAGGGCTTAATTTTGGCAAAAATAGAAAAGATAGGGAGGACTATCCAAAGGCCATGTGTGTGAGGCCACAAATTGGAGGGGATGAAAGCTAATCCAGCTACACCTGGTATGGGCTAGTACTCCCACCCTATCTTCTCTCATTCCCCACAGACCACACTTGTGACTACAGGACTAAAGGACCCTGCCATAATGTCAGTTATCCTGACCAACTGTTCACCCTTGCAAGGATGTACATAGTCTGTCAGAGCTGTCAACAGAACTTTATTCATTGAAAACTGGGCCAGACAGACCCCCTCAGGGAACTGCATGCTCCTAGGCCCTGGCCCCTACTGTTTGGACCCTAGTGAAACGTGTACAGTCTGCCCTCCCCAGTGCCAGGGAGAAACAAACAGAAGGGAAATGCCATTTTTCTCTATGATGTGGGGAATGAAATGAATAAGAGTAGAACTCTAGTTATCCCCCCTGAAGCTCCTAGTAGAGCTGGAGTGCCAGAGGGTACATGGACCCAAAGCCAAGTGCAGACACCACCTACTCCTCAAAGATAAACTCCTGATCCCAACTGTTGGATCAGATTGGAAAGGAGCCTGATAAGATCATGACAGGCAGAAGTGGTAGCTCTAAGGGCACCTGAGAGATATTACCCCCAAAACCTACCAGACACAGGAGCTCTGGCTGAAAGCAAAGGTTCAAAATCATTCCAAGGCCCAAGGTGTCAAAATACCCAAAGACACTAATGTGTTGTGGCTGCAGAAGCTGGGGAGCCAGTGGGGAGTGGGAAAGGAAAGGATTTTCAAATCCCCAACAGAAAAATCAGAAACACAGACGGGGAGGCCCAGAGGTGGCATCTGAATGGGCCCTGGCAAGCTGGAGGTTAATCCACAGCAAAAAGTCCCAGGGTCTTGCATAGTGACACACTCACCACCTTCAGCATTGCAGAGACCCACCGGGTAAAGAGAAGCTGTTATCCTGTCCCCACCCAGGTCAGTCTTCCAGAGTATCCCATTGCAATGTCCTGGATGTATGGCTTGGAGGCTTGGCATGACAGCCATGGAGGCAGGAGGGGATTCATGCCAGGACTTTGGAGATCAGGTGTTAATGTTGTCCTAGCACAGGGGGCTGCATAAAGCATGGAGCTAGAGAAGGGGGCAGGCAGGGAGGGAGTTTTCAGAGGTAGACATTGAGGGTCTGCAGAATGCCGCGACGGCAAAGTGGACAGTTGCGGTGGTAGATGGGATGACGCATTAGGATTTCAGTGCAGGCCTGGCAAAGGCACAGGTGGCGACAGGGCAGAAGCAGCACCGTCTTACTCTGGTCCTGGCAAATGACACACTTCTTCCGCTCCTCTTGCTCCTTCAGCAACTGCCACGGGTCTTGCCCAGCTATAGGCTCCTCCTCATTGAGCCTCTCCCGGCCCCAGGAAGCTGTCGCTCTGGCCATCCTGATTTCCTCTTCCTCTGAACTGGGCCCTGCTTCAGGAAGAGTGTCCTGTCGCCAGGTCCTGGCTGAAGATACCCTTCTAGGGCCACCCTGAGGGGGCCCAGGGGCCCCTCCCCGGTTTGGCCAACTTGCCAGCTGCAGGCTGCGGCTCCAGACTCGGCGCCAGGCCTCCAAGCCCAGTGCTAGGTGAGATAGCCGCACAACATCCTCTCGGAGCCGGTGGTAGGATGGCCGGGCATGGAGCTGACTGAGTGCCCGGGTAGCCAACCTCATGGTGAGGTCAGGGTGCAACACAGTCACCGCCACCGCCAGCACGCAAGTCAGCAGCACCAGGCCGGTGAGATTGACAAGCACAAAGCTGGCCAGAAGGCGGGTAGCTGAGGCCAGGAGCTCCAGCGCTAGTTGGCAGGGAGTCCAGAGGAGGATGGCCATGGCCACAGCACTACTAGAAATGTGAGCTAAGAAGGCAGCCATAACATCTGTCATCCTCCACAGTGGCCCCATCACTGCATCCCAAAGGGCCAGCACCAGGGAGAAGAGATTCTGAGTGCCAATGAGGCAGATGTTGACCAGGCTGTTGATCACGTAGGCCACCAGGCTCACAGCAATGGCACAGATGTCACAGGCCTGGCGTAGCAAAGCATGGCCACTAGAGACCACATTGAGGACACCTCGGTGCAGTATATCCCGGCTCCTCAGTGCCCCATGAGAGGCTAGGTGCCCCAGGAGCTTCAGGCTCTCTAGGCCAGAGCAACAACTGTACAGCAGGGTACAGGAGGCCTGCAAGCCACCAAAGATGAACCGGACCAAGGCTTCAAAGAAGGCCAGAAGTGAAAGCAGGACTCCACGGCCCAAGTGCAGAAGGCTAGTCAGTACCGTGTGAGGCAGGTTGTAGATGAAGGCCAGGAGCCAGGCCAGGGAAGCCAGGAGGGAGGACACCAGCAGGAAGTTGAGGTCCAACACCAAGGTCAGCACGTCCAGCACCAGGCCCACACCATTCACCACCAGGTACACAGCCTCCATGATAGGGCTACAGAGGAAGTCTGGCTCCTGGTTGAGAAGAGTGTCAAGATTGCCAATATCTGGGGGGTGGAGGGGGGTTATTTTGAAAGAGGCATGAGCAGTCTCCAAACCAGGGAGAGAATCAACAATCTGTGAAAGAAGTAGGTTAGAGGCAAGTGGCGGCTCAATGGAAGGAACGGGGCCCAGGTGCTGGTCCAGCAGTCCCGGTTTTGAAGGCGAGCTGTTTGGGAGGGAGGAGGCCAAACATCTCTAAAGTGGAGGTGAGCACGAGCTGGAGGAGAGGCTTCAGCTTTGGGGGCCTGGTGGTGGCGTGCCTCGCCAGGCAATGCGTCAGATGGAGAGCGGACCGGGAACGGACGGGACTGGACCGGGCCGGGGCCGGGGCCGGGTGGGGTCGGGATGGCTGGGCGCGAGCTCGCGGTCCAGCTACGCAGGTGCCCCTGTCCCCGCCCGGCCCCCGTCCTCTGGGCTCGCGGGGCTCGGAGCCCAAAGGGGAAGTAGAAAGGGAGTCAACCTCAGCAAGCCCCAGGGGCGGCCTCCGCTCCGCTGGGCGCCGCCATCTTGTGTGCGGGGGACGGGGGCAGAGGCGTGACAAGGAGGGCGGGACGACGAACGCCGGCCAATCGGGGAGGGCCGACTGCGCGCAACCTCGGCCAGTCATTGGTTGGTTTGAACGGCGCCCAAACTCATTTACCCTCCAAGGAGGGGGCGGAGATAGCGAAATCCCCGCCCTTTCGAGGAGGTCATTGGTCAGCTGACAGACAGAGGCGGACTGTGCCCTCCTAGCCCCGCCCCCGAAAAGATCGGGACTTTGGGCTAAATACGGGCGATGTCCTTTCTCTTGGCCTCCGGGAGTGATCTTTTTAGATGCAGATTGGCGATCACTGTCTCCCAGCTGCCTCCTTCTCAGACTCTCCGCTTCGTCCTCCTCTGTCCAGTAATTTATTCTCTCGTTTATTGAGCTCGTACAAATGTCCTGGGGATACAAAAACATGTTTAAGACGGGGCCCGCTATCGAGCAGTTCACAAGGGGAAACATGGTTACCGGGGATTCCCAAGGTCCTATTCCCAACTGTTTCCTCCAGCCCCATCAGGTGTTCTCAGCATCCTCAGATGCTGAGAAAAGGCCACAGACAGGAAAGAGCTCACTCTCCCACCGCAGTCCCTATTAGTTTACTTGAACACTAGTTATGTATCTATAGCCTGGCCTCGGTGCCTCAAGGAGTTTTCTTCCTTCATATTCAAATAATATTTAAAATGTATTTGAGACCCATCCCCAAACACATTGTGAAGCTTGGTAATCTCTACTGCCGCGAAGGATAGTTGGGGGCTTATTCTTCCCCTGGTCATCATTGCTTTAATTTCCCTCTTGGAGTGAATTCATCTCCACTCTGGCCTGGACTCCTAAAAACAGCTGTCCCCCTGCACCCCTCTCTGAACACTGCCTAAATCCTTCATTCCCTAAAGCGCCACTAATACAAAGCCGAGGTGACAAGTGAAAAATTTCAACAAGTGAAAAATTTGGAGATGTTCTAAATTAAATTACAGCGTGGGTGAGTGACACAGAGACAGGAATTATTAACCAGTTAATAGCTGTGGGCCAATTAACAAGAGTGATCACATTCCTGAATGTATGCTGGAGCTTTGAATCAACCTCCAGGCATTCATTAGCAACATCTAGACAACCACTAGATGCCACTTTGTCCTGCATATACGTAAACTTTCACAACTATCGCCTGTTAACCAATCAAAAGTAGTAAATGTTTCTTCCTATCATAGAACTGCCACCGCCTTCACCTTATCCTGCCCTCCTTATCCGTAGCCAATGTAAATTCTATCAAAACCACTTACGTCTTTCTTCTCCAAAACATAATGTATAAAAGCACTCAGCAATGTAGAAGGCTGTTTCAAATCTTGTCCCTGGCCCTTTAAGATAATCCCCCTATAGGAATTTTCCCTTTAACCCTACAGCTAACACCTGGCCTAGCCCCTGGCCTAGCCAGCAGCCCGCAAGGGACAATAGAAGAAGTTGCCCAACAATACCAGTAACAGTAATAGAAGAAAATATTAACGGGAAATAGCTCCCACTTGGCTTATGCATGTAACTGCAATGACGCACCTGAGTCCCACCAATCAGGGAGAAGGTCACGTAACCACCCCCCCCCCCAGAGGGTGTAAAACTCAAGGGAAAGGGGGTCTCAGGGCTCTCGCCCTTGGTGGGGGCCCGGGTTCGAATCCGTGAATAAAACGCTTGCTGTTAACACCTTATCTGGAGGTCTCTGTCCTTCGTGGGTGTCTCGAATCGCCGTACAACAAGCAACTCCAGGACTGCTTATCTTTTCCACCTAGCCATGCTGCTGGTGATTTAGACTTTATACCCCAAGACCTGGTCGTTTTCTGGCTAGCAATACAGCCCAATAAACCCTTTCTTGGAGTCAAATATGTGGTGACAGAAATAAATCTAACTATGGATAGTAAACACACAATGTAATATATACATGTGTGTGTGTATATACATATACATATATATATAATGTAATATATGAATTATATATGTGTGCTTTACTGTTAAATTGTACACCTGAAACTTATTGGATTTTGTTAACCAATGTCACCATAATAAATTTTTTTTAAATAAAAAATAAAAATATAAACTCCTTTTAAAAAAGTTTCCAGCCATGGAAGTTAAGCTGTTTGTTTGTTTAACAGTATGCAGCAAACCTTTACTGAGACAAGGGGTTCCCAATAGTATTTATACTGTATTGCAAAGCAAGAACTTCAGTTTATAAAACTCCACTGGTTTTTCCCCTGGTGTCCCTCCCCAGACTCCAACTTCTTATTTTGTTACAGTTTTTGATTTCACAGAAGTCTATTTCTACTGCCAATCAAATCTAAACTCTAACCACAAAATGCTAATCTCTCTAAACAAAGAAAAATAACACAAAGACTTGTTTTAGCCTCCTGCCCACATCACGGTCTGTTATGGTTATGATTACTAATGTTTTAATGCCTCACTTGCATTTTTTGTTTTCAATTTCAAATGTTGGAGAATATGCTCACCTTCAAGATACTTGATCTCACCACCCCTAACATTTCCTCTTCAAAAATCTTAACTTGTTCAGTAACGAGTTCTTAATCTATCTTCCTGCAACACTCAACACTATTGATCACTTCCTCCACCCTTGGCCCCTGGACATTACCCTCTCCTGTCAGTCATGGCCCCTTCTCTTTACGTGAAGATTTTTCAATCTGTGTCTTCAGTCTGAATGTCTCTGACAAAGTTCAGGTTTCAGCTGCATCCTGAATATAGATGGCTCCTAGATATCTCACTGGTGCTTCAAATTCAAAGTGTCCAAATTCAAACTTAGCAAATTTACTGTGCCTGCGCTGTGTGCAATTAACCAGCCAATTTTGCCTACCAAGAATGACCTTGGCAGGATCCTGTAAGACAGTATTTCCATTAGTTGGGTACCAAGACCTCCCCTCTGAGTGATCTAAGTTGTTATTCAGCCAAGACCACCTTGAGTAAGCCACAACCTTTGACTCAGTTGGCAACCCATATAGGCAGGCAGGCAGAGGTTCCCAGTAGCCAAAATTCTTGTGACAAATGAATTACTACAAAATATTCTTAAGCTAATAACATAATGGCTGAGAACACCATGTGACTACAATGGCCTCCCTTGGAGAAGCCAGTGTGCTTCCCAGTATCTAAAGGTTGTAAACCACTCCCCATGAGGTGATCATGGAAACAGTAATTTAATTTTGATTCAAGCAGTATCTCTACTAACTAAGTCATGTTTCTTTTTCCTCTAGGACTGGGTTTCAGATAAAAGCTAGTTCAAACCCATAGTTTCCAAAGCAGGGGTCATCATCTATTTGGAAGCTAGGGAAGAAAAACTGGAGAGGGTTGAAGGAAAGAACTGACACCAACTGACCTTAAGGAGAAAGTTCAAATTGTTCAGTAGTGTGAGTCCTAGTGATTGAGAAGAAAATAAATTAGATGATGAGAAAACTGAATGCCTGGAGATGCTATCCTTGCAGAATTCTATAATGTAAGATGTGGTGGGGTGAACTTAAGCCCTCAGGCTTCTGCCCTCAGGGGCCTACTGGAGCAACAACTGGTCTCTGCTGTTGTGCTAACTGTAGGACATTTTTATTCTGCTAGGTGAGAGAAGCTAGCTGAAAGTAGAAGGGGTTTTTAGAGGTTGTGGGAGCTTGAGGATTAAGAGATGGAATAAAACTATGAAATAATGTCTAATTCAGGAGTTTTATTTTGTAATATTGTGTGTACTATAACCCTCCCCTTCATCTTCCCATCAAGCATTCAATAAAATCTATGTTACTGCCATGGTTTTAGAGTTGGATCACACCCCCCTTTTGGATTTAATTTTGTTTTTTAATTATGCTTTTACAGGGTCTCAAAGTTAAAACTATATTAAAAGGTACATTCATAGAAGGTTTACTTTCATCCTGCCCCCTCTACCCTTTTCCTTCCCAGTACCACTCAAGGGCCTCACAAATCACAAACATTCCCCTCAAAAAATGATTTCCTCGGTCAATTCAGACCCAGGGCTTCACTGATATAGCAGAACCCACAACCCTAAACATCAGCTAGTAATAACTGTTCAGGCCCAGAGAAGTACTTCACCATATCTCATAACCCACGTCCTGAAAACATGACGCAACTGTGTCTGAATACCATGAAGATCTGTGGTTTATGTGGAGTGGATTTGAGCAGTTCAAGCCCTTCCTTAAGAAAAGAGATACATTATGTAACTAGTCAAATCCTCTTGCTTTTCTTCCTGTGCCAATTGTTGTTCTAGAAATACTTGAAAATTAATGCAGTAGTTGCAATAGTGGCTGAGGAACATTTGCAATATTAATTTATATTTTAAAATTTTTGTATATATGTAAGTCAAGATAAAAGAAGCATGCATGTTTAATTGGTTTTAGCCCTTTTTTTGACTTAAGGAAAGGACTGGGGAAAAAAGCAACTTACATTTTTAGGCATTTAAAAAATTATTGAAGACAAGTTCATGATAACAGAGCTTACCTGGTTAGTAAAGATAAAGATGAGCAAGCCAGAATTTTCACCAAAAATTCAGAAGCTTTTTTTGTGCTATGTATCTTATATGGCACATAGTTGAACTTGTTACTAGACCTGACCTTGATCGTGCTGATCACAATGGCATTCTCTGGAAAATGAAAAATTATATACAATATTTTCTGAATCTGCTCAAAGATAAAACATCTTGAAAAATACATTTGACCTCACAACCACTCTTGGCCACATGATGGGTAAATGCTGTTAAAACAAGTAGACTTAATTTAGACAAGATACTGAAAGAACTTGAAGAGTTAAGCAAAACAATGGAAGATTCTCAAATAAAGAGCAAATTGTGGTCTCAAGTACAAAATTAAATTTCTCTTGAATATGTACTACCCACAGATATTTGAGATATCTTTTGCTTGTTGATAATATTGACAAACACTTAACAAAAAAAATCTAAATTTGACTACTTTTGTTTGTTTTAAAATTGATGAACCAATATTGTTACATTATCATTAGTAACTGTAGTCCATAGTTTACATTAGGGTTCACTCTTTGTGTTATACATCTTATGAGTTTTGACAAATGTATAATGTACCTACCATCACCATATCATACAAATATTTTCATTGCCCTAAAAATCCCCTGTGCTCCACCTATTTATCATTTTCCTCCTCTCAACCCCGTTTCTGCCCCAACCCTCAGTTCCTAGCTTCTGGACATCACTGACATTTTTACACTCTCCATAGTTTTGTCTTTTCCATAATATCATATCATTGTAGTCACACAGTAGGTAGCCTTTTCTCATCCAAGTACTAACCAGGCCTCACCCTGCTTAGCTTTTGAGATCAGACAAGATCTGCCGCATTCATGGCAATATGGCCATAGACAGTATGTAGCCCTTTCAAATTAGCTTTCTTCACATAGCAATATGCATTTAGGGTTCCTCCATGTCTTTTTGTGACTTGATAGCTCATTTCTTTTTATTCCTGAACAATATTCCATCATATGGTTGTACCTACCAGTTTGTCCATTCACTTATTGAAGAACATCTTAGTTGCTTCCAAGTTTTGAGAATTATAAATAAAGTTACTATAAACATCCATAAAAAGATTTTCTTGTGGACATAAGTCTTCAACTCATTTGGGTAAATACCAAGAACGATTGTTTGATCATATGGTACAGTTATGTTTGTAAAAAACTGCTATACTATCTTCCAAAGTGGCTGTACCATTTTATATTTCCACTAACAATGAATGAGAGCTCCTGTTGCTCCACATCCTCTCCAGCATTTGGTGGTGTTAGTGTTCTGAATTTTAACCATTGTAATAGGTGTATAATAGTATCTCACTGTTTTAATTTGCAATTCCTCAGTGACAAATGATGTTGACATCTTTTCACAGGTATTTATTGCCTTCTTCGATGGGAAGTTTGATCAAGGTCTTTGGTGCATTTTTTTTAACTGGATTGTTTATTTTCTTATGATTGGGTTTTAAGTATTCTTTGAACACTGTAAATTTGAATGCCAGTTCTTTATCAGATACATGTTTTGCAATATTTTCCCCAAGCTATGGCTTGTCTTTTCAATCTTTTAACAGTGTCTTTCACAGAATGGAAATTTTTAATTTTAAGGAAGTGCAACTTATCAATTTTTCCTTCATTGCCAAACCAAAAATCACTTAAATTTTCTCCTATGCCATCTATAAGTTTTATAGTTTTGCATTTTACACATACATCTATGAGACTGAGTTAATATTTGTGAACCATGTAACATTCATGTCTAGATTTTGTATGTGACTGCACACTGGTTTTACTTTCAAAAGGATTAAATAATTTTTTTAAAATTTTTAAATATTTTCAAAGTCTAAAAAAGCTTTATTTTAATACACTATTAGGAAACTGAGCTCTATACTCTGTTGGCATGCTCTGGGAAAACAGGCCCCAACTGAGAGGAGTTTGGCAACATCTACAATATCTACATATGCATTATTACAAAGCTGCAATAATCAAGACAGTGTGGTACTGGCATAAAGACAGATATTCATAAAGACCAGTGGATAGAATAGAGGGCCCAGAAATAAGCTCTCACATATATGTTCAAATGATCTTTAACAAGGCAGGACTATTCAATGGGAAAACGATAGTCTCTTCAACAAATAGACTTAGAAAAACTGGATATCCACATGCAAAGCATGAATTTAACATATCTTATACCATGTACAAAAATTAACTGAAAATGGAATACAGATCTAAACATAAGAAACAAAATTATAAAATTCCTAGAAGAAAACAGGAAAAACTCCATGACGTTGGATGTGACAATGATTTCTTCAATGTGACACCAAAAGTATAAGTGACAAAAGAAAAAATAGACAAACTTGGAGGCTTTTGTGCATCATGCAACACAATCGACTGAGTAGGGGAGGCACATACAGAGTGGGTAAAAGTATTTGCAGATGATGTATCTAATGAAGGCTGGTGTCTGAAATGTGTGGAGAGCTCCTACAACTCAACCAGAGGATATCAAATTGCCCTATTGGGGGATGTATAGAGGACTTCAATGGACTTTTCTCCAAAAACGATGTGCATTTGGCCAGCAGGCATATGATGATGGTGCTCAGCATCTCCAATCATGACAGAGGTGATGGTAAGGCCAAGGTGGGATGGCTACTATCAAGGAAATAGCAGGTGTTGGCAAGAAGTGGAGAGATGAGAGCTATTACTCCTGGTTTTGGGATTACAGAGTGGTATAGCTGCTATAGAAAACAGTATGAAGTTTCCTCAAAAAGTTAAAAATAGAACTACCACATAATTCAGCATTCTACTTCTGGGTATTTATCCAATAGAATTAAAAGCAGGGTATCAAAGAGATATTTGCATAGCCAGGTTCATAGCTGCACTATTCACAATAGCCAAGAAGTGGAAGCAACCCAAGTGTCCGCTGACAGATAAATGAATAAACAAAATGTGGTACAATGGAATATTATTTGGCCATAAAAACAAATGAAATTCTGATACATGCTATGACATGGACGAAAGTTGAAATTATTATGTTTAGTGAAAGAAGCCAGTCACAATAAGATAAATACTATATGATTCCACTCACATGAAGTATCTCAAGTAATCAAATATACAGAAACAGAAGGTAGAATGGTGGTTACTGCAAACTAGAAGGAGAAGGAAAGGAAGGGTTTTGTTTAATAGATATAGAGCTTCCGTTTTGCAACAATGTGAATATACTTAACACTACTGAACTGTACACTTAAAAATGGTTAAGATGACAAATTTCATGTTGTGTTTTTTTTTTACCACAATTTAAAAAAATACAACAAAATGAAACAGTCTACATATGCTTTTACCCTTTGACCCAGCAATTTACTTTTAGGAATTTACTGTTAGCTTAAAGCAAAATGAAAATTTATTACAACACTATTTGTAATTGCAAAACATTTGAAACTTATCTGAAAGTCTATGATAGATAAATGGTAGACAAACTATGGTAGGTGAATCCAATGTAGTACAATACAACTGTTAAAAGAAAAAAAAAGAATAAGGAAGATTTCTATAGTTTAGGGTGATTTCCAGTTTACACTTATGTGAAAAAACAAAGTGAAAAATATTAAATAAAGCATGGTACCTTTTGTGTAAAAAAGAAGATTATTAAGAAAACATAAAAAAATTTAAAACATAAGAAGTTTAAACCAGAAAAATAATAAAATGAATTATCTACAAGGGGTAGGAGTGGAAGAAAGGGGTGGAAGGGATAGGAGAGGGAGTACCACTTCCTTGAGTATGCTTTTTGTGTAAGTTTGACTTTTGGAAGCATGCTAATGTTCTACACATTTTAAAAATTAAATTAAATGAACAAAAACAGCCAAAAAAAAATATCCAAAACTGAATGCAAACAGAAATGAACGAACCCAACTATATTTCATATGGATAATATAAGCACGCAGAAAACAAGGAAGTAAGAACTATATGCCCTGGGGGAAGGAAAGTCCTCCTGAACTATTTTTATTAGTTTTGTTTTTCATAGTAATATAAGCGTAGCAATTCTGAAATATTGTTGAAAGCCAGAATATTTTCTTTGGAAGGAAGACAGAAATAAGGAATGCAGGAAAGCAAAGTAGAACTCCATGGAGCTGAATTTGAATTGGAAGTTATCAGTATGAACTCGTGTTTTCTAATTCATATCTAGTACACATTAGATATTAGCTATATAAGATATCTAGTATAATACATATATGATATATACATTTTTCCCTAGCTCTGTCCACTGAAAGGACCTGGATGCAATGATACTCCAGTAGCAATGAGCATATCTAGTGCCTAGATCTTAGTTTTTAACTACCATTCCCCACAAAAGGGAACAATAGTTCCCTGGGAAAATGGTTGGTTACAGAGCTGGGGCAAAGAAGCTAAAAGATGAACTTGGAGCATCTTGTTGTACCAGAAAGAAAGAAAGTAGGGTAGGCATTGCCAAAGGACACAGGAGCCAGCTCAAAGATAGTCAAATCTCGATTAATTTTAGCATCAAAATAAATAAGGACAGTAATGAAATAAAATTCATCCAATAAAATAGAAATCCATGAGTCCAAACTACTAATAAAAAGATACAGATAAATAAATAAGTGAGAAGGGAGGGCTCTTCCTTAGAGTTGAATGCTAAATGACACACATGGAAGGAGTCTGGAAGTAGAAAATCACCATTTTAAAACCATCATAGTAAAAATTGGTTCAGGCCAGGACTATCAAGGAGTGCTAGGCTACATATTCCTTATGTAGTATTCCAGCCTAGGGTGCATAATCATCATTTCAGCACAAGGATACAGCAGACAAATCCAAACTGACAAATGAGAAAGACAAAGTCTGAGAAATCATTGCAGATTAAAGGAGAGCAATGAGACCTGAGGACTAAATGCAAAAGAAAACTCTGGAATGCATTCTGTAGTATAGGGGAAAACAAATGCTGCAATAAATGTTAGTGGAACTCCTGTCAAACTGGAAGGTGAATTATAGATTAGAAATGCTTTGTATTAGTTTAAATCTTTTCAATTTGATTCAATGTGGCTGTATAGGAGAATAATCTTTTAGAAATTCTGAAGTATTAAGGCGCCTAGAGACATGATGCACACAAACTACTATCATGATTCATAAGAAAATAATTATACATATTTACACACACATATCAGATAAAATGTTCAAAAATTTTCAAATGTATTTAAAAATTTAATTTAGAGAGAGAGAAAATTTAAAAAGCAAAAAAATGTGACAAAATGTTAATAATCCGTGACTCTAGGTAAAGGATATACAAGGACCCTGTATTATCCTTGCACCTTTTCTAAATGTTTGAAATTATTTCAAAATAGAGTTAAATATATACATATGGAAACTAAAACAAGAGCATAAAAATGTTTGCATGGCCATAAATGAAAAGATTCATACACAGATAATTCCCAAACTAATTTCTATAGTGAGTATCTTCTGGCCATGATTAAGTTATAGTCTCAACTGAAGAGAGAGTTGAAGAAATGTAGCAACATACTGCTCTTTGGGGTTTTCTTTATAATACCTCAGCATTAAAGAATTTGAAAAAAGTAAACTTAAGGAACACTAAATGGCTCTACACGTTGCTTTAAAAGATGGTGAAAATTACATTGTAAATGATAAAGATTTGTATAATGAAAAAATATGTTCTGGGATAAAATATTTATTATATGTAACTTCTTTACAATGTTTGATCATGACATATAAAATTTATGATTTAATTCTGAATCTACGTATTGCTTTTAAAAACATTAGTAACAATTTCAGTGTGGGGTAAAGTTTCTCCAAATTGAAACTAAGTTTTTAAACATCTAAGAAAAACAATAACTCAGAAAAGGTCAATTTATTTAGCATTACTGGCAATAGAATATACATTATCAGAAAATTTTTATTATAACAATATAATTAGGGATTTTGCTGAAATTAAAGCAAAAATATTAATTTAATGAAATACATATGTAACAGTTTATGAATTGTGTATAAGATTATTATCTATCCAAATACTGCTGACCCATCATGAGAATACCCAGGTATGTGAAATAATAATTAAGTTAATTTATCTTGGATATTTTGTTGACCTTAAGTCATTCAAAAATCATAGCTTTACATATTTTTTAATTTTTTTCATTCAAAAGTATATTTGTATAAGTAAGAGGATAGAGCGTATTTAACAGTTAGCTTTCAAATAATTCAAGTATTTTGACAAATGAGGTGAGCCTTCATTTGTATTCTGACCTGGCCACACAAATATATGGGGTGGCTTATTTCTGCCATCTCTCTTTAGGTAATTATTTTTATTTGATTTTGGTTCTTTCATTTTTTTTCTATTTGAAAGTACAAGTAGAGACATATAATATATAAAATGTTCATCCATTCTTATAAAAAAGGTAGCATTCTATATATACAGTGTTCTATGCCTAGCTTTTTAATTTAAAATTACTGTATCAGCATATAGAAAGCATCTTTATTCTTTTAACAATTGCATTCTACTCTACAGTGTGGAGTTTATTCAAAGATTGTTTTCAAGGCACTCAATAAAGTATTGTGTCACATCTCAAGTTGAATGTGGGAAAAAGCAGAGGCTGCAAAGAGGATCTCAGTCACATGTGGGTGACATAAGGAAAGAGGTCCCCCTCACACTTTATCTCTCATTCTAATGTGGGGCTCTTAGGATCAGATGAATTGACTTGCTAAAGTTAAAATAAGGCCATACACACTCTGTGTGTAGAGGCAGCCTCCCCAGATGGATTGGATGTTTCCATCTCAAGTCACCTGAGGGAGAGGATGAAACTGAGAAGGAAAATGGGACCTTGGAAAGTGGGGCCTTTTGTCTTTCCCTCTGGGGGCTGAACTATGATGAATCTAAACTAGTTTGTGGATGTTCCTCTGTTTAAAACCATTCATGCCATGTCCTGTACTAGATAATTTACTATGGTTTACAAATCCTCCGTAAACTGGCCTCACGCCTCACTAAACTCATTCCTCCCTTTCAGGATACTAACAAACTGCTACTAGTATTCTCACATAACATGCTATGTAACGCTTTAAACAGCACATGTCACATTCCATTTACCTGGTTACGTGCTATCATCTCCTAAAATGAAATCTTCTTTGACCACCCAGGCTGGGTTAAGTGACTGTTTTATATGCATATTTGCATCCCAGTACTTGGCATATTGTATTATAATTGTTTACGTCTCTGTCCCTCTCACTAGAGTATAAGTTTCCTAAGCACGTGAACCTTGTAAGAGTTATTTATCATCCTGTCCTATTTCACAATATCCTTGTTCAGAGTAATAGGATAGAGAAGGGAACCACCACAATGCTTTTTTCCTTCATCTCAAATTATTTATATCCAAACGTCATCTTTATTTTTACTACAGTGCTGTCATCACTCAGGATGAATTGAAATGAGGCCCAAGAGTCTGGATTCTCCAACTCATCAATCCTGCTTTTCAGTTCCCAGACGCTCCTATCTACTGCACAAAATGAGGAAACAGTACAAACTAGGAGCACCAGGGGGCGCTCTCAGGCAAAGAAGCAATGGTGAAACCATCGCAAACATCAGTTCCAGTTTCACCACATTTGGCCATTACTCAAGAACCTGCAGTGGCTCCCCATTGCCGACTCTATCTCAAGATCCAAGTTCCTCCCTCATTAGTAAATCCAACTCACCTGCTCAAGCTCCAATATGTCTGTACCCTCTACCCTGTTGAATTCTACTTAGCCATGTAACATTCTTTATTGAATAGCAGCTCTTTGCATAAGGGTGGTTCAACAGTGGCTAAAGCTCTCCTCAAGGTACTCCAAGTAAATATATAATGAAAATAAAAGTACTGGGCTTTCTCCCCAAATATAATTTCAAGCCGTGTTACCTAGCCTCCCATTCAGTCCCACCTTTTAGCCAAATGACTACTTTGAAACGCTTCTTATACAGAAATTCTGCAGTTGTCATTTCTTCAGTCTCATTGAAGCCTCCACGCTTCCAGAAAGCGTGGCTAGTTAGTCCTGGCTAGTGCAGGCAGAAACTCACAATGATGTTCTCTTTTCTGAATCCCTATTGCACTTCCTGTTTATACCACATCATTTCGTGGTGTTCAATCCAGGACTTTCATTTTCATTATATGTTTACTTAATTCAGCTGTAAACTATTATAGGTGTGATGCACAGGTTTTGGAGTCAGATAAATCTTGGTTCGAATTTTAGTTCCTTGGGGTGATGAAAAAATTCTGGAACTAAACAGTGGTGATGGTTGCATGACATTGTGAATGTACTTCATTACACTGAATTGTACATTTAAAATAGGTAAGAGAATAAAGTTTATGTTATATGTGTGTTAATCACAATAAAATGATGTAGTTCCATCACTCCCAGGCTATGTGCCTTTAGGTCATGTAATTCTTTGTGCTTTGGTTTTCTCATTTTTTCATTGCAAAGATCAAATAAGTGTCAGTGATAAAAACGACTTCTAAGTGAAATATCTAAGTTGTAGAGCACTGTGCAAATGTTAGATATGATTAGCTTCTTCCTTCATTTTGAGCACTGCCATGTCCCCTCTGAACAATCACTGTTCAGTCATTTGCCCAAGATTAACAAAGTGGCAAGACTGCTTCAGAGCCACTGATTCCTTCATGGAGTTTACAGCAAGCTGTTTAAGACCAAAGCTGAATAAGCACTTTTCTGTATGACAGGGATATGAAGGGAACTTGCCACGGGAAAGCACAGCTTGGTCTGATCTAGTCTTAAACTTTTCTCTCACTTCAAATCCTGTATTCTTTCCACTTTTCAAGTTCTCTTGAAGCCCCAACCACTTGGATGTGGGTCAGGGAGGCAGGAAGCAGACTCCAGTTTGCCTCCCCTCTTTTTTTTCCTCCCACCTCTCCCCCCTCCACCAAGATCAGCTGTGGCAACTACAGTGGGGTCACAGGCCCCACCAGGGATGAAGTGGAACAAGGCTCCCTCCTCCAGTACTCCTCCTGGGTTGCTCCAAGCTCAGTGTGAAAGGGAAAACAAATGCAGAAGTGGCCTTCAAGGAGATGAGGTTCCCAGAGTCCCAGAACTAGCATCCCTAGGTTCCCATTTCTCTCCTGTAAACTAGCTGGCCATTCCTCAGGGATAATTCAAAGTCAAATTTAAACAGCTCTCTGGGGACATTCCTCCCTCCCCCCTGGGGATGATGGTATTTTGGGAAGCGGATGTGTAATTCCCTGAGTGGGAGAGGTGTAAACTCCCAGTATCCTGTTCACAACCTTCTTCCCTGGCCCCCAACATGCTTCATTCCCAAAATTTAAGGTGGGAGGATCAGGTGGGAAAGAGTTAGGCCTTCAGAGGCCAAAGAACTGACATCCAGGATTAGAAGCAGGAGGGTCCATTATTAGAGATGACAGGTGTGGGTCCTACAGAGCTACAGGGAGACCCAAAAGCCCCCACCACTGTCCCAATGCTGAAATCCTGGCTGGAGGGTCCTACTCTTTCCTTGACAGTTGGGATAGCAAGCAGACTGAATCAAGCTGCCAGCCCTGTGCTGGGAAAGGCCTGGAAACAGGATTCTGGGCTTCCAGAGAGCTCCAGAGTCCCCCCCACACACCATGCCCCACCCAGCATGAGCCTCTCTCAGCCCATCCTGAGGCTGGGCCTGAGCATTTGTGGTAATGTTTGGATTGCTGTGAGTTGCAGCCAGATACCCCGCCTCCCTGTGGCCTCCACTGGGCAAGAACTGGGGAACAGGGGCTCCTCTGACGCCTTGGATGCTGGAGGGCTGTCCACTTGGAGAGGCAGGCCCCTGAGGTCAGAGGAGACAAAAGTGACAGATAGTCCCCCAGCTAAGGACTCAGCATAATGGGGACCAGGATGGAATGGCTGTGGATGCCCTCAACACCCCCCACACTGTGCCCCGCCCTCTAACTTGAGGGTCCCTACTCCTCAGGAAGAGTTCCTATACATCCACATCCTCTTTCTCCTCTCCCCCAACTCCCTGGCAGGGAAAGGGACTGAGAGGAGAGGCCAGCAGCTCCCAGGGGAGTCACTGGAATGCTGGGAGCCTGGGAACAGACCCTGCAGTTCCTGGGAAAGCCAGGGTATGGGAATCTCAACCATGGTCCCCTCCTCAGAATGGTCCACTGATGCCAGACACCCCAGCTCACTAACAGGGGGCTTTGTGTGAGTGGAAAACCTCCAAGTCCAAGCCCCAGCCTGGCTGGACCCCAGAGTTCAGTAGGCCAGCTGTGATGAAAACCCCCACCCCCACCTTCTCAGGCCCTGCCTGCTCCAGCAGTTGTGAGGAGCCATTGTGCTGCTCACCCCCTCCCGCTCTCCTTCTCCGGACCCCTATACAATGGGGCCTTTGCCGCCTCCAGCACTCAGGATGGAGATGAACTCACTCACGTTTGTTCCAAGTTTAAAATAGGCCCTCCCATCCCCCAAAGTCACCCTCCTCTTCCAGTGTTTCTGGAGCCCACCTCAATCCAGACAGGTACCCGCTCCCTCCTGCTCTAGGTCAGGTGTGAAGGAAATGAGTGACAGTGTGTCTCACCAGGATAGGGGCTGCTTCCCCCCATTCAATCTCTTCCCCACATCTTCCACCCAGAATCCGGTTTCCTGTCATAATGAGTCCTCAGCAACAACTGCCCCCACCCTCCTCCCACCCTGTTTTTCCCTCCCCCCGCACATTTTCCTCCCAACTAAGACCCCCATTCTGGAAAAATTCTCCTACCTCCCCTCCAACTCGGACTGAACCCTATTTTCCAGCCAGTCAAGGGGGTTCCCCAGCCTCTATAATTGCCAAGATTGCTGGGCCACCCTCCTCCACCTCTAGTCCTTCTCATTACAGCTGCAAACTTGTCTTTATCAGCTTCCTTCCTCTGTCCAGCCTGCCCTTCTCACATCCTCCTGATAGAGGCTCCTGGACCAGATGGGTGGGTGAGAAGCACTGTGCCCACTGTACCAGCACTGAGGAAGGGCTTCTAGGTTCAGATTTCACCCCACTGAGCCTCTGGGGGAGACCCATCCTTGTCTTTTTACCTCCAACTCTGCTGTAGCTGGGGCCCCACTCTTCTCCACTTCTCCTTACAATGAAATGAAAGCTCCACCCACCCTGGAGACTTCAGCTGAGAGACCAGAACATGGCCAATACTCTGTCCAGCCTTAGTGTCTCTGCCTACGGTCAGACCTATGCCAGAGAGACACAACAGAGGGCCTCCCACACAGCAAGTCCTCTCGTCTGAATAGCCCAGGTCTACCACGGGGGTTCAGGAAAGCAGTATTCCTACCCCTTCCTTCTGCAGAGAAATCAAACAAAGAATTAGAACTCTGACCTTGGCCTACCTCTGGACAAGGGTACTTCTAACCCAGTCCAGGGGTGAGAGTCTCTGCTGGTAGAAGGCCCATTGCTGCCTCCTTCGTCTCCCCTTCTGCTGGATTTCAATCCTTTTGCTGAGAATTCTTCCTTCACACCTTCTCTTTCCTGTGACTGCTGAAGCTCTATCTTCTGGCATTTTAGAGGGGCCAGAGAGCTGCTCCCTCCACACTGTTCTGCCTGATTCCTTCCTCTTTCCAGTCCTCTCTAAATCCCCTCTGTAGTTTTGACTTCTCTGGTGAGCCCCTCATTAAGCCATCCCAAAACTATCTGCCCACTGGTTGTTCAGATTGTTGCATGCTACTTGCTTTGATAAAGGACATTCTTTTGTGTTTATTTGGTGGGGCCAAGTAGGGAAAGGATGTCACTCTGGCCTCTAATCTCATTTCCCCTTCACCTCAGAGGTAGCTTCTCTACCCCCACCTTGCTTCACTCTCCTCAGGCGCAATAACTCTGAACTGACTGTCCTTGGTGGTTAGCTGGCATTGTTTTCAGCCCGGAGACAGGAGCATAATTAGTTAATGGTGTTAGGGAAGGGAGAGGGGGAGGGGCAAGGAAGTGGCGTTCCATGCCGGGCTCTGAACTTGCCAGGGCAAATAGTGTCCTTTGGCCATTCCGGCTCCTGCCTCTGCAGACAAATAAGCTCATCCACGCCACTCTGGGCCCTAGGCCAGTCCATACATTCATTCTGGGAGACTGGGAACCATGGTCCTTGTCTTTCTCTCTTCACCCTGGCTCCAGGCCCCTGGCCTGGCCAGCTTGGCATGGTCCCTGGTTAAAGACTAATGGAGAGGCAGGAAGGGGTTTGCAAGGTTCTGAAAGGAAGGAAGGAAGGAAGGAAGGAAGGAAGGAAGGAAGGAAGGAAGGAAGGAAGGAAGGAAGAAGGAAGGAAGGAAGGAAGGAAGGAAGGAAGGAAGGAAGGAAGGAAGGAAGAAAAAAAGGAAGGAAGGAAGGAAGGAAAGAAAGAAAGGCTGATGTGGTTTGTGAGTCATCTCTGCATCATCAAAACGCCACCCCAGAGCATTTTCTCATCACCTGTCCATCTCTGGTGTTTGCTGCCTCACCCTGCTCCTCCCCCAACCAGCAGAAAGTCTGCCAGGCTAGGTGACAGGCCTCCACCCCAAATCTAGGCCCCTATTTGACCCTCCCTGCTGAAGGAGTTCCAAGGACCAGGGTGATGGGTCTCTCTGAGGCAAGAGCCCATCTCACATCCCAGAGCCTTAGTTCAAGAGGCCAGAAGACTTAAGGTTTGGGAAAAAGGGGAGCTGCAGACCCCACTTCGGCCAGGCTGTCTGAAACCAGATCTGATTCCTCCTCCATACCCCCACCCCCAGGTGCTGAACTCCCATCTATGATCTATCTATGGAGTTAGGGGAGCCTGGAGGTGGAGCCCTGCTGCAGGTGGTCCTTTCAGCCGTAAGAAACAGCAACAGATTTTCAGGGTTCAAGCTGCAGTCTTTTCACCCATTAATTCTTTCTTCCCCTCTTTTCTGCATTCAGGTGAAGGGAAACTGAGTCCAAGGCTAGGTTCAATGAGTGAAGAGGGCAAAAAACGGTTCTAAAGGCCTGGACTAGATTCAGCTACCTCCCTCCTTCCTTCAGTCAAGGACAGACTTCCAGGTGCTTAAGTTTGAAAGGACAGCCCGTCAGGCGCCATCTCCACTCCCCAATACCTCTGGGTCTGTGGGCTCCGGCCCAGGGTTCTTCCCTCAAGGCTGCCAGGACCGCGAGGCGTGGGGGCAGCGCCAGGCCGGCAGCAGCCACCGTGGTGCAACCGTCCTGGGAAGCGGCCGCGGCGGGCCGGCTTCCCTGGGGCAGGGGTCCTCCGGGGTCGGGGAGAAGGTGGGGAGAGGAGCACTGGGGACAGCAAGGCCGATGTCAGCTGGGAGGGGCGGGGCGAGGGCGAGAGCTGTGGGTTCGGGCCGGAACGAACTGGGCAATCGAGCCAGCTTCTGCTCGCCGCCGCCCGGGCCAGCCCGCGCGGCCGGAGCCACCTGGCCCCGCCCCGCCCCCTTCGCAGGCTGGGGGCGGGGAGGCGGGCCGCGGGGCGGGGCCCGCCCCCGGCGTCCACCCGGCGGCCGCAGGCTGGCTCACTCGGCGCCGTGCCCGCGGCGGGGCAGCATGGGGCCGGCCGCGCTCGTCTGCGCCTTCCTGCTCGCCGCCTGCTGCTGCGGCCGCCGCGCCGCGGGTGAGCCGGGTCCTCGGCGGGGCCCCCGGGGAGGGCGCGGGCCGCGGTCCTCGGGGGGCGGCGGGGCCGGCGCTCCTCGCGCTCAGCCTGCAGCCTCTCATTCGAGTGCCCCCGGGGCAAGAGTGGGGGGCGGGGGGAGGCGCTGAGCTCCTCGGGGCGCGGGGACAGCTCTGCATGGGGCACTTACTCTGGCGCCCGCAGCCGGAGTGGTGGCGGAGGCGCCGCCGGGGAGCACATCCTCCACCCGTAAATCCCGCGCCCGCCTGCTGCTGGGAAAGGCAGCTTTCTTAACTTGGGGCGGGGGTGCCCCGACCCCCGCCCCCGCCGGGGCTCTGAGCCAGGCCGGAGGCAAGCGGGCCGGGGGCCGGGCGCACAGGTGGCAGAGACGAGGGGCTGAGAGCTCCCAGAGCGGAAGCGCCCCTGACTTGTTACACCTCCAGGAATGGGACCTCGTCTAGGTGGGAAGACGCCTGTGCACAGATTCCCGGGAGACGGACCTCCCGGCTCCACGCTGCCCTTGTATGGCCCGCACTGGAGTCGTGTGTTTCTCTTGGCTCCTTCCCCCAGACTGCAGCCTCCCTCCAGCTGGGGAAAGGGAGGGCGAGGCCATACCCAGGTCGCTGGCCTTATGCCCAGTGCCGACAGCATCCCTGGGGTCCCCCTGGCTGCTGACTGCCCAAGCTAACTGTATTTCTGGGGAAAGGGCTGAACGAGGCTCCACTACGGCAGAAGGTCCAGCCCCACCCTGCCCTGCATCTGAGGTTTCTGCTCAGGGTGGAAGACCACTTTGTCTGTCCTTGTCCAGAGCCAGCCCAGGGCAACAACCCAGTCATCCCAGAATCCAGCCAGATGAGATTGAGTGACATCACCTCCGCACAGAGCAGCCAGCAACCTGGCACCACTGACGTCATTCCTGCCCACTGCATGGCCCTTGCCTTGATCCCTGGGGGGCACTCTTAACTCCTGCTTACTCACAAGACTCCCAGGATGGGGTCCCAGAAGTGTGTAGGATGTTCATGGAGGCGCTGCTTAGGGAGTTTCTGGCTAGGATTGGCCTACTGGGTCTTGTGAGGAATTTGAGGAGGGTATTTTAGGGGACAAAAGGTAGTGATGTCCTCTGGGTGTGAGAACACAAAGGGGCTTGTGTGCCCCAGCCTGGCACATGACTTACATTCCCAATTTCTGAGATCACTCAGAGAGGAGGGGCCCTGGAAGGAAAGGAGCCTTCCTTTTGGCCCAGAGCCTGCGTTGCCCCTCTGCCAGCCTCATCTGGGAGATGCCTAGTGCTCAGGGTCTCTACTTCAACAACCAGAGATGACCATCCCAACTCTCTAGAACTGGGAGAAGGCTGGCCCGGGGCAGAGGGTAAAGAGTGGATTGAGGGTTAAGAGAGGACAGGGTCCTCCTCAGACCCTCAAAGTGGCAGGAAGAACAGCTGCAGTGAGGCGAGGGGATGGAGAGCAGCTGGAGCCAACACAACTGCTGGAGTGTTCCTTCTCCCTCATCCTCAGGTGTGCCTGGAGAGGCGGAGCAGCCGGAGCCTGAGCTGGTGGAGGTAGAAGTGGGTGGCACAGCCTTTCTCAAGTGTGGTCCTTCCCATTCTCAGGGCAACTTCAGCCACGTCGACTGGTTTTCCGTGAGTGCTAGGGCTCCAGAGAAAGCAGCAGGGGGGTGGCTGTACCCTTCATGTAGGCCCAGGACCCCCACCTCCTCTACCACCCTCCCCTTAGGTCCACAAAGAGAAGCCGACACTAATCTTCCGCGTGCACCAGGGCCAGGGTCAGAGCGAACCTGGGGAGTACCAGCACCGACTCAGCCTCCAGGACAAAGGGACTACTCTTGCTCTGACATATGTCACCCCCCATGATGAGCGCATCTTCATGTGCCAGGGCAAGCGCCCTCGGTCCCAGGAGCACCGCATCCAGCTCCGTGTCTACAGTGAGTGCCCCATCTGATGGGTGTACTTCGTGGGCAGTGTGGGTCCTATGAAGTGCTGGTCTCATGCCCCTCTTCATTTCCCTCCCTTGCAGAAGCTCCAGAAGAGCCAAGCATCCAGGTCAATGCCTTGGGCATTCCTGTAAACAGTAGGGAGCCTGAGGAGGTGAGATATGCCAGAGTGGGTAGGTGGTAAGTAGAAGGTAAGGCGGGTCTTGGTGGGGTCTCAGGGCCGGGAGACTCACCCTGTCCTTCTTAGGTTGCTACATGTGTGGGAAGGAATGGGTACCCCATTCCTCAAGTCGTTTGGTACAAGAATGGCCAGCCCCTGAAGGAGGAGAAGAACCGTGAGTAGTCCTCTCAGCCCTTAAAAGCCATGCTTATGGCACCATACATAGACCCCCTAACATTTTACTTTTTTAAGTACACAAGTGTTGCTTGAAAATATTATCATACAAATTTAAACTGCCCCAGACCCCCTCCCAGAAGTAGGCTCTATCAGTGTGTTCTTTTAAGCCTATTTCCATGTACTTACACATGTTAATAAATCTAGGCATATACAAGCTTTTGTTTTTTATTACCTAAATCAGTGGTTCTCAACCAGGGATGATCTTACACCCCCTTCAGGACATTTGTCAATGTTTGGAGATATTTTTGGTTGTCATGAATGGAGGGGTGCTACTGGCATCTAGTGGGTAGAGGCCCGGGATGGTGCTAAACGTTCTGCAGTGCACAGCACAGCCCCACAACAAAGAATCATCTGGCCGAAAACCTCAGTAGTGCTGAAGTTGAGAAACCCTAACCTAAATAGTACTGTGTGGTATACATTGTTATACAGTTTTGTTTTCTTTTTGACAATGAGTCTTGGAAATCTTTCCAGGTCAGTCTATTTAGATCTACCTGACTATTTAGCCTACTGCCCAAAATTCCATAGGATGTCTATAATGTAGTTTAGTTAACCATTCAGGAAGTGGACGTCTAGAATGTTTGCTCATTTCTTTTTTCCATCATTGGAGCACTATTTTCACACATCCTTGTATGTGTGCCCCTGTGTGTGTGTCCAGGGTAGAAAATGAGCAGTGAAACTTCTGGGTTGAAGGGTCTCAATTTGCCATTTGTACCTTGCCCTCAGTAGGTGGTAGGGTCCCTTTAGGTGCCCTCTGCTAACCCCTGAGGAGACTGTGGGTGGGTTAGAGGCAGGGCTGAGGCCTGGCCCTTCTCCCCTTCCTCCCTGCCCAGGGGTCCACATTCAGTCATCCCAGATCGTAGAGTCAAGTGGTTTGTACACCTTAAGGAGTGTTCTGAAGGCACAGCTGCTTAAGGAGGACAAGGATGCCCAGTTTTACTGTGAGCTTAACTACCGGCTGCCTAATGGGAACCACATGAAGGAATCAAGGGAAGTCACTGTCCCTGTTTTCTGTGAGTACTAACCATTGCATGGGGGCTGAGCCTGGGGGAGACACCTGCTAGCCTCTCCTTGCCCAGCTTGGGCAGTGTGGGCTGAGAGCTAGCCCCTTTGCTGTGTAGACCCAGCGGAGAAAGTGTGGTTGGAAGTGGAACCTGTAGGAATGCTGAAGGAAGGGGACCGTGTGGAAATCAGGTGTCTGGCTGATGGCAACCCCCCACCCCACTTCAGCATCAGCAAGCAGGTGTGAAGAGCCTGAGGCCTGGTGCAGACAGGGAGGTAGGAGGGGCTGGAGGTGCATTCTGCTCACCCTTTATCCTCTCCCAGAATCTCAGCACCAAGGAGATGGAGGAGGAGACAACCGATGACAACGGGGTCCTGGTCTTGGCGCGTGCCCAGAAGGAGCACAGTGGGCTTTACGAGTGTCAAGGCCTGGACTTGGAAACCATGGCTTCACTACTGAGCGGCCAACAGGAGCTGCTGGTGAACTGTGAGGGGCTGGAGCCCAGTTCAGGGGACCAGGCTGGGGCAAGAGGGAATCTGCCCTGTCCTGCCCCAAGCAGGCTGACAGTGTTGCTGTGTCCACAGATGTGTCTGATGTCCGGGTGAGCCCCCCAGCCCCTGAGAGTGAGGAGGGCAGCAGTCTTACCTTGACCTGTGAGGCAGAGAGTAACCAGGCCCTTGAGTTCCAGTGGCTGAGAGAAAAGGTACCCAGATGGCCCTGGGACTGTGGGGTAGGTGGAGCTGGGAATGACCTCTGACATGTCTCTCACCCCAGACAGGCCAGGTGCTGGAAAAGGGGCCTGTGCTCCAATTACACAACCTGAAACGGGAAGCAGGGGGAGGATACCGCTGCGTGGCATCTGTGCCCAGTGTACCCGGCCTAAACCGCACACAGCTGGTCAACGTGGCCATTTTTGGTGAGGCCCTCTTGGCAGAAATCAGGTGGCCCCTTGAAGCCACCCCAAGCTGTGTGGTTTCAAGCTCTTTGAGGACAAAAAGCCACCCACTGCCCTGGGGTGCTCTGTGGGGTAGGGGTGGTTGGCTAGCAGAGTTTGCTGCCTCACCCTACCTTCTGCTTTTCCAGGGCCCCCCTGGATGGCATTAAAAGAGAGGAAGATGCAGGTACAGAAGAATGTGGTGTTGAATCTGTCTTGTGAAGCATCAGGACATCCTCGGCCCACCATTTCCTGGAATGTTGAGGGCTTGGTGAGCTGGCACATCTCATCTTCCTGTGCTCTTATTAATCTCTGCCCAGGCTTTTGCTGCCATAACTGGGCATCTCCCCCACCCCAAGCTGTGCCTCCTTCCTTGTAGACAAGTGAACAAGACCAAGATCCGCAGAGTGTCCTGAGCATAATGAATGTCCTCGTGACTCCAGAGCTGTTGGAGACAGGCGCTGAATGTGTGGCCTCCAACTCCCTGGGCAAAAACACTACCATCATTTTGCTGGAGCTGGGTAAGGGCCTTGTCCTACAGGGTATGGCAGGAGCACATCCAAGCTTGCACATTAGCTTGTGCTCTTCCTAACTCCTGTCCCAATCCATTTAACTGCTCTCCCAACAGACTCCAATCATACCACTGGCCTCAGCATCTCTACTGTCAGTCCTCATGCCAGAGCCAACAGTACTTCCTCAGGTAAGCCAGGTCCGGCCCAGGAACAGGGCTATACCAGGGCATCTTCATTCTTCCCTGACCGTCCCTGGGAATTCCTGCCAGGAAAGGTGAGCATGGCTCACCTTCTGTCAGCCCTAGGTTGGGTGGGCAGTGATGGAAATGTGGCAGCCTGGAGCAGAGAGTGACTACAAGTGTCTTTGTGGGACAGAGAAAAAGCTGCCAGAGCCTGAAAGTAAAGGTGTGGTCATCGTTGCTGTGACCGTGTGTGTCCTGGTCCTGGCTGTGCTGGGTGCTATCCTCTATTTCTTCTACAAGAAGGGCAAGCTGCCATGTGGGCGGTCAGGAAAACAAGAGATGTAAGCACAGTTCCTAGCACCCCACCCACACTCCATCTCATGCTACCCAGCTTGCTGCCTCCTGGGGATGTTCCCCTGCCTGCCCCAGTGCCCACTTGCCCCTTAGGAGTGGGAGTGGGACACGGTCTGAGCGTTCTCTGCTTTACTGCCCCATTACCTAGCTTCCATCACCCATACCTCCATTTCATTCATTACCTGTTTCCCTCCCCTGCGCTGGCCCCAGAACACTGAAGAGCTCTTCACTTGGTCCAAGTCCTTCCCAACAGCCCATCCTTCCTTTGACCCTGAGTTGCCAACCTCTTGCCTCCCTCCTCCTCCCAGCACGCTGCCCCCGTCTCGTAAGAGTGAATTTGTAGTTGAAGTTAAGTCAGATAAGCTCCCAGAAGAGATGGGCCTCCTACAGGGCAGCAACGGTGACAAGAGGGCTCCAGGAGACCAGGTAGGAGGCAGTTCCTATGGCCAGTGCTTGACACAGCCTCAGGGATTGGAAGCAATAGGGACTAATGGTTCTCATTCCCTTGAACACTAACACCTTCTTTCATTCTGTTGGAGGTTGGGAGCAGACCCTCTCTCTCTCTCATAACACTATTCACAGATGGTAGGGCCAGGCAAGTGGCTGAGGGACCCTGGAGAGGGTAGCTCCCAAGACTGAGAGCAAAGACCCTGTCCCATCCCATCGCCTTTTTCTCAACGGTCCTTGTGGCTCAGGTCATGAGGCGCAAAGTGTGGCCCAGTCTGACATGGGGTCTAGATTCTCCCTCCCTGCCTCGTCGTACCCACCCTTGCCTCTTCCCTCTAGGCTGCTGCAGCTAGTTCATCAGCTTTTGCTTCAGTTCCTCCTCACTTCTGGTGCTCACACCCTGAACTCTGGTCACTATATTCACATTCTCCTCTTCCTTATTATCTTCCCCCATTTTTAGGGAGAGAAATATATCGATCTGAGGCACTAGCCACTGAATCACACTAACTCTCCTCCCTGCCTGGACATGTCCCCTGCTCACCCTCGTCTCCAGCAGTCAGGATGGTCACTATGGCCTCTAAAGTGGATGACAGAGAAATCCCTGCTCCAGCTCACCTGCGGATCCCATTTCAGAAGGCCAGTGGGCTAGGACCAGAACCATCCTGAGAACCTGATGTGGCCCTGGAGGCCCCCTCCTCAGGGACCAATCCACCACTATCTCAATTTGTTGAGTGAAGCTCATCCCAAAGAGGACACTTCAATATTCCAGTAGTGGGTAGGAATTTCTTGTAGACTATTTCCCTTTACGTGTTATGGATGTAAATACTCGTCTTCTACCAGCAGCTATTGAATTAGGTAGCCTATTTATCTTGAGCTGATTTCCTGCCCCAAAGGCTGGCTTTGTAATTCTGTTGTGTCACTGAAGTGAGGTTGCACTGAGCCCAGGCCCTTCTCCACTGGTAAAGTATGTTGTTCACAGTTGTTCTGTAGAGTACCCCAGCAGTTATCTGGAAGCAACTGCCTGCCTGCCTCTGGAGTCCCTTTTGTGACACTCCTTTCTCTGGGCAGCAGCCAGGAACTGGTGTCATTCCTTAAAAGATTTGCTGGGTCTATCTCATTGTCCCTGCAGTGTGGAAGCTGTGCACTGTTTTCCAGAGTTAAGGCCATTGAGCCTGAGCTATATTTGTTTGGCTCCCACAGCCCTCTCAAGGGATAATTTAAGACTGAAAGGTGAGAGTAGGGGATAGAGATGAGTTCCAGATGGTCCTTTATGGGGATCAAGGTTATACTAGCACCTAACCTACAAACTGAGCAGATGGGCCTAGAACCCAAAAGAAGGGCCCTAATGGGAAGATGGTACTTTAGGGATGAGAAATGGGGGCCTGGCTAGAATGTGAGGTGTGTATGTGTGTATGCATACACACGTCTGTATTGTATATATTTTGTTATGTGTAAATTTGCAAATTGTTTCCTTTATATATGTATATACATGAAAAATAAAGCTTAATTGTCCCAGAAATCTTATACTGCTTTTTATTCGTCATGGAGCCATGGAGCGACCTGAAGCCTCCAGAATTGAAACTGTACCAAAAGGAACACAAAACCCTTTGCAGGTGGCAGCAGAGACCAGAGGTTACCTCTGCTTCTGTGCAAATGGCTCAAGCTCTGCCACACAGGGTGATCCTCCTCCTGCTCAGCAGCAGAGCTGCCCTGTTCTAGGCAGCCTGCAGGGCCTGGCAGATTCTTGGCAAAGAGCTCTTTTTCTGCTTTCCTGTCATTTAAACGTGCCCTTGAGTTGTGCCTCATGCCCAACGTTTCACTCCATCCCATGAATGAACAAGAACTCAAGACTGCTACAACAAAAGAAACTTTATTTAAAAATATTTTTTACAGACATGGGTGCTTAAAAAAGCTCTTTAGTTAACTGTGTATGGAAATGAAAAAATTAATAAATAACATTAGTATTACAGACCTCTAAACATTAACACATTGGCAAAACAAAATGGTCTTAAAATGAAAATGAATCTTAAAGCTCTGCTCTTCTCTGTAAGAATATTTACCTTCTGTTTTTTATTCTTTACATGTGAGAATGATTAAATACTAATA
Organism: Cynopterus sphinx; assembly: GCA_030015415.1. Classification (NCBI taxonomy): domain Eukaryota; kingdom Metazoa; phylum Chordata; class Mammalia; order Chiroptera; family Pteropodidae; genus Cynopterus; species Cynopterus sphinx. The sequence continues at coordinate 35,113,440 of CM057390.1, read as the reverse complement.
TAAAAAAATTTTTATATTAACACATTTTAAAATAGTCCACAAAAATCTCATCTAAGTTTTCATGTTTTAACACTGATATACAAATTGGGACTCATTCTGGAGAAAGCATCAAGTTCTCTCCAGCCCCACCCACATCAAGAATGTCAACATCCCAAATAAGGAGGACTTTAAAAAGAATTGTTTCTATCTCCAAATTCTTTATTAGTTAAAGGCAGGGAAGAACTGAGAAAAGGGAAAGAGAAAAGTAAAATGTCATTATACAAGAAACAATTTTTTTTTTTTTTACCTGAAACCTAATGGCCACATTACAGAGGATAGGCTTCTGGTAGGATAGGCTTCTGGTACGTGGTTCTTGCTGCCTTTCCGAGGGGAAAACTGGACCCTGAAGAGGGCTCTAGCTGCTTAATGCTTTAGGTCTGAAGCCTTCAGATCAAGGGAGAGGAAGGAAGTCTAGGCCAGTTCAGGATCCAGCAAATGGAAAGGAAACCACCTCTCCTTCTCAGGAGAGTCCATTCTACACTTTTCCATGCAGTGGGGTCTTTAATAGGACTAAGAGGCTGGGACACTTGAAATGGTCCACAGCACACTTGGAAATCATAGAACATTCTGTCTCTTCCTGCTGGAGACAGCATCCAACCTGGTTCTTGTTGGAATCAACCAAATGATCCCAGAGTACAATGTTTATTTCTTCCAAGCATCATGGCAGGAAAAAGGGACCACTGATAAGCTGCATCTATGTGTCATCTTTTCAGCCACACAGAACACTCTCCTCTTCCCCTAGACAGTAGAGACCAGTGACACTCAAGGTAGAGGAAAGCTAAGACTCTGGTATTTCCATATTAAGTCCTAAAATGCAGCCTGGGATACAGTGCTGCCTTAGAAAGGCACGAAATGTTTGGCTTTTATTCAGTGTGCTAAAAATTATTTTGTTTTGAATAAAGGAAAAAGATATATAAGGTTAACAATCCCCAGTCACCACAGCCGAAAAGCAGATGTAGGAGGTACTTCATAGTTGCCATGCCCAAACATGTTTCAGCAGGAGGTCAAGACCAAGACACTAAAATCATGCTGAGGAGGGTAGGTCAGGAGGCATCTACGCTCGCGGGCACTGGGGCCTGCAGGCTTACTCATCCAGATAACAAAAGGAAGAAGTCAAGGAAGAGAAAACATGTGGTCTACAGACTCCTAAGGAGCTTTCTGCCTCTTCAGTTTCCAACAGCCATAAGCATGGCTACCCTCACCCATCTTAACAGGGTCAGAGGTGGGAAAGGAGGAGGGAAGTAACACACAGGGTGCCTTAACACATATGTAAGAGCTGGGCTTGGGCACACAATATACCCCACTGCGGGGCCTGAGCATGGAGGCAGTACAAGGCCTGAAGGGTTACACATAGTAGATATTGAGAAATCCTCCTTTGGCATCCCAATCTGGTTCAGGGGTAGGAGGAGAACTTGTGAGAGGTAATGTCTTCAGGGTGCCTCTCACATTCATTTTTGGGACTGAATCAAGAATATGACACTGGTAAATCTGAACTCTGATTTGCTTGGCTATCAAAATCAAGAAGATCTGTGGTTGGCTTTCAGCCTTTACTCTGTCAAATGGAGGGAGCAGTAAGCCACATTTTTCTCAAGCACTATACAAGGAAAAGAGCAGTGAACTCTCCTAACAGCTGTTAGTCTGTTGCCAACATAGTGCTTCCCATTTAACAATGAATGAGCCTGCAGGCCATGCTTGCTCATCCCTCTTTTCCCACCTCTTTTGCTACTTTCTGGAACCAAGAAACAGTGCTCCCCCACCCTCTGTGAAACCAATCGGATTTCCTAAGTGCCATGGAGGCACATGGCACTGCTATCCCTCTGCTCCTTAATTCTGGAGCCTAGAACTAGAATATCAAATGCAAAGTTTGACGACCTGCCCTTCATCATGTGCCTCAATGTCTATCTTTGGATTATCAGGTTACTTTTATGTTTATCAAGTTTTAAAAAGTTGTAAGTAATTATGAAATGCCTTAATAACACAGGACAGGCTCTAGGGTGAGATAAATAAGATAAAAATATTCAGGCAAGCAGAGGCATAATTTTTAAAAATAAAAAGTAAAGGTTTGATACAGGACTACAAAGAAGACAATTTGACCAGAAAGACAAACATATCCTGTCTGAAGAGTTCTTGGTAAAAACTCCATTCTAAACTGAATCTATATCTAATTTATCTTTTGGCAACTCTCCCAACTATTACATATTCTTACTGGCTACAGCAATGTAGTTTCTGAGGCCCAAGGGATGGCTGGTTTAAGACTATTATTGAGGAGCCCCCCTCATATAGGAAAGACCAAATGAAAGAGTGAAGAGGAGGCTACACAAGGACACAGGCCATGGGCCCACAGAATAAATATATTTTTAGTATTGAACCCTAAAGAGAGTCCAGAAGTCCACTGTGGCCACAGTGAGATTTGTGATCTGCTCTCTAAATCATATGAAAGAAGACTAAAACCCTGAGTTGAATGAGGGCTAAGAAATGTCACTTAAGAACAGACTAGCTTTGAAACAGGAAAAACTGGTCCTAAAAAGGAGATAAGAAATCTTGGACACCAAGACTCATAAAGGAAAGAAAAACAGGAAATAAAGAAACAAAGACAGAAACCTGAATTTAAACCTAAGAATTTCCTTGATGTCCCAGACATGGTCCCACAGCTGCCTTTTCACTGTCAAAAAAAGCAGTATGATAGCAGTTTACTATTATTTTTAGGGTGTCTATCCCATCTATACCCTCTTCTCTAAGAATACCCTTTCATCTCCCCTCTGAAGGAGCAAGCGGCTGTTGTATACTCCTGTGTGTCAAGGATAACTAGTTATCAGTAGATACCCAATAAATGTGCTGGGATGATTATATTCTTTCTTTCTTAAGAATATGAACTAAGAGGCACTAGGAATCTGATAATGGTGATCCCTAGAGCTGGAAGGTCTGAGAAGCAAGAAAAAAAACTAGATACAAAATTTTACAGTTCCAGCTCCCTGCAACAATTAACTTATTTCCTATCCCGGGTTCTGTGAAATATTCTGCATCCTTATGACTCCATCCTTTCTTTAGCTTGAATACTTACATACAAAGGATTCCCAAACAGGATAGTCAAACATATAAACCTGATCTTCTTCCAGTATGTACTCACCTCCATATGTTAAATGGCTATATGCATTTCCAAAGAAAGACTGCTAATGTAGATGGAGATCAAAGTAGTGATAGTAATGCTTGAGTTAGAACACTTTAGGCGGAATTTCTAAAGCCTGAAAATGTAGGAGAATCATGATGTGTTGATTTTGATACTAACTTTTAGGTCTCTAAGCTCTCTATAAGCTCCCCGCCACCTCAAGAGATAACTGAGTTCAGTTTGTTTTACTGTTGGACTCTAGAAAGACCAAATAACTGACTGAAGATCAGGACCCAAAGACAAACATGCACTCCTTCCCCGTACCTTCAACCATTCTAAGACACAGGATTGGGATGGTTGTTGAAGGATTGGAAAACAAGTTCCAATAGAATGGGAGATGGTGACAGGTCCCATAAGGGTGATAAGGAAACTCCCCAACATGCGGCACATGGGGGATCAGGGTCATAAGCAGCTCAATAAAAAGGATCAAGAAAGGCACCAGATTGGAAAGGGAATTGGGGCGGATGCTTTGCTTAAAACATTCAGCTACCCTATTGTGTAACTCTGAGCCAACATACCCCTCAAGTCATCAAACAGATTCTACTGAAATACATTAAAATGGTGGGTGTCCATGAGACTTACACCAAAGAACCTCCTAGACATTAGCAAAGCTACAGGGAGAAAACAGGGAGCAACAGGAAAGTCTGAAACTGATTTTAACCAGGATAGCTCTATAAGGAAATAAATGCAAGTGCCAGGCAGCCCAGTACAATCCCCCAACATCGGTAAATCACCACATAGTGATGGCAGGGAAGAACATAACGCTGAAACTTTTGGCACATGATAACACTCATAAACATTTACTGAATGAAAAAACAACAACAAAAAACTGATAAAAAGCCAGGTCAATGGTCAGAATACCGTTATTCCACGGGCAGTGGTCACTGCAGAGTCAGAAAAGCCAACAGTAAGAAGAGGGACTTACAGTTTGGGAACAAAGTCTATCACCCTCTGACTTTCATGATATGAGGTAGAAGATTCTGCATTAACACCATTGCTGATCACCCACAAAAAGGGCTACATATCTTTAGTGCATATTTGAAAGTTGCCAAGAGAGTATATCTTAAAAAGTTCTCATCAGAAGGAAAAAAATTTTTTTGGAACTCTGTATGGTGATGGATGCTTACTAGACTTATTGTGGTGATCATTTTGCAGGGTATACAAATATCATATCATTACTTTGTACACCTGAAACAAATACAATGTTATACATCAATTATATCTCAATAAAAAAGAAAGGAAAAATGGTCTAGATTTTGTTACTAGTGCCCTAAAGGGAGCATATAGCTGGGTCCATACTTTGACAGAAAATTTACAAAAATTCATTATGGTCCATTTGGACTATAAAATATATTTTACTTTTATGTAGAAGAAATAAATACTTCAAGTATGAAGAATAGTGACCCCCACAAAAATGTTATTTTTTAAATCTGCAAAACAGCAAAATGATATCAATAGTATTATCCCACATTCTGGGTCCTGGTGTTGAGTCTTTATAAGAAAAGAGAATAAAAGAATGGCAGAACACCTACAGTGGGGCTGGGAAAGAAAGGGCCATCCACAGATATAGATTACTACTTACATAAATAGTAACAGAAAAATGCCGAGATGATCAATTGTCCAATATATTGTTCACCTAAAGGGAGGTATAACATAGAGCCCAAAGGTTTTTTCCACTTTGAGAACCCTTTAGTGGTAAATATATTGCAAAGCAGCCACTGAGTAATGTGGCAGGCTATGTAAAGCAACCCAGGAAGACATAAACGGGAAATTGAGTTGAATGGAATAGCCTAATGCATTTAAGAAAAAGGAAAACATCAAAGTGGTTTTTACCTTATCCACCTGACAGTTAACGGAGGAGAAACCATTTATAATTAGGAGGGAGGAAAAAGATGGGTTTGCCCAAAACTCGAAATAAACCCTGCTTGTGAAAGAGCAATTTTACTTAAATTCAGAGCAGAGCCAAAGAATTAAAAATTGCCATACAAATGGAAGATGAGGAATGAGTTATTAGTGCCTTCTGCCAAAGAAAAATTTAAGAAGTTAAAGTTTTAGAAATAGTCTCAAAACAAGAGCCATGTGAAAACTTTTCTGAGGCTCGCCTGGCAAGCTCAGGCATGGACACAGGTGTACCTTCAGAGCACCCAGTCAAAGAGAATAACCCTCACAGAATGGTCTTAAACCTTGAATGCCTACAGATACACAGCTGATTGGCTAATGACCAAATCAATCAATGGTGCACATGTTCAACACAGGGATCTGGTACTTCAGTTCAGGAAGTACTGAACAGGCCATGCGAGTACTCCATTAGGAAAAGAAAGGATGAACTTGCTCTTAGCTTACATAAGTGAGCACTTTCTCCAAAGAAAATGTTTTGAATGCAAAAGATATCCAGAACCAGTGCTTTATTCTCCTGGTAGATCTTCAGACTATGGGCAATATCAGACAAGAAAAATTTCCAGTGTGGAAAGGCATGGAACCTTCTGCCATTTTTTCTAGTTCTTCTGTTTAGGCCTTTAGTATCTACATAAAATGCAAAACTCAATGTTACCACAAATAACATACTATACTGGCTTTTAGAAGGAAACTCTGAGTTACTGTTTCTTACTTACTGCCATTTTCCTTTGCCCCTCTCCATACCAATTCAGGATCTCCCATACCTGAAGGTGGGCTGTCTTGTTTTCCACAGAGGAGACACTGGGTAACTATGGCAAATCAACAAGAAGTACTGTATTGTCTCCTATGAAAACATAAATGGCTGAGGCTATAGGATAAAACCAAAATATCTATGAGTAGCTGAAAGCCAAGAAAAGAGTCAGAAAAAATTTTAGTTACAAAGACAAGAGAGGGAAAAAATCTGCTTTATGAACTTGCAATTATACAAACTGCCTGGCTGTTCACATATTGTCTTTGACTATAGTAGTCATTTATTACACTAAATGATGTCTTCTTTGGGGAATGCAGTCATTGAAAAGTACATAGGACCTAAGGAAAGAGGAAAGGGAAAGGATATCTACATTCCCAAAGCCATAGGCACAAGAGAGAACCAAGTTGTCTGGTGACACCAATGTAGGATTGGTGCTTGTTATTAGCAAAATGCTGTGCTACCATGGGTGGTACCCTCAATCCTTAAAGGGCAAAAAAAAATTTTTTTCTGAAAGTATAACTTGGATCACTTTCAAAGGGAGACACCCACACAAGCTAGAATTATTTAACTGGGAACAAAAATGGAACAGATACATCCTACTGTCTATTTTGTGCATTTTATGGACAACAAGGTAAACACGTGAATGAAGTTTCCTAAAAGCTTCACAGTCTTCCAGAAAACCATGCTGGAAACAAATGCTCTTCCCTTCCCATTAAGTGAAGAAACACATGACCTACATAAGACATACACATACTGGCACCAAGGCAAATGACTCCCACAGGTTATTTTGTGGGGAGGGCATGGAATGTATTTGAAGGCCTTTATCTCGAATCAGTCATTATGTAATTATGATAATTCAAACATCTTATTTCAACAGATTCAACGTTCCTACAGAAACAGTACTTTGGAGTGACCAGTGTTAGCTGCATATATTAAACATGACTATAATAATAGAGCAACAGTACTTTCCCCCCTCCACCCATCTACTAAATGAACCAACACCTCACACACAATATAGAACATCCTATAAGCCACTTGGCCTCAGTAAGGCTGGTCATAGCAAGCCAAATGCCAATGACAGACACCAAGGTGAAGGAGGAAGGTACAGATGGGAAAGGACAAAGGGAAAGTGTTCTAAAAATAAAAGACTTCAGTTATGCATATGATAATCCAAGCCAGAGGGGAATGTTGAAGTTGTAATACACACTGGAGTTGGATGTAATACCACAGTAGATGGAGGTTTTTAAAAGATTCCTTCCTAAACCTCTTGTGCTAATTCCCTTCCTGGGAGGAACACAGACAGAAGGTTAACCTTACAATCACAGGACACACATGACCACACACAGATAAACACGCATATACAACCACGTTCTTAACCCAGGAAAGTCTTAAATAAGACTAAATCCTCAATTAGGGTTTACAGCACAACACCTGTCCTACTGCCTTCAGGACTGTTTAAATGGAAGGCCACCATTTAAAAAAAAAAACCCACACTCTTTAAGTGGGGGCTAAAGGACAACTTAAAACAAATAAAATAAAACACACTAGCTGCTCCATTTTCATTCCACTGCTTTGAAATCTTAACCGTAGATGTGATAGCCCACAGATAGGGTGCAGACTTCATTGTGAAATGTCCAGAGGAACCTCTCTGCCCTTCAGGTGCTACTCAAGTAAGAGCTCCCAGCTCATTAGTCCTCTAAAGCTGCAGCAGGGAGATGATGCGCTAGGTGGCCACATGGGCAGGAGAAGAAACAGAAACGAATTCCCGGAGGATATTTTTGGCCATTTCAATGTTGTTGTGGGCAATGACCAAAGCTTTCTGAATGTCCTGGTAGGAGTATCCCTGACTCATGAGGTTCTCAATCTCACTGGAGAGCTGAGAAGGTGTGGTAGTAGAAGCAGTGGCAGGGGCAGGGGCAGGAGCAGTAGCAGTAACACCACCTTGCTGACAGCTACTGGCTTTTCGTTCAGAATTGATTCTCCGAGGGTATGGCTTGGGAGGCCTCTCAGGAACTTGGGAACCCTCAGTGAAGTCTAGAAGATATAGGAAAGAAAATATTGCAAATGTTGGGGGAAATCTTCATTTAATGGCAGGAATAACAATATAATATCGAGTACTACTGACCTACTGTCAATTAGGTATATATGCTCTTCAGTCAAAAGGCTGGCTGGGTTTTACAGGTTCAAGGGGGAGGGAGGGAGGAAGAGACAGAGAGAGAGAGAGAGAGAGAGAGAGAGAGAGAGAGAGAGAGAGAGAGAGAGAGAGAGAGAGAGAGAGAGCGAGGGAGGGAGGGAGGGAGGGAGGGAGACCTCCTCCTCCTCACAGCAGAAACAACCCTCTAAATATACCACACACCTGTTCTACTAACAATAACCATTGCTGTCATAAGCATAGAACATCTGCATTTGCATCGTGTTTTACACTTAGCAACAAGTTTTCATATACACTACTGCCTGGATTATTTTTTTTTAAATGTCTGAGGGGGCCAGAGGAGACACTAAACTCCTTTTACAAATAAGGAAACAGAGACAAGCCTAATCTACAATGAAGAAGCATTTAAACAAGGCTGGCTGGGTGGGGACCACTGCCTGTTTGGGAAACGACGCTGTGTATTTTTTTCACCAGCTGTCCTAAAAGCTGTCTTCAATTTCCAAGTGACAGAAATTCTGGATGCTAAGCTACCAGGCACACAGGTGCAAGAAAAGCAGCCCTTGATAGTCAAGGCCCACATATGGGCTGGCTCCAGGCCCATTCAGTGTGCTTCCCAGAGCCAGCACATCTCTCTTCCAGTGAGATGGGGCCCGGAAGTCAGAAATGTGTGTTCTGAACTGTTAAGCTTAATAACCACTGGCTTAATGCCAACTCAGAAGAGCCAGAGGTCCTGCTTACCCCCAGGGCAGGAGGAGCTATGCTTTAAGGTACAACCTCATTTCTAAGTCTGGCAAAATCCTAAAGCATCTAACTACAATTTCTCTCCCTAATTTGGGGCCCAGGACCTGCTTTCTTCTCATTCAGACATACTTTTTAGTCTACTACTTCCAGCTACTGACTTATTGTCACCAAGCAGTCAGTCATCTCTATTTCAGTAGAAGCCATACAGCAATTCAGTACAAGCCCAATGTAGCCTGGAGACTCACTTGTGGTGGGATCACCTTCCAGAGACAACCAGCCAAAGGAGGAGCTGGCATTAGAGATATCTGACAGAGTTCGGCGGGCCAGCACTGCTGGCACAGGTGGCTTAGGAACATCATACCCATCATCATCATTTTCTGATTCCTCAGGGCCAGTGCTGGCATGGTCTGCAACCAAATTCCCTTCACCTAGAGAAACGTTTGTGCAGTTATCTTCTTTTTTACATACTTGACCTTCTAACACATTTCAACATAGGGTCATTCGTCCATTCATTTATTCATGCATGCATGCCCAGAGTCAAACAGTTGCCAAATGTCTACTATGGGCCAAACACCACGTGAGGTAGAGATAAATACACCAAACACCCCATGTGGCTGGAGATCAAAGAAACAGAAAATAAAATCTGCACTAATCCTGCAGCTCTACCTTTCTGAAGATGTCAAAAGCTCCCTTGTCAAGGTTAATAGCCACTAATATAAAAAACTCAAGTGCCACTTTATAGCATTCATTCAACATTTCTATCTGCATGTCACCTTGGAAAGTTAGCCAATAGGCCCTGTGTATGCTGCCTTCTCAAACTCTCAACTTGGTAAACTAGTTAATATGAGAAATGAGTATTCATCGCCCTTACACAAAAGGATTTCATTAATGCAAAAAGCAATGGGAATAAGATGGAGCTGCCAGCATTGCAGTTCCAGGTCATATAACATAAATGTTTCCAGGCCCAGAAAGGATGAAAAAGCACAAAGGAACTAGCTGTATGAATAGAAAATAATAGGGAAGAGGTAGTTTTACTGCCCATGGATCAAAGATATTTGCAAACAAAATTATTTAAAAATTTCCTGTTTAGATCAAGATACCTCATTAGCCAAATATTATAGGCTCATTCCTACAGCACATCAATGATTTTTAAAGTAGCAGAAAAGATACTCACCAAAGGTGCTGCTCTCTGTCACAGATGGTGCTGCCTGGGATTGAATATTATACATTGCTTCATATGTACAGCTATCAATCTGCTGGTCACAATCACACACTCTGAACCGAAAGGAAAATGGCACAATGACCTTTTGAAACAGAACTCTGTTATCTGCAAACTTATTAAGATTCATCTATCCACAACTACTCTAGACCCTGATTCTATCAAGATAACATTCCCCTTTTGCCAGTTATCACTAAGTAATGTTGTAAGACTGACTCTTATGATTAATAGATATGTGTGTTTTTGAGATTACTGTGATGTTCAGGAAACATAACTGGAATTACTGACAGCTTTAAGAACCTTCAACAGTAGGAGCTAGATGTATTTTTCTGCTTTAATTCTGGCTGGATAACAATATGTGAAGGTAGCAAGCCAAGTAGATGAGTGGTGTCAATTGAATTCCAAAACAGGATTGTTGCGAACTTACCGTGAACTCTGAACTTACCGTGAACTCTGAGTTATCTCCAAAGGCCATTTTGCCTCTGGCTTTTGAAGCTCTAGAGGCCGAGAAGAGGGAGTCATATACTCTGTGTCCTCCTCATGCTCACACTGCTCCCCAGGTGGCAGCTTTGGCACAGGAAGAGGTCTGGAAGATGAAGAATAAAAAACAACAACAACAACAAAAAAAAGAATTAATAAGCTGAAAAACATTAAAATACGAAATAACTGCTTCAAAACACATCATAACTCAAATTTGACACAGCAAAATGGATGCCACCTAGAAATCTATTATTACTCCTGGCTAAGACAGGTAATTGTTAAAAACACACTAACTTAAAATTTTCACTTTTAGCTGACTTCATACTGTTTTGACTCTGTCCCTAAATAAGAGTCCCAGTCCAAGAGCTAGTTAGTATGCCAGTTTTCCTGTTCACTAAGCATGAACAAGAAACAGCAGGTGGTTTTCTGACAATATGCTAAGAATGTATACAAATATCAATTTAAAAATCTACCTATTGTTTCAAAGAATATACAGCTTATTAAAAGGTTTCTCATATCTTATCTCATAGTATAAATGTGTTTTCTCATTTTACACAAAAAAAAATATGAATAGAAGAGATAAAGTGCCTTGGTAGTTTGCATAATCTGGGACTAGATCCTACATTTTCTGACCCTGGCTTCAAGGATCTTGCCGTTATACTCGTATGTAACTCTCACCGAGAAGTTTTTGAAACAAAACCTCTCCTACCACCCCACCCTCTGAAACTAGACAAGGACAAAAAATAAAATTAAGATAAAATCCCCATTCAATTATATAAGAAACACACATGTGCATACAGCATTAACTCTGGGAATGAGTTAATGAGTGTTTCTCCTCCCTTCCTCTTTATGCTTTTACACATTCTAATCTGTAAGAAACACCTAGTGGATCTGCCTATCTGTGTTAATTTGATGTTTATTTTTACTAATTATTAAAGCAATAGCTGCGTATTACAAAATACTTAAATGCTACAAAAACTTAATAGATGACAGTCCCCTATAATCTATCTCACTTAAGATTTTTTTCTTATGTCTACATGTTACCTTTATCATTTGTCCATTGCATGCTAAAGTTCTGAGGTGGAAGTGCCCTGGTATCTACAATATGTCTTGAAAATGTGTCTTTATTTATTATAAGAATGGCTGATGGATCTCTTTCAACCTTTCTTAGGATAATGATAGGTAGAAGTGTAGATAAAACAAATATAATAAAATAGTAATAGTAGAATCCAGGTGGTGAGTATACTAATGTTCACTGTAAAAAATCTTTCACCTTTACTCAATGTTTGAAACTTTTCATAGTAACATGCTGGGGGAGAAATGATCCATAAAGATTAACAAAAAATACCAAGTACTGGTGAAAATGTGGGGAAAATTGGTACTTTCTTAAACAGTTTTAGAAATAAGAAATTGGTATAACTTTCCTGGAGTGTAATTCAGCACAAGTATTTAACCAAACATACAACATGCAAACCCTTGTACTCAAAATTCCATTTCTAGGAATTTCCCCTGGGGAAATAATCAAGAATATTCACTATTTCATTATTTATAATACTCAAAAAATAGACAACCCGTCAAGTAATCATGTATTGATTAAATTCTGAACTACTCCTACAGCAATATACCTGAAGTCAACTGTGTCCCTCAGTGCTTTAGAGGTTCCAAAAGCAGGAGCCTCAGAGGGCTACTTCTGTTTCTACCTCAGGTCTTAATCTATTTTACATATTGAGGTTAAACTTAAGTCAATTCCATTGCTTTGCAATCAATACAAATAATTTGAAAATCATTGTAGTAGAAGAATATAATGATACCCTAAGAATGTTCAAGATATTCCTGGTAAAAAACAGCATATAAAATATGATTCCATACACACAGAAATGGCAATGAATGAACACACATCATTTTGCTAATTATTATCTAACTGTAGGTGGTAAGGTATGAATAACTTCTATTTCTTCTATTTGATCCCCACTTTCTCTCCTCCTCCCTTGCCCAGCATCATTTATTTGTATTTTCTAAAAATTCTCTAACACATTACTTTTATAAAAAGGGTCATTAAAAGGGCAATCAAAAAATTTTAATAACTTTTTGCTGATGATGTTAAAAATATATAAAATTGTGCCTTCTCATTAAGCATTTTGGTAATACATGCTTTTAAAAGTTCACATGCTTTCATCACAATAATTCTACTTTGTATCTCTGATTATGTACAAAGATGTTCACTGAAGCAGATTTATTAGAAATAAAAGCTTTTAAACAAAATAAATATCCAACAACAGGGGAATGACTAAGTTGGGCTTATAGTCACATATAATAATATGTAATCACCAAGAGTAAAGATTTTGATCTCCCCTTTTTTTCTCCCTCCCTTGCGTTTGCTCTTCCCCTTCTTTGGTGCCCTCCCCCAGAGGTGGGGTGGGGGGAGATTTTGAAGAACTTTTAAAATGTTAAGGAGAAATGCTCAAGATAATAATGATAAGTTTTAAAAGAAAGAGACTATAAAACTATATCTTGATCTAATATATATATTTTACATGTTTATAGCCATGGCCAAGTAGCAAGCATCTTCTAACCATCTGCCTAGTACAGCTAGCTGCAAATTTAAGCAGGATAAAATACAAAAGAAAGAAGGCATTGGAGAGCCACTAGATAGCCATTGACTTAAGAGGCCAAGATTCCAGAGAATACACCAAGGTAAGACTCATATTGGTGGTTCTAAACTTGGGGTTTCAACATAGTTTCAGCAGGCTGGGGAGAAAAGAGCTAAATATTAGGGTACCCAGATGGACAATCTGTGAGGGACCAAAAACCCTGGAAAAAGGAATAGCAGAAAATTCTGCCTGCAATTTCCCTTAGTTATTACTCATCCCTAAACTGTGTATACATGGGGTTAGAGTCTGAGAAATCAAGCAGAAAATAGCAATTGAGGTAGTAAATAGATATTTTGGCTGTCTTGCCAAACTGGAGAGACAAAGATGAAATTAACAAAATATGCCCTTTACAATATAATTGTAACTTATATGTTCAATAAAAAGAATAGAGAATTTTATTAGAAAACTAAAATGAATCAATTTTTTTTTTAAATCACATAAAAATTCTAGAACATAAAAACATGGTATCTGAAAATACAAATTCAATAGATGGATTTAGGGCAGATTAGAAACTACAAAAGAAGATTAGGGAACTGGAACATAGCAGAAATGATTCATATTAAAGAGAAGAAAAAAGAATGGAAAACACATGAGTATAAAGGCTATGTTAGGGATGCTGAATGGTCGAACATTCAGGTAACTGGAGTCACAGTAGGAGAGGAGAAAGAGAATGCATTATTCAGTCTATTTTAAGAAACAGTGGCCTAGAATTTTCTAAAACTGATTACAACATCAAACTACCAAATCAATAAAGTCTACATATCTTAAGAAGAATAAATATAAAGAAAACTACATAGGAGCATTATGGTAAAACTGTTGGGATACAAAGACAAAGAGGTCTCATAAGTAATCAGAAAAGAAATAATACCTTTAAAAGAGCAAATTTAAGCCTGAGAGCTAATTTTTCAACAGAAACAATGGAAGCTGGAAAGCAGCAGAATATTTTTCAAATGCTAAAAGAAAATAACTCCAGTTCAAAATATTACACTCACTGAAAATATCTTAAAAAAAAAAAAAAACTGAAGAAAAAGAAGATATTTTTCATCAAACAGAAGGTACTTTTTGTCAAAACCTGGGACAGTCAATTGATAGAAAACACACACCCACACTCACATCCATACATTCACCCTCTGTCTCTCTCTCTCTCTCTAAAGAAAGTTCTTTGGGCAGAAGGTAAAAGATTCCAGATGGAAGCATGGCAAAGCCATAAGAAATGAGGAGTACTACAAGATAAATATGTGGGGGGATTTAAATGTCCAAGAAGTATTAAGTGGACTCTGATTTGAAGTAGACTCTAATGAGTCAAGGGTGCACAATCCCCTGGACAACTATTAAATGAGTAACAGAAGGGGTGAAATGATATAATAAAAATACTTTAAAAGAAAGCAAGAAAGTAGAAAAAATGAACAAATCAAAGATAGATAATAGAGTAGAAAAAAATATTCAAATTATAAGACAAAGAATGCTAAACTGGATTTAAGGGCAAGAGCATATACTGCTTACGAGAAACATACCGAAAACATAAGAACACAGAAAAATTGAAAGTAAAAGGATGGTAAAAGATCATGCAAACATTAAAAGACAAATATAAGACAAAGCAGACTTAAGGGAGAGCAGTGGATAATAAAAACAATCGTCATTTAGTATCAATTCTAAAATTCTATTTACCCTAATTACATAAGATAAACACATATAAAATACAAATGGATAGAATAAAAGGAAATAATGGACCCACAATTATAAGGGGGAGAATTTAGTATACTCCTCTTATTATCTGATAAAATGTGTAGGCCAAAAAAATCGGGAGGGAGATCAAAGATTTGAAAACAATTCTCGAACGTGCCCTCATTGACATATACAGAAAGCTTCATTAACAGGACTAGAAAATTTTCCAATGTATCAGGCAATACATATATAACAGATGAATCAAACAAAAAATCACAAATAACAAAAGCACATATTTTTGCATGAATAATGATGAATATATGACATATCAAAATAGACCAAAGGTCTCAGTCCTCCAAAAATTCATAAGTTGAAGCCCTAAACTTTATTGTATTTGGAGATGAGGCCTCTGAGGAATTAATTAAAATTGGACGGGGTCATAAGGGTGGGCCACTAAAACAGGATTGGTGTTCTTTTAAGAAGAGACACCAGAGAGCTTGCTAATGTTCTCTATATCTCTTCCCTTGTACACATACCAAGGTAAAGCCATGTGAAGATGTAGTGAGAAAGTTATGCAAGCCTACAAGCCAGGAAGATTCCACACCGTAAGAAACTGACTATGCCAACATGATCTTAGATCATTCTTCTCAAGTGCACGTGGGACAGTTTCCAGATAGACAATGTTAGGCCATAATTTAAGCCTCAATAGATTTTAAAAGACAGACATCATACAAAGTATCTTTTCTGCCCATAACAGGATGAAGTTAGATATCAATAACAAAAATAAAATTGAAAACTTACAAAATTGTGGAAATTAAACAATACACTTTTAAACAACCAATTGAAGAAGAAATTACAAGGGAAATTATAAAATACTTGGAGGCAAGTGAAAACAAAAACACAACATACCGAAACTTATAAGATGCAGCAAAAGTAGTGGTGAGGGGGAAATTTATAGCTCTAAATGCTTACAATAAAAAAATAGGAAAGATCTCAAATCAACAAGCTTAACTTTACAATTTGAGAAACTGGAGAAGAATCAACTAAACCCAAAGCTAGGAGAAGGAAGGAAATAGTAAAGATCAGAGCAGAGATAAATAAAAGAGAATAGAAAAACGTTAGAGAAAAAAAAATCAATGAAACCAAAAGCTGGTTCTTCAAAAAGATCAACAAAACTGACAAAGTTTATCTAAATGAACCAAGAAAAAAGAGAGAAGACTCAAATTAATAAAATCAGAAATGAAGGTGGGACTTTACTTCCAATTATACAGAAATAAAAAGAATTACATGTGAGTACTATGAACTGTTGTAAGCCAAAAAATTGGACAACCTAGATGAAATGGGCAATTTTCTACAAGCACAAAACTTACCAAGGCTACATCACAAAGAAATAGAAAATGTGAATAGACCTATAACTAGTTTGATTGAATCAGTAATCAAAATCTCCCAATAAAGCCCTGTTCCTGATGGCTTTCTGGTAAATTCTACCAGACATTGAATAAAGAACTAATATTAATCCTTCTAAAAGTTCCCCCCAAAAGTGAAGAAGGAACTCTTTCTAACTCATTCAATGATGCCAGCATAACATGATAGTCAGACAAAGATACAAGAAAACTACAGACCACTATCCCTTATGAATATAAACTAATGCAAAAGTCCCCAACAAAATACCAGCAAAAAGAATTCAGGAGTATATTAAAAGGATTATACCCAATGACTAAGTGGGATTATACCTGGAATGTTGTGATTGTTCAACATATGAAAACTGATCAATATAATACTCCACATCAAGAAAAAGGGAAAAAATCCAATCACCTTGATGCAGAAAAAGCATTTAACAAAATTTAACACCATTTCATGATAAAAACATTCAACAAAATAGAAAGTACCTCTACATAATAAAAGCCATATATGAAAAATTCACAGCAAGCATCATATTCAAAAGCATAGGTAACAAAAGAAAAAACAGACGAATTGGACTCTGTGAAAGTTTAAAAATTTTATGCATCAAGACACTATCCAGAATAAAATGGCAATCTATAGAATGGGAGAAAATACTTGCAAATCATATCAGTACAAGATTAATATTCAGAATATGTAGCGAACTTCTAAAATTCAACACAAACCTTATTAAAAAATAGGCACAGGTCTTAAATAGACATTTCCCCCAAGAAAATATATGAATGACCAATAAGCACATGAAAAGATGCTCAACATCACCAATCATTAGGGAAATGCAAATCGAAACTACAATGAGATACCACCTCACACCATTCGTATGGCTACTATAAAAAAAAAAAAAGAAACCAGAAAATAACAAGCATTGGTAAAAAAAATTTGGGGAAACTGGAACCCTGGTATACCATTGGTGGAGATGTAAAATGGTATAGCTGATATGAAAAACAGTATGGTGGTGCCTCAAATAATTAAAAATAGAATTACCATATGACCCAGCAACTCAACTTTTGAGTATATACACAAAATAATTGAAAGTTGGATGTCAAAGAGATATTGCTAACCCATGTTCATAGGAGCATCATTTACAACAGCTAAAACATGGAAGCAACCCAAGTTTCCATCAACTAAAAAATGGTAGGCAAAATATCACATATACATGCAATGGAACATTATTTGGCCTTTAAAAGGAAGGAAGTTCTGCAATGTGCTATGACATGACAAACCTTGAAGACATTATACTAAGTGAAATAAGCCAGTCACAAAAAGACAAATACTACATGATTCCACTTACGTGAACTATTTATAGTAGTCAAAAATCACAAAGACAGAAAGTGCAATAGTGGCTATCAGGGGCTGGGGGAAGGGGAAAATGGAAAGTTACTGTTTAATAAGTAAAGAGTTTCACAAAATGAAAAGAGTTATGGAGATGGATAGTGGTAATGGTTGTACAATATTAATGTATTTAATACCATTAAACCATACACTTATAAATGGGTAAGAAGGTAACTTTTATGTTATATGTATTTTACCACAAAAATAGGAGAAACCTAAGAATTAAAAACTATAAGAATTAAAAATCTTAAAAAAAATCAGCAAAACCAAAATTGCTTCTTTGAAAATAGTAATAAAGTTGATGAACCCCAGAAAGACTGATCTATGTATATGTACACAAAGAATGAAAAGACACAGTCTAAAACACAAAACAGGATACTTTTTACACGATGCAAATACAGATCAATTTTTATTTTCTTCTTCATATTCCTCTGGGTTTTCTCAATTTTCTGTAAGAACCAACTCCACTGTATGAAATACAGCTCTAGTAAACTTACCTGGCAGCAAGAGAATAAATGGCACTGGCAGATGCAGAAGGTTTGATTTTGGAGTGCTCACACTCTGGACCTGCTAATGGACTGCTATTCATATTCTGGAAAGAAAAGTTTTGAAAAAGGACCTTCTTAACACAGCTACATGTCTCTTATTTAACCTATTCAAAATAATAAGGACAATAATAAAGACACAGACCTCATTCTCAACGCCATGCTCGGGGGTTATTACACCTGACAAAAGCATAGCTCCTTTCAGGCTTTGAAGAAAGCTCAAATGTAAGGGTTAAGGAGATAGAGATCTAAAAAGAGCCAAGGAAATGGAGTTTTGTTTTGTTAATTCTAGAAAGATTTGAAGAATCTGGCTAAAAAATGTACCATTTCTAGTTTAAAAATCTGTACATCTTTCTACATTGGTGCCATCAAAAGTCAAATCTAATCCACAATTAGACTGCTTATCAAACAGATACCACTTAAATCTAAGTTACCCCCGCCCCTTTCCTTGCAACCAAGAAATATGCAGTTTATTCCTTCACCCTTCTAATTTCATCTTTTCCAACTACATACTGGCCAACTCTTGTTTCAATGGCTTGTCTCAAATGCAACATGTCCCTAGTTAAGCAGGGTCAAAACCTTAAGGTGTGTGTGACTTCTTGTCCTTTTTTCAACCCACAGACTGCTTTCAAGCCTTATTTTTATTTTATCTTTGTTTCCCATCAACTAAAGACCCTACCCCAATCTGGCTGCCCCCATCTGCTCACAGACAACTTGCTTAGTTGGCACCAACTATACTAAACCCCTTTGTTATTACTCAGATAGACTCTCCCAAACTCACTTGCTTTTCCCTTCATCCTGGAATGGTCTCCCCCAGAATTAACACAGCTCACTCTCCCCAGTGCTCCAGGTCTTTCCTCATAATTGTGCCCCATTCCTCTAAATACCTCCCACCCCAACTTCTGCTGACCCAATATCCCTTTTTTTGTGCTACTTTTCTCCACAGCACTCACCAGCTAAGACATCCTGTATGTCTTATTAACTTATCTTGTTTATTTTCTGTCTTTCCTGCACTAGAATGTAAAGTTTATGAGAGCAAGCATTTTTGTTGAGTACATAAATGAACCAACATTATCCCACTCCCAGTTCTGAACTCTTTATCTCATGCTTATACAATAGACTCCTAACCCATCTTTTTTCGATCTATTCTCTTATCAAACCCTTTTGCATACAACTATTAGATTCATCTCTTTAAACCATCATTTGGTCATGTCACTCCAAAATTTAAAACCTTCAAATAAATACTCATTTCCTACTAAAAAAATCTGAATTCTTTTGGGATGAAGTATTCAAAGCCCTCTAATATAGTACTAATGCTCTTTCTAGGGCTTTTTCCTACTTTAATATTCAAAATTTCTGCTCCACTCAAAAAACTAATTTTTGTTTCACTATATACCTTAAGCATTTCTGTCATTGCAGCTTTGATTTAAAACTGTATTCACTTTGGAAAGAATACTTCAAATTCAGATGCCACTCTTTCAATAAAACCCTCATGCTTGCTCTATCTGGAAATAATCCCTCCTTTCTCTAAAACTTAAGTGCTTATGCACACACACAGTATAGTATTTACTAACATGCCTTATCTGCTCTATTAAAATGTATATTTCTTCAGGGTAAAGATTATATTATCTATGAATCCTATGCAAAACCTATCACAAAACTTTGACCCTTATAAATGCCATCTACCAATATTTTTTAATAGGCTAAATAATTTCAAAATCAGGACTCACCATGGAGGTATCCAGATTGAATGTGCTTCCGGGCCTAGGCACATCTATTCTGGGTTCCATTTGTGAGGGTAATGAAAATGGAAGTGAGTGCCGGTTGGTTAATTCTCTCCCTTTCCAGGGGTCATTAGGGTTTGGGGCAACTACTGGTACTTTGGGGATTGGCCGAGGCAGCCATAATTCCCCAACGCGGCTAGAGGGGACAAGGGGCAATTTGTCTCTGGACAGACAGTCGCCTGGTGTACAAGGCAAAGGGCGTCTCTGAGGCCGGGTTTCTGCTGCAACAGAATAAGGCCGGTCTGGAGGGGGTGGTGGTGGAAGATCTCGAAGTGTGGGAGGTATTGGTAATGGTTTGTCCTTATGAAGGGAGCCAGAAGCAGCCTGTGGAAGCATGATGGAAGCAAGTCAATTAAAACCTACTAATCCATAATAAAGAATCGGAAAACCACAGAAATGAATAATGCTTTACCTTAGAAGCAGTTCCAAGACCAGAAGCACTTGAAGGAATAGGTACTCGTTGTTGCAGAAGGTCAAGTCGTGGTGGCACTGGGGGAAGGGAAGCTTGTGGGGCCATGGAGAATGGAGAAGGAGGCCGTTCCACCTAAACAAAGAAAATTTCCTAATAGGTTATTCTTGTTTGGGAGAGTGGCATATTTCAACTCCTAAAGCTGCAGAAAGCAAGTACTATATTAACACTGACTATAACTACCAATGGGGTCAGACTATGGCCTGGGGTAGCAGTTCCTGAATTATTTTCATGTCACCATAAGAGGGCAGTCTCAATCACAAGCTACAAGCAAACATATCTAGAATTGACTGCGCTACAAAAACCTTCCTAGCTTACAATTTTTTAAAAAATAATTTTCCACTTCCTCATCTTCACAGAAAGAAAAATCTGTTCCATATTAAAAACCAGAACCCATATAAAAAGAAAGGAGCAGACATTCACCCCTCAACCAAATAACGTAAACAAATCATGTTTAAGGGGCAGAACAATAAAAGATCAAAGATGATAAATTCAATGTGGGTTGTTATGAGAGAAAAAGAAATCTGTAAGAGGAAGATATTATCACTAAAAAGCATAATGAATACTTCTGAAAAAAATAAGTTATTTTTAATTCAGTTAATAAAAGAGATTAAAATTGTATATGTGTGTTCTAAAAAATGAGGTGCCAAGTTAGAAAAAACAATACATGTATATAACCTTTTCCATTTTCCCTGTCTATGGTAGATGACAAATATGTGATAAGCTTTCCAAAGTACTTGTCAAGAGATATACAGTAATTCATATCAAAATGCTCCTTCGCGTTTGCATTCTCTAACAGAGAGCAATGCAGATAAAATAGAGGCAAATAAATATTACAAGCACTTATGTAAGATTATGGAAAAACAATCATACTCATACTTAGTCCTGTCATTAACGCTAGGTAGTGAATGACTAAAGAAAGCCCTCATCGTTGCCTACTTGTTTTTACTCATGCTAAAGAAAATGGGCTCATGTCAATGGAGCATAAGTAATGAGTATGAGCAGCTAAACAACTTAAGGGTTACGAAAGTGAAAAGTTATAGTCAAGCTAATTCTCACCAGTTTATCATCAATTTCTAGTCAGTCACTATATTATATTAATTCATCCATATCTGTATCTTCCTTTTCATTCTACGTGTCAATCTTGGACTAGACTTATCAAAACGACTTTGGAATGATTCTCTCAACTTCTAGTTTACTTCAACAAATCCTTTTGCTTATTATTATTTGCTTAGCTATTGTAAATACTCACTACTAGCTCAAAAACCATTCATCAGTAACTCTTACTTGACCACAACAGTCTATCCTAGAATTCTTACCTGTTTGTCTTTGTTCAAGTTGTTTTCCAACTTGAAAGGCCCTCTCTGCCTATTTTGATTCCTCTCAGCATTCATCTCTCTTTCTCATTCCTAAAGCACAGAGGGTTAAGCTAATCATATTCTTCCATTCATGGCACCACATCATAACCAATCCCTGCAATGTTCTTTTATATCAACATATAATCAAGTTCCAGAAAAGGAGAAACACACAAATGGAGAAGAAATTATCAAGAAATAATACAAGACATCTCCAAGACCTAAGGGATGTAAATATCCATTGAGAGAGTTCACTGTAGAGCTAGCCCAATGAAGAAAAGGAAACCTACAACCAACAAACAAACAAATGGGTAAACAAACAAACAAACAAACAAACAAACCAAAAACACCCTTACATTTTCAGGGAACCAAGGATAAGGAAAATAACCTAAAAGCTTCTGGGGCTAAAAGGAAACAGGGCAACAAATAGAAAAACTACTCTATGGTTGATTAAAGACATTTTAAGATATCAAAAATCTCAAAAATATTACCTCTCACCTATCATAGAAAGCTATTTTGAGGACATATTCCACTCAAACAAGGAAGTAAAACAAAGAGAAGGAAAAAATGAGAGCCAAAAAATAGGCACTACTACACACAGGGGAGGCAATAAAAAGTCCCATGATGATGACTCTCCCAGACAGAAGTGCTGGCAAAAGCCATTCTTGTTTTGCTGAGCTCTGCCAGCATCTAGCCTGCACAAGCATGGAAAGGCAGGCCCCATATCTGAGTCTCCACCAACCTACCTAACACTGTTGGCCCTGCCCTGGTGATTCCCTGAGATCCTGTCCCACACAAATTGAGGACCTGTTCACCTGCTTCCAGTAGCTCTTCCAAAAAAATATGCCCTGGCCTGGCTTCAAAGTGAACTTTCTAAAATCTCTCAAAGATTCACAAACCCCAAAAAAGCAATAGCTGGCTTTGGTGTGCCAATAACCTCTTGTTAAGAAACCTCAAGATTAGCATTAGTGGCAGCCAGCCTCAATCTCACAGCTTATTCTCTCCTCTCCTCAGCACCTCCAAGACCAGAAGTGGCAATCATCTATAGATCAATTTGCACCTCATACCAAGTAGCCCTGGGCTGATCATAAGGAGCGGCTGACCTTAGTTTACACCAGAGCCCCTCCCAAGAGGCCCTAGAAACAACACAGGTGGTGACCAACTTCAGACCATACCACAACACCACCCAATCACCTCCACATATGACATGCCCAAAGGGCAGACTGGATAGGCACCAGATCCCCGGTAACCTGCTCTGTAGGGTCAGCCCCTACACAACAGATCCTCCACTGCAGTCATGGCCAGTCCTCACAACCAATTAACCTAAAAGTCAATCCCTCCCATTGATGTGTCAACAGTAACCAAGGCTCAAATATAATAGGGGAGCACATACAACCCATACAAGGAACATACCTGGAGCACCTAGCTCAGGTGATCAGGGAGATTGCTCCACCAGGCCACACAGAATACCTACTACATAAGGCAACTCTACTAACACTGGGAGACATAGCAGCCATATGTAGTACATAGAAACAAATGCAGGGAGGCAGCCAAAATGAAGAGACAAAGAAACATGTCCCAAATGACAGAACAAAACAAAGCTCCAGAAAAAAAAATAATGGAGACAAGCAATCTACCAGATGCAGAGTTCAAAACACTGAACTTAGGGAAAGAGTAGATGAACTCAGTGAGAACTTCAACAAAGAGACAGAAAACACAAAACTGGAGTAGGAAACATAAAAAAGAATCAGTCAAAAATGAAGAATACAATAACCGAAATGAAGAATATCTTAGAGGGAATCGACAGTAGATTAGATGAAACAGAGAATCCAATCAGCAATTTAGAAGGTAAGGTAGCAGAAAACACCCCAAAAGGACAGCAACAAGAAAAAAAAGAACCCCCCCAAAATGAGGATAGTTTAAGAGGACTCTGGGACAACATCAAGAGTACCAACGTGCACACAACAGGGGTACCATAAGAAGAGAGAGGAGAACTGAAAACCTATTTGGGGAAATAATGACGGAAAACTTCCCTAACCTGGCAGAGGAAATAGACAAACAAGCCCAGGAAGTGCAGAGTCCCAAACAAGATGAACCCAAAGAGGTCACACCAAGAAACATCATAGTTAAAATGCCAAAGGTTAAAGACAAAGAGAGAGTCCTAAGAGTAGCAAGAGAAAAGCTGCTGGTTACCTACAAGGGAGCTCTCACAAGACTGTCAGCCGATTTCTCAACAGAAACTTTGCAGGCCAGAAGGGATTGGCATGAAATGTCCAAGGTGCTAAAAAGCAAGGACATACTACCAAGATTACTCTACCCAGTAAGGCTACCCTTTAGAATTGAAGGAAAGGTATGGAGCTTCCCAGACAAGAAAAAAGCTAAAGATGTTAAAAGGACTTTGTTGAGAAAAATAATTGAAAATATGAATAATAAAATGGCAATAAGTACACACCTATCAACAATTATTTTATGTTTTTCAACAATTATTTTTTTTTTACAGTGAAAAATTTTTATATTTAGAGTTAGCCAGCTGAACTCAGTTTAAGTGATCCCAATTTTATTGGCAACATCCAAAGCATCTTAGTTGAGAGCCAGCCTTCTTCTCTCCATTAGGCCTGTTCAGGGTGTTTTGACTTTGGCCATATCAATGTCAGAGCTTCCTCACAGCCTGTTTTATCTGGTGCTTATTGGCCTTGACATCCACAATGAACATAAATGTCTTGTTGTCTTCTATCTTCTTCATGGCTAACTCAACAATCAGGGGGAACTTGATGATAGCACAATGGTCAAGCTTGTTTCTCCAAGGAAGGGGGAGTGCTTTCCATATCTGGATTGGATATTTGGGTTGCCTTCGGAGTTGCAGTATCTTGGGCTGTCGGAAGATGGGCGATGTGCCTATCTTCTTTTTTTGTGTGTGTGGATGTGGATGTCTTTTAGTAATGCTTTCTTTGCCTTCAAGGCCTTGGCATTGGCTTTGGCTTTGGGAAGGACAGGGGCTTCCATGAATGTGGCGGAGTGAGAGATGTGCCCAGATCTCCCCTTGAAACAACAATAAGTTGAACATCTAAAACTCAACAAAAAAAAAAAATACCCAACCTGCACAGGAGGAACGTGCACACAAGCACAAAAGAACTACCACAGGTCAGAACCATGGGAGTTGGGCAGTAGACTGGGAGAAACGAAGACACTGCCTCTCACAGCCCGAGCTCCCTACAGGAGGGAGAGGAGGGGTGAAGGTGCGGCAACTTCCGTGATCAGCCTGCCTGGAAGGGCCAGAATTTCCAGCAAGAAGCAGAATGGAACTGCGGAGAAACAGCTGATTTTTACCAGCCCTGGTTGCAAAACCAAGGCTGAGCTGCAGCTCCCAACACCCAACCCAGAGGGACCCTCCCTCCATATCCTCTGAGACAAATCACCACGAGGCCCCAGGGGAATCTGAGCAAATGCTACAGGAAGTATTGCTAACACTGACAGGGACTGAAACGAAGAGTAGCAAATGTGATTAAATATCTCCAAGAAAATTAAAAAGACATTTAGGTTTTATATAAAGCAGGGATCCAAGAGGCTTAGATGCCCCCTACAGGAAATCAAAAGAAAAGTGTCTTCTTTGCAGCAGGTTAAAGAGAGACCTTCATATAATAAATCTTATTTCTGGGCAAACAACAGAATACACTTGTATTAATGCTAGGCGGAGAAATAGTCCATTAAACACCATGAACAGACAAAGCAGCTCAAGAAGAGAAAAATCTCCAGAAAATACGCTTAAAGACATAGAAATGTGACTTAAATGACAGAGAATTCAGGATGGTACTTCTGAAAGAACTCAATGAGATGCAAAAAAAATCATATCAACAATTCCAGGAATTGAAAAAACTAGAACAGCAAAATGAGTTTTTTAGCAAGGAGTCTGAAACCCTTAAAAAGCACCAAACAGAACTTTTGGAGATGAAAAACACACTAAAAGAGAAGACAAATGAAATAGCAAGCTTAGGATATAGAGCCGACCAAATGGAGGGAAAAAATCAGTGATATTGAAGACAGAAATTCAGAAATAAATCAGAAGAAGAGAAAAACCCAGAAATGAAAAATAATAAAAGAGAAATACAAGAAGGAGCTGATACCATCAGAAAAGAAAACACATGAATAATGGGCATTCTCGAAGGGGAAGAAAAGGAGCAGGATTCAAAAAGCATTTTCAAACAAATAGTTGACAAGAATTTCCCAAATCTAAGGAACGAACTGGAATTTGGTATTCAACAAGTAAACAGAACACCCAATTATCTCAACCCAAAAGGCCTTCTCCAAGATTCATTATATTAAAATTATCAAAAAATCAAAAACAAAGAACGAATTCTCAGAGCATCCAGGGAATAGACACAGTAACCTAGAAAGAAAAACCAGTAGATCATCATCAGACTTCTCAGCACAAACCTTAGAAGAAATGGAATTAAATATTCAAACTATTAAACAAAAAGAACTACCAGCCAAGAATAATGTATCCAGCAAAGCTCTCCATTAGATATGAAGGAGAAATAAAGACCTTTCCAGATGTACAAAAATTGAGGGAATTCTCCACTACGATGCCTGCTCCACCAGAAATACTGAAAGAGGTCTGCTACCAAAAATGAAATGAAAAAAAAAAAAAAATCTACAATTAAGAGTGAGGTGACTAACAGGAAAATAGAAGCAGAGAGATGCAACTCTTACTTAAAAAAGGGCATTATAAGCTTAAGCAATTAGAAGAGATTTGCTAGACTCACTAAAGAAAAAAGAAAAAGGGCACAAACAAAATCAGGGATGAAAGAGGTAAAATTACAACAGACACTGTAGAAATACAAAGGATCATATAGGAATACTATGAAAAAGTATGTAACACCCAATCTAATAATCTACAAGAAACAGGCAAGTACTTTGAAAGATACAACCTTCCTAGATTGACTCAAAAACTAGAAAATCTAAATAGACCAACCAGCAGTGTGAAAATTGTAACAATCATCAAAAACCTACCAAAAAGTAAAAGTGCAGGACCAGATGGCTTCACCAGTGAATTCTACCAAACATTCAAAGAAAATTTAATACCTATTCTCCTCCAACTCTTCCAAAAAAGCAAAGAGAAGGCAACACTTTCTAACTCATTTTATGAGGCCAATATTAATTACCCTATCGAAACCTGGTAAATATAACACAAAAAAAGAAAACTACAAACCAATATCTCTCATGAACACAGATGCAGAAAACCTAAATAAGATACTAGTGAACTGAATACAGCAACTTATTAAAATGATTATACATCATAATCAAGTGGGCTTCATCCCAGAGATAAAGGGATGGTTCAACATATGCAAATTGACTAATGTGATACACCACATAAATTAAAAAATAAGAATCATATGATCTTATCAATAGATGCAGAAAATGCCTTCGACAACATACAGCATCCATTTATGATCAAAACATTCAACAAAATTGGTATAGAAGGACAGTACCTTAACATGATAAAGACCATCTAAGACAAGCCCTCAGCCAATCATATTGTACATTATACAAATGTAATGCATCCCCATCAAAATCCCATTGGCATTTTTAAAAGAAATAAAACAAAAAATCATCAGATTTGTATAGAATCACAAAAGATTCCGAACTGCCAAAGCCATCCTGAGGAAAAAAAAAAAAATGAGGCTGGAGGCATCACTATGCCCGACTTCAAATTAAACCACAAAGCAATAATCAAAATGGCATGGTGTTCGCAGAAAAAAAAGACATACAGACCAATGGAACAGAATTGAGAGTCCAGAAGTAAACCCATGTTTATATGGGCAAATAATTTTCCACAAAGGAGCTAAAAACATACAATAGAGAAAGGAATGCCTCTTCAATAAATGGTGTTGGGAAAACTAAAAAGCCACCTGCAAAAGAATAAAACTAGACTGTTGCCTACCTTACCTCTGAAATTAACTCAAAATGGAGTAATGAGGGGGGAAGATCGTGGACTAGATAAAAGCAGGGTTCATCTCCTCCCAGGACCACATTGAAATTTCAACCGAATTATAAAATAATCAACATGGAGAATCACCTGAAACCTAGCTGATCATAATACCTACATCTGATAATATATTCGAGCCACATCGA
The DNA here is from genome assembly GCA_030015415.1 of Cynopterus sphinx. Lineage (NCBI taxonomy): Eukaryota > Metazoa > Chordata > Mammalia > Chiroptera > Pteropodidae > Cynopterus > Cynopterus sphinx. The sequence goes on along the minus strand of CM057390.1, from coordinate 35,085,608 downwards.
AGACAGTAGGAGGGGCAAAGTTGCAAATCAGGATGGACCCGCACCCACAGGAGGTGGAGGATCACCGGGAGGGAGAGCAAGGCTGTAGAGGCTCTCCTGAGAGAGGTGAGTCCTGGTCTCATCTGGAGGCTCTCCAGCACAGGGTCTCAGCCGAGGAAAGAAAAGATTCCAATAACTGACTTAGAAACTAGAGAGGATTCTGGCCATCTGGGTGAGATGGAAGGGGAATGAACCCCTAGACATCCCTTTGAGGGACCCGTGGCAAAGGCTTTCTGACCTGCGGACACTCACCTGGGACAATGGCAGTGGGTCAGAGGCTCGTGCGGGATTCATTCTGAAAATGTCTGCATTACCTGGCATCAAAATGAGGGCTGGAAAGGCAGTCACCTTAGTCTGGCCCCCCTACAGGGTAACCTACTGACCATGCCAGCTTGATTGTGCAGATCCCTCCCACAGATCCATTAGGTAGGCTGGTCAGAGGGGATCAGCCTGCCCCACCTAACCTGCAGATTGCCCAGGGCAGTTGTTGGATGGCTTCCAAGCCCCACTCAGACTGATTCCCGGCCAAGAATTAACAGCAGGGCGGGCGGCCCCTGCTGTGAGCCGCATTTCAAAGGTAAGGTAAGGGAGATCACTGCTGCCAACATGAACTTGAGAGGATACTGGAGACCTGTGAGCCAGTCCTAGGCAGCAGCTGGTCTTGCTGTGATCTGGAACTTCTGTGGGAACTTGGGAACAGTTATCAAAGTTGCAGCAAGACTGAAGCTGTATTGATCTGACTGCCACTGTCTCACTGAGACTCCGCCCCACCTTACCCACAAATTGCCCCATGTGGCCCATTGACTGTGAACTGCCACAGCCCTGTCCCTCCCCTCCCCTGATTAGGAGTAATCCACACAGGCAATAAACTTTGGCTGGCAAAAGGTGGGCACTGCACATATATCACCAGCAGATAGACTTTTGCTGTCTGCAAGAGTTGTAATATTGTCTCTGGGGAGCACAGGGGTCTGTGGGATCGCCCCTGATGATAGCTGGTCTCACTGTGATCTGTCTCTACAGCATAAACGCCAAGGCACAGAAGTTGCAGCAAAACTGAGGCTGTACTGGGTGAATGGACCATGTCTCCCTGAGATCCCATTTCACCCAAGCCACAAAGTGCCTGCAGCCCATTAACAAGAAGCCTCTTCTGCCCTGCTTAGCTCTAAGATTGCACAGTTAGTACAGGCAACAGACCTTGGCTAGCACAGTGAGTGTGTTTAAAGGAAAACAGTTGTGGACAGATGCCTGTATGATCTGCAATATCTCTTAAGTGGATTGCAGGGGTCTGTACTGACCTGATGGCTCTTGACTTCCTGAGCTCTTGCCCCATTCAGTACGTAAAGTGCCTGCTGCACATTAATAGGTAGCTGCTCCTGCTCTGGGGTACTGCATTTAGGCCCAGGGTGGGCAGCAGTTGACCTTGCTACAAGTGGAAACTTGTACAGCGACCCACAGAGACAGCGTGGGCATGTAAACTGACACTGCAGTGGCAGGGGGAAATTTACTTACTAGACCCAGAAGATTCCCAGGGTTCCTGTGCCACCCAACACACAAATCACCCAGAGGCTCATCCAGTTTCAGAAACTTACAGGCAACTGATAGGCAGTGTCAGGCCTTGAGGAGCACTAGTCCCTCTGCTAAACTGCCATAGGCCAGGGATTGGGGATACCTCAGAGCTGTCTACAGCGTTGTCTCTTCCACTAACCTATAGATCCAGCATAGGCAATAACTATCTGGATCACTTTGTAGTTCTCACCAGGTATCCTTGAGCAATCAAAAGCAGCTGCTGACCTTGGCCTACAGGGGAACCCTCCCTCCTAAGGGGCCACAAAACCAACGCATCTGGAGGCTGGCACCAGATCACAACGGAGCAACTCCTGACTCGTTCCAGTAGTGATAAACACAAAGGGTGTTGCAACAAGTACACAAGTCTACTAGGGCAAATCCCACTAAGTGGGGTCAGCCCCCACACAACAACTCTTATCCTGAGGGTGCAGCCAATTTCCACAGTCAGCCTGAACATTAATTCCAGTCACTGATGTACTAACAACAATAAAGGCTTGGTGACAGATCACACAAAACCCACACAAAGGTCACATCCAGAGCTCCCGACATAAGGGATCAGAGAGAGTGTGCCACTGGGCCACATAGGACACCATCCACATTAGGCCATCTGACCAAGGCTGAGAGACAGAGCAAATATTCCTGACACAATGAAACAAACACAGATAAGCTCATAAAGTGAGAAAACAAAGAAACATGCCACAAATGAAACAACAGGAGAAAACTCCAGAAAAAAAGCTAAACGGAGGCAAGCAATCTACCAGAAACAAAGTTCAAAATGATGGTTATAAGGATGCTCAACAAACTTATGCAGAGAATGGATAAGCACGATGAGAACCTCAATAGCATAAAAAAGGACACAGAAACTATTCAAAAGAACTAGATAGAAATGAGGAATACAATAACTGAAATGAAGAATACACTAGAAGGATTCAAGTTTCCACTAGAAGAATACACTAGAAGGATTCTAGACAGGACAAACAAAGCAGAAGATCAAATCAGCAAACTGGAAGACAAGGTAGCTGAATACACCCAATCAGAAAAACAGAATAAAAAAATTTTTTAAAATGAGGACAGTTTAAAAGACCTCTGGGACAACATGAAGCATAAAAATATCTGAATCACAGGAGTACCTGAAGAGGAAGAGAGAGGAAGGAATTGAGACTCCATGTGAAGAAATAATGACAGAAAACTTCCCTAACCTGGCAAAGGAATTAGTTATACAAGTTCAGGAAACACAGAGTTCCAAACAAAAGGAATTCTAACAGACCTATACCAAGACACATCATAATTAAAATGCCAAAGGTCAAAGACAAAGAGAGAATCTTAAAAGCAGCAAGAGAAAAGAAGCTGGTTACTTACAAGGATACCCCCATAAGAACGTCTGCTGATTTTTCAATGGAAACATTGCAGGCCAAAAGGGAATGGCAAGAAATATTCAAAGTTATGAAAAACAAGAATCTACAACCACGAACACTGTATCCAGAAAGGCTTTCAATTAAAATGAAAGGTGAGATAAAGAGCTTCCCAGATAGAAAAAAGCTTAAGTAATTCATCACCAACAAGCCAGCATTACAAGAAATGTTAAAAGAGTCTTTGTAAAAGAAGAAAGGGTAAAAAAGAAAATAGAAATAATACGAATAATAAAATGGCAGTAACAATGTACCTATTAGTAATCACCTTAAATGTAAATGGATTAAATGCTCCAATCAAAACACATTAGGGTAACCGAATGGATAAGAAAACAAGACCCATGCATATGCTGTCTACAACAGACCCACTTCAGATCAAATGACACAGACTAAAAGTAAAGGGATGGGAAAAAATATTTCACACAAATGAAAATGAAAAAGAAATAAAACCAGAGTAGCAATACTTATATCAGATAAAATAGACTTTGAAACAAAGGCTATATAAGAGGCAAAAAAGGGCATTATATAACGATAAAGGGATCAATAAATCAAGACATAACCCTAGTAAATATATATGCACCCAACATAGGAATACCTACATACATAAAGTAATTATCGACTGACATAAAAGGAGAGATCAATAATAATGGTCTCACAGTAGGAGACTTTAACACCTCATTGATAGCAATAGACAGATCTTCCAGACAAAAAAAAATCAATCAACAAAGAAACAATGTAGCTAAAAGACACACTAGAACAGATGTATTTAATAGATATTTTCAGAGCAGTCTACCCTAAAGCAGCAAAATACACATTCTTCTTAAGTGCACATGGAACATTTTCAAGGATAGACCATGTTAGGACACATATCAAGTCTCAAAAATTTAATACTGAAATCATATCAACCATCTTCTTTGATCACAATGGTATGAAACTAGATATCAACTACAAGGAAAAAAATGAAAATGTGTACACAAATACATGGGAGCTAAATAACATGCTACTAAACATTGAATGGCTTATTAGTGAGATCACAGAAGAAATCAAAAGATACCTGGAGACAAATGAAAATGAAAATACAACAACTCAAAATTTATGGGACATGGTGAAAGCAGTCCTAAAAGGGAAATTCATAGCAATACAGGCCTACCTCAAGAACCAAGAAAAAGCTCAAATAAACAATCTAATCTTACAATTAAAAGAACTAGAAAAAGAACAGTAAACAAACCCAAAGTGAATAGAAGGAAGGAAATAATAAAGATCAGAGTTGAAAAACAAAACAAAAGATTAATGAAACCAAGAGCTGGTTCTTTGAAAGGATAAGCAAAATTGACAGACCCTTAGCCAGACTCATCAAAGGAAAAAGAGAGAAGACTCAAATAAATAAAATCAGAAATGAAAAAGGAGAAATAACCAAGGACTCCACAGAAATACAACAGATCATTAGAAAATACTACGAGCAATTATATGCCAACAACAACAAATTGAACAATCTGGAAGAAATGAACACATTCTTAGATACAATTTCCCAAGACTGAGTCAAGAAGAAACAGAAAATCTGAACCAATGGATTACCACCAATGAAATAGAATCAGTAATCAAAAATCTCCCAAAAAACAAGTCCTGGACCAGATGGCTTCATAGGTGAACTTCACCAAGCATTGAAAGAAGAATTATCACCTATTTTCAAACTATTCCAAAAAATTTAAGAAGACTCCCTAACTCCTTTTATGAGACCAACTTTATCTTGATTCCAAAACCAAAGATTTACAAAAAAAAAAAAAAGCTATAGGCCAATATCTCTTATTAAAATTGATGCAAAAATCCTCAACAAAATATTAGAAAACCGAATTCAGCAATACATTAAAAATACCATACACCATGATTAACTTGGATTTATTTCTGGGATTCAAGGTTGCTTCAATATCTGCAAATCAATTAATGTTATACACCACATTATCAAAAGATAAAAACCATATGATCATATCAATAGAAGCAGAATAGAGCATTCAACAAAATCCAGCATCCATTTATGATAAAAATTCTCAGCAAAGAGGGAATAGAGGGAACATATTTCAACATAATAAAGGCTATTTATGTCAAACCTACAGCTAACATCATACTCAATGCGGAAAGACTAAAAGCATTTTCCTTAAGATCAGGAACAAGACAAGGATGCCTGCCTGCTTTCACTACCCCTCTTCAACACTGTATTGGAAGTCTTCGCCACAGCAATAAGACAAGAAAGAGAAATAAAAGGCATCCAAATTGGGAAGGAAGAAGTAAAACTCTCGTCATTTGCCGAAGACATGATACTATGTATAGAGAACCCTAAAGACTCCAACAAAAAACTGTTAGAACTGATTAATGAATTCAGTAAAGTAGCAGGTTACAAAATAAATATTCAGAAGTCAGTGGCATTTTTATACACCAATGCTGAACTTTCAGAAAGAAAAATTAAGGAAACAATCCCATTTACACTTGTGTCGAAAACTATAAAATACTTAGGAATCAAATTAACCAAGAAGGTAAAAGACCTGTTTTCAGAAAGTTATAAGTCATTGAAAAAAGAAGTTGAAGAAGATATAAATAAATGGAAGCATATAGACTGTTCAGGGTAAAAATAATCAACATTGTTAAAATGGCCATATTACTCAAAGCAATCTATAGAGTCAATACAATCTCTATCAAAATAAGTGGCATTTTTCATAGAGCTATAACAAATAATCCTAAAATTTATATGGAGCCATAAAAAACCCAAATAGCCACAGCAATCTTGAGAAAGAAGAGCAAAGTTGGAAGTATAACACTACCTGATTTCAAACTATAATACAAGGCTACAATAATTGAAATAGCATGGTAATGGCATCAAAACAGATATATTGATCAATGGAACAGAATAGAGAACCTTGAAATAAATCCATAGCTATATGCTCACTTAATTAATATATGACAAAAGAGGTATGAATATACAATGGAGTAAAGACAGTCTCTTCAATAAATGGTGCTGGGAAAACTGGACAGATATATGAAAAAAAAAAAAAAAAAGCCACACCATCTTCTTACACTGTATACAAGAACAGACTCAAAATGGATTAAAGACTTAAATTTAACACCTGAAACCATAAAATTTCTAGAAGAAAACATAGGCAGTAAACTCTTTGATATTACTAACAGGAATGTCTTTTCAGATATATCTCCCCAAGGCAAAGGAAACAAAAGACAAAAATAAACAAATGGTATTACATCAAACTAAAAAGTTTTTGTACAGCAAAGGAAACCATCAACAAAACAAAAAGACAACCGACTGTTTGGGAGAAGATATTCACTAATGATACATCTGATAAGGGGTTAATATCCAAAATGCATAAGAAACTTATACAACTCAACAACAACAACAAAAACTCCCAAAAAATCCAATTAAAAAATGAGAAGAACACCAAAGAGGAAATACAGATGGCTAATAAACACATGAAAAGATGTTCAAGGTTGCTAACCATCAGAGAAATGCAAATTAAAACCATAATGAGATATCACTTCACACCTGTCAGAATGGCTATCATCAGTAAATCAAAAAACAGCCAAGTGTTGGAAAGGATGCAAAGAAAAGGGAACCCTCATGCATTGCTGGTGGGATTGCAAATTGGTACAGCCGCTATGGAAAATAGTGTGGAGGTTTCTCCAAACATTAAGAATGGATATACCTTTTGACCCAGCACTTCTGGGTATTTATCCGAAAAAAAACAAAACAATAATTCATAAAGATCTATGTGCTCTAAAATTCATGGCAGCAATTTGCAATAGCCAAAATATGGACGCAACCTAAAATGCCCATCAGCAGATGATTGCATAAATAATTGTTCATATATACAATGGAATATTACTCACCATTAAAAAACAATGCAATGATATGGATGGACCTAGAGGTTATTATGCTGAGTAAAATAAGTCAGAGAAAGATAAATACCATATGATTTCACTTATATGCGACATTTAAAGAACAAAAAGAACAAACTAATTAAAAACAGACTCACAAATATAGTGAACAATTTGGTGATGGACAGAGGGGAGGAGATTGGGGGGCTAGGAGAATGGGGTGAAGGGTTAAAGAAGTAAAAATTAGTAGTTGATAGTTAGGCATGGGGATGGGAAGCCTGGCAGAGGGAATGCAGTTAGCATTAATAGGATGGCTAGGTAGAGGGGTAGGGGAAGGAGGGAGCCATTGGGGGGATTGTTTTATGAACTATATAGATGTCTAACCAATGTATGTATACTGGAAACTAACTTAAATTTAAAAAATAATAATGTTTAAAAAATGGATTAACAACCTGAATATAAGACCTGAAACAATAAATTGCAAGAAGAAAACATAGGAACAAACCTCATGGACCTTGAACTTTAAGATTTCATGATTGATCTCAAAGCAAGGGAAGTAAGAAAAAAATAAATGAATGGGACTACATCAAACTAAAAAGCTCTGCAAAGCAAAAGAAATCGTCAACAAGCTAGAGAGACAACCATCCGAATGGGAAAATATATTTACAAGCAATGCCACCAATAAGGGCCTAATATTCAAAATATACAAACAACTCATATAACTCAATTACAACAACGAAATCCAATTAAAAAATGGGCAGAGGACCTGAACAGACACTGCTCCCAAGAAGACATACAAATGGCCAACAAACATATAAGATGCTCAACATCACTAACTATTAGGGAAATGCAAATCAAAACCACAATAAGATACCATCTCACACCTGTTAGAACAACTATAATCAACAGGACAAATAACAAATGCTAGAAAGGATGCAGAGATAAAGAAACCCTCTTACACTGCTGGTGGAACTACAAATTGGTAAAGCCACTAAGGAAAACAGTATGGAGGTTCCTCAAAAAACTAAGAATTTATCTACCATATGATCTAACAATCCCTCTACTGTGTATTTACCCCCAAAGACTTGAAAACATTTATCAGAAAGGATAGCTGAACACCAATGTTCATAGCAACATTATTCACAGTGGTCAGAATATGGAAGCAACTGAAGTGTCCTAAAACAGACGATTAGATAAAGAAGCTGTGGTACATATATATAATGGAATATTACTCAGCTATAAGGAGATAAAATACTGCTATTTGTGACAACTTGGATGGATCTTGAGATAATCATGCTAAGCGAAATAAGCCAGACATAAAAAGTTGAAAACCACATGATATCACTTATATGCGAAATACAAACCTAAGCAACACACAAACATGACAAACAAGCAGGGAGTCATGGACATGTACAACAGACTAATAGTTAACAGAGGGGAGGGAAGGAGGCAGGTAGATGTGGTAAAAGGGCTCAAATATGTGGTGGCAGAAAGAAATCTAACTATGAGTGGTGAACACATGATGCAAGGTATATATATGCCTTAATGGTGAATTGTACACCTGAAACTTACTGGATTTCGTTAACCAATATCAGCATAATAAAAAATAATAATAAATATATATACATCTAACAAATGAAAAAAAAAAAAGATATAGGATAGCTGAATGGATAAGAAAACAAGACCCTTCCTTACATATGCTGCCTACAAGAGAGTCTCTTCAGATCAAAAGATATACACATACTCAAAGGAAGGGACAGAAAAAGATATTTCAATGAAAATGGAAAAAAATAAATAAAAAGTGAGGGTAGCAATACTTATACCAGACAATACAGACTTTAAAACAAAGGCTGTAACATGAGACAAGGACCCAGTAAACCCACATCTGGGTATTTATCCAAAGAAACCAAAAACACTGCTTCTAAGGACAAGTAGATTCATGTTCATTGCCGCTTTATTTACAATAACTAAGATACAGACACAACCTAAGTGTCCACCAATGGATGCAATGGATAAAATTGATGTGGTACATATATTGAATGGAATATGACTCAGCCATATAAAAGAATGAAATGAGACAACATGGATGGACCTAGAGGGTACTGTGCTTAGTGGAGTGACACAGAGAATGACAAATGCCATATGATTTCAGTTACATGTGGAATCTAAAGAACAAAATAAACAAAACAGAAACAAGCTTATAGATACAGAGATCATGTTGATGTTTTCCAGAATATGTTGATGTTGGGGTGATAGCTGAAGGGGGGAAGAAATTAAGAGGTACAAACTGGTATTTTCAAAACAGTCATGGACATGTAAAGTATAACATAGGGAATATAGTCTATATACTAATAACAATGTATGGTGTCATTGGGTACTAGATTACTGGGGTGATCATTTCTTAAATTACAGAAATGTCTAATCACTATGTTGTACACCTGAAACTATTATTATATTGTATGTCAACTATAACTGAAAAATAAAATTATTTAAAAAAATCTATCCAAAAAGTTAAATATTTTAACTCAATTTTTAAATTCATACTTTATACAAATTGTAAGGTACAGAGAATAATAAAACAGCCACCGAGTAGCTACCATTCAGCTAAGAAATGAAATACCACCGACTGAAATTTCCATGTGCCTCTCCCCTAATTATATCCTTCTGTTCTATCAGAATTTAAATTTTTAAATAATAGAATTCTACTGCTAAAAATTTAACCTACAATTAGACATGCAAAGAATAGCAATATGTATAAGCCTAGAAACAATATGAATGTCCATTAAGAAAAGACTAAATTACCAAGTAGCCAAGAGACAATGTAATGCATGCTGGTTTTCTCTCTACTCAAGTTTTACAATGTACATTTATCACATTTAAATGAGTAAATTTAATACCATTCATATTTATCAATTATTGAACAAAGCTTTCATTTCCTTCTTTCCTCTAAAGTCCCATAGCATTTAAAGAATGTGCATCTAACAACTGAACAGTGTATACTGTCTACCTTGTGTTAAATAGTGTTTCACTTGCATATATATTCTCTTCCCAAATAAAACTACTAGCTCCTTGCAGGCCTTTGTCTTAGGTTTCTTATTCTATATAGTACTCAACACAGAGCTACTTATCTAGCACAATAAACACCTTATAAAAGTAATATATGTTAATTGCAAAAAAAAAATCAAATATTCCATAAAATTTAAGTCCTCTGAACTTGTATCCTCAGAAATAATAAATTTGCTGTGCAGTTATCCAACTTTTTCCCTCTGCATGTTAAAGTTTTTACAACCCAATTTTTTAAATAGAAATAGGTGATACTATACATAATATACAGTTGTTTTTTAAATATTCATTAGATAGCTTTCCACTTCGGTATATGTAAACTGAACTCATTCTGCAGAGCATTCCATTATAGGGATTGTAACAGGCAGACTAATGATCCTCCCCACTCAAGATGTTCATGCCCCAAAACTCAGAATCTGTGAATGTGTTACCTTGTATGAAAAAAGGAACTGTGCTAAAATATGGATCTTGAGATAGGGAGATTATCCTGGATTGTCCAGGGAGGATCCAATCTAATCACGAGTCCTTAAAAGCAGGGAATTTCAGAAAGATATAATTAAAGAAAGAAAGTAGTCCAGAAGCCAAAGAATGAAGTTAGCCCCTAGTAGCTGACAATACCATAAACTCACAACAAGCAAGGAAACAAGGAGATCTTAATTCTACAACTGGCAAGGAACTAAATTCTGCCAAACTAAAATGAGTAAGGAAACGGATCATCCCCTAGAGCCTCCAGAAAGGAATACAAACTTCAGCCTGATGGGATGTGTGTTGGAATTCTGCCTTATAGAACCACAGGAGAATAAATATATATTAAGCTGCTAAAGTTGTAGTTATATGTTATGACAGCAATAGAATACTAACACGTGGGCATGTGCGTTGTTTCTAATTTTTTTTTATTACAAACAATACTGTAAGAGTAACTATATCTGTAGCTTTGTACACTGATTATTTCTTTAGGATAAATTCCTAGAAATGGAATTGCTAATTTAAACTGTGAACATTACATATTTCAATAGATGTCAAATTGTCCTCTAAAAAACTAATTTGTACCCACATCAACAACGAATGTGAGTGCCTGTTTTTTCACAATGAGTATTACCATCTATAAAAATTCATGAAGAAAAAAGGGTATTTTAATTCCAAATAAATACATGTATGAACAATCACTTCTTTATCTTATTCAGCTTCCCTAATATCCTTGGGGTTACCAGTAAATTTTCATGAATGAACAGATAGCAACCTATGTAAGAACATAAAATTGCTATGTCAAATGAATCTCTCCTTGAATTTTTCTCAAGACTACTGCCAACTTCAAAAAACCAAAAATGTACTACTTAAATAATCCAGATTTCCTCAATTATCCACTAATGATATAGCACCGATAAACTGAACAATTCCTGCTTTGAAGTATTTTCAGTTTCCATTCAAACCTTCATATTACTATGTGCTTAATTTTGAGTAGCTAATTAGAAATGAGATATAGCTCTTGCTTTCTAGAACCTTATAATGGGAAACAGGTTTCATAAATTATTATAAGGTGATAAATCTATAGCAAATATATACACAGAAACACCTGGCCAGACCTAGGTTTTATGTATGTAAATACGTGTGAGTTGGGGGTGGGAAAAGCAGGGTACAATCTGAAAAGTTTTCCTAGGAAAACAGATAAATTACATGGAAACTACTAAGACAAAAGCATCAAGAATTTTTTAGTGGCTCAGCCTTGCTGGATCACAATACGTAAACTAGAAAGGATTATCAGTGCAAAGTGACTGGAAAGAATAGATTTTACCCATTAAGTAATGAGAAGTCATCAAAGAGGAATGAAGCAAATGAATGAGATGGTCAGGTTTGTGTTGTAGATCAATTACTCTGGTAGCAGTAAGAACAAATGATGATGAGAGCCTGAAATAAGGCAGTGGCATTGAGGACACAGAGGAGGATATACACTCAATCTAATTATTTAAGAGATAAAATCCATTCCTTCAATGTTTATTGAGCACCTACTATGTGTCAGGCAGTCAAAATGTGATATAAAAGAAAGTTTCATTTGTACCAAGAAAATGCATTCCATGAATTTATAACATTCTAGAGAACCTACAGCATATAGGAACCCTTTGTCCTATATTTACTAAAATCTTCATGGCTGACTTACTTTTAAGATATATAGAAAAAATTCTTGTTCTACCTTACCATCTGATGTAGCAGAATTTGATCACATCCTTTCTTAGCCTTTATCTCACCTGTCTTTACAAGGGCCTTTATAGTTTGTTTAGTGTCTACAGGGTACTTCCTACCACCCTCATTTTTGTTACCATTTATTTGATAATTTATAGTGTCCCCTTTCTCCTCAGCAAACTTAACTTTCTAATGCCAAGATTCCATTAGAAAAAAAGACAAGAACAACATATTCTAGTCTCAAGAGTAAATCAGAATTCAATGCTTTTATTTCTTTTCATTTTCTCCACCAAGCTATCAGAGTAAAGCCCAGTTTTACGATACAGACAGTAAGAGCATAGGCCCTGAAGCCAGTATTATCCCACCACAGATTCTGGTTCAACTTACTGTGTTATCTTCAGCAAATTCCTTATCCTCTCTGTGCCTCAGTTTCTTCATCTGTTAAATGAGGATAATAATAGTACCTACTCATATGGTTATATGAGTTAAAATTTAAAAATTGCTTAATATGGTATCTCTCACATAGTAAATGCTCAATAAATATTAACTATTATTACGCCTGGATGTCATTATGTGCTCTATAGCTTTAGAACACAAATGCAAATGGATTTTGCCAGTCTCTTAAATTGCAGTCTTACCTTGGCACCAGCTAATTCCTTCATCATGAAGAGAGAATCATCAGCTCGTTCATCATCATCATCATCATAATTTGGAGAAGGAGCTCCCTCTGCTCCTTGCCTCAATAGGCTGCCACTTCCTCTAGGATCAAATGGATCTACCACAATGGGCTCAGTACCTTTAATTTCACATCGGCAGAAAGGACAGCCCTGGCCCTCTGATTCCTGCAAAGGAAACAGGTGATGGTAACAGACACATCTGAAAGAACTTAAAATATTCATTCACTAGGAAATACATTTTTTGGAGATAAAAAAAAAAAAAAAAGAGAGAAATCGAAAGTTTAAAACCTACCCCACAAACCAGGCCATCCCTTTTATCTGTAAAGGATATATAATCCCCAATTCTTCAGAGTACTTACACAGCTGAGAAAATAAATGATTTGGATCCATACCTGCCAGGATGTAAGACAGGATGTGCACATGAGGTGTCCACACGGCTCAATCTTTACATCCTTATCATTTTCAGCGCATATTTTACACAGTTGGAATGTGGAGCCCATCTCACAGTATAATTCGTACTGTTCCTTTGATGTAAAAAAAAATTAAGAGATTACTCAGCCTATTTCAAATATTTGTTGCATAAATGAATGACTATAGCTATAAATGCTAAAAACAAAAAATTAAAGACTTACTTTCTGTAAAAAATTTTCTTAAAGCTTCACAACAGCAGTCAATACACTCCCATTAACAGAAATCATCTAGTCTTGGTCCTATTTTAAGCTACATGGTTTTAAGAGAAACTATACACATAAATTCACTAATCTAGTCAATGGTTTAAATTTTAAGTGTTCTAATCACTTAATACAATTCTACTGTCAATTCTATTAAATATGACCAAAGGCTTGGTTGGCTCTAGTGATATGGTTATAATATAAAACAAAACTTACCTGGGTCACTTTGATGTGGTCTTGGGGAGTTGGTTCACATAAGCCTGTCAAGTCGGGATTCTGATTTCGTCCATCAGGAAACAAATAGCTATAAAAATAATAACCAACCTTGGGATTTTATTGAAGCCAATGAATTTGCAAAAGTGATAAATCTAATGCCTCAAAAAAATAAATAACACAGAACAGTTTCCAAAAAATATTCTCCAAATACTAATATTCTTTTCTCCAGGCACAATGTCACAGGCCCTATCTTTTAATCCAGGGATTGACAAACTTCTTCTGTAAAGAGATAGTAAATATTTTAGGCTTTGTAAGCCACATAAGCCTGTGTCACGCATTCACTGTTATTTTTTTAAAAAACAACAATTTAAAAAGAAAAAATTTTCTCAGATGCAGGCCGTACCAAACAGCCTGTGGGCCAGTTTGCCAACCTTTATTTTCATCTATAGATGGGCACGAAGTATAAATTTAATTTAAACTGCATTTGCTTTGGACAAAAGACCTGAACTACCATTGTTTGCAAATTCAACACTGAGAGACACTAATTTAAAAAGAATGTAACAAGAAGCAAATTAAGCTACTGAGATCACCTACCAGGAAACTTCTAGTATCAAACTGCTCTGACATTTGGGGAAGCACCCCTTTCAGTTCCAATGCTACTGCAGGTGATGCATAACGGAAAACAAATTTTCCTAAATCACCTTAAACATAAATAGTTTTCTGATACTTGGTCAACTGTTAGTACTTTCAGTGATTACTAAATGATAATTTGAATTCCCAAAGGAATAGCAATTCTGAAATAATTAAGAACTTAGTCAAAAATATTAGCATAGATTACAAAAGCCCAAAGCCTGAAAAAAACGCTACTGAACCAAAATGATGTTAGGATGAAGGCCACTGAGCCCCCTGTCATGAAGAGCAAACATCTAATCACTCTAATGTTGGCTAAATAACTAGTAACATTTTCTTCTAACTGGTATAATTTTAAATCTAATATAGACTTGAAAATATGTTAACATTTAGAAAAGGAGAAAGATAGTTTATTCATGGTAAAAACTGAAGCAGTAGAGAAATTTCACCCAAGGAATCCTACAGAACAGTAGTCCTACAGAACTTGAAGTTCAAAAAAATAGATCCTGTTAATATGTTTCATATATCTCAACCTGTAGAAAGAACCTGAAATAAAGTCATTGATGATGAAGTTTCATAGTCCCTAAGTTCCTAGACTCTAGAAGATGGCAAACAAGAGGTACTCACAAGCCTTCCCTGAAGCCATCAATCAGTGCTTGGAAGAGAGGTTTATTGTGAGGGATTGTCTGGAGAATGTTCCCATCAGCAGTGACATACCCAATAGCCCACTGACCCAGACGAGTACAGCTCAGCCGGAAAATGTAACTGAGAACAGAGATAAACAGAATTTTGAATACATACACTTATATTAAGGTAGATGACAAGATGGACAAAAATCAAAAGGAACACCAATAAGGCAATTCTTGAATGACTCCACACCAAAATCCAAAAACACATAAGCCCAACTCTTAAGTGGTTTGAAAGCATTTATCAAATCATAGGATTTGAAAGAGTCAATTCCTTTGATAAACAGGCATCAATCCTACTGCAGATAAACAGGCATCAATCCTACTGCAGAAACAGTGCCCCTGGAAAACTAGTAAAAGATTACGTTTTCTCTATTCTAATAAAGGTCACAAGAGAATAAAATTCAGGAGAATAAATCTCTTTGATTCATGGCACTGACCTGCCAGGTTTATGAATGAATTTCTGAAGCCGAGCTTTTACTTCATCATACGTCAGGAAAGCCATGTAACCAGAATGAGTTACAGCAAGACTATTCCAGTTCCTGAGCAAAGAGGACCAGGGCTAAGGAGACAAGAGATCGATCAGATCATCTGGCTCAAGACATACGACCAGCTTCAGAGTAACAAAGAACAAAAGGAAAACCATCTCAATTCTCAATTATAAACTCTCCATTTACTGTTAAATTTCCAATTATATTGAGACTTTGAGGGAAGACAAATAAGTTTGGGAGATAAGAACTCTGAAAAGCTTAAAAAAAAACAGAACGTATCTTTATAGGGAAAAATTTAACTTTACAAATGAAATTCAAGACATTTTAAAGCACTTCCAACTAACAGTAGTGAGGTTATATAATAACAAACAAAAAACAAAAATAGGGCAGAGACTGCATGTGCAACTGAGAAGTTCCAAATAAAGGTTTGTGCAAGTTGACATATATACACATTATCTTTAAAAAAAAAAAAAATGAGTTCTTTTTGAAGCATCAATACATCTCAACAGTCAATAGGAGCAAAGCTGGAAATGCATAATTGTCTAAGAATAGAGTACTGATTAAATATATCATATTATAGTCATGTACCATGTAATGACATTTTGATAGATGACTGAACACATATACCATCGTGGTCCCTTAAGATTATAATGGCACATTAAAAAAGTCCTATCATCTAGTGACATTATAGCTGTCATAACGTCATAGTGCAACATATGTGTTTGTGGTGATGCTGGTACAAATAAACCTACTGCACTACAAGCCATATAAAAATTTAGCGTGTACAATTACATAAAAAATCCTGATACTTGATAATGATAATAAACAACTATCAGTGAGTACTGGTTTACATACTTACTATACTATATTTTTTATCATTATTTTAGAGAGCGCTCTTTTTACTTAGAAAAAAAGTTTGATGTGAAATAGTATGCTGTGTTATGTCAGTTGATTCCTACATCTTATGTTTACCATCGATTGCATCATTTTCACTTGTGCTGTATAATCTCATGTTAGTTTATAAATTTAATGTAGCCTAAGTGTACAGTGTTTGTAAAGTCTACAACAGTGTACAGTAATGTCCGAGGCCTTCACATTCACTCACCACTCACTCACTGACTCACCCAGAGCAACTTCCAAACCTGCAAACTCCATTCATGGTAAATGCTCCATGCAGGTGTACCATTTTTTATCTTTTATACTATATTCTTCCTGTACCTTTTCTATGTTTAGATACACAAATACTTATCACTGTGTTGCAATTATCTACAAGTACCTACCTACATACTTTCTGGCCAATATTATTCAAAGATACATTAAACCTGTACAGTAATATGCTATACAGGATGGTAGCCCAGGATCAACAGGCTATACCAATAAGCCTAGATGTGCAGTAGGCTGTGCCATCAGGTTTGTGTAAACCCACACTATGATGTTCCCATACGGATGGAATTGCCTAATGATGTTTCTCTAAGAATAAATTATTAAGTGGCATGTGACTGTATACACATTTTCTAGACATTCTACTATTATTAAAATGATGCAAAATAAAAATATTTAATAATAAAGAGATTATAAATGAGGACAAGATTGTAGTTACTATTTTTAACAAAAAATAGTGTATATGTATATATATATATGTATATCTACATACAGATATTAAATACAGGGCAGTTTTAATTTTCTTATAATTTCTAGAATGAATAAAAATGCTTTTGTAATAAGAAATATCCTAAGTGTTATTTTTTAAAAAGCTTTCTCTTTAGAAAAGCAGCAATAACTACTTTAGTCAATTTTTTTTTATCTTACCTGAAAGAGTCGTGTAAAGATGTCAAATTCAAAAACTGAAATGTAATCATTGCACGTCAGATCAATAGTGGATTTCAGAGCCATGGCCTCCAGCCCAGAACTGATGGGATGTACTTCATGAAGAGCCTGTCGGAAGCTCTTCCAAGGGACTATTGTCCTGGGGTAGGAGGAGGATGAGAAGGCACAGAGTGAGGTAACAAATAATTCTGGGCATTGCTATAATCAATGAAAAGAGAGCCACATTAAACTCTCAATGTCAATTTCAATTCTCTTAAAGAAGCTGAGCTATATTTTGGATTGAGAACAGAAAGGGAGTAAATGACATATTTCTGAACCTTCTAATGAGTAAATTAAAAATAGAGAAGTCTTTTCCCACTGTTCTTTGGCAGAGTGTCACAAATTAATCTCCTTTCCCATCTTTCTTCAGACATTTTTTTTTCTATTAGATAAGCATACAAAGACAGATGAGATTATCCTTTTGGAATAATAAATGTAATCTGTGGCCAGACCTTTACTAACTGAAAGCTTGTGTTTAAAGCAACTTTTTAAAACCATGTTAAGACATTCTGAGTTCTTTGAGGAACCCGCACTATCAAGGACTAGACAGGAAGAAATAGGCTTAAGGCACAGAAAGAGCAGAGTTCTGATAGAAATGAGAAAGAAATTATTTAATATGAGTGATTAGACCCCAGATAAGGCAAGGAAGAGATATCATGGGATTTCTTTTTCCTAAGATGTTTAAAACATATAAATAAAGCCTTTGAAAAGCTTATGTATTCACCTCCATGAAAATAAGAGAACAAGTTGTATTCTAAACTCTTTTCTAATGTAGTTATTAAAGGAACAATGTTAAACTTATCTCCATCCTCTTCAACTAAGATTTTTAAAATTGCTAATTATTCTATATTTTATATGTAAACATTTTTGTAAATAAAGAAAGCATTTAAAGGGAGACGTTAGGGTCTGTATATTCAACTCAAAAATTTTACAGCTTTCTACCTTTCCAGTCCTTTGATCCAAAATTTCAGATATATAAGCACATTTACATTAATACTAAAAACATAAGCTTGACTCATAGATCTATATAACTTAAATCTTTGTACTTTATAATACAATATAACAAAGTGAAAAGATAAGTCATGGCCAAGGAGAAGGTATTTATATTTTAACAAAGAATTAATACTTTAGAACAGGAAAAAGACAAACAACTTAATAGGAAAATGAAGAAGTATGGAAGAGGAATAGGCAAGTCAGAATAAGAATCCTGATTATCAGTCACAAATGAGAAAAGATGTTCAACCTCCATGTAATCAGGATTATAAAGCAAAATATACCAACTCAAATTACTAGTGTTAACCAAATTGCAGAGCTACTGGAATTTGTGTACACTACTTATGAGAATATAAACTGGGACAACCACTTTGGAAAACAATTAGGCAACAGCTGGCAAAGCAGAAGATGTGAAACCCCGACTCATCAATTCCACTCCTAGGTATGTAACTATAGAGAAACTCTTACATATGATGACAAATACCATTTTGTTCACGATAGGACTGCTTGCAATAGCAAAATAATTTGAAATGTGAATGTCAATTAACAACATAATGAATGGGGAGAGGAAGAGAAGTATATTCAAATGGCAAGCATGGGTTTCAGCTGAATCTACCGAATTTCTTTAAAGGGGCAGGGGGCAGAAAATGTTAGCATTTACCAATGCTGGAAAGCAGGTTCTCACAAAATTATTCTTTTCCTCTGTTTTCCCGTTTTAAATATTTTACTAATTAAAAACTAAACAAAAGTCCACAATACAGGCTTTAGTTCTTCATAGGGTTCAAATTCATTATTTTGAGACTTACTTTTCCCCAAAAGCTTTCCTCCAAAATTCTGCAGCATCTGCTTTAGTAATCCGAAATGTGTCTCCTTGAAAAAGTCCACTTGGAAAGATTCCTTTTAGTTCTGCTAGCATGTGGCTGAAGATCAGGGACAATTTGGTTAGGTTTCTCCTACAAATGATCAGAAGCACAATAATTAAATACATAAAATTATTTTTATCTTAAATGCACTGAATTCACCAAGTGTATAATACATAAATATTAAAATACATTTATAAAAACCCTCTTCAAATATATTTTCTGGCCAATATTATTCAAAGATATATTAAACTAGGGAAGAAGAAAGGAAAGAATGTGTGCTACTGACAATATTAAATACAGTTGAACCTTGAACTACATGGGTTTGAACTGTGTCCATTTACATGCAGATTTTTTTCAATATGTACATACAGTACAATAAATGTATTTTCTTTAATATTTTCTTTTCTCTAGCTTACTTTATTGTAATAATACAGAATATAATACATATAACATACAAAATAGGTGTTAATTGCTTATGTTATCAATAAGGCTACTCTGGTCAACAGCAGGTTATTAGTCGTTCAGGTTTTGGGGAGTCAAAGTCACACATGGATTTTCAACTGCATGGGACAGGGGTAGACACCCTTAACTCCTGTGTTGTTCCAGGGTCAACTGTACTCTATATTATCAATGTTCAAAGAAGGGCTTCAGAAACTGTTTTTGCCCCAACATCATATGAAAGATGCAAATATAATAGCAGAAAGACCATTCCATCAACTAGGTCCACTCCTATTCCCTCCATTCAAATAGATGTTGTATAGTAAATAAGAAAAAAAATAACAATAATATATTTTAAGGCTTTGAATCTTAATCAGGCCTAATAACTCTTAGCATAATTAACATGAACAAATCTACTATTTTAGGATGACAGTAAGAGGATTCAACAAAGTATAAAAACTTGTACACTGCTATAACTATTTAACTCACAAGAGAAAAGTAATGCTAGAACAGTAAAACATTTTATTTCCTGCTTTGCATAAGCTATTCTGGATTTTTTAAATCATCATATAACTCATCCAAATAAAAAATAAAATTCTCAATAAAAAGGACTATTTAAATATCCGGACTTAACAATATTTTCACTAAATCAGACCTGAAAGAGTTAAGTTTTACAAAAACAATATCTCTTTAATAAAAATAAAATGCTAACATCCATACTATGTAAAAATTTATACAAAAGTGCATATGCTACTATTGTTTTAACAATTAGTAACTCTATTCTATCTTTTTTTTAGTTAACTTTATTCTAATAATCTCTATTTAATGGATGTGAATTATTTGGATGCCACACAATACCAATTTAACATACCAGATAATATCTCCACTTTTAAATATGCACTTTATTCAATTTATCTTTAATGGTGTTATCACGCAGAATAAGATACGGATGCTTTAGATGTTGTTTTACACTAAATCAGCTTCTGATTACACTTGCTTATTTTCTCTTGCCTCAATAATTAGTATTTATGTATTTAAAGGTCTATTCTTGTGATACAGGTGGACCATAAAATTTCAAGTCAGTTTGTGATCAAATTTGATTACCTAAAAATTCTCTTTAATACAGAGAAATCTTCCTTTTTTATACTATACTGGAGTGTCACAGTTAAGTCCCATCTTTGTCTATCCTGGATAAAATACTGCACTGAAATAACCAAGTTTCTCTAGTCCTAATTTTTCTGCTAAATGTTGCTGAAATCTTTCCAGTCAGCTTACCAACAAATCAGCTTCAGTTTTTTTATGTTTGTCTTCTTGTACTTTTAAGCAAGTTATTTTCTTTCTAGTTTCCTATTTACTTTCTGAAAGCACCTATAGAAGTGATTTAAAAATATATATTCTTTGAAGATAGTCTAAAATAATTCATATGTTAAATAGCTCAAGTGTAAGACAAAAATACAAGCACTTATTCAATGCCTAAACTCCGTTAACTGGTTTCCACATTGTACTCTGAGATCCTTCATTTATTGCTGGTTAGGACTTTTACTATTTTAAAAATAAAAATAGAAAAGATCACGAATATATCACAGAGGGACTCTGAATCAAATAACTTGGTAGAAAATCTGCAAATCACAAATCTTCAGCAAGACACCAGACTGCACAGTGCACTGAGCCTCGATATTAATATAACATTCTGCCAAAGATTAATTCTTAAAGATGGGTGAGAGTCCATGAATACCTTCAGATATGCTAAACTGTCAAAATCCACTATAAATAAAGAACTATGCTAAACTGTACAGCAAAATAATGTATGATATGACAGAAAAAAATATATATCACACTTCCTAGATTAGAAGAGATCTTTCTGGAAAAAAGTTTTGTGTCTTACTTCCTGAAAATATCTTTCCTGGTTTCTCCAATGCTGTCCTCTCTTGGTTCTCTTACTTGCTTTTGTTCTTCCTCTGCCTTTTCTCCCTATTCTCTTAATAAAGCTATTTCTCAAAAATTTGATCTCTGCTATTTTCCTTTTAGTCTCAAGGCTTCAAAAACTACTTTGCAAACCATTCCCAAATCTTAGGCCTTAGTAGCTTTCCATCTACCTACATTTCTCCATTCAAATGCTAGCCACTTCAAAGCAAGATGCTAAAAATTAAACCAATCTTTCTTCTCAAACCTGTTCTTTTTTCATGTTCCCTATTTCTCTATTTAAGGACAACACCATCTTACTTTCAACAAGTTCAAAGCCTTGGACTCATCTTGGCTTATTCCATTTCCCGTATTCTTCATGTCTCATTTGTCAATTTGCTGACCATTATCAATCCTATCTTTGAATTACATTTTCTAATATACACTCCTTGCTACTACGTTCACCTACCTACCTCATAATTTAAACTTCAGTCTCTTTCTATGCACGTCCAATAATACCACATGTAACTCCTTTTAAGGAAGCGAAAAATTTCCACAGTGCCAATGGGACAAAATCCAAACTCAGCTTTGATTTTAAGACTTTCCAATGACATGGCTCTAACCTACCTTTCTAACTAATTTAGTTCTTCACTAGTATATTCTAGCCAAATTGAATAGTTCACCTTTTCTTTATGTACTACTATATGTATTCACTTTTCCTACCTCTGATCCTCTGCTTATTTCCCTAGTATGAAATATGACCCAGCTTAAATGTCATTTCTTAAGAAGCCAGCTAGAAGTAATAAACCCCTAAAATACTCCCAGCATTTTTACTGTAGTTCTTAGTCACCTGAACCTATCTTGTACTATAGTTACTTGTGTGCACAAGAGCTGAATTCATTTCTGATGTGTACTTATATCCCCTTGGGCATCTGGCACAATTTCTAACCTTTATTATACCTTCAGAAAATACCTGCATACAATTTACTAGGCACTAAAAATGGATACAATGAACAAAACAAAATTCCTGGTTTTATGACATTTAAATTCCCATGGGAGAGTATCAGCTGGTGAAATAAAAGTGCTTTAAAGAAAAATAAGACAGCTTATGAGAGAGTCATAAAGGGTTGCCATTTTTGAGAGGGTGACCATAGGAACTTCTCTAAGTGTTAATTTTTAAGCCAAGTCTGAAGTAAAGACAGGAAATGAATCTTGAGATGTTTGAGCCTTCTCAGCATCTCTGACTCTTCAAATAATTTTCCACTGAGAATCTACCAGTTATCTAGCACTATGCTAGCTAGACCAGAGATAAAATACAAATACCAAAAAAATAATGGACAGAAAGCTTTCTTAATTTGTGAAGTAAGCCACACAAAAAGGAAAAAGTTATTGACCATAGGATTCAATGGCACTACCTAAGAGCAGTTCAAAGTGCTGACTAAAATAGTTACTGAAAATCAATTTAAGACACTTTCCTACTCAAGGATGCATCCCTCCAAAAAGCCAGCTCACATTTCTTAAAACCAACAGAGATATGCACTGTAAGCATCACATTTCTTAAGAGGAAATAAAGAATCTATAAAAGCCCATGAGTCAGAGCATTTTATAACTGATCCAAGCTGAAATTCTGTTCAAAGACATTTTAAGGCCTTAGGCTTATGGCTCAGTGTCTACAGTATACAGGGCAGAATTTAATCAGCAGAATCTGTCTAAACATGTGAACTTAGAATAAGACATGATGGATATATTTGGCTCATTACGAATTAATCAATACCTCTCAAAATTCTCTCAACAGTTACTTCAATTCATACAATATGTTCAAACAATTCTCCAAAGATCCACAAAAGAACAAAACCGTTCAATTTTTTGTAAATGCCCTCAAGAGAAAACCTTTCTTCATTTCTAGTAGTAGCAAGTAATACAGGTTTTTCTTAAACTCAATATTTGAAGGTTATTTTTACTACCTTTAACTCTAAACATCTATATCCAAGCAACTAAAATTTCTATTCTATAGCTTCCATATTCCTCTTCCTCTCTCAAAACTTCCTCATAATGAAATGTTGATTCTGTATGTGGTGTATATTTTTTTTAAGTTCAAGTCTTGTTAGTTCTTCTCCCCCTACCTCAAGTCCTACTCTAAATGTCAGTGTACCTCAAGCCTAAAATAACGGTATACATTTTTTTGTATATAACTTCAGGTAATAAGGAACTAAGATTTATATATCACAATACTTAGAAATATTAAAAATTAAATAAGCATTTATAGCTCTTGTTTTAGCTTCAAAAGTAAAAAATATATATATAACTTGATAGAAATCACAATCACCATTTCTATAGATCAAGCATGAATGTTAAAAAGTGGCCTTTATATAAATGAGAAAAAAAATACTCCTCAAAGGATGTTGACAAGTGAGCTTACTACAACATGAAACATTGGGGGAGGAAGGAGAAGAAAGAAAAAAAAAGCTATCTTATAACTAACTCTTGGCCACAAAGTACTTTGCAGAGAAAGAGGAAATAGAAAAAAAAATAGTATGGGGAGATACATTAACTTCTAATATTAAAACATTTATTGTTTAATAAAAGTACTGAGAGTATAACCACCCTTTTTTGTTTTAATGAAAATCTCTTAGAAGTACAATAACAGTTTCAAGAAGAAAAACATGGTTGAGAAATGAATAAGGGACTGAGGTCTTCTAGGAAAAAAACAATAATCTGTAAAACAATTAGTCTAATGTATTTATAAAGATATTCTCACTTAGGATTACAGTTTTTTGAAACTCCATTTTGACATTCAGAGATAAATTCTGTAATTGACAAGCATGCTTTCTTTATTCCTTCTACAAAAACGTACCTGGCGACTAGAGATCTAAAATCTATTTCTAATTTCCCATTAACTTATTGTGTCTGTGGGCAGTTATTTAACCCCTCTGGGCTTACTGCTCTGTTGCCTCAGATGAAATATAAGGAAGGTGAAATCAATTACTCTTAAAAATCTTTCCAAGTATAAAAATGAAAAAATTTATCCCATATCATTGATTTGAAACTGGAAAAGAAACCTTAATTTATGCAATTTAATTTCATAAGAGAGCTCAAGAAGAAAGACACAAGAGAAAGCTAGTACTTATCCTTATATGACCTAGGACGAGAAATTATACCCAAGAAATAATAAGTTTTTAAAGTATATTTTATTCCTGCCTGCAAAAAATTTTAATGAATTTATATCTTATGAAATTTAAATAAACAATTGATTATATAAACCATATATAGGGCCTGAAAATTAATCTAATCTGATAGACTAAAATACTGTTACTTACTCTGACACGAGAGATTGGCTAAATCCCAGAATATGTTAATTATTTTACTCAAAGAATTTTATAATTTCTAAAGAAATAGCACAGAAACATCAAAAATCACTCAGCCATTTCAAAATATTCAAAGACCCAGAAAAGTCTGATTCTTTAAAAGAGAAGAAAGTAGAACTTTCTTTTTAAAAATAAAAATTTTGTTAATTGTAGAATCTAAATGATAGGTATATTCTTCCAACTTTTCTGTATGTTTGAAAAATTTCATAATAAAACACTGGGAGAAAAGCCCCAATAATTTCTGCTGAAATCTATTTTTAAAGTATTTGTGAACTTAATAATGATCCTGTACTTCCAGTGGGAAATTTTCAAAATGTTTAACATTTTTAATACAATGATAAACAAGCTGATACCATTTTGGAGTTGTTAAGTATTAACAAAATGAAGTCACAATATAACCCATTCTTTGCCATTCAGCCATGGTGTGGGCTGAAGAACTCATGTAGACGATGACAAATTAACTATATTGCTGAATGGTGAAATTATCAATGCTGTTAAGTATTTCATTTAGTGGTACTATTTCAGTGATCACTACACTGCTTTTCCTATTCAGTAAACTCCAAAAACTTTATATACAAACATGAGTGTCATCCAAAGAATGCTGAGAACATCTGAGATGACATTCATAACTCAATAGCAGCATCCTCTACTCACAGTAATCAGCTTTAAAAATAGATACAACGGAATTTCCTTCAACAAAAGCTTCACAGGAAGTCAATGAAGTACTGTTTAACTCTTTATCTGTTTAAACTGCTTTAAAAAAAAAAAAGAGTAAAATGAATGGCATCACTTACAAAAGGAGTTCTAAGCTAATATATCTAAAAATATCAATAATCTTTTTCACTAAAAACATATTAAATATAACTGATACTATACTCATTTTCCTGCTTTTGAGACCCCTAAGCTACATGGTAACAGATTACCATCACACAACATTAATAACCTAGAACATCCTGAGCTGTTTCACAGAATTCTAAAGCTAACAGAATGCTCCTCTAATTTACCAAGTATAAGGAAAAGCAGCAGCCCACATGATAATATAATCTCCAGCACTTCCCTCATATTTTTATCAAATTAATTTTAAAATTAATTTCCTTACTCTCCCTGTAGGAAAATTTTCAATGACTTCCCAATAACCACCAAAAAATTCAAATTGCTCAGTTTATAAGTCAAAGCACTCACAGTATGATCCTGACTCACCTTTCTAAATATATACTGCTCATTATTTCCCCAAACATTCTATCTTTTCCCATTACATCCTTTCCAGGTGGCCCAGTGATAGTGTTACAAAAATATATGCCTCTCTTCATCTCTTAACAGTTAACATTAAGAGCTTACTATATATGTATCAGATACTTTGCTAAACTACATGCATATTTTATTTAACTGTTAATAATGCTGTGCAGTAGAAATTATCCTATTTTACAAATGATAAACAAAGATTTAGTGACATTAACTAACTTGCCCAAGGTCATAAGAGCTAGTAAGTAGCAGAGCAGGTCTGTCTGATTCAAGAGTCCAGGATCATTTGTTATGTCACAGTATTTCCTTTCCAATACTATGGTTACTGAAATCCTGCCCATACAAAATTGATTTTAAACGCTATTTCCTTGGTGTGTTGGAGAAGACAGGTTTACCAGTCTTCATTTAGTATCTACACTCCAACACTGTACACCTTCCCACTCCACCAATAGCATCTTGTTCATACTTTGCACAGGCTCCATCATGTTCTACTTTGTATCAGTTGTCTTATTCCCTAGTTGGATGACAACTCCTTAATAAGAGCAGGGGCAGGGAAGGTATTTTATACTCTTTAACCCCTGCAATCGTGAACACACTGCCTTGCACTTAATAGTCATTCAATAAAATCTGTAGCTTGAACTGGAAGATATAACTGATTTTTTTTTCAATAAACTTTTTATTTGGAATTTTAGGTTTACAGAAAAGTTGCAAAGATAGTACAGAGTGTTCCCTTTTACCCCGCATTGTTTTAGTTTCCCTTAATATTACCATTAGTGTGATAACATCTGTCAAAACTAAGACACCAACATCAGTTAGTCCTGTTAACTAAACCTAGACTCTCATTAGGTTTCACCACTTTTTCTATTAATGTCCTTATCTGTTCCAGGATCCAATCTAGGATACCACATTACATTTATTCGTCATATCTTCTTAGTCTCCTCTGGTCTGTGACAGTTTTTTAGTCTTTTCTTGTTTTCCATGACCTTAATGGTTTTGAGAAGTACTGGTCAGGTATTCTGTATAACTTTCAATTTGTGTTTAACTGATGTTTTTCTCATATTTTGACTGAGGCTATGAGTTTACAGAAAGAATACCACAAAAGGGAAGTGCCCTTCTTACCACACCCAGGGGTACATAAACCCACATGACATCACTGGTGGTACTAACCCTGACCACTTGCTTAAGGCAGTGAGTGTTTGCCATGCTTGTCCACTATATAGTTACTACTGAAAAATATTTTCACAGATATATTCCTTCTTTCCTAACTCACTTAACCCTTTTCCCATTTGCTCAAGAATACTCACCAGCAGCACTTTACGCTGCAACATTTACTCTGATATAACTCGCAAATTACAGTCCTAACCTTACCCCCAAAGTTTGCCACAAAATATTTCACTTTTATCATTATTTTTACAATGCTCTAGTATATCAATAGTCTTTGGAAATATATGACATCATTCTATGTAGAGCATTCCATTTTTAGTAGTGGTATTTCCATTTACAAAATACAGTAATTCTTGATTGTTGATAATGCCAAATCCTAGAAAACATAGCATTCTTCACATGATGCTAAATTAACATCATTCTCGAACAGTTAGCCAAAGATTCATTTGATGAATCCAATTTAGGCATAGATTTCTGTTACATTAGAATTAGAGACAAACTCTATTTAGAAATACTCCCAGAACAGTTTTTATATTTTAATTTCACACTGAAAACCAGTCAGATTTGCTTTAGCCTCAAAGAGCATGTTAATGTAAAATTAATGATGGCAGTGAGCTGCACTTTTTTTTTTCTAAACAGGAAATGGGTTAATCACATACTAGAGTGAATATTTTTTAACAATGTGATACATTTTTATTCAAGCACGAACTATCAAGGCATGATATTTATAAATTAATACCTTTGGTTTTTAGTGTGAAAAAAAACAAAATAGCTTTAAAATCAGGATGAAAAGCTACATTAACTTATGGCGCTATTACATCATTTCTTAAAGAGTTCAAGAATATAACCAGATTTCTCTATATTTCAAAATAACCTTTGAATTTACTCAACCCAAATTCTGAAAAACAACTATGTAAATTACATACACTGAAGCATTAGTCCGCAGCTAAAAACATATTAACCCTGAGAAATGGTTACTAGTTCTCTTTACTAATTCCATAATTATACAGTATATCAGTAATGTAAAGCAGAAACCTCCAAAACTTCTCATACCCTCTCCCTATAACAACAAAAAACACTAACCACCTTTCAGAAGGCTCATCTCATGAACTTAAAAAATAAATTTAAAAGTATATAGACAAAACAATTTATACTGAATAGGAAACAGCTGTAATGGAATCTAATTAAATATGTAGAAAGTCAATCCAGCTATCATTAATATTTAACTCCTGAGTATATGACACACCAGACATCCATTTCCACTTAAAAATAGGGTTTCTCTGAACAAATATGGAGTACCTACTAAATTCTGCTACTCTCAAAACTTGGGAAAGAACATAAAATTTTATCTATCTGAATTTAAAACTGCTTGGAAGGACCAAAAGCAGAGATTTCATCGCTGCCATTTTCTTTAATGTATTTCCATTAAAAATAATCTTCAAGTTCAAGATTCTGTGTATAAAACTCTAGTATTAGTATTTTAGTTAGTTTTAGCATTATTTAGTAGCATTTAGTATTTAGTAGTATTTTACTAAATTTAACATACTAAAACTTTAAACAAAGACGTCAGATAATGTAGTAAAGAAAGTCTTCCTGGACCTGTCTAGACGGTTGGTTATCAAAGCAGACTCACACACTTGGGTAGAACTAGGCAAACTAAGCGAAAAAGCAAGTGTCACAAGAACATGGGTGAAAGAACCACTAATTAAAACTAGTATAATTAAGGAGGCATCTTGGACTTTAAGGAAAAACAGAATTTCAATAGACAATATGGGAGGAAAAGGGATTCTAGACCAAGGGAATGACTAAAGCAAAGGCTCAGTAGAAGAATGCAGGGAGGGACTGGCAAATAGACTGGTGTGTCTAGAACGTAGAATCATAGTAGCATTTGACAACTGAAAAACATCAGTACGACTCAAAATGTAGAGGTACACTCTCAGTGTGAGAGATATTACAAATGCAGTGGGAAGACATTAGGGTTTAGAAATGGGAATGATATCCAATCTGTTTTAAGGCCATAAATGACAGTAGTACACACGATGAATTACAGGGGAAATGACAAAGCAGAGAAATTAGGACAGTACTGCAGCAGAAAGGTAATGGGAGCTTGAAGATGAGTAGTAAAAATAAGACAGATGAGAGATACTGCAGAAGTAAAATCAAGATGAGATGACTGAGTAGAAGAGATGATAAACCTGAAACTCTGAAGCCGAGCAACTGGGAGTAGTCTTAAAAATATATATTAATAAAAACTAATACTTTAAAGGACTTACTATGTGTCAGGCATTTTGCATATTTTATTATTTAATTCTCATTCACTATCCTATAAGATAGATTCTACTATTACTTCCATTTTTTAGATGAAAAAACCCAGGCTGAAAGAAGTTAGGCCAAGAATGAATTTCAGTAGTTCGCACTTGTCACCACTACGTAATACTAACTCAGGGAACACAAAAGAGGAAGTTGGTTTGCTAATGAAGAGGATACATTCTGTGTTCAGACATAAGTGTGACATGTCTGAAAGATATTAATATGACAATGTCTCCTAGTAGGCAGCTGGGAAGAGAGGCAGCAAGTTGAGAAAAAGATTTGTGAATAATCCCTATGAGACTAGAACTGTCTGTCTGCTCATACAAGGCAATCAAAATGAAATGGAGTTTTTACCAAATGGGCTACATTAAATTTACACAGTGTTATATGCCAAGTGTATCTCAATAAAAATTTAACAAATTTAGAAAACGTGAAATGGAGCTTTGAAAAGACGTGGTGTTTCCCTCATTGGGAGGAGTATGGGAGTAAGTAGGATGAAGTTAGAACAGAAAAGAACAGTAGTAGCAGGCTTCTCTTATAAAAAGCAGGACAAATGCATGTGAAAGATACATGGAAGTACTGGGCAGTCAATAACCCAAGTGGGCTATATTTATCTTTATAAGAAAATCATGTTAATTTTTTTAGTTGTTCTCACATAAGGCAGAAATTCAGCAGTATCTATCATACTTCTTAACAGAAAAATATATGGAACTTATATATTAGAGCCATTATACAAAAGTAAATAGTATTTACTGAGTTCACTAAATTCAGTAAAATGAGATAAAATATCAATATTGTCAAACGGGCAGAGTTATATTGATGAACTGGGAAAAATAATGCACAAGAACAGATATTAAATGGAGAAAAAAATCACAAATATATCTTGACTAGAATTTAAAAGCTATGTAATAATGTCAATTTATACCTACCGTGATGAATCAGTAAAAACGTTCAGAATGCATAATAGTGGAAACAATTGAAAGTATAAATGGTAATTTAATAACAGAATACAATTAACTATTCTAATAATTTTCACAAATTTATTCATTCCATAAATATTAAGCGTCTACTACATGGCAAGCACTATTATTACACTAAGTGGACTATTCCAAACCCTAGGTAAACTCGAAACCATTAAATGTAGTAGAGTATCAAAATCCACTCCTCACCCTTACACAGTCATACAAGCGTGTGTGCAAAAACATGCACATTACACCATGATGGTACCACAGAAGAATTTTTGCTATATATTCCCTGTAAAGGCTAATTCTTATTTCCACAAACTTCGTAAATACAGAAAGAGAACTCATTTTTATTACAGCCATAATCAATGGCCATGAGAAAGAAAATTACATGCTAATTTCACTTACCAATGTAGATGAAAAAATCCTAAGTGATTATTAAATAGAATCCAGTGAAGTAGTATATATGTACAAACCAGTGTTTATCAAGGCAGTGCAAAGACAGTTTACAAATTAACATAATTCACTGCAATTATGACATACAGAAAAAAAAAAACATGATTACTTCAGAGAGCCATTGACCTTTTATCTCCACCACAGTCCAATTATCACAGTCTCAAAGTACCAGGCAGCTCATTCTCAGTGGCACCCAAACTCATTTTTTAACTCACTATCACACCCCCCATATAAAAACAGAGTGCAGGGGTGGGGTGGGGAGGTAGAGTCCATTCCCTGGAGCCCAGTTTCATGGTACAGCCAGCTGTGGCCCAACCCAAGCACTCCTATCCACAGGACACCAAGAAAACCGGGAGTCGGTGTGCCTGCTCATCCTTACACCCATGAATTTTAGTTTGACATTCACCTGGGGTCTACTGAGAACAAGTTCTCAAAAATACTTGCTGAATCAATACTTGCATAGAGAAAATATCAGTAGCCTTTAAGTTACGAGATTTTTTTTTAATTCCTGGAAAAATATATATGACATAAAATTCACTGTTTTAACCATTTTAAAGGTATAATTCGATAGACAGGATATTTCATTTAACACTTTCTCTTTCCCATAACTTTTCAATGAGTGTACATATACACATTTTTAAAAAATCAGATACGGGGGGGGGTAAATGTGATAAAAGGAGTCAAATATGTGGGTACAGAAAGAAATCTAACTATGAGCAGTGAACACACAATGCAATAGATATATGCCTTACTGTTGAATTGTACACCTGAAACTCACTGGATTTTGTTAACCAATGTCACCATAATAAAAAAATAATAAAATTAAAAAATAATAAAGGATAAAAGATAAATCCAATACTTAGGTCCTGCTTTCTGTAAACCAAACATTATTCTAAGTGCTTTCTAAATATTAATCTATTTATTACAATACAACAATTCTTTGACAATACTTTTAAATGAGATATCTGAGGCAAAGAGAAGTAACTTGTCTGGGGTCATATAGATAATAAATGGCAAAGGAGCCCAATTAGGTAATCTGGCTTAGACACATAAGTTTGTGTGCTTAACATCTAATTCTATACTGCCTCCAACTCACAGCCCAACACTATATGTTTACTGAAAGGTAAGAGTGCCACTGAGTGAAAATAACTGAGAAACTACTACAAAGCAATACCTTAATCATTCAGGATCTATAAGTAAAATCTAATCTATAGAACCTTGATCTAGTGATTAATACTAAATAGATAATATTCGGTCATAGATAGACCTAAAGAGTCCTGTACAAAGGTTCATGTCAAGAGAACTTAGCTCCCTGTTAACACAAAAGACAATGGAAGACTTTCCTCCTAAGGGCTTTCTAATCATGCTCTTCGCAGTTAGGGCAATAGAAGAAGAGGGATCACAATTATCTATCTGGTTCAACATTATAGAGAAAATAAAATATTCAACTAATTATTTTAAATGTAAATAATCTGAGAAAAAATACCATAAGAATTAGAATAAAACAAATTAAGAAATATTAACTCTGAACACTTCAACCTGGATTGCAACGACCTAGATACATTTTATTAGGCACTAAGACAGATGGGTGTTTTGCACGTAAAAGTAGTAGAGGGAGGGTTTAAAAGAGAAGAAAAAAAAGGCTAACGGATGTTTTTTTATTCCATTTGTTTAACAAATTTAATAAATTGAATTTAACTTTCTGAAGAAAACATATATTGCAAGTTCAATATACAATAAGTAAAAATTTTTTTAAAATAGGTTGCCGGGATTAAAGTTCACAATGCTTCTAACATTTTCATACTACTAGATATCTCTATTAAACATTTGCTACATTGTATACTATGCTTGGCAAAAAGACATTCTTGTAGTCAGCTTTCAAGCTTGTGCTTGAAAATTTGTAATTTAAATGCAGTTTTAGATTTCACAAGTATTAAGGTTTTAAAGCAAGTCTTTGCTTGGCACAATTAAAGCAATGTGATGAGAAAAACCTTTTGCGCATTCTACTTACTTGATATGCACTATGTACCTCTCCATAATGCTCTGTTCTGGTTTTATAAAAGTTAACACTTGATTCTTTGAGGGGAACCCTCTCTCTAGGTGCATAACCAAGCCAATATCCTATTAGAAATATTTTTGAGTGGGATTCTCTCTTGTGAATACATAATTCTGTGGTAAACCACACTATTGAATATTTTTGAATTCAAAAGACATGCCTCTTAAAACATGTTTTAACTTCTCTAAGTTTATATAGTTTACTATTTCACATGGTAATAAAGTGTGGCCTCCAGGGATCATTTCTACAATACTGAATGAAATATATAGTCACTATTCCTTTGTATTCAAACAAAGAAAACCAAAATAATTGGTAACAAACATTTGGGAGATGAGCTTTAAAAAATAAAAAAAGGTTCTGGCACTTACTAGCTACATGTTTCTAAATCTATTTAAAAAAAAAAGTCCTTACAAAAAAGTCAAAGGCCAAATTAACTTTGCTCAACAATAAATACATAGCACCTGGCAAAGAGTGTTCAATTAATTTATGTAACAAGGTAGAGAGTGAATGAGGAAGACTAGACTAAGTTTTGAAATTTTCAGGTATTCAGCAAGCATCTGATTAACATTAAATGTATCTAAATTTGGGAAACTCCCAAATTAAATTTTAGACTGAGACTCTTTTCAGCCAAGATGAAAATACAAAGACTGGGTCCTGGCCAGTCAAGATGGCAGAATAGGTAAACATCATGCTTGCCTCCTCTCAGGACCATATCAAAATTACAACTAAACTACAGAACAGCCACCACTGAAAATCGCCTCAAGTCTGGCTGAACAAAAGTCCTACAACTAAGGACATAGAGAAGAAGCCACCTCAAGACTGATAGGAGGAGTGGAGACATAGAACAGGCTGGTCTCAAACCCACGTGTGACTGTTAAAAAATCAAGATAGCTATCTCAGCTATGGAGGTTCCCCCAGAGGAGTGAGGGATCCCAGCCATACTCCAGGATCCCCAGCCTGGAGCACCAGTGCCAAGAAGAGAAGTATCCACAACTCCTGGCTGTGAAAACCAGCACAGACTGGGACAAAGTGGGTCAGAAGGCTGTGGGAGTCCCAGGTGTCCCCCTTAAATGACCCTCACACAGACTTAGTTGCTGACGGACTAACTTGCTCTGAGCTCCAGTGCAGGGGCAGCAACTCGAAAGGTGCCAGGGACATACAGGAAGAAAAGGAATTGTTTGGCTTCAGGGCAACTTTCTCCCAGACATAAGTGCTGGCAGAATCCATTGGCCTTTGTTGAGCTCTCCCAGAAACCCAACGTACAGGTTGACACCAATTCTGAGTCTCTATCAATCTGGCTAACACTGGTTGCCCCAGCCCTGATAATCTCCTGAGACCCTGCCCCACCCAATCTGCAGACCCACCCAAGCCGCTTCCATACAAAAAGCTTTTCCATACAGTCTGTCTTGGTTTATGATGCAGACTCAAAGGTTCACAAAACCCAACCAGCATCTGGCTTTGGCATACCCCCATCTCTTACTGAACGGCCCCAAGCCTACCCAGCAACAGATGGTCTCGGTTTGTGACTTGATCTCTTACAGCACCTCCACGATGGCTAGTGGTGGTAGCCAACTGAAAATTGTTTGGTGGCTTATGCCACATGGCCTAAGGCAGGGCAGAAGCTACAGATGAACTTGGCCTATGGCAAGCCCACCCCAGAAGGCCCTCGCAGCAGCACATCCTGGGGTCTAGAAACACTACTCAGGGCCAAATCTGAGGATGACCCACTTAAGGACAGACTGAACAAGCACCACACAGAGCTCTGCTAAAGCTAATCCTGCTCTGTGGGGTCTGCCCTTGCACAAAAGCTCCTCCACTGTAGACATGGCCAGTCCTCACAACCAATTAGTCTGAGGGCACTGATCCCACTGATGAGCCAACAGCAACCAAGGCTCCACTATAATAGGAGGGCACATACAGCACATACAAAGGACATACCTGGAGCATCCAGCTCAGGTGATCAGGGAGATTGCTCCACCAGGCCACACAGAATACCTACTACATAAGGCAACTCTACTAACACTGGGAGACATAGCAGCCATATGTAATACATAGAAACAAATGCAGGGAGGCAGCCAAAATGAAGAGACAAAGAAACATGTCCCAAATGACAGAACAAAACAAAGCTCCAGAAAAAAAAATAATGGAGACAAGCAATCTACCAGATGCAGAGTTCAAAACACTGATTATAAGAATGCTCACTGAACTTAGGGAAAGAGTAGATGAACTCAGTGAGAACTTCAACAAAGAGACAGAAAACACAAAACTGGAGTAGGAAACATAAAAAAGAATCAGTCAAAAATGAAGAATACAATAACCGAAATGAAGAATATCTTAGAGGGAATCGACAGTAGATTAGATGAAACAGAGAATCCAATCAGCAATTTAGAAGGTAAGGTAGCAGAAAACACCCCAAAAGGACAGCAACAAGAAAAAAAAGAACCCCCCCAAAATGAGGATAGTTTAAGAGGACTCTGGGACAACATCAAGAGTACCAACGTGCACACAACAGGGGTACCATAAGAAGAGAGAGGAGAACTGAAAACCTATTTGGGGAAATAATGACGGAAAACTTCCCTAACCTGGCAGAGGAAATAGACAAACAAGCCCAGGAAGTGCAGAGTCCCAAACAAGATGAACCCAAAGAGGTCACACCAAGAAACATCATAGTTAAAATGCCAAAGGTTAAAGACAAAGAGAGAGTCCTAAGAGTAGCAAGAGAAAAGCTGCTGGTTACCTACATGGGAGCTCTCACAAGACTGTCAGCCGATTTCTCAACAGAAACTTTGCAGGCCAGAAGGGATTGGCATGACATGTCCAAGGTGCTAAAAAGCAAGGACATACTACCAAGATTACTCTACCCAGTAAGGCTACCCTTTAGAATTGAAGGAAAGGTAGGGAGCTTCCCAGACAAGAAAAAGCTAAAGGAATTCATTAGTACCAAACCAGTATTACAAGATATGTTAAAGGGAGTTATTTAAGAAGAATAAAAGATTGAAAATATGAATAATACAATGCAATAGTTACACATCTATCAATAATTATTTTGATGTAAAGGAATTAAATGCTCCAATCAAAAGACAAGATGGCTGAATGGATAAGATAACAAGACCCTTTCTTCTTACATACGCTGCCTAAAAGAGAATCCCTTCAGATCAAGACAGACACAAACTGAAAATAAGGAATGGAAAAAGATATTTCATAAAAATAAAAACAAGTAAAAAAGCTAAGGTAGCAAAACTTGTATCTGACAATATAGACTTTAAAACAAAGGCTATAGCAAGAGACAAGGACCCAGTAATCCCACTTCTGGGCATTTATCCAAAGAAACCAAAAATAATGTTTCGAAGGAACATACAAATTCATGTTCACTGCAACATTATCTACAATAACCAAGATATGGATGCAACTTAAGCTTACATCAATGAACACAATGGATAAGATACATTCAATGGAATATGACTCAACCATATAAAAGAATGAAATCTGAGACAACATAAATGGACCTAGAGGGTATTATGCTGAGTGAAGAAAGATAGAGAAAGACAAATGCCATATGATTTAGGTTACATATGGAATCTAAAGAACTAACAAAACAGAAACAAGCTCACAGATACAGAGAACATTTTGATGGTCGCCAGATAGGAGGGAGGTCAGAGTGGGGAGGGTGGTAAAAAAGGGGAAGAGATTAAGAGGTACAAATTGGTAGTTACAAAATAGTCATGGGTATGTAGTGTATAGTGTAAGAAATACAGTCAATAATATTGTAATAAATATGTATGGTGTCCGATGGGTACTGGATTTATCAGAATTACTTTATAAATTATTATTTAATCATTATGTTATATACCTGAAACTCATATAGTATCATGTGCCAACTGTAACTGAAAAACAAAAAAATAAATATTAAAAAAAAAAGAAAATATTTTGAATGGGATGCCATTTTCATAGTTCTTCCCCAGGAGGGAAGGGAGGAGAAAATTCAGAGAATTAATTTATCCTCCCATCTGAAAGAACTAAAAAATTGGACAGAACATATGAAATAATGGGTTTCCAGACATTGGACATTAGGCAGCAGAGGACCTTGATCTCTCAGAGGGGAAACAAATGAGGTGAACCTTATGACTGCCTGAACTTACTGCCTGGAAAGCTTCCAGAGCTCAACATGGAAGGGAGAACCCAGGCATATTCGACAGTCTGAGTTGAGAGAGAATTGTGTGTCTGGGGAAGCCATAGCAGTTGGATTCTCCATGCAGAACACAAGACAGAAAAGAGCTAAACAAAGAGCAAGTTCTGGAGATTGACAAAGGGGGCCTTCTAAGTCTTCAGCTGAGCACACATCAGCACAGGAAAATACCTGAGGCTGGGGAAAGAATCACCTGAAAAGGAGTAGAGTTCTT
This sequence comes from Cynopterus sphinx, assembly GCA_030015415.1. Classification (NCBI taxonomy): domain Eukaryota; kingdom Metazoa; phylum Chordata; class Mammalia; order Chiroptera; family Pteropodidae; genus Cynopterus; species Cynopterus sphinx. The sequence goes on along the minus strand of CM057390.1, from coordinate 35,048,089 downwards.
TTCATTCCCCAGTTCTCAAACAGGACAGGAGCAGAAAGAACATTTCCCAGCTCTCACACAGAGAGGAGGGGAAGAAAATCTTGTAATTCAGAGAGCACAGAGAAGGGGGAAAATTAGTCCTAGATTAAAAGCTCTTCTAGTTTAGCCTAACAAATTTTAAAAGGATCAAACTATTCCAAGTAACTCAGTAGTGTCCCAGAACAAAGCCAAGAATATTTATAATACAAAATACAGCACATGACAAGGTAAAATTAACAATGTCTGGCATCCAATCGAAAATTACCAAGCATGCAATGAAGTTAGAAAATATGACTGAGAATTAAAAAAAAAAAAAAATCTATAGAATTAAATCTATAAGCAACACAAATGACAGCATTAACAGACAAAGATATCAAAATACTTATTATAAATATGTTCCACATGTATAAAAAAGTAGAGAAAGACTTGCATGTGGTAAGTACATGGAAGACATTAAAAAGATCCAAATCCAACTTTTGGAAATGAAAACTAAAATGGAAAGATGTGCAACAGATTAAATAAATACTGCAGAAGAAAAGATTAATTATCTTGGAAACAGAGTAATACCAACTACCCAAAATAAAACAATGGGAAAAATGAACAGAGCATCTGTGACCTGTGACCTGTGAAACATCTTCAAGTGGACAAATATACATACAGATGGAGTCCTCTTAAGCAAAGCAGAAAAAAGGGAAGGAAAAAAATTTTTCGAATAATAAAAATTTTCAACTTTGATAACTATAAATTTTAGACTAAAAGAATACAGAGAACAAATTAGTGTCATATCATACCTCCTTCCAATGTCCAAGGAAGATATTTCTAACCCACCCTAGAAACTTTTCCCACTAAACCCCTGAACAGAGGAATCTGAGCAGCTACAAACTATCCATAGGACACTTACTAATATCTATTTACCAGCCTTGATATTCTGTTCCTTTGAAATGTATACTGGTTCAACCACAAAAGATAGGATTAGCTTGCCTTGCTCCAGAATTATAAAGCCATATTAGAATGGTATAACATCATGAAAAACTTACTCTTTAAGAGACTAGAAGGAAGGACACCAAAATGACAACAGCTTCAATCACTCACTTTCTCAATTCCCTATCATATGACTATAGCATTTTTAAAATGTATATGTTTATACAGCAGTTCTCAAAGTGTGCTACACGGTCACTGGAAGTCTGTGAGTCCGTTTCAGGGGATCTGTAATGTTAAAATTATTTCCATAGTAATGCTAAAACACAATTTGTCTTTTCCACTGTACTGATATTTACACTGACTTCACAAAGCAATGGTGGGAGCCTGCTGGTGCTTCGACATTAATCAAAACAGTAGCACTAAGCTGTATGTGTATTCACTGTATTTTTCACAACTTGCAGTAAAAGTAAAATGCTAGTTGTACATAATAATGTCCTTGATGAAGCATGAAAGATTACTAATTTTATTAAATCTCAACTGTTCAGGACTTTTTAAATGTTCTGTGTGATAAAATGAGAAGTACACAAAAAGCATTTCTGTTGTCATGATGGCTGTCCTCTGAGCTCTTCTGCAATGTTTAGTTAAGTGGTCCTTTCTTCATAGAACATCTTTTTTGTAAACCATTTTAAATATTTTTAAGTGTACAAATCAGTAGTATTTACATTTACAATGTTGTTTAACTACCACCACTAACAATTTACAGAATTTTTTCATTATCCCAATGGAATTAGGAGTAACTACCTACTCTCCCTCTGCCCAGTCCCCGGTAATCTCTACTGTAATTTCTGTATCTATGAATCATACAATAGCTGTCCTTTTCTATCTGGCTTTGACTTAGCAAAATGTTTTTAAGGGTCATCTATGTGGTAGCATGTATCAGAATTTTCTTTTTATAGCTGGATAATATTCTATTGTATTGTATAGACCACATTTTGTTTATTCATTCATCTGTTAAGGACACTTGGGTTTGTTTCTACCTTTGGGCTATTATGAATGCTGTGAACATATATGTACAAATATCTGTTCAAGTCTCTGCTTTCAATTCTTTTAGGTAAATACCTAGGAGAATGGTTGAGTCATATGGTAATTTTATTTTCAACTTTTTGAAGAACTGCCAAACTGTTTTACACAGTGATTGCACCACTTTACATCACCACCAGCAATGCACATGGGTTCCAATATCTTCATATCTTTGTCAACACTTGTTAGTTTCCCTTTTTAGATAACAGCCATCCCAATGGGTGTAAAGTGGTTGACTAGTGGTTTTGATTTGCATTTCTCCAATGACTGATACTGATTATCTTCTCATGTGCTTACTAGCCAATTTTGTGTTTTCTTTGAAGAAATTCAAAAAAACTTCTATTCATATGTTTGCTCATTAGGTTTCATTAGGTTTTTTTTGTTGTTGTTGAGTTTAGTAGTTCTTTACTATTCTAGATATTCCATATCAAATATTTAATTTGCAAATATTTTCTCCCAATTTGTGGTTGTTTTCATTCTCATTAGTGTCTTTTGATGCATAAAGTTTTAAATTTTGATGGAGTCCAATTGATTTATTGTTTCTTTTATTGTCTATCTTTGGTGTCATACTCAAAAAATCATTGCTCAATCCGATTTTCACCTGTTTTCTCCTAAGAGTTTTATATTTTTATCTCTTAAATTTAGGTCTTCAATCATGTTGAGTTAATTTTTATATGTGCTATATGGTAAGGATTCAACTTCATTCTTTTGCATATAGATATCTAGTTTCCCCAACATCATTTACTGAAAAGACAGTCTTTCCCCCTTTGAATGGTCTTGGCAACCTTGTTGAAAATCAACTGACCATATGTGTGAGGGTTTATTTCTGGGCTCTCTATTCTATTCCATTGAATAGTCTGTATGTCTGTCCTTGTGCCAGTACCACACCATCTTGATTCCTGTGGCTTTGTAGTAAAGCTTTAAAATCAAGAAGTGTGAGTCCTCAAACTTTCTTATTTTTCAAGACTGTTTTGGCTATTTGATGTTCCTTGAGACTTTTTAAGAATGAATTTTAGGATCAGCTTTTCAATTTCTGCAAAAGGGCAGCTGGAATAATGACAGGAATTGCATTGGATCTGTAGATCAATTTGGTGAATATTGCCATTTAAACAATACTAAGGCTTTCAATCTATGACCATGTGATGTCTTTTCATTTCTTTAGGTCTTCTTTAACTTCTTTCAGCAACATTTTGTAGTTTTCAACGTACAAGTCTTTTGCCTTGGTTAAATTTATTCCTATTTTATTCTTTCTGATGCTATTATAAATGCAATTATTTTCTTAATTTCATTTTTGGATAGTTTGTTGCTACTGTATAGAATACAATTGATTTTTATATGTTGATTTATATCCAACAACCTTGCAAAACTCATTTACTGGTTGGTCTTATTAGTTTTTTAGTGGATTCCTTAGGATTTTTTTACAAACAATATCATGTCATGTGCAAATAGTTTTACTTCCTCCTTTCCTTTGTGGTTGCCTTTTATTTCTTTTTCCTGCCTAACTGTTCTAGCTAAACCTCATATGTTGAATAGAACCTTATGTTGGATAGAAGTGTTGAGAGTAGACATTCTTGCCTTGTTCCTGGTAGTAGGAAGAAAGCTCTCAGTCTTTCACCATTAAGATGTTAGTGTGGGATTTTTATATGGCATGGAACACCATTTTTTCTTAAAAGAATGACTAACTGACAAAGTATGGGTATTCAGACTTGGGTATTTGGCAGATAGTTTCTCCAACATAAATGAAGTGACCTGCCACTTCAAGGAAATCAACTGATATTTTTTTGTTGCCGGGATAAGACTCTCAAGCTTTAAAGCAAAAATTAGAATTTTGGAAAATTTACATCCACCACCATGAGCTCTCCCAATAAAACTTTTCCAGCGAGATTTAATTAATCAATGTATAATAATGTGTCAATACCTGGAAAATCTACATAATCTAATGAACCAATATTTTTCAAGTGACCAATACCTGCATGGGTAAAAGATTAATTCCAAGTGCAAGATAGACCATGCATTTTAATGTAACAAAGAACAAAATGTTCGATGAGGTGATTTTAAAAGACTTATAAAAATGCAAAACTCATTTAAAAACATTTTCCATAAAAATGTTTTCATGTTAACATGTAATGAGCTTACTATTGTTTTTAAATGTTGTTTAAATGTTATTTTAACTATTTAAATATTTTTAAATTTCTTGGTTTTAATATTGAACATGGTAAATATTGATAAATACAAAAGTTCTTTGATATCTTCAGTTATTTTGAGAAAGAGGTTCTAAAACAAAAAGTTAAAAAAAAAACCTACACTAATAAAGAAAAATTTTAGATGACTAGGTACTTTAGGCACTAATACATAGCATACCCTTAGATTTTCTAATTAAAGATTTTACTTTTTTTAGAATGTCTAGATGTGTTAACATTTAAACCTTAGTAATTATGGTTGACTGGTCTACAAGGACTGCTGTACATGTTGTACAGATGGTGTTAAGAACTATAGGACTGTTCACTTTCATTAAACTTCTCCCTGTCCATTTCGACTAAGTTTTATCTAGCTTCTCAAGATGGGGGACTTAGCACTGTGTCTGACTCGGATCACTTGAGCTCAACCGAACTGACCAATTATGTTGCTACAATAAATGAAAAGTTTTTCAGATTGGCCTTGTGAATCCATGCTATCACCTAAGAAGTATCACAGTATTTTCTTCTTTTAAAAATAATCTGACTGATTTCATATTCATTGTAGAAAATTTAGAAAATGTAAACAGAAAAAAAAATTAAAACTACTTCTAATTTCAATACCTAGAAACAACTACTATCAATATTTTGGTATCATTTCTTCTGGGTTTTTTTCCTATATTTTTAAATACTTTTTACAGAAATGAGATCTTATTATATATACAATTCTGCAGACTTCTTTTTCTTTTATAGAAATATCATCGTCACCAAACTGTACCTTACATCCCCAGGTGTGAGTTATCTTATAACTGCAAGTCTATACCTTTTGACCACCTTCACCTATTTCTTTAATACATTGTTTGCCTCCTATTAACCTTAATCAACAAAAATTTTTAATATCTACATAGTGCACCATAGCTTCTATTATTTATATAATTCATCTTCTGACGCTGAACATTTCAGTTGTTTCTAGTTTTTCTCTATTACATAAAGCATCTTAATGAATAGCTCTCTGTAGCTATACTTTAACCCAAATTCCTTCTCACTTCTTTTCAATAAATTCCTAACTAAATGTGGAAATACTGAGCAAAATTCTAAATCTTTCTAAATAACACCCCCCCACACATACACGAGCACACATGTGGACACACACACACACACGTGCGCGAGCGTGTGCACACACACACGTCTAAACCAATTTAATTCCTATCACAGTAAGGTATGGGAGTAGTGATTTTCCTGACACTAAATATCAGTACATTTTCTGAGGGTTTTGTTTTGTTTTGTTTTGTTTTTGCCAATTCTGCAGGCCAAAACAAAATTATTTTAAGATTAGTAAAGTGTATTGTTCTTTTAATATTCATATTTGGTATTTTTTATTTCTTATTTGGTAGATTATTCATTTCATTTTCCATTTAGAGGAGGGATTTTTTTGTATTTTTTTTAATTTTCTTTGTTGGGTATTTCAATATATTCTTTCTTTCTTCCTCAGTGGTGCCTCCTGTTGAATCTCCACTCCTGACTATTCTGTCCACTCTCATGGCTTTAAATACTTTTCTGAATACTACCAAATTTTTACCTCTATTTCAGATCTCTCCCTCTGAACTCTAAATTCAAATATGGCCAATTGCCTGCTTGATATGTTGCTTTAGATGGCTTATAACTCTCTCAAACATGTCCAAAACAGAAGTCAATTCTCTTCACTCTCAATTTAGTTCTATCCATGTCTATACTCCGAATTCCCCCATTTTAGTAAAGGCTGCTGCCACTGGCAGAGTTAATGACCAGAAATCTACAAGTCATCCTTGATTCTGCCCTGTCATCCTTTTCCATCTTCCTCTTATCCAACCTACCAGTAATTCTTATTGATTCTAATTCCAGTCTGTCTCCTATCTGTCTAATTTCCTTCCTGTCAACTTTCTCTTCCCTAGTCTAGGTTGTCTCATCTCTAGGATATGGCCTACAGCAAAAACCTTGTAACCTATCCCTCTACTTCCATCATTGCTACTGCCATAACCTAATCCATTTCCTACACAGCAGCCAATACTATCATTGTGTAAAATAAATAAATAAGTCAGAGCATCTTTCCCCTGTCTAATATCTTTGTGTTACATCTCATTGCACCATCTATCCAGCTTTTCAAACCAGAAACCTATCCAATTCATTAACAGGTCATACGTCCCTAAATTTAAAATGCATCAAGTACTGTTCACTTCTTTCCATCTCTATTACCACCACTTTGGTTCAAATCATTATCACTGCTCTCCTGGATGCTCTCCTGGACGCTCTCCTGGACAAAACAGACACAGGAGCATGGTGCTGCCCTTTTCCCAATTGTGAGATGGGCATTCTGAATCTAAGTGGGAATCTTTTCCCATCAAATCTAAACTTCTCGACACAAAGATATAAGCTACTATTATCTACCAATGGGATTTGACACACTTATTGACACTTATTTTTGGGGTGCTAGGGAAAGACTATAGCAGCACAAACACTTCTGTCTTGTTTGAGAAACACTGCTATACCACTGGAGGATAATTTAAAAACCAATAGAAAAAACTGGTTTAGAGGTTATGTTTCAGAAACTAATGTAAAAAGAGAGATTATAAGGTTATAAGCTTCATGAGAGAAAAGACTATGTTGGTCCTACTTATTGCTCTATCACTGCTCTTAGAGCAGTATCAACTCCAGAGAAAATACCTAATACTAGTTTTTACTTTAATAAGTGGTTATCACAGGAGCTTTTAGTTACTTCTGAATGATTCCTAGCTAAATACAACAAAACCAAATCTTGATCATTTCAATTTAAAATTACCTCTAAAAAGGTAATACAGTTATAATAAAAAGTTTTATCTTACTTCTGAAATGAATATAATAATAAAAAGTAACATTTGAAAATTAACTGCACTATATACAATCTCAGTCAGCTTCTGCTGTAATACGCTGTGCAACAACAAAAAGAGGTGCAAAAACTACAACTGAAGATCAAGGATAATAAAGTAGATTATAGTTTTGCTTAATTCATGTTTTTAAAAAGACTAAGAAAAATTAGGACAAATTTATCTTTAGAGAAATTAATTCATCTAATATCCTTTCTAAAAGAGAGGAAGCAACTATATTATGTATTGATAGATACACATATATACTCTTCTAGAGATTATTTAAGAGATTAATTCCTCAATCTCCAGCAAATTCCCTCATGGAACAAATTCCCTCAAGCACATGGCTCTGGGGAAACAGATATGTTCTCTAAGCCACAACAGCTTCACCTAGAGGTGACACTTGACACATGCTGGACTAATCACAGCACTTAGTTTTTCTTTCCAGAGTTGATTGCTCCAGGGATACTTACTTGATCTATACCAAGCCACAGTTAAAACTGACTAAAGTGTCAGACATTCTGTTATACTGGAAACCCTTAAGATTTAAATCTTGGGTGTAGCATAAGGCAGATTTTCCTGCAATTTAAACATTAATCTGCATTGAGAGAAGGCAGATAGAGTCTTGGCAGCATTTTCAACCCTGGTTTCAGTTATTCTTGAGGCTTACCTAAATTCTTGCCCTTGTCCCAATTTAAGATAATCACTTTTTCTACAATTTTACAAGTCTACAAATTTCTCTCTTTCAAGAAGAAAAATCAGTAATCAAACACAAAAATCCTATGAGACCTTTCATGATAAAAAGAAAAAAATTGAACGAACAAGAAATTTACGGAAATATTCTCAACCTAGGAAGGATGTCCACGAAAATGTCGCAACTGGCACTCCACGACTGCCACCGGGCAGATGGAATTCACCAGTTTGTGTGCCTCACTCAGCTTCCTCTGCAACCAAGTCTGACAAACCAATGTGACTAAGATAAGAAATCTGATAAGTTGAAACTGAAGACAGAAACACAAGAGAAAAATCCACTGACTTCAAAAGAAACAAGACTGAACAAGTAGGCGAATCGTAACGAGCCATGCACTGCCAACAAGCACTTTATATTCCACGAGCATTACCATCTTATTTTACTTCTTTTGTAAAAAAGCCTAAGAAATACGCTAAAAAACTAATAGAACTAACCAGTAAATGAGTTTTGCAAGGTTGTTGGATACAAGATCAACATACAAAAATCAACTGCATTCTATATAGCAGCAACAAACTATCCAAAAATGAAATTAAAAAAAACAATTATATTTATAATAGCATTGGAAAGAACAAAAAAAGAATAAATTTAACCAAGACAAAAGACCTGTACACTGAAAACTACAAAATGTTGCTGAAAGAAGTTAAAGAAGACCTAAAGAAATGGAAAGACATCCCATGTTCATAGATTGAAAGCCTTAGTATTGTTTAAATGGCAATATTCACCAAATTGATCTACAGGTCCAATGCAAGTCCTATCACCTTATACCATACAGAGCATAAAAAATTAACTTAAAATGATCATAAGCATAATCTTGACCTTGAATTAGGCAATGGTTTCTTAGGTATGATATCAAAACCACAAGTAACCAAAGAAAGAATATTGGACCTCATCAAAATAAAAAACTTTTGTACTTTAAATGATACTATCAAGAAAGTGAAATGAAGACCCACAGAATGGGAGTAAAGTTTTGTAAATCATACATCTGATAAGAGTCTAGTATCTAGCAATGTAAAGATCACTTACAGCTCAACAGTAAAGGCAACCCAACTCAAAAACAGGGCTCTGGATCTGGACAGACATTTCTCCAAAGAAAATATATAAATGGCCAATAAGCACATGAAAAGATACTAATGTTATTACTCATTAAGGAAATGAAAATCCAAACCACAATGAGCTACCCACTTCACACCCATCAGGGCGGCTATACTAAAGAAAAAACAGTAACAACTATTGATGAGGAATTAGAACCCTTATACATTGCTAGGGAAATACAAAATGTATAGCTGCTGTGGAAAATAGCTTGGTGGTTCCTCAAAAAATTAAACGTAAAATTACCATATGACTCAGCAATTCACTTGAAAACATATAGTTACACAAAACCTTGTTCAAAAATGATCATAGCAGTATTCTTCATAATAGTCAATAATGGAAACCCAAATATCCATAATCAAAATGTGGTATATATCCATACAATGAAAAATTATTTAGTCATAAAAAGAATGAAGTACTGAATGAACATGAATAAATTGTGAAAACATGCTAAGTGAAAGAAGCCAGACAAAAAAAGACTACTATTACATGATTCCACTTATAGGAAATTTTTAGAACATGCAAATCTACAGAAACAGAAAGTTGATCTTAGTGATTGCAAAGGGCTGGAGTAGAGAGAGCAGGAGTGCGGGAATGGGGAGAGACTGCTAATGAGTATGGGGTTTTCTTTCTGGGATGATGGAAGTGTTCTGGAATGAGATAGATAGCGCTGATGTTTACACAAATTTATTAACACACTAAAAACCACAAAGTACGCAATTCTTTAAAAGGATGAATTTTATGGTACTTCAGTGAACTATATCTCAACTTAAAAAACTGAGTAGAAACAAAAGTCTCTAAGCCACCAAAATACAGATCACAAAGATCATATAGTAAAGACATAGTAAAAGCCATATAGTAAAGCCATACTTTATTTTTTAAAAATTTGATTCTCAACTGAAATTTATTCTCACTTTACATATAATTTGTACAAACCTGGTTATATGAATTCAGAACCCAAAGTAGAGTAAAAGCTTCATATTAGGGGGAGTGAAATTGATACAGACAGGCATACTGACAGTAAAATTTTAAGAAAGGCAAAAGAACCTGCAAGCATAGTATGAAGCCATTTGGTAAGGGCAAATTCGCATATATATTTTATTAGTTCCTAAGCGGTATCACTGATAAAATAATCTACATTTACAGTAATGAAAATCACATATTACCTTTACCTACCACTTGTCACTTTCAACATGCTAACCACTGTTCTAGTTATCCATTTAATAATTCCCAACAACCCTACAAGGAAAGTACTGTTATTATCTCATTTTATAGTGAGGAAACTGAAGAGTCACATAGGTAAGTGGAAAAAGATTCAAACTCAGACAGTAGGCTTCAGAGTCCAACCTCTTAACCAGTACACTACACTGTCTCTACATAAGGAACTGTCATCAGTCACAAAAAATATGTTAAACAATATTCACTATGCTCTAATACCAGAAGGTCTGTAATTTTTATTTCACTATAAAAATGCTCTTTTCAGGAAAACTGTTCTATGGCAGCCTATTATTTATAGAAGGTCTAGAGGTCAAAGAACAGCTCTTTACAATCTAACTCCAACCTGTATTTCTAGCTTATCTATCTTCCCCAATTATAGCCAAATCAGACTGCCCATGTTCCTTAAACATACATGGCCTCTTCATTGTCACACCACAGTGCTGAAGGTCTTTTCTTTATTCCTTGCCTAGAAAATTCCTACTTACCCTTCAAAATCTAGCTCAAATAACACTTCCTCTGTGCCACCCTTCCTGATGCAGCTAGGCAAAACTGTGTTTGCAAAGCATTTTGAACATATCTCTATTAAAGCATTTATCACATCATAATTGAATACTTAGTTCTTTTTTACCTCCTAGAATTAGACAAAGTCTAGTTCATTGTAGATGGCAAATAAATTTTTAAAGTTCTGGTACCTAATAAAGTAAAATTATTTTCTTAAAACTCAGCAATACAAAATGACTAGTTAGCTAAGGTCCATAGAGTCAAAGTTTTAACAAAAAGTCATAAAATTGAAAAAATTAAAAGGAATCAACTTTAATTTTTTACAAGCTAAAAGTTACAAAGGTTCCTACACATTGAATTCAGTTGCCAGAAATCTTTTTAAGAAAAGACTGACACCTAGACCAAACCTGAGTAATATGGTAGGTGGTAAAAGTAATATGAATAATGATGGGGGTAAAATTTTAAGTGAGAGACAAGGATTCCCAGAATCTAAACCAAAAGAGAGAGTCAAAGTGGTAGGCTACAAGAAACCATTTAGTAAGTTACATCTTGAGTAACACATGCAAACTTCATGCTCTCAGAAATTACCATCTCCCCTAATTCAAGTCACCCCTTGAGAGTAATTTATTCCCTAATAAGTTCTAGTGAAATCTACATTTTTTTACTTGTTCTAGATAAGTTAATATTTATTTCTAAGTGGACAAAACCAAACACAATACCCATACATAAAATCAACCTATTTCTCTCCCGGTACATAATTTCTGACAACCAAGCTATTAACGTATAAGATAGACAATATAGTTCTTAGTACTGAGTAAGTACAAAAGAATATATAGTGGTCTCTCAAATATTAACTGAATTAACTGCATTTGCCAATAACCTTTACTTATAAAAGAAATGTCATTTCACTTTCCTTTAATAAAAAAAAAGTCATCTAAACTATTGGCTTAATATTTTTTTTCCCTATAATCCCATATTTTTTACTTACCTAATATGCTACAGCTCTGAAAAAATCTGACTTCTTATTATTTACTCCCAAACTCAGCTTTACTCTAACCTCTTTCTTTCAAACTCTCACCTATCCACAAATTTTCATGATATTCAGGCTCTCTAAAAGGACCTAGTGCCTCCAACTCATCTTCATGGCTATAACTCACTGACTTTTCAAAGATAAACAAAGCTGGAGACGATTTAATATCCTCCCAGGCAACCTTTAACATAAAGCATACCTTTAAATCAAATGTCACCCTGACTTTCTTCCTGACATAAAATTAAAACCAACTCAACTACTTTTAAGTGTCACCAACTTGGGTAGTCAGACTGAATATATTATTTGAATAGTACTCTCCATTACCTAGGCTGAGAATTCTCCTCATACATTCTTTCTTTCCCCTCCTTGAAGAGGCTTATGGTCTGCTTAGTTTTCTTCATCAAATTCTCCATGAACACCCTAAAATACTCATTTTCTCCAAGTGTCTCCATCTTCCCCTCATATCTTGACAAGATAGTGCGGAGATGCTGGTAGGTATCTGGCAGCAGGTCTAAGATATAAGGTGGGCTATTCTTTAGCGCCAGCTTTGGGTTCTGACACAACCGCACCACCTGCAACAAATGGAAAAGAAGGGCTATTACTTGGAGGATCTTAAGGACAATTTCCTTTTTTAAATTTAAAAAGTTATAAAATATGTTCTTTTGCATAAATATAAAAATGGTTAAGAATACAAGAAATGATCCCTAACCCCTCTGCCCATTAGGCAATCATTTTATATTTTTAGTGGTTCCCCCTAGAAGGGTGGGTTCTTAAAACCATATGGAAAACTAATGATTCTGACAACACATAATAGAATAAATGACTGGGGCTGGGGTTGGGGAGATTTCCACACAAATACCTAAAAACTGCTAGGTAAAATAGAGCAAATTCCTTTATTCACCAAGAGAATAAAGAAAATTCCCAAGGGCAAAAACAAAGAACATGAATGCCCTGAGAGGGAAATCTCAGTGATTCAGGGGCCTGGAGTTTTAAAATCCAGTAGAGGATAGGAGCAGAGAGGCCTTGGACCTAGCAAAGCATAGAGTTGAATGGACACACCTTTCTTTCTCATATAAATGCAGGACTCTCAGAATTTTCCTAGTAATTCTTTTTTACCTTTACTTTCAACTTTTCTGCGTTCTTGTTTTGAGTCTCCTTTAAAGGACATATAGGTAGATTTTGAAGTCCAGTGTAACATTCTTTGTTTTTTAACTGGTAAGTTTAGTCCATTTTGTATCTGTTATAATGACCAATGCTTTGTGTCTATTCCTACCATCTTACTTCATACCTTCTATTTATGTGGATTTTCCTGTGCCTGGAAAAGACAAATTAGTGGAAAAGAAATGTCTAGAAACAAACCCACACAAGCATAGACCCCCTTTGTGACTTATCACAAAGGAGTGGTCTTTTCCAAAAATAGTAGTGAAACAACTGAAGATATATCTAAGGAAAAAAGAAAATCAAGCTACACACTCACCTTACACTATACTACACACACACCCCCCCCCAAACCCACCACCTTAGGCAGGTTATAGAACTAAATGTGAAAGGCAGGTCTATAAAACTTTAGAATATAAAATAAGAAAATTATCTTTCATGATTTCATGATAAAGAAAAAAATTTTAAACAGGAGCATAAAAAAAAAAAAACATTAACCATAAAGAGAAATATTAAGTTCTACTACTTTAAAAGAATTTCCAAAAAGAAATACAAAAAGAATAAAAACACATATACAGAATCAGAAAAGATGTTTACAATATATATACATGTCAGACATATATATCCAGAATATATAAAGGACATCTACATATCAATAAGATAAAGATAATCAAATACAAAAATGGACAAAAGACTTGATTCACCAAAGAAGATATCCAAATAACTGATAAACATATGAAATGGTGCTCAACCTCATTTATCATTCAGGAAAATTAAAATTCAAGGATCACAATTAGATATTACTATTATACACATCAAAATGACAATGCCAACCATTGGCAAGGAGCAAGAAGGATCTTCAAATACTGCTGGTGGGAACCTAAACTGCTAAAACCAACTTGGAAAACAGCTCAACTCTACACAGTCAGGTTAAATATTTGAGTACTATACAAACCTGCAGATACATACCTTAAAAGGTATACTAGGTTACATATACAAAAAATGTTTAATATCTAAAAACTGCAGACAACCTCTATGTCCATTAACAGTATAGTGAATAAATTATGGTATATTTATTAGCAATAGCAACACACTACACTATCATGCAGATGCTACTCCCAAACTAAGTTAATCTAAAGAAACCAGAAACAAAATAAATACAACACGAATACATGTATGTGACTACTTTTCAAAAGATATCCCCCTAAACTATATTGTTTAGGTATGAATACAAAGGTGGTAAAAGTGTAAGTAATGGAAAGAAAAAAATAAATTTTATTTGTAGATAATATAACTGTCCATGAAGAAAATCTGAGAGAGTTGACAAAGCATTAGAAACAATAAAACAATCTAACAGGTTGCTGGATTCAAGATCAATCTATAACGAACAAACAACATTCATAAATAATTTATAAATGATTTAAAAATATAATTTTAATTGTTGCCATTTAAATGGCATAAAAATTTAACTGCCTAAGAATGCATCTAACAAAAGATGTGTAAGACTTTTATGAAAAAAATTATAAAAGTTTATAAAAGTACATAAAAGACAGAATTAAGGGAGAACTCTATCATGTTTAAAGATAGAAAGACTCAATGTAAAAATGTCAGTTCTCCCTCAATTTAGTGTGTAAATTCATTGCAATTCCTATAAAAATTCCAACACGCTTTTTCATGGAAATTAACAAGCTGATCCCAAAACTCACATGGAAGAAAAAGAGACCAAAACCAGCAAACCCTATTTGGGGGGTGGGGGGGGTCACAAGGTAGATGGTGTTTACCCAATGTGTTATCAAGACTTAGTATACCTTATAATTAAAATAGTATGATGATGACCAAAGGCAGTAATGGCCAAATGGAACAAAAAGAACCCAAACGTAGACTCACGCATGTCCAGAATGTCAGTATCAAGAAGTGGCATAACAAATCAGAGTTCAAGAGAAAAACAACTAGGAAACTGGTTATCCATTTGGAAAAACTAAAATCAGTTCCCTCACACATCTGCAGGAAAATAAATTTCAGGTGAATTAAAGATCTTACTGAAAGGAGAAAAAACTTTAAAGCTTTTAGAAAAAAAGTGAAAAGTATTTGTTGAACTTTTATGATCTCAGAGAGGATTTAAGATACAAAAGGAACTAATTACAACTGCAAAGACTAATTAGTTTTTACACTAGTATTTTAAATTTATTATAAATCATAAGGACTGCTAAATTACATTTTATCTATTCATTTAAAATGTCAATGCAATTATAATACTGAATATTCTTGAACATCCTTTTTATTTTCTTCTTGGTAAACTGGATTTTTTTTATCAATGAAATATCCCTCTTTATCTCTAATAACACTACTTGCCTTAAAGTTGTTTATCTTATATAGCTAAACCAGATTTCTTGAGTTGGTATTTGCAATGGCATATCTTTTACATTTCTACTTTCAAATTTTCTGTATTCTCACACTTACTGTGTGACCCTTTATATGCAGAATTTAGCTGGCTTCCTTTTAACCCTTTCAAACAATCTTTGGTTTTACTAATTTTATGTTTACACTTAAATTATGAAACTACTATTACTGTAGGTCAAATATTGGCAATTTCATATGGTTCACCTAATAAGTACTATCCTATAATAAATAATAAGTAATTTACTATTTGTTTTCTGTGTGTGTCTCTCCTGTTCCATAATTCTTTAGTTTCCCTTTCTTGCTCACTTTTGGTTTAAGCATTTTTATTTTCCCAATCTTCTCCCCAATTAGCTCGTCAAATATATATTCTTCTACTACTCTTTTAAGTGATTACCTTAACAATTATAACATGCATCTCTAACTCATGAAATATTATGTAAATTAGTATTTTTACCACTTTCTAGACAATGCAAGGAACTTAGAACACTAACTTTATTTATTCTTTTCGAGTTATGTGCTACTACTATCATATACTTTAATTCCACAGAGCTCATAAAATACACAGGTCATTATTACTATTATTTTATATGGTCAATATCCATTCATATTTATCCATACAACTACCCTTTCTAATGCTTTTCATCACATCTGAAATTATCTTCCTTAAGCCTAAAGAATATCCTTAAGTATTTCCTTTAAGGTAGTTCTACCTGGCTACAAATTCTTTGTTTTTGTTTGTCCTGAAAACATCTTCACTTTCTATCCACCTTAAAAGACCATTATCACTGAATAAAGATTGACCATTATTTTTGGTCATCATTTCATGGATGCTCTTTCACGTCTTCTGGGTACCACTGTTACTATTGAAGGCAAGCTATCTATCAGTTTCATTGCTCCTTTGAAGGTAAAACGTCTTTCATTTTCCAGTTGCTTCTTAGATTTTTTTTGGCTCAGGTTTTCAGCAGTCTTATTATAATGTGTCTAGGTGTATTTTATTTGTATTTTTCCTGGTTGTATAAAGCTTCTTTGATTTGTGACTGGATGATTTTCGTCAGTTTGGGAAAAATATCAGCCAAATTCTCATCAAATATTGCTTCTACCCATTCTCTTTCTCTACTTCTGGAACTTTGATTACTTATATATGAGATCTTTTTACCATCTTCCATAAGTCTCTTACACTATTTTCTGTATTCTCTATTCTTTTGTCTCTCAATGCTTAATCTGGATATTTTTTTCTGATTTATCTTTTTCTCACTAATTCTTTCCTTCAGCTCTATCTACGCTGTTAAACCCATCCACTGAGTTCTTAATCAATTCTCATGTTATTCATTTCTAGAATTTCTATCTCATTCTTCATCAAGCCTCTCAAAATTATCTTTAATTCTTCTAACACATTAATCATACATATACCGTAAATCTAAGACTGATAACTCAAATAGCTGTATCTCCCTGGGTGCTGTCAATTTTATTGTCAATTTTCCCTCTTGGCTTTCAGTTGCATTTTGTCTTTTCGTATGCCTAGCTATTTTTTTATTGAATGTTGAATACTGTATATAAAAATTAGAGAGTCAAGCTGAGGCCATGAATGATGTTATTCAGAAAGGATTTACCTTTGCAGGTAGGCTAGGGACACTAGGAACTGCAGATCACCTTAATCTAATCTAGAATTGAGAAGATTAAAAAGCTAGGCTTCAGTCCTTATAGACAGGTCTACTTCTGCTTCACTCTTACTCCTATGATTTAGGCCCTCAGGAACCCAACCCAAAACCTAGGTCCCTGGGTCCTCCACCTTGGTAGACTCTAAATCCAATTTTTGGTCCTCCTTTAAATATTTTTAAATTTTTATTCAGCTTCTCAGTTGTCACTTCTAAATACAGCAATGACCTCATGGGCAAGGCGGCCTCAAACTTCAGACTCACCTCTTAGAACTTTATCTGCCAGAACTTGGTCTAATCCTCAATACCCTTGTAGCTCTTTGACATCTTCTAGCTTCTCTAATTATCAACAGTATACTTGATTTGAAATGACCCAGTCCAATACTGGTAGAAGCAGAAGTTTTACATCTTGCTCATTATTTCACATTTTAAGATACCTTTTCTTTTTTGTCACCAAAAGCTCATTATAAACTTATTGAGCTGTTTAAATGATTCCATTCTATGAATATACCATAACACATCTTAACCACCACTCCCCACTTTAACATGTATGTTGTTTTGAAGTCTTTAGTATTACAAATACCATTGTGATGAACATCTTTGAGCATTTTACTCTTCTATGTATCAGATTATTTCCTTAGGATAGATTTCCCCAATGTGAAATCATCAAGCCCATCTAGAACAACTGCAAAATTCCCATTTAATGACTATTCATCAGTGACTTCAAATAAGTGAGACTATTAAATTTTTAAAATTAGATATTTTATTCTCTGTACAACCATATCCTGAACTTTTGAAAATCAACCCCATATAGAAGCCTAGCAAATAAAGACAAGCTAAATCAACAAAAATATTCAATGCGTGATGTTTTTAACAATGTTTTAAAAACTGCTCCTCCTATCAAATGTTTCAAGCCAAAAGGGAATGACAGCCAAGAAAAAAAAATTCTGTCTCAGAAGACAACTATATTCTAAGTGCAAGAGAATCAAGACGTCATAAAATAAATACAAACAGTCCCCAGTGTGTATTACATTCCAAAACCTCATATGTAAGTCAGCTGTTTATAATTCAGAATATATTTTTACAGAATATTTAAAAAAATTTTTAAAGGGTAGGTTCCTGGGTTAGTCCACAGAAGGTAGGGGAGACTGACACTGAAACTAAGAGATCAAGATCTAGCAAAGACTACAAGAGGTATATGTGATGAAAAGTTTTTATTTTCAGGGAAAATTGAACATGTTTTATATAAATAAAGAACCAAGAGAGAAAAAGAGATAAATGAAACACTGAGGTTTCTGGCAAGACAATAGGAAATGGGATCTACTACACAGCTAGAACAGTGAAAACGTCCCTACACCTCTTTCCTCTAAAACAAAGAAAGTGGGTGTGGACAGGTTCAGAGACAAATCCAGAGATATGGAGATAGTACACTGAAGTTACAGCTGATGGTTTTGATTTTTCTCAACATATCCATTCAACAAATATACATCAGGTACTGGGACACAAAAGTGAAAAGACAACATCCCTGAGTCTGAATCAAGCAATAAACAATTTTTTAAAAACTCAACAGGAAAAATAGCAGGTTCTATGCAGACACTTAAAATACAGAGTAATTAAAAAATGCTAGATGACTACTTTAGAATAGTGAATAGAGAAAAGTTTTCTGAAATGATTTTAAGAGTTGAAATTATAGAAAGGAGTCAGCCAAGTAGACTCAGCAGCAGAATAGCCCAAACAGAAGGAACAACTGACGCAACCCCTAAAGTAGAAACAGGTTTGGATTTGTCTGATAAACAGAAAAGTCAGTGAGACTAAAATGCAGAGAGCAAGGTGATTGAGACAAAGATGTGGAGTAGGCAGGGAATTAATGAGACATTAAGATGAAGCCTAAAATATAACCTTTTAAGTTTCAATTAAAATTTTAAAAGGCCAACTGTTTTATGTTGATAAATATATTGATAAGACTGTATCCAACAGCCATATCGAAATGTCCTGTTTCAGTCACTGGTAAATTTCCTAACCTCTAAGCCTCAGATCTTTCTGTAAAGAGATAATACCTTCCTCATAATAAATGTTTATGAAAGGACAGCACAGTTTCCAATAAAGTAGGCATTCTGTAAGTTTTAGTTCCCCTCCCCAATTCCACACAACTTGACCAGGCTTATCTGCAACGTAGGTGGGAATCATCTATGGAAGACAATGGCAGCCCTCACACATTACTCTTTAATGACTCCCAAAAACAGATACCATTTTTCCTACCAACCAGGCCACAGCTACCTTCCCAGTTCTGCATGGTCTCTGATGAATTGGTAGCCAAAGAATAGAGAAAAGGGCACCCAAGAATAGAGTGACCAATAATCTACAAAAGCAACAGTATCCATCCCTTCAAAGGTCCAAACCAAGCAGAGCTCCCAATAAAAGTATTTACATTCATATCCAGGGCTACACATACCAACCCATATATTCTTCCTTATTTGAAAGCAAATGTATTAACATCATAGAATTCACATAAAAATGCCTAATATCTCTGGAAAAGATATATTTCTCAATAACAAAAACTAAACTAAAATTGCTCTGATCTTACATACATTGCCCAACCTATAATATGCCATCAGTAAATGCCGTTAATGCCAATGAACTGAAAAATGTCACCCCTCATAACACACCAGATTTACACTATCATAAGTTAAAAAATGTCTCCAAAACCTTGATTAATTTGCATTTTCAAACTAGTACCATGTATGTTCCAGGAATATTACCAATCTATCCTTAGAATGTGACCTCATAAAAGATCGTTTGTAGATTAAATGTCTGCTTTTCCCAAAAACTTTTAGAGATGAATCATCACATGACCATGGGTCAGCACTCCACTAATGACTCTGAATCTTTAATAGTAACATAGACCATAGCAAAAATATATAGGTAGACCTATTCTTTTATAGTAAAGTCTTCTTGAAAGAAAAAAGTGTCCTAAATATTTATAATCTCTAGGAAAAACATTCCAAAAAGGCTTTGTGAGTAATTCAAGTCAACAGTTAACAAATATCAAAGGCCAACACAACATGCCATTAATATTTAGTAAATTTTAAATTGGCAGTCATAGTTAACTGAAGCACAAATAAGCACTCTGAGCTTTAAAAAATTCACCAAAAATTTATGAAAGATAAAATATTTTCCTGCCTAGTCTGTCCTCCATTTAGCCAACTTTATTTTGCTTTCCAAATCTTGCAATAGCAAAAAATGGCTGCCTTCTGTTTATTTCAGCTATACATTTGCAGCATCACTCAGAACAATGTCAAAAAGAAAAACGTGCATAGCTCTGGGAAACCAACAATATCCTTGTACAGCTGCCATATACTCCATCCACAATAGTTTTCTCACTAGCCTAGCTCCTCTCTTTGCTTCTGCCAAGGCACAACAGTCAATATAAAAAATGTGGAAAGTGCTAGATCACAATAAAGAGGAATAAAATTATGCTTGGAAATTGCTAAATTTTTAAAAAGAGAAAAGAAGCTACAAAGAACTGTGCCTAAGCATAATTCTACTCCAAACACAATCTTTTCTAACACTAAGGAACCTACATTTCTAATTAGACAGAAAACTATAAGCATATAGGACTATGAATAACTAAATACTTTTAGCTATGTAGACCTTGACATATCCATGGAAGCATTTTTCATCTCAAACGTTTTAATACATTAAAACATGATTAAAATAAGCACTATGCAAATAAATAAAAATAAGCACTATGCTCAAAAACAAGTATTCAGTATGTTGAGCTACACATAAAATAAGTAAAGTCTGATTGCAGTTTTAAAAGGATCAATATTGCTCAAGGGAACAGTAGATAAGTGGAAAGGACACCTGAATAGGAGTCTGGAGCCCTGGATTTTACTCTGGTAAATGACATCAACTGGCTACATGACCTTAGGCAAGTTACTCATCTCTCTGCAGCTCAATTTCTGCCTCTATAAATGAAAGATCAATTAATTTCTAAAGTCTCTTAAGACTTTAAGTTTCTAAAGTCTTCTTAAACCTTCAAGTTTTAGAAACTCATCAACTCAGAAACTCAGAGGTTTAACAGTTTTATGAGTGAAGCTTTTGAATGAAAACTCTTGATTTTTCTCCAAAGAGTAATCAAAAAGCTATACTTTTTTTAAAGCAACATATCATCACTAGATAATGGCCCCAATAAAAAAACCTTTTACTTCTAATTCTCCATTCAATATTCTCCATTATTGATTTATAAAAACTCCATTCAGGGACTTAAACTGTAATTGCTACCTAACACTTATCAAATACCACCTAGCACTAACTATACCACTTATAACTAATTACCAACCTCATTACTTTCACATATCACATTAATTGGAGAAAAATATCAGCCAATACAATGTATGAAATTAAATGACATATACTGACATATTAATCATGCAATTTTTATACATGCATTCTATTTTTTAAAGGGCAAAACAATTCCTAGACTACCTAGACGTAACAGCGAAATATCAAACCAAACAGCATGAACTAGAGATTAAATGATTTCAGCATTACTTTTGAATGTATGACCCTAATTAAGAAACAACTGTAAATTAGGGTATTGCAGATGTGGCTGCTTGGTCTAAAGTTCCTCCCCATTTCCAATCCCCTCTCTTGTCTCCTCAGTATTAAATCATAATTTCCCTAATGATTTCCACAGAGCTATCCCAGAGCCCTTTGTATACCTTCAGTTATAGCACTAGATTCTAAGTGTGAGTGTGCCTGGTTATCTTTAACGCCCCACCACTCAGTTATATGGTTTGTGTTCAATTAAAATATGTGAAAAGGTGCCAACATAATTTTTACCTAAGTTAACTAGGAATCAGCTATCATATTTAAAATCAGCGAACTAAACATACTGAGTAGAAGCAGATTTTTTGGAGGGTCATGTGCCAATATATATTTTTAAAACTTTAATATATAATTCCTTTAACTCAGCATGTTTCATTTCTAGAAGTTTATTCTAAAGAAATATTTAGAAATTGCACAATGAATAGTCACTGAAGCATAGTATCTAATATCAAAAAATACTAGATTATCAATATAAATGTATTATATATACATATTATAAACTCTTAAACAGCCCTTAAAAAAATTCAAGAAGACCTATAAGTGGTATATAACATGGAAAATCTCCATAATACAGCAAATTTAAAAAATAAAAAAAATTATAAAACCAATTTTATTAAAAATCTGGCTTTTGCTTAAAAATGTATAATTTTGTGTGTATTATTATCAAAATGTAAGAACATAATAACTAAAATCTTAAACAGAAATAGGGTATTCTATTTCAATTTCTTTTAAAAAATCTGTCAAGTTTATCTAAAATAAAAGTAACTAACAGTGTGGAGCCTTGCTCCCTCAGGTGTGGTCCCTGTGCCACCTGCACTGACTTTACCTGGGAGCCAGTTGGGAAAGCAGAATCTCAGGCCCCACTCCAGATCTACTCAGACTGTACATGATATGAATTCATGTTAAAGTCCGAGAAGCACTGGTTTATAAGAAATCACTCAGCAAAGTCTAAATACCTGTTAAAGATCCACATACAAAACAAAAGTATTAGCTGGGTGACTTAGACATGTTACTTAATCTCTCTGAATCTCAGTTTCATTCTCATAAGAAACATTATTTGAGATTTCCGATGTGAAACTATAAACTGCTCTACAATAAAAAGAATGATTAGAACTTAGTTACTAGTCTTAGTAAATAATAAAGAGTCAACAACTTGAGCAAACTGATAAATCTTTCAAGGGCAATGCTGTCTATCCAACCTTCTCAGAGCCACTTAGGAAAAAGGATAAGGACTGGAGGGATGGACCCTGAACTGTAGATAGTAGCTTCCTCTGGAGAGGATGGTCATTTGGAGATATGAGAGTAAAAGTAAACTTTTACATTTTGTTCTGTATATTTTATGGTTCATGAATTGTTTTTTACAGAGTGCTATACACAATATACTACTGTTCAAAGTGGGTCTAAGAAAGAATGAGGCAGGAATTAGGATCCCACCCCACTCACTGAGGTACCAACAAGCTGGCCTCATTTTCAGACTTCTCCGTGACTAATCCCAGAACCAGATGGAAGGCAGCAGTCAGTGGTGGTTATGAGAAGGTGCCCAGGGACCTACTAAGCAAGACTCACCATCCATCCCAATAGCTACCAAGAGAAGACCCAGAGTCATTGTTGATTTCTTCTGAGGGAAACATGGGAGATTCTATGGTAGAAGTACTGCATCTCCCCAAAGCTTGAATCCCCAGGGATTGTGTACCACCAAAGCCATCATCAGTACCCTTTTCCCTTCCTCCTTTTGGGAGCTGCTGCAAGAAGGAACATTGTGAGGACAGAGCCGAGGTTGGCTTCTAGTGTTCCTGATTGACTACTCCCACCTATTTTCTTCCAGCATGAAATGTGCGAATCATGAAAATATTTCACAATGACTTTTAACAAACCTAATGTAGATCAGAACAATTTCATTAGAAAATGTGATTGAAGTTTAGAGTCAGTTTTCAAACTAATACCATTCCATTTTTCTTTTAATACTCTAGGTTAGTTATTAGGGAAATCATTTTTCATTGTATAAACGTTACTGTATATGTGAACATAGAACATACTGCTGAAAACAAAGAGTCAGGGACCAATCTGCTAATGACTTATCAGGTTCATCATATGTATACTGTTGACTAACAACACATTAAAGACAAGTTTTACTATAGCAAGTCTTTGAAAGCTACAACCAAAGCCACAAATTGAACAAAGCAGACTATCTTCTTCCTTGACCTAATGTTACTTTCATTCTATATACCTTTCAAAATTTTTACCATGTTCTCCTGAGCTCATGTTTCATAAGGAATTATAAAGAATTTTACATCCTCTGGGGGAATTCTTAATAGGCATAAAAACAACACTTTGTGTTTTATAATAACCAGTTATATTACCTTTATAACCAAAAAGGGTAAATTAGTTTTATAACTGTCACTTCAATTAAGCACTAAAAATAAAAAATAAAAAAGATTCCCTATTGATCTGCCTAATTAATCATATAGAAAATGAGGGATTATGTTTTGATCCCACTTTACTTTGTTAAATGTCTGCACTTTTCTCAGCAAGCACTATGTATTAGGCACAGGAAGTAAAATTAAGACAAAGCCTGGCATATAATAATTTACACCTAGTATATGCTTGAGATATAGTGAGCATGAAAACATAGGAAGAAAGGTAAGGGAGGGAGGAAGCAGTTCAATGAAATATACTGATTCATAAATTCTACTGAGTAGCTCTTACTTCCAAAATATAGGAAGTTAACTAGAGGTCTTTGGGTGGAGGGGGAGTGCAAACGGGAGAAGTTAGGGTAGCAAAAGGATGGACCATCTTTTGAAAACACTTTTTTTGAACTCTTGCTTTAAGGGAAAGTATTTTCCAATAAATTATAGCCCGTTTAAAAAAATAAACACCTTAATGTTTTAATGATATAAGTTAAAAATAAAAACATAATACAGACCTAAAATACTGCCAGCATGATGCTCTACTTCAAAAGTAAGCAAACTATAGCCTGCAGCCTTTTTTTGCACAACTGCAAGCTAAGAATGGCTTTTGCATTTTCAAATCATTGTAAAAACATCCATAAAGAATGTGGGACTGAGTATGTGGACAGCAAAGCCCAAAATATTTACTATCTGTACCTTGACAAAAAAGTTTGCCACCTCCCACTCTACTTCATAATGGAATTTTGAGTCTCTCACTAAACTAAATATCTCACTTTTTCTATATTTACATTTAAGGCCATTTATATGACCTCTCTCTGCTGCCCTATGGAGTTGTCTCTTTACTTACTAGTCACTTTCTTTTCATATAAGTATTTACACAAATATTAATTACAATATACTGGGATGGTTAAAAAAAATACTAGAGGCTTAGCATGTCATTTAATAAAAAGCATTCTAGCACAAGTATTTTACCAACAATGAGTTTAAGTTCCACTGGATTAGTAAACTGAGCCTGTAAATGGGTTAGTAAATGGGCCTATGTTAACCAAAACCCATAACTTATACCAACTTCTCCATCTGTAAGCATGCAATATTTGTGGGATCAGTGCTAAATCAACAAATTGATTAATAATAGGCTGGAATAATGTTCATCTAGCTTGGATGACAAGGATAAAACAGGTAAAAGATGGTGGCTTACAACTAAATTCAGTAAATATGTGAAAATATCTGTGGACTTGACAGTAAGTTCATCACTTAGACCAGGGATCCCCAAAACCTTGAGCCACAGACCGGTTCTGTGGCCTGTCAAGAACTGGGCCACATTGCAAGACATGAGCAGTGGTCAAGTAAGCGAAGTTTCATCTATATTTGCAGCCACACCGCAGCGCTAGCATGACAGCCTCAGCTCCACCTCAGATCATCAGGTGTTAGATTCTCATAGGAGCACTGGTCCCTGATGCCAAAAAAACTGGGGATTGCTGACTTATACCACATGAAGTCAAAAAGGGTTAGTAACAAATTTAAGACTTTCAACAATAAAATAATGAAAAAAAATATTTATGCTCAAAACATCAAGAGTGAAACAGACTGTGCAATCTTATAACACTACGGAAGTATTCAGAAAATCTAGAAAGCAGTATGAATCTATCAGAGTAATACATTAGAAATAAGAACTAAGTTTTCATTCAGACCAACTAGTAATATGTGATATGAAGCAACACAAGAATAAAAAATCATTCTCCCTACACGAGAATGGAAAAGCTAGACTACTTTCCTTGAAACTGTCAACACCTGAAAAACACTTTCACTCAAAACTTTGGGTCCTCTTTATTCTTCTCAAATAATTAAACACTGCAGAAAAAATAAAAATTCAATACACATATTTTAAAGAGATGAAATAGACTTAAAGAGGAATATTATTCAGATTACCTTAGACTCAAAAGTTTGATGAAAAGTTTTGTTCAAGAGAGATCTATGATAAATACAATTTTGATATACTGCATATATATGCCTTAAATGAGAAACTAATTAGAAATGCAAATATTTTTTTCTATTCCACAAGAACCGTTCTGGTCCTAACTGTAAATCTCTAAAATGCAAATCTACAAACTTCTTATTTTGAACACATTCAATATTTTGTAGAAGATACCAAAGCATGTAAAGTTTCCTTTACATGCCTAACTTTTTGTAATAGTTTTATTACAATTTCTAATAATGAAATGAGCACTCCAATTTACTCAACATATAAATATTTTAACATTAATTACAATACCAATAATTTAACATGAGAAAAACCAGCCCTGAAAAAGTGGCTCTGAAACCACTGTTATGCACTACAGGAGAGTTAATTTACACACACGACTTATTAAGCATTTATAAAACACATTTATATTTTCCAAGTGCTTCACGATTATTTTTATTAGCTGATTCTAATCCAAAACAATCCATGAAAAACTTTAAAGGAGGAACCTCAGACGAGAGAATAATTAAAAAAATTTTTTTTACTCTAGAGGAAATAACACCATTCTCTTTAATATGCTAGATCCTTCTAATCACCTTTCATACGCAATATGAATTTAGCAAAGTTGTTAATACTGTGAAAAATATCAAGAAAATATTGTATTGAATTCTCTGGAACAAATCACTTGGCTGCTTAAACACTTCTAAGTACTTGGGACTAACCAGTATATTTCATTACACAGACACACTGTAAGAAAGTAAAATTCACCCAAATGCCAAACTTAAAGTGACTAAATATAAAGGTGTTATTTTTCACACTTGCTAAAAAAAAAAATTTTTTTTAAAGGGTGAATCAAAGAAGCTCATCGAACAAGCTTAAAGTCAGGTCCTGGAATAAAGAGGCAGGTCCGCTACAAAAAGTAGAACCCAGCTAAAAGCAGTGTAAAGAGGAAGTCCTGGAAGAAGAATCTGCTGCTCAGCATATTCAGTCAATACATCTTTCGGCTGATATTGGTTCGAACCAGAACTAGTGGTTTAATCAGCGCCTCTATGAGTACCAGCAAAGGATCACATCCAATGTTTTGGTAAAAACTTGAGCCAATGCTAGGTGTGGAGCACAGTTCCTTCCCTGACCCATTTAAACATGCCCATTTCTTTTATCTTGGTGTTACATCTTAATGAGAAAAAAACTAAACCACTACCCAGAGCGCAGTTTGTCTGCGGAGCTGTCCTAACCCCAGGTCTCTTTATCAGAACCCATAAACATAATTCAATTCACGAGTCAGAGCTCGACTCTTCAAACGGCTAACAGCCCTAGCCGGTTAATCAAATACTTTTTCATCCCCCGCCTATCTCCCGGGGCCAATTCCGTGGCCCACATCCCTATGCCCTGCACAGAGCCCCAAACTCTGCTCCCCCACTACACTTCCGCCCCGGTGACTACCCAGTTAACCTTCACCCCAGCCCCCACCCCATCTTTGTCTCGCTACCCCAAACACACCACCTCAACGTCTGCCCATTCCCAACCGCCTCAGCCCTTCCCCTCCCGCTGGCTCCCATCCTTCGGGTCTCTCCCCACCCCCAGACCCCCACCCCAGGCCTCGTCACCCCAGCTCTCCTCCCCACCAGCCTCCCATGACACGTCCCCTCCCCCAGCTTCCTCCGTCCCTTCCTTCTCCTCCCTCGGTCCCTCCGCCCACCCCTGCCCCGCGGGGCGTCCGCGGGCCTTTCACCTTGTCCATGAGCTTCCAGCACTTCTCCACCATCTTCTTGTCCACAGCCCCGGGCGGGTGGGGGCTGAGGTGGTGGTGGTGGTGGTGGTGGTGGTGGTGGTGCGGCTGGAAGGCGTCCTTCATGAGCCCGATCAGGCCGCCGGAGCCCGAGCCCCCGGAGCCGCCGCCGCCCCCGGGCCCAGAGCTCTTCTTCACGTTGCCGGCCATGGCACGGGGACTGTCGGGGGCCCAGCGGCGTGCGCCGGCTCCACTCAGCTGCGAGCGAGGAAGAAGAGGGCGCGAGGGAGGGGCCTCGCCCAGCCGCCGCCGCCGCCGCCGCCGCCGCCGGCTGTCCGGGCGGAGGGAGGGACGGCCACGGGGAGGGGAGGGGGCGGCGCGGGGAGGGCGGCTCCGGCGGGCGCGCCCCTTCCGAAGGCGCGAGCGCGCGCGGGGGTGGAGGGGCGCGCCGGGCTCAGGGAGGCGGGACGCCCCGTCGGTGCTGGGGAGCGACCCCTCCGGAGCGACCCCCAGCAGAGCGACGAACGCCCGGAGGGCCGCGGCCAAGCTTCCGCGCCGCCGCCCGGAGCCCCGCCCCCAGGGGCAGGCGGAGGCGGGGCCCTGCGGCGCCTTCGCGCCTGCGCCCTCTGCGGAGGCGCGGCCGGGGGCGGGGCCTCGCGCGGCGTCTGCGCACCGGGCGGAAGCCGAGCGCCGCGTTGACCTGGGTCCTGTAATCTGGCCTCCGAGCGTGGGCTGTTGGACCGTTTGGGACAGGTGGCCATAGAGAGAGCTTTAACGTCGAGTCTTTTCCCCACCCCGGACAAATGAAGAAATTGAGCTTAAAGTTATTTGCTTCTTAGCATTGTGAGAGAAAATGGGAAGTTACCTCCCTACCCCATGGTTTTAAACTCTTCACGAAGTCTGTACCAAGAGCAGGAGTGTCAGTGCTGCAGGTTGTTCGAACCTGATCAGACCCCAGAAAGGCTTGAGACACTCAGGCCGTGAGCTCTTCTTCCAGGCCCTTTGACCTCTGAAAACAAAACACTTCCCCTTTCTTTACCTTCTGAACACTAGTTCCTTTTCTGGGAATTGAGTGTGCACTTCAGATTTCCCTGTTCAGCGCATTGCACCGCAGCCTGGCGCCACCAGCAGCAGGCCCTTACCACAGAAACTGTAAAACAGCTCTGACTGAGACCCCTAGCCAGAGGGATATTTGAACAGAATGCAGTTCCCAGTCACTTCTACTTCCCTAATCTAAAAGTTCTGCTGGAAGAACTCTGAAAAAAAAGGAACTTCTCTCCCAAAGAAGGAAGTGCCCTGCCCTAATTTGCTAATTCTGAGCCTCAGCTTTGGGAGTTTGCAAACCCTAGTGCGTCAATAAGCTCAGTTTGGCTTTAAATCCCCTGCTTGGCTCTTCCACAAAGCCCTTGACAGATTAGAGAATTAAGTTTATTGAGTACTTCTATAAGAGGGGAAGAAATATCCGTGAACTCAAAGACCCTTCAAGCCAGACATCCTTCTGGTTTTGCAATTTAGTGGCCTTTTAAGTCAACATTATCATTTCCTATCAATAGAACATCCTTTAATCAGTTCCTACCTAGAAAGAGTTATGACTCTCTCTCAAGGAAAAATGTAGGCAAAACTCTTAGATTATGGTCAAAATTTAACATCCCTAGTGCTACTGTCCTAGTTGCAGGCCCTCATTTTCTCTTCCCTGGTCAACTGAAACTTTTTCTCACTGGTTGTCCTGCTGCCTCCAATCCATCCTGCCACCAGACTAGGTAGGCTTCTTAAAGTATAGTTTTGATAGCATCACAAAAAAACTTTACACTCCCCCTTTCTCCTGATTGAAGTTAACAGTCATGATCTAATTTCAAACTACCTTGTAGGTTTACTCTATTCCAATACATATATCCTAGGCTGAGTGACTACCAAGTCACAGAATATCACAATTCTTTTTTTCATAATCATTACTCAAAGCATCCTGTCTGCCCTAAAGTGTTTTATTAAAATCCAATCCACTCTTAAAAACTCTACCCAAATACTGTCCTCCTTACCAGACATTCCAGCTAGAAATAATCCTTCCCTCCTCTAAATTTTCATAACTATTTGTTTCTTACACATGCCACACATTAATTTCTGCTATACTATCTTATTGGCTTTGGCATCAGACAGATGCCAAAGGTACACAAGGGTATTTTTTTTCCCTCGTAGTCAAATCCTAGATTTAATGGAGTATAGGATTGGATTGTTGGTTACAATGTCATTCTCATTCCTGGGTTATTCTAGAGCTACCTCATTTTGTATCACATCATGTAACATGTGGCACTTTTCTTATTCTATTTCACCTTCACCTCAAACCACATCCTCATTCTTCACCTGAAAGTCAGTTGACTGAACATATTTGAAAAGTAAATGCTCTTCTGAGACATGATATGTTGTTTGTATTTTGTAATCTCTGTCTTCAATTTGTTATTCCATGCATCAGCAAATGGAGACACTAATCATTTCATAGAAAATATTTCCAAACAGGCTTCCAGCTTAGAAGAACTGGGACAGTTCTACTGCATTCCTAGGAAGGGAGAGAGGGTTTTGAAGGAAGAATAATGAAAAACATGCTTCAAGAAAAAAAAGTATTCTCCATATTTGGAAAAAGTGAAGATTATCTGAGGCAATCACAACTGTAAGCACCTGGAAGGATAACCCTGGTTCTTTTCTTCACTCTGTAAAATGTCCAAAAGGTCAGAGAAATGCCCTGTAGTCATGAAGGTGACAAATCAACATGAATCATCAGCCTCTGCTTGAATCTGCCTGATTCCCAAAGGAAGGATTTTTTATTCCCAGATTCCATCTCTATTTCTTCAGATCTGCTCCTAACAAAAGACCAAAATGTTGCAGGGGACAGAGATAGAAATAGCTAAAGAAGGAGTCTAAGGTTCCCTTAATCCACAAAGGGAAGAGTCCTAAAGTTTCTGCTGCTTTCATTATAGCAAGTAAGGTGCCCATAGATTCAAGTGGCAGAGAGATGACAAGTCTCCCAACAAGTGCAAGTCGTTCATCATACTCCCTTTCCAAAATTTGTTTTTCCAACCATCCATGACTTCAGGACGATGCTAGGAAGTACCCCCAAGAGAGAGCACCTCCAACATTGTCGTATAAATAATTTAAGTAGAAAAATTTGAGACTCCAGAGAAGGTCAAGGAAGTCCACTAGAGGGAGCCCCAACCAATCAACACAGCCCAGAGTTGAAGTAGTTTCTCAGCACTAGTCTAAAAATCAACCACATAAGGGAATAAAAGAAGAAAAGGAATAAATTAAGTCACCATGAAAGAAAATAGCCCTGTAAATCCTCAGTTAAAACCCAGGCCTTTCAGAATTTACAAAATCAAAGATTTAGATATATCAGGAAACAAAGTTAAATGGTTTGCCGAAAGTTTACATATCCAGAGGGAGGGACTAGAATTCACAGCTCTTGTCTCTAACTAGTGCAGTTGCTTCTACTCACCCACCCCTCTAGATGAGCACCCTAGAGTCCATGCATCCACCTCTCCTCTGTGTCTCATTTCTCTCAAGTGAGAAACTTTCTGATCTACCTTCTCCTGCATGTCTTTCCCTCATGACCATTAAATGCTTTCCTGAAGGGATCTTCAGTTTTTTAAACCTAATAATGTAATTTTGCTAATGAGACCTAGGGACATAAATTGTCCCCAATGGCTACTATCAGTCCTTTTCCTCTGTATCAATACAACAACATTATTTCTGACGTGTAAATGTCATATGTAAGTCTCCAATTGCAGGCAGTGAGAGCTACATGGAAGTGAATCATAGCTAATTGGCTCTAAAGCTCTTTCTCTTCAAACTATATTTGGATTTGGGATTGGGAGAGAATTCGCCCTCTGAGATCTTGGTATTTTAATCTTTATACTTAGCCTACTCCACCTTCCTATGAACTCCTGTGTTTTCCAGTTGCCTGGACTACTACATGTAGTCTCTGGAAACCCAAACTTCCAGTTCTCAGTCCTGCCCCTGAAGAAAATCTGCCACCTTGGATTGGCTCCCAGAAACCCAGTCTCCTCCTCAAGCTCCTAGCTGGTTGGTCTTTTCTCTGCTCCTCCCCATGAGTGGTCACTCTACTGGGAGACACAAGAGAGGCAAGAGACTCCTATAGGAAGGACAAGTCAGGGTAAGGATAATGTGAAAAGGGAAGGGACCAAGTACTGAGATTTATTTTTTCCAAAAGAGGGTTGAGAGGAGTGATTGCTGTACTTAGAGCTTGACAGGAAGAAACAGCTCCATCCTCCCCTTGACCTCAGCCTTGCCTAAGGTTCTGAGGAGATCAAGTATAGAAGCTTCTAGAAAGTATGAGAGACAGATTTGGAGACTAGAACTCTAACTCCCCTGGGATTCCTGGTTCAGTCTAGGGATCAGGAAAGCATCTCCATGTCCAGACCTAAATATAAGTCCCCTCCCTTCCCTAGGACAGCAAAAAGATGCCACCTAAGACTAAAGGAAAAAGGATGAAAGCTGGGGCACAGAAGAAGAAAAAGAATGCAGGTGCTGGTGAGTCAGAGTGGTTGGAGGTGAGTGCCCCTGCTTCTCCATGTTCTGGCTCCAAGAGCAAGCAGAGGTACTCCAGAGAAAAGTTAGCCGTCTGCATGACAAGACGAATCTTTCTTGACCCTCCCCCTCCACCTCCTCATATGCAGAGTCCAAGGAGCTAGGAAAGTGGGAAAATTGGTACCTGACCCTCCCTTGAGATCCTTTGGCTCTGTCTTCCTTATATGTTCATTACACATATTTTGAGAACCTACTATGTACTGGACAATGAGGACACAGTGGTGAACTCAGTAGATTCTGCCATCAGAGATACCTTGTTTAGAGTCCTCAGATCTCTTGCAAGAAGAAAGTCCAAGTACGGGATGAGGATGGGAGGAGAGTAAGGAAGTCTGAGAACACAAGCTGAGGCTCTGTCAACTTGCCAGGGCAGATGTGGAGGCCAAATCCATGCACGAGCTGACAGTGTTGGAAAAGGAGTTGCTGCAAGATCATTTGGGTAAGAAAAATGGAAGCTCTGGGGGCACTAGAGGTAGGTCAATGGGGGCATTTCTGTATCCTTGGAGGGTTGGAGCTATGGTGGGGGGCTAAGCCGACCTCTAACCATCCATCTCCTAGTAAAAAAATTGTCATAAATTAGGATTGTGAAGAACGGGTGTACAGTGAAGGGTAATGAGCCAGAATCTATAGGGAGTTATTGCTTTTTAGTAATGAATGAGAATTAGAGTCTGGAAGCCTGCTGCCAGGATTCCAGAAGTGGGCAGAGCCCATCAAGCCCATGGGGGCTATTCAGTAGGGTCCCCAGCCAGTGCTGAGAGCTGCTCTGGCACTATTCACAGGTCTGCGGAGGGATGAGGCCCGCCAAGCCAAGGCTTCTACAGAAGAGCTGAAGCAAAGGTTGCAAGGGCTGGAGGTGGAACTGGAAGGGGCTCGAAGTGAAGGGAAGGCCATATATGCAGGTGTGTGGCAGTCAAGCAGGTAGGCAAGAGACAGGGGCCTGGAGGAGGACAACCAAGAGGGCCAGAGAATACAAGGAAGGGAAACAAGAAGGACTTTCATCTGCCATGCCTAGTCTCAGCCTTCCCAGCACAGCACCAGGCAGGAACCTGAAGGAAGGAAAAGGTGGCATCTAAGATTCCAGGCAGGGACCTTCCAGGGTGTCTGATGCCATGCTGTTAATGCTTTATGGGTTACAAAATGCAGTCATAACCTTGGTCTTATTCATCCCATGGGAGTGAGTAGGAAGAAGGGCTATAATCCCTATCCTGAGCTGGCATGGGGGAAGAGGGTCTGGTTTCCTAGCTCATCTCCAGATTTTCAGGGTCTCCCAGCTCCTCAGAATCACCACGAGAACCAAGAAGGCCTTTATGCTTCTGTACCACTGGACTGAGCAGAGTCCCACACACCTACAATTTCTCTTCCTTTCTCCACCGCTCCATCCCCACTGGGTCTGTGGCTGCCCACCGCCCCCACCACAGAGATGAGTCGTCAGTGCTGGGCCCTGCAGGAGAAGATGGAAACTCGTAGCAGGCAGCTGGAGCAAGAAGTGAGGGGCCTTCAGGTGCAACTAGGTAGGCTTCCCACCCTCTAAGCCCTTTCTCTCCAAGGATCACTGAGGGGGTCCCACCTGAAGGGGTGGAATTTAGGTCCTTCTCTAGAAAACTGCAAGCTAAGCTCTTGTATCATTTTCCCCACTGACACTCCCACCACTGAGGATTGGAACAGAGGGTTCAGAATAGCAAAAATCGTAAGTCATCTTAAGATTTTTAAAAAGTCCTAAGAAGACATAAGTCTCTCACCCCATTTCCCCCTCTCAATAGTCTCTCCGAATCCAGTTCTTCCCCACCCCTGCCATGTCTCTTATAAGCAAAACATATTTCTTCTTAGTTTAGCTGATTTTTACAACAAAACTAATGGAAAATATTTAACTTATTTACTTCCATATCTTCAAGGCTTAGAGCATGGTAGATCTTAAATAACTATTTGCTAAATAAATGAATAATAAAATAAGCAAATATATCCAAATAAGCAAACATTAAAAAATAGGAAGTTTTTGTTTTCTTCCCTCTTGGTTTCACTCTACCAAGTGAAACACAAGATTTTTCACTACTTTGGCCTCAAAAGTTTACTTATTCTAAAATATTTTGCTTTTGTTTGGCTATTGTTATTCGAGTTGCTTATCTGCCATGCAGACCCTGAGTTCTTTTCCTAATCTTTGCCTTATCTCAAATTTAAATGAAATCAATACTTATTGAGCATTTCCCATATATTAGGTGTTTTCCCATACATTATCACATTTAACTCACACAGCAATCCTATAAATATGTGACATTCTCTCTTTAAAGATTAAGAAACTGAGGCTCAGAGAGAAACATGCCCTATGTTACATAGGTAGTAACAACCAGATTTGGGACCCAGATTTCTTGTCCCAAGCCTGCTACTATTTCTACTATACCGTAATGGTATTTCAATTTTTTACAAGAATTTTGGGAACGTTGACAACCCTGGGGTAGTCTAGAATGATCTCATTTATGTTCTACTTTTTGGGTACCTTTGGAGATTCTGTTCAAGGGTAGAGTTCCACCATCCCATCCTCTTTCATCCTCTGCCCCCCCATCCCTCGCCCCCCAGAGACATGCCAGAGGGAGGCTGAGGCTGCACAGAGAGAGGCAAAGCAGGCCCTCAGTGAGCGGGACCAGACTCTGGCTCAGCTTCGGACCCATGCAGCAGACATGGAGGCCAAGTATGAGGAAATATTACATGTAAGCACCACCCTCTGAAGCCAATCATCCCAGTACCCATCACTCCCCCATCACCATAAACCCTAACTAGTGTGACAATGACAGAGGAGAATAAGCATCTCCACAGGGAACTCTGCTCTATCTTGAGGGACAGACAGCCAGGGAATGAAACCATGCTCACCCACTAAGGATAAGGATTTTAAGGAAACACTGGTAAACAGACAGACCAACCCGGGGCACCCTTCACCTTGCCCTCTCCCTTCCTGGGGCCTAATGCTTGGTGTCTACAGGGCAGCCTGGACCAGCTCTTGGCTAAGCTGGCAAGAGTGCCATCAAGCCTCAGTGGGATGGGGCTGTGCTGAGACTACATGCCAGGCACAAAGAGCAGCTCTGCCAATTTGGACTCAATCCCCTGGATCTTTGAGGCTGCAAGCATATAGTCTCTGGGGCTCTCTGAGGCCCCAGCAATAAAGCTGTCCTGATGTAGAAGTCAATGGAAATTTGGTTGGCTTTTTGGCAAAGATGAGTGCCTCTCATGAGAAAATCTCAGTTCTGAGCTGACTCATTAGCCTGAAGGCTGAATGATAGAAGAGAAAATTGACAAGGTCTCAACTTTTCCTAGAGAAAGTGGGTCCTACCCTTTGGACCTGGGGCCTTTTTGGGTCTCTTTGAACCACTGCCTCCTACCCCCTCCCACACAAATACAGGCAGCCAGATTTCTGGGGAAAGGCCATTTCTATGATGGACCAACAGTGATCAGGCACCAGCCCCCACCCTGAGGTGTCCACAGAGGTAAGGTGTAACTGGTCTCCAAACCCTTGTCAATATATCCAAGAGTCCTGGAGTCATGCCTCAGGAAAGTTCCAGATGGCTTCGATCCTAAAGGGCCAATAGCCCACATATAAAGGGAAAACTCTTTATTTCTCTATTCTACTACAATACTCTCAGTATTACTTTACTTCTGGCCACCAAATATGTAGGGGTTTCCCCACACCTAGCCATTCTCCAACTCTTCTGTGGACACCAGCTTGGTGTCCTACAATTTAACTCAATTCTTACACTATCTACCTAGAGATCCCATAGGTTAATGACTCATTGCCACAATACACCAGTCCCAACCCCAGGTTGTCATCTGTGCTTCTGACCAACTGGCTATAAATCAGAGGTTGTTCAGGTTCTATCATTTGCTAGAGCAGCTCACAGAACTCAGAGAAACAGTTTCCATACTCGATTACCAGTTTATTATAAAGGATACAACTCAGGAACAGCCAGATGGAAGAGATGCCTAGGGTAGGACATGTGCATGGAAGCTTCCGCCCTCTCCAGGTGTGCCACCCTCCCAGCATCTCCACACGTTTGGCAATCTGGAAGTTCTCTGAACCTAGTCCTCTTGGATTTTTATGGAGGCTTCATTATATAAGCATATTAATTAAACCATTGGTCATTAGTGATTAATTCAACCTCCAGCCCCCCCACTCACAGGAGGCCAGGGTGGGGTTGGTTCCCTTGGCAACCTGCCCCCAATCCTTAGGTACTTCCAAAGTCACCTCATCAACAAAATTAGGTGTGGTTAAAGACCTTTTTACAAATAACAAAAGAACCCTTTATGACTCTTATTACTTAGAAAATTCCAAGGGTTTTAGGGACTCTGTGCCAGGAATGTGAATGAAGGCCAAATATATACTTATTATAAATCACAAAAGTATACCACTCATCTCAGCCAGAATTTCATCCTTAGGGCACAGCTCACAAAGCTCCCACATGGCTTCCTCTGAAGTCAGAGGGGAAGCTACCTATTGGGCCCACCTGAGGCCCCTGAACATACCCTCTTCTGGGAGTTGGGCCCAATGAAAGGAAGGGAGAAGGGAGACTCTGGGAAAGCCTGTGATTGATTGTCCAGAGTCCTAGAGGTCCAGTTTCTGACTTAAGGAGAATAGATCAGCTCCTACCACCTCAGGCTGGAGAGTGAAGATAGGAAAGCCAATGGGTAGGTCTGTGCCAAGGAGGGGAGTGCTACAGCAGATCTGAAGCTAGAGCCCAGTCCTAAGCAGAGAGAGAAAGGAGAAGGTCATTCAAAGACTAGAAGAGTTCCTTTTCCCTGCCCCCACCTGCACTGGAATGCCCAGGAATGGAACTTGTTCCATAGGTCCTTCTGTCCCCACCGACTATAGCTAAAGTCCCAACCAGCGTGCCCCACCATGCTTCACCCTGCAGCCCTCCTGCTCTGCCCACCTCTCTAGTTTCCCTCTGCCCTACTCTGGTCGCTCACAGTCCTTCTGTCTCTTCCTCACCTCTCCAGCCCCTGGGGGAATCCAAGCTTCTAAGCCCTGAGGAGACCTGGTCACCAGCTTCAAGCACAGAGGTGGCTCAGCCTCCGACAGTTGCTGAAGCCTCTCCAGGTCATTCTCTCCACCCACAGAATACCCGTTCACCTCCAGAATCACATCTCCCTTTTGCAGCCCTGCCCGGGCAGCTGAGCCTCCTAGGGTCACCTGTGGCATAAGGGGTGGGAAGAGGGGTGTGGAAAGGTTGGATACAGAACACAGAACACCATGGAAAAAATTTCTGGTTGCTCTAAGGCTCTGTGAGAGAAGCAGAGGAAGACTCATTGGGAGGCAAATATTGATAGGATCCATGGCCCATGGGAGCATCAGTCACCTGGGAGATGAAGACACATCGCCCACTGGCCACATAACTGAGTTGGAAGCCATAGCCACCACCAGGCCCAGGGTAAAGAAAGCACTGGCGGGAGCCACATGGGACAGGAGGCACAGCTGTATCTTCAACTGGAGGGTCCTTGGTCTCAACCAGAGAGGCTAAGGAGGTATCCTGGAGAGAGTGAGGAGCCTCTGTGCTCTCGAGGAAGAGGAGCGGGGACAAGCGAACCTGGAAGGAGGCAGATTAAACAAACCTGTTGCTTCTCCCTCCACCTGAGCCCTGCTCTATTCCTGCCCCCACCCTAACCCTTGTCCCTCTCTTCGCACCATGCTGAAGAAGCGGTCAGCCTCAGGGTCGACGACAGTGAGGGAGACATAGGAGCCCTGTGCCCGGATCCTGGAAACCGTCTCCTCATGGCCCAGCCCCTCCACACTCTCCCCAGCCACAGCCACCAGCCGGTCTCCAGCCTTCATCCCGGCCCTCTCAGCTGGCAGTCCTGGGTCCACCTCCCACAGGAACTGCCCTAGAACATAGACATCCTCACTGCTCCTCCTCCACTTACCCCCAGTGCCAGCCGAGGCCATCATGTGCACACCGGGGAACTGACCAGGGGTACGAAGGGGAAGGTGACCCAGAGCTGGGGCTCAGACAAGGACATCACTCATGCACTGAGAAGTGTGTGTATACACACACACACATATCTACTTGTGTGCCCACTCCAAGGCCCACCTTCCCTACCCACCCCCAGGGCTTCCACTCACCAAGGTGACCTCCAAGGCCCTTCTCCTCCCGGAGCAGGAACCCGAATCCCTGGGGTCCTTTCTCTAGGTGCAGACAGCGGGGCTTGGTGGGAAGTGCCCAGCCCTCTGCCAGGGGTGCAGCGAGAGGCATTCTCAGCTGGTGACACTGTTCCTCCACCTCTGGCCCTGCCACAAGCAGGGTCACCTGCTCTCCACTCTGCCAAAGCTGTGGGGACCCAGCAGGGCCTCAGCGTCAACTACTTGGGAGGGTAGAGGTGGGCACCTCCTCACAGCCCCTCTTTCCAGGCCTAGAAATGAGGCACTAAAGGTAGGGGAGAGAAGGGCCTAGCACAAACTGTAAATGAAAGGATGGTAATGGAGGCACAAGTTCAGATCAGGGCATTAGGTGCTTGGTGGAGGAGTCTGCTTCCTGAGGCAGGGGCCCCAGGCCAAGAAGGGCATGGGAGGAATGGGGAAGCAGGCAGCCATACCTTCCTGCTGAGTTGGTTTTGGGTGAAGTTCTCCACACTGACCCCATTCACTTCTAAGAGTCGGGCCCCAGGGGGCACCCCTGCCCGCTCAGCTGCTCCTCCAGTACTCAGCACCAACCAGAAAGAACCCCGATGTTCTGGAAGCCAAAAAAAGAAAAGTATTAGTCCCCTGGCTGCCGGAAGCAGGGCTGAGATCCCTCTCTTGACCTCCCTCCTGAACTTCTAAGCTTACTGTGAGCGACACTAAAGCCAAAGCCACCTTCATCTTTCACTATGTGGCACAGCCGTGGCCTGACCCCTGGGCCAAGGATAGGACAGAGGCGGGCACCGTTCCCCCGCTGAACTCGGACCATGTCGTGCACGTGCTTCGCCAGAACTGTCAGCAATACCCGAGGACCACTGGCCCGGATACAGCGTACCACCTAAACAGAGGGCAAATCCAGGGAGGCTGAGCCAGCCCCTCGTCAATGGAATCCACACTTTTCACCGTGTGGATCAGCTCCCTAGATGCCTTCAGTAAACTATTCCAACCTGGACACCCTTAAATTCTGGGAGGTGGGGGAGGCTGAGGCTTGGGTCCTATCCCTGTATACCTGGGGAGACGACCCCAGCTTCTCTCTCCCTGAGTTGCTATGGAACATTCTCCTATACCACGAACAGTCCCAGCCCAACCTTACCACCTCAGAGTCTTCGTGTTCCACGATATGGTTATTCACCCCCAGGATCCGATCTCCTTCCCGCAGACCCTGGCGCTGGGCAGAGGTGCCAGGCTCCACCCTGCACACCGCATGCCTGGCCCCACCCAGCTCCTGCTGTATGTGGAAGCCAAAACTCCTGCCCTCCTCTTTGCTCAGCAGACAGAATCGAGGCCGCTCCAAGCTCCAGAGATCTGGAGGGGGAGGTAGGCAGCACAAAAGGTAGAGGAGGAGGAATGTGGCCCAAGTACAAGTCAACTTGTGCCTGCCAGATCCTGCCCCCTTGATAGAGCACCATGTGGGTGTTGAGCAGTGGGGCCAAACACTGTGTGGGTAGAGTGGCTAGGATGGAAGGAAAGGCCTGGTCCCCTCCTCTGCCCCATAGTTACTACCAACCAAGGCTGTTTTCAGAGGGAGACAGAGTGAGTGGTTACCAAGGAGATGGAAGTACTGCATGGCACCCTGATGTCTCTGGGGAAGGGGAATGGTTGCCCAGGCGGTGAGGGAGTTACCAGAGGGGTCTTGGTCTTCGGCCAGGGACAGGACAGGATTATCAATGCCCAGCTTCGGGTTAAACTCAAACTTCCTGCAAGGAGGTCCCCAACTCTACTTGAGGTGCTAAGGGCAGCTGAAGAGCTTCCCCACCTTCAAGTCCCTCCTTCCCTTGCCCCCACCATTCATAGTATACTACTTACAGAGTTAATGAGGCCATGTCCTGGAGATCTGCTGGGCAAAGCGGTGAGGGGAAGAGAGGTGTATTATGGCTCTCCCCAAACCCCTTTTCCATGGTTAACTCAAAGAACTTGGGGGAACCCCCAAACTCAGGACTTACCCGCTTTGTTTTGCTCCAAAAGGGTCTTCCCTTCCCCTCCCCCCAGGCCATGGCACAGAAATCTGAGCATATCAGTACACGGCGTGGACCAGGAAAACGGACATATCAACTCACCTCTCCTGAATTCCAGCCATCAAGGCTCCAAGCCCTAAAACCTGGTCCTAAAACCTCAGCCTCCCAACCTGCCCTCTGACAGCCCTAAAGTTCCCTCCAGAAGATTTCTCCCGGCTTCCTACCTGCAGCTGACTCCATAGTTGGATCAAGGACTCAGTGCTCAGGGTAGGGACAAGGTCCATCGAAACCAGCTGACCCTCCCACTTACGTCCCCACATCCGCCTCCTTGAAGACGCTGCCTTGAAAGCAGTGGGGGTAATGGTTAACAGAGGAGATTCTTAACCCTGGAGAAGCATGCATGTTCCTCCGGCCCCAATCCCTGGGCCCCAACTCCTCCAGAATTTCTGTTGCTGTCCCAGCTCCCCATATGTGCAGAGGAAAGTATACTGTCCAAACCTAGGGTAAGTACGTATGAACAGGGTGACAGAAGTCCTACGACCCCGCATGGCAGACCCATACCCTAGTATCTTCTTCCCAGCCCTTACTGCTTCTGAACCTAGTACCTAAGAACAACCTGTAACAAAAAGTGGTCAGTAGTTAAGCAGAATGACCAAAAAAGTACCCTTTGTTGAAAGCACCAGTCAAGGAAGAGGCAACAGTTAGGTAGAAGATACAGTTTTTAATAGCACCAATTGGCGCACATGTCCCTCAGGGCCACTGAGCATGGGTACCATTGAGGTTAAGGGGAGCATGAGGCTGAGGAGCAAGTGGCTACACAGGGTCCACAGAAAGCATAAAGGCAGGAAGTAGAAGCCCTACAACACAACAAGACAGTAACAACACCCTTGGCAAGGCAGACTAAGAAGTGCACCCCCTGGTGGCACAGAGGCTCCTTGAGAGGAGAGAGAGGCAAGGTTGGTGGTGGTGCTACAGGGCAATTTGGCTACCGAAATGCCATATCCTCTGGACTTTCTAGCCCAAGGGAAAGGAGGCATGTTCCATGACTCTGGAAATTCCTGACTTGAAAGCACTGGTTGGACATGTTCCAGGAGGGCCGTTGGCACAGCTGTGCCCATTCCTTTGCCTCCAACCCCGAAGGGATCTTTCTAGAAGTAGCAGTATAAGCGAGGAGGCCAGAGGGAAAGGGCTTGGGGCCAGGGTTCACACAGCTAGGTGCTTGCTGCCACTATCTCAGCTTCCAGGGCCTCCCAACTGTTCCAGTAGGGCCCTGACTTCGCCCTCCACTCGAAGCAGCTGGGCCTTGCGCCAAGGATTAAGGGTGGCTCCTCGGTTATCTTCCAGATCCCGCAGCAGTAGCTCAAGGTGGCGCTGGACCCGGCCCCGATCCCAGCTGTTGAGGTTCCGCTGGACTTCACTGAGAATCACCGACCAGTACTCGGACACTGCTGTCCCCTCTGTCAGTGATACCACTACTCGGGCACTGCCTTCAGCAGTGCTCCCCAAGTCCCGCAGGACCTGGCGGCCCTCTGAGCTCAGCTCATTGAAGTAGAGGCTAGCAGGAAAGAGAAGAGTAGGTGTCATTCAGCAAGGCTCTGAGGAGGGGCAGAGGGTGGTGTGTGGACAAAGAGTGAAGGGGTTTCACAACTCAGTCCCTGGCTATGGGTTATAATAGGGTGTGTCTACAATAAGCCAGAGGTGGAGGGTAGTGACCAGTGGGAGACAGGGATGACACTAGGATTTAGTAGGACCAGGGACAGTAGGAGTGGGGGCCACCAGGACCATAGGAGAAAATGGTAGTAGAAAATCAGGGCAGGGTAAGGGCTAAACATAGAAGGTGGGTTGGCTCAGAAGCAGGTTAACAAGCATCAAGTCAGAAGCCAAGAGAGAACAGGCCCAGACCCACTCCCTAGAGAGAAAAAGCACAGTGGAGAGAGGGAAGGAAAACTGAGGCTGGAGAACAGGGTCAGGCTGCAGAAAGGCAATGACCAGGGAGTGTGACAAGACTCACTGCAACAGCTCCAGAGAAGGGTGCTCCCAGGCAGCCTTAGCCAGAGCCAGGGCTGCTGTGTCACCAGCGCCATTGTAGGCGACGTTCAGCTCCTGTAGCTGTTGGTTAAGGTCCAGTTGGGTGGCCAGCAGCACCAGGCCCTCATCCCCAAGA
The DNA here is from genome assembly GCA_030015415.1 of Cynopterus sphinx. NCBI lineage: Eukaryota > Metazoa > Chordata > Mammalia > Chiroptera > Pteropodidae > Cynopterus > Cynopterus sphinx. The sequence goes on along the minus strand of CM057390.1, from coordinate 35,005,641 downwards.
CCCGTGTGTAGCAGGGACAGGTGTGTCAGAGAGGTGTTTCCTGCTAGCCCCTCTACCAGAAGGGCCACACCTGCTGCCGTCAGTGGATTGTTGGACAGCCTACGGACACAAGCACCCCAATGTTAAAAGGGCCCATGGAAGACACCCTGTGCTTGGGCCAAAATGGTACACAGCCTGGGACAGAAACCAGCCTGGACTCAGAGAAATGCAGATCTAGGAGAAAAGGATGGAGGAATAGCAGTGTGGTACACTGCAGAGGGAGAAAGGGGTGGAAGCTGGCTTCTCCTCTCATCTCCCTCCTTCCGTTCTCCTTTACTGACTCCCTTGTCCTCTTCCTTTTCCTTGTTACCATTTCCCTTCTTCCTCCTTATCTCTCCTTCTCCCCAGACCCTGATGCCCCATCCTTCTTGCCCTCCTTTTTTCTCTCTTCATTCACCTCATTTATTCTAACCAGAAACCAGGAACCCAGAAGTTTGGGTTCCCAGTAAACCAGTCAATATTTTGGGAGCATCTATTGAGTGCCCATCATTAGGGGCATCCTTGTGAGGTATAAGGAAAATCCTGGGAGGAGATCAGGGACACTGTTACCAGGCAACCAGGCTGGGTATTATTCCACCCCCAAAACTCTCCCAGGCTAATTTTAGCCACATGAGAGGCTTTCTTAGCACCTGTTGCTGGTAGCATCTCACCCCACCCCCTCGCCCTACTGCTACTACTGGACCTAGAGGGCAGGACAGGACAAGACTCCCACCCCTTTTACTATACCATGAGTGGGCCTGTGCCAGGCATACTGAGTCAAGGGGCACATCCTTGACCTTAGCTGGCCATCAGAATGCCCAAAGCCTCCTTCCAGCCCACTCCCAGGGCACTCACCGCAGGGTGGTAATTTGGCACTGGTCATGCAGCAGCAAGTCTCGGAGGTCTCTGCAGGCCTCAGGGCCCAGGCTGTTGAGTTGTAAACTGGAGCAGAAGGTGCCAGAGGGGAGGTGAGAAACCAAGGAGGGAGTTCAGCATGGAGCTTGCCCACTCACTGGGCCCTTCTCATCATCCTGCTTCTTGCAGTCCACACTGCTCTCCCTTCTGTTGCTCTGTCACCTCCACCCTTACTAGACTTCTCCATCCCACCCCTTGGTCTTTCCTCAGTACCTTTGGTTTCCCTAGCACCTTCTCTTCTCACCTCTTCACCTCCAACCCTCTCCTTTCTTCATGCCTGTGCATGAGGTCCTCACCCCAACTTCCGGGCACGTAGGAAGACAGGCATGAGTGTGCGTATCCCAGCAGGGTCCAGCTGGCAGGAAGCCAAGTTCACTTCATCCAAGGCATGCCTTCCACTGCCCAGTACAGCTGCCACTACTGTGCACTTGAGGGGTGTCATGCGCACGCCTGCCAGGTTGAGCTGGCGCAGGGAGCTGAGCACCTCAGCAGAAAAACGCTGATTCTGGAACTCGTAGTGGAAGAAGAGGTGGTCAAGAAGCTCCGAAGGGGGCAGCACCTGCCGTCCCAGCTTGCCCAGCTTCTTCTTGATAGCCTGGGCATTCTCCAGGGCATCCAGGTTCTTGATGGGGCAGCCAAGCTGAGCCAGCATGGCCCGATTGTGAGCAGAGAGAAGCCCTCCCATGAAAATGGGGAAAAGCTCAAAGACCTCATCCTCAGGGGGCTCGTCTGGGTGGCGCCGGGGGCCCTCCACACCCAGGATACTGGCACCCATCTGGTCCAAGACATCGTCATTGTAGTAATCCTCCTCTCGGAACATCTCCAGCACCATGGCCTGGGCCACCGCTTCGCGGCTTTTGCCCACCACACGCCCAAACACTCGTGGAACCACCTAGGAAAGGAAGCAAGGGAAGGGCACTGCAGCTTCCCACATGCCTGCTCAGCTTCACATGCCTGCACAGCCTTCACAGCTCAGCTTAAGGTGTATATTCCCCAACTGCTCCAGCATTGTCTCTTGAACTCACAGCACGATTTATCTGATCATACTACTTTCCTGCTACAACACCTTCCCTGGCTTGCCACTGCCTGTGCAAAATATCAAACTTCATAATTTGGCCCCAATTTGATCTTTTCAGAGTCACCCTTCAACACTTGTCTCATGAACTTCAGACATAAATTCTTTGTTTTTTCCCAAACACCCCATACATTTTCAAGCCCAGGAGGTGGTGGGAAGGAATTAGCATATACTATTCAGTTAGTTTGGAACCAGGCTAGGTGTTATAAATACATTACCTTCACATCATCATCTGAACAAAGATGACTGAATTCACTCCTACTACTTCAAGACCCTGCAACATTTGGTCTCTGCCGACCACAGTGTTTTCACAGGCCTCTCACCCTCACTCTGCTTCTGTCCTCGCAGCTCACTCTCTCTTCCTCTTTTATACCAGTGCCAAGATTTCTCCTCCTTCAAAGTTGTATACTCTTCCTGAGGTGTTTACCCCCCAATTCTCCTGGCTAATCCTCCAGGAATCAGACTAAATGAGATTCCTGCACAGAGGCTTTCCTTATTCCTCCAACCCAGGTACCACATTATACACTCAGCATCTGAAACTTTGCTTTCCAGGCATTTACCATACTTTTTAATTACAAGGTTAACCTGACATGTTTGTGTTCAGACTGTATCATCAAAAAAGGCAGAAACCTGGGTTTTGTTGTTTTTCCCTCAGGATCTAACACACTGCCTGGCTCACAGCAGGCACTCAAATATTTGTTGAAGAAATGAATATTTGGGAGGCATGCAACATCATCTCCTGTCCTTGTAATGGTTCTAAAAAGAAAAGAGGGATCTCCTCCTCTGGCAGTGAGCCATGAGATTATTTTGCGGTGCCTCCTCCAATGTTTTGTTTTGTTTTTTTCTTTTCATAGGTGAAGTACCTGCTGTGAATGGTTTAGTGCCCCTCCCCCAACATTAATCTGGGGATGGAGCAAGAAAAATGTCACCCTGGGAAGCTGCATCAATAGGAGCAGGAAGAAGTAGATGGGACCAGTCTTTGGCTAGGCAACCCTTCTCCAAGGAAGGGCTTGGGAGTGTGGTGCTAATAATTTTGGTACACTAGCAAAGAATGGAGGGGCTTTCTGGATCCCATCAGGAGACCACAGCTTCTCATTGCAATTCAGATAAAGCAAGCACATCCTCAGAGGGGTGGGGTGGCCGCAGCAAAGGCCATTACCTCCTACTCAGAGGCAATAGTGTGAGAAGGGGTGGGCTGCCTGAGCCTGTTTTTATTTTTAACAATTAAATAGCACTTACTAGGTGCCAGGCCCTGAGGATGAATACATTTTATCCTCCTATTAGGCTGATGATATTGATTCTATTATTATTCCCATTTAAGAGATAAGAAGCCTGAGATACAGAGAGGTTAAACAACCTGTCCAAGGTCACAAGCTAGTAAATGGCAAAGCCTGGATTTGAACCCAGGTAGCTGCATCACTGAAACCTCATTCTTAACCCTTATGCTTTGCTACCTATGAAAAGGAAAACTTGTCAAAATTTTGCCAGCACCGACCACAGCTCTGCCTCCTCAAGACCAGTTACTAAAACATTCCTAGAGGGGACAAGGGTTACCTAGCAAGATACCATAGCTTAACAGTAACATCCACAAAGTATCAGTAAAGTTTGGCACAAAAAGCACAGGATCTGAATCATGAAACCTGGACTCAGATCCCAGCTATTCTATTTACTATCCAAGTGATCTTAGACAAGTTCCTAAGCTTCTGTGCACCTCAGATTCCTTATTTATAAAAAAGGATCATAACAGTATTTCATTTATAAGGCACCTGGCAGACATCAGCAGAGACTGGATCCTTCTTCCCCTCAAAAACTTAGCACAGCCCCCCTGCTCATAGCAGTTCTCAAGCCTGTAATTTGGTTTCTGGAGTGGACCTGCACCCCAGACAGACTGTCCTAAGCCAATTACCAGTGCATTTATTCTCCTGGTATAAATTAATAAAATGGCATCTGCTTTATAAACCTGTCTCTGTTGATTCAGTTAGGATGAGTCATCACTCCCAGAGTCTAATCACCTCTAGGGGAACAGATACAATTGAGTGTCTGGACCTGCAAAGCAGAGTATGGACCCTGAACTATAGTGACTCCTGCCTCCTAGCAACAAAGACTAGGAGAGCTGCAAAAGAAAACTGTTTTAGGGTTGTAAGATTATTATTAAAGTCCCCAAACCCTCGAATTCAGAGTCCAAGTCTTCCCCAACCTCTTGGCTTCTATCTCTCCCTTCTTTATACACCAATCCTACTAAAATCCAGATGGCCCTTATCCAAAACCAGAAACAAGAGGATTCATAGCTATGTATGAAGTAGCAGTAGGAGAGGAGCAAGGGGTGAATGGGGAACAGGGGGCTGATAGCCTAGGGTCCTGGGCTGTTACCTTAAGCAGGTTGAAGAGTAGAGGCAGGGCCCGCAGGGGCAGCAACTTGGCCACGATGCCCAGGACCAGGCTGACGTCCTCCCCGACACGGCCCACAAGCTCAGCCACTTCCTTGCCCACTTGCTGCAGAGCTGTCTTACGCAAACCTAACACAATGTAGAGGGCAGCCAGGTATTCCTGCATGGCAGGCACAGTGAACACAAAGGTGCCCAGGTGCCCTGGCTCCACACATGGGGCTAGAAAAAATCTCAGGGCATCCCGGCAGAAGACATGTAGCAGCTGAAACTCCTCTTCTGTCCTGATGCCAGCTTCCAGGCAGCCATGGACATCCTCTTCAGAGAAGTAGGTCTTGCGGGAAGATACCCCTTCATAGGCCAACTTACCCATGGTTCGGGCTGCATAGGCCATCAGGGACAACTTAGAGGGGTCAGTGCTATCTAGCATCTCCCCACTGAAGTTTAGACGCAGGAAGCTGGTATAGATGCTTGTGAGGGTTTGGCCAGCTGGCGTGGGGGCATGTAGGAAGTGCAAGGTGGCACAGACAAGCCAGCAATAAGAGGGCAGGAAGCAAGCAGTAGCAATCTGGTGGTGCCCTTCCAGGTTCCTAGAGAGCATCTCTACCAGGTTGTCACGCTGAGCTGGCGTGGCTGAAACACCTACACCCCCAGCACTGTGCCCGCAGTCTGGCTGATTGAGGCGGAGCTGGAAATAGAGTTTCTGCAGGTTGGTATCAGAGAAGCCACAGATCTCACCATAGCGGCCCACATACTTGCTGGGGATACGGCCAATGGCAGAGGGCCGGGTAGTCACCAGAATGCTGGCCTGGGAAGAACACAGTTGAGGGTTAAAACAGACCTTGATATCCTGACTGCTTCACTCCCTAGGGAGAACCTGAAGATTTAGTGTTCAAGGATGAAAATGACAAAAATTATAACTAATAATTACTAAGCACCTACTATGAGCCAAGCCACTGTGCCAAGCAGTTTGTATGCAGTTATCTCATTTGATCATTACAACTCAAGGAGAAAAAGAAACAGAAGCTTGGGGAAGTTAGTGACTTGCTCAGAGACACATAGCTAGGAAGTGGAGGGGTCACGATTTGAACTAACTCAGGGCCTATCCTCCTTCCCAATAAATATATGGGCCCAGGACACAAAATTCCTTAGGTGGCAAATCAGGGGCAGAGGTGGCAGGGAGAGGCAGGGGACAACCTACCTCAGGCAGCATGTATTTGCGCAGCAGATTGACTACAATCGCAGCTGGCACCTCTGGCTCTTCAGGGTCACTGCAAAGCCCTGTGCCTGCCAGCTGGAAGTCAAGATTGAGATGCTCCAAGCCATGGAGCACAAAAAGTAGGCGGGACCCAGCGGCAGCCATTAGGGGCAGAATCTCTTTCAGGGGTGTGTAGCGCTGGGCCACGAGTTGGCACAAGGAGGCAGGGGCAGGGCCCAGGGATGACAGGTCCTCACAGGAGAAGGGGATGAGAAGCTCGAAGGCTGGCAGCCGCCCATAACACCAGTCCAAGACCATCTTGCGCACCAGTGTGCTCTTGCCTGTGCCCACCGTCCCGTACAGAACCACGGTCTGCACTCGGCGCCCACAGCCATCTGGGTCAAAGAGTTGAGACAGTGCCAGGGTAGGGAGCCTGGCTGGGGGCAACTGATGTTCCAGGGCCAGCACTGAAGGTGGGCGAAGCAGCTCATCGGAGGTGCATTCACGGATCACAGGGTCCACATGGACTGTGTCTAGTGCAAAGGTCGGGCCAAACTGGCGCTCTTCCCTGGGAAGTCGGCTGAACCACTCAGCCAGGTTCCGGCGATGCCACTGGATGGCTTCTGGATGGGAAGGCAAAGATAAGGGGTCAGGGAAAGGGGCCAGGAGATGTAAGAGCTTAGAGCAGTCAGGGTAGTAGTAGGGTCAGGCTGCAGAGTCAAGACAGCACCAGGAGATGCTGGGGCCCAGAATGGGGCTAGGCACACAGGACTTCCTCAGAAAAAAAAGAGTGTCCAAAAGTTTGGAACCACTGAGGCAGGAAATGGGGAGCCATGGGATGAGTGATGCTGAGCCTGGGCTGACTGGTTTCAATGTCATATCTGCATGTAACCTTTGCCTGACTTCTAGACCCAGTATTTTGAAAGTAGGAATAGTACATCCCTCCCAAGACTTTGTACATAGTATATGTGCACTACATGAGTGTTACAGGAAGGGATATACAGACATATTGATGATAGGGCGAACAAGGGTGAGCCCATTGATGGGGATAGCAGTGAGACCTCTGTGCCTCCTTCTTGCTGCCTGTTTCTCCCCACAGGACCCTCTCCCCATCCCACTTCCCACTGAGATCCGAGCCAGCCCCTATCCTTAGGCTGACTGAAGAACCAATCTCTTTACCAGTTGCAGAGGTGCTCCAGAACAACTGTTTACGCCTCCCTGATGGGGGACCACTGCCCACTGAGCTTCCATAGTGGCGTAGAAAGGCCCTGGGAGCAAGGAGAAGGGATGAGCTGGGGCTTAGCTACAGGCTCAGATTCCAAGCTTCTCTGGATTGATGAACTTCTAGCTTCCTGAGATCTAGACCCAATCCTACACACCCAAGTCAAGACTCTCTGACTCTCACATCCTTCTTAGGGACTAAGGTCTCATCCCTAGCCCCCCGGCCTTCCATCACTGCCTGTCTAGCACTCAGGCTGCTCACTGTCAAACCTCACCCACTTCCCATAGATCATTCCACTGGCTGACAACTTGTACTATAGATGATGTAAGCCAACTTCCTCTTAAGCCTGGTAGCTGACTGTACCCTCATCACTCCAGACCAACCTCCCCCACCAACACCCCCAGGAGATCCAGCTCTCTTGAAGTCTTGACTTTTTTCCGGCTACTCTGCTGTGCTCAGATGTGTACTAACGTATGACACCAAGGTCTCACCTAGGGGGGCCCAGGCAACACTCCCCTTTAAGGGCCCAATTCCAGTGGATCAGGAAAGGGATACGTTCATCTACAGAGAGAAAAGAGAAGAAATAGCATCCAGATCCCATCCAGATTTCCTCATCAATACACAGACCCCACGTTTACATCAAATTTTCCATTATTTGCTCTCATACTATCATATACTGTCCCTTTGAAGCCATTATTATGCAATCTTATTATGTGATTATTTTATTAACATTTATTTCCATTTTCCCACCATGAGAACAGGATCCCATTTGTTTTTATTCACAATTACATATTTAGAACTTAACTTAGCACAGGGTCTGGCACATAGCAGGCACTCAAAAAATATTTGTTGAATACGAAATGAAATCAGAACAGTGTTCCTGGACTTATATAGCTACAGGGACTCTCGAAGATCACCTAGTCTGACTTCCTTATTTTAGGATGGGAAAAAGAAAGTTCAGAGAGGTAAGGTGACCTGCCCAAGGTCAACAGCTAGTGAATCACGGAGCTGAGACTAGTACATCAGGTGTCTGGATCCCTGCCTTCTTGGGAGGCACCATCTGGACTATGAAAAGGAAGGTAAAGGTAGAAACAGAAACTCCTGCTTCCTGCATCCCACTTACCTGATGGCTGGAGTGCTCTTCCCAGACCAGGGCCCCAAAAAGCCCTGGGCAAAGGGTGGCTCCACCTCATGGTAGGAGAGGTCAGAGCCCAGGGGACTTAACACACCACCTTCTCTCCTGTTCCTCTGAAAAAAGAATGGTGTAAATGGACCACACCCCCCCTAACACCTCCCCACTCCCCACACCTACCTTCCTATGCAAGGCTCTCCTTGGGAGAGCATCAGATTTTCCTTAAGTCAGCATTGCCAAAGCCGTGGCTTGGCCTTCAGATCGCTTCCTCTCCTATATCCTCCACCTGAGTGATCCCATTTTATTTCCTACTACCTATTGCTTCTCCCCTGAGGCTTTGGGAAACTTTTCTCCTGAGTTCCAGCCTAGTGAACTGCTTTACTTAGGTATCCTTTGTTTTTGCTTGGCTGCCAGAAAACTTAGATGAGTCCTATGTTCATTTTCAGTGGCTTTCTGGAGCCAACATCCTCCAGTAATAATTACACACTCCCTTTGCATTTTTCCCCTAGCTATCAGGTCCTTTTAGCTGAGTTTTAACAGTTTGATCATTTTAGCTTCTCTGTGACTTTTATGTAAGCTGCCTTTGAGGCAGGCATAAATAATAAATAAATGAATGAACTTCCTACTTGACATCTCCATATGGATATCCTGCCCTGGTTTCAAGCTTTTCACCTGTAAAACTGAACTCAACATTCCCCTCCCCTTTTAGTTACTTCACTGCAATCTTCCCAATCATAGGATTAGAAATCTGACTTTTGTCTTCAATCCTTCCTCCCTCCTTCACAGTTGGAACAGTCCTACGGATTCCTCCGCTCAGTGTTTTGGCAGCCTGTTCCTACTGCATTTTCCTTGCTGTCCCTGTGCTAACTCAGAACCTGTGCAGACTTCTGGGGACTCCCTTCTCCTCACTGGTCTCTGTCTTCAGTCTTATCCCATTCCAATTCTTCATCTAAGCCACCAATCACCTCCCTAAAATCCTAGGTTACATGTACAGTCCAAACATCTGGCCCACATAAGCTAATTTTTATGAGTTTGCCCTGACCAACATCTCATTAGTCAGGCTCACTGAATCCTTGCTGTTTCCTAACTTTGTGCATATGCTTCATTCAGATTGGAATGACCATTCTCCCCAACCTCCTAAGACCCTGCTCTAAGGTCCTCTCTCCTGGGAAGTCTTTCCTGATATCTCTGACTTCCCTTAAGTGGAGTGTGCTGCTACCTGGCACCTGGTCTCTAAAGATGTGGCTCCTTAGGCAGGGCACACTTAGGGAGAACTGGGTCTGCTGGGCTCACCTGCTAGCAGGGTTAACCAGTCAAGGGGCAGTCTGGCACTCTGAGCAGGAGTCCCAAGGATTGGGGGATTCAGAGAGAACTCTGGAAAGCTGATGACGCTTGGGGAAACTAGCTCAATGCAATTAAATCATATCCAGGGCCACTGGCTCAAGAAAGGCCTCACGGAGGGAATGGGGTGGTGGTGAGGCCAACGCTTCCAGGATCACCCCAGTCCTCCAGGGCAGAAGTACAAGGGCCGTGCTCCCACAGGCCCAGCGCTCCTCCCCCAAACTAAGTCCCCAGCAGCTCTTCTAGCTCCAGCTGGCCTCGGAACCCGCGGGGAGGGCCTGCGGGAAGCCCGCAGCTGCTGCGCCCCACGCGTCCGGGGCCGCGGACTCCCCGCCAGCCCCCGCCCTGCCGCGGCCCCGCCCGCCCGCGGCGAGGCCAGACCCAGCCGACTGGGCCGTCTTACCCAAGGCTGCCGCGGCCCGGGAGCCGCTCGGCCGCCGGCGTCCCCGCTCGCTCCCAGAGGCCCCGGCGCGGCGCGGCTTGCCCGCCCGCCCTGGCGTGCGGCCCCAGCAGCGGGCGCGGGAGAGAACGAACGAACGAGCCCAGGCGCTCGGGGCCCGCGGGGTCCTGGGAGAAGGGGGACGCAGAGGGCCCGGGGCCCGGGAGGGCGGGCTCGCGGCGGAGACTTCCTTCTTCCCCTCTGTGCCTGCGTCGCCCCCGCCCTCCGTGGGCACAGCGCTCAGCCCGGGCGGGCCCGCCTCTAGGACTGCCCTCTGCAGCTCACCGAACGCCAGGCCCTTCCAGTCACCTCGCTGACCACCTCCAGTCGGGGCTTGTTGGGATGCCCATTTTACGGAAGGTGAAATGCGGCTGGCGCAGGACGGTCCAGTTTGGAAGCGACAGAGCCAGAGCTGGAATCCCGGGCCTGGATCTTCCCGCCTCACCTCGGGCCCTCCCTGAGGCCCCATCCTTTCCCAGATTATCCCCTCTGCTTGCCTCTTTAACTCCTCAGCCAACCTCCGGGCAGAGACCTGAGTCAGGGCCTTATAGGGTCCTTTCTTCTGTACCTCTGTGTACAGCTTCTGGTCACTTCTTTAGTCAAGGACGCAGAAAGAATGGGGCCTGAGAAACAGTTCCCATCACTCCAACCTGCTCTTCTTGTTTGGCGCTCAGTCAGGTCCTAGCCTTGGGGCTTCCTGGTCCTTAAAGCCCCCGCCCTCATCCGTCTGCTTCCATTGTAGCTGATGGAGGAGCCACCCACCACCCACAGCCAGGGCATGCCTCCACATGCAAACATGGTGTGCAACGTACACTGAACAGAGCTGTGCAACAGGGAACGCATAGAGTTCCACCGGGCCAGGAAGAGGGCTGTGTGATATCTACTCTCCAATCAAACTGAAGGCTGTTGATATGTCATTTATACGTTTGTTCATTCACTGAACACGTGGTCTTAGGGTACTACTGAACAACCAGAACAAGGCATTCCGGAACCAGCCGGAACCAGCCCAAAGCAGCTCTCCTCCACGAGGCCCAAATGATAGTGCTTCAGAGACAGACAGAAGGTTTAGGAGAGCCTGGGAGAGGAAGTTACTGCCTCTGGCAGAGGAAGTGACATTTGAACTGAATCATAAAAAATAAGTTAGGGAAGAGAAGGTATTCCAAGCAGCAGGGAAAACGGCAAATTGGCCTTTCAAGAGAAGTTCTGAAAGGGGAGTAGAAAGGGATTGTGGGAAGTAGAGCAACCCTATGAATATGGTCTCAGGGGTGACCAGAGGCCCATTTTGGGCCCAGGGTCTTGTTTAGCTTCACTTTACTTATCTAGTCATGAGAAGCAGACAATCCCCCAGCTGCAGTTACTGGGCACAGCTCAGAGCAAGCTGTTCCCCTCCCCCAACTCCTAGCCGTTATGACAGTCTTGTAGGCTTTGTTAATAAGATTTAAATTGACTAGCCTCTTGCAGACTGAAGTACTGTGAGTCATGATGTGAACAGGTGCTCTATCATCTGACCTCAGGGTAGGATGCCAGGTGCTGTACAACCATCACATGGAGAATAGTCTTGGTCATTTCTGCTCTTCAACACTGCACAGGCTGTGATACAAAGGTGGCTACATTTAAGATCTCCAAGTCCAGGAAGGTTAGTACTCAAGGCAAATGGGTCCATTTCAAAACCTGCCTGGTTGGGCAGGAAGTATTTATACCCCACCTGTGCAGGTTGCTGGCACTAGTGGGACAAATTACAGGTGCTTCATAGTGGCAAAAACACCGTATCTTGAGAATTTGCCCAAGTCACTTATCCAAGCCTTGGTTTCCTTCTCTGTAAAAGGACAAAATGATAATATTCTTCCTAGTAGCCTCTTGGAGTTGCTGTAAGAATCAAAAGAGCTTTCTTCAAAAATATGTGAGCCACTCTACAACTATTCTCTGTACCTGAATGGCCTTTGCTGGCTCCAGATTAGCTGTTCATTTCTTTAGTTCCCAGGGGAACTTACAAATGTGTGAATGTATAAATCTTTTAGTCTTTCAGGAGTGTTTGCATTTTAAAAGAGAAAGAGTAAAGATGAAGAATCTTAAGAATTTTGTGCCACCATAAGGAGCCATATATTAGCATTACTGCAGGGAGAAGATGGTACCCAGAATGCCCCCCCAAAGCTAGCTAGAATCCCAGGAGTTGGACTTCTTTCCATTTCCTACTCCCACTCCCAACCCCCATAAGAAACAAAGTCAGCCCATCTCCAGAAAAGCACCTAAACAGAGATTGGTCTCAAACCTAGTTTGGGGCACTTAGCTCCACACATGGCACAATTAAATTGTTCCAGGCAGCTGACAAGGTTGACACCAGTCCCTTTCTTCAGTACCTGGGCTACAGGATCAGAACAGAAGAGGATGAAACAATATGCTGCTTCTTGGGTCCTTCAAGGACTTCTGAACAATTGCCTACTCTAAACCTCAGGCTACCAGACCTATCTGCAGTCCTGGTGGCTGATGGCTCGGCCCCAATAAATGTGACCCAATAAGTAAGAAGAGAGAAACAGAAGAGGAAAGCAGGGGTGAGTCAGTGAGTTCCCTGCCACTCTCAACCAAGAGCTTAGGTTGCAGGGGTTTTCCTACTTTTCGTTGCCCTTTAGGACTACTAACCCCAGCCCTCACCCACCTCCCCATAGGCACAACCAGGGCTCAGTGAGTTCTGAAGAAAAAGTCATGTGTCACTCCCTTAAGAACACGCTATTGCTACAGACATAGGGCACCCACATAAGACCTACAGATCCACCATAAACAGTGTCATTGGCAAATATCAGGAATGAAGAGTCTAGGGGCAGAAGACCTGATTCCCAGGCCTGGTTCTATCTCTGTTAGGTAAGGGTCCTTGGACAAGTGACTTAACCCAAGTCTCAGTTCTCTCACCTACAAAGTGGGTTCTCATGAGGGATAATTCAGGGTTGACATGAGACTCTCTTGAGATAATAAACATGAAGTATTTGTAAGATGTAAAGCATAATACAGGTACTTCATTAAATACACATTCAGTAACTTGACATACATCTAGGACTTACCCTCCCCTCACAGGCTCCCTAAAGCTCAGACTTCTTGCCAAGTGCTTTGAAGACCCCCTCACAGCCCACTGTACCAACTGCCAGACCCATACACTTTTACACACTGTATACTGTATAAATATAAGTTTTATTAATAATGGGTGAAATCCAACAAATACAACTGGCATCTCTGTGTGATGGCGAGAATCCGTGGCAGGGAAAGGGAAGGTAGAGAGGTATGCACCCAGGAATAAGGATTGAAAAGAGCCCTGGGGAAGGAAAAATCAGAAGTAGAATGAACCTGGACCCACTAGAAAAGCCAGACATGCTCCAGGTACGTTTGTCACCCTGATGGCCAGGGCATGCTGCCTAGGGAATGCCCATGGGCCACCTTGACTAATGGGAAGTGAGTGGAGAGACATGGACAGGAGTTTGAATGAGCAGCAAGTGGCTGGGGAAGGGGTGGAGGAGTAAGAATGCCAGCTTGATGCACGAAAGAAGGGCCATGGGGTAGCACTGGCCAAGGCCAACTTATGCCCATGCTTGTGCTTGTGTTAGGTCCTGAACTCCAGGGAGCTAGTGTCCTGTGCCACCCCTTGTTTGGGGTAGATATCTGCAGATTCAGAAGATGCCCTGGGCAGCACCAGCCTCATCCTTATAGTCAAAGCAGGACACCCAGGAGAAGGTTAGCACTGCCCTCCCCACAGCACCCACCACCACCACCATCACCATCACCACACCACTATCACTCTTTCTCTGAGCCATAGGGGACAGTGAGGGTGTGTAGGGCTAAGATTGCCTGTTCGCATGTATGTGCCTATAACTTTGGAGAGGGAAGGAAGCACTGGAGGACTGTGAGGCAGGAGCAGTGATAAAGGAGGCTTGGGTCTTCTCCTACTCACTCTCCAGAATAAAGTGCATTCTCTACTTCCAGTGGCAGATGGGAGAGAAACACAGACATTATTGCAGAGGTGCTACCAGGCCCTACTCCCACTAAAGGTGATGGGGAGGAGGAAGCAGCATCCTATGGCCCCAGGCCTCTCCAATCCCCAGGATTGGGAAGAGATGACTCAGACAGAAAATCCAGCTTCTGTCCCTGTAGACTGTCCAAATCAGCCAGCATCTGGAAATAGGGAGTGGGGAGGAGGAGGGAGAGACTTCCAGAGTCCTTCCCTGGTCCATTCTAATGTCCAAATGGGACTTCCAGAGGACCCCACCAGGGCCCAGCCTTGGAACTCCAACCTTGTAACAACTCAATTTACAAACACTTGTGTGGTGAGGACCCTCAGGGTGGGCCACTTTGGTCAGTTATAAGTGGGGGCCTGGGGAGCCTGAGGCTCCTAGGCAGACAACAGAGGAAGGTGCCAAGGGCAGGAATAAGGTGGTAGCCTCCTAGTGGTCTTTGCATGCAGATGTTGGAGAGAGAAGGGAGGAAACTACAAACCATATCAATTTGAGAAGACTCCTGAGCACAGCAAGAAGGGCTAGAGCCCCCACTCCCAGTGCCACGGCTGGGAGCACAGTCCAACAGCCAGCTTGTAGAGGAGCTGAGACAGGAGGGTGGCTGTGCCAGCAACCAGTCTCCAAGTCTACAAGGTTAAAACAGTCCCAAAGGGCTGGGGGCTTCCTGCTGTGGGGACTGGGGTGCAGGCCAGGGCAAGGCTCTATCTCTCCGACTTGACCCGATACCGGAGCACAAGGTATGCCAGCAGCCTCAGGGCCAGGAAAAAGATACCCAAGACCAGGAAGTCCATGTAGAGCTTAGCATCCTCCACATCCAGCGCTCGGAGGATACTCTGTGGCTCCCGGAAAGGGCATCGCTCCTCTGAGCAGGTCAGGTCTCCTCGTTCCATGCCATAGATAGTCAGAATCACACCCTCAAAGCCATACCTAGGCAAGCAGGAGCATCAGAGCAAGATATAGAGTAGGGTCACTGCTCCCTAAGCAAACTGCCAGAGCCCAGAAGCAACTTTCTCATCCTTGGGGCATGGCCTCCTACAGGAAGGAGCAGGGGCAGATGGACAGGGAGGTTGCACTGACCTGACGTAGGAGAGGTAGGAGCTCCATTGCAGGTAAGTGGGGATGGTCTTGAAGCTGACAAAGAAACCGGAGAACAAGAGGACAGGGATGGCGGTAACTGGGCCCACAAACGTGGCCACCTGGAGGGGAGGGAAGGGGACCAGGCCATCACAAGGGTGACCAGGAGACTCAGGACTGGAGTGGCCCCAGAGTTTCCTGTAGATCTCTCCCATTCCTTATGTCATCCCTGCTTCCTCCCTTCTCAAGGGTCCCCACCTGTCAGCCTTCTCACCTGTAGAGAGTTGGAGGCAGCTCCAATCAGCAGCCCCAAAGACTGAGCCACCAAGGCTGTGGCAGTGGCCAGGGCTGAGAAGAGCAGGAAGCGGCTGGTCTCGGCTGGCTGGCCTGTCATCCAGTATACAATGCTGCAGTATACCACCGGGCACACCACCTAGAGAGTGCCATAGGGCTAGACAGTGGGCTGTGAGCCAGAGGCCCAGCAACAAAGACCCTCCACTGTACCCTGGGCAGGAGTCTGTAGAACAGCTACTCCTAGAGTGCCCATGCTTAGTCCTGCCTTTACAGTCTAGTTCATGCTGCCCCTACACCAGGTTCATATGTCCCCTTCTTCCCTGGCCATCTGAACTTCATTCATCTTCCAGTCTCACTTCTTTCATTAGGCCCACTCCAACCAGTTCAAGCATGGTGACTTCTCCATCCTTTGAGTTCCTGAAGTCCTTCCCATCTAGACTAGCTTATTCCTTGTATTGTTAATTAATTAACTCTACAAATGAGTTTTGTCCTATGAGATATCAACTCCTGGAGGGCAGGGAGCAAGCCTACTGCATACAGTCATGTAGGTTTTTCCTTACACAAGGATACCCAACCAAGAGGCAGACAGAGGCTGAGATCCTGCTGTGCTCTTCTCACTAAGCCATGTACTCTGGCACAGTGAAACATCCATCCTGAAGAAGGGGTACTTTTTTCTAATTTGCAAAAAGGCACCCTACAGATTATTGGTGGCCCTAGTGCTTGAAATAGGGTGCTATCACAACAACCCAAAACAGCTAACACTTATTGGGCACATTAGTATGTGCCAAGCACCATTCTAAGTACTTGTATTAATGCATTCACTTCTCACAAACATTCCAAGGTAGATACTATTGTTATTCCATTTTATAGATGGGACACTGAAGCAAAGAAAGTAGATGACTTGCCCAACATTTCACAGCTAACAAGTAGCAGTAAGGCTCCAGAGTCAACACTATTCTCTACTGCTTCAAATAAGATTTATAGAGTCATTTGTAGTGTTATTATTTTCATCATTATCTGTTTGTCATCCATTACCATTAGAACATAAGTTCCACAAGGTTAAGACTATATCCATCTTGTTCATTGCTGTGATCCTAGAGCCTGGCGTAGAACTTGGTGCATGGTAGGTACTCACCACTTATTTACTAAGTGAGTAGAGGTAAAGAAAAGATGACAGATGACAAGGTTGAGGGAGGCCAGAAGGAGCAAAACAGGAGGGAGGCAGCAGGCAGGTGGGAGGAAGAGACTCACCTGAAAGGGCACATCGGCCATGGTCTTGGCCAGGTAATATGCTTTGAGGCTATACCAGTAGTTGAGATGCTCTCTCATAAAGACCGCCATCTCTAAGGGGACTGAGGACACAGGCAGATTAAACACAGCTGGCTGACACCCTGATTCCTTTCCCATGCCCCAGCATCCCCACCCCTGCCGGGAGCAGCTCAGCTCACAGGTGAGAACAGTTGGCATAAGGGCAGCAAACATGAGGAACAGCATGGAGAAAAAGAGGCAGCCGGTGTTGTTGAAGACTTTGCTGGCATCGTCACCAATGTGCAGGTAGAGGAGACCAATGAGCACGCCAATCACCACATGGGACATGAACCGCAGGTGGGTCAGGACCTGTGTGATGGGGTCATCACTAGGAGAGGGGATGAGTCACAGGCTAGGGATCGGCAGGAACTTGGAGCCGCTCTCACAGGCATATAGACTTATAGGTGTACTGGGGTGTGCTGCTGGGGGAGGGACCCCATTCCCATCCCAGCTGTTGAGATCTTATGGCCCCAAAGGCTAGATCTTTGCCAGCCTCCTCTCCCCCAACTTGAAGCCTCACCGTGTCCCTGAGGATGGACAAGAAAGTCCTCTTGAAGAGAATACAGAATTGTGTGAAGGTACTAGTGGCAAAGGTGTGGCTTTCAATGGGATCCACTTCCTGGGGAGAGAAAATTAGATTGGTGCGCCTACATATCACCCACTGCTACCCAGCCCAGTGAATGGGAAAACCCCTGAGCCCTTCCCCAAGGCAAGCTGTACTGAAGGAGAAGTCTCCACCATTGAGTTCTGCACCTCGAAGCTGGCCTCAGGCTCTGAATTAGAGTGAGATTCAGAGAGACACAGGATAAGGGGTAAAAACTTGGGAGGGAGGAGATCAAAAGGGGGTCAGGGATACCCACAGGGGCAACTATTAGATCAGTAAGCTTTCTTATTTTTAATCCATTGAAAAACATTTACCTTAAGGGTATAGTATCTTTATGCCACCAGTTTCACAATATTTCTTAGCAATGATAATAACAACGACAACAATAAGAGACAACAATAAGATAACACTTCTGGTTTTTAAGGCTTATAGTATCTCATTTAAGAAAGAAAACAGGCACTGAACAAATATGCCAGCTGTAACCAGCTACAGGGCAAAGAACTTTACATGATGATCTTAGTCATCCTGATAACCCTGTGAGGTATCATCACTTGCAGGTTAGAGATGACAGCAATCTACAGTGGCCATGAGGCCAGAGACAGCATCAGTTTTGTTCACCAGGTGGTACTAATCCTGCACTGGGGATGACACACTAAATATGCTCAGTAAGAATTTGCTGAAAGAATAAATGAACAGAAAAGCAGAAGCTCAAAGAGACTTAAGTAAGGTGCCCAAAGTCACACAGCTGTTAATAGTAGGTCTATTCTAATACCCAATGGTTGTGATGCCTCTGGGGGATAGCCTTTTGGCAGGATCATTGTCATGATCCCCTCTCCCTGCCCCCACTCTACACTTCGCCTTCTTCACCCCTACTTACCATAGGGCAAGTGGGGCAGGGGGCAGCGACCTCATTCTTCTCAGGGCTGCTCTTCTTCTCAGCCATGGCACACAGCCCATTTTGCACAGCCCTAAACAGCATGGGGTTCAGGTCTCCGTACTCACCAGAGGCTACTTCAATGACTGGGAGACAAAAAGGGAGTGCTCAGCTGAGCTCTACCCTTAGTTCCCAAGGTCAAGCCAGCCCCTCCTTGGACATGTGGGGAAAACATGTGATAGTGAGATCTCTGACCCCAAGAGGCTTGAGTGCCTGACCCAAGTCACCAGATTTGGCCCCAGCATCATATCCCTGCCTCTACCAACATTCTCCCACTCACTGAAGTCAGCCGGGTTGTGGTAGGTGGGGCAGTGCAAGCCAAGCCCCTTCAGATAGGGAATCAGGTTGGTGACCATGCCCTTGAAGATGCACTGACCTTGGCTCAGGATGTAGAGCTGAGTTGGAAAGAGAAAGATGAAGAAAACAAGACCAGTGGGTCAGGTAGGCTCTACCACACTTCTCTTGACCTTCTTCACTCTTCCCATCACATACCAATCATTTTTGAGAATCAGAGACACTCACCTTGTCAAACATCTCAAAGAGCTTGGCACTGGGCTGGTGGATGGTGCAGATGATGGTACGGCCCCCGTGGGCCAGAGATTTCATGAGGGACACCACTTGGAAACAGGAGGCACTGTCCAGACCACTGTCCAGAGAGAGGCCACCAGGGAGTAGAGTGAGATGGGCAGAGCCAAGAGAAAAAAATGTTTGGGGTGGGGCAGCTACTATAAAGGGGATGGAGCAGGCAGAAAGGGGTTACTCTAGCTACTCCTATACCGTGTACATACTGTAAGATTCAGGCATTTGGAGGTACTGAGAAGCCCAAAGCATTGTGCAGTTTAACAGTCATATACTGAGTACCTGTTGAATGCCAGGCACTAGCATTACAATGATGAGTAAAACATAGACTCTAGTCAAGAGGGAGAGATAAATACACAGATCATTTGAGATAATGTGGAACATGCTATGAAAACATGGAGTGAAAGAGAGGGAATTCAGCTATGCTGTACAAAGGTGTTGCAGGGTAGTCAAAGAAGGTTCCTGAGTGAGTCTGTAATAAAACAGAACTAAGCCAGGTTAAGGTGGAAAGGCAGGCACAGTGGTAATGGGCATTCCAGGCAGAAGTCGGCATGTGCAAAGCTTAGAGGCATGAAATACATGGCTTGAATAAGGAATTATGAGCAATTCAATGTTATTAGAGCATAATATACAAGACAACGTGAAGCAAAATGTGAAGCCAGAGAAGTCAGTTCAGAGCAGAACCTTTTAAGTCCTCTGACTTTATTCTGAGGGCTAATGGGCATCATTGCATGTTTTTAAGCAGAAGAGTGAGAAACAGCAGACTTGTCTTTTAGAAAGTTCACTCTGCCTGCAGCTTGGAGAAAAGATTTTTTTGGAGAAACTGGAGATGAGGAAATAGGAATCTGTTGCAGAAATGCACACAAGAGTTGATGTCCTGAAATTTAGCACTGGCACTAGGGATAGAGATGGGGCAAATATGAGAGATGGCAAAAGAAGGTAGAATCAACAGGACTTGGTGACAGATTGGCTATCAGGGAGAGAAGAGGGAAGTATCAGTCAAGGAGGACACTGGGATTTCTGCCTGAGTGAAGGATAGGGCCTTTATGGCAACAGGATTGGTAGGAATGAAAATGCAGAATAAGCCCTTATCTGACTACCAGGAGGATGCAAACACGGGCTCTAGTCTCCAGCAGTGGAGCAGATGCAGCCCCCAGCCTGGGCTCAGAGCTGAGGAGAGGGGCATCCTAGTGGGAGAGGAGGGGAAGAACTACCTGGTGGGCTCATCAAAGAACATGACAGGTGGGTTGTTGACCAGCTCCAGGGCGATGGCCAGGCGCTTCCTCTGGCCTCCGGAGAGCAGGGCTGTCCTCGTGTGGGAGCAGGACATCAGGCCCAGTGCTGTCAGGATCTCTGTCACCTGGCCCAGCCCACCCCACCAACACCAGATCAGCTTCAGAGTCTCTGCTTCCCTGGGTATCACCCCAGTTTAAATAAGCACCTCCCTTAACTCCAATATGCCGGACTTGGCCACCACTGTCACATTCCCCTACTCTGGGCCCAGAATTCAGTAACATCAAAATGGATGGCTTTCCCATTCCCTTCCCCTACCCTTCTCCTTCCCCTTTCCCACTCACCAGCTCTTTCTTCACTTCTTGCTTCTCACTCAGCTTCAGGTTAGCAGAGACCTGGGGCCCAGAGAATAGATGGGTCAGATTTGTATAGTAGGGAGGCTCTGCCTTGACCCCTTATCCAATGAAGAGAATGGGGACAGCAGACAGAAGGGGCAACTAAGAAGATGAGATGACAATCCAGCCCTCACCATCATGGCCTCCAACACTGTGAGATGTGGCAGCAGCATGTCATCCTGCATGATGTAACAAGACATCTTGCGGAAGGTCCTCAGTTCCCTAGGCCTCCCATTGACTAGAATCTGCCCCTTCATTCCAGACTCCCTGCAGGAACATCAGTTGGGGATGGGAGTCAAGGCTACTTCAGAATACCTTCTGTGTTCCCCAGGGGATCATTCTTCCTGGGTCCTGCCCCCATTCCACTCTAGCCTAGTCCTTACCTGTATCCTGCCAAGATGTTCATGAATGTGGACTTGCCAGCCCCTGAGGGTCCCATGATGCCAATCAGCTCCCGGCGGCAGAATTTACCTGATAGGCACTTGAGGAGGGTCTTATAACCTGAAGTGAGGAAAGAAGGAACTTTTGACAATGGCTGCAGTGAACAGAGGCATTCCAAACTTTTAGGAGCAGCCATGACTATCAGTGAAATAGACAGTCCCTACTCAATGTGAATTGGTTAGGATGGAGGAGCAACCCTCAGAGCTCCTACAATAATCCAAACTCTCTCATCCTGTTCCCCTAGAAATGACTACTACTAATGTCAGTGTGTCAGAGGTGACAATAATCTTCTGAAGACCGTGGGAAAAAAACCCCTACATTTCATGGATGGACATGGAGAGGGGAATCAAGGTTATAGAAGACCCTGTTCATCTCTTATAAACACAGCAGTCACTCTCTCACCCCCTCCAGGAAGACTCCCAGTGATCCATCCCATGCTGGCTGAGTGTCCTCTGTGTTCAGTTCTCATATGCCAGCATGCTTATTACTTGCTGTGTCTGTTCTTCTCCACCTCTGTGAGCCTCTTAGCCAGTGATCTCCTTGGGAGCAGGGTCTGTCTTATTCATCTTTATAACCTCAGCAGACTGGTGTGTACTAGATGCTCATTAAGTGTTTGTTCTATGAATGTGTGTTCTCAGAGCTTTGGCTTCTTCCTCTAAAAGCCTTCTTTTTAGTGTTCTCTCTGCCTACCATGCTTGACTCTGCAGCCCCTAACATGGCCCAGGAAAATTTCATCTTTCATTCACCTAGTCAGGTGGATCTAGGTTCATATTCTGGCTCCACACTACCAGTTGTATGACCTCGAGCAAGTGCTTAACCTCTCTGAGCTCCAGGCCCCTCAACTGTAAAATGAGGATGATAGTACCTATCTCATAGAGCTTTTATAAAGATTCAATGAAATATTATATAAAGCATATAACAGTGTTTGGCACATAGAGTACACTATAGAAAAGGTGACATTTTATTATTAATTCTATTTGACTAATGTTTATTGATATCTACTACATTCCAAGCTCTGTACCAGACACTGGACAAAAAAATTAGGACACAGCTCCTGCACTCAAGAAAGTCATAATTTATGTGAAAAAGATGAAAAACATCTATGGATCTAAGAAATGATAAAATAAGGGTTATAACAAAAGTATAAATAATGCACAATGAGGATGCAGAAAATGTGAATTGATGAGTGTAGAGGGGGAAGGGAAAAATCAGGAATGGCTTCATGGAAGAGGTGGCATTTGCACTAAGTCTTAAAGAATGAGAAGCATTCCAAAATGGGAAGGGAAGGCAGAGGTTCACCAGGTTTTAAGAGGAAAAACTCTGCCATGTAAGAGCATATACATAGTACAATCCAGGGAGCAAAGGGCAGAGACAACCAGGTGAGGCAAGGGAGTGGAAAGAAAGGATGAAGAAACTAATGAGGCCAGCCATGCCTAATATGCTTGCAGACCTGCCTCAGCAAGGCTGAAACACCAATCCCCTATCATGTACTTTGTTCCCTACAACTCTCTCCGACCCCCATAGAACCCAATTCCCTCTCCACTCTACCTCCTTAGCAGATGCTCAAAAGGGATGTGATCTTTCACCCTCCCACTACAGCACTCTGGGACATCCTGTCAGAAGGGGATCTGCTGCCCATTGTGGAGTCCTGATCATACCAACTGCCCGAATGGTGCTTTACAATCTATAAAGCTCATTACCTCAGTTGCTGCAATAGCAACATGGATGAGGCAGCTGGGGCCCAGGGACATCCAGTGACTCAACCAAGGTCACACAGCAAGTTCCTTACTGAGAGAGGGGAAGTCATGGGTTCCAGCCCTGTGCCATAGTCATCATCATCATCATCAATCAGAAAGATGTGTGCTTGTGTACCTCAGCATGTGCCTTTCAGAGCCACTCTTAGAAAGTGATTTCTTTCACAGGGGAAGAAATTGGCAATGATAAACCTCCCCTCATTTAATCACAGCCAAGCACTAGATTAAACACTGATGCCTAATATAAACATCACCTTGCCTTTTGCAAAGCATTTTTACAGATAAAATCTCAACTAAGCTTCAAAACAAGCCTAAACAGTGGGTATTCTTATCATCTCAGTTTATGGATGAGGAGAGCGAGGCCAAGAGAGGGTAAGCAGCCTGACCAAGGTCACACAGCTTACAAGTGGCCCATATCTTCGGATTTCTGCTATACCGTAACTACTCAGCATGGAAGGGGCCTACCAGGCAGACCTTCAAGCAGAGAAACACCAGAGCTCTAGCCCCACCTCAGTCAATAACTCTTTTGTAATTTTAAGTCACTTAATCTTTCAGTGCCTCTATTTCTTCATCTATAACATAAAGATAGTAATAATTTCTCCCAAGGATATATAGGGTTATTGTGAATATTAAGTAATTAATAATTAATAGGAAACTGTTATGAAAAACAACACGCATCACAAATAATTAGGGGAGACTGATGACAAATCCTTACCTGGAAAAGACAAACATCTCCCTCTCTCCACACCCCTTTCTCTTTTCCCTTTCTGCTTACCTGATTTGCTTTTGCCCTCCACAGAAGGAGGGAGGGATTCAAGTGAAAAGAGAAGTCAGAGACAGGAGAACAGAAAAAGAGGAAGGAGTAAGGGATGGAAGAGTCAGCAAAATAGATAGTAGAGCAAAATGGAGCTGGTAAGGACAAAAGGAGGATAGGGCCAGGTCAGGAGTGCCAATTTTGTAGCTTGTGGGTTGAAGAAACCAGAGAGCTGGCCCATCTAGCTGCGTTTCTTTTTAATCTTCATTCTCCTTAAAACTGAGAGGAAATGAGGGCTAAGAAATTAACAGCTACCTCCTCATTTTGCCCAGAGCTGATCTCAGGACTGAAAGAAGCTACTTAGGGGTAGGGTGCTGGGCAAGAAGCCCAGATGCCTCAGTTTCCATTAGCTCAGGTCTTATGAGCTTTTGGTTATTCATTGGAGTAATGGTGGGGAAAATAAGACAGCTCAAGCTCAGCCCTTCTGGGAAGTACCCCAGATCTATTTCTTAAACCTCAAAGAACAATGTCCCAGCTCCACCCTGGTCCTATACCCAGGTTATGGGGGAAAAAAAAATCAAAATAAAACAAAACAAAAAACAAACCAACCAACAAACAAAAACAGCTTCTCTATTCCTAGCTCAAGCTACCCAGGGCAGGAGATGCAGGAGATGGTCAGGGTTCAAAGGAATTCAGAGCCCATACCTTACCCACATATCCCGATGTGGGGAAAAAGGAGGAGATGGGAATGCTATACCAGGAAAGTTAAGAGAAAGACATGAACTGTGAATGAAAGAGGGGACTATGTAGTAAATCTGACAAGCTCTGGGGGCCACATTGTAAGCCTGACAAGCTCAGTAAACAAAAGTGATCTCTCAGGGTGATCTGGTCATAAATTCCTAACTGAGCAGGTCTTGGTGGGTAGTCATACCCAGGCTTCCTTAGTAAAAGGTCAGTTCTTGCCTTAAGTGAGCTCTGTCCATTTTCCTGTGCATCTGTGTTAACACACCTTTGAAATGCCAGAAGCAATCCTTTCCAGACCCTGGAAGGTTTACCCACCCTCATGGGAGGACATGAACCAAAAGTCCTCAATGTTTTCTATTTACTGTAAATGTTATATTCCAGAGATTTCCCCACTTTGCTTTCTTCCACCTCCCTAACATACTACCAATTATGTTCTTTCCTTTGATTCTAAATGTATAAAAAGAACTGCCAAACTGCCATTTTCTGGAGCACTTACTCTATATGCTGAGGTCTTGCTTCTGGGCATGCCCTAGTTTAGCTCAAATAAACTCTAAAAACACTCATATAAATTTTCTTCTATATGTCTGGACATTGTTATGTTGACAGAACAATGAAAGGAGAGCTGTAATACCTGGCTTCTGGTCCCGGCACTGCCACTTACATTAGCTGTGTGACATGGGTCAAATTCCTCAACTTTCCTGAGCTTCAGTTTCCTGATTAGTAATGTGGGATGTCATCTATCTTGCCAAAACTTCACCCTCCCTGCTTCAGAGAACTTAGGCAAGAAAGAAGTAAGATATAGGACTAAGAACATCTTTAAAAATTAGCAGTGTTCTGTAGGTAAAAGGATATTTCTAAACTGAGAACCCCTGCAACACCCCGCCCTCACACTTTCTCATGCCAGCACTCAAAAGCAGGAATCCCATCTAAAAGTAAATAAGAAAATCTCAAGGACCAGAGGTCATGGTGTTAACTTAGAAGAAAGCTTCAATACCAATTAAACCCAGTGTCTCACAGTGCTCACAGGTGTGGAGGGAAGGTTGGCTCTGGTACCTCAATTGCATTCACAATGAGAGGCTAAGATTTTAGTGTTCCCACAAGGCCCACTGGTGCAGGACTTGCAGAACAGGTGACACCCAGGCCTTGTGTTCTGGAAAAAGCAACTCACTGGGGGAAAGAGGTTGGCCACAGCTCCCCACCAGGCTGCTCCCTACCGCGTTTGCGCCAGCAGGGCCCCTCCCGCACAGAATAGGACAGCTCCACGAACTCTATGTTCACCGCTGAGCGCTTGGGTAGGTGGGAGAAGCGCTGGGCTTCGGTGATGTGGTTCTCCACCTTCTTCAGGTGTGTAGTCAGTACAGGGGGCTCAGCTCCGTCCTCCAGCGCTACGGCCATGGCCACAGCCCCGGGTCCTAGTCCACAGCCCACGGCCTCCAGCGCCTTCTCCGCCATCACACCACTGGCCTGCAGGAAGAGGGCCTGCTCAGTTTCGGGCAGACCCCAAGCCCCGGCTCAAAGCTCCCTTATTTTCTAATGTTGCCCCCGCCCCTACTCCCCGCCTTCTTCTCAGGGCAGGTCGACTGCTGGGAGCACCCCACTTCCCACTGCCTGAGCATCTGCCCTCTCCCCGCCCCCCACACGCGGCTCAGCAACGTTCAGTCCCGACTTCTCCCCGGTCCCAGGCAGCCCAAACCCCAGCCTGTTCCCAGCCCGGCCCCGCGAAGCCGTCACCGGCTCCCTCCCCCGGGCGGCGACTCTAATCTCCTTACCCCGCAGGCCAGCAGCCCCTGGGGACTGGATGGTTAGAGGGCGGGGCGGTAGAAGGGCCAGCCGGTGGAGGCTGACAGCTAGCAGTTAAGGATAAAGTGAGCGCAGGATCGACCAGGGTAAGGCGGGGGAAGAGGAGGATCTGGGCCTCTTCCCATCCTTGAGCACGATTCCCTGGCCAGCTCCTGTACCTGCGTCCCTGGTCCCGCGCGCTCCCCAAAGACAGGCGCTCAGCTGGGATTTAAAACCCCCACGGCCAACTAAGCCCCTCCTGGAGGGCTTACCCACCTCCTATCTTCGGCACGCCTAGTCACCTTGACGTGCCCCGGGGCCGGTGTGGGGCCGATATGCTTAGCGCTGTCACGGGCCAGGGGTGGTGACTCCGATCCCTCTTACTTGACTCTGGCTGCAGCACTCGCGTTCCAGCGCCAGGTCCGGGCAGCCAGGGCCGCGGCGGGGCCGGGGCGGGGAGGGCGGCAGCGGAGGGCCCTGGCCGCAGGTTAGAGGAGAGATGACAGGTGCAGATGGGCGGATGGGGCGCGCGCTGACCCGCCTGGGCTGTGCACAGTGGGTCCCGGAGCTGGTCCTCGGTGCCCTGTCCTCCTGAGCCCGCCAGGCGACTGCGCTCTCCGCTAAGCTACCGATGGCCGATACCGCTGTTCTTAAAGGGCCCGCGTCCGCCCGCAGCCTGCCGGGCGCGAGGGTGGCGAACAGGAGAGCAGCGCAGGCGACGCGGGGGCCCGAAAGTGCGCCGTTGTGGACCCAGGACTAGAAGTTGGCAGTGAACGGCCGATTTAGAGGCAGTGAGGAAAGGAGAACTGAAGTCCCTGGATTACAGACTAGACAATAGCGGTGGTGGTGGTCGGGAGGATTGGAATAAAGATTCCATCACTCTCAAGGGATTGTAAAGCTGTCTGCCGGTCTGAACGCCGTCTCCCAATCAATTTCCTTCAGTTCTGGCCCTTCGAGCTCAGGCTCCTCCCCGGTGGAATCCCCAAACCACATCAAAAGGCTTTTAAAGCAAGTATTGGACATCCTCCTCCCCCCTCACCCCCACCTATCCTTTCTAAAAACAAGGAAACTCGTTAAGAAGGGACAGAGGGTGGCTGCTTTGGGAGAGCTTGCAGGCAGCTCCAAGGTTAAACTGGTACCGAGTTCAGCCTGCTCCAAATGTAGAAATCTTTATACTCCCAGGTAAACACAGGCCTTTAAGAAAGGCACATGCCTGTGGCATCTTCTCATCACGTGTTCATGCTCCTCATCCCATAAGCCTTCATAAGTCCCCAGAGCTCTCTTAAGGCTTTCCCCTGCTCTGTTTCTTGGGCAATTTCTCTTGGCTCCTGTCTGCACCAGCCCCAGTCTTCAAAAAGCGAGTAGGTTAGTCAGCTGAGATACAATGACCTGAGCTTTTAAATTCCCACCTGTCACACAGCAGAGACAGATGGGAAGGGAGGCTGCTGCTGCTGCCACCACTGAGGCTTCTCCTCACTGCAGCAGTTGAGAGGTTACTATCAGTCAAACCTCTCTCCTGCTCCCCTCCCCTCCCCCTCCAGCCTCTCCACAGTCTGGAGGCTGTGGGCCCCTGTAGGACATCTCCAGGTTGTACCCCGTAACTGTGAGGTTTAGGTGGGTTTTGGAGCCAGCCTTGCCTAACTTCCCCTCACCTCATACCCCAAAGTACCACCTTTTCCTTCTCTAGATGGACCCTTGATTCTCCAAGGTAGCCTCTGTAGGGATTCAGAATGAGTTACGCCAAGATATGCCTCTGTAGTTTGTGAATTTTTCTGAGCTAAAGGCAACAAAGACCCTGCAGACTTAAGAGACCCCCCCCCCCAACTATCTAGAGGAATTTGAATTAGGGACCTTTCCATAATAACAGATACACACACACACACACACACACACACACACACACACACACACACACACACACTATAGGGTAAAGCAAACTTCTAATTACCAAACATCTGCTCTTATCATCTGGCAATGACCCCCAAGGCACCTTCCCTCATCCTTAACTCAGGATGTCATATATATTGTATTTCCCCATTCTGTCTTTGAATCTCTCATGCATGTGGAGTCTCTGATTTTCTTGCATATGTAGAGTTCTCTTAGATATGTATGTATTTACGTGGTCATTTTTTTCTTGCTAAACTACCTCATGTCTATTTGATTAGACCATCTGAAAGAATCTTGAAAGTGTCTTTCTCCCCCTACACCTCCAGTGCTCTACTACACATACCCAACAGTTGCATTTATTGAGTAACTACTACGAACCAGGCATTATCTATCTTATTTAATCCTCACAATATCCTTATGAGGCAGGCATTACAATCTCACTTTAGAGATAAAGAAACTGACACATAGGGAATTTAAGCAATGTGTCCAAGGAGACACATCTAGTTGATAGCACAGCAGGGCTTGAACCCTAAAGTTCTTGTTTTTACCCATTTTTCTATAGGCATCTCAGAACCTTATTCCCAAATCAACCATCTCCCTCCATTTTCTAGAAAGGCTCTTCATTCTCCCAAGATAATCTCCATATCTAATGACACCTCCATTCCTTGATCTACAACTTTCCAATTCTCAGGAAAATTTCCTCCCATTTCTTAGAAACACACTGTCCCCCACCTGAAGGCAGGCTTCCCCATCTTCAGATATCAACATTTCCAAGTCTTATAATAGTTTTTCACACTCTGGAATTCACACCCCATGCCCCAGAGCAGTGGTCCTCACCCTTGGCTGAGAATTAGCTTTACTTGGGGGACTTTTAAAAGATGTCTAGATAATACTTACAAGTTAATGCTGATCTCTAAGGTAGGATGAAAGCATTAGAATTTTTAAAAGCTCTCCAGCTGATCCCACTGGGTAAGCAAAGTTGAGAGCCACTACCAAAATACCTTAGGTTAGAACTCCTGTCATGCACCCATTAAAGTCCTCTCTCTTTCCTGGAACAGGCCGTCCTATTCTCTAAGACACTCTCTCCCCATTTTGTGAACAGATCTTCCTCTATGTCAGAAGAGTTACATTCTAACCTTGGCATTATCTCTCACTAGTTTTATTTATTTATTCATTCATTCATTCATTCATTCATTCATTCATTCATTTATTGTGACATTAGTTAATGAAATCCAATAAGTCAGCTGTATATTTTATCAGTAAGGCACACACACACACACACACATATATATAATTTATATTGTGTGTTCATCTCCCATAGTTAGGTTTCTTTCTGTCACCACATATTTGACCCGTTATCCTGTCTTCTTCTCCCTTGCTCCCTCTCCTCTCCCCTCTGGTTCTCTATTTTTATACTCTTCAGCAAATCTTTCCACCTCCTTGATTCTTATTTGTATAATGGTGACGATAAAAATCCTGTGTATCTGCCTCAAAAAATCTTTATGAGGTTCAAATACAAATACTTAGTAATAGATTATTTTTTTATTAAAAAAATAGTTCATACACATTCTTACTCTTCAGGTCAGATTTGCTATGGTTCATGGTTGGTTGTTTTCCCCAAGAAGAAACTCCCATTTCCTTGGCAAAGGAGGAGAAACTATATTTATTGAATGCCCACTACATGCTAGGCAGCCAGCACAAATAAGCACAAATATATGATCTCTGAGGAAAGGGCTAAGCCTCTTTCTGCTCATATTCCCAGAACTTGTACACAGAAAACACACCCAGTAGCTATCTATTGACTGAATGGTCTAAACAGTCCTCATGACTTTATGAGGTCAATATTTTCTTCCCAGGCTTCAGATAAGGAAACTGAGGCTCAGAAGTGTTAAGTACAAGTATGAGGTCACACAGCTACTATGACGGATCCAGGGATCTAAATCCAAGTCTTAGTGATTATAAATCATGACTTTATGTCAAACTTCCTCATTTCCTAATATTGTCACCTTCCCATTTTATAAAGCAGATCCATCTCCATTCCCCTGAATAGACCCCTTCTTATTCTAGGATAGAAACCTTTCCAACTTTCCAGAGGTCCCCCTCCCCATTCTAAGAGATATTCCCCCCACTCCCACCACATATCCCCCAGACAGACGTTTGAATCTCTAGAACACACACCTCTAACTCCTAGAAGAGACCTCATAACTCAAAAGCACTGGTTCTAAAACTTTAGCACACATCAGAATGAACTGGAAGGCTTCTTAGAACTGATTGCTGGTCCCTGCTCCCAGAGTTTCTGATTCAGTTGGTCTGAAGTGGGGCTAGCCTCTTTATATCTTTAGTAAGTCCCCGGGTAACACCGATACTGCTAGTCTGAGGCCCAGTTTGAGAACCATTGGTCAAGAATCTCTAATCCTCTGTCTAGACCTCCTTATCTCCAGAACAAACCTATTTCCCATCATGGACTTTCCATAAATCCACAGATGGACCCTCTCCCTTTTTCCCAAAAAGACCTTCTCCATTCTGAGATTGATCCTTTCCTTTCTCTAGGATACTCCCCAATTCCACAAGGACCTTCCCCTTCACCCACCAAAACAGAGCCTCCACTCAAGGAAGGTTCCATAGAACCAAACAGGTAAGGGTTGACGATAATTGGCTTAAGAGAAAAATAGAAGCAGAAATTCTCATCTCAGTTTAGTAACAGGAGCTAATCTGATACAGGATACTCTGGGTAAGGATTTGTGAGAGCAGTTAGTAAGATTTGTGAACCTATGGGGAAAAGAGTGTCAGGGTTCTATGGGAGCTGAAAAGAAATTGGACTGAGGACTTTGGAACTAATGTAGTCCCACCTCCACCACCCAGGTCCCTCATCTACCATGCCTCCCTTGCCCGTTAAGTCTTTTATCTTGGGAAGGAATGGTTTTAGTGTCCATGGAAGGACCCTTTTCTGGCCACCTGGGGAAATGCAGCCCAGAACTGGGGAGGAAGGGTAGACAGAGGAGGAGCCTGGCGGAGCCCTCTCTCTCCAGAGGCTGGCAGTGAAGTTGGGCATAGGCGATGAGACCAAGCAGTGGAGGGGTAACTACAAGTCAGAATCCCTGCTGTTGCTTTTAAAAATATCATTGTTTTTAAAATAAGAGTATAACATATAACAAAATCAAACAATATCAAAGTGTATTTTAAAAGTGTAAGATTTCTCTATCCCTCTCCTACTATATAGTGCCATCTACTTTTAAGAAGTGATGGGTACTCCAAAGCTGCTGAATGCCAAGGCTCTCTGCCCGAGTCTCCATTCTTCATTAAGAATTAATACACTCCCCTCCTTCCAGTCTCAGCTTGCTGCCTTCCTTCTCCTAGAAGCTGAACTCCCACCAAACTCCTTAGCTGTATCCTTTCCATTGCACCAGCCTCAGACCAGGTACCTGCTCAGCTTTTTTCTGGGGCCCATTTACCCTCCGCTTACTACAGGGAATACTTTACTGGAGAGTGGGGTAGAAAGGCCTCTGCTGGTAGGTGTTCAAAATGCTTTATTTCCCTTGGTCTCTCTACTCCAATGCTATCTGTAGCCTACTTTTCTGTGGACATATTTTGGACTCTGAATAGCTCCATTAAAAAATGTCTCCTTTATGACCACAACCTTTCCCTTCTGCCCTTCAATTTTCAGAAGCTTCACTGGAACTTTCAGTGCTGTGATTCTAACTACTTCCTTCCAGTCTCTTAAGCCCTCCCTGTCCAGTGTGGATCTTATGATCCTTCTCCAGCTGCTTTAATTACCCTGCTCCTTAGCCTTAAGAAACCTTCATCTTGGCTATCAGGCCCTGGATGTAGACCAACCCAGTGGTCTGTCTTCTGCTCCAGGGGTACTGGTATCTGCTAAAAAAAAATATCTGGATGTTAGTTACCACTGCCTGATCTTGATCTTCAACCTCAGTTGGGTCATAAAATGACCTATCTCACTCCTAGATCTGTTAATGGCATTTTAAAAACTTGACGATTCTTATAAATCTCCTTAATCCAGAAAATTACCCCTCTGTAACCTTAATTTCTACCAGCAGGCATGAAATCCTTCTCGTCTCACTTCCCATAAACTAAATCCACAATCATTCCCATCCACCCCTCCTTTTCTCCACTAAAAGGGGTGTCTCCATTCCTTTCCAAGTATCTACCTACCGGTCTTCTATATTCCTTGCCCAGTCAAGAAATTCCAGCTATTTAGCATCTTATGTAAAAGATGTCTCTCCCAACCTTCCCTGCCTCAAATCCCTTTGCTACTGTACATGAAATGGGTATGCTCTTCATTCCTAAAGTACACCATGGAATTCCAGATCTTGAGCAAAATCCATTCACCTTTCATTGAATACCTATGTTTACTAGGTCATAATTTTACAGGAATGATTTTATTCTACACCAATTCCTCCTTTTTCTCATTGAGAATTCTTTCTTTTATACCCACTCAGCAATTCTGTGCTCCTCTCTGAAGCTGTGGACTTGCCCTAGGAAGCATTAGCTTCCACATTCACTGGGCCACCTATATTCTAGTCCCACTCCTATGAGAAAGAGTAAGATAGTGTGTCTCCATAATCTTTAGATACCATGATGTCTGATCTGATTCATGGCCTGACTCCTGATGAAACTCTAAGGCAGTCAAATTAGTAGTTACCCTCCCCGCTCCAGGGATCTACTCCCACCTAACCCAAGCCTCTAATATCCTTCCACAGGTCTCTGGTTGCTTTGACTTAACCCCTCACTCCTCGCCCAATGCTAGCTAACTCATGCATTTTGAGCCCTCAATCCCCTCCCCCTAAACTGGAATCATACACATAGTAGCAGGCCAGAATCTCTTCTGTTGTTCTCATGGTCCAGATAGATTGGGTGTGGGCATGACTGATAAGACTGATAGGAAAGGCCCTCTTCACAGGGTTCTAGTCTACTCCTGAAGGTGCTGCTCAACCGAAGAATGGATGGCCATCAGTAATGCTGGATTACTCAAGGGGCAGCCCAAGCCAGTGCTTAGAGCACCAGCAAAATAAGGTTACTAAAATTAAAAGAGAAAATTAATACCAGAATTTGATAGACATATAGTTTTGAAATTGTAATCATACTCAATCTTATCACCTAGTTAACTGCCACCAAACACAAAGAAATGTGTAACAGCCTAAGCGATTCTTTTATTACCAAAAACAAGTGCTACACAAATTCAGTGCCTCCAGCGCCAGCCCTGAGGATAACATGGAAGTCCTTGGGTTGTAGGAGGAACCCTTTGAGGGAAATGGCTCACAATGCCTCGGTTGGTTATGGTCCCCTGCAAGGATCAGTTACATGTCATCCCTGGGCCTAAGAAACCCTAAAGATGGAAATAAATGCAAGTTGACTAAGGATTTTTAATCACTGTTCCAGCATGTCTAGGGGTTATGGTTAAGCCTGATACTAGCTTCCTCTACAAGAACACACACAACCAAATTCCTCAGGATCCAACAAAATGTGGTCTGGTAAGTCCTTAAAGTCTGCTGAATGATTTCAAGCTAGATCCAGAGTGAATCACACCACTACTCTCAGCACCACAAAGGCATACATTGGCAAGGGCTGCCCACAAGAGCACTGCCACCAGCCTGGCTCAAATCACACGGCCTGGGGTAGGAATGATCAGGCTCTGCATCCTTCACACCATCTGGACTTCTGGCCCCTCAGCTATTCCTTGAAGCTTTTCGATGATGCTCCCTGAGGAAGGCTCAGTAGCTGGGGGTGGCTCTCCTGGGGCTTCAGACAGCACATAGTAGACAATCTCTTGCTCGCCTTGGGCATTGGTCTGATTTACCACGTGGATGACTGGACTGGGGGTGTCCTGAGAGGCTGAGAGGGCTGTCCCCTCAACACTCCTGCCTTCTACTTCCTCTTCAATCTCTTCTTGGGGTCCTGGCTCCCCTGGCACTGTTTCTAGAATGATGCCTTGCAGGCTACTCTCATTTAGTGAGGCTCCCAGGCCTGATCCCTCCTGTGGTTGCCGCAGCAGTTGCTGTGTCAGCTCTACACTCTCATAGCGAACCAGCTGCAGCCGCATGTAGCCATCTTCATGTTCCTTGTACCTAGGGAAGCAGGAGCACAAAGTAGGCAGCAAACATGGGCAGGGGGCTACAGAAATGGCCTGGAGCTTGGCAAGGTAAAGAACAAATATGAGGGGAGGAAGAAGCCCTAGGGCTCTACATGACAGGCACTGAAGACAAAAGGTCTTTATTGGAATGTGTAGAAGAAAAGACAAGAGGGAAGGATCATTACTTAAAGTGGAATATTTTATGTAGAAACCAGAGAGTAGGTAGGTGAGAGAGGTAAAATGAAATTGTATTGGAGGGTACAAGTGTCAAAGGATTTATGAAGTGACCATGGAGCTATGAATCAGGACCCCTAGGCTTTAGTTTTGGCTGAAGGCTTTTGGGCCCATTTATTGGGTCTGGCACTATAGCTTGGACTCAAAAATCAGAAAATAATCTTTGCTCCACCATTCTCAAGGTTCCTTGAGCCTAACAGAATTGGTAGACATTGCAGAACTATCAAATTCAAGGAGTTTGTTTAGATGCTATGGGAAAAAAATGTATAAATCTAGGGTAGAAGGTTGAGACATACCGAAAACGGGGGTGCCCTGAGGGCCACTTGAACTGGTGCTTCTTGCGAAGGTGCACGGTGAGGTTGTTGCCTCTTGTGAAGCATTTGTCACACACATGACATTTGTACCTTGGCTCTGAGTATCCCTAATGGAGAGGAGAGGAAGAGTGAGGCCAGCTCTTCACTATGGGTGCCCCCGACACTTCTGCTAGCCCTCTCCCACCACCAGCCCCACTCACTTCATGTACTTTTCGGTAATGGGACTTGATAGAGCAGAGGGATCGGGCACTGAAGCTGCAGTTCTCAAAATCACACCTGTAAGCTGGCTCCTTGCTATGGGTATCCAGGTGCTTCCGGAGGTCAATCAGATTCTTGCAGCTGCCAGGAGAAGTCAGGAGGGGTTGGAGGGCATGGGGGACTCTGGAACACAGGTTCTCTTTCTGGGCCCTGATTCCCCTTACCTGTAGTCACAACAGTCACATTTAAAGGGCCGGTCCTCGCTGTGGCGAAAGCGCATGTGGTTGCGGAGGGAGGATGGCAGCGGACAGGTCATGTCACACAGAGGGCACTTATAGTGATTAACTGAGAGAAGCAGAGAAGGGGGTGAGGGCCAGTGGACCCTTGGGTAGTAGGCAGGGAGGTTGGGGGAGGCCAACTACTCACCATGGTTACGCATGTGGTCTCGCAACAGGCGTTCAGTGGCAAATCTCTTGGAACAGTGAGAGCACTGAAAGCGCTGCTCTGGGGTGGGGCAGGCAGAAGAAAGGGTAGTTTGTGAGGGATGGTGGAGAGGCACAGAGAGAACAAGTCCCAGAGAGGGGAACCATCCCAGACAAAGGGAACAACCCAAGGAGCTTAGGGGACTATGGATGGAACA
This sequence comes from Cynopterus sphinx, assembly GCA_030015415.1. Taxonomy (NCBI): domain Eukaryota; kingdom Metazoa; phylum Chordata; class Mammalia; order Chiroptera; family Pteropodidae; genus Cynopterus; species Cynopterus sphinx. The sequence goes on along the minus strand of CM057390.1, from coordinate 34,970,668 downwards.
TAGCATGTGACTTAAAGTTGAAAACCTGAATTAGAATCCCAGCTTGACCACTTACTGCTGTGTGATCTCAGGTAAGTGATTTAACCTCTCTGAGCCTGTTTCCTCATTTGCAAAAAGGGGGATAAGATACCTACCTCGTGGGGCCATTGCGAGGATTCCTTGAGATAACTGATAGGGCACACAGTAAGCTAAGCCCTAAATACAATGTCTAATGAATCTGAGTCAACAGAGACTATGTCAGGTAACTGAGCCCTAAAAGTAAATATAGCCAAGTTGCAGATACCTTCAGTGGCCTCCTCTCCTGAAATAATGCCAACCCCCATCACAATCAGGACAGCCTACACTTACTCCCACTCTTCTCTGATTGCTTACGGTCCAAGGAGGTTTGGCGACGGATGTGATCTAAGAACTTGGTGTTGTTGGCGAACATGCCTCCACAGGTGGGGCAGGCTACCACCTTCTCCTGGGTATGGCTGCGGAGGTGCTCACGAAGCTTACAGTGGTCCTTGAAGGTACAGGTACAGCCTGGGAAGGAAGGCCTGGTCAGTCACCAGCCACAAACCTACAGGGTAGGCTCTGGTACCCCTGAGGGCTCCAGAGAGCTTGCCCTGCAGGATTGGCCCCATCCTAGTTACCCTGGTCCCTTGGCAACCCATGGGTTTCTTTAGAGGCCAGAAGTTAAGGAATAGCCCTACCTTTCCAGCCACACAGCACCATGTGGTTGTCTTTGCCGACTGCTTTGTATTCACAGCACAGGCTGTGTGCTTCCACATGCCGATAGAACCACTCAGGATTGTCGAAGGAGCTCTGTGCCAGGAGCAACTTGGGGTAAGGACTGAGGTGGGTGGAGGGACTCATACCCCTATGTGTCCAAAGAGGACTTCTTGGCTCTCACCCAAACTTACTTGGTAGGGATGGAAACTTTTGACCAAGGGAGCTACCAAAGAAATGAAGGAATCTCGGGAATATGGGGAATCGCTGAAAGGGTCAAGGCATCTTCACTTAAGATCCAAAACTTCCTTCCACCCCTATTACCAGCACTGCCTGCTGACCTCACAGTGCTCCCACAGACACAGGAAGTGGTCAGGGATGTCAGGAATGATGTTGCGGCTGTGGAAGTCCAGGATGCAGGGGCTGAGGTCGGCCTGGCTCTGCAGGGCCTGCAGCCCCCACTGTTTCAGCTTGGTGTGGTAGCAGTGGAAGTAGACATGGCGGATGAGATCAGCAGAATTGTCCAGAGAACAAAAGCCACACTCCTGCCATAAGCAGGAGAATTCTTCCTCTGCAGAAAGGATTTTAGAAAGAAGAGTCTTATACTTTCCAAAGCTCAGCTCTCCTTCCACCTGTGGCACTTAGCAGCAAGTCAAAAGGCCAGACTCCGACCAAATAATTACCAGTTCATTCAGCAAATACCAGTATTTAATCACCACTAAACATGTACCAACTGCTGGGGACATAAGCAGTAGTAAGTTCCAGTCTTTGCATTTACATAGCTTTCATTCAGGGAGAAAAATACATTAATCAAATAATCACATGTATAAATATTAAACTGCAACCAGTCATAAGAACTATCAAGAGGGGAGGGAGCTAATTTAAAGAAGATGGAGATGTCTTAAAAGTTTCCCTGTGTCGTGATCTTAAAGGTGAGTATCTGTAAACTTGTTGGATAAGTGTGGTCTAGGCAGAAGGGACGATGTGTGCACAGCCCAGTGCCAAAAACTCAGAGACAGCAGGTGTGTGTAACTACCCTGGATCTGAGTTTCTGCTGTTCCCTGAAGACGCTTCCTGATCAGGGACACCTCCCATTCTTTCCTGTCAAATGACAAGTCCTCCTTCTCCCCATATTCTGCTCAAAATCTGTCTTCTCCAGGAAAATCCATCAACTATTCCAATCCACTTGCTATCTCTCTAGCATTTCTCTCTAAGCACCATATTTTCAATGCTTTTTAGGGGTTTACTAGTTTTGAAAAATAGATACTTTTCTATATTACTTAACATTTGAAATTACTATAGTTCACAGTCACTAGATTCAAACAGAATTTGAGGTAGGGTAAGGAGAGCTGACTCTGCACTTTTTACAGAATAGTTCTTCAAAAGGTATTGTAACCTATTAGTGGGTGGTGAAATCAATTTAGGGGATTGCAAACCATATTTTTTCTTTTAATGAAAGAGAATAAGATACCACACTTCAGAGAGCATTTAATAAAGGCATATATTGTTTCAAGTATGTTTTAACTTTTGTGTACAGGGTTGCGATGTAAAATGTATTTCTAACTGGTGGTTATAGTAAAAAAAAAAAAAAGTGAACTATCAGAGAATTAAAAAAAAAAAGCAGTTTGCCAACAGCTTGAATATAATCCTTTTTAAAAAAATAAAATAAAAGTTATCTAATTTATGTATAGAGAGGTCAAAAAGAATGTTCACTGAAGTACTGTCCATAATTGCCTTTTGATGGGAAGATGGCAGACTCATTTTGAAAATACTTGTTGATGAGTCTTCTGTAAGAAGTCTACAATGTTTTCATAAACCGAAAAAGCAATCAGGGAAGTAAATCATCATTATTCCAAACTACCTTCTCCCTCTGCAGAAAGGAAAGTCAGATTTTCCAATTTCCCTTGAGCCCTTCCCATATCCTGCTCCCTTACCCAGCAGGTCTTCCTCCTCTTCCTCCTCAGAGCTGTGCAGGTACTTCTGCAGGTGCTGAGTGACATGCTCGCAGAACTCCTCCATGGCTGAGCACACAAAGGAACAGGACCCCCACTCGCACTGCAGCCCCAGGTTCTCCTTTCGGGGAACCTTCCCAGGGGGCGGCATGGCCTTCACCCTAGAGGAGGAAGAAATCCATAGCTGCAAGGATTCCACCTAAGTGAAGATGGGGATAAACAGCTGGGCAGGTAGCCTGCCTAGAGCCAGCAGGCATTTTTCCAGTGACCTGTGAGAAACCCTGAGCTTTTTCAATAAGGGAGTAGCAAGCAGTTCCTCAAACTCCTGGAAGCTGTTTGATGTTCTCAGGAAGGGAGAACACAAACTAACATTACTGAGCATGTGCCAGGCACTGAGTTAAGAACTTTCAACACAGGAGTCCCCAAACCCCAGGCTATGGACTGATACCAGTCTGTAGCCTGTTGGGATCTGGGCTGCACAGCAGGAGGTAAGTGGCAGGCAAGGAGTGAAGCTTCATCTGTATTTGCAGCTGCTCTCCAGCACTAGCAGCACTGCCTCAGCTCCACCTCAGATCATCAGGTACTAGATTCTCATAGAATTGGTCCCTGGTGATGAAAAGGCTGGGGACTGCTGCTTTAATAGACATTTTCTCATGTAGCTTCAGAGCAGCCTTCCAAGAAGGAATTATTCCTATGGGAGGGAGAACAATGCCCAGGTTCAAAGAGATGGCTTTGGAGAACCAGAATTCAAATCCAGGCTCCCAGGTCCACCAAGCTGTGTGACTTTAGCCAAGTGACTTAACCTTTCTACTCCTGAACACTGTCAGCTTCAAAATAGGGTAACAAAACCTTTCTTAATTTCACAATTACTATATGCTAAGCATCATACTAAGCACTTTATGTCATTTAACCATCCTATAAAGAACTATTTTTAACTTTATTTATAGAGAAGGAACACTGGTTCAGAGAGGTTGAATGGTTTGCTCAAGGCCACACGCTAGTATCATAGGATCAGGTTGGGCTGACTCCAAAGTATTTTTTCCTAATCCACACAGACTACAAATGAGCCTAGAAGCTCCTTATTTCTTACTACATCATGTCATACTTTTAAAGTGGCATACAATCTGCCTGTGCCTAGCCTTGATCCAGTGGTTTACTCCACCAAATACCTAACATCTTCTGAACTATATTGTAGATTCTACTTGAACTAATGTAGATCCCACATCCGTCTAGTCGATACTATACCTCACGTATAATGCTACTTATTACATACTTAGCCATGTAATAAGTATTTGCTAAAGAAAGCTGAATAAAAAAACTAAAAGTTCTCAATCTTTAATAATGAACACAAATGCAGAGTTCTCCAGCCCCTCCCCTAGAGGTTTGGATTTGGGAAGACTGGGATTAAGCCTAGAAATCTGTGCTTATAACATAAAATAGTTTCCCTCATGAAAACAAAGCACAGGGCAGCAGAGGATCATACTGCAAGCAAAAGTTCTGGGGGAAGAGGGGGCACTAAGAAGCCCTAACTCTGTTCCAAGTGTCACCTCCTCCTTGATGATTCTCTCTGCCCCCACCATAGTAGACCCTGGAAGGGAGTGGGGCATTGCTCCCTCTGGCCTATATGAGACAGGTGGGACCTCTGACAAAGGCCTCTGCTATAAACTGAGAAGAAAAAGTGAGAATGCATAAAATCCTTCACGCTTACAAGAACAGGAACATACTATACTGTACAGTATAGTATTTTGCTTACCAGGGAAACCTCTTTTTAATCTACAGGCTTTGCCTCTCCCGCAAAAAGAATCCAGTCACTTTTAACATTCTGGGGTGTATATTGGTTTGCTGAGCTGCTCACAGATTAACAGTGAAGGCCTATTGGGAGAAAATGTCAACTACTTCTATAATGTTGTGGTAGGAAAAGTAGGGAAGCCTTCCTAAGTCAAGTAACAGCCCAAACCTCCTTTGACTCTACTTCATGCAGCATCAAGTCCACTAAGTACATCATGTAAAGCTCTTCTCTAAAGGCATTAAGTTTCTTCTCCAGAAGCCAGGTAAGGAAACTAACACATATTGAAGGCCCACCAAGTGTCAGCCCTATGGTGAGCCCTCTCTACACTTTTTTTCATTTGGTGTAAAGTACTCTGATTCTCGTCCAAAAATCATGCTCTTCCCCCGCACACCATGCTGGTTTTCTAGCCTCCTCTCCTGTCATTTTTCCTTCTTCCTTTCTGATTCAATCATCTTCATCTATAAACACACTACATTCCCTTAAAATTCTCTATCTAAGCAACTCTACTCACCCTTCAAGGCCCAATGTCCCTGCTTTGGCAGGCCCTTTCTCAATCTATCCAGGTACACATACCTAGATTATTCCACATACATCCTGTCCACACAGTACTTTGTACACACTTTCATTACAGTGCTTATTACAATGGAATAGAATGGAATGTCTGTCTCCCTAGACTAAGAGCTTCTCAAGGCAGAGACCATCACTTCTTCATTTCTTATGCCCAGAATCTGCAGAGCTTTGTACTCTCCGGACATGCAATAAATGTCAGGATATAACCCCATTCCAGGAAGCCTTCCTAAACTATCCCACCCCTCAGATTACTTTTGCCTCTTGGTTCTATGGCTGGCGTAACTGACAATAGAAAATCTCAGCCCTATTATTATGCTGTTCATGGTCACTCATGGTTATGGGTACGTTTTCTATTCTCATTTACCCAACTGAATAATAATAGCTACTTCAGAGCAGAAACCATTTCATACCCAACTGTGCCCCTATACTGTGTCCAAATATTCTAAACTCACAGCTCTTGTTAGACTGGTGGGTAAGGCCCAGAAATCTGGCTATTCAGATATCTAGAATATCTTGAAGCTTAGCAAAGCACCCTGAATCCCTCTTTCACTGTCCCCCAGCCTTCTTTACTCCCTCCCTTCCCCCGTTCTCTGTGCCCTGCTTATTTCTACCCCAGGGAGCTGTAGGAAAGAGTGACTATCTGATCACCACGCTTTCCATGGGCAAGAAATGAAAATGAGGCAATCTGTGTACTAAAGAGGACACTGGACCAGCTGTCGGAAAACCTCGGTTCAAGTTTCTTGTCTCAATGACTTTGCTCTGCCTAGAATAATATGACAACAACTATCAAGTACTGTTCAAAGCATCTTATGTGTATACAAACTCATGAATATAGGTACCATTATTCTCCTACTTCACTGATGAGGAAATGGGTCCAGACAGGTTAAGTAATTTACTCAAGGTCACAGTTAGGAAGTGATGGAAACAGAATTTAAATCCAGGGAATTTAGCTCCATTTTCCTTCTACATCTGCTTGTCTTACCTTTTCTTGTCTGATTCCCTCCTCTATAGAATTGGTATCTGTATGCAGACTACCCCAAACATATTTTATTAAGTATTTATTTTGTCAGTTTACTCCAATAAGCTGTGAGCTATTAGAAAGACTGCCTTCTGCCCTGTTCAATTCTAACTGCAAGGCCACACATACCTACTGGGGCTCTTTTAATGTTTAAGTAAATCTACAACTTATCACTTTACTTTTGGACAAATCACTTAATTTCTCTAAACCTATTTCCTTAAATGTAAAATGGGAAACTAACTAGTACACAGCAACAGGTAATGGATTCAACAGATCTTGTTAGAAAGCTCCAACATTTACTAGCTAAGCGACCTTAGGCAAGTTACTTAAGCCTGTTTCCGAAAGTAGCATGGGAATAATTATGCCTGTCTCAATGAACTGATGTATGCTCTAAACTAGGCACAAGATATTTAACTGTGTAGCATAAAACACAGCTAGGACTCAACAAGTGTTATTTGTACCCTTGCTAATGAGCGTGAGATCCAAGCACTAATTTTGCATAAAGGTCAACAAAAAGACAACCCGAGGGATCCTTAACACTTTGTTTCCTCAGGAATCACAGTAAAAAGCAATGAGCAAATATTTACAAGTATACATTCTAACGCAAGGCACCGAGAGAACCCTGAACAGTACTCAAGAAAAGGAGGGCCCCAGGTTCTGAACTCACTAAGGACTCACAATTTGGCCGAAGAGATAAGACTGACGTGGGAAGACAATAACCCAAACAAAGCGCCCGACGAGGGAGATCAGGACAGAGAGAGATCCCAGCGGGCCAGCGAAGACAAAAAGGCTTGCCCTGAGCAGTGGGGCTTTGGCTGCTGGAAGGGCGGGTAGAATGCGCAGAGGACGAAGACCGTCTCCGCGGGTAACGCCTCTCCCTCGCAGCCCCTCAGGTTTCCCGGAGTCCTTCCCCTAAAGCGTGGCGGTGAGCGTCTCTCGGCACCAGCTGAGCCCGAGACGAGAGAGCAAGAGGGTCAGAGTCTGGGGGAGAGGCCCGGGGCGCTCCAGGGGCCGAGACGACCAGCGAGGCCGCGCTGCAAGAGGAAGCCTCGCGCGGCGACTGGGGTTAGAGTCTGGCCTCGAAGCCCGCCCACAGCGCGCCCACCCACGCCGCCCCGCCAAAACAAAAGCCCCAGCTTACGTTCCCTCAGCTCCCGCGTCTCTTCCGCTCTCCTCCCACCTCGGACCCTATCCGGAAAGGCGCGTGAAAGACGGCCACAGACAGCCAATCGCCGCTCTCGGATCCCTCTGACAGCCAATGGCCGCTGCGGCAGGCGAAACCGGTGCGCGCCAAAGCGCGGAAGGGGCGGGAGTGAGGGGAGGCCGGCTGCCGGGACCGGAGCGTGGTCCGGCGCGGCGCGGCTGCAGCGGAACCTCTGGCGGCGGTGCCAAGGCCCGGCATTCCCCCCACTGCGCAAGCTCGGCGTGCGGCCCCTCACTGGGCCTGCGCAGGGCGTGAGCCGGGTGCCGGCTGGGGTCGCTCCTACCGGTGTGGGTCAGTGCGTTAGCTGGCACCGTTGGCAGTGGTGAGGCGGCTCCATACCGAGCGCTGCCCGCCCTCCTCGGCCCAAACTGGGGTCCTACCTTCATTCGTCATCTTCTTAATCTTCTCTCCTAAATATCCGTGTTCCTGTGCCGTCATTTCTGTGTCACCACAGCTCTGCCTCTTGTGTCATCAGGCGCGTGAACATCCAGCCACTCCTCCAAGTCAGAAACCGGGCAGTCATCTTTGATTCCTCCCTCGCCCGTCACATCCAAGCCACTGCCAAGTCCTGTGAATTCCGCCTGCTTAAACACAGGATCTCAGGTTCATTCTCTATTCTTGATCTCCGCCCTCTCTCTAGTCCATTCACGATGTCCAGCCCGGATGTCTACACTAACCCAACTGGTTCCGCTGCGTGCACCTTGCTTCCCTCAAACAATTCTCGGCGGGGCATTCAGAGTGATGTTTACAGAAAGCAGGTCTGGTCAAACCACCGCCCTACTTCGAACCCTCAGAGGCATTCTGTTGCCCTCAGGGCAAAACCCTAAAACCATTCTGAGGCTTTATAGACCCGTCCGCACGAGTCCTGCATACTTCTCCAGCTGTGTCTTGAGTCCTGGACCTCACTTCCTGCTCTCCAGCCCCACATTTGTTGCAGTTTCTCTATTGCACCTAGCTGCCTTTTTCTTCTGCCTTTTACGTGCTGTTTCCTCTGCCTGAAACATCTCTCTCTTTTCCCCCTCCCACACTTACACGACCGATTCCTACTCATTCTTCTCGTCTTAATGAAGATGCTTTTTGCAAGAGGTCATCCTTGACATTTCTTTCCTATATTTCCTCATCACAGCTCTATCACTTTGTATTGTATTTGCCTGTTTAATTTTCTGCATTCCACACCAGATTCAGCTCAGTGAGGGAGGGCAGGGATTGTATATGTTCTTCACCTTTATAACTACATCACCTAGCCTAATGGCAGAAACTCAGTAAAGGTTCAAGATCTATTGGTAAAAAAATCTGTACCTTAGTAAAGTGCATTGGGATTGATAGTTATTTTGTTGTTATATTATTAAATCCTAAAAATGAGCCTGTGTAATTTTTATAATCGGCAAACACATTAAATGTTCAATATAAATAACAAAGATGCCATTAAAAATAGCAACGTCATAGTAAAAAAAAAAACCTAGGAATTTAGGCATGAAGTTTATTAACAACAGTCAGTCCTTGTTTTAAAAGTTTTAAACATATAATTGAACAGTAAAACATATTTTATCACCTTTTCTTTCAGAAGCATATAGTAATACCTCACGAATTGCTAATCTTAATTCAGATCTATACCACTGAAGATGGCTATTGGCTTTAATTTAGCAATTTCATGAAGAAAAATTTCATTCAAAGAGCTGAGTAAAGTTAAACGATTTTTACAAAGCAAAAATTTCAGAGTAGCTCTGGGATCCACAACATTTCCAAAATTTGAGGCACTGTCTTGCTGTGTAGCATAGTTTCCTTCCACTTCAATCTGCTTCTCTTGAAAATAGGCTACAATTTTGGCTGGATAATTCAGACACATCTTAAGATTTGTTCTTTAAAAGCTGCCACAAAAATTTAAAGCATAATTCATACACATCAAAAGCTGTGGATCTCTTTTGAGAGTATAAAATGGATAACATCGATTAAATTATGTTTGTGGCTCTTTTGCATTTTTAAAATCCTTATTTTGAACATGATCAGACTCTTCTTCATTACAAAATTTGTGGTTCCACTGAGCTCTGGGCAGCTCACCACTGAAAGCAGAATACAATTTCTAGTTACCATCTACTCAATCCATAGGTCAAATGGAAATCTAAATACTTGCCCTCTGGAATAGGCAAATCCAGAGAATAGAAGGTAGATTAGTGGTTATCAGGGGCTGGGGGAGAGGGGAATAGGGCATGACTACTATTGGGTATGGGGTTTCATTAAAAGGTTCTGAAATTAATGGTGATGGCTGCACAATTCCGTGAATCGAACTCTTTTAAACGGTGAATTTTAGGGTATGCTAATTAGGCTCAATAAAACTGTTTTTTGTTTGTTATAATAAATACCTATCCTCCCATCAATGAAAGTTTCTTGTGAAATTTCAGGGTCAGTGTGTTTGGCTGTCTTGTCATATTGGTAAACAAATAAACTGCTCCTCTAAGATTTGAACCACAAAGATTTGCATTCCTTAGATCAGTGGAAGTAACTTGATAAATCTTGAGTTTCCATGACCTAGAGTTGAGCATATTATTTACAAACCAAATATCCATAGTCTGCGACTCTTAAGTATCACATATTCCGACTAGTATGGATAGGGTCACAGAGAATATTAAAAATTCCATGCTTCTTACCCAAAGACACATACCCTGAACCCCCTGTGATGTAAATAAGTCAAAATGGCAAGTCTGGGAGTAACCCAAATGATTATCTAGGCCAGCCTTTATTTTAGAGACAAGGAAGTTGAGGTCCAGAAAGGAGAAGTAGTCCGCTCAAGGTCACTTGACATGTCTGTGGCACACTCAGGTTTTCTGTCCCAGGTCCAATGCTCTGCCATCCTATAGCAGCTTACCTGGTTCAAGTCCTGATTAAGGTTCCAGAGAACAGGAACCAGGGACATAGAGCTTGCTCCATAACTCACTGAAACTAGCTGACATTTAGGAACATAAGAATTTTTATTATGATGAAACCCTGTAAGACTTCCCCCTCCTAAACTGTCTCTTCTGAGGCAACAGTTAACACTTTTTCATCACTGACTATATGTCAGTAAAGTACTAAGCACTTTAATCATTTACTTCTCATCTGCAAATGATAGCTACTATTATCACAGTCCCCATTTTACAGATGAGAAAACTGAGGCACTCTGACATTACATAAATTGCTGAGGCCACACAGGTAATTGGTAAAGCTGGGAGTCAGATCCAGGCAGTCAAGATCCAGAGTTCATGCTCTGGACTATTATATCCTAGAAGGAGCAGCTTGTTCAAGAAAGGGGAATGAAGATGCCTGTACTAGCCAATTGACTTCTTTTTATTATAACTTCATCCTTCAAAGACTCTTGTTCTCCCATCCTCTTTCTAAATGTCCCTTCTTCAGTGCAGGAACTTCTCAGCAGACCCAGCACATATGTCACCTACCCCACTAATCAGATTCTCATCTCTGTTCCTCCCATTTCATCAACACCACAGCCTCACTGCCCCTTTGCCTTTTAAAGGATAACCAGTTGTCCAGTTTATAAACTCCAGTTTGACTTTAATAAATTAAATTCCAAGCCATCACACAGCAATGGACATCTCTCAACATACAGAGGTGCAGCCTGCTCTTGCTCCATCATCACAGTCTTTAAATAAAGCCCCTAAAGCCATCTCTCCAGGGAAGGCTTCCCAACAAGCTCCTGGATTCCTCCTTTCATCAGAGCCACTGCTCATGGAGAAGGCATCAAGTACAAAAATGGAAATAAAGGGGGAAAGAGGGATGAGGAACAGAAGGGGAGGCAGGGAGGTGGGGAGTACCTGCCCCCCATCCTGGGCACCGGCCCGACTTTCTGTGAGCTGCCAATGTCCTCAGAGGCAGACACTGGTGCTGGTCAGAGTGGGGACCTGAGGGAGGTATAGGAGCCCCATCCTAAAGGGAATTGCCTACCTTCCTAAAACAGGAAATAAGGGTCACCTGGGAGAGATGCCCTCTATCATCTGTTCACTGAGGGTCTTGGACCACACATATAAATAGAAAAGAGAATAAATAAGGGAGGAAGGATCAGCTGAGATGCCAAGCACCCTGGGACTCCTCTGACGGGCCAGTGTCAATAGCAGGCAAATGTTTCTGAGGAATGCCCATACATGCCAGGACAGAGCTCTCCTCTTACTTCCAGCCACCACTTCCTCTTCTATGTCCTCAGCAATGGTGCTCACCTCTCACATGATTCCCATTGCAAATACCCTTCCAACTGGCCCCACGGCCCCAGGTAGACAGGGCTTCCTGGAACACAGAGAGCTTCCCTGGCCTAGGCTGTTGGGAATCCAGGAATGAGAATGGAAGGAGATATGGGGATTGGGCTGAGAGGACTCCTGCCCTCTTTTACTTTAGGATGTAAGGAAGGCCCTCAGAGCTGGGGACTGGGGTTGCCATTGGCCTTGGGTTTGGATTTGAAGGAAAACCGCTTAATAAGGCGGCGAGAAAAGCTGCCAGCCTTCTTTCGGACACTTGGTGTGGCTGTCGTGTTGGAGAGGTCATCGTGTGATTGGCTCAGACCAGCTTCCTTCTGTCGAGGTCTCCGGCGGAAGATAAGCTTAGTGCCACTGCGCAGGAAACTCACTGTGGGAGAAGAAGGGAAGTTGTGGCAGAGAAAGTGGCACAGAGGAGGTGTGGTGAAGTGGGGATCAGAAAAACACCAAGCATGAAGGGGTCGAAGATTTGGAACAGAACCAGGCCCTTGGCCTAGAAAATCCAGGCTTCCTTAAGAAAGAAAGTAGGGACAAAACATGCCCTTCATCCTTCCTAAGGAAAAAAATGTGGTGCTCATGGGATTTTGCATGCACTTCTGATTAAACTGGCCCTGAGGAGGACTGTCATGGAGCCAGCTTCTCAGTCAAGACTGACTGAAAACAAACTGGGGCTCTGTACTATGGAAAGACAAGAGCTGAGCAAAGGGTGTTCCTAAAGGCCTATAAGATCATGAAGGGACAAGGTGAGTTGATGGTGACTTGTCACATCCAGGATGTGAACAGGAAGTGGTGCATCTAGAAAACTTCAAAGAGGTAAATTCAGACCAATATACTGAGGAAGTTGCTTTCACAGAAAGCTTTGGACTTAGAAATCTCAATATCCCCAAAAATTATATAGGCTTAAATAATAAACAGTTAAATACATCTGTGGTTGACAGATTCACTGGCAGAAAGATGAAGATGTTTGGGGCAAATCTTTCATCCTTAGAAGTTAGAAGTATCACAGCTACCTACAGACTGTATCACTTCTAGAGGGTTAGCCCAGGGTAGGATTTCTTATAATCATAGGGGAGAGAAAATAGAATGAAAGGTAAGAAAGGAAGGGAAAAAGGAAGGAAAAGAGGGAGAAAGGGAGGGAGGGATTAAAAAAGAATGAGGAAAGGAAGATGTACACTTAGACCTAGGAACAAAGAACAATGGTGGTAAATGATGCCACAGGACCCAAAGCATCAAGTTCCCTTCTCTGCTCGAGCTTGGCTGAAACAGACTGAGAACTCTGGATGATCCTTAAGGAAAGGAAAAAGAAGGCAAATTGGCTTGGGGATTACATGTCCCTAAAGGTCCAATAGCACCCAGATCATGATACTGGCTATAAAAATTGGGAAAACCTTCTAATATCTCCCCACCTTTGTGATCCTTGAGGCTGCGAGTCTCCAGGGCACCAGTAGATCCTGTTTCTGACTCAACATCATCCACAGATGGCCTCTCAGAAATGTCTGAACGTGTTGTCTCATCTGCTTCCTGGACACTTGTGGGACTGGAGAGGGCATCTAGGGGTCCTGGGGACATGGCTGGTGGGTCTGAGGGAGGTGAAGAGGGACCTCCGCTGCTCCCTGCATCATCCTGCATTGAGGCTTCCAGAGATGCTGCATAACCCAGAGAAAGTGCCAACTCGTCCTGAGCAATGGGCACCTGGCAGGAGGGATAGTTTTAATGGGCAGGAGTGACCCATTAGGGCTTTCTCCCTCTCCTCCTTTCCTTTGAGTCCTGTTACCTTGGAAACACCAGAGATGATTAGAGTGCTACGTTTGGTGGGTGTCTTCTTGGCTGCCCGCCCACTGGGCTCAGTCAGCTGGCGAATCGCTGTCTCTGCTACAGGGTCTAAGCCGTTGGAAAGGTGGCTCTCCCCTGCTGGAAGTACAGAGAGTAGACAACTTGACCCCTCCCCAGTTCCTTCCTGGACCTGAACTCCTGTGCCCTACCCAAAGTGGTTTTTGACTCTGGAGCCCTAGTGCCAACCAACACTCACACTTCCCAATTCCCCACTCACGGCTGCTGCTGTGGGAGGTACTGCTGGGGCCACTGCTCTCACTCAGCACAGTTGTTGTCTTCTCGGTCACCTCCACCTTGGACGGGGAGCGGGAGGGGGAGTCTGGTGGGTGGGGGAGGGTCAGTGAGCTGAGAGGTGCTTTAGAGTGCCTCCCCACCTCTATTTCAGTTGAAATGCAGACTTTGATGACTCAGAGGGCAGGGGTGACTAAGAGATTATTAATCCCAGGGGTGATTACAAAGATGCCGTGTGGACAAAAAGACACCATGGAAACCAATGAGAAAGTGCCATGGGGCCTACTGAGGGTATGGGGAGAAACCATAAAAATATTGAGAGGTGTAGAGATGGCACAGGAGTCCACTGAAGGGGTCCCTAGAGATAGAAGAAATGTCATGAAGGGTCTCTGGGAGTGGAAGGAATACCAGAGGCCAATGGGTATGTTGGAGGATCCCACAGGGTGCCGGAAGGTTGAGGCTAGAGGGAGGGAAAATTAGAAGCTAGGACTGGGGAAAGGGAGGGGAAGAGACTTGTGAAAAGACAGAAAGAACTTGAGGAGGTAGAAGTGCAAAAGTCTCATGTGAGGAGCTGGTGGGTCCATGATGGGGGAGAAAAGGAAATAGTAGGAGAAATGAGAAAGATGTGGTCGGAAACCAGGGGGAGCTGGAACTAGGGCTTTCCGTGCCCTTTCCCTGTCCTTCCACGGATCTGCAATCCAGGGACCCCTGGCTAGAGCTGGGCTTCCAGGCTCCTCTTCTTTACCTAATTTGCCATCTACACGGGGCCGGGACTGGACAGTGGTGACCGTGGTGACAATGGTGCCATCGGGCATGATGGTCCGGTCCAGCTCAATCTTCTTAGTAGGTGTGATGCTAGGGTGTGGAGTGGAGGAAGTGGGAGTGCCCAGGTTCCGGGGGGAGCCCTCCTCATACTGAAGCTGTCAAGGGGTGGAAGAGCAAAGAGGCTGGGCCTCAAAGACTGCCCTCCCCTGCCTCCCCATCTTCCCCCAGGGGTCAGCTTCTCACCTCTACTGCCATGGTGGCTGCTGGTCCCAGGGTTTTCCCTGGCCCAGGGGTGAGTGGGCACACCTGTCTTCGGGACAGTGGTCTGGAAGGGGAGCCCACAGGCAGTGTGGCCTGGCCCAGTAATTCAGCTGGGGAAAGGGTAGCACCGTGAGCTGGTCCCATGACCAGGCTCCACTCAGCACTCATCCAGAGGTGCTCCTTCCTGCCCCATACTCACTGTCTCCACAGCTGCTGCTCCTCAGTACTTTGAGGGCCAGTTCCCGGCTCTGGGGGCCCAGATCTCTATGGCCAGGAGGAACAGCAGGAAGGGGGAAGGTTAGCAAACAGAATTCACCCTTGAGCTGATCACAGACCAGAAGCAGAGAAATGCACATAAATAAGATGATACAAGTACTCCAATCAGATTAATTCCTGCCCTCCAAATACTTTCTCTTCCCAAAAGAATGGAACAGGGCTCCAGTGGAGACCATACTCCTCAGCTGGGCATTCAAACCCTCCCTTGTTCTGCCTTACCCTGCTTCCCAAGTCTGTCAAACCACTCTCTTTCTTTTGTGCAAACTGTTCCCTCTGCCAAAAACACTTTTCTCTCACACTCTGTTAAAATCCTACTCTTACTCTAAGGTGTGGTTTAAATGTCATCTCCTCCATGAAGCCGACTCTAATCTTTATTCCCTTACAAGAATTAATCTTCCTCACCTAAGCATTCTCATGCACTTTTTGTAAACCTCAAATGGAGAACTTATAATATATTTTTCTACTTTGAGCCTGAAATCAACTCAGGAATTGGGAGTATATCTTGGTATGTCTGTATCCCCAGGACCTAGGTTGGAGACTAAGGGCTCACAATAAGGGGCTCACACCAAAGTTTACTGAAAATAGAGTTGGTTCAGGCAAGGGCTATACTGATATGAGGTGATTCTCAGTCTGCCCACAGGAATGAGGGGTTGGGGGAGGAGTCACTCCTTACAGTGCCAGATCTTCTGTCCACTCCACCTTGGGACCAGCCCTCATGGGCTTGGTCCACTTCTGTTGCATGGGGTTGTCGAGTTCAGCTACACAGCACAGGTCCCCAGTGCCTATGAGGAAACAGAAATTAGAAGATGCTCAGATCAAAGATGGGAAGCCATTGAAGAATAGAGAGGCTATACCCTTGGCAGAGGGGCAGGAAACACCTGCACCTATAGCCCTGGCAGTCCGCCAGCAACCTCTAGGTCTCACCTTCCAGCTCACTTCCCAGGTGTGATGCTTGAAGCTGCCGTAGGAATAACCGGGTAGGTCTGGGGGTAACTGACAGGGCCTGGGATACCATGGGTGGCTTCTCACTGGGTACCTAAAATCAGAAAGAGGTAAAAACAGTGAGAACTCTGATATAGTACCCTGGGAACAGTATGCCTACAAACTATTTGCTTTGAGTGCCCACTTACCACACCTCCTGGGGCAGAACAAGCCCTGAGGTTTACTATCATGGCTGGCTGGGTGCTGACTATGGCATCCTCAATTAATTCCTCAATAGTGGAGAGCAGTACTTGCTCCTCACTTCTCTGCAGAGAGAAGAAGAGGAGAACAAAGAAGTGGGGCCCCCAGCTCTGCCTTCCCATCCCTGTTCTGCCTCTTTCCCCCTAGCCATATCCGCTTACCTCTCTGGCCTGCAGCTTGGGAACCACTGTCAGGCTCATATCTGGGCGATCATTGAAGGCCCAGGATATGAGCAGCCCCTCACCAGGGATTTCCTTCAGGTTGACTTCCAACTGGGGACAGGGACAAAGGGATTAGGTTAACTTGCCCCATTCCTTGGACTACTTTCACTCCCCAGGACCTTTCCTGCCCAAATTCTACCTAAGAGGGGAACCAAATTGAAAAGGATGAGGCAATTAAACCACCCCCTGCCCAACTCCGTTTCCTACACCCCACTCTACCTGTGTTGGTGGCAGTGTCAAAGTGACATGGTAAGTCTCCATGGAGACGGCAGCGGGGGACTGCTGGGTCACAGAAACTGGGAACATCACCTCCTCAGCAGAGAGCTGGCAATGCAGAACCTGAGACAAAAGAGGAATGGAGAAAGGATGCCTAGTCCTGCTATGTCTGCCTTGTAATGGGTCAGCAGACCCCTCCCCACTTCAGTTTTCCTTAAGACTTCACCTTTTTGGGGTCACAAGCCCATAAAAAATCATATAAAAGCCAAAGACTTCTCTCTCCAGAAAAATGAAAATATAAAACGATATTTTGCAATTATAAAACGATATTTTGCATGTAGCTTCAGTGGGATTCTCAGACCTCCTGAAGCCAATCCTTGGATCCCGAAGGCATTCATAGACTTCAAGTTAAGAACCCTTGGAATAAAGGGAACTCTTGGGATCAGCCCACCTCTCAGACCCTGAAGAAGTCAGTGCTCAGCAGACCCTTACCATGCCGTGCTCTGATTGGTCTATGCAGGTCACACGACTAATGCTGGCTCCGGGTGGGAGTTGGGGTACCTCCTCAAAGGTGATTTGGATGGAGCTCTGAGGGAGTAATGTAGACAGAGGGTCAGGTCTCTGGAGCTGCCCCCAGCAGGGCTAGCCTGCTCAATTGCTGACTGGGCCTGGCACTGCCCAGGCCTCAACTGCAGGCTGGCTTCTGGCCCCTCCTTGGCTAAGGGTTATACAGTAGGAAGTGTTTTCCTCAGACTCACCTTTCTGGGGGCTTGCAGCTGCTAGGGAGAACCTCAGAGACCAGATTACCTTGAGCTGAAGAACCTATATTCCTTCTGGAATACCAGAAGCCGCCTCCTTCTCCTCTCATCTTCCCTTTCATTCCCCACTGTCACCCCAAAGAAAGGGGTGCATAGAACAAAATAATAAAGGTGTTGGTTACCACCAATATACAATAGTTGGGCTGAGAGAGACACAGCTGAGCTAAAGGTGAAAGCAGTACCTCCACTTATTCAAGACAAGAGCAAGAGATATGAACTAAGCCTTCTTCCAGTTAAATAGGATACGGAGGTGCAAGGGTATGACTCTATTCATATTCCTGGAGATGAAGACAGCTCAGCATGGCCTTGGGGAACTTTACCAGACACTAGAAAGAAATCTAAGCTCAAAAGGTTCAAGGTCCAGGGGCCTGGCTCATTCCTCTAGGCAGACAGCAGGGTGGTATTAGTGAGCAGAAAGCTGCTTAGCTTAGGTCTTGAAAGAGCTTTCTAATTCTTCCACAGCAGTGAAAGCAACCTACTGCAACCCCATCTGGAAAGCTGAATGGGAAGAATTGAGGAGGGGGCACAGACTGAGCTAGCAGCTCTTCCTTGGGTCCTGGGATGGAAGGAAACAAATTCCCTAGGCTCATTTGCCTGGTAAAGCAGGGGAAGCCGATTTCTCTACTCCTGCAGTTGTCTTGTTTGAATGGCAGGCTCAGGGAAATGGGGAGATGGATACTTGGAACCCCACTCTCCCACCCCCTGCAAGGGAGGCCAATGTCCAGCTGAGTCTGCTGCCTTAGGGAGTCACTTCTGACCCAGGGACAAGGTACAGGGAAAGCTAGGTGGAGGGGTGAGTTTGAGGTATAAACTGACAGAAGCCATCTGGCTTTCTGCTGGGCAGAGGAGAAAAGCAACTTCTTGTGTGGCCACTTCTGTTTCTGGGCATCTGGGGAGCTAGTAAAGTTAAAGCCCTTACACTATTGGTGGCTGGAAATGGAGAACCCTCTGAGCAAGGACCTGATAGATGTGAGGGCAAGGATAGATTATAGTACAGGATGAGAAGGGGCCCCATGAGAGGAAGGCCTCACCTAACACCCCACCTCTCAGGCTTATGATCATGCTTCCTGCCCCACTTCCTGGGAGGCCAGATGCCCATGGTGCAATGGGAGGAAGTAGGCTGGGCTGGTTTGTGACTGACCCTGGAGGGGCTGCTCCAGGCTTATCTATGGAAAGGGTGTGAATTGTCAACCTGCTCTCCACCTGAACACTTTTCCCTCAACACATACACTGCAGATTAGCATGGAAAAGGATGTGTTGGACTGCAGCAGGGAAATTACTGCGGGATATGTGTAGGGATAATTCACTCTTTTTAGGAATCTGCCTGATCACACCACGGATTTGGGATACAAAATGTTAAGTCGGTGTTGTGGCATGAGAACCAGGCAAATTCCTTCCGCAGGTGCACCTGTCTTTCTTCTATCCCCGCCCCACCCCCTTCCCAACATAACTGGCACACAGGCTAGGGGGAAGTGCCCTCAGGCACCGGGATTAGCGTTGCTAAGAGAACAGTAACTTGTCCATGGGTATGGAGCCAAAGGGTACCTAGACCGCAAAAATAGCAAATTTGGGACACAGCCAGATTCCTACAACCAACCTCCAGCCTCACCTGCACCCTTTTCTCTGATTCCATAAAGGAAGAGAAGACCTAGGGTTCCCCAGTTGATCCCCACCCTCATCCGACCCTCCTGGTATGAGCAGTTCTTCCCTAGAAAGAAAGGCTGAGTGAGGAGACCACCTCGGTGCTGCTGTTCAACTCACCCCGTCCCTGCAGGCCTGCTCGTTGAGCGCTCGCACCCAAGCCCGTTGCCAGTTCTCCCGGAAAGACTTGAAGGCGAAGAGTGACGCCAAGAGGCCCCGAACTCCTGGCTCCTCCCGGGCGCCGGCCTGAGTGGCCCGCAGCCGCTGCAGCGAGCGCCATACGCCCAGCTCCCGCAGGGAGCCCCCGGGCTCGTCCACTAAGGCGGGTCCTGGGCCCCGCGACCCGCAGGCCCGCACCAGCCACCAGCCCCGAGCATACTGAAGCAGCCAGCCGAGCACCGTGAGCAGCGAGGCGGCGAAAAGGACCAGCAGGGCCACCCAGCCCACGTCCCGCGGCTCCCAGCCCAGATCCATGCTTCGGGCGGGCCCCAGTCCTAAACCCAGCCCCCGCTCCCGCTCAGCCGCTGCCCCGGGGGAGCATGGCCCGACCGGCCGCGGAGCGGGGGCGGGCTCCCCCGGGGCTGGGCGCGCGGGCTCGGGGACTCTCCGGGGCTGGTGCTCTGGACTAGAAGGTGCCAAAGATCAGTAAGAGGTGGTCCTGGGGGTCGTGACGTAGTCGGAGTCGCTCCTCGACTGGCCTGGCAGACCGACCCACGTTAGCCGCCGGCAGGCGCCGGGTCCTCCCACTCACCGCGCAAGCCGCGCGGGCCGGGGGCTCGGACTAGTCTGCAGAAGCGCGGGGGCTCAGCGGCCGGCGCCGGCGCCGGGAGCGAGGCGAGCGCAGAGCTGACAGTGACAGCACGGCCAGCACCCCGCCCCCACCCTCCCTTAAAGGGGCCGCACCCGCGCGGGGCGGGACTTGGGGCGCCCTGCGCTGGAGAGCTTGAGGAGTTCTGGAGAACCAGGCGGGAGCGGAGGAGGTTCCGGAGTTGAAAATAGGCGGGATCTTTGACCACCTCGCCCCATTCTAGAATGGGGGTACTTCCTCCTTCCCGGAGCTCACCGCAGGAGTAACCACTCACCTGAGATGCCGCTTTTGCTTTCCCTATGTTCCGTAGATTGTTTTAGTGTGAACACCTGTGGGGCTAAGACGGTGGTGACCTCTGTGGACAGCATTGCCCCTTTTCCCAATACCCCCGGGCTCAGCAGCTTCTTGGTTCCCATTTCCTGGCCGAAGTTAGGCCCTGGGTAAATAGAGCACCCTCCCAGATAGAAGTGTCTGGCAGAGGGCCTACTGATACTGACCAGCGAAAAAACAGCCCCTGAACCTGGTAGAGGTTGAGAATGGAACACAGAATGTTAACCTCCCTTTACTACCCTCCCCGCTTCCTTTTGGAGCTAGGACACAGGAACAATCTATTAGACTCCTGCTGGTGTAGGTTTGTTCTAGAGTTATTTCCCAAGTTGGGGCTGCTTCTGTTTTTAAAAATAGTATATTTCCATAGTAACAGCTCCTTTGAAGCACGTGTAGAGTGGTAATAAGGAGGGAGCTGGCAATGTAGTGCTGGACTATCAATAGATTCAGCCAGAGGACCCTGCCATCCAAACATCTAATATCTCAACAAGCACCTCCAAACTGATGTTATAGGTACACCTTTTCCTAGATTTAAGAGAATCAATTTTATCTCTATAGGACAAGGACTCATCATTGCTTTTTGGAGTCAGGGGAAGAACAATTCTACAAAAGGATTCAAAGGAATCTCTATTTTCCAAGAGGTCCTTCTTCTCTACATACATATGGCAAGGTCTTTGGGACATAGCGCCTTCTTTAGAGAGGTAAATAGAAAATGTTAAATATCTCTCCTAAATCCACTAGATAGTCTGAGAAATTAGTACCTGGGAGTAAGCAATGCCCCCTAAAGTATGGAGTTTCAGAGCTCGGCAGAACCTGACTGGGAAGCATAAGAATGCCTGAGCCAGAGGAGGTGGTGAGTGGTGGGGCAACCTGAGGCATCCCTAGATTTCACTGTAAGGAATGATGGGGGTTGAGGTAAGGGGGGTGGGAGAGGAGTTAGCCTTGCTGTTGCCCTGCCTATGCATCACCTTTGGTCTCTGAAAACAATGGAAGATTCCTAGAGTGTAGGTCTCTAATCTTGAAGGAAGAAGACAGGAAATGAAGGGAGGAGAGAACTCAGGGCCAGAACCTAGGGACAAAGGAGGAAGCTGTCAGTAGGGAGAGCAGCTAGGGAGAGGGGAGCGGGTTCCATGGGAAGTTGAATGGTGCAAAGTTTCACTATAAAGACTCTCTTCCCCATGAACCCTTCTTTGAAACCCTCTGACCTCCCAGGCGTCTCCGTTCTCTGAGTTCTTGGATTTACTTTCCCAACTCCTCCACTGAGCACTTGGTCCTATGCTGCCAGACACAGCTGCTTCACATTTCAGTCTTCCATGAGTCTCCCCAATTAGTCTGTCCACTCTTCCTTCCACTTGTTGCTTAGACCTGTAGCACTTATTTCGTTTCATTTGCCTTATAGACTAGCTGGTTGTTTATATGTCTGCTTTTCCCACTCACCAAGAAGCTGCTTAAGATGAGGGACCATGTCTTACTTATCCCTCTTCCCTCATATTCATCCAAGGTACTTTAATATGCAGAAGTAGACTCCTTGAGACAAACAACTGCATTTATATCTCTTTGTGCCCCCACAGTACTTAAGAGTTTTCCACTCACATAGCAGGGATTAGCAAACTGTTTGTAATTTTTAGAAGTCTAACAGAAAATATTCTAATATACATGTAAACACTAAAATTTTTAAAATTATTTCCTTCTTTTGAAAACTCATTCATGTTATCCCAGTGGAATGGAAGATCTGTGGCTTGGTTTCAGCTAACAGCTTTTGATAAACTGATAGGGGAGAAGTAGGAAAGAAAAAAAAAAAAAGACCAACTCAGCTGTCTGGAAAGAGCCATAGGTCTGGTCCTCAACTGTCATAGCCCCCAGACTATCCAAAGCTGTCTCATGGACTTTTTAGGCCCTGTGAAACAGTTTTGGGACAGGTTTTGTCAGGCAATCACACTTAATAGTGGATTGGCTTTGCTCACTGGGAAACACTCAGAGCTTCCTAGGAGGAGAAGCACATCTCAGACATTGCTCAGCCCAAGAAATCAGCTGAAGCTATCAACAACTCACCTGATTTGTGAGTCCTACGACCAACTTCAACTTTCAGGCCAATTCTTTGAACTCTTATCAGGAAAGGCACAAAATTGCAAAGGTGGCCCAGTCATGTGTTTATTTGTTTCTCCTGATCAGTATAATAATCAACTGGGCATTTACCATCTTTGGTACAAAAATATTCAGATTATATGACAAGTATCTAAGTAACTATGTTCTGATGGTAACATGTATACTGGATGATGAATCCCTAGTCTTTGAACAAGTCCACATACCCTCTTCCAGTAGAGGTTGCAAGGGGTAGGGGGAGGGATAATGAACTCTGGAGAAGAAAGAGACAAAAAAGTTCCCAATGCACCGCCGAGGAGGAAGATTTATTAGGATTGGCCTCCTAATAAAAAAGGAAATAGATACAGACTGTTCCTCAGTTGTCTAGGGAGTCTCAGCCTGCTCCTCTTGATCAACAGGATAACTGAATGCTGCCTCCTCTGGGACTCCTGGCAGCTCACTTTCTCTGGAAGGTCTTTCCACTCTTGTCACTTACTGAAATCTTTCTAGATGCTACTCTTCCTCAAGGTCCTGTCACTTCCCTTGGTCACAACTAATTGCTCTTTCCATGTGCTCCTATTGCCCTGTACCTTTCAGACACAGACTCATTCTGTTTGGTGATGCTTTGTACACAGATATCTGTGTGTCTTTAGTCCCTCAGGGACACCCTTTGGAAGAGAAACACTTGCCTCTAGGGAGTTTCCAGACTAAAAGGCACTGATGCACATATATGCGCGGCACACACAGGAAAATAATACCAGTGGGATAAGTTTTGAAGATTTGGTGAAATATTATCAAGTAAATTATTTCATTGTTAATTAGAGCCACCTTCAAGAGAAGGGACATTTGCACACCTGGTTTTGATAGATAGGTGAGGCTATTTTTGGCCTGAAAAGAGTCAACACTTAACTCCTAGAGCATGTCATATTCAAAGGAGTGGACAAAATGCCAGGATACTTGAGTTGTCTTCCCAACTCCTCCGTGGTGATTTCATCTTTGAGGAATAGAAATAATTTGCCACCTAGGAGCGTGTGGGTGAATGAAAGAGAATGAAGATTCTGGTGAACTGTTTTTTGCAAGGAAACAGATGCTAAGCAAAGGCACGGGAACCTGGAGAAAGAAACCGGGCTGGGAGTTCCTCAGCCTCACAGGAAGCCACGTGTGGGTCTGGTTCTCCTGTTTCCTTACTCTTTACAACGCCTCAGCATCACTGACTCCGTGTGGGAGCTTACCACAAAGCTGTGATCCAGGGCCACAAAAATCAAGTACCAGGTTAAATCCAAGACCTGAGGACACTCCCAGCCCCTTCAGTGGTCAAGTGCTCGGCGGGGTTGCCCGGCAATTAAGTGCTACTACGGGGCAGATGGGTGAGTGGGATGATTAAGGAAAAGTCCCAGGGTCGAGGACAAGAAAAATATGCAGTGGGAGGGTCTTTTTGTAATTTACATCATCTTCGAAACTGCGGCTGCGTGTCCAGTAACAGCGTTGTATTTATCTTGGCTTCCGACTGCGTTGGGAACATTTTCCACACGCAGCGGGCGCTGCTCCACGTCTCCTCCTTCCTGCGCTCCCTCCCCCTTGCTTCCCTTAGCCGTCTTGCTCGGTCCTGAGGCAACGCAGAGTGCACTCAGGATACTGGCTCTTTAAACTCGGAGGCCGACGGAGCTGAAACTGACGTGGACCCAGGAGTAGGTGGCGTCAGACCCAGGGCAGAAGGAGGCGTTCATCTTGGAACCGGGCAAGGAATTTTTTCGCATTGGGCTGCACACGTGTAATGTGAGGATAGGAAAGTGTCCGCTTTTGTCTTTAATTGCTTTCCAACGCCCTCGAGATCGCTCAACTCTCGAACGACGGATATAGTTGCAAATAACACGTCTGTCCGCGCGCTTCTGCCCGTACTAGAAATGGCCGCCGCCGCATCCACAACGGCAGTCGCTTTGCGAACAAGCTCTGTGCGGAAACAGTGGGTAGGAAATGCAGTGGGGCGGAGCAGAGGCTGCTGCGTAGAGGGTCGTGGGAGTTCCAGAGGTGGCTCAAGTCTGAGTTGCGGGGGTTGCTCTGACTAGTGTGGGTGCACCCAGCCTGCGGGGAGCGGCCACTCCTTCCTGCCGGGGCTCCGCGGTTTGGGCCCTGCTGGAGCGTCCGCCGAGGAGGCGGCAGAGCAGCCCCCCCCCCCCGGCTCGTCACCATGTGGACCTTCCCGGAGTTGATGCCGCTGCTGGTGAATTTGATGGGCTCGCTGCTGGGATTCGTGGCCACACTCACCCTCATCCCCGCCTTCCGTGGCCACTTCATTGCCGCGCGCCTCTGTGGCCCAGACCTCAACAAATGCGGACGACAGCAGATGTGAGCGGTGGCACACGGGTCCCGGGCAGGGGACGAGGGCCGAGGCAGGGCCGGGCATGCCAGCCGCTGGGACTGGGGTGCTTGTCTGCGCGCGGAGAAGCAGCGCCAACCCAGCAGACAGACCCTGGGGAGGCGAAGGGCAGAACTGGGGAAGGGATAGGTGGGGGGACTCCAGCAGTGGTGCCCTCCCTCCACCCCAAATTAGATTACTATAATGCTCTCACTAGTGAGTGACCACGCCCCCTTTCCTCTTTCCCTTCCACCCCTCTTGCTGCTGGGCCACAGCCCAGAGTCCCAGGGAGTGATCAGCGGTGCTGTTTTCCTTATCATCCTCTTCTGCTTCATCCCTTTCCCTTTCCTGAACTGCTTTGTGGAGGAGCAGTGTAAAGTCTTCCCCCACCATGAAGTAAGTAGCTACCTGAGAGAGTTGGGGTCTTTTGGGTTGGGGGACGGGGCTAAGAATCGAACAAAGACAGGAATTCCTGAAAGGAGTGATGATGAATGGAAGTAGGTTTTGAGTCCTGACTTGCCCTATCCTCCCCCAGTTTGTGGCCCTGATAGGTGCTCTCCTTGCCATCTGCTGCATGATTTTCCTGGGCTTTGCGGATGATGTACTGAATCTACGCTGGCGCCATAAGCTGCTGCTTCCCACAGCTGCCTCACTACCTCTCCTCATGGTCTATTTCACCAACTTTGGCAACACGACCATTGTGGTACCCAAGCCTTTCCGACCAATTCTTGGTCTGCATTTGGACTTGGGTGAGTAGCGCCGCTACTACTGTCCCTATGTTCTCTACTTCAGGGCACCCTCACTCCCTGAGATATCCATCCTTCCTGGTGTTCCATGTTCTCCTCCAACTGTCTCTGTTTGACCTTGTGTCTTCTCAGATCCTTTCTGTTGGCCCTTCATCCTATCCTCCATCATCATCACTTTACTTGGAAGGATATCCTTAAATCCTCATTCTGTAGGTGGCATTACTTCTTTTCTTACGGTCTTCTCCTCTCAGGGATCCTGTACTATGTCTACATGGGGCTGCTGGCGGTGTTCTGTACCAATGCTATCAATATCCTAGCAGGAATTAATGGCCTTGAGGCTGGCCAATCACTAGTCATTTCTGCTTCCATCATCATCTTCAACCTGGTGGAACTGAAAGGTATGTGGGATTGAGGGTAGGTCGAGAAAGAAGTATGAGTGTCAAGGAAGTTGCCTGATAACTGGCTTTGGGGAATTAAGGGGAAAAAAGCAATATGTTAATTATAGTAGATAGAGAAGGTATTTATTTTGCAAATAACACTAAGATTAATTAAATGTGAGAAAGAAAAACACCAGCCCTGTCATTTGTAGCTAGATCAGCACTAATCGATAGGTCATGGTCTTCTCCTATTGAACATAAACAGTTTCACAGAATCCCTAAATCGCTTTCTGACGTTGGTAAAGACAAAAACCAGACCCCTCTATAATGATATCTGAGCACAGACAAAACTACAACACTGTGTACCCCACAAAAATGACCAAGATCCCCCTCTTCTGGTTAACATGAGTGATTGCTGCTTCTAACAACTCTTCCTCCTTCATAGATAAAAATTAAGATGCTGAGTCATAGAATTATTCCTGTTGACAGTCCAGGGCAAAACTCTGCCTCCTTGCATCATCTCCAGAATTATTTAAAACAAATCTTATAATAAGTACTCCTAACACCCACTTACTGAAGCATCCCAAGGTTCCCCATGGAATGTGGTTTCCAAAGTCTCCCTTGTTACAAGTTAGTAAATTCAGGTGTGTTCTGGTGGTCTTTGGTTGATGGATATCAATAAGTGTTTATTAAAGCTAAGCACTTTTCAAACATTTTTATTTAAACTTTGTATCAGTTCTATATGCCAGGTGTTATAAACTGTATTTTACAGATGAGGAAACTCAGGCTTAGAGAAGTAGTATGTCATGATCAAGGTCACATAGGAAGTAAAGCTCGTATTCATACCTACATCTGACCAGTCTAAACCATTTTAAGACAATAACTAGTTTAGGAAGCATTCATGAAAGAGGTGGAATGTTGATAATTGTTTGGGTGACATAAAAGGAGTAGTGAGTTCCTGAATGATTTGGGAGAGGTAGACAGTACAACTTGGGATATAACTTAGAGGCAAACAAAGAGAGGACCAGGGTATACAGAGGAAGTGGCTATTCAATTTTTCTTTCATTCTTTCCCCCTTGTTTCCAAAGGTGATTATCGGGATGACCATGTTTTTTCCCTCTACTTCATGATACCCTTTTTTTTCACCACCTTGGGATTGCTCTACCATAACTGGTAAGTAGGCCTGTGGCTAGGAGGACAGCTATTTGAACATGGGGCAAGTATGGTCCTGATCATGACCCAACTTCTGGTGGAGATGCTAACCTAAACCTGTGTATACTCATGTTGAGTGTTTTCTGAGTCTTTGGTTAACAGTATTCTTAAATTGCTCTCTACCCATCAGTGGTTGGTGACAAGTACTGCAGAGCCCCAGGAATAGATGAATTCAGGACCTTGGGTTCTGAAGAACTGCTGGGAGAACTGAGGGAGCCTCCTCTGAGCCAGAACTAGGGTCAGGGGTAGTCCAGTGCCCAGCGTGTGTTATGTGAAAAAAAGGATTGGTAACTGGCTCAGATCCTCTCCCCCACGCAGGTACCCATCGCAGGTGTTTGTTGGCGATACCTTCTGTTACTTTGCTGGCATGACCTTTGCCGTGGTGGGCATCTTGGGACATTTCAGCAAGACCATGCTACTGTTCTTCATGCCGCAGGTGTTCAACTTCCTCTACTCACTGCCTCAGCTCCTGCACATCATTCCCTGCCCTCGTCACCGTGTGCCCAGGTAGCTGCTTTGCGATTTAAAAGGGAAATGATAGCTTTTTCATTTGGAATTCATAAAGCCAGCCTTACACATTTGCCGTGCAAAGGGAGTGGACCCAAAGAAGGGCTATTTTCCTGTGGTAAGCCCTTTATAAATTATAGAGCACATAATTTCTTTTAATGTTCACAACAACTCTGATCACACAGTAGTAAGCAGCAGAGCCAGAAATAGATCCAAGTTGTTGGACTCCACGTTCGGTATTTTTCCTATTAAATAACTACACTGAGGAGAGTTCTTTAAGTATTAGCCCAGTCACATAAGGCTCTCTTCCCCCTGCAGACTCAATACCAACACAGGCAAACTGGAGATGAGTTATTCCAAGTTCAAGACCAAGAGCCTGTCTTTCTTGGGCACCTTTATTCTAAAGGTAACAGGGGAACAAGGAGGTAAGGCTCTAGGCCACCATCCTTCATTCAGGGAATGGGGAACCTAGACCTACATCAGATTCAAGGGGATTCTGAAAGCATTAAGCAGATTCCCGTTCCTGAAGCATAGGTGTTAACTGAAGTTCTCTCCACCTCCGGCCCTTCCAGGTAGCAGAGAGCTTCCAACTAGTGACAGTGCACCACAGTGAGAATGAGGATGGTGCCTTCACAGAGTGTAACAACATGACCCTCATCAACTTGCTACTTAAAGTGTTTGGGCCCATGCATGAGCGAAACCTCACACTGCTCCTGCTGCTGCTACAGGTGCGGTTGGGGATGGGGTTTTTGTCTCTCTTTCTCCATGGTTTTTACCCTAGTCCTTTTTTTTTTTTTTTTTTTTTGCAGATCTTGGGCAGTGCTGTCACCTTCTCCATTAGATACCAGCTTGTTCGACTCTTCTATGATGTCTAAGTTCCCAGATCATTGCCCTTTGCTTCATAGTCTCCAGGGTTTCTGACTCAGGATGACCTCATTCTAGACTAAGACTGCCTCTCAGCCCAGGCCTCTCTCACCCTCCATTCTCCATAGAATTTCCATTCCCCTGTGATTATTGACATACTGGGCCTTTCTTGCTCTCAAAGGACAGTTGATTGGACTTTGCCTATGATTTTCTTCAACTTGCCACTCTATCCATCCTGTCTTTGCAGCCTAAGGTGGGATACTGCATCTGTTATGCAGTTTTCCACAACTCTGACTTTCAAGGAATAGGTTGGGCCTGGTGATAGGGACACAGGCTCAAAGATGACTTGAATTTGACTATAAATTAAGTATTCTAATTAGTAAAAGCAGATGGGGTATGTGTATGTGTGTGTGTGTGTGGGGGGGGGGTGCCACAGGTGCTCCCAGTGGTGACAATAAAGTGTTGTCTTTTGTTTCTGTAGGTATGTTTCCTATATGGGCATTTTAGGATTGATTGGGAGGGTTAGTGGAGGCACCTCCTTCAAGAAGATGCCTGTCTTTCTGACCCATCCTTTTCCTTTTTAGTACATCAAACTCCTTCTAGCAAGAAGTGAGCAGGAAGAACAGACCAGACAGAACATGTTGAAAAAATATTGAAATCCTGATACTTCGGGTGGCATGGAGGGCCATGATTGGAGTATGGAATCAAAATTTCGGGGGGGTCTCATTTCTTCCCTTTTTCATGCTCCTTTTGTCGGACAGGAGTTACCAGACCTGGAAGGAGAGTCAGAGGTAGTTGTAGTGTTGACCCTCTTCCTTTAAAAAATCTCAGGCCCGCACGGATTTCCCAGAAGCTCTTGAGGTGGCTTCTTTTACTACCCGATTTTCCGGTTTGGGTCCCTGGCTGTAGGGTTTAAATCTCGCGCGCTTCACGTGGATTGGCTACATGAGGGAAGGGTTGCGTGTACGCCACCACTATTCCGTCGCCATTTTCCCCGGGCAAAAGGTTTTCAAATTCAGCCAATCAACGGGCGCGCTCCTCCAGCCAAGGCGCGTCAGCAAAGGGTTAACTGCAACCAACCAGAGGCGGCTTTAGAGAAAAGAGCCAATCAAAACGGCGCGGAGGTGTGCCCTGGGGGCTTATAAGGGCGACCCCTGGGCGCGCGCGGCTCTGTCGGACTGCAGCGAGCGGTGGTGTGTTTTGGTACCTTCTGGAGTTCTCGCGATTTTTCCTACCTCGCGCAGCATGTCGGGCCGCGGCAAGACTGGCGGCAAGGCCCGCGCCAAAGCCAAGTCGCGCTCGTCCCGCGCCGGCCTCCAGTTCCCCGTGGGCCGCGTGCACCGGCTCCTGCGGAAGGGCCACTACGCCGAGCGGGTGGGCGCCGGCGCGCCGGTCTACCTGGCGGCGGTGCTCGAGTACCTCACCGCGGAGATCCTGGAGCTGGCGGGCAACGCGGCGCG
This sequence comes from Cynopterus sphinx, assembly GCA_030015415.1. NCBI lineage: Eukaryota > Metazoa > Chordata > Mammalia > Chiroptera > Pteropodidae > Cynopterus > Cynopterus sphinx. The sequence continues at coordinate 34,941,006 of CM057390.1, read as the reverse complement.
CGACAACAAGAAGACGCGCATCATCCCCCGCCACCTGCAGCTGGCCATCCGCAACGACGAGGAGCTCAACAAGCTGCTGGGCGGCGTGACGATCGCCCAGGGCGGCGTCCTGCCCAACATCCAGGCCGTGCTGCTGCCCAAGAAGACCAGCGCCACCGTGGGGCCGAAGGCGCCGGCGGGCGGCAAGAAGGCCACCCAGGCCTCTCAGGAGTACTGAGGGGCGCCCGCACCGCCCCCGGCCGCCGGGCCCTCCCCGTGCCACCACAAAGGCCCTTTTAAGGGCCACCACAGCCCTCACGGAAAGAGCTGAGCCGCGGCGGTCGGCCGCCCCTCCCCCGCGCGGGCTCGCGGGTCCTGGCTCCCGTTCCCTGTCAGAGCGGCCGAGGGACGCCGCTCGGCCTGGCCCCAGTGGGCTCTGGCGCCGTGACTCAGCCGCCCTGCCCTCCGAGTGAGGCTGCGGCCCGGAAGGTGAGTCGCCGGCGCAGCCCCTCAGCGCGACCGCGCGGCTTCTGCTTCTCCAGTTCGGTGCTTAGGCCGCGGCCTCAGATGTGGCTGTTGACTTCCAGGCTTTGGTGAGGGAGACGTTAATCCTTAAACTCGTTCGGGTGCCCTTTGCTGCCAGACCCCGGGCCTTTCCCAGTCGCTCCCTCCATCTTCATTCTGGGCCCGTGCGGTGCGGCCGGGAAAGACGCTGTAACGTGCACACCTTTCCCCGCAGATGCGCGCCCGCCGGGGAGATGCTGGGGCGGGAGGGGGGGCGCCAAGGCCTCCTGCATAGGCTCGGATGGGCTGCGCGGACCGCAGGGCTTGTGCGTGCCCCTGTAGCTGACGGGCAGCCGGGCCTCACCAGTCCGCCCACTGCCCCCCCAGCCAGCCCACCACCTGTATAGATACCAGCACAATCCGGCAGACCCCGTCCGGATCCAGCCTCCGCTGGCTTCTGAACTGAACTGGAATTTAGCTAATCATCTAAAACTAGTACTTTAGGTATTGGGTAGTTTCAGATGGACTAATTTTGTTTATTAAAGGATTGTTTTTTAAAAATGAGTCCCTGTTTTCGTTTTGCCGAAAATGTGGGATAGATGACTTTTTCAACTCCTGAGGTAGTGGGGGTTAGGGAGACTATGATAAGAGCCTCTGTGGTTAACTGGAGAGGGGCAAGCTATAGAATTTCAAGGTTATGGCTCACTCGGTGTTCCCTGGGAGACAATTTGCTCTGTTAGAAGTGAAATGAGAACTACTGAGCCAGAAAACAGGAGTGTTCCAGAAGAATTTTGGACAGAGGTCCCAGCCTCCAAAGTAAGGAGTAAAGTGTTTTATATTTACTGCAACTCAAAAAAAAAAAAAAAATCTTAAGAGCTGGTTTATTAGTAGAGTTGGTTACATTCAAAGGAGGCTTAGACTCTTCTTAAGATGAAGCCCCCACCTACTGAGAAGGAAAGGCAGTCCCTGGAAGTCTTTGACACTACAGTTCAATCCTCTGGGGTAATTTACTCCCCCGTTAGCAGTGAGAATGGGGCAATAAGAGTTGGGATGTAGGCACTGGACAGCAGCAACCCTGTGCCTCATAGACCAGTTAGTGGGCATCATTAAGCTGCCGTGCAACGTCCAAGATGTTCTTGGCTCCTTTGTTCAGCAACAAGTTAGCCAGGCTGATGCCCAGGTTCTCAGCTGCCAGCTGGGCTACTCGTGGAATGTTCTGGGCAGTGATGCCCACCAGCTGTGGATCATCTTCAGGGCCATCTTCACGCTGGGTAAGAATAAGATTCAGTAAGCACAACAGGGGAGGTAAGGCAGACTCGTTTCTTACCCTCTCCCTCACCCTCCAGCCTTGGCACCTGGGCAGGGACACCAATGGTGGCCTGCATGGTCTCTTGCATGCTATCTGAGCCATCCAGACTCCAGACTCCTCCAGTCAGGTACAGCTGGGAAAGAAAACAGTTGCCTCAGCATATCTGAGGGAACTGCTCAGAAACCTGGGCTCTTTGCTGGCAACTGGGGATGCCCTCCCACCCATCTTCCCTGCTTACTTGCCCATCCTTCATAGCTGTATGCACTGCTACTGGCACACTGCAGCCTCCTTCCTGCAATGAAAAGTTCTCCCTGTGAGGGCCACAGACCCTTAATACTACCTTGTGACCAGAGCCCTCAGAATTCCATAGGCTTGTGAGGACATAACTGAAAAGGAGGCTAAAAGACCCAGACCTGGGTCCTCTCTATACACAACTTTCAAAAATGAGTTGCCACTAAATATAGAGCATTAATTTGAGAAATCTCCCCACTATCCTTCCCAACTCCTCACCCTTCCACAGTTGGAACACAGGACCTACCAGGTGCCTCAAGAAGGCCCGTTCAGCAATGCAGCAAAGCAGAGTCTCAGGATCATGCAATACTCCCACCAGATCCAAGATGTCCTGGTCCTTGGCTCGGACTTCCACACCCAGGGCCCCCTAATGAAAAACAGCCTAAGACATCAGGTCTAAATTTTCTCTGACCAATGGAACTAAGGATGAGAACCAGCCCACCCTCACCTGCTCCCCAAGGCCTTTTGGTACAAAAGCTTCCCAAGGCCTGCCCCTCCATAGGAAAATTTATGCTGGGGTAAGCAGATGCAGAGAGTATGACCAGCTTCTTGGTTGAGAACAAAGGGCATATCAATAAGGCTTCCCTGGTCAAGCATACCTGACCTACAGCATACATGCATTCTTCAGGGTGCAGGATCTGTGGGGAGAGAAGGGGCAGAAGGGTGGTGATGGGGATACCTAAAACACAGTAGTGAAATAAGGCTTCCTTATCACAGAAAGCCTGCACAGAGGGAATCTGGCCTCTGATCCCCAATCTTCCTAGCCTGGGACCTGTTTCCAGCTTGTAGAGTTGGAGGCAAGGTGTTTGACTAGCAGGAAGGGGATAAAAATTCATTGGGGAGGAAATAAGGGCAGCCCTTACCTGCCCCACTCGGTTCTGCCAGCCCATGCGCTGCAGGCCAGCTGCAGCCAAGATGATGGCACTGAACTCCAGCTGCTCATCCAGCTTCTGAAGCCTTGTGTTGAGGTTTCCCCGCTGTGAAGAGATGCTAAGGACCATGAGCATTGTTCCTCCTGCATGAAACATTCTCCTAGCTGGATAACTTTTCATCTTTCAGTTCTCAGCTTAACAGTAACAGCTAGCACCACATACTACATGCCAGATACTAAAGTGTTTTACATACGTTAACTCATTTTAATTTTCACAGAAACTGAGGTAGGTTTTATTATCTCCACTTTACAGATGAGGAAAATGATGCAGAGAGGTTAAAAAACTTACCCAAGGTTACAAGATCTCTAAGAAGCTTTCCTTGGCCTCCAAACCTGTGTTTAGATGTTCCACTTAGAAGCTTCCAGAGAATTCCCTACTTTGCTCATTGGAGCACTTAACACATACTACTTTCATTTTACAAAACATACTACATATTCATTGTAAAAAGTCAAAACAGTATAGAAAATAAAAATGGAAACACTCTCCAACTTCCCCTCCATCCACCTGAAGTAATCAATGTTGAGTATCACTTTGTATTATCAATGCCTGTTTGTCTATCTCCCAAACCAAAATGTAAACTGTGTAAGCAGGAACAATGTTGATCTTGCTTACAATTATCCCCAGTGCCAGGCACTTAACCTAGAGCTGAGAAAACATGAAGGAATATGAATAGATGAATGAGTAGATGACTGGGAGGACAGACACCTCACTCACTGCCCCCATTGCCTCAAGAAGCCTCTTCCACTCTCAGGACTCCCAGGGCCCCCTGAACTTCATCTTCTTCCTGGGCTCCTGCCCCCTCCTCCCTCCTCTAAAAGGATACAATACTCTTGAACTCCAGATGTGGGAATTTCCTCTGCAGCTGGGCTGCTCTCCGCAGGGAGCTGGTTCCCACCACACTGCTCAGAGAGAGGGTTTAAAATGAGATTTAACACTAGGCAGGCACCATTCCTTTCTTCCAACCCTCCATCTTCTATGCACATACCATCAAGATGCATATCCAGGCCCTACTTACCTCTTCTCCGGCAAGGTCTCTAGGGTCTTTCCAACAAATCTGGGGTGAAAGACAACAGCATCACAGGGGTTCTCTCGTCTGGGGGTGGAGGGAAGGTAAGAGAATGAGGGAGAGATCTCAGTTCAGGTCACTTCCAGTCTCTTGACAGCTAATTAATTGGCATTTTCTGAGTTTTCTGCCATGTTTGATACTCCTCAGGGCAGGGGAGACAGCCCTAGAGGCAGAGGGCCAAGCCTGAAAGGGAAAAGCCAAGGTTACGATGCTGCCTACCCACCCCTTGGCCCTGACTCACAGGACACTTACTTGCAGATGGCTCCAATGGTGAAGCCTGGAGGAAGCACAGTGGGCAGATCCTTCAGGGAGTGAACGACCAGATCTACTCTAGAAATTGGGATGGGGGTAAGGAGAGGGGGTCTGGGCAGATGGCCCCCGCCCCTTTTCCACCTATCCTTGCCTCTACCAAAATGGCAGAGTCTGGAACAGTTCAGGAAGTAGGCCTCTCTGAGAGACCTCAGAACCCTGAGACCTGCGCCCTTTCTCCCCAACCTCTTCCCCCTTACCCCAGTCAGTCTTGCATTATAAGCAGCCAGATGGCTCAGAACTAGGTCATTCTCTTTTTCTGATGCCTGAAAAACACACATATGACTCCCTCTCTAGCCTGTATAAGGGTTTAAAACTAGCAGCCTACCTGATCTCAAGGTCTGATATACACCAGGGTCCTAGCAAGAGGCTGGGAGGGCCCACCCTTTCCTGTCTTTCACTTACTCATTCTTCTCCAGTGCATGTTCCAGCTCCTTGGTAAAGAGGCTCTTTTCTCCAATCTGCCAGGCAAAAAAGAGCCTCAGAATGACTCTCTTGGGAAAGGAAAGAGGAGGGAGTCAAGGACTAAGGGGGAAATATTGTTACCTTAGAGAGTGCAGTATCAAGAATCTTGTCCCCAGTGGTAGACACAGCAACTGAGGAGAGAGTCAATTAGTCAGGTGCTCATTAAAAAGAATTTACTGATCCCATACTGAACTCAGCACTGTGCTAAGTAAGATTCAAAATAGACAGAGGCATATAAGCTCCAGTCCCTACCCTTTGGGAATGTATGATCTAGCAGGAAGACCAGACACCCTCATAAAAAGACCCAAAGCAGATGTTAATGCCAGGCTAGCCCAGGTAGTCAGAGCTGGAGGTATGCAGAGGTGGAAAGGGCCCTTTAAACTAGAGACAGCGAAGAACTCTCGGAAGTGATGAGACCAGGTTTTGGTCCTAGGTAAAGCCAGAAAAGTTGTGTACTCCCCTCCAGGGGGTAAGAGCTTCCCCTTAGCTTCCATTCCTGTCCAGAATACTCACTGATATCAAACTGCAGGCCTGGGTATAATGCTTTCAGCGTTGCTACCACACTGTCCGTCTGTATGCGAGCCAGCTGAGGGCAGAAATTCAGATTAGTCCTGTCCTTTCCTGGCCACTGCCTTAAGCTCATGCTCTCATAAGGTCAGGGCAATCTTGAAGGTATCAGAGAGGGGGTTGAACACTCACCTAGGATGGAGAGAGAGGTCTGGCTTAGAAGTCCTTTGCCCTCAGATGACTTTTCCCAGGCCTAGGGACTATCTCTCTACATAATGCAATCTGCTATTCTGCATGAATTTAACACCCAGTTGCTCTATTTCCTCCATCCCCAAGCTGCTGGGAACTAACCTTCTGAGCCCCCTAACTTGTAATACTGTGAGCACAGAACTCTTCCGACAAACCTCTTTCCAGTACCTGCACTCACCTGGCTCTTGCGGGTACCCACACGAATCACTCTCATCTCTGGGCTGTTTTCTTCCTGCAAAAAGATGTCCCCAGGTCACAGTCCCCTCTGTTCCTTGTGTTCCTCAACACCTTTTACAAGAATCAGAACTCAGCACTGTGCTAAGTAGGGCAATATTCCAAGACTGATCCCTTTACTTTCCTCAGTACCTTCTGCCCTCCTCACAGATCCAGAGAAGCAGAGACCAAAGGAACGCAATAATAGGACCTTCTGTTGCTATTGCTGCAATAACCAGGACACTGAGTCCTGAAGCCCATCCTAGCCAAGGCAGAGGGAGAACAGCATATAGCCAGGTGGGTAAAGAGATAAGGCCCATCAGCCTAGCCACAGAAAGGGTGGGGCCTGCAGCAGGCAGGAGCAAGGCAACTGGGGCCACACAGGGGAACTTACGCTGAGTCACTGAGGACAAGTTCAGCATCCACAACACAGCAGGCACTCAAGAAAGCTTCAGTGCAGCCTAGATGCTAAGAGATACTGAACAGCAGCCACACTATGAATTCCCTAATCTGGCTGGAATGATACATAAAGGAATGGGGTCAACAGATTTGATGGATAGTCCTGCTCAGCCTCTTGGCTGTGACCTTGCGCACAGCATCCCATCAGTACATGCTTATTTGTCTATAAAACAAAGAGGTTTAAATTGAAGTATCTTCTGCCTTTGATGTTCTATAAGACTAAGACGCTGAGCTGCCTAATGTCCATTCACTTAGAGTTCTGCCTCTGGTTTCACCAACAAGAAAATATTGGGATGTCAGAGACCAAGCCAAGACCTCAAAGGGACCAAACCAAGAACTTTGAGGACTCTTCTTCCTGCCAGGGTAACTTGGACAAAGGTGTTCAATGCCAAACAGGTAGAACTGGGTTCTTCAGTCTGAGTCCTATTTCTTTCTAGATCTGACAGTAGTCACTGTAGATACTGTCAACTTTCCTTGTTCTGGGATCTTTATCCCATGGATCTCTTTTGCAGGCAGGCATCTGAAGAGAAGGTGACAGTGGGTTGTGCTTGTTGGTTTATTCCATTGCTATCACTTTCCTAGTAAACAAACCCTGGGGGACCCTGAGCAAATTAGGCTAGGCTTACAATGCTAAACATGGCCACTAAAATTCTGGGCTACAGGGAGCACAAAGAAAGGAATCTAAGGTTCCTGAAACTGATAGGTTCAAACAATCCCTTAATTACATTGATTCTGCACAGTATATTCAAGTCAAATTGTTCCATCGAAAAATTATTTATTGAGCATGTATATGCTAGAGGTATTGCTTTTAATCTTCATAACCACCTAGTAGGTAGACAAAACAGGCATCTCTGGGACCACATTCTAGAAGCAAAGGCTGTTCTGAGGGGCGATACAGCTAATAGTGGGCAGAGAGCCGGAGCTAGAATCCAGATCTTCCTACTGCTAGTCTAGTATTCAGGAATGTCTACAACGGCAAAGAATCTCTCTTCTCACCAGCGGGCTGGACGAGGGGAGATAAGCAGCTGCCACATCTTTTTATCTCAGGCTGGCAGTGGCCTCCACCGACTCTGTAATTTGCAACTGCACAAACCCAGAGCCCGGGTGGCAAGTTAGGAATAGAAAGACTCAAGGGTGGTCCCACCCCCAAAGTAGTAACCCAGTGTTGTGCTTCAGCTGGGGACGGGATTTCGAGAGTAGGCTGGGGCTGGGTGACCGCTAAAATGGAAAAATGGGAGAAGGAGCCCTTCTGAGATGTTGCGTATAGTTCAGAGACTTGGCAAGCTCTCTTCTGTGTCCGAAGTGGAACACCTTCCCAAGGTGGCCGAATCCTGCCTCGTGTGAAAAGACCCCAGGGAATAGCACCCCGACTTCTGTATACAACTTTCCCGGGCTGGGTCACTAAATCTAGAGCCGTGGATACCAGCTTTGGCGGTATCCCACGATTCCCGCAAGGGTAGGGGCTCCGTTCAAGACAATCCCTCCACTCTTAACCCTGTCCTCACCCATGAGCGGTGATGTACCCTCTCCTTCCTAAGAGCAACCCTACCACTGGCCCTTTAGAAACTGTTCGGACACACACACAGACCTACAACACGCATGCACACACTCTTGCTTACATACACACACGCACACACACATAAAGACGGACAGTCGTGCTGACCAATAGGCCGCAGAAGGTGGGAACGTGGGGCCAATCGCTGCACCGTTAGCCCGGAAAACCGAAATTGCGAGGGTCACCGGCCAGGGGTCACCGGCGCGGGACTCACCGCCGCTGCGGCCGCGTTGTTGTTACTAGACATGGCTGTTTGGGGATCCAGGGGTGGGGAGGGGGGCGGCTCCCGCCAAGGTCCCGGGATCTGGGGAAGCCGAGGGCACCCGCTGGCGAGCGCCAGGGCCACACGAGGTTGAGCTCCTGCAGCGGCTTCCGACTCCCGACTCGGGGCTGGGCCCCACGTCACTTCCGGCGCACGCCCCCAGAGGGGCGGTGCCTCTCTCCGGGCAGGAATAGATCGCTACAGAGAGGTAGCCCTTGGATTACCGGCCCCTACTCCGTCAGGCTATTGCCGGGGATGGCAATGCTTGTCCTAGTCTTTCTGGTTTGAGACCCAGACTTATTACCTACTCGTCTCTACTTTCACTTACACATAGTTCTGAGCCAGGAACACTGATCATATCAGTGGCTAAAACATGGTCCCTAAATTAACCTGCAAAGTAACCTGCAAAGAAGTGGACACCCACTGGTTCCTTAGGCCTTCATAATAGCCACAGAAGAAAGGTGTCGTAATTCCTAATATACAGAAAGATAAACTGAGGTTCTGAGAAGGTAAGAGTTGTTGTAAGGATTCAAATTCAGGTCAGCTGATCCAAAAGAGATAGTCATTAAGCTAAAGTTAGCCCCCAAAATAAAAAACACACTAACCCTGAAATGCTGCGTTGAAAGTAAATGATCCTTAAGCAACTTGCCATGCCCCCTAGGCTGGATTCAACATCTACAAATAAGGAGTGCTCCAGGAAGCTAGTCATCCAGAACTCTACATCTTTATCTTCTTAGCTGTGGCACAGCTATTAGCATAGTTTATGTGGCAGCTTCCCTTGATGTTCAAATTTAGCTCTGCTATGAACCTGAAGTAGACAATATTTCTATTTTTAAAATGTTAACTGTTCAGAGATTAAAGGTCATGCCTAAAAACATAACTATGAGTTGGAGTGCCAAACACACAAAAAAAGAAGTGCTTTACCCACTAACACTACTAATAACCATGTATTGAGCACTATACAAAGAACTGGACACCCATTGGTTCCATAGGCCTTCATAATAGCCATAGAAGCATGTCATAATTCCTAATATACAGAGAGTAAACAGGTTATGAGAAGGTAAGAGCTGTTCTAAGTCAAGGATTCAAATTCAGGTCAGCTGATCCAGTTTGCACTCTTAGCCACTACCAAACTAGTATACTTTTGCCTCTTCTAAATATTATCTAAACCACAAAGTCCAAGTTGCTTTCTTCAGTTAACCCCAGAGGAGCAATTTCTGACAGGCGATACAACCCAAACTACATGCTGCCACCAGCAACTTGAAAGAAGGAAAAAATGTTTCAATAAATGTCCTTTTATCCCACTTATCATCTGGTACTGAATACAGCAAGACACCAGTTTACCCATTATGAAGGCAGAGTTAAGCCCAAGGCTCCCCATCAGAATCTGCTTCTTGCCTGAATACTTTTGTACAAATGAGAGCCAAAGAGGCCAAACAGATTAAAGAGCAGGAACTGTTTGGGTGCCTCAGTCCAGGCTGCTCCTAGAGCTCAAACGTTAGGTCTTTTAAGTTTCTTCAGTAGAGTGAACTCTGCTAGATGCCACAGGCTCTGCCCACTCCTGGAATGAAGTCAGATCAACATGACTTTTAAGAAGCTTTGTAAGGTTCCATGGAGCAGAGGAAGAGAAATGCATTTTTTTTACAGTTACAAATCACCAAGAAGTACCCAGAGTAAATCCTTCAACCCTGAAATTATATTCTTTTATTTATAGACTCTGGGAGCAAGGACCCAAGCACAGCCTGGTGCTCTTGGATAGAGAATAGAGCAGCTACTGTCCAAACAAGAGATTGCTGAGGTGCCCCCCACCCACCGCCGATGGTCTGAAATGATTCACACGGCTCAAAAAGTTAACAGGAGGAATAGCGGGCTGGCCAGAGGAGGAGGCAGGAAAAGAAAGTCCTCTTTTGTCCCAAAAGCTATGGCATCAGATCAGAGTGTAGTCCTGGGCATGTCTGCCTGATTCCTGTGCAACAGCCCTGCCTCTGTCTTCCTGTATCCCTACTGCTGTGCCTCCACTATTGTACCCCTTCCACAAGCTACTTAGGTGCCCCTCCTGGAGTGCATGAGCAGGTCCCGCTGCAGCCCAGACTCCAGGCTCACAGACAGTCGGGTTGTGGGAGGGTCGGTCAGCAGAGTTAATTTGTTGAAAACACCTCGGCCAAAATAGTCAGCAATCACAGAGAAGCTGTCATTGGAGCACTTGAGCTGCAGGAAAAGAGGAGAGAAGTAGGAATTAGAACTAAAGTTCTCATTTTCTCAAATGAAAACAGAAAAGCCCTGCAGTACTCTCTGTGAGTGGGTAGTCATCTACCCCAGTCTTTCCCACCTGGTGCTGGAACTGATCATGGAGATCTCGTTTCTGTTCCTGGGCCCGGATCATATCCATGACCTTTCTGTTTTCAGGAAGACAGGTGGGGCAGTCGGCATCACTTTCTGAGTAACTCTCAAAGCAGTGTTGGTGAAAGGAGTGGCCACATAGAAAGTGGACTGAGGGCAACTCCAAGGCACTATTACAGATGCTGCACTTGGTCTTCTGGAAAATCTTCGGACTACAGGCAAGGGAGACCAGAAAAGAGTGGCAAACAGTGAGGACAGGGCCAAGAGCAAAGTGGAGAGAGAAAGGGGCTGGTGTCAATAAGGAGAGAGAAGTCCCTCTTAAGGGACTATAAGGCCCTGCTCTTCTTCCCACTTACAAGGGGTCAAATGAGGACAACAGCGCTAGGCCTACAGTAAGTCTCACTATGCTCATTGCAAGTCCAATTAACCCAAGGGTATATTTTTCTCTTTTCAGCATTTATAACTGCCACAAAATTGCCTTTCAGATCTTTCTTCAGATATGACCCGTTCATTGAAGCCTTTCCAGAATACCTTATAAATAATCTGTCTCTGTCTCTCTGTGTCTCTCTCTCTCTCTCTCTCTCACTCTCTCTCTCTCTCTCTCACACACACACTCATCCTCCTCACCTTCCTCAATTTTCTCCTGAGAACTTACCACCATCTAACATACTACAATATTTTACCCATTTAATGTGTTCACTGTCTTTACTTACCTCTATAATGTAAGCTCCATGAAGGCAGGGCTCTTTGTGTTTTTAAGAATAGTGCTTGGGACATAATAGGGGTTCAGTAAATATTTGTTAATTAATTAAAGTATTTTACAATGTTAAGGGCAGATAAGACTTAAGAGCAGGCATTAATGTCTACTATACACACTTATAAATTACCCACTTTCTGTATTTTCTAAAGCAAAGTTTTTACTTCTGAATGATTTCTAACCACAACTTAGATGTATTTAGAAAATTTAAAACATAGGCATGTACAGAAAGAAAAGTACCTGCTACAATATCCTCCAAAGCCCAATAAATAACGATCAATGTAATAAATCATTCTTTGGAATTCCTCTATGAAAACAGATCTTTAACCATGAAATGCTCAAACATACTCCATATCATCTTTTGTCTATGAAAAGTATTTAATGACATTCTGTGAAGAACAGAGTTAGCCCTTGGACCCCTCCACTTATCAAGATGCCAAGTACCTCGCCTTGAGCTCCTGGATCTCTTGGCGGATGCGGGTGGTCTCCTCTCGGTACCGCCGCACCCGGAGCTCATCCTGTGTAATCTGCTGGCTCTGTTTCTGTAGTTTTTGGACCAGGTAGTCCCGGATAACAGACAAAGTGGCTGTGGAGTTGTGGGCCAGGGTCTGCACCACTAAGATTGGGAGCCAAGAGGAAACAAAACAATGAACCATCCTCTGGACACAGTCAAAGGGCACATCCCAGGGCCCCTGACTGTCAGCAGCTGGCACCCACCTACCCACCCTATCTTCCCAAGCACCTAGAAGGGGTGGCATGAGGTTCTTGTTCTCAATATGCTTGAGCACAGCTGCCACATACTCCTTGCAGTCCTCTTCCTTGCGGGCAAAGTAGCTGAGTGCTTGTTCCCACAGGGAGGGCTCCTGCTCCCCATGTCGCTCACACACAGCGATCACCTGCCGATACTGCTCATGCTGCATGTGGTAGTGCATAATCTGCTGATACCTGTGGCCACGGCAAGGCACAACTCAGTAGCTGTCCCTGGAAAAATACTTGGATCTTTCCCCCTTCCCTGAAATTCCCCAAACTCTTACAGCTTTCCCTGCTCATAGAGGTAAAGGACCCCATCCTGGAAGTCGTGCATCTGGCAAAGGACCAGGGCCTTGTCAAAGACGTCACAGAAGCGGCCACTCTTCAGCAGGGAGATGGCCTCTGCATGAAGTTTCTCTTTTATCTAGGGAAGGAGAGCAGAGCTGCTGACATAAGAGGAAAAAATCACAAGGCTTCTTGTGACAAGGCAAGTCAGCTGTCTCTTCCCCTCAGTCCAATTTCCTCTTCATTAAGAACCATTTAGGACACCCCAACATTGAGGTGTTAATGGTATAAAACAGGGGTCCCCGACCCCTAGACCACGGACTGGTACTGGTTCATGGCCTGTTAGAAAATGGGCCACATAGCAGGAGGTGAGTGGTGGGGGAGCGAGCGAAGCTTCACCTGTACTTGCAGCCACACCCCAGCACTAGCATCACATCCTCAGGTCCATCTCAGATCAATAGGTATTAGATTCTCATAGGAGCACCTATCCCTGGTGCCAAAAAGGTTGGGGACCACTGGTAAAGAATGCAGCAAAAAGTAACCACAAAAGATGGAAGAACTGTCTTTTCTCCAGCACCTCCTACAGCTTTTGCCAGGCCTCACCTGTAGATCCTTCTCATGGGCCCAGTTTTGAAGTCGTAGCTCAAGGAGCGTATCATAGATGCCCTGTGGTGAGTCAGGCTGTACTTCACTCATGTGCTCTAGGAAAGCTTTCAGCTCTCGTGGGTTGTTGGCAAAGATGGGGATGAACTCCTCCGAGTTGGCCTAACTTGGCAAGGGAGGAGAAAGGAAGCCAAGTAAGTGGGCTTGATACCCATAAGACTCCTAAGGTGATCCCTGCTGTCCTATAGCCATTCTCCCTGAGGCCTCACCCTGCAGCCTGGAGCCTCTCTGTCACCTCGGCCTTCAAGGCTGGGTTGATAGTCAGTACAAAGTCCCTTCAGCAACTGGGTCATCTGCTCTGGTATATGATGCATAAGGATCTTGCCATAGCGTTTCATGTTGCTCTCTGCCTGCTCAAAAGGCAACTTGCCAATATATCTAAGGGCTTCCTGATAATTCTGTGAAGAGATAAAGGGCAGATAAAGCACATGCTCCTGTCTCACCCAACAGGAAGCACTGTCATCATTCTGAGATGTCCGAGAAAACGAAAAGAACTCTGAATCAAGAGTCTCCTCTACCTTGATATCCTCTAGCTGAATCTTCAAGTACCATTCATGATGTGCATGGTTCTCAGCCAAATAGAGGGCATGGGAGTAGTAGCCAGCTTGCCGGAGAACCTTGATGGCTATCTCCACATCAAAGTGGACTTCACTCTCACTCTTTGTCTGCCAGGGAACATTAGATAGAATTATTCAAGAGAGGTTGTGGTTGGGGAAGAGAAAGGAAACATGCATCTAATTCTAAGACTGGATTCTTAAGATAATAGTGAAGTCCATGCTTCCCAAATATAATGTTATCCTGTCACTCAGAAAGTTTGTAAGAACCAAAGTCTTCCTTTGCCCCTACTATTAGAGGGATTCCTCTGGGGACAAAAGGCTCCCACAATATTACTTCCTTGGGCTGATACCATGGGAAGTTCTGGCATCATAAAACAAGGAGACAGGAGAGAACTACTGGGAAAGGCTACTCATCTTTCCCAGTTTATAGACCAGAGGGTCCTAGTCCCTGGTAAGGTCAGCTCTTTCCTCTCTCCACATCCTGCTAAAGAAGCACAAGCCCTAGCAGAGCCACCTCATGCGCAGTGGGGCCCTCAAGAAATCCCCTACTATGTACAACACCACCCTGCACCTTGATGAACTCCTCTAGCTTCGAGCTGTCCTTGAGCTTGGTATAGCAGTTGAGTAGCAGGGTGGTGTGGTCAGCATTGGCCAGGGATTGCCGGTGCAGGGTCTGCAGATAGGCAGTCAGGTTGTGGATACGCTGGGCATCCAGAAACTTGCGGATGACATATGATGGCTCCAACTTTCCAATGGTTCTAGGGAGACACATGCATCAAGTAGCATCTGGATCAGTATACTTCTCAAACTTTAACATATATAGGAATCACTTGCAGATCTTAAAATAGAAACTGTTTCAGTAGGTCTGGAGTGAGGCCTGAGAGTATGCATGTCTAACAAAGTCCCAGGTGATACTTAAGTTACTACACTGTGGACCACATGAATATCAAGGCTTCAGAGCACTGATTCTTAAAGCTAGTTGAACACAGAAATTTGAGAGAGTTTGTGAAATAAGGTAGACAGGTTCCTATAATCCCTTATTAGGGCAGAAAATCCCAAGAATTAATACCAAGGAAAAAAAAGTGGAAGCAAGAGATGAATACCTTTCCCTTTAAAGGCATTTCAAAACGAATGTTATCAAAGATCATGCTAAAGTTTAAAATAATAGGTATTCATCGACTCAATCACATACTAGTTATGTAATACTTGACCCTAAACATTCCCTTTCCAATAAGGTACATTGCCTTCTCACTCAAGGCATCACAGTTTCTACAGATAAAACAGGATGGTTACTGGTGGAGTACACCCCGTCCCCCACGCACAGATTTTAAGCTATCTGGCTGCTTGTCCCTGCATTCAGAACTACATCTTACAGGGCCTCCAGACTGACCGAATATACTGCTGGACAGCCCCATCATGGTTGCCCTTGCTATAGAGATGGTCCCCATACTGCATGAAGATCTGGGCCAACCCATCACTGTCCAGATGCTGGCTCTTGGCCAGGTTAATTGCCATCTCAAATAGGTTCTTCCTAAACAGCATCTGGAAAGAGAGATTAGAAAGTCAGAAGAAGTAGTCCTGAGTAGACATCTTCCCAGAATGCACCCACAACACAAAAGCCAGTTAGTCCTGAAGTTCCAATTGCCTAGATCTTAGGGTAAGAACTCTCAGATACCTCCAAGATCAACATCACCTCACCTCATAAAGTTCTCTGCAGACAGATAGGGCCCTGAAGGTGGGCTCAGGTTTCTTGCCATTACCTCCCTCTAAAGCCTTATCCCAAGCCATTTACCTTGTAATTCTACCCTAAAGGAGCTGAGTAACACTAAGACCCAAAGGGATAAAAACACTCTAGCCAAGGTGACTTGGGGAGCCTATTTATAGCTATGTCTGCATGCTGTGACCAGCTCTGGGAACCTGGTGGCCTTGCCTCCAATTTGGTCTGTGTGTCCTTCTCCTGCAGTGCATGGACCCGCCCATCCCGCGTCAGCACGTACAGAGAGCCCCACTCAGCAAGCACATCCACTACATCCTCAAAGACAGCGCTATAGGCTATGAACTTGTTACATAGGTCATAGATGTTGAGAATCTGCTTGTCGGAGCTCTGTGAGTCCCTGCTGGTAAACTCTGACCTGTGTGGGAAAGAAAAAGCATCTGATATTTGTACCCCCACTGCCTCAGCTTCCCTTTATTTCCTTTCTCATGAAAACTTTGGTGTTGCCCATTCCACCCAGAACAAATTACCTCTTTGGCATCTCTAGCAGCTCATCCCATAACATGCAGCATTGTGCTGGCAGTTGTAGGAAGAGAAAATATAGACCTGATTTTACCCTTTAAGATCCTATACTTAACACAGGCAACAGATTAGAAAATTAAGTTCAAACATCCATTCATTTAACAAATAATTAGCTCCTGGTATATATAAGTCACTAGGCTTGGTACTAAATGAAAATAAGCTAATATCTAACAGGAATTAATTCCATTATGCAGAAGACCCTGCAGCCCCTCTCAGGTGGCTCAGAGTAAAAATGTTGGGTCCTGCATGTCCCAATTTCTCTACTACTCACTCCTTTGTTCTTATGCCCCAGTTATTTTTGACTGAGGGGTACAAAACCAATACCAGGTCCAAAATTTCCTGGAGCATTCTAGTGTACCAGTGCTGCTCAATAACTGTCTCCAGCAAAAACACATTTTTCAGTAAAAACATTATAACTGAGTCTATACGTAAGCACAATTTATATAAAACCAAAGTAGGAAATCAACAGGATCCAGATATTAGGGGTTTAAAATCAGGTTAATTCTGGGAAACAAGTCCAGCCCTCTCCCTTTCCCTGGAGTCCTTACTTGGGAGAAACCTTCCGGTCACGGGACACAATGACAAGGTATCCTCTAAACCAGTGAGCAATAAGTTTATGGCCCTCGAAGGCAAAGCAGGGCCCACGTTCATCAGGCTGGTACAAGTAGACACACTCATCCCCAGCCACTATGAACTGCAGGTCCTGAGAAGGGTCGCTTAGGGCTGAGCAACGCAGGCCACAACCATGGGTATCCAACTCCACACGAGGGTAGTCCTTTCCTGAAACTATATAGGACTGTAAGAAGTAAGAAAGAGGTTAACAGGCTTCCTTTGCAGAGGTGGCATTTAAACTCTCCCAAAGATATTCTCATTCCCACATTCTTTCTTTTTAACTCTTAGCACTCTTAAGAGTTTCCCTGGCTGCTTGCCTTCTCCATTAATCATCATCCATCTATTAAATACAAAAGCAAGGACCAGATTTCCCTCCTTTGTACATACTACCTACTACAGGAATTCTCCAAGTATGAGAAATTCAATAATCTTTTACTGTGTATTCCTGAGAGTAGGCTGTTATAAATTAGGATCACCAGGACCCAGAGAAGTAAAGTAACTTGTCCAATTTCACTTAACAAGTTAGCTGGGAAAAAAAAAATTCAAGTTGTATACTATAAGCCAGAGTTTTTTTCATAACTCTACCAGTCTTTTAAGTGAAGAAATAAAATACTAAGCTGAGCAAATGATTCAAATGATGAAGAATATAAGAATCCCACTTCTCTGGTCAGTCAGTTCCTTACCCTAGCCCTCTGAGCAACAGAGAAGCCTCTTCTGCTTGCCCCTAACAGTGGAGGCCCTGGTCATACCTGAACGTTCTCTGTTGTCACAACAAACAAGTGAGTGGTCTTTCCAGCTTGGCGAAAGGCCAGTCCAGTAATAGGATAGTTGCCCTTGTGTAAAATCTGGGTCTTGCTATGCCGGTCCCGAGTGATGTCTCCTTTGTTCAATGTAACACTGCCATCTGTGAAACCTGCAGGACAGCAGAAAACAGCATTTCATTAAGGATGGAAGGTCAGGAAGCACAGAGGGAGGAAAAGACCATCTGAAGCACTCATTAGAAGTGACAAGCTTTCTTCTCACACCCAACTTCTCTGATGGTTAACACGAAGACAAGTACTCATGACTCATATTCAAAGAATGATGCTAAATGCTTTCCCATTCCAAACTTTTAGTATCTCAGAACAAAGTGGTCTCATTAAAACAATGAAGATGAGCTGCAGAAACAACTCTGAAAAATATCTAGAAAGAATCTTGGAGTTTTAGTTTTGCCTTCTTTCTGCTTACCGATGGCCATAAAATTGAGATTTTCGTGGACGGTCAAACAAGACACAACAGTTGGCTCCGTTCCTGGAATGGCAGGAAAGATTCGAGTACAGAGTGGATTGCCACCATCTCTCTTCTCCAGGTTCCAGATCTTTACCTGTGGGCATACCTCAGATGTGTGAATGCTAGTCACCCTCCAACAAATAACCATTCTCAGTCTTCTGGGTCTTTCCTGTTTCCTTTCTAGAACTCACCAGAGGGTTGATGCCCTCTTCATCCTCACCAACAGATGCCAGAATATTGTGCTGCTTCAGTTGGTACAGGTGTGTCACCCGTAGCTTGTAGGCTTGGAAGCCTGTAAGCTGTAGAGAGCGGGGCAAGAACCAGATTTGGCCTTCCATATGTGCAGAGTAGTCAAGGAGCATCCTTTCCAAGGAGAGTTATTTGTATTTAGACCAGGACCCAGATAACTAACATACAGACAGCTCTTTAAATTTTTCAAGGATTTTCCCCACATATTATCTCTTGGAATTCCCCATCGTAAAAAGAGTAAACAGACCAGAGATTAGTGGCAGCAATAAGAAGAACAATGCAACAAACTCCTGGTCTCATTTACCTCCTCACACACAGTCCTGGACAGGGAAGGTAATGAGACCTTACCTTACAAACTCATCTTTTAAAGCCAATTTGCACTCTTTCTTTCGATTGATCTTAAATTAGCCCTGCCAAATTGGTATTTTATACCCATTTACAGATAAAAAAAAAAAATTGAAGCCTGGAGAGGTTAAATGATTTGCCCAGGATTACTCAGTTAGCAACACGTTAGAGAACTGACTTCCTCCTTTCTCCCCCCTCAGACCACCGAAGGAGCACTAGGCGCCCATCTAAAGAAGAGTGGCACGTGACACGAACCCCTCTGACGGACAGATTCTATCCCAGCTGGGTCTCTTCAGGGATGCAGGGAGGGAAGAGACAGCTCCAGAGGAAGGATATCGCCAAAGACTACGCTCCCTCGGCCTGAGTCGCAGACAGTAATGCCAGGGGGGAGGCAAAGGAACTTGGAAGCAGCGGGTCCAGAGGAAGGCGTGGCCCCGGGAGTGGCCCCATCGTTGCCCAACGGTTCCTTCACCAGCTCCTTGTCGAAGAAAACGAAGCGCCGCCACTGCAGGTAGGCTGCCATCTTAGCCGAAGGCCCCCAGCCTCTGGGACAGAGGTCACGTGAGAAGAGCCTGTGGGTCATGTGACCTGGCGATTTCCTGGTTCCTGGGTGCCCCGGCGCTCCCGAGTGAGGGTGACTCCTTCCGGCTACTGGGAGAGTAAGCGAGGCCTCGTGAAGTGGGCTACCCCTCGCGCCGCTTGCTCCGCGGTTTGCGATTTTGCGGGTTTCGTAACCGCGCTGGCTAAAATGCTTTTAAAAGAGCTGGGCCCGTCACCTCTTTGAGTATGACTCCTTTATTAAATGCGCGGGCCTTGGAGGATCAAGAGGAGGAATGTCACGCGCTTTCTGGACTGTAACCTGCTGGGCCTGGGTGTACTAATTCCGATAGCACAGGACTGTTTTGATGCTTAACTAAACTAGTGGTCTGAAACTGGTATTCCAGCTGTAGGAGAGAAGAAATCAAATGGGAAGTTCGGGTCTGCCACCATAGAGAGACTGAACCACAGTGTCTCATGTTCGTTTTCTGTGTCCCTCTGTCAGAGCGTGTGGCTCATAAAAGACACTTGAAACATGTTTCTTAACGAAATTGAGAAATACTGGTAGGGCGGGAACTCCCATAAGGAGAACAGCAAAAAGTCTGGAAGTGACAGCTCTGAGAGCTGAGTGAGGGGTGCCAAATTATTTGAAGGAATGGTACAAATGCAACTTATAGAAAAGGTAAAGGTAACCCTAACCTGTATGTATTCTTTTGGTGACCAGGGGAGTCACCCCATTGGTTACTGGAAGACAGCCAAAGGCTTAGCTCTCATCACTATCTCCCAGGGTAAGCTTGTCAAAGAGATGCCCTGCCATGCCAGATTCTGGGAGCCCCCATCTTGTGCACTTTGGGAGCATGGTCACTGAATTCTTTGATGATTTTACCTGGAGAGCTGAGTGATTTAACAAGTGGCAAGTATCTGAGATATCCCACAGCCACACAATTCCAACTCTAGCTAAACCAACCGTCCACATAGAAAACTAGGTGTTTGTGTATTACAAAGAGCTATGTACAGGAGTGACAGTCATTTTGAGAGACTATTTACATCCAGAAAAAGTGGTCATGTGGCTAGCATTTGTGTTTATTTTTACACCACCCCCCCTCCACAGACTGCTTTTTAGTTTCAGAACATTTTACTCTTTGTTCCCATCTTGTTTACCATGAACCAGGCCTAACAGAGCCTGGTATATGCTCTATGTTTGGCTGAAGTAATGAATTTGGGTGATTTTCCTCTTATCTCCTCTTCTCCTCAATCTGCTTGTTGGGAAAGGTAATGCTCATTTGTCTAAAGAGCCAACTCAGATTTTCTTCTTCCTTGTCACACAGGTATTGGAGATTGCTTCAGGGCATCAACCCATGGGCAGAAGTACAAACCGGAAGTTGATTAGACCCACTTTCACCTGCTGAGCCTATTCTGTACTACTCATTAGAATTCTTAGATAGTCTGTCAGTTGTTAAGACTTTGTTAAAGAATATGTTAAAAGAAGCAACATGAAAACTGAAGAACTGTGAACAGCAGACAGAATGGCATCTTTGTTGACTTGAGTGCTCCCCCTACTATCCAATGGCAGAGGCCCAGAGTCTTCCTCTGGTATCTGAAACCTGGTTAGGATGATGCCAGTTGGGTCTTCTTACTGATGAAGGTATAAAGGCAGAGATTGACCTGCAAGTGTGACCTACAACTTCTCTTCAGATTTACTGCCTTCCTTCCTTTCCTCCCTTGAGAAATATGTGCTGAATAGTCACTATTGCAGGAATCGTAGTAAATGTTGAGACTATAAATACGAACAAGACATGGTTCTTGCCCTTTTAGGAGCTCAGCAACCACTGTAGGGGAAAGACATAAAATGGACTGACAGTAACAGACATAAAATGGACTGACAGTAATTTCATGTAGTGAATTATATACCTAACAAAGTGCTTTCACTTTTCATGTACTCTTCACAGCAATCATTTGTAGAAGGATCATTCTCTCTGATGAGAAATGGTGTCTCAAAGAGGTTCAAGGACTCTAGGCAAAAACACTGAAGTTCTTTTGAAATAAAAAGTTGTTCAGTTCCCTAACATTTAATTAGATGGTTTTGCTGGGATGTGAAGCTAAGCTATACTTGTCAGAACATACACCAAGGTTTGTCTTTAGTTATATTTGTCTGAATCTAGGAACTTTAGGAAAGGAAGATAAGCAGACAAACTGCACAGAAAACGATTATGTGTACAAATTCACTTAAAGCTCTGTACACTGAGCACTTGAATTCTGAAGAGATTAAAGATAAAGAAGCAATTCAAGTCTAGTTTGAAATTAAAGTGATCACAACTCAGAATCAAGAATTGCCTAGTAATCCCTTTTTCCCCTTCAGCAAACTAGTCCTCCATGATGTACAACAGTCATATCCACTGGAGTAAAACAGGAACACTTCTAGTTCCAGCTGTAAACTTTTATTTTCTATCAGTTTTTTTCCCATTTGGCTCTCTGGGTAGAAATGATTTTCTAGATGACTGAAAAGTCTGTTTGGTTTTTTTTTTTGTTTTTTTTTTTTCCATTTAGCTTCTAAAAAGGCTACAGCAGTTTCCACTTTAAGAGCAAGAAAGTCAACCTAAAATAAACCCAGAGGTCTTATAGTGCAAGACAGCCCAAGGCTCCAAAGCTACAGTGAAAAAAGGAGAAAGAAGCAATTTGCTGGTTTTTGATTGTGAAAATATGGACTACAAAAGGGAAATGAAATTCCTTATGAACTTGGGAAAGCATTTAACCAAGCTTTTAACACTGCAATAGGCTCTTTTAGTTTTATTTCTCTAGGCTAATATCAAAAAGTATAAACTAAAATGCATTTGGTACTTAGGCTGTCCCAAGCACAGTGCTAAGCCTATTACCCTTCTTTAATTTTTACACCAACCCTGTGAAGTACCAGCATGCCTCTTTTCATAACGTGGAAACAGGCTCAGGAAAGCTAAGCTTGCCTGGAGTCACATAGGTAGGAAGTGGTGAAGTTCAGACAAATCCAGGTCTGTCAAATTCCAAAGCCCCATATTCTGGGTGCTCAATTTATTTTAGAACACTTAGGTCCATAAATCTGTTCATAAGTCTGAATGATTTTCTATGTGATCATGAAGTCACAGAATTTAAGAACACCAAGTCTTGCTTTCTCTTCCTGACAAAATAATCCCTATCCCAACGCAAGCTGGGAAATGTTCCCAAACCTTTGTCTACTCACCCCACCCCGTATCCTATTCAAATTCATAATACCAAGACTTTTAAAATGTTCTAAAATATTCTAGTGATATTAAGGATACAGGGGCTGTCATTTACTGCTTTGGGGGAGTGCATATTGGTAAACCTTTCTGGAGGGCAAAGGTAAGCATCATCTCAACTTCTATCATTACAGCTTCATTTTGCCTGTTTTTAAACTTTTTATAAGTGAAACATAAAGTATGTACTCTTTGGTTTCTGGTTTCTTTCATTCATTATTATGTTTGTGGGATTCATTTAAGTTGTCGAATGTAATAATAGACCATTCATTTTCATTGCTGTATAGAATTCCATTGTGTGAATCTATCCATTCAACTATTGATGGGCATTAGGTTAGTATTTAGTTTGGGATCATTATGAATAGAGCTGTTACAGTCTCTTGGTGAACATATGTATACATTTGTTAGATATAAACCTAAGAATGAGGTTGCCATGTGATAACTAATTTTTAAAATTTTCCTGGACCAGGATGTTTGCCCTGATCAACATTGCTCTCAGCTCTTGACATAATGTGCATGGTTAATCATGTATGCACATGCTTTTGTTAATGAGTTCATTTTATTCTTCTGTCAGTTTGGCACATGGCCTGCAAGACAGCAACTTTCTTCCCTTGGATTTCTGCAGTGTTGGGGAAGGAGTGTAATCCTCAAATGTTACTAACAAGTTTTTCTGGACAAGGACTAGTGGATTCAGCTAACTTGTCACCCCAAATTAGGTGTTTTACATTAAAAATTTACCATTGTTTTACACCTTGTTCTTGTGAAACACTTCTCTCTGGTCAGAGAAAAAAACAGGTGACTCCCTGGAGTACTTGCACC
The DNA here is from genome assembly GCA_030015415.1 of Cynopterus sphinx. NCBI lineage: Eukaryota > Metazoa > Chordata > Mammalia > Chiroptera > Pteropodidae > Cynopterus > Cynopterus sphinx. Next base: position 34,918,179 of record CM057390.1, on the reverse strand, counting down.
TGCTGCACCTCCCAGGCGATAGGTACGCAGGTTGAAAACGGTAGCTGCAGCAAGACTGTGCTCCCACCGAGGGTATTCTGGGGTGAGAACTCACTTAGGAGCAGGGGAGCCTTTCTTAGCCTCTCAATTTGTAGCCATTCAGTAAGTTTTTAATAAGTGCATGAAACTATAAACATACAGTATTCATTTCTCAACAGACTGACTAAAGGAATGGACAAGGCCATCCCCATCTTTGGAAACCCAGCACCTAGCTCAGTGCTTACATATGACAGAGGCCCAGTAAATGTTAAAATACATCCTCTGTTTGAAATGGATGGAAAGAATCTACCCTACAGGATAGTTGGCTAAAAGAAGTCAGTTATTGAGAAGCAAAATCTTTTTCTGTGGAAATTAAATGACAACTTATGTCCATCATTATAGCTAAACAGCTCCAAGCTTTGGTATGTTCTACAGCAATAAACAAAGTGAATCTTTACACAGATATATTATTAGCTACAAAAAAAAAAAAAAAGCAAGCTGCAAACAATCTAATTGTATAACACTTTACCATTTATAAAAAGACAATAGCTACATGTTTCAAGAGACATATATATATATGTAAAAGCAAAGGAAAAGGCCTGGAAGGTTACACACTACACTGATAACAGGTACATACCTCCAGAGGAGAGAATGAGGTTGCAGATCGTATCAAAGGCACCTGGCTTTACCTAGAATATTTGAATTTCTTCAAGATTACATCCGTGTGTTATTTGTGTAATTAAACTTAAATTTTTTTTTGAAATGACCAATGGACACATTTATTCATCACAGTATTGTTCACAATAATTAAATCCTGGAATCAGCTTAAATGCACACCAGTAGGTACCTGTTAAATAAATTGTACCACATCTTTAAAATCAAATAATTTTTAAAGCATTAAATACAAGTACACAAATATGTGAAGATTAAGGAGGCTCTTATGGTACAGATAGGTAAAGACCACCAAAGTATGTTAAGTGTAAAAAGCAATGTGTCCAACAAAGGGTATACTGTTTTATGTTTTAAATAACAAACATTATTTGACCTTCCTTACTCCCAAAATACTTTGGAAGATTAAACAAGAAACTAATACAAGAGCTTATCTGTGATGGTGGGATTCTCCATTGGAAGGTCAGGATCCAGGACAATTTAGAACAGGTTTGAAAGCAGAACTATATCTTTTATTATCTACTTACTATATAAAGAAAAACTACTTAAAATAAAACAAAACTTCATAGCTGATTCAGTGACTGTAAGTTCTAAACTGTGTTAAAAATTAAGCAAATTTCTCTTTATTTCTACCAGTTTCTCTAAGACGTAAAGACTGAACTATTCCTTTTTTTGTTTGTTTTTTTCCTCAACCTTTGGTTGACCTCGCAGATTGCAAGGACCTTGTTTAGCTTCCGAGATCAGACAGATGGGGCTTGTTCAGGGTAGCATGGTCATAGACTAAGACTGAACTATTTTTGAAAGGAGGAAAAATAGACCTCTCTCTGATACTGCCAGGTTTATCTTCTAAGCATAGACATCATAAAAAATGTAGGGAAAGGAACGGAAGAGTACCTTTAGAAAGCTCTGGCTGTCACAACTGAAATTCTCAAGAGAGTCGTCTTTGGAGGAAGCTAGGTGTCAAGGTGGGGTGAGAGGAAAGGGAAGACTCATTTCGACATTTAAGAAAAGCGCGTTCATCTCAATAAAACGAAAAAAAGATAAAAGTCCACTGGCTAGGGACTGCACATTTCGATGGGATTGTAAGGTACAAGGAAGGGAGTAAGGAGGGCCAAATACCTGCCCCGACATGCTTTAACGTACAGGATTTAATAAAACATGAGGTGGTGTATATATGCTCAACCAATTACAGCCTTCCAAATAAAAGTGTCTTTTGTGTGTGTGGCACTTGGCAGTTTGGAATAGTCTCTCATACAAATGGGGCTTAGAGTAAGAGGTCCAAGCCTAATTCTGCCACTAATACAAGTGTTGTCTCCGACCCATCAGCGAACAACTCTGATTTCTATCCAAAGCCCAGGGCAGTTCAATATCAACCAGCAAGGGAGCACCTCCATGGCGCGGAGGCGGAAAGGACGCTCATCACTCCCGCTCCTCGCCAAGCGCTCCCTAGGTAGCCGGAAGAAGAGGGCGCCCACGCGCTCCAGGCGCGGGTCCCTCCCGACCCCAGCAATTCCGTATCCAGCGCCGAGGCCGTAAAGGTCCCGTGAGCGCCCCACGGCGGGCACTTGGCTCCGTAACGGGGCCCGAACCGCGGCTAGTGCCTTCGGTTTTCCCCCGCGGGTGGCTGGGCAGACCCTCCGGTTCAGCCGGAGACAGGGCGGGGCGGGCCGAGACGTGGCCCAATGGGAGCGCGCGCTGGGCGTCAGGGGCGGGGCCGTGCGCGCGGCGCGGGGTCGCGCGGCAGAGGCTCCAATGAGCGCGCGCCGCGTCCGGGGCCGGCTGGTGCGCGAGGAGCCGCCGGGAGGTCGGTGGCTAATGTAACAGTTTGCAAACCGGAGGTAGCTGTGAAGGGCGCGGGCTGGGGGGCGCGCTGCCGGTCTCGTGGGTACGTCCGACGCCGCGTTTGTCCTAGAGCGGGGCCGCAGGAGCGGAGGCTAGAGGCGGAGGGAGCAGGGATGGCGACGGGGACCCGCCACCCCTTCTAGGGGAGGCAGTGCGCCAGCTCGCGCTGGGGGCGGGTCGGTAGCGGGAGTGAGGGCCGCACGGTCTCCCGGGCGCTTGGACCCTGGGCGCCCCACGCCGTACGGATGGGCCGGGACTCGTTTCCGGGAGCGGGACTGCCGCCTTAGTCAGGTGAGGCTTATGTGTACTCGGAGCACTCGGTGCTCGCTGAGCGAGGAGCCTTGCGTTCCGGGCACAGCGGCTCTGTAGGTAGCGGGGCCGCGAAGTGGGGGTGGGGTGGGGTGTGTGTGTGGGGGAACAACCCGAAGGGATACGTACGGAGGAGAAGACGGGCGCTTTTCCCATCCCAGCCCACCCCGACGTCACCACCTGTTAGTTCCTCTCCAGGCCCGGATGGCTTCCTGCGCTGGTCGGGGAGCTCCAGGTCTGGGGAGGCGGTTGCACCCTGGGCGGGCCTGGCCGCACCCCACGTGTCTTGACAGAAGGACCAGTGTTAAGGTGCACCAGTTACTGCGTATAGAATAGGAAGATTCTGGTCTCTTTCTGCTGTCCAGTTATCTTCCTTGTTTAGGGATGTGGAGGTTGGAGCCCAGGACTCGTGCTATTTCGCCTTGGCCTTTGTGGGCACTTCCGGGGATGATTAGAGTGTGTGGTCCTCTGTCAGGAGGCAGGGTAGGGGGTGTATGCTATTATATCTTACGTGAGAATGGAGTAGGTATGAATCTTAAAGCTTCCCTGTTCTGGGATGAGGTTCTGTTTCCTTCACTCAGGGCATCCAGTTACAAGTGTTGTTTTTCTCCTCCTCAGGGGCACAATGACAGCCACTGTCAGGAGGCAGAGGCCAAGGAGCCTAGCTTGTTGGACACTGATGGCTGTGCTCTTGGCAGACCTGTTGGCACTAAGTGGTACGTACCCCAGTAGAGGGATGAAAGGAGGAATAAATGAGTAAATGACGAATGATATATGGTGAGAAGGGGCAATGAGGCTCTTGGTCGGAAGCCTCCAGATTCTTGAGTTGCTGGGCTCAGGCCTTTATGTTTTTTGCTATCTTACCTTCTCCATGGAAGACGGTGTATTTTTATTAGAGGAGCCTCAGGAAGGTGGGGGAAGAGGGACTGACTGCCAAATCTATTTCTCCTTTAGACATGCTGGCAGTGATGTCTGTGGACTTGGGCAGTGAGTCCATGAAGGTGGCCATCGTCAAACCTGGAGTGCCCATGGAAATTGTCTTGAACAAGTGAGGGCAGACCCAGTGCCAGGGGTGGGGAAAGAGGGAGTCCGGGTTCTAAGCCACTGTGTGTTCTTTGAAGTGCCCACGACAGACTTTAGTGTCTGGATGAATGACTGTATGTGTGGTGTTCAGGCTCCTGGGTCCACACCCTGGTATAGGTACCTAGGCCCAATATCTCTTTTTCTCAGGGAATCCCGAAGGAAAACCCCAGTGATTGTGACCCTGAAAGAAAATGAAAGATTCTTTGGAGACAGTGCAGCAAGCATGGTGAGCTAGCAGCCCACCCTTTTTCCAGAAGTGGTGAGCAGAGGAGAGGAGATGACTGACCCCAGAGTCTGTTGCCTTATCAATCTCTTGATGTAAGAGGTAGGACATGGTGGGCTTGGGAGCCTAACATTCTGTTCCTTTCCTCCACTCAGGCCATCAAGAGTCCAAAGGCTACGCTGCGTTACTTTCAGCATCTCCTGGGGAAGCAAGAGGACAACCCCCATGTGGCCCTTTACAGAGCCCGTTTCCCAGAGCATGAGTTAGGCTTCGACCCACAGAGACAGACTGTGTACTTCCAAATTAGCCCGTGAGTGCTCTACCAGAGAAGTGGCCTTTCCTTAATTCCTAGCTTTCCTTGCATCTAACTATTGCACCTTCCTCCCCCATTCCTTTAGGCAGCTGCAGTTCTCACCTGAAGAAATACTGGGTATGGTTCTCAATTACTCCCGTTCCCTGGCTGAAGATTTTGCAGGTGAGTGACCAGAGTGGGGCCAGTGGTGACCAGGTTCCCTTGGGTCTCAAATCGGGGCAGTTTTGCCTCCTAAGAAATGTTTGACAATGTCTGAAGACATTTTTGGTTGTCACAACTGGGGAGCTGCTACTGGCACTTAGTGAGTAGAGGCCATATACGCTGTCAAACATTCTACAATGCATAAGACAGCCCCCACAACAAAGAATTATCTGGCCCAAAATATCAGTAGTGCCAAGAGTGGAAAACCCTCATCTAACACTGTTCTGTTATTCTCTGTAGAACAGCCCATCAAGGATGCGGTGATCACTGTACCAGCCTTCTTTAATCAGGCTGAGCGCAGAGCTGTGCTGCAAGCTGCTCGCATGGCTGGCCTCAAAGTGCTGCAGCTCATCAATGACAACACTGCCACTGCCCTCAGCTATGGTGTCTTCCGCCGGAAAGATATCAACACCACTGCTCAGGTGAGGCAAGGAGGAACTTCTCACCAGACTTGCAGGGTAGCTTGTTCTGAGGATGGAGGCCACTTGGCTTGTTTTGCATCTATCTTGTTGGCATAGACAGTCTCCTCTCGGCCTCTGCTAGAACTGTTGGGCTTTCAATTGAGAGTTGATGCAACAACTTGGAAGCAGGCAGGGACCTTGGACTTGGATAAGTTTTCTATAACAGTTGCCTTGATGTCTCTACAGAATATCATGTTTTATGACATGGGCTCAGGCAGCACTGTGTGCACCATCGTGACCTACCAGACAGTGAAGACTAAGGAAGCAGGGATGCAGCCACAGCTGCAAATCCGGGGAGTGGGGTAAGTGGGTGCTAGGAGAAGGGCTGCTTGCTGAAAGACCTTCAGGTTGCAGATATCTTCTTGGAGGGGCAGCTGCCTCACTCCTGCTCCCTGCAGGAATGTTCTGGTTAAAGTGTCAGTCATCATGAGATACCTCTCCCAAAAAGCAAGGGAAAGATGGAGGAGGGGAGGATGGTTTGAGAAAATTGAAGGGCAGGGAACTTACTGAACTACTTCTAAGAAAATACATGATGCTATAGGCCATATGTAGGATCTCAGATTTAGTCTCTTTTTTCGCTCTCATTATTTCCACTTAAATAATTTATCACTGACATTGTCTTATTTTTTGAACCTACCCTTTCCCGTTTATCTCTACCACTACCACCATAGTTCATGCTACCATCGTTTCTTACCTGCAGAATTCCAAAAATTTCCTACTCTCAGTGTGGGTTCCTTTCAGTTCTTTCTCTACGTTGCAGCTGGAGGGTTGTTTTCAAAATGCCAATATGATTATAACTTATTTCTTTAAAAACGCTTAAGGAGCTCTGAACCTTGGCCTGTAAGGCTGTGCTTGTGTGATTCTCTCTAACTCTGAGCCTCTTGCTCTTTGAACTTTAGCCACACTTGCCCTCTTTTGGAACTTACCATACCTTTTACCACCTCAGGGTGTTTATGCATACTGCTCCTTCTATCTGAAATATTCTTTTCTCTCATTTTCATGTAGTTAGCCCCAACTTATCCTTTAGGATTCGGCTCAAGCATCTTCACAAAACTTTCTTTGACACTTCTAAATAGCTGAGATTTCCCATGTATGTGTTCTAATAGCATTGTTTGCTTCTCCTTTATAACACATGGTATGTGTCATATAAATTTCATATTTATATGCTTATTTGATTGCTAGTTTGTAAATTTTTTGACAGCGGGAACCCTGTCTTTTTTTCTTCTCATAATTGTGCTCCATAGTCTGCTATGGCTGAATGAATGTCACTACGGGGTGTCACCATGTGGGATGAGAGTCAGGTTCCTATGTAGATGATGGGACCCCACATGTTCTTCACACTTTTCTCTTTTCCCTTTCCTGAACAGGTTTGACCGTACCCTAGGGGGCCTGGAAATGGAGCTTCGGCTGCGTGAGCACCTGGCTGGGCTTTTCAATGAGCAGCGCAAGGGTCAGAGTGTGAAGGACGTGCGAGAGAACCCCCGCGCCATGGCTAAGCTGCTACGTGAGGCCAATCGACTCAAAACTGTCCTGAGTGCCAATGCTGACCACATGGCACAGGTGTCCACATGTGCTGGTTGAGAGCAATATTCCCCACTCAGAGGGTAGAAGACCCCACTATTCCTGAGCTAGGCAGTTTGTGCTTGGTGTGGCCCATCTGTTCTTTTCATGTCTTCTGCCATCATTCCAAAGTCCTGTTACCATTGTTTCTGGCATGTCCACTCAGAAAGTAAGACCTGTGACATTCCTCATCCTCCCCCAGATCGAGGGTCTCATGGATGACGTGGACTTCAAGGCAAAAGTGACTCGAGTGGAGTTCGAAGAGTTGTGTGCAGACTTATTTGAGAGAGTGCCTAGGCCTGTGCAGCAGGCCCTCCAGAGTGCTGAAATGAACTTGGTGAGAGGGTAGTCAGAGGTGGGCCTGGGCTAGGAGACAAGTGAGATAGAAGGTGATTAGATGTGGGGAGAAGGGAGCAGGAATGTTAAGTAGGAGTTGATGCTGAGGAGGAGGGCCAACAACGTGCTGTCATAATCTCATATTTTTTCTCCCTTTGCAGGATGAGATTGAGCAGGTGATCCTGGTGGGGGGGGCTACTCGGGTCCCCAAAGTTCAGGAGGCTCTGCTGAAGGCTGTGGGCAAGTGAGTTTGGGGGTTAGGACTCCAGAACTGAGCAGCTAGAAGGCTGAGGGGAGGGAGGCCAGGCTGGGAGCTGCAGAATAAATGGTGCTGAAGCTTGGGACTTTGACAGGGAGGAGCTGGGGAAGAACATCAATGCAGATGAAGCAGCTGCTATGGGGGCTGTGTACCAGGCAGCTGCACTCAGCAAAGCCTTCAAGGTGAAGCCATTTGTAGTTCGAGATGCGGTCCTCTATCCCATCCTGGTGAGTTAGCCTGTCTGATAAAGTGACAAACTCCCTTTACCTTTCCAAGTGTGATCTCTTCTTTTATTTGCTGTAGTTTGTCCCTCTTGTCTTTCTGTCACCTACCCTTACCCCAGAACCTGCTCTGGTTCCCCAGTGTGCCTCCTCTGCCTGCTGTGTAGGTGGAGTTCACAAGGGAGGTGGAGGAGGAACCTGGGGTTCACAGCCTGAAGCACAATAAGCGTGTTCTCTTCTCTCGGATGGGGCCCTACCCTCAACGCAAAGTCATCACTTTTAACCGCTATAGCCATGATTTCAACTTCCATGTCAACTATGGTGACCTGGGCTTCCTGGGGCCCAAGGATCTTCGGTAAGGGGGGGTAGGTTGGGGCAGGATGGGAGCTCCAGGGAGGGAGGACTTGGGGTCTAAAGGGCTACCCCATGGGAAGCAGATTATGGGATTGGGGTTAGGTCGAGCATTTCCTTTGGAGTGTACTGCCTTCTTCATAAGTGTGTCCTTGAGGAGGGCCTCAGCATTTTGTTTCAGGAGACTGTATAATCTAGGGCTGGAGGCAGTCCAGGTGGATTCCAGTGAATTGCTCTTTCCTCCCAATCAGGGTATTTGGCTCCCAGAATCTGACTACAGTGAAGCTAAAAGGTGTGGGTGAGAGCTTCAAGAAGTATCCTGACTACGAGTCCAAGGGCATCAAGGCTCACTTCAACCTGGACGAGAGTGGTGTGCTCAGCCTAGACAGGGTGAGGGCAGAAGGAGACCCTGTGTACAGGGTCAGGGCCTAGCCCCACCAGTCTTTTAGGATATGAGAAACAGAAAGGATTTTGAGATTGGGTAAATGTTGACTTGAAATGAAGCTGACTAGTGATCTGATGTGGGCCTTTATGTAGTCTGTAAATACTTATGGGCATTATAAATTTCAGAGTCTACAGTTCTGAAATTTTGTTCATTTTAAAGAACAATTCTGAGGGTTAGCATCTGAGGGCAAACATACTTTGAGAAATAATGATTCATTCTGTTGAGTGAAGAAATACAAGGCTCTGGGGCCAAAAGGATCTGTAATCCTGTCTTCAGACAGCTCATAATCAAAGTGGGGAGAGTGACTTGATCCAAGAGCCTTTAGAAGAACACAGGTGAGAGAATAGGCCAACACAGCTGGGAGTTGTGTGGATGTGCATAAGCAGACCCCCACCATGGCAGGAGGTTTGTGGAGAGACGGTGGGTTCGTGTGTGCATTTTTTCATCTTGAATCCCTATTTTCAGGTGGAGTCTGTGTTTGAGACTCTGGTGGAGGACAGCCCAGAAGAAGAATCAACTCTGACCAGTAAGAAGTGTGTGTGCATGTGAAAGAGAGACAGAGACAGAGACAGACACACAATATGAGAGAGAATGTACTTGTGTTTCAGGGAGGTGGGCAGGCCTTGCCCTTGGGTTAGGAGGTGAAGTCACTGTTGTGGTTCCCTTTGAGTCTGGGCTTTCTTCCCTCTAGAACTTGGCAACACCATCTCCAGCTTGTTTGGAGGTGGCGCCACACCAGACACCAAAGAAAATGGTACTGATACCATGCAGGTAAGGCTAGGATGGAGCCAGGAGAGCATGAAAGATGGTATGTGGAGGCAGGGAGTTGGGGTGGGGATTTCAGCTGCCTAGGATTTAATAGCTCTCTTCTTCCTCTCAGCCCGTACTGAGTAACCATACCCTTCTCTGCACTCTGAGCTGTGCTTGACATCTAAGGTCATTCCCCTCATCTCCAGGTCCTTCATCGAGACTGCTACAGTCCAAACAGTCCATTGCCCATTTCCATGAAGTTGTCCTCTGTCTATCCCCAAGCTTTGAGCTCTTTCAAAATAGAGGGGGGGAACCTGGTATTGCTGAGCTGGTCCTGATCCATGGGTCCTGACTGTCCTCTGTGGTATGTCTGTGATTGTGTCTCAGGAGGAAGAGGAAAACACTGCTGAGGGGAGCAAGGATGAGCCTGGAGAGCAAGTGGAGCTCAAGGAGGAAACTGAGGCCCCAGTGGAGGATACCTCTGAGCCCTCACCCACTGAGCCTAAGGGGGATGCAGCCCCTGACAGAGAAAAAGCCACAGACAAAGAAAATGGGGGAAAGTCTGAGGCCCAGGTAAGCTGTAGGCAGAGTAAGGCTACTCTGGACCCAGAGGCTAAGGGAGTAGATGCCTGGCTTGTTTCTCAAGCCTTGCATGTGGAAAATAGAAGAGCCTAAGCTTTTCCTGACATCCTCATCTCTTTCCCCCATAGAAACCAAATGAGAAGCGGGAGGCAGGGTCTGAGGGTGTTCCTCCAGCCCTAGAGGAAGAAAAGAAACAGAAGCCTGCCCGGAAGCAGAGAATGATAGAGGAGGTTGGGGTAGAATTGGTTATTCTCGACCTGCCTGACTTGTCTGAGGATGAACTAGCCCAATCAGCACAGAAGTGAGTAAAGACTAAGAGACAACGTGTGTACATGTATGGTGGTCCGGGTGTGCAGTGGTGCCTCTGGGAGGGACGGTTGTCTGACTAGGGCTCAAGTTCAACATGCTGTCTTTCTCATGCCTGTTTTCCCTTTTGTCCCAGACTTCAGGACTTGACAGTCCGAGACCTAGAGAAACAGGAACGGGAGAAAGCTGCCAACAGCTTGGAAGCTTTCATCTTTGAAACCCAGGTTGGTAGGCTGGGAGGCACACTTGTCCTGGGACCTATGTCTGTGGAGGCCCTAGCTCTGCAAGCCTTGCCCTCAGGGGCTCACTGCATGCCTGCGCTTATGTGTACCTCCCTAGGACAAGCTGTACCAGCCCGAGTACCAGGAAGTGTCCACCGAGGAACAGCGTGAAGAGATCTCTGGGAGACTCAGCACTGTTTCCACCTGGCTGGAGGATGAGGGCTTTGGGGCTACCACAGTGGTGAGGGGCCTCTTGGGATATGACAGATGGGATGGGAACTCTCCTTCCAGGGTCAAAGAAAGTGAGAAAATTGGGGTATAAGACCATAATGAAGGTGGCAGGGCTGCCTCTAGGGCTATTCTGTTGTCCTTTCAACCTGTCTACCCACTCCCACCACACATCCATCAGATGTTGAAAGAGAAGCTGGCTGAGCTGAGGAAGCTGTGCCAAGGGTTGTTTTTTCGGGTGGAAGAACGTAAAAAGTGGCCGGAACGGTTGTCTGCCCTCGACAGTCTCCTCAACCATTCCAGCATGTTTCTCAAGTGAGCAGACCCTTTGCCCTTTCTTCATTATTTAGTCCTGCCAAGCCCACTGTCTCTCATTCCCATTATCTTCCTATTCCCCACATCCACACATTACTTAGTCCTGGGCTGATTGTCTCCCCTCTGGCTTCCAGGGGGGCCCGGCTTATCCCAGAGATGGACCAGATCTTCACTGAGGTGGAGATGACAACGTTAGAGAAAGTCATCAATGAGACCTGGGTAATCCCTGTGTAAACACTTAACTAGATACTTACCTGACAAGGTGTGCCATCTTAAGCTGCACAGGAGATGCAGAGAAGTAGGTACTCAGCAGTTTCTGCCTCCTGTCTTAGCAGCTAACTGGGAAGGCAAAAGATATTTTCATTTAAGGCCTCATTTAGTCCCAGTTAAGGATCAGAGCCATTAGTGATCAGACTAGAGGAACAACAGCCATCCTCTGTGAAATTAGAGAAAGCTGCTCTGAGGAGCTGGGACTTGAACTGGACTCAGAAAGTAGGCCAGGGTTTAGATAGTTGAGACTGATTTGTCATGTGAAATAGAAACTTTTGGTTGTGTGGGGACTTTTTTTGAACCAAAGCTCAGAAGTAGAGAGACAAGAAGGAAATAACCAGGAGGTTCAACTGTAGTTAGTCCAAAGTAATAAGATGTAAGCCAGAAATGTGTAGTTTGAGACTCCCTTGTGGAAAGCCTTGATCGCCACTCTGGGCACTGTGTACCGCTGTGAGGCTGACAGAGGTGGCAGAGTGATCTGAGGTCCAAGGGAAGACCCTAAGGCTGGTTGGGTGTATTTTATGTGAGACAGACATGTCTTCTATTTCCATGGTTAACTGTTCCTGTGCTGGCCTCACCCACAGGCCTGGAAGAATGTAACAGTGGCCGAGCAGGCCAAGCTTCCTGCCACAGAGAAGCCTGTGTTGCTCTCGAAAGACATCGAGGCTAAGATGATGACCTTGGACCGTGAGGTGCAGTATCTGCTCAATAAGGCTAAGTTTACTAAGCCGCGGCCCCGGCCCAAGGACAAGAATGGGACCCGGGCAGAACCTCCACTCAATGCTGGTGAGCAGGGAGAGAAGATCATCCATCCACCAGGTAAGGACAGGGTGCCTGGCACCAGGTGTTACTAGGCAGGAAAAAGGCCTCATTTCCCTCCTGGGATTACATTTTATTCCTGGTTTTCTTCCAGGCCGTACTGAAGACGCAAAGCCCATTTCAGAACCTGAGAAAGAGACTCGTGAGTTGGGGAAACTGGGAACATGGATATCACTTAGCCTAGTGGTTGGGAAACTGGCAGGCATAGCCTGTTTTCTGGACAGCCCATGAGCTATGAATGATCTTTTTTAAGGTTATTAAATAAAAAAGAAAGTGCAAAGAGACTGAGTATGGCCCACAAATCCTAAAATATTTACTGTCTGGCTCTTTACAGAAGAAGTTTGCCCACTCCTCCATTAGCCCATTACTCCTTTCTATAGACACTAAACTATTCCTTCCCAAAAGCAGAATCTGGACAAGCAGACACTGAACCTCTGGAGTTAGAAGGTCCTGGATCAGGTGAGGGTGGAGCTGGCGGTATGCCGGGAAGCCTGGCAGAGTCTGGGGGAAATATCTGCACAGAACTGAGCTAGTTATCTCCATTTTACTTCATGTTGTCATTCCTTTGTCTCCCCAACTCCTAACAGAATCTGAACAGAAGGAAGAGCCAACAGAACAGAAACGAACTTTGAAGAATGATGAACTATAACCCCCGCCTTCCAGCTCCCCATTCATCCCCAACCCCTCTACCACCTCTATTTATTAAACATTAAGGGTTGGGGGAGGGGTTGGTCCAGCCCTCAGAGGCTTAAGTTCCTTTTCTCTCACCTGTGATTGGAGGTGTGGAGAAGGAAAAGGAAGGGACAGCTCACCAGTTCCTTCCAGAGTAGTTCTGTGGTTAAATTGTTCTATTCTTCAATCCCACCCTCTGGTTCCCTACCTATCCAGGCCCTAATTTGGGAAAAATCACTATTATGTCTTAATTCTTTGCCTGTGGGTAGGTGAGAGAATAGCTGTCGGTGGTTGGCAGACCTGATAGCGGGAAGGATGTCCTGGGTTATAAGAGTCTCCATCTTCTCTGGTCATCTTCCTTTCTTTTCTACCACAAAATCAGTGTCACATGAAGGCCAGTGTCTACAGAGCCTTGGTTACCAATTTGGTTTCCGAGTGCCTGTCCATGTTCTTTTCTAAGTTCTCTTTTCCTAAAATGCCCTCCCTCCCCAGTGACTCCTCTTCCTATGGGTTTCCTTGACTTCTTGTTGCAAGTTAGGCAGCCTCTTGCCCAGAGCCCTTCCATCTAGACTGGCTGAAGTAAATATGGGTGGATTCCCACCCACATGTACAACCCCTAGTGGCTGGAATAGACAGGGAGAAAGTAAACAAGGGAATCCAGCCACCTTTCCAGGGAGTAAGCCATGTGAAAACTCTAGCTCCCTCCTGTGGACTCTTGGGCCCAGGAATTCCATGTGGAGTGGCTGGCATCAGATGCCAGCATCTTGTATGCCTTCTCAAAATCTGCATCTTCCCAGTAGCCTGGTATTCCGTGTCCCTGCAACTATCTACCCCACTTTCTCTCCTGCTGTTGTTTTCCCAGATATAGCCTTTTCCTCACCCCCTGCCCCCTTAGGCTGACTAAAATGTGCTTTCTACTGTGAGTCCCTAGCCTAAGACCCTGGGGGAAGAAAAGAACATGTTATGAATGTAAAAAATGCCACCTAGCTCTCTGAGGCCTTCTGGGTAAAGGAAGAGGCTGACTTTCTATGCATTGCTCTGCTAAGATGGGGCCCCTTTACCCACTATGCTGTTGTTGGGGAGTGTGTCCTCTAGTACACGTCTATAGCAGGAGCCAGGGCAGGGCAAGGGGGAACCTGGTTGTGTCCATCTTTTATTCCCTTTCCCCACCTTTTTTTTTTTTTTTTTTGGCCATAGTGGCAGAAATGAGACCCAAGGGACCCTGTCCTGTATGTTTTAGAATTTCTTTCATTAGCGGTTGAGGCTGGTTGGACAAATTTAAGTCAAATTGTACTTTGTTCCATGGTTAATTGAAAAACTTTAAATAAAATATTATTTTCTACAGTTTCTGAGCTGTGGCTTTAAAACTTATTTTCTGAATATAAATAATGAATGGTGTAGAAAATTTGGAAAATAGAAGTTTGAATAATAAATTAAAATTACCTATAGTATCACCAATACATTAACATTCTTGACTTAGTTGAGAATCATATATGGACATTTTTTTCATAACAAAATTGTGGTTTTAATTTTCTCCCAACATTATTTGGACCCCTGTGTTATTTTTAGGTAACTTCTATTTTTAAGGTAACAACCCCGTTTTACAAATAAATCGATAGCCCAAAGAGGTTCAGTAATTTGTCCAAGGAATTATATATATATTAAGTGTCTAAGCTAGGTTTGACTTTAATACTGACTCATTAGCTCTTGCTGCTGCTATTCTGACAAGAGAATATGTTGCCAGAGAGTCACCATTCATAGCACAATTAATTTGGATTTTCCATCAGTTGTGATGGAGCCACATTTTACTTAAGGAAGATCACTAGTCGTTTATGTTTCTAAGCAGTTGAGTAATGATTATTATTAAGGTCATATTTTTCTCTAAAGGTTGAGCAGGTTAGAGAAGTTTTGAACCTGGAAGCTTTTTTTTTTTTTTTTTTTTTGGTAACAGACTTTTAGAACAGTTTTAGGTTCACAGCAAAATTGAGCAGACAACACAGAGAATATGCCCTCTGATTCCATACCCACAACCTCCCATTGTCAGCATCCACTAAGAGTGGGACATTTAAAATTGATGAACCTATATGTCATTATCACCTGAAGTCCATAATTTACATTAGGGTTCACTCTAGGTATTGTACATTCTTTGAGTTTGGACAAATGTTTAGTGATGTATTTCATCATTACATGTCACAAGAATACTTTCACTTTAAAAATCCTCTGTGCTCTGCCTATTCATCCTTTCCTCCCCTCTAGCTCCTAGCAACAACAGACCTTTTTACTCTCCATAGTTTTGCCTTTTCCAAAATGTATTATAGTTGGAATCATACAGTACATAGACTTTCAGATTGGTTTCTTTCACTTAGTAATATATGGATAAGTTTCCTCCCTGTCTTTTCATGGCCAGATAGCACATTTCTTTTTACCTTTGAATAACTCCATTTTCCAGATGTACCACAGATTATCCACTAACCTACTGAAGGACATTTTGGTTGCTTTTCTAAATTTCAGCAATTATGAATAAAGCTGTAAACATCTGCGTTCAGGTTTTAAATTTTCAACTCATCTGGGTATAATATATACATATTTTGAATTAACATAAGCATGCCATTAGCAATTCTTGAATATAAAAGTACTGAGCTTTTTTATTAACCATTATCTTTAAAGGTTTGATTCTCATTCTTCTAGTTTCCATCATCAGGAGGGCATTATTAACAACTTTGGTACACTGACTAGGTATAGCACAGTTTACTTAATCTTTATTATTACACATGTACGGTGTTTCTGCTTTCAGTATTATAAACAATAGTGACTATCCTTTGAGCGTAGAATTATATTCATGATTTCAGGTTACATTAGAAGGTAGGAATATTTAATGTAGTGGTTGTCAATCAGGCAATTTTGCCAGAGGACATTTGGCAATGTCTGGAGACATTTTTGGCAGCACAATTGTGAGAGGCAGGGGGAAGAGGAGGGTTACTGGTGTCTAGTGGGTGGGTGTCAAGGATGCTGCTAAACATCCTACAATACACAGGACAGTCCCTATCAGTTACCCAGCCCAAGATGTCAATAGTGCTGATAGAGACCTGGTGTAAATTTTCAAATATTTTAATTCTTTGCTAATGTGTATGGGAAAGAGCATAATTCATTGATTAAGAACATGAGTTTTGGAGTCCATCATATTAGGAACTGGGCAATAACCTACTAGCTTTGTTCCTGAGACAAATCATTTTGCTTTGATTTGTCGATAGGAAGATGAGACCCAACCTTGCGTGATTTCTAAAGCCAACACGGTGTTCTTTAATTTTGCCAACCTGATAGATAAAAAGTGGCATCAATTTTATTTTATGATTGAGGTTAAGCATCTTATTTAAGAGCCACTTGTATTTCCTTTTTCTGTGGCCTACTTTCTCTGTTCTCTACCCTTTGTCATTTTTTCTACTAGGTTGTTGATCTTAAAGATTTTAAAGAATTATTTACATATAAAGGAAGTCAGTCATTTGTCTATGAATTATAAATATATTTTACCCAGTTTATGTTTTGGCTTTGTATATGCTCTATCATAAATTTATTTTGGGGAGAAGTTACTAATATTTTTTTGTATGGCTTTTAGGTGTTTGTTATACTTAGGCTTTCCCCACTAGAAGAATATAAGAATTTTTTCATGTTTTCATCTAGTACTTATGGTTCTACTTTTTTTTACATTAAATCTTTTAATCCCCCTAGAGTTTATTTTAGTGTAAGGTATGAAGTGATCCAATCAGTCAGGTGTTACAGTACCATTTATTGAAATATATTTTTTCTAGGTTGATACAAAAATTTGTCTTTATCATATAATAAATTCTCATGGATTTGGGCTTATATTGTGATTTTCAATTCAATGATATGTTTCTAATATGACAGTAGCACACAGGTTTAATTGTAGTTTTATAACTTTTAATAACATTATCTATAAGAAATTTTCTTAGGTGTTCTTGATTATTTTTACCTAATGACTCTAGAATTGGCTTATCTGAGAGGTAGCAAGACTACCTGGACTTACACCCTGACTGCTGCTTGTTAGCCCAATAAGTTGGGCAAATTCCTTAACCCCTGTGCCTCAATTTTCTCATAAAAATTGTACCTACCTGACAGGGTTGTTGTAAGAATTAACTAAAATTATATAGAAAAGCTCTTAGGACAGTGCCAGGAGCATAATAAACGCTGTCTAAATGTTCACTATTATTAACCAGTTTAAGAATCCTGAAACAAAATTATAGATGATAGAACATAAGGATGACAAATAGAGGAATTAATACTAAGGAATTTATTTCGTTAGGGGGATGATATCAATTTTGAAAAGCTTAAGGAATTGATAGAGAAAAAATAAGCAAGCATGGGTCTTAATAAGGATATACTGCCTGCAAGAAATTCAATTCAGATAAAAGACAAAAATAGGTTGAAAGTGAAAATATGGAAAATGATATCCCATGTAAATAATAGCCAAAAGAACTCTCTTGGGTCCTTGCTTCCAAAATGACCAAGAAAAGAAGGAACAATTGTCATGACAAAAAGGGCTATGGCCATGTGCAAGCCTATTGACTGTACCACCTGCACCCAATGTGTGCCCAAGGACAAGGCAAGGCCATTAAGAATTTTGTTATTTGAAACGTAGTAGAGGCCACAGCCATCAGGGATATTTCTGAAGCAAGTGTCTTCGATGCCTATGTGCTTCCCAAGCTGTGTATGAAACTATATTACTGTGAGAGTTGTGTCATTCACAGCAAAGTAGTCAGGAATCACTCTCCTGAAGCCCAGAAGCACCTAACACCCACACTAATTTAGGCTTGTGGGTGCTGCCCCATAACCTCCACCAAAGAAACTAAATCCTTAAGGGCTGAAAAAAATATTCTCTGGGAAAAAAGTAAAATGGAAATTATACTTTCCATTTTGGACAAGAAAAAATAGTAACCCAAAAGAGAGCTGGTGGCTCTTCTAATTTCAGATAAAATAGACTAAGTCAAAGCTGTTATAACAAAGAAAAACATATGTTAATAAAAGAGTCAATCAAGAAGAATTAACAATTATAAACCAAGTATGCAACCAATTAAAAACCAGCTATATGCATCAAACAAAAGAGACCTCAAACGTATAAAGCATACAATGACAGAATTAAAGGGAAAAATAGACATCTCCATAATAACAGTTGAGACTTCAATACCCACTTTCAATATGGATAGAACATCTACATAAAAGATTAATAAGGAAATCAAGAACTTAAACATCACTATAAAACTATTAGGCCTAACAGACTCACCCCAATAATAGAACATTCCACATAACTGCAGTAGAATATACATTCTTCTCTAGTATTCACAGAACATTTTCTAGGATAGACATATTTTAGGCCACAAAACAAGTCTCAATAAGTTTTAAAAGACTGAAATCTTCAAAGTATCTTCACTGACACAATGGAATGAAGCTAGAAATAGAAGGAAGACTAGAAAATTCACAAATATATGGAAATTAAACAATGCACTCTTAATAACCTGTGGATCAAAGAAGAAATCACAGGAGAAATTAGAAAATACCTTGAGACAAATTAAAATAAAAATGGAAGCAGTAAAAGGATCAGGATGGGGGTCAGGGAGGGATGAATAATTAGGACAGGGGGTTTTCAGGCCAGTGGAACTATTCTGTATGATGCTATAACTCATGTCTTTATACATTTGTCAAAACTCCAAAAATGTATTCCAAGAGTGAACCCTAATTTCAACTGTAGACTTTAGATGATAATAATATGTCAATGTAGGTTTACCAGTTGTAACAACTATACCACTCTGATGTGGAATGTTGATAGTTGGGGAGGCTGTGCATGTGTGAGACCAGGGGATATATGAGAACTCTCTGTACTTTCCACTCAATTTTTCTGTGAATGAAAAGGTGCTGTAATAAATAAAAGCTATTAAACATATACATGCACAAACACACAATATATCAAAATTTGTGGATATCAGTGAAAACTGCACTGAAGGAAATTTATAGCAGTAAATGCCTACATATAAAAAGAAGAAATATCTCAAGTCAACTAACTCCACATCTTAAGGAAGTAGAAAAACAAAAGCTTAAGTTCAAAGGTACTAAGTTCAAATGTAATAGATGGAAGGAAATTATAAAGATCAAAGCAGAGTTAAATAAAATAAAAAATTGAAAAATTGAGAGAATCAGTGAAACAAAAATTAGTTATTTGAAAAGATCAACAAAATTGACAAATCTTTAGGTAAACTGACTAAAATAGAAGAGAAAGAAGACTCAAATTACTAAAATCAGAAATGAAAGAGGTGGGGATATCATTGCTAACTTTACAAAAACAAAAAGGAGTGTAAGAGAATACCACAAATAACTGTAGGCCAACAAAGTGGATAATGTAGATAAAAGGACAAATTACTAAAAATACACAAACTACCAAAACTGACTCAATAAGAAACAGAAAATCTTAATAGGCATATAAGGAATAAGGAGACTGAATTAGTAATCAAAAACCTCTAAGAAAGAAAACCTTGGGACCAGATGGCTTCACTAGTGAATTCTATCAAACACTTAGGAATTAACACCAATTCTTCTCACACTCTTCCCAAAAACTGAACAGGAAGGAACAGTTCTTAAAACATTATATGATACAGAAGCCAGAATAAGAAACTACGAGAAGAGAAAACTATAGATAAAAATTCCTTTTGAATAAAGAGGCAAAAAGTCTAAAAAACAGAACAAAACCAGCAAACAGAATTAAGCAGCATATTAAAAGAATTATATACCCTAACCAAATGAGACTTATCTCAGGAGTGCAAAGGTGATTTAATACATGAAAGTCAATCAATCAATGCACTACATTAATAAGATGAAGGAAAAAAACCATGACATCTTGACTGATGCAGAAACAGCACCTGAAAAAAATTAATCACTCTTACATGATAAAAACATTCAAAAAATAGAAGAAATTATCTCAACTTAATAAAGGCTATATATGAAAAACCCACCACAAACATTTTACTCAATGATAAAAGATTGAAAAACTTTTCTCTAAGACTGGTAAGACAACACGATGTTTATTTTTACTACTTCTATTTAACAGCAGTAGAAGTTCTAGCCAGAGCATTAGGCAAGGAAAAAAAAAGTCATTCAGATTTGAAAGGAAGAAATAAAATTACCTCTGTTCTCAGATGACTTGATCTTATATGTAGAAACCCTATCCACAGAAAATCTGTTAGAGCTAATTAAAAAATTCAGCAAAGTTGCAAAATACAAAATCAACACCCAAAGATCAGTTGTATTTCTATATACTGACAATGAATAAACCAAGAAGGAAATCAACAATTCCATTTACAATAGCATTGAAAAGAATAAAATACTTAAGAAAAAAATTAACTGAGGAAACACAAGACTTATGTACTGAAAACTATAAAACACTGCTGAAGGAAATTAAAGAAGACCTAAATAAATGGAAAGACATCCATGTTCATGAACTGCAAGACATAATAATGCTGAAGTGACAATACTTCCACAATTGATCTTGACATTCAATGCAATACCTATCAAAATCCCATTAGGTTTCTTTGCAGAAATTGATAATACAATCTTAAAATTCATATGGAAATCCAAGAAACTACAAATAACCAAAGTAGTCTTCAAAAAGAACAAAGTTGGAGGACCAACACTTTCCAGTTTTAAAACTTACTACAAAGCTACAGTAATCAAAAACAGTGTAATACTGATATATTCATATATAGAATAATGAAATAGAATTGAGAACTCAGAAATAAACCTCAAATATAGTCAATTGAGTTTTGACAAGGGTGTCAAGAGCATTCAAAAGGAAAAGAACAGTCTTTTCAACAAAAGGTGTTGGATAGCCATATGCAGAAGAATAAAATTGGAACATTACCTTATGTCATATACAAAATTAACTCAAAATAGATCAAAGACCTAAATTTAAGAGTTAAAATTATAAAACACATGGAGGAAAACATTGGAGAATTTGGATTTGGCAATAGTTTCATAAATATTCCACCATAAGCACAAGCAAGAAAAATAGATAAACTGGACTTCATCAAAATTAAAACTTTAAGGTGTCAAAGGATACTATCAAGAGAGTGAAAAGGTGATCCACAGAATGGGAGAAAATATTTACAAATCATACATCTAATAAGAGTTTAGTATTCAGAATACATAAATAACACCTGCAGTGAGCATCTGTATAGAGGGGTGGGAGAGTGGAGATGAAGACAAGTTCCATGCTGTGGGGCATTTTTTTTTCAGAGGGTGAGGGAGGAAAGGGGTCTCGACTTTCTCTGGCAGAAAACCCTGTGCCTGGGTCTAAGGAGTCTTGAATAATGACCAGTGTCGTTTTCTCATGGAAGACTTACTTATTGGGTGTTTTGGGTCCCTGCAAATGTTCTTGAATTAGATAGCAGTGATAATTGTACAATCTTGTAAATATACTAAAACCACTAGCTGTAATGTCATGTGAACTATATCTCAACTTTTAAAAAAGTGTATATAGTATTCTTATTTTTAAAATTTGTTCTATGTTTATAGTTATGGTCATATGATAAAAGGGGACACTAATGTACATTAGTTTGTGGGACAGAGTAGCAATTTATTTCCATTTTTAATCAGTATTTTCAGAGTATTTTCTATTTTTAGCTTTTTTTAGTCTGCCTTTAATACACTATATGGTAGTTTATTTTCTATTTCATTAACTTTTGTGCTTATCTAGAATTGCAGATAATTTGACCTTTGGATGATGTTATCTTCCTTCAGAAAGACATTACTTTTTCTTATGGTAGGCAGTTAGGGTAAAGAAAAATAATCTTAAAAATAAAAAAAGATTTCCCCCTGCTTTATTAAGGTATAATTGACAAAACCAATTGTAATATATTTAAAGTGTACAAAGTGATGATTATATATATATACACACACACACACACTTTGTGAAATAATTCCCACAATCATGTTAACACGTCCATCGTCCATCACCTCATAGTTACTCATTTTTGTATATGTGAAAACAAGATCTACTGTCTTAGCAAATTTCATGTATACAATGTATTATTTATTAATATTCTGTGCATTATTAGATCCTCAGAACTGATTCATCTTACAACTGAAAGTTTATAACATTTGATCAACCTCTTCCCATTTCACCTACCCCTCAAGACCCTGACAACTACCATTCTACTCTCTGTTTCTATGAGTTTGACTTTTTTTTTTAGATTCTTCATATAACTGATATCATACAGGATTTGTCTTTCTCTGTCTGGCATATTTCACTTAGCCCTCAAGATAGATCAATGTTGTCACAAAAAGTAGGATTTTCTTATTTTTTATGGCTAAACGTTATTCCATTTTACACACACACATATTCATATACATATATATGTATGTATTTATATTCACTTTTTTTATATTCATGATCTATCATTTGACACTTAGGTTGTTTCTTGGCTATATAAACATGAGAGTACAGATATCTCTTCAAGATACGACTTTATTTTCTTTGGATATATACCCAGAAGTGGGATTGCTGGATCATATGGCAGTTCTATTTTTAATTTTTTGAGGAACCTTCATACTGTTTTCCATAATGGCTGTACCAATTTACATTGCCATCATAAGTGTACAAACATTCCCTTTACTCCACATCCTCACCATTATTTGTGATTTCTTGTCTTTTTGATAATCGATATCCTAAGAGGTGGGTGTCACTATCTCATTGTGGTTTTGATTTGCATTTCCCTAATAATTAGCGATGTTAGAATCTTTTAGTACACCTCTTAGCCATTCGTATGTCTTCTTTGAAAAAAAAATGTCTGTTCAGATCCTTTGCCCATTTCTAAAATTCGTTTTGTTTTGTTTTGTTTTGTTTTGTTTTGTTTTTTTGCTTGTTTTTTTGCTATTGAGTTGAATAAATTCCTTATATATTGTGGATAGTAACTCCTTATTAGATTTGTAATGTGCAAGTATTTTCTCCCATTCTGTACATTGTCTTTTTCATCTTATTGATTGTTTCATTTGTTGTGAAGGAATTTTTAGCTTGATTCAGTCCCACTTGTCCATTTTTTCTTTTGTTCCTGTGCTTTTAGTGTCAAATCCAAAAAATCATCACTAAGACCAATGTCAAGGAGCTTTTCCCCTATGATTTTTTTCTAGGAGTTTTATAGTTTCAGTTCTTATGTTTAAGTTGTTTATCCATTTTTATTTTCTTGTATAGAGCTTTCTTTCATTCTGGTGACTTTAATCCAATATGGTGTAAGAAAAGAATCCAATTTTATTCTTTTCATGTGGATATTCTGTTTTCCCAACACCATTTATTGAAGGGACTTTCCCTGTTGAGTATTCCTGGCACTTTTCTCGAAAATTAGTTGACTATTTATGCGTGGATTTATAATTTTGTCTACTCTATTCTGTTCCATTGATCTATATGTCTGTTTTTATGCCAGTACCATACTCCAATTATAGCTTTGTAATATAGTTTGAAATCAGAAAGTGTGATGCCTCCAGCTTTGCTCTTCTTGCTCAAGATTGCTTTAGCTATTCAGGGTCTTTTGTGGTTCCATATAAATTTTAGGATTGTTTTTCTATTTCTGTTAAAAAATGCCATTGAAATTTTGGTAGAAATTGCATTAAACCTGTAGATAGCTTTGGGTAGTATGGACATTTTAACAATATTAATTCTTCCCATCCATAACACTGGTGTTTTTTTCCATTTCTTTTATTAATGTTTTATAGTTTTCGGTGTACAGATCTTTCACCTACATGGTTAAATATATTCTAAATTATTGTATTATTTTTAATGCTATTGTAAAAGGCATTTTTTTCTTAATTTCTTTTTTAGAGCCCACCTGGTATTCCTGGCAGGTCGGTCTCTTACTTCAACAGTGTTCGAACAGGAAAGACCCTGCGACTCCCCATCTTCCAGTCTCCTCTCCAGTTGCAACCTTTAGGACCATCTTCTCAGCTATCCTGGGCCTCTGGGACCAGGCAACACTGTGTTTGTGGTTAGAGCCTTAATGCTGACCAACTATGAGATTCCAGATTCATCAGAATTATTCCTTCAAGATGAAAGCCACTGTCAACTGACTTGGTCAACCTGAATCTGCCAGCCTCTATACCTACCCCTCTTTTGACTTCTATTTCTATTACAATGATGTGACTCTGGAGGGTTTGGCCACTTCTGTAAGAGGTAAAAGGACACTGAGAATCTCTTGAAGATACAAAACCTGTCCCGCTGCCATCTTCCAGGACTTGCAGAAGCTGTTCCAAGATTAAGAGGGTAAAACCCTCTATGCCGTAGAAGCTGCCATGTATGGCTCTGCAGAAGAACCTGAACCAGGCCCTTTTGGATCTGCATGCCCTGGATTCTGCCCACACAGACCCCCATCTTTGTGATTTGCTGAAGAGCCACTTCCTAGATGAGGAGGTGAAAAATCATCAAGAATATGGCAGCCATCTGACTAACCCCTGCAGGCTTGCCGGCCCTCAGGCTGGGCTGGGTGAGTATCTCTTCCAAAGGCTCATTCTTAAGTATGATAGAAATTTCCAAACCCAGCAGCCTTTGAGGGGGCCCTCTGTATCTCCATGATGTCAGGGCTTCTGCCTGAGACTCTCTCTGCAGCCAGTAACCATCCTGGAGCTCTCTCCCAAGTGTGGACCAAATAGTAACAATAAAGCTTTTGCAGGGGCGGGGGGGGGGGGAACATTTTAGGATAGTACATTGTTAGTGTATAAATATGGAATTGTTTTTTGAGTGTTGATTTTATGTCCTGCAACTTTACTTATCAATTTACTTATTAATTCACTTATCAATTCTAACAGTTTTTGTGGGTGGAGTCTTTAGGGTTTCCTATAATCTAAAATCATGTCATCTGAAAACAGAGACAATTTTAAGGGTAGGGGAAGATCATCTTAATTCAATGATTTCAGGACCATTTCACCTTCTTAAAAATTATTGAAGACTCAAAAAACTATTGTTTATATGGGTATATCTATCAGTATTTTTCATGTTGTAAGATTAAAACTGACAAATTTAAAAAATATTTATTTACGAAAACATTTTATAATAACACTAACAAACCTACTACTATATGTCAATTCATTTTTATAAAAAATAATTATTTTTAACCTTTGTGAAAACAGTGAGATGGTTAACATTATGTAAATTTCTATGTCTGCCTTAAAAAGCGATCACTGTTTTCTCATATCTGCTTCTTCATTCAAGCTGCTGCCAATGTCGTTTTGGTTGAAGTATATGAAGAACCTCCACCCTCATACAGATATGCAGTTGGAAAAGGGAAGAGCAGATCAACAACCTCTTCAGATATTTGTGAATATAATATTCTTTATTGCTATACACTAAACTAGACAAGTGGTAGTTTCTTAAAAATTGGTTGTAATGTGGAATCTGAAACCAAATCAATGGCCTATTCATATGCTATTAAGTTTGAATCTATTGGTCTATTTTGCACTTTGAATGAATCTCTTACCTATGCATGATTTTTTTTAACATCACACATTGGTAATTTGGAAAATATTGGTTCACTGAATTATGCAGATATTCCAAATGTTAACACACTTCATTATATAATACCAAAAATAATATTTAATAACATCACCCCTGATTTTACTGGGAATGTGTTAAATTACTGGGAAGCTATCAAGCTCAAATTAAAAATATTTTTTGGCAACAAATAGCATCAGTTGTTTTCATCAAAGTGACAGGATTACTTTGTGCATTTTGGAGAAAATGTCTGCCAAACACCCATATCTGGATACTATAGCTTGTCTCTCAGTTGTTCTTTCAAATAAAAATGATGTTCAATGAAAGAAGAGGCTAGTTCAGCTCACAACTCAAACAATTGCTTAGATGCTTTTCCTCAGAACAACCACTGTATTTCTATAAGGAGCAGAAGTGCTTTAGGCATACTTCATATTTTATCACATAAAATATTAAAAAGGCATATACTCAAGAGTTCAAAATTAATAAAATTTATGATTTTTCCTGCTTAATCCAGGATAATCTTGAATGAAATTGGCTTTTTCTTCTGTTCAGCAAAAGAAATCATCAACAAGGTAAAGAGACATCATCTCAATGGGAAAATGTATTTGCAAGCAATGCCTCCAATAAGGGCTTAATATCCAAAATATACAAAGAACTCATATAACGCAATAACAACTACAAAAAAAATTCAATCAAAAAATGGGTAGAGGACCTGAACAGACACTTCTCCCTACAGGACATACAAATGGCCTACAAACATATGAAAAGATGCTCAACATCGCCAGCTATTAGGGAAATGCAAATCAAAATCACAAAATCACACCTGTTAGAATAGTTACAATCAACAGGACAAGTAATAACAAATGTTGAAGAGGATGTGGAGAAAAAGAAACCCTCATACACTGCTGGTGGAACTGCAAATTGGTACAGCCACTATGCAAAACAGTGTGTTTGTTCCTCAAAAAACTAAGAATTGATCTACCATATAAGCCAGCAAGCCCACTACTGGATATTTACCCCAAATACTTGAAAATCCATATCCAAAAAGATATTTTCACACCGATGTTCAGGTCATGGAAGCAGCTGAAGTGTCCTATGATAGATGACTGGCTAAAGAAACTGTGGTACATATATACAATGGAATAGTACTTAGCCATAAGAAGAGATGAAATATTGCCATTTGCGACAACGTGGATGGACCGAGAAAATTATGCTAAGTGAAATAAGCCAGACTGAAAAGTAAAAAATCACATGATATCACTTATATGTGGGATATAAACCTAAAAGCAACAAATGAAAAGGACAGACAGACTCGGGGACATGGACAATGGACTAGTGGTTACTAGAAGGTTGGGGGTGAGGGAGGAGGGGAGAGAGAGATGGGTAAAGGGAGTCAAATATAAGGGATTTGGGGGAGGGTGAAGTGGGTAAAGGGGATCAAATATATGGAAGCTGAAGGAAACTAGACTTTGGATAGTAATCACACAATAGAATATATAGATGTCAATAGAATATATAGATACTGTACACCTGAAAATTTTATAATTATATTAACCGATGTTACCCCAATAAACTTAATAATGAAAATGAATTTTAAAAAAAACTGGCTTTTTTTTCTTTCTCCACCCCACACTTTTTTTTTTTTTTTAATTGAGCATGTTGGTGCGCAGTGGTGAAGAAAACAGTGATCACTAATGTGGTTTGATGCCATTACTTAGATTCACACCAAGAGGCCAGCAGCTGAATCTTCCATTTATTTTTACACCATCAGTACAGATGTTAATATGCTAAAAAAAATCAAATTATATCTCAGTATTACCATAAAAATAGTTTTTACCTCCTTGACCCCCTAAAAACACCTCAGGGTTCTCAAATTACACTTTGAGAACCATTCTCTTAACCCAACCAGGGTTTGTACTGATTTGATTGGATGTTAATAGTCTTTGTGAAGGTTGGTATTGTTCATGTTTACCCTTATTCCTAAAGTATAGTCCCTTGGGGGACCTCACTTAATGCCTGGGCCATTTTTCAGTGTGCCTTCTTCTTGGTGGGCCTTAAACTCCAATTTTTGTTTCTCCAGTGCTAGAATTCTTCTGAAAGATGTGCTGAGCTTCCCTTCCCACAGCAGCTTCTTTTGAATTGGCAGATGCCTTGGTGATGCAAACAACAGCAAATGTTAGGCTCATTTCTCTGAGCTTTGCTTCACTCTGGTATCTGACGTATTGGCAGATTTATTGCAAAATAAAAAAAAATGGCTGTAATTTTTTATCTGCAACTTTTACAATGTGATTTTTGCTGCTCCTCCCAATAAGGGTAGTGTCTATTTCCCCATCTCTTGAACCTTGGGTATCTTATAGCTTGCTTCAGCCAGTAGAAGACAACAGAAGCATTTCTGGAGCTAGGCTTCAGGGGTCTTACATGCTTCAATTCTGTCTCAGACCCTTGTCTTGGGAATTGCCATGAGAACAAACCCAACCTTCTCTGTTAGAATATGCAAGACTACCTGAAGCATAGAGGGGTTGTCTCATCTAGGCCCATCTTAGATTAGCCGACCTGCCTGCTGACTGACTGTAGACACATCAGCAGAGCCTGGCTTGGATCAGAACTGTCCAGTTGACCCATGGACTCATGAACCACAATAAAATCTTATTATTGTTTCAAGCAACTAAGTTTTGGGGTGATTTTGAAACCTGACACTAACCAAGTTTTTAAAGTAAAATGCAGAAAACAGCAGGAAGCTGTTCCCAGGTTTCTCCATAGTACCAGCCATAACTGGGTCATATCGGCTGAAAGCAGTCTAGCCAACCTGAGTCTGTTGGGATCCACAACCCATTTGTAAATAAGGCAGGTGAATTGATTTTGTCTGTGCTAGAAGAGGATCAACTACTTGAGATCGCAAATAACAGTGGCCTTAAAAGTATGTTTGAGACAACTTCAAATCATCATATGTTCTGGATTAAGATCAAGGCAAAATATCATGAGATTGCCACAAAAGCACCGAAAAGCCTGCTTTGATTTCCAACATTCTACCTTTGTGAAACGGTTTTCTGAGTGACAGCAACCAAAACGAGATTATGGAGTAGACTGGACATAAGCAACACACTTTGGGTGTCACTGTCTCCTATCACCCCCAGATGGGACTGTCTAGTTGTAAAAAAACAAGCTTAGGGCTCTCACTGATTCTGCATTGTAGTGAGTTGTATAATTATTTCATTATGTATTACAGTGTAAAAATAACAGAAATAAAGTGCACGATAAAAGTAATGTGCTTGAATCATCCAGAAAACATCCTCCCCACCCCTGTCCATGGAAAAATTGTCCTCCATGAAACTGGTCCCTGGTGCCAAAAAGGTTAGGGACTGCTGCTGCAAACCACATAATGACATTATCTTAGAATTGTTAATATTTGGCAGTGAAAACTCCCCTCTCTCTCTCTTTCTTTTTTTTTTTTTTTGGTCAAAGTTCTTACTCCGATGTTTATTTTTTCCTCCAGGTGATCTTTAAAATAATTTTGTCCAGTTTTCAAAAAATTCTATTGAGATTTTTATTGGAACCATTTAAAACTCCAAATGAATTTGGAAAAGATTGATATTACGACAGTGTTGAATCACAGCTTCTTTTTCAGGCATGTCGTGTGATTTAAATTTATTCATATTAGCTTTTATTATCCCTTAGTAAAGTCTGTCTTGCTCTTCAGGGATGTCATCTCATTTTCTTTCCTTATTTTTCTATTTCTTGGGAAATAGAGAGGGAGAAAACTAGATTTTAATTCCTATTATGACCTGCCCATAAGATGCTTTTATAATGTTTCTTTTTTCTTTCCACTCTTAAGTAATATTTTCATAGCTATGCTGAAATCGGGTTTAGTCTGTATTTTATTTGAAGGAACTGAAATGGGAGAAGACAAGAAAACAACTTAGTATGAATTGTGGCTGAGAAGAGGTTCAGGATTCTACCTAAGTTGATACTGTATGCAGGTGTTGAAAATCTGTTAAACTCTGTTTCTTGGCCATTTTCAGGGCCCTTGTCGGGGGTCTCTGTCCTTACAAATATATTTGAACAAAGCTTCTCCAGACTTTGTAGCTTTGGCTGGTCTCTGAGACCCATTCCCTTCCCCATCTAGCCAGCTAGTGGCATCAGCAGTGGTTGAGGCAAGATTTCTGTTCCATTGTTCTCTCTGTAGTAGTAACTCTTAGCACTTTACTTTAGTGCTATAGCTCTATCCAGTTTCTGTCCCTTCCATTTATTTCTCATCAATGGAAAATTAATTCTTAGCAAACAGCTCTTTGAGGGTCTTACCTTCCTTCAGGTCAAAGTCCTTAACTCTGTAAAAATGTTTATGCAATAATAGAAAAAAAAATCAAGACATAAAATGTTTAGATAATGTGAATGATTGCTCATCATGTACCAAACACCAGTTGGGTAGAGTGGTAAAGGGGCCATAGTCCATCCTCAAGGAATTTATGTCGTTGGGAAGGTTGACTAGCAGACAAACAATTAGGAAAATTACAAGATGATATCTATATATTCTAAGATATATAAGTACACACATATGTATACAGAAAAGAATAAAAACAGAAATGCTCCATTTTATTTTTTAAATTAATTATTTTTATGGTGACATTGGTTAACAAAATTGGATAAGTTTTAGCTATACATTTTAACAGTAAGGCATATATATATTTACACTGTGTATTCACCTCCCATAGTTAGATTTCTGTCACCACATATTTGAGTCCTTTTACCTTGTCTACTTCCCCCTGTTCCCTACCCTCCAGTAACCACTAGTCTATTGTCCATGTCCATGAGTGAAATGCTCCATTTTAAGTGACAATCTTCAGCTGGCCTTTAAAACTCTTTGATCTTTTCCAAGTTTACACTAATGATAATGTATAACTTGAACAATGGACAAAAATTTAAAGTTAAACATATATGGGGCTCCCACTGGCTAAATATAGGACAATTTGAGCATGAATATAGGTAAGGGTAGGCACAGATTACAACACATCGAATACAATGACGCCAATTTTTTTAAAGAGGAGAGAGTGAGAGGGACAAACTTTTTACAGAAGAATTCCAACTTGTAAATATAGAAGGAATAATAGACTGAAAAAAATCCGCATTTATAATCACCATGATGATCACCAATAAATGGTTCAGGCAAGAATAATTGATGGATGCTAAAACCACTGGGTGAAAGATTGCTAGAACAAGATATTTCTGCAGTATCAAAGGATGGCCCTATAAATTACTAATTACAAAGATGAAAAGGAACTCTTATACTATAGAAATCAAGTGGACACTATTTTAACTAACTGACCAAACTTATCACATGCTTCCTGGTATGGTACACTGAGAAGGACACACCATCATCTATACAGTTCTTCTGCTATAATGGTTTGTGTGATCCTTACTGCAAAAATGATCTAACAAGTCCTTATTGAGGAACATTCTGTGAAACAACTGACCTAGACTCTTGAAAAATATAAAAGTCATTAATATTTTTTCTTTTTTAAATGGGAAATTACTTTCTCTTTACTTAAGCCTTAGGAAAAAAACTAATTTTGATCACATATTACCTTTTTAAAAAATCTAATTTTACATAGACTTTTTACAAATGGTGCTCACTTTGGAAGCACATATACTTAAATTAAAACCAAATGATGAAATAATTTCTTCTGTAAAAATTGGACAAATTTTATCAAAAATATAACATGCAATGTAATTCAAACTATATAAAGACTTCCTAGGATTATAATATTCCAAATGTTTGACAGTTACAACTCCATCCTAACAGATGAGAAAGTATTTGTTCTCATGTTTTGATTCAAAGAGAAGAACTGAGTCAGTAAGGGAAAATTAAGTACATAATCTATGTCAACATTAATTTAGATTGTTATTGTTAGTAAAAATATTCATGTTGAACAGTACTACTACAACAAAGTATAATAAAATATTTTTAATGAACATATCACAGTATCAGATAAACTTTTCATAATAGAAAAATATGGAGGAACACCAAAAAAAAAAAAAAAACAGCTACCACAAACAAAAAATACTGTCTCCCTCATAACTATATTTGAAGGAGTAAAAACATAACATCAGTGGTTTGATAATGCCAACACAAAAGGAAATTGAGTATTGTGTTTTATTTTTTACTTTATACAACTCTTTCTCTTTACAAAAATGGTTATAGTTATGCCCATGAAAGTGTAACCCACAGTATCTGAAAGCAAACATTCTTTGTAATTATTTAAAAGGGCCTTTAAAAAAGTTACAATGCAAAAATCTGTGCTCCATGAGCAGTCCTGCACTGCACAGTGCATTATAACAATAGGCTTACTTTTAAAACAAAGGCTAAATGGGAGAAATGAACCACTGATTTAATAAACATCATTTTATAGTTGCTTTTTGCATCTTTTTTTGTTTTGGGATCCTCTACTTCATCAGGTGCTCTGTAACTTGGAGTTCTTCAGCAGCTTCTTCTTTCTCTGACTGCAAATTACTTTGTTATCTGGACTTTGAGGATCAGATGAATCATCACCATCTTCATCATCATCATCATCATCATCATCTCCAACCACATCACCTACTCTGTCATGATCTTCTACCTCATTGACACCAAGTCTACAATGTCATCAATATCTTCCTGATAATTTACTATCTATACTTGCTGATATTGAGACTCCAATTGTTCATTAATTTTCTTCTCTTCTTCCCCTAAATCCTCTGCATTCCAATTGCTAGATCCAAGGTCTAGGAGAAGCTGAATGTTTCACCCCTGTGTGGATAGAACTCCCTGGCAGAATTCATCATTTTGGGAACTCCGACTGGAAATGCTGAACCCACTCTCCACCTTCTCCATTCTGCCATCAGTCACCAGCCCAAGCAGAGCCACTGCAGAATGCTGCATGAAAGATCTCAAAATGGGATTATAAGAGAGTAAAGAATTGTGATAACTACATGCAATGTATAATCTTGAAATGGATTCTAGATTTTTAAAAAGCTCTAAAAGACATTCTTGGAAAAATCTGAGACATTTAAATATGGAGTATATATTAACAAATACATTTCTTGAGTGTGAGAATTGTATTGTGGTTATGTAGAAGAATATCCTTTTTTTTAAGGCCGAAATATACAGGGGTAATGTTTCACAATGTCAGCAACTTTCAAAATTATAACAACAAATAACGTATACTTATATAACGATATTAGGAAATTGCAGTAAAATATTAACAATATTTTAATATTGTTAAAATATTCTTGCAACTTTTTTCTAGGTTTGAAAATTTACAAAATAAAATAAGAAAGTTAACTTCATCTAGGTGATGGTTACAGGGGCATAACATATTTTTAAAAAATTATTGAGTTGTACACTTAAAATTTGTGGTTTTGTATTTTACTGTATTTATATTATGCCTTAAAAATAAGTTAGAGAAAAAAAACTTAAATGGCTGTCTATTATGTACAGTAGGAATTCTTTGGTCTGCTCTGGTCTTGGAGAAGCTTATTTTCCTGGTCTTCTGATCTACCTCCATGAACGTGCAGGGCCTGATACACTGTGGGCTCTGATTCAGTAGATACCTGTTGAATGATGAAGGTTAGCCACAAATTTGTTCCCTTTTCTCTCATCTCCATTTCTTTCCTTCTCTGACCACCTTCTCTCTAAAAGATCTTCGCTTTCAACTTTGGAGCACTTAGAATTCTTTCAGCAATTCTCTGGAGCGATTGTCTAAAATTTCTGAATTCTTATCTAAATCTATTGAGTTCCGACAACGAACCTGAGTCTGGTAGGAAACTGGGGCTCCTGGAGATGACCCGAGGTCACACTCTCAGGATGTAGTGGGCCCCCAATTAGAATTTAAGGTTTACTCCAGGCCAGGTAATTTAATTACTTTGCCTATTTTGTTTCAACAGTCCCCAACAGTCTTACCACAAGTTAAATGTTCAAACTGTGCATTAATTTCTTCCAGAAAATACTGTGCTCTCCTACTGGACCTTTCCCAGACTGTGCACAACTCGGGAGCAGTGACTGGTACCAGGAGGCACTCACTAAAAAATGGTTCGTTGAAGGCGTCAGTTAAGGAGGGAACACAGGTTGAGGGAACACACGAAACCGGCCACTAACGGGCGCTCTCCCGCCCAAGCGCTGCCGGAACGCAGAGGGTTAAGTCTGAGAGCCGACGTGTCTCTCCGCGCCGGGGCCCCGCCCCCGGGGCGCATGCGCACAGGTCCGCGGGCGCCTCCCGGGGCGCATGCGCACAGGTCCGCGGGCACCGCCCCCTCCTAGGGCGGCTCTCGCTCCGGCGCAGGTAGGGGCAGGCGGGCGGGGAGGGGCTTCTCCCGAGGGCGGGGCTGGCAGGGAACGCGCGGGTCCCGGGATTTCCCGGTTGGAGCCTCGACTTGGGGCGCCCTCGCTTCTGACCCACCCGAAACTGTCCCCGCGGCCGCTCCTTGCGGAGGAGGGGGCAGTTCTTGGGTCCGGGTGCCAAGGCGACGCCCGTGACCAGCCCAGGCCTGCTCGTGTCTGTCCCCTGCCAGTGCTGTGTCTCCGCGCCAGTCCCACTCCTGCACGCGGGCTCCGGTCCGGTCCCAGCCCGCGGCTGGCGTTCTGGGTGGCCTGAGGACACGGAGCTGGGCCGATCCCGAGAACCCGCCGCCTCCCTCCCGTCTCGCCGCCGGGCCCCACCACCTGGCTGAGCCCCCGGGCGCCGGAAGCGGGGCCTCCAGGGGACGCGTGTGGTCTTCTGCTCGGCTTGCGCCTACGCCTTCTGCTCCACTTGCTTTCCCAGCCGAGCGGAAAGGCGGGGAACATGTTGCTCGGGCCCTGGGAATCAGGGCGGTTGGGGACTGACCCCTGAAGTCTGCGGGTACGTCTTCCCGCTCACAGGCAGTCCAGCCACCCACCCTGCAGCCCCCAGCCCCGGGGCGGGAGCCCGCACTGCTGTCAAGAGTAACAGGAACCGAAAGCAACTGAGTGACCCTAGCACAACCCCTGCCCTTAGTGGGGCTTTTGGTGTGACACTATGAGTCCTGAACTGTGAAGTTCTTCCTTTCTTACAATTTGGCAACTATCAGTAAAAATTTACACCCCAGTGGGTCCTAAGCATTGAGAGTTACAGGGCTTGAGGTCAGCTCTAGAAGACTTGGAAGTGGGGTTTTTGAGGATATGTGTAGAAACTAACCCAGCACTAGGGCAGTGCCTGGCAACCAGTAAACCCTCAATAAACCTTCCTCGAATGAATGAGAAGGTAGTGACTGAGAGACAGCTCTACTCATCCCACCCTTGCCTCCCCTGGGCTCATACAGACAAAAGTAATTAGGTTGAGCCTTTAATCACAGCTGATTTCACAGGCAAACAAGAAAGAGTGGGGAAAGACAGAAATCTGGGGACACATGATGCGGGCCTGGATCACAGACACTGCCTCCCTCTGGGACCCTCTCCAGCCTCCACAACTCTGCCATCAATAATCTGTTTTCTTGTCACCCACAGGACACTGGGTTCCCTAGGAGCTGCCCCAGGCTTAATGATTGTCCAGAAGATGGCTATAAAGGGAGCCTGAGAGGCTGGGTGGAGGAGGGAGCAGAAAAAGCCTAACTCAGCAGATCTAGGCACCGAGAGAGCCACAAGCAGGAGCTGTGGTCAGAGGCTCTGTGTCCTGGCCAGTAGGGCCTGTTGGCTTCCACCATGGCAGCTCGAGGCTATGGCTATTATCGCGTTATGATCTTCTCGGCCATGTTCGGAGGTTACAGCTTATATTACTTCAACCGCAAGACCTTCTCCTTTGTCATGCCTTCTTTGGTGGAGGAGATCCCCCTGGACAAAGATGACTTGGGTGAGCCATGGAAGAGCAGGGTGG
The DNA here is from genome assembly GCA_030015415.1 of Cynopterus sphinx. Taxonomy (NCBI): domain Eukaryota; kingdom Metazoa; phylum Chordata; class Mammalia; order Chiroptera; family Pteropodidae; genus Cynopterus; species Cynopterus sphinx. Next base: position 34,883,330 of record CM057390.1, on the reverse strand, counting down.
TGGGCCCAGGGGCATAGGACCAGCAGGATAAGATGGGTTTTTGTGGCAGTGTGTTGTGTACAGGCATGCCATGTGTGTGGAGTGTCTGCACAACAGAGGCTAGCGTATAGTCTCCATGTGATCACAGAGATGAAGAGGCTCTGTGATCCATGGTTGTGGGTGAAGGATTCTGGAGTATGATCCATGTATATCTGAGGAGAATTGCTTATCTGATGTGTCTGTGTGTGCCTGTGACCCACATGTATCCCCAGAGGCACTGTTTATGCTGAGTGTATTTAGGGAGGTTCTGAGTAGTTTCCACATCTATGTGGGTACATACTAAGATCTCAGGGTGCATGCTGGTCCCTGACATCGTGAGCGCTGGGGACTGTGGAGTTGGCACAATGGCCTAGCAGGAGGAATAAGGTCCCTGACTCCAAATCTAAGCCCTTTGTTCCATGTTCAAAGGTGGGGCAGTAGAACTGCCAGAGGCCCTGGGTTGGCATCCAGCGTGAGGGGGGAATCAGGCATATGTAAATGACAGCTATGGCTGGAACTCTCCAAGAGGCTGAAAAGTCATGGGTCAACCTGGGGCTAATGCTGATGGTGAGGCAGGAGAAATAGTAGGGCTCCATGAACAAGTATCATTGGATTCCAGTACAGTCTCCTATTCTTCATGAAAGGGAACTGTCTCACCCTGCCAGGCAACTCTACCCACCTGACCCCATGCTTCCTCCACCCTTTCTGTGCTTTTGCCCTGTCCCTAACCGCCCCCCCCCCCCCGCCCCTAACAGATGTCCTGTTTTTTGCTGCTCTCCCCTGCAGGGCTCATCACTAGCAGTCAGTCTGCAGCCTATGCCATCAGCAAGTTTGTGAGCGGAGTACTTTCTGACCAGATGAGTGCTCGCTGGCTCTTCTCTTCTGGGCTGCTCCTGGTTGGCCTGGTCAATGTAGTCTTTTCCTGGAGCTCCACAGTGCCTGTCTTTGCTGCTCTCTGGTTCCTCAATGGCCTGGCACAGGGGCTGGGTTGGCCCCCTTGTGGGAAGGTCCTGCGGAAGGTGAGTTTCTGCTCCCAAGAAGCCTGTTTAGAGTGGCCTAGACCAGCAGTCCTCAACCTTTTTGGCACCAGGGACTGGTGCTCCTATGAGAATCTAATGTCTGATGATCTGAGGCGGAGCTGAGGCAGTGATGCTAGCGCTGGGGAGCAGCTGCAAATACAGATGAAGGTTTGCTCACCTACCACTCACCTCCTGCTGTGGGGCCTGTTTCCTAACAGGCCACGGACCAGTACCTATTTGTAGCCTGGGGGTTGGGGACCCCTTGCTTAGAGGATACCTGAAGAGCATGTGGAACCACTGGCACCCCCACCCCCAACCCAGAGCAGGTTCCTCAGGAGTCTCAGTCCAGCTCCTATTGCTTGTCAAGATATTTTAGGAGTCTGCCACAGTGGGATCAGGTGGCAGATGAGGGAAATGGCCTTGCCAGAAGTGCCCTCTTCTTCATCCTTGTAATGTGAGATTGTGGGTCTGCCCCACTTGATTCCCTCCTTCAACATGGACTGTAGGCTGGACACCTACTCTATCTCCCTCTGCCCCACAGTGGTTTGAGCCATCTCAGTTTGGCACTTGGTGGGCCATCCTGTCAACCAGCATGAACCTGGCTGGAGGGCTGGGCCCTATTCTGGCAACCATCCTCGCCCAGAGCTATAGTTGGCGCAGCACACTGGCCCTATCTGGGGCACTGTGTGTGGTTGTTTCCTTCCTCTGTCTCCTGCTCATCTACAATGAACCTGCTGATGTTGGACTCCGAAACCTGGACTCGACCCCCTCCAATGGCAAGAAGGGTGAGCACCCACACAAGCTGATGACTTGGAAGCTTTCATCATTCACTTGGAAGACTTTCATTGAGGACTGGCTGTATGCCTGACCCTGTCCTAGCCAATGGATGTAGGGGGACAGTGGTGATGGAATGTGGGTTGGGAGTAGGTAAAACCCAATCCCAAGAGACAGTACCAGACAAGTGGCAGAGCCAACAAATTCTATGATTCATATTATATTCTGGTCCTTCCTTACAACAGAGCCAGACTTCCTTGTCCTGGACAGCATCCTAAGCCTAAATGGCTTGTACACCTTCCTCCATCCACCCTGGTCCTCAGTATCTTTTTCATTGGTTGAGGCTTACAATGGAGGGGAAAGGGCAGAGCAGTGGCTGAGAGACTACCTTCCTTCTGATCTGACTGTGTAGGTGGACTATGTTCCTGGGGCTGGTTAATGAGTGGTGGGGGCTCAGTGGGGGTAGGGCAGTAGAAGCAGAACCTGAGGCCTGGCCTCCTCCCACCCCAGGCTCCTTGAAGGAGGAGAGTACTTTACAGGAGCTGCTTCTGTCTCCCTACCTGTGGATACTCTCCACTGGCTACCTTGTGGTGTTTGGAGTAAAGACCTGCTGTACTGACTGGGGCCAGTTCTTCCTTATTCAGGAGAAAGGACAGTCAGCCCTCGTGGGTAAGATGAGTGCTGGGACAGGGGTGGGCATAGGGAGCAGGAATCAATGAGGGTAATGGGACATTCAGGCCCATTTCCTTTTATCCTCTTTCTTCTTTCCCTAAGGCTGGGCACTACTCAGGCAGCTGTGACTAGTCACCCTTGGGGACTCTGTACCTCTCTGGGTTTAAGCCAATCTGGGACAACCCCAATGTGTAACACCCACCTTTTCTTTCCCTCTTCCCACCACAACTCCCACTGCAGGTAGCTCCTACATGAGTGCCTTGGAGGTTGGGGGCCTTGTAGGCAGCATTGCAGCTGGTTACCTTTCAGACCGGGCCATGGCAAAGGTGAGTGGGCAGAAGGAACAAGAAGGAGGAGGATCCCTTTAAATCTTCCCAGCACAACTGGGACAGGCACCAGAGAGGTGGGAGCCCTAGGGCACAGGGAGGTTGACATATGCTGGTTTAAGTTGGGTGAGGTGAGAATGAGTCCAGGTTACTCTGCTTGTGCTGAGACAAAGCTTTTGGGTAAAGAGTTTTAACTGATGTCAAGGAGAGTCAGAATTTCTCTCTGCCTAGTAATGGGCTTCTACACAGCCCTAGGAAAACAGGTTGGGAAGGGACAGGGTGCAGCTTGCCAGCACATGTCATGAGCCTGTCCCAAGTGGAGGAAGGGATATAGTGGAGTTTGGCCTCGGAACATAATGAGCAGGACCCAGGGCCTCCCAGAGCTGCCTGGGCCAAGAACTGTGGTGGGATTGCCAAAGACCTGTCAGCAGAGGCCTGTTTTGTCAGAATCCAGGCGTGAGGGTTCTCTGCTGCTCTTAGGGCTTGACATTGCTGAACTATCTCCACAGGCAGGACTCTCCATCCACGGGAACCCTCGCCATGGCCTGTTGCTGTTCATGATGGCTGGCATGACAGTGTCCATGTATCTCTTACGGGTAACCGTGACCAGTGACTCCCACAAGGTAAATACGGAGGGCCTTGGATCAGGCACAAGGATCAGAAAGCAAGGACCACTGACTCAGTCTTCCTCCCTGGCCCAGGACTTTCTCTGCTTCTCAGATTTCCCTTTAAAAATTGTTTGTACCCCAGTTCCTCTCCTTTGTACTTTGGTGCCTCTCGACTCTGGGCCAGGTTTTCTTCTCTTCCCTGTGCTCCTCCTCTAGGATGATGCTTTCTGGACTCCAGCTCTTCACCCTCTTGCTGAGCTCACAGGCTTTAAGGAACACGAGGTGCCTTATCTTTCTCTCTGATTTCTCTCACCTTTGTCCTACTCATTTTGCCTTGGCCCTTGCCAGTTCAGCTTGCTTACATTGAGACAGCATCTAACTAACTTGGAGGGATGGCTTCTGTACCTATTTTACCTACCCGCACAGGCCCCTGGGTTGCCTCAGTTTGGCACTCCTCCAGCTCTGCACTGTCAATTGTATTGGGAAGTAGGATGAGGGAGGTCATTATCTCCTTACTACAACTGTTCATTCCTGGGGGCCAAACATTCCTCTCTTCTCAGACAGGTGTAAGTAGGTGGGCTTTCTCACTCTAAATGCTACCCTGCACTGCCATTGCAGCTCTGGATCCTGGTGTTGGGAGCTGTGTTTGGTTTCTCCTCTTATGGTCCCATTGCCTTGTTCGGAGTTATAGCCAATGAGAGTGCCCCTCCCAACTTGTGTGGTACCTCCCATGCCATTGTTGGACTCATGGCCAATGGTAAGTGGTATCCTCTAGAGTCTGTACCTCATCCCCACATAAGAGAGTTAGAGGCTGGTGCAGGCTCTAACCTCACAAATGACTTGGGCTTCCCCCTCCTCTGTGGCAGTGGGCGGCTTTCTGGCTGGGTTGCCCTTCAGCACCATTGCCAAGTACTACAACTGGAACACAGCCTTCTGGGTGGCTGAAGTGATCTGCACAGCCAGTACAGCTGCCTTCTTCCTCCTACGAAACATCCGCACCAAGATGGGCCGAGTGCCCAAGAAAGCTGAGTGAAAACAGTGCAGGCTCCAAAGCATCCTTTTTCACCTGTGGCCTTTTACCTGCACAGGGTGGGGAGAAGAGGGAGGGGGCTACCCTGGTTAGCAATGAACCTTTGACTTCCCTTTTCTGCAGTTTTTCTCTAGTCTAGGTGGCACTGGAAGTTATCAGTGCTAATGAGGTCCCAGCTCTCTATCCTATATGCTCATATTTAAGACAACCTTTGTTTTTAAGACTCCATTAGCTCCTATTTCCTGCCTTTAAACAGGACACCCCAGCAGTCAGGGAATCTCCTACATCTTTCTTCTTTCCTGGTCCCTGCCCCTCCTCCATCCTACCCCATCCTCACCTGAAGTGAGGCTCCTCCTACAGCTGCAGGGCACCAAAGGCCACTGCCTTCTGTCCTAGGACTTCTTAGCAGGGGGCAACTGCTATTGCCAATATCTCAGGCTCCAGGGGAAGAGATGAGGCCATCATTCTCACCATTACCCAGGGTACAATAGCGGGGTATGGGTGGGAATGTAATAAGACGTTATAGAAGATTAAAACTAGATTTGATACTCAATGCTGTCGGTGAATTATTTTTTTCAAGAGATAATATGAGGCAGAGATAACTTTCTTTGGGATAATACTTTTTCAGTGCCTGCTCTTTCCACCCCAAAAGTGAGGGACTTCCATTTCCCTGGAATAAGAAAGCTGACATGGACTCATTTAAGTTCACATCTCTTCTGCCTTCAACTTAACACTGTATAATTCAATGACCATTTCAGAGATCAAGTTTTGGGGTGTCAGGAAGATTAAATAACTTTATGGAGAGAGGCAGTATAATCTTGGCTGAGAGTGTAGTTGGAAAGCCTGGGTTCAAACTCAGGCTGTAACTAGTTTTGAGTCTTGGAGGCACAGAATTACCTTGCTAAATCTCTCACCTGTAAAGAATGTGCCCTCTAAGGTTTTGGTGAGGATTAAATGAGATAAAGCAGTAAAGCCTGGCTACAAACACTTGATAAATGTTCTATCATCATTACTACCACCACCACCACCCCACTCTAAGTAATGTAGGAAGGAGGCAAGAGAACGTTAAATCAAGCTAATATTAAGAGACTGCAATATGATGATCAACCCTAGAGCTAGACCACCAGGAAATCTGCAGAACAAAGGATGATTTCTGCTGGGATTGCTAACAACCCATTCTCTACACCATGAAGGAAAAAGTCTTTTGGTGGTACCTACACAAAATAAAATCATTCACTCTGTGTGGCTAAAACATGGGGAACCTACTGATCAAAGGCTGGGAACTGCCAGCAGGCCTCTCCCATTATATACTCTTACCCTTTCTCACTCTTTGCCCATGTCAAAGGAAAAGTCTTTATAATTCGTAGAAACCAATGATATATAAACTGAATTCTCCTAACACTCAGGGTCCCTTTGTGTCTTTAATGTCTCACTGTCTCCAACTCTATTGTCTGTTCCTATGTTTCTCTTAGGCTCTCACTCTCTACCTCTGAGAGACCACCACACTGTCTATGGAGCATTACCCCTTCTCTAATAAACTTTCCTTTTGACTGACTTTGGCAGGCATTTAAATTCTTTCTTGTGCTCAGCCAAAAACCCTCTCTCTCTCCTTGTAGGGCTTGAGCTCACCCCCCTCCCACCCCCACTGACTTGGGGGAATTTACCGTCCTACATCACTGGGAAGACAGTAGCAATTCTGAAACCACACCTAGGGTTCCTGATTCAAAGTCCCATGTTTATTCATTTAACGAACATATTTGTTTTCTACTAGAGCATCTCATCTTCCTAATATTCCCTTTGCATTCCTATCTCCCTCCTGGGCCTTTTCTCCAAAATCACCAATTAGGACAGCAAACACTGAGATCAAAGGAATGTTTATTACAGCATTTATGGGCCTACCTCCATAAACAAATCTGTACAGAGTTGGGCAGTAGGATCACGATACAGTGGGAAAACAGCATGGTATTAAGGCTTGGGGATTAGTATGTTGTCAAGCTCAGCACCCTCCCATTTTTAATGGCATCAACAAGGCTGCTGGGCTCTCCACTGGAGTGGAAACAGCAGAACCCTTGTGGCAGAATCTCTCAGAATTTGATAGTGGTGGTGGTGGGGTCCTCTGCAGGTTCAGCCTATGACCCAGGTCCAAAAGTTCCAGCTTTCTCTGCCACCTCCAGGGCTAACTTCAGGTTATGGTCAAACAGCTCACACCTACACCAGGTCCAAGAGGCACAAATAAGGACAAATATGAGGCCTAAGGCTCTGTCCCCACTTTGAGTACAGAGGCAGAGCCAGTGAAGAGCCTGCTTGAAGAACATAAACCCCAAGGAAAGTCTTTGGTTTCTTAAAGTAATAGGCTAAACAATGTATGCCTACTGTAATTGAAAAACAATTATTTTAAGTAAAAGTATACTTACTTTATTTAAAAATGACTCTATTACACTGCAAAATGACTTTAGGGAAGAGCAAACAGGGAAAGGCACAGAGACTTTGACATGGGGAGTGGGACAACCTACCTGATAGGCATTTCCAGGGAGTAGAATGGATTCTTGAGGGCAAAGTCTGAGTAAATCTCATAAATCTTCCTGAGAAGAGAATCTATTCCAGCTTGCCTAGGGTCTGCCAGCACCACAAACTTGATCCCTGGAGAGGGGCCAGGAATGGTTATCAAAGGGTAGTGTATACAGCAAAAAATGTCATCCTGTGTTTGTCCAGCACTCTCAATTTTACAAAGCACTTTCATAAGCCCATTATTATTTCACGCTTACTGCTCCACAAAGCAGGAAAGGCAAGATTTTAAATGCATAGGTGAGACCAGAGAATTGAAGTGACTTTATCACGTCACCCAGCTGACTAAGGCCAGGCTTTGAATTCTAGCTCTGTCACTTACTTTTAGTCTTGGGGTCCCTCAGCAGAAAGTACCAAGCAGGGTACAAACTCAGGCAATTTTCAATTATCTGCATTAAAGGAGTGAAGCAATGACACTCATGAGCCAAAGGTAATTTCCATTTGGCATTCAAAGTTCATTTTGGAACAACACAACTTCCAAAATGTGTGCAACATGAGATAACATGAAGGCGAGTTTTACTTGAGCACTGGATAACTAAGGCTGAGCATGCTGGGTGGTGTGGACAAAAATCAGCGTCAGATTAAATATTGGCTTTGGATTAACAAAAACAGATAAATGTGTCTGTGTAACTGTCCCAGAAAAAGCTACCTCTCCCCAGCAATGCTTACCAAAGCTGTCTTTGGCCAATCCCTTCCCCCAATCTGCCCCAATTTGGAAATACAAACCTGTTAGTGTCTGGAAGCAGTGTAGTTTGAATGTGTCTGTCTCCAACATCTCGATGCCTGAGCTGCCCTGTTCAGGAGACAGCTGGGAGCCGATTGCGAACAGCCTATTTGCAAAGGAGGCAAAGCTGGGAATGCATCCCATTGCCCTATATGAGGAGTGCCTCCTAAACTTTTCCATTGAAGTAATGCTATCTGCTGAGTTCACATTACAGCCTAAGTCAGACAGGTGAGGCAGTGTGAACTGTCTAGCAGCAGTATCAAAATCTTTCAAATTCACTTGAATTCTGAATGGATTTTACAGCAGGTCCTCGAATAACATCATTTTATAAAAACATTGATGAGGTACTGTAGGAACTTAAATCTTGTTCATATCAATTAGCCTAGGGTAAAATTGGTTTCCTTAAAGAGTTGAACCTGAATTTGAATTGCGCAGGTCCACTTAAACAACATCCCCCCCCCGCCCCCCAATAAATATAGTCAGCCTTCTATATCCCAGGGTTTTGCATCCAAAGATTCAACCAACCCTGGATCAAAAACACCATTTTTGACCTGTGATTAAGAAATGGATGCAGAAGGCAGATTGTGCTACACCACTTTACATAAGGAACTTGAGCATACACAGATTTTGGTATCTGCAGGAGTCCTGGAACCAAAATTTGGCAGATACAAGGGGTGACTACAGTTGTTTTCAGGGAGTCAAAAGTTGTACCCACTCCTTGTTCAGTGACAAGTGTAGTTTCTTTTGCTTAAAGTTGTAGAACCTATCCAAAAGGTTAAGTGAGGGCCTGCTGTACATCTATACTTTTCTATAAAACATATTACATAGAAAACTTTGGGTAAAATTAACACTGGGAATGTGCCACGGTTACTTACCCCAAGGCTACGCATACCCATCTCATTCCGTAGTGGAAAGCAAGAAAAGATCTTAAAGATCATTTAGTTCAAATGCTTTACTATGAAGATGAAGAAAGTAAGGCTCGGAGAAAAGCTGACTTAAGCAAGACCACACTACTACCAGTATTACCTAAAACCTAAACATACTGAAGTTCTTTTTCTTTTCTTTTTCTTTAAAACTGACGATTTAAAGGGCTGAGAAAGGTACACACTGCCACTCCGTAGACTGCCCATAGACCCACATTAACCCAGCCGGCCTAAGAGCCGAATTCAGGCCAATAAGCACTAGGCAGCGTTGGGGGACTTACGAGTGGAACATTGAGGCCAACATGAGTTTCTCATTGGAGGTGAGACGGGGCCGGCCGAACCGGATAGACACCGGATAGTTAGTAGGGTTGCCTAGGTACTCCAGCACCTCTTTCCCATCGGCTGTGTACTTGCCGTTCACGTCCATGCCATTGATGGCCAGCACTGCGTGGCCCACTGCAAAAGTGAGGCAAGGGTCAAGGAAGCCCCATCCTGCAGATTCCAAGAATAAAGGACCCGGTTCCAACCCCTCGCCCTCCGCTACGAGTCACCAGCCTACTCCCGCAGTACCGGACCCGCCCCCGAGCCCAGCCCACCCCGAATTCCGTCGCGCTGGCCGAAAGCAACCAGTACACGCTCATCATGTAGCTTGAGGAGCAGATCAAGCGGGTAACTAAAAGTTTTCTCAGCCTCGGCCCGTGGCGCGTAGCTGTCCAATTGGTAAATCAGTCCGCCAGCTTTGTTCACCACGTAGACACTGAAAATCGCCATGACTACCGCCCGGCACAGACACCGGAAATCGGCACGGATCTGCCCCGGAACCGCATCCCGGAACCGCCCCGCCCCTCACACGCGCAGCCCCGACGCACCGCCCACCGCGGCGCTTGCGCACTTGAGGCAACGTTTGGGTGTAATGCCGGAAAACTAGTTGCCAGGACGCGGTAGGTTGTTTTACGTCTCTCATCCCAGGTTCCTAATGCTATGTGCGACTGCTTCACAGCTAGCGACAAAACCCAGTGAAGCGAGGACTGTGTTAAGGGCTAGCGGAGAGGAGCGCTGGCCTCCGTCAGGTAGCGGCAGCCAGGGGGCGGGCCCGCGTACGTCCTCTGCGGGGCTCCGCCCCTTGCCCCGGAAGCGCTCGCCGTGAGTTGAGGTTTCTGGGCCTGTTCCCGAACAGCGCTTCCTTTTCGTCCGACATCTTAGCGAGGCTGTGGTGGTAGCAACTGCTTTCGGAACTTCGTTATGGTGAGCTCAGCGGTGCGCAGCCGGCGCGGTTCTGAGAGCGGGTGGTGCTAGGTTGCAGTTGCGGCTCCATCGGAGGGAGGGCCCCCAGAACTGCCGTGCTACAACTCAAGGCGGGAGGGGTATTGCTTCATCCATGTGCTCTGTTAGTGGAGTTTGGGCTAGATTGAGTGCAGGAGGAAGGGGAGCATAGGGCTGCCTTATGAGCTGGCTGCATTTTCTTCAACAGCCGCCCAAGGACGACAAGAAGAAGAAAGATGCCGGAAAGTCGGCCAAGAAAGACAAAGACCCAGTGAACAAATCTGGGGGCAAGGCCAAAAAGAAGGTAGGAGGCCAAGAGTGAGGGAAAGTGGGGCGCCCGTCCCATATATATCTGTAGTAATAGATGAAGTAAATAGCAAACGGCTTTTAACGTCAGATCAAAGCTTATGCTCTTATCATCGTCCTCACTTTTCCCCATTTGGACCGTGGGGCGATGCGTACTATTTGGAAATTAAACAAGTGTATAAAGCATTTGTTCTGGTGCTTAGCACATAATAGGTTAGTCCTATGGTACCCATCCATATTGGAAAGTCTCAACGATACTGTTTTCTAATTTATCTGATGCCATTAAGGGTAACTAGGGTCTCTTATTTTGTATCTTGGTTTTCTAATTATTTGAAGTGTTACTTGCAGAGTTTATATTAACTTTTAGTTTTGTAAGTTTCCACAGGCCAAGGAAGAGAGCCACCTTTCAGTATTGCCCTACTAACAAGGGAGATTTTTCTGACAGTGTTTGGGAGGGAAAGTGATTCTTCCAGGGGCACTCACTCTTTTCCCCTTTTTGTGAGCAGAAGTGGTCCAAAGGCAAAGTTCGGGACAAGCTTAATAACCTAGTCTTGTTTGACAAAGCGACATATGACAAACTCTGTAAGGAAGTTCCCAACTATAAGCTTATAACCCCAGCTGTTGTCTCTGAGAGACTGAAGATTCGAGGATCCTTGGCCAGGGCAGCCCTTCAGGAGCTCCTTAGTAAAGGTGAGAGAGGTATATTCTGGTATGGATTGCACATTAAATTGGCTTAATCATGTTAGCCATCTTAAATATTTTTGTTGGAATTTTTAAAAATATGCTTAGGCTGACCAGTGGTTAATAATATAATTCTAACATGTCACCCCTAGGGTAGACTCTCAAGCAGCCATTTTTTTCTGTGGCAGTTTGTCAAAGCTATCTGTAGTGCCTCATATGGATATAGTGGTTTTTATAGTAAAGTGTGAGGGTGGCCATCCCAAGAGCAGGTAATGGGCCCCTCATTTAGAAGGAAAAGTAAAATTAGATTATCATTAAGAACTGTAGAAATGTCTGTTACTCAGCATTTCTGTTTTGGGAAGTGATATAAAACTCTGTGATTAGTAATACTATGAAAACTTTACCCTTTCTTTTTAGGGCTTATTAAACTAGTTTCAAAGCACAGAGCTCAAGTAATTTATACCAGAAACACCAAGGGTGGAGATGCCCCAGCTGCTGGTGAAGATGCATGAACAGGTGAGAAATCGTGGTGTAGGAAGTGTATGTCTCCTTTTACAAAGCTCTAAACTGATTCTTTTTTCAATATTTTTTACAGGTTCCACCAACTGTACATTTTGAAAAATAAAAGTTTATTACATCAAACAAGTGGGTATGTCTGTTTTCTTAGGGTAGTTTACAAGGATTATAGAGTATGGATTTCTTGACTTAAGTTATCATGAAACCATTAGATTTTTTTCTTGATGTGACTGTTTCTTGCTGCAGCTTCAGTTTTGAATTGATGCCTGAAAGGAAGTGAAGGGTTAATAGGACAGGGTGAGATCTCCAAAGGGGGAAGTGGTGGGCTGGGGTCCTGGACCCATACCTGGATTGCCAGCGGCGTCCATTATTCCAGACCCGGCCAAAAGAGGGCAGCCAGCCTGCACTAGTGTTGGAGTTGTGATCAAAATTGGCCCCAACTCTGTCTGGGGGGAGTTTCTTCAATTTTTGTTTTTCCTCTACAATGATAAGTATAAATGGCTTTATGAGTAGGGAGAGTTAAAGAACCTAATGCCATTCCTGATTTAGTTTACTTACTCTCTTTAAGAAATTCTTCATAGGAGGGTCCTATTTGTTGACTCCAAGAGCTATACTCATCTTGAACCATCCAAGGAGGTGTGGCACCTGGAAAAGACCCATTAAGCAAAAAATAAGGGATTTTCAAACATTTTTTAACTTTCAGGCTACTGTGAAATATGACCTAGCTCTCAACTCTTGAGAACTGGAAATGTTCAAAAGTCTAGGAATTATGGACCATTGTAAATTGAAGGCCCTAGGCTAATTTAAAGCAACATACCTTACATGTGGTATGCTGATATTTAATAGACATTGAGGCATAAATGGAATATAGTGTGTGCTTTTTTTGTTCTGGTTTTCAGGTTTTTTTTTTTTTTTCTTTTTTGAGATTTATCTATTGCATGATCAATAGTTCCTTTGTTGAGTACTACTCTATTCTTCATTTGTTGAGGTACATTTGGATTGTTTTCTTTTTTTGGTACTACAAATAAAGCTGCTATGACAATTTGTGTACAAGCCTTTGTGTTAATAGATTTTCTTTTCTCTTAGAATGGCTGGATCATAATGTTTAACTTTTTAAGAAATTGCTGAACTATTTTCCAAAGTGGTTGTGCCATTTTACATTGCTACCAGCAGTGAGTGTTCCTCCACGGACATGGTCAGTCTTTAATTTTAGCCATTGTCATGAACATCTTTTTTATATGCCTTTGAGGTTTGAGAGCTCTTAATATATTCAGAATATAAATCTTTCATCAGACAGTGCCTTTTTTTTTTAAATCCCTATCCCACTTGTACCCTTTGGCAACCATCAGCTTGTCCTCTATATCAGGGTGTCTATTTCTGTTCATTTGTTTTAGGTTCCACTTGTAAGTGAAATGAGACACGTATGTCTTATTTTATTTAGCATAACATCCTCTAGGTATATCCATGGTTCAGGTGGTAGAATTTCATTTTCTACTGCTGAATACCCATATTTTAATTCATTTGTTGATGGACATCTAGATTGCAGTTAATACTTTATCTTAATCTACTTTAAAAAATAAATCACAGTTTGAGAAATGCTGTCTCCCTTACCTGAGTGGATGTTACCAATTCCTGGTGTGTCCTGTAGTTGGAAATGGAAAAAAAAATTCCTGGATAAGAAAGCCAGATGATAGGATATTCAAAGCTAGAAAAGCAAACTTAATAGGAGATGGATGGAACCAGTGCCATAATGCTAATTCTGCACCCCACTGATGTTAAGAGCAGAGTAAATCATTGAATGTCCTATACTCGAGAGTTATGGTCTTAATAGTGAAGATATGCCTAGTACATGCCTGATAAAAACCTTTTCTCACAGCATATTTTTAGGGAAGAGAATTATGTACAGATTATATCTACAACTTTTTATATGGTACTACATCTATTTATAACACTTACCTCAGATAAGCCTTCCATGAAAATGACATTTGAGTTAAAGGCTGAAGAAAGGTAAGCATATTTAAGGCAATGCAACTGCATGTGAAAAAGTAGAACCACAATATGGCTGGAGTATAGAATATAAGATGGATGATGATACAATAATTTTGTTTGGGACCAGACTGTATGAGGGAGTAGGAACTGTTCCAAGGTGGACAGAGGCCAACTTATACTCGGGTAAAATAGACCTGATAAGTTATGGGAGGTAGAGGAGATAAAAATATGTATCTACAGTTACTAGAAATAAAATATTGAGTTTCAGGTACACAATACTATAGAATAATGTAGCAAGAGAAAAGGCTACAGAGACAACAGGAATGGTCAGAATAGGCTAAAAAAAATTAATAAATGAGAGGAGATGGGTGTCCCAGAAACTGAAGGGGAATTGGCTCTTTCCTGGCTAGCTTATCCATTGTACCTGATGGCCAATGAATGTCAGAGGCTGTCCTGTTTCCATCCAATCAAACTCTGGGGCTGATGGTAGGTCCAAGTATGAGTGCTGCTGTGAGGTGGAGGCTACTTGGCTGAAAAAGACAAACAGCAGCCAGGCTGGCAGATGAGGTCTTTGAGCTATGAGGACAGCAAAGATAAGATTTATTCCCATTTCCCAAACAAAAAGTTACAGAATGCTCTAAAAGATGTCAAATTCCAAGAAGAGATTCCATAACAATCATACCTGTTTGTTGCTTTCCAGCTTCCAGGTGCCGAAGAGCCCTCTTCTGGGTCTGGCACTGCATGAAGCTGAGTTTGATTCAGGAAAAATAAGTGTCTAGGATGCTTAATTGCCTAGACTAGGCTCCCACCCTCCAGAAAGAAACAGACATAAGGAGGGTACCGTCCATCCCTCCCAACCCTGCCCACATCTCCACTGAAAGGCCTGCCCCCTGGTGAACAAGTACGGGGATTAAAGCAGAGTAGACGAAGCATGGAGTCCTGAGTTCTCTTAGAGCTGGGAGGTGAAATGCTGGATCTGGGAGAACCAGGGATAAGTGGATTTGGATACTGCTCTGGTTCCTTCGAGGGAAACAAACCTCTAAGACAGATCGAACCACCTCCTGCCGGCTGTGTTCCACCTTACGAATCTGAGCTGCCATCTGTAGGAGAGAGGCTGCTTAGATAGGTATAAGATAATGGGGGGCTTAGTCCTTCAGATGCCTTTCCTCTTACCTCTTTGATCACCTCATCCTCTTTTTCCTCATAGGAATCCAAACTTTTCACCATGGATTTCTTGAATCTAAAAAAAAAAGAAAAAAAAAGGCAAGTCAGCCTAGATCCCCAGGCCCTGCCAGTTGTGAAAATATACTTAGTTTTCAAACTCACAGAAACAAAGTACAATGAATACCTGTGTACCTCTCATCCAGATTCACTGTTTAACATTTTGCCATACTGACTCACTTCTTTTATACACATTTCCTTTTCGCCAAAATAAAAATGGGTTTTAGACATCATGAGAGTTAGCTAAATATTTCAGTATGCATCTCATGAGAATAGGAACAGTCTGAAACCATTATCACATTTAAGAAAATCAGTTATTAATTTTAATGTCCAATTTATCCTGTGTGTGGCTAGTGAGAATCCCTTCAAACTAGCTTCTTGGTCCTCTGAGTCACTCTATTAATATGAGGACAAGATATTCCAGGCTCACCATATATTTACCCTGCTCTAAACCTGAAATCAACCATTTCTCCAATGAGATCTGGTTTCTTTTAGTAGATAGTATTCAGAAGGAAAGAGCTGAGTATTAGTACTAAATTCTTATTGGTGGTCTATAGGTGTCATGCTTCTCGCTCTTTCAGAGGACAGAACTTTGATTTTCTTAAAAATTTATACTGATACCTCCCCAATCAATTCCTTCCATTCCTTACTGATACCTACCTTCTGCCACACTGAAAACCAGCAATGTCAATAGACAGTCACCGCACAATGTGGGGGTTAAGAGTACCAACCTATGCAATTGAAAGTCCACACATAACTATAATGGGCCCATGTGGATTCCCAAATGGGAGTTGACCCTTGAACAACGTGGGTTTGAACTGTGTGGGTCAACTGAAAAAGTCTGTAAGTAGACTTTTCAAACCCATATTGTTCAAGGATCAATGTATTTACAGTTTTATCCTACAATACACACAAAAAAGTATCAATAGTAGCAATACCACTATCAACAATAAAACTAAGCAAAGCTCAAGATTTCTTTGTAGTTCTTTAGTCCTTAAAAAATATCCTAAGGATGTAATCAAGTAAATTTTGTTCAAAAGTTATTTGAATTCTTATTCTTTTGTTTCCTATCAATTTGATAATTAAGAAAATTTATCTTTGCAATCAATTTTATCATGTTTTCTGAGCTAATTTTAATATGTAAAACATTTAGGTAGGGAAATGGCTGTACCACGGTACCCTGGCAGCTTTGCACATATCCATACAGGCAAAGCTTTGAACTGCAGCTTATCAGTCTTGGCTGAACACATTTGTGATCCAGAACTCAACAGGATGGAGGCCTGAGAAGAGATGCCATGAGGACTCTCCCACCTGCCTATCTCCCCAGGAGGCTGTCATGAGACAGTTTCTCATCAACTCCTGGGTTTCTGATAAGTATGGTGCTTTCTGCCACCCCACTCCCCCCGCCCCTGCCCCCAGACAGAGTAGAGCTGCAGACTTTACAAAACCATGTAGCTGCAGTTTACATTGGGCATCTCTCTTCTGCTCAACTATCCTTATTAACGACCAAGAACCATACCTAGCTGGGCCAGGGTCATGTGAGGAGTGAGTGCCTTTTGTACTCGGATACCCTCTCCTCTCAATCTGAACCACAGGTTTGAAGGCAAGGTAGTAGGATTTAGGCATTTCTTATCATTCCCTTATTATTCTCCACACTGAGTAGAAGGGAATAATAGATACTATGTGTTTTTCTGTAACTTTGGCTTTAGGATCCCCTTGAGTTCCATGTCCTATTTCAATATGGTCCCAATAAAAGTGGTGTCATGAGGCTACCTGTGTCCTTTTCCTGAGGTAGTCTGGGCTCACACATGTGCTGACCAGCTTTCTGCACTTCAGTTTCTAAGGGTCTTCCAGAGGCCAGTTAAAATTGAATCTAAAACTATTAAAAGTGAGTACTGGGTGAACACCAGTTTTTTGCACATTATAAACAACCTCTTATGTTCCCAAAGGACCTTAGTGTTCTCTGTGCCACACATTTAAGTAGTTGATTATAGTCAATTTTTACTATATGCTGTTTTCTATTTGCTAAATGCATTGTAAATCCCACCCCCAACTAGATTATAAACCTTTCAAAGACCCATATTTCTTTTGTGTCCAATATAATGTCTACTAGAATAATGAGTGCAATGAAAGCAATACTTATGAAACCCTTATTAACTTTGCAATTAATAAAGTAAGCTCCTGTACTTGACACATCCAGAATTCATATTCTGCTACTTCATTTTTCAAAAGCAGTGATTTACCGTGCATAATCTTGGGGGGAGATAAGAAACTTCTCTTTCATCTGAACTTCAGCCTTGTTTTCCCACCAAAATCTGTTGGTTGCTTTCTTGTGCTCTGGGCTGAGAATGGAGAGAATGAAGAATCTCAATGATAGATTATAAAATATTACTCGGATATCTAGGCACTAAATAACTGTAAACTAACATTTGGATGTCTACTTCTGGGTGAGGTTTAGAGAGAAATACTATTATTAGCCTCTTCCAGAATTCCAAGTCTCCCTCTACCTTATAAATATGAGAATCTGAGAGGTGATGGGAGGTAACCTTGAATCAGCTGTCCAGCTGGCGTTCCTAGTTAGACCACCAACACCATGGCAACCTCTATTCCTAAAGGTAGGCAATCCCCCCTGCTCAGGTCACAAAAGCGTTCTTCCTCTAACCCACCCTCCCACAAACGTATGCAAACGCTGGATGAGGCTCCCAGGTCCTATCTCACCTGGCCAGATGCTCCAGCAGCCCCCCATGCAGCACGGTCAGGTTTCCGTGGCTCAGGTGTTTCCGCACCTCACAGCTGCAGCACAGACACCAACAGCACCGCTCGTGCTCAGGCACGTAACGCTCGACCTGAGCTGTGCGGACGGCCTTGCGGGCCGCCTCCACCTGCGCAGGAGAGAGTGTACCGGGAGCGGTCAAGTAGAAACCTGAGCCGGATCCCCGAATCCCAGCCCGTCAGGCCCTCGGCACCGCCCGCAACCGCGCTCCCAGGCCGTCTGCGGTCCCCTCCAACCTCCAGTCCGCACCTGGGGCAGAAGCCGATCCAAAGCCACCTTCAGGTGCCGCTGGTGCTTGCGACTGTAGACGTGACCGCGACCACAGAAGAAGGTCTGGCGGCACAGACCGCACCGCTGAGCCGGCGCCATCAGCCCGGGGCTAGGCAAACACGGCGTCCGGCGGCTCCCGTGACCCCTGACCCCTCGGGGCGGGGCGAGCCCCGAGGCTGCCCCCAGCGGCCGGCCGGCGCCACTGCAACCCTTCTGCGGCTGCGCGGATCTCTGCACCGGCTCCCTCTCTCTGTGCCAACTCCTCTTGTCACCGATATCCCCACATGCTCTCTAGCTAGAAAAAGTGGTTAGCTTGCTGTGCAGATGCGGAGGAAAGAGCGCACGCCACAGTTCGGTGGAACCGAAGGACCAAAGCCACACGCGTCGGGACACTGACAAGGACCCGGATTGGATAATGGAGCAAATCATATCTAGGATTTATTTATAGGGTGCTCACTGTGTGTCTAGAGCTTTACACTAACTCACTTCATCCTCACAAGAACCCTATTGTCGTGTACTATGATCGGCATGTTACAAGCAGGAAAACAGGCATGGGGGAGGAAGTAACTCTATGGAAAGCTGCACAGGTGTTAACCAGTGGAGGCAGCATCTTGGGCCCAGTGCTCTTCAGTACCAGCAGACTATAAGAAACACATGCTGTGGGTGGCCATAATCTAAGACCTAATCACAGTCATATTACACAGGTGTTCTGAGCATTGCTCCCATAAAGCTGTAAAGGGAAAGCTAAAAAGGCTACTAAATCATTGCTGAGGGTTAGCAAACACTTTTAATCCATAAAAGTGCTATTCTAGTGGAATTTTTATTGATTCTTTTAACCTACTTCTCTTAGAATCAGCAGCCTCCTACTCCCTTAAGCCCTAGGGCCTAAGGTGAATTGCTTTTCACCACTGAAATCTTCCGGTTCTGATCTCCACCCTAGAGTTCCCCAACAGAAGCTTGTGGTCTAGCCTTGACCTAAATCAAAGAATGAACAGACAGAGCTGGCAGAGTCCCAGACTTCTCTTAGTTTTGTTACCAGTACTGGTGCATTAACCTGGATGGACTACAATGTCTGTAGTTATATCCACAATCAACCCCATAATTCAGGCCTAGAAAGTAGCCAGACTCCCCTTCAGATCTTTGACTTCCTGTTGAACCTTCCCTTTAGACTCAAGCCTCTGCCAGTTGTGGTCCATTTTGATAACCGTTGCAAATTCAATCCTTTGATCTCCCATCATTCCCCTCAGAGTGAATCCTGGACTTTGTTTACCCAAAAAGGTTACTTCTCTGAATCCAAACTCTGAAGTTCTACTTTACTGACACCATCTTCCATCCTCCCATGTAACCTTACCTTTCATCTTACAGGAAGACCTCCATTACTGAAAATGACTATTCTTATACATTCATAGAATTATTCAGCATCTGCCAGATGATTTGCTCTAGGCCAGTGGTTTTCAAAGTGTGGTCTCCATATCAGCAGCATCAGCATATGGGAGCTTGTTAGAAATACAAATTCTTGGGCCCCACCCCAGACCTACCAGATCAGGATCTGTGGTGAGGCCCAGCCATCTGTAGCTTAATTAGCCCTTTAGGTGATTCTGGTGCTCAATCAAGTTTAAAAATCACTGGCCTAGATCTTAGGTCTTGTTGGCTTTGCTTTACCCACTGGATCCTAGGAATATTTCCACCACATTCCCATGACAACCTATTACTTCACTTGACTTTCCAAGACTACTCACTCATTCTGTCAAACCACAATTGCAATTCAACCCAGCCATCTGTTTCCCACATTTGTTTCAAAGCTGCTTAGAATAGTCTACACTACTTGCTTCAACTTTTGCTAACTTCTTAGCCTTCTGCAATTTTGCTTTTGAAACTGTTTTCCTAAGGTACTCCATCACCAAATATTCATTCAGCTGCCATCTGAACTCGACTGTGGGAAATGGAATTGAATGTCTTCCTCTTCAGAACATTCCCTATTTTCATCCTCCTAGTGTAATGATACCACCAAGAAAAAGCCTAGGGTTTGGGGTGAGTTATCTTTGACACTCCCTTGTATTAAGTACCTCTATCCACGCTGCATAAGTTGTTTTTTTGGATTTCTGAGATGTTTAAAGTCTATTTTCCACTTTTTACACTCATAGAGCAAACCTTATTTTAATTCCCTTCCTTTCTTGCTTGGATTCATGTAAAATCTTTCTAACTGGTTTCCAAGTGTCTGCTATTTCAGCTCCATTTATCCTTCCCACTCTGGTCTTAAGAAAGTCTCTAAAATTACTATCCTGATAAATGCCTCTAAATTGCCTTCAGGAACAATATCTAAACTTCACAGCATGACTTACAAAATCTTTTACAATATGATTCCTAAGTTCCTTTTCAGTCTGGTCTCCTGCCACTCCCCTCCTCCTTCCCTGACCTCCTCACACACTCCTCCAGGCAATACAGATGGTCCCTGACTTAAAGATGGTTCAATTTAGGATTTAAAAACTTTTTAATTTTATGATGGTGCAAAAGCAATACACATTCAGTAGAAACCATACTTGGAATTTTGAACATTGATCTTTTCCAAGACTACAGATATTTGGCACAATACCGTCATGATCCTGGGCAGCAGGGCATCAAATTGCAGCTCCCAGTCAGCCACATGATTGCAAGGGTAAATAACTGGTACTTTATAGTGTAATGTTAAATGCATTAAATCCGGCTTATGATATTTTTCACTCATAAGTTGAGGAGCATCTGTATTCCAGCAGTCCTATTGCTCTTCTGCATTTTAGCATCTCCAACCCTTGGATCCATCTACCTGATAAATTCTTTCTATAAGGTTCTGAAATATGAACTAGATTGGAATTTCCGTGAGGCTGGTGACTTTTCCTGACTCATGGTAAGCTCTCAGTCCATTCATAGACTCTCATATCAATTCATTATTGAATGAATGAATTGTCACACCTTTTGTGAAGACTTCCAGAGTTGTCCTTGCAGTTCCAATATCTTTTGCTAATCTTGTCATCATTTTTGTTTAGTAGTCAGTTGAAAACACAATAGTTTAAAAACTCCTCAAGTGCAGGGACTGTCTTGTTCATGTCTGAATTCCTAGAACACTAGCATAAAGTGGTCTTCTATGCATGTTTGTCAAATTAGGTTAAAACTGTTAAATACTACAGGCACACAGGGTTAAGATACTGTTGGGGTGGGAATTTATGCAAGGAAGGAGACTAGGAAGTATGCAGCTAACAGCCTGATAATTAACAGTATCAACTACAAAACAAGCTAATGGGTAGTTTTATTTATTTAAAAATTGAAAAAAGTAATTTCTTGTTGTAAAAAACAAAACAAAACAATACAAAAGACCAGAGGCTATAAAGATTGTCCTCCATATCTCTTGCCACCCCCAGTTTTCAAAGATGACTATTGCTATTTGATACCTATATTCCTCAAGACATATGCCATGCTTAGATAACATATTTAGATATATGAATAATTTCTGTTGCATTTGGAATCATATTGAATACTTTTTTTTCCCCACCAAAAGCATATTGTGGATATCTTTCTATGTCAATAGATAGAGCATGATTTATATATTATCTGTATTCCAATGACTCTCAAATGTATTTACATCTTCAACTCAGACTTACCAACTCAGACTTACAACAATTACCTACTTGACATAATCATCCTGGCATTTCAGATTTTAATAGAACTGCTTAAACCTGCTGCTCCTACAGGCTTCCTCTCCTCATCATTCACTGAATTACTCAAACAAAAAACTTAAGTAATTCTTTTCTGTATACAGTCAATCCTATTGATTTGATTCTATCTCCAAGGTTTATCATCAGATCAGTCTGTTTCTCTCCAGTTCACTGCCACTACCCTAGTACACGTGGACTACTGCAATTACCTCCTAACAGGTCTTCCTGCTTCTATGTTTGCCCTGCTACAAGCCACTTTCAATGAGTGGCTAAGCATGATTTAAAAAATAAGATCAGGTTATGTCAGTCTACAGCCATGCCTCCCTGAATGTGCCTGAACTCGTCTGATCTCGGAAGAAAGGCAGGGTCGGGCCTGGTTTGTTCTTGGATAGGAGACCACCTACAAATACCAGGTGCTGTAAGCATTAAATAAAAATAAATAAATAAATAAATAAATAAATAAATAAATAAATAAATAAATAAATAAAATCAGGTTATGTCAGTTACTTCAATCATTTTCCACTGTAGGAAAAAAAATCCCTTAATATAGCCCTAGAAAGACCTGCATGATCAAGTCCCTGACACCTTCCCTAGCCTCACCTTGGATCTTTCTCCCCTTGCTTGCTTCCCATATTCCGTCTGCCATGGCCTTATCCCCATTCTCAACAGGTCAAGGTGAGGAGGTCCCTACCTCCTAGGCTTTGTCCATTCTGTTTCTTCTACTAGAACCATTTTCCTATCCATTTTTCAGCCTGAAAACTCATTATATAGGTCTCAGTTAAAACATCTTTCTTAGAAAGGCCTTCTCTGACCTCTCCAATCTAGGTAGTCATATTGTTTTCTCTCACAATAACCCAGACTTACCTTATTATCAATGTTCATTATTAGTGTGTCTGGTTAATATGTCTTTCCATCTAGAATGAAAACTCTGTGAGGATCCATTTTGGGTTTCACTGTATCTCTAGCACTTGGCACAAGTTTTGAAAACTCAAAACAAAGACTATTTTGTTTTGTTCCTTCCTTCTGACCTTTTGGGATCCACTTGCACTTAAACTAGACATGGACAAGAACACGAAAGGGATAAGGATACACACAAAATGCAGATGAGGTGGACAAGTTGAGGCCAAATCAGATGAAACTCTCTTCTTCCTGGGAACTGGATAGACTAGGGTGGTAGGAGAGGGAGCTTTGGTTGCAGAATACTGAGTGGGCCCAGAGCTAATGACACTAATGACTTGGTCCCTCCACCTATCCCTCCAGTGGATATTACCTAACATTTACTGTCCGGACAGTCTAAGAAGAGAATCAGCACAAAGCACCTCCAGGCAGATTAGGGAAAGGCAGTTCTCCACTTGCTCCAACTGGGCATTTGCCCTGCCCTGTCCCTGCCCTGTCCCTCGCACTTGTCACTTTTTCTTCCCATCCCACCCCTGCTATTTATTCCCCACCTCCTTGAGTCCACCTCTGCTTCCTGGGAGTATCATCATCAGCCCTGCCAACCCCGGCCTTCCTGCCAGGCAGGGATGGCTTTGAGCACTTCTGGAGAAACACTAGCTGTTGCTTTCTAAACCTGGAAAAAAGACCTAGTGCTAATGTCTCCTGAGAGAATCCTTCCTCAGCTCCTCCAGACAGAGCTAATCTCTCTCTTCTCTGCTTCCAGAGTATGAAATTTGCCTGTTCAGAAGTTACCAGTGACATAGCAAGAGTGCATTCTTACTACCTAACAGGCCCCATGCTAGGCTCTGGGGGTTTGGACATGAACATGATTTATTCCAGTGTATTGTCCTCACTGGTTGCCAATGTCACTGTAAGTGAGTGCCTCAGGGACAGGGTCTATACCTTGTTTTGTGGTTCTCACCCCATCAGCCTTAACACTCTAGGAATAAAACAAATATTTTGTAAGACCATCTTTACCACCCTGAAATGGATCTTACTGATAATCTATCTACATATATAATTTTTAAAATATTAATAGAATACTTTGTAATAGAAAAAATAGAGAAAAATTATGACAGTGGATAAATTATATTTGAAAAGTGGTAGTTGGAAATTTGCATGTAGAACAAATAGCTTAGATTTAAGAAATGGTATTCAAATGACCACTGATAATATTTTTTCTTTATATTGGCTATCTTGAAATAATAGTTAAGTATTTGGTTATACATGTAGAATCCCTGTGAGTACAACAGATACAAACACATACCGATACACATATGAGCTATCGGTGACTTAAATACCAGAGCAGTTTTGCTATCTGTAAAGTGATCTTCAAAAATGGCAGACAACTCTTAGCAAACCTCCAATCCAAAAGAAGTACAGTCTTCCATCATTTTATGTAACAGTTGCATTCCTGGAAAATTCAGTGTATTTTAAAATGATGTGACAAATACTTTCTGGTATAAAGCCAAGTTAGGTTCTTGGTTCAGGTTATTATAAATGGCCTGAGGTATGAGGGTCAACTTTTCAGGGTGTAAGACTGCCTCCAGTACTGAGGACATCTGACACTTCTGGGTCTAACTTCCAATACCCACATCACCCCTAAATCCTTGCAGCAACCACAATGTTCCCTAAGGTTAATGAGAGCGCCTGGCCTAGCATATATTTCTGGTGCATGTTAGGGAGTGAATGCACAAGCTGGAGCTGGTAGAGTAGAGGTGGTGGTGGTGGTAGAGAAGTGACCAGGCAGGGATTTTGTGTGTTACTGAAATGTGCAAATCAAGCAAATGAACAGGGGCCATTCTTCAAAGGTAGAGATTTTCATCTGGTTGTGCTTTTTCAGCAATACCACGTTTCAGAGACCAGGGAGGAGGCAGTTGGATTTCACAGTGAGACAGACTGCAAGGGATTAAGGGGTAAATGAGTGGACAGGAACTGAAGTCTACTCCTCAAATATAACAGCCATCACACTCAAAGACACGAGAATAGTATCTACTCCTTAAGGTGGCTGTATGGTTTAAATCTGCAAATATACGTAGAATGATGTCCAGTTGCAAGCACTTGATGTTAACATGCCAAATACAGGACTGTGCACTTCCCATTGTCCTACTTAGTTCTCAAATCAAATCTGTGTATTTTTATTATCTCTATTTTACATACAAAAGAAGCTGAAGTTTAGAAATGTTAAGAAAACCAGTACTAAAAAATATATAGTAAAGGACAGGTTATTTGCTGAGAGGGAGCAGAGCTGGGAGTCAAATATAAAAAAGCAAAATGTTGCCAGCATCAGTAAGGTCCAGGTTACCACTAAGAGCTGTCAAGTGTGAAAAGTAGATCCAGGCTGTTAGTAGTCTCCCAGCAACCTGGGACAGGGAGGAGATTCCTAACTAGATGTCACAATGAATAATAAAATAGCTACCATTGATTTAGCTTTCCCCATGAGCCAGGAGAAGTACTAGCTGTGTACACTAGGGTGTAGGCACTCCACTCCACCCATTTGTTTTCCACTCTGGTACTAAGAAAGAGGTGTTGTTAACTCATTTTCCTGATCAGGACACTCAAGCTCAAAGGGAAGTGCCTGCCTGAGGGGAGCTCTTCTGAGCAGGGGAGTTCTTCTGAAACAAAGATGCTGGAGCACTGGCAAGCAGCTACCTCAGAGCTGTTTGATAGAAAGCAAGCAGGGCAGGGAGGAACAGTGAGACTGCCTCAGCCTTCTCTGACTGCAGATACCTGGTAGCCCCATGGACAAGGGGAGCCATTCTCAAGACTCCAGCACCACCCACTGCCATCCCTGGAGAGGAGCGATCCCCAGTCCCCCAGAAGGTTTTGTCTGCAGGTAGAGCCATGTTTCCTGTGCAGGACTGTTCACTGGTGAGGGAAAAGCAGGAAAGGGAATCAGAACAGTCATTTCAGCCCTGTGGGAAATCCAGTACTATCTTCAAGCACTGTCTGAATGTCTGTGGCATCCTGACACAGGTTTGAACTTTAATCTTTTATTACTTGTCTCCCAGTCATCTCCATATTTCCCTCACATCTGAGGGTGGCAGCTGGCCCTGCCCTGAGCATGGTCTCCCACACCAGGAAAACTACAACAGCTCAGCTAAAAAAGAACTCAATCTACAAGGGCTCCAGCTTCTGCTGAGGGTACAGTGGAGACAAGTGCCACAGGGAGAGACCATGCACCTCAGCTCTGAGTTCCCACCCCAATGATTAAATGAAGGAAATAAGAGTATAGCCCATCAGCTTCAAGAAATCTTTTCCCCCTCACCTTTGTCACTGTTCCTTCATGGCCTATGAGGGTTTGTCTTTCCTTCAACTGCCCCATAAATGATGTCTTCACTGTTGCCAACTGATTACATCCACTCCTGTAAGTGTGTGGTGCTTCCTTAGGCCTTTAGCTGGGCTGGCTGCTACAAGCTAGCATCTCCCAAGACTATACTCATAACACAGAAAAGTAGGATTGCCAAGATCCTAACAGAGTTGAATATTTTCTTCCTTTAAGGAAAAAATATGGGCTGTCTTTGCTGCACACTAGGCAACTACCCCATTACTTCTGGAGCATCTGTCAGCTCTGAGGGCATCTCCTTTACAGCCTCAGAGCTGACCTCCACCTCCACCCCTCCACTGATCCTCAGAGACCACATACCATGCACACCCACACACCAGGCTGCTGCAGGTAACTTTAATAAGACATGGGCTGACTCTCACTTCTTGGACTTAAAGGTCAAAGAGGAATGGCATCACATCTGTAAGAGAAAAGAGTCAAAGGAATCCATCTGCCCCTTGTGGCTGCTGTTACCTAAGCCTGGAATGCTCTCTCATAGCAGATGATCCTCTTTTCTCTCAAAGCCCAAATGCCAGCTGGTGTCCAGGAAAAGAAAAAGCCCCCTTTGCATACAATCCTTACATCGTGCTTCCGACATTGTGTGGTCACCATTTCCCTAGGCTGCTGGACTCTAAGTAGGGCCAATTGTATCTTAATTGTTTCTTTATCAACTCCTTCTACCTCGAGTCCCATGCTTGTGTGCAGCGTGCCACCTTAGGGCAGGCACCACCCTAGGGTCTCAGACCACTGCTATCCTCTTCCCTTCTTACAGAAGGTATTCCCCATGGTGTGGCCCAGGTTCCTTCCTTGCAATTCAGCCTTAGGTCAGGATCTTCAGGTCCCCTCCCTTCAGGCTCCCCCTCGCCCCCTTGTTACAGGGCCTCACACCTGGCTGACTCATGCACTGTTGGATGCTTTCCAGCTGGGTGGTGGCCAAGGCTCTGGCCTCCTCCTCAAAGCGGCGGTGTCCCTCCTCAGTCAACTTCCAGAGGCAAGATCGAGGCCATGTGCTGGCCCCAGCTTGCATGCTGACTGGTACTTTCTCAAAGCTGTCACGGAAACAGAGATTGTGGCGGATAGTGTTCTTCCAGCCCTCTGGAGCCGTCTGGAAAAAGGGGAAATGCTGTCTGTGGACAGGGAGGAATGGTAAGGAATGGCATTGTTTCTTTGGGAGATACCCTACCTTTGTGCATGTTCTGCCCCAGGGGCCAGGAACCTCAGCCCTTCTCTCAAGGTGGAGAATGGCAAGCTGGCCTGGACTGCTCTTTGCTGATTGAGCATGTGGCAAAACCTTCACCTGGTGTATTGCTTGTGCAAACCCTCATTTTTAAAACCCAGTTTACGGTCCCCATTCCCAGGCTCATTTCTCTCTCTCTCTCTGAGGACTTGGGACTTTGGTTCACAACAGGAACAAAGCAAAAATCAGGCCACCAACTCTCCATAAAAGGAATCCTGGTCAAGAAGGAATACCACTTGAGGATTAATATTCTGAGACTCTTCAGATATAGGGAAAAGGTCTGAGAAACTCCTCACACTCATGTGTACATCACTATCAAAGCTAAATGTAAATCCTTTTTCAACTGAGCACCCGTGAAGGTACAGGGAGCTGTGCCAGTCAATACAGTCCAAAGAGAAAGCATTATGAGAAACTGGGAGAAACCAAATTTCATACTCGATAATCTTGAGTAGGAAGGTGGGAGAATTTATGACCCAGGTGAATTTATGTTTTAAAAAACTAAGTTTTCTAGATGCGGAAGGGGTGGGATGGATATCTTCCTGTACATATGACATGTAGACACACATTTCAGGACAACCCACAACCAATGCCTGGGAAAGGAGAACTGGGAATACACTTATCTTCTCACACCCAGACAGAGGAACCAAGGCAGCACCCCAGAGCAGGGACAGATTGGAAGTTTTCAGACTAAGGGCCCGTGCCCCTCCCTTCCCCCTCTTCACAGAGCCGGGCACACAGGCACATACCTAGTGAAACTGTAGATCTGTTGCACGTTGAGGCCACAGGGGGAACTGTTTCTTAATGCCAGTGCAATTAGGTGGAAGTAATTGAGAGGGGGCCGGGACCAGAGCTTCCCCTCCTGGCTCTTGGGCTGCTGAGGCCTCCCTCTCTGGAGGTGGGCCGTTTTGTGAGGGGTCGGGAAAGCCACAGAGGAACTGTCATCCTGATTCTGGGCCTCCTCTTCTGTGAGCTAGAGAAGCACAGAGTAGGAACTGGTCCTGACTCCATGGCTTATCCTCAGGGGTGCAATGGCAGGAAGGGGTAGTAGTCTAGGGCCACCATCAGGGCTTCTCCCACCCAAGGACACAGCTAATTTCTGAACTCATCAGAAATTACCCCTAAGAAAACAAAATCCTCTGATGCATCACCACAATGCCTATCCTGTCTGCACCCAAATCTGGCCCAGAACCCCAGAAATCCCTACCTCCCAGCTGCTGGGGGAAGAGGCAAACTGCTTCTGAGGGGGAGACTGCTCACTGAAGGAAGGTGGCAGCAACTCCATCACTGTGGCCTCTGTGTAGTTGACAAAGTCTTCCTCTTTTGGAGGCAGCTGAAGGGAGGGGAGTGTGCTTGTCAGATCCTCTCCTCTACTAGATTCTGGGGCCTCCTGCTTTCCAGGGGAAAACAGAATGTTGGGGTTTGCCCACATCCACAGGTTGGGCTCAAAATCTGGACCTGTACAGAGAAAAAGAAGATTGTCTGCCATAACTCACTGGCTTTTGGTGTCCAGCCCAGACCACAGGCCATGTCAGAAAACGCACCCCCTACTACTCACCATCTTTATCAGGGTTGGGTTTTTTTTCCATAGGTAGTTTTGGTGGCTCAACTATACGGAGTTTATATCTGGCAACTGGTGAAAAGAAAGACAGAGGGTCAAAATGTCCTAGGATTTCCACTGTGCTCCCAAGATCCTGAGCCTTGAAGCTTCTCTGGGAGAGAGCTCTGGGACCTGCCCTGAGGAGTTACGACACAATATTCTACTAGTTTTCTCCTTACTTCTCTGACCTTCTCACTCTCTCTGCTTTCTTCTCTTTACAAGCCACATATACTGTCCCTGAACAATCTCAAGAATGCTTGTGGCCTCAGTCGCCATCTATAAAATTAGGGTTTTCAGATCTTTATCTCTAACCCAGACTTCTCTGCTACCCCTTAAGTAGAACTCCCTGACAGAATGTCTTTGCTCGGATAAACCACAGGTATTAGAACATTTCTAAAACTAAACTCCATCTTCCTGTTCTATGTTCCTTGTTTCAGCAAGTGGCACCACTCTCTAACCAGTCTCAGGCCAGAGACCTGGAAACTGTTTTGACTCTTCTCTTTGCCATACAACTACACCCAATCGATCACCAAGTCCAACCATCCTTGTCCAAGCCATAACCTAAATGGTCTGTTTATCCTCTTTTTTTTAACAGATCATATTGCAGTTTGGGTTATCTTCCTAAAATGTCAATCCAATCTTGTCAGCCTGCTGTGAAAACTTTCCACTGCCCTTGGGCCAAATCTAAAGATAGGCTTCCTTGAGATAGTCTAAAAGGCCCTGGCTCCTCCTCAGTGTTGAGTCATTCTTCCCAGGGTCTCCATCCATCTTCAGCAGACCACACTCTACATCTTAGGCCTTCCCACAAGCTGCTTCCTTTGCCAGAAACACTGTTCCTTCTTCCTGCTTTCTTAGTTAATTGCTACTCACCCATCATGTCTCTGTTTAAACATCATTCTAAAGCAGGTCTTCTATGACCACCTGTCTAGGCACACATTTTATTGTTATTACTTGCTCAGAGTCTATCTCCAGGCTTGTCTTGTTCACGGCCTGGCACATGAGAGAAGCTCAACTTATTTGGATGAATGACTACATGGTAGGCTAAGAGTAAATCAAGTAGATATTAGAGCTATCTGCTTGGCACTGTGTTGGCTCCTTGAGGTAAGGGGAAACTATTTGTGTCTCCCTCACTGTCCTCATGAGTGCCATCATATTACAGATGAATCTAGGTTTTTGCCTGGAAAATGATGATATACTTATCAAAGAGCTCAGCGATTAGAAAGGATGCTCATTATATAGCTAATGTTCAAAATAACATTCAAAAAAGGAAAAAGTAGCAAGAGATATAAAGTTGGAAAGAAAAAGGCAAACCTATTGTTATTTATATAAAAAATTGATTAATGTAGAAAACCATATAAAATCAATATATGAATTATTAGGACTAATAGGAGTCCAGGAAGTTTGCTGGATATAATAACAACATACTAATTAATACTGTTTCTCCAGCATTAAGAAACTGAAAGCCATAATTTTTTTTAAAAGGTACTATTTAATAATTGCAACCAAAGTTATAAAGTATCTAGGGCTTAACCCATCAAATATTGAACTAGACTTTTATGGGGAAATGATGCAATCACCATTTAAGGACATAAAAGACCTGAAAAAACAAAGACACATAATATATATTATAAAGATGCCAATTACTCTCAAAGTGATCTGTACGTTTTATGCAGAGATTATACTACATAATATTAAAAGTTTCTTCATAGTAAAAATCATAAGGAAAAAATCAATAGATAATAAAATAAACCAGAAAAAATTTTCAACTCAATGTTCTCAGTTCTCTAATACAGGTGTCCCCAATCCCTGGTCGCAGACAGGTACCAGTCTGTGGCCTGTTATGCACTGGGCTGCACAGCAGGAAGTGAGCAGCAGGCCAGCGAGTGAAGCCTCATCTGTATTTGCAGCTCCTTCTCAGCGCTAGCATCACCTCTTCAGCTCTACCTCAGATCATCAAGCATTAGGTTCTCATAGGAGCACCAGTCCCTGGCACCAAAAAGGTTGAGAACTGCTATTCTAATAAACAGCTCCTACAAATCAATAAGTAAAAGACTAACACAAACCTACAAATGGGCAAAAGTATGAATTGGTATTCACAAGGAGGGGATACCTGAATAACTAACAAGATGCTTACCCTTACTCGTAAAAAGAACACAATAAAATAATGAGCTAACACTGCAGCATACTGACAAGGATTATAAAATCAGATCATCTCAAGTGCTGACAAAGATGCAGAAAAATATAATCCTTTATTACATTGCAGATCTTATAACAACTGGTGTGGTCACTGTGACAAATAATCGGGTAGGACTATAATTGACTATACTGTCTACTGGGTATGTATATTCAAGTTAACATAGTAATTTATACATTAACCTTCATTGTTACTGTCATCTACTAGTCTCCCCTTCATTTAGAAGGGTTTAGCTCCTTGTTCACTGTCATTAACACTTCTCCTGCCTTAAGTCTTGGTTACTTCAAGTGAGATGATTTTTCTAATAACCTGGCTTCTTGAACTCTTCTCCAAAGATTTTGCCTTCTATTCTATTTTAGATGGTCTCTCTCACTGTCGTAACCTGACCCAGTAACTGCAACCTCTCCAAACCTCATTTTTGTACCACAAAAATATATCACCTCCTATCTTTCCAGCTACCTCCCTCTCAACCCCAACTATTCTTTGATACCACTGATATCACCAATTCATTGATCTATGAGTTTGGAGCACTCGTTTTGGCAGAGTTGGATTTAATCAGGATTGTGGTTTGGCCTAGCAAGTGCTCCAAAACCAGAGGGCCAAAAAAAATTGAAAAGTGTATGAAAGAGAGTGAGCATGTTTGATCATGGGATTCTAGGTTAAGGAAGAAAGGACACCCAGTGACTGAGGGCAGTAAAAAGATGATAGGAATAATAGACTGGTGATTTCAGTGGGATCAAAGGATAGTGCCTGTCTGTCTTACTGTCTGTCTCCCTCATTTCCCCTCTCTGGCACAGATGTCCTCATGCCTTCTCAGGGACAATGTTCCAACAATCTTCTCTCCTTTTCACTGTTGTTATTTTTTTTTTTAATCTCTATTGGGTTATTCTCAACAGCTTTCAAATATGCTGTTAATTCATCACATGAAAAAGGTCTTTAAACCCCACTTTCTATGCCAGCTCACTATTCTACATTTTTGTTTTCCTCTGAGGAAGAACTTGAAAGAATTGCCTATACTTTGTCTCTACTTCCCTTCATTCCACTCAAGCTCATGCCAATCAGGCTTTCTCCTCCATCAGTCCACCAAAACCACATTATCAAAGCTGTGCTTTGCTAAGTCTAATTGTCAGCCTACCTCTTACCAGATCTCTCAGCTGCATTCCTCTCATCTAACTATTCCTTCCTTGAAATATTGTCTTCATTTAGTTTTCAGGAGACCACAATCTTGGTTTTGATTTTCACTGGTCATTTCCTCAGTTTTTGCTGGTTATCTCTCTCCTATCCATGAAATGAAATGTCCTTGGGCTAATCCTTGTTCCTTCTCTATTCTCACTTCTTATATGCCCCATGTATACTGCAGACTGTCAAAACTTATATCTACAGTCCACACCTCTCTCCAGAACTCCAGACTTACATATTTGCCCACTTACTCTTAATATTTCTACTTGGATATCTAAAAATTATTTCAAACTCAACATGCCCTAAATCTGTCCTACCAGAAGCTTCTTCCATCTTAGTAGAAGGCAAAAACTTCAGAGAAGTCATTCTCTACTCTCTCTTACACCACACATCCACTCTATCAGCAAATCTAGCTGGTCTACCTTCTTGCCACATCCTGTGCTACCACCCTGGTAGTAGCATCATTTCATCTGGATTACTACAGTAGCCTCCTAACCAGTCTCCCAGGTTCTAGGCTCCTAGTTTCTTTACATCTACAAAGTACCCTCAACACAGCAGCCACAATAATCTTTTCAGAATATAGATCATGTAGGATTGGCTACATAATTTGCAGGGCACAGTGCAAAATGAAAATGTGAAGTTCCTTCTTCAAAAATTATTAAAAATCTCAAGACAGTGAAAGCAGAGCATTAAACCAAGTACAGCCAACCTATGCAACCGTACAGGTCAAATACTCATGAAGCTGGCTATTGTGTCTCTCTTTTGCTCAAAACCTTTCAACCACGCCACATCTAACTCAAAGTCAATTCCAATGTCCTTAGAGTAGAAGACAGTCTTCCTGATCTCTGTTTCACACCCTCTGAACTCTCTATTTACTTTGGTCCAGCCTCACTGGCCTCTTTACTGTTTCTCAACCTTTCCAGGCATATTCCTTCCTTAGGGCTTTTCATTGGCTATTTCTGCTGCCTGGGAAACTTTTCCTTTAAATAATCTTCTTGGCTCACCATCTTACCTTCTTTCAAGTTTCTACTCAAATATTATGTTCTCAATGAATCACCCTATTTAAAACTGTAGCTACCACCACCTTCCCTGCTCTAGCCCCATTTCTGAGACCTGTGTCTTTTTTCCCCCATCTCAGTTATCTTGTACCAGCATATAAAATTTTTATGTGGACTGTCTGCCTCTAGTAGAACATAAGCTCTGTGAAGACTTAGGTCTGTTTTGTTCATTATGTATCACTAGTGTCTAGAACAGTGCCTGGCAAACTGGAAATGCTCAGTAAATATTTCTCTGATCGGTGGAGATACAGGATTGTCCAACAGCATTACTATGTGGCAGAGTTGGAGGCAATCTAGGTTTCTATCAGTAAGGAGAATTAATATGAAAGGTAGCCTCTGCAGATGGTAGACTATTATACAACAGTCAAAAATGATGAATCAGATCTACAGTTAGCAACTTGAATCACTCTCAGAAACAACGATTGTGTATGGGGGGAGCAATGAGCATTACATAAATTAAGGTTACCTGGAAACAAAATAGGGCTAAATCCTCTTCAGAGATACACGCATCTAAGGACTTTAACTCGCTTAGGGTAAATACATGGAAGTGTGGGAGGTGATAGAAGTGGGGTGGAGATTGAAGGGGGAAAATGAAGTAATCCAAGTACTTTGGCGAAACAGATGGCAATAAAGCATACCATGAATGTAGGAGGTGATTGTCTCAACTGCCTGCACTTGAGTCCAGGTCAGAAAGAAATTTTTAAAGACCCCGACAGCCAGCCAGCCATTCGGTAACTATTGGACACCTCTGGGCGTCATACAATGTATCAAGAGGCGGGGATACAGCCGCGAACGAATTTGATAAATTACAGTTTTTTAAAGAGCGGTAAGAATCAGTCAAATAAGGAGCGCATCCAACGGCAATAGGCGCTATGGAGAAGAGGCCGAGGAGAGGCCTAGAAGGTTCTGGGTTGGAGCCGGGCGGACGAGGCGGCCTGAAGAGCGCGGTGCCCGGCGGGGCGGGCCCGCCGCCCTCCGCGGGCTTGCCGTCCAGGCGGCCTGGCCGGGTGGGCCGCCGCTGCGGGCCGTGGGGGGAGGGGCTCCCGCCCTCGGCGCCGGCGCCCGGGGTCGCCCCCAGAGGGGAGGAGGTGGGAAGCCAGGGCGCCCCCCGCCCCCCGCCGCGCTCACGGTTCTGCTGCGCCGAGGGCAGGTGCGCCGTGGTGCAGGCCAGAAAGCACTCGCTCCCCATGTCCCAGTCCAGCAGCCCCGGGGCCTGGCCGTGGAGGCCGGCCCAGAAGGCGAGCCGCTGGAATTTCAGGTCCACCTTCGGGGGGGGGGGGAGCCTGCGGCCAGGTCCTCCGGCCGCTCCCCCAGGTGCCCGCGCTCGGGCGGATGGAGGCAGCCCTGCCGGCTCCGAGGCGGCGGCCCGACGCCCTCAGCCCCCGGGGCCCCCGCTGCGCGCTCTCGCTGCGCTGTCCTGGCCCCCTGACCTTCTTACCGGGGTTTGGGGACCAGGGGGGTACAGAACCGAGCCGCCGCAGGGGCTTTCCCCCGCCACCTTCGCACACAGTTCTCACTGTACTTAGTAAGCGCGCCTACAGTTTAAGAATGATTCCATGACAGCATGAACTTTCTGGAACTTCTGATGGTTTTAGATGGTTTTATGTCTGATTCGAGATCACGTCTGTAGTACGTTGTGGAGATGGGATTAAGTGGTGATTTTAAAAGTTGTAATTTCTATTTATTTTTGTTATTTTACATGGCGATTTCGTAAATTATATTTTTAATAATTTCAAGTTTACAGAAAAATCTCAACAATACTGTAAAAAATTCCTGTTTACTAAATCCTGTAATTTACCCATTACGAACATTTTAGCATTTTTCTATTTACACATAAGACAGATTATTTTTCCCTGAACTGTTTAAGAGTAATTTGCAGACATCTTGAATTTTTACCCATAATACTTCACCTGTGTATTTCCTAAAAACAAGGAGATTGGCTTACATAACCAGAAAATCAGAAATGAGAAAATTATCAAAATCAGAAAATTTAACATTAATTCAATATTGTATTTAATGTATAGATCCTATTCAGATTTTACCAATTGTCCCAATAATGTTCTTTATATAAATTTGTTTTCAGGTCTAGGATCCAATTCAGGATCATGCAGTATATTTAATCTTCATGTTTTAGTCTCCTTTAATCTAGAAGGCTTTCTCAGCCTTTTTGATAACATTGCTATTTTACAGGCCACATATTCTGTAGAACGTCCCTTAGTTTAGGTTTGTTGGATGTTTCCTCATGATTAGACTTAAGCATTTTTGACAAGAATACCACAGTAGTGATGTTGTTTCCTTCCTAGTACATCACACCAAGTTTGTCACACTAACCATTGTTAATTTATCTCATTGTTAGTGATCGTAACTTCAATCACCTGGTTTAGTATCCACCAGGTTTCTCTACTGTAAAGTTATCTCTCCCCATCTTTTGTAATTATAAAAAAATTTGTGGGAAGATACTTTGATCTAAAATCCTGTTCCTCATCAAGTTTAGGCCCATTAATTCTATCATCCATTTATGATTCTTGTCTGAATCAAACATTACTTTGATGGCTATAAAATGATTATTTTTCTAAATCTATTATTCCCTCTCCATTTATTTAGTTGGTATTTTATTGTAAGAAAGAACTTTTCTTTATCCCATATTTGTTTGTTTATCAGTACAGATTCAAAGGTTTCTTATTTTATAGAGTGGATTATAATTCATTACTATCATTATTTGTTTAATTCTCAAATTGTCTTGGATTTGGCCAGTGGGTGAGCTAGCCCCCTCTGGTTCCTCTGTGCATCTTGGGTTCCCCATCAGAGCCCATCCGCCCTATACTGTGTTGTCTGTTGCTCGGCTACCAGACGGAAACTTTGAGAGTACCTGGCACATTGGAGACCCTCAATGAATGTTGTTTTAACTATAGTAAAAATTATTGCATCCTTTTAAAAGATTTGCTAGAATTCTACCTTTAATTTCAATAATAATAATT
Source organism: Cynopterus sphinx (assembly GCA_030015415.1). Classification (NCBI taxonomy): domain Eukaryota; kingdom Metazoa; phylum Chordata; class Mammalia; order Chiroptera; family Pteropodidae; genus Cynopterus; species Cynopterus sphinx. The sequence goes on along the minus strand of CM057390.1, from coordinate 34,847,459 downwards.
TTAATACTTTAATTATAAAAATATATGGGTCTGATGTGGATAATTTGGAAGTATAGAGAGCACAAAAGGAAAAATGACAGAATGAAAATGATTCTCTGTATTAATCAGAGATAATAATTGATTACATTTTGATGTATAGCCTTGCAGTCTTTTTCATTATAGATGTTTCATAAAAAATATTATTGTAATGCATCCACCCTTTTATAGCCCTTTTCAAATTAGTCTACTATTTAATTATGTTAATATGCAAATCATGTAGCTGATAAGGATTAACATCCAGAATATATAAAGAACTCCTATAACTCACACACACACACAAACACACCCAACAATTTTTAAATGGGCAAAAAATTTGAATAGACGTTTCTCCAAAGACACATAAAAAGTCCAACAGCACATGAAAAGATGTTCAACATCACTCATCATTAGGGAAATGCAAATCAAAACTGCAATGAGATACCCCTTCACATCCACTGGGATGGCTATTATAAAAATAAACAAATGAAACAGAAAATAACATGTGTTGACTAGGATGTGGAGAAATTAGGACCCTTGTGTACTGCTGGCAAGAATGTAAAATGGTACAGTCCCTGTGGAAAACAGTATGGTGGATTCTCAAAAAATTAAACATAGAATTACCATATGATCCAGCCAATCCACTTCTGGGTATATACCTAAAAGAACTGAAAGCACAGTCTTGAACAGATATTAGTACATCCATGTTCATAACAGTGTTATTCAGGAAATTCATCTACTGTTTAAGGATGATTCCCTAGAAGTTCTGATTGATTTTATAGCATATTCAAGATCATGTCTGTAGTATACTGGAAACAACTCAAATGTCCATCAACAGGTGAATGGATAAACAAAATGTGGCATAAACATACAATAGAATATTATTTAGCCTTAAAAAGGAATAAAATTCTGACATCTTCTATAACATGGAGAACCTTGAAAACATTATGCTGAGTGAAAAAAGCCATATACAAAAGATGGATCTGGTGATTATTGCATGACAATCTGAATGTACTTGATGCCACTGAACTGTACACTTAAAAATGGTTAAAATGGCAAATTTTATGTTATGTTTATTTTATTGCAATTAAAAAATTATTTATATCAGTAATTTCCCAGCTTTTCTGTGCATTGGAATCTCCTGGGGGGTCTTTAAAAAATACCAAAGTCTAGCTCCAACCTGTAGTCATTCTGATTCTGGCATGGAGTTTGGGGGTTTTAAAAGCCCCCTGGATTATGCTAACGTGCAGCACAGTTTGGCTCCCAGTTGAATGCTCTTTCCATAAAGGGCTCACAAACCTCCCTTGCCTGGTGCAGTTAAGATGGCATAGCCAAACCATTCTCTCTGCAGGGCATGCTCTCTCTGATCTTCTCCTGACTTCAGGCCTCAGCTGTTGGGCCCACCCAAACAAAGAGGAGTCCCAGTGTTCACTTCCTCTCCTGTTTTTCATAGCACTTATTACATTTTTAAATTATATACTTGTTCACATTTTGGGGAGTCTGTCTCTTCTGTTAAGTTCCATGTAAGTTCCATGAGGGAGGAGCAATGTCTTTTCACAATTTATCCCTCCAGTAGCTCTTGGCACATAATAAGTGATCTGTTAATGTTTGTAGAATGAATAAATATTGTCCTCTTCCATTGTCTCCTTCTCCTTAGCTCTTGGGTTACTATAGAAAGGCATCATTAAGACTATTGTTCCAGCAACTTCCAACTCTAATTTTTTATTGTTTCACAGAATTTTTGGCACTTTCCCAGACCCTTCCTCCTCTTTAGGGGCTTATTTATTTTTTTGTTCGTTAGTTCATTTGTTCAACAAGTATTTATTGAGTACTATGTACTGTGTCCCAGGCACTGTGGAGCAGAGGTATTATAGGCCCCTGGGAGCAAAGCGACTGCTCTCAGGTGGGGGAGGCAATTTAATAATAATATAAACATATAATTATAAGCCATAGTAATACTATGAGAGATAACCTAGGAGGACCTAACCTAATTGGGGGTTGGAGGTATGAGAATGCACTTCCTTGGAGAAGGGTTAACTGCAAATAGGAGTCAGATGGGGGTGGGGCAGTCTTAAGAGCAGGCTGGACATATGGGATAGTCTGTGCAAAGGTCCTGAGGTAAGAGAGAACACAGAACATTGATATTAACATGGTGAGAGTAGAGGGGCAGTTAGGGGAGAGACCAAGGCTGGCCTTGAATGTCACCTTAAAGATTTTAACCTTTAAGAACAATACAAAGATCACTGATCTTTAAAAGGAACATACAAAGGAAAGAACAAAAGTGAATAAGGGTGACCACTCCTGCTCTTTTTCCTTAGTTACCAGACTGTAACACTCTTGTCCCTCTCCACCCAAGGTTCTTCCACTTCTGCTGTCTCCTCCTAGAGCTCTTTTAGCCTATTCTCCACTTCTCCCACCTCCTAGTACTCTGTCCTTTGGTCTCACCCTGATGGTGGTTCTCTGTTTTTCCCCATTTAGAGCCTCTAATGTTTTCCCCAGCACTTCTCCTTGCTCTGCCAGCACCCTTACACCCCCCACCCAAAGGCCTTCAGACCTCTAGGCCCCCATATGGGGCACCAGCCCCAGGTGTGTGGCTGAGAACTCTGACTCCTAGGTTCTTATTTCATCCAGCCCCTTCCTGACTCCTGATAAAAGCAACTCTGGAGCTTTGGGCACCTGCAGCCTAGATTCTATAGATTCTATAGATTATGGCAGATTCTATAGATTCATGCCAAAGTGAAGCCTACAGAAGGGAGACACACACAGCAGAGGTGGCATCCAACTTTATTGTAGGAACTTAGTTTACTGAGGAGGGTGAATTGTTGTTGGGGGTAATTACAGAAGTGAAAGGGGAGGAAAATCAATTTTGACAGGAGTGGGGTGAGAAAAATAATAGGGAGCTTTGGGTGAATATAAAGCATTAGGGGACAGAAGAGAGGCAGAGAGAGGGAAGGAAGGTGAAGAAACTGATGGGGCTAAAGACTAGTGATTGAAGACTGGGGGCAGGCAATCTTTTCAGGGGAGAAGGAAAGAGCAAAAGGCAAAGCTCTGGGGTGGAGAGATGGATGGTGCCCTGGACTTTCTGGAGGAGCCCACTGCCTACTGCAGGCCTCCTCACTTTTGGGCACCCAGTGCCAGGGCAATGATGAAGCTCAGAACCAGCAGGAACATGGCGACAGAGAGCAGCACTGTGATGACCACCATTCCGCCTGTCCGGGCCATTCCCAGCCCAATGGATTCCAACTTCCTTCCTGTCAGAAGAGAAAGTGGGGAAGCCTTTGTGGGCAGAAGGGATCCCTATCCTACTTGAGGTGCTCACGCTAGCCCTTCATCCAGTTATCCAACCAGCTATCTCTTTATCTATTTATTCATCCACTGTCCAACTGATCAAGAGATGCAGACATCTATCAGGTAAACATTTATGAATCATCTCCTACATCACTCACTGAGATAGACAAATTAATAAGGTACAATCCCTACCCACAAAGAACCTTTAGTTTAGTAGTACAGGAAGATGAGTCAATGGGTAGTTAAAATGCCAAAGGCTGTGTTAGGGTAGAGCTAAGGGAGCATAAGAAAGGGAAGCTGAGGGTAGATGTGAGCGGGGGCCAGAGGGGCCAGAGGGGCTTGAGGTGTGAAAGGAAGCAGGTGTTACTTACGAGGAAGTGTTGACATTGGAATCTCTCTACTGGACTCAGTGGACGTCCCCTTCATCACTAGGTAGGAAATGCTTTTGTTGGGGGTGGGAGAGAGAAAAGGATCCTCTATGAGGATCCCGGACTTGAGAAAGAGGGAGCCTCTCCACAGTCTTGCCTCCCATTGTGCCCTCCTTTGGGATAGGCCCATTCTTGACACGTTTAGTGATACCCTCATTCTCTCCCCCATCACCACCTCCAAATGTCAGGACCCAACTTCTCTTCCTGTACCCCTTCCCACAGATGCTGCAGGCCTGGTTCTGGTACCTACTAGTATTTGGTTCCTGGCATGAGGGTTGTCACCTGGTAAGCACTGAGCCGGGTAACTGTGAAGCCAGCCCCGCTGTCCACCACACTCACCAACTCCCTTCGCCCCCGGCATGGAGGCACCAAAAAGCTAGATTTCACCACTGGGGAGGAAATTGGAAGTGAAAAGTAGGGTTAAGTTTCTGAAAGCCCCAAGGAAAAGGAGTAGGATTTAGAGTGTGGTCCCAGGGAAGGGGTCAATAGGAAGGCACGCATGAGAGAAAGGATGCTGGGGATGTCCGTGAAAGGACTAGGGGGATTCCTTGGGATGGGGTAGCAGACCTTTGCTGTCATTGGCTCTCCGGACCATCAATGTGGCATTGCCCCCTGTGAGGTGACAGGGGGGCAAAGCAACTAGCAGGCTCTCCGTCAGTGCCGGGGACAGCAAACCAGAAAGGCTTGAGATGTTGAAGTCTGCTGGGGGCCAGGAAGAAGTTAAAAAGTAGGAGAGAATTCAGTTCCTCTCCCCCACCATCAGATCTGGTCCAGCTTCCAGGGGCCTTTCCTAAGGCGGCGGCGTACATCTCCCCTTCCACTCTGCTTTCTGCGGATTAAACACAGGCCTTTGCTGGTCTGACCACCAGGTGGCAGGCTCAGGATGCAGACACTGGATACTCCCCCAAGTTGTCAGATGCTGGGTCCCAGGAGGAGGCAGTGCCCAACTTCACCCTGACTTGCAACTTTGGGTCCTTCCCCACATCTCTCTGCCTTCTGGGTCTGGAAGAGGACCCGGAGTGTGCTCTTGGATCAGTGACGGATGCCTTGGTCACTGCCATCACTAGCCCTCCACCCCCAGCTGGCCAGATGAGCCCTGGAAGGCACAGTGTCTCTTATCTAGGCCCCAACACTTCCCCACCCCCACCAGAAATAACAGAGACCTGCAGCCCCTGGGGCCAGGACAGCAAGCAGAAACAGGATCGAGGACAACGTTCTGGTGGGTAGCGGAGATGCCATAGCTGGGCTAGGAGCTGGAATGAGTGCTGGCAGGCTGTGGCTTCCTGAGGCAAGTGAGGCCCTGCCCCTGGGGTGGCTGGTTTTGTCCTGGAGGTGGGAGGGGCTGGAGGGGAATCTTGTCCAACCTGCCCCTTGGGCCCTACACCCTCAGGGGGTGTCCCCCAGACAGGTTTTTCAGGATGGGGAGCTGGCCTTCAGGCCAGAAATAGGGATCTTGGTAGCTTAGTTAGCTGAAGAGAAGCAGAGTAACTAAGGTGGGGTGCAAATCACCCCTTCTTCTGGGACTCCAACATATAGGGGCACATGCTTTGGGAGCCAGGTGGTGGGAGATCTTTCCTCTAGGACAGCAAGTCCTGAGGTTGCTCTAGTGTACAGGAAGAGAAGAGCAACCCCTGAGGGGCTCCCAAAAGGGTCCTGGCTGGGCAAGAATGAGAGGGAAATGGAAACTGGTAGTATGGGCAGCAGAGCCAAGGGTTCCAATTCTTGGTTTCTACTGAGGCCCAGGTACAGCTGCCGTAGGAGAGGCAGGGGTGTTGTGGCAAGGAGTGTATAGGGGTCCAGATTCCTCTGGAGAGTGGGCCAACGGTGCCAGGGAAGACTTCTGGAGAGACCAGAAGAGGTTGAAGGCACTGACCTAGTCCAGGGAGAGGGAGAGGAAGAGGGAGAGGGCACAGTCAGCCTTGGTCAGCAACCTTTGTTGAACTGGTTGGTTGAGAATAAAGAAGATAAAGAAACCTGGTAAGAGAAAATGAAAAAGAGACACAACTCTGACTGCGTCTCCTACCCCTGTGCTCAGTTAGATAGAAATGAAGAAGGAACTATGAACAGAGCGAGAGACATGAGGAGAAAGCACTGGGCAGGGGCATTGCATGCTGTAACATATTAATCCTTAAGCCATCTGGGCTGTAGATGTTATTGGCTCTTTTCTTTTTTAGATGGGAAAATTGAGACAGAGAGGTGGAGTCACTTGTGGAAAGTGAACACTTTGTCAAGAGAGGTTGTAGACATCTACAGAGACCTGAGAGCTCCACAGAGTGTTATGTATGTCTTTTTGTTCCATGAACATTTTATCTTCCCCAGTCTCAGAGAAGTATCAGGGTCCTGGTAGGGAAGTGAGGGACTGGTGGGGTTGTACCCTTACTCCTGTGGTGGGAAGGGTAGGTTCAAAACCTGGGGTACAAGCAGGGGCGACAGTAAAAATAGAACTCATGGACCCAAGCAGAGGGTTGGAGGGTCTTAGACCAGTGCTTCTTCAAATTTGATGTGAGTCACCAAGGGATCTCATTAATATGCAGGTTCTGATTCAGTGGGTCTGAGGTGAAGCCTGAAATTCTGCATTTCTAACGAGCTTTCAGATGTTAGTCTGAGAGGCCCACATTTTAAGTTGCCACACATCTCCATATACACACACTCTGGACCCTAGTTGCTGAAGACCAGGGGAAAGTGTTTTTCCCAGTCTCCCAGGACAGCTGCCTTTAGGTAAAGAATTAAACTCTGTTTTCCCTGCATCTTGGTTTTTTTCCTCTTTTAGATCAGATTCTACTATCATTCTGCAAACTGAAAGGGAATCTTTTGTACATTGAAGAGAACTTTGGAACAAGGGAACAGACTAAAAAGGTGGAATTCGAGGTTGAGGTGAGGGGATCTTCCTGGTGCTCTTCAAATCTTGTCACCAGCCAGGAGGATGTTTACACTCGGGGGTTGAAAGGTGTCTTTTTCCATTTCAGTCACAAACCAGGAAGCAGAAAGACAAAGAATTTGGGTTTATTTCAGAGTGGCTGTGGTAGATTTATTCCTAAGCCCCATCCCTATCTGAAATTGAGTGAGACAGAATGGGGTAGGGGAAAGCAGAACTCTGACTAGATTTTAAAGGGATAAAGTGCCTTTAAACCCTCCTGTCTCCCTCCAACCCCCCTTCCCCACCTCTGGCCCTCCCAGGGTTTCTGGAGGAGCTGATAGCTGCTGTCTTCTCCCTGCCCTGCCAAGCTGCTCACTGGCTGCTCTGGAGGCTGTGCTTTGTGGTCTCCATAGAAACCATTAGTTGCTAAGCAACAGAAGCATCATCTGTGCTGAGCTCTGGCGTCTAATTATCCCATCACAGTGGCTGAGAAGGGTTTGGGGAGCTGAGAGAAGGGGGAGGCCAAGCGCAGGAGCAAAAGGATAACTCTTTTAGCAAAGCAGATTCATTAACAACACTGAAGTCGTTTAAAGCCACAGCATCCTGTTCCTCTGGAGAATTTCCTTATGACTTGGAGTAAGGGAATTAGAGCCACAAATGCCTGGTATCTTTCTCTTGCACTGACTCTTTCTAGGCTGTCTTACCCTTAGATTCTCGATTCTAAACTCTCTCAAGTTCCCTTCCTGGCTTCCTTCTTTCTAAATCCCATATTCAAGTTAACAAACATTTATTAAGTAATAGATATGTCCCTGGAACTGTGCTAGGCATCAGGGATATAAAGGTAAGATAACTTTCTGCCCTCAAAGAGCTCCTAATCTCCCTATTCTGCCTGGACTAGAAGATTATCTCCTAAAATGAACTTACTCTTTCTGAACTATGGTGCTTTTTTTTTTTTTTTTTCTTGAACTATGGTAGTTTTGCAACCAGAAGACCTCAGGTCAAAACCTTGGTCTGTCTGATACACTGATGGTTCTTTTCCCACAATGTCAATCTTCTTCCCAGTGAATTAAAAAAACTTGGCTCCATGGACATGTCAACCTCTAATAGGGACTATTGTCCTCTCATTGATGAGTGATACCATATAACTCTAAGTGAGTCACTTTGAACCTCAATTTTCTCATCTATAAAATGGGAAGACTCATTCATTCCCATTCATCTAGCAAGATATGACAGGTGTAAAAATGCTTTAAAATAAAGGTGCAGAAGGAATGCAGGAGATCAACTGTCATAATCTGTAGGACACACTAGGGAAAACCATAGGGACTTGAACTTAGAGGTTAAGATGCAGTGCTCACCAGATGTGGTCTGATAGGAAATGGCAGAGCTTCTATCCTTAAGATCTGAGGCTGGAAAAGGCAATAAGAATTTTAAAAATCTCAATCATTTAGTTGGAAAAGACCTGGATGCTCCATTTCCCCCCCTAATGTTCCCTGTGATAAAACCACTTACCCAAATCTGCTTCTAGCTTTGTGACTTTGGCCAAGTTAACTAAGTACTATGAGCTGCAGTTTCCACTTCTGTAGAAATGGTATAAAATCTGTCTCACTGGGATATTGTGACTATCACTCAAGCTAATTTATTTAAGAGTGTCTAGCACAGTATCTGGTTCAATAAATATTAATTTAAGTAATTCATCTTATCCTCTCCTTTTTATTAACCCTTAGTACAGATAAAGGCTAGAGACTCAGAGGCAATAATGACTTTCCTAAAATCATGGAGTGAGTAGGATAGAATTTAGAATTTGCTTTTCCATCTGTGTCATTGATACAAAAGGAGATGAGTGAGCAGGAAAGGCAGTCTGAGGGGGAAAAAAATCATGACTGAGATTAGACCTGCTGTTCTTTGTATAGCATGCTATAGGGGTACCAGACACACAGTCAACATTTAATTCAGTAAACAGTTGTTGAACAACTCTTCTATGGTGGGTACCATGCTAGGTGGTAAGATATAGAGATAACAAGATGCAATTTCTGCTCTCAAGTTGCTGAGTCTTAAAGAATGAATCACAGTTAGCCTGATTGAAATATGGAAAGGAGATATTCCAAAAAGAGGGAGCAGCACAGAAAAGGCTCAGAGATGTAAATTATTTTGAAACCTTCTGGGAACTATGAAATGTACATCTTAGCTCATTAGAAAGACCTATTCAAAGATGGGCATGGTGAGAGCTCTAGCTACCAGCAAGGTCACCAGTGGCTTTGTAGGCTATGCTAAAGAAGTTGGCTTTTACTCTGAAGAAAACAGAAAGCTAATGAGAAGTTTTAGTTGTGAAAAGATCATTCTGGAAACAATGTGAAGAATGAAATGGCAGCAGTAATAGATTATTAGTACATTGTATCTGGGTTGGTTTCTATGTCTAATATATAGCAGAAGTGATGGTATATTACTTCTGAGTCTAGATCATAAAAGGCATTGCACCTTCCTCCTTGTTCTTTTGTGATTGCCCTCTAAGGACATGGGAGCAGCTCTATGAGGAGCTCCACATGGCAAAGGATTGAGGTCTCCTGCAAATATTCATCAAGAAACTAACTGAGACCTCCAGCCAACAGCCATGTGAATGAGCAACCTTGGAAGCATATCCTCTGAATGAGCAACCTTGGAAGCATATCCTCCAGGCTCAGTCAAGCCTTCAGATGACTGTGGTCCAAGTCAATGGCTTTGCTGCAACTTCATAAGACACCCTGAGCCAGAAATACCTAGCTAAGTCTCTCCCAAATTCCTGATTCTCAGAATAAATGTCTGTTTTTATAAATCACTAAGTTTAGGGTTAGTTTGTAATATTGTCTGAACATTTTTGTAATTGAGTATGTGAGTCTGGAGCAGAGGAGAGGTATGAGATAATGAAGGGAAGATGAGCAATGGTCTAAAATCATGAATGTAGAAGAGAGTCCTTGAAGAGAGTAGTAGAAGGGAAGGAGAAGGAAACCAAGAGCAGGATACTAGGAAACAGCATTTAAAGGATAGACAGAAGGAGAGGAGCTGATGATGGAAGAATAAGAATTAGGAGGAAAATCAGAAGGGAGTGGATAGAGAGTTTTAAAAAGGAGGTGTCAAATGATTTGAAGGTAAGGACTGAGAGAGGTCCACCAGGCTTAGCATCTTGAAGGTTATGCATATCCTTAGGAGCAGCTTCTTGCAGGTGAGGAAGGCAGAAGCCAGACTGTAAGAGTCTAGAGATATCTGAGAGAAGGAGAATTAGAACTGTGCAGATTGCTCTTTGAAGAAGTTTGGCTGGAAAGAAAAGAAGACAGATAACTGGAGGGAAATTTGGGGTACAGAAAAGGCTTGTTTATTTTATTTTTAAAGTGAATGATGTAGGAGAGAGGGGGTATAATTGATGGAGAGCCTTCTGGAGGAGAAAAAAATGGGGTTCAGATCAGAGGTGGAGGCATTAGCCTTTGACCACAGAAACAACTCTTTCTAGCAGAGGAAAGAATGGGGACAATGATGCAGAGAAATGTTATACTTTTTTTCGGGGGGTGGGATAGGGAGACTAGAGTGGGAAAGGCTAGGGGATAGAAGAAGTAAGTTAAGAGAGCTCCCTGCTGAAGGCCTCTGCTTTCTCTGGGAAGTAGAAAACTCAAGGGGAAGAAGGATTGGGGCCTGAAAAGAGGTGAGAATTTGAAATTGCTGATGTAGGCATAAGAGGATGCAGCTACCATGAGCCTTAAGGAAGGCTCTGTTTGGTGGTAATGACCCAGATGAGGTTGAGAACCCCTGGCCTTCAGGGGCACTGACTGTATTAGTCAGGGCTCTCCAGAGAAACAGAACCAACAGGATGTATATATAGAGATTTATTTTAAGGAGTTGGCTCACGTGATTGTGGAGGCTTGGCAAGTCCAAAATCTGATGGAGGAGACCAGCAGGCTAGAGACACAGGAAAAGAGTTGCAGTTCAAGTCCAAAGACAGTCAGTCTGCTGGCAGAATTCCTCCTTTCTTGGTGGGGAGAGAGGGAACGTCACTCTGTTCTGTTAGGGTCTTCAATCGATTGGATGAGGCCCATCCATATGGAGTAATCTGCTTTACTCAAAGTCCACTGATTTAAATGTTAATCTCACTTAAAACACATTTCACAGAAATAGCCAAATATCAGGGCATCATGGCCCAGTCAAGTTGACACATAAAATTAACCATCACACTCACCTTGACATTTTGGGAATTTTTCAAATTACTCAACAGCTTGAGTGTAGAAATGATAAAATTGTCAGGTCGTACTGATTAAGAGTTAGGGTTTTCAAGGTATCAAAAGTTGAGGGCAAGAGTGAAGGGATGGAAAGTAAGATCTAGGCTCGTTATGAAAAGAAGTGGTGTGACTGAGTGGAGTACTGAGGGGTAGGACTGTTTGGTGAGGTCAAGGTATAATAAAGGTGTGAGAGAAGTGAAAGAGCAGGGGAATGTGGCTGGGGCAGGATGTAGAGTGGTAGCCATCTAGACAGTGCTGAGGAAAGAAAACTAAAGTCCTGGATGGATCAAAATGTTGTGAGGCCAGACAGGGGCTGCAGACTCCTGTGTCACTGGGGGCCAGGCATATAACAAGATTAGTAAAACAAGGTGAGTGAAAGTGGGGCCAGCTAGAGAGTGTAGGAATAAGAGCTCTGTCTATAGGGGCCACCCCATGCAGCTCTGTAAGAGCTCCCTTGCAGAAAGGGGGACCCGGTGTGGCTATGCCTCCTTGCTTTTCCAAGAGAAGCCAGAAATCTAAATTTTCAGGTAAAATGTTCTTATTTTCAAATTTAAATTAATAAACATTATAAAAATGCACTTTGTGAATCAAACAACATTTGTCATCCAGGCCAGCTTTGTCATTGGGGTACCCAGATTGTGCTTCCAGGGTGTTGGGAGTAGGAATTTTGCTAGATGAGCAAGGAGGAAGGATATTTGAGGCTGAGGGGAGGGTTGTAGAAGCAGCAAGGGGTTCCGTGTAGCCAGGGGCAGAGCCCTGGGAAGGAGGGATTGCAGTGAAAGGGGTGGAGTGCAGATGAGGAGACCTGTTTCCCTGGGCATGAGGAGCCTCTGATAGGTTTAAATAGGAAAGTGACATAATTCAGTTTAATTGTAGAAAGTTACTGTAAGAGTAGGTGGAGGCTGGGATAATTAAGCCTGCTCTTAGGCCTGAGGGAGAGCTACACAACAAAGAATGATGGCTCGAATTAACATGAATTAATTTATTCAATAAATGTTTTTAAATGCCTTTGCAGCAGTCACCATGCTAAGTGCTAGATAGTAAGAGGTAAATAAGACGTTTTTCCTGAAACTATGGTCTAGTGGGAGATACTGAAGGGTCCACTATTACACTGCATCGGGATTTTAGTCGAAGTAGTAAGAATAGCTATTTTTTATTGAGTGCTAATCACATGTCAAGAACTGTTCTAAGTCCTTTATGTATTTTCTTGCTTAATCCTCATAACAGCCTCTGTGAGGTGGGTACTGTTATCTTCATTTTATTAATGAGGCAACTACGTCAGAGAAGTTAAATGACTTGCAAAGGAGGCTCCTCACAGAAGGGGCAACTTACATGGTGGTCCTGAAGGGCTTCCTGAAGGCAGTGGTGAATAAGTGAAGACCTAAAAGTTGAGTAGCAGTTAGCAGGGTGAAGGCAAAGAGAGGGGTGGCAACTGTTCTAGGCTGAGAGAACTGCAAAGGCTCAAGGTTAGAGAATGGACCCTTGAGGTTTAGAGTGGGATTTGGGGAACTCACTATAGAAGCAGCTGAGACCAGATGAAGAGCTTTGTAAGCCCCTTTAAGGAATTAATACTTTTATCCTAAGGATAAAAGGAAGACTTTGAAGGGTTTTAAACTGAGAGTTATGGTCAAATTTGTGCCTTATAAAGATGATTTTTGCTGCAATGTGTTGGATGAACAGCTGAGACACATTTTCGGTGTCTCGACATGATGTTGAGATAAGATTTTAGGCAAAAGGCGGTAAAAGGGATTTTTGGGTGACGGTTTGACTGGGAAAGCTATGGAGGGGGTAGAGAGTGGAATTAAGGATGCCTCCCAGGTATCAGCTTGGGCAGCTGGGTGGCTGCTGGCACTGTTACAAGCTGGGGCATGCAGTGGAGATGTGGGGAAGGGGTAGAGATCTTTCAGTTTTGAACCTCCTAAATTGAGTGCCTGAAGATCACCCAGGTGGAGGTGTGGAAGGTGGTTGGATGCCTGGTCTGAAGCTTAGGAAGGTTGTCAGCACAGGTGTAACAGCTGTAGCCTTGGAGAGGAGTGTATGCCAAGTGAGGTCAAGAACAGAGCTTGAGACACCAACATTTATGGGAAAAGGAAAAGAGGAGCCTGCAAGCTTTCCCTGAAAGAGGAGAAAACAGCCAGCAGGGAATGTTGTGGCCACCAGCCCCGGAAAGACACACAGACCACCAGAACTCTCAGTGAGTTATAGGAATCACACTCTTTATTCAGCCAGCTGGGTCTGCCAGGGGTACGCAGACCCCAAATTAAGCAGCCCCGAAATGTAGAGGTACAGGGTTTTAAGCCCCAAATCCCATTCTTCAATCTGTCTGAACACAAAGGTCTATTTTTCTTCTATTCACTACCTGTCAACCCACTGGTCAGGTGTGCAAGCAGGGGTACAGAAGCAGAAAGCTTATTAGGATGTTGTTTCCATAGTGAGTAGCCTATGTTCCTATGGCGATAGCCAAACAGTAATTTCCAGCAAGTAATTAATTTTTAAACAGTAATTCTTCAGCCAACACAGGAATGGTACCCCAGATGTGGAAAGAATACTTCCAGGAGCATGTTCCACAGCAGACTGGTCCACAGTGAAGGGAATAGATTTGGGATGTGCTTCTTGGATTTGGCCAGTAGGAGTCATGAGATTGCTTCAGTCTGGGAAGGAAGATGGAATGACGAGGACTAGGCTGGGCAAGAGGGTATTAAAGGACTGAAGGTCTGTCTGGGTAGGGTGGGGTCTGGGAGTCAGTAAAGGGCTGAGACCAGACGCCCTGGGCAGAGCTGGTGTGGTGGCCGAGGGTAGGGAAGAATCTTCTCTTCCTCCCTCCCTAGCAGTTCTTTAGATCCTTTGGCTGGGGCTGTGTCCTCTTTTGAGTTGTCTTTAGATATTAATGATGGGCACAGGGAAGGAGGGTCAGGAAAGGCTTCTTGGGATAAAGGTAGGGTGTGGAGGAGGAGATTGGACTGAAGAAAAAGTAACAGAGAGCTCATCTGGGTCTGCCTTCCCTTCAGGCCTGAGGAGGAAGGAGAGCTCTTCCTCTCTACAGAGGTGTGGGCAGGGACATGGCATCTCTTGAGCCCAGCAGACAACAGACCCAAGAGAATTGTGACCCTTAGACTCAAGGTTTAGCCATTTCTGACACCCCACTCCCCCAGAAATTTCTGGGTTAGGGTGTGGCTCAAGCCAGTATCCAGAGAGAACAGGGAGATGTTTCAAGGTTACCATTAGGGGAACAGCAAAGAATGATGAGAAAAAGCCAGGCCCTTTGGAATCCCACCTCTCCCTCTGGGTAAGGAGGGGTGGTCTTGGCACAGCTATTCAAGGCCGCACACAGGCCTGGACTCCACCTTCTCCCACCTCCTCAGGCCCTGTTTGATATGCACATCAGATATGGTGCCCTTTACAAAACTGCTATTTGTACAGAAGCCCAAGGGAAGGGGAGGGAAGCAGCTTCCCCCTCTAGCCACTTCCACTTGCAGAGAGACCTGCAATTAAATACTAACCTCTAGTCACTCCACTCACTAGCTCAGAGACTTGCAAATGTGAGTGCTGATGGTTCCCCAGTTCCATACATGGTTTTGCTGGAAGATTCTCCTCAGCTCAGGCGGAAATTATCCAGCCTCTGAGCTGCCCCCACCTACCACAGTCCTCTCCAACTCAGTCCTTCCTCACCATCTCCCAGCCCTGAGCTCAGAGCGCCCATGTGGCTCCACTTAGCCCAGTCTGTGGCATATTTGTTGCAAGTCTCTATCTCTAAATATGGAGTAAGAGTCTTGAACTAGTCCATCTCCCAGCAGCTCCCATCTAAGGGTGCAAGAGAAGCTGGGGAATGGGAAATAGGCTCTGCAAGATAGGCAGAGGGCTAGGAGGAGAGTAAGTGGCTTTGGAGCAACAGCCCAGCTCAGGACCTTGATCTCAGTTTCCTGTCTATAAAGAAGCTGGTAAACCTCACAGGGCTGTGGTGCAAACTAAATGATATAAGACATGAGGTGCCCAACAGTGTTTGGCACATAGCGGGTGTTTAAAACAAGTTCCCTCCCCCTCTTCACTCTGGGGCTCTGATTAAGAAAAGGGGAAACTAGGGTTGAGGGAGAGAGCTCTCCCGGAGCCAGTGAAGCACACTGGAGTTGGAGGTTCATATCTATTCTGTTTCACCCCTGGAGAGGGAGAGGAGTGCCAGAGCCATGGGCCCCTCCAATGCTGCTTTTCTCACTGTACTCCTTGGTTTGGCCTTGGGGAGACCTCTGGGAAAGGGATTCTTCATGGGTGGAAGGTCTGGTTGGAAGGGCCTGGTGTGGGGGCACTGTCTCTGGGTCTTAAACAACCCCTTCTCCTCTCCCCCAACTCATAATCTGAATTCTATTTCTACTCCCTCCGCTGGACCATCACCATGGCAACAGTTTTCTCAGTTGCACTTCGTTTCTCCTGCAAATCTTTTTTTCCTGCCCCCTCGTTCAATCTCTTTTTCCTCCTCTATTAATCTGCATTCATACATTCTCCTTGCTCTCAGCTTTATCTCTCAGTTTCTTGCTCTCCATTTGTCCCTGCCTGCTTCTGTTCAGGCTTCTCTCTCTACAGCTTCCCTCCTGTCTCTCCTTTTTCAAGTCCGTAATAAGTTGTGACCACTAAGAGATAGAATTCAGCTCAAAGGAAGGAAAAACAGATGTTCATAAATGGAATGGGCTGCCTTGGGAAGTGGTAAGCGCCCCATTACTAGAGGTGTTCAAGAAGATGTTGATACACTGCTTGCCAGGGATATTGGCAGGGAGTTGGGCATCAGAAAGGATTTAAAATAGGTAGTTGGTCTTTGAAACTCATTCCCACCAAAATTTGTAATTTCTCCTGTTTTTGCTTTCTGTACCCCTCACTCGGCCCTCTGTGCTCCCTGTGACTGAAATCAGTTTCCTCTTTCTCCACCAGGTCTTCCTGAAGATGCAGCTGGCACTGTCTGCATCAAGTCCACATCTTTTACTTACTTATCATCTTTTATTGTTCTTTAAGTCTCCCCATCTTATGAGCTCCTGTAGGGTAGGTGCCTTGTGTTACAGGATAAAAACTTAATAATCATTGACTGTTCTCAACCTCCCTCTGTCCTGCCTCTCCTCACCCCCAAGATAATTTTATGCTTCACCTGTTGTTGGCAATCATGTCTTGGCCTGCTCAGTTCCAGGGCTTTTGTAATATCGAACTGGGAAAATAGGAGGTGAGTGATAGGACGAGAGAGGCAGAGGATGGGCAACTTTCTTTTATGTTAGGGAGAATCTGGGTAATAGGTGAAGGAAAAAGGAAAATGATGAAATCTGAGAGGTTACACCAATCTATATAGTAAGGAGATGACAGTGGTCTGTTGACTACAGAGAATAGACAGGTAGAGAAAGGGGCTGATTTAGAGTTTGCAGAGAGTAACTCAATTGCTGCAAGGTGTAACAGGCATGGTCCTAATGCTGTGGGATCCTGCAAAAAGACCTGAACATTAAAATTTCCCTCTCACCTGAGTTATATCTCTTAAAAATGTTTTCTCACCTGGGACTTCAAATTACAAATGACTTAGGGTTAGAACTCGTTATGGTTCTTGAAAGATGGAGAACATGAGGCCCAGGGAAGTTAATCGGCTTGAAGCCACAGAACAGTTTTTAGGCCTTCCTGAGACTGGGGTTATGTCTGGCCCAGGCTTTTGTTCACAATCCAGGGATGCCTTTTCAGACTGGGCCAGACAGCTACATGTATATAAATAGGGTCATGATGAGAGAGAAGGGGGCGGGGGACTGGAAGATTGGGGGTTCTGACCAATCCCTCCTCTGTTCAGAGACCTACACTAGATAAGGAAGCAAGCCTGCCTTCCCAGATTTTATGGCTTCACAGGGACGTAAGCCAGACACAAGAAGTAGTCCAATGGAAACTTAGAAGCAAGTGGTATAGTGAAGAGTTTGGACTGGGAATTAGGAGACCTGGGCATCTCTTACAGCTGTTACTCATCAGCCATATGATGAGACTTAGGGAAGTCCTTTCACCCCTATGGGCCTGTTTCTTCACCTGTGAACTTAAAAATAAAAGCTCTATAGTGATATATGTATATATATATATATATACACATACATACATACATACATACATACATACATACACACACACACACACATGTCCCGACCCGCGGGACCTAGTTATTCGCGGGCTCGAAGAGGGTCCAGCCTGAAAGAGAAACGGGCGAGAAAAAGGAGCGGAGGCAAGACAGTATTCTGATCAAGCCTCAAATTTTTTATTTTAGAGCGGGTATATTTATACAGAAGAACAAAGGGGGGCAGGACTGACTAGGCAGGGGGATACTTGTTACAATTTAATTGGTCCTTGGTTGATGGGGTTAGGGGGTACAAAGGTTAGAAGTGAAAAGAGGAACAAGGAGGAGAGGGGCTCCTTGGGCAGGTCCACAGCCATTCAGTAGGTCCTTCCTTATCCGGCGGGTATGTTAATACATTTTGTGGTTAACTATTCCCTGGAGCATTGTCTGCTCCTGCATTCTTTAGATAGCATACAGGTTTGTTAACAGCCAGGTTCTATGCCAGGGGGCTGGGCGGTCAGGATGAGGGTCTTTTGGCTCCCAACACACACACACACACACACACACACACACACACACACACACACACACACACACACACGCAGTAACTAAAGATATTCTGAGTGCTGTCCCCCAATACTCACCCCTCCCAGCACAATCTCAGAAAGGCTCTTGCCTTCAACTGATGTCAAGAGTTAAATATTTCTAGAATTCAGAACTGCCAGGTAACTTGGGCAGTGAGAAGTAGGAGGTGACTTGCCACTTTCCCAGGGTCCTTGCCTCTGATAGCCTCTTCTGGGCTTATGAACTCTGCCCTTCCTCCACATGCAGACCAGAGCTCAGAGCTAAGTGTTTTTTCTCAATATACCAAGCCTGCTATTTAATTGATCTAATAGCTATCTTCTTGGTAAAGGAGAGCCTGGAGAGAAACTCATCCAATCTTCATGTTTTACATTTGAAGACACTAAAGCCCAGAAGACAGGCCAAGGTCACATGATCTTAACTCAGACCAGCCTTTTTCCTTTTTCAGGACTTGGAGACCTAATTAGAAATGGGTTGAGAATGCAGTCTTAGATATCTTTCATAATATCTGGTCAAGATCCCTTGCTGGAATCCTGTCCTATCTTTAGACCTCCAGTGAGATATATTGTGCCTGGACAGAACCATATCTTAGGCTGGAATAAATCTCAGCTCAGACATTGTTCCCTGCAGAAAACTTTCTCAGACTCCCTAGCCCAGGACAGATGTTTCTCTAAAGTGCTCATGACACTGAACTGAAATTGCTTGTTTACTTGTTGTCTATTCCCAACTAGACTGTAGGCTCTGTGAGGGTAAGGACCACATCATCTTGCTTATCAACATGTTCCTTTTGTCTAGTTCAGTGCCTGGTATAGTGCTGGTCCTGAATCGTTTTTGAATAAATAAGTACGTGAGATTAGTCGGAGGATTCTTGTAGGAAAAAGCAAATGTTCATTCAGACATCACAGCCAACAGGACAGAATTTTCCCTGGTTGGGTCAACTGCCTATGCAAAAGAAAGTCTTAGAGGAAAATGGGAAATGAGAGGGAGGAAGGCAATTCAAAAAAAAAAAAAAAAAAAAAAAAAAGGAACCCTTCAAGATCATGGTCTTCACTAATCTAGGAGGCCTTCTGAGTAGAGGGGGGAAAGGGTCCCAGCCTGCAGGGGTAAGAGGAAATGGTTGTGAGCACTAGAATCCTTCAAGAGGGAACTTTTTATGGGGAGAAATCCAGAGAGCAGCTTGGGTGGAGAGAAAGGAAGTTGACAGGGTAGTTGTTAGGAGCTTTGAAGCCTGGCTAGAGGTTTGAATTCAGTGCTGGAGTCTGGAGGGAATGAGAGTTCTGGAAAGGTCTAGGGCACAGAAGAGAAAGGTGAGGGGCAGCTTCCTTCTATTGACCCCTTACTAGATTGAGACTTTGGGAAGACAGGGCCTATGTCTTGCTTTTACCTTTCTTCTTCCAGGTGTCTGGGCACCTGGGACCCACTTGTAGAGTCCCTAGGACAAGGATCTGGAAGTGGCTGAGGCAGCCTGCTGAGTGGGGATGGCATGGCAGAGATTGTGGGAGCTCCCTCATTCTGTCGGCCTATCTGGAGGAGTCTTTCTTCCTGGGTGCCATTCCTGCGTGAGGACTGAGCTATTTCCGAAGTCCTTTCCCCAATCTCCACCTGAACTCGCTTTTACCAGTCGGCCAAGCCAGATCTGGCCACCAGGGGGCAAACACACAGCCCTTAGGTCCATCTCCCTTCCATTCCCCACAAACCCACCTCCGCAAGAAGAGGGGTGGTGCCTCGCCTAGCTCCAGAGCCCGGTAGCTCTGTTAACCCTTTCTTGCCTAGTCTGAGGCACTTTCTTCGGGCAGTCTTACGGTATAGGGGGTGTTGCAGAGGAGAGCGGCTAGGGTGGTGAAGTTAGGGTTTCCAATCACTCAAGCCCTTGTCCCAGCTGGAGCTTGGGGAGGCTAGCATTACCTGCCTTCGTTGGGTAGTTATTTACCCCCCCCCCCAACCCCCCTGCCATTCGCTCACAGAAGGGTGAAAGAGGCCTCTGGAGGCAAGACAGGCATGGGCTGTGGTTACCTGCGCTGGGCCTCACGGGCGGGAAACTGAGGAGAATGCTGAGGCAGCCACAGGACCCAGACTTTCAGGTCCCCACAGCCTTCTATCATTCAGGACACTTTGCAATAACAGGTAATTCGGGTGGTGGTAGCAGGGTGGCCAAAGAGTGGAGTGAGAGACACAGAGGGTTGGGAAGGGCGGAGGGTAGACCATTACGATTTGGCAAAAAAGCGGACTGAACTGTGCAGCTCTCAGGTGCCCGGTTTGATGTGCCGCTCCCAGACACTAGGCAACCTTCTAGGACTCTCACCGGCCCAAGTACCGAGCGCCTTTCCCGGCTCTAAGGTGTTAAACTGTGGGTGGGAGTGGGGTAGGGAGTCCCTCCCTTCTTCCCTCTCTCACAGCGTCACCATCTTGGTGTCCACCAGGCTGGAACTTAAGGAGTTAAGTCTGCCCGCAGTCTTCGAGACCGGTGCCCGGGGAGGGGTGGAGGAGGAAAAAGAGGGGGTAGAGACGGAGAGAGAGAAGCAGACAGCTGAGAGACAGAACCAGGAACCCCCTCCCCAGGGACCTGGCCCCTGGGCCCCCAGCCGCAAAAGAGGCCCTGCCCTCCCCGGGGTCGTGCTCTCCGCCCCCGCCCCCCAGCTTTGTGTCCCCAGGAGGGTGGGCTGCAGGATATCCAGCCAAGCCTTGGCTGCTTGCTCAGTTTTTCCAAACCCTCCAGTCGGGGCAGGCAGGAGCTCTGTCAGGATAAAAGTCCCTCCCCCACTGCCCCTGCTGGTCCCCTCTCCTAACTCCCTTTTCCTGCCCCCGCACCTTCCCCAAACTTCTTCCCCTTTCCGACCCTGGTTCCTGTACTCCTTATTCCCATCTCTGTTAGCTCCCAGTTGCAGACTGGAGGGGCCAGGTGGGTTTCACAGTCCTGGAGGAGTGCTGGCAAAACCCTACTTCGCAGGCCGACCCTGAGACCTGCTGGGCGCCTGCCCGACTCCCGGCCTGGCGCCTACTCCATTCCAGGACGTGGCCTCCGGGCCACCACGGCGTCCCAGGGGCTTCCTCCCCGGAATGGAGGCGGGGCAGGGGTTGCCAGCAGAGTGGGGCAGGGGTTGCCAGCAGAGTGGGGCAGTAGGCTCTGTGCGGCTGGTGCCAGGCGCAGGGCAGGCCCGAATAGGAGCGAAATGTTCCGGGCGCTGGCACGGTCTGTCCAGCAGGTCTATTATATAATAATCACCATTTCTCAGGAAGCCAGGCGGCTGGAGTGAGCGGGGACGCCAGGATGCCCGGAAGGTCTTCCTCCAGGCCCAGGAAGGCGTCTCCACAAAGATGGGGCTGTGGGCGCGGCACAGAAGAGAGATGCTGGGAGGGTCTAGGGGCAAATGCGGGGCGCTCAGCAGTCCTGAGGCGGTCCTGCAAACCCCGCCCCCAGAACGATGACTGACAGTGCCCTGAGCCAATGCTTAAAATCGTAGTGGAGCTCCGCGTTAACCCTTTCTTGGATCCTTAGTTATTTTAGGGGATTGAGGATTGAGTCTCTTCCCAAGAACCGGATCCCTTTCAGTCCTGAATCCCTCCCACCTGCACGAGGTCGATGGAGAGTCCCAGCTGGAGGATCCTCCATTTTAGTCACTATAGGAACTAATCTCAGATAACCAGCAGTCCTATCACCATCCCCAAACCCCCAGCCCCAAAGTAAATTGTATTACAAGATGTCGTCATGTATGCACACCCTGTGATTCCAGAAACAGTCCCGCATGACGCTGGCACACCCACACTGCGCCATAAGCAAGCCCTTTCACACAGCTATACCTATGCCGACACTGCCACCGACACAGGCTGACACACCTGTGACACAGAGACACGAAAACACACGGCGGTTTCCTGAGTTCGCCAGCAGAGGGAGTTGCTCGATTCCGTCGACAGGCTGTCGGCCTCTCCCCACCGCTCCCCGGCTGCCTCGAGCTTAGCTCGGCATTCCAACCTGGAACCTAGCTGGTGGAGTGAGTCACAGCCCCACCCAGGGGAGCGCTCTCCATGGCTGCTCCACGGAACATGCCAAACACACTTGAACTTACTGTGCACCACATTTAAGAGACCCCTTGCAACACAGCCGTACTCACCCCTACAAGCATTGTGTTCTAGACCTATTAGGATCTAGGCATTATGCCAAACGGATCATAACAAGCCCATGAGTCTTATCACGCATGTAACGGGAGACCGATCCAAATAAATGGAGTGGACGCTTCCTTATAACAAGCACCCTTTTTGAGAGATAGCCCGCATGCCTTGTAGTTCATATCATACCCACAGGACCCTAAGAGAAGGGAGAGGAAATTAAATCCTACTTCCATGGATCATGTGCCCTCCTAGGCCCTGGAATATTTCACATCATCATTAACCCACTTGGGGCTTCAGTTTTCTTTTCCTTTAAGTTGGAGTAATACCTAGCTCACAGAGTTGGCAAGAGGCAACTCCTAACCCAGCATGATGCTTGGAATAGCAGGTGGGGAAGTTCTGTTGACTGGAACAAAGCATGATCAAGAGATAATGTTTATGAAAATGCTTTGTAAGTTATGATGTTAGGCACCCACAGGGATTATTACGTTATCTTCTTTCAGGGTTTGTCCCTTCTCCTGTGCTTCCCCAGACCAGTGCCCAGTGCCCAGCTTTTGGCACCATTGCCCATCGAGCCCTACTATGACCCCAGCACTTGAGTGCTGTGGGGAATATAGAAGCATAGGAAGTATGGTCTGAGCCCTTCAGAATCTTCTGGAGCAACCACCAGATTATACACACACACACACACACACACACACACACACACACACGAGAAACAAGAGAAAACATATAGGTAGTAGCCAGTTGAATGGCATAGATGTAATAGGTTAGAAGAAGGGAGGTAGGTGAGGGCTAGAGCTCTCTGTGAGGAGAAGAGAAGTCAAATAGCATGAGCAAACACGCTGGCCTGTGCTCTTCCCTTCTGAAACAGTCAATGCTTGTTATGTGTTGGTATTCATTCTGGGTGGGTGGGGCAGTGGGATACAGAAAAAGTGCCTTGGGATAAAGAGACCCAAGTTTAATCTTGGGCTTACCACTTTCTAGCTGGATAACCCTGAGTAAGTCCTTAGCTGGTGCAAAGTTCACCAGAGTAATGGTGCCGTGAAAATTTTTCTCACTGCTTTGTGGTAAACACTGAAACAACACATGTGAAATGCTTTTAAAAAGTGCTTACAGTTTCTTTTCCACTGCATCTACTCTTGTATAGGGTCTTGTGTGTGCCGAGCAGTCTGAGGTTAGGAGAGAGTTCTTTGTAGGATACGAAGGCTTCACATTCACACTTAGCATCCACTTTGAGCTGAGAACTGAGATGGAAACATTCAGTCTACGTCCTCAAGAACGTCACGGGGTACTAGGAAAGACAGATCAATAAAGGAAATGTTTAGTGCATAATGAACGTGGGTGGGTACAATGAAGAGGGGACACAGCAGTGTGTGTGTGTGTGTGTGTGTGTGTGTGCGTGTGTGCGCGCGTGCGCGAGCACAAGCGCGCGCGCGCGCGCGCGCGCCCTGGGAGTTGAGGGAGGCCAGGTATCCCGCTCCTTGCCGTGTAGATAGGAGGGTGGGGTAGGTTGTCAAACCTCTCTCCAGCATGGGACACTGTTGGTGCGTCTCCTCCCCAGTCATCGAGAATGAGCTTGGAGAGAAGGGCAGAAGCCCTTTCCCCCGCGCCCAGGAGAACCTGCCTCCCCGCTAGCCCGCCGGGCGCCTTACCGAGTCAGACCACTGGGAGGCCGGGGGAGCCAGGTTGGGCAAGGAGGCGAGCGAGATGGGGGAGCTCTTATTTTGACAGGGGCCTCTCCAGGCTCTGGTATGAAGGCAGAAGGAGGCAGCCAGACAGCCCCGATGCTTATTCAGGCTGGGGAGAGGAGCCGAGCGGAGGGGCGATCGAGGCTCCCGCGGCGCAGGGGAGCCCGGGGAGGCGGCGGCGCACGGCGGAGCCCGTGGCCGGACATGCCCCGGACTTGGGGCCGCTGCAGCACCGCCGCCGCCGGGAGCCAGCCGGCCGGACGCCCGCACACCTGGGGCCCCTGGCGCTGCACCCCCCTGGGGCTGCGACCCGGACCCTCCACGTCTGATCAACAATAAGCGCCCAGACAGCCCCCTCCCTTCCCTGTGCCCGCCGTCCCCGCGGGCCTTGGGGAAAGTGAAAGGAGGTGAAGGAAAGAAGGAAGGAAGGAAGGAAGGAAGGAAGGAAGGAAGGAAGGAAGGAAGGAAAGAAGGGAGGGAGGGAGGGAGGGAGGAGGAGCAGGAGCTCGCGTCTTGAGGTTCGGGCCGAGACCCCAGCCCCAAGCCCGGACCCGGCGGGAGTCCGGTTCTTCCGTAGCTGCCCGGCGTCCACGACCATGCTCCGCGGTTGGAAGGCAGGAACCCAGGCACCCGGCAACCCCCGGATACGCTCTCCCGGGCCAGGCTGCTATTGAGATCAAGGCGTCCAGGATCAAAAGATCATCGCCCGCCAGCCCGCCCCCCTCTGCACCTCCAGCTGGCGAGCGGGAGGACCCCAGGCTACCCACGGACTCTGACCTGGTCATGGCGTCCAGCTCCGGTCTGGCGTGAGGACCCCCGACCCGCGCGAGGTGAGGGGTGGGCTGGGGCTGAGGGCGAAAGGCAAGCCAAGCCAGAAGAGGCGCGAGGAGGGAGATCCAGTTCGAAATGGTGGGGAGAACACAGTCTGATCATCTCTTGCCCTCTGGTACGCACCCCCGAGCTGTTTAAGTGGTGGGGACGCCCCCATGGTTACTGGAGGTTACTCTTGAGATACCAATCATGTTGGCTGCCCCAGAGCACAGTGGGGAGGGCATCGGGGCAGATGGGAGACCCTGAAACCCTAGCGCAGAGAACAAGGCCGGCCTTGGGCCAGCTGGAGCAGTAACCCTGCCCTGGGGGCTTCTGGGAGATGTAGTCCCCTTCCCAGGCTCACCAACCCCTTTGGGTCTCAGCACTCACCACCCCACACTTGGTTTATGGGACCCTCCAGAAGGAGGTGCATTAGGAGTAGGAATTGCTGGGGTCACCCTCTGCCCCCAAGCACTGCCTAGGAGCAGCAGAGGCTGTGACTGGAGGAGTCTTCCTTGTCAAAGATCCTTAATGATGTGGGCTTGGCTGGGGTGAAGCAGTCACACAATTCCTTGGAGGTGGCTCTGCACTGCTAAGAAAAGGTGCCCTGCCTTGGTCCAAAGAAGCCCTTGGGAGAAGAATATGGGGAAAGAGAACTGAGGTTTAGGGCTTATTGCTTGGCTGGTGTCTGTTCTATCCCAAGGCTGCTGGAATTTGGTTTCAGCAGAGACTGAGGTCTACTCTCCCTATCTCCCTCTTGGGAACTGAGGAGAGTGTCCCTCACAGTCCGGGAATCTGGAGGATGTCTCTCTGGAACAGTAAAGCCAGGATCAACTTCTGTCTGTCTGTCCAGCTTCCTTCCTTCCGGGTTTTTCTGACACCGCCTCCTCCCTTTTTCTGTCTTGTCTGCTGTTTGGGATGTGTGTCTGTGTCTAGGGGGGAGGAGGGTTTGGTGCAGGGAGGAAGTGTAGCTCTGGGAGAGGTGAGCTGGGCATGTGACTGAGCCCTGGGAAAAGGGCTTGAAGGCCCCTTTGATCTTTGGCCTTGCTTTCCCAATCTTACCTAGGAAAGCTGTCTTTCCACTACCTGCTGTAACCCCACTGATGCCTTTAGGTAGCTCTCCAAATGAGACCTCCAGGTGGGTGGGTGGGTTTCCACTCCCTTCATTCTCCCCTCTCCTCAGCCTTTCCAGGGAGCAGCCACTTCTGGGCCTAGGCTGCCTGGCTCCTCTGCTGCCCCCTAGTACAGGCTTGGCTGCCTTCTCAGGGTTAGGACCACAATTTCGTGGCTCCAGGGGAAGAGCATGTTCAGACCATGTTTTTCTGGTGTCAGCTCTGAGGTTCCTGCTGATAGAAGCCTCAGGACAGGGTGTGGATGACAAGAAGGTAAGGGGTGGGGGGAGAGGTCTGGTGCCAGGAAAGAAAGTTCTATCTCCCCCAGGTTTTCAGGCTCCTTGGCCTTGGGGAAGAACCAGGCCTGAAGGCCAGCCTTCTGACCACCTCCCTCTAGAATTCTCTGCTTACCTGTGTTGCTTCTAATTGGGGTGGGGTAGGGGATAATGTTATAAAGGGTGCTGGTGAGAGGTAGAATACTTATAATCTTGGATCCAGAGTCACTCTTGTGCTTTGGGTAGCAGGAGCCTCATGGTTAGAATTCGGTTTCTGGAGATCCATATGGAGGCTCAAAAAGAGGCTATAATTAGTGGGGTTGAGGGTCAAGGTGGGAAGAGATTATAGAATCCTGGAGAAGAATCCGTGGTCCACAGAAATCTGGGACTGGCACAACAGTGGTAATGTGGAACATAGTGAACTTGCTTGTTGGATATATCGGGCACCTATGACAGTGTTTGGATAGTTCCTGCCTCCCATCTTTTGGATATTTGCGTTAAGCAGGAGCCCTGGGCTGGGGACTCAACTTTCATGAACAGGCAGGGTTAGCCTTCTGGGCAGAAGTCTAGTGGGTGGCAGTCAGTGTCTATTCAGCAAGGTCTGGAATGCCTGGCACCTGCTTTAGATTAAAGGAGATGCCTGCAAAGTGGGGGCGGGGGGGGGGCTGCTGCCTGCCTGTAGGGGGTGTGGCTGTGATGGAGCTCCATGGAGCCCAGGAGTGGGAAGTAAGAAAGGACCAGGGTTACCTGCATCAGCAGCTCTAGCAGGAGTGTAGGGAGCCCGCAGTCACTAGTTCTGCAGCCTCTCCTTCAGGGAGTCTAAGACAGGAGCTGGGGGTACCCCTATACTGCCTCTGGTGCCACAGGCTGAAATTTTGTCCCAGCGCCTGGGGGTAATGGTAAGGCAGAGCAGCTGCTGAGAGCCAGGGTGTCTGAGTGTCAGTCTGCCTAGGACCAAAAGAAGCCTGAAAGGAGGTGGGGATCACTTGGGGGTTCTTCTTGCCCTAATGCCATGTTTACTCTTCCTGGGACTTCTTGATTGCTTGTAGTGAGGTACCCCAAGAGCCTGGCACCCTGGGGTGATGGGGAAATGGTATCCCTTCCTTGTGCCAGGAGCCTTGGGCACTGCCCTGGGGTTGACCTAGGGGTATGGCAGCGTGGGAAAGTGGGCAGCCGTGGGAGCTAAGCGGGTACAGGCTGGGTGCCGCTGGCAGGGAGCCTCTGCCAGGCCCGCTCTCCTTGGGGTGGGGCTGGCTGTTCCAGGGACTGGCTCAACCTGTTGAGCACCTAGCTGCTCTAACTTGGCATCTGTGCCCCGGCCTGCCAGCCTGACAGCTGGCCACCCATAGCCACACTGTGAGGGCTGCCCCCCAGGGAACTGGGGAAAAGAGGCTCTGCCTGGCTAAAGGGTCAGGAGGGGGCTGGTAGAAGCTCATCCAGGGAGTGCCGAGCTCCCCCTAGGTCCTGTTCTGTAGGTACTAGAGCTCGGGCTGGAGCTAGTTGGAGGGCAAAGTAGCCAAGTAGCTAGGAGCTAAGGGGCCAGGGGAAGAAGGCTATAGCACTAGAGCTCCTGAGGTGCTGCATGTTACTTGGATGGGTGGCCCTGAAAGCAGCAGCCTGGAGTTACAGCCTGGAATTTCCTCTGCCGGGTGCCAGGGCCAGGCCTCTGGAGCCCCACCCCCTCCTGGCCTGAACTCCCCTCCCTAGGAGAGCACTGCCTACTTTCCCTAGGGGTTGGGGGAGGGGCGGTAAGGGCATTCATGCTGCTGCTCTGGGAGAAGAGGGGTGACTTTTGTATGTGGAAGTTGATTACGCTGCTTCAGTCTCCCCATGGAGAGGACAGAAGCTCTGGGTTCTCAGGTGGCTGAGTGTGTGGAAGATCCCTGATCCCTGTAGGCCCTCGCTGCCACTCCTACCCCACCTCCTCTGCTAGCCCATGGGGAAGGAGAGACAGGGTGTTACTCTGTAGGGGAGGAGGTAGTTACCTCGGCCTATGACTGGGGGTAGGGGCAGCCTCCTCTGCCTTCTTTTCCAGTTAGTGGCAAAAGCAGAGGCCCCTTCTTCTTTGCCTCCTTTCTATCCTAGGCCCTCCCTGCTTGGCCCTGGGCGCCTGACCTTCCTAACTTTGGTGTCTCTTCTAGTTCCCCTTTTCCTAGGGGCTGGGACTCCCTCTGTCCACTGCCTTCCTCCAATGAGCTGGTGGCCCTGCACTAGTCTGTCTTCCCCTCCCCCTCACTCTCCACCCCCTAGCCCCTCCCCGCCCCCAGCCTCAACTGGGAATGGCCCTGAATCCAGCATTTCCAGCATTTCGAAACCAGAATTGTTTTGAAATCCCTGAGTACTTCTCCACCCCCTCTGACTCCCATCCTTCCCTCTAGCCCAGAATTTAGTCCTCTAACCTGACTTCACGATGTGCATTGCCTGGGTGTGTATGTGTGTGAGTTCATGTGCTAGCACAGGGCTGGCCATGTGCTTACTACTGTGTGTGTGTGTGTGTGTATGTGTGTGTGTGTGTGTGTGTGTGTGTGTGTTGTTAACAGTTTGGGTGTATCTTCTGTTAGCAGTTCTGTGCACTGGCCCCTGTCTCTTGTTTCCTAATCTCTCCTGGGCCTTCTCTAGGAGTATGGAAACCTCTAAGGTCTAAGCAGCCATTCTTGGGGAGCTTGGGGTTATTTTTAGGAGGAATCTTGGATGTGTGTATTTGGGAGTTGTGTTTGTTTATCTCTCAGTTGCACATGTCTGGGAGAATCTCTGAGGAATGTGTATTCCTGGGGTTGTGTCTCTTTGATAAGTGTATGTGCATGTGTACACATACGTGCGCTCCACTTCTGTTCCTGCCTCTCTCCTCCCATGTCTGGGAACATGTCTGGGGTGTATAGTCAGTCACATGTCTTCCCTAAGCTCCCTGGGACATGGAGTCTCTGTCCTTTGATAGGGAGTTTTCCTGGAGTGGGGCCAAGCCTTCTGGCAGTTCTGTGGTCTTTGGAGAGAAAATGGTAGAGTGGGGAGACTTTGGGATAAAGTGTCCCCAGGGCTGGGCTCTGTCCCTTATGGGCACCCAACACCTTGAGGGATCCCAGTACTAACAGTCTACTCTCTTCTTGTCCTGATGATACTGTCTGTGGTGGCTGTCATAGGGGAGACCCAGTGCTTTAAAGGGCCTGGGGAAGGAAATTATCCTCCAACCTTTGGGATACTTTGCTTCATTGGGGACAAGAAACAGCTAGAAATATTAGACTTGGAAGCTGGGTGGCTAACTTAAGATTCAGAAAGGTGACTTCTCTGACTAGGGGCAGACAGCAAAACAAGACTAGACACTCATATTTCCAGTGTGAACAGAGGACAGAGGGGCCTGAAACCCTAAGGGGTGATGTGCCACCCCAGAAATGTGAAGTGTTTGGGGTGGGCCCAGCTGCCATTGTGTAGCCTTGATCCTGGGAAGTCCTTTTTGATATTTAATGTCATTCCTCTTTCTGCAGTTAGACAGTGTTCTATAGGAGGGGAGGTTGCCAGGTGGGTATTTGTTGTTGTTTTGCCAGAGCAAGGGTAGCGATGATAGCAGAGTTATGTTTGCATGGGATGCGGGCCCTGGAACTCCTGATACCTCACTATGACTCAATTTGCCACCTGGGATCTCAGGCTATAATTGAATGCTTTCCTCTAGAAGCACTTGTGGCAAATCGGTGAGGAAGAAGGGCTGGGGCAAGGGCTGCTTGTAAGACTCCAGGCCCTGTGGAGACAGCAGTGGAATGTGGGCAGAAGGATATGCTGTCCCTTTTACCACTGCCCTCCCCATGGCCTCTAGTCCTAGGACGAAGTGGGAGGAAGGGAGGGTAGAGGCACAGGTTGCTACAATGCTCAGTGACCCAGCATGGGGAGGACCTTGGCAAGGAATTTTCAGTTTGTTTCTCAATCTCTGTCTCTGAGACATGTACACACACGTCACTGTGGACACCTTCAGGAGACGAACCCAGAAAAGTCACCCAGGGGTAGGGCAGGGCAGTACCAGATGGGGCCATGTGGAACAAGTCTTATTTTGGCAGATGCTCTGCGATTGCTAGAACTACAAGTCAAGCCCAGCCAAGGCCCCTTTCCCAACTCCAGGCAGCACAGCCTGGAGAGGGTTAAGTCTGGTTGGCAGGGATACCCCACCCCCCTTCTCTCTCTCTCTCTCTCTCTCTCTCTCTCTCTCTCTCTCTCTCTCTCTCCCTCTCCCTCTCCCTCTCTCATCCCTCTCTCTCTCTCTCTCTCTCTCTCTCTCTCTCTCTCTCTCTCACACACACACACACACCCCAGTGCAGTGAGAGAGAGAGGGAAGGGTGGTTAGCAGCTTGTTCTAGTTGGCTTCTCTCCCAGAATTCTTTGGAAAAGAACTCCCCTTTGACCCCCAGTACAAACTGAGCCCAGCCACCAGCCTCCCTCCTGCCTGCCTTTAGGAGCCTCACCCAGCCCCCTCCTACTGAAATGCTGTGCTTGCCTGATTCTCTTACCTTAGGTCCTCCCAACCAGTCCTGGTCCCCACAACTTTGCATCTTCAGGGGACAAGGGGTGTAGCCAAGGAGACCACATAGGGACATAGGACCCATACCATTCTTTTCCTGAACATGGAATAACCCTGGTGGTGGCTGGTGCTGGCAGCAGAGGTCCTCATGCCTTCTCATCCATCCTTCCTCCCAGGTCCTTGGCTGTGGGAGTCTTCTGTCTGCCCCTTCTCGCTCCGTGTGGGGCTGAGCTCTGAGGGAGCTCTAAGGCATCTTCCAGTACCTTCTCCTTTCCTGCTTCCAGGATAGGGAGGGGGAGCAGTGTGGTGGGGCAGCTGGTCTGGCCTGGCTTCCAGCCAATCCACAGAAGTCCTGGAGGGGGCGGGGGTGTCCCAGTAGCTCAGAGACTTCCTGGAGCTACAGGCTGAGTGTATGTGTGTACATGTTTGTGTGGTGTGCGTGTTGGGGGTGGAACTGGTTGTGGGAGGAGCAGGGGCATAGATTGCTGGCCTGGGGCTTCTAGCTCTGACCCTCTCTCCACAGGGAGCCCCCATCCCAGACCACAACCTTGTGCCTGAGACCAGACATACATTTCTGAGGTGAGATGTCCTCTGCTGGTGTGTTTCCCCCATAGCCTCCTTGCTGATCTGTCTGCCATGGCCTCCTGCTTGGCTTTTTGTCTTGGGTGCTCTCCTCCTGGCTTTCTACCCCCTACTTCTCCTTTCATTCTCAACCCCCGCCCCCCAGGAGGGGTACTAACAGCCTTGCAACCTGGAATCTGGTAGAGTCGGGGAGGCCAGGGCAGGAAGGGTTAAAGTAACCATTCCAGTGAAGTCCAGCGCTCTTGTTAGCTGGATCTTTTCCCCAGGGTGGGAGGTGGTGAGCTCCAGCCCAATCACCCCTGGAGAGCAAGGTATGATTTCCTGGTCATCCCAAGTACTTGCTCCTCCTTGTCGCTGGCTTTGGCTTCAGCTGGCTGAGTCAAAGCTAGGGTGGCTACCAGCCACCGTAATGTGGTTTCTGTCCTGGCCCCTAGAAACACAAACTCTCTCCCTACCCTCTCCCTACCGCCACCCTCCTTTTTCCCTCCCTCTCCTCCTCCCTTACTTAGCAACAACTCCCTGAATTCACAACAAACAGACCTGTAGGCTCCCTGTCAGACTAAGGGAAAGCTGAAGGAAGCTTTGTACCAGGAGGAGGCACTTCTAGACTATTCTCAGGAGGGAGGGTCTTTTAATCCCCTCACCCTTGCTGTTGGAGACCATTACCTCTCAAGGACAGGGAGGAAGTGGTCCT
Organism: Cynopterus sphinx; assembly: GCA_030015415.1. Taxonomy (NCBI): domain Eukaryota; kingdom Metazoa; phylum Chordata; class Mammalia; order Chiroptera; family Pteropodidae; genus Cynopterus; species Cynopterus sphinx. The sequence goes on along the minus strand of CM057390.1, from coordinate 34,816,227 downwards.
GCTTCCAACTCAGGCAATGAAAAAAGTGGGGAGCTCTGATAGGTGTGGTGAGCAAGGGGGGCAGGGCTTGGACTCTACCTCACTTGACTTTTGACCTCCACCTGCAGAGTAGAAGAGGCATTAGACTCCTGCTTTTGGGCTTCTCTCAGTAGGGACCCTGTGCTGTTGTCATGGTAACTTTCCTTGCTCCCTCCCATGATTCTTAGGGATCAGGATGGGTGAGGACCTAAGGGTTTGGGGGTGACTGGGGCTGGAGGCAGCCCAAGAACTTTGCTCTTAGAGCACCAGCCAGGCTGGGCACCTGTGTTGAGGGGGTACAGAGTGGTGTCCCCTTTTCAATCTTTTCACTGGATAGGAACTGTGGCCGCTAGCTAGGACCTGGTACACATTAGGCATGGAGGGCATGTATGTGGAATGAATGAGTGATATACCCATTTATTCTTTCATCATAGAGCAGACAGCTTGATACCAGGGTGAATCTATATTGTACAATGGTTATGAAACCCAACTGCTGGAGTGTCTGGGTTCAAATCCTGACTCTTCAAACTCTTAGGCAAGTTACTGAACTTCCTTGTGCCTTATCTGTAAAATGGGGATAACAAAAGTACTTTTGCAAAAGCTGTTCTGAGGATTCAGTTAGAGAATGCAGGTGCAGTATTCAGGACAGCTTGATATTTCAGAGTAAATGCTCAGTGATGCTAGAGACCCTCCTCATTATTAATAGTCATAGCTCTTCACAGGAACTCTTGACCCTCCCAGGGGCTTTAGCAGGGGAAGAACTGAGAGGGGTAGGAGGAGTGCACATGTGTGTGCACGTGTGTGTGTGTGTATTGGGGGGGGGCTCAGGAAGAGACAACCTTGTCAGCACTCAGACTCTTAGATTCTAATACCCTTCCAAACCCACTTTCTTGCTGCCTCAGTTTCCCCATTGTTGGTGTTGGCTGAGGTCTTGATTGCAAGTTTGCCAAATAGCCTGGAGAGGTGTCTGGGGGGACTTAAGACATGGCTTCCTCCCTATCTCCCAGCATTTCTCGGGACTAAGCCCTCCTTTCCTCAAGCTGTTAGCTCAGATCAGCTTCAGCACCCCTCCCACCATCACATCCCTTGCCGCTCTGTTCTTTCACCAAGTTGAACAAGACAGTCTGTCCTTAAATGACTTAAATGGTTGCCTCCTCTCCTTCCTGGCTAAGGGGTCAAGGACCTTTCTTGGGGAGAAAAAAAAAAATAGCAGTGTGGAGCTCTGACATAGATGGCAGGGGAGAGTACTGAGTGCCGCTGGGTGGCAGGGTCTAAAGGCCCTGGGCTGGAAGTGGGATAGTGGAGGGGTTGAAGCTTGGGAATATCTGAGTGAGGAGCCAGGAGTAGACAGCAGGGATGGGCTGCCCACAAGAAGGGGAGATCTGCAGATAGGCGGTTTGGATCTTCTGAGGAGTTAAGTGTCCAGATCCTGGAGAATGTTGATTGAAATGTGGCAGATGTGCCTGGGATAACCAGGCTCCTGGGTTTGAGGCTTGGGCTTGGCTAGCAGGTACCTTCTCTGGCCTGATACCAAGAGAAGTAGGCTAGAGCCCCTGGCTCTACTCTCCACCTCCTTCTGGGACCAGAAGGGCACCACTCTTCCATGGGCCTGGGAAGTGAAGACTCAGAGTTGGCTTGGGCCCTCACTGCTGGGCTGGCTGTACTGCCTATGCCCAGCCCCTGGGGCCTGTTCCTTGGGTAGGCTGGGGCTATTTTTGGGATTGGGCCGGAGCTCTGGAGCTGGTTTCAGATGTTCCAATGTGAACAGGAGAAAATGGGAACAGATGGCTGGAGGGTTCCAATCAGTAGGTCCTGCTGGGAGCAGGTTATTTTTAGAAACTTGTTAACCCTTTTGGGGCTTATGGAGCCATTTTGAGAGGGACAATCCTGAAGAGAACAGGTCTTCTCCCCAGACCGCTAAAAAACTGTGTGTTCCAAAAAAGTAGGCTCCAGCTTCCTCCCAGCTTGAACCCAGCTGGGAGACTGCCAAAGGGTCAGCGGGGAAGAGGGGTGCCTGGTGGAGGGGATGCAGGCTACTGTTAAAAGGAAATCCCCCTTTGCTTGCCTCCTGGGGTTTTGAGACACAGACCCAAGGCTAAGAGAGTGGACAACCTCTCTTTGGGTTCAAGCCCTGTGTCTGTTTGTTTGTAAACCCAGGGATGCCCAGGGGAATGCTAGCCAAGGGAGCTGGCCTCTGTGAGGAAGGCAGAAGAAGAGCCAAGTCTTTGTACTTAGTACCATGATTGTGATGCCCATGGGCCCTGATCCTGTGGACATTCCAAGAATCAATATCTGGACAATGCCCACCTTTACCAAATGCCCTTGTATTTGGGTGCCATTCATGGGGTAAAGAAGGGACATCATGGCCAGAGGTGGTTTGTTGAGGACTGAGAAGTATGTCATAGGCATTCTGTTAGTTTCACTAATAGTATTTCTCTTTATAAATTTATTCTCATTTTGCAGAAGGGATAGGCTCTCAGAGGACCAAAGATGTGGACAAGGTCCTGTAGTTCAGAAGGGGCGGGATATGATTGGCGCCCTGTTTGCCTGACTGCAAACTCAGTTCTCATTCCTCTGCATCATTCACACTACTTGTCAGTGTCCCAAACCCAGAGGGTGAGGCTGCCAGGACATAGGCACCAGACCTCCTCAGTGAGCAGTTTTATGGAATGAGTATGGGAAAGGAGGCCTGGGGACAGGGGACCTTGCCTGTCACTGTTCTCACAATCTCCTAAGCCTTTTTGCTTGAGCGTGCCAGGACTGACACCAGAAACCCCATTTGGCCTTCCTGTCTTCCCTGCAAGAGGATCACAGGCATACATCCTGTCTCATCAGCAGTCCCCCCCTCCCCACCCCAAATCCTGGCCCACAGGCCCCTGCTTCCGCTAGGGTCATGGCAGTCTGGATGTCAATGTGGGCAGAGCCTGGGGTCCCTCCAGGTGCTGCTAGTGCCAAAAGTTTGGACCAGCAGGCAAGGCGAGGGGGCTAGGAGGATGTCTCTGTTGCTGGAACTACCTGGGGGAGAGAGCAGAGTAGCAGGCAGGCAGCCTTGGGTGAGGTCCCACCCGTGGTGGTGCAATCTGGCTGTGCCAGCAGTCTACCGCACTCCACTCCTCCCACAATGGCCCCATTGTTTCCAGCCCTCCAGGCAGTTTGGAGGAGTTTCCTAGGCCACCCCTAACCCCCACCCCCCAAACAGTGGCCAGATTAACTCCTTGGAGGACAGAGGCCAGGTGAGGGTCCACAGGTTGCTGCTGTACCCATTCCTCCCTTATGCAAATCTAAGCTTGGGGAAGTCACCGTCTACCCATGGGTACCCAGGAATAGGACACCTCCAGAGACTGGGGTCTCCCACAGGGTAGGGAGTAGCACCTAGATCCTCTTCCACCCCCAATGGGTGCAGGTGCCAAGGGGCAGGAAGTGCCAATGGGGTGGCAAGCAGAGACCAGATATATTTGGGCTGGTGGGGCTAATTCCAGCTACCACCCGCCTTCCCTACTGGCTCCTGAGCTCCTTTCCTTCCTGTGAAACCAGAGCTGGGTTGGGCCTAGCTCAGGATTTCGGTGGATTTAAAGAGGCAGCACCATCCTTGCCAGCCTGGCTTCCTCTCCCCCTCCCCAGGTAGGGTCTGGGGCAGAGAGAGGACTGGAGTGCTTCTTGCTCCTCCCTTGCCCTGGGCTAACTATTGGCCCTTGCTTCTGTTGGGGTACCAGGCTTTTGGCACTCCTCTCTCCCTGAGCTTTGGGCGGGTGGGGTGGGCGGGGGTGGGCTGTGGTTTCCTGTGTTGGCTGTTTGTGCCTGACCCAGAGTGCCCGCCGCCTGCCTGGGCTTCCTGCCCTGTCTTGTTTCCTCGTCCCTCCCCCCCCCCACCCAATGCGCCCTCTCCTCCCCCTCTCCCCTGTGGGAGGGAGCAGCCAGGGATTGGGCAGCAGACTTTGGGGACACCTCCTGCCAGGGCATGACTGTTTCCCAAGGCCTGGCCACACTGACACTGGCTGAAGGAGCCAAGTGAAGTGACCTCTGGCTTGTCTAGGCAATGCCACTTGTCCCTGCAGCCTCCTGAAGGCACAGTGAGCATCAGAATGGGTAGAATCCCCCAACAGAAACACCCTGTTCAAAGATCCTACACTTTGGGGCAGGAATTTCCATGACCCTGCAGGGCTGGTGCTGCCTGCCATTACCCTGGGGCTGCAGGTGGGTTGGGGCTGGAAACTCCCAGACAAAAATGGTTGATTTGCATGGTCTCCTTTGACAGGAGGTTGGGGGAAGTGGGGAGAGCTGCTAGGAGCCAGGGTGAGGGGAAGCAACCCCCACCAGCCTGGAAGTTCCCACACAGAGGGTCCCAGAGCAATACCTTGGTACTTAGCAGATTTCCTGCTAGGCTATGAATCCTTGACCTCCCCATCAGCTGAGTCACCACCTCCGGAAGAGGAAATGACCTGGGTGGTAGAGGAGAGCCTCTAGGGTCCAAGGAGTCCTGACACCTAGGGGAAAGGGGACTCAGGACCTTGTTGTCTTGGGGGCTGTATCTCCCTGAACCAGAGGACAGGGATTCCATCCCTGTCCTTTCAGCCATCACAATGAGTCCTAGCAGCCCATTTTCTCTCTAGAGGTGTCTGCCCTCTGCATGAGGGAGCATGGACCCTGCAAGCAGTTTTCTCACAGCCTCTTTTGGGTGATTTTGACCTGGGCAATGAGACTGGTGGGCCAGCTGGAAAACTAAGCAGAGGTTCCCAGGGTGGGGGCAGCTGGAAATAGGCAGGTTGCCACAGGTGTGTGAATGTCTTCTGTACCGGTGGCAGTTCTGTGTTGAGCAAGTAGCTGAAGGCCCTGGGCATCCATGGAAGCTTTCCTGGTCTCCCACCCCAGCCAGGGTCAGGCCCTGCTTTCCCTCCTTCACCCCTGCTCCCTAGTTGCACTGGGAGGGCAAAAGATCTCTGGGCTCTTTGTCTCAGCAGCCTCCTGGGCTCTATTCTCATGGGTATGCTCTTGGCTTTTCTTTCACTCAGGTAACTCACACCTGCTTCCTGTTGGTGAGCACATGTCCACTCCCCACCCTGCCTCCTAAGAGGGAGCCACAGCAATGTTCCCAGAGCCCCATCCCTTTCCTTTCACTCATCTCAGGGGCTCCTGGCCTGGTGCTGGGAAGTCCCCTTCACTCATTGTTAAAAACTGCACCCACCAGGAACCAGCCCTCCAGCTGTCCATCCCCTGAGGCCTTCCTGGAGACAGTATATAAGAAGGGTCTGTGGGAGCTGGGCAGACCCTGAGGGGTGGAGTGGGGGAGGTGTAAGATGGGAAAATCTTGACTCATCTGTGCTTGACTCAGCTAGCCCTCCTGCTGGGTGGGAGCAGGGCGGTGGAGTCCTAGAGAAGGCGACTCCAGGGATCTTCTGGGGTGGAGACTTGGCCAACCAGGAGACACTGGAGAGGACTAATTTTCTGACTGCTCCTTCCCAAATCATTACCGGTCCCAATATTTGAAGCTGTAAACCATAGGAGGTAGTGGCCTTTGCTTGCCCCTGCCTTCCATAAGAGGCTGGGATCAGTGCCTGGCATGTGAGAAGCTCACCTACCTAGTGCAGGCTCTCACTGGCAGTCATGACTCAGAGAGGGAACACTGCAGTGTAGGAGTGACACCACTGTAACAGGGTCTCGTTCTGGCCAGTACTGGTCACATGACCCGGGGCATGTCTCTTTCCCCAGATCTCAGTTTCCTCATTATGAAATGGGATAATAAATCTATCTATCTCCTGGGTAGGTGGTAAGTGGTTTTGGGGCCCACCACGGTGCAGGTGGGAGCCTGAGACCCATGTCAGCTGGAGGCCTGCCGTTTAGGCCAGTGCCGCCTCCAGCCCTTTCCTACCTTGGCTCTAACCCCTGTGATGCCGGAGATGGGGGCTGGCAGCAGGCTGCCTCCCAGCCAGGCCCTGGACTTTGAAACCTTCCTCCGCGGCGCCTCCGTCCTGTGGGAGTGCGCTGGAGCGGGGAGGCCAGTGTGCTTCAGCGGTTAGGTTAGGGTCAGACTCTCACAGGTTCCCAGGGGGGTCCCCTCACCCAGCGGTCCCGGCCTCGCCTCCAGCGAACCTGCAGAGTGCAGCGATAGTGTCGCCCTGGCGTTTGGCTGGGCCTGCCACCTGGACAGAACTCCAGGCCCAAGACTCCTCCCCTGCCCTGCCCTCTCCTCCGCTCCCCTGCCCCTCACCGGGAGGCCCGGGGGCGGCAGGGCAGGGGCGGTAGGGTGAAGCTTCTGTGTCTGTGTGAGTCTGTTTGTGGGTGGTGCGTCTATGGCCCGTGTGTGTTTCCCTGTGAGGACCAGGCTCAGCTTTCTCGGGCTCCCTTGGGGCCGGGCTTCAGTCTTTCTATCTGTTCAATGAGTCGACGGCGGCGCGCTCGCTTTGCCCCGGGGCGGCCCCCCGCATCCCACCCCCCGCAGCACCCCTCTGGGGCCCGCGTGGGCGCGCCTCCGGCTTCCCGGGCTCCGTGCGTGTCTTTGTCTCCCGGTCCACGTGTGAGCTGTGCGTGTGTGTGAGCCAGAGTTCGGGACGGGTGGCTCGGGAGGCCCTGCCTGGCGGCGCCCGCGCCGAGCCGAACCTGGGCCCCGGGCCGTGGGCCTGTCCGCGCGGCGCGCGCGGGGCCGCCCGTCCGCCTCCCGCTCCCAGGCTCCCCGCCTGCTGGCTGCTGCCGCTGCCTCCGCTTCGGCTCTGCTGAGGGGGGCGGGGTGGGGCGCAGGGGCGGGGGGAGGGGAGGCGCCTGCATTCTTGCGGTCTGGGAGGAATCCGAGCCAGCGTTACTGGTCTCCAGAAGGGCCCAGCTGCAGCCCCGGGGCCCCGCCAGGCCTCTCGCTGCTGGCCTGGGCCTGCTGGGATGGGCACGGGCTAGGCCTCGAGCTGGGGGCGGGGCAGGGCCCCTATCCCCGGCCCGTCCACGCTGGGGGCGCCCAGGGCGGTGCGCAGCGCGGGGGGGCTGGGAGGGGAGGGCGGGGGCGGGGCGTGAAGGGTTCCTCACCCCAGGTGAGGGGCGTGCCTGGGAGCAGGAGCCCGCCTGGCAGGGGCACCTTTGCAAATGACTTCTTTTAGTGCATTCTGCCTTTGTGGGGGGTGGGCTTGCTAGAGACTGCAAGCTTCCTGAGGGCACAGTGTGGGAAAGCTGGGAGAGGACCGGTCTCTAGGATTGAGACCCCACCTAGTAGTCCTTCTTTTCCATCCCCTCTGTACCCTAGCCAGTTCCCTAGTCTCAGGGCTGTTGGGTCCTCCCTTCTCCCCTTCCCTTTTTACACCCCCTCCCCAAGTCACAAGTTTTCTCTTTGGGGCTTGTTGCTGCAGTCCGTGCTCCAGTACCGAGTACCTGGCTGGGCCCTGGGCACACACAGGGGCCGTAGCCCCACTGTGTGTGGGAGCCATGAGGATCCTGGCTAACAAGACAAGGTGTGTGGGTGTCGTGGAGGGTGGGCTGTGTGTGTGGAGTGCGGGGAAGGGAAGGGCCCAGTGGCGATGGGGCTGAGCTGTGCTGGCTTGAAGAGGGATCCTTTCTAGGCACCTGGCTTCCAGGCCACCAGTGGGCTCAAGGGGAATCAGAATGGGAAGGACTGCCCTGAGGCAGGAGCCCACAGCCTAGTGCCTGGGTGCAGGAGACAGTAGGGAAGGGCAGTCAGCTAAGCCTGCTGTTCTAGTTCCTTCTAGACCTTTCCTCTTAAAAAAGGTTTGAGCAGAACCCCAACCCTCCCACCCCACTGTGGGATCCAGTGGCACCCTCTGGCCTTAGTCTAGCTGGGAATGGGAGCTGGAGGGGAGGGGCAGTGCCTGCCTCCCTCCTCTTCCCCAGGAGAAGCCTGCAGACAGGGCCAGGCGGCAGCAGCAGGACAGCAGAGCTGAAATAAATCTGAGCTGGTGTGGAATGAGGGGGGATAAATATCCTCTCCCGTGATGTGATCTTTCCAGAGGCTATTAATAGGTCTCCGGGGAGGGGGAGGCGGTGTGGGGAGCGGGCTGGATCTTAAAGGGCCTGCAGCTTAGGCTGCAGGAATCCTTGGCTTCCAGTGCTCCAGTCCGCTCCACACACCACTCCCCTCCCCCTTTTCTTCTCCTGCCTGCCTGCCAGGCCCTGGCCAAACCTCTTCAGGCATTCCTCCTTCTGCTCTGAGGAGCTGTCTGAACCAGTGGGTACCACACTGGTGTGCTTTTCCCTATTTCCCCAGGGGAGTGGGACTGGGGCAGGAGCAGTGACCCTCTGGTCCTCTGCCCTTTCCTTGCTGGTGTTGGGACACATGGAAGTTGAGGTTTGGGAACTTGGAAGGAATCTGAAGACCCTAGAAGAGAGGATGCTTAAGTGTTGGTCAGGTGCTAGTGTGTGTTGTAGGGGGCGGTTGCCATGGAGGCTCAGCCTGATGGATGCTGGGGCTGGGGGTGTTGGTAGATTCTGCAAACGAAAGGCCCTGGTTTTCATTTAATTGTGGGGCCTGGAGGTGAAGGGGTTGCCCATCTTCACTCCCCAAGGTGAAGGGTATCCGTCCTTGTCTGAGTAGCCATGGAAGGTGGTAGGGAATAAATGGTGGTCCTAGAATGCCACTCAGTTCCCACCTCCTGTACCATTAGATGAGGTAGGATGGGGCAATTAAAATCCAGGCATGCTAAGTCCCTAGCAAGATTAACTTTTATGTCTCTCCCACCTTCTCCCAGGTTACCCCACCCCAGGAGGAGAGAAACTCCAGGGAGCCCTCCACTGTCCCCCCGCGGCCACTGCCCCCCTGCCCCAACCAAGCCAATGCACCCAGAAAATAAGTTGACCAATCATGGCAAGACAGGGAATGGCGGGGCCCAATCCCAGCACCAGAATGTGAACCAAGGACCCACTTGCAACCTGGGCTCGAAGGGCGTGGGGGTGGGGAACCATGGGGCCAAGGCCAACCAGATCTCACCTAGCAACTCAAGTCTGAAGAACACCCAGGCAGGGGTGCCCCCTTTCGGCTCACTCAAGGGCAAAGTGAAGAGGGAACGGAGCGTGTCTGTGGACTCCGGAGAGCAGCGAGAGGCTGGCACTCCATCCCTGGATTCAGAGGCCAAAGGTACCCCATTTCCTGATCCCCAAGAGCCTAGCATGTTCCATAGTCCAAGTTTCAAACTTGCTGGGATCTTGTCTTTCTGTCTCCCTTGCCTGATCCTCATCCCCAGCTCCTCTCCAGCATTGATACAGGGCTGCCTTTCTCTTATCCTTATTTCTCTGAGTTGGGATTGGTCAAGGTGGAGATTTGCCATCCTTAGGTGCCACCCATGGAGGGGCCACACATTGTGATGGGCTTTCTGGTCAGTCTCATTCCTCTTTTGCTTTCCCATCAGAGCCCCCAGAGGGGAAGAGGGAGGTGCTCTGGGGTGAGGAACATACCCACACCTCCCAGGAACCTGCTGGTATCTGGCCTGGTGGGAGCTGCTGAGCAGGCACTGGTCTGGAGGACTAGCAGTGACTCCCCCCCCCCCCAGCCCTCCCTACTCCTAATTAGAACCAGTTGTGGTTAAGGATTATGATGTGGTGGGGGAGGGGAGACAGGCAGTGGGGCTGTAGAGAGAAATCAGAAACAAATGGTATGGTGGGGTTAAGGGCTGGCTAACTGTCCACCATAGCCTGGGCAGTGCCCTCTAGAGTGGGGCATCTAAGGAGAATGAGCCTGGGTGTGGGAGGACAGAGCCTTTGAGTACTCACTCTGACCCCTGCCTGCCTCTGTCCTGCCTGGACAGAGGTGGCACCCCGGAGTAAGCGGCGTTGTGTGCTGGAGCGGAAGCAGCCATACAGTGGGGACGAATGGTGCTCAGGACCAGACAGTGAAGAGGACGACAAGCCCATTGGGGCCACCCACAGTGAGTGCTCATGATGCCAGGGTGCTATGGCCCATGGTGCCCCAGAGGAATGTCTGCCCTGAGGAAGCTTCTCTCTCTTCAGCTAGGGCTTTAGAAGGCTGAGCCTGGGCAAGGAGCAAAGGTCAGGAGCCCAGGCCCCTTCTCTCCCATCCCACCTCTCAGACTCTGTGTGTGTTGTATGGGGGCGGTTGCCATGGAGGCTCACAGCAGTCTGACAGCTCTGCCCCTGCTTTCCAGGTACTCAGTGGCTCCCTCTTCCTAGGGAGCCAGGTTGGGTGGGGTGGACCTCAGGTGGCCTCTCCTGGCAATGCCATGAATTCCTGGCCTATGCTGCCACCTACTGGTCAGTGGAGAGAGGGCAGCCAGAATTCAGTATCACTAGGAGTGGGACAGTTGGCTGTGTTGTGCAAAGTGGTGCTAAGCCTGGGTGTGAGCTGACACTAGCTGTACCTCTGGTGCCCTTCCCTAATGTCTAATTGACTCCTGGAAAGTGCCCAGAGTGCATCACCAGGACGAAGTGTGGGTATGGGTGGATGCCCACTCATTCTTTTATTGATCAGCATGTATTTGTGCCTGATGGGGGGAAACCAGACACATCACTGCCCTTGGGACACTCATAAAAGTTATTTGGTGCTTTCTTTCAAAACTTACATCTGACTGGGGGGATAAAAAGCTTCATTCCTAAGAAACTATCCATAGAATGTTAAATTGTTGAAGGTGGGGACTTATAAAGAAGAAAGAAAAGAATATGCTGGCTACTTTACTACTTAGTAGTATTTAAGCCTTACAACAGCCTTGTGAAGAAAGTATTATTATGATGCCTATTGCAAAAGAGGAAACAGACTCAGCAGATGTTCACAGAATGAGTAGACCATGTCTGTGGAGGTGGTACATGGTCTGCATCTGTCTGGGATTTTAAAGGTCATCTGGTCCTAGGTCCCTTCCAAGGGACTGACTGGCAGTTTGTGAGCCCCTGGCTGAACCCTTCACTGATAGATGCAGGGAGGTCACTGTCTCTGAGGGCAGACTCCCTAACCTACCCCATTCATTTTATGACATTAGACTACACCACTGTAGAAACATTGGAAAACACTCGGAAATATGAAGTAGATATTGCTAACATACCATACCTAATACTAGGGCAACCACTGTTACTATTTTATTTTTACTTCCATCAGATTCTTAAAGAATTATTAATGGTGGAGCAGTATAATGTAGAGAGTCTTCAATCAGACCACCTTGGTTTATGTTTATATTGCAGATTTCCACTAATTATTTGTGTAAATATTGTGTAAACATCCTAGGTTTCCACTATGTCAGCCTTTTTTGTTTAAAAAAAAATTGAATTTGTTGGAGTGACATTGGTTAATAAGATATTAGATTTCAAGTATACAATTCAATGATGTGTCATATGTATATTGCATTTTGTATTTTCCACCCAAACTTAAATTTCCTTCCTCACCATGTATTTGACCCCCTTTACCTTTATCTGCCTCCTCCAGTGATTTCTGTTTTCCCAAAGATTTTTTAGTTTATGACTTTGTTCTAAACTTGCTATAAAATAGATTTCTTTGACTTGTCCCCCCTGTACAAGGTGGGAGTTAGTGTTTCCATTTTATAGATAATAGAACTGAGGCTTAAAGGGATGAAGTGTGTTGCTTATAAGGTCACACAGTCAGTTACTGGTGGTGGTAGCACGGAAAAATGGTTTATCATTTGATTCATCAATTTGGGCAACCTCTTTCCTTTCTCCCCTCACCTAGTCAGTGTGTATGTACACACACGCAGACCACAGCATGTGGGGCAGAGCAGGGCTAAGAGCAGGTTTTGCAATACCTGCCTGGATTCAAATCCTGGCTTTGCACTGACTGGCTGTGTCACCTCGGGAGAGTAACTTTATCCCTCCGAGACTGTTTCCTCCTTGATAAAGTGGAGGGTATAATACCTTCCTTCTAGGGATATGATGGTTAGATAGAATTGAAACTGTAATTATCTATTGGAATGCTAGGCGCACGGGAGCCTGTTTGTAAGGTCATACTTTTCGTCTCCCTTTACTCCTCATGGTCCCCACAGTTTCCATCCTGGTCAAAGACTGGTCTAGGGAAAATAAGTGTGGAAACCAGGCTAGTGAAAACACCAGATTGTGGCAACAAGTGACCCTGTGGGGACCAGCTATAAAGAAGTGAGCTTCTGTCTCTGGTTTTCTCTGGAATGGGGCAATGGGGGTGCCAGCTGGTTTTCCTTCCTAAATCTTGGCTGCTTACCTGCTTGCTTTCTCCTCTCTCATGCAGATTGTAATGTAGCAGACCCAGCCATGGCGGCCCCACAGCTGGGTCCTGGCCAAGCCGCCCAACTGCCCCTCAGTGAGACCAGCGCTCCAGGCCCCCCGCATGGGCCCCCACCTGGCCTTCGGCCTGATGCACCTGGGGGTGGGGGCGGGGGTATCCCTGGAAAGCCTCCCTCACAGTTCGTGTATGTCTTCACCACCCACCTGGCCAACACGTAAGTGCGTCAGGGCAGGCCAAGCCTGCTTCATTTACCCAGCACCCCTCAGCCTAGGATCCTGAGTGAGTGCCTATAGGGGGCCAGGGCTGGGTGAGGACAAGGGCTCACTCCCTCCTGCTTTCCTCTCTGAGCTATATGTGCCTGACCCTCCTGTGCAGGGCTGCAGAGGCAGTGCTTCAGGGCCAGGCTGACTCCATCCTCACTTACCACCAGCAGAACGTGCCCCGGGCCAAGCTCGACCAGGTGAGTGTGGTGCCTGGCCTAGGCATGGTGTCTCCATGGATAGCCAGATTGGCTGGTGCATCCACTTATCTGTCTCATGTTTTGCCTTTGTCCTCTTGCAGGCCCCCAAAGTGCCGCCTACTCCAGAACCGCTACCCCTGGGCACACCATCAGCAGGCACCCCACAGTCCCAGCCACCTCCACTGCCGCCACCGCCACCCCCAGCCCCTGGCAGTGCCCCCCCTACTCTGCCTTCTGAGGGGCCTCCTGAGGACACCAATCAGGACCTGACACCCAACTCGGTGGGAGCTGCCAGCACGGGTGGTGGGACTGGGGGTACCCACCCTAACACCCCTACAGCTGCTACCAACAACAACCCGCTGCCTTCTGGAGGAGACCCCAGCAGTACCCCTGGCCCTGCCCTGCTAGGGGAGGCCACCCCCACAGGAAATGGGCAGCGGAGCATGGTGGGCTCAGAGGGCCTGTCCAAGGAGCAGCTGGAGCATCGGGAGCGTTCCCTGCAGACACTTCGAGACATTGAGCGGCTGTTGCTCCGCAGCGGGGAGACTGAGCCCTTCATTAAGGGGCCCCCGGGAGGAGCAGGTGAGGGGGGACCACCAGCACAAGCCCCTCCTGCCCCCCAGCAGCCACCCACGGCCCCTCCCGGTGGGCTGAAGAAATATGAGGAGCCCTTGCAGTCCATGATTTCTCAGACACAGAGCCTAGGGGGCCCCCCGCTGGAGCATGAAGTGCCTGGGCACCCCCCGGGTGGGGACATGGGGCAGCAGATGAACATGATGATGCAGAGGCTGGGCCAGGACAGCTTGACGCCTGAGCAGGTGGCCTGGCGCAAGCTGCAAGAAGAGTACTACGAAGAGAAACGGCGGAAGGAGGAGCAGATTGGGCTGCATGGGGGCCGTCCTCTGCAGGACATGATGGGCATGGGGGGCATGATGGTGAGGGGGCCACCACCTCCCTACCACAGCAAGCCTGGGGATCAGTGGCCTCCCGGAATGGGTGCACAGCTGCGGGGGCCCATGGATGTCCAAGATCCCATGCAGCTTCGGGGTGGACCTCCCTTCCCTGGTCCCCGTTTCCCAGGCAACCAGATGCAACGGGTGCCTGGGTTTGGGGGCATACAGGGCATGCCCATGGAGGTGCCTATGAATGCCATGCAGAGGCCTGTGAGGCCAGGTATGGGCTGGACCGAAGACTTGCCCCCCATGGGGGGGCCCAGCAATTTTGCCCAGAATGCATTGCCATACCCAGGTGGGCAGAGTGAAGCAGAACGATTCATGACTCCTCGTGTTCGTGAGGAGCTGCTGCGGCATCAGCTGCTGGAGAAGCGGTCACTGGGCATGCAGCGCCCTCTGGGAATGGCCGGTGGCGGTGGCATGGGGCAGGGTGTGGAGATGGAGCGGATGATGCAGGCGCACCGGCAGATGGATCCGGCCATGTTCCCTGGGCAGATGGCTGGTGGCGAGGGCCTGGCAGGCACTCCCATGGGCGTAGAATTTGGTGGAGGCCGGGGCCTTCTAAGCCCCCCCATGGGACAGTCTGGGCTAAGGGAGGTGGACCCACCCATGGGACCAGGCAACCTCAACATGAACATGAATGTGAATATGAACATGAATATGAACTTGAATGTTCAGATGACCCCCCAGCAGCAGATGCTGATGTCACAGAAGATGCGGGGTCCTGGGGACATGTTGGGGCCACAGGGCCTCAGTCCTGAGGATATGGCCCGAGTGCGGGCTCAGAGCAGCAGTGGCATGATGGGCGGCCCGCAGAAGATGCTGATGCCCTCTCAATTTCCCAGCCAGGGCCAGCAGGGGTTCTCTGGGGGCCAGGGACCCTACCAAGCCCTGCCCCAGGACATGGGCAGTACCCAAGACATGTTCAGCCCTGAGCAGAACTCCATGCCCATGGGCAATGTCGGTACCACTCGGCTCAGCCACATGCCTCTGCCCCCTGCATCCAATCCTCCCGGGTCTGTGCATTCAGCTCCAAGCAGGGGGCTGAGCAGACGGCCTTCGGACCTTACCATCAGTATTAATCAGATGGGCTCGCCAGGCATGGGGCACCTGAAGTCGCCTACCCTTAGCCAGGTGCACTCACCTCTGGTCACCTCACCCACTACCAACCTGAAGTCACCCCAGACTCCCTCACAGATGGTGCCCTTGCCTTCGGCCAACCCACCAGGACCTCTCAAGTCGCCCCAGGTCCTCAGCTCCTCTCTCAGTGTCCGTTCGCCCACTGGCTCTCCCAGCAGGCTCAAGTCTCCTTCCATGGCGGTGCCTTCTCCAGGCTGGGTTGCTTCACCCAAGACAGCCATGCCCAGCCCTGGGGTTTCCCAGAACAAGCAGCCGCCTCTCAGCATGAACTCTTCTACTCTGGGCAACATAGATCAAGGTGAGTCAGCTGGGCTAGGCAACTGGGCATTGGACTCTGGCACTGGAAGTCTCAGTGTGTTCATGCTGGGGCAGGGGAGTGAGTGAAGGCATCTGTACTGGGGCCCAGAGTTGGATGGCTCTGCTTAAGGGGCAGATAATGGTGGCTGTCTGTGTGCTTTCACAGGAGCACAAGTTAATCCCCCAGGCATTTGAGGGGGTCATACATGGCATCTCCCCACTGTTTGGGGCCCTGAGGCTATAGGAACTGCTTGAAGAAAGGTGGGCTTCAGTGATCATCGGGGTGAGTCTGTGTTCAGTGAGACATCTGAATAAAGGTGTGCCTGGAGAAGTCAAGTGGAGGTTTGGTTGCTGACCTCTCCTGAGCCCCCAATGTGAACAGCCAGATTCATTTCTCCCCAGTCACCCCTGCTCTTTCTGTCTCCCTGCTTTTGTAGGTGCCCTCCCACCTAGTGGTCCCCGGAGCAGCTCATCTGCACCTCCTTCCAATCCTCCCAGCGGCCTCATGAACCCCAGCCTGCCATTCACTTCTTCCCCAGACCTCACGCCTTCCCAGAACCCTCTGTCATTGATGATGTCCCAGATGTCCAAGTATGCAATGCCCAGCTCCACCCCACTCTACCACAATGCCATCAAGACCATCGCCACCTCAGATGATGAGCTGCTGCCCGACCGGCCCCTGCTACCACCGCCACCACCACCACAGGGCTCCGGGCCAGGTGCGAGGACAGGAAGGGGGGCTGCAGGGAGAGGAACTGATGTGGGCACTGGGGTTGGGGAGAGTAGGTATGGCAAGCAGTCGCTCCTGTGGTTGTGCTGGCTTTTATGTGCCTCCAGAGGGCTCTGGGAATGGGAGTGTAATGTCCTGGGATGCAGCCGCACTCAAGTGGTCTTTCTAGCATCCGGTGAGGTGTCTGTCACAAACTGGGTCAGAACCTGGGTCTCTTGGGTTTTAACCTAAATGCCTCAAGGCCTTTCCTGCACAGCCAGGGCAGGCCAGTGTTGGAAGTCCTTGCCCTTGGTACTGGTCTGGCTAGGGAGTGGAGGAGGACTGGGTTCTGCATCCTCCCCCAACTGCATGCACATAGTTCCTCACCGCTTTTTCTCTTTCCCCATAGGGATCAGCAATAACCAGCCCAACCAGATGCACCTGAACTCAGCTGCTGCCCAGAGCCCCATGGGCATGAACCTGCCAGGCCAGCAGCCCCTGTCCCATGAGCCCCCACCTACAATGTTGCCCTCCCCTACCCCTTTGGGTTCCAACATTCCACTGCACCCCAATGCTCAGGGGACAGGAGGACCCCCTCAGAACTCAATGATGATGGCTCCAGGGGGCCCAGATACCCTGAGTGCCCCCTGTGGCCCTGTGCCCAGCTCTTCCCAGCTGATGCCCTTTCCCCCTCGGCTGCAGCAGCCCCACGGTGCCATGGCCCCCACCGGAGGCGGGGGATCTGGCCTGCAGCAGCACTACCCTTCGGGCATGCCCCTGCCCCCAGAGGACCTGCCCAGCCAGCCTCCCGGCCCCATGCCTCCCCAGCAGCACCTGATGGGCAAAGGCATGGCTGGGCGCATGGGAGATACATACCCACCGGGCGTGCTCCCTGGGGTGGCATCAGTGTTGAACGACCCCGAGCTGAGCGAGGTGATCCGGCCCACCCCGACGGGGATCCCTGAGTTCGACTTATCAAGGATTATCCCCTCTGAGAAGCCAAGCAGCACTCTCCAGTACTTCCCCAAGAGCGAGAACCAGCCCCCCAAGGCCCAGCCCCCCAATCTGCATCTTATGAACCTGCAGAACATGATGGCGGAGCAGACTTCCTCAAGGCCCCCCAACCTCCCGGGCCAACAGGGTGTCCAGCGGGGGCTCAACATGCCTATGTGCCACCCCGGACAGATGTCTTTGTTGGGCAGGACAGGTGTGCCCCCTCAGCAGGGCATGGTGCCTCACGGCCTGCACCAGGGGGTCATGTCCCCTCCACAAGGCCTCATGACCCAGCAGAATTTCATGCTGATGAAACAACGGGGTGTAGGGGGTGAGGTCTACAGCCAGCCCCCCCACATGCTCTCCCCACAGGGTTCCCTCATGGGTCCCCCACCCCAGCAGAACCTCATGGTGTCCCACCCCCTGCGACAGCGCAGCATGTCACTGGACAGCCAAATGGGCTACCTCCCTACACCAGGAAGCATGGCCAACCTGCCTTTTTAGTACTCTGCTGGGGGCTGGAACTGGGGTGATATTGCAAATATGATAACCTGAGAAGTTTTCTTTCCTCCAGTGTTGGAATGGCCTGGGTAAAGGGGTGGGGTGGAGGGTTTGGGAGGGGACTTGTGTAGGGAGTGGCATTTGTGGAAACCAGATGTGCTGACAGCTTAGTGGGAAGAGGTGGAATGGGTGGGGTACTTTGGTTTGGGGTTTGTTCCATTTTGGCCACCAGGACTGCCCCTCCCCCAAACCCCCAAGTCCTATGGAGCCTGCGTTTCCCCTCTGTCCCCCTATCTACCCTCATTCAGCGATGCTGTCAGAGTCTTGTATCACATTTTTGGGTGCCTCACGGCCTCCCAAGTATCACCTTTCTATCCTTTTCTTCTCTGTCACTGTCTCTTCATTGCTTCAGCTTTACTTTCCTCTTGGTTTCTCTGCCCCCACCAGGTTCTCTTCTCTTTTCCTGCCTCTTTCCCCTCCCTGCTGGTGTGGCTGACCCCCTCCCCCACCCTTCCCTTCCGGCAGCCGGCCGGTGGGCAGGCACTAGCCATAGCTGTAAATAGAGCACCGCGCTTCTGTGCTGGTTTTTGTGTGTGTTGTATTTCTGTGTTTTGATAGACGTCACACAAAAAAAGGATAAAAGAAACCCTTCCCCTTTTCAAATTCTTGCCCCTTCCATTCCCTTGGACCCAGGTATGTGCAGTGTGACACACCTGCCCGCTCTTTGCAGTGTCTCTGGGTCCGTAAAGGATACCATTCCAGTCCCCTCACCAAATGGTGAAATGACACAGATACCCCAAACTTAAATTTAGGTCAGACCATCAAGGCTTCTATTGGTGAGCTCCAGCAGGGCTGAGACCACCTACACCCCACAGGGGTGGCAGCCTGTCTGCTGCTGAGTGATGTGGGAAAACGTGTGCATGCATTCGTGTTTGCACTGCACAGCGACATGAGGCCCGAGGCCCTTGGCTTCCCAGCTGTGGATGTCTGGTGTCCCCTGCTGCTACACGTTAGCCAGAACTTGAAGTCCTTGGTCCCCAGTCTGGGGCGAAAGAAAGAAGAAAGGTGGAGGCTGTGTGGCCTCCTTGAATGGAGCCATGGAGGAGTGGATTGGCAGCCCACATGGTTTTGTGTCTGCTGCAGTAGCCCTTGGCCGAGTAACCTTCGGAGCCCTGACTCTTCCAGAGGCTGCCTCTTACTTTACCAAAGGAAGAAGGAAAAGGGTTTGGCGAGTCTATCCCTCCAGCCTCCACCCATTGATGGATTAAAGGACTTGTTGGACAGGGCTTAGGGGAGCATCTTACAGATTTATCTTTGCCTAACTGGCAGGGCCCCTCTGCCCAGAGCTCAAGGCTTGGTGCCCACCCAGGTGCGGTCACTGCCTACCTTTCAGCCCCAAAGACCTCCCCACCCAATTCTGGCCAGAGCTGAAGCCATAGCGACTGGGTGTTTTGACCCTGTTGGCCCCAGGAGTAAAACACTTCTTTTCTCACTTCCTTCTGAGGCTGCAGGGCTGGTGGCCTGGCAGAAAGCCTATCTGGAGCTTTTTGCACTGTGCCTCCAGGGTGAGGGGCCGTCTTTAGACAAGGTGTCTTTTGCCATGGCCCAGTCCCCAGCCTTCCTGACCTGCAGGGCCTGGTCTTGCATTGGCAGCTGTGATACAAAGGGAATTTGCCCCACTTTCCCCAGTCTGGTGCTGTCCTCAGTCCACCATCAGCCAGGTCGAGTGCTTCCTCTGGGGCTGGCTGCAGGCTCTTGCCTCCCCCAGCACCTCCCAGGCATCTGTGTGCAGGGGCTACCTGCCCTTCATCCAGCCAGGCACTTTGCTCTTTCTCAACCTGGACCCTATGCCAGTGAGCCCCCTACCCTAGACCCAAGGTTCCCCAAACTGACTAAGTGTTTCCTGCCTGGTGGAGAGAGGGGTCAGACTGCAAAGGGCCCAGTGCTCTCTCCATTCTCCCACCTCCTCCATCAGAGTAGCTTTTCAAGGTGAACTCCACAGGCCAGCCTACTTCTTCCCCGCATCCATGGCCATACCCTCAGCCATTTTGTACCATTATATAAATATATATATAAATATAAATATATAAATACAATATGTGAAGACATCCTCTTGGTTTTTATTTTGAAATAATTTTTAGGCTTGTTCCGGGGGTCTCTGTGCTGCCTGTACTGTATTGACCTGTTTTATAGGTGCCTTTTTATTAAAAAGAAAATTAAAAATCCAACCTTTTGCCTTTTTGCTTTCTTGTCTGGCTCCTACACTGCCCAGCTCGCTGTTAGATGCTGGGAGAGAAAAGGAGGACCCCAGGACTTTCCCAAAATTCTACGGTGAAGGCCCTGGGTCATAGCTCTGACTTTGCTTGTGGGGGCCTCCTAGGGAGCTTGGTTAATTGGCTTGAGTGGGAGTGGGCAACCCAGATGTGCCTTCAACAAGTCAAAGGTCCTTGCTGTCCCACTCCAGACAGACCAAAGGCTGGAGCAGAGGGAGGGAGAGCCCCCTCAGGGCAGGTGGGCCAGTGAGCAGGCAAGCGAGCGTGGAGCAGCTTCCCCTGGTTCCATCTGAGTAGTATCCTCTCAAGGGCAGGGCCCCGTTTCCTGGGGCCTGGGGACTTCCCTCCCCAGGCCTGCTTCTCACACTATCCAACCCAAGGGGATGCCTCAGGTAGCTCTTGTTGAGGTACAGAAAGACAGGGTCCCCTCCCTGGGCTTGATCTTCAGGTAGGGGTTGGATGAAAGTACCCCCAGAGGCCATTCTCTGTCCTTCTCCTCAAGGGGTCTACATATTGGTTCTGACTCTTCGCCAAGTACTTCCTCTGCTGTGATTTGGCCCCCTCTGCTGCTGGAGGAGTTTCCTCTGGCTGTGTAGCTTATGGGAAGGGCCTAGAGAGGAATGAGTTTGCCTCCTTCCCCATCAGTGCACCCCTGGCCACTGGCCAGTCTTGGAAGCTCTCCACTCTGGGCAGAGAAGACGGCTGCTGGCTCTGGTTTATATTTGTGCCTCTTTTCTCTCTGGTTGAGTTCCTCTTTCCCGGCTCAGCCTTAGTTCTTCCCTAAGACACTGGCTGGTCTCTGAGGGTACATAGAGTCTGCCCTTGATCTGTAGACCTCCCAGGGCCCAGTGACATGGAGCTGTTCCAACACCATTTTGGTCAGAGTCAGGGGCAGCTACCTGGACTGGTTCAGTCTGAGTGTCTTGCTTCATCAAGATACTGCAGGGCTGTTGGCCTGGCAGAATGTCTGTTTGTTAGGGACTGAAGTATGTTGCCAGCTGGCCTTTCCTTGGTCTTAACCTCCATTTATCCCCTGGTGCTCAGTTTCTAGCTTATTTCAGCCAGTGGGGTTAAGAGGAGAGGTGGGTAGTTGTGGAAGTCAGTGGCCCATAAAATGTCTGGAGTGTGTATTCTGGAAGGGAAATGACTTTCCATATTGACGAAGACAAGTAAAATTTCTTGAGCTTTGGATGGTTAAAATGAGAGAAGGTATGTGAAGTTTTCTCAGCCCAAGATAATGCAGATGGGCATAGATATCCTCTCCTTTCCTTTGGGCTGCTTTCCCCTCCCTGGATCCAGCCTAGCCCTGGGGTTGGAAGCTGGCAGGAATGTCCTGGAAAGAAGGGTTGATTCATCTAGCTACCCTATATGAGGACACTGGCTAAGGTGAGCTCTTAGGACCCCGGCTCCTATTGGAAGGGATTACAGCATCCACACACATCCCCTGAGGAAAGCAGAAACAGAGGGGGCTGGGACCTAGAAGGTGGTGAGGGAGGTGGCATTCTCTGACTCAGAGAGACTGCTCTTGCGCCAACTAGGAAAGAACTGGCACAGAGAAGTAGGGCCAGCACAGCCCAGCTTGGTCAGAATCCGTGACAGGTCACTACGAAACTTTACTCCAGCAAAAGTGTAGAGCATGGGATTGAGGCAGCAGTGGGCCAGGCCCAGGAATTCACTCATGGTGATAGCCACGGAGAGGTAGTCATTCATCTCACAGCTGCTGCCCATGGCCTTCAGCCTTGACAGGGTGTCCAGGAAAATGACAATGTGGTAGGGTGACCAGCAGAGAAAGAAGACACCTGTCACCAGGATGGCCACCCTGACTGCCTTCTGCCGCTGAGGACGCCTCTGGGCCTGGCACAGCCTGTGTACCACCCCTACATAGCACCAGCCCATTACCAGCATTGGCAGCAGGAATCCTCCAAAATGGTAGAGGAAGCGGGAGGTGAACCAGGCATTGGTTTCAGCTTGGTTTTCTTGGGAAAAGGTGCAGCGTGGCAGAGAGTCATTGTGATGGGGTTGGCTGACCTTGGCGAAGAGAATCTCTGGCAAGGCAAAGAAGAAGCCTGCCAGCCAGATGACTGCACAGGTGATGTGGATGGAGAGGAGGCGACGGTGGCGGTAGGCATGGACGGCATGGACGATGGCCAGGTAGCGGTCCACAGCGATGCAGGCTAGGAGTAGGCTGCTGCAGTAGAAGTTGATCTTGTACAGAGCAATCACAGTTTTGCAGAGGAAGGTGCCCAGGACCCAGCCCACAGAGCCCTCAGCCACAGCGAAGGGCAGGATGAAGACCAGCAGGAGGTCAGCCACCGCCAAGTGGAACAGGAAGGTCTCAGTGGAGCTGCGCGTCTGCCGGTGCCGCTCCAGGATCACCAGCACCAGGATGTTGCCCATCATACCCAGGAGGAAGATGAGGCCATAAGCCACGGGCATGAATATGGCCTTAAAGGAGGTCAGAAGAGGCCCCTCGACTGTGGAGCAGATGTAATTTTCCACTGGGGATGTCTCTGTGCTGTCTCTGTAGTTACTTAACTCCTTGTACTGTAAGGACAGGGGATAGGAGATCAGAGAACTGAGGACCTGTCTTGCCTCTTGGAGAGGACCCTGACTCCTTCATATATTTTCCTATCCCCAGGCTAACAGCTTTGGTTCCTGTCCTTCCTATATGTCCCGCTGACCAAATCCCAATTTCCCTTTGTGTGTCCTTGAACAAATCACTTTGCCTTTTCCAACTTCAATTTTCATCTGTAGAAGGGACTAATTCCTCATAGGGTAGTGATGAAGATGAAAGGAGACATATGGTGTGGACATGCTTCAGAAACTCTAAAGGGCTATGCACTTGTAACTGATTTGGTTTTCGTGTGTCCTCAGGTATGGAAGGCTGCAGGCTCAGGGCCTGGAATTGGGACTTCAGTTTGAGAAAGGCTCTAGTTGGGACAAGGAGACGTCTGTTCCAGTTATGAGCAGAACGCTGGGTACTAAAACCTAGGATCCCGCTGATGGTCTGGGTGCTGATGTGGCCTGCTGGCTTCCTCTTGACTTGTCCCCTTATTCCTGTCTCTCTTCATTATAACTGAAACAACAGCAATAGCCTCCCGTTTTATTTCATCCACACAACAGGCTCAAGGTATTTAATCTTCCTATTTTCCCAAGGTGTCTCACTAAAGATCAGGTCTATTTGAAGCCAGAGCTAATACTTAAACCACTAGGCAGCAGTGTCTGGGCTTCCCTCTCTGCAACTTCCCTCCCATCACTAACAAACTCCCTGCCCTGCTTCCTTCTCTGCTGACAGCAAGGAGAGCTTCAGAAGCAGAAAGCCCAGAGGCAGAAGGAATTGAGGGAGACCAGATACAGGGTCAGGGAAAGAACCTCGTTCCAAGTGAAAGGGATGTGCTGACTCTGTCTCCGGAAGCTCCCTCCTCTCCAGCCCCTTCTCCGCCCCGCCCCCCGCGGCCCCCATCATCCCCGCCCCCAGCACTTTGGTTGTTTACCCAGCTAACCGCAAAGGAAGACATCAGTGCCTGTTTTCATATCTTTCACTCACAGCTGTACCCCTGCACCTGCTCCTCCTCACTTCCCAGCTCTGTTCTTCCTACCTCCCCTAATTAATCCCTCCCTACGGCACTTCAAAACCAATTACAACCAAGTAATGTGGGTTCAAAAAGACACTTCTATAACCTATGAGCCCAGGGAGGGAGAGGATGGGAGAAGGTACTCTGCATCCTAGCTCGGGGTGATCTCACAATGACTTCCTTTCAGGAGAATGAGGGTCTTGCACAAGCAAGGGTGGTTGCAGTGGCACAAAGGGGCCCCGGGTAGTGGCTGGCAGACCTATTCCCTAACCTGGGTCTTTTTTTCTGGTCCCTGGTCCAGGTTGTTCTGGGAAAAAGGGGTGAGGGAATACATTAGTACAATGGCAGAGCCATCTACCCACCCCTCACCTCAGCATTCCTCTGTTATCACCTCAGTCTAGCCCTTCTTCCCTAATGCTCAGGACTGCTGTCTCTCTATGGGTCTCCACTCTTGTTCCTCTCCTACACAGAGGGCAGATGAGTTCTCCAAACCACAATTCCCCATCACATCAGTGTCCTTGACTGGTTCCAGGTTTACTTATAAACAGTGCTTTTCTTTTGTCTTTTTTTTTTTTTTCTAATTTCACATAGAATAGCAAAGCCAATTACAAGAAAAAGTCATGTTTGTGAGAATGTTCATCAACAAAAGATTCACATAAGCCAACTTCAGTGCATTCACAAAATACAATGCAGTATTAAAAAAGAAATGAGGTTCATCTGTATGTTTTCTTAGAAAAAGATGCTTAACCCATATTGCTAAATTTCAGAACCAGTTGAAGGGCATCCCTGCAGTACGATTTCATGGACTTCCTTCACTAGGGCTGTGGCTGGGGCAGAGGAAGGGGAGTCAGGCTCTAGTCTTCCCTCCTTGCCTTTAAATTAGAGTTCTCCACTCTTGTCTCACGAGGTGTTTTACAGAAAAGCTTTTGGATAAGGAAATGGTTCTCTTTCATTTGAAAACCCTGGACTTGTAGGCAGAAGTCTAATTGTCCCCAAAGGGCCTTTAAATCTCTATGCCTCTGAACTTTCAAATCTCATCTTCTATTTTATGGCTTTAGGCACCCTATCCTCCAGGTTTATCATTCTACTGGCTGTCCATCCTCAACACCCCAGCACATTCTGACATCCTAGTCTTCAAAATTTTGCTCAAACTCTTCCTTTTGCAGAACAGTCCCCTAAATTTGCCTATTTCATTCCTATGCTTCCTTCAAGGCCCCACTCAGCCCCATCCTCCTATGTCATTCCTAGCTCTTCCACTTGGAATCATGTTCTCTCTTCTTATATTATGTGTGCCTTTATTACAGAACTCAGGGTTGGGGTGTCCATTTCTTCACTAGCTGGTGAGCTCTTGGAAGCAGGCCTTCTATGTCCCCCTTACAATGCCACGTGTTTTACACATGAGGTACATGCATCAAATGTGTGCTGGTCTGCTCCGAGAGCAGTTTCCCAAGGGGCCCCTGTATTCTGGGAGTTTAGGCAAGTCTCTTTTTGTGCCTCAGTGAATACTCAGATACTCTTTTCACCCTTCTTCAGTTCCTGCCTCCTCTCAATGCCCTTGACAGCCTAGAGCCTATCTTGGTTTTCTCTCCGTATTCCTCTCTGCATTTCCTGTATCGCCATTGAATATAATAACAATTTGATTCATACTGAATTCAGCAGGAGTTAAAGTGGGGAAAACAGTGAGATAGGCAGTCTTCATGCAGAGCAAAACAATTCAGAGGATGGAGAGATACAAGTCTTGGGATAGTCAGTGGGGCTGGACTCTGCCTACCTTGGCAGTGGTGGGGGCTTGGCTCTGCCACTACCTGTTGAAGGGCTTAGGTGCAGCTAGTCTGTCTAGCCAGAAGGCCTTAATGAGAACCACTAAAGTCCTTACTCTCTAAAGCATCCAGATTGGTTTATTTCTCATTTCAAGCCAATGCAGTGAGATGTGTCTCCAGGACCCTAGAGCCCACATCTCCTGAGAATTGAAGTTTAGAGGAGGGGTTGGGGTGGGGGACTGTCTCATCCTCCCTGACAAGAAGAATTTATTTGGCAAAGTACTCAGGCAGAACGAAGAAGATGAGAGGAAGCTGTTTTGAGGGGTGCTGAGAGTTGGCAGTACATCTCAGCAGGAGGTGTCAAACAGACGTTTTTGGGGGCTTGGGAGTGGCACATGTTAAAGCCACTTCCCACACCTGGGGGAACAGGCACCCCCACCATTCCCCAAACCAAGGAAGGTTGGTTCTGGCCTGGTGGGAAGATAAGGAATCAGAAACCCTGAACACCATGAGGAGTAGGGTGCAGAAGGACGCTCTCCAAGACTCTTGCCCAAAGGGAGCACAATGTGGACAGTCTTGCTGAGTGGTAACTAAAGGCCTTCGTGTGAGCACACACACGCTCTGACAGCAGTGTGTACTCTACATAGACACAGACTTGCCAGGCAAGGTCATGACAGTGTGTGGTACAGGCAGTGGACTACAGCTTACACAGAGGCCAGGGAACTGTGCACAGAGGAGCTAAGAAAACATGATGACCTGGAAGGAGCTGAGTACTGAGCCAGCAATACAGATAGAAAATTGCTCTGAGCACTGGGGATGGGCCAGGAAAGGGGCTAGAACATTCTATGTGCTGGTTTTGAGGGAGGATGGGGAGAAGAAGAGATTGAAATGCTTGGTCATGGTGGGATTACAAATGTTACTTTTCTCCTTCTTTCTCTTCTTCCTTCTGACCCTCCCTTCCTTCTATCCTCTGGAGTCACTGTAGGACCCAGGCCCCTCCCTGTATAATTAAATTCTCCTTGCCCCGTCTGACTCCAAATAATGAGGCTATCTCACTGCCCTTCACTGGCCAGTGTAAACCCAGCAAACATTTGCTGACTGGGATTCTCTGTCAGAAAGTGGTGCAGGGTTGTCTGTCTTGGATCCTCTCCTCTTACACTCTCCACCTTATCTTGGATGACATGGCTAGAGAATACTTTTGGACAATGCAGAGTTCTCCACAATCTGGAATTGCGAGCTCAAACTGACCAGTTGAAATTGATAGGGAAAAATATAGAGAGCTAGCTCAGATTTAAAGCTTCAACTGTCTGGTGACAAATTAGGGAAGATCTGCCTTAATGACAGTTAACGAGAAGGACCTGAGAGTTCGTTGAGTGCAAGTTTAAGATGAGTCAACTGGGTGACGTGGCTACCAAAAGGGCTACTATTACCTTACTCTAGGTGAACAGAAGCCTGTAGGTGGGCATCTGGCACAAACCTGATTTGTTTGGTCTGGATAAGGGTGACCAGTTTTCTGAGTCGTCTGAAAATCCCCACCTTGGGAGGATGTTTTCAGCTACTGGGGTGTAGAGTCTAGGGAAGGGAAGACTTGAACCCTGGAGAACTATGTTCTTCAAGGATTGGCAAGAGCCCTAATGGGTAAGAGGGCAGGCTGGGCTTATTGTGTGAGGTTCTAGAGGGCATACCAGGAGGAATTGGAGAGGTTGGGGCTAGGGGTGTTTCAGTTAGAGGAGAAAGAACAATAAGTTGGGGACCTTGGGAGAAAGAAGAATGTTTGAGCCCCAGTGTGTGGGAAGGGAAAGGAGGTTGGGCCCTGCCCTTAAACACCCTGCTCCCAGCTCCCAGATGCTCAGGTTTTCTGACTGTCATGTCCTGCCCAGGTCTGAGCTGTTTCACAGCATGATCTTCATGAAGCTCAACACCTGGATGGGAGCCATTTTCTTCTCTCATTTGTCTGTCCTGTAGCCAGTGACTGCCCCAGCCTGACTTTGCTACTTAGACCCAAGGAAGGAGGCATGGATGCTGAGTGTATAGCTCAGGACTCATAGCTGCGGAACCCCAGGACTCCAGAGGCCTGAGTCATACTGGCTGCAGGAGATGGCTGCACACAGATGCAGATCATTGCTCTGGCCACAGAGAGCACACATGGGTTCCATCTCCTTTAATGTCTCTGTCTGGATATTCCCAGCCAAGAGTCAGGAGCTGTAAATGGGGCTAGCCAGGGCATTTCTCTCATCTTATCCTTCAGTGGCTTGAGGAGTACAGGATTCTGGAGGAATGAGACTGGACTAAGGGTGAGGGTGGAGGTCTGTATTTCTCACTCTTCCTTTGGAGGGCTACACTCCCAAAAGACCATCTGAAACTCTGGCTTGCCATTTATCACATTTTTTTCCTTTCCTCACCCCTATCCTTCAGGAGTGAGTGTGCCAAACCCCTGTTTCATCTCTACCCAAGGGTTTTGGCTATTAGGAACGTGAGAGTACTCTGGATGTGGTTTTGGGGGGGAGGCTTTAAACTACCCCTACCTCTACACTGAGTCTTTAGGTTTAAGGGGGTCCAAATCAATTTGATTTGGAGACAGAGTCACTCAGTCTGAAGAACAAGTAAGATGTCTTCTAGGTGTGTACAGCAATCTCTTGAAACCAACTCCTGGCAACTACCATTCTGAAATATTTTGTCCCATTATTCCTGAAAGAAGACTCATTCCTGTGTCCTAATTCTTAGTGTCAGATCCATGGCCACTTTTTATGCTATTGTGCCAGAGTAGACCAGCCTGTCTGTGGCTTCAAGGAAGGCAAGAGAGTTCCTATGGTCTGTGTGCCTGAGCCCAGATTTGCCAACCCCTCCCCAGGCTGGCCCTGTGTCTCTCTCTAAACTCTGACCCCTTACACCCAGTTGGGGCCTCCTCCACAGGGGTTCTTCTGGGACTTTTAACCTGGTGGTGGTAGGGGGTATATCCTACCCTGCCCTAAGATAAAGCCCAGAAGAGCCTAAGCTGGTTTTAGTTCCTCTTCTTCATACCTCCTTGATGAAATGAGATGGTACATGTGGATGGACTTTGTATCTTGTGATGTTCTAATTACACTGAAGTCATAGTTTATGGGGGTCATCACTGGGGAGGGATCAGGGGAAGCCAGGTCCTGGAAATGTACCAGTTTCTCCCTGGTACATTAGTTGCTTTCCTTCACGGCTGATTTGCAAGGTGGAGTTGGAGGTGCAGTTTATGACTGGCCCCTGTAGGTGCCCTAGTCCCTGGTTCTGTCAAGAGGAGGCTCCATGCTCTCAGATCAAAATTCCTATGGACAGAGGCTTTTCTAGATTTGCTTAGATCTGCCTTCCCATCAGAAAGGGTCCCTAGCATGCTCACACCAAGGACCTAGCTCCTTGTTCCTTATATTTAGCCATCTAGTTTTTTCTGTTTGGGTCCTCAATTCATGGGAATTGGCAGCCCATCTTAAGAAAATGGACATTTTAAGTGGCTAGAATTGATCTTAGAATTCAAGAAGAGACAGGAAAGACAGGATGACCAACACTTGGCTATGGTCAAGAGCCCCCAGTTCTTAACCCAACAATGGAGTGTAGAAACCAGTGTTCTAGGAGTGAACCAATACGTGGGTTTAGACAAGGACAAGGAGGGGAACAGGAAGCAAAAAGAATAGAAGCTAGATTAACTCCAGAGAGAAATGGTGAGCTAAGACCTTTGACACATCATAAATCAATAAATACTTATTGAGAAGATACTACATGCAAGACTCTTCTGCCACCCCAGAGCCTCTGTGCTGTGAGACACTGTTAGGGAGACCATCAGCACTGCTCAAGGCCCTGCTGTGAGTGGGTGGGGATAGAGAGAGAGGGTCTGTGCTTCTGAGGGGGAAATAGCCCTAGAGAGAGAGAGTATACAGAAGGTAGGTAAAGGTGGGACAAGGCAATGGAAGCTGGCTGAAAAAGAGCTTCAGAGCCCAGATGGTCCCAGGACTCTTGGGCTTCAGGCTAACCCCTAATTGAGGGCACAGTGGGATGCTTGGTTCAAGACCCCTTATTTGGTGTGTGACATGAAACAAAGGTATATTTTCTTTGATATATGGGACATGCCATGCTGTCTCCCTGCCCCCAGCCACCACCTGTCTCTAGTAGGTCATGCACTGGAGTAAGACATGCAGTTCAGGGAAATTCTTGAGGTTTCTCGGAAGCCAGGACCAGCCAAGTCTGAGGTAGGTTACTGTGATATCCAACTGGGTCAGGGCTCGTGGTCAGCTTGAAGCTGTGGGCAGAAGGAGACACCCAGTAAACTAATCGGGTGAAGCCAGGGGCCAGGACAGGGACCAGGGTGGGAGCATATTACTTTGTCAGCATAATGGGGTTTTAGTCTGATTTGGAGTAGTGCCCAGACTCTGCAATTAGATTCATGGCCTGCTTTATGGGTGTGTGACCCAGACAGTCATGCAGCATGCTGCACTTAGATGAACCCCACACTTAGTTTAGTGCTTAGCTGTTGCTCTCATGAAATTATCAATTTTTGAAGAAGGGGTCTTGGATTTTCATTTTGCATTGGGTCTCACAAATTATGCAGCAGGTCTGATTAGGCTGATGGTTCTATTTCTGCTTTTATCTGGGGATTGGATCTGAGAGATCAGTCATTGGATAATTAGCCATTTCCCTCACCTTTTTCTCCCACTGTTCTACTTACATTTCCAAACCTTAGGATCTGGGCAAGTGAGAGGCAGACTTTTCCAGGCAAGTCTGAGAACACGGTTCATGGAATTACAATATAGACTCCAGCCGGGGGAGATGGAGGGAGTTGGAGAACATCTCAGGGTGAGTTTAAGGTCAGGAGAGCTGGTGGCTACAGGAGAAAAGGTTTGGATCCTTCATGATCCAGCTCAAAGTGCAGCTCAGAGAGTGGTCTTTTCCCTAGAAGGGCCATTGACCACAGGAGAAAGAAGAAAAGACCACAAAGAAGTTCCCAGAATATCCTTAAAACAGTCCTCTGCTGCCTGTAAACAGGAGCCCTGATATCTTTGGTTGAATGCTCCCCACATACATCTTTTGAGAGCCCAGTGACAGCCAAGCCAACTGCTTCATGGGAGAGACTTGGGTGAGGAGCAGAGTGATGCTAGGAACATTTTCTTAGCCACCCAAAAGTTCCTTTTCTTTAGAGATTTTAGTCCTTTGAGGGAGGCCACAACATGTTCTAAAACATTTCTAGGACTAACAGAGTCCTCTAACCAACTTGGCACAACCTGCTCCCTTACTCCAATCCACTGGGATCCTTTGCTGACCACCTGGTCTCACACTTTTTCAGTTCAGCATGTAATCATTGTCTAAGAGCTTCTGGTGAGTACTTTTTTTTCCTTCTTGGTTAGACCATAAGACAAACTTGAAGGCCAAGACCAGGTCCTAAACTTCTCCTTCTAACACAGAATGTAGTGCCTTAATGATATAATCATATAGCAAGAGATAAATAAATATACATTGATTAGTTAGCTAGCAAAATCAACCTCCTGACATTAAGAAAACCTCCAAAGTACTTTCCCGTCTAGCCCTTTATTCCAGCCCTAATTGATAAGGAGAGAATGGAGAGGCAAAGTGACTTGTTTCAAGTCACATAGCAAGTTAGGGAGAATGCAGAACCTGAACCTGTACTTCCAACTCCCTCTAAAGAGTGTCTGTTTAAGGCAATAAATCTGCTTATCTGTTTCCTTCATGGAATAGAAAATACAGTCTTAAAAGGCAGGTGTCAACGCGCCTGTCTGCATTCTGCTGGTCTGGAGTGGAAGGGAACGCCACAGCTATCCTTTCTTCCTTGGGCCCTCAGCCCATCATATTTAAAATTCCAAGTAGGGTCTGGGGAACCATGAGCTATCTGTTTCTACTTACCAAGTCCTCCAGGCTGTCATTCATGAGGTCCATGTCCAGGGTTAAGGGGTAGTTCATAGTTGTAGCTGTATGTCTCCAGACTGGTCAGTCACCATCTGATGTTGAAAGACTCTCCGCCTGCTACCTATAGAGAGGTGGCAGCCATCAGCTGCAAATTTAAACAAATGAGCTGTGTGCTGTCTCCTGGGGCTGTGTAGGTCCCACTGCCTGCCTCACAACTCATCACTTTTTTTTTCCACTGGGTCTTTTCTGTTTTTTTTTTTTTTGTAAAGAAAAAGGGAAAATCCCCATAGCTTCAGTGCTAGTCAAGCATTTCAGCTTCTTTCCTGGCAATAGTCTCATTTGGGGCTTGTGACTGATTTCAAGGCTGCCTGTCACTTCTCCCTGTACCTCCATCAGCCTTCCAATAAGGGAGTTGTACCTTGTAGTGAAAACCACACAATCAAGTGAGGCAATGAGAAAAACTCCACATAGAAAGGGAACAGAAGAGCCTTTCCAGGACCACTCCTCCAATCCATCTCCATCTTTTTTGCCACTAGGGTGACCAATCATCCATTTTGCCCTGGACCAAGGGTCCATTCTCTTGGGAAACCCCTCAGACCCAGGAAAACTGGGACACTTAGCTACCCCAATGCTACCATCTTTTTGTCCAGGCTATGGCAAAATCCCCTCCCTTTTTAGCTCAGAAGAAATACGTTAGAAATTTTCAAAGGGAACAACACTAAAACATTACTGGAAGTCAAAAATGAAATACCCAAATTACCGAGCACAAAAACATAAACAGTTGCAGAGACATTTTCTGACTCAAAAATAATAATGTTCTAGCTACAAATTAACTTGGTTGGCACATAAATTATTAAAATCATAGACTGACTACCCAGGTAGAGTAGATTTTTTACACAGGAGGACACTAAGGCCCAGAGAGAGAAAGTTAGGTTTCCAGGATCCACAGCTAACTAGTGGCAGAGTTGGGGCTTGAAGCCATGTTTCCGAACTCCAGTGTTTTCTCTATACACCAGGCTGCCGCTCTTACAGACTTATGTATCTTCTCTCCTTTCCCTCAACTCTGCCCTGTCCAAAGACTCCTTCCTTTAAGAAGCCCTTTGTAGTTATTGATCAGTTTCCCCTCAAGTCTCATCTTTGTGTCTTTTCTCTCTTGATTTACAAACAATGACTGCATGCACAGAGGTGCCCACACATGACCTGCTGTTCATTGCCCTACCTCAAACCTTGTGATCATTTCCCCCTCCCAGCCAAATTATCATTCACTGAGATTCTACTCTTTTTAGTGCCCTCTCTTGCCTTTCCCTCTTTCTCTCCTACATACCTTGCTTATAACCTTCCCTTCATTCTATTTATGCTGTTGGGGTTTTTCTTTCCTCTCTTTATTCACTTCTTTCAGCAACTGCTTTTAAGGAGGAAGACTCCCAAGACAAGGGTGGGAGTTTCTCTCCTACACTTGCAGTCCTGAAACCTCTGGGAGGAAGTGGCCCCAGTGTTTCTTGTGTTCCAAGCTTTCTCTGCACTCCCTTTTCTTTCAGCTAGTCCAACATCACCACCCTTCCAATCCATTGATATATTCAACTTTGCTATCTAAGGACATTGATCAGAAAGGAATGTAGTATATAGAATCATATAGGCATTGGAAGGGAATTTGGAAGAGAAACCAAGCCATCCTCACTCCCCTTCTCTTGCCCTCAGCAAATGCAAGATTCTTGTCACTACATCCTTATCAGATGGTCAACCAGTATTGGACAAACATCACCAAGGGTGAGAAACTTGTTCCTTTCAAGAGATTGTGTTTTAATGTAAGATGTTTTAATCATTAGCAATTTATCCCTCATGCTGAGTCAAAATATGTCTCCCTGTAACTCATCCCCAGAGATCCTGGCTCTGCTTTCTGTCCAGACTGTCTAGCTCCTCTTCCAGAAAGTACCCTCTAAAGACAGATATCACATCCTGATTGATCTTCTCCAAAATACACATTTCTGGTGTCTTAAACCAGTCTTCAAAAGACATGGCTTCTGGGTCTCTCATCAGCCTGTTCTTTGACCTCTGGGTGATTTCTGGTTAATGGTCTACATATTGTCTAAATAGGACAAAATGTAGAAAGATAAGAGTTTCCTGGTTCAAGACTGTACTTATACAACTGATACTAAAACGTTTTTTTCTGTGGGCTCCCACTTTCCTTCATAACATACCCAGCAAATTTCATTTTGATGGTTCTAGTTTGTCATCTCAGCTTATAAAGTGAAACTTTTGAAATCCTGAGTCAGTCATCTGAAAGCGTGGTGATGACTTAGATAAGCATGCCATGCTTGGGTTTACCTGAGTCCTGATGGAAAATATTGACAGGACAATGTCAAAAACAGAACCCTGCTTCATGCCATTAGACCTACTATTCTCAAAGGTCAGGGGAGACTTCATGGAAGAAGTAGAACATGAGCTGGATGTTGAAGGTTTGGATAGAGTGAAGAGCTAATGTGCCTGGAGGGGAGAGTGTATGGTAGGGGATGGGAGATAATGAGGAATACATGAGAAAATGTGTGGAAAGAGTTACTCAAGATGTGGGGTGTGTGGTTATGGTAGTGATGATGATTATGATGATGTTGGAGGGTGGGCAGCAGGAAGAGGTTGGCGTATGCATCAGAGAAGGTAAAAATTGCTCTGTGGCTTTCTCCTCTCCTATTCCCACAGTTGTCCATTTTTCTTGCTGTGTTTCAGACCCAGAAGAGAGGTTTGGAAGGAGGCTCAGGACTATTTCTCAGTAGTAGAAGGAACACTGGCTATGGCAGTAGTTTCAGCTGTTATGGTGTGGAGCAGTGAGGCATCTATTGCTTCTCAGTGGCTGACTTGAGTTTTATGGAGCAGAAGAACCTATGACTCTCACCTGAACTCTCCAGTCCCTCAACTTTTGGGTGCTTCTCGTATCATGGACCTATTCAGATATCCCTTTCTGTCTCTTGAGAGCTGGTACATGCCACAGGTTCCTAAGGCCCACTTGTCCCAGGCACTGAACTTTTATGGTCAATTCAGTTTGCCCAAATGGGTAAGTACCTTTTGACCATGAGTTCTAATATTGCCTTAGAAGATTCAGAGAGTAACTGCTTCTGTAACCATTATGCCATACATCTGAAACTAATGTAATATTGAACATCAATTGTAATTAAAAAATGAAAAAGATGATCTTAAGATTTTCAAATCTAAAAGCCAGACTAGCCCCCCACCCCTGCCCCAGGATACAGGAGGCAATGCCTAGACTGTTATCCCTTGACTTGAAAAATGAGAAGGCAGGGGTCCCACCTGTGTGTGACCATGAGATGGAGAGGATGCTTCCAGGTGAGGCAGCCCAAAATTTATTTCAGTATGCAACTTGTTTATATTTCTACCAATTCCCACCCTATGAAACAGCCTGCGGCTGAATTGATTTCCAAACTTCTCATCAAAATGACCAATGGTGGTTCTACCAAGAGTAAATTTGTGTCTGCCTTAGGTGGATGACTGCTTAGCATCAGCTCAGGTAGATTTTTCTCAGTAATTTTACTGCACAGTTTATAGATTACATTAAATTTCTATTGATTCCAGATACTAGATATAATCACTTGTGTTGGAGTTCATTTCCCCACATTCTACAGAAAAATTAAGTTGTTCCATAGAGTGTTGGGGTGCACAGAATGGGTTGGGGCTTTCCCCCCTATTTTTTTCACTAACCAAGTCTCTCTCTGACTTGGGCAGAGGTCTTTTTCTCTTCTTTCTCTGAGTCTTTCACAACTGTTCAGACCAGAGCTCCACAGATCTCCCCCGTCAGTGAGTGAGTCTGCCTGAGGAAGTGTTGGCATTCTTCTAGGCACCCAAAGTGAATAACAATAACATTTCCATACTATTTACCAATGTACAAAGCTCTACAATCTTTATCATTTATTTATTTATTTGTTTGTTTGTTTATTTATTTATTTATTTATTTATTTATTTATTTATTTTTAGGCGAGGCAACACTTGGTTGGCCTTGCAGATTGCAAGGTCCTTGTCAGCTTACAATTCCTTATTTTTTATTTTTTATGCCTACAGCACCTGGTCTTCCTAGGTGGTCTCCCATCCAAGTACTAACCAGACCTGATCCTGTTTAACTTCTAAGATCAGACAGGATCGGGCTTGTTCAGGGTGGCATGGCCATAGACAAAGATCTACAATTTTAAAATTTAGTTTTACCTAATCTTCATATTTAAGTTAATTTCACATTTAATTATGTTTAATCCTCAAATGCCTTGTGCAGAAGATACTGACATCTTCCCTGGCCATACTTTTGAGATGAGGAAAGTGGGGCTCAGTTCTTCTCTCATGATTACAGGGAGAGAAATCAGCAGAGTCAGGGTTTGAAGCCATCTCTGTGGACACCAGACCATACAACCTCTCAGAGATTTAGTTTTATAAATGATAGGCATTTACTTGGCTATATAAGGGGAAAACTGCTTAAACCCTTTAAGAGACTTACTGTGTGCCATGAACTTCACACACATTATTTCCTTTCATTCTCTGAATAGTTTAAGTGTTATTTAAATCACATTATCAAACATGTGGAAACTGAGCAGTACTGGGAAGCAATTGTGAGTGTTAACAGCTCACTTAGACACCAGAGACCCAGAAACACTATACAAATCAACACAGGAAGTGGGGTGGTAAAAGTTCTCAGGGCTGGAAGCCAGCACCCACGCATAGCTCCTCTCTCATTAGGTAACAGGTAAGAATCCTGTGGGGAGGAAATGGGCTGCAGGTGTTGGGTAGGTACATCAAGGTTACCTTAAGGTTATAGGGGCCATGAGTATGTCTGGGAATCCCGGCCTGGGGGCGGGCTATGTGATGAGGGTTAGAGAGTGAATCAGGTGCTTGGATCAGGTACTTGTGTATTGAGTGCAGCTGAGTCCCAGCTGGAGGGGAGATGTGAAAATCAAGGGAGTTTGGGTTCAGCTCTGTCCTGGGAGCACTTTTCTAACAGGAGAGGAAGAACAGACACATGTACACAAGTTTACACACTCATATACATGTACAACTTG
Source organism: Cynopterus sphinx (assembly GCA_030015415.1). NCBI lineage: Eukaryota > Metazoa > Chordata > Mammalia > Chiroptera > Pteropodidae > Cynopterus > Cynopterus sphinx. The sequence goes on along the minus strand of CM057390.1, from coordinate 34,780,481 downwards.
AAAACATTTTAAAGCAGTATTATGAATATACTGCATGATGAACCCAGTGTGGGCAGAGTTCAGTAGTGTGGAAGGCACACAGAATAAGGATAAATCCAGTGTTCTTTCATACATAAGTGCTGTGCATGAATGTACTAGATAAACTGTGGAATGAAGGCCAGATTTTATATCAACACAGAGTGAAGGCCCAGCACTTTTATTTTCCAACAAGGCTGCTTTTAGACCAGATCCTGCATAGATATTGTAAGTCATACGAAAGACAGAATGCCAAGACAGTGGTTCTAAAACTTTATGCCTCAGAATCACCTGGAAGGCTTGTAAAATACAGATTGCTGGGCTCTCCTTCAGAGGTCTGGGGTGAGACCTGAGAATTAGCATGGCTAGTTAGTGTCCAGGTGGTGCTAATGTTGCTAGCCTGGGAACTATGAGAACCACTGCTCTAGGTTACACAGGATTGGTACATGGAGATGGCTTGCCATGATCCAGCTGGTAGGCCAAACTGGAGCTCCCAGCCCTGCTCTCAACCCCTTTACACAAATGTTGCCATGCCTCTCTAGAACAACTGTTAGCACTTCACACAACTGGCACAACAACCCACAGCTGGTTTCCCCTAGACCACTCAGCTTCTCTAGGGCCTAAGCTGGCGTAGCTAAGATTTAGATCATACCTCCCTAGACTCCAGCTGGCTCCCACCTTTGGCACTTCTCTGTTTCATCTTAGCCTCCACTCTAATTGGTGGCACTTAAGCTCTGCTAGTTAATCTGAAGCATGCCGTATAACCCAGTCACTTTGACAATTAATGGCCCATATTAAGAAATATGTTTTACATCACAACCTAGTTGGCATGTGCACACACACACAAACACACACATACAAAGTTTTACAAATAATAATTATTCTTAGCATGTGTGATATATGCATACTTTCTACCCTTTCCTCCCTATTTTCTTCTTCCCTTCCTCCTTCTTATGCTTATTTTTCTATCTTCCTTCTCTTCTCTCCCTCCTCTTCTATTCTCTTCTTTCTCTTTTCTCTCATTCCCTTCCTGCTTCCCTCTCTTTAATGGCAGTCACTCAACCAAATTACTTTTGTGGATCCACAGGTAAGTTGCAATCCCTGGGTACATAAATTACAAATACAGGTATTCTAAGCCTTAGTTTTCTAATCTGTACACTTGTGAAATGCTTGCACTGCCAATGGTGCTATTGTTTGTCTTGAATACTATTACATATGTAAAAGTTTTTCTTTTTTTAATAGAAATCCTCTATAGGTACAAAGTGCTATTAAACATACACAATTTTTTTTAAAGGGGCTTAGAAAGGAAGGAAATTTAGGCAAGACTTTGAAGGAAAGGAAAAAGGAATGACTTAGTCCCAGCAGGTTGTACAAGCATATTTTGGGAAGAAGATGGTGCACAGTTTGTCTGGACTGCAGCAGAAGAAGATGTGTAAGAAGGAAAGGAGGTAAGGAAGGTATGCTGATTGGCACAGAAAGCCCATCTGGGTATTTGGATTGTAGACAGGGCAACTAGAAAATGTGGCAGATTCTTCAGCTATAGAACTTTACAGTGAAGCTAGGATTTAAGAAGTTTTCTTCTTTTTAACTTCCACAAAATGTTTATTAATTGCCTACTATAAGCTAGAATTTAGTAGTGTACAAGTTAGATTGGCCTAGTAAATGTCTCTAGAGAGTATGGGTGGTAGGTCCTCACTAGAGAGGACCTGTCACCAGTTAATTATTTCTTAAGCCTCCATTACATTCCAGGCACTAAACAAAATGCTGGGAAAGTAATGAAAAACAAAACTAAATATGACTCCTATCCTGATGTAGCTTCGACTCTGGAGAGGAAGAGGTATTAAACAAATAAACAACTTGTTTAGTAATAATAACATAATTATAAAAATCTGTACATGCTATGAAAGAAAAGAACAGGGTACCAAGAGAGTGAATAATAACGTGAACTCAATCATCATAAACTAGCAACTACAACTATGATAATGCCCGATTAATTTACAGTTTATGAAGCTCTTTCACATTCTTTGTCTCAGGAGGGCCTCTTCTGAAGCCTGTGGAGGAAGCCAGCTAAGAGTTCTTAGCCTATTTTATTTATAAGAAAACCAAGGCTCAGCAACTCCCATGAGCTGCTTAAGTCTATCCAGTTGGAAAGAAAGCTCAGCTAGATCTTCTGAGTCTGGATACAGTGCTCTGCCCTATAAAGAGCAAGAGATGAGTTGGTTCCCAGTTGGACAATTAGCTCTAAGGCTTGTTCTAGAAATGTAAAGTGGCAAAATGTTCATCTTTTCCATGTCTACTTCTTCAGAGCCTCTCAGTGAGGCTAGAGCAAGGAGCTGTGGTCAGCGAGGGGGTGGGTTAGAGGCCTGGCTTTGGGAAGACCAGTGCTGCCTTAAGAGGCAAAGGCATGAACCTGCTGAAGCAAGACTGTGCAATGGCATAGTCAAAGGCTTCTGCACCGCCTCTGGCAGTGAAAGTAAACCAGGCCCAAGGCAGAGGTGATGGCTCAATGAAACTCACCACCGCGGTGCTTGGGGCCATGGTGAGGCTGGCCCACCTGCCGTATCAGCACCTTGATCACAGAGCTCATCTGAGAGAGGTTTCCAAATGACTAGCTCTGCTGCCCCAGGAAGGAAGCTTTCTGGGCTACAGTATGGGGGCTGCTGGGTGTGGGCCAGGCACTTGAAAGAGAGTAAATGATGACATAGCAGTTGGGGACAAGGCTGCTGAGATCAGCTCTGGAGAGGAGGCAGGGAGCAGAGAAGATGGAACAGCCACCTGGCCTTACCTGCCAAAGGAGGAATTTGGAAAATCCTATCAATGGCTCCCTGGTTAGCAAGGAAACAAGTGCCAGACTCTGGCATTATAGGTCCCTGCAGTCTGGTCCAAATTTACTGTTTTTGTTTTTCAGGTAGCGAATATTTATAGGATGTCTACTGTGTTTTTCCAAACTTATATCTTGCCGCTCCCCTTCAGATGCACTATTTTCCAACCATAGAAACTCCTATAGTCTTCTCTCTTCCTATTTCCTCCACCACTTCCTGCCTCCACACCTTTGTTTAAGGTGTTGCCTGAATCTTGGCAGCCCTTCCCTCACATCTCTCCTGGATCAAAATCTAAATATCCTCCATGCCCATCTTGGTGGCCCTTCTTCCACAAGGATTCTTCTAAACCAAAGGAATGTTTTCCTACCTTGAACTTGACCTAGCAATTTACCTATATTTCTTACTTTTTATCCTGCATTGTAGTTATTTATGTACTATATTCTCCTACTAGACTATGAAGGTCTTTGGTGACAAAGTCATTCATGATTCACTCATTTTCCCCTGTCCCCAAGAGCTTTGTACCTAGTTGGTGCTCAATAATTCTCTTCGACTGACTGACTAAGAAGGAAATAAGGATGGGGCCAGTGAAGGAGTAGAGTGAAATCTAAGATAAGGTCCAGGGTAGTTTGGCTTTTCCTGGTGGCATTCTGTGGGCTGGGCCTGCAGTGCTTATCCTGGGGCTACCAGCAAGGTCAGGAGGAAAAGTACCAGCTTTGAATCTTGGCTTTGGTAATCCGTGGCTGTGTGACCTTGAGCAAATTTCTATCTTTCCCCTCATGTATAAATAATATAATACCTACCTCAAAATATTATTGTGAGGAGCAATATATGATCAATACATGAAAACACCCAATATCTAATAAGTGCTCAATAAAGTTTGTTGACCAGTTGTCCAACTGAGAGTAATTTTTTAACTTTTTTTTTAGGTAGGGGTGGGGGTAGGGTAGGCATTTGCCTTATTCCTCTTTGTGTTAAAGACATCTGTGTACTTATCAATTCTTTTCTACTAGATTAAAACCTAGCACAGTGTTAGGCACATAGGGCAGAGTCAGCAGTTCATAGAGATTTGATGAATAAGTGGAATAATTATGTGTATGAAAATGGAATCAGCCTCTGGAGTCTAAAGTCCTACTTCCAGTTTAGCAAGGTGTTCTGGAAACTAAATAAATGAACATAAGTTGCCACTGTTCCTGATGTTCTGCTCAGGCAGAGGAATTCTTGTCCTCTAGGCAGGTTATCTACTCGTAATCCTCCAGGGTCCCATCAGGGTGCTATGGGTTCACCACTGAGGCAAAGCAAGGAGAGAGACTTGTCTTGTGCATGAGAGCAATCACCCTTTGCTTGATGGCTGACCCAGAAATGAACTGGTGCTTTTTGCCCTTGCCAGGCTTGGTGGAGGGTGGGGGGAGGAGAAAGCCACAACATACGAAGCCCTATAAACCAGCTCAGTGTGTTGAAAATGGACATTGGCCCAGGCTTTATGGCTGTGGAACTCATTGTCCTGGAGATTTGTCTGAGAGACTGAGCCCTGGTCAGTTGCAAAGGAGAAGACTCTTTGGGCGGGGCAGTGAGGAAAGAGAGTTGTTGGGGATGCACCTGGGGATAGGAAAGAAGGAGCCCCAAACTGACCTGAACAACTTTCTGTGCACCCAATTTCTCTTGTGAGGTGAGCAAATTGGAACACATTGGAGAGAGGTTCTCAGAAGAGTGATGTGAAAGGTGTATGAGGGCTCCTGTCTGTAAGCTGAGGCTAGCACACAGTGACGTGACATGTGTGTTTTGCCTGGAGAGAAATCTACTTTTACTGCTGCTGAGCTGGAGGAATTTTTGGTCAGAGGACACTTGGGAGGCTACAGCCTCTTTCTAGTCTTTATTTCTCTGGGCAAACTAAATCTGTGTGGAACCTGCTTTCAGAGGGCCCATCCACTCTTTCCTCTTTGTGCTGGAGGTCTCTGATGGGATTTTTTTACAGCCTTGCTGGAGGAGAGAGGGTGTTCTCCTCACCCCATTCACCCCGAAATTGGCAGAGGACTTTGTGGTATGTCGCTTGGAGCCATAACCTCAGGAGGCAGCAGAGCTCTCCAGATGTCTCTCTAGCCCCAACATCTGTGTTTAGAGAGAAGTAACTAGAACCAGGCAGAAAAAGTTTTGTTACTTTGGAGAGTTTTTAGTCACAGATCATACTTTGTTTCCTTTAATGATTTTAAGTGTTTTTTTCTAGCCTTTTTAAAAAAATCTTTTTACACAATACAAGGATACATTGTTTTTGTAAATGATTTAGACATTACCAAAAAACCTTTTGATCAATACTGACTCTGTATTCCCCAAGAATAACCACAATGGCAAGGTCAGTGTACTATCTCTTCAGACCTGTCCAGGCACCATAGAAGAAATAAGGTTTTGCTTGATTTTTATGTAAACATGTCATGTTGTTCATATTTCAGGAAGTTAAAATCATATTTTATTTTAGAATCAACATTACATAGCATTGGAAAATAGCAGGAAAAATCAGTCATAATAATGATTCGAACTAATGTAAATTTGTGCATTGTCTTTTCTCTTATACACATCCTACAAATGTGTAATCATAGTATACATGTGCTTTTGTAGCATGCCTTTTTATTTAACATGATCCCATAAACATTGAAGGTTTTTAGCATGAAATGTCAATGGTTAGAGTTACTCTTTTTCTGACCCTTACTGTTTCCAAAATGCTAAAAGAATAATTAGAGCTAACAGGTATTCATTACATTTTGTCAACAATTATTGTTAGGAACCTACTATAGGTTTTGTTCGAGGCTTTGAGTATATAACAAAATAGACTAAGACCCATGTCCTTAAGTCTTCATGGAGCTTACTCTCTAAAGGGGAAAGACAGATACTAACTAAATTAAATAGTAAATTAGATAAACAGAATATGAGAAAGGCATATGTGCTAAGAAAGTAAAGAGGGACAAATGATAGGGAGGGCTGGAGCTGTCAGGAAAGACAAGATTTAGAAAGGGAGCTTGGGGTGGAGATTTCAAGGTGTTAAGAGAGTGAGCCATAAGGATAAATTGGGGTAAAAATGTTCCAGGCAGAGTAGCTAGTAAGCATACACATTTGGAGGTGTGGAAAAATACAAGGATGCTGGAGCAAAGTGGGGAAACGGTTACGTAAAGAAGATGACAGCAAAAAGATGGTGGGACCAAATTGTATAGGGCCTCATTGGCTCTGGTAGAGACTTTGGTTTTTACTCTAAAACAGGAAGCACTTGAGGGTTTAGAGCAGCTGTGTCATATATATGACCTATGTTTAAATAGGTTTACTCTGGACTCTGCATTAAGAATAAACTATAGGGGAATAAAAATGGAATCAGGGGGAAACCAAGAAGCTATTTCATTAGCCCAGGTAAGAGATGGCAGTGATGAGGGTCAGCATGGTTACAATGAAGGCGGTGAGAATTGATCAGATTCCAGGTATATTTTGAAGGTAGAGTCAACATAATTTGCTAATGGATGACTGATTCCAAGGACTTTGGCCCGAGCAGCTAGAAGGACAGAATTGACATTAACTGAATTAGAGAAGATCTTGGAAAGAGCTTGTTTATGGATCGAGATGAAGAGTTCCATTTGGGGCATGTTAGGCTTAAGATATCCATTAGCTATCCAAGAGGAGTTGTCTATCAGACACTTGGGTACTCAGATGTAGAGCTCAGTGGAGAGGAAGGAGCTCAGGATGTAAATTTAGAATTAGCCAGATGGCATTTAAAGCCAAGAAAGTGAGTGTAGGCACAGAAGAGATGGAGGGCTGTGGCCAAAGGCACACCAAAGTTGAGAACTAGGAAAATGTATATAACCTTTCATTCAATCCTCACGACAGCCCTATGAGAACATTACTATTATTGTCATCATTTTACAAGTGATGAAATTGAGGAACAAAGAGTTTAAATAACTTGTCAAAAGTTACATTGTCAGTGAGCAGCAGAACTGAGATTTGAACCATTTGGTCTGGCTCCAAGTATCGTACACTTAGCCTCTAGATTATACAGTTCATGCCCACATTTTATAAGTGAGGAAATTGAGTTTTTTGCTAAAGTAATTTGCTAATACTGGTGGCAGAGCTGGGGTATGAACTTTCTCACTGATTCTCTGCTTTGAGAGATCTCTGCTTTTTAAATCATTCTGCTATATAAACTGCACAACATTTCAAAGATGGGGTAAAGCCTTCTGCATATGACAAATTACATCATTAAAAAATTGCTTTTTCTATTCATGTGCAAGACTTTATTTATTGGCTTGTCACTGTGCTTAGAGAAATGGGATGCCAAGTCTAGTTGCCAAGGAAGCCTAAGCCCCTGCAACGCTTCCCCTTCCCCCTCTTCTGGTCAGGAAACCCATGGCTGGTCATGGTTCCTGACTTCTAGAGGCTCAGGTCTTAAGGTAGTCCTGTGGAATGGCTCTGTGGTGTTATCAGCCAGTTGCTTCCCTTCCCAGCTTCAGTTTCCTCTTCAGTACAACAGAGGATTGGGTCCAGTCAGTGGTTCCCAAAGTGGCTGTGCAAAAAAATCACCCACCTGTAGTGCCCACAATAGACCTGTTACTCTTCATGGGTAGGCTCAGGCATGCATATGGTGGTTCTGACACGCCCCCGGTTAAGAAGCCCTGGATAGGATGATCTTGAATGCTTCCTCTCAGTTCTGTGTGCTGTGGTTCTGGGGCTTTGTCTCTTATTTTTCTCTTAGGGCCCAAAACAAGGTGAAACTCTGAGAAGAAGGCAGGAAACCTGAGTTCTCATTCCAGCCAGGCCCACAACTCAGCTCTAATAAGTTGCTTCCTCTCTCTGGATCTCAGTTTCCTCATCTACAAGAAGAGGTTGTTGTGGGGAGTTGCCTTAGAGTTAGTCACCAAGAAAGTATTTATTAAGCACCTATTCTGTGCCAAGCTCTACAATGCACTGGGTCTGCTTTTAAATCATGCAACAGGAGACTGTCATAATGGGTGAGGGTAGAATGTAGGCTGCTGCCAGGCAATCGGTCCCCCGTATAGGCATGAATGCCATAGGTCCCTTTTTAGCTTCGGAGTGATGGGCACCTCTCTCCAAACCTCTCTTTTGCCCTGGCAGCTCCAGCTGGTCTTAGTAACAACAAGCAAACCTACTGGGTTCAGTAAGGGAACAATGTGCAAAACTGGTCAAATAAAAATCATTAGCTTTTTTTAGATAATTAAAATAACCAGTTATAAAATATTACACTAACCTATCCTGTTCAAATTAGCACAACTACGACCTTACTGTTCAAAGTGTGGTCTCTAACTCCACAGCAGCACTGAGAGCTTATTAGAAATGTGGAGTCCTAGACTCCAACTAAGGCCTGCTGCCTCAGAATCTGCTTTTTAAGAAGATCCCCGGGTGATTATATGCACAATAAAGTATGCAAAGCACTAACTTAAAAAAAAATCACCTCAGAAAACCCTTGACAAGAAATATATGAGACCTATATGTAGAAAAGCATGAGACTTCCCCGAGAGACAGCATATAACATGTTTCTGGATGGGATGATTCAGTGGTGTGAAGATATCAATTCTTACTAGCATGGAATGTGTTGAAGTGACTTGTGAAATTTGTCTGAAAGAATAAATGAATTAGAATTGCTTTTTTAAAAAAAGAAAATAAAAATAATGAGATGGGATTTTACCTACCAGACAGAAATAGTGTTAAATAAGAATTCAAATTCTGAAGGAAATGGACCTGGGTCTGATTTTGATTCATTCTACCGCTTTCTGGACATGTCACTGTTACAGATTAAATTGTGTCCTTCCAAAATTCACATGCTGAACTATTAACCTTTGATGTGACTATGCCTGGAAATCAATCTCTCTGTCTCTGTCATTTTCTTTCTGCCCCTCTCCCCTCACTCCCATGATGAGTGCAGAAGAAATGTCATGTGAGGATATAGCAAGAACGTGGTCATCTACAAACAAGGAAGAAAGCTTTCACCAGATAACAAACCCTGGTGAAAATTTAATCTTGGGCTTTCCAGCCTCCAAACTGTGAGGAAAATAAATTTCTGTTGTTTAATCCACACAGTCTGTGGTATTTTGTTGTAGCAGCCAGAGTGGATTAATACAGTCACTTTGGGGAAGATTCCTAATTTCCTATAGCCTCAGTTTCTACATCCAATAGACTGGGAATAAGAATACCATTTATGGCATTGTTGTGATTAGTAAATGAAATACTGTATGTAAAGAGCTTAGCACAATGCCCAGGCCTTAACAGCTGCTCAGTAAATGGCAATTGTAACAACTGTGGCACTAAGCAGAAATTCAGAGAAAGAGCAATGAAACAGAGTAGAAAATCAGAAATGTATCTCAGCATATGTATAAACTACAGGAGTGAGGAGAGGGACTATATTTTTATTTACTATTGTGTGATTTCCTCCATGCACATAGTAGATGCTTAAAAAATATTTGTTGACTATCCAAATCAGAATGTAAGAGATGCTAAAGAAGGGTTCATAAATCAGTGGTGAATGAAAAGAGTGTTCTTAGAATGTGCTGGGAAAATTGCTGATTTGAGACAGAATAATTAATTTTATCATTTTATCATTCCATCCTGTACATGGGCTTTCAAGATTTTTTTTGGCCTTCACAATAAACCCAGTAACCACTCTCATAAATTCATAATTGAAGCAAAAGTTCAGAAAACAGTATTTATTCTTATTATGCCAGATGGACTCAAATCCATTCCATTCTATTTCACTCCTATCCTATTCTATTAAAAAGAAAATTCTAGTCTCTACCCAGTAAATTGATCTTATAACTCACTAATAAGTAGCTATCAGTGGTTTGAAGAATACTACCATACACTAAAATTAGTTTCCAACTTAAAAAAAAAAATTCTACATAAACAATAATGAAGTCTTGAGATGAGAAAGGTCTTGAAATAAAAACAGTAGGAAAAAAGTCACAGAGGCAAATGTCAACAGGTCTGACTACATAAACATTTTAAATGTCCATTACAGGAATTGCATATGGAAGACACAGGCATGACTGAAAAAAATGAATCCTGTACTCCATGTTCCTGGAGGGAAATTTGACTGTGATTTAAAGTGCAGGTAGCTTTAACTACCTTTAGGAGCAGAGCTAGATCATCAGATCACTGTTAGAGATGAAAGCTGGTGCTGGTCTGCTCTGCACCCCTGTAGGCCTGGACCAGGCTCTGGGAAGGCTGAGATGAGAGCCCTAGTCCTCGTTCACTGTCACTTGGACTCATTCTCTCTTTTCAAAGTTATTTATCAGCACTCTCTGCTTGCAGGAGGAAACTGTCCATAATGAGAGGGAAGGGGCCAGGTATTCTCAAAGCATTTTTTTCACACACCCAACCACATCTAAGTTCATCAACAAGTCCAGTGGATGTAGCCTTTATTTGTGTACTTTTCTCCCTTTCTACAGCTCCAGTCTTAGTCCCAGCCATCATTATCTCTCACTTGAACTGCCATCACCATCTCCTAACTGGTCTCCCTGCTTCTATTCTGTACTCCACAATTCTTTATCCTCACAGCATCAAGAGTGACTTTCTCTAAGTTTAAACCAATCACTCCCCTCTTAACACTCTACATACAATCCAAACTCTTGGATGTGGCCTCAAAGCCCTACACAGCTTGGCCCTGCCCACCTCCAATTTCACCCTGTTATTCCCCATCCCTCACTTCCACTGGCCTTCTCTCAGTTCCATCTATTCACAACACATTTTTCCAACTTCCTGCTCCTTTGGCTTCTCATCCTCCATAATCCAACCTTAGAGTCACCTCCACCCAAACTAAAGTAGGTCTTCCTTTCATTGCACTTTGTCAAAATGTGTAAATATTTGGTATTCACTCATTTCTTTATTGTCCAACTTCTCTCCCCACCCAACCCCAAGAGACTGTACATTCCTTGAGGTCAGGGACCTGTCAACCTTTCTGACCACAGCATCTTCAATACTCAGCAGTTTCCATCGCATAGTAAGTGCTCAATAAATACTTGTTGAATGTAGTACATCCTAAGACCAAAGCAAGAGGGGGCTCCTGCTTTGGGTTTGTGCTTTAGAGGGCCCTACTCTGGCCTCCCATAGTTCTATGGGGAGAAATGTGCCTATCAGGAGCTCCATTCACTTGACCTGGGATCCTGGAATTCCTTTCTTAACTGTCCTCAACTGTCTTCCAAATGCCTGTGTGGGTCTCTTCCCTGGACCCCAAGAACAGACCAGGTCACTCATTGTGTGCATTCCTAGACCTAAAAGGTGGCCAACATATCTGAAAGTTGTTGTATGGTGGAACTTGGATGTGCTGGTTGAACTGTCTACATGCTTGCCTTTGAGGTGGAGGTGTGGGATTAAAAGAGGAACAGGCCAGCCCTCCCTGCACTTCCAAATTTTTGGAAGAAACTCTTAGGAACCCAAGAATTCTAAATTAGAGCTAGGTCTTCCTTGTTGTTCTGAAGGCATAGTTGACATGGTAGGAGGATAAACCCTATTTTATCTTGTCTCTTAGAGACTATGCATAGTCTCTTAGAGACTAGAAGTCAAGTCTCTTTGCTTGACTTATAACTTTTAAATATTAGATATATAGTATATGAGCTACCATTTGCACTCTTGCCCTGGGCCTTGCTAGGTCAGGGACAGGCCTGGCTGAATGGATGGACACAAACTTCTTGGGGCTAAGCTTGCATTCTTATGGATAGGGTATGGGGACACACAGACCCTCAAACTAAAACTTGATCAAGTTCCCACTAAAATCTTTGAAGCCTGATAGGAATGCGGAGGAACTGACATTAATCTATTTTCATTCTAAGGAAACTACTTAAGGGGACTTTTAGTTATGCAAATGCAGAGTTCTGCTCCTCTTCTGAACTGGAGGTGCTTGTGGTCCTGGGGCCCAGGAACACTACTTCTCTGGTCAAGTAATGGAAGTAGCATGTTGCAGGCAGAAAGGCATCTCTCCAGTTGCTGTTTCCCTTTTTTAAAAATATGATATTAAATACAATTTATGCAATAACATTTAATGAATGATTATCATGTGTCAGACACTATGATAAGCACTTTACATGGATCATCCCATTTGATCTTCTTAATACCCAATATTATCATTTTCATTTTATAAATGGGGAAACTGAGGTTCATAAAGTTTAAGTTTCTTAGGCAGAGGTCATGCAATTAGCAAGTGGCAGAGCTGGGTTAGAACCTATATCTGACTCCAGAGCCTTTTGTATCCACCTCTATCATCTGCGGAATTTTTCCCAGTCATTCATGACCCACTGGAGTGGAGTGACTAGACTAGGAGGCTGTTCTCAAGATTGATTTAGACTGGAGCAGAATAGGATAAGCCATCACTGTCTGCAAAGTGTGTGTCAGGGCCATCCTTGCCAACTTTTGGAAGAACTTGTTCCTTGACCCAAGAGGGGAGGGTGGAACAACCTCACAAAGCATGAAGATATAATAGGTAGGAAGGAGCCAAAGCCCCGTCTTGCTCTTGCCAGGAAGAGCTGAGCCCCAGATGACCAAGCCAGATTCAGAAGGGTGATGTTGGGGAAGGCTGCAAGGTGATGCTGAGATAGTCACAGTATCTCAAGAAGCACGTGGGTGCTGGACAGACGAGACCTCTAGCCAAAGTGAACTGTGGGAATGAGCCATGTTCTAAGAGCCAGAGGAAATCTGAGAACAGCTCCCACTTGTGGCCTGGAGCTAAATCCTGGCTGGGGCTGGACACTGTGGTGGAACCCTCCAGATCCAGCATAGAAGGATATTCTTGTTCTTTTGGCTATGAGAAAGCCTGCGGGACTCAAGGGAACTTTTGTTTGTGGATTTAGCTTCCTCTTATTTAAACTTTTCAAATCACATTATTAGCAAAGAACGAAAACTACATGCTTCTTATCCACTCCTCTTGCATTTTCTGGGAATCCAGGTGGGGTCTGAAGCAAAGAAAGTGTCACAACTCTGTCTTCTCCCATCCCTCCTTCAAGTAAGTAACCCTGCTTGTCCACCGATGCTTCTTAACACTATGTTATAAGCTATTGGTTCATATTTAGTTTGTGGTGGACCTAAACAGCCAGATCTTTTTTATGCAAACTGCTGTCAGGCTTATGTTTCTGGTACACATGCAACTGATATAAAATAAAGCAAAATGTAAATGCAAGAGATATTCCACATTTAATTTTGTTTGATTCTATTGTCTGCTGAAATAATGTAATTTTTTTATTCTGTCACCTTTTCTAAATAACTCTTTCCCAGCTTGTATTATCAGCATAACTGACGAGCATTAATTGCTTTGTAGTTGTTGAAAATTACAAAAAATTCATTAGTTGTTAATGAAAATATGACATAAGGACAAAGCAGAGTCTTGTGGTGTAACATTACAGCAGGAGTTCTCAAAATGTAGTCTGAGAATCTTGGAGTTCCCTGAGACCCTTTTAGAGGGTTTGTGAGATCAAAGCCATTTTTGTAATTATACTAAAATGTCTTTTTCACTCTCATTCTACCACAAATGAGCTGTGGAGTTATCCAGAGGCTACATGACATGTGATATTGCAATAGGCTGTGCAAAAGTGGTTTTGAGACTCCAGCTGTCTTCTATGAGCCAGACATTAAAGAGGTTTGCAAAAATATAAAACAAGACCATTCTTTTTTTTTCCTTTTTCCTTTTGGAGAATATAGTTATTTTTCATGTAATGGTCATGTTAAACGCAATAGATTTATTATTGTTATTTTAAAAACAATTAATAAATAAACATTTGACATTTTTATTAATTCTAATTTCCAATACAACCAATATTAATAGATATAATCTACATAAACAAAAGTTCTTGAGAGTCCTCAATAATTTTTAATAATATAAAGGAATCCTGAGACCTCAAAGTTCAAGAACCATGATATTAGAGACATTCCTCCAGGCTGACACCTAGCCTTTAACCTTTGAGTTGTCACAAATAATGTGAAAATTCTTTTCTGAATTTCTCTAGCACTTTTCTTCTCAGATAGAGCTTGTATAGCAGGGTAGATATTGGAGGTTTAAGAGACTAGGGCTCTAATCTTGGCATTGTCACTAACTAGCTATATGATCCTTTTCACTTCTCAAGAAACTAGTTTCTATATTTGTTAAATGAAGGAATTTAGAGGATTGACCTCTAAGGTTAACTACTCAATTTTTAAAAAGCTAAAATAACCTTTTCAAGCCTCTTTAGAAGAGCAAAGAAGGGGCTGGAATTTGTTTTTTATTTTACTAATAGGGAACTTAAGGTCTAAAGTGTTAAGAGAAAGAAATGCTCAAGGACATGTCTTGAGTTAGCATCAGATGTAGGAATTGAAGCCAACGTCCTTGTCTTCTGGTTTAAGACTTGAACTACTCAATGAATAATATTACTACTAATAATAATATTTGCACATACATAGCATTAAGAAAAAATAAGTTCGTATTTTGAAACAACTCCAAACTTTCAAAAATTGAATAGACAGAAAAAAGAACTTCCATAATTTCCATGACAATGGTAGCCAGTCTCCAAGATGGCCCCCAATAATCCTTACCTCTTGCTGCTATCCAAGGTCATGGGTAATCCCCACCCACATTTGATAGTGCTGACCTGTGTGACCAATGGGATATTAGTCAATATGTTGAAGTGATAGTGTGTGGCTTTGAGACTATGCCATAAAAGACATTGTAGCTTCTATATTGCTCTTTCTTGGACTGCTCTGGGGAAAGCCAGCCACAGTGTTCTGAGGACATATGCCATCCTGTGGAGAGTCACATGTGTTGAGGAACAGAGGCATCCTACCAACAAGCTGCACCAATTTACGTTCATGTGGAATGCAAAGGGTATCAAAGGGCCTTACAGATTAGATTATGACAGAGGCTAGAGAATTGATAGGGTACGGAGGTAGAGTAGTGAAGATGTATTGCAGGCTTTGCCAATGAAAATAAAACTGCATCTGATGTTCTTTTCTAAAAGGTAGAAAGCACTAGCCAGATCAATAGCAAACCAAGTACCATGGGATATATTGATTTTCTTTAGCAAAAAAAAATCATACTTGGAAGAGCAGCTACAATCAGAGTCACCAAGGTTTATATAATTCATTGTCATTCTCCAAGGGCCATCAATCTTCTGACAAATAGATGATTCGAGTAGGGATATGGTAGGAATCATCACCACAAAGTTTCAAGACTTTGCTGGTGACACTAATCTCTTCAGTCCTTCAAGAAATGTGATATGCTTTTGGTTTACTATTTTAGTATGTAAACACAGTTCTAATGACTTCCACTTTTCTAACATGATAGTCTTTACTCTATGATTCAGAGAATTATATGGGGAGCCTACCAGTTGCTGTGTATATCTACTCAGAAACCTAATGAATACATCTGAACTGCAATGTATTCTATGCATTCTGGAACTGAGGAAATAATAATGGGACGTGTTCTGAGAACTGCTGTGCTTGCTGGGAGTTGGAGTCAAGCCAAAACTTCACACATAATCTTATTTCCATAGCCCCTGAGCTGACAGTGGACCATAGGGTCATTTTGGCTCTCCAGGGATTAGCATCAGTTCAGTATTAAGGTTCAGTAATCCCCCAAAGTCTGGTTATTTCCCCTTCCTATTTCACAACCATCCAGGCAGGTCCCATTGGGGAAGGGTGGAAGAACGATTTACAGTACCACTTTTTGGTGGTACAGCAGGGTTCTTCCTCAAGTGGTCCTGGTCTTTCCTTCATTCGAGAGGATCAGGGTTTATGAACTGGCTCCAATCTAAGAGTTGGTTGAAGGCCTCTGACTCTGTTGTCAGAAGTTAGACTTTTGTTTATCACATCTAGAGTTTTTCCACCTACACAAACCAAATAAAACTTCACTAGGCTGCCCATCCATTTCTGACCTACAGTCACTATGATCAGTTAGCCAATGCCAAAGCTATATAGGCCAAACCACTTTGATGCCTGCTTTGACTGCCGCCTATTATAGTAACGACACTAACTTTGTCTTGGATACTAAATGCCGCCACTTGGCTCCTGACACTCTGGTATCCCATCATTCCCCATTGCCTTAATTAAGAGAGCTTATTTTGATGACTGTTTTTTTTTTTCACTCTTCTGCCTTGCCTTTAAAGAATAGCCACAGCAGAGTTCTTCAAAGATGCTGGTGTTCTTCTCACCAATCCACTTCTCAAAACCTCTGAATCCTAACAGGAAAATATCATTAGCTGATTTTAAATATAAATACACTCTGGCATTCTGGATACTTTCCTCTTTAGTATTGGAAATTCTGATGTATCGGCTTCATTCAGTGCAAGCCATCTTTGGGTTTAAGAGCAAACTGCTAGTGCCATTTCCAATCAACCTGAGTAAATACATTAAATCCAGCATCTCTGCTAAGTGCACCCATATTAATACATTTAGCCCAATCTAAAATTTTATTCCTTCTATTCTGAACTAACGCTTTTTGGATACACTCTCATATGTATTTTCTGGATTTCTGTCAGTATGCATTGACATTTAAAGAGTCTTGATAAAAGGTAAAGAGAATCATTTGTACTATTCTAACTTTCAGTAAGGGTGAAATTATGTCAAATTTTGTCAATGTGAAACAATATATTTTTGTGGCTGCCAGCCCCAGAAAAGACACATGGACCACCAGAACTCAGACACTCTTTATTCAGCCAGTTGGGTCTGCCAAGGGTACGCAGACCCCAAATTAAGCAGCCCCAAAAATTAGAGGTACAGGGTTTTTAAGCCCAAAATCTCATTCTTCATTCTGTCTGAACACAAAGGTCTATTTTTCTTCTATTCATTACCTGTCAACCCACAGGTCAGGTGTGCAAGTGGGGGTACAGAAGCAGAAAGCTTGTTAGAATGTTATGTTTCCATAGTGAGTAGCCTATGTTCCTATGGCGATAGTCAAACAATAATTTCCAGCAAGTAGTTAATTTTTAAACAGTAATTCTCTAGCCAACACATATAAACTGGCAAACTGAATATTCTTTTGGTGTGTATGGTGCTTCCTCATGGATCACATTGGGACCAACTGTTACTTGAATCTGGTTATAGATCTAAAAGAAGTGGTAGGGTTAGATTCCTAGGAAGATCAGCAGATCCCCGCAAGGCATTTGCTTCAGGGGGATCCCATTACAGGTTCTTCAGGTAAGGGAAAATCAGCTTTGTTTTTACTGCCAAAGGATGGTGAGCAAAATTTGGAGTTTAAGTTCTTCAGCTTTATTAGAATTTGTCCATTTCTCCCCATCCTAAGATTCAGGGTTTCACCCCTTCTCAATCAATGTCTTATTTTTAACGAGATCCTGCTAGGTTATGAATTCAATTTGTATTAAAATTTAATTCCCTGCAGTAGAACTTTAGGTTTTGGTTATCAGAAATCTTAACCCTGAGGCTTCAAGAGATAAGAGTTTCTTTTATGGCAGTCATAGTTTTTGATCCCTTTCACAGGTCTTGAGCTGAGAATTTAAAGCCCTAAGCTCATCATTTCCTTTCTCTGAACTCTTCAGCATACTTAGAGCAACCAACAAAACTTATTATCTTCCTATTTCTATTATAATGTTCTATGGCAGCAAATATTTGGTTACTAAAAGGCTTTCCTTCTCTAAACATTTATCACTGGTGACTATAGGTGAGAATTTAAGTGACTGTTTTGCCACTGCATGCCATGGAGTACCACTGTCAATAAACACAAATACTTTTAAATTAAATCAGATCAGAGAAACAATTCCATAGTCCCATCCTTAAGATGCTATTTCCCTGAGACCACAGCTAGTATCAATAAGTGCCTCAATCAGGAAAGTAGAACCATTATGAATCACAAAATAAGGACTTTACTACAGGAACGAGCCCTTACACAGTTTGGGAAGGAGCCGGTAGATTGACAGACCAGCAAAGAAGCCAGAGGGCTGAGAAAAGCAGTAACCAATGAGGGAAGTTCAACACATCTAGCTAACATGTGACCGTGATGGGAAAGTTCATGGAGCTGCCACTTCTGTGGGTCCACCACCAAGTGTCTGGAGGTGGGCGTGGGGCCACTGTTGGTCAACAGGGTCAGAAATTGGGAAGAATTTTCAGACACTGATCAGAGCAAAGCAAGACAAGCTTGATCTCCCTAACACTTCTGTTTCCAGTTGTCACCACAGCAACCACAATGACCTTCAGGGAATAATACTTGCTGCTTCGTTTCTGCCTTCCAGATCTCATGCACATTCCTCTATTAACCAACTCTAACCTGAAATTATCCAGGGAAGGGGATTTTGGCAAACTTAACCAAGTTCTTTTGGCAAAAACCACCACAGTAATGCACAATATATAAAATTGAACTAGATCCTGGACTGGGAGAAAAACAACCCATGGGAGTCATTTTGGAGAAACCAAAATGATTTTTTATATGAACTTTAGTCAGGTAATTAAAGGAAATCAATGTTAATTTTTATGCTTGATAGTGGCATTGTGCTAATGTAAGAGAATGTCATTTTTAGGAGTTAGGTTCTTAGATATTCAGGGGTAAAATTTTAAATGGTTTAACATTTATTTTTTATTACTTATTAAGTGAACAGTTAATAACTGCTGAACCTAGGAGGTGGATCTACAGATAATTCAACTTTTCTGTGTGTATGAAATTTTTAATAATAAAATAGTAGGGAAAATAAAAGACTGTTTTTGATTATTACCTCCTCCAGAAGTTTTTCCTGCCCACCTTTTCTATCCTCCCTTTTATGTTAATCCTTTTACTCTCCAAGCACCCCAGAATAGCTCTGAGGCATTTATCATACTGTATTTTAATTTCTTGTTTTCTAGTCTCTCTCCTCCTCTAAACTTTGACATCTTTAAAGGACACAGGTATCTTTCACCTCAAAATCTCCAGTGTTTACTCCTGTACCTGGCACAGGGTATGTGATCCATTCATTCTTGTTTACTCAAGAACAGAAGAAAGTCTAATTGAGAAATTTTCTCCAGGGATACCACCAAATTAGAGTTCAAATGCATCTAGGGAAAGCAAAACTTGGAGTTTAAATTTTTTTGTTTTAAATTACAAAAGTAATAAATGTAAATTAAAACAATAGAGAATCAAGGTGAAAATGAAATTATTATTTTTTTCCTGTTATATATATATATATTTCAATACCTGGAGTCAAGAGTTTAGAATCTATCCTTCCAGAACTATTTCTATGCAATTATAAACACACACACACACACACAACACACACACACACACACACACACACACACACACACACACTCAGACCCCAAATCTTGTTTAGTGACTTACTTTTATTTTAATGTAATAATATATTTTGGAGTGTTCCACATCAGTGTATAAGATCTTCATCATTCTTTACACAGGCTTCATAATAATTCATTTTAAAGATGTGTATTTATTTAACTACCACATTTGGATGAGCATATAGGGAGAGGAGCAGTTTCTACATGAAACCAGTAGCTTAGACAAAAAGGGAATTTGACAACAGTAATCAAAGGAGTAGGAATAACTCAGCTTTGAACTGTGGGTATAGTCAGAGTAAACCAGTAAAGAAGGGATTTTATCAATGTCTCAGCTTACAGAAAGACTTTCCCTATTCAAGAAACGAAATAGAAAGCCGTAGAAGAGAATGATTCAAATGTGAAATTCAATTGAGCCGATGACAAATGTGAGAACATATAAGCACCTAATCTGTGTGTACTGATACCTTCCCACTAGATTAACACTATTGGAGCAGTCTGCAGTTGCCATTGCAGATTGTATACAGCCACAACCACAAAGGAACAAGTGAAAGTGGCAAGTGTATGGGTCTGCTTCATCATGGAGGAGAAAGTCCCACAGGTTTCCCAGTGAAAACAGAAAGTTACCCAAGCAAGTGTTGATGAAATTCTACCAGAAAACTAATGTTTTGAGGGCTGTGGCTCTCATCATTTGACATTCCCACTGCTTTCGTTTTTTATATCCATTTCTCATGCACAAAAACAAGCCTATTTTGTGCTGTAGTGCCTCCCCTCACCTCTCTGAGGGTCCTCGCCCACTCTATCTGAACTATTTTCTTCTAAATTCCTAATGCCCAACTTGTGTTCCACTCAGACTGTCACCGTGTCAACAAAAAGATGATAGATTGCATTAAGACAATTAAAATGAGTTGTATTATCTTGATGGTGTTTAACTATTCTAAAACATAGCACAAACCCATCCATGTTAATTTAGCTTCACTGGCATGTTATAAGTGTGAGTTGTGGGTCTGTCTGATGCTAACGGCAAGTATTCTTGTCAATAAAATAAATATTAATAGCTTCATATGCAAAATTTACTTTCTAGAAATCCAATGAATGGTGATCTAAGAAATAGCAAGATTTGGAGGTAAAGTAAGTCCTTAAATTGGCAATTTCAATTTGAGATTCTGTGTAGTACCAGGAAAGTGAATGTTCCATTATATGAATACTATTCAATAATGTTTGCTGGTGTTTTTCAGTGTTTGGATATTTGTTGCAGGTTATAGTCATTTGTAAATACTTTGACAAGAAATTCAAAGAGAGGAGGTGTGAATGTTGGAGAAAACACTGACATGAAATCAGAAACTGATTTAAATCTAAATTTGCAAAAGTAACAGTAAAACCAAAATCAGGAAAACAGGCAAAATATTTTTATTGTTAGAAGGGAAATGAGCTTGTATTAAGCAACATGTACTCTAATGCCTAATTTAAAAATGCTTTTAGATGTATTTTTAGCAATCTGATATTAATACAAATGAAAATTTCTTTTATATCTAAATATTTGTCACAAAACAAAGATTAAAACTATTAAGAAGGGCAATTAATATTTTTGTGTTTAAAATTTTCATTGTAAGAATGTTAATTTTTAAATACTAAATTTTGCTAGCATTATCTTTCAAATTTTAAAATGGTTTTTATTTGGCATTTATTTTATGTTAACTTTTTAAATTACCTTCAGTGTTTTCTATTATCAAATGTCTGTATTGGGCAAAGATCACATTTACATGTTATTGGAATATATATACTTATCACAATATGTTGGCTTATAATAATAATAAATGTGCATTTTTTATTACACTGCCTTTTTTACAGCAAACCTCTGAAACTTTTAGTATAACCTTATCACAGAAAACTGGTTAACTGTTTATTATGGTTACTCACTATTATTTAAAACATGTAAATAAATTGTTATGAAAAATACAGAATAGCTTATAATATCAAGACTCTCCCCCAAAGAAATTCTTGAGAATTTCTATCTCTTATTCCCAAATCCTGAAGAGTGGCTATAAATTGATAATTTTTAAGGCCTGTGAAAGGCACATGGGCAGTCATACTACTATTGTATCTGTTGTCATATGTATTTAAATTTGTCCATAATAAAAAGTTAAACAAAATTGGATCTTGCTACATTTCTGCTTAATCTTCAATGACTTTTTATTGCTCTTAGGGTAAAAGACAACAGCTTTACTATTCTTTTCAAAGCTCACACAATTTTGACCGCATCACCTTACCAGTCCCAACTCATTTCAATTTCCCACTGCTTTCCATAACACTAGTCTTTCAGTTCCTCAAACTCACCACTTTCCTGACTTGACCTTTGGACATGATGTTCACTTTGCTTACAATTACTCTTCTTGTCACTATTTCCCTGGCAACTCCTACACATCTTTAAATGAATTCCTCTTACAGGCTTTGCTTTGATCAACCTCCTCCACGATTCCACCACCAAATCTATACTAGGTATCCTTGTGATAATCTCACACTATTCTTTTAGAGCACTTAACACAGTTTATAGTCATATATTTATCCACGACTCACTGGGTTAATGACTGTCTTCCTCACTACATGGTAAGGGGAGAGAGTATCTGTTTTTTTCACCACTGTTTTGCCTGTACCTAGCAAAATACTGGGTATAAAATAAGCCCTTAGTAAATACTAATTTAAACAATCCTGACTGGGCAAGGGAGACAGATACTGTAACAATTAGAAAATAAAGCAAGATTGTCCTCAGTGAATATACAACAGCTCTTAGTGATCGCCATTTTTTTTTCTATTGCTCATAAACCTATTCTAGAATCTTACCAAGATCAACACTGAGTTTGCTCTTTGTTATTTCTGGAGTCTACTTTTCTTCTCAACAGCTTGAATTAAATCTAAAACTGATCCTCCAATTTGGCAATGGAGGGAAAATAAGCATAGGAGACTTAAGAGATTTGGCAACCAATTTTAATGTCGGGAACTTATTTGCCTAAAATTCCAAGTCTGACTCTTGCCCAACACTTAGTTCCTGGTGCAAATAAAAGAAGACTTCACTACAGATTTTAAAAACATTAAAAAGACAACACTAGAACATCATAAAAAACTTTATACCAACAGAAATTTAACAAAATAGGTGAAATAAAGAGGGTCCTTGAAAAACACAAATTATTGTACCTGAATGAAGAAGAAATAAAACACCTAAATAGCTCTATATAAATTTTTCAAATTGGATTTGAAAAGCAAAATTCCTCCTGGGCCCAGATGGCTCCTTTTGTAGCAAAATATTAGCAAATTATATTCAACAGTTATCCTAAAATGCAAGATATGTTTAATATTTACAAATCCAATAATGTAATTTACCATACTTATTGAATGAAGAAGAAAACCATATGGTTATCTCAATAAATGCAAAAAAAAAGCATTTGGCCAAATTTAAAACCTATTTATAATAACAAAAATGAAACTCTCACTGATTTTTTTTTTTTTGGTCTAAGATTCACCTTGTATGAATGTAGCTTAACTTCCATGCTTTTCACTGTACATCAAGGTTCTTCCTCCACTGCCAATCCTGAAGGAGTCAACACTCAACTTTAAATAAATATTTGAATATCTGTAATGGGCTAGGCAATGTTATAGGAGCTGAGGAGGTCCCTGCCTTATAGAGTTCGCATTCTTGGAAATAGGTTTGATTTTATTAAGGGTTCTGAAAGAACTCCTTTCACTGTCACCCTACTTGTGCCACTTCTGGAAAATCTAAGTGTGTGCCTGTCTTCAAAGCTTATATTCTGTCCTCCAATTCTCCATGATTTCTCACAGATGATAGAGTAAATGATAACTACACACAAGCTCTTTCAGTGCTATAGGAGGTAATTTATCTAGATTCTAGAGTTTTGGACCCCTTTGAAACACACAGAGGCTCACTATATTATTTTTCTCATTTCTTGGATTTCAATCCACATTTAACCTCATTCTCCTTAATAGAGAGAGCTCTAAAGAGGAGAAGCATGGCTTTCTCTCTTTCACTTGTAAATCTAGCGCCATATGCTCAAGTGCTAGATTAATAATTATCTTCTTGCTCTAAATACTTTTTTAAAATAAAAAAAAAACAACTTTATTGAAATATGATTTTCATACCATTTTAAGTTTTTTTCCACTTAAAGAGAATAATTTAATGCTTTTTAGTATATTTACAGGGTCTTGCAACCATGTAGGGTTAATTCAGAACATAGCCCCTCCACATACTCAGAAGACTGATAGCTGCCCGGCCAGCAGTCAAAGAAGGCAGTACGTGAAGAGCTTTCAGCAATGCCTACTCCCATGGACGTTATCAGCTTCTGTAACCAAGCAGTATATCTTGCTCCCATCTATCAGAGAAGGTGGCTGCTCCCCAATGAAATAACGCCTCCCACTGCTTGTAGGCGTAAAAACTGTGCTTGCTCTTGGTCAGCAACTTTATTCCTGTAGCTTCGACCAGCTGCTGTTGAAGCTTTGACCAGCCACTGCTGAAGCTTCCCTGCCTTGTGAATAATAAAGTAGTAAATGGCATTTCTCATCCCCTTGGTCCTCTTGGTGGTTCTTCCAGAATATCCAAACCGCAGGTGCAAGTTCCAGGCCTAGGGCTCCTACATTGCAAACCATCACAACAATCTAATTTTAGAACACTTTCATTTCCCCTTAAGGAAATCCTATACCCATTTAGTAGTCAATCCTAAAAACTTTTTCAGTTACAGTTGACATTTAGTATTATTTTATATTAGTTTCAGGTATACAGAATAGTGGTTAGACATTTATATAATTTACGAAGTGATCCCCTGATTAGTCTGGTACCCACTTGGCATGATACTAAGTTATTACGATATTATTGGCTACATTCCTTATGCCGTATTTCACATCCTCATGAACCCTAATCATTTTTTAAAGTGTCTTTATTACTTCCCTTAGCTGGTTTTCTCAAGCCTTTGTCTAGGGAGGGTCTTTCTCCCTAGTTTCAGTCTCCCTAGTCCTGATCCCATGATCTGATCCCATGACTTGCGCACACATTCTCTGATATGTATCTTTGTACTTGCCCTCCATTTGTTTTCTTCTCTCTGCTTTTAGGACCATAGAGAATATTGGCTTCACAACATCTATCCTTCTTTCCCTCATTATGTAGCAGTTTGCATAGTTGGAGCTCCAACTTCTAGGGAGGGGAGGTTCTGACTAAACTGCACTTAAAGTCCTTACTTTCTCTGTATTTTTTGGTTAGATGGGTCAATAAATTTCCTTTATTCTCTAAGCCAGTTTGAGTTGGATTTGTTTTGTTAAACTGATTGTGAGGTCCTACTGAAGATTTCTTTATTATTTTTTAACAAACTTACTGAGGTATAATACATACATGCAATCCATTTAAGTTGTACACATAAATCAGTGGTTTTTAGTGTATTCATGGAGTTGTGCAACCATCACCACAATGTTAGAGCATTTTCATCACCTCAGAAAGAAATGGAAAGCAGTCACTCTCCATTTCCATCTACATTGAACTTCTGACCTCCAGAACTGTAAAATAATAAATTTGTATTGTTTTAAGTCACTAAGTTTGAGGTAACTTAATTATAGCAGCAATTGCAAATGAATAAACAAGTGTTTATTAGACAGTACCTTTTTTGGAGAAATGTTTATGCAAATTTGTGCCCATTTTTAAGTCAGATTATTTATCTTTGTATTGTTGAGTTGGTAAGAGTCCTTTATATATTCTGGATATAAGTCCCTTAACAGAGGTATGATTTACAAGTATTTTCCCTCATTCTGTGGGGTTTTGTTTTTGTTTTTCACTTTCTTGGTCATGTCCTTGGAAGCACAAAAATATTTAATTTTGATGTAGTCTCTTTGATCTATTTTTCTTTTGTTGTTTGTGCTTTTGGTGTCATATTTAAGAAGGCTTTGTTTAACCTAGGGTCATGTTATCTTCTAAGAATTTTATAGTTTTAGTTTTTATATTTAGGTCTATGATCCACTTTAGATAATTTTTATGCATGGGCTAAAGAAGTGGTTCAACCACATTCTTTTGCATGTGGATATCCAATTTTCCAAGCACTGTTTATTGAAAAGATATTATTGAATTGTCTTAGCTAACTTGTTGCCATTCAATTGACCCTAAAGGTCGCAATTTATTTCTGGAGTTTCCAATCTGTTCCATATATATGTCTGTACTTATGCCACTACTACCTGGTCTTGATTACTGTAGCCACTTACTATTTTCAAATAGAAAATTTATTATAAAGATAACATTATCATTTAAAAAAATTAAAGGAAAAGGGAAAGAAGAAAAATTACCAATGATTCCAATACCTCAACACAACCACTTTTAATAAATTAGTATATTTCTATGTTTTGGGGTTTTATTTTTTAACATACCTTAGATTATTCTATATATTATACACAATTTTATATTTTGATTATTATACTTAACATTGAAATAAAAGCATTTATCCCTGTGCTACTAGAAACTTTACAAAACATCTTTTCTGGTAGTTGCATTGGTGTTCTACTGTTGGAATGTACTAAAATTGTTTGAAACAGTCTTTTATTTTTTGACACCCAAGTTTCTATTTATTCAGTCTGTTAAATAACACTACATCTTTATAAATAATTCTTTGTATATATTCTGGATAATTTTCCTAGGATAATTTAAGAGAAGTATAATTGATATGCATCACCAGAATGTTTCCCTAAAATGGTATCAGTTTACATCATCACTAGAAAAGTGTAAGAATAGCCATTGCACTGCATGCTTGTCAGCACTAGATATTCTTTTTTTTTCTCCTGTTTTTCACTTTTTCAGATTTTATAGATGAAAAATGATACCTGGTATTTAAAATTTGTGTTTTTTGTTATTAGTGAAGTTGAACATTTCCCCACATATTTTTTAGCCCTATATACTGTATTTCCTCTTTTATGAACTGTTCAAGTTCATTTATTTTTCAGTGAGGTCCTTGATCAATTCTGACTAATTACTCTGGATCCTGGCTTTCCTATCACTAACCAACTCTTAACATACCTGTATCATTCACTCAGAGCATATAGAAAGAGATTTTATGAATAAAAAAATAATTAAAGAATATAGAGATATCTGGAAAGGGGTTTTTCTTCAGGAAGTGGAAGGATGAAATAAATGCAGTTAGAGTAAAACTATCCATTTCTGAAAGGATTATTAGCCATCCCTGACCAGCTCCAGTAGCCTGACAAGTTGACAAATGAAGCCCTAGGAAAAGCACTGAGGTTCTGAGAATTTCCATACTTAAAAATCTCCAAATATCCATTGCCTTACATGTAACCTTGAATTTAAGCTCTTCAGGACTATGATAAAGATCTAAGTGGTCTTCTATTTAAAAAAGACTTGGGTCAGGGGCACTGCAAAAGGGATGGGAAGCCATTGTCTATTTATACCCAAGGCAAGAATAGAAAGACTAAACTTAAACTGTCTTAGGACAGGTATGAGTTAGATATCATTAAGAATAGCCAAGAGTTAGAGTTGTGAGTCTCTGAAACAGATGATTGTAAAATTTGTACAGGTCTCTTTGGTTATTTTGAAGAATAAATTGATAATTCCTTGGTAACTCTTTGTAACAGGCATATCCTAACAGAGAATGGGATGGGCTAACTAATTTGGATTCCAGCTGACCTATGAGAGGTGATGTAAGGGGAAAAAGTATGATCTCAGACGGCCATGACATCATCACATCATCCAGTCATTTCTGAATTAGACCAGCCCATTAACGTACATGAATTCTGGGCATGACTGGGAATCCCACAAAAGTCATACACAAGGTTGAAGGTAAGGGGGAATACCAGACCGGAACGTGACATTTCATATTGCTTCCCTGGCAGGACATTTTCAAAGAAACAAGAACTGAAATGTAGCTTGAATTGGCATGCAAAACAGGCAGCTATTTCAGTCTGAATCATGAGCAGGGACCAGAGTGGGCCATCTGAAACTAAAGGGCAAAAGAAAACCAAACACCAAGGTGAGAACTGTGCATGATAAAGAATTAAAACTGTCCAGACGACTGGACAGTTCCAAGCATTAGCTATGCTGGGTCCTGGGCCAGGAAGCAGAATTTTATAACATTTTCTTCCTGGTTAGAGTCATGCAAAAGTGATATTCTCCCCCAACTGATACAGGACAGGGCAAATGTCCCGAGTAGGGGGTTGAGGGAGACCAAGCCCTGCACTGAGAGAAGAGGGTCCTTTGGTGGAGTGTAGAAAGAACTCAATTCACATGCCAAAGTGAGAGTAAAAGGACAGTTTATGAGAAAAAGGATAACACTCCACAGATGGAGCATGGTCCTCCTCTCAGAGACAGAGAGTTAGAGGGACTAAGAGAGATGATATCGAGAGAAAGAGAGAGGTACAGTGAAAGGGACCCTGTGTGCTTGGGGAATTCAGTTTATATATCATTCTTTAGTTCCCGTGAGTTATAGTTTAAAGATTTTGTTAACCCATTTTCTTTGATATGGAAATACAATGAGGAAGGGGAAGAGTATGTATCATGAAAAGGTAAGAATATGTGGAGTGAAAGGCCTGCTGGTAGTTCCTAGTCTTTAAGCCATAGGTTCCCTATGGTTTTAGCCAAAGGGAATGAGTGATTTTATTTTGTGTAAGACAGCCACCTAAGGACTCTGTTGTTCTTGTTTCCCCTTCCACAGATGTGGGGGTGGGTTGTAGCAATCCCAGTAGAGACTTTCCTTTTTCTGCAGGTATCCTCCTGGTCTGGCTGAAGGGCTAATCAGAATATTGCAGAATCTGAATGTAGCTTGATTAAAAAAGATTTTTAATTCTCTTGCCTTCCCCTACATTACAACCTCCATTTCCCAGGATTCCTGCAGGCTCTTGGCCTATCATAAGACTGTAGGACAGCAGGTGTCTTAGAACTGCTTTGCCTTGTACTGCAGTGTTGCCATGTTCCCTGTTGCTTTGCCACCCCTCACCCTTACCACCAGCCCAGGGTCACAGCAGCCTGTGGTGTTGTCACGGAGCTGACATCACCCAGACCCAGAAGGCAAAATTGTGGCTGAGGTGGCCAGCCACATCATCTGTAATTCAGTGTTTATGTTCTTTGCACAGATCTGCCAATGATCCTCAAGTTTAGTCTGCTTTCTTTGGCCTTCAAAAAGTGAACTTTGCTGGTAAAAAATTTTCAGGCTTCCTTCTTGAAGTATGTTTCTTGTCCTTCTACTTCTAGGTCATCTTCCTCCCTCCCTTATGCTTCTGCATATCTCCCCTTCTGGAAAGCCTCCCTTAATCCTAAGAATTACTCACAGGCTCCTGTTTGTCTCTGCTATGAGAATCGAGAAAGAATTTTTCATCCAAGCCCACTTTTTTTTCTAGCTGGGAAAGCTAAAGGAGTGTTTAGAGAAGTAAATTAATTTTAATATTAGTTTAAGTTACACATGTCTTCAGTAAGTAGTAGACACCAAAGATATTTAACTTAATTAAAATCAAATGCAAACTTCACATGTACTTGAGAGCCAAGGCAATTTTTATTTTTAATCTAGGTTTTACTACTTTTTATTTGTGACCTTGGACAATTCACTTCACTTCTCTAAACTGCCTAACAAAAGGAAAATCATAATAACATGCCTCATAGGGCTTTTAAGAGGATTAAATGTGATACTCTCTGTATATGGGTTCTTTGTTCATACTTGTGAAAACTTAAGCAATAGCTACATCAATTCTGTGTTTATATACTCTTTCATATGTTCTCTTTGTGCCTTTTTTTTTGACCATGATCTCTATGAGGGAAGTGCCAGGCTGTCCCACCTAAAAAAATAGAGTTGTCCAGCTGATTGATCCTGCATGCATACTCCCAAGAGAGCTCAGATATAGTCTCATGGTATTTGAGCTAGACTTAGGAGAAAGACCTGGATTATTGATTTTGAGACAAAAGATTTATATATGCATAACGAACCAAGCATGCTACATCAGGCCATGACACATAGTTGTAAAATTTTAGAAAGCTCGTTCATTCATTTATTCGTTTACTCACCCTAGTAGATGTTACTGAACATCTATTATGTCTGAGGCTACAATATTGAAAAACCTTCAAAGTCTCCTTCCACCTAAGCTTACAGTTTAATTATTAACCTAAAAAATAACGAGACAACTTCATTAATATTTATTGGAAAACAATTCACTTCACCTATGTAAGGAAACATTGTGCTTTATTTTAGTAAAGAAAACCAGAGCCTCTAAAGCTTGGCTATTGAAAGAGATTATCTAGATAGGAAGACTGGCTGACCAAACAGTCGTGAATTGGCTCTAATTTCCCCTTCCTCAGGTTTCCTATGTCTTTGCTGTTCTTTTACTGCCCTCTAGTCCAAGCATAGATATTAAAATGTTTGTAAATTAAATGGGTTGGAGTCATACATACATAATAGCAACCCAGCAATTTTATTCCTAAGAAAATGCCCAATGTGTATTTTTTGTGTGGATTTGTTCACTAAAACTGTACACCAGGATGTTAATAACATTACCATTTCTAGTAGCCAGATATTAGAAACAACCCAAATGTCCAGTGCAATAGAATTAACAGATTAGGGTATCTTCACATAATGGAAGACTGCACAGCACAACAACAAACAAACTACAACTATATCCACCAAAGGGAGGAATCTTACCAACACAATGTTGAGCAAGGGAAACCAGACACAAAAGACACTTTTAAGTATGGTTCTACTTATCTGAAGTTCCAAAATAGGCAAAACTAATCTGTAGCATTTGAAGTCAAGATAGTAATTGCTATTGGGGCTAGTGACTAAAATGGGCACAGGGAGTCTTGGATGGGGGCTGGTAATGTTCTATTCCTTTGATTTGGGTTCTGGTTACATGGGTGAAAATCCATTGAGGTGTACATTTATGATTTGTGCACCTTCACGTATGTATTGTATACTTAAATAAAATGTTTTTATGGGAAATAATATAGATAGTTTGATTTCCTGACTATTCTATAGCTCATGAGCTTGGATTAAATGATCTACAACCCATTCTCAGAGTGAACAAATGCCCAAGCACTTCACATGTGTTTCTGTTTTCCTAGTCCCTTGACTACATGTTAGAAGCAGATGTGGTCTTATTTTCCACCACATAGGAGATAATGTTTAGGCAGCTTTGTCCTCTTGGTGGCTTAGCTTGCTATCTCCTTGGGTCTCCTAGCCAGTTCTTGTTTCCCAACTGAAGGATTTTCCAGACCCCAAAAGAATGGTAAGACTATGGTGAATGATTCAGTAAATAGGTATATCTTTTAGGTGAGATCCAAACCCCTATATCAAAGAGTAGATATGCCCTTAATATAAACTGAATAATAAAATAATACTTTAACAAAACAATAATTATTGCATTCTATCATAAATTCTCCCCACCTTTAGAAAATAACCTCCATGAGAGTGAAATTTTTCTTCACTACTTCATTTTTTTTTTTTTTCATGGCTACTATCGTCCTGGCACCTAACACAGTCCCTGGCACATAATATGTATTTAATAAAAATGTCTTAAACAAGCTAATTATTTTCAAGGAAAAGCAGTGTACACAGAGGGTAAGAGTATATTTTATAGAATTGGACTACTTAGGTTCAAATCCTGGCTCCACCACTTGCTAGCTATGAGAAGTTGGACAAAGTATTTACTCTATCCGTGCCTCATTTCCTTATGTGTAAAAATGAAAATAGTACTAGCATCTTCTCTTAGGGTTACTGTGAAGTGTAAAGAACACATATAAAGATAATGTATGAAACAGTTTGGTGACCACTGTGCCAAAAGTGGGCTTGTTCAATCTCTTAGAAACATAGGAAATTTGTAGAATAAGTAATAAAAGGAAATGTTAATAAAAAAATAAATGGAATGTAAAAACTTTAAAATTGTTAAAATTCAAGATCCAGCAAAAATTGTTTTGTATGTATAGACAAACCATCTCTAAAATTTATATGGAAAGGCAAAAGACTTAGAATGGCTAAGACAATTGTGAAAAAAAATAAAGTGGAAGGAATCATTCTACCTCATGTTAAGGCTTACAATATAGCTGCTGACTCATAATAAAGCTGCAGTAACCAAGACAGTATGGAGTGATAGACACATAGATCAATGGTATAGGCCAGAGAAACTAGGAATTAACTCACACAAATATGCCCAACTGTTTTTTGACAAAGGGACAAAAACAATTCAATAGAGGAAGAATAGTCATTTCAAAAATGGTGCCGGGGAAACTGGACATCCATAGGGAAAAGAAAGAGAAAAAAGAACCATGACTTAAACCTCACATCTGAAACAAAAATTAATTAAAAGTGCATCATTTAAATGTAAAATTTGAAAAAAGTCAATCACTGTATGATTCCATTTATATGACATTATACAAACGACAAAACTATAGAGGTGGAGAAGTGATTAGTGGTTGTTAGGAGGCAGGGACAGGATGTGTACACATGTGTATGTGCTGCTTACAAGTATAAAGGGTTAGTACAAGGGAATTTTGTTGTTATAGAATAATTATTTTTCTTGATTGTGGTAGTGGTTCCACAAATCCACGCATGGTTTAATATTGCATAGAACTACGCACATATGAACTAATGCATACAAAAAGAGCCAAAAACTGAATAAGATTTGTAATCTGGTTGAAATATTGTTCCAGTGTCAACTGCTTGGTTTTCATATTGTACTACAATTACATGTCGACGTTAGGGAAAGCTTCATGAAGGACAAACAGCACTCTGTACTATTGTTTTAGCTTTCTGTGAGTCTTATTTCAAAATAGTGAAAATGCAAAATATTTCTCACAGCACATGGTATGAAATAAGTGCTCAATAAACATTAACTATTATTCTTTTTAATTATTGTCATTACCATTATTACAAAAGAAGCCTTACTCATATGCACTCTTTGCCTAGCATAGAATCAGCAATCAATATTTGTTGATGAATGAATGAATGATAAGTATGCGGAAAAGATGTAAGAGTGATAGATTTAAAAATTGGGTCACACAAGAAGCACCTTTCGTGGAACTTCCATTCAAAGGGAAGAAACAAACATGGAAACAACTAAACATAAGGCTTTATAGAGGTGGTGGCTCTGAGCTGAGGCTCTGAGGATAAATAGATGGAGAAGAAGGATAAAGAATATAATGGGAGATGGGAATATAAAGGTAAATTGAGGAGGGTTCTGAATGCATTTGATGAATTTGATCTCTTATTCCGTGGGTGGTGGGGTACTGTTAAAGAGTTTTTGTAAGATAACTCCAGAGCAGTGTGAAGGATGGTTGACAGAAAGGGTGTAGGACAAGTGAAAATACATTATTATAGTTTAATTTAAAAGATTACAGTTTGATTTTGAGTTGATAAGGGTGTATTTATATTAACATGTCTGCAGTAACAGGTCTTTAACCAACTTTTCTCTGGTCTGAATTGAATTTTTTAGAGGAGGTGAATCTTGACCTGCTACAAAAAGGAAATAAAAAAAAAGGGCATTCCAACACCTCTATTTAAAATATAAATATATTTTACTCATTCGTTCATTCATTCATATTGGCTTTTAAAAAATTAAGGTAACATTGGTTAATAACACTATGTAAATTTCTGGTGTGTAACATCATAATTTGGTATCTGTATATTCTATTGGGTGCTTACCACCAAAAGTCTAGCTTCTTTCCGTCACCATATATTTTACCCTCTTTACCCATTTTGCCTTCCCTTTTGGTAATCACCATTCTAATGTCTGTATCTATAAATTTGTTTTTGTTTTGTTAGTTCATTTGTTGCTTTTTTGTTTTATATTCCACATATGTGTGAAGTTATATAGTTCTTTTCTGTTTGATTTATTTCACTTAACATAATACCCTCTAGGTTCATTCATGTTGTTGCAAATGGTAAAATTCACTCCTTTTTATGGGTGAATAATTTTCCATTGTTTATATGTACCACTTCTTTATCCAGTCACCAGTCTATGTACACTTAGGTTGTTTTCATATTTTGGCTATTGTAAATAATGCTGCAATGAACATAAGGGTACATATATCTTTTGTATTAATACTTTCCTATTCTTCAGATAAATACCAAGAAGTGGAATTGCTAGGTCATAAGGTAACTCTATTTTTAATTTTTCAAGGAAACTCCATACTATTTTCTATAGTGGTTGCACC
Organism: Cynopterus sphinx; assembly: GCA_030015415.1. NCBI lineage: Eukaryota > Metazoa > Chordata > Mammalia > Chiroptera > Pteropodidae > Cynopterus > Cynopterus sphinx. Next base: position 34,747,256 of record CM057390.1, on the reverse strand, counting down.
AATTTACAATCCTACCAACGGTGCACACATCCTTGCCAACTTGTTCTTTATCTTTTTGATAATAGCTATTCTGACAGGTGTGAAGTGACATCTCATTGTAGTTTTGATTTGCATTTTCCTAACTTTAACTGATGTTAAACAGCTTTTCATACAGGCATCTTTATTTTGAGTTATATCTATTTGCCATAATTCCAAGACTGGGTGGAACTGAAGTCACTGTATGGGTCCTTTCCTTCAGAGATAGTTCTTAACTTCCCGAGACAAAAAGATGTCCTGCAGGAAAAAAAAAATTCAGATATGAATTCTAAAATCAAGTGTCTTCTATAAACAAATTTAAACAAACTACACCCAGCTCTTCTAAGGTCCACTTAAGAATGTTGTAACTTGGGGATTTCCACTTCTCTTTATTTTTCCACCTTATCTATTTCCTGTTTCTAAGGTACTTTGGTTGTCATAACAACATAAACAAAGACAAGTTATTTTCTTCAGTTGGACTGCTGAATTCCACTCTTAGCTCTACCCCTTTGGATTCTCTCTCACAGCCATTCCCCACTACAATTCAGTTAGCTTTTGCCTTTTTCTATAACCTACCTACACCCTCCACCCCAACTTTCTCTCTCAATCTCCCTCTCCTGGTATGGTTGCATGCTTGAATGTGTGAATAGGTATGGGCATTGGTCTCTAAACTTAAAAATTCTGTGTACAAGCTAACTTCCCACCAGTGGAACTGACTCCTGCAAAGACTGCATATTTTTTTCTATGTAGCTATTGGCAGTTGGAATTAGGAATACTTTGGGTATTGACATTCTGTTTCCTATTAAATAGCTGTATAAAGAAGTAGTCATAAATTTTTACAAGTAGGAATATAAATAGCATAGAGTATCAAGGAAGTAGTGAGATATATACAAATTGGTGCAAAATAGTTATCTAAAACAATGAATGACCGAGGTAAAATTAAGAATTATTTTACCTTGTAGCCCAAATACAAAAGAAATGGATTGGGAGAAGCCATCGAAGGCTGGAAAGCACATAAATGAACTATGTTCTTTCTCTTTCCTTCTCCTTTTCATTCTCTCTTCTTCCTAACATAGTCTTACATTGGGGTAAGACATGACCACACACACTTCCTAAAGTATGATGACATTCCTAATGGAATACAATAAAAACCAGCAGGGGAGGAGATCTGACTCTCTTAACAGAAACTCCTGGAATGTACTGAAGCAACAGGTGGGTCTAATGTCAGAGCTGTTTGTGAAATGGGAAAATGTGTGAAACATTTCAACTTCTGTGAAAAGCACTATCAGCATGAAAATCCATGTGGTAAGCACCTCCTTGTGCTTCATGCTTCCAGGAGCAAGTTTTACGAACATATGCCCTGCTAATGAGGAAACTGCAAAAGAGAACTCAAAAGATTAAACAAAGATCTACAATAAGAGGTGTGTTTATATCCTATACGTAGGCAGAGTGAGTATATTTTTAGGGTAGCAAGTTCTGGCCAAGCAAGTTTAACACACACACAAAAAAAATGAATGTTGCTTTACTTCATTTAACCCACCCAATTCAATATTCTATCTTTGAGAATTGAACTGAAACTTTAATTATTATGTAGAGCTTATTATATGAATGACTAATTTAGTTTGTATTACATACTGTCATAATAAACCTGTATCATCTTCCCTATTAGATTAACTATCCACTAGGACAGAGTTCCTTGTTAAATCACAATCTGGAAACTGAGAAAAGTCATCTGGATAGACAAGTTAAATACATAGGAAGCACTAATTTTTTAATATATACATTTTTTTCTAAATTGATAATAATGGGGTACATTAAATTTGTAAAACTGTCTTACATGAAATGTCTCAGAATGCTGCACTTCTAAAATTTTTATGTTGGATCTTTATAGTTTTTCCTGTCATTTTCCTTGTTGTTGTCTCCTACTTCTCTTTGCTCTTAAGGTAGAGCTTACTTGTTATTAGACTCTCTTCCCCTTGACTACAGTTTCTAATCTGTTATGGGCAGAGAGTAATTGTTACTTACATTTGCACCACACTTTATCGATTATAAAGTATTTATCTGACTTTTACAGTTGATATCACTGTTAGTCATAGTGCTAAGGCCTTGCTTGGTCAATCAGAATATTCCATCTCTTTTTACCAATGATTGGTTAGGGATGGTCCTATCAGAATATGCCAGAGTGATCAGGAAAGCAGTTCTTCTGAAGTTATTTATGTGTTTATTTGTTTGTTTGTTTGTTTATTTAAATTAGTTTTAAGCACATGGTACATTGGTTAGACATCTATATAGTTCATAAAACAATCCTTCCAATTGCTCCCTCCCTTCCCTTGCCCTCACTCTAGCCATCATATTAATGCTAACTGAATTCTCTATGCCATGCTCCCCATCCCCATGACAAACTATCAACTACTAATTTGTACTCCTTTAACCCTTCACCTCATTCTACTAGCCCCCAAACCCCCTTCTCCTCTGTCCATCACCAAATTGTCCACTATATTTGTGAGTCTGTTTCTGATTTCCATTCTTTATTCCTGTTTTTGATACATGTTTTTCCTATTTTGAAGAAGTCCCTCCAACATTTCCTATAATACTGACATGAGGGTGATAAATTCCTTGAGCTTATTTTTGTTGGGGAAGCTCTTTATCTGTCCTTCAACTCTAAATGATAGCTTTGCTGGATACATGATTCTTGGTTGAAGATCCTGGGTCTTCATCCTGTCAGATATTTTTTGCTAAGCCCTTCTGTCCTGCACAGTTTTGTTTTTTTTTTTTTGAGAAATCAGCTTCCAGTCTTATGGGTGTTCTCTTATAAGTAATTAACTGTTTAACCTTTGGCATTTTAATTATGATGTGTCTTGGTGTGGGCCTCTTTGGATCCCCGATTTTTGGAACTCTCTGAATTTCCTGGGGTTTTATGTCTATTTCCTTCACCAGGTTAGGGAAATTTTCTATCATTATTTCTTCAAACAGCTGTTCAACATCTTGATTTTCTTCAGTTACTCAGATCAGACAAATATTTGGAGCCTTAATAGTGTTCCATATCTTCCTTAAATTATTTTTATAGTCTTGGCATCAATTTCTTGCCATTCTAATTTAGTGTCCTGATTGGCTTTCCTGTCCTCTAGAAAGGGCATTTGATCCTCTTCTTAATTCACTTTGTTTATTCTTTTGTTTATTCTATTTAATATACTTCTCATCTCAGATAATGTGTTCTTCATTTCTGACTTGTTTCCTTTTATAATTTCCATTTCCATTTTTATGTTTTTTATTTCTTTGTTGAAGTTCTCACTGAATTCATCTACACTTCCCAAAAATTAATTGAGCATCTTTATAAGCAGTGTTTTGAGCTCTGCATCTGTTAGATTACTTAATTTCATTATATCAGGAGCTCTGTTCTCTTCTCTCATATGATTTATGTTTCTTTGTCTTCCCATTTTGGCTGCCTTTCTGTGTTTGTTTCTATGTACTAAGCAAAGCTTCTAAGTCTCCCTGTCTTATTAGTTTGGATTTGTGAAGTAGGTGTCCAATGGCATAGTCCCGAGAGGGTTTCGGCTGCAAGTCAAACTTAGCTCAAGCCTCTCTACCTCTCCAGGGCCACCTGTTAGATTCAGCAAGCAATCCACAGATGTTGTGCTTCTAGTTGCCTCACAAGGCCACACCAGAAATTGAGGCCAGCTGCCTCCAGTGTGAGTCTAGGTGCTGCTCAGCAAGGAGTACCTGATTCACTGAGGATATACCTGGATGTGGCTTGGGTGGGGCTGCGAGTTGGGGGAGGCGGGGTTTCAGGAATTCCTATGGGCTAAGTGACCTCTCTAATCCAGTTTGATGACATCACGGCTATGGCAGCTCTGTGTCTGGTGCACTGGTAGCGGGGGTTGGAACGAGGGCTCAACAGAGAACAATGGATACTGCTGGCACTTCTGTACAGACGATTCTTGCCTCCACCCACATTCTGACAATGTCTCCCTGTAAGTCCCTGGTGCCCCCTGTGCACAGCCAAACAGGCACTGGTGCTCAGAGCGAGCAGGTCCTTCACTGTGAAAATCTGCTTGTGGCCGTGGCCCCTTTAAGAGGCTGCTGCCACTACCGCAGTCTCTATCTCACTTGGCCACTTGAGACTGGGCAGCCCTGCGTGCTTAACCGCATCCTACCTTCTGCCGTTGCAGGGTCTTCTCTTGGATTTTTCCCTAGTTGTATAGCTTGTTCATAAAGATCCCAGGCAATTTTTCCTTGCTGTTACTCCTTGTTTCTGTCACAACTTTGATTTGGTCACCAGAGGGATGAACAGAGCCTCTATCATCTATGCCATTTTTTTCCTCCCCTTGAAGTTTATTTTAATGCTACAAAGTACAAATAAATAAATAAATAAATAAATAAATAAATAAATAAATAGATAGATAAATAAATAAATAAATAAAACAGATAAATGTGGAGCTACCCAAGTCCATCTTACTGTCACATGAAAAGAGTCTAACACACAGGAAAACAGCTGAGAGATGGAGAAAGACAGACCTGACAACATCATTTAAATATCTGAATCCTGGACCATTCATCTTGAATGACCTCCTGCACCACACACATAAATTTTTTGTTTATATTTTCATTGTGTTTAAACCAATATGAGTTGGGTTTCTGTCAATTGTAATCTAAAGAGTTCTGACATGTACAAACTTCACATCAACACTTTGAGATAATAGGGATATCATTATTGGTTTTACAGATTGAAAAACTAATGACTTATTCCATAAATAAATACACTTTATTGCAATAGAGAAAGAACTTCCACTCAGGTTTCACGTTTCTTAATCTAGAGCTTTTTTTTTTTTAATTACTGCACTATATTGCTTTTCAAATAACCAAATGTGTTTAACTTGCATATAAAAACAGATAAAGTATGCTCTGAGAAAGGACCCACAGATAAGACATCAGGGGGTCTAAATATTCAATGCTTTCTGTGTACTAGAGGAATGGATTTAGGAAAGCCAGACTCCATCATCTGTATCCCACAGCATGCCAGAAACTTCCAACATTCAATGAAAGGTTCTATCCAATAAGGACCCCAGAACTGCCTGGGGGACAGATTTTCTAAAACAAAGACCTCAAAACAAGTTTTCAACAGATTTTCAGTTTGAACACTTTTTTAGTGGGTAAAGGTTTACCTTCTTAGCTTCCTTCCTTCCTTCCTTCCTTCCTTCCTTCCTTCCTTCCTTCCTTCCTTCCTTCCTTTCTTCCTTCCTTCCTCCCTTCCTTCTTTCCTCTCTTTTTCCCCCTATGTTTAAAGTCTACAAGACTTATTACAAAAAACAAAATTAATAATATCTTGCTCCCTTCATTCCACTTTTCCTCTTCATGTTCTACTCTTTTAACTGGTTCTTTTGTATTTTCCAGCATATCCTGAATAATATAGTTAGACTGCTACTTTCCAATTTTTCTGTTTTAGATATTGTTTATTGGCTTTCCCATTATAGAAACTGAGGAATTATTCCTCTTTCACACCCACCAAAAAACTAACACCACCATCACCACCACTACCACTACCATCACCATCATCACAGCCACAACCACTACCATCACCATCATCACAGCCACTACCACCACCACCACCACCACCACCACCACCACCACCACCACCACCACCACCATTACACCCATCACCACCATCACCACCACTGCAACCATCATCACATGTTTATATGTCCAATCCTCCATTTCCCAATATAATTACATCATAATTTTTGTTGTATAGTTTTATTAAAGTTATTGTCATTAAGACTATGTAATTGCTGCTCACAAGAATTACACAGTGAGCTCTGCTTACTTTTCTTTTCTTGCAAAACTTTTTGCTTCCCCAAAGTTAATAATTATCCTTTTTTTGTTTAAATGCTTAGTTTTCTATGTACTTGCTCATTCAGTCTGAAACTCTTTCCCAACTGTGAAGTCCTCACTCAGTATATTAAGAGCGTTGGGTGTTCTATTGCTTTCATTTTGGAAACACTTCTCCAGGAGCCATCTGACCCACTCCAATCTGGACTGGTTGCTACCACCCCTGGTCTACAACTATCTTTTCAGGATTGCCTTTCACCATCATCCTGAGATTTCCTTTACCTTCCTCTTTGTTGCTTCTTCTTATCCCATGTTTTACTCCTTGGTTTAATTCTTCATTTTAGTAAGGTACATCCCTCAGTCGCTTCCTAAATAAAGTGAAGTTGGGGAATGAATTTTGGAGAACTCTCATGCTTGAAAACATGTTTGCTTTCATATTTCACTTATAGTCTGGCTATATTTGGGATTCTAGTTTAGACATTTATATAGTTTATAAAATGATTCCCCTAACTGCTCTTTCCACTGGCTCTCCATCTAGCCATTACGTTAATGCTGACTGCATTCCCTATGCCACACTGTACATCCCCACGACCATCTATTAACTACTAATTTGTACTTCTTTAACCCTTCACTCCATTCCCTCAGTTCCGCAATCACCCTCCCCTCAAATCATCACCAGATTGTCCTCTATATTGGTGAGTCTGTTTTTGATTACTTTGTTCTTTCTGTTTCTTAGATTCCACAAATAAGCGAAATTATATTTATCTTTCTCTGTCTGACTTACTTCACTCAGCATAATAACCTCTAGGTCCATCCATGTCATTGCAAATGGTAGGATTTAATTTTTTTAATGGCTGAGTAATATTCCATTGTATATATGAACCATAACTTCTTTATCTAATCATCTGTTGATGGACATTTAGGTTGCTTCTGTATTTGGCTGTTGTAAATTGTACTGCCATGAACATGGGGGTGCATAGATCTTTATGAATTATTGTTTTGGTTTTCTTTGGGTAAATACCCAGAAGTGCAATTGCAGGGTCAAAAGGCATATCCATTTTTAAGTTTTTGAGAAACCTCCAGACTGTTTTCCATAGTGGTTGTACCAATTTGCAATCCCACCAACAGTGTATGAACGTTCCCTTTTCTCCGCATCCTTGCCAACACTTGTTGTCCTTTTATTTATTGATGATAGCCATTCTGACAGGTGTCAGGGGATATTGCATTGTGGTTTTAATTTGCATTTGTCTGATGATTAGTGACTTTGAGCATCTTTTCATATGTCTATTGGCCATCTGTATTTCCTCTTTGGAGAAATATCTGTTCAGGTCTTCGGTCCATTTTTTAAATTGGGTTGTTTGTTATTTTGTTATTGAGTTGTATGACTTCTTTATATATTTTGGATATTAACTTCTAATCATATGTATTATAAGAGAATATCTTCTCTCATTTATTTGGTTATCTTTTCATTTTGTTGATGGTTTCCTCTGCTGTATAGAAACTTTCTAGTTTGATGTGGTCACATTTGTTTATTTTTTCTTTTGTTTCTCTTGCCTGAGGAGATATATCTAAAAAGAAATTACTGTTAGCAATGTCAGAGAGTTTACTGTCTACGTTTTCTTCTAGAAATTAAATTTTATGGTTTTGAGTCTTACATTTAAGTTTTTAATCCATTTTGAGTCTATTCTTGTATACAGAGTAAGGAGTTCCATTTTTTTTTTTGCATGTTTCTGTTCAGTTTTCCCAGCACCATTTATTAAAGAGACTGTCTTTCCCTCATTGTATGTTCTTGCCTCTTTTGTCATATATTAAGTGAACATATACTTGTGGATTTATTTCTGGGCTCCCTATTTCATTCTATTGATAAATGTATCTGTTTTGATGCCAGTACCATGCTGTTTTGGTTACTGCAGACTTGTAGTATAGTTGGCTATCAAGTAACGTGATACCTCCAACTTTATTTTTCTTTCTCAAGATTGCCATAGCTATTCAGGCTCTTTTATGGTTCCATATAAATTTTAGGATTATTTATTCTAGCTCTATGAAAAATGCTGTTGGTAGTTTGATAGGAATTGCATTGACTCTATAGATTGCTTTGGGTATTATGGCCATTTTAATGATGTTGATTCTTCATACCTGTGAGTGCAGTACATGCTTTCATTTATTTGTATTTTCTTCAATTTCTCTTTTTAGCGACATAATTTTTTGAGAACAGGTCTTTTATCTCTTTGGTTAATTTGATTCCCAAGTATTTTGTCATTTTTGACGCAATTGTAAATGGGATTGTTTTCTTAATTTCTTTTTCTGAAAGTTCGTCATTGGTGTATAAAAATGCCACTGACTTCTGAATTCTACTTTTGTATCTTGCTATTTTACTGAATTCATTGATCAGTTCTAACAGCTTTTTGGTGGAATCCTTAGTGTTCTCTACATATAGTATCAATGTTATGTCATTGGCAAACAACAAGTGTTTTACTTCTTCCTTTTTGATTCAAATGCCTTTTATTTCTTTTTCTTGTTTTATTGCTGTGGCTAAGATTTCCGATATAATATTGATCAGGAGTAGTGAAAGTGGGCATCCTTGTCAATTTCCTGATCTTAGGGAAAATGCTTTTAGCCTTTCTCTATTGAGGATGATGTTAGCTGTAGGTTTGTCATATATGGACTTTATTATGTTAAGGTATGTTCCCTGTATTCCCACTAGCTGAGAATTTTTATCATAAATGGATGCTGTATTTTTTCAAATACTTTTTCTGCATCTATTTATATGATCATATGGTTTTTATCTTTTGATTTATTAATGTGGTGTGTCACATTAATTGCTTTACAGGTATCGTACCAATTTTGCATCCCAGGAATAAATCTAAGTTGGTCATGCTGTATGATATTTTTAATGTATTGCTGAATTTGGTTTGCTAATATTTTGTTGAGAATTTTTGGATCAATGTTCATAAGAGACATTGCCTACAGTATTTTTTTTTTTGTAATGTCTTTGTCTGGTTTTAGAATAAGGTAATGGTGGCTTCATAAAAGAAATTAGGGAGCCTTCCCTCTCCCTGAATTTTTTGGAATAGTTTGAAAGGAATCAATATTAATTCTTCATTGAATGTTTGATAAAATTTGCCTATGAAGCCATCTGGTCCAGAACTTTTGTTCTTTGTGAGGTTTTTGATTACTGATTCTATTTCATCGGTGGTAAATCTTGGGAGATTGTATGTTTCTAGTAATATATCCATTTCTTCCAAATTGTCCTATTTGTTGTTGCATAATTGCATAGTATTTTCTTATGATGCTTTGTGTTTCTCTGGAGTCCATAGTTATTTCTCTTCTCTCATTTCTAATTTTATTCATTTGAGTCCTCTCTTTTTTTTCCTTGATGAGTCTGGTTAAGAGTCTGTCAATTTTGTTTATCTTTTCAAAGAACCAGCTCTTGGTTTTATTAATCTTTCATATTGTTTTTCTAGACTCTATTTTGTTTATTTCTGCTCTGATCTTTATTATTTCCTTCTTTCTATTCATTTTGAACTTTGTTTACTGTTATTTTTCTAGTATTTTTAAGTGGAAGGTTAGATTGTTTATTTGATCTTTTTCTTGTTTGTTGAGGTAGGCCTGTATTGCTACGAATTTCCCTCTTAGGAGTGCTTTCACTGTGTCCCATAGATTTTGAGTCATTGTGTTTTCATTTTCATTTGTCTCTAGGTATCTTTGGTTTCTTTCTTGATCTCATTGCTAGCCTATTCATTGTTTAGTATCATGCTATTTAGACTCCATGTGTTTGTGTATTTTCCAGTTTTTTCTTATAGTTAATTTCTAATTTCATACCACTGTGATTGGAGAAGACAGCTGATATTTCAATCTTCTTAAATTTATTGAGACTTGTTTTGTATTCTAACATGTGGTCTGTGCTGTAAAATGTTCCATGTACACTTGAGAAGAATGTATATTTTGCTGCTTTAGTGCAAATTGCTCTGAAAATATCTATTAAATTAATCTGGCCCAGTGTGTCTTTTAGGCCCATTGTTTCCTTGTATATTTTTTGTCTGGAAGATCTGTCCATTGGTGTCAATAGAATGTAAAAGTCTCCTATTATGAGTGTGTTACTGTTGATCTCTTTATGTCACTCAATAATTGCTCTATGTATGTAGATGCTCCTATGTGGGGTGCATATATGTTTAATAGGGTTATGTCCTCTTGATTTATTGATCATTGTGTAATGCCCTTCTTTGTTTCTTATTATAGCTTTTGTTTAAAGTCTATTTTGTCTGATACAAGTATTGCTACCCCGGTTTTTTTTTTTTTTCATTTTCATTTGCGTGAAATATCTTTTTCCATCCCTTTACTTTCAGACTATGAGTGTCATTTGATCTGAAGTGGATCCCTTGTAGATAGTAAATGCATGAGTCTTGTTTTCTTTCCATTTGGCTACCCTTGTCTTTTGATTGGAGCATTTAATCCATTTACATTTAAAGTGATTATTGATAGGTACATAGTTACTGCCATTTTATTATTCATATTTCTTTTTTTCTTTTTTACCCCTCTCCCTTTATTTTATTTTTTTGCAGAAGCCCTTTTAACATTTTTTGTTATATTGGCTTGTTGGTAATGAATTCCTTTAGCTTTTTCCTGTATGAGAGGCTCTTTATCTCACTTTCCATTTTAACGGAAAGCTTTGCTAGGTAGAGTATCCGTGGTTGTAGACTCTTGTTTTTCATAACTTTGAATATTTCTTGCCAGTCCCTCTGGCCTGCAAAGTTTCTATTGAAAAATCAGCAGACATTTTTATGGGAGTACCCTTCTAAGGAACTAGCTTCCTTTCTCTGGCTGCTTTTAAGATTCTCTCTTTGTCTTTGATCTTTGGCATTTTAATTATGATGTGTCTTGGTGTTGATCTGTTTGAATTCCTCTTGTTGGGACTCTTTTTGCTTCCTGAACTTGTATATCTAATTTTTTTTGCCAGGTTAGAAAAGTTTTCTAACATTATTTCTTCAAATAGAAGCTCAATCCCTTGCTCTCTTTCTTCTTCATGTACTCCTATGATGTGAATATTGTTAAGCTTTATGTTGTCCAAGAGGTCTCTTAAACTATCCTAATTTTTTTTAATTCTTTTTTCTTTTTGTTGTTCTGATTGGGTGTATTCTGCTACCTCGTCTTCCAGTTCATTGATTCAATCTGTTTCATCCAGTCTACTGTTGAATTCTTCTAGTGTATTCATTTTAGTTATTGTATTCTTCATTTCTGTTTGGTTCTTTTTATGGTTTCTTTGTTATTTTTTATGCTTACTATCTCTATTTGAGGTTCATTGTGCTCATCCATTCTCCCCCTAAATTTGTTGAGCATCCTTATAACCATTATTTCGAACTCTGTCTCTGGTAGGTTGCTGGCCTCCATTTCATTTGACTTATCTTCTGGAATTTCCTCCTGTTGTTTCATTTGTGGCATGTTTTTGTTTTCTCATTTTATTAGCCTCTCTGTGTTCATTTATATGCGTTAGGAATATTTGTTTCATCTTTCAGCCTTGGCCAGATGGCCTTATGTGGAAGGTGTTCTTTGTGGCCCAGTGGCATACTCTCTGATCTACTGTGCCAGGGCCTCTGGACATGACTCTTGTTTGGGTTGTGTATGATCTTCTGTTGTAGTTAAGCCTTTTTTGCTGTTAGTACATCAGTGGATGAGATTAATGCTCAGGCTTACTAACTGTCAGAATTGGCTGCATCCACAGGGTAAGAGTTACTGTGTGGGGGCTGACCCCACTAAGTGGGATTTGCCCTAGCAGGCTTGTGTACTTGTTAAGACCACCACTTGTGTGTACTGCTTATGGGACAAGTCAGGAGTTGCTCTGTTGCAGTCTAGTGCCAGCCTCTGTGTATGTTGGTTTTGTGGCCCCTAGGGAGGGGCTCCCCAGTAGGCCAAAGTCAGCTGCTGCCTTTGATTGTTCAGGGCTACCTGGTGGGGGCTACAAAGTGATATGCAGATGGCTGTTGCCTATGCTGGATCTATAAGTACGTGGAGGGGACAATGCTGTAGACAGCAGTCCAATTATCCCCTGTCCCTGACCTAGAGCATTTTAACAAAAGGACCAGTGCTCCTCAAGGCCTGACACTACCTATCAGTGGCTGTAAGATTCTGAACTTGGAAGAGCCTCTGGGTGATATGTGTGTTGGGTGTTGCAGGGACCCTAAGAGTCTCCTGGATCTATTGAGCAAATTTTACCCTGCCACTGCAGTGTCAATTTACAAGCCAGAGCTGTCTCTGTGGCTCCTTGTATGAATTTCCTATTATATATAGCAAGGCCAGCTGCTGCCCTCCTTGGGCCTACAAACATCTGAGCTCTGTTTAAGAATTACTGAAGCTTGTGGGCGTGAGTTTGTGGCCTGCTATGTGGAAAGCTTCTACTGAATGAACAGGCTTTGTGTGGACCATGTGAAATGAGTGCTGTTGTTTGCTGTTGAATTCATGACCCAAGGGAAGCATAGAACAGGACTGGGTTGCCTGGGAGCAGGCTTGCCACAGGTAATTTGTGGGTTAGGTGAGGCATTATCTTGGTGAGGCATAGGACTGTCAGGCCTCCACAGCACCAGATTTTCTGCCAGCTCTGGGACTGCAGGCTCTCACCAAAGTCAGATATCACTGTGTGATCTACTTTAGTCTGTGATGGGCCCAGATTTGCCCAAGCAATATTATATCTTATGCTGGCAGCAGTGATCTTCCTGTCACTGTATTCCCTGAACTTTGCTCACTTCACTGGCTGAGATCTGTTGACAGCACAGAATGTGCCACCTCAGTGTAAGGGCAGCTGCCTGTCAATGTGCCACATGTACTTTGTGAATTGGATGGAGCAGAGTCTTATGGAGTAAAGGGCTGTCAGGCCAATAGCTTCAGTTTTCTGCAATTTCTGTATCTGCACATTCCCACAGTAGTCACAGATCACAGGGAGACAGGTGGTTGTCTAGGGCTGTCCCACATATCCCTGCAATTCCTCATGTGGTATTGCAGCTCTGCCTACAACTGATTTTCCCACAATGCCTGCACTGTGTTAGCCAAAGTTTGTTGACTGCTGATTGTGAGAGACCAGGACAGGGGCAAGGCAGTGGTGGTTGACTATCAGTGGGCCTCCTGGGGCAATTTGGGGGTTGAGTAGGGTGGGGTCTCAGAGAGACTATGACTGTCAGCTCAATATAGCCCGTCTTTCTGAAACTTCAGTAACCATTCACGTGTTCCCACACAAGTCACAGATCACAGCAAGACAAGCTGCTCTCTGAGACTGGCCCACAGATGCCCGATATCTGCTCAAGTTCATTGGCAGCAGTGATCTTCCTGAAACTGTCTCTGAAATGGGCACTCACAGGGCTGGCTGCCTGTTGTGAAAGTTTGTACCTGCAACTGTGTAGAGTACAGGGCGTGGCACCCACCCAGCAACAGAAGCCCTGGGCAATCTGCAGGTTGGGTGGGGTGGACTGATCACCTCAAGCCAGAACTTTCATATTGGCCATGCGGGAGGGATCTTCACAGGCAAGCTGGTACAGTCTGCAGATTTCCCCATAACGGGGTGGCGGTGGGTGCAGACTAAGGCACAATGGTGCCTGCCTGTCCAGCCCTCCTTCTAGCACCACACAATGAAGTACTTCCCCAGATGAATCTTGCAAGAGCCTCTGAGCCACCACCGGTGCCGTGGGTGAATGTCCGTAGATGGGAGAGACTGTGCATAGGCCCTTCAAAAGAGCATCTAGGGTTTCAGTCTCTTTCTGTCCCACCCGGATGGCCAGAATCCCCTCTGATTTTTACAGTCAGAGTTTTTCGGAGCTCCTTTTCCCTGGGCTGGGGAGCCCCCAAATGAGGATATGACCCCTCTCTCCTTCTGGGAAGCCTCCACAGCCTCACTGTTTCTTCCGGCATTCCTCCTCCACCCACAAGTGCAGGTCCAGCCCAACTCATGACATTGTCCCTCCTACTGGCTTTGACGTAGCTCCTTTATATGATCAGATGTATGTGTTATAATCAGCTGGACTTCAAGTGATTCTCCACATTGATTATTTTATAATTTGGTTGTAATTTCAATGCAGATCTTGTTGAAGCAGTCACTGGGATTCCACCATTCTGTCAGACCAGCTGCTTCTGGATTATGGATTCTAGCAAGATGAGGAAAGTTCATGGTCATAAGTCAGTTGCTGCACTTCTTTTGTTCTCTGCTAGCATATTTTTTAATTTGCAAGAGTCCTTTTTAGTTTATGAATATTTCTTTTTTATGGTGTATTATTTCTATTTCATTAATTTGTTAGCTTCTCATTTCTCTAAGGATGTAGTGATAGATTTTTAATTTAAAATTTTTTTTATGAAAGAAGTTTAAATTTCCAAAAATTGTAAGAATAGTTTAAAGAAAATTTTTCCTAAACTACCTGAGAGTCAATTGCCAATATATTTCCTATCATCTCCAATACTAGTATGTATTTCCTCAAATAAGGATATACTTCTATCTAAAAACACAATCATTAAAATCAACAAATTAAGACTGATACATGACTGCCATCTAAACCATAGACTCCAATCAAATTTCTCCAGTTGTCCCAATACTATTCTTTATAGCAAAAGGATCCAATCCTGGACCATACATTACATTTATTGCCATGTCTCTTTAGTTTTTCAATCTGGAACAATTCTTTCATAGTGTTTCTTTGATTTTTATGACCTTGACATTTTTCTAGGCCAGTTATTTTGTAGACTGTCTCTCAGTTTGAATTTCCTTATGATTGAATTCAAGTTAAGCATTTTTTAGCAGGAATATCACAGAAGTGATGCTGTGTATTTTTTTACTGCCTCCTATCAGGTTGTACCTGATTTCAATTTGTCCCATTATTGAGAATGTTAACTTTGATTATCTGATTAAAGTGGTATCTGCTAGTTTTATTCATTATGAAGTTACTCTTTTGCCCTTTGTAATTAAAGTTTTCTGGGAAGGTACATTGAGACTATGTACATTTCCTGTTCTTCATAAACTTCTATTTCTTAATTTTAGTTTTTGTTTTTATTTGCCTAATATATTTTTAATATTATGGTTGCCAAATAGTAATTTTCTAATTTCATTATTTCTTCTAAATTTTTTAGTTGCATTTTACTATAAAGAAAATTTTCTCTTCTCCCCATTTATTTATTTATATCAGTATGGACATTTATATTTCTATTTTATTCAATGGATTATAACCTTTGACTATCACTATTTATTTTGGTACTCAGATGTGGTTAGTGGCAGTGCCCATTAAGTCCCTCCTACTTCTTATTAACATGTCTTCATCATTCCTTAAGCACTTTTTTTACTTTTTGGTGCAGAAAGATAGTTTAGGTCTATCTTGTACTTTCCCTGTCTCGTTCCTGGAATCAATCATTTCTCCAAGGATCCCTGGTTTCTTTTAGTGGACAATGGTGTTTAGAGGCCAACATCTGGGCAGTAGTGGTATTAATTGCTATTGGACTATTGGTATTTCCAAGCTCTCTTTGTGGATAAGGTCAAGGAATATGTGCCTGTTTGTACATTTGTACACTTACATTTTTATTTATATCTCTATCAACCCAACACCACAGTTTACCCTTTTGCATGTTTGCAAATTCCTTCTTTTTCAGTGAGAAACCTGGCTTAGTTATCCTCAATATACATACTTATTTGATCAGTGCCCCCATATACAATCAATTGTCTGCTTTTGCTGCCTCAACTTGATCCTAACTGATGACTGCCTTATCTCATTAAGCATCAAAACCCCAATTGCAGACACTTACCTCCCCTCACCCCATTTGCTTTCCTCATTCTGTTTAGGCATGCATAACTTCTTCTGGGCCATTGTCATGTACAGCCCCCTGCCCCACACAGATGCCATCTTCCCTCTGCCTGAGCTCTAACACATCATGTTAGCTGTGGGGATAACTCCTCACTTGGCTCAGACTCTGATCTCTGAAGCTGTGTGACTGCCTCTGCCTCACCTGGACAGACACCCTCCTTGCCCTGCTCAGGCCTCTAACAACACCAAGCTTGGGGCTATTGACACTGACCCCTTAATGCTCAATGGCCTCTGACTAATCTGAGCACAAATACCCTGCCAGGCTGATCCTGCTGCCACTCCCCCTGCATCTGTTCTCATTAGCCCATTTAGACTCAATAACTGTGTGGATTCCCCATCACCCTACGTAGACGCCAACACCCTGGCTGCCAGTGTTACCACCCCCTACCTCCATTTAACAAAAATCCTGCTCACCCTGCTCTAATGCCCCTCACAAACCTCCACATAGATATCTATCTTGCTCCTACCAATGGATTGCAACTAAGTTCATCAAGAGGAAGGGAAGGGAGGAAGGAAGACAGAAAGTAGGTTTCTACCTAGTCTGTTTTCTTTTTTTTAATAATTAAAAAATTTTTCAATTACAGTTATCATATAATATTATATTAGTTTTGGGTGTACAACTTGGTGACATGCTAGACATTTATATAACTTATGAAGTGGTTGCCTTGATAAATCTACTACCCATCTGACACCATACATAGTTATTATATTATTGACTATATTCTTTATGCTATACTTTACATATCCATGACTATTTTTAACTATGAACTTGTATTTCTTATTCCTTTTCCCCTTTTCACCTACCCCTTAACCTTCCTCCCATCTAGTAACCATAAAAATGTTCTCTATATCTATGAGTATGTTTCTGTTTTATTTGTTTATTTTGTTCTTCAGATTCCACATGTACATGAAATCACAAGGAATTTGTCTTTCTCTGACTTACTCTACTCAGCACAATACTTTCTAGTTCCATTCATGTTGTTGCAGATGGCAAAATTTCATTTCTTTTATGGCTGAGTAATATTTCATTGTATACATGTACCACATCTTCTTTATCCATTCATCTATTGATGGACTCCCAGGTTGCCTACATCTCTGTAAATAATGCTGCAATGAACATATGTATTTACATATCCCTTTGAGGTACTGTTTTGGGTTTCTTCAAATAAATACCCGAAGTGGGATTACTGGGTCCTTCTTTGTCTCTTACTATAGTTTTTGTATTAAAGTCTTTTTTTGTTTTTTCTAGTATAAGTATTGCTACCCCAGCTTTTGTTTGTTTGTTCATTTATCTGTTTCCATTTTCATGAAATATCTTTTTCTACTCCTTTAGTTTCAGTCTGTGTGCGTCTTTCAATTTGAAGTGAGTCTCTTGTAGGCAGCATATGTAGGTGTCTTTTTTTATTATTCATTCAGCCACTTTATCTTTTGATTGGAGCATTTAATCTATTTACATTTAAAGTAATTGCTGATAGACATGTAGGTATTGCCATTTTATTATTGATATTTTTGATTTATCTTTCCTCCCTTTCTTCTTCTTATCTAAACTTTCTTGTAATATGAATTTAGTGGTGATGTATTCTTTTAGCTTTTTCTTGTCCTTTGTTTAAATGATAACTTTGATGGGTAGAGTAATCTTGATTGTAGGTCCCTGCTTTTCATCACTTTGAATATTTCATGCCAATCTCTTCTTGCATACAAAGTTTCTGTTGAGAAATCAGTTGATAGTCTTATAGGCATTCCCTTGTAGGTAACTAATTGCTTTTCTCTTGCAGCTTTTATGGTTTTCTCTTGCAGCTTTTATGGTTCTCTCTTTATCTTTAACCTTTGGCATTTTAATTATAATGTATCTTGGTGTGAGCCTCTTTGGATTCATCTTGTTTGGAACTCTCTGAGCTTTCTGAGGTTGTATGTCTATTTCCTTTACTAGATTTGGGAAGTTTTCCATCATTATTTCTTTAAATAGGTTTTCAATTCCTTGCTCTTTCTCTTCTCCTTCTGGTACCCCTGTAATGTGAACGTTGGTATGTTTGATGTTGTCCCAGAGGCACCTTAAACTATCATCATTTTAAAAAATATTTTTTTGTTGCTGTTCTGATTGAGCATTTTCTGCTACCTTATCTTTCAAATCACTGATTTGATCCTCTGCTTCATCTAATCTTTTGTTGATTCCCTTTAATGTGTTCTTCATTTCAGTTGTTGTATTCTTTATTTTTTGACTGGCTCTTTTTTTTTATGGTTTAGCTCCATTTTTATGTTTTCTACCTCTTTGATAAAGTTCTCATTGAGCTCCTCTACTCTTCCCCTAAGTTCATTGAATATCCTTATAACCAGTGTTTTGAACTCTGCATTTGGTAGATTGCTTGTCTCCATTTTGTTTAGTTCTTTTCCTGAAGCATTGTTCTCTTCTTTCATTTGAGACATCTTTATTTGTCTACCCATTTAGGCTGCCTCCCTGTGTTTGTTTCTATGTAGGTAGGGATGCTATGTCTCCCAGTCCTAGGAAAGTGGCCTTATGTATTAGGTATTCTGTGGGGCCCAGTGGCATGGTCATCTCAGGTCACTTAAGCCAGGTCCTCCATGTGTGTCTCCTGTATGCATTGTGTATGCCGTCCTGCTGTAGTTGAGCCTTGGTTACTGTTTCTACATCAGTGGGAGGGACTGACTCTCAGGCTGATTAGTTGTGAGGACTAGTTGGTTACTGCAGTGGAAGAACTATTGTGCAGTGGCTGACCCTATGAAGCAGGATTCACTTTAGAGGGTTCTTGTGCCTACTCAGTTGGTTTTTGAGTATGTTGTCCTTAGATGTGGTCCAGGTTGTGCTCCTGCTTAGTCTGAAGTGGGCCACCAAGGATGCTGGACCCAGGGCCTGATGCAGGCCCTCATGCAGGCTAAGTTCAACTGTAGCCTTTGCCTTGCTCAGGGCCACCTGGCATGAGCCACCAAGCAATCCTCTGATGGCTACCACCAATGCTGAGCATGGCAATGTCTCAAGAGACCAAGCATTGAACTGAGGTTGCCCCTAGTGTTAGACTTAGGCTGTCCAGCAAGAGGTACAGGACACAAGGGGGCCAAATGCTGATTGTTTGGGTTTTGTGAACATTTGAGAGGTTTTAAGAAAGTCAGCAGAAGGAATCAAGACAAGCTATTTGTTTGGAAAACTCACTAGAGGTAGCTTGGATAGGCAAGCAAGTTGGGTTCACAAAGTCTCAAGGAATCACCAGGGTAGGGCAATAAATGTTACCCAGGTTGATGAAGACTCAGATATGGTGCCCCTCTGTATCTGCACACAGGGACAGAGGATTCAACAAAGAAACAATGAATTCTGCCAGTACTTCTGTCTGGGAGAAAGCTGCCCCTCCATTGTTTTTCCTGAAGCCAGACAATTCAGTTCTACCCTGTATGTCCCTGGCACATTCCAAGCTTCTGCCCCAGAGCTGGAGTTCAGAGCAAGTTAGTCCATCAGTGAGGAAGTCCATGCATAAGCCCTTTGAGAGAAATGTCTGTGACTTCAGCCACCCTTCCTCTCACTCAGCCCCATCCTCAGGTTTCACAGTCAGAAATTGTGGTGACTTCTCTTCCTGGCACTGGAACCCTGGACTTGGAAGCCTGGTATGGGGCTGAGACCTCCCACTCCTGAGAGGGACCTCCCCAGCTAAGATTTATCTCCTGATTTTTATCCGCCACATGTAGGTGTGGAACCAGGCCATTCTGCATTTCTATCCCTCTTACCAGTCTCAAAGTGGCTTATTTTGTATGTACTTAATTGTTGGACTTCTGTTCAACTAGACTTCAGGTGATTCTCAATGATAGTCGTTCTGTAGTTTAGTTGTAATTTTGATGTAGTTATGAGAAGAGACAAGCACAATATTTACCTACTTAACCAGAAATCTCTACTCTGTTTTCTTTAAGAAGCTTTTCTGTTTGTTTTGGTTTCTCCTTTATATAAGATATATATAACTAGTGATTTTTAGTTGTGTGTGTTTGGGTGGAGGGGAATATTTGCTTATCATTAGACACTTTGCTAATCTGGCTGGGCTATTTCACTAAGGAACATCCCAAGGCAATATCTTTTGGTCTTATCTGTTTTACCTGCTCTAGAAACTAGACCTCCAGCTTTTTGCTGAAATGAGAGAAGAGGGAGGAGATTTGATTAGCTGCTTGGAGCCAGTGAGGGAGTCTGGGCATCTAATTGCATATTAAGCAGACTTTCAAACAATTTATTTGTAGTCCTTTCTCAACACAACCTCCAGAGGTACCTATGATGTGAGTTCCTGAGCCATTAGAAGCCCTGTGGTGAAAACCAAGTTGCTTCTCGACTTTCTGTCAGTTTAGGATGCAGGTTTTCTGGTTCTCTAACTCAGTTACTATTCATCCTCTCTCCTGTTCTCTTTGTCCTTAAGTGTTTTTTGAAAAATACCTTTTCTGTCATTTTAGGGAGTTTTGAAAGAGAGTGGAATTAAATGTGGGTTTAATCTGGATTCTCTTACTGGAACTCCAGTTTGAATCTTCAGGCTTATAATTTGTCTCTATGGTTCTCAGCATCCAAAGTCAAGGACCAAATGCAATTCTTTTGAGTCACACATTCTTTTGATCCCTCACCATATTACTTCTTTGTGTTTTCTTCCATTGACTCCTCTTAACATTGACCTTATTGCCATCACTTTTTCTGTGTCCTTTAAATCCACATTGCAATAACAATAATAACAATAATAAAGAAATCTTGACTCTTCTCTTAGCCTCACATCAAATTTATTTCCAAGGCTTATTGATTCTTTCTTCTAAATATCACTAGGATCAGCCACTTCGCTCTCTCTACACTTGATCTTAGCTCAAACCTTCATTTCTTACCTGGATTATTTTTTGGTCTTCTGGACTCTATATTCCATGCATTCTAATTTCTTTTTCTAAAATGCAATTATAATCATGACACTCCACTGCTTACAACCCTTTCCTAGGGTCTTGGTTTTGAAATTTCAATTTAAATGCTTTCAGATAAATGTGTACTCTTAAAATCTTTGCAAGCCTCATGGCTCCCTCTTGTAGTACATTCATTTAGGTGACCTGCCTTGCCCCTAAAGGCATTTGAGCTTTTGACTACAGGATTTAATGAATTTCCACTGTGATAGGGTAAACTATAAACTCTTTAACTAACTTACAAGATTCTTCAGAATCTGACCCCTGCTCACATCTCCTTAGCCTTATTTTTCCCCATAACTATTCTCCAGCTAACCTGAACTACTTTTACTTCAAATTTGCCAAACTCTATCTTGCTTCAGGACTTTTTGTGTGCTATTCTCATTCTCCCATTCCCATTCATCTGGATAATTCTGACTAACCCTTCAGGTCTCAATTTACACATAGTTTCCTTTGGGAAGCGATGCCAGTTATGTCCCCTCCTGCTGGCTCTCCTTGGGTACTCTATCTACTTCCTCTATAATCTACTTCCTCTATAATAGCACTTATCACACAATATTTTAATTACCTGTTTATTGTTTTATTGTTATATGCCATATCTCATTATTCAACATATAGAAGACCCTCAATAAATATTTTTGAATTAATAAATACATTTGTTAAGTAGCTTATGATAGGTCAGGCCCTGGGATAAGCTTTATATACATACATTATCTTCTTTTGTCCTTACAATAACTCTGGACATAGGTTCTATGATTATTATACACATTTTCTATGTGAGGAAATGAAGTCTCAGAAATGTAAAGTAACTTGGCCCAAATTATATAGCCTTTAAGCAACAAATTTAGAATTCAAATACAAGTCTGTCTGACCCTGAAAACTGTGCTCCTAACCATTTAGATTACTACTACTTTAATATAGTTCAAGAAACAATCATTCTCCTTCCTGGACTGAGAGCTGGTCTGCCCCAGTCCCTGGCTCTTTCACAATCCCCTTGCAAGAATACCACACATTCTTTCATGTCTTGTTGTGCACAAGGCCTGAAGGCTAGGCAGTATTCTTGCGGTATCTGATAGCTTCTCTCAGGTAGGAGTCAGATTGAAATGAAAATACAAGAAGCTTAGTTAAATCTGAATTTTAGGTAAACAACAAAATATTATTTTTGCATAAATGTGTCCCATTGCAATATTTGAGACATATTTATATAAATTTTTTTGTTTATCTGAAATTCTAATTTAACTATGTATTCTGTATTTATCTGGCAACCCTGCACAATTGCTCTCCACCTTCTCTGAAAGTCCTTCTACTTTCAAACCATTATGCTCACTGTCATCTGTTGATTCATTTGTTTAACACATATGGTACTGAAAATCCAGGTATTAAGTGATGTGCTATTATATAACATATTCTCTATAGGAGAATCATTTCTCATAAATATCTAGTCCTCATTATTTCTTATACATCCTGTTTGAGTACATAAATATGCTCTAGCCTTCTGTACCTTTAAAATAATTGTCAATTCTGTTCTCTCTTCTCAGAGTCACCCTGTTTTTTTCCTCTTCCCAAGATTCTTAAAATTGTATGTCTCAATGAAACAGTCAACCTGGAGTATAATCCAAAGACTAGCTGAACAGAACTCCTATTACTGGGGATATAAAGAGGAGACCACATTGAGACTAGTAGGAGGGGCAGACACACAAAATGGGCTAGTCCCACACCCACATGCAGTGGTTGAGCATGGGGTAGAGAGAGGATATCTCAGCTGTGGAAACCCCCAAGAAGAATTAGATATCCCAGCCCCAAACTGGGGCTTCTCAGCTCAGGGTTCCAGTGCCAGGAATAGGATTCCTCACAAAATCTGACTATAAAAATTAGTGGGAATTCCTACTGTCCAGGTGAGATGGAAAGCAACTAGGAATCCAGACGTCTTTTTAAAGGACCTGCACACAAACTCACTTGCTTGCAGGCAACTACCCTGGGCTCTGGTGGAGTGACAGCAGCTTCAAAGGTGCCAGGGACATTCAAGGAAAGGCTGAGGAACAGCTACCATTATTTCTTTGTTGAGCCCTCTTCCTGTACAACCTGTAAACAAGAGCTATCTTGCCTATATTGAGCCCTCCCCCTGCACAGTCAAATCTGAATTTTATTGGCCCAGTAAAATCTACTCCCTCTATCCCAGGGACTCCAAGAGACAATGCTCCACCTAATTTGCAAATTGCCTGATTGCAATTTTGGATTGGTTACTGGGCAACCAACCCCACCCAGCACTCTCAGCCCAAAATTCATTTAGTAGCAATCAACAGTACTCCACTCGAGCGCCTCAGGAGATACTTTCAGTGGTGGGCAACCAACTTTGGCCCTAGCTATAGTATTTCTTGAACAAATCTCAGGGGTCAGTGGGCCTGAGGCAGTAGGTAGCTAACATCGGTATGAGCTGAGACTTTTGTGAGTGGTCATAGGTTCAGCACTAGCAACAAATCTGAATCTTCACCACCATGGTGACTCCCTGAGATCCTGCCTTATCCAACTCTGGTACCCCTGAGGCTCATTCAGCCACTGAGTCTTACAAGCAGCTTGCAGGCAGCCTCAGGCCTGGTGGCACCCTGGTATTTTTGCTGAGCTGTCCCAGGCCTGGTATTGGTGGCAGTAGCCTAAGTTCATGTATGGCCTCTCCCACATAGCTCCAGGTTCAGCTCAGGCAGTGACAAAATACTGATAGCTTTGTAGCTCCTACCAGGTAGTCTCAGGCCAGTAACAGGCAGTGGCTGAACTTGGCCTATATAGCTTTTGAAGTCTGTAGTTACTTTCAGGGTCAGACAAAACCCACATACCTGGAGGCTGGCATTAGGCCTTGAGAGAGTACCACCTGATTAACCTCATAAGCAGCACACCCAAAGAATGGTCTCAACAGGCACATGAACCCATTGGGACAAACCCCACTCCATGGAATCAGCCCCTACACAACAGCTTATACATTTTGGGCATGGTCAATCCTCACAGTAAGCTTGTCTTAGAGTCAATCCCACTCAATGATGTGTCAACAGCAATCAAGGTTCAACTGTAACAGGAGGGTGCACACACAAACTCACAAAGGTCATTCCTGGAGCACCTGGTACAGGTGTTCAGGGAGACTGTGCTACTGGGCCACAAAGGATACCTACTACATAAATCCATCCAGCTAAGTCTGAGAGACATAGCAGATCTACCTAGTACACAGAAACAAACCAAAGAGACAGCCAAAATGAGAAAACAAAAAAAAAAAAAAACATGTCCCAAATAAAAGAATAGGAGAAAACTCCAGAAAAGAACTAAATGAAATGAAGGCAAGCAACCTACCAGATACAGAGTTCAAAACACTAATTATAAGGATGCTTAATAAACTTAGGGGAAGAGTAGATGAGCTCAGTGAGAACTGCAACAAAGAGATAGTAAGCAGAAAAAAAGACATAAAAACCATAAAAAAGAACCAGTCAAAAATGAAGAATACAATAACAGAAATGACGAATACACTAGAAGAAATGAACAGTAGGTTGAATGAAGCAGAGAACTGAATAAGTGATTTGGAAGACATGGTTGGAACATGCTCAATTGAAACAGTAACAAGAAATTAATAATAATAGTAATAATAATAATAATAATAATAATAATAATAATAATAAAACAAGCAGAGTTTAAGGGACCTCCGGGACAACACCAAGCATAACAACATTTGCATTATAGACAGAGAAGAGAGAAAACAAGGGATTAAAAACCTATTTGATGAAATAATGACTGAAAACTCCCCTAACCTGCTAAAGGAAATAGACATAGAAGTCTAAGAAACTCAGAGAGTCTCAAACAAGATGAACTCAAATAAACCCATGCTAAGACATGTCTAATGTATCTAAGGTAAAAGGCAAAGAGAGAATTCTAAAAGCATCAAGAGAAAGGCAACTGTTACTTACAAGGTTACTCCCATAAGAATGTCAGCTGATTTCTCAACAGAAACTTTGCAGGCCCAAAATATTGGCACAAAATATTCATGAAGAAAAGTGATGAAAAGTAAAGACATACAACCAAGATGACTATACTCATCAAAGCTATCAATTAAAATTGAAGGTGAGATAAAGAACTTCCAAGATGGGAAAAAAACGAAAGGAATTCACCACCAAAAGCCAGTATTACAAGAAATGTTAAAGAAACTTCTTTGAGAAGAAGAAAGAAAAGAAAAATTAAAAAAATGAATAATCAAATGGCAATAACAATGTACCAATCAATAATCACTTTAAATGCAAATAAATTAAATGCTCCAAAAAACATAGGGTAGTCAAATAGATAAGAAAACAAGACCCATGCATATGTTGTCTATAAGAGACCCACTTCAAATTGAAAGACACACAGACTGAATGTAAAGGGATGAAAAAATATATTTCACGTAAATGAAAATGAAAAAAAATCTGGAGTAGCAATACCTATATCAGACAAAATAGACCTTAAAACAAAGGCTATAATAAGAGACAAAGATAGACATTACATATTGATAAAGGGATCATTTCAACAAGAGAATATAACCCTAGTAAATATTTATGCACCCAACATAGGAGCACCTAAATATATAAAGCAAATATTGACATACATAAAGAGACATCAACAGTGATACATACAGTCATAGTAGGGGACTTTAACACCCCATTGACACCAATGGACAAATCTTCAGGATAGAAAATGAACAAGGAAACAGCAACCTTAAATGATACACTAGACCAGAGAGACTTAATTGATATTTGTAGAGCATTTCACTCCAAAGCAGCAGAATATATATTTTTCCCAAGTGTACAGGAAACATTTTCCCAGATAGACCACAAGTTAGGCCACAAAGCAAGTCTCAGTAAATTTAAGAAGACTGAAATCAAGCGTCTTCTTTGACCACAATGGTATAAAACTAGAAATCAATTACAGAAAAATAACTTTAAAAATACACAAATATATGGAGGCTAAATAACATGCCCATAAACAATGACTGGATTAACAATGAGATCAAAGAAGAAATTAATAGCTACCTTGAGATAAAAAAATGAAAACACAATGACCCCAAATCTATAGGACAAAGAGAAAGCAGTCCTAAGAGGGAAATTCATAGCAATATAGGCCTACATAAAGAAACAAGAAAGCTCAAATAAACAATCTAATCTCAAATCTAAAGAAACTAGAAAAAGTATAGTAGACAAAGCTCAAAATGTGAAGGAAGGAAATAATAAAGATCAGAGTAGAAATGAACAAAATAGAGTCTAAAATAACAATACAAAAGATCAATGAAACGAAGAGCTGGTTCTTTTGAAAAGATAAACAAAATTGATAAACCTTTATCCAGATTCATAAAGAAAAACAAAGAGAGAGATCTATGTAAATAAAATCAGAAATGAAAGAAAAGTAACCACAGACTCCAAAGAAATACAAATAGTATGAGCAATTATATAACAAAAAAATTGAACAATCTGGAAGAAATGGATATATTCCTAGAAACATATAATCTTCCAAGACTGAGTCAAGAAGAAACAGAAAATCTGAACCTACTGATTACTACTAAGAAATAGAATCAGTAAGCAAAAGTCTCCCCAAACAAAGTCCTGGACTGAATGGCTTCACAGGTAAATTTTACCAAACATTCAAAGAAATTTTAACATCTATTCTTCTCACACTATTCTAAAAAATTCAAAAGAGGGAAGGCTTCCAAACTCATTCTACAAGGTCACCATTACCCTGATTCCAAAACCAGACAAAGGCATTACAATGAACATAGATGCAAAAATTCTCAGCAAAATATTAGCAAACCAAATTCAGCAATCATTAAAAAGATCATACATCATGATCATGTTGAATTTATTCCTAGGACGAAAAATTGGTTCGATATCCACAAATCAATTAATGTGACACACTGCATTAACAAATTGAAAAATAAAAAAAAATGATTATATCAAAAGATACAGATAAAGCATTTGACAAAATCTAGCATCCATTTATGAGAAAAACTCTTAGCAAAGTGGGAATAGAGCAAACATACCTCAACATAATATAAGACCATATATGACAAACTCACAGCTAACATCATATTCAGTGGAGAAAAGCTAAAAGCATTTTCCTTAAGATCAGGAACAAGATAAGAATGTCCATTTTCACCACTTTCATTCAACATAGTATTGGGAGTCCTAGCCACAGCAATCACATGAGAAAAAAATAAATAAAAGGCATCTAAATTGAAAAAGAAGTGAAACTGCCATTGTTTGTAGATGACATAATATTACATAGAGAGAATCCTAAAGATTCCATCAAAACACTACTAGACCTGACAAATGAATTCAGTAAAGTAGTAGGATACAAAATTAGTATTCAGAAATTGGTTGTATTTCTATACACTGATAATGAACTATCAAAAAGAGAAATTAAGAAAACAATCCATTTACAATTACATCAAAAGAAAGAAAGAAAGAAAGAAAGAAAGAAAGAAAGAAAGAAAGAAAGAAAGAAAGAAAGAAAAGGAAAAACAACTACCAAGAAATAAATATAACCAAGGAGGCAAAAGACTTGTTCTCAGAAAATTATAAATCATTGAAAAAAGAAATTGAAGAAGGTATCAATAAATGGAAATATATACCATGCTCATGAATGAATAGAATAAACATCATTATAATGTGCATACTACCCAATGCAATCTACAGATTCAATGCAATCTCTATCAAAATACAAATGGTATTTTTCAACGAACTAGAGCAAATAATCCTAAGGTTTATATGGAACCACAAAAGACCATGAATAGCCTCGGCAATCTTGAGAAAGAAAAACAAAGTTGGAGGTATCATGCTACCTCATATTATACTATATTATAAAACTAGAGTAATTAAATAGGATGGTACTAGCATAAAAACAGACACATAGATCAATGGAACAGAACAGAGACCCCAGAAATAAACCCACGCCTACATGGTCATTTAATCTATGACAAAGGAGGTAAGTATATACAAAGTGGGTAAAGATAGTCTATTCACTAATTGGTGTTGAAAAAACTTAATACATGCAAAAAAATAAAACTGGACCACCTTCTTATACCAATCACAAAAATTACCTCAAAATGCATTAAAGACTTAAATGTAAGACCCAAAACCATAAAACTTCTAGAAGAAAACATAGGCAGTAAACTCTCTGACATTACCTTAGTAAATATATTTTTTTCTGCTATATTTCCTTGGGTGAGGGAGACAAAAGAAAAAAATAAACCAATGAGAATACATCAAACTAAAAAGATTTTGCACAGCAAAGGAAGCCTCTAACAAAACAAAAAGGCAACCTACCAAGTGAGAGAAGATATTTGCTAATGATACATCTCATAAAGAGTTAATATCTATAAAATTTTTGAAAAATTCATACAACTCAACAGCAAAAAAAAAATAATTCAATTGAAAAATGGACAAAGGACCTTTTTTTCCAAAGAGGACATACAGATGGCCAACCGACACATTAAAAGATGCTCAACATTACTAATTATCAGAGAAATGTAAATTAAAACTACAATGAAATATCAACTCACAGCAGTCAGAATGATCGTTATTAGTAAATCATAAAACAAGTGTTGTCAAGAATGTAAAGAAAAGGAAACCCTCATGCACTGTTGGTGAGAATGCAAATTGGTGCAGTCACAATGGAAAACATTATGGAGGTTCCTCAAAAAGTTAAAAATAAAACTGCCTTATGACTCAGCAATTCATTTTTAGGTATTTATCCAAAGAAAACCAAAACACTAAGTCAAAAAGATATGTGCACCCATATATTCACTGTAGCGCTATTTACAATAGCCAAGATATGGAAGCAACCTAAGTGCCCATCAATAGAAGATTGGATAAATAAGCTGTGGTACATATATACAATGGGATGTTACTTAGCCATAAAAAATGAAATGTTACCATTTACAACAACATGGATGGACCTAGAGGGTATTATTCTACCTGGAATAAGCCAGAGAAAGACCAATATAATTTGATTTCACTTACATGTGGAATCTAAGGAACAAAATAAATGAACAAGCAAAATGAAAACAGACTCATAGATCCAGAGAACAGACAGGTGATTGCCACATAGGAGGCAGGATTGGAGGTCTACAAGAAAAAAGTGAAGGGATTAAGAAGTACAAATTGGTAGTTACAAAATAGTCATGGAGATATAAAGTATGGCATAGGTAATATAGTCAATAATATTGTAATAACTATCTATAGTCCGAGGTAGGTACTAGACTAATTAAAGGGATCATTTTGTCAATTACATAAATGTCTAATCACTAGGCTGTATACCTGAGACTAACATAAAATAATTTTGAATGTTGATACTAATTGAAAAAAAATAAAAATATAAAAAACCACCCCCCTCAAAAAACAAAACAAAACAAACGTGTGAGTCTAAAAAGTGCTCATAGCAAGCAAGCGATAACTGAGTAACTAGATAATGCCCATCATTACTAAAATAAGAACTGTAGCAACTACAACAACAAAAAAATGGGAAAGAGTTATAGTGTGGCACCACTTAAACCAGAAACCCCAGAGCTCAGGTCTTGTCATTATTAGTAAGTTATTAACCACCTCAATAGATATGTCAGAAGCTCAGGAGGAAAAAAAAGAGCACGTTTCCATTTTTTCACCTTCCATTCATTTGAAAGATAGAATAAAGAATTAAGATTAAGAACATGGATTTTGTTATCAGACATATCTGCGTATATCCAAACTGACTTGCTATTAGTAACCCAAAGTTCTTGATCTCTTTAAGCATCAATTTCCTCACTCAAAAAAAAAGAGATAACTGTGACTGCCTCACTTCAGAGGGATGCTGTGAGGATTAAATTAGTTCTTTCATATGAAATACTTAGCACATGCCTAGCACATAGTAAGTATTCATAAACATTAGTATTATCCCACTAAATCTATAGTCTGCCTAGGACTCTATTGAAAATGCTCAGGCTAAGGTTATCAGTGACCTTGTAGTTGCCACATCCAAGGATAATTTTCAGTCCTCGTTTTATTAGACTCCTATGACACTTGACACAACTTCTTCCTTGCAATTTCCTCTCCCTTTGGCTGCTGAACCTCCACTTTCTCTTTATTATCCTTTGCCTGTCCCTTTCCCCTAAGCCTTTATTGCCACATTCTGCTACTTTGCCTGACTCTCCCATGTGCTTTTCCTTGAGGTCATCCTTTTTCTGTCTGCCTCATTTCCACCCACCTTTTTGGGAGATCATGTCTACTGTCATTTTAATTGTCATATCTATAAATATTATCTTTCCTATCCTCACTTCTGACCTCTCCCCTGACTGCCAGTCCCATATATCTGGGTGGATGCCTACAATAGACTGAATGTTTGTGTTCCCCCAAAATTCATATGTTGAAACTTTATTCCTAATGTGATGCTATTTGAAGGTAGGGCTTTTGGGGAGTAATTAGGTCATGAGGGTAGAGCCCTCACAAATACAACTCTCTTTTCTGCCATGAGAAGTCACTTATCTTTAACCCAAAAAAGGGCACTCGCCAGAATCTGACCATGCTGGCACTCTTATCTCAGACTTCTAGTCTCCAGACATACGAGAAATAAATTTTCTGTTGTTGATAAGTCCCGTCACTGGTATTTTGTTATAGCCACCTGAACTGATTAAGACAATGCCCAAGAGGCATCTCTCTGCCCCCTATCTCTGGTAACCACAAATCTGATCTCTTTTTTTATGTGTTTGATGCCCATTTAATGTTTATTAAACTAGACTGACATTCTGTATAGGTGAGGGATGAAGGAGGAAGAGAGAGTGGATATTAAGGGAAAAGGTAAGCAGGAACTAAGGTTAGAGTGAGCACCTTGTATCCTAATCTATGAAGACTGGATTTTATCTTATGGAAAACTGGAACCAGTAGGATCTTCAAACTGGGAAGTGATATAAAGAAGTTTTAAGGAGCTAGTTTTAACAGCAGTGTGAAGGGTAGATTGGAGTGGGGAAAAGACTGGTGTATGAAAGAACATTCTGAGGGCTGTTATAATAATGCAAGGAATAGATTTTAAAAAACATGTACATCCAGAAAATGGTAGTGGGTATAGAATAAAGAGCTAAGTTGTAAATAATATTTATGAAATAATTGATCAATTTATTTCAGAGTGGTAAAATAACTAGAGCTATGATAAGAATTATGAAGAAAACAAATCAGATCTTGTGATACAGCACAGGGTGTGTGATAGTGGCAGTGGGGGTTTTAAGGAATGACATTTACTTAGAGACATGAAGAATAGGAAGGAGCCAGTTGTGTAAGGAGAGAATAGTGCTTCCGCTAGAGGAAACGGTAAGTTCCAAGTCTTGGGCTATGAAAAAGTTTAGCTGATCTAAGAACTTCCGAAGGCCACTGTAGCTAGAGCAGAATGAGCAACTAGGAGAGCGGCATGAGCTAAAGTGGGAGGGGTAGGCAGGACTCAGGTCATGTAGATTCTTATAGACCAGGGCAAGGAATTTGGAGCATATTCTTAGCTTATTGGTAAGCTATATGAAAATGCAGGTTAGTGATGCTCTCATTTACATTGAAAAAATATCACTAAGTCTGCGTAGAAAATAGATTAGGATAAGGCCAGAAAGAATAAGTAGGGAGCCAAAGACAATGAAAGACAATGAAAGACAATTCTATCTAGCTGAAGGTGGAGGCAATAGGGTAATAAGAGTGGACAGGTTCAGGAAATATTTTATAGATTGAACCTACAGAACTTGGATATGGAAGACAAGGGAAACATCTAGGATGAGGAAGCAGAGATTGAGATAATGTGTATGTCTTTTGGAAAGATTA
The DNA here is from genome assembly GCA_030015415.1 of Cynopterus sphinx. NCBI lineage: Eukaryota > Metazoa > Chordata > Mammalia > Chiroptera > Pteropodidae > Cynopterus > Cynopterus sphinx. The sequence goes on along the minus strand of CM057390.1, from coordinate 34,715,845 downwards.
TTTTTCAAAATAAGACTAACGGAAAGGTGCAGGGGACTCAAGAGCCCATTTGATAAACATTTACTAAGCACCTACCAAATGCCAGGCCATGTGTTAGGTGCTGGACATACAGAGAAGAATACTGCATTGATAGATCCATTCTTTGTGGAAGGCTAACCTACAACCAAATTACCCAGTGATTTGCATGATGGTGGCACAGAGGTGGGAGTGCTTCACTCTGTCCAAGATACTGGAGGGAAGAGATGTCAGGGAAGGAGATAAAACTAGATTCTGTGGAAGATGAGTGGAGTGGAGAAGGGAAATAGAGGAACACTGAGTTTTATGAACTTGCTTTTTTTCCATGAAGTATGAGGCAGTCATCTGCTGTGAGTAGGTAATAGGTTGGAATAGTGGTTCCCAATTTTTTTTGGCACTAGAGACCTGTGCTCCTATGAGAATCTAATGCTTGATGATCTGAGGTAGACCTGAGGTGGTGATGCTAGCACTGGGGAGCAGCTGCAAATACAGATGAAGTTTCTCTCCCTCATCCACTGCTCACCTCTTGCTGTTCGACCTGTTTCCTAACAGGCCACAGACCAGTACTGGTCTACTAGAAGATTTTAAGCAATGCTATATATTCTTGGCTATATTCTCTAAAAGTAAGGAGGTTGGATTTGCACTTTCCAGCATGATACCTGGCCCTAGTCACGGGGCATTTTATGCTCATCCAGAGATATCATTGAGGGCGTAGGTCCCCAAAAGTCTTAATTTCCCCCAAATTACTTATTATTACTCTATTATCAATCAACAACATTTAATAAGCATTTATTGTGTACCTCACATAGAATAAATAATGAATGAGTAAATGAATGAATAAACAAGTAAAGAATTATAGTTTTTCATTGATACTGGAAACAAGATTTAACTAAAAATTTGATAACAATTATATTTTTAGCTACTCTACCCTCAGCATTGGAACAGGCTTTGATGCTGCTTAGACTGCCCATTATAAAAATAGTTATTGTATTATTGAGGCTTGTAATGAGTCAATCCCTATGCTAAGCATTTTACATATATTTCTCATTTACTCTTTTAAAATCACCCCAAAAGCAGATATATTTTTACAGATAAGAAAACAGGTTTAGGAGGTTAAATAGCTTAGGAATTCAAGCCCAGGTCTTATCATTCCAAAGTCAGATCTCAACGCTGCATAGTTTTAATTCTTCCCCTACTTGCTAAAGACACTAGGCTCTTACCTAAACATTACTTTATCATTTGAACCTGTATCCTTTTAGTTACTGAAAATGTTAGAGGTAGAGAGATCTAAAGTTTCTACTTTTGCTGGCTGGAAGAACACAGAGGCATGCATCTAAAATAGGGAAGGTGATATTTGACTCTGTGCCACTGGCCTGATATTCCCTACCGTTGTCACCATTTCTCTGTTTCCTGAAAATTAATCAGCCAATAAATATTGAATATCTCAATCTCAACTAATTTATAAACATGAACTAGTTCTGCTCTGTGGAAAGGAGAATTGTAAGACATGATACTTGCCTTCAAAGAGCTTCCTATTTAGTAGAAGACATAAGACCACAAAAACAAAACAAAACAAAACAAAACAAAACAAACAAACAAAAAACCTCAATAAAAGCAAACTAGCCAGGGTGTACTTGAGCACTAAATTGTGACATAGCCTGTAAAAAAGAGCTTGGGAAACATGATGTTTGGAGTCATCTGGGGCAAGAAAAAGTAATACTTACTGAACTTAAAAAAAAATAACCTAACACAGTTACTATGTATTAGGTATTGTGCTAGATTCTTCACATACATTATCTCACTTTAATGTACCATCCAATCCTATTCAACAAGTACTTCCTGAGCTTCTAGTAAATACCTTACTAGGTGTTATTAGAGAAAGATATGTGAATATGACTTTGTTTCTGTCCTCGATGACATGTATGCAAATGACAATGATATAGGGCTATAAATACAGCAATTATAGAATTTATTGTCCAAAGTGGGATACTTTTGAGAATAAATAGGAGCACTGTTAATAGTTCCTAGGGAAAAACCCAGGCATAAATCCAGACTCTGGAACAAAACAGGTCATATCAACTTAGTAAGAAAAGAAATTGAAGTGGTGGGGAGCAGTTGGGGTGAATCAGCAAAAATCCAGTGGTATAAATGGATTTGAGTTGGGCTTGCTGCTTGTGAGGGAAGAGGGGATAAACATGTGAACAAAATAATTTCAGATAGCTTAATCGGGTAAAGAGTGAGTGGGGATGGGCACTATTTTGAAAAGTATAGTCAGGGAGAAGGCATCACAGGGGAGGTAACATTTAAGCTGAAACTTGAATGATGAGAAGGATCAAATTCAAAGATAAAAAGGATATCACAAGAATAGTCTTATCTCTGTAGTGATCTGAAGGTCTGTAGGCCCAACCTCCTACTCATGGGGTTTGAGGTGAGGTTCCAGGGGCCTTCAACTTTTTCTAAAGAGTGAAGAGGGAAGACTCTTGAGCAGGATAGCGATATAACTGTGAAAATTATTCTAGCAGTAGTGTATACGGTGGGTTAGAGAGAAGAGGTAGGAAGTCCAAGAAGCAACTGAAATAACTCCTGGATTGGGATGGTGGCACTGATAAGAGAGAAGCAGAGATGGAAGTGATACCCAGGAGCAAGAACAAACAGGATTTTTGCAATTGAATGTCTTCTAGCATTGTGTCTGTCCCTGGAAAGCCCTTAGCAGATGCTGGTTTCTCCCTTCTCTTTCACTCAGCAGGTAATGGGAGTGAGGGAGGATTGGTTTTGCTTGCTGTTTAGAAGAGAGGAAAACTTGGGCACGAATCCAGATTAAGGGAAGAACCAACAGAGAGGAAGATAATGAAAACGTAAGGGAAAGGGGGTAACCAATAGAATATTTTATTTAAAAAGGGATAGATGTAAGGGCCAGGTTAGCCTTAGAAAGGAGGTGTGATATGTCATTCTTCAAGATCAGAACAAGCAGAAATCTGTCTGGGGCAGGTGGGCGGGGGGAGTTAATGAAACTTCTATGGTATGGTTTTGATTTGAAGTTCAGCTTATGAATAAAGAAAAGGTTTGAAATGCTGCTGTGGGAAATATTTGTCCTTTAAGAACGTAGTTCTCATTCTCGGCTGCACATGAGCATCTTCCTGGAAGCTTTAAAACAAAAAATGATGCTGGACCCCTCTAGGATGGGGCTCAGGCATCATTGTCTTTTTTTTAAAGTGCCTGTGTTGGCACTAATAAGCAGCCATAAACCAGCAGGAAAAGGCTTGCAGAGCTACAGAAAGGGCTCAGCTGAGGTGCGGGGGCAGAAATTAGTTGTTGAGCCAATTAGCCTGGTTATAGGGCTCCAACATTCCTGGAGCAGAAGCTGTGAAATTAGAGCATGGCATTTGTTTACTGAGGTTGGTAAGGCACTAAGCTAAAGAAGTAAGACATAGAGGCTGGGGGAAAAAAATTGAATTGGCCAACAACTGGTTCTAATCTGATAGAATAAGAAGAGGTTCTGACAAAAGTCAGTAAAATACTACTACCAACACCAAATACATTTTTTTGAGTGCTCTCTAGCAATAACTAAAATAAGTGATTTATACAAATTCTCATTCACTCTTACAATAGCTGTAGGTCCTATTAGTCCCATTTTATAAATGCAGAAGTTAAAGCTCAGAGGTTGTTGGTCCCAAGCTTGGAAGGTCCTGGGTCTGGCTGTGATTCAGGCTCTTGGCTAGGTATAGGACCCTGGATTTAGAATGTTACATTAGTGTAGTAGGGTGCCTGCATCTAAAATATGTAAACATAATTCAGCTTATCGTATCACACGTGTGGCTGAATGCCACGATTGTACTCTGTTATGTATGGAACCTTGTGGTCCCCTGGGGAGCAGAAGGGGAGCACAAGAAAGGGGAGAAGAGCAGAAGCCTGCTCCCTGAGATAGACGGCACTTCCCTCAATAGAAATGCACTCTCCACAATAAAGTTGGTACCTGCCTTTCATTCTCATGTCTGCCGGCCTCTTGTACATTCTTCCAACTGGGAGTCTCACCACTGAACCTTTCCCTTCTCAATCAGCTTGGAGCTGACAGATGTTAAGAAAGCTTTCCAAGTTTATGGAGTTGATAAATTGCAGAACTGGGATTTGAAACCAGATCTAATTAACTCTGGAACCTGAGCTCTGGTTGGGCAAGAGCAAGGGTGTGACAAGGTGAAAGGATCAGAGCTTAAGGGAATCCACCGTGTTTTGAATGAACTTTGGATAGGCTCATAGGAAATGAAATGAAAGGGTTTCTAAAGGAAATGATGGAAGGTGAGAGAACGATCCTTTTTCAGAGGACAGAGTAGCAAATGTATTGGATGAAGACTGGGAAATCACATTGGGTAGGCACACTAGTAGTCCCAATATGTCAATGGAGTATAGACTCCATGAGGTAAAAAGAAACTGGGAGACACTAAAGGTTTATTTAGTGGGGGGTTGACATGATAAAGAGGAATATTAACAATTTATCAAGCAGATGAAGAGCTAGGAAGGTCACTGAGATTTCTGCACTGAAATATTTGTTTTCTCTTTGTTCCTTATCTTGCTCTGGTAGCCACAGATGTTATGTAATCTAACCATAGCACTCAGGAATGAAGAAATTGCCTACTCTTTAGCTAGAAGCTGCCTTGCCAAAGATCATAACTAAGGTCACAGTTCTATTCTCAAGGACCAATATAAGGCTCTGCAAATTGACTAGTGGTAGAAAACCAGAGCTAGACACTTTTTCAATTGTTGCTACTCCTGAAAGAGTTTATCCAGAAATATAATCTTGTTACAAGGTCCTGGGTACAAAGAAGGCATGATGTACTTACCAATACCATGACAATTCTTCAAGATCACCATGTACCCCCATCAATGTTACCCATCAAGCAACTTCCCCTGAACTAACTCAGAAAGTATCCAAGATGATCAGGCATCATAGATGGGGACAGCATCAGTTCTTTCTTGATCTGAATAGACAAATTAAATTTATACCTAAAGACCTAGTTTCCAGATTTCAATGTCTTCCCAGCCACACATTATTTTCAAATTAGTGTTAATTTTGCTAATGGACAGTAATTTTAGAAAAATCGAAGAGGCAAAAGATGAGTTAGAATTATCTGGGTAATGACCAGACATAAAAAATGTTAGGACCCGATGAGGCCAAAAGACACCTCATAAGCTGAGCTAGCTCTTTGTGGTGCCATGGGAATTGGGAGATGTTATCTGTCAAAAGGAATATAAATTCTGTAAACTAAACCCAGCAGTTTGGGGAAAATGTTTTTAACCCACCCTCATTTCTCTCTGTTTGTAATATTGTTTTCCTACTTTTTGACTTGAGTTTACTCTGGAAGTAGAACATTATTCCAACAAAATGTGCTTGGTGTGGTCTCTCAGTTATTAAAGACATCTGCTTAGTATGGATTAACTCCAGTGCAGTACTTGCACCTCTCTAAGGATATCTTTTACTCAGCCTCAGTAGACTAATGCTGCTTCATTTTTATCAGGTGTATAAACTAAAGAGGCAATTTTTACCTGCTTCGAAGTCCAAAGAAAATGGTTCTAGGCTCCTTGGGCTCATTAGCCTTCTAGTCTTGCTTACTGTCTACCAGATGTTGCTAAGCATATTTGGAACTTTTGTCGAAACTGCTTTGGAAATCAAAAAATATTATACTACATGTCATGAAAGAGGAAAAATGTTGTACTATAAGGCTTAGCCAGGTGTGAAATAATAATTTTATTGAGGATATGGTATGTTCAATTTTTTTAAAGTAATGAACACATTTGCTTACAGTTTGAATTTTTAAAAAGCTATTGTTTCTTTTTTTAAAAAACCCTATAGAAAGTTAGAAGTGTGAAATCCATTTTAGCATGTTAAAAACATTTGGGTTTTAAGATAGTATCACAGATGAAAATATATCCAGGTTCAGATTACTTGGATTTCTAGATTCTAAACCTTTTAAATTGAAGTTAAAATGAAATCAAGTGTAAATTAAACTGTAATTTTTTTCTCCTGGTTATTTTTAGGTAAATAGAACATGAGATTAGTAAATGATGTTTACTGAGAGAACCTATTATTGTGATTAAATTCCAAGTAGCATTTTTTAGTCGGGTCTCATTAAAAAAAAAAAAAAAAAAGGAATCCTGTTGTGTTTTCGGCAGAGATACTGAAAACCTCAAAAGCCAAGCAACAATCCAGGGCCTAACTCTTTAGCTAACAGCTTCATAGTTCAAAATCCAAGAAGTAGGGTAGGAAGGAAGTGAGACTGACTAAAAGCAAAAAATGAAAATGGTCAATATATCTTGGGAAGCACTTTGCTGCAATAAATAGGCGACTCGCTGAGGATAGATAGCACACTCTCCACAAACCATATTTACCACATATCACCCAAACTATTATACTCATTAACTAAAAGGTCAAAGTATTAGATATATGTAATATCTTTAAGATATACATTTTATAAAGTGACTATGTGAATTATCAAATAATTCATCTGTATTCCTAAAGTGTCATATTTTTTGATTCTTGTTAATCTGTTTGAACTAGAGAAAAAAGTTATCGAGATAGTTGGATTGGACCTATCTACTAAAATTAAACCCAGAAGACCCAAGGGCTCATAATTTAATTTTACATCACTATACTTCTCACTAGAAAAGTGAAAAAAAGGTTGAGGTAAATAAGTCATAAGGATATCTATTTTATAAGAACATTACACAGAATCTTTGGAAAGTTTTAGCCCTGGTGGGATTTCCAGGTGAGAATGGGCAGCTATTTCATATTTCATTTTTGGTTGCCTCCTCACTTTATTTATTTATTTTGTCACGACCTCAGCCAGGTGCCTTTGGAAGGTACCAGTTTATTTATTAATGCAAATCCTTTTCCTTTGCCTAGTCTCATTTCTTGAGTGGTCTCCGGGGAGACCTTGCCTGTTTTATTTAAATCCTTAGGCTCCTCTCTCACTTCTTTCCCTACCCTCTCTTTCACTTTCTTGCTACTTGGAAAGGCAGTGATGCAAATAAGGCCTCGCACTTTAAGAGATTTAAGGAACCACTTATCTGTCTCTCTCTAGAATGGGCACAAGGTGTAGGGTTATTCCCTTACAAGAGTGGGTATTTTAAAACCTAGGTGGCAGCTACAAATTTTAAAAATTGTAAAGAATCTTCCTTTTTAATCTCAAGAAAAGACTTCACACTTCTCTACCACTTTTCCATTGGCAGTGTGGAAATAAACAAACAAACAAACAAAAAACCCAACAAATGAAAACAGAGCTAGCGACAGCAAGGAAGCCAGCCACCTTCCCCGAGTTCGGTGGAGGCATCGAGGCCAGCAGCGAGAAAAGGGCACAGCTTCAGGTATGCTCTGATTGGAGGGTGCTGGCACCGGGAAGCTGGAGGCGGGCTAACCAGAAGCCGGGCGTCTTGTGTGATTGGTTTGGGGAACATATTTGGCTTCCTCTGATTGGTCCGGACTTGGACGCAGGGGCAAAAATTAGGGAAGTTGGCAAGCAATGACCGGTTTCTCCCCATTCTAGGACGGTTCTCTGGCTGGTTGCCACAAGAGGCTGTGGGGTCGGGGCTGTAGGTCTGGCCATTGTCCTGTTTATTTGGCCTCTCAGCAGGCCACTTGACCTACATAGTCAGCTTTCTAGTTTCAAGTGTTTTGTTTTTTACCTAGAACAACACAGCTTTCCTGCTATTTCTGTTAAGGATATACGGAGACATTAGGCTATGAAAAGTCTTTATGCGAACGAATACATAAATACCTTTCTGGTAAGGGTCAGGCTGGAGGAAGGCTCGGGAAGACTCTCCGTCGGCCTTCCGGTCCTCCATTCCCCTCCAGAACTCATACTTCCATTATCACCACCTCCTCAGCAGCTTGCTCTTCCCTTGGGGGAGACTCGGCCTCGCCCCCTCTTTCTCGGAGGAGAGGAGGGCTGTCGCTTTCCCGCCCCGGCCCCCCAGCGGCGCGTCCCCGGTCCCCACCCCCACCCGCCTGCCCTCCGGTCCGGGCCGGGCCCCCTTCCGGCCCCCTCCCCCGAGCGCGCGCCGGCGGCTCCGGGCCACAGTTCCGCGCGTTCTGGGACAGACGCGTCCCCGCGGTCCCGCACGGCCTCCCGCGCCCGCGGGACATGTCAGGTCAGCCCTACCCCCTCCCCTCCCCGCTTCCCCGCGCGGCGGTCCCCGGCACGCATCCCGGGGCCAGGAGTGAGCAGACCCTCCCTGGTCACAGGCCCTGAGTTCCAGTGTGCGGGGAGGCGGGCGCGGGCAGCGCGGCCCCTTCCAGCCCCCATTGCCCGGCCGTTTCCCGCGGCAGTGGAAAGAGCGGCCCTCGCTCTGGGAGCCGCCGAGTTTCCCCGTTAGCGTCCCTTCAGCCCGGCGGCCGCCGACGCCGCCGGCGTGCGAGGACGGCCCGCCGCTCTCCCCTCAGGGCGCTTCCTGCCCCGGCCGTCCTGCCGCGGAGCCGGACCGGCCGTGACGCCGCGGCGGGCGCCGCGACCGGGCCCTCGCCATCTTGTGTGGAGGAGGAGCCGCGGCTGCGGCCGCCGCCATGAGGAGACGCCGGGAGCGAGGCAGGGAGGGAGGGGGCGGCGGGCGAAGGAGGGGGCGGAGGAGCCGAGTGAGCTCAGCCCGGCGGCGCCATGAGAGCGGGCAGCGGCGGAGGTAGGGCCGGCCAGCCGGCCGGGGGAGTCGCGAGGGCGGGCGGCTCGGCCGTGCGGGCTCCAGAGCGGGGCGGGGGCGGAGGCGGAGGCGGCGGCAGCGACAGGCTGGGTGGGGGCGGGCGGAGGTTTCCGAGGAGGAACGAGCCGCCGCCATTTTGGGAGCTTCGAGTCAACAATAAAGGACCGAGGGTGCCGAGCGGGAGTGGCCTCGGCGGTAGGACCCGGGCCCGAGCTGCGATACTGGGGTGAGCCGGGGGGGTCAGAGTCAGTGGCGCCGTCGGGTCTGCGGGACGCCCCGCGGTCGTCGTGGGGGGCGCTCGGAGGCGTAGGCCCCAGGCCGGGATGGGCCCCGGGGAGGAAGGCAGGCAGCAGCTGTGTGGGGTGGGGGCGTCGTGAGCGGCGGGCTCCGTAGAAAGAGCGGGCTAAGGACTCGGAGGAGCTTTACAGAAGACGAGAGACTGGGACCGTGGGGGCGACAAGGACTTAGGGCGATGGTGGAGGTTATAGGGTACGAGGAAGACCTATAGGGGGCGGCAGGGATGAAGGGCTCGGTTTAGAAGGGGACCAGCCTTGTAGGTCGATAATGAGGCTGACTCTAGAGCCCTGGAGTCGTGGAGGAAAGGAGGGATTTCTAGGTTAAGGGTTTCTCGTTGGGGACTTAGAGTGGGAGTCCCTTTTGTTTCCTACCCGCGGAGCTAGTTTCCTGCTCTTGTTGCGCAGATAGGATTGCAGGGCCCCAACCCTTTTGTGTTATGGTCACAGGGAGTTGACTTGAAGTGTGTATGATTTTTATTTTTATTTTTTTTTTAGAGAGAGAGACAGAGCAAGAAATTATTGTCCTTCCAGTACGGGGCTCGAATCACTGGCTTGTTTCCCTTCGCTCACTCCCGTTTTTCTTCCACAGTCCCTTTACCAGAATAAAGGGAGAATAAAACAGTCACTCCGATTTGCAGACCCAGCTTAGAGAAACTGCGCTGCTTTTGCAAACAAAAGATCTGGCTGGAGATGACGATACTGTTTTGGGTGTGAAACTGTCAGTTGCTAACTACAGGCTGGGAAGTGGTGTAGTTAATTCCGCACGGCGCTCCTCCCAACTGTCTTACTATCGTTCGTACTTTTGAAAATACAGAAATATAACTTGTAAATCTAAATGGGGAAGGAGGGGCCTGAGACATAAAGCTTAAGTGCAGGTTTCAGTTTAAGAGGAAGCAGTTATCACATAGTCACATTTCGGATCCAGGGGAGATAATGAGTCTTAAAGTCTGTGGGATGGAGTGTAATGATATCGTTTGATCTTTAGAGGTTGCCCTCTTCATCCTCTTAGTACTTTGCAAACAAGTGTTCTGAACCACTTGATATTGTTGATCGTAATGTAAACCTGCCAATAAGGATACCGTTTATTACCTTGAAACTGAAATTAGGTGGCCGTTAACCACGACCTGCTTCAGAGGTTAATCAGATTCTGGAAGACTCAAATAATGTACTTCTTTGCGTGTGTGATAATCAGGATTTGTTTGTGAGCAACTTTATTTTCAATTTTTTAAAAAAGTAAGACAATCAAATATTTTAGAAAAATTTTATTTGGCAGTATCTGATGTATGGAAAAAATAACCCCTAATTAATTAGCTAGTGTATTTTGGGTAAAAAAAAAAATGTACAGGAATTAAAAAGGAGAGAACCCAAAAGAGTAGGTCTTTATTTTCTGGCCTTTGTAAATTTAAGTTTTTATTTACCACATTTTAAAATTGGTTTGGGGAATAAAAATGGAGGTTAACCTTTTTTTTTTTTTTTAACAATTAATTAGTATTCTGGGTTTCTTGGAAAGTTACTAGTATGTTTAGCCATCTCAGACTTTTTTAAACAGGCAATTTCTTTTTAAAATAATTTTTAAAATAATATTTTGAGTTGGGATATACTTATTGAAAAATGTTATTGAAATGTACATGTTTATATCCCTGCTTCAGTTACTGTTTTAAAAGGCAAAAACTTTAAAACAATAGAAAGAATAAAACAAACTTAAAAAAAAAAAGTTAAAAAATTTTAACTTTTGTAGTTGAAATTCTTAAGTGCACAAATGCATTCCTTTTTCTGAAAGCATAAAAATTAAGTCAAAGGCTCACTTCAGGGATTCTCAGTTGCTGTCAGAAATAGAAAAAAATTGTCTTCAGATGTAGATTTACATTAGTTGTATGCTACTTCATTGAGTTTTTATGCAAGTGTAATAAATCATTGACTTAGAGAATTCATCAGGGAGGAAAGTGAAGGGAAGAGATTGTCATATATCAACTAACGCTAATTTAATCACATCTTTCTACCAATAGTCTCTGGGTTGCTTTGAACTACCAGTTTAAAATGTTTGAGAGTGTTTTCCATGCAGGTTTGGTTTTTAAGGCAGTTCCCCTTTTTGTGTTTCTCCTAGCTTGGCTAATGATTTGGTCCAAGTACAGCTGTATTCTTAATTCTTTAACAAAGGAAAGTTTTTCTCAAGGAGTTTTTAAAAAGGGAAACAACTTTTTTCTAACTTTCCTGAGTTTGCTAACTTAATTTTTTCTTTGTTTCAGATTGAAGTGAGTGAATTTAACTCAACCTTGATAGAGAGCTTTTTAAAAAATAAAACGTTGATTCGGTGCATGAGAGCAAGTTACTGCTGCTTACCGTTCAGACTTACAGGTGCTTGCCTGCATTGCAATAAAGGACTCAATATTGAGCAAGACATATTTATCTCTTCGTTTTGGAGAGCCTAATAAACTGTTATTACAGTTTCTCTACTGACTTTCAAAAGTTTTGAAGTTTGAAAGAGACATCTTTACAATTAATACAGTATGAGCACGGCCAGAACAGAGAACCCTGTTATAATGGGTCTATCCAGTCAAAATGGTCAGCTGAGGGGCCCTGTGAAGCCTAGTAGTGGCCCTGGCGGAGGGGGCACACAGACACAGCAACAGATGAACCAGCTGAAAAATACCAACACAATCAATAATGGCACTCAGCAGCAAGGACAGAGTATGACCACCACTATTAAGTAAGTGTTGGAATAAATAATAAACACACTGGTGGGGGGAACCAAAGAAGTTTCTATTAATTTGTTGTTGACGACTTCATTTTGATTACAAATGGAGAGATGAATTTGTTTTATGGTCAATAGGTATTTGTAATAGAGTTTCTTGCAATTATTTGCAATATGGCAAATGATGTCTGCCATAATTCAGATTTATTAATATATGCACAGATGATGTATGTTAATTTTGTGTAGATCATTTTTTTAAACATTTCTGGCTTTTCTAATTAGTTCAGATTCATCTTGTTTTTGCTACTGTGGCTTTTCCCTAGTATTGTTAACTGCACCATTATCCTAGTTTAAATGGCAGTTAAAGCCATTTCAAGTTTAAACTTTAAGGACTTGCCCAGCCTTCTGAACTCTAAACATACTCACAGAAAATTTATCCATAATTTTTAGTTTATGGAACTTTGCTTTTCTACTTTTTTAAAAAAATAAGTTTTCTTTTAAAAAATAGCAAGCAGTTTTATATAGGGAACTCAGGATTTGGAACTCTTGGAAGCACTCATCTCTGATTAGTCCCAACCCCCTTGTTGACTTTAAAACTTAAGAGCCTCATCTCACTACAGAATGTTTTTCTTTTAAATCCGCAAATTTGTAGGCTATTATCTTAAAGTGTTTTGCTTTAAATTATTTAAATGGTAACTATTGCTCTAGAGAGTCAGTTAATAGAAAATTAACATTTAAGACTAGATCTCCATTTGAGGTATGGCTTTGTTAAGAATCTAGCCTTGTTACTTGATTTAACTTATAGAAATCTATGATGATAAAACTAGTCCATTGTACTAAAGTATGTTTTATTACAACTTAGGTCCTTTCCATGCTTCCAAGAAATTCCTAAAGAAAAATAACTTTTGTAAGCTACCAGGGTGTCATAGATGGTTACTGCTATGTGATTCACTAGTGACTTATAAGAATTAATTTCCACTAGAATCAGTTTGGTCGCTGAGAGAATTGTCATTAATGCATATTATAGTTTTTTAAAGGTGTACACATTAATTAGAATATTTTTTAAATTGCAGTTTGTTTTGGTGAAATATGAGTAGGCTAACAAAATTTGGGTAGAAACATAAAGCTGTATTATTTCATTAGAGTATTTTCTACTTCAATTCTAATTTAAGACAACAGTGGATTTTTTTTTCTTTTGCTTCTCCTAGGATTAATGTTTTCTTTTCAGTTTTCTAGGTCTCTTAAGTCTTATTTCAAATGGCATTTCTTCAATGAAGGTTTCTATATCCCATCAACTGTCACAGAACTCTTTGACTGTATTACTTATTTTCTCTTTTTAAATACTTCGATTTATAAATTTCTTGTGGGCAGAGTGCCTGCATTTTATCTTCTGCATTTTTATTATTAAATTTAACTGTGGCAAGCTGGCCTACTACAGTGTTCAGCTGACATATTTGCTCAGAAACTTTGATGTGATACAGGCTGAGGTAAAAGGCTTTAGTAACCTTGGAATTGGTACCTTGTTTGAGTATTTTGGATTATGTGGGACCTGATTTTAAGTAAAATAAGTGCTTGTTTTTCTAAATCAAGAGTCATGATGTTTGGGGGGCTCTGAGTACATAGGTGTCAGTGTAATGAAATCAGTAAAAACTTGAAAGATAACACAATTGAAAACATTGTTTGCTTTAGTGGCAGGTTTTGTTTTGTTTGTTTTTTTCTGTTAGATGCTTTGTGTATTAGAGGTTTTTGCCAGACCTACAGGTTTTTAAATTTTTTCTTTATTTTCTATTTCATAGATTCATGTGAAAGATTAAAAGATGTTCATTAACAGCTGGTATTGAGCTCTGTTTTGCCAGACACTGTGCTGAGTGCTTTATATAAATTATTTGGTATAATTTTTAACTTATTTTATGTATGAGAGAATGGAAGCTTAGAAATGTAAGAGAGTGCTTGCCCTATTTAAAGCTTGATTTTAAACTCTAGTTACTAAGTTCTATCAAACTGTTGCCATGCAGAAATTTGAAACCAGTGTTGCTAAAGCTTCCAGGTTTTGTTTGTTTAAGAAAAGCCAGAATCTGGACTTCTACACAAAATCTAATTTTTAAATGTTGGCAACTGATTTAAATTAAAATACTATATGTAGGTCAAACAAAACACATGTCCCAGTTGGGACAACAGTTGCACAATGTTACACTGTACTACTTCTCTTAAGATGGTTGCCTCATTCTTTCTATCTTGGTTTTTTTTTAATCCTTCCTGCATTGTCCTTTGTAAGAAGAGCAGTTTTTCTAAAGTTGTTTATCTGTTAACTATATTTTTAAGTAAATGGCAATATGTTAAACTTGCTGTACTTCTTAGAACTTAATTATAATTGAGATGCATTATCTTTGTATTATCAGAATAGTGGTGCTCTGAAATCTGATACTTTAATTTTATTATATTCTTTAGACCTGGTGATGACTGGAAAAAGACTTTAAAACTCCCTCCAAAGGACCTAAGAATCAAAACTTCGGTAAGTTGTAAAATTCAAGTGGAAAATGGTGTGGAAACTCTAAAAGTGCAGTAGTTACGTAATAACAATAGGGACTGTACGTTCACTCTTAAGTCGAAATGGTTGAAATTGTATAGATCATATATAATGAATTGTCAAAAATTCCACTATTTGGAGGAATTATATTAATGTGTACCTACATACTGATGTTGCGTTTGTATATATGTATATCTTATTTAATTTATGGAATACTTTTATGGTTTTCAGGGCATTTTCTCAAAATTCTCTTGTCTCAGCAGCACAGTAAGGTTCAAGCTAGGTATTATCTCCATTTTGTGGATGAGAAAATGGAAGTTGATGGGTTCTCCTATCAGCCCACTTTTTCAACCAGGGGTGATTTTTGTCCCCAAGAGGGTATTTAGCAATAGCTAGAAACATTTTTGGATATCACAGCTATGGAAATGCTTCAGGATAGCCCCTTAAAACAAAGAATTTTCTGGCCCAAATGTCAATATTGCTGAGCTTGAGTAACACCATTTTAGACTAGGGTAATTGTAGGCAGTGAGTGGTGCAGCTAGGGTTTAACTTGACATCTTGTGATTTGCAGTTCACAGCATGCAAGAATATAAGAATAATAGTATTCACTAGTCTTTAGAAGACTATCACCCCATGGTGGCCTTTTTCCAAATGCAATCTTTAAATGGCTTGTGTGTGTGTTAGAGAGTGGTTATTCTTTAAAAATAGTTGCAATACAGATCAAGGCAGAACTAATCTGCATATATGTGTATTTTAAATGGGGTAAATAAAGAATTAGTTTCTCAAACTTTCATAAACATGCTAACAAAGGAACAGAGTTGTACTTTATTTGGTTGTTTATTTGACTAGGATGTGACCTCCACAAAAGGAAATGAGTTTGAAGATTATTGTTTGAAACGGGAGTTACTGATGGGAATTTTTGAAATGGGCTGGGAAAAGCCATCTCCTATTCAGGTATGTTTCCCCTTTTTATCCCATGTATAATGTTTGAGTTAGGCATTATATGGTTTGTTTGTATTTTTTATTTGCGGGGATGATAAAATGAACCAACATTTGTCTCGTATGTACACACCCACCTATATATGTGCACATAAACTTTTCTGGAACCTTTTAACGGTAAGTTACAAAATCATGGCCCATTATCTTTAAATATTTCAGTGTATTTTTTAAGAATAGGAATAATCTCTTGTATAACCATGGTACAGTTATTTTCAGTCAAGTTAATGTTAATATATTTTAATCTCATATGTCATTTATATTCTGATTTTTAATTGACCCTGAAATGTCCTTTTGCATTTTTTTCCTTTTCTGTACAGGATCCATCCTTAGTATCAGGTATTATGTATGGTCGTTAACGTCTCTTTAACCTCTTTTAATTGTGAGCATTTCTCTGTTTTTTATGACATTGACATATTAAAAATACAGCTCCTTTCATTTGTCTCGTGTTTCCACGTGATTAAATTCATATTTTACGTTCTTAGCCAGAATACTGCAGAAGTCATGTTAGGCCTTTTCATGGCATCAGATCTGGAGGTATACACAGTGTCTGTTTATTTTTCGTTAATGATTTTAATTTTGATTATTCTATTGGTGCATCTGATTATATATTTGCTGCTTTTTTGTTCTTGAACTAAATTATAGAAAAATAGATTCCTAAATATTTTTAATATCTATATCAGACTAATGAGCAGTCTGTAGGGAGCACTTTAAAATTGTGCAGATCCTACTTTCCATTAAAATTTCCCCTAGTCTCAGTATCTATTGATGAACTAATCTTTGTCCCACTCTAGTACTTCCTCCACATTGGCCTTATAAAGAAGAGCCTTCTCTTATCTCATACCTAAGTGTTTATAAACAGTGTGGGCTCATGAATTTCTTTTTTTCCCCCCAATAATATTTTTGTGGTCAGACCTTCAGATTTGGCCAGTGTGAGCTTCTTCATGCTGGTTCCTTTGTTTTTGTAAGATGGCCCTCTTTTTTTTCTGATAGACTTTTTTTAGAGCAGTTTTAAGTTCATAGCAATTGAGCTAAAGATAGGGAGATTTTCCCATAAACCTCTGCCCCTGCTTATGCTAGCCTCCCCCATTATCAATATCCTCTACAAGAGTGCTACATTTGTTGTAACTGATGACCTACATTGACACCTATCACCCAAATTCTTTAGATTACATTAGGGTTCACTCTTGGTGTGTTGTACATTCTACGAGTTTGAACAAATGTATAATGACATGTATACACCATTATAGTATCATGCAGAGTAGTTTCACTGCTCTAAAAATCCTCTACCTCTTCACTCCTTACTCTCTCCTTTTCTTGAGCACTTCCTTTTTGGTATATAATGATAACACACTTACCTATACCTACCCTGCCCCTGCCTTGGATTCAGCTATTTCTCCAGGAAACTTTGATTCCAGTTAGTGGGGAGTAGTATTAGAGACCAAGACCTGAGCAGTAGGTATACTCTTTGCTCCTTGGCCCTTTCAGTGGAAAGAGCAAAGGAATATATGTATGCATATATGTACGTGTTCATATAAATATGCACCGTTCATTTATAGATTTGATAAACATGTCTGTTGTTTTATGTAAGTTAAAATTGTGAATCCAAGCTGTACTAAGGACAAACCCTGTGACATCACTGAGCACTTTTTTGTTGACCAAATATTTGTTGAGTGATCTAGGAAGTTTTAGATACAGCGTGTTATGATGAACAAGGGAGATTGGGGTTCCTGCTCTCACAGTCTGGACAGCTAATGGTACAGATAATTTCAGTGTAACATAATGGGCCCCTTTCTAGTCAAAATTACACGTATGTGTAGCCATTAGGGGAAGATGAAAAAACCTGGAGGAAGTCTTCTATGTTCCAAGCAGAAAACACTGAATCCCAGGGATTGCCTAGGGGTGAAAGTTTGCCTTTGTGGACAAACTGAAAGAAGTGTTTATGGCTGGAGAAAGTACCAAATAAGGTTATACATCACCAGATAGGCAACTTGAGTTAAATATTAAAAATATTTAGGAATCTATTTTTCTATAATGTAGTTTACGTTAATCCATGAAACTACATTAGGAATGAAAAGCCTTAAAAGAGCTCTTCTGTAGGGTCTGTATCATTCAGCTTTGTATTTCCAGTATTTAGCAAGGTGTATGGCAGGAAATAGGCCCTCAGATGTTTAGTTGTATGTAGAGTGCTTTGATAACTTAGTCTAGAGAACTGTTTAAGGGTACTGGCTTTGTAGTCAGACTGCCCAGGTTGAATCCCAACTCCACTCCTTTCTAAGTTGATTGAGATACCTTTCTAAGCTGCAGTTTCTTGACCTATAAAATTGATGATATTGTATGGAGCTGCTGTGAAGATTGAGATGATTTATGTTAGTATACTTGATACAGTGCCTAGTACGAGATAAATGTTTGGTAAACATGGATTATTAATTCAAATAATAGTTTTATCAAAAGAGATTAGTTCATTTAACAAGAGTTAATGGATCCTTGTTGGCCTCTGTCTCCCACTTTTGTATTAAAATTGACGGTTGACTTTGTTTTTTGTACTTTCAGTGTTAGTATAGCATATAGGCAATGAACTCTCCAGCCTACTATTCACATTAACCTTTTTGCTATTTTTGCCTGAGAATCTGTAAAACACGACAATATGTTTCTTAGGAGTGGAGTGTAACAAATGATAAGTATTAGAATTTTACTTAAACGGAAATTTAGAAATCCTCTAATAAAATCCAACCTTGTGATTGGCTGTCTTCTATTCATTCTGATCTTATCTAACATCTCTCCTTATTTGGTTTCTTGTTTTTTCCCCCTAAAATGTATCTATTGTCTTCTTTCATACTTAGTTTTACCTGGCATTTTTTCCCCCAAATATAAAGGCCTCCTTGATTAGATGGGTGTCACTTGCATTTGAATCTTTTGTAAGAGATAGAATTTAGTTGTAATTTGGCTGTTGGCCAAATTTCCAAGATTATTGGAAAATGAATCGTTTAAAGTGATGGCCTCTAAAAATTTTATTCTAACAGGCTAGACCCAGGTATACTACAGATTGCTCCCATACATCTCTGGTCATGCCATCTGTGACTCTAGTTTAAGTCTGCATGCTATGCTCGGCAGCATAACTGTACCATTGTTAAGATACAGCTTTATAGGAACACAGGTTGCTTTGGAGGACATGAGAACCTACTGTTTTATTCTGCTTAACATTGTAAAACCTTATATTAATTCTGAGATGATTAAGAGGTGACAGGTCTTACTGGCTTCCAGACTGTAGGCATAGCTTTTGAAGAATTTTTCAATAAGTGATGAATGTAAGGTAGTCCATTTTGGGGGGAAATATACAGATTCCTTACTGTTGGCAACAAAATTCCATATCGGGTCAAGAATCTCAAGTTATTTTGAGAAATCAAGTCTAATAATGATAATAGTTACTTATAGTTAGGAATTATAGAATTCTTAGTCTTTTTATAAGTCATTCTTCGCTAACATGGATTTGTTATGGCTAAAAATTGTTTTTCTAAATCCCCCCCAAAAATTTTTAAATGCATTTCACTGTTGATTACTGTGGTAAATTGGAGTGGGTTCCTTAATTTAGAGATACTATTTTTGAAATTACTGGCTTTCGTTTATTTCTAGGTAGCAACAGATATCTGACAACCGTTGCTATTTTCTCCACAATGCCCATATTTTTTCCCCCTGAAATTTAGGCTTTTAAGCTCACATGGCCATAGGAAGTAAAGAACAGCAGCTATTCTGAAAGTATCTATCTAGTTGGGCAATTTTGAATATTTTTAGGTACCATACTTGGGTAAAATTCCTCTCAGTACTAGGAAAATGAAAAATATACTATTCTTTACAGGCAACAGAAACCAACTTGGACTAACTTAAGCAAAAGGAAACCTATCAGGAGTTTATAAGATTAGGAAGAAGTCTGGAGAAACACAGTTGGAATTAATTGGCCAAGAACTGAGGAAGCTCTGAAGGGCCTAGGAAGGTATAAATTGTTAGAGGATGCACTATAATAATTTAAATTCGTAGAAGGGAGCCTGACCTCAGTCATTGTCTACCATTTGGCTGAGGAGGTCGGTTAGACTATCCAGTGGGGTGGGGGAGAGTAATTCCTCAGAAGGAAGTTAGGGTACGACTAAGAAAGGGAAATGGATACTAGAGTAACCAGAAGACATCAAATACATCACATATTGGATCAATACCTGGACCTTACAGCTGAACCTGGACTTGGAAAGCTAAAGTGGCAGGATCAGACCTAAGGTTTAGGTTGTTGTGTTAAAATATATTGAGATTGTCACACAGTTCACACATTTAGAGTATACAATTTAATTTTTTGTGTACTTGATTTTGCAGCCATTACTACAGTTAATTTTAGAACATTTTTATCAGCCCCAAAAGAAATTGCTTTAGCAGCCACTAATCTGCTTTTTTATTTCTGTGGATTTGTCTATTCTGGACATTTCATCTAAACAGAATTATGCAATATATGATTTCTTGTGGCTGGTTTCTTCGACTTAGAATTTTTTTTAGGGTTCATTTGTGTAACATGTATCAATACTTTATTTCTTTTTATTGTTGAATAATGCATTATATGGTTATACCACATTTTGGTTTAGCCATCAATTGATAGAGTTGTTTCCACTGTTGGCTATTAGGAATAATATTGCTGTGAACATTTATGTACAAGTTTTTTATTGTTGTGAGATGCCTGTAGGCCTGGCAGGATGCCTGGTGCTTGGAGCAACAAGGTCATCAGAAGCAGGTGTGGACTTGCACACAAGGACACATTGCAGGGAGGGCACACACGCATGACCAATTCTGAGACTTCTTGCTCTAGGGATGAGGATGGGAAAAGGCTACTGAGAAGAAATAGCTGAAAACACGGTGGTGGCCTTGAGGCTAAATGTGGGAATTGGCTGTAGTTTGCAATACCTAACCTGATAGTAGCTAATAATAACTACAAGGCTAACATTGTAAGAGAGAATAAAAAGCCATGGAGACAGGGGTGGGGAATGCTAGCATTGCCATTTCTTGCCATTCCTTCTCTCCCTTATCCATGTTAGTAAATGCATTTCCAGACTCCGACTCCTCTTCCAAACTGTCTCCACAACATTTATGGAGATGTCTATTTTTCTCGGGTATATATCTAGGTGTGGAATTGCTGGTTCATATGGTAAACACTGTTCAACCATTTGAGGAACTGCTAGACATTTTCAAAGTGGCTGTCCATTCCCACTAATAGTGTATGAAAATTCTGGTTTCTTCACATTCTAAACTACATGTTGTTATTTGCAGACCTAAGTTCAAATCGTGGTTCTGGCATTTCTTTCTTTGTGACCTTGGGCAAAACAATCTCTCAGGATTCATTTTGTCAGTTGTAAGACAAAAAGTACCTAACTTGAAGGGCTGTAAATAATATAAAGTATCTACCTAGCAGAGTACCTAGCACACAGTAAGTTTTTAGCTTTTTTTCTTTTTGGCAGCTTGCCATGAGCCTCTCATGGGTTTCAGAGCTCTCTGAGCCTAACTTTGAATTTGCTGCTTGTTATTTACTCTTTCTAGGGAACAGTGGTAAGAGACTGGATGTGCTAAATTCCCTGACTAATGGCCATCAAAAAGGCAAAGTATCAGTGCATCTTAACTTAAAGCCTTATCCTTAAATAGTTTCTATAGAATATAAGGCTTATCAGAGGCATGGAAATCAGTGGCCTCAATAAATCAAGACAGATTCAAAGTGGGAATTGGCATAACCTCAGTATAATGTTACCATACCTCACTTCATTCAAAGTTTTAGAGTTTTGAAGGACCTGACTCAGAAAGTCATTGAAAGACCCTTGGAGACCACCAACCTCCCTACCCCCCCTCCTTCCTTCCTTCCTTCCTTCCTTCCTTCCTTTCCTTTCTTTCCTTTTCCCTTTCCTTTCCTTTCCTTTCCTTTCCTTTCCTTTCCTCCCTCCCTCCCTCCCTCCCTCCCTCCCTCTCTCTCTCTCTCTCTCTCTCTCTCTCTCTCTCTCTCTTTTTCTTTCTTTCTTTGCTACAGAACTTAGTAGTGCAGGTACCCTGTTTAAAAACTGTAAAAGAGAATGAACCAGTGGGGTAATGGGTCTCCAGAACAACTGATGATTAACAGTTGACTCAAAATAGGAGGGAAGAGATTAAGAATGGTTAAAGCCAAGGTTTTCTTTGACCTGCTTTACCATAATAAGCAGACTGTTTAATGCTAGTCACTGGACCATATTCACAGTTCTGGCAGCTTATTATTCTGATCACATTGAAGCCTTCTGATTCCTGTGATTGGAGTTCTAGGTAGAATTAGCGTCATGGTGGGAAATGGAAGTTGTACCTATGACATAGGTATTTCTAAAATAAAGTTTTCAAAGTGCTAGAGATAGTTCTTTTGATCATTAGCTCAGGCATAGAACTAATTATTGCAGTGATTATGAATCTCCTAATTTCTTAATATTTTAGTTTTAGAAATTAAAATTTTTTATGTAGAAACAAATGTTCTCCTTCCTCCTTGTTAATACCTGTTCTGCCTTTTTAGTTTGTCTCTGTATGTGTATAATTTTCAGTAATGGTTGGAAATCCTTTGCTATTATGTAGGAAATTTGTTCTGAATTATAGGAAATACTGCTATCTTCCATGAAACAAACATGACAAAGTAAATTAAATATGAAAAAGAGAGTCACCTTCAGTGATGTGACCATGGATTGAAATAACAGGAATAGAATTGATCATTTGAGCACACTTCAGGACAGAGGAGTTGGCTTTGAGACAGACGTTAGAGGTTTATGTGATATAACAAATAGCACATAGGACATGTGGTTTAACTTTTTCATCCTTTTTCTGCTTTGTGCAAGTATAAGTTGTCCAAACTACAATTTTTATTGTAAAATTGTCTTATGAGTCTTAAAATAATAGTCTTTCTATTGTCATTTTTTCCCCTCAATTTTTAATTGTGAAATGTCTTACGCTTTTTTTCCTGTCAGCTGAAGATCATCTTTCTTTGTTGTCAGTGCTCAGCTTCCTTAGCTCATACACACACTTTACATACACACTCACATATGTGGTTTTTTTTGTTTGTTTTTGTTTGTTTGTTTTACATTGGGATACAATTTACTGTATATTCTATGAGCAGTTTTGGTAAATACTGGTTGATACTGATGGTGGTGTTAACTGGTTCTGCTAAGTTACTTGGTCTCTACTTATAAAATGCAAATGTAAGACACTGTAAAGCAGTACTAAAGAGGTATACCTATTTTAGAGAAGAATTTGCTTATGAATTTTTATTCACAGTTAATTTGTATTGTTTTATAGGAGGAGAGCATTCCCATTGCTTTATCTGGTAGGGATATTTTAGCTAGAGCAAAAAATGGAACAGGCAAGAGCGGTGCCTACCTCATTCCCTTACTTGAACGGCTAGACCTGAAGAAGGACAATATACAAGGTTAGTTTGTTTAAATTTTTTAAATGGCAGTTTAAGCCTTAGAACTCTGTAAAAGTTCTTTTTTAGTCAGAATTTACATAGTCTAGAATTAATATACCCTTTTTACAGCTTTTAAAACAGTTTTGACAACATTCCAGTGAGATAGGCAAAGTATTATTGCCCTCTAGATAGGAATGCTAAGATCATGAGAAGTTAAATTATCTGATGTTGCTACTTGAAAACTATGGAACTGAATTTTTTTGTGACAGCTGTGTTTGTATAAGTTCCTTGTAGAAACATGAATCTTTTTAAAGCCTTTGGTTTTGGAATTTTAAGAGCTTAGGCAATAGGTAGGAAATAAATTTCCATAGTCATAGCCCAAGTAAGCTAACAGAGCTTTCACCTTTAAAGCATTTTATTAAATTTTCAGTTTTCTTTATCTGTAATAATCATTTATCCCATCTTCCCTATATCTTCTTTCATATAATAGAAACGAACCTAGGCAGCAGGAGTTTTCTTATTTGGGTGTTTAGAGAGTCTCTTACTGAAATATTAATCTAATAAGCTTTGAACTAATGGTTGCAAACTCAGAACCCTTTAAAGGTTTGTAACTATGAGTAGTATAAGATTTATGTAGCAGTGTTGTCAAGAGAAAGCCTGAATCTAGAAAGCTACTAGGTTCTCTTTTTTTAAAAAACGATTTACTCATTTGACATTTTAGAATTGATTAGGCCTATTACAATTTAACTTAATATGTCTGAGTATCCACATTGCAAGGGGCAGTATTTCTGTAGCTTCTTAAAGTCTCAGATGTATTTTTTTTTTTCTATTGTTTGATATTTTCCAGCAATGGTGATTGTTCCCACTAGAGAACTTGCTCTACAGGTCAGTCAAATTTGCATCCAGGTCAGCAAACACATGGGAGGGGCCAAAGTGATGGCAACCACAGGAGGAACCAATTTACGGGATGACATAATGAGGCTTGATGACACAGGTAGGAAATGACTAAGGCGGTTTAGCTCTTTCAGTGCATTTTCACACACAGATGTTTCCTTTCAGTAACTTATTAAAATTTGTCTTTAAGAATAAGGACCAGAAACACTGCAGTAGAAAAATAAATAAAGGAAATGACAGTCTCATTCAAGAAAAAGACAAATGATAATTGAAATAGTATTAAACCTTGACAGTAACTTTTGAAAATGTAAATAAAAACAGTAAATTGATATTATGCATATCTGGCAAGACAAAAAAACATTAGTAACCAACAATGTGAGTTGGTGGAGAAATAGGCTGTCTTTTGCAACATGGAGGTATAAATTGATGCAATTGCTGGTGGGCAAGATGGCATTATATTTCAAAATTATAAATGTATATTTTCAAGAATCTTTCCTAAATAGCACATGCAAGGTTGTTTACTACAGTGTGGTTTGAAGTACTGAAAAATTGGAACAACCTAAATATTAGAGGAGATTGATTGGCTAAATATATGAGGTATAATCTGAATGGAATTCCACACAGCTATTAAAGAATGAAGCTGATCTGTATCAATTTTTATGAAGAGTTCTCCATGATACATTATTTGAATGAAAAAGGATAAAACAGCAAGAATGAGATCCACTTACGTAAAATTATACATAAAACTTACGATTGTCATTAGCTTAATTACTATATTCGTACTGCACAGTTACTGAAAATGATTATCTCATTTGATCCTTTTAACAATCTTCTGAAGACCTTTGCTCTAGTTTATAGACAAAATACTATATCAGAAGCTTGGTGTGCCTTTTGTTATTCATTAGGGATTGTCCCAAAATAAGGAAATATACTCCTTATTTGGAGCAGGTGATTTGGGAAGCTGTATCCCACCCCTTATAGAGGTGAAACAAACAAGTATTCTCTAGCCAACCTAAGATGAAATGGAAATCTATATCCTGAAATACATCTTTGTTTTTTTGTACTATAGTAGTCACCCTTAAACTATGAGGAATATGTTCCAAGACCCCCAGTGGATACCTGTTTTGGAACCATGGATAGTATGAAACGCTATATATACTATGTCTTTTCCTATACATAACTATGGTAAAGGTTAATTTATGAATTAGGCACGGTAAACGATGAACAGCAACTAGTAATAAAATAGAACAGTTATAGCAATATACTGTAATAAAAGTTATGTGAATGTGGTCTCTCTGTTCACATTTACTACCTATAACTTTAAAACCTTTTCCATCTTAACTAAGCATTTAGCATTTACTATGGCTGTAACTCTCTTTGAGGTGCAAAAGCAAAATTAGTACAAATTTCTTTTTTTACACAATTTCAAAGATAAAAGATTGATTCTTACTATAGATTTTAGCATACAATTTTTTTCATAATTATGATGTTGAGAACTTTACCTTTTAACTTAAAGGGAACAGTTTTTCAGCTTTCCTTTGGCATATTCCAAATTGTGAGCATCACCCTCTTGTGATTTGGGCTATTATATGAGTACAAGTTACTTGAACAGAAGCACTGAGATAACCACAACAGTCAGTCAGACAATCTAGACTGCAGGTGGCAGGTAGATGCAACTCTAGATAAAGGGATGCTCTACATCCTGAAAGTGTAAGACTTTATCATGCTACCCAGAACAATACTCAATTTAAAGCTTAAGGATAGTTTTTTCCTGGAATTTTCCATTTAATATTTTCAAAGTGCTGTTGACCATGAGTAATTGAAACCATGGAAAGCAAAACAGTGCATAAGGAGACATTCCTACCTCTGAAATGTTTCTGATTAAACGTATATATACAAACCTTTACTATATATCCTTTTTGCCTGAGCTAAAATTAATGAGGATGTGTTTTCTAATGTTGTTTAGTGCATGTGGTGATAGCTACCCCTGGAAGAATCCTGGATCTCATCAAGAAAGGAGTAGCAAAAGTTGATCATGTCCAGATGATAGTCTTGGATGAGGTAATATCTCTTCATTTGGAAAGATACTATTCTGTGTTATTCTGAGCTTTGTTTATAACTGTCAGTGAGTGAAACAAAAGTTCTTTGTGTTTATGAACTTTTAAAAAAATGCATGACTTTTGTCACTTCAATTTAATTTGCTTATAAAACATGCTTTGCCCTTTAAAGGCAGTAGATGATAGGTATTTATAGGAATAGTTTAGCCTGTGTCTTCTTTAGAGATGCCAGATTGGGTTTTATTTTGATTTTTCAAGAAGAGTTGTTGAATAACCTCAAAGCCAAGTTCCTTCTAAGTCTTCATTCGGTGATACATCTTAAATAGCATGTAATGCCTCTAACCCCTCATTATGGTATATACATTTTGTATTGTTTGGTTTTTCAGTCTGGTAATATGTTATCTCAATCAGGTACATTTTAAGAACTTTATCCTGTATCCTTGGGCTCTAGTAGTTTATACATAAAGTATATCGGTGTTAATGTTTTGAAATAAAGTTACTTTCCTCATTGGTCTGCGTTTTAGACAACTAGATCAGATCGATCATGTTATAATTCAGATCAGTTTTTTTTTTGTTTGTTTTTTTTGAGTAATGAGTATACTATAAAATACTTAATACAGTGAGCACATATACTAATTTAAAAATTTTGGAATCGAAAGTATTGATTAAAGTAGCCTCCCAACATAGCAAGTAAATTGAAGGAAATAGATTTCAATCCAGGTAGCTGGAGTCTGCAGCCTGTACTTTTAACCACTATACTATACTGCCTCTAATGGAAATCACATTAAAATTTATAGGAGCAAGGATTATATATGTCTAGGATTTTTTTCCCCTAGAAGATGGGTATTGCAGACTTTTCCCCTTCTGAATCACTGGGAATGTGTCGTGGTGCTATTGGATTATGCAGTGTTGTAGAGTACTTAACTGTTTACAATTAGGAACATTCCATGAGTTCCCTTATTAGGTAATGCTTTGTTAACCAAAGACTTTAGACATTATTTGATGTTTTAAAAATTGTCTTATCTTTGTATACTGCAGGCAGATAAGTTGCTGTCACAGGATTTTGTGCAGATAATGGAGGATATTATTCTCACGCTACCTAAAAACAGACAGATTTTATTATATTCCGCTACTTTCCCTCTTAGTGTACAGAAGTTCATGGTGAGTATAAATCTGTATTTGGAAGCAGTGTCATCTTGTTTCCCATGGATATACCTTTATTCATAATTACATCTTATTGTCAGTCTACTTTATGCTGATTATTTCAGGTTTTTAGCTGATGAGTTAAGGTTTGTCATTCATACATTAGCTTATTTTTTTAAACTATCAATAATTTGATTAAATTCTTCACTGTTCACTTAGCTTTTGGTTTCAGGCACACATAGCCATTGATGCTTTGTAATTAATTACAATGTAATCCTATGTACAAAGTACAAAATAGTAACATAGCTACTTATCTGTATATAAATGTTAGATTTTCCTTTTTATGGTTATGTCTTCCGCAATGGATTGTGTATACTTGTTTTGAAGAGAGCTATATTCCTTAAAGCAGGACTTTATCAGACAGAGATGTATAGTATAGCGTATTTTATCTTTTTTCCTAGAATTCCCATTTGCAGAAACCCTATGAGATTAACCTGATGGAGGAACTAACTTTGAAGGGAGTAACCCAGTACTACGCATATGTAACTGAGCGCCAAAAAGTACACTGCCTCAACACACTTTTCTCAAGGGTAAGTAATAGGCTTCAGCTACTTAACATTATCCATTCCTTAACCCCAATAAAACAGACAATTTTAGTCATTTTCTTACTGCTTTCAGTGTTTTAAAAAGTACTTAGCTTTTCCTAAAAGGCAGTTAGAGTTGATCTGAAGTTGGTACTAAATGGTTGATAAGTCATAGGCATTTTTAATTCTAAAGTAATTTGACCTGAATTACGATCATTATTTGCAAACTTGCCTGCCTACTTGCTAAAATTTATTTGTAATTACAAAATCAATACTTTGGTGCTTTGGAAGTCATTTTGGATATGTCTAGTAAGATGAAAATTTTAAATTATTCTGCATATTCCCAGCTGATGTTGAACAAGGTGACACTGCCTTCTTGTTTTAGCTTTCATACCATTGTTCCCTTCATGGTCTATTTATGCCACATTTTTTGCATTTTTGTGCCTTTTTATTGATTTTACCTTTTAATATGGTTCCTAAGTGTAGTGAAGTGCTTTCCAGTACACTTAAGTGCAAGAAGACTGGTATGCCTTGCAGAGAAAATGCATATTACATAAACTTGGTACAGGTGTGAGTTATAGTACCGTTGGTCATAGATAAAGAAGGTATCATTATATAGTAACAAACATAAAACAAGATCTGTTGATTGATGAAAAAACAGTGACTAGAGGCTCACAGGAACTACCCTGTGTATCTCATAGAAGCAGTGGTTCTGTATTCACTAATCTAGTGTTTGCAGCAACTGTCGCAAATAATGAGAATCAGCTGTCTTATTCTCGTTGGCAATCATGCCCTTATGAAATATACATTTCTACAGTGAAACTTATAAATTATTACCTTCAACTATTAAGTAAATTATAGTATTTTTATAGTAATTTTTACAGTGTTCCATCTCTTGTATCAAAAGATTTTAAGTCATGGACCATGTTTTTTTACATTTGTTTGCCAGTCAGTACTTTCAAAATGTGCAAAGTAAATGAAGGTTTTTTTCTTTCTCATGTCTCTCTTCTACCCTATGCTCAGCTTCAGATAAACCAGTCGATCATTTTCTGTAACTCCTCTCAGCGAGTTGAATTGCTAGCCAAGAAGATTTCTCAACTGGGTTATTCTTGCTTCTATATCCATGCTAAAATGAGGCAGGTGAGTGTAAAACTAAAACTTACACAGATTTAAAAAAAATTTTTTCTAAGTATTTTTTGGATTTTTGTTTTAATGTTCCTCCAGGTGCCCAGAATTTAGAATAAATGATTCTTTAGTAGGCGAAGGACCTTTCATTTTAACGCAGGGGTCCCCAACCCTTGGCTTGGATCGGTACTGGTCCATGGCCTGTTAGGTATCGGGCCACACAGTAGGAGGTGAGCATTGGGCAAGTGAGCAAAACTTCACATGTATCTGCAGCTGATCCCCAGCACTAGTATCACCACCTCAGCTCCACCTCGGGTCATCAGGCATTAGATTCTCATAGAAGTACCAGTCCCTAGTGCCAAAAATGGTTGGGGACCACTTTTAAAATCTTGTGGGTTCTGTTTTCTAATAAAATAGGGGTAGTAACATGTATTCTTATCTCACAAGGTTGTTACTAAGATTGAGATAATGTACAAATGAGTACTTTGTAAACTGTCAAGCATGATACAGATGTGAGATTTTACTCCCTTCAGGTAGTCTCTAGTTATGTATGAAATGATACAGTAACTGATAGTCACACATGGCAATTAAATGAGTTAAATAATATTTAGTTTTTCGCACTAACCACGTTTCAAATGCCAAGGTACATCATTAGCAGCTATAGTTTTGGAAAGTACAGATACAGAACATTTTCAATGCAGAATTGGACGGCACTGCTCTAGATGTTTAAATAGATCAATATGCCTCATCAGCTCAAATATCCTTTTACTGTTTGCCTTAGAAAGGATGGAATCTCTAAATTTCAGAACTTGATTTAACAGAAAATAAATTCAAAAGTATAAAAAGATAACGTTTTTGTGTGTGTGTGCTAACTATAATTGACATTTCATGAAAAGGTGGTTTTTGTAGACTTAACAAGTTAAGAACTTAGTCAACTCACATTTGGTTTTCAAAGAAAGATAATGTGGATCAGATACCATCATGTAGGCTACTAATATTAGAAATTATCACAGGAAATGAATATGTTAAGCTGAAGAGAATGTTTTTAAAATGGAAGAACATTGCACTGAAAATATAAGCCATTTTGCTAGAAGCTAGATTTATTATTATTATTTATTTATTTATTATTAATTTTTTTAAGGAAAGGCAACCCTTGGTTGACCTTACAGATTATAAGGACCTTGTTAGCTTATAATCTATTTTTTTATTTTAAAAATTTTTTTATGCCCAAAGCACCTGGTCTTCCTAGGTGGTCTCCCATCCAAGTACTAACCAGGCCTCACCCTGCTTAGCTTCTGAGATCAGACAGGATCGGGCTTGTTCAGGGTGGAATGGCTGTAGACAGATGTGTTATTTTTTCTAGAGTCATTGTGTATGTTTTTATTTTTGTTTATTAATTAGAAAGTTATTTTTAGCTTTTGTATATAATTACTAAAAAGGTAAATACATGTTTTGGTGAAGCCAGATTTTTGGCACCTTCTGTTTGAAACATTTTAAAAGTATGTATATAAAAATATGGTGAAAATTGTCACTTAAAATCTATTCTGGCAAAAATATAATACTATTTTTAAGAGTTAAGATAAATACTGCATATAGATATTGCATAAATGTGGATTAATTGCTTATTCCCATGAAAAGCCAATGTATTTGGGTTTTTTTTCACCTTTTATTTTTAATTTATGTAGTGAATTGGCTTATCTCATTTGTGTAAACAAATTTTGTATAGGAGAAATAATAGAATATTTGGTTCTCTGTGTGTGTTTGTTTTAATCAAATCAAAAAATGCATCACTTTGTTCCTAGGAACATCGAAACCGTGTGTTTCATGATTTCCGAAATGGCTTATGCCGCAATCTTGTTTGCACTGGTAAGTATTTTCTACTTCCTTCACCCAGTGTTTTTCTCCCTGGTTCAGCTCAGCTTACTCTGTGCTGTATTACTCAGCAGAGCCTATGACATAGTCTAGGTCAGCCTACTACCACTTTTAGAATTTCAGAAGTTGAGAATGAGCTGTAGTTAATTCTTGAAACTAGGTTCCATATATGAAACTGCAGACTTTTTCTGGCATTCATACCTCATCTACTTTTTAAATTAATTTTGGGATTTGTGTGTTTTCTGAATAGTTTTAGCATTCAGGAATGAATTACATATAGCATATGCAAAATGAATTTTATTAAACTGTTTTGGAAATTGTTTATTGTGGTTTTTTTAGTTTTTGCTGGCAACAGACTAGTCTGTATTTTGTTATATTTTACTACATGAAGAAAAGCACTGGAGAGGCAGGTGGACAATTAGATCAGACAAAGCAAATGGATTCAATATCCTCCTATCTTGCATGCTTCCAGTTTATCTTGTTTCTCTGCTTTAACATCTGAAACAACAGTTAATACAGGTGTGAATTAATGCATTAATGTTTACTTTTATCAACATTACTAACCTTTAAAAGTTTTGAAGTATCCAAGATAAAATATTTGATTTAGTGGAAAGAATACTACACTCTTAGAATTTTAAGATTTGGGTCCAAGTTCTACCTTTTCTTACCGCTAATTATAAGACCTTGGGCAAGTTATGTTTTTTATGCCATTTTTTAAATCTTTGAAATGAGATGCTTTAAATTGTTGTAAACAAATATCTGTTATAGTTTATTAAAAAAATACATATTTATATTCAGTATTTACTTTTTGCCAGCTGCTTAGGTGCTTCAAAAATTATGCTTTCCAATTTTATGTGATGTATATTTTACCGCAATTAAAAAAAATCTAAATATATATCCATGTTTCCTGTATGTAGAGAATTTATAATCTAAACGAGGGAAAACTATAACTATATACATGCAAAGTACCACCCCTTTTTTCAAGGAGCAGTGGTTTAATGAGAGATAAAAAGATAACATTTAGAGTCTAAGGCAGGGCCAGCACACGTTTTCTGTAAAGTGTTGGCTAGGAAATAATTTATACTTTGCAAACCATGGGATCTCTGTTAACAATTAACTTAGGTCTGCCATTCTGACTCAGAAACACTCACCATAAACAAATGGTCATGACAATGTGGCAGTAAAATTTTATTTATAAAGACAGGCCTTGGGGCTGGTTCTATAAGGGGGTAAAGGTAATTTGCAAATGTAAGATATATACACAGTTGACCTTGAACAACATAGGTCTGAACTGCATAGATCTTAATAGTGGATTATTTTTCAGTACAGTAAATGTTTTTTCTTTATGATTTTTTTTAACATTTTCTTTAGCTTTATTGTAACACTGTAGTGTATAAAACATGTTACATTCAAAATAGGTGTTAATTGACTGTTTATGTAATTGGTAAAGCTTCCAATCAATAGTATTACTAGTTAAGTTTTGAAGGTAATCAAGTTATACGTAGGTTTTGACTAGTAGCAGTCAGCACCCCCACTCCCCACCCCTGCCCACCTACATTGTTTAAGGGTCTACTGAAGTAAGTAATCCTAAATTTTCTTGAGAGGTAAATAATGAGCTGAGGTTATCAGAGAATAGATAGAATTTTAATGGGCTTCATAAGCTAGTTTCAGACTTGTAAAAGAGGGAATTTTTAAGTTAAGGGCTACAAAAAGTGATCCATATAGGACTAAGAAGATATGTCCAAGGAAGGATAGATGGATGAGTTTGGTAGAGAGGAAAATTTGAGGAGGTGTGATAGAAAGGTATGTTAAGACAAAATAGGATGTCAAATATCAATTTTAAATTTTATCTGGAAGCAATTTAAAGCCATGAGTTATAAATTCAAAGCAGTATTTTAGAAATACTATTTCGACCATCATGGTTTATTTTGTTGGAGTGTGGAACTGATAGAAGCAGGGAAACAGTTATTAGCCTATTGTTTTCTATTTGTAGTTTTCAGAGCCTAAATTAGCAAAGTAATTGTGTGACTAGAAAAGAATAGAAAGGATGGTCTTGCATATATTAGCTTACCCCAGACCTATTGTAAATCATTTAACAGAATGGGATGAATGAATTCTAAACAAAAAAATACTTGCTGCTAGTGTATTACCTCTTCTTTTTTAAGTATTCTAAGTTAATAACAAACTTTAAAAAAAGTAATTTACTATTTAATCTTAAGTACTAAAAAATAGACTAAAGAAAATTACTTATTATTCCTGAGACTCATTTATGAGTTTATAGTTTACTAATTAATCCTTGTCTCTTCCTGCATTTAGACCATTTTCTAAAACTTTCTTCCAGCACTAGGAAAATGTAACTTGTGAGCAAGTTATTTATGATAGCGTACATGAAAAGTAATGTAATTTGCAAGTGCATTTGAAATAATGAAGTGAATAAACCTAGCTTATGCTAGAAATACATGTTAAAGAGTATTCTGGTACCAGGAAGCATTTTTAAATGCTTAAAGATTGAAAGATATAATGGAGTCTTTTTTTTTTTTTAAGATTTGTTTACCCGAGGTATTGATATACAAGCTGTGAATGTGGTAATAAACTTTGACTTTCCAAAGCTGGCAGAGACCTATCTCCATCGTATTGGAAGATCAGGTGAGGGAAAAAAAGATGTTATTTGTGGAAGTTTTTTGAGAAGTTTAATCACTAAGTTTTGTTCCTTTGTGACATAGAGTATGGTAGCAGTGTGAACAGTGAATTAAAACTAATTTAGTTGTTTGACAGTTAAGACTAATTTTCTAGTTCTTCTAGAACACTTAATAAGAAAAGGTAAATAAAATCATATGCTTATTTAATCAACGATAAAATTCACAAAGAGGAACCTGACTTTTCTCATTAGGTTGTGCAATCTATTACTACTATTTAGTGTGTGTGTTTTGGCAACTTTGACACAAACATCCATTTTGTCATTTGCAAAAAGTAAAATGGAGTACTACTAGTTTGGGCTATGTAACCTGAAGCTGTAGAGTATTGTGTTTATGAGGAGACCAGAAAATGTGGTTTCATATACCTGGAATGGCACTGAACAAAAAATAACATTAACCCAGTGTGATTTGACACTTATCACACTTGTGCATGCACATTGATCCTCATTTAGGTTGTTTTATTACTGATTCAAAAATGTTTTTTATTAGGTCGCTTTGGTCATCTTGGCTTAGCCATCAACTTGATCACATATGATGATCGCTTCAACCTGAAAAGTATTGAGGAGCAGCTGGGAACAGAAATTAAGCCTATCCCAAGCAACATTGACAAGAGCCTGTATGTGGCAGAATATCACAGCGAGCCTGTAGAAGATGAGAAACCTTAACAAGCATGTGCGTACCCTACAAAGTAGTTAAAGTGAGCGTATTATTTAAAGAAAGGAAAGAAACAAGATTCTTTTTCCTGGGGGAAATTTGATGTCTAATGTAATACAGGGTAAAACATTTGTTGGCATAAATGACAGTAAATGGGAAATATCTCTTCCCATGAAGTCTGTGGTCTCATAAGAGCATCCATAAATGCTGTTCTTAAATGCAGTCTTCTTAAGTAATGTGATATATGCATAGTGCTAAGTCACATTGAGACTTCTAAAATGCAAGAGAATCCTTTAGTAATTTTGAATGTGAAAATATTTCTATTTTTTTCCTTTATTGCTCAGTCATCTCTGTTAGCATTTCACTCTTAATTTCTAATGGGAACCTCAGTGAAGCAGGTTAAATTACCTATAATACCTTATTGCCAAATGCCAAATGTAATCAAGTTATGAGGGTAACTATTTTTTCAATGCTCATTCTGGTTTCCTGCACCACACTCTCATGTCACCTTTTAGTTGACTTGGGCTCTGGTAGAAATGCTCAAAACAAGTCTCAAGATAGAGGAATGTAGACTATTTTGGAGTTTTTTCCTAAGGAAAATCTGAGAGATGTGGGTTTCCAAATTCACAGTGAACATTTTACCTCTTGTTTTTAGATCTTTCAAATTACTCTTTTCACTTTTAACCTTTTTTTTTAATTTTAATTCTAATTTAAATGTCAAACAAAATCCTCATACATAAAACCAGCCTGTTTGGTAGTATATTAGCAGGCTACTTACTGAGTTCATGTAAGGTTTTTAAAAAATTCTTAATTTAGTTGTGAATAATTACTGTCTGTTACCAGAACTTTCAGGCTCTCATTCTGTCTCTAGAATGCCTGGCAGAAATTCCTAAATCCTGCATGGATTCTGCAGTAGGCGAGGCTCAGTAGAACATATTACAGAGAACATTAGGGATGGGGATTGTGAAAACCTATATACCCTAGTTCAAATTATGCTTTCATAAATGTTAATTTTAGGTTTCTTCTTTTTTTAGGCTTTGACAACTACAGAGGGCTCGTTCAGATCTGTGACACATTTTTTTTGGGGGGAGGGGGTATGCTCTTTGTGGGTTTTTCATGTTTTATTTTGGAACTATGAAGACTTAAAAGAGCTCAGACTTTTTTTTTTTAAACTGGTGAAGAGAAAAAAGCTGAAAAGAAGGAATTTACCTTTTTTGTTCCACTTGTTTGCACTGTGTGCTGACTGAACATTAGTTGCACTAACTGCTAGTTTTTAAAAAATGTTTTCTGGGGAAGGGGGACAAGGAAGGAGGAGAAAGAAGAGAAGGGGAGAAACCCTAAAAAGAGAAGAATCTTGATGAACACACAAGCTTGTCTGCAATTTCAAAATTCTCCAACAGCTGACTCTTGAGTGCATTTCAACTTCTCCCTGATTACTCATCCGTTTTTTAAGCCTGAAGAGCTTATTACTTATTTGTGCGAAGTGCCTTATGCTATGAGACCATTCAGAATATCTTTTAGACACAGCCCAAGGAATCAACAATAGTAATTTCTTTCCATTTTTCTTTCTTTTTAATTTTTGTCCTTTCTTTTTGATTTTAAGGTGAAGTCTCTCCCCTTTCTACCCAATACTCAAGCCCAGGGGTAGAAGATGAAACGTATTAGTAATGTTAAACACCATTTTTTTTTCTTTATGTGGAGGAGTTGATATGCAACTGCATTTCATTCGCACTGTAAATACATGTATTTAAAAAGAAACAAATCCCAAGTAAAAATTTCTTCTGGGCTGAGTAGATGGCACCATCATTGCTCCCAAAGGAAAGAGTAGTCTATCATTGCAGGAGCCATATGACAAGCCTTTGTGCTCTATAGCAGAACACTAAAGACTGGTTTACATACGCCTCCATTAGCAGTTACGGCACTTGATGTGTAGACATGTCAGCTTTGACCCTCTTTCCTCTGTGGCAAAGCGTGTCCCATAGAAAATTGGGTGTGTATACTTGTATAAACTTTGTAAATAAGTTTTTTTCTGGGTTCATATATATATATATATATACATATATATATATTTTTTTTTGGATGAAGGTTGCTGGGATTAAGGGGATTAGAGTGATTATGGGAGCAGCTAAAGATGAGAGGGGCTCAGTTTTCCGCAACACTAAATTCTAAAAAGTACTTTGGCCTCTTACTGTAGAGAGCAGACCTCTTGGGGACCGTAGATTAGAAAAGGGACCTAGAAGTCTGGAATTCAATGTTTTCTGCCACACTGTCTCCTCTAGTACTTTTGAAGGAGGCCTGCCAGAAGGAGCAAGGAAGCTTCAGAAACCTATAATTAAAGGTATTATTTTTGAGAAGCTCTCTGATTTTGTTTTTCCCTTTTTAAAAAGCTTGAGGAACTTTTCAAGCTTAGCAAAAAGGGATAAAAATTAGTTTGCCTTGCAGTGTGGAAATTTAATTGAGTGGCAGTGTCTGAACAGTATATGTATAAAGCATGGATTTGCATTTCAGAATATTAGCCAATACCAGCTTTGGTAACGTTAGCAGTTCTGGGGCTTACTTTATGTGGATCACCTGTACTGTGTAATAAATGTGTTGCCTTCTGCCCACCTTGATACATAAATTTGCAGGAATGGGCACCCTGAGAGCTATTAACGTTCATGCTGCAGAAAGCTGCTTGCCATCCTCTTTGTGACAATAATTATTTGTCATTTTGCATTGTAAATTGCTGGCAAATGGCTTTACAATGAATAGTGTTGCTTTAAATTGTGCCCCTCCCAACATGCTTGATGTTTGGCCTGATCTCCAGGCAAAAAGAGTGAGATGAATCAAAACCAGTGAACTTTTTTTTTTTTTTTGATGTTTTTAATTCCCCTTTAACCCAGTGTACTAGGTCAATCAGGAGGCATCTAGGGTTAAAAAAATAATAAAAAAATAAAATTAAAAAATTTTTTGATTTCCATGTCCCATTGTTTTTTAAAGCTCTAAAATATTACAAGGTAAGTCATGCATATACTTTCATGCTTAACTCACCTGGATAAAGAAATCAGTTATTCAAAGTTGCTTTTTGACTGTCAGTTCTAAGCAAAAACTGTATGTGACTCACCCAGAATTCCTTGAGAATCAAAATCCTGCAGATGCCTCCTGATCAGACATAGCCCTAGTTCCTTAAAAACTGTAGCAGGAGCTGCATAGTACAAACCCCAAAAAGAATAAGCTTATTCGGTATCCAAGCCACACCGGTTCTTCTATCTAGCCAGTGTTGGCTATTAAATACAAGCCCTAATAAAGGAAGGAAGTTGTCTTCCAGGGAGGGGTGGGGGGAGGGAATTTAAAAGGCATCAACTTTCGACCAAAAATATCTTCCCCTTGTACTGATGCAGCTCTTTTTTGCCCACCTCTGACAAGATAAGAGGGATCATTCATTGTAGAAAAGCAAGAAAGCTCATAAATACAATTTTGTATCTTGTGGGAGAGTGGGCAACTAAACAACGCAGTCCTGTTTGCTATCCTCAGACTAGTGTCTGCTTGGTGCCACATGCCAGTTGGTCCCTCTTAAAGCACAGACTTTAAATTGAAAGTATTACTGAAGTACAGCCTCTGATGAGGAGTGGCACTTAAAACTATCTGGGATACCATTATTGGACAGTTGTACAAACAACTGTCCAATTTTGGTGCTTGACTCTTGAATAGGAATTATTAAATGGAAAGATGCTCTAAGGACTAGGTCAAAGCCTAGTCTTTTTTTTTTTTTTTTTTAATCCCCCTCACAATAAGGAGTATTTGTTACTTTTGGAAATTTTTTCGTGTTCTTCCAGTATGTTTAAGTGATGGTAATATTTTTTCCAGTGGTTCGTTTGGATGAAAACTATTGCGTTTTTAATATTTAAGTAACGTCCAGCTCGTGGTTTAGCCTGTGGTTGTATAGTTGTGTGTAATGGACTATTACACACCTTGCTGCTTCTGGGCCTGTTTTGTCTCTTCCCATACATTCCAGTGGAGAAACTTTCTTACCTTTCCTTAAGGAGTGGAATAAATTTTTTCCAAAATGATCTTCTATGGGAAGAAAGCAGAAGGAAACTGAAATATGTCTAAATTATTTTCAAGTTGACCCTGCATCCTAATATGGGTTGGCCCCTAAGGCTGGGGGGAGGGGGAGGCAACTGGTTATCAGTATTTGTTTTCAGAATGAGATGGGAGCATCTTTCCTTTGCCATGTGCTTTGTGTTTGATACCATCATGCTTGGGTTAGAACCAGACAATTCAGCACAAAGCTTTGAGTGTAAATTGTTGGAATCAAAACATCTCATTCTGATCACTTGGTTTAAATTTTTTCTTTTTTAAAATAAGGGTGGGAGGGAGGTTACTGTGCCCCAAAAGGGAGGGTGTCTGCACTAGGATTTAGAAACACTTTGGAAGCTGATAACCTCTTCAGAAACTGCCTTTAGCCACACTCCTGACCTTACAGATGAGAAACAAAAAGATGAAATTATTGGGAATTAAGCCATGTTGTTTTAATTTGCTATTCAGTGTTCTGTGTATCTTAAAATTTGTTACTGTGGAGTCATTTTCTGACAAAATACTTTGTCAAACAATATTGGCCTCGTGGAAGCTGAAGTAAGTCAGCTTTTTGGTAAACTTTATGGTGAACTTGTAGTTCTACTTGATATCCTTAAAGATTGTTTTCTAAAACTCCCAAAGAAAATTCACTCTCTGATCTAAAAACTCATCTTTGGGTTAAATAAAGAGTTAAGTGTCCAAAGGTTATAACAGTTCATGAGGTCAGAGGGAGCTAGCCTGGCACCTACTCTGCCCCTCCACAGCTAATAGATTCCAACAGAAGTGTGTATAAATTCTCCAGTAGACAATACTGGGCAAGGGAGGGGGTAGGGTTGGGTTATTAAGATACAGACTACTGTATTTTAACCAATGATTGTGGGGGAGGGGTGCCTGGAGAAAAAGTTGTTATTCCCCTTTTTGAAACAAAACTAAAAGTTGAGAAAATTTTTTCAATAAAAATGGGATAGAATTTCAGTGTCCCTAGCCACAAGGGACTAGTTCCACTGAGAAGTGATCAGTGGAGACTCAAAATTTTGAAAACATTTGGGGAAAGGGAAAATTGGCTTTCTGTTAATTGGTAAATGTTCCAGTGGGGCTCTGTTTCTGTTGAGATGTGTTATGTTGTATGTACACATGGACTAGAGTCTGCTGAGTTTATAAAGTTGAGAAAAGATGGTTGATAAAATCTTGATTTTTTTTTGTTGTTGTTGTTGTTTATCAATAAATGCCCACTGGAACTCCAAATGTGTATGTGTGGTGTGTCCTTAGCAGCAGGCTATGCTAACAATTGTTGCATTGAGAGCATTTTACCAAAGTTAATATTGCAGTGAAGTAGTAAGACATTCTCAACACCACTCGAGAGCCTAGTTGAGTAAAATCTGAGAGCACCTTCAGCCTAGACCTAGTCCGCTGTACACATTTCACTTTGTCAGTTTCATAGCCTAAACAACCAAGATAACTACTTGGAAAGGAAATGGTCCTCAGTGTGTCCAGGCAGATTATCAATAGTTAATCACCTCCCAAGATTTTTCAGATGTTTCAGAAATAATGTGCCCACAAAAACTGGGAATACATCTATCCCTAATTTGTATGCTGAGAACTAATAACAAAACTTGAAAGAAAAGACCTAAATGAATTCAGACACAAAACACATCTACCCCAAAAAACGTGCAAGGCGATCTCCAGGATGTAGTGTACTGCACATCTCTGCCTACGGATCTCACTCTCCAGAGAAACCTGTATAAACCAAGTAAGCAATATTCCTAGCTTCCATTTGGGTTTGATCACCAGGGAATTCCCCCCTGAGGAAGAGGGAGGGAAGTGTGAGATCATAGTTTGTATTCCTCTGATTCCCTCCCTGCAGAATTGCCTCTTTGTCCATTAACTGAAGATTTCAGTGGCTGAGACTATTTGACTTTATCTTTTGGTAACTCACCTCCCTGATAGGGTTCCCCTACCCTCATTTCATACCTTTGTAAATTGGACGTATTTAAATAAAGTCTCATTTTTCTATTTAGAAGTATGTCACCTTGTTTATTTTGTTGGGATCCAGACATTTGAGACGAGAAGTGACTACAGGAAACATTCTTAAACTGAGATTCTGGGATTGGGTTAACATTTGATGAGGTTAATAACAACCTTATGAGGCTTGGTGAAGGGAAGCAGAGAGGGGACATGAATAGCCTATGGCATACAGTGTTATCACAATTCAGAATTTCAGTGGTTCCATGGGATGAAGGTAAAGGAAAAGTAAGGCATAGAAAAATCAAGAGTCTGGTAATTAGCAACAGTAGGACCTTGAATGCATACATTAAAAAATTATGAATGCAGTTGACACAAGAAGGCCTCTGAGAATTTTGAAGAGGGGCCATTAGCTAATTGGGTTCCTAGGGCTGAAATAGATGTCAGCCTTCTAAAGTTTCACTTAATTTGTAATGCACAAAATAAAAGCTCTAAATCTGATGAGCCAGTCTGTTGAAACCCTGAAATTTCCAGGCTGAGACAGTTCACTGACACAGCCTCTTGAATAAAAGGGAAGTTGGGTCCCCCCTTCTAGCTTTGCTCAAAAGGGTTTGTGACTATTTACTATGGTGATTGTTTAATGGGAAGGAGGAAGTAGACTTTGGAGGACTATTGAGACCCAAAATACAGGTCAGAGTGAAGGCTTATGAAGATCAAATGATCCATGGAATTTTGAGTTAGACACGCACGCACGCGCACACACACACACATGTATATGTATATGTGTATACACACATAATTTCCCCATTCTCCCACTCCCTACTCTGGCAACCATCAGCTTGTTCTCTGTATCTATGGAGCTGTCTCTGTGTTATTCTTTTTTTTTCTTTTTCTTTTTTTTTTAGATTCTACATATAAATGAAATCATGTGGTTGGTATTTGAATTATTTTGCTTAGCCCTCTAGTTCCATCCATGTTGTCACAAATGGCAAGATTTCATTCTTTTTAGTTGCTGAATAATATTCCATTGTATATATGTAAGACTTATCTATTCATCTATCCTTGGACATCTTGGCTATTACTAGTAATGCCTCAATAAACAGAGGGGTGCATATATCTTTTTCAATTAGTGTTTTGGATTTCTTTGGATAAATGCCCAGCAGTGGAATTGCTGGATCACATGGAAACTCTATTGTTAATTTTTTGAGGACTCTTCATAATGTTTTATATAGTGGCTGGATGTATCATTGGCAAATCTCCCACTCAGTAGGATGTCTTTTTGTTTTGTTGATGACTTCCTGTGTTGTGCAAAACTTTTTACTTTATGTAGTCACATTGTTTTTTGTTTGTTTGTTTGTTTTCCCTTATTATTTGTTTTCCTTGCCTGGGGAGACATATCCAGGCTAAGATATTGCTAAGAGCAATGCAAAGAGTTTCCTGCCTATGTTTTCTTCTAGCTGTTTTATGGTTTTAGGTCTAACATTTTTTTAATCCATTCTGTTTATTTTTGTATATGTTGTAAGAAAGTGGTCCAGTTTTATTTTTTTTTAGCATTTATCTGTCCAGTTTTCCCAACACCATTTATTGAAGAGACTGTCTTTACCCTATTAGATATTCTTGCTTTACTTGTCATAGATTAATTGATTATATGAGCGAGGATTTATTCTGTGGCTCTCTATATTCTATTTAATTGATCTATGTGTCTGTTTTTATGTTTTGAATTCTGTAGCCTTGTAGTATATTTTGATATCAGGTAGCCTGATACCTCCCATTTCTTGAGAAATCTTATTTCTCAAGATTTCTTTGGCTATTTGGGGATCTTTTGTGGTTCCATATAAATTTTAGGATTATTTGATTTAATTCTGTGAAAAATGCCATTGATATTTTGATAGGGATTGCATTGACTCTATAGATCACTTTTGGTGGTATTGACATTTTAATGATGTTTATCCTTATCCGTGAGCATCGTATAGTCTTTCATTTATTTGTATCTTGTTCAATTTCTTCAGTGTCTTATAGTTTTCTGAGTACTGGTCTTTTACTTCTTGATATTTTATTCGTTTTGTTACAGTTGTAAATGGGATTGTTTTCTTAATTTCTTCTTGTTGTCATTCATTATTAGTGTATAGACATGGAATAGGTTTCTGTATATTAATTCTGTGTCGTGTTACTTTTATGAAGTCATTTATTCTAATAATTTTTCAGTGGCATCATCAGAGTTCTCTCTATATAGCATCATATCATCTGCAAATAATGAGAGTTTTGATTCTTTTCTAATTTAGATGCATTTTACTTCTTTGTTTTGTTTGCTTGCTGTGGGCAGGACTTCCAATATTATGTTGAGTAGAACTAATAGAGGGCATTCTTATCTTGTTTTTGATTTTGGAGGAAATGCTTTCAGTTTTTCACCATTGAATATGATGTTAGCTGTAGGTTTGCCACATATGGCCTTTTGCAATATGTTACTTTTATACCTACTTTATTGAGAGTTTTTATCATAAAACTGTTGAATTTTGTCAAATGCTTTTTCTGTATCTATTAAGATGATCATATAATTTTTATTTTTTATTTTGTTAATGCGCTATATCACATTAATTGATTTTAAAATGTTGAACCAATCTCACATCCCTGGGATGAATCCCATTTGGTCATGGTGTATAATCCTTTCAATGTATTATTGAATCTGGTTTGCTAATATTTTCTTGAGCATTTTTGCATCTATGTTCTTCAACAATATTGGCCTATAACTTTCTTTTGTTGTAATGTCTTTATCTGGTTTTGGTATCAGGGTATTGATGGCTTCATAAAATAGTTTGGAAGCATTCATTCCTCTTCAATTCTTGAAATAGTTTAAGAAGGATAGTTATTAATTATTCTTTGAATGTTTGGTAGAACTCCCCTGTGAGGCCATCTGGTCCTGGACTTTTATTTGTTAGGAGTTTTTTGATTACTGCTTCAATTTCCTTGATAGTAATTGGTCTGTTTAAATTTTATATTTCTTCCTGGCTCAGTTTTGGAAGGGTTTATATTTCTAGAAACTTATCCATTTCTTTTAGATTGTTGAATTTGTTGGCATATACTTGTTCACAGTATTTTTAAAGAAACTTTTGTATTTCTGTGGAGTCAGTTGTCACTTCTCTTTCACTTATGATTTTATTTATTTAGGTTCTCTCTCTTTTTTTTTTCTTGATAGGTTTGACTGAAAGTTCATCCAACACATCTTTTCAAAGAGCCCGGTCTTAGTTTTGTTGATCTTTTCTATTGTTTTTTATTTTTAATTTCTATTCCACTCAGATCTTAACTATTTCCTTCCTTCTGTTCACTTTAATCTTTATTCCTCTTTTTGTAGTTCTTTTAAGGGTAAGATTATATTGTTTGAGATTTTTCTTGATTGTTGAGGTAAGTCTGTATTTATATGAACTTCTCTCTAGGAACTGCTTTGGTTGTTATGTATTCATTTTCACTCATCTCAATGTATCTTTTGATTTCTTCTTTGATCTGTTAACCCATTCTTTATTTAGTAGTATGTTATTTATTGTGTGTTTGTGTGTTGTTCAGTTTTCCTCTTGTAATTGATTTCTAGTTTCATCTATTGTGATCAGTGAAGATGCGTGATATTAATTCAATCTTAAATTTATTGAGACTTGTTTTGTGGCCTAACATATGGTCTATCCTGAAAAAATGTTCCACGTGCACTTGAAAAGAATGTATATTCTACTGCTTTGGAGTGAAATATTCTAAAAATATCAATTAAGCCTATCTGGTCTAATATGTCATTTAAGGTCACTGTTTTGTTCTTG
Organism: Cynopterus sphinx; assembly: GCA_030015415.1. Classification (NCBI taxonomy): domain Eukaryota; kingdom Metazoa; phylum Chordata; class Mammalia; order Chiroptera; family Pteropodidae; genus Cynopterus; species Cynopterus sphinx. The sequence continues at coordinate 34,672,362 of CM057390.1, read as the reverse complement.
ATTTTCTGTCTGGATTATCTATCCATTGATGTCAATGGGTGTTAAAGTCCTCTACTATGGTTGTCTTACTGTTTGTCTCTCCCTTTATGTCCATCAATATTTGCTTTATATATTTAGGTGCTCCTATGTTGGGTGTGTAGATGTTTACAAAAATTACATCTTCTTGTTGTATTGACCCTTTTGTCGTTATAAAATGTCTTTGTCTTTTGGTACAATCTTTGTTTTAAAGTCTATTTTGTCTGATATTAAGTGTTGCTACCCCAACTTTTTTTTGTTTAATTTGCATGAAATATCTTTTTCCATCTGTTATGTTCAGTCTGTGTACATCTTTCGATTTTAATTGAGTGTCTTATAGATAGCATATGTGTGGGTTATTTTTTTCTTTCACCCATTTAGCTAGCCTATGTCTTTTGACTGGAGGATTTGGTCCATTCACACTTAATTATTGATAGGTATGTAGTTAATGCCATTTTAATAATTCTGATTGTTTTTGTAGTTTTTCTCTGTTCCTTTCTTATTCTTTGGCTATCTTGTATGTTAATGATTTTCTATAGTGTTATGTTTGGATTCCTTTCTCTTGATTTCTGGTATGTGTCTTAGAGATCTTTGGTTTGTAGTTATCATGTGCTTCATATATATCAAGCTATGTTTGTAGCAGTCTAAGTTAAGTTGATTGTCACTTAAGTTTGAAATTATTCTAAAATTACTACAATTTTTACTCACCCATCAATCTTTATGTATTTGTCATTATTATTTACTTTTGTGTGTATGTGTGATTGTGTGTATTCCTTAATTTATTGTTGTAATTTTCTATTTTTGTCTTGTAACCATTGTACAAGTTTTATAGTTGGTTGATCCACTGCTTTTACTGTTTGCCTTTATCAATCAGAAATTTTTTATTTCCTATATTTTCTTATTTATATTTTTGATCTTTTCTTCTTTAAAGAAGTCCCTCCCTTTAACATATCTTGTAACAGAGGTAATGTGGTGATGAACTTCTTTAGCTTTTTATTGTCTGGGAAACTCTTTATCTCTCATTCAATTCTAAATGATACCCTTGTTGAGTAGAACAATTGTGGTTGTAGGTCTTTGCCTACATCACTTTAAATATTTCAATCCTTTATGGCCTGCAAAGTTTCTATTGAGAAATCAGCTGACAATCTTATGGGAGCTCCCTTGTATGTAATTAACTGTTATTCTCTTGCTGCTTTTAAGATTCTCTTTGTATTTAATCTTTGTCATTTTAATTATGATGTGTCTTGATGTGGTCGTCTTTGGGTTCATCCTGTTTGAAACTCTGTGCTTTCTGGTCTTGTATGTCTATTTTCTTCACCAGGTTAGGGAAGTTTTCAATTATCATCATTATTTTTTTTTTTCAAATAGGTTTTTTAATCCCTTGCTCTCTCTCTTCTTCTGGTACCCTTATGATGTAAATTATGGCATGCTTGATGTTGTCCCAGAGATCACTTAAGCTATCTTTTTTTCTTTTTTAATTCTTTTTGTTTTTTGCTGTTCTGATTAGGTATTTTCTGCTACCTTGCCTCCAGATTGCTGACTTGGTCTTCTGCTTCATCTGTTGTTGAGTCTCTCTAACGTAGTCTTTATTACAGACTGGTTCCTTTTTAATTTTTGTATCTCTTTGTTGAAGTTTTCACTGAGTTCATCTATTCTTTCTTTAAGTTCATTAAGCATTCCTATAATCAGTGTTTTTGAACTCTGCACCAGGTAAATTTTTTGTCTTCATTTTGTATAGTTCTTTTTTGGAGTTTTGTTCTGTTTTTATTTAGGACATGTTTCTTTGTCTCCTAAATTTGGCTGCCTCCCAGTATTTGTTTCTAGGTATTAGATAGGTCTGCTACATCTCCCCATCTTGACAGAGTGACCTTACGTAAATGATGTCTTGTAGGGCTAAGGGGTCCAATCTCCCTGGTCATCCGAGCTGGGTGTTCCAGGAATATCCCTATGTGTGTTGTGTGTATCCTCTTGTTGTATTTGAGCCTTGATTGCTATTGGCAGGCACATCAGTGTGTGGTGTTGACCCTAAGGCTGACTGGCTGTGAGGGCTGGCTGTGATTATAGCAGATGAACTGTTGAGTGGGGGCTTACCTCATGGAGCAGGAGTCACTTTAGCAGAGCTCTGGTGTCAGCCAAGTTCACCCTTCAGGTGTATTATTTGTGGAGCTGATTAGATGGTGCCCTGGTGTGGTCTGAAGATGGTCACCAAATTTGTTGGGTCTGGGAGCCTCTTGGGAGTATCTCTGGTGAAAACCAAGGTCATGTAACACTTGTGTTGAGCTTGGGTCCACATGGTAGCTACAAAGAGATCTTCAGTTGGCTGCCTCTTGTGATGGGCTTAGAGGTGCTTGGGAGAGGTTTATCTGTGAATGGAGGTTGAATGACACTTGTGCCAGGGTTGGAACCATCTGCTGGACACTGTGATATGAGATGAGGCCAGCTGTCAATATGCCAGGCTTGTGGCCCCTTAGATGAAGCTAAATTCTAGGTCAAATTTGGCTGTTGCTTAGGCCAGGCTTGGGGCCACCCAATAGTCTTACAATGCAAGTTGAGTTTGTTGCTTGTGCTGCACTTGGGGCTGCTTAGCAAGAGTTATGAGACATGCCAAATTCAGCTGCTGCCTGTTTAAGGTTTATGGACCTTTGAGAGATTTGGGGAAAATTCATAATACTAGCTGAGGCAAGCCACTTGTGTGGAGTAGCTGTGAAGAGTTCTAGCTTGGTGGGTGAGTGGGTGTGGTGGGGTCTCAGGGAATCACCAGGGCTGAGCAAACAGTGTTAGATATGTAAATGGAGAGCTCAGATATAGCACCTATCTGTGCCAGGCTGGCTGGGTTGGGGGAGGGCTCAGTAAAGATACAATGGTGCCTACCAGAACTTCCCTCCCCAGAGAGTTGTTCTGACCTCTGCCCCTCCAGCACTTACCCTGAAGTTTGTCAACTGAGTTCCTTTCTATGTGTCCCTGGAGCTTTTTGTTGCCCCTGCACTGGAGCTTAGAGTGAGTGATTTTGTGAGAGTGAATTTGTCCACAGGCCTTTTAAGACCCACAGCACCCCAATCTCTCACAGACCTTTGTTTCTCTGGGACGTAATCCCCACTAATTTTCACAGTAAGATGTAATGGCAACTCCTCTTTTGATTCTTAATTGCCAGACCATGGCTATGAGACATTTCTATTCTACGTCTATGTCCCTTCTATTAGTCTTGATGTGGCTTCTTCTTTATACCTTCAGTTATAGACATTCTGATCAGCTAGTCTTCAGGTGGTTTTCAATGATGGCTGTTATATAACTTCGTGGTTATTGGATGTGGTCATGGGAGGAAGCAAACAGGGTTTACCTACTCTGCCACTGGAAGTCCATATTTTCTTATTTCTGGTTATGGCCTTTTCTATTTAAAGAAGAATCTTTAACATTTCTTGGTTTAATGGTGATTAAAGTCCTTTTATTTTTTTATTATTATTATTATTATTATTATTATTATTATTATTATTATTATTTTGCTTCTCTGGGAAACTGGTTCTCCTTCCATTCTGAGTGATAATAGGTTTCTTTCCTTCAACATTTTAAAGATGTCTTGTTACTCTCTCTGGCCTGTAAAGTTGCTGATGAGAAATCAGGTGATAGCCTTATAGGGTTTCCTTTGTATGTAAATTGTTTTTCTAGTTTCCTTCAAGATTGTTTCTTTATCTTTTGCCATTTTAACTACAATATATCTTGGTGCAGATCTCTTTGGGTTCATCTTGTTTGTAACTCTCTCTGCTTCTGGCCACAAATATCTATTTCCTTTCCCAGGTTAAGAAAGTTTTCAGACATTATTTTTTTAAATAGTTTCCTTCTCTTTTTCTTTCTTCTTTTTTTACTTCCTTCCTTCCTCCCTCCCTCCCTCCCTCCCTTCCCTTCCCTTCCCTTCTCTTCCCTTCCCTTCCCTTCTCTTCCCTTCCCTTCCCTTCTCTTCCCTTCCCTTCCCTTCCCTTCTCTTTCCTTCTTTTCCCTTCCTTTTTTCTCCTTCAAGTCTATCCTTATAATGCAAATGTTTGAGCCCTTGATGTTATCCCAAAGGTCCCTTTATTCTCATTTTTTTTTCACTGTTTTGGTTTTTTGATTTTTACTAGTCTGTCTTCCAAGTTGGTGATTTGTTTTGTGTTAGCTTCTTTCTTGTGTTGATTCTTTCTAATGTGTTTTTCATTTTAGTTATTGTATTCTTCATGTCTACTTGGTTCTTATACTTTCTAACTCTCTGTCAAAGTTTTTTCTAAGTTTCTCTATTCCACTCTCAATTTTGGTGACCATACTTATGACCATTTCTTTGAGGCCTTTATCCATAAAATTACTTATTTCTTTTATATTAGTTTTCCCACACCCCTAGGGATTTTTCTTGTTTCTTTGTTTTGTTTTTTTTTTTTTTCATTTGAGAGATAGTCTTCTGTCTTTTCATTTTGTTTGACTTTCTCCCATCCAAGTACTAACCAGGCCCAACCCTGCTTAGCTTTAGAGATCAGATGAGATTGGGTGCATAGACCATTTTGTTTTACTTACTATGTTTTTTGTATTTATTAGACAAAATAGCTGTCTCTTCCAGTCTTAGAAAAGTGACCTCATATAGAAGCGGCCTCTGTGTAGGCTGTGTGTACCACATGGTTTTGACAAGCTGGTAGGAGCTAAAGGGATGCTTTAGATGACCAGGTTACTGGTCTACCAAGCTGGAGCAGCTCTGGGTGGGGAGGCCAATGTGTGTAGTAATGCCCTGTTGATCCTGCTTGCTCCATTTCTTGGGGCCAAAATAGACTCAGGTGATGTGCTTGGGAATATACTACAGTGACCAGGAAGGCCAGAATACCTTGCAGGAAGGTCAGATAGAAACACTGTCCACTTTATGGAGGTGGAGAAAGACATAAACAATGGCACCAAGCAGTCCTCCTGACCCTGAAATTCTCATAATTCCAGAAGAGCTCATGTGGCTCTCCAGTCTTCTCTATTCAATCTCTCTCTAGTTTGTTGTACCAAAAGTGGTGATGTGTAGAAGCCACCTCTGTGTAGGCTCTAGCCATAGCTGAGCAGGTGCTTAAGGTACCTGGGACACTAGCCTGTCAGAGAGCAGAGCAGCCCTTGACAGAGAGGCCAGGTTGGTGTGATGCTGCCCTGTTGTTTCTGCTTGCTCATTTTGTTCAGAAGCAAAAGGTTCCAGGTAATGTAGCTGTGAACACACTGCAGTTATTTTGAAGGTGGTTCAAAACTTTCAAGTAGAGTTCCTGCCCATTCTATGGAAGTGGAAGAAAACATAAACAATGCTGTTCACCTGTTCCTCTGGCCTGGAGAGTTCCCACAGCTCCTGGAGGACTCCTCAACCTCTCAGCCTTTCCTATTCCATTTCTTTTTGTTTTGTTTTATTTTATTTTATTTTATTATTTTCTTTGTCATAAACTATTCACTCAGTATTTGCTTGCCTCTCAGGAGTAGTTGCTGCCTATATAAATATGTGTTTGATTTTGCGCACAGGAGGGGGTGGGTTCAGCATCTTCCTATGCTGCTATTATTTTGAACCTCCCCATGGAGTTCTGGCTTTGGTCCATCTCAGCCCAGTCTACATAGTGAGAATTAACATCCTCAGCATCTGGCAGAACCCCCAAATTATTTCCCTGACCCATGGAATAAGGAATGTTATGATGTTATGGCATAAAAGTCTAGATGGAGCCACTAGAACTGCCTCTAACTATTAAAATAATAAACTAAAAACAAGATCACACTCCTGAAGAGAGTTTAGAGATTAGTGTCATCAACAAAGACTGGAAAGGTGCAAGATTGGTGGTTCCTACCATACCTCCTCCATTCAACACCCATATTTGGTTTGTGCAGAAGACAAATGAGAATGACAGTAGATTATCATATTTGACATTAACTCCAAATGTAGCTGCTTTTCCAGGTGTATGTGCGTGTGCATGTGCATGTGCGTGCGTGCATGCATGCGTGCATGCGTGCGTGTGTGTGTGTGTGTGTGTTTTGCTAGAGAAAATGAACATGTTCCCTGCTACCTGGTATGTAGCTACTGATATAGCGATGTAACCAAGCAGAAATAGAATTCATCTACCCAGCACACAGGAGAGCCAGACAGTGAACACTGAGAATTGCAGTGGAGAAATTCAGGTGGCTTTATGGCAGTGTGCCATGCAAGGAGAATGGGAAGCTATTGTTTAAAACCTAGAATTATAGGGGTGGAGGGGGGGGGAATGGCATAGATGATAGAGCCTCTGTTCATCCCTCCAGCTACCAAATTAAAGTTGTAACAGAAACAAGGAGCAAACAGCAAGGAAACATCACCTGAGATCTAGATGAACAAGCCATATAACCAGAAAGAAATCTAAGAAATCATTCTGCAACTGCAGAAGGTAGGATAGGGCGATGACGTGAGGCTATTTGGTTTGAGCAGCTGAATGAGATGAAGGCTGTAGCAGTTGCAGCAGCAGAAGCCTCTTAAAGAGGCCATGTGGTGAGCAGATTTTCTCAGTGATGAATTTGCTCGTTCTGAGCTCCAGTGCTGGTTCAGCTGTGCAGGGGGCACCAGGGACTTACAGGGATACACTGAATTGTCAGAGTGAGGGCCAAGGTGAGACTTACTTTGTACAGAAGTGCCAGTGGAATCCATTGTTCCTGTGGAACCCTCCCCATTCCCAGTGTTCCCACACAGCATCACCATAGCAGAGATGTCATCAAACTAGATAACTGAAGTTGCTCCACCCAGAGGATTCCCTGAAACTCCACTACAACTCATGGCCCCACCCAAGCCATATCTATGTATACCTCTGCAAGTCAGGTGCTCCTTGCTGAGCAGTGCCTAGACTCACACTTGTGGCAAATGGCCTCAGTTCCTGGTGTGGCCTTTGGATGGAAACTGTAAGCACAGCATCTGTGGATTGCTTGCTGAATCTTAACAAATGGCTCTGAAGGGGCACAGGCTGGGGCTAAATTTGATCCCCTCTCAGGTCTGTACCCCTGGACATCTATTACACAAATCCACACTAATCAGACCGGGAGACTTAGGAGCTTTGCTTAGTACATGGAAACAGACATGGAAAGGCAGCCAAAATGGGAAGACAAAGAAACAGAAACCATATGAGAGAACAGAACAGAGATCCAGGAATAATGGGATCAAGCAATCTTCAAATGCAGAGTTCAAAACACTGGTTATAAAGAAGCTCAATGAATTTATGGGAAGTATAGATGAATTCAGTGAGAACTTCAACAAAGAGATTAAAAAAATATATAAAAAATAGAAATGAAAATTATAAAAGGGAACCAGTCAGAAATGAATAACACATTATCTGAGATGAGAAATATATTAAATGAAATGAACAAAGTGTATAAAGAAGTGGATCAAATGACCTATATAGAGGATGGGAAAACCAAGGACACTCAATTAGAATGGCAAGTAAAAAGAAGCCAAGACTATGATAACAATAATTTAAGGAGCCTATAGGATACTATTAAAGGTAAAAATATCCATGTTATAGGGGTACCTGAAGGAAAACAAGAGGTTGAAGAACTATTTGAAGAAATAATGATGGAAAATTTTTCTAACCTGGTGAAGGAAACAGACATAAAACTCCAAGAAGCTTACAGTCCCAAAAACTAGGAATCCAAAGAGACCCACACCAAGACAAATCAAATTAAAATTCCAAAGTTTAAATTCCAAAGTTTAAATACAAAAAGCAGCAAGAGAAAAGCAGTTACTTACCTACAAGGGAGCACCCATAAGACTGGCAGCTGATTACTCAAAAGAACCTATGTAGGATAGAAGGACTTGGCAAAAAATATTCAACATGATGAAAACCCAGGATCTACAACCAAGAATACTTTACCCAGCAAAGCTATCATTTAGAGTTGAAAGACAGATAAAGAGCTTCCCAGACAAAAATAAACTAAAGGAATTTATCATCGCCAATCCAGGATTACAGGAAATGTTGAAGGGACTTCTTTAAAAAAAAAAATATGTATCAAAAACAGGAATAAAAATGGTAATAACTACATTTCTATCAAAAGTACCTTAAATGGAAAAAAATTAAGCTCTCCAACAAAAAGATTGAGTGGATGAATGGATAAGAAAACAAGACCCCTACATATGCTGCTTAGAAGAAACTCATTTCAGATTAAAAGGCACATGCAGACTAAAAGGAAAAGGATAAAAAAAAAGATATTGCCTTGATGGACCTAGATGATATTGAGCTGAATGAAATGGGTTGGATAGAGAAATACAAATATCACATGATTTCACAAATATGTAGAATCTAAAGAACAAAATCAACAACAATAACAACAAAAGCAGAAATAAACTCCAGAATACAGAGAATATTTAGAGGGATACTAGATGGGAAGAGAGTTGGGAACAAAAAAAGGTACAGAAATTAAGAGATACAAATGGATAGTTGCAGAATAGACATGGAGATGTAGAGTGTAGCATGGAGAAAATGGTTAGCAATGCTGTAATAAATATGTAAGGAGGAAGAGGGGTACTAGATTTAGTGGGGTGATCACTTTGCAAGTTATGTGGATCTCTGGTCACTATGCTATACAACTGAAATGGTATATTATTGTATGCCAACTATAATTGAAAAAAAAAACCTCATTGAATTATACAATGTAAGTACAAGCAACTAATTACCTATTGTATTGCAATAAAGATGAAATGATAATAAAAAACCCTTCAAAATCCCTGATGGCTTATAATCAGGAGTTTTAAAAGCAGAAAAAAAATGAGTAGTCATGAGTAAGGGAAGGGGGCCATATGGATTGGTCAATTCAGCAATTTTCTTTATGTGATTTATTTAGCTCTTGGTGGCATCCTATCTGGGGTCTTCATGGCTGTGGCCAGCTGGTCCTTCCTGTTTACAGAGTTCTGTAAAAAAACATCTTGGGATTGTGAGTCAGTGATGTTATCTTAAGAGCAGGAGAAAGAAACAGATCTATACATCTTGGGCCTAACAGACTACATTTTTCTTTTATCTTAAGCAAAGTATAATTTTATATTTTTTCCTGAAACTTGCTTTACAAGCAGGCCTCCAGGACATGACTACATTCCAGTGTAGCTATGATTCTTAAAAAGCCTGATTTAATAATTTTAACTAAATGCTAAATTCTAGTATACCCAGTCTGTTATGATTTCCTGTTGGTTTCAGTGACTACTTTTTATTCTAGACCTGATAGTGAAGACTGTCTAAACAGTTTTCTTTCAGCTGCAGGACCAGGAATACAACATCATTGTCCTATGTCAGAACCCTATCACTCCTCTAACAGGTCTTCAGAGACTTCGATTACTTCTGAATTCTATAAGCTATCATGCTGGCCCTCTACGTATGGACATGGTGAGCAGGACATAGCATCAATCTTGGATACCTTGGTAAAACTCAAGCATGCCAGAGAACATTTTCTAGGTTTTACAAAAAAGTCATTAATCTGCCTCCTCAATGAAATTCTGGGGATCCAATGGGCTGGGATATGTTGCAATACCTCTTTCTAAATGAAAAGAGAAATTGCTCCCTCTGGCCCCTCCTACCACTAAGAAAGAGACACAATGCCTAGTGGACCTCTTTGGACTTTAAAGGCAGCCTATACAGCAGTCCCCTCTTATGCACAGAGGATACCTTCCAAGACCACCAATGAAGACCTGAAACCATGGATAGTACTGAACTCTGTATATACCATGTCTTTTCCTATATATACATACCTATGATAAAGTTTTCTTTTATAAAATAGGGGCAGTAAGAGATTAACAGCAATAACTCATAATAAAATAGAGCAATTATAATAATATACTGTAATAAAAGTTATGTGAATGTGTTCTTTTGTTTCAGAGGATCCCTTACTGAAGTCTTTGTATAGGCTCAATGCTTTCTAGTGCAACACATTGCTGTCAGTCAGAACATATATTTTGTTCATGTCTTCTACCCACAAATTTAATGCCTTTTCTGTCTTAACTAAATACTTATCACATACCATGGCCATGACTTTTATGATTGGAAGTGTGACAGCAAAACTAACACAAATTTCTTTTTTTTTTTTTTTAGTTTCATGGATAAAATATTAGTTTTCATTGTAGATCTTAGCAATCTCAGCTTATGATCTTTTCTCTTTCCTTATTAAGTTAAGAATTTTCACCTTTTCACTTACAGGAAGCACTTCCTGGCTTCTCTTTGACATATCTAAATTGCATCACTATTGCACTTAGGGCCATTATTAAGTAAAATAGGGTTACTTGAACACAAGCAGTGCAATACCATGACAGTCAATGCAGCAGCCATTAAATGACTAATGGATGGGTAGTATATACAGAGTTGATATTCTGGGCAAAGATGATTCACATTCCCGGTGGGATGAAGCTACAAGGTTTGAGATTTCATCATGTTACCCAGAACGGTATGCAATTTAAAATTTATTGCTTATTGAATTGTTTATTTCTGGAATTTTCTGTTTAATTTTTTTTTTTTTTTTTTTTTTTTTTTTTTTTTTTGGATCACGGTTGACCTTGGGTAACTGAAACCACAGATAAAGAAACCACAGATAAGGAGGGAACTACTGTACTTTATTTGGCTATGTAACTTCAACTCATTCACTGAGATATCTGAATTGTTGACATTTTTAAGGGTGGGCCAGAATAAGAGAAGACTCTGTAACACATATAAGCTGTAGTACAGGTTGCTCTGCCACTTAGGCCTTATGATTTTGCAGACCCAATGATCTCAGAATGTCTATGTCAGAAAAGGGTGCTTGTATAAAGCCTTTCACAGGTTCCTTTAAGTGAATGGCGGCACAGAACTTTAGGATTTTGAAGAAAAGCTATGCTATTCTTTGCAGAAAATTATTCCTCTTTTGAGAAACAGCTTCTGGCTTGCTATTGGGTCTTAGTGGAGACTGAATTCTTGACCACCAAGCATTGCCAAGTTACCATGTTGCCCATCATGAACGGGACGTTGCCTGACTCATCAAGTCATAAGGCAACTTTGGGCTCTGCTGGTTCAGAGGTCTTAGTTCCTAAGAGAGGAATGCCTCCTCCCAAGAACTTGGCAGAATTTCCATTAAGCTGGAAATTGAGACTACCTCATTGGGCTTCTGCCTGCTTTGGGCTTCTCATGCTAATGAACCAAGAGCCTTCTTTGTGATGATTGATCCTGATTTGAAAGGGTAAATGGGGTTGTGATTACACAAAGAGGGTAAAGACAAATATATCTGGAATGCAGTAGATTTCCTAGGGCTACTCTTAATACTATCATGTAATGTGATAAAAGTTAATGCAAAACTACAACAGCTTAGTGTAGGGTGGACTAGTAATAGCCTGGACCCCTCAGGAATGAAAGTTTTGGTCATTTCACTAGGCAAACAATTAGGACTATCCAAGGTACTTGTAAAGAGAAAAGGAAATTTGGAATGGGTAGTATAGAAGAAGAAAGATACCAATTATGACCACGTGACCAGTTATAGAAGTGAGGACTATAATAGTTCTATTTCTTCCTTATTTTATTAGAAGTTTATTAGGTATGTATCAACCAATTCTTTTCTTTTTTGACTCTCTAGAAAAGGCCTGAGCATCACCTCAAGATAAAATGACACATAAGAATTTGTATCTCCTTTTGGGGAGAACTTTAGTATGTTTTTGACATTTTGATGGACAATGCAGCATGTTAATCAGAAGCATCATTTTACTATTTCCTTTATTTGGAAGTTAAATATGGTTTTAAAATGTGTGACTAATGTCAGATTAACATGAGATGGAATATTGTTGTTTTGTAATTTTTTCTACTTAGCTAATCTGGAACTAGATTTCCTAGAACCTCCTGTCTTGTAATGTTCTGCCTTGGTGGATTTGTAATGTATTAACTTGGCCAAGCTAAAACAAAATTTCCCAGAATCCTTTTCCCTGTTGGCTCAAGATCATAGTTAGCCAAAAGAAAATTTGTACAAGATTTGAGAGGTGGAACTGCAGCAGCAGGTATTATAATCTGAAGTTCATCATGGTCAGAGACAATGAGAGACATAGAGAGGTGTACCAGAACATTCCAGTTTCCCCTTGCTCATTTTCCTTTCTGTACACCCTTGTTCTTGCTCCATGTCCAGCTTTTCTTCCTTATTGTTTGGTCTGCTGACCAACAGCAACCCCAGATCTATTGTCAGACCACTTGCTATAAAATCATAGAAAGTAGCTATGAAGAGACAAAAGCCTTCCTCAGTCTTCTATTCTAGTCCCCTGTGTGATCCCATCCCAGCAGCTGATGTATCTCACTTCCAGATTTCTCTGAAAGCACTAACTTGTTCACCCATGCTAGTGTTTTAGAGGGCCAATTAGTAATTCCCTACTGGTTTTCTGGCACTCCTATTTGGACCATTACTTCCCCAGTCTTGCTTCTGATTATGTAAAGCAGTGGCTCTCAAACTTCAACATACATTTGAATCACTTGGGGAGCGTATTAAGACAAATTTTCTGTCTTACCCCCAGATCTTCTGATTCAATAGGTCTGTGATGGAGCCTAGATATTTGCATTTGTAACAAACTTCCAGGTAATGCTGATGCTCGAAGCTGTTGGTCCAGGGACCACATTCTGAAAACCACTGGAGTAAAGTCTAATTCCTATAATAAATTTCTTATTAATTGTAATTCTGATTCCTTGTCTAGCTCTATCCAATATAAGGCCCTATAGCACATAGTGGAATGAAATAAATTAAAAACTATAAACACAATTAAACTATAAACACAAATAAAAATACAATTAGAAGTGAGGAAAGAGTGAGTAAAGAGACTTCCATTTCATGCCAAAATGCAATAATGGTGACCAGATCTACTCACTTTCCTGAAACAACCAATAATGGACAATTTATGAAGCAACAGTTTTTAAGACACTGGACACCAGGCAATGACAGACATTGAACTCTGAAGGTGTGAAAGACAAAATGAGCCCTATTATTATGATCACCCAACTTACTTCCTTGAGAGAGTTTCTCAACCATGATGAAGAAGGTAAACCCAAGTGAATCCCAGCAAACTACTCAAATTGAGGAAACAGAGCTGACATTCTGAGAAGACCAAGCAGATAGATTGTGCGTGGCAGAGTGCCAGAGAGGATAGAATGCAGATAAAAAAATTCAGAGATGTATAGAGTGTCCCCCTTGAGTACCGATCAGCCCAAGCATGTGTGGAAACTACTGTGAGGTAAGAGAAAGAATCACCCAAAAGTATTAGAGGAAAAATGCCCAATGCTCACATAGAATTGGGAATAGTGCCTACTCCCACCAGGCAGATTGGAAAATGTCATGATTCATGGGACATTGGGTAGAGTACTCAGAAAGGTCTTGCCTCGGTAGTGGGGAATAATTAGAATGAATGCTGATACAGTCCCACCTAACAAATCTTAAAAAACAAGTCCCAAAACAATCAAATTCTTTCCAAGTAACTTTAAAGTATTTCCAAATAAACTTCATCTTGAAACAAAGTTAAGAATATTTACAGGGCTATAAAAAATCCAGCACCCAAAAAGCAAAATTTATAATGTCTGGCCACTGATTAGAAACAAGCAGGCATGTGAAGAAGCCAAAAAATATGACTCATAATAACAACAATTGTCAATCAGTCAGAATCAATTGAATTATAATTAGCAGATAAAAATATTGAAACAATTATAACTGTGTCCCAGATAGTACAGAAATTAAGTAAAGAGACAATATAAAAAAAATACTCAAAGTAAACTTCTAGAGATGAGAAATACAATGTCTGAGATGAAAAACATACTGGAGGGGATTGATGGCAAATTAGACATTGCAGAAGAAAAGATTAGTGACCTTAAAGACAGCAATAGAAACTATCCAAAATTAAAAAAAAAAAAATTCTTAATGAACAAAGTATCAATAGCTGTAGAACAATTTCAAGCAGCCTAATATCTGCGTAACAGATGTCCCCAAAGGAGGAGAGGAGGAAAGGATAGAAAAAAACTTAAATAAATAATGACCCCAAATTTTAAATTTTAATTAAATCTATAAGCCCAAAACTCCAAGAAACTGGACCCCAAGCACAAGAAATATGAATAAAACTACAAAATATGTCGTAATCAAATTGCTCAAAGCCAGTGATAAAGTGAAAATCTTAAAACAGCCAGAAGAAAAAAAAAGACATGTACAGAGGAACAAAGGTAAAATGGACAATAGATTTCTCAATAGAAAGAGCTTGAGAGGACTGTAGAGCAATGTCTGTAAAGTGCTAACAGAAAATAAGCTGTCTTCCTAGGACTCTATACCAATTAAAATACATTTTAAAAATAAAGACTGTCTACGGCCATGCCACTCTGAACAAGCCCGATCCCATCTGATCTCAGAAGCTAAGCAGGGTTGGGCCTGGTTAGTACTTGAATGGGAGACCACCTAGGAAGATCAGGTGCTGTAGGTGTAAAAAATAAAAAATAAGGGATTGTAAGATGAAAAGGTCTTTGCATTCTGTGAGGTCAACCAAGTGTTGCCTTGCCTAAAATAAAATAAAATAAAAATAAATAAATAAAGGCTAATAAAGAAATTTTTACTCATACAAAGATTGAAAGAATTCATCACCAACTGACCCACATTGTAAGAAATGTTAAGAAAAAGCCAAAATGAAATGATACCATGTGGACATATGGATCTACACAAAGGAAATAAAAGGCCCTAAAAACTACATGGGTAAAATTATAAGATATTTTTATTATTTTACTACCTTTAAAATATAACACATTGTTTAAACAAAAATAAAAATGTAGTATAGAATTTATAACTGATGTGCAAGGAAAATATATGTCAATGATAACAGAAAGGAGGAAAAAAACAAACGTGTACTATTGTAAGGTTCTCACTCTATACTTACAATGGTATAATAGCACTGTGATAAGTTAAGTATGCATTCCATAAACACTAAAGCAATCTCTAAAATAAGAAAATGAAGAGTTATAGCCAATAAGCCAAAAAAAGAAATACACTGAATCATAAAAGAGACTCAGTTCATCCAAAAGAAGACTGAAAATAGTAAAAAAGGATACAAAAGAACTGATGGAACAATAAAAAATATATGGCAAAATGACAGTCATAAATCTAACCTTATGAACAATCACATTAAATGTGATAATACTACACATCTATTCAAATGACTAATGTAAAAATATAGACAATGTTGGCAAGGATGTGGAGCAACCCTGCTTGTAGGAATGTAAAGTTGTACAACCACTTGGGGAAACAGGCTGTTAATTTTCTTAAAAAGTTAAACATACACCTACCATATGATTTGGCCATTACACTGTTAAATATGAACACAGAGAGAACCAGGGGGCTTAAGGAAAGCTTTGAAGAAGTCATATGTAGTCAACAGGGCACATAGAACTGAAGACCAACACCTGAGTTTCACGTAAGGACTATCGAGTTGTAGTACTGATCTGAACCCTCGACCCTAACAAGTCTCTCATGTTACCAAAGGACACTAGTAGGAAGGAGTAGCACTCTGAGATATGGGATGGGGCATTTGAGCATACATGAACTGGGCTAAAAACCTTTAATGTTCTCCACTCATTAAGTATGGGCTATACATAGTGACTTCCTTCCAAAGAGGACAGTATGAAACTAAGGGAGGAAAAGAGTAACTTTGTAGCAGAGAAAACTGACAAACACTACTTCAGCCAGATGATCAAGGTCAAGATCAACAGTGAAAAGTCATGTTGATAGAATGTTCCTTTGATATGATGAGATGTGATGAAAAGGGCACTTTACCTCTTGGAGTTTTCCTCCCCCAAACCCACAACCCTAGTATAACCATGAGAAAAACATCAGACTCCCCAAATTAAATGACTTTCCAGAAAATACCTGGCCAGTACTCTTCAAAACTGTCACGGTTATAAAAAAAAAAAAACAAGGAAAGTCTGAGAAACTGTCACAGTCAAGAGGAGCCGAAGGAGATATGACAACTAAATGTAAAGTAGTTTCCTGGATAAAATATGAAACAACAAAAAAAAGGCATAAGTAAAAACTAAGGATATCTGCGTAAAGCATGGATTTTAGTTGCTAATGATGCACCAATATTTGCTCATTAATTGTGACAAATGTATCATGAAAATGTAAAATGTTAATAATAAGGAAAACTGAATGTGAGGTATATGGAAGCTCTTTGTTCTATCTTTGCAATTTATCTGTAAATTTAAAACTATTCTAAAATTAAAAGTGTATTTTTTTAATTTAAAAAAAATGCATCCCTTTATCCCTTTTGAAATTAGGTTGAGACAGGGACACATTCAGTTTCTAATGTTACAGGGCCAATAAAATCTCTTAGTTTATACAATAAGTAAGTAAGTAAGTAAGTAAGTAAGTAAGTAAGTAAATAAACCTCTAAGCCTCCAATATTCCCTAAATGCACCACCCCAACTTTCCCAGCTCCCACAAACCCATTGGCTATGGAGTAAACTTTTCTCTACACAAAGTTTTTACATGGCACTGAGAAGTGAGTTGGTGCGGCAAAGACAGCATCCTCAAAGAGCTCTCTGATGGACACTGAAGATGACAGTGGGATGTTGGAATAGGGCTGCTTAATTTCAGTGGAATAATGAAAACTGAGTAGCAAAGGCCAGGTGCTTAACCATCAGAGACAAGGTAAACAGAGTTACTGCAATGAGCCATAGAGCCTAAATGGTTGTCAAATGTTTTGAACCATATGTATCTTTGGCCATGGCTAGATTATCTCTATCAAGATACCACAAACTTCTAAAGCACTGCTTGTATACTCCTATGGCATCATAGGAGTTCCTCATGATCATATAATAAAAAAGGACTTCACTATAAAAGTCAATTTCAAAAGTCCTGGAATTAGCCTGAGTTGTCTAGCTAAAGTGTTTGCATGCACCTATCCTTGATCAAGGCATAAAACACAGTGACTAATAGTGTTACTTTGTAACTATGGCTCTGACGACTTTCAGGGAGATTTGGACGACAGTCAGCATTGTTGACTGTTTATGGTGAGGGTCATGATTTGTGACTGGTCTCAATGAGACACTTGGAAGACTCTGGTCTGATGGGATGGTGGAATTATCTGCTGAGAGAGAAAATCCTGCAAAGTTGTAGTGCTGTCCTACAAGATACAGTACATGTTTAAGCCGGTGGTCAACATATGGCACTACAGGTGGGGTGTGTGGGTCTAAGAATTTAGAGGTAGAGATAAGAATGGCCCCTTTCACTACCTTTTCTAATAACTCATTAGAAAAACATTTGTTTCATATCTCCTCACAATCTTGAGGATGATGAGTTGGAGGTCTTGGTACCCAAAGAAGAAAAGCTGTTACCTGGGATGTCAGTCATGATTCTGATGAAGCAGATGCTAAAACCACCCCAGCTTATTTGGGACTCCACATGCCACTGAACCAATGGACCAAAAAAAAGGGGTCACAGAACTGAGTGGAGTGATTAATCCTGGCTACTAGAGTGCTACGGAATGGGAACAAGGACAGTATCTGGAATGAGGGGCATCTCTAGGGCAGCCCTCTGTTCAGTAGTTCTGGTCAATGCAAAACTGTGGCATCTCCAACAATAAGGCAACTTAGGACTCAGAACCTGCAAGAATGAAGATTCAGGTCACCCCACCAGGTAAAGAACCCAGAAAGGTGCCAGCAGAGGTTAAGGAGAACAGAGAATGGAAAGTGTAAGGAGGCAGCTAGGATTACCTTGGCCTTGGGGCCAGCTATAGTGGTGGGGACTGTAGCAGGCACATTTAATGAACTGTAATTGTTTCTTTTTCTCTCTCTTTTACCTGTTACCTTGTCTGAGGAACACTAGTGATTTTAGTCGGGAGTATTATCTCACAATGTTATGATAGCTGATGGCACTTTATGGGTCCCCTGTGTTGGGGGGACAAGTTTTTACCCTGAACAAAGGTCTAGAGTTGATGCAGAGGGCCCAAAATTGTAGGCTTACGCCACTTATCTTTTATTTGTGCCTCTAGATCCTCCCCCTTATCACCTTCTTCACTCTGCCCTCTGCCCCATGAGGCTGATATGTGTGAACCACATCCTGTGTCTTCTGCATCCTGGGAGAGCCCCACAGGAGACTGGAGAGAGAGGAGAATAAGATCAGATTATTTCTTTCTTCCGTGTGAGCTGGCTGTGTCTCTCAACTAATGACCATATCTATTCTCACTGTGGCATGGAGGTATAATTTTTTCCTCTGGGTGCCAGCAGCTATTCCTTCCCTCATTCCTTCAAGCATTGTGGTGGCAATGTTTGACTGCTACTAAACTTGGGTTGCTGTACTATCCCTGTGATTCCCTGACGCCTACATCTTTTTTATAAATAAACTTTCCATTTTTAATGTGCCATCTGTTTCCTGTTGGAGAATGACTGATGCAGTGGGTGTTATGCCAAAATTACACTACTAACAGTCATATTTGAACTTCATCTTGTGGTATCCTGGCATCACCTCCTTTAATGGGAGCTGTTGAGCCCCATAGGAGTGTCTGCCCTGTGGCAAGCAAAAGGGTAAAATAAGACAATGAAATCACCTCGCATAGTGACTGGTAGACAGATTAAATAAATGTTAGAAGCATCCCTCCCACCTCCCACTCCCCCATCATTCTCTTTGGTGTGCAGTCTTCACACCAAACAGGCTAGTGGGGTTTGGTACCTTTTGTGTTCCTGTCATGCATGATTTGAATAGGAAAGGGTTAAATTGGAGAAATTTTGCCAAAAATGACTTATTGAAGGCCTGCTCATTTCTTAAATTTTAATACACTTGCAAAAAACAAGAAGAGAAAATATCTAATTTAATATGTTTAGAAACAAGCAAACAAAACTGAACTCTAGGCAGAGCAGACCTAGTCATGGCCAGCAGGGATAGATTCCATGTTAAATTCATGATGCCTGAGCCCCAGGGCCCCTTATCAGCGGCCCTACATTTAACTTTGTTTTTATAATTTGATTTTTTTTCTTAAAGAAGGTCCCCAAATTGCTTGAGAATAAAGCCCCATGAAACATTGGGATCCACCTTGCTGGGAAGTTTGGTCTCCTCTCTGGGACTCAGTGAAATTCTCTTTGGGAGACATCAGAGGCCATTCTGTCTGCCTGCCAGCTTACACTATTAAGAGTCACACTCTGGATGAATATAATCTAGGGGCTTTGGGTAGATGTGTGCTGTGCTCCAAGACAGTAGCAAGGCTAAAGCCTTTGCCACTTGAGAGCTCTTTGTCTACTTCACCCACAATCAAGGCATGTGAATGTGTGGGATTATAGGGGCAAATTCTCTTTCATCTTCTACAGGGAATCAGAATCACATACCTTCCAGATCATGGGCAGTTATTTGACTTCTAGATGAGAATTAGTACATCACAGCTATGACCTGCAACTTCTAACCACTGCTGCCTCACTTTCAGGCATATAACATCCTCTGCTACAGTGTCAGGGCCAAGGCTTCAACTCTTTGTTATTGAAAAAGAATGTCATCTAAGTTGTATCAAAAGTCTAACATTCTTTGAACCTTTTGGCCTTGCTATCCATGTCTAGGAATTTATTCATAGGAAATACTACTGCTGTGCATAAAGATATGAATACTAGGGCATTCTCTTCACCATTGTTTGTAATAAAAAAAACTTAAAATTTATGTTTATTATTTAGTGATAAAGAATTGGTTAAATAACTTATGACACATCTATATACAGTTGGCCCTCAAACAACATGTGTTTGAACTGAGCAGATCCACTTATTTGTAAATTTTTTTTTATAAATATGCAACCAGCCCCTCATATTCTTGGGTTTTGCATCTGTGGATTCAAACAGCATCTTCTATCCACAATTGGGAGTCCTCAAATGCTGAGGTGACTCTGTGCATTGTTCTATGCCATTTTATATAAAGGGACTTAAGCACTCATGGATTTTGATATCTGCAGGGGTTCTTGGAATCAATCCCCTGTGGATCCTGTGGGATGACTGAAGTTTTGCAGGATTCAGAAGTCATACTCAGATTTTCTACTGTGTGTATGTTGGACAGGGGGATTGGTGCCTCTAACTCCTATGTTGTTCAAGAGTCAACCATATATAAACATTGGATCATAAAACTAACATAATGTTTATTATATGTCAATTTTATATAATTTTTCTTAAATGAAAAATAAGTCATCTGACAAAGGAAAATAATTAGAAAGCAAACTTCTCAGCAGCAGCAAGTCAGATGTCAGAAGTCAGAATTCTAAATTAAAAGTGCTGATGAAAACTAATTCAAGAGTACTTCAGTTATCTACTGCTGCAAAACACACCTCTCCAAAATTTAGTGGCTTAAAACAATGAGCACCATTTCTTTGCTCACAAATTGGTAATTTTGCACCACTCACTGGCGTCAGCTCATTTATCCTTTATGTGGTGTTTCAGCTGGGTGGATCAAATAGGACTGGAGGACCCAAGATAGCTTCATATGTGTGGTGATTCAGCTGAGTATTGGAATAACTGGTGGCTGGCTGGGCCTCTCTCTCTCCTTGTCATCCTTCATCTTCCAGGCCTTCTCTCTATATTTCCAGTAGGGCAATTGGATTTAGTTTCATAATGGCTGAAAGCAGACTCTTCCAGACCTCTTAAAAACTAAGCCAGGATGTGGCACTGTGTCACTTCAACATTCTGTTGGTCAAAGCAAGTCACAAAGCCAGCCCACATTTAAGAGGAGAGGAAATCAATTCCACCTCTCACTGGGAGGAGTGACATATGCATTATAGTGATGGAAAAACCTATTGGTGGCCATCTCTGTTGAAAATGCACCACGAAGAGTGAAAGCAAAATAAAGACATTTTCAGATGAAGATTGATAGAGTTTACCAAAATATATCATTGGTGGAAGGAGTAAGATGTAAAAAGTAATGAAGAGAAGAAACATGGTGAAGTGAGAGATGCCCTCAGATCTCTCCCCTTGAAATAACAATAAGTGAACATCTAAAACTCAAGAAAAAGTACCCAAACTGCACACCAGCACATCTGAACATGGGATCTGTGCATAAGAGCTACCACAGGTCAGAACCCCAGGTGTTGAGCAGTGGATTGGGAGAAATAAAGAAGGTGCCTATCACAGCTGCTGGAAATCCCTATAGGAGGAGAGGAAGGGGAGAAGGTGCAGTGAGTTCCCTGAACAGCTTTTCCTGGGAGAGTTGTGAGATCTACACATATGACAGCAGGGCCCAGTCATCAGGGAAGAAAGAAGAGAAGTGGGACAGCAGAGAAATAACAGTTGATTTTTACTGGCTGTGATTATAAAACTAAGGCTGAGCCACAGCCTTCAAACTCCAACCTAGATGGCCCCTCCCTGCATGCCCTCCAGACCAAATATCATGGAGCCCCAGGGGAATCTGAGCAAATGCTACCGAAACTGTTGCTAACACTGACAGGGACTGAGACTGAGAATAGCGAGCATTATTAATAATCTATAAGAATATAAAAAAACATTATTAAAGCTTTATGTAAAGCAGGGATCCAAGAGGCTTAGATGCCAACTACTGGAAACCAAAAGAAAAGCACGTTCTTTGCAGCAGACTAAAGAGAAACCTTTATTTAATAAATCTTCTTTTTGGAAAAAAAGCAGAATACATTTTCATTTATGTTCAGGTGGAGAAATAGTCCATTAAACACTATGAACAACCAAGGTGACAAGGAATCTCTGAAAGAAAGAGCAAAATCTCCAGAAAATAAGCTTATAAGAATATAAGCTTATAAGCTTATAAGCT
Organism: Cynopterus sphinx; assembly: GCA_030015415.1. Classification (NCBI taxonomy): domain Eukaryota; kingdom Metazoa; phylum Chordata; class Mammalia; order Chiroptera; family Pteropodidae; genus Cynopterus; species Cynopterus sphinx. Next base: position 34,650,627 of record CM057390.1, on the reverse strand, counting down.
TATAAGCTTATATTTACATAGAAATATAAGACTTAAATGACAGAGAATTCAGGATGGTACTTCTGAAAAAACTTAGTGAGTTATGAAATAAGTCATATCAACAATTTCAGATATTGAAAAAACAACTAGATGAGCAGAATGAGTTCTTCAGCAAGGAGACAGAACCCTCAAAAAGAAAAGAATAGATCTTCTAGGCATAAAAAACACACTGCAAGAGTTGAAAAATGAAATAGCAAGCTTAAGAAATAGAGTCGACCAAACGGAGGAAAGGATCAGTGATAATAAAGACAGAAATCTAGAAACAAATCAGAAGGAAAAAGAGAGAAACCAAAGAAATGAAAAATAATGAAAGAGAAATACAAGAGCTAGCTGATACCATCAGGAGAGAAAACATAAGAATAATGGGCATTACTGAAGGCGAGGAAAAGGAGCGGGGACTAGAAATCATTTTCAGACAAATAGTTGATGAGAATTTCCCAAATCTAAGGAATGAGCTGGAGCTTGGAATTCAAAAAGTAAACAGAACACCCAATTATCTCAACCCAAAAAGGCCTTCACCAAGACACATTGTATTAAAGTTATCAAAAATCAATGACAAAGACAGAATTCTCAGGGCAGTCATAGAGAATAAAACAGTGGCTTATAAAGGGAAACCCATTAGATTATTGTCAGACTTCTCAGAGCAAACCTTACAAGCCAGAAAATAATTGAATCAAATATTCAAACTATTAAGAAAAGGAAGTACCAGACAAGAATAATCTATCCAGCTAAGCTCTCCTTTAGGTATAAAGGCGAAATTAAGACTTTTCCAGATATACAAAAATTGAGGAAATTCTCCACTGCAAGGCCTACACTATAGGAAATACTGATAAGGGTCAGCTCACCTAAAATAAAATGACAAAATGTGTGTGTGTGTGTGTGTGTGTGTGTGTGTGTGTGTGTGTGTGTAAAATTAGGAGTAATATGACTACCAGGCAAATAGAAGCAGAAGAATGCGACCCTTACTAAGAACAGGGCATTATAAGCTTAAATAATAATAATATAGCAACATAGTAATGAACGTTCAGCATACATAGGGACAAATTGAGACAACAGTGACTGAAAAGGGGAGGATTCAAAGATCCAAATTCACAAAGGGGAATGGAGATAAGGCACGCGCAGAAGAAAACGGACAACTGTATGTATATACATAACTGTTTTTTACATATTCGTAATGGTAACCACACACCAAAGATTCAGAACTGAAGTATTTAACATAAAACAAGAAGAATCAGAAGCAAAATCCACAAAAGCCAACCAAAATAAAGGAAAAAAAAATAGTAATGAAGAGCAAACAAATTGGTAAGCTGAAGGCCTCTGAATAGGCTTGCTCTGAGCAATCCCTCTTGTCCCTTTTTACTCTCATGCAAATGGCTGAGTCAAGAGGCTCATGGGGACCCCATCCAGGCTGTGGTGAGACCCCACAGGACAGTCCTCTTCTGTTGCCTTAAGGCTGGTCTTTGCTTGTGCGACCTCTAGTTATTCTTGGAAGTAATGCTCAGGTAGACACATGCTACCCCACCTCAGGCTACAGATTTGTGTCATACAAGGTTCAGAGCATGAAGGGTCCTGAAGGAGCAGCCCTGTGGTGATTGGCTGTCAAGAATGTCCTTGATGGTAACTTAAATGTACCTTCTGTTGACACCTTGGGAAAGTTTGTCAGCTATGTTATATGAGGTCTGCACAGCAGAGAGGGAACAGCCCTCTTTGCCCCTCAGCTATTGGAATGGAATTAACTGAGGCATTTCTACCCATTAACAAAACAGGTGCTGCCCTCAGTTGACTATGTGCATACCTAAAACACATCATCTCATTCTTACAACAATCCTCTAGAAGAGATAGTATCATGAGAAAACTAAGTCTCAGTGAGGTCACATGACTTGCCTACACTCATGAAGACTAAATGTGGCAGAACTAGAGTCTGAGAGCCCCACACAGAGGCAGTCTGGGCCTTAGTGGTCGACAGCAGGCAGTCCAAGGGTGGGGGGTGGGGCTGCAGGTCCGCAGCTTTGTGGTTCAGCACAGGTCCCTTGAGGCCCCAAGGTCTCACACTTGCATGCAGCACTGATTAAGGAAGGTAAGTGGGAGGTGTTAGACTGGCGCAGGAGTTTCACAGCAGTGAAGAGCTCTCATGTTAAATATGAGCTTGTTCCTCACTTGCCCTTTTATTTGTTTAACTGCTCACCACAACAGAAACTGCCTATCTGCAGGTGTGCAGCTATTCTAAGGGAAGGAATGAAACATAGCTTCGTGTCAGAGTTCCATGGATCTGTCAGAGCCTGGCCTGTCCACCTGCTGATCAAAGCTTCATCATACACTGGCTCTTTAGGCTGCTACTGCCACGGTCCTGTCTACAGTGTTGTAGGCCCCTTAGTTCCACCTATCCAACTGAACACCACCAAGTAGGCTGGTGGGCTCTTTTCTAAATTTCAAATGATTTTATTATAAACTATAGTACAATACAGGAAAGTATATGGCAAGGAGGTTCACAAATCATTATAAAGCAAACATCCTGTAATCAGGTCATGAAATAGAATATCACCAGCACCCTGGAGGCTGGAAGTGTTACCTTCCAGTCAGCAGCCATGCACCATCTTGGCCTTGCTACTCAAGGAGATTCCAAAAACTGTTTGCATCAACATTGATGAAAAGTCCAGGGAGTTGATTTATACACAAAAAGGCTGTGAGGATGGTGATCAGTGCATTTGCTTAGCATTACTTGATATGTGGATATGTGGCAATAGATAGGGAGCTAGATGGATGATAGGTGGATAGATGATAAAGATAGATAATAGACGATAAATAGATAGATGATGAGGGATATAGGTAGGTAGGTAGGTAGGTAGATAGATAGATAGATAGATAGATAGATAGATAGCTGGATGTAGAGATCTATCCCTCACATCTAGACTGGATTGAGGTTAGGCCAGACAGGTAGGAGTACCACAATATTACCGAGACATTAGAACATCATTGGACATGTAACAGGAATGAAGGAAAATGTTCTGGCCAGAAGGCCTCAGAAGAACCTGTCAGAGACTCCATTCAGCCAAGTGACAGAAATCTGAAAACCAGTAGCTGAAGGTTTTGTTTTTCTCATGTAATGGGAGCCCAGGCTGTTGTGAGTCTAAGGTGCTGTGGAGGACTCAGTCTCTCTTCAGCTTTCTGCTCTTCCATCTCAAGCATGTGGTTTTTAGCCTCAGGTTCATTGCCTTATAGTTGTAAGGTGGCTTCTGCAGTTTAAGCACTTTATCTGTGCTCAAGACAGGAAGGAGGGAGTAGTAGTACAAAGGGCAAAAGACGAATTGCAAAGCCAGATGAGTCTTTTCGCTTCTAAAGAGCTTTCCCAGGAGTCTTTTTCAGTGATTTCCACTTATCTCTCCTTAGTCAAAATCAGGTTCCTGTCCATTCCTAACTGTAGAGGAGTCTGGGAAATCAACTTTTTTTTTTTTTTTTTTTTTTTTAACGCTAGTCACGTTGCTACTCTGAGAATAGACACCAAGAAGAAAACTAGTAATTCTTTCTCAAAAAAACACTGTGTCGTAAGAAGCTTCACCCTGATCCCTGCAAGCTGTCCACAAAGAATAGTGGGTCCAGTAAGATGCAGAGCTTTTGCTGAGTGAGAGCATTAATTTGGGCCCAGATCTGAATTGCTGAGTCCTAAGAAAAGGCTGAGCAGTCTCTTGGGGTCCTCTTCTCAGTCCTACTCCTACACAGCCTGTAGCTTCATGGCAAAATCAAAGCTGAATAAATATTTTAAAGTGTTATTTTTCCCACCAATGATGCACCTGCTAGTAAATGTGTTAAAGTCTGGGAAGACAAGCTAAGTGCTGATACTTGATTGCTGACATCCAAGGTCAGGGTACTGACACTGTGAGGGCAGCCAGGCTACATCCTTGTGGGCTGAGGACTGATCCAGATCCAGAGAAACATGTTTATCAAACATGTTTATCAATCATCCATAGCTATTCTGTAGATATCTTCCAAGTGTGACAGTATTCTTTCTCTTTCGGATTTGTAAGAGATTTCTACATATTGAGAATCTCAATATGTACAGATTATCCCAGTGTAAGGAGGCAGCAAATGGTTGAGGATCAACATCGCAGGTGGAGGCCACCTTGAGGGCGGGGCCCTGAACACTTCAGAGAGAAGGGGAGGCCCTGTGGTGGGGTCTGGTCTCCTTACAACTCCGCACATGCGCACGGAAATTACTCCCAGAGTTACAGTCAGAATTTGGGACATTGCAGCACTTAAAAATTGGGATATTTTGCATAAAAATATAAATTTCCACATGACTGAAAAATTGGAAGATCTAGCAAATAAGAACCCCACATTACCTTGGTCAGCCATCTTCTACAGCAGGACCCTCTTTAAACAGAAATGCATTTTCAGTTCATCTCAGTCCCTGCTGCTCCCCAGAACGGCCTCACCATGCATTATTACCATTGCACTATTAGTTCTCTTATCCCCAAAATATTTTGCACATTTGTGTGCTGTAATTTGAGTTTGCAATCCCTACTGTAGGAAAGCAAACCCTTCGATTTACATATAAATGATCTAGAAAGGTGGAGTAAGTTGCCCAAGGGTACACAACTGTAATGGCCTAGTCAAATCTTCAGTGGGGGATCTCCTAGGACCCAGCTCTGATTTAAAACATCTCTTTGGGAGATTTACAAATGTTGCTAATTCCATTGATTACGGGGCTACTGTGAGGGGGAAAGGGTGTGTGACTTGAGGGGTCACCTGGGAGCATCTGAATTTTGTTAATACTGGGCTGCGGCACTGCAACTTCCGGCCTGGCAGGGAGATGCCCAGTACTCTGGGTGTGTCAGATGCCCCTGACCCTGTGCCCTGTTCCCATGGGAAGAGGAAGTCACAGTGGTTGAGGTGAGAACAAGAGGTTGGGCAGCTTGGGTGGGCAGAGGCAGCCACAGACAACAGCAGTAGTCAGTGCCTGGCCCAGATGCACCTTCTAAACCCTTTGCAAAAATTGCTGCCATGTGCAGAAATGCAGAAACATGTGAAGTCTGAAAGCTAGTACTCAAGAGGCCACCTTCTGTGTGTGCAGGCAGTCCTCGTGACTCAGCCTCACCCATACACATTTTTCAGACAACTGAAGGTTTTAAAAAAAAAGTGTTTTTTAATCCCCAGGTGGCTGTGGTTTGAGCAGAGAAGTAGAAAGAGGGGACTTGAGATGCCCTTTTCTAGCTCTAGACCCTGGCCAAGGGGTCACGGCAGCAATGTGGTGCACAGGCTAGTGGCCAAGCTGCAAAGAAGCATGCTCACGGTGGTCTGCCCTCCATTGTGTCCTCTCATTGCTGGCTTTTCCTCTCGCCAGGACAGAGCTGTCCTGCTCCCCTAGACCCTGGTGCCCTGGCCCTTAATCATGGTGGTATCCTGCTGTAATTCAGCACTGAGCCCAAAGCTGAGGTCCTCACTTTGACCTCATGGGGCTCCCCTTGCCCCAAGCTCAGAGGAGGTCCTGGATTTCTGGGAAAGTGAAAATACACCACAGGGCATCCAGCCCAGCTTTGCCATCACTTCTCCAAATTTGAGTAGTCACAGCTGCAGACTTTATACGGTCTTTATGCAGCCTGGCCAAATGGAATGGAGCTGGAAATCAGTAGTGCAGGCTTGGGGCCACACTGCCCCCAAAGCAGAGATTAGAATTCCTTTCTGGAAAACATAGTCTCACCAGCTTAGAGGTGGGGCTAAGTCAACTGCCCTCCTGCCCAGGGTCCTGGGGACACTCAAACAAGAGTTAATAGACAAGAGATTGAGAGGCTGGCCAGGCAGTTTCTCACCTGGGTCCTCCATAAAGGAAACGGTAGCAATTCAAGGTGTAGCTCTTTCCCCTCAAGTTCACAGAGATGTTCCTATTCTCAACCCAGAAGTCCAAATTCAAGGCTAAGGTCCCAATGTTGTCCCTGGGGTGGAGCCAGGCACCATCTCAGCCCAGGCACACCTCCCCCAGTCCCACCTTGGGAGGTCTCAGGTATGGGGGCCCTGCAGGGCAGCATGGGGTGAGGGTCCCCGGTGTTGTTGGTGTGAGTCACGTAGCGGTTCATCATGAGAGTCAGGAGTGGGGGCTGGCTGCGCTGCAGGTAGTACACATGGGCCCTGTTGGGGACGTATCCATAGCTGTCAAGGAGGCCTGCTGACATGCCCCTGCCTAGCTGCCAGAGACAAGGCAAATCCAGCTCCAAACCTGTGGCTCCTGCATCTCCTCCACTCTGGCCTTGAGGTGCCGGCTCCCTCTTACATTTGCACCAGGTCCAGGAAGTTCTGCAACATGCCCTTCACTGTCTCAGACATCTCAGAGAGGAGCAGCCCCTTCATCACCCAGTAGGAGTCCCTGGGGGAAGGGGATGGCTCAGGCATCCTGATCAGGCATCCTCCCACCAGCCTCTGCCCTACACATGCAGGCCACATTGGGTACGCAACCCTGCTCAGGCCACCCTGCTGGCCCTGGGCTCCCTGCTACACCCACCCCTGGAGCCCATGGCTGCTCAACCAGTAGTAGAACTTGAGAAAGCGCCCACCGGGCACAATGAAAGGGTGTTGTGAGTAGATCAGAGAGAACTGCTCAGGGTGGAGGAGGACCTCTGGCTTCACCTGGAGTCAGGAGCAAGGGCACAGGGAGCCTAGAACCCCTTTTCCTTTGTAATGGAGGCTGGAAGAGGCTGTGACAGTAGAGGTCCTGGAAGCTGCAGGCTTGGGTTCTGCCCTGCTGCTGCTCAGCCCTGTGGGCTTGGTCGAGGCTTGGGCCACTGGGAGCCTGTTCTGCTTGCCCCCACATGCAAGCCTCTGGAGTAGGAACCCCCACTACTCAGCCTGGCACCAGCAGGGGCTCACCAAGCAGCAGTCACTATTAGGACCCAGGTGGGGGACCATTTTCTCTGGCACCCTTTGCCTCCCGAATCTGTGCTGCCACCACCACTCCAGGTCCAGAGAGACTCAGGGCCCCCATTCTCTGGCCCAGGACCCTTTCCCCAGGGAAGCGGATGTAGGTGAACATGGCCAAGGGAGAGAAAGGTAGGACCAGAGAGGGGTTTGCTGTGCAGCCACGTTATGCATTATCTCTGTTAGCTGTGTGTGAGTGAGTGTGGTTTTAGCGGATGAGGTTTTGAGGGGAGCAGTGGAATAGGTCTTGAGTTTGTTCTCGTGGTGGCTGGCTAGGGAAGCAGCCCACACTAGCAGAGGTGCCAGGAGCAACACTCTGCCTGTGGGTGCTAGGGCCCTGGGGGCTAGGTGGGAGGACGGTTGCTGTTCAGCCTCAGGCAAACCACTGTCCTCTCTGAGCCTCAGATAATGGAAAGTGCCAACAATAGGTAAGTCAAACTGTGCTGGTCACAGGCCGGGGCGACATCAGCAGTAGCAGTGATCATTCCTGAACAGAGGCCTGTCTTGAGGAGCTCAAAGAGAGAGTTACCAGGTGGTGTTAGAGGAAAGGTTGGGCATCCTGGAAGTGGCAGGACAAGCTAGGTTTGCCTGGGGGGATGCTGAGAGGTCTTCAAGGAGGAGGTAAAGAGTTAGAAGCAGATTTTCCCCTGTTCCATCCCAGAAATTCTTTATAAAATTCTTAGAGCTCTAGAGTGCTTACACAGAGGTCGAAATTAGTTACCCTGTTTCCATCTAAACAAGTGCCACTCCAAGAATGACTCCAAAGCTATGAACACTGAAATCTGCAGAAACAGAGTTTGGCTGCCCTTAAGGCCATCCTGTCTGATGAGGAGAAAGGTATATGATTCAACTACAACCACGAGCATGAAAAAATCTGAGTTTTACCCATCCAACCTCACTCCTCTCTGGGCCAACTGCTTCTCTGACCTGGGTGTCGTAGACAAGGCTCTGAAATACCTGGAGGTGAGGTGGGCAGAAAGGCAGGCTGGTACACTGGAGCCAGGACCACCTACTCTCTCCCATCCTATGAGCAAAGACTACGTACTGGCAAGTGGCAGCCACTCCCTCCTGCTCCCCTTCCCCAACAAACCCCCATGTCCTAGCCTGAGGGTCTCACTGCAGCCACCAGGGGGCAGCTGTGAGCCAAGAAGAGAAGGCTCCAGAAAAGGACACCTGGCTTAAGAGGGCTCAGCCTCTTTGCTCCCTGCCCAGTCCCCACTCACAGTCATAGTAATGTCTAGAACCTTCCAGGACAGCCAGATCCTGACCTACCAACATGAGATCCCGACCTCTCTCCGGAGGACAGCCAGCAGTGGGACTTCCCCAGTGCCTGGGCCCCCCTGCAGGACCTGGTCATCAGAAGTAGGAGGCAGGGATGAGGCATTTCTCAGGACCTGAAACCAGAGATGTAGAGGATGGGCCTCGCTAGCGCTGGGTAGGTGGGAACCGAAGATGCTGGGGGCCTCTCTCTGACTTCTTTGCTCTCTCTGCCTCCCACTCAGCAAACATTTATGTCCACCCCACTTGTCGGGGGGAATCCGCACTCCTCTCCCTCCACAGCCAGGCCTGGGATTACAGCAGGGCTGTCCTGTGGTTCCAGGAAGGAGGTCTTAGGGCTCGGGCCCCTTTCCCTCCTTGAGGAGACTTGGACTCGAGCCTCTGTGCCCACTGGGATGAAGGCTCTGGAGATTCAGGATCCTGCCTTGGGTTGGGGTCTAGGTCTGGCCAAGTCTCCTTCACCCAGGACCCAGGAAGTGGCTTTCCAGCTGGCACAGAATTGGATCCGAGTCAACTTCGATGTCTACTGCCAAAAGTCGGCCATGTACGAGAAGGCGAGCTGGCCCTGAGCCCAGTACCACCAGTCTTCCTCCCCAAGACATGAGAGAATTGTCAGGCTTTGCAAAGCCCAGGCCTAGGGACAGTGGCGGCGCCCAGTGGCTGTTCTTGGGGACTGCAGGGGTAAGAGCCACAGATCAGAGCAGCTTCTCTCAAAGGGGCTCCCATGTCTTTCTTCCCCTGGAGGGCTGGGTGTGGGGGCTGGGGGCAATTCTGACCTTAGAGCTCATCCTCTTGTCCCCAGTATGACAGCAACGGTGGACAGCCGGGTGGTGGAGGGGAGTATGAAGTTCAGGTGAGTGAGTCAGCATCCCACAGGGAACTGCAGGGCTCTGCTGTGCCAACTGACCATGACCTCTCCTCTCTAGGCCTCCCATGTCAGTGGGTCCACAGGGAGGAGGCTGACTGGTGCTCCTTAGTACCCTCGGTTCTAGGTCGGTCCAGAGCCTCTGGGCAGAGATCCCACACCCCGCTAAAAGGACTTGGGGCCTTCCCCAGAAGTCTTGCTCCATCGGCCATGCCTCTCTCCAGGAGGGGTTTGGCTGGACCAGTGGAGTGGTCCTGATCCTCCTGGACCACTATGGTGACCGGCTGAGCTCAGGGACCCAGACAGCTTTTCTGGAGCCCCACTACTTGTAGCCGCCCAGCTGCTTAGCCTTCTGCTCAGCCTCCTGCCACAGTAACAGGTCTCACTGTCCTGTGTGTCTTCAGTTCCTCCTCTGGTTCTGGCTCCTGCCTCATTAAACCTGTGCACAAGTCCCTACCTTCTGCTTCTTCATCCCCCATCCCTGGCAACCCATGCCCTCCTGTGCCCTGGTCAGTCCTCAGTCATAGTGGAGTGAGGGCAGGGATGGGACCTGGAGGTTGTGGGTTGGGTCCTGAGTCCGTCCTGGAACATTTAGTAAGGTAAAAATTCTGCCCTGTGTGGAAGACCAAGCCCCCTTACCCCACATATCCCAGCCCACACAACGGCCTCCCAAACACATACTCCAAATGCTTTATTGTTCTGCCGAGATGTTTACAAATACTGAAAATTACTCAGCTGGGCCCAGCAATCATGTCCCAGTGCTGGAAAAGGGGATAGGGAGGTGGGCTAATGTTAAGGCTTAAAGGGCTGAGGCCAGACAGCTGGAGGCCTGGACCTCTGTTCATTTTCATCGCCCTTCTGAGGCCAAAGGGAGCATAGCTGGACCTCAGACTATTCCCTCTCTGCTGTTTCCTCTCCTGCTCACATTCCCAAGGAAGCAGCCCTCTGTCCCTGTCAGAAAATTAGCCCCAGAAATTTTGAGGACAGCCATTCTAGCTTTATCTCCCATTCACATTGCTTCTCCTCTTGATCTAGAAGCCCCAGCTTCATCCCTTCTGGCTCTAAGCAAGGCACGAGTGTAATGGAAGAGGGCTGTCCCAGGGCAGGGGGTCAGGGGCAGCAGGTGTGTACCAGAGCCTGGAGACAAGGCTGGAGGCAGGGAGGTGATCAGTCCCTTCATCCCAGCATAAGATATCCAAGGTCTTGAGCTGGAAAGATGATGGCACAAATCCTCAGATGGGCCCACAGCTTAAGCAATGGGCTGAGCCATGGAGCCACAGCAATTAGTATATAACCATGGCAATGAAGCAGTTACTGTGGTGACCATGGTAATGGGTCTGCAAAAAGGGTTGGAGCTGAGACCTTAAGGATGACACTTGAGGTCCCTGGCCCTTGAGCAAAGTAATAAAAAATATAACTGGGGAAGTTTAATTGGGTAGAGCAGGGTTTGAGAAGCATACTGCCTGAGCTATTACCCCACTCTGGATGTGGCTCTGCTCATCCCTCAAGTCCCCTGCAAAGGGGGCTGAGGCAAGAGGGGATCTTTGGCAGATTCAGGTACCATAATTTGTTCTTTACAAAAGAGAACACAGGCTAAGGAGGGCAGGACCCTAAAGAGTTATTGCAAGTTCTGGGCTCCCAGGAGGCAGCAAAGCTCTGACTCTACCTTTATGTCCTGGCTGGTTCTTTAGAGGGCCAAGCTCAGAAACTCCCAGGATGGGCTCCTTAGACAACATCACAAAGTCTTGTACAAAAGCCCCAGGCACACTCTGCCCTCCCAAGGCCTCTGGGAGTGCCCCAGTGAGGCCTGGAGTCCAGGGTGTGACTGTCTCCAGGGCCAAACAGAGCAGCCATGGTCAGGTATGGGTCCTGGGGCCAGCCTGAGGGTCCAGGAGGCCCATGCCAGTCAGTTCATGAACTGAGTGTAGCCCTCAGCCCCGGTGACAATGACATCCATCCAGATTCGCATGGCCTCTGCAGAGGGGGCTACCATGTAGTACAGCCGGTCATGGGTCTTCACACAGAAGGTGAGGGCTGGGTTTGGGCTCTGTGGAGGGAGAGAGGAGAGTCTAGACAGGGCTCACCCCTAATGCCCAGGACCATTCTTCTAAACTCCCTCCCATCTGCCATTTCTCCTCCCTGTCTCCAGGATGACCTGAAGCTCAGAGATTAGTTCTAAGTAGGCCCAAAGCCTAGTACCCACAGGTCAAGTGGGCCCTAGGCTGAGATGTTCCCCTCTTCACAGCTGGACAGTCCTTGGACCTTGACAGGGGTGTACCTGGGCAGGTGGGGGCACTGTTCCTTGGTACCCCCAGGCACAAAAGTGTATTCAAAAGGATCAGACACAAAGGGCTATTCCAGTGAGGGCCAAAGTTCTCCTCTCCAGAAAAGAGAGGCAGATGGGAAAAGCTACAAGTGGGATGCTGGATCCCAGAACCTAAGAGGAGCGGAGATCAGGGTAGAGTGGGAATCTGAGGCTTGGTGGGAGGGACGCTGACCTGCACTGCATTGAGGCAGATGACCAGCCTCAATTATCTCATTTATCAATGTTCTCTACCAAATCTAGTCTCCAAGGACCCCTTCCTCCCCTTTTAGACATCCCTTCTGCATTGCCCATCCCCGTAGGGAGACATCCTGCTGTCATCTCAGTAGAGGGAAACAAGCAAGCCCAATTCAAGCCCACAGGAGCTTCTTACTTTCTGCAACCTACCTTTGCTCCTCCCTCAGGCCTGGGGAAGGGAGAGGGTTTTAGGAAAGAGTAAAAAGTCAGGGTCAAGTAGGGTATGGAGGAGTTAATATGTGGTAGTTCTAGTTATTGTATATGGGGAAGGGTACCTCAGTTGCCATAGTGAAGCTGAAAAACCTCTTCTGGGAAGGAGAGAGATAGAGAGGAAGAGAAAGTTTACAAAGAGAAAAAGGATGGGTCCAAGCCTCTGAAGAGGGTAGGCTGGAGGTCTGTGCTCCCAGAGCCCACCCGTTCCCCATGGCTGTCCCTTCTGCCCACCTCACCTTGGCTGCACTGCGCAGGTGGTCATAGTATACCTCCTCAATGGCCTGGAAATAGATGACCCCCTTCAATTTTGTCTCATGCTTGTCTGCAAAGGAAAATAAGGGCCGGGCTGAGGCCTGTCATCTTTAGGTCAAGCTGTGTGTACATGGAGCTTCTCCATCTGAGAAATGGGGTGATTCTCAGGACTCCAAAACAGAACCCAGCTTGGAGCCCTGAAGATATGTTTAGTGTTCAGATGACGTTGATAATTGCATAACATTGTGAATGTAATGTAAATTAAACTGAATTGTGCACTTAAAAATGTTTGAAATGGCAAATTTTGTTATATATATTTAATCACAATTTAAAAATTTAGAAAACAAAGGAAGGAAGAAAGTATTTAATGTCAGGATGCAAGGGTGGCAGGAAGGAGGTGGGCAAACTAATAGAACAGAGGTGGCCGTTTCAGTGGGGAGAGACAGGGGCTCTGTCAAGAGAAAGCACAGGAGGGCCTGGGCCATCTCATCTTCTGGTGAACACTGCTCAGGCACCGCAACTAACATGCTGGACAGCAAGCTTGAGACATAAAGGAAAGTTTACACAGTCACTGAACTCAGATGGTGTTGGCTGGCAGTATGCATCTTCCCCCACTTCCTGTGCCATTTCAGGCCTGAGTCATCGTATCCTTGATTTTTGCTACAGCCTCCTACTGTGCTCCTATCCCATCCTCTGCCCCTTCAACTCATCTTCCTTAATGCCAAGGGGGTGAGCTTCGTAAAGCAAACCTAATCCTGATGCCTTGGCTCACAGTGTCTCCGCTGGTTCCCTTACTGGGAACCTGCTGCCTCCTGGGCTTGACCAAGGCTATTTGCAGGCTGGTGCCAGCACGTCCCTCTGGTCTTGTCTCACACGCCTTCCCTGCACCAACCCCAAGTTCCATCTGGCCAGGCTGAACTTATGTTCTCTTAATAGGTAGATGCTCTGTATATACTAGAGTGGCCTCCAGATCACTCCCTTGGCAAACTCCTACAGATCTTCAAGACCCATAGCAAATGTCACCATTGCAGCACTCAGTTGTGCTCTCCCTTGGCTCCCACAGCAGGCCTGGGCCTCTGTGCAGAACTTATGCTAAATCTGAACCCTCCTTTAAATTCATAGATCTACCTCCTCCAACACCAAGAGCTACGTGCCTAGCACACACTAGGTGCTCAATCAATGTTGAATGAATGAACCCTAGGCATGGGGATCCAGAGAAAGTTAGAGACCCTTCTCTTAGAAACTTACAATCCAGGGTGGAAAAAAGCATTTATCAACTGTGTGACTTAGGTGTCCGACAGAGCAACTATACATCATAGGTTATGAGTATTAAGTCAAGGAACACATTCAAAGTGTGCAGCACAGTGTCTGATACATAACATGTGGCATCAGTCATTGCATCATTAGTCCCTGGGCTGATGTCACATGGCAGACAAACCCTGTACAACACAGGAGATATATAGTGGAAGACAGGAATCATTCTTAGGTGGGGCCAGGAAAGGCTTCATAAAGGTAATATATGATCTGGATCTTGTAGATTGGAGAAGTTCCATCGAGTAAGTCGGAGAAGGGAAGAATGGCAGGCTAAAGGCAGGAATAGGCACGGCACACTGATCCAGGGACCTGATCCTGCCATAGGCCCACCTCTATTTAACACTTCTCCCTACAGACAAGGACCGGCCCTACCCTAGGACCCAGGCCTGGTCAGTCCTGCAGCCCCAGTTCTCTCCCCTCTCTTCCATCATTGGAAACACCCTGCTGCCTTGGCTTCCTTACTACTTGCCTATCCTTGAGCTTGTGCAATCTGGCTCCTGCCCCTGTACATAGCAGAAACCTTTCTCTTGTCAAGGTCTAATTCCTGGACTGAATGCCCTTTGGGTCTACATTATTCTTGGCCTTTCTGCAACATCCATCACTGCTGGTGACACCCCTTGCTTGCAAATGTCTGTTCCTTTGGCTGGCTTCCTTCTCTATTTCCACCCCTGTCTGAACTTGGCCTACTTTTGTTTCATAGACATTAAGGAAGTGCACATATGCCAAGCATCAGGCATGTGGCTTCCTGCCTCCTGTTGCTTCTCCCTTTGCTGGCCCCTCCGCTTCCTCCTTCCCCACAAGAGTAGGTCTGCCTCAGCATGCAGCCCTCTCTATGCCCCTTCTAAATGCCCAGGTTCAGTCTTAGCTCTGCCTCTTAGTGGAGACCTTGGGTAATTTACTTAACTTCTCTGAGCCCTATTTTCCTCAACTGTAAAATGGATATAAAAACTGTGTTTCCCTCACAAAATTATTATGAAGATTAAATAAGATGATGATGCACAGAGTACTTAGCATCTGGTTCATACAAGTCCGCTATGATCTGCTATTTTTGGTGTTATTATTATTATAGGAGATTCAACTTTCAGTCTGCCTCTAATCCTGACCTTTATCCTAAACCTAGATGTCCCCTGGGCACTTCACCTTCAACATGCCTAAAACGGAGCTCTTCTCCCCAGGCTTATTAATCTCAACTCTGACAAAATCCCTTCCCAGCCCAGGTGAAAATATGGGAACATCTGTGTCTCTTGCCTTTCCTGCCACCCCATACCCAGGGTCCAGGTGATCAGGGAAGGCTTCTTTGAGAGATTGGCACTTGGTTAGGTACCAGGGTATAGGTAGGGTAAGCAGGGCATTCCAGGCCTGGGAGTCTCTAGCACCAATTCACTCCAGCCCTTTCCTTCCAAACTCCAAGCAAGACTGCTCTTCTCAGCTTTGTGATTGGGTGGAGCTGGGTGACTGGCTGAATAGACCAACTAATGACTTGTGGACAAACCCAGCTGGGATATTTAATGTCAATGTAAGGACCAACTCGACTTCTCTTTACTCTGCCACTGTGGCCAGCCATGTTGCAGAAAGGCATGCTCTGAAGCAATGTTCACGACATCAAGAGTTAGAAGAAAAACTTAGTGGTTTTGAGCCACTGGGATCTCAGAGCTGGTTGTTTCCACAGCACACCCTAGCCTCTCCTGATTAGGGTACAATGTAGCATTCCATACTCCAAGTCCACAGGGAATTCCAGGGAGGGGAACTAAGCTGAAGGCTGAGAGGGGAGTGCTGAGGAAGCAAGACAGGGCAGTGGGACTGTCCCTAAGGCTGTCCTGAGTGCTCCTTGGCACTGCTGTCCCCAAGGCTATCCGGGAAGACTCCCTGGCACCGCTCAACTGCTTGTCTTGGGGTCTCTGAGGAAACCAGCCCAAGAGAGAATCCACAGGATTCCATGCAGCTACAGATTCTGGGTGTTCCATTCAGCATACCCATCATCCTTTGTTTTAACTCTTTGTTCAGTATCTGCCTCCCTGTCAGTAAGTTCTGAGGGAGAGAACTGTGACCATCTTGCTAATCACCAGAACCTAGAACAGTGCCTGGAACTTATTAGAAGCTCAGTGATTACTGAATAAATGAATGAATAAATGGATGGATGGATGGATGGATGAATAAAGGGAAGTGAACCAAGTACATGCTGTGCATTTCCAAGAAGAGGAAGACAAGACCCAGCCCAAGCCCCTGGCCTCCCACTTGGAAGCTTGGCCTCCTTCCAGAAGACCAGCTGCCCTGGGTAACAGAGCCCAGGGGTCTGGCTTTGGGGCAGTCTTATGGGAACTTACCCACATAGTAGGAAAGGGTGCGCTTGAGCCGGTCAAAGACAAACCAGCGCTTCTTCCAAGATTTAATCTTGCCGCCCATCTTAACCAAGTAGCCACGGCAGACCTGATGAAAAACAGGAGTAAGGAAGGACCCAAATGCAGAGCCCCTAAACCTTTCTTCCCTGAGCAGCAACCTAAGTGCCATCACCTGTGCCTGTATTCATGGGGGGCTGTCCCCAACATCTCTTCCGGACAGCATACCAGGTCCTGGGACAGAGACCTCCAGTGTTAGGGCAGGAACTGAGGCCACTATCCTGAGGACCCAGGACCCCAGCACCCCAGGGCACACCTTGTACCTTGCTGCTGAGCACCACGTGCAGGCAGGTATCGACACCATGTCCTGACGACTCGATGTGGGTCTTCAAGTCAAAGTCCTCCTTCCGGTTTGGCAGGTAGCGGGTTAGCGGTCGTGCCTAGGAAGAGGGCAGGGTTTGCAGGCTCTCCTTTCTTCCCCACCATTCCCTTGTTCAGGCCCCTTGGCTTCAGTCCTGAACCCCCAACAGCCTCCCATCACTCCTTCCCCACCCCCATGGCTGTCTTTCTGATTTCACAGGGCTTGTGGCAAAAGCAGAGACCTACCAGGCCTGTGCTGACTCTACCCTAGGCTTGGGAAAACTGCTAAGTGTCTCTATGTCTAAGTTTCCCCACTTATGACCAAGATACAGCTATCCTTGTCTTGCCCCTGTCCATCCACCCCGTCCTGGGATGAATGGACCAAAGCAGGAGCCAGATATGAACATGGTTTGGGAAGAAAAGCCCAATAAAAAATCTGGTTTCTGACTTCCCATGATACCTTGTTTGGGTCATATCCCCTTTCTGGGCCTCAGTTACCTTATATACAAAACAAGGGTTTTGAATCAGATAATCACTAAGGTCTATTCCACCTCAAAAATTCTGATACTAACTAGAATTTTCAGTCAACTGGAATTTATTTCTACTCTTTCTTTCTGGGAAGAACAAGAAGAAAAGGAAACATCGCTAACTATTAAAGAAAAAACAACACACACAGCTTCCAGAAAGCACCCCAAAGATGGGCTGACTCTACCCACAGCACACACTGGTGGCCCCTGCAACAATGCCTCAGCCCCAGGACAGGGGGCTACAGAGTTTCCAAAGTGGCCACTGACTGAAGCGGGACAGGGGAATTAGGCATTTGACAAAGATTCCAAGCACAGGGCTAAAACTCACAGTTTCTGGTTATTTCTTAATTGTCAAGGCCAATCCAGAAGGCCCATCCCTTAGGATTTATATTGTTTCATCACAGGAAATCAGGGAGCTGTGATCACCAGTCACTACTGGAAGTAGACCCCACTGTAACCCCACCCTGGGGAAGCCTGTGGAAACCCAATAGAAGAGACAGCCTGTCGGAGTCTCACAGGGGCCAGGATCTGAGACCAGAGGAATGGTAGATTTTCTACCCAACCTAATTTCTCCTCTGCCTTTAACTATTGCTCAAGTCTCCGGTGTAAGAAAAAAACTGACTTGGTTTTGTGCAAGGACGGATTCCTGTCCCAAGGAGAAACCAGTATAATTGTCTCTTGGAAATGTAAACCAACAAACAGTCAGAGTGAGGTCATCTGCTGGTGGTGGGGCCTGGAGCCAAAGGGTCTAGTGGAGTGTAGGCCAGGACGGCCATGAAGCACCAGGTATGGGAGGTCCTCAGGGAAGCAGGAGGGAGGTGCAGCACAGACTCATGAAATAGGGATGAGGTCCTCAAGAGAAGGTAAAGGGAGCCGCCCTGATTCTTGACTCAGCTCCCATCTCTGAGAGGACTGTGGAGACCATCTTCTCTGACCCCAGGTGTCAGTAAGCGGCCTGCCATGTCTCCACAACTCACCCACTCCCAATATATACACACACATACATGGACACACTGACTTGAACAAGCCCCGGTAGATCTCTGTTCCTTGGGGCTAAATGAGTCCCAGGTAGAATTCTGCTTGTGCTGAGCCAATGGCAGTTTTTTCTAGAGTAGAATAGGTTTTGCAGCCCAGCAAAGGTACTCTGGGATGTACCTACCCCTCCATGGCCTCACCCTCAAGCCAACCACCCACTCACCTGAGAAAACTGTTTCTCCCGCATCTTGACCTCCTTCTCCACCAGCTGCTGTCTCCTGGAGCTCTCGCTCTGCAGCCTCCGTTCCACCAGCTCTCTCCTTCTCCGCTCCTCCTCCAGCGCCTGCCTCCGCAGCTCCATTTCCCGCTCCTGCTCCCAAAGCCATGGGTCAGTGCCCACGGCTGCCCTCTTTCTCCCCATCCTCAGTATGGGGCAAAAATGTAGGAGACACCCACCTCAGAGGGCAGCCTGGCATGAGGGGACGTCGTCCTTAAAACCCACCTTTCTCCAAGGACCTTGCTGGTAAGGGTAAATGCTTTAAAGTGCGATTGTCCTGGCTTCAAATCTTGGCTTGGCTACCAGTGTGAGTTCTGGGACCCTGACAAAACCATTTAACTCCCTAAGCCTCAGTTGCCTCATCTGTAAAATGGAGTCAAGAGTGCCTACTCCTGTGATTACAGTAAAAATTAAATGAGATCATATGTGTAAATGGCCATCACTGACTCTGGCAGGAAGGAAACACTAATAAATAAATGGGGCTCCTGTAATTTTTATCTGAATTCCTAAAACGTGGATTATCTAGACAACTTTTTTTGACAGAGAGTATATTCAATGGTCCTTCTCTAATCACTGAGGCCCTTTGAAACATTTGTACTTGAACTTCAAATTTAATGGGAGAAGTAAACTTATGAAAGCTATTATTAAAAAATTAGATGTCATTAAAACAAATCATTAAATACAGAGCATGTCAGTGATGCTCTGTATGTCTTAACCAATGGTAATGACCTTTGTACCATTAACTCCCATTTGCCATTTCTTCCCAGCTCGAAACTTAGCAAAATCCCCTTTCTCTCCATTTACCAAAAGATGACTGTAAATTTGCCTTTCTCTGATGTGAATAAGACTAAGAGGCCTTCTCTTCTGGTTGGTCCAGCTGCTGACTCCTGTTCCTTGGGTCCCATTCTCATTTCAAGAGATACAGAGTACCGGATGGTGGAGACAACAACTTCTGCAGATCCTTTAATTCCCTACCCAGGCCCAGTTTCCTCAGCCTGGCTATGTCCAGGATAAACCACTGGTCCCTCTTCTCTGTGTCCTAGCTCCAGACCCAGGGGAAGAAGACATGACTTCCCTCAGCCCCCTGCTGCATCTCAAGGTCCCCCCACCAATACCTTTGTTCTGGCTTGAATGTCTGCCTTCCCTTCTGTCCGTATTCCTCAATCCCCAGGTGCTGCTGCTTTTACTAACCATCCCCAGAGGAATGACATGCCACTCAGGAAAACAGGGATCAAAATTCCTGTGGTGGCCAGAGGTCCACAGAAGTAAATACACAAAGACTAGAACTTCCCACACAGGAAATTCACGTGCTGCCTCCTCATTTCCTAAAAAGTGTGAAACATACAATCTCACCAAGCTTTCCTATACCCCACTCAAAAAATGCCAACTTTAAAACATTCTGTCCCTTAAGAGAGTATACGAGGATAACGTGGGCCAGCCGGCTTGGGGTGGAGCATGGGCCCTGGCAGGTGGAGGGCAGCGCTGGGACCCACATTCTCTCTGCCTGTGTGGCCCAGACCCGCCTCACCCTTGACTCCATGAGTCGGCTCTTCTCCGCATGAGCTTCTTTCAGCATCTTCTCCATCTCCTCGATCTTCCCAATATCCAGGCCACTTGCACTGGGAAGGGAAGAGGAAGAGTGGGTTCATCAAAGGGCAGAGGTGGCAGGTCTGGTTTAGAGGAGGGCAGAGTTGCCACCATCAGGTAAGATGGGGCAGGGGTCAAGTACCTGGATATGTTGTCGGGGGAACAGGCAGAGTTGCCTCCTGTGGAGATGCTGGTCTCCATGCTGTCAGAACTCTCCAGGCTCAGTGTGTCATAGGCATGCTCACCCTCCTCCCCACGTTCCCGCCCAGCTGGCAGGTGATGCAAGATGGAGTGGTGCATGAGTGGGGGGAAGCCCGAGGGGCCTGCTGGGAAGGAGGCCATCCCATGCAGAGCATCCCACTGGCACTGAGCCTCGGCTGCTGCTTTCTGCTTCAGCTCAGCCAATCGCCGCCTCTGTTCCTCAATCACCTGCTGCCCTATAGGAAGGACAGGTAGGAGTCACAGTGGGCAACCCACACATCTATGGAGGACACTAGCACAATCATAGGCAGAGGAAAGAGGCGTGCAGGGAGAAATTAATACAGGGCACCCACATCAGCCCCCACCAGCTTCCCTGAAGCCCCACAGTTCCAGGTCCAGCAGCCCTGCCAATGCTTCAGTTGCCTGCACATCTGGCCATAGCCACACAGTCTAGCTTCAGCCTTCTTTCTGTATCCTGAGCCCACAAAGAGCACTGATCTTACAGCAGGATAGTCAGATGGCTCCAACTCACAACCAAGGCCTGAATGTGTAGGGACACATGCACCCACCCTTCCTGCTGGGGAAGGGAAAAGAAAGAGATGGTGAGAACCCTATGAGCACCAGGGTGTCAATGCAGACTCAGTAGTGATGCAGAGCAAGAGCACAGCAGCAGGACAGAAGGAAGGGGAGACAAGGTAGAACACAGCTGAGGCAGGAAAGAGCTCAGTTTGAGGGGTGAAGCAGCCGAACAGCCCATCCCAGCTCAGCCTGGGAGCCTGTTTACAGGCATTGGGGGCCTGGACAGAATATATCGTGCAGATGCCCAGGCAGAGGCTGCCTGGCCAAAGCAAGGTCCTCAATGACCAATGCTCTACCTGCTGGGTTGTCGATTAGGAGGGGCTTGGCAGGAAGCAACCTGACTGGTGTAGGGGACCCCGGGCAGAGGGTAGGGTAGAGAGACACAGAGGGGATGAGAAGAGAGAGAGGCACAGAAATGGGCTTTCAAAACAACCAAAATGTACAAAAGCAATACGGCCTCCTGGGTCCTCAGAGCCAATATCTTAGGAAACCGTTTCTGGAGGTTAGGTCCATCACCCTGCCTTCAGACAGGACAATGCCCATCCCCACTCAAGTCAAAAAGCATTTCCCTTATTTGTTGGACTCTCTAGAAAAGATCTCTCTTCCTCTTCCCCCCAATACTCTTAGGCCCCTGCCCTTTGATAGATATCCAGGAAGCCCTTCTTCAGGCATCTAATCTAAATCTTTACTGCTCTTGTCTAGATCCCAGCAAAAGATAAACATCCTATGAAAGGTGCGGGCATGGATGAGGTAGGGTAGGGATGGTGTACAGAGATATCCAGGGCCCCCAGGAGAGCAGGTACGCTGGCATTGCAGCCACTCACCCTTCTGCTGCAGGGCAAGTTGGCGCTTGGTCTCAATGTCCTGCAGTGTGGCTGCCAGGTTGCGAGGAAGGCTGCCTGTGCCATTCTGGACGAGTGGAGTATTCTATGGAGAGAAATGGAGCATTGGGACCAGAGGTCAGAAGTCCCCTGCTACAAGGCTTTCAGGGGTAGCTCTGGCTTCTGGTTTCTTCCCAGTAGAGCAGTCTCCAAATACCCCACCACCACCACCCTGCTACACATGAGCCCATCCACTGTTCTCAGACCTTTGGGGATGGGCTACGGCCCAAGGTAGCCACGCTGAGCTGGGAGGAGGAAGAAGAAGAGCCAGAGGAAGAGGGGAGGGGGCCACTGCGAGTGCGGGGCAGGGAGCCAGTGGCCTCATCATCCATCTTGGAGCGGTAAACCTAGACAGAAGAGACACTGCCTGGTGAAGTCCAGCTCCCCCCACTGCTACCATGCCCATGTCACCTAGGCTGGCTGTGATCCAAGGTATTGTTCTAGTACCAGGCCTATGTCCCTAGCTGACAACAGCATTGAACCTCCTGGGCCAGACCGGAGAGCAGACGTTATTGGCAGCTGCCAAGCCTGCTTTCTAGGTTGTTCCTCCTTAAGCCAATCTCTAGTCCAAGCCTGCATCTCAGAAAGAACCTTGGAAATGGACCTACGCAAAAAGTTAACATCAGCTGAGCAGAGTTGTACAGAAGACCACCTAGAGGCCTGGGCTCCCTCTGGTCCCAGCTCTGCCACTAACACGCTGTGTGAGCTGGGGAAATGCATCTCCCCACTTTGGGCCTTGTGTTCTTTATCTGCAAAAGGCACGGGTAAGTTCAGACTGAATAACAGCCAAACTCACAGCACTAAGGTGAATACAGTCTTTGGAGTCAAGGACCCTGCCTCTCAGCCTAGGCTCTGCTACTTCCTAGTTGTTTGGCCTTGGGGAGATTACTGGTCTTCTCTGAGCCCTGGTGTTTGATCTGTAAAACATTAACAATATCTACTGCAAAGGCCTGTGGTGATGATTCAATGAATTAAAACACATTAAAAAATCTCTAACCAGATGGACACAAAGGAGAGGTACCATACATGCTGCATGAACTAAACTCCTCCCTAAGGGAACATGGAATTTTAGCTGAGATCACGGTCTTAGAGGTGCAATACCTTCACTCAAAGAATGAATCCTGAATGGCGGGGTCTTAGGCACTATAGCAGCTCAGTGGGGTGAAACTCGGGGAGAAGACTATCCAAATACCCTTCCCCCACCCCCATGGTCATTAGCTTGCTGCAGGCTCAAGTAGGCCCACGCCCTCCACAGCAACTTTGAGGAGACTTGGGGATGTCCTCAGGGTTGTCACTTCAAAGTCTTTGTCCTTCTCTGTCCTGCTTCTAAGTGTCACCCCTGGAGAGACCAGGAGAGCAAAATGCTGGCAGTTCTCCCAGGACACACTAGTTCTAACTACAGTAGTCTAAAGAGTGTGTCAGGCCCTCAGACTAGGTGAGCAGCTCTGAGGCTGAGGTCTGCTAAAGACAGAGCAGAGCCACACTCTAGCTAAGAGTTAAGAAGCACCAAATAGATCCCAACCTGACCAGTGCTCTCGAACTCCCTTCCACTGGACAGTCAATCACATCACTTTTGGACTCATTTCCCTCTGGCTGACAAAAATGCCAAGACAGTTGCCTCGCTACCCTCTCAAGATCTAAAGGCCCCATGTTGCCCTGGCTGGACTGACCCTCCACTACCTAAGGTGGCATGTGTAGCTGATGGACTGGCAGGAGGTACCCAAAACAGAGAGCAGCAGGGATAAGAGAGTGATGGGCAGTGAAGGAGAAGGTTACCTGCAGCTGACGGGAAGTTTTGGCAGGCAGAGGTGGAGGGGAGGAGCGAGGAGAGGCTGCAGCAAGGCCAGTCCCCAGCCCAGCCATCAGCTCCTGGTACCACTGCTCTAAGTCTACAGCAGGGAGCAGCAGCTTCTCCATCTGGAGGAAAGCATGAGAAGGGGAACAGGGTACAAGAGGGGAAAAGTGTAGAGGAAAGGTCGGGAAATGAAGAAAAGGAAAAGGGGAGGTAGAAGGAAGAAAAGAGAGAAGAAAGAGGAAGAACAAAGGAAGATCATTATCAGAGAAACAGACAAGAAGGTGAGAGAAGAAGGGAAGAAAGGAAGGGAGAAAGGAAGGGTATAAAGAGAAGGAAGAGAAAAATAGTGAAAAAACAGTTGCTGTGAACGTGCTAAGAGCAAAGAGAAACAGTCAGGACACAACTCCCAGAACACAGACATAGGCTATGCCAACCATGATGCCAGCCATCCAGAGCCCACAGGCACTAAGCATTCCCCTGGGGGCTAGCCTAGACCTGGAAAGCTGAGTGAGTAGGGCAGAACACACCAAGATAGTCATACCAGTGGAGGACTGGGAGTGGTAGGAACACAAAGACCACCAACCTTAGGTGAAGGTGTGATAGAAGCAAAGGAGGAGAAAGAGGGCAGCACAAGAGGAAGACAGGTGGTGGGAACTGGGTCCCGGGAAGCATAGGCCCAGAGAGGCAGGCCTGGTGCAGCGGCATGGGCAAAGTGCTCCCCATGGCCTTTAGATGCTCAAGTGTCAGTCACTTGGAGGAAGGCCAGGATGCAGGAGGAAACACAAGAGGTTAGTAGTACTGGAACCCAAGAGGTGGTCCTACCCATGGACAAGGGAAGGGCGAGTACAGAAGCAAAGAACAGAGAAGGCTTGCAGAGCCAAGGAAAAAGCCAGAGCCCTCTCAGCATGATACCCTCATTCTAGAGCAGCTGGCTTGCCCCTCCTTGAGCTCTCAGGAGCTGAAGAAAGCTCCTGAGGCCCTGGAGGAGAGGGAACCACTCCCAACCCATGCCAGTTGCCCTTCTTTCTCATTGTTGAAGACAGACCCTGATGTTCACCAACCCATGCCTGAGGAGCAATCTAGAAAACTATACAGAGGACTTTGGCCATAGGTAGGCTCACTCAGTGGCTGTTACCATACTGTCAGGCAGGGGCTGAGCAAGCATGCTGGGGCAGGTGGCAGAAGCATAGCAGTCCAAGCAGGAGCACAGCTGGAGAAACTCTGCCAGGCTTACATATTCCTAGGGTGCCCAGTGGGAGGTGGAAGGGTGGGCAGAGAAGAGGTTAACAGGTTTCAACCAGGTAACCGATGCCCACACTCCATGCCCTAGACCATCACTTCATTCCATACAAAATGCAGAACGGGGTAAGAAGCTTAGCTGACCACTCTCACCATAGATGGCTATGGGGGCAGGGGCAAAAAAGGGCAGGCAGTCTGTCTGAAGGTTCTTCTTGACCTCCACTTTTGAGGCTGCCTTGCCATCCATGTTCTGCCCCAGGTAGACCCTAAAAGACCATCTCTGGGTTTGCCCTGGGCTGAGGTCATGCAAATAAGCTTAGGGAGGATCTTCCAAAAACCCACCAAGGACCAGGACCCAGTGCCCAGATCCAACTCCTTGGGCATCCCTAGTAGAGCACATACATGCAACATTGAGCACCAGTCACCCCCTTCCTGAAGGTGTCCTCATACCCCATCTGCTGGGGCAGGAGCTAGATGGGGTGGGGGTGGAGACATCACTAGGGTCTAAGCAAGATGGGCTCTGAGAAAGATTCCTTGCCAGGTAGCAGCTAAAAGCTCAGGCAGAAAAATGGGCCCACTGCCCAAAGATAAGGACTTGGAAAGATGCTAGCACATTAGATTGTGGGTTAGGAGGACAGCAACTGTCATATTTCCTGAACATATCCTTAGAACTCTGAGCTTAACTAGGTGCTGGGGGAATGGTAGGCATCCAAAATGCAGGCTGAATCAAAAGAGAAGATCCTAAGCCTACCCTATCCAATCTGGCCTTGCTGCAGGGGCTGACTACCCTCCAGGGGTCTCAGAAAAGAAAAATAAACTGGAGGGTCCAGTGTTTGTGAGGACTGATAAATGGAATGCAGAATACATGGAAATTAACATGCAAATTGATGCTGACTTTTTATGGGCTGCCCAGGCACCTATGGCATACCAATACCAGCATACTCAAACCCGTAAACTCTGGACAAAGAATTATTGTCACATGCCCTTCAGTTGGGCCCTTGGGAGAAACTGGAGGCAGGAGCTCATCAAGCAGGCAGACAAGCAGTGGGCACAGTAGAGCAGGTGGTTAGCTGTGATTACCTCTTGTGCTTTGGAGCAGAGTTGAGTGGAAGCAGGTGAGGTTAAAGGGACAGAGGTGCCAGCCTGAGAAGACCCTGGGAATAGGCCCAAAGCCACAGTCCTCAGCCCCATCTCTGAAGATTCGGAGATGAACAGTTCAGCCTACAGGGAGGGTATGTGGTGAGAGGCCTCAGCCCTCACACTCAGCCTAGCCACTCCATCCCAGGCTTAAATTGCTTGTGCAGGGAGGCAGAGAGGGAGGGAAAGGGCTCAGAAAACTGGGCATGCCTCGTTGGACCTCACACACCAGGCAGGCAAAGACTCAGGAAAGAATGGCTTAAAGGGCTTCAATGCCTACTTCTGAGTCAAGAGCCTAGTTCTAGACTGAGGCTCAGGGAGCTCCAAGACCAGGGCCTCTAGATTTCTATACTTCTCTCAAAGTGAATCTGCCCAGGCCTGGACCTTTCCAAACCTCTGAACAGCACATCCTCCTCATGATGTACTCAGTCACCCAAAACAGTAAGATTGGTGGGCTCCTGGGAGCCAGAAAGGTTAACTAAAAAGCAGTTGGTAGCCATAGATGGTCAAATCCCAGATCTCAGGACCATTCCTACTCACATCTCTCCAGTCCAAAAAAATGTCCCCATACTCAACCTCAGCCATTAAGGTTAAAATGCCATGTGTTGCTCCAGAGCCTCCCAGGAGACCCCTGGGCCTGCCCGACGCTGGATCTGACCAAAGCATGTTACCTCTTTGAGGGTTGGTGTGGTCTTTGGAAAAGGCCTGCCCCCTGTGAGTGAGTGGTATCTTCTTTCCAACATAGTCAGTTTCTCCTTCTCCTGCAAGGCCAAAGTGGCAGAGAATCAGATAAGAGTGGGAGTGACAGCAAAAGAAGAGATCAAGTGAAGTGGGAATATTGCACTCCCTTTCCACCTACCCCCACCCTCCCCAACCCCAACCTCCCCTTCCCTGCCACCTGGCTGGGCTACCTTCTGTAGCAGGTGCAGGGAGGCATTCTTGTCCCGGGCCAGGCGCTCAGACTCTTGCACAGCCTGAGCCCGGATCTGCCCAGCCTGACTGTCCAGGACAGCCAGCCGCTCCTGGAAGAGATAGGGATGGTCAGTCAAGCCCCTGGGGAGACAGGGCTGAGCTTGGGTGACAGTAATCAACCAGCTCTTGGCCTCAACTCACCCTGGGAAAATTCAAGCTGCTATGGTCAGCTCTTTCCCTCACTCCTCGCTCAAACCCAGTGACCCCTGAGCCGCTAGGCACACCAGCCAGAACCCAAGTTCCCAAATCTCCCTTCCCTCCACCCCCACAGTCAACAGGTCCAAAATCACAGTGATACTAAACAGTTCTTCACCTGTTCCATCCCCCGCCCCCATTCCACCCCCACCGCCACCACCCAAATCCAGGCCCTCTGCTTTCCCAGCCTGGACTTTCTCACCAGCCTCCTGCTTCCAACTCTCAACTTTCTGAACCATTCCACACCACCACAAATACCTCCCTAAAATGACCTGAGGTTTGTTTTTGTTTGCTTGCTTATCTGAATTTTTGAAACTTTCTAAGAAGCATAGATATTACTTGAATATTTCTTTTTTAATCCATGAGTAAGGTCAGATCACTCCTCTCCTAAAAATCTTTCAGTGACTCTTCATTACTCACAGGATAAAGCACAAACTCTCAAGCCGACATTCAAGGGCTCCCACAACTGGGTCTACACTTTTCAGCTCCCTTCCCACGCTGAGCCCTATATGCTATCCCATTTCAGCCATGTTGTACAGTTGTACACTCTCAGACCTTTCTTAAACTGTTTCCCTGACCGAGGAGAGCTGTACTTGTCTTCTCCGCTCATCAGGAGCTTAATTATTCTCAAAAATCAGACCAAATGCTATCTTCTCTCTAAAATTTTCCTTAATCACTAATTTTGTTGGTCCTCCTGTGCTCAAATTATTTTGTGTCACTATTTGCCTTCTATTACTATTACTTGTGAAAATATGTCTCCATCAACACCGCCCAACCCAGGCTGTCAGATCCAAGGGCATGGCCAGTGTTTCATATCCCTAATAGGGCTTTTCACAGTGCCTGACTCAAACAATCAAATGCTAAAAACAAAATTTAAAGGATGGAGTCTGAGGAAAATGGACTGGGTTAATTCTGGGAGGGCTTCCTGGAAGAGGTAGCCTTAAACCAACACCCTAAAGAGCAGGACATGAGAGAGCAGGGAGGGAAGAAGGAAGCTGTCCTAAATCTGGGATCAGCCAAGAGACTGAAACAGAGCAGGTGGTAATCCTCACAGCAACGTCTGCCATTTACTGTTTGCTGAGAACCCATTAGGACCCAAGAACTCTGCTAAATGTTTTGCATTTATTACCTCCTTTGACCCTCTTCTCAGGCAGGTGCATTTATTCCCATTTTGCTGATAAGAATAGACATTTAGGAAGTAAGGTGTCTTAGCTAGTTAAGTGATAGAGCTACGATTAGAACCAGATCTGTTATACCCCAAAGCCAGTAATCTGAACTACTCTGAACCAGACTGGAGAGAACAGGGTACCAAGGGGCACCAGGGCAAGCAGAGACAGAGGTGGGTGGGACACTGGGAGCCAGGAGATTGAAGCTGAGCAAGGCTTATGAGGAGGAGCATGGGGAAGAATATGACCCCTGGGTTCCAGTGGCTGAGCTCCAGTTTCCTAGGGGCTAGAGTGGGTATGGGGAGGAGGGAACAGGAGTCCAATACTGCCAACCCCTCCCGAACTACCTGGAGCTCATACCCACCAGGATCTCAAAGTGATGGGATTAACTATCTAAGGCTCCCTGAGGCAGTCTCTCCAGAGCAAAGAGAAAGAGGCCAGAGAAGTGCCAGCCCCCAACCTCAGTGCAGTACAGTGCAGAAGGAATAAGTGGCTTTGGGGACAGGGAGGCCTGGGTCCTAATTCTGACTCTGCAGCTTATAAGATGAGAGGTTTTAGGGAAATCTGTAGCTTCTCTGAGCCCTTGGTTTCCTTGTATATCAAATGGGAATAAGAGTACTGGACTGAGGAGACTGTCCTAAAGTCAGCTTGAGCTACCCCAAGGAAGACTCCTGGTACACATCCATGTGCTGGGGAAATGCTCGTTTTCTTCTTTCCTTGCATCTGCCTCACATCTGTTAGTGGATGCATTTGTAAGGCAGAGCAGCTCGGGAAGAGCTCTACTGAACCACCCCCTGAATCCCCCTGAACTCAAGGGGTGGTTCAGTAGATCTCCACTAATTCCCAAACACAGGCTAGATGTCAAGCACTCAACTCACCAGTTTTTTCCCAGATCTCACTGCCCTCATCTCCCATCCATTATCACAGTCAGGCAAACTGCACAAGCATGCATGTGTGTGCATGGACATGCAAGTCTTCCCTGCCCAGCCAGTGCCCACGTCCAATCCACTTTCCACGGGAAGACTCTGGGGTTGGGGTGGAGGCAAGGCTTAATAACAAGAGCTACTGGTCGCTGTGTGCTTACTAAGATCATATCCTATGCTACCTTCACATACATCACCTTGTTTAACTCTCGCCAATCGCCTTTTGCTGTTTTTGTTTTATGATGAGGAAACTGAGGCTCAGAAAGGGGACGTTAACTTTTTACGAGTTGGGATGCAAACCCAGGTCACTGGCCTCCAACTCCACCTGGCACTGTGGACCAGGGAAAGGTGTGGGCGCACCTTCCTCTTGGCGATGCTGCGGAACAGATCGGCCTTGCTCCGGAGCAGCCCCTGGCCTGCCACCTCACGCTCTTCCTCGACACGGCTTTCTCGCTCCAGCTGCTGGAACTCCAAGTCCTCAAAGAGCTTTGTCTCCGTCTCCAAGGCCTCTGCCTCCTTCAACAACAGTGACAGAGGGGGTTGGGTGGTGCCGGAAATACCACTCCGGGCCTGGAAGCCCACACCACAGAGATGTGTGAGTTCTGGGGTTTGCACCCAAGGAAATGGGGAAGGAAACTGCCCCCTCCCAACCGGCTTTCTTCTACTTAGCTTTGCCCCTTTCACAGAGCATCACTGCCTGGAGCAGCAGAAAGAGAAAACAGACCCACCCCCCAATCCTTCTTCGTCCCCTCCAAACCACAGTAGGGACCCTGGTGTCTGGCAGGCACTGCAGGGCCCAGGTGGTCCTGTCCAACCGCTCTCCTCTCTTCTGGGCAGGTAGCCCTCAGGGCCGGGGGCGGGGTGCTGGTGAAACTGACCCTTCTCAGCTGCTCCTGCAACTGTTCCCGCACTGACTCGGGGCAGTTATCGAGCTGCGTCTGGAGCTCGGCGTACAGCGCCTGGCGGGCCTCCAGGTGCCTCCGTCCTGCGGCCAACTCCGCCCTCTCCTGGTCGGCGGGAGGGGGAGGGGACGGCGGGGCGCAGGGGAGAAACAGAACACACACTCCTCAACTCCGGCCCAGCAGGCGGTAGGGACCGTGGGGTAGGGGCAAAAGGGCAGCAAGAGAGAAATGGGGGGCAGGAATGGGGGTGGGAGAGAGGAGGTAAAAGAGGAATAAAAGTGGAGAAAACCATGAGAAGAGAAATAAAACAGCAGAAAGAGGAAATCAAGAGGGAAGAAGTGGAGTGGGAGAAGCAAGGAGCTGAGGTGTGAGGCAGGGCTCAAAGGTGCAGGGGATGCTGTACCGCAGGCAAAGGTATGAAACCCAGGCAGAAATTTTGGTCTCTCGGAGCCCCATGAACTAGAAACCTTAGGGTAGGCAGGTCTTAAGAAAAGGCCTTCTGTTTTAT
This sequence comes from Cynopterus sphinx, assembly GCA_030015415.1. NCBI lineage: Eukaryota > Metazoa > Chordata > Mammalia > Chiroptera > Pteropodidae > Cynopterus > Cynopterus sphinx. The sequence goes on along the minus strand of CM057390.1, from coordinate 34,620,643 downwards.
AACACGAGCGCAAAGCCTCTAGCTCCTGTACCTCCCCCTTTCCACTGCCCAGAGACCAAAATTTAACCCTGGGAAAAAGAGTAGAGAGAGTGAGGGTTAAACCCAGGGGTTTGAGTGTGAATCAGGAGCTGAAGACATTAAAGCTACAGCAGTGCAGCAGAGAGGACCCCAGCCCAACTCCCTTGGCCTCCCTCCCTCCTGCCCATGGTGAGGGTAGGGTGCTGGCACAGCATGCTGAACTTCAGCTGGATGAGGGTTGCAATTAGTTCAGCTGTTGCCATGGTAATAGGAGCCCCAGGAATGGGTACAGAGAGGAGGTGGATGGCTCTGTCTGGGGTGATATGACACCTCTGAGGGCAGGGAGGGGAAGGGGAGGAGCTGGTGAGTCACCTCTCCAAAGGACAGACAGAGGAGAAACTGTGACTACTGATTCCAAAGCCAGAGTGGGACCACGGGCTGGGGGCTGGGGAGGGAAGCTGAGTGAGACCACCACCACTATCATCACCACCACCACCACCACCACCACCACCACCACCACCACCCCAAATAACTGGGCTCAGAGAGAACTCCAGGCAATGCCAGGTCAATGAAAAATGAGATTAGGAAGGTTCTTTCTAAAATGCTGAGTTTCAACCAGGAATAAGACCCTACGCTGAAGCCTGCTGCAACCACCCTTATACCTACCCCCATCCTTAGAGAGAAGAACCTTATCAGGCCAGTTCTCAGGGTCCAAGAACTTCCCTACACTTGGACTCACCCTTTATAATATTGTATGTTCTGGATGACTCAGGGGAGAAAAGGAGAGGTTACCCATCCCCACCCTCACCTTGGGTTATCTGAATTTCAGAAACCCAAGGGGAAGGTAGGAATGGTAGCCACTGCGTGGCAGGATCCCTGACTTGGCCTTTCACAAGCCATGCCCCCACAACTGGACCTCCTAACCCCTCCACTCTGGAGGGTGGGCAGGCAGATGGCTGGAAGACAGTAGGTCCCTCCCTCCAAGTCTGTGGCAGCAGCACCCAGGCTTTTCAAAGTAGGCAGAGTTCTTCATTCTGAGAAGCTCCTCAGCCAAGCATTTCTCTCTAACCTTGTCCCCATCCTGCTAATGCCCTATTGAGTAAAGTTGAGCTGTGCCCCCTTTCTGATCAAAACCTTGGGATCCCACACCAAGAAAGGAAGAAGGCCACATTAGAGGGAAGAGGCCAAGGGCACAGAGGTGCCCATGGAGTTAGTGCAAAAGCAGGATGGTTCAGCCCTGCCTGGGTGGCACTGGCAGTTAGGGGCATGCGGAGAGCCCAGGACAGTGATTAGAGGGGATGTTAGTGCAGGCCTTTTTGGTAAGCGTGGAGTTAATTTGGCACAGAATTTGGGAGTGTGGTTTGGGGGACAGAGCCAAAGCTCAAAAAAAGGGGAAGATTGTCAAAGTATTTTAAGAGCTTCAAAACTGAGAGGCAGAGAAGAACACTCTCAAAAACCAACCAGGAAAATTAATTCTTGGAAAAATACTGTCAAGTCCAGAAATAGATGGCCCCTCACCACTTCAGAGCTTTTGGCACACTCTCGGGCATCTTGGGCGTGACTGGCACGGCCCCTGTGGGATGAAGTGGCCCCTGCAGGCTGGCACAAAATCTGAAAGGGGCAGGGCCAGGAGCTGGGACCATCTGGGATGGGAGGCTGCAGATCCTGAAGGCTCAGGGGAAGCCGAAACCTGAGGGCCATCTCCCAAAGACCATGTCCTGAGCACCTGAGGCATGCTTGCTTGGAGAGAAATGTTCTCCAGATGGAGGGACACAAACCTAAATCATTCCCCAACACCAGTCCTTCAGGCTGTGCTCACTGCCCAAGAAAGAGCTTTGGTACTTCCTAGAAGGGCCATGAAGAGCCCAGAATGGCAGGCACCCAGTCACCCACACGCAGCACAGAGACCCCTGACACCAGCCCAGTCCTCAGTGGCTTCCAAGCTGGACCATCCACAGGTCCAGCCCCTGAGGGGCACAGAGACCACCCAATCTGCAGGAAGGATAATGAGCTAAGGGGTGAGAGGCCCCAGAGAAAGCATTTCTCCTTCTCTCCCAGGATACTAGTCCCTAGAACTGAGCCAGGCCAAGTATTGGTTACCTTGTCCCTTTCCTTTTGGATGCCTGTCTCCAAAGTCACCAGCTTCTCCTGCAGCTGGTCCACTGCTTTCTGCTCCTTCTGCAACAGTGCCCGCTCTGCCTCCCTCTCCCCCTGCAGCAGCGCCCGCTCCATTTCAGCCTGGGGACAACACCAGAGTCCACATCAAGGCCAATCAAGGCAGCTGGACTCAGGCCACACTGGGGGCCTTCGCTCTGCCTGAGGAAGAGTTCAGCCAGGGTCCTCATGGCTCACCTCTCGAGCTGACTCCTGCAGCTGCTGCTCCAGTTCCTTCACATGGACCTTGAGCTGCTCCACTCGTCCTAGTACCTGAGCCCGTTCGTCTTCCAGGGCCAACACTTCTCCCTGGAGCTTGGTGTTAGGTACATCTTCGTGCTGGAGAGGAGGGAAGCCATCAGTTGGAGAAGCACAGAGCCTTCCAGGATGACACTAAGAGAATAAATCCCCATTCCTCAGGGTACTTGGAAAGGGCAGCTGAACTGAGCAATGCAGGTTCATTTGAATGGAATAAAGATTTACCACTGAGTGTCAGGCTTGGGTGGGGCCCCAAGGAAACATAAGTCATAAAGCATATTTATAGCTTGGCAAACTCATCACCACCTCCCTCTCTTTCTAGCCTTGTTTCCATACCTCTCATCCCTGATCTCTTCCCAAACTCAATCCTTTAATTACTTCCCCATCACTAGGCCTTGGCATCCACCACATATGCCTGCCTCTCCTGCCTCCTAGCAGGTCTGACCCTGGCCCCCTCATCCCACCCAGCCCCCTAAATCCCACCTCCTGCTGGGTGCTCTCAGTGCTACTGCATTCCTCCTTGAGATTTTCCTCATCTGAGCGTTCCATACTCTCCCACAAGCGTTGGGTGGCACTTCCAGGCTCCTCACTGCTCCGCCCAGAGGCCCCAGTGGTCCCTGAAAGGCCTCGTGAGGGCCTGCGGCCTGCCAGTGACAAGGCTGCACTGGCTTCCCCAATGCTGAGCAGCTCTCCGGCCTCAGGTCCCCCGTCAGCCCGGCTGTACTCAGCACACAGATTCAGGATGGTTTCCAGGCGCTGGCGTTCCTGGGAAGGGCGGACAAAGCAGGGCATGAGGGGGAGAAGGCAAGGTCCTGGTGAGGCTAAAGCCAGGCACAGTGTCATCAGGAAAGAGAACTAAGATACTTGGGGCTCAAGACTCAGAATCAAGTCAGGAGAGCCCCAACCCCAAGGTCTGTGCAGGCAGAGGGAGAGAGGATGCCCTAGAAGCAGGAGGAACCAGGCTGTTGTGCCACCTGCCCATGTGGCTAACTCCTCCCGTCTTCCTGTTTCCTTTCCCTTCTCATTCTTTCCCAGAGTGGGCTTCTTTGTGAGCACACAGGGACACACCCAGACATTCATAAGAACACACACTGGTAAAGAGACTAAAGACCAGATGAGACAAAGATTAACACTCAGGTGTTCATGCTGACACAGACACGTGAAATCCATTACACAAGGGCACACAGAGAGACCCCCACATATCAGCACTGAAACACAAGGATACAACTTGTGCCCTGGACTTACATTAACAGACAGGTGCACCCAAAGACACCAGCCCTGACATGTACAAATGCACACTGACACACACTCACACAGATAAACACTGTCTAGCATACAGACAGATAGCAACTGCCACACAAGGTTAGAAAACAGACCCATGGATCCTCAGGGACTTGCGGGGCACAGTTCAAACAGAGGTGTGCTCAGCATGTATACAGCCCACCAGACAGACCTGGGCCATAATCCTCCTCATCGTCACCTCAACTCCAATTCACTTTCAGGCAGCCCTCGGCTCCTGGCTCCTTCCTGACAGAGTAAGTGGTCACATACCCTTAAAAGGCCAGGCCCATGGTACTCCATGGTCCTTCCACTTAATCTGTTCCCTCCCTACATATAGCACACCCAGATATTTCCCAGGGGCCTAGGAGGGAAGGTACAATCATGCTCCAGGTCTGTTTCCTCCTCTCCCATTCATAACACCCATGACTCTCTTGAGTCCCTCTATCTCAGATGTCTCTCACAATGTACAGTTTAGACATGAGCCCCCCCCATATACTTACCCAGCTTCCCTCTTGTTGCTTGCCCAGTTCCATGGCAAAAAGAACAAAACAGGAACAGAGCCTCAGCAGCCAGGAGGCTGGGCCAGTGCCCCCGCCCTTACCCCAGGACCCAGATAAGTAGCCTGGTTGAGGTGGGAGGGGCAGGGCAGGCAGCCTCCAAGATTTAAAGTGGCAGGTGGGACAGGTCAGGGCTGGTGGTGAGATGTGTGCTTATGTGTGAGGGTTGGGAGGCTGAATGGAGGAGTTGGAGGAAACTAGATCCTTTACTCTGCCAGGCTCATGTGCCCCCTCTCCAAGTTTTCTCATCTAGACAGTGAAGGGAAGATATAGTAACAGAAGACTGGAGATCTTGCCTCATTTCTCTCTCACCCAACATAAACACACTTTCTGACACCCTCATCTCACCCAAAGCTGTCCCTACCTCTTCTGAAAAGGTGTCCAGACAAACCTCAATTCTGATTCTCAATTCAGGTTCCCCTAGGAACCTGGTTCTTCTGCTCACAAGAGAGAAAGGGCAAAATCCATTCTCCTGTACATATGCTCGAGTGTGTACACACTAGAGTCCCTTGAGCTCACTTTGCTATCTGGTGAATCCCAGCCCCATCCAGCTCAGATGCCATCTCTAGGACAGTTGCCCAGAGGCAGCCACACCCAGCCCCCAAATGCACAACAGTGCACACAATCACACTGGCTGGCCCAGGTCAGGCCACGGGCTGCGCATACTATTCTATTCCTCTTCTCATAGCCCACATTCTCAGATGACCCCAAGAAAGGAGGACCAGGGACTTTTCTAAAGAACAAGACTTGGAAAGACAGGAGACTTGGAGTCTAATTCCACCTCTGCCAGAACTGGTTGTGTGACCTTGGACAAACCCATTCTTCTCTCTTGGCCGCAGCCTTCTTATGATTAAGACCTGCTTCTCAAACTGAGAGATGCAAGACCTCAACCATAAATGTGGTATGTTTTCCTAGAGCTTCCCTGAATTCAGATAAATAATGTGAAACTTAATTTATACATTAAAACCAAAGCTGTATTATAGAATAAATGCAAAATTAGAAGAAATTTAAAGCCTTAGACTTCAAAGAAAGTTCTTCTTCAGGGCACCAGAACCTCGAGATACTGGTCCCTACTGTGTATCTTGGAAGTGGGAAAGCTTGAGAAGCCCAGGCCCTGCACATGGGCCCCTCCCACTCTGCCAGCTGGCCTTCCCACACCCTGGCAGAGGCCCTGCCGTGGATGTCCGCAGACTCCTCGGCATCTGCTCACCAGCCTCTCCATCTCCTGCTCCCGAAGCCGCTCTTGGCGCTGCCGCCGGTGGTACTCCAGGAGGTCATCCTCATTGTCACTGATTTCTGTGATGCTATTTTTCCTCTCTCGAGTGACAGGTACCCGTAAGTCACCACTGGAGAGTTTCCTCTGGGCACAGGGGCTCTGACGGGGCGAAGCCCCAGTCAAAGAGCCCAGACTGTAAGCTGGGCTCAGCTTGCCACTGAAGCTGCCCTTGCTTGGTGCCAAGGACTCCCCAAGTGTGGGTGAGGGGCTCCGTGTCCTCCGGCCCCGCGCACACAGTGTCAGGGAGAAGTCCTCTGGTGAAGCCCCATGGGCTGCCCAGCGCCGCGGCCGGGGACTCTCTGCCACTTCCCTAGTTAGTTTGGGATCTGGAGTATTCCGGGAGGGCATGGGGGAGAGAGCCCGTCTGGACAGAGATGGGCTCAAGGGAGGGAGTTCTCGCATACTTTCCAGGCCCCGCCGGCTCAGGCAGGGGCTCTCAGGAGGCGAGAACAAGGTGCGGGTGGCTGAACCATCTGAAAATGTTCGGCCCACCAGCTGGCGTGAGGGGCTGGTTGTTAATACCCGCTCAGTGCCTGGAAGCTCACGGAAAGGGCTGGGAGGGCGGTCCTGAAGTGTGCCAATCCTGTTTCGGGGAGCAGGGACTGGAGAATAGAACTTGGGGCTTCCAGGAATGCTGGTGGGTTGGCTGTGGGCACCAGAAGCTGAGTATTCACTCAGGCTGATAGCCACCAGAGGCAGCTGCCCACAAAGCCGGGGGCTCTCAGTGGTTCTGTGGGCCTCTGCCAAGACAGTAGATGCAGGGCTATCTGTCAGCAGACCTCGGAGGCCAGGGCTGGGAGGCCTCTCATGAACCCCCTTCCTGCCCAGCCGGGGGCTCTCAGAGGAGGAGGCACCACTAGGTCGGGACTGTGGGGGCTGCAGGGCCAGATGGTAGCTAGAGGAACGGGCAGGCACTAGTGGGGGTGTGGAAGATTCTGGCTCCTGCCCACTGGGTGAGTGGCTGGCACAGCTTCCACTGCTGGCTGGTGAGGAGAGTGGAGAGAAGGCTGGAGAGGTGTTCTCATAGCTGGAACCCACAGACATGGCGCCAGGGCTGGTTGGGGGGGACAGCAGGTAACGACCACCATTAGCCACTGGTGACAGTGGGGAAGTTGTGGCAGGCTTCTTGCCAGCAGCTCCAGGTTCCTCTAGCACCAGTGAATCCATGATTTCCTGCAGGTCCTTCTCAATTGAGCTCACCAGGGAACTGTGGCTGGCACAGGCGGAGGGTCCCCGAGTTGCAGGCTGTGGGGTGTGGTTCCCATTCACCAGGCTTTCTGATTCTGCTCAAGGGAAATACAAAGATGCCTCAGGCCCTGGTCTTTGATTTTAGGGAGCTGCATATGCATAAGAGTATAGGCACTACCCCACCTCCTTCTAGCAAAGTTGGGCTGCAAAGACTTCAGAAAAGAAGCCAGATTTGGGTTCTGGTGCTAGCTCTGCCATTGACCTGCTGTGCAACTTTACCCAAGTCACTTTGTCCTCAGTTTCCCCTTCTGTAAAGGAAGAGGATGGGCAAATATCTTCTGGCTCTAACATTTTATAACTTAGGACAGAGTTGGCAATAATGCCAGGTACTTCTAGGCCTAGTTGTTCCTGACTCACCCCAAGACTAGGTTCCTCTCTGCCTTAGTTTCTCTAACCTCCTATACCTCTCCTTTAGGAAGAACAGGTAAAAATTCTGCAAAAGGGATGGGGGCAGCTATGAAGCTGGCCAAAAGTTCTAGGGTAGGTTCCAGTCTAATAGGAAATAGGGCCTCCCAACACAGCAACCAAGACCAGGAAAAACACACACAAAGCCTCCAAGGATGGGCAAGGGGTATATGCTATACCAATTTGTATAATTGGAGGCAAAGGGGGAACCTGGAACTGAGAGCTAGTTCCTGGAAGCCAGGCGGCTAGCACCTAGGTGCAGCTCAGCGCCTCCAATTAGCCTATTAAGCCACACCAGCAAGAGCTGCTGGCCTTTGCCCTGCCCTAGTCCTGTTCAACAAACCAGGAGTCCCTGGAACCACTGCCCTAAACAGCTGAGGGAGTAGCATGGCAAGGCTAGGGTGGAGGCAGGATAAAGCTAACCAGGGAGTGGACAAGGAGCCCAAGTTTCTGAGCCCCCAAGAGGCTAGAAAAGACTGAGGGGTGGAGGAAGAGAAGGGAAAGCCTTTGCAAGACTGAGTTTGGGTCCAAAGTTATGGGGACTGTAGAGGACCTCATTCAAAGGGGTTACCATGGATAGTGGTATTCCCAGTGACCACCCATCTTTCCTCAGATCCCTAGACTATTCACTTAAGCTACCGATGCCACTCTGCTAGGTGTACCTGACATACATGTCCACCTGTCCCAATACTATGTTGACACCTGTCATCCCACATGAATGCCCATGCAAAGTCTCAGATAGGAAGCCCACTCACTGGCAGCCTCCTCATCTACAACTCACCCCCTAAGCAGCTGGGCTGAGGGAAGCTGTGCCTGTTCCTTGAGACAATCACCAGCTCTCCTCTGCAGATCAATAATTCACACATAAACTGCAGCTGCTCCACTGAGTCATCAGCTAGCATGGCCTGGCATGGCATGGCCTGGGGGTGGGGCAGGGCCCAAGGACATGATCACCAGCAGGTGGCAACCACCAGAGCTTACAATGGTTCAACCTAATGCTTCCTTTTGCCCCCTTGGGGTGAGGCTCCCTGGTTGAAACACAAGAGGGTCAGGGTCCCAGGTACTGAGGTTGCATCTTCCAGAGCAATGGGACACAGGCTGCCAGAGCCCTCATTTCTCAGGCACATTTCCCAATTTCAGCCAAGCAGAACTTCTTGGCTCTCTCCCAGTATCCAGACTGCCTGGCATTATCCATCAGTAGCCCATGGCTGGTGGTAGTAAACCCAGATCATGGGTATTGTCCTGCCCTGACAGGAGTAGGTGAGGAGGAGGACTGTCCAGGGGTTACCACCAACCCAATCTCCTGGCCCAACTGGGTACATACCTGGGTCAGGACTGTACGGAGACCCAGGAGTACGGCCTCCGCCAGGAATCATGCTTTTCATCCACTTGGCTTCAGCTGGGTGGTTAAAGCGGAGGAAGGTGGATTGACCCAGGCACAACATACAGCCTTCAAAGAAAGAAAATGCTTAGAAGGGGAGGCAGGGGTAAGGCAACCCTCACCCACAGCATTAGCAGGCTCACCCCAGGCTCCAAAGAGCCATCTCCACCTGCACTCACAGTATCCACAAGGTCCACACCTGACCTCGCCTCTGCTAGAGACAGGCACTGGCAGGGCAGAGTCTCAAGATCCAAGTACTAGTCCTAAGTTTTCTTCTTACCAGCTCAGAGATCTTCAGGTGAAGTCACTTCACCTCCCTGAGTGTAGTTTTATCATCAGAGAAATGAGGACGATACCACTGACTTTGCAGAGTTAATAAGACAGTGCATGTGAAAATGTTCTGTAAATGGAGAAGCTTCTTCAGAGAACACGGACATGCTCATCTCCCCAACCCAACCTGCACCCACGACTATCTATCAGCCCTTTGAGTGGAAGGATAAGTTTGAAAGTTAACAAATTCCAGGATCACAGCAAAGCTCTAGGATGCGGGACAGGAAAAAACCACAGATAAGAAGATGCCCCCACAAGGACCAGAAACTGCTTCCTGGCTCCAACAGTGGGAGCAGCCACCACCCTCTTTCTGACAACACACCTTCTGGCCTGACATCCTTCAACATCTCCCCATGGAATGTATGTAGCCAAGCCTAGGCCAATGGGTCCAGGCTCAACCAAGCACATTCCCAGGCAGCAGACACAAGTCCAGTCCTGCCCTGGAAGTGTGAGTGTGTGGAAGGGGGAGGGTACGCGGAAGCCAGAAAATGTAGCCAGGGGCACCGGGAGTGTGCATAGCAGCAGGTGTACCACAGACACCAAGGCCTAGCTGGCAGAACTCCTCCTCCTGGCCATACCAGGTGCTCTAGGGCTCCTGAAAAAGATGCTATGTTGGAAGAAACCAGAGCCCTGGTACTCCCTACCACCCACCATTCCAATTTGTTCACAACCCTGGCTCCTGCCCCCAGCCTCCGGTCTACCCAGTCTGGTGCCATTTGGCACCCCAAACTTCATGCCAATCTGAGCTGAGACTGGCAAGGAAATCTACATTCCTGGACGCTGAGACAGTTCAGCTCAAGCAGGCCACAAGGGCATGGGACATCCCAGGCCACGTGGGTACCTTAGCAGGCCCCACACTGAAAAGCCTGGTGCTGGAATGCAGGGTATTGCTATTGGCAGAACAGGCCTAGCAGACTGAGAAGTCCATAGCAGATAACTATAGTGGACAAAGCCACCTACTTCTTTGGCCCACCCCCAAGCCTCCCAGGCAGGCACCAAAAGTTTTAAAGGCTGATGGGTGGTTAGGAGAGGGGGAAGCTTTCCCTGCCAAGTCACCAATCAGAGAAGCTGATTCCAGGGTAATCATAATGAGAATAAATAATAGCCAACCACCACCAGTCCACCTAATTACAACCACAGCTGTTTCAGAAAAAGCCCCACCGGCCCCTCCTCCTCCTTTCAGCCGTTTAATGTGCTAATTAATGATGAGTTCACAGGGTCTAGACAGACCCACTCTACCCTAGATTGATGGGAGGGAAGGGGGATCAAGAGCCTGACCACACAGTCTAGGCTGGGAAAGAGGTGGAGAGTCTGGGAGGATTCCAGCCTACCCAAGGAGGCTGTGGGCACCTAGAGACCCTTAGCGAGGCCACTACAGCTGAGTTTCCTGCCCCCTTCTCTGCTCCCCACACTCCTCCAAATAGGGGGGTGTGGCTATGCTGCCTCTAAGCTATAAATAGTTAATGCTAGGCAGCAAAGTTGGATCTGTATTAATAGAGCAAGCAAGAGGGCAGCAGGACTGAAAGCAGCCCAACTCATGCCCAAATTAACTTTTTATTTGCACTCAGAGGCCCCAGGCACTGCTCCAACTCTGGTCCCATGCCTGCAGGGGCCTGGCCAGACTATTTCTGAGAAGAAACCTCTCTATCTACTCCTGCCCCACACCTCCAAGTCAGTCCACTCTGGAAACCAAAGACCCTCTTCTAATCCAAGCAAAGTTGTGGTCCAAGCCCTGCTCCCCCACCCTAAATGGCCTCAAGGCCAAGCAGTGTGCAGGTGGGTGGAGGAGAGGAGCTGCACATCTGGAGGAAAAAAAGACGGGGCGTGGGGTGGGGATCCATTCTATCTGTGAGAGACAGAGGGAAACACCATAAACACACACACACACACACACACACACACACACACACACACACACACAGATATACAGGCACAGGCATACATGCTCACTCACTCACAGAGCACAGTCACTGCTTTCCTGGCCACACAAACAGAATGGACTGGCCAAAGAGAGACTAGGATGAAGGGAAGGCGGAAGGAAGGGCCTTGGCCATTTCTATTAGAGACACCGCTTAGCCGTAATACAGGCTCCCCTCATCCTAACTAGGACCCTCCATTCACCCCCTCTGGAGGCGGGTCCTATGGAAGAGATCGCCTAGCGTTAGAGGAGGTCTGCCCCGCCGAGGAGGGGTCCCAAGCCCAGGCCTCCCACTCAGAATGTTCAAGGCTCACTCAGCTAAGGCTCACACAATCGAGTCTTACAGCCCCGAGCTCCCGGAGACCGGCCAGAGCACCGCCTTACCCTGCTCGCGCCACCCCCCCCCCCCCCAGCCAGCGCCTTTCCACGCCCGGCTGCTCCGGGGCTGCGCGGGCCTCCGGCCGAGGACTCACCGCCGAACCGGGACCTTCGGACCGCTCGCCCCCACTAGCGCGGACCCTCCATCCAGGGCCCGGCCCGCCCCAGGCCTTCGAGGGGGCGGGCCGACCGCCCGCGCGCCCGCTCCAGGCTCCGAGCAGCTAGCAGCGCGGGAGCCGGCAGCCTCCAAAGCCCGGGGAGGAGCGGACTGGCCACCAGCAGCGGGGGAAGGGAGCCGGGGGGAGGGACAAAGCGGAGGAGGAGGGGAAGAGGAAGTGATGGAGGATCGGAGAGGGGAGCGGGATGGGGAGGGCGGGGCGCGAGGATGCGGGGAGGAGCGGGTTCGGGATTCTGGCGCCAGGGGCCAGAGAAGTATGGCAGTGTGGAAAGGTTCAGGGAGGTGACGGCGGGAAAGGTGAAAGGTAAATATAGAGACCACAGGGTAAAGAGCCAAAGGAGAGAGCCAGAAGACAGGAGTGAGGAGAAGCAGGGTCTCATTGAGTCCTTTGTGGTAGGAAGTAACCAGAGGTCTGGGATGGGGCCAGCCCAGCCCTGACCGGATGGTCACCTAGGGCTATCATACCCTTTGGCATTATCTACAGAAAGATGAGGTTGGTTTCAAATATAGCAGAGGTTAAAATCTGACATTCCACGGCTCCACATATCAGAGAGAAGAATGGAACTCACAGAGATTCAGATAGGTCACTAGGTCCAGCTCTCAGTCTGCCACTGTGACAAGGCCCCTCCTGGGCTGCGAGTTCAAGTCAAGGCAGTGCTCTGTGCAGTGTGAGCAACACTGAGCCCATCTCCTGTCTCCATCCTAAACACCTCCTCTTCTCAACCCCTTTTCCCCTCCCCACACTCCCAGCAATGCCCTTCACCCTGCTACCCAGGCTAGTCCAAGACACTGCCCCTTCTGAGCCAGCCCATTTATTTCCCTGAGGCTCCAGATGCCAACCCTACCTCCTCCCAACCCACTTAACAGCTGTACTAGCCCCAGCAAAGAGCTCTCCCACCCCACTGAGGTATGCTTTCCATCTAGAAAATACAATACCACCTGCCTCTGAAGCTCCCAGGGGAAGGATGAGGTTCTGGGCCAGGCAAGAACCTACCACCCAGCCTGGGCCCCAGAGAGTTCCTCTTGGACACCAGAACCTTAAGGGATACGCTGTGTTCTCAGACACATTCAATATGCCCAGCAATCACAGCCATCTACACTTTCAGATACACACCAATACTTGCTCAGTCACACAAACACCTCTGGCTATGCACACTTTGAGTCACACAAACATCCCAGTTAAACATGCCATCTCTCATACAACCCCACAGGCACCAACCCACTTCTTAGTTACACACTTACTCAGGCATAGATATCCTTTCACTCAGTCCCTGGAGAAACTCTGAAATCGAAAGTCAGGAATAATCAAGTGATTTTTCTACCCTTGCTGAACACCTACCCATGCTACCATACTACTCTCACACACACACACTTACACGTGTACATGCATCTTATTTGCCTTCTGAAGGAAAAGGAAGAAATGTAAAATAGGGAGAGCCTTTAAACATCTTTTTCTCAGGAAGAGTGATTCATCAGTCTGGAAACTGTGATGGCCAGCTGGACAGACCCAGACACAGAGGATACCTGCCAGTGAGAAACTGGGCAGGAAGCAGGCACAACAATTGAGGAGCTAGGAGCCTTTGCTTTTTCTCTCCTTCCTTTGAACTGTATTAGGATGTTTATCAGTTTTATAACAAAGGACAGTTGGAGGCTTCACTCCCATTTTACAGGAGGAATAACTGATAATTGGGTGGAAAAGAGAGGGCTCAGTATCTTGGATCTCAGAGGGAGGCAACTGGATAACCCAGGAACCCTGGCTCCCCAGCCATGTCCCAGGGAGCTTCCCCCTGCTGGCCCTCATACAAGCCCCTATTCACCAATGAGGGACTTAGGGAGTGGAGGAGACATAGATAAAAGGGCTGGCAGCAAATGCTGGGAGTGGATGGGACCTACATCTAGACAGTGTGGGCCCTGAGTCTGTGGCTTTCTGGGCCCTCCGCTCCTATCCTTTCCCAGATCTTTCATGTGGTCTGGCAATGTGGTCCTAGGGTGGGGCAGACTAGACCCAGATTAAGATTCTTCCTCGTTTTCTTGGTTCTTTTCCCAGTTCTACCTCTTGCTCTGTAGAGAAGAAGGCAGCAAGAGATATACCAAGATACCCTGGTATGAATCAGGATCTTCCTGGCTCCCTCACTTAAGGTTCCCATGTTCATAGCTCTAATTAATGGTTGACATCTGCTTTCTGTCCACTTCCCCCTTCCCATGGCCAGCCATATTCCTGCTAGAAGAGCTTGTCACTGCCATCTCTGTCAGTCATGTTGTGTGCCTCTCCAAGTTGCCTAGGGCTGAGCACAGTGCCCAGAATGATGCATCTAAGGCCTGGCCCAGCCAGGGCAGTCTCTGTTGTTTCTTGGGTAGCCATCTGTTTTTCAAACAGGAGTGTCCCCTCTACAAGGTTGGACCAGGGGAACAAGACAGGAAAAATGATCCTCTTGCATGTATACCCACAGATGTGGCCAGTGACTTCTCATAGACACATAGGAGTACTATCAGTCCTGAGTTTACTCCTGCCCACCACTTGAACACTCTGATCCATAAACACAAGGAAAGATACAAACACAGAGATACACAAGCCCAGAGTCACAAACACATCCGGAGATACATAAACACAATCCAGACACACAGAGATAGCACATGCACCCTGCCCCACCCCAACCACCCAGTTTCCAGGGAAACGCACTCCCAAGAATGTCCGGAGTGGGGCCAGGCAGGGCTGGCTTGGTGCCTTGCTCCAGAGATGAGACAAGGAAACCCTTAGCTCCTGGAGCCTAGGGGAGGGGGAAAGCTGCAGAGAAGAATACCCATTCCTTTGTGCCTCTGCCTACCCCTCCCCAGGCTGCCAAGCTTCTTGGACAGGCGAGTCTAGACAGGAAGGTTATATGGATGGGAAAGAGAAAAAGGGACGGGGGTTTAGGGTCAGAAGAGAGTAGGAGGGTACGTACTTGGCAGGGTAGACTTTTGGCCAGGGAAGAATTGGGGGTCACTGGGGCCACAGGAAATGCCTAAGAATTCCTTCTTGGCTCAGGCCCTCCCTCTTCTCAGGGACTAAGTGATGCACTGGGAAAAGTGGGCAGGAGAGGCCTACAGAGCATTGGCTCCTCTATCCTACTCACAACATAGAGGAATGATATTTTTCCTCATGAATGTGAGGAATTTGGGGCCAGCATAGTAAGGGATGGGCTTTCTCTAGCTTTCTTTGAACTCTGCCCCAACCTCTCATTGCTGCTTTCACTTCCATGTGCCCAAATCTTGGGAAAGATACTCTCTTTGAGACTGAAGAGGACTATCAGGAACCAGATGGCATCACAGCCAAAGTCGCCATTTATGGGGATTCCTTTTCCCATCCAGGAGTGAAGAAACCTCTAAGTTCTGGAGGAAACAAGGGCCTGCCTATTGCTGGTGGTGGGCCTGCCTCCCTGAAGTCAGCTGTCCACCTGACACTCCCAAGGGGAGAAGAAAGGAGTAGGGCAAGGTTGGGCCTCCTGGGTCAACTGTGAAGGAAGTAGCATTTAAAGAGACTCCAAGGGGTGTGAACAGAAGGAGGGAGGGGGAACAGTGGACTGAGTGGAATTTCTACTGCAAAGGAGCATCCAAACAGTAAGAGGTAAGAGTACCCATATAACTATGCCAGGATTTCAGTCCTCTGGCTCAGAGCCAGGTTCAGCCCAAAACCCCCATCCTCATGTTAGCCCTACCTCTACTCCAGCCCAATTCTCATTTCCCGAATATGATGATTAACTATATAAATTGATGCCAAGGGCAAACACATTTGTTTTGTCAAAGTGTCACATGGGTCAACTCCTTACCTTCCTGGTCACCATAGTAACTAGAAGCCCAGTTTTTAGAGTTACCTTACACAATAGAATGGCCTTTTGCTTTTGGAAACAGAGTGGTAATCATATTCATGACCCCAAATCTCTTGTCAGCAGCTTTTTAACAGGAGTTGGCATGTCCTCAGATTTTGCCATCAGGTTTTGCCATTGCTCCATCAGGGGTTTTTGTCCTCCTCTCCCTTACCTCTTCAGCTTTTCAGACCACAGCTCCCCATTGTTTCCCTTATTACTGTTCCAATTGCTCTCCCTTAGCGACTGCTAATAACCACTGCACCACTCCCCATGCCTTTTGATAGCAGAAATTGGAACTTCTTCTTCCCTCCCCAGTGGTGTAGGAAAGAAAGATGGGGTTGACTGGAAAGGAAAAGCAGGCTAAAGACAAGTCTGGATGACAAAGGGGTTTGGGTATTGTTTAGGCACATCAGATGCACCTGAACACCCCATCCCCAATATGGCCGCTCAGGCATTTTCCATGGCAACAACCACAGCAGGCTTCCCCTGCACCTATTATGCATAAGCTTTTAATAAACAGAAGTCCCCTATTTTGGGAGTATCAAACCTTACCCTGAGTGAGCCGGGTGGGCTGTCGAACAGGGAGCCCATCAATAGCACAGGCATTACCACAAGGGTAGAGGGTAAGGGTGCCTCGCAGGTTCTCGATGTAGCAGTGCTCTGGAGCCAGGCCTGGACCCTGTAGTGAGATGTCCTTGGTTGCAGAGCCAATCACTGTCCTCCCTGAAAATAGGAGGCAAACTGAGTCAGAGGGTCACCAGACTAGGAAGGCAGGAACAGGGCAAGGAGAGCCACAGTAAAAATATATTTCCACCTCTTATTCTAGGGAGAATCACTGCCACCACTGGCCACCCCTTTTGGGCCTCTGAACCTGGTTCTGACAACAAGTGGTAGAAGTTCTTCTCAAGCAGATAAAATGCTAGACCAGAGATGGGAAGCCCAGAGACCACAATAGTATCCAGACTCCACAAATAGAACAGAGAAGTGGGGCTTCTCTTCTGCAGACCTTACCTTAGTCCCTCCTACTCTCCCTCCCTAGGTCTTTTTTGTCTTCTTCATCATACCCCCCCCACACACACACACTTTTCTTCTAAATCTCCCTCTCTCTCTCTTTATTCTCTCCCTCCCTTCTGCCACCTTCAACACTGGCCCTCCCTTTCTCCCTCTCTCTTCAGTGCAACCCCCCACTCACTGCTTCTGCATGAACAGACCCTCCCCTGGCAGAGCCCCTGGGACTGGTATTTAGAGAATGTAGGGAATGTAGTATCACCCAGGCAACAAGAGTAACCAGGAGAGAAGAGTAAGGGCAGAAGCTGCAAAGTGAAAGGGCTGTGTCAGGGCCTTATTTTGAAAGGTCTGCCCCTACTCCCTTCTTTCCATTCTCTCCCAGTACCTTCTCTCATGCCAACCATTGCCCTGAATTAGGGCCCTTTCTCCTCTTGGCCATACTAGTTGCTAAAAGCAATGTGCTATCCTGTGTCAGTGCTCTCCTCCTTGTTTTTAAACTGATCTTTAATCCTTGTCATGAGCCAGATTATCTACCAAAGAGGGCAGACAGTCTGTGGAGGCAGAGACAAGGGAAGCAAACTGGTGGGGTAGGGTGGCACAGCCTCCCATATAGGGAGGTGAACACTGTCAACAGATAGCAGAAGAGCCCCAACACATGCCTGGACCCTAGGGCAAGAATGTCTGTAAGAATGGAAGGGTGGCAGAAGGGCACCCCTCAATTTACCTTCTTCCAGCGGCAGAAGGGTGATAGCTGTGCTGAGTCGCCCACTGCCCAGGCTCACCAGGTGGGGTTTGTCCGTTTGTACTTTCAGCCCTTTGCCTGTCTCAATCAGGTCCAAGGGGCCTTTCTGCAGGCAGTGGGGATGGGGGATGAGCATCATTAGAGACTCCAGGCTAGCACTTTACCACTCTAGTCCCAGTCACACCAGTACTCTCTCCAGCACTTGCCCTTTCCAAAGGGCTCTAAGGATGTCAAAAGTCTTAATACAAAATCTTGCACAGAGCATTATTCCACTAAATTGTAATTAGATCTGAATCTAGGCCACTAACTCATCCCACCAGATTTATCTCAAGTCTTGGCTTAACTGACCCTTTTGTCTATTAAGACAGAAACAAGGAGAAAGTAAGGGGAGTAGGAAGGTACTGCATAAGAGGAGGGGGTATTGTAGTGGAGAGCTAATCAAGACTTGTCCTGTAGACTTATCTGTAGCAATTCACTTGGCCAATGGTTGCCTCAGTTAAACTGAATCACAAGAGAGGGCAGGGGCATGAAATATAGCTCAGGGTCAATCTGTAAACTGCTTCTGGACTTTCAAAGGATATTTTCTGGGTAAACCAATTAACTTGATTCAGATAAAGACTTAGCTGTTAATAGGCTTGGGACCTGAGGAAGGGCAGGGAGGAACTGCAGCTGTCATCCATGGGCAGGGACCACAGGTGGATAGAGGAGTCAAAACCATCCTCACCAACAGTCCTCTTACTCCATGGCCCCGATCCCACTCACCTGCACCATTACTTGGGTCTTGCATCCACGGCCTACCTGGTTCCTATTGAAATTGTCCATGGTCCTGGGTCTCTAGAGCTCCTAGGAAACAGCAAAAAGCAGGTGAGGTGGGGAGGCCAGAGCAGAAAAGAGAAAGGAGTAGGCTTTGTGGCAGGGCTCTCAGCAGGGGTACCACCAGGCACTGTCATTTTCACCACATTTATGCCAAAGACAAAGCGGAGGTAGCTCTGGAGCTTTCTGGGGGAAGGCAGTGCCACACCTTCGGCCACAGCATGGATACCACACCACACACCAGTCATGACCCTTATGCCCCCGTAAGCGCAGAAAGCCGTATAAGGCCCAACCTATATTTCTGTGCTTTCTTGCCTCTGACACCCAGAACTCAGGTCTTGGCAGCTGAGGACCCTCAGACATCTGAAGCTGTAAGCAGGGTGGAGAAAAATCTATTTTAGTGGGAAAAGCTGAATCCAAGGAACCCACTTCAAGGACACTGGTAGCCAGCAGGCCCCCAGGTGGGTGGCAAAACTGAGCTCCCTCCCGTGACTTTTCCCTTTCTTCTCCCTTTGTCTCTTTTACCAGGGGTCATAATAGGATATTTTCTTAAAGAAGACATAAGAAAAACTCAGCCATTCTTGCCATTTCTATATTCTTATATGCCTGCATCCTTTCTTCCCCAGAAAGCAATCTGACCCCCATACTACTGGAAACGACAACAGCTTGGTGGTGACTAATATTGGAAATACAGGGCTCTTGGGGTCTTAACTGGTTTGGTGTTGTAAAGGGTAAATTGGATTCCAGAGCCAGAACTTGAATTCTTCCAAACCCATCTCTTTCTCCCTGGCTTACATTTTTGGTATCTGAGAAACAGGAGGAAGAACCTTTGTGTACCACATGCCCATCCCCTCATCAACTTGTTAAGAACTCATTTGCTGCTGAAATGTTACTGGGGAAAGCTGAGAAGAATGTGGCTGAAAATAGGGAGGGAGACCCAGAAAGGCAGAATTCCCCCCTCCCACCTCTCCCTTTCTCTTCTAGTCATCTACAAGGTGACTTGGAGAGGAAGTGGGGGCAGAAGCTAGCATTCCAAGAAGTGCCTGACTCTGGCAGTTGGGCCCAAGGGCCTCAGCTATAGAGTTACTAATTTTACCCTCCCAGCTTCCACCCTTCCGGGCCTGGACTGCATCATCTCTGTTACCATTTCCACCCAAGCTGGCGGAAGAGAGGCTGGAACAGGGCCTGGGGTCCACCCCAAGTCTGCCTGAGAAGAGGGAGAGCAAAGACCTTTAACCTATACCAAGACCCAAGCTGGCCTGGCACTTTCCCTGGAGATTTGGCCACAGGAAAAAGTTTCCAGGGACATAGACTGCTATACTGCTTCTTCCAATTCAGGGAAACCCCTCAGCATTCTTTGAGGGAGGAGAGGCAAGAGACAGTGGGTTGCAGATAGGGAGTTTATATACAAGAAAGAGTGAGAAAAAACAATAAATATTGGTAAAGGTAAGGCAGCATCATTTATTGTCTAACAATACAATTATTATTTATTAGCTGTGAGATCTTGGACAAGTTACTTATCTCTGTGTGTCAGATCATTAAAAAAATCATTAGTGCTTGCCTGGAATGGGGAGTGACTAATAAATGGGCACAAGATTTCTTTTTGGCCTAATAGAAATAGAAATGTTCTACAACTAAATTGTAATGATGGCTGCGCAGCTCAGTAAATATACTAAAAATTGAATGTACACTTAGGTGAATTTTATGGTATATACATTATACCTCAATAAAACTTAGCTTTTTTTATGATTGTAGATTCAGGTTTTGCATTAAATGATCCTCTATGAAGTATGACAATTATTAGTTTGAGCTTCATGACCTTGAACAGTCACTTCACCTTTGTGGGCCTCAGTTTCTTTGCCTGTCAAACGTCATTATCGCCCTGTGAGGCAGCTGTGAGTGTGAACATTTATTTACACCAAAGAATTTCAAGTGAAGATAAAGATTGTAAAGGGACTAAGTTTTGGAGAGGGGGTGATTAGGAGAGAGAAGGGAATGAGGAGATGAAAGGGAGAGGGAGAGATAAGGAGAGAGGTATGGGGAGAGACGGAGAAAACAAGAAACGATGCAGAGATGGGGAGGTGCGAGGCTGTGGCTCCAGATCAGAAACCTAATCCAGGTGCGGCGGAAAGCTACAGACAGCCTAACCAACGCATCTCTGTTCTCAAGTGGTGCGTTCACAAAGGGGACGCCCTGTCCTCGGACCCCACCCATGGCCTGGAGGGTACAGCCGCGCTGCTGCCGGGCGCGCCTCACAGGCAGACCCGCTTGGGGGACCTGTCTGCCCACTACACGGGGCTGTATTTACCTGCCCGGCCCGCCGCGCCGCGTCCGGCCGTGCCCCCTCGGTCTTTCTGGAAAACCCCGCCCGGCTGCCAGAGAAAGCCTCCTGCGGTGCGAGGCCTGCTCTCCGATAAGCGGGCGGGAGGGAAGCGCCGCGGTGCGCGCGAGCTCGCGGTAGCCTTGGCACAGCGGGCACAGACGCCCGAGCACCTCCTTGGCGTAGGGTGGCCGAGGCCTGGGTGTCTGGAGTTGACGTGCACCGGAGAGGGCCCCATGTGGGGCGAGGCCGAGGGGGGGGGGTGACCTCGCTCGCGGCCGGCCCCTCGGCCCGCTCGCCCCGCGGTATCAGCGGCCCCACCGGGTCCCCAGCCCTCTCCGCTGAGTGGAGCGTCCAGAGTCACCGCTCGGGGGTCTCGGCACCCCAACGACGGTGGAGGGAGGCTGGGGAAGGGCCGAAAGGGTGTGGAGCCAACAGGTACCGGAGGAGGTCCAGGCTCCAAACCAAGTCGCAGACGAAAGGTCCGAGGCTAGCCCGAGAGCGGAAGGAAGCCCGCCCCGCCGCGGCGCCCGGCGCGCCCCCGCCCCCAGCCCTGCGGGGCCGCTCCGGGCCGCGCCTGTGGCCTACGGGGTGCGCCGAGGCCTCGCCCTGGGCATCGCACCGCGGGCCGAGGCCTGCGCGGCCGAGGTGGGTGGTCCTCTCGGCCCGCCGCCGCCTTTGCCTTCCTTCCCGGCGCACGTTCGCCCTTGAGGAAGGGCTGCCAACCGTGGGAAGGAGTCGGGAAGGAAACTGAGGCGGGAACCCAGCGGGCTGGTCGCCGGAGCAGGGTGGGGGCCGGGAAGAGGTGTGGAAAGTCCCGGGGCCGAGAGAACAAATGGATGAGAAATATGAGGAGTCCGCGGAGGAATGAGGCGGGCAAGGGGAGACAAGAGATCTGGAGGGACAAATGGAGGAGGGAGGCTGGGGGATGAAGAAAAATGAGAGCGGGGAAGGGAAGGCGTGGGCAGAGAGGCGGAGAGGAGGGGAAGGCATGAAAACAGGATGGTCCGGGAATGCAGAGTCGAAGGGAGATAGGGACAGAGGTAGACGAACAGGGAGACCAAGATGGAGATGGGAGAAACTGAGGACAGCAGGGTCTTGGAGGGCCGGAGAAGCAATAGAAGGTATCAGGGGCAGTGGAGAGGAAACCACGGGGCGGGGAGACGGGGAGTTGAAGGAAAAAAGGGAGACAGGGCAGACAGGGGGCCCGAGAGTGGAGGGGAGAGAGCAGGCGGTCCAGGAAGAGAGGACACGAAGCCGGGAGAGAGGCGTGAGCGTGGCTGGGGCTCGCTTTTTACTTGTGTGTGGGTGGAGGTGGGGTGTCCGCCAGGTGGGACAAGGCCGCAGTGTTGGGCCGCCAGCCCGGCCGCCCCGCCCGCCCCTGACGCCGGACAAGCAGCCTTTCTTCGGCGGGGCAGAGAGAAGGAGCCGCTTGTTTGCGCGGCTGGTGGAACCCGCAGTCCCGCAGACACCAACGACTCCGCGCGGGGCAGCTTCTGGAAGGGGAACTGCGTGCGTAGCGGCGGTGTGTGGGAATGGGGGGTGCGTGCATGAGCGGCCCTGCGTGCGCGTGGGTGCTACAGGTGTGAACCGTGGTTTTATGTGAGGTCTGCGCTGGTGTGAAGGCTGCGTGGAGTGTGTTGAGGTCTGGGTACGTGTAAGAGTTCCGCGCGTTTCAGGCGGTAAGAGACTGGGGTGCCGCTTATGTGTGCGTGGGCGACGCGGGCTGGCGCGCGGTGTCTGCCGCGTGGGACATCCGACGTGGTGGAGAGCCGTGTTTGTGCGTGACCGCGGCGATGAGTCAGCCTCCGGGAACTTCTGGGACGGCTGAGCTAACGGGCCCAGAATGCAGCCCCGCCCCGGCGCCCTGGGTCGCCGCAGTGCCGCGCGGTCTCTGGGCCAAATCCCCGCTCCAGCCCGCCTCCGCGGAATAGCGCGCGGCGCAGCCCTTCCCAGGCTCGGGTCTCTGCCCACCCCACTCCGCGCCCCCCGGCCCTCGCCCGCCCGCGCTTCCCCTCCCCATAGGAGCCCGGATGACTGAGCTAAGCTCGCGTTCCCGGGAACTCCGCAAGGGATTCGAATCCGGACCGGGCGTGTCAAAGGCCTGGGGACTCACTGTCCAGGGTGCCCCGATAGACGCGGGACCTCGGAGGAGGACCAGGAAGTCCCAGAGGTGCCTTCCATCTCCTAAACACACTCTTGCCTCCGAGCCCGACTCTGCATTCCCTCATCGTCGGTGGAGGCGGCACGGCAGGGGACAGCAGTAGAGATGCCCCAGGGATCTCCCCTCCCGGTGCAGGGCTCTAAGTCCTGCCGTGGGCGGGCCAGGGGGAGCTGTGGGGTGCAGGCGGAAGGAATTCCGCTACTGTCCGAAGATTTGTCTGGGCGCCGGCAGGAGAGTCTTCATGGGGTTTAGGAACAGCGTCCCTCGCGGGCGGTGAAGTGTTTGGGGAGAGCGTGAGGGCCCCCTCTGGAGGCGGCGCGAGCCGCGCGGCTCGGGAGGGCAAAAACAAGGCCCTCGCTGGAGGCAGCTAAGCCAACTCCCCACAAAGCTCCTTCCGTCCCCACGCACTTCCCTGGGGCGCTCCATTCTCCCCCACCAGTTTCTTCCTAGCTCCCTAGCCCAGAACTGACCCGAGGGCTCTCGGCAGGCCCCGGGACTTCCCCTTATTCAGTTCCAGCAGTACAGAGAACAGGACCCGAAGGGGTAGAGGGAGGGAGGGGTCTTACCTCGGGGGTGAGGGGGACTCCGGTCCCTTCGCTTGCTCGGCCTTAGGCTGGGGAGGACACTGGCTTTTCCCTGGGAGCCCGCGGAGGAGGAGGAAAACGAGCGGGTCCCGCCCCTCTCCCTGCTAGTCCCCGCCCCGGTCCCCCGTCCGGTCCGCTGGCCAGCGGAGAAGACGCCCTTGTGGCGCTGGAGCCCAAGGTCCCCCCACCCTTTCCCATAGCAGCACCCCCCACCCCCGCCTGCACAGCGCCTGCTTTGTTCTCTGCAGCTGGGCTCTCCACACACATACCCTTCTCCTTCGCTCTCCCCTTCCGACTACCCTCCGCCACCCTCCTCCCCTAGACTTTAAGGCTTTTTCTGAGAGGGTGTTTTTGACAGTTTCTCTCGCCCTCTTTCCCCCCACCCCCCTTTTTAAATCTTAGGTGCCTGAATCCTCCATCGGCTCCCAGTGAACCTCCTAGTTACAGGCCCTACAAAGTACTCAACATACCCGGAACATTTGCCGAGGGTACCCAGGTCCGCCCGCGTCACCCCTTCTCCTCACACTCTTCCAAGCCCCGCCATGAAGAGCTATAAATGGGGTTAATAACCTTGCACCTCAGGCTTCACAGATTTTTCTAAGGATAAGTATAAGAAGACATGTTAAAGTCCCATGCAAACTGTAAAGGGCAGGGAAAACTGAATGGAATTATCATCTTGTCCCCATGTAGCCCCACCCCCACCCCAACCTGCTGGATTATAGTTGGGAGGCAAGCTATAGATACACATTTGAGCACACTGTCCTATAGCAGTTTGGGTCTCTGTAGGAGTAGGGAGTTAATAAGGGGGAAAAAAGGCGGGAAGGGGTCACTATAAACTTAGGAAGAGACTAGAAATTGAGCCTGGTTGAAATCATTCTTCATCTCAACCCCCACCTGAAATCAAACGCTGACAGTGGATCCTTACCTTGCAAAGCCAGCTCTTACCCCAGGAGACAGACTGGGGAGGCCCTAGGGATCTGACCTCAACTAGACTGAAACTCTTTAACCTGCATTAGAGGGACTCCTGAGACTCTTCCTCACTGCAGGAGGGAGCAGAAAGCCCCCAAGGCTGGCATAAATTCTAGCTGGGGTGGATAGCAGAAAATAACTTGCCCTCTTTGGGATGGGCAAATCTTGTTCTGATTCAGTGGCTTTAGCTTGTGCCTTCTCTCTCTAACCCAGGAACAGCAGGAGGCTGAACTGCAGGAATCTGGTCACTCATTGACAGGGCCAGCATAGGGGCCCCCAGTGCCGGAGGTTGGAACTGACCAGAACCAGGAAATGGACACTAAGGGGGAGGGGAAGAGACACTATAGCAGCTACCTGCTATAAGTAACAGGTTGAACAATCAGGCTCCAGCATGTGCTGTACTAGGAAGCTCCAGGATTTGGGGGTTGGGGGTTCTTATTCTTCCTCTCTTAATAGTTTGAGGCTCATGAAAGTATTTTGACTCTGACCACCCTTTAGGAGGCAAATCACAACAGTAATTTTCAGGCTATTCTGGTAAAAGAAAAACAAAATCAAAACTGTAGTGTCCCATGTGCCAAAACCTAGCATTTGAGGGAAGGGGCTCAGATTGGGGTACCTCAGGGATTTGTCACTTAAAACTGTTGCACAACTCCCTGCTCTTCTTTACCATCTTGGTCAAGAGTAATTTCAGGGAATAATCAAGCTAGCTATGGAGGCAGCAGATGCGGAGGCAGTGAGTGGGGGAAGGGGCAGGGGGAGGGACAGCATTCAACTTCTGTCCTCCCAGGCCACGGACAAGCTGACCCGATGCTAAAGCCTCTGTGCAATGTGTCCTCACTCCAGCAGTGTTAAGTCCCCATGTTCCCACAGTTAGAGTACTCAGGGACTATAGACCTACCACCCCCACCATCCACCCCTCCCCCACCCCCAGCTCCACATCTGGAGCACATCAAAAATCTCAGTGCTGTTACGAAAGAGGTCGAGCAGCTGGAAGCTCAGGAAAGGGGGAGGAAGAGAAAAAAGCAGAAAACAACTTTCCAAGCATGCCTCAGACTTTCCGAAGTAGAAGCAGGGGGAGGGCAAAGGCTGGGTGTGGAAGAGTGGATTTTTTTTTAGGCCCTCTGCACTTGGCTATGAATGTCAGCTTTTGTTTGGGAATATTTCCCACCTCTGTCCCTCCTCTCAAATGGTAGCCCCTCCAGCTCCAGAGAAGCTGGATTATTGCTCATTACAGCAAGTAATTCCTGTAGATCCACACCCTATCCCAGAAAACTATCGTGGCCTCTTTGGATCCTGATCTCAGGCATCATTAGTGTAGGTGTGGTGGCAGCAATATTGCCAAGTAACTCCTCACTGCATTCAACTTGGGGAAAAAGTTTAAACCTTTCTTTAGCAGCTGCAAAGCAGCAGAAACTCTTCTCAGCTTATCTTTGAAATTGCCCAATCCACACTTCCAAAGTTAAGCTAAATCCAAATCGAGTGGAAATTTGGGTAAGACAGAAGACTGATCTTGTCAACCTCCATGGTTCAGGTCTTCCTATGAACTGAAATGAACAAGCAAGCATTCATTTGGGAAAAAGAATGGGAAACAAGACCTATTTCCATTTCTGTCTTAAATTTGTAATGCCTTTTTCACATAGCCCCTCTGTTAATCAACCAGATCACAGTGTAAATGTGGAAGCTCTCCAGAATTCGATCAAGCCCTAATTAACTACTTAGGCCCTATGAACAGCAAGGCAAAAACCTATTTTTGATGGGGGATGGGGGTAGTGAGAAGGGACCCAAGCTTGTAAAAATTGCGTTTGCTTGAATTCTTGTATTTGAAAGGGGCAACAGCTTCACTTAGAAAGATAGTCTAATATTTTCCTAAAGGCTTATCTACACATCAATCACTAACTCCCCAGGGTAAAATGAGACTGACACTTGCAGAGATGCCATCTGCCATTGGGTGAGAGCAATGCATAGCAATCAACTTTCTTATGGATCTTCTATTCTTGGAGACTCAAAGCAGCTCTACAGCTGCAGTTATGTTTACTAAAGCAGGCAAGAAGAGGGAATGCAGGGAGAGAATAGTTGCAATGAGATGCAAAGGGGTCAATTCTGAGTTTTTGCTTTTGAGATTCCTTTAAAATTTATAAGACAGAAGGTTCATCTTCACTGAGACCCATGTTATCACGTTAACACTTCTCTACCTTTCAAAAGGCTTTGTAAGATGGTACAGCCATTGCTTCTAGTTAGACTTTATAATCTTTTTGATGGAGACTTTTTCTATTTTTCTCCTATCTTCCTACAATGAGCCCTACTAGATATTAACTTTTAAGAAAGGTAATCATGGACATCTCCCAGTTACTACCCAGTGTGAACAATTTAAAATTAATTGGAGGGCAGTTTCCCATCAGAGATGCATAGGTAATTTTGGGTTTGAAACTTGACAGATTATTTTTTAAAAAAGAACTCCTGACCACAGAAGTGTGCTCACTGCCTCCTCTATGTGGAATTAAACCATAGCAGGAAACACAAAATACTTTGTCAGATTTTATTGTTAGTCTCCTTCACAAGAGGCTAACAAAAAGTCCACTAGATGCTATGGAGGGATTAGCTACCAGAGTATGTGGCATGGTTTTGGTGTGCATTTCATTGGATTAAGGTTACAGTTTCAGAGAGCCAAGTCACAGTTCAGCAACATTACACCAGCTACTTTCTATTTCTCTTAAGAAAAAACTCTCAAAATCTTGGCTTTCACCATTAAAATACTCAATTCTCAGATGCTTATTCATTAGAATTATTTGCCTTCCAATTTGTTGATGTTCAATAGTTTTCAAGTTAAATAAAAAGGAAGAAAACTTTTCTGAGGGAATTAACAATTCCCAAGGTATTCATCACTCATCCCTGGATATCTTACCACTGTTTATCTAATGGGGAAGTAAATGCTCTAATATATCACAAACCATTATTGTTTAAAGATGAAGCCTGTTTTCTTCTTCTACAACTGTCCTTGACAAATTAAGTAGCATTAAATTCAAAAGCTGTCATATGCACATGTGTATGCTCGAATGTAGAAAAATATAGAAGCACAATACATGTAATAGAGGAAAAGGCAATGAATACTCAAGGGATTGTTTTCTCTTAAAAAATACATATCATTAATTTTTGATCTGAGATCCCATTACATTATCCTGAATCAGCAAGGAGACAACAAAGTATGAGACAGTCAAGAGTCTAATAAGCATTCATTTGATAATACTCTTTATTTGATTAAAGAATTTGACTTCTTTGTATACAGTGGAATGTTATACTTCCTATGTATTTTACAGGGTTACAAAACGTCTCTCATTTTAAATATTACTCCAAAAGTAATTTCAGAAAAAAAAAGCTTTTGTAAAACTAAACTTGACTTTTAAAAAATTATATGGACAAGCAACTCTCAAACAAAACTGAATAAGATTTCTTGCCTATTTAACTACATGACAGATTCCTTGTCCCAGTTCCCTTCCTCAAAAAACCTCATGTGGAAATCAAGCTAGAGATAAGGGTTCTTCCCTGATGCAGTTAAGGGAAAAGGAAAGGCCAGAAATTTCTTTGGCAATTCTATCCATGGCTATTTGTGTGTGACTGCTTTGCTTCAAGACAGCACTCTCTTCATGGGGAAGGCCAATGTTGTTCAGTGTGGGAGTGGTACTCCCACTGAAGTGCAGAATTCATCTACAGTCATCCACCTCTTCCTCCTGCCTTGTGGCTGCAGCCTGGCAGCAACTCCACCTACCTCACTGAGGGCAATACTGGGTTAAAAGCCAATGCTGGGCTGGTTGATGTATTTTCCACTGAAAAAGTAACGGAGATGGGGCTAAGAAACAATCACTACATGATGACACTCAATCAAAAAGGCTTAGGGAAGGAAAAGGAAGGATTTCAGAAATATAGACAGGCTAGTGAAAAAATGCTAGGCAGGCTAGAAAGAAATGGGAGTACATATTGGAAATCTAACACATCCCAATATAATTATCTGCCTCTTGAAATGCTAAAAACCTGGTGGTGGAAATGGAGTCTCTCTAATAGTATAGGGCCAATAGCATTGGCACAACAACTCACTGAACCTATACCCTCCAAAATCATAACCTCGTCTCTGCTAGGGGGAAAAAAAAAAAGACTGATAACATAAACAATAGCCAGAAAGGAGGTGGTGAATCTGAGGAATGTGAATGGATTACAGACTGTGAGCTATTATGTTTTAGCAAAAGTACCCAAAATGTGAAGAACTGGAAGCCTGGTAGCACCAGCAGCAGACAGGATTACCTATGGATGAGAAATCCCTAACTGGACATAATCATTCTCCTCTCAGTCATCTTTAAGTGGGGGCTTTGCCATTTGAAAGCTGTTTCTCAGCTGTCTTTGATATTGACACAAGTGGGATTCATAGTATTGTTCTAAAGTGGGGGAACAAGCTTGAAAGAAAAACTTGGCAAAGGACTGAAGAGATGAATGAATATAGAAAAAGGACACAAGACATCCTTATCTTTCAACTCCTAGATTTGATAGAACTTAAGCAGTTCACCTGTATATTCCAAAAAAAATCAAGAATGGATTAGATCAACTTGTTCTAGAATAACAAACACACACACCATCTACATAGTGCTTGATTAAATGGAAAGAAAAAAACTAAAGGCGAAGAAAAGTAGTACGAAAGATTAATATCTTCTGCAGAGAAAACTTTAAAAAAACAAAGTACGAAATATAACTATATTTAGGGATTAAAATAAAGGAACACCGTAGGTGAAGCCAGAGAAGGTGTTTAACTAGGGGCATCATTTTCTAGAGAGCTTGCTTTCCTGCTGGCCAGTAAAATCTGCCAAAGAAATCAGGAACCTTTCCCTTTATGTTTGTGTCATTTTTTTGCCAAAGAATGTCTCTGTGACACTGAAACACTGAGGGTGAGTTGAGGGTCCTTGCGCGCTGAGAATCGTGCATATGAGAAATAAAAGGTCAACAGGTCTCCAAATGGCTTGTAGATTTGGAAAACTCTTCAGCCACTGTGGCTTCTTCTTTATTAATTTGTTTTCCTTTTCGGTTCCCTGGTCTTGGTATTACAGGATTTCATACTTATCCACTAGGAAAGTGGTCTCTGTGGAAAACCTTACAGGGCTGTTCCCATCTACCTGGGTCACTTTGGTTACCTAGGAAAACAAACAAAGAGTAAGGTAAAGCAAAAGGAAAGCGAGTCTGAGTTGTTGACTAAATTCTCAGTGCACAACAGATCAGATTTCCTAAAAGCAGTATTAAAAAACTCAGAAATGCTAAAAGAAAGTTCAATTCATTATTATAGCTTATAGCATCACTCTTCCCCACGATTAACCAGCTTTCTATATAGAAAAGAAAATTGTTGGGATGAGATGAAGAGTGGTATTAAGTAAAAAGTCCAAATGAGTGGCCATTGCCCAGGCCCTGCCCTATAAAACTGATGAAGTTCACAGACATTCTACCAGGATGATCAACATTTTGACCCAAAATGCAATATTTTAACTCATTAATGTTATTTGTTTGATTTGCTCTCAAAGTCTAACTAAGCTGTTCTATCATACTTATTTTCTAGATATGGCTGGGTCCTTCTAATGAGATCTTGTCTTTTTAATAATAAAAAGGTCTAACGAATTCCCTGTAACAATGGTACCTGTAATGGTACCAACACAATATTTGAAACATTAATTCATATTTTCTAATGAGGTTTTGATAGAGCAATTATACAGTCCCACTCCTCAAATGGTCTCAAACAGGAAAATGTACTCATTTCTATCCCACATCTTGGGTACAACGATGTGCTCTCAATACTGATGGGGTTATGTCAATAACTGAGAAAGGAGAGAGGGCAAGAGGGAGGGAGAGGGGAATGGGAATGCTCTTTGGAATCATCCAACAGAGGAAATTATAACTTCCCAAATATTTACAGAAATCATCTGGGATGATAAGATAGTGCCAGAGTAATAAGCAAATCAATGAATCAGAGAAGCAACAATATAAACTGGGTCCTTGTAATCTAATTTCAAAAACTGGAGAAAGAATGAGTTAAAAATAATGACCTTAAAGAACAGTTCACAAACTTCTATTCCTTTATGATAGATTTGTCTCATGATTATCTGTATTAACGAAGGGGAGCTGTGACATAAATAGTCCCTAAATGGTATCCATCTGTATTAGAATCAGTTTTTTTGGACAGTAATTTTACCTTCCAAATAAAACATTTCCTTTCATTCCTTAGGTTCTAACCAAGTGACATTACAAAAGGCATTATAAAACCGTGTGTTGTTTTGGCAGATAGATTTTATAATATACGATATTATTTAAAAAAACAGGCTACTAAGATATATAAATCTTGTATAATCTTTAAGTACTTTTATACAAATTCATACTCAATGTCTTCAACTTTGTCTGATCTAAAGAAGAAAACTAAGGTAAAGAAGGTAAGGAATTTGACCAAGATCATACAATAAATAAGTAAGCAATGGAAATGGGAGGGGACACTACCTTTTCTGTTTTTTTTTTTTTTGCTCTGACCATGAAGCCATGCTGCCTATCTGGCATCTGTCTTAATGCTTTCCCCATATTAAAATGAGATACCTGTATGTTACAGTAATTTTTTTTGGAGATGAAGGAGACTTGAACAGGAAAGAAATCATTGGGCTGCCCAGCAATGCTGAACTCGAGGCTGCCACTCTTATTTTTGGCATCAATCACTGGCAGGCACCACTCCAAAGTATTTCGTCGGCTGTCATGTCGATACTCGCCATCGATCTCACCAATCACTGGTGCGCCAACACCAGATCTGTCAAGAGAAATATCCATATCAAGTTAGTTGTATAGAGCTAGAAGAACTGTCAAGGAAAACCAGCCCCAAATATGATTATGCTCAAGTTCTGCCCACTTTTATATAGTCTAAGAAAAAATTAGGCTTCCTAATAACTTTAAGGTCAAAGTCCTAGCACCTTGGCTAAGGGTCTTATTCATTTCCTTTGTAAACACAGATATAAACAACCATATGTTAATTGGCAGATATGGCCATGGGCTGCTCCAATATGTGGACTAGATCTTGAGCTAGAGCTAGTAGGGGACTGAGAATGACAAATGTGTGAAGTGGGATATATTTCCAAAAATCCTGCAACAGTGGTTTGTTGCTATCTCAAGAAGGAATTTTAATATAATGTAGCTCTCTTTATAGGTGACAGTGGGGGAAAAAGCAAGTTGATAATAGTGTGTGTGTGTGGGGAAGAAACGTTAAACACCATTATGTGGTTATTCAGAATGGAGTGAATTTAGGCTTTTGAGAGGATGTTTTCAAAAGATTTAAGAATGTTTCAAAACTTACTGTAGTTGATGCCAGTGGATTTGATTTACAATCCAGGAAGTGGACTTATGTTTGAAAAGTGAAAGCACAATTACCCCGACAAAATGTGAACATGATGGAATAGAGACACACAGACACAGTTGTCCGTAATCTGCTAAAGAACTAGTTAGAATGTAATTTGCATCCCCACACATGGCTGATAGGCAGTGTTACCTACTCCTACATATTCTAAATTTATCATTGTTTAACCCGCCAATAACATTCAATGCTTATATTAGGGGCAGGGTAAATAATGGAGACAAAGAAAACTTTTAAGGGTGATATAACACAACTAACTCTTCCCTATCAATTTTATGGTCCCAGTGTAAATATGTTTTTCTCTCTTGCTTTGTTCCAATTCTGATTCTGACTGCTAATATGATCAGTTCTAGACAATATGGTAAAATGTTGCCAAAGAGTCTCTTCTGGAGACTATTGCAAAATTGAACTAAGACATAGGAAACCACCAAAACCACAATTATAGGGTAGATGGAAAGGCCTAAAAATTGTGGCATCCTAAAAATAGTCTAAAAAAATAAATCTTGACAAAACAAAACCTATACCTGTTATCAGTGCCCAAGACCTACAATGGTTCAAAGCAGTCATATACTGTTCTGAAAGAATAACCAAACTGTGAAGAATTAACCGGTTACCCCATTAAAGGGGATACTGGTATTAAAGCATATTTTTAAAAACGGAAATGACTAAAACCAGATTTGGCCATGTTAAGTCCTGAATAATCAAAAAGGGAACAAAACTATAAATTAGTACCATTTTCTTTCCAACAATAACTAAGCAATATAACTGTAAAGATACACTAAGAATACACTTAACTAGGTAGGTGTTCATGAGTTGGGGTAGGGTGCTGATAGGCAAAAGAGAGGAGCTGGGATTTACTGGTAAAGTAATAGTACACACTGGAAATGCTAGAGAGGAGATAAACTTTAGGTAGAGCATTTCCAGAGGATATGAGAAAGTAGGCCATTTAACACACAACAAAAAGTTATTTGGACTAAACTTTAGGGAGTGATGGACATTTTTGTTATCTTAACTGTGGTTATGGTTTCAGAGGTATATACATGTCAAAGCAAACTGTACAACTTAAAGGCAAGACAACCCTTGGTTGACCTCACGGATTGTAAAGACCTTGTCAGCTTACAATCCTTTATATTTTTATTTTTTATACCTATAGCACCTGCTCTTCTTAGGTGGTCTCCCATCCAAACTGTACAATTTAAATAAGTGTTGTGTATTGCATGTTAACCATACCGCAATACATTTACTGAAAGTAATGTAGATATTGTGTTTCAGCAAGCATCCACAGTTCCCTTGAAAACGTACTCTCATCTTTAGCTGCAAGTTTTGATAGCAAAATAAAAAAGAAAACTCCAGTGTGACAAACTCAATTTCTTTAACAGATGCAAAACAAAACAAAGTTTGAGAAGTGGCTCCTCCTTCTGGAAATCTTCATTACTACATGAACAAACTAAGGACCAACATCTGAAAACCGCTCTAAAACTACAACTGGCTGGTTTGGTTTTAAAGTCAGTAAACTCCATTCCTTTTAAAGTGTACAGCTCAATGCATTTTGACAAATGTATGTAATCATGTAAGTACTATCACAATCAAAGTCATAGAACATTTCCATTTTCCTCAAAAGTTCCCTTGTGTCCCTCTATAGTCAAATGTTTTCTTCCAGATTTTTGTTCTAAAAGTGTTACCTTTTCAGAATGTCATACAAGTGGAATCACATAGTAATTTAGCCTTTTGTATCTGGCTTCTTTTATAAATGGCCTTTAAAGATGCAAATATCTTAGAATGGATATAAGTGCTGCCTCCAAAACAAGTTCCAAAAGACTAATTCTATAAATCCAATACAGAAAAAAATGATCATGTGGGAAACACCACTTACGGGAGTGGGATGGTAATAACCACATCATTCAGTTCTAAGTTGTCTTCTTGTAGCTCATACTCTATGTTGACATCACAGCCATTTCCACTTTCTGAGGGCCAGCAATTAACTGAGGAGAAAAGCAAAGCAGGCATACTAGAAAATTAGAAAAAGAGTAAAGTTAAGATGACAAATCAAAGCTGACAGCTGTGGGCCTTAAACATACTAATGTAAACTATTAAAGACAACAGTTTCAACATTAAAGCTATTAAAAATTAAAGTAATGATTAAAATATATAAAATACAATAGGAGCTCGTTTTGTCAAGAAGAATTTTGCTATTGCAATGAAGAGAGTTTAAGCCAGGTCTATTTCTAGTTCTCGATGCAGACTGGCTTAGTGGGACAGGCTAGGGGCACTTACTTGTCAGTGGAATAAAAGATTCCTCTGTGGTTTGTAGTCTCCACTTTAGCACCCCTACGTCATTGTTGACTGGAAATGATTTCTCTGGATTCTTCAAGCCAATTAGAGATTCTGCAGTGAAAAGTTTTTTATCCACATTTGGATGGGTCTGAAATGAAAGAGAAAGAAAACTTCTAAGGCTGACAAAATAAGACAGGAAATAAATTCCCTCTGGTTTTCTAAGGCCCATAATCAAAACATCTCAAACAGGATACCTAAAAACTTCCAATTCTTTTTTATTTTGAAGAAAGATTTCCCTTCTTTAAAGACTTTTAAGACTCAAGACATTTAAAAAATAGTTAAAAAAAAAAAGTGATTTCAACTCTAAACCATTTTGTTCATAACTGAATGAGTTAATTTTGTGACTGAAGAAGTTAAAGGCCTTTAACCAAGTTCTTTCCAAAAACACTTCACAGGGAGCAGCAGCCTCACGATGGGGGACAAGCTTGCCAAGAAGACTAGGGTCAGATGGTAGTCCTGGTCTTACACTGAAGAGGCAGGAGGAAAAAAAAGCTCTGTGGAAAGTTTAGTTGCAATTCTGCCCAGAGTGCTAAAGTTGTTCAAACTCAGGCCAAGTAAAATGGACTAATCTCTTAAAAAGAAGTCACATATTAGGAGAAAAAAAGGAAAAGTAGTAACTTTTGGATAGTAACATACATACACTTTAAGAGCTAGCAAAGCTGCTAAAGACAACTTTGTGCTGATAATGGGAGGGAAGGCTGAAGTAAATAAAAATACATTCTTCCCTGAAAAGGCTTTGTTCTTGTGACAAGAGATATAAAATCAATCATCTAAATAAAATGTAACAAGAACTGTAATAATATAAAGAACCTCTCATATATATCTAGGCAGGTGGGACATACATATTTATTTTGTAAGTATTTTATGCACTTTTCAAATATAACATTAGATACTGTCCTTCAGCTAACAAAACAAGCACTAGTAGCTTATACAGTAGCAGATTGAGTAAATTTGGTATCATAACCTGTTTTAAAAAAATACCTCTCTATTAAGTTTAAAAACTGTTTTGTAAAAACTGTATTTCAAGCAATATTCTAAATGAGTTATTTTACTCTTTGCATTAACAATAACAGATAAGCATCTCTCTGCACCTTTGTTAGTATGGAGTAATTTATTAGATTTCCAAATGATCTTTCCTTCAATTCCAATATTAAAAGGCCGTTTTAACACAGCTGCTATCACTCTCAACTGGGAAGAGACTTATCACCTCAAGGCATCCACTGTATGTAATAAATTAACTTTTCTCCTATGCATCTAGAATGGCACTAGATATACAACTTTAATAATTTTTGGTGTTCTGTGGTTCACATAAGGAAGTAAATAGTTGGGAAAGACTATGCTAGGTAGATAAACGAGTCTTAATACTCCCTTATCAAAAGTCTTTACACACCTGTAGCTGCACCCCTTTCTTATCTTCATTTTCCACATGAAGACGAATTCGACCAAATTTATCATCTGAGATTCTAAGCATGATCATTCCATGCAACTCCATATTCTGTAAACCACCATCTCGTCCACAGGTCAGTGTAATTTTTTCCTCAATCTTCATGTGCACACTGTAGAGAAAAAGTAATAAATTTGTTCAGAAAGGTAGAAACCAGAACTCCCCTTCTTTACGGTTTAATAGTGACTAGGCATCCACAACTTATTTTAAGGTGCTCGTGCTCCTGCTATATGCATGAAATTTAAAGCATTATACCACCCTTTGATTCTGCAATTCCTCTCATCCTATAAATTCTTACCCATGCAAACAACGTAGTAAGTTATTCACCGAAGAACTGTTTGTAATAGCAAAATTGGATAGCGACATTTAAATTGGAAATGATTTAAATGTCCATCACTAGGGGAGTGCTTAAATACATAAATGTGTATCTGCAATATAAATACTATAAAGTTGTAAAAAAAGGGGGGAGGGGTACAATTGAAAAAGGTTTTATTCGAAAATAATTTCAAATATTAAAAATTAAAACTATACCAAGAATACATGCATACCATTAACCTACTGTTAACATTTTATCACATTTATTTTAGCATTTACATACTCATTATAAATATTACGTACTTGATTTTTCCCTGAACCTTTTATAAGCAGATAACATGTAATATATATCTATGGCGTATCCACCTAAACACTTCAGAGTACAATTTTGTAAGACTATGGATATGCTCTGACTTAACTACAGTACATTGGTACTTTTATCTAATCTACCATCCATATGCTAATTTTGTGATTTGACCTAATAATGTCCTTTAAAGTAGCACAAGATCTAGTCTAAAGTGAGGCACTGAATTTAGAGGTCATGTCTCTACTTCAAATAAGGAAATTCTTATCTCTAAAATAATTAAATGAAAAAACCAACTGGAAAATGTGTCTAGTATGGTACCATTTATGTATAAAAAGGAGAAAAGCAGAATACATACAATATTTTTATTCATCTCTATATACACTATACTCCTCATAAGGATACATAAAAAAACCAGTCAATACTAGTTGCCTCTGAAGAGAAATTTGTCTGGCTGAGTGGAAGACATATTGTAATACCTTTTGAATCTTTTGAATTTTTAACTATATAAATGTATAACATAATTAAAAAAAAGTAAAATAAAAAGTGCTGCTGCTATGGGCAATTGTTAAGTATAGTTTATCCATATTCTTTATTAAAACTATTGTTAGATGGGTGAAATGCAGAGGTTAAAAAGAATATTTTGGAATTCTTTGTTTTCCGTTCCAACCACTAAGTCTTCCCAGAAACTCAAAACGACAAAGGAGTGCATCTTAAGACAACACAGGGAACCTTCACAAGAGTTTGTTCTTGTGAACTCTTGCTTCACAAGATTTTTTTTTTAGAAGAGTCTCAACATGAATGCAACCAAAGTGTCCTATGATAGATTGGCTAAAGAAGCTGTGACACACATATATAATGTGGTACACATATACAACATATAAGAAGAGATGAAATACTGCCATCTGCAACAACATGGATAGACCTCAAGATAATCATGCTAAGCGAAATAAGCTAGACAGAAAAAGTTTAAAATCACATGATACCACTTATATGTCTGATATAAACCTAAAAGCAAAAATATGAACAGGACAAATAGACTAGTAGTGGTGATCAGAGGGGAGAGGGAAGGTAGACAGGGTGACGGGGGTCAAATATGTGGTGACAAAGAAATCTAACTATGGGAGGCGAACACACAGTGTAAATACATATATGCCTTACTGTTAATGCGTACAGCTGAAACATTGATTTTTATTAACCAATGTCACCATAAAAACATAACTAAAAAAATAAAATTGATTAATAACTTAAAAAAAAGTCTCAAGCTTTCTCTAATGAGATGGTCTCTAGTATTTTTAAAAAATAGTGTCAAGTCTCTGTTTCACTCAAAGCCAACCACTAGGAACAGCACAGGAGCTTTAGTCATCTAAGAAATTTATCCCAATGTAACCTTGTTCACTCATACAGAACAGAACATACAAAATACTCCTTTTATGTACACTTGATAGAGGTATCCTCCTAGATTCTTCTTTCATTTGCCCTCAAAACCATCAGCAACAGTAGAAGGTATGTGCTTCCAGACAAGAAATGTGAATCAAGAATATGTGAACTTGATAACTATCACTTAAAAATGTTACCAATTAGCACCACAGTCCTGAGATCAGAGACGAATCAAAATATTCTTTACTGGGTTCAAATACTTAAAAGGCAATAGATAATATGTCAATTTTCTGTTAAAGACTGGTTCTCCTTAAAAGTTTAATTAGAAAAAGATAGGCCAGCTCTAGTTCTCTCTAATTCAAGCCCATTTTAAGAGTCAAGGTACACAACAGACATGAAGACAGTCATTTTAAATTTAGTCAGCAGAGCTGATAAAAGGTTAAGTTCTTCCTAAACCTCATTGAAAATAGATGGCTGAGAGCGCCTAATCATGGTTAAAGTAAAAAAGGACTTCATGTAAATAGGCTAGAATACACTCTAAGTCTTTTAAATCTGAAAAAATTAAAAGACGTAAAGGATTTACGGTGCAGTGAAATAAAACTCTTCAAACACTATGTGTGGTCTCTTCTTACTGAAAAGGTCACTACTTACCTTTCCATGTTAATGGGTGGAGCATTCACTTTGGTTGCTTCAGAAGTACGCTTGCCCATATTGGAGGACATGATAGTTTCACCTTCAGATTTTAATTTGTCCACAAAGTTATCAACTTCCTTTCCTTTGGCTCCAAGTTTCAAAGCTTTGCTTGGACCTGAAGGCCTAAGCAGAATACAAAGTAAGAAAAAACAAACACATGATTAAAAAACACAAACACATATACACACATTAATTAATAACCTCCTATCACTGAAGCTTTCCCTGAAGCTGTTCTTTAAGAGGAATGTGAAGACCTCAAGGGAAAAGCCCAAGTGTCTTAGCATTTGGTGGACAACTAGACTATTCTTTGCTCAAACTGGCAGCTGGGTCACAATTCAAATGTAAGCTTCAAGTTCCCAAAGACCAAAGGTATACTTTTATAAGCATGCATGACAATTTTGTATCTTCCAACCGGATAAACAAACCTGTCTACAAACCTTTACATATAATTTCAGGTAGTCATAAATTCTCCCTGAATTCCATTCATGAACAGCAAGATTAAAAATCCATGTTCCATAAACAGTTAAACATCCTCTCCACACCCAAAATAAGGCAACTCTCATAGGAAATTGAGGTTGTGGTATAATTTGTAAAAGAACTCTTTAACACACACAAAAAACCACCATATTCAGATTTCTCCTTTATCCCCATATTATGGAGCCAAATTCAATATTATATTTTACTTCATCAAGTCATTCATTATTTACAGCTTGCCTAAAAATCAGTTATTAATCCAAAGATACACACATACAGCCTTCATCTGCCATTCTAGGGCTACTGGTGATAATGCTGAAATATACCTGGTTGGTGCAGGTGCCACTTTTGGTTTATCAGTTTCAATATTGGTCTCTGTAATCATGGCAGCTGTGCTGCCCCCAGAGACTGTGGAACTTCCAAATCCCCCAAACCCTGGTGCTTTTTTGCCCTGTCTTTCTGCATCTCTTCGGGCCTGTTGTAATTCCTTTGCTTTACGCCGCATCTCAGCCTTGGCTTCGCGTTCTTGAGTCTATAAAAACAAAAAACCAAAAAACCAAAAAACACAAATGTGGCTTTGAGTATAGTCTACACCAGCAAATAAAAACAGGAAAATCAGACAGTGAAGACTAAAAAAAAGACATACAAATTGGCAGTCCCAGAGAAGAAATTATTTACCTCTCTGACTGCTCTGAACACCTTCTCCTCATGAGAATCCATTTCTGTGAAGGTTCTGATCTGTGCCAGATTAACGTTCTCCCGGTATCCCAGGGCGACAATTTCATCAAAAGCAAAAATCAAATCAAAACAGTGCTCAGATATTTCATTCTCTTCCAAGGCTCGGCAATATTCAGGGATCTAATCATGAACAGCAATGGAAAAGAAAGATTTATCAGCAGTTAATGTTTTTCAAGTCTTATCCTTTAAAAAGCACAAATTTCAATAACCCCAAATTCCTTTCTTAGCTCCTTCTACATTATTTCAAGCAAGACTTTATTTACCATAAAGTCTGTGTGTGTGTGTGTGTCTATATCAATAAGTCTTATCTAAAGTATATTATCTAAGAATTTAGCCAAACAAGTGTCAGAACCACAAAAGCAGATTAATGTAACTGCTTAAGAACTAAGAAACAAAAGGGCAGTTCTAATATTCTCTTCTGGGATACTTACAGCCTAGGAGGACATCCAGTAAACGTTTGCTGAATGAATAAGAGCTGTGGCAATAAGCTGCTGGGGTGGGGATGGGGGTGGGGTGAATGTGGAACATGCAATCGTTTAGCATAGAAATTTTAAAGGAAACAAACTTTAACCTGCTATTACAGAAGGACTCTTACCACTCTTGAGAAGAGCCTTAGGGTCTCTAGATCTTCTAAGATATTGCTGTTTTTGGTAGTGATCAGTACCATGTACAGTTTCTCCATAGGCTGGTAGACGTATCTTACACTCTCTGTTTCGACAAATGTATGTTGCTTTCCAGTGTTCATGAGCTTTGGAAAAGCTGCTAACAAGCCCTCAATCCGAGTTCGGGTCATCTCCACGAACTGTCGAGAAACAATAGCCTTTCCTGCTTTTGTGCAGACTGCTGCAGCCAACAGCACCTGCCAGAAACATATGTATAAATAAGCACTAATTAATTATTTCTTCACACTGGTTTTCTCAACATTCTCAGATCTTCTACTAAATGACATACTGAGTTATTTAGTGACATGACTATTAGAATGACTTTTAAACTGTACTTCATTGTTCTTTTAGTTATAGTATGTAATTCATAAAATAAAACTAGAGGGAAATGAAGGCATTTTTTCCTATTTTTCAATAAATCACCTAAAGAAAAAGTTAGTAAATAAGTGTTTTATTCCAAGTCTACATATATATTATTGATGTAACTCAGAACTAGATAGCTCTCTGCTTCGACGGGCTGATAAAGAATAAACTTTTTCGAAAAACAGAAATTTCTACATCGAAAAAAGGTCTTATCAGAAGATTAAAGGTTTGTAAGAAGACCCTGACCTTTGCTTTCATATTTACCTAGAACATGGAACCAATCTAGTGAGTTTAAATGTATCTCCTGTTCTTTGATTAACTTTCCCACCCCACACTATCCAGATATGTAAACAATTTGTAAAATGAAAAACTAATGACTCAGTGTTCCACAAAGGTTTTGTTTTGACACTGGGCAATGGTCAAGACAAATGGCTTTTTTTGAGTCTGACATTTCATTTATGAGAAGACCACAAATGCCATTAGTAGAGGAGTAAGAAAATTATGTAACTCAGAACTAGATAGCTCTCTGCTTCGACGGGCTGATAAAGAATAAACTTTTTTGAAAAACAGAAATTTCTACAACGAAAACAGGTCTTATCAGAAGATTAAAGGTTTGTAAGAAGACCCTGACCTTTTCAGTGAAGGAACCCAAGAATTCACAAATATAAGTAAATAAAACACTATGCCTTTTAGATGAAGCCTCAATGCTAGGATACAACCACTGAAATATTCTACTGGTCAGGTATCTCAGCTTTACAGAGACCTGTCCTGTATAAGTGAGCAGCCTGAAGAAAAACTACTTAGTTAATTCAGATAAATATTCTTATAGTTTCAATATATCAATATAGTTTTATAATAATCAAAGGAGAACACAATGTTCTTATCCATTAAGAATTAGGGTAATTAGGGTATTTGGGAGATAATTACCATCATGTTGACATACAGCTAGGTAAAAACAACTTACATTGGAAAAGTGTTGATCTGTATCTTGCACAAAGATACAGATCTCTGCTGAACAGATTTTCATTTTACCCACTGATTCACCTCCAGTGAACAAGAGACAGATTTTCTCATGTGAACTCTAACAAGATAATTCTATCAATTGTTCTACTTCCCAAGCAACAACTGCAAGTTGAGAAAGAAGCAGATTTAAGGGAGCAATATAATTCTGTTTATGTTTCTGATACTATCTACTCTACATTAAAACTTACTTTAATCATCCAAGCTTGGAGTTATTTTTTATGTTGTACAGAACAGCTAAAAACAGAATAGTCCTAAATTATAAGTAAATACTCTTAGAATTTTTTTTGTAAATTAGTTCCTTTAAAAAAGATAAGAAAGTATTTTAGACATGCAGAGAAGTATAAAGCATAAAAGCTACCAGTTGATTAAAAATGGCAAATAAGCTAGCTTAAAGTCCAAAAAGTCACTTTCCCCCAAATATTTATAATCTTTTAAAAATAGTTTTGTACTTAAAATATGTTATCTTTTACAATCACCAACTACTTGGGAGGTTTTTGTCATCACCTAGATATGAGGCAAGATGATTTACTGAGGGTAGTAAAGGATCTTGGAAAAAGAATAAAAATGCAAAATAGTTATGATCCTTACCTCTCGAAAAATATCCTTGACTTCATGTCTTTAACTTTTTTTTTGTTAGCTATAGAATTTTATTTCTTTAATTCAGTTCTATTAAGCTGTAAATGACATAAAATTCTAAGACATTTAAAGTGTACTTTGAGACGATTCCATGTTTTTAACTTTAAATTAACGGTGTGAGGAAAAATTTCTTCAAATAAGGACA
This sequence comes from Cynopterus sphinx, assembly GCA_030015415.1. Classification (NCBI taxonomy): domain Eukaryota; kingdom Metazoa; phylum Chordata; class Mammalia; order Chiroptera; family Pteropodidae; genus Cynopterus; species Cynopterus sphinx. The sequence continues at coordinate 34,578,894 of CM057390.1, read as the reverse complement.
AGGTAATACCTAATCCCTAAAGAGAAGAAACTGACCCAAAATTATCATCAGGCAAGAGTATCTGTTTGGAAGACTAAAATCAAATGTACTTAAGAAATTTGATTTCACATTAATTTTTATTATGTAAGAGGTTCATGTTTCAACCATCTACATATTTCTGGCCAAAAAAAAAAAAAGACAAAAAGAAAAATGTAGTTGTTGCTTTAGCTTACCAATGACAAGCAGGTAAGTTTCTGTACTGGTTCACAAAAGGTTTATGTGCCACATATGATAATTTTTTTGCTCCCAAATCATCCCTCAGAAAGAAGCTGTGCCACATAAAAACTTGCACATGAATGTTCACAGCAGCCTTATTCATAATAGCTAATAAGTGAAAACCCAAATGTCCAACTGATTAGCAGATAAAGAAAATGTGATATAGCCTTAAAATGGAATATTATTCAGCCATAAAAAGTAAAGGACATTCTACGACATGAAAGTTGAAAATATGCTAAGTGAAAGAAACCTTACATCTCACATAATTCCATTTATATAAAATATTCAAAACAGGCATATTCACAGAGACAGAAGGCAGAGAGGAGAAGTAGGGAGTGATTACTAACAAGTATGGGGTTTCTTTTGGGGCTATGAAAATGTTCTAAACCTAGATAGTGGTAATGGTTGCACAACTTTGTGAATATACTAAAATAATTACTAAATTGTATATTTTAAAAGGCTAAATTTTATGGCATGTGAATTATCTTTCAACTTAAAAAAGAAATGGAGGGGGTAAGCCCATAGATTAAAAGAGACTTAATATAATGTCAATTAATTATCATGTATAATCTTACTTGAATTCTGATTCAAACAACTATAAAAAACATTTTAAGACAGATGGGAAAATCTGAACAGTGAATAGTTAATGATATTAAGGAATTATCAATAATTTTTAAGGCGATATAATATGGAATAAAAATATTTTTTAAATAAGGAATACTTACCTTAGAAAGAGTTGTACAGATTCAAATCCTGCTAGGTCTTGCATATTAAAGGCGATCTCTCATTTCTTTATGTTGACTATCTAAATGAGTTGTATGGAGTAGACATTATCCTCAATGTCAAACTGTGCTACTTTTGCATGTAATAATAAAGGGTCATTCAATATATTAATTATCCCAAGTATCAAAAGTCACATTTCATGTGCTGAATGTCAGTTATGAGTATCTTTTTAAAAATCAACCATCCTAATGTTATACAAATGACTTTTATGACTTGGGACGAAATTTCAAAAATTATTAATATCATATATGGATTTAAAAGGTGTTAAACAACAAAAAACTAAATTTTAAATTGAGAAACTGTTTTCCATTCTCATATTCATGAAACAACATCCAAATTCTTAACATCATCATCATCACTAGGTTCACCAGTTTTCTAGAACTTTCATAGAAAACATGTATATATAACTAAATTTTATAATTTATTATGATAATTTCCCAATATATATAGCATATTATATTGTACACCTGAAACGATTATTATGTGTCAGTTATACCTCAATGAAAAAAAAAGAAAGCCTAATAGGGATAAGACACAAACATAAATAATTATAATACCAGGTAAGTGTTAGTTAAGTAATGTGCTATGGGAATTCAGAGAAGAGATGACTCCTAACTGGTAAGATCAGGGATGACTTGATGGAAGAAACAGTATTTAAATTAGGCTGTGATGGATCCAGGGATGCAAATATGTAAAGATGATATGTAGGTCCCAAGCAGAAAAACTCATCCCACTACCCAGATACAAGAAGCAAAACAAGGCTTTAATTCAGTAGTACCAAAGTGCTCCACACTAAGTATGACTTTAAGGTTTGAAACACCCAATACACCCCACACCACAATCACTGGGTCTGAGAAGGTAACAGGTTTCAATTCACTGTGTTATTCATGTTAATGAACACACTTATTAGCATGGCTGGCAGGTATGGTCATCTCTAAACAAGATAAATTTAATCTATCCTAAATAATATTCATTTTCTTCAATGCTTTAAAGAATAAAACTTCTTTTCACATCAATGTTTACTGATGTTAAACAATTATTAAAATATAGTACATACTATAAAAATATACATAGTATACACTAAAAGTTAAATTTTCCTCCTGTAATTTAATCTGATTTTCTTTGGGGAAGAAAATCAGATCAAAATTTATTGTTTATATTTTTGGAAAAGAACATTTACACTTATAAGGAACTTTCAGGAGCCTTTGATTGTTTCACCGATATAACCACCTAGGGCCCAGAAGTTAAGATATCTCCTGAGGACTGTTTAAAAAAAGAAGAAAGAAAAACCCATTAAGTTGAGCTTTGTCAAACAACTTTTCTCTAATAGGACTTACAATGATTTGAGTATACTGTTCTTTGTTTTTGAGTTAAATAACGACTCTCTCCTACTCAGATTTAACTACATGGATCAGAAAGTTCTACAAGTAAAAGAAACCTGGAAGATTATGTTTCTGTTCTACCTCTGTCACTAATTATAAAACCTTGAATAAGTCACTTAACTGCTTCTTAAAATATCCAGAAATTAAAGGTTAGTTTATATGAAATCTAAAGTGCCTTTGCATCTTTAAGATTCTATAAGTCTAAGCATTTGAAAACTTTACAGCAACAGAAGATGTATAATACCTCCATTTTACACCCATTCCTCCAGTAGTAACTACTTTGGAACCACATTTTACTCGAGTATTAAGCTGCTAGAAGGTGCAGTGCCTAACCAAAACAAATCTTGTGTGTAAAATAAAATATGTGTGTGAGATAGAGAGCTGTCTATCATCCTTTCAGTCCCATCCACGATAGAGGTCCAAGAATAACAGGCAGTAAAATTCAGCATAAATATGCACAATTTCCTAAAGAAATAAGTCAAGGCCATCCTCCAACCCCTAAGTGCTTTAGTATTTCTCACTTCCAGAATTAAGTAATCACTTTCTCCTTCATAATTCATGATATTAAGCTAGTTTCTACAACTGGCATAGAAGATCATTTTGTCTTTCTTGTTTGCATGAATTACAGATAAAATCAGAGGGAAAATTAAAATAAAATCCAGACCATATACAAAACCTAAAACTTGAAGTCACTCAGTGAGAGTTTTAAGCTCATCACAAGTTCCTGCTCTAAAACAAGTTTTTATAGAGTAAAACTAAAAGGACATCATTCTCAGTTTCTGCAGTCAACTTCCTATTTGGAGAATAGATGGCAAATCAATGGAAACTCAAGAAAATAATTTTCATTCTTTGTTATCCTCTTGAACAACAATCAAAAAGATATATAAAGAATACAATAAGATGTCAAATTATATAACGTACACCTGAAAATTATGTAATTCTTAAACCAATGTTACCCCAATAAATTTAAATACAATAGCTACACAATTGCTATATTGTATATAAAAAGGAAGAAGGGGGAAGCAATAATAATCCCCTAATTGGGAACAATTATTACTGTGCAGGATTTGTTTTTTCCCCCATCATTCATAGGTCAGCCGTACAAACCCAACCTAATTTTCTAATAACTAATAACTTCTGGAAACTGAATGTGATCATTTATATTTAATGTGGCCACTATAGTAAGTTTACTCATTGCCTATACTTAATAAGAATGCTGTAAATAAGATTTTACAGATTCTTGTTACCATGAGACTTAATATCAAACTTTTTCAAATGTAAGTTTATTAAGAAAAAAACTGACTATAATACTTGATTAATGTTAAGAAAATAAGCACATGTTCTGATTTGCAGAAAACTAAAAAAAAAAAAAAATCAAGATGCCCTTTTTTTGTACTTCGTTTTATAACAAAATCATCATAAGCCATTTGTTCATTAATTTCCCTACTAGGACTTCGAAGAGTACGTTTTTTTGTATTAACTTCAGTAACAAAAGCCACAGGAAATTTATTTTTCATAAATCGACATTTATGGACTGACAATCAGCAACTTACTCTGAAGTGCATTAAAAAAAGATGTATAGAGGAATGGACGAATGATTAAACATGTGATAAAACTAATATAATGAAAAGTTAATTATAGAATCTAGCTAAAGGTTATATGGGTGTTCTTTCAACTTTTCTGGATGTTTGAAATTTTAAAATAGAATGTTGAGAAAAAAATCAACTTTCAGAAGTTTTGAGACAACTTTTAGATCCAAAAATCTTACAAAATGTCATCCTATTTGGACATTTTTATTGTCCAGAGATATCTTCGTAAAGAAATAGGACCCAAACATGTTACACAGAATACTTAATGTCTTAAGACTTGAAAGCAGAATGTATTTAAGAGGTTCTCCAGAATACACAAATCTGTATCTGGATCATTCCAAGTTCCAAGTAATTCAGAAACATATGCATATTTAAACATGACACAACTGTATGTTTATATTTTATGTTTATCACTCAACACCTAGAACTTTACCAACCCTTGGTTATCAATGAATTAAAAATACATCAAGTCCTCAATAACATCGTTTCACTCAAGTTTATGTCACTATAAGGTTGATGAGATGCAATAACTGTTGTTTGCATCAATTAGCTTAGGTAAAACTGGTTTCCTTATGTCATTTTGCTTCAAGTCACAGACCCTATTGATGGCATTGAGGACTTACTGTACTAAGCTCCAAGAACTTTTCACATCTTTTTGTAAAGACTATTTATATTTGGGTTATATACTTTTGCTATTAATAGTATAACATGCTCTAAAATGCACTAAAAATACAACCAGGATGTAAAAGTGAAAGAAGTTTAAAAATCACTGTCCAAATACTAAAACTCCTAGTAAAACTGAAAAAAAGTAGTTTTTGGAAATTTTCTCTTCAACATTAAAGTTTTATAAGACAAACCTGCTTGATGCAGTTTATATGCCTGAAGCTGGGAACTAAAAACAAACAAACAAACAAACAAAAAACCTTTCGGTGTTTAAAAGGCCAAGCATAAACTCCCCACTATGCAAGTTATCATGTACAAGTTTGTCAACAGAACTTAATATGATCAACACCAGATTACACTGTCCACTCTCAAGGGTGTAGGAGGATGCTTTAAATCAAATAATTAATCTACTAACAAAAAGTGAATAAAAAAAGGAAAGGAAAAACTTCCTTCTAAAGACTGAAGAGCATAAAGTGTTCTAAAAAATAAATTAATTATTCGCTCGTTTGGAACCAAAGAATTTCTCCTACTTCCTAAATATCCACAAACTGCGGTGATAAAGCAAGACGCAGTGGAGTAAGCAGTTTTGTCCCATCCGAATCTACATTAATTTTTCGCAACTCTACAACAGATGAGAACACAAATAGGTCTAAAAGCAGCTAACAGGACCCAGAATATAACCCCTTCTTACTATAATATGCCACATACATATCTTCCTTCACCGGAACCGTCAATTTCTCGAAGGCAGAAAGCCTGTGTTCTTTACAACTCCTTTTCCCAATGCTCTAGACACTGAGTATCCTCAAAGGACACAACGGTCCACAAATCAGTGTTACAAGTTACTCCTTCCTGTTCTATACTTCCTTTAACACAAACCAAATAAGTCCTGAACACCCACGGATTTGGACATCGAACGTTAATGGCCTACCGAACTGGGGATGGGAAGCAAGCTGCTAACAGCGGGCTTAGAGCCCTGGGAGAGAAGTCCAGCCTGCTGAGCTTAGGAGCCCCCGGACAGGCTGCACTTCTGCGTCGAGGACATCAGCGTGGGGTCCAAGTGACACCACGACGAGGTTCTCTCAGAGCAAAAACACGCCCCGTTCCGGGGCCTCGGTCTCAGCAGAGGGTGCCCGTTGGCGGATGAGGGGAAAGGGTGTGGGCGCGACGACAGAGGAACTGGAGTCAGGCCCCTTGGATGTCCCGAGAGGTCGGGCACAGGATGTTCCCCCAGGCCGGGCGAAGCGCCGCGCTCCAGGCCCTCGGGAGGTACTCCTCTGGCCCCAACACCAGGCCCACCGGCCGGGAGAACGGACCAGCGAGGCCGAACCCGGGAGTTCGGCTCGGATCTTACCATGGCGAGGGCGGTAGTGGGGCGCACCCGCGCTCGGCTCCACTGGGGACAGGGTGGGGGTCAGATAAAAGGAAGTACCGGGAGCTCTGGCCCTGCGGCCCCTGACAGAAGCCGCTGCCGCTTTGCCTCTGGCCAAGATGGCGGCCCTGAGCCACGTCTCCAACCGGAAACTGCGCCGGTCAAAGGGCGGAGGGCGGGGCCCCGTGGGGTGGGGAAATTGCGCATGCAAGGCTGGGAAGGAGGCTAGGATGAGGAGGCGTGGGGCTTCCCTCTAGCCCCGGTATTCCGTGCTCTGTCCCTTCACGTTTTGTCAGTGCCCTCCTTTAATTTATGACACCTCTTGCAGTTTATAAAGCTCCCACAACCACTGTATGATTTAATATGCAAAATAATCCTGTATTCCTAAAGAACTAATATCCAGAATATAAACAAGTCTTACAACTCAATAATAAAGACAATCCAATTTTAAAATGAGCAAAATAGACGTTTCTCCAGAGAATATGCAAATGACCAATAAGCATATAAAAGATGCTCAACATCCTTAGTCCTTAGAGAAATGCAAATCAAAATCACTAGATACCACTTCACACTCACTAGAATGGTTGTAGTAGCAATGTTTGTAAGAATGCAGGGAAATTAAAACCTTCATACACTGCTGGTAGGAACGTAAAATAGTGCAGCTATTTAGGCAAATAATTTGGGAAAATAGTTTGGTAATTCCGCAATAAGTTAAAGTTGCCTATGATCCAACAATTCCATTCCCTGGAATATACCCAGGAAAATTAAAAACATTTTCAAACAAAAAAGTGTACTCCAATGTTCATGAAAGCATTACTTGTAATAGCCAAAAAGTAGAAACAATCTAAATGTCTGTAATAACTGAATGGATGACAAAATGTGGTGTAGCTATACAATAAAATATTCAGTTGTAAAAAAGAATAAAATCCTGATACATTATCATGGATGAACCTTGAAAATATTATGTTAAATGAAAGAGGACAGTCACAAAAGACCACACCTTACATGATTCCATTCATACGAAATACCTAAAATATGCAAATCCATACAGATAGATTATAGGGCTATAAGGAGAGGAAAGGAATGGGAAGTGATGTTTGTTTTTTGGAGTGATGAAAATATTCTGAGATCATATAGAGGTGGTGGCTGCACTACTCTGTGAATAAACTTAAAAACTGCTGAATTGTTCACTTTGAACAGGTGAATTTTTATGGTTTGTGAATTATGTCTTTTAAAAAATGTATACAGGAATTGGGGCAGTTGCTGTGTTTGTGTTTATTTTGTAGGTGAAGGAAACAATGACAAGTTTAAAAAATTTATCTGAAGTTCTAGGCCAGTATATAATGGAAACAAGAATCAAATCCAGTCTTGTAATTCTATAGGTATTTCTTCCATGCCAAATATCAGTCTTAGAGCATACATGAATCAGCAGTTCTTCTCTATTTCATTTTATCTCATTCACGGGTTCAACTATAAGTATTCTTCCACTGCTGTAATAATGGATAAACAGCAAACTTTTAGTGAGTGATTATTTTGTGTCAGGCACTTTACATGTGTTATCTTTAATCCCTTACAACAATCCAGATAGGAACATTGAGGATAAAAAAAATTAAGCACTTACGCAGACTCACATAGCCAGTAAGGGATTCAAACCCAGCTTTTCTCATTATGATACATCTGCTTGACTATATTTCCTGTGTATTCTTTAATGTTACTCACAAAAATTCTCTGAGATAGGAACCATTATCTTCTTTACTATACTGGTGGGGAGACCAAGGTACAAAGGAAAACTTTCTACCTCAGGTCTCACGGTGAGAAAGTAGCAAAACTAGGATCAGAATAAAGGCTGCTCAACTGCAGAACCCGCACCAGTAAGCACTGCACTATAAAATTCTCACTCTTACTCATTTCAAATCTATCTTCAGTGGCTTTTTAGTAGAATCATTATGAAAGCTTCCATATTTTAAAACTTTGCATGTCTGGAAGGATATATGTCAAGCTGTATTGTTTATTTTTGTTATAAAAAGTACATGTATTTTTAAAAAGATGAACAAATTCCTAATTGTAAAAAATATAAAAATCACCCTGGAATTATTGCTTTATTGTGGCAGCTTCCAGGGGACTTCAGTGTTGACCACCAAAGTTCTCAAAGACTAGTTGATACTGATTCTTTGGAAACATGGCATTAGCTGCATTAAATTGCATTTAAAAAAGCCCCCCTGCAAGCATGCTTTTTGATAACTGCCTTAGAGGCAGTATGACATGATGGTTAAAAGCAGAGACTTCAGATTGACCTATGTTTGACTCCAATATTTGGCACTTACAAGCTGAGTGACTTCAGGCAAGTTATTGTAATTCTCCTAAGCCTCAATTACTTTATCTGTAAATTGCCATTTTTAACCAGAAGAATCACAGAAGAGGTGTCTCTCATTTTGCTTTTTAAAGCCACTTTCCTGCTTTCCTCTGGCAGGTTTTCAAGGTCAAATTTGCAAAATTCTTTTGTTTCTTTCTTTGACTTCCCAAATTAACTATGTCTATAGTTTTGAAATATTTGTTCCTTTCATTCGCTCATTCATTCATCTACCCAAATGAGCATTTTTAAAGCACTTAATTTATGCAATGCACTGACACTATGAAGAGCTTAAAAATTAGACACAGACGTTGGCCTAAAGAAGCTAAGTTTTTGTTTGTTTGTTTTTTGTAAGTAAAAATAGACAGCAGGTTACACTGGAATCTTACATAAACAATGAATAATTCTTAGTATACTTATGTCCCCTGAAATGGGACATCTTGGAGGGGAGGGATTATAATGCAATATAAATTCTAAAAAAGACATACAAAGCGTTGTAGGACTCTTCCTTAGAGACATCGCCTCATTACATTGATTAGACTGGTTTAGGAGGAACTGCATTTAGGAGGAACTGCATGACTGGTGGTACTTGTCCTGCAGGGCAACACACACACACGGTATTTCCAGAAAGAAGGGCTCACTATACCGACCCAAACTCACCAGCCGGCGTTGCCCGCCGTGGCCGCCGGGGGCCGCCACAGGCGCATTTGCCGAAACCATAGAGAAAGCGGCGTCCTCGTCGCCTAGAGAGGCTCTTCCCCGGGCCGCCCCCGCTCCTCCGTGGGCCGTCCCCCGGGAGAGACGTGACGCGCGGCCGCGAGGAGAAGGTCTCCCGAGAGCGCAAGGGAGTCTCGCGATTTTAAAGGTTTATTTATTTTTACCTGGCAACGGAAAACAGGTCGGTTACTCCAAGAAGAGTCTCTCCCCTGCGGTTGGAGTGAGACCCCGCCCTCGGCCGGGGTTCCCTGCAGACAGAGGAGACGGATTCGGAGGGGCCGCAGGTGATGCGTGCTCACCAGAGCGGAAGGAGCACTTCCTTTCTCCCCCCTAAGGGGAATCTAGGAGGACTCCCCTTCCGTCCTTTCCATCCCATCCCCCGTCTCCTCTCACCTGTTCCTTCTCCCCTTCACCTACTACTTTCTTTTCTTTTCTTTTCTTTTTTTTTTTAACTCCCCAAGAAGCTTAAGGTGGATCTGACCTGCCAGACGGGGTGGAGGCGGAGAGAGGGGTGATGCTTCCGGGATTATTGGGTGGGCCTGAGAGACTGGAGTTTACCCTTTCTTCTGTGAACGTGGTAACCCCGGAGGCGGAACTCTTTCTAGAGCCTCTGCAGCCTCCCCTGAGAAAGCCCGGCAGCCTTGGGGAAACCGATGGACGCGGAGGAGAGAGACGCCGTCTCCAGGCGAACACTGTCCTGCCGGTGCGCGTGCACCTTAACAGCTTTGGGGCGCTGGTGCGGAAGTTGGCTGTCGTTTCCCTCCACGCTCCCCTTCCCTCCTTCCTCAGCCAGCCTGTCAGCAGTTCCTAAATGAGGGCTGCAGCAACACGACTTCACTGCTTGGCCTCGGGTCAAGAAGCCTTCAAGGGAAATTTGAATGGGGGAGAAGTTTTCATGTCAAACTGCTGTCTTGGCTGAGGAAGAGGACCAACGCTGGTTTGGAATCGCACCTCCCCACAGAGTGCTTAATGTCCTGTGATGTGAGCTATGTAATGTTGTGTCCTTTTGCTTAGACCAAGATTGTTGAAAACCAGACATACGATGAGCGTCTAGAGGTTAACGACCGTGAAGAGATTGCAAGCATTTATACTCCAACCCCAAGACACAGAGGTAAGAGAAATGAAGAGGAAAGCAGGAAAATGGCTCAGAAAATAAGGTCAGGATGGATTCATGACTGTAGCAGCAAATATTGGCTTTCAGAGCTAAGTTACTTCACTTGCCATTGTTTCTGTTTTCTAACTAGTTAAGGGGGAAGAAAACACAGCCATTCAGGTAGCAGGATCTTCCTCCTACTTGATGGGTGTTCCCCAACACCATTTACTTCATGATATTGCTCTGCTCACAGTCTGCCAGGGGTTCATTATTTGTTTGTTTGATTGTTTGTTTTTAACTTATCAAAACTTCTCAATTTTGAAAATGCCTTTGAATGCACACTATGTGTCAGCCTTATGCTTGGCACTATGTGTACAGTATTAAAAGAGATATTGATCCTGCCATCCTGATGCTTGTAATCATGGGAGACAGATGACAGGTGAATAAACAGACATAATTACCAATGCGTTAAGTGCATTGATAGAGTTCAAGAGTTTGATGTTATGGAGAATGATGGTGAGAGTGGGATCTAGTTTTGGTAGGGTGGTCAGGGAAGACCTAAGGAGGTGACATCTGAGACTGAAAGATGAGAAGGATCCAGACATAGAGGAAAAGTAGGCCAGAGAAAGGGAACAGCAAGTGAAATGTGGAGAGGCTGTAAAGCCAGAAAGAAGTTAAGTTAATTTAGGGACTTGAAAGAGATTAATATATGATATGGAGTGGTATTGGAGTAGGTAGGTAGGAGGTAGGCAGGCAGAGGTAAGCAGGAGGCATAACAAGCAGAGCTTTAAAGGCTGTGCTGCTGTTATATGTGGAATGAATTAAAAGGTCCAAAGGTGAAAGTAGGAAATCAGTTGCAAGGACTTGCATTGGCTGAGCTGAGGTGATAGTGGCTTGGATATGGTGAGGAAGTTGAGGCTAGAGAGAAGAGTCACTAAGACTTGCTAATGAGTTGGATATGGCTATTGAGTTAGGAATCAAGGATGATGTCCAGGTTTGTTTGTTATGGTAGATATATTTAAAAAACAATTTACTTTTTAAATGTACAATTCAGTGGCATTAAATAAAGTCATATTGTTGTGTGAGTGTCTCTACTATATCCTTACTTTTTTATCCTCCTGAACAGAAATTGTACCCATTAAATAACTCCTCATCCCCCTCTACCCCCCAGCCCATATTTTATTCTATTTCATTCTATTCTAGTCTGTTGTGTTGTGTTGTGTTGTGTTGTGTTGTGTTCTGTTCTACTCTACTTTGCCTCTATATCTATTCTAGGTATTGCATAAGTGGAATCATACAATATTTGCTATTTTGTATCTGGCCTATTTTATTGTAATGTTTTCAAGGTTCATCCTTCCTTTTCATGGTTGAATAATATTCCATTGTATGTATAACCACATTTATCCATCCGTCTGTTGATAGATACTTGAGAATTTCTACCTTTGTCAATTGTGAAATAGGTGTACAAGTATCTGATTGACTCCCTGTTTTCAATATTTTGTATTGTATATACATACATATACATATACCTATGTATATGTGTGTGTGTATATATATATGTGTGTATATATATACACACACACACATATATATATATATATATTACGCCTAGACACCTAGGTTTTTGACTCAGGCATGTTTTTAATCTTGCCAGCTATGGACATGATAATTTGTTTTCAGTTTGGGCAATTTAATAAGCTGTAAAATGGGGTTTAATTGGCATTTATTTGATTTAGAAATCATGCCAGTTAATATCTTCTTTCTGGTTACGCTTTTGGAATACTTCTGGTTAACTATTGAGAATATTTTTATTGCTCTTATAAGCACTGATTCAGACATATATATGGGACTATAATTTGCCAGAAGCTGGGTCAGTTCCTTCCATCTAAGGTTTTTTCATTTGATCCTTACAATAGTCCTGAGTGAGAAATATTACTAAACTCATTTAGAGATGGGAATACTGAGACTCAGAGAGGTTAAGTCATTATGTCCAAGAGGTACAGTTGTTTTTCAAACCCAGCCTTCTGACTATAAATCCAGCATTCTTTTTCACTTTACTAATTACTAACCTCATTTTACCATTGCATAAACTAAGGGAAAATTTTATGCTATTTATGTAATGGCAGATAATTAATATAATGTCCAACCCAATACCTTAGGTATAATAATGCTTAGTAAATATATGTTGAATTGAATTGACAGAGCCATGGTATTCATATAAACCCTGTTCCATAAAACAGAGAATAAAATATAAACTAATAATATTTGTCTTTAAAAATCATTTTAACAATAACCTAAAGGGCAAACTTTTTTTCTAAGGACTTCCTCATTCTGCCCATCCTCCTAACAAGACTATGACTGATAAGAGCAGTGATGAGTATGAAGAGGAAAATAATAAGGTGTAGTATAACCCACAGCTTCTTGTGGAATTTCTGCTTTGATTTTTTTAGTAGTTATTTTGAGATGGCACCAGTTTAGTAGTAAACAGTTCTTGAATATTCACCTCCTGTGGCTGGGTACCTTTGAGCTTATGGAGGACAATCAGGAAAAAAGAGCCTTAAGATTTTAACTCTTCCTTCAGGAATAAAGCCTACTATTGCAGTTGACTTTTTGGTGAGGAATTTTATACAATGTAAGCCAGTGCTTTGCAAATTTTACTGGTCATAAGAATCAACTGGGGGTACTTAATTTTTAAAAATGAAGATTCCTAGCCCCCACTCAGAACTACTGAATAAGTTTTGGAAGTAAAAGCCTGGGAATTTATATATTTGGCAAGCACTCCAAGTAAGTCTCATAGTAAAGCAAGTCTGGAATTGTTTGGGCATTTGTTCATTGTCAGTACTAGTGGTACTGTCAATATTTTGTGAAAGGCACTTTATTTTGAAGTCTGAAGACCCAGATGTTACTCTGTTGTTATTCTATGAACCTAGAGAATCACCCTGTTTTAGAAAGAAAGGTGGAAAGATGCCTACAGCTCTAGTCAGAAAGGAACTTGAAGTTGTACATGTGCTCTGCTTAGGAGCCATTGTATTCAGCCTTAGTACATGGTCCAATGGTTACATTTTAGTTGTCCTTCACCAACAAATTTTGAAAACTCAGGTGAAGAAGAATATTTAAAGTAATACAGAAAGCTGTAGTGATACAGACTGTTATAAAAAGCACAAAAGGTAATGTTTTAAGGTAGCCCCACTTCGTGACTACTGTACTGTTTTAACATTTTATGCACAAACCAAATTTTGAGGCATTTGTCTGTGGTATATAAAGTCCTCAGCCTTTAGATCAGGGATTTTGCAAAGCACAACTTTGAAGAAGCAGACAAAAGAAAACAATTTGAGCTCCTAAATTGAGCTCCTGATTTTATATATTTACCCTAAATTTTTCTAGTCTTTATCATCTTGTGGTCAATATTCAAGGCTCATTTATGTTTTTAATTTAGTATGCACCCAGAATCAGAAGAAAGAATCCATTTTTGAATAATCTTTAAATTGACAATATTCTTAAAAACCTCCTTTTGTCAAACTGTTTCCCTGTGAACAAGGGTAATTTTGGCAAGTTTTGAATTTGGAAAGAACACTATAGAAGATTTTTATCAATTACATACCAGTAAGGCTTAGTTATGAGTAAATTCTGCAACTGTATGTCATATGTCACACATATTACAGATTAGTTAAAATGTATCTTTTACTATTTATAATAAATTTGTGTTATGCTTAAAGGAAAATGTGACTGAAAGCAGTTTTTGATGTCCTGCAATGTGTCACAATTTTATGTGCCAATAGCTGTTTTATTGTAAAAGAAACGTTAAAAAATTTTAAAAACTAGAATCAACTATCTGTTAACCTCAATCTAAGCCATATAGCATATGGAAACCAAGCTTTCAAAACCTACCTTTAAAGGGGTCCAATTGGTCATCCTTTAGGTCCCAAGTGAAGGCATGCCACAGGCTCCAGGCCACAGAGGCAAAGACGTGGACCCTTTCCCAACTGCCCTTGCAAGCCCCAAGCGTCACCAGACTCCTTCTCATGGACTTGAGAGGGTGGGATGGTACATAGAGAATCAGAAGCTCAGAAAGGTAGGTTGTAATGCCAATAATAGAAGAAAGACTCTCTTATCTTGAGATACAATATATACTCATTGCATTTCAAAAACTATGGAGGAGGGGAAATATGGATTGGTCAAATACCCACTGAAAAGAATGGAAATAGAAAACCCATAGTTTCTAGAAGTGTTGGTTAGAATTCAGGTATGGAGCTGATTATGAACTTTCTTCCTTTGCTAGTACAAGTAGCTTACTCTGGGCAGTCTTGCAAATTAGAAACTAGATTTCTTATGTGTGACCTTTGTGATTATTAAGATCCCCTAAAGCTTGTCTTTCTTACTTCGCCTTCCCGTATTTCCTCCCAAAATAAGTATTTAGAGTTGCCTTTCTCCAAAAGTTCCTCAGTTTTAGAGTCGAAGCTGACCAGATAGTTTATGCAGAGTTCTTAGGATCTCCTGAGTAATAGGTAAAATAGATATATATTGAATAAAATTTATATCCAGATTTCAAGTTGAGAAATAGAATATTGTTTTAGAAAGTGGGGACCCAGTTTGTAGCTAATCACGAGCAGAAAAAGGTTCTCAAGGCCCTTTTGGGGAGTGCTACTTTGTCTTTCTGGTAATGTGGTGCCAGGTGGGAGGGTATTGGTTAGAACACTAGGAGAATAGTGGGCATAGGTATACTAAATTTCTCTTTATATGGGCCTTTCTGTGCCTACCTTGCCCTGTCACAGGAGAAGAAGACCTCACAGGTGACACCTCAACAGGGCTTTAGTGAAGATGACGTTGATGATAATGAAGATGAAGATGATGATGATGACGACTCATCTGAAACTGACTCTAATGAAGATGATGATGAAGCGCATGGAGCCCCTTTGGAAGGGTGAGGAAAGCCCCCCTGACAAGAAGGAAAGCACCTTCAAAACACTGGACAGGGAAGATACCTGTTAAAAGTGAAATCCCAGCATCTCTTTTGATCTCCTCTATTTAGGATTTTCCGATGTCTCAGAAAGCCAACATAGTGAGTTTTCATTCTTTTCTGGTCCCACTGTCTCATTGAATCCTATGATGTCACTTGTACTCACTGAAACATTTGTGGGTTCAGGGATTTCACAAGGATTTTCTGAGTAAATCTTAAAGATGTCCCCTGACTTCAGGGAGTTCACATTTTGAGAAAAAGAAAATAAATTTATATACATACCAAAGAATTTCTGTTTAGCAAGGAAAACATACATACACAGGAGCATTTCTATTTTAAGCTCAGATCCTTTTTGCACAAGCAGAGAAAAAGCTCTTCAGGAGCCCCACATTGAGACAAAATATTCCTGAATCATGCTTAAGTAAAAATTCTTACCCTGTTCTGGGCCCTGGTATTAGATTAATCATGTCCCACTCCTATAGGTTTTAATCAAAGAGGATTCTAAGGTGCCTCCATTTAAAGTACAATTACTGCTTAAATAAATGATGGTGTAACTAATCAGAATTCTATCTAGCCATTGAAAAAGAATGAGGCAGCCCTGAGCACTGGTAATGAACAACCTCCAAGAGATAACCATTAAATTTTTAAAAGGTGTGGAAGAGTTTGTGCTTTGCTCCCATGGGTATAAAGCAAATATTTCATAGACCATCTCTAGGATACATTAGAAAATAATTATAGTGATTATTTTTGGGAGGGGAAGTTAGTGGCAAGGGGACGGGTGGACGGGAGACAGGACTTTTCAGTGTATACATTTTGTACCTTTTATTTTGTCTCTGTACGTTCTTCATTTATTAAATAAATTAATAAAAATCAAAATAGTCACCTTTGGATTATCCAACTGCTGGTAGACACTAAGTAAATTAGGCAAATATTGAATACCAGACTGACTTTTCATGCTTCTCTATTTACTTCATGATCATATCATGCATCCATAAATTATAATCAGGGGAAATGTAAACTTTCAGTCACCAATCTGTTTCATTCTTTGTTAAACAACTCTCCCTAGAACTACCTTATTATTAATTTTCCAAGTCACTTATACACTTTGCCAATGTTCATTACATTTTACTTAATTATAATTAATGTGCCTTTTTACTGTAAGCATTTCATGTATCAATGCAAGTATTTTTTTACTAACTGTGCAATATTCAACTTGACATATCTAACCATTACTCAGATGTTGGATACTTTGTTTCTAATTTTTTACTTTTATAAATAACAGCAAAAAAAATCATTGTGAAAATTCCTGTTTTCCTTGAGGCAGACTGTTTTCATGCCATAAATTAAAAACTCATTCTATCTTTTCTCTTTATCCCTTTCATTCAAAAAAAGGGAAAACAATTTCTGCTAAATTCTAAAAACTTAAAAATTATGGTTTCTATTTTCTGCAGCGCTGTTCTTTATTGTCAGAGATAAACGAGAGCAAATTATAATAAATTTTGAAGTTACCTTGCAACCACCCAGGAAAGGCAGATGTGGGTAGAGCAGAAACTAGGTAACAGAGTCACATGCCTTGTGGTCAGAGTAACACACAAGCTGAAGCAAGGCTCAGTGACAGCCACTCTTCTCTGGTCACCCGGAGTTACATTTTTCTTTCCCCAGGGCCTATGATCCTGCAGATTATGAGCATTTGCCAGTTTCTGCTGAGATTAAGGAACTCTTCCAGTATATCAGTCGGTAAGTGTTAGGACTTCTCACCATAAGTCTCGGGCCCTACCTTACCCTTTCCTCCTCTAGTCCAAAACGGGGCCATTCTCCTTAGGTTTTAAAGTAAGTTTCTCTGTCTCCACCTTCCCTTGGCAATGTCTTGTAGGTGTACACCTCAGGTGATTGCCCTGGACCACAAACTGAAACCTTTTATTCCTGATTTTATCCCAGCTGTTGGGGATATTGATGCATTCTTAAAGGTACAGTCAGAATATTCTAAAAATGACTTCTTAGGTATTTTCTTCTAACTCCTCTGTTACTCAAGCAGTTTCAGTCATTACCTTGACTAGTATTGGCTAACTTGATATATATTCTTTATTTCATTACAGTCTTTAACCTTGCTCTCCATATTATATTCATTGCTATTAGGTAATACTTGATTATGTCATTATAGGTTAAAAATTTGTCATATATCTGCCTCCTAATTATCCATAACTTCAGCTTTATATTTAAGGTCCCATACATCACGTATGTTTTTTGAAATAGGATTTTAGTACAATATTAATACTAGTAATAATGATGACCCAGAAGAGTTCTTCCTCTTCAGCTCATTGGAAACAAGATATGTGGCCTTTTTACATCCCTGATATTTTTTTTCTCTGTTTTCTTACTTTTCTCTTAACCAGGTCCCACGTCCTGATGGAAAGCCTGACAACCTCGGCCTGTTAGTGTTGGACGAACCTTCTACCAAGCAGTCAGACCCTACAGTGCTTTCACTCTGGTTAACAGAGAATTCCAAACAGCACAGCATCACAGTAAGACACTAGCCTTGAATAAGGCCCCAGCTGGAGAGGGTCAGAGCAGGGGCCTTGCTGGTATTTGTACAGTTGTCTTACTGCCTATTACAAGGGGTGGCTTTGGTTTCAGGACAGCCTGATCTTCTAAATAATAATTTTGTTAAGATATAATTTACCTAACATAAAATTTGCTCATCAACTGTGGCAAGTAATCTTCTGCTATAGACTTAGGAGGTGAATACCCTGTAATCCCCATCCCGTGCTCTTGTTCTATGGTTTTGGTCTATTAATTGCACACAAGTAATACTACTGGGTAACCAGGTGTGAATGTGTTGAGATTTTTAATGTTTAGTATGAAAGGAAAATTCTGAAAGAATATATATAAAAGATACAGTTGCCTAAAAGAAATGCAGAGCTGAAAGCTGAATTTCAAGGGCTTTAGACTTGGCATGTTGTGAGTGTGAGTGTTTGATAAACTTCTTATTCCTGCATAGATGCAGTGTTCTTAGACTTAGTGTAAAACCTTGGTTTATTGGTTTCAATCTAGTGTGGCAAATAGCTCTTACAGAACAAAGCAGTATGTTGGTAGCTGTTAATGGAACAGTGCTAGTCTAGCTTTGTCTTTATAAATAAGAGAAACGAGCTTAGCCATAGAGGTTATGACTATCTGGTTATCATCCCTATAGTAACATGAGCTGGGACTTGGATATACATGGTTTTATTTGATATTTAATGATCTCCCAGATTTTCCAGTCCGGGAACTTTTTGTCCTTGTTTGACGGGTTTGGCTTTTGGGTTTTCATGTTTTTTTTTTTTTTTTTTTGGTGGGTATTTGCCTCATTCCATCCCTGAGCTTTGTGGGTAGACGGATATGGTTGAAAACTATGTTTAAGGTGTTTCTTGTAGTGGAGTTTGCGGTAATAAGTCACTCTTTCCCACTAAAGCGTGACTAAAGCAAGACAAGTTATTAGAAGAATTTTTTTAATCAAAAATTTTAGCTTTGCATTTCATTGCTCTATTTCATGAAATTAACTTGGAGTTGCTCCTAAGTTGTCCATCTACTGCTTTGATTCCTTAGATCTCACCCAATCTTTCACTTTAAGAGAAAACAAGAAACAAGTAATTGTTACAGAGCTCTCTGTATTTTTCAGCTACTCTTTTGTAAGAAGCAGTTTTTCAAATAAAACAATAAAAAAAACTAAATTTTAAAATTCAGTGATTTTTTTAGTATAGTCACAGAGTTGTGCAACCATCACCATCTAAGAACATTTTCATCATTCCAAAAAGAAACTCCATACCCATTAGTAGTCATTCTTTATTCTTTATTCCCTCCTGCTCCTAGACCCTGTTAAGTACTTCATTTCTTTTTTGTAGGTGAATAATATTACACTGTATGGATACACCACATTTTGTTTATCCATTCACCATTTGTTTTGCTTTTATGAGTTATGCTGCCATGAACATGTACAAATTTTTGCGTGGATATATATGTAGTAGTGGAATTGCTGAGCTATGTGGTAACAGTTTAACATTTTGAGGAACTGCCAAACTGTTTTCTCAAGTGGCTGAACCATTTACAATCCCACTTGTGAATGAATGAGAGTTTCAATATCTCAAAATCCTCATCAGCACTTATTATTGTCTTTTTAATCCTAGCCATCCTAGTAGGTGCGAAATGGTATCTCATTGTGATCAGTTCTATACTATTGATCTGCCCCTTTCCCATGGCTCTGGAAAATTTTATCAGGATTTTCTATAATCTTCATTTGGCTGCTGTCTCGCTTCCCTTTGCATCAACTACTTTGTATATGAAAAAGCAGCATATAATGAGTCACTGTAGAAACGAGAGCTACTTCAGTGCTATCAGCCAGGCTTTCCCCTTGTTTTTCTAGCAACATCTGAAAGTAAAGAGCCTGGAATATGCGGAAAAGAATTCAAAAGCCATTGACACATGGATTGAGAGCGTCTCTGAGCTGTATCGTTCTAAGCCCCCCGCGACTGTGCACTATACCATGTAAGAAATACCACATTCTTCACCACAGTAACCCATGGTAACCTTTACGACCTGTGAATCCATTGCTTCTGAGGGCCCGAAGGCTGAGACATATTTAATCAACCTGAGGTCCTATGGATCCCAGCAGCTACTGGCTAAGATTGCAGACATAAAGATTGTAATTTATCTGCTATTACTTAGCCAGACCCTGGATAAGTTTGGTCTGCCATCTGTGTTCTTCTGAAATCCTCATGTGTCAGACTGAGATCCTTCCTTCATCCCAAGTATCCTGATCCAGTGGTTGCTGATGTTACTTGTCCATGTTTTTTATGTTTACCTCTGTATTTTTAGGCCCATGCCTGATATTGACACGCTGATGCAGGAATGGTCCCCAGAGTTTGAAGAGGTTTTGGGCAAGGTGAGTGGAAGGTAGTAGGAGCTAAATAAGTATGTCATTTCCTCTAAGGCCCAGTGTTTTTTCCTATATTATTATCATTATTAATTTATTAATTGAAGTATAAAACACAATCATAAATGTATACATGTTGATTAATTTTCACCTGCTGAACATGACTAAGTCAACACAGTAGATCAAAAAACAGAACATTGCTGACATCCAAGAAGCCTCCTCATGCTCTCACCTCCCAATATAACTTCTGTCCTGGTTTCTAACATCATAGATTAATTTTGCCTAGTTTGTATTTTATTGAAATGTAATTGTACTCTTTTTTGTCTTTTTTCTTTTGTTCATCTATGTTGTTCATCCATATGGATATTTATCCATCTTGTTTCATACATTGTGGTTGTACATTTGTTCCCATTACTGTATGGTGTTCCATTGTTTGAATATGTGACTATTTATCCATTCTATGGTAGTCATTTGAGTTCCAGTTTGGTGTTATTACAAATTACTATGTATTATTACTATAATATTTCTACGAACATTTTAACACATGACTTTGGTGAACATGTGTACTTCCTATATTACTTTAGACTCCATCTTTTTCACAGAGATATTTATGCTAGTCTGAGAAGCTGATGTCTTATTTATAATTACTCTAAATTTAAAAAAGAATAAATTTAATAGGAAATTGGTAAGATATTTTTGGAAAACAAATTATAAATCTTTAATGAAGGGCAGACACAAGATCTGAGTGAATGAGGAGTCAAGCCATGTTTGTAGGTAGGAACATTCAATCTCATAGCACTGTTAATCCTCCTCAATTTACTGTGTAAGTGTAATGCTATTTCAATTAGGATTTTAACTGCATTTTTTTAGAAATTGAAAATTTGGTAATAAAGTTTATTTGAATCAACTTTTAAGATGAATCATGAAAATTTTCAGGGAAAATAATGGAGGTCATGCCCTCTCAGATATAAGAAACACATTATAAAGCAATAGTAAATAAATAATATATTGGCATAGGAATAGAAATAGAAATAGATCAGCAGCACATAACAATACAAAAATGAACCATACATATGTGGGATTTGATGTATAAGAAAGGTACTATTTTAAATGATTGAATTGTGATGAAATGATTGACTAGTCATTTGAAAAAAATTTAAATTAAGTCTATACCTCAACTGTATGCATGTGTAAATTTCAAATGAATTAAAGAGTTAATGTAAAAATAAACCTATTTAGTTCTATTTGAAGTTCCATTCAAGAAGGCGGAGTAGGTTAATGCTGTACTTACTTCCTCACAACCACATCAAAATTACTACTAAACAACAGAACAGCCGTCATTGACAGTCTCCTAAAGTCTAGCTGAACAGAACTCCTACAACAGGGGACATACAGAAGAGACCACCTTGAGACTGGTAGGAGGGACAGATGTGTAATGGGCTGGTCCTATACCTGCCCATGGCAGTTGAGCATTGGGGGAGATATCTTAGCTGAGGAGGTCTCCCTGGAGGAGCAAGGGGTCTTAGCCTCCCACTGGGTTCTCAAGCCTAGGGTTCCAGTACCAGGAAGAGACGTTGCCATAATCACTGGCTGTAGAAACCAGTGGAGATTGTAGTTGAGTAAGATAGGGGGCAGCTGAAATTGCAGACATTCCTTTTAAGGGGCCTGTGTGCAGACTTACTTGCTGATGGACTCACTTGCTCTGAGCTCTAGTGCTTGGGCAGCTGCTCAAAGAGTTCCAGGGATATGTAAGGAGGAATTGAATTATCTGGCTTCAGAGTGAGGACTGGAGGGACAGCTTTCTCCCAGACAAAAATGCTGGCAGAATCCATTCTTTGTTTTGCTGAGCCCTCCCCCATCCCAGAATGCAGATGCAGGTGTCACCATATCTGAGTCTCCATCAACCTGGCTTACACTGGTTACCCTGCCCTGGTGATTCCCTGAGATTCTGCCTCACCCAACTTGCAGGGCTCACACAAGCTGCCTCCAGTGGCTTCTCCATACAAATGGCTTGTCTTGCTGCGGACTTTGCTAAAATCTCTCAAAACCCAGGCAAGCAACATCTGGCTTCAGCATGCTCTGTACCTCTTGCTGGGCAGCCCCATGCCTGGCACTACTGACAGCCGGCCTCAGTTTGCAGCTTGGCTTCTCAAGTTACCTCTAAGCCCAGCACCTGGTGGCCATCTGTGGATTCCTTGCTTACTCTTTCCAGGTGGCCCCAGGCAGGACACAGGCTGCCACTGAACCTGGCCCTGGCCCTGGGGCCGGTATACCTAGTAGCTGGCTTCTGACCAAGCTGGGGATGCTTCTGAGGACAACATACCTAAAGGGTGGACTGGGCAGGCACCAGAGAACAGCTAAGTGAATCTTGTTCTGTAGGGTAAGCCCTTTACTGGCCAGTCCTCACACCCATCAGACCAAGGGTCAGTCCCTCCCATTGATGTGCAAACAACAATTAAGTCTCAACTACAACAGGAGGGCACACACAACATATCCAGGGACAGACCTGGAGCACTCAGCTTAGGTGACCAAGGATGACTGCACCACTAGGCCCCATAGGACACCTACGTAAGGCTGCTCTATTAATACTGGAAGACATAGCAGCCCTACCTAATACATAGAAATAAACACAAGGAGGCAGCCAAAGTGGGACAAAGAAACATGTCTCAAATGAAAACAACAGAGCTCCAGAAAAAAAAAAAAAAAACTAAACAAAATGGAGACAAGCAATCTATCAGATGCAGAGTTCAAAACACTGGCTATAAGGATGCTCAATGAATTTAGGAGAAGAGTAGATGAACTCAGATCTTCAACAGAGGAAACATAAAATGGAGATAGAAAACATAAAAAAAGAATGAGTCAGAAATGAAGAATACAAAATGAAGACTACCTTAGAAGGAATCAAGAGTAGATTAGACGAAACAGAGGATTGAATCAGCAATTTAATAGATAAGGCTGCAGAAAATACCCAATCAGAACAACAAGAAAAAAGAATTTAAAAAGTGAGGCTAGTTTAAGAGGCCTTTGGGACAACATCAAGTGAACCACCATTCTGTTATAGGGGTACCAGAAGGAGAAGAAAGTGCAAGGAATTGAAAACCTATATCAAGAAATAATGATGGAAAACTTTCCTAACTTGGTAAAGGAAGTAGACATACAAGCCCAGGAAGTGCAGAAAGTCCCAAACAGGATGAATTCAAAAAAGCCCACACCAGGACATATCCTAATTAAAATGCCAAAGGTTAAAGACAAAGAAAGAATCTTAAAAGCAGCAAGAGAAAAAGCAATTAGTTACCTTCAAGGAAACTCTCATAAGACTGTCAGCTGATTTCTCAGCAGAAACTTTGCAGGCCAGAAGAGATTGGCAGGAAATAGTCAAAGTGATGAAAAGCAAGGACCTGCAACTAAGATTACTCTTCACTGCAAAGCTACCATTTAGAATTGAAGGACAGGTAAAGAGCTTCTCAGACAAGAAAAAGCTAACGGAGTTTGTCACCACCAAACCAGTATTACAGGAAATATTTGAGGGGCTTCTTTAAAAAGAATAAAGAAAAAACAAAGATTAAAAAATATGAATAATAAAATGGCAATAACATTTATCAACAGTCTCTTTAAATGAAAAAGGATTAAGTGCTCCAATCAAAAGATATAGGGTGGCTGAATGGATAAGAAAATAAGACCCTTACATATGCTACTTACAAGAGACTCACTTCAGATCAAAAGACACATACAGACTGAAAGTAAAGGGTTAGAAAAAGGTATTTCTTGAAAATGGAAATGAAAAGTAAATATCTGGGGTAGCAATATTTATAGCAGACAAAATAGATTTTAAAACAAAGGCTATAATGAGACAATGAAGGACTTAGAAATTTCACTTCTGGTATTTATCCAAAGGAACCCAAGGTACTACTTTGAAGGGACACATGCATCCATATGGTAATTGCTGCATTATTTATAATAGCCAAGCTACAGAGGCAACCTAGGTGTCCATAAATGGACGAATGGATAAAGAAGAGGTGGCACATATATACAATGGAATATTATTCAGCCATAAACAAAGAATGACATCTTCCACCTGCAACAACATGAACCTAGAGGGTATTATGCTGAGTGGAGTTAAGTCAGATGGAGAAAAAACACTTCTGGAAACTAGAATTCTGAGATCAAGTTGTTAGCAGAGTTGTTTTTTTCTAGACTCTCTCTTCTTAGCTGTCTTCTTGTGTCTTTACATGGTCTTCCCTACATATGTGCCTGTGTCTTAATCTCTTTTTATAAGGTTACTAGTCATACTAGATTAGGGTCCACCCTAATGACTTCATTTTAACTTAATTGTCTCCTTTAAAACCTTATCTTCAAATACACATTCTGAGGTACTAGGGATTAGAACTTCACCATACAGATTTTGACGGAACACCACTTAGCAGATAATACATATGTGTTATACAAGAGCTCTTTTTCTTTAGAGAGAGAGAGAGAGTTCAGTCTTGACCTTAGTCCATTTCATGCCCCTCCTAGGTGAGCCTGCCCACGGCGGAGATTGATTGTAGCCTGGCAGAGTATATTGACATGATCTGTGGTAAGCTCTTCCATGCCTTCCTTTCCCTTCTCTTAATAAACAGCCTCTGGGCTTTTGAAAAGTCTTGTTTACCCTGGGTAACATCTTGAGTTACAGGCTACATTTTAAGCCATTTGTGCTGTTGGCAACAGTCAAGGGTGGTGTTTGGGCTTATGTGACTACTTGGCAGGTATTTAGTCCTCAAAGCCGTGGTAACACATCCCATCTAGGAAGGGGATTGGCTCTCCTAAGTAGAAATGCCCCAAAAGTCCTAGAATTTTATTTGGTTCTGCTTATGGGAATTCTCGATTTCAGCCATCCTGGACATCCCTATCTACAAGAATCGGATTCAGTCCCTCCACCTGCTTTTTTCCCTCTACTTGGAATTTAAGAACTCACAGGTAAGACTAGCATTAGAGATTGATTTACGTTGTAATGAGAATTGCTGCAGTCTCCATTGCGGTGTCCCATGACAATGGAGGATGTCTTTGCTGGGAGTTACCATTACCCTTCTCCATAATAAGAGAGCTGCAAAACATTCAGGGGTGGGGCTTTTTAAAGGAAGGGGAAGTAGAGGAGATGTAAACCTTAGATGAGGTTAGGTAAGGATCTACAGAGGACACTCATTCTTACAGGAGAACCAAGTGGCCTAAGGAATGGAAGCAGGAAGAAAGAGGGGGTTCATTTTTGAAGGAGGTAGGATAAATTTTTAGCTATTTCTCAAGACAACACTAGGAATTGTTTTGGAAGTAGGATTGGGAGAAAACTGGAATTTAAGGATTATAAAGAGGTTAGTTCTTGCTGAAATGTATATCCCAAATAATCCATGTTCCGTCTCTTTCCTCACAGCATTTTAAAGCTCTAGCTGAAGGCAGGAAAGCATTCACCCCTCCATCCAACTCCACCTCCCAAGCTGGAGATGCAGAGACATTAACCTTCAGCTGAGACACCCCCCAGGTCACACTGTTTGAAGGCTGAGATGGCCCCTCTACCCAGCTGAGAAGGAGAGATGGTTATCGGTCACTTGGCATCCTTGCCTTGACTCAGGGACAGTGCATATCCTACCCTCTCTGCCAGAAAGTGCTGCACATGTTCATTAAATGGTTTCTGCTTGTCTCAGATTTCCCTCCCATGGGAATTATGCATTCTACCCACTAGAGATTTGAGGTAGAAGAATTGGAATTTCTGGAATCCCAGGGTGCTTGAGTTAGGAGGAAAGTTTAAAAGATGTTCTTTGTGCATTAGCAATGGAATTGTTTTCATTCATTCTTAAAGTTACTTGGCAAAAATTTTAAATAAAGTGCTCTTTCAGGTTATCTTGCTGCTCTATACTATGAAAGAGAAAAGGCAGACTCAGCATAAGGCAGAGAGAAGGAACTTTGCCTAGGAATAGACCTTAAGTGATTAACAGTTTAAACAAATCAACTTTTTGAAATAAAATCAAACACCATTCCTCCAAGGTTGGCAGTCGAGGGAGTCATTTTTCTCCTGGAACTTATTTTTTTTGGAGGTCTCTCACCAACTAATGCTGCCTGCCGTACAGGCTACCTCTCTGTCTAGCTTTAGACCTGCCTGGTTGTGGCCAGGGAGTCTAGCTATTGCAGTAATCCAGGTGAGAGATAATTGTGCCTTTGATTAGGGTGGGAGTGGTGGTAGTAGTACACATGGACAGATTTGAGAAATATTTTGGAGGTTATATCATCCAAGCTCCAGTCAGGAAATCAGAAACCAGGTTAGTTACTTCTGACAAAGGGAGGTAATGGGAAATTGGGTACAAAAGGGTTGGAAGGGCTGAAGAAATGAAAGGGAGAGTGGAGGATACTGAAGGAATGGAGGGTTAAAGGCATGGTATCCACTGCGGGTGCGGAAGCTGAAGGAGTACTATGGTGGTCTTACATGGCTGAGGAGGTGCCACACAGGTTCTTTGCAGACCCTCACCCTCACTACTACAGCACTGAGAGCCGTGGCCGGTGCTTCCTTTCACCCACCTTCTCATATCTTGCTGGTGCCTCCTATCAGCAGAAATTAACAGCTGGCAAGGGAATCTGGAAAATCCAGTAGAATAACAGTTTATAGAAGGGAGGGTGTGGGGCTGAGATTCACAGATAAGTAACCACTACAGGTAGAACCAACAACACTTGGTGATAGATTGGGTGTTGGGGTTGGAAAGAAAGAGATCAAGGATTACTTCCAGGTTTTAGTTTGAAGGACTGAATGGATAATGGAGCTAAAGGGGTGAAAGTGGGGCAAGAATTGATTGGAGGAAAACATTACATTAAAATGCTATACTGTCAGTCTAATATACATGATAAACACGTACATGGGAGAGGAATCATTTCTTACTGACTCTTAAACCAACTATAATGTTCATATTATGCTTGAACTTGAATAGGAACATTTGAGCTCAGGCCTTACTCTGACACCATATTGGGACTAGGTGCTCTACTCAAATGGGTTCCATTAATGCTCACATTTAACTCACAGGGGAAAAAGAGGCCAAATGTGATATGAACTCAAATTCTCCATTAGGTTTTCAGGGAATAATCAGACTGACTGCTATGGCTAGAGCTGAGACTCAGCACTAATAAATATAGTAGATTCTTGTTACTCATGGTAGTTATGTTCTATAAAGTCAGCATGAACACTGAATTAGCAAATACTGAACCACTGCTCCTAGGGGAAATACAAGGTTAGGTTCTTATGTGCCTCTGGTCATAACATTTTAATCAGCCATTGACTCATTGAACTCGCAGCCCTTGGCACTATACATCATTCCACGGTGAGGCTTATCTAACGCACTTTCTGACTAAGGCACATCATAGCTGTTAAACTTAGGAACACTAGACAGCACCTCAGCACTATGCTTGGGAGCCTTTTTATACAGTGAAAGCACCACCAACAAGCAAAACCCATGACATTAAATAGATCCTGAAAAGGGTAGTTGTTTACAGAGTAAGAACTGAAGCCATAGGCAGAATGTCACCTTATTCAGCCTTGGCTGGGTAGGTAGCTATTTGGTAACAACTCTAATTTTCAATTGCTCTGATTTTGTTTGCAAACAATTATAAAAGCATTTAAATAAATTTTAGTAAGTGAATTCACAAATATGGAATCCTGTCTAAGTTACTGGTTAATGCGTGGGCCTTTTAGCTTTTCCCTCTACTTAAACACATCTACTGTAGCTCTCCAGTGATCATCTTCAGTCACTTTTCATTATGGGCTTCTCTCTCCAACAATCTGTAGTTACTCTCTTTTGGCTACTTGTTCTGTGGCCCTAGAAAAAATCAGTTACCTTCTACAGCTCAGTTAATCTAGCTATGAATCTGTTATAAAAAACACTAACTTAACTCTTATTCTTGTCCTGTGGGTAAAAATATGTGAAACCATTAAGTGCCACAAAATGTAAGATATAATAATTATATTATTAAGTATAAATGTTCAACTTGGGCTTTTAGACTTTCCATTTGGCTACTTTCTTTCTACCCCCAAAGTCCTCATTTTCCATAATTCCCCACTGTAAACTGCAAAAACAGACTGCTTGCCATGCTGTACATGACTCATGGGTTCCCTCTGCTAACTAAACCTTTATGCAGGCTCTTTCCCTTGCTTGAAGTGTCCCTCACTTCACCTGATACTACATCCTCAACACTTCTAAATAAACAAATATTAAACACAAATACGTACATCTTCATTCCTTCCTTTAACCTTATTTACTAAAGTTATAGTATAGGAATAAAAAAATGATATAAACCATCAAGGACAGATAGTAAGAAAGCCAATTACTGTAGACTAGATAGCAGTACAACTTTGGAAGATGGCCAAGTAGCAACTGATCTAGTCAGGGGAGGTGGGGAAAAGCCTGCAATTGGACTACCGTGGAGGAGAGGAATAGAGAAACTGATAAGTAAGCCATTTGACATTGCAGAACCATGGAAAGGATCAGGAATTAAAAGTGCCAGACATTTCTGATGGCATATGTCCAGGGTAGGGCTGAAAACAGGTGGATTGGTTGATGGTTTGTAGAAAGATTGAAACTTCCCCACTTGTGCTGCCTACCTCCTTACCCCAACAGAAGAGATTCATTACTTTTGAATCAAGGAGGCTCTGGACATGAGAACATCAAGCAGCTATGAGGACAGAAATAAGGGGACATATTTAAAATAAGAGAATAAAATAAAGAAATGAGCAGTGAGACCCTCAGCCCTCTTCTAGGCTTATACCTCTGAAGCAGAATAATGGAAGAGCCTTCTCTTGGGGAACTGATCCACCAAAGAGAAAAGACTTAGCAGATACTGACAGTCTTTAAGCAAATATTCAGCTTCCTTTCTGTCCATCAACTTCCAGTCAGCTTTCTGGTATCTCATTCTTGTGTGTGTGTGTGTGTGTGTGTGCATGCATGTTTGCAACTCTCATTCTTTAGTATGAATGTATAGTCAAGACATCAGCAGAAATTTGAAGAATGCCCGAAAAATAGACTAAAACCAATAAAAGAAATCAGAGAAATAAAAAAGTAATTACGACTTAACTATTTCATATTATAACACAATATAATGTTGTATAATTATTAAATATGTAATATAAACATTTACATTATAATATTCATTGAGCAGCAGCTGTCACACTTGTTTGTACATTAGAATCAACTGGGGATTTTAAAACTCCCATCCTTGCCACTCCCTCCACTTTGGTTACAACCATCACCTGGTTCTCTATATCTATGGGTCTTTTACTGTTTTGATTTATTTATTTTTTTTGTTTTTTGTATTTTTTTTAGATTCCACATATAACTGCTACCATATGGTATTTGTCTTTCTCTGTCTGACTTATTTCATTTATAATACTTTCATGTTGTCACAAGTGGCAAGATTTCATTTCTTTTTTTATGGCTGAGTAATATTCCATTGTAGATATGTACCACCTCTTCTTTATTCATTTATCTGTTGATGGGCATCTAGGTTCCTTCCATAGCTTGGCTATTACTAGTAATACTACAATAAACATGGGAGTGCAGATATATTTTTGAATTAGTGTTTTTGTTTTCTTTGGATGAATACCCAGAAGTGGAATTGTGGAATGATATGGCAACTCTATTTTTAATTTTTGAGGGGAATCTCCATACAGTTTTCCATAGTGGCTACACTAATTTACAGTCCTATTAACAGTGTATAAGTTCCCTCTTCTCCACATCAGCACTTGTTTGTTGATTTATTGATGGTAGCCATTCTGACAGCTGTATGGTGACATCTCATTGTGGTTTTAATTTGCATTTTCCTGATTTGTGATGCTGAGTACCTTTTTCTGTCTTTTGGCCATCTGTATGTCCTCTATGGAGAAATGTCTATTCAGCTCCTCTGCCCATTTTTTAATTGAATTGTTTGTGGGGTTTTTTTGGTGTTCAGTTATATAAGTTCTTTATATATTTGGATAGTAATCCTTTTTCAGATGAATCCTGTGCAAAGATCTTCTCCCATTCAGTAAGTTATCTTTCCTTTTTGATGATGATTCAACTGACTAATTAATTAAACTACAATTTCTGGAAGTAGAATATAGGAAGTTGTGTTTTTTTTTTAAACTTTTCAGATTATTTCAATACACAGACAAATTTGTTACAGAGAGTTAAGAAGATTCCACATCCAGGATATAAGATTAGGAAACTTACAAAAGGAACATGAAATATAGCAAGAAGTTAGAACAATTATAAACATTTACACACCTAATAACAGACCTTCACAAAATACAAAGCAAAAGTTGACAGAATTGAAGGGAGAAATAGATACAGTTTTACAATAAGAGCTGAACACTTCAGTATCCCACTCTCAATAATGAATAGAATGACCAGACACAAGATATGTAAAGAAATAGAGAACTTGACAACACAATAAACAATTACATCTAACAAACACATACAAAACACTCCACCCATTACACATTCTTCTCAAGTGAACGTAGGACATTTTCCAGGATAAAACATGTTAGGTTGCAAATTAAGTCTCTGTAGATTTAAATAGATATACAAAGTATTGTCTCAGACCACAGTGAATGAAGTTAGAAATCAACAGAAGGAAAATTTAAAAATCCACAAATTTGTGGAAATTGAAAAATATACTCTTAATGAGTCAAAGAAGAAAGAAATTAGAAAATACTTAGCTATAAATAAAAACAAAACTACAACATACCAAAACTTAATGGATGCAGCAAAAGCAGTGCTCAGACGGTAATTTATAGCTATAAATGGTTACATTAAGAAAAAAAATTCTCAATCTAACTTTACAACGTAAGACCTAGAAACAGGAAGAATAAACTAAACCCAAAGCTAGCAGAAAAATGGAAATAATAAAGCTTAAGGCAGATGTAAATAAAATAGGTGACAGAAAAACAATAGAGAAAATTGACAAAACCAAAAGCTGGTTCTTCAAACAGATGAACAAATTTGAAAAGCCTTTAGCCAATTGTCTAAGAAATAAAGAGAAGACTCAAATAACTAAAATCAGAAATAAAAGTGGGGATGTTACTATCAATTCTACAGAAATAAAATGAATTAGGGAGTACTATGAACAACTATAGACAACAACTTGGATAACGTAGATGAAAAGGACAAAATCCTAGAAACACAAAACCTACCACAACTGATGAAGTGGAACATTTGAAAGACCTGGAACTAGTAAGGAGATGAAATCATTAATCAAAATTTAAAAATCAAAGTACAATATACATAAAATGACATTCACCATTTAACCACTTTTAACATACACTTTGTTAAGTCCACTCACATGGTTGTGCAGGCATCACCACCATTACCGTTATCTAGCTTCAGAAAACCTTTTCATCATCCCAAACTGAAACTATACCCATTAAACAATAACTCCTGCCTCCCCTTCCCCCTCCATCCAGCTCCTGGTAACTTTTGTCTCCTGTCTATGAATTTGCCCATTCCAGGTACCATGTAAGTGGAATCAGACAGAATTTGTCTTTTTGTATCTGGCCTGTTTTTCCTAGCATGTTTTCAAAGGGCAACCATGTTGTAGTGTGTGTCAGAATTTCCTTCCTTTTTAAAAGGCTGAGTAATAGTCCAGTGTATATATGTACTATATTATCTTTATCCATTCACCTGTTATGGATGTTTGGGTTTATTTCCACCTTTTGGCTATTGCAAATAATACTGCTATTAATAATGATGTACAAATAACTGTTTGAGTCCCTGTTTTCAGTTCTTTTGGGAATTGCTGGATCATTAGCTTTAACTTTGGGAGAAGCTGCAATACTGTATTCCACAGTGGCTGCACCATTTTAAATACCCACCAGCAATGTGCTAAGCTGAACATTAATATTTACAAGTTCATATTAAAGTCTGTTGTGTCTGGAGGAATTCGGTAAAACATAGTCTAGGAGGGAAAATGCAACCAGAGCTATGTCTACCCAAATGTTGGACAGCTGTACATCCCAGCTCAAAGTAACAAGCAACCTGCCTATTATCAGAGGATAAAGATTTAAGATTTACTATACCGAAGTATATTAAAAATTGGTGTTCTTTCCCAGGAAAAAGATAACTGTCATGTCAGGAGCATTAGTAGTGCTGAAAATTCCACGATCCTCAGAAAGACTGAAAAAGCTTTCAGAATATGAAAGGGACTAGATCAGGGATCCCCTCCCAATACTTTACTATGAAAATTGTCAAATAAAAGGATTTTGGAAGAAATATACAATGAACCTTTACATACCTACCATCTAAATCCTACATTTAACATCCTGCTACATTTACTTTGTGTCCAATCCACTCCTCTATCCATTCATCAATCATTTTGGTTTTTGATATATTTCAAAATAAGTTGCAGAGATCAGTGCACTTCACCCCTAACCACTAGCATGCATATAAGTAACTAGAACTCAGTATTTATTTATGTTTCTTAAGTGAAATTTATACATAGTGAAATGTAGAAATCAAATTATCATTTGATTTTTTGAACAAGAAATTTGAGATAGAATTCACATCATAAAGTTCACCCTTGAAAAGTGTACAATTCAGTGGTTTTTGGTCTATTTACAAAGCTGAGCATTGATCACCAGAACATTTTCATCACCCCCAATAGAAACCCCATCTTCATTAGAAGTCACTCTATTCTGCCCTCCCTCTATTCCCTGGAAATCACTAATCCACTGTTTCTGGATGTTCTTATTCTGGGTATTTCGTATAAATGGAGTCACAGAATATTCAGTCTTTAGGATTTGGCTTCTTTCACTTAGTGTAGTGTTTTCAAGGTTCATCATGTTGTAATTTGATGGGCTTTGACCTGCATAATAAACAAGTTTTTAAATCTGCATTTTTCCAGGAGAAAAAGTTAACTTTTTTCAAATTCTCCAGGGAGTTCATAACTCAGTAAAGGTAAAAGGAATCTCATATCAAGGGACATATATGGAGAATTGGGATACTAATTTGAAAGTCCACTCCTTAGCAAACTCTAGCAAGGATGGGAGATTTGCCAGAAGAGCAAACCTTTCTGCTAAAGTAAGACCTCCAGTGCAGCTAAGAGGAAAGCACACAGGGCTCTTAGCCAAAGAACCATCAAGGAAGCGGCTCTAGGGCCTCCCAAAGGGGGAGCAGTGGATGAGAAGGTCAAAAGAATTGACAGCAGGGCACCCTGGTTCTTAAAGTTTCTGGCGCCATGAAGGAGATACAAGCAAAATCAGTAGAGGCTTGAACAACGTTGCTCTCAGGAGGCTGGGGCAGCCTTAGCCATTCCCATGGAGGAAAATACTGAACAAGAGAGGCAAGGGAAAGATGTGGCTGGAAAACCCACAGCTATGCAAGCTAAGCCAAGCTGTCACTGAAAAAAGGTATTAAGTATGCCTTTGTGATCCCCTAGAAAAAATTATTTGTTGAAAATCACAGCCATCTCTATTCCAGTCAGGGCAAAGAGGCTCAGTGTGGCTT
Source organism: Cynopterus sphinx (assembly GCA_030015415.1). Lineage (NCBI taxonomy): Eukaryota > Metazoa > Chordata > Mammalia > Chiroptera > Pteropodidae > Cynopterus > Cynopterus sphinx. The sequence continues at coordinate 34,545,346 of CM057390.1, read as the reverse complement.
CGCCACAGTCTGGAATGGGGAGAGTCTGCCAAGTGACATTGACCAAGGTAGACTCAGTAGCTAGTTATATCTATGATTGCCACCAGGCACTCCCGAAGTAGAAAACACCATCTCTGCCACTGGGAGGAGTGCGATTAAATAATAATATTTATATTTAAACTAAAAGATCTGAAGGAAAATGTTAAGACTCAACATGTTGAGTGGTGGGTAATACAGGTGTTTGCTGTATTTTCTCTACTGTGTGATCTAAAGATTTCATTAAGAAACGTATTTGAAAGACTGAAACACATGTAACATTCACTCAGTCAAGTTAATTGAACTTACTGTGTGCTCAGTACTGCCCTAGGCAGTAACATGAGAAAAATTACAAAAAAAGATAACGAGGGAAAAATATACTCTGCACTCTTACTAATTTGCAGTCATTTCATGTTGCTTTGTTAAGTGTTCTTAGGTCTTTGGGGGTATGTGGTCTTCCCCTTTCCCCATGCCCCCTAAAGCTTCTGGCACTGTTGAATTATGTGCCAACATGACCATCCCCTGAGTAACAGAGGAGTGTGGGGTAGGAAGAGTGGCTTCCTATTGATAGTGCAGTCAAGGGTTGGCGAGGGCTAGGGTGCCATAGCAGGGGAGACATGTTGAGGAGGAACTCATCACCTTGGAGGGTTCAGGGCACTCAATGAATCCCAGGAAGGCCAGACTTGAGGAAGCCCAAAGAGAGGGCCTTAGGGGATGTGCTCAAAGCATTAACACTAAGAAAATGAAGCACAGCTACATGCGCTCCTGGATACCACCAAACTTCTCACATCCCTCTTTTCCTCCTGATCTTTGCTAACACAAGGCACTAGCACCACCAGAGGCCAGGCCAAAGGGGAAGTCTGGTGCGCAGTGAAGAAGTGGAGAAGGTCCAACATATAACTCATGATGCCCAAAATACGGCAGGATAGAGGCAGCAGAGAAAGGGCAGAGGTATGCAGCAGAAGGGGCTACTTTGTGCTTAGCCTAAGACTCTGGTACAGGGGTTTGGTTCTATACAGCTAGCAGGGTCCTCAATTTTCCCCAAGGGAATGAAGCTGCACAACATGGGAAGAAATCCAAGCCATGCAGGGACCGCCTCGGTCCCATACCAGGCTTGCCCCCAGACCTACTGTGTCACATGCTTTGGAGTACTGGCATAGGGCACAGAGCAGGCTCAAGCCAACAAGGCTGTGACACGCTTAGATGCCAGATGAACTGTGAACGTACTGGGCAAAGAGCTCTTTCTGCCTGGACATGGGCATTACATATGGGTCCCCAACCTGAGTTAGAACAAGGGCTTAGGTCCAGCCAGCAGCCTTGCAAAGGACATTTGTGCCCCTGAGGGTCAGATCCCAATGAAATCATCATGTGGATGACAGAAAGGGCACCCCAGCCAGGGGGCAAGCAAAAGTGGCAGTGCTAATGGCCTCTTCTAACTGGAAACATGGCCAGGCAAAAGAAAGAAGCCTTGGAGGAGTAGGAGGGTGCCCAGGGGCCACAGCATCCTCTGTCTCATTCTCAGTTCAGAGACAGATCTCATCACTGCTCACCCTGGACACTCGATAGCTATAGCCCAGCACTAGGTTGCAGGTGAAACTTCAAGGTCAGAGATGCCCAGGAGTCTCAGTAACCCTCATCCTTGGAAGTTGAGAGACCACCCTGCCCCTGGGGACTCAGAGGTACAAGTACCAGAACTAGGGGACAGAAGAGGAGGGTACCTCAGCTGGTGAGGAGTCCGCCAGGCTCTAGGTCCAAAAGTTCTGTCCAGCTGTTGTTCCAAGCCATCTGTTGGTCTGCTGGTTTCTCTGTTGGGTGACAAAGGGTGGTGTCCAGGACAAGGAGTGTGCCTGATGAGGCAAGATGTCTCTTTTTTTAAATCAAAGGCCCCTTTGAAGACAATACAGGGACAAACAGAGTGTCCTGGAAGTACCTCGGGAATCTGGAGTGAGGTTGTTGAGCTGAAGGTTGGACAGGAGGGACATGTTCTCCTGTGGCACGTACACACTGTTGAGCTTCAGGTTGTTGGAGTCACTACAGGGAAGACAAAGCTTGGGATACGTCCTGGCTCCAGCAGGCAGGTTCCTGCTTTCAGGCCTGTTCCAGAACTACCAGCAACTGCAGATTCCCACCTGCCCCCATGCTGCATCTCCATTCAGCCCATCCACCCAACCCAGAAAGAGTTACCTAGAGATCAGAGATGGGCACCAGAAGGGGCTCAAGGAGAAAGAAATCATGCCATTGTTCTCAACGTACCTACTCACTCTGGGCTCTGCTCCACTTGCCCTTTAGACCAGGATCCTCAGGCAAGGGGTCTCTCAAGTGCCCAGAACTAGCTCTGGGACCAGCGTGCTATTCCTGGTGCCCAACCTGCCATCTGGGATGCATGTGATTACCCATGGCTACACCTTGGGGCACTTGCTCTGCCCAGCCTTCCTTACTGCCCTGTTGCTCATCCCAACTTCATCTCACCTCCCCTAGCCACCCTCTGCCTCCCACTGCTTTGGCCCTACCTTTGGTCTTCTTCTCATTCCTGAAGACCAGGTAGGCCACCAAGGAGCTAAATGCCACCAGGATTTCCAGGGAAAGCCACAATGATGCCAAGTAGAGGCACTTCCATCCAAGTGACTAGGAGTCCTGCAAATGGGTAGGGCCCCAGCTCTGAGATGCCCAAGGTGGCTGGGACAACTCATTCACCCAAAGCCTCACCCAAAGGGCAACAAATCCTCTTATTTCTGTACTGAGATTCCACACTCACTGGAGGCTTTGCTGGGCCAGTTGCTGGCTGTGCTCACCTGGGGCAGGATGCGAGGCCTGGTGACACCCATATCATTGGTAGCTACCCATGGACAGGTTATGTGATATGCTGTGGAGCTGTAGCTGCACAGTGTGGTTGGTGAGCCAGGGGTAATTCTGGGCAACCAGCACTAAGAATTCGGATGTGTTGACAGTCACTGGCCCATCCTGGTCCATCCAGGTCACATTGACAGGTGGGTTGGCAAGCACCAAGGCAAAAGGACAACCAGGAGGCCCTGGCCCTGAGCTTCCCGGTACTTGGCCCCGACTTGGGCAATGTCTAGCTGAACTTGTGCAAAGCAGAGGTCAATATGTTCTCACCACAGCCCCTCATACTCCTTGCCCTTTATTTCCAAACCCAGAAGGGACCTATTTGGATGGCTGAATCCACATTATGTGCAGCAATTTGTAGTGATCAAGAGTATAAACACTAGAGCCAAATGTCCATACCTGAATCCTGGCTCTGCTATCCACCAGCTGTATAACCTCTGCCAGATTGCTTAACTTCTCTGTGCCTGTTTTCTCATTTGTAACATGGGGATAACAAGTAATTACCTCATAGAATTGTGAAGATTAAAGTGAGTAATAGTTGCAAAGTGCTTAAGTGTTTGTGAAGTGTCCTATCAGACCACCTGCCAGGTGGCTGCTAGGGGTCCCTGGGCAGAGATCCTCTCTTCCTGATCACTTCAGGGACACTCAAATTGCACACTGAGGGTGGTGGAGACATTAGCTGACCTGCCTCTGCTTGGGTCCTGCAGAGAGCACTTGAGCTTATGCTGGGCCAGCCAGGCAGTGACAGTGAAAGTTCTGTTGCCTCCAGAGAAGGCCTCTTTGCCCACACTCTGCAGTCCTGAGGTGCTGGCTTCCTGCAGCTGTCTATCCAGGTACAAAGTGTCAGCACTGAGCTGATCAAGAAGGGAAGGCTTTGATGGTGAGACACCCAGTTGAAAGTTTGCATGAGGAGCCATGAGAATGAAATGGCAGGCACCAACTTTGTTGCGGGGAACGCATGCTTCTGCGCTAGGTGACCACATGGGCTCTCCATATGTCAGAGAACAATAGTGGCATTCTGCCACACATGCGTAATAAACAATAAGCTGAGTCATACTTGCATAAGTTAGGCTCAGGTGCCTTACTACATTAATGTAACATTTTAAATCCACAGTCCTATCCCTAGCTGCGAACCTGGATCACAGCCAGATCATACTCCACCCCTACAAGGTTGCGGCGTGGGATCTGGCCCAGAGGTTGCTACCTTGGGCCCAAAATCAACAACAACAACACTATAAAGAACAACAAAATACTAGGAGGCTACAGGCTACAAGGGTTAGGATGGCTACTGTCTACCACTAGGAAGACCCCAAGGAATTCCACCAAGTTGTCAAGGGGTCTTCTCCCAGGGCATGGATGGCTTGGACTTCAGTATCCCAGCTACCTGGAGAGCTACCTGTGCCTGCTCAGCATGATCAGGAATGTAGACATAGCATTCTACATGGAGCAGGGCACAGGTGCCACCCTGGGAGTGGTTAGAAGGTCAGGGGCCATGCGGTTTTGCAGTACTACTTTCTGCATTTGCATGGTTTCATCCATTAAAAGGGTGACAGCATGATGTCTAGCCTTCAATGCCTGTGCAGTATGCTGGGCTAAAGCTTCTACCTGCAATTCTACATCTATGGAACCCACCCCTTGAATGAATAACGCCAGGGGGTAGAACCACCATGCTGCCCATTTCTGCTGGTGCCAGCAGTGATATATGAGATGCCATTTATGAGACAATTGGGGCAAGGTAGATGAGATGCATCCATCTAAAAAGGGACATCCCCACGTACAATGGCCAGTCCAAGCGGCGGGCAAATAGGGCCAGCCGTAGTGCCTGCAGACCCAGAGATACCCTGTAGGTAGCCAGTCAGAAGGCTTGTAACAACATGTTTTCCATCCCACCAGAACTTGCGGGGGGTAGCCACCCCATGATACAGCTGGGCACAGATCTTACTTGCTCTATGCAGTGAGGGGCCTGCTGCTGCAATTCCACATGTTCTCCTGCCAGCCATCTCCACCCATTGAAAATGGCATAGCCTATGAGGGGCGGGGAGTTGCGGTGATCGCAGCAGAGCAGCGCTTCCATGGCCCACCGTAGCTGGTTTCATTTAGGTGTGGTATTCCAGGTGTATAGCCACGTCCAGTTCTCAGCTGTAGCTGGAGTAATGTGCCACAGAAGTCCCTCAGCCGCTTCCATTGGCAGTTCAGTACACACTCAGCAGCGGGAAACATTGCGTACAGCAGCAAACACATGAGCCCAGGACATGACACTGTTTCCTGTTGTCAACCTGAGTGATAGGATAGAGTAGACAAAGGGACCATCCTTCCGAGAAGATGCGGCAGGCCACCTGCCCGTCTTGAGACAGAAGGGTGGCTGGGAGAGGAGCTGCCCCTGGCCTGTGGTACCAGACATTTTCTCCAAAGGTAGTGGGTCAGGGGGTCTCCACTGGTGTCACAGTACAGAGAAGAATGGGTCAGAGGCTAAGGACCAAACTTCCCATTAACAACGAACCCTCTGCTGTCATCGGGAGTGACACTTGTAAGAGCATGTGCCAAATGCAAATCCAGGGTTCTACTCGCAACCCATTGCGTAAGCTCTGTCCCCAGGGCTCCACCAGGGCCACCCACAGCTCTTGTGTTACCTGTATAATCCAGGGCCACAACCAGGTGGTCTGTTTACCTGTTGCTAAAGGTTCTGGGGCTGCCAAGAGCAAAGCACCTTGGTAGGCTTGGGGCAAGAACTGTTTAGCAGTGGTGCCTGGGCAAGCCTTCTACAAACCTGTCAAGGGGAGATAACGATGTTCGCTGGGGCTGCTCATTCAGAAGGAGTATAGTCTGCGAGAGGTTAGTATACCAACGGCGCCAGCCCAGGCCCAAAGCATGCAGTTTATCCATCAGTAAATCGTTGAATTGCTCCACTATTCCAGCTGCCTGTGGGCGATAAGGAACATGTAACTGCCACCACACATCATTGGTGTGGGCCCAGGTCTGCACCTGCTGTCCAGTAAAATGAGTGCCTCTGTCACTGGAGATTAATAAGGCTGGCCATAGGGCACCACAAGGTGCTCCAAAGCGGTCACAGTATGGCATTAATCAGCTGCCACTGACGATGCAAAACCTAGACCGGTAGCTGTGTTCAAACCTGTGAACACATAGCGGTGTTCTCAGCCTGTGGCCAAAGGCCCTTTGTAGTCCACTTGCCATTTCTGGAGTGGCTTAGCCCCATGGGGCACTACCCCCAGGGTGCTTTTTACTCGCCGTCTCTCTGGTTGCTGCTCAGCACACCAGGGGCATTGTGACACTGCAACCTGTGCTTGTGCCCCGGTCAACCATAGCCCCCATTGCTTCACTACCTGTTGCATGGTATGGGCCCCTATATGCTGCAGTTTGCAGGAGAGCCAGGGGCCAATGTCTGCTGGAACTGGTGGTACACAGGTGGAGCAGACTTGTGTCAGCACATCAGCTACATCGTTGCCTGGGGCCTGTAATGGCCAGTGGCTGGGGACATGGTATATAGAGGCCCCCTGCTGAAGACCCTGCTTTCAGAGGTCTTCCCACAACCTCCAGCCCCATAGGGGACAGTGGCCTATCATCCACTCCTGGGCAGCCCACTGGCGTAGCCACAGAGTTAGACCTCGATAGACAGCCCAGCTGTCAGTGCAGGTGTGCACTGTGCCAGTTTCATTCATGAGGACCAACCACACAGTGAGAAGCTCCACCCACTGGCTGGATTGGCCAGCACCAGTCACATACAAAAGGTTTCTGTGGGCAGCTGTAACACCATAGCAGCCCATGTTGGGGCCTGCCCGTGGCATGAGCTGTATACCAGGCATCCTCAGGGATGGGAGCCTGACCCTCTACATAGGGACTCGATATGTCCCCATCTCAGCAGGCTCTGCCAGGAGCTCAGCTTGAAACTGCACCGGTCCCAATAGGGGATGTAGTTGACCTGACAGGGGGCTCGCAGAGAACTGTGCCCACTGCTCCAGGTACGCCCCCTACTTATTCAGTGTAGGGGTTTGTGCAATTCCCATCTGAGGAGTCTTCACCTCAAACTGCAGCCACCCCTCCACGGGATATGTGGATTGCACAGTTATGGAATTGGGGCCAGTGATGGCCTCAATGGCCAGAAGGGCTATATATATGGCAGGCAGTTGCTTCTCTATCAGAGAATACCAAGCTTCGCACCTTTCCTGTTGGCACCTGTCGGCACCTTCCTGGAACTGTACTTCTGCCACAAGCCCCATCCAAACCCTACATCATCCACCTGCACCGTAAGCAGGAATGGGAGGGCTGGATCTACGACACCTAGTTTGGTCTTGTGGTACAACTTGCTTTGTAGTCTTAAAGGCCTCTTCTATCTTGGGGGTTCAGTCCCACTAGGCACCCACTAGACAGTGCAGGGGTCACATCAAGGAGGCTAAATGAGGAATGAACTCTCCCAAAACCAGCAGTCCCAAATAGGTTTGGAGCTGCCTCACGTTTCAGGTTGGGGATATGCCTGTATCTTATCAATCACAAGCTCTGGAATTATTTTTATCTTACCCAACCAGACAACTCTCAAGAATTTGACAGAGAACCCAGGTCCCTGGACCTTGCCCTCGTTGACTGCCCAACCCCAGGTGGCAAGAGCTTCTCACAGGCTGGTCACCGCTGCTTCTAGTCCTGTAAGAGAATCAGAGGTTAGCATTATATCATCAATCTAATGATACAAGTACACTGCAGGCAGTCATTTCCACATGGCTAAATCTTGAGCCACGAGACCATGGCACAGGGTAGGACTGTACAGACAGCTCTGAGGAAGGACGAGGAATGTCCACTGTTGCCCTTTCCAGGCGAAGGCAAACTGTTTTGGACCTTCTGGGGCTATGGCAATAGAGAAAAAGGCATTTGCCAGGTCCACCACATAATGGTATCGTCCAGGTTCATGTGACAACTGGTCCATGATGTCTGTGACACTTAGTACGGCAGCACGCAGGGGTGGCATAACCTTACTCAGGTTCCAATAGTCAACTGTCATGTGCCAGGAGCCATCAGGTTTATTCATTGGCCACACGGGGGAGTTGTATGGGCTATGTAGGATGAATGACACTGGCTTTTTCCAGCTTCAGAATGGTGCATCCTATCTCCTCATGGCCGTCTGGCAGGCAGTACTGCTTTGTATTCACCACCTGGGCAGCCTGGGACAACACCAATGAGGCATGGTGTGGACATTCCTGGATAACAGTTTTCACCACCTGGATACAAAAGATGAAATTCACCAGCAGTGGTATTTACAGTCAAGTCTCACAAAACATCAGTCCCCAAATGTACTCCTGTATGGGGGATATGCATGCTTGGTATGTCCAAGGAGACAATCTGCCAATACTCAATGTCATAGGGACCTGCTGCATGTGAATAATTCGACCTCCAGAGCCTTCTATGGTTGCAGAAGGCCTGGAAAACTTGTCCATGGAGCAGGGTGCTGTCAGCACCAGTGTCCACGAGGGCTAATACCCTCTGCACATTGCAGGGGGACCAATGTATAGTCAGTTACACACACACACACACACACACACACACACACACACACAGCCGCAGGTCAACCAGCTCTCCCGCCAACTGGGTATCGCGGCCGAACCCCTGACCAGGGAGATAATCAGCCAGCTGCGCCTCATGGGTTGTGGCTTTCCCAGGAATAGGAGTGAACTCCTGGTCAGGGCCAGCTGATTCCACAACACCAGCAGCTCTTCATTAGGTTGCTGCTCAGTCTTTTCTGCAGTGACCCCTGCTACAGGGAGATCAAACCACATTTGCCTGCGGCTCACTTTTACAGCTTATTAGGCTGGGCAATGCCCTGCCCCACATTTTGGCCATGCCTCCATCCCTGCACTAGCTGGTTTGGGAGTGCAGGGGGTGGTACAGCAAGCACTTGGGTGGAATACTCCTTGCATTTCACTTCTACATCTCTCAACCTTGCTATGGCAGATGTTACCTCATGGTTCCACCTATCCACATAAGGGGCCAGTAGTGCTGCCATGGTGCCAAAGGTACCAGCCCAGCCAGAGGTCAAGATCAAATTCTTCATACGGGTTGTAAATACCCCCTCATTGGGGCTAGTGTACTGGGCGTGAAACGTCATCTCTCATATGCCCATTTCCCAAATATCTGGACCAGATCTAAGTACGTGGTCCATCTGTTCACTGTTTCTGGCAGCATCCCAGGGTCAGCCCACACTGTCTGTGCAGCGGACATGAGCCAGTTAATGAGGGCGTGGTTGCCTGCACCCAGCGCCATATGTGCCACATTCTGGAGGTGCTGCCTGAGGGACGGTCACGCCATTACAGGGGCTAGCTAAGCCATCTCTTCTGGAGGTAACTCAGTTCCTTCAGCCCTGTCATCCCACAGCCGCAGCAGACACCCCGGAACCGTCTCCCCAGCTCTCTGCCCTACCTGTTTTGTCAGGTCCTGGAGTTCAACGGGAATGTACTGGATCAAGGTGGTATGCTTTTTAGATTGGGGGTGCCGCCAGCTTGCCCTCCTGAGGCCAGCGGCTGCTCTACTTCAACTTATTGTCATATCACCAGCCGTACTTGCTGTGGTATTGCCGGAGGGCTTCCAGACCAAGACGATGACAATGACCCATTAGGGCCCTTTAGCATGCTTTCCGCTGCTGCCAGCCACCTTTCCAGTGCTGCTTCTTTACATTGTAATTGTTGTACCCATTGAGTCTGTTCCTGAACCTCCAGACTGGCCTGCTGCAGCACTGCCAGGAACATCCAGGTGGCCCAACCCGCTGCCTCCTGATGAGTGGTTGGACATTTGGCTCCAGCAACTCCAGGGCTTTCTGGAGGTCCTCTGGACACAGCCTCATCCCATTCCCAACCCTCCAGGGACGTCCACATAGCCAGATATGCAGCCACGGGATACCACTGGAAGGTGGGGGGGTCACATGTCCTCCACCTGGGCACGGTCCAGAGAGCTGGGAGCTGTACTCACCTCATCCTGCTGGCTACGCCACATGTCAGCGCCGAACTGATCAAGAAGAGAAGGCTTCGGTAGTGAGATGCCCAGTTGAAAGAATGCACGAGGAGCCAACATGAGAATGAAATGGCAGGCACCAGCTTTTTTGAAGGAAGCAAGTGCTAGGGCTAGGGGACTGCATGGCTTTATATATGTCAGAGAACAATACCGGCATTCTGCCACACATGCGTAATAAACAATAAGCTGAGTCATACTTGCATAAATTAGGTGCAGGTGCGGTGCCTTATTACATTAATGTAACATTTTCAACCCAGAGTCCTATCCCTAGCCATGAGCCTGGATCACAGCCAGATCTGGGACCCATGCAAAGCCAACTGGGGGTGCCCTGATCCCCTGCCATTTGGCAGGTGAAGACATGGCATTCATTCTTTCGAAGTACCTGCTCAGCACCAGGCCTGGCCATCGATGTGTGGCACCAACTCCTCACAACCTGGAACACAACAGGAGATTGTGGGGTAGTGTTGGTCCTTTTGTGTAAGGAAGATTAGGTCCAGTTACAGAGAGGCTGTAGGCAGAGAGACTGGAGTACTTGGGTTCTCTCACTAGGGGCTGGCTGGATCTTGGGTAGGTGAGTGAGGGAAACCCATTTCTGATGACTGCAGCCTGAAGTGGGTATCCAAGCCAAAGGTGCAGACAAGGAAGGGAATTGGACCCAGAAGTGCTTGGTCAAGAGATGCAGAAGGGTGTATCTGAGCTCAAAGGCTGGCAGGAGTAGCAATGTGTGTGGTAAGGTAGCTTCACGTGGAGGCAGCGCCATGGTGGCCGCGGCCTGGGCTCCACGCTGCCGAGAGAAGGGGGTGGGTGTGGATATCAGTCGGGGGAGATCAGGCAGTTAACTCCAGAAACAGAAATGCAGACTGACCCCTAGGGGCAAAGGCAAAGACGCGAACATCCGAGCCCAAAAGCCTAAACCCACCGAGCACATAAGCTGTACCTGCGGGCGCAGAACTGAGCTGACTCTAGGGGACAAACAGGCGCACCTCCACCGACACACAGAAACCACGAGCAACCAACCGTGCTGCCCGTCGGCGGCCGAGACGCACCCAGATACCAGGCAGCATGTGCCCCTCCCCCAAAGAGACCCTCCGTCGCTCTGCCCCATCTCCCCCAGCCCCCATCGTTCGCCCTACGCCCCCTTCCCCACCTTCTGGTTGCTCTGAGGATGCGGGATGAGCCGGAGGTGATCCGGAAGGAAGGGGTCCCCCAGCATTCCCGCCCCGCCCCGCCAGGGGCGACTCACCTGGGCCCGCCCCCCGAGCTCAGCCAGAGCAACTGCTCCGGTCTGACGGGCCCCGCAGAGCGCTGCAGGGGCGGGGCTGCGCCAGGCGGTGCCGGTCGATGCCCACCCCGCAGCCCTGCCCCGCAGCCCGGGCCGCGCGGGCCTCCCTGCCCCGGCGGGGGCGGGGGCTTTACCGAGACCCGGGCAGGGGTCTGGGCGAGCCGCAGGTCCCGGGCCGGCTCGGCGCCCGTCGCAGGGGCCAGCACGCGGTGGTATGTGGGGAGCCGTTCGTAAGAAAAAGGTTACGGACAGAAGAATAACAAATGGCATGAGAGCAAAGATGCGAGTTGTTTCCCAGAGCTCAGCCCAGGCCCTGCTTCTAACCTTCGCACCTCTAACCTTTGAAGTTGCTGTCCGGCAAGTATCTTTACAGTTGCTGTCCGGAAAGTATAGATAAGGACAAGAATCTTTATAGCTGCTGTCAGGAAAGTATAGCTAAGGAGAAGAGCCTTTGCAGCTGCTTTTAGGAAAGTATAGATAAGAAGAGTCAACTTACAGCTAGGTCACCATAGCAACCCTGCATTCGCAGAAGAAAACCCCTTCCCCCACTTCCGACCCTATATACGTAACTGCTTGAGCCCCCAATAAATGAGACTTGATCAGAAAGCCTGTCTTGTCTCCATTCTTTGCGTCTCTTGTCCCCCTTCTTTTCTTGGTTTCCAGGGCCTCGGTTGATCGTCCGGCGGGCCGGGACAGTGGCACAGCGCGGCGGACGGGCCGAGCAGCACCTGCTGGCGCCGCGCGAAGGCGCTGCCCAGCCGTGCCGCCCGCGCCGAGTCCCCGCGCGCGGCGGCGTCCCGACCCCGCAGCTGCGCCAGGAGCCCGCGCTGCACCGAGGCCCGGCGGGCGGCGCGGCCCCGGCCGCCGCTCAGCGCCAGGGCGAGCGCCAGGCCTCCCCGGGCTCCTGGGGCAGGGACGAGCACAGAATCCGGGCTCAGAACTGGCGTCCCGGGGCTCGGCCATGCCCAGCCCTCCCGCCCTTGCTCCCAGAGGAAGGCACTGACATTCCCATTGCGCAGTGAAGACTGGAAGAGTGGGTCAGACAGGCCCTGGCTGCACAGTCCGTTCGTGGCAGAGCTGGGGCCGAAGTCCAGGTGCCCCTCGTCCCACACCAGAACGTGAAGGCTGCTGGGAGCGTTTCGAATGGTCACCGTGTTCATGAATCTGGCCGTTGCTGGCGTGTAGCAGGCAGTTTGCTCCACACGTGCGTTGTTAACCTCCCATATGCCAGGTGACTAACTCCGAATCCCAGAGTCCAATGAAATTATTACCCGACCACTGTTTCTTACAGATAAAGTCCACTTCTCTTTCTTTTCCTTTCGAAGGCTTTTCCATTGTGATGAAAAGTTTCTCTCACCTATTCTTTCCACTGACTGCCTGCCTTTCCTCATTCCTGATTTCCAAATCTTCATGATTTTGTGTAAAATATTCTTTGAAGGAGGTCTTGGAGCCAGAGCTGTCCTGTCCCATTTTTAATTTTTATTGCCCGCATAAAATCCTGGAGTTAGGCTTCTGAACTCAGCCTCAGGCAGCCCACTTGTTTCTACTATAGCAGGGGCCCCGAACCCCTGGGCCTGTTATGCACTGAGCTGCACAGCAGGAGGTGAGCAGAGAGTGAGCTAGTGAAGCTTCATCTGTATTTTCAGCTGCTCCCCAGCGCTAGCATCACCATGTCAGCTCCAACTCAGATGGTCAGGCATTAGATTTCTTGTAGGAGCTCTGGTCCCCGGGTGCCAAAAAGGTTGGGGACTGCTGTCCTATAGGATCCACTGAGCTGCATTTCTTCTGGGCTCTGTTTCATTTCACTCATGTTCCCTCGTCTAAAGAGCCTGTCAAGGTGCTTGGGGAGCTTTACTGTCATCCCGGAGCAAGACAGATCTCCCCTTTTCTGTCTTTTACTTCCCGGAACCTAGGAAGGGCTCTGCTCCCTGCTGCATCTGCACCTGGACCATTGAGAAGCTCTTTGATGATGCCTGTCTTGGTTGCCCTCAGAGGAATTAAAAGCCTCCTCCAAGTGAATCGCTTCTAATTCGCTCGTGGGTTTTGATGTGCAGCCTGTTCCCAGCGAACTTTACAGCCCTGGCCTGAATTTCCTGGTCCCAGGAGCACCTCCTCCACCATGAGTCTTAACGGTCGAGTAGTTCCCTACTGGGCTTCTGTGGTTTATATTGCTTACTGGCCTGCTCTCTGGTTTCTAGCACGGCCAACTCTGTCCCACTGTCCCCTCTCCAGCTAGAGTAACCAGAATGCAGTGGGTTTGATCCACTCACTCCCAGTTAAAACTCTTCAACGTTTCCTATTTACTTCTAGGCTCTACTCCATCCTTCCACCACTCCCTGTTCCTGCCAGCTTGGTGATTGGAAATACCCTGTAACTTGCATGCCTCCTGGACTTCTACAGGCTATGCCTTCTCCACTTCCTCCCCTCCATTCAGCTTACTCCTACTCATCCTTCAAAACTTACCCTTCAGGAACAAATCCCTTTCAGCTTCTTATGATGGTATGATTATGTGTCTGCCCTACCCCTAGACTGTGAGCTTGAGAAGCAGTATCATGTGGAGATTAAGAGCATACACTCTGGAGCCCTACCACTTGGTTCAAAACCCAGCTAGCTCTGCCACTTCTTAGCTGTATGGGAGTAGCAAACTACTTAACCTCCACACTTCAGTTTTTTCATCTATAAAGGGAGATGACAATAGTGCATACCTTTCAGAGTCTTTGTGAGGATTAAATAAATTACTACATTTTACCTGTAAAGTGCTTAGTGTCTGGTGCATAGTAGTTGCCATAAAGTAGTGTACCTTTTATCTTTGTGTTCTCAAGCACCTGGCCCGCTGCGACAATAGTTGACTCATTAAATGTTTGTTAAATAAATAATTGGAACACATCTATTCTGACTTCTTTCACAATAGCCCTAAGACGTTAGCAGGTAAGAATGCAGATTCCAGAGGTGTTTAATGACTCCCCATTCCCTGGCCCACAGCCACTTCGTCTCTGGTCTGTGCACTTCAGTGTCCCTTCTGCAGAGGTTCCAGGGTATCTCTCCTCACCTGTCAATCTCCCTGGAGACACTGGGCCTGGGCTCGGTTGTTGTTGGCTGAGGCCCTCTCAGGCAGCAGGCTGATGGCTTGGCCAAACCTCTCCAAGGCTGTGCTGAGGTCACCAGCCTCTGCGGCTGTCATCTCCTGCAGCTCCAGGGCCTTGGACTGCTCCAGCTGTTCTTGAGAGAAAACGCCATCTGTGTCAGGGAGGTAGCTGGGAGGGGACAGGTGTGGAAGGTACTTTCTAACTGGATTGTAGGCCATGCTTCATCCCCATTTCTCACCCCAGCCCGTCAAAAGAAAGCTCCACCATGTGCAGCAATGAATTTGACATGCTTATTCATTAAACTATCACTTAAAAATGCATATAAAATCAACATGTTTAAAATCTTCATTTTAAAAAATTTATTTTAAAATTTTAATTAGTTTCAGGTATACAGTGCATTGGTTAGACATCTACGTAGTTAGTAAAATGATCCCAATTGCTCCCTTCCTCCCCTGACCCTCCACCTAGCCAATGTAGTAATACTAACTGCATTCCCTATGTTGTGCTCCCTATCCCTGTGACCACGCATCAGCTACTAATTTGTACTTCTTTAATTCTTCACCCTATTCTCCCAGCCCCCTCCCCTCTGTCTGACACCAAATTGTCCACTATATTTGTGAGTCTGTTTTTGATCAGTTTGTTCTTTTGATTCCTTAAATTCTGCATATAAGTGAAATCATATAGTCTTTATCTTTTTCTGTCTGACTTAAATACCTTCTAGGTCCATCAAAGCAATATCTTTTTCCATCCCCTTCCTTTTCATATGTAGGGGTCTTGTTCTCTTATCCTTTCAGCCACTCTATCTTTTGGTTGGGGCACTTAATTCTTTTCCATTTAAGGTACTTATTGATGGGAATGCAGTTGTTACCATTCTTTATTCCTGTTTTTGTTACATTTAATTTTTCCTTAAAGAAGTCCCTCTAACATTTCCTGTAATGCTGGTGTGGTGGTGATAAATTCCTTTAGCTTATTTTTGTCCGGGAAGCTCTTTATCTGTTCTTCAACTCTAAATGATAGCTTTGCTGGATAAATTATTCTTAGTTGTATATCCTGGGTCTTCATCCTGTCAAATATTTTTTGCCAAGCCCTTCTGTCCTGCATAGTTTCTTTTGAGAAATCAGCTGCCAGAGCCTTAGGGGTGTTCCTTTATAACAATTACTTATTTTTCTCTTGCTGCTTTTAATATTTTCTTTGAATTTAACCTTTGGCATTTTAATTATGATGTGTCTTGGTGTGGGCCTCTTTGGATCCCTGATTTTTGGAATACTCTGAGCTTCCTGGGGTTTTATGTCCATTTCCTTCACCAGGTTAGGGAAGTTTTCCATCATTATTTCTTCAAACAGCTGTTCAACATCTTGATTTTCTTCTGTTACACCAATCAGATGAATATTTGGAGCCTTAATAGCATCCCATATCCTCCTTAAATTATTTTTTATAGTCTTGGCATTTTTTTCCTTGCCATTCTGATTGAGTGTCCTGATTGGCTTTCCTGTCCTCTAGATGGGGCAGGAGCCAGAGCTGACTGGTCACTTTGTTTATTCCATTTAATATACTTCTCATCTCAGATAATGTGTTCTCCATTTCAGACTTTTCCCCCATATAACCTCCAACTCCATTTCTTTCTCTTTGTTGGTGTCCTCTACACTTCCCAAAAGTTCATTGAGCATCTTTATAACTAGTGTTTTGCACTCTGTGTTTGCTAGATTACTTGACTCCATTTTATATGGATCTCTGTTCTGTTCTGTCATATGGTTTCTGCTTCTTTGTCTTCCCATTTTGGCTGCCTCTCCATGTCTGTTTCTATGTACTAAGCAAAGCTCCTAATTCTCCCAATCTTGTTAGTGTGGATTGGTGAAGTAGGTGTCCAGTGGCACAGTCCTGAGAGGGGTTCAGCAGCAGGCCAAATTTAGCCCAAGCCTCTACTCCTTTGGGGCCACCTGTTAAGATTCAGCAAGCAATCCACAGATGTTGTGCTTATAGTTGCCTCAAAAGGCCACACCAGAAACTGAGGCCAGCTGCCTCTTCCACTGTGAGTCTCAGCAAGGAGCACCTGACTTGCTGAGGACACACCTGGATGTGGCTTGGGTGGGGCCCGAGTTGGAGTAGGCGGGGTTTCAGGGAATCCTCTGGGCAGAGCTACCTCTGTTATCCAGTTTGATGATGTCCCAGCTATGGTGGTGCTGTGTTCGTTACACTGGGAGAGGGGAGGGCTCAACAGGGAACGATGGATACCTCTGGCACTTCTGTACCAAGCAAGTCTTGCTTGGGCCCTTACTTGGACAATGTCTCCCTGTAAGTCCCTGGTGCTCCCTGCGTGCAGCTGATTGGGCACTAGTGCTCAGAATGAGCAGGTCCATCACTGAGAAAAATCCCTTCACGAACGTGGCCCCTTTAAGAGGCGTCTGCCTCTGCTGCAGTGTTTTAGTCACTGGGGACCAGGCAGCCCTGTGTCTTCTCTCTGCCCTACTTTCTCCCTACCTTCTGCCTATCTTCTGCCATTGCAGGGTGATTTCTTGGATTTCTTAGATTTCTCTGTAGTTGCATGGGTTATTCATCTAGATCCCATTTTTCCTTGCTGCTGCTTCTAGTTTCCATCACAACTTTGATTTGGTCACCAGAGGAAAAAACACCCTAAAAACTCCATTTTTTTTTGCAACTATGTGCACATTTTTTTTTTACATTTAATCTTTCATAGAGAGCTTTCAGTATTATTACTTTTTGAACTATTACAGTATTTTCATTCATTCGTGTCACAGAGAGTTAACACTGATGGGACTTTAGACATATATTTTTCCTTTTTTTTCCCTACTCTTTTTCCCTAACCCCAGGTAAGACAGGGTCCTGACACCCATCATTCTTCTTGCCTCCACACCCAAAGGAGGACGGGGCACGTTACCTGTCTCTTCTACTCCTGCTGGAACCAAGTGCATCAGAGCTGGAGCTGCCTGGTTTCGGTGGCTTTTGGTTGCCAGAGATGGTGTTGCTCCTTCCATTCCCCGACCCGTGGGAAAAAAGGGGACCAGAGCCCACCGCTCCTACCATTCCCGCGCCAGTGGAAGGGACAGAAGGCTTCTTCCATTTGCCTGCCCATGGAGTTCTGAGTCTTGATGTCCGTGGTTCCTGCCATTCCCCCTCTTAGGAAGGATGTGCCCAATTCTCATCCCTCCTTCCATTCCCCTGCCGTGGAGTTACCTGGGCCCGGTGCCCCCTGTTCTTTCCATTCCCGTATCTGTGGAGGGACAGGGGCCTGGTGCCACCCCTGCTTCTTCCATTTCTGTGCCTATGGAGTTATCTGTCTGATGCCCGCTGCTGTTTTCTTTCTCGCGCCCGTGGAGAAACTCAGTGCAGGTCCCCCTACCCCTGGCTGCCACAAGTTCAGTGCTGGAGGCAACCCGTGGAAACCCGAGCATCGAAGCAAGCCCTGTTCCTGGTGCCCTCTGCATCTGGACCTTCCCATGCCCCCGAGTCACTGTGGGTGCGTGGCTCACCATCATAGCCCTCCCATCGGGTTCCCTGCAGGTGGTCTGGAAGACCCAGACAACCTAAGTCTCAGCCTGAGCTCAGGCTGAGAAGGCTGAGTGGCATTTTATTCCCCATGGCACCGGGGGAGGGCACATAGGTTCTGTTTAAGGTGCAAACTCAGCCCGAGCACAGAAAGTCTGGGTGTGGGCAGGAGCTCTTGTGAATATATTATGACTTGGGTCAAAATTCTGTACTCTCAGTGGGGGGGGGGTGGATTTCATCAGAGAACTTGTTAAAAACTCAGATTTCTGAGCCATACCCTGAAACACTGAGGTACTGACACTCGTTTGGGCTCCAATAAGAGCATTTTAAGTGTTTCTGGGGATTTGACTGGCCCATTGTTGCTCTGAAACTTGTGTTTTGACTTTTGAAGTAAAACCTTATGAAACAGGAGAGACCTCAAACTTGAGAGAAATAATGAAACAGTAGAATTTTTAAATAATTAAAATTATTTAAATGTCTCAAAAATTTAAATAGAATTACCGTATGACCCAGCAATTTCACTGCCTCGTATATATCCAAGACAACCTAAAACATTTGTCTACAGAAGCAACTATATACAGATATTCAAGGTACCTTTATTCCTAATTGTTAACAGAGGAAACAACACATATGTTCATTGATTATTAGATAAACAAAGTGTTATAGCCACGCATGGGGGAGGGTTGAGCCATATAAAAGAATGAAGTGGTGATTCCTTTCTACAACAAGGATGAATAGTGAAAACATTGTGCTTTGTGACAGAAGCCAGTCACAAGTATTATACATTTCATGATTCCATGTATAGGAAATGTACAAACTAGCAAATTCATAGAGTCAGAACTGAGATTATTGGTTGCTAGGGCTGGAGGTGTTAGAGATAATGCGGATGATGGCTGATGGGTATCTGTCTTCTTTAGGGGTTGATGAGAAGGTCCGGAATATGTAGTGATGTTGATCACAGAGCTTTATGAATATACTAAAAATCACAAAATGTATATTGAAATAGCTGACATTTATAGTATGCTAATTTTCCTCTCTAAATGAATAAAGTCCCTTGGATCTTAATTGGCCTTGTTTCAAAAAGTACCTCTGCTATTTTGACATATTCTATTTTGACTAGAAAGTTCTGTTTTCTTCCTGGTCACAAGCTTATCTCTGAGGTGCTTTAGACTCTGCTAAGATTTGCCTGGCCAGGAGCCCACAGTTCCCTGTGTGTAACTTTCATGGCATGGTCTCAGTATTGCTCCATATATTTGTTCATTGCAGACACCAGAGGCTGGCTCTGATAAGAGAGGAGGCATCTGAGAAATGCAAAGGGAAGGGCTCACAAAAATGACGGACTCAGTTGGTTATAGATTAACTACATCCTATAGATCTCTGAATGGCCTTCTGGAAACTCTTGTCACATCTACAAGAAAAACGATCTGTAAATAGATAGGACCGGTGGTCTGGGAATTCATTCTCCCTTGTAGCCCCCACCTGAAACTTCCTCTCCCCATCCTGAGTCAGGAGGTGCACGTAGAACCTCAGACAAAGGAATCACATGCCTCTTGCATGGACACTGCGGTGGTATATAAGCTATAAGCACTCTAACCAAGGGGAGCTTGTGCTTTGGTGCTGTTAAGCCCCACGTATTCTGCCGGCAATAAAATCTCCTTACTCTAACAAAGTTGTCTGAGTCTCTAATTTCCTCTGTTGGGTGTTGCTTCCTGTAACAGATTTCTGGTGCATTGGCTGGGAAGCGTGGAGGAACGGCATCCACATTTGGCGGACTTCGGGTACCCCACTGAAAAAACCCCAACCCTCCCTGCAGACACGCTGGCTGAGTGCGCACCAGGGATTACCCCATGTGGATGTCTCACAGGACAGAAGGGGAAACCCCATCTGCCAGTCCCTGCAAGAATTAGACATCATAGGAATGAGAAAACTAGGATGCGTTAGGGCCACGATAAGGAAAAACATGGCAAAGGGTAGCTAGCTCAGGTCCTGCCCCATAAGGCAAAGGGGAGACTGATCATCTCCTGAGGTCACCCGAATACTCTACATTTTTTAGGTGAAAGTGTGACCTCACAGGTACACAGAGCAGAGGCTGGAATGTGTTTGGTTGACACTGAAAAAGGAAAGCCTGATCCCCCTCTAGAAAGTAATCAAGAGTCTTCCACAGGTTAAGAGGAGCGACTGCTTACTCTCACAAGACAGGTTAAGGAATGATGGGAGGTTGTATGAAAGAGTGAGTGCTGAGCGACTGACACGTAACCTTGCCATGAAGCAAGAGTTGAGCCCCTATCCATGGTTCTGTGATGAATCTCATTTGGCTAGCGTGGTGTCACTGGATATCTGTGATCCAGTGATCCAGGTCGGGGGTTTATAATGGCCCACCAATTGCTAAGAGGAGCCTGGGAGATCCCCGTGTTGGAAGCGGCTAGATACGGGCGAAGCAAGTGACGTCCCCTCCAAAGTTTCCCCGACCTTATCCCCCAACCTTCCATGTGGCGTGATTATTGTCTGTTGTGGGAGGTACGGGGGGGTACACAGAAAAAGCTTACTCCCCTGGCCAGGATTATCAAAAACTTCAAGCAAGGGTTATTCAGGAGGTTATGGAGTTAAACTCACCCCATAGAAACTCTGCACCCTTTGTGAGATAAACTGGTCCTTTTTTGGTATTAGAAGAAACAGGTCAATTAGAAGACACAGGTCAGGGTCTTCCACAAAGCGGGGAGAACGGAGCCCCTACTCTAGGAATCCACACAACAGAAGGCCTTTGAAAGAAAAATCAAATGGGCACTCACTAACACCTTGGAGAGAACTCCCAGACCCATGCTATCAACTGCCAGTCCCCCTTCTGCCTTTCCAGGTGGCACCAACACCGTGCCACAGGGCACATGCACAATCTTCTCAAGGTAAGTAAAAGTATGTTACTTTCAGATTCAGACACACTAGGATTGTGGTCTACTGGTTAGGATTTGGCACTCTCACTACCGTGGCCCAGGTTCTCCTCCTAGTTAGGGAGGATATTCTTTCCTCCTTCCTCACTAGCAGCAGGAGCACTCCCCAGCTTGCACAATGCAGGGAAGGAAAGCAGGAACCGCAGCTGTCAGTGAAATACAGCAGCAGTGAGGACTCATATGGGACCTTCCTCCTTCCGAACTAATGATAGGAGAGGAATCAAAGAGTTTGGACTGTAAACAGTTTGCTAAACTACAATACTAGCCTCCAGATAGCGATAGCCTCCAGATAGGACTCTGACCTTCCTAGCACATCAAGAAACTGGAAAATAGGAAGAAGTCCCCTACTTACAAGCTTCTATTCTCCTTTAGCAAGACTTAGACGTATTAGATGGCCCAATGACAAAAGCACATTCCTGGAGATCTCAAAATAATCAAGAGTTTTCTACACCCCCTTCACCCTTCACCCTTGGACTCTGAGGGGATCAGAGTTCTCTGGGAACCCCACCTTTTTCATTGCTCCCTGAGGAACCTAGATAAGCACCCCCAGGGGAGTTACAATACAAATACTGACGATGGGGAAATATGAGTATGCGCATAACTTCTGATCTGTATTTGTCGATGTTATATGTAATATGGTGGTTAAGAATTCTAATTATAATGGAAAGAAAAACCTCTGTTTTTGGTAACAGAAGGTATAAAGTATGGAGATTTATTTTGAAGTAAATTAAAGGAAAGGTGTTTGTCTTAAAGTTACTTATTTCTGATAAGTAAGAAAGGCGACCTGAAGGAATGAGAAAAGTACTAGAAGGTTTGTGAAGAAAAATCCTGAGAAGAAATTTTATGTGATTAAGCTAAACAAGACTGGAAATTTAAATGCCAAAAGTAAGCTAATGCAAAATTAAAATTGTGTTTCAATGTTTCTTAAACAATTGGTCTGCTACTAATGTTATGGAAAAATTTTCTGAGTAGAAAACAAGAATTCTATACTTCATCAAAATAATTTCTGTGTTTTATGTTGCCTTAACCAATTTTCTGAGGCTTCTAGAGAATATACTAACAGTAGCCCCAAATCTGAGGGTCAGACTTTCCTAGATATACATTTTACAACTCTGTCTGTGCCCAATATTCAAAGGAAGCTCCAAAAGTTAGGGCCTAGATCTAATCCCCCAGGCTGCCTTGGTGTCAGAGGTCTTTAAGGTGTCCAATAACTGGGACTGGGCAGAGAAGGAAGCAGAGTACAAAAAGGGTACAAATTTTAGCTGCCATAAAACAGGAACCATCTCGAGGTGACCCTAGGCAATAAAACCTTGCAAGCCTGGAGGGCCTTGATCTTGGTTGGCCATGAGTGGTATTGTAGGACTGAGGCATAATCAATGCACAAACTGCAGAAGGAAGGGTGAGTGTCCATCCAGTCCTGGGAAGCCAGGGAGGTGTAGACCTCATAAACTCTTGCCCCACATGGCAAACCTCTCATGAAGAGGCAGCTCTGTCCTCCAACAATGAAGGCCCAAGTGCTTGCAAGCTCCTGTCCTAGAAAAATCCACCACGATCACAATGGTGGGACCTCAGGTCACCCTTGACATAGCAAGAAGGAAAAACTGAATTTTTACTAGATACTAGAGCTACCTACTCTGTCCTGACCCACCCCATGGGCCTCTCTCCAATGCTAACTGCTCAGTGACAAGAATAAATAGCCTAATGTAATTTACTTTTCCCATTGCATGGCTGGAACTAGAAATGAAGTTCTCTGCCATGCATCAGGTCCAAGGTCCAATGTGGAGAGAGCACCTTATCTAGAAAACTGAGACACAGCCCAAAATGGGGGCATCCCCCTGGCCCAGCACACAGAGCACGTTTGTAGGGAACCTAAGGCTAAACCCTTCATAGACAGCCTACTTCTATGTCAGGGTTTCCTATTAGCAGAGCAACTACCTCCCTGCAATCTGTTTAAAATCAGCCCTCAAGGCAAACAGAAAGGGCACAGGTTTTGTTAAGTTCCCAACTGCTGTCAAATTACAAAGAATCAACAGCTAGGTACATTTAACTCAAATTAAACTGGTTTCTTATGAGTCCTCACAGGTTCCTCCAGAAAATAAACCATAAAGTGCAACCTATTCCTGTGAACCCATAGAAGATCTTAAGCTCTTGTTCTGGAAACTAGATAAATGCACACATTCCAAGGAATCAGGGAACTTTAGTGTACCTTGAATTAACAAACTGCCATGAAAAAGTAATTTCGTTGTAAATTACCTCAACTATTAATTTTGACTTGTCTTTTCTATCTTTTTTCTAAGTTTATATCTTCTAGGTTGCAAAGCTTCCTACCACTTCTACATGCTCAAATGACCTCACGTTGTCTGCCTCCAGGGCCCTTAGGATAGGCTTTCTGTGATTTTTATTCCCAGTAAGCAGGGACTACAGCCCTATCTCAGCTCTGAAGAAATTACAGAAGACAGACCTTCCTCCCTCAACATCTCCTTAAGATTAAGAAAATAAAAATCTCTGAGGGAGAATAATGTAGGGAAGAGGCAGGAAAATTGAGGTGTTGGTTGGGTCGCATTTGGAGAATGCACTGTGCTGATTAGCCCTGCAGCCAGGCCAGGGCCAGGAGGACACCTATAGAACAAAGGGAGATTAGCTTAAGAAATAGCCCACTCCTTGAATATCAACCACTTCCTGCTGTGTATTCGGACTCTGATGGGGACTAGGTAGCTGTGGGAAGCTACAGAACTAGTTCCTACCAAGATAATGCCAAATATAATGGCCCCATGCACCTATGATGGGTTTTAAAATATACTATTATAGGACAATACTGCCTGGCTAAAGGTAGAAGAAATTTCACGGAGTCAGTCAGAAACTTAATTTGCCTTGGCCAACTGTATTATAATGTCACCTCCAAACGAAGTGTGCAAGAAATCTAACCAAGGGGAGCTTGTGCTTTGGTGATGTTAAGCCCCATGCACTCCACTGGCAATAAATTCTTCTTCCTCTGACATTGAGCCAGCTACTTTCAGGGTCCTTACCATGCTTGCTAGTCTTGGTGAAAGCCAAGCAAATATCTTTTGGGTTCAACCTGAGAATTTCACATGTCTGCTATTTGTGCTAGAAACACTCTGCAGGGTCCATTTATTTTCAGGAAATATATGGGCTTGGGGTATTATTGTTAATATTAACATTATCCAGTGAACTCAGCATTAAAACAAAAAATCCTAAAAAGATCAAGTCCTCTATGAAATACAAAATATAAATGTGTGCCAACTGAACAGTGGATAAATTGAACCAGTTGAAATTCTTGGAAACCTTGATTCCTGGCCAGTCACACACAGGTCTCTCTGTCCATCCAGGCATCAGAAATTTGTATCTGACCTCTAGGGGTGGTCAGCATGGCTCAATGTGAGCTTCATAGGTCAGCAGCAGAAGTGACATCTGTGGATCAAGACGAGTAAAATAATGCTCTTCTCTCCCAGGGAGAAGGTGTCGTCTAACAGTGAATAGAAAAAGGGCTCATGTATCTTGATTAGTCTGGGTTTGAATTCTGGCTGGGCAAAAAACTCAATTTTTCTAAACTCAGGTTTCTGACTGCAATATGGGGATGATAAAACCTTTCTTGCAGGGGAACTGCAGAGATGTTAGGAAGATAATGTGTACCACGCAAACAGTGCCTGGATAAACACTCACAGAAGAGTAGTTGAAATGTTAAATAACATGTATAAGATTTTCTGGCGTCAAGCTGCTTGGGTGGGTTGAGGGTTACTGGCCTGTGGGGCTAATTAGGCGAGAAATGCCAGGGGACCTGGGGCTCTTCAGCTGCTGGCCATGGGCAAATTGTGGGTAAAAAGGTCTAGTGTACACTCTGACTGCAGCTGGGGCAGCCTGTAAGGATGCTGTCTGGAACCAACCTGGCTGCTGGAATCCCTGGCTGTTACAGCCCAATCAATGCTCAAGGGTACTCACATAGACCATAGTTACACTGACCTTCAGTTTTAAAGGTTTCGCATAAGGCCACTGACTTTGCTGCAGTGCTGTTTTCCTTTGGAGCCTATGTCATTATCGCAAGCTCCCTCAGGCTGGCCCTTAACATTGGGGGAGTGGGAATGAAAGGATGGGCAGATGGGAGGGTTCCTGCCTCCACCTCTGGATTTTACCACCTGGGCATCCTCTACTATTTATTCAAAGGCTACTGGAGTTACTCTTGACATTCCAGACTTTGATGACTTGCATCCACCTTAGCCCTAGGAGAGGGGTCACAGATGGAACAGTTCAGCTAAGACAGTGTGCAGAAACAACGGTTACTGGCTAAGGAATTCCACATTATTGCAGATGTTTAACATATTACAGTCAGATTGTATGAGGCCTGTCTTAGCTAACTATAAGCTAGATTAATACTTCAGAAGGGACTGAACTTATGGTAAGCTAAGTAACACGTGCCCTTCTTTCCAAGTTTTAGCAAAAGCTACTTCCTGGCCCTGGAGAATACTCCTGATATGGTTTTCCACTTGAATATATGTCATGGAAGAGTAGCATTGTTACTCAAAGGCAAAGCTGGAGGGTATGCTATAGTGAGCAATGTTGTTGCCACCACCCTTTTCAGAACTGAGTATTTCTTTTTAAATAGTCCTCATTGTCAGTTTGTTTTCATAGCAAATGGAAGAATGCAGTATGTCAAATTCCTTTATTTCTAAGTAATTTATGTTGAAAATATCTAAGTGTCTTATAGCTGACACTCATCTCCAAACTTGTGGTCCAGTGAAAGAATGACAAAATCAAATATCAGTGTGGATGCTTCTGAAATATTTTTTGGTTGCTTTCTTCTTGACAGTAGCCAGGAATTTTTTAAACCTGAGAGCAAATTTTCAAAAATGAAACCTTTTCTCTGTTCACCAATACTTTCTTTCTATCTATCTATCTATCTATCTATCTATCTATCTATCTATCTATCTATCATCTATCTACCTATCGAATGAAGAAATGATTTAAATTACTTTTCCCTCATCTACCTCCCCACACCCCCCTCCCTCTTACCTTCTGGTAACCACTATTCCATTGTCCCTATCCATGAGTCTCTGTTTGTTTGTCCTGTTCATTTGTTGCTGAGGTTTATATCCCACATATAACTTATATCATGCAATTTTCAACTTTTTATGTCTGACTTATTTCACTTAACGATTATCTCGAGGTCCATCCATGTTGTCGCAAATGGCAGTATTTCATCTCTTCTTATGGCTAAATAATATGCCATTGTATATATGTACCACAGCTTCTTTAGCCAATCACCTATTGTAGGACACTTTGGTTGCTTCCATGTCCTGCCCACTGTGAATAATGCTGCTAAGAACATGGGTGTGAAAATATCTTTTTGGATATGAATTTTCAGGTCTTTGGGATAGATATCCAGTAGAAAGATTGCTGGATCATATGGTAGATCAATTCTTAGTCTTTTGAGGAAGCTCTATACTGTTTTCCATAGTGGTTGTACCAATTTGCAGTTCCTCCAGCAGTGCCTGAGGGTTCCTTTTTCTCTGCATCCTCTCCAGCATTTGTTATTACTTGTCCTGTTGATTACAGCTATTCTAACAGGTGTGAGATGGTATCTCATTGTGGTTTTGATCTGCATTTCCTTAACAGCTAGAGATGCTGAGCATCTTTTCATATATTTGTCGGCTATTTGTATGTCCTCTATGGAGAAGTGTCTATTCAGTTCCTTTGCTCATTTTTGATTGAATAATTTTGTTGTTGTTGTTGTTGTTGTTGTTGTTATTGAGTCACATGAGTTCTTTGTATATTTTGGTATTAGGCCCTTATCAGAGGCATTGCTAGCAAATATATTTTTCCATTCAGTTGGTTGTCTCTTTACCTTGTGGACAGTTTCTTATACTAAGCAGAAGCTTTTAAGTTTGATGTAGTCCTATTCATTTATTTTAGCTTTTATTCCCCTTGGCTTTGAGGTTAAATTCATAAAATCCTGTTTAAGTCCAAGGTCCTTGAGTTCAGTTCCTATTTTTTTTTCCTATGCATTTTATTGTTTCAGTCTTATACCCAGGCCCTTAATCTATTTTGAGTTAATTTTGGTGTGTGGTAATAGACAACAGTCTAGTTTCATTCTTTTGCAGGTGGCTTTCCCGTTTTCCCAGCACCATTTATTGAAGAGGCTTTTCTTTCTGCACTGTTTGGTTTTGGCTTTTTTGTCAAAAATTATTTGCCCATATAATATGGATTTACTTCTGGGCTCTTGATTCTATTCCACTGGTCTGTGTGTTTATTCTTCTGCTAATACCATGCCCTTTGGATTACTGTTGCTTTGTAGTATAATTTGAATTTGGGTAGAGTGATACCTCCAGCCTCGTTCTTTTTTCTCAGGATGGCTTTGGTGATTCTGGGTCATTTGTGCTTCCATACAAATCTGATGATTTTTTGTTCTATTTCTTTAAAAAATGCCAGTAGGTTATTGATGGGGATTGAATTAAATCTGTATAATGCTTTAGGTAATATGGTCATTTTAACTATGCTGATTCTTTCAATCCAAGAACACGAAATATCTTTTCATTTCTTTGTATCTTCTTCAATTTTTTAAATAGAGTCTTATAGTTTTCATTATATAGGTGCTTCATGTGCTTCATTAATTTATTCTTAGGTATTTTATTCTTTTTGTTGCAATTGCAAAATAAATTTTTTTAACTTATTTTTGGATGCTTCTTTATTAGCATATAAGAATGCTATTTATTTTTGAATATTGATTTTTGTATCCAGAAACTTAACTGTATTTGCTTATTGTTTCTAGTAGTGTTCTTGTGGAATCTTTAGAGTTTTCTATATGAAGAATCATATCATCTTTATATAGTGACAGTTTGACTTCTTCATTTCTTATTTGGATACCTTTTATATCTTTCTTTTGTCTGATTGTACTTGCTAGGACCTCCAATGCTATACTGAATAAGAGTGGTGATTGTGGACAGCCTTGCCTTGTTCCTGATCTTAGATGGAAGGTTTTTAGTTTTTCACCACCAAGTATAATGTTGGCTGAAGGTTTGTCATAGATAGCCTTTATTATGTTAAAGTCTTTTCCTTCTATACTGATTTTGTTAAGTGTTTGATTATAAATATATGCTGTATCTTGTTGAAGGCTTTTTCTGCATCTATTGATATGATCATATGATTTTTATTTTTTAATTTGTTTGTGTGGTGTGTCACATTAATTGATTTTTGTCTGTTGAACCATCCCTGTGCCTTTGGGATGAAGCCCATTTGATTGCAGTGTATAATCTTTTTAATTTGTTGCTGTATTCAATTCGCTAGTATCTTATTTAGGATTTTTACACTTGTATTCATAAGAGATATTGATCTTTAGTTTTCTTCTTTTGTGTTATCTTTACCAGGTTTTGGTATTAGGGTGACATTGGCCTCATAATTTGAATGGGAAGTATTATCTCCTGTTTGATTTTTTCGAAGGGTTGAAAGAGAATAGGTATTAAATCTTCTGTGTATTAAATCTTCTTTGAATGTTTGGTAGAATTCACTGGTGAAGCCATCAAGTCCTGGACTTTTACTTTTGGTAGGTTTTTGTTGATTGTTTCAATTTCCATACTGCTGCTTATCGGTCTATTTAGATTTTCCAGTTCTCCTTGATTCATTCTAGTAAGATTGTATTTTTCTAAGTACTGGTCCATTTCTTCTAGGTTATTAAATTTGGTGTTATATAGTTTTTCATAGTATTATTGTATGATCCTTTGTACTTCTGCAGTGTCTGTCGTAACTTCTCCTCTTTCATGCCTTATTTTGTTTGTTTGCTTTCTCCTTTTTTTTTCGTTAGTCTAGCCAGGGTTTTTTCATTTTTATTAATCTTCTCAAAGAACCAGCTCTTTGTTGCATTTATTATTTTTCTCAGTTTCATTTATTTCTTCTCTAATTTTGATGATTTTTTCCTTCTGCTAATTTTAGGCTTCATTGGTTCTTCCTTTTCTAGTTTTTTAAGATGAAGCATTAGGTTGTTTATTTGGGCTCATTCTTATTTTTTGAGATAGGCCTGTAATGATGTGAACTTTCCTCTTATGACTGCTTTTGCTGTGCCCCAAAAGTTTTGATATGTTTTACTAAGATTATCATTAGTTTCTTTGTATTTCTTGATCTATTTTTTATTTCTTCTCTGACCCAGTTATTCTTCAGTAGTTTAAACTCTATGTATTTGTGTGCCCTTTCTCTTTTTTTTTTTTTACAGTTGACCTCTAGTTTCAAAGCATTGTATCAGAGAATATGGTTGGAATGATTTTAGTCCTCTTATATTCGTTCAGGCTATCTCTGTGTCTCAGTATGTGGTCATTCCTTGAAAATGTTCCACGTGCACTAGAGAAGAATGTATAAGCAGCTGTTTTGAATGGAAGGTTTAATGTGTCATTTAAGAATGTTATTTTCTTACTGATTTTCTGTTTAGATGACTTGTCCAAATCTGATAGTGGGGTATTTAGGCCCCCTACCACGATAGTGTTTTGGTCTGTTTCTCCATTTAGTTCTGTTAGTAATTGCTTCATATATTTTGGGGCTCCCTGATTGGGAGCATAGATATTAATAAGTGTTATGTTTTCTTGATGCATGGTTCCCTTTTTCATTATGAAGTATCCCTTGGTATCTTTATTTATCCTTTTTATTTGGAAGTCTGTTTCATCTGATATTTGCACTGCTACTTCCACTTTTTTCTGAATGCCATCTGCTTGAAATATCATTCTCCACCCTTTCACTTTTAGTCTATATTTGTCTTTGGAACTGAAGTGTGTCTCCTGGAGGCAGCATATGGTTGGGTTTTGTTTTCTGATCTAATCTGCAACTCTGTGCCTTTTTATTGGTGAGTTCAGTCCATTTACATTTAGGGTGATTATTGAAATATGAAGTCTCCTGATAGCCATTTTATTTTTTGCTTTCTGGTAGCTTGTTGTTTTCACTGCTTCCTTGTCCTTGTGATCTGTTTTCTTTATTTTGGTTGGCTTTTGTAGGTTTTCTCTCTGATCCTTCTTGTTTTATGTTATATACTTTAGTTCTGAATCTGTGGCACGTGATTACCATTACGAATATGCAAAGTATTGTTATATATATACTTATCCCTTTCCTTTTGCAGGTGCCTTTCTCCATTCCCTTTTGCGAATTTGGATGTTTTAATCCTCCCCTTTTCAGACATTGTTGTTTCAGTTTGTCCCTTTGTATGTTGAATGTTCATTACTATCTTGCTATAGCAAATCTCTTCTTATTTTTAAGCTTATAATATCCTGAAAGGTGTTTTTATTTTTTATTTTTTTGTTTCCAGCATGTGGCGTCTCAGCCTCTTGGATCTCTGCTTTTTAGAGTCTTAATAATGTCTTTTTTTCCTTATAAATTTTTAATCATGGTCACTACCATCAGTATCCATTCCTGTCAGTGTTAGGGGCAATTTCAATAGTATTTGCTCAGATTCCCCTGGGGCTCCATGGCATTCTTTCTGGGAGGGTATCAGGGGAGTGGTCCTTTGGATTGGGTGATCAGGGCTGTTTCTCAGCCTCGATTTTGCAACTGAAGCTGGTAAAAATCAACAGTTGTTTCTCTGCCATTCCTGGTTTTCTGCCCTTTCTGTTTCTCTGCCTTCTGCCCTGATGACTGGGAACTGCCACCAGCCACATGGAGCTCACAGCTCTCCCTGGCAGGACTGTTTAGGGAAGTAGCGGCACCTTCTCCCCTACCTCTCCTTCTACAAGGAGCTCTGGAAGCTGCAAGAGGCAGCTTATTTGTTTCTCCCAGTCTAGAGCATGACATTTGGGATTCTGACCTATGGTAGCTTTTATGCGCAGATCTCATGCTCAGATGTGCTGGTTTGCAGCTGGGTGTTTGTTGTTGTTGTTGTTGTTGTTGAGTTTTAGATGTTGTTTTTCGTTGTTCCAATGGGAGAGATCTGAGGACAGCTCTCATTCTGCCATGTTTCTGACGTCACTCGGTTCACCAATGCTTGTCCAGCTCTGATCTGGTTTTCATTAATGAGTTGGCCAGCATTTATTTTAGGTCATTCTGTCTTCTGTAGATCAAGATGTTCTGTGCACCATGTACCATACCTTTAGTGACTAGACTTTTGGGTGTATTGTGAGGAAAATGTTGAAAAGAGTTTATTATTTAGAGATTATAAGCCTGATGTTAGCAGCCTGTATTATGATGTCACTTGTCTGAAGATGGCAAGACTTGGCTTGGTCTCTAGAGGACTAGACTGCTGCAGTTGGATTCTGTGTCCTAGCTTGCTAACAGTGCCTTCTGTTCAAAAGTAGTTAAATGGTCAAAATCTAAACAAACAAACAAACAAACAAAGCACCCCATATCTCTAAGCTGAAGGATTCACAAGTACAAAAATTTGAACCATGATGAGCAAATTATGCCAAATAGCCGATGGAGGAGAAAATGTCCCCCTTACAATATTTTATTTAGGAAAAAAGGTATCTATGGATGCTAAGATCAATGAGTAAAATTTTATAGAAAAATATGGTATTTTCACACTCTCATATTAGTTATTTGTTATAGAGGAAATTGTCCATCAATTACCATGGAGATATCATGAGACTCTAAATGTTTAACTTCACTCAATAAAGTAAAGGCAGGAAAACTGAATTTAGAGGCATTCTACTTGGAATAACTTTTTAAAAAATTACTATTCTGTAAGGGAAAAACTAAACAAGTTTGGATGAGTTCTAGATGAAGTTATACTACAATGAACTCATAAGCCAGTGTATTGTATATTCTTTGATTAGAAACAAGGTACAAAGATGATATTGGGACAATTGGGAGGTGTTTTAGACTGACAGAACAACTATAACTACAAAAAGGTATGCCTGTGTAAGTGTGACTGGAAGAGAGAGATAGCAACAGGATCAAATATAGTGAAGTTGAAACAATTGCTTAATCTAGGTAAATGGTATATAAGTGTTTTTTGTATTATTATCTCAGCTCTTCTGTAGGGTTGCAAGCTTAAAAATGCAAAAGTTGGAGGAAAAATCAGGGTATGCAGGAAGCAGACACAGGTAACTGAGAAGTGAGCTCACACTGCATACAACTTCCTGTTGTAGGGGGCTCCACAGTGGACTGTGAGCTCCAGAGGGTAATCCACGCCCCTTTCAAAATTGTATCTCTGCATCCTGTACAGTTTCTAGAGTATGTGTGTCAGGTAAATGTGTGTGGAATAGAGCTTCATTTCCAGAGGCAAAGCTAGAGTCAGCTCTGGGGATAAACAAATCAAGCAGTGTCCCCAAGCATTGTCTCAAGTGCTGGGGGTTTCTGGAAGAAACAGATGACTGAAACTGCCATCAACATAGAATTCACTGTGAAGCTTGCGTGTGTTTGGCTGACAGTTGTCCTGTGGCAATGCCCTTTGAGCATCACCTGCCTTCTTCAGCAGGGAAGGGCAGAACTTGCAGGGCTGTCTTGGCTGCCTTTTTTTCTCTTGTCATTGCCCCAAGAGGGCCCATAAAATCCCAAGTGTCTATACTAACAGGGCTGATGCTCTTCCTGGGTGCCTTTAGCGTGGGATCAGATTTTCTGTTTCCAACCTTAATCCTTGATGTGATGGATTACATTAACTGATCTTCAGATGTTGAACCAACCTTGCATACCTGATTTATGTTTTTGGCATCTATGAGGCAAGAAATTTCCAGAGATCTTTACCTTGTT
Organism: Cynopterus sphinx; assembly: GCA_030015415.1. NCBI lineage: Eukaryota > Metazoa > Chordata > Mammalia > Chiroptera > Pteropodidae > Cynopterus > Cynopterus sphinx. The sequence continues at coordinate 34,512,995 of CM057390.1, read as the reverse complement.
GTCTTCAGCAGCCTTGGATAAGGACTTTTTATTGCTGCTCTTGGCTGTATCAGATGGCCAGATCACTGGCAATGGCCAAAGGATCTGTAATAATTTTTAGATTCGAGGGATTATTGGCAAGGGGATCCAGAGCTAAGACAACTGCCTGAAATTCAATCAGTTGTGTAGATCCTTGAGTTCCATGCCTTTTAGAAACTTCTTGGTCAAACTCCATGTATGATGGTGATGATACACTAGATAAACTCCCTTTACTTTTCAGTCAGTTGATCCCAAAGGCCTTCCCATTAAGTGAAGGATTTCAGGAGAGGGATGACCAACTCCAGCATTATGACATCTGTCCAAAAATGTGAGAGAAGAGAAAACCACCCTCTCCTGCAGGCAGGGTATGCTGGAGGGGCCAGATTTGGCTCTGTCATGCAATAAGGAGATTTTTGTGTCTGTGCCAAGCTTGTGGGATGCTGCTTCCATGACCCAAGGCAGAATTTGTAGCTGGGGATGAAAAGTAACAGGCTCAGGGCTTAGTTCCAGAGGAGTCCAGTAAGTGGCCAACGATTGCCACTCTTATAGAATATGGCATGGGGCCAAGTGCTTGCTTTGGAAGATCATGGGTGACTTATGGCTGTTATAGGTAGTCTAGAGATTCTTGAGGTAATGAAAGAAGATTTCTAAAGCCTATATAGTGAAAGGGTCTCTGGGAGTGGGAGGCTAATAAGAGTGTCTGTTGAATTGCAATTTGGACAAATTCTCGTGCCATGTGTCTAGAGCCCAATCAAGGTGGGCTCATTTGAAAGTATCAGCATAAATGGTTTAAGTATAATTTTAAATGAGTAATATGTTGTCTCTAGAACTCAAAAATGACAAAAATATGTTGAAAATAAATTTTTTTAATGTTGTGGGTGCTGAAAGATTCAGTCAATAGCTCTGTCAGAGTCAGGGGAGATGAGATTACAGAAGCAGAGGTTGGAGTGATGGGAACTATAAACCAGTGAATGTGGGAAGCCTATGGAAGCTGAGAAAAGAAGAGAATGGATTCTTACAGTGCCAAAAGCAGCACAGTCCTGCCAACCCATTTTAGACTTCTGACTTTCAGAACTATAATACATTTGTTTTATTTTAAGTTACTACGTTTGTGGTAATTTGTCATGGCAGTAATAGAAAATCCATACAGGAGAATTAATGAGTGGCCCTTGGCATCAGTATTGAGGAACTCCACTATGAAGAATCATTTCTTTTTTCCAAGTTTAAGACCAGGTCATATTAGATTGTTAAATGAAGACGGAATGGGAATAATTAACACTTTTATCAATAGATCATGCATACTAGGTTTTGATTCTTGAAAGCCCTGTTTTAATTTATATTGGGCATTAACCATTTCAGGGAGGAGAAAGGGGAGTTCCATGGAGTCCCATTTTGTTAAGCCAGTTGTAAATGCCAAAGACTTAATTAATTTTAATTTTTTCCTTAGTAGGTCAGAATGTCCATGTTCGCTTGGAATAGTTCAAGTCTATGGGCACTATGGCTATGGAAAATGTAGGCAAGACAAAAGCTCCAATGTTTAGGGTGCGTTATACTTAGGTATGCTTGTGAGGAGAAAAAAAGATGGCTGCAGTCAGGCTCCCTCCCGACACCCTTAGCAACTTCCTAGTGAAGTGAGTCAGCACTTCTCCCCTTATGTAATTATGTGCCAGTATGAATGCGTGGTCTGTTATCCGCCAGTGTGCCACCATTTTTTAACCTGCATATATAAAGATGTCACTGCCCTGTGAAACTGGCTGTGCCCTTGCTGGAATAAAGAGCTATGTCCCAGTTGCTACAGCTCCCCACATTTTCATCCAACTTCCCAAGCCTCGTATCCCTTACCTTGGTACCTCAAATCTGCAGTAACACACTTGGCATAGCTGCAGATTCCCAGGTAAGAAAGCCATCTGCCCCACTGGAGGACAGGAGGGACATGTGGCCTCCTCAGAGCATGTGGTATCCCGTGGTGGTGGTATTGATGACTTGAATTCCACCTGAGCCTTGGGAGGCAGTTGATGGGTTCCTGATAAGTACTGAGATACTGTTGGTCTCCAGGTACTCCCTGGAGGAGCAGTTGCCAGAAAAAGCATGGACTTCAGCTGGCCGAGTGGGCTGGGTGCTTTTAATGGCTTTGAAACAGAGCATGTATGAAACTCTAGCAGAGGTAGCACAGGTACATGAACTTCGGTGAACGACAGATGCTTTGGATGCAAGGGTACAACAATTGGAAGCCGAGTTCCTAAAAAGTCTACCCTTGGTGTCATCCTCAGAGTAGGGGAAGACATTGCAGAAGAAGTCCACCTGCAAGTATGGCTCATAATACTCCAAAGGTAAAGCATGAACAACCCCTGGGTCTAGGCAGGGTACAAGCTGGTGGCCTCACAGTGACAAAATTCACCATGTACACCCTGTATACACCAGTAAAACTGTGAGATTTGGAGAAAAAAATGTTTGTAGCAACCTGGTGAACAATTGCTGGCCTGGTTGCTGTACTTTTGGGAGAAGGGAACCAACAATACCTCATGTTCCCCTGATGAGATAGAGAAATTGGCATCCTTAACTATACAGCCCTCATTATAGCAGCTTCTACAGAACAGTTGCTGCTTGGCTGAAGGTCAGGGGAACCACACCCTGATGGAATGGCTTACTGTCACTGTGTGGACAGTTTGAATGACACTGGCATCTCCCAAAACACATGAATAAGTGGCAAATGTATGCCGAATTAGTGCAGATCATTTATGAACTGGACATGTGACAAGCTATGTTTAATTTGAATATGTGGGGAGTGGATGATGAACAGTTTATGACTGGTATGCAGGACCTAGTGTTAGGGAACTCCCTCCCCTCTTATGACTTTTGGCTCATTGGTTACTATCCTGGCCCCTTATGTGGGGAAATGTATACATGAAGTGATTACAGCAATGGCTGCTCTGAGGGATGTAGAGGGGAAACGCAATGAGGGCAGGGAACAGAAGTGTCCATTTGATAACACCCAGATCCCTGAGGGAAGGGAAGAAAAAAAGCCCCTATGCAGGGTCCTGTTTGGGTTACCAAAATGCAAATGTGGACTGATTGGCTAGCTTCAAGAGGCAATCAAGACGAGATAGAACATCAGCCTAATGCAGTGTTATTAGAATTGTGGTGGCAGTTGAAACCGAAACAACAATTTAGGCATGAACAGAAATCTCCCACCACAAGAGATAGGCCAGTGGCCTTAAAGGACTTTTTGAAAGCCCAGGACTCTCTGTTGACCCTTTATGACTAGGGAGAAGGCTGAGGTGCCCAGTGTATACTGGGGCCAAGTGCAGTCTCATCTATGGAAATCCAGACAGATTCCCTGGACCAGCTGCCTATATAGACAGCTCTGGGGATGAGACTAATAAGACCAAAGCTGTGACTTTGCCTCTTATAAGAGGACATTTGCAGCCATGTCCTTATAAAATGTATGTATCTCTGGTGCCAGAATATATCCTTGAGGATGGATGTATTGTCAGGGCTCAATCTGCAGAATTCTGCTAATGAATTCTGTTTATGAGTCCAGAGGATGACCGTAGACTCATCACCTGACACAGAAAATGCCAGAACTGAGGCGCATTGTCAATGTTAAGTAATACTGCTTGCCTGGTGGACATGTTGAGATCAGGGTTACAATTGAGGAATTGAAGAATGCTCAGATGTGTGCCACTAACAGTCCTTATAATGCTCCTTTGTGGCCAGTAAAGAAGGCTGGTGGCTCATGGAGAATGACTGTGGACTATCAGGAATTGAATCAGGTGACTCCTCACTACATGCAGCAGTACCATCCACCCATGATCTAATAGATCAACTGACTATAAGGCTGGGAACATATCACCAGTCTTGAATTTGGCCAACACTTTTTTTTCTCCGTTGATTTGGCTCCTGAAAGTCAAGACCAACTTATCTTCACATGGGAAGGAAGACAATGGACTTCTGTGGTGTTACTCTAAGGCTACCAACAATTTGCCCAGGATTTGGCAACCTGGACCCAACCGGCAATCGTGGAATTGTTTCATGATATTGATGATATCATATTGACCTCTGCTAGAGCAAGCTGTGCAAGCGCCATTGCAGCACCTGAAAATATGTGGCTGGGTTGTAAATGCAACCAAGGTTCAGGGATCTGGCTTATGTTAAATTGTTGGGTGTTGTCTGATAGCGTAAGACGGAAGTTATCCCTGATGTTACAATTGATAAGACACAAGTGTACCCATCACCAACTACAGTTAAAGAGTTGCAGAGTTATGTGGACCTTTTGGGATCCTGGAGAGTGTTTGTGCCCCATTAGGCACAGCTAACACAGCCTTTATATGGCCTGATCAAGAAGGGAGCTACTTGGGATGAAACAGTAGAGAAGGTGTTTACCGCCATCAAGCAGATGGTGCAACAAGCCCAAGCCCTCCAGGTAACACATCCAGGTAAACTCTTTGAATCTAACATTCGTGTCACAGCAGAATGATATGGCTGGGACCTATGGCAATGTTCAGAACAAACTAGGACTCCGGTGGGTTTTTGGTCCTAACTCTGGAAAGGCGCAGAGAGCTGGTACTCCCTAAAAGAAAAGCAATTAGCAGCTGTATGTGCATTCTTGCTGGCCACTGAGGTAGTGACTGGCAAGGCCAAAGTGCAAGTGCACACGATTTACCATATACAAGGTTGGTTACACACATGGATACAGGCCTCCAGAACAGGGTGGCCCAAACTTTATCCTGATGAAATGGGGTGCTTATCTGTAACAATGGAATACCACAGCTGCTAGCCTTCTGGGCATGGAATTACAGACAGTTTTAGGCCCAGTTGAGTTTACCACTGACAATGTACTGGATACTGCAGTTCCTTCAGATTTAGCAGTGTCCCCTACAAAGACTGGAAGCCATCCATAACTGCTGATGCACAGATGAGTTCAGTAAGGGCCAGGGAATCAAGTGGGTAGATATAGGGGTGCAACCACCTATTGACCACTTTTGGTATGATATAAGTACAAGTAAAAGCAGCCAATGGACTGAGCTACAGGCTGTATGGATGGTTATAGCCCATGAAGATGGCCCATTGACTAGTTGTACTGACAGCTGGGCAGTGTTCAAAGACCTAACATAGTTGCATATGTGAAAATGGTGAAACTGGTTAGTGAATCAGAGACCCTTGTGGGGGAAAGCCATGTGGAAAGACCTATGAGAGATAAGACAGGAAAAGGATGAAACTTTCTATCATTTTACAGGTTATATTCCTTGGTAACTCCAGAAAATGGTGGGGTAGATGTGCTCTTGTGTGTGCAATGACTAGAAAAGTCTCCTGCCACTGACGTGGTGCAATGGCTCCACAGGCAATTGTGGCATGTGGGTGCCAAAACTATATGAACAGTGAAGCAACAGTGGAACTTTCCCCCGAGTGGGAAGATGTCACAGATGCCTGTGCCAAGTGTCTGATATGGAGCTGTGATATGGTGCATCTTCGCCACATGAAGCAGGAGCATGTGCAAGTAATAAGGGGGAGGGTACTATTACCCATGTGCCAGAAAAATTTCAAAGGACCTCTTCTAAAAGCACTAGGGGCATCTTATGCCCTTACGGCAGTAGACATGGCTACCATGTCTACATTGTTTGCACGGCCACAGACCAAAAACATACTATCCAAATTCTCAAACGCTTATGTGCCTTTTACAGTAGACTATTACTGGTGTAAAGTGACCAAGGAACCCATTTTATTTGGCATGAGATCCAAATGTGGGGCAAGAAAGTGGACATTCAGTGGAAATTACATGCCCCATATAATCCCCAGGCAGCGGGCATGGCTGAGTGGTACAACAGGCTATTGAAGCAGCCACTACAAGTAACTGTCAGTCCCCCAGGACTATGAGGTTGGGTATCCTGCCTGTCGGATGTATTTTGCAGGGCCTGAACAAGTGACCTTGCACTGGAGGTCTCTCTCTCTGGTAAAGCAGCTCTTCATGGGACTGTGGCCCCAATTCGATTACAGGTAACGATCACTGAAATTCTGTTCTAAACTGGTCATGGAATCAATGGTAACATACTCCTACCTGCCCCTACTTGTCTGAAAAGGGGAGAAAGAGTGCAATGGACTTAGCCATTAAAAATAAGGCCCCACACTGTCAGTGGGTAGGCCCATGGGGCAAGGGGCTAGAGGTGAACTTACAGGTCATTCCTTGGGTAACGGTTGATTGGTTACCAAAATAACTGAGATGTCCCACAGGAAAGACAAATGAAGAAGAACATACCATCCTAAGGGGAACCTTTGCATTGTGGCCTATCATGAGTTCTCCCACAATGTGTCATGTTGACACAGTGGGATCAATGCCTCAAGGGGAATGGTTATGGTACCAATGGCTAGGTTGACCCCCCCCCCCCCACACACACTGATGGCAATGATTGCTTTACTAGATTTAAGGATTCTGGGCTTAAGGCATATTTGAATGACTAGATTGTGCCACAGAGGTACAATGAGTGTTTTCCCCTAATAACCCTGAGGATCAGGAACTCTGTTGCATCAGAGGCATAGGCAGCAGCAATAACAAAGGCATTGTAGGTAGAGGCTGAAGTCTAGTATGTTTGTGGGCTATGGAATCTCATGGCTTGTATTTGACTTGGGGTAATGACTCTCTGAGTATCATAAGTAACACCAGCAGCAGTGCTTCTAGCTTAGATGCCCAGACTTATACCTCTCTGTGTCCCAGGCAGACTTTAGGATCTCCAGTCCCAGTGAAAACTGGGATTTAGCTCATGCATGGCTGCAAGGGTGGTTGTCCTAGCTCTCTTGGAATATGGCATGTGCTGAATCATCCCAACTGAGGTTCTCAACAGCAGATGTTGGCAGAATTTTTGAGGGTACAAATGGAATGTTCTCTCTTGTGTGAACGAACACAAGTAGTTGCATAGCCAATGACCTCATAAACACCTAAGAGAGGAAATGTTGCTGTCATCCCCACTTTACGAAGGGGGAACCCGTGGATCTGAGAAGTTAAAAGACTTGCCCAAGGTCACACAGAACTGGAATTGGAAAACGGGCAGCCTGTCTCTTGAGCTTCTGCTCCTAACCACTTTTGTATGAAGCATCATTTTACTAATAAACACAAATGCTATTTCTCCTCATAGCTATTTCTTGTCTGTGTTGGATTCATCAAGTCAATCCATTTTGTAAATAGCATGTAAAGATGCTACATTAGCTAGGTATCTCTAAGTGTTTTACCCAGACCACGGGAGTTATTTTAAGCAGCCACATTTCCTACAGGAATAACACTTCTGGAAGAGAGAACAAAGAAGGAGAAAAAATTTCCTCTTTTTCCAAGTCCCAGGGCCTGATTGCTTTGGCACCAGGAGAAATCACTGCGACTCACAATGGTTCTTAGAACTTTGTGACTGCACTCCATGGCAAGATCTGGGCACTGATCGTCAGCACCTGGGTTGCTTCTGGTTCAGGGCTGAATATGGTGAGTATCCGAGAGTTGGACAGGTATCATATATATGAATTGTTTATTTCTGAAATTTTTCATTTAATATTTTCAGACCATGGTTGACCAAGGGTAAGTGGAACCTCTGAGAACCAAACCATAGATAAGGGTGGGGAGACTACTGTATCACTTTATTTAATTCTCACAAACTCCTAAGGGTAGAGTTACTATTGTTATTCATATTTTATAAAGAGGATCCGAGTTTAAGAGATTTTCCAAAAGTAACACAGAATTGGGACTGAAAATCATACCTCTTCTCTCTCGAGCCTGTGTTCCTAACCACTTCTGTATGTGTTGTATTTTTACTAATTTAGACAAATGACAGTCTTTACCCTGACATTACACATCAGGGTTGGAGTTCATCAGCTCAATCAGTTTATTGATGGCAGATAAAGATGCCACATTATCTTGGACTATCTGGATACTTCATTACCCAGACCACCAAGCAACCATGGTTCTTGCAGGAGTGGCAATTGATCTAGAAGTGAAGGCAAGGAGGAAGAGAAGTTCCCTCTCTCCTCTCACTCTTTCCCTGAGTTTCAGGGCCTGATTGGTTAGGCACCAAAAGGTGTCACCACACCTCATAATGACCTTTAAAAACTAATAACCACAACTGTTTACAAGAGCCAAAAGCTGGCCACAATCACCTGTGTTACTTCGTAATCAGGTCTGAATATGGTGAGAGGTGCTGGAGAGAGAGCAGATATTACCTATGTTTGGGTGCTGTCTGCTCCTCTGTTTCCTGGACGCTCAGCTATGTTGGCCTCAGTGCTCTTCCTTGACTTGAGCAAAATCTCTCCACTTAAAACTTCTCCCATGAGAAGTTTTAATGTCTTAATATTTACCATGTTTCAACAAGTTCCTGGGCAGTGGTCAGCAATTCTGGCTTCAAGTTCCGATCACTCGGAGAGAGTTGCAAGGGAACTCAGTCTCAGGTATGATTTTCTACTTTCTCGAACTCTGGATTCAGCCTTGGCCATGGCAATTAAATCACTGCTTTTTTAATATGCCAATTTACATAAATGGATATTCACTTGTAGAAAATAGGGTTGTGAGTAGTCACAATTCTTAAGCCACATTACCTTGTAAGTCTCTGATACAGAACTATAAAGCTAACATTAAATTATGACCTATGTGGGTACTGCCTATGTGGGTACTGCCATGGATTTTTACAGAATGTGAGAGGACTAATGATGAGGACAGGCATTTGTGTCTTTTATAATCCTCTTCTCCAACTTTTAGTTTATGTGTTGCCAAAGTGATCATGATAATGCTCTTCTCTGAGGAATGAGAATAACTACTATAAGGAGATGTGACTTGTTCCCACACTGGCTCCTCCACTTGGTCTCCCATAACAACTGAGGAAATTGAGGCACAGGTGCCTGTAAGAGGGACCTGGGCCACATTTATTTTTCTTGAGTGGCAGGAAGGGCTCTGTCCTCCAGGTGTCATCCCATCTCATACAGAAGCACATAAAGACCAAAATAAATAGAAGGCCGAGAATTGTTTCCTTGTTTTCCATAGAGATCAAGAGGAGGCACCCTGAAAGGGTGGGAGGCTGAGATTCTGAAGCCAGAGAAATGGATTCACTTCCTGGTTCTGCTACATACTAGCTGTGTGACTTTGGGCCAGTTATATCCTTTTCTTGTGCCTGCCTCAATTTTCCTGCCCTGGATAAATGGGCATAGCTGTGGGACCTAACAAGACTATTAAGGTTACAAGAGCTGTTGGAGAAGTGCCTGGAAAGCAGATGCCCTGAGCAGAGATCTGTGTTCCTGGTGTTGTGATTCTCATGGCCATATTCCTGGTAAAACATAGAGGTCTAGGGAGTCTAAGAGACTGGAGAATGGGAGCCATCAATCATCTACTCTTTTCCTGCTGAATGAGAACCTCTTAAGACACAGACAAGGTAGAGAATCTTCCCTGGCTAAATCTGCATGTCTTAGTCATGGCTAAGTCTCCTGTCTTGCATGGAGGTCCAGTTTCAGGTTGGCTCACTGTTTGCCTTTCTTCTGAGCTCCAATGTCCTTCTCCTGGGGGAAACAAGCTGAGCAAATGAGTGAGTGGCAACCTGCCTTGGTGTTTGTGTCTTCCTATGTCCCAAATCTGTGCTTCTGAGGACTTCTGTTTTATTTAAATAATTCTATAAAATTGACTTGCACACATTTTTACATTCTTGTAATAGCAAATACAAGTTTAAATTAAACCATTCTAAGCCCATATACCAGAAGAACTGCCATTAGCAATTTGCTGTAAAATTTTAAGATATTACTCTTTGCATTTACTTTGATCCATAATGATGACTCAGTGATGAAAGACAAATGGGATAATGAGATAACTATTGTTTTTCAAGGTTCTTACTTCAATTACCATTTCTTGGAGAGCCTTTCCATGTCAGTATTTTGAGGACCCCTTTATCCTTTTCACAGTTGCATTTTATTTTTTATTATTGATGTAATATAAGTTATTTACATATGGAAATTGGAAAGCTGCCTATGTCTTCTTAACTGAATGTCTCTTTAGAATAACAAAGTCAATCACAAGATATTTTACAAAAAGTAAGACTGGATACAACTTAAATACACAAAAGAAGATGTTGTATATTCCTCTAAGAATAAGATATGAAATAACAGAAGCAATGTAGCAAGTTCACCCTGAACAGAAAACACATGTGAATACCATCTTTAAAAGTAGAGGAAAATATGCATGAAATTTTTTATGTATTTCCTATTTTGACACTAGAAATACCATTTATTGTTAGATAGAAAAATTAATTATTATTATCCTCTCAATTCTTCCCAAGATAAATCTATGCATTCAATGCAAACATAGTTATGAACCTCAACAGGATTTGCCATGAATGAGCTCATTATTCAGTTCATGGAAGAGAACACAGGTGGGAGTATCCATGATAGTGATCTTTTCCTACAATATATAAAAATCAAAACTATAGACTTAACAATTAAAACAGGGATTACAAATATGTCAATGGAAAAGAACAGATTTCAGACACAGACTCATGTCCATGACAAAGTCACAGAAATGTTAAGGTTGGCATTTCAAGTCAAGATGATGCCCCAAAGCAATTTCTTGTGATTACTGCTGGAAACAAATGTTTGTGTGGCAGGGAGGAGGCAGGTGAAAGAGGCTCCTGGGCCTACTGGATTAACTGTATTTCATCATTTTTTTTTCAGGTTTACTAAGTTGTGCTCTCTACTGGAGCTATCTGAGGTGTTGAACAGTCATGGAAAAAGGACACTCAGAAGTCAGTCCCAGCATGCCCCCACTGACAATCAGGAGGAAGGCAAATGAATACCTAAAATCCACCCAGTTTTCCAAAAATGTTGTGAACTTTTTACTCAATAGGCAACTGGGGATGAAGAGAAATGTTGTGGATCCTTCGAAGTGGCTGTGGATGCTGACACGAGCCACACCAGGGTGGAGTTGGCCTTTGCCAAAAAATCATGTGACTTACCTGCTTATGCCTCCCAATAATTTTGAAAAATACAAACAAAAAAAAGTGTAGAATAACAAACTTTTGTTTCAGCTATTAAAATAAAACTTCATTTCGCTCCTTTTGGTTTGAGATGTTTTTATGTTGATATAGCTTTCTCAGTTAGACTGGAGGAGAGTCTATTCATTCTCACATTCTATGCAGGCACTCTCAGACACACAGGGGCATGGTGAGATCACCTCACATGCCAGAATTCTTCCACATTCAATGTTAAAAAAGCAAGGAAATAGTGATGAAGTACTAGGTCACTCCAGGACCCAAGACTCATCTCCCTATGCATCTTGGGGAGCAATCCACTGTGTTTCTCCCTAAAACCCAGTTGCTTGGTCTGATGGAAGATATTAAGAACATACCATGAACTGGTTAGGAAGTTTAGAATACCCTTTCTTTATTACTGTGATGCTCATGAAGACATTTAGAAACTACAGCTTTGTGTTTTGTTGGTCTTACTTAATATTTAAAAAAATGAGAGCACAGGCATTTTAATATGAGTATGTCATATATTCATAATGCAGGACATGACAAATTGCCCCAAGTTGGGGCAGGAAAGAGACCAAGCCCTGCACTGAGAAAAGAAGAGGGTTCTTTGGTCAAGAGTGGAGATAGAATTCGATATGTATGCCAAAATTAGAATCAAAAGGAAAGTTTATTAGAAAAAGGATAACACTTCATAGAGTGTGGTCTCCTCTCAGAGGTCTAGAGTAGGGGAGTGTTCAGGGAATTCAGTTTATATGTCGTTTTTTAGTTACCACTTTCTTTGATATGGACATACAATGAAGAAGGGGAAGGGGAGGAGTATGTACTGTGAAAAAGTATGAATATAAGAGTGAAAGGCCTGTTGACAGTTCCCAGCCTTTGATCCATAGGTTTCCCCTGGTTTTAGCCATGTTGGTGCCTGTTTCCCCTTCACAGGTGTGGGGAAGGTGCTGTTAGCAATCCCAGCAGAAACCTTCCTTTGTTCTTGAGGCTTCCTGGCCTGGCTGCAGGGCTAATCCTCATATCACAATCTCTGAATGTAGCTTGATTAAACATTTTAACTCTCTTGCCTCCTCCCTACATTACAGCCAAAGTCCCTCCTCACAGGGTCAGGTGTGGCTGTGGGTTGGAGAGAGGGTGTCTGAGCACCCCTGAGCTGTTACTGTTAACCCACCATTTGTGAGCACACAGAGGCTGTGAGGTGAAGAATCCTGAAGGGCTGAAGCCAAGAACAGTGGGTTAGGTGCAAAGGAGACTAACCAGGCAGCAGGGACCCGTAATAGGCAACCTCCTACAGCCCACTTGCATCCAAGAGAAGACATGAAACTTAGGACTTAGAGCTCCATGAACCAACATGGACAAATCTCACAATCATACTACTGAGTGACAAAACCAGGAGCACAGAGGGATTTAGCAAAGGTGACTAAATGTGCCAGGCTGGCTTGGATATCCATGAACATAAAGTGTCCACACTTGTGTGGAAGGAGGGCCGGGTGGAAATCTACCTCACCTCACACTTGGCTGACTCTCTAAAACAACTGGTAACACGAATTCCACATCCCACAGGGGATTGCCTACTATCCATGGAGGACTGGTAATGGAAGCAATCACACTCAGATCATGTGAATTCTGACCACTCACCCATGAGAGGGTGTCAGCCACCCCGGGAGAGTCTGGGTTGTGAAAAACAAGAAAGGCCCTCTGCTCAGAGCCTCAGTGGAGTGCTAAGTTTATAGGAGGAAAGTACCTTTCACTTATGTGTCGAATGAGGTCTCCAAGTTTCCACTTGGAGAGGTTGATCTTTCTTTCCAGAGTCAGAATCAAAAATAAGATATTCAAAAGGCAGGTGGCTGGCAGAGAGAGAGAGAGAAAGAGAGAGTGACACCGAGAGTGGAGGTCAGGGTGAGAGGAGATTTGGCTAGCATTCTCTCAAAGGAGTTTTTCTCAAGAGGTGATTGTGGAGGCTACGTTTTGGCTAAACAGGGAAAATATGTATTTAAGTGAGACTCAGAGACTAGAGGCCAATTCGAGAGCCCCTCACACTGTGTCTTAAAAATACTCTCTCCTCTCATTTTTTAATTTCTGCCTGTTTCCTCTCACTGGCCAAACCCATCTGCTAGCCAGGAAACAAGGAAGCCACAATAATGCAGTCTAAGGATGGCAGATTCCTGGGACACAGAGCATGGGAGAGAAGGAAAAAGGATAGATATAGTTGGACAAACTGAGAATAAATAAGACAATCTGCCTTTATTTCCATAGCCAGCACCCATCTTTGCTTTGTTCAGAGGAAGAAACACTCTGCTCAACACAGGGTAACATAATACCGTCATGCACCTTCACACCAAAAGATGAGACCCATTTTGTCATATTCCCACCTGGAACTTAAATGATAACCTTATTGGTCATGAGAAAAGTTTCCACATATTATCATGAAATAGATGAACAAAGAGTTATCCCTCTCTTTCTATAAAATCAACCCCTTACACGTGCCTGCAACTTTAAATGTTGGAACTTCACCTGGTGGGGTGATCCAGCCATTGACAAAGATCTGACTCCTTGAGGTGATGCCATTCCTGAGTTGTACCTGTTTCCCACTGAGCATCAGAACTGCACATGGGAGTGCCAGGAGGCACCCAGTGAATCCCTTCAGTTCCAGATATAATCTTCTTCCCCACACTGTGAAGCAGCAGCCCAAATTTCCCTCGGTGAATTCTCTTGAATCATTCGCCTATTCATTATGGTGACTGCCTTCTCAGCTATCAGTTTGATTGCACAACGGCCTGAAATGGGCAGGGCACAATGGGTCAATGTCAGTTTCCAATTTAATAGAACCATAGCTATGTTCCATAGAAGAGACATTCTTGCTTTGAGTACTTCAACATACAACCCACTCCCCTCACCAAGACCATCTTTGTGGAGAAGGAAATGAAAAATGAATCTGTAAAAGGTTTTCCTTTATGGTAGAAGAGTGGAAAGAGTCACTCTCTACCTTATCCTGGCCTGGGGTATGGCACCATATGTCGCTTGGGGCTCCAGAGCTTGATCTGCATCCTCTAGGACAGCTTGGCTGTCTCACAGGCTTCTCTCTCCCACATAATGCTGTAACTGAGTATGCAACATGCCATTCCAACATGGTATGAGGCCAGATGCCTGGTGGCATAAGCTCATGCACAAATTCAGTTGCTATAAAAAGAGTTATAAGACAAAAGTAACATTTTAGGGAGACCGTGGTGTTGAAAAAGTTGCTCATGAGTTCGAGAATTGTGGCTCTCACAGAATTAATAAGAAAGGCAAATCTATCTCCTGAATATATGCCTACCTTTTTGTGGAAAACTTGGACAGCTCTCCATGAATTAATGTTAGACACACAATGCATGTTTGATAAGAACTTAAAGTGTTGCTAACAGTGCCTTTCATTTTCAGAACTCTAGAAATGCAATTCTCTCAGAAAATGAGTGAAAGTGAGCCAGTGCCCAGGCTTTATTGTTTCCTCAAACAACCCATTTATAATGTTTCATGAAGCTAGTGGCTCTCTGGACAGCTGAATGATACATCAATCTGAGCACCATTGCATAAGGGACAAAGTGATAGTCACAGCATGTTCTGATCATCTTCAATACACCCGCTTGGTAAAGGAGGGGCTCTCTGTTCTAAATAGTATGATGTGCCTGAACATACGACAACCAGTACTGGATACATGAGACTGGCAGCAATTTATTAGTCACATATACTCACAGGTCAGGGGAGAAGAACATGGCACATTATGCAGGACCACACAGGGGTTGCAGTCAGAAGCAGAGTGAATCAGCAGGAGCTGGGGGAGGTAGGTTTTGTAGTAACAAGAATATGGATTATTTCTTCATTCATATGAGAGAATGTCATCAGTCTATTTGAATAATTCCGATTGAGACCAGATGGAATGCAGCTGGTCTGGCAGATATAGAGACTATCTGGCTGTGGAATTTTCCCCACTGGGTAGGGAGTATATCTGGTAAAAGCAGGGGAAATCATGGCTAAACTTTGGGGACTCTGGAAGGCTCAAAGATGTCAAGGTAGCACATGGACTTTTAGGCTTTGCAATGCATAGCAGTGAATGAAATTGCTGAGGAGAAAAAGAACAGAAGAGGAGTGAGTCGATGAATTCAGAGGAGGGCTGATATTTTAAGGGTGCATCCAGCAATTGATGGTGATAAGGCAGTCAGGAAGAATGAGAGATGGGTATAGAAGCAAAGGTACACTGGAACATGGCTTGGATTTTTGGTGTATCTATAGTACAAGGAATTTGAGAGCTCTCGGTGCTAGTTCTATCATCTCTCTAGCTCTCACAACATATCCTTTAAAACCTATAAGCCATTTGCCTTTTCACTTTCACATTTCTGCCGTGCCACATTTGTTGTAGATGAACTAATGTTTCAGGATCCTATACAAGTGTATGTATTGCAAAACTCGTTCTTCAACTCACCTGAACACACAAAATCCACCAACTTTCCACTTCCAGCTACAGATATATCTTTCTTTCTCTTACAAACCTGGTTAAAAAGTATTTCTACATAATGTCTAGAAATGTTGATTCTGAGAAACAGTAGGAAACCTGTAGTAAAAATAGAACTGTAAGACTGTCGATTTCAGTTCTGTTTGCACTTAGATTATTAAATCCATGAGCATCTATTGAAACCATTTGAAACTTGTGTCCATTTATTAACTAATGTGTTGTCACCATCCACAGACCAGGGAGTGCTTAGGGCTGGTTTACCCTGCCACCCGAACTCCCCTAGACGACTTTAAGTGACAATGAAAGGCTCCTGGTCTGGATGGAGAAGGGCACAGCCTAGAGAAAGAGACATTACAGGAGGGCAAGCTGTGCTAAACTCCCTCAAGACAGAAGTAGGACCTATGGGCAAGAACAGAAAGGAAACTGTCTGAGATTTGGGGAGTACTTCTGCATATGTTCTCAATCCAGTTTCAAGAAGTATAAATAAATACATGGGCAGGCTTCATGCTTGCTTATAGAGATGACAGGAACCAGAGGCAAGCGTTTATGAAAAAGCCAGAATAGCAGAGCTGAGCACTGAGGGATGAGTATAATATTCATGGCCATGGAAAATTTAGGCCAGACCAAAAAAAAAAAAAAGGGTTCAGATTAGGCATACCTGTCCTCTATTTTATAGTCAGTAACTTCCCTAAGATCATGGTGAATACCTCATTTAAATTTAGTGGGATCTCCAGGTATAATTGCAATTTGAGTCCAGTGTTGATTAAGACTGTGAAGGTTTGTCAATTTGTATATTACACCAACGTGAAAGTTAATTCAGCACCATCTTGTAGACACACAAAGCCAATCAGCACCCTTTTATCTTTTTCTTTCATTCATTTTTCCCCCACTGGATATACTGTAGGGGGTTCTCTTTACCATGCTTATATTTATACATTTTCTTTCCTTCAGAGAGTCTCAAATTCTTATCATTAGTGTTGGGGCCTCTCCCACAGCAATGGTTGAATTAACTTCTGTTTTGTGCCGCAGGTGTTTCTGCTTATAACCTTGAGGAGCAGGATCTACTTAATGATAGAAGCATCACATGGGCAGTGGCAACAGCAACAGCAGACGTCAGGAGTGTGCATGTGACCATGAAAAAATTATATTCACAATTTTTTTCTCTTTTTTTTGTTTGTTTTGCTTTTGTTTTTGTTTCTTTTTCTCATTTTCTTTTTATCCACTCTCCCAGTCACCCCTCTCTCCCTTTTTCTCCTTCTCCCCAGAGTGCTTTTTCATGAGCAACCACCACATGGACCTGTCTCGCTCAGGATGTAGTGTTTCCCCTGGGGCCTCTGTAGTGGTGGACCAGAGCCTGGCTAAGACACAACTAATCAGTCACAAAGCATGTTTATTTTCTTTCTGCGCCTAAGGAAAATCATAGCTTCATTTTAAAACACAGATAGTTCCAGGCTAAGGCACATGACCCAGGGCCACTTTAAGGAGGGCTCCAATCTCACATTCTATCTCTAAATGCAAAGCGACGGTCAGTTGCAGAGGCTCAGTAAGACTCGACAAAAGGCAGTACAGCTGGAAGCACAAACTTGGCAGCAAACAGGAGTTCAACATGCGTGTTTGCAGTCAGGCAGCAGAGCAGGTTAGCAAGTCAAAGTAATGTAGGAAGGAGGCATGAGAATTAAACATTCAGTCAAGCTTTGTTCACAGCCTTCAGCGTCCTACTGCCAGACCATAGGAAACCTACAGAACAAAGGAAGATTCCTGCTGGGATTACTAAAAAACCATGTACTAAACCGTGAAGAAAAAACAAAGTCTTAAAGTTATATCCTGCATTCATTCCCTCCAACCAAAACCATGGGAAACCTATGGAACAAAGGCTAGCACAGCTTTTGAGCTACACACCCTTACTTTTTTTACATTGTATACCTATACCTTCAAAAGAAATTGGTAAGCAAAGTCTTTAAGCTGTGATTCAGAATAATATACAAACTGAATTCTTCAAACACTCAAGAGTCTTTTTCTTTGTCTTTGGTCGTTTTCTTTGTCTGTTTTTTGGTCTGTCTTATTTCTCCCAGTCTTTTCTCTCTGTCTCTCTGTCCCTCTTGGCTCTCTCACTCTGTCTCTGAGAGGAGGTCACACTTGTTTATGAAGCATTATCCCTTCTTTTGACTCTAACCCTGGTGTGCACTTGAACTCTTTCCTGCGCTCCATCAAGAACCCTCTCTCTTGGTGCAGGACTTGAATCTCCACTCACGTGGATTTGCCCTGTCCTGCATCAAAAGCAAGGGAAGATAGACTCAGGGTGGAGGTGTAAACGTCTAGACATCTTGTTCACAGGGCCAATCATTACAGTCACCTGGGGAGGAAGACGGACCCCCCCCCCCCAGTCCAAGGCTTGGTTTGAATGTCAAGATTGATACAGCACACATACACCCAAATAGGCATGAAAGTTATTATTTGCATAATTGAGATTTCTAGGGAGAACAGGTCAGGCCTCTTAAGCAAGCCCTAAATGGCTTGGGACAACAAGGAAAGGAGACTGGCCTGGGGTTTTATTATGTTTAGGGGGTGTGGCCAGAGCGGAAGTTCCTGTAAACATTCAGCATTCACCAGTGCCAGACGAAGGATCACTCAGGCTTACCAACTGTTTTGCCCAGATATGGGTCACAAGGGCAGTGGGGGGTTGAGGCATAAAAGCCCTCAGCTGCCAAATGTCAAAAAATGGAGTCGGATTCCTAATTATAGTAATAAGATTTATTTGGTTAATTTTCAGAATCAGTTCTCTTCACCGGTTATCCTAAAAAGATAAAAAAATATTTCCTCTCATTTTCACCTTGGAAATAAGGAAACAAATAGTCTTGTGTTCTTATGGCTTGTTCATGGACCACATGAATCACCTTTAGTCACCCTTTGCTGCTGTTTTGCTTTTTAATATATTTATATATTAAATATTATTTTATTCAACTAAGCAGTGTCCTGAAATGAATCCCCGAAAGGCTTTTTGTGTTTTATTTTACAAAATAATGGTGCCGTTTTTCTAAAATGACCTTTCTTTGAATTTTGTTTAATTTTGACCTTGATCGTGTTTATCCTTGTTGCTTCCCATTGAATTTTGGTCCTTGGGTTCTTTCTAATTTTATTTTGAAAAGTTTTGAGTAAATTTCAATTTAAAGAGGAGGAAATTAACCACTGATTGAGTGACATATTTTATAATAAAATTATATGTTTGGCATATTTCTTTTGTTTAGATTCATAAATTTTCTCAAAAACAATTTGGAATATTCTCAACTTATAACTGTAGAACTTAACCATGTGACACTTCACACAGGCTGCATGACCCAGGTGTTCTGAGTCAACAACTATTTTTAGAAACTCTACTGCATAAAGAAAAGAAGATAATTGTCCCAGCCACCCACCTAAATGAGTTTTCAAGTTAAGTAACTTTCCTGCAGTGGTGCTAAGCCGTCTTGTATCATCACTACCTCCTTCAGGACCTGTGATGGAAAAGTCTAGTACTGGTCAGTCTGTGGTCCTGTCATGTGAAGAAAATGGAACAAGAACCAGTAGTCAGAACAAGCCAGATGAATAAATGCCTCTCCATGCAGTGTAAAGTGAGGGGGTTTGGGCAGAGGGCAGCCCCCTCTCCTGTCCCCTGTGACATCCTCAAAGATGGTGTTGAAGCCTCTTCCCTGGGCCTCTAAGAGACAGGGACTACCAGCAGTGGCTGGGTCATTCCTAGGCATTGCTGACCAGCTCTATGATAGAGACCCTGTTTCTACAACCTGATCCTTTAATTAAGCACGGCAACTTTTTTTTTTATCATTTTCATTTGAGTTTGTCTATATACTGTGGGTACTATTGTTTCAGAGCCATTGCCCTTTTCAGATGGTTCTGATTTAAAGTAAACTTCAGTTTTAAAATCATAATGTTAATATGTCTCTAACCACTAAATTATACACCTGAAACTAATATAAAATAATATTGAATGTCAACTTTAATTGAAAAATAAAAATAAGAAAGGGACCAGAAAAAAATGTTGGTATTAATTTTTACCCCTTCATTTTATACATTTGAAAAGCCTTGCAGTAGCACCAGGAGCAGTTTGAATAGGAATGAATTATAAAAAACAAAAATCAGGTGACTAAGGATAGTGAGAGTGCTGCTCAGGAGCCTTTGTTTCAGGGGTGAGAATCTGAATCTAACAGTAGTTTTGAAGCCAGTTCTATTTATAATAAAGTTGCAAGATGGCACTCTTAGATCAAGATGGAGGCATGGAGTGGTAGAATGTTTACCATGATGAGGGGGACATTTATTTAGTAGGGGTTCTGGAGGTTTAGGCCAATGAATAAAATAATACATAGGTCAATACTCCTCTAAACCTTTACCCTTCCATGCATCTTGGCGATATCCTTGCTTTGCAAACATTGCTGGAACATATACTGGAAGCTGTACTTCTGTAAGTTTTCTGTGAAGCAAGATGGATCCCAAGAAGATGGGCTTTTTTTTGTTCTGAGCTGGTTCTGTTCTAGACAACTTAGGCAGCCTGCATCAAGGGTCAAGTGTCTAAGTGGCAATCAGAAATTTCTGTGACTTGTCAAGCTATGCAGATTAGAGGATGTCTGTTAACAGATGGTGTTAGAAAGATCTCCCCTCTTTCATAGTCAATAGAAAATCATTCCATTTCAGAGTGGTGATTAATTCATTGATGATCAAGTGTAGATATTTGACAATTGAAGGAGCGGGAGAAAGCGCTAACTATAAATATGAACTAGTATAAATAGTTTTCATAGAGACTTTCAAACTTTAGGCTCAACAGATACTTCTGGTTCTTCCAATTCTCTATATGCACAAGTATATACAGAATAATGTCACCAAACCTGAAGTTCATTCACCCAAGTCAGTTACTCACTTCACATTTCTTTTTGTATAGGAACTAAAGAGTCAAGAGTGATTTCAACAAAAACGGCAATGTAGCGATATTTCTTTTAACTTGTATGCTTGGGGAAATATAACTCTCAAAACTCAAACACCACATTTTCTGAGAAAGTAGCCCAACATAATTTCTTTCACAATATTTGCTTTATTCACATTCTTCTGATTTTGTCTAATGAAGATTTACTCCATTATAGATAAAAATATCAAAACAATGCAGCTGCCATGGTGGCCCAAATCATTATATTTTTGTTATTTAAATTTTTAATTTTCCTTTTAACAAATGTTCACGTTTGTGTGAAACAATTCTTCTGAATAGAATTATTTATTTCATATTAAACCCATTGTGTATACAGTGATGCTTTATATTATAATTATAAATAATCAAGCTTTTTTTTGTGGAAAAGCTTTTTAAAAATTATTTGCTTGGATGAGCCTGGGAGGCTCTGGAGTCACATGCACCTTTTCACCTTGGTGTTACCACAGAAATGAAGTAGTATTGGAGGTCCATGTCATTTTCAATAAACATGTTTTCTTAATTATTTGTAACACTGTTTGACAAATATGGTTTAACTCCATTCTTTAGAATTTTTGTTTTCTTTTTAGTTATATGTCTAAGTTGCTGTGTGCTGCTCGATAGTAGTGAACGGTTTCATGACTTTGTATTAGGGTGCCCGAGAACGGAAATATTAGATTTCCTTCTCTTCCAGCCCATTCCTGGCATTGATTTTGTCTTCCCACAGCAAACGGCATCTTAGTCTCTGTCTTTGTTCCTGTCACTTTTATCTTAAGTCCTTTTTCAATTGTGGAAATTTGGAAATCTCCAAATTTAGAATCATAACCCTTTATTATTTACACCGAGCTGTTATTTTTAAAACAACAGGACATTTCTCTTGATATTTGACTAATGCTAAATATTCTTTACAATGTGGTGTAGGGAGGAATAAGAATGGTGATTCAATCATGTGTTCATTTACTGTCCTAAACTCAAAGCTCCAGATTTTAACACTGCTGTAGCAAAATAACTCCCATGGCATTATTTTATACACTATGGTAAACAGTCAGGATCAGGATCCACATATTAAATTGAAGAAAATAAATTTTGTTACTTTAGATTTCAGAGTAATTTGATATAACTGATCCCTATTTCTTTATTATGATAGACTTACAGCTTCTTCTTTTCAAATGCCACAGTATCACCTTAAAAGATATAGAGGTGGTTTTGCAGAATAAAATACCTGTTTCTGTAACATGGCGATTATTAGCTGCATAAAACTGTAGCACATGATTGAGTTATCTACGGTATTGTGAAAACATGTAAACATCATTATCTTACTCTATGGTATTCAAACATTGACTGATTTTTTAAAGGTGATATTAACATATGAAAGAATGTAGAATGTGATTCTGTTTCTAGATACTAATTGTTATTTGAACACTAGAAAAATTCTTTAAAATATATTGTAATTAAAATAAAATCTTTTTCATTAAATTTATTGGCGCGACTTTGTTTACAAAAATTATATAGGTTTCAAGTGTACAATTCAATAATACATCATATATATATTCCATTGTGTGTTCACCATCCAAAGTTAAATCTCCTTCCACCACCAAATATTTTCACTTATCCTTGCACTTATCTACCCCCTTCTTTCCCTCTGGTAACCACTGAAATGTTGTCTGTGTCTGCAAGTCTTTGTTTGTTTGTCTTGTTCTTTTGTTGCTTTCAGTTTTATATACCCCATATAAGTGAAATCATATGGTTCTCAGCTTTTTCTATATGTCTTATTTTGCTGAGCATGATAATGCAAGATTCATCCATGTTGTTGCAAATGGCAGTTTCATCCTTTCTTATGGCTGTGTACTATTCTATTGTATATATGTACCACATTATCTTTATCTAATCATCTATTGAAGGACACTTTGGTTGTTTCCATGCCTTGACCACTGTGAATGATGCTGCTATGAACATTGGGTACATATATCTATATGGATAAATGTTTTCAAATTTTTTTGGGTAAATACCCAGAGGAGAGGAGCGATTGCTGAGTCATATTGTAAATCTATTTTTAGTATTTTGAAGAACCTCCATACTATTTTCCATAGTGATTATACCAATTTACATTCCTACCAGCAGTGTATGAGTGTTCCTTTCCTCCCACAACCTCCCCAATAGTTATTATTTGTCCTGTTGATGATAGCCATTTTAACAAGTGTGAGGTGGTATGTCATTGTGGTTTTGATTTGCATTTCCCTAAAAGCTAGTGGAGTTGAACATTGTTTCACATGTCTGTTGGCTGTTTGTATGTCTTCATGGGAGAAATGTCCATTCAGGTCCTCTGCCCATGTTTTCATTGGATTTTTGTTGCTGTTTGTTGTTGTTGTTGTTGAATTGAGAGACAATGTTTGCAAATACCTTCTCCCATTCAGTCGGTTCCTTCTTTGTTTTGCTAACGGTTTCTTTTGCTCTGCAGAAGCATTTTAGTTTAATATAATCCCATTCATTTATTTTTGCTTTTACTTCCCTTGCTTTCTGATTATTTTTGGTATAAAACAGAAAGTTTTCAGATAGTTCATTCTTGGTAATGGCCATGTGGTATTCCATTGTAGCCGTGGATGTACCATAATTTAAAGCATCTTCTTATCATAGACATTTGAATTATTTCCAGTTTTTCTCTATGACAAACAGTGCTGAAACTAAGATCTCTCCACATACGTTTTCACAGCTCTAATAAATAACTCGGTAATAATTCCTGGAATTGAAGTTGTTGGGAAAGAGGTATCATTTAACTTTTGAAATATATTGTCAAATTATATTCCAAAAATGCCTTGCAGATTAATACTCCTAGTGTGGTCATAGATTTTTCTACCTCTTTCATTCTTACATATAGTATTTAGAACCTCAACTGAAGGCCGGTACATAAGTAAAACACTTAAATACAACTTTTAGACATGAAAGATAAGATGTAACTAGCACTCTCTAAATATGGCTCATTCATTCTGTTTCTTTTTTCTTTGTGGTGCTCCTGGCTTGACTTCGTGATGTCTCTACCACGTCTTCAGTCACCTTGATTTAAAGCACTTGTACTATAAAATGACGGGCCTCTTATTTAGTTATCTGAGCTGGGAGCTTGGCATAGGCATAGCCAACAGCAGATCCTGGCATGTGTGAGGATCGCACAGCAAAGTTGTTCCCATTGTGTTTCATTGGATTGGGGAAGTTTCTATTTTAAAGTTATTAACGTCTCTGGCACCATGCATGAGTTGCCCAGGTACATCATGATCAATGGCAGCTGGATCATTTTGAATGAAACCTACTACAGGCAGGGGCTGATATTGTTGGCAAAGTTTAGGAAGTCAGTCGCACTAGTTTTTGACTCATTGGCATTTTTTGTCACCTGGATTAACGTCTCAAATCGAGAATTCCACCAATTGTGTTACAACATCTCTGCCTCCATCCTTTTCCTCAGCTGTGGTTGTACCCTGCTTACAGTGATCTGAAATTTTACTGTGGAATTTTAGGGCCAAACTACCCTTGACTTTCCACCTAACTTTCCTATTGGAAGAGAAATAGTAAAACAGAAATGCATGTCCTACGTGTTCCCAATAGGTATCACAACGGCCATCTTCTCACTGATGAATGGCATTGTGTTCTCCTGAGATATATGTTGAGTCAGACAGTGGCTTCAAGTGATACTTATGCCTGTGGCCACATTTTCAAAACTAAAAGTTTGAACAAAGGGAATACTCTTTGGAATGGCTGGCAATAGTTGTTTTGAAGAAATTTCTTACATACACATCACATTGTTGCAACCTTCTAGTCATTTAAAATAAAACATATTTAGTGTGTCTGCAGCTTATATTCTCCTCTTCTGCTCTTTTCTGCAATGTATTCTTTTCTTTGAAAATTTAAGCTTCCTTAAATCTGTAGGTAAACATATTCTGTACATATTCTGTCAAAACTCAAAGGAAAAGGAAAATGCTGGTGTAATGAATGCAAGCACACAGGTACAGTGTTGATGAACACAACCAATTCTTAGCTGAATCTGAGGTTATAAATGAGCTCATGTATGCACACAGGAAAAAAAATATTCAGAGCTTAGAGGTCTTTAAGATGTACTAGCTGGTTAGGTTAGGGTAGGTTTTCTAGACTTTGGCTCAGTGGATATTTTAGGCCAGGTTGGTTGTGAATGGTGATTGGGGGCCATGCTGTACACTGTAGGATATTTACCAGCATTTGTGGCCTTTATCCACTAGATTCCAGGAGTTCTCCTCTCCCTTTAATAGAGACTAAAAAGTATCTCCAGACATTTCCCAGCATCCTCTAGGAAGAGATGGCTCCCCATCAAGACCCACTGGATTAGAGAGAGTCCATGACCCTAGCTAATGGGCTACAGGGCACGAAGAGAAGACTTTGAGGAAGACTGCTTATCAAATAAAACAGCACAGGCTTAATACAGCTCAGCATCCATTTGCCTGGGTCTTTAGCTACCAATAATTCAAGGGTCTACTGGAGTGATTTTGCTTCCCTCTCCCAGGGACTTTTGGCAATATTAATGAAAAGTGTAACTTTTGCAGTATAAAACTCTATGGTAGGATTAGATAACTAGATCGATATAGCTGATAAGGGGACTGGGAATCTTGGAGGATAAATCTGAAGAAATTGCCTGAAACACACAGTGAAATATAAAAAAATTGATAATATGATAGAACACTTAAGAGGCATAGAAGATAGAATGAGAAGGTCCAATATATGTCTCAAGGCATTTCAATAGAATAAAAATAGATTCTGAAAAAGGAAAGATTTATGAAGATGAAATTTTTCTAGAATTAGTGAAAGACATGAATATTAAAATTGAGAAAGTACTTTAAAAAATTTTTATGACTTAATTTTTGTCAATTATAGTTGACATACAATATTATGTTAGTTTCAGGTGTACAACACAGTGATTGGACATTTATATAACTTAGGAATGAACACCCTGATAAATCCAGCACCCATCTGACACCATACATAATTATTACAATACTACTGACTATATTTCCCATGCTACACTCTACATCCCCATGACTATTTTGTAATTACCAATTTATATCCCTTAATCCCCTCCCCCTTCACCCATACCCCACCCTCCGATTTGACAACCATCAACCATCTGACAAAGTCTGTGTCTATGAGCTTGTTTCTGTTGTTTGTTTATCCTGTTCTCTAGATTCCACATATGACATTTGTCCTCTGTCTGACTTACTCCACTCAGCACAATACCCTCTAGGTCTATCCATGTTTTTGCAGATGGCAAGGTTTCGTTCTGTTTTATGTCTAGGTAATATTCTATTGTCTATATGTACCACCTCTTCTTTATCCATTTATCCACTGATGAACACCCAGGTTGCCTTCATACCCTGGCTACCGTAAACGATGCTGCAATGAACATATGGGTGCACAGGTCCCTTCAAAGTAGTGTTTTGTGTTACTTTGGGAAAATACCCCAAAGCGGGATCACTGGGTCCTTCTTTGTCTCTTGTTATAGACATTGTTTTAAAGTCTATTTTGTCTGGTATAGGTATTGCTACCCCAGGTTTTTAATTTTCATTTTTACGAAATATTTTTTCATCCTTTTGCTTTCAGTTTGTGTGTGTCTTTTGGTCTGATGTAAGTCTCTTTTAGGTGGCATATGTAAGGATTTTATTTTCTTATACATTCAGCCACACTTTCATTTAATTAGAGCATTTAATCCACTTACATTAAAGTAATTATTACTAGATATGTAATTATTGTCAGTTTATTATTCATATTTTGATTTTTAAAAATTTCTTCTTTTTCTTAAAGAAGTTTCTCTAACATTTCCTGCAATGCTGGCTTGATGATAATGAACTCCTTTAGCATTTTCTCATCTGAGAAAGTCTTCATCTGTCCTTCGATTCTAAATAGTAGCTTTGCTTGGTAGAGTAATCTTGGTTGTAGGTCCTTGCTTTTGATCACTTTAAGTATTTTCTGCCAATTCCTTCTGGTCTGCAAAATTTCTGTTGAGAAATTGTCTGACAATCTTGTGGGAGCTCTCTTGTAGGTAACTAGTTGCTTTTCTCTTGCTGCTTTTAAGATTCTCTCTTTTGTCTTTAAACTTTGGAATTTTATTCATAATGTGCCTTGGTGTGGGCCTCTTTAAGTTCATCTTGTTTGGAATTCTCTGTGCTTTCTGGGCTTATATGTGTATTTCCTTCACCAGGTTAGGAAAGTTGTCAGTCATTATGTCTTGAAATAAGTTTTCAATTCCTTGTTCTCTCCTCTGATTTTTCTACGATGCAAACGTTGGTATGCTTGATGTTGTCCCAAAGACCCTTATTTAAATTTTTTTTCTTGTTGCTGTTCTGTTTGGGTGTTTTCTGTTACTTTATCTTCTAAGTCGCTGATTTGATCCTCTGCTTTACCTAAGCTATTAATTCCTCCTCAGGTTTTCTTCATTTCAGTTATTGTATTCCTCATTTCTGACTGGTTCTTTTTTATGTGTTCTATCTCCACTTCTTTGTTTTATCTTGTTAAAGTTTTCACTGAACTCCTCTACTCTTCCCCTAAGTTCATTGATAATCCCTATGACAGGTGTTTTGAACCCTGCACCTGCCAGATTGCTTTTCTCCATTTAGTTGAGTTTTCTGGAGCTTTTGTTTTGTTCTTTCATTTGGGACATGTTTCTTTGTTTTTCCATTTTGGCTTTCTACTTGTGTTTGTTTCTATGTATTAGGGAGGGCTGCTATGTCTCCTAGTCTTAGTAACATGGCCTTCAATAGTAGATGTGCTATGGGTCCCAGTGGCACAGTCTTCCTTGGTCACCTAAGTCAGGTGCTCCAGGTATGTTTTTTGTATGGGTTGCGTGTGCCCTCCTGTTATAGTTGAGCCTTGGTTGCTCTTTGCTCATTGAAAGGAGTGATTGAACCTTGGGCTGATTGGTTATGATGACTGGCCATGACCAGTGGAGGAGCTGTTGTGTAGGGGCTGACCTTACAGAGCGGTATTCAATTTAGCAGGCCATGGTGCCTGCCCTGTCTGTACTTTTGGTGTGTCATCTTCAGATTTGATCCTGAGTTGTGCTAATGCTCAGATTGAAGCTGGCCACTGGGCATGCTGGCTGGTGCCTCCTGGGAGGGCCCTGCTGCAGGCCATGTTTGGCTATAGCCTATGCCATGTCCAGAGCCACTTGGCACAAGCCACTTAGCAATCCACAGATGGCCGCCACCTGCACTGGGCTTGGAAGTGCCTTGAGAGGCCAAGCCAAAAAACAAGGCTGGCTGCTGCTATGCTGGGTTTGGGGTAGCTCAACAAGACATATGAGACACACCAACGCCAGATGCTGCTTGTTTAGGTTTTGTAAACCTTTGAGAGATTTCAGGAAAGTCCACAGCATGAGCTGAGATGGGCCGTTTGTATGGAAAACCCACTGGAAGGCTTAGGTGTGCCTGCACTTTGGGAGGGGCAGGGTCTCAGGAAAGTACATTAAATCTTGAGTAGGATAAATAAAAAATAGACTTACACATAGACATATCATAGTAAATATGTAGAAATTTTGGATACAAAGAAAAATTCTTAAAAGAAACCAGATAGAAAAGAAATTAATGATAAAGGGTCTATAATTAGACCAACAGACACTAGACTTCTCAACAAAGAGCAAAAATAGTAAAATAACCTTCGAAGTGCTGAAAGAAAGTAATGGTCAAGCAGCAATCCTACATCTACTAATCCATCACTCAAGAATGAGGATGAAATGAAAACAATCTTGGATAAAGAACTTATGAATAAAAACACTTCTGTAACAATATAATTGGCCCCAGAATAAAGGAGCTGGATCCAGGAGCAATGATGGACAAGATATTGGTGAACACATGAGTAAACTTCAACCAGCACTAGTTATGAGTTTTAAATATCTGTATTACAGAGTTCACATATGACATATGTGAATAATTAGGGCTCAAGCATTTTAATGTCCTTGTTTATTCTGAGGCACTGATTAGATTTTCAGTGAGTATATATGTTAAAATTTAAAGATAAACACTAAACTAACTGACAGGATGGAAAGAAGTTAAAAGTGGAAGGACTGGAAAGGAAGAAACAAAACTATAACTTTTCAGAGGCAACATGATTATGTAGAAAATCAAGAGAGGACCACAAAATCATGATTCCATTTATAGGAATTGACTAAAAAAGACAACACTATAGAGACAGAAACAGAGCAGTGGTTCCCTGGTGCTAGGAGTAGGTGTGGGGAATGACAGCAAATGAGCACAAAAGAACATTATGCCTTGACAGGCTTGTTCTAAAACTGGATTGTAGTTATGGTCTTACAATGATATAAATGTATTAAATTCTTCAAACTGTATGCCTTGAAAGAGGACATTTTAGGTAATACACATTACACCTCAACAAAGATGGTTAAAATTAAAGCCCAATTTCGTTCTTACACACGTGACAACTTTTATTTTTTAAAAAGATAATATTTAAAATGGAAAGAAAAGAAATAGTGGTCCAAGAAGTGAATTTAAAAGTAGAGGAGCAAGACTTTTATTGGGAATAAATGAACCATGTTAAAAGTCACAAAAGGCAAGTTAATCAATAAAGATAATCTCTCTCATATGTGGAATCTTAAAAATATCTAAATAAATACATAAAATTAAAACCCCAGGCTCATAGGTACAGCGATCAGATTGGTGGTTGGCAGAGGCAGGGTGGTGGTGATTGGGAGTGGGTGGAAGAAATGGGTGAGGGTTTCCTTTTTTGTTAGACTGTGTTTATGAATGAGAGGACTCAATGTTGTAAACTGGCAATTCCCCTCCATTTAATATAATTCCAACCAAACCCCCACAAGAGTTTTGTGTTCATTTGGAAAGCATTCGTTGCTGTGATAAAAGATAAAACAGTGATTTAACACAATTCAGGTTTATTTCTTCCTTATATTGTGTTCTCCAAACTGTGACTCAAGGATTCCGACTCCCTCTACCTTGTAGACATTTATCCTCAATAGGCAGAAGGCAAGTTCCCTGGGTCTGTCTATATCCAGACAGAAGTGAAAGAAGAATGGAGTACGACTCATGGGTGGCCTCATAGGCTGGCCTGGAAGTGTTGTGCAGTATTCCTGCTTACTTGATGGTGACTCGCACCAGCCATATGGCCAGCGATTTCATTCAGTTGTGTGCCCAGAAAAATAAAAGAATAGTATAGGGAACACACAGTGGTGTCTGCTGCAGCTCAGGATCCTTCAGCAGTGCACCACGAATTGACCCCTGTAATGTTCATCCCATGTGAAACTCAGAGTGCCTTGGAGGGATACTCTTATTTCAGAAGCTAGAGAAACCATTCTGCATGCATTACCATAGTTTAGAAAAGAAAATGGAAATCACATTTTAATGTTACAAACAAAGTATTTCAGAGGCATTGTTACATAAACCTTACAGGTTTTTCTGGGGGCACAAAATCCTCAGGCAACCAGTGGGGCACTGCCACCACACGCTGGGCTGGGTCTAATTTATTTCCCACTGGCAGGTGCATGAGATGGAAAGGGCAGTAGAGCCAACACTGTGAAACTTGCCATTGACAGCAGCCGCTGACAGTTTGACCTTTGCTACTTGTTTACTTTGGTCTCTCAGTTTCTCCATGTGTAATACTGTAGTAGTGATTGCTTTGTGCTCTTACGTGACTACTGTGAGACTAAAAGGAAGAGTACATGTCAAGCTCTTCCACATTCTTTGGCACTATTAAGAACTCAATGCATATTAGCCGAGTACTTAATACATGTAGCCACCACTGCTGTTTTGTTACCGTAATTCATATCCCAATCTCCTACTGATATATACATATATATATATATATATATATATATGTATATATATATACACACATACACACATACATATATATATATATCTACATATATATGTACACATATATATCAATATATATCAATATATATATATATATATATATATTTTTTTTTTTACTTGTTCTCTGTTATGAATGATGCTATCCAAGTATTCTTTTCTTCCATGTTGTGGCCTATCCTACATGACTTGCTGATTCACAGGACTTTATTCCATAGGTCTAACTGGGTTACTACACAAAGCATAAATCCCAATACCTCTTTTTGTAATTTTTAAGAAAATGTCAAAGTGTCATGAACTAAAGTCAGAGAAATATTATCCTGATTTTTCGGAAAGATTAAAAAACAAACCCTGAACATGAGTCCTGGTAAACTTGAATTCAATGATCCACAAAATTCTAGGATATGATAATAGATATATAATTTATGAACCTTTGGATGATGGCAGTCTTTGGTGGCCACCATGAATTTTCTAGGAATAATCTAGCTTCTCTGATTTCTACTTTCCCTCAGGTTAAGTGCTTCTCAGATTGGCATTGCAGACACAATGGGCTGCAAGGCATTCTGGGACTTGAGTGACTGAACCTCTGCAGAGTAGGATGAAGGTCTAATCCTGGTAGATCAAGGGCTAAGAAGTGTGGGTAAGGTCCCAAAGGCTGTCTTCAGGTGGGCCAACATAGTTCTGTGAGGTCCTTCTCCACCCGACAAATGAAGCCTGCAGCCTGGCCAGCAAAGGAGCTCCAGGGAAGATGCCAGAGTGAAGCTTAGTCAACACTCTAGGGAGAGGACGAAGGTCATGACATGCACATCCACAGCTGCAACGCTGACTGCAGACTCTACTGGATGTGGACGGAAGCTGCCATTGTAAGTCCTCTCACTTCTGGACTAGTTTACCATTTCAGAGCAGCAGTTCTTTTCCTCCTTGAGAACCATGACTCTTTGGGTCCCTGACAAGAACTGGTGTGACTGTCAGCCTCAGTCTCAAAACCACTTAAATATGGCTAGCATTTTACAGATGTAGAAGGTATTATTCAACCAATTTTGAGGCCCTGTGTGTAAAGGAATATGAGGGAATGTTTAGACTCTTTCATTGCAAATGACAGAAACAAACGTGAGTTTGTCTAAGTCAATGATACTCAACTGGAATGATTCTGTTATTCTAAGGGACACATGACAATATCTGGAGACATTTTTGGTTGTCACAGCCAAGTTTAATAGAATGCTACTTCACACAGTAGTGTGAAGAGGCCAGGAGATGCTGCTGCTCAAACCCTACAATGGGCATGACAGTGCCCAGCACAAAGAATTATCCAGCCCCATATTTTCATAGTGCCTAATCGGGAATCCCTCACCTAGCCAAATAGTAAACAAACAAGCAAACTACTTCACTGAAGAGTCCTGGGATATTTCACAGAATCTAAACAGAAGTTGAGTCAGCTTCCAGAAAAAGAAGTCCCAGAGGATCTGTGATCCTGAGCAGTCGAAATTCATGGGCATTTTCAAACTCTGTTGTATATATGACTTGCCTTCCCAACCAGTCCTGCATTGGGAACGTTCTTAAGAACACTTGAGGTCAATGGTATATTCTTAAAGGATGTGTACTTTACCATAATGGACTTCTCTTGAATAGGCTGGTTTTGAAGAAAAATAGGTAGGTTTTTCAGCCAATCTATTGGCATAAGCTGTGACATCATTAAAAAAAGACCCCCGATGGAAGGAAAAGTCACCTAATCCAACCGCAGACCATAGCACTGCTGCACTTCCCACCGGGGCACCTTGGTTGAGAACTCAGGGCCCCATAACCTTTGTAAGGTGGCATGGTGATCTAGGACATGGGCACTAACGTGGTGACTCCAGTGAGGAAAAACAGGGCTGCACCTGCAATGTTTTTGCTTCTCTCCAAAGAACTTCCCTGGCAGTCCCTGTACCTTTGACATGTCAGTCCCAAAAGGACAGGCATGAGCCCAAAAGGACTAGTGACATGGGCAACATGTGAAGATATGAGCCACCAGCATTCAGTGGCCTGGTTCCATGAGCTGGTGGAGTCCTGTCACACACTGCCACCAGTGTCTTGAGTCACATAGGTTTCCCACAGGCCCAGCATGTACTTCTCACTCTCGAGTAAGCCCGAGGAGAGAGTCAGCCACTGAGGAATTCATAGGGTCACCAGGGAGCAGACCTGGCCAGCCATAGAGCCTGTGTTTTTGAAAAGGCAGAGTCCCCCATTTCTCATCATGCTGTCAGGGCCAAGGATGATGGCAGAACTACATGTCTGGTAAGAGCAGGACTGCCTTGTTAGGCTGCAATCTTGAAGAACGCGTGGCTATTTGTGCCAGCACCAACGCAAAAGCGAGTCTGCTCCTTTGTTAACCACTCAGAATGCAGCTGCTTATTTAGTCAAACTATTGATAACTGGGCTGTGATTGTTCACCCTTAATTCATGCAGATGAGGACCCGTCATGCAGATAGCCGAAGAAAATCTGCAGTCCATCCAGGTGAGCGATTCAAAGGCCAATGTGTTGTGACAGGTCTGGGAGAATCCTTCCCACTTGTCAAAGGCATCCATTTTAGCAATTTTATTTTCAAAAGGTGGATAGTTAGAATGCAGTTTTAAGCATTAGACTCATTGATCAAGTGTTTTTAAAGGAAGAGTTTATCATTTTTAATTATTTTAAATTCTCTATACTATAATTTTTTCCAAGGTTTGTTATCTGGTTCCATCACCTTTAAACCTATTTTCATAGGAAGGCACTAACTACCCCCACCTTTTATTAAGGTAGGAGATTGTGATCTTCCTGAATTATAAGAGACAGATTCTTCTGGTCCAGCCATCATGCTCCTTGGTGTTTATCCAAAGGAGTTGAAAATTCATGTACACACAACAACCTGCACAAGGATGTTTGTAGCAGTTTTCTTCATAATTACCCAAACTTGGAAGTGACCAAGATGTCTTTCAGTCAATGAGTGGACTAATAAACTGTGGCTCACCCAGAATATGGAATGTTATTAAGTGCTAAAAAGAAATGAGCTATTGAGTCATGAAAAGACATGGAGGAAGCCTAAATGCATATTACCAAGTGAAAGAAGCCATCTGAAAAGGCTACATACTGTATGATTGCAATTATGAGATGTTCTTGAAAAGGCAAAACTATAGAAACAGTAAAAAGATCAGTCAAGCCAGGCTGGAGGTCAGACCAAATTGGCCATGGGTACTACTTGAGCAATGACAAGGGAGAGGTCAAGGCTTTGGGGTCAACTGTTGGAGTGGAATGCAGGCCATGGGTGACCAGTGGAAGGAGAAGACAATGAAACAAAAAAGAAAGGCAGGAGGTCCACCACCATTCATTGACTTGATCCTGGGGAAGGAGCATTGTGACTTGGTTAGCATTTTGGACAGGTCCTTTTGGCTGCAATGGGGGAGGGACTTTTGTTACAAGCTTCCAGTGACAAGGTGTGGACTGCATCGTGTGAAGAGATATGAGCAGGTGAGCACAGGGCACAAGGAAGTAGAAAACCCAGGCGTGTAGAAGGAGCTTCCTACACCTCCAGCTGTGCCCACAATCGGGCCCCATTGCAAGGTGCTGTCACTACATTGCTCAGCCATGAAAGGCCAAGACACCGAGTCAAAAAGAGCTGGGCTCAAATTTTACCACTGCCACATATGAGTTATGGGACCTGTGGCAAATTGCTAACCTTGTCTCAGCCTCAGTTCTCTCCCTAACAGTAAGATGACCTCATGGAGCTGTGGCAGAGTGAAATGAGGCATATGTGCTGTGGGACAGTACTGGCCATAGGAAGTACTCAGGAACTAATACCTCCTACCATCGGTGTTATCAGCCCTGTGCAGGGGGCAGTGGAGGCCTTGGGACTGAACATGGAACCAGCCCTGATAAGTGATAAGAGGAGAAGTGAGACTTTGTTAGAGGATCCGAGAAGGTATAACATGGGGGGAGGTGATTGGGGCACCTTGGTGAAAATGGTGTCAGTCATGTGCAGTGCTGGGGGAGACAGCTTGTTGGTGCCATAATCATGAAAGGGAGGATGTAAGTAGATGTGGCCTGAGACAAGAAAGGAAAGCTAGTTGTCTGAAGCCCGCCATGTGGGTTTGGTTTGGTTTGGTGAGAGCTATGAGGAGATATATAGGACAAATATAAAGGTTGACTTTTCCCTTTGGTCTCACGTGTGTTCGAGTTCATTTAGATTGAGCAAAGGAAAAGTGCCCCTTTGCTGTTTAATAAGAGTGACCAATGAAGAGAACCTCAACAGGACCCCTTTTTCCCAACTCTGCTGTCCTAAATCAGTGATTCTTATTGCAGATTTGGCCTCCACGAGACTGTGGGCGATGTTTGGAGACAGCTGAGGTTGTGCGGACCACACGTGTCTTGACTATAGGCTTCTGGTTGGCCAGAGCCGGGGATGCTGTTAAACTCCTGTAGTGCACAGAACACCCCACCACAGAGCATTGTCCAGCCCCAAGTGGCACTAGTGTAAGGCTGAGAAGCCAGGAATGAAGAGGTGTTTCTTACAAACCTACTGCGCTCCTGCATGAGAAACTGGGAGCAGGCAGTGAGGCAGACACAGTGCCTGGCCTGTAGTCTTAGTGGAAGACAGCTTAGATGAACAACTGGATTCAACTTGCTGAAGGATGCCCGGGGGAAAACGGGCTGTGGAAGAAGCATGGGAGAGGAACCCTGATGGTGCGCTGGCCAGAGAGGGCTCTGGGGAGAACAGCCGTGTTAAGACACATAAACAAAGGAGTAACTGTTAGCCAGGGAATGGGCAAGAAGGCCAAGGCTTTGGAAAGGTTCCCCGGAGAGGCTGGAGCTCTCATGGTGCAGCCCTGCTCCATCTTTACCTTTGCCCATTTCCGCACTTCTTTCAGCCACATCCTCCAGCTTCCTATAGTTTTTGTCAGTTATTTAAAATTTCTTATTTTATGTGATCTTCATCCAGAAAGTGAAAAGGGAAAATTTATATATTTTTTCTATGTACTAATGTAAAATACCTGCACGGAAAAACAAAACAAACAAAAAACAAATGAAATAAAACAAATGCAGATAAAGAATTATATAATTACGATTGAGAAATATATTTACAACATACATGACAATGAACTAATTTATCTAATTTATACGGAGCTCAAAACCAAAAGTTAAAATATTGACAAATATTAAAAATCCAATATAAAAAAGATGAAGTAAAAATGGTACGAGAAAACATAAATTAGTAATGAAGAGGCATAAAATGTTGACCCATACTTGCAAAAGCCTTAAGTGACGTAATCTTCTGAAAGACAAGTTGACAATATCTATTCAATTATACATGTATGTAGTCATTGAGCAAGATTCTCTTTAGCATTTACATTATGGAAATATTTAGGTAATTTTACTATATATATATACATATACACACACACACACATTCACATATTACATATAAACTGTTCATTACAACAATTTTGATCATAGCACAAAAGTAAAACAAAGTCCAAAATCAAGAGACAAAACTTGAAGCAAAGTATATCTGAATAGGATCAAATTTCTAGTTTTTTTTTTTTTTAACAAAAAGAGACTTGATGATAGGTGAATAAAGTAAGACTCAAGTATCAAAGCCAAGCTCCAGGTTAGCAACCCAATAACAAAAATGTTGACTTTATATGGAGAGAACTACTGCACCTGATCTTTCTATCTCCTCTGCCCAGATCTCAGAATCCTGAGTCAATGGTAAAGCAAGGTTATGGGTGTTTTTTTTTTCTCTGTGCTTTTCTGGGTACTATAAATTTTCTATGATGAGCATAGATTAATTTTTAATAATAAGCTATATATAGTTTCTAGTAATATACAAAGAACACATTTGTATTTTATATACTGTACATTCATAAAGCATTGTTCTATATTTCCAGTGGAGGGCAGCAGAAGCACACTAAACCTAAAATAGTTTCCAGGTATTTGGTCTGAAATTGAACGCTCCTGTTAATAGTTCAGTTATTTTGACATGTCACTAGCACAAATTATTCATTAAATAATTTTTTTCCTGATAAAATGACTATAATTCACTGTAGAAATTGACATATAGAAGAAAACACAAGTCACCTACAGACACTATGCAAATGTAATCAAGGCTGACAAATTGTCAGTTATCTTCATGTTTATAGATATGTGATGGATAGAGGACGTTACATTTTTAAATTAAGTGTGCTTCTTTATACAATTGTTTTCTAATCTACTCGTTAACCTTAAATGTCTCTTGAGCACTTACCTGTTTCCTTAAGTTCTTTGATTTGGTGGTTTTAATGGTTATGGATGTTCCAGCCTGTGGACACATTGTAATGTGCTTAACTAATTTTAATTGGCTATTTAGGCTGTTTTAACTGACTTTAAGTCATAGATAGTTTCCTGTGTATGGAAGAATGTAATAGTCACCCAAGTGATCTTTACTCAAATTTGATGCAGGTTAATTTTTCTCATCTTTGCTTCAGATATTTTCAAGAAAAAAAAAGTTATACAGGTCAAGTTGAAAGTCTCTCTATACAATTAATTTCTATTCTTCCATTCCAAAAATCACCTCTAATTTGAGGTTTGTGTTTATTTTTCTGATCCTTGATCTCTTGCTTAAATTCAAAAGTTTCACAAACGAGATAATATTGTTTGTGTTTTGAAATTCTACACATATATATAATCTTGAATGCATATGCTTTATTCACTTCACGATACGATTTCAAGATTTACCTTGATACAGATCTAGTTAATTTTATCTGCTCTATTATAATTTGTAAATATAATTTATTAACATACTCTTCTATTGATAAGCTTTTTAATTTGTTTCTTTTTCAAATTAATTAATTAATCAATCAATCAATTAATTAATTAATTAAAATTATGGTAACATTGGTTAATGAAATCCGGTAAGTTTAAGGTGCATAATTCAACAATAAGACATATATACCCACATATATATACATATGGATATGAATATGTATACATACATGCATATATATGTGTGTGTATATATATACATGCGTATATGTGTGTGTGTATATACATGCATATATGTGTGTATATATACATATATACATATATACACATATATAAATACACACACACACACACACACACACATATATATATATAACCATTGTATGTTCACTGCCCATAGTTAGATTACTTTCTGTCACCATAGATTTGATCTTCTTTACCATGTCTACCTCACCCCCACTCTGGTAATCACCATTCTGTTGTCCATGTCCATGAGTCTCTGTCCTGTTTGTTACTTTTAGGTTTATATCATACATCCAAGTGATATCATGTGGTTTTCAACTTTTTCTTTCTGGTTTATTTCACTTAGTATGATGATCGCAAGTTCCCTCCCTGTTGTTGCAATTGGCAGCATTTCAACACTTCTTATGGCTGAGTAATATTCCACTGTATATGCATCCACAATTTCTTTTTCTTTAGGGGTTTTTAAAATTTATTTTTTATTATATAACTAAATTTATTGGGGAAACATTCGTTAATACAATTACATAATTTTCAGGTTACATTATAATTTGACATCTGTATATTGTATTGTGTGTTTACCACCTAAAGTCCAGTTTCCTTTAGCTATAATATATATTTGATCCCCTTTACCCATTTCACCATCCCCCCATCCCCCTATATTTGACCCCCTTTACCCTAACTACCTCCCTTCTCTTCCTCCATCCCACTAGTAACCACTAGTCTATAGCTCTCTGGTAACTACTAGTCTGTAGTCTATGTCCATGAGTCTCTGTTTGATTGTCCTATTCATTAGTTGCTTTTAGGTTTATATCCCACATATAAGTAATATCATGTAATTTTCAACTTTTTATGTCTGACTTATTTCATTTAATGTTTATCTCGAGGTCCATCCCTGTTGTCACAAATGGCAGTATTTCACCTCTCCATTGTATACATGTACCACAGCTCTTTAGTCAATCATCTATTGTAGGACACTTCAGTTGCTTCCATGTCCTGCCCACTGTGAATAATGCTGCTATGAACATCAGTGTGCAAATAATATCTTTTTGTACGTGGGTTTTCAAGTCTTTGGGGGTAAATACCCAGTAGAGGGATTGCTGGATCATATGGTAGATCAATTTTTATTTTTTTGAGGAACTTCCATGCTGTTTCCTATAGTGGTTGTACCAATTTGCAGTTACACCAGCAGTGTATGAGGGTTCCTTTTTCTGTGCATCCTCTCCAGCATTCGTTATTACTTGTCCCGCTGATTATAGCCATTCTAACAGGTGTGAGATGGCATCTCATTGTGGTTTTGATTTGCATTTTCCTAATAGCCAGCGATGTTGAGCATCTTTTCAAATATCTGTTGGCTATTTGTATGTCCTCTATGAAGAAGTGTCTATTCGGGTCCTCTGCCCATTTTTTGATTGGATCATTTGTGTTTTTTTTGTTGTTGTTATGAGTTGTATGAGTTCTTTGTATATTTTGGATATTAGGCCCTTATCAGAGGTGTTGCTTGCAAATATATTTTCCCCTTTGGATGAATCTGTCTTTACCTTGTATATGATTTCTTTTGCTGAGCAGAAGCTTTTTAACTTGATGTATTCCCATTCATTTATTTTAGCTTTTACTTCCCTTGCTTTTGAGGTTAAATTCATAAAATCCTCTTTAAGTCCAAGGTCCTTATATTCAGTTCCTATGTTTCTTTTTGTCTATGCATTTTATTGTTTCAGGTCTTACATGCAGGTCCTTAATCCATTTGGAGTTGATTTTGGTGTGTGGTAATAGACAACAGTCTAGTTTCATTCTTTTGCAGGTGGCTTTCCCGTTTTCCCAGCACCATGAATTGAAGAGTCGTTCCTTTCTCCACTGTATGGTTTTGGCTTTTTTGTCAAAAATTATTTGCCCATATAAATGTGCGTTTACTTTTGAACTCTTGATTCTGTTCCACTGGTCCATGTTCTGCTTTGCTGCCAGTGCCATGCTGTTTTGTTACTGTCAATTTGTAGTATAAGTTGAAGTTGGGCAAGATGGCTTTGGCAATTCAGAGGCTTTGTGCTTCCATACAAATCTGATGATATTTTGTTCTATTTCTTTAAAAAATGCTAATGAGATTTAGATGGGGATTGCATTAAATCTGTATAATGCTTTAGGTAATATGGTCATTTTAATTATGTTGATCCTTCCAATCCAAGAACACAGAATATCTTTCCATTTCTTTGTATCTTCTTCGATTTCTTTTAATAGGGTTGTATAGTTTTCATTATATAGGTTCTTCACTTGTTTCATTGAATTTATTTGTAGGTATTTTATTCTTTTTGTTGCAATTGCACTTCTTTTTCTGACACTTTATTATTAGAATGTAGGAATGCTATGGATTTTTGAATGTTGATTTTGTATCCAGAGACTTTACTATTTTTGCTTATTGTTTCTAGTAGTGTTCTTGTGAAGTCTTTAGGGTTTTCTATATAGAGAACCATGTCATCCTCAAATAGTGACAGTTCGACTTCTTTGTTTCCAATCTGGATGCCTTTTATTTGTTTGTTTGTTTGTTTGTTTTCCCTCTTTAATCCCACCCCCCACTTCCCCCCCTGACCTATGGATGTCTCCATCTTCCTTTAAAAACTGGACCTCTAAAGGCAGGCCCTCCCCTCCCAAGTGCTTGTGGCGTGCACCAGGGTCCTGGCGCACCCAGGTCCTGGCACTCCTTGCGCATTCGGGAGGCTTGGTGTAACTGTGGCCCGTCTCACTCAGGCGGCCCAGCACATTCGGGGCCTGGCATACACTAAGTATGGTCCATGGCTCCACCTGGGGGGCGAACCCAGGAACTTCTTCATGTAAAGCAGACGTGCTAACCAATATCATATGGAGCCACCCCTGGATGGCTTATATATCTTTCTCTTGTCTGATTGCACTTGCTAGAACCTCCAGTGTTATACTGAATAACAGTGGCAATAGTGGACAGCCTTGCTTTGTTCCTGATCTTAGAGGGAAGTTTTTAGTTTTTCACCATTTGATATAATGTTGGCTGTGGGTTTGTCTTAGATGGACTTTATTATGTTAAGATACTTTCCTTCTATACTGATTTTGTTCAGTGTTTTGATCATAAATGGATGCTGTATCTTGTCAAAGGCTTTTTCTGCATCTAGTGATATATCATATGATTCTTATTTTTTAATTTGTTTATGTAGTGTATCACATTAATCGATTTGCATATGCTGAACAATCCTTGTGCCCCTGGGATGAAGTCCACCTGATCGTGGTATATATATAATCTTAATCTTTTAGTATATTTGGTTTTCTAGTATCTTGTTTAGGATTTTTACATCTGTATTCATGAGAGATATTAGTCTGTAATTTTCTTTTTTTGTATTATCTTGACCAGGTTTTTGTATCCGTAATAGTGGCCTTATAAAGTGAGATGGAAAGTATTGCCTCCTCTTGAATTTTTTGGAAGCGTTTGAGGAGAATGGGTATTAAATCTTCTTTGAATGTTTGGTAGAGTTCACTGGTGAAGCCATCTAGTCCTGGACTTTTACTTTTTGGTAGATTTTTGTTGCTTGTTTCAATTTCCATACTGCTGATCGGTCTATTTATATTTTCCAGTTCTTCTTGATTCAGTCTAGGAAGGTTGTAATTTTCTAAGTACTGGTCCATTTCTTCTAGGCTTTTAAGTTTCATGTTTATATATTTTTTCATAGTATTCTTGTATGATCCTTTGTATTTCTGCAGTGTCTGTTGTAATTTCCCCTCTTTCACTCCTTATTTTGTTTATTTGTTTGCTTTCTCTTTTTTCTTTACTGAGTCTAGCCAGGGGTTTGTCAATTTTATTAACCTTCTCAAAGAACCAGCTCTTTGCTGTATTTATTTTTTCTATTTGTTGTTGTTGTTCTCAATTTCATTTATTTCTGCTCTGATTTTGATGATTTCTTTCTTCCTACTGACTTTAGGCTTCATTGGTTCTTCCTTTTCTAGTTTTTTAAGATGAAGCATTAAGTTGTTTATTTGAGCTCATTCTTGGTTTTGGAGATAGGCCTGTAATGACACAAACTTTCCTCTTATCACTGCTTTTGCCACGCCCCAAATGTTTTGACATGTTGTACTAAGATTATCATTCATTTCTATGCATCTCTTGATCTCTCTTTTTATTTCTTCTCTGACCCAGTTATCCTTCAGTAGCATATTGTTTAATCTCCATGTATTTGTGGTTCTTCCTGCTTTCTTTTTACAGTTGATCTCTCGCTTCCAAGCATTATGTTTAGAGAATGTGGTTGGTATGTTTTCAACCGTCTTATATTTGTTGAGGCTATCTCTGTGTCCCAGTATGTGGTTCATTCTCGAGAATGTTTCATGTGCACTAGAAAAGAATGTATAAGCAGTTGTTTTGGGACAGAAGGCTCTGTAAATATCCATTATGTCCAGTGGATCTAATGTGTCATTTAAGGATGCTATTTCCTTATTGATTTTCTGTTTGGATGATCCCTCCACATCCAACAGTGGGGTATTAGGCACCTACTATGATAGTGTTTTGCTATGTTTCTCCATTTAGTTCTGTTAGTAATTGCTTTACATATTTGGGGGCTCCCTGATTGGGAGCATAGATATTAATAAGTATTATGTCTTCTTGGTGCATGATTCCCTTTGTCGTAATGAAGTGTTCCTCAGTATCTTTCTTTATCTTTTTTGTTTCAAAGTCTATTTTGTCTGATATTAGTTCTGCAACTCCCGTTTTTCTCTGAATGCCATTTGCTTGAAATATCATTTTACACCCTTTCACTTTGAGTCTATATTTGTCTTTGAAGCTGAGATGTGTCTCTTGGAGGCAGCTTATGGCTGGTTTTTGTTTTTTGATTAATTCTGCAACTCTGTGCCCTTTTATTGGTGAGTTCAGTCCATTTACAGTTAGGGTGATTATTGAAATATGAGGTCATTTTATCTTTTGCTTTCTGGTAGCTCGGTATTTCCATTGCTTCCTTGTCTTTGTGTTTTTGTTTTCTTTATTTTGATTGGCTTTTGTGGGGTTTTGCTTCTGATTCTTCTTGTTCTATGTTATATACTTCATTTATGACTCTATGGTGTGTGGTTACCATTACAAATACGAAAAGGATAGTTTTATATATACAGTCATCCCTTTTCTTATGTGTGTGCTTTATATCCTTTCTCCTTTGCAAATTTGGATCTTTGAAACCACCCCTTTTCATTCATTGTTTTTTCAGTTCATTCCTATGCATGCTGAATGTTCGTTACTATCTTGCTATAGCAA
Source organism: Cynopterus sphinx (assembly GCA_030015415.1). Lineage (NCBI taxonomy): Eukaryota > Metazoa > Chordata > Mammalia > Chiroptera > Pteropodidae > Cynopterus > Cynopterus sphinx. The sequence continues at coordinate 34,470,477 of CM057390.1, read as the reverse complement.
TTCTCTTCTTATTACTTAAACTTATAATGCCCTGTTCTTAGTAAGTGTTGCACTCCTCTGCTTCTATTTGCCTGATAGTCATTTTAGTCCTAATTATGTATTTTTTGGTTGTTATTTTGTTTTATGTGAGCTGACCCTTTTCAGAATTTCCTGTAGTGCAGGCCTCATAGTGAAGAATCCCATCAATATGTGTGTCTGAAAAGGTCTTAATTTCTCCTTCTTTTCTAAAGGAGAGCTTAGCTGGATACATTATTCCTTTCACTAAATAGTTTAAATATTTGATTCCATTCATTTCTGGCTTGTAAGGTCTACGCTGATAAGTCCGATGATGATGTGATGGGTTTTCCTTTATACATGACCATTTCCTTCTCCCTGGCTGCCCTGAGAATTCTATCTTTGTCATGGATTTTTGATAACTTCAATACAATGTACCTTGGTGAAGGCCTTTTTGGGTTGAGATAATCGGATGTTCTGTTGATTTCTTGAACTCCAAGCTTCAGCTCATTCCTTAGATTTGGGAAATTCTCATCCCCTATTTGTCTGAAAATGCTTTCTAGTCCCCGCTCCTTTTCCTCGCCTTCAGTAATGCCCATTATTCTTGTTTTTCCTCTTCTGATGGTATCAGCCAGTTCTTGTATTTCTCTTTCATTATTTTTCATTCTTCGGTTTCTCTCTTCTTCCTTCTGATTTATTTCTAGATTTCTGTCTTCGATATTACTGATGCTTCTCTCCATTTGTTGACTCTGTTTCCCAAGCTTGCTCTTTCGTTTTTCACCTCTTACAGTGTGATTTTATCTCCAGAACTTCTATTTGATTCTTTCTGACAGTTTCAGTCTCCTTGCTCTGCTCATCTACTTGTTTTTGCACTTTCTGAAATTGTTGATATGACTTGTTTCAGAACTCAATGAATTTCTTCAGAAATACCATCTTGAATTCTCTCTCATTTAAGTCGCATATGTTTATGTCTGTAAGCTCATTTTCTGGAGATTTTTCTTTTCTTTCTGAGATTCCTTGTCACCTTGGTTGTTCATGGTGTTTAATAGACTATTTCTGTGGCTGGGCATTAATGGAAATGTATTCTGTTGTTTTTCCAGAAAGAAGATTTATTATATAAAGGTATCTCTTTAGCCTGCTGAAAGAAGGCACTTTTTTTTTGGTTTTAAGTAGGTGGCATCTAAGCTTCTTGGATCTCTGCTTTATATAAAGTCTAATGTCTTTCATTTTCTTCTGGATCTTAATCACACTCGTTAGTCTCAGTTTCAGTCCCTGTCAGTGTTAGCAACAGTTATGGTAGTGTTTGCTCAGATTCCTCTGGGGCTCTGTGGTGTCATGTCTCAGAGTGTATGGGGAGAGGGGCCCTCTGAATTGGGGGTTGGTGGCTATGGCTCAGTCACCATTTTGCAACCGGGGCCGGTAGAAATCAGCTGTTGTTTCTTCGTGGTCTCGACCCACTTTCTGCTTTCCGCCGTGACAGCTGGGCCCTGCTGCTGCCTGTGGTAGTTTAATGCCCTGGTTTGGAACTCCATGAGCCAAGAAGGAAACTAACACCGATGTAAGCACAAGAGGGAGTTTATTGACAAACTCGAGTTTGGACCCCACTCATCCACTGATGCAGCAGTGGGTGAGAGGAGCCCCAACTGAGGGGTTGGGACTGAATTTAAAAGGTAAAACCGCAAGCCTTCCTCAGCGTTGCTTGATTGGAGGGTTAGGGTTGACCTTTAAGGAGATTGGGTAAATAGGTTATTAGGGTCGCCTGCAAGAGGGCTGTGTGCAATAAGGGCTGGGTGCAGAGAGGGCTTACTGATTAATGGCTTTGGTCGGCTTGATGAGATGGCAGGTTGTTGTCCCTATTGTTGTTTTTCGGGGAATTTTTCTTCATTTAATCTGGAGTCTACATAGCAAAATGGAGTTACTCTAGTCCTTCAGTAGCTCTTATGTGCAGATCTCACGCTCAAAAGAGCTGGTGTGCAGTGTGGGCCCTTTTTGTTCAATTTTAGATGTTAAGCTCATGGTTGTTTCAAGGGAGAAATCTGAGGATGTCTCTCACTCTGCCATGTTTTCTCAGAATCATACCACAGCTTCTTTATCCAATCGTCTATTGCAGGACACTTCAGTTGCTTCCGTGTCCTGGTCACTGTGAATAATGCTGCAATGAATATTGGTGTGCAAATATAAAATTTTGGATATATGTTTTCAAGTCTTTTGGGGTAAATACTCAGTAGAGAGATTGCTGGATCATATGATAGATCAATTTTTACTTTTTGAGGAAACTCCATACTGTTTTCCATAGTCTCTGTACCAATTTGCAGCCCCACCAGCAGTGTATGAGGGTTCCTCTTTCTCTGCATCCTCTCCAGCATTTGTTATTACTTGTCCTAGTGATAGTGATTCTATCAGGTGTGAGATGTAATCTCTTTGTGGTTTTGATTTGCATTTCTGTTCAGATCTTCTGTTTATTTTTAATTTGATTGTGTTTTTTATTTTACAGTAACAGCTTAATTTTGCTTTATATCAGAGTGCTTCACCTGATTACATTTGCAGAGAGTCAGTATTGTTAGCTATCACAAAATAGCTAACATAAATGGGCAGGTTTGTGTTTTTTTCCAAGGCATTCATGAAAGCCATTCTTATTATTAAAATGGTGTCAAATAAATAGAATATAAGAGAAATTATATGTAAGTAAAACTAAGTCTTTAGAGGCTAAATATTGCAATGACTATTTTAAAATACTTTATTTTAGAGCCCAGACATGGACAGCTCCAGAACTTTCTTGAATCTTGCTCAGATGGCAGAGAGACAGTGACATTGAATGACGAAATGAATTCCCATATGTGGCTGTGACAGGATCCATTGTGACCTGCTAATCATGGCAATTCCCTAAGGCATCTGTGTTACCTTGTTTTTCTCTATCACTATAGCCCCATGAGGTGGGTTGTCGTCTTCATTTTACAGGTGAGAAAACAGACACACAGAGCATTGAGCTGTTTGCTGATCACACACTTCAGAAAGAATAATGTGTCACTGGTGTCCAGGATGAACTTTCCCCCTACTCAAATTCTTTCCTTCCTTCATGTTCTATCTAGCGCCTCCTTGTAAATGGGTTGTCTCAAACTATGACAACCTATGTTGATTTTCCCTTTTCAAAACAATTTTTTTCTTTCATTCTTTGTTGAGATCATATGACATATACAGTTTTTGGGCAGTTTTTTTAGTTCATAGGATATTATGAGTATTTTTCTTTATTGTGAGCATCATTTTACAAGTCTGTATAATAGTCCATGAGATGGCTCTATCATAATTTACATAAAAATTACCTAATGTTAGATATCTAAGTGTCTTCCAGTTTTTCAATCTGGGTAGCTTCCTACGACAGAACCTAGGGAACCAGCCTTAGTATAACCAGGAAGCATATAATGAATTTGTGCTGTGTGTATGGCCCTGAGAGAGGCATGATGAGACCCCCTTAGATAAACTAGATCCAGAGCCTGTCTCAAAGGACCTCAGAGATAAGACAATCTGGAAATATTTTCTGGGATAAATATACAGGTGTTTCATTGCCAGACACCATCAGGACGTCCATCTAAGTGTGGGTTGTGCTCTTCTCTGTGGAAGCTGGGATCTGGGAAGCATAGCTTTTATAAGAAAAAATGTTGTAAGAAGCCCCTTTTTACCAACCAATATGTTATTTGGCCTCCAGTGTTCAAATAACAGCCTTTTAAAATATTTTTTAAAAATATTAGTTTCAAGTATACAGTACATTGGTTAAACATATACATATATGGAGTTTATAAAATGATCCCTCTAATTGCTATTTCTCTTCTCTGGCTCTCCACCTAGCCATTATGTTACTGCTGACTGCATCCCCTGTGCCGTGCCCCCATCCCCATGACCATCTATTAGCTACTGAATTGTACTTCTTAACCCTTCACCCCTTTCTTTCAGCCCCCAACATCCTCTAAATTTGTGTCTGTTTTTGATTAGTTTGTTCTTTTTATTCCTTTGATTCCACATATAAGTAAAACCATATGGTGTTTATATTTCTCTGTCTGACTTAAATATCTTCTAGGTCCATCAAAGCTATTATCTTCTTCCAACCCTTTCCTTTTCGTCTCTGTGTGTGTCTTTTAATCTGAAGTGAGTCTCTTGTAGGCAGCATATGTAGGGGTCTTGTTTTCTTATTCATTTATCCCCTCTGTCTTTTAGTTGGAGCACTTAATTCTTTTCCCTTTGAGGTATTTATTGGTAAGAAAGTAGTTTTTACCATTCTTTATTCCTGATTTTGATACATGTTTTTTCTTCTTAAAGAAGTCCCTCTAATATTTCCTATAATACTGACTCGGTGGAGATAAATTCCTTTAGCTTATTTTTGTCTCAGAAGCTCTTTATCTGTCCTTCAACTCTAAATCGTAGCTTTGCTGGAGAAAGTATTCTTGCTTGTAGATCCTGGGTCTCCATCCTGTTGAATATTTTTTGCTAAGCCCTTCTGTCTTGCATAGTTTCTTTTGAGAAATACACTGCCAATTGTATGGGTGTTCTCTTGTAGGTAATTATCTTGTAGGTTTTTCTCTTGCTGCTTCTAAGATTCTTTCTTTGTATTTAATATTTGGCACTTTAACTATGATGTGTCTTGGTGTAGGCCTTTTTGGATCCTTGGTTTTTGGGGTTCTCTGAGCTTCCTGTGGTTGTATATATATTTCCTTCACCAGGTTAGGCAAGTTTTCCATCATTATGTCTTCGAATATCTGTTCAAAATCTTGTTTTCCTTCAGGTATGCTGATGAGATGGATATTTTGATGTTTAATAGTGTCCCATATGCTTCTTAAATATTTTTGTAGTCTTAGTATCTTTTTTCTTGCTATTCTGATTGAGTGTCCTCAGATTTCCTGTGTTCTAGACAGGTCATTTGATCGTCTTCTCTATTCATTTTGTTTATTCCATTTAATACACTTCTCATCTCAGATAATGTGTCTTTCATTTTAGACCGGTTCCCTTTTATAATTTCCATTTTAATTTTTATGTTTTTAACTCTTTGTTGAAGTTCTCACTGAATTTATCTGTACTTCTCAAAAGTTCATTGAGCATCTTTATAACAAGTGTTTTGAACTCTGCATCTGCGAGATTGTTTACTCCATTATTTCTGGGCCTCTGTTCTGTTCTCTTATGCAGCTTCTCTTTCTTTGTTTTCCAATTTTGGCTGCCTTTCCATATTTGTTTTTGTGTACTAAGCAAAGCTCCTAAGTTTCTTGGTCTTATTAGTGTGGATCTGTGAAGTAGGTATCCAGTGGCTTAGTCCTGAGAGAGGTTCAGCTGCAGGCCAAATTTGTCCCTGGGCTGTGATCCTCTGGGGCCACCTGTTAAGATTTAGCAAGCAATCCACAGATGCTGTGCTTATGGTTGCTTCAAAAGGCCACACCAGAAACTGAGGTCAGCTGCCACCAGTGTGAGTCTAGGCGCTGCTCAGTAAGGAGCACCTGACTCACTGAGGATATACCTGGATGTGGCTTGGGCAGGACTGTGAGTTAGGGGAGGCGATGTTTCAGGGGATCTTCCAGGAAAGTGATCTCTGTCTCTGTTATCCAGTCTGATGATGTCCAAGCTTTGGCGATGCTGTGTCTGTGCGCTGGGAGCGGGGATGGCTCAACATGGAACAATGGATACCCCTGGCACTTCTGTATAGAGCAAGTCTTGCCTCAGCCCTCACTCCGACAATGTCTCCCTGTAAATCCCTGGTGCCCCCTGAGTGCAGCCCAATTGGCACTGGTGCTCAGAGCGAGCAGGTCTGTCACCATGAAAGTCCACTCATGGAAGCGGCCCCATTAAGAGGAGTCTGCCGCTGCTGCAGACTCTGTCCCACTGAGCTACTTGAGATGTGGCAGCCCCCCATTCTTCCCCCATCCTACATTCTGCCATTACAGGGTGCTTTCTTGAGTTTCTCCCTAGTTGCATGGCTTGTTCATCTAGATCCCAGGTGATTTTCCTTTGCTGTTTGCTCCTTGTTTCCATTACAACTTTGATCTGGTTGCCAGAGGGATGAACAGAGCCTGGATCATTTATGTTATTTTTTTTCTCCTCGAGGCCTGGGTTTCTTGCCACATGCTTCTCTCCACAGGGCTGTTTGAATTTCCTCACTACATGGCAGTTGGTTGAAATTAGGAACAGCAGGAAAGAGAGAGATGTAACCATCTGTGGCATTTCTTCCATGTGTGAGCAGAGAGCTGGTGAGGGCCAAGGAGTCTTGTTGTCTGTCCTCCTAAGAGTTCAAGACCAGAAGGGAAAGTGACCACTGTGTAAATTGTACACAAATTTATTAGTAGAAGAGTCTGTGAATTTTTCAAGAGAAGTACAGAAAGCTGTCCTGGCATATAAATCATGTACTTTGACATAAAATGGGGGCAAACCTTTCAGTTTAGAGCCATATTTATGGTAGACATTATTTCTTCTTATTAAAAACTGTTATCAAGGTACTCTAACAGTTTGTCTTTATTTGTCAAGAGCTAATGTTGACCAAGGTAGCTGTCATACCCAAGTTGACATTACCTTGTCCTGTGCCTTAGGCAGTATCTCTGGTGTCATACATTTTGAAGTTGGAGCTATGCGACTCAGTATTCTTAAAGTGAAATACACATGTGTTGGTTTGAAGACTTCATTCTCATTTTATGCACATTTCTCCCTTTGAGAGATGAGGACTTGACTCCTCTCTCTGACTCCAGAGCAGACACTAGAATGCCTTGTCACCAAGAGATGCCCTGGAAACTACTCCGTGTCTTGTCCAAGGTTATGTTTGAAAAGGCCATGTACCTCTGCCTGATCTTTTGGGTCATTACCCTGTGGAGCCCACAGGCACCAAGAGTTTTGAACACCTAACATGTCCCTGCTGGGGGATGCCCAGGCCATATGGGGATGTCTCTTGTGGGTCCCACAGCCACATGTAGCTTCATGTGCAGACAAGGGAGGGAGTCACCTCCCAAGGATCCTAACCCTGTTGTCCTATCAGACCAGCCAGTGTGACTTCTCTGCTGAGAACCAATATCATGGAGCAGAAATGAGCTACCCCCCGATTGTGTCCCATTTGAATCCCAACTTGTGACCACCAGAAAAATAAAATGGTTGTCTTGTGTCACTATTTTGCAGGGAAAGTTTTTGGTCTCTATGTCTTTGCTTAATTAATAGTAACAGGATTAATGCTCTTAAAGAAAATTCAAAAGGCACAAAAGAATGGATGTTGAAGTCTGAGTTTGCAATGGGCTGAACATTTGTAGCCCCAACACTCCTATACTGAAACCCCAAGCCCACTGTGATGGTATTTGGAAGAAGGGCCCTGGGGAGGCAATGAGATCATGAGGGTGGAGTCCTCATGGATGAGGTCAGGGCCTTTATAAGAGGAGGCCAGAGAGCCAGCAAGCTTTATGTCTGCTAAGGGTCGACATAGCGGGGGGGAGGGCTCTCTCACCAGGAAGAGGGTCATCGCCAGGGACAGGGCCCTGTAGGCACTTTCCTCACAAACTCCCAACCATCAAAACCCTGAGAAATGTTTGTTTAAGCCATTAAGATGGTGGGACTTTTTTTCTAGGTGCTCAAGCTGGTGAAGACACGTTTCTTCCTTTCCTGTCCTATCACCTTCCATTTCTGTCTCTAGAAGTAATAACTTAATTTTCTGTATACCCTTCTGTATTTACAATTTGAACATTTATGCAGCACAGGCACTGTAATGGGCATTTTTTGAGGACTTATAATTACGTGATTATTCTTTATTTACTGTTGCCATTCCTTTCTGCTGCCACTTAGTCATCAGTATTGCTACAATGATAAAATGAAAAATGCATTGAAAGGTCAAATGGGAGTACAGCTATTGCCGAGGTTCCTCAGGTCTCAGTCAAGGCTCAGGACAATAACTCAGATCACAGGTCAAACATGTGTCAGGAGCGGTGGACTTAATTCATTAAACTGCCAAAACTCTAGCCCAGATACTGCTACCCTGGTTGCTGCCTTAACTGCCTACCCAGGCTGGTCAGCCAAGGAGCTGCTGATTCTTGGCAGAGCCGGCATGTGGCCATTTGTTTGAAATATCCTAGGTTCTGACACAGTTTGAGTGTTGAACAGACTACTGGTTACTGATGTTGTCCCCTGATCATTGGGAAGACTCAGGTCAACATAGCTGACACTGAAAATGTGTGTGTGGAGGATTGGCCAGGTGCTGGTTTGCCCAGGGGGCCTCAGGGAGCTTCGTTTGAATGAAAATGATTAGGAAGCTGGCTGGTCATGTTTTGGGCTATTTTCCTGACTCAGATCTGGGTTGCATTTCCTTTCCAAATATATATTTTAATGTATTTAATTTATCTCGGGTGACATTGGTTAATAAAATAATATAGGTTTCAAATATATAATTCATTAATGTGTCATATATATATCGCCTTATGTGGTAAGCAGCCAAAGTTAAATTTCCTTCTTGCTGCAAGGAAGTCCCAACCAGTGACGAGGACTCTGGAGAAAGAGCAAATACATTAGACTAGATATGAACACATTATTAGTTAATTAATTAATTTTAATAAATTTGAGCGGAGTTTTATTTAAAGAAACCTAAGATGCCCTGAATATTGGCCCGAGGTTGGTTAATGCACAGCAGGCCAGGCCATTTGCTCAAAGCCAGCAGCACCAATATCCAACTCTTCTGCATCCAAATGCTTAAATTGTAGCTGAAATAAGCATACTTTAGCCAATTAAAGCCTACCTCCTTTGCATATTGAAATCAGCACCACCATCTCCTGGTCTTTGATGAGGTAGACCCTGGGGCTGTGAACACACTCAACCCACTGCTGCCCTTCTGGTCCCCTGACCCAGAGACCCCTCAGCATGCTGCTGAGCAAAATCACTAGACCCCTCAGCCCCCTGACTGATTCCCCTTTTCCCCTGGACCTCTCTGCCCTCTTCCCCTTCTGGATGGGGACCTCATCCTGTTGTCTCTGAAGGCCTTATGCTAGGAAGGAGTTCCCTGTGTGCAAAACTGTCAAAGCACTCCTCAAATAAGACAGCTGTGTTACTGTCACCTTGTGGTGTTATGGTATGTTTTTCCTTGATTACCCCCAAACCCCTAAACTGAATACACGGAGGATTTAGAGCCAAGAATCAGGTGTTGTATGTTGTGGGCGGGGGGGGGGTGAGTGATCCTCTTTACTTTCCATAGTATTATTTTCAATCCTATAAATTTCTCTCTAAGTTCAATTTTCACTGAATGCCACACATTTGGATTAGTTATGCTTCACCTTCAGTTAGTTCAAAATATTTTAAAATTTCTTCTGACCTCTGTGTTCTAGAGAAATCTGTTGTTTAATCTCCAAATATTTGGGCATTTCCACCTGTCTTTTTGTAGGTGATTTCTAGTACGGTAGTGATCTGGGCCCATTTGATTCCGTTAAATGTGTTGAGATGTGTTTTATTACCCAACATGTGGTCTGTCATGATGACTGTTCCATGTGAAATTGAGAGGAATGTATATTCTGCTATTGTTTTATAAAGTCTTCCTTAAATGCCACTTAGATCCAATCAACTGATGGTGCCTATATTCAGAACATCTCCCATCCCAGCACTTGTTGTTGTTGTTTGCCTGTTACTGACTTTTCTGAATCAGACTTTCACCTCTGTCATCTGTGTCATGTCTGGATACTATAGTTTTTGCTGTTATCTGGACACTTTACCAGAGCCTTCACGTTCTGCTTGTGCAGAACCTCAAGTTCAGCCAGAGGCAAGACATCAGGCCCTTCCTAGGTCTTTCCTAAGCATCTGGAAGCCCTGCCCTACCTTTGTACGCGACCTAAATATCTAGGGGTACAACAGAGTTTCTAAGCCTTGTGAATTTCTCATTTGTGTTTAAGCATTTTACTATTTTAGTCTATTGTTTGCTCCAGTTCCGATTCATCACCTCAGGTAACTGTGAAGAAACAGAAATACCTGTTATTATTTTGATGTATGTGCCCAGGAACAATAATTTTGTGCTGGGTAAGCCCCAAGTCAGGTACAAACAGGCAACCAAGCATCTGGGATGTCTTCCATAGATTCTGGAGATAGATCAAATAATGATAATTATCTCAAATTGGTGCTTTGAGGGATCTGAGACTGGTGTGCTCCTTCGTGTGACTGTGAGATTTCTGGTTTTACTGTGAACATTAGCTTTTAGTTTCAATTCATGTGCAAAATGTAGAGCAGGGCATTGAGTCTGAGACAAGGTGACACTCCAAGCACTCCACAATTCCCATTCCTACTGAAATTCAGGCACTTTTCTTGAATCTATTTCCCAGTATTGCTGGATAGCTTTCTTTCCTCCAAAGGCTTTGGGTAACTATTTTGTTTACCTTAACTGTTACCCCTTTAGTCTGCTGGTAATATATGGTTTTGCCCTTAGATATTATGAGCAAAAATCCAGGGGAGGTTAAGAAAGGCAATTCCTCTAGGGCATCACCAGACACTGCAGGTCAGCACACATAACCACAATTCATGAGGAATCAGGTTGTTTCTGCTCCCTCTGTAGTAGTGACCTGTTCTAGAGTGTGCTCAGTGTTCATGGCACCACTGAGTTGGGAAGCAGGGGATGGGCCCAGGTGATGACGCAACCAAACTCACTGAGATTCATCTGTTTCTTGATTAAATTTTCTGTGGTTGCTGTGACCTTTTGGTTAACTTCAAGAGTTCTAAAATATTTGATTCTGACCATTTTGAGTCTATTCATTGCTTTGTGGTAGGAGGCCCCTTAGTTTTCCCTATGCCACAATTTTCACCAACACTATTCTGCTCCTTAAATCTTACTTGCTTTAAACCACACCTGCAGTAAAGGACTTTCTCTACTTTCCATGCTCTCATCATCTCGACAGGTGTTTTGTTTTAATTTGTGCACTGTAGGACACATTTGATATTATTTGTTCATGAAATGTGTTGTGGCTCAGAAATGGCAAGAATGTGTGCTGATGGTACTTCAAATCAATAACAGAAGCTTGGTTTTATTCAATGAGTTTACTTTGATTCTTTTGCCTTGACATTCTCACTATTGTCTGTCTCTGGAGGTGAGTCATTTTGCCCTATAGATCTTATATTCAAACAAAGACAGAATAATAATATGTGAACCCGAGAGTAGGTGTTTAAAATGAAACATTCACTCTGTAAACCAGCAGCTGGACCCCATAGTGTAGATTATGAAGTCTCATTGAAAGTCACATGGCTTTGTGTTAATATGGTTCTTGTCCCTGGTCCTAACTGCCACTCCCTATGTTGACTGTGTGAAAGTGCATAGCAGGGAGATAGGTTCTTGATTTCACTTTTCAGATGAGGAATGTTTATTGTTGCTGCAATGGTATTTTCACGAAGGCCAATTGAATCCTGTCCATTCAAATGAGCCAGTTCCTATTTCTCAAAATACTTTCTTATCATTTTAATTTTCTTCCTAGCATTTGTCATGTGATGTTATAAATATATCATTTCCTATTACTTTCAGCACCCTCACCTTCCATATAGATATTTATTGGGAAATATGAAATGTCCATTGGATGGCATTTTTACCTTGTTGAAACTTAAGAAAATTATTAATTTCAGAATGTTGAAGTGACTCCAAAACTGTGGAGAAAAAGTTCCTGCCTTTCAACAGGTATCCTCTACATTTGCTATTGGGATCTTTGACCTTTGACTTAACCCTGTCCCAATCTGTTTTTTAAACCCATCAAAAGAAATAAAGATGTGTGTAAAATCACCCAGCTTGATCTGACCCTTTTAGTGTTTTCTTTCTTACAATTGCACATGAAGCACCAGGGATAGTGATATGTATTCTGGAATCACTGACTGACTGAATCAAAAATGTGCTGGCTCATCTGTAGAGCTACCCTGATCTGGGTCCTGAAATGGGCACAGGGGTGTGATGAGGGGCCACAGACTCCCACGTGTATATCTATGGCCAGGGAGTCTCTAGGGAAGTGCTGTTCATCCAGAGTGGAGAGCAGGCTGTTGTCCCATGAACTGGCATGGCCTCACTGGTGTCCAGAGTGGGGCGCGGTGAGCCCGTCTCTCTAATAATTTTCATTCTGATGTACGTGTTTCTACAGAGTGGATTTTGGACGAAAACTGACATGGTAGCTAGAAAGGTTACAGGTAGCTCCAACGCAGTATGGTTCCCAGGAGCCATTACAATATACCTGCTGACTTGAAGACTAAGAAACAGCTTATGGTATCTGAAAGAAAAGTTGAATATGTGAGGTAGTTTGTTTTCATTTCATATTTTAGCGACATAATAAAAACCCATATTGTGTGTCAGTGCTTTGAGAAGTCCTATGTTTGTAACCATTTTCTCTTGCTTTGTTATTTTAATATTATCTTTGTCAAAGGAACTGATTTTCCTGTTTCTGTCACTGCCAAACTTCAAGGCCTTCAGTTTGATTCATTAGGAATAAATGAACCTTTGGTATTTGTGCACAAGGGAATTGGGGCTGCTTGTGGATATTGACCAGTGATGAAGGAAATCTGGTTGGAACCTGCTCTCAGGCATTTCTTGAAACTGGAGAAAGAGTTCCTCTAGTGTGTGTGTCCATGGTCTATGAGAAGCAGCTTCTCCCCTTCGAACTCTCAGGTCTTAGAGCATCACCTTCATGTTTCTTTCTTCTCTGAATCCTGGTTGTAAAGGCACTTACATGGCTGAGTGATGCAGAACATATTTATTCTGTGCTTCTGGTAAGACTCCAGTTTCTTGGGAACTGAGGGGAGAAGTGTCCCTTTGAGCATGTTTTCAGCTTCTACTCCTCAGCCCAATCAGAAATTCTGAAACTGGGCTTTTTCCCAGCTCACTCATTTTCAAGGAGCAGAGAGATCTTCTCCAAAGAAGGTTGTTTGCACTGTTTCCTCTCTTCCAAAATTAGGCTCCAGTGGATGATCTCTAAATTTATACTTCATCTCAAAGTCTAGCCAGGTAACTCTCATATCACTGAGGAACATACAGGAAACTCCATATGAAGATGGTTGTTGATAGACCCATAAATGAGTCTATGTTGCAGATGTCACTTTCACTTTTAAAAGACCATCAGAATCCCAAGCTTCTTAAACCATCAGGTATGGCCACAAACCAGTTGGTGACCCATCTTCTGGCCATAGCCTTCTGCAGCCTGGAGCTGTTGTCAGTCATGTCAGTTTCTGTCAGGAGCTCTCTGACGTCCACCTTTGACAGAGCCAGCCTCCTCTTCTCCTTGGACCTCCACATTAATGTCTGGGAGAAGCCATCAGAGAGCTCCTTACACCTGAAGGTGTGAGAACACAGGTTTCAGCCTAAAATTCCTCTACAGAGTGCAGACATAGCATGAAAGTGGGGCCCCCTCCGTTTTGTTCTAGTGAAATTGCCCATAGAGTTCTAGATTGAGGGAAAAACATAGTGGGCATTGTATTCAACTCTGTCTTTTTGATATATAAAAATTGAGGCCACAGTTATGACAAACATAGTTTTTTGCCTGTGGTTATGAAAGCTCTGATTCTTATTTCTTTTTCTTTACACTGTCCCAGTCCTCAGTGACATCCTGATGACAGTCCATCGGTTCGTTCATGGGGCATAACATTTACACCTCCTCTGATAGGTTAATGCTCTGTCTCAGAATGTTTCACCTCATATTACATGAAATAAATATCAGATTAAGGCATCCATATATTACCACAGAGTTTATCACTTGCATTCATTAAGACATTAGTCATATAAAACAGACTCAATGTACAAAATCCCAGAATCTACTTGGAGAATGATATCTCTTCAATGGGCCCTGCCTAGCCTGGGAGACCAGAGGTCAGTGAACTGGAAGGGAACAGACAAAAAGAATGTAGTACATGTTCTCCTTCTTCCTTTTCACAGTTTCCCAACAGGTTCTATGTTTCCATACCAATTAGTACAGCATTTAATTATTAAAGCAAAACATGCCTACAGAAAACATGTAAAATGTAAACGTACAGTTCAATAATGTGTCACAAAATGACCACTATGTAACCACTAGTCTGGTCAAGAAAATGAAATCACCCACAGCCAGAGGCAGCTCTCCATCCACCTTTCTGAGGATAAACACCATGACTGCTATCACTGCAGTCCAGGGTTCTTCAGGTTTGGACTATTATCAAGAGAATAACTCAACGTGGACTCCCTGGTGTCTGCTTTATACACACACACACACACACACACACACACGTATGTACATATATACTTATATACATATTATATATATATGTGTGTGTGTGTATATATATATATATACACACACACACACAAATTATATATATATAATTTGATATTCATCTGTGTTTTTAGTGGAACAGGTATTCATTTACTTTACTTTTTCTGTATGGTGTTCAACCCTAGTTGTATGTCACCAGTTGTCCACTTTGATGTGAGTGTACACCTGGATTTTTTAGGTTGTGGCTATCAGAGATGATGATGCTTTGAGCAATTATGGCTTTGTTTCTTGATTCACGTGGGACCTGGTCTTTGTTGAGCAGTTTGCTAGTAGTGTGCATCTCTTCCATTTTCAATTATAGGCCCTGGGACTCCTGGGACCCGGAGTCTTTGTGGCTGTGCTTCCTGCCATTTTATAGTTGGCAGGAAACAAGTAAGTAAAAATTGGAAAAAAACATTCTCTGCTAGAGTGAGAACTATGAATGTTTATCTCACTAGGGTAGCAAATGCATCTTTGTTAATTCATACAACAAAATTTAATCTCAATTTTAGCTGTGGTCAGAAACAATTTCTGTTTCTATTTTAAGTGTGTAAATATGCAGTGCACACACATATGACATCTATATTTTTATGAAATATTATGTTTGTACATGTCAGAATACAGAAGAATGCAGATTTTGGAGTCAGACTAAGGTGTTGTTCTGGCTCTGCCACTAAACAGCATCATGATCTTTAACGTATTCTTTGACTTCCTAACAAATGAGAATGAAATGTATACTATTTTATGGGTCCATTATTAGAATCAGAAGAAATAAATACTTTAAAGAAGGCCCAGTGCATGAGTAAGTACTTAATATACACTGATGTCTATTGTGATACATGCATATCACAACGATTGTTGTGGGCCATGTGTATTTAATGCTGGATTACTCCTATGGTGGTGATTTGCAGATGAGGGACATGTGTGCAGAGTTCATTATTTCTGTTCTTAGCCCACATCATTTATATTAGTAAAGAGGTCATTGGGATTCAGACTCTAGTCTTCCTCATTCAAAGCCCATTTTTGATGTCTATGCAATATTGTTTTATGTAAAGAGAATATCTTGAGCAGCAAATACAGGTACAAGTTTCTACTTCCAAAAGTTTCTCAGAAAAAAAAATAAATGATTTAACTTTTTTTTTTTTCAGAAGCTTAATAAAACAGTCAAAATGAGCTGATCCCAGGTTCGTATAGTATGTAACATAATTAATAGTCTGTTTATTTTATATAATTAAATAGCATGTCTAGAAACTTATATATCAAATAAAGATAATGGAAAACTTTTACCTGAGTCAAGGTAGACAGCGGTGTTCAAAATCTGGGAATCAACAGTAAGATGCTGTTTTGGGACCATGGAGAGCAACCCTAACCTCCACCCCTTTCTTGAACAAACAGGTATTTGCAACTCTCTGTGCTTGGGTCATGTTAAGGTCAAGTTTAAGCCTTTGTTTTTGTTCTTGATCAAGAATGCACGTGGAATGATAATAAAGATTTAATGGAATGAACTTCTCTTTTCCAAAACTCTGCTTTTGGTCTTTCTTTCACAGGAGGCCTCCTGGACTCTACTCATTGAGCTGTGGTTGGCTGTAATCATAGGCTCTCAGAGTTCACCTATGACACAGGGCATTGCCTAGCTGCCAGGACTGCCCTGATTTTGTCTGTGGGGTGCACCCTCTCTCTGTACATAGCCGTCGTTGCATTTTGGTGTCTATCCTGGCTGTCCTGGAACGTTCCCTGTTCTCTAAACCCATTCCTGTTGTACTTGTGAGCAATAAGTAATGGATGTATGTGTTTTTTTTTTTTTTTAAAATAAGGGTTTGCGTGCCAATACTGTTAACCAGTGAATTTGTCAAGGATGATAGATTGCTTGCACAGCTAGAGCTAGAAGAAATTGACATAAATTTAAATATAAATTATGCACATACATATTTTTATATGCATGTAATTTATCTCCAGATTGGTTTCTAATAAAATAATGAGAACAAAAATTTTCATCACTAGAGAAATAAACAGATATTAGAACATGAGTGAACTACATTCTTAGCTTTGAAAAATGATCATGATACACGTAAGTAAAAATCACTGTCCGAATAATATAGTATGCTTAATGTCAGTTTTGGAAAAAAAAATACATGTAGGCATATAAATATCTGCCAAGCAAAGTCAAAATCTTAACACACATACACCAGAATCTTTCAACTACAACTATATGTGGAGAGGCACAATAACAACCCAGCTAATATTAATTGTTTTATTTTAACAAAAAATACTGTTTACATACTAATATTGTTGATTCATTATAACATGTATAGCTTTTATTTGTTTGTTTGTTTTACAATTACCAATCTGCCATTGAAGCAAGACTTATTCACATATTTCTTGGAAGACCTGGCAACAGACTTTTGTGGATGAAGAAACTGAAGAAGATGGTTGTTCAGATTACCTTTCCAGAAATACATGTCACTAGAATTCATTACAATTAATATTAAATATTAGATTTTTAATAAAGTAAATTAGAAAATATCACATGCTTTTCAAAAATATGTTATACTCATACTTAAATATGTATGCATATTTTAAATCTAATTTTTCATGAAAAAGCACTCTATAAAGTACCAGTGAGACATTTCATCTAATTTGTGTTTATGTTTCATCAACATACTCCTAAATGTAAACTTTCAAAATAAAGCATAAGTAAAGTTATTTTTGAAAAAGTCATGAATAGGGTTATGGACCTATTGCAGCAGTACAATAAAGAGAAATCTCAGGGTGAGGGGTTTTAGCAGCACTAAAGAGCACCTGGTTCGAGTCTGGAGACGAATTATGTCAACGAGGGGACCCTGAGCAACTGGGGTCTGCAGTCAGTGTAAGCATGGGTGGAGAAAAGGCAAGCCTCAGAAATAATTGACAAAATATTCTCCTTTTTCCCATTCCTGGTTTCCAAGAAAATCCTTATTGTCTTAGCATTTCACGAACTTCTAAAAAAGCAAAGCATAATGTAACTGTACAGCTCAGCGATTTATAAAAAAAGACCACCTATGTAAATGCCAGTCAGGTAAAAAAAATGAAAATTGCCAGCACCTAGAAGCTCCCCTTGGCTCTCTGTTTCTAAAGTCAACCAGTGCTACTTCTCTCAATTTAGCTGTTTCCAGTTTTGGATGACTATTAATACAATAGTATACATTTCTTGATGTCTAGGTTATTTAGCTCATGATCTAGTTGTGACATTCAGCCATGTTGCTATGTTTAACTGTGGTCATTCATTTTCTTGCATTCTAATATTCCATTGTGTCACATGTGACCATTTATCCTCTCCACTGATGGACATTTTCCTGTAGCATTTCATCCTGTGTCACATGGTGCACATGGATACGCATTTCTAATATGAATATTGATAGAAATACATATCTCCTTCACTGTAAGTTTTTTTAAATTCAGTATTTCAGGTTAGAATGGAATGTGGAAGAGGTCTAATTAGAAAAGCAGCTTGATTTTGACTGTTGCAAAGTTCATAATATCAATTATGGTTGGTTATTAATTATATCCTAATGCATAAAACTGGTAAGATTTTTAAATTAAATTTATTGAGGTGACATCGGTTAATAAAACTATATAGATTTCAAGTGTACAGTTCAATGATACTCCATATGTATAGATATTGGATGTACCTTTTTTGTACATTTCTTGTTTTGGTAATAGCCTTATGTATTTTCTGTAATGAAAACATGTTCTTATTCACAGCTTCACACTGGATGTCTGTTTCATTCTCTCCTTAACCTGGAATCTCTCCATTCTCCTTGTCTCATTCATCAAGTGGGGGCAGCCGGGAACTCAGGTAGGATTCCCTCAGCACATTTCAGAAGTGCAGTGCTTGTGAAGACCAGTCTTTAAGGGGCTTACTGGGTTTTCTATGAAATAAGTGGTTGAGAAGAACTGACAGCCTGTTTAAAGATTGTGACTTGTTGGTGATCATGATGGTTGTCTCAGTAAATGTAACACTTGTTGCTGGAACATCCCAAGGCCTCGCCTTGGTCAGACTTTGACACTGGACAGAGGCTGAAGTGGGAGGACATTAAGATATCTATGTGTCTGTGCTGAAGAAAGTGCTAAACTGTGAATCAGGAGGCCTAAGAGGCAGTTGGTTTTTTAACAGGTATATGATCATGGGCATAAATTCTTTTCACGTATCAGTGATAAATCAATGACCCTTTCAAAAAACAGCACCTACTTTCCTGTTTTTTTCTCTACTCTCTTATTTATCGTATTTATGTTTTTGTGAGTAAGATAAACAGTCGATTTATGGTTGCTACACAGGGTGCAAGAAGTGCTATGAAGGGAAGTGAGAATAACAGGATGGCAGGTCTTTAATACAGATACTCAATGATTTTTCCCTGTGGAAGTAACATTTCAGTTGAGCCCAGAGGAAAGTGTGGAGGGGCCCCTGTGGGTATGTAAATGCTGCATTCTTTCACAGTCATATGTGTGGTGTGTGTGGGGACAGAAAGAAGAGGGGTTGGCTCATGAGGGCCAACTGGAAGAGGAATAAAAAACACTGTCAGAGAGGTAGTAGGAGAGGAGGTCACAGAGCCATGACAGCCATAATAAGACTGGATTTTATTCTATGTGTAATAGAAAACAACTGAAGCTAAATTAGCTGGGGAGTCACAGGATTCAAATTCCAAAGATATAACAATAAGGAAAGTAGGTGCTGTTTTTTGAGTTCTTACTGGGGTCTAGGCACTTTGCTCAGGCTTTCTATGGTTGATCACATTCACGTATTGAAATGTTGCAGAAGTTTTGTAAAGGTTAATGCATCATTGAGCCTCCATTTCCTGCCCAAACGTCTGTCTCTCATCTCTGAACCTCACTTCTCTGTTTCAGGTGAACACAGAGGAGTGTGAACTGTAACAGTCTAGTCCATTGATTTGTTTTTACTATTCACACAAAAAGCACAGGATAATTTGGACTGGGGACAGTAAATAAGTCATTCTTCCTGGATTCAGGTGGTTCTAATATGTTTTTAACCTCTTCCCAGGTTAGTCTACCTGCAGTAGTATCATAACAGTACAATGCACAAAATAGTATTTTTTTTTAAATTCACTGTTGAATTGGCTATTTTATTTAAAACCTATGTAAACTTAGTTTCTTTCAAGCTTGGAAAAGCAACCCATAAAAGTGGTAATCAATTTTATGATACAAGTTATTGTTATTAATATAAACAGTGTGTTGTTTATTTTTATCTGGTTTATTATAGACTCTTAAATAGAAATGATTGATGAATTGTTGACATTTGAACCATATTCAGGAATGAATGTCCAGTGACATAGATGAAGATTATTGGTTATAAGCATTTTACTAATTAATCATAAGCAGAGCATGGGTTTTTATGAGGTCTCGAAACTGGATATTGTTTAGAAAAACTAATTAATGACCACAAGAATGAATGAAAGAACTAAGCACAGTGGAGATGCCTATAATGCTTGTGTCTGAGATTTAAATCACTTCACACTTTATCATGCTATTAATTAACATCAGCATATTTATCTCAGAATGCTTGCATGGACGTCTCAGAATGAACAACTCTTTCATTACATAGGATTAATTGCTAGCCAATGTATGCCTTAAATTGCTCCTAATTATTCAGACTGACAACGTTTTTTAAAGAAAGTCAATTCAAAAAAAAAAGTCAATTAGCAGGTAGTTATAGTAATTTTTTTTCCATATAGAATGAGGAAAATCTTTTATTTTATTGAGATAACTGAATGCTCTTTTTCCACCTTCAGTGGCAGCCTGCTCCATTTTCTGAATATGCAGTGTTTTCTCAGTTTAGTGTGTATATGTCTTATGAAAGATGGCATATACAAATGGCACATGCTGAAGAACAGAGTTTGGAGTCAGATTGCTTGGGTCCAATCACTGTTCTGACACTTAATAGAATTTAGATTTTAAGCAAATCACTTTATTTCCTGTAAAGTGGGGATGTTGATAGAACTTTAATGGGTTCTCTGTGAGAATTAATACTTTGAAGGGCCCTAGAAACTAGTAAGAGTCCAAAATCTGTTAGTTACTATTCTGACGTACTAAATTGACTGAATCATTATGAAACATGTACATTCAATCTCTTAACCTTTTTAAATAAGCCTTATTATTATAAGTTTCATAGAGGTTAACATCTCTGTATCTTGCACATGCCATGTAATCTTAGTGAGATCACTGGGATTCACACTCAGATATTGCTCCATCTAAAGCTCATAGTCCCCACCTCTAATCAACACTCTTTTCCTTAAATGTGACATCTTGAGCAGGAACATGGGTACACAAGTCTTCATCCCAACCAGCTTCTGAGAAAAACAAAGTCTTCAACTGTCAAAAAAATAAAAGGAATGCAAAGAGATATCTAATATCAGCTTTGTAAACTGTGTAACATAACTCAGTTCTGTTTATTCTACAAAATGATTAACATTTTAAATACATATATAATTAAAAGACAGAGAAACCCATCCATCTTGGATGAAGGTAGACAGTGTTTATTGGCCTCCCACACCTTGGAGGATCAAGACAGCATTGACATTTGAGGACTGTGGACAGCAGCCACTCCTATGTAACTATGTACCTGCAGGTTCCCTTGCCTCAGTAATCTTCTGGTGTCCATTTTACCATTCATGATCTAGTTTAAGAAAGCAGGCACATTTTTTTTTTGCCTGAAATTTCTGATTTTGTTCTTGTTTCATTAGCAGGCAGCCTTCTGGGGACTAATCACTGGACTTGAGATCCTGTGATCGCAGAGTTTGCTGATGGAGCAGAAAAACATTTCTCTCCCAATGACTGTACGAAGATGATCTGTGGGGAGCATTGTCTCTACTTTGCCATCATTCTCTTTTTTTTGTTCCAGTGATCATCCTTGGGATTTTCCTAATGACCAAACTCATTCCCAATATACGTGTGATTAATGAGTATTGGATCTATGGGCACCATGAAGATTTTTTAAAAAATCAGCAATTTGTGTACAAGTCTTAGATAAATGAAATCATAGCAACACAGATCGTTAGGGCTAGAAGAAACCTACAATATTATCATTCACCCATTGGGCTAGAAGAAACCTAAGGAAGGAAGGAAGAGAGAGAGAAAGTTATTTCTGATTAAGAAGAAAATTTACAGCATTTGTTTAGCTACCAGGAAAGAACAATTATTTTGCCTAAGAGATTGGAATGATTTCATAGCAGAGATGTCTCATCTGGTTAAGATCTCTTTTAGGATGAGTAGGATTCTACATGTAGAAGAAACAGGCATAGAAATGAAAAATATATCCTGACTCCGAGCAGGAGAAAGCACAGTAAGATAATGAAATGAACTGTTGTGACTTTAAGACTAAGACAACTACTTAATATGGATAATATCCACTGTGGTGAGAACACGCAGAATGCTTACCCTCCAAAATTGTTGGTAAATATTTGGGTTTATAAAATTTGTGGGAGGACAGGTTTTTAAAACCCTCCCACACCATGAGTTTCTTCCCATTCATGGTTGTCTATTGGGTAGAAATACTTGGGTCAGTGTGACCATTTCTGCAAATGTTTTTATGTTTGTTAATTCACTATGAGATATGAACTTTCCAAATTGACTTATAGCTTTAACAATGATTTGAGAAAAGCCTTTGAAAGCACTGTGGACCTAACATAGCAGTACAATAAATAAACAGCTAAGAAGGAGAGAATGTAGGCAGAACTGAAATGAAATGGGTCCAAGTGAGAATGGGAATGCAAGGAACCCCAATAAGAGAGATTTTGCAGGCAAGGAGATTTATCCTATGATTAAGACTTTTAAGAAGTTATGACCATGAATCTTCGTGATAGGGAGAAAGCATATGCTTGTCATGTCTACAATGCATAGATGAGCCAATTTACAAATTCTGGTGAAATAAGTCTGTAGAAGAACTACATAAACCAAATCTTGGGCTCCCATATTATATTATAAATTATTAAACTCATTGACACTGGGAACAAGTTTTTTTAGAGAGTTCTAGGCTGACAGCTATTCATCGTGTCCACTTATCATATTTTCACATTATTGAACCAATGACAGACATTGCATGGAAATTTAATTATATTGACAATAAATTAATTTTATCGAACTGAACCACTTCAAACTATCGTTAGGAAAGGAGCTTATAAAGATATCAATTGCTAATAGACTTCATGTAGAATAAATCAAATGATCTAAAGAGGGTGGATCCAGAAATACAGCTTAGAAGAACTCAGAAGACATCTAAGAGTTTAAAATTGTGAATTCCATATAAATTGAAAATGATAATAATGAAGCTAATAACAATTGGGCAGTAGAGGCAGTGAATGAGTCTATGTGTGTAGTTAGTTAACTCTTCAAATGTTTTACAATTATAAATCCTGGTGTAGGATATTTCCTCACATCATTTAGCATTTTCAAAAATTTTGGAAAGATTCAAGAGGGAAATAACTTCAAATGTTTCACATGTTTCAGAGACTGGGAGTGGTAAGAAATCTATTCTCTGTGATCCATAGACTCTTACCATGCTAAATGTTTAAAACTATGCAAGAAAAATGGTACCATGATATTATTTGTCCATCATTCATGTACTTGTGTATGGTCTTAGGTTAGCTGTACCACTTGTTCTTCAAACAACAGAGAGGACAAATCTATGCAGACACAGAAGTAAAAAAACAGGAAGCTGAGGATGGTGTTAAAAATATAGTATCTCATTCATCTTGGGCTTTCATAAAGGTGCTCTTTGTATCTGTCTTGATTTAGGCTCCTTAAACCCCATGTAATTCAGTTTCTGAAAAGCTGTCAGGTTTATGGCACTCTGCAACCCTAAAATTGTACCTTCTCAACAACCGAGACCACCTATTGCCTCTGAACTGTATGTATTTATCTGCTTGCCCAGTTAATGCATCTGTTTATCATTCATCTGTGGAATTTCACACTATCCCATTTCCCATCACATAGTAAGTGTGACACAAATCAGTGTTGACTGTGGTTAAGCATCTCGCTCTATCTTCTTCCCCAACCTTGTTTCTATCTGGTCTCCCATTTAATACACGCTCCATTCCATCCGGGGTTGTTTCCTTACTTTGTTTTTCACATACCAAGCTCCTACACTAATCTCCTCACTTCTCCAAGGCTCCCCTCCAGAAAACAGTCTAGTATTTAAAACTTAGTTCTAATCACCGTTTTATGAGAATTTCTCCCACAGCCACCCAATGGCTCTGTGTTTACCTAATACTTTAAAAAACTATTGAGAATGTTCACCAGTTCAAGATATATGTTTTGAACTGTATTCCGATTGTTTTGTGTTTTCATTTTTCTTTTCTTTCTTTTTTTTTTTAATCTCCTAATTGGAGAAAAGGGTTAGTGTCATCTACTCCTGAGGGTTTTTCAGGTCAGTGCCCCTGAGACTGGCCTGAACTTTTTCTTTGTTAGGATTAATTTTAGTCTGGTTTTGGTAGTAAGAGCACACATTCTTATAGAATTAATTGAAATGTAGCTGCTTATATCCATCATTTGAAATGTTTTAGTAAGATTAGAATGATAACCTCCCTGAAATATTGGTATTAAACCAATAATAATATCATAGGATTCACGCGTTTGTGTGTGTGTGTGTGTGTGTGTGTGTGTGTGTGTGTGTGTGTGTGAGAGAGAGAGAGAGAGAGAGAGAGAGAGAGAGCAAGAAAAAGAGACACAGAGACAGAGAGGCTTATAGTTTTTCTTAACCACTGATTAAATTTAAGTAATGGCTATTGAAATATTTAGGGTTTTCATTTCTTAATGAGTAAGTTTGGAAGAATTACTTTTTTACTGAAATTGTGTCAGTTTGTACAATTTTCAAATGCATTGGCATAAATTTGTTCAGTATACGGTAGTCTTTTTGTGTTTTATCTTTGTTGGCTTGTAGCTATATCTTTAAGTATGAAGAAAAGTTGATGTGATTTCAATATTTTTCTTGATGAATCTCATTAAAGATTTGTCCATTACACTTTTTAAATAGAACCCATTTTTGCTTAGAGAGTTATCATTATTATTATTATATGTCTTTTATCATTATCTTCTCATATGTATACCCTTTTAGTTACATTATTCAGTTTTAATGTCTTCTTTTCTTATTTAAATTAACTTCACTAATGTTCAGCCCCATTCTGCAGTTTAAAAATAATTAAATAAGGCTATATATTTTTCTCACTGTTTTGCTTCATCTCACAGGTTTTATTTGCACAATTATTATCTTTTATTACTAGATATTGCTTAATTTTAATGATGATTTTTTAGCCTTTTGATTTTAGAAGTATATTCTAAATTTTCTATTACTGCCATTTATGGCCTGGTTAAGGATTCTTTTCTCATTTTTGCCATTATCTCTATGATACAGATTTTAAGTTATTAAATTGTTGGATAAAGGGTGAGTGCTGATGCAGTTTTACTAGATATTGCCAAATTCCTCTCCATGGGTACTGATTAATGCTTTCCTGAAGCAAAATTGTGTGCACAGCCACACTACCATAGCAGATGTGAAACTTTTGTAATTTTACCACTGATATGTGTGATGTGGCACTTAGGTGTGCTGTTTATTTGTTTGTTTGTTTGTTTGTTTTTTAAGCTACAGTGGTATCATAGTGTAATTTTAATATATATTTTTTTGACTGAGGTTAAAAGCCATTTGTCTTTTTTTTAAACTGTATTTTCATGTTGAATAAACATGACTATTTATTTAGTGTGTGAATCCAGCCTTTTGAATGGATTGTTGGTAGTCCTTTTCCTTTTTTAGTAATTTCTTATATATTTGAGTACACAAAAACCTATAGTAGACACATAAGGTTTTCTGTTTGTAAATTATTTTTATATATCTCTATGTTTTGGGATTTTTTTTTTTTGATACTTAGTAGAAGGGGTTTTGACTACTTTTTACAGTGATCTACTGCAATGACCAGAAACAGCCAGAGTCATTTGAAATAGAGTTTATTTTCTCTGTTTTGTAATAGTTTAGTTATACATATTTCTTTGTCTCAGGTGTTTCTAAGGAGACTCATAAATGTCCCAGGATGGCTTATGACTTAACGTGCTGTTTGCAGAAGAAGGATCCGAAGCTGATGATGAATGGGCTGCATCTCTGAGGAGATTTTGAGGAAGCACTGGCAAAGTCCTTGAGGACACGGTGACCACCAACCCATGCTCCTCCTCCTGGGGGTCTTCTCCCTGGCTCTGGCCCCTGTCCTGTTATCTGACCACTGAGCACCTTTTATTAAGTGCTGAATAATTCCTTTGAGTCTATCTTGTACTGGTTTATTTTGTCCTTCGCTGTAGCAAAAATGAGATTAATGGTGGACAATTTTATCTGAAATGACTGTACACCAGGAATGTTGCTTTTTATTATTCCTCTGTGTAAATAGTTGATAATTTGAAACAGCAATGGATGACACTATATGTGTATGTAAACTCATAGTGTTGCCTATTTTTTTGTTAGCTCTTCAAGAAGATTGTCTTGCTTTACACTTGTTCTCTGCATTTCTCAGAGATTTCCATTAGAAAGGAATGCCTCTTTCAACTGTGCCTCATCCAGCAAATTCTTCATCTACAAGTTCATTTGTTTTTCTTTAAATCATATTTTCTCCTCCCTGATTTCAAATTTGGAATGTAAAAGATTTTGCTAATAGAAAGGGATGAGTGTGGCTTTGAAATTCTTATTTGATATTTGTAATGTATCTAATGAACCAATATGGATTCGTTAATGTTATCCATTGTTTACATTAATTTTCACTCTCTGTGTTAAACAAGTCATGGGTTTCAATAATGGTTAATATCACAGATCATCATTACAGTGTAATATCAGTTTTTTCTAATTGACCTAAAATGCTCCCGTCACCCTTGTTAATCCCTCTCCCTTTTCTCCTGAGCTCCTGGCAATCACTTATCTTTCACTGTCTCTGTCATTGGACTTTTCCCAGAATGTTATCTTGTTGGGATAAAAGAATGTGTAGCTTTCACAGACTGACTTCATTCACTTAGTAATGTACATTCAAGTTTCCTAGATATTTTTCATATTTTTCATAGATATTTTTCAATTTTTAAAGCGATGTAAAATATTCCATTGAATGAATTCACCGAAATTCATTTATTCATTCATGTGTCAAAGGACATTTTAGATGTTTCCAGTTTTGTGCTTTTGTGAATAATCTACCATCAGCTTTCCTGTGTATGGACATGATTTTTTAACTCACCCAGGTAAACACACCTAGGCACACAATTGCAAGGCTGTGCTGTAACACTATAAGAATGTGGCAGAATGCACTAGTGAAACCATCTGTGCCTGAAACTTTGTTGTTTTGTTATTTTGGAGGTTATTAATTATCAGTTCCATTCATTTAATTGATATACATAAAGACAAAGATTATTTATTCCATATTGGTTGAGTTTGATGGTTTCTGCCTTTCAAGGAATTGATTCGTTTCATCTGAGCCATGGAATTTGCAGGCATACATTACCCAAAATATTCTTTTCATAGCTTTTTAGTGTCCATGCAGTCCTGAGTGATGACTCCTCTCTGAGCTAAGATGTTAGTAATGGGTTCATCGCTGCTTTTTTTTACCCTCTTGGTAGCCTGACTGGAGGTTTATTTATTTTTTGGTTTCTTCAAAGCTTTTGATTTATGTTGATTTTCCTTGTTGATGTTCTCTATTCAGTACCATTCATTTCTGCAATAATTTTTAATACTTAGTTTTTTCCTTCTTGCTTTACATTATGCTATACAATTTCTCTCGTTTACTGTGGTGGAAGCTTAGCACAGTCCGTCATGGAAACTGTGACTGCCTTCTTAGAGGAACAAGGTGACACGGGGCATGTTTTCTTGGTCACACTTACAGAAGCTGAAGGCTGACAGGGGCCCCACACTCCTGAGAGCCACTCTTCATTGCAGAGTTGAAGCAATCAAGGCCCTGGGGAGGAGCTCAGAGATGAGGAGAGAATGAGTCTTAAGATCAGGCTTTATTTATCCTGCCGGGAGCAGCAGGGCCCAGAGTTCTCACCTCCACTCTCAATTCTCCACTCTCCATTCCCACGGCCACCTCAACATTGTTACTGCCCTTGTACCTCGCAGACACTTTGCAGATTTTGAAGACTCCACTAGAGCACATTTGTTTTACTCTTTCTGTTCTTTCATTCTTTCTATCTGTTAGCTCTTCTTTGTGACTCTCCCTGATATTCCTTCTCTTTTTAAATGATTCTCATCCTAAGAGGCCTGGTCTTCTTTAGGCACTTGAGGTCCTGGAACTGTCTATGTTTGTAACATCTTCCACTTCTCCACGTCCTCTCTCCTAACGTCACCCTGGCTCCTGACTCCCACCTGCACCACTGTATCATCTCGAGCCTGCTGAGTGGCCTGGGCAGGGAACTGAGCTGGGAGTCATGAGGGCTGGGCCCACCCTGCTGGAGGGGCCCTGTGAGGTCTGGTTCTGCCCAGGGCAACCGGCTCCCACACACAGGATGGCTCTGAATATGCAAATTTGTTCCCTTCCCTGCAGCTTTCTAGAAATTCCCTTGGAGGCACTTTTGGGGAAGTAGCAGAAGCAGCAATTTAGGTAGAAGGACCAGAAGAACAACTGTAACTTGGAATGCTTGGGATGGAAATATTAAGGCAATAAATGTGCATGTTCTTCATTGCTTCCTACCTTTATTGGGGGAGGGGTCGTTTTATTAAAAGCAACCAAACTGAGGAGAGCTCTAGGGTGGCTTCTGTTGCAGGGCCATGCAAGGGATCAAGAAGATGGTAAAACCAGTGCAGGAAAATGAAGGATGTCCTGAGAACATCTTTCCGAGAGGAGATACTCCCATCAGTCTGTTGCCTCCTTAATCTGGAGGAGAGGGCTGTTGGTTCCTGCAAAGCCACAGTGGGAGTAATATTAGGGTGTGAAGTTCATATGTAATTTCTGGAAAGAGGCCACTGGGATTCATTTGCTACCTGGCCCTCCACGACAGAGCTGTGCCCTACCAAACCCTTCAAGATCAACAGGGAGCATCCCCCTTAGCTGGAGATTAAGCACTGGGTCCCTTTTCCTTGGCTATGATAAACTAGTGTGGATTGTCCTGACCTCTCTGACCTCAGACTTTCTGAGAAAAGGAGGAGCAGCATGGAAGTGCCCTGGGGCTGTGGCTCATGCAAGCAAGGCAGCACACCTGGCTCAGCTCTGTAAGCCTCTGAACACTTAGTAGTCCTAGCCTCAAGTAAGGGACACTGTAGGGTCCCTTCCTGGATGGGGATCCCTCAGCATCAGTGGAGCCCAGGAGAGGGATGGGGCTAAGATTCTATGGGCTGACATACATATAAATCAAATAAATGATCAAAATGTTTAAGGAAACTCAATGCAATGCTTGTTTGAGAAACAGTATGGGGTAGCATTACAAATTGCTTGTTTCTTTTCCTTCCCAAATTTGTAAATAAATATAATTGCTTTAATTACTTTTTTACCCGGAGTGTCCTTAATCTTTGGATATTGGAACACATTAAGCCATAAAACTTATTTTATTTATTACCACAGCATCACGGCCTTCAAATACAAGTCACAGGCCAAGCATTGGGATGTTAGAAAGAGTAAAGATGATCAGGAGAAAAGGTTAATAATGTTTCACATCTCTGTCCATTTTTAATGTGCTAGTCTCATGATCGGTCATATTCACTGTTAGGTTGAGGGACAGGGTCACCACTCCCACCTGTGTCATCAGGCATCCTGTGCCTCACAGGCCTCAGGGCAGAGGGACTCAGCCTTTTCATCCTGGAGTCCCAGAATCTCCCCCTTCCTCTGCATCACTCTCACTCTCCAGGCATAAGTCACCTGAAGGAGGCTGACCAAGTGCCCCATTTCAGTTGGTCATGTACGACATTGTAGACACTCAGGGTGAGAGACAACAACCCCAGCCGAGAGGACACCACGCCTCCCTGTCCTATGAACCAGGCCACTGGGGAAGTCAGAGCCCGTGATCACTTCTGCGTGGTGTGAGAAGCCTTCTGGGTCCTTCACACTCTCACCTGGGAGCCATCCTCCATCTGTCTCTGGGTCTCCCCAGGGCTTCCAGCACCCATGTTCTCCTTGCAGCTCTGGTTTCAATACCAGTGCTCTTCAAGACTTGGGGCCTCAGCCTGAGTCTCAGAGGAGATGGAGTTTGCACAGTGTCAGGAAGCTACAGTCAGGCCAAGGAAGAGGGGCCTCTTCCCTGTTCCTCCCCTCAGCCTCAGCTCAGTTAAAAGACCATTAATTAATGTCTCTATTGCATAGATTTAAAATTGGATTTAGATTTATATTTTATCTTTACTTTTGAAGATTTTTCCATGAAATGACTTATCTACTACAGGTTTCATTTTAAATGTTTTTATGTAAAAAAAAAAAAAAGCACGTAAATAAAATAGAAGTCTGAACAAGTTAGGACTCAATGAATTATAGAAACTCACCCTAGTCACTGCCACCCCTTCTCCCCTGTAAGGCTCACTCAGTGTTAATTGAGAAAAATAACTGCAAATTTAGTTTTTTTTCCAGATGTCCATAGGTCAGTTCCTTTGTAGGAATTTTGTTGTGAAATTTTCTTCATTCCTCTGGAAGGGGGCTGTGGGAACTGTAGTATCAAATGTCATGCATGTTGACATGAAGGTCAGTACATTTATACCCATGTAAATGACAGCGCATGAAATCCAGGCTCACCTGTCTTCACATAACTGTCGTGCTCATTTTTCTTTACCCCCCAATTATTCCAAGGAGGTCAATGAGATTCTATTTCTTTCTCTTATAGGACATTTGCTTTGTACTATTTTTCAGACGAACTAACAATTTTTTTTCTTGAAAGCCCAGTAATGTATCATAGAACCTGCCATTAGCAAGTGCACATTCAAATGCCCAGGGTGTTCTTTTAATATGCAGGTTTAAAGCATTTTCCCCAAGTCTTGACATCTAAGAGATCATTTGTGGTCATTTTTTTTCCTCACTGAGTTCCTTGTTGACAGGCACGTAGGCTGTTTCTCTACCTTCTTGATTCAGGCTCTGGTGCATAGATACTGGATCTCGGATTTCCTGGGCCAGTGCATCTGTAAGAAAACTCCTACGTATGAAACCGTTGGGCCCATGGGGGTGCGAATGTTGAGTGCTGACACACGAGGCCCGTGGCACTTCAGAGAGGCTGGTGGCTCTGACGCTCATTCTGGCAGGACATTTGTCACCACAGCAGCTGGGCTCTGCCTGTGCTCTTTGCAGAGAGTGCAAGGGCCTCAGTCCCTGGGCACCTCCTGCAAAGTCTCATCCTGCATCACTTCTTCATTCCTGTGTACACTTCTGTATCATCAACCCAATTCCTCATTCCAGTTGGTCCCCACTCCCTCGTGCCTGCATTATAGCAACGTCTCCTGGCTGACTGACTCCCTGGTTCTCCATGCCTGCCCTTCAGGACCACCAGGTTCTTACCTCATGTGGGACCAGCTCCTGTTTTATGGATTGTCCAGACCATGCCACCCCCTTCAACACCTTTAGTGGCCCCGTGTGAAGGGTGGACTGCATCAGCATAGGTAGACCTTTATTCATCATTCCAAACCTCTCTGGTAAGCCTCCGGAAGTGTTTACATTTTCTTGTCAAACAGCTCAGGGTGGTAGAGACAGGAGTCCACCCTACGTGTTTATTACACTTGGCTGTGGAACAAAGGTACCATTTCTTGTATCCCATAGCCTGGAGGGCTACCTCTGCTATTGAGTATTTTTAAAACTAGTCTATGCATGTGAAAGTTTCAAACATATCTGCAATTTCTTTGATTTTTTTCCAAGAAGAAATGGGGTCTTGGCCCCTCATTTAACCTGAGGTGCCACAAATATTTCTTTTCTCCAACAGATGCCTTGGAAACAACACTGTGACATCTAAGGTTATGCTTGACACGGCCATGAAACTCTGCCTGGACACTCAGGTCACTGTCCTGTGGAGCTCTCAGCTCCCAAGTACTGGATCTGGATGACCTGAGACTGCCCTGCTGTGAGGACACACAGGCCACATTTGCATGTGTCATGTGGGTCCCCCAGCCACATCCAGGTCTACCTGCAGACGTGGGACTGAGTGTGTGGACATGTGAATGCATGTGGTATGATTCTTCGTATGTGGGTGCCTGTGACATTTTGAGGGTTTCTCTTTACGTTACTATAATGGATAAATCATGTTTTAGAGTCTGTCAGCATGACACAAAAAATATTTTTGTAGAGAATATCACGTCTCAGTAGGTCTCATGACATTTTGCATGGTCATGACATTGCCACTTCCTTCATTCACAATGCTTTCCATTAAAGGAAGGTCTCCAAATGACTCCACCCCTCCGCCTTCACTGATTATTAGTCAGGGCTCCTCCATTTTGCAGATGGCCCCTGGTGTAGCCCCATGCCACACCCAGTTCTGGAGGAATCTGAGCCAGGACAAGCCTCCAATATTATTTGCTAGCAATTCACTGTGACTTTTCCCAAAGAGGGCTAATATGCACCATTGGCCCTTCTTGTTAAGAATACACAGTGTCATTCTGTCTTTTTCACTTCTCTGAGTTATGGACTTTGTGTGCTGGGTCAAACACTGTGTGTAATGTGAAGAGAACCAAGAGCTC
The DNA here is from genome assembly GCA_030015415.1 of Cynopterus sphinx. Taxonomy (NCBI): domain Eukaryota; kingdom Metazoa; phylum Chordata; class Mammalia; order Chiroptera; family Pteropodidae; genus Cynopterus; species Cynopterus sphinx. Next base: position 34,438,629 of record CM057390.1, on the reverse strand, counting down.
TTCAGGACCGAGAATCAGGGTAGCACTAGGCTCCCATTCTAGGACAAAGGGGACATTGTGCACTGCAAGGTGGGACAGATACTCTCCACAGTGTGACAGCAGCATCACCCCTCATGTCCCTGTGGAACCCACAGGGTCATAGGGTCATGCTTTCTTCTGGAAGGCTTTGTAAGAAATCTAGTCCAGGAAGTTGGTTTAAGTCAATATCACAGACAATGAGCCAAGTGATGGTTTGAGTTTTCTTTGGACCAGGACAGCTGTGAGAATTATGAATGTAGTAGAATTTCATTGCCGTGTAGGTTTCCATCTTTTCCCCATCAAGCAAAACTGAGGCTGCTTCAATATAAATGTCACTAGTTTATCCCTAAGCCTGTCTCTTTGAGACAGAGTCATCCTAAAAATCCTTAATCTCTAGATCACAACTTCCTAGTGGAGCTGAAGGGAACCCTGGTGAGTACGATACAATGTTCAAATGAGGGCTGGCACTACCAAGTCTCCAAGAAATCAGAGACAGACACCAGTGGACTCTAACTGCAAGAACAGCTCTGAGAGGCTTAAGTTGAACCTTCAGAGGGAAACAACTTAGAGGAGCAGAGGAAGTTTCAGGAAGAGGACCGAGGCCTTATGGTGACCAGGTGGTGGCTTCAAGATCAGGATAGACAGTATAACACGGTCCCCTGAGCCCAGCCTGGTGCAGACTGAGGATGCCGTCTGCCTGCATCTTGAATGAGAATGAGAAAGGACAGGGCCATCGTGCTGGAGTGAATACAGTATAGATCCACCTTCTCTTAAACCTGGAGAGAGAGTGTTCCTCTTGCCCTGTGGTCTCTGCTAACTTGCTTTTTGAGAACCGGACCCTTTCTCTTTTCCTCTTTTCTTCTCTTATAGCTTGCCTTCTTTTTTCTCTCTTCCTAGTAATCCCCACTCTCCCTTCTACATGTCTTTTATTTCTTTCTTTTCATTTTTGCTATTTCACTTCATTTCATTTTCTTGTTTTGTGAGAAAAACTATGCAGCATGAAATCAAATCTCTAAACCGTGATTCAGCGCACAGTACAGCATTGATAACCACATGCTTATTGTTGCAAGGCAGACCTCTAAAACTTTTTCAGCTCACATGAGAAAAACTGTCTGCCTGTTGACGTAGCTCCATTTCCTCCTCCCCCAATTCTCTTGACAGCCAGCCTCTACTCCACTTCTATGCGTGTGACAAACTTAAATACTTGCCTAAATGGAATTGTACAGTATTTGTATCTTTGTGACCGTTTATTTCACTTACAATAATGCCCTCAGTTTTATTCCTGTTGCTTCAAATGGCTGGATTTCTTTGTTTTCTAAAGAAGAATAATATTCCATTGAATGTATAGACACTATTATCTGGGCTATTGTGAATAATGCTGCAGTTATCACAGGAGGGTGGTTATCTCCTCGAGACCTGGATTTTATTTCTGTGGGATGCATAGCAACAGTGCGATTGCTGGATCACATCATAGTTCTATTTGTAAATTTCTGAGGAATCTCAATACTGTTCTGCATGATGGCTGCACCATTTTACGTTCCCTCTGGCAGTGTAGAAAGGCTGCAGTTTCTCCATCTCCTCACCAATATGTTATCTCTCTCTTTTTTTTTTCTTTTGGATAGTACACATCCTGACAGAAGAGAGGCACTATTTAATGGTCTTTTTGGTGTGCGTTTCCTTGACGTTAGTGATGTTGGGCACCTTTCATAGCTCTCTGGACCATGTATGCTTGCTTTGGAGAAATGTCTTTTAAATCTTTCGTTATTTTTTCTATAAAGTTATATTGGTTTTTTTTTTTTTTGCAATTGTTAGCTTTTTGTATATATTTTGCATATCATCCCTTATTCAGATATAAGCTTTGCAAATGTTTACTCATATTCTCCAGGTGTCATTTTTTGGTTGTTGAAGAGACTATCCTTTCTCTGTTGTGTTGACCTGGCATACTTCTCAAAGATCATGTGGCCCAATCAGTGTCTTTATTTAGGACTTTCTATTCTTTCCCATTTATCCATCTGCCTCTTTTTAATGCCACTACTATGCTGTTTTGATTACGAAAGATTTGCCTTGTATTTTGAAGTCAGAGAGTGTGGAGTCTTCATCTTTGTTCCTCGTTGTCAAGCTAGTTCAGAAAAAACCGGAATAATGAATACTGGGGTATCTCCTCGTTGCTTGTGACACAAAAAGTGGAAACAAGAGGATGGTAACATTTTAGAAAAGCCAATTTAAGGTGCCATGCATACAGTTTCCCAGGGAACGAATATGCATTCCTCTTGTGGTCACAGAAGGAAGACTGGTGGAATCTGTGGAAACCAGGAGGAAAGTAAGAAGCTACCCGGGAAGCCGATCAGTGGGAGAAGAGGTGCTTGCTGATTCTAGGTTGGGTTCTTTATTGTAATTTCTGCCTCTGGGCTTTTCGAGTTCTTCCTAACTCAGTTGAATAGGGTGGACAGACTCGTTTAAGGAACTTTAACGTCGAGAGATCCCTACGCAGTCCCACTGGGCACCTCATCTCTTGTTAGTGTTCGCTGTTGTCATTGTTTGAACCTCATGAGTGTCTGCTTGATTCATCCCACTGTCTAAGAAGGCATGAAGAGTTTGTAGACACTGGACTGTACTGAAGAAGAATTGAACAGGGAGGTGGCACTCTGAGCACTAGTGAAGCCACTGCTTGCTGTCAGTCAGCCATCACACAGGCTGCTTGGATGAATGCATAGTCAGCAGACAGTGAAGGTTTCAGCCTTAATATACTGAATCACCAAAGCATCAACACTGAAGACCAGTATCTCACTTCATGAGCATTAAGTGCTCATTCACGGTTGCTCAATGAAAGAGAAGCTAGTTTATGGTAAATCTGTCATATGCAGTGGGTATAGAATGTTTTGAGTTGGCTTGGGCATCACCCAGACCACTGGTGACACGGGGCAGTCACCTGGTCACAGGGAAGGCTCAGTGTGAGACTCCTGACAGTGGGCAGACGCTGGGGGAGGATGGCCACAATTTGGGATGTCCTTGGTCCTTCTGAGTTGCTTTGCTCAAAGGAAACTGTTTTTCTTTTTTCCTGGTGTCAGAACCCAAAAAGTAGAAGTAGTGTCTTCATTATAAAGTTGGACTCCACAAGGCTTAGCCTCCTCCTCCAGGACATCCCCTCTCTCCCACAAAAACATGGAGGCAGGAGCATTTGATGAAGACATTGAGGGCATCTCATCATTCAGGCACCAAAGGCATGGTCTCTGGTGTCTTAGAAGTCCAGGCTCTCAGGGCCCAAGATACCATCCATGTTTTCTTCCCTGATTTACTCTTATCTATGTTGTGTCTCTGGGCAACATAATTGGCAGCTTAATCTCTGCCAATTTCTGTGCCTTTTATTGTAAATTGTAAGTCACGGCTCCTGCTTTGTCTTCCCTGCTGTATGGCTGATGTGGGGATTTCAGGAGATGATAACAGATACTCGCCATGAACTGGAAAGCATCGCCTCATGCAAAGGATAAAAGTAACCTTCCACCCTGCCTTGCTGTGGAGGCATCCCAGACCCCTCTCTGGATTCAGCCACTACCAGTTGTCTAGGTTATATTATACACTGATTGGACACTTATAGAGCGATTACATGACACCAGTCACATAATTTTCTCATAGTTTTACCTGTATGTAATCCTTTTTAGCCTCATTACATAATGTTAACGACTAGGCCACCTTAATATTTGCAGGTCTCAGAACAGGACATCGAGGTCCCGAGGGTTCTGAAAGACTTTCTCTGATACGTGCAGCTTCTAAACAAGAAAGAAGAGTTTCAAAAGAGTTTACAACCAGCCATACCACAGGGTACATCCTTCAGAGCTAACCTAGGAAGGTACTGTGGAAATATGCTCATTAAGTCAATTCAGGAATAATTGTTCACTGTTTTCATTTTAAAAGAAAATTATATAAATTCAAAGCCATGCTGTTTTTTTAATTGTGTGGGTGCAATTTAAATGTATCCAATCGACAGGTAGTGCTGTGACTATAGAGGAAAAGATGCATCGACAACCTAAAATGTGGTTCACGTTAAATCATAAGCAGGGTCTCTAGCTCATGCTTAGGAATTATCTGATTTTGGACATGAGCTGAATAGATCTCTCTGTGATACAGTTTCTCCTGAGTTATCAAAATAGAGACACTTTATTTAGAATAGGTTTAGATCAACATAAATGTTGACCAGATAATACACCTTGTTCCCACGTCCCACACTTCCTGTTTCCCATAGGCATAGCATCTTACATTTGTGTGATACATTTGTTATAATTAGTGAAATGATATTGATATATTTTTATTAATTGATAAAGTCCTGAGTTTACATTCAGTTTCACTCTGTCCTGGGAAATTCTTTGACCAAAATACCACATATCACCATTACACTGTCATAGAGTTATCTGTACGCCAGCATTCATAGCACCATTATTCACAATAACCAACGGATGGAAATAACACCTAAATCCACCCATGAATGGATAAATAAAATGTGATGAGTATTTATAATGAAAGGGTATTTGTACTTGGTGACATGAGGCAGTAAAAAAAAAGACAAATGTGTATGATTCCACTTATAAAAGTTCCCTGGAAAAAGCAAATTCATTGTGATACGAAGTAGAGATGATCAAGAAATAAATGGGCAGCAGTAGGGTGATTTGCTAATGGGATCAGAGGGTATGTGGGATAGGATGACACATATGGGTAGAGGTAGTAGAGATGGGCCATATATGATGAATGTTACTAAAGCTACTGACGTATATACATACAATAAATATACATATTATATATACTTCATCACAACACAAAAGTTAAAAATCCAAATCAAAGATGAAGACAGTACAACATCATATACAAATACATGTGCTGAGATGGTCTTGTACTATTCCAAAATTTGGGAACTTGCCTGGGTATATGATGGGCAAGAGGAGTCAATGAAACACTATCATTGAAACATAGCGTGTATTTTCATTTTCCCTTTAGGATTATGTCCGATACACTGGATTCCCATTAGCTTTCATGCCAAAGGCTCCATTTCTCTTGCTTTCCTGCCCCTCTTTTTGCCCTTCTTTCAGCCATCCAGGAGATGATCATGTATCAGCTCAGTTCATGCTTATTAAATGCCCACATCCACATGCTCTTGCCTCACTAGCACACCAAGGAAAGCTGCCGGAGTAGGTCCTGAGCAGCATCACCAGTGACCAACAGCTACCTTATATCTCTTTAATTCTCCCTGAGGTGATGGTGCAGCATTGCCCACTGACATTGCAGGTGTGGAGTTCTCATCTGTCCCCTAGGTGAACTTGCTTTCTTGCACTGAGATAGAAAAGTTGTCTTTTCTCTTTTTCAGTACAATTAGCATATGAAAATGTGAACATATACATGCTAGAGGACAGACACAATTTACTGGGTAGGAAAACTATCCAGTGAGAGTCTATTACCATAGATACCTGTGTTAAGGGGGCACCCCAAAATGACAGCAGCAGTTACACACTGTATGGCAGAGCATAGAACTCCTCTGCAGAACTTTTTTTCTCTTTGAAAGGAAATATGTAATTGCCAAACTAAAGGAACATGAGAGACCTTCCATTGTGAGTTTCAACTTTTCCCCCAGGTGTCCCTTATGTTTTCCTTTGAGGTCATTGACTCAACTACTATTTCCCATCTGGTGTCCTAAGGTCATCAAGGGAACTGAAAGACTGCACAGAGTGTCTAGAATGACATGAGCCTCATTGTTTGTTTGTTTGTTTGCTTGGTCTCTCTAATCACAGTAGGATGTGGGAGCAGATGAAATATGTATGTATCACAAAATCAGTCACTTGCTGAGGAATATCTAGTTGATGAAGAAAGTGGAGCTTTTTTTGCAGGTTTTGTCTGGAATACCCTGATTCTGGGTTCTTTCTGGGAATGAGGGTTGGTTTATAGTGAAAAGAAGTTGTTGAATAGAAAAGAACTTTGGCCAGTGGCCTGATGTGGCTTTCTTTAATGAATGCAGTGAACTGAAATACAATAAAATATCAATTGGTCAATCCTACTAGCCTCATTTAAGTTTGAATGTAACAGCTGGAATTTCATGTTGGTATGTTTTGAGGTGAGAGCCATCATGGGCAAATTGAAGTGAAAAGGTAAACAGTGATTCCTTCAGCATCTCTGATTTGAAGGTTGGTAACCGTGGTCAATGTCTAGGTGAAGGACTATGACTCCACAGAGCCCAGGAAAGGTGCATGAATTGGGAGGAACATCAGGGTGATGTCTACGACTCACCGTAGACTAAAGGAAGCTAGAAGAAATGGGGGAACCTCTCTTTTTTAATAACGTTATTGCTCATGTTTCTGTGTCTCAGGTTATGTGTTAGAGAGCTTCTCTGACTTCAGCAGCAAGGATGAAGACTGTAGGTAGGTACCAATACACAGATTGGATCCCATGGGAGAGGGACCTGGAAACATTTAGTGGCACCTGCTGCTTGGAAAACTGAGGGAGATGTGAAATTATGCAAAAAAAAAAAAAAAAGGAACTGTGTGTAGAAGTCTGACATGTTCTTTTTCTTTCTGAATGATGCCACAGGATAAAGAATTGTTTCCGTGGGCTTTGAGAGTGCCGTGCTTTTCATCCTCTCTGCTTGCTTTGCTATTTAAACTTTCTTTTTCCCAGAAGTCTTCTTCTTATCTCCCCCTACCCCAGAGCTATCTCAGAGCTTAGCCATTGCTCGGTTAGCACTCCTGGGAATCCTATGTAGGAGATGGTAGTTTTGTTTTTGTTAATGACCTATCATGGATGTACTCTAGTGGGACACACGACTCCCTCCCAGGCACTTAGTCAAGAGACAAAGCTCTTCTAGTGTGTTCCAGGTGGTGCATAAGAAGTAAACTCTCTTTTAAAGTAAAGAAGTACCTTCATGCTTCTGTGCTCATGTTTGCTCCTTATTTACAGAGCACTCCCAGAACTTCTTGAGAGAAAGAACAATTCCTCTGGCATTATAGCTATTGCTCCGGTATTCTTGAGTTCATCTCAGCCTCCACAGGTCACCCATGTTTGAGGTGCTGAATGTGCTTCCATGTGAGAGAGGCCTGTGTCCAATTGCCTCTCCCGCCCTCCATGGTTGGCAGAATTCTAGAGGAAATACTTGCTCCCACAGCATTGCTGGCCTGGTCTCTTGGGGTTGACCAGGCCCCAAACAGACTCAACCACCAGCAGGGGCGAGGTGGGGCGGGGGGGGGGGCGATGTCACAAGATGCGGGGTGTAGAGATAAGGACAATAATGGATCCTGGGGTTCTGCTACATCATCCCGGGAGCAGCAAGACCCTGGGTTTCCACCTTGACTCTACATTTTCCATTTTTTCCCCAGGACATCCCACATCATTATCGCCATTGTCTCCTCAAAGATGATGAAGCCTCTGACATACGGAGCACGAGTACATGTAATTGCCTTTTCTTTCATTTATCATCCATTAGGATTGAAGGTAAAGGGTATATTCTATGCTCCTTGTTGCTATTCTCTGCCCCCACAACCAGTGTGTGTGTGTGTGTGTGTGTGTGTGTGTGTGTGTGTGTGTGTGTGTGTCTGTGTTGGGGGAGTCCAGAATGAGACCCAGGTTTCCCGACTCAGCGGTTATTCATGCAAGTAGCACACACTTACAGCTTCCTGTGTACCGGGCCTTGTACCGAGCGGTCAAACGCAGGCCTTCGGAGAGGAGGTCGCCCGGGCAGCCCCAGCCTGCACTGATTCTTTGCCCTTTGTCTGCACCTGCCAGGCTTCGGGGCCCCAAGAGGCGGGAGCGCAGGCCCGGTCTGCAGTTCGTCGGCCCCCAGTCTCTCACCCGGGTTCTGCCCACGCAGCCCCGCACACGGTCGGCGCCGTTCGGACGACCCGGTGGACTCGGGGCCTCCGCCTGCCCTTCTCTGTGACTGCAGAGCCCGGAGCTTAGCCGTCACCACCGCCCTGCGTGTGGTGTCTGCCAGGGCTCCTGGCCACGGAGACATCCATTCCGCCGAAAACCCCACCTTTGGCCTTGGCGGGAAGTCCCACCTCCAGCTCCGCCAGAAGCGACACCCCGTGATGAAATATATATATATACACACATTGGTGTGAAAGGCACATATAAAGTCCATATGGTGCAGGTCAGCATATAGATTCTAAGAAGTGTGAGGCCCCATGAAGAACAATGTGGATCAGCACCTGTTGGTATTGGGGTCACTCCTCAGCTTCTGCCCCAAAGAGTTAAAAATCAAAGAGATTGCATCACAGCAAACCATAGAAACATGCAAACCTTGTCATCACGTACCCAAGGGATGATGACAAGTGAGAACTCAGAGTAAAACTGGAGGAGTCATGGTGCCCATATTGCAAACCTACTGCCCAGCTGGTGTAGAGAGAGACTGTGCTCCCCCATGCCTTTCCCATGTAAGGAACTGTCCCACAGTCCATGGCCTGTATGAGATTGGACAGACACTGACTCAATGACACACACACACACACGCACACACACACTGCATAGAAAAATTGACAGGGAGTAGGTGATCACAGATGATAGCATCAATTCTACATAATGGGATTTCACTGTTGTTAAATCTTCTGTATTTTACACTCTTAATGAAAAAGGATTAGTGGATAAATATAATGGGGTAGTTTGTGTAGAAGTCAGTTATATCCCCAATAAGTTTGCTTGGCATCAAGTAGTAAACTTTACTTAAGTGCTTTGATGAATACAGCAACAGCATGTGTGGATTGTGCAGAAAAAAAAAAAAGATCTTGGAGGAAAAGAAGACACTCGAATTTCAAAACAGGTGGAAGGAGTCAGGCCTCTGTCTTTGAAACATAGTGTGATTGTCTTGTTGACTGTTAGATTATTTCCCACTGATTTAGTTCCTTTCAGAAAGCCAAAGGCACATTTCTTTCTTTTTTTCTTCCTTCCTTCCTTCCTTCCTTCCTTCCTTCCTTCCTTCCTTCCTTCCTTCCTTCCTTCCTTCCTTTCTTTCTTTCTTTCTTTCTTTCTTTCTTTCTTTCTTTCTTTCTTTCTTTCTTTCATTTCTTTTCTGCCTCTCTCCTTGGCCTTTCTTTCTCAAGCTAGGAGGAGTGCCCAGCAGCAGCTCAGTACATACTTACCCGCCACCCTCGTCAGTACACTATCACGCCTGTCAGCACTCAGCTGAGCTCCCTAGTCCTTCATAATCAGCAGGAGCAAGGACTGACAGTCATTCTGTGTCCTCACAGATTTCCCTGAGGACCTGCGGGAGGAGCCTCCTAGTGAGAGGGCAGATAAGGTGCATCCTTCACCAAGTAAGCTCTGTCTCTTTCTCCTGTGAGATACATGGGACTTTATTGCTTTATTGGTAAAATTAAGATATGAAAAAGTGAGCACGTACATTCCAGATGATACAGACTTTTACCTGGTGGTGAGAGTGTCGTGTGTGGGTCTAGTTCTAACTGAAAACTTATCCTAAAGGGTCTTCAAAAATGACAGTTGCAGTTAGAAACTGTATCGAGGGAGCTTTCTTTATGGTAGCAGTTTTTCCTTTTTGGAAGAGAAGTTTGTAATTGCCAGCCCAATATGGCATTGAGGAGCAGTTCCTCCAGTGAAATTTCATACCTTTTGGCCTGAGTAGTTTTGTCCTCTGTTTGCTGGTGGGTTCTGTTGATGCTTCTGGCATTTCCCTTCTGGTTTTCTAATGTCACTGAGTTAAGCCAAGGCCTCTGCAAATGGAACTGGGCATGAGTGACCCTCCTAGTATTATCTGTCATTTCAGGTCATTCCACTTGCCCATGAAGACAGTGTATATTCTAGAATCCTTCATTTGCTGAGGGAAAATCTAAAAACTGAAAAAGGGTGTTATTCTTTCGGCTTCAGTTTGGAGAGCCAGTTTGATTCCAGCTTCCTGCTGGCAATGAGAATGAGGGACATGGTGATAGAAACTGATTGTCTAGGTAAAGGACTATGGCCGTGATCTCCAGTTCCAGTGAGGTGATGTAGGTTTGTGTCATGGATGTGAGTGTGGGAACATGTGAATCCATGTGGTGTGATCCAGAGTGTGTGTGTGTGTGTGTGTGCATGCGTGTGTGTGTGTGTGTGTGTGTGTGTGTGTGTGTGAGTTTTTGTGTTTTGAGTGTTTCTCTTGATTGATGTTACTGTAAAGACCGCCGTTGCTGGTTCCAACTTTCTAACATACATGCCCCTCACCATCATATCATGAATGGATACATACCTAAGTGTATATAGTAATCACCTTGTAGAGTTTGAATGTGCACATTTATTATCGCCAAGTATATACCTCAGTTAACCTGGACACAAATCCCATCATCACCCAGAATGATGTTCACTAGCTTCTTAATGGATAAACATGCTAAATTGAGAATCTCTGTTAACATGCCATAAAAAATTTTATTTAGTACAGAACATAACCTCTCAGTAGGTCTCATGGAATTTAGAATGGTCATGATGTGCCACTGCTGCCACTTCCTTCGTTCCCAATGCCTTTCCATTAATTGGAGGCCTCCCCCTTTGGCTGAGTGTTGGGCAGGGTTCTTCCCTATTGCAGGGGGCCCTGGTGTAGCCCCAGGCCATACCCATTTCTGGAGGAATCTGAGTCAGGAGGAGCTTCCAGGGATATTTGGGGTCAATTCCCTGTGAATTTCTCTATAGAAGTCTAGTATTTATCTTCAGACACTCTTGCTGAGAATACACAGTGTCATTCTCATGTGGAAAATCTGCCTCCATCACTCATTCGTTCTATGGGCTTTGTTTGCTATGTGAGGAACGCTGTGTCCAGAGAGAAGAGAACTGACAATTCTTCCTCAAAACTGAACCCTGGGATGGAGGCCCGAGGTCACCTTCTAAGTCTGAGGAGGCTTTTGGGTCCTGCACGCCCACCTCCTCCATTTGTTTTTTGTGGCTTCACAGTGATTTCAGCACCTGTGTTTGTGTTGCAGGTTCTTGTTGACACCTGTGATGGCCATGATTGGAGTTCTCAGCAAGGGCCTCTGAGGGAATGGAGCTTCCACAGTATCAGGGATCTTCAGTGAGGATTGAGAATAGGAGCTTCCCTGCTGCTGCTCTCCCGGGGTGTTGCCCTTAGCAGGAGTTTAGTTTTGTATTGTATAGATCTAGTGCTAGTTCTAGGTACATGTGTATTTAATATAGAAGTTTTTTACATGCTAAATAACATTTATCACTTGCTAGTTGCTTTAAAAGTGTTTTTCTATACAATCAAACATAGATATAGGAAAATCCCTTAGAGTTAGAACTGAATGCGTTACTGTGAGACAGTCACCCTAGTGACCACACCAGGATCACTCCCTATTTCATACAACTTTCACTGAAGCTTTATAAATGTAGTTCTTACCAGCCATCCTTATGTCAGTGTCCTTCTGTGGATGTTTTGTTTGAGGTTTCTTTATTCTGTCGCCTGTGGGACACTATCATGCAAGATCTTCTCAATGACTTGGATGTCAGGGCCTTTTATACCTGAAAGTCAGCTTGGCTGGTATCAAGTTCCTGACTCTCCATTTCTTCCATGGAGTATTTCAATATGTTGCTCTATTTTCTTCTGACACAGTATTTCTTTTGATAAAGGTTGATAAAACTGTAATGTCATCCCTTATAAGTCATTTGCTCTGTGATTCTTGATGCCTCAATGATTTTTTGTAGCTTACAGTATTTTGCTAGCTTATCACTTGCTGTTAGTCATTCCAAGTGGGTGCTCAGTGTTGTCTTTAACAAACAATTTCAAAGCATTTTTTTTTTCTTTCCAGAGACAACTATAATTGTTAATACTTGCTTTGTAACATTGCTTTGGTTTTTGTTTTTCAGGCACTCAAATTGTTAGATATCAGATATCTTCTCATTGATTCTCTTCAACTTTAAATCCTTGTGACCATTTTATACTGTCTTGCTGAATTTCTTTTGCAATAGTGATCCCATTTTTAAAAATCTTCTATGGCATGATTGTCACCGTGTTTCTTCTAGTTTCTGTTTTATTTCTGCAGGGATTTTTAAATTTTGTTTTTCTTCTTTCCTGAGTTCTGTCTTTTCATTTCTGAATTATTCTATATCTGATCTATGATATACCTCAGACCTTGTAGCATTTTAAAAAAGACTTTCACCTAATTTTTGAAAAATTACATTGCACAGTACATAAGCATCAAGATGGTTGTGGTGTGTGTGTGTGTGTGTGTGTGTGTGTGTGTGTGTATGTGTGTGTGTGAGAGAGAGAGAGAGAGAGAGAGAGAGAGAGAGAGAGAGAGAGAGAGATGTTGACTCACCCTGACGCCTGGTGACTGTGAATGAGTGCTGTTCATAGTGTCTTGTCACCTACAGACCTGCCCAGCTCCTGTAGACTTGTGTGTGTGGCTTCTTTAAAAGAGTCAAGCCATATCATATGTGAGCTTCCTCTTTTCCTTCTGCCTTCTATTTTTTCAGTATTGTTGTTTTTTCTAAAGAACCCTGACTTCCCATGACGTGTCTAAATTAAGACCTGCTTCAGCTTTGTCATTTTTGCCTCCATCGCTGTTTCAGGCTCCATTTGCCCTAGAACCCTCTCGTTTGTCTGTCTGTCAATCCTGGGTATCTATAGAGCTTTCCTCCAATGATGTATTTGAAATGAATCTTTTTTTCCCACCTGTCAGCCTTTGTCACAGGCCAGCTTTGTATATCCACAGGGTAGCTGGGGATACGAGTGTACAGTTGATGTTGGTCTCAAATGGCACATCCTTGTTTCTGGTGATCTTTTCCAGTCCTCCCACTGCCACTCTTCTGAGTTTCAGCTTTCTCTTGAATACTTGGCTGCAGTCTCCATTTGAATTGATTACAGAAGCAAGTTCAGAGACACCTTGAGCCATTTCAGTGTCTTCATTGTTTATGTGAAAGTTCTATATTTCTTCTGTAGTCATGATTTGTCGTCTTGATGTTCAAATGTTACTTTGCTTTTTCACTGTATTTTTGTAATTTCATCAGAAATTGTGTCCAATCATTGATACATTCTCCTAGTAAGATGGATTCATCTGCATGTTAAAATGTTTTTCTATCTTGCACCAATTTTTACACCTTCCTCTGATTCTAGTCCACTCATTTGTAGGATACGTTCTGCATACAGACTAAACAAACAGGCAGACAGAATGCACCTGTGTCTGACACCTCTGCCTATAGGAAATGATTCTGTGTCTCCATGTTGTGTCCTGACAGTGGCTTCCCATGTGCAACACAGGTCACACATCAGGATCATCAAGTGCTGTTTGTTTGTCCTTTTCATTTGTTGCTTTTTGGTTTATATCCATTCCAGTATAAGTGATATGTGATTTTCGACTTTCTCTGCCTGGCTTATTTTTCTTAGCAGGATTATCTCGAGGTCCATCCATATTGCCGCAATTGGCAGTATTTCGTCTCTTTTTATGACTGAGTAGTATTCCATTGTGTAAATATATCCAGCTTCTTTAGCCAATCACCTATCGTAGGACACTTCATTTTCTACCATATCCTGGCCACTGTGAATAATGCTGCTATGAACATCAGTGTGCAAATATATCTTTCGGGTATGGGTTTTCAAGTATTTGGTGCAAATATCCTGCAGCTGGATCATATGGAGGATCAATTCTTAGTTATTTGAGGAAACTCTATACTGTTTTCCATAGTGGTTGTACCAATTTGCAGTCCTACCAGCAGTATATGAGGGTGTCTTTTTCTCCGCATCCTATTCACCATTTGTTTATTACTTGTCCTGTTGATTGGATTATAGCTATTCTAACAGGTGTGAGGTGATACCTCATTGTGGCTTTGATTTAAAATTTCCTAATAGCTAGCAATGTTGAGCGTCTTTTCATACACTTGTTGACCATTTGTATGTCCTCTAGGAAGAAGTATCTGTTCAGGTCCTCTGCCCATTTTTTGATTGGATTGTTTGTTTGTTGTTGCTGTTGTTGTCATTGCTGTTGAATTGTATTTGCTCTTTGCACATTTTGGATATTAGGCCCTTATTGAAGGCGTAGATTGCAAATATATTTTTCCATTCAGAAGCTTGTCTCTTTACTTTGTTGATGGTCTCTTTTGCTGAGCAGAAGCTTTTTAGTTTGATGTAGTCCCATTCATTTGTTTTTGCTTTTACATCCCTTGCCTTTGAGGTCATATGTTTAAAATCCTCATTAAGTCCAAGGGTCTTGAGTTTAGTTCCTATGTTTGTTTCCTATACACTTTATTGTACCAGGTCTTATATTGAGGTCCTTAATCCATTATAATTTTGGTATGCGGTTATAGATAACAGTCTAGTTTCATTCTCTTGCATGTGACTTTCCAGTTTTTCCCAGCACCATTTATTGAAGAGTCTTTCCTGTCTCTACTGCAGGATTTTGACTTTTTTTGTTGTTGTTGAAAATTATTTGCCCATATAAATATGGGCTTACTTCTGGACATTTGATTTGGTTCCATTGGTCTGTGTGTCTGTTTTTTTCTGCCAATACCATGCTCTTTTGATTGCTGTCGCTTTGTAGTATAATTTGAAGTCAGGTGAGTGTTGCCTCCAGCCTCGTTCTTTTTCCTCAGGATGGCTCTGGCAATCTGGGGTCTTTTTTGCTTCCATACAAATCTGATGATTTTTAGTTCTATTTAAAAAATGCCAATGAGATTTAATGTGGATTGCATTAATCCTGTATAATGCTTTAGGTAATATGGTCATTTTAACTATGTTGATTCTTCCAATCCAAGAACACGGTATATCTTTCCATTTCTTTGTATCTTCTCCAGTTTCTTTTAACGGTCTTATAGTTTTCATTATATAGATCCTTTCATTAGACTTATTCCTAGGCGTTTTATTCTTTTTGTTAAAATTGCAAAAGAAATTAATTTTTCCATTTCTTTTCACTTCATTGTTAGAATATAGGCACTCTATGGATTTTTGAACTTTGATTTTGTAACCAGAAACTTTACTGTATTTGCTTATTGTTTCTAGTAGTGTTCTTGTGGAGTTTTTAGGGTTTTCTATATAGAGAACCATGTCATCTGCAAATAGTGACAGTTTGACTTCTTTGTTTCCTACTTGGATGCATTTTATATCTTTTTCTTGTCTGATTGTACTCTCCAGGACCTCCAGTGTTATATTGAATAAGAGTGGCTATAGTGGACAACCTTGCCTTGTTCCTGGCCTTAGAGGAAAAGTTTTTAGTTTTTCACCATTAAGTATAATTTTGGCTGAGTGTTTCTCATAGATGACCTTTATCATGGTAAGGTATTTTTTTTTTCCGTTCCGATTTTGTAAAGTGTTTTGATTTTAAATGGATGCTATATCTTGGCAAAGGCTTTTTCTACATCTCTTGATATGATCATATGATTCTTATTTTTTAATTTGTTTATGTAGTGTATCATAGTACTCAACTAGTGTATGTCGAACCATCCCTGTGCCTCTGGGATGAAGCCCACTTGATCATGGTGTATAACCTTTTGAATATGTTGCTGTATTTTGTTCTCTAGTACCTTATTTAGGACTTTTGCCTCTGTATTCATGAGAGATATTGGTCTGTAGTCGTCGTCGTCGTCGTCGTTGTCTTCTTCTGTTTCTGCTGCTGCTGCTGCTGCTGCTGCTTCCTCCTCCTCCTCCTCCTCCTCCTCCTCATCCTCCTCCTCCTCCTCCTCCTCCTCCTCATCCTCCTCCTTCTCCTCCTCCTCCTCCTCCTCCTCCTCCTCCTGCTCCTCCTCCTCTTCTTCTTCTTCTTCTTCTTCTTCTTCTTCTTCTTCTTCTTCTTCTTCTTCTTCTTCTTCTTCTTCTTCTTCTTCTTCTTCTTCTTCTTCTTCTTCTTCTTCTTCTTCTTCTTCTTCCGCTGCTGCTGCTGCTGCTGCTTCTGCTGCTGCTGCTTCTTCTTCTCCTTCTTCTTCTTCTTCTTCTTCTTCTTCTTCTTCTTCTTCTTCTTCTTCTTCTTCTTCTTCTTCTTCTTCTTCTTCTTCTTCTTCTTCTTCTTCTGCTTCTTCTTCTGCTTCTGCTTCTTCTGCTTCTGCTTCTGCTTTATCTTTATCAGTTTTGGTATCGATGTATATTTGGCCTCATAAAATGAGTTGGATAGTATTGCCTCCTCTTCAATTTTTTGGAAGGGTTTGAGGAGAATAGGTATTAAATCTTTGAATGTTTGGTAGAATTCACTGGTGAAGCCATCTGGTACTGGACCTCTACTCTTTGGTAGGTTTTAGATGATTGTTTCAATTTCCATACTGCTGAAAATGGTCTCTTTAGATTTTCCATTTTATCTTGATTCAGTCTGGGAAGGTTGTATTTTTTAAGTACTGGTCTATTTCTTCTAGGTTATTAAATTTGGTGTTATATACTTTTTCATAGTATTCTTGTATGATGCTTTGCAGTGTCTGTCTTAATTTTCCCCCTTTCATCCCTGATTTTGTGTATTTGTGTTCTTTCTCTCTATATTTTTTTTTCTTTAGTGGGTCTAGCTAGGGGTTTGTCAATTTTATTAACGTCAAAGAACCATGAGTTGGAATTGCTGACGCTGCTCAAGGAATCAGGAGGAGTGCCTTGTTAGTGCTTCCTCATGACCTCTACTCAAACTGTGGGTAGGAAGCCTATCCTTATTGCCACTAGGTGGTGGCGAATGTCTGCCCTGACCCCACAGCACTGGGGAGAGAGTGGACCTCCTCATTACTGCTGGGTGGAGGATGGAAGTCCAGTCTTCCCAACCTCGACTGACACCAAGGAGTAGAGGACTGACTTCCTGAGTATCCAGCAGGGATTGAAGCCTGACTTCCTATTCGGGCTTCTCTGAAACCACCAGAAGCTGTCTAACAACCCCTGCCAGAAGGAGGTTGTGATGCCTCATTACAGCCTAAAGAAGGTGGAAGTGGAGACTCTAAACATGGTCTTTCATGGTGCGGGTGGGTGGGTGATCGATTTAAACAAAGTATCTCTGGTTTCTTCTTTGTGCCCAGGCCTGACTGCATGACCGTGTGATATAGATTTGAAGCACGACAGTCACCTGGCTTTTACAAAATGAGGCCAGACAGTCTCCTTGTCTGAGAACAATGCGGAGAAGGGCCAGAAGGTAGAAACAGTGCTTGCGATCTGAATTAAATATTCCATAAGTCCTTGTTAATGACAGAACTAAAAGACATGTGCTGGCAAGCCAGCAGAGGACAGCTGTTGTGAGCATGACCTTTGGAATCAGACTGCCTGATTCCACTTTAGCTCTGCCACTATTTGGCTATATGACCTTGGAGGAATTATTTCACCTCTCTGAACCTCAAGAATAAAAATGACAATTGTTTATTTAACAGGTTTTATTCTTTCTATGTGCAAATAATTGCTATTATTTTTATTGCTACTCAGAATGTATTTAATCAACTCTCTTTTGGTCATCTAAAGAACTCTGTGGGGGCATACTGTGAGAGATTGCAGAAATGGCCACTAATTATTTCTTTCATCTAGCCATGGCCTGTGGTGTTGCCCTGACTCAGCCTTGATCATCTGACTTGCTCTGGGCACTAGGATGTTAGTAAACATGAAGCATATAGAAATGTACACTTGTGAGTGTGAAAAGTGCTTGTGCATGGAGCTTGCTCTCTCTTGCTGCACTCAGGCCCCAGCTGCCATGTGAACAAGTGCAGGCTGGCCTGCTGGATGATTACAGTCCCAGGGCCCAGTCATACCTCTTCACCACAGCCAGGAGCCGCCTGCTCCTAGACACATGACAGAACCATCCTAGCCCATGAGCCGACTGGCCAGCTGACCTCAGATAGAAAAGGGACCACACTAGCTGAGCCTAATGCCCAATAGGGTGAACTCAAGAAATGCTGTGGTACTAAGACACTACTTTGGGATGGTTTGTTATAAGCAATAGATTACTGGCACAGTGATGTAGGCGGGAGTCAAAGTAGCATTTCTTCAACTCTTATCAACTCACTTATGACCCTCAATAAAATGGGGTCAGAACATCTCCCTCGAGCATTCCTGTGATAGTTAGATATTGTGAAGCAAGAGCGGGTGGTAGGAGCTTTGTAACTTTGTTTTCTTGGCACATGGGAGAGATGTATGGACCAGGAAGTGTAATTATAATCCCTTGGTGGAGTCACCTCCACAGGAAGAAGGTCTTGCCTGTGAGTTTTAGAGGTTGTTGTGGGAGCCTGCTCTGGCTCTCTGAGCCTGCGGCTCAACAGTCTCCAAAATGAGATCCAGTTTCTTCAGCAACCTGAGCACTTACTGTATGCCTGGCACTGACTGAGTCCTAGGGATGTAGAAAAGGAAATGGGCGACATTCCTCCCCCTAATAGGTCCCTGTAGGTCACAGAAGCCCCTGTTTATGAAAGTCTTTTTTGAAGAATATGGGATGTCCTCTTTGCATTACCCACAGATTCTTTGCTTCACCCTCAGTATTTGTGCCCTCATGGCTAATAGGCAGTGTCCACCACGAGGCAGCATGGGTGTACCACCGATAACACCATGTTTGCCAAATGGAGTGAACGCACAATGCACTCGGTCAGGGCCCACCAAATTCTGACAGGAAAGTATAAAAGTGTAGTTACAGTTTCTTGCCTAGAAAGCATGTGTGCTCCTGACTATTGTAGTCGCAGCCCAATCCTGCGACTACAGCTTCAGGTAGGAAAAAATAAATGTTGTAGTGATATGGGGAAGAATGAAAACTATATATTCATACCGTCATTTTCCTACATTGGGAAGAATAGCTAGTCATGCCAGCCTCTTCTCCCAACCCCTCACCCACACATCCACCAGAGAAGCAGTGGAGTTTGTCTGGGTGGTGGGCCCTCAAGTGGGTGTGCGCAAACACTTGTAAAGGCTTATAAGCAAGCCCATCATGCCTATACCTCCGGCCTTTTGAGATAACCGAAGCTTTCTTTGCTTGTTCCAGTTCTCAGTCAAACCATCACTCTGAGGATGAGCGTGTATTCCTTGATATAAAGGACACTCACAGTAGTTGTACCATAGAGAGTGTTTCCTCTCAGTTTCCTGCACATGTTCCCGTCTTATTCTGGAGAGACGAGGTGGGAAGCACATTGAACCACAATTTTCGCCTCCGGTCCTCACTCAAATCCCAAATCCTGGGACTCAGAATAAGACCTGCACTTGCCTCCATCTGGAAAAGGCTTGTATCCAGCTGCCTGCCCCTCCCCACCACCCAAGACCCTGAGTGGCCGTGAGGAGTTCCAGAGGACTGTGTGAAGGGGCTGTGTGCCTGCTTCACACATTCATTTCCATGGCCTCAGGGACCTCGTCTCCTGGGACTGACTAGATTGGGAAAGGACTTCTGAGCTGCAGGGGTCACTGCTCCCGTGAGAACACACTGCTTCCATCAATAGAGCTGTTCCTTCTCCCCCCGTGAAACCCCGTCATGCCCACCCTGTTACCTTGTCTTAGGCTGGCCCAATGTCCCTGCCCTTTCAGGCTTTCTGGGACACCTGGCCAACCCTGGCAGGCACTGTATATTTATGTGATTTATGTGGCCACACCTGCTGTATAAACCTCATGACTTTACCTACAGATCTATAAAATTTGAGACAGTGCCCTTACCTTAGATTTCATTTTGATCCTTTCTAAGGGGCTCAAAGATTTACGGGTCTGTGGTGGGGATTACATATTGTCCAGTTAAGGTCAGACTAGGCACAGGACAGTCACTTGTTATGTGGAGTTGTTTGTCCCTTTCTCCCACAGAACCCAGCACAACCCAGACTCATGACAGGTGCTCTTTGGATCTCAATAGGTTGATTCCTTGACCCACTGATTGATTAGTGATGGTGTCGGTAAACCCATGATCATCGTTTTAATGGTCCCAAATTGAAGAACCATATATTTGGACAAGGAGAAAGGAAATGGACTCTAATTAGAAGAAAGGGAAGAGGAATGGAAATCGTGAGGGAAATAAAGCGATGTCCTACACAATCTGTCATGGGAACTGTGACTGCCTTCTTAGAGGAACAAGGTGACAAAGGCAAGGCTTTCTGGTCACACCTACAGAATTTGAATGTTGACAGGTGCCCCGCAGACGTGAGAGCCACCCTTCATTGCAGACGTGAATTGCTCGAGGCCCTGGGGAGGAGCATAGAGATGAGGATAGAGTGTGTCTTAAGTTCAGGCTTTGTTTATGCTGCTGGGAGCAGCGGCACCAAGTTCTTACCTTGACTCTCCACTTTCCATTCTGGCGGCCACCCCAATATCATTACTGCCCGTGTAACTTGAGGAATGTTTAGTGAATTTTGAAGACTCCCGCACAGAGAGCAACATCTACATGTAAATTATTTCCTCTTTCATTTTTATTCCTTCTCTTATCTGTCAGCTCTTTTCTGTGACACTTCCCCAGGCCCTCCTTCTCTCTTTTTTGATTCTCATGCAAAGAGGCCTGGTCTTCTCTAGGTCCTTGAATAGTCCACGTCTGTAATATCTCCCTCCAGTTTTTCATATCCTCTCTCAGAGCATCGCCCCCTTTACACTGTGTTGAGCTGCCCTGAGTGGGCCAGGCAGGGAACTGAGCTGGGAGTCAGAAGGTCTGGTTTCACCATGGGCACCCCCCACAGGGGGCTTTTCTACTGTGGATGACTCGGGCTATGCACAGTTGTTCTCTTTGCTGCAACTTTCTAAAACTCCCTGGGAGGTGCTTCAGGAGAAGGAGCAGAGGATGCAATTCAGGTGGAAGAAGGACCGGGAGAAAAACTGTGACTTGGAAGGCTTGGGATTGAAAGAGCAACAAATGCACATGTTCTTCATTGCTTCCTAGCATTATTATTTTTTTTTTTTGCAGGAGGGGACATTTTATATTAAAAATGACCAAACTGAGGAGTCTCCTGGGGTGTCCTCTCTTGTGTGTGAACCTGAAATGGAGACAGGAGAATGGTGAAAATCAGCAAAGGCAAGTGAAACATGTCATGAGATCATCTTTCATAAAGAGGATACTCAGGCCGGGTAAGCTTCTCAGTTTGCTGAACCCATCCCTCCACTGCCTCCTTAATCTGGAGGAGAGGGCTGTCAGATCCTCAGATCCTGTAAGGCCACAGTGTGAGTAACTTCAGGGTTATAGTGCACATTGTATTTTCTGTGAAGAGGCCCTTAGGATGTACTTATGATATCATCCTGCAGGACAGGATGTATTCCCTATGCCCTCAAGATCAACAGGGAGCATCCCTTAGCTGGAAGTTTAGTGCTGGATCCCTTATCCCTGGGTATGATGAGATAGTGGGGGTGGCCTGACCTCCCCAACCTCAGGCCTCCTGGGAAGAGAAAGTGGAGGATAGTGGGGCTCATTCTCATGCAAGCAAGGCAGCTCACCTTCCTTAGCTTTGCAAGCCTGTGAGAGCTTAGTACTCCCAGAATCAAGTAAGGAACTCTGCAGGGTCCAGTCTTGGCTGGGGACCCCTCAGCATCTGTGGAGCCTTGTGAAGAGTCTGGGGCTAAGGTCCTACACACACACACACACACACAGACCCAGACACACACATATGTAAATAAAGCCAATGACAAAAATACAGAAGGAAACTAAATGCAATGCCTTATTGAGACATAGTAAAGGATGGCACTAAAAATTGTTTATGTTTCTTTTCTTCCCCAATTTGTCAATAAATGAGACAAATATAATTGGTTTAATTACATTTTAAACAGCAGTATCCTTCTTCTTTTCATATTGGAACACATTAAGCCATAAAACATTTTACTTATTACCACAAAGTCATGGTTTTACAAATGCAAAGGTCAGGCAGAGTATTGGGATGTTAGGAAAAATAATAATTATTAGGAGAGAAGGGAAATGCTCCAGGTCTCTGTCCATTTGTACTGTCCTGGTCTCATGACGGGTCACATTCAATGTTAGGTTGAAGAAAGGGTCACCATTGCCACCTGTGTCATCAGACCTGTGTCTCACAGGCACCAGAGAGGACAGACTCGGTCTTTTCATCCTGGAGATCCAGAGTCCCCCCTTTTCTCTGCATCACTCTCACTGTCCAGGGCACAAGTCACCTGAATGCTTCCCGATCAAGCACCCAAGTTCAGTTGGTCCTGTAAGACATTTATAGACACACCGGGTAGAGATAAGACCCCTTTCCAAGAGTAGCACCAGGATTCAGTGTTCTGTCAGCTGGTTTCTGGGGGAAGCCAGGGCCTGTGGTCACTGCTCCAAGGTGTGAGGAGCTTTCCGGGTCCTGCACACCCTCACCGGGGAGCCCTCCTCTGTCTGTCTCCTTGCCAAGTGAGGACTGCCAGCACCCGTGTTCTCCTTGAAGCTCTGGTGTCAACACGTATCCAGGTCAAAACCTGAACCTCAGCTTGAGTCTCAGAGGAGATGGAGTTTGCACACTGTCAAGAAGTTTCGGTCAGGCCAAGGAATAGGGCCCTCCTCACTGCTACTCCTCTCCGCTTCAGCTCAGTTACTGGAAGGTTACGTAGTGTCTCTGTTGCATAAATTTAGAATTTAATTTTGATGTATATTTTATGTTTACTAAAGATTTTTGAATGAAACAACTTAACTACAACTGTTTTCATTTTAAATGTTTTTATATAAAATAAAGCACATAAATAGAAACGCACTCTGAACAAGTTAGGACTCTATGAATTACTATAGACACTCACCCCAGTCACCACCATCAGGTCACCCTTCTCTCCTGTTAAGCTCTCCCAGTATAAATTGAGAAAAATAACTGCAAATTTAGTTCTTTCCACATGTCCATAGGTCTGTGTCTTTTAGAAATTTTTTTTTGTGAAGTCTCTTTTTTATTCCTCTGGAAGAGAGTCGTGGGAACAGCAGTATTGAAGATCGTGCATGATGACGTAGGTGCCAGTACATTTATCCCCACGAGTTACGTGATTGCATATAAAATCAAGTCTCACTGTTCTTCATGTAACCATAGTACTCCGTTTTTTTCTTCCACTAATTATTACAAGGAGATCAATGAGACTCTAATTTTCTTTAGCTTGTAGGTCATTTGCTTTTTACTGTTCTTTAGACAAACAGAGGACTTTTCTTTCTTGAAAGCACAGTAATGTGAGTACCATAGACCCTGCCATTAGCAAGTGCACATTCAAAAGCTCAGGGTGTTCTTTTAATATGCAGATATGAAGCATTTTCCTCAAGTCTCAGTCTCTAAGAGATCATCACATAATCATTAGTTTCCTGAGTTCCTTGTTGTCAGGCAGTAGGCTGTTTCTCCACCTTCATGACTCAGGTTTTGGTGCAATGATAGGAGATCTTGGATCTCCCGGGCCAGGGTATTTGCAGGAAACCCTCCTTGGAGTGAAATCACTGGGCCCATGGGGGTTGCATGTTCAGTGCTGACACACAAGGCCAAAAACATTTCAGAAGCTGGTGGCTCTGATGCTCAGTCAGGTAGGGCCTTTGTCACCACGGCAGCTGGGCTATGCCTGTGCACTCCACAGAGGGAGTAAGGGCCGTGGTCCCCGAGTACTTCCTGCAGAATTTCATCCTGCATGACTTCTCTCTCATTCCTGTGTGCCCTTCTGCATCCCTATCCTCTCTCCCTCGCTCCAGCTGGTCACCACTCTTTCCTGCCTGCCCTATTGAAACGTCCCCTGGCTGACTCGCTGACTCTACTTGCCTTCCGTTGAGGATCGCCAGGTTCTTACTTCATTGGGACTACCTTCTGGTTTATGGATCTTCCAGACCATGCCACCTCCTTCAATGACTTCAGTGGCCCGATATGAAGGGTGGCCTCTGCATGAGTGTAGGCCTATATTTGACATTCCAAAACTCTCTGGTAAGGTTTCCTAAGTGTTTGTGTCAAGCAGATCATGGTGCTGGAGGCAGGAGTCAATGCCCCATCTTTAGTACACTTGGCTGTGGGGAAAACGTGCCATTTCCTGTACTCATTGTTTGTAGGGCTACATCTGCTAGTGAGTATTTTTAAAACTCGTTTATGCACGTGAAAGAGTCAAACATGTTCGCAATTTCTTTGATAATTTTCCCAAGCAGAAGTGTGGTCTTGGCCCCTCCTTATAAACCAGAGGTGCCACTAGAGTTTCTTGTCACTGACAGATGCCTTGGAAACAATACTGTGTCCCGTGTAAGGTTATGCTTGACATGTCCATGAAAATTCACCTGATCACTCAGGTTACTGCCCTATGAGCTGTCAGCCACCCAGTACCAGATGTGGATGACCTGAGAGTACCCTTTTGTGAGGACACTCAGGCCACGTTGGCACGTCTCATGTGTGTCTTCCAGTCAGATCCAGGTCTAGCTACAGACATGGGACTGAGTCACTTCCAGAGCATCCCAACACTTGGTAGTCCATTCTTCCTGCATGTGGGACTTCTCTGCTAAGACTCAACATTGCAGAGTGTAAAAGTGCCAGTCCAATGCCCCTTGTCTGAATGCCAACCCCATGACAATGAACAAAATAATGCCAGTGTTTCAGGTCACTAATTTGAATGGACAGTTCCAAACACATGTACGTATGTATGTGTGTATGTGTGTGTGTATGTATGTATGTATGTATGTATGAATATACACATACACACACATAAAGAACAGCAGAAATAACACCCTTGTAGAAATGTTGTAAGGTGCTACAGAACACATATATGAAAATCTCAGTGTGCTTCTTTAGCCTTCTAGCTTTGGTCTCTGGATGTAAGAATAGGTAGATTTCTTTATATCTTTTGAGATTTATTATGAACACCAGATAGCACTGACACCCTCACGTGTCTCTACGGACTTTTCTTATATTTCCACATTGATTCTCCATTGACCATGAACACACAGGGGTGGGGGGGGGACAGCAGAGAGGGAGCCCTCTGCTTTATACTGTTCTCTAAACTGAGGTCTGAATATAAGACCTGAAACAATAAAATGCATAGAAGAAAACAGGAACTAAACTCAAAGACCTTGGACTTGAAGAAGATTTTTAGGAATTTGACTTCAAAAACAAGGAAAGCAAAAGCAAAAATAAACGAATGGGACTACATCGAACAAAAAAGCTTCTGCTCAGCAAAAGAAACTGTCAACAAAGTAAAGAGAAAACCATCTGAATGGGAAAATATATTTGCAAGCTATGCCTCCGATAGAGACCTAATACTCAACCTATACAAAGAACTCGTACGACTCAAGAACAACAACAAAAAAAAACCAAGCTATCCTTTCAAAACATGGGCAGAGGACCTGAACAGACACTTCCTCCTAGAGTACATACAAATAGCTAACAAGTATGTGAAAAGATGCTCAACACCGCTAGCTATTACGGAAGTGCAAATTAAAAGTACAATGAGACATCATCTCACACCTGTTAGAATAGCTATAATCAACAGGACGAATAATAACAAATGTTGGAGAGGATGCAGAAAAAAGAAACCCTCATGCAGTGCTGGTGGCACTGCAAATTGGTACAGCCACTATAGAAAAGAGTATGGGAGTTCTGCAAAAAACTAAGAATTGATCTACCATATGATCCAGCCATCCCTCTACTGGGTATTTACCACAAAGACTTGAAAATCCTTATCCAAAAAGATATTTGCATACTGATGTTCACAGCAGCATCATTCACAGTGGCCAGTGCATGGGAGCAACCAAATTGTCCCACTATAGATGATTGGCTAAAGAAGCTGTGGTACATATATACAATGAAATATTTTCTTCAGCCATAAGAGGTGAAATACTGCCACTTGCGAAAGTATGGATGGACCTCGAGATAATCATGTTAAGTGAAATAGCCGGACAGAAAACGATGAAAATCACATGACATCGCTTATATGTGGGATATAAACCAAAAGCAACAAATGAACAGGACAAACAAACAGAGACTCATGGGCATAGACAATAGACTAGTGGTTACCAAAGTGTAGGGGTGGGGGTGGAGGGGGTAGTTTGACAGGGCAAAGGTAGTTAAATATAGGAGGGTAGAGGAAAGATGAAGTGGGTAAAGGGGATCATAGCTGAAAGAAACTGGAATATGTAGATGTCAAATTATAATGTACAACTGAAAAGTATATAATTGTATTAACCAATGTTACCCCAATAAACTTAATAAAAAACTAAAATAAAACAAAATAAGAATGAGTGTGACTGGTCCGCATATGAGCCAGAACACACATTGAATTCTATCTAGAGTTTCGGGTCATCTACAATTTTATTTACAAAATCACTGATTATATATTATCGCCCAACCCACTATTAAAATATAGTGAATCCTTATTCTTATTTTTTCAGTGAAGAGCCATTCTTGAGTATACACAAAGACATGAAATTGTTCAATGAATTCAGAGAGACTGAGAAATAATTCATCATAGATTTTTAAGTAAGTATGTAGGTAAAGAATATAGGTTTAGAGAATAAGAGAATTTATATAACATAGTTATATGCTTGGAGAAAATACAACTTTTGAAATCTGATTTCTACTAATATTGCTTTTGAATTGGTGTGGAACTCTTTTCAGCTGTCTGTTGCAGAAACATCTGGTGACTCAGGATTAGTAGAAATGGGTAGGGATCATACGGTAACCAAGAATGGAACGCCTTCATATGGTCAATGTGTTAGATTTGACATGTTCACCCTGAAATTCTCACTATCAACTCTGTTTGCACGGGGGAGTCATTTTCTCTCACGTATCATGTTTTTCAGAAAGAGGATAAAAATTTGGGAGCCTGGTGTTCATTTTTTGAAAGAAAACATGTCTTCTGTTTTAATTCTCTTAACTGCCACTCTTGCCCATGTAAACACACACGTGTCTTGAAAGCAGCAGTTGAACCCAGAATGTGCAGCGTACGTCCATTCTGTTCTGAAAGTTCTGTGACATGACCTGTCACCGTGGTAATGTGATGATGCACTTCTTGCCTTCTGTTGCAACTGTCACTTTGTGAGTTGAGAGGGAGGAGTCAAGAAGTACCCAGAGACTCACTGCTCAAGACCTTGAGATGGGAAACTTCGTTTGTTGTCGTGGTACGTTCATATTGACATTCTGAATGCTGCTCTTTCAAAGGAGCCGATTAACCTACAGAAAATATATTCCTCATCTTGTAAAACCATTGCCACCACTCCCATTTTGACTCCAGGGTTGTAAGTGTCTTTTTAGGATTGCAGTATAAGTTAACTGATATTTCTGATTCTTCTCTCAAGTGGACTGCTTTAATGATTTTCCTAAATTTAGAACAATGTAAGACTCTCTAGTGATAACTTTGTTCCCACTCTTGCAGAGAACAGATCCAGAGGGAGCCCTCCAACTCTACTTCAGGTGGGGAGAATTGTTCCATGGATTCACAATGGTTGAGATCCCACGCCAGCAGTAGACATGACAGGAAAGGGGAATTGCTCAGAAAATGTGTATGTGATAATACGAGCCAAACATCAGCAGTCTAAATGCAGAGATTATGGAAAGGAGAGAAGCTGGGATTTCATGGGGCATGTCCATGGGTAGATGTGAACAGGATCACTGGGATTGTGGGTGCTGCTTGGGAGAGCTGTGAGATGGGACAAAGCCATCAAGTGGGTGGAATGAACAGTGGTTAACATAGATTAGGAGGGCTTGGTGGTTCTCCTCAAGGGTCCTGGCGTGGGGTCACAGGCTAAGGAGAGACCCCTCTCAAGGACATGGGGCTCTGTCCATTGCCACCACATGATCTAGTGTTGGAGGAGGTAGTAGTAGACTCTGAATTTTGTTGCAGATGGACTTGGGTGGGAAAGGTGTACACTCAGTGCTGGAACAACCAGCATCCTCTTTCAGTCAGCTCTTAGCTCAGCTGCTCAGACTGTTGCTCTGTGCAATAGTCAGGAAACCATGGAGCTGTGAGACTGAAATCACTGAATCCCTAAAGCACCACATCCTCGGGTAATTGGTATCAACTCCATATCCAGGATTGCTAAGATTTAGAATGTTGTCATATGGCAGGCAGTTGGTCCAGAATGCTCTGAGCTGACTTTGGAGTCCCCCAGACCACTGGTGACCCAGGAGAGTTCTCTGGCATGAGGAAGTCTCAGAGTGAGACAGCTGGCTGTGGGCTGACGCTGCAGGAGGATGGCTACAGGTTGGGATGCTCCTATTCCTCTTAGGAGCTATGATTGGAGAGAAGTGTCGTATGTGGGGTCAGAGACAGAAAGGTAGGAACCGAAAACTGTGACAAATTTGGACTCCTAGTGGTTCAGCCTCCTCTTTCAGGGCATTGCCTCTCTCCCACAGAAACCTGGGGCAGTAGCATTTCAGAGAGACAGTGAGGGGATCATTTGCTTCAGGCATGCAGAAAATGGAGTCAGGTTTCAGAGGGTTCTGGGCCTCTGTCCTCAGTACACCAAACATGTTCGTACCCCAAACCCATCACTGGTCACCCTTGTGACTGAGGGCAAGTTGCTTAATCTCTCTAAATGTCTGTGATCTTCACTGTAAAGTATGGGTCTCAGCTCCTGCTTTACCTCTCCGGATATAAGGTTGTTGTGGGGACTCCGGGAGATGACAACAGATACTCCCCAGGAGATAGAATGCATCACCACTATGGAAACAATGAAAAGTAACCTTCCACCTTCCCATCATGTGGAGTCATCCAAGTCCTCTCTCTGGATATAATCACTACCAAACATCTAGCTTGTATTTGCAGTCACACAATGATTGGACACTTATGGAGTAGTGGCTTGGCAGCGGTCACTTAGTTTTCTGAAGCTTTACCTCTAGTCAATCACTCTTAGCCACTTCAGTTAATAGTTATATGTAGGCCATGGTAACTTTTGTTCATCACAGAAGAGGGCACTGAGGCCCCAAGGTGTCTGCTAGAGTTTCCCTGTGAGATGAAGCTTCTAAATGCCATTAGAAACTAGGGGACTGGACACGGTCACTGTGCTTTGCTGTGTTTCTACAATGTCTCAATTAAATTAAGGTATTTGCCCTTGAAATCCTGTCCTGTGGGTGTTTTACATGCACATCGAACTGCACGATCTTCCTAAGTCTACTTTAGCTTCAGGAGGGTCTTCTGGGCAGCTGTGCTACTTTCCTTGTGGTCTTCTGCCAGCACCACATCTACAGTTCTCTGTATTGTCATGCATTTCTCAGGTTGCTGTCATGAGGAGGATGATTCTCTAGAATCAGTGAGGGAGGGCCTTGGAAGAGTGCGCTTCTCAAAAGATGTTACCATCCGTACTTATGATTCAGATGAAGGTACTGTGAAAATAATGCAAGCTAAGATACTTCAAGAAAATTTCTTCAGTGTCCTATTTTAAAATGACTTATAATTTGTAAAAACACTAAGCCATGAATTTCTTTCATTTCAAGGGTGGAAATACGTGTGTTTTCAGTCCATCTGTGGTGCTGGCACCATGGAGGTCAGGATGCTCTGACAACTCACAATGTGGTTCATGTTTAATAGTGAACAAGGTCTCTAGTACATGTTCACATATCAGCTGATTTTGCAACATTATCTGAATAGATCTCTCCCTGATACTATGTGTCATATTTGTAAAAATTAATAGACATTATTTATGACAGGTTTATATTCACGTGAAAGGTGACTAGATAATACAGAATGTACCAACATCCTATCCCACTGGTTTCCGCTATTCAACACATCTTAGATTTATGAGACATATTTGGTATAATGAGTGAAAAAAACATCAGTTCATTTTTATTAATTAAAAGACCATACATTCCATGAAAATTCACCCTTTGTGCTGTGACATTCTGTGAGTTTCACAGCATCATAACTTCTCAAATTACCAGTAGTGTGTCATACACCAATGTTCATAATGGCGTTATTCCCAATAGCCAGACAAAAGAACCCCAAAGTCTATCAAAGGATGAGTGGACCAAATGTGATGTATACACCTCGTGGGATAGTATTCTGCCATAAAAGTAATCAGATTTTAAAATAAGCTACAACATGAACAGACCTTGAACAAATGTATGGCTTAATGATATCAGGCCTGCACAGAAGGACAGTAATTTATGATTCCACACCTATGAGGTTTCTGAAAAACCCAATTCCAGAATTTTCTATTTAGAGTCAGAAAAAAAATTTGCAAGGACTGGAAGAAGGATGAAGGCAGAGAGAAAACCCAATTCCAGAATTTTCTATTTAGAGTCAGGAAAAAATTTTGCAAGGACTGGAAGAAGGATGAAGGCAGAGAGATTTATGCCTAGAAATGTTTGGGGTCTAGACACCAGGGACGTGTCCACCGCCCCGTGACGTAATCAATGCTACTGACAGATATAGTCAGAAATGATTAAAAGCAACCTAAATACGATGTAAGTTTCATTGCAATAGAACTAAAATTTCCAATACATACATGCTAAGGAACAAGAGGCATATATGAATGTGTGAATGCTGAAATGGTCTTGTAAATTAGAAGAAGTGGGAATTTATCCAGGCTTCAAGCAGGGCAGGAGAATCAGAAACATGTTATTGAAACAGAGCATGCAATTCAGATGCCATCGGATGGATTAGATTTCCTTGAGCTAGAGCGTCAAAGGCTCTATTTCACTTTCTTGCCTGCTTCTTTTTTGGCCTTCTTTTATCTTCCAACGAAAGTGTCACAGAAAATGCTCAGTCCATACTGTTCAACACCCACTTCCACATTCTCTAGACCCACAATGTCATTGAGCAGAGCTCTCTGAGACACTCCTGAGCAGCATCACCAATAACTGATGGTGAATCTGTGTCCCCCTAGCTCTCGATAACACCAGGGTGCAGCAGCTTCCTAGATTGCGTTCCAGTACGGAGATCCCATCTAGTCTCAAGGTAAGAAGACCTTCCACCCTCAGAAATGAAAATGTTGCTTTTCTTCTTTTTCAACAAAATTACAATCTGAAAATGTGAGTACGTACCTGCAAGATAATAGAGACAAGGTACTCGGTGGGCAAATGTCAAATGAGAGTCTACAACCACCTGATAGCTGATTCAAGAGGGCATTCAAAGAGGACAGAATTACTTATAGGCTGTAGGGTCATAAATAGTGTCCTCTATAGGACATTTTCCTCCAAGAAAAAAATTTTGCAATTGCCAAATCAAAGGGGCTTGAGATAGCTTCCATGAAGTGCTCAAGCTCTGCCACAGGTTTTCTGTACATTTTCTCTTGTGGTCTCTGACTCAGGCACTGTTTCCCATCTGGTGTCCTCGAGTCATCAGGAGAACAGAAAGCCTGAGCAAATAGTGTCCCAGGGTATTTGATCCTCACAGTGTTTTTCTTTCTCCTGTGACAGGAGTATGACAGACCCAGTGAAAAATGTACACATTGTTTAATCACTCCCTTGCTGACGACAAAGCTAGGTGATAAAGAAGGTGGGCCTTGCCTGCCAATTTGTTCTGGAAGCCCCATGATTCTGCAATCCTGCCCTGGGGATGAGGGTTAAGGATGTAATAAAAGAAAGTGGTCATACAGGAAAGTTCTCTGGTCAGGTGTTTAGTCTTCAGAAATGAGGGTAACACGTAGATGTGAAGTTCGGGTGTTTTAGACATTCGGGGTTTTTATGTGTTTGTGTGGTGTGATTGTGAATGTGCGCCTGCATGAGATTGTGTGTTCTCAGGAGATTTACCCACTCACACAACACAAGACATGCTTTCACTTTCTAAAGGAACCTCATCACTAGTGTACACTTTACATTATTAACTCATTCTTTCCATGCCCCGACTGTTTCTGGACGTTTGTTACTAATCCACCTCCTCAGATGGA
The DNA here is from genome assembly GCA_030015415.1 of Cynopterus sphinx. Lineage (NCBI taxonomy): Eukaryota > Metazoa > Chordata > Mammalia > Chiroptera > Pteropodidae > Cynopterus > Cynopterus sphinx. The sequence continues at coordinate 34,407,043 of CM057390.1, read as the reverse complement.
AGTCGTGCAGTGAGGAATGGCCCAAACTTTTGACCTTCTCTTTGAAAGAGGTATAATGTGACTCAGATGTGGGTCCTGTTGAAGCTCTTGACCACTGTCCTTTGCTCACCACTCTGCCACAGGGTCGTTAGTCACAGAAAAGGGAGTTTCAGAATCTGTGGCCATGACTGGAAGCACCAACCGGCTCCCCCACACAGCCCATCATGATTGGGTGGCCCCAGATGTCTAAGGAGGCTGTAGTTGGACCTAACAGCTGACTTTGGCATAGTCATTGGTATGAAAGGCACCTGTTGGGTCCACAAGCTTATGGTTAGCTCTAAGATTCTACAAGGTTGAAGTTCCACAAAGCGCTGTAAACATCTGTCAGAGGTGGGGTCGCTCCTCAGCCTCTGTCTCGAAGAAGTTAAGAATCAGGGCAACAACTTCACAAAAAACAGCTTCTCAATGAGCTTGGCATCTGGGAGACCAGATTCAGTCTCTGTACTTTGCTGTGTTTCTATAATGGCTCAACTAAACTAAGGTTTTCCCCCACAAAATCTATCTGGTGGATGTTTTATGTGCACACCAAATTGCACGATCTCCCTCGATGTAGCTCAGATTCAGGAGAATCATTTGGGTAGCTGTGGAGAAATTATTCCTAATTTCCCTGTGGTCTTCTGCCTGCAAGATGTCTGCAGTTCTCTGTATTGTCATGAATTTTTCAGGCCACTCTAAGGAAGAGGAAACAATAAGAACAGAGTATTGTCCTCATATTTTTTCGGACGGAAAGAGGGAAGTGGGCTCATAGAATTCATTCCTTACCACAAGAAACGGCACACTTAATGGACAAGCGAGATGAAGGGACTGTGGAATTAACGCTCACTAAGGTACCTCCAGAAAAAATCTTCAGTGTCCCATATTCAAGTGACTATTGCAAAATAGCTGTCATATTTATTTTTTATCTCATGGGTACAAACACACATGTATTCAGTCCATTAGTGGTGCAGTCACCATGGAGTTCTGGATGCACTGACAATTCACAGTCTGGCTCGTGTTCAATAGTATTCGAGGTCTCTTGTTCATGTTCACACATTAACTGATTTTGCAACATTACCTGAATACTCCCTGATAAATTTTATTTAGAACAGGTTTTATTTAACACGGACGATGACTAGATAATGCACAAAGGTCCTATATTCTACTTCACGTTTCTCCTAGTAGGTATATCTTACATTTGTAAGATACATTTGAGAAAACGAATAAAAAGATATCAATACATTTTTATTAATTAAAAGTCCAGACAGTCTATTAAAACTTACTCTTTGAGCATGACATTCTGTGAGTTTTGACTGGACCATTTTATCACATATCTCAAGTAGTGTCTCTTGCATACATCAATGTTCATAACGGCATCATTCACAATAGCCAGATGGTTACAAGAACCCCTAATTGCATCAAGTGTTGAACGGATCAAATGTGGTGTGTGCACTTAGTGGGATACTATTCAGGCAAAACAGTATGTTAGATTTTAAATAGAGTACAATATAGATTGTCACTGCAAAAGTTGGGTTTATTGACATCAGGCCTACACAGAAAAACAATAATTTATGATTCCACTGATATGAGTTTTCTGCAAAAGCCCAATTCCTAGAAACAGAAAAGGAGAGATCACAAGGGTTGGAAAGAGGGCCAAGGCAGAGTGATTTATTCCTGGAAATGTTGTGGGTCTAGACAGCAGTGATGGGTCCACAACACTGCGAATGCAATCAATGCTACTGACCAATATAGTCACAAATGATTAAAAGCAGCATAAATATGATGTAAAGTTCATCACAATAGAAGTAAAATATCCAATACTATTTATGCTGAAGACATTAGCGGCATGTACGAATGCACGGATGCTGAAAGGGTCTTGTAACACTAGAAGAAGTGGGAATTTAGCCAGGCTTTGAGAAGGGCAGGAGGAATCAGAACCCTGTCATTTAAACATAGCATGCATTTTAGATGCTGTTTGATGGATTAAATTCCCTTGAGCTAGACCATTGACTGCTCTGTTTCCCTTTCTTGCCTGCTTCTTTCCTTGGTCTTCTTTCATCTACCATGAGAATGTCTCTTAAGACGTTCAGTCCATATTGTTCAACAGCCACTTTCACATTCTATAGCCCCATATCAACCTAAACCAGAGCTCCTGAGACAGTCCTAAGCAGTGCCACCAATATCTTACAGTGACTCTGTATGCCCCTAGCTCCGTCTGACACCGTGCTGCAGGAGCTCTCAGACACCATGGTTGAAGAATTTCCTAACACTGTGGTGGAGGAGCTTTCTGACAGTGTGGTGGAGGAGGTTACTTGCACTGTGGTGGGGGAGCTAGGAAGAGAAGGTCTTGATGAGGAGGTCCCATCTACTACCAAGGTAAGAAGGCTTTCCACCTCCGGCAATAGAAATGTTGCTTTCTTTATTTTGTCTTCAATATAATTGCGATGCAATAATATGAGCCTGTACCTGTTAGATGACAGAGACAATCTCCTGGTTGGGAGAATGTTGAGTGAGAGTCTGTGACCCCTTGATATATGATTCAAGAGGGCTTTCAAAAAGAACAGCATTACTTTCACACTGGAGTCTTGCAAGAAGCGACCTGAGCATCACAGTTTCTTCCTTGAAAAAAAGAATTTTGTCATTGCCAATTTAAAGGGAATTCAGACAGCTTCCACGAAGAGCTCAAAGCTTTTCAACAAGTGTTCCGTATGTTTTCTCCTGTGGTCATTGACTGAGACACTGTTTCTCAACTGGTGTCCTAAAATCAAGAGAACAGAAAGCCTAGTTGAACAGTGTCCAGGACAGTATGATCCTCAGTGTTTTCCTTTCTCTTCTGGCAGGTGGACAACATACCGGATGAGAAATGTACGTATTGTGTAATGACTTCCTTGCTAAGGACAAAGTTGGGTGCGTAGTGAAAGCACCAGATAGTCTAGGAAACAACTTTGGAAAGTTTGGAGTCCTTGGAAGCCATGGTATGTGGGTGGTGCAATTTATGTGCTTGAGTTTTGAAGTGGTGTTTGTAAATATTGGGTGGTGTGACTGTGAATGTTCGTGTGTGTATGAGTGCCTGTGTGTCCTCATGAGAGTTTTCCTCTCACAACACAACACAAGCGTCTACTTTTCAAAAGAAGCTCCCCACCACTGCATGCGTTCCATAATTAACTCTACCTAACCCCCAGCTGTATGTGGAGATCGCTTAATATTTTCTCTCTTCATGTGGAGGTGGTGCAGAGATGAATGACCCAAAATCGAAACACAGTCGTGGGTCCCTGTGTTCATACTACTCACCTGCCCTCACCACTGAGGCACAAGATTATCAGTGACCTAGCAACAAAATGCAAGCTCCTGTGGCCATGCTTGGGAAGTGCCAGAGCCTACACTGCTCCCATACACAGCCCATCTTGCGAAGATGTCCTCAGTGTCACATAGCCCAGGGTAGCCAAAGTTGCATGTAACAGTTGGTGCTGGCATAGTCATTGTGTGAAAGGCATATGGAGGGCCCAAATGCTCCTGGTCAGCTGAGAGGTTGAAAGAGGTGTGAGGACAATGTTGATTATCATCTATCACTGCTGCGTTCGCTCCTCAGCCCCTGTTTCAGGGCAGTTAAGAGGGAGATAACATCACAATAAACCCCAAAAGCTCACAAAGCCTGCAAGCACCTACCCAAGGAAGTCTCAAGTCAGCACTCAAATTTGTACTGGCGCACACCCAGCACCCATCAATCTTACTGCAGATCTTTTACTCTGTTAGGGTAGAGAGCAGCAGTGCTTCCTCCTGCCTTCCCTGTACGAGGAACTGTCCCACAGTCCATGGGCAGTGGGAGTATGGACAGCCCCTGACTCTAAGGGCACACACGATTTATTGAAAAGAAAAACTGGGAGGAAAAAATCACAGTGCTGTTAGTGACCTTTTTAAATCACGAGATTTAGTATTTTCAGATCTTCTGAGTTAATCTCATGAGATACTTTTCCTAGACTTGATTTCAGTCCCCCAATCAGTTTGCTTTTCATCAACAAGAAAATCTTACAGAAAAGCTAATAAATCCAAAAGTAGCATCTGTAAATTCTGCAGGAAGAACTGATTTTGGAGGAAGCAAAAAAGATGGTGGCAATTTAGCTGAACCTCAAAACCATAGAAAAGTCATATGGCTCTGTCTTTGAATCATAGCATGCATTTTAGTGTTTACTCTTTGTCAGATTGACCATTTTACATGGATTAGTTTACCCTGAGCTAGAAAACTAAGGGCTGTCTTTTTCCTCTTTTCCTGTTTCATTTTTGTGCCTGCCTTCATCCATCCAGGAAGACGGCGTTGCTGGACATCTCAGTTTGTAGTTAGCAATCATCCATTCCACACTCTCTGTCCAAAGTGCACATCAGGCACAGCTGCCTGAGTACGTCCTGGGCAGCATCAGCAATGACTGACACTTGCTCTGTGTTTCCCTACCCACCCTCGATGTTGTGGTGGAGGATCCTTCTGGAGACAAGGCCCCCGAGAAAGACCCATTGATTCCACAGGTAAGCTCTGCTTTCTTCCTTTGAGATGGAAATGTTGATTTATTTTGTTTTAGTACAATTAAATCATGAAGACATGCACATGTACACTCCAGATGGTAGATGATTGTCGAGTGTGAGTTTTTATGTAACTTTTCCTGCTTCAAGGGGGCATTCAAAAGGACAGCATTAGTCATAGACTGTAGAGGAGGGAGCATTTTCCTCTGCATAGAATTTTCCTCCTCGAAGAAGAGTTTTGCATTTGCCAATCCAAGTACACTCGGAGACCTTCCACGAAGAATCAAACTTTCCCACAGGTGTTTTGTATGTTTTCTCTTGGGGTCATTAACTCAGGTTTCCAATCTGGCGTCCTTAAGACATCAAGAGAACAGAAGCCCTGTGCAGAGTGTCCAGGATGATGTTCTCCTAACAGTGTGTGTGTTTTCTTTCTCTCTCTCTCTCTAATTGCAGGTAGATGCAGAAGACGAAAAAGGTATGTATTCAGGAATCTGTCCATCGCTGAGGCTAAATCTGGATGCTGACCATGGAGGGACTTTCCTGTCCATATAGTCTGGAAGGCCCCCCAATCTGTGTTCCTGCCAGGAATGAAAGTTGGGGTGTAGCGGAAGGGAGTGTGGTACAGGAAAGAATCCTGGCCTGTTCTACTGTGGCCAGCAACCGTGATGACTTTTAGGTGGTGTGTGCTTGATGTTTGAGGGTGTTTTTGTGAGTGTGTGTGCTGTGATTGTGAATGTGAGTATGTGTGCGTGGTGTGTGTCCTCAGGCTTTTACCCAGTTACACAACATATTCCCCCAGTTCACTTTCTGAAAGGATTCTCATCTTCGCAGACCACTTTACATAAGTCATTCTTACCTCCATGCTGTATCTGGAGCTTTGTTTAATATTTCATCTCCTCATATGGAGGCAGAGTTGAGATGAATGGCCCAAGCTCTTCACCTCCTATATGGAGGAGAGACATACGAACCCAGGCATGCATTCCTATGTTGATGTCCTGATCCACTGACTGACACTCACACTAAGCTACAGGGTCATTAGTGCCAAAGTGGGGAATTTCCAGTAAATGTGGACACGGCTGGAAGTGCTTGGGTGTACACAGCTCCCGAAAGTTGCCTATCAAGGGTAGATGTCCTCACTGGTCTCATAGACCAGAGCAGCTGTCGGTGCCTTTAACAGCAGACTTTGACATAGTCATTGGAATGAAAGGTACATATAAGGTCTGCATGCTTGCAGGTCAGTACACAGATTGTAAGAGGTGCGAGGCTCCATGAAAAAGAATCTGGAACAATACCTGTCAGTGCTGGGGTCCCCCCTCAGACTCTGTCCCAAAGAGTTAAAAATCAAAGAGACTGCATCACAGCAAACTACAGAAACATCCAAATCCTGTCAGCACAAACCCAAGAGATGGTGGCAAGTGAGAACTCAGAGTCAACCTAGGGGAATCCCCATGCCCATCCCCCTTGTTGCAAACCCCTGCTCAGCTGGGGTAGACAGAGACTGTGCTCCCCATGCCTTTTCCACGCAAGGAACTGTCCCACTGTCTGTTGCCTGTTTGAGAGTGGACACACAGTGACTCAATGGCACGCACACATTGTTTAGAAACAGAATGACAGAGAGGTCATTATCACAGATGAGGACATCAGTTCTACATAATGAGATTTCACTGTTTTCAAATCTTATGTGTTTTATTCACTTCATAAAAAAGGATTAGTGGATAAATAGAATGGGATAGTTAGTGTAAAAGTGAGTTATGTCTCCGATAAGTTTGATTTGCATCAAGTTACATACCTTACGGAAGTGTTGTCGATGAACAGCAGGTATGGATTATAGAGGAAAAAATGATCTTGGAGGAAATCACAAAGACAGTGGCAATTTTTCTGAATTTGAAAACAGGCAGGAGGAGTGAGGCCTCTTTCTTTGAAATAAGGCATGATAGTCGTGTTGACTCTTTGTTAGACTGAGTATTTCCCACTGATTAGGTTTCTTTCAGAAAGACAAAGGCACATTTTTTTTCACTTCTTTTCTTCTCTTCTCCTTGGCCTTTTTTTCTTGAGCAAGCAGGAGGCCCGGCAGCAGCTCAGTTCATACATACCCACCACCCACATCAGTACACTCTTGCCCCTGTCAGCACACAGCAGAGCTCCAGAGTCCTTCATAAGTGGCAGCACCAAGGACTGACAGTCACTCTGTGTCCTCACAGATCGCCCCAAGCACCTGCGGAAGGAGACTTCCACTGAGAGGGCAGATGAGGTGACATCTACCACCAAGGTATGCTCACCCCACTTCTCTTGCAATAGAAATGGAGATTTCTTTCTTTGTCCTTAAAATTAAGGTATAAAAATGTGAGCACATACATTCCCGATGATACAGACGTTTACTTGGTGGTGAGAGTGTCAAGAGAAGAGTAAGTCTAGTACTAACTGATAACTGATCCTAAAGAACCTTCAAAAATGACAGCAGCAGTTATAGACCATGCGGGTGGGAGCTGTTTTGTCTTAGCAGTTTTTCCTCTCTGGAAGAAGTATGTAATGGCCACCCAAAAGGGTCTTGAGAGAACGTTTCCCAGGACAGTTTTGTGCCCTTTGACCTGAATAGTTTTGTCCTGTGCTTGCTGATGGGTTCCATTGACACTCCCAGCATTTCCCATGTTTTTCTAATGTGACTGATTTGAGCAAAGGCCTGTGCAAACAGGATGCTGCAGGATGTGACTCTCATAGTATGTTCTGTCATTTCAGGTGGTTTCTCTTGCCCTTGAAGATGGTACATATTCTAGAAAGCTTTATATTTGCTGAGGAAAAATCTGGAAAGTGCAAAAGGGAAGTATTCTTGCTGGCTTAATGTGGGGAGCCACTTTGATTCTAGCTTCCTGCTGGCAAAGAGAATTGGAGATGTGGTGATAGAAACTGATTTTCTAGGTAAAGTACTGTGGCCATTATCTCTAGTTCCATGAGGTGGTGTAGGTTTGTGTGCATGGGAGTGTGTGTCATGTGAATCTAGGTGGTGTGAATCTGACGTTTTGTGTTTTGAGTGTTTCTCTTGATTTATGTTACTGTAAGACCACAGTCGCTGATGTCAGCTTTCTAATAAACATTCCCCTCACCATTGCATCATGAACGAATAAATATCTAAGTGTATGTATTAATCACCCTGCAAAATTTGAATGTGTGCATTTACCGTATGCCAAGTATATACCTCAGTTAAACTGAACACAAATCTCATCACCACCAACAAATACAATTCTTTTAGTACAGTATATAACCCTTCAGTAGGTCTTGCGGCATTTTGAATGGTCATGTTGTGGCCACTTTCTTCATTTACATTGCCTCTCTGTCAATGAGAGACCACTGAATGACTTCTCCTCCCACCCATCTTAGCTAGTTGCTGGGCAGGGCTCCTCACTTTTGCTGGTGGCCTCCATTGTAGCCACATGCCACATGCAGTTCTGGAAGCAACTGAGCCAGGACAAGCCTCCAGGAATATTTGGGGGGAAATTCACTACAACTTTCTGCAAAGAAGTCTAATATTTATCTTCAGCCACTCTTGCTAAGTATACGCAGCGTCATTCTGTCTCCAATACTTCTCCGAGATATGGAATTTGTGTACTGGGCAAGAAAAACTGTGTTCAATGAGAAGAGAACCGAGAGGTCTTCAGGACTGAGGGTCAGGGTAGCGCTGGGTTTTCATTCTAGGAGGACAAAGGGGACTTTGTGCACTACAAGGTGGGACAGAGAAGCGCCACAATATGACAAGAGCATCACCCCCATGTCCCTGTGGCAACCACAGGGACATGGGGTCATGGTTTCTTCTGGAGGGCTTTGTAAGAAATCAAGTCCAGGAAGTTGGTTTAAGTCAATATCGTATACAATGAGCCAAGTGATTGTTTGAGTTTTCTTTGGACCAGAACAGCTGTGAGAAATATGAATGTAGTAGAATTTCATTGCCCTGTAGGTTTCCATTTTTTTCCCCATCAAGCAAAACTGAGGCCGCTTCAATGTAAAATGTCAACTAGTTTATTCCTGAACCTGAATCCTTGAGACAGGGTTGTCCTAGAATTCCTTAATCTCTAGATCACAGCTTCCCAGTGGAGCTGTAGGGCCCCCTGGTGGGTGTGATTCGATGTTAAAATGAGGGCTGGCACCACCTGGTCTCCAAGGAATCAGTGACAGCCACCAGTGGACCCCAACTGCAGATCACATGAAGAAAACTGTCTGCCTATTGACATAGCTCCATTTCCTCCTCCCCTCAATTCTCCACAACCAGGCTTCTGCTCTATTTCTATGCATGTGACAAATTTAGATACTCACCTAAGTGGAACCGTACAGTATTTGATTCTGTGTGACCTGCTTATTTCACTTATAATAATGTCCTCTAGGTTAATTCCTGTTGCTGCAGATGGCAGGATTTTTTTTGTTTTGTTTTATAAAGGTGCATAAAATTCTATTGAATGCATATACCCTACTTTTTTTTTTTTTTTTTTTTTTTTTACTCATTCCTATGACTGTGGACACTGGGGCTGTTTCTGGATCTGGGCTCTTGTGAAGAATGCTGCAATGATCACAAGAGTGCAGTATCTCCACAAAGCTCTAATTTTATGTCCCTGGGATGCATAGCAAAAGTGCAATAGCTGGATCACATCGTAGTTCTATTCTTAAATTTTTGAGGAAACTCAAAACTATCTGTTCTGCATGACGACTGCACCATTTTACCTTCCCCCCAACAGCATAGAAAGGTTGCAGTTTCTCCATCTCCTCGCCAATATCTGTTATCTCTCTCTCTCTTTTCTTCCCTTTTGGACAATACACATCTTGTCAGGAGAGAGGCACTGCTTCATGGCCTTTTTTATGTGCATTTCTTTGATGATTAGCGATATCGGGACTTTTCATAGCTCTGTGGACCGTGTATGCTTTCTTTGGAGACATGTCTTTTAAAGATTTTGGCCATTTTTTATTGGGTTATTTGCTTTTAGTTTTATATATATATATATATATATATATATATATATATATATATATATATATATATATATATATATACTTTAAATTTTAGCCCCTATTCAGATATAAGCTTTGTAAAGGTTTTCTCACATTGTCTAGGTGTCTTTTCATTCTTTTGATTCTTGAAGAGACTATTCTTTCCTCATTGTGTCGACCTGGCATCCTTCTCAAAGACCATTTGGTACTATCAATGAGTTTATTTAGGACACTCTATCTTTCCCATTGATCTATCTGCCTGTTTTTAACGCCGCTACCATGGTGTTTTGATTATGGAAGCTTAGTCTGGTGTTTTGAATTCAGGAAATGTGGAGCCTCCATCTTGTTCCTCATTGTCAAGATAGTTTTGACTACTGGGATGCTTTGTGGTTCCCTACGACCTATAGGATTTTTTCTCTGCTGTAAAAGCGGCATTGAGATGTCATAGGTATAGCAAGAATCTGTTGATCCCTTTGGCATTTATGGAAATGTTAACAATATCAAGTCTTCCAACCCGTGAGGACAGTATTTCATTCCAATTATTTACACCTTTTAATTCTCTCCCTTTTTTTACTTCATAATATTTTCTTCCTTTTGGGGGATTTTCCACTGCCTTCCCAGGGTCTATTCCAGAGTCAGGGCTAAGAAGGGGGAGAAGGATGAAAAGCGAAGTGTTGCAGCACCTCCCACTCTGATTTTGTCTCGCACTGGTCTGCTAGCCATGCTCTTCAACTTTGCTTACATCGGGACCTTCTTCTGGAAATTCTCTAGTATCTGGTTTTGACCATACTTTTGAACAATGTCAGAGCCTCAAGTAATGCGTGGCACAGGCACATGGGTCCATGAAGTACACCCATGTGAGTGATCAGATCAGCCACGCAAACAATTCTGCAAGAACTAGCAGAGTTGGGGAGGATACACCTTCCACATCATGGAATTCTAGAGTGGCTCTATCTAGTGTGGTGGGCAGTGGCCAGATGAGGCTGTTTTGACTTAATCATACTTGATCATTTATTAACTCAGTGAACAAAAATAAAATGAAAACATCCATTTGCTCGGTCATGCTAATCATATTCAATTGTCTATAACAGTCAGAATTTCTGGTTGATAACTTTGGAGGTGGGAGCAATGTTGGGTTTGAGGTGAGAAGGTGAAAGGTGATTGCTTCAGCATCTCTCTGATTTGAAGTCTGCAAGGTGATCAATATCTTGTTCAAGGGCTCTGACCCCACAGAGCCCAGGCAAGGTCTGAGAACATGGAGGAAAGATTGGGGTGAGGCCGTGTGACTCACCATAGGCTCAACTGAAGCTAAATGAATAAGTGAGACTCTCTTTCTAAAACGTTATTGCTCTTGATTCTGTTTCTAAAGATTTGGTATTGGAGGACATCTCCGACTTCAGTACTGAGGATGAAGATGATCCAGGTAGGCGGCAACAATTACTTTGGATCCAATAGGAAGGAATACCTGGGACCAGCTGGGTGACACTTGCTATGTGGGAGACTGAAGAAGGGAGATATGTAATCGAACAGAGAAATGAAATGTGTTTGGAAGTTTAATCCCTGCCCCCCAGTTTATTAATGTCACAGAAAAAGGAATCGTGTCATGGGCTGCATTTGACATCATGTTTTCTTGCTATTCTACTTAAAAATTATCTTTCTCATATTACTTGCTCTCTCCTTTCTCTACTCTAGCCAAATCTCCTCAACAAAGAGAAGAAGAAAACATTTAAGAACAAATAGAAGAACTATGAACTTCTGTTGCATGGGACAAAACAAGGTAAGGTAAAAAAGTGTGCCCATTCTCCATTGTTTTTTAACTTACTCATGTCAGTTCACATTAAACTGCAATAAAAAAAATTGGGGTTTCTCCTGTTGCCTTGTGATTCTATAAGTGGAAACAAAAGGATGGTAACACTCTGGGCAAGCCAGTGGAAGGTGCCCTGAGCACATCTTCCCAGGGATCAAATACCCACTCCTCTCACGGCCACAACAGGAAGATGGTGTTTGATCTGTGGAACCCGGGGGAAAAGGAAGAAGAAGCCCAAGAAGCGTGTTGGCAGATTCACCAGGGGGAGATGTGCCTGCTGATTCCAGGCTGGGTTCTTTATTATAATTTCTGCCTCCTGGCTTTTAGAGTTCTTTCCAGTGGGTTAAATGGGGTGGACAGACTTGTTTGGGGAACTTTAATGTTGAGAGATCCTTACGTGGTCCCACTGGGCCTCTCATCCCTTGATAGTGTTCCCTGAGGTCCTTGTTTGAACCCATGAGTATCTGCTTAATTCACCCCACTGCAGAGTCTAGGAAGGTATGAGGAGTTTGTAGACAATGGACTATGGTGAGGAAGGAATGTACGGGGAGGTGTCACACTGAGCACTAGTGAAGCCACTGCCCACTCTCAATCAGGCATAGCACAGGCTTTTTAGACCAATAGTCAGCAGACAGTGGAGGTTTCAGCCTTAATTCACGGAATCATCAAGGCACCAACATGAATGGCCAGTATTCCTGTTCATGGACGGTAAGTGCTCATGCTCATCCAGGGTTTTTCAATGAAAGAGAAGCTAGTCTTTGGTAAATCTGTCATGTGGAGTGGGTGTAGAATGTTCTTAGTTGGGTTGGGCATCACCCAGACCATTAGTGATTCAGAGCGGTCACCTGGTCTTGGGGAAGGCTCAGTATGAGATAGGTGACAGTGGACAGATGTTGGGGGAGGATGGCCACAAGATCGGTCTTCCCTGGTCCTTATGAGGGGCTTTGCCCAGAAGAAACTGTTGTTTTTGGGGTCAGAGCCCGAAAAGTAGAAGCGGGGTCTGCATTATAAAGTTGGACTCCACATGGCTCAGCCTCCTCCTCCAGAACATCACCTCTCTTTCACAGAAAAGTTGGGGCAGGAGAGTTTGACAAAGATACCAAGGGCATCTCATCATTCAAGCACCAAGGGCATGGTCTCAGGTGTCTTAGAATTTCAGGATGTCTATGCCCAGGATACTATCCATGTTCTCATCTCAGATTACATTCGTCAGTGTTGTGTCTCTGGGCAAATTGCTTAATCTCTGTATATATTTCTATGCTTTTCTGTGTAAATTATACGTCACAGCTCCTGCTTTGCCTTCTCTGCTGTAAGGCTGATGCGGGATTTCAGGAGATGATAACAGATACTCTCCGTGAACTGGAAGGCATCACTCTTATGCGAAAGATAAAAGTAACCTGTCACCCTCCCTTGCTGTGGAGCTATCCCAGTCCCTTCTCTAGGTTCAGCTGCTGCCAAGTGTCTAGGTTATGCTCGTAGTCATACACTGATCAGACACTTACAGAGCAATTACATAGCAACAGTCACTTATTTTTCTCATAGTTTTACCTGTATGTGATCATTTTTAGCCTCATTACATAATACTAATGAGTAGGCCACCTTAAAATTGCAGATCTTGGAACAGGGCATAGAGGGCCCGAGGGGTCTGAAGGACTTTGCCAGGTACGTGCAACTTCTAAACAAGGAAGAAGAGGTTCAAGAGAGTTTACATCCAGCCACACCACAGAATACATTCCTCAGTGCATCCTGCAGGATGTACTGTGGAAATGTGCTTATAAGTCAATTCAGGAATAATTATTCAGTATTTTCATTTTAAGAGAAAATTATATAAATTTTTTACATGCATGAGTGCAATTTAAATGTCTCCATTCTATCAGCAGTGCTGTAACTATAGAAGGAAAGATGTGTCAAAACCCAAAATGTGGTTCAACTTAAATAGTAAGCAGGGTCTCTAGCTAAAGCACAGATGTTATCTGATTTTAAACATAAGCTGAATAGATCTCTCCCTGTTACAGTATCTCCAGAGTTGTAAAAATAGATACACTTTATCTAGAATAGGTTTAGATGAACATAAAGTTGACAGACAATACACCTAGTTCCCACATCCCACTCCTCCACTGGTCATAGCATCTTACATTTGTGTGATACATTTGTTATAATTAGTGGAATAATATTGATATTTTTCTATTAATTAAAAACGTCCTGAGTTTACATTCATTTTCACTCTGTGCTGGAACATTTTTTTGGCCACGTATCACCATTAGAGTGTCATAGAGCTATCCGTACACAGTATTCATGGCCCCATTCTTCACAGTGGCTAAGAAATGGAAACCACCCCTAAGTCGATCCATGAATGGATAAATATAATGTGATAGGTACCCGAAATGGAATGCTATTCATTCTGGGTGGCAGGAGGCAGTCGAAAGGCAGATAACATAATATTCCACTTACACGAGGCCCTGGAGAAAGCAAATTCATTGTGAGAGAAAGTAGAGATGATCAAGGAGTGAAATGGGGAGTGGTGGGGGTGATTCACTATTGGGATCAGAGGGTATGTGGGATAGGATGACATGTTTGGGTAGAGAGAGGAGATGGTCCACACATAATGAATGTTACTGAAGCTACTGACCTCTGTTCCCACAATAAATATACATATTATCTATACTTCATTAAAAAAACAGAGTTAAAAATCCAGTATTGAAGATGAAGAAAGTGGCAGCACATATAAAGGCATGTGCTGAGATGGTCTTGTAGTATTCCAAAAAGATGTAGGAACTTGGCCAGGTATATGATGGGCAAGAGGAGTCGATGAAACTCTATCATTGAAGCATAGTGTGCATTTTCATTTTCCCTTTAGGATTATGTCTGATACACTGGATTTCCTTTAGCTTTCATACCAAAGGCTAAATTTCTTTTTCTTTCCTGCCCCTCTTTTTGCGCTTCCTTCAGCCACCCAGGAGGATGACCCTGCATCAGCTCAGTTCATGTTTATTAAATGCCCACATCCACACACACTTGCCTCATGTACTCACCTTGCAAAGCTTCCAGAGTATGTCCTGAGCAGCATCACCAGTGACCAACAGCTACTTTATGTCTTTTTAGCTATCCCTGAGGTGGTGGTGCAGGATCTCCCTAAAACACCGCAGATGAGGAGGTCCCATCTATCCTCAAGATGAACTTGCTTTCTTGCACTGAGATGGAAAAGTTTCTTTTTCTCTTTTTCAGTAAAATTAGCATATGAAAATGTGGACATGTATATGCTCCATGACAGAGACAGCTTATTAGGTCAGGAGACTATCTAGTGAGAGTCTATCACTCCTGATACCTGATTTAAGAGGGCACTCAAAAAGGACAGCAGCAGTTACAAACGGTACGTTAGAGAGCATTTTCCCCTGCAGAAAGTTTTTCTCTTTGAAAAGGAAACTGTAATTGCCAAGCCAAAGGGACTTGAGAGACCTTCCACTATGTGCTTCAAGCTTTCCCCCAGGTGTCCCTTATGTTTTCTCTTGGGTCATTGATTCAACCACTGTTCCCGTCTGGGATGCTAAGGCCATCAAGGGCAATGAAAGCCTGTGCAGAGTGTCCAGGATGAAGTGATCCTCAATGTTTTTTTTTCTCTATTTCTCTAATTGCAGTTGGATGCGTAAACAGATGAAAAAAAAATGTATGTATCATGAAATCAGTCAGTTGCTAGGAAAAAATCTAGGTTCTGAAGAAGGTGGGACTTTTATGCAGTTTTGGTATGGAAGTATGGAAGTCCCCCAATTCTGGGTTACTGCCAGGAACAAGGGTTGGGTGTAGTGTAAGGAAGTGGTTTTACAGGAAAAACTCTGGCCAGTGGCCCGATGTGGCTTTTTTTAATGAACTCAGTGAACTGAAATCCAATAAAATATTAATTGGTCAGTCCTACTAGTCTCATTGTAGTTTGGATGAAACAGCTGGAATTTCAAGTTGGTAAGGCTGGAGGTGAGAGTTGTCATGGGCAAGTGGAAGGGAAAAGAGAAAAGTTGATTCCTTCAGCATCTCTGATTTGAAGTTTGGTAACTGTGGTCAATGTCTAGGTGAAGGTCTACCATCCACAGAGCCCAGGAAATGTGCATGAATTGTGGGAATATCAAAATGATGTCCATGACTCACCATAGACTCAAGGAAAGTAGAAGGAATGGGGGAGCCTCTCTTTTTAATAATTTTATTGCTCATGTTTCTGTGTCTCCGGACTATGTATGATAGATCTTCACTGACTCCAGCAGCGAGGATGAAGACTCTACAGTAGGTACCAATACACAAGTCAGATCCCATGGGAGCGGGGCCTGTCAAGAGTTCACTAACTGCTTGGAAAACTGAGGAAGGGAGACATGACATTAGACAAAAAAAAAAAAAAAAAAAAGAAAAAAAAAAAGAAAGAAAGAAAGAAAGAAAAAGGGAAATGAGTGTAGAAGTCTGATGTGTTCTTTTCCTTTTTGAGTGAAGTCACAGGAAGAGAAATTGTTTCTGTAGGCTTTAAGAGTGGCGTGTTTGTCATCCTGTTTCCTCGCTTTGCTATTAAAAAATTATCATTTCCACAGGTCTTGATCTTATATCCCCCTACCCCAGAGCTATATCAGGGCATTGATCTGTTAGCACTCCTGGGAATCATATGCAAGAGATCGTGGTTTTGTTTTTGTTATTGACCTATGATGGGTGTACTTTCGTGGGACACAACGACTCCCTCCTAGGCTCTTAAACTGGGGACAAAGCCTTCTAGTGTGTGCCGAGTGGTGTGTTAGAAATACATTCTCTTCCTTTTAAAGTAAGGAAGCACCTTCTTGCTTCTGTGCTCATGTTTGCTCCTCATTTAAAGGGCACTCACAGAGCTGCATAAGGGAAAGAACAATTCCTCTGGCATTACAGCTATTGCTCCTCCACATGTCACCCATGTTTGAGGTGCTGAATGCTTTCCATGTGAGAGAAGCCTGTGTCCAGCTGCCTCTCTGGGCCCTCCATGGCCGGCAGGATTCTGCAGGGCACACTGTATCCCACAGAATTGCTGATCTGGATTCCTGGGATTGACCAGGCCCCAAACTGTCTCTCCAACCAGCAGGGCCAGGGGATCACCAGACGAGGAGTGTCGAGATGAGGACAATAATGGATCCTCTGCGTTGGCTACAGAATCCCAAGAGCAGCAGAATGCTGGGTTTCCACCTTGACTCTAACTCTCCCATTTTTTCCTAGGTCACCCCACATTGTTGGTGCACTTGTCCACTCGAAGACCACACGCAGATGATGAAGCTCATGCGACACCGGGAGCATACGAGTGCATGTAATTGACACCTTCTTTCCTTTCTTTCCATGTTCTCTCTTTCCTATCGACAAGCCTGTATTTGTGAGTCTTCCCAGCCTGTCTTTACGTGATTCTCATTGAAGGTCTTGCTCCCATGGCAGCACTTGAGGTCCCAGGGTCATCACTGTCTGTAATATCTCTCTCTAGTTCTGCACCTTCTCTCATTTAGGATGGCCCTGGCTGCTGACCTTCATTGCACCATTGAATTGAATTGAGCAACCCTAAGTGGCCCAGGCTAGGAGCTGGGCTGGGAGTCAGAAGGGCTTGGCTCCTTCTGCAGTGGGGGAGGGGAGCTGTTTGCCCGTGGGCACCGCTGCAAATGGTGAATGCCTCTGATATGCATAATTGTTCTCCTCCCTCCAGGATTCAACAAGTTTCATCATAGCTGCTCCAGAAGATAGAGTAGAGGAAACCATTTGGAAGGAAAAGGAAATAGAAGAACCATGAATTTGCCTTGCCTGAGCTGAAAGGCTAAGGCATATAAGTGCGCCAGTTCTCCATTGCGTCCTAACTTACTTGTTGGCAAATTCAGAGAGTCCCACAAAAAGCTGGGGTTTCTGCTATTTCACTTGACTCCCAAAATAGAGATAAAATGGTGGTAAAACTCAGGGGAGGCCAATGAAGGATGCCCTGGGTGCATCTAGCTAGGGATGGCTACCCACTCCATTGAACCCGGGGTTGCTAACCTGCATCCTGCAACAGTGGCTTACACTGTGAGGATAGAGCTCTAGGTGTCTATAGGCCACCATGTTTATGACTTGAGGATGTGCTTATCATTGTGTTTTCTGTGAAGAGAGCACCTAAAATGGCTCGACATCTTACTCAGCAGGAAGGGAGCTGCCAACCTGCCCTCTCAAACTCCAAATGGAACCCTCACATCCATCTGCTGCTCCTGAGGATGTTGAGGCCAGACTTCTGCCAATCAGAGGTGAATGTGGGGAAGTGGGGGAAGATTAAGTTTGCAACCTCCTAGAACTTTGTGAGCTCTTAAAGTCATGCAAGCTAGTCAGAAGGCACTGCGTGGCCACACCTCACCATTTCTGGATTCGGGAAGACAGAGCTCCCCATACCACAGAACTCACATTGTGTTCCTGGGATGTCTACTGTCTCTTTCTTTTCAAAGGTATCCCTGTTATTTTCGGCTTGCAGTCAAGATGGAGAACCACTGGGTCAATGTCTTGGGCCCTGAGGTCAGAATTCTGGCTGACACTCTGCTGTTGTGTGAGCTGGACAAAGCCTTCTCAATAACAAAACATCCCAGGCTTGGGTTGGGGAGTCAACACAATCATGTAAGCAAAGCCCAAAGCCCTTAGCTCACCGGCTAGGTGAGGTCCTGAAGGTCCTCGATAGTTTGTTATATATAGTTGGTTTTTGTTGTTGTTTTGTTGTTGTTGTTGTTGTTTTGTTTGTTGTTGTTGTTTCTACCGAGCAACCATTTCACATTTGCTAGGCTCCTGGGGAACTCACCACACCCTCACTGGAGCTAGTAGGGTCGTAGGGTTGTGACTGAGACTTCCCTCCCCTAGCAACGAGCAGGTGGTTCCAGGCCAAATTGGATGCTCTCTCCCTGGAATGGGAACCTCAAACAGACGGAGTGCCTTTCACCTGAATGGTGGTGCCCTAACCACGCTGTCTTTGCCAGGTAACTATTTCCAAGAGTCCACCTTTCTGGGCTTCCAGAGTTACCTTGGTTTTGTCCCATTTCCCAGTTCTTCAGGTTCCTGTGCCTCTGGGAGAGCCCATTAGCCTTCCAGTTTATCCACTTGTGTCTAAATTACCTAAAATTGGCTTTTGTAGCTTATGGCACAAGAGCCCTGACCCTGACAAATGCTACAAGGAGAGGGCACACTCGGAGCTGTTATCTGTCCTGAAAGGAAGGTTGGCTGATTGGGCGCCTGTGGGAGCAGGATAGCAAATCCTTAAATTGGACTCAAGGCCTTACAGGACTTTGGCTGACCACTGCCCTCCTTGCTCATGCCACTTCATCCCCATTGGCCTCCTTGCTATGTCACACTCAGTGATGGTCACGTTCCCAGGGCCTTGCTGTTCCCTTTGCCTGAAATGCTCTTCTTCCAGAAATCTTCACAGCCTACTCCTTTACCTCTTTGCTTGAATGTCACCTTCTCAGTGTGGCCTCCCTCAGCCACCTTACCTCAAAACACAAAGCCCACCCACCTGGGTCTGCTCTGTCTGACCACTTGTCGAATTTATTTTTCTTCAGACTCTTCCAACCGACTATATCATTATGTATTATTTTGTTGTCTACAACTCAAACTCCACGGGACAAGGGCTTTATGATTGTTTGCTCACTTCAGTATCCTCGGCACAGTAACCTGGCAAATAGTAGGTACTCAATAACTATTTCTTGACCCGAGTTTCATTTGGGGAGGATACAGTCAGAAACATGGTGGAACATGCCTTTCTCGCACAGAGTTTATTGCCTGCCCAGCCCTGGAGGTCCTGGCTGACAGGTGCCTCCCCTGGGAGGACCCTGCTCTCTCAATGAACTGCATGGCAGGGGGAGGGAGCCCCTTAAGGGCCTTGTCACTCCTGGATGGAGAGCCAGTATGTCTTATAAGACTCTCAGCAATAATAATAGTAACAACAGTAGTCATAATTAAAAATGGCAGCGGCAGTAACCTTTTACAGGTGCGGGCTTTTTCTCCCGTGTGGGTGTGAGTTAAGCACACTATCTCATTTAAATCTCATCTCATTCCCATGAGTTAATCATATTAAACCCATTATAAAGATGAAAAAACTGAGGCTCAGAGAGTGTGCCATCATCGCCGGCAACTTCCTCGGGCCTGGCACACAGCAGGCATTGACAAATGACGTTCTCCTTCTCTCACCCATATAAGGTGGTGGGACATGAGGCTTTGGGCAGGAGTGTGGGAGTCCTCTGGGAGGCCCGGGTGCTTCAGGTGTAGGAGCAAGGGTGTGCATCTGGCAGGTAGAATCTTTGTGTGGGGCACGTGGGTGTCCCGCTTTTAGAAGAGGCGGTGCCCCGCACTTCTGCAGTTTTTGCCTCGGTTGGTGCCCAGCTGAACCCCACTGCGGTGGCAGCCCCAGAGCCGAGCGGCCTACAGCCTCCGCGGCCAGGGACGCAGAATGCGGCTCGCCCAGCCATGGCTTCTGGTCTGCAGTGTGAGGGAACGCTGGGCATGGGGTGGTGGGAGGGCAGTCCCCGCTCCGGTCTGAGTCCTCTGCTGACCTGTGGGCCCTTCTGTCTCACCCCATAGGGGCCCCGCAGAGACACGGCAGCGGCTTCTGTGCACTTGATTTGTACGATAGCATAACATAGCTTGAAAAGTACACATTTTGTTTTAAATATGGCAAAACTCTTCTCTATATCCTAAAAAGGTCACTTACTCCATATTTTGGGGCCTAGTTCTATACATTCCCACGGCAAGAGTTCACCACAATATTCATAATATTGATTGATCCACGTATGAGTCAGAACACATATTGAATTCTAGAGTTCTGAGTTATCTATAATTTTTATTCACAAAACCATTGATTATAGATTTTTACCCAACCCACTATAAAAACATAGTGATTCTTTTCTATTAAATTAAATAATTATGTTTTTATGGTGACGTTGTTTACCAAAATCCAGTAAGTTTCACTATATACTTTAACAGTAAGGCATATATATATTTATGCCTTATATATATGTGTTCAACTGTGTTCAATTCCCATAGTTAGATTCCTTTCTGTCACCACAGATTTGACTCCCTTTACCCTGTTTACATCCCACCTCCTCCTACCCACCTACGCTCTGGTAACCATTAGTCTGTAGTCCATGTCCATGAGTCTCTGTTTGTCCTGTTCATTTATTGCTTTTAGGCTTATATCTCACATATACGATATAGCATACGATTTTCAACTTCTGTCTGGCACATATCACTTAGCATGATTATCTTGAGGTCCTTCCATCTTGTTGCAAAGGCAGTATTTCATCTTTCATTATGACGAATATTCTGTTGCATATATGTACCACAGCTCCTTTAGCCAATCATCTATTGTAGGACACTTTGGTTGCTTCCACGTACTGGCCACTGTGAGTAATGGTGCTATGAACATCGGTGTGCAAATGTCTTTTTGAATATTGGTTTTCAAGTCTTTGGGACAAATACCCAGTAGGAGGATCGTTGGATCATATGGTAGACCAATTCTCAGTTTTTTGAGGAACCTCCATACTGTTGTTTTCCATAGTAGCTGTACCAATTTGCAGTCCCACCCACAGGGTTTGAGGGTTCCTAACCTTCGCATTCTCTCCAACATTTGATACTACACGTTCTGCTGATTATAGCTGTTCTAACAGGGTGAGATGGTATTCATTGTGGTTTTGATCTGCATTTCCCTAATAGCTAGCAATATTGAGTATCTTTTCAAATATTTGTTGGCCATTTGTATATCCTCTAGGGAGAAGTGTCTGTTCAGGTCTTCTGCCCATTTTTGATTGCATCATTTGTTTTGTTGTTGTTATTGAGTCATATGAGTTCTTTTTTTGGTTTTTTTTTTGTTTGTTTGTTTTTTGTATATTTTGGATATTAGGCCATTAACAGAGGTGTGGCTTGCCAATATTTTTTCCTATTCGGATGGTTGTCTCTTTACCTTGTTGATGATTTCTTTTGCCAAGCAGAAGCTTCTTAGTTTGATGTAGTCCCATTTGTTTATTTTTGCTTTTACTTCCCTTGCTTTTGAGGTCAAAATCATAAAATCTTCTTTAAGTCCAAGGTCCTTGAGTTTAGTTCCTATGCTTTCTTCTATGCGTTTTATTGTTTCAGGTCTTATATTCAGGTCCTTAATTCATTTTGAGTTCATTTTGATGTGTGGTGATAGACAACAGTCTGATTTCATTCTTTTGCAGGTGCTTTTTTAGTTCCCCGACATGGTTTATTGAAGAGGCTTTCCAATCTCCACTGTAGGTTTTTGGCTTTTTGCTCAAAAATTATTTGCCCATGTAAATGTGGGTTACTTCTGGACTCTCGATTCTTTTCCACTGGTCCATGTGTTTGTTTTTCTGCCAATACCATGTTGTTTTGATTACTGTCACTTTGGAGTATAATTTAAAGTAGGGCAGAATGATGCCTTCAGCCTTGTTCTTTTTTCTCAGGATGGCTCTGGCAATCTGGGGTATTTTGTGCTTCGATGCAAATCTAATTATTTTTTCTTCCATTTCCTTAAAAAATACTGTTGGAATTTTGATGGGGATTGAATTAAATCTGTATAATGCTTTAGGTAATATGGTCATTTTAACTATGTTGATTCTTCCAATCCAAGAACATGGAACATATTTCCATTTCTTTGTATCTTCTTCGATTTCTTTTTACAGGGTCTTGTAGTTTTCATTATGTAGGTCCTTCACATGTTTTGTTAATTTTATGCCTAGGTATTGTATTGTTTTTGTGCAATAGCAAAAGGAACCATTTTTTTCCCCACTCCTTTTTGTGACGCTTTATTATTAGAGCACAGGAAAGCTGTGGATATTTTAACATTTATTTTATATCCAGAGATATTACTGTATTTGCTTATTGTTTCTAGTAGTGTTCATGTAGAATCTTTAGGGTTTTCTATATGGAGAACCATGTCATCTGAAAATAGTGACAATTTGACTTCTCCATTTTCTATTTGGATGCCTTTTATATCTTTCTCTTATTTGGTTGCACTTGCTAGGACCTGCTATGCTATGTTGAACAACAGTGGTGATAGTGGACAGCCTTGTCCTGTTCTTGATCTTAGAGAGAATGTTTTTAGTTTTTCACCATTAACTATAATGTTTCCTGAGTGTTTGTCATAGATGGACTTTATTATGTTAAGGTAGTTTCCTTCCATACTGATTTTGTGAAATGTTTTGATCATAAACGGATGCTGTATCTTGTCAAAGGTTTTTTCTGCATCTGTTGATATGATCATATAATTCTTATTTTTTAATTTGTTCATATGGTGTATCCTATTATCGTTTCGCATATATTGAACCATCCCTGTGCCTCTGGATGAAGCCCACTTGAACTTGGTGTTGCTGTATTCTGTTTGCTAGTACCTTATTTAGGATTTTTGCATCTATGTCCATGAGAGATATTGGTCTGTGATTTTCTTTTTTTGCTTTATCTTTACCAGGTTTTGGTATCAAATATTGGCCTCATATAATGATTTGGAAAGTAATACCTCCTCTTTGATTTACTTGGAAGAGTGTGAGGAGAATTGGTATTAAATCTCTTTGAATGTTTGCTAGAATTTATTGATAAAGCCATCGGGTCCTGGATTTTTACTTTTTGGTAGGTTTTGACTGATTATTTCAATTTCCATAGTGCTGAATGGTCTATTTAGATTTTCCAGTTCTTAATTCAGTCTAGGAAGGTTACATTTTTCTAAGTACTTGTCTACTTCTTCTAGTTTACTAAATTTAGTGTTCTATATTTTTTCATAGTATTCTCATATGATCTTTTGTATTTCTGCAATGTCTGTCATAATTTCCCTGTTTCATCCTGGATTTTGTTTTTGTCCTTTTTTTTTTTCTTTAGTGAGTCAAGTTAGGGGTGTGTCAATTTTATTAACCTTCTCAAAGACCAGCTCTTTGCTGCATTTATTTTTTCTACTGTTTGTTTTCAATTTCATTTATTTCTGTTTTAATTTTGAATATTTCTTTCCTTCTGCTGACTTTAGGTTTTATTTGTTTTTCTTTTCGTAGTTTTTTAAGTTGAACCATTAGGTTGCTTATTTGGGCTCATTCTTGTTTTTGGAGATAGGCCTATAATGATATAAACTTTTCTCTTGTGACTGCTTTTGCCATGACCCATAAGTATTGATTTGTTGTACTATCATTATCATTTGTTTCTGTGTATCTCTTGATCTCTCTTTTTATTTCTTCTCTGACCCAGTTATTCTTTAGCTGTGTGTGTTTAATCTTCATGTATTTTGGTTCTCCCTGATATCTTTTTGAATTGATCTCCAGTTTCAACGCATTATGGTCAGAGAATACGATTGGTATGACTTCAACCCTCTTATATTTGTTTAGGTTATCTCTGTGTCCCAGTTTGTGGTTGATCTTGAGAAGTGTTCCACATGCACTAGAGAAAAATATATAAGCAGCTGTTTGGGGCTGAAAGGCTCTGTAAATAGTAACTATGTCCAGTTGGTCGAATGTGTCATTTAAGGATGCTATTTCCTTATTGATTTTCTGTTTGGATGATCTGTCCATATCTGACTGTGGGAAATTTTGTTCTCCTATTACGATAGTGTTCTGGTCTGTTTCTCCCTTTCGTTCTGTTAGTAATTGCTTTACATATTTTGGAGTTCCCTGATTTGGAGCATAGATATTCATAAGTGTTATATCTTCTTGGTGCATGATTTCCTTTATTATTGTAAAGTGTTCCTTGGTACCTTTCCTTAACTTTTTTATTTTGAGGTCTATTTTTTCTGATATTAGTACTGCTACTCCCGCTTTTATCCAAATGCCGTTTGCTAAGAAATCGCATTTTACCCTTTCACTTTGAGTCTATATTTGTCTTTTGAGCTGAGATGTGTCTCCTGGAGGCAGCATATGGTTGGGTTTTGCTTTTTGATCCAATCTGAACTCTGTGCTGTTGAGTTGGTGAGTTCAGTCCATTTACATTTATGGTGATTATTGAAATATAAGGTCTTCTTATAGCCATTTTTTCTCATCTGTTTTATGCTTTTTAAATTAAATTTATTTATTTAAATGAGTTTTAAGTATACAGAACATTGGTTAGACATCTATATTGTTCATAAAACGATCCCCCCAATTGCTCCCTCCCTCCCCTAGCCCTCCACTTAGCGATCATATTAATGCTAACTGCATTTCCTGTGCCATGCTCCCCATCCTGATTTGTATTTCTTTAATCCTTCACCCCATTCTACCGGCTGCCAGCCCCCTTCCCTCTGTCACCAAATTGTCCACCTTACTTGTGTCTGTTTTTGATTAGTTTGTTCTTTTTGTTCTTAGATTTCACATATAAGTGAAATCATATGGTATTTATCTGTCTTTATGTGACTTACTTCACTCAGCATAATAACCTCTCGATCCATCCATGTCCTTGCAAATGGTAGGATTTCAGTTTTTTTTTAATGGCTGAGTAATATTTTATTGTATATATGAGCAATAATTTCTTTATCCAATCATCTATTGATGGGCGTTTAGGTTGCTTCCATATCTTGGCTATTGTAAATTGTGTTGTCATGAATATTGGAGTTCATAGGTCTTTACAAATTATTGTTTTGCCATTTTATGTTTTGCTTTCTGGCAGCTTGGTGTTTTCATTGTTTCCTTGTCCTTGTCTTTCTGTTTCCTTTACTTTGGTTGGCTTTTGTGGGTTTTCCCTATGGTTCTTCTTGTTTTATGTTATATACTTCAGTTCTGAATCTTCTGTGTGTGGTTACCATTATTAATATGTAAAGGATAGTGTACATATGTGCATGCACACACACACACACGCATGCATGCACACATACACACACATATACATACATAGAGTCGTCCATTTTCTTCTTTATGCTCCTTATCTTCACTTCCCTTTGTGAATTTGGATCTTTGAATCCTCTCCTTTTCAGTCATTGTTATCTCCGTTTGTCCCTATATATGCTGAACATCCGTAACTATCTTGTTATAAAAGTTCTCTTCTTATTATTTAAGTTTGTAATGCCCAGTTCTCAGTAAGGTTTGCACTCCTCTGCTTCTATTTGCCTGATAGTCACTTTATTCCTAGTTATGCTTTTTTTTTTTTTTGTCATTTTGTTTTAGGTGCACTGACTGTTTTTAGTATTTCCTGTAGTGCAGGCCTCATAGTGGAGAAATCTCTTAAGGTTTGTATGTCTGGAAAGGTCTTAATTACTCCTTCATATCTAAAGGAGAGCTTAGCTGGATACACAGTTCTACACAGCTACACAGCTGGTAGTTCCTTTCAGTTAATAGTTTAAATATTTGATTTCAATCACTTTGGCTTGTAAGATCTGCACTGAGAAGTCCGAGGATAATCTAATGGGTTTTCCTTTATAAATTACTGTTTTCTCTTCCCTGGCTGCCCTGAGGATTCTGTCTTTGCTTTGATTTTTGATAATTTTAATACAATGTGTCTTTGTGAAAGCCTTTTTGAGTTGAGATAATTGGGTGTTCTACCAATTTCTTGAATTCCAAGCTCCTGCACATTCCTTAGATTTGGGAAATTCTTGTCAACTATTTGTCTGAAAATGCTTTCTATTACCTGCTTCTTTCCTCGCCTTCAATAATGCCCATTATTCTTATATTTCCTCTCTGATGGTATCAGTTAGTTCTTGAATTTTACTTTCACTCTTTTTCATTCTTTGGTTTCTCTCTTCTTCCTTCTGATTTATTTCTAAATTTCTGGTTTTGATATCACCGATCCTTTCCTCCATTTGGTCAATTCTATTTCCCAAGCTTGCTATTTCATTTTTCAACTCTTAAGGTGTTCTTCATCTCCAGAATTCTATTTGGTTCTTTTTGATGGTTTCAATCTTCTTACACTGCTCATCTAGATGTTTTTCCAATTCCTAAAATTGTTGATGTGACTCATTTAGAAATTCACTGAGTTTTTTCAGAAGTTTTCTCTGTCATTTAAATTGTATATTTCTATGTCTGTAAGCTTATTTTTAGAGATTTTTCTTTTTGTGAGATGCCTTGTCACCTTGATTGTTCATGGTGTTGAATGGATTATTTCTCTGCCTGGGCATTAATGGAAGTGTATTCTGCTGTTTTTCCAGAAAGAAAATTGGTTGTATAAAGGTCTCATTTTAGCCTGCTGCAAAGAAGATGCTTTTCTTTTAGTTTCCAGTAGGTGGCTTCTAAGCCTCTTGGATCCCTGCTTTATATAAAGCCTTAAAATGCCTTTTTATTTTCTGATAGATAGTTAATTATGCTTGCTACCCTCAGTTTCAGTCCCTGTCAGTGTTAGCAATAGTTTTGCTAGTGCTTGCTCAGACTCCCCTGAGGCTCTGTGGTGTTCGGTCTCAGAGGGTATGGAGGGCATGGTCCTCTGGGTTGCGGGTTGAGAGATGTGACTCAGCCCCGGTTTTGCAACTGCCCCTGGTAAAAATCAACTGTTGTTTTTCTGCCATCCTGCTTCTTTGTCTTCTGCCTTGAAGACTGGACCCTGAAGCTGGCCATGGGGAGCTCGCAGTGTTCACTGGAAGGGCTGTTTAGAGAAATTGGTTCTCCTTCCCTCTCCCCCTCCTCCTACAGGTAGTTCCGGCGACTGCTTCTTTACTTCTCTCAGTTCATCGCCCGACACCCAGGGTTCTGACCTGCGATAGCTTTTATGCACAGATCCCATGCTCAGATTTGCTAGTGTGCAGTTTGCATGGTTTTTTTGTTGAGTTTTAGGTGTTCGGCTTATTGTTTCAAGGGGAGAGATCTGAGGACGTCTCTCACTCTGCCATGTTTCCAAAGATTTTCTACCCTTTTTTTTTTTTTTTACCCTTTCACCTGTCAGTGAACATGGAGGTTGTTTCTGGATCTGGGCTATTGTGAATAATGCTGCAACAATCACAGGAGTGCAGTTATCTTCTCTAAGTATTGATTTTATTTCCGTGGGATACATAGCAACAGCGCAATTGCTGGATCACGTTAGGGTTCTCTTTGTAAATTTTGAGGCATCTCTGTACTCTTGTGCCTGATGGCTGTACCATTTTACGTTTCCCCCAACAGTGTAGAAAGGTTGCAGTTTCCCCACCTCCTCATCAATATTTGTTACTTCTTTGTTTTTCTTTTGGATAATACAAAAGCTGACAGGAGAGAGACACTATTTCATGGTCTTTTTGGTGTGCATTTTCTTGATGATTAGTGATGTTGGGCACCTTTGCTAGCTCTGTGAAGTGTGTATGCTTTCTTTGGAGAAATGTCTTTTAAAGTCTTTGGCCATTTTATATTGGGTTATTTGATTTCATTGTTTTCTATTTTTGTTTTTGTTTTGCAATTGCGTGTTAGCCTTTTGTATATATTTTGAATATTAGCCCCTATTCAGGTATCAGCTTTGCAAAGGTTTTTTAACATTCTCCAGGTGTTTTTTCATTCTCTTGATTGTTGAAGTGACTATCCTTTCTCTGTTGTGTCACCGTGACACTGTTCTCAAATATCATTGTGCTCTATCAGCGTGTTTATTTAGGACTCTCTATTCTTTTTCTTGATCTCTCTGCCTGGGTTTAGTCCACTACCATGTTGTTTTGATTATGGAAGCTTTGTCTTGTGTTTTGAAGTTATGGTGTGGAGACTCCATCTTTGTTCTTCATTGTCAAGATAGTTTCAACTACAGGGATGCTTTGTGGTTCCATATGGCTTGCAGGATATTTTCTCTTCTGTAAAAGTGGCATTGAAATGTCAGTAGGTACAGCAAGAATCTGTAGATCCCTTTGGCTTTTATCAAAATATTAACACTATCAAGTATTCCAACCCATGAACACAGTATTTATTTCTAATTATTTGTCTTTTAATTTTATTTTTTAGTGTACAAGTCTTCCATCTTCTCTGGGGCCTTTTCCACTGTTTTCCTAGGGTCCAATCTAGAGTCAGGGCTGAGAAGGGTGAGAGCGGTGAGAAGTGAAGTGTCCCAGCACCCACCACTGGGTAGATACTTATATGATTTATGAAGTGATCCCCCGATGAGTTTAGTATCCTGCTGTCACTATACATAGTTATTAGAATATTATGGACTATGTTCTCTATGCTGTGATTTACATCACCGTGACTATTTTGTGACTACCAATTTGAACTTCTTAATCTTTTCACCTTTTTCACTCAGTCTCCTTTCTGTTACTCCTTTCTGTCAACCATCAGTTTGTTCTCTGTATTTAAACAGGTTTTTATTTTTTGTTTAAAATAAAACAAAATGTTTTTGGATTCCACATATAAGTGAGATCATGTGGTATTTGTCTTTCTCTGACTTATTTCACTTGGCATAATATTGTCTAAGACCATCCAAATGGTAAAATTTTATTTTTTATGGCTAAGTGATATTCCATTGAATTTATATTCACATGTTTTGATTATTTTAGTGCATTCATTGTGACTTCAAATATTGGAGTAGTTTTTTTAGATAGGGCACAGAGGACATGTATTTTTTAGAAATCAGTTTAGTACAGTATAGTTCACATAACTATAACCGTTTTTAAGATGTATAGTACAATTCAATGACTTTTGACAAACAGTTGTGCAACCACCACCACAGTGAAGGTATGTGAACACCAAGAAGCTCTCTCATGTTCCTTTGTCATTGAGTCCGCCACCATGACATCACTAACTCATAGCCTTTATCTTTGTCATTCTCAAGATAATTTTGGCTATTGGAGTCCTTTGTGGTTCTGAATATACCTTAGAATTTTTTTTTTCTTACAATATAATGGCATTGAGATTTTGACAGGGACTGCATTTAATTTATAGATCACTTTAAGTTTTATGCTAATTTTATCAATATTAAATGTTCCAACCCATAAACAGTATGGCACAGCAATTATTGGCATATTTGAAGTTTTACTCAGCAATCTTTTATAGCTTTCAGTGTATAGGTTTTTTAGACGTTTAGGGGCCTTTCACACTTCCTTAGCAGGCCCTATTCCAAAGTCAAGGGTGAGAAGAAAGGGCTCCTGAGAACAGTGAAGTGTCCCACCTCCATTACTTTGATTCTGTCTAGTACAAGTGTGCCAACCATGCTCTTCACTTTTGCTTACAGGTGGGCGCCTTCTGAAAATTCTATAGTATCTGGTGTTGAACTTACTTCTGAGTAACCCCAGAGCCACAAGAAGTACCTGGCACATGCACATCAGTTCACGAAGTCCCCACAAGTGAATGATCAGACCAGGCCCATGAAATTCTCGCAGGAACCAGCAGGAGAGGGGAGGGTACACCTTCCATATCTTTGAACTCTACAGTTGTGCTATCCAGTGTGGAGCCTGTGGTCAGATGCTGGTGTTTTCAATTAACTCAATTAACTAAAATAAAATGTCATATAGTCACTCATTCTCACTAGCCACATTCAAATTTTTACATAACAGTTGGAATTTTAGATCATTAAGTTTGGAGGTAAGTGCAATCATGGCCTGATAGAAGTAAAAATTAGCAAAGTGATTCCTTCAGCATCTCTGATTTGAAGATTGGCAACTGTGATCAATGCCTGTGGAAGGACTCTGACCACACTGAGCCCAGGGAAGGTCTATAAATTGCATGCAGGAGGCATCAGGGTGATGCCATATGATTCACCATTAGCTCAGGTAAACTAGAAGGAATGGGTGAAACTCTCTTTCTAATAACTTTGTTGCTTGTGTGTAGGAGAGCTTCTCTAAATCCAGCAGTGAGGTTGAAGGCTCCACTAGTAGGTATCAACAATCAGGTCAGATCCCATGGGAGAGGGGCTTGGGAACAGTTGGTGGCACCTGCTGCTTGGAAGACTGAAAAAAGGAGACATGACACCACACACATGAAAAGGAAATGTGAGTAGATGTCTGATTTGTTCTTTTTCTTTTTTCATGATGTCACGGGAAGAGGAATTGTTTCCATAAGCTTTGAGAGTGCTATGTTTGTCATCCACTTTTCTTGCTTTGATATTTAAAAGTTGTCTTTCCCATAAGTCTTGATCTTTCCTCTCCCTTTCCCAGCAAAATCTTACTCCTAGGGCATTGATCGGTTAGTATTACTCAAATCACATGCAGGAGATTATGGTTTCGTTTTCGTTATTAACCTGTGGTGGATGTACTCTAGTGAGACACAAGAAATCCCTCTTAGGAAATTAAATCAGGAGAAAGGTCTTCTACTCTGTGCCAGATGGGGGTGATAAGTAAACTCACTCTATTTAGTATAAAGCAGGGTCCCCAACTCACAGAGCCACAGACCGGTACTGGTGAACCTGTTCTGTCATTGCTTTGCAGTTCCAATTCCTTTTCTTATTTTTAAAAAGTAGAGCTGAGAAATTAGTCCACAGCATTTCTCCATACGTTCCCCAACACAGACTGAAGGGGTGGAGAAAGCTCCCAGATCCAAGCTCGTTCTCTGTGAACAAATGTTGTCTCTAGTCCTAGGGTCAATAACTTCTTTATGGGAAAAAAAAATGCCTTCTTTATGGAAAAAAATAGAACAGATAGTGGGAAAATGCACCAAGCCTGAAACACCTAAATTGAACTAGTTGGCTGCCCCAGGCTAACAACGTCAAGACCAACCAATTGGTAACAAAGTCCAGTCAGAAGACCTAGACCCACTCACCCAGCCTGGTCCCTGATACGAGAAACTCTTGTGAACACCTTTCCATACAGAATGAAGCTGTCATCTTCTAGGAGGTACAAGAATGGACAACTAGGTACACAGCTCCAGGCAGTCCTCTTTGTTAAGAATTTATGATAGAAATCCTACTGATGACATACACCCTGTGTATCTTAACAGTACATTCAGCCCGACCTGATGTCATGTTACCAATTTTTCTTATTGACAATTATTAAAAGGTGACCATAACTTACAGCACCATGCCTTTCCTTTGTTAAGGGAAGGAACTGTGGACATGAAGAAATCAAGCACTTAGCCTGGACTTTTCTTTATGGGACTCGTTTGGGGGGCTTGGAATCACAGCCATGCATTGCTCCTATTTCCAGGATGTAGAGTGGAGACCTTGGCCAACAGAATCTAGCCTAACTTTACTTAACAGATACTTAGGTAGAAGAGATGTCACACAGTAACAAGACCTACATAATAGGAAAAAAAGTGGATGGAATTCCACAGCCCAGAACCCAGTTCGCTTCTGGATCTATGGTAAGTTTGGTGGTGTTTGAAAAACAAAACTATGCTGGTTTCATTTACAAGGTACACTCTAGTGCAAAAATTTCCAGAGAGTGAAAACGAATTTAATCTAAGACGTAAGAGAAAAACCTACAGCCACCACTATAAGAAGAGTCACCTGGTAGACAGAAGACTTCTGCAGGGTCTTCCTTGATCCCCAGGTGAATCAAGCCAGGTGTTTTCTTGACTTCAGCATGATTTCCATGTGATTACTACATGATTTTCAGGTGATCTCCACCTTATTCTGTATCCCCTATCCTAAAAAAAAAGATGCTTTCAAATCATGTCTCAAAAACACTTATTTTTAGTTTTTGAGCTTTGAGGCATTGGCCTTGAAGCAATTCTCTATTGAGAATACAGGCCAAAGTTCCGTGTATAAAAATAGTGCCGGTGGCCCCATGGAGATCTTAAGATTTATGCTTACAATTACTCAGCATGTTTGCTACTATACAGGAAAATAGGGCCTATATGTTCCACCTTTCTAGAGAAGCTTCATAATGAGAGTCAGCCTTGAAATTTCAGCATGGTTTATGTGTGACCACCACACCTATTCCATTTGAGCAGGATATCTGACCACAGACAAAACCTCAGGGTAGTTAACTGTCTTCAAGCAAGTCTTGAAATGCACAAGAGACATTTTGATTGAAAGATAGGTAAATGGCTATGTTACACAGGTTCTGTCATTTTCTCAGTGCTTATGTGAATGTGACCAAGGAAAGTAGAATGTTAGGTGATATGCTAATGATCATCAGGCCCATTTCTTGCAGGCCATGTGAATCTTGAAATAAAATTCGTGAATATCACAATATTTTATAATTCTTTTTATGAGATTTCCAAGTGACGTATTTCTCCTTTTCCTCTGCTAGGCAAAAACAAGCATTTTCAGTACAATTTTAGGGACTGCCTAAATGTCAATATCTCAGCTTTCTTTTATGGTGGTAATCCAGACCCTCTCAGAACCTTTAGTCCATGGTTTGCTATAGAGAAATTCTTAGGCTGCTGTTCATTCTGCAATCAAGAAACATCCTCACATGACTCAGTACTTTTGCTCTAATACAGAAAACGGCATCTACAGTTTCCTCAGCTCTAAAATACCTTCAAGAAAAGGCAGGCTCAAAATTTTTCTCCCAATGACTCAGCATTTTCTTACAATACAGTGAAATGGTGGCGAATGTTTCCATGACATTCTATTCGTTCCCTCATAGTATTTATTCTAAACTTCAGATTATCAACACGTCCAATGTGCGAAAGGCCAACTCCATTGCCATAAAGCAGTTTCTGTGATAGGGTCTAGCTAGTTGGTAGTGTTAGCCTATCCTTAGCCTATTCTGTCAAATATTAGACAATGTTAATTTTGGTAGTATTGGCCACAGGGAGTCATGACAGAATCACGTGACTGGCCATGGAAAAACAGATGCCCATCCAGTTAGCGAAGTGTATAAAACTCAGGGAGATGAGGATGATCTATTTCTCCCTTTGTAGTGAAGAGTGCATATCATTTGAACAAATTCACATAATCACTGAGAAATCATTTGAATATATGAGAACGAAAGTGGTTGAGTCATCCACCTTACTGACCTCCTATAGAGTGTTGTGTCCACATCACAAATCTTAGCTGACTGCACACAGTCAATGAATCTGACTTCATTTTAGGTTTTGTCTGTTTTTCAGGAAAACTGCTTTATGGCAATAAGGTGGCATTCACACATTGGTCATGTTGATAATTTGAGACAGAGAGTACTATGAAGTAGCGAATGGAGAGTTATGGAAACATTAGCCACCATTTCGCTGTCCTATAAGAAAATGCTGAGTCATGTGAGAAAACCTTTGGTGGGCAGAAACTTGTTGCTTCAGAATTTCTCCACAGCAAACTTCAGACTACAAATTCTGAGAGGGACATGGATAAACATAATAAAAAGAAAGCTGAGATAATGTCGTTGAGGTAGTCCCTAAAACGTGTACAGAAAATACTCGTGTTTGCCTAGCAGAGAAAAATGAGGTGGAAGTCAATGGAAATCTCATAAAAAGAATTAGGCAATCTCATGATATTCATGAGGCTTTCCCTAGGGATTCACGTGATCAGCAAGAAAGGGACCTCATTATCACTGGTATATCACCTGATATTGGGTTGATGGTATGCCACTCACCTTTTAGTTGCCCTTCTACCATTCTTGGACAAACTCACATAAACACTGCAAAATTGAGAGTACCTGTGTAACATAGCCACCAAACATTCTTTCAATCAAATTTCATGACTTCATTATAAGAATTGCTTTAGCGCAGCTGCATAGGCTACCACACTTGTCATTATTTAACTACAACAAGGTTTCTTCTGTGGTTGGCTAGGTGGTCTAACCTTAACCACATTAAAAATTGTAGGCTGAGTCTCAATGGCAAAGGTACTTTTGAAAGGTGAAAACTCTTGGCGCCATTTTTCTGTTTTGCAGCAAAAATGATAAGCTATTTTAAGCATAACTCTTGACGGCTTCAGATGAGACTTCCATACTATTATTGAATGCGGATCTGAGGCCACTTCTGCGTTTATTGCTTAATAACCAATGCATCAATGCTGAAAAACTGAAATTAAGGGCTTACGAGACGTGTTTTAATAATACTTGGTTGAGAATATAGGAAGAGGAATAAGGTTGAAGTCACCTTAAAATCAAGTAGTAATCACTAGGGATTCAACCGGAAGTCAAGGGAACACCTAGCACGATTCAAATGGAAATCACGAAAGATCGAGGTAAAATTTGTGAATATCGCGAGATTCCCTAATTCTTGCCAGGAGATCTGGAGGTGGCTTCTGCCTCACTTATTTCTGCTAGACTAAAACAAGCCTATTTAGAACACATTGAAAGAACAGTCTCAATATCAATACATCAGTTTATTTGTCATGGTTGTTAAGCCTGTCTCGCTTCAGAATTTGTAGTCTCAGGTTTGCTATAGAGAAATTCTGAGGCAGCTGTTCTTTCTGCCATGAAAAACTAATCTCAAATGACTCAGCATTTTCCCTACATACAGCAAAATGGTGGCTATTGTTTCTACCTTTCGAAAGTAGCCTTGTAATGAGACTCAGCCTCCCAGTTTCAATGCTGTTTTTGTGTGAGAACTGCACCTATTATATTCAAGCAGGATATCTGCCCACAGACAAAACCTCAGGCAGTTAACTAAATACATGTGTATTAGCCTATACGCCTGCCTTCAAGCAAGTCTTGTAATACCCAAGTGACATTTCAATTGAAAGGCTATGTTACACAGGCACTGTCATTTTCGCAGTGCTTATGTGACTTGACCAAAGGAAAGTAGAAAGATAACTAAAACCTGTGCTCTGTATAATCACCCAAATGTCAGGTGATGTTCCTGAGATGCACAAGCCAGGCTCTTGTTGGTCACTTGATTCATGAGGGAAAGCCTCATGAATATCGCAAGATTCCCAAATTCTTGTTACAACTGTCCAAGAGATAACAACCTCATTTTATTTTGCTAGTCTAAGATAAGAGTTTTCAGCAGAAGTTAAAGGGATTACTTCAAAATCAAAATCTCAGTTGTTTTCCCATGCGGTCAAGCCAGTCTCTCTCAGAATTTGTGGTCTGAGATTTGCTACAGAGAAATTTTCTGAGGAATCCGTACTTTCTGCAGTCAAGACGTATCCTCACAATGACTCATCATTTTGCAACAATACAGAAAAATGGCATCTACTATTTTCTGCACTCTAAACTACCTTCGTCAAGCGGACAGACTCCAAATTTTAAGGTGGTTAATGTCTGACACCACTTCCATTGTGTTCAAACAGGTTGCCTTATGCTCAACAACATCTAAGTCCAGTTAACAAACCACAATTTTCTGTTAACCTACACCGCTGTTCTCAAAAGAATCTTCTCATGCAGACATGATCTTTCAATTGAAAGGTGGGTAAGTGGCTATGTTACACAGGTACTCTCAATTTTTCAATGCTTATATGAATTATCCCAAAGAAGAAAGAAGGTTATCTAAAAACTGAGAGCCATACTGTCACCCCAATGTCATTTTCTGGGAGGATGAAGAATGGAGGACTTGGTGCTTGGCTCCAAGACTTTACTCTTTGAAAGCATTTATGTTAGAAATTGGGCTTATGACACCAACCCTTTGACATCTCAACACTAAATTCAATACAACCTTGTTTCAAGTCACTGATATATTTTTTCAAAAAATTTTGAATGATGACCATGTGTTACAGCGCCAAGCCTTTCCTTTGGTAAGGGAAAGTAGTATGGGCACTAAGAAAGTGAACACAAAGCCTGAACTGTTTTGTAAGGAATTTGATTGAGGAGCTTGGGAGCACAGTAAAGCATTTTTCCTCTTTCCAGGAAGTAGAGCGAATTCTTACATGGTGGACTTTGCACACGGTAATAGGACCTTCTTGGTAAAAAAAATTAAAACGTCTATGAAAGTCCATGGCCCTAGAACCCGACCTTGCTCAATCTAGAGTAGGCTGGGCGGATGTTGGAAAACACAACATGATGATAGTCTCTTTTAAATGAAAGCACTACTACAACCATTTCACCCTCTGAATCCTGTTTTATTCTAAAATATCAAGGAAAAAAAAACGATGTTTTTGGAAACAAGACTAGTCATGTGGTAGACACCAGATTACTGCATGGTCTTCCTTTAACTCGATGTGAATCATGCCAAGTATTCACTTGACCTCACTTGAGTCCTTAGTGATTGCACCTTGATTTTCAGGTGACTTCCACTTTATTCCTCTTCCTATATTCTCAATCTACTGTGATCAAAACACATCTGATAACCTTTTATTTACAGTTTTTCAGTGTTGATACAGTGACCATTAAGTAATTCTCTCTTGACAGCAGAAGTTAAAGGGATTACCTCAAAATCAAAATCTCAACTTTTTTCCCATGGGGTTAAGTCAGTCTTAGAATTTGTTTTCTGAGATTTGATGCAGAGAAATTCTGAGGCAGCCATTCCTTTCACAATCAAGAGGTGTCCTCACAAAGACTCAGCATTTTAGCTGCAATACAGAAAAGTGGTTTCTATATATTCCTCCAGTCTAAGGTACCTTTGTGAAGTAGACAGTCTATAAATTTTTAACTGGGTTAATTTTCGACACTGCTCCCATTGCATTCAAACAGGATGCTTTATCACTGACAAAACCTAAGGCCAGTTAACTAACCACAATTTTTTGTTAATCTCTGCCACTGTCCTCAAAAGAATATTTTTATGTAGACTTGATCATTAGATTGAAAGGTGGGAAGGTGGCTATGTTACACAGCTACTCTCATTTTCGTGCTACTTAAGTGAATTGTACCATACATGTAGAAGGGGAACTAAATACTTAGAGCCATACCTTCACCCCAATGTCATGTGATTTCCCTCTGATGCCCTCAGGTCTGTCTCTAGAGGGTCATGTGTATCCTAAGGGAAATTTCATGAATATCGTGAGATTCTCTAATTCTTATTATGAGATTGCCAGGTGGCTTCCATCTCACTTTTATCTTAGGCTAAAACAACCCTTTTCAGAACATATTGAAGGAATCGCTTCAATATCAATACTTCAGTTTACTTACCATGGTGGTTACGCCTACCTCTCTTAGAATTTGTAGTCTGAGGATTGCTATAGAGAAATTCTGAGGCAGCCATTCTTTCCGCAATGAACAAGTAAACTCATAATTACTCAGCATTTTCTGTACAATACAGCAAAATGGCAGCTACTGTTTCCACCCTTATCCAGTTGCTTCCTCACAGCATACTCTTCCTCAACTGTCAATGTCGCCAATGTGTGACTAATGTTTCCTTGGCCCTAAAGCAGTGTCCTGACTAACAGACAAAATTAGAGGTGAGTTAAATATCAATGAATGCCACCATATACCCTTGACCTCAAGTAATATTTGTAATGTGGACATGATATTTGAATGGACATCAGTTTAGGATCCTTCTCGGCCATCTTCTGCTCCACACATACTAATGATTTTTCACTGTTTATATGAATTTCCACAAGTGATATTCACTAGTCACTACAAGGGAATAATTACATTTTCTTGCCTTCTGAGGATGTGGATAGATGACATGAGCCCAAGGACAAAAGCCTGTTTCTTTCCTGACAAATTTAGAAAGGAGACTGAGACTCAAGGCTCTAAACCTGTGCTCTATGAAAGCTAGTAGGTAGTGAAATTAACCCACAGAGAAAGCCTGTCCTCATGGAAGAGCGTCTTATCTCAAGACTTAGGACCTTGTCTCTTAGCTACATTACTAATTCAAAACCAGTGAACTAACCTTGTGTTGTAGTTCAAATCTCTACTCCTATTTTCAGGATGTAGATCTGAGAAAATAGCCCACTGCATTAGCCCTCTGACACAACCCGCTATAACCTGAAAGGTTGGTGTAAGCCCATAGTCACAAGCCTGTATTCTGAGAACAAATGTTGCCTGGAGTACTAGGCTCACAGTAATAGTCTTCTTAATGGAAGAAAAATTAGAATACAGACTGTGGAGATCTGCACCAAATCTGCATGCCATACAAAGAACTATTTAAAGCCACAGGCTCACAACGTTAAGACCATCCAATGGTAAATATGTTCAATCTGAATGCCCTGCCCAGTTCACAAATAATTTGCCTGGTGTCTACTACCAGAAAAACTTGTAGACCTTTTGGCCTACAGAATCATAATGTCATCTCCTAGGAAAAGAAAGAATGGAGGACATGGTGCTCGACACCAAGACTTTCCACCTTAAAAGCATTTACAATAGAAATTGTGTCAGTGACACCAACAGTGTGTTATAACTGTAAATTCAATACACTTTGTCCCAGGTAACTCATTTTCCTTTCCAAAAAGTATGAAAGGTGATCATGTGTTAAAGCACCAAGCCTTTCCCCTGGTAAGAAAATGTTGTGTTGGTACTAAGAATCTGAGCAAAAGCCTGAACTGTTTTGTAAGGAATTCATTTGGGGAGCTTAGAAGCATGATCAAGCGTTGTTCCTACTACCAGTATGTAGAGTGGAGACCCTGGCCCACAGAATCTAGCATAACTTAACTGAACAAATCCTTAAGTGGGAGACTTGGCACATTTTATCAAGACCTGCTTGGTTAAAAATAAAAAGTCTGTTAAAGTCTAAGGCCCTAGAACCATACCTTTGCTAGAACTAGAGTACATTGGGTGGATGTTGGAAAACACAACATGATGCTAGTCTCATTTAAAATGTAAACTTTACTGCAAACCATTTCACACTCTGAAGCCTGTTTTATTCTAAGATATAAAAAAAAAACATGCAACTTAAGGAAACAGACTCGTCAGCAGGTGCATACCAAAATTTTAAACCATCTACCTTGATCATCATATGAATAGTGCAAGGTTTTCTCTTGACCTACGCTTGAGTCCTTGTGATTGCTACTTGATTTTCAGGTGACTTCCACCTTATTCCTATTCTTATATTACTAACCAAGTATAAGGAAATCACATCTAAATATCTTTTATTTCTAGTTTTTCAGCATTGATGCATTGGTCATTAAGTAATTCTCTCGTGGCAGTAGTGGCCTCAGGTCTGCGTTGAACAATAATGTGAAAGTGCCACCTGAAGCCTTTATGAGTTTTGCTCACAACGATTTAGCATTTTTTTACAGTATAGAAAAATGATGCCAGAGTTTTTAGTGCTCTTAAATACCTTTGTCATTGAGACTGACAGCAATTTTTAACACTGTTAAGGTGTGACCACCACACCAATGCCTTCAAGCATGTTAGCTGTCACAGAAGAAAGCTTAGGGTAGGCGAATAATGACAAATGTGGAGGTCTATACCGCTGCACTCAAGTAAGTCTTGTAATGAAATCATGAAATTTCTATTGAAAGGATATTCCATTACTATGGAACATAGGTACTCTCATTTTTGCAATGCTTCTGTAAATTTGTCCAAGAAACGTAAAAGGGTAAGTAAAAACTGAGCGGTACACCATCAACCCAATGTCAGATGATATACCACTGATAATCATGCCATTTCTTGCTGATCAAGTGAATCCCTAGTGAAAGCCTCACGAATATTGCTAGATTTCCTTATTCTTTATACAAGATTCCCAGGAGACTTCCACCTCATTTTCTTCTGCTAGGCAAAGATAAAACATTTTCAGTACATGTTTTAGGGACTGCCTCAATGTTGATTTCTCAGCTTTCTTACCATGGTGGTTAACTCAGTCCCTCTCTGAATTTGTAGGCTGAGGTTTGCTGTAGAGAAATTCTGAGGCAGCCATTCTTTGTGCCATCAAAATGCTTTCTCACAATGACTCAGCATTTTTTTTTACAATATAGTGAAATGAAAGGTAATGTTTCCATGGTTATCCATATGTTTTTCATATTACACTCAACCTCAAATGATCAATGCGACCAATTTGCAAACTGCCATAAAGCAATATTCATGACAAAGAGACAAAACCTAAAATGAATACATTCTTTGACTGGGCACATATATCATTGACTTCAGCTAAGATTTTTAATGTGAACATGACAGACGGTGGGAGTTCAGTAAAGAGGATGACTCAGCAACCTGCTATTTCATGCATTCAAATGTTTTTCAATGATCATGTGAGTTTTCTCAAATGATAAGCACTCTTTATTACAAAGAGAGCACTAGATCATTCCCATTTCCCAGAGTTTCATACAGTTGAGTATCAGCATGGGCATTGTTACCCACAGCTGGTCCAATGATTCCGTCATGACACCCTCTGGCCCACACTCACAAAGTTAACACTGTCTATATTTTGACAGACTAGGCTAAGGACGTGCTAACACTACCAATATCCTAGACCCTGTGACAGAAACTATGTTTAGTACATGTCCCAAAGATCAAAGCTGTCAAGTAGTACTAAAAATGAGACTACTCTTCAGTTGTCAGTACTGTCCTCCATTCAAATGATGGTGACTGGAGACCCAGCTTTATGACACAAAGACGGTTTCTTTCTAAAACTAATACAACAAAGCTTTGGTTGAAAGAAAGAAGCATGACCTCATTAAAAATTAGAATATTGGAGACATTAAACCACAAGTTCAGACTCTCCTTTGGTAGAAATATCCTTTTGAAGAAGCAGATCTATGGTTCCAGGCATGGACATTCTGTTAGGAGCGAGAGTGATGACTTGACTTGCTGGTCCAATTCTTCACCTATTGCAGGATGTCGAGCTGAGACCTCATGTCACAGCATTTCTTCTATGTCTTCCCATAAAAGGCTGAATTAATAACCGAGGCCCACTGTCCTAAGCCTGTCTTCCCTGAATGAAAATTGAGTGGTGTACTGGGCCCACAGCAACAAGCTTGTATTTATGCAAGTAAAAGTAGAATAAAGACTTAGTCTTGTGACATCTAGTCTGGCCTCTCCTCAAAGAAATTAGAGTTTAGGCTCAGGCACCAAAGTTGAAGACCATCCAATTTAGAAGAAACTAGATGAAATAATGACTTAAACTATCCCGAAGGCATCCACTATGACGAGCAAGTCACGAGGAGTACATGACTCATGAAAAACCTGTTATCACAGAAAAAAAGAATAGTAAAGGTGTCCGCTTGCACCAGCAAAACTCTCTTCTCTTGTGAAGATGTGGATTGGTGGCATGGGACCTAATCATAAAGCCTATCTTTTCATAAGAAAACATAGATAGGAAACAGGGATGCAAAGCACTAAGCCTGACATCTCTGAAAAGAAGAAAATAGGATTTAATCCAAAGGGCAAGTCTGTCGTCATGGAAGAGAATAGTACCTTGGGACCTATATTCTTCTCTCCTACCTACATTAATAATTAGGAACCAGTGTTCAGACTATGGTTTGCAATTCCAACCTCTTATCATTTCTGGGAAGTAGAGCTGAGAAATTAGGCCACAGCATTTTTCCTAACTTTCCCTGACATAGACTGAAGGGGTGGCTTAAGTTAAAAGATTCAAGCTTGTTTTCTGTGGACAAATGTTGGCTGGAGTCATGGGCTCACAGTGATATTTTCTTTGTGGAAAAAAAATTGAACAGATAGTAGAAAAATGCACCAAGCTTGAAACACCTAAATTGAACTAGTTGACAATCCCTGGCCCACAACAAGGCCATCCAATTGGTAACAAAATCCAGCCTGACGACTTAGACCCTCTTATCCAGCCCAGCCCCTGCCTCCAAAAACTCTTGTGGACACCATTGGCTTAGAGAACCATGCAGTCTTCTTTTAGGAGGTGGAGAAATGAATGACTAGATGCACAACTCAAGATGTTCCTCTTTTTAAAGCATTTACTATAGAAATTGGGCCAATAACACTAACCCTGTGTATATTAACAGTACATTTAACTGGTCCTGGTCTCATGTCACCAATTTTTCTTATTGACATTTATTAACTTACAGTACCATGCCTTTCTGAAGTTAAGTGAAGGTACTATAGACACTAAAATCCTAGCACAAGCATGGATTTTTTGTTATGGAACTTGATTTAGGAGCTTGGAAGCATAGCCATTTATTGCTCGTATTTCCAGGATGTAGAGGAGACCTTCACCATAGAATCTAGCAGAACTTTATTTAACAGATACTTAGGTAGAGAAGTTGTCACACAGTAATAAGACCTACTTGGTACACAAAAACCAGTCGATGCAATTGCATGGCCCAGGACCCAATTCGCTTCTGGATCTATGGTATGTAATTCAGGGAGGTGGAGATGATCTAGTGTTCCTTTTGTAATGTAGAGTGCATATAACTTGATAAAA
Organism: Cynopterus sphinx; assembly: GCA_030015415.1. Taxonomy (NCBI): domain Eukaryota; kingdom Metazoa; phylum Chordata; class Mammalia; order Chiroptera; family Pteropodidae; genus Cynopterus; species Cynopterus sphinx. The sequence goes on along the minus strand of CM057390.1, from coordinate 34,364,920 downwards.
TTCTCATTATCACCGAGACAACATTAAAACATGTGAAACAGAAGGTGGCCGAGTCATCCTAGTTACTGAACTATAGAAATGTGTGCCCACATTACAAATCTTAGTTTAGATCATCAGTATATACGTGCAGTCAATGAATTTAAAAACATTTTAGGTTTTGTCTGTTTGTAGAAAAATTGTTTAATGGCAGTGGAGGTGGTGTTGGCATGTTGAGTGAGATGACCATTTGAGGTTGAGTGTACTATGAGGAAGCAAATGAATAGTCATGGAAAAATTAGCTGCCATTTCGCTATTTGTAGGAAAATGCTGAGTGACTCGTGTTAAACTTTTGATGGCGGAAAGAACCGCTGCCTCAGATTTTCTCTATAGCAAACCTCAGACTACAAATTCTGGGAGGGACTGGCTTAACTATAACCACCATGGAAAGAAAGCCAAGATATTAACCTTGAGGCAGTACCTAAAACTTGTCATGAAAATGCTTGTTTTTGCCTAGCAGAGAGAATGAGGTGGAAGTCACCTGGAAATCTTCTAAAAAGAATTAGGCAATCTGGCAATACTCATGAGGCTTTTTCTCGTGATTTACATGAGCAGAAAGAAACAGGCCTAATTAACACTGGCATAACATCTGATATTAGGTTGGTGATGCACCTTGCAAAAATTTTCCAAAAAAAAAAAATCTGAGACCTGGAAAATATTGTATTGAATTTACCATTAAGACACAGGGTTGGGGTCATCAGCCCAATTTCTGTCTATTTTCCTCCTCCAAGGAATGACAGCTTGGTTCTTTAGGCCAAAAAGTCCACAAGTTTTTCTGGTAGCAGGAGCAAGATTGGGTGTTTGTAGGCCTAGGTCTTCAGACTGGACTTTGTTACCAACGTGAAGGTTTTGAGTTGCGAGCCGGTGTCTTTAATTAGTTCTATTTAAGATGTTCAGGGTGGTGCAGAATTCACAGTGTGCATTCTAAATTTATTCCATAAGTAAGGTTTTGGCTGTGAGTCTAGATCTCCAGGAAAAATTTGTTCTCAGGGGACAGGCTTGGGAATGTGGTCTTATGATACACTTTCAATTTATATAGGGGAGTATGAGGAAATGCAGTGGGTAATTTTCTCAGATCTACATCATAATAATAGGGGTAGAGGTTTGAAGTTAAAAGCAAGGTCAACTAACTTGTTCCAAATTAGAAATTCAACCAGGAGACAAGGTCTTAGGTCATGTGATGGGACTCTATTCCATGAGGACAGGCATGTTATTTGGGTGTAATTTCCATCTGCTAGTTTTCATAGAGGACAGGCCTACTGCCTGGGGTCCGAATTTCCTTTTTAATTTTTGTCAGGAAAAAACAGGCATTGTATCTTGGATCCATGTGAGCAATCCACATCCTCAAAAGGGAAGATAATAAAGTAATTACTTTGTAGTGACGAGTCTATATCACTTGAGAAAATTTACAAAAACTGAGAAAAATCATTACTATGCATGGAACAGAAGGTGGCCGAGATAGATTCCAAACTGACATCCAATCAAATATCAGGTCCACATTACAAATCTTACTTGAGGCCAAGGGTATGTGGAGGCAGTCAATGACAGTTAATCAACTCTAGTTCTGTCTGTTAGGGAAGTGCCTCATGGCTCGGGAATTTTAAGTTGCATATTGATTGGCAGCATTGAAAATTGAGGCTGAGTGTGCTATAAGGAATCAATTGGATGGGGTGGAAACAATAGCCAACATTTTCTGTATTGTCGGAAAACTGCTGAGTCATTGTGAACTGATTTCTTCATGGTGGAAAAATGACTGCCTCACAAAAACTCTATAGCAAACCTCAGACTACAAATTCGATAAGGGATTGGCTTAACCTCCATAGTAAGTAAACTGAGGTATTGATATTGAGGCTGTTCCTTTAACGTGTTCTGAAAAAAGTTGTTTTAGCCTAAGATAAAAGTGAGGTGGAAGCCACCTGGAAATCTCACACCAAGAATTAAGGAATCTCATGATATTCACAAATTTTCCCCCTAAATACACATAACCCTCCAGAGACAGGCTTGAAGGGAGATCACATGACATTATGAAGAGGGTATAGCTCTCAATTTTTAGTTACCTTTCTACCTTCTTTGATAAAATTTACATAGGCAATGCAAAAATGAGAGTACCTGGGTAACATAGACATGAACATCCTTTCAATCGAAATTTCATGACTTTATTACAAGACTTGCTTTCGCATGACGGTATTGCCTTCCTCACTTGTCATTATTTAATTACCCTGAGGTTTCTTTTGTGGTCAGCTAATGTGCTGGAAGGCATTGGTGTGGTGGTCGAATCTTAGCGTTAAAAATTGTAGAATGATTCTCAATGACAAACTACATTAGAACCGTGAAAACTGTGGGTGCTATTTTTTGGTATTGAAGGAAAAAAATGCTGAATCGTTGTGAGCATTACTTTTAAGGGCTTTAGGTGGGCCTTCCACACTATTATTGACTTTGGACCTGAGGCCACTATTACTGAGAGAGAATTATTTAATGACCAATGCATTAATGCTTAAAAACTGAAAATAAGACCTCATGAGACATGTTTTGATTACACCTTGTCGAGAATGTTGGAAGGGGAATGAAGTGGAAGTCATCTGAAAATCAAGTAGCAGTCACTAGGGATCAAGCAGATGTCAACTGAACACCTCAAGCAATAAATGTGGGGATCAAGGAAGAATGGAAAGTAGTCTGGTGTCTAACAGGTGACTAGTCTTGTTCCTGAAAGCATAAATTTTTACTTTATTTCTTAGTATAAAGCAGGCTTAGAGTGTGAAATGGTTTGTATTGGATGACATTATAAATGAGACTAGCATCATGTTGTGTTTACCAACATGCACTTAACATCCTCTACTTCGAGCAAAGCTCTGGTTCTAGGGCCATGAACTTTAATACTTTTTTATTTGTTTACCAAGACGGTCTTGTTACAGTATGCCAAGTCTACCATGTAAAATTCATTCAGTTCATTTAGGCTACATTTTGTGGGCCAGGGTCTCCTCTCTACTTCCTGGAAATAGAAGCTATGTTTGACCCCCAAGATATAGACCAGAGGTATCAGAGGGAGATTAAGTGACATTGGAGTGATGATATGGAGCTCAGGTATCAGTTACTCTTCTACCTTTGGGTAAAATTCAGATAAGCACTGTGAAAATGAGAGTTCCTGTGTAACATAGACACTTATTTGCCTTTCAAATGAAAGGTCATATATGCATGACAAAATTCTTTAGAGGATAGCAGGATAGGCTAACAGACAATTGTGGATAGTTAACTGGCCTTAGGTTTTGTGGGTGATAAGGCAACATGTTGGAATGCAATGGGAGTGGCATTGAACAATAACTACATTAAAATTTGGAGCCAGTCTACTTGACCAATGTACTTTAGAGAGGAGCAAAGTTTAGACGCCATTTTTCTGTGTTGTAGTAAAAATTATGAATCATTGTGAAGATACCTCTTGATTGTAGAAAGAACAGCTGCTTCTGAATTTATAGCAAACCTCAGACTACAAATACTGAGAGGGACTGGATTCACAATCATGGAAAGAAAGATGAGATTTTGACATTGAGGCAGTCTCTTCAATCTGTACTGAAAAAAGTTCTTTTAATATTTCCAAAAAAAAAAAATGAGGTGGTTATTTCCTGAAAATCTCATAACAAGAATTTGGGAATCTAGTGATATCCATGAGGTTTTCCCTCGGGATTCATATTACCAGCAAAAGACTGGCTTGCACATCACAGAAAGATCACCTGATGTTGGGGTGATGGTATGGTGCTCAGTTTTTAGTTACCCTTCTACTTTCCTTGGTCAAGTTCATATCAGCATTGTGAAAATGGCAGTACCTGTGTAACATAGCAATTTACCCACCTTTCAGTCGAAATGGAACCTGTGCATTACAAGACATTCATGAAAACAGCAAAATTAGTAAACACTCTTGTATTTAGTTCACTACCCTGAGGTTTCTTCTATGGTCAGATATCCACCTTGAACATAATAGGTGCAGTGGTTGCACATATACAGCCTTAAAATTTGGAGGCTGAGTCTCATTACAAAGCTATTTCAGAAAGGTATAAACTGTAGGCGCCATTTTGCTGTACAATAGCAAAAATGTGGAGGCATTGTGAGCATAAATCTTAATGGCTACAGAGCATCACTTGCACTATTTTTTTTTTACAAGGAACTCTGACCTTTACTCTCGAGAAAAAAAAATTGCTTAAAGGCAAATGCCTCAACATTGAAAAATTGAAAATAACAGTTTATGAGACACGTTTTTAAAAAAATTGTTTTAGGATACAGGTAGGGAAATTAGGTGGAAATATTTGAAAAGTCACATAGTAATCACCAGGTAATTACACGGACGTCATGTAAACACCTGGGGAGATTCACCTGCGGATCAAGGAAGACCCCGCAAAGATTGTTGTCTACCAGGAGACTAATCTTATTGCTCTGGCCATTGTATTTCTTCTTATCTTTTAGATTGAATCAAGTTTCAGATTGTGAACAGTTTTGGACTAGAGTGTACCTTGTAAATGAGTCTGGCATTGTGTTTTGTTTTTCAAACAAGACACAACTTACCATCAATCCAGAAGTGAACTGGGTCCTGGGCCATGGATTCCATTGGCTTTTTCTCTTACAATGTAGGTCTTGTTACTGTGTGACAGTCCTCTTACTAAGTATCTGTTAGTTAAATTTAGGCTAGAATCAGTTGTCCAAGGTCTCCACATTACATTCTGGAAAAAAGAGCAATGCATGATTGTGCTTCCTAGCTCCCCAATCAAGTTCCATAAAGAAAATTTTAGATTTTGTGCTAGGTTTCTTAGTGTCCTCAGTAACTTCTCTTAACTTGGGAAAGGCATGGTGCTATAATTTATGGTCACCTTTTAATAATTATTAATAAGGAAAATTGGTGATGTGAGTCTAGATCGGGCTGAATAGGTTGTTAACAGACAGAGAATTGGTGTCATCTGACCACTTTCTATTGTAAATGTTTAAAAAAGAGGACTGTCTGGAGCTGTGCACCTAGTCATCCACTCTTCCACCTATGAGGATTTGACAACTTGATTCCATAAGGCAAGGAGTCCACAAGAGTTTCTGGAATCAGGAGCCAGAGTGGGTGAGTGGGTCTAGGTCTTCAGAATGGACTTTGTTACCAATTAGATGGTCTTGACATTGTGGTCCTAAGACTGTCAACTAGCTCAATTTAGGTGTTTCAGGCTTGGTGCATTTTTTCACTATTTTTTTTTCCATAAAGAAGGTACTGCTGAGCACCTAGGATTCTTGCAAACATTTGTTCACAAAAAACAGGTTTGGAACTGTGAGCTATACCACACTTTCAGTCTTTGTCAGGGGAAGTCAGGAGAGATGCTGTATCCCAACTTCTCAGCTCTACTCTCTAGAAATAAGATAAGGAATTAGAACTTCAAACCAATGTCAGAACACTGGGTTTTAATTAGTAATGCAGGTAGGAGACAAGAACCTAGGCCTCAAGATACTACTCTCTTACATGAGGACAGGCTTGCCCTTTGGGTTATCTTCCCCCATGAACTTGTTTTCAGAGAAGACAAGCTTAGTTCTTTGCATACCAATTTTCTTTTTACTTTCCCTTGTGTACATATGGTCTTGTTGCTGTAAGCCTAGTACACCACTCAATTTTCCTTCAGGGAAGACGGGCTTATATCAGTGGGCCCAGGTAATCAATTCAGTCTCTGTTTGGAAAAGACAGAAGATATGCTGAGACTTGAGGTCTCAGCTTGATCTCCTGCAATAGGTGAAGTATTGAACCAGCAACCCAAGTCATCATTCTCACTCCTATCAGAATATTTAGGCCTGGAACCAAAGATCTACTTCTTTAATGAAGATATTCTTACCAGTGGAGAATCTCCAATAATCCAATTATCAGTGCAGACATGCTTTTGTCTTTAGACCAGGGCTCTGCTGTATTGATGTTAGAAAGAAACTCCCTTTGTACCATTTGGCCGGGTCTCCAGTCACCATCATTTGATGGAGGAAAGTACTGCCTGCTGAAGAGAGATCCATGATTTTTTTTCTACTGATTGACAGCTTTGATCTTTGGGCCATGCACTGCACATAGTTCCTGTCACAGGGTCTAGTATGTTAGTGTTAGTAGACCCTTAGCTGAATCTGTCAAAATTAGACAGTGTTAACTTTGGGAATATGGGCCAGATGAAGTCATGACAGGATCATGTGACTGACCATTGGGAACAAATTCTTATCCTGGAACTGACTCTATGAAACTAAGGGAGATGAGGATGACCTAGTGCTCCCTTTGTATGAAGAGTGCATATCTCCTGAAAAAGTTTCCATTATCACAGAGAAATCATTTGAACGTGTAAAATCAAAGGTAACTGAAAATCCTCATTACTGATCTCCTATTGAATGCTGTATTCACATTTCAAATACAAGCATAGGTCAGCAGTATATGCACAGTCAATAAATCTAAATTCATTTCAGGTTTTGTGTGTTTGTCGGAAAAACTGCTTTATGGCAGTGGAGGTGGTGCTCGAACATTGGGTGCATTTATAGTTTGATATTGAGTGTGCTATGAGGAAGCAAATGTATTGCCATGGGATCATTAGCCACCATTTCACTGTGTTGTAATGCACAGGGAACATTTTGACTGAAAGAAGGGTAAATGGCTATGTTACACAGGTACTGTCATTTTTGCAGTGCTTATGTAAATTTGACTCAGAAAAGTAGAAGGGTAATTAAAAACTGATTGCCTTAATATCACCACAACGTCAAGTGATCTCCTTGTGACGCACAAGCCAGGTTCTTGCTGCTAACGCGAACCCCAAAGGAAAGCTTAACGAATATTGTGAGATTCCCAAATTCTTGTTACGGGATTTCCAGGAGATAACCACCTCATTTTCTTTGGCTAGTCTGAAAGAAGCGATTTTAGTACAAGTTGGAGGAACTCCTCAATATCAACATCTCAATATCAATATCCATAAAAAGCTGAGATGTTGATATTGGGGAAGTTTCTCTCTGAATTTATAATCTTCGGTTTGCTATAGAAAACTTCTGAGGCAGCATTCTTTCCACAATCAAGAGGTATCCTCTAAATGACTCAGCATTTTTGCTTCAATACAGAAAAATGGTGTCTACAATGTTCTCTGCTCTAAAGTCACTTCGTCAAGCATACAGGCTCCCAGTTTTAACCTGGTTACTATTTGACACTGCTCCCATTGCATTCTAACAGGTTGCCTTATCACTGAGGAAACCTAAGGCCAGTTAACTAACCACAACCATCTGTTAACTGATGAAGCTGTCCTCAAAGGAATCTTTTCGTGCGGATATGACCTTCTGATTGTAAGGAACATAGGTGACTATGTTCCACAGGTACTCTCATTTTGGCAGTAATTATATGAATTTTACCAAAGAAGGTAGAAGTGTAACAAAATTAAGAACCATAAGAAAAGGAAATCAAGATCTACCTTTGATGCCCTTAGGCCTGTCTCTTGAGTGTCACATGTATAGTTAGGGTATTCTTATAAATATCATAAGATTCCTGAATACTAGTTACAAGATTTCCAGTTGGCTTCCACCTCACTTTTATCTGCTAGGCTAAAACAACCCTTTGAGGAACATGTTGAAAGAATTGCCTCAATATCAATACCTCAGTTTAATTATCATGCTGCTTAAACCAGTCCCTCAGAATTTGTAGTCTGAGGTGTGCTATAGAGGAATTCTGAGGCAGACGTTCTTTCTGCCATGAAGTAAATTCACAACGACTCAGCATTTTTGCTATAGCAGAAAAAATGGCCAGTTTTAACCACTCTAAAGTAGCTTTGTCATAGAGACACAGTCTACAATTTCTAATGCGGTTAAGGTGTGACCACTGTACCAAGGCCTTCAAGCATTTTAGCTGACCACAGATGAAACCTCAACATATTTAAATAATGACAAATGTGGTAGCCTATGCTGCTGCGCTCAAGAAAGTCTTGTAAAGAAGTAATGGAATTTCAAATGAAAAGATGTTCAGTGGCTATGTTACACAGGTACTCTCATTTCGCAGTTCTTATATAAATTTTACCAGAAAAAGGGAAACAGTAACTATAACCTGAGCGGCACACAATCGACCCAATATCAGGTTATGATATGCCAGTGATAAACAGGCCCATCCCTTGTTGGTCACATGAATCCAGAGGGAAAGCCTCATGAATATCTCAAGATTCCCAAATTCTTGTTACGAGATTTCCAGGAGATAACTACCTCATCTTCTTTGACTCATCTAAAAGAAGCATTTTCAGTACAAGTTGAAGAGACTGCCTCAATGTCAAAATCTGAGCATTTTTTCTATGTTTTTAAGCCAGTCCCTCTTAGAATTTGTAGTCTGGGGTTTGCTCTTGAGAATTCTAAGGCAGCCATTCTTTCCATCAAAAGGTTTTCTCAAAATGACTCAGCATTTTCATACCATATAGTGACATGGCAGCTCATGATTCCATATCTATCCGCTTCCTCATAGTACACTCAACCTCAAATGATCAATGCGACCGATGTGTGAGCGCCACCTCCACTGTCATAAAGCAATTTTCCTGACAACATACAAAACTTGCAATAAATTCAGATTCATTGCGTGCAATACTGCTGACCTCAAATACGATGTGTAATGTGGACATGATATCCGTTAGGTGTTCAGTAAGGAGGTTGACTCAGTGACTTGCTATTTCATGCATTCAAATGTTTCCTCAATGATAATGTGAGGTTTCTCAAGTGATAAGCACTCTTCATTACAAGAGGAGCACTAGATCATCCACATCTCCCTGAGTTTCATGAAGTTCATTATCTGCATGAATATTTGTTTTCCACAGCCAGTCACATGATTCTGTTGTGACTCCCTTTGGCCCATACTCTCAAAACTAACACTGTCTACATTTGGACAGATTAGGCTAAGGATCTAGTAACACTATCAACAACCGAGACCCTGTGACATAAACTATGTGCGGTGGACGTCCCAAATATCAAATTGTCAACTGGTAACACAATTAATAGAGACTTCTCTTCAGTTGTCAGTATTGTCCTCCCTTCAAATAATGGTGACTGGAGACCCAGCTTAATTACACAAAGCCGGTTTCTTTCTAACAACAGTACAATGGAACCCTGGTCGAAAGACAAAAGCGTGCCCGCATTGAAAATTATAATACTGAAGACATTAAACCACAAGGCTGGACACTCCTGTGGTAAGAATACCTTTTATAAAGAAGTAGATCTTTGGTTTCATGCATGGACATTCTGTTTGGAGTGAGAGTGATGACTTGATTCCTGGTCCAGTTCTTCACCTATACCAGGAAGTAGAGTAGAGACCTGGAGTTTCAGCATTTCTTCTTTTCATGAAGAGACTGAATTGATTACCTAGGCGCATAGTTCTAATCCTGTCTTCCCTAAATGAAAATTGTGTGGTGTACTAGGCTCACATCAGTAAGCCTGTATTTATCAAGGGAAACTAGAATAAAGACTTAGTTCTGTGACATCAAGCCTGGCCTATCCTCACAGGAATTAGATTACAGGCCCTGGTACCAAAGTTGAAAACCTCCAATTTAGAAGAGACTAGAGGAAATAACGACTTTAACTATACCAAGGAATCCACTGTTAACAGTGAGGCATGGGAGTACATGACCCAGAAACAAACCTGGCACCGCGGAACAAAAAAAATCATAAAGGCCTCCATTCACACCAGCAACACTCTCTTCTCTCGTAAGTATGTGGATTGGTGGCACGGGACCAAGGCATAAAACATGACTTTTTGTAACAAAAAGCAGAAAAAACTGGAATGGAAAGCACTAAGCTTGTTAGCTCTAAAAGAGCGTAAGAGTATAGTATCTCAACCTAGGTTCTAGTCTCCGGCCTGCATTACTATTTAGGAACCAGTGTTCTGACCTTAGTTTGCAGTTCTATTCCCTGCGAAATTAAGCCATAGCATTTCTCCTGACTTTTCCCGACATAGACTGAAGGATTGACGTAAGCTCACAGGTCCAAGACTGTTCTCTGTGAACAAATGTTGGCTAGAGCCCTAGTCTCACAGCAATGCCTACTTTATGGGAAAAAAAAATAGAACTGATAATTGAAAAATGCACCAAGCCTTAAGCACCTAAATTGAATTAGTTGCGAGCCCCAGGCCACAATGTCCAGACCATCCACTAGGTAAAGTCAAGTCTGAAGATCTAGACCCACTCACCCAGCTTGGCACCTGCTACCAGAAACTATTGTGGATACATTTGCTTGCAGAACCAAACTGTCATCTCCTAGGAGAGGGAAAAATAGATGACTTGGAGCTTAGTTCCAGATGGTCCTCTTTTTTAAGCATTTATGATAAAAATTCAGCCGATTTATATTAACTGTGTTTCTTAACAGGGCATTCAGCCCTATCTGGTCCTATATAACCACTTTTGCTTAATGACAATTATTAAAATGTGATCATATCTTATAGCACCATGCCTTTCCAAAGTTGAGAAAAGATACTATGTTCAAACAAACAAACAAACAAACAAACAAAAAACCTAGCACAAAGCTGGATTTTTTCTTTATAGAACTTGATTGGGGAACTTGAAAGCATAGCTAGGCCTTGCTTCTATTTCCAGGATGTAGAGTGGAGACCTTGGACAACAGAATGTATCCTAACTTTACTTAACAGATACTTAGGTAGAGGAGTTGTCACATAGTAAGAAGACTTACTTGTAGGGGAAAAAAAGTGTCAATAGAATTCTATGACCCAGGACCCAGTCCACTTCTGGATCTATGGTATGAAACTCAGGGAGATGGGGATAATCTAGTGTTCTTTTTATAATGTGGAGTGCATGTCACTTGACAACATCCACATTATTACTGAGACATTTGAATCCGTGAAACAGAAAGTGTCTGAGTCAGCCTCCTTACCGACCAATGATCTAATGTTTTGTTCACATTAAAAATTTTAGTTGAGGTCAAAGGTAGATGCGTGCAGTCAATGAATCTTAATTCATTTTAGGTTTTGTGAATTTGTCAGGAAAATTGCTTTATGGCAGTGGAAGTAGCATTCGCACATTAGATGCGTAGATAATTTGAGCATCAGTGTACTATGATGAAGCAAATGGATAGCCATGAAAACACGGCTGCCATTTTTCTGTATTATAGGTAAATGCTGAATCCTTGTGAGAAAACATTTTGATGTCATGACTTCATGAGAAGAAATACTTGAGCACAGTGAAATAGGCTACCGTTTTTTCAGTTTATGCCAGGGAGAGTCAGAAGTAATGCCCTGGGCTATTTTCTCAGAGCTACATTCCAAACACAGGGGTAAATAATTGAACTACAAACCAAGGTCAGCACACTGGTTCTGAATTAGAAATGCAGCCTGTGTAGACAGGTTCCTAGGTCTTGAGATCAGACTCTCTTCCATGAGGACAGGCTTAATCTGAGGGTTAAGTTCTCCATCTACTAGTTTTCATAGAGTACAGGCTTAGTGCCTTGAGTCCCAGTCTCCTTTTAATTTTTGTCAGGAAAAAACAGGCATTCTTCCTTGTGCCCATGTTACCAATCCACATACTCAGAAGGAAGATAATGTAGTTATTCCTTTGTAGTGAAGAGTTCATATAACTTGAGAAAATTCTATAAACAGTGAAAAATCATTAGTATTAGTGGAACAGATGGTGGCCTAGATGGTTTCCGAACTGACATCCAATCGAATATTAGGTCCACATTACAAATCTTACTTGAGGTCAAGGGTATGTGGTGGCATTCGATGATATTTAACTCAGCTCTGGTTTTGTCCATTAGTCAGGAAACTGCCTTACGGCCGTGGAAGTGTTACTTGTACATTGGTTGCGTTGATAATTGAGGCAGAGTGCGCTGCGAAGAAGCAATAGGATAGGGTTAGAAACAATAGCCACCATTTTGCTGTATTGTAGGGAAGAAGATGAGTCATTGTGAGGTTAGTTTTTCATGGTGGAGAAAATGGCTGCCTCAAAATTTCTCTATAGGAAAACTCAGACTAAAAATACTAAGAGGGTTGGGCGACAACACTGTGGCAAGTAAACTGAGGTACTGATATTGGAGTTGTTCCTTCAACGTGTTAGAAAAAGGGTTTTTTAGCCTAGCAGATAAAAGTGCAGCGGTAGCCACCTGGAAATCTCATAACAAGAATTTAAAAATATTGCAATGTTCACGAGTATTTTCTCAGGACACATGTGGCCCTCAAGAGACAGGCCTGAGGACACCAAAGGAAAATCATGTTACATTGGGGTGATGGTATGGATCTCAGTTTTTAGGTACCCTTCTACTTTCTTAGGTAAAATTCACATAAGTACTGCAAAAAGCAGAGTACTCTTACAACATAGCCACCGAACATCTTTTCGGTCAAAATTTTGTGACTGAATTACAAAATGTGCTTGAGCGCAGCAGTATAAGCTATTGAACGTGTCCTTATTTAAGTATCCTGAGGTTTCTTCTAGGGCAACTAGCATGCTGAAGGCATTGGTGCAGTGTTTGCACCCTAACGTGTTAAAAATTGCAGGCTGAGACTCAATGACAAAGCTACTTTAGAGTGGTGAAAACTTTTGGCACCATTTTTTCTGCATTGTAGCAAAAATGCTGCATCATTGTGATAATCACTCTTAATAGCTTCAGGTGGAACTTCCAAACTATTATTAATTGTGAAACTGAGGCCACTACTGCAGAGAGGAATTTGCTTAATGGTCAATGCATCGATGCTGACAAACTGAAAATAAGAGCTTATGAGAGGTGTTTTGATTACACTTGGTTGAGAATATTGGAAGAGAAATAAGGTGGAAATCGCCTGAAAATCAAGTATCAATCACTGGGGACTCAAGTGGATGTCAAGTGAACACCTGGTGTGATTCACATGGGGATTCAGGAAGTTCGTGTAAGAAACTGGTGTCTAGCAGGTGACTAGTCTTGTTGCTGAGGGCTTAGGTTGTTCCTTTATTTCTTAGAATAAAACAGGCTTCAGAGTGTGAAACAGTGTCAGTAAAGTTTAAATTTTAAATGAGTTTAGCATCATGTTGTGTTTTCCAGCATCCACCCAACTTACTCTAGTTTGAGCAAAGGTCTGGTTCTAGGGCCATGGACTTTCATAGACTTTTTTTTATTTGTTTACCAAGAAGGTCCTGTTACCATGTGCCAAGTCCCCCATGTAAGGATTCATTCAGTTCTCTTAGGTTAGATTCTGTTGACTGTGATGTCCACTCTACTTCCTCGAAATAGGAGCAATGATTGGCTGCTTTCAAGCTCCCCAATTGATTTCTTTATGAGGCTTAGTGCTCATATTCTTAGTGTCCACACTATCATCTATTACCAGGGGAAAGGCTTGGGGCTGTAACACATAGTTACCTTTCAAAAATTTCAAAAAGAAAAACAGTAAATGCTCTCAAGGTGGAAAGTCCTTGAGCTGAGCGCCAAATCCTCCATTCATCTTCTTCCTAGGACATGACAGCTTTGTTCTGTAGGACAAAGGATCCACAGGTTTCTCTGGTAGCAGGGGCAAGGCTGGGTGTCTGTGGGCCTAGGTTCTCATACTGGACACTGTTACCAGTTTGATGGTCTTGACTTTGTGAATCTGTGGCTTTAATTAGTTCTTTAATTAGTTCCAGGATTGGCGCAGATTTCTACAGTCTGCATTCTAATATTTTTTCCATTAAGAAGGCTTTTGCTGTGAGCCTAGGACTCCAGGCAACATTTGTTCTGAGAGGACAGGCTTGTACTGTGAACTTATGCCACCCTTTCCATTTATATAGGGGAGAGACAGAAGGAATACAGTGGACTATTTTCTCAGATATACATCCTGAAAATAGGTGTAGAGTTTTGAACTACAAATCAAGGTCAGCACCCTGGTTCTGAATTAGAATGCAGCCAGGAGACAAGGTTTTAGGTCTTGAGTAAGACTCTCTTCTGTGAGTCGGGCTGGATCTGTGGGTTAAATTCTCCATATACTAGTTTTCATAGAAGACAGACTTCGTGTCTTGGATCCCAGTCTCCTTTCTAATGTTTGTCAGGAAAAAAACAGGCTTTGTTCCTTGATTCCATGTCACCAATCCACATTCTCACAAAGGAAAATAATGTAGTTATTTCTTTGTAGTGACAAGCTCATATTACTTGAGAAAATTCACACAAAAAGTGAAAACCCATTAGTATGATGAAATAGAAGTTGTCTGAGACAAATTCCAAACACAAATTCAATGAAATATCTTGTCCACATTACAAATTTTTCTTGAGGTCAAGGGTATGTGGAGGAAGTCAATGATATATAACTCACCCCTGTTAGTCATTAAACTGCCTTATGGCCATGCAAGTGTTAGTCACACATTGGCGGCATTGATGATTGAGGTCGAGTGTGCTGTGAGGAAGTGACAGGATAGGGGTGGAAACAAAAGCTGCCATTTTGCTGTATTTTAGGGAAAATGCTGAGTCATTGAGAGGTTACTTCTTCATGGAAAAATGAACGACGGCCTCAGAATTTTTCTGTAGCAAAGCTCAGACTGTAAATTCTAAGAGGGACTTGCTTAACTAACATGGCAAGCAAACTGAGATATTGATATTGACGCTGTTCCTCCAACATGTTCAGAAAAGGTTTGTTTTAGCCAAGCAGAGAAAAGAGAGGTGGAAAGCACACGAAAATTTTGTAGCAAGATTTAATGAATCTCGTGATATTCACGCGGTTTTCCCCTTGATACACATGACCCTTAAGAGAAAGGCCTTAGGGGATAACAGGGAGGTCACATGACATTGGAGTGATGGTATGGCTTGGTTTTTAGTTGCTATTATATCCTTTCTGGTAAAATTCACATAAGCACTGTGAAAATGAGAGTACCTGTGTACCATAGCCACCTACCTGAATTTTTATCCAAAGGGCATGTCTGCATGAGAAGATTCTTTTGAGGACAGCTGCAAGGCTAACAGATAATTGTGATTAATTAACTGCTTTAGGTTTTGTCAGTCTAAAGGTAACCTATTTAAATGCAATGGGAACATTGTCAAACAGTAACCGCGTTCAAATTTGGTTTCTTCTGCTTGACCTAGGTATTTTAGAGAGGTGGGAATTTTAGACACCATTTTTCTGTATTGTAGTAAAAATGCTGAGTCATTATAAGGCTACCTCTTGAATGCAGAAGGAATGACTGTCTCAGAATTTTTCTGTAGCAAACCTGAGACTACAAATACTGAGAGGGACTGGCTTAAGCATCATGAAGAGAAAGCTGAGAATATGATATTGAGGCATTCCCTTCACTTGTACTGAAAAGGCTTTTTTTAGACTAGCCAACAAAAATGTGGTAATCATCTCCTGGAAGTCTCGTAACAAGAATTTGGGAATCTCACAATATTCATAAAGCTTTCCTTTGGGATTCACGTGACCATCAAGAGACCTGCTTGTGCATCACAGGGAGATCACCTGACATTGGCGTGCTTTTATGGAGATCAATTTTTAATTGCCTTTCTACTTTTCATGGTCAAATTCACATAAGCACTGAGAAAATGACATCTGTGTAACATAGCCATTTACCTCTTTTTCAAGCAAAATGTCACCTGTGCATTATGTGACTTGCTGGAAGACTGCGGCATACACTAACACACTTATATTTAGTTAACTACCCTGAGGTTTTATCTGTGGTCAGATATCCTACTGGAATGTAATAGGTGTGGTGGCCACACATAAACCGTGCCGAAATTTGGAGGCTGGGTCTCCTTACAAAGCTACTTTTGAAAGGTGATAACTGTAGACACTATTTTGCTATATATTAGAAAAATGTTGGGTCATTTTTAGCAATAATTTTAACAGCTTCAGTGGGCCACCAGCACTATTTTTACAAGTGGAACTTTGGTCTATACTCTTGATAAGAAATTGCTTAAAGGCCAATGCCTCAATGTTGAAAAATTGAGACTATGAGGTTATGAGACATGTTTTGAAAACATTTGTTTTAGGATAGGGGAAAAGGAATAAGGTGGAAATCACCTGAAAAGGTCATGTAGTAATCACCAGGGAATCCTTGGACATCAAGTAAATGCCTGGCAAGATTCACCTTTTGATCAAGGAAGACCCTGCAAAAGCCTGTTTTCTACCAAGTGACTAATTTTTTATTCCTGAGGCTGTGGGTTTTCCCCTTACTTCTTAGACCGAATCAAGTTTTAGTCTGTGAAAAGTTCAGCTCTAGAATGTACATTGTAAATGAGACTGGCATTGTATTGTGCTTTTCAAACAACACCCAACTTATCATAGATCCAGTAGGGGACCGGGTCCAGGGCCATGAAATTCCATTGAGTTTTTTCTACCATATAGTTCTTGTTACTGTGTGACAACTCCTCTACCTAAGTATCTGTTAAGTAAAGTTAGGATACATTGCATTGGCCAAGGTCTCCACTCGACATCCTGGAAATAGGAGCAATGCATGGCCGTGCTTGCATGCTCCCCAATCGAGTTCCATAAATAAAAGTTCAGGCTTTGTCCTAGGATTCTTAGTGACCACAGTACCTTCTCTTAACTTTGGAAAGGCATGGTGTTGTAAATTATGATCACCTTAAATAATTGTCAACATGAAAAATAGTGAATGGGTAGCCATGGGAACATTAGCTGCAATTTATCTGTATTGTAGGAAAATACTGAGTCATTGTGAGAAAACTTTTTGATGGCAGAGAGAACAGCTGCCTTAGGATTTCTCTACAGCTAACCTCAGACTACAAATTCTGAGAGGGACTATGTTAACCACCATGGAAAGAAATATTAGATATTAACATTGAGGCAGTCCTTAAAACATGTACAGAAAATGCACGTTTGCCTTGCAAAGGGAAATGGGGTGGAAGTCACTTGGAAATTCTGTAAAAAGAATTACAGAATACAGAGATATTCATAAGAATTTTTCTACGGATTCAGGTGACCAGCAGGAAATGGGCCTGATGATCACTGTTATATTACTTGACATTGGGTTGATGGTGTGCTCTCAATTTTTATTACTCTTTTACATTTTTTGGTCAAATTCACATAAGCAAATGCAAAAATGAGAGTATCTGTGTAACATTTTCACTGAACATCTTTTCAATCGAAATGTCATGACTTCATTACAAGATTGGCTTGAGCTAGTGGAATAGGATACCATACCTGTCATTATTTAATTACCCTAAGGTTTCTTCTGTGGTGAGCTAAATGCTTGAAAGCATTGGTGCAGTAGTTACACCTTCACTGCGTTTAAAATTGTTTAAAATTGTAGGCTGAGTGTCAATGACAAAGCTACTTTAAAGCGGTGAAAGTGGCGGCACCATTTTTCTGTATTGTAGCAATAATACGGAGTCATTGTGAGCATAACTCTTAACACATTAGGTGTGACTTCCACACTATGATTGAATGAGGACATGAGGCACCCTTTGTGAAGAGGAAATTGCTTAATGGTCAATGCATCAATGCTGAAAAACTGAAAATAAAAGCTTAGAGATGTGTTTTGATTACACTTGGTTGAGAATATAGGAAGAGGAATAAGGTTGAGGTCAACTGAAAATCAAATAGCAATCATAGGGACTCAAGCAGAGGTCAGGTGAACATCTGGCACTATTCACACTGAAATCAAGGAAGATTAAGGCAAAACTTGTGATTATCGTGACATTCCCTAATTTTTGCTATGAGATCTTCAGTGGTTTTCACCTTACTTTTTCCTGCTAGCCTAAAACAAGCCTTTTCAGAACACGTTGATGGATCTATCTCAGTATCAAGACCTCAGTTTATTTGCCATGGTGGTGAAACCAGTCCCTCTTGGAAGTTTGAGGTTTGCTATAAAGAAATTCTGAGGCAGCCATTCTTTCCACCATGAAGAAGTAACCTCACAATGACTCAGCATTTTTTCCAATACAGCAAAAGAGTGGCAATTTTTTCCACCTTTCAAAAGTACTTTGAAATGAGACACAGCCTCCAAATTTCAATGTGGTTTATGGGCGACCACTGCACCAATTACATTCAAGAGAATATCTCGCCAAATATGAGATCTCAGGGAATTTAAATACAAGTGTATTAGCATATGCCACTGCATTGAATCAAGTTTATAATGCACAAGTGGCATTTTGATTAAAAGGCGGGTAAATGGCGATCTTACACAGGTACTGTCATTTTCACAGTGCTTCTGTGAATTTGACCAAGAAAAATGAAAGGGTAACTAAAAACTGAGTGACCATCATCACTCCAATGTGAGGCAATCTCCCTGTGATGCACAAGCCATTATTTTGCTGGTCATATGAAACCCGAGTAAAAGTCTCATTAATATCGTGAGATTCCCAATTCATGTTACGATTTTTCCAAGAGATGACCATCTCATTTTTTTAGGCTAGCCTCGAAGTAGTGTTTTTAGTACAAGTTGATGGGACTACCTCAATGTCAAAATCCCAGCTTTCTTTCCATGGCTGTTAAGCTAGTCCCTCTCAGGATTATAGTCTTAAATTTGCTATAGAGGAATTCTGAGGCAGCCATTCTTTCTGCAATTAAGAGGTATCCTCATAATTACTAAGCATTTTCTACAACACAAAAAAATGGCCCCGAAACTTTTCTCTGTTTTAAAGCACCTTAGTAAATCAGACAGACTCCAAAATTTAACGCGCCTAACGTTCGTCACCGGTCCCATTGCATTTCAACAGGTTGCCTTATCACCGACAAAACCTAAGGCTTGTTAACTAATCACAATCATCTGTTAGGCTTTAGGACTGTCCTCAAAAGAATCTTCTAATGCAGGCATAACCTTTCGATTGATAGGCGTGTAGGAGGCTATGTTACACAGGTACTCTCATTTTCACTGTACTTATGAGAATTTTACCAAAGAAAGTAAAAGGGTAACCAAAAACTGAGAGCCATCCATCTTCCCAGTGGCACGTGATTTCCTTCTGATGCCCTCAGGCCTGTCTCTTGTGGGTCAGGTGTATCCTGAGGGAAACTCCTGAATATAGTGAGATTACCTAATATTTGCTACGAGATTTCTGGATGGCTTCCACCTCACTCTTCTCTACTAGGCTAAAGCAAGCCTTTTGAGAACATATTGAAAGAACAGTCTCAATATCAAGACCATAGTTTATATGCCTTGATGGTTAAGCCAGATGCTCTTAGTATTTGTAATGAGGTTTACTAGAGAGAAATTCTGAGGCAGTTGTTCTTCCATGAAGAAGTAACCTCAAAATGACTCAGCATTTTCCCTTAAATACAGCAAAATGTCAAGTGTTATTTGCATTCGTATTTAGTTGCTTCATCACAGCACACTCAGCCTCAAATATCAATGCTGCCATTGTGCGATTAACATTTCCACAGCCGTAAGGCAGTCGCCTAAGAGACAAAACTAGAAGTGAGTTAGATATCATTGACTGCTTTTACATAACCTTGCCCTTGAGTTAGATTTTCAATGTGAACATGATATTTGATAGTATGTCAGTTCGGAATTCATCTTAGCCACATTCTTTTCCATGCACACCAATGATTTTTCACTGTTTATGTGTATTTTCTCAAGTGATATGCACTCATAACTATAAAGAAATAACTGCATTATCTTCCCCTGTGAGAATGTGCATGGGTGACACTTGCCCAAGAAACAAAGCCTGTTTTTTTCTGACAAAAATTAGAAAGGAGACTGGGACACAAAGCACTAAACTTGTTCTCCATGAAAACTAGTAGGTGGAGAACTTAACTCACAGAGTCATCTTGTCCCCATGAAACTGTGACTTATCTTGAGACCAAAAAATAGTCTCTTGGCTGCATTTCTAATTTGGTACCAGTGTGCTAATCTTGGTTTGTAGCTCCAATCCCTACCCATATTGTCAGGATGTAGATGTAAGAAATTACCCCACGGCATTTCTTCTGACTCTCCCCTATATAAACTGAAAGGATGGCATAACCTCAAAGTTCCAAGTCTGTTCTCTGAGAACAAATGTTTCCTGGAGTCTACACCCACAGCAATAGCCTTCTTAATGGAAAAAAAAAATTAGTATGAAGATTGTGGAAATCTGCAATAAGCCTGGACATCCTACTAAGAACTAATTAAAGTCACAGGCTCACAATGTCAAAACTGTCCAATTAGAAAAAAGTCCAGTCTGAAGACCAAGGCCCACAAACACCCAGACTGGCCTTTGCCATCAGAAAGCCTTGTAGACACTTTGGCCAAGAGAATCAAGCTGTTGTCTCCTAAAAAAGGAAGAATAGGGGACTCAGTGCTCAGCTCTAAAACTTTCCGCAGTAAAAGCATTTAAAATAAAAATTGGGCCAATGACACGAACCCTGTGTCATATTCACATAAAATTCAATACAATCTTATCCCAGGTCACTGATTTTCCTTTTTGAAAATTTTTGAAAGCACCATGTGTTACACCACGAATCTTTTCCTCCTGTAAGAGAAGGTAGTGTGTGCACTAAGCAAATGAGCAAAAATCCTGAACTTTTTTGTAAAAAAATTTTATTTGGGGTCTTAGAAGCATGGTTGAGCATTGTTTCTATTTCCAGAAAGCAGAGTGGTGACTCTGGTCTACAGAATCTAGCCTAACTTAACTAAACAGATCCTAAAGTGGAGATCTTGGGACATGTTATGAAGAGCTTTTTGGTTAAAAAATTAAAGAGTCTGTTAAAGTCCAAGGCCCTAGAACCAGACATTTGCTCAAACTAGAGTAAGTTGGGTAGATATTGGAAAACAGAACACGATGCTTGTCTCATTTAAAATATAAACTCCACTGCAAAGTGTATCACACTCTGAAGCATATTTTATTCTAAGAAATAAAATAAAAAGCTCTGCCCTCCGCCACAAGACTGGTAGACAGCAGATTCCTGCATGGTCTTCCTTTATCCCAATGTGAATCATGTGAGGTGTTCACTTGACCTTTGCTTGAGTCCCGAGTGAATGCTACTTGATTGTCAGGTGACTTCCACCTCATTCCTCTTCCTATGTTATTAACCAAGTATAATCAAAACACAACTCATATGCTCTCATTTCCAGCTTTTCAAGATTGATGCATTGGCTATTAAACAATTCTCTCTCGGCAGCAGTGGCCTCAGGTTTTCATCCAGTAGTACTGTGGATGACCCACCTGAAGCCTTAAAGTATTATGCGCACAATTACTCAGCATTTTCTTCACAATACAGAAAATGGCACCAACAGATTTACCACTCTAAAGTAGCCTTGTCTTTGACATTCAGCCTATAATTTTTAACATGGTTATGGTGCGACTGCCATACAAATGCCTTTAAGCATGTTAGCTGAATACTGAAGAAACCTCAGGGTAGTTAAATAATAAGTGTGGTAGCCTGTGCCGCTGTGCTCAAGCTAACCTTGTAATGAAGTCATGAAATTTCGAATGAAAGAATGCTCAGTGGCTATGTTACACAGGTACTCTCATTTTTGCAGTGCTTCTGTGAATTTGACCAAGAAATATAGAAGAATAGCTCAAAACTGAGCAACACACCATCAGCCAAATGTCAGATGATCTCCCTGTGATGCACAAGCCAGTATCTTACTCCTCTCGTGAATTCTGAGGGAAGGCCTCATGAACACTGCAAGATTCACAAATTCTTATTATGAGATTTCCAGCAGATAAACACCTCATTTTCCTTGGCTAGTTTAAAAGAAGGGTTTTTAGTACAAATTGAAGAGACAGTCTAAATGTCAAAAATTTCAGTTTTCTTTCAATGGTGGTTAAGCCAGTCTCTCTCAGGATTTGTAGACTGAGGTTTGCTATAGAGAAATTTTGAGGCAACCATTTTTTCTGCAATCAAGAGATATCCTCACAATGACTCAGCATTTTTGCTGGATTACAGAAATATGGCATCTATACTTTCCTTCACTCTAAAGTACCTTCATCAAACATACAGGCTCCAAATTTTAATGAGGTTAAAGATCAACAATACTCCCATTGCATTCAAACAGTCTGCCTTCTCATCAACGAAACCTAAGGCCAATTAACTAACCACAATTTTCTGTTAGCCTACATGCTCTACTGAAAAGAATCTTCTCATGTAGACATGACCTTAGATGAAAAACAGGAAGGTGGCTATGTAACTCAGGTACTCTCATTTTTCAAGTGTTTATGAGAATTTTAACAAAGAATGTAGAAGTGTAAATAAAAACTGAGAGCCATACCATCCTTTCACTGTCACGTGGTCTACCTCTGATGCTCTCAGGTTCATCTCTAGAGGGTCACGTATTTCCAAAGGGAAATTTTGTGAATATCCTGAGATTATTTAATTCTTGTTATGAGATTTCCAGGTGGCTTCCACCTCGCTTTTCTCTGCTGGGCTAAAACAAGTCTTTTCTAAACACGTTGAAGAAACAGCCTCAATATTAATACTTTAGTTTACTTTCCAAGGTGGTTAAGCCAGTCCCTTTTAGAATTTGTAGTTTGAGGTTTGCTATAGAGAAATTTTGAGGCAGCCACTCTTTTGCCATGAAAAAGTAACTTCACTATGACTCAGCATTTTCCATTTAATACAGCAAAAAGATGGCTATTGTTTCCACCTCTATCCAATTGCCTCCTCACAGCACACTCAGACTCAGTTGTCAACACTGTCAACGTGCAACTAACACTTCTGTGGCCATGGGCAATTTTCTAATAGACAAAACTGGAGGTGAGTTAAATATCATTGATTGCCTTTATTAGATTTGTAATGTGGACATGCTCTTTGATTGAATGTCAGTTTGGAATCCATCTCAGCCACCTTCTGTTCTATGCATACTAATGATATTTTACTGTTTATGTAAAGGTTCTCAAGTGATGTGCACTCCTGACTAGAAGGAAATAATCATGTTATCTTCCCTTCTAACGATTTGGATAGGTGACACAGTTCCAAAGAACACAGCCTGTTTTGTCCTGAAACAAATTAGAAAGAAGACTGAGATCCAAGGCACTAAGCCTGTCCTCTATAAAAACTAGTATATGGAGAACTTAACCCATAGAGCCAGGCTGTTCTCATGAAAGACAGTCTTATCTTGAGACTTTGGCCTTTATTTTCTGGCTGCATTTCTAACTCAAAACCAGTGTGCTGATCTTGGTTTGCAGTTGAAATGTCTACCACTATTTTCAAGATACAGATCTGAGAAAATAGACCACTGCATTTCTTATGACTCTTCTTGATATAAACTGAAAGCATGGCATAAGCCCATAATCCCACACCTCCCTGTTCTCTAAGATCAAATGTTACCTGGAGTCCTAGGCTCACAGCAAAAACCTTCCTAATGCAAAAAACATTAGAATGCACACTGCGGAAATCTGCACCAAACATGGATGTCCTAAAGAGAACTTTTTAAAGGCACAAGCTCACAACATCAGCATCATCAAATAGTTAACAAAGTCCAGTCTGAAGATGTAGGCCCACAAAGACCCATCCTGGCCCCTATTACCAGAAAAACCTGTGCCCTATGACCTACAGAACCCAGCTGTCATCTCCTAGGATGAGGAAGAATAGAGGACTCAGTGCTAGGCTCCAAGACTTTCCACATTGAAATGATTTACAATAGAAATTTGCCAATCCACCAACCTTGTGTCATATTAACAGGAAATTCAGTACAACCTTGTATCAGGTCACAGATTTTCCTTTTCAAAAATTTTTGAAATGTGACCATATGTTACAGCACCAAGCCTTTTCCCTGGTTAGAGAAGGTTGTTTATGCACTAAGCAACTGAACACAAAGCCTGAACTCTTTTGTAAGATGTGCGATTGGGGAGCTTGGAAGCATAGTCAAGCATTGCTCCGATATCCAGGAAATAAAGTGGAGAACCTGGTCCACAGAATCTAGCATAACTAAACAGATTCATACATGGGAAACTTGTAACACAGTAACAAACCTACCTGGTAGGGATAAAAAAAAAAAAAGGCGATGCAATATTATGGCCCAAGAACCAGTCCACTTCTAGATCTATGGTAAGTTGCTGGTGTTGGAAAAACACAACACAATGCCAGTCTCATTTACAAGGTACACTCTAGTGGGAAAAATTTTCACAGACTTAAACCTGATTCAATCTAAGAGGTAAGGGAAATCCTATGGTTACAGCAATAAACTAGTCACCTGGTAGATAACAAACTTGCAGGGACTTCCTTGGACCTCGGTGAATACTGCCAGGTGTTTACTTGATGTCCACATGTTCCCTGTTGATTACTACATGGCCTTCAGGTGATTTTCACCTTATTCACCTTCTACCTTAAAACAAATGTTCTTATAACATGACTCATAAACTCTTATTTTCAACTTTTGAACATTGAAGTATTGGCCTTTAAGTAATTTTTTAAGGAGTGTGTAGGAAAAATATGTGTATAAAAATAGTGCTGGTGATCCCTGAAGCTGTTAAGATTTATGCTCACAATGACCTAGCATTTTTGTTACTATACAGCAAAATAGTGCCTACAGTTTCCACCTTTCTAAAGTAGCCTTGTAATGAGATGCAGCCTCCAAATTTCAACAGGTTTAAGTTCTATCACTGCACCTATTACATTCAAGCAGGATATCTGCCACAGAAGAAACCTCAGGGTAGTTAACTAAATATAAGAGTATTACCCTATGCCGCTGTGTTCAAGCAAGTCCTGTAATGCACAGGTGACATTTCTATTGAAAGGCAGGTAAATAGCTATGTTACACATGTTAAATCATTTTCATAGTGCTTATCTTAATTTGACCAAGGAGAGTAGAAATGTAACTAAACACTGAGCAGCACACCATCAACCCAATATAAAATGATATACCAGTGATAATCAGGCCTGTTTATTGCTGGTCACATGAATCCCAAGTTATTGCCTCATGAATATCACGAGATTCCCTATTTCTTTTCATGAGATTTCCAGGTGATATCCACCTCATTTTCTTCTGCTAGGTAAAAATAAGCATTTTCAGTACATTTTTTAGGAAATACCTATATGTCTAATATTTCAGCTTTCTTTCCATGCTGGTTAACCCAGTCTGTCTCAGAATTTGTATTCAGAGGTTTGCTGTAGAGAAATTCTGAGGCAGCGGGTCTCCCCACAATCAAAAGTTTTTTTTCAGAATAACTAGCATATTCTTACAATACAGCAAAATGGCAGCTGTTTTCACAGCTATTCATTTGCTTCTTCATAGTACAATAACCTCAAATTATCAAAGAGATCAATGCACGAAAACCATCACCACTACCACAAAGCAGTTTTCCTGACACACAGACAAAACTGAAATGAAGTCAGACTTGTTAACTTTTTACATATACCGATGACCTCAACTAAAATTTGTAATGTAGATACAACATTCGATAGGAGGTCAGTAAGAAGAATGACTCAGCCACGTTCTGTTTCATGCATTCAAATGTTTTCTCAGTGATAATATGAATTAGAAGTGAGAGTGGTGACTTGGCTTGCTTGTCCAGTTCTTCACCTAATACTGGAGGATGAGCTGAAAACTCAAGTCAAAGAATTTCTTCTATCTTTTCCAAAAGAAGCTAAATTGATTACCAGGGCCCACTATACTAAGCCTCTTTCCCCTGAATTAAAATTGTGTAGTATAGTAGTTCCATAGCAACAAGCTTGTATTTATGCAAAAATAAATAAATAGATAGATAGATAGATGATAGATAAGAAAGAAGAAAGAAAGAAAGAAAGAAAGAAAGAGAAAAAAAAAGAAAGAAAACTAGAATAAAGACTTAATCTTGTGACATCAAGCCTGACCTCTCCTCACAGGAATTAGAGCACAGGCCCAGCTGCCAGAGTTGAAGACCATCCAATTTATAAGACACAAGATGAAATAATGACTTAAAGTACACTGAAGGTATTCATTATTAAAAACAAATCATAAGAAGTTCATGACTGACAAACAAACTTGGAATCACAGAACAAAAGAATCATAAAGGTCTTTGTTCCCAACAGCAACACTCTCTTCTATTATTAGGATGTGGATTGGTGGCACGGGCCCAAGGCACAAAGCTTGTCTATTCATTACTAAAAGTATAAAGGAAACTGGGATGCAAAGCACTAAGCCTGTCATCTCTGAAAATAAGTAGATAGGAGAACTTAACCCAAAGGTCAAGGCTCTCCTTATGTAAAAGAGCAGTATCTCAAGACCTAGCTCCTTGACTCATGCCTGTATTACTAATTACGAACCAGTGTTCTGACATTGCTTTGAAGTTCCTATTCCTTATCTTATTCTAGGAAGTAGAGCTGAGAAACTAGGCCACAGCATTTCTCCTGACTTTTCCTGACATAGATGGAAAGGATAATGTAAGCTCACAAATCCATGTCTATTCTCTTTGAACAAATATTGGCTGGAGCCCTAGGCTCACAACAATACCTTCTTTATGGAAGAAAACATAGAGCAGATAGTGGAAAAATGCACCAAGCCCAAAACACCTAAATTGAACTAGTTGACCACTCTAGACCCAAAATGACAAGACCATCCAATTGGTAACAAAGTCCGGTCTAAAGACTTAGAACAATCTTCCCAGCCTGTCCCCTGCCACCAGAAAATCTTGTGAAACCTTTGGCCTACAGAACCAAGCTGTCATCTCATAGGAGGTGGAAGAATGTATGACTAGGTGCACAGTTCTAGATGGTCCTCTTTGTTAAGCATTTATGATAAAAATTGGGCCAATGACAACCACCCTGTGTATCTTAACAGTACATTCAGCCAACCTGGCCTCACATCACCAGTTTTGCTTATTGACAATTATTAAAAGGTGACCACAACTTACAGCACCATGCCTCTCCCAAGTTAAGAGAAAGTACTGTGGACACTAAGAAATCTAGCACAAAACCTGGAATTTTCTTTATGGAACTCGATTGGGGAGCCACATATTGCTCCTATTTCTAGGATATACAGTAGAAACCTTGACCAACAGAATCCAGCCTAACTTTAATTTAAAGATACTTAAGTAGAGCAGCTTTCACACATTAACAAGACCTACTTGTTAAGAAAAAATAAGTCGATGGAATTCTATGGCCCAGGACCCAGTCCACTTCTGGATCTATGGTATGATACTCAGGGATATCAGGATGATCTAGTGCTTTCTTTGTAATGTAAAGTGCATATA
The DNA here is from genome assembly GCA_030015415.1 of Cynopterus sphinx. Lineage (NCBI taxonomy): Eukaryota > Metazoa > Chordata > Mammalia > Chiroptera > Pteropodidae > Cynopterus > Cynopterus sphinx. The sequence goes on along the minus strand of CM057390.1, from coordinate 34,337,920 downwards.
ACTTGAGAACTTGCACATTATCACTGTGACACTATTTGAGTGTCTGAAATAGAATGTGGCTGAGGTGATTTCATCAAAGCTGAAATCATCAAAGGTGATTTCTTTTGCCCAACAGAGGAAATCAGGTGGAAATTACCTGTAATTCTCAAAAAAAGAATTAGGGAAACTTGTGATATTCATGAGGCTTAATCTCATGATTCATGTGATCAGCAAGAAATGAGCCAGATTATCAATGGTCTATTACATGACATTGGGTTGATGGTGTGCTGCTCAGTTTTTAGTTATCCTTCTACATTTCTTGGTCAGTTTCACATAAGCACTACAAAAATGAGAGTATCTGTGTAACATAGCCACCGAACATCCTTTCAATTGAAATTTCATGACTTCATTACAAGACTTGCTTGAGAGCAACAGCATAGGCTACCACATTTAAATCTCATTAAAAATTGTAGGCTGAGTCTCAGTGACAAAGCAACTTTAGACCGGTGAAAACTGTGGGTGCCATTTTTCTGTATTGTCACACAAATTCTGAATCATTGTGAGCATAACTTAATAGCTTCAGGTATGACTTTCATACTATTATTGAATGCAGACCTGAGGCCCCTACTACTGAGAAGGAATTGCAAAATGGACAATACATCAATACTGAAAAACTGAAAATAAGAACTTATGAAACATGTTTTGATTATACTTGGATGAGAATATAAGAAGAAGAATAAGGTGGAAGTCACCTGAAAATCAAGTATCAATCACTAGGCACTCAAGTGGAGGTCAAGAGAAAACCTGGTGCAATTCACCTGAAGATCAAGGAAGACCAGGCAGGAATTTGATGTCTACCAGGTGACTATTCTTGTTGCTGAGGCAATAGGTTATTACTTTATTTCTTAGAATAAAACAGGCTTCAGAGTGCGAAATGGTTTAGAGTTTACATTTTAAATGAGACTAACATCGTGTTGTATTTTCCAACATCTACCCAACTTACTCTAGTTCAAGTGAAGGTATAGTTGTAGTGCCATGAATTTTGACAGACATTGATTAGTTTACCAAGAAGGTCTTGTTACAGTGTGCTAAGTCCCCCAAATAAGAATCTGTTCAGCATATTTAGGCTAGATTCTGTGGGCAGGGTCTTCAATCTACTACTAAAAATAAGAGCAATTCTTGACTGTGTTTCCAAGATCTCCAATCGACTTCCTTACAGAATAGTTTAGGCTTTGTGCTCAGTGTCTTAGTGCCCACACTACTTTCTCTTACCAGGGAAAAAGATTAGTGTTGTAACGCATGGCAAGCATTCCAAAATTTTTGAAAAGAAAAACTCAGTTATCTGGGACAAGCTTGTATTCAATTTTCTGTGAAGATGACACAGGGTTGGTGTCATCAGCCAATTTCTATCATAAATGCTTTTAAGGTAGAAAGTCTTGGAGCCGATCATGAAGTTCTCCATTCATTCACCTCCTAGGAGGATATAGCTTGGTTCTGTAGGCCAAAGGGTCTACAAGTTGTTCTGGAAGTTGAGGTTAGGCTGGCTGTTTGTGGGTCTAGGTCGTGAGACTTGACTTTGTTACCAATTGGATGGTCTTGACTTTGTGAGCCTGTGGCTTTAATTAGTTCTTTTTAGTAAATTCAGAATTGGTGCAGATCTCCATAGTCTGCATTCTAACGTTTTTCCATTGAGAAGGCTCTTTCTGTGAGTCTAGAACTCCAGGGAACATTTGATCTCAGAAAACAGGCTTGGGACTGTGGGCTTATGCCACCTTTTCAGTTTATATAGGGTAGAATCAGAAGAACTGCAGTGGACTATTTTCTCAGATCTACATCCTGAAAATAGGGGTAGAGATTTGAAATACAAACCAAGATCAGCACATTGGCTCCTTATTAGAAATGCAGCCAGGAGAGAAGGTCCGAGATATTGAGATAAGATTCTCTTCCATGAGGACAGGCTTGCTCTGTGGGTTAAGTTCTCCATTTACTGGTTTTCAAATGAGACAGGCTTAGTTTCTTGGGTCCTAGTCTCTTTTCTAATTTTTGTCAGGAAAACACAGGCTTTGTTCTTTGGGCCCATGTCAACAGTCAATATCCTCAGAAGGGAAGATAATGTAGTTATCCCTTTGTAGTGATGAGTGCATATCACTTGAGAAAATTCACATAAATAGTGAAAAATTATTAGTGTGCATGGAACAGAAGGTGGCCCAGATGAATTCTGAACTGCCATCCAATTAAATATCATGTCCATATTACAGATCTTATTTTAGGTGAAGGGTATGTGGAGGCAGTCAATGATATTTAACTCACCTCTAGTTATGTTTGTCAGGAAATTGACCTATGGAAGTGTTAGTTACACATTGGCAGCTTTGAAAATTAATGCTGAGTGTGTGGTGAGGAAGCGACTGGATAGAGGTGAAAACAATAGCTGCCATTTTGCTGTATTGTAGGGAAAATGTTGAGTCATTGTGAGGTTATTTCTTCATGTCTGAAAGATCGGCTACCTCTAAAATAGGTTCTGAAAATGCTTGTTTTTGCTGAGCAAAGGAAAAGAAGGTGGAAGTCACCTGGAAATCTCATAAAGAGAATTATGAAATCATATGACATTCATGACGCTTTATTTCAGGATTCACGTGACCACAAAGAAACGCGCCTTATGATCGCTGGTATATCTCTTGACATTGTGTTGATGGTGTGCTGCTCAGTTTTTAGGTACCCTTCTACATTTCTTGGAAAATCCACATAAGCACTACAAAAGTGAGAGTACCTTTGTAACATAGCCACCAAACATTCTTTCCATTGAAATTTCATGACTTTATTACAAGACTTATTTGAGCAAGGGACATAGGCTACCATATTTCTCATTATTTAACCACTGTGAGGTTTCTTCTGTGGTCAGCTAATGTGCTTGAAGGCCTTGATGCAGTGGTTGAACCTTAACCACATTAAAAATTGTAGGCTGGATCTCAACAAAAAAGCTGCTTTAGAACAGAGAAAACTATTTATGCCATTGTTCTGTATTGTAGTAAAACTTATGAATCATTGTAAACATAACTCTTTATGGCTTCAGGTGTGACTTCCAGACTGTAATTGAGTGCAGACCTGAGGCCACTACTATGGAGAGGGTATTATTGCTTAATGGCTATTGCATCAATGCTGAAAAACTGAAAATAAGGGCTTACGAGATGTGTTTTAATTACACTTGGTTGAGAATATAGGAAGAGAAATAAGGTTGAAGTCAACTTAAAAATCAAGTAGCAATCACTAGGGACTTAAGAGGAAGACAAGTGGATACCTGGTGCGATTCACATTGACATCAAGAAATATTGAGATAAAACTGATGAATATCGTGAGCTACCCTAATTTTTGCTATGAGATCTTCAGGTGGATTCCACCTCACTTTTTCTGCTAGGCTAAAACAAGCCTTTTCAGAACACATTGAAAGAACAGCCAAAACATCAATACCTCAGTTTATTTGTCATGGTTGTTAAGCCAGTCCTTCTTAGAATTTGGAGTCTCAGGTTTGCTATAAAAATAACCTGAGGAGGTCATTCTTTCTGCCATGAAGACATAACCTCACAATAAGTCAGCATTTTCCCTATAATACAGCATAATGGTGGCTATTGTTTCTACCTTTCAAAAGTAGCCTCATAATGAGACTCAGCCTCCAAATTATGAGGTGGTCTATGTGCGAGAACTGCACCTATTACATTCAAGCAGGATATTGGATCACAGATAAAACCTCAGGGTAGTTAAGTAAATATAACTGTATTAGCCTATACTCCTCTTTTAAGCAAGTCTTGTAATGCCCAGGTGACAATTTGATTGAAAGGTAGGTAAAAGGCTATTTAACACAGTTACTGTCATTTTCACAGTACTTATGTAAATTTGACCAAGGAAGGTAGAATGGTGACTAAAAACTAAGTGCCATACCATCATCCAAAGTTCTGGTGATCTCCCTGTGATGCACAAGCCAGTTTCTTGCTGGTCACTTGAATCCCGAGGGAAAGCCTCATAAATATCGCAAGATTCCCAATGTCTTGTTATGAGATTTCTAGGAGATGACCACATCATTTTCTTTGGCTAGCCTAAAAGAAGTGTTTTCAACTTTCTTCCATGGTGGTTAAGCCAGGACTCTCAGTATTTGTAAGCTGCTATAGAGGTTTACTGTAGAGAAATTCTGAGGCAGCCATTCTTTCCGCAATCAAGCGGTATCCTCACAATGTCTCAGAATTTTGTTACAATATAGAAAAATGGTGTCTTCACTTTCATCCCCTATAAAGTACTTTTGTCAGACAGGCTCCAAATTTTAACATGGTTAATGTTCTGCACTGCTCCCATTGCATTCCAACAGGTTGCCTTATCACCGAAGAAACCTAAGACCAGTTAAATAACCACAATTTTCTCTTTGCCTGCACCACTGTTCTCAAAAGAATCTTCTCATGCAAACATGACTTTTCATTGATATGCAGGTGTATTGTTATGTTACAGAGGTACTCTTATTTTCACAGTGCTTATATGAATTTTATTAAAGTAGGTAGAATGATAACTAAAAACTGAGAGCCATACCATCACCCCAATGTCACTTGATCTTCCTCTGATGCCCTCAGGCCTGTCGCTGGAGGGTCATGTGTATCCTGAGGGAAAACTCGTGAATATCGTGAGATTCTCTAATTGTTTTTATGAGATTTTCGGGTGGCTTCCACCTCCTTTTCCTCTAATAGTCAAAAATAAGCATTTTCACTACCCGTTTTAGGGGCTACCTCAATGTCAATATGTCCACATTCTTTCCATGGTGGTTAATCCAGCATCTCTGAGAATTTGTAGTGTGAGGTTTGCTGTAGAGAAACTTGAAGGCAGCCGTTCGTTCTATAATCAAAATGTTTTCTCACAATGACTTAGTATTTTCCTACAGTATAGTGCAGTGGTGGCTAATGATTCTATGGCCATCAATTTACTTCCTCATAGTACAGTCAACCTGAAATTATTAATGCGACCAATGTAGAAATGCCACCTCGGTCATAACACAGTTTTCCTGACAAACAGACAAAACATTAAATAAATACATGTTTATTAATTGTGTGTCTATACCATTGATCTCAACCAAGATTTGTAATGTGGACAGAATATTCAATAGGAGTTCAATAAAAGGATGACTCAATCACTTTATATTTCATGTATTCAAATATTTTCTCAGTGATAATGTGAATTTTCACAAGTGATATTCAATATTCATTACAAAGGGAGTATTATATCATTCCCATCTTTCTGAGTTTCATACAGTTCAGTATCTACATGAGCTTTTGTTTTTCAAGACCAGACACGTGATTCTCTCTTGACACCCTCTGGCCTATACTTCCAAATTTAACACTGTCTATATTTTGACAGACTAGGCTAAGGACCTACTAACACTACCAACATTCTATACTCTACGACAGAAACTATATGCAGTGCATGGCCCAAAGATCAAAGCTGTAAGCTAGTATCAAAAATAATGGAGACCTCTTTCACTTGACCGTATTTTCCTCCATTTAAATGATGATGACTGGAGACCCAGCTTAATTATACAAAGCTGGTTTCTTTCTAAAAACAATACAATGGAGCCCTGGTCTAATGAAAAAAGCATGTCTGTGTTGTAAATTATAATATTGGAGACGTTAAACCAAAAGGCCAGACTCTCCTTTGTTAAGAATATCTTTTTTGAAGAAGTAGATCTTTGGTTCAGGGCTGAACATTCTGAAAGGAGCGAGAGTGATGACTTGGCTTGTTGGTCCAATTCACCTTTTTCAGGAGGTCGAGCTGAGATCTCAAGTCTGCGCATTTCTTCTGTCTTTTCTAACAGACAGAAGATTACCTGGGCCCACTTCTCTAAGCCTGTCTTTTCTGAAGGATAATTGAGTGGTGTGCTATGCCCACATTAACAAGCCCATATTTATGTAAGGGAAACTAGAATAAAGACTTAGTCCTGTGACATCAAGCATGGCCTATTCTCACAGAAATTAGAGTATAGGCCCAGGCACCAAAGTTAAAGATCATCCATTTTACAAGAAAGTAGACGAAATAATGACTTAAATGACACTGAAAGTATCCACTGTTAACAGCAAGTCATGAAGAGTACACGACAAAAAAAAAACGGCATCACAGGGCAAAAAAAATAATAAAGGTTTTCGTTTGCACCAGCAACACTAAAATGATGTAGATTAGTGAACTTAACGCAAAGAGCAGGCTTGTCTTCCTGTAAGAGAATAGCATTTCGAGAACTAGGCCACTGTTTTCAGCCTGCGTTACTAATTTAGACACAGTGTTTGTGACATTTTGCAGTTTCAGTCCCTTTCTATACTCTCAATTTCTAGGATGTAGCTTTGACAAATTAGTCACTATCATTTCCCCTGATTTTTTCAGACATAGACTGAAGGAGTGGTGAAAAAATGTTGGCTGGAGTCCCTAGCTCACAGCAATACCTTCATTATGGAAGAAAAAATAGAACAGATAGTGGAAAAATGCACCAAGCCTGAAACACATAAAATGAACTAATTGATAGCCCCAGACCCACACATCAAGACTATCCAATTGGTAACAAAGTCCAGTCAGAAGACCTGGACCCAGCATGTCCCCTACTACCAGAAACTCTTGTGGATATTTTGCCTTACAGAACCAAGCTGTACTCTCCTTGGAGATAGAAGAATGGACAACTAAGTGCACAGATCAACATGGTCCTCTTTTTAAGCATTTACAACAGAAATTGGGCCAATGATACCAACACTGTGTATCTCAACAGTACATTAAGCCTAACCTGGTCTTACGTAACCAATTTTCCTTCTTGATATTTATTGAACAGTGACCATAACCTACAGCACCACGCCTTTCTCAAGTTAAGAGAAGGTACTGTGGACACCAAGAAGCCTAGCACAAAGCCTGGACTTTTCTTAATGGAACTTGATTGGGGAGCTTGGAAGCTCAGCCATACATTACCACTATTTTTAGCATGTGGAGTGGAGACCAAGGCCAAAAGAATCAAGCCTAACTTTACTTTACAAGTACTTAGGGAGAGAAATTGTCACACAATCTAATTGTTAGGAAAAAATGTTGATGGAATTCCATGGCCCAGGACCAAGTGGTGTTCGAGTGGTGTTTGAAAAACACAAGACAATGCCAGTCTCATTTCTAATTCAGAACCAGTGTGCTGACCTTGGTTTGTAGTTCAATTATTTACCCCTGTGTTTGGAATGTAGCTCTGAGAAAATAGCCCAGGGCATTACTTCTAATTCTCCCTGGTATAAACTGAAAAAACGGTAGCCTATTTCACTGTGCTCAAGTATTTCTTCTCATGAAGTCATGACATCAAAATGTTTTCTCACAAGGATTCAGCATTTACCTATAATACAGAAAAATGGCAGCCGTGTTTTCATGGCTATCCATTTGCTTCATCATAGTACACTGATGCTCAAATTATCTACGCATCTAATGTGCGAATGCTACTTCCACTGCCATAAAGCAATTTTCCTGACAAATTCACAAAACCTAAAATGAATTAAGATTCATTGACTGCACGCATCTACCTTTGACCTCAACTAAAATTTTTAATGTGAACAAAACATTAGATCATTGGTCGGTAAGGAGGCTGACTCAGACACTTTCTGTTTCACGGATTCAAATGTCTCAGTAATAATGTGGATGTTGTCAAGTGACATGCACTCCACATTATAAAAAGAACACTAGATTATCCCCATCTCCCTGAGTTTCATACCATAGATCCAGAAGTGGACTGGGTCCTGGGTCATAGAATTCTATTGACACTTTTTTTCCCCTACAAGTAAGTCTTCTTACTATGTGACAACTCCTCTACCTAAGTATCTGTTAAGTAAAGTTAGGATACATTCTGTTGTCCAAGGTCTCCACTCTACATCCTGGAAATAGAAGCAAGGCCTAGCTATGCTTTCAAGTTCCCCAATCAAGTTCTATAAAGAAAAAATCCAGCTTTGTGCTAGGTTTTTTGTTTGTTTGTTTGTTTGTTTGTTTGAACATAGTATCTTTTCTCAACTTTGGAAAGGCATGGTGCTATAAGATATGATCACATTTTAATAATTGTCATTAAGCAAAAGTGGTTATATAGGACCAGATAGGGCTGAATGCCCTGTTAAGAAACACAGTTAATATCGTCGGCTGAATTTTTATCATAAATGCTTAAAAAAGAGGACCATCTGGAACTAAGCTCCAAGTCATCTATTTTTCCCTCTCCTAGGAGATGACAGTTTGGTTCTGCAAGCAAATGTATCCACAATAGTTTCTGGTAGCAGGTGCCAAGCTGGGTGAGTGGGTCTAGATCTTCAGACTTGACTTTACCTAGTGGATGGTCTGGACATTGTGGCCTGGGGCTCGCAACTAATTCAATTTAGGTGCTTAAGGCTTGGTGCATTTTTCAATTATCAGTTCTATTTTTTTTTCCCATAAAGTAGGCATTGCTGTGAGACTAGGGCTCTAGCCAACATTTGTTCACAGAGAACAGTCTTGGACCTGTGAGCTTACGTCAATCCTTCAGTCTATGTCGGGAAAAGTCAGGAGAAATGCTATGGCTTAATTTCGCAGGGAATAGAACTGCAAACTAAGGTCAGAACACTGGTTCCTAAATAGTAATGCAGGCCGGAGACTAGAACCTAGGTTGAGATACTATACTCTTACGCTCTTTTAGAGCTAACAAGCTTAGTGCTTTCCATTCCAGTTTTTTCTGCTTTTTGTTACAAAAAGTCATGTTTTATGCCTTGGTCCCGTGCCACCAATCCACATACTTACGAGAGAAGAGAGTGTTGCTGGTGTGAATGGAGGCCTTTATGATTTTTTGTTCATTTGCCAGGTTTGTTTCTGGGTCATGTACTCCCATGCCTCACTGTTAACAGTGGATTCCTTGGTATAGTTAAAGTCGTTATTTCCTCTAGTCTCTTCTAAATTGGAGGTTTTCAACTTTGGTACCAGGGCCTGTAATCTAATTCCTGTGAGGATAGGCCAGGCTTGATGTCACAGAACTAAGTCTTTATTCTAGTTTCCCTTGATAAATACAGGCTTACTGATGTGAGCCTAGTACACCACACAATTTTCATTTAGGGAAGACAGGATTAGAACTATGCGCCTAGGTAATCAATTCAGTCTCTTCATGAAAAGAAGAAATGCTGAAACTCCAGGTCTCTACTCTACTTCCTGGTATAGGTGAAGAACTGGACCAGGAATCAAGTCATCACTCTCACTCCAAACAGAATGTCCATGCATGAAACCAAAGATCTACTTCTTTATAAAGGTATTCTTACCACAGGAGTGTCCAGCCTTGTGGTTTAATGTCTTCAGTATTATAATTTTCAATGCGGGCACGCTTTTGTCTTTCGACCAGGGTTCCATTGTACTGTTGTTAGAAAGAAACCGGCTTTGTGTAATTAAGCTGGGTCTCCAGTCACCATTATTTGAAGGGAGGACAATACTGACAACTGAAGAGAAGTCTCTATTAATTGTGTTACCAGTTGACAATTTGATATTTGGGACGTCCACCGCACATAGTTTATGTCACAGGGTCTCGGTTGTTGATAGTGTTACTAGATCCTTAGCCTAATCTGTCCAAATGTAGACAGTGTTAGTTTTGAGAGTATGGGCCAAAGGGAGTCACAACAGAATCATGTGACTGGCTGTGGAAAACAAATATTCATGCAGATAATGAACTTCATGAAACTCAGGGAGATGTGGATGATCTAGTGCTCCTCTTGTAATGAAGAGTGCTTATCACTTGAGAAACCTCACATTATCATTGAGGAAACATTTGAATGCATGAAATAGCAAGTCACTGAGTCAACCTCCTTACTGAACACCTAACGGATATCATGTCCACATTACACATCGTATTTGAGGTCAGCAGTATTGCACGCAATGAATCTGAATTTATTGCAAGTTTTGTATGTTGTCAGGAAAATTGCTTTATGACAGTGGAGGTGGCGCTCACACATCGGTCGCATTGATCATTTGAGGTTGAGTGTACTATGAGGAAGCGGATAGATATGGAATCATGAGCTGCCATGTCACTATATGGTATGAAAATGCTGAGTCATTTTGAGAAAACCTTTTGATGGAAAGAATGGCTGCCTTAGAATTCTCAAGAGCAAACCCCAGACTACAAATTCTAAGAGGGACTGGCTTAAAAAACATAGAAAAAATGCTCAGATTTTGACATTGAGGCAGTCTCTTCAACTTGTACTGAAAATGCTTCTTTTAGATGAGTCAAAGAAGATGAGGTAGTTATCTCCTGGAAATCTCGTAACAAGAATTTGGGAATCTTGAGATATTCATGAGGCTTTCCCTCGGGATTCATGTGACCAACAAGGGATGGGCCTGTTTATCACTGGCATATCATAACCTGATATTGGGTCGATTGTGTGCCGCTCAGGTTATAGTTACTGTTTCCCTTTTTCTGGTAAAATTTATATAAGAACTGCGAAATGAGAGTACCTGTGTAACATAGCCACTGAACATCTTTTCATTTGAAATTCCATTACTTCTTTACAAGACTTTCTTGAGCGCAGCAGCATAGGCTACCACATTTGTCATTATTTAAATATGTTGAGGTTTCATCTGTGGTCAGCTAAAATGCTTGAAGGCCTTGGTACAGTGGTCACACCTTAACCGCATTAGAAATTGTAGACTGTGTCTCTATGACAAAGCTACTTTAGAGTGGTTAAAACTGGCCATTTTTTCTGCTATAGCAAAAATGCTGAGTCGTTGTGAATTTACTTCATGGCAGAAAGAACGTCTGCCTCAGAATTCCTCTATAGCACACCTCAGACTACAAATTCTGAGGGACTGGTTTAAGCAGCATGATAATTAAACTGAGGTATTGATATTGAGGCAATTCTTTCAACATGTTCCTCAAAGGGTTGTTTTAGCCTAGCAGATAAAAGTGAGGTGGAAGCCAACTGGAAATCTTGTAACTAGTATTCAGGAATCTTATGATATTTATAAGAATACCCTAACTATACATGTGACACTCAAGAGACAGGCCTAAGGGCATCAAAGGTAGATCTTGATTTCCTTTTCTTATGGTTCTTAATTTTGTTACACTTCTACCTTCTTTGGTAAAATTCATATAATTACTGCCAAAATGAGAGTACCTGTGGAACATAGTCACCTATGTTCCTTACAATCAGAAGGTCATATCCGCACGAAAAGATTCCTTTGAGGACAGCTTCATCAGTTAACAGATGGTTGTGGTTAGTTAACTGGCCTTAGGTTTCCTCAGTGATAAGGCAACCTGTTAGAATGCAATGGGAGCAGTGTCAAATAGTAACCAGGTTAAAACTGGGAGCCTGTATGCTTGACGAAGTGACTTTAGAGCAGAGAACATTGTAGACACCATTTTTCTGTATTGAAGCAAAAATGCTGAGTCATTTAGAGGATACCTCTTGATTGTGGAAAGAATGCTGCCTCAGAAGTTTTCTATAGCAAACCGAAGATTATAAATTCAGAGAGAAACTTCCCCAATATCAACATCTCAGCTTTTTATGGATATTGATATTGAGATGTTGATATTGAGGAGTTCCTCCAACTTGTACTAAAATCGCTTCTTTCAGACTAGCCAAAGAAAATGAGGTGGTTATCTCCTGGAAATCCCGTAACAAGAATTTGGGAATCTCACAATATTCGTTAAGCTTTCCTTTGGGGTTCGCGTTAGCAGCAAGAACCTGGCTTGTGCGTCACAAGGAGATCACTTGACGTTGTGGTGATATTAAGGCAATCAGTTTTTAATTACCCTTCTACTTTTCTGAGTCAAATTTACATAAGCACTGCAAAAATGACAGTACCTGTGTAACATAGCCATTTACCCTTCTTTCAGTCAAAATGTTCCCTGTGCATTACAACACAGTGAAATGGTGGCTAATGATCCCATGGCAATACATTTGCTTCCTCATAGCACACTCAATATCAAACTATAAATGCACCCAATGTTCGAGCACCACCTCCACTGCCATAAAGCAGTTTTTCCGACAAACACACAAAACCTGAAATGAATTTAGATTTATTGACTGTGCGCATATACTGCTGACCTATGCTTGTATTTGAAATGTGAATACAGCATTCAATAGGAGATCAGTAATGAGGATTTTCAGTTACCTTTGATTTTACACGTTCAAATGATTTCTCTGTGATAATGGAAACTTTTTCAGGAGATATGCACTCTTCATACAAAGGGAGCACTAGGTCATCCTCATCTCCCTTAGTTTCATAGAGTCAGTTCCAGGATAAGAATTTGTTCCCAATGGTCAGTCACATGATCCTGTCATGACTTCATCTGGCCCATATTCCCAAAGTTAACACTGTCTAATTTTTGACAGATTCAGCTAAGGGTCTACTAACACTAACATACTAGACCCTGTGACAGGAACTATGTGCAGTGCATGGCCCAAAGATCAAAGCTGTCAATCAGTAGAAAAAAAATCATGGATCTCTCTTCAGCAGGCAGTACTTTCCTCCATCAAATGATGGTGACTGGAGACCCGGCCAAATGGTACAAAGGGAGTTTCTTTCTAACATCAATACAGCAGAGCCCTGGTCTAAAGACAAAAGCATGTCTGCACTGATAATTGGATTATTGGAGATTCTCCACTGGTAAGAATATCTTCATTAAAGAAGTAGATCTTTGGTTCCAGGCCTAAATATTCTGATAGGAGTGAGAATGATGACTTGGGTTGCTGGTTCAATACTTCACCTATTGCAGGAGATCAAGCTGAGACCTCAAGTCTCAGCATATCTTCTGTCTTTTCCAAACAGAGACTGAATTGATTACCTGGGCCCACTGATATAAGCCCGTCTTCCCTGAAGGAAAATTGAGTGGTGTACTAGGCTTACAGCAACAAGACCATATGTACACAAGGGAAAGTAAAAAGAAAATTGGTATGCAAAGAACTAAGCTTGTCTTCTCTGAAAACAAGTTCATGGGGGAAGATAACCCAAAGGGCAAGCCTGTCCTCATGTAAGAGAGTAGTATCTTGAGGCCTAGGTTCTTGTCTCCTACCTGCATTACTAATTAAAACCCAGTGTTCTGACATTGGTTTGAAGTTCTAATTCCTTATCTTATTTCTAGAGAGTAGAGCTGAGAAGTTGGGATACAGCATCTCTCCTGACTTCCCCTGACAAAGACTGAAAGTGTGGTATAGCTCACAGTTCCAAACCTGTTTTTTGTGAACAAATGTTTGCAAGAATCCTAGGTGCTCAGCAGTACCTTCTTTATGGAAAAAAAAATAGTGAAAAAATGCACCAAGCCTGAAACACCTAAATTGAGCTAGTTGACAGTCTTAGGACCACAATGTCAAGACCATCTAATTGGTAACAAAGTCCATTCTGAAGACCTAGACCCACTCACCCACTCTGGCTCCTGATTCCAGAAACTCTTGTGGACTCCTTGCCTTATGGAATCAAGTTGTCAAATCCTCATAGGTGGAAGAGTGGATGACTAGGTGCACAGCTCCAGACAGTCCTCTTTTTTAAACATTTACAATAGAAAGTGGTCAGATGACACCAATTCTCTGTCTGTTAACAACCTATTCAGCCCGATCTAGACTCACATCACCAATTTTCCTTATTAATAATTATTAAAAGGTGACCATAAATTATAGCACCATGCCTTTCCCAAGTTAAGAGAAGTTACTGAGGACACTAAGAAACCTAGCACAAAATCTAAAATTTTCTTTATGGAACTTGATTGGGGAGCTAGGAAGCACAATCATGCATTGCTCTTTTTTCCAGAATGTAATGTGGAGACCTTGGACAACTGATTCTAGCCTAAATTTAACTAACAGATACTTAGTAAGAGGACTGTCACACAGTAACAAGACCTACATTGTAAGAGAAAAAGCCAATGGAATCCATGGCCCAGGACCCAGTTCACTTCTGGATTGATGGTAAGTTGTGTCTTGTTTGAAAAACAAAACACAATGCCAGACTCATTTACAAGGTACACTCTAGTCCAAAACTGTTCACAATCTGAAACTTGATTCAATCTAAAAGATAAGAAGAAATACAATGGCCAGAGCAATAAGATTAGTCTCCTGGTAGACAACAATCTTTATGGGTCTTCCTTGATCCGCAGGTGAATCTCCCCAGGTGTTTACATGACGTCCGTGTAATTACCTGGTGATTACTATGTGACTTTTCAAATATTTCCACCTAATTTCCCTACCTGTATCCTAAAACAATTTTTTTAAAAACGTGTCTCATAAACTGTTATTTTCAATTTTTCAATGTTGAGGCATTTGCCTTTAAGCAATTTTTTTTTCTCGAGAGTAAAGGTCAGAGTTCCTTGTAAAAAAAAAATAGTGCAAGTGATGCTCTGTAGCCATTAAGATTTATGCTCACAATGCCTCCACATTTTTGCTATTGTACAGCAAAATGGCGCCTACAGTTTATACCTTTCTGAAATAGCTTTGTAATGAGACTCAGCCTCCAAATTTTAAGGCTGTATATGTGCAACCACTGCACCTATTATGTTCAAGGTGGATATCTGACCATAGAAGAAACCTCAGGGTAGTGAACTAAATACAAGAGTGTTTACTAATTTTGCTGTTTTCATGAATGTCTTGTAATGCACAGGTTCCATTTCGACTGAAAGGTGGGTAAATTGCTATGTTACACAGGTACTGCCATTTTCACAATGCTGATATGAACTTGACCAAGGAAAGTAGAAGGGTAACTAAAAACTGAGCACCATACCATCACCCCAACATCAGGTGATCTTTCTGTGATGTGCAAGCCAGTCTTTTGCTGGTAATATGAATCCCGAGGGAAAACCTCATGGATATCACTAGATTCCCAAATTCTTGTTATGAGATTTTCAGGAAATAACCACCTCATTTTTTTTTTTTGGAAATATTAAAAGAACATTTTTCAGTACAGATTGAAGAGACTGCCTCAATGTCAAAATCTCATCTTTCTTTCCATGATTGTGAATCCAGTCCCTCTCAGTATTTGTAGTCTGAGGTTTGCTATAAATTCAGAAGCAGCTGTTCTTTCTACAATCAAGAGGTATCTTCACAATGATTCATAATTTTACTACAACACAGAAAAATGGCGTCTAAACTTTGCTCCTCTCTAAAGTACATTGGTCAAGTAGACTGGCTCCAAATTTTAATGTAGTTATTGTTCAATGCCACTCCCATTGCATTCCAACATGTTGCCTTATCACCCACAAAACCTAAGGCCAGTTAACTATCCACAATTGTCTGTTAGCCTATCCTGCTATCCTCTAAAGAATTTTGTCATGCATATATGACCTTTCATTTGAAAGGCAAATAAGTGTCTATGTTACACAGGAACTCTCATTTTCACAGTGCTTATCTGAATTTTACCCAAAGGTAGAAGAGTAACTGATACCTGAGCTCCATATCATCACTCCAATGTCACTTAATCTCCCTCTGATACCTCTGGTCTATATCTTGGGGGTCAAACATAGCTTCTATTTCCAGGAAGTAGAGAGGAGACCCTGGCCCACAAAATGTAGCCTAAATGAACTGAATGAATTTTACATGGTAGACTTGGCATACTGTAACAAGACCGTCTTGGTAAACAAATAAAAAAGTATTAAAGTTCATGGCCCTAGAACCAGAGCTTTGCTCGAAGTAGAGGATGTTAAGTGCATGTTGGTAAACACAACATGATGCTAGTCTCATTTATAATGTCATCCAATACAAACCATTTCACACTCTAAGCCTGCTTTATACTAAGAAATAAAGTAAAAATTTATGCTTTCAGGAACAAGACTAGTCACCTGTTAGACACCAGACTACTTTCCATTCTTCCTTGATCCCCACATTTATTGCTTGAGGTGTTCAGTTGACATCTGCTTGATCCCTAGTGACTGCTACTTGATTTTCAGATGACTTCCACTTCATTCCCCTTCCAACATTCTCGACAAGGTGTAATCAAAACATGTCTCATGAGGTCTTATTTTCAGTTTTTAAGCATTAATGCATTGGTCATTAAATAATTCTCTCTCAGTAATAGTGGCCTCAGGTCCAAAGTCAATAATAGTGTGGAAGGCCCACCTAAAGCCCTTAAAAGTAATGCTCACAACGATTCAGCATTTTTTTCCTTCAATACCAAAAAATAGCACCCACAGTTTTCACGGTTCTAATGTAGTTTGTCATTGAGAATCATTCTACAATTTTTAACGCTAAGATTCGACCACCACACCAATGCCTTCCAGCACATTAGCTGACCACAAAAGAAACCTCAGGGTAATTAAATAATGACAAGTGAGGAAGGCAATACCGTCATGCGAAAGCAAGTCTTGTAATAAAGTCATGAAATTTCGATTGAAAGGATGTTCATGTCTATGTTACCCAGGTACTCTCATTTTTGCATTGCCTATGTAAATTTTATCAAAGAAGGTAGAAAGGTAACTAAAAATTGAGAGCTATACCCTCTTCATAATGTCATGTGATCTCCCTTCAAGCCTGTCTCTGGAGGGTTATGTGTATTTAGGGGGAAAATTTGTGAATATCATGAGATTCCTTAATTCTTGGTGTGAGATTTCCAGGTGGCTTCCACCTCACTTTTATCTTAGGCTAAAACAACTTTTTTCAGAACACGTTAAAGGAACAGCCTCAATATCAATACCTCAGTTTACTTACTATGGAGGTTAAGCCAATCCCTTATCGAATTTGTAGTCTGAGGTTTGCTATAGAGTTTTTGTGAGGCAGTCATTTTTCCACCATGAAGAAATCAGTTCACAATGACTCAGCAGTTTTCCGACAATACAGAAAATGTTGGCTATTGTTTCCACCCCATCCAATTGATTCCTTATAGCACACTCAGCCTCAATTTTCAATGCTGCCAATCAATATGCAACTTAAAATTCCCGAGCCATGAGGCACTTCCCTAACAGACAGAACTAGAGTTGATTAACTGTCATTGACTGCCTCCACATACCCTTGGCCTCAAGTAAGATTTGTAATGTGGACCTGATATTTGATTGGATGTCAGTTTGGAATCTATCTCGGCCACCTTCTGTTCCATGCATAGTAATGATTTTTCTCAGTTTTTGTAAATTTTCTCAAGTGATATAGACTCGTCACTACAAAGTAATTACTTTATTATCTTCCCTTTTGAGGATGTGGATTGCTCACATGGATCCAAGATACAATGCCTGTTTTTTCCTGACAAAAATTAAAAAGGAAATTCGGACCCCAGGCAGTAGGCCTGTCCTCTATGAAAACTAGCAGATGGAAATTACACCCAAATAACATGCCTGTCCTCATGGAATAGAGTCCCATCACATGACCTAAGACCTTGTCTCCTGGTTGAATTTCTAATTTGGAACAAGTTAGTTGACCTTGCTTTTAACTTCAAACCTCTACCCCTATTATTATGATGTAGATCTGAGAAAATTACCCACTGCATTTCCTCATACTCCCCTATATAAATTGAAAGTGTATCATAAGACCACATTCCCAAGCCTGTCCCCTGAGAACAAATTTTTCCTGGAGATCTAGACTCACAGCCAAAACCTTACTTATGGAATAAATTTAGAATGCACACTGTGAATTCTGCACCACCCTGAACATCTTAAATAGAACTAATTAAAGACACCGGCTCGCAACTCAAAACCTTCACGTTGGTAACAAAGTCCAGTCTGAAGACCTAGGCCTACAAACACCCAATCTTGCTCCTGCTACCAGAAAAACTTGTGGACTTTTTGGCCTAAAGAACCAAGCTGTCATTCCTTGGAGGAGGAAAATAGACAGAAATTGGGCTGATGACCCCAACCCTGTGTCTTAATGGTAAATTCAATACAATATTTTCCAGGTCTCAGATTTTTTTTTTTTGGAAAATTTTTGCAAGGTGCATCACCAACCTAATATCAGATGTTATGCCAGTGTTAATTAGGCCTGTTTCTTTCTGCTCATGTAAATCACGAGAAAAAGCCTCATGAGTATTGCCAGATTGCCTAATTCTTTTTAGAAGATTTCCAGGTGACTTCCACCTCATTCTCTCTGCTAGGCAAAAACAAGCATTTTCATGACAAGTTTTAGGTACTGCCTCAAGGTTAATATCTTGGCTTTCTTTCCATGGTGGTTATAGTTAAGCCAGTCCCTCCCAGAATTTGTAGTCTGAGGTTTGCTATAGAGAAAATCTGAGGCAGCGGTTCTTTCCGCCATCAAAAGTTTAACACGAGTCACTCAGCATTTTCCTACAAATAGCGAAATGGCAGCTAATTTTTCCATGACTATTCATTTGCTTCCTCATAGTACACTCAACCTCAAATGGTCATCTCACTCAACATGCCAACACCACCTCCACTGCCATTAAACAATTTTTCTACAAACAGACAAAACCTAAAATGTTTTTAAATTCATTGACTGCACGTATATACTGATGATCTAAACTAAGATTTGTAATGTGGGCACACATTTCTATAGTTCAGTAACTAGGATGACTCGGCCACCTTCTGTTTCACATGTTTTAATGTTGTCTCGGTGATAATGAGAATTTTATCAAGTTATATGCACTCTACATTACAAAAGGAACACTAGATCATCTCCACCTCCCTGAATTACATACCATAGATCCAGAAGCGAATTGGGTCCTGGGCCATGCAATTGCATCGACTGGTTTTTGTGTACCAAGTAGGTCTTATTACTGTGTGACAACTTCTCTACCTAAGTATCTGTTAAATAAAGTTCTGCTAGATTCTATGGTGAAGGTCTCCTCTACATCCTGGAAATACGAGCAATAAATGGCTATGCTTCCAAGCTCCTAAATCAAGTTCCATAACAAAAAATCCATGCTTGTGCTAGGATTTTAGTGTCTATAGTACCTTCACTTAACTTCAGAAAGGCATGGTACTGTAAGTTAATAAATGTCAATAAGAAAAATTGGTGACATGAGACCAGGACCAGTTAAATGTACTGTTAATATACACAGGGTTAGTGTTATTGGCCCAATTTCTATAGTAAATGCTTTAAAAAGAGGAACATCTTGAGTTGTGCATCTAGTCATTCATTTCTCCACCTCCTAAAAGAAGACTGCATGGTTCTCTAAGCCAATGGTGTCCACAAGAGTTTTTGGAGGCAGGGGCTGGGCTGGATAAGAGGGTCTAAGTCGTCAGGCTGGATTTTGTTACCAATTGGATGGCCTTGTTGTGGGCCAGGGATTGTCAACTAGTTCAATTTAGGTGTTTCAAGCTTGGTGCATTTTTCTACTATCTGTTCAATTTTTTTTCCACAAAGAAAATATCACTGTGAGCCCATGACTCCAGCCAACATTTGTCCACAGAAAACAAGCTTGAATCTTTTAACTTAAGCCACCCCTTCAGTCTATGTCAGGGAAAGTTAGGAAAAATGCTGTGGCCTAATTTCTCAGCTCTACTTCCCAGAAATGATAAGAGGTTGGAATTGCAAACCATAGTCTGAACACTGGTTCCTAATTATTAATGTAGGTAGGAGAGAAGAATATAGGTCCCAAGGTACTATTCTCTTCCATGACGACAGACTTGCCCTTTGGATTAAATCCTATTTTCTTCTTTTCAGAGATGTCAGGCTTAGTGCTTTGCATCCCTGTTTCCTATCTATGTTTTCTTATGAAAAGATAGGCTTTATGATTAGGTCCCATGCCACCAATCCACATCTTCACAAGAGAAGAGAGTTTTGCTGGTGCAAGCGGACACCTTTACTATTCTTTTTTTCTGTGATAACAGGTTTTTTCATGAGTCATGTACTCCTCGTGACTTGCTCGTCATAGTGGATGCCTTCGGGATAGTTTAAGTCATTATTTCATCTAGTTTCTTCTAAATTGGATGGTCTTCAACTTTGGTGCCTGAGCCTAAACTCTAATTTCTTTGAGGAGAGGCCAGACTAGATGTCACAAGACTAAGTCTTTATTCTACTTTTACTTGCATAAATACAAGCTTGTTGCTGTGGGCCCAGTACACCACTCAATTTTCATTCAGGGAAGACAGGCTTAGGACAGTGGGCCTCGGTTATTAATTCAGCCTTTTATGGGAAGACATAGAAGAAATGCTGTGACATGAGGTCTCAGCTCGACATCCTGCAATAGGTGAAGAATTGGACCAGCAAGTCAAGTCATCACTCTCGCTCCTAACAGAATGTCCATGCCTGGAACCATAGATCTGCTTCTTCAAAAGGATATTTCTACCAAAGGAGAGTCTGAACTTGTGGTTTAATGTCTCCAATATTCTAATTTTTAATGAGGTCATGCTTCTTTCTTTCAACCAAAGCTTTGTTGTATTAGTTTTAGAAAGAAACCGTCTTTGTGTCATAAAGCTGGGTCTCCAGTCACCATCATTTGAATGGAGGACAGTACTGACAACTGAAGAGTAGTCTCATTTTTAGTACTACTTGACAGCTTTGATCTTTGGGACATGTACTAAACATAGTTTCTGTCACAGGGTCTAGGATATTGGTAGTGTTAGCACGTCCTTAGCCTAGTCTGTCAAAATATAGACAGTGTTAACTTTGTGAGTGTGGGCCAGAGGGTGTCATGACGGAATCATTGGACCAGCTGTGGGTAACAATGCCCATGCTGATACTCAACTGTATGAAACTCTGGGAAATGGGAATGATCTAGTGCTCTCTTTGTAATAAAGAGTGCTTATCATTTGAGAAAACTCACATGATCATTGAAAAACATTTGAATGCATGAAATAGCAGGTTGCTGAGTCATCCTCTTTACTGAACTCCCACCGTCTGTCATGTTCACATTAAAAATCTTAGCTGAAGTCAATGATATATGTGCCCAGTCAAAGAATGTATTCATTTTAGGTTTTGTCTCTTTGTCATGAATATTGCTTTATGGCAGTTTGCAAATTGGTCGCATTGATCATTTGAGGTTGAGTGTAATATGAAAAACATATGGATAACCATGGAAACATTACCTTTCATTTCACTATATTGTAAAAAAAAATGCTGAGTCATTGTGAGAAAGCATTTTGATGGCACAAAGAATGGCTGCCTCAGAATTTCTCTACAGCAAACCTCAGCCTACAAATTCAGAGAGGGACTGAGTTAACCACCATGGTAAGAAAGCTGAGAAATCAACATTGAGGCAGTCCCTAAAACATGTACTGAAAATGTTTTATCTTTGCCTAGCAGAAGAAAATGAGGTGGAAGTCTCCTGGGAATCTTGTATAAAGAATAAGGAAATCTAGCAATATTCGTGAGGCTTTCACTAGGGATTCACTTGATCAGCAAGAAATGGCATGATTATCAGTGGTATATCATCTGACATTGGGTTGATGGTGTACCGCTCAGTTTTTACTTACCCTTTTACGTTTCTTGGACAAATTTACAGAAGCATTGCAAAAATGAGAGTACCTATGTTCCATAGTAATGGAATATCCTTTCAATAGAAATTTCATGATTTCATTACAAGACTTACTTGAGTGCAGCGGTATAGACCTCCACATTTGTCATTATTCGCCTACCCTAAGCTTTCTTCTGTGACAGCTAACATGCTTGAAGGCATTGGTGTGGTGGTCACACCTTAACAGTGTTAAAAATTGCTGTCAGTCTCAATGACAAAGGTATTTAAGAGCACTAAAAACTCTGGCATCATTTTTCTATACTGTAAAAAAATGCTAAATCGTTGTGAGCAAAACTCATAAAGGCTTCAGGTGGCACTTTCACATTATTGTTCAACGCAGACCTGAGGCCACTACTGCCACGAGAGAATTACTTAATGACCAATGCATCAATGCTGAAAAACTAGAAATAAAAGATATTTAGATGTGATTTCCTTATACTTGGTTAGTAATATAAGAATAGGAATAAGGTGGAAGTCACCTGAAAATCAAGTAGCAATCACAAGGACTCAAGCGTAGGTCAAGAGAAAACCTGGCACTATTCAAATGATTATCAAGGAAGATGGTGCAAAAATTTGGTATGCACCAGCTGACTAGTCTTGTTCCTGAAGGTGCAGGTTTTTATTTTATATCTTAGAATAAAACAGGCTTCAGAGTGTGAAATGGTTTGCAGTAAAGTTTACATTTTAAATGAGACTAGCATCATGTTGTGTTTTCCAACATCCACCCAATGTACTCTAGTTCTAGCAAAGGTATGGTTCTAGGGCCTTAGACTTTAACAGACTTTTTTATTTTTAACCAAGCAGGTCTTGATAAAATGTGCCAAGTCTCCCACTTAAGGATTTGTTCAGTTAAGTTATGCTAGATTCTGTGGGCCAGGGTCTCCACTCTACATACTGGTAGTAGGAACAACGCTTGATCATGCTTCTAAGCTCCCCAAATGAATTCCTTACAAAACAGTTCAGGCTTTTTGCTCAGATTCTTAGTACCAACACAACATTTTCTTACCAGGGGAAAGGCTTGGTGCTTTAACACATGATCACCTTTCATACTTTTTGGAAAGGAAAATGAGTTACCTGGGACAAAGTGTATTGAATTTACAGTTATAACACACTGTTGGTGTCACTGACACAATTTCTATTGTAAATGCTTTTAAGGTGGAAAGTCTTGGTGTCGAGCACCATGTCCTCCATTCTTTCTTTTCCTAGGAGATGACATTATGATTCTGTAGGCCAAAAGGTCTACAAGTTTTTCTGGTAGTAGACACCAGGCAAATTATTTGTGAACTGGGCAGGGCATTCAGATTGAACATATTTACCATTGGATGGTCTTAACGTTGTGAGCCTGTGGCTTTAAATAGTTCTTTGTATGGCATGCAGATTTGGTGCAGATCTCCACAGTCTGTATTCTAATTTTTCTTCCATTAAGAAGACTATTACTGTGAGCCTAGTACTCCAGGCAACATTTGTTCTCAGAATACAGGCTTGTGACTATGGGCTTACACCAACCTTTCAGGTTATAGCGGGTTGTGTCAGAGGGCTAATGCAGTGGGCTATTTTCTCAGATCTACATCCTGAAAATAGGAGTAGAGATTTGAACTACAACACAAGGTTAGTTCACTGGTTTTGAATTAGTAATGTAGCTAAGAGACAAGGTCCTAAGTCTTGAGATAAGACGCTCTTCCATGAGGACAGGCTTTCTCTGTGGGTTAATTTCACTACCTACTAGCTTTCATAGAGCACAGGTTTAGAGCCTTGAGTCTCAGTCTCCTTTCTAAATTTGTCAGGAAAGAAACAGGCTTTTGTCCTTGGGCTCATGTCATCTATCCACATCCTCAGAAGGCAAGAAAATGTAATTATTCCCTTGTAGTGACTAGTGAATATCACTTGTGGAAATTCATATAAACAGTGAAAAATCATTAGTATGTGTGGAGCAGAAGATGGCCGAGAAGGATCCTAAACTGATGTCCATTCAAATATCATGTCCACATTACAAATATTACTTGAGGTCAAGGGTATATGGTGGCATTCATTGATATTTAACTCACCTCTAATTTTGTCTGTTAGTCAGGACACTGCTTTAGGGCCAAGGAAACATTAGTCACACATTGGCGACATTGACAGTTGAGGAAGAGTATGCTGTGAGGAAGCAACTGGATAAGGGTGGAAACAGTAGCTGCCATTTTGCTGTATTGTACAGAAAATGCTGAGTAATTATGAGTTTACTTGTTCATTGCGGAAAGAATGGCTGCCTCAGAATTTCTCTATAGCAATCCTCAGACTACAAATTCTAAGAGAGGTAGGCGTAACCACCATGGTAAGTAAACTGAAGTATTGATATTGAAGCGATTCCTTCAATATGTTCTGAAAAGGGTTGTTTTAGCCTAAGATAAAAGTGAGATGGAAGCCACCTGGCAATCTCATAATAAGAATTAGAGAATCTCACGATATTCATGAAATTTCCCTTAGGATACACATGACCCTCTAGAGACAGACCTGAGGGCATCAGAGGGAAATCACATGACATTGGGGTGAAGGTATGGCTCTAAGTATTTAGTTCCCCTTCTACATGTATGGTACAATTCACTTAAGTAGCACGAAAATGAGAGTAGCTGTGTAACATAGCCACCTTCCCACCTTTCAATCTAATGATCAAGTCTACATAAAAATATTCTTTTGAGGACAGTGGCAGAGATTAACAAAAAATTGTGGTTAGTTAACTGGCCTTAGGTTTTGTCAGTGATAAAGCATCCTGTTTGAATGCAATGGGAGCAGTGTCGAAAATTAACCCAGTTAAAAATTTATAGACTGTCTACTTCACAAAGGTACCTTAGACTGGAGGAATATATAGAAACCACTTTTCTGTATTGCAGCAAAAATGCTGAGTCTTTGTGAGGACACCTCTTGATTGTGAAAGGAATGGCTGCCTCAGAATTTCTCTGCATCAAATCTCAGAAAACAAATTCTAAGACTGACTTAACCCCATGGGAAAAAAGTTGAGATTTTGATTTTGAGGTAATCCCTTTAACTTCTGCTGTCAAGAGAGAATTACTTAATGGTCACTGTATCAACACTGAAAAACTGTAAATAAAAGGTTATCAGATGTGTTTTGATCACAGTAGATTGAGAATATAGGAAGAGGAATAAAGTGGAAGTCACCTGAAAATCAAGGTGCAATCACTAAGGACTCAAGTGAGGTCAAGTGAATACTTGGCATGATTCACATCGAGTTAAAGGAAGACCATGCAGTAATCTGGTGTCTACCACATGACTAGTCTTGTTTCCAAAAACATCGTTTTTTTTTCCTTGATATTTTAGAATAAAACAGGATTCAGAGGGTGAAATGGTTGTAGTAGTGCTTTCATTTAAAAGAGACTATCATCATGTTGTGTTTTCCAACATCCGCCCAGCTTACTCTAGATTGAGCAAAGGTCGGGTTCTAGGGCCATGGACTTTCATAGACGTTTTAATTTTTTTTACCAAGAAGGTCCTATTACCGTGTGCAAAGTCCACCATGTAAGAATTCGCTCTACTTCCTGGAAAGAGGAAAAATGCTTTACTGTGCTCCCAAGCTCCTCAATCAAATTCCTTACAAAACAGTTCAGGCTTTGTGTTCACTTTCTTAGTGCCCATACTACTTTCCCTTACCAAAGGAAAGGCTTGGCGCTGTAACACATGGTCATCATTCAAAATTTTTTGAAAAAATATATCAGTGACTTGAAACAAGGTTGTATTGAATTTAGTGTTGAGATGTCAAAGGGTTGGTGTCATAAGCCCAATTTCTAACATAAATGCTTTCAAAGAGTAAAGTCTTGGAGCCAAGCACCAAGTCCTCCATTCTTCATCCTCCCAGAAAATGACATTGGGGTGACAGTATGGCTCTCAGTTTTTAGATAACCTTCTTTCTTCTTTGGGATAATTCATATAAGCATTGAAAAATTGAGAGTACCTGTGTAACATAGCCACTTACCCACCTTTCAATTGAAAGATCATGTCTGCATGAGAAGATTCTTTTGAGAACAGCGGTGTAGGTTAACAGAAAATTGTGGTTTGTTAACTGGACTTAGATGTTGTTGAGCATAAGGCAACCTGTTTGAACACAATGGAAGTGGTGTCAGACATTAACCACCTTAAAATTTGGAGTCTGTCCGCTTGACGAAGGTAGTTTAGAGTGCAGAAAATAGTAGATGCCATTTTTCTGTATTGTTGCAAAATGATGAGTCATTGTGAGGATACGTCTTGACTGCAGAAAGTACGGATTCCTCAGAAAATTTCTCTGTAGCAAATCTCAGACCACAAATTCTGAGAGAGACTGGCTTGACCGCATGGGAAAACAACTGAGATTTTGATTTTGAAGTAATCCCTTTAACTTCTGCTGAAAACTCTTATCTTAGACTAGCAAAATAAAATGAGGTTGTTATCTCTTGGACAGTTGTAACAAGAATTTGGGAATCTTGCGATATTCATGAGGCTTTCCCTCATGAATCAAGTGACCAGCAAGAGCCTGGCTTGTGCATCTCAGGAACATCACCTGACATTTGGGTGATTATACAGAGCACAGGTTTTAGTTATCTTTCTACTTTCCTTTGGTCAAGTCACATAAGCACTGCGAAAATGACAGTGCCTGTGTAACATAGCCTTTCAATTGAAATGTCACTTGGGTATTACAAGACTTGCTTGAAGGCAGGCGTATAGGCTAATACACATGTATTTAGTTAACTGCCTGAGGTTTTGTCTGTGGGCAGATATCCTGCTTGAATATAATAGGTGCAGTTCTCACACAAAAACAGCATTGAAACTGGGAGGCTGAGTCTCATTACAAGGCTACTTTCGAAAGGTAGAAACAATAGCCACCATTTTGCTGTATGTAGGGAAAATGCTGAGTCATTTGAGATTAGTTTTTCATGGCAGAAAGAACAGCTGCCTCAGAATTTCTCTATAGCAAACCTGAGACTACAAATTCTGAGCGAGACAGGCTTAACAACCATGACAAATAAACTGATGTATTGATATTGAGACTGTTCTTTCAATGTGTTCTAAATAGGCTTGTTTTAGTCTAGCAGAAATAAGTGAGGCAGAAGCCACCTCCAGATCTCCTGGCAAGAATTAGGGAATCTCGCGATATTCACAAATTTTACCTCGATCTTTCGTGATTTCCATTTGAATCGTGCTAGGTGTTCCCTTGACTTCCGGTTGAATCCCTAGTGATTACTACTTGATTTTAAGGTGACTTCAACCTTATTCCTCTTCCTATATTCTCAACCAAGTATTATTAAAACACGTCTCGTAAGCCCTTAATTTCAGTTTTTCAGCATTGATGCATTGGTTATTAAGCAATAAACGCAGAAGTGGCCTCAGATCCGCATTCAATAATAGTATGGAAGTCTCATCTGAAGCCGTCAAGAGTTATGCTTAAAATAGCTTATCATTTTTGCTGCAAAACAGAAAAATGGCGCCAAGAGTTTTCACCTTTCAAAAGTACCTTTGCCATTGAGACTCAGCCTACAATTTTTAATGTGGTTAAGGTTAGACCACCCTAGCCAACCACAGAAGAAACCTTGTTGTAGTTAAATAATGACAAGTGTGGTAGCCTATGCAGCTGCGCTAAAGCAATTCTTATAATGAAGTCATGAAATTTGATTGAAAGAATGTTTGGTGGCTATGTTACACAGGTACTCTCAATTTTGCAGTGTTTATGTGAGTTTGTCCAAGAATGGTAGAAGGGCAACTAAAAGGTGAGTGGCATACCATCAACCCAATATCAGGTGATATACCAGTGATAATGAGGTCCCTTTCTTGCTGATCACGTGAATCCCTAGGGAAAGCCTCATGAATATCATGAGATTGCCTAATTCTTTTTATGAGATTTCCATTGACTTCCACCTCATTTTTCTCTGCTAGGCAAACACGAGTATTTTCTGTACACGTTTTAGGGACTACCTCAACGACATTATCTCAGCTTTCTTTTTATTATGTTTATCCATGTCCCTCTCAGAATTTGTAGTCTGAAGTTTGCTGTGGAGAAATTCTGAAGCAACAAGTTTCTGCCCACCAAAGGTTTTCTCACATGACTCAGCATTTTCTTATAGGACAGCGAAATGGTGGCTAATGTTTCCATAACTCTCCATTCGCTACTTCATAGTACTCTCTGTCTCAAATTATCAACATGACCAATGTGTGAATGCCACCTTATTGCCATAAAGCAGTTTTCCTGAAAAACAGACAAAACCTAAAATGAAGTCAGATTCATTGACTGTGTGCAGTCAGCTAAGATTTGTGATGTGGACACAACACTCTATAGGAGGTCAGTAAGGTGGATGACTCAACCACTTTCGTTCTCATATATTCAAATGATTTCTCAGTGATTATGTGAATTTGTTCAAATGATATGCACTCTTCACTACAAAGGGAGAAATAGATCATCCTCATCTCCCTGAGTTTTATACACTTCGCTAACTGGATGGGCATCTGTTTTTCCATGGCCAGTCACGTGATTCTGTCATGACTCCCTGTGGCCAATACTACCAAAATTAACATTGTCTAATATTTGACAGAATAGGCTAAGGATAGGCTAACACTACCAACTAGCTAGACCCTATCACAGAAACTGCTTTATGGCAATGGAGTTGACGCTCGCACATTGGACGTGTTGATAATCTGAAGTTTAGAATAAATACTATGAGGGAACGAATAGAATGTCATGGAAACATTCGCCACCATTTCACTGTATTGTAAGAAAATGCTGAGTCATTGGGAGAAAAATTTTGAGCCTGCCTTTTCTTGAAGGTATTTTAGAGCTGAGGAAACTGTAGATGCCGTTTTCTGTATTAGAGCAAAAGTACTGAGTCATGTGAGGATGTTTCTTGATTGCAGAATGAACAGCAGCCTAAGAATTTCTCTATAGCAAACCATGGACTAAAGGTTCTGAGAGGGTCTGGATTACCACCATAAAAGAAAGCTGAGATATTGACATTTAGGCAGTCCCTAAAATTGTACTGAAAATGCTTGTTTTTGCCTAGCAGAGGAAAAGGAGAAATACGTCACTTGGAAATCTCATAAAAAGAATTATAAAATATTGTGATATTCACGAATTTTATTTCAAGATTCACATGGCCTGCAAGAAATGGGCCTGATGATCATTAGCATATCACCTAACATTCTACTTTCCTTGGTCACATTCACATAAGCACTGAGAAAATGACAGAACCTGTGTAACATAGCCATTTACCTATCTTTCAATCAAAATGTCTCTTGTGCATTTCAAGACTTGCTTGAAGACAGTTAACTACCCTGAGGTTTTGTCTGTGGTCAGATATCCTGCTCAAATGGAATAGGTGTGGTGGTCACACATAAACCATGCTGAAATTTCAAGGCTGACTCTCATTATGAAGCTTCTCTAGAAAGGTGGAACATATAGGCCCTATTTTCCTGTATAGTAGCAAACATGCTGAGTAATTGTAAGCATAAATCTTAAGATCTCCATGGGGCCACCGGCACTATTTTTATACACGGAACTTTGGCCTGTATTCTCAATAGAGAATTGCTTCAAGGCCAATGCCTCAAAGCTCAAAAACTAAAAATAAGTGTTTTTGAGACATGATTTGAAAGCATCTTTTTTTTTAGGATAGGGGATACAGAATAAGGTGGAGATCACCTGAAAATCATGTAGTAATCACATGGAAATCATGCTGAAGTCAAGAAAACACCTGGCTTGATTCACCTGGGGATCAAGGAAGACCCTGCAGAAGTCTTCTGTCTACCAGGTGACTCTTCTTATAGTGGTGGCTGTAGGTTTTTCTCTTACGTCTTAGATTAAATTCGTTTTCACTCTCTGGAAATTTTTGCACTAGAGTGTACCTTGTAAATGAAACCAGCATAGTTTTGTTTTTCAAACACCACCAAACTTACCATAGATCCAGAAGCGAACTGGGTTCTGGGCTATGGAATTCCATCCACTTTTTTTTTTCCTATTATGTAGGTCTTGTTACTGTGTGACATCTCTTCTACCTAAGTATCTGTTAAGTAAAGTTAGGCTAGATTCTGTTGGCCAAGGTCTCCACTCTACATCCTGGAAATAGGAGCAATGCATGGCTGTGATTCCAAGCCCCCCAAACGAGTCCCATAAAGAAAAGTCCAGGCTAAGTGCTTGATTTCTTCATGTCCACAGTTCCTTCCCTTAACAAAGGAAAGGCATGGTGCTGTAAGTTATGGTCACCTTTTAATAATTGTCAATAAGAAAAATTGGTAACATGACATCAGGTCGGGCTGAATGTACTGTTAAGATACACAGGGTGTATGTCATCAGTAGGATTTCTATCATAAATTCTTAACAAAGAGGACTGCCTGGAGCTGTGTACCTAGTTGTCCATTCTTGTACCTCCTAGAAGATGACAGCTTCATTCTGTATGGAAAGGTGTTCACAAGAGTTTCTCGTATCAGGGACCAGGCTGGGTGAGTGGGTCTAGGTCTTCTGACTGGACTTTGTTACCAATTGGTTGGTCTTGACGTTGTTAGCCTGGGGCAGCCAACTAGTTCAATTTAGGTGTTTCAGGCTTGGTGCATTTTCCCACTATCTGTTCTATTTTTTTTTTCCATAAAGAAGGCATTTTTTTTTCCCATAAAGAAGTTATTGACCCTAGGACTAGAGACAACATTTGTTCACAGAGAACGAGCTTGGATCTGGGAGCTTTCTCCACCCCTTCAGTCTGTGTTGGGGAACGTATGGAGAAATGCTGTGGACTAATTTCTCAGCTCTACTTTTTAAAAATAAGAAAAGGAATTGGAACTGCAAAGCAATGACAGAACACGGGTTCACCAGTACCGGTCTGTGGCTCTGTGAGTTGGGGACCCCTGCTTTATACTAAATAGAGAGAGTTTACTTATCACCCCCCCCCATCTGGCACAGAGTAGAAGACCTTTCTCCCTGATTTAATTTCCTAAGAGGGATTTCTTGTGTCTCACTAGAGTACATCCACCACAGGTTAATAACGAAAACGAAACCATAATCTCCTGCATGTGATTTGAGTAATACTAACCGATCAATGCCCTAGGAGTAAGATTTTGCTGGGAAAGGGAGAGGAAAGATCAAGACTTATGGGAAAGACAACTTTTAAATATCAAAGCAAGAAAAGTGGATGACAAACATAGCACTCTCAAAGCTTATGGAAACAATTCCTCTTCCCGTGACATCATGAAAAAAGAAAAAGAACAAATCAGACATCTACTCACATTTCCTTTTCATGTGTGTGGTGTCATGTCTCCTTTTTTCAGTCTTCCAAGCAGCAGGTGCCACCAACTGTTCCCAAGCCCCTCTCCCATGGGATCTGACCTGATTGTTGATACCTACTAGTGGAGCCTTCAACCTCACTGCTGGATTTAGAGAAGCTCTCCTACACACAAGCAACAAAGTTATTAGAAAGAGAGTTTCACCCATTCCTTCTAGTTTACCTGAGCTAATGGTGAATCATATGGCATCACCCTGATGCCTCCTGCATGCAATTTATAGACCTTCCCTGGGCTCAGTGTGGTCAGAGTCCTTCCACAGGCATTGATCACAGTTGCCAATCTTCAAATCAGAGATGCTGAAGGAATCACTTTGCTAATTTTTACTTCTATCAGGCCATGATTGCACTTACCTCCAAACTTAATGATCTAAAATTCCAACTGTTATGTAAAAATTTGAATGTGGCTAGTGAGAATGAGTGACTATATGACATTTTATTTTAGTTAATTGAGTTAATTGAAAACACCAGCATCTGACCACAGGCTCCACACTGGATAGCACAACTGTAGAGTTCAAAGATATGGAAGGTGTACCCTCCCCTCTCCTGCTGGTTCCTGCGAGAATTTCATGGGCCTGGTCTGATCATTCACTTGTGGGGACTTCGTGAACTGATGTGCATGTGCCAGGTACTTCTTGTGGCTCTGGGGTTACTCAGAAGTAAGTTCAACACCAGATACTATAGAATTTTCAGAAGGCGCCCACCTGTAAGCAAAAGTGAAGAGCATGGTTGGCACACTTGTACTAGACAGAATCAAAGTAATGGAGGTGGGACACTTCACTGTTCTCAGGAGCCCTTTCTTCTCACCCTTGACTTTGGAATAGGGCCTGCTAAGGAAGTGTGAAAGGCCCCTAAACGTGTAAAAAACCTATACACTGAAAGCTATAAAAGATTGCTGAGTAAAACTTCAAATATGCCAATAATTGCTGTGCCATACTGTTTATGGGTTGGAACATTTAATATTGATAAAATTAGCATAAAACTTAAAGTGATCTATAAATTAAATGCAGTCCCTGTCAAAATCTCAATGCCATTATATTGTAAGAAAAAAAAAATTCTAAGGTATATTCAGAACCACAAAGGACTCCAATAGCCAAAATTATCTTGAGAATGACAAAGATAAAGGCTATGAGTTAGTGATGTCATGGTGGCGGACTCAATGACAAAGGAACATGAGAGAGCTTCTTGGTGTTCACATACCTTCACTGTGGTGGTGGTTGCACAACTGTTTGTCAAAAGTCATTGAATTGTACTATACATCTTAAAAACGGTTATAGTTATGTGAACTATACTGTACTAAACTGATTTCTAAAAAATACATGTCCTCTGTGCCCTATCTAAAAAAACTACTCCAATATTTGAAGTCACAATGAATGCACTAAAATAATCAAAACATGTGAATATAAATTCAATGGAATATCACTTAGCCATAAAAAATAAAATTTTACCATTTGGATGGTCTTAGACAATATTATGCCAAGTGAAATAAGTCAGAGAAAGACAAATACCACATGATCTCACTTATATGTGGAATCCAAAAACATTTTGTTTTATTTTAAACAAAAAATAAAAACCTGTTTAAATACAGAGAACAAACTGATGGTTGACAGAAAGGAGTAACAGAAAGGAGACTGAGTGAAAAAGGTGAAAAGATTAAGAAGTTCAAATTGGTAGTCACAAAATAGTCACGGTGATGTAAATCACAGCATAGAGAACATAGTCCATAATATTCTAATAACTATGTATAGTGACAGCAGGATACTAAACTCATCGGGGGATCACTTCATAAATCATATAAGTATCTACCCAGTGGTGGGTGCTGGGACACTTCACTTCTCACCGCTCTCACCCTTCTCAGCCCTGACTCTAGATTGGACCCTAGGAAAACAGTGGAAAAGGCCCCAGAGAAGATGGAAGACTTGTACACTAAAAAATAAAATTAAAAGACAAATAATTAGAAATAAATACTGTGTTCATGGGTTGGAATACTTGATAGTGTTAATATTTTGATAAAAGCCAAAGGGATCTACAGATTCTTGCTGTACCTACTGACATTTCAATGCCACTTTTACAGAAGAGAAAATATCCTGCAAGCCATATGGAACCACAAAGCATCCCTGTAGTTGAAACTATCTTGACAATGAAGAACAAAGATGGAGTCTCCACACCATAACTTCAAAACACAAGACAAAGCTTCCATAATCAAAACAACATGGTAGTGGACTAAACCCAGGCAGAGAGATCAAGAAAAAGAATAGAGAGTCCTAAATAAACACGCTGATAGAGCACAATGATATTTGAGAACAGTGTCACGGTGACACAACAGAGAAAGGATAGTCACTTCAACAATCAAGAGAATGAAAAAACACCTGGAGAATGTTAAAAAACCTTTGCAAAGCTGATACCTGAATAGGGGCTAATATTCAAAATATATACAAAAGGCTAACACGCAATTGCAAAACAAAAACAAAAATAGAAAACAATGAAATCAAATAACCCAATATAAAATGGCCAAAGACTTTAAAAGACATTTCTCCAAAGAAAGCATACACACTTCACAGAGCTAGCAAAGGTGCCCAACATCACTAATCATCAAGAAAATGCACACCAAAAAGACCATGAAATAGTGTCTCTCTCCTGTCAGCTTTTGTATTATCCAAAAGAAAAACAAAGAAGTAACAAATATTGATGAGGAGGTGGGGAAACTGCAACCTTTCTACACTGTTGGGGGAAACGTAAAATGGTACAGCCATCAGGCACAAGAGTACAGAGATGCCTCAAAATTTACAAAGAGAACCCTAACGTGATCCAGCAATTGCGCTGTTGCTATGTATCCCACGGAAATAAAATCAATACTTAGAGAAGATAACTGCACTCCTGTGATTGTTGCAGCATTATTCACAATAGCCCAGATCCAGAAACAACCTCCATGTTCACTGACAGGTGAAAGGGTAAAAAAAAAAAAAAAGGGTAGAAAATCTTTGGAAACATGGCAGAGTGAGAGACGTCCTCAGATCTCTCCCTTGAAACAATAAGCCAACACCTAAAACTCAACACAACAACCATGCAAACTGCACACTAGCAAATCTGAGCATGGGATCTGTGCATAAAAGCTATCGCAGGTCAGAACCCTGGGTGTCGGGCGATGAACTGAGAGAAGTAAAGAAGCAGTCGCCGGAACTACCTGTAGGAGGAGGGGGAGAGGGAAGGAGAACCAATTTCTCTAAACAGCCCTTCCAGTGAACACTGCGAGCTCCCCATGGCCAGCTTCAGGGTCCAGTCTTCAAGGCAGAAGACAAAGAAGCAGGATGGCAGAAAAACAACAGTTGATTTTTACCAGGGGCAGTTGCAAAACCGGGGCTGAGTCACATCTCTCAACCCGCAACCCAGAGGACCATGCCCTCCATACCCTCTGAGACCGAACACCACAGAGCCTCAGGGGAGTCTGAGCAAGCACTAGCAAAACTATTGCTAACACTGACAGGGACTGAAACTGAGGGTAGCAAGCATAATTAACTATCTATCAGAAAATAAAAAGGCATTTTAAGGCTTTATATAAAGCAGGGATCCAAGAGGCTTAGAAGCCACCTACTGGAAACTAAAAGAAAAGCATCTTCTTTGCAGCAGGCTAAAATGAGACCTTTATACAACCAATTTTCTTTCTGGAAAAACAGCAGAATACACTTCCATTAATGCCCAGGCAGAGAAATAATCCATTCAACACCATGAACAATCAAGGTGACAAGGCATCTCACAAAAAGAAAAATCTCTAAAAATAAGCTTACAGACATAGAAATATACAATTTAAATGACAGAGAAAACTTCTGAAAAAACTCAGTGAATTTCTAAATGAGTCACATCAACAATTTTAGGAATTGGAAAAACATCTAGATGAGCAGTGTAAGAAGATTGAAACCATCAAAAAGAACCAAATAGAATTCTGGAGATGAAGAACACCTTAAGAGTTGAAAAATGAAATAGCAAGCTTGGGAAATAGAATTGACCAAATGGAGGAAAGGATCGGTGATATCAAAACCAGAAATTTAGAAATAAATCAGAAGGAAGAAGAGAGAAACCAAAGAATGAAAAAGAGTGAAAGTAAAATTCAAGAACTAACTGATACCATCAGAGAGGAAATATAAGAATAATGGGCATTATTGAAGGCGAGGAAAGAAGCAGGTAATAGAAAGCATTTTCAGACAAATAGTTGACAAGAATTTCCCAAATCTAAGGAATGTGCAGGAGCTTGGAATTCAAGAAATTGGTAGAACACCCAATTATCTCAACTCAAAAAGGCTTTCACAAAGACACATTGTATTAAAATTATCAAAAATCAAAGCAAAGACAGAATCCTCAGGGCAGCCAGGGAAGAGAAAACAGTAATTTATAAAGGAAAACCCATTAGATTATCCTCGGACTTCTCAGTGCAGATCTTACAAGCCAAAGTGATTGAAATCAAATATTTAAACTATTAACTGAAAGGAACTACCAGCTGTGTAGCTGTGTAGAACTGTGTATCCAGCTAAGCTCTCCTTTAGATATGAAGGAGTAATTAAGACCTTTCCAGACATACAAACCTTAAGAGATTTCTCCACTATGAGGCCTGCACTACAGGAAATACTAAAAACAGTCAGTGCACCTAAAACAAAATGACAAAAAAAAAAAAAAGCATAACTAGGAATAAAGTGACTATCAGGCAAATAGAAGCAGAGGAGTGCAAACCTTACTGAGAACTGGGCATTACAAACTTAAATAATAAGAAGAGAACTTTTATAACAAGATAGTTACGGATGTTCAGCATATATAGGGACAAACGGAGATAACAATGACTGAAAAGGAGAGGATTCAAAGATCCAAATTCACAAAGGGAAGTGAAGATAAGGAGCATAAAGAAGAAAATGGACGACTCTATGTATGTATATGTGTGTGTATGTGTGCATGCATGCGTGTGTGTGTGTGTGCATGCACATATGTACACTATCCTTTACATATTAATAATGGTAACCACACACAGAAGATTCAGAACTGAAGTATATAACATAAAACAAGAAGAACCATAGGGAAAACCCACAAAAGCCAACCAAAGTAAAGGAAACAGAAAGACAAGGACAAGGAAACAATGAAAACACCAAGCTGCCAGAAAGCAAAACATAAAATGGCAAAACAATAATTTGTAAAGACCTATGAACTCCAATATTCATGACAACACAATTTACAATAGCCAAGATATGGAAGCAACCTAAACGCCCATCAATAGATGATTGGATAAAGAAATTATTGCTCATATATACAATAAAATATTACTCAGCCATTAAAAAAAAACTGAAATCCTACCATTTGCAAGGACATGGATGGATCGAGAGGTTATTATGCTGAGTGAAGTAAGTCACATAAAGACAGATAATACCATATGATTTCACTTATATGTGAAATCTAAGAACAAAAAGAACAAACTAATCAAAACAGACACAAGTAAGGTGGACAATTTGGTGACAGAGGGAAGGGGGCTGGCAGCCGGTAGAATGGGGTGAAGGATTAAAGAAATACAAATCAGGATGGGGAGCATGGCACAGGAAATGCAGTTAGCATTAATATGATCGCTAAGTGGAGGGCTAGGGGAGGGAGGGAGCAATTGGGGGGATCGTTTTATGAACAATATAGATGTCTAACCAATGTTCTGTATACTTAAAACTCATTTAAATAAATAAATTTAATTTAAAAAGCATAAAACAGATGAGAAAAATGGCTATAAGAAGACCTTATATTTCAATAATCACCATAAATGTAAATGGACTGAACTCACCAACTCAACAGCACAGAGTTCAGATTGGATCAAAAAGCAAAACCCAACCATATGCTG
The DNA here is from genome assembly GCA_030015415.1 of Cynopterus sphinx. NCBI lineage: Eukaryota > Metazoa > Chordata > Mammalia > Chiroptera > Pteropodidae > Cynopterus > Cynopterus sphinx. The sequence goes on along the minus strand of CM057390.1, from coordinate 34,301,458 downwards.
CCTCCAGGAGACACATCTCAGCTCAAAAGACAAATATAGACTCAAAGTGAAAGGGTAAAATGCGATTTCTTAGCAAACGGCATTTGGATAAAAGCGGGAGTAGCAGTACTAATATCAGAAAAAATAGACCTCAAAATAAAAAAGTTAAGGAAAGGTACCAAGGAACACTTTACAATAATAAAGGAAATCATGCACCAAGAAGATATAACACTTATGAATATCTATGCTCCAAATCAGGGAACTCCAAAATATGTAAAGCAATTACTAACAGAACGAAAGGGAGAAACAGACCAGAACACTATCGTAATAGGAGAACAAAATTTCCCACAGTCAGATATGGACAGATCATCCAAACAGAAAATCAATAAGGAAATAGCATCCTTAAATGACACATTCGACCAACTGGACATAGTTACTATTTACAGAGCCTTTCAGCCCCAAACAGCTGCTTATATATTTTTCTCTAGTGCATGTGGAACACTTCTCAAGATCAACCACAAACTGGGACACAGAGATAACCTAAACAAATATAAGAGGGTTGAAGTCATACCAATCGTATTCTCTGACCATAATGCGTTGAAACTGGAGATCAATTCAAAAAGATATCAGGGAGAACCAAAATACATGAAGATTAAACACACACAGCTAAAGAATAACTGGGTCAGAGAAGAAATAAAAAGAGAGATCAAGAGATACACAGAAACAAATGATAATGATAGTACAACAAATCAATACTTATGGGTCATGGCAAAAGCAGTCACAAGAGAAAAGTTTATATCATTATAGGCCTATCTCCAAAAACAAGAATGAGCCCAAATAAGCAACCTAATGGTTCAACTTAAAAAACTACGAAAAGAAAAACAAATAAAACCTAAAGTCAGCAGAAGGAAAGAAATATTCAAAATTAAAACAGAAATAAATGAAATTGAAAACAAACAGTAGAAAAAATAAATGCAGCAAAGAGCTGGTCTTTGAGAAGGTTAATAAAATTGACACACCCCTAACTTGACTCACTAAAGAAAAAAAAAAAGGACAAAAACAAAATCCAGGATGAAACAGGGAAATTATGACAGACATTGCAGAAATACAAAAGATCATATGAGAATACTATGAAAAAATATAGAACACTAAATTTAGTAAACTAGAAGAAGTAGACAAGTACTTAGAAAAATGTAACCTTCCTAGACTGAATTAAGAACTGGAAAATCTAAATAGACCATTCAGCACTATGGAAATTGAAATAATCAGTCAAAACCTACCAAAAAGTAAAAATCCAGGACCCGATGGCTTTATCAATAAATTCTAGCAAACATTCAAAGAGATTTAATACCAATTCTCCTCACACTCTTCCAAGTAAATCAAAGAGGAGGTATTACTTTCCAAATCATTATATGAGGCCAATATTTGATACCAAAACCTGGTAAAGATAAAGCAAAAAAAGAAAATCACAGACCAATATCTCTCATGGACATAGATGCAAAAATCCTAAATAAGGTACTAGCAAACAGAATACAGCAACACCAAGTTCAAGTGGGCTTCATCCAGAGGCACAGGGATGGTTCAATATATGCGAAACGATAATAGGATACACCATATGAACAAATTAAAAAATAAGAATTATATGATCATATCAACAGATGCAGAAAAACCTTTGACAAGATACAGCATCCGTTTATGATCAAAACATTTCACAAAATCAGTATGGAAGGAAACTACCTTAACATAATAAAGTCCATCTATGACAAACACTCAGGAAACATTATAGTTAATGGTGAAAAACTAAAAACATTCTCTCTAAGATCAAGAACAGGACAAGGCTGTCCACTATCACCACTGTTGTTCAACATAGCATAGCAGGTCCTAGCAAGTGCAACCAAATAAGAGAAAGATATAAAAGGCATCCAAATAGAAAATGGAGAAGTCAAATTGTCACTATTTTCAGATGACATGGTTCTCCATATAGAAAACCCTAAAGATTCTACATGAACACTACTAGAAACAATAAGCAAATACAGTAATATCTCTGGATATAAAATAAATGTTAAAATATCCACAGCTTTCCTGTGCTCTAATAATAAAGCGTCACAAAAAGGAGTGGGGAAAAAAATGGTTCCTTTTGCTATTGCACAAAAACAATACAATACCTAGGCATAAAATTAACAAAACATGTGAAGGACCTACATAATGAAAACTACAAGACCCTGTAAAAAGAAATCGAAGAAGATACAAAGAAATGGAAATATGTTCCATGTTCTTGGATTGGAAGAATCAACATAGTTAAAATGACCATATTACCTAAAGCATTATACAGATTTAATTCAATCCCCATCAAAATTCCAACAGTATTTTTTAAGGAAATGGAAGAAAAAATAATTAGATTTGCATCGAAGCACAAAATACCCCAGATTGCCAGAGCCATCCTGAGAAAAAAGAACAAGGCTGAAGGCATCATTCTGCCCTACTTTAAATTATACTCCAAAGTGACAGTAATCAAAACAACATGGTATTGGCAGAAAAACAAACACATGGACCAGTGGAAAAGAATCGAGAGTCCAGAAGTAACCCACATTTACATGGGCAAATAATTTTGAGCAAAAGCCAAAAACCTACAGTGGAGATTGGAAAGCCTCTTCAATAAACCATGTCGGGGAACTAAAAAAGCACCTGCAAAAGAATGAAATCAGACTGTTGTCTATCACCACACATCAAAATGAACTCAAAATGAATTAAGGACCTGAATATAAGACCTGAAACAATAAAACGCATAGAAGAAAGCATAGGAACTAAACTCAAGGACCTTGGACTTAAAGAAGATTTTATGATTTTGACCTCAAAAGCAAGGGAAGTAAAAGCAAAAATAAACAAATGGGACTACATCAAACTAAGAAGCTTCTGCTTGGCAAAAGAAATCATCAACAAGGTAAAGAGACAACCATCCGAAGAGGAAAAATATTGGCAAGCCACACCTCTGTTAATGGCCTAATATCCAAAATATACAAAAAACAAACAAACAAAAAAACCAAAAAAAGAACTCATATGACTCAATAACAACAACAAAACAAATGATGCAATCAAAAATGGGCAGAAGACCTGAACAGACACTTCTCCCTAGAGGATATACAAATGGCCAACAAATATTTGAAAAGATACTCAATATTGCTAGCTATTAGGGAAATGCAGATCAAAACCACAATGAATACCATCTCACCCTGTTAGAACAGCTATAATCAGCAGAACGTGTAGTATCAAATGTTGGAGAGAATGCGAAGGTTAGGAACCCTCAAACCCTGTGGGTGGGACTGCAAATTGGTACAGCTACTATGGAAAACAACAGTATGGAGGTTCCTCAAAAAACTGAGAATTGGTCTACCATATGATCCAACGATCCTCCTACTGGGTATTTGTCCCAAAGACTTGAAAACCAATATTCAAAAAGACATTTGCACACCGATGTTCATAGCACCATTACTCACAGTGGCCAGTACGTGGAAGCAACCAAAGTGTCCTACAATAGATGATTGGCTAAAGGAGCTGTGGTACATATATGCAACAGAATATTCGTCATAATGAAAGATGAAATACTGCCTTTGCAACAAGATGGAAGGACCTCAAGATAATCATGCTAAGTGATATGTGCCAGACAGAAGTTGAAAATCGTATGCTATATCGTATATGTGAGATATAAGCCTAAAAGCAATAAATGAACAGGACAAACAGAGACTCATGGACATGGACTACAGACTAATGGTTACCAGAGCGTAGGTGGGTAGGAGGAGGTGGGATGTAAACAGGGTAAAGGGAGTCAAATCTGTGGTGACAGAAAGGAATCTAACTATGGGAATTGAACACAGTTGAACACATATATATAAGGCATAAATATATATATGCCTTACTGTTAAAGTATATAGTGAAACTTACTGGATTTTGGTAAACAACGTCACCATAAAAACATAATTATTTAATTTAATAGAAAAGAATCACTATGTTTTTATAGTGGGTTGGGTAAAAATCTATAATCAATGGTTTTGTGAATAAAAATTATAGATAACTCAGAACTCTAGAATTCAATATGTGTTCTGACTCATACGTGGATCAATCAATATTATGAATATTGTGGTGAACTCTTGCCGTGGGAATGTATAGAACTAGGCCCCAAAATATGGAGTAAGTGACCTTTTTAGGATATAGAGAAGAGTTTTGCCATATTTAAAACAAAATGTGTACTTTTCAAGCTATGTTATGCTATCGTACAAATCAAGTGCACAGAAGCCGCTGCCGTGTCTCTGCGGGGCCCCTATGGGGTGAGACAGAAGGGCCCACAGGTCAGCAGAGGACTCAGACCGGAGCGGGGACTGCCCTCCCACCACCCCATGCCCAGCGTTCCCTCACACTGCAGACCAGAAGCCATGGCTGGGCGAGCCGCATTCTGCGTCCCTGGCCGCGGAGGCTGTAGGCCGCTCGGCTCTGGGGCTGCCACCGCAGTGGGGTTCAGCTGGGCACCAACCGAGGCAAAAACTGCAGAAGTGCGGGGCACCGCCTCTTCTAAAAGCGGGACACCCACGTGCCCCACACAAAGATTCTACCTGCCAGATGCACACCCTTGCTCCTACACCTGAAGCACCCGGGCCTCCCAGAGGACTCCCACACTCCTGCCCAAAGCCTCATGTCCCACCACCTTATATGGGTGAGAGAAGGAGAACGTCATTTGTCAATGCCTGCTGTGTGCCAGGCCCGAGGAAGTTGCCGGCGATGATGGCACACTCTCTGAGCCTCAGTTTTTTCATCTTTATAATGGGTTTAATATGATTAACTCATGGGAATGAGATGAGATTTAAATGAGATAGTGTGCTTAACTCACACCCACACGGGAGAAAAAGCCCGCACCTGTAAAAGGTTACTGCCGCTGCCATTTTTAATTATGACTACTGTTGTTACTATTATTATTGCTGAGAGTCTTATAAGACATACTGGCTCTCCATCCAGGAGTGACAAGGCCCTTAAGGGGCTCCCTCCCCCTGCCATGCAGTTCATTGAGAGAGCAGGGTCCTCCCAGGGGAGGCACCTGTCAGCCAGGACCTCCAGGGCTGGGCAGGCAATAAACTCTGTGCGAGAAAGGCATGTTCCACCATGTTTCTGACTGTATCCTCCCCAAATGAAACTCGGGTCAAGAAATAGTTATTGAGTACCTACTATTTGCCAGGTTACTGTGCCGAGGATACTGAAGTGAGCAAACAATCATAAAGCCCTTGTCCCGTGGAGTTTGAGTTGTAGACAACAAAATAATACATAATGATATAGTCGGTTGGAAGAGTCTGAAGAAAAATAAATTCGACAAGTGGTCAGACAGAGCAGACCCAGGTGGGTGGGCTTTGTGTTTTGAGGTAAGGTGGCTGAGGGAGGCCACACTGAGAAGGTGACATTCAAGCAAAGAGGTAAAGGAGTAGGCTGTGAAGATTTCTGGAAGAAGAGCATTTCAGGCAAAGGGAACAGCAAGGCCCTGGGAACGTGACCATCACTGAGTGTGACATAGCAAGGAGGCCAATGGGGATGAAGTGGCATGAGCAAGGAGGGCAGTGGTCAGCCAAAGTCCTGTAAGGCCTTGAGTCCAATTTAAGGATTTGCTATCCTGCTCCCACAGGCGCCCAATCAGCCAACCTTCCTTTCAGGACAGATAACAGCTCCGAGTGTGCCCTCTCCTTGTAGCATTTGTCAGGGTCAGGGCTCTTGTGCCATAAGCTACAAAAGCCAATTTTAGGTAATTTAGACACAAGTGGATAAACTGGAAGGCTAATGGGCTCTCCCAGAGGCACAGGAACCTGAAGAACTGGGAAATGGGACAAAACCAAGGTAACTCTGGAAGCCCAGAAAGGTGGACTCTTGGAAATAGTTACCTGGCAAAGACAGCGTGGTTAGGGCACCACCATTCAGGTGAAAGGCACTCCGTCTGTTTGAGGTTCCCATTCCAGGGAGAGAGCATCCAATTTGGCCTGGAACCACCTGCTCGTTGCTAGGGGAGGGAAGTCTCAGTCACAACCCTACGACCCTACTAGCTCCAGTGAGGGTGTGGTGAGTTCCCCAGGAGCCTAGCAAATGTGAAATGGTTGCTCGGTAGAAACAACAACAACAAACAAAACAACAACAACAACAACAAAACAACAACAAAAACCAACTATATATAACAAACTATCGAGGACCTTCAGGACCTCACCTAGCCGGTGAGCTAAGGGCTTTGGGCTTTGCTTACATGATTGTGTTGACTCCCCAACCCAAGCCTGGGATGTTTTGTTATTGAGAAGGCTTTGTCCAGCTCACACAACAGCAGAGTGTCAGCCAGAATTCTGACCTCAGGGCCCAAGACATTGACCCAGTGGTTCTCCATCTTGACTGCAAGCCGAAAATAACAGGGATACCTTTGAAAAGAAAGAGACAGTAGACATCCCAGGAACACAATGTGAGTTCTGTGGTATGGGGAGCTCTGTCTTCCCGAATCCAGAAATGGTGAGGTGTGGCCACGCAGTGCCTTCTGACTAGCTTGCATGACTTTAAGAGCTCACAAAGTTCTAGGAGGTTGCAAACTTAATCTTCCCCCACTTCCCCACATTCACCTCTGATTGGCAGAAGTCTGGCCTCAACATCCTCAGGAGCAGCAGATGGATGTGAGGGTTCCATTTGGAGTTTGAGAGGGCAGGTTGGCAGCTCCCTTCCTGCTGAGTAAGATGTCGAGCCATTTTAGGTGCTCTCTTCACAGAAAACACAATGATAAGCACATCCTCAAGTCATAAACATGGTGGCCTATAGACACCTAGAGCTCTATCCTCACAGTGTAAGCCACTGTTGCAGGATGCAGGTTAGCAACCCCGGGTTCAATGGAGTGGGTAGCCATCCCTAGCTAGATGCACCCAGGGCATCCTTCATTGGCCTCCCCTGAGTTTTACCACCATTTTATCTCTATTTTGGGAGTCAAGTGAAATAGCAGAAACCCCAGCTTTTTGTGGGACTCTCTGAATTTGCCAACAAGTAAGTTAGGACGCAATGGAGAACTGGCGCACTTATATGCCTTAGCCTTTCAGCTCAGGCAAGGCAAATTCATGGTTCTTCTATTTCCTTTTCCTTCCAAATGGTTTCCTCTACTCTATCTTCTGGAGCAGCTATGATGAAACTTGTTGAATCCTGGAGGGAGGAGAACAATTATGCATATCAGAGGCATTCACCATTTGCAGCGGTGCCCACGGGCAAACAGCTCCCCTCCCCCACTGCAGAAGGAGCCAAGCCCTTCTGACTCCCAGCCCAGCTCCTAGCCTGGGCCACTTAGGGTTGCTCAATTCAATTCAATGGTGCAATGAAGGTCAGCAGCCAGGGCCATCCTAAATGAGAGAAGGTGCAGAACTAGAGAGAGATATTACAGACAGTGATGACCCTGGGACCTCAAGTGCTGCCATGGGAGCAAGACCTTCAATGAGAATCACGTAAAGACAGGCTGGGAAGACTCACAAATACAGGCTTGTCGATAGGAAAGAGAGAACATGGAAAGAAAGGAAAGAAGGTGTCAATTACATGCACTCGTATGCTCCCTGTGTCGCAGGCTTCATCATCTGCGTGTGGTCTTCGAGTGGACAAGTGCACCAACAATGTGGGGTGACCTAGGAAAAAATGGGAGAGTTAGAGTCAAGGTGGAAACCCAGCATTCTGCTGCTCTTGGGATTCTGTAGCCAACGCAGAGGATCCATTATTGTCCTCATCTCGACACTCCTCGTCTGGTGATCCCCTGGCCCTGCTGGTTGGAGAGACAGTTTGGGGCCTGGTCAATCCCAGGAATCCAGATCAGCAATTCTGTGGGATACAGTGTGCCCTGCAGAATCCTGCCGGCCATGGAGGGCCCAGAGAGGCAGCTGGACACAGGCTTCTCTCACATGGAAAGCATTCAGCACCTCAAACATGGGTGACATGTGGAGGAGCAATAGCTGTAATGCCAGAGGAATTGTTCTTTCCCTTATGCAGCTCTGTGAGTGCCCTTTAAATGAGGAGCAAACATGAGCACAGAAGCAAGAAGGTGCTTCCTTACTTTAAAAGGAAGAGAATGTATTTCTAACACACCACTCGGCACACACTAGAAGGCTTTGTCCCCAGTTTAAGAGCCTAGGAGGGAGTCGTTGTGTCCCACGAAAGTACACCCATCATAGGTCAATAACAAAAACAAAACCACGATCTCTTGCATATGATTCCCAGGAGTGCTAACAGATCAATGCCCTGATATAGCTCTGGGGTAGGGGGATATAAGATCAAGACCTGTGGAAATGATAATTTTTTAATAGCAAAGCGAGGAAACAGGATGACAAACACGCCACTCTTAAAGCCTACAGAAACAATTTCTCTTCCTGTGACTTCACTCAAAAAGGAAAAGAACACATCAGACTTCTACACTCATTTCCCTTTTTTTTTCTTTCATTCCTGCTTTTTTTTTTTATTTTTTTTTTTTTTTTTTTTTTTGTCTAATGTCATGTCTCCCTTCCTCAGTTTTCCAAGCAGTTAGTGAACTCTTGACAGGCCCCGCTCCCATGGGATCTGACTTGTGTATTGGTACCTACTGTAGAGTCTTCATCCTCGCTGCTGGAGTCAGTGAAGATCTATCATACATAGTCCGGAGACACAGAAACATGAGCAATAAAATTATTAAAAAGAGAGGCTCCCCCATTCCTTCTACTTTCCTTGAGTCTATGGTGAGTCATGGACATCATTTTGATATTCCCACAATTCATGCACATTTCCTGGGCTCTGTGGATGGTAGACCTTCACCTAGACATTGACCACAGTTACCAAACTTCAAATCAGAGATGCTGAAGGAATCAACTTTTCTCTTTTCCCTTCCACTTGCCCATGACAACTCTCACCTCCAGCCTTACCAACTTGAAATTCCAGCTGTTTCATCCAAACTACAATGAGACTAGTAGGACTGACCAATTAATATTTTATTGGATTTCAGTTCACTGAGTTCATTAAAAAAAGCCACATCGGGCCACTGGCCAGAGTTTTTCCTGTAAAACCACTTCCTTACACTACACCCAACCCTTGTTCCTGGCAGTAACCCAGAATTGGGGGACTTCCATACTTCCATACCAAAACTGCATAAAAGTCCCACCTTCTTCAGAACCTAGATTTTTTCCTAGCAACTGACTGATTTCATGATACATACATTTTTTTTTCATCTGTTTACGCATCCAACTGCAATTAGAGAAATAGAGAAAAAAAAACATTGAGGATCACTTCATCCTGGACACTCTGCACAGGCTTTCATTGCCCTTGATGGCCTTAGCATCCCAGACGGGAACAGTGGTTGAATCAATGACCCAAGAGAAAACATAAGGGACACCTGGGGGAAAGCTTGAAGCACATAGTGGAAGGTCTCTCAAGTCCCTTTGGCTTGGCAATTACAGTTTCCTTTTCAAAGAGAAAAACTTTCTGCAGGGGAAAATGCTCTCTAACGTACCGTTTGTAACTGCTGCTGTCCTTTTTGAGTGCCCTCTTAAATCAGGTATCAGGAGTGATAGACTCTCACTAGATAGTCTCCTGACCTAATAAGCTGTCTCTGTCATGGAGCATATACATGTCCACATTTTCATATGCTAATTTTACTGAAAAAGAGAAAAAGAAACTTTTCCATCTCAGTGCAAGAAAGCAAGTTCATCTTGAGGATAGATGGGACCTCCTCATCTGCGGTGTTTTAGGGAGATCCTGCACCACCACCTCAGGGATAGCTAAAAAGACATAAAGTAGCTGTTGGTCACTGGTGATGCTGCTCAGGACATACTCTGGAAGCTTTGCAAGGTGAGTACATGAGGCAAGTGTGTGTGGATGTGGGCATTTAATAAACATGAACTGAGCTGATGCAGGGTCATCCTCCTGGGTGGCTGAAGGAAGCGCAAAAAGAGGGGCAGGAAAGAAAAAGAAATTTAGCCTTTGGTATGAAAGCTAAAGGAAATCCAGTGTATCAGACATAATCCTAAAGGGAAAATGAAAATGCACACTATGCTTCAATGATAGAGTTTCATCGACTCCTCTTGCCCATCATATACCTGGCCAAGTTCCTACATCTTTTTGGAATACTACAAGACCATCTCAGCACATGCCTTTATATGTGCTGCCACTTTCTTCATCTTCAATACTGGATTTTTAACTCTGTTTTTTTAATGAAGTATAGATAATATGTATATTTATTGTGGGAACAGAGGTCAGTAGCTTCAGTAACATTCATTATGTGTGGACCATCTCCTCTCTCTACCCAAACATGTCATCCTATCCCACATACCCTCTGATCCCAATAGTGAATCACCCCCACCACTCCCCATTTCACTCCTTGATCATCTCTACTTTCTCTCACAATGAATTTGCTTTCTCCAGGGCCTCGTGTAAGTGGAATATTATGTTATCTGCCTTTCGACTGCCTCCTGCCACCCAGAATGAATAGCATTCCATTTCGGGTACCTATCACATTATATTTATCCATTCATGGATCGACTTAGGGGTGGTTTCCATTTCTTAGCCACTGTGAAGAATGGGGCCATGAATACTGTGTACGGATAGCTCTATGACACTCTAATGGTGATACGTGGCCAAAAAAATGTTCCAGCACAGAGTGAAAATGAATGTAAACTCAGGACATTTTTAATTAATAGAAAAATATCAATATTATTCCACTAATTATAACAAATGTATCACACAAATGTAAGATGCTATGACCAGTGGAGGAGTGGGATGTGGGAACTAGGTGTATTGTCTGTCAACTTTATGTTCATCTAAACCTATTCTAGATAAAGTGTATCTATTTTTACAACTCTGGAGATACTGTAACAGGGAGAGATCTATTCAGCTTATGTTTAAAATCAGATAACATCTGTGCTTTAGCTAGAGACCCTGCTTACTATTTAAGTTGAACCACATTTTGGGTTTTGACACATCTTTCCTTCTATAGTTACAGCACTGCTGATAGAATGGAGACATTTAAATTGCACTCATGCATGTAAAAAATTTATATAATTTTCTCTTAAAATGAAAATACTGAATAATTATTCCTGAATTGACTTATAAGCACATTTCCACAGTACATCCTGCAGGATGCACTGAGGAATGTATTCTGTGGTGTGGCTGGATGTAAACTCTCTTGAACCTCTTCTTCCTTGTTTAGAAGTTGCACGTACCTGGCAAAGTCCTTCAGACCCCTCGGGCCCTCTATGCCCTGTTCCAAGATCTGCAATTTTAAGGTGGCCTACTCATTAGTATTATGTAATGAGGCTAAAAATGATCACATACAGGTAAAACTATGAGAAAAATAAGTGACTGTTGCTATGTAATTGCTCTGTAAGTGTCTGATCAGTGTATGACTACGAGCATAACCTAGACACTTGGCAGCAGCTGAACCTAGAGAAGGGACTGGGATAGCTCCACAGCAAGGGAGGGTGACAGGTTACTTTTATCTTTCGCATAAGAGTGATGCCTTCCAGTTCACGGAGAGTATCTGTTATCATCTCCTGAAATCCCCGCATCAGCCTTACAGCAGAGAAGGCAAAGCAGGAGCTGTGACGTATAATTTACACAGAAAAGCATAGAAATATATACAGAGATTAAGCAATTTGCCCAGAGACACAACACTGACGAATGTAATCTGAGATGAGAACATGGATAGTATCCTGGGCATAGACATCCTGAAATTCTAAGACACCTGAGACCATGCCCTTGGTGCTTGAATGATGAGATGCCCTTGGTATCTTTGTCAAACTCTCCTGCCCCAACTTTTCTGTGAAAGAGAGGTGATGTTCTGGAGGAGGAGGCTGAGCCATGTGGAGTCCAACTTTATAATGCAGACCCCGCTTCTACTTTTCGGGCTCTGACCCCAAAAACAACAGTTTCTTCTGGGCAAAGCCCCTCATAAGGACCAGGGAAGACCGATCTTGTGGCCATCCTCCCCCAACATCTGTCCACTGTCACCTATCTCATACTGAGCCTTCCCCAAGACCAGGTGACCGCTCTGAATCACTAATGGTCTGGGTGATGCCCAACCCAACTAAGAACATTCTACACCCACTCCACATGACAGATTTACCAAAGACTAGCTTCTCTTTCATTGAAAAACCCTGGATGAGCATGAGCACTTACCGTCCATGAACAGGAATACTGGCCATTCATGTTGGTGCCTTGATGATTCCGTGAATTAAGGCTGAAACCTCCACTGTCTGCTGACTATTGGTCTAAAAAGCCTGTGCTATGCCTGATTGAGAGTGGGCAGTGGCTTCACTAGTGCTCAGTGTGACACCTCCCCGTACATTCCTTCCTCACCATAGTCCATTGTCTACAAACTCCTCATACCTTCCTAGACTCTGCAGTGGGGTGAATTAAGCAGATACTCATGGGTTCAAACAAGGACCTCAGGGAACACTATCAAGGGATGAGAGGCCCAGTGGGACCACGTAAGGATCTCTCAACATTAAAGTTCCCCAAACAAGTCTGTCCACCCCATTTAACCCACTGGAAAGAACTCTAAAAGCCAGGAGGCAGAAATTATAATAAAGAACCCAGCCTGGAATCAGCAGGCACATCTCCCCCTGGTGAATCTGCCAACACGCTTCTTGGGCTTCTTCTTCCTTTTCCCCCGGGTTCCACAGATCAAACACCATCTTCCTGTTGTGGCCGTGAGAGGAGTGGGTATTTGATCCCTGGGAAGATGTGCTCAGGGCACCTTCCACTGGCTTGCCCAGAGTGTTACCATCCTTTTGTTTCCACTTATAGAATCACAAGGCAACAGGAGAAACCCCAATTTTTTTTATTGCAGTTTAATGTGAACTGACATGAGTAAGTTAAAAAACAATGGAGAATGGGCACACTTTTTTACCTTACCTTGTTTTGTCCCATGCAACAGAAGTTCATAGTTCTTCTATTTGTTCTTAAATGTTTTCTTCTTCTCTTTGTTGAGGAGATTTGGCTAGAGTAGAGAAAGGAGAGAGCAAGTAATATGAGAAAGATAATTTTTAAGTAGAATAGCAAGAAAACATGATGTCAAATGCAGCCCATGACACGATTCCTTTTTCTGTGACATTAATAAACTGGGGGGCAGGGATTAAACTTCCAAACACATTTCATTTCTCTGTTCGATTACATATCTCCCTTCTTCAGTCTCCCACATAGCAAGTGTCACCCAGCTGGTCCCAGGTATTCCTTCCTATTGGATCCAAAGTAATTGTTGCCGCCTACCTGGATCATCTTCATCCTCAGTACTGAAGTCGGAGATGTCCTCCAATACCAAATCTTTAGAAACAGAATCAAGAGCAATAACGTTTTAGAAAGAGAGTCTCACTTATTCATTTAGCTTCAGTTGAGCCTATGGTGAGTCACACGGCCTCACCCCAATCTTTCCTCCATGTTCTCAGACCTTGCCTGGGCTCTGTGGGGTCAGAGCCCTTGAACAAGATATTGATCACCTTGCAGACTTCAAATCAGAGAGATGCTGAAGCAATCACCTTTCACCTTCTCACCTCAAACCCAACATTGCTCCCACCTCCAAAGTTATCAACCAGAAATTCTGACTGTTATAGACAATTGAATATGATTAGCATGACCGAGCAAATGGATGTTTTCATTTTATTTTTGTTCACTGAGTTAATAAATGATCAAGTATGATTAAGTCAAAACAGCCTCATCTGGCCACTGCCCACCACACTAGATAGAGCCACTCTAGAATTCCATGATGTGGAAGGTGTATCCTCCCCAACTCTGCTAGTTCTTGCAGAATTGTTTGCGTGGCTGATCTGATCACTCACATGGGTGTACTTCATGGACCCATGTGCCTGTGCCACGCATTACTTGAGGCTCTGACATTGTTCAAAAGTATGGTCAATACCTGATTCTAGAGAATTTCCAGAAGAAGGTCCCGATGTAAGCAAAGTTGAAGAGCATGGCTAGCAGACCAGTGCGAGACAAAATCCGAGTGGGAGGTGCTGCACCACTGCTTTTCATCCTTCTCCCTTCTTAGCCCTGACTCTGGAATAGACCCTGGGAAGGCAGTGGAAAATCCCCAAAAGGAAGAAAATATTATGAAGTAAAAAAGGGAGAGAATTAAAAGGTGTAAATAATTGGAATGAAATACTGTCCTCACGGGTTGGAAGACTTGATATTGTTAACATTTCCATAAATGCCAAAGGGATCAACAGATTCTTGCTATACCTATGACATCTCAATGCCGCTTTTACAGCAGAGAAAAAATCCTATAGGTCGTAGGGAACCACAAAGCATCCCAGTAGTCAAAACTATCTTGACAATGAGGAACAAGATGGAGGCTCCACATTTCCTGAATTCAAAACACCAGACTAAGCTTCCATAATCAAAACACCATGGTAGCGGCGTTAAAAACAGGCAGATAGATCAATGGGAAAGATAGAGTGTCCTAAATAAACTCATTGATAGTACCAAATGGTCTTTGAGAAGGATGCCAGGTCGACACAATGAGGAAAGAATAGTCTCTTCAAGAATCAAAAGAATGAAAAGACACCTAGACAATGTGAGAAAACCTTTACAAAGCTTATATCTGAATAGGGCTAAAATTTAAAGTATATATATATATATATATATATATATATATATATATATATATATATATATATATATATATATATATATAAAACTAAAAGCAAATAACCCAATAAAAAATGGCCAAAATCTTTAAAAGACATGTCTCCAAAGAAAGCATACACGGTCCACAGAGCTATGAAAAGTCCCGATATCGCTAATCATCAAAGAAATGCACATAAAAAAGGCCATGAAGCAGTGCCTCTCTCCTGACAAGATGTGTATTGTCCAAAAGGGAAGAAAAGAGAGAGAGAGATAACAGATATTGGCGAGGAGATGGAGAAACTGCAACCTTTCTATGCTGTTGGGGGGAAGGTAAAATGGTGCAGTCGTCATGCAGAACAGATAGTTTTGAGTTTCCTCAAAAATTTAAGAATAGAACTACGATGTGATCCAGCTATTGCACTTTTGCTATGCATCCCAGGGACATAAAATTAGAGCTTTGTGGAGATACTGCACTCTTGTGATCATTGCAGCATTCTTCACAAGAGCCCAGATCCAGAAACAGCCCCAGTGTCCACAGTCATAGGAATGAGTAAAAAAAAAAAAAAAAAAAAAAAAGTAGGGTATATGCATTCAATAGAATTTTATGCACCTTTATAAAACAAAACAAAAAAAATCCTGCCATCTGCAGCAACAGGAATTAACCTAGAGGACATTATTATAAGTGAAATAAGCAGGTCACACAGAATCAAATACTGTACGGTTCCACTTAGGTGAGTATCTAAATTTGTCACATGCATAGAAATAGAGCAGAAGCCTGGTTGTGGAGAATTGAGGGGAGGAGGAAATGGAGCTATGTCAATAGGCAGACAGTTTTCTTCATGTGATCTGCAGTTGGGGTCCACTGGTGGCTGTCACTGATTCCTTGGAGACCAGGTGGTGCCAGCCCTCATTTTAACATCGAATCACACCCACCAGGGGGCCCTACAGCTCCACTGGGAAGCTGTGATCTAGAGATTAAGGAATTCTAGGACAACCCTGTCTCAAGGATTCAGGTTCAGGAATAAACTAGTTGACATTTTACATTGAAGCGGCCTCAGTTTTGCTTGATGGGGAAAAAAATGGAAACCTACAGGGCAATGAAATTCTACTACATTCATATTTCTCACAGCTGTTCTGGTCCAAAGAAAACTCAAACAATCACTTGGCTCATTGTATACGATATTGACTTAAACCAACTTCCTGGACTTGATTTCTTACAAAGCCCTCCAGAAGAAACCATGACCCCATGTCCCTGTGGTTGCCACAGGGACATGGGGGTGATGCTCTTGTCATATTGTGGCGCTTCTCTGTCCCACCTTGTAGTGCACAAAGTCCCCTTTGTCCTCCTAGAATGAAAACCCAGCGCTACCCTGACCCTCAGTCCTGAAGACCTCTCGGTTCTCTTCTCATTGAACACAGTTTTTCTTGCCCAGTACACAAATTCCATATCTCGGAGAAGTATTGGAGACAGAATGACGCCATGATACTTAGCAAGAGTGGCTGAAGATAAATATTAGACTTCTTTGCAGAAAGTTGTAGTGAATTTCCCCCCAAATATTCCTGGAGGCTTGTCCTGGCTCAGTTGCTTCCAGAACTGCATGTGGCATGTGGCTACAATGGAGGCCACCAGCAAAAGTGAGGAGCCCTGCCCAGCAACTAGCTAAGATGGGTGGGAGGAGAAGTCATTCAGTGGTCTCTCATTGACAGAGAGGCAATGTAAATGAAGAAAGTGGCCACAACATGACCATTCAAAATGCCGCAAGACCTACTGAAGGGTTATATACTGTACTAAAAGAATTGTATTTGTTGGTGGTGATGAGATTTGTGTTCAGTTTAACTGAGGTATATACTTGGCATACGGTAAATGCACACATTCAAATTTTGCAGGGTGATTAATACATACACTTAGATATTTATTCGTTCATGATGCAATGGTGAGGGGAATGTTTATTAGAAAGCTGACATCAGCGACTGTGGTCTTACAGTAACATAAATCAAGAGAAACACTCAAAACACAAAACGTCAGATTCACACCACCTAGATTCACATGACACACACTCCCATGCACACAAACCTACACCACCTCATGGAACTAGAGATAATGGCCACAGTACTTTACCTAGAAAATCAGTTTCTATCACCACATCTCCAATTCTCTTTGCCAGCAGGAAGCTAGAATCAAAGTGGCTCCCCACATTAAGCCAGCAAGAATACTTCCCTTTTGCACTTTCCAGATTTTTCCTCAGCAAATATAAAGCTTTCTAGAATATGTACCATCTTCAAGGGCAAGAGAAACCACCTGAAATGACAGAACATACTATGAGAGTCACATCCTGCAGCATCCTGTTTGCACAGGCCTTTGCTCAAATCAGTCACATTAGAAAAACATGGGAAATGCTGGGAGTGTCAATGGAACCCATCAGCAAGCACAGGACAAAACTATTCAGGTCAAAGGGCACAAAACTGTCCTGGGAAACGTTCTCTCAAGACCCTTTTGGGTGGCCATTACATACTTCTTCCAGAGAGGAAAAACTGCTAAGACAAAACAGCTCCCACCCGCATGGTCTATAACTGCTGCTGTCATTTTTGAAGGTTCTTTAGGATCAGTTATCAGTTAGTACTAGACTTACTCTTCTCTTGACACTCTCACCACCAAGTAAACGTCTGTATCATCGGGAATGTATGTGCTCACATTTTTATACCTTAATTTTAAGGACAAAGAAAGAAATCTCCATTTCTATTGCAAGAGAAGTGGGGTGAGCATACCTTGGTGGTAGATGTCACCTCATCTGCCCTCTCAGTGGAAGTCTCCTTCCGCAGGTGCTTGGGGCGATCTGTGAGGACACAGAGTGACTGTCAGTCCTTGGTGCTGCCACTTATGAAGGACTCTGGAGCTCTGCTGTGTGCTGACAGGGGCAAGAGTGTACTGATGTGGGTGGTGGGTATGTATGAACTGAGCTGCTGCCGGGCCTCCTGCTTGCTCAAGAAAAAAAGGCCAAGGAGAAGAGAAGAAAAGAAGTGAAAAAAAATGTGCCTTTGTCTTTCTGAAAGAAACCTAATCAGTGGGAAATACTCAGTCTAACAAAGAGTCAACACGACTATCATGCCTTATTTCAAAGAAAGAGGCCTCACTCCTCCTGCCTGTTTTCAAATTCAGAAAAATTGCCACTGTCTTTGTGATTTCCTCCAAGATCATTTTTTCCTCTATAATCCATACCTGCTGTTCATCGACAACACTTCCGTAAGGTATGTAACTTGATGCAAATCAAACTTATCGGAGACATAACTCACTTTTACACTAACTATCCCATTCTATTTATCCACTAATCCTTTTTTATGAAGTGAATAAAACACATAAGATTTGAAAACAGTGAAATCTCATTATGTAGAACTGATGTCCTCATCTGTGATAATGACCTCTCTGTCATTCTGTTTCTAAACAATGTGTGCGTGCCATTGAGTCACTGTGTGTCCACTCTCAAACAGGCAACAGACAGTGGGACAGTTCCTTGCGTGGAAAAGGCATGGGGAGCACAGTCTCTGTCTACCCCAGCTGAGCAGGGGTTTGCAACAAGGGGGATGGGCATGGGGATTCCCTAGGTTGACTCTGAGTTCTCACTTGCCACCATCTCTTGGGTTTGTGCTGACAGGATTTGGATGTTTCTGTAGTTTGCTGTGATGCAGTCTCTTTGATTTTTAACTCTTTGGGACAGAGTCTGAGGGGGGACCCCAGCACTGACAGGTATTGTTCCAGATTCTTTTTCATGGAGCCTCGCACCTCTTACAATCTGTGTACTGACCTGCAAGCATGCAGACCTTATATGTACCTTTCATTCCAATGACTATGTCAAAGTCTGCTGTTAAAGGCACCGACAGCTGCTCTGGTCTATGAGACCAGTGAGGACATCTACCCTTGATAGGCAACTTTCGGGAGCTGTGTACACCCAAGCACTTCCAGCCGTGTCCACATTTACTGAAATTCCCACTTTGGCACTAATGACCCTGTAGCTTAGTGTGAGTGTCAGTCAGTGGATCAGGACATCAACATAGGAATGCATGCCTGGGTTCGTATGTCTCTCCTCCATATAGGAGGTGAAGAGCTTGGGCCATTCATCTCAACTCTGCCTCCATATGAGGAGATGAAATATTAAACAAAGCTCCAGATACAGCATGGAGGTAAGAATGACTTATGTAAAGTGGTCTGCGAAGATGAGAATCCTTTCAGAAAGTGAACTGGGGGAATATGTTGTGTAACTGGGTAAAAGCCTGAGGACACACACCACGCACACATACTCACATTCACAATCACAGCACACACACTCACAAAAACACCCTCAAACATCAAGCACACACCACCTAAAAGTCATCACGGTTGCTGGCCACAGTAGAACAGGCCAGGATTCTTTCCTGTACCACACTCCCTTCCGCTACACCCCAACTTTCATTCCTGGCAGGAACACAGATTGGGGGGCCTTCCAGACTATATGGACAGGAAAGTCCCTCCATGGTCAGCATCCAGATTTAGCCTCAGCGATGGACAGATTCCTGAATACATACCTTTTTCGTCTTCTGCATCTACCTGCAATTAGAGAGAGAGAGAAAGAAAACACACACACTGTTAGGAGAACATCATCCTGGACACTCTGCACAGGGCTTCTGTTCTCTTGATGTCTTAAGGACGCCAGATTGGAAACCTGAGTTAATGACCCCAAGAGAAAACATACAAAACACCTGTGGGAAAGTTTGATTCTTCGTGGAAGGTCTCCGAGTGTACTTGGATTGGCAAATGCAAAACTCTTCTTCGAGGAGGAAAATTCTATGCAGAGGAAAATGCTCCCTCCTCTACAGTCTATGACTAATGCTGTCCTTTTGAATGCCCCCTTGAAGCAGGAAAAGTTACATAAAAACTCACACTCGACAATCATCTACCATCTGGAGTGTACATGTGCATGTCTTCATGATTTAATTGTACTAAAACAAAATAAATCAACATTTCCATCTCAAAGGAAGAAAGCAGAGCTTACCTGTGGAATCAATGGGTCTTTCTCGGGGGCCTTGTCTCCAGAAGGATCCTCCACCACAACATCGAGGGTGGGTAGGGAAACACAGAGCAAGTGTCAGTCATTGCTGATGCTGCCCAGGACGTACTCAGGCAGCTGTGCCTGATGTGCACTTTGGACAGAGAGTGTGGAATGGATGATTGCTAACTACAAACTGAGATGTCCAGCAACGCCGTCTTCCTGGATGGATGAAGGCAGGCACAAAATGAAACAGGAAAAGAGGAAAAAGACAGCCCTTAGTTTTCTAGCTCAGGGTAAACTAATCCATGTAAAATGGTCAATCTGACAAAGAGTAAACACTAAAATGCATGCTATGATTCAAAGACAGAGCCATATGACTTTTCTATGGTTTTGAGGTTCAGCTAAATTGCCACCATCTTTTTTGCTTCCTCCAAAATCAGTTCTTCCTGCAGAATTTACAGATGCTACTTTTGGATTTATTAGCTTTTCTGTAAGATTTTCTTGTTGATGAAAAGCAAACTGATTGGGGGACTGAAATCAAGTCTAGGAAAAGTATCTCATGAGATTAACTCAGAAGATCTGAAAATACTAAATCTCGTGATTTAAAAAGGTCACTAACAGCACTGTGATTTTTTCCTCCCAGTTTTTCTTTTCAATAAATCGTGTGTGCCCTTAGAGTCAGGGGCTGTCCATACTCCCACTGCCCATGGACTGTGGGACAGTTCCTCGTACAGGGAAGGCAGGAGGAAGCACTGCTGCTCTCTACCCTAACAGAGTAAAAGATCTGCAGTAAGATTGATGGGTGCTGGGTGTGCGCCAGTACAAATTTGAGTGCTGACTTGAGACTTCCTTGGGTAGGTGCTTGCAGGCTTTGTGAGCTTTTGGGGTTTATTGTGATGTTATCTCCCTCTTAACTGCCCTGAAACAGGGGCTGAGGAGCGAACGCAGCAGTGATAGATGATAATCAACATTGTCCTCACACCTCTTTCAACCTCTCAGCTGACCAGGAGCATTTGGGCCCTCCATATGCCTTTCACACAATGACTATGCCAGCACCAACTGTTACATGCAACTTTGGCTACCCTGGGCTATGTGACACTGAGGACATCTTCGCAAGATGGGCTGTGTATGGGAGCAGTGTAGGCTCTGGCACTTCCCAAGCATGGCCACAGGAGCTTGCATTTTGTTGCTAGGTCACTGATAATCTTGTGCCTCAGTGGTGAGGGCAGGTGAGTAGTATGAACACAGGGACCCACGACTGTGTTTCGATTTTGGGTCATTCATCTCTGCACCACCTCCACATGAAGAGAGAAAATATTAAGCGATCTCCACATACAGCTGGGGGTTAGGTAGAGTTAATTATGGAACGCATGCAGTGGTGGGGAGCTTCTTTTGAAAAGTAGACGCTTGTGTTGTGTTGTGAGAGGAAAACTCTCATGAGGACACACAGGCACTCATACACACACGAACATTCACAGTCACACCACCCAATATTTACAAACACCACTTCAAAACTCAAGCACATAAATTGCACCACCCACATACCATGGCTTCCAAGGACTCCAAACTTTCCAAAGTTGTTTCCTAGACTATCTGGTGCTTTCACTACGCACCCAACTTTGTCCTTAGCAAGGAAGTCATTACACAATACGTACATTTCTCATCCGGTATGTTGTCCACCTGCCAGAAGAGAAAGGAAAACACTGAGGATCATACTGTCCTGGACACTGTTCAACTAGGCTTTCTGTTCTCTTGATTTTAGGACACCAGTTGAGAAACAGTGTCTCAGTCAATGACCACAGGAGAAAACATACGGAACACTTGTTGAAAAGCTTTGAGCTCTTCGTGGAAGCTGTCTGAATTCCCTTTAAATTGGCAATGACAAAATTCTTTTTTTCAAGGAAGAAACTGTGATGCTCAGGTCGCTTCTTGCAAGACTCCAGTGTGAAAGTAATGCTGTTCTTTTTGAAAGCCCTCTTGAATCATATATCAAGGGGTCACAGACTCTCACTCAACATTCTCCCAACCAGGAGATTGTCTCTGTCATCTAACAGGTACAGGCTCATATTATTGCATCGCAATTATATTGAAGACAAAATAAAGAAAGCAACATTTCTATTGCCGGAGGTGGAAAGCCTTCTTACCTTGGTAGTAGATGGGACCTCCTCATCAAGACCTTCTCTTCCTAGCTCCCCCACCACAGTGCAAGTAACCTCCTCCACCACACTGTCAGAAAGCTCCTCCACCACAGTGTTAGGAAATTCTTCAACCATGGTGTCTGAGAGCTCCTGCAGCACGGTGTCAGACGGAGCTAGGGGCATACAGAGTCACTGTAAGATATTGGTGGCACTGCTTAGGACTGTCTCAGGAGCTCTGGTTTAGGTTGATATGGGGCTATAGAATGTGAAAGTGGCTGTTGAACAATATGGACTGAACGTCTTAAGAGACATTCTCATGGTAGATGAAAGAAGACCAAGGAAAGAAGCAGGCAAGAAAGGGAAACAGAGCAGTCAATGGTCTAGCTCAAGGGAATTTAATCCATCAAACAGCATCTAAAATGCATGCTATGTTTAAATGACAGGGTTCTGATTCCTCCTGCCCTTCTCAAAGCCTGGCTAAATTCCCACTTCTTCTAGTGTTACAAGACCCTTTCAGCATCCGTGCATTCGTACATGCCGCTAATGTCTTCAGCATAAATAGTATTGGATATTTTACTTCTATTGTGATGAACTTTACATCATATTTATGCTGCTTTTAATCATTTGTGACTATATTGGTCAGTAGCATTGATTGCATTCGCAGTGTTGTGGACCCATCACTGCTGTCTAGACCCACAACATTTCCAGGAATAAATCACTCTGCCTTGGCCCTCTTTCCAACCCTTGTGATCTCTCCTTTTCTGTTTCTAGGAATTGGGCTTTTGCAGAAAACTCATATCAGTGGAATCATAAATTATTGTTTTTCTGTGTAGGCCTGATGTCAATAAACCCAACTTTTGCAGTGACAATCTATATTGTACTCTATTTAAAATCTAACATACTGTTTTGCCTGAATAGTATCCCACTAAGTGCACACACCACATTTGATCCGTTCAACACTTGATGCAATTAGGGGTTCTTGTAACCATCTGGCTATTGTGAATGATGCCGTTATGAACATTGATGTATGCAAGAGACACTACTTGAGATATGTGATAAAATGGTCCAGTCAAAACTCACAGAATGTCATGCTCAAAGAGTAAGTTTTAATAGACTGTCTGGACTTTTAATTAATAAAAATGTATTGATATCTTTTATTCGTTTTCTCAAATGTATCTTACAAATGTAAGATATACCTACTAGGAGAAACGTGAAGTAGAATATAGGACCTTTGTGCATTATCTAGTCATCGTCCGTGTTAAATAAAACCTGTTCTAAATAAAATTTATCAGGGAGTATTCAGGTAATGTTGCAAAATCAGTTAATGTGTGAACATGAACAAGAGACCTCGAATACTATTGAACACGAGCCAGACTGTGAATTGTCAGTGCATCCAGAACTCCATGGTGACTGCACCACTAATGGACTGAATACATGTGTGTTTGTACCCATGAGATAAAAAATAAATATGACAGCTATTTTGCAATAGTCACTTGAATATGGGACACTGAAGTTTTTTTCTGGAGGTACCTTAGTGAGCGTTAATTCCACAGTCCCTTCATCTCGCTTGTCCATTAAGTGTGCCGTTTCTTGTGGTAAGGAATGAATTCTATGAGCCCACTTCCCTCTTTCCGTCCGAAAAAATATGAGGACAATACTCTGTTCTTATTGTTTCCTCTTCCTTAGAGTGGCCTGAAAAATTCATGACAATACAGAGAACTGCAGACATCTTGCAGGCAGAAGACCACAGGGAAATTAGGAATAATTTCTCCACAGCTACCCAAATGATTCTCCTGAATCTGAGCTACATCGAGGGAGATCGTGCAATTTGGTGTGCACATAAAACATCCACCAGATAGATTTTGTGGGGGAAAACCTTAGTTTAGTTGAGCCATTATAGAAACACAGCAAAGTACAGAGACTGAATCTGGTCTCCCAGATGCCAAGCTCATTGAGAAGCTGTTTTTTGTGAAGTTGTTGCCCTGATTCTTAACTTCTTCGAGACAGAGGCTGAGGAGCGACCCCACCTCTGACAGATGTTTACAGCGCTTTGTGGAACTTCAACCTTGTAGAATCTTAGAGCTAACCATAAGCTTGTGGACCCAACAGGTGCCTTTCATACCAATGACTATGCCAAAGTCAGCTGTTAGGTCCAACTACAGCCTCCTTAGACATCTGGGGCCACCCAATCATGATGGGCTGTGTGGGGGAGCCGGTTGGTGCTTCCAGTCATGGCCACAGATTCTGAAACTCCCTTTTCTGTGACTAACGACCCTGTGGCAGAGTGGTGAGCAAAGGACAGTGGTCAAGAGCTTCAACTTAAGGACCCACATCTGAGTCACATTATACCTCTTTCAAAGAGAAGGTCAAAAGTTTGGGCCATTCCTCACTGCACGACTTCCATCTGAGGAGGTGGATTAGTAACAAACGTCCAGAAACAGTCGGGGCATGGAAAGAATGAGTTAATAATGTAAAGTGTACACTAGTGATGAGGTTCCTTTAGAAAGTGAAAGCATGTCTTGTGTTGTGTGAGTGGGTAAATCTCCTGAGAAAACACAATCTCATGCAGACGCACATTCACAATCACACCACACAAACACATAAAAACCCCGAATGTCTAAAACACCCGAACTTCACATCTACGTGTTACCCTCATTTCTGAAGACTAAACACCTGACCAGAGAACTTTCCTGTATGACCACTTTCTTTTATTACATCCTTAACCCTCATCCCCAGGGCAGGATTGCAGAATCATGGGGGCTTCCAGAACAAATTGGCAGGCAAGGCCCACCTTCTTTATCACCTAGCTTTGTCGTCAGCAAGGGAGTGATTAAACAATGTGTACATTTTTCACTGGGTCTGTCATACTCCTGTCACAGGAGAAAGAAAAACACTGTGAGGATCAAATACCCTGGGACACTATTTGCTCAGGCTTTCTGTTCTCCTGATGACTCGAGGACACCAGATGGGAAACAGTGCCTGAGTCAGAGACCACAAGAGAAAATGTACAGAAAACCTGTGGCAGAGCTTGAGCACTTCATGGAAGCTATCTCAAGCCCCTTTGATTTGGCAATTGCAAAATTTTTTTCTTGGAGGAAAATGTCCTATAGAGGACACTATTTATGACCCTACAGCCTATAAGTAATTCTGTCCTCTTTGAATGCCCTCTTGAATCAGCTATCAGGTGGTTGTAGACTCTCATTTGACATTTGCCCACCGAGTACCTTGTCTCTATTATCTTGCAGGTACGTACTCACATTTTCAGATTGTAATTTTGTTGAAAAAGAAGAAAAGCAACATTTTCATTTCTGAGGGTGGAAGGTCTTCTTACCTTGAGACTAGATGGGATCTCCGTACTGGAACGCAATCTAGGAAGCTGCTGCACCCTGGTGTTATCGAGAGCTAGGGGGACACAGATTCACCATCAGTTATTGGTGATGCTGCTCAGGAGTGTCTCAGAGAGCTCTGCTCAATGACATTGTGGGTCTAGAGAATGTGGAAGTGGGTGTTGAACAGTATGGACTGAGCATTTTCTGTGACACTTTCGTTGGAAGATAAAAGAAGGCCAAAAAAGAAGCAGGCAAGAAAGTGAAATAGAGCCTTTGACGCTCTAGCTCAAGGAAATCTAATCCATCCGATGGCATCTGAATTGCATGCTCTGTTTCAATAACATGTTTCTGATTCTCCTGCCCTGCTTGAAGCCTGGATAAATTCCCACTTCTTCTAATTTACAAGACCATTTCAGCATTCACACATTCATATATGCCTCTTGTTCCTTAGCATGTATGTATTGGAAATTTTAGTTCTATTGCAATGAAACTTACATCGTATTTAGGTTGCTTTTAATCATTTCTGACTATATCTGTCAGTAGCATTGATTACGTCACGGGGCGGTGGACACGTCCCTGGTGTCTAGACCCCAAACATTTCTAGGCATAAATCTCTCTGCCTTCATCCTTCTTCCAGTCCTTGCAAAATTTTTTCCTGACTCTAAATAGAAAATTCTGGAATTGGGTTTTCTCTCTGCCTTCATCCTTCTTCCAGTCCTTGCAAATTTTTTTTCTGACTCTAAATAGAAAATTCTGGAATTGGGTTTTTCAGAAACCTCATAGGTGTGGAATCATAAATTACTGTCCTTCTGTGCAGGCCTGATATCATTAAGCCATACATTTGTTCAAGGTCTGTTCATGTTGTAGCTTATTTTAAAATCTGATTACTTTTATGGCAGAATACTATCCCACGAGGTGTATACATCACATTTGGTCCACTCATCCTTTGATAGACTTTGGGGTTCTTTTTGTCTGGCTATTGGGAATAACGCCATTATGAACATTGGTGTATGACACACTACTGGTAATTTGAGAAGTTATGATGCTGTGAAACTCACAGAATGTCACAGCACAAAGGGTGAATTTTCATGGAATGTATGGTCTTTTAATTAATAAAAATGAACTGATGTTTTTTTCACTCATTATACCAAATATGTCTCATAAATCTAAGATGTGTTGAATAGCGGAAACCAGTGGGATAGGATGTTGGTACATTCTGTATTATCTAGTCACCTTTCACGTGAATATAAACCTGTCATAAATAATGTCTATTAATTTTTACAAATATGACACATAGTATCAGGGAGAGATCTATTCAGATAATGTTGCAAAATCAGCTGATATGTGAACATGTACTAGAGACCTTGTTCACTATTAAACATGAACCACATTGTGAGTTGTCAGAGCATCCTGACCTCCATGGTGCCAGCACCACAGATGGACTGAAAACACACGTATTTCCACCCTTGAAATGAAAGAAATTCATGGCTTAGTGTTTTTACAAATTATAAGTCATTTTAAAATAGGACACTGAAGAAATTTTCTTGAAGTATCTTAGCTTGCATTATTTTCACAGTACCTTCATCTGAATCATAAGTACGGATGGTAACATCTTTTGAGAAGCGCACTCTTCCAAGGCCCTCCCTCACTGATTCTAGAGAATCATCCTCCTCATGACAGCAACCTGAGAAATGCATGACAATACAGAGAACTGTAGATGTGGTGCTGGCAGAAGACCACAAGGAAAGTAGCACAGCTGCCCAGAAGACCCTCCTGAAGCTAAAGTAGACTTAGGAAGATCGTGCAGTTCGATGTGCATGTAAAACACCCACGGGACAGGATTTCAAGGGCAAATACCTTAATTTAATTGAGACATTGTAGAAACACAGCAAAGCACAGTGACCGTGTCCAGTCCCCTAGTTTCTAATGGCATTTAGAAGCTTCATCTCACAGGGAAACTCTAGCAGACACCTTGGGGCCTCAGTGCCCTCTTCTGTGATGAACAAAAGTTACCATGGCCTACATATAACTATTAACTGAAGTGGCTAAGAGTGATTGACTAGAGGTAAAGCTTCAGAAAACTAAGTGACCGCTGCCAAGCCACTACTCCATAAGTGTCCAATCATTGTGTGACTGCAAATACAAGCTAGATGTTTGGTAGTGATTATATCCAGAGAGAGGACTTGGATGACTCCACATGATGGGAAGGTGGAAGGTTACTTTTCATTGTTTCCATAGTGGTGATGCATTCTATCTCCTGGGGAGTATCTGTTGTCATCTCCCGGAGTCCCCACAACAACCTTATATCCGGAGAGGTAAAGCAGGAGCTGAGACCCATACTTTACAGTGAAGATCACAGACATTTAGAGAGATTAAGCAACTTGCCCTCAGTCACAAGGGTGACCAGTGATGGGTTTGGGGTACGAACATGTTTGGTGTACTGAGGACAGAGGCCCAGAACCCTCTGAAACCTGACTCCATTTTCTGCATGCCTGAAGCAAATGATCCCTCACTGTCTCTCTGAAATGCTACTGCCCCAGGTTTCTGTGGGAGAGAGGCAATGCCCTGAAAGAGGAGGCTGAACCACTAGGAGTCCAAATTTGTCACAGTTTTCGGTTCCTACCTTTCTGTCTCTGACCCCACATACGACACTTCTCTCCAATCATAGCTCCTAAGAGGAATAGGAGCATCCCAACCTGTAGCCATCCTCCTGCAGCGTCAGCCCACAGCCAGCTGTCTCACTCTGAGACTTCCTCATGCCAGAGAACTCTCCTGGGTCACCAGTGGTCTGGGGGACTCCAAAGTCAGCTCAGAGCATTCTGGACCAACTGCCTGCCATATGACAACATTCTAAATCTTAGCAATCCTGGATATGGAGTTGATACCAATTACCCGAGGATGTGGTGCTTTAGGGATTCAGTGATTTCAGTCTCACAGCTCCATGGTTTCCTGACTATTGCACAGAGCAACAGTCTGAGCAGCTGAGCTAAGAGCTGACTGAAAGAGGATGCTGGTTGTTCCAGCACTGAGTGTACACCTTTCCCACCCAAGTCCATCTGCAACAAAATTCAGAGTCTACTACTACCTCCTCCAACACTAGATCATGTGGTGGCAATGGACAGAGCCCCATGTCCTTGAGAGGGGTCTCTCCTTAGCCTGTGACCCCACGCCAGGACCCTTGAGGAGAACCACCAAGCCCTCCTAATCTATGTTAACCACTGTTCATTCCACCCACTTGATGGCTTTGTCCCATCTCACAGCTCTCCCAAGCAGCACCCACAATCCCAGTGATCCTGTTCACATCTACCCATGGACATGCCCCATGAAATCCCAGCTTCTCTCCTTTCCATAATCTCTGCATTTAGACTGCTGATGTTTGGCTCGTATTATCACATACACATTTTCTGAGCAATTCCCCTTTCCTGTCATGTCTACTGCTGGCGTGGGATCTCAACCATTGTGAATCCATGGAACAATTCTCCCCACCTGAAGTAGAGTTGGAGGGCTCCCTCTGGATCTGTTCTCTGCAAGAGTGGGAACAAAGTTATCACTAGAGAGTCTTACATTGTTCTAAATTTAGGAAAATCATTAAAGCAGTCCACTTGAGAGAAGAATCAGAAATATCAGTTAACTTATACTGCAATCCTAAAAAGACACTTACAACCCTGGAGTCAAAATGGGAGTGGTGGCAATGGTTTTACAAGATGAGGAATATATTTTCTGTAGGTTAATCGGCTCCTTTGAAAGAGCAGCATTCAGAATGTCAATATGAACGTACCACGACAACAAACGAAGTTTCCCATCTCAAGGTCTTGAGCAGTGAGTCTCTGGGTACTTCTTGACTCCTCCCTCTCAACTCACAAAGTGACAGTTGCAACAGAAGGCAAGAAGTGCATCATCACATTACCACGGTGACAGGTCATGTCACAGAACTTTCAGAACAGAATGGACGTACGCTGCACATTCTGGGTTCAACTGCTGCTTTCAAGACACGTGTGTGTTTACATGGGCAAGAGTGGCAGTTAAGAGAATTAAAACAGAAGACATGTTTTCTTTCAAAAAATGAACACCAGGCTCCCAAATTTTTATCCCCTTTCTGAAAAACATGATACGTGAGAGAAAATGACTCCCCCGTGCAAACAGAGTTGATAGTGAGAATTTCAGGGTGAACATGTCAAATCTAACACATTGACCATATGAAGGCGTTCCATTCTTGGTTACCGTATGATCCCTACCCATTTCTACTAATCCTGAGTCACCAGATGTTTCTGCAACAGACAGCTGAAAAGAGTTCCACACCAATTCAAAAGCAATATTAGTAGAAATCAGATTTCAAAAGTTGTATTTTCTCCAAGCATATAACTATGTTATATAAATTCTCTTATTCTCTAAACCTATATTCTTTACCTACATACTTACTTAAAAATCTATGATGAATTATTTCTCAGTCTCTCTGAATTCATTGAACAATTTCATGTCTTTGTGTATACTCAAGAATGGCTCTTCACTGAAAAATAAGAATAAGGATTCACTATATTTTAATAGTGGGTTGGGCGATAATATATAATCAGTGATTTTGTAAATAAAATTGTAGATGACCTGAAACTCTAGATAGAATTCAATGTGTGTTCTGGCTCATATGCGGACCAGTCACACTCATTCTTATTTTGTTTTATTTTAGTTTTTTATTAAGTTTATTGGGGTAACATTGGTTAATACAATTATATACTTTTCAGTTGTACATTATAATTTGACATCTACATATTCCAGTTTCTTTCAGCTATGATCCCTTTACCCACTTCATCTTTCCTCTACCCTCCTATATTTAACTACCTTTGCCCTGTCAAACTACCCCCTCCACCCCCACCCCTACACTTTGGTAACCACTAGTCTATTGTCTATGCCCATGAGTCTCTGTTTGTTTGTCCTGTTCATTTGTTGCTTTTGGTTTATATCCCACATATAAGCGATGTCATGTGATTTTCATCGTTTTCTGTCCGGCTATTTCACTTAACATGATTATCTCGAGGTCCATCCATACTTTCGCAAGTGGCAGTATTTCACCTCTTATGGCTGAAGAAAATATTTCATTGTATATATGTACCACAGCTTCTTTAGCCAATCATCTATAGTGGGACAATTTGGTTGCTCCCATGCACTGGCCACTGTGAATGATGCTGCTGTGAACATCAGTATGCAAATATATTTTTGGATAAGGATTTTCAAGTCTTTGTGGTAAATACCCAGTAGAGGGATGGCTGGATCATATGGTAGATCAATTCTTAGTTTTTTGCAGAACTCCCATACTCTTTTCTATAGTGGCTGTACCAATTTGCAGTGCCACCAGCACTGCATGAGGGTTTCTTTTTTCTGCATCCTCTCCAACATTTGTTATTATTCGTCCTGTTGATTATAGCTATTCTAACAGGTGTGAGATGATGTCTCATTGTACTTTTAATTTGCACTTCCGTAATAGCTAGCGGTGTTGAGCATCTTTTCACATACTTGTTAGCTATTTGTATGTACTCTAGGAGGAAGTGTCTGTTCAGGTCCTCTGCCCATGTTTTGAAAGGATAGCTTGGTTTTTTTTGTTGTTGTTCTTGAGTCGTACGAGTTCTTTGTATAGGTTGAGTATTAGGTCTCTATCGGAGGCATAGCTTGCAAATATATTTTCCCATTCAGATGGTTTTCTCTTTACTTTGTTGACAGTTTCTTTTGCTGAGCAGAAGCTTTTTTGTTCGATGTAGTCCCATTCGTTTATTTTTGCTTTTGCTTTCCTTGTTTTTGAAGTCAAATTCCTAAAAATCTTCTTCAAGTCCAAGGTCTTTGAGTTTAGTTCCTGTTTTCTTCTATGCATTTTATTGTTTCAGGTCTTATATTCAGACCTCAGTTTAGAGAACAGTATAAAGCAGAGGGCTCCCTCTCTGCTGTCCCCCCCCACCCCTGTGTGTTCATGGTCAATGGAGAATCAATGTGGAAATATAAGAAAAGTCCGTAGAGACACGTGAGTGCTATCTGGTGTTCATAATAAATCTCAAAAGATATAAAGAAATCTACCTATTCTTACATCCAGAGACCAAAGCTAGAAGGCTAAAGAAGCACACTGAGATTTTCATATATGTGTTCTGTAGCACCTTACAACATTTCTACAAGGGTGTTATTTCTGCTGTTCTTTATGTGTGTGTATGTGTATATTCATACATACATACATACATACACACACACATACACACATACATACGTACATGTGTTTAGAACTGTCCATTCAAATTAGTGACCTGAAACACTGGCATTATTTTGTTCATTGTCATGGGGTTGGCATTCAGACAAGGGGCATTGGACTGGCACTTTTACACTCTGCAATGTTGAGTCTTAGCAGAGAAGTCCCACATGCAGGAAGAATGGACTACCAAGTGTTGGGATGCTCTGGAAGTGACTCAGTCCCATGTCTGTAGCTAGACCTGGATCTGACTGGAAGACACACATGAGACGTGCCAACGTGGCCTGAGTGTCCTCACAAAAGGGTACTCTCAGGTCATCCACATCTGGTACTGGGTGGCTGACAGCTCATAGGGCAGTAACCTGAGTGATCAGGTGAATTTTCATGGACATGTCAAGCATAACCTTACACGGGACACAGTATTGTTTCCAAGGCATCTGTCAGTGACAAGAAACTCTAGTGGCACCTCTGGTTTATAAGGAGGGGCCAAGACCACACTTCTGCTTGGGAAAATTATCAAAGAAATTGCGAACATGTTTGACTCTTTCACGTGCATAAACGAGTTTTAAAAATACTCACTAGCAGATGTAGCCCTACAAACAATGAGTACAGGAAATGGCACGTTTTCCCCACAGCCAAGTGTACTAAAGATGGGGCATTGACTCCTGCCTCCAGCACCATGATCTGCTTGACACAAACACTTAGGAAACCTTACCAGAGAGTTTTGGAATGTCAAATATAGGCCTACACTCATGCAGAGGCCACCCTTCATATCGGGCCACTGAAGTCATTGAAGGAGGTGGCATGGTCTGGAAGATCCATAAACCAGAAGGTAGTCCCAATGAAGTAAGAACCTGGCGATCCTCAACGGAAGGCAAGTAGAGTCAGCGAGTCAGCCAGGGGACGTTTCAATAGGGCAGGCAGGAAAGAGTGGTGACCAGCTGGAGCGAGGGAGAGAGGATAGGGATGCAGAAGGGCACACAGGAATGAGAGAGAAGTCATGCAGGATGAAATTCTGCAGGAAGTACTCGGGGACCACGGCCCTTACTCCCTCTGTGGAGTGCACAGGCATAGCCCAGCTGCCGTGGTGACAAAGGCCCTACCTGACTGAGCATCAGAGCCACCAGCTTCTGAAATGTTTTTGGCCTTGTGTGTCAGCACTGAACATGCAACCCCCATGGGCCCAGTGATTTCACTCCAAGGAGGGTTTCCTGCAAATACCCTGGCCCGGGAGATCCAAGATCTCCTATCATTGCACCAAAACCTGAGTCATGAAGGTGGAGAAACAGCCTACTGCCTGACAACAAGGAACTCAGGAAACTAATGATTATGTGATGATCTCTTAGAGACTGAGACTTGAGGAAAATGCTTCATATCTGCATATTAAAAGAACACCCTGAGCTTTTGAATGTGCACTTGCTAATGGCAGGGTCTATGGTACTCACATTACTGTGCTTTCAAGAAAGAAAAGTCCTCTGTTTGTCTAAAGAACAGTAAAAAGCAAATGACCTACAAGCTAAAGAAAATTAGAGTCTCATTGATCTCCTTGTAATAATTAGTGGAAGAAAAAAACGGAGTACTATGGTTACATGAAGAACAGTGAGACTTGATTTTATATGCAATCACGTAACTCGTGGGGATAAATGTACTGGCACCTACGTCATCATGCACGATCTTCAATACTGCTGTTCCCACGACTCTCTTCCAGAGGAATAAAAAAGAGACTTCACAAAAAAAAATTTCTAAAAAGACACAGACCTATGGACATGTGGAAAGAACTAAATTTGCAGTTATTTTTCTCAATTTATACTGGGAGAGCTTAACAGGAGAGAAGGGGTGACCTGATGGTGGTGACTGGGGTGAGTGTCTATAGTAATTCATAGAGTCCTAACTTGTTCAGAGTGCGTTTCTATTTATGTGCTTTATTTTATATAAAAACATTTAAAATGAAAACAGTTGTAGTTAAGTTGTTTCATTCAAAAATCTTTAGTAAACATAAAATATACATCAAAATTAAATTCTAAATTTATGCAACAGAGACACTACGTAACCTTCCAGTAACTGAGCTGAAGCGGAGAGGAGTAGCAGTGAGGAGGGCCCTATTCCTTGGCCTGACCGAAACTTCTTGACAGTGTGCAAACTCCATCTCCTCTGAGACTCAAGCTGAGGTTCCAGGTTTTGACCTGGATACGTGTTGACACCAGAGCTTCAAGGAGAACACGGGTGCTGGCAGTCCTCACTTGGCAAGGAGACAGACAGAGGAGGGCTCCCCGGTGAGGGTGTGCAGGACCCGGAAAGCTCCTCACACCTTGGAGCAGTGACCACAGGCCCTGGCTTCCCCCAGAAACCAGCTGACAGAACACTGAATCCTGGTGCTACTCTTGGAAAGGGGTCTTATCTCTACCCGGTGTGTCTATAAATGTCTTACAGGACCAACTGAACTTGGGTGCTTGATCGGGAAGCATTCAGGTGACTTGTGCCCTGGACAGTGAGAGTGATGCAGAGAAAAGGGGGGACTCTGGATCTCCAGGATGAAAAGACCGAGTCTGTCCTCTCTGGTGCCTGTGAGACACAGGTCTGATGACACAGGTGGCAATGGTGACCCTTTCTTCAACCTAACATTGAATGTGACCCGTCATGAGACCAGGACAGTACAAATGGACAGAGACCTGGAGCATTTCCCTTCTCTCCTAATAATTATTATTTTTCCTAACATCCCAATACTCTGCCTGACCTTTGCATTTGTAAAACCATGACTTTGTGGTAATAAGTAAAATGTTTTATGGCTTAATGTGTTCCAATATGAAAAGAAGAAGGATACTGCTGTTTAAAATGTAATTAAACCAATTATATTTGTCTCATTTATTGACAAATTGGGGAAGAAAAGAAACATAAACAATTTTTAGTGCCATCCTTTACTATGTCTCAATAAGGCATTGCATTTAGTTTCCTTCTGTATTTTTGTCATTGGCTTTATTTACATATGTGTGTGTCTGGGTCTGTGTGTGTGTGTGTGTGTGTAGGACCTTAGCCCCAGACTCTTCACAAGGCTCCACAGATGCTGAGGGGTCCCCAGCCAAGACTGGACCCTGCAGAGTTCCTTACTTGATTCTGGGAGTACTAAGCTCTCACAGGCTTGCAAAGCTAAGGAAGGTGAGCTGCCTTGCTTGCATGAGAATGAGCCCCACTATCCTCCACTTTCTCTTCCCAGGAGGCCTGAGGTTGGGGAGGTCAGGCCACCCCCACTATCTCATCATACCCAGGGATAAGGGATCCAGCACTAAACTTCCAGCTAAGGGATGCTCCCTGTTGATCTTGAGGGCATAGGGAATACATCCTGTCCTGCAGGATGATATCATAAGTACATCCTAAGGGCCTCTTCACAGAAAATACAATGTGCACTATAACCCTGAAGTTACTCACACTGTGGCCTTACAGGATCTGAGGATCTGACAGCCCTCTCCTCCAGATTAAGGAGGCAGTGGAGGGATGGGTTCAGCAAACTGAGAAGCTTACCCGGCCTGAGTATCCTCTTTATGAAAGATGATCTCATGACATGTTTCACTTGCCTTTGCTGATTTTCACCATTCTCCTGTCTCCATTTCAGGTTCACACACAAGAGAGGACACCCCAGGAGACTCCTCAGTTTGGTCATTTTTAATATAAAATGTCCCCTCCTGCAAAAAAAAAAAATAATAATGCTAGGAAGCAATGAAGAACATGTGCATTTGTTGCTCTTTCAATCCCAAGCCTTCCAAGTCACAGTTTTTCTCCCGGTCCTTCTTCCACCTGAATTGCATCCTCTGCTCCTTCTCCTGAAGCACCTCCCAGGGAGTTTTAGAAAGTTGCAGCAAAGAGAACAACTGTGCATAGCCCGAGTCATCCACAGTAGAAAAGCCCCCTGTGGGGGGTGCCCATGGTGAAACCAGACCTTCTGACTCCCAGCTCAGTTCCCTGCCTGGCCCACTCAGGGCAGCTCAACACAGTGTAAAGGGGGCGATGCTCTGAGAGAGGATATGAAAAACTGGAGGGAGATATTACAGACGTGGACTATTCAAGGACCTAGAGAAGACCAGGCCTCTTTGCATGAGAATCAAAAAAGAGAGAAGGAGGGCCTGGGGAAGTGTCACAGAAAAGAGCTGACAGATAAGAGAAGGAATAAAAATGAAAGAGGAAATAATTTACATGTAGATGTTGCTCTCTGTGCGGGAGTCTTCAAAATTCACTAAACATTCCTCAAGTTACACGGGCAGTAATGATATTGGGGTGGCCGCCAGAATGGAAAGTGGAGAGTCAAGGTAAGAACTTGGTGCCGCTGCTCCCAGCAGCATAAACAAAGCCTGAACTTAAGACACACTCTATCCTCATCTCTATGCTCCTCCCCAGGGCCTCGAGCAATTCACGTCTGCAATGAAGGGTGGCTCTCACGTCTGCGGGGCACCTGTCAACATTCAAATTCTGTAGGTGTGACCAGAAAGCCTTGCCTTTGTCACCTTGTTCCTCTAAGAAGGCAGTCACAGTTCCCATGACAGATTGTGTAGGACATCGCTTTATTTCCCTCACGATTTCCATTCCTCTTCCCTTTCTTCTAATTAGAGTCCATTTCCTTTCTCCTTGTCCAAATATATGGTTCTTCAATTTGGGACCATTAAAACGATGATCATGGGTTTACCGACACCATCACTAATCAATCAGTGGGTCAAGGAATCAACCTATTGAGATCCAAAGAGCACCTGTCATGAGTCTGGGTTGTGCTGGGTTCTGTGGGAGAAAGGGACAAACAACTCCACATAACAAGTGACTGTCCTGTGCCTAGTCTGACCTTAACTGGACAATATGTAATCCCCACCACAGACCCGTAAATCTTTGAGCCCCTTAGAAAGGATCAAAATGAAATCTAAGGTAAGGTCACTGTCTCAAATTTTATAGATCTGTAGGTAAAGTCATGAGGTTTATACAGCAGGTGTGGCCACATAAATCACATAAATATACAGTGCCTGCCAGGGTTGGCCAGGTGTCCCAGAAAGCCTGAAAGGGCAGGGACATTGGGCCAGCCTAAGACAAGGTAACAGGGTGGGCATGACGGGGTTTCACGGGGGGAGAAGGAACAGCTCTATTGATGGAAGCAGTGTGTTCTCACGGGAGCAGTGACCCCTGCAGCTCAGAAGTCCTTTCCCAATCTAGTCAGTCCCAGGAGACGAGGTCCCTGAGGCCATGGAAATGAATGTGTGAAGCAGGCACACAGCCCCTTCACACAGTCCTCTGGAACTCCTCACGGCCACTCAGGGTCTTGGGTGGTGGGGAGGGCAGGCAGCTGGATACAAGCCTTTTCCAGATGGAGGCAAGTGCAGGTCTTATTCTGAGTCCCAGGATTTGGGATTTGAGTGAGGACCGGAGGCGAAAATTGTGGTTCAATGTGCTTCCCACCTCGTCTCTCCAGAATAAGACGGGAACATGTGCAGGAAACTGAGAGGAAACACTCTCTATGGTACAACTACTGTGAGTGTCCTTTATATCAAGGAATACACGCTCATCCTCAGAGTGATGGTTTGACTGAGAACTGGAACAAGCAAAGAAAGCTTGGTTATCTCAAAAGGCCGGAGGTATAGGCATGATGGGCTTGCTTATAAGCCTTTACAAGTGTTTGCGCACACCCACTTGAGGGCCCACCACCCAGACAAACTCCACTGCTTCTCTGGTGGATGTGTGGGTGAGGGGTTGGGAGAAGAGGCTGGCATGACTAGCTATTCTTCCCAATGTAGGAAAATGACGGTATGAATATATAGTTTTCATTCTTCCCCATATCACTACAACATTTATTTTTTCCTACCTGAAGCTGTAGTCGCAGGATTGGGCTGCGACTACAATAGTCAGGAGCACACATGCTTTCTAGGCAAGAAACTGTAACTACACTTTTATACTTTCCTGTCAGAATTTGGTGGGCCCTGACCGAGTGCATTGTGCGTTCACTCCATTTGGCAAACATGGTGTTATCGGTGGTACACCCATGCTGCCTCGTGGTGGACACTGCCTATTAGCCATGAGGGCACAAATACTGAGGGTGAAGCAAAGAATCTGTGGGTAATGCAAAGAGGACATCCCATATTCTTCAAAAAAGACTTTCATAAACAGGGGCTTCTGTGACCTACAGGGACCTATTAGGGGGAGGAATGTCGCCCATTTCCTTTTCTACATCCCTAGGACTCAGTCAGTGCCAGGCATACAGTAAGTGCTCAGGTTGCTGAAGAAACTGGATCTCATTTTGGAGACTGTTGAGCCGCAGGCTCAGAGAGCCAGAGCAGGCTCCCACAACAACCTCTAAAACTCACAGGCAAGACCTTCTTCCTGTGGAGGTGACTCCACCAAGGGATTATAATTACACTTCCTGGTCCATACATCTCTCCCATGTGCCAAGAAAACAAAGTTACAAAGCTCCTACCACCCGCTCTTGCTTCACAATATCTAACTATCACAGGAATGCTCGAGGGAGATGTTCTGACCCCATTTTATTGAGGGTCATAAGTGAGTTGATAAGAGTTGAAGAAATGCTACTTTGACTCCCCGCCTACATCACTGTGCCAGTAATCTATTGCTTATAACAAACCATCCCAAAGTAGTGTCTTAGTACCACAGCATTTCTTGAGTTCACCCTATTGGGCATTAGGCTCAGCTAGTGTGGTCCCTTTTCTATCTGAGGTCAGCTGGCCAGTCGGCTCATGGGCTAGGATGGTTCTGTCATGTGTCTAGGAGCAGGCGGCTCCTGGCTGTGGTGAAGAGGTATGACTGGGCCCTGGGACTGTAATCATCCAGCAGGCCAGCCTGCACTTGTTCACATGGCAGCTGGGGCCTGAGTGCAGCAAGAGAGAGCAAGCTCCATGCACAAGCACTTTTCACACTCACAAGTGTACATTTCTATATGCTTCATGTTTACTAACATCCTAGTGCCCAGAGCAAGTCAGATGATCAAGGCTGAGTCAGGGCAACACCACAGGCCATGGCTAGATGAAAGAAATAATTAGTGGCCATTTCTGCAATCTCTCACAGTATGCCCCCACAGAGTTCTTTAGATGACCAAAAGAGAGTTGATTAAATACATTCTGAGTAGCAATAAAAATAATAGCAATTATTTGCACATAGAAAGAATAAAAACCTGTTAAATAAACAATTGTCATTTTTATTCTTGAGGTTCAGAGAGGTGAAATAATTCCTCCAAGGTCATATAGCCAAATAGTGGCAGAGCTAAAGTGGAATCAGGCAGTCTGATTCCAAAGGTCATGCTCACAACAGCTGTCCTCTGCTGGCTTGCCAGCACATGTCTTTTAGTTCTGTCATTAACAAGGACTTATGGAATATTTAATTCAGATCGCAAGCACTGTTTCTACCTTCTGGCCCTTCTCCGCATTGTTCTCAGACAAGGAGACTGTCTGGCCTCATTTTGTAAAAGCCAGGTGACTGTCGTGCTTCAAATCTATATCACACGGTCATGCAGTCAGGCCTGGGCACAAAGAAGAAACCAGAGATACTTTGTTTAAATCGATCACCCACCCACCCGCACCATGAAAGACCATGTTTAGAGTCTCCACTTCCACCTTCTTTAGGCTGTAATGAGGCATCACAACCTCCTTCTGGCAGGGGTTGTTAGACAGCTTCTGGTGGTTTCAGAGAAGCCCGAATAGGAAGTCAGGCTTCAATCCCTGCTGGATACTCAGGAAGTCAGTCCTCTACTCCTTGGTGTCAGTCGAGGTTGGGAAGACTGGACTTCCATCCTCCACCCAGCAGTAATGAGGAGGTCCACTCTCCCCAGTGCTGTGGGGTCAGGGCAGACATTCGCCAACACCTATTGGCTATAAGGATAGGCTTACTACCCACAGTTTGATTTGAGGTCATGAGGAATCACTAACAAGGCACTCCTCCTGATTCCTTGAGCAGCGTCAGCAATTCCAACTCATGGTTCTTTGACGTTAATAAAATTGACAAACCCCTAGCTAGACCCACTAAAGAAAAAAAAATATAGAGAGAAAGAACACAAATACACAAAATCAGGGATGAAAGGGGGAAAATTAAGACAGACACTGCAAAGCATCATACAAGAATACTATGAAAAAGTATATAACACCAAATTTAATAACCTAGAAGAAATAGACCAGTACTTAAAAAATACAACCTTCCCAGACTGAATCAAGATAAAATGGAAAATCTAAAGAGACCATTTTCAGCAGTATGGAAATTGAAACAATCATCTAAAACCTACCAAAGAGTAGAGGTCCAGTACCAGATGGCTTCACCAGTGAATTCTACCAAACATTCAAAGATTTAATACCTATTCTCCTCAAACCCTTCCAAAAAATTGAAGAGGAGGCAATACTATCCAACTCATTTTATGAGGCCAAATATACATCGATACCAAAACTGATAAAGATAAAGCAGAAGCAGAAGCAGAAGAAGCAGAAGCAGAAGAAGAAGCAGAAGAAGAAGAAGAAGAAGAAGAAGAAGAAGAAGAAGAAGAAGAAGAAGAAGAAGAAGAAGAAGAAGAAGAAGAAGGAGAAGAAGAAGCAGCAGCAGCAGAAGCAGCAGCAGCAGCAGCAGCGGAAGAAGAAGAAGAAGAAGAAGAAGAAGAAGAAGAAGAAGAAGAAGAAGAAGAAGAAGAAGAAGAAGAAGAAGAAGAGGAGGAGGAGGAGGAGCAGGAGGAGGAGGAGGAGGAGGAGGAGGAGGAGGAGGAGAAGGAGGAGGATGAGGAGGAGGAGGAGGAGGAGGATGAGGAGGAGGAGGAGGAGGAGGAGGAAGCAGCAGCAGCAGCAGCAGCAGCAGAAACAGAAGAAGACAACGACGACGACGACGACGACTACAGACCAATATCTCTCATGAATACAGAGGCAAAAGTCCTAAATAAGGTACTAGAGAACAAAATACAGCAACATATTCAAAAGGTTATACACCATGATCAAGTGGGCTTCATCCCAGAGGCACAGGGATGGTTCGACATACACTAGTTGAGTACTATGATACACTACATAAACAAATTAAAAAATAAGAATCATATGATCATATCAAGAGATGTAGAAAAAGCCTTTGCCAAGATATAGCATCCATTTAAAATCAAAACACTTTACAAAATCAGAACGGAAAAAAAAAATACCTTACCATGATAAAGGTCATCTATGAGAAACACTCAGCCAAAATTATACTTAATGGTGAAAAACTAAAAACTTTTCCTCTAAGGCCAGGAACAAGGCAAGGTTGTCCACTATAGCCACTCTTATTCAATATAACACTGGAGGTCCTGGAGAGTACAATCAGACAAGAAAAAGATATAAAATGCATCCAAGTAGGAAACAAAGAAGTCAAACTGTCACTATTTGCAGATGACATGGTTCTCTATATAGAAAACCCTAAAAACTCCACAAGAACACTACTAGAAACAATAAGCAAATACAGTAAAGTTTCTGGTTACAAAATCAAAGTTCAAAAATCCATAGAGTGCCTATATTCTAACAATGAAGTGAAAAGAAATGGAAAAATTAATTTCTTTTGCAATTTTAACAAAAAGAATAAAACGCCTAGGAATAAGTCTAATGAAAGGATCTATATAATGAAAACTATAAGACCGTTAAAAGAAACTGGAGAAGATACAAAGAAATGGAAAGATATACCGTGTTCTTGGATTGGAAGAATCAACATAGTTAAAATGACCATATTACCTAAAGCATTATAC
The DNA here is from genome assembly GCA_030015415.1 of Cynopterus sphinx. Taxonomy (NCBI): domain Eukaryota; kingdom Metazoa; phylum Chordata; class Mammalia; order Chiroptera; family Pteropodidae; genus Cynopterus; species Cynopterus sphinx. Next base: position 34,260,443 of record CM057390.1, on the reverse strand, counting down.
AGGATTAATGCAATCCACATTAAATCTCATTGGCATTTTTTAAATAGAACTAAAAATCATCAGATTTGTATGGAAGCAAAAAAGACCCCAGATTGCCAGAGCCATCCTGAGGAAAAAGAACGAGGCTGGAGGCAACACTCACCTGACTTCAAATTATACTACAAAGCGACAGCAATCAAAAGAGCATGGTATTGGCAGAAAAAAACAGACACACAGACCAATGGAACCAAATCAAATGTCCAGAAGTAAGCCCATATTTATATGGGCAAATAATTTTCAACAACAACAAAAAAAGTCAAAATCCTGCAGTAGAGACAGGAAAGACTCTTCAATAAATGGTGCTGGGAAAAACTGGAAAGTCACATGCAAGAGAATGAAACTAGACTGTTATCTATAACCGCATACCAAAATTATAATGGATTAAGGACCTCAATATAAGACCTGGTACAATAAAGTGTATAGGAAACAAACATAGGAACTAAACTCAAGACCCTTGGACTTAATGAGGATTTTAAACATATGACCTCAAAGGCAAGGGATGTAAAAGCAAAAACAAATGAATGGGACTACATCAAACTAAAAAGCTTCTGCTCAGCAAAAGAGACCATCAACAAAGTAAAGAGACAAGCTTCTGAATGGAAAAATATATTTGCAATCTACGCCTTCAATAAGGGCCTAATATCCAAAATGTGCAAAGAGCAAATACAATTCAACAGCAATGACAACAACAGCAACAACAAACAAACAATCCAATCAAAAATGGGCAGAGGACCTGAACAGATACTTCTTCCTAGAGGACATACAAATGGTCAACAAGTGTATGAAAAGACGCTCAACATTGCTAGCTATTAGGAAATTTTAAATCAAAGCCACAATGAGGTATCACCTCACACCTGTTAGAATAGCTATAATCCAATCAACAGGACAAGTAATAAACAAATGGTGAATAGGATGCGGAGAAAAAGACACCCTCATATACTGCTGGTAGGACTGCAAATTGATACAACCACTATGGAAAACAGTATAGAGTTTCCTCAAATAACTAAGAATTGATCCTCCATATGATCCAGCTGCAGGATATTTGCACCAAATACTTGAAAACCCATACCCGAAAGATATATTTGCACACTGATGTTCATAGCAGCATTATTCACAGTGGCCAGGATATGGTAGAAAATGAAGTGTCCTACGATAGGTGATTGGCTAAAGAAGCTGGATATATTTACACAATGGAATACTACTCAGTCATAAAAGAGACGAAATACTGCCAATTGCGGCAATATGGATGGACCTCGAGATAATCCTGCTAAGAAAAATAAGCCAGGCAGAGAAAGTCGAAAATCACATATCACTTATACTGGAATGGATATAAACCAAAAAGCAACAAATGAAAAGGACAAACAAACAGCACTTGATGATCCTGATGCGTGACCTGTGTTGCACATGGGAAGCCACTGTCAGGACACAACATGGAGACACAGAATCATTTCCTATAGGCAGAGGTGTCAGACACAGGTGCATTCTGTCTGCCTGTTTGTTTAGTCTGTATGCAGAACGTATCCTACAAATGAGTGGACTAGAATCAGAGGAAGGTGTAAAAATTGGAGCAAGATAGAAAAACATTTTAACATGCAGATGAATCCATCTTACTAGGAGAATGTATCAATGATTGGACACAATTTCTGATGAAATTACAAAAATACAGTGAAAAAGCAAAGTAACATTTGAACATCAAGACGACAAATCATGACTACAGAAGAAATATAGAACTTTCACATAAACAATGAAGACACTGAAATGGCTCAAGGTGTCTCTGAACTTGCTTCTGTAATCAATTCAAATGGAGACTGCAGCCAAGTATTCAAGAGAAAGCTGAAACTCAGAAGAGTGGCAGTGGGAGGACTGGAAAAGATCACCAGAAACAAGGATGTGCCATTTGAGACCAACATCAACTGTACACTCGTATCCCCAGCTACCCTGTGGATATACAAAGCTGGCCTGTGACAAAGGCTGACAGGTGGGAAAAAAAGATTCATTTCAAATACATCATTGGAGGAAAGCTCTATAGATACCCAGGATTGACAGACAGACAAACGAGAGGGTTCTAGGGCAAATGGAGCCTGAAACAGCGATGGAGGCAAAAATGACAAAGCTGAAGCAGGTCTTAATTTAGACACGTCATGGGAAGTCAGGGTTCTTTAGAAAAAACAACAATACTGAAAAAATAGAAGGCAGAAGGAAAAGAGGAAGCTCACATATGATATGGCTTGACTCTTTTAAAGAAGCCACACACACAAGTCTACAGGAGCTGGGCAGGTCTGTAGGTGACAAGACACTATGAACAGCACTCATTCACAGTCACCAGGCGTCAGGGTGAGTCAACATCTCTCTCTCTCTCTCTCTCTCTCTCTCTCTCTCTCTCTCTCACACATACACACACACACACACACACACACACACACACACACACACACCACAACCATCTTGATGCTTATGTACTGTGCAATGTAATTTTTCAAAAATTAGGTGAAAGTCTTTTTTAAAATGCTACAAGGTCTGAGGTATATCATAGATCAGATATAGAATAATTCAGAAATGAAAAGACAGAACTCAGGAAAGAAGAAAAACAAAATTTAAAAATCCCTGCAGAAATAAAACAGAAACTAGAAGAAACACGGTGACAATCATGCCATAGAAGATTTTTAAAAATGGGATCACTATTGCAAAAGAAATTCAGCAAGACAGTATAAAATGGTCACAAGGATTTAAAGTTGAAGAGAATCAATGAGAAGATATCTGATATCTAACAATTTGAGTGCCTGAAAAACAAAAACCAAAGCAATGTTACAAAGCAAGTATTAACAATTATAGTTGTCTCTGGAAAGAAAAAAAAATGCTTTGAAATTGTTTGTTAAAGACAACACTGAGCACCCACTTGGAATGACTAACAGCAAGTGATAAGCTAGCAAAATACTGTAAGCTACAAAAAATCATTGAGGCATCAAGAATCACAGAGCAAATGACTTATAAGGGATGACATTACAGTTTTATCAACCTTTATCAAAAGAAATACTGTGTCAGAAGAAAATAGAGCAACATATTGAAATACTCCATGGAAGAAATGGAGAGTCAGGAACTTGATACCAGCCAAGCTGACTTTCAGGTATAAAAGGCCCTGACATCCAAGTCATTGAGAAGATCTTGCATGATAGTGTCCCACAGGCGACAGAATAAAGAAACCTCAAACAAAACATCCACAGAAGGACACTGACATAAGGATGGCTGGTAAGATCTACATTTATAAAGCTTCAGTGAAAGTTGTATGAAATAGGGAGTGATCCTGGTGTGGTCACTAGGGTGACTGTCTCACAGTAACGCATTCAGTTCTAACTCTAAGGGATTTTCCTATATCTATGTTTGATTGTATAGAAAAACACTTTTAAAGCAACTAGCAAGTGATAAATGTTATTTAGCATGTAAAAAACTTCTATATTAAATACACATGTACCTAGAACTAGCACTAGATCTATACAATACAAAACTAAACTCCTGCTAAGGGCAACACCCCGGGAGAGCAGCAGCAGGGAGGCTCCTATTCTCAATCCTCACTGAAGATCCCTGATACTGTGGAAGCTCCATTCCCTCAGAGGCCCTTGCTGAGAACTCCAATCATGGCCATCACAGGTGTCAACAAGAACCTGCAACACAAACACAGGTGCTGAAATCACTGTGAAGCCACAAAAAACAAATGGAGGAGGTGGGCGTGCAGGACCCAAAAGCCTCCTCAGACTTAGAAGGTGACCTCGGGCCTCCATCCCAGGGTTCAGTTTTGAGGAAGAATTGTCAGTTCTCTTCTCTCTGGACACAGCGTTCCTCACATAGCAAACAAAGCCCATAGAACGAATGAGTGATGGAGGCAGATTTTCCACATGAGAATGACACTGTGTATTCTCAGCAAGAGTGTCTGAAGATAAATACTAGACTTCTATAGAGAAATTCACAGGGAATTGACCCCAAATATCCCTGGAAGCTCCTCCTGACTCAGATTCCTCCAGAAATGGGTATGGCCTGGGGCTACACCAGGGCCCCCTGCAATAGGGAAGAACCCTGCCCAACACTCAGCCAAAGGGGGAGGCCTCCAATTAATGGAAAGGCATTGGGAACGAAGGAAGTGGCAGCAGTGGCACATCATGACCATTCTAAATTCCATGAGACCTACTGAGAGGTTATGTTCTGTACTAAATAAAATTTTTTATGGCATGTTAACAGAGATTCTCAATTTAGCATGTTTATCCATTAAGAAGCTAGTGAACATCATTCTGGGTGATGATGGGATTTGTGTCCAGGTTAACTGAGGTATATACTTGGCGATAATAAATGTGCACATTCAAACTCTACAAGGTGATTACTATATACACTTAGGTATGTATCCATTCATGATATGATGGTGAGGGGCATGTATGTTAGAAAGTTGGAACCAGCAATGGCGGTCTTTACAGTAACATCAATCAAGAGAAACACTCAAAACACAAAAACTCACACACACACACACACACACACACACACACGCATGCACACACACACACACACACACTCTGGATCACACCACATGGATTCACATGTTCCCACACTCACATCCATGACACAAACCTACATCACCTCACTGGAACTGGAGATCACGGCCATAGTCCTTTACCTAGACAATCAGTTTCTATCACCATGTCCCTCATTCTCATTGCCAGCAGGAAGCTGGAATCAAACTGGCTCTCCAAACTGAAGCCGAAAGAATAACACCCTTTTTCAGTTTTTAGATTTTCCCTCAGCAAATGAAGGATTCTAGAATATACACTGTCTTCATGGGCAAGTGGAATGACCTGAAATGACAGATAATACTAGGAGGGTCACTCATGCCCAGTTCCATTTGCAGAGGCCTTGGCTTAACTCAGTGACATTAGAAAACCAGAAGGGAAATGCCAGAAGCATCAACAGAACCCACCAGCAAACAGAGGACAAAACTACTCAGGCCAAAAGGTATGAAATTTCACTGGAGGAACTGCTCCTCAATGCCATATTGGGCTGGCAATTACAAACTTCTCTTCCAAAAAGGAAAAACTGCTACCATAAAGAAAGCTCCCTCGATACAGTTTCTAACTGCAACTGTCATTTTTGAAGACCCTTTAGGATAAGTTTTCAGTTAGAACTAGACCCACACACGACACTCTCACCACCAGGTAAAAGTCTGTATCATCTGGAATGTACGTGCTCACTTTTTCATATCTTAATTTTACCAATAAAGCAATAAAGTCCCATGTATCTCACAGGAGAAAGAGACAGAGCTTACTTGGTGAAGGATGCACCTTATCTGCCCTCTCACTAGGAGGCTCCTCCCGCAGGTCCTCAGGGAAATCTGTGAGGACACAGAATGACTGTCAGTCCTTGCTCCTGCTGATTATGAAGGACTAGGGAGCTCAGCTGAGTGCTGACAGGCGTGATAGTGTACTGACGAGGGTGGCGGGTAAGTATGTACTGAGCTGCTGCTGGGCACTCCTCCTAGCTTGAGAAAGAAAGGCCAAGGAGAGAGGCAGAAAAGAAATGAAAGAAAGGAAGGAAGGAAGGAAGGAAGGAAGGAAGGAAGGAAGGAAGGAAGGAAGGAAGGGAAAAAAAAGAAAGAAATGTGCCTTTGGCTTTCTGAAAGGAACTAAATCAGTGGGAAATAATCTAACAGAGTCAGCAAGACAATCACACTATTTTTCAAAGACAGAGGCCTGACTCCTTCCACCTGTTTTGAAATTCGAGTGTCTTCTTTTCCTCCAAGATCTTTTTTTTTTTTCTGCACAATCCACACATGCTGTTGCTGTATTCATCAAAACACTTAAGTAAAGTTTGCTACTTGATGCCAAGCAAACTTATTGGGGATATAACTGACTTCTACACAAACTACCCCATTATATTTATCCACTAATCCTTTTTCATTAAGAGTGTAAAATACAGAAGATTTGACAACAGTGAAATCCCATTATGTAGAATTGATGCTATCATCTGTGATCACCTACTCCCTGTCAATTTTTCTATGCAGTGTGTGTGTGCGTGTGTGTGTGTGTGTGTCATTGAGTCAGTGTCTGTCCAATCTCATACAGGCCATGGACTGTGGGACAGTTCCTTACATGGGAAAGGCATGGGGGAGCACAGTCTCTCTCTACACCAGCTGGGCAGTAGGTTTGCAATATGGGCACCATGACTCCTCCAGTTTTACTCTGAGTTCTCACTTGTCACCATCCCTTGGGTACGTGATGACAAGGTTTGCATGTTTCTATGGTTTGCTGTGATGCAATCTCTTTGATTTTTAACTCTTTGGGGCAGAAGCTGAGGAGTGACCCCAATACCAACAGGTACTGATCCACATTGTTCTTCATGGGGCCTCACACTTCTTAGAATCTATATGCTGACCTGCACCATATGGATTTTATATGTGCCTTTCACACCAATGTGTGTGTGTGTGTGTGTGTGTGTGTGTGTGTGTGTGTGTGTGTGTATATATATATATATATATATATATATATATATATATATATATATAATTTCATCACCAAATTATACAAACTGAGCATGACTGGGATTGAAGCCTGTCACTATGCTTTACTGCCTCTTTCTACTTTTAAAGACATGAGGACTCCATGGATGTTAGGGTGGCCTGAATGGCCCACTGTGAAACATCTCTAAGAGAAGTAACTGTCTCAGGTTCCTGATCCTATTCAAACAGAAGCTTTCTCCTTCCTCTTTTCAGGTGGAGGCTCAGTGATGCCCACCATTCTACCACTTCCCAGGACAGGTTTCGACAAACGCAGTCCATCAGCCTCATGATATTTTGCCTCCCTGATGCCTCAACTTAGCATCCTGCTGTTACCATGACTTCTCTTTCTGGCATCTATCACAAGTTTGAATTATATAATTTTCTTTGTGACTGTTAAATACCTGTCTTTCTAAGCAGACTGCAAGTTATAGGAGGGCAGGAAAGTCATTGGCACTTAGTACTTTCTGAAGATATACACTCCCCTTTGGGATTTCATGACTTTGGATATAAATATCTAGTCTTGACAGAATGTTTATCCATCTTTTTCCTGCATAGCACATTCTTTCTGAGGGAGATATCAACCCGACTACAAATCAAGTCTTAACGACGAGGTGAGGCAGTACACAGGTGCTACAAACAAGGGATTCTGAATTGTACCTGGGCCAAATTCTAGCATTCGGACCAAATAATTCACTCAGCTCAACTTCCTCATTTATCCAGCAACCATAATTCATTGCACAGAATAGACTATTCTCCTGGACTCTGGGACAGAGCAGAGCAGTAACAGCACGTGTAAGGTAAATCGTCATAAAAGGAGAGGGATGGCAGATGAAAAAGAGAACTAGAGGAGGGAGTGTGTATTCTGCGAAAGGGGGAGGGTTTTCCATTTAGTAAAGGATGTCCACTAAGGCTGCCAGGGAAGGTGGCATTTCTCAAATGGAAATAGAGCGTCTATTTCTCAGGCTTACGGAGATGATGACTATGAAGACACACAGATGCTTCAACAATCCTCCCCAGGTCCACCTGGGACCCGGACCTGAGACATCTCAGGGAGGAGGCCTGGCGTCCACACGGAAGGGGACCGCTGGGCGCCCCGGCGCGGGGAGAGCTGTCCACGGTCCCGCCGGGAGCGGCGACCCCGCGGGAAGCGGGGCTCGCGGACACGCCGCTCAGGGACACGCGGACGAGGGTGCCGCCGTGCGAGGGCGGCCCCGGGCTAGCCGCACAGTTCCCGTGGCAGGACGAGCGCCTCGGGAGAGGACGCGCCCCTCTCCCTGCTGGGCGGCTGGAGACAGGAGAGGCCTCCAAGGGCGACAGAGCCGTGGCTCCTGGGAAAGACGGCGGTGGGACTTCCGGCGGGGACAGGGGCGTGGCTTCTGGCGGAGGCGGAGGCGGGACTTCCGGCAGAAACAGGGGTGTGGCTTCTGGCGGAGGCGGAGGCGGGACTTCCGGCACGGACAGGTGTGTGGCTTTTGGCGGATTGGGTGTCTCCGTGACCAGAGCCCTGGCAGACGCCATACGCAGGGTGGTGGCGACAGCTATGCTTCAGATTCTGCAGTCAGAGGCCCGAGTCCAGTGGAGTCGTCCGAACAATGCCAACCTTGTGCGGTGCTGCCTGGGCAGAACATGGGTGAGTGACTGGGGGCCGAAGAGCTGCAGAATCGGGCCTGCGCTTCAACCTCTTGGGCCACGGAAGCCTGGCACGTGCCGACAAAGGACGAGGAATGAGTGAGGGCTGGGGCTGCCCGGGAGACCTTCTCTCCGAAGGCCTGAGCTTGACCGCTCGATACAAGGCCTGGTACACAGGAAGCTTTCAGCACGTTGGGTTGCATGAATAACCTCCGAGTCCTGAGACCTGGGTCTCATTCTGGGCCTCCTCCTCTCTGGCTGTGTGCGCGCAGGCTAGCAACAGGGAGCATAGTATACACCCCAGCCCCTCTTCCTTCCTAATGGGGACTATGGTCGTTGTAATAACGGCACTTGACGTTGGTTTCGCGTTTCCTGCATACCGTGTGTTGTGCTAAGCATTTTGCATACGTGATTTCATTTAAGCCTCGCAGTAAATAAGGGTATGGTTTTCCGCTGTACTTTATAGCTTTTTTAAAAAGTCAGAGTGGCGAAATTTTTTCCCCAAGGTTACACAGCTAGAACCTAGGTTTTGTTTGGGAGCAACTCTTCAACACATATACACACACACATACACGCACATGCATTCATGTGGGTGTACGTGACTATGGAAGGAACCCTGGAGAGTAAACCTTGGCAGACTTCAAAATGACTACCTCTTCTTTAGCCAAAGCCCCCCCCCCCCTTTCCTTTGCAGCTCATTAGTACATCTGTATATCTACAAAGTGGCTGCATAATATCTTTTCTGGATTATTTTTGACTCTACATGAACTCATTGTCTATTGAGCACTTGCTGTGTACCTAGCTAGCACTCTGCTGTGTGGTTTCTACACATTATCCTCCTTTATCCTTTGGAACTCGAGTTTGTGTTTTTCAAACTGGGTACTACTGACAGGTTGGTCAAGATGATTATTCATTGTTAGGCTGGGGAGAGTGGAGACACTATCCTGAGCAATATAATATCTTCAGCAGCATCCCTAGCCTTTACCCACTAGATGTCAGTAGCACATCCCATTCCCAGTCCAGGTGATCAGAATATCTCCAGACATTGTGGATGTCCACTGGGGTTAAAATCGCCCTGAGTGAGAACCACTGCTGTTGAACAGTACTATTCAGAGAGTGATCTGCATACCAGTGGGGTCTGCAAACTATTTGTCATTTGCAAAGAGATGACTACAGAAGTTAAGTGTATAGAAACTTAACATATGTTGACATTGTTGCAACATCCAAGCAAGTAGAGACCAGTCTAGGTCCCGGAACTAAAATGATTTGCAGGTACGGGGAGCTGCTTATTAGTCATGACCAGTAGGGCTATGTAGTGGACTGGGATAGATGAAAAGTTACAAAACTAGTCTTTTACCACAGGTCGTTTGAGAAACACTGCCCTAGACAATCTTGTGCAGTGGGTATTTTTATCTCCATTTTTACAGAAGAGGAAAGAGACACAGGTTGAATGACTTACGTAAGGTCACACAGCCTGCAAACATAGATTGGAACCCAGATAGTCTGACCCCAACCCATGAATTCTTGATCACTGTGCTGTGCTGCCTGTCTTGGTCATAATAACTGCTTTTATTTGCCATGTGCTTATTATATGTCCAGCACTGTATTCAATGTTTTTGTGGGTTACCATAGGCTTAAAGAAACCCTTGTGAGATGGGTTTCATTTTCCCCATTTTATAGATGTAGAAAATGAAGCTCATCAATTGGAAGTTACCATAAGGAAGGAACTAAATAGTCTTATGGTTCTTCTGGAGCCTGCCATTCAGGCAACTAATAATAATACATGCAAAATGTGGGACAGGTAAAAAGGTAAAGATGGGAGAATTAATCAAGCCCTATCCAAATGAATAGCTATCCAAATGGATAGTTAGTGCTTAACAACTCATGGTTTCAAACTCACTCTTTAAAAAAAAATTCTTAAAAGGTCAAGAAAAGAAGTAGGCAAGAGCGAGAAATAGAGCCTTTGATGGTCTAGCTAAAGGGAATCTAACCCATATAATATCAATATCAGCATTCAGACCTTCTTGCCCTACTTAAAGCCTGGTCAACTTTCCACTTCTTCTAAAGTTACAAGACCATTTCAGCATCCATTCATTCATACATTCATACATGCTGCTAGTGTCTTCAGCATGTATAATGTTGGTTATTTTACTTTTACTGTGATGAGCTTTAGCTGATATTTATGCCACTTTTAATCATTTGTGACTATATCTATCTGTAGCATTGATTACATTCTCTGCTTTCTAGTCCCAAGACATTTCCCAGGAATAAATGACTCTGCCCAGATCCTCTTTCCAGCTACTTTTCTGTTTGTAGGAATTGGGCTTTTTCAGAAAATTTGTATCTGTGTAATCATAAATTATTGTCCTTCTGTTCAGGCCTGATGTCAACAAACCCAATATTTTTTCAAGGTCAATCTATGTTGTACCCTATTTTAAAATCTAATTCACTTTTATGGCTGAATAGTATCCCACTGGGTGTACACATCACATTTGATTCACTCATCTTTTGAAGGACTTCAGGGTCCTTTCCATCTGACTATTGTGAATAATGCTGTTATGAACATTGTTGTATTATGCTCTACTGGTGATACGAGATATAATCCTGGGAAATTCAGAATATAACAGCACAAAGAGTGTATTTTAATGGAATGTATGGACTTTTAATTAATAAAGATGTATTGATACTTTTTCACTCATTGTAACAAATATATCTCATAAATCTCAGATATTTTTAATAGGGGAACTGGTGGGGTAGGAGGTGGGAATATTTTGTATTAACTGGTCAACTTTCATGTCAATCTAAATCTCTTTTAAATAATGTCTATCAATTTTGACACATCTGAGTCATAGAATCAGGGAGAGATCTATGCAAAATCAGCTAATGTGTGTGTTAACATGAACCAGAGACCTCATTTACTCTTGAACATGAGCCAGGATGTGAGATGTCAGTGCATCCTGACCTCCATGAAGACAGCACCACCGATGGACTAAATAGAAGTGTATTTGCACACATGAAGTGAAAGAAAAATGTGGCTTAGCCTTCTTTCGAAATATGAGTAACTTAAATTTGGGAAGTTTTTCTTGAAGTGACTTAGCTAGCATTCTTTTAACCTTGCATTTATCAGTGTGGATATAATGCACCATGATTTTTTCTGAAAAGTGGACACTTTCGCCACCCTATCTCATTCTTTTGGTTGAACATGAGGACCGTAATCTTGTCTTATATCATCCTTCTCCTTACAGCAGCCTGGGAAATGCATGACAATACAGAGAACTGTAGACATCTTGTTGGAAGACATCACAGGGAAATTAGCAATAATTTATTCACAGCTGCTCAGAAAACCCTCCTGAAGCCAAAGTAGACTTAGGAAGATTGTGCAGTTTGGTGTGCATGTTAAACACCCACCAGACAGATTTTGTGGACTAATAACTTCATTGAGTTAAGACATGATAAAAACAGCAAAGAACAGGGACTGTGTCCATTCGCCTAGGTTCTAATGGTATTTAGAAGCTTCATCTCCCTGTGAAAGTCCTGCAGATTCCTCAGGGCCTCAGAGCCCTCTTCTGTGATGTGCATATCTTAACATGGCCTACTTATGACTATTACTTGTTGAGGCTAAAATTGATTGAATATAGGCAAAGCTTCAGAAAAATAAGTGTCCAATGCCAAGTCATTGCTCTATAAGTGTCCAATCATTATGTGACTGCAAATACAAGCTAGATATTCAGTAGTGATTAAATCCAGAGAGGGGACTGGGGTGACTCCAGGGCACATGAGTGTAGAAGGGTACTTTCCATTGTTCCCATAGGAGTGATGCTTTCTATCTCATGGGAAGTATCTGTTATAATTTCCTGGGATCCCCATAAGAACCCTGCAGCAAGAGATGCAAATGAGGTTCTGAGACCCAATCTTTACAATGAAAATCACAGAAATTTAGAGAGATTAAGTGACTTGCCCAGAGTCACCAGAGTAATGAGTGATGGGTATAGGGTAATAACGTGTTTGGTGTCCTGAGGAAAGAGGTCCAAAACCCTTCTAACACCTGACTTCTTCCCTGGATGCCTGAAGTAAGAGATCCCTTCAATGTCTTTCTGAAATGTGCCTGCCCCAGGTTTCAGTGGGAGTGAGGTGATGGCCTAGAGGAGGAGGCTAAGCCACTAAGTGTCCACCATATATGAGACTTGCCTTTGATATTAGTGTCTCAGAGGGCCAGGGACATCTCAACTTGTCACTGTCCTCCCCAGTATTTCCTCAGTCAGCTGCCTCACTCTGAGCCTGCCCCATGACTAGGGTACCATCGTGAGTCACCAGTGGTCTGGGAGGCTCCCAAGACATCTCAGATCATTCTAGAACAAGTACCACAGGACAGCATTCTAAAACTTAGCTTCCCTTTCATGACCAGCCTAGCACGTGGATTTGATGCCCATCACCTGAGTATGTGGTTATTTTGTGCTTCAATGAATTAAAGCTTAAAGCTCCACTGTTTTCTCTGAGCAACTGTCTGAGCAGCCTGAGCTAATTGCTGCCTGACAGTAGAATCTGGCTGCGCTGGCTCTGGGTGTGTACCTTCTTCGCCCAAGTCTTTCTTCAACAAAACTCAGTCCTAACTACTACCTCCTCCTTCATAACACTATACAGGGGCAGTGGACAGAGTCCAATTTCCTCTGAGAAGAATCTCTCCTTAGCCTGTGACCCCCACATCAAGCCTTCAAAGAGAACCTCCAAATCCTCCTAATCTATTTCATCCAGTGTTCATTCCACCTACTCGAAGGCTTTGTCCCATCTCACCAGTCTCCCAGGCAGCACCCAAACTCCCAGTGGTCCTTTCCTTGTCAGCCCATGGATGTGCTTCATGCAATCACAGTTTTTCTATTTCTAAAATCTCTGAGTTTAGAATACTTATGTTTAGCTTGTATTTTGGCATCCACATTCTGAGGAGTGGACCTGGAATTCCCTTTTCCTGGCTCACCTACTGCTGGGGTGGGTTCTCAATCTCTGTGAATGCATGAAACAATTCTCCTGACCGAAAGCAGTATAAGAGTGTTTCTTCTGGATCAATTCTCTGGAGAGTGAGAACAAAGTATTCATTGGGGAATAATAAATTGTTCTAACTTTAAGAAAATAGTTAAAACAGCCCACTTAAGAGAAGATGTAGAAACATCAATTAGGTAATACTACAAAACTAAAAAGACACAGCCCTGTAGTGAAAATGGGAGTGGTGACAAAGGCTTAAAAATAAAGAATGTATTTTCAGTCAAGATTATCTGGCCCCTTTGAAGGTGTTGCATTCAGAAGGTCAATATGAACCTACCTCCACAACAAATGAAGTTTCCTTCTCAAGCTCTGGAGCACTGAGTCTCAGAACTTCTTGCTTTCTCTCCCTCAACTCACAGAGTGACAGTTGCCATGGAAGGCAAAAAGGGCATCATCACACTACCATGGTGATGGGTCATGTCACAACTTTCAGAGTGAACATACGCTGCACACTCTGGGTCTCAATGCTACTGTACAAACACATGGGTAGCATTTAAGAGAATTTAAACCAGAAAACATGTTTTCTTTTGGAAAATAAACACCAGTTCCCCACATTATTATTCTCTCTCTGAAAACATGATGCATGAGAGAAAGTTCCTTGCCCATGCCAATAGAGTTGATAGTGAGAATATGAGAGTGAACATGTCAAATCTAACATGTTGACTGTAAAAAGTTCTATTTTTTATTAGAGTATGGTCACCATTTCTATTATTTTTGAGTCACCAGGCATTTCTACAACAAACAGCTGGAAAAGTGTTCCAAATCAATTAAAAACATTAGTAGCAATCAGTTTTAAAATTGGCATTTCTCTCTAAGCATATAACAATGTTATATATAATTCCTTTTATTCTCTGCATCTATATTCTTCATTTACATAATTAAACCTATATGTTTAATTTCTCAGTCTCTGTTACTTCACTGAACAATTTTTTATGTATATTAAAAATGGGCTATTTTCTGAAAATACAAGAATAAAGAATCACTATATTTGATAGGGATTAGGTGAAAATATGTAATCAATGATTTTGTAAATGAATATTTTAGATGACCCAAAACTCTAAAATTCAATGTGTGTTCAGGCTCGTATGTGGAAACCCTATCACAAACCCAACTGATTCTTATGATAACTGGTGAACACTTGCCATAGGAATATAAGCAACCAGGCCCCAAATGGTGGAGCAAGTGACAATTGTAGGATATAGATGAGAGTTTTGCCATATTCAAATAAAACGCCTACTTTTTAAGGTATAAGATTGTACACATCATTGCTGATTTACAAGTAATTTCTTTGTTAAATAGGTCACTGATGAGGAGGTATAAAACCTCCGTTAATATGAACAGTGTCACATGTACTCTAGGGATGATCTAGTTGAATGAGAATGAGCAATAACAGGTAATATTGTGTTTCCCCAAAGAACTTTAATGATCCCAGTTTGATAGAAAGATGTTCGTGTGTGTGTGTGTGTGTGTGTGTGTGTGTGTGTGTGTGTGTATGTGTGTGTACAATGAAATTAAGGGAAAATAAAGAATTCGTAAAATGCAGTGCTGTGCAGACTTTAGAACCGAGATTGGGGAACAATGTGGAGCAGAGGACTCCCTTCCAGCCCTTCTCTCCCTGTGTGATCATGCTCAATGGAGACTCAATGAGGAAACTTAGGAAAAGCCCTTAGAGACATGGGACAGTGTCAGTGCTAACTGGTAGTTCAATTAATAAATCTCAAAGGACGTACAGAAAGGGACCCACATTAAGTCCAGAGGCCAAAGCAGGAAGGCTACAGAAAGGAGAAAGAATACTCAGATTTTCATGTATGTTCTATAGCACCTTTTGAATTTTCTATGAGGGTGCTATTCTTGTTGCTCTTAATATAAAAAAAAGAAGTGTTTAGAACTAACCATTTAAACTAGTGGCATGAAACACCATGTTATTTTGCTAGTGGTCATAGGGTTGACATTGATACAAGGGGCAAAGGTCTGGCCTTTTTTTGTTCTGTGATGTTGGGTCTTAGCAGATAAGACTCACTTTCTGGGAATGGAGAGCCAGGCATTGGGATGCTCTGAAGGTGCCTCAGTCCCATGTCTGCAGCTGGACCTGGATGTGGCTGAGGGACCCACATGAAACATGCAAGTGTGGCCTGTGTGGCCTCACAGCAGGGCAGTCCCAGGTCATCCAGGTCTAGTACTCGGTAGCTGAGAGCTCCACAGGGCAGTGACCTGAGTGTCCAGGCGGAGGCTCATGGCCATGTCAAGCATAACCTTAAATGTCACACAGCGTTGTTTCCAAGGCATCTGATGGTGAAAAGGAACGCTATTGGCACCTCTGGTTAAAAGAGGGAGCGAGACCCCATTTCTCCTTGGGAAAATTAACAAAGAACTTGCAAACATGTTTGAAACTTTCACATGCATAAACTAGTTTTAAAAATAATCAGTAGCAGAGGTAGTCCTTTAAACTATGGGATACAAGAAATGGCCAAGTATAATAAGCATGTAGGGTGAACTCCCACCTCTACCACAGCCAAGTTTAATAAGCATATAGGGTGAACTCCCACCTCTACCGCCATGAGCTGTTCGAAAAGGAAACACAAACACTTTGGCAACCTTACTGGAGAGTTTTGGAATGATGAATACAGGTCTACTTATACTGATGCAGAGTCCACCCTTCACATGGGGTCACTGGAGGTGTTGAAGGGGGTGGCGTTGTCTGAATGATCCATAAAGCAGAAGCTGGTCCCACATGGGGCAAGAGCCTGATGGTCCTGAAAGACAGGCAGGTAGAAGCAGGGAGTTAGTGAGGGGATGTTGCAATAATGCAGGCTCAGGGAGTGGGGATCAGATGGAGCGAGGGACTGGGTTGGTGATGCAGAAGTGTACACAGGAATGAAGGACAAGTGATGCAGGACGAAACCCTGCCTGAGGTGCTTAGGGACCAAAGCACTTCCACTCTCTGCAAAATTTACATGCAGACCCCAACTGCCATGGTGACAAACTCACTGCCTGAATGAGCATCAGAGTCACAGCCTCTATGAATTGCCATGGGCCTAATGTGTCAGCAGTGAACATGCACAACTCCATGAGCCCAGCGATTTCATACCCAGGTGGGTTTCCTGCAAATACACTGGCCCGGGCAATTCAAAATCTAGTATCAATGTACCAGAGCTTGAATCATGACATGGGAAAACAGCCTACATGCCTGCTTGCTCAGTGAAGAAAAAAAATTACCTCAAATGATCATTAGATGTTGAGATTGGGGAAAATGCTTTAACCTGCATATTGAAAAAACACCCTGAGCATTCAAATGTGCACTTGCTGATGGCAGGCTCTGTGAAACATTACTGAGCTTTCAAGAAAAAAAAATGTTAGTTTGTCTTAAAAATGGTACAAAGGACATGACCTATAAGAGAAAAAACATAGAATCTTATCAACCTCCTTGTAATAATTGGTGGATGAAGAAAATGGAGCATGACAGCTCTGTGATGAACAGTGAACCTTGATTTTATACTCAATCATTTAACTCATGGATATAAATGTACTGACCTCCACATCAATATGCATGATTATTGATACTACTATTCCCACAGGCCCCTTCCAGAGGTATAAAAAAATTTTCATGATAAAATTCCTACAAAGGTACTGACCTATGGTCATCTGGAAAAAACTAACTTTGTACTTATTTTTCTCAATTAACACTGGAGGAGCTTTGCAGGAGAGAAGGGGTGATTTGATGGGGGTGACTGGGGAGAGTTTCTATAATAATTCATTCAACCCTCACTTGTTCAAGGCTTTTTTCTGTTTGCATACTTTATTTTACATAAAAACATTTAAAATGAAACCCATAGTAGGCATGTCTTTTCATGGAAAAAACTTCACAAGTAAATATAAAATATATGTAAATCTAAATTTCAATCTATGTAATGGAGACATATATAAACAGTCTGGTGCCTGATTTGAGGCAGAGGGGAGGATCAGGGAGGAGGCCCCTCTTCCTTGGCTTGCCTGGAGCTTCCTGACACTGTGCAAACTCCATCTCCTCTGAGACTCAGGCTGAGGCCTCAGGTCTCGAAGAGCACAATCTTGAAACCAGAGCAGCAAGAAGAATACAGGTGCTGGAAGCCCTGGGGAGACCAAGGGACAGATGGAGTATGGCTTCCAGGTGAGTGTGTGCAGGACCCAGAAGGCTCCTCACACCACACAGAAGTGATCACGGGCTTGTCTTCCCCAGTGGCCCGGTTCACAGGACAGGGAGGCATCGTGTACTTTAGGCTTGAGGTGTTGCCTCTCACCTTGAGTGTCTGCAGTGTCATACAGGACCAATTGACTTGGGCACTTGATCAGCTGCCTTCAGGTGACTTATTCCTGAGAGTGAGAATGATGAAGACGAAGAGGGACTCTGGGACTCCAGGATGAAAACGCCAAGTCCCTCTGACCTGAGGCCTGTGAGGCTCAGGAGGTTTGATGACACAGGTGAGAATGGTTACCTCAGCCCTCAATCTAACACTGAATATGACTCATCATGAGGCTAGCACATTAAACATGAACATAGACCTGGAGTGTTAACCTTTTCTCCTAATAATCTCTTTTCCCCAACATCCTAGTGCTTTGCCTGTGCCATGCCTTTGGAAAGTCAGGATGCTGTGGTAATAAATAAAATAAATGTCATGGCTTAATGTGTTCCAATGTGGAAAGATTAAGGGCACTCTGGTTTAAAATGTAATTGAAGCTATTTTATTGATGTATTTATGAATTTGGAAAGTAAATCATAAGCTATTTGTAATGCTACCACATACCATTGCTCTGTTGAGCATTGCTTTGAGTTTCCTTAAACATTTTGGTCATTTGTTTGATTTATATGTATGTCAGCCTATAGAATCTTAACCTCATTCTCTCCCAGGGCTCCAATAATAATGAAGGGTCCCCAGCTGGAATGAGACCCTGCAGTGTCCCTTACTTGGTGCCGGGACCAGGAAGCACACATAGGTTTGCAGAACTGAGCCAGGTGTGTTGCCTTGCTTGCATGAAGAGACACCCCAGGGCACTTCCATCCTGCTCCCCATTGCTCAGAAAGTCTGAGGTCAGAGTTCAGGCCTCCCCACACTATCTCATCATACCCAAGGATAAGGCATCCAACTCTTAATCTTTAGCTAAGATTCTTGTTCATGTTGAGGGGTTTGGTAGGGCACAGTTGTGTCCTGTAGACCAGGCAGTTAATAAATCCTGGAGGCCTCTTTACAGAGGTTACAATATGAACTTCACACCCTGAAATTACTCCCACAATGGCCTTACAAGACTGACAGCCCTCTCCTCCAGATTGAGAAGGCAGTGAGGGATAGGTCCAGCAATCTTAAAAGCTCCCATATCTGAGCATTGGTTCTCGGTAAGATGTTCTCAGGACATCCTCCATTGCCTGCAGTGTGTTTTACCATCTTCTTGATGCCTTGCGTGGCCATGCAATAGAGGCCACCCTAGAGCTCTCCTCAGTTTGGTTCCTTTGAATAAAATAACCCATCCCAACAAAAAGGTAGGAAGCAATGAAGAACATGCACATTTATTGCCTTAATCTTTCCATCCCAAGCATTCCAAGTCACAGTTGTTCTTCTGGTCCTTCTTCTACCTGAATTACTTCCTCTGCTCCTTCTCCTGAAGCTCCTCCTAGGGAATTTTGAGAAAGCTGCAAGGAAGGAAACAAATGTGCATATTCAGAGTCATCCTGTGGGGTGTCCAGGGTAGAACCAGTCCTCACAGGCCCCCCACCAGCCCTTCTGACTCCCAATGCAGCTCCCTGCCTAGGCCACTCAGCAGGGCTCGAGATGATGCAGTGGTGCAGGAGGTGGTCAGGAGGCATCTTGATGCTTGGAGAGAGGACATGGAGAACTGGAGGGAGATGTTATAGACATGGATGGCTTCAAGACCTCAAGCACCAGGATGAGACCAGGCCTCTTAGGATGTGAATCATTAAAAAAAGAGAAGGAATCTCTGTGGAAGAGTCAAAGTAGAGCTAACAGATAGAAAAAATGAAAAAGGCAGAGGAAATAAATCACATGTGGATGATCCGCTCTGGTGGCATCTTCAAAAAACACACAGCATCTGTGAGGTACGAGGGCAGTAATGATGTTGAGGTGGCTGTGGGCATGGAAAGTGAAGAATAGAGAGTTGAGGTGAGAACTCTGGGCCCAGCTGCTCCCGGCAGGAAATATAAAGCCTGATTTAAGAACCATTCTTTCCTCATCTCTACACACCTCCTCATGGCCTTGATCACTTGAACTCTGCAATGAAGAGTGGATCTCAGGTCTACAGGGCCCCCTGTCAGCCTTCCACTTCTGTGTGATGAGAAAACCAAGCCTGTGTCATTGTCTTGCTCTAAGAAGACAGTCATAGTATCTATGACGGACTTTGTAAACTTCCACCATAGTAAATGAGAGAAATTGTATAGTATAATGTAAAACAAGTAAGAACAATCTAAGTATTAAATATTATTGCAGAAATAATTGACAATGAATAGAGAACAACAACAAGGAAAATCAACATAAATCAAAAGCTTTGAAGAGACAAAAAGTAACATAAACCTCCTGTCAGGCTACCAAGGGAGAAAAAAATAATAAAGACAGTGATGAACCCATTACAAATGTAATAATGTATTAGATCAGAGAGAAGTCATCACTCAAGACCACATGGACATTTAAAAGCTATGAAAAGGATATTTTGGGCCACTTATGCTCGCTAATTCCATAGTGTAGATGAAACTAATCAATCCCTTGAGAGACAGAAAGTACCATATTCAACCAATATGGAATACTCCTTGTTCTTAAGTATATCAATGAAATGAATGGAATTGATCATTAATAACCTCCAAAATAACAGAATAACACAGTGTCAGGCACAGATGGTTTCACTCGTACATTCTGCACAATTCTTATAAAGCAAAACAATTTTACAGTACTACCTTGCAATTTTGTGTCTAGGGGCTTACCCAGGTGAGTTGAAAAATTATGTCCATAGATAGGAAAGCTGATGATAGATTTATTCACAACAGCACACAACTGGAAACATCTAAGATGTCCTTTGAAACATGAATGAAAAAATGAATTTTGAAGTATTCCTTCAATGGAATATTTTCCACTAGTTTAAATATTGAAGAATATCTATGAGAAATATGAAGGAACCTTGAATGTACACTGCTAAGTGAAAGAAGTCAGTCTGTGAAAGCTGCATATTCTTTTATCCCAACAATATAAGATTCTGGGTAAAGTCAAATGACAGAGACAGTGAAAGGAGAATGATTGCCAGGACCTCAGGAGAAGAGGGAGAGGGGTTAATAAGGGAAACAGGAGCATTTGAGGTCAGTAAAAAAACCCTGATATTACACCATAATGGTGATATGTGTGATATTATCCATTGTTGAAACCCATGACTTGGTTAGCACACAGGGTGAACATTCATGTAAACAATCAATAACAATAATGTATCTATATTGATTGGTTCATTAGATACATTAAAAACATTAAAACAAGAAATTCAAAGCCACACCCACTCCTTCCTATTGTGAAAAACTTTTACATTCCAAATTTTAAATCAGGGAGGAGAAAATAGGATTTAAAAAAATAAATGAATTGCGGGATGAGGCACAGTTGAAAGAGGAATTCGATTTAAATGGAAATCTCTAAAAATGCAGAGAACAAGTGCGAATAAAGAGAATCTCCCTGAAGAGCAAACAACAACAAAAAAATTAGACAAGTGAATTTACATACAACTATAGTGTCATTTCATTGCCATTTCAAGTTATCAAGTATTTACATAGAGGAAGCATAAAAAGCAACATTTCTGGTGGATGGCATTACAGATAAAATTGTCCAGCATTAATATCATTTTTGTTATAGGAAAAGACAAAATCACTACAAGATACACTCAAAGGAATTATTCAGCATTCAGTAAAGGTGCTCAGCTGTCCCATAACAGTCCAGAGGACAGAGCCCAGGAAAAGATCCCCAGGAGGAGGAGCATAGGTTTGTGGTCACTGTGTTCTCAAGGGCTTTGCCAGTGGTCCCTCAAAGTCTCCTCAGTGATGCAGCTCATTCATCTTCAGCTTCGGATCCTTCTTTTGCAAATAGCAGGTTAAGTCATAAGCCATCCTAGGATATTTATGAGGTTCCTTAGAATCACCTGAGATATAGAAATATGTATAACTAAACTATTACAAAACAGAGAAAATAAACTCTTATTTCAACTGAATCTGGCTGTTTCTCGGCAATGCATTAGGTCACTGTGAAAAGCGATCACAACGCCTTCTAAGGGTCAGAAAAACCCGGAGTTGTAGAGACATATAAAAATAATTGACAAACTAAAAACCTCATATGCCTATATGAGAAATTACTAAAAATGAAAGAGGAATAGCAGCAATCCACTTTGTGGGTTGGATGCCATACGTTGAATAAACAGTTCAAAAAAAAAAAATAAAAGACAAAAGGCTTTTAACCTCAAACAATTATCTTAAAATTACACTGCGATACCACTGCAGTGACAAACAAAAGACAACAAAGGAACAAACAAAAAACAGTACACCTAGGCACCATGTCACACCTATCATTGGTCAAATTACAAAAGTTTCACATCTGCTGTGGTAGTGTGGCTGTGCACACATTTTTGCTTTAGGAAAGCATTGATCAGTACCTATGGAGAGGAATTTGACAATATCTGGTAAAACTGCATCAGCACTCACCCTTTAAACCAAAATCCAATAACAAATTCTATTCATAAAGAGAAGGGCAACAATATGAAAAGAATAATTAACCAGGCCAGGTATCACAGCAACAGATAATTTAGAATGTACTTTTAAAACCAAATGGCTAGAAATCATTTAAATTAAGCAATACCTACTAATAAATAATAATTGCATAATATAAACTGTGAGATGAAGCAAAACAGTGAGAGAAATATGTAACCTTATTTATTTTTAAAGCACAGAATGGCTGAACATTAATGAAGGTTATGAGTTAAAATAGAAAAGAAAGTATTATATCTGACTAATAGGTTGTTATTATCTGTTTTCTAACTAGAAGGGTGTACATGTGAGAAGCGTATACATATGAGAAGTTAATAAAAGAGAAAATATAGGAATAATAATAATAATAATAGTAATAATAGTAACTAAGTAAACCAAAATTAGTTGTATTTAAAGGTGTATTGGACAAATCTTTGATGGAATTCATCAAGAAAAATAGTAAAATCATGTCAACTTTGCTTGGAAATTAAAGGAAGATATAGATACAAAGCAGTAGAGATTAAAAACAAAAAATCAATACCCTGTACGGAACAAATTTATGCCAATACATTCAAAAATTGTACACATTGACACAATTTCAAAAAAATACAATCCTTCCAAACTTACTCATTAAAAAATAAAAACCCTATATATTTCCATAGCCATTACAAAAGTTAATCAGTGGTTGAGAAAAACTGTCAGTCTCTGTCTCTGTGTCTCTCTTTCTTGCTGACACACACATAAACATACACACACACACAAACATACACACACACAGACACAAGACCCTAATAACATTATTCTTGGTTAAATACCAATATTTCAGTGAGGTTGTCATTCTAATATTACTAAAACATCTCAATAGATGGATAGAAGCATCTACATTTCAATTAGTTTTATAAGAATGTATGCTCTTACTACCAAAACCAGACAAAAATTAGTCCTAAAATTAAAGAGTTCAAGCCAGTTTCAGGGGCACTGACCTGAAAAACCCACAGGAGTAGATGGCACTGACCCTTTCTCCAACTGAAGGAACAAAAAACAAAACAAAATAAAACAAAACAAAAACAAATACAAAGCAATCAGAACTGGTGAACATTCTCAATAGTTGTTTAAAGTCTTAGGGAAAACACAGAGCCATCGGGTGGCTGTAGGGAGAAATTCTCATAAAACAGTGATTAGAACTACGTTTTAAGTACTAGACTGTTTTCTGGAGGAGGGCCTTGGAGAGGTGGGAAGGTTAGTGTAGCAGCGTGGTATGTGAGAAGCAAAGTAAGAAAACATCCCTGGATGGAATGGAGTGTGTATTAGGGAGACCAGTAGGAAACAGGGTTGGAAAAGAAGTTAGAGCTATATGCTTAACCACAGTCAAGACTGATTGTGTCTCGTTTACTATGTGACTGGAAAAATGACAGTGTGGAATTCCACAGATGAATGATTAACAGATGGATTGACTGACTGATGGGCAGGCAGAGAAATACATAAATTTCAGAGGCAACAGGTGGTCTCTGGTAGGGAAAAAGTAAGATTTTAGGATTGCAGAGTGCCATAAACATGAAGCCATTTCAGAAACTGAATTAGTTGAGGTTTAAGTAGCATAAATCAAGACAGATACAAACAGCACCTTCATGAAAACCAAAGGTGAACCACATACTACATTTATAAAACCATCCTCAGCCTTCTGTTGTTTTTTTTTTTTTCACTTTCATACCTGCATAAATTGGTCCTCTCTGTTGTTTGAAGAACAACTGATACAGCTAAATGAAGGCCTTATGTAAGGACGTGAATGATGGGCAAAGAATACAATGGTATCATTTTCATTGCATGGTTTTAAACATTTAGCACCATGAGAGTCTACAGATCACAGAGAACAGATTTCCTAACACAGCCAGTCTCTGAAATATGCTAAACATCTGAAGTTATTTCTCTGTTTAATCTTTCTGACAATTATTGAAAATTCTAAATAATTTAGGAAAATCTCCTACATCAGAATTTATAATTGTAAAATATTTGAAGAGTTAAGTAACTACATACATTCACTCATTCATTTCCTCCTAATTGTTACAACCTAATTGTTATTTGCTTTATTATTATTATTATTATTATTTTCAATTTATCAGTTATTCACAATCTTAAACTCTTAGACATCATCTGAGTTCTTCTAAGCTCTATTTCTGGATCCACCCTCTTTAGATCATTTGATTTATTCTACATGAGGTGCATTAGCAATTGATGCCCTTATCAACTCCTTCCCCAAGATAGTTTAAAGAGGTGACATTCTACAAAATTATATTTTTGGCAATATAATTAAGATTTCCATGATTTGTCTGTGATTGGTTCAAGAATATTGAAATATGATATGTGGTTAGACACAATGAAGAACTATCAGCCCGGAACTATCTAAAAAAATTGTTCCTAGTGCCAATGGGTTTATTAATTTATACTGTATCGTATGATCAATGAGCCCAGTATTTGCTTCATATAGTTCCTCTACAGACTTATTTCACTAGCATTTGTAATTGCTTTGTCTATGCATTGTAGACATAGCAAGCATATGCTTTCTCCCTATCATGAAGATTCATAGTCATAGCTTCTTAAAAGTCTTAATCGCTGCATTTCAAATCTTATATCTACTTGCTTGTAAAATCTCTCTTATTGGGGCTCCTTGAATTTCTGTCCTCACTTGCACCAGTTCCATTCCAGTTCTGCCTACATTCTCTACTTCTTACTTGTTTATTTCCTGTACTGCTAGGTTAAGTCCACAGTGCCTTCAAGGGCTATTCTCATGTCATTGTTGAAGCAATGAGTCAATTTGGAAAATTCATATGTCATAGTAAATTAAGAAATGTAAAACATTTGCAGAAATGGTCACACTGTCCCTGATAGAAAACCATGAATGGGAAGAATCTCATGGTGTAGGGGGGTTTTAAAAACCTGTCCTCCCACAAATCTTAGAAACCCAAATACTAAGCAACAGCTATGGAGGGGAAGCATTCTGCATGTCCTCACTACAGTGAACACTATTCATATTAAGTAGTTTTCTCAATCCTAAAGAACAACAGTTCATCTCATTGTCCTACAATGGTTTCACATGCTCGGTATCAGGACATATTTTTCATTTTTATGCTTGTTTCTTCTACATGAGGAATTTTACTCATCCTCAAAGCAGACTGGACGAGATGATACATCTGTAGTGAAGTCGTTCCAATCTCTTAGGCAAAATAATTGTTCTTTCCTGGTAGCCAAAAAATGCTGTAAATTTGCTTCCTAAGGAGAAATAAGTCTCTCTCGCTCCTCCTTCCTTCTTCCCCCAACTCCCCCACTTCAGCATGTGTCTATTTGTGTGCGTGTGTCACCCATTTTCTATTTCTTCATTTATTCTTGCACTGTTGCCTTGCAGAGTGTAGGCACCTAATTTTATTTGGTTGAATGGTTGAGTGATAATATGGTAGGTTTCTTCTAGCCCACTGGGCAATGATAATATCTTAGGTTTCCTCTGGCCCACAGGGTGAATGATAATATTGCAGTTTTCTTCTAGCTCTAGTGATCTGTGTTGATATAATTTCATTGACCTGAGCCTCGTTTACAAGTTGCATATTTAAAAAGGAACACCTTAATTATGTCCATAAGTTCAATACTCATTACTCACATGCAGATCGAGAATGAATTTGGTCATTAGGAAAATCCCAAGGGTGATCATTGGAACAACAAAAAAAAGAGAACAATGGCAATGTAGAGACAGTGCTCCCCACATATCATCTTTGCACAGTCATCGGGAGAGAAGTGGTTTTCTGCTCCATCAGCAAACTCTGTGATCACAGGACCTCAAGTCCAGCAATCAGTCCCCAGATTGCCACCTGCTAATGAAACAAGAACAAAATCAGGAACTTGTAGAAAAAAAAAAGCGAAGGTGTTTCATTTTCCCTCTGCCTCCTTTTTTGAACTAGATCATGAATGGTAAATGGTCACCAGAGAATTACTTAGGCAAGGGAACCTGCAGGTACATGCGGGAATAGGAGTGAGTGGCTGCTGTCCATGGTCTCAAATGCCAATACTTTTTTGATTCTCCGAGTGGAGAATCAAAAAAGACAAATACCCTCATCCAACATGGATGAGTTTCTGTGTCTTTTAACAATACACATATTTAAAATACTAATCACTTTGCAATAAACAGAACTGAGTTATGTCACACAATTTACAAAGGTTGTATTAGATACATTTTTTGAAATTCCTTTAATGTTTTGACATTTGAAGACTTTTTTCTCAGTAGCTCATGGGGATGAAGGCATCTATCTGTACCTGTCTTTCTGCTCAAGTAATCACATTTAAGGATATGAGTATTGGTGAGACATGAGGACTATAAGCTTTAGATGGAGGAATACCTGAGCATGAGTCCCAGCAATCAGTAAGATTACGTGAAGTGTGCAGGACACAGAGATGTTAACTTCTCTGAAACTTACAATGATAAGTCTTACTTTTAGAAATAGGTAAGAGATTGAATGTAAATGTTCTGTCATAAACAATTGATTACGTACATCGAAATAATAACTAACAGATTTTGGACTCTTACTAGTCCTCATGAGGAACATGTCCTCATGTTCCACTTCAGTGAGCTCTGTGACAAGCAAGACAGACTGAGAATGACTGTGGGAAAGAGAAGAGGGAAGCTAGAAATGTGCTTCCAGCATCATCAATTTGAAGGTACTGCTAAGAAGTCAGAGCCGCACCTAGTCAGGAAAATCGAAAACACTCAATGAGATGATGAACACGGGAAGTACAGAAAGTCATTTACTGCTGGTGTGATTTAAAGTAAGATTTAAAGAGCAGAGTGACTTTGATGAAGGGGTCTCCTACCACAAAGCAATGAATACACTTAAAATGGTCATAATCAAATATTTTAAAACTCATGATGTTAATTAAAGCTCACAGGAACCACAAAAAATTAAATCAAGAAACAAAAGATGAATCTCAGTGAGTCTAATGGTGTCATCACTGTGGTCCATCCTCTGCTTCCCAACTTCGTGGTGCCTTGAAGAAACCTGGGCACACTCTGGAACAGGTAGCTGCCACTGTAGGGAGCAGAAAGGACCTGATTCCCCATAAAGTGTATTGTATGTGCTGACCTGCCCTATCTGTTGGTGCCCTAGAGGACCAGCTAAAGGAACTGCCTTCTACTGCCTTTCTGCTCATCATACCTAAGGGAAAATACTCATATGACCAGTAGATGAAAGGAGTAACATTGAGGTAAACACAAGAGTAACACGAAGCCTTTGGAGGAAGAATGGGAAAGAAAGCTGTAGAGAAATTCAGGGAGATTGATTCAAGAAAAATGGTGGACTTTCAGTAAGGATGGTGGGCTCACTGGATTGTAGCATTACCTCAGCCCCATGCCCTGCTCTGCATTTCACAAGAGTCTTGCCAGCTCAGAGTCAACATTCAGAGTTAAAGAAGACACACACAGAGACACACAGGCATCTAAATGCTTTCTCAAGAACCCATTAGTGTAGCCCTCTGCAAGAGGTTGTACGCTCTTCACTCTAAAGACAACACTGGGCTCCTGGCTAGCCTCAGGGAGAGCAAGGGGCAGTGGGGTAGCTGAACGCAGTCTGATTGTCACTGTCCTGCTTGAGTAAATTGAAGTGGTGGGTGGGGGACCCTGTCTGCCAGGAGAGTACAGGCACATGCCCCGAAATAGAGATACCCGCTGACCAGGGATTCTCAAGGAGGGAGTCCTCTAGCCTCTGGAGTTCCTCCAATGTTGTGATTGAGTATATGTGGCAGTGAGTTGCAGGGAGGCTTTATTTTCCCAAACGGTATTTCCCCCATTTCCTAAACTCTAGGTTTTTCTCTGTAGCCACATTCAACCCTCCAACCCTGGATTCACCTTTAGGCTAAGAAGGGGTTGTCTCATCTTAGTGAGACAAGCCCACCTGCTCCTCCAGGACCGGGTGTCCTACCTAGACTCAGGCAGGTGCATCCCACACCTGAGGCCCTCACACTAATGGAACTCTGCTCACAGCAAAAAAAAAAAAAAAAAAAAAAAAAAAATCCAGAGAACACTTCTCTGCTAATGTCAAATTCACCTGCCTCACATCCTGAAAGTACTCATCCAGGTGATCCCCACACCCAAGGTGGCCATCCCTTCTTTGAGACTCTCTCTGGGGGTGCTGTGGCTCACCCCTCTCCTGTGGGTCCTGTATCCTCACTTCTCCCCACCTAGCCCTCTAATACTATCTTCAAGTGCACAGAAGCCTCTGCCATGTCTCTGTGGGGCTGCTGTGGGGGCAAGATGGAAGGGCCCACAGGTCAGCGGAAGGCTCAGACCAGAGCCAGGACTGTCCTCTCACCACCCCATGCCCATCGTTCCCTTGACTGCAGACCAGAAGCCATGGCTGGGTGAGCTTCAATCTGCATTTCTGGCCTCAGACCCTGTAGGTCACTCAGCTCTGGGGTTCCTGCTGCCCGTGGGAGGAGGAACAAGTGAGGCACAAACTGCTTGAGCGTGGGGCACCGCCCCTTCTGAAAGCAACCACTAGGACACCCAGGTGCTTGAGCATGAATATTGTACCCACCAGATGCACACCCTTGCTCCTACACCTGCAGTGACCAGGCCTTCCAGAGGACTCCCCATACTCCTGAACAAAGCCTCATGGCCCACAACCTTATATGGGGTAAAGAAGGAGAACGTCATTTGTCCAGTGTCTGCTATGTGCCAGACCCGAAGAAGTGTCAGGCAATGATGGCACACTCTCTGGGCCTCAGTTTTCTCATCTTTATAATGGGTTCATTATGATTAACTCATGAGAATGAGACTTGAATGAGATATTGTGTAAAGAGCTTAACTCACACCCAGAGCACCTGTAAAAAGTTACTGCTGTTGCTATTTTTAATTATTATTGCTGTTGTTAGTGTTATTATCACTGAGAATCTCACAAGATATACTGGCTCTCTATCCAAGAGAGAACAGGCCTTAAGGGGCTCCCTCCCCCTGCCATACAGCTCATTGAGAGAGTGGGATCCTCCCAAGGAAGGCACCTGTCGCCAGGACCTCCAGGGCTGGGCAGGCAGTGGACTCTGTGAGGGGAAGGCATGTTCCACCATGTTTCTGATCTATCTTCCCCCAATGAAACTCATGTCAAGAAATAGTTATTGAGAACATACTATGTGCCAGGTGACTGCTGAGGATACTGAAGTGAGCAAACAGTCACAAAGTCCTTCCCTGTGGAGTTCGAGTTGCAGACAACAAAATGATAAGTAATGATATAGTTGGTTGGAAGAGTCTGCAGAAATATAAATTAGACATGTGGTCAGACAAGGTGGGTCCAGATGGGTGGGCATTGTATTTTGAGGTAAGGTGGTTGAGGGAGGCCCCACTGAGAAGGTGACATTCGAGCAAAGAGGTAAAAAAGAAGGCTGTGTGGGTTTCTGGAAGAAGAGCATTTCAGGCAAAAGAAACAGCAAGTGCAAAGGCCCTGGTGTGGAAAAGTCACCACCACTGAGTGTGACATACAGCAAGGAGGCCAATGGGGATGAATGGGAATGAAATGGCATGAGCAAGGAGGGCAATAGGTCAGCCAAGGTCCTCTAAGTTTTGAGTCCAATTTAAGGATTTGCCATCCTGCTCCTTCAGGTGCCCATCATTCAACCTTCCTTTCAGGATAGAGGACAGCTCCGAGTGTGCCCTCTCCTTTCAGCATTTGCCAGGATTAGTGGTCTTGTGGCATAAGGTACAAAAGCCAACTTTGGATAATTTAGGCACAAGCAGATGAACTGGAAGGCTAATGGGCTCTCCCTGAGTCACGGGAACCTGGAGAACAGGGAAATGGGATGAAACCAGGTAGCACTGGAAACCCAGAAATGGGGCCTCTTGGAGATAGTCATGTGGCAAGGACAGTGTGGTTAGGGCACCAACACTCAGGTGAAAGGCACTGCATCTGTTTGAGTTTCCCATTCCAGGAAGAGAGCATCCAATTTGGCCTGGGACCATCTGCCCATAGATAGGGGAGGGCAGTCTCAGTCACAACCCCACCACCCTACTAGCTCCAGTGAGGGTATGTGAGTCCTCCAGGAGCCTAGAAAATGTGAAATGGTTGCTTGGTAGAAAACACAGGAACAACAACGACAACCAAAAAAACTGTATAAATCAAACTATCGAGGACCTTCTATGTATTGGCCAATGAGCTAAGGGTTTTGGGCTTTGTTGACATGATCATATTGACTCCCCAACCAAAGCTTGGGATGTTTTCTCATTGAGAAGGTTTTGTTCAGCTCACACAACAGCTGAGTGGCAGTCAGAATTCTGACCTCAGGGCCCAAGACATTGATCCAGTGGTTCTCTATCTTGACTACAACCATAAAATAGCAGGAATATCTTAGAAAAGAAAGAGACAGTACACATCCCAGGAACACATTGTGAGTTCTGAGGTATGAGCAGCTTGTTTTCCCCAGTCCAGAAATGGTGAGGTGTGGCCATGCAGGTACTTTTCAGCTTGCGGGACTTTACGAGCTCACAAAGTTCTAGGAGGTGGCAAACCTAACCTTCCCCCACTTCCCCACATTCACCTCTGATTGGCAGAAGCCTAGCCCGCACACCCTCAGGAAGAGCAGATGGATGTAAGCATTGCATTTGGAGTTTGAGAGGGTGGGTTGGCAGCTCCCTTCCTGTTGAGTGAGACAGGGAGCCATTTGAGGTGCTCTCTTCACAGGAAAAACAGTGACCAGCATGTCATGGAGTCATAAACATGGTGGCCTATAGGCACCTAGAGCCCTATCTTCACGGTGTAAGCCACTGCCACAGGATGCAGGCTAGCAACCCAGCTGCTTCAATGGAATGGGTAGCCATCCCTAGCTAGATGTACCCAAAGGCATCCTTCACAGGCCTTCCCTGAGTTTTACCACCATTTTATCTCCATTTTGAGGGTCAAATGAAATGGAAGAAACCCTGGCTTTCTGTGGGACTCTCTGAGTTTGCCAACGAGTAAGTTAGGAAGCACTGAAGAATGGGCACACTTATGTGCCTTACCCTTTTCAGCCCAGCAAGGCAAATTCACCATTCTTCTATTTCTTCTTCCTTCCAAATGTTATCCTCTACGCTTTCTTCTGGAGCAGCTATCATGAAATTTATTGAATTCTGGAGGGAAGAGAACAATTATGCATATCAGAGGCATTCTCCAATTGGGGTGGTGCCCAGGGCAGAACAGGGCCCCTCACCCGCTACAGAAGGAGCCAAGCTGTTCTGATGCCCAGGCCAGCTCCCAGCTTGGGCCATTAGGGGTTGCTCATTTAGTTCAATGGTGCAATGAAGTTAAGGTTCCAGGGACATTCTAAATGAGAAAAAGTACATAAGTAGGGAGATATATTACAGACAGTGACGATCCCAGGAACTCAAGTGCTGACATGGGACCAGGGTCTTCACATAAAAGGCTGGGAAGACTCACAAGTACAGGCTTGTGGATAGGAAAGAGAGAATGTGGAAAAGAAATGAAAGAAGATGTCCATTACATATACTCTTATGCTCCCCATGTCGCATTATCCACGTGTGGTCTTTGAGTGAACAAGTATACCAACAATGCGGGGTTACTGGGAAAAAAATGGGAGCATTAGAGTCAAGGTGGAAACCCAGTATCCTGCTGCTCCAAGGATCCATTATTGTCCTCATCTCGACACTCCTCGTCTAGTGATCCCCTGGCCCTGCTGTTCGGAGAGACACTTTGTGGCCTGGTCAATCCCAAGAAACAGGCCAGCATTGCTGTGTGTGTGTGTGTGTGTGTGTGTGTGTGTGTGTGTGTGTGCTTGTGCGCGCGCGCGCACGCGCGCACTGTAGATTCCTGCCAGCAATGGAGGACCTGGGAGGCAGCTGAACACAGGCTGCTCTCACATGGAAGCATTCAGCACTTCATACATGGGTGACATGTGGAGGCTGAGATGAGCTCAAGGATACTGAGCAATAGCTGTAATGCCAGAGGAATTGCTCTTTCCCTCATGCAGCTCTGGGAGTGCCCTTTCTATGAGGAGATAACATGAGCACAGAAGCACAAAGGTACGTCCTTACTTTAAAAGGAAGAGCATTTACTTCATACATACCACCTGGCACACACTGAATTGCTTGGTTCCAAGTTTAAGAGCCTAGGAGGTAGTCATTGTGTCCATTAAAATACATCCATCATAGGTCAGTAACAACAAAACCATGATCTCCTGCATATAATTCCAAGGAGTGCTAACAGATCAATGCCAAAGATTTGATATAGCTCTGGGGTAAGGGCATATAAGAACAAAACTTGTGGGAATGATAATTTTTTAATAGCAAAGAGAGGAAACAGGATGACAAACACACTACTCTCAAGCCTATGGAAACAATTCCTCTTCCCGTGACATTATTCAATAAAGAAAAGAAGACATCACACTTCTACACTCATTTCCCTCTTCTTTTTTTTTTTCTCTAATGTCATGTCTCCCATCCTCAGTTTTCCAAGCAGCAGTTGTCACTAACTGTGCCCAGGTCCCTCTCCCATAGGATCTGACCTGTGTTTTGGTACCCGCCTGTAGAGTTTTCATCCTTACTCCTGGAATCAGAGAAGCTCTCTGATACATAATCTGGAGACAAAGAAACATGAGCAGTAAAACTACTAAAAAGAGAGTCTTACCCATTTCTTCTACTTTCCTTGAGTCAATGGTGAATCATGGGCATCACCCTGATATTACCCAGGATTCATGCATCTTTATGGGCTCTGTGGATTGACCACAGTAACCAACCTTCAGATCAGAGATGCTGAAGGAATCCACTTTTTCCTTTTCCCTTCCACTTGCCCATGACAACCCTCACCTCAAAACTTATCAACATGAGATTTCAACTGTTTCATTCAAACAAGAATGAGACTAGTAGAATTGAACAATTGACATTTTAATGTATTTCAGTTCACTGAGTTCATTAACAAAAGCCACATCATGCCACTGGCCAGAGTTTTTTCCTGTACAACCTCTTACTTTCATGACACCCAACCCTCATTCCCAGCAGTGACCCAGAATCAGGAGGCTTCCAGACCAAACTGCAGAAATGTCCCACCTTCTTCAGAACCTGGATTTTTTCCTAGCAACTGACTGATTTTATGATACATACATTTTTTCATCTGTTCACACTTCCAACTGCAATTAGAGAAATAGAAAAAAAAAAAACAGGATCTCTTCATCCTGGACGCTCTGCACAGGTGTACATTTCCCATGATGGTCTTAGCACACCACATGGGAAACAATGGTTGAATCAATGACCCATGAGAAAAAAGTAAGGGATGCCTGGGGGAAAGCTTGAAGCTCGTAGTGGAAGGTCTCTCAAGACCCTTCAGTTTGCCAATTACAGTTTCCTTTTCAAAGAGAAAAACTTTCTGCAGGGTAAATGCTCTCTAATGTACAGTTTGTAACTGCTGCTGTCCTTTTTGAGTGCCCTCTTAAATCAGGTATGAGGGGTAACAGGATCTCACTAGACAGTCTCCCGACCTAGTAAACTGTCTCTGTCATGGAGCATATACATGTTCACATTTTCATATGCTAATTTTACTGAAAAAGTGAAAAAGAAACTTTTCCATTTCAGTGCAAGTAAGTGCATTCTCCTTGAGGACAGATGGGACCTTCTCATCTGTGGAGTTTTAGGGAGATCCTGCACCACCACCTCAGGGAGAGCTAGAAAGACATAAAGTAGCTGTTAGCCACTGATGCTGCTGCTCAACACATACTCTGGAAGGTTTGCAAGGTGAGTTTGTGAGGCAAGTGTGTGTGAATGTGGGCATTTAATAAGCATGAACTGAGCTGATGCAGGGCCATCCTCCTGGGTGGCTGAAGGAAGGGCAAAAGGGGGGCAGGGAAGAAAAAGAAACAGAGCCTTTGTCATGAAAGCTAAAGGCAATCCAGTGTATCGAACATAATTCTAAAGGGCAAACGAAAATGCACACTATGTTTCAATGATAGAGTTTTATTAACTGCTCTTGCCCTTCAAAAACCTGGCCAAGTTCCCACTTCTTTATGGAATATTATAAGACCATCTCAGCATATGCCTTCATATGTGCTGTTACTATCTTCATCTTTAATACTAGATTTTTAACTTTGTTTTTTAATGAAGTGTACATAATATATATATATATATTTATTTATTTATTTATTTATTTATTTATTTATTGTGGGTATATAGGTCAGTAGCTTCAGTAACATTCATTATATGTGGACCATCACTCCTATCTCTACCCAAACGTGTCATCTGATTCCAAGTACATTCTGATCCCAATTGCAAATCACCCCATCACTCCTCAGTACGTCCCTTGATCATCTCTACTTTCTCTCACAATGAATTTGCTTTCTCGAGGGACTTCATATAAGTGGAACCATACATTATTTGCCTTTCTTTTGACTGCCTCATATCACCCAGAATGGATAGCATTCCATTTCGGGTAACTATCACATTTTATTGATCCACTCATGGATCGACTTAGGGGTGGTTTCCATTATGTGAAGAATGGGGCTATGAATACTAGTGTATGGATAGCTCTGTGACACTTTAATGATGATACATAATATTCTGGGCAAAGAATGTTGCAGCACAGAGAGAAAATGAATGTAAACTCAGGACTTTTTTAATTAATAGAAATATATCAATATTATTTAACTAATTATAACATATATATCATGCAATTGTAAGATGCTATGACCAGGCTGGAGTGGGATATGAGAACTAAGTGTATTATCTGTCAACTTTATGTCCATCCACACCTATTCGAGATAAAGTATATCCATTTTTACAACTCTGGAGACACTGGATCAGGCAGAGATCTATTCAGCTCATGTCCAAAATCAGTTAATATTGGGGCATTAGCTAGAGACCCTGCTTACTATTTAAACTGAACCACATGTTGGGTTTCGATGATTTTTTTCCCCCTAGACTTATAGCACTACCAATAGAATGGGGACATTTAAATAGCACTCATGCAATTGAAAAACAGCATGACTTAGAACTTACATAATTTTCTCTTAAAATGAAAGTACCAAATAATTATACCTGAATTGATGTAAAAGGCACATTTCCACAGTACCTTTCTCAGGCTGCTCTGAGGAGTGTATCCTGTGGTGTGGTTGGATGTAAACTTTCTTGAACCTCTTCTTCCTGGTTAGAAGCTGCACGTACTATGGAAAGTCCTTCAGACCCCTCAATGCCCTGTTCCAAGATCTGAAATTTTAAGGTGGCCTACTCATTAGTATTATGTGATGAGGCTACAAATTATTACACACAGGTAAAACTATGAAAATAATAAGTGACTGGTGGTATGTAATTGCTCTGTAAGTGTCTGATCACTGTATGACTCCAAGTATAACCTAGACACTTGGTAGCAGCTGAACCTAGAGAGGGACTGGGATAGCTCCACAGCAAGGGAGGGTGACAGATTACTTTTATCCTTTGCGTGAGAGTGATGCCTTCCAGTTCACGGAAAGCATCTTCTAGCATCTCCTGAAATCCCCACATTAGCCTTACAGCAGTGAAGGCAAAGCAGGAGCTGTGACTTATAATTTACACTGAAAAGCATAGAAACATACAGAGATGAAGCGATTTGCCCAGAGACACAACACTGATGATTATAATCTGGGATGGGAACATGAATGATATCCCGGGCATAGACATCCTGAAATTCTAAGACACCTGAGACCATGCCCCTGGTGCCTGAATGGTGAGATACCCTCGATGTCATTGACAAATAATCCTGCTTCAAATTTTCTGTGGGAGAGAGGTGATGTCCTGGAGGAGGAGGTGAGCCATGTGGAGTCCAACTTTGTAATGCAGATGCCACTTCCATTTTTCAGGATTTCTCCATCAAACAAGAGTTTCTTCTGAGCAAAGCCCCTCATAAGGACCAGGTAAGTCCAAAATTGTGGCCATCCTCCTCCAGTGTCTGTAGACTGTCAGCTGTCTCACACTGAGTCATCCACATGACTAGGTGACTACCTTGAATCACTAGTGGTCTGGGCGATGCCCAACCCAACTCAGAACATTCAACACCCACTCCATATGACAGATTTACTAAAACTTAGCATCTTTCATTGAAAAACCCTGGATGGGCAATTACTGTCCATGAATAGGGATACTGGCCTTTTATGTTGGTGCTTTCATGATTCCATGAATTAAGACCGAAACCTCCACTGTCTGCTGACTATTGGTCTAAGCAGCCTGTGCTGTGCCTGATTGACAATGGGCAGTGGCTTCATTAGTGCTCAGTGTGCTGCCTCCTTGTTCATTCCTTCCTACCATAGTCCAGTGACAACAAACTCCTCATACCTTTCTACATGCTGCAGTGGGGTGAATTAATCAGACACTCATGGGTTCAAACAATGACCTCAGTGAACACTATCAAGGAGTGAGGGGCCCAATGAGACCACATAAGGTTCTCTCAACATTAAAGTTGCCCAAACAAGACTGTCCACCCTACTCGACCCAGTGGAAAAGAACTCTAAAAGCCAGGAGGCAGAAATTATAATGAAGAACCCAACCTGGAGTCTGCAGGAACATGTCCCCCTGGGGAAACCACCAATAGGCCTTTCGCCTTCTTACTTTCCTCCTGGGTTCTATGGATCTACCACCATCTTCCTGTTGTGGCCACAAGAGGAATGGGTATTTGATCTCTGGGAAAATGTGATCAGGGCACTTTTCACTTGCTTTCCCACATTGTTACAACCATTTTGTTTCCACTTTTAGACTCACAAGCAATAGGAGAAACTCCAGTATTTTTTATTGTGGTTTTATGTGAACTGACATAAGTAAATTAGGAAACAATGGAGAACGGGC
The DNA here is from genome assembly GCA_030015415.1 of Cynopterus sphinx. Taxonomy (NCBI): domain Eukaryota; kingdom Metazoa; phylum Chordata; class Mammalia; order Chiroptera; family Pteropodidae; genus Cynopterus; species Cynopterus sphinx. Next base: position 34,223,642 of record CM057390.1, on the reverse strand, counting down.
ACACTTTTTTTACCTTACCTTGTTTGTCCATGCAACAGAAGTTCAAAGCTCTTCTATTTGTTCTTAAATGCTTTCTTCTTCCCTTTGTTGAGGAGATTTGGCTGGAGCAGGGAAAGGAAAGAGCAAGTCATATGGGATAGATAGAATAGCAAGAAAACGTGATGTCAAACGCAACATACTCAAAGCCCATGAGAAGGCTCCTTTTTCTGTGACATTAATAAAGTGGGGAAAAACAAATTAAACTTCTATATACATTTCATTTCTCTGTATGATTACATGTAGCAGCTGCCACCCAACTGGTCCCAGGTGTTCCCTCCCGTTGGATCCAAGGTAATTGTTGCTGTCTACCTGGATCATCTTCATCCTCACTACTGCAGTCAGAGATGTCCTCCAACACCAAATCTTTAGAAACAGAATCAAGAGCAATAGCATTTTAGAAAGAGAGTCTCACCTATTCATTTGGCTTCAGTTGAGCCTATGGTGAGTCACATGACCTCACTCTAATCTTTCCTCCATGTTCTCAGACCTGGCCAGGGCTCTCTGGGCTCAGAACCCTTGAACAAGATATTGATCACCTTGGAAACTCCAAATCAGAGAGATGCTGAAGCAATCACCTTTCACCTTCTCACCTCAAATTCAACATTGCTCCCACCTCCAAAGTTATCAACCAAAATTCTGACTGTTATAGACAATTGAATGTAGTTAGTATGACCCAGCAAATGGATGTTTTTATTTTATTTTCATTCACTGAGTGAATAAATGATCAAGTATAATGAATTCAAAACAGCCTCATCTGGCCACTGCCCACCACACTAGATAGAGCAACTCTAGAATTCAATGATATGGAAGGTGCATCCTCCCCTCCTCTGCTATTTCTTGCAGAGTCATTTGCAGGGCTGATCTGATCACTCACATGTGTGTACTTCAAGGACCCATGTGCCTGTGCCACACATTACTTGAGCCTTGACCTTGTTCAAAAGTGTAGTCAAAACCAGGTACTAGAGATTTCCTAGCAGAAGGCCCTGATGTAAGCAAAGTTGAAGAGCATGGCTAGCAAACCTGTGCGAGACAGAATCAGAGTGGGGTGTGCTGCGAAACTTCACTTTTCATTTTTCTCTCTCTTCTCATCACTGACTCTGGAAAAGAGCCCGGGAAGGCAGTAGAAAAGCACCCCCTCCAATAATGGAAGTATTGTAAAGTAAAAAGAGAATTAAAAGACATAAACAATAGGAAGGAAATACTGTCCTCATGGGTTGGAAGGCTTCACATGGTTAACATTTCCATAAATGCCAAAAGGATCCACAGACTTTTGCTGTACCTAGAGACATCTCCAAGCTACTTTTACAGAAGAGAAAAAATCCTACAGACATATGGAACCACAAAGCATCCTAGTAGTCAAAACTCTCTTGACAATGAGGAACAAGGTGGAGGCTCCACACTTCCTGAATTCAAAACACCAAACTAAGCTTCTGCAATCAAATATCTATGGTAGTGGCATTAAAAACAAGCTGATAGATCAATGGTAGAGATAGAGTGTCCTAAATAAGCTCATTGATAGTACCAAATGATCTTTGAGAAGGATTCCAGGTCAACACAAGAGGGAAGGATGGTCTCTTCAAGAATCAAGAGAATGAAAATACACTTAGACAATGTGAGAAAACCTTTGCAAAGCTTATATCTAAATAAGGGCTAATATTCCAAGGATATACAGGAGGCTAACACTCAATTACAAAAAAACAGAAATTAAAAGCAAATAACCCAATAAAAAATGCCCCAAATATTTAAAAGACATGTCTCTAAAGAAAGCATACATGGTCCACAGAGCAATGAAAGGTATGATATCACGAATTATTAAAAAAATGCACATCAAAAATGCCATGAGGTAGTGCCTCTCTTTTGACAAGATGCATGTTGTCCAAAAGGGGAAAAAAAGAGAGATAATAGATATCAGCCAGGAGATAGTGAAACTGCAATATTTCCCTGCTGCTGGGACGAAGGTAAAATGGTGCAATCATCATGCAGAACAGTAATGAGATTCCTCAAAACTTACAAATAGAACTACAATGTCATCCAGCTATTACATGTTTGCTATGCATCCTAGGGAAAGAAAATCAGAGCTTTGCAGAGATACTGTACTCCTGTGATCATTGCAGCATTATTCACAAGAGTCCAGATCCAGAAACAGCCCCAGTGTCCATTGACAAAGGAATGGAAAACAAAAAAGGTATATGCAATCAATAGAATTTTATGCATTTTTAAAAACCAAAAAACTCCTGCCATTTGCAGCAACAGAAATTAACCTAGAGGACATCATCCTAAGTAAATAAACAAGTTACACAGAATCAAATACTTTACAATTCCACTTAGGTGAGTATCTAAATTTGTCACATGCATAGAAATATAGTAGAAGCCTGGTTGTGGAGAACTGAAAGGAGGAGGAAACGGAGCTATGTCAACAGGCAGACAGTTTTCCTTATGTGAGTTGAAGAAGTTTTAGAGGTTGCCTTGCAACAATATGCATGCGGTTATCAATGCTGTACTGGGTGCTGAATTGGAGCTTAGAAGTTTGATTTCATGCTGTGTATCATTTCTCACAAAAAATAATACAAAATGAAATTGAAAGCCAATATGAAAAGGAAGACATAAAAGAAAAAAGAGAGGAGGCAAAAATGGGGCTTGCTAAGAAGGGACAAAAATAGGTAGGCTAAAAGACAGGAAGGATGGGGGGAGAAAGGGTCTGGTTGTCACACAGCAGATAGAGGAGACCATAGGGAAAGAGGAAAGCTCTTCTCTTCAAGCTAAGAGAAGGTGGGTCTCTACTCTGTTCGCTCCAGCAAGAAGACCCTGTCTGTTCTCATCCCTGTTCAAGACGTGTCCAAACGTCATCCTCGGTCTGGGCCAGCCTGGGCTCAGGGGACCGTGTTATACTGCCTGTCCTGATTCTGAAGCCACCACCTGATCATCACAAGGCCTGGATGCCCTTCCTTTGTCTTCCTCTGCTCCTCTAAGTTGTTTCCCTCTTGATTCTGGCCCAAGCCGCTCGGTGCTATGCTTGCGGTTGGCGTCCCCTGGTGGCTGTTTCTGAAATCATGAAGACCAGGTCGTGCCACCCCTCAATTTAACATTGAATCACACCCACTAGGGTGCCCTTCAGCCCCCTAGGTAACTGTGATCTAGACATTAAAGATTTCTAGGACAACCCTGTCTTAAGTAAACAGGTTCAGCGATAAACTAGTGACATTTTACATTGAACAGCCTCAGGTTTGCTTGGTGGGTAAAGGATGGGAGCCTACAGGGCAATGAAATTCTACTACATTTATATTTCCCACAGCTGTTCTGGTACAAAGAAATTCAAACCATCACTTGGATCACATTGTATATAATATTGACTTAAACCAACTTCCTGGACTTGAATTCTTACAAAGCCCTCCAGAAGAAACCATGACCCTATATGCCTGTGGGTGTCACAGGGACATGAGGGGTGATTCTCCTGTCACACTGGGGAGTTTCTCTGTCTCACCTTGCAGTGCACAATGTCCCCTCGTTCCCCTAGAATGACAACCCAGTACTACCCTCACACTCAGTCCTGAAGACCTCTCAGTTCTCTTTTCATTTTACACAGTGTTTCTTGCCCAGCACACAAAGTCCATACCTCAGAGAAGTGATGGAGACAGAATGACACTATGTATTCTTAGCAAGAGTGTCTGAAGGTACATATTAGACCTCTTTGTCCAAAGTCACAGTGAATTGCCCCAAAATATTCCTGAAGCCTTGTCCTGGCTCAGATGCCTCCAGAACTGCGTGTGGCATGGGGTACACTGGAGGCCACCAGCAAAAATGAGGAGCCCTGCCCAACAACCAGCTAACATGGGGGTGGGGAGGAGTCATTCAGAGGCCTCCCTTTAACAGAAAGGCAGTGTGAATGAAGAAAGTGGCCGCAACATGAACATTCAAAATGCCTTAAGACCTATTGGGGGGTTATATACTGTACTAAAATAATTTTTTGATGGCACAGTGACAGAGATCCTAAAACACGATTTATCCACTAAGAAGCTGGAGAACATTGACCTGGGTCGTAACATGATGTGTGTTCAGTTTAATTGAGGTATATGCTTGGCACACAGTAAATGCACACATTCCAATTTTGCAAGGTGATTAATACATACATTTAGATACCTATCCATTCATGATGCGATGGTGTGAGCAATGTTTATTAGATAGCTGACATCAGTGACTGTGGTGTTACAGTAACATAAACCAAGAGAAACACTCTAAACGCAAAACGTCAAACATGCACTCAGGTTCATACCATATGGATTCACATGGCACACACTCACACCCATGCACACAAAGCTACATCACCTCTTGGGACTAGGGATCATGGCCACAGTTCTTTAATTAGAAAATCAGTTTCTATCACCACATCTCCAGTTCTCATTGCCAGCAGGAAGCTAGAATCAAAGTGGCTCCCCACATTAAGCCAGCAAGATTCCTTCCTTTTCTGTTTCTAAATTTTTCCTCAGAAAATGAAGGATTCTAAAATACGTACCATCTTGAAGGGCAAAGGGGACCACCTGAAATGACAGAGCATACTGTGAGAGTCACATCCTGCAGGGTCCTGCTTGCACAGGCCTTTGTTCAAATCAGTTACATTAGAAAACCAGATGAGAAATGCTGAAAGTGTCAACGGAACCCACCAGTGAGAAATGGACAAAATTACTCAGGTCAATGGGCATGAACTGTCCTGGGGAACTTTCTCTCAAGGCCATTTTGGGTGGGCAATTACAAACTTCTCTTCCAAAGAGGAAAAATGTATAAGAAAAAACAGCTCCCACACATATGGTTTGTAATTGCTGCTGTCATTTTTAAAGGTTCTTTACAATCAGTTATCAGTTGGTACTAGACTTACTCTTGACACTCTTGCCACCAAGTAAATGTCTGTATCATCTGGAATGTAAGTGCTCACAATTTTTATCCTATAATTTTAAGGACAAAAAAATCCCCATTTCTATTGCAAGAGAAGTGGGGTGAGCATACCTTGGTGATAGATGTCACCTCATCTGTGCTCTCAGTGGAAGTCTCCTCCCGCAGGTCCTCGGGGGGATCTGTGAGGACACAGAGTGACCATCAGTCCTGGGTGCTGCCGCTTATGAAGGTCTATGGAGCTCTGCTGTGTGCTGACAGGAGGGAGAGCGTATTGATGAGGGATGTGGGTAAGTATGAACTGAGCTGCTGCCGGGCCTCCAACTTGCTCAAGAAACAAAGGCCAAGGAGAAGAGCAGAAAAGAAATAAATAAAAAATGGGCTTTTGTCTTTCTGAAAGAAACCTAATCAGTGGGAAATACTCAGTCTCACAAAGAGTCAATATGACTATCATGCCTTATTTCAAAGAAAGAGGCCTTACTCCTCCTGCCTGTTTTCAGATTCAGCTACACTGCCATTGTCTTTGTGATTTCCTCCAAGATCATTTTTTCCTTGATAATCCATACCTGCTATTGTTGTGTTCATCCAAAGCACTTCTGTAAGGTATTGAACTTGATGCAAATCAAACTTATTGGAGACATAACTCACTTCTACACAAACTATCCCATTCTGTTTATTCACTAATCATTTTTATGAGCTGAATAAAATAGAGAATAATTGAAAACAGTGAAATCTCATTATGTAGAACTGATGTCCTCATCTGTGATAACAACCTGTCATTTTTTTTTCTATACAATGTGTGCATGCCATTGAGTCACTGTGTGTCCTCCCTCAAACAGGCAACATACAGTGAGACAGTTTCTTACATGGAAATGGCATGGGGGCACAGTCTCTATTCATTCCAGCTGGGTGGGGGATAACAACAAGGGGGATGGGCATTAGAATTCCCCTAGCTTGACTCCGAGTTCTCACTTGCCACCGTCTCTTGGGTATGTGCTGACAGGATTTGGGTGTTTCCATAGTTTGCTTTGATGCACTCTCTCTGATATTTAACCCCTTGCGACTGAGACTGAGGGGGCACCCCAGCACTGACAGGTATTGTTCCCGAATGTTTTTCATGGGGCCTCACAGCTCTTACAATCTGTGTGCTGACCTTCAGCATGTGGACTTTACATGTGCCTTTCATGCCAATGACTATATCAAATTCTGCTGTTAAAGGCACTGACAACTACCCTGGTCTACGAGACCAGTGAGGATATCTACCCTTGATAGGCAATGTTTGGGAGCTGTGTAGACCCTAGCACTTCCAGCCATGTCCACATTTACTGAAAAATCCCTCGCTTTGGCACTAATGACCCTGTGGTTGAGTGTGAGTGTCGGTCAGTGGTCCAGGGCATCAACATGTATTTCCTCCATGTAGGAGATGAAGAGCTCGAGCCATTCATCTCAGCTCTACCTCCATATGAGGACACGAAATATTCAACAAAACTCCAGATACAGCTGCAGAGGTGAGAATGACTTATGTAAGGTGGTCTGTGAAGATGAGAATCTCTTTAGAAAGTGAACCAGGTGAATATGTTGAGTAACTGGGTAAAAGCCTGAGCAGGCACACCATGCACACATACTCGCATTCACAATCACAGCACACACACTCACCAAAAATGCCCTCAAATTTCAACCACACACCACCTAAAAGTCGTCATGCCTGCTGGCCACAATATAACTGGCCAGAATTCTTTCCAGTACCACACTCTGTTCCCCTACACCCCAATGTTCAATCCCAGGAGGAACACAGATTGGGGGGCCTTCCAGACCACACGAGCAGGAAAGCCCCACTGTGGTCAGCACCCAGATTTAGTGTCATGAATGGACTGATTCCTAAATACACACCTTTTTCATCTTCTGCGTCCACCTGCAATAAGAGAGAGAGAAAAAAACAAAAACAAAAACAAAAACAAAAACAAAAACACTGTTAGGAGAACATCATCGCGAGCACTCTGCACAGGGCTTCTGTTCTCTTGATGTCTTTAGGACACCAGATTGGAAACCTGAGTTAATGTCTCCAAGAGAAAACATACAGAAAATCTGTGGGAAAGTTTTATTCTTCATGGAAGGTCTCCGAGTGTACTTGGATTGGCAAATGCAAAACTCTTCTTTGAGGAGGAAAATTCTATGCAGAGAAAATGCTCCCTACTCTACAGTTTATGATTATGCGGTCCTTTTGAATGCCCCTTGAAGCAGCAAAAATTACGTAAAAGATCACACTCTACAATCTCCCCACCAACTAAATTATCTACCATCTGGAGTGTACATGTGTACATCTTCATGATTTAATTGTACTAAAACAAAATACATCAACATTTCCATCACAAAGGAAGAAAGCAGAGCTTACGTGTGAAATCGATGGGTCCTTCTCAGAGGCCTTGTCTCCAGAAGGATCCTCCACCACGACATCAGGAGTGGCTAGGAAAACACAAAGCAAGTGTCAGTCATTGCTGATGCTGTCCAGGATGTACTCAGGCAGCTGTGCCTGATGTGCACTTTGGATGGAATGGGTGGAATGGATGATTAATAACTACAAACTGAGATGTTCAGCAAGGCCGTCTTCCTGGGTAGGTGAATGAAGGCACAAAAATGGAACAGGAAAAGAGAAAAATGGCAGCCCTTGGTTTTCTAGCTAAGGGCAAACTAATCTATGTAAAATGGTCAATCTGACAGGGAGTAAGCAGTAAAATGCATGCTATGATTCAAAAAACAGAGTCATGTGACTTTTCTATGGTTTTCAGATTCAGCTCAATTGCCACTGTCTTTTTTGCTTCCTCCAAATTCAATTCTTCCTGCAGAATTCACAGATGCTACTTTTGGATTTATTAGCTCTTCTGTAAGATTTTACTGTTGATGAAAAGCAAACTGATTGCAGGACCGAAATCAAGTCTAAAAAAAGTGTCTCATGAGATTTACTCACAATCACTTTTTATAATCAAAATCAAATGCAGAAGATCTGAAAATACTAAATTCCATGATTTTAAAAGGTCACTAATAACCCTGTGATATTTTCCTCACAGTTTTTCTTTTCAATAGATTGTGCATGCCCTTAGTGGCTTTCCATACTCACACTGTGCATGAACAATGGGGCGATTCCTCACACAAGGGAGGCAGGGGAAAACACTGCCACTCTCTACCCCAGCAGAGTAAAAGATCTGCAGGAAGGTCCCTGGGTCTGTGCCAGTACAGATTTGAGTGCTGATTGAGACTGTCCTTGGTAAGGTGCTTGCAGAGTTTGTGAGCTTTTGAGGTTTATTGTGATGTTATCTCCCTCTTAACTGCCCTGAAACAGGGGCTGAGGAATGAACGCAACAGTGATAGATGATGACCAGCATTGTCCTCACACCTCTTTCAACCTCTCAGCTGACCAGGAGCTAGTGGGCCCTCCATATGCCTATCGCACAATAACTATGCTGGCACCAGCTGTGACATGCAACTTTGGCTACCCTGGGCTATGTGACACTGAGGATATCTTCTCAAGATGAACTTTGTGTGGGAGCTGTGTAGGCTCTAGAACTTCCAAGCATGGCCACAGAAGCTGACACTTTGTTGCTAGGTCATTGATAATCTTGTGCCTCAGTGGTGAGAGCAGGTGAGTAGTATGAACACAGGGACCCACAACTGTGTTTCGATTTTGGGTCATTCATCTCTGCACCACCTCCACATGAAGAGAGGAAATATTAAGCAACCTCCACATATAGCTGGGGGTTAGGTAGAGTTAATTATGAAATGTATACAGTGCTGGGGAGTCCCTTGAAAAGCAGATGCTTCTATTGTGTTGTGTGAGAGAGACTCTCCTGAGGACACACAGGCACTCATACACACATGAACATTCACAATCAAGCCACCAAATATTTATAAACGCCACTCCAAAACTCAAACACGTGAATTGCATGACCCAGATATCATAACTTCCAAGGACTCCAATTGTTTCCTATAATTGTTTCCTAGACTAATATGGTGCTTTCGCTATATGCCTAACCTTCATCCCTGACATGATTGTGAAATCAGGGGGACTGCCAGACCAAACTGGCAGGAAAGCCCCACCTTCTTCAGCACCCAGCTTTACCCTTAGCAAGTGAGTGAATAAACAATACATACATTTTTCATCCGGTTTGTCATCCACCTGCCAGAAGAGAAAGGAAAACACTGTGAGGATCATATGCCCCTGGACACTGTTCACCTAGGTTTTCTGTTCTCTTGACTTTAGGACACCAGTTGAGAAACAGTCTCTCAGTCAATGACCCCAAGAGAAAATGCACAGAACACTTCTGGGAAAGCCTTGAGCTCTTCATGGAAGCTGTCAGAATTCTCTTTGAATTGGCAATTACAAAACTCTTTTATCAATGAAGAAACAATGATGCTCAGGAAACTTCATGCAATGCTCCACTGTGAAAGTCTGCTGTCCTTTTGAAAGCCCTCTTGAATCATACATCAAGTGGTGACAGACACCCACTCAACATTCTCCCAACTAGGAGACTGTATCTATCATCTAGCGGGTATGTGCTCACATTTTTACTTCATAATTTTATTGAGAAAAAAAGAAAGCAATATTTCCATTGTCAAGGCCTTCTTACCTTGGTAGTAGATGGGAGCTCCTCATCAAGATCTTCTCTTCTTAGCTCCTCCACCATGGTGTCAGGAAGCTCCTGTACCACAGTGTCAGGAATCTCTTCAACCATGGTGTCTGAAAGCACATGCATACGGTGTCAGACGGAGCTAGGGGCATACACAGTCACTGTCAGATATTGATGGTACTGGTCAGGACTGTCTCAGAGATCTGTGATTTAGGTTGAAATTGGGATAGAGAGTATAAAAGAGAAAGTTTAACAGTATAGACTGAGGGTCTTAGGGTACATTCTCATGGTGGATCAAATACGACCAAGGAAAGAAGCAGGCAAGAAAGAGAAACAGAGCCTTAGAGGGTCTATCTCAAGGGAATTTAATCCACCCAATGGCATCTAAAATGCATGCTATGCTTCAAAGACAGGGTTCTGATTCCTCCTGCCCTTCTTAAAGCCTGGCTACATTCCCACTTCTTCTAATGTTATGTGAACCTTTCAGCATCCACACATTCACACATGCCACTAGTCTTCAGCAAGAATAGTATTGGAAATTTTACTTTTATTGTGATGAACTTTACATCATATTTATGCTGCTTTTAATCATTTGTGACTAAATCAGTCAATAGCATTGATTATAGTCACAGTGCTGTGGACCCATCACTGCTGTCAAGACCCACAACATTTCCAGGAATAAATCACTGTGCCTTGACCTGCTTTCCAGCCCTGTGGTCTCTCCTTTTCTTTTTCTAGAAATTGGGATTTTTCTGAAACCTCATATCAGTGGAAGGATAAATTATTGTTTTTCTTTGTAAGCCTGATGTCAATAAGCCCAACATTTTTGCGGTGACAATCTACATTGTATCCTACTTAAAATCAAACACACGTTTTTGCCTGAACAGTATCCTACTAGGTGCACATATCACATTTGATCTATTCAACTCTTGATGAAATTAGGGATTCTTGGCAACATCTGGCCAATATGAATAATGCCATTATGACCATTGGTGTATGTCAGAGACACTACTTGTGATATGTGATAAAATGGTCCTGTCAAAACTCACAGAATGTCAGAGCACAAAGAGAAAGTTTTAATAGACTGTATGGACTTTTAATTAATAAAAATGTGTTGATATCTTTTCATTCATGTTATCCGATATATTTTAGAAATGTAAGTTATTCCTAATAGAGGAAACGTGAAGTAGCAAATAGGACCTTTTTGTATTATCTAGTCAATGTTCATGTTAATTTAAAACTGTTCTGAATAACGTCTGTCATGGAGGGAGTGTTCAGATAAAGTTGCAGAATCAACTAATGTGTGAACATGAATGACAGATCTCATTTACTATTGGACAGGAGCCAGATTGTGAATTGTCAGTGCATCCTGACCTCCATGAAGACTACACCACTGATGGACTGAATATATGTGTGTTTGTACCCACGAAATAAAAAGTAAATATGTTAGCCATTTTGCAACAGTCACTTAAATATGGAACACTGCAGATTTTTTCTGGAAGTACCTTCATTACGCTTGGTGAGAAAGGATGCCATTTCTTGTGGTGAGAAACAGACTCTTTGAGCCCACATCCTCCTTTCTGTTTGATAAATATAAGAACGAGGTTCTGTTTGTCTTGCTTCCTCTTCCTTAGAGTGGCCTGGGAAATGCATAACAATACAGAGAACTGTAGACATCTCTCTAACAGAAGACCAGAGGGAAATTAGGAATAATTTCTCCAGAGCTACCCAGATGATTCTCCAGAAGCCAAGTTAGACTGAGGCATGTTGGGCACTTTGGTGTGCTCATAAATCGTCCACCAGATAGATTTTATGGGCGCCGAACTTAATTTAGTTTTGCCATTATAGAAACAAAGCAAAGCACAGTGACTGCATCTGGTCTCCCAGATGCCAAACTCATTTAGAAGCTGCTTGTTGTGATGTTATCACCCTGATTCTTAACTTCTTTGGGACAGATGCTGAGGAGTGACCCCATCTCTGACAAATGTTTACAGTGCTATGTGGAGCCTCAACCTTGTAGAATCTTAGAGCTAACCATATGCTTTTAGACCCAACAGGCTCCTTTCAAACCAATGACAATGCCAAAGTCAGCTGTTAGATCCAACTATGGCTGCCCTAGAATGCGTGATATCGTGGGCCACCCAGTCATGACGGGCTGTGTGTGGGAGTCATTTGGTGCTTTCAGGCATGGCCACAGATTCAAAAACTCCCTTGTTCTGTGACTAATGAGTCTGTGGCAGAGTGGTGAGTACAGGTCAGAGGTCAAGAGCTTCAACTTAAGGACCCACATCTGAGTCACATTATGCCTTTTTCATGGAGAAAGTCTAAAGTTTGGGCCATTCCTCACTGCACAGCTTCCATATGAGGGGATGGATTAGTAACAAATGTCTAGATACAGTCGGGGTACAGAGAGAATAAGTTAATAATGTAAAGTGTACAGTAGTGATGAGGTTTCTTTAGAAGTGGAAAGTGTGTCTTGTGTTGCATGAGTGGGTAATCTCCTGAGAAAACATAATATCATGCAGACTCACATTGACACTCATACAAAAAAAAAAAAAACACTTAAAATCTCCAAATGTCTAAAACAACTGAACTTTACACCTTTATATTATCCTCACTTATGAGGACTAAACACAACTGACCAGAAAACTTTCCTGTATGAACACTGTCCTTCATTACACCACTAATCCTCATCTTTGGCAGGATTACAGAATCACCAGGGCTTCCAGACCAAATCAGCAGAAAAAGCCCACCTTCTTAAGTGCCTAGCTTAATCGTCAGCAAGGGAATGATTAAACAATATGTACATTTTTCATCAGGTCGGTTGTATGCCTGTTATGGCAGAAAAAAAAAATACGATGAGGATCATATATCTCTAGACACTATTTGCTCAGGCCTCTGTTCTCTTGATCATTCAAGGACACCAGATAGAAAACATTCCCTGAGTCAATGACCACAGGAAAAAAGTACAGAACTCCTTTGGCAAAGCTTGAGAACTTCATGGAATCTCTCTCAATCCCCTTTGATTTGGCAATTGCAAAATTCATTTTTTTTTCTTGGAGGAAACTGTTCTATAGAGGACACTGCTCATGACCATACAGTCTGTATGTATTTTTCAATCAGCTTTCAGGAGGTCATAGAACTCTCATTTGACACTTGTCCACTGAGTACCTTGTCTCTATCATCTAGCAGGTACATGCCCATATTTTCAGTTTGTAATTTTATTGAAAAAGAGGAAAAGCAACATTTCTGTTTCTGAGAGTGGAAGGCCTTATTACCTTGAAATCAGATGGGAGCCCCCAATGAGCCCGAAATCTATTAAGCTCCTGCTGTCTGCTGGGATCGGGAGCTAGGGAGACACAGAGTCACCATCAGTTATGGGTACTGTTGCTTAGGCATGTCTCAGAGAGCTCTGCTTAATGTTGTTGTGAGGCTAGAGAATGTCTAAGTGGGTGTTGAATAGTATGGACTAAACATCTCCTGGGACATTTTCCTTGGTAGATAAAAGAAGGCCAAGAAAAGAAGCAGGCAAGAAAGAGGAATAGAGCCTTTGACAGTCTAGCTCAAGGAAATTGAATCCATCAAATGGCATCTACATTACATGCTTTGTCTCAAGAATAGGGTTCTGATTCTCCTGCCCTGCTTATAGCATGGCTAAATTCCTACTTCTAATTTGCAAGATTGTTTCAGCATCCACGCATTCATATATGCCTCTTGTCCTTAGCATGTATGTATTGGAAATTTTTGTTTTATTGCAATGAAATTTACAGTGTTTTAGGTGTTTTTTAATTGTTTATCACTATATTTGTCAGTAGTATTGATTATATCACGGGGCTGTGGAACCATCCCTGCTGTCTAGGCCCAAAACATTTCTAGGCATAAATCTCTCTGCCTTCATCCTTCTTCCAGTCCTTTCAATTTCTTTTTTTCCTGACTCTAGATAGAAAATTCTGGAATTGGGCTTTCGTGAAAACCTCATATGTGTGGAATCATAAATTACTGTCCTTCTGTGCAGGCCTGATATTAAGCCACACATATCTTCAAGGTCTGTCCATGTTGCAGCCTATTTTAATATCTGATTATTTTTATGGCAGAATACTATCCCATGAGGTGTATGCATCATATTTGATCCACTCACCTTCGATGGACTTTGTGGTTCTTTCTGTTGGCTATTGGGAATAATCCCTTTATGAACATTGGTGTGTAATACACTACAGGTAATATAAGAAGTTATGATACTGTTAAACTCACAAAATGTCATAGCACAAAGGGTGAATTTTCATGGAATGTATGGTCTTTTAATTAATAAAAATAAACTGATTTTTTTCACTCATTGTAACAAATATATCTCATAAATCTAAGATGTATTGAATAGTGGAAACTGGTGTATTATCCAGTCACCTTTCATGTGAATATAAACCTGTTCTACATAATGTCTATTCCTTTTTACACATCTGATGCATAGTATCAGGGAGAGATCAATTCAGATAATGTTGCAAAATCAGCTAATGTGTTAACATGTAGTATAGACCTTGTTCACTGTTAAACATGAACCACACTGTGAGTTGTTCAGAACATCCTGACCTCCATGGTGACAGCACCACAGATGTATTGAATACACATGTATTTCTACCCTCAAAATAAAAGAAATTCATAGTTTAGTGTTTTTACAAATTATAAGTCATTTAAAATGGTACAATGAAGAAATTTTCTTGAAGTATCTTAGCTAGCATCATTTTCACAGTACCTTCTTCTGAATCATAAGTATGGATGGTGACATTTTTTGAGAAGCGTACTCTTTTTCCACCCTCACTCATTGATTCTAGATGATCATCCTCCTCATGACAGCAACCTGAGAAATGCATGACAATACAGAGAACTGTAGATGTGTGGCTGGCAGAAGACCACAGGCAAATTAGCAATAATTTATTCATGGCTGCCCAGAAGACCTGCCTGAATCTAAAGTAGCCTTAGGAAGATAGAACAGTTCAGTGTGCATGTCAAACACCCACAAGACAGGATTTTGAGGGCAAATACCTTAATTTAATTGAGACATAATAGAAACACAGCAAAGCACAGTGACCATGGCCATTTCCCTATTTTTTGATGGAATTTAGAAGGTTCATCACCCAGGGAAACTCTTGTAGACACCTTGGAGCCTCAGTGCCCTCTTCTGTGATGAGCAAAAGTTACCATGACCTACTTATAACTATTAACTGATGAGGCTAAAAGAGATAGAATAGAGGTAAAGCTTCAGAAAACTAAGTGACCACTGCCAAGTCATTGCTCCCTAAGTGTCCAATCATTGTGTGACTGCAAGTAAAAGTTAGATGTTTGATAGTGGATACATCTAGAGAGAGGACTTTGATGACTCCAGAGCAACAGAAGGTGGAAGGTTACTTTTCATTGTTTCCATAATGGTGATGGTTTCTATCTCTTGGGGAGTATCTATTGTCATCTCCTGGAGGCCCCACAACAACCTTATATCTGGAGAGGTAAAGCAGGAGCTGAGACCCATACTTTACAGTGAAGGTCACAGAAATTTAGAGAGATTAAGCAAATTGCTGAGAGTCACAAGAATGACCAGTGATAGGTTTGGGGTACAAACATGTTTGGTGTACTGAGGACTGAGGCCCAGAACCCCTCTGAAACCTGACTCCATTCTCTGCATGTCTGAAGCAAATGACCCCTTCACTGTCTCTCTGAAATGCGACCACCCCAGATTTCTTTGGGAGAGAGAGAATGCCCTGGAAGAGGAGGTGAGCCACTAGGAGTCCAAATTTGTCACACAGTTTCTGGCTCCTGCCTTTATGTCTCTCACCCCACATATGACACTTCTCTCTAATCATAGCCCCTCAGAGGAATAGGGACATCACAACCACTGGCTGTCCTCTCACAGTGTCAGCCCATGGTCAACTGTCTCGGTCTGAGACTTCCCCATGCCAGAGGGCTCCCTTGACTCACAAGTGGTCTGCGTGACTCCCATGTCAACTCAGAGAATTCTGGACCAACTGCCTGCAATGCAACAAAATTCTATATTTTAGCAGTGCTGGATATGGATATAATACCAATGACCTGAGGATGTGGTGCTTTCGATATTCAATATTTAAGTTTGAAAATTCCACTGTTTGGAGACTATATCTCGGAGCCACAGTCTGAGCAGTTGAGCTAAGAGCTGGCTGACAGGGGACTCTGGTTGTTCTAGCACTGAGTGGGCACTTTCCCAGCTCAAGTCTGTTTGCAACAAAATTCAGAGTCTATTACTACCTCCTTCAACTCAAGATCATGTGGTGGCAGTGGACAGAGCCCCATGACCTCTGGGAGGGGTCTCTCCTTAGCTTGTGACACCACACCAGGACCCTTGAGGAGAACCACCAAGCCCTCCTAATCAATGTCACCCAGTGTTCATTTCCCCATCTCACAGCTCTCCCAAGCAGCACCACATTCCCAGTGATTCTTTCCACATCCACCCATGGACACACCCCATGAAATCCCACCTTCCCTCCTTTCTAAAATCTCTGCATTTAGACCGCTGATGTTTGCCTCATATTGTCACATACACATTCTGAGCAGTTGACCTGTGATTCCCCTTTCCTGTCATGTCTCCTGCTGGGCTGGGATCTCTACTACTGTGAATCCATAGAACAATTCTCCCCACTGTAGGAGGGCTCCCTCTTGATTTATTCTCTGAAAAAGTGGGAACAGAGCTTTTATTAGGGAATTTTACATTGTCCTAAATTTAGAAAAATCGTTAAGGCAGTCCACTTGCGAGAAGAATCAGAAACATCAGTTAAGTTACACCACAATCCTAAAAAGACACTTACAACCCTGAAATCAAAATAGAAGTGGTGGCAATGGTTTTATAAGATGAAGAACATATTTTCAGTAGGTTAAGCAGCCCCTTTGAAGGAGCAGCATTCAGAATGTCAATATAAACGTACCTCGACAACAAATGCAGTTTCCCATCTCGAGCAGTGAGTCTCTGAGAACTTCTTGCCTTCTTTCTCTCAACTCACAGAGTGACAGTTGCAACTGAAGGCAAGAAGTGCATCATCACATTACCATGGTGACAGGTCATGTAACAGAATTTTCAGAGTGAATGCATGCTGCACATTCTGGGTCCAACTGCTGCTGTCGAGACATGTGTGGGTTTACATGGGCAAGAGTGTCAATTAAGAGAATTAAAATGGAAAACGTGTTTTTTTTTTTTCAGAAAATGAACACCAGGTTCTCAAATTGTATTCTCTTTCTGAAAAACATGATATGTGAGAGAAAACGACTTGCCCATGCAAACAGTTGATAGTATGAATTTCAGGGTGAATGTATTAAATCTAACACATTGACCATATGAAAGTTGTTCCATTCTTGCTTACAGTATGATCCCTACCCATTTCCAATACACCTGAGTCACAAGACATTTCTAGAACAAACAACTGGAAAAGTGTTCCACATCAATTCAAAAGCAACATTAGTAGAAATCAGATTTCAAAAGTGGTATTTTTCTCTAAGCATATAACTGTTATATAAATTCTCTGACTCTCTAAACCTATATTCTTTAATCTAATACTTATATAAATCTATATGCTCAATTATTTCTCAATCTCTGTGAATTCATTGAACAATTTCATGTCATTGTGTATATTCAAGACAGGTTATTCTCTGAAAAAAATAGGAATAAATAATCACTATATTTTAATAGTGGGTAGGGTGATAATAGTGGGTCCGTGATTTTGTAAATAAAAATTGTATATGACTCGAAACTCTAGAAATCAATGTGTATTCTGGCTCATATGTGGACCAGTCATGCTCATTCTTATTTTGTTTTATTTAGTTTTTATTAAGTTTATTGAGGTAACACTGGTTAATGCAATTATATAATGATCAGATGTACATTACAGATGTATATTCTATTGTGTGTCTACCACCCAAAGTCCAGTTTCCTTCAGTTACCATATATTTGGTCCCCTTTTTCCACTTTGCCTTCCCTCTACCCCCTTGTATTTGACGATTTTTGCCCCATCAAACTACCCCCTCGTCCCCCACTCTCTACATTTTGGTAACCACAAGTCCATTTTCTATGCCCATGAGTCTCTGCTTGTTTGTCCTGTTCATTTGTTGCTTTTAGGTTTATATCCCACATATAAGTGGTATCATGTGATTTTCAAGGATTTCTGTCTGGCTATTTCACTTAGCATGATTGTCTCGAGGTCCATCCATATTGTCGCATATGATGGTATTTCATCTCTTCTTATGGCTGAGGAAAATATTTCATTGTATATATGTACCACTTCTTTAGCCAATCACCTATCGTAGGACACTTCAGTTGCTCCCATGCACTGGCCACTGTGAATAATGCTGCTATGAACATCAGTGTGCAAATATCTTTTTGAATAAGAATTTTCAAGTCTTTTGGGTAAATACCCAGTAGAGGAATTACTGGATCATATGGTAGATCAATTGTTAGTTTTTTGAGGAACTTTTATCCTGTTTTCCATAGTGCCTGTACCAATTTGCAGTCCCACCAGCAGTGTATGAGGGTTCCTTTTTCTCTGCATCCACTCCAACATTTGTTATTATTTGTCCTGCTGATTATAGCCATTCTAATGGGTGTGAGATGGTGTGTCATTATAGTCTTAATTTGCACTTCCCTAATAGCTAGCAATGTTGAGCATCTTGTCAAATATTTGTTGGCTATTTCTATGTCCTCTAGGGGAAAGTGTCTCTTCAGGTCCTCTTCCATGGTTTAATTGGATTGCTTGTTTTGTTGTTGTTATTAATGATTCATATTAATGAAACTTCCGGACACTGTGTAAACTCCATCTGCTCTGAGACTCAGGCTGAGGTTCCAGGTTTTGACCTGCACTCGTGTTGATACCAGAACTGCAAGGACAACATGGGTGCTGGCAGCCCTCACCTGGCAAGGAGACAGACAGAGGAGGGCTCCCTGGTGAGGGCATGCAGGACCCAGAAGGCTCTTCCCACCCTGGAGCAGTGGTCACGGGACTGGCTTCCCCAGAAATCAGGCTGGCAGGATACTGAATCCTGGTGCTACTCTTGGAAGGGAGTCTAATCTCTACTTGGAGTTTCTGCAAATGTTATAAATGAAAAACATCACTTGGTCAGAAAGACATCAGATGACTTGTACCCTGGACAGTGAGAGTGATGCAGAGGAAAGGGGGGACTTTGGGACTCCAGGATAAAAAGGCCAAGTCCATCTGCCCCGGTGCCTGTGAGATATAGGTCTGATGACACAGGTGGCAATGATGACTCTTTCCCTCAACCTAACACTGAATGAGACCCATCATTAGACCAGCACAGTACAAATGGACAGAGACCTGGAGCATTTTTTTTCCCCTCATAATCTTTATTTTTCATAACATCCCAATGCATTGCCTGTACCTTGCATTTGAAAAACCATGATGTTGTGATAACAAGTAAAAAGTTTAATGGCTTAATGTGTTCCAATATGAAAAGATAAAGAATAATGCTGTTTAAGATGTAATTAAACCAATTATATTTGTCTCATTTATTGACAAATTTGGGAAGGAAAATCAACATAAGCAATTTTGTAGTGCTACTCACTGCTTACTGTGTCTCAATAAAGCATTGCATTAAGTTTCTTTCAGTGTTTTTGTTATTTGCTTGATTTACATGTATGTATATACATAAAATCTACACAGGACCTTAGCCCTAGGCCCATCACAAGGCTCCAGTTATGCTGCGGGGTCCCCAGCCAGGACTGGACACTGTATTGTCCCTTACTTGATTCTGAGAGTACTAAACTCCCACAGCTGAGGAAGGTGTGCTGCCTTTCCTGCATGTGAAGGAGCCCCAGGCCACTTTTATTCTCCACTTTCTCTTCCCAAGAAACCTGAGTTTGGGGAGGTCAGGCCATCCTCATTATCTCATCATGCCAAGGGATAAGGGATATAGCACTAAACCTGCAGCTATGAGATGCTCCCCGTTGATCTTGAGGGCATGGGGAGTATACAGCTGCGTCTTGCAGGACTATAAGTACATCCTGGAGGCCTCTTCATAGAAAATACAATGTGTACTATAACACCGAAGCTATTCACCCTGTGTCCTTACAGGAACTGACAATGCTCTCCTCCACATTAAGGAGGCAGTGGAGGGATGGGTCCAGCAACCTTAAAAGCTTACACAACCTGAGTATCCTCTTTACGAAAGATGATCTCATGACGTTTTTCACTTGCTTTTGCTGATTTTCACCATCATCTTGTCTCCCTTGCATGTATACACACAATAGAGGACACCCTATGAGACTCCTGTTTGGTTGTATTTAATAAAATGTCCCTTCCCACAAAAAATGTCAGGAAGCAATGAAAAATGTGCATTTGTTGCCTTACTCTTTCAATCCCAAGTCTTCCAAGTCACAGTTTTTCCTCCAGTCATCCTTTCACCCAAATTGCATCCTCTGCTCCTTCTCCTAAAGCACCTCCCAGGGAGTTTTAGAGAGATGCAGTGAAGAGAACAACTGTGCATGTCCAGAGTCATCCACTGTAGGAAAATCTCCCTGGAGCGGGGCGGGGTGCCCAGGGCAAAATGAGAATTTACTGGGCACCTCCAGGATGTTGGGCATAGTCCTTCTGAATCCCAACCCTGTTCCCTGCCTGGCCCACTCAGAGTGGCTCAACACAATGCAAAGGGGGTCAGAAGCCAGGGCAATGCTCTGAGGGAGGACATGAAGAACTGGAGGGAGATATTAAGACATGAACAATTCTAGGACCTCAATTACTTGGAGAAGACCAGGCTTCTTCACATGAGATACAAAAAAGAGAGAAGGAAGGGCTGGGGAAGAGTCACAAAAAAGAACTGACAGATAAGAGAAAGAATAAGAAAGAAAGAGAAAAGAAGTTACATGTAGATGTTGCTCTCTGTGCAGGAGTCTTCAAAATTCACAATATATTCCTCAAGTTACAAAGGCAGTAATGATGTTGGGGTGGCCATCGGAATGGGAAGAGGAGAGTTAAGACTAAAGAAGATAACTCAGCACTGCTGCTCCCAGCAGGATAAGCAAAGCCTGAATGTAAGACACACTCTGTCCTCATCTCTATGCTCCTCCCCAGGGCCTCGAGCAGTTCACCTCTGCAATGAAGAGTGGCTCTCAGGTCTGGGAGGCCCCTGTCAGCCTTCAACTTTTGTAAGTGTGACCAGGAAACCATGCCTGTGTCACCTTGTTCCTCTGAGAAGGCTGTCACACTTTTCATGACAGACTGTGCATGACATTGCCTTATCTCCCTCATGACTTCCCTTCCTCTTCCTTATCTCCTAATTAGAATCTATTTCCTTTCTCCTTCTCCACCTCCACCAACTATATGATTCTCCAATATGGGACACCATCACTAATCAATTAGTAAATCAAAGAATCAACCTTTCAAGACCCAAAGAGCACCTGTCACGAGTCTGTGTGGAGCTGGGTTCTGTGGGAGAAAGTGACAATCAACTCCATGTAAAAAGTGACTCTCTTGTGCCTAGTATAACCTTAATGGGCAATATGCAATTCCCGCCAAAGACCTATAAGTCTTTTAGCCCCTTAGAAAGGATCAAAGGATCAACATAAAATCTAAGGTAAGGTCACTGTCTCAAACTTTCTAGGCCTGTAGGTGAAGTCATAGGGTTTATACAGCAAGTGTAGCCACATAAATACAATCACTTTCAGGGGTGGCTGGGTGTCCTGGAAGATCGGGAGGGGCAGAAACACTGGCCCAGCCTGAGGCATGGGCATGACAGAGGAGTGGGAGGCAGGGGCAGCTCTACTGATGGGAGCAGTTTGTTCTCAGGGGAGCAGTGACCTCCTGCAGCTCAGAGCCCTTTCCTGATCTGGTCAGTCCTGGGAGACCAGGTCCCTGAGTCCATGAGAATGAGCATGTGAGGCAGGCACACAGCCCCTTCACACAGTCCTCTGAATCTCCTAACGGACATTCAGAGTCTTGAGGGGCAGCTGGTTATAGGCCTCTCTCAGATGGATGCAAATGCAGGTCTTAATCCAAGTCCCAGGATTTGGGATTTGGGTGAGTTGTGGAGGCAAGAATTGTGGTTCAAAGTGCTTCCCACCTCACCACTCCAGAACAAGATGGGAACATGTGCAGGAACCTGAGAGGAAACACTCTCTATGGTGCAACCACTGTGAGTGTCCTTTATACCAAGGGATGCACGCTCATCCTCAGAGTGATAGTTTGACTGAGAACTGGAACGAGCAAAGAAAGCTTTGGTTATTTCAAAAGGCTGGAGGTATAGGCATGATGGGATTGCTTATAAACCTTCACAAGTGCTTGCACACACCCACTTGAGGGCCCACCACCCAGATAAACTCCACTGCACTCTGGTGGATGTGTGGGTGAGGGGTTGAGAAAAGGAGCTGGCATGACTCTGCCATGCTTCCCAACATAGGAAAATGACGGTATGAATATATAGTTTTCATTCTTCCCCATGTCACTACAGCATTTATTTTTTCCTACCTGAGGCTATGGTTGCAGGATCTGGCTGCAACTACAGTAGTCAGGGGCACGCATGCTTTCTAGGCAAGAAACTGTAACTATACTTTTATAATTTCCTGTCAGAATTGTGGGCCTTGACTGAGTGGGTTGTGAGTTCACTCCATTTGGCAAACACGGTGTTATCGGTGGTGCACCCATAACATCTAGTGGTGGACATTGCCTATTAGCCTGTGAAAGGAGAGACACAGGGGCATAAGAGTTGAGGGTGAAGCAAAAAATCCACAGGTTATGCAAAGAGGAAATCCAATATTCTTCAAAAAAGGCTTTCATAAATGGCCTTTTGTTACTTACAGGGGTCTATTAGGGGGAGGAATGTCTCCCATTTCTTCCTCTCTATCTCTAGGACTCAGTCAGTGCCAGGCATACAGTAAGTGCTCAGGTTGCTGAAGAAACTGGATCTCATCTTGGGGACTGTTGAACTATAGGCCCAGAGAACCAGACCAGGCTCCCACAACAACCTCTAAAACTCCTTTCTGTGGAGATGGCTCCACCATGAGATTATGATTATACTTCCTGGTTCATACATCACTACCAAATGCCAAGGAAACAAAGTTACAAATCTCCTACCACTGGCTCCTGCTTCACAATATCTAATTATCAGAGGAATGCTCGGGGGAGATGTTCTGACCCCATTTTATTGAGTGTCATATGTGATTAGATAAGAGTTGAAGAAATGGTGCTTGGACTCCCTCCACCTGCATATTTGTGTTAGTAATCCATTGCTTATAACAAAATATCCAAAAGTGTAGTGTTTTAGTACAGCAGCATTTCTTGAGTTCACCCTGTTGAGCTTTAGGCTAGGATGGCTCTCTCATGTTTCTAAGAGTGGGCAGCTCCTAGCTGTGGTGATGGGTATGACTGGGCCCTGGGACTGTAATCATCCATTAGGCCTGCCTGGGCTTGTTTACAGGGCAACTGGGACCTGAATGTAGCAAGAGAGAGCTCTACACACAAGCACTTTTCACACTCACACTCGTACACTTCTATATGCTTCATGTTTACTGACATACTAGTGGCCAACGCAAGTCATATGATTAAGGCTGAGTCAGGGTAACACCACAGACCATTTTTGCAATCTGCCACAGTATCCCCCCATAGAGTTCTTCAGAAGAACAAAAGAGAAGTGACTAAATACATTCTGAGTAGCAGTAAAAATAATAGCAATTATTTATTTGCATACAGAGGGAATCAAAGCATGTTAAATGAACAATTGTCATTCTTTTTCTTGAGCTTCAGAGAGGTGTAATAATTCCTCTGAGGATGTACAGACCAATAGTGGCAGAGCTAGAGTGTGCACCCATGACGTCTGATTCCGAAGGTTATGCATACCGCAGCTGTCCTCTGCTGGTTTGCCAGCATGTGTCTTTTAGTTCTGTCATTAATGAGTACTTCTGGAATATTTAATTCAGATTGCAAGCACTGTTTCTCCTTTCTGGCCCTTCACACTGTTCTCAGACAAGGAAACTGGTCTCATTTTGCAAAAGCCAGGTGACTGTTGTGCTTCAAATCTATATCACATAGTCAGGCAGTCAATCCAAGCACAAAGAAGAAACCACAGATATTTCTTTTAAATGGATCACCCACCCACACCAGGAAAGACCACATTTAGAGTCTCCACTTCCACCTTCTTTAGGCTTTTATGAAGCATCACAACCCCCTTCTGGCAGGGGTTCCTACACAGCTTCTGGTGGTTTCAGAGAAGCCCAAATAGGAACTCAGGCTTTCTAGATACTCAGGAAGTCAGTCCTCAACTCCTTGGTGTCAGGCAAGTTTGGAGAGAGTGGACTTCCATCCTCCACCCAGCAGTAATGAGGAGGTCCACCATCTCCCCAGTGGGGTGGGGTCAGGGCAGACATTCAGCACCACCTAGTGGCAATAAGGACACACTTCCTACCCATAGTTTCAGTAGAGGTCATGAGGAAGCACTAACGAGAGGTACTCATAATGACTCCTTGAGCAGTGTCAACAATTCCAGCTTATGGTTCTTTGAGGTTAATAAAATTGACAAACCCCTAGCTAGACTCATTAAGAAAAAAGAGAGGTCACAAATACACAAAATCAGGGTTTAAAAGGGGGAAAATTATGACAGATGCTGCATATATATGAAAGATCATACAAGAATATTATAAAAGTATATAACACCAAATTTAATAACCTAGAAGAAATGGACCAGTACTTAAAAAATACAACAACCTTCCTAGATTGAATCAAGATGAAATGGAAAATCTAAAGAGACCATTCAGCAGTATGGAAATTGAAACAATCATCACAAACCTACCAAAAAGTAGAAGTCCAGGACCAGATGGCTTCACCAGTAAATTCTACCAAACATTCAAAGAAGATATAATACCTGTTCTCCTCAAATCCTTCCAAAAAAATCTACCCTACTCATTTTATGAGGCCAAAATTACATTGACACCAAAACTACTAAAGATAAAGAAAAAGAAAGAAAGAAAGAAAGAAAGAAAGAAAGAAAGAAAGAGAAGAAAAAGAAAACTACAGACCAATATCTTTCATGAATACAGAGGCAAATCTCCTAAATAAGATACTAGTGATCTGAATACCGCAACATATTCAAAGATTATACAACATGATCAAGTGGGCTTCATTCCAGAGGCTCAGTGAAGGTTTGACATAAACTAGTCGAATACTGTGATACACCACATAAACAAATTAAAAAATAAGAATCATATGATCATATCAAGAAATGCAGAAAAATCATTTGACAACATACAGCATCCATTTATAATCAAAACACTTTACAAAATCAGAACGGAAAAAAAAGTACTTTAACATAATAAAGGTTATCTATGAGAAACACTCAGCCAATATTATACTTAATGGTGAAAGACTAAAACCTTTCCCTCTCAGATCAGGAACTAGGCAAGGCTGTTCACTATCACCACTGTTATTCAATATAACATTAGAGGGCCTAGCAAGTACAATCAGAAAAGAAGAAGACATAAAATGCATCCAAGTAGGGTACAAAGAAGTCAAACTCTCACTATTTGCAGATGACATGATTCTCTCTATAGAAAACCCTAAAGCCTTCATAAGAACACTACTAGAAACAATAAGCAAATACAGTAAAGTTTCTCATTACAATATCAATGTTCAAAAATCCATAGTGTGCCTATACTTTAATAATGAAGTGTCACAAAAAGAGTTAGAAAAAAAATAATTCTTTTTGCAATTGCAACAAAAAGAATAAAATCCCTAGGAATAAATCTAAGGAAACATGTATATATATAGAAAACTTTAAGACCATATTAAAAGAAACTGAAGAAGATAGGAAAAAAAGGAAAAATATGCTGTGTTCTTTGATTGAAAGAACTGACATAGTTAAAATGACCATATTACCTAAAACATTATACAGATTTAATGCAATCTCCATTAAATCTCACTGGCAGTTCTTAAAAAAATAGAACAAAAAATAAACAGATATGTATGGAAGCCAAAAAGACTCCGGATTTCCAGAGCCATCCTGATTAAAAAGAATGAGGCTGGAGGCAACACTCTGCCCAACTTCAAATTATACTACGAAGAGACAGTAATCCAAACAGTATGGTACTGTCAGAGAAACAGACACACAAACCAGTGGAACCGAATCCAGAAGTAAACCCATATTATATGCACAAATAATTTTTGACAAAAAAGCCAAAAGTGGAAATTTAAAATCCTCTTCAATAAACGGTGCTGGCAAAACTGCAAAGTCATGTACAAGAGAATGAAACTAGATTGTTATATCTAACAATCACCAAAATTAACTCAAAATGGATTAAGGACCAGAATATAAGACCCGAAACAATACATTGCATAGGAAAAAAAAAACATAGAAACTAAATTCAAGACCCTTGGACTTAATGAGGATTTTATGAATGTGACCTCAAAGGCAAGGGAAGTAAAAGCAAAACAAAAGAATGGGACTATGTCAAACTAAAAAGCTTCTGCTCAGCAAAAGAGACCATCAACATGGTAAAGAGACAAGCTTCTGAATGGGAAAATATATTTCCAATCTATGTCTTCGATAAGGGCTTAATACCCAAAATATACAAAGAAGAAATACAATTCAAATACAACAAATAATCGAACAAACAAACAATCCTATTAAAAATTGGGAAGAGGACCTGAACAAGCTCTTCTTCCTCGAGGACATACAAATGATCAACAAATATATGAAAATGCTCAGCATCGCTAGCTATTAGAAAAATTTAAATCAAAGCAATGATGAGATATCACCTCATACCTGTTAGAGTAGCTGTAATCAACAGGACAAGTAATAAACAAATGTTGAAGAGGATATGGAGAAATGAGAACCCTAATACACTGCTGGTAGAACTGCAAGTTGGTTCAGCCACTATGGAAAACAGTATGGAGGTTCCTCCAAAAACTAAGGAATGATCGTCTATATGACCCAGCAATCCCACTACAGGATATTCACGCCAAATACTTGAAAACACATATCTGAAAGATGTTTCCACACTGATGTTCATAGCAGCATTATTCACAGAGGCCAGGATATGATAGCAGCCAAAGTGTCCTACGATAGGTGATTGGCTAAAGGGTTCATATATACAGTGGAATATTACTCAGCCATAAGAAGAGATGAAATACTGCCATTTGAGACAATATGGATGGCCCTCCAGATAACCATGCTAAGCGAAATAAGTCAGGCAGAGAAAGTCGAAAATCCCATATCACTTATATTGGGATGGATATAACCCAAAATGCAGCAAATAAACAGGACAAACAAACAGAGACTCATGGACAGGAACTATAGACTAGTGGTTACCAGAGAGTAGGGAGGAGGAGGGACGAGAGAGTTAGACAGGGTAAAAGGGGTCAAATACATGGTGACAGAAAGAAATCTAATGATGGAAGGTGAACACACAGGGTAAATACATATACACCTTACTGTTAAAGTGTACAGCTGAAACTTATTGGGTTTTGTTAACCAATGTCATCATAAATAAATAAAAACAACAACAACAACAACAACAACAACAACAACAACAAATTCAAGCTTAAATTGAACCTTTAAATAAGACCCAGAGTTTCATAATATAATACTGAAATGTCCAGATTTCTATCTGTGGCCTTCTTTCAGTCTTCAGAGTAAGGTGAAGGAGGC
Source organism: Cynopterus sphinx (assembly GCA_030015415.1). Classification (NCBI taxonomy): domain Eukaryota; kingdom Metazoa; phylum Chordata; class Mammalia; order Chiroptera; family Pteropodidae; genus Cynopterus; species Cynopterus sphinx. The sequence goes on along the minus strand of CM057390.1, from coordinate 34,196,448 downwards.
TGAGGCTAGATATAACATCTGGCTAAGTAGCTGGGACTTAAATGACATTGGCATGGCCTCTCAGGTACCTGGCCCTTGGTGATCAGCAGGTGCCAGGAGAGTGATATCATGATAGGTGATATTCGTGTGAACTAGATGGGAACACACATTGGTAAAAAGAGCGGGTACACACCTTTGGACAAATCTGGAATATCTTTGTACTGATTACAACCTAAAGGTACATTAAAGCCTAAAATCTTTAATAGATATGTGCCTGGGAAATATTGCTGCACACAGTATCGGATTTTTAAAATTTAACATTGTTTTCAATTAGAAGTTTCATTTAATTGTTTTGGGTATCCAACATAGTTATTAGACATTGATATAACTTATGCTGTCCAACAGAAAAGTAGTGATGGGACTATGATGGTACCCATAAAAAGAGGAAAAGACTAAGGACTAAGCACAGAGTCATGCTACTGCAAAATAAAAATGAAGAGGACCCTCAAGATGCATTCAAACAAGGCAGGTGCACTGGAAAACTACTTTGAGCACTCTCTAGATGATGGGGTGCTCCAAAGAATTCCAGAAGGGTAGTCTGTTTTGAGACTACTGGAAAGCCTTAGACTGTGTCAATCATGAAAACCTAAAGGTTTCTCTGGAAGAACCAGGCGTGCCTCAGCACTCGATGGTCCTGATGCGTGACCTGTGTTGTAGACAGGAAACCACTGTCAGGATACAACATGGAGACATGGGTCATTTCCTATAGGCAGAGATGTCAGACACAGGTGCATTCAATCTGCCTATTTGTTTAGTTTGTATTCAGAATGTATCCTACAAATGAGTGGACTAGACTCAGAGGAAGGTGTCAAAATTGGTGGCAGATAGAGAAATATCTTTAAATCAGATGGCTCCATCTTACTAGGAGAATGCAATAACTGGACACAATTTCTGATGAAATTACAAGAATAGTGTGCAAAAGCAAAGTAGCATTTGAACATCAAGATGATAAAATCATGACTACAGAAGAAATATACAACTTTCGCATTGACAACGAAAACACTGATATGGCTCAAGGTGTCACTGACTTTGTTTCTGTCATCTGTTCAAATGAAGACCACAGCCAAGAAGTCAAGGAAAAGCTGAGACTCAGAAGAGTGGCAGTGGAAAGATTAGGAAAGATCACCACAAACAAGGATGTGTCATTAGAGACCAACGACCACCATACAATCTTATCCCCAGCTACTCTGTTCTGATAAAAAAAGCTGGCCTATGAAGAAAGCTGACAGGGAAATAAATTATTCATTTCAAATATGTCATTATAGGAAAGCTCTATAGATACCCAGGATTGACAGACAAACAAGTGGGTTCTAGGGCAAATGAAATCTAAAACAGCAATGAAGGCAAAAATGACAAAGCTGAAGTGGTCCTACTTCAGACACATGATGGGCAATTCGGTTTCTTTGGGAAAAAACAACAACAATTGGGAAAAAGTGGAAGGCAGACGGAAAAGGGGAAGTCCAAATATGATATGGATTGACTCTATCAAAGGAGCCACACAGATGAGTCTACAGGAGCTGGAGAGGCCCCTTGGGGACAAGACACTACGAATAGCACTCAATCACAGAGTCACCAGGCATTGGAACAGTCAATGCTTATATTACACACACACACACACACACACACACACACTACAACCATCTTGATGTTTATGTACTGTGTAATGTAATTTTTCAAAAATTAGGTGATAGTCTTTTTTAAAATGATAATGGGTATGAGGTATATCATAGACCAGATATAGAATAATTCAGTCATGAAAAGACAGAACTCAGAAAAGAAGAAAAGAACATTTAAAAATCCCTGCAGAAATAAACCAGAAACTAGACGAAACATGGTGACAGTCACCCCAAAGAAGATTTTAAAAAATGAGATCACTATTGAAAACAAATTCAGCAAGAGAATATAAAATAGTGGTCACAAGGATCTAAAGTTGAAGAGAATCAACAAGAAGATATCTGATATCTAACAATTTGAGTACCTGAAAAACAAAAACAGGAGCAATGATACAAAGCAAGTATTAACAATTATAATTCGTTCTTCCTGGAAAAAATTTTTTGAAATGGTTTATTAAAGAGAACACTGAGCACCCACCAGGAATGACTAAGAGCATGTGATAAGCTGGCAATATACTGTGCTTGTATGATAAGAAAAATCGTTCAGGCACCATAAATCACAGAGCAAATGACTTATAAGGAAAAAACTTAGAATTTTATCAACCTTTATTAAAAGAAAGACTGTGTCAGAAGAAAATAGAGCAACATATTGAAATACTCAATGGAAGAAATAGAGAGTCAAGAACTTGATAACAGCCAAGCTAACTTTCGGTATAAAAGACCCTGACATCCAAGTCATCGAGAAGATCTTGCACAATGTCTCACAATCAATGGAATAAAGAAACCTCAAACAAAAAAACTGCAGAAGGACACTGACATGAGGATGGCTGGTAAGGACTATATTGATAAAGCTTCAATGAACGTTGTATGAAATAGGGAGTGATCCTGGTGTGGTCACTAGGGTGACTGTCTCACAGTAACGCATTCAGTTCTGACTCTAAGGTATTTTCCTATATCTGTGTTTGATTATATAGAAAAACACTTTTAAAGCAAGTAGCAAGTGATAAATGTTATCTAACATATAAAAAACTTTTAAATTAAATATACATGTACCTAGAACCAGCACTAGATCTATACAATACAAAACTAAAGTCCTACTAAGGGCAATGCCCCAGGAGAGCAGCAGCAGGGAGGCTCCTGTCCTCGATCTTTACTGAAGGTTCCTGACACTGTGGAAGCTCCATCCCCTTGGAGGCCCTAGCTGAGGCCTCCACATCATGGCCATCACAGGTGTCAACAAGAACCTGCAACACAAACACAGGTGCTGGAATCACTGGGAAGACACAGAAACAGATGGACGAGTGCTTGTGGAGGTGGGTGTGCAGGACCCAGAAGGCTCTTCAGACCTTAGAAGGTAACCTCAGGACCTCTATCCCCAAGGTTCAGTTTTGAGGATGAACTGTCAGTTCTCTTCTCTTTGGGCACAGTGTTCCTTGTGCAGCACACAAAGTCCACAGAATGAAGGAGTGATGGAGGCAGGTTTTCCACATGAGAATGACACTGTGTATTCTCAGCAAGAGTGTCTGAAGATAAATACTAGACTTCTACAGAGAAATTCACAGGGAATTGACCCCAACTATCCCTGGAGGCTCCTCCTGACTCAGATTCCTCCAGAACTGGGTGTGGCATGGGGCTACATCAGGAGCCACCTGCAATAGGGAGAAGCCCTGCCCAGCACTCAGTCAAGGGGAGAGGAGGCATTTGGAGGCCTTCCAGTAATGAAAAGGCAGTGGGACTGAAGGAAGTGGCAGCAGTGGCCCATCATGACCACTCCAAATGCCATGAGACATACTGAGATGTTATGTTCTGTGCTAAATAAATTTTATATGGCATGTTAACAGAGATTCTAAAGCATGCTCATTCATTAAGAAGCTAGTAAACATCATTCTGGGTGGTGATGGGATTTGTCTTTAGATTAATTGAGGTATATACTTGGCAATAATTAATGTCCACATTCAAACTCTACAAAGTGATTAGTATATACACTTATGTATCTATCCATTCATGACATGATGCTGACGGGCTAGTATGTTAGACAGTTGGAACCAGCAACTGTGGTCTTTACAGTAACATCAATCAAGGGAAACACTCAAAACAGAAAAAGTCACACACACACACACACACACACACACACACACACACACACACACTCGGAATCACACCACGTGGATTCACATGGATTCACATCCATGCACACAAACCTACACCACCTCACTGGAACTGAAGATCATGACCATAGTCTTTTACCTAGACAATCAGTTTCTATCATCACATCTCTCATTCTCATTAGCTGCAGGAAGCTGGAATCAAAGTGGCTTTCCACCCTGAAGCCGGAAAGAATACCACCCTTTCTCAGTTTCTAGATTTTCCCTCAGCAAATGAAGGAGAAATGTAGAAATCATGAGAAATAGGGCTCCATGAAAACCTGTTTTGGCTAAGGGATGGAAGGAGATGCAAAAATAAAGGAGAGGAACAATCAGAAATTATTCAAGGTGTTTCTTTGGACGGTCTCCTCCCATGCATGAACTCTCCACATAACCATCCAGTGCATGTTTGAGGAAGCCTTCTGCAAACCATAAGTGTATGTGTGTGTGTGTGTAGGCAGAGGCTTGTAGGTAGATGTGGGGGTGTGTGTACAGTCAGGTGGGACTGCCTTCTGCAGCAGGGAGCTGGCACTTGCTTGTTTATATCTCCCTTGGCTCAGATATTCAAGTAAAGGAGAAAGTACAGGAAGGGCTGGAGTAGGGTGTGTACCCAAAACAAAGGTAGGGATGCACACCCCTGAAATCTCACCCAGAGTTCAAAGAAGTAAGTAACAAAAGGAGTGTCTGCCCACAGGGTGAGTTTGACACACGTGAAAATATATGCTCACAAGATTGCCCTCCAGAATTTTACAGGAGGCTGGTCCTGATAACTTGGTGATAAAACATCAAATGTCTCTCAGCAGGCATGGGAAGATGGTTTATCTTGGATCCCTCAGCAGCCATTAATGCAATGAGGAAGGAAAAGAGGAGAACCAGCCAAAGTGAAAGTTTCAAGTTCGCAGAGAATTTTCCTTCTGGTCCAAACACAACAGACTCTTGTGAAAGCCAGACCGTGGTGCAGGCTGTGAAATTCCACAGAAAGAGAACTCTCCTGATGTGAGGTCTTCCTGTGGGAAGCCCAGTTCACAGAAGTTTTCACTCCAAATTTATCTGTGGAGGGTCACATAGGAAGCAGCTGAGGGGAACTCTTGAAATTAGAGGACTTTACAGAGTGATAAACTGAATCTCAGCTCACCTGAAACCAGTCCTTTTTTAACTGCATTTGACACAGGACCACCCAAGAAGAACATTTTCATTGAACCAGGTATTTAAATTTAACGTTCATATAAGAATTCAATGAATTATTTACCAATAACAAGAAATTTTAAAGTGTCGCCTCCCCATTCAAATTAATGTGTGAGGGGAAAGGTACACCTTTCTCAGTCTACCTCAAAAATTAACCTGCTTGGGGAAAGGAAGTTTTATTTTTCCTACTCAAGAAAATGACTCTGAAGAATCGTTTGGAGCCATTAGTAATGAAATGGCTCAAGAAACACAATGTTTCTCAGTTGACAGAAAGAAACGAAGCTACAGCATAGCATAGTCTGTACTGATGGCTCTCTCCTCTGGGTCCTCACAGACCTTTCTCTGCCTTGACCAATGACACCTATGTCATAATTAGAGTTTCTGTGCCTAGGTAAAGACCTTACTGTGAAGGTCTTGAAGGGGGGGTCTAACTCTTTCACTCTTGATTCCCCTGGAATCCTGGCCAGTGCCTTGAAGAGAGTGGGTGCTCTGGAAACATCTAGTGAGGGTGGGAAATACATTAGACATGGGCAGGTTGGAGCGAGCATCTGGTCAGAAGCACCTGACCCATCTTTGGTCAGAGGAGACACTTACAGATTTTGAGCAGAGGTGACAGGGAAATTATACCCACTGGAGTGTGTGGCAACAAGCACAGAGACTAGCAAATCTAAACCGTCCCAAAAGAAAAGCAGATCTAGGTGGCCCTTTCAAGAGAATGGAGGACACAAAAGTGTCCAGGTTGGCTCTAGTTTATGAGATCAGATGAGTGACAGAGAGGCCCTCTTAAAAGACAGTTATGAGGATGTGGGAGAAATAAAGTCCTTGTTGGTCACAGTAAATGGAAGAGATTCCCAAGTCAAATGTCCAGATGGCAACTGTGACTCAGAACGGGAGTCAGGGCTGGAGAACAAAAACCAGAAGTCACCCTCACAGTGACTTCTGAAAAGAAAAACTGTATCATGGGAAGAACAGGTGAGAGAGACTGGGCACTCCCCCAAATCTGCCCATTGGGGTTAGGGACAGAGTGTCCAGTGAAGGACACCCAGAAGGGGCTGCCGAGGGCCTGAGGGAACCAGGCAAGGCTCTGCCAGGTGAGCAAGGAGGAGCTCCCTCATGGGAACAGGGCAGCAGTGACAGCGTCGGGAGAAGGGAAGAGGAGAATGAGGCCAGGGAAAGAGAGGGAAGCTTTGTGAAAGGTGGCCATTCACAGCCAGTGAGATGATGCTCTGGCAGGGTGGTGGCAGCAGAGGCCAGGACTGGAAGGCAGGTCAGGAAGAGAGAACATGTGAAGGCGTTGCAACAGAGGCTATGGGCTGCTCTGAGTAGGCCACTGTGGGAGGAACAATGACGAAAGTTTGTAACGATCCTTCACCCTGAGCATGTTCATCAAACTTCCAGATGTGCACTAGGCACCCCAACTCGCTTCTCTAGGAGAGACAGGTCCATACATTACACATCTGAATGGCCCAGACTTCTGGGTACACGGTGCTTCTATGGCCATGCCTGCCTGTACTCAGAGGCTGACTGTGGCAGGGCCTGGTGCTGGGGAGCACACGGACAGGCAGCAGGGTGCCAGGCCTGAGCACTGCGTGTTTCCCGAATTTTTAGCACTGATGCAGGTGTCAGGGCCATAGCTCCAGGAAGGCCCCAGGCCTGAGAAAGCTCCTGGTGCTGCCCGCAGGGACTGTGTACAGAGAGGAGATGACCTGCAGGCTCCCAGGGCAGCATGCACAAAGGCCTGGTTAAAGGGATGGACAGCAGCAGCGTGTTCCTCACAAGTGGACAGGAACTGTGCATTGTCACAGCTGAGTCCAGTGGAATCTGAGCATTTCCGCCGGGAATACTGGTGAGTGAGCAAGGAGCACAGACTCTGACATCTCCCTACTTAGGAGACATTCATCCTCAGAGTCTCCCTCCCCGGAACACCTTTCACGCTGTGGAGAACATCACAGGGCCCCCTGCCCCCATGCTTTGTGTGGCATGGGTATTGTAGAGGGGCAGGAATGAAAGGCCCTATAGTCTGAATGTTTATGTCCCCTGCCAAATTCTCATATCGAAGTCTTAACCCTTCGGTGCTGGGGTGTTCTAGAGCATACTCTTGCCCCTCCAACCATATGTAGGCAGAGTGAGAAGCTGCCATCTGTGAGGAAGTGGTTGTCACCAGACACTGAGTCTGCAGGGCCATGATCTTGAACTTCTCAGTCTCTAGAACTACGAAAAATAAATGTCCACTGTTTATAAGCCACTCACTTAATGGCATTTTTGTTGTAGCAGAATGAACAAACAAGCCTTAAAAGAACCTGTAAAGTAGCTAGAGCTTTGGAAGCCTCCCAAAAGTCCTACGAGTTTAGAAGCATCTGAAAAAAACAAAAAACAAACAAACAAACAAAACAGAGGTGAAGCGTTTCTGGCCTGGCAATTCTACTTTTTAATAAAGAGTAGCTATAGAAACCCATAAAATTTCATGAACTATTGCTTTTACATGCAATTTCCTTCATCAATAGTTTTAAATTTTCCAGAAAATATCCACTAACATCATTGCTGCAATTTGCCTGCCTCTTATCTTCGAGGGGAAAATACATAGTTCCCCAGATTTAGTTCAGTGTGATGAGCACTAAAGGCAGACAACCCTCAGATAACTCTTACACGTGCTCAGCAATGTCAGTGGTGCTCCCTACACATTCCCTCACCCTAATTGGCACATACCCCCTGCAATTGACATACTTTTATTGCCTTGATTTATAGAGGAGGAAAGATAAGAGGAGATGGAATCCAAGGTAACAACCTGTATGTGTTAGAACCAGGATTTGGACCCAGATAGTAAGACAGTCTGTGTCCTTGACCACTGTGCTATACTGCCCCAAGCGTGAGGAAATCCCTGACCTAGCCAAGTGCCCAGTCTAGCAGTAGGGAGAGAAAGTAAAAATGCAATATGGACACGATGTGGTTACTGTCAGGACAGAGGCATGTGTAGGGACCATGGGCACAGGGAGACGGCCTACAGTTCAGTACGGTGGGTCCCAGAATGGCTGCTCAAAGGGACTGGCATATGAGCAAGTCTTGCAAGGTAGAGAGAGAAAGAAGGGGGCCAGAGGTCATGCCAGACAAAGAAGAGGAAGAGCAAAGACACAGAGGGACACAATAGATGACAGGTCCAAGTGTGAGGAGGGGAAGTTCAGAGGGGAGACTGAGAGGGGACGTAGGAAGGGGTCACAGACCAGGAGGCTGTGTTTAATCCCAAGGGAGAAGGGGAAACAACTGGGGGGCATTCCCAAGGGAGTGACACGAATGGACATGCACCTCTTTTTATGTAGAAGGCGGGAGAACCAGAGTAAAGCATTAAGCCTGATTAGAAGGTTGATGCAAGAGGCAGGACGTGAGCAACAAAGAACAAGAGTTAGAAAAAGACCGTTTCTGACACTAATTTATTTTTTCCTCTATACAACCCCCCATCGACTTGACAGCCCCTGCCTTGTAGGGAAGCCAAATATATGTTTGTTTGGAAAACAACAAAGACAAGGGAATCCTTTTAGATTTTTTTTTTTTTGGTGGGAGCTTAGCCTTTCAAACTGAACCCCTTATTATCTGATTTTCTTTTCTATCAGAATCTCTGCAGGAGGAAGTGCCCAGAAGGAGCAAATGAAAAGTTTCTGCTTTAAGGAGCTGGTGGCAGAAAACTGCATTGACAACCTTTCTACACCTAGCATTTTTCTTCTCCCAGACAATCTAAAAAAGTCTTGAATGTAAGGCCAAGGTAGTTACAGGGCAAGACATCCCTCATCGCCCCACCAAGTTCAGAATGGCCTACCCATTAAGAACTTGTGAAAAAGTGCAGGTACCAGCTGGGAGCAAAGGGAATGCACTGCTGACCTTAAACTTGACCCAGAGAGCTGAAGAGGAAAGACTTCCAATCCTGCTAGTCTTAGAAGCTCCATGATATTCTGCATCTTTCTGTCCTGGCCCGTTAGATAAAAAGCTCACATTTCAGGGAAAAAAACGAAGTACATTTCAGAACAAACTCCTGCTATGATCCATGTGAAACCTTCATTTCTGAGGCTTAATTTCTACAGATGACCTGACTTCGCTTTGGCTTTCAGGTCAGTGCAAGTGTCATTTAGTATTTCTATGTGACAGTCACAGAAAACAGCTATAGAGAGAAAAGGTTTAAGGTGCCTGCTGTATTTGATTGAAACTCTGCAGCTGAGATATGTTCTCATGGGAATGTTATCTCCGCTTTGGTTAATACATTCCAGCCAATGTAAAACAAAGGACTCCAAAGTTCACATTTGGTGTCACATGATTTCGGAGATGGGTGAGGGTCTCCTGTTCACAGATGAAGATATGCGACTCGGGGAGGCCACCCTGCCCATGGTCTAGCAACCAGTTCCTGGTGAATCGGAAGTTCGCTGACCAGTATCTTTCTGAAATATCACCTCTTATGAAGACTTTGGATTCACAAAACACTAAATTTCAGGTTGATTATAGACTTATCCTATATCTCTTGAAATGTGGAAGCAATTTTTATTTTTGCAAAGAAATTCTAATCATCAGCTCAAGTCTTCACTTTTCATGGGGAAATGAGTCTCATTGGGATATTACAATAGGGAGACTACCTCCCATGACCTTCCCCTAAAGTGCACTTTGTTCCTGGTTCCATGGCTTCTTGGAAAATCTTAAAGTACTGGAGCTGGCTGAGGCCTTAGGCTAATGGAGTTCAAAAATTCCACACACAAAAACTGCAGGGCAGTCAATGAAAGGAAGAGCCAGATTTGGAAAACTCAAAAGAAACGTGTGTTCGTTGAGCATCTGCTGATGCTAACCCCTGTGTCCTCTACTTTCAATGCATGATCCCATCCCATTCTCATAACTGCCCACAAGGTGTGCGTGGGCACAGAGACTTGGTCGAGTTCTTCAGTTCAACTAATGTTAATCTGAGCATCCACCACATGCAAGCACCAAGGTAGGTGCTGAGTATGCAAAGAAGAAACAGATGGCTTCACTTCCTGCCCACAGTGAGGTCATAGTCAAGCGGGAATGGGGGAGAGGAGTGGGGCACTTTCACTAGCCCTGCATTGTCCAAACAGCAGCCTGAGCCTCCTTAGAAGGTCATGAAATTAATTTAATGGGCCTTGGTCCACATTACAAATAAATAAACAAATAAAGTAGAACAGAATGGCATAGAATGGAAAACACCAAGGTGCAGGCCGTGATTTGGGAAGCTCACATGAATACATGTCCGTATACCAGTATCGATCAGATATACATCTGTGTGTTTTCAATGTTAAATTTATTTTCTTTTGTGGCCATGGTGAAAAAAAGTGTGAAAGCTCATAAGTTATACAGCAAAGTAATAGAGACTATTAAAAGTTGAGACAAAATGATGAGAGTGAGGAGGAGTGTTGCCTGCCCATCAGTTAGCAGCTAGTTCTAGAGTGAACTGGGTGTGATCTTTGTTCCTCACGAAGAAGAGGTCTCTTAAGGGTGGGATGCCCACATCTAATGTTCAGAGGTAGGAAATGCTTGAGAAGGACCAGTATGAAATTTCAGGGACTAGAGAGGGGAGCGATGGGGGTCCCTTCTCCTGTGGCCTGGGAAGGAGGGTGAGTACCTATGCAGTCACAAGAGGCACAATGACAACAGTTCTGTGCTTGCACAATGAAACCAGGTATGAGAAGAGAGGATTAAACTTCAAGAAGATGGAACCCAACACTAGCCTTCATTGCTAGAACCATGCTATGTCTACGATCACCGGGAACAAATTTCCATCATCTCACTGCTGAGATGGTACAGGAGAGCTTGCAGAGTCTGGAAGGCAGGAGACAGAGAAAGCCAGACGTGGGTCCTTTAAATCAGGGGTCCCAATCCCTGGGCCACAGACCGGTACCAGTCCATGGCCTGCTAAGAATTGGGCCACACAGCAGGAGGTGAGTGGTTGGCCATCCAGTGAAGCTTCATCTGTATTCACAGCCACTCCCCAGAGCTAGCATCCCCACCTCAGCTCCACCTCAGATCATCAGACATTATATTCTCACAGGAGCTCCTGTCCCTGGTGCCAAAAAGGTTGGAGACCACTGCTTTAAATGATCTTAACCTCCAGAGAAGCATCTCCCTTGAGATGGCAGGTTACTGTGATCTCCCTTTTCAGCATAAAATCGTGATGAAGTGTTATGTTCTTTTAATTAAACTTCCTTCAGACACATTCTAGATACCGCGTTTACAGGTTGAGGATTTGTGGCAATGCATTAGACTGCTGCAGGAAGATATTTTCTCAGGTTTATGAGTCAGGATTCAAGGATTCTCATCAACATATTTGATTGATAAATATATCCTATTCATCATACAGATGAAGAAGCAGGAGGAGAAAAGCTAATGAAGACTTGCTTAGCATCATCGCACAGTGGCAGAGAAAAGATTGGGAGTCAGTTTCCTGTGACACCAGAGCCTTTGAATCTTAATTTCTAAGCTTGCTTGTTATTTTGCATGCTGGACTGATTTTTCTTAACAGAGCCATTAGCTGTTTTCTATTCTTCATCCAGAATATACACAGTCATATGTAATATAATGATTATCTAAATCACAAAATCAACAGTATCATAAGAACATCAGCAAAACAGCTTCATCCTTTCTATTGCTAGGTTAGATTCAAAAGTTTTTTGACTTCTTTGCCTCTTAATGTATATTTATTTTCAGGTTTTACCATGTTTCAATTAGAATTAGGTGTTATACCATTTTGTTTTCAGGAAAGAGCTTCAAAATTATAGCTAGCATAAGAAAATACAACTAAAGTGAGTGTGTTGCTGGTAGAACTAAATACTTTAAGTTCTACTTAAATATTGTGCAATAGAAAAGTTATAAAAAGATGGAGGAATTATCTACAGTTTTTAAAAGTATTCAAAAAGATATTACATATTTTTAAATAAGTAAGGTTAAACTTTTAAATCTAAAGACGCACAGTTGGGTGCTAGAGCTATGAAAAGTTAAACAGAAGAAACTGCTCACCCCAGAAGTCCTGAAGAGTAGGTGCTTGTAGGCAGAAGAGTGTCATGGGGCATTCGGAGGGGGCTTTGGGAGGCAGTGTCCAAGTTCTGTTTCTTGACTTGAGTAGTGTTCCCTTGACAATAATTCCTGACATAATGCACTACCTTTGTGTGGCTTTCCATATCTGTGGGGTATTTTTTCCTGTTTGAAGTAAAGGTATTTGGATAAAGAAATCATTTATTTGAAATGGGGAATTAACAATACAAGGATCATTTGTTACCATCCTGTCTAGTAGGACAAAAGAATGGAAATTACAGCCCAGGTTCCCTTCACTCGCTATCCATAAGGCTCGATTTTCAGGGTCCGTGATAGGCTGTGTCAATCACAAAGTGGTTTTAGGTACTATCTGGCTCCTTCTGTAGGAATGTGTTCAGAATAGTTTTGATGGCAGGTTAAGTCTGTTATGCCAACAGAGGGAGGTTTTATTAGCTTTGAAATTAAATTTGTAAATGTTTGAATACCCAAAATGCACATGTTCTTCAGCTTTATTTTTTGCTTTTAGGTTTTAAATATGTTCAGAGCAGCTCAAAGTTTCCTCTCTGAACAAGAATAATCATGTAAACCACAGGTAAATTCTCCTAAACAACAAAAGACAGCCAGCAGTCCCATTTACTGCAGACTACCTGGGGCTGGGCTTGCTGCCAGCACTGGCAAAGGACTCTATTATACCTTCTAGCCATGCTCCTAGAGAGAGGAAAGACAACAGACCGCTGAGGACACAAACCACGGTCATGCGATTCCAGTTCTCCAGAGTCTGACTTTGCTCCCAGTTCTGTAGCTGAATAAAATACTTTGCCCCTTTCTGTTTATTTGCAAAGAGGGCTGTTTTACAGAGCAGCACAAAGATTGAAGGCAAAGCCGCAGCTCCGTGGGCCAGAATGATTTCCAATAACAAATGTGCCCGGAGAGGGAAGAAGATGATGAGTGATATATTTCCTTTCCAACATTCTTTAAAATAAATGCGTGGCCCTGGATGAGGAAGCATGATATTTTTCTACAAGATGAAGAAGTGTGGAGAAGCACAGATCTCTGCGCACTGCCTGCTCTCTGCTTGGCCCCCTTCCAGACCACAGCTTCGCCACTGGGGCCGAGAGGACCAAGTATGTGGACATGGTGTATGATGCAGTTGTCTGCACTGATTGGACACACCCGAGGCTCGCTCTGCTTCCATTAGCCCCCTGCAGTTGATGTGCAAGAAGGTGATCTTCTCTACCACATTCTGCAGAGACCCTGCCTGCATACTTCGAGCTGAGTCTTGGGCCACTGAGAAATGTTGTGATGGTTTAGAGAACCTGGTCACATCGGGTTGCAGCTGAGAGCAAGCCAAACCTATGTTCTGGTCTGTCGCACTTTGAGGCTATTTCCCCTGAAGCGCATGAGCAAAATCCACATGTGATTTAAAACAACCTATGGTTGCTATGAAAGACTATAAAGAAACAGTATTTTCTTCATCTGCTCCTATGAGCCCATCCCTTCTCATGGCTGAATCCACATGTCAGTCTGCATTATCACTTCGGACAAGACCAAGCACCCATGATGAGGGACACGTAACACATGAAGAAGCCTTAAAACATAACCACCAACAAAAAGCTGGATTTTCACACTGCTGTCAGAATGGCATATAAGAACATAATCTCCCAAGTCCTTTAAAAGGGGGAAAAAAAAACTCTTGTTTTTAGCATGACAAGACACCCACTGCAGAACACACATTATCTAAGGCAAATGGCCTGGCCATAGAAGGGTTCTATTAGATGATTGGACCTTGCAAGTCTATCAAATTCTCATCCTAAACACCTTCATTTGTTGTTAAAAGCAATAGCCTATGAATAGGTGGAGCTGAAGTATAAGAAGAACATATAGTAGCTTTAAGGAGTAAACTATTGCTATTTTTAGTGCCACCCCCTGGAGTCGTGCAGCACACATCCTGTAAGGTCACATGTGGCAATCCTGATTATACTTACGATTACACTCTTTACAATATGTATGGCATATTATGTATACCACAAAAACAATATGTATATTACATATTCTACATAAACCAGTTCCTTCTATCACAGCTGATGCAAATCCTATTGATTAGTTAACTCCTATGCACTGAGATTAATTATTCTAAACCAACAAAAATAAGTTAATTACATTTAGTGCCTGAGTGTTAGGATCTCTTTTCCTTTTAATTTTTGAGTATAAACCTATCGAAAGTCAAAATTAAATTAGTTTCACATTAGTCACCAAAAATTGGGTCAGGATTCTAATTCAACCTTAGAAATATTTTTCAAATTTCTACCCTCCCAGGCCTTCTAATATCTTTTCTGGACCATTCCAGTAGTTTTCAACTGGCTTTCCAAATTCTCGTTTCTCTCAAACAAGTCAATCTGTCACACTATAGCCAGAATTACTTCCTCAAGCACAGATAGATTTAGAACCTTTGAAGGCTCTATATTCCCCAAGAGATATTAAAAAAAAGCAGTGAGGCATATAACCAGTTTATAGCTCGATCAGCTCATCAATCTGGGCTAAAATAAATTCTAATACCAACCAACATTCATGTATCCATTTGTAAAAGTCCATTGGGTCATATTAAAAACACAGTAGAATTCAAGAAGATTGAAGAAAGTTAGTAAAACCCACTCCCAAACTCAGTGTGCAAACCCTTTGGCTGGAGATGTGGACATGTCAATAAATAATTATGACTGACCATGCTGACTGCTATTTGACCCTAATCTGGTGTAGCGGTCTCAGGTCCAGGGAATTCCCATGTGTCCATTGTTCCTATACTCCAACTGTGTTGAAGTTTTTGTTGTGTGCCAGGTTTTGTGCTACCTGCATATCTCTGCTTCATCTCCAGTGCTGGGGACACGCTTTCTGAGTGAATCCCTATTCAGCCTTCAAAATTCTGCACAGTATCCCCACCTCCAGAAGGCTCACCCTGATACCCATACAAATGATTATTTGCTTCTTTTTCAGAAATGCTCATTCTTCATTTATACCTTCGCTACATCAGAGTCTTACATTGTGCTGCAATCATTTCAGTGTCTCTGCTTTCTTCTACCGTGAGGGCAGCCCCTGTGTTTTAAGTTGCAGCACGCAAGTGGATTAGGAACAAAATGCCGGCAAGAGTGAAGTAACTTAATGAGCCCACAATTCCCTCTGGTTTAAAAGTGGTGATTTTCCCAAGAAAGATGATTGAACCAAATAGAAAAATAGAGGGCACATTATCTGCAGATTAGCAATTGTACATAAATATTCGTAACCATTCACAAAGAGAGGCAGGTGGCCTGACATAGACATTGACTACTCTGAGGATGCCGTCTCAATATACAGAGGAGCTGGAGGGCGGGAGGAAATCACTACTGCTCACCCTGGCCACAGGCGATGGTGGGAAGCATGGTTTCTCCCACAATGACAGGCATCCCACTGCTCACTTCCTCCCCGCATGACCCTGAGGTACCCTTCTCCATAGATACAGGGAGAACCTTCCATGACTGATGCAGCCCTCAGCCTGCTCCTTTAGCTCACTTTCTGGTGCTCTGATCTCAGCTGAGGCACCCATTATGGCTTGTCTCCTCCTCAAAATGGTCTGATTTGATTACAAGACAGGCTCCAGACAACCAGGTGTCATGTCTTCCCCTTATTTCACTGACTCCAGCTTCTCTCCTCTACGAGGTCACAGCAGCAGTTTGCAGGGCTGGCCAGGTTGTATGTCCCGAAGCCTCCAGTTAAACCTCAGTTAAGTCAACTCTGGGGGAGGGTAGTGATGGTAGTAGTGAGGGGTATCTTCATTTCACAAAAGAAAAAGCTGGAATTCAGAGTGGCTTACCCCAAAAATATTCACCAAGTAAAAGCCATTTGCTGGGACCCACCAGCCAAGATGGAACAGTACCTGAGAGGGGAGTGAGGATTGAAGAAAAAGACAGAGACAAGAGAGAGATTTGGGAGGGCTAACAGTGAATACTGCAGCCCCGAGTTTATTCAGCACACCATATTTATACATCAGGGAGATATAGAAAGCCGAACCCACAAGAATGCACAAACAATTGCAGACACCTGCACTGGGAGCCTGTTGCTTTTTCTATCTAGGTTATAGAACATTCAGTTCAGTCTCTAGAGCAACAAGTGTAATTCTCAGCCGCTACAAAAGTAGCAAAGTATTTGCCAGCTAAGCAGACATCCTGCTGAGTAAATAATCCCTTGTCACCCAGAGGGCAGCCATCAATCAAACGGCTCCTGATAGCCGTTCTACTGAGTTATGAAGAAAACCAAAGATATGCTGGTAAGGTCTGAGAGAAACACTCCCCAGAGCCTGCATGGTCACAGCCCCTGTAAAAGAAACTTTGCTCCCCAATTCTTAGACAAAGTAAACAGCATCACTTTTCAAATTCGTTATGTAAAATTAACTTCAGAGAAACAAGGAGCACAGCCTAATAAAGTCTGGTTAGGATGAAAAAAAAAGTTCCAGAACTACAAATCTGCCAGATACAACCCCACAGCCTTCCAATTAAACATGGCGTTTACCCAGAGAGCAAGGCTGTCTTCCAGAGATGGCCCGGTGCGTGGCCTGGAAGGACCGTCAGCATAAGTCTCAGTTTCAAAAGGAGCATAATCACCATTTCTGTAAACGCTCCCCTCCCAGATAAACAACTGGGTCCCCAGTTGAAGATGAGTTCTGTCCCATCTCCTGAGTTCTTCCAAACAATACATTCCTCTCATGGTCCTCAGCAGTCATTAGCATACATCATAAGCTAAGCCAAGGCCATTTATAAAATGGCTCATGTTTAACTTTATTCTGTTTAATTCCAGTGCTTTCTTCCAATATGCAATCTGTACATAATTAAAATCATATTGCAGCAAACATTAAATGGTATGATAAGTTTTACCGTGTGTATACAATTGACTAGCTGTAGGATTTGGCATGCCTGCAGCAATCCATTAAGAGGGGTGAGCCTGGTTTATTTTGGAGGATACATTGTATGTTTTGGTTAGGTTCTGTTTTTCACTTCTACTAATGTTGTCCATGATACTTAACCCTTTGTCAGTGTTCACCAGGACAAGTTTCTGCACTTCCACAATGAACACCATTGCTACCTGGCTCAAAAACCAATTGGGTCATGGAGGAAGGATCCTTTGCAAAATTTTCAGCTTCTGAACCAAAATTAGCTTTCTTAATTTTAACAAAGGCTAAGCAGATACCATCAAAACCTCCAGAGGCAAGTGGAACTGAATGAAGAAAATGCAGATGGAATCATGGCTTCAAAATCCTAAAGGCAGAGAGCACTCCTTAAAGCTCAAAAGAGGTAATTTTAGGACAAAAAGAAGTACTGTACTACTGTAGATGAGAAAAAAATATGAAATTGATATCCCAGGAGGTAACAGATAACACATACAGAGATTCAAGGAGTTATCAAAAGTCATGCTCACAGATCACACCTTTGAGGAACATTCTTGACATTCTGAGACTGAGGGAGGTAGGGGGAGGAGCCTATCTTTCCACCTTATCAGGGCTCCCCTCCCCTCAGCATAAACCTGAGGCCTTTGTCAGAGGAAGGACTGAAGGTCTGGTGGGCCTCTGGTCTGACGTCTGGTTAGTGTGCTCAGACTCCATGTAATCTGTAGTCAGTGTAGCTGGAAAGTGGGAATTTTGTTTTAAGACATTCTTCAGTATAGATTTCAGAATGAACTGAATGAAGTCTCTCAACATGTGACATGAAGAAACACATGTTCTTAATCTGTGGGTTTGAAATTCTTTTAGAATTACGTCAATGAAACGTATCCTCAAAAGAAGAATCAGGCCATCCACGCTCACACACAAGAGTAAAGAGCTATGTAGGATAATACAACTTTCCAGCTTAATGTTGTACAAGTCAGTTGCTAAAATTCTTTAAAAAGGGACTTTTGTTGGGAGCTAAAGAAAAAAGAAAAAAAAAGAAAGAAACCAACAACAACAATAATAACAACAAACGAAGAAAACGATAGCTTGGAATCTAGTTGGTATAAGTTTGTTGCTGGAGGCAGGTTTCTAGCTAAGCTGCTCTGAGGATAGAGTGAAGGCAGAGGTACCCAGCACCCCCAGAAAAAGAAGCTGAAGAAATAAATGCCCTCCATTTTTCCATCAGATCAAGTTCCCAAACCAGAACTGAAATCCTTGGTCCTCAGTATCAAACATGAATCTGCAGAAAATTAAGATTAGAAAACTGCCATATGAACCTCAAGAACTCATATCTTTAAACATGAATGTATCATAAAGTGCTTGGAGATCATTTAAAAGACAAACATTTCATACTGAAAACGTGAGTGCATGGTACAGTGAAAAATGTGATAGCTCACCAGCCAAATGAAGAAACAAATAGGAAAAAGGAAAGTAGGGAGATGCTATAGTAGGGATAACAGTCTAAAATTAGAGAAAAGGAAAACAGCTGAGGAGAAGATATAATTTATTGAAAAGAAGAGTTCCAGATCATAACTAAGACAAGTAAGTAAAGATCCTGTAACTGTGAAACCGCCATCAATAGAGCCTTTCACTTGTAATTAACCTCTCACCTGCACTAGTGCATCCTCCTCACACAATGTCACGAGGTAGGCAGGAAAGGACAAAATCCCCAGTCTCCAGATGAGGAGACAGGCTCAGAAGACATTCGATTGCTAAGGTCACTACATGAATAACTCGTGACCTCCTTGGGTCCTAAGCTCTTTTTCCATTAAATTGCCATAATTTCTAACTCATTAATTTGAAAGAGAAAGTAGAAAACAATTTTTTTCACCTTTGACCCCCCTTTCCTACATCTATTATATAAAATAAATGGGCTCCAAATATCTTTTCCCTCTTCTGGAAGATGCAATTAAATAATTCGAAGAGACGTAACTAATTTAGAGGATTTATCAGATTATTTGTGAAGTGATACCAAATCTCCCCATCCTATTTCATTATCTCAGAAGTAATAAGAACAAGGGGGAAATGACACGGCTTTTCAAAGGATGAGAGTGATAAGTCCTTTCGTGTTCTAATTCTTTCACTAAAGACAAAAAAAAAAAAAATGCCACATTTATTTGAAGACCTGATGCTGGAACTGGTGAAGATTTCAGGGACACACGATGGCTTTCTTTGGCATCAGGCAGGGTTACTAACCTATCGAAGGAAACCGGATGAAAAGAACAATAACTGAAATGTACTGTACAAAAGAAGCAAATATTGCAATTATCACGATCTTGATTCTAAAAATAAAGAAGTGACTTGGGAGTGATTCAGGGCAGAATGATTCATAGATTAGCCAGAATGCTCAGTCTTATCTCTTTTTCCGTGGGTTAGTCCCTAATATTTTTCTGAATTTCTTTGGCTCTAGGTGAGACTTTGTATAACGTGTGTCAACTGGTCTATAGATAAAACCCCACTGGAAACCAGCTCCTTCTTTAGTTGACACATTTTAGGACTTTCCCCCCTTGCCTAACAAAATATATTTTGATCCTGGATATGTCCTCCTAACCACATCTTTCATGTGGCTTCTCAGTTCAGTTTAAGCTTGTATGCCCTATGCCACCTACTGAGTGGAGTTGGACAATAGCAGATCTTCTATTTTCTAGCTCCTCTTCATTTAGAAAATAAGAAAATATGTCTTAAGTTTAAGTAAGAAAACATTAAGTTAGAAGTAAGAAGTACTTTCCTATGAATCCAGGGAGTCCAGTCTCCACAACTACACAGAGAAGCCTAAGATGCTTTAACCAAATAGCTACTTTGTATTACCCTGATAGAGTATCAAATCCATTCTTTCTGCAGGCTGGGAAAACTGCAAGAAATTGAAATCTTCCATGCTCTGGAGGTGGTTTGGCTGAGAATTGATACGTGACAGGGTGGAAGAGGCTCTGCCCAGACCCCAGAGAGGAAGGCTGCTCCTCACGCTGCAATAATCCTATTAAGCTTCTCTCAGCACAACAGTCTAGTTTTGACATGAGTGGCTATGGATAATGAATGGGTCTTTGGTTTTAAGTGTCTCTGAGCTGTAGAGGTAACACCAATCTCAAGCTCAAGGACTCATCAGTATAATCAAACACTGATTTCAAAGGCCCTGAAAGAGGCCACTTCCCCGACAGTCCGCTGTTCTACTAGTCACAGAATTTTCCTTGGAGAAAAGGGGCCTTGCCTTATTGGGGCAGACGCAATTTACTTTGTTCACTAAAAACCCATCCTGTCTAGACTATAGGTTTTCTCAAATGTGCGAGTGAAGAAGCTCCCTGCAGTTCCCTTGCCAAGGTAAAGGCCTCGGATTCACCCTCACAGCAATTATAATCAATTTCGAGGTGTCCTTCAGGTAACAAAGGATGCTGAGACAGCTGCTTCTTCATTAGGCAAGAAAATTAAATAGAAACCTATTGTGAACAGAGCACCCATTGTCTGATGCTGGTCCAGTTCCTGGGGGACTATGAATGGAGATGCCAATCTCGATGAATTGAAATGCATTATTGTCTAGTTGTTCTATCAACTGACAGAGGGATGTGAAAATATCCAACTATGGTTATAGATCTGTCTATTATACACTTAAATTCTGTCCATATTTGTATTTTAAGCTCTGTTACTAGGCTGTACAGATTTATGATTGTTATGAATAGGTTCCGGGAGAATTGCACTTAGTTCATTCCAGTAATCCTCATCATCCTGAAGTCTTTTTTGTCTCATGTTAATCTGGCCACTCCAGCTTTGTTGTACTGTTTGTATGACACACGTACTTCATCTTTTTACCTTAGACCTATCTGTACTTATATTTAAAGGCAGCATGTCATTGGGTCTCTCTTTTTCTCCAGTCAAATAATCTCTGACTTTAAATTAGAGTGTGTAGTACATTTATATTTAATGTCCATTATTGATGTCGTTGAAGAGAAGTCTGCAGCTCTTATATTTCTGTTTGTCCCACACAGGTGTTTTAAAATTCCTCTGCTTCTTTCTTATCTTTTTCTAAAATAATTAAATATTTTTTTCAATTCCATTCTCACTTTCCTTCTGCTCTTTTCACTGTGCCTCTCCACATTTTCTTCAGCAGAGCTAGTATGATTTTATAAAGAACAAAAACAAAAATCCTAACACCCCTTGCTTTTATGTATTGTCTCATTACATAAAACCATGTAATCAGTTACTGAGGATGCTAAAAATCCTGACCTACCACCCCATCAAAGTCCTGATCAATAGGGAAATATAATTCTCCCTGACTTCTTCAGAGGCCTTCTAATGCTATGACTCTATCTACTACAAGAATTATGGAAGCTTTTCTTGAAGTTCTCTTTGTTGTGATGTTTACAGAATCTCAATCCCTGGATCTTCATGGCCTCCATCTGAAGAATTCACATTCCTGAACTTCTATTTTGTTTCCTCATCCCTCCTCCAGAAATTTCCTCTCTACTCATACAAGATCACAATCCATTCTCTGAAAATGTGTTTTAAAGGCAAGTTTCAGGCCTGGTTGAACTGAATAAATCTAAGGCTTGCAAGGAGCACTCTCTTGGGGTAGTCTTTTTAATGATGTTGAAAATTACATCAACTGATAAAGCAGTTCCAGCTTTAGGAGTTAGAAAAATTAATTAAGAAGATATGTTATCTAAATTATGGATGTAAATACATTTTGTTTGGGAAAAATTCTAACTTCTAAAGGACAAAAGAATGCCTAGCAGAAAAATAAACACAGTGCCTCACTAAATATGTTCCCCAAACATATTATGACAAAAGAGCTGGAAATATACCAACACCCAGAAAGATGAATGTGATTCCGAGAGCTCTGGGTCTGAGTTGTTAGTGTTAGATATCGTTCCTGATGCTGAAGAAAACAAGCTTTCTCCAGAGAGAGAGAGGCAGTGAGTGTGGGCATGGATGTGTCATGTAGTGCCCAGAGAGACTCTCACTTTTGAAGCTCTGTGACAGGTAAGTTTGTAAAGCCCCTTAAGCTATCTGCAGATTGGGGGTGATGAGAGGATTTATCTCAGAGGGTGAAGAGAATCAAGCTGTAAAATGCATAAAGGCCCTTAGCCAGGGTACTTCTGAGTGCTAAATGCCTCTCTATTATGTATATGAGGGACAGAGCACCATTTAAAATAAATCCCCAGGATATTTATTGCATCCCTCTTTATTTCTACACTTTCTACTTTGGCTAAGAACAAACATTTTTTTTTTTCCAGGTTTTTCACCGTCATGTGGGACATTATCGGCGATGTTAAAATAATAACAATCACGAATTTCTTTAAGGTGGACACATATGAAACCTGAACAAGCACAGTCCAGCAGTAGAAGTGTCCATTAACTCACTTGCTTTGTTTTCACAGTTCAATGAAACATACTGGCTCATTAGAGGCTTCCTTATTGACACGATGCTGGAGAGGTGGAAGGAATATTTTCTTTATCGGCTCTTATTTATTTTTGTTTTGTTGTTTATTTGTTCTGTTTTAGGTTTCTGCCTGTGCCCACATATTCAAACAGCCAACAAAGCTGGGAGACTGGCAGGAAAGTCTGCTACAACATTTGAACAGTTTCAGAGAAATGAGAAGGAAAAAGAGGCAGGAAGCTAATGACCTCAGTTTCTAACAGATTAAACAATGGGTGTTGGGAAGATGTCCAACATGAAAGCTCCCATGTATGAAAATTCAGATAATGAGAAGATGGAGAAAGACCACTGGGCCAGGTGAGATGAGTGAGGTAGGAGTCTGGGAGTCCCCTGGGACAGTTCAGAAGTAACTTTGCAAGCATCCTGCCACTTCTGCAAGGCAGGCCTCACCCCTATACAGAGCTTAAGGCCACGGCTCTAGAAGTGCAAACTGGGGACATTAGGGCACGCTAAATCTTAGGATGAACACAGCAGACTCCTAGGACCTCAGTTTCATTTAGAGATGGGGAGCAGTGTAGTCACAGAGCTAAGTACTTTGATACACTATATACCATGACTTGTGCAACAAGCTTATATGTTGGAAGAGAGAGCAAGTTTTGTACACCTGTTTAAAATCACCCAGGAGTTTTGTGATAAAACGAGATATTTCAATGCTTGTGATCGACCACCATTGTGCCCTTGGCCCCCAGACAGTAATCTACTTTTCCTCCTTTACCATAAGGGAACCTGGAAGGGAAAAGGTGAGACATGTGGCTCCAAAAACACCAGGAAAACCCCCACTCTTTCAGGTATGGTTTTGTGAAACCTTTTGCAGGCTCGCCCCATGAACTATTCAAAGTGCCTCTAACAGGAAAGTCTTTCCTTGGGAAACTGGCGTGCATGAGGATGTGCAGAACCTTCTGGAAGGTTCTAGATCTTGTCCCATTCAGGGAAACTTGACTCCTGCCACTGGCACTCCTGCCCACACTGGCTCCTCGACCTTTAAAGGTGAGCAGGGCAGAAAGGGGCACTAGCCCCAAGGATAGGCTGGACTTCCTCTGCTGTGAAAGACGAGCCACTCAGGGACAGTCTGTACTTTCTCACTTTCCTCTCAGGATCTAAGAAAGCTGGGGAAGGTCCCAAAGATGGGAACAGAAGCCACACATTGCAGATCCCAATGGCCTCAGTGTGACATCTATGCAAATCTTGTTACATCCTAGAAGGAGAATTAAAAGGGAAGATAATAAGTGGGAAGCTTTTAAAATCAGGAACAGGAGACTGGCCTTGCAACACTGTCCTTTGTTTCTGCAAGATCATGGCTACATTGAGCCATTTTCATTAGAATTGCCCATGAAGCCTGTGGAAACATCTGTCGTCTTATGAAAAGGGACAACAGTGTGTGCGTGCAAATATATATCAGCGTGTGTTAAAAGAGGTAAATACTCTGCAGTTGAAAAGCACCCACTGGGAAACCTCAAGTTCTGTCAGTAATTACCGCTCACACCCTGTTAAATAAATAAATGTAATTATGGCCATTTTTTGATAAGAGGGCAGGCACTGCCGATGACTCTGAGCATGTCTGCCTCCATTCTGCTCACTCAGCCCCTCTGTGTCCGGGTTTTGAGGGCAGAAGTCCACGGTGTCCTGCACCGACAGCAGCGGCAACATCTAGACAGATACGGTCACTGGTACCGCCAGAGCCTTGGCAGTGGAAATCGAATTTGAGAGTTAAGATTTCCGACAGAGGCCTCCTTTCCATCTGTTAAGTGTTAAAAAGCAAATGTTTTAAAATTGAGGATATGTTTTAGTCCCGAAAGAATTGGGATCGCAGAAAAACACTTGGTCCCCATCAATTCTCATTTGCTTATCATGTCCCAATGTCATGTTCTCATCACACTGTGTCTGCGTGGACTGGCCAAACTGGACAAGGTGCAGAGATTGGGGCCTGAGAGGGATGAACTCATAAACCTACAATCCCAACACCCACATTCCAGCAGGAAACAGAGAAGAGTGCCCTCTCTGATGCGGATGGGCTGAGAGCAGATGCAGGATGGTAGGGGGATCTGGGGAGTTGGGGTCTCACTTCCTGGTGGGTCTAAAGTGAGGTGCGGTGGTAGCTTCTGCCGTAACTAGACTGACAGTAGTAGTTGGCCTCGACCTCAGGCTGCAGCCCAGAGATGGCCAGGTAGACGCAGTTGGAGGAGCTGTGGATGGAACCAGAGAACTGATCCAGAACCCCAGAGGGCCCTGAGCCACAACTAGGAAGTACAATTGTCCTGAATTGCACAGCTACATGGGCACTGGTGTTACGGTGGTAAGTGGAGGAATCTCTTTTTCCATCACAACCAGCGAACTGTTTGAGGGCTTGATGATTCCATTCCCCCTAGCAGGTTTAGAGGTCGTGATTGTAAACAGAAAACACTTCCACCACAGGCATAGTCACATCCCAATAAATCCACGTCAGCATCACTGTGCTACTGAACAATCATCAGGATGAGAGAATGGCATGAAGACAGTCACCAGACGCCAGGACACATGGACTCTAACGAGCAAGGATTCACATAATAGGAAAGAAACAAGTGTCCTGCTAGAAGGTGACACGCCTCCAATGGATGGACGCTGTTCTGAACTTCAATTTGCGACAAGAGGAATTTGTACAGCAGACACCACCTCAGTCCTGACCACTGAACAGCCAAGGGAGCCATGGATGTAGTGACCCTGAGGAGTCTGAGTGGAGCACAGAGACACCCTGAGGTGATGGGGAGGCCACCAAAAGAAACACATGTCCTGGCCCTAATGACCGAGAGCAGTTGGGAGGCAGAAGCTGTCTCTGAAGGGCTCTGGTCACCATGTCACACAATGGAGTGTCTGCACCTGGACACCAGGGGGTGCTCAGTCCTACTCCTGAAGGTCTAGGGGCTGATCAGAGCTGAGACCAGCTACCTGGCACTGCCTACTGCCCTCTGCTCAGGCCTCACAGCTGTGACCTCCCCACCCCTATTCATTCCTTACACCCTCAGTCAAAGGGACCTGACCCAGGGCCCAGTGAGGAATCAGAAAGCTGGGGGCATCATTTGAAAGAGTGAACTCTCCCTCTGTGAGAGCTTGAAGAGGGGAGGGAGAGACTTGGGGGAAGCTCTGCTTCAGCTGTGGGGACACAGAGGGCAGGACATGTTGATCATCTCCACCATGGCCTGGTCCCCTCTCCTCCTCACACTCCTTACTCACTGCACAGGTTACTTGGATATGGGCACAGGAAAGGGAACCCTGGGAAGACACCTAGATTCCTGCTCCCGACGCTTTTCTCTAGACCCAGCAACACCATCTCTGTGTCTCTCCCTCTACCAGGCTCCTGGGCCCAGTCTGTGCTGACCCAGCCATCCTCAGTGTCTGGGGCCCCATCTCCTGCACTGGAAGGAGATCCAACATTGGGGGTAGACATGTGCAGTGGTTCCAGCAGCTCCCAGGAACAACCCCAAGAACCCTCATCTATGATAGTAACAAATGGCCCTCAGGGGTCCCCAATCAATTCTCTGGCTTCAAGACCATCAGTGGGATTCTGGCTGAGAGTGAGGCTTATTATTACTGCTCATCATGGGACAATAGTCTCAGTGCTCACACAGTGCTCCAGAATTGTGGGGAAGTGAGACAAGAACCTGTTGTTTCCTGTGCAATCTGGGCTTCCCTGAGCAGACTCCACTTCTCTGACCAGACAGTTGCCTTCTTTATGTGTTTGACCTAAATGTGAGGTTTGAGACCTACCACAGGGAAATGTTGTCTAGAGAATGTGTCCGCATCCTTTGAATTCCTCCCCAAGTCTCTCTGTGTTGGAAACAAATTGAGTAATTTTCCCAAGATGAGCAATTTCTGGATACCAGGTGTTGGCTGCCCTAGGGACAGATTCTGTGAAACGTTAGGGTACAACTAGGTACACAGAACCCAGCCCCATCTGAATCAGGAAATATCAGTTGTGTCAAGTACGGAACCCAGTTGCAGGTGCTGCCAGGAATGGGCTCTTCATCCTGCATTTATCATTATAGGAGTTGACCTTCAGGGTCCTCCCTGATTACCTGGCTCATATCTGGCACCACGGGCTCTTTATCCATCACTGGGCTGAGGCCTTAGAAAGATGCGGATACTCAGTGCAGCTCTGTGTCAGCAGCCTCGGTGTTCACACAGAGCTCCAGACCTTTGAGGAACTGAGGCCAGAATCCCTTTTTCATCTGCCAGGAGTGGAAACACCCAGCAGCTCCAGCTCAGGCTGCACCAGTGGCTTCTGCTCCTTCTGATTCTGCGGCTGCCTCCATGGGCCCAGGCTCATCCAGGGTCAGTGCCTGGAAGTGAAGGCTCCTCATCTCCCTTGTGTCCTCACAGTCATCACAGCAGCAAAGGTTCTCAAGGAGACAAAGGCCAGGTCCTCATCAGCTGGGTACACTGAGTCTCCACACTGATGCTCAGGGGCTGAGGTGGGCTTCCAACCGTCATCATCTCAGACCTGAACTGTGACTGCAGATTCTTCCATCTTCATCATTGCTCATTGACCTATTTCCAGAAGTTTTTAGAGTAAGTCGTCCTCTCATGAGTCCTCAATGTGAATGCCTATTTTTTCTGCTCATGGGGAGGTGTCTTCGGTCCCTAGTGCACTCTGTCCCCAGAGTGTCTCAGGCAGCAGCATCTATTTGGGGCTTAGGGAATGGGCATGTGTTCATGCCCATTGATGCAAAGATCTAACTGTCCATCTTTTCTTGTTCAATTGTAATGTGATACTTGCATAATGGGGATGGATAATAATAGAGCTAAAGTCACACTGACCTACTCCTGGTCTCTGTGGAAATGTCCTCTTCCTCATCCCATTAGCTCGGGTGCTGGCTGTAGGACTAAGTCATGTGTGCATGTCAGACTGTGAATTACTGTATCATAAATGTACCTCTCTGTGTCTATTTCTGTGTGTTTTTATTAGAAATTTAAATTTGGTGAAGACTCTTTTAGGGTCCATCGAGATCATATAATCTAACCTCTGATCTATTGATATGATCTGTAACATTAAAGTTTGATTCATATGGAGCCCAACCTGTATACCCGGAATAAATAATTTGTGATATGTTGCATCCACTTAGTAATATGATACTGACATATCTGTTAATTTTGAATAGAACATCTGTATCAATGTTTTGTTGAATTGCTCTGTAATTTCCTTTAATGTATTTTATTTGTCAGGTGTAGACATCACTGTTCTACCCATCTCCTACAAGAATTAAAAAGTATTCCATTTTCTCAATATCGAAATATACTTATGACCTAAATATTTGAAGCCTCTAAAGGTTTGTTATGTCCCATGTTGTCTTATATATTTTTTTGACATGTGGAATAGTCTTATAATGATGTATGATGTTATTTCTAAAGATTTGGTCTCCTTGTTCATTTTTTTAATTGAATCAATTTTTTAATTTTCCTAAGAAAAGTGCACTTTAAATATCTCTAATAATTATTAATAGATTTTTTTAATTTTTCATTTTCTCCAATGCCATTTTTTATTTTGTGTATTTGTATGTAAACCAATTTAAGTAAAATGTAGTAAGTGATTGTTCTATTCTCTCATTTCTAAATGTAATTTAGATGTAACAACGAGATCTACTTTTTGAACTATCTCCCTCATTTATCGTTGCATTTACTATGAAGGAAAGGTGGCTCTCATTTATCTTTTTCTTCACCCATCTCTGGAAGAATTTACAATTTCTCTCTCTTGGTTGCTCTTCTCTTTATCATATGGAAAATGCTCTACATGTATTTCATCAAATAAGTATAAAGAGATTTTAAAAATGCACAAACCAGCACAGTCGCACTGAGCCCGGATGTGACAGCCTTTCCTCTACTTGCTTGTATGTGGCCTCAAAGTTGACAACACCCAGATGCTCCCTCTGGTGAAGTCTCCTGGCTCAGAGCCTCCACGTGGGCCCAAGGAAGACCCTGTTCTCCCTCCAGGGCAACAGCAGTGAGCAGCAGGGCAGGCCTGGCTGACGCCATTCCGGGAAATGTCCATCTAGGAGAAAAATTCAGCATCAAAGACAGGGGTGGGGTGGGGCACAAAACTGAAGAAACTGCATCTGTGGGGTTGGAATATTGAGCTTTGTTATCCATTGATCCCAGAATCCCAGAGACGCCATGAGTTACTATAGGTTAAACCTCATCCTGGTGCTCACCTGGGTGAAAGGTGAACCAGTCCATGAGACAAAACTGGCACCTCCATCAACTGCAGCCCTGTGCCAGCCCTACCTGGAGTCCCCTGGCCCTGCTACCTAAATGAAGGAGACCCGTCTGTGACTGATCAGACTCCAGAGCCATCCCTGAACATGATCATCAGTGGGTAGGTTACTGCAGGTGAGAAAATCGTGCACGCTGTGTGGCTGGGACCCCTGAACAGTCCTCAGGTTCCTTAGGCACCTGCAGAAACTCCCTGATGGCTTCTGAATCCTTCATCCCACATCTAAAACCTCAATGGGGGCCCTGGGAACCCTGAATTTATCTTGTAAAAGTCCCCTCCCCTGCCATCCTCATCACCCATCAGGCTAATGTCTCTGCCCTGGATCCTCTCCCTGGAACTCCAGGGATATCGCCTCACCATTGGGCACCCTGATATCTAGGCGGGGTGACAGGGCAGGCTGAGATCAGGCCTTGCAGAGTGACTGTTCTGTCCCCTGTTGTAGAAGGAGCAGCCATCACAGTGAGAGGCCTGGCACCCGCATTTACACTCAGCACATTCAGCTGCACAGTGAAGGGGCCCCTGAAACTCCTTAGGTGGCACATCCACTCCTCTGATACCCAAGGACTTCCCTCTCCTGTTATGAACCTATGGGCCTTCATTAACACAGCCCAAAAAGAAAAAAAAAAGGGAAAGAAAAGGAGAGATGCCCTGAAGAAACAGTCCAGTCTCTGAAGTGTCACCAGGTGGGGTGGATGGGTCAGTTGCATCAAGGAGGGAAGCCTCTCTTCTCTTGTCTCTCAGATAATTCCTGACAGGTCTTAAAACTCCATGGATGTTTTGGACACAATGCTTTTGAAGGCCATGGAGGGGCTAGCGGCCTCTTTATCTGTACACTGTGGAGGGAACACCCAGCACATCACACACCTCCCTTCTCCATGGCACAAGTCCTCTCGCCTGCACCTGCTGTGCACACAGGGCGGCACGGATTTCTGGCAGAGCTCCCACCACAGCTTGCCAGGACTCGCCCGTTGCCGGTCTCCTGCTCCATCATGCTGGACTCCCTGGAGGTCCGGGAATTCCTGCTTCATGTAAAGCACAGGGACTATGTTGTGGTTCCCCACATGCTTGACCCTTGCACAGTGAATAGCGACCCCGTGGATGAGTGACACATGCAGGGCAGTAGCTCAGAGCATCAGAATTGGCTCTTCTCCTTGGGAGCCTGAAAGCTGGGCCATGAATCTGAGTTCCTCGGTGTTTCCACCTGATGAACTGGAAGAATAAACATCTTGCAAGTGGCGCTGGGTTGTGGGTTCTCTGAGTTAATGGGTAGAAAGTGTGCTGTTGTGATGGAAGTTATTTTAGCAGGTTCACACTGACATCTGTGTCGTGTAAGTGGAAAATAACTCCTGGAGAACACACCGTCTCACATAAGCACCTCATAAGTGCACACTTACAATCACACCACACAGAATTACACAACACACCTCCACCTCAAGCACACAGCCCTATGTCACCGAGAGGGAGCTCAGTCACTTCCAGGGGCTATACAAACATATTTTTCCTAATCTGGAGAATTAGTTCTTTTTCCTACGAAAGGCACAATTCCCATTCCCTCCAGGAACCTGGAATCCTGTTGGAGCTCAGACTGTAGCAGCAGGGGTGCTCACCTGTCTCATCTGCATGTCTCCCTCGGCCAGTGAGGAAGTCCAGAATGTGCTCTGTGTCCTATCACTCTGAGACCAACTGCGATCACAGAAGAGAACACCGTGAGGGTCACATCAGGCCACACTTTTTGGAAAGTAGAATATGAAAAGAGAAAACTAGATATTTCGAGAAGAAAAATAATCACCCATTTTTCAGAAGATTCACGTGAATCTATCTCGAGAGCAGCAACTCATATTCCCATCTCCCAGGACTCCAGCTACGAAGCTAAGAGCTTTCAACTTCTCCCACATTTTAATCTCTTGGCTCACAGGTGACAGTTACAACAGAAGGCCAGATGCCCCTCAGCACATAACC
Source organism: Cynopterus sphinx (assembly GCA_030015415.1). Lineage (NCBI taxonomy): Eukaryota > Metazoa > Chordata > Mammalia > Chiroptera > Pteropodidae > Cynopterus > Cynopterus sphinx. Next base: position 34,165,877 of record CM057390.1, on the reverse strand, counting down.
ACTGCCATCAGTCATCATAGAATTTTCAGAATGACCTCATGGGGTCCAACTGCTGTTATGTAGAAAATTGTCTTTATAATGCATATAAATCTCTCATTTAAGAAGAGTTTTGTATCTATATCTAAAATTTACTGATCATATCTCTGAATGTCACTGTTTGCTTGAAAGGCTGGATCTTCATTGAGTAATCAACCCCAAAAAATCAATCTACTTTTGCCAGTGCATTGCTGTAGGGGGCAGGTTCAGGGATAAATGTGACTGAAGGCAGGGTCGGCAGTGAGATTTTAGACATGACATTCCAGGTACAATTGAGAAGAGAAAATTTTCATTATTTAGAACTTATCAATATTAAAGTGCTTGATTCTATTAAAAACTCTGTCAAGAGAAAGGAATGACAGTGCCAAACTCTGTAACCTTCAACAGGTATATGTGGCACTGTGTATGAAATGGGACGATAGTTCTCCTCTGTCCAGAAAAGTCCTGGGCCCAGGAAACTGGATCAGTTGGTGGAGAGACCAGGGCCATGGGGTCCTGGTGACTCAGGCAGGGAGATCAAGGGCCCCGCCTGTAAAAGGTAAGATGGAGTGGGACAGGGACCAAGTGACCCACACTCTGCTCTTGTGAGGAGCCCTGTCATTGGTGGCAGAATACAGATCCACATTCTTTGCTTGTTGTGTCCAGAGTTCTGTTAGTCGGCCATCCTGTTCCTGCTATCCTGCTAGTCCTCAAAGAATGCCTTCCTTTTCCACCAGGGACACAGCTTGGTCCTTTGTTACCATTTCCTTCCGGTTTGGGACATTTTCCCCTTGGGTCTGGCCTCAGGGCTGTGTCTCCCAGCACTGCCCTAAGAGGCTGTAGGTCCTCCCGTCCCTGAGGAGGGACGTCTCCAGGGGAAGCTGGACAATCTGGGCCACATGGTCACCTCTGCCTGAAGAACCTCATTCTGATGACATGGTCACACAAGGTCTCCCCCCACCAGGAGTGACGAGGGACCACAGGGAAGTTCCTGGACAGAGCCCCTCATTCATTCACAGAAGGCTTGGGGACATAGGAGTAAACAAAGCTTCAGTGGCTCCCAAATAATGCTGCTGCAGTCGAGTCGGCTCTGCCCTCATTTTCTCTGTGGACTCGGGATATGTGCTCTGAGAGGGACGGCTGTCCACATGATTTCTGAGCAGATCTCCTAACCAGGGTGATCCCTGGGGTCAGTGTGGTCATAGCTCCAGTACTCAGAGCCTTGGATCTATCAGGGGCCGCGGTCGGGTTGTCCTGAACAGTAAAGGGTCTGGACTCTCCAAGACTGAACATTGCTCAGGACTTGGCTTTGAACGAATTTATTTACAACCGACAACTATTATAAATATCTTATTTTTTAAAAATTTGTACACTTTTTCCTTATAGCTCCATCTCTGCTTGTTGTTACTGGCCCCTGAAGTTCTTCTATGAGAGGAGAACTAAAGAGTAGAACAGGAGCACCCATGGGGACAGGTGCAGGGTTGGGTGTGGTGGGGGGATTGGGCCATTGAGGCCTAACCAATAAAATGGCATCTCATTTAGAATTTGCTACCTAAGAAGGGTCTGAGAAGGGTGAGTGGGGATTGGATGTTCTACTAGGAGCATATATTAACATTGGAATAGAGGTCTCAGATAAACCAGAAAACTTGTAACTTCCTATGCTTTGGGTTGTCGGGTGGGAAAGAGTTCCAGGAGGAGCCTGCTGACATGAGATGAGCTGGGATAGCTGGAGGGGCAGGTGGAAGCTTGATCAACATGAAGATATTGGGTTTTGCTCAGTGGCCCTGCAGATGATGCTTGGAAGTGAAGTGATGGTAAATGGAAGGGAGACATTGACAGGGAGGCGTGTAGAGGACACTGTCATAATCCAGGGCAGGATGATGGAGGTGGGGCCTAGGCCACACAGAGCAGAAATGAGAGAAGAGAGCAGAGGCAGATATGATTTTGTTCTAGAATATGTAGGATGAGGTTTGCTGCATGTTCGGTCAGGTATGTGTGTGTCTCTCAGGTGCCTCCAGGTTTATGACTGGGTCGGGGTGTATGATCACAATGCACTAACTAACTCTGTCATAGTGTCTTCACAATGCTTCACCCATTTGTTGTGGAGGATCGATTTTTTTTTCTTTTATATTGAGTCTTGATATTAATGAGTTATTTCTTGTAAAATGTATTTTTTATGGTTTTTGGTTATGTTTTATAGGACATTTTTGTTTCTAAAATACTTTTTACTAGGTACATTATTTAAAAGGTCGAAGGAGCAAAAGATGACCTCATGCTCAAGATGCCATGTGTGTGAAGTGAGGAGTAAGGAGTGAGGTGTGGGGACTCCTGCTGTGTAATCAAAAGCCTCTGCCTTGTGTGGGGTGGATGGTGTGTCAGATAGTGCTGATGATGTCCATTTTGTCACTTTGTCTCTCTGATCAGCCTCAGGTCCCCCAGCCCAGGCATAAGTGGATCAGGACTCTGAGATAGCAGGGGGCGCTTTGGGCCTGTCCCTGAAGGTCTGTTGAGGACCTCAGCTGGGAAACCAGCCTGGGGCTCTGCCTAGTCCCTCTGCTCTGTGCTCACTGGGATCAGCAGCTGAAAGGCTGAGAGCCCCAGGAGAGTGTCCCCCAGCCCCACTCTCTACTCTGCCTTCACCAAATTTAGCCCCAGAGACACCAGGGAATGGAACCATTGGTATGAGGGGTTTCTCTCTGCCCTACATGAGGGGAGAAGAGAAGAGGGACTTTGTGCAATTTTCTTGCTTGTGGAGTTCAGAAGCAGAGTCTGGGGCATCTACACTATGGCCGTGACCCCTATCCTCCTCACCCTCTTTGCTCACTGCTCAGGTGACAGTTGGGGGCTACGTGTTTTCTCACTTTATCAGCACATGCTATGCACAGTGGACCCTGTCTCATTCTCCGCATCATCGCTCCTCTGTTCCAGGGACCTAGGTGCTGTCTGGCCTGAGGTAGGAAGCCTCGGTATCTGGGTCTGTGGTACAGAATGTCACCTTGTCCTGCACCAGAAACAGAAACAACTTTGGAAGCTATGGTGCAGGCTGGTACCAGCAGATTCCTGGTGCTCCCCCCAAACCATGATGCTTGGGAGTTCCCAGCCCTCAGGGGTCCCAGATCAGTTCTCTGGCTCCAGCTCTGGCAACATGGCCTATCTGAGCATTGCGGGCCTCTAGCCAGAGGATGAGGCTGATTATTACTGTTCAACTTGGGACAATAGAATCAGCAATGACACAGTGCTCCAGCCCCGTGGGGATCTGAGACAAAAACCTGCCCTTGTTTTTCTGATTAATCCCCTGACTGCCTCTGACAAATAAAGACGGTGACTGTGTCCAGATCTATAGTGTCCCTGTCTGATCTCTGAGCACAGACACACTTTAAAGGGTCAGTGAGAGTTGATCCCTATCATAGTTTATTTCAAATACACACACACACACACACACACATATATTTGTTATATATATATATATATATATATATATATATATATATATATATATATGCTTATGAGCAGTAATTTGCATACCATAAATTGCATCCATTTAAAGTGTAAAAGTTAGTGTTTAAAATATTCACAAGGCTGGGAAACCATCCCCCAAATCTAATTTTAGAACATTTCTATTATCCCTCAGAGGAAGTCTCCACACATCTGCATCACGCCTCATCAAATTTCTACTCTACCCTTGGTAACAACCTGATCCAATTTCTGTCTCAATAGATTTGCCTATTCTGGTCATTTCATGTAGATGGAACCAGAGAATGGGTGGATTTTTGTGTTCTCAGAAACAGTGGAATGGGCAGTGTGAGGTCACCATCACATTGCAGTGACCACAGCACAGGAAAGTCCTGTGGCACCTGCCTGGGATGTGCACGGCAGCCGTGGGACCCAAACGTTTTCCTGGGATTGATTCTGAGTCTCCATTCTGACTACGTCTCTCCTTCAGTCACCAGGTCAGTGAAACAGTAGGCCCAGCCTGTGTCATCTGATGCCTCAGCAGAGGCCTCTCCACTGGGGACAAGAGCATACATGGTGCTTAAGCTGAGCCCCTTCTTCCCCGACCCCACACAGTGTCACCACATGGAATCCTCACAGCCACCTGCCAAGACATGCCTGAGGACATTGGAAGACGAAATAAAAATTCTACCCAAAGCAGGAAAACAGAAAACTTGAATAAAGGTGGAAATAGATGCATTGAGAAAGTGGATATATTGATATAAAAAAAAATCTGAAAACTATGAGTATTTAAGTTATCAATATTATACATTTAATTTTACAAATACTACACATAATTAATAGAAAATGTGAATATGTTTTATATTTATATAAAAACTGTTAAGTTCAAGAATCATCTTAAACATTTTCAAATAAAAAGGCATGAGAAATACAGATTCACAATTAAGAAAAATTTTTTAAAAACAATTGAAAGATGATGAGGCTGTTGCAGAAACATACAGTACAAAATCAATGTACAGTGTATCAGAATCACATTCACTAGGAGTCAGCCCATGAGTGTGTGGCTAGAGACTGGGACCTGCTGAGCTGCACAAAGCAGCTGGGGTCTCAGGGCTCTGGGCCATGGGGAGGGGTGCGTCCTGACAACAGGAGGGGGCGCTGTGGGACTGCCCTGTGGTCCCTCCACAACTGCTCAGTGAGGATCCTTCACTCAGTGGAGCCTCGGCCTTGGACCTGTGCTCTGCTCCCTGATGGGACTCAGCAGGTGTGTCGTCTATGGCCTGGCAGGGTCCCCTGAGTAGGGACTTTTGTGTGGTGTCAGCAGGTGCTTCCTCCCAGGCTCTCCCAGAGGGTGAAGTCAACTTCCATCCTCCTCAGTCTGGCTGTGAGCTGAGCTCCAGCACCAGGGCTCAGGGAGGGGCTGGGTGGTCACTGGATGGACACACATTTGAATGGACAGCCCCTCCTCTGGCGGAGGGTGGAGAAGAAAAGGAAGCCTGGGGCAGCCCAGCTCCACTGTGGGCTTAGGGGCTGTGTGCACCATGGCTTGGACCCCCTTGCCCCTCCTGCTTTTCTCTCAGTGCACAGGTAGGGACAGGTAAATACAGAGGAGTCCCCAGCTTGCTTCTGTCATTTCTTTTACAAAAAAACTTTGTGCCATTCCCTGACCTATGACCCATGGTTGTCTGGGTTTGCAGGTTGCTTCTCTCAGGCTGTGCTGAGTCAGCTGCCTTCACTGTCCACATCTCTGGGATCAACTGCCTGACTCACCTGCACTCTGATCACTGGCTTCGATGTTGGCAACTATGTCATAAGGTGGTACCAGCAGAAGCCAGGAGCCCACCCCAGTATCTCCTGGCCTCTAAGTCAGACTCCAATAAGCACCAGGGCTCCAGGGCCCCCAGTCGCTTCTCTGGATCCAAAGATGCCTGGGCCAATGCAGGGCTTCTGCTCATCTCTGGGCTCCAGCCTGAGGACAAGGCTGCCTATTACTGTGCTACATGACACGACAACATTAAAAGTTACAACATGCTGTAGAGTCATAGGGAAATGACACTGAAACCTCTCTGTACCCTCCCTGCCTTACTTAGTCATTCCTGCAGTGCCTGGGGCCTTGTCTAACTCACAGGTGACAGCTGTTGTCACTTCGTCATTCAGCTTCATTTTCCCTTGAACCCATACATGTGCAGATGTCTTCTCATTTTCCTGAGTTAAACAGTTCATTTGATCCACTGCTAATATCTTCTCAATCTGATCATGTATACAAAGGCATAGATCAGGTCTTCAGGCTACGTACCCTCTTAATGGGTTCATAACTGAGGACGGAGGTTGTTGATCTCTCCCACGCCCAGCCCAGGGTCTAGGCCTGACTCAGATCTGTGGGTCATCTGAGAGCTTCTAGTTGTTCACTGGGTCCAGCATGCCAGGCTGTTCTCCCAGAGACCAACTCCGAGAGTGAAGTCATCTTCCCTCCACACATTATCATGCGGCCTGTCTCTGGGGACTGATCTTTGCCTCCTGAGGCTCAGAGGAAGCAGGTCTCTATGGCTTCAGGAATGCTGAGCCAACGGACTCTTCTTCATAGTGAGATGTGACTGGCTGTGATTTCCCTGTGACCATCGGGACATCATGATCAGGCTCCCTCAGCACTGAGGCTGGTTCTCTAGGAGCCACCTCCTTATCATCATCCTTGGTGATCTTAGGCTCATGCCACATTGTCCTTGAGGCTTGGACCACTCAGGATTTAGAGACACTCAGATGGAGAACATCCGTCCCACAAAAGCACTGGAGGAGAATCACAGCATCGTCTCCATCCTAGGGTCTAAGTAACCCAACTCCAGGGACACTCCATGCCTGGCCCACAGTGCTCCTGTCCTCACCCTTATCTCTGCACAGAGAGGGGCTGAGGTGTTTCTGAAAGCATGGCATCAGAAGCACTGTCCTTGTTTCCCTTTTCCATCCCCTAGCACTGGGTGGGCCCTTTGTTCTGCCATTGAATTCCATTTAGGAGAAAGCAGCCATCTGTAGGTGATGCTAAATTCTCTCTCAGGGTGACCTGGCCTGAGGTGGCCTGGACAGCCATCTGTGCCTCCTGCAGTGACCTAACTCCCCCAAGCCTCCAGGTGCCATGAACACGATTCCTCTCACAGCTGTGCTTCTCTCCTGAGTCACTGCTGACACTCTTGTCACAGTCCCCTGCATAGTCTCTCACCCACTTCCTTATCACAGACTGAGTGTCTCAGCTGGGGCCGCTTCTCCAGCAGCATGACCCCAGATCCATCCCGCTGTCCCTGGCCAAGCCCACATCCACTTCTCATGAGGCTCAGGAGAGGGTCAAATTATTGTGGATGTGCTGGGCCTATTTCTCTAAATTTCTTCAATTCACTTGATGGGTGGGGACACCACCTGGAGGTGGTGCAAATGAGAAGAGCCATCCCCCCGCCAAATCTATGGTTTTGTAAGTTTGAAACAGCTGACTTTTTGTGCAGGGGAGACCACTTGAGTGGTTCACCTGTTGTGGATGAACATGACTCCAAGTGGTTCATTCCATTTTAGGTTCCCGACACCTGTGCACAGGAACGCTCTAGGCAATCCACTCGTCCCAATGCTCACCACCTAAATTAGAGGCTGATCTCCCAGATTTGGCATAAGCAAAATTGTCTTTTATCATCTTCTATTAAAGTTTACTCCATTACATTTTTTAAATTATATCTACTTTCATAGTGAATATTCAATAAATATTCTTTGTTTTAGGGTTTATTCTTAATGGTCTTTGGACCTCACTTTTATATAAAAATGAGGAGCTCCAACACCAGAGGGCCACCCAGAATCATATCATCAGAACAGAAGACGCTCCTGTCACCCTGGCACTCAGAGCTCTGTGCCAGAAACTGATGGTAGAGACATTTTCTTTTTTTATATTATTATTGCTATTATTACATCATTCTTCTTATAGAAATAAGGCAATCCAAATGTTAGGTAAATTACCTAAACTTTTCCAGTTAGTAGCAGGAACAGAACACAGTGTTGAATCCACATCATTGGTTTTAAACCTTCAAAGTGTATTAGTGCACTTTCTCTAACTTGAAGCTAAAGAAATAATAGCACAAAATTCATTACTCTATATAGTCCCTGTTTTCTGAAAATTTTGCAATCTAAGGCTCTGATTGTCACTGTTGGTATAGGTAAAGCATGTACACAAACTCTAGAAACGCTAAGAATAATAGATGAAGAAAGTAAGCAATAAAACAGGTAAATCTAAATGCCAAAATAAAATATTAGTAGAAATTATAAGCTACATATATTATAGCATTATTAGTCATATGATGTATCCTCACCTTCTATGACGCAGTAGAATCTCAAATAAGATTCAAAGTTTAGATTTAATTTATGAGAAGTTCAAAGTGTTAAAGAGAAGCAAATTGGGGAAAGCAGGCCTGTACTCCCAGGCTAGGTGTTTGTGGCCCCGGGTAAGTTAAAGCCAGTCGAGGCCTTGGTTTCTTCATCTATAAAATAAGATTTTAACTAGAGAAACATTATCTCTTCTTAAGTAAGCATTTTGTGATATGACTTTTCTCAGAGGTTCAGTGAATGCTTCAAAGAATGTATCAGGAATTCAGCAGAGAATTGGCCACTAATAGTTCAAGTCCTGACTCTTGAATGCTATCATTTTCAACTGTTGGACCATACTAAACTCCCCAAGCCTCAGTTTTCTCAACCATTACATTGAGATGGCATTCATACTCCCCTTGAGTTTTCTTTGATGATTAAATGAGATAATACATGCAACATTTCCAGAAAGATACTGACAATAAAATAACACTTATCATTTGTTACAAGACAATATTATCTTTCAGAAATTTGCTTATGATTTTTGCTTAAGGAAGGGTGTAATTTTATAGATGTATTCATGGTAAATCTACAATAATATAGGATGAAACCTTATCTCATCTTATTCCTTGTTCTTGGAACATCCATCCAGCCAAGCTACTCTAGATCCCTCTTTTCCTTCATTCGGATCTTTTTATAGTGTCACTAAACTTGTGGCTTTTCTGGTAGTTGAAATAAATACAAAAGGTGATCTCTTCCTCTGCCAGTTTTGCTCTGTACATTCTAAAATATATTTACTCTCTTTTCAGTATATTTGCTGGTTTTGTGTTGGAGTTACCCTCTACAATTCTTTTCCTTTTTAAAGTTTATTTGTTGAAATTTCATGGTTATTTTAAAGTTTTCATGTAAATCTACTTTTTATACTTAGCTACTTCGACCTTCCTGGAGTTTTCTTTTTCTTTGGTTTCTGTGATATTGGACTCCCTCGATTCTCTTATCTCTCAGATTTTTGTTCACCCTTTCATACTTGCTTTATTTTCCTCTTCCTAACTTTTGAATGTACGCCTCCCTTCATTGAAAGCACTTTTAATTTCAAGACTAGAAATGTCACCTTTAGCTAGTTAATGCCAAAACCTATGCCTCTAGACCTCAACTCATTTTGGAACTTAAGCCCTGCATTTCCAAAAGCATGTGAAACATTTTTCCATAGATGTCATGGAAGTCTTTCAAGCATTTCAAACTCAATCAATCCAAATAGGACTCGGGATATTTTCTAATCCACCCTCTACCTCAATTATAACACTATACCCTAATTTTAAATGTTATTAATGACATTTGTTTTCAACTCTCTCCTTCAAACTCTGGCTTCTTAGTTTCTCCCTGCTTCATTCCCATCCTCTAGGCCAAGTAAGTTTCAAATTCTGCTAAATTCTTTACTTGCAAAGTCTCTCAAATTTCCCTGCCCTTTCCATGCTTATGGTGCTTGTGTTTGGACTCTCACTCACTTTTAACAGAATAATTGATTGGTAACTGAAATTGCTCTTCCTGAATTTTGTCCTATGCCACACTGACAAACTATTCCATTTACTGACTTCATTTTATTTAGAATATAATAAAAATGTAGCAACCTAGTTTACAAATGGCTTTCATTATCTCCTCCTAGAATATCTTGATAACTTTTAAACACACTGACAAACACCTGTCTTTCCATTTTTGTTACTCTGTAGCTACAGCTAGAGACATTCACAGTTCATTTCATGTTTATACATTTAACTAGATATTCTTTTCTTCTCCTTCTCCTTCTCCTTCTCCTTCTCCTTCTCCTTCTCCTTCTCCTTCTCCTTCTCCTTCTCCTTCTCCTTCTCCTTCTCCTTCTCCTTCTCCTTCTCCTTCTCCTTCTCCTTCTCCTTCTCCTTCTCCTTCTCCTTCTCCTTCTCCTTCTCCTTCTCCTTCTCCTTCTCCTTCTCCTTCTCCTTCTCCTTCTCCTTCTCCTTCTCCTTCTCCTTCTCCTTCTCCTTCTTCTTCTTCTTCTTCTTCTTCTTCTTCTTCTTCTTCTTCTTTTTTTGTAAGAACAAAAGACAGTCCTGTCACCCTGGCACTTAGACCTCTATACCAGGAACTGAGGGAGGAGATGGATTTTCTATTGTCTGAAAACACTGTGCCTGCAGCTAAAGATTATGATTAAATCAACCGTGTTCACCCACAAATTACTGTCATCAGTATGAACTTGTGTCATAATGACACAGTCTCAGCTGGTACATTAACACTCATGCTGGATTAGACAGTTTTCTCCTTCTGTGAACCAGAGGACTAAACAGAAGGTCACAGCTACTGCAGACTCTTACTGCCAACACCCCTCACACAGTTGGTCCTTTTCTCTCCTCTGCTGCTGCCTCCCTCCCCTGCCTGATCTCCTCCTCTGGCTCTTCAAGACGTAACTCGTGTCTACGTTAGGTTTTCAGAGAAAACGAACAAGTCCTTGCTGTAGATTCCACACCCCAGGGCTCCATCTCTCAGGAGGACGATTACCAGAAATGGAACACCATGGAAAAACCTCATGGTCTCAATTCTGGTCTCATGGCCATGCTCTGCGTTCCTGCCCCCAACACTTGGTCAAATTGTTTAAAATGAAAAGGAAGTTATTTTTTTTTTCCCAGAAAATGATGCATTCATCCAGCCTCTAGGTATTTGCAAAGAAAAAGGATCGGCTGTGTGTTTCAGAATATGTCATTGTTTCTCTCACATCCCAGAATCTCTGTTTCCTAAGAAACTTCGGGACAGTGTATTTAACATGAAATCATTTCCCTCAGGTCTCTGAATTCTATGCATTATCCTTTTATGCACAAAAAGTGAGCACTGTCTCCTGGTCACCCCAAGATAGACATGGGATCCACAGAAGGTTCGTGGGGCATAGCTGTGGTGTCAGGAGCAGGAAGCGGGGTCTTGTGATCGCCTCCTGCTCTGTGTTTCCTGAGACCAGAAGGCCCCACAGGATTAAAAAGGACAGATTTCCACCACTCCAAAGACCCTGAACTTCTCATTTAGTGAATTGTTATCAGATCTGCTCAGAAATGAGTCCTCACTGTCTTACGTACATCCTGCTTCCAGAAAAGTGCTTCTGAGACACTTGTTGTTTACATGAAAGATCCAGGGCCCTGAAAATTTTTGCAGATAATCAGCTTCCAGTTTCCAGAAGAAGAAGGTGTGACAGTACCAGCTATGATCAGGATGCTCTCCATGGGTTTTCACTGGGCAGGACCAGTCCCATGATGCAACACTCATGACTAAATAATATGAATGAATGAATGAATGAATAAATAAACAAATAAGCAAGTGATTTTAGGGGAAAGTTTATATGCTGTTAGTTACCTGCGAACAGAAGGTGTTTCTTCCCCATGGCTTTTCAAGTCATATTTCTTAACAGAATTTCCATCATCTTTCTCATTGCAATGAAAACAGATTTTTTAAAAAGATACACTTCTGATTGTACTTTCATCTTCAAAATGACATTGTCAGTGATTTTTAAAATCTATTTTAATTAGGAGAATTTTATGTAAAATGACATACATCCTATTTTAATGCACAGGTAGGCACAAATTGACTAGTATATGAATTCTTTAATCAATATCTACCAGAGGAATTTGAAATTTTAAGTCATTTTATACTAGAACTTTCTGCATATTTGTCCTTATTGGACTTAGTTAGGTAAGTGTCACAAACAATATCATTAAACCAGGGCCCCTGAAAACTTGTGACAGGCTCCTAGGTAGGAATCTCTGTTCCCAAGACTTGGAGAACTTGTTGAGTGGGAGGAAATATGGACAACAAGGACTTACACAGCATCTCCCTTGCGGGATGCATGGAAGGAAGTCCTCCCTAACCCTCCCAGCCCTGAAGAGAAGAGTCCCTGCTCCTCAGGGCGATGGATGATCTGCAGGCCAGAGAGCTCTGGGCACATGAAAAGGGGACACACAGTGATGGAACCTGAATCCTGCACAGAAGGGGACATGCATCTGTGGGGACAGTCACTGCTCTAGACTTGATCCTGATCTGAGAGGATTTTGTATGAGACGCCACCTCAGTTGTGACCACTGAATAGTCAAGGGAGCCAGGGAAAGACCCCCTGAGGTGTCTATGTGTAGCTTAAAGATGCCCTGAAGTGATGCAGAGGCCACATGAGGGGACACAGGTCCTGGACCTATTAAAGGGCAGTGAACAGATTAGTAGGGAAATGAGTTATTTCTGATGGGCTCTGGTTACCATGTCACACAATGATGTGTCTGCACCTGGACACCAGCGGGCACACAGGACCTGTTCTTGATGTCAGGGTGATCAGAGCTGGGACAAGCCACCAGGCATTGTCTGGTGCCCTCAGCTCAGGGCTCACAGCTGTGACCTCCCAAACCCACACAGAGCCAACCCTTCTTGTCACGTGCTTCTATCTGGGCTTTGAATTCAAAAGCAACATGCGGAGATGAGTAGCAATGGGCAGACCAGCAACAACCATTAAAAATTAACAAGGGAACTTTAAGTACAATTAGTAATAGCATCAAAATTAAAAATATGTAAAGATAAATGTGACAAAAAATGAAATTCTAAAAAAATGAAATGTAGAAAACATTCCTGAGATAAATGAGAGCTAAGAAAAATGGACACATGTATTTAGTTTATAATGAGAACATCAATATCAATTATTCCCAGATTTATTTAACCTTCATTGTGACAATTGGAGTGACGTACAGTTGCAATGACAGATTGGGTAAGAAATCTCCACAAAAGAGTGGAAAGTGTAAGATCAAATGTAAATGACGTTAGAGGCCTGGGGCACCAGTGCTCTGCTTCCACGTGACTTGCCTGTATCTGAAGAAGTGGCGGCATAGGGAGTTGACACGGGGTTGGGCAAAGCAGATGAAGGGGTCGGAACACAGACCGTTCCTGCCTCCCAGGCTCCTGCACTGAAGGATGCGCAAGAAGCCCCATGTCTCAGACCATGCTCTGCTCTGTGAGATGCTGGGTGAGGTCGCAGGTCCATGAGGAATTCCCAGCACAGAGCTGGCCTGGCGCATGCACTGGCACCTGAACCTCAGGTGTAAAGTCAGGGAGAAGGGGGTCAGGCAGGAGGGGGTGTGAGGATTGGGAGCCCAAGGACAGTGACCCTGTTTTCAGGACCTGACAGGATAAAGGGGAGTCTCCACCACTTCTGGGCAAACCCTGTCCTGCTCCATGGAAAGTGGGTGACATCAGTTCATGGATGTGACTTTCTCACAGCTGACACCATTCAGGGCCATGGGGACTCATAAGGGTGGTTTTACTGTTCCAAAAGGACTATGGGGAACTACTTTCCCTTCATGCCACTTTAGAGCTTTTCATGAAACACAGAGTTACAGGTAGGTCTTTGGAATATCCGTGACATGAACCCCGATAGATTCACGAGGTGACTTTACCCCAATTGTGCTGAGAAAGCCATGTGAGGGAAACAGCTGGAACACTGGGGTCTCTGTGAGACTAGTACAAGGACGCCCAGGCTGAGTCCCAATTTGTGACCCAGGACAGCAGTGCTGGTCCTTCCAGGAGTTCCAGCCTAATTCTCCTGATCCAGTTTGTCAATAGACTCCAGCCTACGGATGAGGCTGACGGTCACTGTTTCAAAGCTGAACACAACCCAACTCCCCAAAGAGCTCCCACTCACAGGACATGTGAGAACATCTGCCCTCCACTCCCCTGTCTGCCAATCACTTTTCTGTCCTGTCCTGTGACCAACACAGCTCAGGTTTGGATTTCTAGTGTCACTTGAACTGTTACGGAACTAGGGGGCTTCATGCTTTCTGTCTGTATTTATGAGGTCAATAAAAGCATCTCATTTTAAAGATATGGGTCTCCAATATCAAACAGAACTCCATTTTCCCCCCAGAATTACAATACCTCACAGTCGCTGGCTGTGGATGATGTGTGACCTGGGGGAACCACCTGGCTCTCTGCCCAGCCCCAGAAAGTCCCCCAGTACCAGCCTGGCCTTTGCTGATACTTTGCTGAGCTCTGAAATCTAAAGATACTGAGTTTCAATTCTACTCTTGATTGTAGAGCTTTGAGGAGCTCCTGACATCCAGGTCCTGATCAAAGCCTCCCCATTGAGGAGACCTGAATGGATCTGAATGAAAGAAATCACACAAATGCAAGTAAGCAGAGTCTGGGGTGTCTCTATTATGTCTTGGGCTCCCTGCTCCTCAATCTTTCCACTCAGTGCACAGGCGGTGCCAGCATGGAATTCTGGGAGGGCCCCTTTTACTCCTGGGACAGTGACCTCTCCCTCCTTGGGAATGGGGTTCAACCTGTTCTCACTATTCTCTGGGTCACTCCTCCTTGCATGTTCTTGGGCAAGGTTGTGCTGAGTGATGAGTGATGGGTTTAGTGTAATAACATGTTTGATTTCCTAGGACAGAGGTCCAGAACCCCACTGACACCTGAATTTGTCTCTGGATACCAGAAGGAAGAGCTTTCTTCCTGAATTTCTGAAATGCACCTGACCTAGGTATCCGTGAGAGAGAAATGATGGCAGAGCCACTAGGAGTCCAAATTTGTCACACAGTCTCTAACTTTTACCTTTCAGTTTCTGACACCATATACGAGACTTCCCTCTGTTCATAGCACCTCAGAGGAGTAGGGACATCCAAACCTGTTGCTATCCTCCTTCAGTATCTGCCCACAGTCAGCTGTCTCACTCTGAGCCTTCCCCCCTGACCAGGGTACCATCCCGAGTCACCAGTGATCTGGGTGACTCCCAAGCCAACTCACAAAATTCCAGACCAAGTGCCACATGACAACATTCAAAAACTTAGCTTTCCTTTCATGCCCATCCCTGATGTAGGATTGATGCTCACACCCCAAGGATGTGGTGCTTTAGTGCTTCAATGAGTTAAGGCTGAAGGCTCCACTCTTTGCTGACTACTGATCTGAGCAACCGTCTGAGCATCCCGTGGTCAAGCCTGGCTTAGAGCAGCTTCTGGCTGCTCTGACTCTGAGTGTGCCCCTTCCCTGCCCTTCTTAAACAGAATTCAGTCTCTGATACTGCCTCTTCCATCCCGACACTATGCAGGGATGGTGGACAGAGTTCGATTTCCTCCAGGAAGGATCTCTCCTTAGCCTGTGTTCCCCACACCAGGACCCTCAAAGAGAACCACCAAGACCTGCTAATTTATGTCATCCAGTGTTCATTCCACCTACTTGAAGGCTCTGTCCCATCTCACCAGTCTCCCAGGCAGCACCCAAACTCCCAGTGATCCTGTCCACTACCCATGGACATGCCTCAAGAAATCACAATTTCTTAACTTTCTAAAATTTCTGGATTCAGAACACTTCATGTTTAGCTCGTATTTTGGCATCCACATTCTCAGGAGTTGACCTGGACTTCCCTTTTCCTGTCATGTCTACTGATGGGGTGGGATCTCAATCTCTGTGAATCCATGAGATAATTCTCCCAGCCTGAAGCAGTATAGGAGTGTTTCCTCAGCATTAGTCCTCTGGAGAGTGAGGACAAAGTGTTCACTAGGATATCTGACATTGTTCTAACTTTAGGAAAATAGTCAAGACAGCCCACTTGAGAGAAGAATCAGAAATATCAATTAGGTAATACTGCAAAACTATAAAGACACTTACAACCCTGGAGTCAAAATGGGAGTGGTGGCAATGGTTTTAAAAATGACAAACGTATTTTCAGTCAAGCTTATCTGGCCCCTCTAAAGGAGCTGCATTTATAAGGTCAATATAAACCACTTCCAGAACAAATGAAGTTCCCATCTCAAGGTCTAGAGCAGTGAGTATCTCAGAACTTCTCGCCTTCTTCCTCTCAACTCACAGAGTGACAGTTGCAAAGGAAGGCAAGAAGCGCATCATCACATTTCCATGGTGGCAGGTCATGTTGCACAACTTTCAGGGTGAGCGTTGTGTGACACTGCACACTCTGGGTCCAACTGCTGCTACATAACACGTGTGTGTTTATATGGACAAGGGTAGAACTTAAGAGAATTAAAACAGAAAGCATGTTTTCTTTTGAAGAACAACCATGTCCCCCACATTACTGTTCTCTTTCTGAAAACATTATATATGAGAAAAAGTGACTTGCTCAAGTAAATATAGCTGATAGTGAGAATTTCAGGGTGAACGTGTCAAATCTAACATGTTGACCATATAAAGTGGTTCTATTTTTTATTACAAGGTGATCACTACCCATTTCTATAATTCCTGAGTCACCAGACATTTCTAGAAACGTGACGAGAAAATATTAGTAGAAATCAGTTTTAAAATTTGTATTTCTCTCTAAGCATATGTTATATAAATTCTCTTATTCTCTGCATGTCTATTCTTAATTTACATAATTAAATCTATATACTTAATTATTTCTCCGTCTCTGTGAATTCATTAAATAATTTCATTTCATTATGTCTACTAAAAACTGGCTATTCACTGAAAATATAAGAATAAAGAATCACTATCTTTTAATAGTAGGTTGGGAAAAAATATATAATCAATGCTTTTGTAAATGAAAATTGTAGATGACCTGAAACTCTAGAATTCAATGTGTGTTCTGGCTCATATGTGGAAACCCAATCACCCCCATTCTTATGATAACGTGGTGAACACTTGCCATAAGAATGTAAGGAACCAGGCCCCAAAAGATGGAGCAAGTGACAATTTGAAGATATAGATGAGAATTTTGCCATATTCAAAGAAAATGTCTGCTTTTCAAGGTATGTTACATGATCATGTAAATCATTGCATATTTACAGGTAATTTCTTTATAAAACAGGTCACTGATGAGATATAAAACCTGTATTAATATATGGGGTCATATTTGCTTTAGAGATGACCCAGATGAATAAGGGTGAGCAAACACAGGTAATATTGTGTTTCTCCAAGGAAAAATTTTAATGATTCCAGATTGACAGAAAAATGTTTGTGTTCTCTCTCTGTCTCTCTGTCTCTCTGTCTCTGTCTCTCTCTCTCTCTCTCTCTCTCTCTCTCTCTCTCTCTCTCTCTCTGTGTGTGTGTGTGTGTGTGTGTGTGTGTGTGTGTGTGTAGAAAATGAAACTGAGGAAATAAATGAAGAATTAGGAAGTATATTTTGAAGAATGTGTCCCTGCGTTGGAGAAACAACACTCAAAATGAGGTCCTGAGGAGTGTTTAAAACACAGTTTGGAGAACAGTGTGGGGCAGAGGACTCCCTTCCAGCCATTCTTTCCCTGTGTGATCATACTCAATGGAGATTCAATGAGGAAACTTAGGGAAATCCCTTAGAGACATGTGATGCTATCAGAGCTATCTGGTAGTTCAATTAATAAATCTCAAAGGACATACAGAAAGGGACCCATTGTTAAGCCCAGAGGCCAAAGCAAGAAGTCTACAGAAAGAAGAAAGAACACTCAGATTTCATGTACATTGTAGAGCACCTTTTAAATTTTCTGCAGGGGTGTTATTCTTATAGCTTTTAGTATTTTAAAAAAAAACATGTTTAGAACTAACCATTCAAACCAGTGGCATGAAACACCAGCTTTATTTTGCTGTTGGTCATGAGGTTGGCATTGAGACAAGGGGCAGAAGCCAGCAACTGTTTCGCTCTGTGATGTTGGGTATTAGCAGAGAAGACCCACTTGCTGGGGTGAATGGACAGCCAGATGTTGAGATACTCTAGAGATGACTCAGTCCTATGTCTGCAGCTGGGCCTTGATGTGGCTGGAAAACCCACAGGAGACATGCAAATGTGGCCTGGGTGTCCTCACAGCAAGGCAGTCTCAGGTCATCCAGATCTAGTACTCAGTAGCTGAGAGCTGCACAGGGCAGTGACCTGAGTGTCCAGGCGGAGGCTCATGGCCATGTCAAGCATAACCTTAGATGTCACACAGTGTGGTTTCCAAGGCATCTGTCGGTGAAAAGGATTACTCGTGGCACCTCTGATTAAATGAGGGTCTGAGACTCCATTTCTTCTGGGGGAAATATTAAATAAATTGCAAACATGTTTGAAACCTTCACATGCATAGACTAGTTTTAAAAATACTCACTAGCGGAGGTAGTCCTTCAAACTATGGGATACAAGAAATGGCACCTTTGTTCCACAGCCAAGCACGTAGGGTGAACTCCTGCCTAAACCATCATGATCTGTTTGAGAAGCAAACACAAACCCTTCAGGAACCTTACTGGAGAGTTTTAGAATGATGAATACAGGTCTACTTATACTGATGCAGAGTCCACCCTTCACATGGTGCCACTGGAGGTGTTGAAGGGGGAAGTGTGGGCTGGATGATCCATAAACCAGAAGCTGGTCCCACATGGGATAAAAACCTGGTGGTTCTGAAGGACAGGCAGGTGGAAGCAGAGAGTTAGCCAGGAGATTCTGCAATAATGCAGGCTCAAGGGAGTGGGGATCAGATGGAGTGAGGGACTGGGTTGGTGAAGCAGAAGTGCACACAGGAATGAAGGAGAGGTGATGCAGGACAAAATCCTGCCTGAGGTGCTCAGGGAACAAAGCACTTCCACTTTCTTCAAAGAGCACATTCAGGGCTCAGCTGCTGTGGTGACAAATGCCTTGCCCGAATGAGCATCAGAGTCACCAGCCTCTCTGAAGTGCGATGGGCCTCATGATTTGGCAGTGAACATGCACACCCCCATGCGCCCAATGATTTCATACCCAGGAGGGTTTTCTGCAGATACACTGGTCTGGGCGATTCAAGATCTAGTATCAATGCACCAGAGCTTGAGTCATGAGGTAGGGAAACAGCCTATATGCCTGTCAAAAAGGAGCTCAGTGAGGAAAAAAATTACAAGTGATCATTAGATGTCGAGATTGGGGAAAATGCTTTAAACCTGCATATTAAAAGAACACCCTTAGCATTAGAATGTTCACTTGCTGATGGCAGGCTCTGTGATATTTTACTGAGCTTTCAAGAGAAAAAAAATTATTAGTTTGTCTTAAAAATGGTACAAAGCACGTGACCTATAGGAGAAAAAACAGAATCTTATCAACCTCCCTGTAATAATTGGTGGATGAAGAAAATGGAGCATGACAGCTATGTGAGGAACAGTGAGCCTTGATTTTACACTCAATCATTTAACTCATGGATATAAATGTACTGACCTCCACATCAATATGCATGATATGTGATACTACTAATTCCCACAGGCCCCTTCCAGAGGTATAGAAAAAATCTCCACAATAAAATTCCTACAAAGGTACTGTCCTATGGACATCTGGAAACAACTAACTTTGCAGTTATTTTTCTCAATTTACACAGGTTGGAGCTTTACTGGAGAGAAGGGGTGACCTGATGGGAATGAGTGGGGTGAGTTTCTATAATAACTCATTGAGCCCTTACTTGTTCAAGGTTCTGTTCGGTTTACATGCTTTATTTTACATACAAACATTTAAAATGAAACCCGTAAATCTAAATTTAAATCTATGCAATGGAGACATTTATTAACAGTCTGGTGCCTGAGTTGAGGCTGAAAGAAGGAACAGGGAGGAGGGCCCTCTTCCTTGGACTGCCTGGAGCTTCCTGACACTGTGCAAACTCCATCTCCTCTGAGACTCAGGCTGAGGCCCCAAGTCTCGAAGAGCACAATCTTGAAACCAGAGCAGCAAGGAGATCACAGGTGCTGGAATCCCTGGGGAGACCAAGAGACAGATGGAGGATGGCTCCCAGGTGAGTGTGTGCAGGACCCAGAAGGCTCCTCACACCATGCAGAAGTGACCACGGGCTCTGGCTTTCCTAGTGGACTGGTGCACAGACAGGGAGGCATGGTGGCATGGTGTACTCTCGGTTGGGGGTGTTGCCTCTCACCCTGAGTGTCTACACTGTCATACAGGACCAACTGACTTGGGCACTTGATCAGCTGCCTTCAGGTGACTTATTCCTGAGAGTGAGAGTGATGAAGACAAAGGGGAGACTCTGGGACTCCAGGATGAAAACGCCAATTTCCTCTGACCTGAGTCCTGTGAGGCACAGGAGGTTTGATGACACAGGTGAGAGTGATTACCCCAGCCCTCAATCTAACACTTAATATGACTCATCATGAGACTAGCACATTAAACATGAACATAGACCTGGAGTGTTAACCTTTTCTCCTAATAATCTTTATTTTTCTCAACATCCCAGTGCTTTGCCTGTGCCATGCCTTTGGAAAGCCATGATGCTGTGGTAATAAATAAAATAAATTTCATGGCTTAATGTGTTCCAATGTGGAAAGATTAAGGGAACTCTGGTTTAAAATGTAATTGAAGCTATTTTATTGATGTATTTATGAATTTGGAAAGTAAAACAGAAACTATTTATAATGCTACCACATACCATTGCTCTGTTGAGCATTGCTTTGAGTTTCCTTAAACATTTTGGTCATTTGATTTATATGTATGTCAGCCTATAGAATCTTAGCCTCATTCTCTCCCAGGGCTCCAATAATAATGAAGGGTCCCCAGCTGGGATGAGACCCTGCAGTTTCCCTTACTTGGCACCGGGACCATGAAGCACACACAGGGTTGCAGAGCTGAGCCAGATGTGTTGAATTGCTTGCATGAGGAGACACCCCAGGGCACTTCCATCCTGCTCCCTATTGCTCAGAAAGTCTGAAGTCAGAGAGTTCAGGCCTCCCCACACTATCTCATCATACTAAAGGATAAGGCATCCAACTCTTAATCTTCAGCTAAGAGATGCTTCTGTTCATGTTCAGGGGTTTGGTAGGGCAAAGATGTGTCCTGCAGACCAGACAGCTATAAATCCTGGAGGCCTCTTCACAGAGATTACAATATGAACTTCACACCCTGAAATTACTCCCACAATGGCCTTACAAGAACTGACAGCCCTCTCCTCCAGATTAAGGAGGCAGTGGAGGGATGTGTCCAGCAATCTTAGAAGCTCCTATATCTGAGCATCAACTTTCGGTAAGATGTCCTCAGGACATCCTTCATTGCCTGCACTGTGTTTTACCATCTCCTTGATCCCTTGCATGGCCATGCAATAGAGGCCACCCTAGAGCTCTCCTCAGTTTGGTTGCTTTGAATAAAATAACCCATCCCAACAAAAAGGTAGAAAGCAATGAAGAACATGCACATTTATTGGTGTAACATTTCCATCCCAAGCATTCCAAGTCACAGTTGTTCTTCTGGTCCTTCTTCTACCTGAATTGCTTCCTCTGCTCCTTCACCTGAAGCACCTCCTCAGGAATTTTGAGAAACCTGCAAGGAAGGAAACAAATGTGCATATTCAGAGCCGTCGTGTGGGGGGTGCCCAGGGCAGAACCAGTCCTCACAGGCCCCCACCAGCCATTCTGACTCCCAACACAGCTCCCTGCCTAGGCCATTCAGCAGGGCTAGAGATGATGCAGTGGTGCAGGAGGTAGTCAGGAGCCAGTTTGATGCCAGGAGAGAGGATGTGGAGAACTGGAGGAAGATGTTCAAGATATGATGGTTTCAAGACCTCAAGCACCAGTATGAGACCAGGCATCTTAGGAAGAGAATCATTAAAAAAAGAGAAGGAATCTCTGTGGAAGAGTCACAAAATAGAGCTAACAGATAGAAAAAATGAAAAAGGCAGAGGAAATAAATCACATGTGGATGGTGCACTCTGGTGGCATCTTCAAAAAACACAAAGCATCTGTGAGGAACGATGTTGAGGTGGCTGAGGGAATGGAAAGTGGAGAATAGAGAGTCAAGGTGAGAATTCTGGGCCCAGCTGCTCCCAGCAGGATAAATAAAACCTGACCTAAGACCCATTTTGTCCTCATCTCTACACTCCTCCTCATGGCCTTGATCACTTCAACTCTGCAATGAAGAGTGGATCTCATGTCTACAGGGCCCCCTCTCAGCCTTCAACTTCTGTGTGATGAGAAAACCATGCCCGTGTCATCATGTCGCTCTAAGAAGACAGTCACAGTATCCATGATGGACTGTGTAAGCTTCTACCATAGAAAACAAGAGAAAGTGTATAGTATAATGTAAAACAAGTAGGAACAATCTAAGTATTAAAAATTATTGCAGAAATAAATAACACTGAATAGAGAACATCAAAAAGGAAAATCAACATAAATCAAAAGCTTTGAAGAGACAAAAAATAAATAACATAAACCTCCTGTCAGGCTACCAAAGGAGAAAAAAATAATAAGAACAAAGCAAAGAACCTATTACTGATGTACTAATGTCTTAGATGAGAGAGACTCATCACTCAAGATGACATGAACATTAAAAAGCTATGAAAATAATATTTTGGGCCACTTATGCCCACTAATTCCATAGTGTAGATGAAATGAGTCAATCCCTTGAAAGGCAGAAAGTACCATATTCAACCAATATGGAATAAATACTCCTTGTTATTAAGTATATCTATTAAATGAATGAAATCGATCATTAATAACCTCCAAAATAACACAGTGTCAGGCACAGATGGTTTTACTCGTGCATTCTGCACCATTCTTATAAAGCAAAAACACAGTTTTACAGCACTGCCTTGCAATTTTGTGTCTAGGTGTTTACCCAGGTGAGTTGATAAATTATGTCCACACATAGGAAAGCCGGTGATAGATTTATTCACAACAGCACACAACTGGAAACATCTAAGATGTCCTTTGAAACATGAATGAATAAATGAATTTCGGGGAATTGATTCAATGGAATATTTTCCACCGGTTTAAGAAGTTGAAGAATATTTATGAAAAATATGAAGGAACCTTGAATGTACATTACTAAATGAAAGAAGTCAGTATGTGAAAGCTGCACATTCTTTTATCCCAAAAGATAAGATTCTGGAAAAGTCATATGACAGAGACTGTGAAAGGAGAATGATTGCCAGGAGCTCAGGAGAAAAGGGAGAGGGGTTAACAAGGGAAATAGGACCACTTGAGGTCAGTGAAAAAAACCCTGATATTACACCATAATGGTGATATGTGTGATATTATCCATTGTTGAAACCCATGACTTGGTTAGCACACAGGGTGAACATTCATGTAAACAATCAATAACAATAATGTATCTATATTGATTGGTTCATTAGATACATTAAAAATATTAAAACAAGAAATGCAAAGCCACACCCACTCCTTCCTATTGTAAAAAACTTTTACATTTCAAATTTTAAATCAGGAAGGAGAAAATAGGATTTAAAAAAATAAATGAACTTAGGGATGAGGCACAATTGAAAGAGGAATTCATTTCAAATGGAAATCTCTAAAAATGCAGAGAACAAGTGCAAAGAAAAGAGCTAACAACAACAACAAAAAAAAACACATTAGACAATGCTGTGAGTTTACATACACCTATAGTTTCATTTCATTGCCATTTCAAGTTATCAAGTATTTACATAGAGGAAGCATAAAAAGCAACATTTCTGGTGGATGGCATTACAGATAAAATTGTCCAGCATTAATATCATTGTTGTTACAGCAAAGGACAAAATCAGTACAAGATAGACTCAAAGGAATTATTCAGCACTTAGTAAAGATGCTCCATGGTCCTATAACAGTCCAGGGGACAAAGCCTGGAAAAAGAACACCAAGAGGAGGAGCATGGGTTGGTGGTCACTGCATTCTCAAGGGCTTTGCCAGTGGTCCCTCAAAGTCTCCTCGGTGATGCAGCTCATTCATCTTCAGGTTCAGATCCTTCTTTTGCAAAGAGCAGGTTAAGTCATAAGCCATCCTGGGACATTCATGAGGTTCCTTAGGATCACCTGAGATGTAGAAATATGTATAACTAAACTATTACAAAACAGAGAAAATAAACTCTTATTTCAACTGACTCTGGCTGTTTCTTAGCAATGCAGTAGATCACTGTGAAAAGCCATCACAACCCCTTCTAAGAGTCAGAAAAACTCTGAGATATAGAGACATATAAAAATAATTGACAAACTAAAAACCTCCTGTGCCTATATAAGAAATTACTAAAACTGAAAAAGAACTAGCAGCAATCCATTACACAGGCTGGACGTCACACATTGAATAAACAGTCATGTTTATTCAACATGAATAAACTGTTAAAAAAAAAGACAAAATGCTTTTAACCTCAAACAGTTATTTTAAAATTACACTGCAATACCACTGAGGTAAAAAACAAAATAAAACAAAGAAACAAACAAAAAATAGCACACCTAGGTACCGCGTCAAATGTTTCATTGGTCAAATTACAAAAGTTTCACATCTGCTGTGGTAGTGTGGCTGTGCACACATTTTTGCTTTAGGAAAGCATTGATCAGTACCTATGGAGAGGAATTTGACAATATCTGGTAAAACTGCATCAGCACTCACCCTTTAACCCAAAATCCAATAACTTAAATTCTATTCCATAAAGAGAATGGCAACAATATGAAAAGAATAATTGACCAGGCCATGTATGGCAGTAACAGAAAATTTAGATTGTACTTCTAAAACCAAATGGCTAAAAATCATCATTTAAATTAAGCAATACCTACTAATAAATGATAATAATTGCATAAATATAAACTGTGAGATGAAGCAAAACAGTGAGAGAAATATGTAGCCTTAGTTATTTATTTTTAAAACACAGATGGCTGAACATTAATGAAGGTTATGAGTTAATTTAAAATAAAAAAGGAGGCATTAAATCTGACTAGTAGTTTTTTATTATCTGTTTTCTAACTAGAAGGGTGTGCATATGGGAAGCATACACATATAAGTTAGTAAAAGAGAAAATAAAGTAGTAACAATAATAATGATGACGATAATGATAATATAATAATAATAATAATAATAATAATAATAATAATAATAGTAACTAAGAAAACCAAAATTAGTTGTCTTTAAAAATGTAATGGACAAATCTTTGATGAAATTCATCAAGAAAAATAACAAAATCACCTCAACTTTGCTTGGAAATTAAAGGAAGGGATAGCTACAAGACAGTAGAGATTAAAAACAAAAAAACAATACGCTGTACTGAACATATTTATGCCAATACATTTAAAAATTGTACACATTGACACAATTTCAAAAAACTATAATCCTTCCAAACTTACTCATTAAAAAATAAAAACCCTATATATTTCCATAGCCATTACAAAAGTTAATCAGTGGTTGAGAAAAACTGTCAGCATGTCTGTCTCTGTGTTTCTCTTTCTTGCTGACACGCTCACATGTTCATGCACGTGCACACCCACACACACACACACAAACATGACACAAGACCCTAATAACATTATTCTTGGTTAAATACCAATATTTCAGTGAGGTTGTCATTCTAATATTACCAAAACATCTCAATAGATGGATAGAAGCATCTACATTTCAATTAGTTTTATAAGAATGTATGCTCTTACTACCAAAACCAGACAAAAATTAGTCCTAAAATTAAAGAGTTCAAGCCAGTCTCAGAAGCACTGACCTGAAAAACCCACAGGAGTAGATGGCACTGACCCTTTCTCCAATTGAAGGAACAAAAAACAAAACAAAATAAAACAAAACAAAAACAAATACAAAGCAATCAGAACTGGTGAACATTCTCAATAGTTGTTTAAAGTCTTAGATAAAGAGCCATTGGGTGGCTGTAGGAAGAAATTCTCATAAAACAGTGATTAGAACTACGTTTTAAGTACTAGACTGTTTTCTGGAGGAGGGCCTTGGAGAGGTGGGAAGGTTAGTGTAGGAGCGTGGTATGTGAGAAGCAAAGTAAGAAAACATCCCTGGATGGAATGGAGTGTGTATTAGGGAGACCAGTAGGAAACAAGGTTGGAAAAGAAGTTAGAGCTATATGCTTAACCACAGTCAAGACTGATTGTGTCACATTTACTATGTGACTAGAAAAATGACAGTGTGGAATTCCACAGATGAATGATGAACAGATGGATTGACTGACTGATGGGCAGGCAGAGAAGAAATACGTAAATTTCAGAGGCAACAGGTGGTCTCTGGTAGGGAAAAAGTAAGATTTTAGGATTGCAGAGTGCCATAAACATGAAGCCATTTCAGAAACTGAATTAGTTGAGGTTTAAGTAGCCTAAATCAAGACAGATACAAAGAACACCTTCATGAAAATCAAAGATGAACCACATACTACATTTATAAAACCATCCTCAGCCTTCTGTTTTTTTTTTTTCACTTTCATACCTGCATAAATTGGTCCTCTCTGTTGTTTGAAGAACAACTGGTACAGCTAAATGAAGGCCTTATGTAAGGACATGAATGATGGGCAAAGAATACAATGGTATCATTTTCATTGCATGGTTTTAAACATTTAGCACCATGAGAGTCTACAGATCACAGAGAACAGATTTCCTAACACAGCCAGTCTCTGAAATATGCTAAACATCTGAAGTTATTTCTCTGTTTAATCTTTCTGACAATTATTGAAAATTCTAAATGATTTAGGAAAATCTCCTACACCAGGATTTATAACTGTAAAATATTTGAAGAGTTAAGTAACTACACACATTCACTCATTCACTGTCCCCTAATTGTTACAAACTAATTGTTATTTGCTTCATCTTTATTATTATTATTATTATTATTATTATTATTATTATTATATTTAATTTATTGGGAATTCACAATCTTAAACTCTTAGACACCATCTGAGTTCTCCTAAGCTCTATTTTTGGATCCACCCTCTTTAGATCATTTGATTTATTCTACATGAGGTGCATTAGCAATTGATGCCCTTATCAACTCCTTCCCCAAGATAGTTTAAAGAGGTGACATTCTACAAAATTATATTTTTGCCAATATAATTAAGATTTCCATGATTTGTCTGTGATTGGTTCAAGAATATCGAAATATATGTGGTTGGACATGATCAAGAACTATCAGCCCAAAACTATCTAAAAAGTTGTTCCTAGTGCCAATGGGTTTATTAATTTATACTCTATCATATGATCAATGAGCCCAGTATTTGCTTCATATAGTTCCTCTACAGACTTATTTCACTAGCATTTGTAATTGCTTTGTCTATGCATTGTAGACATAGCAAGCATATGCTTTCTCCCTATCATGAAGATTCATAGTCATAGCTTCTTAAAAGTCTTAATCGCTGCATTTCAAATCTTATATCTACTTGCTTATAAAATCTCTCTTTTGGGGCCCCTTGAATTCCTGTCCTCACTTGCACCAGTTCCATTCCAGTTGTGCCTACATTCTCTCCTATTTAGTTGTTTACATTAGTACTGCTAGGTAAAGTCCACAGCGCTTTCAAACGCTTTCTCAGGTCATTGTTGAAGTTATTAGTCAATCTTGAAAATTCATATCTCATAGTGAATTAACAAATGTAAAACATTTCCAGAAATGGTCACAGTGACCCTGATAGACAACCGTGAGTGGGAAAAAAATCATGGTGTAGGAGGCTTTTAAAAACCTATCCTCCCACAAATCTTAGAAACCCAAATACTTAGCAAAAATGATGGAGGGGAAGCATTCTGCATGTCCTCACCACAGTGGACATTATTCATATTAAGTAGTTTTCTAAAGGCACAACAGTTCATCTCAATGTCCTACTATGCTTTCGCATGCTCAGTATCGGGACATATTTTTCATTTCTGTGCCTGCTTTTCTACATGAGGAATTTACTCATCCTCAAAGTGGTCTGGACCAGATGGTACATCTGTAGTGAAGTCTTTCCAATTTCTTAGGCAAAATAATTGTTATTTCCTGGTAGCCAAAAATGCTGTAAATTTGCTTCCTAATCAGAAATAAGTCTCTTTCTCTCTTCCTTCCTTCCTGCCCCACCTCCCCACTTCAGCATGTGCCTATTTGTGTGTGTGTGTGTGTGTGTCACCAGTTTTCTATTTCTTCATTTATTATTTCACTGTTGCCTTGCAAAGAGTAGGTACCTATTTTTATTTGGTTGAAGGGTTGAGTGATAATATGATAGGTTTCTTCTAGCCCACTTGGCAATGATAATATCTTAGGTTTCCTCTGGCCCACAGGTTGAATGATAATATCGCAGGTTTCTTCTAGATCTAGTGATCTGTGTTGATATAATTTCATTGACTTCAGCCTCATATACAAGTTGCAGATTTAAAAAGGAACACCTTAAAAATGTCCATAAGTTCAATACTCATTACTCACATGCAGATCAAGAATGAATTTGGTCATTAGGAAAATCCCAAGGGTGATCATTGGAACAACAAAAAAAGAGAACAATGGCAATGTAGAGACAGTGCTCCTCACATATCATCTTTGCACAGTCATTGGGAGAGAAATGGTTTTTTCTTCCATCAGCAAACTCTGTGATCACAGGACCTCAAGTCCAGCGATCAGTCCCCAGAAGTCCACCTGCTAACGAAACAAGAACAAAATCAGGAACTTGAGGGAAAAAAAGTGAAGGTGTTTCATTCTACCTCTGCCTCCTTTTTTGAACTAGATCATGAATGGTAAATGGTCACCAAAGAATTACTGTGGCAAAGGAACCTGCAGGTATATGTGGGCATAGGAGTGAGTGGCTACTGTCCATGGTCTCAAATACCAATACTTTTAATATTCTCTGAGTGAAGGAAGACAAATACCCTCATCCAACATAGATGAGTTTCTGTGTCTTTTAATTATACACATATTTAAAATACTAATCACTTTGCAATAAACAGAACTGAGTTATGTCACACAATTTACAAAGGTTGTATTAGATACATTTTTTGAAATTCCTTTACTGTTTTGACAATTGAAGACATTTTTTTCTCAGTAGCTTATAGGGATGAAGGCATCTATCTGTACCTGTCTTTCTGCTCAAGTAATCACATTTAAGGATAAGAGTATCAGTGAGACATAAGGACTATAAACTTTAGATGGAGAAATACCTGAGCATGAATCCCAGTGATCTCTAAGATTATGTGATGTGTGCAGGACACAGAGATGTTAACCTCTCTGAAACTTACAATGATATATAAGTCTTATTTTTAGAAAAAGGTAAGAGATTGAATGTAAACATTCTATCATAACCAACTGATTAAGTACACCGTAATGATAACTAACAGATTTTGGACTCTTACTAGTCTTCATGAGGAACACTTCCTCATGTTCCTTCCGCTTCAGTGAGCTCTGTGATAGCAGGACAGACTGAGAATGACTATGGAAAAGAGAAGAGGAAAGCTAGAAATGTGCTTCCAGCATCATCAATTTGAAGTTGCTGCCAAGAAGTCAGGGCCACACCTAGTCAAGAAATTCCAAAACACTCAATGAGATGATGAGCACGGGAAGTACAGAAAGTCATTTACTGCAGGTGTGATTTAAAGTAAGTAAGATTTAAGGAACAGAGTGACTTTGATGAAGGGGTCTCCCACCACAAAGCAATGAATACACTCAAAATGGTCACGATCAAATATTTTAAAACTCACAGCAAACACAAAAAAATTAAATCAAGAAACAAAAGATGAATCTCAGTGAGTCTGATGGTGTCAGAACTGTGGTCCATCCTCTGCTTCCCAACTTGGTAGTGCCTTGAAGAAACCTGAACACACTTTGGAACAGGTAGCTGCCACTGTAGGGAGAAGAAAGGACCTGATTTCCCACAAAGTGTAGTTCTATGTGCTGACCTGCCGTGTCTGTTGGTGCCCTAGAGGATCAGCTAAAGGAACTGCCTTTCTTCACCTCTACTGACTTTCTGCCCATTATATCTAAGGGAGAATACTTATATGACCAGCAGACAAAAGGAGTAACATTGAGATAAACACAAGAGTAACATGAAGCCTTTGGAGGAAGAATGGGAAAGAAAGCTGTAGAGAAATTCAGGGAGATTGATTCAAGAAAAATGGTGGACTTTCAGTAAGGATGGTGGGCTCACTGGATTGTAGTCTTACCTCAGCCCCATGCCGTGCTCTGCATTCCATAGGAGACTTGCCAACTCTGAGTCAACATTCACAGTGAAAGCAGATACTCACAGTGACACACAAGACATCTAAATGCTTCCTCAGGAACCCATCACTATAGTCTCCCCCTCTGCAGGAGGCTGCAGGCTCTTCACCCTAAAGGCAACACAGGGCTCATGGATAGTGTCAGGGAGATTGAGGGGCAGTGGGGCAGCTAAACACAGTCTGATTGTCACTGTCCTGCTTGAATAAAGTGAAGTGGTGTGTGGGGGACCCTGTCTGCCAGAAGAGTGCAGGCACATGCCCCAAAATGGAGATACCCGTGGATCAGGAATTCTCAAGGAGGAAGTCCTCTAGCCTCTGGAGTCCCCCAAGGTATGCGATTGGCTATGGGTGGCAGTGAGTTGCAGGGAGGCTTTATTTTCCCAAAGGGAATTTTCCCCCTTCCTTAAGTCCACTTCTTCTGAAGCCACATGCAGCCCTCCAAACTTACTCTGCATTCCCCTTTAGGCCACCAAGGGGTTGTCCCATTTTAGTCAGACCAGCCCACCTACTCCTCCAGGACCGGGTGTCCCACCTAGACTCAGGCAGGTGTGTCCCACACCTGAAGGGCCCTCACACTCATGGAACTCTGCTCACAGCAGAAAAACATCCAGAGAACACTTCTTCCATACCTGAAGCCCTTACTGCCAAATTCACCTGCCTCACATCCTGAAGTAGGAAAGTACTCATCCAGGTGAGCCCCACATCCAAGGTGGTGGCCGAGCTGCCAGTGGTCATCCCTTCTTTGAGACTCTCTCCCGGGGTGCTGTGGCTCACCCCTCCCCCAAGGGTCCTGTATCCTCACTTCTCCCTGCTTAGCCCCCTACTACTATCTTCAAGTGCACAGAAGCCTCTGCCATGTCTCTGAGGGGCTGCTGTGTGGGAAAGATGGAAGGGCCCACAGGTCAGCAGAGGGCTCAGACCAGAGCCAGGAATGCCTTCTCACCACCCCATGCCCATTGTTCCCTCGACTGCAGACCAGAAGCCATGGCTGGGTGAACTGCAATCTGCGTTTCTGGCCACAGAACCTGTAGGTCACTCAGCTCTGGGGTTCCATCCACCACGAGTGTGGTCTGGGCACCAAGTGAGGCACAAACTGCTTGAGCATGGGGCACCACCCCTTTTGAAAGCAACACCTGGGACACCCAGGTGCTTGAGCATGAGGATTCTACCCACCAGATGCACACCCTTGCTCCTACACCTGCAGCGACCAGGCTTCCCAGAGGACTCCCCATGCTCCTGCACAAAGCCTCATGTCCCACAACCTTATATGGGGAGAGAAGGAGAATGTCATTTGTTCAATGTCTGCTATGTGCTAGATTTGAAGACGTGGTGGGCGATGATAGTACACTCTCTGGGCCTCAGGTTTCTCATCTTTATAATGGGTTCATTATGATTAATTCATGGGAAAGAGATGAGACTTGAATGAGATATTGTGTAAAGAGCTTTACTCATACCCAGAGCACCTGTAAAAGGTTACTGCTGCTGATATTTTTAATTATTATTGTTGTTGTTACTGTTATTATCGCTGAGAGTCTCACAAGATATACTGGCTCTCTACCCAAGAGAGAAGAGGCCTTAAGGGGCTCCCTCCCCCTGCCATGCAGCATATTGAGAGAGTGGGGTCCTCCCAAGGAAGGCACCTGTCGCCAGGACCTCCAGGGCTGGGCAGGCAATGGACTCTGTGAGGGGAAGGCATGTTCCACCATGTTTCTCATCTATCTTCCTCCAATGAAACTCAGGCCAAGAAATAGTTTTTGAGTATATACTATATGCCACGTGACTGCTGAGGATACTGAAGTGAGCAGACAGTCACAAAGCCCTTCCCTGTGGAGTTCGAGTTGCAGACAACAAAATGATAAGTAATGATATAGTTGGTTGGAAGAGTCTGCAGAAATATAAATTAGACATGTGGTCAGACAGGGTGGGTCCAGATGGGTGGGCAATGTATTTTGAGGGAAGGTAGTTGAGGGAGGCCCCATTGAGAAGGTAACATTTGAGCATAGAGGTAAAAAAGAAAGCTTTGTGGGTTTCTGAAAAAGAGCATTTCAGGCAAAGGAATCAGCAAGTAAAAAGGTCCTGGTGTGGAAAAGTCACCACCACTGAGTGTGACATACAGCAAGGAGGCCAATGGGGATGAAGTGGCATGAGCAAGGAGGGCAATAGGTCAGCCAAGGTCCTCTAAGTTTTGAGTCCAATTTAAGGATTTGCCATCCTGCTCCTTCAGGTGCCTAATCATTCAACCTTCCTTTCAGGATAGAGGACAGCTCGGAATGTGCCCTCACCTTGCAGCATTTGTCAGTGTCAGGGGGTCTTGTGGCATAAGGTACAAAAGCCAACTTTGGATAATTTAGGCACAAGCAGATGAACTGGAAGGCTAATGGGCTCTCCCCGAGTCATGGGAACCTGGAGAACAGGGAAATGGGATGAAACCAGATAGCTCTGGAAACCCAGAAAGGGGGACTCTTGGAGATAGTCACAAGGCAAGGACAGTGTGGTTAAGGCACCACCACTCAGGTGAAAGGCACTCCATCAGTATGAGTTTCCCATTCCAGGAAGAGAGCATCAAAATTGGCCTGGGACCGCTAGCCCATAGATAGGGGAGGGCAGTCTCAGTCACAACCCCACCACCCTACTAGCTCCAGTTAGGGTGTGGTGAGTCCCCCAGGAGCCTAGAAAATGTGAAATGGTTGCTTTGCAGAAAACAAAACAACAACAACAAACAGCAACAACAAAACTGTATATAACAAACTATTGAGGACCTTCTATGTACTGGCCAGTGAGCTAAGGGCTTTGGGCTTTGCTTACTTGATCGAATTGACTCCCCAACTGAAGCCTGGGATGTTTTCTCATCGAAAAGGCTTTGTCCAGCTCACACAAAAGCTGAGTGGCAGCCAGAATTCTGACCTTAGGGCCCAAGACATTGATCCAGTGGTTCTCTATCTTGATTGTAACCCTAAAATAGCAGGAATAACTTAGAAAAGAAAGAAACAGTAGATATCCCAGGAACACACTATGACTTCTATGGTATGGGGAGTTTTGTCTTCCCTAGTCCAGAAATGGTGAGGTGTGGCCATGCAGGTACTTTTCAGCTTGCGGGACTTTATGAGCTCACAAAGTTCTAGGAGGTGGCAAACCTAACCTTCCCCACATTCACCTCTGATTGGCAGAAGCCTGGCATGCACACCCTCAGGAGTAGCAAATGGATGCGAGGGTTCCATCTGGAGCTTGAAAGAGTGGGTTGGCATCTCTCTTCCTGTTGAATGAGATGTCAAGCCATTTTAGGTGCTCTCTTCACAGAAAACACAGTGACCATCACGTCTTCGAGTCAAACATGGTGGCCTATAGGCACCTAGAGCCCTATCCTCACAGTGTAAGCCACTGCCACAGGATGCAGGCTAGCAACCCAGGTGCTTCAATAGAATGGGTAGCTATCCCTAGCTAGATGTACCCAAAAACATCCTTCACTGGCCTTCCCTGAGTTTTACCACCATTTTATCTCCATTTTGAGGGTCAAATGAAATGGAAGAAACCCTGGCTTTCTGTGGGACTCTCTGAGTTTGCCAACGAGTAAGTTAGGAAGCACTGTAGAATGGGCACACTTATGTGCCTTACCCTTTTCTGCCCAGGCAAGGCAAATTCACAGTTCTTCTATTTCCTCTTCCTTCCAAATGTTATCCTCTATGCTTTCTTCTGGAGCAGCTATCATGAAATTTATTGAATTCTGGAGGGAAGAGAACAATTATGCATATCAGAGGCATTCTCCAATTGGGGTGGTGCCCAGGGCAGAACAGGGCCCCTCACCCGCTACAGAAGGAGCCAAGCTGTTCTGACGCCCAGGCCAGCTCCCAGCTTGGGCCATTAGGGGTTGCTCATTCAGTTCAATGGTGCAATGAAGTTAAGGTTCCAGGGACATTCTAGATGAGAAAAGGTACATAAGTAGAGAGATATATTACAGACAGTGACGATCCCAGGAACTCAAGTGCTGACATGGGACCAGGGTCTTCACATGAAGGGCTGGGAAGACTCACAAATACAGGCTTGTGGGTAGGAACAAGAGAACATGGAAAAGAAAGGAAATATGATGACAATTACATGTACTCTTATGCTCCCATGTTGCATCATCATTCTTTGAGTGAACACGTACACCAACAATGTGCGATTACTTGGGGAAAAATGGGAGTATTAGAGTCAAGGTGGAAACCAAGTATCCTGCTGCTCCTGGGATTATATAGCCAAACCAAGAATCCATTAATGTCCTCATCTCGACACTCCTCGTCTAGTGATCCCCTGGCCCTGCTTTTTGGAGAGACAATGTGGGGCCTGGTCAATCCCAGGAAACCAGGCCAGCATTGCTGTGTATATGTGCCCTGTAGATTCCTGCCAGCAATGGAGAGCCCGGAGAGGCAGCTGGTCTCAGGCCTCTCTCACACGGAAGCATTCAGCACCTCATACATAGGTGACATGTGGAGGCTGAGATGAGCTCAAGGATACTGAGCAATAGCTGTAATGCCAGGGGAATTGCTCTTTCCCTCATGCAGCTCTGGGAGTGCCCTTTCAATGAGGAGATAACATGAGCACAGAAGCACAAAGGTGCTTCCTTACTTTCAAAGGAAGTGCACTTACTTCATACACACCACCTGGCACACACTAGAAGGCATTGTCCCCAGCTTAAGAGTCTAGGAAGGAGTCATTGTACCCCATTAAAATACATCCATCATAGGTCATTAACGAAAACAAACCATGATCTCCTGTATACGATTCCCAAGAGTACTAACAGATCAATGCCCAAGCTCTGATATAGCTCTGGGATCAGGAAATCTAGAACAAGACTTGTGAGAATGATAATTTTTAATAGCAAAGAGAGGAAACAGGATGACAAACACACCATTCTCAAAGCCTATGGAAACAATTCCTCTTCCTGTGACATCATTCATGAAGGAAAAGAAGACATCATACTTCTACACTCAGTTCCTTCTTTTTTTTCGCTCTAATGTCATGTCTCCCTTCCTCAGTTTTCCAAGCAGCAGGTGCCACTAAGTGTTCCCAGGCCCCTCTCCATGGGATCTGACCTGTGTTTTGGTACCTGCTTTTAAAGTCTTCATCCTCATTCCTGGAGTCTGAGAGGCACTCTCGTACATGATCTGGAGAAAGAAACATGAGCAATAAAATTACTAAAAAGAGAGTCTTACCAATTCCTTCTTTCCTTGAGTCGATGAAGAATCATGGGCAACACCCTGATATTACCCAGAATTCATTCACCTTTATGGGCCTTGTGGATCACAGGCCTTCACCTAGATATTGACCACAGTAACCAACCTTCAAATCAGAGATGCTGAAGGAATTCAGCATTACCTTTTCCCTTCCACTTGCCCATGATAACTCTCACCTCCAACCTTACCAACTTGAAATTCTAACTGTTTCATTCCAATGAGAATGAGACTAGAAGAATTGACCAATTGGTATTTTAATGTATTTCAGTTCACTGAGTTCATTCAAGAAAGCCACTTCGAGCCACTGGCTAGAGTTTTCTTCCTGTACAACCTCTTACTTTCACTACACCCAATCCCTGTTCCCAGCAGTGATCCAGAATCAGGGGGCTTCCAGACCAAAACTGCAGAAAACTCCCACCTTCATCACAAATGAGATTTTTTCCTAGCAACTGACTGATTTCATGATACATATTTTTTTTTTAAATCTGTTTACGCATCCAACTGCAATTAGAGAAATAGAGAAAAAAACAGTTAGGACCTCTTCATTCTGGACACTCTGCACAGGTATTCATTTCCCTTGATGGTCTTAGCATCCCAAATGGGAAACAGTGGTTAAATCAATGACCCATGGGAAAAAAATAAGAGATGCCTTGGGGAAAGCTTGAAGCTGATAATGGAAGGTTTCTCAAGACCCTTTGCTTTGCCAATTACAGTTTCCTTTTCAAAGAGAAAAACTTTCTGCAGGGTAAATGCTCTCTAATGTACAGTTTGTAACTGCTGCTGTCCTTTTTGAGTGCCCTCTTAAATCAGGTATGAGGGGTAACAGGATCTCACTAGACAGTCTCCCGACCTAGTAAACTGTCTCTGTCATGGAGCATATACATGTTCACATTTTAATATGCTAATTTTACTGAAAAAGTGAAAAAGAAACTTTTCCATCTCAGTGCAAGAAAGCACGTTTACCTTGAGGACAGATGAGACCTCCTCATCTGCAGTGTTTTAGGGAGATCCTGCACCAGTACCTCAGGGAAAGCTAGAAAGGCATAAGGTAGCTGTAAGTCACTGGTGATGCTGCTCAATGCATACTCCAGATGGTTTGCAAGGTGAGTTTTTGAGGCAAATGTGTGTGGATGTGGGCATCTAATAAGCATGAACTGAGATGATGCAGGGACATCCTCCTGGGTGGCAGAAGAAAGGGCAAAAAAGGGGGCAGGGAAGAAAAAGAAACAGAGCTTTTGGCATGAAACCAAAGACAATCCAGGGTATTGCACATAATCCTAAAGGACAAATGAAAATGCACACTATGTTTTAATGATAAAGTTTTATTGACGGCTCTTGCCCTTCATAAACCCAGCCAAGTTCCCACTCTTTTTTGGAATATTATAAGACCATCTCTCATGCCTTCATATGTGCTGCTACTATCTTCATCTTTAATACTGAATTTTTAACTTTGTTTTTTAATGAAGTATACATAATATGTATATTTACTGTGGGTATATAAGTCAGTAGCTTCAATAACATTCGTTATATGTGGACCATCTCTACTGTCTCTACCCCAACGTGTCATCTGATCCCAAGTACAATCTGATCCAAATAGCGAATCACCCCCACCACTTCCCAATACATCCCTTGATCATCTCTACTTTCTCTCACAATGAATCTGCTTTCTCGAGGGACTTCATATAAGTGGAATCATACGGTATTTGCCTTTTTTTTGACTGCCTCATATTACCCAGTGTGAATAGCATTCCATTTCAGGTAGCTATCAAATTTTATTGGTCCACTCATGGATTTACTTAGGGGTGCTTTCCCTTATGTGAAGAATGTGGCTATGGAAACTGGTGTATGGATAGCTCTGTGACACTCTAATGGTGATACATAATATTCCGGGCAAAAAATGTTGCAGCACAGAGAGAAAATGAATGTAAACTCAGGACTTTTTTAATTAATAGAAATATATCAATATTATTTCACTAATTATGACATATGTATCATGCAATTGTAAGATGCTATGACTAGGGTAGGAGTGGGATATGGGAACTAGGTGTATTATCTGTCAACTTTATGTTCATCCACAACTATTTGAGATAAAGTATATCCATTTTTACAACTCTGGAGTTACTGGATCAGGGAGAGATCTATTCAGGTCATGTCCAAAATCAGATAATATCTGGGCATTAGCTAGAGACCCTGCTTACTATTTAAACTGAACCACATTTTGGGTTTCGATGAATTTTTCCCCTAGACTTATAGCACTACCAATAGAATGGGGACATTTAAATAGCACTCATGCAATTGAAAAACTGCATGACTTAGAACTTGTAGAACTTACATAATTTTCTCTTAAAATGAAAGTACCAAATAATTATACCTGAATTGATGTAAAAGGCACATTTCCACAGTACCTTTCTCGGGCTGCCCTGAGGAGTGTATCCTGTGGTGTGGCTGGATGTAAACTCTCTTAAACCTCTTCTTCCTGGTTAGAAGCTGCACGTACTATGGAATGTCCCTCAGACCCCTCAATGCCCTGTTCCAAGATCTGAAATTTTAAGGTGGCCTACTCATTAGTATTATGTGATGAGGCTACAAATTATTACACACAGGTAAAACTATGAAAATAATAAGTGACTGGTGGTATGTAATTGCTCTGTGTCTGATCACTGTATGACTCCAAGTATAACCTAGACACTTGGTAGCAGCTGAACCTAGAGAGGGACTGGGATAGCTCCACAGCAAGGGAGGGTGACAGGTTACTTTTATCTTTTGCGTGAGAGTGATGCCTTCCAGTTCACGGAAAGCATCTTCTAGCATCTCCTGAAATCCCCACATTAGCCTTACAGCAGTGAAGGCAAAGCAGGAGCTGTGACTCATAATTTACACTGAAAAGCATAGAAACATACAGAGATGAAGCGATTTGCCCAGAGACACAACACTGATGATTGTAATATGGGACAGGAACATGAATGATATCCTGAGCTTAGACATCCTGAATTTTTAAGACACCTGACACTATGCCCTTGGTGCCTGAATGGCGAGATACCCTCGATGTCTTTGACAAATAATCCTACTTCAAATTTTCTGTGGGACAGAGTTGATGTCCTGGAGGAGGAGGTGGGCCATGTGGAGTCCAATTTTGTAATGCAGATGCCACTTCCATTTTTCAGGATTTCTCCATCAAACAAGAGTTTCTTCTGAGCAAAGCCCCTCATAAGGACCAGGTAAGTCCAAAATTGTGGCCATCCTCCCCCAGTGTCTGTCGACTGTCTCAGCTGTCTCACACTGAGTCATCTTCATGACCAGGTGACCACCCTGAATCACTCACTAGTGGTCAGGGCAATGCCCAATCCAATTAAGAACTTTCTATACCCACTCCACATGACAGATTTACTAAAAGCTAGTACCTTTCATTGAAGAACCCTAGATGGGCAATTACTGTCCATGAACAGGAATACGGGCCTTTCTTGTTCTTGCAGTCATGATTCTCTGAATTAAGCAAATACCTCCACTGTCTGCTGATTGTTGGTCTAAGCAACCTGTGCTGTGCCTGGTTGACAATGGGCAGTGGCTTCATTAGTGCTCAGTGTGCTGCCTCCTTGTTCATTCCTTCCTACCATAGTCCAGTGACTACAAACTACTCATACCTTCCTACATGCTGCAGTGGGGTGAATTAATCAGACACTCATGGGTTCAAACAACGACCTCAGCAAACACTATCAAGGAATGAGTGGCCCAATGAGACCTTGTACGTATCTCTCAACATTAAAGTTGCCCAAACAAGTCTGTCCACCCTAGTCAACCCAGTGGGAAAGAACTCTAAAAGCCAGAAGGCAGAAATTATAATGAAGAACCCAACCTGGAGTCAGCAGGAACATGTCCCCCTGGGGAAACCACCAATAGGCCTTTCGCCTTCTTCTTACTTTCCTCTTGGGTTCTATGGTTCTACCACCATCTTCCTGTTGTGGCCACAAGAGGAATGGGTATCTGATATCTGGGAAGATGTGATCAGGGAAACTTTCACTTGCTTTCCCACATTGTTACAACCATTTTGTTTACACTTTTAGATTCACAAGCAATAGGAGAAACTCCAGTATTTTTTTATTGTGGTTTTATGTGAACTGACATAAGTAAATTAGGAAACAATGGAGAACAGGCACACTTTTTTACCTTACCTTGTTAGTCCCATGAAACAGATGTTCAAAGCTCTTCTATTTGTTCTTAAATGTATTCTTATTCCCTTTGTTGAGGAGATTTGGCTGAAGCAGGGAAAGGAAAGAGCAGGTCATATGGGAAAGACAATTTTTAAATAAATAGCAAGAAAACGTGATGTAAAACGCAACATACTCAAAGCCCATGACAAGGTTCTTTTTTCTGTGACATTAATAAAGTGGGGAAAAACAAATTAAACTTCTATTCACATTTCATTTCTCTGTCTGATTACATGTAGCAGCTGCCTTCTAACTGGTCCCAGGAGTTCCCTCCCGTTGGATCCAAGGTAATTGTTGCTGTCTTCCTGGATCATCTTCATCCTACTACTGCAGTCAGAGATAACCTCCAACACCAAATCTTTAGAAACAGAAGCAAGAGCAATAACATTTTAGAAAGAGAGTCTCACCTATTCATTTAGCTTCAGTTGAGCCTGTGGTGAGTCTCACGACCTCACCGTAATCTTCCCTCCATGTTCTCAGACCTGGTCTGGGCTCTCTGGGCTCAGAGCACTTGAACAAGACATTGATCACCTTGCAAACTTCAAATCAGAGAAATGCTGGAGCAATCACCTTTCACCTTCTCACCTCAAATTCAACATTGCTCCCACCTCCAAAGTTATCAACCAGAAATTCTGACTGCTATAGACAAATGAATGTGGATAGTGTGACCCAGCAAATGGGTGTTTTTATTTTAATTTCATTCACTGAGTGAATAAATGATCAAGTATAATGAATTCAAAGGAGCCTCATATGGCCACTGCCTGCCACACTAGAGAAACTCTAGAATTCAATTATGTGGAAGGTGTATCCTCGCCTCATTTGCTAGTTCTTGCAGAGTCATTTGTGGGGCTGATCTGATCACTCACATGTGTGTACTTCACAGACCCATGTGCCTGTGCTTCATGTTACTTGAGGCTCTGACCTTATTCAAAAGTATGGTCAAAACCAGGTACTAGAGATTTCCCAACAGAAGGCCCGATGAAAGCAAAGTTGAAAAACTTGGCTAGGAGACCTGTGTGAGACAGAATCAGCATGGGGTGAACTGCCACACTTCACTTTTCATCCTTCTCACCCTTCCCAGTCTTGACTCTGGAATAGAGCCTGGGTAGGCAGTAGAAAAGTACCTCCCAAAAATGGAAGTATTGTAAAGTAAAAAAGAGAATTAAAAGACATAAACAAAGGGAAGGAAATACTGTGCTCACAGGTTGGAAGGCTTCATATTGTTAACATTTCCATAAATGCCAAAGGGATCAACAGATTCTTGCTGTACCTAGAGACATCTCCATGCCACTTTTGCAGAAGAGAAAAAATCCTACAGGACATATAAAACCACAAAGCATCCCAGTAGTCAAAACTCTCTTGACAATGAGGAAGAAGATGGAGGTTCCACACTTCCTGAATTCAAAACACAGGACTAAGCTTCTGCAATCAAAAATCCATGGTAATGGCATTAAAAACAGGCAGATAGATCAAAGGTAGAGATAGAGTGTCCTAAATAAACTCATTGATAGTATGAAATGATCTTTGAGAAGGATGCCAGGTCAACACAAGAGGTAAGGATGGTCTCTTCAAGAATTAAGAGTATGAAAATACACCTAGACAATGTGAGAAAACCTTTGCAAAGCTTATATCTAAATACGTGCTAATATTCAATGCATATACAGGAGGCTAATACTCAATAGCAAAAAACAAAAACTAAAAGCAAATAACCCAATAAAAAATGGCCAAAGTCTGTAAAGAAAGCCTACATGGTCCACAGAGCAATGAAAGGTCCTGATATCACTAATCATTAAAGAAATGCACATCAAAAATGCCATGAGATAGTGCCTCTCTTTTGACAAGATGCATATTGTCCAGAGGAAGGAAAAAAGAGAGATATAATAGATATTGGTGAAGAGATAGAAAAACTGCAACATTTCGCTGCTGCTGGGACGAAGGTAAAATGGTGCAGTCATCATGCAGAATAGTGAGGTTCCTCGAAAACTTACAAATAGAACTATGATGTGATCCAGCTATTACACTTTTGCTATGCATCCTAGGGAAATAAAATCAGAGCTTTGCACAGATACTGCACTCCTGTGATCATTGCAGCATTATTCACAAGAGCCCAGATCCAGAAACAGCCCCAGTGTCCATTGACAAAGGAACAGAGGAAAAAAGGGTATATGCAATCAATAGAATTTTATGCATCTTTAAAAGCAATAAATAAATAAATAAATAAATAAATAAATAAATAAATAAATAAATCCTGCCATTTGCAGCAACAGGAATTAAGCTAGAGGACATCATCCTAAGTGAAATAAGCAGGTCACACAGAATCAAATACTTTACAATTCCACTTAGGTGAGTATCTAAATTTGTCACATGCATAGAAATAGAGTAGAAGCCTGGTTGTGGAGAATTGAAAGGAGGAGGAAACAGAGCTATGTAAACAGGCAGACAGTTTTTCTCATGTGAGTTGAAAAAGTTTTAGAGGTTGCCTTGCAACAATATTAATGTGATTACAAATGCTGTACTGGTGCTGAATTGGGGCTTAGAAGCCTGATTAAAGCTATGTATCGTTTCTCACAAAACAATAATACAACATGAAATTGAAAGCCAATATGAAAAGAAAGACATAAAAGAAAAAAAGAGAGGAGGCAAAAATGGGGCTTGCTAAGAAGGGACAAAAATAGGTAGGCTAAAAGACAGGAAGGATGGAGGGAGTAAGGGTCTGGTTGTCAAACAGCAGATAGAGGAGACCATAGGGAAAGAGGAAAGCTCTTCTCTTCAAGTTAAGAGAAGGTGGGTCACTACTCTGTTCGCTCCAGGAAAAAAGACCCTGTCCGTTCTCATCCCCGTTCAAGACGTGTCCAAACGTCATCCTTGGTCTGGGCCAGCCTGGGCTCAGGGGACCGTGTTATACTGCCTGTCCTGATTCTGAAGCCACCACCTGGTCACCACAAGGCCTGGATGCCCTTCCTTCTTGAGGTCTGGCCCAAGCCGCTTGGCACTATCCTTGCAGTTGGAGTCCTCTGGTGGCTGTCTCTGATTTCTTGGAGACCAAGTGGTGCCACCCCTCATTTTAACGTTGAATTACACCCATCAGGGTGCACTTCAGTCCCACTGGGAAACTGATCTAGACATGAAAGATTTCTAGGACACCCTGTCTTGAGTAGACAGGTTCAGCGATAAACTAGTGACATTGTACAGTGAGGCAGCCTCAGTTTTGCTTGATGGGTAAAAGATGGGAACCTACAGTGAAATGAAATTCTACTACATTCGTATTTCTCATAGCTATTCTGGTACAAAGAAATTCAAATCATCACTTGGCTCATTGTATATAATATTGACTTAAACCAACTTCCTGGACTTGAATTCTTACAAAGCCCTCCAGAAGAAACCATGACCCTATATGCCTGTGGGTGTCACAGGGACATGAGGGGTGATTCTCCTGTCACACTGGGGAGTTTCTCTGTCCCACCTTGCAGTGTAAGATGTCCCCTCTGTTCTCCTAGAATGACAGCCCAGTGCTACCCTCACGCTCAGTCCTGAAGAACTCCCAGTTCTCTTTTCATTAGACACAGTGTTTCTTGCCCAGCACACAAAGTCCATACCTCAGAGAAGTGATGGAGACAGAATGACACTATGTATTCTTAGCAAGAGTGTCTGAAGATACATATTAGACCTCTTTGCACAAAGTCATAGTGAATTGCCCCAAAATATTCCTGGAGCCTTGTCCTGGCTCAGATGCCTCCAGAACTGCATGTGGCATGGGGTACACTGGAGGCCACCAGCAAAAATGAGGAGCCCTGCCCAACAACCAGCTAACATGGGGGTGGGGAGGAGTCATTCAGAGACAACCCTTCAACAGAAAGGCAGTGCAAATGAATAAAGTGGCCGCAACATGAACATTCAAAATGCCATAAGACCTATTGAGGGGTTATATACTGTACTAAAATAATTTTTTGGTGGCACAGTGACACAAATCCTAAAACACGGTTTATTCACTAAGAAGCTGGAGAACATTGACCTGGGCCATAACATGATTTGTGTTCACTTTATTTGAGGGATATACTTGGCATACAGTAAATGCACACATTCCAATTTTGCAAGGTGATTAATACATACATTTAGATACCTATCCATTCATGATGCGATGGTTAGAGCAATGTTTATTAGATAGCTGCCATCAGTGACTGTGGTCTTACAGTAACATAAACCAAGAGAAACACTCTAAACACAAAACGTCAAACACGCACTCAGGTTCATACCACATGGATTCACATGGCACACACTCACACCCATGCACACAAAGTTACACCACCTCTTGGGACTAGGGATCATGGCCACAGTTCTTTAATTAGAAAATCAGTTTCTATCACCACATCTCCAGTTCTCATTGCCAGCAGGAAGCTAGAATCAAAGTGGCTCCCCACATTAAGCCAGCAAGATTATTTTCCTTTCTGTTTCTAGATTTTTCCTCAGAAAATGAAGGATTCTAGAATACATACCATCTTCAAGGATAAAGGGAAACACCTGAAATGACAGAACATACTGTGAGAGTCACATCCTGCAGGGTCCTGCTTGCACAGGCCTTTGTTCAAATCAGTTACATTAGAAAACCAGATGAGAAAGCCTAAAAGAGTCAATGGAACTCACCTGCAAGATCCGGACAAAACTACTCTGGTCGAAGGGCGTGACCTGTCCTGGGGAACTTTCTCTCAAGGCCATTTTGGGTGGGCAATTACAAACTTTTCTTCCAAAGAGGAAAAATGACTAAAACAAAACAGCTTCCAACCATACAGTTTGTAACTGCTGCTGTCATTTTTGAAGGTTCTTTACAATCAGTTATCAGTTGGTACTAGACTTACTCTTGACACTCTCACCAACAAGTAAATGTCTGCATCAATGGGAAAGTATGTGCTCACATTTTTATACCTTAATTTTAAGGACAAAGAAAGAAATCCCACTTTTTTTTGCAAGGGAAGTGGGGTGAACATACCTTGGTGATAGATGTCACCTCATCTACCCTCTCAGTGGGAGTCTCCTTCCGCAGGTCCTCAGGGGGATCTGTGAGGACACAGAGTGACTGTCAGTCCTTGGTGCTGCTGCTTATGAAGGACTATGGAGCTCTGCTGTGTCCTGACAGGAGCGAGAGTGTACTGATGAGGGTGGTGGGTATGTATGAACTGAGCAGCTGCCGGGCC
Source organism: Cynopterus sphinx (assembly GCA_030015415.1). NCBI lineage: Eukaryota > Metazoa > Chordata > Mammalia > Chiroptera > Pteropodidae > Cynopterus > Cynopterus sphinx. The sequence goes on along the minus strand of CM057390.1, from coordinate 34,121,655 downwards.
TCCTCCTTGCTCAAGAAAGAAAGGCCAAGGAGAAGAGCAGAAAAGAAAGAAAAAAATGTGCCTTTGTCTTTCTGAAAGGAACCTAATCAGTGGGAAATACTCAGTCTAAATAGGAGTCAACATGACTATCATGCCTTATTTTCAGAAAGAGGCCTCACTCCTCCTGCCTGTTTTCAAAATCAGCTAAATTGCCACTGTCTTTGTGCTTTCCTCCAAGATCACATCTTCCTCCATAATCCATACCTGCTGTTGCTGTGTTCATCCAAAACACTTCTGTAAGGTATTGAACTTGATGCAAATCACTTATTGGAGACATAACTCACTTCTCCACCAATTAACCCATTCTGTTTATTCACTAACAATTTTTTATGAAGTGAATAAAATACAGAAGATTTGCAAACAGTGACATCTCATTATGTAGAAATGATGTCCTCATCTGTGATAATGACCCCTCTCTCATTTTTTTTCTATACAATATGTGCATGCCATTGAGTCACTGTGTGTCCTCTCTCAAACAGGCAGCAGACAGTGGGACATTTCCTTACATGGAATGGCATGGGGGGTGGGCACAGTCTCTATTGACCCCAGCTGGGCAGGGGATAACAATAAGGGGGATGGGCATCAGAATTCCCTTAGCTTGACTCTGAGTTCTCACTTGCCACCTTCTGTTGGGTTTGTGCTGACAGGATTTGGATGTTTCCATAGTTTGCTGTGATGCAGTCTCTCTGATTTTTAACTCTTTGGGACTGAGGCAGAGGGGAGGCTGAAAAACTGACAAAAATTGTTCCTGATTGTTTTTTGTAGGGCCCCACACCTCTTACAATCTGTGTACTGACCTGCAGCATGTGGACCTTATATGTGTCTTTCATGCCAATGACTATGTCAAAGTCTGCTGTTAAAGGCACTGACAGCTGCCCTGGTCTATGAGACCAGTGAGGATATCTACACTTGATAGGCAATATTTGGGAGCTGTGTAGACCCTAGCACTTCCAGCCATGTCCACATTTACTGGAAAACCCCTTGCTTTGGCACTAATGACCCTAAGGCTGAAAGTGAGTGTTGGTCAGTGGTCCAGGGCATTGACATGCATTTCCTCCATGTAGGAGGTGAAGAGCTTGGGCCATTCATCTCAGCTCTGCCTCTATATGAGGAGACGAAATATTAAGCAAAGCTCCAGATACATTTGCAGAGGTGAGAATGACTTATGTAAGGTGGTCTGTTAAGATGAGAATCTCTTTAGAAAGTGAACCAGGTGAATATGTTGAGTAACTGGGTAAAAGCCTGAGGAAACACACCACACACACATATTCACATTCACAATCACAGCACACACACTCACCAAAAATGTCCTCAAATTTCAAGCACACACCATCTAAAAGTTGTCACACCTGCTGGCCACGGTAGAAATGGCCAGAATTCTTGCCAGTACCACACTCCATTCCTCTACACCCCAATGTTCACTCCCAGAAGGAACACAGATTGGGGGGCCTTCCAGACCAAATGGGTAGAACAGCCCCACCATGGTCAGCACCCAGATTTAGCCTCAGGAATAGACTGATTCCTGAATACATACCTTTTTCATTTTCTGCACCTACCTGCAATTAGAGAGAGAGAGAGAGAGAGAGAAACACTATTAGGAGAACATCATTCTAGAAACTCTGTACAGGGCTCTGTTCTCTTGATTTCTTTGGGGCACCAGATTGGAAACTGAATTAATGACCCCAAGAGAAAATATACAGAATGCCTGTGGGAAAGTTTGATTCTTCATGGAAGGTCTCTGAGTATACTTGGATTAGAAAATGCAAAACTCTCTACAAGGAGCAAAATTCTATGCAGAGGAAAAATGCTCCCTACTCTACAATTTATGATTAATGCTGTCCTTTTGAATGACCCCCTTGAAGCAGCAAAAATTACACAAAAGCTCACACTCAACAATCTCCCCACTCACTAAATTATCTACCATCTGGAGTGTACATATGCACATCCTCATGATTTAATTGTACTAAAACAAAATACATTAACATTTCCATCACAAAGGAAGAAAGCAGAGCTTACGTGTGGAATCAATGGGTCCTTCTCAGAGGCCTTGCCTCCAGAAGGATCCTCTACCGCGGCATCGGGGGTGGCTAGGAAAATGCAAAGTAAGTGTCAGTCATTGCTGATGCTGCCCAGGATGTACTCAGGCAGCTGTGCCTTTGGACAGAGAGTGTGGAATGGATGATTAATAGCTACAAACTGATGTCCAGCAAGGCCGTCTTCCTGGGTGGATGAAGGAAGGCACAAAAATAGAACGGGAAAAGGGGGAAAAGACAGCCCTTGGTTTTCTAGCTAAGGGCAAAGTAATCCATGTAAAATGGTCAATCTGACAGGGAGTAAGCACGAAAATGTATGCTATGATTCAAAAAAACAGAGTCATGTGACTTTTCTATGGTTTTTAGATTCAGCTCAATTGCCGCTGTCTTTTTTGCTTCCTCCAAATTCAATTCTTCCTGCAGAATTCACAGATGCTACTTTTGGATTTATTAGCTCTTCTGTAAGATTTTACTGTTGATGAAAAGCAAACTGATTGCAGGACCGAAATCAAGTCAAGGATAGAATCTCATGAAATTTACTCACAATCATTTTTTATAAACAAAATCAAATGCAGAAGATTTGAAAATACTAAATCCCTTGATTGAAAAAGTTCACTAACAACCCTGTGATATTTTCCTCCCAGTTTTTCTTTTCAATAGATCATGTGTGCCCTTAGAGTCAGTGGTTGTCCATACTCATACCGTCCATGGACATTGGGACAGTTTCTCACACAGGGGAGGCAGGGGGAAGCACTGTCACTCTACCACAGCAGAGTAAAAGATCTGCAGGAAGGTTGAGGGCTGCCTGGGTTAATGCCAGTACAAATTTGAGTGCTAACTTGAGACTGTCCTTGTGTAGGTGCTTGCAAGCTTTGTGGGCTTTTGAAGTTTATTGTGATGTTATCTCTCTCTTAACTGCCCTGAAACAGGAGATGAGGAGCGAACACAGTACTGATAGCCAATGATCAGCATTGTCCTCGCACCTCTTTCAACCTCTCAGCTGACCAGGAGCATGTGGGCCCTCCATATGCCTTTCAAACAATAACTATGCTGGCGCCAGCTGTGACATGCAACTTTGGCTACCCTGGGCTATGTGACACTGAGGACATCTTCTCAAGATGGGCTGTGTGTAGAAGCTGTGTAGGCTCTAGATTCCAAGCATGGCCACAAAAGCTGACACTTTGTTGCTAGGTCACTAATAATCTTGTGCCTCAGTGGTGAGAGCAGCTGAGTAGTAGGAACACAGGGACCCACAACTGTGTTTATATTTTGGGTCATTCATCTCTGCACCACCACCACATGAAGAGAGGAAATATTCAGCAACTTCCATTTACAGCTGGGGGTTAGGGAAAATTAATTATGGAACATATTCAGTGGTGGGGGCTTATTTTGAAAAGCAGATGCTTGTATGGTGTTGTGTGAGAGGGAAACTCTCCTGAGGACATGCAGGCACTCATACACACATGAACATTCACAATCAAGTCACCAAATATTTATAAATGCCACCCTAAAACTCAAACACATGAATTGCACCACCACATATCATAGCTTTCAAGGACTCCAAACTTTACAAATGTTTGAGACTATCTGGTGCTTTCACTACATGCCTAACACTTGTCCATGACATGACTGCAAAACCAGGGGGGCTACCAGACCAAACCGGCAGGAAAGCCCCACCTTCTACAGCACTCCGCTTTGTCCTTAGCAAGTGAGTGAATACACAATACATACATTTTTCATCCAGTTTGTCGTCCACCTGCCAGAAGAGAAAGTAAAACAAGGTGAGGATCGTATCCCCCTGGTCTCTGTTCACCTAGGCTTTCTGTAGTCTTGACTTTAGAACACCCGTTAAGAAACAGTCTCCAGTCAATGACCCCTAGAGGAAACACATTGACACTCCTGGGAAAGCCTTGAGCTCTTTGTGGAATCTGTCTGAATTCCCTTTGAATTGGCAATTACAAAAATCTTTTTCCAATAAAGAAACTGTGATGCTCAGGATGCTTCTTGCAATACTCCATTGTGAAAGTAATGCTGTCTTTATTGAAACCCTCTTGAATCATACATCAAGTGGTCGCAGACACCCACTCAACATTCTTCCAAATAGGAGAATGTCTCTATCATATAGCAGGTATGTGCTTACATTTTTAGATCAAAATTTTATTGAAAAACATAGAAAGAAAGAAAGAGAAAGAAAGAAAGAAAGAAAGAAAGAAAGAAAGAAAGAAAGAAAAAGAGAGCAAGAGAGAGAGAAAAGAGAAGAGAAGAGAAGAGAAGAAAAAAGAAAAGAAAAGAAAAGAAAAGAAAAGAAAAGAAAAGAAAAGAAAAGAAAAGAAAGCAAGCAACATTGCCATTGCCGAGGGTACAAGACCTTCTTACCTTGGTAGTAGATGGGACTGCCTCATCGAGATCTTCTCTTCTTAGTTCCTCCACCATATTATAAGATACCTCCTCCAACACGGTGTCGGAAAGCTCCTCCACCACAGTGTCAGGAACCTCTTCAACCATGGTGTCTAAAAGCTCCTGCAGTACATTGTCAGACGGAGCTAGGGGTATACACAGTCATTGTCAGATATTGATGGTAATGCTCAGGAGTGTCTCAGAGGTCTGTGAATTAGGTTGACATTGGGCTAGAGAGTATGGAAGTGGGAGTTGAACAGTATGGACTGAACATCTTCTGGGATATTCCTGATGGTGGACAAAAGAAGGCCAAGGAAAGAAGCAGGCAAGAAAGAGAAACAGAGCCTTCGAGGTTCTTGCTCAAGAGAATTTAATCCATCCAATAACATCTATAATGCGTGCTATGTTTCAATGACAGTGTTCTGATTCCTCCTGCCCATCTTAAAGCCAGGCCTAATTCTCACTTATTATAATGTTACATAACCAATTCAGCATCCACACATTCATACATGCTGCTAGTATCATAATCATTAATAGTACTGGATATCTTACTTTTATGTAATGAATTTTACATCATATTAATGGTGCTTTTAATCATTTGTGACTCTATCAGCCAGTAGCATTGATTACATTCACAGTGCTGTGGACCTATCTCTGCTGTCTAGACCCAAATCATATTCAGAAATAAATCACACTGCTTTTACCCTCTTTCCAGCCCTTCTGACCTCTCCATTTCTGTTTCTAGAAATTGGGCTTTTTCAGAAAAGTCATGTCAGTGAAATCATGAATAACTGTTTTCCTGTGTAGGCGTGATGTCAATAAGCCCCAAAATTTTGCAGCAATAGTCTACAGTATATCTTATTTAAAATCAAACACACTTTTTTGCCTGAATAGTATCCCACTAGGTGCACACATCACATTTGATACATTCAACATCTGATGAAATTAGGGGTTCTTGCCACCATCTGGCTGTTATGGATGATGCCATTTTGAACATTGGTATATGTTTAAGACACTACTTGTGATCTGTGATAAATGGTCCTGTCAAAACTCACAGAAGGTCAGAGCTCAAAGAGTAAGTTTTATTAGAATGTATGGACATTTAATTAATAAAATTGTATTGATATCTTCTCATTCATTTTATCAAATGTATCTTATAAATGTAAGATATCCCTAAGAGAGGAAAGAAGAAGTAGAATATAGGACCTAGGTGTATTATCTAGTCAACGTTCATGTTAATTTAAACCTGTTCTAAATAACATCTATCAGCGAGGGATTATTCAGATAATGTTGCAAATTCACCTAATGTGTGAACATGAACGAGAGATCTCATTTACTGTTGGACATGAGCCAGATTGTGGATCGTCAGTGAATCCTGACCTCCATGGAAACTGCACCACTGATAGACTGAATACCTATGTGTTTGTACTCATGAAATAAAAGATAAATATGATAGCCATGTTGCAAGAGTCACTTAAATATGGGACACTGAAGAATTTTTCTGGAAGTACCTTAGTGAGCATTATTTCCACCAGATCTTTAACTGGCTTCTTGATAAATGGTCCAGAGTCATGTGGTGAGAAATAGGCTAAATGAGCCCATTTCGTAACCTCCAACCAATAAGCATAAGCATCCTACTCTGGTCTACCCACATCCTCTTCCATAAGCGGCCTGAGAAATGCATGAAGATACAGAGAACTGTAGACATCTTGCTGGCAGAAATCCACAGGGAAATTAGGAATAATTTCTCCACAGCTACCCAGATGGATCTCCTGAAGCCAAATTAGACGGAGCAAGATCATGCACATTGCTGTGCACATAAAACATCCATCAAATAGATTTTGTGGGCGACTACCTTAATTTAGATGAGCCATTTTAGAAACACAGCAAAGCACAGTGACTGCATCTGGTCTCCCAGATGCCAAACTCATTTGGAAGCTGCTTGTTGTAATGTTATTGCCCTAATTATCAACTTCTTTGAAACAGAGCCTGAGGAGCAACCCCAGCTCTGAAAGATGTTAACAGTAGTATGTGGTGCCTCAACAATGTAGAATCTTAGATCTACCCATAAGCTTGTGGACACTACAGGTGCCTTTCACACCTATGACTCTACCAAAGTCAGCTGTTAGATTCAAGTATAACTGCCCTACACTGTGTGGTGACCACTGCCGCCACCCAATCATGATGGGCTGTTTGTGGGAGCCAGTTGGCACTTTCAGGCATGGCCACATATTCTGAAACTCCCTTGTATTGTGACTAATGAGCCTGTGGTAGAGTGGTGAATACAAGAGAGTGGTCAGGAGCATCAACTTAAGGACCAACACCTGAGTCACAATATGACTGTTTCTCAGAGAAGGTGACAGTCTGGGCCATTGCTCACTGCACAACTTGCATCTGAGGAGATGAATTAGTCACAAATGTCGAGGTACAGTCAGGATACAGGAAGAATGAGTAAATAATGTAAAGTGTACAATAGTGATGAGGTTTCTTTAGAAGTGGAAAGCACATCTTCTGTTGCATGAGGGGGTAAGTAATCTGAGAAAACACTATCTCATGCATACTCACATTCACAACCACACCACACTAACACATAAAAACCCCAAACGTCTAAAACACCAAACTTCACAACTACATATTATCCTCACTTCTGAGGACTAAACACAAATGACCAGACAACTTTCCTGTATGAACACTGTCTTTCATTATACCCCTAACCCTCATCCCCAGGGCAGGATTGCAGAATCACTGGGGCTTCCAGACCAAATCAGTAGGAAAGGCCCACCTTCTTAAGCACCCAGCTTTATCGTCAGCAAGGGAGTGATTAAACAATATGTACTATTTTCACTGCATTTGTTGTTTGCCTGTCATGGGAGAAAGAAAAACACTGTAAGGATCACATACCCCTGGGGACTATTTTCTCAGGACTACTGTTCTCTTGATGATTCAAGGACATCAGATGTGCCTGAGTCAACAACCACAGGAAAAAAATGTACAGAACACCTGTGGCAAAGCGTGAGCACTTCATGGAAGCTCTCTCAAGCCTTTTTGATTTGGCAATTGCAACATTCTATTTTCTTGGTGGAAACTATTCCATAGTTGACATTACTATGTCTTTACAGCCAGTAAGTAATTCTGTCCTTTTAGAATGCCCTCTTGAATTCAGCTTTCAGGTGGTCGCAGAATATCATTTGATATTTGCCCACCTAGTACTTTGTCTCTATCATCTAGCAGGTGCATGCTCACATTTTCACTGTAATTAAACTGTAATTTTATCAAAAAAGAAGAAATGCAACATTTCTGTTTCTTAGGGTGGAAGGCCTTCTTACCTTGAGAATAGATTGGATCTCTGCACTGGGCCACAATCTAGGAAGCTGTTGCAACCCACTAGAAGCAAGAGCTAGGAGGACATAGAGTCACCATTAGTTTTGGGTACTATTGCTCAGGAGTGTCTCAGAGAGCTCTGCTCAATGTTATTTTGAGGCTAGAGAATGTCTGTGTGGGTGTTGAAAAGTATAGACTGAGCATCTTCTGGGACATATTCCTTGGTAGATAAAAGAAGGCCAGTAAAAGAAGCAGGCAAGAAAGAGAAATAGAACCTTTGACGGTCTAGCTCAAGGGAATCTAATTCATCAAATGGCCTATAAATTACATGCTTTGTTTCAAGAACAGGGTTCTGATTCTCCTACCCTGCTTAAAGCCTCACTAAATTACCACTTCTCCTAAATTACAAGACCGTTTCAGCATCCATGCATTCATATATGCCTCTTGTCCTTAAGATGTATAATATTGGAAATTTTACTTTTATTGCAATGAAATTTACATCGTTTTATGTGGCTTTAAAATGTTTATCACTATATTTGTCAGTAGTATTGATTACATCACGGGGCTGTGGAACCATCCCTGCTGTCTAGACTCAAAACATCTCTAGGCATAAATCTCTCTGCCTTTATCCTTCTGCTAGTTCTTGCAGTTTCTTTTTTTTCTGACTCTAGATAGAAAATTCTGGAATTGGGCTTTTGCAGAAACCTCATATGTGTGGAATCATGAATTACCAATCTTCTGTGCAGGCCTGATATCATTAAACCATACATTTTTTCAAGGTCTGTCCATGCTGTAAGCCCATTTAAAAATATGAATACTCTTATCACAGAATACTATCTCACGAGATATATACATCACATTTGATCCACTCATCCTTTGATGGACTTTGCGGTTCTTTCTGTCTGGCTATTGGGAATAATACCATCAAGAACATTGGTGTATGATAAACTACAGGTAATATGATAAGTTATGATATTGTGAAACTCACAGAATGTCACAGCACAAGGGGTGAATTTTCATGGAATGTATGGTCTTTTAAGTAATAAACATGAACTGATATTTTTTCCACTCATTGAAACATATATATCTCATAAATCTAAGATGTTTTGAATAGCAGAAACTTGAGGGCAGGATGTTGCTACATTCTGTATTATCTAGTCACCTTTCATGTGAATATAAACCTGTTCTAAATAATGTCTATTTTTTTTTACACATCTAACACATAGTATCAGGGAGAGATCGATTAGATAATGTTGCAAAATTAGCTAATGTGTGAACACGTACTAGAGGCCATGTTCACTGTTAAACATGCACCACATTGTGTGTTGTCAGAGCATTCTGAAGTCTATGGTGACAGCACCACAGATGGACTGAATGCACATGTATTTCCACCATTAAAATAAAGTAAATTCATCTCTTAGTGTTTTTACAAATTATAAGTCATTTAAGATGGGACACTGAAGAAATTTTCTTGAAGTACTTTAGCTAGTATCATTTTCACAGTACCTTCATCTGAATCAAAAGTATGGATGGTGACATTTTTTGAGAAGTGTACACTTCCATCGCCCTCACTCACTGATTCTTCACGATCATCCTCCTTATGACAGCAACCTGAGAAATGCATGACAATACAGAGACCTGTAGATGTGGTGCTGTTAACACCACAGGCAAATTAGCAATAATTTATTTACGGCTCCGAAGAAGAACTGCCTGAATCTAAAGTAGACGTAGGAAGATAGTGCAGGTTGGTGTGCATGTAAAATACCCATGAGACAGGATTTCGAGGGCAAATACCTTAATTTAATTGAGACATTATAGAAACCCAGCAAAGCACAGTGACCATGTCTAGTCTTCTAGTTTCTAATGGCATTTAGAAGTTTCATTTCCAGGGAAACTCTTGCAGACACCTGGGTACCTCAGTGCCCTCTCTGTGACAAGCAAAAGTTATCATGGCCTCCACATAACTATTAACTGACATGGATAAAAGTAATTTAATAGAGGTAAAGCTTCAGAAAACCGAATGACCACTACCAAGCCATTGGTCTGTGTCTAATTATTGTGTGACTGCAAGTACAAGCTTATTCTTTGTTAGTGGTTATATCCAGAGAGAGGACTTGGATGACTGCACAGCATCAGAAGGTGTAAGGCTGCTTTTCATTGTTTCTATAGTGGTGATGCTATTTTACAAGGAGTATCTGTTGTCATCTCCCGGAGTCCCCACAATAACCCTATAGCCTGAGAGTTAAAGCAGGATCTGAGACCCACACTTTCAGTGAAGATCACAGAAATTTAGAGAGCAACTTGCCCAGAGTCACAAGAGTGACGAGTGAAGGGTTTTAGGTATGAATGTGTTTGGTTTTCTGAGAACAGAGGCCCAGAACCCCTCTGAAACCTGACTCCATTCTCTGCATGCCTGAAGCAAATGATTCCCTCACTGTATCTCTGAAATGCTCTTCCCCCAGTTTGTTTGGGAGAGAGGAAATGCCCTGGAAGAGGAAACTGAGCCACTAGGAGTCCAAATTTGTCACACAGTTTCTGACTCCTGCCTGTCTCTGACCCCACATACGACACTTCTCTCCAATCATAGCCCCTCAGAGGAATAGGAGTGTCCCAACCTGTAGCCGTCCTCTCACAGCATCAGCCCACAGTCAGCTGTCTCACTCTGAAACTTCCCCTGGGTCATAAGTGGTCTGGGTGACTCCCAAGTCAACTCTGGACCAACTGCCTGCCGTATGGCAACATTCCAAATCTTAGCAACCCTGGATATGGATTTAATACCAATTACCCGAGGATGTGGTGCTTTAGATATTCAATGATTGAAGTCTGAAAGCTCCACTGCTTGGTGACTATCGCTTGGAGCAACAATCTGAGCAGTTGAGCTAAGTAAGAGCTGGCTGACAGGGGACTCTGGCTGTTTCAGCACTGAGTGGGCACTTTCCCTGCCCAAGTCCGTTTGCAACAAAATTCATAGTCCATTGCTACTTCCATCAACTCACGATCATGTGGTGGCAGTAGACAGAGCCCCATGTCCTCTGAGAGGGGTCTCTCCTTAGGCATCCTGTGACCCCACACCAGGACTCTCGAGGAGAACCACCAAGCCCTCCTAATCAATGTCACCCAGTGTTCGTTCCCCTTACTTGAAGGATCTGTCCCATCTTGCAGTTCTCCCAAGCAGCACCCACATTCCCAGTGATCCTGTCCACATCCACCCATGGACACGCCCCATGAAATCCCAGCTTCCCTCCTTTCTAAAATCTCTGCATTTAGACTGCTGGTGTTTGCCTCGTATTGTCACATACACATTCTGAGCAGTTGACCTGTGATTCCCCTTTCCTGTCATGTCTACTGGTGGGGTGGGATCGCAACCACTGTGAATCCATAGAACAATTCTCCACACCTAAAGGAGTATGGGAGAGCTCCCTCTTGATCTGTTCTCTGAAAGAGTGGGGACAAAGCTTTTACTAGGGAATCTTACATTGTTCTAAATTTAGTAAAATCATTAAGGCAGTCTACTTGAGAGAAGAATCAGAAACATCAGCTAAGTTATACTACAATCCTAAAAAGACACTTGCAACCCTGAAGTCAATGGGAGTGGTGGCAATGATTTTACCAGATGAGGAACAGATTTTCAGTAGGTTAACTCCTCCCTTTGAAGGAGCAGCATTCAGAATGTCAATATGAACATACCTCGACAACAAATGCAGTTTCCCATCTTGAGGGCTCGAGCAGTGAAACTCTGAGAACTTCTTGCCTCCTTTCTCTCAACTCATGGAGTGACAGTTGCAACTGAAGGCAAGAAGCGCATCATCACATTATCATGCTGATGGGTCATGTCACAGAACTTTCACAGTGAATGGACACTGCACATCCTGGGTCCAACTGCTGCTTTCAAGACACGTGTGGGTTTACATGGGCAAGAGTGGCAGTTAAGAGAATTAAAATGGAAAATGTGTTTTCTTTCAGAAAATTAACATGAGGTCTTCAAATTCTTATTCTCTTTCTGAAAAACATGACATATGAGAGAAAACAACTTACCCAAGCAAGCAGAGTTGATAGTAATAATTTCAGGGTCAACATATCATATCTAACATTGAATGTATGAAGTTGTTCCATTCTTATTTAGGGTATTTTCTCCACCCATTTCTACTACTTCTGAATCACCAGACCTTTTTACAACAAACAACTGAAAAAAAGTTCCACATCAATTCAAATGCAACATTAGTAGAAATCAGATTACAAAAGTGGTATTTTTCTCTAAGCATATAGTTATGTTATATAAATGCTCTTTTTCTCTAAACCTATATTCTTTATTTAAATACTTAAAACTATATGCTGAACTATTTCTCAGTCTCTGTGAATTCATTGAAAAATTTCATGTCATTGTGTGTATTCAAGCTCGGCTCTTCACTGGAAAATAAGAATAAAATATTACTATTATTTTAATAATGGCTTGGGTGATCATATATAATCAGTGATTTTGTAAATAAAATTGTACATGAACTGAAACTCAAGATACAATTCAAAGTATGTTCTGGCTCATATGTGAACCAGTCACATTCATTCTTATTGTGTTTTATTTTAGTTTTTATTAAGTTTATTGGGGTAACATTGGTTAATACAATTATATACTTTTCAGTTGTACATTGTAATTTGACATCTATATATTCTATTGTGTGTTTACCACCCAAAGTCCAGTTTCCTTCAGCTACCACATATATGATCCCCTTTAGCAACTTCACCTTCCCTCTAACCCCTGATATTTAACTACCTTTGTCCTGTCACACCACCCCCTCCTCCCCCACTCCCTAACACTTTGGTAACTACTAGTCCACTGTCTATGCCCAGGAGTCTCTCTGTCTGTCCTGTTCATTTGCTGCTTTTAGGTTTATATCCCACATATAAGTGATGTCATGTGATTTTCAACATTTTCTTTATGGCCATTTTGCTTAGTATGATTATCTTGAGGTCCATCCATATTGTCACAAAAGGCAGGATTTCATCTCTTCCTGTGGCTTAGGAAAATATTTCATTGTATATATGTAGCCAATCATCTATCGTGGGACACTCTGGTTGCTCCCATGCATTGGCCACTGTGAATGGTGCTGCTATAAACGTCAGTACACAAATAACTTTTTGGATAAGGATTTTCAAAGCTTTGCAATAAATACCCAGTAGAGGGATGGCTGGATCATATGGTAGATCAATTCTCAGTCTTTTGCAGAACTCCCATACTGTTTTCTATAGTGGCTCTACCAATTTGCAGTGCCTCCAGCACTGTATGAGGGTTTCTTTTTTCTGCATCCTCTCCAACATTTGTTATTACCTATCCTTTTGATTATAGCTATTCTAACAGGTCTGAGATGATGTCTCATTGTACTTTTAATTTGCACTTCCGTAATAGCTAGCGATGTTGAGCATCTTTTCACATACTTGTTAGCTATTTGTATGTCCTCTAGGAGGAAGTGTCTGTTCAGGTCCTCTGCCCATGTTTTGAAAGGATAGCTAGCTTGCTTTTTGGTGTTGTTCTTGAATCATACGAGTCCTCTGCATATTTTGGATATTAGGCCTTTATCTGAGGCATAGCTCGCAAATATATTTTCCCATTCAGATGGTTTTCTCTTTAACATGTGATGGTTTCTCTTGCTGAGCCAAGCTTTTTTGCTCAATGTAGTCCCATTAGTTTATTTTTGCTTTTGCTTTCCTTGCTTTTGAGGTTAAATTCATAATATCCTCTTCAAGTCCAAGGACCTTGAGTTTAGTTCCTATGTTTCTTCTATGCATTTTATTGTTTTAGGTCTTATATTCAGACCCCAGTTTGGAGAACAGTATAAAGCAGAGGACTCCCTCTCTGCTTTCCCCTCCCTGTGTGTTCATGGTCAATGGAGAATCAATGCAGAAATATCGGAAAAGCCCATAGAGACATGTGAGGGTGTCAGAGCTATCTGGCGTTCAATATAAATCTCAAAAGACATACAGAGTGTTACCCATTCTTAAGTCCAGAGACCAAAGCTAGAAGGCCACTGAAGGAAGAAAAAAGCACACTGAGATTTTCATATAAGTTCTATAGCACCTTTCTAAATTTCTACAAGGGTATTTTCTGCTGTTCTTTGTGTGTGTTTATATACATACACACACACACACACACACATATACATATATGTGTTTAGAACTGTCCATTCAAATTAGTGTCCTGAAACACTGGTATTATTTTGTTGGCTTTCATGGGGTTGACATTCTGACAAGGTGCAGGGGGCTGGCACTTTTCTGCTCTGTGATGTTGAGTCTTAGCAGAGAAGACCCATATGTGGAAAAATGGACTATCAGGCATTGGGATGCTCTTAAAGTGACTCAGTCCCATGTCTACAGCTAGACCTGGATGTGGCTGGAAGACACACATGAGACATGCCAATATGGCCTGGACACTCTCAGCTCATCCAGATATGGTACAGGGTAGCTGATAGCACACAGGGCAGTGACCTGAGTGATCAGGTGGATGCTCATGGCCATGTCAAGCAGAACCTTACGTGGGACACAGTGTTGTTTCCAAGACATCTGTCAGTGACAAGAAACACTAGTGGCACCTCTGCTTTATAAGGAGGGGCCAAGACCACACTTCAACTCGGAAAAATTATCAAAGAAATTTCAAACATGTCTGACCTTTTTACATGCATAAATTAGTTTTAAAAATACTCACTAGCAGACGTAGCCCTCCAAACAATGGGTACAGGAAATGGCACCTTTTCCCCACAGCCAAGTGTACTAAAGAAGTGTAGTCGACTTCTGCCTCCACAACCATGATCTGTTTGAAAAGTAAACACAGACACTTAGGAAACCTTACCAGAGAGTTCTGGAATGTCAAATACAGGCCTACACTGATGCAGACTCACCCTTCATATCAGGCCACTGAAGGCGTTGAAGGAGGTGGCATGGACTAGGAGATCCATAAACCAGAAGATAGTCCCACATGAAGTAAGAACCTGGCGGTCCTGAATGGAAGGCAAGTAGAATCACTGAGTCAGCTAGAGGACATTTCAATAGTAGAGGCAGGAAAGATTGGAGACCAGTTGGAGTGAGGGAGAGAAGATAGGGATGCAGAAGGGTACACAGGAATGAGAGAGAAGTGATGCAGGATGAAATTCGGCAAAAGGTGCTCAGGGACCAAGGTCTGTGCTCTCTCTGCAGAGTACACAGGTGGGGCCCAGCTGCTGTGGTGACAAAGGCACTGCCTAATTGAGCACCAGAGCCACCAGCCACTCTAAAATGCTTTTGGCCTCCTGTGTCAGCACTGAACATACCCCCATGGACCCAGTGATTTCACACCAAGGAGGGTTTTCTGCAGATACACTGGCCCAGGAGATCAATATCTCCTATCATTGAATCAAAACTGGAGTCATGAAGATGGAGAAACAGCCTACTGCCTGACAATTGGGAACTCAGGAAAGTAATGACTATGTGATGATCTCTTAGATGTCAAGACTTGAAGAAAATGCTGTATATCTGCATATTAAAGAACTCCCTGAACTTTTGAATATGCACTTGCTAATGGCAGGGTCTATGATACTCACATCACTGTGCTTTCAAGAAAGAAAAATCCTCTGTTTGTCTAAAGAACAGTAAAAACAAATGACCTATAAGCTAAAGAAAATTAGAATCTCATCAACCTCCTTGTCATAATGGCTGGAAGAAGAAAATGGAGTACTAGAGTCACTCAAAGAACAGCGACACTTGATTTTATATGCAATCATGTAACTCATTGGGATAAATGTACTGACATCTACATCATCATGCACGATCTTTGATAATACCAGGAGAGCTTTGCAGGAGAGAAGGGGTGACCTGATGGTGGTGACTGGTGTGAGTGTCCATAATAATTCATTGAGTCCTAACTTGTTCCGAGTCTGTTTCTATTTATGTGCTTTATTTTATATAAAAACATTTAAAGTGAAACCAGTTGTAGTTAAATTGTTTCATTCAAATATCTTAAGTAAGCATAAAATATACATTTAAATTAAATTATAAATCTGTGTAACAGAGACACTACATACCCTTCCAGTAACTTAACTGAAGCAGAAGAGGAGTAGCAGTGAGAAGGGCCCTGTTCCTTGGCCTGACTGAAACTTTTTGACAGTGTGTAAACTTCATCTCCTCTGAGACTCAGGCTGAGGTTCCAGGTCTTGACCTGCACACGTGTTGACACCAGAGCTGTAAGGGCAACACAGAGTGGGAAGGGCAGCCCTATCCTGGCAAGGAAACAGACAGAGGAGGGCTTCCTGGTAAGGGTGTGCAGGACCCAGAAGGCTCCTCACACCCTGGAGCCGTAACCACAGGACCTGGCTTCCCCAGAAATCAGCTGACAGAACACTGAATCCTGTTGCTATTCTTGGAAGGGTTTCTTAACTCAAAAAGGATTGTTTACAAATGTCTTACAGGACCAACTGAACTTGGGTGCTTGAATGGGAAGCATTCAGGAAACTTGTGCCCTGGACAGTGAGAGTGATGAAGAGGAAAGGGGGAACTTTGGAACTCCAGGATGAAAAGTCTGAGTCTATCTGCCCTGGTGCCTGTGAGAAACAGGTCTAATGACACAGGTGGCAATGGTGATCCTTTCCCTCAACCTAACACTGAATGTGACCCATCATAAGGCCAGCACAGTACAAATGGACAGAGGCCTGGAGTGTTTCCCTTCTCCTCTAATAATCATTATTTGTCTAATATCCCAATGTTTTGCCTGTGCCTTGCATTTGGAAAGCCATGATGTTGTGATAACAAGTAAAAAGTTTTATAGCTTAATGTGTTCCAATACAAAAAGATTAAGGATACTGCTGTTTAAAATACTGTGACTCAACACAATTGTATTATCTCATTTATTGAAAACTTTAAAAGAAAAAGAAACATATGCAATTTTTAGTGCCACACCTTACTATGTCTCAATAAAGCATTGCATTAAGTTTCCTTCTGTGTTGTCATTTGCTTTATTTACATATATATATATATATGTGTGTGTGTGTGTGTGTGTGTGTGTATGTGTATGTATATAAATACATACATATACTTACATATGTATATGTATGTGTGTATGTGGGTGTGTATACATATATATACATACATATTTATGTATGTATATATATGTATATATACACATACATGACATTAGCTCCAGGTCCTTCACAGGGCTCCAGCAATGCTGCTTGCTTCCTTGAGAAGGAGCCCAACTACCTTCCACTTTTTATTCCCAGGAGGTCTGAGGTTGGGGAGGTCAGGCCGCTCCCACTATCTCATTGTAACAAGGGATGAGGGATTCGGCACTAAACTTCCAGCTAAGGGATGCTCCCTGTTGATCTTGAGGGCATGGAGAATACACTGCTGTGTCCTGCAGGACGATATCTTAAGTACATCTTGGAGGCCTCTTCACAGAAAATACAATGTACACTATATGTACTGAAGTTACTCACACTGTGGCCTTACAGGAACCAATAGCCCTGTCCTCCAGATTAAGGAGGCAGTGGAGGGATTGGTTCAGCAAACTTAGAAGCTTACACAACCTGAGTATCCTCTTTACGAAAGAAGATCTCATGACATTTTTCACTTGCCTTTGCTGATTTTCACCATTCTCTTATCTCCCTTGCATGTTCACACACAAGACAGGATACCCCAGGAGACTACTCAGTTTTTTTTTTCTTTAATAAAGTGTCCCCTCCCATAAAAAAAGTTGTTAGGAAGCAATGAGGAACATATGCATGTGTTACTCTTTCAATCCCAAGCCTTCCAAGTCACAGTTTTTCTTCTGGTCCTTCTTCCACCTGAATGGTGTCCTCTGCTCCTTCTCCTGAAGCACCTCTCAGGGAAATTTAGAAAGTTGCAGTGAAGAGAAAAACTGTGCATGGCCAGAGTCATCCACAGTAGGAAAGCACCCATGTGGTGGGTGCCCATAACAGAACCAGACCTCACAGGGACCCTCCAGCATGTTGGGCACAGCCCTTCTGACTCCCAGCCCAGTTTTCTGCCTGGCCCACTCAGGGTGGCTAAACTCAATGCAAAGGCAGGAAGGAGCCAGGGAGATGCTATGAGAGAGGACATGAAGAACTGGAGGGAGATATTACAGACGAGGACAATTCTAGGACCTCAAGTATATAGAGAAGACCAGGCCTCTTCACATGAAAATCAAAAAAGAGAGGAGGAGGGGCTGGGGAAGGTCAAATAAAAAGAGCTGATGGATAAGAGAAAGAAAAAAAATGAAAGAGGAAATAACTCACATGTAGATGTTGCTTTCAGTGCAGGAGTCTTCAAAATTCACAAAACATCTCTTAAGTTACACGGGCAGTAATGATATTGGGGTGGCCGCCGGAATGGAAAGTGGAGAGTTAAGAGTCAAGGTAAGAACTCTGTGTGATGCTCTCAGCAGCATAAACAAAGCCTATGCTCCTCCCCAGGGCCTCGAGTAATTCACCTCTGCATGAAGAGAAGCTCTCAGGTCTGTGGGACCCTTGTCACCCTTTGACTTCTGTGTCACCAGGAAGCTGTGCCTTTGTCACCTTGTTCCTCTAAGAAGGCAGTCACAGTTCCCATGACAGATTGTGTAGGACATCGCTTTATTTCCCTCACGATTTCCATTCCTCTTCCCTTTCTTCTAATTAGAGTCCATTTCCTTTCTCCTTGTCCAAATATATGGTTCTTCAATTTGGGACCATTAAAACGATGATCATGGGTTTACCGACACCATCACTAATCAATCAGTGGGTCAAGGAATCAACCTATTGAGACCCAAAGAGCACCTGTCATGAGTCTGGGTTGTGCTGGGTTCTTTGGGAGAAAGTGACAATCGACTCCACATAACAAGTGACTGTCCTGTGCCTAGTATGAACTTAATTGGGTGATACGTAATTTCGGCCACAGACCCATAAATCTTTCAGCCCCTTAGAAAGGATCAAAATAAAATCTAAGGTAAGGTCACTGTCTCAAATTTTCTAGGTCTGTAGGTAAAATCATGGGGTTTATACAGCAGGTGTGGCCACATAAATCACATAAATACAGTGCCTGCCAGGGTTGGCCAGGTGTCCCAGAAAGCCTGAAAGGGCAGGGACACTGGGCCAGCCTCAGACAAGATCACAGGGTGGTAATTTGGGGGGAGTGGGGGTGGGGCAGCTCTACTGATGGTTGTGGTGTGTTGTCAGGGGAGCAGTGACCCCCACAGCTCAGAGGTCCTTTCCCAATCAGGTCAGTCCCAGGAGACCAGGTCCCTGAGGCCATGGGAATGAACATGTGAGGTAGGTGTGCAGCCCCTTCACACAGTCCTCTGGAACTCCTTATGGTCTTCAAGGTCTTGGGGGGCAAATGGATAAAGGCCTCTCAGATGGAGGCAAGTGCAGGTCTTATTCTGAGTCCCAGGATTTGGGATTTGGGTGAACAGTGGAGGCAAGAATTGTGGTTCAAAGTGCTTCCCACCTTGTCTCTCCAGAACAAGATGGGAACATGTGCAGGAACCTGAGAGGAAACACTCTCTATGGTGCAACCACTGCGAGTGTCCTTTATACCAAGGAACACACACTCATCCTCAGACTGATGGTTTGACTGAGAACTGGAATGAGCAAAGAAAGCTTTGCTTATCTCAAAAGGCTGGAGATATAGGCATGATGGGCTTGCTTATAAGCCTTCACAAGTGCTTGCACACACCCACTTAAGTGCCCACCACCCAGACAAACTCCCCTGCTCCTCTGGTGGATGTATGGGTGAGGGGCTGGGAGAAGAGGCTGGTATGACTCTGCCATTTCTTCTAATGTAGGTAAACGACAGTATGAATATATAGTTTTCATTCTTCCCCATGTCACTACAGCATTTATTTTTTCCTATCTGAGGCTGTAGTCTCAGGATTGGGCTGCGACTACAATAGTCAGGGGCACGCATGCTTTCTAGGCAAGAAACTGTAACTACACTTTTATACTTTCCTGTTAGAATTTTGTGGGCCTCGACTGAGTGGGTTGTGCATTTATTCCATTTGGCAAACACGGTGTTATCCATGGTGCACTCATACTGCCTAGTGGTAGACATTGCCTATTAGCCTGTAAAAGGAGAGACATGAGGGCATAAGGGCCGAGGTTGAAGCAAAGAATCCACAGGTTATGCAAAGAGTAAATTCAATATTCTTCAAAAAAGGCTTTCATAAATGGGCTTCTGTGACCTACAGGAGTCTATAAAAGGAAGAATGTCTCCTGTTTCTTCCTCTCCATCCTCAGAGTTTACTCAGCTCCAGGCATACAGTACATGCTCAGGTTGCTGAAGAAACTGGACATCATCTTGGGGACTGTTGAGATGCAGGCCCAGAGAGCCAGAGCAGGCTCCCACAACAACATCTTAAACTCACAGGCAAGACCTCTTTCCTGTAGAGGTGACTCCACTAAGGGATTACATGGTGTTGTTAATTACACTTCCTGGTCCATTCATCTCTACTATGTGCCAAATAAACAAAGTTACAAAGCTCCTACCACCTGCTTCTGCTTCACAATATATAACTATTACAGGAATGCTCAGGGGAGATGTTCTGACCCTATTTTATTGAATATCATATGTTAGTGGATGAGAGTTGAAGAAATGGTATTTGGACTCCCCCACCTGCATATTTGTGCCAGTAATCTATTGCTTATAACAAACCATTCCAAAGTGTAGTGTCTTAGTACAACAGCAGTTCACCCTATTGGGCATTAGTCTCGGCTAGTGGGGTCCCTTTTCTATCTGAGGTCAGCTGGCTAGTCCGCTCATGGGCTAGGATGGCTCTCTCATGTTTCTAGGAGTGGGCTGTGGTGATGAGGTATGACTGGGCCCTGGGACTGTAATTATCCAGTAGGCCAGCCTGGGCTTGTTCACATGGCAGTTGGGACCTGAGTGTAACGAGAGAGCAAGCTCCACAAACAAGTACTTTTCACAGTCATGAGCATACATTTCTATATGCTTCATGTTTACTAACATCCTAGTCACCAGAGCAAGTCATATGACCAAGGCTGAGTCAGAGCAACACCACAGGCCACGGCTAGATGAAAGAAAGAAGTGGTGGCCATTTTTGCAATTTCTCACAGTATGCCCCCACAGAGTACTTAAAGTGACCAAAAGAGAGGTGACTAAATACCTTCTGAGTAGCAATGTAATTAAAAGCAATTATTCGCACATAGAGGGAATCAAAGCATTTTTATGAACAATTGTCATTTTTATTCTTTAGCTTCAGAGTTGAAATAATTCTTCTGAGGTCATACTGTCACATAGTGGCAGAGTTAGAGTGTGCACCCAGGCTGTCTGAGTCTGAAGGTCAAGCTCACAGCTGCTGTCGTCTGATAGCCTGCCAGTATGTGTCTTTTAGTTCCATAATTAACAAGGACTTATGGAATATTTAATTCAGAATGCATGCACTGTTTCTCCCATCTAGCCCTTCTCCACATTGTTCTGAGACAAGAGGACAGTCAGGCCTCATTTTGTAAAAGCCAGGTGACTGTCATGCTTCAAATCTATATCACACGGTCAGGCAGTCAAGCCCAGGCACAAAGAAGAAACCAGAGATACTTTGTTTAAATCCATCATCCACCCTCACCGTAAAGACCATGTTTACAGTGTCCATTTCCACATTCTTGAGGCTACAATAAGGCATTACAACCCCCTTCTGGCAGGGGTTACTAGACAGCTCTTGGTTGTTTCAGAGAAGCCCAAGTAGGAACTCAGGCTTCTACCACTGCTAGATACTCAAGAAGTCAGTCCTTTACTCCTTGTTGTCAGTCGAGTTTGTGGAGAATGGACTTCCATCCTCCACCCAGCAGTAATGAGGAGGTCCAAACTCTCCCCAGTGGGGTGGGAATAGGGCAGATATTCAGCACCACCTAGTAGCAATGAGGACATGCTTCCTACCCATAGTTTCAGTAGAGGTCATGAGGAAGCACTAATGAGGCACTCATAATGACTCCTTGAGCAGCATCAGCAATTCCAGCTCATGGTTCTTTGAGGTTAATAAAATTGACAAACTCCTAGCTAGACTCACTAAAGAAAAAAGTGAAGGGTCACAAATATAAAGTATCAGGAATGAAAGCAGGAAATTATGACAGATACCGCAGATATACAAAGGATCTTACAAGAATACTATGAAAAATATATAACACCTAATTTAATAACCTAGAAGAAATGGACCAGTACTTAAAAATATAACCTTCCTAGATTGAACCTAGATGAAATGGAAAATCTAAAGAGACCATTCAGTGGTATGGAAATTGAAAAAATCATCAAGAACCTACCAAAAGTAAAAGCCCAGGACCAGATGGCTTCACCAGTGAATTCTACCAAACTTTCAAAGAAGATATAATACCTATTCTCCTCAAACACTTCCAAAAACTCGAATAGCAGGCAATCCTACCCAACTCATTTTATGAGGCCAAAATTACATCCATACTAAAACTAGTAAAGATAAAGCAAAAAAAGAAAACTACAGACCAATATACCTCGTGAATACAGAGGCAGAAGTCCAAAATAAGGTATTAGCAAACTGAATACATCAACATATTCAAAATGTTATAGACCATGATCAAGTGGGCTTCATCCCAGAGGTATATAGGGATGTTTCTACATATGCTTATCAAGTACTCTGATACACCACATCAACAAGTTAAAAAGTAAGAAACATATGATCATATCAAGAGATGCAGAAAAAGCCTTTGACAAGATACAGCATCCATTTATAATCAAAACACTTCACAAAATTGGAACGGAAAAAATGTACCTTACATAATAAAGGTCATTCTATGAGAAACATTCAGCCAACATTAAACTTAATGGTGAAAAACTAAAAACTTTCCCTCTAAGACCAGCAACAAGGCAAGGCTTTCCACTATAGCCACTCTTATTCAATATAACATTGGAGGTCCTAGTGAGTACAATAAGACAAGAAAAAGATATAAAATGTATCCAAGTAGGAAATGAAGAAGTCAAACTGTCACTATTTCCAGATGACATGTTTCTCTATATAGAAAACCCTAAAGACTCCACAAGAACACTACTAGAAACAAAAAGCAAATACAATAAAGTTTCTGGGTACAAAATCAACGTTCAAAAGTCCATAGAGTGCCTATATTGTAATTATGAAGTGTCAGAAAAAGAGATGGAAAAAATAACTTATATAGCAATCGCAACAAAAAGAATAAAATATCTAGGAATAAATCTAAGGAAACATGTAAAGGACCTATATAATGAAAACTATAAGACCACATTAAAAGAAACTGAAGAAGATCCAAAGAAAGGAAAGATATGCTGTGTTCTTGGATTGGAAGAATCAACATAGTTAAAATGACCATATTACCTAAAGCATTATACGGATTTAATGCAATCTCCATTAAATCTCACTGGCATTTTTTAAAGAAATAGAACAAAAAATCATCAGATTTGTATGGAAGCCAAAAAGATTCTGAATTGACACAGCCATCCTGAGGAAAAAAATAAAAATAAAATAAAATAAATAAAATAAAATAAAATAAAATAAAATAAAATAAAAAAAAAATAAAATAAAACAAAATAAATAAAGTAAAATAAAATAAAATAAAATAAAATATAAAATAAAATAAAATAAAAAATAAAGTAAAGTAAAATAAATAAAATAAAATAAAATAGAATAGAATAAAATCAAATAAAGGCTGGAGGCAACACTCTGCCCACCTTCAAATTATACTACAAAGTGACAGCAATACAAACAGCATGATATTGGCAGAAAAACAGACACATGAACCAGTGGAACTGAGTCAAGAGTCCATAAGTAAACCATATTTATACAGGCAAATAATTTTCAACAAAAAAAAGCCAAAAACCTACAGTGGAGATAGAAAAGCCTATTTGATAAATGGTGCTGGGAAAACTGAAAAGCCACATGCAAGAGAATTAAAGTAGACTGTTACCTATAACCACACACCAAAATTAACTTAGAATGGATTAAGGACCTGAAATAAGACCTGAAACAATAAAATATGTGGAAAAAGAAAACATAGGAACTGGACTTAAGACCCTTGGACTTAAAGAGGATTTGAAAACATATAACCTCAAGGGCAAGGGAAGTAGAAGCAAAAAGAAATGAATGGGACTACATCAAACTAAAAAGCTTCTGCTCAGCAAAAGAGACCATTAACAAGGTAAAGAGACAAGCTTCTGAATAGGAAAATATGTTTGCAACATATGCCTCCGATAAGGGCCTAATAACCAAAATGTACAAAGAACAAATACAATTCAACAACAATGACAGCAACAGCAACAAATAAACAATCAAATCAAAAAATGGGCAGCGGACCTGAACAGACACTTTTTCCTAGAGGACACATAAATGGTGAACAAATATATTTTAATAAAATGCCCAACATCGCTAGCTATTAGGAAATTTTAAATCAAAGCCACAAAGAGATATCAATCACACCTGTTAGAGTAGCTATAATCAACAGGACAATTAATAAACAAATGTTGAAGAGAATGCAGAGAAAAATGAACCATCGTACACTGCTGGTAGGACTGCAAATTGGTACAGCCACTATGGAAAACAGTGTGGAGGTTCCTCAAATAACTAAGACTTGATCCTCCATATGATCCAGAAATCCCACTATAGGATATTTACACCAAATACTTGAAAACCCATATCCTAAAAATATTTGCACACTGATGTTCATAGCAGCATTATTCACAGTGGCCAGGTTATGATAGCAACCGAAGTGTCCTACAATAGATGATTGGCTAGAGAAGCTGGATACCTATATACAATGGAATATTACCCAGCCATAAGAAGAGACAAAATACTGCCAGTCACAGCAATATGGATGGACCTAAAGATAACCATGCTAAGAAAAATAAGCCAGGCAGAGAAAGCTGAAAATCACGTACCACTTATATTGGGATAAATATAAAACAAAAAGCAGCAAATAAACAGGACAAACAAACAGAGACTCATGGACACGGACTACAGACTAGTGGTTCCCAGAGGGGAAAGAGGAGGAGGGATGGAGGAGTTAGCCAGGGCAAGGGGTGCTAAATAAGTGCTGACAGAAAAAAATCTAAAGATGGAAGGTGAAAACCCAGTGTAATAAAAAATTATATATCTATATCTATATCTATATCTATATCTATATCTATATCTATATCTATATCTATATCTATATCTATATCTATATCTATATATATATCTATATATATATATATATATATATATATAAAACAGTAAGTGATAAACTAACAAAATACTGTGCTTGTTAGATAGGAAAAATCATTTAGACATCAAGAATCACAGAGCAAATGACTTATAAGGAAAAACATTACAATTTTATCAACCTTTATCGAAAGAAATTCTGTGTCAGAAAAAACAGAACAACTTATTGAAATACTCAATGGAAGAAATGGAGAGTCAGGAACTTGATACCAGCCAAGCTGATTTTCAGGTATAAAAGGTCCTGACATCCAAGTCATCGAGAAGATCTTGCATGGTAGTGTCCCACAAGTGATTGAATAAAGAAACCTCAAACAAAAAATCCGCAAAAGGACATTAACATAAAGATGGCTGCTAAGGACTGCATTTGTAAAGATTCAATGAAAGTTGTAGGAAATAGGGAGTGATCGAAGTGATCCTGGTGTGGTCACGAGGGTGACTGTCTCACAGTAATGCATGCAGTTCCAACTCTAAGTTATTTTCCTATATCTGTGTTTGATTATATAAAAATATTTTTAAAGTAATTAGCAAGTGATGTTATCTAACATATAAAAAACATTTATGTAAAATATACATGTACCTAGAACTAGCACTAGATCTATACAATACAAAATTAAACTCCTCCTAAGGGCAACACCCCAGTAGAGCAGCAGCAAGGAGACTCCTGTCCTTCATCCTCACTGAAAGTCCCTAACAATGTGGAAGCTCCATCCCCTTGGAGGCTCTGGCTGACGCCTCAACGAGAACCAGCAAAAACAAACACAGCTGCTGGAATCACTGGGAAGACACAGAAACAGATGGAGGAGTGCTTGTAGGGGTGGACATGCAGGACTAAGAAGCCTCCTCAGACTTTAGAAGGTAATCTTGGGCCTCCATCCCAAGGGTTTAGTTTTGAGTAAGAACTGTCAGTTCTCTTCTCTTTACAGTGTTTCTCACCCAGCAGACAAAGTCCACAGAAAGGATGAGTGATGGGGGCAGATTTTCCACATGAGAATGACACTGTGTATTCTTAGCAAGAGTGTCTGAAGATAAATACTAGACTCCTATAGAGAAAGTCAAAGGAAATTGATCCCAACTATCCCTGGAGGCTCCTGACTCAGATTACTCCAGAACTTTTTGTGGCATGGGGCTACTCTGGGGGCCACATGCCATAGGGAGGAGACATGCCAGCAAAAAGGAGAGGAGGCATTTGGAGGCCTTCCAGTAATGGAAAGGCAGTGGGACTGAAGGAAGTGGCAGCAATGGCACTTCTAAATGCCATGAGTCCTACTGAGATGTTACATTCTGTACTAAATAAATTTTTTAAGGTAAGGTAACAGATGCCAACATATGTTTATCCATTAAGAAGCCAGCAAACATCATCCTGAGTGGTGATGGGATGTGTGTTCAGGTTATCTGAGGTATATACTTGGCAATAATGAATGCACACATTCAAACTCTACAAGGTCATTTATATATACACTTACATACTTTTCCATTCATGATGTGATGGTGAGGGGCATGTATGTTAGAAAGCTGGCATCAGCAAATGTGGTCTTTATAGTAACAAGAATCAAAACACAAAAAAGTCAGAAGCTATGGTACCTATATACACTGGAATATTACTCAGCCAGAAGAAGAGAGAAAACACTGCCATTTGTGACAACATGAATGGATCTCAAAATAATCATGCTAAGCAAAATAAGTCTAAGAGGAAAAGCTGAAAATCACATGATATCACTTATATGTGGGATATAAACCTAAAAGCAACAAATGAACAGGACAAACAAATGGAGATTCATGGACATTGATGATAAGACTAGTGGTTACCAGAAAATAGGAGGGTAAAGGTAGATGGAGTAAAGGGGGTCATATATAGAGGGGAAGGGGGAAGGTGAAGTGGAAAAATGGGATTATACATATGGTAGCTGAAGGAAACTGGACTGTGGGTGGTAAACGCACAACAGAATATACAGATGTCAAATTATATGTACACCTGAAAATTATATTAAATAACACAAAAGGTTCTCTCTTTCACACACACACACACACACACACACACACACACACACACACACACTCAGAATCACACCACACAGATTTACATGCCCACACACTCACACCCATGCACACTAACCTATATCACCTGGAACTGAAGGTCACGGCCACAGTTCTTTACCTAGAAAATCAGTTTCCATCGCCACATCCCCGATTCTCACTACCAGCAAGAAGCTGAAATCAAAGTGGCTCTCCACAGTTAAACCAGCGAGAATACTACCCCTTTCTCAGTTTCTAGATTTTTCCTCAGCAAATTAATGATTCTAGAATACGTACCATTCAAGGGCAAGTGGAACCACCTGAAATGACAGAAAATACTATAAGGGTCACATCATGCTGGGTCCTGTTTGCACAGACATTTGCTTAACTCAGTGACATTTGTAAACCAGATGGGAAACGTTGGAGGTGTCAATGGAACCCACCAGGAAGAAGAAGACAAAACTACTCGGGTTGAAGGGCACAAAATTTCCTGGAAAACTCTGTTCTCAAGGCCATTTTGGGTGGGCAGTTACAAACTTGTCTACTAAAAAAGGAAAATCTGCTAAGATAAAAAAAGCTCCCTCTCATACAGTTTGTAAACATCTGCTGCCATCTTTGAAGGCCCTTTAGGATCACTTATCAGTTAGTACTAGACTCATACTCAACACTCTATCCACCAAGTAAACGTCTCTATTATCTGGAATGTACATTCCCAATTTTTCATATCTTAATTTCACTGATAAAGTAATAAAGCCCCATTTCTATTGCAAGAGAAAAAGGTAGAGCTTACCTTAATGAAGGATGTCAACTCATCTGCCCTCTTACTGGAAGGCTACTCTCACAGGATTTGGGGGAATCTGTGAGGGCACAAAGTGACTGTCAGCCCTTGGTGTTGCTGATCATGAAGGACGAGGGAGGTCTGCTGAGTGCTGACAGGGGTGAGAGTATACTAATGAGGGTGGTGGGTAAGTGTGAACTAAGCTGCTGCTGTGCCCTTCTCCTTGCTCAAGAAAGAAAGGTCAAGGAGAGGAGCAGAGGAGAAATGGCTTTCTGGAAGGAACCTAATCTGTGGGAAATACTCAAATTAACAAAAAATAAACATGACAATCATGCTGTTTCAAAGAAAGAGACCTGACTCTTTCCACCTGTTTTCAGATTCAGCTAAATTGCCAGTGTCTTCTTGATATTCTCCAAGATATCAAGATCATTTCTTCCTGTATAATCCACACATGCTATCGCTGCATTCATCAAAACACTTCTGTAAGGTTTTTTACTTAATGAAAAGCAAATTTATTGGGCTCATCACCCACTTCTATGAAAACTATCTTATTACATTTATTCCCTAATCCTTTTTCATTAAATGAATAAAGTGAAGATTTGAAAATAGTGATATACCATTATGTAGAGTTGATGCTATCATCTGTGATAATCTCCTCCCTCTCATTTTTTTCTATACAGTGTGTGTGTCATTGAGTCAGTGTCTGTCTATCTATTCTCTCATAGTCCACAGACAGTGGGACAGATCCTTATATGGGAGAGGCATGGGGGCACAGTCTCTGTTCAGGAGGTTTGCAACAAGAAAAATGGGCACCAGGCCACCCTCAGTTTTACTCTGAGTTCTCACTTGCCACCATCCCTTGGGTACATGCTGACAGGTTTCCATGTTTCTGAGGTTTGCTGTAATGCATTCTCCAATTTTTAACTCTTTAGGACAGAGGCTAATGGGTGACCTCAGCACTTATCCAGATTGTGACTCAGGTGCTGATCCAGATTGTTCTTCATGAGGTCTCACACCTCTTAGAATCTCTGTGCTGACCCGCAACATGCGGACCTTGTATGTGCCTTTCATGCCAATGATTATGCCAAAGTCTGCTGTTAAAGGTACTGACAGCTGCCCTGTGTGACCAGTGAGGACATCTACCCTTGATAGGCAACATTTGGAAACTGTGTAGACACTAGCACTTCCAGCCATGTCCACATTTGCTGTAACTCCCTCCCTCTGTGATGAATGACCCCGTGCCTGAGTGTGAGTGCCAGTCAGTGGTCCAGAGCATCAACATAGGGACCCATGCCTGGGTTCACATGTTGTCTCCTCCACATAGGAGGTCAAGAGCTTGGGCCATTCATCTCTGCCCTGCCCCATCTGAGAACATAGGATATTAAACAAACCTCCAGATATAGCCATGGAGGGAAGAATGACTTATATAAAGCAGTCTGTAAAGATGAGAATCTTTTTAGAAAGTGAACATGGGTGATATATTGTGTAAGTCGGTAAAATCCTGAAGAAAAACATGCACCACTCATGCACACTCACATTTATAATCACAGCACACACACTCATACAAAAACTCCCTCAAACCTCAAACACACAAACCTTACCACCTAGAAGTCATCACAGCTGCTGGGCTCTGCAGAACTAGCCAGAGTTCTTCCCTGTACAATCACTCCCTTCCACTACACCCCCAACTCTCATTCCTGGCAGGAACCCAGAATCAGAGGGGCTGCCAGATCAAACTGGCAAGAAACCCATACTATGATCAGCACCCAGATTTACCATCAGCAAGTGAGTGACTACACAATATGTACATTTTTCAAATGGTACTTCGTCCACATGTCATAAGAAAGGAAAACACTGTGAGGTTCATAATCCCCCTGGACACTGTTCACCCCAGCCTTCTGTTCTCTTGATGACTTTAGAACACCAGGTGGGAAACAGTACCTGAGTCAACCACCCCAAGAGAAAATGTACAGAATGGCTGTAGGAAAGGTTTGAGCTCTTCATGGAAGCTGTCTCAAGTACCTTTGAATTGGCAATTAAAAAATTCTTTTTTCAAGGAGAAAACAGTGCTTCTGATGATGCTGCTTCCAGCACTTCAGTGTGAAAGTAATGCTGTCCTTTTTGAATGCTCTCTTGAGTCAGCTTTCAGGTGTTCATAGAATCCTATTTGAAATTTTCCCACCTAGTAGATTGTCTCTATCACCTAGCAGGTATGTACTCATATCTTTAGACTCTAATTTTATTAAAAAAAAAAAAAGAAAGAAAGAAAGAAAGAAAGAAAGAAAGAAAGAAAGAAAGAAAGAAAGCAACATTTCCATTTCAAAGCGGGGAAGGCCTTCTTACCTTAGAACCAGATGAGACCTCCTCACCAGACCTCACTCTAGGAAGCTGCTCCACTGTGGCGTGAGCGGGAGCTACAGAGTCACTGTCAGTCATTGGTGGTGCTGCTCAGGACTGTCTCGGAGAGCTCTGCTTGAGGTGGTTGTGGGGCTGGAGAATGTGAATGTGAATGATAAACACCATGGTTTGAGCTTCCACTGGGATAACATCATAGTGGATAAAGAAAAGCCAAGGAAAGAAGCATACAAGAAAGAAAAATAGAGCTTTTGGCCATCTAGTTAAAGGGAATCTAATCCATTTAAAATCATCTAAAATGCATGCTATGTTTCAATGACAGTGTCTGATTCCTCCTGCCAATTTTTAAGTCCAGCCAAATACTTTTTCTTCAAATGTTAGAACCCTTTCAGCATCCATGCATTCATACATGTTGCTAGTGTCTTTGGCATGTATAATAATGGATATTTTCCTTTTATTGTGTTGACTTTACACCATATCCAGGCTGATTTTAATCATTTGTGACTATATCAGTCAGTAGTATTGATTACATTCATAGTTCCATGACCCACCCCTGCTGTCTAGACTCAAAACAATTCCCAGGAAGAAATCAATCTGCCTTAATCCTCCTTCCACCCTTGTAATCTCTACTTTTCTGTCTCTAGAAATTTGTACTTTCCAGAAATATCATATAAGTGAAATCATAAATTATTGTACAGGCCTGGTGTCACTAATTTCAATATTTTTTCAGGGTCTCTTCATGTTGTAGCCTATTTTAACATCTAATTTACTTTTATGGCTAATTAGTATCCCACTATGTGTACACACTGCATTTGATTCACTCATCATTTGGTAGACTTTGGGGGTCTTTCCACCATCTGGCTATTGTGAATAACATCTTTACGAACCAGCTCTGTGAAAGAGAGGCCCTGGAGAAGGAGGAGACTGAGCCACACAGAGTCCAAATCTATCATGCTGTCTCCAGCTCCTACCTTGCATTCTCTGACTTCACATACAACACTTCCCTCCAATCACAGCTCCTCAGAGGACAGGAATGTCCCAAACTGTGGCCATCCTTTCCCTGTGTCTGTACACTCCAGCTGTCTCACTCTGAGCCTTCTCCATAACAAGAAACCACTCTGAGCCACCAGTGGTCTGGGTGACTTCCAAGCCAAATCAGAACATTCTAGACAAAGTGCCACAGGACAACATTCTAAAACTTAGCACCCCTTTCTTGACCAACCCTAGATGTGGAGTTAATGCCCATGCCCTGAGGATGTGGTTCTTTTGTGATCCAATGAATTAAGGCCAAAGGCTTCACTGTTTGCTCACTATTGCTCTCAGCAACTGTCTGAGCAGGCTGAGCTAAGTCCTGCCTGACAGTGGACTCTGGCTGCTCTGGCTCTGCGTGCATGCCTTCCCTGCCCAAGTCGACCTGCAACAAAATTCATTCTCTTCTACTGCCTCCTCCAACCCTACATCATGCAATGGCAGTAGACTGAATCCAATTTCCTCTGAGAGGAATCTCTCCTTAGTGATAGCCTGTGACCCTACTCCAGGACACTCAGAGAACCACCAAGACCCTCCTAACCTCTGTCACCAAATGTTCATTCCTCTTACCCAAAGGCACCATCCCTTCTCACCACTCTCCAAGGCAGCACCCAAACACCCAGGAATTCTGTCCACATCAAACCATGGAAATCCCACTGTAAATTTCCAGTTTCCTCCCTTTATAAAACCTCTTTACTTAGACTGCTAACGTTTGATGTCAAATTTTGGTATTCACATTCCAAAGAGTTGACCTTTCTTGTCATGTCTATTGCTGGAGTGGTATCAAGATTCTCCTGACACAGGAAAAACAGTGTGGATATGTTCCCTCTGTATCTGTTCACTGGAAAGTGCATACAAAGTTAGAACTAGAAAATAATACATTTTTTTCCTAATTTAGAAAAATATTTGAAGTAGCCTGCTTGTTAGAAGAATCAGATATATCAATAAAGTAATACGGCAAAATTTAAAATATTTATAACTCTTTAGACAAATCCAGAGTGGTAGAAATAATTTTTAAAAGATGGGGAATAATTTTCAGAAAAAGCTAAGCAGCCCATTTGAAAGAACAGCATTCAGACCAACAGAAACATATCTGCACAACAGTTCCAATCTCCCATCATTAGGGCTTGAGGCATAAGAAGCTAGTAATCTATCTGTTCTTTCTCAGCTCATAGAGAGACAGCTTGAATGAAAGACAAGATGGACATCATCACACAACGATAGTGCTGGGCCATCAAAGAACTTTCAGGGTGAATGCACACTGCTGCTATGTAGACAGATATGTGAGTGTTTACATGGACTGTGAGGCATTAAAGGTACACATTTGGTTTCAAAAACTGAATCCCAGACCCTCATATTATTATTCTGTTTATGAAAACAAGTTATGAGAGAAGATTTCATGGCCCCAAAATATAGTTGATAGTGAAAATTTCAACAAAGCTAAAATGTTGAAAATAAAATGTGCATCCATTCTTGATTGAAATACCATCTTCACACATTTCTACTATTTCCGGGTCGCCAGACATTTCTAGGACAATGTAAAATACATTCCAGATAAAATAAAAGTAATATTAATGGGAATTCAATTTTAAAGTATTTTTCTCTATTAAGCATATAATTGCATATGTATACATACATATATATGTATATTTAATCACCAAAATATACAAATAGAGTAGGACTGGGATTAGAAGCCTGTCACTATGCTTTAATGTCTCTTTCTACTTATAAGGACTCCATGAATATCAGGGTGGACTGATGGACCCACCATGCAACGTCTCTAAGAGAACTCACTGTCTCAGGATCCTGATCCTATTTAAACAGAAGCTTTCTCCTTCCTCCTTTCAGGTGGAGGCTAGCTTCAAGCCCCACATTCTACCACTTCCCACAACAGGGTTCTACAAACACAGTCTACCAGCCTCATGATACCTTGCCTCCCTGGTGCCTCTATTTAGCATCCTGCCATTACCATTATTTCTCTTTCCGGCATCTATCACAAGTTTTAATTATATAATTTTCTGTGAAACTGTTACATTCCTGTCTTCCTAACAGACTGTAAGTTATGTGAGGGCAGGGGCATCATTGGCACTTTGTATTTTTTGAAGACACTCCCCTTTGGGATTTTGTGAGCTTGAATATAACCATCTAGTCTTGACAGAATGCTTTTCCATCTCTATGGCATTGCACATCCATTATGAAGGAGATATCAACCCAACTACAAAATAAGTCTTAACAATGAGGAGAAGCGGTACAGGAGGCGGTACAAACGAGGGATTCTGAATTATACCTGAGTCAAATTCTAGTATTTGGGCCAAATCCTTCATTAAGCTCAATTTCCTCGTTTATCCAGCAACCACTATTCACTGCACACAATATGCTACTCTCCTGGACTCTGGGACAGAGCGGTGCAGTAACAACACGTGTAAGGAAAATGGTGATAAAACCAGAGGGATGGCAGATGAAAAAGAGAACTAGAGGAGGGAGTGTGTATTCTGAGAAAGGGGGCGGGTTTTCCATTTAGAAAAGAATGTCCGCTAAGGCTGCCAGAGAAGGTGGCATTTGTAAAAGGGAAAGACGGTGTCCTCGTTCTCAGGCTTACGGAGATGATGACTATGGAAACCTGCAGATCTTTAAACAATCCTCCCCAGGTCCACCTGGGACCCGGACCTGAGACATCTCAGGGAGGAGGCCTGGCGTCCACACGGAAGGGGACCGCTGGGCGCCCCGGCGCGGGGAGAGCTGTCCACGGTCCCGCCGGGAGCGGCGACCCCGCGGGAAGCGGGGCTCGCGGACACGCCGCTCAGGGACACGCGGACGCCGGTGCCGCCGTGCGAGGGCGGCCCTGGGCGAGCCGCACAGTTCCCGTGGCAGGACGAGCGCCTCGGGAGAGGACGCGCACAGTCTCCCTGCTGGGCGGCTGGAGATAGGAGTGGCCTCCAAGGGCGACAGAGCCGCGGCTCCTGGGCGAGACGGCGGCGGGACTTTTGGCGGGGACAGGGGTGTGGCTTCTGGCGGAAGTGGAGGCGGGACTTCCGGCGGGGCGGGAGGTGGGGCTTGGCGGAAGGGATCTCTACGCGACCTAGACACCTGGACAGTGGTGCGCCCAGTGTAGTGCTGCCTGTTCTTCGTCTGGTGCCGTAATTTAGTCGGGCAGGCGGAGGCCCAGAGTCCAGTGGAGTCATGGGGACGCGCCAACCGTGTGCGGTACTGCCTGTGCAGAATATGCGTGAATGACTGCGGGTCAACAGGCTGCAAGGTCGGGCTTGCACTTCTGTCCCTTGGGGCAGCTGGAGCCTGGGAGTTACGTACAGAGGGCGAGGAATGACTAAGGGGCTGGGGCTGCCTGTGCGAACGCCTCCCCAAAAGCCTGAGTTTTACCGCTCAGTACAAGGCCTGGTACAGAGGAAGCTTTCAGTATGTTTGTTTGCATGAGTAACCTCCGAGTCCAGAGACCTGGGTCTCATTCGGGCCGCCTCCAATCCGGTTGTGTGGAACCAGAGTAGCAACAAGGATCATAGAATCTACCCTACCCCTGCTTCAATCCTAATGGATGATAAATGAAAGAAGAGGTGATTATGTGTACTCATGCTTTGTATGACAGATGCTTCATTATCCATGTTGTGGGGTGGGCTAGGGAAAAAAAATGGGGAATATAGAGTCAAGTTGGAAACCCAGGGCCTTGCTGCCCCTGGGATGATGTAGCAGAATCCCAGGATCCATTGTTGTCTTCATCTCTACACCCTGCATATTCTGACTCCCTGGCCCTGAGGGTCAGTGAGTCTGTTTAGGGCCTAGTCAATCTCAGGAGCCAGGTCAACAATTCTGTGGGAGCAAGTACTTCCTCTAGAATTCTTCCAGCCATGGAGGACCCGGAATGGCAATTGGACACAGGCCTCTCTCTCATAAAAGCACATTCAGCACCTCAAAAGTGGGTGATGCGTGGAGGCTGAGATGAGCTTAAGGATACTGAGCAATAGCTGTAATGCCAGTGGAATTCTTTCTCAAATGCAGTTCTGGAAGTGCCATGTAAGTGAGGAGCAAACATAAGTATAGAAGCATGAATGTGCTTCTTTACTTTAAAAGTAAGAGAGTTTACTTTTTATATACCAACTGGAACATGCTAGAAGAGCTTTGTCCCTTGACTAAGTTGCTGGGAAGAAGTCATGTATCACACTAGAGTACACCCATCATAGGTCATTAATGAAAAAAAACCACTGTCTCCTACATAGGATTGCCAGGAGTGCTAACTGAGCAATGGCTAAGCTCTGAGAGTGCTCTGGCATAGGGGGAGGTAAGAAGAAGACCTGTGGGAAAAATAATTTTTAAATAGCAAAGCAGGCGGAGAGGATGAAAAGCGTGGCATGCTCAAGGCCCACGGAAACAATTCTTCTTTCTGTGACATCATTCAAAAAGTAAAACAAACATCAACAACAAAAAACTCCTCAGACTTCTGCACACATTTATTCATTCCTTCATTCATTCGTTTGTTCATTTATTTATTTATTTTTGCAAATTTCATGTCTCCTTTCCTCAGTTTTTCAAGCAGCAGGTGATACTGCCTGCTTCTGGGCCCCTCTCCCATGGGATCTGACCTGCATGTCGGTACCTAGCTGCAGTCTTTATCCTCACTTCTGAAGTCAGAGAAGCTCTATAACACATAATCCTTAGATACAAAAACGAGCAATAACACTATTAAAAAGAGAGGCTTCCCCATTTCTTCTAGTTTCCTTGAGTCTATGGTGAATTATAGGCATCACCGTGATGTTCCCCAGAATTCATGCACCTTTCCTGACCTCTGTAGAGTCATAGCCTTACACCTAGACATTGACCACAGTCACCAAACTTCAAATCACAGATACTGAAGGATTCACCTTATACCTTTTTACTTCCATTTATCCATGATAGCTCTCACCTGAAAACATACCAACAAGAAATTCCAACTGTTACATTCAAATTTAAATGAGACTGGTGGGATTGACCTATTGGGTGTTTTCTCCTTTTTTCAGTTCACTGAGTCCATTAAATAAAGCCACATCAGGCCACTGGCCAAAGTTCTTTCTTGTTCGACTACTTCCTTTTACTACACACCAAGCCTCGTCCCCAGCAGGAACCCAGAATCGGGGAGCTTCCAGACCAAACCTACAAAAAAGCCCCACATTTTTCATCACCTAGCTATTCCTCAGCAAGTGACTGATTTCATGATACATACATTTTTCATCCACTGCCACATCCAACTGTGATTAGAGCGGTAAAAACAAACAAATAAAACATAACAGTGAGGCTCACTTCATCCAAGACACTGCAGTCTTTCAGCTCCTTTGTTGATCTTAGGACACCAGATGAGAAATAGTTGAATCAATGACCCCAAAGGAAACATAAGAGACATGAAGGGAAAAGGTTGAAACTCACAATGGAAGATCTCTCATGTCCTTTTGGTTTGGCAATTTCAAATTTCCTTACACAAACAAAAACGTTCTGCAGAGCAACTTTATGCTTTAACGTACAATGTATAACTGCTGCTGTCATTTTTGGGTGCCTTCTTAACACAGATATCAGTGGTAATAGCTTCTCACTAGACAGTTTCTCTGCCTAGTAAATTGTATCTGTCATCTAACATGTAAATATTCAAATTTTCTTATGATAATCTTACTGAAAAATAGAAAAAGCAACTATTGGAGTTATTATTTCTTCTGTAAGTATTTGTTGATGAAAAGCAAAATGATTTGGATATTGAACTCAAGTCTAGGTAAAGTATCTTATTAGATTTATTCACTAATCATTTTTTTATACCCTTGACGCATATGGACAGTAGGACATTTTCTCACACAAGGGAGGCTGGACGAAACACTAATGCTCTCTACCCCAGGAGTGTAAAAGATGTGCAGTAAGGCCAAGAGGCCCTTGAGTCTCTTCCAGTACAAATTTGAGTGCTTCCTTGCCACTGGCCTTGCATAGGTTTTTACAGGGTTTGTGAGCGTCTACGGTTTGTTGTGATGTTGTCTTCCTGACTCTTAACTGCCCTGAAACAGGGGCTGACACCTCACTAACAGTAGTTGCTCAACAATGACGTTTCACCTCTTACAAGTTCTCAGCTGACCAGGAGCATGGGCGCCCTCCTTATACCTTTCAAACCAATAGCTATGCCATGGCCAGTTGTTACATGCACCTGTGGCTTTCCAGAGCTATGTGACACTGAGGACATCTTCTCAAGATGGGATATGTGTGGGAGCATTATAGGCACTAGTACTTCTAGGAATGGCCACAGAAGCTGACACTTTGTTGCTTGGTCACTGATAATGTTGTGCCTCAGTGGTGAGGGCATGTCGCTGGTAAAGAGCATGAACACAAGAGACTCATGACTGGGTTCAGATGTTGGCTCTTCCATAAAGGAGGTTAGTGCTTGTGCCATTTATCTCTGCACCAACCCCACATGTGCAGAAGGACTGTTGAGCAAACATACAAATATGGCCAGGAGAAGGAAAAGTGAATTATTAAAAGTGTGCAGTGATGGGGAGCTTCTTTAAAAATCAGACAAATGTGTTGTATTGTGTGAGTAAGAAACTCTCCTAATGTGTCACACAGTCACACATACATGGACATTCACAATCAGACCATGCGCATACATTGAAAATCACCACCCCAAAACTCCAGCACACAAACTTCGCCACCCTCAGATTGCAAACATTCCAGAGTTTTCCTAGACTATCGGATCCTTTCACTACACCCCCATCCTCAATCCCCAGCAGGATCTCAGAATTGGGGGGCTTCCCAAACAAACCAACAAGAAATTCCACTTTCTTGAGCACCCAGCTTTGTCCTCACCTAGTAAGTGATTGACAATACATAGATTTCAACGACCTGTGGACTGCCTGTCATAAGATAAAAGAAAACACTGTGAAGATCTTATCCACTTGGACACAGTTCTTCCAGGCTTTTTGTTCTCTTGATGACTTTAGAACACCAGTTGAGAAACATTACTTGACTCAGTGGCCCCAGGAGAAAAAGTACAGAACATCTTTGGGAAAGGATTGAACCCTTCATTGAAACTACATCAAGTTCCTTTGAATTGGCAATTATAAATTTTTATTTTCAGGGAAGAAACGGAGCTGCTAATGACAATGCTTGCAATGCTCCAGTGTGAAAGAAATGCTGTCCATTTTGAATGCCCTTTTGAATCACATATCAGGTGGGCATAGACTCTCACTCAACATTTTTTCACTAATACATTGTCTCTATCATGTAGAAGGCACATGCTCACATTTTAAGATTGTAATATTATTGAGAAAGAAAGCACTTTCACAATAGTCTCCTGAAGCTCCTCCACAAAAGTGTGAGGATGATCCTCTACCACGTTGTCAGGAAGATCTTGCACCACTCTGTCAGAGGGAGGTAGGGGGACACAGAGTCACTGTCTGTCATTGGTGGTGCTGCTCAGGACTGTTTCAGAGAACTCTGCTTTAGGTGGATATGGGGCTAGAGAATGTGGATATTCATGGTAAACAATATGGACTGAGCTGCTAATGGAACATTCTCATTGGTGGGTGAAGAAGGCCAATAAATGAAGCAGGCAAGAATAAGAAACAGAGCCTTTGACAGTCTAGCTAAAGGGAATCTAATCCATCTAATATCAAAGACAGGGTTCAGACACTGCTGCCCTTCTTAAAGCCTGGTCAAATTCCCACTTCTTCTAATGTTACAAGACTATTTCAGCATGCATTTATACATGCTGCTAGCGACTTCAGCGTGTATAATATTGGTTATTTTACTGTGATGAGCTTTACCTGATATTTATGCTGCTTTTAATCATTTTGTGACTATATCTTCCTGTAGCACTGATTACATTCCCTACTGTCTAGTCCCAAAACATTTCCCAGGAATATATCACTCTTTCCAGCCCTTGGAATCACTACTTTTCTGTTTCTAGGAACTGGGTTTTGTTTTGTTTTGTTTTGTTTTGTTTTGTTTTCAGAAAACCAATCAGTGGAATCATAAATTATTGTCCTGTGCAGGCCTGATATCAATAAGCCCAATATTTTTTCAAGGTCAATCTATGTTGCACCCTATTTTAAAATATAAAATTCACTTTTATGGCTGAATAGTATCTCACTAGGTGTACACATCACATTTGATCCACTCATTCTTTGAAGGACTTTGGGGTACTTGCCATCTGGCTATTGAAAATTATGTCGTTAATGCGCTACTGGTCTGTGATGCGCTACTGGTGATATGAGATATTATAATCCTGTGAAACTCAGAATGTCACAGCACAAAGAGTGAATTTTGATGGAATATATGGATATTTAATAAAAATGTGTTGATAATTTTTCACTCATTGTAACAAATATATCATAAATCTAAGATTTTTAATAGAGGAACTGCTGGGGTAGCAGGTGGAAATGTTCTGTATTATCTGGTCAATTGTGCTAATCTAAACATGTTCTAAATTTGTATATTAATTTTTACAAATCTAAGTCATAGTGTCAGGGAGAGATCTATTCCAATAATGTTGCAAAATCAGCTACTGTGTGAACATGAACTAGAGACCTTGTTTACTATTGAACATGAGCCAGATTGTGAGATGTCAGTACATCATACCCGCCATGGGGACAGCACCACCGATGAACTAAATTAAAGTATATTTGCACACACAAAGTAAATGAAAAAACATGGCTTAGACTTTTTTCAAAATATGGGTAACTTACACACACAAAGTAAATGAAAAAACATGGCTTAGACTTTTTTCAAAATATGGGTAACTTAACTATGGGAAGTTTTTCTTGAAGTGACTTAGCCAGCATTTTTTTAACCCTACAATTATCTGTGTGGAATTAATGCACCATGATTTCTTCTTAAAAGCTGACACTTTGCCACCCTATCTCATTCTTCTGGTTCAAGATGAGGACCATACTCTTGTCTTATATCACTCTTCTTACAGCAGCCTGGGAAATGCATGACAATACAGAGAACTGTAGATATATGCTGAAAGAGATCACAGGAAAATTAGCAGTAATTTATTCACAGCTGCTCAGAAAACCCTCCTGAAGCCAAAGTAGACTTAGGAA
Source organism: Cynopterus sphinx (assembly GCA_030015415.1). Classification (NCBI taxonomy): domain Eukaryota; kingdom Metazoa; phylum Chordata; class Mammalia; order Chiroptera; family Pteropodidae; genus Cynopterus; species Cynopterus sphinx. The sequence goes on along the minus strand of CM057390.1, from coordinate 34,081,428 downwards.
GATTGTGTAGTTTGGTGTGCATGTAAAACACCCACCAGACAGATTTCGTGGGTGAATAACTTTATTTAGTTAAGACATGATAAAAACATCAAAGAATAGGGACTGTGTCCATTCACCTAGGTTCTAATGGTATTTAGAAGCTTCATCTTCCTGTGAAAGTCCTGCAGATTCCTCAGGGCCCCAGTGTCCTCTTCTATGATGTGCATATCTTAACATGGCCTACTTATGACTATTACTTGTTGAGGATAAAATTGATTGAGTACAGGCAAAGCTTCAGAAAAATAAGTGTCCGATACCAAGTCATTGCTTGATAAGTGTCCAATCATTATGTGACTGCAAATACAAACTAGATGTTCAGTAATGATTAAATCAAGAGAGGGGACTTGGGTGACTCCAGAGCACAGGAGTGTAGAAGGTTACTTTCCATTGTTCTCATAGGAGTGATACTTTCTATCTCATGGGAAGTATCTGTTGTTATCTCCTGGGATCCCATAAGAACCCTGCAGCAAGAGATGCAAATTAGGTGCTGAACCAAATCTTTACAGTGAAGGTCACAGAAATTTAGAGAGATTAAGTGACTTTCCCAGAATTACAAGAATGATGAGTGATGGGTATAGGGTAATAACGTGTTTGGTGTCCTGAGGAAAGAGGTCCAAAACTCATCTAACACCTGACTTCCTCCCTGGATGCCTGAAGTAAGAGCTCCCTTCACTGTCTTTCTGAAGTGTGCCTGCTTCAGGTTTCAGTGGGAGAGAGGTGATGGCCTAGAGGAGGAGGCTAAGCCACTGAGTGTCCACCATATACTACTAGACTTGCCTTTGATATTAGTGTCTCAGAGGGCCAAGGACATCTCAACTTGTCACTGTCCTCCCCAGTATTTCCTCAGTCAGCTGCCTCACTCTGAGCCTGCCCCATGACTAGGGTACCATCGTGAGTCACCAGTGGTCTGGGAGGCTCCCAAGACATCTCAGATCATTCTAGAACAAGTACCACAGGACAACATTCTAAAATTTAGCTTTCCTTTCGTGACCAAACTTGCACATGGAGTTGATGCCCACAACCTGAGTATGTGGTTATTTTGTGCTTTAATGAAATAGAGCTGAAAGCTCCACTGTTTGCTCTGAGCAACTGTCTGAGCAGCCTGAGCTAATTCCTGTCTGACAGTGGACTCTGGCTGCTCTGACTCTGAGTGTGCATCTTCTCCACCCAAGTCCTTCAACAAAACCCAGTCTCTACTACTGACTCTTCCATCCTGACACTATGCAGGGTCACTGGACAGAGTCTGATTTCCTCTGAGAAGAATCTCTCCTTAGCCTGTAACCCCCACACCAAGACCCTCAAAGAGAACCACCAAACTCTCCTAATCTATTTCACCCAGTGTTCATTCCACCTACTCGAAGGCTCTCCCGTCTAACCAGCCTCCCAGGCAGCACCCAAACTCCCAGTCATCCTGTCTGTGTCAACCCATGGACGTGCCTCATGAAATCACAGTTTTTCTCCTTTCTAAAATCTCTGAATTTAGAATACTTATGTTTAGCTCGTATTTTGGCATCCACATTCTGAGGAGTGGACCTGGAATTTTTTTTTTCTTAGTGCATCTACTGCTGGGGTGGGTTCTCAATCTCTGTGAATGCATGAAACAATTCTCCCGACCCGAAGCAGTATAGAAGTGTTTCTTCTGGATCAATTCTCTGGAGAGTGAGGACATAGTATTCATTAGGGAATATTAAATTGTTCTAACTTTAAGAAAAGAGTTAAGACAACCCACTTAAGAGAAGATGTAGAGACATCAATTGGGTAATACTACAAAACTATAAAGACACTTACAGCCCTGTAGTGAAAGTGGGAGTGGTGACAATGGTTTTGAAAATAAAGAACATATTTTCAGTCAAGATTATCTGGCCCCTTTTAAGGTGATGCATTCAGAAGGTCAATATGAACCTACCCTCCACAACAAATGAAGTTTCCATCTCAAGCTCTGGAGCACTGAGTATCTCAGAACTTCTCACTTTCTCCCCCTCGACTCACAGAGTGACAGTTGCAATGGAAGGCAAAAAGGGCATCATCACATTACTATGCTGATGGGTCATGTCACAACTTTCTCGGTGAATATACGCTGCACATTCTGGGTCCAAGTGCTGCTATATAAACACATGTGTGTTTACAGGACAAGGGTAGCATTTAAGAGAATTTAACCTAGAAAACATGTTTTCTTTTGGAAAATAAATACCAGTCCCCCACATTATTATTCTCTCTCTGAAAACATGATGCGTGAGAGAAAGTGACTTGCCCGTGTCAATAGAGTTGATAGTGAGAATATGAGAGAGAACATGTCAAATCTAACATGTTGACTGTAAAACGTGGTTCTATTTTTTATTTGAGTATGATCACCATTTCTATTATTCCTAAGTCACCAGGCATTTATTTCTACAACAAACAGCTGGAAAAGTGTTCCACATCAATTAAAAATATTAGTAGCAATCAATTTTAAAATTTGTATTTCTCTCTAAGCTTATAACTATGTTATATAAATTCTCTTATTCTCTGCAACTATATTCTTAATTTACATAATTAAATCTATATGCTTATAATTCTCAGTCTCTGTGACTTATTGAACAATTTTTTATTATGTATATTAAAACAGGACATCTTCTGAAAATATAAGAATAAAGAATCAGTATATTTGATAGTGGGTCAGCTGAAAATATGTAATCAATGATTTTGTAAATGAAAATTTTAGATGACCCAAAACTCTAAAATTCAATGCTTGTTCAGGCTCATATGTGGAAACCTTATCACAAACCCAACCGATTCTTATGATAACTGGTGAATACTTGCCATAGGGATGTAAGCAACCAGGCCCCAAACGATGGAGCAAGTGACAATTGTAGGATATAGATGAGAGTTTTCCCATATTCAAATAAAACGTCTACATTTTAAGGTATAAGACTGTATACATCATTGCTGATTTACAAGTAATTTCTTCATTAATTAGGACACTGATGAGGTATAAAACCCATATTAATATAAACAGTGTCACATTTACTCTAGGGAGGATCCAGTTGAACGAGGTTGAGCAATAACAGGTTATGTTGTGTTTCTCCAAAGAAGAACTTTAATGATCCCAGAATGATAGAAAATGTTCATGTGTCTTTGTGTTTGTGTGTGTGTGCATGCATGCATGTGTGCATGTGGGGTGAGTGTGTGTGTGTGTGTGTGTGTGTGTGTGTGTGTGTGTGTGTGTAGACAATAAAATTAAGGGAAAATGAACAATTAGGAAGTATATTCAGAGCGATATGTCTCTGTGATTAGAGAAACAACATTCAAAATGCAGAGCTGTGGAGAATTTAGAACCCAGTTTGGAGAACAGTGTGGAGCAGAGGACTCCCTTCCAGCCATTCCTTCCCTGTGTGATCATGGTCAATGGAGATTCAACGAGGAAACCTAGGAAAAGCCCTTAGAGACATCTGACAGTGTCAGTGCTATCTGGTAGTTCAATTAATAAATATCAAAGGACACAGAGAAAGAGACCTGTGTTAAGTCTAGAGGTCAAAGCGCAAAGGCTAGAGAGAGGAGAAAAAGTACACTCAGATTTTTTATGTATATTCTTTAGCACCTTTTGAATTTTCTATAAGGGTGCTATTCTTGTTGTTCTTACTGATGGCATGAAACTGATGGCATGAAACACCATGTTATTTTGTTGGTGGCCATGGGGTTGACATTGATACAAGGGACAGAGATATAGCACATTTTTGTTCTGTGATGTTGGGTCTTAGCAGAGAAGACCTATTGCTGGGAATAGAGCCAGACATTGGGATGCTCTGGAGGTGACTCAGTCCCATGTCTGCTGCTGGACCTGGACATGGCTGAGGGACCCACACGAGACATGCAAGTGTGGCCCGTGTGTCTTCACAGCAGGGCAGTCTCAGGTTGTCCAGATCTAGTACATGGTAGCTGAGAGCTCCACAGGGCAGTGACCTGAGCACCCAGGCAGAAGCTCATGACCACGTCAAGTATAACCTTAGATGTCACACAATGGTGTTTCCAAGGCATCTGTCAGTGAAAAGAATTACTAGTGGCACCTCTGGTTAGAAGAGGAACCAAGACCCCATTTCTTTTTGGGAAAAATATCAAAGAAATTGCAAACATGTTTGAAACTTTCACATGCATAGACTAGTTTTAAAAACACTCATAGCAAAGGTAGCACTCCAGACTTTGGGATACAAGAAATGGCACCTTTGTTCCACAGCCAAGTATAACAACATGTAGCATGAACTGCTGCCTCTACCACCATGGCTGTTTGACAAGTAAACACAAACACTTCAGGAACCTTACCAGAGAGTTTTGGAATGATGAATAAAGGTCTACCTACACCGATGCAGAGTCCACTTCTCATAGGGGGCCACTGAAGTTGTTGAAGGTGGTGGCATGGTCTGGACAATCCATAAACCAGAAGCTGGTCCCACATGGGGTAAGAGCCTGGTGGTCCTGAAGGACAAGTAGGTGGAAGCAGGGAGTCAGCCAGGGTATGTTGCAATAATGCAGGCACGAGGAAGTAGGTATCAGCTGGAGTGAGGGACTGGGTTGGCAATGCAGAAGTGCACACAGGAATGAAGGAGAGGTGATGCAGGATGAGACCCTACAAGAGGTGCTCAGGGACTGAAGCTCTTGCAAAGTGCACAGGCAGGGCCCAGTTGCTATGATGACAAATGTTCTACCTGAAAGAGCATCAGAGCCACCAGCCTCTCTGAATTGCCATGGTCTCATGTGTTGGCACTGAACATGCAGATTTCCATGGGTCCAGCTATTTCATATCTAGGAGTTTTCCTACAGATACACTGGCCTAGGAAATCCACCAGAACCTGAGACAAGAAGGTGGGGAAACAGCCTAAGTGCCTATCAACAAGGAACTCAGTGAGGAAAAAAAAATGACCACAAATGATCTCTTAGATGTTGAGGCTTAGGCAAAATGCTTTAAACCTGCATATTACAAGAATACCCTGAGCATTCAAATGTGCACTTGCTAATGGCAGGCTCTATGATACATTACTGGGCTTTCAAGAAAAAAATATGTTAGTTTGTCTAGGAAATAGTACAAAGCAAATGACCTGTAAGAGAAAGAAAAATAGAATCTCATCAACTTTCTTGTAATAATTGGTGGATGAAGGAATTGGAGCAAGACAGTTATATGAAGAACAGTGAGCCTTGATTGTATGCTCTATCATTTATATGGGTATAAATGTACTGACCTCCACGTCAACATGCAGGATATGCAATACTACTGTTCCCAAAGCCCCCTTCCGGAGGAATAAAGAAAAACTTCATGATAAATTCCTACAAAGTTACTGACCTATAGACATCTGAAAAAATATATAAATTTATGGTTATTTTTCTCAAATAACACTGTGTGAACTTTACAGGAGAGAAGCAGTGACCTGATGGTGGTGACTGGGGTGAGTTTCTATAATAATTCATTGAGTCCTAACTTGTTAAGGATGTTTTTCTATTTATGTGCTTTATTTTATATAAAAACATTTTAAATGAAACCTGAAGTAGATAAGTCATTTCATGGAAAAACTTCATAATTAAACATAAATCATATATCTAAATCCAATTCTAAATCTGCACTAGAGACATTAATTAACAGTCAGGTACCTGAGTTGAGGCTAAGAGGAGGAGCAAGGAGGAGGCCCCTCTTCCTTGGCCTGACTATAGCTTCCTGACACTGTGCAAACTCCATCTCCTCTGAGACTCAGGCTGAGACCCCAGGTCTCAAACTGCACAGGTATTGAAACCAGAACTGCAAGGAGAACACGGGTGCTGGAAGCCCTGGGGAAACAAAGAGACAGAGAACGGCTCCCAGGTGATCATGTACATGACCCAGAAGGTTCCTCACACCCCACAGAAGTGACCACGGGCTCTGGCTTCCCCAGTGGCCTGGTTCACAGGACAGGAAGGCATGGTGTACTCAAAGCTGGGGGCGTTGTCTCTCACCCTGAGTGTCTACAATGTCATAGAGAACCAACTGAACTTGGGTACTTGGTCAGCTTCCTTCTGGTGACTTATACCTGGAAAGGGAGAGTGATGCAGAGGAAGGGGAGACTCTGGGATTCCAGAATGAATATGCCAGGTACCTGAGGCCAGTGAGGCACAGGAGATGGAGATCTTAAGACACAGGTGAGAATAGCACATTAAAACAGAACAGAGACCTGGAGCGTTAACCTTTTCTCCTAATAATCTTTATTTTTTCTAACATCCCAATGCTTTGTGCCTTGCATTTGAAAAACCATGATTCTGTGGTAATAAATAAAATAAGTTTTATGGCTTAATGTGCTCCAATATGAAAAGACTAAGGACCTCAGGATTAAAATGTAACTCAACCTATTTATCTATTTATTTATTTATTTGTTTGTTTATTTATTTATGAATTTGGGAAGGAAAAGAAACATAAGCAATTTGCAATGTTATCCCATACTATTTCTCAGATAAGCATTGCAATGAGTTTTCTAAAATATTTTTGTCATTTGTTTAAATTATATGTATGTCAGCCTATAGAATCTTAGCCCATTTCCTCTCTAGGGCTTCAAAGATGCTGAGGGATTCCCAGCTGTGAAGGGATGCTGAATTGTCCCCTACTTGGCACTGGGACTATGAAGCACCCACAGGCTTGCACAGCTGAGCCAGGTGTGCTGCCATGCTTGCATGGGGAGCTGTCCCAGGGCACTTCCATCCTGCTCTCCCTTTCCCAGGAAAGTCTGAGGTCAGAGAGGTCAGACCACCCCACACTATCTTATCATACCCAAGGAAAAGGGAACCAGTGTTTATCTCCAGCTAAAAATGCTCCCTGTTAATCTTGAGGGGTTTGGTAGGGCATAGCTGTGACCTGAAGGGCCAGGCAGTAAATAAATCCTGGAGGCCCCTTCACAGAGGTTACAACATGAATTTCATACCCTGAAATTACTCCCACCAAGGCTTTATGGGAACCAACAGCCCTCTCCTCCAGATTCGGGGTAGTGGAAAGATGAGTCCAGCAACCACAGAAGCTCCCATGGCCTGAGCATCCCTTCTTGGAATGATGTTCTCAGAACATCCTTCATTCATCTGAACTGTTTTTGTTTATTTGTTTGTTTGTTTGTTTGTTTTACCATCTTTTTCATCCCTTGAATGGCCGTGCAATAGAGGCCACCCTAGAGCTCTCCTAAGTTTGGTTGCTTTTAATAAAACAACCCTTCCCCATGGTGTAGGAGGTTGTGAAACCCTGTCTTCTCACAAATTTTATAAACTCAAACATTTACAAACACTTTTGGAGGGGAAGCATTCTACACATCCTCAGCAAAGTGGACATTATTCAGATTAACTAGTTTTCTCAGTCCTAAAGGCACAACAGTTTATCTCATCATCCTCTTGCTCAGTGTCAGGATATGCCATTAATTTCTATGCCTGTTTATTCTACATTTGGAATCCTACTTATCGCTAAAGATCTTGACCAGATGAAACAACTGCAAGGAAGTCTTTCCAATCTCTTATTATAAAATAATTGTTCTTTCCTGGTAGCCAAAAGAATGCTGCAAATTTTCTTCTTAACAAGAAATTCTCTCTCTCTCTCTCTCTCTCTCTCTCTCTCTCTCTCTCTCTCTCTCCCTCTTCCTCCTCCCATTCCCTCTCTCTCTTTCTGCATGTGTCTATTTGTGTGTGTGTGTGTCACCCATTCCTATTCCTTCATATTTTATTTCACTGTTGCCTTGCAGAGAGTAGGCACCTATTTTTATTTGGTTGAATGGGTGAATGATAATATCATAGGTTTCTTCTAGCCCTAGTAATCTGTGTTGCTTTGATTTTGTTGATATGAGCCTTGTACACAAGTTGCAGATTTTAAAAAAAATCTTAATAATGTCCATCAATTCATACTCATTACTCACATGTATATTGAGAATGAGTGTGGTCATTAGGAAAATCCCAAAGATGATCATTGGAACAACAACAAAAAAAGAGAATGATGGCAAAGTCAAAACAGTGCTCCCCACACATCATCATTAAACACTCATTGGGAGAGAAGTGGTTTTGTGCTCCATCAGCAAACTCTGTGATTACAGGATTTCACATCCAGTTCCATTCCCAGAAGGCCACCTTCTAATGAAACAAGAACAAACAAAAGTATTTCAATAAAAAAGTGAAGATATTTAATTATCACTTTGCCTGCTTTCTTGAATTATATCATGAACAGTAAATGGTCACCAGAGGATTACTGAGGCAAGGGAATCTGCAGGTACATGGGGGCCTAGGAGTGAGTGGCTGCTGTCCATGGTCCTCAACAATAATGAGATCCTGTGTCTATTAATTATGCATGTATTTAAAATATTATTCACTTTATAATAAACATATCTGAGTTATGTCACATAACTTACAAATGTTTTATTAGATTTCTTTTGGCAATTCCTTTATTGTTTTGGCAATTGACAATTTTTTTCTTAGCAGATAGTGGAGATGAAAGCATATGCACCTATCTTTCTGCTCAAGAAATCATATTCAAGAAAAAGAATGTATTGGTTAGAGATAAGGAATATAAGCTTTAGATTGAGAAATATCTGAGTGTGAACCCCAGTGATCTCACTAAAACTACGTGACAAGTGCAGGACGCAGAGATGTTAACCTCTCTGACACTTATGACGATAAGGCTTATTTTTAGAAAAATATAAGACATTGAAAGTACATGTTCTATAATAACCAATTGAGTAAGCATGTCAGAATAGTAACTAACAGATTTTGGACTCTTACTAGTTTTTAAGGTTCCTTCAGAGTATTAATTCTCACAGAGAACCAATTGAAGTTCTATTAACATCTCCAGTTTACAGAAAGTAAAGCGATTTGCTTAAAATCTAAATTCTATTAAGTGTCAAAACGATCATTGAACCCAGGAAATCTGACTCCAAACTCTTTGTTCTTTAGTACTGTACCGTGAATATAAGCCATCTTCCATAAGACGTGTACACATTAAGCTGTGAGAAAACACTGCATATGTAGAAATTGGGGCAAGTAGCCACTAAAATTGAGATGAAGTGTGAAGGTATCAAAAGAGAATTTGATTATTTTAATAAAATAAAAAGTTTTTCTCATTTTAAAATGGTAAAAATTTTCATATAATGACCTGCTAATTGGCTCTCTTAAAAACAGTAACATTAAGCTGAAAAATTAGAAGCAATTTAAGGCACATATTAGCCAGCAATTAATCCCATGTAATGCAAATGTTGTTCATGCTGAGATATCTATGCAAGCATTCTGAGAAAACTATGCTGATGATATTTAACCAGATGATAAAGTGGGAAAGGATTTAAATCTTAAACACAAGCATTTAGGCATCTGCACTGTACTTAGTTCTTTCATTTATTATTTGGGCAATAATTAGTTTTTCTAAACAATATCAAGCTTTTAGACCTCATAAAAAGCCCACATGCTATGCTGAAATTAAGTTAGTAAAATGCCTAAAATCAATACTGTTCATCTGTGTCATTGAACATTCATCAGTGAATATGGTTCACATGTCTGCAATTAGTTAATCATTTTCTAACTAAAAGTACACAATATATAAGATAAAAATAAATGACCCACACTTTATATTAATAAAAATTATTGGTATCAGAAAATTGATTTCTATTTTTATATGTTCTCTTTCCAAGCCTGAAGGAAACTAAGTCAGTTTAGATAGGTTTTAAATAAAATAGCTAATTCAACAGAGAACTTGCAAGAAATACTACTTTGTGAATTTTCAGAAAATAAAATTCCTGCAGGTAGAAAAATTGACTAAAACGCTGGAAAGAGGTTAAAAATGTTTTAGAGGCTCCTGAAATTTAGCAAGAATGACTTATTCAACATCCTCATCTCAAATTATCCTGTGCTTTTTGTGAGAATACTAAAAAAAAAAAATTTTAACTAAACAGTTTGTGACAGTTCATCATTTCTCTGTATTCACCTGAAATAGAAGAGTGGAGTTGGAAGAAGAGAGACAGACATTTGGGCAGAAAACAGAGGCTTAATGATGTAATAACCTTTACAAAACATCTGCAACATTTCAATACCTGAATGCGATCAAACATGGAAAGCCTGAACAAAAACCTGGAACTCAGGGAGGATTCCCAAAACAGTACCTACTTTCCTTACTGTTATATCATCAGAATTCAAAGCCCATGATGCCCCAGCTCACTTAGCTTTAGTTGTTTTCTGTCACATGTAGAATAAAATCCGAAGTCCTCTTATGGCATATATGGCCCTGCCTGACCTCTCCTTCCTCTACCACTCTGACTTGTTGTTTTTTCCCCTCTTCCATTTGATACACATGGGCAAACCTCACCTCTTGCTGCCCCCATACACATCATACACGTGACTGTGGAAGAATGCAGCATTTACTGATTCTACCTAAACACCCACCCAGTCCCCTCCACACTTTCCTCTGGGCTCTGCTCAAATTTCACTTCCTCAGGAAAAAAAATCATTGAGCATTTGTATTATGGCCCTGCCATCCCACATTCCTAACATCCCTTCATAGCACTTCTTGAACTCACTGTAGCAACCATTGATATATTGTTTAACATACCCCCCTCCCCCCAAAAAACATAAATTTGATGATTAAAAGAGGCTGAGAAAAAGGAAGTGTCGTTAATTTATCACTGATACTTACAAAGAATTTGTGCCCACAATAATATACCTATGGAAAGGACAACTGCCTCTTAGGCCTCTGATTCCCAATTCTGCTTTTCCTCAGCAGAGAAACACAGATGTCTTAGTGTTTTCCCACTTTCAACCTTTGTCCAGTGTCAATGTCTGGCCCAGGTGAGGCCTTGCAATGTTCCAACTACAGGTGTTTCATCTGCTTAAACCATCACTAAAATCAATAATTCACAATCTTTAAACAGGCTGTCAGTTCTTCTCAACCATTAACTTCAGAGAAAAGCCAGCAGGCCCCTTGAAGACTGGTTTTCACAAGCACTGAAATTCTAGAGTATACTGAGAGTGTCCTACTGGGGAGGCCTAGCTGAACCCACTCAATGAAGGAGCCAAGGAGAAAGGACAGATTCCAGATTAAGGGGAGAAGAGCTTTCTGATTCTAATCAGCCAGACTGAGGAGGATGATAAACAAACATCCACTGTGAAGCTGTGAATAAAAACATGATTTCATTATAGAAAATATATAAAAATATTTCCAAAACAAGAAATGTGCAAAATTATCCAATATTTATATATAGGATATCTTAGTGAATTTACACTCGAAACCTATGGAATGTTATTAACCAATTTCACCTTTATAATTTTAATTTAAAAATATTACCAGTTTCAAACATTAGAAGAGAATTAATTACCAACCCATCAATGTTATTAATTTTGCAATAGTGAAATCAAACCACTTTTCTAATTAGATCTCTTCCACATTCCATTCTAACCTAAAATAGTAAATTAAAGAAAAAACATTGATGTTGACGGAGATGTAGATTTCAAACAATATTTCTCATAGAAATGTATGTTTATGTGCACCATGTGACCCAAGCTGAAATGCTATAGCCAAATGTCCATCAACAGAAAATATAAGTGGTCACATGTTACACAATGGGAAATTAGAATACAAGAAACTGAATGAACCACAGTTAAAAAATAGCAATGTGGCTGAATGTCAGAAATAGATCATGTGCTAAATAACCTAGACATCAAGGAATGTATAAAGGGTTATTTTATTAATAATTGTCCAAAAACTGGAAATGGATCAATTGTGAGAAGTTACACTGGTCGACTTTCAAAAGAAGGAAGCCAAAAAGAGAGCTTCTAGGTGCTGGCAATTTCCATTTTTTGACCTGACTCACATTTACATAGGTGGTCTTTTTGTGATAATTCAGAGCTATCACTTACATTTTTTATGTTTTCTACATCGTGTTATACTTTGGTGTTTTAAAAGTTCATGAAATGCTAACAGTAAAGATTACCTTGAAAATTAGGAATGCAGAAAAGAAGACTATTTTGTCAATTATTTCTATTGCTTGCCTTCCCTCCAGCACTGCCGACCTGACTTCAGAACCCCTGACTGCTCAAGGTCCCCTTGTTGACATGATTACCTTAGCAGCCGCCTTCTTGAATTAGTCTCTTCCTTGAGATTATCCCTTTTTAATGTGGCCTATCTTTAATGATGACATGGATGCACACATCTGTAGGTGTGTGGATGGCTTCACCTTTTATCTCCTCCATGTGATCCATAGAAACTTATAGACAGTTCATTAACATACATAAAAGGTGAGAACTCTATGTCCTACAAAACAAAACAACAAGAACAAAAAGACTGATAAAGCTTTGTGAAAATGTAGTTGGGGAAGTGTTAAAAAGGAAGAAATGTGAGACAACCAGGAAAATTGGAAAGAATAAAAAGCAAATCTTTCCTTTGAATATAACTCATATAACTCAATCATTGCATCTGGATAAAGACACAGAAAAACTAAATGCTCTCTAATACCACTTGTTCACTCTACAACAACTTAATTTGTTTTCTTATATCCCACAGAAAGAGGGCTTGAACTCACAACTATATCTGTATGGGTTCAGAGGAATTTCAGGTAGAAGCTGGGATTCTCACCTCTAAGCTCTAAGGAGCTCTGACTCTCAGTGATACTTGCTTACAGTCCTTGGTTAAAGGTCTATGGTGAAGACATGTTGGTGCTATTGATCATGGTGGCCAGGGAGCTCAGGAGAGAGGCCAACATGAGCTACAGCATCAGTCCTTGCTGTTCTGGGAACGAAAAAAGCAAAAGTATTGGCTATGATGTTTTTATCAACACCTTTCTGTGTGGCCCACCTATGGACTGTCCTCAATGCTGTTCCAGAATCAATGTTTTCTCACAATCGGGCACCAGTTCCAGCCACAGAATTTTGTAGATATGGGGCAGCTAACTTCTTACAGCAGTGTACACACTTTCATGATATACGATGCAGGCCACCTTCTCTGAGGAGGAATTCAGACAAGAGGAGTCAGCGAACAGAGACAAACAGGCCCCATCTGCAACCAGTAAACACAGAGTAAGGTGTAGGTTCAAGAGGACAAATGCATTTGTCCCAGTCTTGGAGAGTGGACATTGAATGATCGATTACTATAGAATACTCTTACCATGAGTCTGCCCCATCTGTGCCCCCAAAACTATCCATAACTGTCTCGTATCCAACATGTAGTTACCCTGGCCTTGACCAAAGGGCAGAGTCTGCTTAGGCTGAGGTCTACTAGTGCTTTAGAGTGAACAGAGGGAGCTGATCTCATTCCTCAGAAAAACAGCAAGGAAATAAGTTCTCCCAGGAACACAGGCCTCCAGAAAGAAAACACCCACTCACCCAGGAAGTATGTCCATTGAACAGTCACATTTCACCCAGGGTTACTCTCCCATAAGTAAGAGGTGTCTTTTGTGATGGACAATTAGGCTTTCTGCCCCAATGTGATTGGGGAAGAGAGAAGAGAGAAATCTCACTTCTCTGGCAGTTTCATAAAACCTTGATGTTGTTTTAATCAATGAAATTATCAAAATAAATACCAAATATTGATAAAGAAGCATACAGAACACTAAGCATCTCCACTTATATTTTATTTAAAAATTCTCTTCTATATTTTTATCCAGTGGTACATGAAGAAGTTGCCCAATGATAATCAGCAGCATAGATTGGCCAGAAAGATTTTAATTTCTTCCCTTTAAAATAAGAAAAGGTTGACTTTTAGAAACATTTTCAACACTACTGCTTATACCCAACTGACAAAATAAGTCAAACATCCTGATTCTAAAGCAGTAAAATTTGTCTGAATTCTAAACATGCCTCAGAGCGTTCAATGCTCCCCAGTGTTTGTTCAGGACCTCCTCAGTCAGCTAAGTCACTGAGCTTCCACCATAGGTCACCCACTCGAATTTGTCCAATTTTACCTCATGCTCCCATGCTTTCTGCCTTATTCTGAACCACTCTCCAAAAGAGCACACACAAGTGCAAATGTCTATTTGAAACAAAGTGGGGGGGGGCATAAAAAAACTAGATGAGCAATACATCAAATAGCCACGGATTCCTGCCTCTGAATTCCTGCATGGCTTGTTCCTTTATGCGGAAATTCACTTTTACTTCCATATGGAACAGATTTTTCATTTAAATTGTTTAATACATGTTGAACAGTCTTCAGAATGATAAATGGAGAGAAAACTGACACGGACCTTGCCTTGTACAGAACACAGCTGGGAATTTCTGGTGTCATGACGAGTAACTTGGGTAGCAGCTCGTGAACACACATGAGGAAATTGGCCTTCACTTGACACTTGTCCTTGTCAGATAGGCATCTCTGCTCAGTAATCTACCAGGAAAACACAACTCACTCAAGAAATACCTGGAGAACCATTTCAAAGAGGTCGAGAGTCTTATAGTAGAGTTTAATAATACATGAGAAACAGAGTCATGGTGCTGGGGAGAAATGTGCTTACAAGTAAATTCAAGACCTAAATCCCCAATTCTCTTATGTAATTATCTGACATCTGTGATTCTCAGAGTTCTTATCTCTAAAAGAGGGAGATGTCCTTCAAGTCAGTGGTGTAATATTCATAAGTTTTCATCTCTTTCTCTCACATAGAACACACACAAACACAGGAGTGTGTGCACACACAGACATACACACACCAGACTCTAATTGTATTATAGAAAAATTTAAAAAATTACACTGGATGCAGCAATTCAATAGTATTGAAATATTTCCATAAAGTAGAAATGAACTCATTTGTAATTCATTCCATGGGAACACGTTCAACTTACTACCATGAACAGACTTAAGTCTAAGCACTCAAATGGAGTGTTATAGACTACTCTTACTCATGAGCATGAAAGTTATAAAACCATAGAAGTATAAAGCATATATTCAGTCTTCAATTTAAAAAGCAAAAGCAAACCCAATTCAATAAAACAGTTAGTGTATAGTACAAGAAATCATCCCAAGTTACTAGAAGTAGCCAGCGCTTTCAAAATAATACTGGAAAACAGAGCCATGGGAGAGGCTGCTGGTTACATTTTTATAAAGTAAGATTTAAACTAAGTGTTAATGACAGTACCTTATTTTGTCTCAGGGGGTTGTTGATCCATTCTAGTGAGGTTTTTATATGGCTATAAAAAGTGACAAAATCTGCTTGACTAAAATGGAGGGTGTACTGGAAGATAATTAATAAATTAGGATGGAGATGAAATTGAGCTGGATACTTTGTCACTAGAGACAAAATTAGTGTGTTGAACACTTGACAGGAGTCTAGGAACAGGAGCCTTGAAATTCAATACCGCCTTAGAGCCTGCAAACATATTCGTAGTTGGATTACAAAAAGATGGACAGCCAGACTGACGGACAGGCTGACAAAGAGATGGATTTGATATCGAACAACTTTTCTCAGTTGTTGAAGAGGATATGTTTTCAAGGTTTGTGTGTTACATATCTAATAGTTTTCTCTGAAGCTGAAAAAAGCAGCAGAGAAAGTTACTAAGCCAAGACAGTTTCTATATGACAACCAGATATATCTGCTTCAACAGCACCATAAGTTTCATCATGTGTTTTCTCTTCTGCATCCAAATAGATTTTTTCCTCTGTACTGTTCAGAAGGGCCAACACAGGCAACCCAGCTGCACAGACAACAGAGACAAGTCAGTTAGTCATGAAGAATATTTATGTGATAGATGATACACTCGTGCATGTTTTGAAACAAATCAAATGACATTGAATGGTACAGAATACAGAAAAAAGTTTTTTATCACACACACTCACTAACACACTGACCATTTTCAATTATTTTTCTTTCTAATTCTCATATTAAATTCATATTCTAAATAACTAGCTTGACACCTCTCTCTCTACATTGATATTGCATTAATTTTGAAGACTTTGGGCACATAAAATGTACCTTCACATTGTTTATATCACCCATTTCTCTTAAGCTCCATCATTATTGTTTTGTGTGCCCAGGGCTCACATTTATAACTTGTAAAATTTCCTCTTAAGCCCTAATTCTGGATCCATTATATTTAGATATGTCTATATGTTTGTACTATTTGTGAAGTCTGACAATAATTGATAACCAAATATATGTCTTCTTTACCACGCCTCCCAAATTCTGTCAATGTGTCCGTTATTTCCATTTTAGTTTTATTTTATAATAATATTTTGTACTTTTATTATTTTAAACTGTTGTATAGAATTTCTTTTTTCTATAAATATAATTCTATTTTTATGCTTTCTTTGTATGTTTATCTAACATTCTATTTGCTATTATCATTGCATAATTTTTCTTTCCACAAGAGTTCCAATGCAAGTGATTGGACACAGTGAAGAAATACCAGCTCTGGCCTTTCTATAGAAATGGTTTCATGTATCACATTTAAAAACAATCTGCCACATGCTCAAAATTATGGCTCGTCTTAACTGGCCACATACTTGATCCATGAAGTTCTTCTTCAGAAGTATTTTACTAGAATTTGTAATCGGTATTGTCACACACCACAATTGTAACAGACACATCCTGCACCTTCTCACATAGATTGCAAATCACTGCTTCTTCAGTTTCTTCAGCTTAGCATTTCTTACACTAACTCCACTTACTTGGGGAAATCTCTCTTCTTGAATCTGTGTTCAGACTTCAACCAGGTGCCTTTTAGTCCTGCTAAAACCCCTCACCCTGGGATTCCTCTTTACTGCACTGCGGCAGTAGGTCCATAACCCTATTTGTGGCTTTCTCTAAAATAACTTATTTACACTTTATTTCAAAAGGCTATGTTTAGCACCATATTAATGATACATAAACACAAATTAGACAAAATGTTTCCTCATAGAGTGCTTTTTCCTGTAAAATTGGATTAAAAAGCGTGTGTGTGTGTGTGTGTGTGTGTGTGTGTTTCTATAAGTAAGAGTGGAAAATATATATTTTTAAAAACTATGTAAATTTTCTACTTTTCTGTCATTCAACACTCACTATTTAATATGAATGTCTAGTTATGAATTCTAGTAATGCATATTTCTGGAAAGGCACTCTGAACAAAAATCATCTTCCGTTTCTACATACATCCACACAATATCTGCTGCCAGCTCCTCTGAGAAAAATGTGAATAACCTTTGCCTTAAATGTTGATTAATAAATGTAAAATAAATAAATAAATAGATAAATAAATAAATAAATAAATAAATGCTATTCATATTATATGAATCAACAATACTAGTATAGAAACAGTATTTTTTCTTAAAATAATACAATTATTATTAGCTGGGCTGCTATTGTGCTTCCCCAGATGTAGCTATTGTTGAAATGTTACAGTGTCTGTGTATTAAGACTTTGACTCTGCTTGGCAGATATGACAATACTTACATGTGTATTCTTTACCAAAAATGATATTAAGAATATTATAGTATTCTTACAGTGAGTTTCACCTTAAATGTATCATGATCATTTTTCAAAGTAAATAATATATTTCACTTGTATTTTTTAATAGCTACATAATACTCTATGTTTTGATATCTATTTCTCTAGTGATGAAAATTTTGTTTCTCTTATTATTTTATTAGAAACAAATTTGGAGATAAATTATAGACATATATTATGTATATAACATATATACATATATAATTTATATTTAAATTTATATCAATATACAGAATTCCACATTTTATATACATTGTAGTATATACATGTGTAGATAGATGATAGATAGATAGATGATAGATAGATAGATAGATAGATAATAGCACTTTATGAATAAATTGACCAATGTGCATTTTCATACTTGGACAAGGAATCTGATATAGGAGGCATGCAGCAGTAAGATTGAAGACTCACTGGGAATGAGAATTTTAATACTCCCACCGACAACTTGGGAGAGTGCTCAGTTCCTGACATTATCATCTACCCTGCTTCTATTCATATTAAACATTTTGGCAATATAAAAATCATATACATGCACATCACTATTTTAATTTTTCTCTTTTACTATCTCTTTGCCAGTGTTCAAGAGGTAGAAGAAACATTACTTGCCCCAAAGCAGATCCAGCTCAGATGGCAGCTCTGTTGTGAAGTCTTTCTCAGTCTCTTAGGCAACACTAATTATTCTCTTACTGATATCCTATGATGAAGATGTAGATATATCTCCAAAATGCACTGGGGGGTTATTTGAGTAGGATGCCCATTCCCTAATTCTATATTTCTTAATACACTGGTGCTCTTCAATACTTGATGCAAATTGTTGTTCAGCCTAATGAGTAGTTGATAATTTCTTTGCTTTCTTCTAGCTCTAGCGATGCAAGGAACTCATCATCCTTGGACTTATTAACTAGTTAATAATATTAGCAGGAAAAAAAAAACATTGCTTTAAAAAAAAATACATCCATTGCTCATTATTCATATGTGTCCCGACCCGCGGGACCTAGTTATTCGCGGGCTCGAAGAGGGTCCAGCCTGAAAGAGAAACGGGCGAGAAAAAGGAGCGGAGGCAAGACAGTATTCTGATCAAGCCTCAAATTTTTTATTTTAGAGTGGGTATATTTATACAGAAGAACAAAGGGGGGCAGGACTGACTAGGCAGGGGGATACTTGTTACAATTTCATTGGTCCTTGGTTGATGGGGTTAGGGGGTACAAAGGTTAGAAGTGAAAAGAGGAACAAGGAGGAGAGGGGCTCCTTGGGCAGGTCCACAGCCATTCAGTAGGTCCTTCCTTATCCGGCGGGTATGTTAATACATTCTGTGGTTAACTATTCCCTGGGACATTGTCTGCTCCTGCATTCTTTAGATAGCATACAGGTTTGTTAACGGCCAGGTTCTATGCCGGGGGGCTGGGCGGTCAGGATGAAGGCCTTTTGGCTCCCAACATATCCTCCCTTTCTGTTTTAGAAAAGGTGGGCCTTAACCGAGTGGGGGAACATTGACCTGGTTCCTCCCGCGGGCTATGTGGGCCCGCCTAGTATTTGGCTCTTGGTATCTTTTGGGGAGGAGAGGCAGAGCCGTTTTGAAATAGTTTTTGGATACCAACCTCTATGCAAACCAGGTGTGTTCTCAGGGAAATACAGAGGGGGTCTCTTTATTGTGACCTTCCCTTGCAGATGCTTTGCTCTTGCACCCATCTCGGTGCCCATACCCCCCATCGAGTTTTCGATGGGCGAGGGTAGACATACCTCTGTTCTATATGTCGTCCCCGTAGGGAGGGAGCCAGGCAAAGTTATATTTCTCCTTTTACAGTGGAACCAGTGGTTAGGGTTTAGTATATAACCTGAAAGGGAGTTTAAAGAAGCCGATGTAAATTTAAAGGTGAGATAGGGGCCAGTGGGGATCTTGGGTCTTCGGGGTTTTCATTATTATAGTCGGTGGTGTCATCGCTCTGGGTAGCCAAACGGTGATAGTGAATGTGGACAGGTTTGGTCAGCAAGGCATCTACCTGTTGCTTAATAAGGTCAGTTATGCGCCGGAAAGCCCAGGGCCCAAAGGTTATAAGTAAAAGAACACAAGAAAGGGGGCCAAGGATAGGAAGGAGGTAAGGAAGGAGCCCATTTAACCCAGTTAGAAAGGGGTTCTCTTGGAGCTCTCTGCGTCTTTTGACGAGGTCTTCTTAAAGTTTCTTGATCTTATCTCGTATGATCCCAGATCTGTTGGCGTAGAAGCAGCAGCGTTCCTGTAAAGCCAAACAAATCCCTCCCTGCTCTGCTGTAAGAAGGTCTAAGCCTCTGCGGTTCTGTAACACTACTTCAGTAAAGGAAACAATTTGATCTTGTATGTCGCTTATGGTTCCTGAAAGGGCTTGAACATCATTAATTAATTGATGGGACAATTTGTTGTAGGAGTGGACTGTAACACCAACTCCAGCTGAACCAGAAGCGAGCGCCCCAGTGATACCTAAACTGACAAGGAGGGGGATGGCTTGGATGGCTCGTTTGTGTCGTCCCGCTATGTAATCTAGGCTAGGGAGGGGGACCGGTTTGTCTCCCGGTATGATGGAGATGTCTGGAAAGATATTAGCTAATATACAGAGTCCAGTCCAATTTTGTGGTAAGGCAGTATAAGTGAGATTATTTCCACATAAAAATACCTGTCCAGGGGCTGGACATAGGGGCTCATTATAATTAACAATATTGGAGCAATTAGCGAAGGTGACAAATCCTACATCAATGTCGAAGGAGGTATTTTGAAATGGACTTTGGTAGCAAGTAGAGGAGTTGAAACCTACAGGCTGAACTCTAAAAGGAGGGCTGAGACTGCAATTAAGGGTATGGTCAATAGACGAGTTTAAGACTGGGATAGCAGTGGGCAAAGGAATGCCTATAGTCATGCATAGCCAGCAATCTTGAGCAAGTTGGGGATTAGAATTATTTAAGGCCCATAGAGTAGTTTCCAGGATACTATTGGTTTGGGTGTCAATGTCAATATTTCCTCGGGATCTAGGAATAGCTAGGGAATGATAAGAAGGGGGGCGTAAAGCCTTTTGGAATTCCTCAAATTTTTGTTGTAATTTTATATAATGAAGAGCATCAGCAGGACCATCACCGTCTGACACATAAGGCGGAGGATCGGTTGGCCAGCAAATTGTTTTTCTAACATCTTTAGATGCACCACAAGGGGCTACTGGGAAGCTTCCAGGGCCTATAGCTGACAGGGTATTGGCCCAGTCGCCAGTGTTAGGGGCATAAGGTGCCCATCTTGTTAATTTAGCGGTGTAATATGTCTTATTACCCTTGGTGCATTCAAAACAAAAATCCTACTTAGATTTTGTTGGAAAATTTGTCACTATATTATAAGGTTTGATCACCTGGTTAAATAGGATTACAGGTCATTATGAAACAATACTTAGTTATCTATTTAACCAATGCAATAATAAAAGATTTCAAAGGTAAATATGACTATAAAAAACCTTAGCATTCTTAATGTTAAGACTGTTTTTAAGTATCAGCATTTAATAGATTAGCAAATTTATGAATATACCAATCTTATAATTTTGTAATCTTGAACAACTAGTAGAATTAGCATACGCACGACCTGACGAATACAGGTAGAATAAAATTGTGTTTCTGATAACTTGAAGATACAACTACTTTTCCTTAACTTATAATATTAAACTATTCTTATTACCAAAAATTATCTCAGATCACGTAGATTTGATAAAACAAAAACAAAACATTTGTATTAGTTTCTATTTTTCTGACAATTTTAGGAAGACGTAATTTATCTATAAGATTTCTATTTCTTTCTAAACCAATTAAAGCAGAGATCTTTTATTAATTTATTTTCCAATAAAAATAAATTCCAACCTAAACTGAAGAATTAGCCAGAAGGGAGACTTGACTATTCAGGACTCTGCCCCACAGACACTCTGTAAACACTTAATCAGTTTTATGTTTAGCCGTTCTTCAGACCTAAATCTCTAACACAAATGCACATTCTCTGCATTGTTTTAAAAGAAACCTATGATTACCACAGATGATATCTCGCAGCTCAAAGGCTGGTTTCAGGTCGAGTGGCCCCTCTGATGGTTACTGTTCCAAACGTGGGCTAATTTAGCTGGCAGAACCTTTGAAGGTTGAAGGGATTGACGCTCTAGCTCCGTAGTCTTGGGCTTGTTTCCTGAAATCCTTAAAATGGTTAAAGAAGTATTGAAACGGGGGAGAACATAGGACGATTTGAGAAGGAAGCCTGACCCATGTTAGTGAAAACAGGTAAGAGAAGAGAAAATCCCCACAAGAGCCAACTAAGCCAGGGCTAGGATCAGCCTTTCACCTAGCATCCAGTCGGGTGGGGCCACAGAGGCCAGACCTAAGGAAAGAATCAACATAAGTATAGGAGGGTAGCAGTACATTCGGCCAGCCCAGACAAACAGACACAAGACAGACAAGACAAACTACAGATAACACAAAACGCTAGCGCATCAGAAACCAGAACCAGAACATGTACAGGGTCAGAGTCTGACGTCTCAGACCGACCGAACTAGGGAAGTATCGCTGCGTCCAGCCTTCCGCTAGTCAACCAAGGGCCCAATCAGACAGGAACAGAACTCAGGCATCTAGATAGATGTTAATGCAGTCTTATTCACCAGTGAGGCTGCTTTAGGTGGCTCGTGCCCAATTACAGTTAAAATGAGACTTCTTCTCCTCCTGTCCTGCTGAGCAAGGCTGCTTGGCGTCTGGGGCTGAGAAACATCTCTCAGCGGCCGCCCCCTGGACGAAGCAAGTCCTTACTCAATGTGGCTGGGGGTTTCAGGTTTTAGGAGATCCAGAACAGAAGTTAAAAAGAGAACAGAAGTTAATCTTTGACAAAGCTAGCAGAAACTGGTCATTACAAAGATAAATGTAGCCAGGGAATTTGCTAGTTTTAAACATGGCCTTGCAGATGTTCTTGTTATCTGTGCCCTGGAATGTTGTGCTCTTAGTATATGAGAGAGCTCTTTGTCACAAGTTTCAAAGCAGACACTAAGCAGTTAAAAGTTCTAGGAAGTAGGCATTCTTGTCCCAATTAAAAATTGCTAAGGTAAAGATTTCTTTTGTCTAGTTTTGAGACTTTTAATTAACTTTTACCTTTTCCACATTTTAGTAGGCTGTTACATTCCCATTGGTTTTTAGGCACATATCAAATCTTTGATGTCCTATAAATTGCGGAAACTGAGATACCCCTGTTACTTGAGTAGAAAATACTATTAATTTAACAGTCTGGACTCTCTGTTCAATATACTTTATAAAGCAATTTACTATACATGGCCTAAATAGCAGTCCTAGAAAAGCTAATATTAAAGGTCTTTGTTTTACTAAGGCTAGACTATCTCGAATTATGCCAGAGTGGTTGGTATAGAAACAGTAGTCTTTACTTAAAGTTATACAATCAAAGTAAGATCTATGCTTTATAAACACATTGGTCTTATATGCATGAATTAATACTCAAGATTCTTAGTTCATTTTACAGATTTTGAAACTAAACTGTTTAAAAGGTAAAATTTGAGACTATGGTTGATGCAGTCAATGAATATTGAAACAAACAAAAACTTTATCTAAATATTTACATTTGAAATAATGTTCTCAACTATTCAATATACTGTTTTTCTAAGTATAATAAGTACAATTACCTATTTATCATTGGCTTTTAACAATATTGTACACTAGTAAACAACACTTTACAGCAATTATCTTACGTGAAATTACAAGTGAAAAACAAATTTCTCAATAACAGTGAGTTATTAAATTCCTTTATCCAATAGTTGTTACAAAATTTTTTAAAAAGCCTAAACACACAAACCTGATTTCTTTGATAGTAGGCGGGTGCATTGTGCTCTTAAAAGAGCTAAGGGAAGGAAGCTTACCTAGTTTTCACTAATTTCTAATTCGAATTTAGTCAACGTTTCCTTAAAAGTCCTATTATCCTTTTTTTTTTTTTTTAACTGAATTTTGTGGTCTATAAGCACAATGCAATTTCTACTCTATTCCTGGTACAAATTTGGGGAGCATAGAGAGGGGGCCTCTGCGGGGGCGCTGAGAGGAGCAGGGGCAAATCGGGGTTATAGTAGCGTGCCACCTCATTTTCCAGGACAGTTGCATCTCCAGAATCTAAAGGGTCATTATTTACGGTTTTGGAGAAAATTGGGAAGTTCATTGGGGCCTCTAAAGACGAGGCTTCTTTAGGGAGAGGGGGATAGAGAGAGTTTGAAGGGAGGTAGTTTGTAGGGGCAGCTGGCGGGGCCCCTGTAATGTCTATAACGACTGAGGGAGACTTGGAAGGGATCCTATCAGAGGAAACAGAAACCACCGAGGCCGCTCGAGACAGGGGACGGAGACAATACTCCGCAACTGACAAAAGCTGTTGTTTATCCGGGTCATCAGATGCTGCCTCTACAATATCACGGATAAGCCCCCAATAAGAGAAGACGGCTGCAGGGACACTATCCGGGCCTTCCCGATTTAGTTTATCATTTAAGTCTCTACCGACCTCTTGCCATTTTTTCCTGTGTATTTCTGGCCCATTTACAATAAACCAAGGACAGACGTTATCAATAAACATAAAGAATTTTATCAGGTCTTTCTTTTTGACTCTAACCCCTCTTTCCCTGAGGGATGCCTTGAGGTCCTTAATAAAGAGCGCCTCCTTAGAGAGTCCGCTGCCCATTTTTATTTTCTAATATTAGGATGTTAAGTAGCAGAATGAATTACAATTTTTTAGGGTCTTAATTGAAGAACTAACATAAAACAAAGACAAAACGAAAACAAGGATGGCCTTGGGCACCACCCGACTATCCGCGGCAATTCATGAGGTCTCTTTCAATGACCCGAATATCCGCGACAACTCACCGGTCTCTTTCAACGACCGATTTGCTCAGGTCTCTTTCAACGACCCGAATATCTGCGACAACTCACTGGTCTCTTTCAACGACCGATTTGCTCAGGTCTCTTTCAACGACCGAGACTTTCTTTTATGTTACTCAACTCCTTTTACCCTGAACTTCCCCTACCGGGGGGGTCTCTTTCAACGACCGAAAAACGTCCCCGTTTCTTAGACGGGCGAAACTCACCGAGGACGTTCGACTTCCATGAGCGGTGAAAGCAGTCCTCACTTCTTTGGGTGCCTGGCCAGGCCTTCTTCAATTACGTCGTCCCGGGCTGAGGCCCGGGACCTCCCGTCCGGCAAGGACCCGAGCTTCGAGCCCCACGTTGGGCGCCACTTGTCCCGACCCGCGGGACCTAGTTATTCGCGGGCTCGAAGAGGGTCCAGCCTGAAAGAGAAACGGGCGAGAAAAAGGAGCGGAGGCAAGACAGTATTCTGATCAAGCCTCGAATTTTTTATTTTAGAGTGGGTATATTTATACAGAAGAACAAAGGGGGGCAGGACTGACTAGGCAGGGGGATACTTGTTACAATTTCATTGGTCCTTGGTTGATGGGGTTAGGGGGTACAAAGGTTAGAAGTGAAAAGAGGAACAAGGAGGAGAGGGGCTCCTTGGGCAGGTCCACAGCCATTCAGTAGGTCCTTCCTTATCCGGCGGGTATGTTAATACATTCTGTGGTTAACTATTCCCTGGGACATTGTCTGCTCCTGCATTCTTTAGATAGCATACAGGTTTGTTAACGGCCAGGTTCTATGCCGGGGGGCTGGGCGGTCAGGATGAAGGCCTTTTGGCTCCCAACACATATGTACAACAGGAATGAGTTTACAGACCAGGGAACATTACAGGATAGCTGGGATAGACAGCAAAATGCAATGGTGGCCATGAACAGGGAGATAGTGCACTCCACAGATGAAATCAGGACTGTCACTGGCGGGGAAACAATCTCCTGTGTTGTAGATGAACTCTGAGATCCTATGACTATGACAACCACAGCTCAATGAATAGAATCCACAAGGCCTCCTGCAAAAGAAAGACCAAAGCTGACTTTTGGAAAAGATGAAAAATTCATTCCACTAAGTCTTAATTATCATTCCACCTGCATACTTGAATAAGAACAAAAACAAATGCCTAAACTTGACCTTAACATGACCCAAGCACAGGGAATTGCCAATACCTGTTGGTTCAAGAAAGGAGTGGGGCTCAGAGGTGCTCCCATGGTCCTGAAGCAGCATCTCACCATTGAGTTCTAGATTTTGGACACTGGTCTCTACCCTAACACAGGGTGAGGTTTTCCATGGGTTTTATTTGAGAAATAGATTTCTAGACATGCTATCAAATGAAGTAAAATAAACAGACTATTAATTATGTTACACAATATATAGACCCGAGAATAACTCATTTTGACTGTTTTATAGAGCTTCTGAAAAAAAATTTTAAATCATTAATTATTTTTCTCTGGAAAACTTTTAGAAGTGGAAATTTGTACCTGTGTTTGCTGCTCAATATATTCTCTTTAAGTAAAACAATATCACATAGAGGTCACAAATGGGCTTTGAATGAGAAACACAGGGGTCTGAATCCCAACAACCTCTTTAGAACTCTAAGTAACATGGGCAAGGAACAGAGACAATAAACTCAGAACATGTGTACCTCATCTAAAAATTACCACCATAAGAGCAACTTAGGATTAAATACACATGATCCAAAATAATTGTTGTGATATGCATGTATCGCAATAGCCATCAGCATATATTAAATTCTTACTCATGCACTAAGCCTTCAACAAAGCACTTCACTTATGTTATATGATTCTGACAGTGGACCCATAAGTTAGTGCACATTTTATTATCATTTGATGGATAGTCAAGTAATATATTAATGATTACAATGATGTTAAGTGGCAGAGCCAGAAAGGGACTCCAAAATTTGCATTTTTCTGCATTCTGCCATATACACATATAATATCTCATAAAAATATAGACAATATGTATGTGTGCGTGAACTGTATATTTACAAACTTAAAATAGAATCAGAAATTTTTTGTGACTGAAACTAAAATTGAAATAATATTTTGTGGAAAAATTAGCAGAGATGTATTTGCTAACATAGTGAAATACACATTCACATTTCTCACTCTGGCAGAGATAGTGGTTTCCATTTTTTGCTTACTTGTTTGTTGCCAACTATAAAATGGCTGAAAGTGTAGCCACAAAGTCTACAGGTCCCTGGAATCTCAGGACCTATAAATGAAAATAAAAGAGATGCACACTACTAGCAAAGCGCTCAACAGGGATCAGGGCCCACATGAACCAAGAAATAGAGCTGTAATTGCTCAAGGCAACATCATTTGTGATAGCCACAATCTGTAACATCCAGATGTTCAACCACATCATAGTAGACACCTTGTGACATATGACTAGGGTGGAACACCATATGGAAAATGATAAGTAAATGAATCCCTGCTTCACTCAGAACATAGATGAATCTCAAAATATATATATATATATATATATATATATATATATATATATGCATGCATGCATATGTATGCATATGTATGTATGCATATGTATGCATATGTGTGTATATATATGTATATATACATACACATACATACATATATATGTATATATGTATGTATGTGTGTGTATGTATATATATATACATACATACACATACACATACATACATGCATATAAAATAAAGCACTTAGGAGTCCATGTTGAATTATTCTGATGGTAACAGTCCAAACCAGGGGAACCCTGGACTACAGTGATAGTAGTCATAGTACTTGCTCTCTGAAAGAAGTGGATTGGAGAGTTGCATATGGCTGCGGATGAAATCATTCTCTTGACAAGACTAATGGATACATGGTGCTCATTTTGTGACACTTTATTGACTGTACATTTACATTTTACATACTTTGGTAGGTGTGTTTTAATTTAAAAATTAAATGCTTTACAAATTGGTATGATAACATAGGACTTGTAGGAAATTTGTGAAGGAAAAGATGTACTATGCCCTTTAAGTCTGTTCCTTTATAGTTCACTAACCTCAGGTTTCTCGGGCTGCTCAGCGTCCCCTGGACAGATATCTTTCTCCATGTCAACTCTGAGAGGTAGTCCATTCTGAGTCTGTTTTGCTTTTTATATGACTAATGTCTCAATGAATGCAGGCGATAAACTCTGTGGTAATGTATGGATGCCTTAATCTGATATTTTTTCATTTGTTGTGAGGTGAACCTTTTTGAGACCATGCATTAATCTGTCAAAAAGGTACAATTGTTATATTCCATAAAAAACTGATGGACTGTCATCAGAAAAACACTGGGGACTGCTATGGTGTAAAGAGGAAAAAATAAGAATCAGAGCTTTCATAATTATGAATACAAAACTATGTGCGTCATAGCTGTGGCCTTGATTTTTATATCTAGAAAAGAGAAAGTTCAATTCAGTGTCCACTAATGGCCTTCACTCAATCTAGTACTCTATGATTAATTTCACTGGAAAAGAGAAGGAGCCCTGTTTCATGATATATCACCTTGCATAGAAAGTTCAGGCTGAAACCAATGTTCTCAAACCTTCATATTAAGCACTCATAATTCCATGCCCATGGGCAAGCATTATAGTTAAAACAAATGGTTTAAATGTGCCAATTACAGTTGCATACAACATTACATTCGTTTTAGATGGGCAACCTAGGGATTAGATATTTTTATACCTTACAAGTAATCACCCAGATAAGTCTAGGAAACACCTGACACCATATGGTTTTACAATATTTATTGACTCTATTTACTCTGCTGCACTTCATGTCTGGATGCTGTCATTTCAAAATGTCCTCTTATATCAGGTATGAACTGGTGATAGACTCTCATTCAGCATTATCCCACAATATCAAGGGCACCACATACATCACGAGTACTGCACAGTGTCAGATTCTCGTATCTGAACTTGACTGAAAAAGAAGAAACCATGAAAGAAACATTTTTATAGAAAAAATATAAGGAAGACTTACTTGAACCATTGGTCTTCATTCTAAAGAAGGTGCTTCAGTCAGGGTGTCAGATAGAGCTAGGAGGACACAGAACAACTGGCAGTGCATTGCTGGTTGCTGCTCATGAATTCAGGAATCTTTGTTCAGTGTAAATGAGGGACTAGATAGAGTGTATGTAGGTGGTTGGTATCGATGAGCTATCCTATCGGGTGGAAGAAAGATGGCAAAGGAGAAAAGCACAGAGGGAATAAGACAAATTATCTTTTCATACATTTCTCTCACTTATGGGAAATTAAATAAGCTACAATTATTAAACTGTGAAAAAAATTAATGATTGGATTTCCACAGTACCTTCCATGGACTGATCTGCTGGGTAGATCTGGATTTTTTTATGAAGGCAACCCTGTGGACACACTTCCCTGGGTGGACTTTTGTTTCTCCTTTATAGAAATCCATGAAGAAAGATCAAGAGAAATGCATTGCCAATACAGACAGCTATAGACATCTTGCTGATAATAGGACAGAGGGAAATTAGGAATAATTTATTCTCAGTTCAATCATTTGATCTCATTACTCACTGATTTCCCAGATGTGTCATAGAGTCAAAACTGGGATTCAGGAAGATCATGGAGTTTAATGTGCACTTAAAACACCTACAGAATTGATTATGTGATACAAACCTCTATTTAGATGAGACTATACCGAAAGCATCAAAGCCTAGTAGGTGAGACCATTGGTGCTGATGTCTGATGATCTGGGTTCAAATTTTACATAGAAGTCACACAAACCTGGGAAATTCATGTTGGCCCTTGTCTTCGATTCTCTTCATTGTCATTCAATTTTAATAAAGCCAAATATAGTATTTTATGAGGCTAAAATGATTAATATGAGTAAATGCTTAGCATAGAGAAATAGTCTTTCCTAAGTGATCTATAAATATTTAATTGTGTAATATCTGGAAGAATAAGCTGCATACTTGGTAGTTGTTGAATGCAGAGAGGTACTGGGATTGGGATCACTGCAGTGCAGTAAAGAGACTTGAGTGTTTCACTCCATCCTTTATGTGGGTGTGATGCTCTACAGCTCACATAGAGTATCTGTTATCATCTCTTGTGATCCCACCTCTGCTTATTATGCTTGAGGGTAAAACATTCAGAGAGGTTAAGTAAATATTGCAGGGTCACAGTATTGATTTGAGATTGATCGGGGACTGGAAAAGTTCCCCCAAAAGAACAGATACCCCAGAACAACTGTGACCTGTACGTCACATTCCATGCACTTTCTCAAACGCTCCAACACCAAACTTATAGGAGGCACAGTGGATGTCCTGTAGTAGAAGTCTGAGATAAGAACATCAATGCAAGACACTGTGAGGGAGCTTGGTGAGTGCACATGAGTGACTTTCCTTCCAGATTATCCTTGCATTATCACCTATCTAGAGGTGATATGATTAATAAATATAACATAACAACACCAAATGACCAGCGCTCTTCTTCTTTTCCAAGGTGACTCAGAGACTCAAAACCTGCAGTAATCAATTCCCCTGTAACTGACAGATCCTGCTGTCATGTCAGACAATTGATAGAAATAGCAGTTAATGTGAAGAAACTGAGGGAGTAACCACATTGGCTAGTTCTTTGGAAGTTTAATGAATTAAATCTGCAACCTCCCCTGTCTCTTTGAGCAATTAATATTCTGCCTGGAGTGAGGCCTGGCAACAAACGTGCAGTGATTACACTCTGTCTGAATGTATGCATCTTCCCTGCTCATCCCACCCTCACCAAAATTTAGTTTCTATTATACAGACTTCTCTTCTGTCTCTAAACTCTGAAGAGTCAGGAGACAGTCTCATCTCTTGGGAGGACCTTTAAATAGGCAAATCCTAGGACACCCAAACCAGGTCACTCCAAGAGGATCCCCAAGGCCTCCTACTCTCTGTTCCCAAATGTCCATTCTACCAGCCAGATGGCAAGATCCATTCTCAGCACTTACCCAGGAAAAAATCAAATAGTCAGTGTCCTCTCTACATGAGCACTTTAAAAGCCCTACCATGAAATCCTACTTTGTCTCCTAAAAATGCTCGGATCCAAAATCACTGGTATTGGTCTCAGATCTGGCACCTATTTTCAGAAGAGTTGGGCCTCTGTAACCCCTTTCTATTAACATCCATTTTTGGGGTAGCATCAAGACTCTTAATCTGGTGAACAACTCAGGGTGTATTCACTCTATAACAATTACTTGTGCATGTACAAGACTGACCATATTTTCATTTTAAGTGGTCAATAGAAAATCAAAAGAGGGCAACTGAGCCTAACATTTTCTTTGTGAAATAAAATATTGTTTGGGGCATTTTTTACTATTCTTACTAAATGCTTACTTTATACTTTTTAATGTGTATAACTTGATAGCTTCTTATAAATATAAACACATGTGTTGCCAACAAATTAATGTTTGAATTTCCACGGTACATTCCATAGACTGATCCATTGGGTGGATCTTGATTTTTCTTATGGAGAAAACCCTATGGACACACTTCCCTGGGTAGACTTTTGCTTTTCTTAAATGGAAATTCATAAATAAATATTGTGAGAAATACATTCCCAATACAGACAGCTTTACACATCATGCTGGTAACAGACTAGAGGGAAATTAGGAATAATTTATTCTCAGTTCAATCATTTGATCTGATTACTCACTGATTTTCCAGAAGTGTCATCTGAGTCAAAGTTCGGATTCAGACAGATCGTGAAGTTTAGTGTGCACTTGGAATACCTATCAGATTGATTATATGACACACGATCAATCCACATTGTGCCTCAGATTTTTGCAGCACCCTGGCTGCTTTATTTTTCTACTTGTCAGTCTATAGCCCCATCAAGTATCCAGTGTTCTGACAGTGTCCACCATGTTGAAGGGTTCTCTCTTTTTAATGTCATATAAATAAAAATATCCAAAAGAAACTCTTGGATCTCCATGGAAATTATTACTGAATATTATATGAATTTTTCCTGTGTTGCTTAGTAAAGCTAAAGATTGTTACTTGCATTGTGGCATCTGTACATCACATTTTAAGTACATGAACAGTAAATTCACTCCCTCTACACTTACAAAGAGTTGAGCATTTTCTGTGGTGGTTACTCAGAATGATGCTGCTGTGAGTGACTGTGTGCAGGCCTCCACGGGACATCAGCACCCCTGTCTCATTCTTGTGACTTGGACATAAGTGACAGAAGTAGGATTGCTGTGACATAGGTACAGATAACTGTAAAGCACAGTGCAGAACAATTACCAAAGTGGCTGAACTCATGGACGTTCCCATAGCAACATGAAACAGGTCCTGTTCTTCCACATCCTCACCAGCCCTGGCTGGTGTTTTTTCTGTTCTCTGTAGGTGTAAAAGTAAAATTTTGCATTTTGCTAATCATTGGTGTGGTTGAGTGCATTTGTAGACACTTGCCCCGTTGAACTTGCTGGATTTTCTTTGATTTATGATGTGTTAAAGTAGAGACCCAGCAGATCATCTCTCTCAGCAGCCCATTCCTTTCTGTGAAGCCCTGCCTGTTCTCTGAGAGACTATAATCCTTCAGTAGAGAGACAAATCCTGTTCGCAGAGATCCCATATCTCTTTTTTAGAATCTCCCATAGAACATAGAGAGAATGATATCCCTGATTTAAGGGTGTATTCATATTTCTCCGGAGAGAATTACCTCCCAATTTCCAAAAATACCAGTATCCCTCAAAGCACCACAAAGGTTCTTCAATAACTAGGTAATACAGGTCTCAAACCAAAGCCATCATTATTTTATAATCCTACATCTATCACAATCTCTTGTTTACTTCTGTTATCCAAATATCTGCCCCCTTTAGAAGAGATTATTGCAACTGTGAGCTAGGCAAAAAGCAGTACTAAGTAGAAATTGCATAAAAGACACAGTGTGTGTAAATTTGAGTGATATATGGACAATCGTAAACACAAATGTCACCACGAACTTTTGGATGCAATTGACCTTTTCAGTCCTTAAGTGTACCCTTATTATATGCAAATTTTGGATTCTATATTAGGCATATTATTTAACTGTATATATTCATTAAACTTCTCAATTAAATAGTCATTTACTGACTAGCAGAAAATATTGAAATTCATACCTTTACAAATAACCAGTATAAATTGTTAAATAATTTTCCTTAGTTTACTTTTTTTTGCCATGAGCTGGTATTTGTTTTGAGGAAAAAGGCACAATGGGGAGCAGGTGTACTGAGGCTCTATCACCCATCTGTACAGAAAATGGCAAGAGGGTGGCATTTGAGGCTCGTAACTAAGTGGTACCTTGAGTTTTTTCTGTTTTCCCTTGAATGTATACCTCATGGGCCTTCAGCACTTCTAGGGCACATACTCATAATGTCATATAATACTACTAAGAATCTTCCTTATTTTCATCAGATCTAAGGGGTGGCTGAGAACTGACAGGGTTTGTTCATGTGTATCAAGTGATGTCCATTGAATCTCAGGATTTGTGAACTGACAAAAAGCACTTGAGCTTCTTATGTGCTTGTCACCAATGACTATGACAAAATCTGTGAAATGGTGCATCAATACAGCCCTAGTTGATGTGACCACTAAACTACTTTCTCATGTGAACAGTGTTTAGGTTCTCTATAGATTCAAGAAGTTCCAGGCAAATGTGCCGATGCTGGAAATCTTTTGCATGGCAATAAAGATTTTATGGCTGAGGAATAAGGGTGGGTCAGAAGCCCAGAGCATTAGTATTGGGATTCATGCATTGCACCATATTGGCTGTTCTACATAGGGGCTCATGAACTTGAGCATATTCTCCTCTGTGCCCCTATTTCTCCACCAAGAAATAGAGATAGAAGTTAAAACCAGACATGCTTCCTTTTGGAAGTGTTGAAATATTTAATGTATTAGATTGTGTGCTATGAATACTAAGAAAAGTTATTATTGGTGAAAAGTGTAAACTTAGATTTTACAACATAAAAAGACTCAGATGTGCACTCGAGATCAGAGTCCAAATTTCCAGGCCATTGTTTTGTCTATGACAGACTTCTGTTTAGTCTAAAAACAACCACTTTACTTTGACCTGATCCCAGTTTTAATAAATCAGATAAAAGTGTCAAAAATGCTGTTGGTGACTGCCTGAGCCCACCCTGTGACATCAACTCACACGTAACTGGAGCATTTTTCTGTACTAAGATCCAGTTGCCTAACTCATGGCCAAGAGCTACATGTGCAAATAAGATGAATATCAGTTTCTTGAAAAAGGGTCATTATCTATTAAAATATTTATGAATCAATATGGTTATGAATCAATATCATGTCATGTATTTTTCTCCTCAGAAATACAAACACCTCAAAAATGAAACAGATGCCTCATTATAGAAAGAGCTCTAGAAGAAGGATCTGATCTGAATCAATCATGTGTTATGATAAATCATTATTAATGAAGCCACCTTCTTTGCCAAAGCTGCAATTTTATATGGAAAATTAGATAGTTATCCATTTATGTGAATTTTTCTCCTCACATGTATACATTTACCTCTATATGGAACCAACTTTCTATATACTTGATTATCTATTAGCTCCCATCAAATCATTTACCTATTTATCTATCATTGCATATTGAAAGATTTGTTATTAATTGGATACTTAAGTGCAAAAAACCCACTACATTTTCAACATTCTTACCACTGGTGAGGTGAATGGGTTGCATGACAACATAAAAATTGTTATCTCTGTAAAATCAGAAATTTTGACAACACTAACAGTATAAAAGTAAATGTGTTTTCACTTCACAAACTGAAGTATAGACACACATTTTATGATAGGATTTGGAAAACTAAAAACCTGAGTGGAAGCAAAATTTTCCAAATATAAGGAATTCAATAAATACTTCAGGATGAGAGAGGACACATTAAAAACAATGTTAAGTTCCCTTCATTGTGTGAAATGCCTCCCTACACATCTACACAGTTTTGGAGTCATGTCAAAGGTCTGAATTTAATAATTTTCATAAGTTTCAACAAGGTAAAAAATGGCATTAAATAGCCAGTCCATATTTCCCAATAAATATCTATATGAGAGTTGAGGGCACTGGAAGTAATAGAAAATAATATATTTGTAGCTTTACAGGACAAATGCTAGAAAGGAAATTAAAATGATAAGAAAATATTTTGAGAAAAAGAAATTGGCCCATTTGAAGGGATGTCATTCAACAGGCCATGTGAATACACCATTTTAACTGCAAAGAATGTTCCCCAGCTGAAGAGTGAAATAAATAACCTATTTCCCTGCTGTGTGCTTTCACACACTCAGCACAGAAAGTAGCAGTTAGGACCAGGACAAGACACATATCAGTACAATGCCATTGTGACAGAGCATGACATGACTTTCAGTGTGACTTCACAATTCACACTGTAGGGTCTAGCTTCTGGTTTATAGAGTGAATGTTTCATTTTAAACACTCCCTGTCTTTGTTTGAATACAAGATCTGTAGGTCAAAATGACTTACCTCCAAACACAATCAACAGTGAAAATGTCAAAGTAAAAGGATCAAAATAAAGTCATTGGATAAAACCAAGCTTCTGTTATTGATCTGAAGTATCACCATCACATATTCCTGTCATTTCTGTGCCACAAAACATTTTACAGACAAATAAAATCAAATGTGTTCTGCAGTGCACAAATTAAAACAAAAATCATTATTTTTTTTTCAGTTTCAAGAAACCACATTTCTATGAAGATAACTATCAACTATGTAAGTCCTTCTTCCCACCTCTACATGTACAAGTGTCTCCACTATGTGAAAGTGAGTATCCCTAGGAAACCTTCTAAAAGCTGAGACAATGTAAGGCAAGGAAGCAATTACCTGAAGATGCATCTTGCTAACGGATGCACAGACTCCATGAAGATAAAGCACAGATGCTCACAGACACAGTTCCAAGTCAAGCTGGCTTGATGCTGAGATGTGAATATGGTTCCTGGGGAAAGAGTTTGTTGGAGAAATCTTGCTGCTCAGGGTACCACTGCCTTTGGAGCAGATTCTGCAAAACACACTCCAAACACTACCTGAGTTTTCACCTTTCTTTAAAAAATCAAAAATTCTCTCTGGATTTTATTCGTTCAAAGAGGTACCAGTGTAAGTATTTCATAAAAGTGGAAGGGCTTAAAACAAACTTTTCAATAGTAGAGTATGCCTGTATCGACATATACTTAATGATTTTATAAATAGATAATTCAGGTAATCCCTCAAATATAGGCTTAAAATGTGAGCCTTATTCATATCTCAACACTAACATATTGTTATGACCTCTTTATGAAAAAAAAAACTATAGAAAGGGATGTGACTAATTTCCAAAGATATGTGTTTTCCAATATTTTTGCCTTAATTAACACACACACAAGAAAAAAACTACAAAAATGACCACACCTTGTGTGCACCTCCAAGGAGGACAGAGCTGAAAAGTGAGAAGTAGGAATCAGGACAAATCCAGTCCAGGGTCCTCATGCTCCTTCTGCCCAAGCAGGCTCTGTGACAAGCAAGAACAGACTGAGAACTGTGGGAAAGAGAAGAGGGAATCTTGCAAAGGGTATTAGGTCACTCTTAAACCACTGCCAAGAAGTCAGAGCCACAGAGTCACGATAAACCAAAACACCTGCCAAGATGATGTGAGTGTGGAAAGTAGAGAAGTTCCTTTATAGCAGGTGTGATTTAAAGCAAGTAAGATTTAAGGAGCAGATTGGTATTGGTGAAAATTGTGGCATGGAGAAAACTAAGGGACCTCCCACCACATAGTGACGAATAGACTCAAAATGGTCAGAATCAAATATTTTAGAACTCTTAAAGTTAACCAAAGTTCACAGGAACCATGGAAAATTTAATCAAGAAATAAAAGATGAATCTCAGTGAGTGTCATCACTTGGGCCCATCTCCTGCTTCCAACTTAGTGGTGCCTTGAAGAAAGCTGAGCATACTCCAGAACAGGTAACTGCTACAGAGGGGGCAGAAAGGACCTGATTCCCCAAGAAGTGTGGTTGTGTGTGCTCACTTGCACTGTCTGATGATGCCCTGGTGGGATTTTTTTTCTTCACCCTCCCTGGATTTTTGCCCATTATATCTAAGGGCAAAACTGTATATTACCAGCAGACTACAGGAGTAACAGTTGAGGTAAACAAAATAGTTACCCCAAGCCTTTGGAGGAAAAAAAGCTGTACAGTAATTCAGGTAGATTCAAGAAAAGTGGCTGAATTTCAATAGGGATGATGAGCTCATTAGAGTGTCACTCTCCATCAGACACATGCCCTGCTCAGCATTCCACTCATGTCTTGAAATCTAAAAGCCAACATTCAAGAGTGGCTCCATAGTGTAATGGTAAGCATGTCTGCTTTACACACAGAAGGTCCTGGGTTTGTACCATAGGTGGAGCCACGAACCATACCCTGGGTGCACCAGGCCCTGGGTGCATGCCACAAGCATGTGGGAGGAGACACTCCAACTTCAGAGATCTGGTTTTTTAGAGGAAATGGCAACATCCATAGGTCAGGGGTGTAAGTTTGTGTGGGGGGGATTAAAGAGATGAGAGGAATAAAAAAAATAAAAGGCAACATTCACAGAGAAATCAGAAACATCACAGCCAAATGAGGAAGCAGGCCAGGCTCAGATCTCTCAGACCACCAATTTGAGATGATTATCATTATTTGATCTGTCTCCAGAACCTATGGAAGATCCTACATGCTTGAATGTCTGTTTTGACCTGACTTAGAGCTTACTCAGAACAAAAAGCTTATTCCTGGGCATGTATGTCAAAACAATAACAAGCATTTGTGTTTCTCCACAGTTACCTGAGGTGATGGATAGGAGCTGGAGCAAACAGTAGACTGAAAAAAAGGAAAATGCTCTTTCCTAATGTGTCAGCTACCTCACGGTCTACTTTCAGGAAGAAATATAAGAGATATAAAGCTGAGATCTTAAACCAGCTGAGATCTTCAGTGGAGGTGAAGGGGAAACTTATAAGAGAACAGCCTAAGTCAAGAAATCTGACTTAGGAGGCTGGAGAAACATGGCAAAGTGAGATACATCTCCAGGTCTCTCCCTATGAAGCAACAATAAGCTGAACGCCTGAAACTCAACAAAACACTCCCAAACTACACACCAGCATGTCTCAGTGTGGGACCTGTGCAAAACAGCTACCACAGGTCAGAACCCGAGTGTCAGGTGGTGGACTGGGAGAAAGAAACAGCTGCCTCTCATAGCCACCAGAACTATCTGTAGGAAGAGGGAGAGGAGAGAAGATGTGGTGAATTTTTTAAACAGCCCTGCTTGAGAGAGTTGTGAGTTCTATACACCTGGCAGCAGGGCCCAGTCATTAGGGCAGAAAGCAGAGAAGTGGGCCAACAGAGAAACAACAATTGATTTTTACCGACTCTGGTTGCAAAACCAAGGCTGAGACACAGGCCCCAACCCCCAACCCAGAAGGTCCCTCCCCCCATACCTTCCAGACTGATCACAATGGAGCCCCAGGGTAATCTGAGCAAACACTACTGAAACTGTTGCTAACACTGACAGGGACCAAAACTGAGGGTAGCAAGTGTGATTAAATATTTGTCAGAAAATAAAAGCCCATGATTAAGGCTTTATATAAAGCAGGGATCCAAGAGGCTTAGATGTTACCAACTGGAAACCAAAAGAGAAACACTTTATTTGCAGCAGGCTAAAGAGAGACATTTATATAACAAATCTTTCTGCAAAAAAAAAAAAAAAAAAGCAGAATACATTTCCATTAATGCTTAGGTGGAGAAATAGCCTATTAAACACCATGACAAACCAAGATGATGAGGCATCTCAAGAAGAAAAAGAAAAATCTCCAGAAAATAGAAATATGCAACTTAAATAACAGAGAATTCAGGATGATACTTTTGAAAAAACTCAGTGTGATTCAAAACAACTCAAATCAACAATTTCAGGAATTGAAAAAACAACTAGATGAGCAGAGCAAGGATATTGAAACACTCAGAAAGAACCAAATAGAACTTCTGGAGATGAATAATGCACTGCACGAATTGAAAAATGAAATAGCAAGCTTGGGAAATAAAGTCAACCAAATGGAGTGAAGGGTCAGTGATATTGAAGACAGAAATCTAAAATAAATCAGAAGGAAGAAGAAAGAAACTGAAGAATGAAAAATAATGAAAGAGAAATTCAAGAACTAACTGATATCACCAGGAGAGGAAACATAAGAATAATAGGCATTATCAAAGCCAAGGAGAAGGAACAGGGATTAGAAAGAATTTTCAGACAAATAGTTGATGAGAATTTCCCAAATAAAAGGAATAAGATGAGTTTGGAATCCAAGGTCAAAAGAACACCCAATTATCTCAACCCAAAAAGGCCTTCACCAAGACACATTGTATTAAAATTGTCAAAAATCAATGACAAGGACAGAATTCTCAAGGCAGCCAGGGAGAAAAAAAATGGTAACTTATAAGTACATGCATTGGATTATCCTCAGACTTCTCAACACAAACCTTACAAGCCAGAGAGGAATGGAATCAAATATTTAAGCTATTAAATGAAAGGAACTACCAGACTAGAATAGTGTATCCAGCTAAACTCCCCTTTAGATATGAAGGAGAAATTAAGACATACAAAAATTGAGGGAGTTCTCCACTACAAGGCCTAAACTACAGGAAATACTAAAAGGCATCAGTTCACCTAAAACAAAATTACAAAAAAAAAAAAACAAAACAAAACATAGGAGCAAGTAACTCTCAGGCAAATAGAAGCAGAAGAGTGCAATCCTTACTAAAAATGGAGAATTATAAGCTTAAATAATAAAAAAAATTGGTATAACAAGATAATAATGAACATTCAGCATATATAAGAAACAGTTGAGGTAACAATGACTGAAAAGAGGGGATTCAAAAATTTAAATTCACAAAGGAGAATAGAAATAAGGTATGTGCAGAAGAAAACGAATGACTGTATATATATATAAACCTATCCTTTACATATTCAAAATGGTAAACACACAGAGAAATTCAGAAATGAAGTATATAACATAAAACAAAGGACTAGAGGGAAAACCCACAAAAGCCAACCAAAATAATGAAAATAGAAACACAAGGACAAGGAAGCAATGGAAACGCTGAGCTACCAGAAAGCAGAAGATAAAATGGATATAAGAAGACCTCATATTTCACTAATCACTCTAAATGTAAATAGATCAAACTCACCAATATAAAGGCACAGAGTTGCAGAATGGATCAAAAACAAAACCAAACTGTATGCCACTTCCAGCAGACACATCTCAGCTTCAAAGACAAATATAGACTCAAAGTGAGAGGGTGGAAAATGATATTTCAAGCAAATGGCATTCAAAGTGGCAGTCATGGTACTAATATCAGATGAAATAGATGTCAAAAAAAGGTAAAGAAAGATACTGAGGAGCACTTCATAATGATAAAGGGTATCGGGCACCAAGAAGACATAACACTTATTAATATCTAGCTCCCAATCAGGGAGCTCCAAAATATGTAAAGCAATTACTAACAGAACTAAAGGAAGAAACAGACCAAAACACTATCATAGTAGGGGACCTAAATACCCCACTATCAGACATGGATAGATCATTCAAACAGAAAATCAATAAGGTAATAACATCCTTAAATGACACATTAGACCAATTGGATGTGATTGACATTTACAGAGCTGTTCATCCCAAAACAGCTCTTTATATATCCTTCTCTAGTGCACAAGGAACATTCTCAAGAATCAACCGCAATAAATCAACCACAAGAATCAACAAACATAAGAGGATTGAAATCATATTAACCATATTCTCTGATCAAAATGCTTTGGAACTAGAGATCTACTGCAGAAATAAATCAGGAAGAACCACCAACACCCAGAGATTAAACAACATGCTACTGAAGAACAACTGGGTCAGAGAAAAAATAAAAAGAGAGATCAAGAGATACATAAAAAATGAATGATACTGATAGTACAACATATTAAAACTTTGGAGACACAGCAAAAGTGGTCATAAGAGGAAAATTCATAACATTATGGGCCTATCTCCAAAAACAAGAACAAGCCCAAATAAACAAACTAACACTTCATCTTTTAAAAAACTAGAAAAGGAAGAACAAATGAAGCCTAAAGTCAGCAGAAGGAAAGAAATCATTAAAATTAGAGCAGAAATAAATAATATTGAAAAGAAAAGAAAACATTAGAAACAATAAATGCAACAAAGCTGGTTCTTTGAGAAGGTTAATAAAAATAACAAACCCCTGGCTAGACTCACGAAGGAAAAAAGAGAAAGGACACAAACAAAATCAGGGATGAAAGAAGGAAAACTATGACAGACACCACAGAAATACAAAGGATTATACAAGAATACTATGAAAGAGTATATAACACCAAATTTAATAACCTAGAAGAAATAAACCAGTACTTAGAAAAATACAACCTTACTAGACTGAATAAAGAATAACTAGGAAATATAAATAGACTGATCAGCAGTATGGAAATTGAAACAATCATCAAAAACTTACCAAAAAGTAAAAGTCCAGAACCAGATGGCTTCACCAGTGAATTCTATCAAGCATTTGAAGAAAATTTAATATCTATTTTCCTCAAAACCTTCCAAAAAATTGCAGATTAGGCAATATTCCCAACACATTTTATGAGGCCCATATTATTTTGATAACTAAACATAGAAAAGATAACACACAAAAAAAAATCTATAGACCAACATCTCTCATGAACACAGATGCAAAAATCCTAAATAAGATATGGGTGAACTGAATACAGTAACATATTTA
The DNA here is from genome assembly GCA_030015415.1 of Cynopterus sphinx. Classification (NCBI taxonomy): domain Eukaryota; kingdom Metazoa; phylum Chordata; class Mammalia; order Chiroptera; family Pteropodidae; genus Cynopterus; species Cynopterus sphinx. Next base: position 34,040,240 of record CM057390.1, on the reverse strand, counting down.
AAAGATTATGCACTGCAATCAAATGGGCTTCATCCCAGAGGCACAGGGATGGTTCAGCATACACAAATCAATAAATGTGATACACCACATAAAAAATGAGAATCATATGATCATATCAATAGATGCAGAAAAACCCTTCAACAAGATATAGCATCCACTTATGATCAAAACACTTCACAAAATCAAAATAAAAGAAAAGTACCTAACATAATAAAGTCCATCTGTGACAAAATACTCAGTCAACATTATACCTAATGGTGAAAAACTAAAAACCTTCCCACTGAGATCAGGAACAGGACAAGGCTGTCCACTATCGCCACTGTTATTCAATATAACACTAGCAGTTTTAGCAAGTGCAATCAGACTAGAAAAAGATATAAAAGGCATCTAAATAGGAAAAAAAGTCATACTGTCATCTTCTTGCTATGTTTCTTGTTACTTTTGTAAGTTTCCTAGTCTTATTTCATGATGTGAATTTTCTCATCTCTCTGTAACAAATTTGTCTGCATATTGAAATAATCTGAGTAGTTTAAAAAATACAAATTTCTGTATTCTACCTTCAGAGATTGTAATTAATTAGTCAGTTGAACCATCAGCAAAACAAAAGACAACCTACTGAATGAGAGAAAATATTTGCAAATGATACATCTGAATAAGGATTACTATCCAAAATGTATAAAGAACCCATGCAGCATAACACCAAAACAAACAAACAAACAATTCAATTAAAAATGTGTAGAGAGCCTGGATAAACATTTCTCCAAAGAAGACATACAGATGGCCAACTAACATGTAATGAGATACTCAACACCACTAATCAGAAAAATGCAAATTAAAACTACAGTGATTTGTCACCTCACAGCTGTCAGAATGGCTATCATCAAAAATCAACAAACAAGTGTTGATGAGGATATGAAGAAAAGGTAACCCTTATACAGTGTTAGTGGGATTATAAACTTGTGTAGCCAGTATGGAAAATAGTATGGAGATTCCCCCCCCAAAAAAAATTAAAAATAGAGCTACCATATGATCCCACAATTCCACTTCTGGATATTTATCCAAAGAAAACAAAAACGTTAATTTGAAAAGATATCTGCACTTCCGTGTTCACTGCAGCATTACTAGTAACACCCAAGCTATGGAAGCAACCTATATGCCCATAATAAATGTTAAAAAATAAGTAGTAAATATATACAATGGAACATTACTTGGCCATAAAAAAGAATAAAATCTTACCATATGTGACAATATGGATGTACCTAGGAAGTATTATGGTTGAAATAAGTCAGACAGACAGAGACAAATACTGTATGATTTCATTTATATGTGGAATACATAAACAAACAAACAAACAAAAAAGATCCATAGATATAGAGAAGAAGGCCATAGTTGCCAAAGGGGAAGAAGTGGTGGGGATAGAGTAAAAAAAATCTTCAGTTGATTCTAATGTGCAATCAAGTCTGATAACTATTTCTCTATGAATATTATCATTTAAATTTTTTAAAATCTTATCTGTTTTGTTTCTCTGATTCTGTTGCTTTTAGTCTCTGTTTTTCTGGCTTTAAATATCCCATCATTCATATTTAAGAATGAGAGTCGCAAACGTGCACACACACACACACTTGCACATATTCTCTCGCGCGCACACACACACACAACACAAATAAGATACCAGAAATCTGATCGGAAATTAATGGATACATAGGAAACTGCTTAAAGACTGTCAGTATTTTTAAGTCTTTTACCTTTGATGCATCAGTTCTCCAAGAGAAGGCTCTTCCTCTATTCTGCTTTGGAGGTATAAGCCTGGAAGAGGGTTGAGGGTCTCACTGCTTATTCCTTTATTTTATCTTCTTAATTGAAATATGGCCCCTTATATATGGTATTCTCATGATCAGAGCTTCCTCAATTCAAAGGTGACTTTCCTCTGTTGGGGTAAGGAGGTGAGCAGCACAAGTGGGGGAAGTTTCGATCTTTCTACAAACCATCAACCAGTCTGCCTGTTTTCAGCCCTGCCTTGCACACATGCCATCAGAAATATCTGGCACTTTTAATTCCTGATCCTTTCCAGGGTTCTGCAGTGTCAAATGACTTACTTTTTATTAGTTTCTCTGTTCATCTCCTCCACAGGCAGTCAAATTACAGGCTTTCCCCCCACCCCCCAACTAAATCAGTGACCACTTGGCCATCTTCCAAAATTGTGTTGCTATCTAGTCTACAGTCACTGGCTTTCTTACTATCTGTCCTTGCTGGTTTATATGACTTTTTATTCATATACTGTCACTTTAGTAAATAAGGTTAAAGGAAGGAATGAAGATGTACATATTTGTGTTTAATATTTGTTTATTTAGAAATGTTGAGAACATAGTATCAGGTGAGGTGAGGGACACTTCAAGCAAGGGAAAGAGCCAGAATAAAGATTTAGTTAGCAGAGGAAACCCATGAGTCATGTACAGCATGGCAAGCAGATTGTTTCTGCAGTTTATGTGGGGAATTATGGAAAATGAGGACTTTGAGGTAGGGAGAGAGTAGCCAAATGGAAAGTCTAAAAGCCCAAGTTGAACATTTATACTTAGTAATATAATTATTATAATTATTATAATTATTATATCTTGTATTGTGTGGCACTTAATGGTTTCATATATATGTACACACACACACACACACACACACACACACACACACACACACACGACAAGCCTAAGATTTAAGTTAGTGTTTATTATACCAGATTTATGGCCAGGTAAACTGAGACATAGAAGGTAACTGATTTTTCCTAGGGTCACGAAACAAGTAACCAAAATGGAATAACTACAGATTATTACAGACAGAATGAAAACAGTGTCTGAAGAGGATCACTGGAAAGCTATGGTGGATGTGCTGAAGTAGCGAAAAAAGTTAAAGGCCCACACATTAACCAGTAACTTAGGCAGGAAGTATAGCTGACTTTCATTATTTGCACATTTCATATTTGTGAATTCACTTACTCACTAAAACTTATTTGAAATCCCAAAATTGATATTGGCAGTGTTTTTGATATCATTTGCAAACATGCTCAGTGCAGTGAAAATTAGAATCACCCAACAGCTACCTTCCTAGCTAAGGCAGAATAAAGTGACATTCTGCCTCTGGCTTCAGTTCTTACACTATAAATAACTGCCCTTTCCATGGTTTTGTAATGGCATGGGTTTTGCTTGTTGGTGGTGAGTTCACTGTATAAAATGGCCCCTAAGCATAGTGCTGAGGTGCTGTCTAGTGTTCCTAAGTGTAACAGGGTTGCGATGTGCCTTATTCAGAAAGTGTGTTAGATAAGCCTCATTGCAGCATGATTTATAGTGCCAGTGGCTGTGAGTTCAATGAATTAATGGCTGATTGATGAAAGCGTTATGACCAGAAACACATAGAAACCTAACCTTGTATTTCCTCTAGGAGCAGTGGTTCAGTATGTGCTAATTTACTGTTCTTGGTGACTTTATAGAACATAACTACCATGAGTAATAAGAAACTACTGTATTTATTAGTGCTGAGTCACAGCTCTAGCCATAGAAGTCATTCTGATTGTTCCCTGAAAACCTAATGGAGATTTTGAGTTTGTATCACATTTGGCCTTTTTTCCCTGTGAGTTAAATGTGAGCATTAGGGAAATCCATTTGAGTAGAGCGCAAATGTTCCTATTCCTCAAGTTCAAGCATAATGTGAACATCATAGTTGGTTTAAGAGTCTGTAACAAATGATTACTCTTCCATGTGTTTACCATGTATTTGTTAGACTGACAGTGTACCATTTTTATGTAATGTTTCCCTCCAATCAATTCTTGCTCCATTTTCACCCCATATCAGTATTTAGCTTCATTATCCATTCAGTCCCTCAAGCCAAAAAACCTGGGAGTCATCCTGGATCTTTTTCTTTCCATCCCCAGCATCTAATCTCTCACCAAGTTTTATTGGTTCTACCTGTATTCATTAGTTATCTGTAGTCAGTCTCTCAGCCTTATACCCTCCCTTTTATACTCTGTGTTATCCTGCTGGATTTTCTAGATTCCCTTGCCAGCTGTTAACTTCTGCTGATGGGAGGCACCAGCAAGATATGAGAAAGTGAGTGAAAGGAAGCAGTGGCTGTGGCTCTCAGTGCTGTAGTAGTGGGTGTGAGTGTCTGCATAGACCGCGGCCATGCAAGACCATGGTAGTCCCTCTTCTACTTCCCACACCCATAGTGAATACCATGCCTTTAACCGTCCATTCTCCCTTTTGTTTCTTCAGCCCTTCCAGCTCTTTTGTAACCAATTTACCATTATTAAAACCCTTTGTTTGAAGGAACTAGCATGGTTTCTGACTTCCTGACTGGAACTTGGCTGCTATAATCTTAAAATATTCCCCAATCTGTCCATGATTACTACTACCACCACTCCCACCCTAATCAAAGGCACAATTATCTCTTGCCTGGATTACTGCAACAGCTAGGCTCCCTGGCCACAACCAAGCAGGTCTGGAGCCAGACAGGCAGGTAGCATTAGTTGGTGAGAGGCTCCAAGAAAAAAAATAAGTTCCAGGAGAACAATGATTCCCTGTACTGCTAACCTTGGAGGCCTGGTATTTGACTTTATTTCCCAAAGCTGATTTGCTTAAATTGTTAATCACTTAATGTCTGTTACCAGACCAAGTTCCTTCTTTCTGCCTTATGCTCAGTCTGCCTTTTTCATATTATAGAGCAGCAGAATAACCTGAAAGATAAGAGTATTTTATTTGTGAAATCTTTCCCAATGAACTTTAAGAATGAAAGAAAAAGAATTCCATTGCTATCTCAAAAACATCTTTTAAACTTTCCTCCTAACACTGAGCATCCTGGGATCCCAGAAATTCCAATTCATCTACCTCGAATCCCCACAGAAGGTAGAATACATAATTCCCATCGGAGGGAAATCTGAGACAAGCAGAAAGCATTTAATGAACATGTGCAGTACTTATTGGAAGGAAAGGTAGTAGGACATTCACTGTCCCTGAGACAAGGCAAGGATGCCAGGTGGCTGATAACTATCTCTCCTTTTCAGCTGGAGCATAAGAGCCAGTTGAGCCTTGAAACAGAGTGACCTGGAAGGTGTCTCAGCTGAAGGTTAATGTCTCTGCATCTCCAGCTCAGGAGGTGGAGTTGGAAGGAGGGGTGAATGCTTTCTTGCCTTCAGCTAGAGCTTTAAAATTCTGTGACTTAAGAGGAGAACATAGAGTATATGAGATATGTTTGTTGCTACATGTCAGCAAGAACTAAGGTCTTTACAACCCTTAAGTTTCAATTTTCTCCTGATGTGCGGTGTTTCGAGACCCCCACAAAGGACAGAGACCTCCAGATAAGGTGTTAACAGCAAGCGCTTTATTCACGGATTCGAACCCGGGCCCCCACCAAGGGCGAGAGCCCTGAGACCCCCTTTCCCCTGAGTTTTATACCCTCTCAGGGGGTGGTTACGTGACCTTTTCCCTGATTGGTGGGACTCAGGTGCCTAATTGCGGTTGCAAGCATAAGCCAAGCGGAACGTGTGGGAGCTATTTTCCATTAACTTCTTCCTCAATTATTGTTACTGGTGCTATTGGGTAACATCTACTGTTACTGGTACTGTTGGGTAACTGTTGGGTAACTTCTCTTATTGTCCCTTGCGGGCTGCTGGCTAGGCCAGGGGCTAGGCCAGGTGTTAGCTGCAGGGTTAAATGGAAAATTCCTATAGGGGGATTATCTTAAAGGGCCAGGGACACGAAAGGGCCAGGGACAAGATTTGAAACAGCCTTTTACAGTAGCCTTTTACACTCCCAATCCTACTTCCAAAACAATTCCTTGGTGTTGTCTTTGAGAAACAGCTAGAAATTTACCTTACTTCCTTTAGAAATGAACCCTTTTTTTCTTCCTTCCTGTCTCCATTCCTTATGCCACTTGGTTCTCCTGTAAGAATGAGTGTCTTCTGTAGATCCTTACCTAACCTCGTCTAAGGCTTACATCTTCTTTACTTCCTTTTCTTTTAAAAGCACCACCCCTCCTGCCTGTTTTGTGCTCTATTATTATGGAGAAGGGTAATGGTAACTCCCAACTGGGACATCTCCATTGTCATGGGACAAATCACAGCTGACTCAGAATAGTGAGGACTGCAGCAATCTTCAATACAATTTAAGTCAATATCCAGTGCTAGTCTTACTGGCAAGTTCTTGAATTCCAAGTAGAGGGAAAAGAGCAGGTGGAGGAACTGAATCCCACTCTTGTAGATAGGGATGTCTAGGTTCGCTGAAAATCAAGAACTCCTATTAGCAGAACCAAACAAAAATCCAGGACGTATTAGACATTTGTGCTACAGAGAGCCAATCTCCTCCCAGATGGGATGTGTTACTATGACTTTGGGGGTTAAATACCCAACAAGTAGTCACATAAGCCCAAACACCACCCTTGACTGTTGCCAACAGCACAACTGGCTTAAAGGGTAGCCTATAACTCAAAATACTAGCCAGGGTAAACAAGTCTTTTAAAAAGCCCTCACTGTTTTTATCCAGAGACAGGGAAAGAAAGGGATGAAAGAGCTTACTGAAGATCATGTCAATGTACTCTGCCAGGCTGCAATCAATCTCTGCCATGGGCAGGCTCACCTAGGAGGGGCATGAGATGAACCAAGGTCAAAAGGCTGAACATTCTCTCTCAAGAAAGAGAGCTCCTAGTATAATGCATATGTATTACAGGCTAAATGGTGTTCCTCCCAAATCTGTGTGTTGATGTTGTAACTTCTAGTACCTCAGAATGTGACTGTATCTCAAGATAAAGTCTTAAAATAGATAATTACGTTAAAATGAAGTCATTAGGGTGTACCCTAATCCCATATGACTGGTATCTTTATAAAAGAAAATTAAAACATAGACACAAACAGGGGGAAGACCATGTAAAGACAGAGGGAGAAGATGGCCAAGAAGAAAGGTTCCAGAAAAAATGAACTCTGCTAACAACTTGATCTCAGACTTATAGCTTCCAGAAGTGTAAAAAAATAAAGTATATTTATGTTGTTTAAGCCACCCAGTCTGGGGTACACTTTGTAATGGCAACCCTAACAAATAATATAACATGATAATACCTGTATACCTGTATTACATTTTATTTCTCTAAAAGTTATTCCTTGCCTACTGAAAAAAAGGAACACACAGACACAATTTTATGAAAGGAGAATCACTTCAGAATATAAAAAAAAAAGTTAGTTTTTTCTTAGGCTGCTTTCTTTTCTTTTTCTTTTTCTTTTGTTTATACATTTTTTAATTTTATTCTTTTAATACTATTTTTATTTTTCAGTTCCAGATGGCATACAATATTATATTAGTTTTGGACGTACAACAAAGTAACTAGACATTTTGATAATTTACAAAATGATCACCCTGATTTTAGAGTACCCATCTGACTCCATACATAGTTATTAGAATATTATTGACTATATTCTTTGTGCTATACTTTACATCCCCGTGAGTATTCTGTACTTCTTAAACCCTTCCCATTTTCACCCAGCCCTCCCAACCCCTCTTCATCTGGCAACCATCACAATGTTTTTGGCGTCTTTGAGTTTGTTTTTGTTTCGTTTATTTTGTTCTTTAGATGTCACATGAAAGTGAAATCATACGGCATTCGTCTTTCTCTGTCTGACTTACCCCACTCAGCACAATATCCTCTAGGTTCATTCATGTTATTGGTGATGGCAAAATGTCATTCTTTGTTTATGGCTGAGTACTATTCCATTACATATATGTACCACCTCTTCTTTATCCTTGCATCCATTGATGGATATCCAGGTTGCCTCCCTAGCTTGGCTATTTATTGTAAATAATGCTCAATGACCCTATGCATGCACATGTCCCTTCAAACTAGTGTTTTGGGTTTCTTTGGATAAATACTCAGAAGTGGAATTACTGGGTCCTTCTTTGTCTCTTGTTATAGCCTTGGTTTTAAAATTTTTGTCTAAGTATTGCTACCCCAGATATATTTTTTATCATTTCCATTTTCATGATATATCTTTTTTTATACCTTTATTGTCAACCTGTGTGTGTCTTTCAATTTGAAGTGAGTTGTAAGCAGCATATATAAGGGTCTCTTTTTTATCCATTTAGCCACCCTATGTTTTTAGATTGAAGTATTTTATTCTGAATTTTATTTGAAGTAATTGCTGATAAATACGTAGTTATTGCCACCTTATTATTTATATTTTTGATTGTTTTTTTGTTTGATGTTTTTCTTCTTAAAGATGTTCTTTCAACATATCCTATAATACTGGTTTGGTGATGATGAACTCCTTTAGCTTTTTCTTCTCTGGAATGCTCTCTATCTGTCCTTCAATTCTAAATTGTACTTTGCTGAGTAGAGTAATCATGGTTGTAGGTCCTTGCTTTTCATCACTTTGAATATTTTGTGCCAATCTCTTCTGGCCTGCAGTTTCTCATGAGAAATCAGCTGGAAACCTTGTAGGTCACTAACTGCTTTGCTGCTTTTATGATTGTCTTGTTGTCTTTAACATTTGGCATTTTTAATCAGTACATGTCTTAGTGTGGTTCTCTTTGAGTTAATCTTGTTTGAGACTCTGCTCTTCCTGAGCTTGTATGTCTATTTCTTAACCAGGTTAGAGAAGTTTTCTGTCATTACTTTGTCAGTTAACTTTTCAGTTATTCTCTCTCTCCCTCTTCTCCTTCTGACACCCCTCTGATGCAAATGTTGGTACGCTTGATGTTGTCCCAGAGGTCAATTCAAGTATCCTCATCTTTAAATATCTTTTTTTTGCTGTTCTAATTAGGTGTTTGCCACTACCTTGTCTTCTAAATTGCTGAATTGATCCTCTGCTTCATCCAGTCTACTGTTGCTTCCCTCTAATGCATTCTTTATTTCAGTAAATGTTTTCTTCATTTCTGACTGGTTCATTATTATATTTTCTATCTCCATTTTCATGTTTCCTATATCTTTGTTGTTCTCACTGAGATCATGGAGCATCCTTATAATCAGTGTTTTAAACTGCATCTGGTAGATTGCTTGTCTCCATTATGCTTAGTTCTTTTTTCAAAGCTTTGTTCTGTTCTTTCATTTGGGACATGTTCCTTTGTCTCCCCATTTTGGCTGCCTTTCTGTGTTTATATTTATGTATTACGTGGAGTTGCTGTGCCTCCAGGTCTTAGTAAAGTGGCCTTATGTAGTAGGTGTCCTGTGGGGCCCAGTGGCACAGTTTTCCTGGTCACTTGAGTCAGGGGGTGGTCCAGCTATGTCTTTTATATGGGTAGTGTGTACCTCCTGGTTGTAATTGAGTTTTGGTTGCTGTTTGAACGTTAGTTAGAGGTATTGACCATCAGACTGAATAGTTGTAAGGATTGGCTGTGACAACAGTAGAGTAGCTATAGTGTGGGGCTCACCCTACAAAGCAGGATTTGCTTTAGCAAGACTCTGGTGCATAATTTTGCAATGTAATCCATTGAAGGTACCAAGAGTCCACAAGGGCATAACTATTGGGTGGGGTTCTAGGAGTAGTTACCTAAATTTGTTTATACAAGACCTATTCTCTTAGCACACATTTTGAAAAATTATCTTAACTGTTTTATTAATGATCACCACTCACACATGACTATAAATACTAAATGGAAGACATAAATATGGGTTGAAGGTCTGAAAATGACTTAGACTTACCATCCACCCCAGCAATTGTACTCTTGATAGCTACCCACGAGAAATGAAATCTGGTATTTATGCATAATTCTACATGTGTACAGTACCTTTTTTCATAAATACTCCATTCTGGAAACAACCCAAATGCAAAGAAAACTACCTTAAATATGCCTCAAAAACCAAAGGTAGACTTGAACAAAGGGAAAGATATACCCGGTTCTTGAATATGAAGAATTCAATATTATTAATATGTCAGTTATCCCTACATTAACTTATAAACTTAGCATGATCCTAATAAAAAATAACATTCCTTTTCAGTCTGGAGTAAAACAAGTTGATTATAAAATTCATATGGAAAAATAAACAGAAACAATGAAGAAAGTCCTCACAGTAGGGAGAAAATAAGCATATCATATAACATAGAATTTTAAAATAAGACTCTAAAATTTAAAATAGTATAGTATTGGCACATTAATACACAAATACATTAAAGGAGTCAAATGGAATGTACAGAAATGAACTCAAAATAAATGAAAATTCAGCATATGGAAAAAAAAGAGCACCTGAAATCAGAGGAGAAAAGATTTTTCCTTGTTGTCGTTTGTTTGTTTTCATTAAGTGATATTGGTACAAAAGAAGAATCCTTAGAAAAGACAAATTAGACCCAATATATTTCACCAAATATTCAGATAAGTTTCAAAAGAATTTCATGTAGAATGAAACCATTCAAGTACTAGGAAAAAAATGAACAAATGTTTTTATAATGTGTGAGTAGGGAAAATATACATAAATTTTGACTCAAATACCAGAAGCAATAAAAGACTGATAAATCTGACAAGATGTAAACTTTGAAAAACATTCACATAACAAAAATATCATTAGCAAAATTTAATAATAAAGGACAAATTAAGGAAGATGTTTATAACTTAAAGATACAGGACAAAGGTCAACTATTCATGCTCTAGTAAGACTTCCTAAAAATAAAGAATGCAAACAAATTATTGGAAGAATGGGCTAGAAATAGGAAATTGAGGTAGACAGTTTGTGATAAGGCCCCTGATGAGTTCCATGTTCCTCAGATTTATGCATTTGGTTTCCTTCCCTTGAGTATGAGCTGGATCTAATGACTCATTTGAATGAATAGAAAATGACAAAAGTGATGGGATGTGACTTGTGGGATTAGGTTATAAAAACCTATGACTGCCATCTTGCTGGCACTCTCTTGCTCTCTCACTTACTTGCTTTAATTAAGCCAGTTGCCACGTTGTAAGAAGCTCTATGGAGTGGTCCATCTGGCAAGGAACTGAAGACTCTGGCCAGCAGCTTGTGAGGAACTCAGAAATGAATCCTGCCAGCAACAATGTAAGTGTGCTACTAAGTGGATCTTTACCACTAAGATTTCAGATGAGACCACGGGTCTAGTTGGTGTTTTGATTGAGGCTTGGTGAGAGACTGTGTGGTAAAGGATCCAGCTAACCCGTGCCCAAACTACTAATCCACAGAAGCCGTGAGATAATAAATGTGTTGCTTGAAGCTGCTCAGTTTGGGGGCAATTGACTATATGACATTGGATAACTAACATGTCACTAAAAAGGTGAAAAATAGCTTTAAAACATTTTTTAAATGCTCAATCTCATTAAGAAGGGAAATATACATTAAAATGACACTAAGATACCATTTCTCACCTATCATATTGAAAAAAATTCAAAAGTTTCACAGTGTATTTTTTTTTTGACAAGGTAATGAAGAAGCAGACATTCTCATAGATTACTCATGGGAGTGTAAAATGATCATCCTTATAGTACAAGAAGTAGCAATATATATTTATAAATGACAGAGTCTTAGAAGTCTATTCTAAAGATACTGGCTAAACACACAAAGATGTAGCTCAAAGTTACAATATGTATGTACATGTATACATATTGTATGTTGGTTGAATAAAATGGGTTCATCCACAATGCTACACAGCCAAAAAATAAGAATAATCTCTATGCTCTGATGTGATCTGCCGGAATTTATTTGTCAAGTGAAAAAAGCAAGGTGCCATAATATATATTTATATAATGATTGCATTTTGTAAGAAGTGGAATGAAATGGAATAAATACAAACATACAACCTTTATATTTTATAAAAAAAAACAACAAATGAAAACATTGGAAAACAAACTCACAATAAAAAATTATCTAAGATGAGAGAGACTAGAATGGGGATTGGAACAGAAATTTATTCAGATGTTTTCTGGATAAACTGGTTGAATAACTTTGACTTTGAAATCATGTAGTAGTTCACATATTCAAAAATAAAAACTATGTCAAAAACACAAAAATAATTCCTTAAAAGAGAAAACAAGGCAAAATGAATAAGCTTTCCAAGTTATGATATGATCTTATAACCATCATGAATGGTTGATGGTCTAACCATTGTTATATCAAAAAACTTGAGCATGCAGTATTTTAGCTACGTATACTCAATACAATAAGTTATAGAGACAAACAAGGCTTAAAAGAAATGTTAAACTTTTTTGCACTAGTCTTATAGCTAATAATGATACTAGTAATGTTATTTAAAAATTGTATATATTATAGAATAAGCCAATAAGTATGTTAATGTTGAGTGTTCAATCTGGGAGAAATAGTTAAATTTCAGCCAGATTAAAAAAAAAACAAAACCTGTCAGTTTGAATTGAACATCATTTTACAATAGAAAGATGTTTTTCTTCTTAAAAATTTATACATCCTAGTTCTATTCAATAAAAGACTCAGATATAATGGCAACCAAGTAGAATTAGCCTTAAATGTGGTTTCTAAATAATATCTTTGGCCAAAAAAAATTAAATTTGTTTTATAATATATTTACTTGGTTCCAAAGTCAACAAACAAACAAACATGACACAGTGGATTAAAGATCTTGGGCCTGGGGCATCCTGTGGAGAGACAAAAAAGAAAGCCTCAAAAACTAATACGATATTTTTTTGAGGGTGGTGAAAGACTAATAGAAACCACCAGCAATATCACCCTGCAGGCCATGAGAATCATGGCTGACTTGGAGCCTTGGGAAGGCATCACTTGATTCATAGGGATGGCCCAGGAATTAATCAGCTAGTGAAGAGATTCACTGGATAGTGCAACTCTGGATTCCAGGAAGAAGAATATGGCTAGTACCAATGTATGCTAAGCACACAGTCACAATGTGGATTTTCAATGGGTGAAACCTTGCTGATATAGGATATAAATCTCAGAGAAATGAAAAATTGTGAAAAAAAATGATGCAGAATGTTGCAAAGCATAGCTGGAAAATATTCTTTAAAAAAAGCCAAATGCATAAAAGCAGATCTTTTTTTTTTTTCAAACAGAACAAATATGAAAAAATAGTCAGGAATCTAATGCTTTTGCAAAAAGTATTCCTGCATCATCCAACAGTCGTGAGTCATAATACAACTACATGCTCTTAGTAAAGGCTTGGAGATTTTTTTTAAACATACTAAAGAAAATACCAAAGATAAGCTGAAATTGAGATGAAAACCCTATAATGTTCTTTTTTGTACCATCCATGAACTTTAGCAAAATGATGACAAGCTCTCAGAAGTGAAAAAAGCTTGGGGGACATCAGAAACATGGCAGCATGAGGGGTCCCCTTGAAATTACAAGTAGAACAGCTATAATTCAACAAAGGATGGTCAGCCTAACACACAAATGCTTCTGAGAGGTCTGCACATTGAGAGATCTGAAGGTGGGTGAATCGGGGCAAATGGGAGGAGGGAAGGTAGAAGATCGAAGATGGTATTGTGAAAACAACCAGGAGCTCACTGTGGGACTTGAGGAAAGAGGAAGAATCAGGTTACTGTGTGTACTCTCTGTAGCACCAAGCATTCCTCCTTGAGGCGTCAGCATATAATACCACTGAGCCCAGTGATGAGGGCAGAGATGGAATAAGAGGGGTGACAGCTGGGTTTTAGCAGCTATCACTACCAGGCAGAAAACAAAGTCATGGAGCCTGGTTGCCTCCCCACTATTCTTTCAGAGCTCACCTTCCCCGCACCCTCCCAGAGCTAGCAGTGGGCCACAGAAATAACTGTAGCAGCAAGTGTCAGGCCACAAAGCAGAGTAGCCACACCCCCGAAAACTGAAGAGACAGCTCCTAAGTGGCAGACACACACTGCACTAATTCTAGTAACAGGGGTGGAGATAGAGAGGCAAGGCAGCTGAGGTCTGCTGGTCATCATTACTGAGAGCAGAACAGCCAAAAACACACCAGTGGCCTCTCCCAACTCACCTTGTGGGCACCCATTGAAAGATGATCCCAATGAGAGCACCTGAGATACCTTAGGCAGCAGAGCAGTGCATCTGGCCACTGGGGCAGTACCAAGACTTCAGGGCTTGGAGCCCCATTGACCACCACATTCTCCCACACAGGTGGAAGCCTGAAACTGAGGTAATCTGGTCACAGAGGAGACAGCCACCTCCCAAGGGAACACAGGGCATTTTTTTGCAAATAGGCAGAGATCTGGGAGGCTTAAACAATGTAGGAGGCTTGTGCTCCCTTCAAGTGCCAGCTACTGGAAAACAAAAATAAGAGGGAAAAAAAGCTCTTTTCAGCAAGCTGCTGAAGAGACATTACTCTTAATGATAATAAATATTTTTTAATAGCAGAGTTCATTCCCATAAATTCTTAGGCAGAGAAATAATCCATCAAAAACCAAGAACAACCAAGGTAACAAAGCAGCTCAGAAAGAAAATGAAAAATCTCCAGAATATAAACTTAAAGACATGGGGATATGTTATTTTAATGACAACTTAAGACTGCATTTCTGAAAAACTCAGTAATATGCAAGAAAACCTAGTAGACAATTTAAAGAACCCAGAAATAAAGTCAATGAACAAAAGAAATGCTTTACCAGAGAAACTGAAACTTTAGGAAAATACCAAGTAGAAATTCTGGAGCTGAAGAACTCAGTAAAAGAGATGAAGAATGAAATAGAGAGCTTTGGAAATAGCACTGGCCAGATAGAGGAAAGAATCAGTAATATTGAAGACAGAAATCTGGCAATGACACAGGTGGAAGAAGAGGGAGCCTGGAGGAGAGTGGGAAAAAGTGATAGAACTCTACCAGAACTATCTGACTCCATCATAAAGTGCAATACAAGAATGATGGGTATGCCAGAAGGATAGGAGAGGGAGAAAGGAACAGAGAGCCTATTCAAACAAGTAATGAGAACTTCCCAAACTGATGGAAAGGGCTGGATCCTTGAATCCAAGAAGCAAACAGAATATCTAATCATCTCCACCCAAAAGGGCCTTCTCCAAGGCATAATATTAAAAACTGTCAAAAATTAATGACAAAGAAAGAATTCTCAAGGTAGCCAGGGAAAAGAAGATAGTAACCTGTCAAAATAATCCCATTAGATTATCATCCAATTTTTCAGCAGAAAATCTACAAGCTAGGAGAGCAATATTAAATAGAGTTAAATATTACAAATATTCAAACATTAAAAAAATAAATGACCAGCCAAGAATAATATATCCAGCAAAATTATCCTTTATATATGAAGGACAAATAAAGACATTTTCAGATACACAGAAGCTAAGAGAAGTCTCCACCATAAGGCCTGTATTACAGGGGATACTGAAGGGGGATATTCTACCTGAAACAAAAAGACAAAAAGATACAAAACTATGAGAAAGATAACTAAGAGGCAGACAGAAGCAGGAAACTGCAACCCTTATTCAGAATAGGGTATTATACACTTAAATAGTATATAATGGTTACAGGAGGTAAAAAAAATCTAAAGAAGAAACGACAATAGGTACTGCCATTCATAGATGAACCCACAGCATAATTTTGTTACAACAAAAACAAAAAAAAATGATATAAAGTAAAGGTCTGGATTTTCAAAGACACATGCAGAAGAAAATGAACTACTATATATATGAGCCTTTCTATTACATAAACTTAGTGGTAACCACACATACACACAAATCCAGAACTGAGACACATAACAAAAAAGGGAAGAAAGGAGGAAAAAATCATAGAATAACACAAAACTAAAATAACAGACAGAAACACAAGGGCAAAGAAACAATAAGGACACTGAGCCGCTGGAAAACAAAAGATAAGATGGCTATAGGAAAACCTCATATATCAATAATTACCTTAAATGGAAATGAACCAAATTCACCAATAAAAAAGGCACAGAGTAGCAGATTGGATCAAAAAACAAAACCCAACCATATACTACCTTCAGGAGACATGTCTCAGCTGCAAGGACAAACAGAATCAAAGTGAAAGTGTGGACAACAATACTCCAAGCAAATAGCATCCAGAGAAAAGCGAAGGTAGCCATACTGATATCTAATGAAACAGTCTTTAAGGTAAAAAAGGTAAGAAGAGATATAGATAGACATTGCATAATGGTAAAGGAATTATGCATCAAGAAGACAACACTTATCAATGTATGTGCTCCCAATTAGCGAGCACCAAAACATATAAAGCAACTACTAACAGAACTGAAGGGAGAAACTGACAAAAACACAATTACAGTAGGGGACCTAAACACCCCATTGACAGCTATGAATAGATCATTTAAACAGAAAATCAATAGAAAATATCAGCCTTAAATGGTACAGTGAAGCAATTGAACAAAATCAACATTTACAGAGCCTTTTACTCCAAAACACCAGATTATACATTCTTCTTTAGTGCTCATGGAATATTCTCGGGGATAGACTATATGTTGGGACAAAAACTAGCTTCAACAAATTTAAGAATATTGAAATCAAGCGTATTTTCTGACCACGAAACTGGTGATGAACTGCATGGCTCTTATTATCCAACTGGAAAAGAATGGAGCTCATTTAACTTGCACATAAAACTAACTAGAACAAATAAGTAAATATATCAACATCAGATAAAAGGGAAAATAGAGACTAGAAAATGGATTTATTGACTCAAGGATTTTGGAAATTTGGAGTGAGTTCAGCTTCAGGTACAGCTATATGCAGAGGTATCAATGATGTCATTAGGACCCCATCTCTTTCCATTTCTCTGTGCTGCCTTTTTCTGTGTTGGGCTTTATACTCTGCCTCTCTTCATGGAGAGTTAGAGTATTACTTAGGTGCTCTCAGGTTACAATCTGCCAGTTTGGCATCACAACACAAAGAGAGCTTCCCTTTCCCAATGGTTCTAATAAAAGTCTTAGGATTAGTTCTTTTTGGACCAGCCTGGGTTGCATGCTTCTTTTGTTTCAATCACCGTAGGACAGAGTACTCTGAGTAGTCCAACCTGGAGGGCCAAAGTGTGGAGTCAGACCTTTGAGATCAAGGCAAGAGGCACCAGAAGAGAGTCAACATAGAGGAACCAGAAAGAAACATGGAAACCAGATAGACAAGCCACATTTTTCTGTCACCAAAAAATGAGGGTGCATGCCTTTGGAACTTAGCCCCTAACAGTGGAAGTATCCACTCTTGTGCTCTATGCCTCGCTGTGATCCCAGGCGCTTCCTGGGGACCTATGGTGTGCCAGGTGTCTGCCAGATCAGAGATTTCTGCTCTGGCCATATACAAAGCCATAAGATTGTACAAACACTTTGTACTTGCTGTGTGGAAAGAGTAGCCTCAGCTCTCATCAGTAACTCTAAGCAGACCACAACCCAAATACCAAAATATGGTTCAGAACCACCCTGGAAGATGCCAGGACACACAGATCACTACGGTACAACAGTGTGCTTAGAAACGAAATGATGCCTCCTAGTTTCTAACCCAGTGAGCCCCCTAATAATAACAGCAACCCCTAATAATAATTATAATTAGCATTATTGGACACCTACTATGTTCTAGAGCTGCACCATCCATTGTGAGCTGTTAGTCACATGTGCCTACTTACATTTAAATTAAGTAAAATTAAATTAATTTGAAAACACAATTCCTCAATCACACCAGCCATGTTTCCATGTGCTCAGTAGCCACAAGTACCTAGTGATACTGTATTGGATGACACAGGATTAGAAGATTTTCTGAAAATTCTATCATGTTCTAGACAGGTTAAGAGGTTTACATCCATTAACATATTTAATCTTAAAAAAAAAAAAACCTCAGAGTGGTGGTTTCTATTTATTATCCAATTTTACAGGTTAGCAAATTGAAACACAGAGGAAGTGAAATGGCATGCCTAAGGTCACACAGGTGGTAAAAGGCACAGCCAGAATTCTAACCAGCCCTTTGACACAGTTTTCAACTGCTTTTCCTCCTCAGGTTGTGTAAAGGTGGTTAGTTTGTTTTCTGGTTCAGCTTGTGTGTGTTTTAAGCAACCATTTGGGAATTCCATTTCTTACTTTCTTAAGGCTTTCTGGACCCCCTGCCGCCCCCCCAAAAGAAAAACTAGGCAACCTTCCAGAGAATCTAAGTATGCTTGAGAGTTTGTGTGCCTTCCCCATCTATGAGGCTTGTGGAAGTGGGGAGAGTTGCCAGGGAAGCCACCACACACAGTGGCTGTGCACACAGGAGGAAGTTGGCAGGTATCCAGGGGGTGGAATGCAAACATAAAACATGCAGGTCTTTTTCTCTGGGAGTGGGTGGTGGTTGGAAAACTGTCTTCATGGCCCCATTGTCTCTGACAGTGACTGTGTATGAGATTGTTGGCTGGAAGGACATTTGCCAAGGTGTCTGAGGTGAACACTCCAGAATCAGACACTGGGAAAACCTTGTCCAGGGGTGTCTGAAGCACCTGTGTAGGGTGGCAATGGAGGCCTGTTAATGGGAACCCCATTCTCAGCTCCAGAACCTCCCTCCTTGCAGGGCTTGGCAGGTTGGCAGGTCCTTGGATTGTTAGGGAACAATGTCTGGCACCTCTTTATATCACACCAGCAAACGAGTCACTGGGACCAGTCTGGGTGCAGCTGAGTGAGTGGCATTTCAGTATCCAGCCAGGGCCCAACAGCTATGTTTAGGGAATGTTAAAAGGGTGGAGATGGAGGGGGAATTGTTCTAATACAGGAGGCTCACATGCCACTCCCCTTTCCTCTTACTCCCATCACAGGGATGCAACAGCAAAATAACACTGGAATGGCTTTCTTTGCTTTCATTATCTTTGTGTGTGGACTGGAAGGCAGGATGGAAGTGGGAGGGTGGGGAGGCAGGTCAAGGCTATCCTGGAACTGCATTTGAGAGAGAGGGAGTACAGAAAAAAGAGCTTTGGGAAATTCTTCAGTTGTTGCTGAACTCCTACTGTGCACTGGATGCCTTCAGACTCCTCTTCTACAAAGGCCCCAAAGCCCCTAGCAGGTCAGGAGAGGCCAAGAACACTGAGGTGCCCATCTAGTCAAGGAGGCCTTTAGACTGTTTGCCAAAATGTCGGAATCCCTGCTGACATCCTTCATTAGTGGCGGAATGACAAAAGGACATTTCTTGTTTTCTTTTTAAATAGACTATTCTTCAGAGCAGTTTTAGGTTCACAGTAAAAATTAAGTGGAAAGTACAGAGATTTTCCATATACCCTCTGTCCCCACAAACACAGACTCCCCCATTATCAACATCCTTCACCAGAGTGGTCAATTTGTTACAAGTGGTAAACCTACACTGACACATAGTTATCAGCCCAAGTCAATGGTTTACATTAGGATTCACTCTTATTGCCCACTCTGTGGGTGTTGATGAATGTATGACAGGTATCCAACGCTGTAGTGTCATACAGAACAGTTTCACTGCCCTAAAATTCCACTGTACTCTACCTATCCTTCCCTCTCCATTGACATTTTTGTTGTCTCCATAGTTTTGCCTCTTCCACAATGTCTTATAGCTGGAACCACACAGTATGTAACCTTTTCAGACTGGCTTCTTTCACTTACTAATAAGCATTTCTGGTTGGATGTTTCTTTTCGTTATCACAATTTTCTTTTGGCAACCAATATGTGACAAAGAAGGAACTAGCTGGTACTCTGTGTGCTGGGAGAGGTGGCTCAAAGGTGATGAAAGATCATGGCTGGGGCAGAGGTGGAGCTGGTGGGCACTGCTGGACCCTGGCTCCAGGAGCAGAGAGTTGGCTGTGACTGTGACACTTGGCTTCACTGAGCTAAGGGAGCAGGTGCATTGCACACCTGGTTGCTGGGGACCCCACCACAACCCGGAAAAGCGAAGCAGGAGACCTCGATTCAGATACCAGCTTCTTCAAAGGTCAGATGATCTATGACCATCCCGGATCAGATGTCTCATTGGGAAAATGGGAATAATAGTGATGACACCATACAATATGGTTGCTGTGATTCAATCACTGGGCTCATGTGTGTACAGCTCCCACTTGGCTTGTGGAAAGTACCGTATGTGTCTGCTTAATGAATGAAAGAACCTCCTAAGTGCCAGGCTCTGCTGATGGCAGACAGCCCTGTGTTTGCAAGCCGTGTGCTCTTGGGCAAGTTATTTAACCTCACTGAGACTCAGTTTCCTAGTGTATAAAATGGGGAGGGTGACTGTACCCATCTCACCTAAGTACCCCAAGGATTGGATGAATTAATGTCCCTAAGTATGGTGCCAGCACACAATCACACTTTATAAGTAAATGCTGGTTGTCATTACATACAAGAAACTACATGGTTGCTAGTGTGTTAAATGCTTTTGCTGTATTATCTTACACATGTGAGGCAAATAGTAATAAAACTCATTTTACTGATGAGAATGCTAAGAGGACGTGATTTGTCCAATATCATGAGAGCAAGAGCTAGGATCTGAATTCTGGAAGTTTGACTTCAGACCCTAAAGCTCATAGCCAGCCAGTTGGCATTATTCTAGGAGCTCGGGAGAGTGGGAATCACATCAATTCTAGGTGTCCTGTGGGGAATAGAGAATGACATCAAGTCCTGGAGAATTGGGTGGTTTTTCCAGAGCTGGGGATGAAGGCAGGCATGGGTAGGGAACTGTCAAGCAAAGTTAAGGCAATGGGAATCAAGTGGGTCACAGAGACTGGATGGTACCTGCAACCAGAGTTCCAGGTGTGGAAAGGTGAAAGGACAGGATTTGACAGGGGGAAAAAAAATGGGTGCCACACCATGAAAACAGTTGCAACTTGCAGGGTAGACCTCTCCTCTCTCATTCTGCCCTTCCACCACATCTGTTTATGTCTGTGCTTTGGAGCTTCCTACAACATTCCAGTTCCCCACAAGAAGATCACGTGTCAAAAGGCCTGAGGACACTGCCTGAAACCAAGCCCAAAAAGCAGTAACTGCTGGTATTAGTGTATTAATACAGAGTGATCATCAAACAAATATTGAGCACCTTTCACATGCCCAGGCACTGTTTTAGGGGCTTAAGAGCTACCTGCAAGAGACAAGGTAAGGCTGTGGTAAGTCCTAAGGAAAAACATAAAGCAGGACAGCATTTTCAACAGGGTGGTCTGAGCCCTTGCACCTTTTTTGGGCCCTGTATGTGTTTTGTTTATAAAATCCTCCCATAGCAGCCTTGAGAGGTAGTGTGGGTATTATCCCCATTTCACAGGTGAGGAAACTGAGGGCTGAAGTCACCTGGCTAATGGCAGAGCTGGTGTTTGCCCTGGGCCCAGTGGCGCTCAAGCTCACATACTTACTCAATTCACTGGTGCCTCCCTTTCTGTGACACCAGCTGTGTGCAGGGTCCTGTGTGAGGCCCTCTGAGTTGATTTTTCACAATCCTTCTAATGGCCTTGAGCACTGGTTCCTGTTATTTCTTTTTGGGACTTAGAGGGTATGAACACAGCAGTGTGGGGAGGTGGCGAGGAGTAGCAAGTTGCTTTGGAACCTAGTAGGGTTTGAGGTGAGCAACATGAGGGTACTGTGGTGGGCAGGTCACAGATATGAGTAGGGGCATTGACAGGGCAGACCTGGAAGCCCCAGGAGCAGCCCCTTCCAGCCTTACAGACTGGCCTGGATTTTCTGCCTGACTCCCTCCTAAGACTATTCCTCCTTTTATGCTTTTTAAATATTTGCAGGTGTAGGGAGGATAGGACAATTTTCTGAGGGATTGCAGGCTAGAATGGGCAGGTATTCAGAGGTATGAGGTGGAGTTACAGGGCCAGAGAGGCCCAGACTTGTCTCTGGATGGGAAACTAGGGTTGGGGAATAGAGCTAAAAGGCCCCTTAGTAAGTGCTCATTCTCCTAATTTATTCTCAGGAACTTCTACTGCAGGGCAGGCTGTGAACTGAATAGTCACTGTGAGATCAAGAGTCCCTGTGGTTTTTTAAATTCCACCTGGGTGCCAGGAGCTGTATCACAATCTCATTTCAGCCTCATATCCACCCCATTTTGTAGATGAGGAAACTGGTCCCACATCATGAGGATAGTAAGTGACTGAGGATTTGCCCCCAGGTCAATGATTACACATTTCTGTTTCTTAGCCCCACTTAGCTGCCTCCTGACATCCTGTCCTAATAGATGGTTTCAAAAAGAGTGAGCTTCTCATCATTGGAAGAATACAAGGAGCTGTGAAGGGCTTCTGAGGATGAAAGCTTGAGAGGGATAAAAGTCTCCTGACCACTCTGATGTCGTCCCACCCCAGAAAGGGCCCCACAGGGTGTGGTTGGTGGAGTCACATGGGCAGAACTGGCAGCAAAGCTGTATGTCAGGCCCTCAGATAGATCTGGGTTCAAGACCAGGTTGTGCCCTCTCCTGGCTCTGAGATTTTGGGGGGTAAATTGAATAACCTCTGAGCCTCAGTTTATCCATCCTCAAAATGGCAATAATAATGATTTTGAAATGATTAAATATTCTATACAAAGCACCTGGCACAGAGTAGATGCTCAGAAAACATTCTCTTTTACTCTAAGCTGGAGAATTATAAAAGCATGTGGTTCAAAATGACCTCTAGCTTCTGTGAGACAAAGTATTTGATAGAACAAAGGCCCCAGGTCTGAATCCTGTCTCCTCTGCATGACCTTGCATGTGTTATCTAATTTACCTAAGCCTCAGTTTCTCCATCTGTAAAATGGGAATGTTTGGAATGCCTACCTCAGTAAGGCTGTGCTTACAAACAGTCCTGGTACACAGTGAGTGCTCAAAGGAAAAAAAATAGTGAGCTTCTATCATCACAAAACTTATGTGCTAGGTTGGCCTGTTCTTTCACATACAACAGCACATTTAATCCTCAGCACAGCCCTGCAGGGTGACAGTTTCCACCTTACAGAAAGGAAACTGAGGCTCCAGCAGGGATACAACTTGGCCAAGCTCACTCAGGACATGAGTGGCCAAGCTGAGATGAAAATGCAGTTCTCTGTGGCACCAGCCAGAGTCAGAGGCTCTGCTACATAATGCAGTTGTGATTCCTGAGCCAAAACTTTAAAAAGTCACACAGGTTGCAAGAAACCAGGATGCCACTTCTCTACCAACCCTGTCCCCAGACTGCCCTAAGGTCTCTTAAATCCATCCACCTCCAAAGTGGACCAAGTTCAAATCTCCAAAGTGGACCAAGTTTAAGTTCATGTCCGGAAGGCTGAGAGGGGTAAGGTGGTTGACCTGAGTTTTAGAGGCCTTCTGCCACTGTCTGGCTGTTTTCCTTAGCCCACAAGTCTGGTCTGTCCCTCAGGACACCCCCCTTTACAGGAGTGAGCAGCAGCCTTTCTTCCTGCAATGAGCCAGGACCACCTTCTAAAAGGCTCTCAGAGACCTTCTGAGAGAAGCTCTCATTTGCATTGCCTTTTAATTACTCTCCCTGTATGGGCTGTCAGCTTGTTATTAAATCCCAGAGAAATGTTTTAGTCCACAGCTGAGAGCCAGCAGAGGCAGGGGTGGTCTTCAGTTGGTGCTGTATTCCCACCTTCACCACCCAGGATCTATCCTCAGGACAAGAGGCCTGGAGCCAGAGAGCCAAGAGCTCCTCCCTGTAGCGAACTTACTGGTTCTGTGACCTCGAGAGAGGGATTGCCCTTTCTGAGTTTAAGGATCCACAGCTAAATAGACAACTTTCTCCATTCTGCAGAGTTTGGACCTGACATAATTTGTGTGTACAGTCAGGGTATCAATAGGAAACAGATGGTTCCACAAAACTGAGTACATTAAGGTGGATTCAATAAGAGGCTATTGACTGAGGCAGAGAAAGGATATTGGGGGACCACCAGGAGGGTGAAACACTTTGTTTCTATTAATGGGAGTGGGGCAGAGTGGTGGGAAGACTGATTTGGATGCAAACCTCAGCAGGGTGACATTGAATTTGCTGAGGACCTTGGGCAGGTAGTGATGGACATCTCTGAACTTCACAGTTTCCTGTCTGTGATAGTGCCTACTCGGAGGCTGCATCGTGAGGAGTGCATGGGTATGGCTGTGTATTGGTGCTCAGGCTGCCATAACAGAACTCCATGGAGGTGTTGGCTTCAAACAATTTGAAGGCTGAGAAGTACAAGATCAAGGTGCTGTCTCATTCGGTTCCTGGTGAGAGCCCTTTTCTCAGCTTATAGATGGCGGCCTTCTCACTGTGCTCTGGTATCCTTTCCTCCTCTGACAAGGACACTATTCTCATCACACAGACCCCACCCTCATGACCTCATCTAAACCTAGTTAGTTCCTAAAGTCCCCCCTCCACAAACCATCATGCTAGGGTATTAGGGCTACAACATGTGAATTTGGCGGGGACACAAAGATTCAGACCATGACATCATGTATGCTTAGCATAGTGCTGGATACATAGTGAATTTGAGTATTAGATTTATTATATAATTTCATATTATATTTTGACATATTATATATTGATGTTATATACTATTATTATATTATTTTATATTATAATTATATTATTACAGAGAAAACCATTGGTCAAAACTTTTAGAGTAGCAGTCAAGAGCCTGAATTTACATTCCATTTCTGCCTCCTATTCATTGTGTGACCTTGAGCTTATTACTTAAACTCTCTGACCCTCAGTCTCATCATCTGAGAAATAGGTATAAAAATAGACCATGTCTTCACAGGGTTGTGCAGCAGGTATAATGAGTCAATATACAGGTAAACCTAGAATTCATTCATTCATTCATTCATTCATTCAACTGGCACATAAGAAGTGCTCAGTCAGAGGGATGAGGATAAGGAGGATGATGGCAATGAAAGTACTGGTCGATGTACTATATTATTCTGCTCTGGCTGCCGTAACAAGGTGCCACACTGTCAGGGGATTAAACAACAGAAATTTGTTTTTTCCCAGTTGTACAGGTTTGAAGTCCAAGATCAGAACATCAGCAGAGTTGGTTCCTACCAAGGGCCACAAAGCAGGGATCTGTTCCAGGCCTCTCTGTTTCACTTATAGATGGCCATCTTCTGCCTGTGTCTTCACAGAGTATCCCTTTCATGTTTTAATTTCCTTTTCTTATAAGGGCACCAGCCACATTAGCTTAGGGCCTACTCTAATTACCTCATTTTCACTTAATCGCCTCTGTAAAGATCTCATTTCCAGAAACAACCACATTCTGACAAATTAGAGGTTAGGATGTCGCCACATGATTTGGGGGAGGTGAGAATTTGCAGGACAGTTTGCAGAACTGGAATATCAGAGGGCTATTCAGGGGTCCTGACAAAAATAGACACTGACTGGATTGTAAGAATCAGGTGGTAGATGAAAATGCTCAGGGTACAACAAAAGAGCCATGACGGAAGATCCTGCCTCAATTTAGAACTCCAACTTACATTTTCTTAGACTAAAGGAAACACTCTATTATCAGAGTAACATCCAGAGAATGAGCATTAAAGCATTGGTTATCTCAAACAGCAAAAGGTACTATCATGATGGGCTCACTTATAAGCCTCTATGAGTGTTTGCACACACTATGAGGGGCGATGAAGGTATGCCCTTCCAAATAGACCCTTCTGCTTTTTGAGTATATCTAGGGGTGAAGAGGTGGGAAAGGGGCCTTGCATGACTTTTCATCTTCATATTGGGAGAAGATGATGTTATGACTACATAGTTTTCTTTCTTCTCTGTGTCACTACAACTTTCTTCTTCCTACCTGAGGCCATAATCCCAAAACTATCCTGCAACTACAATGATCAAAAGCAAGCACAATTTCTAGGCAAAAAACAGTAACTACACATTTACACTTTTATGTCAGAATTTCTGAGGCCTTGACTGACTAGGTTGTGCTTTCTCTCCATCTGAGAAAAACGATGTTAACTACAATGCACAAAATACCTCCTAATGGTAGACATCTCTCATTAGTCCTACACAATTGGGAGATAAGGAAACACAGCTGAGAACAAAGGAAAGAATCCATGGGTTACACAATGATAAAATCCAGTATTCTTTACAAAGGGCTCTCAGCTCCATTATGCCAGATGCTTGGGAAAGTGAAGCCCTGTAGAGCTGAGACCACATCCTCTTTTGGAACCTGACAATCTCACAGAAGCCTGCAAACCCATGTGGCTTTTTGTCCCTAGGGACCCTTTGGTCATATAATCTGAGCATAGACTGAATGACTTATTCGTGACTGAAAAGAACTCTAGGACTGTGCCATTACCTTTTGACTTTTCTTTTTCAGATTACACACTGCAATATGGTCAAACATTGGCATTGTTAGTAAGATTAGAATACCCATATTGACAGTCAAACAAATTGGGATATACATTGGAATGAGAAATTTACTATCTATAACCCATATTTGCATCTCCAAATAATAAGTATATTTATGCTTATACTATTGCTGTACTCTTATATAAATGCCATACGCAATGTACATGCTCATATAGGTATGGTTAAAGACCAGAAAAGGAAAAGGCAGTTTGAGAATGATTTCAATCATGTGGAAAATGCTTCAATCAATTATGCTCACAGAATGAAACCCCCATAAAAACTATGGACATGAATGCTTGAGGTAATTATTTTGTTTGGCAAGCACACTGATGTGCTAAGAGAGTGAACCACCCTGATTCCATAGGGAGAGGGCATGGGATCTCTGTTTCCAGCCCCCACACCCCAAGCCCAGAATTTGTCCTATGTGTATTCTCTATAATAAAACCATGATAATAAGCCTAGCACTTTCCTGAAGAAGCCATCAAAACCCATGAGTTTAGAGCCACTCTTTTGGAAATGTGGGTGGCCTGGGGACTTCCAAAGTGTATCTGGTGTCTGAAGAAAGGGCAGTTTTGTAAATGACTTTCTCCATAACTTATGGCATCTGACAGTAACTCTGGGTGGCCAATGCCAGAATAACATTGTAATACATTTAGTAAGAATGGAAAGAGAGCACACCTAGACCCATGAAGCAATAGTGATGGGATTTTTTATTCAGAAAGTAGACACTTGCATTTCTGCTCTGTAAGGGGCATGAGACTTCAGGGGAAACACACACACAATCATATTAAACGAACTCACATGTAGACCTACCCTTCTCCACAAGACAACAACCTGTACCATGTCAAGTAAATACAAATGCCACTGGACACACAAATAATTCTTTATCTAGAAAATCATTTTCATTCCCTGCATCATTAAGTTTCACTCTCACCAAAATGTGCAATTGGGGTGGATCGCTCAATGGAAGCCATCAAGGAAGACTCCCCTCACCTTTCTTAGCATCCGAATTTATTTTCTTCATCAGGTGAATGACACAGAATATCCACACATTTCTTTTTTTCTCTTGAAGCCACCTATGGTTACAGGAAAGAAAACAGTGTGAAGATCAGATCATGCAATGTCCTGTTTGCACAGGTCTTTTGTTCTCCTGTTGGCATCAGAAACTCAAATGGAAAATTGTGGTCAAGGCTACAACTATAAGCAAGAGCAGAGGACACCTACATAAGCCAGAAGGCATGAGTTTATCAGGGCGAATGTATCTCTCGAGTCTGTCTTGATTGGCCGTTACAAAATTTGTCATCACAGAGGAAAATTGCTCCTGAAGAAAAGGTCCCCTGTCAACAGCTTAGAACCTGATGCTCCCATATCTGAGTGCCTCTTGAATCAGGCATCAATTGGTGAATGACTATCTTACCCTTCCAGCTCCTCCATAGAAACTGTAACCAACCTCTGTAATGCACATAACCAGGTTTTCATATTTGAACTAGACTAATAAAGAAAAAATTCAAGAAAGAAACATTTCTATCTCCAATGAATATGACTGTTACTTGGCATTAGCTGGGACTCCCTCATCTGCTCTGCTGACTGCTCCTTTGAGGGAACCAGGAGGATACAGGTGAACTTTCAAAGTCTGATCATGGTACTGCTCATGCGTTCCTCAACCTAGCTTTACAAGAGAATTGCCAAAATGGTATTGGAACCCAGGCCAATGGCCAACTGGAACTTTAAGGGCTGTGTGCCATTGTCCTAAGTTGTCTATCTTTCAGAATGTGAGCATTTCTCTGGCTTGTGGTGATAATATTGTCACATAGCACTAAAGTATCTTCTTAATCCTGACTTGTTTTGGGTCAGCAGTTAAGCAACAACCCCAGTGATGACAGAGGTGAACCAGGCTGCCCTTCTGTTCTCAACAAACACAGAATCTGTGAGCTGACCAAAAGCATTTGAACTTCCTAAGTGCTTTCAGACATCTCCCAGAAGGGATGAAAAGCATAAGTCAGAAAATAACAATTGTGTGTGAGACTGGGGAGCACCCAAACTCTCTTCTCTGCAAGTGTGAGCTTCTAGGTGTGGTCAGTATCCAGAAAGGTGAATGTATACTTCTCCTATGTCCCAGTGATTCTTCTGGTAGAGAAATGCCCAACAGAAATGCACACAAATGTTTCCCCAAAGATATTTACAAGAGTGTACACAGGAGAACCATTCTTAATTTCCCAAAGCTGTGAACTACCTGAACCCTTGTAAGAGTGTAATGTGTAAACAAATTCTAGCTTATTTCAACAACTGCATGCTATACTTTCCTAAAGAAAAATGATTTTTTAAAATACACAAAATAAAATAGAATCTCACAAACTGCATAATACAGAAAGCCTTACACAAAAGGAATTATGACTTCCTCATTTACGATTGGTTGTCAGTGGTTACCCTTGTGGGAAGTCCTGAGGGGACTTCTGGAATGCTGGGTGACAATAATGTATTTTTGTTTTTGTTTTTGTTTTTTAATTTAGGGAAAGATTTCAGTCTGTGAAAATTCACTGAGGTGTACAATCATGAAATGAAAGATTTTTCAGCATGCACATGAAACTTCATAAAAAGTAAAGAAACAAACAAACAAACAAACAGAAACAAAAAGTATGTTCCAAGTATATTGTAAAATTCTCAGCAATGATGTGTATTTGCAGACAGGGCAGTTGAGTAATCTGTCATGAGCCCAAATTCATATCTTTGTATCCAAGGTCAGAAATCATATCAGTCTTTAGAATAACTATTACATAGCATCGAAAAGTCCCAGGTGCTAGAGAGATAGGAGCCTACTATCATTTACACCCACTAAACTTTATGGCCAGGACTACCCAAGGCAGCATTCATTGTCTAGCACTCACTCTGAATCCTTAGATATAGACAGAAGGATCACCTAAGAACATGAAAAGCATAACTCTTGGGTCATTAACAGAAATCTACATTGAATTTTCTTTCTTTGTATACTTTTTTTCTATATATTCAAATGTAATTGTCTATGATTTTATCCACGTTAATTGAGCATATTATCTGCATATGTACTGACCTTTTCAGAAATCCTCACACATACAGACAGTGAGGACTCTGTAGTATTTTTATGGTTGCTCACCTCTTCTTCTATTTCCCCGTTTTGCTTAATAAAAGGATTTTCTTTCAGGACAACTGATATGCTCCTCTAAAATGAATGCTGACACATGAGTAAGTTTCTTAAGACCTATGTAGTTCATTTAGTCACTGATGATGTCACGAGAAATAATTTGTTTGCTTTTTCCTTTCCTAAAAAAAGAGTCCAAATATGAGTGGATATAGGCTTTTACAAAATGTACATTTGTAATTTATCCTTTTTTATAATGCAACAGAAATGAAGGGAAGAAATGAGGTTTGGAATCAACTAAATATACAATCCAGATAACTGGAGAGAATAAGAGCACATGGATGTTCAAGTAATGTAAAATTCACTTATTTTCTGCTGTTTTGTTAGCTAAGCAAACACTTAAAATTCTATAATAGTCAGAATCATAGGTTCCAAATGAGATGAGACCAAGGAAGCATGCAACAAAACACAACATGATTAAAATGCCAAAGATTTAAAGACAAAGAGTGAATCTTAAAAGCACTAAGAGTAAAGCAATTGATTAACTTACAAAGGAATGCCCATAAGACTGTCAGCTGATTACAAAAAAAGAAACTATGGAGGCCAGAAGGGATTGGCAGGAACTATTCAGACAGACTAAAAGCATGAACCTACAACCAAGTTTACTTCACCCAGCAAAACTGTCATTTAGAATCAATGGATAGATGAAGAGCTTCCCAGACAAGAAAAAGCTAAAGGAGTTCATCAACACCAAAACAGTATTACAATGAATGTTAAAAAAAAAAAAACTGCTTTAAGAAAAAAGAAGAGAATATAAAAAATATGAATAATAAAATGGCAAAACTGCATATTTACTAACAATTATTTCCAATGGATTAAATTCTGAAATGAAAAGATATGGTGGCCGAATGGATAAGAAAAAAAAACCCTTACATATGCTGCATACAAAAGGCTCACTTCAGATCAAAAGACAAACACAGACTACACATAAGGGATGTAAATAGTTATTTCATGAAAATGGAAACAAAAATAAAAAACTGGTGTAGCAATGCTTATATCAGACAAAATAGACTTTAAAACATAGGCTATAACAAGAGAGAAATAAGGACCCAATATTTCCCACTTGTGGGTATTTATCCAAAGAAAACCAAAACACTACTTGAAATGGACATGTGACTCCATATATTCATTGCAGCATTATTTACAATAGCCAAGATATGGAGATAACTTGGTGTTTACCAATGGGTAAATGTGTAAAGAAGAGGTGATACATATATACATTTTTAATGAATATTGCTCATCCATAAAAAATGACATCTTTCTATCTACAGCAACACAGATGGACCTAGAGGGTAATGTGAAGAGAGGAATAGGTCAAACAGAGAAAGACAAATACCATATGATTTTATTTACATGTGGAATATGAAGAACAGAATTAACAAAGCAACAGGGTAGAGAAAGACTCATAAATACAGAGAACATTCTGACAGTTTACAAATGTGAGGGGGGTTGTGGGTGAGTGAAAAAGGGGATAAGATTAAGAAGTGCAAATTAGTAGCTACAAAATAGTCATTGGAATATAAAGTAAAGCATAAGAAATATAGTTGATAATGTTGTGATAACTATATTTGGTGTGAGATGGGTGCTAAATTTATGGAAATGATCACTTTGTTAGTTACATAAATGTCTAATCTCAGTGCTGTACACCTGAAACCAACATAATGCTGTATGTCAACTTTAATTGAAAAACATATAATCATTTTTAAAAAGGCATGCAGAATATTGGACCCTGAAATATAAAGGTTTAAGACTATCTCAACTAATGTATTAAAATTCTATTTTCTCCTACATGTACGTATAAAAAAGGTATGATTACAAAAACCATCCAAAAAAGTCTCAAAGAGCTCTTTTAAAAGTGTAACAAAAATTTTCATGTAGTGAAAAAACATTGCACATAATTTAATATTATTATTATTTCCTGATGGTTATGTTAAAAAATAGTGCATCGTCAATTCAGGGTTCCTTAGGTCTGAGGAAATAGGATCTTGTACCCATTGTGATGTGGATAATGAGTCTTAGAGGGAGAAGTGACTTGCTCAGTATAATCCAGCGATTGAAACTGGAACCATGCACCTGGAGCAGAGGCTCTACCTGGAAGCAGAGATTTGGGCTCTACCTCTGCTTCCTTTCTGCTGAGCACAAAAACCATGCTGATCCCAATGCTCATGGAAAGCATATAGAAAAGGAAATTTTCCATGAGTGTGGAGGCTTTGCATGCCTTGCTCACTACCCATCCTTTGAGCCTGGTCCAGTACATGGGCATCGAGGGTGACTGGTAAATGGCACAGATCCTAGCATTAGCCAGCCTCAATTCAAATGATATCTCTGCCCCTTATTCTCCATATATGATATTCAGTATTAACATGTGATGGATTTTGATTATACCTGCCTCAAATAGTTGCTTTGAGTTTTAATTAATGCAATTAAAAGCACTTATTATAGTACCTGACACATAGAAAGTGCTTAATATATATTAATCATGAAGATGTTTATATTGATATTGTAAGCATAGCAGTGCATAGCAAATTCAGTATAGATGTTTGCAGAATGGGTGAGCAATAACAAGGGAGAATGAATGACTAGATGGTTGGAAGGATGGGTAGATGGGAGGATAGATAGATGGACTGGAAATTAATGGACAAGTGCATGGATGGATGGATGGATGGATGCATGGATGGATATAAATACAGGTGGCTGGATGAAAAAATGATGGGTGGATGCATAAATGAAAGGATGGTGGATATAAAGATTAAAAGAAATTGACTAGCTGACTGTCTGACTGGCTGGCTGGAGATGTGGGTGGATGGACAAATGGATGGACTGATGGATATAAATACAGGCAGATGGATGAAAGAATGGTGGGTAAATTCACGAATAGAAGAATGTTGGATATAGAGATTGAAAAAAAAAGTCAACTATTTGCCTCTGGCTGGCTGGCTGGTAATATGAATGGATGGATAGAGGATAGATGCATAAGAATATCCTGGCATGTGAATGAATGAATGTATAGAAGGAAATAATGGCATGCTGTTGAATGACTGATAGTGGCAAGGAAATATTGGAATATAAATGAATAGATGGGTGAGTAGGTGGATGAATATATGAATAGATGAGTAACCTGGAAGCCAGAGACAACTCCTTTATGACCTGGATCCAGACCTAGAATAGAAGATTTGGGCCCAAATGAACTCTCACTGGCTGCACCAGAACATTGTTCTTGCCATAGAGCAGGTATCCTGGAGTTCTGCTGCAGGGGCTCCACATAGTCACGGGCAGAGAGGGATGGCCAGTTCTCCATGCTGCCAGTCGAGTGTCTCTTCTACATCTGGCAGTTGTGAGGGGAGATGGAGGATGTGGCCCAGGGTGACCTTCAGGCCTTCACTCCATTCCTTGCCAGGGCCAAGTCTGGATCTCAGCCTAACACCCCCATAGGACCTCACCATCCACCCCACTCTCACAGAGGGCTGGAAGCTTAGAGGTCGAATTCTGTCGCTGGTGTGTGCTGTGGTGTATGTACCTCTTGGGGGGACTCATCTACAGTGGGGTCAGTCCAGAAGTGATTTGCCATCTTCATCTTGGTGTACTCCAGGGCACAAGGCCCCAGTGCAGAGCAGATGCAGGCTGGCAATCCACAGCTCCCGAAAATCTGCCCTCCCATCTGCCACCAAATTGGCCACCCATTTGACTGCCTCTCCCCTCCAGTCAGCTAGGATCCTCCACACCCCTACTAGAGAGAAGCCAGCACAAGACCCTGGGGGTGAGAGAATAGCTAAGTGTTGAAGGGGGGGAAGAGTGCCAGAAGGAGGTGAGAGAGGCTCTTAGGAGGTGCCCCACAAATTGAGACCAGAGATTCAGATGAAATTCAGAGCACTGGACCACGTACTCAACAACGACCAAAGATGCAAGGAATCCACCAAGAGAGCTTCCTTCTCATAGTATTTACTAGGAAGGGAAGAAAGGATTTGGATGGTAAGCAGCAGAGGGTGCACAAGGCACCATGGCCTGGAGGTTAAGATCAGACAGACTGGGTTCAATCCCTGTTTTGTCAGCCAGTTACCTCTGTGACCCTCAGCTGCCCCTTCTGTAAAATGGGTATAATATATCTCACAGGATTGTCAGGACTATGGGGAGAGAGAACAGACGTAAGGTGCATAGCATGGTGCTTTGCATGTAACTGCCTCATGCTTGGCTGTGAGTAATTTATAATGAGATGACATGAATAATCTTTAGAAGGCTGCCTGGCTGGTTCTATCAGCTTCTACCACATCTTCCATTTTAGTCAGGAAGTCACTCAGAAGCACATATGGTGTCTGCCCTTCCAATGTTATTGAGGCAATGAAATAATTTTAGCTGTTATTGTCCCAAAATGCTTTATTAACAGGCCTTACTTCCCAGAGAACTATTGCTATCCTGATGCACTCAAAAACTCCCCCTGGCTTCATACAATTCAAAATAACACATGATGCCATCAAAGCTACAATGTTAGTGCTGAGTGTTTTTGGTTTTTATATGTGAGGTGTGGTGTAGTGGTTTCTAATTCTTTACAAAATTCTGTTAATCCTTTCTCTCTGCCAGGGAGATCACCTCACTCACCCTACAGATGCCAGCTCACACACCACCACAGCTTTGTTCAGGTTTCTTGGGTCAAATCCCCCATGCACACAAAGACATGCATACAGGGAAATGTTACCTGTGTGCGTTTCTGTTGCACCCATTACCTGTCTTCCACATATATGTCTAGCGTCTGGCACAGCAGAGACGTTTAAAGCAGTATGGGTACAATGCACAAAGACTGATATGTTGAACAAAGGAATAATAATTTTCTGTCAAAATATAAGTCCAAGTGTGAGAGCATCACCATTTTCATAGTGGACCAAGAAAAGCTCTTTTTCACCCTACTCTTTTGGGTAGTAACATCAGCAAAGACTACTGTAAAAAGTTCCCACTGTGTGGTATGCTTAGGGACATCATAATGTCTGGAGGGTATGGACCCTGTGACCAGCAAAGGG
Source organism: Cynopterus sphinx (assembly GCA_030015415.1). Lineage (NCBI taxonomy): Eukaryota > Metazoa > Chordata > Mammalia > Chiroptera > Pteropodidae > Cynopterus > Cynopterus sphinx. Next base: position 34,005,910 of record CM057390.1, on the reverse strand, counting down.
AGCAATGCAGTGTCTCCCAATGTGGGTACTGGGCCAGACAACTGGTAAAGCACTCAGTAGGCTCTAGGGGAGTTGAATAAAATGTGTCCTCACTGATGTGTGTCTTTCCTTCCCCTATGAGGTCCTCATCACCCCATGAGCTCCGGGTTCTGGTACCCTTGACACATTGCTTCCCTATTTTTTCTCTATGGAATCTTTGGCCAAATCTGGTTCAGGTTGGAGCTAGTAAACAATAAGAACCTAGAATGAAATTCTAAGGAAGGCATGGGCTCCTAAGTATGTCAGTGCAGAGGATAAGACACTTGTCAGCATAATCCTCACAGTGAAACCTCAGGAGAAAGAGCTCTGTGTGTCTCCATCATGTCCTGGAATTTTCTGTTTTTAGTGCCTTATATAGTGAGCCTTTGTCAGAAAGGAGCTCCTGAAGTCACACAGGAACTGGCTTCTCCTTGGTTCCACAGGGAGCAGGTGCTATGACACCGAACTCAGAACCTTCTATCTCAATGTATTAGTAGTCATGTAGGCAGAAAGTCATCCCTTTCTGCACTGGAAGCTTCTGAAATAGGAGTTATTCTGGCTTTGAGACAGAGCCCCATAAGAGTGATGCAGCCTGAGTGAGAGGCAGATTGTTACTTCAGACCAGAGTGATGCCGCAGAGTTTACAAGGTGTTCTTCATCCCTGGGCAGTGGACAAAGGCCACCCCTCTACTCCTCTTGTTCTGTCCATTGCTCCATTGTCACTGTTACCAATACTTGTTACAGGGGGTAACAAGTCACCCACTGGGGAGACCTCTGCTGTTGCATCTGCACCGGCACCAAAGTGTCTGAGACCCTTTCATATATTTGGTTCTTTAAGAACATTTACTAGTTTGCTCCCATCCTGCTGAGACCTAAGCATTGGTTTTATTTCTTTATTGTGATGCCAATATTGGCAGAATAATGTTGACTAATAATGGAGGTAGAGGTCACCTTTGCCTGGTCCTGCTCTTCATGGAAATGCCACTTTTCACAACATTACGAAGATGATGGCCTTAGGAGGAAGTTATGTGTGTATGTAAGAGATAATATGTATTGTATATTATAAACAACAAACTGTCTTTTTCTATTTTGATGTATCTTTTTACAAGAAATTGATATTAAACTTGGTTAACTCTCTTTCACAATTGAGACAATATTATCTTATCTATTGATGTATTATTACATTTTATTATATCAAAAATTTCTTAATATGAAACCCATCTGGTACCATTGGATTAAATCATTCCTGGAAATTATATGTCAACTTATTATTCTGGTATTGCAAATTTTTTCTTAATATTTTATTTAGGACATATTTATCGATACTTAATGTTATTAATCTGTAATTTTCTTTCTTTCTTTTTTTTTTTTGTAATTTGTCAGGTGCATTTCTCACTTAGAACTATTTTCAAAAGAACCAGAACACTTTTATCTCTTTAAATGGTAAAAAATATGAAGCAAATAAAATGGAACCATCTGATCTCTAAAGATCTGTTAGATGTTTCTGTGAAACTATCTGTAGTTTGTACTGTTCACTGAAGTATTCCATAACATTTTTTATTTTTTGATCCATTATTCATTTTATCTCTGTTGCAGTCAATGTTGTATCTTCCTAGGAAAGTATACATTTTAACTATTTTAAATAGAGATTAGAAATCTCAGATTTTTTTTTTCATTTTCCTGCATATGACCACCAGGTACGTGGTAGGACTGCCCTGTGGTCTCCACATAGCTTCTCTTTGAGAATATTTTATTCAAAGGAGCCTGGAACTGAAGGTTAAGCCCTGGGCTCACTGATGGAGACTCAGCAGTGGTGTCCTCTTTAGCCTGGCAGAGTCCCCTGAGCAGAGATCTCTGTGCTGTCTAAGCAGGGGCTTCTTCCAGGGATCTCCCAGGGGGTGAAGCCAACCTCCATTCTCTCCAGTCTAGAGTGTGAGCTGAGCTCCAGCAACAGGGCTCAAGGAAGGGCGGGGCAGTCAGTGAATGTACACAAATTAGCATGGACAGCTTATTCTCTGGCAGAGGGTAAGAAGAAAAAGAGGCCTGGGGCAGCCCAGCCCCACTGGACCAGGGGCTGTAGTGTGCACCATAGCCTGGACCCTCTTCTCCTCATGCTCTTCTGTCATCACACAGTAGGGATAGGCCTCAGGGACAGACCAATCCCTCTCACCTGCATCAGCCTTCCTGATACTCATCCCTATGAGCTTTTCTGTAGTCCCTGCTCCGTCCCTCTTGACTGTCTGTGTTTACAGGTTCCCTCTCACACCTGGTGCCAAATCAGCCACCTGCCCCCTCCACCCTCCCCATCTCTGGGAGCATCAAACAGACTCACTTGCACTCTGAGCAATGGCTACAAGGTTTGTGGCTACTGGATAATCTGGTTATAGCAGAAGCCAGGGAGCCCTCCTCAGCACCTCTTGTTCTACCACACAGACTCAGACAGGCACCAGGGCTCCAGGGTCCCCAGCTGCTTCTCTGGATCCAAAGATGGTTTGGCCAATGCAGGACTTCTGCTCATCTCTGGGTTCCAGCTTGAGGACGAGGTTGACTTTTACTGTGTGATCTATCATAGTAGTGCTGATCTCAGTGACACACCCAGGTGGGGAAGTGGGACAAAAACCTCACCCTGCTTATAGTCTTTTTAAATGACCCCCCCCCCAATTAAATAAATCATGTATAGACAAACAGTACTTGGAGGTACATTCTGGTTCATAATGTCTCTACTCAAATGTTCCATTCAGTGTTTCTGAAACCTCAGGGAAACAAAAGAATAATAAAACAAAAAAACCCATGGTGACACTGAGGTATTGTCTGATTATTCATGGGCTGAACCCAGTGCCTGTGATGTTGCCCTGAATCTCAAGACATAAGGAAAATGAGCCTTTCCTAGCTTCCATCTCCATCAGAGACTGGGGACCATTCCAGTGGGTGGACCATCCTCCACAGCATGGACTCTGCTCTTCCAAGGGTAGAGGAAAGAACTTCTCATCCCTTCCGGGATCCTGAGCTCAGAGCTGGCTGAGGAGCCCTGTGTCCCAGGGACGAGGCACTGCAATTTGAGATGCTGGGTGAGAACGCAGGCCCGGGGAGAATTCCAGACACAGAGTTGGTCTGGGACTCACACTGGGCACCCTAGCCTTTAGTTGTAAAGTCAGGGAGAGGGGATCAGTCAAAGGGGAAATTAGGGGCCTGAGGCCAGGAAACCTTTTTATGGGTCACAAGAGGCTAAGGGTGCTCCACAGCTGCTAGGAAAACCCTGAGTCTGCTGCACAAAAGCAGGTAAAGGGATAAGAAGTTCTTACAGATGACACCACACATGACCATGGGGACTCCTATGTGTGGATTTTTCTGAGCCCACAGGCGCTGACTGTGTCCACCTCTTTCTCATACCCATCAGGGTGTGGGGTGGGCTGTGGAACATCAGGAGCAGGAACTTCCCAAATGTGCCTGTGTCACAGGATTTCTCAACCTCAGCACCTCTGGCAATTGGGATGCGGTCATTTCTTGTGAAGGGGACTATTCTATGTGCATGGGATCTTTAGAAGCAGCCTTTGAGCTCCACACATCACATGTTAGGAACACCTTACTCTCTAAGTCATTATGGACAAAAATCACCTCCAGACATTTGCAAATATCCCCTGGAAGTGGGGGAAATCACCCCAGTTTGAGACTCACCGGATTAAAAGGATAAGTTCTGAGCTATTAGGAGGCCTTTGCTGTGAGTCCAGTTTATGCCATTCAGCATAAAGACTAGATGTGCCATCTCTCTGTGCTTCTGTATTCCACCTATTAGACAAAACTCACATGAGGTCGGAGAGCCTGTGATCCAGTCACATGGAATCTCCTCAACCAGAGAGGAGTATGATTTTGGCCAGACTATCTGTGCAGTTAATAATTGAAATTTTTACACAACCCACATGAAAATATAATAGATTCATCTTCATGTACTTTTTTAGAGAGTATGTTTTAAGTATGTGGTACAGAGAGGAATAAAAACAGGACAAATTCTCATACCCTTAGAGTTTATATTATAGCTGTTTGAGAGAACAGACAAAAGCAGCAGTAGAGATGAGTGGACAATAATGTCCTTCCTTTCACCAAGGTGTCTGGGTAAAAATTTTGTTCTTGCCTCTATTTGTGTCCTTGAATCTACACTGTCTAGCACAGTCCCTGCTAGCCACATGTTGGTAGTTATTTAAATCATTATTTTAAATTAATTAAATTAAATAGTATTTTAAAAAGTCTACTTCTCAGAATTATTGGCTCAACTTCTACTGCTTAATAGTCTCACGTGCCTCGTGGCCACCACAATGAGAGTGTTGATGTAGGACATGACCCTCGCAGTGGGAAACTCTACAGGACCCTGCTGAGCTGGCTGATTTTCTGACCATTTCCTTAGTTCTGGTCTCTCACTTGTAAAATGGGGATAAAGGAAAACGCTGGTTCTCTACAATCTCAAGGCCCCTGTCAGTGGCAGTATTATATTGTACCTCTCCACTCTACTGAACTCAGGTTGGTCACGTGACTGCTTTGGCCAATGAAAGGAGCAGAAGTGCCCGTACTATCTGAGCAGGAGGTGTAAGAATAGAGTGCGCTTTGTCAAGTCCTCTTGTCTTTCTGCTATGAGCAACAGTGTTTCCAGTAGAATTGTCCCTACCAGCTCCATCCTAGGATGAAAATGAAGTGGAACAGGCTCATAGCCTGTCAGGATTGGAAATGGTGTATAAGAGAGAAATATACTTTAGTTATTGGAAGCCACCCAGATTTTTGTGTAATTTGCTCCTGCAACCTAGCCTAGCTTAGCCTGAGTACAATAAACGTTAGAATTGAAAATAAAAGAGCCATATTAATGCAAATATTAGAACATGTAATATATGGTTTGATTTCAAACACTGGGTATTGAGAAGACTGTGGAGGTTGCAACATGGTTTTCCATTTGATTCATTGGTAAATACTCACTAAGTTGTCACCTGTGAAACATGGAAGAGGAAAAGTAATTCCAATGAGCTGCTGGCTATAGGTTATGAAGTTAGAAATTGATAGAAGAGTAGATTAATTACCACTGGGGACGTCTTACAACTCACTAATTTTAAAATAGGACCTTAGAAATATAAATACATTTCTAAGAAACCAACCTAAATTCAGTTTTATTTGGTCATCTTCACTCCACCTAAAGTGGGCCACAGTCTTTTCTGCCTCCTTCCCTCCTTCTCCTTCCTCCCTTACCAAGATTCTGTACTCCACACCACGCCCCCTTCCTGTTTGAGACCCTTTCTCAACCACCCACCTCAGGGTTACACTTCTCAGCTTCACCAGAAAGGGCGCTGGATGCCCCTCAGAAACTGCAGGAGACATACTCACCTGGAAGGGGTGACCTCACCTTGTCAGTAAGGGCACCTCTCCTTGAACGCCTTCCAGGTGTGCAGTGTCCTTGAACACCCTCCCCATGAAGGATTAACAATGACAAATACAGAGTCGGGACTGAGGCTCGTCCTAACAATGGGTTATAGGAGTAAATGGAGAGCGAGGCTGAGGCTCAGGCCTTTGCATCTAACAAGCCGGTCTCGTATATTTCCTTCCTGTGCTCTTTTTCTATGCTGTGTGAGGGACACGTGCCTTTTCAGGACAGGTTCTAAGGTCCCATCCCACAGCTTTATCAACAGATGGAGGTATATTCTGGACATTTCCATGTTGCTGTAATGCCACTTTGAACTATGAGCTGAGGTGTGGAAATGAGGATGTAGCATAGAAATGAGGGCCCTGGCTTGTGCTCTTTGTTGCACGGGGTCCTTGGACAAGTTGTGAGGATGGCTGATTCCTTCCTGGCGGCTCCTGGCATCCCCTCTCCCACCAAGAGAAATCCCTGCCTGGGACAGCAGGGGGCGCTGCGAGTGAGCTCCTTTGAGAGTCTGCAGGGTGTGCCCTCTGCTGGAAAACCAGCCTTGTGTTTACAGTCTGATTCTCTCTGGCAGGTGCTCCCTGGGGCCCCTAGGGAGTCACAGAGGAGGTCAGTCCCAGTGCCCATCCCTCACAGGACCAACACCCAGCAGAAGGGCCAGGTTCAGAGTACAAAGCAGATCTGGGACAGTCAGTGGGAGAGACAGACATGCATGAAAGAACCTCCCTCCCTGGTGGTGCAGGGTGGAATAAAAGACATCAGAGGTGCTCTATCTGAGCTGAGAGACACAGAAAGCAGAGCCAGGGAGCAACCACACCATGGCCTGGACCTTTTTCTTCCTCACCCTCCTCATTCACTCACTACATAGGTGTTTGGATGCTCTGTCTGGGAATGTGGCCCCAGAAGGACACAGGGCTCTGCCCCTACACCTGGAGCCCAGGCTGTGTTGTGGAATCCCAGATCCACCATTTCTGTGTCTTTTTCTCTTTATTCTTGGGACCAGAGTGCAGTCTGGGCTGACCCAGGAAGCCTCAGTGTTGGGGTTGCTGGGTCAGACAGTCACCATCACCTACACTGGAAACAGCAACAATATTGGCAAGTATCCCACTAGCTGGTATCAACAGCTCTCTGGGGCTGCCCCCAAACTCCTCATATATCACGACACCAATTGATTCTGGCTTCGTGCTCAGGCTCTTGTTCAGGCTCCAAGGCCTCCCCGACCATCTCTGGGCTCCAGCCTGAGGACAAGGCTGACTATTTCTGTTTATCGTTGGAGAGCAGTCTCTGTACTCACACGGCACTCCAGCCATGTGAGGAAATGAGACACAAACCTTCCACAGTGATTGATCACTGTAATTATCTGTGTCCAACAGCAGGTGAAAGATTGATGTCTCTTTTTTTCTCCAGCCTTTGAGGGTCTCAAACAGGAGGAGGAAGTGGTGCCTTTCACAAAATTGAACCTTTCCCAAGGCCCACATTCATACTGTCCTCGCACATCCTCCCATATGACGGAGCTGTGGCTCCTCCATGAATCTCTGGGTAAAAAATTGTCCCCCATGCACACATCTGACTGCATATGTAGATAACCCACATGTACTGTAATCCACAGTGTTATGTACAGTTAACAGGCTGAAAATGAGCTCTGGTCTGGGCTTTGGCTCCTGGGAAACATTCTCCATGGGAATGTCATGGCTGAGCAGTGTTTTTTCATTTGCCTGGAATTCTTGAACTTGCCAGATACTAACCACACATATATATTATTGAATAATTTTCTAAATTTGATATACATAATTATTCAATAATTATTCGGTCTTATTGATAATGTTGATGTAAGAAACACCCAAACCAGTAGAGAATTTGTATAAGAGTTTATTTGAGCCAAACTGGTAATATATGCCAGGGAGCAAGATCTCAAATGTTCTGGAGAATAACAGTTTTGCAACTTCTTTTACGCATCTAAAATTGAGATGAGAATGGAAGGAAGATGACATGGAAGTGGGAGAAACCAAGGTGGGGATTGGATATAATATAGTTAACAAGATTGTGTGCTCTGTTGAGGGTAAATATCCCTTTAGAGGGCTTATTACTTCTGGCATTTCAAACTATATTAACTTAGGTGAACACAAAAGGTGGACAGGGCTGGCATAAAACTTGTCATTAAAGAAGTTATAGGCCTGGGGTGTGAGTAGCCACCATTACTTACCCAGTTAGGAATTTATGATCGGATGACCCTGTGAGATTATTTTCCACATGACCTCTTTTCTTTGTCCATGATAGGTATGTGAAAAGTCTTTACACTATTGTATTTTGTGTATATCTAAGATTTAATATTTCCTTAAATATCTCAAAATGTGAGAGTTTCTAAGGTCATATGCTTTATAGCACTTTTATATTGTTGAGAATGGGGAGTATCCCCCACTTTTAACTTTTTATGGCTGGTCTAATAACAAAAATGTCATAAGAACAGATTAACAGAAAAAAAATATGTGCATATGGTAAAATCATAAATGATGTGCTAAGAAACGATGAACCAGCCAACTTTTTATAATTTTTAATCAAAGAAGAAAAATTTATAAAGAATTGACAGGACAAAGAAAGTGGATATCTGTTAATAAAGCATCTCAGCAAGGTTTGAGTATTTGTTAATGAGGCATCTGAGCAAAGATTGGATTTGGGTAGGAGATTAGCAAACAGGTAACAAGGTTTGTTTGTACAGGCTCTTTTGGTCCTGGATTGCTCTAGTCTAGGGATCAGGTTGCCTCTCCCCACTTGGAGCTAGGAGGGCACCTTTCCCAGGAAGGTTATATTTCCTTCATTCAAGAGCAAAATTAGGGTCAACGTGCCCTTTGGAACCCACTGCTTATGAAGTTACTTTAATTCAAATAAATCAGCATGCTTTTGTGTGACATTTGGGGGTAGCTCGCCCTGGGCTCTGACAATATTCACTGTGCCGTTGAATCCTGGTGAGTTTTCCTTTGAAGTCACAAAGCCCTCAAAAACATAGATTCCATTATTATTGGTAATAATGAGCTGAGTGCCCTGTTGGCACACGAACTTTTCAATCAGGATGCATGAGGTCCCTGTGCCATGTAAAGGTGGCAGAGCAGAAAGACGGCAGAGCAGGATAGTGGTGGAGACTGAACTTTTGCCTGTGGTCAGCAGGGGGCACCATAGGAGAGTTTCTGGGGCCCCAGAAAGTGTGCTCACAGATGGAGACTCCCACAAATAAGGCAGATCTGAGACTGGGGGAAGCAGGAGCAGAAGGTGTTGGACCTGAGCTCAAGGATGCAGACCCATCAGCTGTGTCCTCTGCATGAAATCCCAGTCCCTGTCCTCTCTTAGGTCATTCCCATCAAGGAAACAAGTAGTACTGATGGCCAGAATAGATTGTGCACAGGTCCCAGACTCTGAATGTGTGTGGGGACAGGGAGGGGTGGGGACGTATTTGCAGGCCTATTGTGAGGCCTGAATGTAACAGAGGCTTAGTCAACCCCGTGCCACTGTGGAGATCAGGGGCTGTGTTCATCATGGACTTCTGTCTGCATCACCTGGACCTTCTGGGATACTTACCTGCACCCTGTGACATCACTGTTGTTGAATACATGATATTATGGTACCAGAAGAGCCCTCCTTAGTTTCTCCTGAATTATTACTCAGAATCAGACAAGAGCCAGGTCTCTAGGGTCCTCAGCTGTTTCCCTGGATCCAAAACTTCCTCAGCCAAAGCAGGGCTTCTGCTCATCTCTGGGCTCCAGTCTAAAGACAAAGTTATGATTCCTGTCAGATCTGGCTCAGTGATGATTGTCACCGTGACACAGGTTGGCTAGGATTGAAAACCTAGGCTCATCCATGCTCTTATTTTATTGAGGTAAAAATATATCTATTACTACTATATAAAAAATATCTATTCTGAAATATTCTATCAGTATTTTACCAAATAAGTGTGAGATGTAAAATTTGCAAACCAACAGAATCCTACTATAACCAAATCCAAGAACTTTTCCTCCACTCACCTGTGTGTCAACCTAAAGGTCAGTGACACCCAGAGTGACCCCTTTAATAAAGTCGCCTGGTTCAGAGACTCCATGTGGCCCCCAGGATGATCTCTGTCCTCCCTCTAGGGCCACAGCAGTGCCAGCACCAGGGTGGCCTGGTTGACACCATTCTGGGAAACGTTAATCTAATATTGAAATTCAGCCTTAGAAATGAGGATGGTATGTCAAAAAAAAAAAAAATACAAAAAAAAAACAAAGAAAGAAACTATAGCTTTAGGGATTGAAATGTAAAGATTTTGTCATCTATTAGTCCCCAGAGTCCCAGAGACTCCAGGAGTTATAATGAAGTTAAGTCGCTATTCTGGTGCTCACCCGGGTGAAAGGCGAACAGTCTATTAAGACTAAACTTACATCTTCATCAACTTCAGCCCTGTCCCAGCCCTCACTCGATTCCTGTGGCCCCACTCCACGGGTGAAGAAGAACCCTCTCTGATTGCTCAGACTCTAGGACTGTCCCTGACCAGGCTTACCAATGAGCAGGTCATTGAAGGTGATGAGGTTGTGCACAGTGCAACGAGGCCCACTTGTGGTGGTGGGACAACCTGGACAGTCCTCAGTTTCTTAGGAACCTGTGGAAGCTCCCTGATGGTTTCTGAATCCATCTACAACACCAATGCAGGCTCCCCCGAAAAACTAGACCTTGCCTTTTAACCCGCCCCCCTTTCCTTCCAACCCCTCCATCTGTAAGACTGTGATCTCTGCCCCAAGTCCTTCCCCTGGGCCCCCAGGAACACTGGGCTCACTTTAGGACTCCCTTAGAAACCTCAGGCTTGCTGATGAGCCAGGCTTTTGTTAGAGCTCTTAGAATGACTGCTCTGTCTCCTTTTATAAAAGGAAAAGTGATCACAGTGGGAGACTCGGCTTCTACATTTATGGTCAGCAAACTTAGTGTACTGTTAAGTGACTCCTTAAGAAGTGACTCACTAAGCCCCTTTGGGTGACCACATCATCTCCTTTCTGACACCCAACAAAGCTTGTTCACAGGACTTCCTCATTCTATACTGGACCTGTTGGCCTTAATTAATACAGGCTGAAAAGAACAAAAGTGGCCTGTTGATCCAAAAGAAATGTCAGGAATGCAGATCCATGTGTGAAAATCACTCACAGTCCCTGCATATCTGCCCTGCAGGACAGCTCAGAGCTTTATCTATTTGCAGCCACTTTTAATCGTACATTGCTGTCTGAGGTCACCATGAAAATTCTCTTAAGTAATTTTTGTTGTTTATGTTTCTGAATATATACAAGTACTACATCATTGCACACATCTCAGACTGGAGAATGCACAGCCCCAGTCCTGCGTCCAGAAGACAGAAAACAGCAGAATGTCTGCAGTATAGCTTTCTGCTCTAGATTTGGAAGAAACAAGTTAATTACTAGAAAACCCATCACTCACCCTGTAAAGGTGGAAGAAGAAACGAAGAACGGGAGGGAAGAAGCCCAGGAGAAACAGTTCAGTCTCTGAAGTGTCAGCAGGTGGGGTGGATTGGATGACCTGCAGGAAGGGCTGCAGCCTCTTCTCCTGTCTCCCAGGCAGCACTTAAGGCTATTTTGGTTATTTTAGACATGATGCTTTTGAAGGCCATGGAGGTGTCAGCCAGCCTCTTCATTTGAACCCTCTTGAGTGGAGATCTCTCAGTTTGCACACTGCCATCCTCCATGGCATGAAGTCCTCTCACCTGGCATGCTGTGCACACACAGCCATGTGTATTGCTTGCACAGCTCTCACCCCAGCTGGTTGTGTTTGGCATTGTGCCTGTCTCCCGCATCATCTCCTTGGGCTCTTTTGATGTCATGATCTTGCTTTTTGTTAAGTTCAGGGAGTACTGCTTTACCTCCCACATCCCTGACTCTTGCACAGTAAATAGTGACCCCATGGCGGAAAGATATGTGCAGAGCAGTAGTTCAGAGCATGAGAATTGTGGTCATGTGCCTGTTTCACATGTTGGCTCTTCCACTTAGGAATCTAAAACTTTGGGCCTTGAATTTTTCATCTGATGAAATGGAATAATCAACAGAACTCCTGGTGAAGCTAGATATGGGTTGTATGAGTTAGTGTACAGAAATTACGCAGTTGTAATGGAATTTATTTCAGAAGGTTGACACTGACATCTGTGTCATGTAAATGAACATAACTCCTGGGGGAGCATACACAACTGACAAACACAGCTCACACGCACACATTCATTCACAATCACACCACATAGATTAACATGACACCCCTGTTGCCATGTACACAGACCTACAACCAGGTGCTTTACAAAATGGCTCTATTTCAACTTTTTTTTAAGTCTCAAATTATGTCTAAATTTAAAAAGTTAACTTGACAAAATTTCTAGGAGTGCTTTATTAGAACAGAAGAGTTAAACATTCTTTTGTATGATGTTTTTATGTTTAAAAACTTTTATATGTTTTAATGTTAGGAGAAATAAAAAATTGGATTCAATAGAGATGCCCTCTTACAACAAAATGATGACTTGTTTTTTATTTAGTATTTCATTGCTATGATGACTCGTCTGGAAATTAAAGTTCTACAGTAACAAGATCATCCATACATCTCTCAGTTGGCATTTATAAGTTTGGGAAAGAAAAAAAACTGATATGCAAATTGGAGAACAAAGATTCTACTTTTAGTTCTGTCATTAAAGAAACTTCTGAATCCAGGCATTTCGCCTGTAAAGGTGGCATTTCAATGGGAGGTGAAGAAATTGAAAAAGAGAAGAGAAACAGCACTAGCTGGACTTACATTTTAATACACAGTAGAGGAAAACTGTTCAGGTAAAATTCAAAGAGATTTCTAAACATTGTAACTTTACAAATGTTTTATATTTTAGTATTGCCATATGTTTCTTTATAGTGACGAGTGGTAAAGGGCTTAAAACAAATGTTTATGGAAGTAAATAACTGAAGAGTTGAGGTTTAAAAACGTTTGTTTATTTCAGCCTTTGCCTACTAAAGGTGGAGTTGAGAAAAGAAAACGAGTGCTTGCATTTAAGAGGATGAAAAGCAATTAGTATGAAATCTTAGAGTCTGGATGAATAAAGATGTAAAGGTGCACCAAAGCAGCAGAAAGCATCGTGTCAGGGCTTAAAGAATAGTAGTGACTATTGTTTTTTCCAGTTAATAGAACATTTAAAGTGATAACAACCTTGTTATAATGAAATTATTAATTTTGGTGTGTTTGTTATGAATATACATGGAGAATCAAGCCATTCTTTCCTTTTTATTCTTTAACATTTGTCATGTTTGATATTTCAATTTAATTGTTGCTTATCTGGAATAATCTTAGTGTAATTAAGCTTGCTTGAAATCAAATTAGTGTCCTTAAGATTTCTAGACAGAGTGACTAACTAATTGCTTGTAAGGTGCAATTATAGTATCTTACATTAGAAATTCTTATATGGCAAACAACAGAGCACTGATGATAGGCATCTCCTGTCCCTGGAGCCCATTTAATATTTTTTAATAGCTCACTCCACACTCAGTGTGGTGCTTACTGTTTCTTCTTGGAGAACTTATTTTCAACCAATTGTGTCGATAGACAGGAACTGAAGGCAAGGAAAGGAAGATCATCATTCCATTGTGAAAATATAGTTTTAATTCTAAAACAAGCTTTTGAGATTTTGTTTTAATGTATTGGTCTCTGATTCTTTCTTACAAGAAAAGCTGTAAATAGCTGGCAGGTAAAATATAAATAGAAAGGGGAAAATTAGGAAAAAAGAATTAGAGTATGTTAATTATAAAACATAAGTTTCTATTAATCAAATGTACCTATTATTTTCCTTAGCATTATGGAACCAAGGTGAGCAGAATAAAAATAAGTTACATAAATTTTATTATGAGAAAGGAAGAATATATCCTTTTCTATGGAGAGGCACATTTATTATTGCTATCTGAATTTAAATAAAAATTATCACAGGCTTTCTATAACAAACAGAGTTAAATCAATGTTCCATGTTTTGAAAAAACAAACATGCAGTAACATACCTAAAGTTGATTTGTTATTTGTTTGTTTTTTACTATCTTTTACAAAACTAAAACTGATTTTTTTAGGAGCTAATGAGAAATGACTCATTCATAACCTTCCAGGGTTCTGTATAATACGTGAAGAATATCTGTGTCCTAAAGAAATCTGTTTACTAGAAAAATCTAAAACCACACCAGACTGCATGGTTGAAAGACATTACTTTAAATATTACCTATTTTAGTCTGAATTTTGGTGTTTATTGACAGAAAACTGAAAGTTATAGTCTGCAAAAAGAAATGACATTGAGTTCTGATATTCTATGTTAAGCTGGTCTTTTCTTGATTTTTTTCCCCCATTTTCCCGTCTCTCTGGATATATATGAATGTACTTCTAACAGAGATTATAAGAAAGAAAATATGTCTTTTAACTCTTTCAAAGATTTAAAGAATTAAGTAATGTTCTTTAGAAGATGGTGGTCCTGGAAGAGAATCTGTGCAGCATAAGAATCAGTTTGAGTTCTGCTAAGTGATTCTGTTAATTATATTTCATTTTAACACAGAGAGAAATATGAACACGAATGTGTATTTTAAAACTTAGCTAGGTTCAGAGTACACTTAATTTCAACATACCTTGGAAGCTGCAGGTGAGAATTTGTCCTAAGAAATGGAGATTCAGATTTTATCCAGCAGAGATTTAGAGCTTCTCATTTACTCTGCAGAGCGAATTCTCTCTTGTGAAATACATTCCTCAGGGCTGACTTTACATCCTTATTCCTCAGACTATAGATCAGTGGGTTCAGCATAGGAGTGAAAAGATTATTCAATATCTGAATTAAAGCCTCAAGCAAGGCACTGGGATTGGGCTGTAGGTAGATGATGATTACTGGCCCATAAGCACAAAGAATTGCAGCGATGTGTGCACTGCAGGTAGAGAATGCTCTTTGTCTGTCCTCTGCTGAGCGAATTTTTGATATGGAGATCCCAATGCTAGTGTAGGAAACAATGATGAACAAAAAGCAAATGAGAGACAAAAGACCAACATTTGTAAAACCTACCTTCTGGGGTAGGGACGTATCTCCACAGGCTAGAGGTAAGACTGCAGGTATGTCACAGAAGTAATAGTCAACCTCGTTAGAGCCACAGTAGGATAACTGGAAGGTGAGGGAAGTTAGGATAGTGGCATGGATGCAGCCACACATCCAGGTCCCTGTGGCCAAGATGGAGCAGACCCTGTGGCTCATAATGACTGTATATCTCAAAGGATGACATATGGCAACAAAGCGGTCATAGGCCATCACCGTGTACAGCAAACACTCAGTACAGCCAAGGAAATGATAGAAGAAGAGCTGGGCAGCACAGCCCTGAAAAGAGATACTGTGACTATGCCCTGAAAGATAGAAGAGCATCTTGGGAGCTGTTGCAGAAGAGAAGCCCATGTCAAATATGGAGAGATTTCCCAAGAAAAAATACATAGGAGTGTGAAGTCTAGATGAGGACATGATAGCTACAAGGATGAGCAGATTTCCCAGTAGAGTACATACGTATAATGACAAAAAGGAAAACCAGGATGGACTCTAGGCCCTCTGTCTCAGGGATTCCCAGCAGAATGAATTCAGTCACTATTGTATGATTTCTCATTTTTATGCATGTCTGCAAAAAGAAATTTGTGGTTAAATTTAATATATATTTAAGTTAGTTGTGTTTAAGTCAGTGAAATGGAAAATGAGGAAACAATATAGATATTCACAGAGTAGTGCTTCCTTATAGAATTGCCCTGATCTGCTTGCTTCTCTCCATACTGGATATCTCTCTGCAGTGCCCTTTCCATTTGTAGATTCCCTTATTATTATCTCACCAAGAAGACTTACATGACCAGACTCTTATCTCCCGTTCTTCAGATACACTATTAAATTGCATTAATTCCCGATTTTACTTAGTGATTCTAAAGGGACAAAGAGAGACTCAATGTCTTTATAACTAACAAGATATTATATTATGTTATATTATTATAAAAAGATGTTTTGCATATTTATCTAAGACAACTGGTTACATGAACTCATGAACTCTCTAAAAATAATTTATGATCATATGAGCCATATATACAAAAGATACAGAATCTTTCCCACATTGTCTCCCTAGGTATGAGGGTTAATAGGGCCCATATTTTCCAGGTTTTAGTACAATGAGTAACTGGTAGCCTTCATTTCAGTCTCCAAAATCTGTAATTTTCTAACCAGACCCAAGTTAAGTAATAGCTTAATTTCAATATGAGGCACAGGGGTTAACTATTGGGAAGAATACATTCCAAATTCCATATTTTGAAAAATTCTAATATTTTTCAACTTGTTTTAAACTTTCCAACACAGTAAGATCTTAAATTATAGATAAATTATAGATTAAGCCATGAAACCTGTGTGTGTATGCCTGTGTGTGCATGTGTGATTGTGAGGGGAAGGAGACAGACAGTGAGAGCCAAAATAAAAAAAATAAAGTAAAGGACAAAATTTGGGCACTTACATGGCAAACAGGGAACATAACTGGCTGATGCTATTGAATGTTATTTTTCTTTCTTTCTCCAGCAGTAAGAAGAAGCCCCACTCATGTACTAAATCCATTATAGCTTGCACTCTGCTGGTAGATATCCTGAATTCTTTTTTTCAATCATTTTGAAATGGAATATCACAAATTTAAATGTGCTTTAACTCTCTGACAGTAATTTGCTCTCTGATACTAGTTTGCAATAATTTCCAAACATAAGATATTTTTAAATAACCTGATATTCCTTTGGGTATTAATTCCCCAAGTCAGGAGCCTTATTGAGCAAAGGAGTAATTAACTACTTTAAATAATTGGACCTTAAGAAAGAGAGAGAGAGAGAGAGAGAGAGAGAGAGAGAGAGAGAGAGAGAGAGAAGGAGAGAGAAAGGAGGAAACTGGTTAAATCTCAAATATTTCGTGGTTTCCTTTGTAAAATATACTTTTGCGGAATAATAACTTCAACGTTCATTTGGCATGTATATCACACAATATGTACATTTACATATTTCCTGCTTTCTTCATGTATATGTGTTGTTTTAGTAAATAAATTATGCTATTTTACTACACTTAACAATAGGATTGACTTATTATAAACAATAGTTACTGGGGTAGCTCAGAGAATTAAATAAATCAAATACAAAAACTAGGTTTATAGAAAGGCAGGAGCTGGAGAAGCTTCAGGGGCCTCAGCAATAAGAATTTATGGAGCAACCTCAGGGCACTGCTATAAGATGATTAAACCTCAGCTCTCTTTGCTTCTGTGTGCCTCAACTCCAGATTCAAATCCAATTTTCTTAGCTGGGTCACATGCCTACCTCTACAGTCAGGGTACAGGGCCCCATGAAGTGGAGATGTGCAGTTTTCCATAGGGTAGGGAAAGAGCCTGTTTGTAGAAGAAAGGGAAAAGAAACATGCTGAGAGGCTAAAAATAACTTTAAGCTATCATTTGAACTGTCTGTCTTATTCTACTTGGCATCTGTTAAAGCTTTCAAGTTAAATGCCTTGCATACTTGATAAATATTTTTGAGGTGATTATCAGGTTGCTCATTGAATGAATTTATTCACTTACTATGGATACATTTATTACAATGAAAAGTGAGTATCAATTATGACAAGCGTCATATTAGTTATTTGCCAGAAGAGCAAAAAAAGTTGGGCAGGGTATAGTTAGACATAGTTTCTCTGTTCAAAAATTTAGTCTATCTGAAAGGAAAAGCGTGTTTTACAGTTTTGTTTTGTTTTTTTTTTTTTGAACTTTATAAATCTCTGATGAAGTCTTCGACAGATGAGGGAAGTTAGGATCAAAGAACTTAAATAATTTCTCCAAATTCATGGAGCTCACTTTAAAAGAAAGTGGACTTTGACACCCTTTTTTAGGGCTTTTGGCCAGTGTTTCAGGAGTGTTTAGGTAGTTATACTATTTTAAATGCATCTGGAATGTTACTTTAAAGAGAAAACAATGTTTTTGTTGCATATCTAATTATTATAAAAAAATGTAAAAG
This sequence comes from Cynopterus sphinx, assembly GCA_030015415.1. Classification (NCBI taxonomy): domain Eukaryota; kingdom Metazoa; phylum Chordata; class Mammalia; order Chiroptera; family Pteropodidae; genus Cynopterus; species Cynopterus sphinx. The sequence goes on along the minus strand of CM057390.1, from coordinate 33,988,437 downwards.
TTAATAACTCTACCATTCTTGATTCTATCCTCAATTTTCTTTAATATTTTTTGAAGTATGATGACTGACTTGAAAAACTAGTCTGTGCAAATTAGAAATAATAATAAATACATTTTTGACTAGGAAGAAAAATACCATTAAATTTACCTGTCCGGTAAAAATTTATTCAAGGAAGGTATATGTCATGGATGCTCTTAGATGTCCAACCAGAACACTTCAGAATCTAGGCAGCATATGCTAAATTAATATCACAGTCACAGTGAAAATACAAATGTCTTACATTCCCAAAAGGACAACAGTTGTCACTAATGATACCTATTACAGAACAAATAGTGATCAGATCTCAATGGGGAAGACTTTAATGAGATAACTCAGAAAGTTTTCTGATTTTTGTTTATAATTTCCACCAGAAAATGTAAAAATGTTCCAGAATCATTATATGCAATACAAGTATAATCACAAGTTGTATTTTATCTACAATTTTAAATAAAGTTTCATTTTTTTAATGACAATAAATTGTTATTTTAAGCTGCTAAGTTTTGTTGTTGCATTTTGGGCAGCAATAGATAGAAAAACATTAATTCTTGGCCTTGAAGCTGAACTTGTAAAGGCAACTTTCTTTCATCTTTTTTTAAATAGCTTTTTTGAAGTATAATTGACAAAGAAAAATTATATATATTTAAATTATACAGGTGGATGTTTGATATGTGTGTACATTGTGAAATGATCACCACTATCAAATAATTAACATTATCCATCACCTAACAAAGTAGCCACTTTCTTTCTTTTTTGTTTTCATGTTGGGAACATTTAAGACCTACATCTCAGCAAATTTCAAGTATTCAATATGGTGCTATTAACTGCAATAACTGTGCGTACATTAAATCTCTAGACCTTCATTTTGCATAACTAAAACTTTGTACCCCAAGTTGTATATTAAATGTAGAATCTGTGTCATTATGTATTAAATATTTATATTTAAAGAAATATAAATTTTAAAATTGGTGATTATTTACATTTTACTCAACAAAGCCATGCATTCAGGTCTTTTATTTTCTTCAACAAATGAGCACGTAGTAGGCCACAAATAATTTTTAGCTATTATTTGACAAATCTGTCTTATACTACTTGGCTCCTGCTGAAGTTTTTAAGTTAGATTCCTTGCATAATCAATAAATACTTTGTTCATGATCATTCAAAAACAGCATTTCACTATTTGAGAAATTTACTTTATTAAAGACTGATTTTTTTTTTTCAGAAAGGCTTGAAATGCATACACACTGTATTTATTAGTAAAGGTCACACAGAAAACTAAATGATACAATAGTGTATTTGATCTAGGTTCTCAATATGAGACAGAGAAAGGGTGAAAAGTTAGGAACGCTATTGGGAGAAGAAGGTCAATCTCCCTTTCTCTTCTTGTTTCAGCTTCCCCTTCTGTGGCTGGGTGGATAAATCTGGCAGCTTCTGTCCTACAGATCCTATCTTAGATTCAACTAAGATAGAGGAAGAGTCAATACTTGAACTCAGTTTAACCCTCATTTTCCAATCAGCTTATCAGAAAGTCCAGTGATGGGAATCACTGAAATCTTGCTGTTCTTTTAGTTCTCAGTTTGCTGCTGAGTCCTGTTTTCACTCTTTGTGAGTAGAACTCAGGAGTTGAGTAGAGGTCTTAGGTCTCAACCCTATCCACAGTCATCTCAATGGAGCATGAAAGCAACCTCAATAAAGCAAAGTAATAGGATTACTAGCAAACACTTGAGATAGGTAATCCTGAATTTATAGTGTTGCTAAATGGCCCGCTTTGTGATTTTTGCCTAAGAAAGCCTAACATGATAAGTGCAGGAATAGAGCAGGCAGGTAGATTCACTGAAGACAGGGCAGGGGGTCATGACAGAGGTCAGGATTTGAATAATTTGAAACTAGTTATAATAATAGTAAAATAATCTAAACTAGAAAAGAAGCTAAGTAAAGATAAGAAAGGGTTGACAAGAGAAGAGAAAGTGATGTGAACAAATCACAGGTTTCAGTGAAGTTATTTATTCATCATACAAAAATTTGTTAGCAGTGTACTTGATGTGCCAAAATTGCTATGTCTGGTGAGCAGAAATTCGCCTTTATCTCTGCCCCCAAAGAGCTTACAGTCTAATAAAAGAAGAAAGGCATTAATCTAATAACCATACACATAAATTATAAGTATTCCATATGGAAAATGCTAGAAAGAAAAGTTCAAAAATTGAAGTACTATAATGGGAGAGTATTTGTGTCCTAAGTGGTTCACTCGCATCCTTGTTCATGTCAATGAAGATGAATGCACATCACAATATGTGTGGCTAGATGGTATTCCTTACAGGGTGGTGAGGACTTCCCTGAGAAAGCATTGTCCAAGCTGAAATGAGAAGAGTGAGCAAACATGCAAAAAAGAGGGAAGCAAGCACTACTCCAGGCAGGGGTCAGAACATGTGCAAAGGCTCTGGGAAGGAGCACAACACATTTAAAGAACTCGAGGAAAGAGAGGAAAATACTGTGAGATAACGCTTGAGAGACAGAAAGGAAAGATTACTCAGGGCTTGATTGGTCACTTTAAAGATTATGTTTTTATATTAAGAGTTTAAAAAACGTAAAGAGCATTTTAATGCAGTGTTGTATTTGAATGTATATGAGAGAGATAAAATGTGATCATTTTATCTATTGGAGGGAACAGAGCATATCCAGGGAGCAAATAAGGAAGAGTCTAGGATTAGAATTTGAAAACTTGGTCAGGAAAAAAGGAGAAAAGACAGTCAGTCATACAAATGCTCCCAGGCATATATGTGGACTAATGCCCTCCTTTAGTTGAATCTTACGTCAGATCAGAACTTCACTTTTGTCTTTTTAAGTTTCTATACCTGAACGCACACTGAGAATCAGACTTCAGTTCTAGTAATGAGGTTAAGGCCCCCACAGAGATAGCTTCTAGGAACAGCTAAAAGATTAGATCCAACAGAGGGTAGTAACAAATGAGGATGAGGATAATAGAACTCCACTCTATGGGATTAGAACCTCTTATTACTTATTAGTTCAGGTATAACTAATAAACAGCATAAACCATATTACATCATCGGGTTTAGAAACAACTGTGAAGTTTTCCTCCAGGGTAACTGCTCTAATTTCTTTTTCCTTAAAATTTCCTGATTTAAATAATCAGCCTCACTTGATCCCACATTGGGGTGTCCTATTTTTTTCTCTCAAAAATACCTTTTAAAAAATGTTACAATTTCATTGTAAAATCATAAAAGTAACAAATAAAAATATAATGAAGAGAATAAAAATCACCCCAAATTGGATTACCTATTTTTAACATTTGGGTGAACACATTTTCAATCATCCATTTATATATAGATATGTTCATATGTAGTTTTTTTTTAAAAAGGTATAAATATTCACAATCTTTTTACTGTTTCCACCTGCTATGAGAATTTTACCTTTGACTTTAACACTTCCTGAGCCTTTATTTTATAGAATCAGTGTATTGGATAAGGAGAGAATTAGAGAAGCTAGAATGAATGATTAATGAAAATAGAAAAGGCAGAGTATAACTTGTGAAAATAAAGTTATAGTTCATTCAGTAAGGGCAGCCACCATTCTACACTCTGCTTTTATGAGTTTGACTATTGGTTCTCTTTTAAAGGAAAAAGTCACTAACTAAACATGCTGAGAATATGATATTGCTGCTACTGTGCATTGTGGTCAACTATTTGTTGCAATGTTTGTCTAAAAGTGACTATAAATTGTCCAAAAAGATATTTTCAATCCCAGTTTTTACTGATTTGTTTTAATGCAATGCAAAGTTTATGAAAATTGTCCTCTTACACTTTTCCTGACTTCTAATTATAATTCATGCTTAATTTCTTTGATCTTCTCTCATAATTAATAATTACTGATTGATAATTTCATCTTCTAAAATAATTAATGCTATTTACATATACTAAAGAAATTCCAATAAAAATGAATTTAGGTTCTATTAAACTGTAAGTTCCCTGAGAGTAAATACTATTAGTTTGTCATTAAATCTGCAGTATTTATCAGAGTGCCTGTGAATAGTTGGCATTTAAATATTTGTTAGATAAGTGAATAAATAAAAAATTGAAATTAATTTATTGATATATTTTTGACTTAAGTTCCATAAAGAGATCATGCCCGTTTTTGTTCACCACTGTATCTCTAGGCTTTTGGAAATAGTAGCACCCAATAAATATGTTTATTTGAAAAGAATTTTAGCATTGTTTCCTAAATCAACTGATATGATTCCTTTTGTCTTTAAAGTAATTTAATTTTTTATTTTATCTATTAACCCTGGAAAGCAATGGTTGTAGATTTCTTGCCTAACAAAAGGAATTTATATATAAATCAAAATGCAGAGTATCTAATTCTTAAACTAGGAAAGATGGAAGGAGCCTTGAACATCTTAATAATTACTGGAAATTCATAATTGCCAGTTGCTGGGTTGGGATGGGAAATGTAAATGGTAGATAGGGTTAAGAAAGGAGAATGGACCTTCTTGAAGAGAAAAAAAAGGAAAAGTTATAATTAGTAGAAAGGTCTGTACCCAAAATGAAAGGGTGTAAAAATACTTGAAATAGTGTAAAAATATTTGAAATAGAACAAAAATTATTCACACAACTAAAATTCTAGATTTAGATCATGCATCTTAATGTATGTGATAATTAAAGCTGAAATAGCATCATTACAATACCTTAATGCAACTTATTTACTACTTTTTTATTACTGTCTTATAAGACCAAGCTTTGATAATGGATTCTATTTGTGGAGGAAAGCCAATATTTATTTATTTATTTTTCTGACTACTCTTATCAGCTTCCATGAGGGATCCTCTGTACTTGATGTCAGTTTGTACTTGTGCTGAAGTTGTTGAAGAAAGAGGGCATGGCCACTGGGTGGCCCCCATACTCTGGAAGATACACTTTTTTTTTTTTTATGTAAGCATCCTTGTAGGTTCAGTTATGTTCAGAGAGAGCTAATAAAATAAGTGTTATGAGGGAATTCTGAGAAGGTAAGGTGAGATTTTTGTGTCAGGCCTGTTTTAAATCTAGGCTCTTACTTACTAATTCTGTGACTTTGCTATGTTTCAGTTTATTTATTCCTCTAAAATAGGCATGGTATTATTACATTCTAAGAATTCTTGGATAGATTCAATGGAATAATACAGGATGAGGCATCTAATGTGGTATCTGACCTATTTTAGGTAGTCAACTACTGCTATTAACTCCCATACTCTGGGCAAGAGAAAAAACACCCTTGTAATGTACTGACTTAATACTAACAGGAGCATGGAAAGTGCTAAATAACTCTTACTTTGGTGGGAGTGTTTAGAAAAGACTCCTGGGCACCTATGGTGGTCTCCTCTGAATTATGTTAAAGTAAAACAATAAAACATGTGATGGAGAAGATTGGGAACCGTGCCTAAGTTTCTCCCTCATTCCTTACACCCTTCCTGCAAACACCCACTCCTCTAACCCATTCAAAACATAGTAAAATAGGAAGCATGATACTAGTGAATATGCAATGAGATATTTCTGTTGGTTTCAAGGCAGCATAAACATTTTCTGTAAGAGTAAAATGAAATAAAAGATTTATGAGAACTATCTCTTGCAACTAATACCATTTCAGACTGTGATTTTATTTACCATGCTTAAAAAACAATTTTGTTTTTACAAGTTAAAATAGTATTTTTTTTATTTTTAACATTCAAGCTCCTTACCTGGCAGATTTATAGGTATCACAAACACATATGGAACTGAGAATAATAATTCAAATAATATTTTAGGGTCGAATCCAAAACAGAAATAAATACAGCTTTCTTAGATGAGTCAACTCCAATTCAAATATTTGCCTAGGAAAGAGGCAACATGGCATATTAAAAAGAACTTGGATCAGAGGTCTAAAGACTCATGTTCAAGTTCTGATTTTTGATGTTGTGACTACAGGAAAGTAACTTAAAATATCTGAACCTTAGCTTCTCATCTTTAAAGAAACAGAAAGTATTCCTGCACCAGTAGCCTCAACCTTAATTAATGAGTTAAAATTTAGTATTGTAATTGGATACTTGCAAGAAGTGAAAGAGGGCATTACTAATAATCAAGACAGGACAATAAAGGTAAAATTCGAATGTTTCTGCCAAGCTTCTGAATAATTTCCTGGTATTATGTCCCTGGTTTATGGCAAAATACAAATCTGTACTTCAACATGCACTACTGTAATTTTACTCCTTGAAAATGTTGACTCTTCAATAATTGTGCTTGGTATATAGTGGGTACCCACCAAATGTTTGTTTTTGATTAATTGAGATAACCTTACCTCACGGAATTGTTGTAAAAATTAAATATGAAATATTTTGATACATAATAATGTGCTGTATAATGGTTAATTATTATATTTGCTATAGAAAGTCTCATGCTAAAGAATTTGGGAAGTAGTTATCTGTCTTAAGCCTGAATGAATAAAGAAAGGGTAAAGTGAGAATAAAATAGTACTGAAGGCCAAACCTTGAGAAATATATTTTAAGAAAGGACAATGAAAAAGGATCCAAGGAAGAAGAAATATACACATTTCACAAACTATTTGGGAGAAAACCAGGAGAATGTCTTTTACATATCTTTGCATCATATAGATTATTATTTTCTCTATACCATAGAAATAGATTTATCTAAGTCAGGGAACATATTCAATTAAGTTCTTTAATCCTACGCAACTGTGGAGTGCTTGGAACATGACAAAGGCTGAATTAATGTTTAATGAATAAAAATGAATGAATGAATGCATTCCTACATGCTGTTTGATAGAGCGAATGGAGTAAAGGGTCACAGTATGGTGAGACAGAATCCCTTAGCCATGATTCCTTTCAACAATCCTTGCTAACTAGGACTCCAGAGTGAGGTTAAAAGTAAAAATTGAGAAAGCTGAGGAGATACCCTGAGCACCTACATGGGAAAAAGGGTCATGACTGGCTCAAGTAAGAAAAACAAAAAACTTTCCTTTTCTTTTGTCTTCAATTTCTTCTATAGGTTTATGGGTTCCCCATTTCAAAAGTCTTTCTGTTGTAAGTGCCATGAAATTGAACTTGGCTTCTCTAACTGTAGACCCTAAATCGTCTTTTTCTTTCAGAATCACATAGCAAGGATGCTATATGTCTGATGGCTGCCCTCTTACCTAGAATGATTTCCTCAGAGTTAGCAAAAGTAGGATTTTAAGTGATCTCACAGTCCCCCTGGAGCCTTATCTATAATATATCCCAAGACTTGGGAGAGTTCTGGGCATAGGGACCAATTAAATGCTAGGTTTTAAATGCTGAGAAAGTTTAGGAGTGAAAAAATAGTACACAGTGATCAAGATAATCTTTAAAGGAATTGGGACTCCTGCTTGAGGATACCCCCACCCCCACCTCAGTCACTCTATTTTTCAGTTCTGGGTCGACATCCTATGAAACTCTTTTATTCTCTACAGATCTCCTGAATTTTGCCTGCTTATCTGTCAATTTTTTCACCCAGCTTCTATTTATTTCCTTACCTCTACGGTTGTGGAAGAAATTGTAACATAATGAAAAGAGTACATACTTTGGAACCAGAAGATTCTGATGAAGAACAAGTCTGTTTTTCATTACTTATAAGTTCTTGAGTAGAAAATTAGTTTCCTTTGAACCTTAATATTGTCATTTGTGAGGAGTAAAAAATACCATAGATGATAGAGGCTCTGTTCCTTCCTCTTGTGACCAAATCAAACTTGTGACAGAAATAAGGAGCACACAGCAAGGAAAATCACCTTGGATGAGATGGACAAGGCCTACAACTGGAGAGAGAAATAAGAAATTATCCTACAACAGGAGGAGGTAGGATGGTGCAAGGATGAGAGGCTGCCTGGTCCCAAGTAGCTGAGTGGGACAGAGGCTGCGGCACCCACAGCTGGCAGCTGCAAAATCCTCTTAAAGGGTCCGAGCCAATGAGTGGACTTTCACAGTGACGGACCTGCTCGCTCTGAGCACCAGTGCCAAGTTGGCTGCTCACGGGGTACCAAGGACTACAGGGAGACACTGAGTTGTCAAAGTGAGGGCTGGAGTGGAGGCTCGCTCTGCATAGAAATGTTGACAGTATCCATTTTTTTCTCTGTTGAGCCCTCTGCCACCCCGCAGTGTGTGGACCCAGTGCTGAAATAACTCATCATCAAACTGGATAATGAAGTTTGTTTTGCCTAGAGGATTCCCTGGAACTTCATCCCCCTCAAATCATGGCCCAACCTAAGTCACAACCTGTTGTATCCTCAGCGAGTCTGGTGCTCCTTGCTGAGCGGCTTCAAGAGCTACATTGGGGCAGCTGACCTTAGTTTCTGGCCAGGCCTCTTGAGGCAACGATAAGCATAGCATCTGTGAATTGCTTGCTGAATCTTAACAGGTGGCCCCAGAGGGGCACAGCCTGGGGCTAAACTTGGCCTGCAGCTGAACCCCTCTCAGGACTGTGCCATTGGACACCTACTTCACAAAGCCACATGAAAAAGACTAAGAGATTTAAAAGCTTTGCTTAGTACATAGAAACAGACACAGAAAGGCAGCCAAAATGAGAAGACAAAGAAGCAGAAACCATATGAGAGAATAGAACAGAGATCCAGAAATAATGGAGTCAAGCAATCTAACAGATGCAGAGTTCAAAACACTGCTTATAAAGAGGGTCAATGAACTTAGGGGAAGCGTAGATGAACTCAGTTAGAACTTTAACAAAGAGATAAAAACACAAAAATGAATGTGGAAATTACAAAAGGAAACCAGTCAGAAATTCATGATACATTATCTGAGATGAAGAGTTTATAAAATGGAATAAGTAGTGAATAAAGAAGAGGATCGAATGACCTACATAGAGGGTGGGGAAGCCAAGGACACTCAAACATAATGGAAAGAAAAATGAAGCCAAGACTATAATAATAATTTAAGAAACCTATGGGACACTATTAAATGTATAAATATCCATGTCACAGGAGTACTTGAAAGAAAGCAAGACATTAAAGAGCTTTTGAAGAAATAATGATGGAAAATTTCCCTCACCCAGTGAGGAAATAGACATACAACCTCAAGAAACTCAGAGAGTCCCAAGAAAGAGGAACCCAAAGACACATCATAATTAAAATGCCAAAGGTTAAATATAAATAGAGAAACTTAAAAACAGCAGTTAATTATGTACAAGGGAGCACCCATAAGACTGGCAGCTGATTCCTCAAAAGAAACAATGCAGGACAGAAGGGCTTGGCACAAAATATTTGATAGGATGAAAACCTAGGATCTACAACCAAGAATGCTTATCCAGCAAAGCTATCATTTAGAGTTGAAGGACAGATAAAGAGCTTCCCAGACAAAAAGAAGCTAGGGGAATTTATCAACACCAAGCCAGTATTACAGGAAATGTTGGAGAAACTTCTTTAAAAAGAAAAAAAAAATGTATCAAATAGAGGAATAAAGAATAATAATAACTACAATTCTATCAATGAATAGCTCAAATTAAAAAGTTCCAACCAAAAGATAGAATGACTGAATGGATAAGAAAACAAGACCCCTACATGTGCTGCCTACAAGAGACTCACTTCAGATTATAAGACACACATAGACTAAAAGGAAGGAGATGGAAAAGGATATTGCCCTGATGGACCTAGAAGGTATTTAGCTGAATTAAATAGGTCAGATTAACACAAATATTGCTGATTTCATGTACATGTATAATCTAAAAAACAAAGTAAACAAAAACAGCAAAAGTAGAAATAAGCTCATAGATATAGAGAATATTTTGAGGAATACTAGGTGGGAGGGAGTTTGTTGGTGACAGCAAAAAAAAGACAAAGAGATTAAGTGGTTCAAATGGTTAGTTGCAGAATGGACATGGAAATGGAGATGGAGATGGAGATGGAGACATAGAGGGGAAGATAGTTAATAATGTAATAAATATGTAAGGGGAAAGTGAAGTACTAGATTTAGTGGGATGATCACTGTGAGTTAGGTGAATCTTTGATTATTAAGCTATACAACTGAAACTGAGATATTATTGTATATCAACTATAATTGAAAAGAAAACTCATTAAATTGTACAATGTAAATACAAGCAACTCATTGTCTATTATATTTAAATAAAGCCAAAATCTTTTTTAAAAATATTGTCATTTGTAAAATGGAGTTATAATAGTATTTAATAGAGTGATCATGCAGATTAAATGAAATAATGCTCATACATTTCCGAAAACATACTACATGCTCCTATGATTTTTTAAATTAAGTTCACAGGATAGTTAGAACAAAAATAGAGTCTTTCCTCAAGTCTCAACCTTCCTAATGTTAATAATTTTGGAAGGTTGGCTAAAGTGACTCCATTTTATTTATTCCCTATCCTCTTTCCTCAGTGATGAAAGTCATTGTTCCTGTCTGAAATTAAGGCTGTTTGTCTTACCATGAAAAATACTTTGCATGGGTTTCTAACAAGAACTCAGTACATAATAAGTAAATATTTTTGTTTAGTCCATCTTATCTATTATCTAGTCATCTATGGTAAGTTTATTTTTCTTTATTATTGTTAAATTAATTAATTTATCCTTTATGGTGGTATTGGTTAATGAAATCCAATAAATTTTAGCTGTACACTTTAACAGTAAGGCATATATCTTTTTACACTGTGTGTTCACTTTCATAATTAAATTTCTTTCTGTCACCTCATATTTGACCTCCATTACCCTGTCTACCTTTCCCCTACCCCCACTCTCTACCCTCTGCTAACCACTATATGATTTGTTTCTGTTGGGATCAATTTTTTATGTGATCGATAGAAACACAAAATTGGAAAGTTACCAGTGATCGTGTGAAACTGATTGCTGTTATTTATAATTGCTATTACCAGTAAATCAAGTAAAAAAATGCTCCAAGGTGTGTACGTTTCTGACATTTGTTATTTTTGACATTTCTCTTACAATATCTACAGTGGATGGCAATCACAAGGCATGAGAGTATACATAACTATCATTTAAGTGCATTTATCTATTAGTCAAATAATTTAATTCATTTGATTTATAAGTTTAAGAACACATAAAGGGCTCAAGTTGATAAGAACAATAGGAAATCTTAGATAAATTGTTATAGAAATATCAGGGAAGAAACAATAAACAGAACATAAGACTTTAATGAGACTATGAGGACACAGAGAGGGGGAGAACAGCATCATATTAGAGGATGAGCAAAACAACTTACTGAAAGCCTGTTCCAAACCGGTGCTATGTGGTAACACAAACAGCTCTTATTTCAGGAAGGGAAATGATTCTCAAAAGAACAGGATAAAAATAAGCAGCATTCTACGATTAACATACATTGGCATAATTTAGGGTACATGTGTAACATTAGTGGGTGTTGAAATGAATTGAATACTGTTCTCATAATGCACAGATCTTTTTCCATTTTATGCAAATACACTTTTCATATTCCAAAAAGATAGTTTCCTTAAAAGTTTACTCTTTTTATTGATCATAATCAGGTATTAGGTAGGATACAGGTTGTGTAGCCCAAAGCCTAAGTAACTGTTACAAATCATATTAAAATTCATTATGTAAAAGTTTGCGCTAATGCAGTTCTACTCCATGAAAGCCTCAGGGACTTAGGATTCTTCTATATTGTTGCTTCTCCATTCTTTGTGGTTGTCACTGTAGTCCTCATGGCCCAAAATGGCTCAGAATATATCTGGATTCCTACCAGTAAGTAGGAAGTGGGAAAAGTGAAGGGGAGGCCATACTCTTTTCTTTGGAAGAGTATGATGTGGTGCTGCCAACATCATTTCCATGCACCAGAATTTAGTAATAAGGTCACACTTAACTTTAAGGGAGGCTGAGAAATGTCTTTATTCTGAAAGACCACAAAGTTGGCTGAACTTGGGCTGAACTAGAGAATCAATATTGGAGAATATTTAGCAGCACTAAGTCACAAGGACAGATTTTTGGGTGGAGATACCTAACTTAAAATAGCCTCTATTCATTCTCCTTCATACTATGTGTTTTGTTTGCTTTGAGTACTTTCACTACTGAATATTTTCTTGTTTATTTATTTGCTTATTTATTTATTTGTTAAATTTTTCTTCCTCTTGCAATGTAAGTTCCAGGTGAATAAATCTTTTGGTGTCTTATCATTGCCATGATGCAATATCTAGAACAATGCCTTAATATAGCTGGAGCCCAATCAATGGATGCTGAATAAAAGAATGAATTATGTGTTTCTCTTTCAGAAGTTTGATGGTTGGCTTAATTAAATAGTTTATATGAAAAAAGTGAAAGTGTTTATTGTATATAAATAAAATATGAATAAGCAAATAAAATGCATTCATATTTTTAATAGCTATTAAGTTTTGTTTAATGGTATATGTTGTTGCCAAATTCAGAGACTTTTCATATAATTGCCCTTCCAATAACCAGGATCATGCAAGTTTCCTGATTCAGTTCTTTCCAACCAAGCTGCCATGTCTGGTCTGTGACAGACTTCTAATTCTAACCTCATTAGTCCAGGTGGGTCAAATGATGAACTCTGCTCACTTTTCCAACTTCTCTGTTTTCCAGATACTTCAGCTAATAGAAAAGAGTTGAACCACTAGAAACAATACCAGATATGATTTTTACCAAGATAAAAGAATTATTCTCTCTCACAATTATTTTGATGTTTGTAAAAAACATGATCTTAGAGCCTAATACTGATAAAATACATTTGTGCTTAAATTGTGCTTTATTGTATATGAATATGTGGTGTACCTGTTGTGGGCATGATGATTTTATATATATGTGTGTGTATGTGTGTGTGTACATATATATGTACGTGTGTGTGTGTATAATGTAGTCACATCAATTAATAGCCATTGGATTTTTAAAAACAACTCAGGGAAGTAGTTATCATATCTATTTTAGAGATAAGAGAACAAACTCAAAGAGAATAAATGTGCCACAATAAATACCTTGCAGTGACCAAAATCAAGCCAAGTCTTCAATACATATATTTTTTCCCTTATACAGATTCTCAACAGCAATATGCCTCTTTCTTTAAGCCTCAGATTTGATAGGTCATTTTTAAATAGAAAAGATGTAGGGAACTTCAACACTTCTAGTGTTCCTTAGCCAGAAAAATGAACAAGGATATCTGTTACTAACATTTTACCCTTCAAAATTTAACTTAAGGTTCTGATGAAAAACCCATAAATGACCTATCCATGACGGGAAGACTTGGGCCCTGTGTGCATAGCCCTGTCTCCTAATCGCCCCCTCTCCCTCCTCCCATGATGTGGGGAGGATACAATCTTGGGACAAATGACTCAACTTAGAGTTGAGAAGTCACTAATATAAAGCCCAGAAAGTTCAGGACCTAGCCCACAGTATTATTAGCAGGGCCTAATACACAGTAAGCCCTTGATAATTAAGTCTATTACAGAAATATGTAGTTTTTGATATCATTGTTGATGTTACTATTACAACATTTTCACTTAGAAAAAAAAAACTTTTCCTTTGATTCAGACAAAAGCAAATATTAGAATATTTATTTAGGAATTTCTCGTCGACCCCTTATTCATGACGTCGCCACCTTATAACCGGTCCCTAGAAGGGGGCGGGTCTTCCTGGTCATTTTGACTGCAGTCGCTTTCTCCTAGCAGTGTTGACGCGGAGGCTCCTGACTGCAGGAGGTGGGTGACCACGCTGCCCACGCGCTGGGGCTGGATCTCATCCTTTATTCCGGAGAAATAAGACTCGCCCATTCTAATTCCCTTTCTCCGTCTCTAAATCTGTTGGGGCTTTTTTGTTTGTTTGTTTGGCAGTTTAGGGGGATTTTGTGGGGGCTGGAAGGGGGATTTAGCTATCTCTTAACCATCTTAAAGCTCCTCTTTCTACTTCCCTTCTCTTTTACTTTCCACTTTCCTTCTCTCCCCATCCCATCCCATCCCATCCCATCCCATCCCATCCCATCCCATCCCATCCCATTCTCTCTCTCTCTCTCTCTCTCTCTCTCTCTCTCTCTCTCTCTCTCTCCCTCCCCCTCCTTTCCTCTCCCTCCCTCTTCCCTCCCTCCTCCCTCCCTTCCTCTTGCATATGGACAATTAGTATTTCCTCAGTTTTATGTAATTTTGTGCTGTGGAAATGGAACTTAAAGCCTCACTTCTACCCCCAACCCAAATCAAATTGCACCCCTTAATTCCTTCTATACAGAACTTCGACGGACTGACTCCGATTCCTTCTGTTAATACTTGGACATTGACAATCTAAGACTGAAAAATAAAGATTAAATCACTCTCCGCTTTTATCCAAGGCCCACTCCTTGCCCCCGTGGCTGGATCCCGGGTTCTCCACTTCGCCCCTGCAACAGGTTTTGGGGTGTGGCTGCTGTGCCATCTGCGCTGGCATCACCTCTCTCTCCCTGCAGAAAAGGGAGCCGCACAATCCCAGATTTCTGGGACCTGTGGGTAGCGAAACATGCAGACCCAAACATCTGCTCTGTGTTCTCCAAGCTGCCTCAGATTCAAGGCCTTGATCTTGGTCAGCTCTTGTGGCCAGTCTGCCTACCTGTTGTTGCCAGGTGCATTTCTGAAATATTGAGGGAGGGAGAACTTATGCTGATACAGCATAATTTGTATTGGGATAGGTGGAGAAGAGGGTTCAGAAGAGCAAATTTCTCTCAATGAGGGATTAGTTCTGGGGTTAAAATCTGGAAAGAAGCATATTTCTTTTGTAGGAGATGCTCACCCTCTGTATCTGTCCCTTTACCTGAAAGCCAGCCTTGGTGAGTACTGCGGAGCTTACAGATTAGGTTGCTTGACAGTTTCTTCAGTTGTAGCCCTGTTCCTTGTCTTTCTCCTTTAAGCTCCCTGCTGCTCTTCACCAGCTCCAACCTGTTTTACCAGAGAACTTACCCCATCAAGTGTCTGCATGGAAACCCTTTTCCTGAGCAGTCACTCCTCTCCCCACAGCCATGATTACCCTCCGTGTTTCTACTTGATGTGAACCATTTTGCCATTTCCTCAAAAGAAAAACAGCCACAGAACAAAAAGTCTGATTTATTAGTGCTGATTTATGTGTGTTCCTCTGGGGTATGGTATATAAGAAACACCTTGCTATCAGATAGGTGAGAAAACATGGCCATTGCTCTGGGTTGGGGTGACCTGTGACATTTTACAAAGTGATTAGAATGAGCATGGAGGGTCTATAATTAGTCATGCCAAAGCCTCAGAATTCTTGAAAGGGTAGCTGTTCTCAGAAGGCAAATTGCTTTACTCAAGGACCTGCGTATTTTTCCTGCACATTCCTCAGGAATGGTTGGGCTTCCCAGTAACTACTTTGCCTCTGGAACTCTGGATAGATACATTAGTTTCATTTTACTTCAGCATTCTCTGTGCACCAGGGGATTCCATCTTAGCTCCTTAGAGTGTATTTTCAGTAAAAATCCTCCTTATTGGTGCTGGAGATGGCAGCTCAGGTCACCCTTTAACAGAACAGGGAGAAGCAAGCTCATAGATGACTCAGTTCAGAATGGATGAGGGCAGCTCCCAGCGGTTTTAGGGCCAATGACTAGGACCAGGCCCATCCGTTGATTATCTGAATAAAAGAATAATGATGTAAATCATAATCTAGGTACATAAATGTATCCCTTTGTTGCCATACCACATGAAATGGTTGTCTAAGATAATAAAATTTGGAAGATATGTTTAGGATGGCCTGATTTAAAATAGAAGACATATTGCATATGTGAAATATGAATATTTTGGACAGAGAAAACAAACAGTTTCAATTATGAACCCCAAAGGAAACGTCATGAGGTAAGTGATCTAATTTGCAGGGGTCCATTTTGGATCAGGCAACTTGTTATGTGCAGATCTCTGAAGAACGTGATCCAAAGTAACAGCCAAGCTTTATGTAACAACAGTAACAACAATGTCAAGAACAATACTAATGTCTGTCATCACTGAATAAATGCTTTCCATAGGCCACACACCATTCCAGGGACATTACACACACACACACATACATACATACATACACACATACATACATACACACACACATATACATATACATATATATATGTGTGTATATATATTTATATATATAAATTCATGCATGAATATATGATGTACAGATGTGGTTTTCATTTTAGAAAGAATACTGAGGTTAGAGGTGTTAAGTTAATTATACTTATTGACTATACCTAAAGAGTGGTATATTAAATAAATTTTGATGAAGTGGAGCTTGCATTTAGACCAGCCTTAGGGTGTTTCAGAGATTTCCTGTTTAGTAGGTACTTAGTGATTCTAATAGCTTCTCCACCTATTCTGGTATTTAGAAGGAGCCTAACTTTCTCTCATTCTTTTAAGCTTCTTTCTCCTTCCTAGCCCCATTCCCTGAGGAAAAAATACATACATACATACATACATACACACACATATGTGTATATATGTATATGTGTGTGTGTGTGTGTATTTATGCCAGAGAGAAGCACATAAAGTACTGGTATATGAAAAGCTAAAGTCACTCTGTTTATGTGTCTTTTCCACAGTAGTCCTATGTCACCACGATGCACCCTATGGTCTACTAAACCACCAAGAGGAACCAGGTATGCTTGATTTGTGACTCTCACTCACCATTGTATCTTTGACACTTAGCACAATGCCTGGCCTGCAAGAGGCATTCTACTAGTCAGTCTCGAACTCTGGTCTATCTGCAGTGCCACTGAAGAGCATCTCTGTGACCTTGTCCATTTGTGAGTTTGTAGCTGGTGTATTTGGAAGCCTTCTTTGTATTTCCTATGGATGAAGACTTAGCTGTCTATAGCTTTGAGGCTGTGGTAGATGGGAAGAAAATTATGGCAGAATTATAGGACAAGATGAAGTTACTAGGGATAAGTAACTTATCTCCTATGTTTTTTTCCCCCTTTAGGATCTCTGGCAAATGCAACTTTACCAAAATAGGCTGATGTTGAATGATTTTTCCTCTACTCTCTTCTAGCCACTATTTTTCTAAAAGCATCTGGTGGTAAAAATCAATACAAGCTCTCTGGTGAGTATCTGCTCTCTTTGAGTACTGGTGGTAGAGGACACAATTGAGGAAATCTACTCAAGGTATTTAGGGGTGCTAAAAAGTATGGGAAGAGAAAATACAATTCAGGCAACTTTTTGTTGGGTTGCCTGAGGACGATTGACTCTTATCATCCTTTGGAGGACCTGCCCTACACACTAAGCATGGTTGCCACCATCAGTTTCCAGCATGGCATTTAGAGGATCCAGTGCAACTGTCTCTTAAGTCCCATTGAGTACCTTGGGGATGATAAGACTTCTGCTTAGGAAATTCATGAGAGAACTCTGTTGTGGCCAGCATTCTTATTCTTGGATCCTGATCTTGTTCCTCACTCAGTCTTCTATAAAATTCCTTACTTTTCCTTGTTAACCCATAAGTCACACTCTGTTCCTTTTTTATCCCAATGCAACCTCCAGTGCCTCCCCTCCATTCTCACCCCTGCCCCTGATTATTATGCCCACTCGTGGAAGAAGCTGTAGCCCTCAGCTCTGACCTCTGCCCTAGACAACAAGCAGCAATAGTGCCAACATGGCTTCTTTGCCTGTTTCCAGGTCAGATTTCCTTGGTTGATGGACAGAAATTTGATAACAATGTGGAACTCATGATTTACAACAGTGAGGTACAAACCCCCAGTGTAGCTGTGGCGATGGGATGACCTATAATGAACACAGGTATTTTCTTTCTCCCTTTCTACTTACCTCCTAATGAGTAACTCCTATCTTGGAATTATCTTCAAGTTGTCTTCACTTTTCTTTCCTTCTGTTCAGTCATTGGTAAAAAAATGGAAATAGCTTATTTACATCATGGCATACAAAAATGGTTTGGGTCAAGAAATATCACTTAACTTTATTTTAGGCAAGTTTAAGTGAATCAGTGGATAGCTGGACAAAGGATATTAAGAAGTAATTCATAAGATGAAGCAACTAGCTACTTAACAAACATGACAAATCAGTCTCTGCAAGAAAAAGTAAAAATAAAATGATGTGACATTTTCACATTTCAAATTATCAAAGTTTTCTAAATCTGATAATGCCTTGTGCTTTAAAAGGTGAGATGAATTTGGAACTCTCATAGTTTGTTGAAGCAGAATAATTTGGTATCATGCTTTTGAGAAGAAATGTGGCTGTGTGTATCAAAACAAATGTTCGATTTGGTAATTCCAATTTTGAGACTCTTACCTAAGGAAATAAATCTAAATATAGCTGAAATTATGCACTGATGTTCTCTGCCATGCTAGCAATATCAAATATTAATGAGCAATCAAAATGTCTTACAGTAGCTAAATTAACTATGCTAGGTATCCTTGATGAGTTATTATATAGCTACTAGAATAATGTATATTGAAAGATTAAAATAAATGGAAAAAGAGCTAGTTCTGTTTTGAGAGTTCTCTTTCCTTTTTAAAAAACTGATGATTGTTGAATTTTATCAAATGCATTTTATGTATGTGTTGAGATAAGTGTGTGATTTTATCCTTTATTCTTTTAATGTGTGAGTAATTATAGCTTATTAATGTTAGACCAGCCTAGCATTTCTAAATAAACACAAATTAATTGTGACTGCTTAACCTTTCATTTTTTTTTCATATATTTTTTGATTCAGTTGGCTAATCATTGTTTAGGATTTTAAAATCTGTTTCCATAGGAAATATTGACGTGCATTTTTTCCTTATAATATTCTTGCTGGGTTTTGATATCAGTTTTATACTGACATCATAAAACATGCTGAGAAGAGTTGCCTGTTTTTCTATCATCTGAAATATTTTCTTTCAATAGCATCTGCACTAAGTTGCCAGGAGACTTTTCTGTGGGAAGGTTTTGAAAGGTCTTTAATTGAAATAAAACTTTATATTTTTATATATTCTTAATGTTACTTGAAGTTTGTATATTTTATTTACATTTTTAATTTTTTTGACATCACAGTGTCTCTGATGTTGCCATACAATGTTATTAAGTTTTATAAAATCAGTCATAGTGTTTCTTTTCTTTCTTGATGTTGATTATTTGTGCCTTCTCCGTTTTTCTCTTGCCTTAAATATTTGTCAGTTTAAATAATACTTGCAAAACACCAGTACTTTTGAGTATATGGATCCTCTCTATTGCATGATTATTTTCTATATTAATCATGTTTGCTACTATCTTTGTTATTTTCTTTCCTTTAGATATTTTTGGGTTTATTGGCTGTTTTTTTTAATATCTGGAAATGGAGGCTCAGGTAGTTGGTTTTTAGAGTTCCTTTTCTTTTCTAATGTGTGTGTGTATATGTGTATATATATCTAGATTTACATCTAGATCTAGATAGATATAAATATAGATATAGAAATAGATATAGATAGATATAGATATAGATGATATAGATAGATAGATATAGATATAGATATAGATATAGATGATATAGATATAGATATAGATAGATATAGATATAGATATATAAATAGATATATAGATATATATAGATAGAATTACAAATTTAAGTATACCTTTAGCTGAATCTGAAATTCATATATATCATTTTCCATTGGCATCCATTTGAGAATATTTTCTAATTATCACTATAAATTTTTTAAAGCCTGTGATGCCACGATATCATGGAGGTGGTGAGTTTTACCTCATTGAAACTCATAAATTTAGGAGCCCTGGATGTTTGAATACATCATTTAAAAGAAATATTTATTGTCACAAATGGCACTATTTCATTTGTTCTTATGACTGAGTAATATTCCATTGTATATATGTGCCACAGCTTCTTTATCCAATCATCTATTATAGGACATTTCAGTTGTTTCCATGTCCCGGCCACCATGAATAATGCTGATGAACGTTGGTGTGTAAATATCTTTTGGGATATGTGCTTTCAAGTCTTTGGGGTAAATACCCAGTATAGGGATTGCTGGATCATATGGTAGATCAATTTTTAGTTTCTGGAAGAACCTCCATAGTATTTTCCATGATGGCTGTACCAATTTGCAGTCTCACCAACAGTGTCTGAGGGTTCTTATTCTTCCCATCCTCTCCAACACTTGTTATTACTTGTCCTGTGGACAACAGCTATTCTAACAGATGTGAGATGGTATCTCATTGTGGTTTTGATTTGCATTTCCCTAAAAGCTGGCAATGATGAACATCTTTTCATATGTTTTTTGGCCATTTTTATGTCCTCTAGGGAGATGTGTCTGTTCAGATCCTCTGCATGGATGGACCTTGATATAATCATGCTAAACGAAGTAAGAAAAAAGTTGAAAACCACATGATATCACTTATATGTGGAATGTAAACCTAAAAGCAACAAGTGAACAAGACAAACAATCAGAAACTTATGGACCTGAACAATAGACTGGTGGTTGCCAGAGGGTAAGGAGAAGGGGGAGAGGGGAGGTAGATGAGGTAAAAGGGGTCAAATGTATGGAGACATTAAAGAATTAAAAATAAATTAATTTACAAAAGAAACTACAAAAAATAAAAATAAATGAAACATTTATGAAAGTTCCTCTTTTCCTTTGTTCTTTCAAATCTAGGACTTCTGTCTGGTATCAAACTTTTCTATCCTGGAGAAGTAGACTATATCTCATTGCAAGGATATTTAAAGTGATAAAAGTTTTGGGAGTGGGACACAAGGAAAATTAAAACAGAAAATGCACATAAACACTGTGTAAATCTGAAACTGATTTTTTATTGCTAATAAGGTGATTAATAACCTGATGGTGTTAAGTCATGGGTGCTGATTGCTGGGTCTGTCTCAGGCATAAGCCAAGAAAGCTTGATTTTAGATATAAGAGGCTTGATTTTAGATATAAGGGGCAGGTTTCCATGGCTAGAGGGGAATGAATAATGTTAATTCTAGAGGCAGGCTTCACAGTGGACCCAGATTTTTGGTTAGGAAACTGGGTGGAAGATGATACCATTTATTTAATAGAATAACAAAAGAACAAAGGCAAGTTTAGGGAATAAAATGTAGAATTATTTTTGAGCATTTTGAACTTAAGATCCCTATAAACTATCCACATGAAGATGTCCAGTAAAAGAGAGATAGATGGATCTGAGGTTCAGAAGAGAGATCAGGGATGAAGATCTACATTTGGCAATAACTGAAGTCATGAGAACGGATGAAAAGGGTGATGGCAACTATGATGAAAGGTTTTGTCTGCATGTAATATATTTAATTACTAAATGACAATAGTTCCTCTAAACTGATGTTGCCATTTTTTGAAGAAAATTTAAAAAGGCAATGAAATTGAAACACTGAAAAGTATCCAGTATCTGAGGAACCATAATAAAATGAATAAAGCAGGGGAAAAAAGATGCAAGTGCATATTCAAAAGAAAAGGAACTATGACATAGCAAAATGAGTTATCAAAGTATCAGATACTGCAGAAAAATCAAAGTAGAACTGAAAAGGATCTATTGGGTTTGTGTGTGTGTGTGCATGTGTGTGTGTGTGTGCATGTATATATACACACACTTTTAATCTAATCAAGAACAATTCCACTGGCTTAGACTAGGAAACAATCTATATTACACATTGTTAAAGAGAAATGAGGGTGAGAAATGAAGGGAAGTTTATATAGACACTTTTTATAAATGTTGAAAAGGGGAAGGAATAGAGTGCTATTGATAGAAGAAATTGTAGAATTGAGGTGGTTTTCTGTGTGTTATGTCTCTTTAAATGTTCAGAATGAGAGAGATTTAAGGGTGTTGTAATACCAATAGGAAAGTGCCCGTAGAGAATGTAGACAATGTTGTGGGGAGTACTAAGGTTAGCTAATTGAGAAGGGAGTTTGAGGAAGTGAGAGGATGCAATCTAAAACAGCAGTAGTGGGGTTAGCTTTTAATAGGACAAGTATTAGGACCTTCTTCCCCTACTGCCAGGAAGTGGAGAGAAGGTGATGTGATTAGATTTTAGTTCATAGGCTGAGAGGCAACTTTTTAGAGTTTCTGTGTGATAGTTTTTCTATAGTTTTATTGAAAGAGCCAGCAAGATTAGCTAATGTGTATGAGACTAGAGCAGTAGAACAGAGAATTTAAGGAAAAGGTTTGAAATAACCCTGTGTAAAATTGGAGAGTGAAATACTTAGGGGGAAATAGAGCATTTGTCAAGGAGCACTGAGAGTCTGGTTTAGTTTTGATGACTTCTTTAGTGGCACCAAACTACTAAAGGAAATCGGTTTACGTGATTCATTTCAGCATTACTCAGCAGCTTTGGTGTAAGAATGAAGAGAGTGAAGTGTTGTCTTAATTTCAAGGTTGGGATTTTACCAGATAGGAAATTAGGGACCTGGAATTGAAGATATCAATGAGAATAGTAAAGCGATGGACCAGAGACTTAGGCTAAATGGAAAGAGAATAAAGATAGGAGGAAGAAGTTTTTATATAGGAAAAAACAGAGGAGACAAAAATTTAGAAGTCCAGATGAGGTCAAAGACCAGGTAAAATAGGAATCTTTGAGTTAGAAAGCTGGAAAAGTGGATATTTTATTTTTAAGTATATTTTTTCAATTAATTTGTTTTACAGGTAGAACAATTCTGCTTGATATCAACATCCAGGCTTGGAGGGAGTGGCTGAAATAGAATGGAGTCTAGAGCCATTTACTTTAAGGGAGACAAGAAGCTTTGCATTAAGGTGTTGGATAGGTTATCTACCTGGGTACTTAATATCTCAAGATGGTGGCAGGCCTTGTAATGAAGTGGAAGTTTTGATCTAGTTCTTAATACTTCAGTGAATGATGGAAGGTGACAAAGAGGTTGGAAGTCGACTGCAGTTAGGATATGAGAAGGTAATCCTGGTGAGGGTAGAGGAATAATGACAGGGAGGCAGGAATTTGGACTGAAGCTGTTGCCAACCCTCTCTCAAATCTGGGTACTTGAGTTATGGTACCTTGAGCAACCACCATTTGAGAGAGGAGAGAAAAAGGTCTTTTTAGAAGGAAAAGTTAGTTTTAGGTTAACAGAGATAGTTGGAAGAATCTAAAGCTGAAGGAAAGATAATTATTATGTATCAAGAGGACAAGATGGAAAGGGATCAGAGGATGAGGTTGTGTGCAGGAGTTGGACTCATGGAAGAAGGGAAAATACACAATAAAGATGGTAACCGAGGCTGACATGCATAGGAGTGTGTATTTCTTTAAGTATCAGAGCTGTTTGCCTATGGCAAAAAGCAGAGGGTGCCTCAGTGTCAATGTCTGTAAAGATGTTTTTCATATGATAAAAAGGCCTCATCCTCCTATAGTCTTGCACTTTGGCTCATGAGGAGCACATTCTATCTGAGCATGCCATACCTGCAGAATGGTTACAATCCCCGTAGATCCACAATTAACAAGAACCTGTACTCTTTAGATGAGCATCTTTCCAGGGACTTTTTCTCACCAATATGTGTCTGTCACACATGTAGGACTAGACAAACATCAAGCTTTTGGTAATAAACCAAAGAAGAAATGTATGTCTCTCAGAGAGAGACCTCTTTAGAGATAGAAAGGGCTCATTCTTCCACCAACAGGACCAACTTGGAAACTCACCATACAGGTGAGATGGGCCTCAGTTCTCTTCTCTGATTTATGGGGACTGAAGAACTAATCTTCAACGCTCTTGTGGCTTTCTCTACCCAGAGGTAATCTGTTTGAAAAGTGTCAGGCAGAGGGTGAAATTTGTCCAGTTCCCATATTGGGCAGGGTCAGCCCAGCTCTGGTAGTCTACAGGTAGGACCCTGAAACCCACCAGAGGTGAGTCTGGGGTGAGCCCTAGTTAAACTAACCCCTCAGCACATGCACCTTGCCTGCAGGCTGTGGCCCTCCTCCTGCTGTTTGGGCTCCTGCTGCATTGGTCATTCTAAGTTGGGTTTGAAGACAGACCTCCTTCATGCTGTCTGATGACTTTCTCTCTGTCACCAAAGGGTGCCTTGTCTTCCAAGCAGCTGGTCTTCTCATGTACATGACAAATTGAGTCAAAGTACATTTTACCACTAAGGGGTGCCTTTTCTACTAAAATAGGCTTAAAGGCAACTCTAGTTTCTCCAATTTTTGTAGCAAGAGTTTATAGTGTACAATTTACTTGTTTAAACATTTTCTTTTCCGCTTACTATCTACTTATTCATTCTCCTTAGGCTGCTAATTAAAGAGGGTGTTGAGGTCTAAGGCGAATTTAGATCTCTGGACTCCCAATTACTGTGGTATTTTAAGTGAATCAGCTCACTTCTCAAAGCCTTAGTTTCCTCACCTATACAACTATTCATCTTCTAGGGGTGTCATGAGAACCTTCTTAATGTAATCCACAGAGTAGGTTCTCAGTTTGTGTTGGTTTCCAATGCTGTCCTAATACCCAGTAATTTGAAATATCCCTACTCTAACTTTCTCTCTTAGGGAACCTCTTACTAAAGCAGAAAATTTACACAGCAAAGTTTTGCTGCTAGTTTTTGTGAATTTATTGGCAACTACTATTCGTAGGGAACACACGATAGGCCTTCTAGATACTTTACATTCTTTCTCATGCATTAGGCATAATTGTCTCCAATTTATAGAGAAAGCTGAGATCTCCATTGGTTAAATATAGGTACCCTTTAAGTGTTGGTAGAGCTGAGATTCAAACTCAGACTCTTGAGATACAGAGCCTTAGATTTTTTTTCCTATAGAGTCGAACTGTTGTTCTACTTAGTGTTTCTTGCCTACTAATTTCTGAATTGCTCTAAGTATGTCATTCCTTATGCTAGATATCCAGATGTGAGATACTTTCTGTCAAAACTATGTGGTCTTTAAGCTATGTTTATACCATCAAGATTAGACACAAGACTGCTCTTTAAGATAGACTGCTGACTGCTTCCCTTATATCTGCTTTCTTATGAAGTTTTGATAATTAAAATTTAAGTTCTGTTTGTCCAAAAATTTTGAACATATTTAAAGTTTTAAGGGTCATTTAAACATGACTGGATTTTATTTTATTTTATATTTTATTTTATTTTAATTATTATTATTATTTGGGGGGATAAGACTTTAAACACCACTATCATGTGAGTTCTCTAGTACCATATCTTTATCTTGTTGATTGTTAAGTGCAGCTCCCCTGGTACCAGTAAATCACTCTGGTGGCTTACACTGTCACAGAGAAAAAGCATGTCTCCCAGGGGAAGGACCGAAATAGGGATCTTGGTAGGGCCCACTTTTGGGCTGCAGCCTGTCTTTGGATTCAGACCTCTCTCATCAGGGATGCTCAGGGGCTGATAGCTCCCTGCTTTCTCATCCTATTTCTTTTTTTCTTCCCCAAAATCTTTGGGGATAATAATCTTGTATAGCTGACTTCCTTCCAAAAGGCAGATGGTTCCTGAGATCTGAACAAAGGTCTGGCCATGGCCCTAGGTATGAGTTTGGAAGAGATACTGACTGCATACCCTACCTTATGAAATCTTGAAATATGACTAATGCAAATGAGGAACTAAAGTTTTAATTAAATTTAGGTGTGTTATAATTGTGAAATACATACTGATTTCAAAGACTTTAATATAAAAAGAATGTAAAATATTTTATCAATAATTTTTATATTGATTTCATGTTAAAATGATACTTTGAATATATTAGGTTAAATAAAATATATTAGGTTAGTAAAACAATTAAACTTTATTTTTACATTTTAAAATGTGGCTAGCAAGACATTCATAATTATATGTGTATATAGCACTGTATTTCTATTAAAAATACTGTTCTAGAACAAATAACAATTAATAAATAATTTATTAACATATATAATTAATTATAACCAATTAGAAAATATAAAGATCATGGAATTCTAACTTAATTTCACTGAGAATAAGATATGTCAGACTAACATTTTCTTCTTTAACACGGTAACTGGGCCAATAAATCAAGGGAATTGAGAGCTCTAGTGTGTCTAAATTTTAGTAAGGAATTTGAATTTTTCTTAAAGATGAGTACATGGATGGAGTACAAACTAGCTGAAAACTCACAGAACTGAATAATGAATTTATTCAAACTCAGAACAGATTTCTGAACTCACCAGACTGAATTCTCTGGAGATCTATCTTTTCAGTGAATATTTTAATGAAGATGTAGACCATTGCTTTCTTATTGTATATAACAAAACTGGGAGATAAAGTAATAGATAAGAAAATCAGGATCCCAAGAAAACTTGAGCAATGACTTGAAATTTCTAAGAAAATAATTAGGAATAAAAATACTGTTTTTCATGCTAAATTATCAACTGTGCAAGTAGAGAATAGAAACAGAATGACTTAAGAGCTATTGCACATGAAAATCAGAGATTTAAGATGACCACAAATTTAATATGAATCAGTATATTTGAAACACAATTAGTGGAGGGTAATAGGAGGTTCAGAAAAGCTATATGTGTAATATATTTTTGGGCTGGGATCATAGAGTTTCAAAAGTACGTTTGCCACCAGATGTGACCATTTAAGGAGATATATTTCAGAAATCACTGTGATGTTTGTTTCTAGACAAAGAGAACAGACATGTGGATTCTTAATGTTTTGACATAGATAGTCCTCTAAAGGAAGAATTAAAGGAACTGAGAATTTTGATCTGAAACAAGACTATTCAGAGAACGTGATTTTTTTTTTCTTTAAATTTTGAAGGTTATAATATGAAAGAGAAATTTCTCTTGACTTGCTGTCTCTAAAAACTGGAGTTGGGAGCTGTGGATGAAAACTCAGGGAGCCCATTTTCTGTTCCATGGCTGAGAATTTCTGTTAAGCATTAAGAGCAATATGATTTGAATCAGAATATTTGGCCTCCAGTCCCAGCTCTATCATTTGCTAGAAAGCTAACTTTGGGAAAATCATTTCAGTTTTGTATGAACCAATTTTCTCTCTTAAAAATTATTATTGATGTTTTCTTTCTTTTTTGGGGGGAGGGAGGTTGTTTAGATATGAGTTTATATAAAAGAAAAACAAAGATACTTTATAAACTATAAAGCAACTGTACATGTGTTTCTTTTATCACAGTTAGGTAGTCCTTGTTGGGGGTGTTTTAGGAGTTTTAAGCACAGTCCATTTAATTGAAATTAAATGGTTACATTTAATTTAAAATGTAAGACCTTTCTACCCTAAGACTCAATGAATTGTTGTTTCTTTGAGATTTAAGGCCCGGCATTTTGCCTTGCAAGTCATGAATGAGATAAAGAGACTAGGTAATTCCATTTAGTAGCAGTTTGGGATATGTTGAGGAGGGTGTGGATTTTTTTACATTTCTTTGAAGAGTTTCTTGCTCCAACCAAATGCTTCAGGGAAGTCTCTCTATTGTATAGAATGTGTATTTTTTAGACTGGGCCACAGTCCTGGAGGTGCTCTGGCTTCATGCCAATCGTAAAGACCAGAAGTGTGAGTGGGAGCTTCTGGAAAGGAAAGCTGTATCCTGGATTCACATGCATGCAGGTAGGAGCACAATTTTAGGACCCCACTGCCTTCTTTCCTTAGGAAGCAAGACATCTTCCCAGACACTGAGCCACCAGGCCTGAGAGAGGATGGCCAAGAGAGAAACCCCATACTCCTCTCCTCCAACCATCTGGGTCCAGACCTTTTCTGATCTTTCACTTAGTTCTTTTCTTGGCAGGATGAGGGTATGATCTTAAATTGGAGGAGGTGGAGAGATGTGTAAAGAGGAAAAAAAACATGAATAGGGAGTGTGAAGTGTGTGAAGGACATGAAGTGGCATTTATTTTTACTCTGTCAGTACCACACTGAGTATGAGACTGGACTTGGAGTACTTACTCCCTTACTCCTTGAGTGTTCCTTATCTCACTGCTGCTGAGTATTTCTGGGACCAGAGAATATTAAAGGAAATTTGGGCAATGTGAAGGGGGAAAGTCAGAGATATTGAAGAAAGATAAAACCAGAACTTGTGGGGGGAGATGATCAGGGAGGTTTAGGGGAGACTGAGAGAGAAGTATTTACTCTCATTGCTGTCCCTCAGCTCTAATGCTTGTTTTCCCCTTCTAACAGGTTCTGTCATGCGTGTGCTTATGAAAGCTGTGATTAGTTTCCTGAAATCATCTGAGGATCCTGCCATTTTGTCCTCTGAGGATACCATCTAGAAAAACAAGTGCAACTTCTATGCTACCGACCTTTCTTTTAGCCTTTCTTCTGCTGTAATATGTTGTATTTTATACCTATCCTATCGGTTTCTTGTCATAAAAGTAAAGGCTGCCCACCCACCTTGCTTCAGTGTTCCAGGTTCCCTTTGGATAGAATTTTTCTTTAACCGCATGTGCCCTCAGTCAAGTGTCAGTAATCCCAGAATCTGTTCCCTTCCTTGGAGTTCAAAGGATTCTTAGGCAGTAGTAAAGTTCCTTCCAAGTTTTCTAGAGTGTCACCATGAGAACAAATGACATGAATTCCAGATTAAAAGTTGCTGTGTTGATATTAGGGAATGTCTGAATTAGAGAACTCTCTGTATTATTTTTTTTTCTATTTGCTTTTGATTTTATGTACTCATGAGAACCAGGCTGGTGAGCTATACAGTTTTCTATTCTTCAGATAAAATGGAGGAGAGGTTGAAAGCCAACATCATGATTGATATTACCTCCAGATGACAAAGAGAGAGACTCAAGTGATCCCCTGTGAGCCTTGGCACTGTTGGGGACCTTCCTGATTGATTCTGCTTGGGTTTTGCTAGCCCATACTGCATGCCTTCTCTCTCACTGCCTAAGGGACTTGGGTTGAAGTCAGACCTTTCTCCTTAATTAGGAAACATCTTATAGTACAAGGGTGTTGTTGGAATCCTTAGTCCTAGCCTGAACCTGTTAGGCCTCTAATTCAGGCTGTGATCTAGGATAATAAAGGAAAATGTGGTTTTAAAGGCAGCTTTGCCTGAGACTTTAAGCTAGATCATTCACCCCATGAGAAAAAGAGGAGCACCCTTTGATTTTTTCTAACCCTCAAGTTTCATATACTCTATCCCAGTAGAAACAACCCTATTTACTGTTTTGTCCCCTAAAATACTGATGTATCCATATTAAAGTGACTCACTCGACTCTACACTTTGTTGCATCGATCTTTTAAAAATTTGTTCACTGAACCTGCATTGTTTTTATTATCTTTTATTTTCCCTCAACTTTTTGGATGTCTCTAGTGTTCATTCTGTGTCGTGTCCCCATATCTTGGGTTGTAGGCTGATTTCCTATCTTGCATGAAGCAAGTAAAGGGCACTGGGCAGAAAAGTATTAGAATCCTAACCATACAATTAAATAGTTAAGTAATAATACATAAACAGTTTAACCCCTTAAGAGTTTAGTTTTCCCATCTGTAAAACTAAATGATTAAATTAGACATCTGTTATCACTTTCACCTTGAATACTTAAGAATTCTGAGCAGGACCTCAATATCCATTCAGTAAGGTGATGGATGGCCTAGACCCAAGTTCCATTAAACTTACAAGTGAACTGGCATTAGGAAGTGAACTGGCATTTGCTTGAGATGCATAGTAGAGACTGGTCTCTCAGGACTTTCTTCCAAGGTTGTTTGCGGCTGAATATGACTTGTGGAGGCCTGGGCATCACCTGAAAGCTTGTTACAAATGCAGGCTTTTAGGAAACCACAAAATCTGTTGTATCAAAGTTTTCCTTTTAACAAAGGTCTCCAGGCAATTCATATGCACATTAAAGTTTGATAAGTTAAGATTTAGCCTTTTTATGAAAGATGATTGTATCAAAGTCAGCCATATAGATATAATGACAGAAGAGACAGATTCCTAAGGGCCATGAAATGTGTAGAACTACCTTCATCCCAGAAAAAAAAAATGGCTCTTTATTATGTAGAACATGTATTATTCATTTATTGTTCACTTCCCCTTTTTCTCACTCTTCATCATCCAGACTAGGCTAGGGTTTAGGGACTTCAAAAGCAAAACAAACAAACAAACAAACAAACAAAAAAATAAATAATTTTAAAAAACCAATAAAACAGTCTTTTTTTATATAATGCAGATTCAACTGCAGTTTTCTGTTACAGTTGACATTCAATATTGTATTAGTTTCAGATATACAGCATAGTGGTTAGGCATATAATTTATAAAGTGATCCTTCCAATAAGTCTTATATCCACCTAGCACCATGCCATATGGTTTCACTTATGTGGAATCTAAAGAACAAAATTAATGAACAAACAAAATAGAAACAGACTCATAGACACAGAGATGAACTACAGTTTTAAAGTAGTACGATTTTCATGTTGAGCTCTCATTCTATGAATGTACCACTGTAATTTCTCAAATCATCATCAACAAGCACATTCATTTAAGCCCAGTTTCAGGATTAGTGCTTTATGTTTTGAGAAAATATAAAACACCATCTGTTTTCAGGAACTGATGGTCTGGGCAAGGAGCCCAGGAGGGAAACTGTTTTCATGTCTCATTGGTTGCCCTCAGCCTGCAGTTATTTCCTGGCCACTGCAGTTGGCCACAAGAAGGATGGCAGATAGCATTGCCTCAAGATTCTCCCTTTCAGACTGAGGCCAGTCTCTCTTTCTAAAAAATATGTTTTATTCTTATATTTATTACTTTGCTTCCACCACACCTCTTCCAAAAACACCATTAAATTGTCAGGAAGAGAAGATATTTATATCCGAAAAAAATAAAGAAAAAAAAAATAACAGCTTAATAAATTTATCCCCCAGTAAGCAACCATTATTCTACTTTCTTTCATTTCTGTCTCAGTCCAATTCTCCCTCCCTGAGTTTTTACAGATAAGAATTAAACTTTTGCTTGTCTATTCACTGGAGACTCTGACCCTGCCAACAAACAATAAAGCACCTGTCACTGAACAAAGAGTGCTTAGACTTAGTTTTGCTACTTATAACCAGAAAATTTTGCCGAATAATTATCTGAGAAAATAGATGTTGCTGGAATATCACAAGCAAAGGCTTTAAGTTGTAAAAGGGAACCAAAAAAAGGAGCAGCATTGCAGGTGATCTTACGTTAGAATTGGAGCTCTTCTACCATAAATTCCTGGAGTAGAGAAAAAGGATCTTAATGAGTGGGCTATTGTCTTCTCTGATTAAAGCAAGGATGATCCAAGTATAAGGCAAATTTCTCTACAAGTATACCATAGAAAAAGAGCTTGAGCTTCCTGGAACTCATTTTTTATGAAACGGGTCTGAGCTGAACAACTCTCTCTCTCTCTTTCTCTGTCTCTCTCTGTCTCTCTCTCTGTTTCTGTCTCTCTCTGTATTTCTGTTTCTGTTTCTGTCTCTGTCTCTGCCTCTGTCTCTGTCTCTGTCTCTCTTTC
Organism: Cynopterus sphinx; assembly: GCA_030015415.1. Classification (NCBI taxonomy): domain Eukaryota; kingdom Metazoa; phylum Chordata; class Mammalia; order Chiroptera; family Pteropodidae; genus Cynopterus; species Cynopterus sphinx. Next base: position 33,957,098 of record CM057390.1, on the reverse strand, counting down.
CAGTTTAAGGACATAATCTTGTTAGGGAACACAAGGTAAATATAGTAAGACCTAAGGGTATGTATAACACTTCTTCAAATCTCTGACATGAATCTATTAATTATTTTCCTTTCATTCAGGGACAGTTATTTTCTGTATGGAGTTATATTAGGAAGCAGTGATGATGTAATGGAAAGGAACTAAGCTTGGGAATGCCCAAGCTCTTCTGTCTAACTTTAGAAAAGTCACAATTCCTCTGAGTTCCAACGCCCTTTTTCATAAAACGGAGTTAATAAGAATCACCATATGTGGTTCTTGAGAGAATTAATTAAAACAACATAAAAAAGTGTATTGGACAACTTGAACAATGCAAATGTAAGGTGATCTTAGTTATGAAAGGGTATTTAAAAATCAGAATTAGTTATCTTATTTTTGTGACAGAAGGAGGAGTCACGTTATCTCAAATTTGATATATAGCTCTACATTTCATCAACTCTAATATGTCAGTTAAGTTGAGTTAAGTTGTTTAAATTCATTGGGACTAACTACGTCACTAAAAATGAGGAAAATAATACTATCTGCCTAATAGATTTCTAGTGAAAATCAAGAGTCAACACACATAGAGCACCCAGCACAGTTCTGGTATATAGCAAATGTACAATAAGTGTGATTTTTAAAGCTGTGGTCTTTTCACTGAGACATCCCAGTAGGCCATTCCCATTTTTGAGACCCTGTCTGAGCAGCATCTTGCTTCTCTCTGTGACATGTGTTTCTCCTCTTTTAAAAATGTTTTACAATAGTTTTGAGATTATAATCATTGCTTCAGTAATCACTATGGTTATATTCATGATTTCTTTTGCATAGGATTTAGTTGAATTATCACCATTAAAGTTTCACTTTTATTGTGCTAAGTCAGTGTCACTAAAAAGTTTTACAGTATAAATAAAATCAAATAATTTCAGAATTAGTAAGAACTTTAAATCAAGTTGTTTATTGAAATTGAGAATATTTTCTGTGGCTTACCTGAAAAATGATTCTCTTACTACATTCTTTGACATTTCCAGTGACAAGGAGGTAACTACCTCACAATGTTGCTTATTTTATTGATGTACATTTAGATGTACATCTAGTAATCAAACACCTTCTATCTGAATTGAAAATAAATATTTCTACCACATCTGCCCACAATTCCTGAGTCACCACATGGAACATCAATTACCAAGCCTCTTTACCAGCCCTGCAAATATTTGAAGACCATATCATGTCTCTGCTTAAAGAAAGAAAAACCCAGTCTCTAGAATTTATAAGATAGTGCTTAAAAGCATTGACCTTGAAATTCAAGAGTTTCAGTTAAGTCACTTCCTAGTTGTGTAATCTTCAAGCTATTTAATCTGTTTTTCAGGTTTTTTTTTTTTTTGTCAAATAATGTCACCTACTTTATAAAGTTTCCTTTTGAAATTAAATGTAATAATTTTATAATTTATCATAATATTTAGCACATGGTAAGTTCTTACACTGAATTATTAACTAAATATTAGCTATTTAGCCAATAATTTTTTGAGATGGATTATAAGCTCTTTATTCTATGAATGTGTCTAGTATGTGACTATTTCTCTTTAAGAATAATGACTTGAAAGGCACATAATAATAGTTGACACATAACAAATAATTATTAACTGATTAGATTTCTGTTTTGAATGCTGATATTTATAAGAAATAACTATATAGTTACATGAATTTATAGATATTTTCAAAAGCAATGAGATAAATTATATTTCATAAGCAGAGGCTTAAAAGATGTAAAAAAATGAAAAAAGAGTAGTGTTGCAGGTGATGTGAGGTTAGGATTGGAGCTCGAACTACCATGCAAACAGTCTTGGAGGATCATAGATATTTCCCACTTTATAGCTTCCCTTCCTGATGATCTCATTACTATTGTTTCATGGTGGCATGATAAATTAAGTTGACAAACTAATTGCTCCCTCAGAGTCATCAGTGAGTCTAAAGTAGGGCTTAAGAAGGTCAGAAAAATCTTCCAAGGGGGTAATCTAGGGAAAGCAAGTGTGTACCAGTCTTGATTATATAAACCCTGTGAGACTTAATTCTTTATAATTAGGAGAACTGAAGCAACTTTGGCTAGAGGACTCTGTGCTCTACTAAAAACAGTAGTAGCTCTTACTAAAACACTTTGGAAAACCTGACTGTAAGTATTTAAACTGCTGCTCGTGTCTCACTGTTATCCTGTTCCTCATACACTAATGAGTCCACACACAGGAACCTTCCCAGTTCTTGCAGATTTTTTTTTTCTGAAATAGACCTAAAAATAGAATAAAATTATATAACCATGTATTATCATGATGTCTGATAATAGCCAAGGACCAAAGACTTCTGAGAGCCTTTGCTGACCAGGAAGAGATGATCCAGAGCTCAGAAATTTGCATGGCTCAGAGATACTATTCCGGTATGGCTAGAATTAGTAACAAGCAGCAGGTTGTCAGCAGCATTTCTCCCCCAGAATATTACTGTTTCTTTGCCAACTTCACTTTTGCTCAGTTCTAGGGCTCCACGTGAGTTACTCATTTTGGCTTGGTCATTCTTTTTAAATACGTTTTTCAGTGGCACTTGCCACAGTTTATAATTGGAATGCCATAATAATGTGGTTTAAAACTTAAAAGCTCCTATATTGGAGTTGATATTAAGGTATAGTGTCAAAGGTATGGGATCAGACTGTTTGATTTCTAAAACTAAATTAGATATTCCTAAGGTGTGCTCTGAAGTCAAGACTGAAAATGACCAGGAAAAAGTAAAACAAAAACACTTTTCCTGCCTTAGTAGAAGATGATGATGCGAACTCATCCAGAAAGGTGTCATTGCTTAGCAGTGGAATAGGCTGTCTTAAAAAGCAGAGGCAGAGAGCAGTTTCCTAATGACTGAGAGCATTGACAATGGCATGAAACAGGTTTTAGTCTTAGTTCTGTCACATACTAGCTCTGTAAATCTGGGCAATTTGCTTCTTTTTTCTAAGCTTCAGTTTCCTGCTCTATAGGTGGCAATCATCATTTCCATCTATAGGGTTATTTTTTAAAAAATAAATCATATGTTTAAAGCGTTAAGCTCAGTCCTTGGAACACAGTAAAGATTCATTAAATGGCATGTGTATATCTATGACCTACTTTATTTATTTATTTATCTATCTATCTATTTATTTATTTATTTACATTAGCTATGAAAGTTTTTTTGTCTTTCTGCTCTATGGGTCACTGTATTTCTTTCTTCATCACATGAATTTTATGCTTTTCTTTTGCTTAACACAGAGTTGCTTCAAATCCATTTAGAAAATGCTAAAAGAACCAGAATAACCAGAGGCATCATCTCCTGATAGAGTTGGGGTTACTAGACCTCCCAAATCTGGAAAAAATGTAATCTGAAGAGGATATGATCTAAATCTATTCAATAATATTATCTAATACAACATATTTGCAAATAATACCAGCATTAAAGGAAGGTACTTAAAGAACTAAGTTGAAGACACAAAATAAATGAACACTTTTCATTAGGATTTATGTTTTTGCTCTATATTTTTACAGACATTTCATAAACTTTACTTTGGTACCAGGGTATTTTTGTTGTTGATGTTGTTGTTATAGTAATTATAATTTTCATTTTGTAGAGGATGAGTCTATGTCTATGAAAAATGTTGTATAAATTGTTTTAACTAGTATAGCTAATAAATGGCAAAACCAGGATTTAACTTAAATGTTTTGATTTCTAATGCAATTTCTTTTCCTGGCATTTTTCAAAAGGTAGTAAATAGTGAGAGTTTGTTACTCAAAGATATTGTGAGATTTCAAAATATAAATATGCCTAAAGAAAGTAAATCCATAAATTAAACAACTGAAAAAGGTCTCTCAACATGAGAATGTTTTGAATATATATTTAAACTTCTGATTTTGTTGTAGAGGACAGCCATCTGTTTCCACAAACATTCTTTATGGAAGTTGAGTAGACCGTGGCTCTGAAATAAGTGTTTCTTATTACCCGAAATTTTTATATAGATTGTGCCATTAATAAGAAGGCTGGTCGTTGCTTGTTAAAAGCACAGCAAAACCACTCATCAGCAAAAAGCTTGATAATCTGACATTGGTGTTCAGATTTTTGTGTCTTGAGTTCCTTTTCAAGGTCTGACTTTCTCACAGCTATGGGAAATGTCTCAGTGGTGATCGAGTTATCCTCCCACACACAGAGGATCTGGAGACCACACTCTTTGTCCTGTTTTTGATATTATACATCTTCACCCTTATGTGAAACCTTCTCATTTTACTGGCAATTGCCTCTTCCACTTGACTTCATACTCCCATGTACTTCTTCCTGTGTAAACTGTGTGTGAAATATTTTTTTCCTTTGTGAGTTCTCCCAAGAAGTTCTTCTACCTCTCAGAGAAAAGCTGAGCTATCTCCTATGCAGGCTGTACATCCCAGCTCTTCTTCTACCATTTCCTGGGCTGTACTGATTGTTTGCTGCACACAGTGATGACCCATGACCACTTTATTGCCATATGTTACCTTCTACGCTATACAATAATTATGAGCCACAGAGTGTATGCCATTTTAGCCCTGGGAACCTCATTTTTTGGCTGTATCCAGGACACCTTTCCAATAACTCTCACATTTCAATTGCCCTAGTGTGGCCCCAATGAATTAGACTATTTCTTCTGTGATATTCCAGTGATGCTGAAGCTCGCTTGTGGAGACGGTGGGGTTCGTCAGTGTGGGCCTCATGCCCTTCAACTGCTTCCTTCTCATCCTTACTTACTAGAGTCTCATTGTTTACTCCATCCTGCAGATTTGCTCTGTGGAGGGCTGATGTCATGCCTTCTCCACCTGCAGTGCCCACGTCACTGCTGTTCTACTTCTCTATGCGCCAGTGGTCATCATCTACCTAACACCTACCCCAAGTCCCTGGTTGGATGCCACTGTTCAGATCCTAATAACCTAGTCTTCTCCATGCTGAATCCTTTGATCTACAGCCTCAGAAATAAGGAGGTAAAATCATCCCTGAGGAAAGTCTTATATCAACTGGGCTTCCTTCCGGAACAGTTGTAGAGAGAGAAGAGCAACTAACACATCAACTGTACTTCATAGCTTATAAGATATTTTGATTTGGTTTTCACAAATATTTTTTAATCTGAGAGTAAAGATATTACTATGATTATCTTCATTTTATAACGTGGGGGCAAAGATTCAAAGAGTTAAACTGATTTGTTGAAGAATACATGGGAGTGATGACAGAATAAAGAACCTGGGGCTGGTTTTCTGACTCTGGGACCTGTGCTTTCTTGAGGATATCATACTGGTGATGAGGTATTTGCCCAGGAGGCAGAACAATGGAAACCTTCTGCTTCACAATCTTTATTTTCTTCACCTTACATCTTCTTCTCTACTATTTTTTCCCTCACCCTGACACTTGGCTGCATTGACTGTCTCCTCAAATATCTGAATTGAATAAATCCTAATTTTATTGGTATAGATGTTGTTGGAAAAAAATGGAAGAGGTTCATTTCTATGGCTTTAAATATCCCCCTTAAGGAATATAAAGAAGTTGCATAAAGAGAAGGACTACTGTCTGGAACCTGAGGCAGATCTTTTATGAGTGAAGCAGAGGTACTGGTGTACTGAATCTCCTAAAAACCCTATCTGTTAGGCTTAGACCTGGAAGCAGGCCCTTACTGTACATTTATGACATGTAAATGAGAACGTGGAAAAGGCAGATGGGGGAATCCATGATGGGGTGACTGTGCTCTGATATCATGTTAAAAATCTGGTCTTGGCTTTGTATTGCTCAGTACAACTAGAAGACAATTCTGGGTCCAAGCTGCCATTGTTTTGTGTCTTTGGCTTCTCTGTTTAACTGAAAGGGTTTGACTTTTTCCCACATTCTTTAATAATTTTTTTGGCTGAAATATGCTAAGAATGAAAAAAAAGTGCTATTTTAATACAGTGATCTATTGTTTTCATGACTGAATTCATTAAGAATCTTATCACACTTGGGGCACATAGTTGCTATTAAGTTTATTCTAACAATGATGTACAGAGAGAAGGACACTGGGAAGAGGATGATAGAAAAGGAGGGGACAGAGGCATAAACCATTTTTTCTCCTGTCTATATTTCTCAGAATCAGAGAGCAGCCAAGGAACCTGCCAGACTAAATCAGCTCTGCTGTGTCTTTACTTCCAGCCACTGTGGTGAGCCAACACATGCTCGTGCTATGGAAACAAACTCTTGTCTAATCACTTCCCTAAATGCCTCCAAACACTCTTAGTACTGATTCCCTTGTTTCTCATTAAACAAGAGATTAAAGAAGAAGGTGAAAATACATTTCAAATTATTTCAAATTTGGTATATTTCTTCTCAAGCCTCTCTGAGTGCATGTAAAGGCCTCTTCTCATTCCTCAATTTCCTGGTTGTATCTGCTCACATGGTCAAAATAGAACAGTTTATAAGAATAAAAGATGTGATTCAATTTCCTTACCTTTTTGCTCATACAAATATTATTTGATGACTATTTTGTGCTAAGGGTGAGGAATGTAAAGATGAAGAAAACATGATCCTACTGGAAAGATCATAGTCTACTGGAGTAAATAAACAGATATGCAACCAACTGGAACATCCCATGATAAATAAGGGTTTAAAATACAGCAGAGAATGTGGAGTACATTTTTTCTGGGGCTGTAGAAGGCCCCCACAGAAGAGCTGTTGAAGGTTAAATGCTTTTTTTTTTCTCTTTTTTCCCACCTCAGTGAAGAATAACTGAGAAATGTTTTACAGAGAGAAGCAACATACTTTTCAATCTTTTGTTTTTGGGGAGTGGTAAAGATGAGAGATAATTTCTTGAGTGGGTATCTCAACTATTTGCCATCTATGAATGAATGTCCTTGTAGAAAAAAATAAAATTCATTTGACCTGTTTTCAGGCTTCTTCCTGCAGCTCAGCAATTTGTTCCTGAATTGGAGATATGCCTTGCACAAATGGTTCTATCTCTATCTTCTTAAGCAAATTGACCTCTCTGCTTATCTTGAGTTTTCTGAGAGATGTGGGCACACTCCTGTCTCTAGGTAGTGTCTGAGCTCTCTTTCCACCTAAGCAGGAGCCCAGAATGTCAGGCCCAGGTAGAGGTGTGGAGGCCCAGGTTGCGTTTGATAGTGGAACAAGACTTGTTCGTGTTCTAGAACTGAAAAAATTTGGAAGAAATAAAAGTCAATGGGAGATATCTCAAACCACTTAGATCATCTGTCTAGCAGAATATTTAATCCACAGGGGTGTACCATAGATAGAGACTCAAGTCCCCAATGCAAAGAAGCCAGAGAGCAAGAAGAGTGAAGCAGAGGTTCAAAATATGTTTTGAGCAAAGTGGTACAGAAGCAGCATTCCCTGAGACACAAAATTCAAACATGGTTTAAGTGTGGATCCAATTCCTGACCCCAGGTGGATTCTAGTTTCCTTAAAGGCTTCTCTGTTCACTCCAACACTTTGGGCAACATCCCTTTGTAGCTTTAATTGCTGTCTTTTTGCTCCTCCCTAAATTTGTTACATAACCAACACCTGTTCTGAATTCCACCTGTATTTTGTTTTGCCTACAGCTCCCAGAGAGAGAAACTATGGTGTGGGCATCTACAGTGGAAACCTGTGATATGGACATTGAAAGTGGAGCTGAGATGATGGCTGCTCACATGGCATTGGGTGATTGCAGACAGAAGTTTTCCAAGGAGTATTCACAGTAGATGCCTATTCTATTTATACCTTGCTGTCCCTGGCACCCTGCTGATTTGTTCTGAGTCAAATTAACTTAAATGAATGAATAACTAGTCAGAATTAATGATGTTTTGTATTTTTTTTCCTTCGAGAATATTGCCTTTACCTTTCCAAAAATACTTATTCAAGCTAAGAGGATAGAATAATTTCTATTTTGCTAGTTCACTTAGGGAAAGAGAAGTGATGATGCCCGTGACTATTGCAATGATAAGTCAGGAAGAAATAATCTATTATTTATCATCCTTTTATTTTATATTCCATTGTTTAAAAATACTATTTTCATTCTTGTTTTGATGATATTCTATGTGACATCAGAAAGCCATCTTTCATTGTCCAGCTGGATGCCTTTTTTTTTCTATTAGAGTTGATATTTAATATTATTTTATATTAGTTTCAACTGTACATCATAGTGGTTAGACATTTATATAATTTCCAAAGTGGTCCCCCTAATTAGTCTAGTACTCACTTGGAACTATATATGGTTACTATAGTATTCTTATTTCTTATACTGGACTTCACATCCCCATGACTATTTTGTAATTACCAATTTGTACTTCTTAATCCCTTCACCTTTTTCACCCAGACTCTCTACCTCCCTCCAATCTAGTAATCACCAGTTTGTTCTCTGTATCTGTGAGTCTGTTTTTGTTTTGTTTGTTTACTTGTTTTGTTCTTTAGATTCTGTATAAAGTAAAATCATATAATATTCATCTTTGTCTGACTTATTTTACTTAGCATAACATTCTCTAGGTCCATCCAAGTTGTTGCAAATGAAAAAATTTATTTTTTTTATTCTATTGAGGTATATGTACCACAACTTCATTCTCCAATCGTCTATTGATGGACACTTAGGTCGCTTCTATTTCTTGGCTATTGTAAATAGTGCTGCAGTGACCATAGGAGTGTATATATCTTTTTGAATTTGTGTTTTTTTTTTTTAGCTAAATACCCAGAAGTGTAGAATTGCTAGGTCATAGGGAGTTCTAATTCTAATTTTTTTTACTGTAGTCCATAGTGGCTGTACCAATCTGCAGTACCACCTACAGTGCACGAGGGTTCCCTTTTCTCCACATCTTTGCCAGCACTCGTTGATTTATTGATGATAGCCATTCTGACAGATGTGAAGTGATATATCATTGTGGTTTAATTTGTATTTTTTCAGATAATTAGTAACCTTGAGCATCTTTTCATATATTTATTGTCCATCTGTATGTCCTCTTTGGAAAAATGCTTATTCAGATCCTCTGCCCATTTTTCAATCAGATTGTTTGTTTCTTTAGTATTGAATTGTATGAGTTCTTTATAAATTTTGAATATTAACTCTTTATCAGATGTATCGCTGGCAAATATCTGCTCCCATTCAGTAGGTTGTATTTTTGTTTTGTTGATGGTTTCTTTTGCTGTTCAAATGCTTTTCAGTTCAAAGTAGTGTCATTTGTTAATTTTTCTTTTTTTCCCTTGCCTGATAATATATATCAGAAAACAATATGACTAGGTGCAATGTCAGAGAGTTTACTGCGTATGTTTTTTTTCTAGGAGTTTATGGTTTCAGGTTTTACATTTAAGTCTTTAATTCATTTTCTTCTATATGGTGTAAGAAGTTGGTTCAGTTTCATTGTTTTGAATGTATCAGTCCAGTTTTCCCAACACCATTTATTGAAGAGACTGTCATTACCCCATAGTATATTCTTGCCTCTTTTGTCATTGATTAAGTGACCCTATAGAAGAGGATTTATTTCTAGAATCTTTACTCTGTTTCTTTGGATGGCTTTTAAAAAGTGTTTTTATTAAAAAGTAAATAATTAGAAAATAATATTAATAAAAATATGTCAAGTATAAAGAGCTGTGTTACAGTGTTGTAATCAGTTGAGATTTATAGAGCATTTTCCATGTGCTAAGCACTATGCTAGGTCCTTTGCATTCTTACCTTATTTTTTTCTCATAATAACCCTATAAGGTAAGTGCTTCTAATATTATCATTATTTTACAGTTTAGAAAAATGAGATTGCAAGCTTGGGCACTTGTTTAAAATCACATAGGTAGTGCATGCTAGTTTGTCTTTTCTTCTGTTATGGGCTGAATTGTGTCCCCAAAATTCACATTGAACCCTAACCTCCAGTACCTCAGAATGTGACTGTCTTTGGATATGGGGTCTTTATAGTGTGATTAAATTAAAATGAGGTTGTTAGTGTAGAGGCTAATTCAATGTGCCTGATGTCATTATAAGAAGAGGAAATCTGGACACACAAAGAGACACCAGGGATGTACATGCAGAGAAATGGTCATATGAATGGGCAGCAAAAGGATGGCCATCTGCAAGCCACAGAGAGGCTGGAGAAGATCCTTCTCTTGTTCCACCAGTGAAAACCAACTTTGCTGACCCCTTGATCTTAAACTTTTAGCCTGCAGAACTGTGAGAAAATACATGTCTGTTGTTTAAGCCTCCCAGCTGGTAGTATTTTGTAATAACAGATTTATCAAATGAATATATATCCAAGCTGAGCTCTGCTTTAATGCTTTCATGTACAAATGTGTTTTTTGTGCTACTAATGATAGCATGTATTTTCTATGTGTATTCCTGTTATCATTGTTAAAAACTCAAAAATGGTCCTTTTTTCTCAAAGTGGGTAATAGAAAGCTCCATATAAGAAACATGTTTACAGAACTTTTCTTACCACTTATATAAAGATATATAAGCTTTCTCTAAGGAAATCATTAAGAGAACTTTTTAGTTAATTAATCTCAGAGGTACTCATTCCCATGAGATGCTTCCCATGTTCATTATAACTTTGGCTTTTTGTTTTTGCTCTATAATTTTTGGTCCCCAATTGTGAGCTCTGAAATGGGGCAAAGTGGTTTAACAAGACTGGAAATTGGCTTAGGAAGTACAAGAAGGCTTGTTAAAGTGTTCATGGTTTTGAGTTCTCTCTGCAATTATTATCCCAAGAAAAAACTAAGCATGAATGTAACACACAGGTATATGTGCATGAATACACACACATATACTAACATTCTACCTTCTTTACACACATGATCACTAAATATGTTATTCACATCAGTTTTTCTAGTATTTTCAAGATGAGGCTCATTATTCCTAAATCACAGCATTAGAGAGAGAGAGAAGGAGAGAGACTCTATTATATTACACTTCTTATGAGAGTTATTGATAAAATACCACCTTTCAATTATGATGTAATTAGATAACCTCAACAGAAGAGTGAAAACATGGAGTTTTTAATGTCAAGTCTTCAAATGGCTACATATTATGAGTGTGGAATCTTCTCATTCTCAAAGAAGCATCAGTGGGATCTGTTCCCTTGATTCAGTGCTCAGAGCTGGCTTTGCCTGGAAGAATTAAAACAGGACAGTAGACCAAGCAGCAGTGTCAGGGTAAGCAATTTGAGACTCAGTGGATTTCAAGAGGGAATGCAGAAAGCTCAATTTATTAACCATGACAGTCCTCATGGCTTAAATTAACCACATTCTTGCTGATTCTTTCCATCATAGAATGCTGTGAAAACTCATTACATCTCATGTCACCCCAACCCCAATTTTAAAATCTGAAATTTAGAAGTTCTTTGCATTCTTAGTTATTTTGAGGATGTAAAAGAATATGGAATCCTTACATATGCACAGAGAAACACACACTCTATAATCAGCAGGACTAACAATAATTTTGATAACATATCAACAGAATGAAATCTGTTGTTTTAAACTAAATATCATAAAAGTCCTTTATGGCTCCCAATAAATAAACCATCTTTATCAAAATAAGAAGATGCATTCTTCTCATGTGCTTTTATACATAATAGGATGGAGATGAATGGGAATTTAACATACAAAGTAATTTTTATATATGATAAAACAAAGAGGAAAAATGACATACATAAAATAATTTAGAAAAAGTGAGAACAAAGTGAGGTACTCTGTTATCTAATATTACTTCACTTAAAAGAATGGATTGGTATCTAATTTAGAATTTAAATCTTCTACTGCTCTTAAATTAAATCTTTTACTGTCTGTTTTAGAATAAGATTTTATAACTATGAATTTGTCTTATCTACGTCATAGGCTGCAAATTCCCTGAGAATAGGCACTGTATGCCCCGTATATCTTCTACCACTAATCCTGTCTTCATTTTCTCTGCAGAGGTTTAACACAGGGGCCTGAGCATAGCTGGAAGTCTCTTACTATTGAGTAAGATATCCTCTTGTAAATGATACTCTTACATGACACAACCCCACAGTCCTCTAACAATTTTAATATTTATAGAAGCCAATGGTGAGGAGAACTAAAGCAACAGATTTAGACTAAGTGCACAACAAAAGCTATTCTAAGTGCATCATAATTATATCTTTTTTTATATCATGATTTTTAAACAGGAACTTTGAGCTAGAAGGGACCTCAGATATCCATAATATAAACACCTCTCCTAAAATCGAGGCAAGAGGCCTACGTAGCTAAATGGGTGTATGAAATGAGTGTAACAAATTTGGAATTCTAGTCTCCAACATGGGATCTGAAGCCTAAGTAGGTTTCCTCCTATTTTAATTAACTGATGTATTAATTCAGCAGACATTTATTGAGGATCTACTAAGTCACCTAGCTAGGTGCTATAGAGAATAAAAAATGAATCAGATAGATGTCTCTGTGTAATTAACTATGAAACAAATTATGTATTACCCACCATAAAGAAAATATAGTTAAAATAAGAAGTGGGTTTAATGAGAAAGGTTTATTTGATCTGGAGATATCAAGGTGAGCCTGAAGGAGTAGACAACATATGAAGTAAATCTTATTGGCTGATAGGATTTGAAAATTTGAGAGTAAAGGTGGATACTAGAGAAAAAATCTAAGAGATTCTAAGGTATAGAAATGGCAGGAAAATAAAAAAATAAGAAGAAGGCCAGTAGGGTTATTTAGTTAAAAAATCAGCATAATGGAATATTAAATATATTATATATTTATAACATTTATTATTATATATTAATAATATATTTAACATTATGCATGGTATCACACATATGTATACATAAATATATATGAATATGTGTATAGAATATGTGTAATTATATTTATACATTATCTTATACATTATTATTTTATACTATTAATGCAACAGTATTTTTATAGTATTTACATTTTTATAGCATTGTATTATATTCATGTGGCATAAACTATGCTAAAAGCAAAAACATTGGCTCCCTTGCCAGGATCTACGGAAAAAGAATCAGCAGGCTTAAAATTAATCATTAGCCTATGTCCTCTCCTTCCTCTCTGCATTCAGTTTCCATGGAGTCCTTCTAGAGAGGACTGTGAATCAGCAAAAGAACAAAGTTTTGCTGCACCCTTGAAATGAGGTGCAAGCTTTAAGGTCAGTAAATGGTGCAAGTAAAATAATACTCTGGCCAAATAATTTTCAGTCCATTAAATGTAATTAGGCTTATTATCTTCCACCTGCAGTACTACTCCTAGCTATCATACTCTCAGGCTTTTTTTTTTTTTTTTTTTATACCTAGACATCTTTCCAATATAACTGGCATAACTGTGTAGCTCTTGAGGAGCCACAATTTAAGGTGATTTCAACTACATTAAGAGGAGATTATGGTGGATAAACTATTGTTCATATGCTACAAACTCAGATGAGTAAAATGTAACTTTATTCTTCCATAATTAAGCTTTACCTTGAACCTCCTATTTTTATCAAATGGTAGGGAAAAATATTCTAGTTACATTCAAGTCAACGAAATTCTATTTACATTTATTATATTCAAGTTACAAAGTTGTTTTTATATTCAAGTTACAAACCAAGTCAGTTTTGAGCTGTATGCCCTCATCCTTCATTTCTCCAGAGCTGATTCTAAACTCTGGGATTTATACAACACTATAACATTGGTAGGAAGGAATGTCCATTTCTCTGCTTTGATACACCTTCCCTTGGTCTTCTTGGTGTCCTGTGATGGCATTGGTCATCTATATCTGCCTCCACCTCTGCTGCGATTAACCCATTCTTGCTATCGTCTCCCTGCTGACCTCCAACACTATTCTGCCTGAGAGAATTCCCATGTCACAAACTGGAGACCGCTTTGGACTTATGGCTCTCCCTAAAAATTTAATTGTTATAGTTCCTCTAAAATTCAATCATTTAGTAAAAATAATTCAGTAAAAATAACATATTGTTAAGTTTAAAAGGTCATTTTAAAAGAAGTGAGATTACAAGGGTAAGAAGGTTAAGTCAAATAATAGTTGAATAGAATTTGAATTATAAAATCAAGTTGATGAATGAAATGTAAGACATACATATACATATATTTATTTGGTTAAATTTAATATCAATTATTTGGTTTCAGAAAAACAATATAATCCATTAAACAAAATAAATACTATTAAAATTGTATATGTTCTACAGTTTTTTTTAACATTTAGTTTATTTTTATTTTGTTACTGCAGAAAGTTTGTAAACAAAAGTTTATATCTAGCTTTCTATTTTATTTAACATAATACATAAGAAAATGTGTAAATCGACACGTGTATGTGTGTGTGTGTGTGTGTGTGTGTGTGTGTATTGCCAGACTCTGTAAGTATGAATACATTTATTTATATTATAACCAAACATGGAAAAAACCTATATGTTTAAACTAACAAATGGATAAACAAAAAGTAGTGTATTTATACAGTGGACTATTATTTCATTTTAAAAGGGAATAAAGTACTGATAGATGTTATGATATAGCTAAACCTTAAAAACGTTATGCTAAATGAAAGAAGCCAGATACAAAAAGCTACCTAGGGTATGATTTTATTTACATGAAAAGTCCAGAAAAGATAGATACATATAGGCAGAAAAGTAGATTAGTGGCTTTCTGGAGCTTGGGATGGGAACAAGTTGTGACTACAGTAGGCATAAGAGATCTTTCTGAAGTGATGGAAATGTTCTAAAATTACATCATGGTATTGATTGCAAACTCTCTAAATTTTTTATAAATCATTGAACTGTATATTTTAAGAGAATGAATTTTATAGTATTTGAATTATTTTTCAGTAACTAATCTGGCAATCACCAACAATCTTCAAAGAGGACCTTAAGCCTCAGATGAGACTACAGCCTTGGCCAATATTTTGATTGCAACCTGGGGGCACCCTGAGTAGAGGACTCAACTAATTCATACTTGCACTTCTGACCCATGTAAACTTTGAGATAATATAAATGGTTTAATTCACTAAGTTTGTGGTAATTTGTTACACAGCAAGAGAAATCTAATTCTGGAATTAAATTTAGGTTCCTGTGTAGCATACACACACACACACACACACACACACACACACACACACATACACACACCCCTCCCTGTACTACCACAATCAACATCTAAAAAAATTTTATTACCTCAGAAAGTTTTCTTGTGTCTACTGATATCCATCGCCTTCTCCACGGTTGGCACCTTTCAACCGCTAATCTGCTTTCTGTCATAGTATATTAGTTTTCGTTTTCTAGATTTTATGTAAGTACAAAATCATACATTATATAACTTTCTGTTTATCTACTAGATAATAATCCATTGTATAAGCATACCACAATTTGCTTATCAATTTACTTGCTGATAGACATTTAGCCTGTTCTGAGTTTTATAAATAAAGTTTATATGAACATTCATACAAGTCTTTGTATTGTTTTAATTTCTTATGGAGTGGAATGGCTGGGTAAGAAATAAATGCACATATAACTATATAAGAAGCTGTCAAACTGTTTTCCAAAGTTTTGTACTGTATTACATTTCCACCAGCAATGTATGTGAGCTTGTTAACTTCCCATCTTCAATACTTGGTATTGTTAGACTTTTTAATCATAGCTACTTCAGGATTTCTTTTTTTGTCTTTGCTTCCAGCAGTTTGACTAATCTGTATATGTGTGGATTTCAGGTTTATCTTGGTGTTTTTGAGCTTCATGTTTTTAATAAAATTAAGAAAAGTTTTTAGCCATTATTTCTTCATTTATTCTCATTTTCCTTTTTGCTCTCTTTCCCAGACTCTCATTATGCATACATTGACATGCTTGATGATGGGTTACATGTCTCTGAGAGACTCTGTTCATTCTTGTTTTTTTTTTGTTTCATTTCCCAGACTAGATAATGTCAAAAGACCTGTATTCACATTTTTTTTTTTGCCTGGTCAAATCTGTTGTTGTTGAGCCCATTTATTGAATTTTTCAGTTAAGTTATTACACTTTTGACACCAGAATGTCTGTTTGATTAATTCTCTCTCTCTCTCTCTCTCTCTCTCTCTCTCTCTCTCTCTCTCTTGTTATTCTCTATTTGGTGAGATAGTGTCCTCATGCTTTTCTTTAATTCTTTAGACATGGCTTCCTTTAATTCTTTCAGCATATTTTAAATAACTTATTTAAATTTTTTTTCTAGTAAGCCAAATAACTAAACATCCTTAGGGACAGTTTCTATTGATTGTTTTTCACCCTTGTCTATGAGTTATATATAGAGGGAGCTTTCTGTATTGTTCTACCAGTAAACTTTTTGCCAAACTTCTTGCGTTATCCATCATGAAGATAGATGAGCTTCCAGCACTGTCTCACATGTACTTACTTCTAATGCAGAATTTTTTTTTGTAGCCAACTGTACTTGTTATATGCTATATGTACTGTTTATATTACAGCTTTAATTAGTTAATGAAGCTATACCAAATAATGGGAGCTAATTTCTTACCTTAATAGGGTCACCATGACAAGTAGAGTATTTAACCTTAGAGACACCAGACCAGTGATTTCCTGTGCTAATATAAATTTCAATTATGTCATTTCCTGTAATACCTGCAAGAAAATAAAAACATATCTTGTCTGGTTACTGGAGATTTGGGAATCTCTGTTTGAATGTCCAAGGCTAGTGTCTTGATCTGAGGCAGTACAATAAGAAAGAAAATAAAAAATGAGAGACATAAATTTTAAATGAAGAAGTAAAACTGATTCTGCAAATTATATCATTGCTAACATAGAAAATTCAAAGGAAACATCCTGAACATTGCAACCCTAGCAGATGTAATTTAGAGAACAGAGATAGTTAGGATGCAGACATATGGACCCAGCTGTATTGAGATAACACCACACAATCATCAGAATGGCAAACATTAAAAGGTCTATCAACTATTGATGTTAAGGAGGACATGGAACAGAGAGTGCATTTAGCTGTTGCTAGTGGGAATCTAAATGATCTAAAACCATATTGGAAGGTTTAAATATTTTATAAAGATAAACATATGCTTATCTTTAGTTTAGAAGTTTCAGTCCTAGGTATCTTCCTCAAGAGAAATTAAAGCATTTGTTGACAAGAGGATCTATAAAAGAATGTTTATAACAGCTCTATTTGTAATAGCCAAAAAGTGGAAATAGCCTTCAACTGGTGGATGGATAAATTATGGTACATTACTATCATAAAATACAATTTTATACACACACACACACACACACACACACACACACGTACATACATATATATACATACACATATATATAATATTATAATTATATAATATATAAAATATGCTATATAATAAATATATACTTAGCTCTGTTAACTTTTGTATAATAATAGTTACTTTTATAACTATTATATCATGATCAACATATTTTATGTTACATAATAGAAATAATTATATATAAATATATTTAATATTTCATTTCAATTTTATAATTATATATTATATAACAATAGTGATATATAACAATATAACATTTACATAATTATCAATATATACATAGTTATTATATATGTAAACATATTAAGTAATGAAAAGGAGCTAGTGTTACACATGGTAACAAACAAAAATCTCACGAAAATTATTCTGAATTTAAGAAGCTGAGACTAAAATAATATACCCTACATGAGTACATTTATATTGAAGTGCTTAAACAGACAAAACTAATCTAATATGAAACAATCAGAACAGAAGTTGCTTGGGAGAGTGAGCGACTGACTGAGAAAGGGCATGGGGGAAACTTCTGGGAAAAGGAAATATTCTATATTGTGATAGGGTTGTGATTTATACTAGTGTCTTTGTCAACATTTTATAGCCAAGACTTGGCATTTTGCTATATGTAAATTTTATTCTTTACAAAGTTTAGAGCATTCTGTAGTTGTAGTTCACGAAAAGGACTTTCTCAGAGTGGGAAAGAAGGAAGGAAAGAAGGAAGAAAGGAAGGAAGGAAGGAAGGAAGGAAGGAAGGAAGGAAGGAAGGAAGGAAGGAAGGAAGGGAAAGAAAGAGAGAGAGAGAGAGAGAGAGAGAGAGAGAGAGAGAGAGAGAGAGAGAAAGAAAGAAAGAAAGAAAGAAAGAAAGAAAGAAAGAAAGAAAGAAAGAAAGAAAGAAAGAAAGAAAGAAAGAAAGAAAGATCAAAAGCTGAGGGTCCCAGGGACGTGGCTGTTCCTTATGCAACCATCTGCTTAATGATCTTGTCCCTTTTTACTCTCATTTACTATATGAGTTGGCCCTCCCTGTTTGTTCTGAAATTAAACTCAGCCAAAGCAAAGTTGACAGTTCAGAAAAAGTCTCATCAGACTAGGGGGCAGAGAAAAAAAAGAAGGTAAATTTTGAATAGTGGGAGGAATGGATACAATAAGATTGTGCCCACCTCTTTATGCTTCACAAGCTCTTCTATGTACATTATTTATTTGGTTCTCAAAATAACTGTGCTAAATTGATAAGACATTATTTTAATTTAAAAAATAGGCATTATAACAATATCTTAAACAATGCCTTTAGCAAATTATATTTCCTTCTAAGAGTTAAAATTTTATATAAATTTATATAGTATCCCAGAAAAAATACAATGTACCTTCATGACTTCCAGGACATTATTAATTGATTATAATTTATCAAATATGCTAACTTATCTTAAAAATATTTGGGTTGCTGGGGTGGGTGGAAGGTAAGAGTTCATCAGTCACAGAATCTTAGAAAAAGAAAAGGCATAGGGGCAATGTTGGAATCTAAAGAAAGAAAGGATGGATAATCAGTGAACCTGCAGTATTCTGGTATCTTATTAACATTTACTTTCACAGGAATGGAACACAGGAATTTAGAACTAGTGTATTTCATCTCAAATGATTCGTAATGTAAAATCAGACAATCAAATTATCCAATTTAGTAATTTTTGAGCTCTGATTTGGGCCCAGTATGAGTCAGAGATGACATTTTCACCAGTCTGATTAATGCCGCCTCTCTTCTTTTATGGAGTGGGCTTTTAGAATGAAAGCACGTGCTTAATGTTTTGTGATGATACTTACTTTAAGAAATCATTTCTGTTTTTTTTAATGCAATAACTTGACAAAATAAATTTTTTTAATCTTATGCCCATTTCCAATTCTCCTCCTCCTTCTTCGATTTTACTAACTCATAAAACCCAAAAGTTAGAGAACAAATGGTTTTGGTCACTGTTTCATTTTTCAACCTAATCTACTATTTCTTGTTTGGCTTCCTATTCTGGCCTCTCTACAGGAATAGAATGAGTCATGCAGACTGCATTGTGTAAGTTCCTGTAACAAATAGAGCTCTCTTTTTAAATTAATATATTGACATTCAGGTTACAGATTGATCTTTCATGTAGCATGACTGCACCAGCAGATTGATAATGCCGTTGACTGTCCTGAATTTGTTTCAATTAAAAGAAAAATAACTTTCTGCTTGTGCATGTCAGTTGTTGAGTTTGGTTATTGTAAAATCCATTCCCAAAAGAACAATTTTCTGTCCTGTCTGCATGCAAACAGGTTTCTTAGCTTGTAGGGCCAAGGGCAGATTTCAGGCCATGATCAATCTAATTGGACCGTGATCATCATTCTGTGCAGCCTGTCTGTCTTCTGATGATGCACTTATTTATATTACAGGGTTTGTACACAATTATATTGATAGAACTGTGGAGACAAAGGCTGAGTATTTTGTGGTGCAGCAGGTTTTCAGTCTTCTATGACCTGGTTCTATGCTCTTTCGATAATCCTTACATTTTTTCCACTTAAGTAACTTCACTGGCAGAGAAGAGAGAATACTTGGGACAGGGGCTGAGAAGGGGAAGACAGTTTAAGGTGCAGATTTTAAAGTCTCTTATTTTACATTCTGTTTCCTAGTACATCTACAATTTTCAATATAAAAATTTATGTTTTTTAAAAATTATTATTACCATTGCATTTTAAAGTAAAGTCTTTAAGAAAATGAGCACTGTTTGTTTTTTACATGAAGTTTTCCCACCTTGAATTTTGCCCTGTCCACAACTTGGAATGTACTGCTTTGTTTCCTTCTGGCCATTTCAAAAGACACCCTGTGTATGTCTGTGAGGGATTTGTGGATGGGGATAATCAATTGTAAATCTGCATGCAGAAATGTATGTATGTTATATATGGTTTATATATAAATATCACACTGAATATAATATGATATTTCATTAAAATAACTATTTTCCCCCAAATTATAATATATTGAGATTCTTCTGTAATTAAGGAATTATGGTCATTAAACAGATGCCTTCCTGAAAATGAACATTCTTGTTTGTAATCCATTTTAGAAAATAAAACTCAAGCCTAAATAGGAAAATATTTCATCATAATTTTCAAGTCAGTGGAATAGTAACAAATGATAATGTGGCAAATTTGCTGTGCTTTGTAGTTTAATTTGTTCACACCTTTAACTCGTCTATTCTCACAATGACCCTATGATGTAGGTAAGGTCAAAGTAGTTCCATCTTCTCACTGATGCAGACATTCTGGAACATTTTACAAGTCATTCTGGAGCCAGGTTTTTCTGTTTTCTAATTTACTTTGAGCCTTTTGAAGTGGAAGACCAGAAATGGCCAGTACAGCACCGAGTCATTGAGGTTTGATATTCTGAGTGCTCATGTCAAGGTGATTCTATGAACTTAAATTCTCTCCATTTATTTATTGGCCATTAGGTTTCCTGTTCTGAGAAATGGCTACTTATATCATCTACTTGTTGTTATTGTTGATTGTCCACCCTTTTCATGTTAAATTGTGGAGATTCTTTATGTGAAGACACCAATTCTTTGCTGGTTATACATGTTTCAATTACTCTTTCCTAGCTAGTATCTTCTCCTTTACCTTTATGCATGACACCTTTGGTTGCACAGACTTTATGTGGCTATGAGTAATTTTCTTTAAAAATTGTGCTGACTTGGGTAAAGTAGTTTTCTACATTTTCTTATAAGTATTTTTAGGTAATTACATACAATAAAATAAACAGGATACAATTTAGTGACTTTTGATAAATATATTGACAAAAGTAACTAGCACACCTATCTAGATAAAGAGCAGAGACTGGCAAACTGATTCATGAACCAGATCCAGCCCACAGCCAGTTTCAGCATTGCTCACAAGTTAAGGTCTTTGTTTTTTTCACATTTTCAAATGGTTGAAAATATTTTTAAAAAGTTATATAAAATGAATATTTCAGGGTTCGTGAATGAAGTTTTGTTGGATATAACTGTACTAATCATTAATATATTATCTATGGCTACTTTCTCTAGTGGTAAAGTGCTGAGTATTTGCAACAACAAAGATTCTGTGGTCCAATAAGCCTAAATTATTTGTTATCTAGTTCCTTTTGGAAAAAGGCTGGCAATCCTTGATATGGATGGATCACTATCACTCCAGATAATTTCTTGTGTTTATATCCAGTCTATAAACATACTAACTCCCTAAGAGAACTACCATTATGATTTTTATCTGCATAGATTGGTGTTATCTATTTGCTGTACTTGAGATAAATTGAATCATGCAGTATATATTTTTTGGGTGTATGGCATCTTTTATCTATCTTGTTCTATGCCATAAGACAGATAAACTATTCCTTTTTGTTTCTAAGTAGTGTTCTATTATGTGTATATGCCATATATTTTTTTATCCATTCATTGGGTGATAAACATTTTCCTAATTTTTTTTGTTATAAATAAAGCTGCAATAGAATTCTTGTGTGTTTTTACTTACATGGTGTTTGTAACATTTTATACTCCAATATGTAATATTTGAGAAATACCATTGCTTTAAATCCTTTCCAATATTTGGTGTTTTTAGTCTTTCTAATTTTAATCTTTTAAATGTGTACGTAATGGTATCTTCTTGTAATTTAAATGTGTAGCTTCCTGATGACCATTAATATTGAGAATGTTCTTTATGTATTTGCTAGCCTTTATGTACCCCTTATTGTAAAGTATCTGTCCTTCACTCATTTTTACTGAGTTTTTTTTTTTTTTTTTGTCTTTTTATAATTGGCTATAGAAATTGTTTTCAAAAGTTGATCATAGTTCTTTTTTGGACATGTATGTTATATGTTTTTGTACGTGTGTGTTATTTTCTTTCATCTTGTGGTGTGCCTTTTTTTAATGGTGTATTTCATCAGAAATTTTTAATTTTGCTGAAGTCATGTTTGTCATTTTTGTCTTTGATTCTAAGCAGTTTGCCTATCTTCCAGTCACGAAGATACGCTCCTGTTTTTTTGCTGTAATCTCTCTCTAGTAAGTATGCGAGTATAATATGAAACATGGAGCCAGGTTCAGTTTTTGTATGCAGATATTCAGTCAATCAACTTCATTTATTGAAAAGATTTTCTTTCATCCATTGAATTTACACCCTCTCTGTGGGTTCTTGGCAATCTTTTTCATTGACTGAAGTGTTGTGGAGGTTTTTTGTACCTTTTTCACACCACAAACACATATACACATAATTCACAAGAAAAATGGTGGAAAAAAAGGTGAACTAATACAGAAACCTCAGGGAAAAAATATACTTATATAACTCTACTTCTACTCTTAGGGTGTCTGTATTTTTTTTCAATTTTGGAAAATTATCATCAATTATCTTTTCAAATGCAGTATCGTTTATCAGACCTCCCTCTATTCTCTTTTATTAGCTTAAAAGAACAGGCTCGCAGTCAGTCTTCCCTGTCTTTTACCTCTTTTGTTAAAATCCATTTTTTTTTCTCCTTAATGCATTTGAAATAAGTACTCAGGACTCATTTTTCTGATTCTCTAATTTCCTAACTTCTGATTAAGTAGGTATGCCTTCAATAATGTCAAGTCTAAAGTTTAAGCCAAATTTAGTTAATTTTTTCAATAACTATATTTTCATCCCCAAGTACATAATTGGTTTTTGTTTTAGTTCTTTTTGTTTTTATTTCTTTTATACTTTTCCTTTTTTTATGAAAGTTTGGTCTTTATACATTTTAACAGTTACTGTATTTACTTTAAAAGCTCATTCACCATAATTAAATTCAAATAAAATCCTAAAAAAAAAAAAATCAAACAATCCATAGGAATTCAAGAAAAAGAGAGTAAAGGCAAACATAAAGAAAAACACAAATCAAATGGCAAATAGTCAGAATTCACCAGTTACCTACTAAATGGTTAAAATCCAACTCAAGTATAAGCCGTTTACAATAAACTCACTTCAAATAGAGTGATATAAGTAAAGATTAAAGGATGAAAAAATATATACCATGTAAACCATAATTTAAAAAAATTCGGAGTGATAATATCAGGCAGACTTCAGAGCAATACGGCAAAATATTAACAACAGCAAACTAATAAAATTTATGTAGTTCAGAATGAAAGAAGGGAAACTTTTTAATGATATATGGTTTTCTATGTAGAAAACCCTATGTAATACACAAAAAATACTTTAAATAGCAATTGAGTTTAGCCAGATTATAAAAAAGTGATATACAAAAATTCATAATTTTTAACACATTACCAATGAACAATAAAAAATTAAATTTTAAAATGCCATTAGCAAATACATAACACATATAAAATATATATACAATACCTGTATAAGCAAACTTTGTTGAGATGAATTGAAGAAAACCTGAGTATACTGTGCTCCTGCCTCAGAAGACTCATGATTCCGATGCCAATTTTCCTTAAATTTATTCATAGCTAAATATAATCTCATTCAAAATTCCAGGAGGCATTTTGTAAAAATTTAATAAGCTGTGTCTAAAGTTCAAAAGGAAATGCAAAAGGCCTAGAATAAAAAACAAATTTTGATCAAAAAGAAGGATGATGGAGAAAAACAAGTTATGCAGCTACAATTATCAAGACAGTGTGAAACAGGCTCCAAGATAGACAAATAAATCAATGGAGTAGAATAGAGTCCAAAAATAGACGCACACAGAGATATCCAATTAATCTCAGCAGAGTTACATGCCAAGGCAATCTGATGATGTTAGAAAAATAGACACTGTATGGGAAAAAGTAAATCACTGATACATGCAAATCTATTAGTGAATCTCAGAATAATTATACTGAATAAAAGAAGCCAATACTACATGGTTCTATATGTATAAAATTCCTGAAACTGTAAAAATCTATAGGGAAAAATAACCTTTGGACTGGGCCCAAAGCAACAATGTGTTCCAAAGAAGTTTTCAAAGATAAAAAAGAAGATATTGTGACTATTGGATCAACCACTACCTGACTGAAAATTAAAACATTGTTTAGAATTAGTGTCACTCTGTTAGCTTATCTGCACCTATATGAATGCCTTCCATCTATTGATATAATTGCTCCCCTTCTCTTTCTCATAAATACCTCTTGCCTTTGTCTCCTAATTGCAACATTATTTGGGTTTCTGCCTGAATCTCTGCTTCCTGAATAGCTATTCTTGATCGCAATTAAATGTTTGTTGCCTCTCACTTTGGCCTTTTACTTTTAGGATATTCATTTATTCATTCAATAAATGTTGTTTGAACTAATATGTGTGATTTATTTCTCTAGGTATTAGGGACAGAAAGGCATACAAGAAAAACAGGGTCACTAATATCGTAAAGGTCACATTCTAGAGTGGTGGACAGATATCCAACTTCTGTCAGAATTAAATGTTTAATTAAAGCTGTGATAAGTCCTGTGAAGGAGCTGGACAAATTTCTGTGAATTCATATTTCAGAAAGTCTTACCTATTTTTTCCCTAGGAACCTTTAAAAAAGAATTCATAAAACATAAAGAAACTGAATCCCAGAGATACATAGAAAGCTGCCCAAGATTGTACAGCTATTGTGGAACAGATCTGCCCAGACTTCCTACATCCCAGTAAAATGATTTTCTCCTGACACCTTTCAGAGAGAAGAGCCCAAACAGGAGAGAGAGAGCGCGTATTATTTTGATTTTATTTTTTCAACACTGGTACAACTTTTAGCTCTTTAGCTTTGTTTTTGTCCTGCACTAACCGCGCCCCCCCCCCCCAATCTGCTTGCAGGAGGAGATCTATGTCTTGAATGTGAAAGCTATTTAAGTAATATACTTGCTTCAAAACTACGTATATGTAAAATTGGGACTGTCCTCAACCCTTATCCTCGGTACTATCTTCTCACTTCCTTGAGGTCTACAATCTTTTACTCTGTTTCATTTTTTTTCTTTTGACAAATATATTTCAATCTTATTACTGGTGTACAAATAAAATATACAAACCTTTTTGGGTTTGGTACTGTTAAACTCAGAAAACAAGTAGCTTGTCCAAGATCTCAGCTAGTAAATGATTTCATGTGCCAAATTGAGCCTGCCAATAACCAATGAGTTGGCTGGACTGGGTCTTGTGCTTCTTACTATGATGATTGCAAGATGCCCCTAGCAATGACCATCAGGAAACTTTGGGGAAATAATATTTACATCTTGTGGATCCTGAAAATTACATGGTAAGACCACACAGAGAGATCTCAAGTAGAGAAAGAGTGAGGAGGAGCAGGCAGGCCTGGAGACCTTTTACTAGGGTTGAGGATGGGGGGGCTTGGATCTGTGAGCTCACTTTTTATTGGTGAATTTAACACAGAAAAGAAAGAATTTAAAGTATGGGAAGAGAAAAAAAAAAGAAGCAAATTATCAGTTGTATAAATCAATCAAGATCTCTAAAACAAAGAAGCCTGGTGAGAGTGACAGGAGGAATAAGGTGTGTGGCTTGGTTGTTTATATAGTCAGGTGGTTGGAAGCCTATTATCTGAGATAGACTCCTTTGAAGTGGAGGCCTCAGCAAGCAAAGCTCAAATCAGGCACTTGCTTTAAAAGAAAAGTCCTGTGTCAGGGCTGACACTACCATCAATTGCAGAACAAAGATGCATTTGAACCTAGTCCCTTGGACTCTAGAGCCCAGACTTTTTACTATCATGCTGATTAAGACTTGGAGGAGAAGGGTGCAGCCCAAGGCCATCTATCTTGTCTCCTGGCCTTGGCTTGTTTCTCAGGCTGGGAACAAAGCTGGGAGAGGGCTGAATTGGGCACTGAGAAAAAGTTTCAGAGCCGCACCCTGGGGATGGGGGTCTTTCCTAAGCTAACTATCCTGCCTCACTTTCAGGACTATAGCCTATAGCCAATCAAAAGCAGTAAAGAGACCTCACTCATGACTGTGCACCTGTCATAGAACTGTCCCCCTTTCACCTTTTTTTGCATCCCCCTGATCCATAGCCTATGTAAATTCTTTCAGAACAACTTACATCTTTCTTCCCCAAACATAATGTATAAAAATGCTAATCAAATCTAGGAGGGCAGACATGATTGTCTTTTCTTCCTAGCCACACTGTTGATGGTTTAGACGTCATGCCCTAGGACCTAGTCCTTTTCTGTCTAGCATGTGGCTCAATAATGCCCCCCCACCTTTTTTTTTTCTTTTCTGAAAAGCTTTGGGCTGTGAAAGTTTTTGTTTAACATATCTCTGGCCTGTTGGATATCTGATCTTTGAAGAAACAGAAAAGTACTCAACTCTCTTGGATCTGTATGAGGCCCCCCACAGCAGTCCCATTGTGACTCATTAGATTGAGATATGTACCTCCTCTTTGACTCCTCTGAAGCTTTGGAGCACACCCACGCCTTGTGTAAGATGCACACAATGCTGTTGGGTGGTCAGGGGGTGTAATCCAACAGAGTTCATAATGTGGGAGGGGCCAGGACACCCTCAAGTTGGTTTTGTTATTATCATTTTGTTATTCACCAGTACCTGTCAGTGTCTTTGTTTTTGAGTTGCATCTTTGTCTGAGTTAATTGAGGTCAATTTGACATCTTGTGGCCATTCGATGTAATTACCGCTTGGGGTCTTGCTCTCGAGGAACCAATGCTTTGCGTTGGAAACTGCGTAAGGGTGTGGGCTTTCCACACTCCAATGGTGAGAGGCATTTGATTTGCTTCCATTGACCTTAAGGTACTCCCAAGAAACTTGGAACGTTGCAAGGGTGTCTGGATTCATCATCCAATATGTACAGCAGCCTAATAGAGAAAAGGGAACTGAACTTATAGGATGGTGGTTTTTCACTCTGAAGAAAAGGGATAATTGTTCCTCAGGCCTTTGCGGGGAAGTGTCCAGGCCCTTTGAGGAAGTGTCTGGACTTGTTGTCCAAGATGTGTAGTGGACTCATAGGGCATCCAACAGAAGAACACACCCCCAGTTCCTGGATCGGAAGAACCATTTCTGGCTTGTCTTGGAGGTACATGTAAGGACTTGGTTATTCCAGTGCCTCAGGCCTCCTGAAACACCACCTGGTACTCAGGCCCCTCAGAGGCAGGTGTGAGAGTAGCCGCCCACCCACTGGGTAAGGACACTCACAAAGCAGCACTCTTCCTACTGGAAAAAAATTTCCAGCCTTGATCAGCTGAGAACAAATCTTTTAAGTAACAGCAAGTCAGAACTCCAAAACTTTCCCTTCTCCTCCTCCAAAACACTGGCCAGCACTATGAATAACAAATACTGTGCTGAATCATGCACATTTTTATCTAAATAGCTTAACCTTACTAAAAATGACATTTCTCTACAACTTTCCAAATGGGGTACTTTTGATTTGGCAAAATTAGTTTTTTTGTTTGTTTGTTTGTTTTAATTTAAATTAGAAATAAATATACCAAGCAATTAGAATGGGAAGTTAATTTTAATTGGTACTCTGAAGCTAGCAGGTGAGCTGCAGTCTCTTAAAGAGATTTCCTACAAGATTCCCTTTCTAGAATGACTTAAACATGTAATACATTAAAACAAGAGGAGAAAGCTTTGGAAAGTTCTAGAGAGAGACTTTCCCTAGTACTGTTCCTTGTCCTCCCATTTAACCTATTTATCCAACCTGCCCTTTTGTCCTAGAACCTTTTCTTTCTTCTGATCCACTTCTCTATCCTCTCTATAAACTCTCCCTGACCCCCCAAAATCATCTTAATAAATCACTTTAAAATTAAAACCCAACCATCAGGTATAATTCTCCTAGAACCTCCTCTAATGGGGAAATAGGCTACCCTGCTGCACCTGCTGCTGCTGCAGTCCTAATGACACAGCACAGGCTGCTTGCTTCTAGATGTAGGCCAATAAGGGAAGCTGCCACCAAAGCACAGGCTGCCCTAGCACAGCTCCCCAAACCTAGGTTATAATGCATGCCCCTAATCTAAGGCAGAAATAAAAACCATATAAGACGAGACCCACATAAAACCCCCTCCCCGCAATTAATTTAAACAAGGGTTTAATGTCATCCAGCAATCTGTTAGCCCAGGATCATTTGATTTATATTAGCTGGTTAGCATGCTAATGGGGACAAGAGAACCACAACACTAGTGGCAACTCGTAAACTGTCGAGACCCTGAAGCTTCTCCATGGGATTTACCCACTAATCTGACCCTAGGTTTTGAGGATTGCCTAATGGCTATGGGACTCTATTATTTGAGCCTTTCTAAAACCCAAAGACTGATCTAAACCTCAAGAATCTAAAGGACTTAAAGGAGTATCCATTTGGAACTATTTCAACTGGCTCTGTGTTGTCTCTTAGGAAAACTGGTTTGCCTATTGATGCTGAAACAACACAAACTGCCTTAAACTCAGTTATCCCAATGGGATCAAAATTAGGAGCAGTTCTTTCATATTAGAATTCTTAGATGCTATTTCACTCCCAAGGCAATTGACTACTACTGAGGTTGAAGGACATTCTTGGTTACAAAATGAACATGCTAAAATGAATCAGCTAGATGCTGCCGCCACAAACAAACAAACAAACAAAAACAACAAAACAAATGTGGCCCCAAATAAAGACATCATAGAAAATAAAATTCTTACTTTGACACATTATATCCAAAGAGATCTAAGAACCAGCATGCTTGATGAAGACTTACTGGGATCTTTGTGTAGGGCTCAATTCAATGCCCCTAATGATGGGAGACTTTACTGGCAAACTCGCAAGTTTCCTAGACACCAAAAACACCTGTGGTATGGACTTAATAAACTCCTTATATTACTTGATTGTGAGAAGGATGTTTCAAACTATGCATGCACTAACTCACTGATCTACAAAGAAAATAGCAGAGATTGCTAAGCAAAATTTGGTGGGGTCACCAAATTTCTGCAGCTGCTGCTGTAGCATCTACAGGACACTCTACCTGTCCAAAATATAATCCAAGAAAAAACTACAAAGCTTTCACCTGGGAAATTTGAACTAACTGTAAACTAATTTGAAGTATGAAAAATAGATTTTATATGGTTACTTCCTTAGAGTGGATATCAAGATGAATTGATAATGATTTGTATGCTTTCTCACCGGATTAAAGCTTTCCCTTTTTACCATACTACTGCCACCTCTGCAGCTAAGATGTTAACAAAGAAAATTATACCAACCTGAGGAACTCCTTCTGCCACATATAGCGACAGAGGAGCCCGTTTCACTGGACCAGTAGCCCAGCAAGTGTGTGCCATTGGGTGATAACGCAGTGTTTTCACTGTGCGTAGTACCACCATCAGTTCTTTGGATTAGTGGAAAGAACAAGTGGAATTGTGAAAACTCAGATAATTTATGGAAATCTTGAAAAGTCCTTGGTCAAAATCTTTATGTATAATTCTCTTAAGAGGTCCACCCTTTTTGGGAAACAAAATTTCCCCTTTAAAAATTATAACAGGGACATCTATGCATCTCCCCTCTGTAAGACTAGATTCTTTCATTATAAAAGGGGAATCTTATATATTGTCAATAACTTATTAAAGCTGTTAATAAAAATCACTTTTTGCTAAAACAACCTTTTTACAGTGACTCAAAGAGATCCAGCCTGGAGATTTTGTGTACTGAAAAAGAGATCTCCACAAGAATTAATCACAATCTCACTGGAAACGTCCTTCCAGGTACCTCTTGTGAATCCCTGTGCAGCCACAATTAAAAGAACTGACTCCTGAATTCATGTTTCCCACCTTAATAAGGCTAATCTACCTGACCTCAAGCTTCCTCTGACCAGGAAAAGGAGCCTTAAAATTAACTATTACCCAGGAGTCCAGAGCAGGCCAGTATAAACGTTACATACTAAACTTTACCATTCATAATTCTTGCACTTTACAATTGGCATAGAAATTTTGTTTTTAGGAATACTGATAATTCTGATGATTCTATGCCAAGCTGGTCAACTCCCTAATGTGTTAGATTTCCTATTTTAAGTCACTATTGCCTTTAGAAAGCTAAGGATCTATAAGTACACATTTATTGTAACAGTTACCTTTACCTAGGCAAGGAAAGATAATCCCTTAATGAGAATTTCACAATTTCTCACATTTGCTGCAAATCTAACAAAATGTTGGCTATGCATCCTAAACCTTGTACCACCCGTGGTCCTATTGACCGACATGTACATCCTATTTCTTACTTTAGTTTCGTTCCTAATTGTACTTTCATTATGACTCCAAAACATCCACATCATTAGCTATTGTGTTTATCTTACCCGCTCTAACCAGCACTTACCATGTTTCTACTTTGCCCCCGTGCCACTGTTAAGATAAATGTCACTCTTGATCATGTCAGAAGCATTGTTAATGAACTAAAACAGTTTTCTGGCTCCAATAACTTAACTAACACAGGCCAAGGTTTACCTGGCTGTTCTAATTTTATACTGCCCCAATGACTCAACAATAGCCAAAGACAGATTGACCAACATATTGATAACTTTGTCTTTGTCTGTAGAGGAGAAGATCACTATGGCCCTTCAGTGCTTAAGGAGATGGGTCATACAGGAGCTATGTTCTTGAGAAATCTAGTCACTTCTTTATCTGGACATAGTTCTGAAGATGCCCAACATTTTTTCCCCCAGAATCAACTGATCCATTTAGATAGAGACTTTTTTTTTTTTTTTTTTTTTTGCCAAAATTCTCCAACTATCACCTGGAAGCAAAGAGAATGCCAAAAGCTACTCTATTCTTCCATGGTGGGGTGTTGCATTTCATAAACACAGAATTAGGAATTTCTCTGTTATTTTAGGTCATATTGTTGGTGTTGTTACAGCCTCCATTAAACACCACTAAGGCTATTTGTTCTTTAGCCAAAGTTATATTAGATAATAGAATTGCTCTAGACTATATATTAACAGAACAAGAAAAGATGTGCACAGCAATTACTATATCTTTTTGTATATACATAAACACATTTCATGAAGTAAGACTCATTTAGAAAGTGTTAGAAAAGAAGCTATTTGGCCTCAACAAGTCCCTACAGAGAAACCGGGATTTAATCTGTTCAGAGACCTTTTTAGTTGGTTGCCAATATGAATAGGCTCATTATTTGGAAAAAAACATTGCAAATTGGCTTAATAATTCTACTTTGCCTTTTTTATTGTTATAATCTTTAAGTGTTATACCTGTTGCTTCTCTCAACTATGTAAATCCATAAACCAAGCCCCAACTAACATATACTTGCTTAACAGACTGAACTATGGACTTAATTAATGAATGTAAACCTGTTATTAAGTGGCCTGCTATTTTCAAAGCTGAATACTATTCCACTGTATGTATATACCACATTTTCTTCATTCATATTTCGATAGACAATTGGATTGTTTCCATATCTTGGCCATTGTGAATAGTGCTGCGGAGAACATGGGGGTGCAGATGTTTCTTTGATCTTGAACTGGGATTGCTGAATTATAAGGTGATTAAAAGTTATTTTTAATTTTTTGAGAAACCTCCATACTGTTTGTCGTGTATTCACTGTTTCAGTTGTTTACTCAAGAGACATCTAACACAGGCCATGCACTGAGAAAAATACAGCATATCTTTTCCCTGGAAGTAAACTTTATAAACAAATTGAAAAATCTGAAGAGAAAAATCTTTAAATTGGTGATTTGAGCAGTACAGTTGTCAGAAGAAAAGCATTATTAGAACTAAAGAGATATAAGGAAAGGAATAAAGGCGGAACTACATAGACAGAGTATCGGGGGTTGAATGACCACTTCATTTTAATTGAGGCTAAGAGTACATGGAGGGTAAGCTAAGAATCAATTCATAAAACTGTCAGAGTAAATTTTTTCAAAGATTTAGTTGCTTTTTTTTAGAATTGGGTTTTAAGGTTATAAGAAGTTATTAAAGAACATTAAATAGCAAAATGACATTATTAAGCCACTTTTGTTTTAAAAAATGAACTCAGAAGTGATGCAAATTTTATCAGAGGTAAATGTGAGTTGGGAGACAAAAGACTTCACATAACACAAATAATGTGAGATATAGAGTATGAGGAAATAGTTCAAAACGATCACATTTTTGTATCTTAAGAACTAAGAGAATGTCATTAAAAAACTGAGAAGATACTAACAATTTGGGGGCATTTTGATGAATTCACTACATTTTCTGTGAATAATGAGGACAGAACTCAACTCCTTCTGATGCCAACTCTCATTTGTACCTATAGGCACATAAAAATAGAAGTCTAGATTACTCCACCATCACCACCACCACCACCACTGTGCAGACTGTTCTCTTTATAAATAGACAAGATCTTACTTTTATCAGATCTTCACTTACCTATCATCATCTCCAAAAAGTCTTCACTGCTCTCCGATGGCTAAATTGACACCTCTCCCTGTATTTCCAGGTGTTTTTACCCCATTGTAAAACTTAGCAAATTGCCTCTGCACTTACTTTACTGTCTCTCCTTCCAGACTATATGCTCCTTAAAGGAAGGGTTTTCTTCACAAAATCTTAAAAATATTCATTACACCATAAAACATATTAAATTATTATGATGCTGGTAGTTGTGGTGACAGTGTAGTAGTCATGGTGAGTTGGAGAGGACAGATTCAGCAAAATAAAGGAGACAGTTACCTTAATAGGAGTGATTGTTGAAGTTGTATGAGGTGAGTGAGATAATTACAAAGAGTAGAAAGTGAGCAAATGGCAAGAGGACATTTGGATTACACCTACGTTGTATGGGATTATCATTATGGCCCAGCACAGAATTCGTCTTCTTCATCTTCCTTTGCCTGTCAATCTTACAAGCCCAATTTTTTTATCCCTCATGTGCAATCTATCAGTTGGATGGTTGTCAGATCCATTTTAGATGCTCTATATTTGATATTATATTTAAGAGCTAAAAAAAGACCCTTAACACAGAAAGTGAACTAGTAACAACTATTATAAATTAAGCAAACTAAATTACATACTCACTGAATGTTGTTCCTAACAGATAGTAGGATTGGCAGGAGTTACGTATAAGTTATGTGCGGTTTGAAAATACATATATAATAGACATTGTTTTTACAATAAAAATTACAAAAATCTAAATTCTACAAAATTTTTTCTCTTCTGGGTACAAACAGAAGAATTAAGAGTATTTTAAGGGGAACACAGCTTTAAAAAAGTTGTAAAACACTGACAAGATGGTAAACTCAGAAGGCCAAGGCCCTATATTTTCCTTATTTACCTTTTTATCTCAGAACCTAGAATACCAAGGTAATGTCATATAGTTATACAGGGTGAGAAGAGCTGAATAATTATTTTTGACTGAATAAAAGGACATATTTATATGCTAATTTAGTTGTCTATGTTGCCCTTAATCTTGTTCTTTAAATGTAATAGTTGTTTTTAATTATCTCTGTGCTATCTTTTTGGCCAAAGAACTCACTTTTTATCTAATTTAGGATTAAGATTCATAGTCATAAAATTCCAGGAATAACTAATATGCATCCTGGTTACATTTTGCCACGCTTCAGGCTAGTTACGGGGAAAGAAATGATGATTTGTAACTATGGAATAAACATTAGACAATAACAAGATTTAAAAACATGATAGAGAAAAGGGTAAGAAAGAGTAGTGTGCTCTCTGATATTCAATCCTCGGTTATATAACTTTTGTAGAATTCCCTCCCTAACTGCATTTAATCTAATGAGTCCCTATGATATTCCCAATCCCCTTGCATACAAAAGAAGGTTCATAATTTCTCAACAAAACAAAACAAAACAAATCCCACAAGGTAAACCTCCTTTATGTCTCGAAGGAGATGAAGACCTTATGGATTTACTAAAAGATTTTGTTTACTCTGGCAATGTTTTTATTATCTTTAACAGATGCAGGATTGCAGAGGTAATTTATTTTCCATTTCAACTTCCAAAGGGATTTTATCTTAAAAGAATTAAATTCAGATTGTAAAAAATATATATAATTTTAATGTTTAAATGAATGCAAAACCAACTTTCATTTTCTACTTCCTAAAGAGCATCTCTTTTGAAATTATTATTTTCTGTCCTGAATTCCCCCTCCATTTCCATCCCCTTTGCTCCCTTAAAGTGGGTGTCAACTGAGATGAGGTTAATTCTAAGGAGATGATTACTAGATGCTTCCTGTGCTTCAGTCTGGAGTACTCTCACAGTGAGTATGATTTCAAGGTCTCTCAATTTGAAGGCCCGATATATATATTTTTTGTCAGTACACCAAACATATAAAGACTCTCAGTTACTTGGACCATGAGAGACTAGTGAAGTAAAGTGAATATCAACTTATTTTTTTATAAAGAAATATATCTGCCATACTACAGGACTTTGGACTAAATTTGATGCTTATAACATGAACCGGATACATAAAATGACTTGCCAGGTTCACATGGCTAATAAATGGTCCAGCTAGTCTTTCAGCTTCAATCATTCAGAACACCTTTCATTATATAAAATATCCTTTTCCCACCTTTTCTGGTTCTTGGACACCTTTTTCCAGTTCTTTATTCTCATTAATTTGTAAAGGTTCTCTTTTTAAAAAAAATGAGATTAGAATGTTAAGTTTTAGAATGAATATGCACTAAGGGCATGTAATCATCTGAAACACAGTAGTAAAGTACTGTTACACAAAAATACCACTTACAATGAGAACTGTACATGAGTGCTGCAATATTGTTTATGTGCACTGATGTCTCTTGAGCATTGAGCTCATTTTAGGTTTTATAGTGTAATATTTACAACTGAAATGTTTGAGGAAATGTATAATAGCTGTGCATTTTATTATACAGCACACTGCTTATCTACTCTTTGATTTTTATTTTTGGCGAAAACAAATCTTTAATAACAATTTATTTAACCAAATAGAGGATCCTCTTAGAAACTTCATTTTCAAGCATGCACTGTTAGAAAAATGCCAACCTCTGCGTGTGTGTGTGTGTGTGTGTGTGTGTGTGTGTGTGTGTGAGACAGAGAGAAAGAGAGAGTTACAGGCGATTCAAACTCATGATTAAAGTAAGTCTTAAATTACAAAATAAAGTACAAAATTGATTTAATATAAAAATTTATTAAATACATCAGTGAATTAGGACACATTTAATGTCAACCAAAATTGCACAAACATGTAGAATTATATAAGTATAATGATTTAAGAATACTAAATATCACTTCAGGAAAAACGTCCAAAATGAACTGTCACTGAGTTATACATATTATTAGTATGTGAATGAGACCTAAGTTAGGCAGAATTACAGTTCTAGCTATAGGCTTCTTGTTTCTGCTTTCCTTTCCTCTCCTTTCCTCTATAAGCCCCTTGTTCCTTGTCCCACTGCTGTTTTCATGTGACAAAAGTGAATCAGATGGCACCTTTAAGTTTTCCAGTGGGGTGCTAAGCACTACAACTCTGTGCTCAGGAAGCCTCTGACCTCAGCTATGTGTTCCTTCTAACCCTCGCTCAGCTTCAGCACCTACTATGAATTATTCTAATCCTTCTCCTCTCCCTAACCTTTATTACCATTACTACTAGATTATAATTATCTCTTAATTTGATGGAGAAGAAGAATCTGGAGGTACTGAAGGTGGTAAGAACGATGTCCTCCTGTGTAAAGATAGTCCAGTCTCCAGGCTGTGACTTCCCCTGCCTCCACGGTGTGTTGGCTAAAGAACTGCTGTTTAAAACTGCTGTTTAAACATTAACTACTTACTGTAAATTACTGCTTGGCCACTGTCATAGGAACATAGGTTATCAATTATAAGATCAAACATTCTAATAATAAGTGTTCTGCTTCTGTACCCCTGCTTGCATACCTGACTAGTGGGTTGACAGGTAGTGAATAGAAGAAAAATAGACCTTTGTGTTCAGACAGAATGAAGAATGGGATTTGGGGCTTAAAAACCCTATACCTCTACATTTCAGGGCTGCTTAATTTGGGGTCTGTGTACCCCTGGCAGATCTAGCTGGCTGAATAAAGAGTGTGTTTCCTGTAACTCACTGAGAGTTCTGGTGGTCCGTGTGTCTTTCGGGGGCTGGCGGCCACAACATTTGGAGGCCCCAGCGAGATCTCAGGGAGTGGCCCTGAGATCTAAGACTGGACCAGCCTCCGAAGCGGTTGCTGTTCCTGTTACAGATTCAAAGGGGTGGCCAACCTGAGACGTTCCAGGGCCCTTGAATGCTGTGACGGGTTTAATGTAATCATCAAGGACACAAATTTTAGGGCACACTCTTTGTTCCTGGTCCCAACGGGAATTTGGAATCCGAGGCCTCGGCATCTGGATAAAAGGTACCTTCCTGTTTCTGTTGACTGGTCAGGGGGTCCGTGGAGAGACTGTACGCAGTCATATCTCCCGGACTACGGCCAGGCCGCGGGATGCCGCCTCCTGTGCCCTGTTTTCAGGTTCTGTTTATTGTTTTTAGTCTTTTCTAGGCTGTAGATGGCAGACTTCTCTGGGTCCAACTACACCTCGGTAGTTGTTCTTGTCTGAGTATCTGTTTTGTTCTTGTCTGCGTGTCTGTCTATTTTGTGTTTCTGCGCAAGTGATGGGGGGAGGCCCAAGTTTACAGAAGACCCCCTTGGGGTGTCTCCTGCGACATTTCAAAGAAGGGTTTATAGGGGGAGCTGACTATGGCATAAAGTTTTCTCCAGGCAGACTAAGGACATTGTGTGAAATCAAGTGGCCATCTTTTGGTGTAAACTGGCCTCCAGAGGGCTCCTTGGACCAGCATTTTGTGAGCAATGTTTGGAAGATTGTCACAGGAAACCCAGGACATCCCGATCAGTTTCCTTACATTGATCAGTGTTTAAATCTTGTTCAGAACCCTCCTCCTTAGCTCCGCCAGTGTACCCTCTCTCTAGGAGTGCAAGTTTTAGTTGTCGATACCCCAAAACATGCAGCACCTGAATCTCCAGGACAGCCCAGTCCCCCAGTCCTCCAATCTCCACCAGAGGATAGTGACCTTCCCCCACCCTATAATCCAGGGCAACAGAGGCCAAATAACACCATCTCACCTCCTTGGATGCAGGCAGGTAACCCCTATGGGCCTCCTGCTCCCACTCCGGGCAGGGCACAAGCTGATACCACCACCCCAGCCATTCTCCCCTTGCGAGAAGCACTACCCCAGGGCACCACACTGACAGGCCCTTTATGGTTTACGTGCCTTTCTCAACTAGTGACTTGCACAACTGGAAGGCACAGAATCCGCCTTTTTCGGAGAAACCCCAGGCATTAATGGGACTTTTAGAGAGTGTCTTTCAGACTTATCGCCCCACTTGGGACTATTGTCAACAGCTTTTGATTACCCTCTTTACTGCAGAGGAACGTGGATGCATTCGGGCGGAAGCCCAAAAGATAGCTGCGGGAGGGAGGAGAGTTGAGGAAGCACGGGAACAGATTGAGGAGGAATTTCCCTCCACCCGCCCAGATTTGGGACACAATTCTCAGGCGGGGAGAACTGTGTTAGACCGGTACCACCAGATTTTAATTGGGGGAATTAGGATGCCTGCCTGACAACCAACTAACCATTCTAAGGTAATTGAAGTTGAACAGGGACCTCAGGAATCCCGGGAGCATTTCTTGAACGACCACAGGAGGCATACGAGGTATACACCCCATTGATCCTGAAGCCCCTGAGAACCAGAGGGCAATTAATGTAGCTTTTGCTACTCAGGCAGCCCCTGACATCCAGCGTAAATTACAGAAATTAGAAGGTTTTGCAGGGATGAATCTGTCCCAACTTGTTGAAATAGCCCAGAAGGTGTTCAACAACAGGGAGGCACCAGATGACTCCAAACATATGGCTAAAATTATGGTAGCTGCCATGCAAGAGGAGAGATCAGGGAAAATAAGGGCACAACAAGGGAGGTCAGAAAGAGGCCCACATAAGAGCTACACACCCCTAAGAAAAAATCAATGTGCCTATTGCAAGAAAGAGAGCCACTGGAAAAATGAATGTCCTGAAGAAAAACATGAAAGGCCAGGAAAACCACAAGACTAAAATCCTCGTCACCGAGGAAGAGGACTGACGGGGCCGGGGCTCCTATACACTAAGCCCCCAGGAGCCCACAGTAGCTTTAAAAATTGGGGGCAAAACTGTTAACTTTTTGATGGACACAGGGGCTACCCACTCAGTGTTACTCGACCCAGGGGGACCAATCTCCAAACGAAAAACCACCATCCAAGAGGCCACAGGCAAAACACGAGAATACTCATGGACCACTGAAAGGGCTGTAGATCTGGGGTGAGGGATGGTGACCCACTCTTTCCTTATAATTCCAGAGTGTCCAGCCCCACTTCTGGGCAGAGACCTACTCCAAAAGCTCAGAGCTACTATCACATTTGGAGATAGTACACCTCAGATGTCCATATCTGCCCCGTCAACTGTCTTAGTTACCCGTCCTCTATCTGAAGAGTACCTCCTCTATGAGAAAGAAAAAAATGTAGACTCATCCACGGGGCCTTTACTAGACAGACTCCTGATAGAATATCCAGGAGTATGGGCTGAAAACAATGCCCCAGGATTGGCTAGGCTCCAAGCCCCAATAGTAGTAAATTTAACTGCTACTGCAACCCCTGTCCATGTTAAGCAATATCCAATTGCCCAAGATGCAAAAATTGGTATAAGGAAGCATATTCAGCAACTTCAAGAGGCAGGGATTCTTGTTCCGTGCCAATCACTATGGAACACTCCCTTGCTTCCAGTCCAGCAGCCTGGCACTCAGGACTACTGGCCAGTACAAGACTTAAGAGAAGTGAGTAAGAGGATTGAAACCATCCACCCAACTGTACCCAACCAGTACACTCTCTTAAGCTTGCTACCTCCTGAGAGAACTGTTTATACATACTGTATTAGATTTGAAAGATGCTTTCTTCAGTATTCCCCTAGCCCCCAGCAGCCAGCCTATCTTTGCTTTTGAGTGGACAGGTCAGGAAGATGGGTCCTTAAGACTGAGACTCAAACATATATAAGTCTAACCCTCTTTTTCTTTCTTTTTTCCTCTTTAGCCCAGGCACACAGAAACATTCACAAGCCCAGAGTATGGGAACTTGTGGTAACTGAGACCGGTGAAATTATTGCCCAGAACATCACCAGCCACATTACTCCAGAACTTTGAGTAGACTTATGCCGGCTTTCCAGAGAACCCCTTGCCTTTGCAATGGTAGGACACTACCTTGGATCGGGACCTGTTATAGGTGGAGCTTTCATAGGTGGAGGAGCATTCTTCGGCTACAAGGGAGGACCCAGCTGTGGCATATTATCAGCTGAGAAAAGCCTCCTAAGGATGGGGCTCTATATTTGTCCTCAAGGATGTAAGGATGTTATCTAGGGACACCTGGCCATGTAGAAAATAAGGGGCTTGATTGTGACGGCCAAGACCAATTTTCTTGTGCTAACTGGGGTTGTGAAACTATCTCTACTATAGATAACTATAAAAAGCAAAATGATAATCATATTAGTTTTATGAGAGGACCAAGCCCCTCAATATGCTCTCTTGACTCTTGTAATACTCTCATAATCACCATCAAAACCTGTAGCCCCAGGGGACAGCATTATGGGCTCACTGGACAGACATGGTGTATGTATTAGAATATACAGAAGTGGGTATGATCCTGGATTATACTTTACTATACAGGTTAGGGACCTTCCTAGGGAAGCTCACCCTATAGGACCCAACAGACCACTTCTAGTTTCAGGACTACCCCAGAGAACTACTGTTTCTAGGGCAATTCCAATCCTGGCTCTAGCCTCTCTGGGTAGTAGCCTAACAGCTATTAAACCTCAGGCATTCGACAAGCCATAACTGGAACCAAAAGGAGCATTATTAACTATGCTAAAAGCTATACACAAGGTCTTAAATAAGACCTCACCAGCCATAGGACAAGATTGCTGGTTGTGCCTGAACCCAAAACCCCCTTATTATGTTAGGTTAGCAACTCCTCTAAACCTAATTGAGTTTAGCAGCACAGAGGGCTGTGAATGGGAAACTCCTCGACTCACCTTAGGAGATGTACAAGGAAAAGGAGTTTGCCTAATTTCAAAGAAGTATTCCAGGCGGTGGGCACAGTCACCTTACTTCGATAACTGTAATTGTACTATCGAAGGACCTACCTTAGGAAATAAATACTATAAAGCTCCAAATAATACTTGCCTAGCATGTGATAGTGGCCTCACACACTGTGCTGCATCTGTTCTTTTCAACTCAGGTGAGGCTAACATTTGTATCCTAGTTTTTGTCCTTCCCCAAGTGTCCCTTTACAATGGGCCGGAAGGCAGACTCCACTTCTTCCATCAGATCAGCTTACAGAAACGGACTGTGCCAGTCTTAGTACCCCTTCTTGTAGGACTAGGGATAGCAGGCTCTGCAGCTGTAAGTACTACTGCTCTCATTAAGCGAGAAAATGATTTACGTGAGGTTAGAATGCAGATAGATAAGGATATCAAAACCTTAAAAGACACCATCAATAGGCTCGAACTCCAAGTTGGTTCACTAGCAGAAGTGGTCCTCCAAAATAGGAGAGGTTTAGGTTTATTATTCTTAGAACAAGATGGGTTATGTATGGCTCCAGGTGAAAACTGTTGCTTTTATGCCAACAACTCTGGAGTAATCAGAGAAAGTTTATGACTAGTGCAGAGAAATTTAGATGCTAGAGAAAAGCAGAGACTGAAATCCATTAACTGGTTTCATAGGATGTTCAGTTGGTCACCGTGGCTAACTACCCTTCTATCTGCTATAGCTGGACCTTTAATCATCCTCCTCCTCTTGGTAACTTTAGGCCCATTTTTTCTTAATTTCTTGTTTGCGTATATAAGGAAAAGAATTAATTATATTAGACTTTTAGTATTACAGAATAGAGGCTATGTGCAAATTTCCTATAAATAATTAAAGATTTGATTTCTGCTAAGGTCAGTGGGGAATGTGTTGGCTAAAGAATTGCTGTTTGAAACTGCTGTTTGAACATTACCTACTTACTGTAAATTACTACTTGGCCACTGTCATAGAAACATAGGTTATAATTATAGGATCAAACATTCTAATAATAAATGTTCTGCTTCTGTACCCCTGCTTGCACACCTGACTAGTGGCTTGACAGGTAGTGAATAAAAGAAAAATAGATCTTTGTGTTCAGACAGAATGAAGAATGGGATTTGGGGCTTAAAAACCCTATACCTCTACATTTCAGGGCTGCTTAATTTGGGGTCTGCGTACCCCTGGCAGACTCAGCTGGCTGAATAAAGAGTGTAATTCCTATAACTCACTGAGAGTTCTGGTGGTCCGTGTGTCTTTCAGGAGCTGGTGGCCACAACAACGGGATGTTAGTCAATTCTCCCCTCACTCTCTTGGCTCAGTTTGGCCTTCTCTGTGGGCTACTTCCTCTCGATTTATAAACATGTTCAATTGTAATCACTCAAAAAAAAACATATACCTCTGCTAAGGACCATCTTTTAAGACCTGCTCAAAAGAAAAGAAAAGAAAAAAAGATCTGCCCAGCGTCTTTCTCCTTTAGCCTTATTTTATTTTATCATTTTATTTTTAAAATAGACATTTTTTTTAGAGTGGTTTTAGGTCCACGGCAAAGATGAATGGAAAGTACAGTTCAACTATCAACCCAGATACCACCTCCCATACAAATGCAGAGCCTCCTCTATTATCAACATGCCACACTAGCGTGGTATTATTTGTTACAGTGGATGAGTCAAGATTGACACTTCATTATCATCCCAGTAATTATGTGATTGAACTCCATGGTTTTTGACAAGTATATGATGATGTAAAATGACCATTGAAGTATTGTATGAAGTAGCTTCATTGTCCTATTTATTTATTTGCAGTGCTGA
This sequence comes from Cynopterus sphinx, assembly GCA_030015415.1. Classification (NCBI taxonomy): domain Eukaryota; kingdom Metazoa; phylum Chordata; class Mammalia; order Chiroptera; family Pteropodidae; genus Cynopterus; species Cynopterus sphinx. The sequence continues at coordinate 33,915,026 of CM057390.1, read as the reverse complement.
AAAATATTTCATTGTCTAGACATATTGCAGTTTATCCACTTGCTCAGCGAAGGACATCTTGGTTTCTTCCAGGTTTTGGCAATTATAAATGAAGTTGCTACAAACATCCAGATTATTGTGTGAATATGTTTAATTTCTTTAGGTAAAGCCAGGGAGCACAAATGATAGATCATGTGGTAAGAGTCATTCAGTTTGTATGAAACCACTAAATTGTATTCCAACATGACGATACCATTTTGTATTCTGACCAGCAGTGAATGAGAGCTCTTGTTGCTCTGCATCCTGTCAGCATTTGGTGTTGTCAGTGTTTTGAGTTTTAGCCATTCTAATAGATGTGTGTCTTCTTGTTTTAACTTGCAATTCCCTGATATATGTTTAGTATCTTTTCGTATGCTTATTTGCCAACTGGTGAGGTGTCTGTTCAGATCATCCCACCCCCTTTTTTTAAATTAAGTTGTTCTTTTCTTATTATTTTTTTTGTATATTTTGGATAACAGTCATTAATCAGATATATCTTTTGCAATATCTTCTCCCAGTCTGCGGCTCATCTTCTCATTCTCTTAACAGTGTCATTCACAGAGAGAAGTTTTTTAATATTAATGAGATCTAATATATCATTTTCTTTTTACAGATTGTGCCTTTTATGTTTTATATAAAAAATCATCTATGAAGCCAAGGTCATGTAGATTTTCTCCTATATTATCTTTGAGGAGATTTAGTTTTCATTATCTTTTAAATTGTTTTTTTATTTTTAAAACTAATATATGACCATTGTAGAAAATATAAGATACTATAAAGTATAAAAATTATTCTCAGTATTTTTAGACTCATGTAAAGCTGTAGATTTTAAAAATGCACATACATATATGTATGTATGTATAAGTGTACATTAACATGTGTATATACATACTTTCATATGCATATAATATACATTTTGAAAATAGATTAAATTTTATGTGTGTACGATTTGTTTTTTCATGTATATAGTATACACACTTTTTTTCATAAAAAAATTTTCTACAACATAATCTGTGATGTCTACACAGTATCTAACTGTTCCATGCTGTTCAATCAAGTGCCTATTGAGAACTTACGTTTCTCATTTTTAACAATTAAAACAATACTGAGATGAACACTCACATATATTGTAATTTTTTTATTTAAACATGTTTTAAGGTTCTAGAACATAACACAATCTAATATCACCATCTCTCCTAAAAAACCTAGGAGTTATTGGGAAGAAAAGAGATAAAATTTTCAGCTATCAAATAAAAATGCCTCCCTTTATTTTTTCCTCTTGATAACTTATTTCCCATGAAATGAAATGGTTACTGTATCCTAAGACCCATTGAAAATTGAAGAAACTTCAATTTTCTTCAATAGGAAAAGAAGGCTGGCTAAAATAGAAATCCTATGTAGGTAGATATTAAAATGTCTATTAATAAACAAAAATCATTAGTTGATTTGAGCAGTGATTTTCATAAGCACACTTGTGCTTTGTGATTTTGGCCATTGGAACTTTTATATGAATGACATGCAAGACCCCAGTCCGGGCAGCACAATTATAATGCTTTTAAGGTGACATTCTACAGAGTCTCCCCACATCTGGTAAGTGACTCTGTGTGTATCTCCAGTTATCTCTTTGGAAGAGAGTCCTGATGTTCAACGGCTGTGTTAAAGAAAATAGCGTGCTTAGATTTTTAAAAATGCAACTGTCATCCAAATAAATTATGGTTTGTTGCTACCACCAGTGACAAAAATGGCTTTGGTTATAATCTCAGCAAGCATTGGATGCAATTATTTTTCAGATCTTTGCCAATTCAATAGAAGAAAATGGTATCTCATGTTGTTTTAACTTACATTTTTTGTTAGTACTAGGATTGAATGTTTTTCGTATATTTGTTAGTCATTTGTATTTTTGTCTTAAATGATTGCCTATTCTTAAGAGCTGCCTATTTATATGCTGAGAACATAGATCTCTTTCTTACTGATTTGCAAGACTTTTTAAGAATGTTTATTGTTGGCTCACATTTAGCAATATTCTAAGTTTAAACCTGTTTGGTTATTATTTTTTAATATTAGACATTTTAAATGCCTATATGTAAGATAAATGTAAGTTGTAAATATAGTAATGAAATAAACCCTTGAAACTAAAATCAGTATAAAGAACTAAAATCTTAATAAATACTAATAAATGTTGCATTCTTTTCCCCTCTCTTATCCCTTTGCTCTGTCAGGAGGTGGTTACCACTATGCAAAATTTTGTGTTTAAAATATCCTTATGTTTTTAATAGTTTTATGTTTTATGTGTTTAAGCAACAGAGATATATTGCTTACTTTTTCTTTTGTGCTTTATAAAATTACCAAGGTAGCAAAGTAATTAAGAGCAGGGACTTTATGACCAGATAGCTTGGGTTCAAATTCGTACCTTCCTAGTTTTGTAATCATGCATGTTAGCATAGCTCTCTGCTTCACCATTTTCTCACATGTTAAAGGAATATAATAATGGTACCTACCACACATATAAGTTGTGAGAAGTAAATAAATTAATGTGATGCCTGACAAATAGTAAGGGCTATATAAGCATTTGTTAGCATACTCATCATCATCACTATCGTTATTTTATAACACCTTCTGTACTTACTTTTTTAATTAATATTGTTTCAAAGTTTCACACATCTTGTTGTGTATAGCTGTAGCTCATTAATTTTTACTGCTGATAATATTCAAGTGTATAAATATGCCACAATATATAGAACTATCTTCTGCTGATGAGCATCTGTTATATTTACAGATATTTTTGCTATTAGGGAAGATACATTGTTTTGTTGTTGTTCCTCAGTTGCTTAAGCACCTTCCATTTCAGGACATTTGTACCAGCTAACTCCTCCTTGTAAAATATCCTTCTTTAGATGGCTACCTGGTTTAAATCCTCACCATCTTCAAATTTTCACTCAAATAACACTTAGTGAAACTTCCCCAAACATGTAATTTAAAGGTTTATTTCCAGAATTTCCTATGCTCTTCTCTGATTTACTTTTTTTCATTTTAACCATCTTCTATTACATAATATAATTGACTTTTTTAATTCATGGTAATAAACTTCATGCAGGTAGGAATTTTAGTTTATATTACTTCTTGGTTTATTTCTAGTGCCTGGAACAGTGTAAGGAATGGAATAAACATTTGCGATATGGGTGAATAGATGGATTCACTGCTTTCACTGTCTTCTGTTTTACTGTTGTTAAAGGTCCTCGTCCATTTCTCCTTCTTTTCAAGGTGATTCATCTTGTGTCTTTATCCAGTTAGATCATTTTCTTTCTTTCTTTCTTTCTTTTTCTTTTGCAGTATCATATTGTGTCTGGGAATGGGTTTCTTTTTATTTGTCCTACTTTGTATATGTTGTGCTTCCTGGATACCTGCATGATTTGTCCTTCTCTCCTTTGATTTTGGACCTCTTATTTGTTACCTTCTTCTCATTAACTTGCCCAGCTTAACTATCTGTGTCTGCAGATTGATACCTTCATCAGGGTTAGAAAATACTCAACATTCATCTCTTCAAATTATTTATGCTCTGGTCTCTACTTTTCCTTCTAGGACTCCAATTAGACATTTATGACACCTGCTTGTTCTATGTTCTACAATCTTTAGGCTTTTGCATCTTCTAGCATCTCTGTGCTGCATTATGAGTACTTTCCTCAGATTCTTCTTCAAATCTGTGTCAGTTGAATTGAGTTTATTATTATTGCAGCAATTATATTTCTAAGAGTTTTCTTTTAAATGTTTACAAAGTCTCTTTTTGCTTGCTTATTTCTATGACTGTCTGGTAGTTCTTTATTATCTCACATATCATTATTTATAATTACATATCTAAAATTCAAATATCTAAAATCTGTGAGGGTCTATGTCTTTTATTCGTTGTTTCTGATGACTCTTAATGGTTGTTCTCTTTTTTCTCCCCATTGTGAATTTAATGATCTTTGATTTAAAAATTACATTTGGTTTATATTAGGCTTTGAAAAACCTAAGAGCTGAAATTGAGGATGCTAACAATGTTTTCCTTCAATAGTATTTACATTTGTTAGTTTCAAAACAAACAAACAAAAAACAAAAAACCATGTGTATTACTACTCTAGAACTGTTCCACTCTCCTTTTAATTTCCCAGGTTTAATTTGGGAGAACCAAATTTATGTCCCTGACTTAGTTGCTGGCCTGATTGAATAATACCATTCCATACTCTCATGCGTGTATGTTCACAGATTACTCTTCCCATCTCAGTGACTTATTTTTTAAAGTTTGTCTTCCTTCCTCCCTTCTTTTTTTTTCTCCTTGCCTTTCTTTTTGTTATCCTTGGGGATTCTGCATATATCCTGTTTGCATATCCAAACATGTTATGTTATGTTTTATGCAGAATTTAGTTATTTTGCAGTAATGGGGCCTACCACAATTTCTAGTTCACCATACAGCAGAAGGTGAAAGCTAATACCTTTTATGTGTTATGTTATATTTACAGAAGTTTTCATGACTGGGTGAAAAAAAATTTTAATGGTTTTTTCTGCCTTCACCCTGATGTTAGATAAATATTCACCTATATATTCTTTGGTTCTTTTATAATTAAAAATATATATATTTAATTCTTTAATACGCATGGAATTTATTTTGGTATGTGATTAATATAAATATCTAGCTGTATTTTTTCATAAATAAAAGATACATTGCTTTACCAGTATTTATTAAAAATTAACCATTGCCCCTACTGATTGAAATGTTACCTTTATTGTGTTCTAAATATTCACATGTACATGAGATTATTTCCAGGCTTTCTATGTTTTTCCATTGATGATTATTATTCCAATACATTTAAAATGAGCAAGCTATGCATAATTTTCTACTTCTTCCCTCTCTTTCTTTATCAGTTGCAATTAGGTTTCTGCTTCTAGCATGTTCATAAACTTCTCTTGCTAAATTTGCACATTCCCAGTCAAAGCTCATAATCTGATGCCTGCCTCACCTGACCACTCCGCAGTGTTGAACATTACAGATCTCTTTCTTTCCTGATGTATTTAATCATCTTCTCTAACATCATAAAATCTCAACTTTTAGCAAAGTTAATAAGGGCCTACATATTTCCCTGTCCAGAGATGGTTTTATCTTTTTTATATATTTTTTCCTAGCAACAATTACTTTATTTGTTTGTTGTTTTGTTTGTTTGTTTACAGTAAGGCATATATATATTTACACTGTGTGTTCACCTCCCATAGTTAGATTTCTTTCTGTCACCACATATTCAATCCCCTTTACCCTGTCTACCTCCCTCCTTCTCCCTCCCCTTTCCTCTCTGGTAATCATTAGTTTACTGTCCATGTCCATGAGTCTCTGTTTGTTTGTCCTGTTCATTTGTGATTTTCAGCTTTTTCTGTCTGGCTTATATCACTTAGCATGTTGTTGCAAATGATGTATTTCATCTCTTCATATGACTGAGTACTATTCCTTTGTATCTTTAGCCAACCATCTATCATAGGACATTTGGGTTGCTACCATGTCCTGGCCACAATGAATAATGCTGCTATGAACATCAGTGTGTAAATATCTTTTCAAATATGTGTTTTCAAGTCTTTGGGGTAAATACCCAGTAGAGGGATTGGTGGATCATATGGTAGATCAATTCTTAGTTTTTTGAGGAATCTCCATACTGTTTTCTATAGTGACTCTACCAACTGGCCGGTCCACAGAGATAGTTTTAGAGTCATATAAATGTTAGGAGTGAAAAGTTTCAAATCACCAGTTATCCAAACAGTATTACAATCACTTGAAAAGAATTTTTAAAATGCATATTCCTGAGCACTGCTCACACATAAATTCTGATTAAGTCTGAGATAAAACCAGGAGATAATTTTAAATGTTGCTTGAATAATTTTGACACATACTCAAGTTGCGAATCATTAATCAGTTCAACCCTATTAGTGCATAAATCAATAAACTGACGCAGTTGTCATAAGATTTTTCAAATGAATAGAATGCTTGACTTTATCCAGCCAAACCTCTTATTTTGCAAATTATTAATCTGAAATGAAAATTAAATAACACTGCTATAAAGTGGCAAATCCTGAATCATATTCAAATGGATAACAATCTTCACAAAAAAATTTTTAAGTAAATACCATTATTTTTCTTATTTTAGAGATGAGGAACTGAAATCTTGAATTGTAAGTAAATTTTTCAGAGGGACATAATTAGCAATTGATGGAGCTGACATTCAATCCCATGTAATCTAACACCAGGAACTGTGAGCTTGCTCTACTTTGTTTCTGCACAACTCCTACCTTCCTCCCCTGCCTCCTGAACATACACGACAATCTAGAATAATCAATAAATCTTCGATTCCCATCATTGGTATTTAAGGGAGGATGGGAAAGAAAGCATTGTGAAAGAAAATTACAAAAATCATTCCAGGAGAAAGAAGTGGTAATTCTTTGAGGAGGTCAGTTTCTTTCAAAATACTTCTTGTTTATGACTCAAAATTTAAATTCTTACAACAAGCAATATTCCACCAATACTTGTTGAGCCTTTGCTGAGTGTCTGATACTCCACTGGAGGTATAATAGAGAATGATACACGTAGTGCCTTTCCTTAGAGAGAAAACAAATAATCAGGCAATTATAAAATCAGATGGTGAAAATTTCTCTCATTACTCATGTCAGAACCCTGGCTGCTACTCTGAGAAAGACATTAAAAATTAAAAATAAAAATAAAAATAAAAATAAAAAAACGAGTATCTAAACTTTGCACACTGGGTCAAAGGGGAGTTTTCCTTCAGCTGACATCTGAAGCATTAACAGAAAAACAAATAGGGTTAGAAACGAATAATAAGAGTGTGCTAGAAAGAGAAAAGTAAATAGAACGTAACCATGGAGAAAGCCTCACTGTTCAATAAGCAAAAGAAAGCAATAGAAACACCTACATACCCTCTAGTTATTCTCATACCCTTTTTGAAAATCCAAGTTGGATAAATATATGTCTAATACAACATAATACCTTGTACTGAACTAAAATTTTCCCTGCATATAGTTTCTTAGTTTTCTTTTTTTAAATAATTTAATAAATACAATAAGAGTATACATTAAAGGGGTAAAGAAATTTCAGTACAGTGGGATCTTTACCACAATAGGGTAGGCATGGAATGCTGTGAGCACATATCTGAGCATCATCTTTCCTTGTCCTTCTGTCCTGGAAAGACTTCCAGAGATTCTGGACAAGCTACTCCTGAAGGAGACTGAGGCTGAGAAAGGCAAAGGAAGAGAATACATCAGTGTGGTTCAGCCTGGAAGAAGAGCTTGTGGGAAAGTCTGCAAAGGAATAAGAACTAATTAAATTGGGGAAGTTTAGTATAACTTTAGTAGAGTGCTGGAAAGAAGGCATGGAGAAGGGGGTTGTAGTGACAGAGGATCAGGGTAGAAAAGTGAACAGAGTCAAAATATTAAGATCCTTGTTCAGCATACTGTAGAGATTTGGTTTTATCTCGAAGGAAATTTCAGTGAACAAAGTAAACCAAGGTAAATACAATCTTATTGGAAGCATGAACAGAGCACTTTGGTTACAGTGTGGAGAACGGATGTTAAGGAGGAAAGATAAGAGAGGAGAGAAGCCAGTTAGGAGGCTGGTATCCAGATGAGAAATGATGATGCCAGGAAAACAGGAATCTTCAGCACATGATAAATTGTGTGTGGAGGACAAGTAAAGTGAGAGGAATCACGTAAAACAGCAGTTTGAAGTTTTAACAGTTAGAGGATGGTGCCATGCATGATAACAGAGATCACAGGAAGAGATGAGAGTTTGATAGGCTTGGAGATATTGCTCTGATAGGTTAATTTTCACATGTTCAGTTCAGGTGCCTATGGAGTATTCAAACAAAGATATTAGACAGTTAAATATAGGTCTGAAGTTGAAACGTGAACTTTAGTATTTAAGGTTTCTATGAAAGATTTTTTTTCCATAACCAGAAGAATTTTATCTGCTATGAACTAGTAACCCTACTTTAAAAAGGTGTGAATATTTCTTTTAAATTGTTCTTACAATTAAATACTTGGAGGGAATTAAGAGAGGGAGGAAGAACAAGAAGGAAGAAGAAAGTGAAGAGAGTAAATTTCACAGCTATAAGGCCCCCAATACTATGCTACAAATCGACATTTGCTTTAACTTCTTCCCAATAATCCTATTAAGTAATGTAATGTTGTTTTTTTCCCAGGGCAACCTTAATCTCCTTGTTACTGAAGCTGTAGATTAGTGAATTGAGCATAAGCATGACAATGGCAGAAAACACAATTGACGCTTTACTCTTGTCCATGGACAAAACAGGAAAAGGATGAAGGTACATGAATGTCTCTGACCCAAAGAAAATAGAAACAATCATTATGTGTGAGCTACAAGTCCTGGAAGCTTGGGATCTTCTACCAGTGAAATGAATATGTGGGATGCTGAGAAGAATGAAATTGTAAGAGGCAATGATGATGAGGATGGAGACACCAACACCAAAGCCCATAACAATAACTACCAGTTCATTGATGTGATGCTGGTGCAGGAGAGCTACAAGAGGTGGAAGATCTCACACATGTAGTGGTTGATAGTGTTGGCATCACTGAACATCAACCTCAGCATGCATACTGTGTGGGCTCAGGTACCAAGAAATGCTCCTATATATACAATCACAGCCAGCAGAGAATAGACTTGAAGGGACATGGTGACAGTGTACAGCAGGGGTTTGCATAGGCCATCACTATCAACATATAGAACTCTGCACTAACACAGAAGCAGTATACAAATGGGACTACATCAAACTAAAATGCTTTTGCACTGCAAAGGAGACCATCAACAAAACAAAAATGTGACCTACTAAATGGGAGAATATATTTTCAAATGATATATCCAATAAGGAGTTAATATCTATAACATATGAAGAACTCATACAGCTCAACATCAAAAATGAAACAAAACAAATTCTAATTGAAAATGGGCAGAAGACTTAAGTAGACATTTCTCCAAATAGGACATATAGATAGCCATGATATATGTACAACATCATTAATCGTCAGAGAAATGCAAATCAAGACCACAATGAGATACCACTTCACACCTGTCAGAATGGCTATTATCAATAAATCAACAAACAACAGTGTTGATAAGAATGTGGAGAAAACGAAATGTGCACTGTTGGTGGGATTGTAAATTGGTTCAGCCATTATGAAAAACAGTATGATGGTTCCTCAAAAAATGAAAAATAGAACTACCATATGACCCAACAATTCTATTTCTAGGTATTTGTCCAAAAAAAATCTAAAATACTCATTGAATAGATATATTCACTCCTATGTTTATTTCATCATTATTTATAATAGCCAATATATGGAAGCAACTTAAGTGTTTATCGATAGATGAATGGATAAAGAAGATATGGTATATACAATAAAATATTATTCAGCCATAAAAAAAAAAAACTGATACCTTGCCATTTGTAACAACATGAATAAACCTAGAGGGCATTATGCTAAGTAAATTAAGTTAGATAGAGAACGACAAGATACCATATGAACACTCTTATATGTGAAAGAAATCAATCAATCAATCAATCAATCAACCAAAATCGTAGATACAAAGAACAGATTGGTGGTTACCAGAGGTAGGAGGTGGGGAGTGGAGGGTGGGAGAAATGGGCAAAGGAGGTCAAAAGGTAAAAAGAGAAAAAAATAAGATAGATGAAAAACTAAATAAAAACGCCTCAAAATTTAAAAACAAACCCCAAGCAAGTAAAGCAGATATCATCAATTTTATGCACAAAGTCCTTAATTAAAAAAAAACTTTTTCTGAATATATGAAGATTGTACTAAAATGTTAACCAAAATACATTTTATTCAATTCATCCATCCATCCATCTATCCATCCATTCATTCATACAATTTTCAAAACCTTTATTTAAATGTAATGCCATGGGGATAGGAAGAAGAAAACAGATTAATTAGTTCATAAGGACCTAATGTCCAGTCTGTTGACTCTCTTATGGAGATATGGTCAATCCCTACCAATTCTGTGTTCACTAATTATTATGTTCACTAAAATGTATCTGTGACCCCAAACTAATACCTATGGTACTTGCCTTGTTTGTTTGTTTGTTTGTTTGTTTGTTTTTTGTAGCAATGCAGAGCATCAAAGAAATTGGGGTGCCTGATATGCATGTTCTCAGCTGAAGTCAAACAAGTTGAGGTGGAACCCTCTGCCATCTTGTTTCTGTTCTCACATTGCAAACAATTGTCCTTTTTGTTGTATACTTAGTGCTACACTTTTCCCATTTTTATGCTTTTCTTGGTAGTTTTGATGTATGTCCCAAGAGTGCTGAAGCTCCTTGGTGTTCCTAAGTGCAATAAGGTGGTGTTGTGCCTTCTCGAGAATTTAAGTGTGTCAGATAAGCTTTGTTAAGGTGTGAGTTATACTGCTGTTGTGTATGAGTTCAATCTTAATGAACCAACAGTATATACTAAAAAAGGTGTCTCTATACAGAAATACACATAAAGTTACATATCTTTCAGTTGGCAAACATGTTATGACCATAGGCTCACAGGAATTTAACCCTGTATTTCTAGTAAGAGCAATGGTTCAGCGTTTCAGTGTTCACGTTACTTTATAGAATATAACATCCAAAAATAATCAATTGTATGTATAATATTTTGTGAGAGAAATTATTATTCAAGGATGGCTTCATAATGGAAGAATAATTAAGTTAACATGAAAAACTGGGAGTCCAAATGGGGGGAAGGTATAGACAACAAGGCATGCAATGAGTAAGGGAATGGCATTCCAGGAAGGAACAACAACCTAAAGATTAAAACCAGAGTTCTGTCAAATAATGTTAATCTGTTCATATTTCCTAATTTCATCCAGGGGTCAAGGGTAGTAAGCTCTTGTCCCTGGCCTTTATCTTACATAATTGTCCCTTTCTAGTTTGTGTTTTATGTTTCTGTTATCTTTGTCATCCCTAACAATAACTGACAAATTATTAATTTTCACCATTAAAAAATAAATAAAAATAACTTGTTTTGAGTCCACGGCAGGTTCCTAATATTGTGACTTATTTACAGAAAGCAAAAGTCATCATAACTGCACTATGCGTGCAAATATGCAAAGAAACAGTGGCCAACTACTTATTCATTCTCCTCTTATTTGAACATAGCTGATTTCCATCTTCAAAATCAGGTCTATTCTGATCTCCAGAATAAAGTTTATCCAGGCAAGTGAGATATAAAAAACCCTATATTCTGGGATTCAACACAAAGTTACTTACTGCTAAGTCACCTATGAACGTGAATTAAAATTATGACACTTAATTCTGACTTGGTTGTTATAATTTATGATATTTCTGGAGATTGGTGCACAGTTTTTTCTCTATGCCCAAATATATCAATGTTTATATATTCCTAAATTGTTATCATAGCACAATTGTCAAAATAATTTCTAATAAAGTTATCTAAGGAAAGATTTAATCAAGAATTAGAAAAGTTTGGGAACAAAAAATTATAAAAGGGTATAGATGAAAACTATACACTCTTTATAATAGCATAAACCTAAGCAAAACAATGTATGTATAGCATTCTCCAGAACTGTATGATAAGGTTGTATATTGGCTTTTCTCCTCTCACAACTTGTAGCAATTAATTCTTCACTGGGTTGGCAAAGAGAATTATCTTTTGCGCGGACTGGTCTGGATAACTTTGTATGTGTTTCTTTGCCTCTGTTGCTTTCTTCTGTGTGAGGCATTCTGTACTAAGATTGCTCCATATACTTGGTTTTGCTTTTGAGTTAGTTTAATGTTTAACTTAAGAAATATAATAAAAGTTTAGTAGACTTGATTTATTGTAAAATTAATCATAAATACATATGTAGAAGTATATAAAACATATACTTTAAGTAATTTTTATATGAACAGCATATAACCAACATGCAGATGTATAATTAGAATACTGACAGAACCCCAGAGCCTTCTGTGTGCCCCATTCATCCATTCTTCTATTGCAATCACTTCCTGACTCTTTTTTTGTTACTTCATCACCAACTCTGGGCCTCATTGTCATTTGTATCCAAACCACAGAAGGTTAAAGAGAATGTGGAGAGGGCACATGCTGGCCCTGGAATGGTGTCCATCATGTCTAGAACTCAGTCAAATGTTGCAGCTCGCTGTGAGAATGACTGGGGAGTGTGTGTTCTGGAAAAAGATGAACAGCTAGCAATCTCTGCCACACCACACTAATCATATCTGTCTGTGCCTATCAAATGTCACTGATGTGAAGTTTAAATAAGATTTCAAATTTGGAAACTTAGTGTTGCCCCTGGGACTTAATGAGCATCAATAACAATAATGAGCACTGCAGACTCCCTTTACTTGTTTCCATTTATTATATGTCATTATAAAATATTTACATTTACAGATTCTAAATTAGTCAATAGAGATGTTAAATGTGAAATGTGAAAGATATAGGACATTATTATTTTTTTTGGAGCCCCAGAATCAGACACACAAATAATGGAAGGCTACACTGTACTCATGGATCAAAATAATTAAAATTGTTAGGATGTCCATACTACTTGAAGTGATCTGCACATTCAGTGCTATTTCTATTATAATACCAATGGTATTTTTCACAGAACTAAAACAAATAATCCAAAAAATTTAATTTAAGTCAGAGTTATATGTGATGAGAAGCCATAAAAGAATTATTTTGATTGAATTAATGTATTTTACATACATTAAGTGTTGTACAAACTTTTAGCCTTTCAGAAATATAAAAAATTGTCTATGGCTGTGCTACCCTGAGCAATCCTGATCCTGTCGGATCTTGGAAGCTAAGCAGGGTAAGGCCTGGTTAGTACTTGGATGGGAGACCATCTAGAAAGACCAGGTACTGTAGGCAAAAAAAAAATAAAGAGAGAGAGATTGTAATCTGACAAGGTCCTTGCAATCTGTGAGGTCAACCAAAGGTTGCCTTGCCTAAAAAATTAAAAAAAAAAATAAAAAGTTTTAAAAAGACTGTTTGGGAATGTTTACATTTCAGAGACCACAAGGTATAATGAGCAAAGGACACAGGCAAGGTGAACCAGAGATAATACTTACAATTTAAGTCTAAATCTGCACAAACTCACCTTTCTAGCATAATAAATTGGAGTGTTTCTCTTCAATATTTACCAAAAAGGAGTAAAAATGTTACTGAAGTATTCATTTGTTAATTACTATACCATTATTTAATATCTTGGAAATGTAAACTTCTGCCTAGAAAATTTTTAGCTACAAGTGACAGAAGGCTCAATTTAAAACTCATTTATAACAGGAGCTTATTTTTCTCACCTGGCAATAATTTAGAGATCGAGAATTCCAGGTTTGGTTAATCAACACAACACCCTCATCAAGCACTCAGTCTCTTCTATTTCCCTGTCTTCAGTTTGTTGGCCTTAATCCTCAGGTTTTTCACCTCCTGGTCACAAAAAGGCTGTCACAGCTCTCAGGATCACTTCTAAACACAAACACACCCCAAAACAAAAGCAAGCATCAAAGCAAAAGAGCCCCCTTCATATGTACTTTATATCATGAAATAAATCATCTCCAGAAGCTAACGGATGATTTTCCTTTATGTCTCTTCAGTTGTATATCTATGCCATGAAGCCAACCTAACTGATAGGAGTACTGACAAAAATGAGGACCTTCCATTTTCAGTCTCTGTCAAAAAAGAAAGTTCTGGCATTAAGAAATTGTAAGGAGGAATATCATGTAGAACAGCAGCACAAACCACCACAAACAAAAAGCTTATGAGAGATATCTGTAATAGGAGATTGCATTTTTTCAACTTGAATGTAGAATATACTTTTTTAAGTGAATTTGTTTTTTTTTTTTTGAAGATTTATATCGACTCAATTGCTTTGAGATATCCAACACATTTTATAGATACATATATATTTGCATGTGAAAATGAACATACATAAGTATCTACTACTTATATGTGGTGGAAGGGGGAAGAGCATCATTCTATAGTAAAAACCATCTCTTACCAGTAAAAAAGTATCAGACCCTTTGAAAGTCTTCAAATTGCTCAAAATAAGTAGTGCCTCCAAATATGAAACAAATGATTTGTACTACAGCGATCATGGGGCTTTTTTTTAATTCTGCTTTTTGGTATGGTGACTCTTAAAAGAAAGAGATGAAACAGACAATTAGGTACTGATTTTAAGATGAATCAAAATTAAGATTATGCCTTTTGAAATTTTAAGTTTCTTAAAATTTTTTTCTTAGCTCTGTACCTGTAGTTCAGAATCTTCCCACTATATTGTATAATATTTGAAACTGCTAGAATAATTAAATTAGGTAAGAAAAGGAATATTCATGATGTAACATTTTGAAAAAAAATCCAAAAAGAAAATTTTTAATTATAGGAAGTGAGGTTAGAAATCTCCCCAAGGAAACTCCACAACTGATTATGCTATTCAAAAAGAAATACTAGGCTCTCTTCATGGATATCTCTGTAGCAACCAAAATTCCGCATCTCAAAGAAAGTTTGACTAACTATAAGGCCTAAAATGGATGTTATGATTAAAAGCTGTCTAGCCCAATTGTATTTTTCTCTTAGAATCTGAGTAAGGGTGAAGAAGCAATCTAAGACTTATATGACGAGTCCATTCAATTCCACCCCTCTGCTCAAAAACAACTGGCCATGATTGATAGTTGTTCTTTCCTTTTCCCAAATCTTGCTACAATTTGAAATTTCCAAACATATTAAAAGTATAGAAATCCTGAGTATAAAGTAATAAACACTGAATTTCTGCAGACCAGAACTCAGAAATGTGTCCTGGAAAACTATCATATCAATGACCCATTTATAAGAAAAATGTGTCACCGCTTAAATTTGCTGGTTCATAAACTGTATACACAGTCTAGAACATAACTCAAGGTAAAGAAGAGAAGGAACACCATTTTTTTAAGAGAAAGCCAATTTAAAACTTGTACTGCCCTAAAATAAGAATTTTCTTCTGTATCAAAACTATGACAGTGTAAAAAAATTAATCAGTGTTAACTATCTCTATGAATTAAGGAATAGAGTTAAGCAGGTCCCTGTCAGTGAAGGGAATTCTCCTGAATTGGAAATGAATGTCTTAACAATAGTCTAACTAAACAGCTCATTTAGATGGGGACTTTAGTCTTAGACAAGATTTGAACTAATTTAAAAGAAAAAAAATGTTCTAAGTTATATAACAAGAAGTCTGTAAAAATATTTTTTAAAAATCAAATTAAGTTTTCTGACATGTGTAATTTTGAAAATGCAAAACATATTAATTTTAATAAAATAAAAGAAAAATTTGGTAATTAGTTTACATTCTCATTTTCCCTTATCCCATTGTAAGAAGAATTTGAATTTTTTTTCAGATTTGTTGAGATATAGTTGACAGTCATGAAAATTAGGATAAGTGGCTATTTTGTCTAATGTGTAAACACCAAAACAGAGAAAGCCAGTGAAAATGAAGACACATCAAATATTTTCCAAAAAGGAACAAGAAGAATCTCCACAAGCTGATCCTAATGCAATGGACCCTAATGGAATTCTCTGACAGATAATTCAAAATAATTGCAATCAAGATGCTCAGTGTAGTCAGAGAACAATACAAGAACCTAGTGAACCTGTCAACAGAGACAGAAAAATTGAAGATACTAAACAGATGTCATGTAACTGAAGGTACAATAACTGAACTAACATAACCACTAGCGGGGTTCAACAGCAAACTAGATTAAACAAAAGAAAGGATCATTAAATTTGAAAAAAAAAAGTCATTGAAAATTATTCAGTCAAATAAGCAAACAAACAAACAAACAAAAAACAAAACAAACAAACAAAAAAAAAACGAAGAATAGTGAAGAAAGCCAAAGGAAATAATTGACCACTACCAATGGAAAAATACATGCATTATAGCAATCTCAGTTGGAAGAGTATGAAAAAGATTACTTAAAAAAAAAAAAGGCTGAAGAATTCCCAAATCTTGGCAACCTTTCAATTCTGTGACCCATTTATAGAAAGACAAAATCTACAAGAATTCGTAAAGAGCAAATACTTATAAAGACCAACTGTCAACTAATTATTCACTCTTCAATATACTTAAACTGAGCCAAACTGACTCCTGTCTTTAGAATCAGGTCTCGCCTCATCTCTAGGAACAATGCTCATCCAGGCAGGTAATATGTAAAATGCTCTAACCCAATATTATGGGTCTCAGTATGATGTTACTTAGTGCTTAATCACCTCTGAATTTGAATTACAATTGTTACATCTAGTTCTGATTCAGGCATTTTATTTATTAATATCTCTGATGATTGAAGCACAGTTTTTTCTCTATAGCTAAATATTCCCATATTTCTATAGAGCAAATTCTTTTCATTACAGTTATCAAAAACAATGCCTGAAGAAGTTCTCTGAGGAGATAAATTTGAAGAAAGTAGAAAGGGTTAAAAAATAAAATTAAATGACTGTGGGATTGTATTGACTTTCTGCCTCCCACAGACACTGGTGGAAATTCTTCCCTGGCTCTGTTAAAGGGACCATCTCTGCCTTACTCCATGTGTTCCTCTACCTCTGCTGGTTTCTTTTGTGTGAGCCATTCTGTACTAGGAAGGCTGTTCCCATTTATCTGGGCGTTTATTCTTAATCTTTGTTTATTGATTAACTTAACATTTAATTTAAGTAGAGGTATAATCAAACTTTTGTAATCCTAATTTATTATGAAATTTAGTATAAATACATATATAAACATGTATAAACTATACACATCTACCATTATTAAATGAACAGCTTATAATAACCATGCAGATCTGTAAATAAAATACTGCCAGTACTGCAGAAACCTCTGTGTTCCTCTACACGATAGTAGCTCCATTTATTCTTTCATTTGTCTGCTTGATTCTGTGGACTTTGACCATTTTGATCCTCTGGCTTTACTTTAGAGAGTCATCACTTAAGTAGGGCTTCATGGTAACCTGCATTCAGCCCAAAAATAAACAAAGAAAATGTGAAACTGAATATTATATTTTACCCTATGTCTTTCCCTTTACTGTACAGGCTAGTATAAAATAATATATTCACACATTTTAATTTAGGCATTAAAGTGGTCATACACACTGACATTTTTTTTATTTTAGCATTTTGCTTTGGTTTTCTGAGGCATTTTTATTCACTAAATCCATTGTTCATGTTTCACTGATATTTAAAGTATGGTAAATTTTTAATAATAATAACCTGATATATTTAAAATTAAGACACCCAAGTCCTACTTTCAGCTCCACTACTTGAACTTTCAGATTTGGAATGAACCTTCAAATCATTTGGAGCATCAGTTTCATCTATGAAATGAGAACTAGGATTCCTTCTCCTGTTTATCTCACATTACTTCTCTTAAAGAGGAATTTCCCACTCAAAAGGCTAACCTTATAATCAGCTCTTTGCTCTGTTTCTGTAGATATGCTTGTCTCATAGGCCAAAGAGTAGGGTGATCTCGAAATTAACTAAAGACTCATCCTCCCTTTTGCTCATTCTGTCTAGATAACAGAAGTATTGCCTAAGTTCCTGTTTGAAAATCTCATGCCTTGTAACTGCCAATAGCCCATAGCAGCTCCTGTACTCTGTAATTCATAACAACTTCCGTGCTCTGTAACTGTCTAGGACAAACTAACTAATCAACCCATGCCAATTGTAAAGAAAAGCTCCATAAAAGCAAAATTGAATCTGAGCTCAGTGCCCAGATCGTCAGAGCGCAAGCTCTTCTGGGACTGCTGGTGTAATAAACCTGAGTTCTACAGCTCTCCGAGTGGTGCTTGGTTTCTCATCAGTCTGATTTTTCTGCAACATTTTGAAGGCCCCAGTGAGATTCCAACCACACTGGCCCTTTGAGCTGCTGGACCAATGGTTTGGCTGGGCCAGGCCAGAGGTGCTTTGAGACTAACGAGGAGGTGTGCCATCTGACAGTATTCCAGGCTCTCTTTTGGATCAGTGCTCTGACTTTCTGGACAGCTGAGCCTTGACCAGACTCAAAGGAAGGATGGACCAACTCACCAGGAATGGCCACAGGCAATGTAAGGCCCCAGAATTTAGCACCCTAGTCAGGTCTCAGGTCTCTTCTTCAGATGGAAGAGGAGCTTGATCACCCCCTAAAGTCTTTAGTTAGAAGAAACATGTCAGGGTCTTCCCACCAGGAGAAGACATTAGTGTCTTCCCAGAGGGAGAATACAAAGGTCAGGGCCTTCCAAAAAGTGGGAAGGCAATGTTTTAACCTCTGTTGTGTGAATATGTGAATGAATGAGCAGCCTGCTAGCTTGACTCAGTCAGGTGCTTCCACGGCTGGGCACCTGTAAGGTCCACTAAAGGCTACAGAGTCTGAGTGGACTCGTCTGTGATTCTGTAGTGCACAGCATATGGTCCAGGGTGGCATTGAACTAGTGTCCTATCGTAAGTCACAAAGCTGAGTCTGCTATGACCAAGCATCACCTAAGCTCCTGTAGTATGCTGCCAGACAAGCACCTGAGTGGTCTCTTCTGTAGAGGAGGCACCCACCCTTGTTTTCTTTGCATCACTGACACAGGGTGGGATACACAGGGAAGGAGTCAATTAATTACTATTTTGGCTTAAGAACTGTCTATCTCCAAATGGCCCTTTTGACATAGGGGCCCTCTGTCAAATTATTTTCTTGAAATTTTAAAGTCTGTTTTTCCTCCTTCATTAGGAAGCTCCTTAAGGCATTATGGGTGGAGCTTCCTCTAAACCAACTGTCTTAAAATGTATGTTGAAAAAATTTAAGAAAGGGTTCTCAGGGAATTATGGGGTCATACTCTTAGTAAGCTTGAGTGGCCTACCTTTGGGGTAGTATGGCCTTCAGAAGGGACCCTGGACCTCTCCACTGTCAGGACTGTGCACTGGGTAGTGACAGAAAAACCCCTGGACATGCAGATCAGTTTTCATACTTAGACTCATGGATGCAAATTGCTACTGTAGTGCCCCCTTGGCCCCAGTTCTGTGTAAACAAACAGAAACAGAGTAAAATTCTACTAGCCCAAACAACCTGGGAAAAGAACAATGAAGAGCCAGGAAGAGTCATCCACCAAGGGGACCCTGAGGAAGAATCTTTCTCTCACCACCATACACCCCAAAAGCTCCACCAGTCCCTGCACAGCCACTCTGCCCCCAATTACCAGACAGCCATCTGCCATTGGTGCCTTCACCATCTCAACAGCCTGAGTGGCTACCAAGCCCAAGTCCATGGCATCTTCGCTCAGCCACACAGCCAGCCCAATAGCCTGTAGCCCTCTGGATGCCTCTCTGAGACATGCAAAGCCCTTTTGAGATTAACGAACATAGCACATTCCAGCTGGGCTTCCCTGTCCTCCACTAACAATCTTTCAGCATAACTGACCTTCTGAGCTGGAAGCAGCATATGCTGTCCTATTTGGAGAAACCCCAGGCTATGATTGATTTGCTCAAGTCCATCTTCCAAACTCATTGGCCTACCTGGGATGATTGTCATCGATTCCTCTTAACTCTCTTCAACACCAAAGAACAATGCTGAGTTCTGTCAGAAGCACAGGGATGGCTCCAAGGACAAGCACTGGATGGTGCACTAGATCCTGCAGCATGGGCCTTTGGAGCTATGCCTGACACCAGGCCCAATTGGGACTTCAACATCCAGAGTGGAAGAGGGTCTCTTGACAGGTACTAGCAGGCCATGCTGCAGGGGGTGAAAGCTGAGGTCAGGTAGCTGATATACATTTCTGAAATAGCAGAAGGACTCCAGAAGCCAGATGAGTCACCCATAGAGTTCTATGAGAGACTGTGTGAGGCATTCCTGGTGTATATCCCTTTTGACACCAAAGCACAAGAAAACCAGTGCATGGTCAATGCAGCAATCTTACTCTGACATCTGCCACAAGTTTCAGAAATTAGAGGGCTTTGCTGGGATGAATGACACCCAGCTGTTGGAGGCTTCAAACAAGGTGTTTGTGAATCATGACCAGGAGGCCCAAAAGATAGCTGATAAACAGAAGAAAGAAATGGTGTCCCTCCTAGCAGCCATGTTAGGAAGCGCAGACCCAGTACAACAGACTGCTTCCCCATGGAAGGGAGAGACCAAGAGGAGACAACCACTATGCTGCGACCAATGCTCCTACTACAAAGAGATCAGCCATTGGAAAAACAAGTGCCCCCATGTGGGAGGACATCTGAAGGGCCAAAGAAGTTCAATCAACTTAGTAAAGGAAAATGCCAGCTCCAGCCAGGTGCCCAAGACCTTATCGAATTGGCCAGAAGAGTCAGATGAGGGGTGACTGGGATCCTGGATCCTGGGTCCCCAGGAGCCTATGGTTTCAGTAGAAGTAGGGGGCCAATCAATGACCTTTATGGTAGACACTGGGGCTGAACACTCAATGGTAACTATACCCGTGGCTTCCCTCACAGACCAAAAAATAACTATCGTCAGGGCAATGGGAGACTGAGCTGCCCAGCCATTCTATAAAGCCTGCTGATGTTGCTTAGGGTGCCACCAAATGACTCATGAGTTCCTGTGCCTACTAGAGTGTTCCATTTCCTTTTTGGGTAAAGACTTATTAATGAAGCTTGGTGTACAGATTACCTTTGCCCCCAGGAAGCTCACCAGTCTCACTCTGGGGAGCCAGACTTCTCTAAGGATGCCTATGACTGTGCCCAGGGCAGACAAATGGGGCTTCTATTCTCCGGAAAGAAAACACATAAATACAACCAGCCTGCTAGAAGAGTTCCCTGCTGTATAAGCAGAAAAGAGGCCTCCAGGTATAGCCAAAGATCATGTACTCATCACGGTGGACCTGAGGCCAGGAGCCTCTCCTATCACACAAAGACAACATCCAGTGCCACGGAAAGTACACACGGGAATTCAGGACCACATCGGTGTTAATGAGATACTGGTATTCTAGTTGAGTGTCAGTCACCTTGGAACACTCCACTCTTACCTATCAAGAAGACTTGAGGGAATGACTACTGCCCCGTCCAGGACCAATGTAGTGGTTACCATCCATCCAGTGGTTCCAAATCCGTACACCCTCCTGAGTCTCTTACCTGCTCAAGCAGATGGTTCCCCTGCCTCAACTTCATAGACGCCTTCTTCTGCCTCCAGTTATCACTGGCCAGCCAGCTTCCATTTGCCTTTGAGGGAGAAGACCCACTCACCGGGAGAAAGACACAACTGACTTGGACTTGACAGCTGCAGGGCTTCAAGAACTCACCCATTCTGTTTGGGAAAGCACTGGCTGCAGATCTTGCTACATTCCCCACAGAGACTTTGAACTTCAATCTACTCCAGTACGTAGATGACCAGACTAGCTCCACCCACGGAGACTGTTGGAGAGGTACTAGAGCCTTGCTGGCCCTACTCTCTATTATGGGATACAAGGTGTCATAAAAGAAGGCTCAAATCTGCAAACAGGAGGTCAGATACTTTGGGTTCACCATCTCAGAAGGGCACTTGGACTCAAAAAGAAACTGGCCATCTGTTCAATATCTCGGCCAAACACTAAGAAAGAAGTTGATGAATTCCTAGAGGCTGCCAGATTGTGCCAGATCTAAATACCAGGTTTCTCTGAATTGCCAAGCCACTGTACGAGGCCACAGCTGGGTGTGGTAAAGAGCCCCTGGAATGGGGTTCCACACAAGAAGCCTTCAGAGAAATAGAGACTATTAACCAGTGCCCCAGCATTAGGCCTACTGGATGTGACACGGGACTTTAACCTCTTCCTACGTGAGAAGAATCATACTGCACTGGGGTCCTCACACAAACAGTTGGAACATGGCAGTGCCCAAATGCAATATCTGTTCAAGCGGCTAGATCTGGTGGTTGTGGGATGGCTGCCATGCCTCTGGGCCATAGCTGTACAGTAGTGCTAGTCAGAGAAGCAAAGAAGAACTGGCTGGGACAGAATATAAATGTAAAAGTCCCCTTTATTGTTACTGCATTAATGAATAACCAAGGACTCAAGTGGCTGACTGATGCCAGGATAACTCATTATCAGGGATTGGTTTGCGAAAATCCACATGTCCCTGTCAAGACTATGTGGATGTTGAACCTTGCTACTTTTCTGCCTATTGAGGAGGGACCTCCCCATGATTGTGAAGAGGTCATGGTTTAAGTCTTCTCAAGCAGGCTGGACCTATTCAGAATCCAGAACTAGTATTGTTCACTGATGGGAGCAGCTTCATCCATGAAGGACACACAAAGCTGGTTACACAATAACAACTGCAGACAAGGTGATCAGAGCTGAGGCTCTGCCACAGGGCTGATAGGCACAGTGGGCTGAAGTATGGATGCTCATCCAGGCCCTGCAGCAGGCTGAAGGGAAATGGGCCAATAGCTATACCAACTCAAGGTATGCCTTTGATACATTGCATGTAGATGGAGCCATTTATGAAGAGAGGGGACTACTGACCATGGAGGAAAAGAAATTAAAAACAAAGAAGTCCTTCAACTGTTAGAGGCAGTCTGGAAGCCTTCCCAAATGGTAGTCATTCACTGCAAGGGCCACCAGAGGAACCATTCCTATTAGTAGAGAAAACTGACTGGCAGACCAAGCAACTAGGGAGGCTTCCAAGAGCCACAACGGGTCCTGAGCCAGTCTCTAAGCTTCTCCTAGCTCCCAAATTGCCTCTGTGCCTGACATACACCAAGGAAGAGAAAAATTGGCCTTAAGGAAGGGGGAACCAAGGGGGAAAAGGGCTGGTAGAAGATTCCAGATCAAAAACTTTATCCTCGCTGTGGTGGCAGCTCAGCTGGTAACACAACACCATGAGTTGACTCACCTAGGGAAGACTACTTTAGATAGCCTGTTAGGCCACTACTATTTCATACCCAAGCTCTCAACCCTGTGTGCCCAGATCAGGGCTATATGTGTAACTCATGCACAAAACAATGCTGGCCAAAGGCTATAATCCAATCCAGGGGTGCAAACAATTGGGACTATGCCCTTCGAAGACCTTTGAAAACTTTACTGAGGTCAAGCCCTGCCGGCGCCCCCTGATACCTGCTTGTGTTCATTTGCACCTACTCCAGATGGGCTGAAGATTTCTCTACACACATGGAACAGGCATGAGAAGTAACTAGAGCCTTGTTAAAGAAAATTTTTCCAAGATAAGGGCTGCCCCTCTCTATCAGATCTGACAGTGGACCTGCCTTTGTGTCCGAGATAGTCCAGACTCTGTCCAAAGCTTTGGGAATCAAATGGAAACTCCACATGGTCTACAGCCCACAAATTTCAGGGAAAGTTGAGCATATGAACCAGACCCTCAAGACCACTCTAGCTAAGCTTAGTCAGGAAACTCAGTTACCTTGGATTGATTTGCTGCCTTTGGCTCTACTCTGAGCATAGTGCACCTCAAGGCATTCAAGTTATTCCCTTTTGTAAATCCTTTATGGGAGGCCTCCTCCAGTGATAAGGAAGTTAAAAGGAGACCCTCAACTGATAGCTTACCTAGAAGTATCCCAACACCTTCAGGCCTAGGAAGGATTCTCTGCCGCATCCCAAGAAACTCTAGAAAGAGCCCCTGCCCCCTTAGGTAATTAGATCCACCCCTACCAGCCAGGAGATGAAGTATGGGTTAAAGATTGGAAGAAGGAGCCACTCCAGCTGATCTTGTCTAGCCCTCATACTGTAATATTAGTGACTTCCACTGCTGTTAAGGTTGCAGGTATCACTCTGTGGATCCATCACACCCAGGTAAAGAGAACAACACTCTGGAGAAACAGGAGACTTGGGCTGCAGAGCCTCTTCCTAATCAGTTGCTCTGAGTCATGTTCTGAAGGCAGCAGAAATCCATCTGTGATTTTTAGCCCTGCTCTTGCCACCCCCAGAAGCTGGTCAGTCTATACACAGCAGAAATCTAAGGATGCTGACACCTCACAAAAATATCCAACGTACCCCTGAGGACTCTATTAATGCTCTCATAAGCTCACTCTTGAGGGCAGCCACTGAGACCCAATGTAATAAATGTCTAGGGGACATCTGAATAGGTGGATGGGTCCAGCAGGCCTTTACCTCATAAACCCACCAACAGGCTGCTTGTTACAACTCAGTTACCATTTGCACTTATGATGGCAGAAGGTACTGGATGGGATGGATAAAAGCCCAATATGTAGTGAGACACATTTGCCAAGGGCCGAGCTCAGGGGCAACAGGGAAATGGGCCAGTTGGAAGTACTTTGGCAATGTAGGTACCTCAGATGGAGGGGGAGTCCAAAACCATGCCTGAGCCCAGTTAGTCAAAGACACTGTACAAGGAGTAATAGAACAGACAAAACCTAAACCATCTCCATGGTCCAGTCCAATTTATGACTCATCCAAAAGGGCCTTAGGCCAAAACCTAGACCTCCCAACTCTGGGAAAGAACCTCTCTGTTGACCTAGGTAAGAGGTTAGCCCATGAACTTGGTGTGACTAAATGGTGGGTTTGTGGAGGAGCACTTATGAGTGAAGATTGGTCTTGGAAGGGAACTAGCCTAAGTACCTTTTACCTCTTCCAGTGGAACCACATGTGGCTCAACATGAAGAGAGTTGACCCAGGACCTGGGTTCTCTCCTCTGTAGTAGTAGGGGAATTGTTTTAACTGGGTAGGCCCAAGATACATTCAGTGGGTTGTAGGGACTCCCTGTAAAAAAATCCTATTTTTAAATTATACAGACTTTAACCTGTGGCCCAAAGCTCATTCCTGGTATCTGCCAACAATACTATAACTAATTCCTCCTTGTGCCACTATCCTGGCCAAAGCACGACTATCACAAACTGTGCTGTAGAGGAGAGCTTGGCTTCTAACTCCTTCCATGTCATCCCAGCTATTGGCACATCCTGGGAAACCCTCAATTCCACTGGCCCTAGGAGTTTGGAAGTGCATGATGGGCTCTTCTGGATTTGTGAAAAGAGGGCTTATACTCAACTCCCAACAAATTGGAAGGAAGTTTGCACCATCAGCATCATTCCTCCTGGCTTCTTCCTCCTACCAGACTAAGGAGAAAAGGAGCTAGCTGCTCCCCTATATCAATACTTAAAGACCGGGACTGAGAGGTCACTCAAAGCAGAGGGACAACAAACATGGGGGGAAAATGAATAGCCACCCCACCATGCTATCCAATACTATGGCCCAGCAACTTGGGCCTCAGATGGGAGCTGGGGTGACTGGATGCCCATTCATATACATGCTTAATTGGATAATCAGGTTACAGGCCTGACTAGAGGTAAATGCTAATTATATGGCCTTGGCCCTAGAACTCTTGGCCACGCAACCGTCCCAGATGTGTACAGCAATATATCAGAACCGTTTAGCTTTAGATTACTTGCTAACAGAAGAAGGGAGAGTATGAGGGAAGTTTAACTGATTTGATGTTGTCTCCAAATAGATGACAATGGCAAAACCGTCACTGACATAGCTACTAATATTCGAAAAATTGCTCATGTACCCATCTGAAGTTGGAAAGGATGAGACCGTAGTAACCTTTTTGGAGATTGGTTCTTGGTTTTCGGTGGCTTTAAGACCTTAGTTGAGATAGTACTCCTCCTTTTCAGGACCTGCCTCCTCCACCCATGACAATCCTCTTGTTATCCGGTCAACTATCTCCCTCAAAGAGGCTATAGCAGAAAGAAAAACTGCAGCGAAGGTTCTCATGCTGTGGAGGTACCCACCCCTGGCCCAAGAAGATCAAGATGACATCAAAAGAGGGAATGAAGAGGAATTTTCCACTCAAAAGCCTAACTTTACAATTAGCTCTTTGTTCTGCTTCTATAGATATGCTTGCCTCATAGGCCTCCTTTTGGCTTGTTCTGTCTAGATAACGAATGTTTTGCCTAAAAGTTTCTGTTTGCAAATCTAATGCTCTGTAACTGCCTGTAGCCCAGAGCAACTCCTGTCCTCTAATAGTAACTCCCGTGCCCTGTAACCACCTTAGGCCAAATTAACCAATATTCCCATGATAACTGTAAAGCTGTAACTGCATGGATAAAGCCCTATGAAAACAAAGTTGAATCTGTGCTTGGGGCTGAGATCTTCAGAGTGCTACTCCTCTGGGGCCACCGGCATAATAAACATGAGTTCTTGCCAGTCTGATTTTCCTGCAACACTCTGAGGAATGCATGAATGTAACAGTGCAGAAAAAATGAAATGATATGAGAAATTATAATACTCTCCATATCTCCACATTAGTATTTAAAGTGAGTTAATTTAACTTTGTATCAAAGAGAGGCTTTAAATAGCCCAGGTGTTTCTACTAGTCTTCCTGTTCATTGACGAAGTTATGAGTCTCTGCTTCATAATGGAAAATTTTCCTACACTGTGATTTTAATGCTTAAAGGTGCATATTTTTAGTACAATGAATTCCTGCATATAAACCAAGTACTTCATGTGGTGTTCAGCTGAAACATCGCGAGGCTTGAGAGAATAAAAATAATCTGCCAGACATAGGGAGAAATACTGTGTTTGTCTCCAACATGGATATCACTTTTACAAAATCAATTTTAAAAAATAATTGACTATATAAGACTAATTTAAAAATACCTCTATATGTGGTATGCAGCTCTACTCTGTTGCATTATGAAAATTTGCTTTTACATATATCTCTTACCATTTCTTATTTATGATTGTAATATGTAGCTTAATGCCAAACATTGCTAGGCACTCACTGGTACAAGATACTTCTGTGTCTGTTTGCATGAATGTATGTGCATGTGCATGTATGTGTGTGTGTTTGTATGTTTACATAAAGTAGCAAAGTATTAAAACAATATAATTTCCTTTTGATGAATTCAGCAGTGAATTCTCAGTACGGATGCTCTGAAGCTGAAACCAGGAACCATCTACCTGAATTTGCTTGCAAAGTTTAAAAGTAGGTTTTATTCCATGCAGTTGCTTTCAACAGTTGTTACTGGAACAAAAGGGGTCCATCTGCATGTGTGCAAGTCAAAGGAAAGGTATGTGCAGCTTTGCAGCAAACAAAGTAAGGATATATTAATGGGAGTTGAAAGTCCCGGAGACACAGACGAGCTAATGCTCTCAACAGCCTGTTCCCCAGAGTGTTGTGAGAGTACAGATGATATAGAGAAAAAGTCAGTCATCGTAGAAACTCAGAGAGTTGGAAGCTTGGGTCTATATTAAAGAAATAAATGAAGTTTGTGTGTGGTTACAATGTGGTTACACAGTTATCTCATAAAATACAAAAAGGAGACATTGTGTGTGTTTAAATGCACATGCACACGTGTGCCCACGTGCACATATAAGCCCAGGCAGGCATTGTAAATGAGGTTCAGTAAAGACTGAAAATTGAGGAAATAAAAGGTTATGGAAATAAAAACTATTTACTTTTGACTTTTATTAACTCTTAACTGTAATGCACCCTGATCGTGTTCATTCTAAACCTAGTCCCTAGCAACAATACAAAAGGAAAGATTACATTAAACAATTTCAGGATATAATCAGAGGTTTCCTTAAAATCTTTAATTAAAAGGACCATTTTCTATTAGAGCCTGGGAAGTGCAAGCTTTCACATTTTCTTTGAAACATCCACTTCCAAGGACATGGGCACAGGTGGATCCCATGGCTTACTGTTTGTCTTCCTGATGTGACAACTTCAGTAGAATCATGCTTTCTCTCATAACTTCTTTCATCGCCACCTATATAACAAACAAAAAAAGAAAAACTACAAAGAATGACTCTGTTTTGTGCATGTAACACACCTTATTTCACTCTTTTTTGAAATAAATTTTAATATGTGTAGAGTTTAAGTTACTAACTAAACATTTCTCCACTAAAATTCTTCTACTGCTTCACCATCCTTAACTTAAAAAATTTGATCTTTATAACTTTTATAACTTTTTATTAACTTTTTACCAAATAATCTAAAAAAAAAATAAAAGCTAATTTGGGGGGAAAAGTTTATTTCTGCAGTGAAATCTTATTATTTCTAAAAGATTTTATTTTCTGAAATTAAAAATGATTTGTGTTTTCAAGCTTCCCAAATAAAACACTAGTGACCAGGTTTAATACATTATTGGCTACCTCAAATAGTGATAAAATATGTAACAAAGTGGGTGCACTTCTTCAATGCCCACAAAGGTTCCCAAATAGCACATGTATTATTTATGTATTGATCTTTTCTTTTTCTCAGTGAAGAAAACAATTTTATCAAAAACAGACCATAAGTTAAAAAAAAAAAAGAAAAAGAAAAAGAAAGCAAAAATAAAACTCAATCAAGATCCACTATTTTATATAAATAAAACTTAAGTGAAATCAAGCATATATCAATATTGAGGTCAAGGGATGTGGTATGAGTAGTCAGTTGAAACCATAAGTCAAAGATTTAACAATGTTGAATATGTAAAAAGGCAAACAAGCCAGCAAACTGGTTATGTTAAATTGCACAATATCTAAATCTTGAGTAGAAATTATAAAACAGGTCTAATTAGTAAATACTATTAAAGTTATCTTAGAAATACTAAAGTGATCACTTAAGGATAAAAGATTATTAGTTTTCTTTGCATCTGTCTTCTCAAAAGAAAAAATAATTCAGCATCCTAGTATAGAAACAGAATTGTCAAAATTTAGTTTATTCGCCATAGGTTTCTTTCAAGTTGTCATTGCTCTTCCAGATACAATTTGGGGGTTTTGTATCTTAAAATCCATGTAGGAGTAGCAAATGATTTAGTTGTTCCCAGGTCCTCTAGCCCATTAGTTTAAGTTTTTAAATATCAAATAACTCAAGCTTTTAACCTATCACCAAATCCTGTGAACTCCATACTATTTCTAAGGCCTTTCAGAAAGGAGATGAGAGGCATATAAAAGGCTATCTTTTTCTCATCATTTTACTTTCTAAATTCCTTCATCCTAACTTAAGTTTTAATTACCATGCATTGTTTCATCTCCTGAATTTTCTGTTCTCTAGTTTCCTGATTTCCCATAAACATGGCCACCAATTTGGGCTTTCATTCCCCCAAAACACTATTAATGTGTGATCATTGTGCAGTATAAGCTTTTCCAAAGCTTTATGGACAGTGTAGAATAATTACAGTACTCTACAGAACATAATACAAATTCAAATTGAAATGTGATTTTAAACCTCATTATCCTTTCTTACAGACAGTAATTGATGTAGAGTTGGCCAGGAAGCTGGAAGTCTGAAGTCAAGCCATGGGCTGGGCTGGGCTTTTTATGAAAGACCTAGCATATTAGACTTCCTTGCCTTTTTCTAGTTTTTGTTATTTTCTGGAAATGCTTGGCTTTTCTTGGCTTACAACTGCTATCACTCCAGTCTTTGCCTTTGTCATTACATAGCCTTATCCTCTGCATGTCCAAATTCCCTGCTCTTATAAGAATATTGAGTCATTGGAGAAGGACCTATTCTGATCCAGTATGACCTCATTTTAACTTGATTATATCTGTAAAGACTATATTTCCAAGTAAGGACACTGTCATAGGTAATGGTTAGAGTTTATGTGTATTTGGGGGGAAACAAACCCACAACAGGACTGAACAACAGATTTGAGCAGGAGGAATACAGAATTAGAAAATTTTGAAGCTAGGTGAACTGAGATGCAGTCTGATAAACAGTAAGTTAAAATAAAAGTGGGGAAGAAAAATAGCCTCAGAGACCTGAGTAATGCTGTCAAGCATACCATCATATGCATAAAGCAAGCCTCAGAAAGACAAAAGATGGGGAAAGACACAGGGGGAATAAGTGAAGTAACAATAGTCCAAATTTTACCATATTTGATGAAAAACCCTTAATCTAAATATTCAAGAATTTCCATGCACGCCAAGTAGGATCAACTCACATGAAAATAAAATGGCCAAGGAGTAAGAGAATCCTGAATGCAACAAGGGGGAAGTGACTAATCACACATGAAGGCTCCTCAATGAGTTTAATGTCTGAGTTTTATCAGAAACCATGGAGTTCAGAAGGCAGTGGAATGACAAAAAATGATAAAAGATAAAAATTTCCAACCAACACTTCTCTACCTAGCAAAAATGTCCTTTGATAATGGAGGTGACATGAAGACATTCTCAGGTAAAGATAATCTGGGATAATTCATTGCTATCCGCAGCCTGAGAAGAAATGTTAGGTGGATATTTTGAGGCTGAAATGAGAAGATGTCAGGGTAACTTGAAATCTACATGAAAAAATAAAGTTACATAGTTAAGTATAAATATAAATAAGTACATAAGATGTATACAGTATAAATATATAAACATTTCTCTCTGATTTAAAAGAACATTACATGATATAAATATGATAAATTCATTTCAATGAGAACGCAGTATATAAAGATGTAATTTGCATGACAATACTGGCAAAAACACTATTGAAATTAATCTGGTATTAATCCAAATTAGCATGTTATGAATTAGCATATTAATTGCAACCTCCAGGGAAAGTAGTAAGAACATATTGCAGAATATATAATAAAACAAACAACATGGGCGTTAAGTTGTACACTAGAAAATCACAATAAAAAACATCATTGGACAAGTTTTACAACAAAGAGGTAAAATATATAGAAAAATGATGAAATGACAGATTTCAGTGCTACTTGATTAGTAATTAAATGTGCATAGATTATACATACCAATTAAGAGGCAGATATTAGCATAGTGAATAAAAAGTATGATCTATAATTTATCTATGAGTCACACTTTAAATTCAAGACATGAAAAAGTCAAAAGTAAAAGGATAAAAAAATATTTGCCAAGCAAATATCAACCAATAGAGAACTAGGCTGGCATTGTTAAGACAAACTGTATGACAATTTTATTATAGAGACATATACGGTCATTTCATAGTGACAAAAAGTTCATTCTTCGAGGAGACAGTTATAAACATTTTCCAGTTAACAAGAGACCTCCAAAATACACAAAGCAAACTGATAGAACTGAAAAAATAAACAGACCCTTCAACAATAAGAGTTTGAGGCTTCATTTTTCAACTTTTAATAGTGGAGAGAATCTGTTATTTCTTGTGATACTGACATCAGCCCTGTGGGGTGGGCATAGGGGGGTTGTGGCTCATTATGTGGGTCAGAGCACTTAGATTAAGGACTTACCCAGAGTTGTAACTGCAGAACCAATCTAAAATGACCTTGCCCTGTTTCTATTGAGATATTAAGTTGTTTTTCTGAGTTGGCAGAGCAAGCCCTCAAATCATGCAGTTGGACAGACATGTACACTAGAGAAGAAATTCACCCTAGAATAACATTTCAATGTTGCCAGGTCAAAATTCACTTATGACTCCATACTAACCACACTCCACCCCCAATTCAAATGTGATTCATGAAAGGTTGCGATTCCCAAGTATGTAGGCACTAGGCTCTCATGTTGAAACAATGTAATTCTAAAGAATATGCACAACTTTCTCTGCTTCTTCCTTTAAATGTAGTCCAAAAACCCTCTGTGGGAAGATAGATTTAGCCTTGCCTCCTGTCTCCTTGTGGATTAACTTAGTAATAAAAGCCTTTTCTTTTCTCAGAAGCTGCTGCTATAGTATTGGTTGCTATGTGTGTCCGGCACCAAGCCCTTGTTCAGTATCAGTCACAGTGATGAGTGATGGATCTGAGAAAGGGGATATAGATGGTTCCCTGGGGACAGAGGTCTCTGAACACCTGAACATGAGATCATGCCTTGGACGCCCAAACCAAGGACTCTCCTCACTCCCTTTCCCAAGGACTCTCCTCAAGTCCCAAGGTAGCTGCAGGGATGTGGCTGGTGCCCTGAGGAGGGGCCAGGCCCAAGAGAATGGCTCAAGTCCAAACCTGGCTCTGTTTTTTTTCTCTTTTTTCTTTTCATGACCATTTCAAATTTAATGGGTACACAGGTGATGTTTGTTCCTGGCTCTAGGTTTCAAAACTTGACCTAAAATACAATGCCTTTCCTCCAAATGAAGACACACTGGATGGACTGGGAGATCCAAACATGTGTCCAGGGCCTCCTCATGTGCCCCGCCCCCCACCTCAGCACATGATTCTACCAGCTGCTTTTCAGTGAGACTTCCTGGTGGTCAAGTGACCATTCTGAGCACCCAATAGTCTGCTTGACTCCAAGCTGCCTCGGAACTCAGGACATTCCAACCAAGTGCCTGCCTGACAGTTGCTCAAAGAACTAGCTTTATTTTCAACTGACCAAACTGGGAAGAGCAGTTAACACTATTTACCTGGGAAAGCAGTCCACTGGGCTGGTTTTGGTGCCTTAATGACTGAAATCCACAGCACCCAGGATCTCACTGACCATTGACCTGAGCAGCCTGCACTCAGGTCTGGCTGAGAGTGGGCAGTGGTTGCACTGGCTCTGAGTTGTGCCCTTTCCCTCCCAAGTCCTTCCACAAAATTCAGTCTCTACTCCTGCCTCCTCCATCCTGACACTATGCGGAGACAGTGGACAGAGTCCGATTTCCTCTGAGAAGAATCTCTCCTTAGCCTATGACACCCACACCAGGACACTCACAGAGAACCACCAAGCCCTTCTAATCTGTGTCACCCAGTGTTCATTGCACCTACTGGAAGGCTCTTTCCCAGTTCACCAGTCTCCCAGGCCGCACCCAAACCCCCAGTGATCCTGTCCACATCCACCCATGGACATGCCCCATGAAATCCCAATTTCTCTCCTTTCTAATATTTCTGGATTTAGACTGCAAATGTTTGGTTTTGGATTTTGACTTCTACATCCTGGAGGGATGATCTGTAATTCCCCTCTCCTGTCATGTCTATTACTAGGGTGGGATCAGGAGTCTCTGATCTGGTGAAAGCAGTGTGGGTGTGTTCCCTCTGTGTGTGTTCTCTGGAAGACTGTGAAAGAGACTGGCATTATTTCTGAACTATTTGGTAGAAATCAGAGGAAGCCACCTGGGACTGAAGGTTGCTTTGTGGAAAAAGTGTTTGCCTTTCTTGTTTTTTAATTGATGTTTTGCATACTGTAAAGTACCCAGATCTTAAGTGTGCAGCTTTATGTTTTCTTAAAAATATAAAGACTTCTGTTGTCAACACCCAGTTCAACATGCAGAATGTTTCTAGCACCCTGGCTGCCACCTGTAGAAGGAGATAAGAGTATCTAACTTATTAGGTTATAAGAATGAAATCAGTTACTTCATGCTTGTACCAAGCACAATAATTGCACCTAATTAGCTCAGTGTTAGAGTGGCAGCACCCTTGAAAGATAGCAGATCTAGTCAGAGAGCTGGGGAAAAAACAATGAGGCCTTATGAAAGTGTGGGTCCAGGGCAAAGAAGCTGAGAGAAGCTTCTCAGAAGCATTTGGGCTTTCACAGAGTGAAAAATGTGCTACACGAAGTGTAGTGCCCATGATAATTTGTCAACTGCTATGTTTGTTAAGGGTGCTTTTCTATATACTTGTTTTTTTAATTAAAAAATACATTAAAATCAATTAGAAATTGGTAAATGTTGTTTAATATAAACTATATTAAATGTACATGTACCTAGAACTAGCGCTAGATCTATACAATACAAAACTAAACTTCTACTAAGGGTAATGCCCCAGGAGAGCAGCAGCAGGGAGGCTCCTGTCCTCAGTCCACACTGAAGGTCCCTGACACTGTGGAAGCTCCATTCCCTCGAAGGCCCTGGCTGAGGCCTCCAGGTTGTGGCCATCACAGGTGTCACCAGAACCTGCAATGCAAACGCAGGTGCTGGAATCACTGGAGAGGCATAGAGTCAGATGGAGGAGGACTCCCTGGGGTGGGTACCAGGGAGATTCCTTAGGTCTTAGAAGTGACCTTGGAGCCCAACACCCCTAAGGGTCAGATCCACAGGATAATAGAGCCTTTCTTTGCTGCTCAAAGCTGAGGATGTTATCTGTCAGCTAAGAGTATCAATAAAAGTCCTACAGGAGCTGTTGAACCTGGGCATTAAGTTGGGGTAGGCTTCAGGAAACTGGTCCTCTGTATAGTGAAATTGACACAGAGGAAAGGGAGTGGGGGCTCCGGGAAGAAAAGGCTGAGCCCCTGCCCCCTGGAGTCTAGTGAAGGGTAGGAGGTCTGATGACACAGGCAAGAGAGGTGACCCTGCCTCTCTGCCCCACACTCAATATGACCCATCATGAGACCAGCACAGTAAAAATGGACAGAGACCTGGAACACTTCCTCCTAACCCTAATAATCTTTATTTTTCCTAACATCCCAATGTTTTGCCTGTGCCTTGTAATTGAAAAACCATGATGTTGTGGTAATAAATTTTAAAAAGTTTTATGGCTTTAATGCATTTTAATGTGAAAAGGTTATAGGAAAACACTACTGTTTAAAATGCAGTGAAACCAATTATTTTTGTTTTCTTTACATATTAGGGAAAGAAAAGAAACATTAGCAATTTGTAATCTTATCCTTTATTATCGTATCCCAAATAGACATTGCGTTAAGTTTCTTCAATTTTTTGTGTGTGGTTTGTTTGATTTTTACATATTGGTGAACAGACGATAAAACCTCAGCCTAAGAGATGGTGCCATGATGAGACCCAGGTCCACCAGAGGGCTTCATGGAGGCTGAGGGGTCCCCAAGTTGGGCACCTCCCAGCTGGGTTTAGACCCTGCAGTGTCCCTTACTTGATTCTGGACTACCAAGGGCCCACAAAGATATAGAGCTAGGGCAGGTGAGCTACCCTGCTTTCATGAGAAGTAGGTGAGTAGCACTTCCATCCTCCTCCCCCTTATCCCAGGAGGCCTGAAGTCGGATAGGTCAGGCGACCCACACTATCTCATCATACCCAGGGATAGGGGATCCAGCATTGGACCTCTAGCTAGTAGATGTTCCCTGTTGATCTTCAGGGTGTCAGTAAGGCACAGCTAGGTCCTGCAGGGCGAGACAGTAAATGAATCCAAGGAGGCTTCACAAAGAATACTATGTGCACCAAGACATTACATGTGGTAGCTGGTAGCCTTCTCCTCCAGGTTAAGAAGGGAGAGGAAGGATGGTCAGCAATCTTCGAAACTTACATGGCCTGAGTAGCATCTCTAGGAAAGATGTTCTCACGACACCCTTCACTTGCCTTCACTGATTTTTACTATCCTCTTGTCTCCCTTGCATGGTCACATGCAGCAGCAGCAGCCGTTAGAGCGCTCATCAATTTGATTGTGTTTAATAAAATGTCCAACCCCCTCCTCTCAAAAAAGTTAGGAAGAAATGGAAAACATGCACATTTATTATCTTACTCTTTTCATCCCAAGCACACCAAGTTTACAGTTCTTCTTCCGATCTTTCTTCTACCTGAATTCTTTCTTCTATTCATTCTTCTGAAGCACCTCCTAGGGAATTATGTGAGTGCTACAGGGAAGAGAAGAAACGTGTGTGTCCAGAGCTACCCCACTGGAGGAAAACCAGGCTTACAGGGTACCTGTAGCAAGGTGGGCCCAGACCAGTCACCTGCCTGAACCACTTGGGGTGGCTCAACACAATTCAGTGGTGCAGAACAGGGGTCAGGAGCCAGGATGATATTAAGAAGGGAGAGGTTGGAGGGAGATATTACAGAGAGTATGATACCAGGACCTCAAGTGTCTGGATGAGATATGGTTCTTTGGGATGAGAATCATATAAAGAGGAGCTGGAGAAGAGCCACAAAAAAAGAGCTTATGGATAGGAAAGAGATGAAAAAGAAAGTCAAATACCAGCACTATCTTGCTTACTCTGTTTGAGGCTTCATCACCCACAGAGTGGTCTTCAAGTGGACAAGGGTGACAACAATGTGGGGTGGCCATGGGAAAGGAAAGAGTAGAGTTAGTCGAAGTGAGAACATAGCGTCCTGCTGCTCCTGGGAGAATGTGGCTCAATTCCAGGACCCATTATTGTCCTCATCTCTACATTCCTACTCCAGTGATCCCCTGGACCTGCTGGTCAGAAAGTCTGTTTGGGGTCTGGTCAATTCCACAAGACCAGATTAGCAATGCTGTGGGAGAGAATGTGTCCTCTAAAATCCTGTCAGAAATAGAAAGCCCAAAGAGACACAGGCCTCTCTCACATGGAAGCACATTCAGCACCTCAAATGTGGGTGATATGTGGAGGCTGAGATGAGCTCAAGGATACTGGAGCAATAGCTGTAATGTCAGAGGAATTGTTCTTTTACTCATGCAGCTCTGAGAGTGTCCTTTAAATGGGAGGTGAACATGACTCAGAAGCACAGTGGTGCTGCTACAAGTCCTTTACATTAAAAGGGAGAAGTTTCCTTCTCATGCATCACCTGGCATGCAGGAGAGGAGCTTTGTTTCCAGTTTAATTGCCTATGAGGCAGTAGTTGTATCCCACTAGAATATGTCCATCATAGATGAATAATGAAAGCAAACATGCAATCTCCTGCATGCAATTCCAGGGAATGCAAACCAGTCAATGCCCAAGCTGTGAGATTTTGCCTGGGCATGGGGAGGAAGGAGCAGACTAGTGGGAAAGATAATTTTTAAACAGCAAAACAAGAAAAGAGTTGATAAACACGATTCTCTCAAAGCCTATGGAAACAATTCCAATTCGTATGACATTATTAAAAAAGGAAATGAACAAATAAGATTTCTATGCACATTTCCTTTTTTCCATCCGCTTTCATGTCCTCATTTCTTGGTCTTTAAAGAAACATGTGCCACTCAAATATTTCTGGGCCCTTCTGCTCTGGGCTTCGACCTGAGTGTTGGTGCCTACCTGGAGAGTTTTCATTCTTGCTGCTGATGTCAGAGAAGCTATCTGACACTCAATCTTTAGAAATGAACATGAGCAAAACAGCTATTTGAAAGAGAAGCTTTCATATTAGTTTACTGGAGGCTATGGTGTGTCATAACGTAGTATTCTGAATTTTTCCCAGTTCATAGGCCTTCCCTGGGCTCTATGGAGTCAACTCTTTCACTGGACATTGACCACAGATGTGAACCTTCAAATGAGAGAGATGCTGAAGGACTCATCTTTCAATTTCTCACTTCTCCTGATCCACGATCACTCCCACCTCCAAAAATATCAATCTGAAATTCCACGTGTTATGGACATACTTGAAATGTGGCTAGATGACTGACAAATTGAATGTTTTATTCAATGCAGAGCTACTCTGTCTCACCTTGCAATGCACAATGGTCCCCTGTGTCCTGCTAGAAAGGGAGCCTAGTGCTGCCTTGATGCTCAGTCCCAAATAAGACCTCTCAGTTCTCTTCTCATTGGACACAGTGTTCCTCACCCAGCACACAAAGTCCATAGCTTGGATGAGTGATGAAGGCAGATTTTCCACATGAGAATGACACTGTGTATTCCCAGCAAGAGTGTCTGAAGATAAATACTAGACCTCTTTGCAGAAAGTCATAGTGAATTGCCCCCAAATATTCCTAGAGGCTTCACCTGGTTCAGATTCCTCCAGAACTAAGTGTGGCATGAGGGTGCACTGGGGGTCACCTGAAAAAGGGAGGAGCCCTGCCCAGCACTCAGCTAAAGGATGAGGAGAATCATTTAGAGGCTTTTAATGGAAAGGTATTGTGAATGAAGTGGCAGCAGTGATGCATCATGATCATTCAAAATGCCATGAGACATACTGAGAGGCAATATTCATTACTAAATAAACTAGTTATTGATCTGGTAATGGATTCTGAAACAGTTTGTCCATTACAAACCCAGAGAACAAAGTCCTGGGAAGTGATGGGATTTTTGTCCAGGTTAATTGAGGTATATTTGGCATACAATGAATGCACACATTCAAACTGTACAAGGTGATTAATACATACACTTACATACCTAGCCATTCATGATGCAACGTTGAGGGGAATGTTTATTAGAAAGTTGGGACCAGCAACTGTGGTCTTTACAGTAACATAAATCAAGGTAAACACTTAAAACACAAAAAGTCACACACACTCACACATTGTAACAAATATATCTTATAAAAGTAAGATGTTTTTAATAGGAGAAACTAGTGGGGTAGGGTGGGGTAGGATGTGAGAATGTGGTATATTATCTAGTCGACTTCTAAATTAATCTAACCCTGTTCTAAATAATATTGACAATTCCGGAGGCACTATATCAGGTAGGGAGATATTCAGATAATGTTGAAAAATCAGCTAATGTGTGAATATGAATAAGAGACCTCGTTTACTATTGAACATGACCAGATTGTGAATTGTCAGTGCATTCTGACCTCAATGGTGACAGCACCACTCATGGACTGAATACATGTGTATTTCTACCCATGAAATAAAAGATAAATTTGACAGCCAATAGTCACTTACATATGGCACACTGAAGAATTTCTCTGGAAGTACCTTCATCTCGCTTGTCCATAAAGTGGGCCATGTCCTGCGGTGAGAAACAGACTCTTTGAGCACACTTCCCACTTTTTGTCTGATAAATATGAGGATCATACTCTGTTCTTTTTGCTTCCTCTTCCTTATAGCAGCCTGGGAAATGCATGACAATATAGAGAATGGTAGACATCTTGCTGCCACAGGGAAATTAGGAATAATTTATTCACAACTGCCTGGATGACCTTCCTAGAGCCAAGTTAGACTTAGGAAAATGATGCAGTTTGGTGTGTCCATAAATCACCCACCAGACAGATGTTTTGGGGCGAATATCTTAATTTATTTGAGACGCTATAGACATGGCAATGCACGGTGACCACACCTAGTTGCCTGGTTTCCAATCCCATTTAGAAGCTGCAGGCTCTTGGGAAAATCCTGCAGACCCCTTGGGGCCTCAGTGCCCTCTTCTGAGTTGTGGAGATGTTAAGACAGCCCACTTATTAGTATCATGTGATAGATGTTGGAGAGCCAACAAAGTGAGAGTCCACCCAGACCTCGGAGCTCTGGTGACCAGGTTCTTGTCTTAGGCCATGAGAAGGAATTCAAGAACACAACAAACAAGAAGCTGGAAAGCACAGGTTTTACGAAAGCAAAAGTACATGCTTAAGAGAAAAGTTCTGGAAGATCTAAGAGAGTCTGCCCCAGCTGTCTGGATTATGAGTTTTTGTTTTCTTAGGGGCGGGTGTGTCCCAAGGCTATCCAGCCTGCCTCCAGGTTTTGGCTTTTTTTTTTTTTTAATGCCACCTAGAGGGGAGGAGGTGGCTCAAGGCCCTCGATCTTGTCTCCTGGCCTTGACTTGATTCTCATGTCAGGCTCTCATGCTTGAAATCAAAATAAGGAGAAGGCTGAGTAGTGACCAAAAAAATTTTCAGAGCTGCTTCCTGGATGAAAGGGAGTCTTCTCTAGGCTAACTATCTTACCTTATAATTCCCTCCTGAGAGGTTTTTGATTCTCTATAATCATATGGGATGTCGAGGGACTAGAGGTCAGGCTTCTGTAGTTACTTCAGTCTAAAACAGGCCAGTATGGCCCTCAGACCCTGATAGGGTGAATTAAATGAAAAAATATGGAGACATTTTTATTAATTAAAAGCCTATACATTCCATTAAAACTTACTCTTTGTGCTGTGAGATTTGACAGGACCATAATATCAGCATGAACGTCATGGGCTGTTGCCCCTACCTAGCCTGGGATCGAAAACCTCTGCCTGCCTCACCTAGGGCATCCACGTTTGTCTCCAGGACAGTCTCCGTTGAAGGAATAGGCTTAAATCCCTGCAACATGCTCATTTTTATGTGGAACTGTTGTAATCTGGAGGAGGCAAATTTAACGAGAAGATTAGAAGTAGGATAAAACATAGGCCAAGGAGATATCCTTGGGGGTGCAGGTGACAGTCCAGCAATCAGAGAGACCATTTTCCTTTGCTATGATATTAGAAGAGTTTATAAAAGTATTCAATCTCCATTCTCCTCAGCGGGGCCAAGTATAGATTAGAATTAAGAGGAATTGGATCCTATTGATAGTTACTTGGTTATGAGCACAGTCTAGAAAGGATAAGACTGACCAGAAAGAAGCCAAGGTGTGGTAGGTATTATGGAACAGCTGGATAAGAGCTTAGAGTCTGACTAAAATCTAGGTAGTTACTGAGAAAGTGTCTGAGGGACAGGAAACAAGATGAGGGAGGGGGCACAGGTCAAAAGGAGAATACAAGCCAAAAAAGAAATCCAAGCAAGAATAGAAGAAACAGGGCCTGGGCAGCCCTTTTTTGGTTAGTCATCCACTTATCCTGTAGAGGGCTCCCTTCTTCTGCATTATGAAGTAGTCTTAGGTTGTCTGGAGGGTTGCAAGTGTGTTTGTCCTCCTTGTGTTCTGATGAAAGCTCGAGGGAGAGAGCTTTATTCTTGATCAATGAACCCAGCCCTGCAGACCCTGCAGTTTTATTGTGATAGATGTGGTGAGGAGAACCTGATGTAGTCCTTTTTTATTTTGATGTTAATTGGTCCTCCAGAGAGTCTTCTTTCCAGGTGTAAGGAGAACCCAGTCTCCAGGAGATACGGTTAAGAGATGCTCAGAGGTGTCTGGGGAGGGAAAGATCAGGTTCCCACATTCTCAAAGGGCATGCTGGACTTATCCCAGATTGATTATATATTTTAGTTGGTCCTGGACCTCTGAGTCCAAATATATATTGGAGGATGTGATGGCCAACCATACAGCATCTCAGAAGGATTTAATTTTAAGTTGAATTAAGGAGCACCTCTGTACCTTAAGAGAGCTGTGGGTAGAAGCTGGAGCTCGGTCTCAGACGTTCGCTGGCATCATTTGGCCAGGGTCTTCTACAGAGTAGAGTTGGCCCTTCCCACTTTACTGGAAGGCTGTGGTCTCCAGGAGGCATGAAGGTGATAGTTAATGCCTAAGGCCTGAGATAGCTGTTGGGTGACTTTAGCCAGAAACAATGGTCATTATCACTCTGGAGACTCTGAGGCAGTCTTGGAGGTGACAGCAGAGGGGTGGGGTGAAGTACTTCTGTTTGGGTCATCCCTCTACTAATGTGATGGCATAAGCCTTAGAGGTTAAAGGCCCATTGTGATCTGTGAGGACCAATTAGGCAGCTCCTGTAACAATCTAAAAATTGATCTGCTTAACTGCTACATCAAGAGTCACCCAGGGTCCTTTCTTAGTCACAGGGTTTCTTTGTCAGAGGCCACCAGGAACTCTGGGCCCCCTTGTTCATCCTCAGACAATGCCATCAGGGATCTGGGATCCTCCCCTTAAGAACTGGGGACATTCCCTCTTCCAGTGGCCTGACTTTTTACATTGAGGACAGGATCTGAAGCTCTTTCCTGGGATGGGGCACTGGTTTTGGGGATGGCCCAGTGTTCCACCATTAAACAAAGCCCGTAGGAACTGTAGGGGTTGCCCCTTTGAGCATTCCTTGTTTCCCATGGGATGGCACTGAGGCTGTAAGGCAGGACTGATGGCAACTGCCATTATTTGAACCTACTGTTTGGCCTGCCTGGTCTCCTGCTGGGTTCTTTTATCCTCATCAGCCTGATCTCTACTGTTAAAGTCTCCCAAAGCTAAGTCTAATAATGGAGCCATTGGGGTCTGTGGGCCATATTGAAGGTTTTGGAGTTTTCTCCTGATGTCAGGAGCAGACTGGTTAAGAAAGTGTTGGCCAAGCAGAGACTGTCCAGGGGAGGAGGGATAGATGTTAATGAGACTTCAGAGAGCCTCAACCAGCCGACCCTGGAATAAG
Organism: Cynopterus sphinx; assembly: GCA_030015415.1. Taxonomy (NCBI): domain Eukaryota; kingdom Metazoa; phylum Chordata; class Mammalia; order Chiroptera; family Pteropodidae; genus Cynopterus; species Cynopterus sphinx. The sequence continues at coordinate 33,873,405 of CM057390.1, read as the reverse complement.
GCTGGGTTTTCTCCCCAGTCTTGGGTCACCTCGAGATGGTCCCTGCATTACAGCAGCTGAAATTTGAGCATTTTTCCTAACCTTCTTTTTCTTCTGCTATATCCTGGTCACTCAACAGCCTGAAGACCCTTGGCACCAAGGCAGCCTGTGGGGCTTGAGGTCCAGCCTTCAACTCCTGGAGCTGCCTCTGAACCACTGGCACAGACAGCCTGGGTAATGAAATGCACTGCCAGGAGTATCTGGGCCTCATCAGGCTTTGGGTCAATGTCAATATATTTTCTAAAAGTCTCAGAAAACCTAAGACAACATAAAACACAAAAAATTATTTTAATGATGCACAAAATCCTTGATTTCTACTCACAAAATGTTTCCATAGTATCAGTAACAGAATAATAGTCTTAGGAAACATTGTCTTAGTTAGCAGAGAGAAAAAAAAAAAACAGCTCTAATTTTGCATTAGCTTCCTTTTGATATATAAATTTATTTTCAATCCTGTTTCTCTATACCTTATATCTTTTATTATGAAAAACATGCTTTTTCCATATCAGAGATATGCACATAAACAGAATTACCGATAATTGTAGAGAATTTGAGATTTTTCTTTTTCCTTGACATTTTTAAGGAGGCTGGGGGAAAAAGCCAGGAGCAGGGTATGGCTTGTGAGACTAGCTGCTTGTCTTTAAATGTGCCCCCTTTTTTCTTCAGTTACCTCAACCTTAAGCAATAGATTCTGTGTTTACATTTCTGGCTATCTGCAAGAACTTAGAAGTGTCTGAGAATGAGAAAAACCATAAGACCTATAATTTTGACAAGTTAAGTCACAAGTTATAGTAAGTTTTTCAATAGTAAATTTGCTAGAATCTTCAGAGAATCTGCTAGAATTTTCCTTGTATAAAGCTAAATCTGGTATAGAAAATGAAGCACGTATTCTTACTGTTCCCCCATTAGTATTTGTAGCTCCCTGAGGGGGCACATGTTATCATGGGGAGGTTGGTATGGGGCCCCACTTTGGGTAGTGCTAGTGGAAGTAGATGGGGGAAGAGGGTCCAAACTCTGGATTGGGGGATGTCTGAGTACCCTCCTGAGAGATAGGTGAGAAGGAAATCATCTAAAATATCAGGAAGGCTTTCTGTTATCCCCAGCTCATGGATGCAGGGCTGACAGAGAGCAGGCCTTTGGGACAGAACCATAAAAGCCTGTACATAAGGGATTTCAGACCATTTGCCATTTCATCTAAGCACTGACACTTGGTGTAGCCAACAGCTTGCCACTTGGCCCTGACAGCAAGATTGTGTGAAAGCTTAAGGTCCCATTTTCTAGCCAAACCTTCTGATTCCCAAGTTTGTATTGGGGCCAGGCCCTATTACAGAAGATCAACTTCTTCTGCCTTAAGCCATCTAGCTTAAAAGCCTTCCAATTCTATAGAATGCAGACAGATGCAGTTTTTCTCACAGTGCCTGGAATAGGAGAACTCAAACTAGGAGCCTGGATTTCAAGAGTATGGGCATCACCCTACCACTGTCATTCAATTAAGAGACTAGACTAGGATGCCAAGCTAAGTCAGGTATCTCCTGCAGGTACCTTGACAATGAAGTCCAGGTGTCCTGGGGTTGGGCCACATTGGGCTGTCCACAAAGTGTTGAGGCCTCACCCTGCCGGGCAGCTCCAGGGTTTCAAAACAAAGAGAGGATTCCAGGAGAGGGAAGGTAAAGTGGTGGAGCAAAGAGGAGGCTGGACCTCCTCTGTTGACGAGTCTCAGATTCTTGGGTCATGGCCTGAATTAGGGACAAGAAGGCCAGAGCCTAGAGGCTGAGTAGATTTATCTGAAGGCCCCATGTAGTTTAGAAAGACCACACAAAACAATGCATCATTTGGAAGGAGAAGACCTTTCGTCAGGGATTCCTCTTTGACCAATCCTATTCCCAGGCTTTCCCAGAGGTCTTAGTATGGTGGGCTGGATGACAGAGGAGGAGACTGTGAATGAGGCACAAAATAATACTTCCAAAGGGAAAGTCAGAACTGGAGAGGTTAAGATATGACTGGAATGGAGAGCAGAGAGGCCACTACAGAGGAGGCAAAGCTTTTGAGGCCACATGATCTGACTAAGGCAAAGGAGAACTAAGGGAGCATCAGGACCAGCCAAGTGGGAGAAGATGGCAACAAAGAAATGGTTCAGACCAGAGGCTGAGACAAGGAAGAAGAAAGGAGAGGGAGGATGCCATGACAAAGTAAAAAATGACCAGTCTAGCAGGACCAGAGCCTGACCGGCTGGGAGTGATGGTTGCAGATGTGGGGACAGGAGTTAATGAGCATGCTTTCACTGAGTGCCTAGGTGCATGGACACTGCCTTGAGCTCGGCAGAGATGCACAATGCCAATCTACCCCATTGCATGACCAGGTTATCCTGTTAAGGAATCTTCTAGCAGCGAGCGCCCTGACCCATGCCCACAGTGTGACCAGCATCCTCCAGTCATGTCTGTAGAAATAGAGAAAAGGAAAAGCACAGTGACCCCAGCCATAGGCACAGAGGTTGAATGATGATGATGATGTCCACTTCCCCTGGCCAGCTCGCCATGGGTGATGCCGGAGAGCTCGACAGGGTGGCAGTCCAAAGAGGGACCAGACCCCGGAGCTCTGGTGACCAGGTTCTTGTCTCTGGCCATGAGAAGGAATTCAAGGACACACCAAGCAGTGAGCTAGAAAGCACAATACATGCTTAAAGCAAAAGTACATGCTTAAGAGAAAAGTGTGTGAAGATCTAAGAGAATTAGGTTTTGTTTTAACTGTGGGTGTGTCCCAAGGCTGTCCAGCCTGCCTCCAGGTCTTAGCTTTTTTCCTATGCCACCTGGAGGGGAGGAGGTGGCCCAAGGCCCTCGATCTTGTCTCCTGGCCTTGACTTGATTCTCATGCCAGGGTCTCATGCTTGAAATCAAAACAAGGAGAGGGCTAAGTAAGGACTGAGGAAAAGTTCCTGGAGTGGGGAGTCTTATCTTAACTAATTATCTTTCCCCCATAAAGAGGCTAAAAATGATTGTACACAGGTCAACCTTCAGAAAAACAAATGGCTGGTGCTATGCAATTTCTGTGTAAGCAATCAATCATTGAATGACTCCAAGTATAAGCTAGACATCCGGGGAGGGGACTTAGATCATTCCATAGTGGGGGAGGGTGAAAGGTTACTTTTCATCTTTTTTATGGGTGTGATGCTCTATAGCTCATGAAGAGTATCTGTTGTCATCTCCTGGGATCCTCAATCAGCCCTAGAGCAGTGGAGGCAAAGCAGGAGCCAAGACCCATGCTTTACTGTGGAAGGCATAGAAATTTAGAGAGATTAAGTGACTTGCCCAGAGTCACAACAATGATGGGTGATGGACTGGGGACAAGAATATGGTTGACATTCTAAGGACAGAAATCTGGAACCCCTCTGACACCTGACTTCATCACTGGATGTCTGAAGCAAGAGCTCCCCTTACTCTCTTTCTCAAATGCTCCTGCCCCAGGTTCCTGTGGGAGAAAGGTGATGCCCTTGAGGAGGAGGCTGAGCCACAAGGAATCCAAATCTATCACACAGTCCCCAGTTACTACCTATTAGTTTCTGACCCCAAATATAATAGTATGCTCCAAACAAAGCCCCTAGGAAGACAAATGGGAAGTCTCAAGTTTTGGCCGTCCTCCCCCAGCATCAGCACACTGTCAACTGTCTAACACAGAGCCTGAGTCACCAGTTGTCTGGGTGACTGCCAAACCAACTCAGAACGTTCCAGCCTAACCATCACATGACAGATGTGCCAAAAACTAACTTCTCTTTTATTGACCTGATGCCTCAATTTAGCATCCTGCTGTTACCATTATTTCTCTTTCTGGCATCTATCACAAGTTTTAATTATATAATTTTCTGTGTTACTGTTAAATACCTGTCTTCCTAACCAGGCTGTAAGTTATGTGAGGGCAGGGGCAACATTGGCACTTCTTATTTTTTGAAGACACTCCCCTTTGAGATTTTGTGAGCTTGAATATAACCATCTAGTCTTGACAGAATGCTTTTCCATCTCTTTATGGCATTGCACATTCTTTATGAAGGAGATATCAACCCAACTACAAATTAAGTCTTAACAATGAGGTGAGGCGGTATGAAAGGTGGTACAAACGAGGGATTCTGAATTATACCTGGGTCAAATTCTAGTATTTGGGCCAAATCCTTCATTAAGTTCAATTTCCTCGTTTATGCAGCAACCACTATTCACTGCACACAATATGCTACTCTCCTGGACTCGGGGACAGTCGGTGCAGTAACAACACGTGTAAGGAAAATGGTGATAAAACGAGAGGGATGGCGGATGAAAACTAGAGGGAACTAGAGGAGGGAGTGTATATTCTGAGAAAGGGGGCGGGTTTTCCATTTAGAAAAGAATGTCCGCTGAGGCTGCCAGAGAAGGTGGCATTTGTAAAAGGGAAAGACGGTGTCCTCGTTCTCAGGCTTACGGAAATGATGACTATGGAAACCTGCAGATCTTTAAACAATCCTCCCCAGGTCCACCTGGGACCCGGACCTAAGATATCTCAGGGAGGAGGCCTGGCGTCCACACGGAAGGGGACCGCTGGGCGCCCCGGCGCGGGGAGAGCTGTCCACGGTCCCGCCGGGAGCGGCGACCCCGCGGGAAGCGGGGCTCGCGGACACGCCGCTCAGGGACACGCGGACGCGGGCGCCGCCGTGCGAGGGAGGCCCCGGGCGAGCCGCGCAGTTCCCGTGGCAGGACGAGCGCCTCGGGAGAGGACGCGCCCCTCTCCCTCTGGGCGGCTGGAGACAGGAGTGGCCACCAAGGGCGACAGGGGTGTCGCTTCTGGCGGAGCTGGAGGTGGGACTTCCCGCCAAGGCCAAAGGTGGGGTTTTCGGCGGAATAGATGTCTCCGTGGCCAGGAGCCCTGGCAGACACCACACGCAGGGCGGTGGTGACGGCTAAGCTCCGGCCTCTGCAGTCACAGAGAAGGGCAGGCGGAGGCCTCGAGTCCGCCCGGTCGTCCGAACGGCGCCGACCGTGTGCGGGGCTGCGTGGGCAGAACCCGGGTGAGAGACTGGGGGCCGACGAGCTGCAGACTGGGCCTACGCTCCCGCCTCTTGGGGCCCCGAAGCCTGGCAGGTGCAGACAAAGGGCAAAGAATCAGTGCAGGCTGGGGCTGCCCGGGCGACCTCCTCTCCGAAGGCCTGCGTTTGACCGCTCGGTACAAGGCCCGGTACACAGGAAGCTGTAAGTGTGTGCTACTTGCATGAATAACCGCTGAGTCGGGAAACCTGGGTCTCATTCTGGACTCCCCCAACACACACACACACACACACACACACACACACACACACACACACACACACACACACACTGGTTGTGGGGGCAGAGAATAGCAACAAGGAGCATAGAATATACCCTTTACCTTCAATCCTAATGGATGATAAATGAAAGAAGAGGCAATTACGTGTACTCGTGCTCCGTATGTCAGAGGCTTCATCATCTTTGAGGAGACAATGGCGATAATGATGTGGGATGTCCTGGGGAAAAAATGGAAAATGTAGAGTCAAGGTGGAAACCCAGAGTCTTGCTGCTCCCGGGATGATGTAGCAGAACCCCAGGATCCATTATTGTCCTTATCTCTACACCCCGCATCTTGTGACATCGCCCCCACCACCTCGCCCCTGCTGGTGGTTGAGTCTGTTTGGGGCCTGGTCAACCCCAAGAGACCAGGCCAGCAATGCTGTGGGAGCAAGTATTTCCTCTAGAATTCTGCCGACCATGGAGGGCGGGAGAGGCAATTGGACACAGGCCTCTCTCACATGGAAGCACATTCATCACCTCAAACATGGGTGACCTGTGGAGGCTGAGATGAACTCAAGAATACCGGAGCAATAGCTGTAATGCCAGAAGAATTGTTCTTTCTCTCAAGAAGTTCTGGGAGTGCTCTATAAATAAGGAGCAAACATGAGCACAGAAGCATGAAGGTACTTCTTTACTTTAAAAGAGAGTTTACTTCTTATGCACCACCTGGAACACACTAGAAGAGCTTTGTCTCTTGACTAAGTGCCTGGGAGGGAGTCGTGTGTCCCACTAGAGTACATCCATGATAGGTCATTAACAAAAACAAAATTACCATCTCCTACATAGGATTCCCAGGAGTGCTAACCGAGCAAAGGCTAAGCTCTGAGATAGCTCTGGGGTAGGGGGAGATAAGAAGAAGACTTCTGGGAAAAAGAAAGTTTAAATAGCAAAGCAAGCAGAGAGGATGAAAAGCACGGCACTCTCAAAGCCCACGGAAACAATTCTTTATCCTGTGGCATCATTCAGAAAGAAAAAGAACATGTCAGACTTCTACACACAGTTCCTTTTTTTTTTTTTTTTTGCATAATTTCACATCTCCCTCAGTTTTCCAAGCAGCAGGTGCCACAAAATGTTTCCAGGTCCCTCTCCCATGGGATCCAATCTGTGTATTGGTACCTACCTACAGTCTTCATCCTTGCTGCTGAAGTCAGAGAAGCTCTCTAACACATAACCTGAGACACAGAAACATGAGCAATAACGTTATTAAAAAAGAGAGGTTCCCCCATTTCTTCTAGCTTCCTTTAGTCTACGGTGAGTCGTAGGCATCACCCTGATGTTCCTCCCAATTCATGCACCTTTCCTGGGCTCTGTGGAGTCATAGCCCTTCACCTAGACATTGACCACGGTTACCAACCTTCAAATCAGAGATGCTGAAGGAATCACTATTTACCTTTTCACTTCAATTTGCCCATGATGGCTCTCACCTCAAAACATACCAACATGAAATTCCAGCTGTTACATTCAAACTTAAATGAGGCTAGTAGGATTGACCAATTGATATTTTATTGTATTTCAGTTCACTGCATTCATTAAAGAAAGCCACATCAGGCCACTGGCCAAAGTTCTTTCCTGTTCAACTACTTCTTTTCACTATAAACCAACCCTCATTCCCAGAAAGAACCCAGAATCAGGGTATTCCAGACAAAACCTGCAAAAAAAGCTCCACTTTCTTCATCAACTAGATATTCCTCAGCAAGTGACTGATTTTGTGATACATACATATTTCATCTGCTCCCACATCCTACTGTGATTAGAGAGGCCAAGCAAACAAACAAACAAACAATGAGGCTCATGTCATTCTAGACACTCTGTGCAGTCTTTCAGTTCCCTTGATGACCTTAGGACACCAGATGGGAAATAGTGGTTGAGTCAATGACCTCAAAGGAAAACATAAGGGACACCTGGGGGAAAAGTTGAAACTCACAATGGAAGGTCTCTCATGTTCCTTTAGTTTGGCAATTACATATTTCCTTTCAAAGAGAAAAAAAGTTCTGCAGAGGAGTTCTATGCTCTGCCATACAGTGTGTAACTGCTGCTGTCATTTTGGGATGCCCCCTTAACACAGGTATCTATGGTAATAGACTCTCACTGGATAGTTTCCCTACCCAGTAAATTGTGTCTGTCCTCTAGCATGTATATGTTCACATTTTCATATGCTAATTGTACTGAAAAAGAGAAAAGACAACTTTTCTATCTCAGTGCAAGAAAGCAAGTTCACCTAGGGGACAGATGAGAACTCCACACCTGCGATGTCAGTGGGCGATGCTGCACCATCACCTCGGGGAGAATTAAAGAGATATAAGGTAGCTGTTGGTCACTGGTGATGCTGCTCAGGACCTACTCCGGCAGCTTTCCTTGGTGTGCTAGTGAGGCAAGAGCATGTGGATGTGGGCATTTAATAAGCATGAACTGAGCTGATACATGGTCATCTCCTGGATGGCTGAAAGAAGAGCAGAAAGAGGGGCAGGAAAGCAAGAGAAATGGAGCCTTTGGCATGAAAGCTAATGGGAATCCAGTGTATCGGACATAATCCTAAAGGGAAAATGAAAATACACGCTATGTTTCAATGATAGTGTTTCATTGACTCCTCTTGCCCATCATATACCCAGGCAAGTTCCCAAATTTTGGAATAGTACAAGACCATCTCAGCACATGTATTTGTATATGATGTTGTACTGTCTTCATCTTTGATTTGGATTTTTAACTTTTGTGTTGTGATGAAGTATATATAATATGTATATTTATTGTATGTATATACGTCAGTAGCTTTAGTAACATTCATCATATATGGCCCATCTCTACTACCTCTACCCATATGTGTCATCCTATCCCACATACCCTCTGATCCCATTAGCAAATCACCCTACTGCTGCCCGTTTATTTCTTGATCATCTCTACTTCGTATCACAATGAATTTGCTTTTTCCAGGGAACTTTTATAAGTGGAATCATACACATTTGTCTTTTTTTTTACTGCCTCATGTCACCAAGTACAAATACCCTTTCATTACAAGTACTCATCACATTTTATTTATCCATTCATGGGTGGATTTAGGTGTTATTTCCATCCGTTGGTTACTGTGAATAATGGTGCTATGAACGCTGGCGTACAGATAACTCTATGACAGTGTAATGGTGATATGTGGTATTTTGGTCAAAGAATTTCCCAGGACAGAGTGAAACTGAATGTAAACTCAGGACTTTTTCAATTAATAAAAATATATCAATATCATTTCACTAATTATAACAAATATATCACACAAATGTAAGATGCTATGCCTATGGGAAACAGGAAGTGTGGGACGTGGGAACAAGGTGTATTATCTGGTCAACATTTATGTTGATCTAAACCTATTCTAAATAAAGTGTCTCTATTTTGATAACTCAGGAGAAACTGTATCACAAAGAGATCTATTCAGCTCATGTCCAAAATCAGATAATTCCTGAGCATGAGCTAGAGACCCTGCTTATGATTTAACGTGAACCACATTTTAGGTTGTCGATGCATCTTTTCCTCTATAGTCACAGCACTACCTGTCGATTGGATACATTTAAATTGCACCCACACAATTAAAAAAACAGCATGGCTTTGAATTTATATAATTTTCTTTTAAAATGAAAACAGTGAACAATTATTCCTGAATTGACTTAATGAGCATATTTCCACAGTACCTTCCTAGGTTAGCTCTGAAGGATGTACCCTGTGGTATGGCTGGTTGTAAACTCTTTTGAAACTCTTCTTTCTTGTTTAGAAGCTGCACGTATCAGAGAAAGTCTTTCAGAACCCTCGGGACCTCAATGCCCTGTTCTGAGACCTGCAAATATTAAGGTGGCCTAGTCGTTAACATTATGTAATGAGGCTAAAAAGGATTACATACAGGTAAAACTATGAGAAAATTATGTGACTGGTGTCATGTAATCGCTCTATAAGTGTCCAATCAGTGTATAGTATAACCTAGACACCTGGTAGTGGCTGAATCCAGAGAGGGGTCTGGGATGCCTCCACAGCAAGGCAGGGTGGAAGGTTACTTTTATCCTTTGCATGAGGCGATGCTTTCCAGTTCATGGCGAGTATCTGTTATCATCTCCTGAAATCCCCACATCAGCCATACAGCAGGGAAGACAAAGCAGGAGCCGTGACTTACAATTTACAATAAAAGGCACAGAAATTGGCAGAGATTAAGCTGCCAATTATGTTGCCCAGAGACACAACATAGATGAGTGTAAATCAGGGAAGAAAACATGGATGGTATCTTGGGCCCTGAGAGCCTGAACTTCTAAGACACCAGAGACCATGCCTTTGGTGCCTGAATGATGAGATGCCCTCAGTGTCTTCATCAAATGCTCCTGCCTCCATGTTTTTGTGGGAGAGAGGGGATGTCCTGGAGGAGGAGGCTAAGCCTTGTGGAGTCCAACTTTATAATGAAGACACTACTTCTACTTTTTGGGTTCTGACACCAGGAAAAAAGAAAAACAGTTTCCTTTGAGCAAAGCAACTCAGAAGGACCAAGGACATCCCAAATTGTGGCCATCCTCCCCCAGCATCTGCCCACTGTCAGGAGTCTCACACTGAGCCTTCCCTGTGACCAGGTGACTGCCCCGTGTCACCAGTGGTCTGGGTGATGCCCAAGCCAACTCAAAACATTCTATACCCACTGCATATGACAGATTTACCATAAACTAGCTTCTCTTTCATTGAGCAACCGTGAATGAGCACTTAATGCTCATGAAGTGAGATACTGGTCTTCAGTGTTGGTGCTTTGGTGATTCAGTATATTAAGGCTGAAACCTTCACTGTCTGCTGACTATGCATTCATCCAAGCAGCCTGTGTGATGGCTGACTGACAGCAAGCAGTGGCTTCACTAGTGCTCAGAGTGCCACCTCCCTGTTCAATTCTTCTTCAGTACAGTCCAGTGTCTACAAACTCTTCATGCCTTCTTAGACAGTGGGATGAATCAAGCAGACACTCATGAGGTTCAAACAATGACAACAGTGAACACTAACAAGAGATGAGGTGCCCAGTGGGACTGCGTAGGGATCTCTCGACGTTAAAGTTCCTTAAACGAGTCTGTCCACCCTATTCAACTGAGTTAGGAAGAACTCGAAAAGCCCAGAGGCAGAAATTACAATAAAGAACACAACCTAGAATCTTCTCCCACTGATCGGCTTCCCGGGTGGCTTCTTACTTTCCTCCTGGTTTCCACAGATTCCACCACAGTCTTCCTTCTGTGACCACAAGAGGAATGCATATTCGTTCCCTGGGAAACTGTATGCATGGCACCTTAAATTGGCTTTTCTAAAATGTTACCATCCTCTTGTTTCCACTTTTTGTGTCACAAGCAACGAGGAGATACCCCAGTATTCATTATTCCGGTTTTTTCTGAACTAGCTTGACAACGAGGAACAAAGATGAAGACTCCACACTCTCTGACTTCAAAATACAAGGCAAATCTTTCGTAATCAAAACAGCATAGTAGTGGCATTAAAAAGAGGCAGATAGATCAATGGGAAAAAATAGAGAGTCCTAAATAAAGACACTGATAGGGCCACATGATCTTTGAGAAGCATGCCAGGTCAACACAACAGAGAAAGGATAGTCTCTTCAACAATCCAAAAAATGACACCTAGAGAATATGAGTAAACATTTGCAAAGCTTATATCTGAATAAGGGATGATATGCAAAATATATACAAAAAGCTAACAATTGCAAAAAAAAAAAAACCAATATAACTTTATAGAAAAAATGACGAAAGATTTAAAAGACATTTCTCCAAAGCAAGCATACATGGTCCAGAGAGCTATGAAAGGTGCCCAACATCACTAACGTCAAGGAAACGCACACCAAAAAGACCATTAAATAGTGCCTCTCTTCTGTCAGGATGTGTACTATCCAAAAGAAAAAAAAAAAAGAGAGAGATAACATATTGGTGAGGAGGTGGAGAAACTGCAGCCTTTCTACACTGCCAGAGGGAACGTAAAATGGTGCAGCCATCATGCAGAACAGTATTGAGATTCCTCAAAAATTTACAAATAGAACTATGATGTGATCCAGCAATCGCACTGTTGCTATGCATCCCACAGAAATAAAATCCAGGTCTCGAGGAGATAACCACCCTCCTGTGATAACTGCAGCATTATTCACAATAGCCCAGATAATAGTGTCTATACATTCAATGGAATATTATTCTTCTTTAGAAAACAAAGAAATCCAGCCATTTGAAGCAACAGGAATAAAACTGAGGGCATTATTGTAAGTGAAATAAACGGTCACAGAGATACAAATACTGTACAATTCCATTTAGGCGAGTATTTAAGTTTGTCACACTCATAGAAGTGGAGTAGAGGCTGGCTGTCAAGAGAATTGAGGGAGGAGGAAATGGAGCTACGTCAACAGGCAGACAGTTTTTCTCATGTGAGCTGAAAAAGTTTTAGAGGTCTGCCTTGCAACAATAAGCATGTGGTTATCAATGCTGTACTGTGCGCTGAATCATGGTTTAGAGATTTGATTTCATGCTGCATAGTTTTTCTCACAAAACAAGAAAATGAAATGAAGTGAAATAGCAAAAATGAAAAGAAAGAAATAAAAGACATGTAGAAGGGAGAGTGGGGATTACTAGGAAGAGAGAAAAAAGAAGGCAAGCTATAAGAGAAGAAAAGAGGAAAGGAGAAAGGGTCCGGTTCTCAAACAGCAGTTAGCAGAGACCACAGGGCAAGAGGAACGCTCTCTCTCCAGGTTTAAGAGAAGGTGGATCTATACTGTATTCACTCCAGCACGATGGCCCTGTCCTTTCTCATTCTCATTCAAGATGCAGGCAGACGGCATCCTCAGTCTGCACCAGGCTGGGCTCAGGGGACCGTGTTATACTGTCTATCCTGATCTTGAAGCCACCACCTGGTCACCATAAGGCCTCGGTCCTCTTCCTGAAACTTCCTCTGCTCCTCTAAGTTGTTTCCCTCTGAAGGTCCAACTTAAGCCTCTCGGAGCTGTTCTTGCAGTTAGAGTCCACTGGTGTCTGTCTCTGATTTCTTGGAGACTTGGTAGTGCCAGCCCTCATTTGAACATTGTATCGTACTCACCAGGGTTCCCTTCAGCTCCACTAGGAAGTTGTGATCTAGAGATTAAGGATTTTTAGGATGACTCTGTCTCAAAGAGACAGGCTTAGGGATAAACTAGTGACATTTATATTGAAGCAGCCTCAGTTTTGCTTGATGGGGAAAAGATGGAAACCTACACGGCAATGAAATTCTACTACATTCATAATTCTCACAGCTGTCCTGGTCCAAAGAAAACTCAAACCATCACTTGGCTCATTGACTGTGATATTGACTTAAACCAACTTCCTGGACTAGATTTCTTACAAAGCCTTCCAGAAGAAAGCATGACCCTATGGGTTCCACAGGGACATGAGGGGTGATGCTGCTGTCACACTGTGGAGAGTATCTGTCCCACCTTGCAGTGCACAATGTCCCCTTTGTCCTAGAATGGGAGCCTAGTGCTACCCTGATTCTCGGTCCTGAAGAGCTCTTGGTTCTCTTCACATTACACACAGTGTTTCACCCAGCACACAAAGTCCATAACTCAGAGAAGTGAAAAAGACAGAATGACACTGTGTATTCTTAACAAGAAGGGCCAATGGTGCATATTAGCCCTCTTTAGGAAAAGTCACAGTGAATTGCTAGCAAATAATATTGGAGGCTTGTCCTGGCTCAGATTCCTCCAGAACTGGGTGTGGCATGGGGCTACACCAGGGGCCACCTGCAAAAGGGAGGAGCCCTGACTAATAATCAGTGAAGGCGAAGGGGTGGAGTCATTTGGAGACCTTCCTTTAATGGAAAGCATTGTGAATGAAGGAAGTGGCAATGTCATGACCATGCAAAATGTCATGAGACCTACTGAGACGTGATATTCTCTACAAAAATATTTTTTGTGTCATGCTGACAGACTCTAAAACATGATTTATCCATTATAGTAACGTAAAGAGAAACCCTCAAAATGTCACAGGCACCCACATACGAAGAATCATACCACATGCATTCACATGTCCACACACTCAGTCCCACGTCTGCAGGTAGACCTGGATGTGGCTGGGGGACCCACATGACACATGCAAATGTGGCCTGTGTGTCCTCACAGCAGGGCAGTCTCAGGTCATCCAGATCCAGTACTCGGGAGCTGAGAGCTCCACAGGACAGTGACCTGAGTGTCCAGGCAGAGTCTCATGGCCGTGTCAAGCATAACCTTAGATATCACAGTGTTGTTTCCAAGGCATCTGTTGGAGAAAAGAAATATTTGTGGCACCTCAGGTTAAATGAGGGGCCAAGACCCCATTTCTTCTTGGAAAAAAATCAAAGAAATTGCAGATATGTTTGAAACTTTCACATGCATAGACTAGTTTTAAAAATACTCAATAGCAGAGGTAGCCCTCCAAGCTATGGGATACAAGAAATGATACCTTTGTTCCACAGCCAAGTGTAATAAACACATAGGGTGGACTCCTGTCTCTACCACCCTGAGCTGTTTGACAAGAAAATGTAAACACTTCCGGAGGCTTACCAGAGAGGTTTGGAATGATGAATAAAGGTCTACCTATGCTGATGCAGTCCACCCTTCACACGGGACCACTAAAGGTGTTGAAGGGGGTGGCATGGTCTGGACAATCCATAAAACAGGAGCTGGTCCCACATGAGGTAAGAACCTGGTGGTCCTGAAGGGCAGGCATGGAGAACCAGGGAGTCAGTCAGCCAGGAGACGTTGCTATAATGCAGGCACGAGGGAGTGGGGACCAACTGGAATGAGGAATTGGGTTGATGATACAGAAGTGTACACAGGAATGAAGAAGTGATGCAGGATGAGACTTTGCAGGAGGTGCCCAGGGACTGAGGCCCTTGCACTCTCTGCAAAGAGCACAGGCAGAGCCCAGCTGCTGTGGTGACAAATGCCCTGCCAGAATGAGCGTCAGAGCCACCAGCCTCTCTGAAGTGCCACGGGCCTCGTGTGTCAGCACTCAACATTCGCACCCCCATGGGCCCAACGGTTTCATACGTAGGAGTTTTCCTACAGATGCACTGGCCCAGGAAATCCGAGATTCAGTATCTATGCACCAGAGCCTGAATCAAGAAGGTAGAGAAACAGCCTACGTGCCTGTCAACAAGGAACTCAGTGAGGAAAAAAAATGACCACAAATGATCTCTTAGATGTCAAGACTTGGGGAAAATGCTTTAAACCTGCATATTAAAAGAACACCCTGGGCATTTGAATGTGCACTTGCTAATGGCAGGTTCTATGATACATTACTGGGCTTTCAAGAAAAAAAATTGTTAGTTCGTCTGAAAAATAGTACAAAGCAAATGTCCTATAAGAGAAAGAAATAGAATCTCATTGACCTCCTTGGAATAATTGGGGGGTAAAGAAAAATGAGCAGGACAGTTATGTGAAGACAGGTGAGCCTGGATTTCATGCGCTGTCATTTACATGGGTATAAATGTACTGACCTTCATGTCAACATGCATGACATTTGATACTACAGTTCCCACGGCCCCCTTCCAGAGGAATGAAGAAAATTTCACAACAAAATTCCTACAAAGGAACTGACCTATGGACATCTGGAAAAAAAACTAAATTTGCAGTTATTTTTCTCAATTAACACTGAGTGAGCCTTACAGGGGGGAAGGGGTGGCAGTGACTAGGGTGAGTTTCTATAATTCATTGAGTCCTAACTTGTTCAGACTTCTGTTTTATTTACGTGCTTTTTTTTTTTTTTTACATAAAAACATTTAAAATGAAACCTGTAGTAGATAAGTCATTTCATGGAAAAATCTTCAAAAGTAAAGATAAAATATAAATCTAAATCCAATTTTAAATCTATGCAATAGAGACATTAATTAATGGTCTTTTAACTGAGCTGAGGCTGAGGGGAGGAACAGGGAAGAGGCCCCTCTTCCTTGGCCTGACTGTAGCTTCCTGACACTGTGCAAACTCCATCTCCTCTGAGACTCAGGCTGAGGCCCCAAGTCTTGAAGAGCACGGGTATTGAAACCAGAGCTGCAAGGAGAACATGGGTGCTGGAAGCCCTGGGGAGACCCAGAGACAGATGGAGGATGGCTCCCAGGTGAGAGTGTGAAGGACCCAAAAGGCTTCTCACACCACGCAGAAGTGATCACGGGCTCTGACTTCCCCAGTGGCCTGGTTCATAGGACAGGGAGGCGTGGTGTCCTCTCGGCTGGGGTTGTTGTCTCTCACCCTGAGTGTCTACAATGTCGTACATGACCAACTGAACTGGGGCACTTGGTCAGCCTCCTTCAGGTGACATGCCTGGAGAGTGAGAGTGATGCAGAGGAAGGGGGAGATTCTGAGACTCCAGGATGAAAAGGCTGAGTCCCTCTGCCCTGAGGCCTGTGAGGCACAGGATGCCTGATGACACAGGTGGGAGTGGTGACCCTGTCCCTCAACCTAACAGTGAATATGACCGATCATGAGACTAACACATTAAAAATGGACAGAGATGTGAAACATTAATTAACCTTTTCTCCTGATCATCTTTACTCTTTCTAACATCCCAATGCTTGGCCTGTGACTTGTATTTGAAGACCATGATGCTGTGGTAATAAATAAAATAAGTTTTATGGCTTAATGTGTTCCAATATCCAAAGATTAAGGACACTCCGGGTAAAAAAGTAATTAAAGCAATTATATTTATTTACAAATTTGGGAAGGAAAAGAAACAAGCAATTTGTAATGCTACCCCATACTGTTTCTCAAACAAGCATTGCATTGAGTTTCCTTAAACATTTTGATCATTTATTTGATTTATATGTATGTCAGCCCATAGAATCTTAGCCCCATCCCTCTCCTGGGCTCCACTGATGCTGAGGGATCCCCATCCAGGAAGGGACCCTACAGTGTCCCTTACTTGAGGCTAGGACTACTAAGTGTTCAGAGGCTTACAGAGCTGAGCCAGGTGTGCTGCCTTGCTTGCATGAGCCACAGCCCCAGGGCACTTCCATGCTGCTCCTCCTTTTCTCAGAAAGTCTGAGGTCAGAGAGGTCAGGACAATCCACACTAGCTTATCATAGCCAAGGAAAAGGGACCCAGTGCTTAATCTCCAGCTAAGGGGGATGCTCCCTGTTGATCTTGAAGGGTTTGGTAGGGCACAGCTCTGTCGTGGAGGGCCAGGTAGCAAATGAATCCCAGTGGCCTCTTTCCAGAAATTACATATGAACTTCACACCCTAATATTACTCCCACTGTGGCTTTGCAGGAACCAACAGCCCTCTCCTCCAGATTAAGGAGGCAACAGACTGATGGGAGTATCTCCTCTCGGAAAGATGTTCTCAGGACATCCTTCATTTTCCTGCACTGGTTTTTACCATCTTCTTGATCCCTTGCATGGCCCTGCAACAGAAGCCACCCTAGAGCTCTCCTCAGTTTGGTTGCTTTTAATAAAACGACCCCTCCCCCAATAAAGGTAGGAAGCAATGAAGAACATGCACATTTATTGCCTTAATATTTCCATCCCAAGCATTCCAAGTTACAGTTGTTCTTCTGGTCCTTCTACCTAAATTGCTGCTTCTGCTACTTCCCCAAAAGTGCCTCCAAGGGAATTTCTAGAAAGCTGCAGGGAAGGGAACAAATTTGCATATTCAGAGCCATCCTGTGTGTGGGAGCCGGTTGCCCTGGGCAGAACCAGACCTCACAGGGCCCCTCCAGCAGGGTGGGCCCAGCCCTCATGACTCCCAGCTCAGTTCCCTGCCCAGGCCACTCAGCAGGCTCGAGATGATACAGTGGTGCAGGTGGGAGTCAGGAGCCAGGGTGACGTTAGGAGAGAGGACGTGGAGAAGTGGAAGATGTTACAAACATAGACAGTTCCAGGACCTCAAGTGCCTAAAGAAGACCAGGCCTCTTAGGATGAGAATCATTTAAAAAGAGAAGGAATATCAGGGAGAGTCACAAAGAAGAGCTAACAGATAGAAAGAATGAAAGAACAGAAAGAGTAAAACAAATGTGCTCTAGTGGAGTCTTCAAAATCTGCAAAGTGTCTGCGAGGTACAAGGGCAGTAACAATGTTGAGGTGGCCGTGGGAATGGAGAGTGGAGAATTGAGAGTGGAGGTGAGAACTCTGGGCCCTGCTGCTCCCGGCAGGATAAATAAAGCCTGATCTTAAGACTCATTCTCTCCTCATCTCTGAGCTCCTCCCCAGGGCCTTGATTGCTTCAACTCTGCAATGAAGAGTGGCTCTCAGGAGTGTGGGGCCCCTGTCAGCCTTCAGCTTCTGTAAGTGTGACCAAGAAAACATGCCCCGTGTCACCTTGTTCCTCTAAGAAGGCAGTCACAGTTTCCATGACGGACTGTGCTAAGCTTCCACCACAGTAAACGAGAGAAATTGTATAGCATAATGTAAAGCAAGAAGGAAAAAACTAAGTATTAAAAATTATTGCAGAAATGAATGGTACTGAATAGAGAACATCAACAAGGAAAATCAACATAAATCAAAAGCTTTGAAGAAACCAAAAAATAAATAAACCTCCAGTCAGGCTACCAAGAGGGTAAAAAAAAGCAGCGATGAACCCATTACTAACATCTTAGCTCAGAGAGGAGTCATCACTCAGGACTGCATGGACACTAAAAAGCTATGAAAAGAATATTTTGGGTAATGTATGCCTGCAAATTCCATGGCTCAGATGAAACGAATCAATTCCTTGAAAGGCAGAAACCATCAAACTCAACCAATATGGAATAAATAATCTTTGTCTTTATGTATATCAATTAAATGAATGGAACTGATAATTAATAACCTCCAAAATAACAAAACAACAAAGTTTCAGGCACAGATGGTTTCACTAGTGCATTCTGCCACATTCTTATAGTGTTACAGCACAGCCTTGCAATTGTGTGCCTAGGTGTGTTTACCTGGGTGAGTTAAAAAATCATGTCCATACACAGGAAAGCTGATGGTAGATTATTCACAAAAGCACAAAACTGGAAACATCTAAAATGTCCTTTGACACATGAATGAATAAATGAATTTCGGTGAATTCATTCAATGGAATATTTTACATCGCTTTAAAAATTGAAAAATATCTATGAAAAATATGAAAAATATCTAGGAAACTTGAATGTACATTACTAAGTGAATGAAGTCAGTCTGTGAAAGCTACACATTCTTTTATCCCAACAAGATAACATTCTGGGAAAAGTCCAATGACAGAGACAGTGAAAGATAAGTGATTGCCAGGAGCTCAGGAGAAAAGGGAGAGGGATTAACAAGGGTGACGGGAGCATTTTAGGTCAATTAGAAAAAACTGATATTACACTGTAATGATGATCTGTGATATTAACCATTATTGAAACCCATGACTTGTTTAACACAGAGAGTGAAAATTAATGTAAACAATGGATAACATTAACGAATCCATATTGGTTCATTAGATACATTACAAATATCAAATAAGAATTTCAAAGCCACACTCATCCCTTTCTATTAGCAAAATCTTTTACATTCCAAATTTGAAATCAGGGAGGAGAAAATATGATTTAAAGAAAAACAAATGAACTTGTAGATGAAGAATTTGCTGGATGAGGCACAGTTGAAAGAGGCATTCCTTTCTAATGGAAATCTCTGAGAAATGCAGAGAACAAGTGTAAAGCAAGACAATCTTCTTGAAGAGCTAACAAAAAAATAGGCAACACTATGAGTTTACATACACATATAGTGTCATCCATTGCTGTTTCAAATTATCAACTATTTACACAGAGGAATAATAAAGCAACATTCCTGGTGTACAGTCATTTCAGATAAAATTGTCCACCATTAATCTCATTTTTGCTACAGCGAAGGACAAAATAAACCAGTACAAGATAGACTCAAAGGAATTATTCAGCACTTAATAAAAGGTGCTCAGTGGTCAGATAACAGGACAGGGGCCAGAGCCAGGGAGAAGACCCCCAGGAGGAGGAGCATGGGTTGGTGGTCACCGTGTCCTCAAGGACTTTGCCAGTGCTTCCTCAAAATCTCCTCAGAGATGCAGCCCATTCATCATCAGCTTCGGATCCTTCTTCTGCAAACAGCACGTTAAGTCATAAGCCATCCTGGGACATTTATGAGTCTCCTTAGAAACACCTGAGACAAAGAAATATGTATAACTAAACTATTACAAAACAGAGAAAATAAACTCTATTTCAAATGACTCTGGCTGTTTCTGGTCATTGCAGTAGATCACTGTAAAAAGTAGTCAAAACCCCTTCTACTAAGTATCAAAAAAAATCCCAAAACATAGAGATATATAAAATAATTTACAAACAGAAAACCTTATGTGTCTACTATAGGTTTTTGTGTACTCAAATATATAAGAAATTACTAAAAAAGGAAAAGGACTACCAACAATCCATTCAAAAGGCTGGATTCACACACTAAATAAATAGTCATGTTTATTCAACATGAAAATACAGTTTAAAAAAAAGACAAATGGCTTTTAACCTCAGTCAAAAAAATATATATTAAAATTACACTATGATACCACTGTAGCTTAAAAAACAAACAAACAAACAAACAAATAAACAGCACACCTAAGTGCCACATCACACATATCAGTGGTAAAATTACAAAAGTTTCACATCTGCTATGGTAGTGTGGCTGTGCACACAATTTTGCTTCAGGAAAGCATTAATCAGTACCCATGGAGAGGAATTTGGCAATATCTAGTAAAACTGCATCAGCACTCACCCTTTATCCAACAATTTAATAACTTAAAATCTGTATCATAGAGATAATGGCAAAAATGAGAAAAGAATCCTTAACCAGGCCATAAATGGCAGTAATAGAAAATTTAGAATATACTTCTAAAATCAAAAGGCTAAAAAATCATCATTAAAATTAAGCAATATCTAGTAATAAAAGATAATAATTGTGCAAATAAAACCTGTGAGATGAAGCAAAACAGTGAGAAAAATATATAGCCTTATTTAATTATTTTTAAACTGCAGAATGGGGCTGAACATTAGTGAAGTTAATTTAAATAAGAAAAGAAGACATTAAAACTGAATAATGTAACTAAAAGGGTATACATATGAGAAGATAATGATAAAAGACATATAATAATAATAATGATAACTCTCTAAGCAAAAATGGGTTCTATTTAAAAAGTGTAATGGACAAATCTTTAATGAGATTCATCAAGAAAAATATTGAAATCACATCAACTTTTCTTCATACTTAAAGATATAGCTACAAGCCAACAAAGATAAAACACAAAAAGACTACCGTATACTGAACAAATTTATGCCAATGCATTTGAAAATTGTACAAACTGACACAATTTCAGTAAAAAAGTAATTCTTCCAAACTTACTCATTAAGAAATGAAAACCCTAAATATTTCAATAGCCATTACTTAAATTTAATCAGTGGTTAAGAAAAACTATAAGCCTCTCTGTCTCTGTGTCTCTTTTTCTTGCTCTCTCTCTCTCTTTCTCTCTCTCTCTCTCTCACACACACACACACACACACACACACACACACACACAAACGCGTGAACCCTATGATATTATTATTGGTTTAATACCAATATTTCAGGGAGGTTATCATTCTAATCTTACTAAAACATTTCAAATGACGGATATAAGCAGCTACATTTCAATTAATTCTATAAGAATGTGTGCTCTTACTACCAAAACCAGACTAAAATTAATCCTAACAAAGAAAAAGTTCAGGCCAGTCTCAGGGGCACTGACCTGAAAAACCCTCAGGAGTAGATGACACTAACCCTTTTCTCCAATTAGGAGATTAAAAAAAAAAAAGAAAGAAAAGAAAAATGAAAACAAAAAACAATCGGAATACAGTTCAAAACATATATCTTGAACTGGTGAACATTCTCAATAGTTTTTTAAAGTATTAGGTAAACACAGAGCCATTGGGTGGCTGTGGGAGAAATTCTCATAAAACGGTGATTAGAACTAAGTTTTAAATACTAGACTGTTTTCTGGAGGGGAGCCTTGGAGAAGTGAGAAGATTAGTGTAGGAGCTTGGTATGTGAAAAACAAAGTAAGGAAACAACCCCGGATGGAATGGAGCGTGTATTAAATGGGAGACCAGATAGAAACAAGGTTGGGGAAGAAGATAGAGCGAGATGCTTAACCACAGTCAACACTGATTTGAGTCACACTTACTATGTGATGGGAAATGGGATAGTGTGAAATTCCACAGATGAATGATAAACAGATGCATTAACTGGGCAAGCAGATAAATACATACAGTTCAGAGGCAATAGGTGGTCTCGGTTGTTGAGAAGGTACAATTTTAGGGTTGCAGAGTGCCATAAACCTGACAGCTTTTCAGAAACTGAATTACATGGGGTTTAAGGAGCCTAAATCAAGACAGATACAAAGAGCACCTTTATGAAAGCCCAAGATGAATGAGATACTATATTTTTAACACCATCCTCAGCTTCCTGTTTTTTTACTTCTGTGTCTGCATAGATTTGTCCTCTCTGTTGTTTGAAGAACAAGTGGTACAGCTAACCTAAGACCATACACAAGTACATGAATGATGGACAAATAATATCATGGTACCATTTTTCTTGCATAGTTTTAAACATTTAGCATGGTAAGAGTCTATGGATCACAGAGAATAGATTTCTTACCACTCCCAGTCTCTGAAACATGTGAAACATTTGAAGTTATTTCCCTCTTGAATCTTTCCGAAATTTTTGAAAATACTAAATGATGTGAGGAAATATCCTACACCAGGATTTATAATTGTAAAACATTTGAAGAGTTAACTAACTACACACATAGACTCATTCACTGCCTCTACTGCCCAATTGTTATTAGCTTCATTATTATCATTTTCAATTTATATGGAATTCACAATTTTAAACTCTTAGATGTCTTCTGAGTTCTTCTAAGCTGTATTTCTGGATCCACCCTCTTTAGATCATTTGATTTATTCTACATGAAGTCTATTAGCAATTGATATCTTTATAAGCTCCTTTCCTAACGATAGTTTGAAGTGGTTCAGTTTGATAAAATTAATTTATTGTCAATATAATTAAATTTCCATGCAATGTCTGTCATTGGTTCAATAATGTGAAAATATGATAAGTGGACACGATGAATAGCTGTCAGCCTAGAACTCTCTAAAAAAACTTGTTCCCAGTGTCAATGAGTTTAATAATTTATAATATAATATGGGAGCCCAAGATTTGGTTTATGTAGTTCTTCTACAGACTTATTTCACCAGAATTTGTAAATTGGCTCATCTATGCATTGTAGACATGACAAGCATATGCTTTCTCCCTATCATGAAGATTCATGGTCATAACTTCTTAAAAGTCTTAATCATAGGATAAATCTCCTTGCCTGCAAAATCTCTCTTATTGGGGTTCCTTGCATTCCCATTCTCACTTGGACCCATTTCATTTCAGTTCTGCCTACATTCTCTCCTTCTTAGCTGTTTATTTATTGTACTGCTATGTTAGGTCCACAGTGCTTTCAAAGGCTTTTCTCAAGTCATTGTTAAAGCTATAAGTCAATTTGGAAAGTTCATATCTCATAGTGAATTAACAAACATAAAAACATTTGCAGAAATGGTCACACTGACCCAAGTATTTCTACCCAATAGACAACCATGAATGGGAAGAAACTCATGGTGTGGGAGGGTTTTAAAAACCTGTCCTCCCACAAATTTTATAAACCCAAATATTTACCAACAATTTTGGAGGGTAAGCATTCTGCGTGTTCTCACCACAGTGGATATTATCCATATTAAGTAGTTGTCTTAGTCTTAAAGTCACAACAGTTCATTTCATTATCTTACTGTGCTTTCTCCTGCTCGGAGTCAGGATATATTTTTCATTTCTATGCCTGTTTCTTCTACATGTAGAATCCTACTCATCCTAAAAGAGATCTTAACCAGATGAGACATCTCTGCTATGAAATCATTCCAATCTCTTAGGCAAAATAATTGTTCTTTCCTGGTAGCTAAACAAATGCTGTAAATTTTCTTCTTAATCAGAAATAACTTTCTCTCTCTCTTCCTTCCTTCCTTAGGTTTCTTCTAGCCCAATGGGTGAATGATAATATTGTAGGTTTCTTCTAGCCCTAACAATCTGTGTTGCTATGATTTCATTTATCTGAGACTTGTACACAAATTGCTGATTTTTTAAAAAATCTTCATGGTGCCCATAGATCCAATACTCATTAATCACACGTATATTGGGAATGAGTTTGGTCATTAGGAAAATCCCAAGGATGATCACTGGAACAAAAAAAAGAGAATGATGGCAAAGTAGAGACAATGCTCCCCACAGATCATCTTCGTACAGTCTTTGGGAGAGAAATGTTTTTCTGCTCCATCAGCAAACTCTGCGATCACAGGATCTCAAGTCCAGTGATTAGTCCCCAGAAGGCTGCCTGCTAATGAAACAAGAACAAAATCAGAAATTTCAGGCAAAAAAAAATGTGCCTGCTTTCTTAAACTAGATCATGAATGGTAAAATGGACACCAGAAGATTACTGAGGCAAGGGAACCTGCAGGTACATAGTTACATAGGAGTGGCTGCTGTCCACAGTCCTCAAATGTCAATGCTGTCTTGATCCTCCAAGGTGTGGGAGGCCAATAAACACTGTCTACCTTCATCCAAGATGGATGGGTTTCTCTGTCTTTTAATTATATATGTATTTAAAATGTTAATCATTTTGTAGAATAAACAGAACTGAGTTATGTTACACAGTTTACAAAGCTGATATTAGATATCTCTTTGCATTCCTTTTATTTTTTTGACAGTTGAAGACTTTGTTTTTCTCAGAAGCTGGTTGGGATGAAGACTTGTGTACCCATGTTCCTGCTCAAGATGTCACATTTAAGGAAAAGAGTGTTGATTAGAGGTGGGGACTATGAGCTTTAGATGGAGCAATATCTGAGTGTGAATCCCAGTGATCTCACTAAGATTACATGGCATGTGCAAGATACAGAGATGTTAACCTCTATGAAACTTATAATAATAAGGCTTATTTAAAAAAAGGTTAAGAGATTGAATGTACATGTTTCATAATGATTCAGTCAATTTAGTACGTCAGAATAGTAACTAACAGATTTTGGACTCTTACTAGTTTCTAGGGCCCCTTCAAAGTATTAATTCTCACAGAGAACCCATTAAAGTTCTATCAACATCCCCACTTTACAGGAAATAAAGTGATTTGCTTAAAATCTAAATTCTATTAAGTGTCAGAACAGTGATTGGACCCAAGCAATCTGACTCCAAACTCTGTTCTTCAGCATGTGCCATTTGTATATGCCATCTTTCATAAGACATATACACACTAAACTGAGAAAACACTGCATATTCAGAAAATGGAGCAGGCTGCCACTGAAGGTGGAAAAAGAGCATTCAGTTATCTCAATAAAATAAAAGATTTTCCTCATTCTATATGGAAAAAAAATTACTATAACTACCTGCTAATTGACTTTTTTTTTTGAATTGACTTTCTTTAAAAAACGTTGTCAGTCTGAATAATTAGGAGCAATTTAAGGCATACATTGGCTAGCAATTAATCCTATGTAATGAAAGAGTTGTTCATTCTGAGACGTCCATGCAAGCATTCTGAGATAAATATGCTGATGTTAATTAATAGCATGATAAAGTGTGAAGTGATTTAAATCTCAGACACAAGCATTATAGGCATCTCCACTGTGCTTAGTTCTTTCATTCATTCTTGTGGTCATTAATTAGTTTTTCTAAACAATATCCAGTTTCGAGACCTCATAAAAACCCATGCTCTGCTTATGATTAATTAGTAAAATGCTTATAACCAATAATCTTCATCTATGTCACTGGACATTCATTCCTGAATATGGTTCAAATGTCAACAATTCATCAATCATTTCTATTTAAGAGTCTATAATAAACCAGATAAAAATAAACAACACACTGTTTATATTAATAACAATAACTTGTATCATAAAATTGATTACCACTTTTATGGGTTGCTTTTCCAAGCTTGAAAGAAACTAAGTTTACATAGGTTTTAAATAAAATAGCCAATTCAACAGTGAATTTAAAAAAAAATACTATTTTGTGCATTGTACTGTTATGATACTACTGCAGGTAGACTAACCTGGGAAGAGGTTAAAAACATATTAGAACCACCTGAATCCAGGAAGAATGACTTATTTACTGTCCCCAGTCCAAATTATCCTGTGCTTTTTGTGTGAATAGTAAAAACAAATCAATGGACTAGACTGTTACAGTTCACACTCCTCTGTGTTCACCTGAAACAGAGAAGTGAGGTTCAGAGATGAGAGACAGACGTTTGGGCAGGAAATGGAGGCTCAATGATGCATTAACCTTTACAAAACTTCTGCAACATTTCAATACGTGAATGTGATCAACCATAGAAAGCCTGAGCAAAGTGCCTAGACCCCAGTAAGAACTCAAAAAACAGCACCTACTTTCCTTATTGTTATATCTTTGGAATTTGAATCCTGTGACTCCCCAGCTAATTTAGCTTCAGTTGTTTTCTATTACACATAGAATAAAATCCAGTCTTATTATGGCTGTCATGGCTCTGTGACCTCCTCTCCTACTACCTCTCTGACAGTGTTTTTTATTCCTCTTCCAGTTGGCCCTCATGAGCCAACCCCTCTTCTTTCTGTCCCCACACACACCACACATATGACTGTGAAAGAATGCAGCATTTACATACCCACAGGGGCCCCTCCACACTTTCCTCTGGGCTCAACTGAAATGTTACTTCCACAGGGAAAAATCATTGAGTATCTGTATTAAAGACCTGCCATCCTGTTATTCTCACTTCCCTTCATAGCACTTCTTGCACCCTGTGTAGCAACCATAAATCGACTGTTTATCTTACTCACAAAAACATAAATACGATAAATAAGAGAGTAGAGAAAAAAACAGGAAAGTAGGTGCTGTTTTTTGAAAGGGTCATTGATTTATCACTGATACGTGAAAAGAATTTATGCCCATGATCATATACCTGTTAAAAAACCAACTGCCTCTTAGGCCTCCTGATTCACAGTTTAGCACTTTCTTCAGCACAGACACATAGATATCTTAATGTCCTCCCACTTCAGCCTCTGTCCAGTGTCAAAGTCTGACCAAGGCGAGGCCTTGGGATGTTCCAGCAACAAGTGTTACATTTACTGAGACAACCATCATGATCACCAACAAGTCACAATCTTTAAACAGGCTGTCAGTTCTTCTCAACCACTTATTTCATAGAAAACCCAGTAAGCCCCTTAAAGACTGGTCTTCACAAGCACTGCACTTCTGAAATGTGCTGAGGGAATCCTACCTGAGTTCCCGGCTGCCCCCACTTGATGAATGAGACAAGGAGAATGGAGAGATTCCAGGTTAAGGAGAGAATGAAACAGACATCCAGTGTGAAGCTGTGAATAAGAACATGTTTTCATTACAGAAAATACATAAGGATATTACAAAAAATAGAAATGTACAAAATAGGTACATCCAATATCTATACATATGGAGTATCATTGAACTGTACACTTGAAATCTATATAGTTTTATTAACCGATGTCACCTCAATAAATTTAATTTAAAAATCTTACCAGTTTTATGCATTAGGATATAATTAATAACCAACCATAATTGATATTATGAACTTTGCAACAGTCAAAATCAAGCTGCTTTTCTAATTAGACCTCTTCCACATTCCATTCTAACCTGAAATACTGAATTTAAAAAAACTTACAGTGAAGGAGATATGTATTTCTATCAATATTCATATTAGAAATGCGTATCCATGTGCACCATGTGACACAGGATGAAATGCTACAGGAAAATGTCCATCAGTGGAGAGGATAAATGGTCACATGTGACACAATGGAATATTAGAATGCAAGAAAATGAATGACCACAGTTAAACATAGCAACATGGCTGAATGTCACAACTAGATCATGAGCTAAATAACCTAGACATCAAGAAATGTATACTATTGTATTAATAGTCATCCAAAACTGGAAACAGCTAAATTGAGAGAAGTAGCACTGGTTGACTTTAGAAACAGAGAGCCAAGGGGAGCTTCTAGGTGCTGGCAATTTTCATTTTTTTTACCTGACTGGCATTTACATAGGTGGTCTTTTTTTATAAATCGCTGAGCTGTACAGTTACATTATGCTTTGCTTTTTTAGAAGTTCGTGAAATGCTAAGACAATAAGGATTTTCTTGGAAACCAGGAATGGGAAAAAGGAGAATATTTTGTCAATTATTTCTGAGGCTTGCCTTTTCTCCACCCATGCTTACACTGACTGCAGACCCCCAGTTGCTCAGGGTCCCCTCGTTGACATAATTCGTCTCCAGACTCGAACCAGGTGCTCTTTAGTGCTGCTAAAACCCCTCACCCTGAGATTTCTCTTTATTGTACTGCTGCAATAGGTCCATAACCCTATTCATGACTTTTTCAAAAATAACTTTACTTATGCTTTATTTTGAAAGTTTACATTTAGGAGTATGTTGATGAAACATAAACACAAATTAGATGAAATGTCTCACTGATACTTTATAGAGTGCTTTTTCATGAAAAATTAGATTTAAAATATGCATACATATTTAAGTATGAGTATAACATATTTTTGAAAAGCATGTGATATTTTCTAATTTACTTTATTAAAAATCTAATATTTAATATTAATTGTAATGAATTCTAGTGACATGTATTTCTGGAAAGGTAATCTGAACAACCATCTTCTTCAGTTTCTTCATCCACAAAAGTCTGTTGCCAGGTATTCCAAGAAATATGTGAATAAGTCTTGCTTCAATGGCAGATTGGTAATTGTAAAACAAACAAACAAATAAAAGCTATACATGTTATAATGAATCAACAATATTAGTATGTAAACAGTATTTTTTGTTAAAATAAAACAATTAATATTAGCTGGGTTGTTATTGTGCCTCTCCACATATAGTTGTAGTTGAAAGATTCTGGTGTATGTGTGTTAAGATTTTGACTTTGCTTGGCAGATATTTATATGCCTACATGTATTTTCTTTTCCAAAACTGACATTAAGCATACTATATTATTCGGACAGTGATTTTTACTTACATGTATCATGATCATTTTTCAAAGCTAAGAATGTAGTTCACTCATGTTCTAATATCTGTTTATTTCTCTAGTGATGAAAATTTTTGTTCTCATTATTTTATTAGAAACCAATCTGGAGATAAATTACATGCATATAAAATATGTATGTGCATAATTTATATTTAAATTTATGTCAATTTCTTCTAGCTCTAGCTGTGCAAGCAATCTATCATCCTTGACAAATTCACTGGTTAACAGTATTGGCACGCAAACCCTTATTTAAAAAAAAAAAAAAACAAACATACATCCATTACTTATTGCTCACAAGTACAACAGGAATGGGTTTAGAGAACAGGGAACGTTCCAGGACAGCCAGGATAGACACCAAAATGCAACGACGGCTATGTACAGAGAGAGGGTGCACCCCACAGACAAAATCAGGGCAGTCCTGGCAGCTAGGCAATGCCCTGTGTCATAGGTGAACTCTGAGAGCCTATGATTACAGCCAACCACAGCTCAATGAGTAGAGTCCAGGAGGCCTCCTGTGAAAGAAAGACCAAAAGCAGAGTTTTGGAAAAGAGAAGTTCATTCCATTAAATCTTTATTATCATTCCACGTGCATTCTTGATCAAGAACAAAAACAAAGGCTTAAACTTGACCTTAACATGACCCAAGCACAGAGAGTTGCAAATACCTGTTTGTTCAAGAAAGGGGTGGAGGTTAGGGTTGCTCTCCATGGTCCCAAAACAGCATCTTACTGTTGATTCCCAGATTTTGAACACCGCTGTCTACCTTGACTCAGGTAAAAGTTTTCCATTATCTTTATTTGATATATAAGTTTCTAGACATGCTATTTAATTATATAAAATAAACAGACTATTAATTATGTTACACAGTATACGAACCTGGGATCAGCTCATTTTGACTGTTTTATTAAGCTTCTGAAAAAAAAAAAGTTAAATCATTTATTTTTTTTTCTGAGAAACTTGTGGAAGTAGAAACTTGTACCTGTATTTGCTGCTCAAGATATTCTCTTTACATAAAACAATATTGCATAGACATCAAAAATGGGCTTTGAATGAGGAAGACTAGAGTCTGAATCCCAATGACCTCTTTACTAATATAAATGATGTGGGCTAAGAACAGAGATAATGAACTCTGCACACATGTCCCTCATCTGCAAATCACCACCATAGGAGTAATCCAGCATTAAATACACATGGCCCACAACAATCGTTGTGATATGCATGTATCACAATAGACATCAGTGTATATTAAGTACTTACTCATGCGCTGGGCCTTCTTTAAAGTATTTATTTCTTCTGATTCTAATAATGGATCCATAAAATAGTATACATTTCATTCTCATTTGTTAGGAAGTCAAAGAATACGTTAAAGATCATGATGCTGTTTAGTGGCAGAGCCAGAACAACACCTTAGTCTGACTCCAAAATCTGCATTCTTCTGTATTCTGACATGTACAAACATAATATTTCATAAAAATATAGATGTCATATGTGTGTGCACTGCATATTTACACACTTAAAATAGAAACAGAAATTGTTTCTGACCACAGCTAAAATTGAGATTAAATTTTGTTGTATGAATTAACAAAGATGCATTTGCTACCCTAGTGAGATAAACATTCATAGTTCTCACTCTAGCAGAGAATGTTTTTTTCCAATTTTTACTTACTTGTTTGCTGCCAACTATAAAATGGCAGGAAGCACAGCCACAAAGACTCCGGGTCCCAGGAGTCCCAGGGCCTATAATTGAAAATGGAAGAGATGCACACTACTAGCAAACTGCTCAACAAAGACCAGGTCCCACGTGAATCAAGAAACAAAGCCATAATTGCTCAAAGCATCATCATCTCTGATAGCCACAACCTAAAAAATCCAGGTGTACACTCACATCAAAGTGGACAACTGGTGACATACAACTAGGGTTGAACACCATACAGAAAAAGTAAAGTAAATGAATACCTGTTCCACTAAAAACACAGATGAATATCAAATTATATATATATAATTTGTGTGTGTGTGTGTGTGTGTGTGTATATATATATACACACACACATATATATATAATATGTATATAAGTATATATGTACATACGTGTGTGTGTGTGTATATAAAGCAGACACCAGGGAGTCCACGTTGAGTTATTCTCTTGATAATAGTCCAAACCTGAAGAACCCTGGACTGCAGTGATAGTAGTCATGGTGTTTATCCTCAGAAAGGTGGATGGAGAGCTGCCTCTGGCTGTGGGTGATTTCATTTTCTTGACCAGACTAGTGGTTACATAGTGGTCATTTTGTGACACATTATTGAACTGTACATTTACATTTTACATGTTTTCTGTAGGCATGTTTTGCTTTAATAATTAAATGCTGTACTAATTGGTATGGAAACATAGAACCTGTTGGGAAACTGTGAAAAGGAAGAAGGAGAACATGTACTACATTCTTTTTGTCTGTTCCCTTCCAGTTCACTGACCTCTGGTCTCCCAGGCTAGGCAGGGCCCATTGAAGAGATATCATTCTCCAAGTAGATTCTGGGATTTTGTACATTGAGTCTGTTTTATATGACTAATGTCTTAATGAATGCAAGTGATAAACTCTGTGGTAATATATGGATGCCTTAATCTGATATTTATTTCATGTAATATGAGGTGAAACATTCTGAGACAGAGCATTAACCTATCAGAGGAGGTGTAAATGTTATGCCCCATGAGTGAACCGATGGACTGTCATCAGGATGTCACTGAGGACTGGGACAGTGTAAAGAAAAAGAAATAAGAATCAGAGCTTTCATAACCACAGGCAAAAAACTATGTTTGTCATAACTGTGGCCTCAATTTTTATATATCAAAAAGACAGAGTTGAATACAATGCCCACTATGTTTTTCCCTCAATCTAGAACTCTATGGGCAATTTCACTACAAAACGGAGGGGGCCCCACTTTCATGCTATGTCTGCACTCTGCAGAGGAATTTTAGGCTGAAACCTGTGTTCTCACACCTTCAGGTGTAAGGAGCTCTCTGATGGCTTCTCCCAGACATTGGTGTGGAGGTCCAAGAAGAAGAGGAGGCTGGCTCTGTCAAAGGTGGACGTCAGAGAGCTCCTGACAGAAACTGACATGACTGACAACAGCTCCAGGCTGCAGAAGGCTATGGCCAGAAGATGGGTCACCAACTGGTTTGTGGCCATACCTGATGGTTTAAGAAGCTTGGGATTCTGACGGTCTTTTAAAAGTGAAAGTGACATCTGCAACATAGACTCATTTATGGGTCTATCAACAACCATCTTCATATGGAGTTTCCTGTATGTTCCTCAGTGATATGAGAGTTACCTGGCTAGACTTTGAGATGAAGTATAAATTTAGAGATCATCCACTGGAGCCTAATTTTGGAAGAGAGGAAACAGTGCAAACAACCTTCTTTGGAGAAGATCTCTCTGCTCCTTGAAAATGAGTGAGCTGGGAAAAAGCCCAGTTTCAGAATTTCTGATTGGGCTGAGGAGTAGAAGCTGAAAACATGCTCAAAGGGACACTTCTCCCCTCAGTTCCCAAGAAACTGGAGTCTTACCAGAGGCACAGAATAAATATGTTCTGCATCACTCAGCCATGTAAGTGCCTTTACAACCAGGATTCAGAGAAGAAAGAAACATGAAGGTGATGCTCTAAGACCTGAGAGTTCGAAGGGGAGAAGCTGCTTCTCATAGATCATGGACACACACACTAGAGGAACTCTTTCTCCAGTTTCAAGAAATGCCTGAGAGCAGGTTCCAACCAGATTTCCTTCATCACTGGTCAATATCCACAAGCAGCCCCAATTCCCTTGTGCACAAATACCAAAGGTTCATTTATTCCTAATGAATCAAACTGAAGGCCTTGAAGTTTGGCAGTGACAGAAGCAGGAAAATCAGTTCCTTTGACAAAGATAATATTAAAATAACAAAGCAAGATAAAATGGTTACAAACATAGGACTTCTCAAAGCACTGACACACAATATGGGTTTTTATTATGTCGCTAAAATATGAAATGAAAACAAACTACCTCACATATTCAACTTTTCTTTCAGATACCATAAGCTGTTTCTTAGTCTTCAAGTCAGCAGGTATATTGTAATGGCTCCTGGGAACCATACTGCGTTGGAGCTACCTGTAACCTTTCTAGCTACCATGTCAGT
Source organism: Cynopterus sphinx (assembly GCA_030015415.1). Classification (NCBI taxonomy): domain Eukaryota; kingdom Metazoa; phylum Chordata; class Mammalia; order Chiroptera; family Pteropodidae; genus Cynopterus; species Cynopterus sphinx. Next base: position 33,840,795 of record CM057390.1, on the reverse strand, counting down.
TTTCGTCCAAAATCCACTCTGTAGAAACACGTACATCAGAATGAAAATTATTAGAGAGACGGGCTCACCGCGCCCCACTCTGGACACCAGTGAGGCCATGCCAGTTCATGGGACAACAACCTGCTCTCCACTCTGGATGAACAGCACTTCCCTAGAGACTCCCTGGCCATAGATATACACGTGGGAGTCTGTGGCCCCTCATCACACCCCTGTGCCCATTTCAGGACCCAGATCAGGGTAGCTCTACAGATGAGCCAACACATTTTTGATTCAGTCAGTCAGTGATTCCAGAATACATATCACTATCCCTGGTGCTTCATGTGCAATTGTAAGAAAGAAAACACTAAAAGGGTCAGATCTAGCTGGGTGATTTTACACACATCTTTATTTCTTTTGATGGGTTTAAAAAACAGATTGGGACAGGGTTAAGTCAAAGGTCAAAGATCCCAATAGCAAATGTAGAGGATACCTGTTGAAAGGCAGGAACTTTTTCTCCACAGTTTTGGAGTCACTTCAACATTCTGAAATTAATAATTTTCTTAAGTTTCAACAAGGTAAAAATGCCATCCAATGGACATTTCATATTTCCCAATAAATATCTATATGGAAGGTGAGGGTGCTGAAAGTAATAGGAAATGATATATTTATAACATCACATGACAAATGCTAGGAAGAAAATTAAAATGATAAGAAAGTATTTTGAGAAATAGGAACTGGCTCATTTGAATGGACAGGATTCAATTGGCCTTCGTGAAAATACCATTGCAGCAACAATAAACATTCCTCATCTGAAAAGTGAAATCAAGAACCTATCTCCCTGCTATGCACTTTCACACAGTCAACATAGGGAGTGGCAGTTAGGACCAGGGACAAGAAACATATTAACACAAAGCCATGTGACTTTCAATGAGACTTCATAATCTACACTATGGGGTCCAGCTGCTGGTTTACAGAGTGAATGTTTCATTTTAAACACCTACTCTCGGGTTCACATATTATTATTCTGTCTTTGTTTGAATATAAGATCTATAGGGCAAAATGACTCACCTCCAGAGACAGACAATAGTGAGAATGTCAAGGCAAAAGAATCAAAGTAAACTCATTGAATAAAACCAAGCTTCTGTTATTGATTTGAAGTACCATCAGCACACATTCTTGCCATTTCTGAGCCACAACACATTTCATGAACAAATAATATCAAATGTGTTCTACAGTGCACAAATTAAAACAAAACACCTGTCGAGATGATGAGAGCATGGAAAGTAGAGAAAGTCCTTTACTGCAGGTGTGGTTTAAAGCAAGTAAGATTTAAGGAGCAGAATAGTGTTGGTGAAAATTGTGGCATAGGGAAAACTAAGGGGCCTCCTACCACAAAGCAATGAATAGACTCAAAATGGTCAGAATCAAATATTTTAGAACTCTTGAAGTTAACCAAAAGGTCACAGCAACCACAGAAAATTTAATCAAGAAACAGATGAATCTCAGTGAGTTTGGTTGCGTCATCACCTGGGCCCATCCCCTGCTTCCCAACTCAGTGGTGCCATGAACACTGAGCACACTCTAGAACAGGTCACTACTACAGAGGGAGCAGAAACAACCTGATTCCTCATGAATTGTGGTTATGTGTGCTGACCTGCAGTGTCTGGTGATGCCCTAGAGGAATTGCCTTTCTTAACCTCCCCTGGATTTTTGCTCATAATATCTAAGGGCAAAACCATATATTACCAGCAGACTAAAGGGGTAACAGTTAAGGTAAACAAAATAGTTACCCAAAGCCTTTGGAGGAAAGAAAGCTATCCAGCAATACTGGGAAATAGATTCAAGAAAAGTGCCTGAATTTCAGTAGGAATGGGAATTGTGGAGTGCTTGGAGTGTCACCTTGTCTCAGACCCCATGCCCTGCTCTACATTTTGCACATGAATTGAAACTAAAAGCTAATGTTCACAGTAAAACCAGAAATCTCACAGTCACACAAAGGAGCACACCAGTCTCAGATCCCTCAAAGCACCAATTTGAGATAATTATCATTATTTGATCTATCTCCAGAATCTATGGAAGACATCCCAGATGCTTGGTTGCCTGTTTGTACCTGACTTGGGGCTTACCCAGCACAAAATTATTGTTCCTGGGCACATACATCAAAATAATAACAGGTATTTCTGTTTCTTCACAGTTACCTGAGATGATGAATCGGAACTGGAGCAAACAATAGACTAAAATAGTAAAATGCTTAAACACAAATGAGAAATTCACAAGGCTTAGAAACTCTGTTGTACCCCTAGATATTTAGGTCGCGTACAAAGGTAGGGCAGGGCTTCCAGATGCTTAGGAAAGACCTAGGAAGGGCCTGATGTCTTGCCTCTGGCTGAACTTGAGGTTCTGCACAAGCAGAACGTGAAGGCTCTGGTAAAGTGTCCAGATAACAGCAAAAACTATAGTATCCAGACATGACACAGATGACAGAGGTGAAAGTCTGATTCAGAAAAGTCAGTAACAGGCAAACAACAACAACAAGTGCTGGGATGGGAGATGTTCTGAATATAGGCACCATCAGTTGATTGGATCTAAGTGGCATTTAAGGAAGACTTTATAAAACAATAGCAGAATATACATTCCTCTCAATTTCACATGGAACAGTCATCATGACAGACCACATGTTGGGTAATAAAACACATCTCAACACATTTAACAGAATCAAATGGGCCCAGATCACTACCGTACTAGAAATCACCTACAAAAAGACAGGTGGAAATGCCCAAATATTTGGAGATTAAACAACAGATTTCTCTAGAACACAGAGGTCAGAAGAAATTTTAAAATATTTTGAACTAACTGAAGGTGAAGCATAATTAATCCAAATGTGTGGCATTCAATGAAAATTGAGCTTAGAGAGAAATTTATAGGATTGAAAATAATACTATGGAAAATAAAGAGGATCACTCACCCCCCCGCCCACAACATACAACACCTGATTCTTGGCTCCAAATCCTCCGTGTATTCAGTTTAGGGGTTTGGGGGTAATCAAGGAAAAACATACCATAACACCACAAGGTGACAGTAACACAGCTGTCTTATTTGAGGAGTGCTTTGACAGTTTTGCACACAGGGAACTCCTTCCTAGCATAAGGCCTTCAGAGACAACAGGATGAGGTCCCCATCCAGAAGGGGAAGAGGGCAGAGAGGTCCAGGGGAAAAGGGGAATCAGTCAGGGGGCTAGGGGTCTAGTGATTTTGCTCAGCAGCATGCTGAGGGGTCTCTGGGTCAGGGGACCAGAAGGGCAGCAGTGGGTTGAGTGTGTTCACAGCCCCAGGGTCTACCTCATCAAAGACCAGGAGATGGTGGTGCCGATTTCAATATGCAAAGCAGGTAGGCTTTAATTGGCTAAAGTATGCTTATTTCAGCTACAATTTAAGCATTTGGATGCAGAAGAGTTGGATATTGGTGCTGCTGGCTTTGAGCAAATGGCCTGGCCTGCTGTGCATTAACCAACCTCAGGCCAGTATTCAGGGCATCTTAGGTTTCTTTAAATAAAACTCTGCTCAAATTTATTAAAATTAATTAATTAACTAATAATGTGTTCATATCTAGTCTAATGTATTTGCTCTTTCTCCAGAGTCCTCGTCACTGGTTGGGACTTCCTTGCAGCAAGAAGGAAATTTAACTTTGGCTGCTTACCACATAAGGCGATATATATATGACATATTAATGAATTATATATTTGAAACCTATATTATTTTATTAACCAATGTCACCCGAGATAAATTAAATACATTAAAATATATATTTGGAAAGGAAATGCAACCCAGATCTGAGTCAGGAAAATAGCCCAAAACATGACCAGCCAGCTTCCTAATCATTTTCATCCAAACGAAGCTCCCTGAGGCCCCCTGGGCAAACCAGCACCTGGCCAATCCTCCACACACACATTTTCAGTGTCAGCTATGTTGACCTGAGTCTTCCCAATGATCAGGGGACAACATCAGTAACCAGCAGTCTGTTCGACACTCAAACTGTGTCAGAACCTAGGATATTTCAAACAAATGGCCACATGCCGGCTCTGCCAAGAATCAGCAGCTCCTTGGCTGACCAGCCTGGGTAGGCAGTTAAGGCAGCAACCAGGGTAGCAGTATCTGGGCTAGAGTTTTGGCAGTTTAATGAATTAAGTCCACCGCTCCTGACACATGTTTGACCTGTGATCTGAGTTACTGTCCTGAGCCTTGACTGAGACCTGAGGAACCTCGGCAATAGCTGTACTCCCATTTGACCTTTCAATGCATTTTTCATTTTATCATTGTAGCAATACTGATGACTAAGTGGCAGAAGAAAGGAATGGCAACATTAAATAAAGAATAATCACGTAATTATAAGTCCTCAAAAAATGCCCATTACAGTGCCTGTGCTGCATAAATGTTCAAATTGTAAATACAGAAGGGTATACAGAAAATTAAGTTATTACTTCTAGAGACAGAAATGGAAGGTGATAGGACAGGAAAGGAAGAAACGTGTCTTCACCAGCTTGAGCACCTAGAAAAAAAGTCCCACCATCTTAATGGCTTAAACAACAAACATTTGTCAGGGTTTTGATGGTTGGGAGTTTGTGAGGAAAGTGCCGACAGGGCCCTGTCCCTGGCGATGACCCTCTTCCTGGTGAGAGAGCCCTCCCCCCGCTATGTCGACCCTTAGCAGACATAAAGCTTGCTGGCTCTCTGGCCTCCTCTTATAAAGGCCCTGACCTCATCCATGAGGACTCCACCCTCATGATCTCATTGCCTCCCCAGGGCCCTTCTTCCAAATACCATCACAGTGGGCTTGGGGTTTCAGTATAGGAGTGTTGGGGCTACAAATGTTCAGCCCATTGCAAACTCAGACTTCAACATCCATTCTTTTGTGCCTTTTGAATTTTCTTTAAGAGCATTAATCCTGTTACTATTAATTAAGCAAAGACATAAAGACCAAAAACTTTCCCTGCAAAACAGTGACACAAGACAACCATTTTATTTTTCTGGTGGTCACAGGTTGGGATTCAGATGGGACACAATTGGGGGGTAGCTCATTTCTGCTCCATGATATTGGTTCTCAGCAGAGAAGTCACACTGGCTGGTCTGATAGGACAACAGGGTTAGGATCCTTGGGAGGTGACTCCCTCCCTTGTCTGCACATGAAGCTACATGTGGCTGTGGGACCCACAAGAGACATCCCCATATGGCCTGGGCATCCCCCAGCAGGGACATGTTAGGTGTTCAAAACTCTTGGTGCCTGTGGGCTCCACAGGGTAATGACCCAAAAGATCAGGCAGAGGTACATGGCCTTTTCAAACATAACCTTGGACAAAACACAGAGTAGTTTCCAGGGCATCTCTTGGTGACAAGGCATTCTAGTGTCTGCTCTGGAGTCAGAGAGAGGAGTTAAGTCCTCATCTCTCAAAGGGAGAAATGTGCATTAAATGAGAATGAAGTCTTCAAACCAACACATGTGTATTTCACTTTAAGAATACTGAGTCGCATGGCTCCAACTTCAAAATGTATGACACCAGAGATACTGCCTCAGGCACAGGACAAGGTAATGTCAACTTGGGTATGACAGCTACCTTGGTCAACATTAGCTCTTGACAAATAAAGACAAACTGTTAGAGTACCTTGATAACAGTTTTTAATAAGAAGAAATAATGTCTACCATAAATATGGCTCTAAACTGAAAGGTTTGCCCCCATTTTGTGTCAAAGCACATGATTTATATGCCAGGACAGCTTTCTGTACTTCTCTTGAAAAATTCACAGACTCTTCTACTAATAAATTTGTGTACAATTTACACAGTGGTCACTTTCCCTTCTGGTCTTGAACTCTTAGGAGGACAGACAACAAGACTCCTTGGCCCTCACCAGCTCTCTGCTCACACATGGAAGAAATGCCACAGATGGTTACATCTCTCTCTTTCCTGCTGTTCCTAATTTCAACCAACTGCCATGTAGTGAGGAAATTCAAACAGCCCTGTGGAGAGAAGCATGTGGCAAGAAACTCAGGCCTCGAGGAGAAAAAAAATAACATAAATGATCCAGGCTCTGTTCATCCCTCTGGCAACCAAATCAAAGTTGTAATGGAAACAAGGAGCAAACAGCAAAGGAAAATCACCTGGGATCTAGATGAACAAGCCATGCAACTAGGGAGAAACTCAAGAAAGCACCCTGCAATGGCAGAATGTAGGATGGGGGAAGAATGGGGGGGCTGCCACATCTCAAGTAGCTCAGTGGGACAGAGTCTGCAGCAGCGGCAGACTCCTCTTAATGGGGTCGCTTCCATGAGTGGACTTTCATGGTGACAGACCTGCTCGCTCTGAGCACCAGTGCCAATTGGGCTGCGCTCAGGGGGCACCAGGGATTTACAGGGAGACATTGTCGGAGTGAGGGCTGAGGCAAGACTTGCTCTATACAGAAGTGCCAGGGGTATCCATTGTTCCATGTTGAGCCATCCCCGCTCCCAGCGCACAGACACAGCATCGCCAAAGCTTGGACATCATCAGACTGGATAACAGAGACAGAGATCACTTTCCTGGAAGATCCCCTGAAACATCGCCTCCCCTAACTCACAGTCCTGCCCAAGCCACATCCAGGTATATCCTCAGTGAGTCAGGTGCTCCTTACTGAGCAGCGCCTAGACTCACACTGGTGGCAGCTGACCTCAGTTTCTGGTGTGGCCTTTTGAAGCAACCATAAGCACAGCATCTGTGGATTGCTTGCTAAATCTTAACAGGTGGCCCCAAAGGATCACAGCCCAGGGACAAATTTGGCCTGCAGCTGAACCTCTCTCAGGACTAAGCCACTGGACACCTACTTCACAGATCCACACTAATAAGACCAAGAAACTTAGGAGCTTTGCTTAGTACACAAAAACAAATATGGAAAGGCAGCCAAAATTGGAAAACAAAGAAAGAGAAGCTGCATAAGAGAACAGAACAGAGGCCCAGAAATAATGGAGTAAACAATCTCGCAGATGCAGAGTTCAAAACACTTGTTATAAAGATGCTCAATGAACTTTTGAGAAGTACAGATAAATTCAGTGAGAACTTCAACAAAGAGTTAAAAACATAAAAATTAAAATGGAAATTATAAAAGGGAACCGGTCTAAAATGAAAGACACATTATCTGAGATGAGAAGTGTATTAAATAGAATAAACAAAGTGAATAGAGAAGACGATCAAATGACCTGTCTAGAACACAGGAAATCTGAGGACGCTCAATCAGAATAGCAAGAAAAAAGATACTAAGACTACAAAAATATTTAAGAAGCATATGGGACACTATTAAACGTCAAAATATCCATCTCATCAGCATACCTGAAGGAAAACAAGATTTTGAACAGCTATTCGAAGACATAATGATGGAAAACTTCCCTAACCTGGTGAAGGAAATATATATACAACCACAGGAAGCTCAGAGAACCCCAAAAACCAAGGATCCAAAAAGGCCTACACCAAGACACATCATAGTTAAAGTGCCAAATATTAAATACAAAGAAAGAATCTTAGAAGCAGCAAGAGAAAAACCTACAAGATAATTACCTACAAGAGAACACCCATACAATTGGCAGTGTATTTCTCAAAAGAAACTATGCAAGACAGAAGGGCTTAGCAAAAAATATTCAACAGGATGGAGACCCAGGATCTACAAGCAAGAATACTTTCTCCAGCAAAGCTACGATTTAGAGTTGAAGGACAGATAAAGAGCTTCTGAGACAAAAATAAGCTAAAGGAATTTATCTCCACCGAGTCAGTATTATAGGAAATATTAGAGGGACTTCTTTAAGAAGAAAAAACATGTATCAAAATCAGGAATAAAGAATGGTAAAAACTACTTTCTTACCAATAAATACCTCAAAGGGAAAAGAATTAAGTGCTCCAACTAAAAGACAGAGGGGATAAATGAATAAGAAAACAAGACCCCTACATATGCTGCCTACAAGAGACTCACTTCAGATTAAAAGACACACACAGAGACGAAAAGGAAAGGGTTGGAAGAAGATAATAGCTTTGATGGACCTAGAAGATATTTAAGTCAGACAGAGAAATATAAACACCATATGGTTTTACTTATATGTGGAATCAAAGGAATAAAAAGAACAAACTAATCAAAAACAGACACAAATTTAGAGGATGTTGGGGGCTGAAAGAAAGGGGTGAAGGGTTAAGAAGTACAATTCAGTAGCTAATAGATGGTCATGGGGATGGGGGCACGGCACAGGGGATGCAGTCAGCAGTAACATAATGGCTAGGTGGAGAGCCAGAGAAGAGAAATAGCAATTAGGGGGATCATTTTATAAACTCCATATATGTATATGTTTAACCAATGTACTGTATACTTGAAACTAATATTTTTAAAAAATATTTTAAAAGGCTGTTATTTGAACACTGGAGGCCAAATAACATATTGGTTGGTAAAAAGGGGCTTCTTACAACATTTTTTCTTATAAAAGCTATGCTTCCCAGATCCCAGCTTCCACAGAGAAGAGCACAACCCACACTTAGATGGACGTCCTGATGGTGTCTGGCAATGAAACACCTGTATATTTATCCCAGAAAATATTTCCAGATTGTCTTATCTCTGAGGTCCTTTGAGACAGGCTCTGGATCTAGTTTATCTAAGGGGGTCTCATCATGCCTCTCTCAGGGCCATACACACAGCACAAATTCATTATATGCTTCCTGGTTATACTAAGGCTGGTTCCCTAGGTTCTGTCGTAGGAAGCTACCCAGATTGAAAAACTGGAAGACACTTAGATATCTAACATTAGGTAATTTTTATGTAAATTATGATAGAGCCATCTCATGGACTATTATACAGACTTGTAAAATGATGCTCACAATAAAGGAAAATACTCATAATATCCTATGAACTAAAAAAACTGCCCAAAAACTGTATATGTCATATGATCTCAACAAAGAATGAAAGAAAAAAATTGTTTTGAAAAGGGAAAATCAACATAGGTTGTCATAGTTTGAGACAACCCATTTACAAGGAGGCTCTAGATAGAACATGAAGGAAGGAAAGAATTTGAGTAGGGGGAAAGTTCATCCTGGACACCAGTGACACATTATTCTTTCTGAAGTGTGTGATCAGCAAACAGCTCAATGCTCTGTGTGTCTGTTTTCTCACCTGTAAAATGAAGACGACAACCCACCTCATGGGGCTATAGTGATAGAGAAAAACAAGGTAACACAGATGCCTTAGGGAATTGCCATGATTAGCAGGTCACAATGGATCCTGTCACAGCCACATATGGGAATTCATTTCGTCATTCAATGTCACTGTCTCTCTGCCATCTGAGCAAGATTCAAGGAAGTTCTGGAGCTGTCCATGTCTGGGCTCTAAAATAAAGTATTTTAAAATAGTCATTGCAATATTTAGCCTCTAAAGACTTAGTTTTACTTACATATAATTTCTCTTATATTCTATTTATTTGACACCATTTTAATAATAAGAATGGCTTTCATGAATGCCTTGGAAAAGAACACAAACCTGCCCATTTATGTTAGCTATTTTGTGATAGCTAACAATACTGACTCTCTGCAAATGTAATCAGGTGAAGCACTCTGATATAAAGCAAAATTAAGCTGTTACTGTAAAATAAAAAACACAATCAAATTAAAAATAAACAGAAGATCTGAACAGAAATGCAAATCAAAACCACAAAGAGATTACATCTCACACCTGATAGAATCACTATCACTAGGACAAGTAATAACAAATGCTGGAGAGGATGCAGAGAAAGAGGAACCCTCATACACTGCTGGTGGGGCTGCAAATTGGTACAGAGACTATGGAAAACAGTATGGAGTTTCCTCAAAAAGTAAAAATTGATCTATCATATGATCCAGCAATCTCTCTACTGAGTATTTACCCCAAAAGACTTGAAAACATATATCCAAAAATGTATATTTGCACACCAATATTCATTGCAGCATTATTCACAGTGACCAGGACACGGAAGCAACTGAAGTGTCCTGCAATAGACGATTGGATAAAGAAGCTGTGGTATGATTCTGAGAAAACATGGCAGAGTGAGAGACATCCTCAGATTTCTCCCTTGAAACAACCATGAGCTTAACATCTAAAATTGAACAAAAAGGGCCCACACTGCACACCAGCTCTTTTGAGCGTGAGATCTGCACATAAGAGCTACTGAAGGACTAGAGTAACTCCATTTTGCTATGTAGACTCCAGATTAAATGAAGAAAAATTCCCCGAAAAACAACAATAGGGACAACAACCTGCCATCTCATCAAGCCGACCAAAGCCATTAATCAGTAAGCCCTCTCTGCACCCAGCCCTTATTGCACACAGCCCTCTTGCAGGCAACCCTAATAACCTATTTACCCAATCTCCTTAAAGGTCAACCCTAACCCTCCAATCAAGCAACGCTGAGGAAGGCTTGCGGTTTTACCTTTTAAATTCAGTCCCAACCCCTCAGTTGGGGCTCCTCTCACCCACTGCTGCATCAGTGGATGAGTGGGGTCCAAACTCGAGTTTGTCAATAAACTCCCTCTTGTGCTTACATCGGTGTTAGTTTCCTTCTTGGCTCATGGAGTTCCAAACCAGGGCATTAAACTACCACAGGCAGCAGCAGGGCCCAGCTGTCACGGCGGAAAGCAGAAAGTGGGTCGAGACCACGAAGAAACAACAGCTGATTTCTACCGGCCCCGGTTGCAAAATGGTGACTGAGCCATAGCCACCAACCCCCAATTCAGAGGGCCCCTCTCCCCATACACTCTGAGACATGACACCACAGAGCCCCAGAGGAATCTGAGCAAACACTACCATAACTGTTGCTAACACTGACAGGGACTGAAACTGAGACTAACGAGTGTGATTAAGATCCAGAAGAAAATGAAAGACATTAGACTTTATATAAAGCAGAGATCCAAGAAGCTTAGATGCCACCTACTTAAAACCAAAAAAAAAGTGCCTTCTTTCAGCAGGCTAAAGAGATACCTTTATATAATAAATCTTCTTTCTGGAAAAACAACAGAATACATTTCCATTAATGCCCAGCCACAGAAATAGTCTATTAAACACCATGAACAACCAAGGTGACAAGGAATCTCAGAAAGAAAAGAAACATCTCCAGAAAATGAGCTTACAGACATAAACATATGCGACTTAAATGAGAGAGAATTCAAGATGGTATTTCTGAAGAAATTCATTGAGTTCTGAAACAAGTCATATCAACAATTTCAGAAAGTGCAAAAACAAGTAGATGAGCAGAGCAAGGAACTGTCAGAAAGAATCAAATAGAAGTTCTGGAGATAAAATCACACTGTAAGAGGTGAAAAACGAAAGAGCAAGCTTGGGAAACAGAGTCGACAAATGGAGAGAAGCATCAGTAATATCGAAGACAGAAATCTAGAAATAAATCAGAAGGAAGAAGAGAGAAACCGAAGAATGAAAAATAATGAAAGAGAAATACAAGAACTGGCTGATACCATCAGGAGAGGAAAAACAAGAATAATGGGCATTACTGAAGGCGAGGAAAAGGAGCGGGGACTAGAAAGCATTTTCAGACAAATAGGGGATGAGAATTTCCCAAATCTAAGGAATGAGCTGAAGCTTGGAGTTCAAGAAATCAACAGAACATCCGATTATCTCAACCCAAAAAGGCCTTCACCAAGGTACATTGTATTGAAGTTATCAAAAATCCATGACAAAGATAGAATTCTCAGGGCAGCCAGGGAGAAGGAAATGGTCATGTATAAAGGAAAACCCATCACATCATCATCGGACTTATCAGCGTAGACCTTACAAGCCAGAAATGAATGGAATCAAATATTTAAACTATTTAGTGAAAGGAATAATGTAACCAGCTAAGCTCTCCTTTAGAAAAGAAGGAGAAATTAAGACCTTTTCAGACACACATATTGATGGGATTCTTCACTATGAGGCCTGCACTACAGGAAATTCTAAAAAGGGTCAGCTCACATAAAACAAAATAACAACCAAAAAATACATAATTAGGACTAAAATGACTATCAGGCAAATAGAAGCAGAGGAGTGCAACACTTACTAAGAACAGGGCATTATAAGTTTAAGTAATAAGAAGAGAATTGCTATAGCAAGATAGTAACGAACATTCAGCATGCATAGGAATGAACTGAAAAAACAATGAATGAAAAGGGGTGGTTTCAAAGATCCAAATTTGCAAAGGGGAAAGGATATAAAGCACACACATAAGAAAAGGGATGACTGTATATATAAAACTATCCTTTTCGTATTTGTAATGGTAACCACACACCATAGAGTCAGAAATGAAGTATATAACATAGAACAAGAAGAATCAGAAGCAAAACCCCACAAAAGCCAATCAAAATAAAGAAAACAAAAACACAAAGACAAGGAAGCAATGGAAATACCGAGCTACCAGAAAGCAAAAGATAAAATGACCTCATATTTCAATAATCACCCTAACTGTAAATGGACTGAACTCACCAATAAAAGGGCACAGAGTTGCAGAATTAATCAAAAAACAAAAACCAGCCATAAGCTGCCTCCAAGAGACACATCTCAGCTTCAAAGACAAATATAGACTCAAAGTGAAAGGGTGTAAAATGATATTTCAAGCAAATGGCATTCAGAGAAAAACGGGAGTTGCAGAACTAATATCAGACAAAATAGACTTTGAAACAAAAAAGATAAAGAAAGATACTGAGGAACACTTCATTACGACAAAGGGAATCATGCACCAAGAAGACATAATACTTATTAATATCTATGCTCCCAATCAGGGAGCCCCCAAATATGTAAAGCAATTACTAACAGAACTAAATGGAGAAACAGAGCAAAACACTATCATAGTAGGTGCCTAATACCCCACTGTTGGATGTGGAGGGATCATCCAAACAGAAAATCAATAAGGAAATAGCATCCTTAAATGACACATTAGATCCACTGGACATAATGGATATTTACAGAGCCTTCTGTCCCAAAACAACTGCTTATACATTCTTTTCTAGTGCACATGAAACATTCTCGAGAATGAACCACATACTGGGACACAGAGATAGCCTCAACAAATATAAGACGGTTGAAAACATACCAACCACATTCTCTAAACATAATGCTTGGAAGCGGGAGATCAACTGTAAAAAGAAAGCAGGAAGAACCACAAATACATGGAGATTAAACAATATGCTACTGAAGGATAACTGGGTCAGAGAAGAAATAAAAAGAGAGATCAAGAGATGCATAGAAATGAATGATAATCTTAGTACAACATGTCAAAACATTTGGGGCGTGGCAAAAGCAGTGATAAGAGGAAAGTTTGTGTCATTACAGGCCTATCTCCAAAACCAAGAATGAGCTCAAATAAACAACTTAATGCTTCATCTTAAAAAACTAGAAAAGGAAGAACCAATGAAGCCTAAAGTCAGCAGGAAGAAAGAAATCATCAAAATCAGAGCAGAAATAAATGAAATTGAGAACAACAAAAACAAATAGAAAAAATAAATACAGCAAAGAGCTGGTTCTTTGAGAAGGTTAATAAAATTGACAAACCCCTGGCTAGACTCACTAAAGAAAAAAGAGAAAGCAAACAAATAAACAAAATGAGTGAAAGAGGGGAAATTACAACAGACACTGCAGAAATACAAAGGATCATACAAGAATACTATGAAAAAATATATAAACATGAAACTTAAAAACCTAGAAGAAATGGACCAGTACTTAGAAAATTACAACCTTCCTAGACTGAATCAAGAAGAACTGGAAAATATAAATAGACCGATCAGCAGTATGGAAATTGAAACAAGCAACAAAAATCTACCAAAAAGTAAAAGTCCAGGACTAGATGGCTTCACCAGTGAACTCTACCAAACATTCAAAGAAGATTTAATACCCATTCTCCTCAAACGCTTCCAAAAAATTCAAGAGGAGGCAATACTTTCCATCTCACTTTATAAGGCCACTATTACGGATACAAAAACCTGGTCAAGATAATACAAAAAAAGAAAATTACAGACTAATATCTCTCATGAATACAGATGTAAAAATCCTAAACAAGATACTAGAAAACCAAATATACTAAAAGATTAAGATTATATATATACCACGATCAGGTGGACTTCATCCCAGGGGCACAAGGATTGTTCAGCATATGCAAATCGATTAATGTGATACACTACATAAACAAATTAAAAAATAAGAATCATATGATATATCACTAGATGCAGAAAAAGCCTTTGACAAGATACAGCATCCATTTATGATCAAAACACTGAACAAAATCAGTATAGAAGGAAAGTATCTTAACATAATAAAGTCCATCTAAGACAAACCCTCAGCCAACATTATATCAAATGGTGAAAAACTAAAAACTTCCCTCTAAGATCAGGAACAAAGCAAGGCTGTCCACTATCGCCACTGTTATTCAGTATAACACTGGAGGTTCTAGCAAGTGCAATCAGACAAGAGAAAGATATATAAGCCATCCAGGGGTGGCTCCATATGATATTGGTTAGCACGTCTGCTTTACATGAAGAAGTTCCTGGGTTCGCCCCCCAGGTGGAGCCATGGACCATACCTAGTGTATGCCAGGCCCCGAATGTGCTGGGCCGCCTGAGTGAGACGGGCCACAGTTACACCAAGCCTCCCGAATGCGCAAGGAGTGCCAGGACCTAGGTGCGCCAGGACCCTGGTGCACGCCACAAGCACTTGGGAGGGGAGGGCCTGCCTTTAGAGGTCCAGTTTTTAAAGGAAGATGGAGACATCCATAGGTCAGGGGGGGAAGTGGGGGGTGGGATTAAAGAGGGAAAACAAACAAACAAACAAACAAATAAAAGGCATCCAGATTGGAAACAAAGAAGTCGAACTGTCACTATTTGAGGATGACATGGTTCTCTATATAGAAAACCCTAAAGACTTCACAAGAACACTACTAGAAACAATAAGCAAAAATAGTAAAGTCTCTGGATACAAAATCAACATTCAAAAATCCATAGCATTCCTACATTCTAATAATAAAGTGTCAGAAAAAGAAGTGCAATTGCAACAAAAAGAATAAAATACCTACAAATAAATTCAATGAAACAAGTGAAGAACCTATATAATGAAAACTATACAACCCTATTAAAAGAAATCGAAGAAGATACAAAGAAATGGAAAGATATTCTGTGTTCTTGGATTGGAAGGATCAACATAATTAAAATGACCATATTACCTAAAGCATTATACAGATTTAATGCAATCCCCATCTAAATCTCATTAGCATTTTTTAAAGAAATAGAACAAAATATCATCAGATTTGTACGGAAGCACAAAGCCTCTGAATTGCCAAAGCCATCTTGCCCAACTTCAACTTATACTACAAATTGACAGTAACAAAACAGCATGGCACTGGCAGCAAAGCAGAACATGGACCAGTGGAACAGAATCAAGAGTTCAAAAGTAAACGCACATTTATATGGGCAAATAATTTTTGACAAAAAAGCCAAAACCATACAGTGGAGAAAGGAACGACTCTTCAATTCATGGTGCTGGGAAAACGGGAAAGCCACCTGCAAAAGAATGAAACTAGACTGTTGTCTATTACCACACACCAAAATCAACTCCAAATGGATTAAGGACCTGCATGTAAGACCTGAAACAATAAAATGCATAGACAAAAAGAAACATAGGAACTGAATATAAGGACCTTGGACTTAAAGAGGATTTTATGAATTTAACCTCAAAAACAAGGGAAGTAAAAGCTAAAATAAATGAATGGGAATACATCAAGTTAAAAAGCTTCTGCTCAGCAAAAGAAATCATATACAAGGTAAAGACAGATTCATCCAAAGGGGAAAATATATTTGCAAGCAACACCTCTGATAAGGGCCTAATATCCAAAATATACAAAGAACTCATA
The DNA here is from genome assembly GCA_030015415.1 of Cynopterus sphinx. Taxonomy (NCBI): domain Eukaryota; kingdom Metazoa; phylum Chordata; class Mammalia; order Chiroptera; family Pteropodidae; genus Cynopterus; species Cynopterus sphinx. Next base: position 33,824,911 of record CM057390.1, on the reverse strand, counting down.
CAACTCATAACAACAACAAAAAAAACACAAATGATCCAATCAAAAAATGGGCAGAGGACCCGAATAGACACTTCTTCATAGAGGACATACAAATAGCCAACAGATATTTGAAAAGATGCTCAACATCGCTGGCTATTAGGAAAATGCAAATCAAAACCACAATGAGATGCCATCTCACACCTGTTAGAATGGCTATAATCAGCGGGACAAGTAATAACGAATGCTGGAGAGGATGCACAGAAAAAGGAACCCTCATACACTGCTGGTGTAACTGCAAATTGGTACAACCACTATAGGAAACAGCATGGAAGTTCCTCAAAAAAATAAAAATTGATCTACCATATGATCCAGCAATCCCTCTACTGGGTATTTACCCCCAAAGACTTGAAAACCCACGTACAAAAAGATATTATTTGCACACCGATGTTCATAGCAGCATTATTCACAGTGGGCAGGACATGGAAGCAACTGAAGTGTCCTACACTAGATGATTGACTAAAGAGCTGTGGTACATGTATACAATGGAGAGGTGAAATACTGCCATTTGTGACAACAGGGATGGACCTCGAGATAAACATTAAATGAAATAAGTCAGACATAAAAAGTTGAAAATTACATGATATTACTTATATGTGGGATATAAACCTAAAAGCAACTAATGAGTAGGACAATCAAACAGAGACTCATGGACATAGACTACAGACTAGTAGTTACCAGAGAGCTATAGACTAGTGGTTACTAGTGGGATGGAGGAAGAGAGGGGAGGTAGTTAGGGTAAAGGGGGTCAAATATAGGGGGATGGGGGGATGGCGAAATGGGTAAAGGGGATCAAATATATATTATAGCTAAAGGAAACTGGACTTTAGGTGGTAAACACACAATACAATATACAGATGTCAAATTATAATGTAACCTGAAAATTATGTAATTGTATTAACGAATGTTTCCCCAATAAATTTAGTTATATAATAAAAAATAAATTTAAAAAACCCCTAAAGAAAAAGAAATTGTGGATGCATATACAGTGGAATATTACTCAGCCATAAGAAGTGTTGAAAGGCTGCCAATTGCAACAACAGGGAGGGAACTTGCGATCGTCATACTAAGTGAAATAAACCAGAAAGAAAAAGTTGAAAACCACATGATATCACTTGGATGTATGATATAAACCTAAAAGTAACAAACAGGACAGAGACTCATGGACATGGACAACAGAATGGTGATTACCAGAGTGGGGGTGAGGTAGACATGGTAAAGAAGATCAAATCTATGATGACAGAAAGTAATCTAACTATGGGCAGTGAACATACAATGGTTTTATATATATATATATATATATATGTGTGTGTGTGTGTGTGTGTGTGTGTGTGTATCTATATATGTGTATATATGTATATATGTATATATACACACACATATGCATGTATATACACACACACATATACGCATGTATATATATACACACACATAAATATGCATGTATGTATACATATTCATATCCATATGTATATATATGTGGGTATATATGTCTTATTGTTGAATTATGCACCTTAAACTTACCGGATTTCATTAACCAATGTTACCATAATTTTAATTAATTAATTAATTGATTGATTAATTAATTAATTAATTTGAAAAAGAAACAAATTAAAAAGCTTATCAATAGAAGAGTATGTTAATAAATTATATTTACAAATTATAATAGAGCAGATAAAATTAACTAGATCTGTATCAAGGTAAATCTTGAAATTGTATCGTGAAGTGAATAAAGCATATGCATTCAAGATTATATATATGTGTAGAATTTCAAAACACAAACAATATTATCTCGTTTGTGAAACTTTTGAATTTAAGCAAGAGATCAAGGATCAGAAAAATAAACACAAACCTCAAATTAGAGGTGATTTTTGGAATGGAAGAATAGAAATTAATTGTATAGAGAGACTTTCAACTTGACCTGTATAACTTTTTTTTTCTTGAAAATATCTGAAGCAAAGATGAGAAAAATTAACCTGCATCAAATTTGAGTAAAGATCACTTGGGTGACTATTACATTCTTCCATACACAGGAAACTATCTATGACTTAAAGTCAGTTAAAACAGCCTAAATAGCCAATTAAAATTAGTTAAGCACATTACAATGTGTCCACAGGCTGGAACATCCCGCAACCATTAAAAACCACCAAATCAAAGAACTTAAGGAAACAGGTAAGTGCTCAAGAGACATTTAAGGTTAACGAGTAGATTAGAAAACAATTGTATAAAGAAGCACACTTAATTTAAAAATGTGTAACTTCCTCTATCCATCACATATCTATAAACATGAAGATAACTGACAATTTGTCAGCCTTGATTACATTTGCATAGTGTCTGTAGGTGACTTGTGTTTTCTTCTATATGTCAATTTCTACAGTGAATTATAGTCATTTTATCAGGAAAAAAATTATTTAATGAATAATTTGTGCTAGTGACATGTCAAAATAACTGAACTATTAACAGGAGCGTTCAATTTCAGACCAAATACCTGGAAACTATTTTAGGTTTAGTGTGCTTCTGCTGCCCTCCACTGGAAATATAGAACAATGCTTTATGAATGTACAGTATATAAAATACAAATGTGTTCTTTGTATATTACTAGAAACTATATATAGCTTATTATTAAAAATTAATCTATGCTCATCATAGAAAATTTATAGTACCCAGAAAAGCACAGAGAAAAAAAAAACACCCATAACCTTGCTTTACCATTGACTCAGGATTCTGAGATCTGGGCAGAGGAGATAGAAAGATCAGGTGCAGTAGTTCTCTCCATATAAAGTCAACATTTTTGTTATTGGGTTGCTAACCTGGAGCTTGGCTTTGATACTTGAGTCTTACTTTATTCACCTATCATCAAGTCTCTTTTTGTTAAAAAAAAAAAAGACTAGAAATTTGATCCTATTCAGATATACTTTGCTTCAAGTTTTGTCTCTTGATTTTGGACTTTGTTTTACTTTTGTGCTATGATCAAAATTGTTGTAATGAACAGTTTATATGTAATATGTGAATGTGTGTGTGTGTGTGTATATGTATATATATATAGTAAAATTACCTAAATATTTCCATAATGTAAATGCTAAAGAGAATCTTGCTCAATGACTACATACATGTATAATTGAATAGATATTGTCAACTTGTCTTTCAGAAGATTACGTCACTTAAGGCTTTTGCAAGTATGGGTCAACATTTTATGCCTCTTCATTACTAATTTATGTTTTCTCGTACCATTTTTACTTCATCTTTTTTATATTGGATTTTTAATATTTGTCAATATTTTAACTTTTGGTTTTGAGCTCCGTATAAATTAGATAAATTAGTTCATTGTCATGTATGTTGTAAATATATTTCTCAATCGTAATTATATAATTCTTTATCTGCATTTGTTTTATTTCATTTGTTTTTTGTTTGTTTTGTTTTTCCGTGCAGGTATTTTACATTAGTACATAGAAAAAATATATAAATTTTCCCTTTTCACTTTCTGGATGAAGATCACATAAAATAAGAAATTTTAAATAACTGACAAAAACTATAAGAAGCTGGAGGATGTGGCTGAAAGAAGTGCGGAAATGGGCAAAGGTAAAGATGGAGCAGGGCTGCACCATGAGAGCTCCAGCCTCTCCGGGGAACCTTTCCAAAGCCTTGGCCTTCTTGCCCATTCCCTGGTTAACAGTTACTCCTTTGTTTATGTGTCTTAACACGGCTGTTCTCCCCAGAGCCCTCTCTGGCCAGCGCACCAGCAGGGTTCCTCTCCCATGCTTCTTCCACAGCCCGTTTTCCCCCGGGCATCCTTCAGCAAGTTGAATCCAGTTGTTCATCTAAGCTGTCTTCCACTAAGACTACAGGCCAGGCACTGTGTCTGCCTCACTGCCTGCTCCCAGTTTCTAATGCAGGAGCGCAGTAGGTTTGTAAGAAACACCTCTTCATTCCTGGCTTCTCAGCCTTACACTAGTGCCACTTGGGGCTGGACAATGCTCTGTGGTGGGGTGTTCTGTGCACTACAGGAGTTTAACAGCATCCCCGGCTCTGGCCAACCAGAAGCCTATAGTCAAGACACGTGTGGTCCGCACAACCTCAGCTGTCTCCAAACATCGCCCACAGTCTCGTGGAGGCCAAATCTGCAATAAGAATCACTGATTTAGGACAGCAGAGTTGGGATAAAGGGGTCCTGTTGAGGTTCTCTTCATTGGTCACTCTTATTAAACAGCAAAGGGGCACTTTTCCTTTGCTCAATCTAAATGAACTCGAACACACGTGAGACCAAAGGGAAAAGTCAACCTTTATATTTGTCCTATATATATCCTCATAGCTCTCGCCAAACCGAACCAAACCCACATGGCGGGCTTCAGACAACTAGCTTTCCTTTCTTGTCTCAGGCCACATCTACTTACATCCTCCCTTTCATGATTATGGCACCAACAAGCTGTCTCCCCCAGCACTGCACACGACTGACACCATTTTCACCAAGGTGCCCCAATCACCTCCCCCCATGTTATACCTTCTCGGATCCTCTGACAAAGTCTCACTTCTCCTCTTATCACTTATCAGGGCTGGTTCCATGGCCAGTCCCAAGGCCTCCACTGCCCCCTGCACAGGGCTGATAACACCGATGGTAGGAGGTATTAGTTCCTGAGTACTTCCTATGGCCAGTACTGTCCCACAGCACATATGCCTCATTTCACTCTGCCACAGCTCCATGAGGTCATCTTACTGTTAGGGAGAGAACTGAGGCTGAGACAAGGTTAGCAATTTGCCACAGGTCCCATAACTCATATGTGGCAGTGGTAAAATTTGAGCCCAGCTCTTTTTGACTCAGTGTCTTGGCCTTTCATGGCTGAGCAATGTAGTGACAGCACCTTGCAATGGGGCCCAATTGTGGGCACAGCTGGAGGTGTAGGAAGCTCCTTCTACACGCCTGGGTTTTCTACTTCCTTGTGCCCTGTGCTCACCTGCTCATATCTCTTCACACGATGCAGTCCACACCTTGTCACTGGAAGCTTGTAACAAAAGTCCCTCCCCCATTGCAGCCAAAAGGACCTGTCCAAAATGCTAACCAAGTCACAATGCTCCTTCCCCAGGATCAAGTCAATGAATGGTGGTGGACCTCCTGCCTTTCTTTTTTGTTTCATTGTCTTCTCCTTCCACTGGTCACCCATGGCCTGCATTCCACTCCAACAGTTGACCCCAAAGCCTTGACCTCTCCCTTGTCATTGCTCAAGTAGTACCCATGGCCAATTTGGTCTGACCTCCAGCCTGGCTTGACTGATCTTTTTACTGTTTCTATAGTTTTGCCTTTTCAAGAACATCTCATAATTGCAATCATACAGTATGTAGCCTTTTCAGATGGCTTCTTTCACTTGGTAATATGCATTTAGGCTTCTTCCATGTCTTTTCATGACTCAAGAGCTCATTTCTTTTTAGCACTTAATAACATTCCATATTCTGGGTGAGCCACAGTTTATTAGTCCACTCATTGACTGAAAGACATCTTGGTCACTTCCAAGTTTGGGTAATTATGAAGAAAACTGCTACAAACATCCTTGTGCAGGTTGTTGTGTGTACATGAATTTTCAACTCCTTTGGATAAACACCAAGGAGCATGATGGCTGGACCAGAAGAATCTGTCTCTTATAATTCAGGAAGATCACAATCTCCTACCTTAATAAAAGGTGGGGGTAGTTAGTGCCTTCCTATGAAAATAGGTTTAAAGGTGATGGAACCAGATAACAAACCTTGGAAAAAATTATAGTATAGAGAATTTAAAATAATTAAAAATGATAAACTCTTCCTTTAAAAACACTTGATCAATGAGTCTAATGCTTAAAACTGCATTCTAACTATCCACCTTTTGAAAATAAAATTGCTAAAATGGATGCCTTTGACAAGTGGGAAGGATTCTCCCAGACCTGTCACAACACATTGGCCTTTGAATCGCTCACCTGGATGGACTGCAGATTTTCTTCGGGCTATCTGCATGACGGGTCCTCATCTGCATGAATTAAGGGTGAACAATCACAGCCCAGTTATCAATAGTTTGACTAAATAAGCAGCTGCATTCTGAGTGGTTAACAAAGGAGCAGACTCGCTTTTGCATTGGTGCTGGCACAAATAGCCACGCGTTCTTCAAGATTGCAGCCTAACAAGGCAGTCCTGCTCTTACCAGACATGTAGTTCTGCCATCATCCTTGGCCCTGACAGCATGATGAGAAATGGGGGACTCTGCCTTTTCAAAAACACAGGCTCTATGGCTGGCCAGGTCTGCTCCCTGGTGACCCTATGAATTCCTCAGTGGCTGACTCTCTCCTCGGGCTTACTCGAGAGTGAGAAGTACATGCTGGGCCTGTGGGAAACCTATGTGACTCAAGACACTGGTGGCAGTGTGTGACAGGACTCCACCAGCTCATGGAACCAGGCCACTGAATGCTGGTGGCTCATATCTTCACATGTTGCCCATGTCACTAGTCCTTTTGGGCTCATGCCTGTCCTTTTGGGACTGACATGTCAAAGGTACAGGGACTGCCAGGGAAGTTCTTTGGAGAGAAGCAAAAACATTGCAGGTGCAGCCCTGTTTTTCCTCACTGGAGTCACCACGTTAGTGCCCATGTCCTAGATCACCACGCCACCTTACAGAGGTTATGGGGCCCTGAGTTCTCAACCAAGGTGCTCCGGTGGGAAGTGCAGCAGTGCTATGGTCTGCGGTTGGATTAGGTGACTTTTCCTTCCATCGGGGGTCTTTTTTTAATGATGTCACAGCTTATGCCAATAGATTGGCTGAAAAACCTACCTATTTTTCTTCAAAACCAGCCTATTCAAGAGAAGTCCATTATGGTAAAGTACACATCCTTTAAGAATATACCATTGACCTCAAGTGTTCTTAAGAACGTTCCCAATGCAGGACTGGTTGGGAAGGCAAGTCATATATACAACAGAGTTTGAAAATGCCCATGAATTTCGACTGCTCAGGATCACAGATCCTCTGGGACTTCTTTTTCTGGAAGCTGACTCAACTTCTGTTTAGATTCTGTGAAATATCCCAGGACTCTTCAGTGAAGTAGTTTGCTTGTTTGTTTACTATTTGGCTAGGTGAGGGATTCCCGATTAGGCACTATGAAAATATGGGGCTGGATAATTCTTTGTGCTGGGCACTGTCATGCCCATTGTAGGGTTTGAGCAGCAGCATCTCCTGGCCTCTTCACACTACTGTGTGAAGTAGCATTCTATTCGCTTGGCTGTGACAACCAAAAATGTCTCCAGATATTGTCATGTGTCCCTTAGAATAACAGAATCATTCCAGTTGAGTATCATTGACTTAGACAAACTCACGTTTGTTTCTGTCATTTGCAATGAAAGAGTCTAAACATTCCCTCATATTCCTTTACACACAGGGCCTCAAAATTGGTTGAATAATACCTTCTACATCTGTAAAATGCTAGCCATATTTAAGTGGTTTTGAGACTGAGACTGACAGTCACACCAGTTCTTGTCAGGGACCCAAAGAGTCATGGTTCTCAAGGAGGAAAAGAACTGCTGCTCTGAAATGGTAAACTAGTCCAGAAGTGAGAGGACTTACAATGGCAGCTTCCGTCCACATCCAGTAGAGTCTGCAGTCAGCGTTGCAGCTGTGGATGTGCATGTCATGACCTTCGTCCTCTCCCTAGAGTGTTGACTAAGCTTCACTCTGGCATCTTCCCTGGAGCTCCTTTGCTGGCCAGGCTGCAGGCTTCATTTGTCGGGTGGAGAAGGACCTCACAGAACTATGTTGGCCCACCTGAAGACAGCCTTTGGGACCTTACCCACACTTCTTAGCCCTTGATCTACCAGGATTAGACCTTCATCCTACTCTGCAGAGGTTCAGTCACTCAAGTCCCAGAATGCCTTGCAGCCCATTGTGTCTGCAATGCCAATCTGAGAAGCACTTAACCTGAGGGAAAGTAGAAATCAGAGAAGCTAGATTATTCCTAGAAAATTCATGGTGGCCACCAAAGACTGCCATCATCCAAAGGTTCATAAATTATATATCTATTATCATATCCTAGAATTTTGTGGATCATTGAATTCAAGTTTACCAGGACTCATGTTCAGGGTTTGTTTTTTAATCTTTCCGAAAAATCAGGATAATATTTCTCTGACTTTAGTTCATGACACTTTGACATTTTCTTAAAAATTACAAAAAGAGGTATTGGGATTTATGCTTTGTGTAGTAACCCAGTTAGACCTATGGAATAAAGTCCTGTGAATCAGCAAGTCATGTTGGATAGGCCACAACATGGAAGAAAAGAATACTTGGATAGCATCATTCATAACAGAGAACAAGTAAAAAAATATATATATATATATATATTGATATATATATATATTGATATATATTGATATATATGTGTACATATATATATGTAGATATATATATGTATGTGTGTATGTGTATATATATATATACATATTTATATATGTATATATCAGTAGGAGATTGGGATATGAATTACGGTAACAAAACAGCAGTGGTGGCTACATGTATTAAGTACTCGGCTAATATGCATTGAGTTCTTAATAGTGCCAAAGAATGTGGAAGAGCTTGACATGTACTCTTGCTTTTAGTCTCACAGTAGTCACGTAAGAGCACAAAGCAATCACTACTACAGTATTACACATGGAGAAACTGAGAGACCAAAGTAAACAAGTAGCAAAGGTCAAACTGTCAGTGGCTGCTGTCAATGGCAAGTTTCACAGTGTTGGCTCTACTGCCCTTTCCATCTCATGCACCTGCCAGTGGGAAATAAATTAGACCCAGCCCAGCGTGTGGTGGCAGTGCCCCACTGGTTGCCTGAGGATTTTGTGCCCCCAGAAAAACCTGTAAGGTTTATGTAACAATGCCTCTGAAATACTTTGTTTGTAACATTAAAATGTGATTTCCATTTTCTTTTCTAAACTATGGTAATGCATGCAGAATGGTTTCTCTAGCTTCTGAAATAAGAGTATCCCTCCAAGGCACTCTGAGTTTCACATGGGATGAACATTACAGGGGTCAATTCGTGGTGCACTGCTGAAGGATCCTGTGCAGAACAGCTCAGCAGACTTCAGAAAGAGCTGCAGCAGACACCACTGTGTGTTCCCTATACTATTCTTTTATTTTTCTGGGCACACAACTGAATGAAATCGCTGGCCATATAGCTGGTGCGAGTCACCATCAAGTAAGCAGGAATACTGCACAACACTTCCAGGCCAGCCTATGAGGCCACCCATGAGTCATACTCCATTCTTCTTTCACTTCTGTCTGGATATAGACAGACCCAGGGAACTTGCCTTCTACCTATTGAGGATAAATGTCTACAAGGTAGAGGGAGTCGGAATCCTTGAGTCACAGTTTGGAGAACACAATATAAGGAAGAAATAAACCTGAATTGTGTTAAATCACTGTTTTATCTTTTATCACAGCAACGAATGCTTTCCAAATGAACACAAAACTCTTGTGGGGGTTTGGTTGGAATTATATTAAATGGAGGGGAATTGCCAGTTTACAACATTGAGTCCTCTCATTCATAAACACAGTCTAACAAAAAAGGAAACCCTCACCCATTTCTTCCACCCACTCCCAATCACCACCACCCTGCCTCTGCCAACCACCAATCTGATCGCTGTACCTATGAGCCTGGGGTTTTAATTTTATGTATTTATTTAGATATTTTTAAGATTCCACATATGAGAGAGATTATCTTTATTGATTAACTTGCCTTTTGTGACTTTTAACATGGTTCATTTATTCCCAATAAAAGTCTTGCTCCTCTACTTTTAAATTCACTTCTTGGACCACTATTTCTTTTCTTTCCATTTTAAATATTATCTTTTTAAAAAATAAAAGTTGTCACGTGTGTAAGAACGAAATTGGGCTTTAATTTTAACCATCTTTGTTGAGGTGTAATGTGTATTACCTAAAATGTCCTCTTTCAAGGCATACAGTTTGAAGAATTTAATACATTTATATCATTGTAAGACCATAACTACAATCCAGTTTTAGAACAAGCCTGTCAAGGCATAATGTTCTTTTGTGCTCATTTGCTGTCATTCCCCACACCTACTCCTAGCACCAGGGAACCACTGCTCTGTTTCTGTCTCTATAGTGTTGTCTTTTTTAGTCAATTCTTATAAATGGAATCATGATTTTGTGGTCCTCTCTTGATTTTCTACATAATCATGTTGCCTCTGAAAAGTTATAGTTTTGTTTCTTCCTTTCCAGTCCTTCCACTTTTAACTTCTTTCCATCCTGTCAGTTAGTTTAGTGTTTATCTTTAAATTTTAACATATATACTCACTGAAAATCTAATCAGTGCCTCAGAATAAACAAGGACATTAAAATGCTTGAGCCCTAATTATTCACATATGTCATATGTGAACTCTGTAATACAGATATTTAAAACTCATAACTAGTGCTGGTTGAAGTTTACTCATGTGTTCACCAATATCTTGTCCATCATTGCTCCTGGATCCAGCTCCTTTATTCTGGGGCCAATTATATTGTTACAGAAGTGTTTTTATTCATAAGTTCTTTATCCAAGATTGTTTTCATTTCATCCTCATTCTTGAGTGATGGATTAGTAGATGTAGGATTGCTGTTTGACCATTACTTTCTTTCAGCACTTCGAAGGTTATTTTACTATTTTTGCTCTTTGTTGAGAAGTCTAGTGTCTGTTGGTCTAATTATAGACCCTTTATCATTAATTTCTTTTCTATCTGGTTTCTTTTAAGAATTTTTCTTTGTATCCAAAATTTCTACATATTTACTATGATATGTCTATGTGTAAGTCTATTTTTTATTTATCCTACTCAAGATTTAATGTACTTTCCTGAGACCCTGCCCCTCCCAAAGTGCAGGCACACCTAAGCCTTCCAGTGGGTTTTCCATACAAACGGCCCATCTCAGCTCATGCTGTGGACTTTCCTGAAATCTCTCAAAGGTTTACAAAACCTAAACAAGCAGCATCTGGCGTCGGTGTGTCTCATATGTCTTGTTGAGCTACCCCAAACCCAGCATAGCAGCAGCCAGCCTTGTTTTTTGGCTTGGCCTCTCAAGGCACTTCCAAGCCCAGTGCAGGTGGCGGCCATCTGTGGATTGCTAAGTGGCTTGTGCCAAGTGGCTCTGGACATGGCATAGGCTATAGCCAAACATGGCCTGCAGCAGGGCCCTCCCAGGAGGCACCAGCCAGCATGCCCAGTGGCCAGCTTCAATCTGAGCATTAGCACAACTCAGGATCAAATCTGAGGATGACACACCAAAAGTACAGACAGGGCAGGCACCATGGCCTGCTAAATTGAATACCGCTCTGTAAGGTCAGCCCCTACACAACAGCTCCTCCACTGGTCATGGCCAGTCATCATAACCAATCAGCCCAAGGTTCAATCACTCCTTTCAATGAGCAAAGAGCAACCAAGGCTCAACTATAACAGGAGGGCACACGCAACCCATACAAAAAACATACCTGGAGCACCTGACTTAGGTGACCAAGGAAGACTGTGCCACTGGGACCCATAGCACATCTACTATTGAAGGCCATGTTACTAAGACTAGGAGACATAGCAGCCCTCCCTAATACATAGAAACAAACACAAGTAGAAAGCCAAAATGGAAAAACAAAGAAACATGTCCCAAATGAAAGAACAAAACAAAAGCTCCAGAAAACTCAACTAAATGGAGAAAAGCAATCTGGCAGGTGCAGGGTTCAAAACACCTGTCATAGGGATTATCAATTAACTTAGGGGAAGAGTAGAGGAGTTCAGTGAAAACTTTAACAAGATAAAATAAAGAAGTGGAGATAGAACACATAAAAAAGAACCAGTCAGAAATGAGGAATACAATAACTGAAATGAAGAAAACCTGAGGAGGAATTAATAGCTTAGGTAAAGCAGAGGATCAAATCAGCAACTTAGAAGACAAAGTAACAGAAAACACCCAAACAGAACAGCAACAAGAAAAAAAATTTAAATAAGGGTCTTTGGGACAACATCAAGCATACCAACGTTTGCATCGTAGAAAAATCAGAGGAGAGAACAAGGAATTGAAAACTTATTTCAAGACATAATGACTGACAACTTTCCTAACCTGGTGAAGGAAATACACATATAAGCCCAGAAAGCACAGAGAATTCCAAACAAGATGAACTTAAAGAGGCCCACACCAAGGCACATTATGAATAAAATTCCAAAGTTTAAAGACAAAAGAGAGAATCTTAAAAGCAGCAAGAGAAAAGCAACTAGTTACCTACAAGAGAGCTCCCACAAGATTGTCAGACAATTTCTCAACAGAAATTTTGCAGACCAGAAGGAATTGGCAGAAAATACTTAAAGTGATCAAAAGCAAGGACCTACAACCAAGATTACTCTACCAAGCAAAGCTACTATTTAGAATCGAAGGACAGATGAAGACTTTCTCTGATGAGAAAATGCTAAAGGAGTTCATTATCATCAAGCCAGCATTGCAGGAAATGTTAGAGAAACTTCTTTAAGAAAAAGAAGAAATTTTTAAAAATCAAAATATGAATAATAAACTGACAATAATTACATATCTAGTAATAATTACTTTAATGTAAGTGGATTAAATGCTCTAATTAAAAGAAAGTGTGGCTGAATGTACAAGAAAATAAAATCCTTACATATGCCACCTAAAAGAGACTTACATCAGACCAAAAGACACACACAAACTGAAAGCAAAAGGATGAAAAAATATTTCATAAAAATGAAAATTAAAAACCTGGGGTAACAATACCTATACCAGACAAAATAGACTTTAAAACAATGTCTACAACAAGAGACAAAGAAGGACCCAGTGATCCAGCTTTGGGGTATTTTCCCAAAGAAACACAAAACACTACTTTGAAAGGACCTGTGCACCCATATGTTCATTGCAGCATCGTTTACGGTAGCCAGGATATGAAGGCAACCTGGATGTCCATCAGTGGATAAAGAAGAGGTGGCACATATAGACAATAGAATATTACCTAGACATAAAACAGAATGAAATCTTGCCATCTGAAAAAACATGGATAGACCTGGAGGGTATTGTGCTGAGTGGAGTAAGTCAGACAGAGGACAAATGTCATATGTGGAATCTAGAGAACAGGATAAACAAACAACAGAAACAAGCTCATAGACACAGACTTTGTCAGATGGTTGATGGTTGTCAAATCAGAGGGTGGGGTATGGGTGAAGGGGGAGGGGATTAAGGGATATAAATTGGTAATTACAAAATAGTCATGGGGATGTAGAGTGTAGCATGGGAAATATAGTCAGTAGTATTGTAATAATTATGTATGGTGTCAGATGGGTGCTGGATTTATCAGGGTGTTCATTTCCTAAGTTATATAAATGTCTAATCACTGTGTTGTACACCTGAAACTAACATAATATTGTATGTCAACTATAATTGACAAAAATTAAGTCATAAAAATTTTTTAAAGTACTTTTTCAATTTTAATATTCATGCCTTTCATTAATTCTAGAAAAATTTCATCTTCATAAATCTTGCCTTTTTCACAATCTGTTTTTATTCTACTGAAATGCCTTGAGACATATATTGGGCCTTCTCACTCTATCTTCTATGCCTCTTAAGAGTTCTATCATATTATCAATTTTTTTATCTTTCACTGTGTGTTTCAGACAATTTCTTCAGATTTATCCTCCAAGATTCCCAGTCCCCTTATCCGCTATATCGATCTAGTTATCTAATCCTACCATAGAGTTTTATACTGCAAAAGTTACACTTTTCATTAATATTGCCAAAAGTCCCTGGGAGAGGGAAGCAAAATCACTCCAGTAGACCCTTGAATTATTGGTAGCTAAAGACCCAGGCAAATGGATGCTGAGTTGTATTAAGCCTGTGCTGTTTTATTTGATAAGCAGTCTTCCTCAAAGTCATCTCTCCGTGCCCTGTGGCCCATTAGCTAGGGCCATGGACTCTCTCTAATCCAGTGGGTCTTGATGGGGAGCCATCTTTTCCCAGAGGACGCTGGGAAATGTCTGGAGATACATTTTAGTGTCTATTAAAGGGAGAAGAGAACTCCTGGAATCTAGTGGATAGATGCTGCTAAATGCTGCTAAATATTCTACAGTGTACAGCATGGCCCCCAATCACCATTCACAACCAACCTGGCCTAAAATATCCACAGAGCTAAAGTCTAGAAAACCTACCCTAACCTAACCAGCTAGTACATCTTAAAGACCTCTAAGCTTTGAATACTTTTTTTCCTGTGTGCATACATGAGCTCATTTATAAACTCAGATTCAGCTAAGAATTGGTTGTGTTCATCAACACTGTACCTGTGTGCTTGCATTCATTACACCAGCATTTTCCCTTTCCTTTGAGTTTTGACAGAATATGTACAGAATATGTTTGCCTACAGATTCAAGAAAACTTAAATTTTCAAAGAAAGGAATACTTTGCAGAACAGAGCAGAAGAGGAGAATATAAGCTGCAGACACACTAAATATGTTTTATTTTAAATGACTAGAAGGTTGCAACAATGTGATGTGTATGTAAGAAATTTCTTCAAAACAACTATTGCCTGCCATTCCAAAGAGTATGCTCTTTGTTCAGACTTTTAGTTTTGAAAATGTAGCCACAGGCATAGGTATCACTTGAAGCCACTGTCTGACTCAACATATATCTCAGGAGAACACAATGCCATTCATCAGTGAGAAGATGGCAGTTGTGATACCTATTGGGAACACGTAGGACATGCATTTCTGTTTTACTATTTCTCTTCCAATAGGAAAGTTAGGTGGAAAGTCAAGGGTAGTTTGGCCCTAAAATTCCACAGTAAAATTTCAGATCACTGTAAGCAGGGTACAACCACAGCAGAGGAAAAGGATGGAGGCAGAGATGTTGTAACACAATTGGTGGAATTCTCGATTTGAGACGTTAATCCAGGTGACAAAAAATGCCAATGAGTCAAAAACTAGTGCGACTGACTTCCTAAACTTTGCCAACAATATCAGCCCCTGCCTGTAGTAGGTTTCATTCAAAATGATCCAGCTGCCATTGATCATGATGTACCTGGGCAACTCATGCATGGTGCCAGAGACGTTAATAACTTTAAAATAGAAACTTCCCCAATCCAATGAAACACAATGGGAACAACTTTGCTGTGAGATCCTCACACATGCCAGGATCTGCTGTTGGCTATGCCTATGCCAAGCTCCCAGCTCAGATAACTAAATAAGAGGCCCGTCATTTTATAGTACAAGTGCTTTAAATCAAGGTGACTGAAGACGTGGTAGAGACATCACAAAGTCAAGCCAGGAGCACCACAAAAAAAGAAAGAAAGAAACAGAATGAATGAGCCATATTTAGGGAGTGCTAGTTACATCTTATCTTTCATGTCTAAAAGTTGTATTTAAGTGTTTTACTTATGTACCGGCCTTCAGTTGAGGTTCTAAATACTATATGTAAGAATGAAAGAGGTAGAGAAATCTATGACCACACTAGGAGTATTAATCTGCAAGGCATTTTTGGAATATAATTTGACAATATTTTTCAAAAGTTAAATGATACCTCTTTCCCAACAACTTCAATTCCAGGAATTATTACAGAGTTATTTATTAGAGCTGTGAAAACGTATGTGGAGAGATCTTAGTTTCAGCACTGTTTGTCATAGAGAAAAACTGGAAATAACTCAAATGTCTATGATAAGAAGATGCTTTAAATTATGGTACATCCACGACTACAATGGACTACCACATGGCCATTACCAAGAATGAACTATCTGAAAACTTTCTGTTTTATACCAAAAATAATCAGAAAGCAAGGGAAGTAAAAGCAAAAATAAATGAATGGGATTATATTAAACTAAAATGCTTCTGCAGAGCAAAAGAAACCGTTAGCAAAACAAAGAAGGAACCGACTGAATGGGAGAAGGTATTTGCAAACATTGTCTCTCAATTCAACAACAACAACAACAAACAGCAACAAAAATCCAATGAAAACATGGGCAGAGGACCTGAATGGACATTTCTCCCATGAAGACATACAAACAGCCAACAGACATGTGAAACAATGTTCAACTCCACTAGCTTTTAGGGAAATGCAAATCAAAACCACAATGACATACCACCTCACACTTGTTAAAATGGCTATCATCAACAGGACAAATAATAACTATTGGGGAGGTTGTGGGGGGAAAGGAACACTCATACACTGCTGGTAGGAATGTAAATTGGTATAATCACTATGGAAAATAGTATGGAGGTTCTTCAAAATACTAAAAATAGATTTACAATATGACTCAGCAATCGCTCCTCTCCTCTGGGTATTTACCCAAAAAAATTTGAAAACATTTATCCATATAGATATATGTACCCAATGTTCATAGCAGCATCATTCACAGTGGTCAAGGCATGGAAACAACCAAAGTGTCCTTCAATAGATGATTAGATAAAGATAATGTGGTACATATATACAATAGAATAGTACACAGCCATAAGAAAGGATGAAACTGCCATTTGCAACAACATGGATGAATCTTGCATTATCATGCTCAGCAAAATAAGACATATAGAAAAAGCTGAGAACCATATGATTTCACTTATATGGGGTATATAAAACTGAAAGCAACAAAAGAACAAGACAAACAAACAAAGACTTGCAGACACAGACAACATTTCAGTGGTTACCAGAGGGAAGGAAGGGGGTAGATAAGTGCAAGGATAAGTGAAAATATTTGGTGGTGGAAGGAGATTTAACTTTGGATGGTGAACACACAATGGAATATATATATGATGTATTATTGAATTGTACACTTGAAACCTATATAATTTTTGTAAACAAAGTCTCGCAAATAAATTTAATGAAAAAGATTTTATTTTAATTACAATATATTTTAAAGAATTTTTCTAGTGTTCAAATAACAATTAGTATCTAGAAACAGAATCACATTCTACATTCTTTCATATGTTAATATCACCTTTAAAAAATCAGTCAATGTTTGAATACCATAGAGTAAGATAATGATGTTTACATGTTTTCACAATACCGTAGATAACTCAATCATGTGCTACAGTTTTATGCAGCTAATAATCGCCATGTTACAGAAACAGGTATTTTATTCTGCAAAACCACCTCTATATCTTTTAAGGTGATACTGTGGCATTTGAAAAGAAGAAGCTGTAAGTCTATCATAATAAAGAAATAGGGATCAGTTATATCAAATTACTCTGAAATCTAAAGTAACAAAATTTATTTTCTTCAATTTAATATGTGGATCCTGATCCTGACTGTTTACCATAGTGTATAAAATAATGCCATGGGAGTTATTTTGCTACAGCAGTGTTAAAATCTGGAGCTTTGAGTTTAGGACAGTAAATGAACACATGATTGAATCACCATTCTTATTCCTCCCTACACCACATTGTAAAGAATATTTAGCATTAGTCGAATATCAAGAGAAATGTCCTGTTGTTTTAAAAATAACAGCTCGGTGTAAATAATAAAGGGTTATGATTCTAAATTTGGAGATTTCCAAATTTCCACAATTGAAAAAGGACTTAAGATAAAAGTGACAGGAACAAAGACAGAGACTAAGATGCCGTTTGCTGTGGGAAGACAAAATCAATGCCAGGAATGGGCTGGAAGAGAAGGAAATCTAATATTTCCGTTCTCGGGCACCCTAATACAAAGTCATGAAACCGTTCACTACTATCGAGCAGCACACAGCAACTTAGACATATAACTAAAAAGAAAACAAAAATTCTAAAGAATGGAGTTAAACCATATTTGTCAAACAGTGTTACAAATAATTAAGAAAACATGTTTATTGAAAATGACATGGACCTCCAATACTACTTCATTTCTGTGGTAACACCAAGGTGAAAAGGTGCATGTGACTCCAGAGCCTCCCAGGCTCATCCAAGCAAATAATTTTTAAAAAGCTTTTCCACAAAAAAAAGCTTGATTATTTATAATTATAATATAAAGCATCACTGTATACACAATGGGTTTAATATGAAATAAATAATTCTATTCAGAAGAATTGTTTCACACAAACATGAACATTTGTTAAAAGGAAAATTAAAAATTTAAATAACAAAAATATAATGATTTGGGCCACCATGGCAGCTGCATTGTTTTGATATTTTTATCTATAATGGAGTAAATCTTCATTAGACAAAATCAGAAGAATGTGAATAAAGCAAATATTGTGAAAGAAATTATGTTGGGCTACTTTCTCAGAAAATGTGGTGTTTGAGTTTTGAGAGTTATATTTCCCCAAGCATACAAGTTAAAAGAAATATCGCTACATTGCCATTTTTTGTTGAAATCACTCTTGACTTTTTAGTTCCTATACAAAAAGAAATGTGAAGTGAGTAACTGACTTGGGTGAATGAACTTCAGGTTTGGTGACATTATTCTGTATATACTTGTGCATATAGAGAATTGGAAGAACCAGAAGTATCTGTTGAGCCTAAAGTTTGAAAGTCTCTATGAAAACTATTTATACTAGTTCATATTTATAGTTAGCGCTTTCTCCCGCTCCTTCAATTGTCAAATATCTACACTTGATCATCAATGAATTAATCACCACTCTGAAATGGAATGATTTTCTATTGACTATGAAAGAGGGGAGATCTTTCTAACACCATCTGTTAACAGACATCCTCTAATCTGCATAGCTTGACAAGTCACAGAAATTTCTGATTGCCACTTAGACACTTGACCCTTGATGCAGGCTGCCTAAGTTGTCTAGAACAGAACCAGCTCAGAACAAAAAAAAGCCCATCTTCTTGGGATCCATCTTGCTTCACAGAAAACTTACAGAAGTACAGCTTCCAGTATATGTTCCAGCAATGTTTGCAAAGCAAGGATATCGCCAAGATGCATGGAAGGGTAAAGGTTTAGAGGAGTATTGACCTATGTATTATTTTATTCATTGGCCTAAACCTCCAGAACCCCTACTAAATAAATGTCCCCCTCATCATGGTAAACATTCTACCACTCCATGCCTCCATCTTGATCTAAGAGTGCCATCTTGCAACTTTATTATAAATAGAACTGGCTTCAAAACTACTGTTAGATTCAGATTCTCACCCCTGAAACAAAGGCTCCTGAGCAGCACTCTCACTATCCTTAGTCACCTGATTTTTGTTTTTTATAATTCATTCCTATTCAAACTGCTCCTGGTGCCACTGCAAGGCTTTTCAAATGTATAAAATGAAGGGGTAAAAATTAATACCAACATTTTTTTCTGGTCCCTTTCTTATTTTTATTTTTCAATTAAAGTTGACATTCAATATTATTTTATATTAGTTTCAGGTGTATAATTTAGTGGTTAGAGACATATTAACATTATGATTTTAAAACTGAAGTTTACTTTAAATCAGAACCATCTGAAAAGGGCAATGGCTCTGAAACAATAGTACCCACAGTATATAGACAAACTCAAATGAAAATGATAAAAAAAAAAAGTTGCCGTGCTTAATTAAAGGATCAGGTTGTAGAAACAGGGTCTCTATCATAGAGCTGGTCAGCAATGCCTAGGAGTGACCCAGCCACTGCTGGTAGTCCCTGTCTCTTAGAGGCCCAGGGAAGAGGCTTCAACACCATCTTTGAGGATGTCACCAGGGGACAGGAGAGGGGGCTGCCCTCTGCCCAAACCCCCTCACTTCACACTGCATGGAGAGGCATTTATTCATCTGGCTTGTTCTGACTACTGGTTCTTGCTCCATTTTCTTCACATGACAGGACCACAGACTGACCAGTACTAGACTTTTCCATCACAGGTCCTGAAGGAGGTAGTAATGATACAAGACGGCTTAGCACCACTGCAGGAAAGTTACTTAACTTGAAAACTCATTTAGGTGGGTGGCTGGGACAATTATCTTCTTTTCTTTATGCAGTAGAGTTTCTAAAAATAGTTGTTGACTCAGAACACCTGGGTCATGCAGCCTGTGTGAAGTGTCACATGGTTAAGTTCTACATTTATAAGTTGAGAATATTCCAAATTGTTTTTGAGAAAATTTATGAATCTAAACAAAAGAAATATGCCAAACATATAATTTTATTATAAAATATGTCACTCAATCAGTGGTTAATTTCCTCCTCTTTAAATTGAAATTTACTCAAAACTTTTCAAAATAAAATTAGAAAGAACCCAAGGACCAAAATTCAATGGGAAGCAACAAGGATAAACATGATCAAGGTCAAAATTAAACAAAATTCAAAGAAAGGTCATTTTAGAAAAACGGCACCATTATTTTGTAAAATAAAACACAAAAAGCCTTTCGGGGATTCATTTCAGGACACTGCTTAGTTGAATAAAATAATATTTAATATATAAATATATTAAAAAGCAAAACAGCAGCAAAGGGTGACTAAAGGTGATTCATGTGGTCCATGAACAAGCCATAAGAACACAAGACTATTTGTTTCCTTATTTCCAAGGTGAAAATGAGAGGAAATATTTTTTTATCTTTTTAGGATAACCGGTGAAGAGAACTGATTCTGAAAATTAACCAAATAAATCTTATTACTATAATTAGGAATCCGACTCCATTTTTTGACATTTGGCAGCTGAGGGCTTTTATGCCTCAACCCCCCACTGCCCTTGTGACCCATATCTGGGCAAAACAGTTGGTAAGCCTGAGTGATCCTTCGTCTGGCACTGGTGAATGCTGAATGTTTACAGGAACTTTCGCTCTGGCCACACCCCCTAAACATAATAAAACCCCAGGCCAGTCTCCTTTCCTTGTTGTCCCAAGCCATTTAGGGCTTGCTTAAGAGGCCTGACCTGTTCTCCCTAGAAATCTCAATTATGCAAATAATAACTTTCATGCCTATTTGGGTGTATGTGTGCTGTATCAATCTTGACATTCAAACCAAGCCTTGGACTTGGGGGGGGGGTCCATCTTCCTCCCCAGGTGACTGTAATGATTGGCCCTGTGAACAAGATGTCTAGACGTTTACACCTCCACCCTGAGTCTATCTTCCCTTGCTTTTGATGCAGGACAGGGCAAATCCACGTGAGTGGAGATTCAAGTCCTGCACATCAGAGGGTTCTTGATGGAGCGCAGGAAAGAGTTCAAGTGCACACCAGGGTTAGAGTCAAAAGAAGGGATAATGCTTCATAAACAAGTGTGACCTCCTCTCAGAGACAGAGTGAGAGAGCCAAGAGGGACAGAGAGACAGAGAGAAAAGACTGGGAGAAATAAGACAGACCAAAAAACAGACAAAGAAAACGACCAAAGACAAAGAAAAAGACTCTTGAGTGTTTGAAGAATTCAGTTTGTATATTATTCTGAATCACAGCTTAAAGACTTTGCTTACCAATTTCTTTTGAAGGTATAGGTATACAATGTAAAAAAAGTAAGGGTGTGTAGCTCAAAAGCTGTGCTAGCCTTTGTTCCATAGGTTTCCCATGGTTTTGGTTGGAGGGAATGAATGCAGGATATAACTTTAAGACTTTGTTTTTTCTTCACGGTTTAGTACATGGTTTTTTAGTAATCCCAGCAGGAATCTTCCTTTGTTCTGTAGGTTTCCTATGGTCTGGCAGTAGGACGCTGAAGGCTGTGAACAAAGCTTGACTGAATGTTTAATTCTCATGCCTCCTTCCTACATTACTTTGACTTGCTAACCTGCTCTGCTGCCTGACTGCAAACACGCATGTTGAACTCCTGTTTGCTGCCAAGTTTGTGCTTCCAGCTGTACTGCTTTTTGTCGAGTCTTACTGAGCCTCTGCAACTGACCGTCGCTTTGCATTTAGAGATAGAATGTGAGATTGGAGCCCTCCTTAAAGTGGCCCTGGGTCATGTGCCTTAGCCTGGAACTATCTGTGTTTTAAAATGAAGCTATGATTTTCCTTAGGCGCAGAAAGAAAATAAACATGCTTTGTGACTGATTAGTTGTGTCTTAGCCAGGCTCTGGTCCACCACTACAGAGGCCCCAGGGGAAACACTACACCCTGAGCGAGACAGGTCCATGTGGTGGTTGCTCATGAAAAAGCACTCTGGGGAGAAGGAGAAAAAGGGAGAGAGGGGTGACTGGGAGAGTGGATAAAAAGAAAATGAGAAAAAGAAACAAAAACAAAAGCAAAACAAACAAAAAAAAAACAGAGGAAAAAATTGTGAATATAATTTTTTCATGGTCACATGCACACTCCTGACGTCTGCTGTTGCTGTTGCCACTGCCCATGTGATGCTTCTATCATTAAGTAGATCCTGCTCCTCAAGGTTATAAGCAGAAACACCTGCGGCACAAAACAGAAGTTAATTCAACCATTGCTGTGGGAGAGGCCCCAACACTAATGATAAGAATTTGAGACTCTCTGAAGGAAAGAAAATGTATAAATATAAGCATGGTAAAGAGAACCCCCTACAATATATCCAGTGGGGGAAAAATGAATGAAAGAAAAAGATAAAAGGGTGCTGATTGGCTTTGTGTGTCTACAAGATGGTGCTGAATTAACTTTCACGTTGGTGTAATATACAAATTGGCAAACCTTCACAGTCTTCATCAACACTGGACTCAAATTGCAATTATACCTGGGATCCCACTAAATTTAAATGAGGTATTCGCCATGATCTTAGGGAAGTTACTGACTATAAAATAGAGGACAGGTATGCCTAATCTGAACCCTTTTTTTTTTTTTTTGGTCTGGCCTAAATTTTCCATGGCCATGAATATTATACTCATCCCTCAGTGCTCAGCTCTGCTATTCTGGCTTTTTCATAAACGCTTGCCTCTGGTTCCTGTCATCTCTATAAGCAAGCATGAAGCCTGCCCATGTATTTATTTATACTTCTTGAAACTGGATTGAGAACATATGCAGAAGTACTCCCCAAATCTCACACAGTTTCCTTTCTGTTCTTGCCCATAGGTCCTACTTCTGTCTTGAGGGAGTTTAGCACAGCTTGCCCTCCTGTAATGTCTCTTTCTCTAGGCTGTGCCCTTCTCCATCCAGACCAGGAGCCTTTCATTGTCACTTAAAGTCGTCTAGGGGAGTTTGGGTGGCAGGGTAAACCAGCCCTAAGCACTCCCTGGTCTGTGGATGGTGACAACACATTAGTTAATAAATGGACACAAGTTTCAAATGGTTTCAATAAATGCTCATGGATTTAATAATCTAAGTGCAAACAGAACTGAAATTGACAGTCTTACAGTTCTATTTTTACTACAGGTTTCCTACTGTTTCTCAGAATCGACATTTCTAGACATTATGTAGAAATACCCAGTTTTGTAAGAGAAAGAAAGACATATCTGGAACTGGAAGGGGAAAGTTGGTGGACATAGTGGTGGATTTTGTATGTTCAGGTGAGTTCTGAAGAACGAGTTCTGTAATATCTACACTTGTGTGGGATCCTGAAACATTAGTTCATCTACAACAAATGTGGCACGGCAGAAATGTGAAAGTGAAAAGGCAAATGGCTTATAGGTTTTAAAGGATATGTTGTGAGAGCTAGAGAGATGATAGAACTAGCACCGAGAGCTCTCAAATTCCTTGTACTATAGGTACACCAAAAATCCAAGCCATGTTCCAGTGTACCTTTGCTTCTATACCCATCTCTCATTCTTCCTGACTGCTTTATCACCATCAATTGCTGGATGCACCCTTAAAATATCAGCCCTCCTCTGAATTCATCGACTCACTCCTCTTCTGTTCTTTCTCTCCTCAGCAATTTTATTCACTGCTGTGCATTGCAAAGCCTAAAAGTCCATGTGCTGCCTTGACATCTTTGAGCCTTCCAGAGTCCCCAAAGTTTAGCCATGATTTCCCCTGCTTTTACCAGATATACTCCCTACCCAGTGGGGAAAATTTCACAGCCAGATAGTCCCTATATCTGCCAGACCAGCTGCATTCCATCTGGTCTCAATCAGAATTATTCAAATAGGCTGATGACATTCTCTCATATGAATGAAGAAATAATCCATATTCTTGTTACTACAAAACCTACCTCCCCCAGCTCCTGCTGATTCACTCTGCTTCTGACTGCAACCCCTGTGTGGTCCTGCATAATGTGCCATGTTCTTCTCCCCTGACCTGTGAGTATATGTGACTAATAAATTGCTGCCAGTCTCATGTATCCAGTACTGGTTGTCGTATGTTCAGGCACATCATACTATTTAGAACAGAGAGCCCCTCCTTTACCAAGCGGGTGTATTGAAGATGATCAGAACATGCTGTGACTATCACTTTGTCCCTTATGCAATGGTGCTCAGATTGACGTATCATTCAGCTGTCCAGAGAGCCACTAGCTTCATGAAACATTATAAATGGGTTGTTTGAGGAAACAATAAAGCCTGGGCACTGGCTCACTTTCACTCATTTTCCGAGAGAATTGCATTTCTAGAGTTCTGAAAATGAGAGGCACTGTTAGTAACACTTTAAGTTCTTATCAAACATGCATTGTGTGTCTAACATTAATTCATGGAGAGCTGTCCAAGTTTTCCACAAAAAGGTAGACATATATTCAGGAGATAGATTTGCCTTTCTTATTAATTCTGTGAGAGCCACAATTCTCGAACTCATGAGCAACTTTTTCAACACCACGGTCTCCCTAAAATGTTACTTTTGTCTTATAACTCTTTTTATAGCAACTGAATTTGTGCATGAGCTTATAATCCACCAGTCTTACTGGCCACCAGGCATCTGGCTTTATACCATGTTGGAATGGCATGCTGCATACTCAATTACAGCATTATGTGGGAGAGAGAAGCCTGTGAGACAGCCGAGCTGTCCTAGAGGATGCAGATCAAGCTCTGGAGCCCCAAGCGACATATGGTGCCATACCCCAGACCAGGATAAGGTAGAGAGTGACTCTTTCCACTCTTCTACCATAAAGGAAAACCTTTTACAGATTCATTTTTCATTTCCTTCTCCACAAAGATGGGCTTGGTGAGGGGGGTGGGTTGTATGTTGAAGTACTCAAAGCAAGAATGTCTCTTCCATGGAACGTAGCTATGATTCTATTAAATTGGAAACTGACATTGACCCATTGTGCCCTGCCCATTTCAGGCCGTTGTGCAACAAAACTGGTAGCTGAGAAGGCAGTCACCATAATGAATAGGCGAATGATTCAAGAGAATTCACCGAGGGAAATTTGGGCTGCTGCTTCACAGTGTGGGAAGAAGATTACATCTGGAACCGAAGGGATTCACTGGGTGCCTCCTGGCACTCCCATGTGCAGTTCTGATGCTCAGTGGGAAACAGGTACAACTCAGGAGTGGCATCACCTCAAGGATTCAGATCCTTTGTCAATGACTGGATCACACCACCAGGTGAAGTTCCAACATTTAAAGTTGCAGGCAGAGTGTAAGGAATTAATTTTATAGAGAGGTAGAATAACTCTTTGCTCATCCATTCCATGATAATATGTGGAAATTTTTCTTGTGACCAATAAGATTATCATTTAAGTTCCAGGTGGGAATATGATCAAATGGGTCTCATCTTTTGGTGTGAAGGTGTATGACGGTATTATGTTACCCTGTGTTGAGCAGAGTGTTTCTTCCTCTGAGCAAAGCAAAGATGGGTGCTGGCTATGGACATAAAGGCAGATTGTCTTATTTATTCTCAGTTTGTCCAACTATATCTATCCTATTTCCTTCTCTCCCATGCTCTGTGTCCCAGGAATCTGCCATCCTTAGACTGCATTATTGTGGCTTCCTTGTTTCCTGGCTAGCAGATGGGTTTGGCTAATGAGAGGAAACAGAAATTAAAGAATAAGAGGAGAGAGTATTTCCAAGACACAGTGTGAGGGGCTCTCGAATTGGCCTCTAGTCTCTGAGTCTCATGTGCATACAGATTCTCCCTGTTTAGCCGAAACATAGCCTCCACTATCACCTCTTGAGAAAAACTCCTTTGAGAGAATCCTAGCCAAATCTCCTCTCACCCTGACCTCCACTCTCGGTGTCACTCTCTCTTTCTCTCTCTCTCTGCCAGCCACCTGCCTTTTGAATATCTTATTTGTGATTCTGACTCTGGAAAGAAAGATCAAGCTCTCCGTGTGGAAACTTGGAGACCTCATTCGACACATAAGTGAAAGGTACTTTCCTCCTATAAACTTAGCACTCCACTGAGGCTCTGAGCAGAGGGCCTTTCTTGTCTTTCACAACCCAGACTCTCCCAGGGTAGCTGACACCCTCTCGTGGGTGAGTGGTCAGAATTCACATGATCTGAGTATGATTGCTTCCATTACCAGTCCTCCATGGATAGTAGGCAATCCCCTGTGGGATGTGGAATTTGTGTTACCAGTTGTTTTAGAGAGTCAGCCAAGTGTGAGGTGAGGTAGATTTCCACCCGGCCCTCCTTCCACACAAGTGTCCATGGATATCCAGCCTGCCTGGCACATTTAGTCACCTTTGCTAAATCCCTCTGTGCTTCTGGTTTTGTCACTCAGTAGTATGATTGTGAGATTTGTCCATGTTGGTTCATGGAGCTCTAAGTCCTAAGTTTCATGTCTTCTCTTGGATGCAAGTGGGCTGTAGGAGGTTGCCTATTATGGGTCCCTGCTCCCTGATTAGTCTCCTTTGCACCCAACCCACTGTTTTGGGCCTCAGCCCTTCAGGAATCTTCACCTCACAGCCTCTGTGTGCTCACAAATGGTGAGTTAATTAATGGTCACAGCTCAGGGGTGCTCAGACACCCTCCCTCCAACCCACAGCCACACTTGACCCTGTTGAGGAGGGACTGTGGCTGTAATGTAGGGAGGAGGCAAGAGAGTTAAAATGTTTAATCAAGCTACATTCAGAGATTGTGATATGAGGATTAGCCCTGCAGCCAGGCCAGGAAGATACCTTCAGAACAAAAGAAGATTTCTGCTGGATTTTTAATAGCACATTCCTCACACCTGTGAAGGGGAAACAGGCACCAATGTGGCTAAAACCAGGGGAAACCTATGAATCAAAGGCTGGGAACTGTCAGCAGGCCTTTCACTGTTATATTCATACTTTTTCACACTACATACTCCTCCCCTTCTCCTTCTTCATTGTATGTCCATATCAAAGAAAGTGGTAACTAAAAAACGACATATAAACTGAATTCCCTGAACACCTCTCTACTCACTGCCTTTCCATGTCCCTCTCACTGTCCCTCTCACTCTGCCTCTGAGAGGAGACCACACTCTATGAAGTGTTATCCCTTTTCTAATAAACTTTCCTTTTGTCTCTAATTTTGGCGTATATGTTGAATTCTACACTCTTGGCCAAGGGACCCTCTTCTTTTCTCAGTGCAGGGCTTGGTCTCTCTCCTGCCCTAAGTTGGGACAATTTGTCATGTCCTTCATTATGAATATATGACATACTCATATTAAAACACCTTGTGCTCTCATTTTTTAATATTTAGTAAAACCAACAAAGACACAAAACTGTAGTTTCTAAATAATGTCCTCATGAGCATCGCAGTAATAAAGAAAGGATATTCTAAACTTCCTAACCAGCTCATAGCCTGTTCTTAATATCTTCCCATCAGAGTAAGCAACTGGGTTTTAGGGAGAAACACAGTGGATTGCTCCCCAAGATGCAGAGGAAGATGAGTCTTGGGTCCTGGAGTGACCTAGTATTTCATCACTATTCCCTTGCTTTTTTAAAATATTGAATGTGGAAGAATTCTGGCATGTGGGGTGATCTCACCATGCCCCTGTGTGTCTGAGAGTGCCTGCATAGAATGTGAGAATGAATAGACTCCCCTCCAGTCTGAGAAAGCTGTATCAGTGTAAAAACCAAAAGGAGCAAAATGAAGTTTTATTTTAATAGCTGAAACAAAAGTTTATTATTCTAAACATTTTTTTGTTTGCATTTTCCAAAATTATGGGGAGGCATAAGCAGGTAAGTCACATGATTTTTTGGCAAAGGCCAACTCCACCCTGGTGTGGCTCGTGTCAGTATCCACAGCCACTTTGAAAGATGCACATCATTTCTCTTCATCCCCAGTTGCCTACTGAGTAAAAAGTTCACAACATTTTTGGGAAACTTGGTGGATTTTAGGTATTCATTTGCCTTCCTCCTGATTATCGGTGGGGGCATGCTGGAACTGACTTCAGAGTGTCCTGAAAAAAAAATGATGAAATCCAGTTAATCCAGTAGGCCCAGGAGCCTGTTTTGCCTGTCTCCTCTCTGCCGCACAATCATTTTTTTCCAACAGTAATCACAAGAAATTGCTTTGGGGCATCATCTGACTTGAAATGCCAACCTTAACATTTCTGTGACTTTGTCATGGACATGAGTCTGTGTCTGGAATCTGTTCTTTTCCATTGACATATTTGTAATCCCTGTTTTAATTGTTAAATCTATAGTGTTGATTTTTATATATTGTAGGGAAGGAAAGATCACTATCATGGATACTCCCACATGTTTTCTCTTCCATGAACTGAATAATCAGTTCATTCATGACAAATCCTATTGAGGTTCACAACTGTGTTTGCTTTGAATGCATATATTTATCTTGGGAAGAATTGAGAAGATAATAATAATTAATTTTTCTATCTAGCAATAAATGGTATTTTTAGTGTCAAAACAGGAAATACATAAAAAATTTCATGCATATTGTCCTCTACTTTTAAAGATGGTAGCACAGAGCAGGATCAACCCTATCTCACAATCCCCTGTTATGTTTCAGGTTGTCAGGAGTTGCTGCCACAAATCTATGGCCAGGCCTGGGCTGAGCGGACACTTCGAGAGAATGAATGCCATGTCTTCAGCTGCCAAATGACAGGGGATCTGGGTACCCTCAGTTGGCTTTGTATCTGGATAGACAGCTGCATGAGGTCAGCACCTCAGGACTACTGAGTGTGCGTGGAGAGGACTTCTGTGGAGGCACTATCACCTTCACCATCGCTGCCCAGTGGGCCCAGCTCAAGTGCTCTCTGCAAGACCTGGGCAGTGGTAGGTCAGCTAATGTCTCCATCATCTTCTGTGTATAATGTGAGTGTTCCTGAAGTGGGCAGGGAGAGAGGGTCTCTGCCCAGGTACCCCCAGCAGCTACCTGGCAGATGGTCTGATAGGACATTTCACCAGCACTTAAGCACCTTGCAACTATTACTCACTTTAATCCTCACAATAAACCTATGAGGTAATTACTAGTGTTATCTCCATATTACAAATGAGAAAACAGGCACAGAGAAGTTAATCTGCAGAGGTTAAATTGTTGGTGGGTAGCAGAGCCAGGATTCAGATCTGGACATTTTGGTTCTACTGTTTATACTCTTGATCACTACATATTACTGCACATAAGGTGGATCCAGCCATCCAAATAGGTCCCTTCTGGGTTTGGGAAGAAAGGACAAGAAGTGTGAGGGGCTGTGGTGAGAGCATATTGGAAGAATATGCAAAGGGCATGTGCAAAGCCTCTGCTTTGCACCAGTTAAGCTGGAGATTGCCCAGGTCAGGGCCAAGTACTAGGAAGGTCAGGGCCAGGGCCTCCTTGTTGTCCTATTTGCCCTCGCATGTGCCAACATACTTGTCAATGTGACCTGGATGGACCAGGACAGGCCAGTGACTGTCAACACCTCCGAATTCTTGGTGCCGGTTGCCCAGAACTAGCCCTGGTTCACCAAACATACTGTGTAGCAGCAGCTTCACTGCCTGGCACACAACCCGTCTGTGGCAGCTACCAATGACATGGATGGCACCAGTGCCTCACTTACAGCCCCAGGTTTGAGCACAGCCAGCAACTGGCCCAGCAGAGCTTCCAGTGGATGGGGAATCACAGTACAGAAATGGGAGGATTTGTTGTCCTTGTGAATGAGCTGTCCTAGCCACCTTGGGCAGGGAGGACAGAGTAGTGCAAAGTGAGTATTTCATCTCAGAGCTTGGGTCCCTGCCCACTTGGAATCTAACCAAAGGATGACTGCAGGACTCCTGACCACCTGGGTGAAAGTGTAACCGCAGGGCATCATTGTGGCTGAAAAGCTTGCCTGGGCACCCTGGTGGTGTTCAGCGCCCTGGTGGCCCATCTGGTCTGCAAGAATGAGAAGAGGACCAAAGGTAGGGCCAAAGCAGTGGGAGGCAGAGGGTGGCTAGGGGAGGTAAGATGAGGTTCGGATAAGCAACAGGGCGGTAAGGAGGGCTGGGCAGAGCAAGTGCCCCAAGGTGTAGCCATAGGTAATCACGTGCATCCCAGATGGCAGGTTGGGCACCAGGAATAGCACGCTGGTCCCAGAGCTAGTTCTGGGCACTTGAGAGACCCCTTGCCTGAGGATCCTGGTCTAAAGGGCAGGTGGGGCAGAGCCCAGAATGAGTGGGCACACTGAGAAGAGTGGCATGGTTTCTTTCTCCTCGGGCCACTCCCAGTACCCATCTCTGATCTCTAGGTAACTCTTTCAGGGGTTGGGTAGATGGGCTGAATGGAGATGCAGCATGGGGACCAGTGGGAATCTGCAGTTGCTAGTAGTTCTGGAACAGGCCCAAACCTGCCTGCTGGAACCAGGACACATCCCAAACTTTGTCTGCCCTGTAGTGACTCCAACAACCTGAAGCTCAACAGTGTGTACGTGCCACAGGAGAACATGTCCCTCCTGTCCAACCTTCAGCTCAACAACCTCACTCCAGATTCTCGAGGTACTTCCAGGACACTCTGTTTGTCCCTGTATTGTCTTCAAAGGGGCCTTTGATTTAAAAAAAAAGAGACATCTTGCCTCATCAGGCAAACTCTTTGTCCTGGACACCACCCTTTGTCACCCAACAGAGAAACCAGCAGACCAACAGATGGCTTGGAACAACAGCTGGACAGAACTTTTGGACCCAGAGCCTGGCGGACTCCTCACCAGCTGAGGTGCCCTCCTCCTCTGTTCCCTAGTTCTGGTACTTGTACCTCTGAGTCCCCAGGGGCAGGGTGGTCTCTCAACTTCCAAGGATGAGGGTTACTGAGACTCCTGGGCATCTCTGACCTTGAAGTTTCACCTGCAACCTAGTGCTGGGCTATAGCTATCGAGTGTCCAGGGTGAGCAGTGATGAGATCTGTCTCTGAACTGAGAGTGAGACAGAGGGTGCTGTGGCCCCTGGGCACCCTCCTACTCCTCCAAGGCTTCCTCTGCCTGGCCATGTTGCCAGTGAGAAGAGGCCATGCCACTGCCACTTTTGCGCTCACCTGGCTGGAGTGCCCTTTCTGTCATCCACATGATTATTTCATTCGATCTGATCCTTGTCCTTGGCAAGGTTGCTGGCTGGATCTAAGCCCTTGTTCTTACTCAGGTTGGGGGCCTGTAATGTCCAGACAGAGAGAGCTCTTTGCCCAATGTGTTCAGGGTTCATCTGGCATCTAAGCGTGTCATATAGCCCTGTTGGCTTGGGCCTGCTCCCATGCTAGTACTCCGCAGCATGTGGCGCAGTAGACCTGGGGGCATGCCTGGTATGGCCAAGGTGGTCCTGCACAGCTTGGATTTCCTTCCTGTGCTGTGCAGCTTCATTCCCTCAGGGAAAATTTAGAACCCTGCTAGCTGTGTAGAACCAAACTGCCCTTTGCACAGAAGCCAACCCCTGTCCAAGGGGCATTAGCCAAGCACAAAGTGTTTCCTATGCTACATACCTCTGCCCTTTCTCTGCTGCCTCTGACCCCGCCTTCTCTTGAGTATCAGTATATGTTGGACCTTCGATGCTTTTTCACTGGGCACCAGACTTCCCCTTTGGTCTGGCCTCTGGTGGTGCTAGTGCCTAGTGTTAGCAAAGATCAGGAGGAAAAGAGGGATGTGAGAAGTTTGGTGGTATCCAGGAGTGCATGTATCTGTGCTCCATTTTCTTAGTGTTAATGCTTTGAGCACATCCCCTAAGGCCCTCTCTGTGGCTTCTCCAAGTCTGGCCTTTCTGGGAGTGCCCTGAGCCCTCTGGGATGATGGATTCCTTCTCAACATTTCTCCCCTGCCATGGCACCCTAGCCCTGACAAACACCTAACTGCTCCATCAGCAGGAAGCCACTCTTCCTGTCTCACCCTCTGTTCCTTGGGGGATGGTCATATTGGCACTTAATTTGACAGTGCCAGAAGCTTTAGGGGGACATGGGGAAATGGGGGACCACATACCCCGAAACAACCAAAGAACATTTTACAAATTAACATGAAAATGACTACAAATTAATGAGTATGAAGTACAT
Organism: Cynopterus sphinx; assembly: GCA_030015415.1. NCBI lineage: Eukaryota > Metazoa > Chordata > Mammalia > Chiroptera > Pteropodidae > Cynopterus > Cynopterus sphinx. The sequence continues at coordinate 33,792,824 of CM057390.1, read as the reverse complement.
TTTTCCCTTATTTTCTTGTTTTGTAATTTTTCTCATGTTACTGCCTAGGGCAGTGCTGAGCACACAGTAGGTTCAATAAACTTGACTGAGTGAATGTTACATGTGTTTCAGTCTTTCAAATACATTTTGTAATGAACTCTCCAAATCACACAGTAGAGAAAATATAGCAAACACCTGTGTACCCACCGCTCAACTCAACATGTTTAGTCTTAACGTTTTCCTTCAGATCTTTTAGTTTTAAATGTAAATATTATTATTTAATCGCACTCCTTCCAGTGGCAGAGATGGTGTTTTCTACTTCAGGAGTGCCTGGTGGCAATCATAGATATAACTAGCTACTGAGTCTAGCTTGGTCAATATCACTTGGCAGACTCTCCCCATTCCAGACTATGGTGAAGCCACACTGAGCCTCTTTGCCCTGACTGTGGGTACAGATGGCTGTGATTTTCAACAACAAAAAAAAATTTCTGGGGCATCACAAAGGCAGATTTATAGTGACAGATTGGATTGCCTTGCGTAGCTGTGGGTTTTCCAGCCACATCTTTCTCTTGCCTCTCTTGTTTGGAATTTTTCTCCATGGGAGTGGCTAAGGCTGCCCCAGCCTCCTGAGAGCAACGTTGTTCAAGCCTCTACTGATTTTGCTTGTAAGCTCCTTCATGGCGCCAGAACTTTTGGGAACCAGGGTGCCCTGCTGTCAATTCTGTTGACCTTCTCATCCACTACTCCCCCTTTGGGAGGCCCTAGAGCCGCTTCCTTGATGGTTCTTTGGCTAGGAGCCCTGTGTGCTTTCCTCTTAGCTGCACTGGAGGTCTTACTTTAGCAGAAAGGTTTGCTCTTCTGGCAAATCTCCCATCCTTGCTAGAGTTTGCTAAGGAGTGGACTTTCAAATTAGTATCCCCATTCTCAATATATGTCTCTTAGATCTGAGATTCCTTTTACCTTTACTGACTCACAAACTCTTTAGAGAATTTGACAAAAATTAACTTCTTTTTTCCTAGAAAAATGAAAATTAAAAAAAAAACCCTGCTTATTATGCAGGTAAAAGCCCAACAAATTACACAATGAACCTTGAAAACACTACATTAAATGAATGAAGCCAAATCCTAAAGACCGCATATTCTGTGACTCCATTTATATGAAATACCCAGAACAGGCACATCCACAGAGACAATAAATTAGTGGTTTCCAGGGAATAGAGGGAGGGCAGAATAGAGAGTGACTTCTAATGAAGATGGGTTTTCTATTGGGAGTGATGAAAATGTTCTGGAATTAATGGTGATCAATGCTCAGCTTTGCAAATAGACCATTAACCACTGAATTGTACACTTTGCAAGAGTAAACTTTATGACTTGTGAATTGTATCCCAAAAGTTTTCGTTTAAAAAATTAAATGGTAATTTGATTTGTATATTTCACTATGTATAAATTTCAATTGACAAAAGAACCATAAATAAATATTGAATACAAGTTAATGATGTGCATGCTAGTATTTAGGGGTGAAGTGCATTGATCTCTGCAACTTATTTTGAAATGTATCAAAAGCCAAAATGGACTGATGAATGGATAGAGGAGTGGATTGGAGACAAAGTAAATGTAGCAGGATGTTAAATGTGGGGTTTAGGTGATGGGTGTTTAAGGGTTAATTGTACAATTCTTCTAAAATCCTTTTATTAGACAATTTTCGTAGTAAAATATTAGAAGATCCCTGATCTAGTCCCTTTGATATTCTGAAAGCTTTTTGGTCTTTCTGAGGATAATGAAATTTTCAGCATTACTAATGCCCCTGACATGACAGTTCTCTTTTTCCTGGGAAAGAACACCAGTTTTTAACATACTTCAGTATAGTAAATCTTTAATATTTACTCTCATAATAGGCAGGTTGCTTGGTACCTTGAGCTGGGGTGTACAGCTGTCTAACATTTGGGCAAACATAGTTCTGGTTGCATTTTCCCTCCTAGACTATGTTTTATGAATTCCTCCAACACAGCAGACTTTAATATGAACTTCTAAAAATTAATGTTAAGCTTTGCACATTGCTGGTGGGTATGTAAAATGGTGCAGCCACTGTGGAAGACAGTATTGCAGTTTCTCCAAAAGTTAAAGCTAATGATCCAGCAATTTTACTTCTAGGTTTATTCCCAAAAGAACTGAAAACGGGGACTCAAACAGTTATTTATACACCAATAGCAGCATTATTTGCAATAGCTAAAAGGTAGGAATAACCCAAACCTCCATTAACAGATTCATGGATAAAGAAAATATAGTACATATACACATTGAAACATTACTCAGCTTTATAAAATTCTGACACATGCAACATACATGACCCTTGAAAACATGCTGGGTGAAATAAGCCAGATACAAAAGGACAATAAATTTTGTCTGATTCCACTTACGTGGTACCTAGAATGGGCAAATTCATAGACAGGAGACAGAAGTTACCAGGAACTGGGTGGAGGGGGAGGGAGAGGCAAGCATTATCGCTTAATGGGTACAGTTTGTTTGGGATGACGAAAAGCTTCTTAAGCTGGATAGTGGTGATGGTGATGCTTGCACAACCATGTGAGTGAACTTAAATTTCCCTCTGAGCACTGCTTTTGCTTTTGCCACTAAAGTGTATGGTAAAAGTGGTTAAATGGTGAATGTCATTTTATGTATATTTTACTTTGATTTTTAAATTTAGATTACTGATTTCATCTCCTTACTAGTTACAAGTCTTTCAAATGTTCCACTGCGTCAGTCATGGTAGATTTTGTGTTTCTAGGGATTTGTCTGTTTCATATAGGTTATCCAAGTTGTCTATGGTTTTCATAGTACTCCCTAATTTTTTATTTCTATAGAATTGATAGTGATATCCCCACATTTATTTCTGATTTTAGTTATTTGAGTCTTTTTTTTAGACAATTTGGCTAAAGGCTTTTCAACTTTGTTAATCTTTTTGAAAAACCCACTTTTGGTTTTGTCAATTTTCTCTATTGCTTCTCTGTCACCTATTTTATTTATGTCTCCCTTACACTTTATTATTTCCTTTTTTCTACTAGCTTTGGGTTTAATTTGTTCTTCCTCTTCTAGGTCTTCAGATTGTAAGATTAGATTGAGATCTTTCTTTTTTTCTTAATGTAACCATTTCTACCTATAAATTTCCCTCTGATCACGGCTTTTGCTGCATCCCATAAGTTTTGGTATGTTGTGGTTTCATTTTTATTTATCTCTAAGTATTTTCGAATTTCCCTTGTGATTTTTTCTTTGACCCATTAGTTAAGAATGTATTGTTTAATTTCCACAAATTTGTGGACTTTTAAGTTTTCCTTCTGTTGATTTCTAACTTCCTCCATTGTGGTCTGAGAAGATACTTTGATATATATCTATTTAAATCTACAGAGACTTAATTTACAACCTGTGTTCTATCCTGGAAAATGTCCTACATACACTTGAGAAGAATGTGTATCCTACTGTTGTTAGGTGGAGTGTTTTGTATATGTGTTAGATATAGTTGTTTATTGTATTGTTCAAGTCCTCTATTTTATTACTTATCTTGTGTCTGGTTGTTCTATCCATTATTGAGAGTCGGGTACTGAAGTATCCAGCTATTATTGTAGAACTGTGTCTATTTCTTCTTTCAATTCTGTCAACTTTGCTTTGTATTTTGTGAAGGTCTGTTATTAGGTGTGTAAATGTTTATTATTGTTATATTTTCTTGCTATATTGCATGTTGTTTTTATAAGTTTCCTACCCTTATTTCCTGGATTTGGAATCTTCTCATCTCTCTGTAATAATTTTTTCTGTGTTGAAATGATCTGAAGAGTTTTAAAAAATACAACTTCCTGTATCCCCCAGAAATTGTAATTTAATTAATTAGTCAGTTGAACCATCATCAAAATGAACAGACAACCTACTGAATGGGAGAAGATCTTTGCACAGGATACACCTAAAAAAGGGTTACTATCCAAAATACATAAAGAACTTAGATAACTGAATACCAAAAAAAACCCACAAACAATTCAATTAAAAAATGGGCAGAAGACCTGAAAAGGCATTTCTCCAGAGGACATACAGATGGCCAACAGACAAAAAAGGTACTCAACATCACTGATCTGGAAAATGCAAATTAAAACCACAATGAGATGTCACCACACAGCTGTCGGAATGGCTACCATCAATAAATCAACAAACAAGTGCTGATTTGGAGAAAAGAGAACTTATACAGTGCTAGTAGGATTGTAAATTAGTGTAACCACTATGGAAAATAGTATGAAGATTCCTCTCAAAAATTAAAAATAGAGCTTCCATATGATCCTATAATTCCACTTCTGGGTATTTATCCAAATAAAACAAAAATACTAATTCAGAGAGGTATCTGCACTCCCATGTTCACTGCAGCATTAGCCAAGCTAGGGAAGCAACCTACAAGTCCATCAATGAATAAATGGATAAAGAAGAGGTGATACATCCATATAATGGAATATTACTCAGCCATTAAAAAGAAATGAAGTCTTGCCACTTGTGACATGAATGTACCTAGAAAGTATTATAAGTGAAATAAGTCAGACAGAGAGAAAAAAAATATATCATTTAATAGCAGTTATATATGGAACCTAAAAAAATAAATTAAAAAAAAAAACAAACACAGAAAAAGACCCATAGACATAGAGAACCAGGTGATGGATTTTGCTATTTGAAATTTTATTTCCTCTCTACTCTTCCCTCAGTAGATGTTCAGCTATTCAAATCTATTTTTCAGTTTCTTACTTTCCACCATCTTCTGACAATGAAACAAGCTGTTTTGGGAATATGTGAAAAAGTGAAACAGGGCTATGCTAAAAGTCATCATCTGATGATCATTCTGGCTCCCAGAAATGTATTAATTCCAGTAACGCAGAAACTTTTTTTTGACATTTATTTAATCACTTTATTCCCAACAATGCAAGGCAGGTTTAATATATTTTTTTAATATTTATTTAAAAAATTTTTCCCCTTCCCACTAGGTGATGGTTTTACCACAGCAGAGGGAATGGCTGGGATGGGAATTAAAAACCCCAGTTGAGTCTAATAGGCAAACAAGTGTGACAGTTACTGCCCAATGAATATTATAGTTATAATATGAATATATATATATTTATGTTATATATATTTAATGTATAATTATAACATATATATTGTTATATATAAATATAATATTGTGTTATATATAATATTGTATTATATAAATATACAATATAATATAAAATAGTTAAATAGTAATTACCTGTTTTGTTTCTCTCATTTCCTTTGTTCTGTCGGTTTTAGTCTCTATTTTTCGGACTTTCTTCAAATTTCTGCTGATCTCTTGACTAAAGAATGAGCATTGCAAACATGCATGAACGCACACACACAAGAATGAAATACCAAAAAGCTGACTGGAAACTGATGGATAGGAAGGAACTTGGATATTTGCTTAAAGACTATCAGTATCCATTAAATTAAGTCTTTTCTCTTGGTGGATCAGTTCCCCAAAAGAAGGCTCTTCCACTATTCTGCTTTGGAGGTATAAGCCTAGAAGAGAACTGAGGGTCTCACTGCTCATTCCTTATTTTATCCTCTTATTTTAAATATGACCCCTTATTTCTGTCCTCATAGCTGCTTGATGTTCTTCTGTCCAGAGCCTCTTTGATTCAAAAGTGATTCTCTTCTGTTGGGAGGTAAGGAGGTGGGCAGCGCAGGTGGGAAAGTTTCAATCTTTCTACAAACTGTCAACCAATATGCCTGTTTTCAGCCCCAACCTGCACATATGCCATCAGAAATGTCTGGCATTTTTAATTCCTGATCCTTTCCAGGGTTCTATAGTGTCAAATGGCTTACTTCTTATCAGTTTCTCTGTTCCTCTCCTCCACAGGCAGTCAAATTGCAAGCTTTTCCCACACCCCCAACTAAATAAGTGATCACTTGGCCATCTTCCAAAATTGCGTTGCTATTTAGCCTGCAGTCACTGGCTTTCTTACTATCTGTACTTGCTGGTTTATATCATTTTTTTATTCCTATATTGTCACTTTAGTAAAAAAGGTTAAAGGAATGAAGATGTACATACTTGTGTTTAATATCTGTTTATTTAGAAGTATTGAGGACACAGTATCAGGTGAGGTGAGGGACACTTTGGGCTAGGGAAAGAGCCAGTATAAAGGTTTAGTTAGCTGACTTTATAGAACATAACTATCATGAGTAACAACAATCTACTATATTTCTTAGTACTGAGTCAGCTCTAGCCATAGAAGTCAGTCTGATTATTCCCTGAAAACCTAATGGAGAATTTGAGTATCACATTTGGCCTCTTTTTTCCCTGTGAGTTAAATGTGAGCATTAATGGAATCCGTTTGAGAGTAGAGCACCTCGTCCCAATATGGTGTCAGAGGAAGGCCTGAGCCCAAATGTTCCTGTTCCTCAATTTCAAGCATAATGTGAACATAGCTGGTTTAAGAGTCAGTAAGAAATGATTCCCCTCCCATCTATGTGTTTATCGTGTATATATTAGACAGTGTACCATCTTAATGTAATGTTTCCCTCCAATCAACTCTTGCTCCACTTTCACTCCATATCAGTACTTAGTTTCATTCATCCATTCAGTCCCTCAAGCTAAAAACCTGGGAGTCATCCTTAATCTCTTTCCTTCCATCCCCAACGTCCAATCTATCACCAAGTTTTGTTGGTTCTACCTGTACTGGTTAGTTATCTGTGGCCTCAGCCCCATTCCCTCCCTACTATACTCTGTTATCCTGCTGGATTTTCCAGATTCTCTTGCCAGTTGTTAATTTCTGCCAATGGGAGGCACCAGCAAGGTATGAGAAGGTGGGTGAAAGGAAGCAGTTGCTATGGTTCAGTGCTGTAGTGGTAAGGGTGAGGGTCTGCACAGAGCTGGTGTGACACTTCCTCGGCCATGCAAGACCACCGTAGTACTTCTGCTTCCCACACCCACAGTGGATACCATGCATTTAGCCCTCCATTCCTTCAGCACCCTCCATTCTCCCTTTCATTTCTTCAGCCCTTTTAACCCTTTTGTAACCAATTTCCCATTATTTACTCCCTTTGTTAAGAGTAACTAGCATAGTTTCTGATTTCCTGTCTAGAGCTTGACTGCTATAACCTACAAAATATTCCCTGAATCTGTCCATGACTACTATCACCACCACTCCCACCCTAATCCAAGGCACAGTTATCTGTCACCTGGATTACTGTAATAGCTAGGCTTTCTGGCCACAACCAGGCAGGTCTGGAGCTAGACAGGTAGGTAGCGTGTACAGCAGGCAGCATTAGATAGTGAGAGACCCTCAGAAAAATAAGTTCTAGGAGAACAATGATTCCCTCTACTGCCAACCTTGGAGGACTGGCGTTTGATTTGATTTCAAAAAGTTGAGTTTTGATTAAACTGCTAATTACTTAAGATCTATTACTAGGCCAAGTTCCTTCTCGTCGCCTTATGCTCAGTCTGCCTTTTCTCTTTCATACTTGTAAAACCTTTGCCAACTAATTTTAAGAAAGAAAACAATTCCATTGCTATCTCAAAAAGAACATTTTTAAAGTTTCCTCCTAACCCAAGCATTTTGGGACCCCAGAAATTCCAATTCTTCTACCTCAAATCTCCACAGTGGGTAGAATGCATAATTCCCATGGGAGGGAAATCTGAGCCAAGCAGAAACTATTTAATGAATATATACAGTACTTTCTGGCAGAGAAGGTGGTAGGATATGTACTGCCCCTGAGTCAAGGCAAGGATGCCAGGTGGCTGTTAACACCTCTCTTTCTCGGCTGGGGTAGAAAAGCCAGCTGATCTTTGAAATACAGTGACTTTGCAGGTGTCTCAGTTGAAGGTTAATGTCTCCACATCTCCAGCTTGGGAGGTGGTGTTAGATGCAGGGGTGAACACTTTCTTGCCTTCAGCTAGAGCTTTAAAATGCTGTGAGGAAAGAGAGGAAACATGGATTATTTGGGATATGCTTGTTGCTACATTTCAGCAAGAACTAACCTTTTAACAATCCTTGTTTCAGTTTTCTCCCAATCCTTTTTTCCAAACAATTCTTTAGTGTTGTCTTTGAGAAACAGCTAAAAATCTGCCCCATCTCCTTCAAAACTAAACCTTTTTTTGCTTCCTTCCTGCTTCCATTCCTTAGGCCACTTGGTTCTCCAATAGAATTAGTGTCCTCTGCAGATCCTCACCTAAGGCTCACATCTCCTCTACTTCCCCTGCCTTTAAAAGTCCCTGGCCTGTTTTGCAGCTATCTTATTATGGAGAAGGGTAATGGTAACTCCCAGCAGAAACATCTTCCATTGTCATAGATACAATCATAGTTGTCTCAGAATAGTAGAGACTGCAGCAATCTTCACTATATCTTAAGTCAATCTCTAATGCTAGTCTTACCTGTGAGTTCTTGAATTCCAAGTAGAGGGAAAAGAGAAGGTGGAGGGACTGAATCCGACTCTTGTAGATAGGGATGTCTAGGATGGCTGAAATCAAGAACTCCCATGAGCAGAACCAAACAAAAATCCAGGACTTAAGGGGCATTTCTGCTTAGGAGAGCCAATCCCCTCCCAGACGAGATGTCACCATGGCTTGGGGGGTTAAGTACCTGGCAAGTAGTCACATAAGCCCAAACACCACCCTCGACTGCGGCCAACAGTACAAGTGAAGGCTGTAATTCAAGATGCTACCCAGGGTAAACAAGCATTTTCAAAAGCCCACAGTGTGTTTATCCAGAGACAGGGAAAGGAAGGCATGGAAGAGCTTACCACAGATCATGTCAATGTACTCTGCTAGGCTGCAATCAATCTCGGCTGTGGGCAGGCTCACCTAGGAGGGGCACAGGATGAACCAAGGTCAAAAGGCTGAACTCTCAGAAGAAAAAGAGCTCTTAGTATAACATATATATATTATCTGCTAAGTGGTGTTTCCTCGAAATCTGTATGTTGACATTCTAACCCCTAATACCTCAGAATGTGTCTGTACTCGGAGATACAGTCTTAAAAGAGATAATTAAGTTAAAATGAAGTCATTAGGGTGGACCCTAATCCATTATGACTTGTAACCTTATAAAAAAGGGAAATTAAGACACAGAAAGACACATACATAGGGAAAACCATGTGAAGACAGAGGGAGAAGATGGCCAAGAAGAGAAGTTCTAGAAAAAATCAATTCTGCCAAAAACTTGATCTCAGACTTCTAGTTTCTGGAAGTATGAGAAAATAAAATACATTTCTGTTGTTTAAGCCACCCAGTCTAGAGTACCCTTGTTATGGCAGCCCTAGCAAATGATATAACACGCCTTTTTTTCTATGATCAGTAAAACTGAATTGGCCATACCAATCAACTACGAAATTAGCAGGTGACTTAACAGAACCAAAGGACTTTATAAGTAAAATATACTGTTATAAGTAAAATAAACTACCATGCTGTCTGCCTGTGTTTTGTGAAAAAGAAATTGGTACCAGGTTATGTCCAAATATTAATAGTTTCTTGGATACAAAAAAAAAAAAAAATCCCACAAAAATAGCAAGACATCTCAGGTAACAGGCTCTAAATTAAAACAAGTTACATTGTAAATTTAAAAACCACTGACTTCTTCAAAAAATTTGCGTCTCTTTTTACATATATCAGAGTGTATATAGTTCTGCAATTTCCTTTTTTCACTTCACAACATCATTGATATTTCCCTGTATCAGAGCAAAATAAAGCTAAATAATACTCCACTGTAAAAGCTGAATGCATATACTACAATCTATTCAATTCTCTAATCAGCCATTTTCCCTCAGCTACAGCTTTAAAAGAAGTTGTTTTCAAATTCTTCGCTTTTAAAACAATTCCTCAATAAATACATACAAAAAAATCTGTCTTCATTAGCTTATATTTCAGTAAGGAGAAACAAAAAACAAAACAAGTAAGGTATACAGCATGTTTGATGTAGAGAAAAAGCCAGGAAAGAGGAAGGGGAACATGGGAGAGCTGGTTTAACAACTTTAAATATGATGGCCAGGAAGGCTGTTTAGCCTCTCTGCTCAGTGTTCTTTTCTTGATATGATTTGCTTGGATAGTAATATATATATTTAAGGTACTTTTCTAAGTCCATCACTCTTTTAACTTTGCGTATGGTTACTATCATATTTTTCCCATTATAATTACTTAGTTTCTTATTGTGTTAAGAAACCCTAACCATTCCAACAGTATTAAATATTTCTATTTTAAAAAATTGTACCTGTATAACTTTATTTTTTTCTATTTCTCTAAAAGTTGTTCATTGCCCATTTAAAAAGGGACCTTGCAGAAACAATTTTATGAGAGGAAAACCAACTTAGGATATATAAAAAATCAAGTTAGTTTTTTCTTAGCTGCCTTTTCTATTTTTTTTTTAACTTACAACTTTTTTTTTAATTCTTTAATACTATTTTTATTTTTCAGTTACACTTGGCATACAAAGATAAATTAGTTTCAGGTGTACAACATGGTGATTTACACATTTATATAACTTATAAAGTGATCACCCTGACTTATCTAGAACCTTCTGACACGAGTTATTAAAATATTAGTGACTTACATTCTTATGCTATACTTTACATCTCCATGACTATTTTGTAACTACCAATTTGTACTTCTTTTTTTGCCAGCTTTATTAAAGTATAATAGACAGTTGCTCATATTTACAATTCAATGAGTTTGTTTCAATTACACATGGCAAACAACAATATATTAGCTTCAGTTATACAGCATAGTGATTAGAGATCTATATAACTCGTGAAGTGGTCACCCCACTAAATCAAGTACCCCTCGTCCCCTTAAGTATTTTTCAACACTGTCGACTATTTTCTTTATGCTATACTTTACATCTCCATGACCATTTTATATCTATTCATTTGTACTTCCTAATCCCTTTGCCCTTTTTCACCATCCCCTAACACCCCTCCCATCCTGTATTTATGAGTTTGTTTCCATTTTGTTATTGTTTTGTTCTTTAGAGTCCACATGTACGTGAAATCAGGTGGCATTTGTCTTTCTCAATCTGATTTACTTCATTCAGTGCAAAACTTCTAGGTCCATCAAGGCAATATCTTTTTACACCCTCTTCCTTTTAGTCTGTGTGTCTTTTAATCTGAAGTGAGTCTCTTGTAGGCATCCTATTTAGGGATCTTGTTTTCTTCTCCATTCAGCTTCCCTATCTTATGGTTGGAACACTTAATTCTATCCCATTTGAGGTATCTGATAAATATGTCGTTATTACCATTCTCTATTCATGTTTTTGATACATGTTTTTTTCTTCTTAAACAAATCCCTTAACAATTCCTGTAATACTGGCTTGGTATTGATGAATTCCTTTACCTTATTTTTGTCTGAGAAACTCTTTATCTCTCCTTTGACTCTAAATGATAGCTTTGCTGGATAAAGTATTCTTGGTTTTAGATCCTGGGTTTTCAACACTTTGAATATTTTGTGCCAAGTCCTTCTGCCTTGCAAGATTTCTTTTGAGAAATCAGCTGCCAGTCTTATAGCTGCTGCCTTGTAGGTAACTGCTTTTCTCTTGCTGCTTTTAAGATACTCTCTTTGTATTTAACCTTCGGCATTTTAATTATGTTGTGTGTTGGTGTAGGCCTCTTTGGACCCCTGGTTTTTTTGGGGACTGAGCTTCTTGGGTTTGTATATCTATTTCCTTCACCAGGTTAGGGAAGTTTTCAATCATTATTTCTTTGAATATATATTCAACTTTTCGTTCTCCCTCTTCAGGTACCTCTACGACATGGATGTTGTTACCCTTAATTTTGTCCCATAGGCTCCTTAAATTATTACTATATTCTTGGTTACGTCTTTTCTTGTTCTGCTTGACTGTCCTTGGCTTCTCCATCCCCTATATCTGTATTTTGATGCTCTTCTTCCTCCACGCTGTAGGTTCCCTCTAATACACTATTCTTCTCAGATAATGCTGTCTTCATTTCTGACTGGTTCACTTTTGTAATGTCCATTTCCATTTTTGTTTTTGTTTGTCTCTTTGTTAAAACTCTCACTGAGTTCATCTATACTTCCCTTAATTTCATCGAGCATCTTTATAACCAGTGTTTTGAACTCTGCATCGGTGAGATTGCTTGACTCCATTTTTCCTTGATCTATGTTCTGTTCTTCCATATGTTTTCTGCTTGTCTTCTCATTTTGGCTGACTTTCTATGCCTGTTTCTATGTACTAAGCAAAGCTCCAAAGTCTCCCAGTCTTATGAGCGCGGCTTTGTGTAGTAGTAGGTGTCCAGCAGCACAGTCATGAAAGCGGTTCAGCTGCAGGACAAATTTAGCGCCAGCCTGTGCCCCTCCAGGACCTGCTAAGACCCAGCAAGTAATCAACAGATGCTGTGTTTATAGTTGCCTCAAGAACCCACACAAGAAACTGAGACCCAGCTGCTACCAGTGTGAATATTGGTGCTGCTCGTAAGTGGACAGGACTTGCTGAGGACACAACTGAATGCGGCTTGGGTGGGGCCATGATTAGGGGAGGCGGAATTTCAGGAAATCCTCTGGGTGTAGTGACCTGTTATCCAGTTTGATGATGTCTGAGCTTTGGCAACACAACCTCTACACACTGGAAGAGGGGAGGACTCAACAGAGGAGCAATGCATTCTGCCTACACTTCTGCCAAGTAGAAAACCACATCGTTGGCCCTCAGTCCAACAAGTCAGTGTCCCCCTCTAAGACCCTGGTGACTCCCTAGCAGCTGACCTGGCAATGGTGCCCAGAGCAAGCAGGTCTGTCACTGTGAAAGTCCAGTTGCATGCATGGCTCCTTTGAGAGGCATTTACAGCTGCCGGCTGCCACTGCCATTGCTGCTGGGGACCAGGCAGCCTCTCATCTTTGCCTCCACCTACCTATCTTCTACAGTTGCAGGGTGATGTCTTATTTATCTCCTAATTGTAAGTTCATCTGGAAACCCCAGGTGGCTCTGCTTGATGTCTGCTCCATGTTTCCATCTCAACTCTGATGTGGTCGCAAGAGGGGATGAGTGAAGCTTCTATCATCTATGCCATTTTGCTCGGTATTCTCAATTTGGACTTCTTAATCTATTCTCTTTGTTCACCCACCCCACCCACCTCTCTCCAATCTGGCAAACATTAAAATGTTCTCTGTATCTATGAGTTTTTGTCTTATTTATTTTGTTCTTCAGATTTCACATATGTAATTTGTCTTTCTCTGTCTGACTTTACTCAACACAATATGCTCTAGACCACCCATGTTGTTTCAGATGGCAAGACTTTGTTTATAGATGAGTAATATTCCACTGCATATATGTACCACCTCTTTATCCATTCATCCATTCATGGATACCTACGTTTCCTCCTTATCTTGGCTATTATAAATAATGCTGCAATGACCATATGGGTGCACATGTCCCTTCAAAGTAGTCCCTTAGGTATCTTTGGATAAATATCTACAAGTGGAATTACTAAATCCTTTGTCTCTTGTTATAGCCTTTGTTTTAAAATCTATTTTGTCTGCTATAAATATTGCTACCCCAGATATTTTTTGTTCATTTCCATTTTCATGAAATATTTTTCCCCATCTCTTTACTTTCAGTCTGTGTGTGTCTTTTGATCTGAAGTGAATCTCTTGTAAGTACCATATGTAAGGGTTTTGTTTTCTCATCCATTCAGCCACCCTACGTCTTTTAATCAGAGCACTTAATCCTTTTTCATTTGAAGTGATTGGTGATAAATATGTAGTTATTGCCATTTTTTCATTTATAGTTTTAAATCTTTGTTTTCTTTTTCCTTAACAAAGTCCCTTTGACATTTCATGTAATACTGGTTTGGTGTTGATTAACTCATTAGCTTTTTCTTGTCTGAGAAGCTCTTGATCTGGTCCTTCGATCCTGAATGATAGCTTTGTGGGGCAATCTTAGTTGTAGGTCCTTGCTTTTCATCACTTTGAATATTCCTTGCCAATCCCTTCTGGCCTACAAAGTCTCTGTTGAGATATCAGCTGACAGTCTTATGAGAGCTCCCTTGTATATAACTAACTGCTTTTCTCTCGATGCTTTTAAGGGTCTCTGCCATTAACTTTTGGCATTTTAATTAGAATGTGTCTTGGTGTGGGTCTCTTTGGGTTCATCTTGTTTGGGGCTTTTTGGACTTCCTGGGCTTGTCTGTATGTCTATCTCCTTTATCAAGTTAAAGTTGTTTTCCATCATTTCTTGCAATTCCTTGTACTCTCTCTCCTTCTGGTACCCCTATGATGGAATGTTGGTCCCAGAGGCCCCTTAAACTATCCTCACTTTAAATTATTTTTTCTTGTTGCTATTCTGATTGAGTGTTTCTGTTACCATATCTACTAAATCACTGATTTGATCTTGTTTCGTCTAATCTACTATTGATTCCTTCCAATGTAGTCTTCATTATTGTATTCATTTCTAACTCATTCTTTTGTGTTTTTTATCTCCATTTTTATGTTTTCTCTGTTGAAATTCTCACTGAGTTTATCTACTCTTCCCCTAAGTTCATTGAGCATCCTTATAACCAGTGTTTTGACCTTTGCATCTGGTAGATTGCTGTCTCCATTTTGTATAACTCTTTTTCTGGAGTTTCGTTCTATTCTTTCATTTGGGCATGTTTCTTTGTCCCCCCATTTTGGCTGCCTCCCTGTGTGTGTTTCTATATATTATGTAAGATTGCTGTGTCTCCTGTTCTTAGGAGAGGGGCTTTAAGTAGCAAGTGTCCTGTCAGGTCCAGTGGTGCAGTCGTTCCTGGTCACTTAAGCTCGGTGCTCCAGGTGTCTCCCTGTATGTATTGTGTGTGCCCTCCTATTATAGTTGACACCTGATTGTTGTTTGCACATCAGTGGGAGGGATTGATCCTTGGTCTGATTGGTTGTGAAGACTGGCCTGTGAGGGATAACTCTACAGAACAAGATTCACTTAGCTGGTCTCTGATGCCTTCCCAGACTGTCCTTTATGTATGTTGCCCTCTGATGCAGCTCCAGGTGATGCTCCAGCTTGGTCAGAGGCTGGCCACCAGGCATGCCAGCCCCAGCGCCTCGTGGTAAGCGCCTTGCTACAGGCCAGGTTCAGTGGCAGCCTGTATACTGCCTGGGGCCACTTATCAAGGGTCATCAAGCAATCCACAGATGGCTACCAGGTGCTGAGTTTAGAAGTGCCTCAAGAGGCCAAGCCACAAACTGAGGCCAGCTGTCAGTACTGCCAGGCTTCAGGTTGCCTGGCAAGAGGAATAGGGCATGCTAAGGACAGATGCTGCTTATTTGGGTTTTGTGAACCTTTGAGAGATTTTAGCAAAGCCTGCTGAATGAGCAGGTCGTTTATAGGTCATTTGTAAGGAATGAGCAGGTCATTTGTAGGTCGTTTGTATGGAAAGCCACTGGAGGTGAAGATGAATTTCCACTCAAATGACTAACCTTGTAATCATCTCTTTGTTCTGCATCTGTAGACATACATGCTTGCTACATAGGCCAAAGGGCAGGGTGACCTCGAGATCAAGTGAAGACTCACCCTCCCCTTTGCTCATTCTGTCTAGATAACAGATGTATCCCCTTTGCTTGTTCGCGGATAAGCCCTATAAAAATAAGGTTACCCCTGAGTGTGGGGTCCAGGTCTTCAGAGCGCTACCTCTTCTGGGACCACTGGCATAATAAACCTGAGTTGTCTGACTCTCCAAGTGGTGCTTGGTTTCTTGCCAGTCTCATTTTTCTGAAACAAAGGCAGCTTGGGTGGGGCCTGCAAGTTGGGTGAGGCAAGATCTCAGGGAATCACCAGGGCAGGGCAACCAGTGTAAGCCAGGTTGATGGGAACTCAGATATGGCAACACCTGCATCTGCATGCTGGGATAGGGGAGGGCTCAACAAAGAAAGAATGGATTCTGCCAGCACTTTTATCTGGAAGAAAGCTGTCCCTCCAGTCCTTGCCCTGAAACTAGACAATATAGTTCCTCCCCTTAAATCCCTGGCACCCTTTGAGCAGCTGCTCCAGTGCTGGAGCTCAGATCAAGTGATTCTATTGGTGAGTTAGTCAATGCACGGGCCGCTTAAGAGAAACATCTGTGACTTCAGATGCCCTCCATCTAACCTAGCCACAATCTACATTGATGTTCAGCTAGAGCTTGTGGGGACTTCTCTTCCTGGCACTGAAACCATGGGCCTGGAAGCCCAGTATGGGGCCAGGACCCCTCGCTCTTCCAGGGGGACCTCTACAGCTGAGATATACCTCCCAATTCTCAATCACCACGGCTGGGTATGAGGACCAGCCTATCATGCATCTGTCTCTCCTACCAGTCTCAAGGAGGCCCCAATTGTAGGAGTTCTGTTCAGCTAGACTTCAAGCGACTATAGTGATGGTTGTTCTGTAGTTTACTTGTAATTTTGCTGTGGTAGTGAGAGTAGACAAGCACAACATTAACCATACTCTGCCATATTGTACAGAACTCCAAAAAGAACTATGTAGCTTTATTTTACATTAACTCTTTAATTCATTTGAAATTCACACATTCGTATGGTTGAGGCATAGACCTAATTTAAATTTTTTTCAAATGTCTAGTTAATTATCTCATCATAACCCCATCATTTAAAATACTATCTTTCTTATACATCAAATCCCACATATGTATGGGTTCACTTTTGTATTGTTATGTGCTGCTGATCTATTTCTATTTCTAGTCTTATGCTAATATATTACTGTTTTATTTACTATGGTTTTAAATGTGTTTCTTACATTTGATAGGGCATATCCTCCATTATTTTCTCTGAAAATTTTCATGATTAGTCTTAAAAATTGATTCAGATAAACTTTACTACCAAATTTTTAATTTCTAAAAATAAAATGCAGTTAAAATCCTAAATGAAATGGCATTACATTTATACAGTAAACTGGGGAGGATTAACAGTGCTAAGAGATTGAATGCTCCCATCCAGAAATATGGCTTGACTCCTCATTCACTAAGATCTTGTGTCTACCCTTCATTCAAGTTTTATAATTTGTTTTCAAAAAAAATCTTACCAATTCTTTATTTAAATTTTTTTTTAATATGGGGTAATTATGAATGGGATAGCAGGTTTTTAGACTAGCATAAATATCTCTGTGGAAAAGGTGGAGTCCAACGTAATAATAATACAGGAAGTACACATACACGTTCACCAAAGTCATTAGTTAGAATGTTCATAGAAATATTATACCAATATTACATAGGAATTTGTAATAACACCAAACTGGAACCTAAATGGCTATAAATAAATAGTCACATATTCAAACAATGGAATACCATACAAGAATGAGAACAAATGTAGAAACACAATGTACAAAACAGTATGGAAAAATATCCAGATAGATAAACAATATAGATGAGCAAAAGAAAGAAGACACAAAAGAGCACAATTACATTTCGATAAAATACAAAGTAGGCAAACCTAATCTATGATGTTAGAAAAAGGGATAGGGGTTATATTGGGAGGTGGGAGCACACAGAGGCTTCTAGGATGCAAGTAATGTTCTGTTTTTTGATCTAATGTGTTGATTTACACAGACATGTTCATCTGGGAAAAATTAATCAATATGTATACATTTATGATTGTATGTTATACTTTAATTAATAAGTTAATAATGATAATAATATAGAAAGAGAAAACACTTAGCCTTAGAGGAAATGCCATACTTACTTAGCTTCTGCTACAGTCCACTCACCTTTCCCAAAAGCTCCTCAAACTCTGGGGGCCATTCTTGCATCAGTGTGTCAATATCAGGCATGGGCCTAAAAATACAGAGGTAAACATAAACACAAAATATGGACAAGTAACATCAGCAAAGTCTGGATCAGGATATTTGGAATGAAGGAAGGATCTCAGTCTGACACATCAGGATTTCAGAAGAACACACACGGCAGACCAAACTTATCCAGGGTCTGGCTAAGTAATAGCAGATAAGTTACAATCTTTATGTCTGTAATCTTAGCCAGTAGCTGCTGGGATCCATAGGACCTCAGGTTGATCAAGTATGTCTCCAGCCTCTGGGCCCTCAGAAGCAATGGGTTCACAGGATGTGAAGGTTACCATGGGTTACTGTGGTGAAGAATGTGGTTATTTCTTACCTGGTATAGTGCACAGTCGCAGGGGGCTTAGAACGATGTAACTCAGAGATGCTCTCAATCCATGTGTCAATGGCTTTTGGATTCGTTTCCGCATCTTCCAGGCTCTTTACTTTCAGATGTTGCTAGAAAAACAAGGGGAAAGCCTGGCTAATAGCCCTGAAGTAGCTCTTTTGTTTCTACAGTGACTCATCATATGCTGCTTTTTCATATACAAGGTAGTTGATTCAAAGGGAAGCTAGACAGCAGCCAAATGAAGATTACAGAAAATCCTGATAAAATTTTCCAGAGCCATGGGAAAGGGGCAGATCAATAGTATAGAACTGACCACAATGAGATACCATTTCGCACCTACTAGGATGGCTAGGATTAAAAAGACAATAATAAGTGCTGATGAGGATTCAGAGAAATTGAAATTCTCATTCATTCACCAGTGGGATTGTAAATAGTTCAGCCACTTGAGAAAACAGTTTGGCAGTTCCTCAAAATGTTAAACTGTTACCACTTAGCTCAGCAATTCCACTACTACATGTATATCCATGCAAAAATTTGTACATGTTCATGGCAGCATAACTCATAAAAGCAAAACAAATAGTGAATGGATAAACAAAATGTGGTGTATCCATACAGTGTAATATTATTCACCTACAAAAAAGAAATGAAGTAGTTAACAGGGTCTAGGAGCAGGGGGAAATAAAAAATGACTACTAATGGGTATGGGGTTTCTTTTTGGAATGATGAAAATATACTTAGATAATGATGGTTGCACAACTCTGTGACTATACTAAAAAATCACTGAATTGTAAAATTTAGTTTTTTTATTGTTTTATTTGGAAAAGTGCTTCTTACAAAAGGGTAACTTCAAAATACAGAGAGCTCTATAACAATTACTTGTTTCTTGTTTTCTCTTAAAGTGAAAGATTGGGTGAGATCTAAGGAATCAAAGCAGTAGATGGTCAACTTAGGAGCAACTCCAAGTTAATTTCATGAAATAGAGCAATGAAACGCAAAGCTAAAACTTTCGATTAAAGAATTCTAATAACTTGTCTCGCTTTAGTCACGCTTTAGTGGGAAAGAGTGACTTATTACTGCAAACCAATGACTCCACTACAAGAAACACCTTAAAACATAGCTTTGATCCATATCCGTCTACCCGCAAAGCTCAGGGATGGAATGAGGCAAATACCCACAAAACAAACATGAAAGCCCAACAGCAAAACCCGTCAAACAAGGACAAAGGTTTGTCAGAAGTTGCTGGACTGGAAACTCTGGGAGATCATTAAATATCAAATAAAACCATGTATATCCAAGTCCCAGCTCATGTTACTATAGGGATGATAACCAGATAGTCATAACCTCTATGGCTAAGCTCGTTTCTCTTATTTATAAAGACAAAGCTAGACTAGCACTGTTCCATTAACAGCTACCAACATACTGCTTTGTTCTGTAAGAGCTATTTGCCACACTAGGCTGAAACCTAGTTTTACACTAAGGTTTTACACTAAGGCTAAGAACACTGCATCTATGCAGTGATGAAAAGCTTATCAAACACTCACATTCACAACATGCCAAGTCTAAAGCCCTTGAAATTCAGCTTTCAACTCTGCATTTCTTTTATGCCACTGTATCTTTTACATATGTTCTTTCACAGTTTTCCTTTCACACTAAACGGTAAAAATCTCAACACATTCACACCTGGTTACCCAGTAGTATCACTTGTGTATAATTCAACAGAGACCAAAACCACAGAACAAGAGCACAGGATGGGGATTACTTCTTAAGTCCATAGCAGAAGGTTACATGCCACAGTTAAAAGAGCAAATTTTATGGTAGGTAAATTATATCTAATTTTATTAAGTAATAATAAAATTATTATTTAAAAGATAAGGCTGTCCTGAAACCAAAGCCACCCCTTGTAATAGGCTGTAAGACAACTGTGCAAATACCAGCAAGGCCCCTGCTCTGACCCTCTCCAGCCTTATTCAAGGCTAGTTTCTTACTGTGATGCTGTGCTGTTTGGAATTCTCTGTTAACCAGAGTGAAAGCACTGTAGGGTCTGACTGCTTGGTAGAAGGTTCGTCCAACACCAACAGGCCGAGGTTGTCAGGCTTTCCATCAGGACGTGGGACCTGGTTAGGAGAAAAGTAAGAAAACAGAGAAAAAAAATAACAGGGATGTAAAAAGGCCACATATCTTGTTTCCAATGAGCTGAAGAAGAACTCTTCTGAGTCATCATTATTACTAGCATTAATACGGTACTAAAATCCTATTTAGAAAAACATCCGTGATCTATGGGACCTTAAATATAAAGCTGAAGTCATGGATAATCATAATATCTATATGACAAATTTTTAACCTATAATGAGATAATCAAGTATTACCTAATAGCAATGAATGTAATATGGAGTAGAAAGCAAGGTTAAGAACTCTAATGAAATGAATATATATCAAATTAGCCAATGCTAGTCAAGGTAATGAATGGAACTGCTTGAGTAACAGAAGGGTCATCTAACAGTAGAAAACATCTAAAGTGTCACTTTTAGGATATTCTGACTGTACCTTTAAGAATGCATCAATATCCCCAACAGCTGGGATAAAATCAGGAATAAATGGTTTCAGTTTGTGGTCCAGGTCAATCAACTGAGGTGTATACCTAGGAGATAGTGCCAAGGGAAAGTGGAGACAGAGAAATTTATTTTAAAATCTAAGAATGGCCCTGTTTTGGACTAGAGGTAGGAAAGGACAAGGTAGGGCCTGGAGCTTATGGTGGGAAGTCCTGACACTTACCGACTGATATACTGGAAGAGTTCCTTAATCTCAGCAGAAACTGGCAAATGCTCATAATCTGCAGGATCATAGGCCCTAGGGAAAGAAAAATGTGACTCCGAGTGGCCAGAGAAGGGTGGCTGTCACTGAGCCCTGCTTCAGCCTGTGTGTTACTCTGACCACAGGTCATGTGACTCTGTTACCTAGTTTCTGCTCTACCCACATCTGCCTTTCCCGGGTGGTTGCAAGGTAACTTCGAGATTTATTATAATTAACTCTCAGTTATCTCTGACAATAAAGAACAGTGCTGCAGAAAATCAAAAACATAATTCCTGCATTTTTAGACTGAAGTAGAAATTGTTTTCCCTTTTTTTGAAAGAAAGAGATGAAGAGAAAAGATAGAATAAGGTTTTAATTTTCGGCATGAAAACAGTCTGCCTCAAGGAAAACAGGAATTTTCACAACGATGTTTTTTGCTGTTATTTATAAAAGTACAAAGTTAGAAACAAAGTATCCAACATCTGAGTAATGGTTAGATATGTCAAGTTGAATATTGCATAGTTATTTAAAAAATGCTTGTAGTGATACATGAAATGCATACAGTAAAAAAGGGTACATTAATTATAATTAAGTAAAATGTAATGAACATTGGCAGAATGTATAAGTGACTTGGAAAGTTACTAATAAGGTTGTTCTAGGGAGAGTTGTTTAACAAGAATGAAACAGATTAATGACTTAAAGTTTACATTTCCCCTGATTATAATTTATGGAAGCATGATATGATCATGAAGTAAATGAGGAAACATGAAAAGTCAGTCTGGTATTCAACATTTGCCTAATTTACTTAGTGTCTACTAACAGGTAGATAATCCAAAGGTGACTATTTGTATTTTTATTAGTTTATTTAATAAATGATGAATGTACAGAAACAAAAGTTACAAAATGTATACACTAAAAAGTCATGTCTCCCATCCGTCCCCTTGCCACCAAGTTCCCCTCCCAAAAATAATCACTATTATTATTTTCTAGTGTATCCTAGAGATGGTCTATGAACTATCTGCTTTATACACATGGGAGCCAAGTATAAATTCTTCCATACCTTTTAAAAATTTAACATTTATCTCTTAGAGATTGTTCTTTACCAGTGCAGGTGGCTGCCTCATATTTTTCAATGGCTAGATAGAATTCTGATTGGCTACACCATCATTTACTTAACTAGTAATTGTATTTTAAATGGAGGCGCCTTAGAATACACTTTGATTAAAACCTACAGGGGTGAGACATGATTAATCTAACACCAGGGCCCAGAACAGGGTTAGGAGAATTTTTATTTAAACATCATTCAGAACACTTTGTCTCAATGTGGGTGTCCTGAAGCACCTTTTCTCTGCTTGTCCAAAAAGAATATGAGCCTAAAATAGAAATATTTTTATGCACATATGTTTTCCTTGCTAAACAGAAATGCTTTTGTATGTATATAAATTTATTTTCTTTTTCCCAGAATGTGAACTCACTGAAGTCGGGAGCCTTCCTTTAGATTTACTCAGAAAATCCTTGTGAAATCCCTGAGCCCACAAAGGTAATACAAGTTACATCATAGGATTTAATGAGGCAACGGCATCAGAAAACAATGAAAACTCATCATGTTGGTTTCTGAGACATATGAAATTCCTAAATAGAGATCAAGAGATGCTGGGATTTCACTTTAAACGGGTATCTTCCCTGTCCAGTGTTTTGAAAGTGCTTTCCTTCTTGTCAGGGGGGCTTTCCTCACCCTTCCAAAGGGGCTCCATGCACTTCATCATCATCTTCATCGGAATCAGTTTCAGATGAGTCATCATCATCATCATCATCATCATCATCATCATCGTCGTCATCATCATCATCATTTTCACTAAAGCCCCGTAGAGGTGTCACCTGTGAATTCTTCTTCTTCTCATCCGATAGGGCAGGATAAGCACAGAAAGGCCCATATAAAGAGAAATTTAGTATATCTATGCCCAGCACTCTCCTAGTTTTCTAACCAATACCCACCCACTTGGCACCACATCACCAGAAAGGTAGCACGACCCAAAAGGGCCTTGAGAACCTTTTTCTGCTCCTGATTAGCTACAAACTGTGTCTCCACTTTCTATATCCAGATTCTATTTCTCAACTTGAAGTCTGGATATAAATTTTATCCAGTTTGTACCTATTTTACCTATTACTTAGGAGATCTGAGAAGTCTGTATAAACTATCCAGTTTCAACTTTAAAACTGAGGAACTTTTGGAGAAAGGCAACTCTAAATAGTTATTTTGGGAGGAAATACGGGAAGATGAAATAGGGAAGAGAAGCTTTAGGGGATCTTAATACTCACAAAGATCACACAGAGAAAATCTAGTTTCAAATCTGCAAGACTGCCTAGAGTAAGCTACTTGTACTATCAAAAGAAGAAAGTTCAAAATTAGCTCCATATCTGAATTCTAACCAGCACTTCCACTCTCTTCAATGGGTATTTGACCAATCCATATTTCCCCTCCTCCATAGTTTTTGAAATGTAATGAGTATATATTGTATCTCAAAATAAGAGAGTCTTTCTTCTATTATTGGCATTACAACCTACCTTTCTGAGCTTCTGATTCTCTATGTACCATCCCACCCTCTCAAGTCCATGAGGAGTCTGGTGATGCTTGGGGCTTGCAGGGGCAGTTGGAACTGGGTCCATATCTTTGCTTCTGTGGCCTGGAGCCTGTGGCATGCCCTCACCTAGAACCTAAGGGATGACCAATTGGCCCCCTTTAAAGATAGGTTTTCATGGCTTGGTTTTCATATGCTATATGGCTTAGATTGAGGTTAACAGTTGATTCTAGTTTTTAAAATTATTTAACATTTCTTTTACAGTAAAGCAGCTATTAGCACATAAAATTGTAACACACTGCAGGACCTCAAACACTGCTTTCGGTCACATTTTCCTCTAAGCATAACACAAATTTATTATACCTAGCAAAAATTATATTTTACTAATTTGTAATACGTGTGACATATGACATACAGTTGCAGAATTTATTCAGTAACTAAGCCTTATTGGTATACAATTGATAAAAATCTTCTATAGTGTTCTTCCCTAATTCAAAACCTGCCAAAATTACCATCATTCACATGGAATCAGTTGGACAAAGGGATGTTTTTAAGAATATTGATTGTCAATTTAAAGATTATTCAAAAATGGATTCTTTCTGCTGATTCTGGGTGCATACTAAATCAAATACATAAATGAGCCTTGAATATTGACCACATCATGATGAAGACTAGAAACATTTAGGAAGAATATACAAAATCAGGAGATCAATTTAGGAAAATTGTTTACTTTTTTTTGTCTGCTCCTTCAAAGTCGTGCTTGGCAAAATCCCTGATCTAAAGACAGAGGACTTTATATACCACAGACAAATGCCTAAAAATTTACTTTGTGGGTTAAGATGTTAAAACAGCATAGTAGTCATAAAGTGGGGCGACCTGTGGCTTTTCATGACAGTCTGCATCACTACAGCTTTCTGCATTACTTCAAATATTCTTCTTCACCTGAGTTTTCAAAACTTCTGTTAGTGAAGGACAACTAAAATGTAACCACTGGATCATGTCCTAAGGCTGAACACAATGGCGGTTAAGCAGAGCACATGTGCAACTTCACGTTCCTGCCTGGCTAGAGCAATAGGCATCTTTCCATTTTTCCTTCAGAAATAGGGTGATTGTCTAGGTTCACAGAATAACAACAAAGTGACATCTGGGTCTTAAGACTTCAAAATTAAAGTCTCTTTTACAAAATATCTGGCAGTGCCACAAGTGTTGACAATGAACAAATGCCTACACAATTCCAGACTTGCTTTATTATGCGACTTACCTGAGTGCTTGCCAAAAATATAAATTCCCAAGCTTTTACCTCCAAGACTCTGATTCAGTAGTTCTGGGTGGGGCTGGGAATCTTCATTTTTAAAAATTACGTACCCCCAGCTGATTCTTATGACCAGTAAAATTTGCAAAACACTGGCCTACATTGTAGGAAATTCCTCACCAAAAAGTCGGCTGTAATAGTGGGCTTTATTCCTGAAGGAAGAATCAAAATCTTAAGGCTCTTTCTTCCTGTCTGTCCTTCATGAGCTCAAAAGTACCCAACCACGGGAGGTGAATATTCAAGAAGCGTTTACTACTGAACAGGTGTCATCTCAAAATAACTACTAAAAAATCAAAGCAGAAATTCCACAAGAAGCTATGAGTTATACTACACCTTATTATCTTCCTCTTCATACTCATCACTGCTCTTATCAGCCATAGTCTTGTTAGGAGGATGGGCAGAATGAGGAAGTCCTTAGAAAAAAAGTTTGTCCTTTAGGTTATTGTTAAAATGATTTTTAAAGACAAATATTATTAGTTTATATTTTATGCTCTGTTTTATGGAACAGGGTTTATATGAATACCATGGCTCTGTCAATTCAATTCAACATATGTTCACTAAGCATTACTATACCTAAGGTATGTGGTTAGACATTATATTAATTATCTGCCATTACATAAATAGCATAAAATTATCCCTTAGTTTATGCAATGGTAAAATGAGGTTAGTGATTAGGAAAGGGAAAAAGAGTGCTGGATTTATAATCAGAAGGTGGGTTTGAAAAAGAACTGTACCACTTGGACATAATGACTTTACCTCTCTGAGTCTCAGTATTTCCACCTTTAAATGAGTTCCGCAATATTTCTCACTTAGGACCGTTGTAAGGATCAAATGAAAAAAACTCACATGGAAGGAACTGACTCAGCTCCTGGCAAATTATAGTCACATATATAAATCTGAATCAGTGCCAATAAGATATGAGCAATAAAAATATTCTGAACAATTAACTAGAAATATTCCAAAAGCATAACCAGAGATAAGATATTAACTGGCATGATTTCTAAATCAAATAAATGCCAATTAAACCCCATTTTTCAGCCTACTAAATTGCCCAAATTATCATGTCCATAGCTGGCAAGATTAAAAACATGCTCGACTCAAAAACCTGGGTATCCAGACACACACGCACTTGTGCAAACGCGCGCACACGCGCACACACACACACGTGTGTGTGTATATATGTGTGTATATACATACCCACATGCACATATATATATATACATACATATACATACATATACATATATCTCCAAAAGGTTGAAAGCAAGGACTCAAACAAATACTTGTATACCAATGTTCATGGCAGCATATTCACAACAGCCAAGAGGTGGAAATACCCAAGTGTCTATCAACAGATGAATGGATAAACAAAATGTGGTTGGTTATACATACAATGAAATACAATTTAGCCAAGAAAAGAAAAAAAGTCTAACACATGCTACAGAATGGATGAACTTGGAAAACATTATGCTAAGTAAAATAAGCCAAATACAAAAGGGCAAATATTGTATGCTTCCACTTATGCAATACCTAGAATAGGTAAATTCATAGAGACAAAGTAGAATAGCATAGAACAGAAGAGAACAGAATACGGGCTGGTGGGTAGAGAGGGATGAGAAATTATTTAAGGGGGACAGTTTCTGTTCAGGAGGATGAAAAAGTTCTGGTAATAGATAGTAGAGAGAGTGACACAACGATATGGATTTATTTAACATCACTCAATTATACACTTAAAAATGTAAATTTTATGTTAAGTATATTTACCACAACAAACAAACCTGGACATCATCCTTGATTCCTAACTCTATAGCCATATCCAACCCATCAGCAAGTCTTAGTGATTCTTCTCTCTGGTCTCAACTTCCTTACCACATCCAAGCCACTATCACCTCAGCTCAGTCACTGCAAGTCCTTCCAACTGGTTCCCTTTCATCTTTGCACTTTTCAGTTCATTCCACATATAACAGCAGCACAGCCTTTAAAGCTCTGCTTGTTATGCTTCCTGCCTTCCTCTGCCTGCCCACCCTGCCTGCCTACTCTGATATCACCCCCTCCTATCATATACTAGTCTCTTTCAAGTCCTCAAACTAATCCAACTTCTTTCTGGCCTTAGGGCCTCTCCACATTTCACTTGCTGTTCCCTTTCTCTGTTCTACTTTTCCTCTATGTCTGGATCCTTCTCATCTTTCAATCTCAGATGTCACCTCCTTAGGTCTTCCCTGACCACCCTACCAAAAGTAGATCCCACTCTCACCATCATTCTCCATAACATCAAACTCTTGAACTCTATCAATGCACTTAACGTATTTGTAATTATGTCTGTTTATTCACCTGTCATCTGTCTCCCATGATTACAAGCATCAGGATGGCAGGATCAATATCTCTTTTAATACTGTACACATAGTGCCAAGCATAAGGCTGACACATAGTGTGCATTCAAAGGCATTTTCAAAATTGAGAAGTTTTGATAAGTTAAAAACAAACAATCAAACAAACAAATAATGAACCCCTGGCAGACTGTGAGCAGAGCAATATCATGAAGTAAATGGTGTTGGGGAACACCCATCAAGTAGGAGGAAGATCCTGCTACCTGAATGGCTGTGTTTTCTTCCCCCTTAACTAGTTAGAAAACAGAAACAATGGCAAGTGAAGTAACTTAGCTCTGAAAGCCAATATTTGCTGCTACAGTCATGAATCCATCCTGACCTTATTTTCTGAGCCATTTTCCTGCTTTCCTCTTCATTTCTCTTACCTCTGTGTCTTGGGGTTGGAGTATAAATGCTTGCAATCTCTTCACGGTCGTTAACCTCTAGACGCTCATCGTATGTCTGGTTTTCAACAATCTTGGTCTAAGCAAAAGGACACAACATTACATAGCTCACATCACAGGACATTAAGCACTCTGTGGGGAGGTGCGATTCTAAACCAGCGTTGGTCCTCTTCCTCAGCCAAGACAGCAGTTTGACATGAAAACTTCTCCCCCATTCAAACTTCCCTTGAAGGCTTCTTGACCCGAGGCCAAGCAGTGAAGTCGTGTTGCTGCAGCCCTCATTTAGGAACTGCTGACAGGCTGGCTGAGGAAGGAGGGAAGGGGAGCGTGGAGGGAAACGACAGCCAACTTCCGCACCAGCGCCCCAAAGCTGTTAAGGTGCACGCGCACCGGCAGGACAGTGTTCGCCTGGAGACGGCGTCTCTCTCCTCCGCGTCCATCGGTTTCCCCAAGGCTGCCGGGCTTTCTCAGGGGAGGCTGCAGAGGCTCTAGAAAGAGTTCCGCCTCCGGGGTTACCACGTTCACAGAAGAAAGGGTAAACTCCAGTCTCTCAGGCCCACCCAATAATCCCGGAAGCATCACCCCTCTCTCCGCCTCCACCCCGTCTGGCAGGTCAGATCCACCTTAAGCTTCTTGGGGAGTTAAAAAAAAAAAGAAAAGAAAAGAAAAGAAAGTAGTAGGTGAAGGGGAGAAGGAACAGGTGAGAGGAGACGGGGGATGGGATGGAAAGGACGGAAGGGGAGTCCTCCTAGATTCCCCTTAGGGGGGAGAAAGGAAGTGCTCCTTCCGCTCTGGTGAGCACGCATCACCTGCGGCCCCTCCGAATCCGTCTCCTCTGTCTGCAGGGAACCCCGGCCGAGGGCGGGGTCTCACTCCAACCGCAGGGGAGAGACTCTTCTTGGAGTAACCGACCTGTTTTCCGTTGCCAGGTAAAAATAAACAAACCTTTAAAATCGCGAGACTCCCTTGCGCTCTCGGGAGACCTTCTCCTCGCGGCCGCGCGTCACGTCTCTCCCGGGGGACGGCCCACGGAGGAGCGGGGGCGGCCCGGGGAAGAGCCTCTCTAGGCGACGAGGACGCCGCTTTCTCTATGGTTTCGGCAAATGCGCCTGTGGCGGCCCCCGGCGGCCACGGCGGGCAACGCCGGCTGGTGAGTTTGGGTCGGTATAGTGAGCCCTTCTTTCTGGAAATACCGTGTGTGTGTGTTGCCCTGCAGGACAAGTACCACCAGTCATGCAGTTCCTCCTAAACCAGTCTAATCAATGTAATGAGGCGATGTCTCTAAGGAAGAGTCCTACAACGCTTTGTCCGTCCTTGATATTGCACTATCGTCCCTTCCCTCCACGGTGTCCCACTGCAGGGGAGGTACGTGTGCTAACAAACGAGTCGTTATTGACGTGAAATTCCTCTTTAACCTGCTATTTTTATTTGCTAAAAAAAGACTGAGCTTCGGGAGGCCAGGTCTGTGTCTAATCAATTTCTAAGATCTTCATAGCGTCGGTGCGTCGCATAAACTGAGTGCCTTAAAAATGGTCATTGGGTGGATGAATGAATGAGCGAATGGAACGAACAAATATTTCAAGCTATAGACATAGTCAGTGTGGAGAGTGCGAGAGAAAGAAACAAAGAAAAGAATATTGGAAATTTGACTCTGAAAACCTGCCGGAGGAAAGCGGAAAAGTGGCTTTAAAAAGGAAAATGGAATACACCTCTTCTGAAACTGCTGAGACTCTTTTGGTTAAAAAACGGAACTGCAAAATATTAAACCAAGCCAAACAAAAACAAACAAACAAAAAAACTTTTGTCGCCTGTTATTGCTAATAACAATGGATATGTATTGTTGAGTACTTACTTATGTGGGAGCACTTAGGTTGTATTGTTTACTATGTTATCTAACATCACAACCTTAGGAGATAGATGTTACTGTCAATTTACAGATTAGGTAACTGAGGCCTAGGAGAATTACAGTAACTTGCCTAAAGCCACTCAGCTTGTAAGGGCCAAATATAGCAGTCAAACACAGGTCAGTCTAATTCCCAAGCCTCTGCTTTTAACCATTATGACTACTGCCTCTAAGGCAGTCATTAAAAAAGCATGCTTGCAGAGGTGCTTTTTTAATGCATTTTAATTCGGCTAACGTCATGTTTCCGAAGAATCAGCATCAACTGGTCTGTGAGTACTTCGGTGGTCCACACTGGAGGCCCCTGGAAGCTGCCACAATAAAGCAATAATTCCCAGCATGATTTTTAAATTTTTTTAAATTAGGAATGCGTTCATCTTTTAAAAAATACATGCAGCTTTTATAACAACAGTAGCAACACATACAGCTTGGCGTATATCCTTCCAGACATGCAGTTTTAAAATGTGGGAGCTTTGTAATGATTCTTTTAGAAAGCCACTGGAGATAGATTTGAAATGAATAAGAGTGAGAATTCTATAGTGCAGCGCTTACAGATGCGGGTTCTGAAGTTGAGCAGCCTTTGTTCTAATCCTAGCTTTGCTACTTTCTAGCCCTGAGACCTGAGATAGAAAATTTTCCTTTTTGTATCTTGGTTTCCTCACTGGTAAAATAAAAGATAGCAATGGTTCCTACCTCAGAAAATTCTTGTGAGGATTAAATGAGAAGGTCTGTGTGAAGAATTTAGAGTAAGGCCTATACATTGCAAGTGCTCAATAAACATTAAGAAATATGCAGGAAATGTAGACAGGCAGGTGTATCATAATAAGAAAAGCTATGTTTTTATCCTGGCTCTGTCTCTTATTGGCTGTGTGAGTCTGGGTGAGTGCTTAACTTCTTTGATCCTCAACGTCCCTAACTGGATAGTTGTAAGGGTTAGAGATAACATGTGTAAAGTACCGGACACAAAATAACCACTCCCTCAAAGTTTGCTGTTTATCCATTGTTGCAGCAGCGGACGAATGCTTTAGAGTCGAGCCTGTGAATGAGATAAAATGATATAAGGAAGAACTGCTGATTCATGCATGCCCTAAGTCTGACATTTGGCACGGAAGAACTACCTACAGAATGTCAAGACTGAATTTGATTCTTCTTTCCTTTATATACTGTATGGCTTAGAACTTTGGGTAAATTGTTTAGACTTGTCATCATTTTCTTCGTGTACAAAAGAAACATAAACACAGCAACTGCCCTGATTCCTGCACACTTTTTAAAAAAGACATAATTTACAAGCCATAAAAATTCACCTGTTTAAAGTGTACAATTCAGTGGTTTCTAAGTTTATTCACAGAGTTGTGCAGCCTCCACCTCTATATAATTCCAAAATATTTTCATCACTCCAAAAAATAAACCTCACTTCCCATTTCTCCCCTCTCCTATCTTCTTACAGCCCTACATTCTGTCTATATAGATTTGCATATTCTGGGCATTTCGTATGAATGGCATCATGTAAGATGTGGTCTCTTGTGACTGGCCTCTTTCATTTAACATAATATTTTTAAGGTTCATCCATGATAATGTATCAGTACTTTATTTCTTTTTACAATTGAATAATATTCCATTGTATAGATATACCATATTTTGTCATTCATTCATTTATTACATACATTTAGATTGTTTCTACTTTTTGGCTATTATGAATAATGCTTCTGTGCACATTAGTGTACACTCTTTTGTGTGAACATGTTTTTCATTTTCTTGGATATATACCAAGGAGTGGAATTGTTGGATCCTAGGCAACTTTAACTTTTTGAGGAACTACCAAACTATTTTCCCACGTAGCTGCACTATTTTACATTCCTACCAGCAGTGTATGAGGGTTCTAATTTCCCTACATTCTCACCAACATTGCTACTACAACCATCCTACTGGGTGTGAAGTGATATCTCATGATTTTGATTTGCATTTCTCTAAGGACTAAGGATACTGAGCATCTTTTACAGGCTTATTGGTCATTTGTATATTCTCTGGAGAAATGTCTATTTTGCCCATTTTAAAATTGGATTGTCTTTATTATTGAGTTGTAAGACTTTTTTATATATTCTGGATATTAGTTCCTTATGCACACGGGGTTATTTTGTATATTAGATGATATAGTGGCTCAGAGTTTTATAAACTGTAAGAGGTGTCACAAATTAAAGGAGGGCACTGACAAAATGTGAAGGGACAGAGTACGGCATTCCACGGCTAGAGGGAAGCCCCACGCCTCCTCATCCTAGCCTCCTTCCAAGCCTTGCATGCACAATTTCCCCACCCCACAGCACCCTGCCTTTCGCCCTTTGACCCGTGCAGTATCTGGTTGGAGATGGGGCTCAGGGCCGCCATCTTGGCCAAAGGCAAAGGGGCTGCGGCTCCTGTCAGGGGGGCAGTAGGTCCAGAGCTCCTGGTACTTCCCTTTCCCTGACCCCACCCTAGCCCCAGCGAGTGCGCCCTGCTACAGCCCTCGCCATGGTAAGATCCGAGCAGCATTCCTGGGTCCAGCCTTGCTCATCTGCTCTCCACGGCTGGTGTGCTTGGTGTTGGCGTTACTGGAGAGTGGGGTTCCCCTCTCGGCACATTGTCCAGGCTCTTGATGTCTTGAACAAAGAGTGGAGCAAGACACCAAAATACGGCAGAAAAGAATAGCTTTATTAGAAAGGAAAGGAAAGCAATAGTACATTTCCAGACATGGAAGCAGGCTGAGAAAGAGAAGAGTGGCTCAAAAGTCTCAAGGGCACAGTATCAAAGTCTTAGGGGTTTCCATCTCTATTTGCTATGGGTGGTAACATTTCTTAGAGGGGTGGGCCTTTCTGGTTGACAACTATGGCTGACAGGACTCAGTAACTCATTGTTTTCTGCGCATGTTTGTTCCCAGAATTCAGTCAGTTATAATGATATTAATGAACTTCTGGGCATATGCATCCTATTATAATGATGGTATAATGGGGCTCGGGTGAGTTGAAGGTCATTGGGCTCTTCGTTGTGCAGGTGCGAGTGACTGGCTGAAAAGAGTGGCCAATTTTCTGCTCACTTGTATGAGTTACTTTTAGCCCAAAAAGGCCTTCTGGCTTCCTTAATTGTGGGTGGGCTAGGGTGGACCCTTTCTAGAATAGGATGATGTCAGCATTTTCTCAGGTGGACCCGAAATCCTCTATCTAACTTTTCTGCCTAACCTTTTTCAAGAGCCATGGACCCCTTTTTATCAGTATGAAAGTTGAGGAACTGGAATTTTCTTCTGTATCCGCTTCCTGTGAAGGAGGGTTGTAGTCCCTGCCTGTTGGGATTTCTTGGCACTCTTTCTCTCTCTGCCTTAAGATGGGCTCTTGGGTATCCTGCCAAAGTGCCGCCTCTGTCCCTAGACAAGGAAAAAGATACAAACATATATATAGTTTTGTGTCTATCATTAATTTGCCCATCAAGCTGGTAAAGGAAAACAGCCTTGGTTAATGTTTTTCGTAAAAGGAACAAAAGAGAAATACAACTTGGGTTAAAGGCCCCCTCCCTTCTTGGACTCTAAGGGTTCAGTTTTGTCCTTAAGCTATCCCTGACACATAACCACACTCCACCAGGAGGGAGGGCAGCAACAGGTTTCTGCCTGTAAGCTGCCCTGGGTGGCTGTCTGCCATCAAGCCTGGAGGGGCTTCTTGGTGCTCAGTGCTGACACAAGATGCTGACACCTCCAACACACGAAGGGGGACAGAAATCAGGCCAGCCCCCAAGGTCTGTGGCCATTCAAGATACAGGGGTGATACCAGCTCGGCAGCAATGGGGTCCAAGGTTGAAGGATGTGGGTGACATCAGGAGAGCGACACACACATGGTCACAGCCTCACTCATTCCCACAGATTGTTGCATCACACAGATACACATCCGGCTCGCAAAAACAGATCATGCAGGTGTGCCCCACACCTGGAAGACCATCCCCACCCTCCCACCCCCACAACCCCATACCCCCCCTACACACACACACACACACACACACACACACACACACACACACACACACACACACACACACTGCTACTGCAGAAAAAAACACCCAGAGACCCCTGTTCCCATACATCTGAGGTCCCGCCTCCACCTTCACCTGCCTCCAGCCCCGGGGAGCCCCACACCCTAGGTGGCTGCCGCGCTGCCAGGGACCACCCGTCCTTCGAGACTCTTTTTCCAAGGGCTGCAGCTCCCCACTCCGCCCAGCGCCAGGGTCGCGCTCCCTGCCTCCTGTCCGCTCCGCCTCCTCCCTGCTTCTAGACAGCGCCAGCAGCCTCCGCCGGGGCCCCCTGCCTCGGGGGCGCGAGCCCAGGGACGTCGGGGAGGGCTGTGGGAGCGGCCCCGGCCCTCCCGAAAGCCGCCTTCAGCCACCCGGGCGCCAGGCGAGAAGCTTTTCCTCGCTGGCCCCACGCGAGCACATCCGCGCTCCCGCTCCGCCGCGCACGGGCCTCCCGGGCCCCGCCCCCCTCATGCCCAGTGCCCCTGGTCTCACCCCAGATATCAGGCGGGGGAGGAGTTCCAGCCTCCATCCGGAAAGCGGTGGCAGGGAGATGGGGTGGGGGCGCGGCCTGTGCCCTCGGAGCAGTGGCAGCAGCACGCCACCTCCCACAGAGAGGGAGACAGGCAGCACGGAGCGATGGAGAGAGACAGGGTTCCAATGACACCACTGGTACCCCCGGATATAGCTGTGCCTGAAGCTGACCTCACTCCAACCTTCCCAAACTCTTCAACCGATACATTCATTTTGTAGTCCCTCTTTCCCTTTTCACGTTATGTTGATAGATTGACTCGTCGTTCTGGCAGGTTTTCTGAGCAAGTTAGGATCCAAACGGAAAAGGAGGGAGCTCACTGAAACAGCCTATTCTGCTGTTCTGCTGCTTCTCAGCTGTGTGACCTTGGTCTGGTGTCCTAACCTCTCTGAGCTTCCCTTTCCTCATAGGTAAAGAACAGTTGCCACTTGTAGCTACTCTATAGGAAGACTGCTTGTGGACTGAGACAGTAAAGCACTTAGAGCAGTGTTTGGCAAACAGTAGTTGCTAGAATTCTAACTTACGAATTCAACATCATTTACTAAATAATAAGAATTAAAGAACAATTCATTCACTGCCCAAGTATCACAAAATCTCTTGAACTTTTAGGACTTTGGTTATCTGATTTTTAAATGTAGCCTTACTGCAAAAGGACCTGTTACTGTTTTTAAACTCCCACGATCTGAGTTCCTTTAAAACGTTGCAAAGAAAAGGCACAAAAATCTGTTCACCTCCGAACTTCTTCTACCACCAAATCAAAAAACAAAAACAAAAACAAACAAACAAAAGAACATGGTGCCTCCACTGGAGTTCAGCACATACAACCGCCTCACCCAGGGCCTCCCAGTGGCTAAGTGGTTAGCACTACCGGGAGGATGAGCTACCAGACCCAGAGAGAAGATACAATGGCCCACTCAGGATGGCCATGCAGCCAGTAAAGACTCAGCCCCACCGAATCCTACTTAGGGGCTCCTGTCTCTGTACCCCATGAATACCCCTTCCCTATCTAGAGCACTGCTCCTGTGGCTGTGGCACCCCCAGCCCAGGATTTACCCAGGGAGAGTGACAAGCCACACTGAGAGCACCTGCAAGTTAAAATGGGACCAGGAAGGGCAGCAAAATGTCCTTCTGAGAACAAGTCAATCTCGCTCCTAATTGGGTGAGCCAAGCACAGTGCCGGGTTTCTCCGTAAATATTAGTGAATTCCTGGCATGGGCAGTATAACAGCCCTGCTGCACCAACATGATTCCCTGGTCGTCTGACATATGAGGAAACTGAAGCCAAAGAGATTCATGCAGCTACTAAACGGCAGGGCTGCGAGATGGACTCAGGACCGTCTGGTTCCTACAGTGGGCCCTTTCCTCCACTCCACACTTATGCATAGCACACGACCACGTTTGGGTCCACTGATTTGGGCTGCAGAGGAACGAAGCGCAGGGTTCTGGAGGCAGACACCGAAGCTGTACCACTGACGAGCTCCATGACCGTAGGCAAGTCACTTGCCATCTCTGCCTCCACTTCCTTATCATTAAGGGAGAGTGTTTATCTATTCCATTGGGCACTGAGATAATTAAATGAGTCATCTATATAAAATGCTGTCTTAAAAAAAAAATTTTTTTATCCCATTAGAGGGCTTTAGTTGAGTCATTGTTTTCCGGGAGTGGAGGAAAGGCTCCCTAAAAGTCTTATCAGCTGTGGAGTTGTAATAAACCTGAAACAGACTCAGCAAACTCAGAGGGGAGAGAGCATCAGGGAAACTTGGCTCTTGGATGGCAACGTCATCAAAATCAGGTGACTCGAGTTCTTAGAATCCTGGAGCTGTCCTCATCCACATAGAATGTGGGAGAACGAAAAAGGGAGAAGACTCCTGCTAGGCGGTACAGGTTAAGGCCAAATTGGGTGTCCTCATTTTCCATGCTGGGGTCTGCAGCCCCAGGTGGGTCCACTGGCTAATACAAAAAAAAAAAAATGCCCTTTTCTATCTGCCAACCAGCAACAAATGCTACCACCCTCTCACAGAGCCATGAGGTGTCTATGGTGGGGGGTGACTCTGAGGGGAGAACACCAGGTGGGCCCCTGCTGCCACCTTCATCACAATGAACCAGGGACCTGAAGCCCAAGCCATCACTATCAGAAGCTCCCGGAAGCCTCCCTTCCAAAGACCTGAGAAGAAGCATCAAAACTCACCGAGGATAAATATGGCTGCATCATTCATGAGGAGAATCTCTGCCATATTAAGCCTGAATGCACGACATATAACGAACTGTTTGAGTCAACACAGCATCAGAGAACACCCAAAGATCTCATGCAGAATTATTCATTCTGCAAGCATTGTTGGAACCGCTGCTTAGCCCAGGGGAGGAATGGGGAGGACTATAATTTTCAGCCCAAGAACTGAAAGCTCAGGGAAGACAGATGTTTCCTTTCCTCCCTGATGACTTTGATGACTAGCAGGTCACCTCCATTTATGGGGCCTGAGTAGTTGGGCCCATAGGCGAGTTCATGTGCCTCCTTGCTCAAAACCCTCCAACAGCTCCATGTCACTCAGATTCAAAGTTGAACCTTCCCAGAGATTCTCAGCCTCCAGTTCCTTCTCTGACCTCATGTCTTCCTCCTCTTCTATTCTTGTCCCTTCCCCTCCAGCCTCATTAGCCTCCTGGCTAGTCACTGTTTCCTACCCAAGGCCTTTGCATATACTATTCCCTATCAGAGACACCCTTCTCGCAAGCGTCTGCAGGGCTCCCTCCTTTGAATCAGGTCTCTGCTCCGATGTCACCCTATCAGAGAGCATGTCATTGATCACTTCCTCCAGAAAGCCCTACCCACCTCTCTCTACCCCCTTTCCAGCATTTGTCCAGCATATTATCTTCATGGCATTTGTCACTTCTAGTATATACGTATTGTTTATCTATCTGTTGCCCAATTAGACTGCTTAGCATCCCTATGCCTTGGTTTCCTTGTAGAACAAGGGAAGGGGATCTCTATTCCTCTTATGGCTGTCCAAAAGAGGCGACCCTTGGGAAGCACTCGGGACAGTGCCCAGCACAGAGGCTTCTCAAATGCAGGGCCGTTATAGGCTGGATCATTCTTTGTGGAAGGGGTTGTCCTGTCATCACAGGAGCTTGAGCAGCATCCCTGACCTCTTCCCACCAGATGCCCATAACAACCCCCATTGTGACTACCAAAAATGTCCCCTGGGGTAGGGCTGCCAGATTTACCAATACATACTCATGCTAAAAAATTATTCCGTATCTGAAATTCAAATTTCATTATGTGACTTTTATGTTATTGGGTGACCCTATGTGGAGAGGGGTGGGGGCAGAATTAAGAACCTTCTCTAAGAACCATTCAGGTAAAGTGAAACCACTATGGGTTTCTCAGCAGCAATGTCAGTCATTTCTCTCCTCTACCTCCACCCTCATCAGCATGTCCCACCCACCTCTCCTGTGTCATCATGCCCATCCAGGGAATGGGAGTCTCAGCTCCCCAAACATGCCCAGCTCAGCAGCTGTGATGATGCCTCCCTGTGCCTGCCTTTCCATCAGTTCCAGGCTGCAGAGTGGAAGTAGCTTCTTCTCCAGCACCCGCTTCATTCTCCCGCTTCCTTCCTGGGGTCTTCCCTCCTGCCCTCAAGCCCCAAGCCTTCTACCCTTGAAATAAGAGGCTTCCCAGGTCCTGTCTAGGGGTGGGAAAACAAGGCAGGAAGTCACTTTGCTTCCCTTATCAACTCAAAGTCAAGCAACTGGCTCATGTAAGGGCAGTCCTCCTTGCAAAGGGAAGCCAGTCCCTGGCTCTCTCTGGGAACCAAATTAAAGCAAAGGGGTGGAGGCAGGGAGAAAATAGGAGGGGAGGGTGAAGTGAACCAAAAGGGAGCCAGGATAGAGCTGGCTGGATTTAACTGGAGGAAATCATGCTGAGGCCACCCTGTCTCCAGCTTTTTTTTAGTGGCGCTGAAGAGACAGAACAAATAAGATGTCCGCCCTGGAAAAACTCAAGCTAACATGGTAGGGGTTTTCAAGTGGTCTCTCCTGACTAACAGTTGAGTAATTCTCATCCCCACTGTGAATAAACTAAAACCCAGACACTTGTGAAGGTAAAGATGGTTGCAATCTTCGAGCCATCCATTTTGGCTTCACCCTCTTCTTTCCATGTTCCTCAAGTGCCCCCGGCTCCTTTCTCCCTTACTTGTCTCAAAACCAGATGCTCTGCCCCCACTGCATCTGACACGGTTCTCCTTTCTCTCTACTTTCAAGCCACTTTTGAGTCTTCTCACTCCTCAAATTTATGGTGCTCCCTCCAGCCATGAAGTCTTTGCATATATGGTTCCCTGGGCCTCAGTTCACATTTTGCTTCTTCCAGGTAGGAGATCAAAAGCTTGGGTCATTCATCTCTGAACTCACCTGAGGAGAGAAAAAATTAAATAAACCTTTAGATACAGATAGGGTATAGAAAGAATATGTTTAAAAATGTGCAGTGGGGATGAC
This sequence comes from Cynopterus sphinx, assembly GCA_030015415.1. Classification (NCBI taxonomy): domain Eukaryota; kingdom Metazoa; phylum Chordata; class Mammalia; order Chiroptera; family Pteropodidae; genus Cynopterus; species Cynopterus sphinx. The sequence goes on along the minus strand of CM057390.1, from coordinate 33,754,351 downwards.
ATTTCTTTACAAAGTGGACATATGTATTGTGTTGTGTGAGTGGGCACATCTGAGGAAACACGGGCATTCACACAGACTCACAATCACAAGACACCACACATACACACACACACAACACCTCATGTACATGAAACACACAAACCTTACCCCTTACATATTGTTGTTTGTGAGGACTGAACAACTAGCTAGAATCTATCCTGTACAATCACTTCCGTGCATTACACCACCAACCCTCATTCCCATCAGGAACCCAAAATCAGGGGGGCTTCTAGGCCAAATCAGCAAGTGAGCCCTACCTTCTTCAGCACCTAGATTTTTCTTCAGAAAATGAGAGATTGCAGCATACATACATTTTTTTCTTTCTACATCCACCTGTCATTAAAGAAAAGAAAACATTGTGAAGATCGTATCACCCTGGACATGTTTGCCTAGGCCTTCTGTTCTCTTGATGACTTTAGGACACCAGATGAGAAACAGTACCTGAATCATGATCCCAAGAGTAAATATACAGAACACCTGTGGGAAAGGTTTCAGCTCTTCATAGAAGGTCTCCCAAGTCTCTTTAAATTGGCAAATGCAAAACTCTTTTCCAAATCAGCAGGATGCTCACAGTTGTCTCTTTTGTCACGCATTTCCCAGGATGTTGAGGTAAGGCTGTGGGAAGAAAGACTATTTCAGAATGGTCCACATCTGGCTGAATGGCAGAGGATGTGTCTTTCTTTGTGAAACCCAAGTACTGTTTAAATATGGCCATTAAGTCAATTCAGGAAAAATTCTTCCCTGGTCTAGTTCAAGATGGCAGACTAGGTAAAAGCAAGGTTCACCTCCACGACCACAATACAATTACAACCAATTATAAAACAAACAAGTCTCGGAAGTATCTGAAGTCTAGCTTATCGTAACACATACATCTGAGGAGATAAAGAAAAAACCACCTCAAGACTGATGGAAGGGCTGGGACTCAAAAACAGACTCACAGATATAGAGAACAAAGGTGATTGCCAGAGGGGAGGAATCCGGGGGAGCTGGGTGAAAAGGTAAAGGAAGGGAAGTATAAATCGGTCACTGGAATGTAGAGTACACCATTAAAAATTTTAAAAAAGAATAATTATTCAATGTCACATTTTAAAGAGAAAACTAAAATACTAGGTTATGTTCTTGAATTTTTGGATACAAATTTAAATGTCTTTATTAAGTCAGTCATGCTGTAACTATAGAAGTAAAGATACAGTGGCAACTCAACATTTGGTTCACGTTAAATACTAAAGAGCTGCCCAGAAGACCTTTCTGAGCAAAACTAGACTTAGGAAGATCTTGCATTTTAAAACACCCAACAGACAGGTTTTCTGAGTGAATACCTTTATTAAGCTGAGACATAGAAACACTGCAAAGCACAGTGTCTGTGTCTGGTGGCCTGGTGACAATTCCATATGAAGCTATGTGTACCCAGGAAAGTCCTTCAGACCCCTCAGGGCCTCGATGCCCCCTTCTGAGACATAAAAATATTCAGATGGCTTACTGATTAATATTATGTGATGAAGCCAAAAAATCATTAAGTAAAAGCAGAACTTTCAGAAAAATAGGTGATGAGTGTCATGTCATTGTTCTCTAAGTGTCCAATCACTGAAGGGCTGCAAATATTGGGTAGTGGTTATATTCAGAGAGAGGACTTGGATGACTCCAGCCAAGGGAGGGTGGAAGGTTACTTTTCGTTGTTTCCATGGAAGTGATGCTTTCTATCACATGGAGAGTATCTGTTGCCGTCTTCTGGAATACCAACATCAGTCCAGCTGAAGGGGAAGCAAAGCAGAGGCTGTGACCCATGTTCTACCATGGAAGGCCGACAAATTTAGAAAGATTAAGTCACTTGCCCAGAGTCATAACCATGATGAATGATGAATTTGGGAAAAGAATGTGATTAATATCCTGACAACAGAGATCCTGAACCCCTCTAACACTGAACTTCATGTCCTGGATGCCTAAAGCAAGGTGCCCTGTCACAGCCTTTCTTAAATCCACCTGCCTCAGGTTTTTGTTAAAGGAGGCGGCTGAGCCATGGGGAGATCAACTCTATAACCCACGCTTTGGCTTCTACCTTTCAGTCCCCAACCCCAAATACAGCAGTTTCTTCCAAACAAAGTACCTTGGAAAGAGCAGAGGAAGCCCCAACTTCTGACCATCCTCCTCCAGTGTCTTCACACTGTCAGATGTCTCACACTGACTTTCCCCAGGAACAATTGACCATCTAGAGTAACCAGTGGTCTGTGCAACTCCCAAGCTAACTCAGAACATTCTGGACCAACTGCCACATGACGACATTATCAAAATAGCTTCCATTTCTTGACCAACCCTGGATGAAGAGTTGATGCCAATGTACCATGAAAGTGGCCTTCTGCACTGGCACTTCAGTGATTCAATGTATTAAAGCTGAAACCTCCACTGTCTGCTGATTATTGATCTGCACAACCTTCTGAGCATCCTGGTCAAAGGCCTGACAGAGTTGGCCTTGGCCGCTGTGGCTCTGAGTATGTGCCTTCCTTTTCCGAGTCCTTCCTCAACAAATTTTAGTCTCTACAGCTGCCTCCTCTAACCTTATTGGCAGCGGACAGAGTCCCATGTCCTAGAAGAGGGACTCTTCCTTAGCCTCAGCCTGTGACCCCACCTTAGGATCTTTACTGAAAATCACCCAGATCCTCATAATCTATGTCACCCAGTGTTCATTTTACCCACTTGAAGACTCTGTCCCATCTCGCAGCTCTCCCAGGCAGTACCCACACACCCAGTGATCCTGTTCGTATCAGCCCATGGACATGCCCCATGAAATCCCAGTTTGTCTCCTTTCTAAGAATATATGGATTCACACTGCTAATGTTTGGCTTTGTATTTTGGCATCCACGTTCAATAGAATTGACCTGTGATTCTTTTTCCCTGTCATGTCTATAGCTGGGGTGATATCTCAATCCCTTTGAATTCATGGAACAATCCTCCTGACCCAGTGAAAGTAGTGTGGGAGTGTTTCCTTGGGTTCTGTTTTCTGGAAGACTGAAGACAAAACTGGCAGTAAGGAATATTACATTTTTCTAAATTTTGGAAAATAGCTAAGTCAGCCCACTTGAGAGAAGAATTAGAAATATCAATTAAGTAATGCTACAGAACTATAAAAACACTTATAGCACCATAGTGAAATTAGAAGCCATGGAAATGATTTTAAAAGATGAAAATATTTTCTGTCAAAGTGAACAGGCCCCGTTGAAAAAACATTATTCAGAAGGTCAATATGATCGTACCTCCCACACAAATCGAGATTTCCCATCTCCAGGTCTCAAGCAGTGAGTATCTGAGAACTTCTCACTTTCTCCCTCTCAGCTCCCAGAGTGCCAGTTGCAATGGAAGACAAGATGGGCATTGTCACATTGCCATCGTGATGGGTCATGTCACAGAACTTTCAGGGTGAATGCACATTCCACTCTCTGGGTCCAGCTGCTTCTGTTTAGACACATGGACAAAAGTATCATGTAAGAGTCCACATTTTGCTTCAAAAAATGAACTCAAGGTCCTCATGTTTTTATTTTCTTTCTGAAAACATGGTGTATGTGAAAAATTGATTTACCTGTCCAAACATAGTTGACAGTAAAAATGTCAGGGTGAACAGGTCAAATCTAACATGCTTAGAAAGTGATCCATTCTTGATTACAGTAGAACCCCACCCATTTCTCTATTCCTGAGTCACCAGACATTCTAGAACAAACAATTGAAAATGCATTCCACATTAATTAAAAAACAGCATTAGTAGAAATTCCATTTTAAAGTCATATTCCTCTCTAAGCATATAATGATATTATTAAATTATGTCATTCTCTATGTAGATTACTCTTTTTTCTCTGTATGCAACTGAATCTGTATACTTAATTATTTTTCAGTCCCTGTGAATTTATGGAAAATATCATGTTATTGTGTTGTGTATATTATAGACTGGCTATTTACTGAGTAATTAAGAATAAAGAATAATTACATTTTAACAGTGGGTTGGCTGAAAATATATAATCAATACTTTTGTAAATAAAAATTTTAGATAACCAGAAACTCTAGAATTCAATGTGTGTTCTGGCTCACAATTGGACACAGTCACACTCATTCTTGTAATAACGTGGTGAACACTTGCCATAGAAATGTAAAGAACCAGGCCCCAAGATATGGAACAAGTGACAATTTTAGGACATAGATGAGAGATTTGTCAGTTAAAATAACATGTCTACTTTTCAAGGTATATTACAGTACAAATCACTGTGGATTTATAGCTAATTTCTTTAACTAATAAATCAAGTGGATCATTGATGAAGTATAAAATCTACACTAATATAAATGGTATCACATTACCTATAGAGATTATCCAACTGAGCAAGAGTAGGAAATACCAGGTAATATTGCATTTTTCCCAAGGAAGAATCGTAATGGTCCCAGTTCAATAGAAAAATGTGCATTTGTGAGTGAGTGTAGACAAAGTCATTGGAATGGAAAATGAAAAGTGTTAGGGAGTATATTTAGAATAATGTGTCCCTTTGATTGGAGAAACAACATTCAAATGCAGTGCTGAGGTGAATTTAGAACCCAGTTCGGAGGGCAGTGTGAAGCAGAGGACTCCCTTCCTGCCGTCCCCTCCCTGTGTGTTAATGGTCAATGAAGAGTCATTGAGGAAATATAGAAAAAGCTCTTAGAAACATGCACTGTGTCAGTGCTATCTGCCTGTTCAATTCATAAATCTTAAAGGACATACAGAAACTTACCCATTGTTAAGTCCATAGGCCAAAGCTGGAAGGCTACAGAACAGAGAAAGAAGGAAACTCAGATTTTCAAGTAGGTTTTATTGTACATTTCCAATACCAGAATAATACCATGTTATTCTTATTGTTCTTAGTATATAAAACATGTGTTTAGAACTAACCATTCGAAGTAGTGGCATGAAAGACCAACATCATTCTGCTGGTGGTCATGGGGTTGACATTGAGACAGGGTGCAGTAGGGTGGCTCTTTTCTGCTCTACAACATTGGGTCTCAGGAGAAAAGACTCACTTGCTAGAGTAAATGGACAACCAGGCATGGGGATCCTCTGGAGGTGACTCAGTCCCATGTCTACAGCTGGACCTGAATGTGGCTGGAGGACCCACATGAGACATCCTGACGTGGTTTGGGTGTTCACACAGCAGAGCAGTCTCAGTTCATCCAATCTATTAGTCTGTGGCTGAGGGCTCCACTGGGCAGTGACCTGAGTGACCCAACACAGGCTCATGGCCATTTCAAGCGTAATCTTAGACATGACACAATGTTGTTTCCAAGGCATCTGTCAGTGACAAGGAACACTAGTGGCATTTCTGGTTATAACGAGAGGCCAACACCCCACTTCTCGTTGAGAAAAATAATTTAAAAATTGCAAACATGTTTGAAACTTTCACATGTATAGTTTAAAAAATACTCAGTAGCAGAGGTAACCCTCCAAAATAGGGACACAGGAAATGGTGCCTTTTGTTCCTGCGCCAAGAATAATAAACACATGGGATGGACTCCTGCCTCCACCACCATGAGCTGTTTGACAAGTAAACACCAAAACTTAGAGAACCTTACGGATATTTATGAAATGAAGAATAGGGGTTTACCTACATTGATGCAGAGTCCACTCTTCACATAGGGCCATTGAAGGTGTTGGAAAATGTGGCATGGTCTAGACGATCTATAAACCAGAAGCTGGTCCCACATGGGGTAAGAGCCCAATGGTCCTGAAGGACAGGAAAGTGGCACTACAGAGTCAGCCAGGCAACATTGTGCGGGTAAAAGAGAGTAGGAACCATCTGGAGCAAGGGATGTAGGATGGGGATGCAGAAGGGCACTTAGGAATGAAAGAGAGATGGTGAAGGACAAGACCCTGCAGGAGATGCTCGAGGAACAAGGCCCCCCCTCTCTCTGCAGAGTGCACAGATGGGGCACAGCTGCTGTGGTGACAAATGCCCTGCCCAAATGAGCATCAGAGCCACCAGCCTCTTTGAAGTGCCAATGGCCTCGTATGTCAGCACAGAACATGCACACTTCCATGGGCCCAGCGATTTCACATCTAAGAGGGTTTCCTGCAGATACACTGACCTGGAAGATCCAAGATCTAGCATCATTGCACCAGAGCATGCGTCATGAAGGTGGGAATATAGCTTTCATGCCTGTCAACAAGGAATTCAGTGAGGAAACCAATGACTACATGATGATCTCTTAGAAGTCGAGACTTGGGAAAAATGCTTTCAACCTGCATATTAAAAGAACACCCTGAGCATTGAACATGCACTTGCTAATGGCAGGATCCATGATACTCATATTATTGGGCTTTCAAAGAAAAAAGTTGTTTGTTCATTTAAAAAGTAGTACAAAGCCAATGATCTATAAAAAAAAGAAAAATAGAATCTCATCAACCTCCTTATAATAATTGGTGGATGAAGAAAATGAAGCACAACAGTTATGTGAAGAACAGGGAGCCTTGATTTTATACTTTATACTCAATCTTGTAACTCGTGGGTATAAATGTACTGACATCCACGTCATTATGCACGATCGCCAATATTACTGTTCCCATAGCACCCTTCCAGAGGAATAAAGAAAATTCACAAAATATAAATATAACTCCTAGAAAGATACTGATATATGGACATGTGGAAAGTAATAAATTTACAGTTATTTTTTTTCAATGAACACTAAGTGAGCTTTACAGGAAAGAAGTGGTGACATGATGGTAGTGACTGAGGTGACTGTCTCTAATAATTCATTGAGTCCTAACTTGTTCAGGGTGCTTTTCTATTTATGTGTTTTATTTTATATAAAAATATTTAAAATAAAATCAGTAGTAGATAAATCATTTCATGAAAATATCTTCACAGTAAATACAAAATATACATCTAAGTCTGATTCTAAATCTATGCAATTGAGAAACTAATTAACCTACTAGTAACTGAGCTGAGAGGGAAGAGAAGAAGAGGGTAGTAGACCTTGTTCCTCGGCCTGACTGAAGCTTCCTGAAGCTGTGCAAACTCCATCTCTTCTGAGACTCAGGCTGAGGCCCCAGGTCTCAATCCGCACAGGTGTTGATACCAGAGCTACAAGGAGAAAATGGGAGCTGGCAACCCTGGGGCGATCCAGAGACAGATGGAGGATGTCTCCCTGTTGAGGGTGTGCAGGATAAATAGGCCCCTCACACCCTAGAGAAGTGACCACGAGTCCTGGCTTCCCCACAGGTCAGGTTCACAGGACACTGGGGCCTGCATGCTATTCTCCACTGAGGGTGTCATCTCTCTCCTAAGAGTGTCTACAAATGTTTTGCAAGCTCGACTGCACTTGGGCACTTGGTCAGCCTCCTCCAGGTGGCTTGTGCCTGGAGAGTGAGACCGATGCAGAGGAAGGGGGGACTCTGGGACTCCAGGATGAAAAGACTGAATCCCCTCTGCCTTCAGGCCTGTCAGGCGCAGGTCTGATGACACAGATGGGAGTGGTGACCCCCTCCCCTCAAACTAACATAGAATATAACCCATCATGAGGCTAGCACATTAAAAATGGACAGAGACCTGGAGCGTTAACCTTTTCTCCTAATAGTTTTTATTTTTCCTAACATCCCAACACTTTGCCTATGCCTTGCAATTAAAAAATCATGATCTTGTGGTGATAAATTAAACAAGTTTTATGGCTTAATATATTATAGTTTGAAAAGTTAAGGAGACTGCTGTTTGAAATGTAACTAAAACAATTTTGCTTTATTTATTTACAAATTTAGAAATGAAAAGAAATATAAGCAATTTTTAATGCTACTTCTTACTATGTCTCCAATGAGCATTGCACTGAGTTTCCTTCAATATTTTGTTGTTTGTTTGATATATATGTATGTGGAGACACATATACATATATACATATATATAGACATATATTGTGTGTGACATCATGGACACTGAAAGGCCACTAAAGGAATATTTTGGGCAACTTATGTCTGCAAATTCCATAGCTTAAATGAAATGAACCAGTTCCTTGGAAAGTAGAAACTACTAAGCTCAACCAAGATGGAATAACTAATCCTAGTTCATATATATATTAATTAAATGAATAGAAGATACAGGTGGTTCCACTAGTGCATTCTGCCACATTCTTACAAAGCAAAATGCAGTTTGACAGCACAGCCTTGCAATTGTGTGTATCAGGTGTTTACCCAGCTGAGTTAAAAAATTATGTTATTGGTAGATTTATTCACAACAGCACAAAACTGGAAACATTGAAGATGTCCTTCAACACATGAATGAATAAACAAATTTTGATGAATTCAGTCAATGGAATATTTTCCACAGGTTAAAAAAAATTTTTAAATATCTATTAAAATATGAAAGAATCTTGAATATACATTACAAAGTGAAAGAAGTCATCTGTGAAAGCTACACATTCTTTTATTCCAACAAGATAATATTCTGGGAAAGTTCAAATAATAGAGACAGTGAAAAGGTGAGTGATTGCCAGGAGCTCAGGAGAAAGGAAGAGGGGTTAACAAGGGAAACAGGATCTTTTAAGGTCACTCAAAAAATCTGATATTACACTGGATAATATCATATATCACCCATTATCAAAATCGATGAATTGTATAACACACAGAGTGAACACTAATGTAAACAATGGGATAATAATGTATCAATATTGGTTAATTAATTTCAACAAATGTACTGCAATAACTTCAGATGTTAACTATAGGGGTATATGTAAGGGATATAAGAGGAGTCTCTAGTTTCTAATTTTTATGTTCATCTAAAACAGTTCTAAAGCACGTCTATTAAGTAAACAAATGAACTGTGAAATTTGTTTCAAGGAGAAAACTATTTCAGCTAAAACACAGCAACCAGCTAGTGCATAAACAGCATGAATCACTGTTGACCATTAAATGTTAACCAAACTGGCTATAAAGGCATCTTTACTGCTGTGGTTGTAGCTCTTCTGACTGACTTAGTGGATTAACATGTTCATACTTGATACTAAAGGGAGAATACAGCTTAGCATTTTTCTAGCTTTTTCTTAAACGTGGAACAAAATGGAGTCATTCTTCTTGCATCACCTCTATGACTGAGTTTCTACACCGCCTCCTGGGGAGGTATGGACAGTGCACCTGGGTTTCTAACCTACTTCCCGGAATAGACAGTAGATTTTTTAAGGATGTAGCAGCCTATTTCATTGTCACTTTGAGACAAGATCATGGGAAACCCATTACAATGAAGAGAGCTTTCACCATCTCATTAGTAGTAGACGAAATGGAAACTGAACATTTTTTCACATTTTAAAATTCCAATCTCCTCTTTACCAGTAGCCTAGCAAAACAGTAGAATCAGAGTTATGCTTTAGGAAGCATGTGTGTTTTGATGTGCCCCTATAGCATGTAAAGACACTCTGCATGGGTAGATACCCAGGTTCCTTTATTTGGATGAGAAAACACGGAAAGGCAGCACAGCACAGTGACTGAACGCATGGGAGCTGATACCTAATGTCCTGAGTTCAAATCTCAGTAGAAGACACATGTCCCTGGGAACATTACATAACCCAACAGAGTTCATTTCTCTGCACGGTCATGAGAAAACTTTTATAAAACCTGCATAATGCTATTATGTTAGGAGGCTAAGAATCAGTGGTCAGCTTGGGGCACTCTGTGAGGTTGACACAAGGTCCCTCTTCTGACCCCACTCCCTTTCCGTCACTAAAGCTGTCATGGAGGAAAGCTGAAACAAGGGTATCTTTGGTTCATTTACATGAAAACTTTGCTCAAATATAATCTCATCTATTTTCTCTTCCTCCACAGAAATGTCAATCTGTTATCTTTGTCACTGGTTCTATTTCCCTTTGGGTTATCAAGATCACCTTTCTAATATTTGGAAAGGACACACAGGCAGAGGCCTAAGTCAGGGAAAGAGCCCTAATCTTGACCAACCCTCTACTAATTTTCCTCCAAACAAAGCTCTGCTGAGGACCCTTGGATAAACCAACACATGGCCACCTTACCCCCTTCTCACATCCACATATATTCAGTGTCAGCATTTTTGATCTGAGCTTACCACATAATCAGGAGACTACGCCAGTGACCAGTGGTTAACTTGGCTCTCAAATTGTCTCAGAATCCAGAACATTTCAAACCAACTGTCACAAGACAACTCTGCCAAGACACAGCAGTTCCTTTCACTGACCAGCCTTGGGTGGGAGAGAGGCCATCTGGGCCACTGCCCCCACCACCAAATATTTCCTAATGACAGAGCAATTGTCTGTGCACCTGGACTTAGGCCTGGCACTTACTGAGTAGTGGCTGTACCAACCAACATTGAGTGTGCACCTTCCCTGCTCATTCTGTCCTCATCAAAGTTCAGTTTCTACTCTGCTCATTAACATGACCCTGCAGGGACAGCAGACAGAGTTACTTAACTTATAGGAACATTCCACAAATGTAGCATGTCACCCCCTCTCCAGAACTGTCCCTGAGGGTCACAAAGGCCAGCCATTCCTTCATTACCAAATATTTATTTCACTGACCCTATGGCTTATGATCACAATGCTCTTAAGTGCCAGAACCAGAACGGGATCTTAGTCCGACTTCAAAATCTGCATTTTCAGCACTGTGCTATGTGCAAAACTAATATTTTGTAATATATACATATATATATATATATATATATATATATATATATATATATATATATATATATATATAAAATTAGGAACGTCATACAAGTGAGCACTATATATATTTCTACACTTTAAATAGAATCAAGAATCATGGCTTACCGCGACTAAAATCTAGATGGATTTTTGTCGTTAAATAAAAAAAAGATGTGTTTGCTACTCTAGTGAAAGAAACATTCATATTTTTTACTCTGGCAGGGAAAATGTTTTCCAATTTTTATCTACCTGTTTGTTGCCAACTATAGGATGGCAGGCAATATAGCCACAATGACTATAGGTCCCAGGAATCCCAAGATGAAATTTGTTAATCTGATTCGTTGACAATTCATCAAGACCCACATGATGGTCAGTATATTTAAGGGAATGATAAATGATCTGGGAGGAAAACAAAATAATTTAAATAATTAAACACATTAGGCACTCCACTGCAGCTATTTAATTCATTCTTGTGGTCATTCTTTGGTGTTCCCAAACAAAATCAATCTTTTAACTTCACATGAACCCATACTCTGTTTATGATGGTCAGTTAATAAAATGTCAATAAATCAATTGTCTCTAATAAACTGCAATTTCTCATTGATGTGATTAATTATTTCTTAATGAATGTAATTCTAATGTAAGCAGTTTATTACTTAATTGATATATATGAATTGGAAATAAATTTCACAATATTTCTATTAATGTATAATTATTTGTATCATAACAAAGCAGTCTTCAATCATATTGATTTCCGTTTGCTTGCATTAGTATTAAAAGAGCCTCTATCAAAATGTTGAGGGACTTGACAGAAAATACTCATTTTTACATTTGTCTACTTGAGTATTCTGGCTGCCAGAGAAAATCGGTTAAAATACTGGTTTAGGAAACAGAGGTTTTAGGGTTCCAGGGAACATGACTTATTCACCTTTCTAATTCCCACTGTACTCTGTGTACATTGTACAAACAATTTCAATAGCTTAGTATTCTCTCTTTAAGAAAGGTCTTAATGAAGAATAGCAGGAAGATGACAGTTGAAAAAGGTTAATACTTAATAAGGCTTCTAAATAGAAAAAAATACATTCAGCTACCAAGGACAAAAAGCTCCCACAAGCATATCTTATGTTCATGGTACCTAACACTTTACTGAATTTGATAATGGAAATGAACCACAGTGAAACTAAATAAAAGTTCTTTTTGAGTTTCGAAGTAAAAAGTTGACCCCACCCCCAAATAATAGCAACTCTATAACTTAATTTTAAAAGACACATAATTTCAAAAGTTAACAAAGATTTGGAGAAATGTTGGTAAAGAATCATTGAACTGGTGTAATCATTTTTGGAAAACCTTAGGGCCTATAAATAAAAATGAAGAAATGCACACTACTAGTAAACTACTCAAAAAAGGTCATGGCCCATGTGAATGGAGAAACAGAGCTGGAAAAGGCAGCATCATTTATGATAGCTACAACCTACAAAATCCAAATGTCCATCATTATCAGGGCATATAACTTGTGACACATTACTTGGGTGAAACATCCTACAAAAAGTAAAAGTCAATGAAATATTGTTCCACTCAAGTACATAAATAAATCTTACAAAAAACATATGATTAGGATAAATCAGACCAGGGAGTACACATTGAGTTATCCTATTGATAACAGTGCAAATCAGGAGAACACTGAATTGCAATGATAATCACAATGCTTATCCTTAGAAAAAAGAGGCTCGGAGAACAGCATCTGGCTGCAGTTGATTTTATTTTCCTGACCAGACTAGTGCTCATTCGTGGATAAGTTATTGAACCATACATTTATATTTTACATGCTTTCTATGAGTGTATTTTAGTTTAATAATTAAATGCTTTACAAATTGCTATGGTGACATAGGATCTATTGGAAAACCATGAAGCTGAAGAATAAGAAATATACTATGTCCTTTCAGTCTGTTCCCTTCTACTTCACTGTTCCCAGGTCCCCTACGCTGCTCAGGCCCCACTGGACAGATATAACTACCCAAGTAAACTCTGGGAATTAATCAATTTAAAAGTCTATTTCTTTTCTCTCACATAATTGAAGTATTAATGAATGCAGTTGATAAACTTTGTGGTAATGTATGGATGGCTTAATTTGACATTTCTTTCAGGTGATGGCGGAGGAAACTTTTCTAGACAAAGCATTATCCCATCAGAGAAAGTGCAAATGATAGACCCCATGAACAAACTGATGGACTGTGATTCATATTTGCCTGATCTGATTTGTCTTCTCTGTGTCTTTTGTCTGGGTAGTGTGTACAGAATTGGCACCAGGAAAGAGTGCAATTTTCTAAATGGTGAGAACACTTTACAGCTGGATAAAAAATCAAACATAAATTGAGAAATAACATAAAGCTATTAAACAGATTTAGAATTTTGTATGACAAACTGGAGAGTAAAAAAATGGGAGAGACAATGCAGACATTTTGAGTAAAAAAAAATTACCCATTAGTAGTGACAGCATTCAGAAGATTGATATGGATATATCTCTACAGAAACAACTCCCATTCTCATCTTACAGGACTCCAAGTATGAAGCTGAGAATTTTTACCTTCTATCATATCTAAACCTCTTGGCTCACAGAGCGACAGTTACAATGGGAAGTCAGATGTCCATATCTACTGTCATCGATCATTACAGTATTTTCAGAACATAACTTCATGGGGTCTAACATGCTATTACCTAGCAAAGTGTGTTTTTTATATGTAAAGGTCTCTAATTTCAAAGGATGTTTGTTTCAAAATGGAATACAATTTCATTTTTCTGTTTTGGAAAACAAGTTATGTGAGAGAAAATGACCTGTCCCCCTTCAGTGTCATTGATAATCACAACTTCACAGTAAGTAGGACCAAAGCCAATGTGCTGAGAATAAATAGAAATACTTTTCTTACTGGAAATATCATTCCCACCCATTTCTACTATTCCTGGGTCACCAGACATTTCTAGAACAATCTAAAGTTTGCTTTGGATAAAATAAAAGAAACATTTAAAATTTCAACTTTGAAAACCACATTTCTCTAAAATAAAGACTAATTGTATAAATTCTCTCATCATCTCCACATATAATCTATTTTTTTTCTCTGTACATAATTTAGTTAGCTATCAATTTTTATTAATTCACCGAACAGTTTCTCTGTGAGTCATTGTGTGGGTGATGGCCTGGCTCATAAGTGTCTAAGACACAAAAATCAATAAATTTTAGCAGTGCGTTTCTGTGGGGGTAAATGTGACTGAAGTTAGAAATAGCTATGAGTTTTTAAATATGACCGTCAAAGCGCAATTCATAAAAGAAAAAAAGTTCATAATTTCACCAATAGTAAAAAGTTTTATTTTATGAAAGACCTTCTCAAGAGAAAGCAAAGACATAAAAATCATATAGATGATCAAAGATATTTAGCCAGAATAAATGTAAAAATAAAACCTTTAAAATTTAACAATAACAATAATCTAAAACAAAAATTAATGGTCAAAAAATCTGAACAGGGACTTCCTCAAAGGAGAGAGATGTGTGGTAAATATATTAATAGAACCTTTTCTTCTGTTTTGGCCTCCCGCATCTAGAAGTGCATTCTCATACAGCTCATGTCCTCAACCACCTTCCAGGCCTTGGTCGAGTGTCTTCTCTACAGTAAATAAGTCCTGTTCAAATTTACTCTCCTTTCCTCCACTCCTGATCATCCTTGAACTTATTCTTTTTCTTCTAAAGTGGTGACATTTGGTGATTAATCTGTCTCTCATCATCAGAATGGAGTCTCCCAAGAGGTGAACATTTCCGTTGGTTGTTTACTCTGTTGTTTCTCCAACACCTACAATATTCCCTGGGACATCAAAGATCACTCATTATGTTTTATATTAAAAACCATTACACTGAGAAAAATATTTATCCTTAGTTATTTTTAAAGAGCAGAATGACTGAACATTTGTGAAGTAAATTGGTTAATTCAAGTTAGAAAACAATGCAATAAACCCAAATAATGTAACTAGAAGAGTATACATATGAAAAATTAATGAAATAGAAAATATAATAAGAGTAATGGTAAGTAAGAAGGCCAAAATTGGTTCTATTTAAAAAGTATAATGCACAAGTCTTTAGTGAGATTCATCAAGAAAAAAGAGAAATCACACCAACATCTATTAGAATTTAAAGGATTGATACAGCCACTATGGAAAAGAGTATGGAGGTTCCTCAAAAAACTATTAATCTACCATATGATCCAGCAATCTCTCTACTGGGTATTTACCCCAAGGACTTGAAAACTCATATCCAAAAAGATATTTGTGGATTATTCACAGTGACTAGGACATGGAAGCAACCAAAGTGTCCTACAATAGATGATTGGCTAACAAAGCTGTGGCACATATATACAATGAAATATTACTCAGCCAATAAAAAGAGATGAAATACTGCCATTTGCAACAACATGGATGGACCTTGAATTTAAAGGAAGACATAGCTACAAGGCAGCAGAGATTAAAAATAAAAAGATAATACTATATGCTGAACAAATTTATGCCAATGCATTTGAAATTAACACAATTTCAGAAAAATATAACCTTTCCAAACTTACTAATTAAAAAAATAAAAACCACCATATGGAATGCAGTTAGCATTAATGTTAAATTAGGTGGAGAGCCAGAGGGGAGAAAGAAGCAATTAGGGGGACTGTTGTATAAACTATATAAATGTCTAACCAATGTGCTGTATGCTTGAAATAAATAAAATAAGTAATTTGTATAAGTAATGACTGGGATGTCTTGGGAATAAAGATAGATTAATATATTAGATTGAAATGGCCTAGAAATTCCAAACTAAAAACAAGAGGGGAATAAAATTACTAAAAACTTTTGGAGTTTTTACAAAGACAATGACAGAGTGATAATTTTAAAGCTTTGAAGGAAAGAATTTTGATTCAATATTAGCCATCTAGCTATTCTATCATTTGAATGAGAAGAAAATTACAAAAATCCTTAGGTGTAAGTTCTCAGAAAATTTATCATCCAAAGACTCTCTTTCATATCATTCTTATATATTAAACACACATACAAACAACAGAAAGTGAATGCAAGGATATTACATATGACATTGAAAGTAACACTGAGTAAAAAAAAAATTAAAACTCTAAATATTTTAATACCCATTACATAAATTTAATGAGAGAGACAGTGAGAGAGAGAGAAAGAGAGAGAGAGAGAGAGAGAGAGAGATGAGGCCCTAATGATATTATTAGTTAAATACCTAAATACCAATATTTCAGTGGTTATTATTCTA
Organism: Cynopterus sphinx; assembly: GCA_030015415.1. NCBI lineage: Eukaryota > Metazoa > Chordata > Mammalia > Chiroptera > Pteropodidae > Cynopterus > Cynopterus sphinx. The sequence goes on along the minus strand of CM057390.1, from coordinate 33,738,354 downwards.
ATATTTCTAGAATATTTCAATTGATAATATAAGCAACTACATTTCAATCAATTCTAGAAGTATGCTCTTACTACTAAAATCAGACAAAAATTAATCTTAACAAAGGAAGAGTCCAGGCCAGTCTCACTCAGGAGCACTAATCTGAAAAACCCACAGAAGCGGATGGCACTGACCCTTCCTCCAATTGAAAATAAATAAATAAATGATAATACTACAAAATAAAACCACTAACAATCAGAATACAGTTCATAACAGCATATCTTGAACTGCTAAACTTTGTCAATAGTATTTTTAAATTAGGTAAATACAGAGCCATTGAGTGGTTGTTGACATTTTCATGAAAGAAGGGCAATTAAAACTAAGTTTTGAATCCTAGTCCTTTATTTAGGAGGAGGGTCTTGGAGGGGTTGGAAGATTAGTGTAGGAGCTTGGTATATGAGAGGAAAAGTAAGGAAACCTCCCTGGATGGAATGGAGTGTGTATTAAGGAGACCAGTTAGAAACAAGGTTGGGGAAGAAGTTGGAGCTTCTATGTGACTAAAATTAGGACAGCTGATACTCAGTTCCACAGATGAATGATGGATGGATGGATGAATGGATGGATGGACGGACTGACTGATGGACAGGAAGATAAATTTGTATATTTCAGATAGAACAAATGGTCTAGGTTGTTGATAAGGTAAGATTTTAGAGCTATAAAGTGCTATAAATCCGACAGCTTTTTAGAAACTGAATTAGATGAGATTTAAGTAGCTTAAATCAAGCCAGATAAAAAGAGCACCTTCGTGAAAACCAAATGTGAACCAGATACTACATTTTTAATACCATCCTTAGCTTCTTCCTGTTTTTTCACTTTTGTCCTCTCTGTTGCTTAAAGAACAAGTGGTACAGCTAACCTAAGGCCATACACAAGTACATGAGTGAAGGGCAAAAGTACAATGGTACCATTTTTATTGCATGGTTTTAAACGTTTAGTGCCTTAAAAGACTATAGATCACAGAGAATAGATTTCCTACCACACCCCGTCTCTGAAACACACTAAACATTTTAAGTTATTTCTTTTTAATCTTTCTGACAATAATTAAAAATTCTCAGTAATTTGAGAAAACATGCTACATCTGGATTTATAATTTTAAAACATTTGAGGGGTTAACTAACCATGTGCATTGACTCATTCATTGCCTCTAATGCCCAACTGTTATGAGCTTCATTATCATTTTCAATTCATCCAGTATTTATAATTTTAAACTCTTTAGACATCATCTTAGTTCTTCTAAGCTCTATTTCTGTATCCATCCTGCTTAAATAAATAGATATGTTCTACATGAGATCCATTAACAATTGATACCCTTATATACTCCTTTCCTAAACATTATTCACAGTGGTTACATCTTATAAAAAATTTTTGTTAGTACAATTAAGATTTCCATGTTTTGTCTGTGTATTGGTTCAAAAATATTGAAATATGACATGCAATTGAACACAATAAATAAATATCAGCCCAGGGTCATTCTAAAATTCTTGTTCCTAGTGCCAATGGGTTTTAAAATTTATAATCTATCATATGCTCAAAGCCATGCCTCATCTTAATGAGCCCAATGTTTGGTTTATATAGTTCTTCTACAGACTTATTTCATTAGAATTTTTTAATTAGCTTATTTATGTATTGTTGACATAAAAAGCATATTTTTTCTCCCGATCATGAAAATTCCTACTCATATCTTCTTAAAATTCTTAATCATAGTATTTCATATCCTAAATCTACTTTCTTGGGAAATCTCTCTTTTGGGGGGCTCCTTGAATTCTTGTCCTTAGTTGGACCAGTCGCATTCCAGTTCTGCCTAAATTCTTTTATTCTTATATGCTTATTTCCTGTACTGCTAAGCTAGGTCCACAGTGCTTTCAAAGGCTTTTCTCAAGTCATTGTTGTTGCTGTAAGTCAATTTGGAAAGTTCATATCTCACAGTGAATAAAGGAACAGAAAAAAAAATTTCAGAAATGGTCACACTGTCTCCCAAATATTTCTACATGACAGACAATGAGTGGGATGAAATTCATGGTGTAGAAGGATTTTAAAATACTGCCCTCCCACAAATTTTAAAAACCTGAATACTTACCAACAATTTTGGAGAGTAGGCATTCCTCTGGGTCCTCATCACATTGGGCATCACTCATATTAAGTAATTTTGTCAGTCTGAAAGGCAAAATGTTCATCTCATTGTCCTATGTTGCTTTCTCCTGCTCAGTGTCACACTGTACTTTTTCATCTGGGTGTCTCTGTTTCTCCTACACATGGAATCCTACTCATCCCCAAACAGGTCCTGACAAGCTGGTAGCCAAAAATAATGATGTTTGCTTCTCAAACTGCAGTCTCAATCTCTCTCTCTCTCTCTCTCTCTCTCTCCCTCCCTCCCTCCCTCTCAACCTCCCTCTCCTTTTCATTTTCATCTCCATCGCCCTCTTCCTCCCTCTCCTTCCTTCCTCTCTCCCTCTGTGTGTGTGTGTGTGTGTGTGCGTGTGTGCACGCGCATGCATGCGCTCGCGCGCAAGCCTTACCTTTTTCTCTCTTATTTAATTTCTTATCTCACTGTTGCCTTACAGAGAGTGGCACGATTTTTATTTGATTGAATGATATTATCTTAGGTTCCTTATAGCCCTAGTGATTTGTGTTGCTATGATTTTATTGATCTGAAACTAGAATACAAGTTCCAGATTTAAACACAAGCAAAAAAAACTCTTTAAATATGTGCATAAATTCAATACTCATTACTCACATGTATATCAAGAATGAGTTTGCTCATTAGGAAAATCCCAAGGATGATCACTAGAACATAAAAAAGAGAGAATGATGGCAAAATAAAGACACTGATGTCACAGATCATCTTCGTACAGTCATTGGGAGAGAAGTGGTTTTCTGCTCCAATAGCAAACTCTGTAATCACAGGACCTGAAGTCCAGTGATTACTCCCTAGAAGGACCTCTGCTAATGAAACAAGAAAAAAATCAGAAATTTCAGAAAATATTATAAAGACATAATTATCCCTCTGCCAGCTTTCTTGAACCAGACCATGAGTGATAAACGGTGACCAGAAGATTACTGAAGCAAGAGAACCTGCATGTACATGGGGGCACAGGAGTGGCTGCTGTCCATGATCCTCAAATGCCAATGCTTTCTTGATTCTCCAAGCTGAGGAAGACTATTAAGCCCCATATACCCTCATCTAAGATAGATAGGTTTCCCTATCTTTTAATTATACATGTATTTAAAATATTGATCACTTTGTAGAATAAACAGAACTGTTACACCATTTACAAAGCTGAGATTAGGTATTTTTTGCAGTCCCCTTATTTTTTGACTGTTGAAGAACATTTTTTTTTTTATCTCAGAAGCTGGTGGAGATGAAGGCATGTGTACCCATCTTCCTGATCAAGATATTATATTTAAAGAAAGAGTGTTGATTAGAGGTGAGGACTATGAGCTTTAGATGGAGCAATACCTGAGTGTGAATCCCAATGATCTCACTATGATTACATGACATGTGCAAGATACAGAGATGTTAACCTCTCTGAAACTTATAATAATGCTTATTTTTAGAAAAAATGTGAGATTTAATGTACAAGTTCCATAATAACTTAGTCAATTAAGTATGTCAGAATAGTAACTAACAGATTTTGGACTCATTAATTTCTAGGGTTTCATCAAAGTATTAATTCTCACAGAGAACCCACAAAAAGTTATATCATTTTCACTTTACAGGAAGTAACCTGTGTCAACTGTTTATCTTACTCACAAAAACATAAATACGATGAAAGGAGAGGTTAGAAAAAGAAAGTCACTGATTTATCACTGATACCTAAAAAGGATTTGTGCCCACAATCATTTACTTGTTAAAAGACCAACCACCTCTTAGGCCTCCTGATTCATAGCTTAGCACTTTCTCCAGGACAGACACACATATGTTTTAATGTTCTCCGACTTCCAGCCTTTGTCCAGTGTCAAGATTTGGCCCAGGTGAGGCCTCATGATGTTCCAGCCAGGCTCAGCAGGCTTCTTGAATACTGGTTTTCACAAAAGCAGTGAACTTCTGGAATGTACTGAGAGTATCCTATGTGGGTGCCCAACTGACCCCACTCAATGTGTGAGCCAAGGAGAATGGAGAGTTTCCAAGTTAAGAGAAGAGCATTCTGTTTCCAATCAGCCAGGCTGGGGAGGCTGTGAAAGCAACATCCAGTGTGAAGCTGTGAATAAGAACATGTTTTCATTACAGAAAATACATAAGGCTATTACCAAAACAAGAAATGTACAAAAAAAAATCCAATATTTATACATATGATGTATTAGTGAATTGTACACTTGAAACTTATATAATTTTGTTAACCAATGTCACCCCAATAAATTTAATTTAAAAATTTTACCAGTTTTATGCATTAGGATATAATTAGTAACCAACCATAATTGATATTATGAATTTTGCAACAAACGACTTTTCTAATTAGATCTCTTCCATATTCCATTCTAACCTGAGATACTGAATTTTAAAAAAGCTGACAGTGAAGGGGATGTGTATTTCTATCAATGTTCATATTAGAAATGCATGTACATGTGGCACCACTTGACACAAGATGAAATGCTAAAACCAAATGTCCATCAACAGAGAGGATAAATGGTCACATGTTACACAATGGAATATTAGAATTTAAGAAAATGAATGAACCACAGTTAAACACAGCAATATGGCTGAATATCACAAGTAGATCATGAGCTAAATAATCTAGACATCAAGAAATTTATACTATTGTATTAATAATCATTCAAAACTGGAAATGGCTAAATTGAGAGAAGTTGGCTTTGGAAAGGGGGAGTCAAGAGGAGCTTCTAGGTTCTGGTAATTTCCAGTTTTTGACCTGACTAGCATTTACATAGGTGGTCTTTTTGTGATAAATCGCTGAGTTGTACACTTACATTTTCTATATGTGTGTTACACACACACACACACACACACACACACACACACATACACACACACGTGTGTTCGTGAAATGCTAATGCATTAAGGATTTTCTTGAAAATTAGGAATGTGAAAAAGGAGAATATTTTGTCAATTACTTCTGTTGCTTGCCTTCTCTCCACCCATGCCTACACTGACTACAGAGCTCCCAAGTTGCTCAGAGTCCCCTCATTGACATAATTTGTCTCTAGACTTGAATCAGGTGCTCTTTAGTCCTGCTAAAACCTCTCATCCTGGGATTTCGCTTTACTTAGGTCCATAAGGTACATATGCAATAGGTCCATAACCCTAGTCATGACTTTCTTGAAAATAACTTACTTATGCTTTATTTTGAAAGTTTATATTTAGCAGTATATTAGTGAAATAAAAACACAAATTAAATGAATTGTCTCCCTGGTACTTTATAGAGTGCTTTTTCATGTAAAATTAGATTTAAAAAGACATACATATATGTATACATATTTAAGTATGAGTGTAAAAAGTGCTTTTTCATGTAAAATTAGATTTTAAAAAGACATATATATATACATATTTAAGTATGAGAGTAACATATTTTTGAAAACTATGTGATACTTTCTAGTTTTACTTTATTCAAAATTCAATATTTAATATTAATTATTAGTTATTAATTTTAGTGATGTATATTTTTGGAAAGGTAATCTGAACAACCATCTTCTTCAGTTTCTTCATCCACAAAAGTCTGTTGCCACGTCCTCCAAGAAATATGTGAATAAGTTTTGCTTCAATGGTAGATTAGTAAATGCAAAACAAATAAATAAAAGCTATACATGTTATAACGAATCAACAATATTAGCACATAAACAGTATTTCTTGTTAAAATGAAACAATTAATATTATCTGGGTTGTTACTGTGCCTCCCCAGATATAGCTGTAGTTGAAAGATTCCAGTGTATGTGTGTTAAGACTTTGACTCTGCTTGGCAGATATTTATATGCCTACATGTATTTTCTTTTCCAAAAATGATATTAAGCATACTATATTATTCTGCCAATGATTTTTACCTTAAATGTATCATGATCATTTTCAAAGCTAATGTCTGTCTATTTCTCTAGTGATGAAAAAAATTTTTTTTGTTATTTTATTAGAAACCAATCTGGAGATAAATTACATGTATATATAAAATATATATACATAATTTATATTTAAATTTATATCAATATATAGAATTCAATATATTTATATAAATATATTTTATATTGTAGCATATATATGTAAATATATTATATGGAGCACATATAATATGTAACTATAGTATATATAAATGTATCAATATGTATTTTTCCACTTGGATGAGAAATTTGACATAGTAGGCATGCAGAAATAAGAATTTAGGTTCATTGAGTATGACATTTTTAATACTGTCATCAATAGCTTTGGAGAGTGTTCATTTCCTTACATTATCATCAACCCTAGGTACTATTCATATTAAATGTTGCCAACCTAAAAATCATACACGTGCATATTACTGTTCTAATTCCTTCTTTCTTACTATCTTCGTGCCAGTGTTCATGAAGTAGATGAAATGCTGCTCTCCCCAAATCAGATCCAGCTCAGATGGCAGCTCTGTTGCAAAGCCTTTCTCAGTCTTTTAGGCAACACATGTTATTCTTTTCCTGGTATCCTATCATGAAGATGTAGATTTACCTCCAAAATGTATTGTGGAGTTACTTGAGTAGGAAGCTCAGTCTCTCATTCTATATTTCTCAGTTCACTGGATCTGTGCATATACTTGGTGTAAATTGTTATTCAGTCAAATGACTGCATGATAATCTCTTTGGTTTCGTCTAGATCTAGCTGTGCAAGATATCCATCATCCTTGGACTAATTCACTAGTTAACAGTATTAGCAGGTAAAGAACACTTATTTTTTAAATACTCACATGTACAACAGGAATCAGTTTAAAGACCAGGAAACATTCCAGGACATCTGGGATAGATACCAAAATACCACAATGGCAGTGTAAAGATTGAGAGTGCACTCCACAGACAAAATCAAGACAATCACTGGTGGCCAGGCAGTGTCCTGTATCATAGATGAACTTTAAGATCCTATGACTACGGCCAACCACAGCTCAATAAGCAAAGTCAAGAAGCCCTCCTGTAAAAGAAAGACCAAAGCAAAATTTTGGAAAAGATGAGAAGTTCATACAATTAAGTCTTAATTATTATTTCACCTGCATGCATGATTAAGAACAAAAACAAATGCCTAAACTTGACCTTGACATGACCTAAGCATGGAGAGTTGCAAATGCCTATTTGTTCAAGAAAGGGGTGGAGGTCAGGGTTACTCTCCATGGTCTCAAAATAGCATCTCACTGTTGATTCTCAGATTTTGGACTCTGCTATCTACCCCAACTCAGGCTAAAGTTTTCCATGAATTTTATTTGATATATAAGGTTCAAAACATGCTGTTTAATTGTGTAAAATATACAGACTATTAATTATGTTACACAATATACAGACTTTGGATTAGGTCATTTTGACTGTTTTATTAAGCTTCTGAAAAAAACATGAAAGTGAAAACTTATACCCTGTATTTGCTGCTCAAGATATTCTCTTTAAGTAAAACAATATTTCATAGACATCAAGAATGGGCTTTGAATGAGGAAGACTAGTATCTGAATCCCAATGACCTCTTTACTGATATGGGTGACATGGGTGAAGAACAGAGGTAACGAACTCACCACATGTTTCTCATCTGCAAATTACCACCATAAGAGCAATCTAGAATTAAATGCACATGGCCCACAACAATTATTGTGATATGCATGTATCGCAATAGCCATCAGCATATATTAAATACTTACTTGTGTGTGAAGCCTTCTTCAAAGCATTTATTTTATCTGATTCTGATAATGGACCCATAAGTTAGTATACATTTCGTTCTCATTTGATGGACAGTCAAGTAATATGTTAATGATCATGATGCTACTGAGTGGCAGAGCTGGAATTGGATCTTAGTCTGACTCCAAAATCTGCATTTTTTAGTATTCTACCAAGTACGAACATAATATGTCATAGAAATATAGATGTCATATGTGTGTGCACTATATATTTACACACTTAAAATAGAAACAAAAATTTTTTCTAACAGCCACTAAAATTGAGATTAAATTTTGTTGAATGAATTAACAAAGATGCATTTGCTACCCTAGTGAAATAAACATTCACATTTCTCATTGTGGCAGAGAAAATGTTTTCCAGTTTTCACTTACCTGTTTGTTTCCAGCTATAAAATGGCTGGAAGTGTAGCCACAAAAACTATAGGTCCCAGGAATCCCAGGGCCTATAAATAAAAATGAAAGAGATACACACTATTAGCAAACCACAGAGACCAGGGCTTATGTGAACCAAGAAACAGAGCTGTAATTGCTCAAGGCATCATTGTCTGTGACAGCCTCAACCTACGAAATCCAGGCGTCTACCCACATCAAAATGGACAACTCATGACATATTGCTAGGGTGGAACACCAAACATAAAAGGAGAAGAAAAAGATAACCTGTTCCACTCAAAACATAGGTGAATCTTATATATATATATATATATATATATATATATATATATATATATATATATATATATATATATAAAACCGAGGAGCCAACATTGAGCCCAAACCTGAAGAACACTGGACTGCAATGATAGTAGTCATGGTGCTTACTCTTAGAGGATTAGAGAGCTGCCTCTGGCTGTGGGTGACTTCATTTACTTGACCAGAATAGTGGTTATATGGTTCTCATTTTGTGACACATTATTGAGCGTACATTTACATTTTACATATTTTCTGTAGGCGTGTTTTGGTTAATAATTAAATGCTGTACAAATTGGTATGATAACATAGGACCTGTTGAAAACCATGAAGGAGAAGAAGAAGAAAATGTACTGCATCCTTTCATTTTGTTCCCTTCCAGGTCACTACCCTCAGGTCTCCCAAGCTGAGCAGGGCCCACTGGACAGATATCCCTCTGTAAGTAGATTCCGGGATTTAGTCCATTCTGAGTCTGTTTTGTGTTTTACATGACTGATGTCTTAATGAATGCAGGTGACAAACTATGGTAATGTATGGATGCCTTAATCTGATATTTCATTCATGTAATGTGAAGTGAAACAGAGCATTAACCTATCAGAGGGGGTGTAAATGTTATACCCCATGAACAAACTGATAGACTCTCATCAGGATGTCACTGGGGAATGGGACAGTATAAAGAGAAAGAAATAAGAATCAGAGCTTTCATGATTTCAAGAACATAACTACGTTTGTCATATCTGTGGCTTCAATTTTTATATATCAAAAAGACAGAGTTGAATTCAATGCCCACTATGTTTTTCCCTCAATCTAGAACTCTATGGTCAATTTCACTAGAACAAAATGGAGGGGGCCCCAGTTTCATGCTATGTCTGCACTCTGCAGAGAAATTTTAGGCTGAAACCCGTGTTCTCACACCTTCAGGTGTACACAGCTCTCTGATGGCTTCTCCTAGATGTTGGTGTGGAGGACCGTGGAGAAGAGGATGCTGGCTCTGTCAAAGGTGGATGTCAGAGAGCTCCTGACAGAAACTGACATGACTGACAACAGCTCCAGGCTACAGAAGGCTATGGCCAGAAGATGGGTCACCAACTAGTTTATGGTCATACCTGATGGTTTAAGAAGCTTGGGATTCTGATGGTCTTTTAAAAGCAAAAGTGACATCTGCAACATAGACTCATTTATAGGTTTATCAACAACCATCTTCACATGGAGTTTTTTGTATATTTCTCAGTAATATGAGAATAACCAATTAGATTTAGAAATCATCTACTGGAGCCTAATTTTGGAAGAGAGGAAACAGTGCAGTCCCACCTTCTTTGGAGAATACCCTTCTGCTCCTTGAAAATTAAGCTGGAAAGAAGTTTAGTTTCAGAATTTCTGATTGGGCTGAAAAGTGGAGGCTAGAAGGATGCTCAAAGGGACACTCCTCCCCTCAATTCCCAAGAAACTGGAGTCTTGCCAGAAGCACAGAATAAATATGCTGTGCATCATTCACCCCTGGAAATGCCTTTACAAACAGGATTCAGAAAAGAAAGAAACATGAAGGTGATGCTATAAGACCTGAGAGTTCAAAGGGAGAAGCTGCTCCTCATCCACCATGGGCACACACACTAGGGGAACTCTGTCTCCAGTGTCAAGAAGGTGCCTGAGAGAGAGCAGGTTCCAACCAGATTCCCTTCATCACTGGTCAGTACTCACAACCAGCCCCAAATCTTTTGTGTGTAAACCCCAAAGATTCATTTGATCCTAATGAATAAAACTGAAGACCTTGAAGTTTGGAAGTGACAAAAACAGGAAAGTCAGTTTCTTTGGCAAAGATAATATTAAAATAATAAAGCAAGAGAAGATGGTTACAAACACAGGACTCTCAAAGCACAATATGGGTTTTTATTATGTTGCTACAATATGAAACCAAAAACAAACTTTTCTTTTAGATTTCATATGCTATTCCTTAGTCTTTAAATCTGCAGGCATATTATAATGGCTCCTGGGAACCATACTGCATTGACCTACCTGTAATCTTTCTAGCTACCATGTCAGTTTTCGTCATGACTAATGCTCTCCAAAATCCACTCTGTAGAAACACGTACATCAGAATGAAAATTATTAGAGAGAGGGGCTCACCGCGCCCCACTCTGGACACCAGTGAGGCCATGCCAGTTCATGGGACAACAGCCTGCTCTCCACTCTGGATGAACAGCACTTCCCTAGAGACTCCCTGGCCATAGATATACACGTGGGAGTCTGTGGCCCCTCATCAAACCCCTGTGCCCATTTCAGGACCCAGATCAGGGTAACTCTACAGATGAGCCAACACATTTTTGATTCAGTCAGTCAGTGATTCCAGAATACATATCACTATCCCTGGTGCTTCATGAGCAATTGAGGAAAGAAAACACTAAAAGGGTCAGATCAAGCTGGGTGATTTTACACACATCTTTATTTCTTTTGATGGGTTTAAAAAACAGATTGGGACAGGATTATGTCAAAGGTCAAAGATCCCAATAGCAAGTGCAGAGGACACCTGGTGAAAGGTAGGAACTTTTTCTGGAGCATGAAAAAATCAAGTACATTGGGTTCTCAATTAAAATTAACTTTACGGGATGACATTGTTTAATAAAATTATATAGGTCTCAAGTGTACAGTTCAATAATACATCATCTCTATATTGCATGGTGTGTTCACCACCCAATGTCAAATCTCCTTTAGTTACCATATAATTGACACCATTTACCTATATCTATCACTCTCTCCCCACTTTCCAAGGGGGAAAATTGGTCCTAAGAAAAAACCCCACCATCCAGTTTATAATGAATGCTGTTATTCGTTTGTTTCTTTGTTTCTTGGGGGAGAAAAACAACTTTATTGAGATATGATTTACATGATAAAATTTACCTATTTAAAATATATAATTCAATGTTTTTTGCTATATCCACAGAGTTACTCAACCTTCATCCCAATTCAACTTAGAACTTCCCATCACCTCCAAATAATCTCAATATCCTCTAGCAGTCACTGCCCACTACCTTCTCACTCTACCACCTGGGCAACCACTAACCTATTTTCAGCCTCTGTAAACCACAAAGAACTTTTTGCAAACTGTGGTGAAATACACATAACATAACACTCACCAGTTCAGATTTTTACAAATTGTGGTACAGAACACATACCCTGAAATTTGCAATCTTTACATTTTGGTGTGTCAGTGGTGTGAAGTACATTCACATTGTCATGAAGCAGATCTCCTGAATGTTTTCATCTTGCAAAATGAAAATTCTATACCCAGAAAAGTATCAAGTTTCATTTTAAACACTTTAGGGTGGACAGCTCAGTGACATTCAGGACATTCACATGCTTATGTGACCATCACCACCATTCATCTCCAGAACTTTCTTGCCATTCCAAACTGAAAATGTGTATCCATATATTTGTATCTTTATCCAAACGTTACCATTTCTGAGCCTCTGTTTGTTCATCTGACAAGTATATTGATTAAAACGAAACTCACTGGGTTACAATATGCTTATGTAAATAAAACAGCCAACGTAAAGCCTAACACAGAACCCAGGGTCATGGAATATAAGCCCTCATATGCTACGCATGTGGCCAAACCTTATAGTTTAAAAAATAATTTAGATTTTTCGATTACAGGTGTACAACCTATGGATTAGATATTTGCATACCACAGAAAGTGGTGACCTAGATAAGTCTAGGAACCAACTGACACCATACATAGCTTTACAATGTTATTGACTCTACCCACTATGCTGCAGTATCTGGATGTTGCCATGCCAAAGTGTCCTCTTCTATCAGGTATCAACTGGTGAAAGACTCCCAATTAACACTAATCCATAGCATTAAGAGCACTATGTACAATACATGTACTGCACAATGTCAGATTCTCATATCAAATCTCATAGCTTGACTGAAAAAGAAGAAACCATGAAAACAACATTTCTATACAACAAATGTAAAGGGGGCCTTACTTGAGAAACTGGTCTTCGTTCTAAAGAAGGTGCTTCAATCAGCGTCTCAGACGGAACTAAAATGATATAGAACAACTGTCACTGCACTGCTGGTTCTTATCATGAATCCTTCAAAAAGCTTTCTTCGATGTAAATGAGAAACTATAGTGTATGTAGGGAATGAGTCATCTTACAAGGTGGGAGGAAGATGGCAAAAAATAAAAGCATGGAAGGGAAGGAGATATATGAACTTCTAAAACTTTTCTCTCACTTATGGAAAATTAAATATGTTACAATCATTAAAATTGAAAAAAAAATAATGTTTGAATTCCACAGTACCTTCCCCAGGCTGATCTGCTGGGTGGACCTTTATTTTTCTTCTGGAGGCTACCTTGTGGACAAACTTCCCCCGGTGGACTTTGGTTTCTCCTATGTGAAAATCCATGAAGAAAGATTGTAATAAATGCATTCCCAAAACAGACAGCTTCAGACATCTTGCTGGTAACATACCAGAGAAAAATTAGGAATAATTTAAACTCAGTTCAATCATTTGATCCTGTTACTCACTGATTTCCCAGACATGCCATCTGAGTCAAAGATGGGATTCAGAGAGATCATGAAGTTTAATGTGTACTTAAAACACCTACCAGACTGATCATGTGACACAAACCTCTATTTAGACGAGACCATACGAAAGGCATCAGAGCCTAGTGAGTGAGACCATGGGTGCTGATGTCTGATAATGCAAGTTCGAATTTTACATACAGGTCACAAGAACCTGGGAACATCATGTTGGCTCCTGTCCTCAGCTCTCTCCATTGTCATTCAAGTTTTAATAAAGCCAATGTATAGAATCTTATGAGGCTAAAAATGATCAATATGAGGAAATACTTAGCATAGAGAAATAGTCCTCCCTAAGTGAACTATAAGTATTTAATTGTGTAATATCTGGAAGAATAAGCTGCATACTTAGTGGTGGTTGAATGCAGACAGGAACTGGATTGGGATCACCCCAGGGCAGGAAAGAAATTTGAGTGTTTCTCTTCACACCAGCCCCATGGCGTGAGCAGGGTACAGGCTGAAGTTTATTATGCTTCAGGTAAGACATCCAGAGAGGTTAAGTAAATAGTGCAGGGTCACAATAGTGATTGGAGATTGATCAGGGACCAGAAATGTCCCCCTGCCCCCAAATGACAGAGATCCCAAAACAAATGTGACCTCTAGATCAGGTTCCACACACTTTCTCAAACTCTCCCACCACAGGAGACATAGTGGATGCCCTGGAGTAGGTGTCTGAGGTAAGAACATCAATACAAGACACTGTGAGGGAGTTCCGTGAGAACACGTGAGTGACTCTCCTTCTTGATGATCTTCGCATTATCGCTTGTCTAGAGGTGATATGATTTATAAGTGTCATGTGACAACACCAAATGACCAGTGCTCCTCTTCTTTCCCAGGGTGACTCACAGCCCTGAACATTCAAAACCCACTCACATATGACAGCTGTGCAGGCATCAATTCCCTGTATCTGACAGAACATGCTGTCAGATAACTGACAGAGTAAACAGTTAACATAAAGGAACTGAGGGAGTAACCACATGGGCTAGATCTTTGAGAATTTAATGAATTAAATCTGCACTCTTTCCTGTCTTCCTGACTAGGGATCAGAGCGATTACCTGTTCTGCCTGGAGTGAGGACTGGCAACAAACGGGCGGTGACAGCACACTGTCTGAATGTGTGCATCTTCCCTGCTCATCCCACCCCCACTGAAGTTTAGTTTTTATTCCACAGACTCTTTCTCTGCCTCTAAACTCCAAAGGGTCAGGGGCAGAGATTCATCTCCTCTTGGGAGGACCTTTCAATAGACAAACCCTATGACACCCACCCCAGGTAACTCCCAGAGGATCCCCAAGGCCTCCTCCCCTCTGTTCCCAAATGACCATTCCACCAGCCAGATGGCGAGATCCATTCTCTGCACTTGTCCAGGCAAAACTCAAACAGCCAGCATCTTCTCTACATGAGCACTATAAAAGCCCTACCAGCAAACCCACTTCCTCTCGTAAAATTGCCTGGATCCAAAATTTCTGGTATTGGTCTCAGATTTCGACTCTATTTTCAGAAGAGTTGGGCCTGTGTAACCCACTTCTTTTAACTTTTGCTTTTTGGGTGGCACAAAGACTCTCAATCTGGTGAACAACTCAGGGTGTGTTCATTCTATATCTATTACCTGGAAATGTGTGTACAAGATTGATATTATTTTCATTTTAGTAGTCAATAGAAATCATAGGAGGGCAACTGAGCCTAATGTTTTCTTTATGAAAGAATGTATTGTTTTTTGGCTTCCTTTGTTTTTTTTATTATGCTTTCTAAACACTTTATCCTTTTTAATGCGCACAACGTGATAGCTTCTTCTAAATATAAACACAGGTGTTTCCAATAGTTAATGATTGAATTTCCGCAGTACCTTCCATGGACTGATCTGCTGGGTGGACCTTGATTTTTTTTATGGAGGCATCCTTGTGCACAAACTTCCCCGGGTGAACTTTGGCTTCTCCTATGTGAAAATCCATGAAGAAAGATTGTAATAAATACATTCCCAAAACAGACAGCTTCAGACATCTTGCTGGTAACATACCAGAGAAAAATTAGAAATAATTTAAACTCAGTTCAATCATTTGATCCTGTTACTCACTGATTTCCCAGACATGCCATCTGAGTCAAAGATGGGATTCAGAAAGATCATAGCATTTAGTGTGTTTTTGAAACACCTAGTATATTGCCCCCTAGATGTCTGCAGCACCCTGGCATCCTTACTTTTCTACTTCCCAATCCATAGCCAAATAAGTACACAATTGTCTGACAATGACCACCATATTCAAGGTTTTTCTCTTTTTCATGTCATATAAATGAAAATATCTAAGAGGAAACTTTTGTGTGTCAGTGGATTTTACTATTGAACATTATATGGATTTTTCCTGTGTTGCTTAGTGAAGCTAAAGATTGTTATTTGCATTGTGGTATTTGTACATCGCATTGTAAGTACATGACAGTACATTCACTCTCTCTACATTTACATACAGTGGAGCATTTCCCATGGTGGTACTCAGAATGATGCTGCTATGAGTGATTGTGTACAGGCTTCTAGGGGACATCAGCACCCCTTTCTCATTCTTGTGTTAGTAGAAGTAGGATTGCTGTGACATAGGTACAGATAACTGTAAACATAGTGGAGAACAAGTTTCAAAGTGGTTGTACTCATGTACGTTCCCACAGCAACCTGGGACAGATCCAATTCCTCCACATCCTCACCAGCTCTTGGTAGCATTCATCCTGACAAAGTGCCTATTCTTGGTGGGTGTGGAATGAGATGTTGTAGTTTAATATGCATTTTCCTAATCACTGGTATGGTTGAGTGCATTTTCAGACACTTGTCCTGTTGAACTTGCTTAGTTTTCTTTGATTTATGATGTGTCAAAGTGGAGACCCAACAGATTGTCTCTCTGCAGCCCATACCTTTCTGTAAGGCTCCAAGTTCTCAAAGAGACTATAATCCTGCAAGAGAGAGCCACATCCTGTTCTCAGAGATCCCATATCTCTGTCCCAGAGTCTCCCATGGAACATAGAGAGAATGATGTCTCTGCTTTAAGGGTGTCCCCATATTATCAGGAGAGAATTACCTTTCTATTCTCAAAGGTACCAATATCCCTCAAAGAGCCCCAAAGATTTTTCAATCACTAGGTAATTCAGGTCTCAAACCACAGCCTTCATTATTCTATAATGCTACACCTATCACAATCTCTCAAGTTTACTTCTGTTATTCAAATATCTGCCCCTTTTAGAAGAGATTATTGCAACTGTGAGTTAGGCAAAAAAGCAGTGCTAAGTAGAAAATACATAAAAGACACAGTGCGTAAAATTTGATTGATATATGGCCAATTGTAAACACACATGCCACCACAGTCTTTTGGATGCAGTTGACTTGTTCAACCCTTGAGTGCAGCCTTATTATATGCAAACTTTGGATTCAGTATTAGGCATATCATTTAACTGTATATATTCATTAAACTTTTCAATTGAATAAACAATTACTGACTAGTAGAAAATATTAGAATTCATACCTTTACAAATAACTACTATTAATAGTTAAATAATTTTCCTTAGTTTACTTTTTCTTCCCACGTGTTGCTATTTGTTTTGGGGTAGCTGTCAATGTTTGGACCAAGCACCCCATGGGAATAAAGCACAACAGGGAGCAGGTCCTGCTGAACACTGAGGCTCCCTATAGCTCTTCTGTACAAAGAATGGCAAGAGAGTGACATATGAGGCTTGTAACTAAGTAGTACCTTGAGTTCTTTATGTCGTCCTTTGGATGTGTACCTCATGGGCCTTCAGTATTTTTAGGGCACATACTCATAATGCCTAGTAATACCATTAAGAATCTTCCTTATTTTCATCAGATCTGAGATATATGCTAAGGAGTGACTGAGGACTGACAAGGTTTCTTCATATATCCCAAGTGACACTCACCAAATCTCAGGATTTGTGAATTGACAAAAAGCACTTGAGATTCCTATGTGCTTGTGTCACTAATGACTATGACAAAATCTGTGACATGTTGTATGAAATATAGCCCTAGGAGATGTGACCACTAAGCTACTTTATCATGTGAACAGTGTTTAGGTTCTCTATAGACTCTAGAAGTCTCAGACACATGTGCCGATGCTGGAAATCCCCTGCATGGCAAATAAGATCCTATGGCTAAGAATATGAGTGAGTCGGTTGTCCAGAGCACTAGCATTGGGAACCCATGCATTGCACTGTCGTGGCTATTCTACTTAGAGGCCCATGAAGTTGAGCATATTCTCCTCTGTGCCTCTCTTTTCCCACCAGGGAATGGAGATAGTCATAAAAAACAGACATACATTCTTTCAGAAGTGTTGAAGTATTTAATGTATTAGATAGTGTGGTATAAATACTAAGAAAAGTTAATTATTGGTGAAATGTATAAACTTAGATCTCACAACTTTAAAAGATTCAGAAGTGCACTCCAGAGCAGGAAGTCCAAATTCCTAGGCCATTTTTCTATCTATGACAGACATCTGTTTGATCTAAAAACAATCACTTTCATCTACTCCATTTTAAAAAAATCAAATAAAGGTGTCAAAAACGCTATTGGTGACTGCCTGAGTCCACCCTGTGAGGTCACCCCACATGTAACTGGAGAATTTTTCTCTATTAAGATCCAGTTTCCTAACTCATGTTCAAGAGCTACATGTGCAAATAAGATGAATACCAGCTTTCCAAATAAGGGGCATTATCTATTAAAATGTCCTGTATTCTCAAAACTGTGAACCAATATCATGTCATGTATATTTCTCCTCATAAATACAAACACCTCAAACACAAAGCAGGTCCCTCATAGAAAGAGCTCTAGTAGAAGGGTCAGATCTGAATCAGTCATGTGTTACAATAAAACTTCATTAACTGAGACACCCTTTTTATCAAAACTGCAATTCTATATAAAAAAATTAGATAATTATCTATTTACATGATTTTTCCCCTTACATGTGTACATTTTTCTCTATATGGAATGAACTTTCTACATACTTGATTATCGATTAGCTCCCATCAGTTCATTAATCTATTTCTCCAGCTATTATTGTATGTTGAAAGACTGGTTATTAATTGGATACTTAAGTGTAAAAAGAAAAAAACACTACATTTTCAACATTCTCACCTCTGGTGAGGTGAATAGGTTGCATGACAATATAAAATTATTATCTCTGTAAAATCAGAAATTTTGACAACACTACCAATATAAAAGTAAATGTGTTTTTCACTTCATAAAACTGAAATCTAGAAACACATTTTATAATAGGATTTGGAAGACTAGAAATGTGAGTGGAAGCAATGTTCCTCAAATGTAAGGAATTCAATAAATACTTCTGGAGGAAAGAGAGAGAAGACATACTAAAAACAATATTCGGTTCCCTTCATTGTGTGAAATGCCTCCATACACATCTCCACAGTTTTGGAGTCACTTCAAAGTTCTGAAATTAATAATTTTCATGAGTTTTGACAAGGTAAAAATGTCATTGAACAGACATTACATATTTCCCAATAAATATCTATACGGGAGGTGAGGGTGCTTAAAGTAATAGAAAATGATATATTTATAACTTTATACAACAAGTGCTAGGAAGAAAGTTAAAATAACAAGAAAATATTTTGAGAAATAGGAACTAGCCCATTTGAAGGAACAGCATTCAAAGGGCCAAAGTGGACATACCGCTGCAACAGGAATGAAAGTTCCCCATCTGAAGAGCAAAATCAAGAATCTATCTCCCTGCTATGCACTTACACGCACTCAGCATAGGGAGTGGCAGTTAGGACCAGGAACAAGATACATATCAGCACAGAGCCATTGTGACAGAGTATGACACTTCTTTCAGAGTGACCTCACAATCCACACTGTAGGGTCAAGCTGCTGGTTTACAGAGTGAATGTTTCATTTTAAACACTGACTCTCAGGTTCACATATTATTATTCTCTGTCTTTGTTTGAATAAAAGATCTATAGGGCAAGATGACCTACCTCTAAATACAGTCCATAGTGAGAATGTCAAGTGCCAGGGGCCAGCCCCAGGTCCAGAATCCGGGACCCGAGGGGTGTCTGCAGAGTCGGTGAAGGAAGTGACAGTACTCAGGAAGGATGCATCAGGATCTCTCCTTATTGTCTTAACAGCTGCATTTTTATACTCCAAGGTCACATAAGCAAGCCCGCAGTTTCTTGGCTCCAACAGACCTCTCTAATCAAATCATTACAGATTTACAGCTTCACCAGTCTTCTGAGGTCAGCCTGTCCTTTGCCTGGATTTCTCAGAATTCAACTAGGCTACTCCCTCATATTATTTCTTACCGTAGATTGTGGCTATCGTTTCCTGACCATATTGTCTGCTAAGTTGGTGCCCACATTGCAATCTTGCTTTTCTCAGTACTTAAACTATTTTTATTCTATTTATTAATAATATCTATCTTATATTTCTATTAATTACTAATCTTACCAACTATAATATTTGTCTGGACGACAACACTTATTTCTAGGATTCTTATATAATTCCCATAGCAACCTTTCATTATTGTAATAATCTGAAATTACATCTGTAAATTTATAATACCTATAAAAAGCACATAGCTGTTTATGTAAAGCTCTAAGTCCTACTTCTCCTATGCATGGAGGTCTCTGCCTAATTAACTGTTCCCATGGATTCAAGCCAGAGGCATCTACTTTCTTTCCTCCTACAACTACTCACTTTCTATCATCCTCAGAGTACACTCCTGTGAAGGGTAACAAACTATGTCAAAACAATTTCCCATTAGTCATTCTCCATGGACCATAAGCTGTCCTTCTCGGTACATGGACTGTTACAGGCTTCCGAGTAGGTCTAAGATGTTCTGATGTTCCCACCCTGCTTCTCAGAGGCAATGCATAAGGCTTTCTTGATAAATTTTCATATAAGCCAGGGCATGGGCTCCTCTTCTGGCTCTAATGTATTTGCTTCCTCCAGACCCCCCATATCCCCATCACCGATCTGCATATGAGGCTGTATTAAGTATCCCACACATAACACACACGCTAACACACTCACACCGAGGGAGCCACAAAGAACCCATCTGGGGCAGCCTAAGCCTTGTAAAGGTGCCATACTGTATGCTGTGACCTTGTTAGACAGCTACATTAGATGCGGATCCTGCAGTCAAGGTAAAAGGATCAAAGTAAACTCATGGAATAAAATCGAGCTTCTGTTATTAATTTGAAGTACCATCATCACACATTCCTGCCATTTCTGTGCCACAAAACATTTCATGAACAAATAAAATCAAATGTGTACTACAGTGAACAAATTAAAACAAAAAGGATTAAATTTTTTTCAGTTTCAAAACACATTTCTAAGATAATTTTCCACTATGTAAGTTCTCCCCTCCTCTACATATACAGGTGTCCCCACTATGTGAAAGTAGAGCATTCCTAGGAAACCTTCCCAAAGCCAAGACAACGTAAAGCAAAGAAGCAATTACTTGAGGACACACCTTGCTAACAGATACACAGACTCCACAGAGATAAAGCACAGATGCTCTCACACACAGGTCCAAGTTAGGCCAGATAGATGTTGAGATGTGAGTGTGGTTCTGGAGAGGGAGCTTGTCGGAGCAACTCTTGCTGCTCAGGGTGCCATTGCCTCTGGAGCCAGCCCTGCAAAACACACACTGAACACTGCTAGAGCTTTCACCTTTCTTTAAAAGTCAAAAATCCTCTCTGGATTTCATTTGCTCAAAGAGGTACCAATGTAGGTCTTTTGTAAAAACAAAGGGTCTTAAAGCAAACTTTTCAGTACTGGAGAATGCCTGTATTGACATATGATTAACGATTTTATAAATGGATAATTTCAAGTAATCCCTCAAATATAGACTTAAAATGTGGGCCCTTATTTATTTCTCAACACTAACACACATTATTATGATCTCTTTATGAAAAAATTAAAAGCCTATAGAAAGGAATGTGACCAGTTTCCAAAGATGCGTGTTTTCCAATACTTTCGCCTTAACACACACACATACACACAAGAGAAATCTACAAAAATTACCACACCTTGGGTGCACCTCCTAGGAGGACAGTGCTGAAAAGTGAAAAGTGGGAATCATGACAAATCCAGCCCAGGATCCTCATGCTCCTTCCGCCCCAGCAAGCTTTGTGACGAGTGAGGGCAGATTGAAAACTGTGGGAAAGAGAAGAGAGAAACTTGCAAAGGGCACTAGATCCATCTTAAACTACTGCCAAGAAGCCAGAGCTACAGAGTCAGAATATACCAAAACACCTGCCAAGACAATAAGAGCACGGAAAGTAGAGAAGTTCCTTTACTGCACGTGTGGTTTAAAGCAAATAAGAGTTAAGGAGCAGAGTGGTGTCGGTGAAAATTGTGGAGTGGGGAAAACTAAGGGGCCTCCCACCACAAAGCAATGAATAGACTCAAAATGGTCAGAGTCAAATATTTTAGAACTCCTGAAGTTAACCAAATGTTCACAGCAACTAAACTTATCAAGAAACAAAAGATGAATCTTGTTGAGTTTGGTCGTGTCATCACTTGGGCCCTTCCCCTGCTTACCAACTCAGTGGTGCCTTGAAGAAAGCTGAGCACACTCTGGAACAGGTAACTACTACAGAGAAAACAGAAAGGATCCAATTTTCTATGAATTGTGGTTGTGTGTGCTGACCTGGACTGTCTGGTAATGACCTGAAGGAGTTGCCTTTCTTCACCTCCCCTGGACTTTTACCCATAGCATCTAAGGGCAAAACCATATATTGCCAGGAAACTAAAGGAGTAACAGTTAAGGTAAACAAAATAGTTACCCAAAGCCTTTGGAGGAAAGAAAGCTATACAGCAATTCAAGAAACAGTTCAAGAAAGGTCACTGAATTTCAGTAGGGATGGCAAGCTCATTGGAGTATAATTTTTTCTCAGCCCCATGTCCTGCTCTGCATTCTGCACATGAATTAAAAACTAAAAGCCAAAATTCACAATGAAACCTGAAATCTCACAGCCACATGAGGGAGCAGACCAGCCTCAGATCTCTCAAAGCACCAATTTGAGATGATTATCATTAATTGATCTGTCTCCAGAATCTACAGAAGACCCCACACGTTTGGATGTCTGTTTTGACCTGACTTGGAGCTTGCCCAGGACAAAAAGCTTGTTCCTGGGAACGTATGTCAAAAAATAACAAGCATTTGTGTTACTCCACAGTGACCTGAGGTGATGGATAGGAGCTGGAGCAAACAATAGACTAAAAAAGGAAAATTCTTAAACACGAATGAGAAATTCACCAGGCTTAGAAACTCTGTTGTACCCCTAGATATTTAGGTCGCGTACAAAAGTAGGGCAGGGCACACACCCTGGGCTTCCAGATGCTTAGGAAAGTCCTGGGAAGGTCCTGACGTCTCACCTCTGGCTGAACTTGATGCTCCACACAAGCAGAATGTTAAGGCTCTGGTGAAGTGTTTGGGTAACTGAGCAGAGACTACAGTATCTGGACATGACACAGATGACAGAGGTGAGAGTCTCATTGAGAAAAGTCCGTAACAGGCAAATGACAGCAACAAGTGCTGGTTGGGAGAGATTCTGAATACAGGCATCTTCGGTCAATTGGATCCAAGTAGCATTTAAGGAAGACTTCATAAAACAACAGCAGAATACATATTCCTCTCAAATTTTCATAGAATAGTCGTCAAGACAGACCACGTGCTAGGTCATAAAACATACCTCAACACATTTAACAGAATAGAATGGGCTCAGACTACTATTGTGCTAGAAATCAACTACACAAAGACAGCTGGAAATGTCCAAATATTTGGAGATTTAACAACAGATTTCTCCAGAACACAGAGGTCAGAAGAAATTTTGAAATATTTTTAACTAACAGAATGTAAATTACAACTAATTCAAATGTGCGGCATTCAGTGATTGAGCTTAGAGGGAAATTTATAGGATTGAATACAATACTGTGGAAAGTAAAGAAGATCACTTACCCCCACCCCCAACATACAGCACCTGATTCTTGGCTCCAAATCCTCCGTGTATTCAGTTTAGGGATTTTGAGGTGATCAAGGGAAAATGTACCACCACACCACAAGGTGGCAGTAACAGCTGTCTTATTTGAGGAGCGCTTTGACAGTTTTGCACACAGAGAACTTGCAGCCGAAGCCTTCAGAGATAACAGGATGGGGTCCTCATCCAGAAAGGGAAGAGGGCAGAGAGGTCCAGGGGAAAAAGGGAATCAGTCAGGGGACTGAGGGGTCTAGTGATTTTGCTCAGCAGCATGCTGAGGGGTCTCTGGGTCAGAGGACCAGAAGGGCAGCAGTGGGTTGAGTGTGCTCACAGCCCCAAGGTCTGTCTCATGAAAGTCCAGGAGATGGTAATGCAGATTTCAATTATTCAAAGCAGGTAGGCTTTAATTGGCTAAGGTATGCTTATTTCAGCATTTGGATGTGGAAGACTGATTTTGATGCTGCTGGTTTTGAGCAAATGGCCTGGCCTGCTGTGCATTAATCAATTCCAGGCCAGGATTCGGAGCATCTTAGGTTCATTTAAATAAAACTCTGCTCAAATTTATTAAAATTAATTAATTAACTAATAATGTGTTCATATCTAGTCTAATGTATTTGCTCTTTCTCCAGAGTCCTCGTCACTGGTTGGGACTTCCTTGCAGCAAGAAGGAAATTTAACTTTGGCTGCTTACCACATAAGGCGATATATATATGACACATTAATGAATTATATATTTGAAACCTATATTATTTTATTAACCAATGTCACCCGAGATAAATTAAATACATTAAAATATATATTTGGAAAGGAAATGCAACCCAGATCTGAGTCAGGAAAATAGCCCAAAACATGACCAGCCAGCTTCCTAATCATTTTCATTCAAACGAAGCTCCCTGAGGCCCCCTGGGCAAACCAGCACCTGGCCAATCCTCCACACACACATTTTCAGTGTCAGCTATGTTGACCTGAGTCTTCCCAATGATCAGGGGACAACATCAGTAACCAGTAGTCTGTTCAACACTCAAACTGTGTCAGAACCTAGGATATTTCAAACAAATGGCCACATGCCGGCTCTGCCAAGAATCAGCAGCTCCTTGGCTGACCAGCCTGGGTAGGCAGTTAAGGCAGCAACCAGGGTAGCAGTATCTGGGCTAGAGTTTTGGCAGTTTAATGAATTAAGTCCACCGCTCCTGACACATGTTTGACCTGTGATCTGAGTTATTGTCCTGAGCCTTGACTGAGACCTGAGGAACCTCGGCAATAGCTGTACTCCCATTTGACCTTTCAATGCATTTTTCATTTTATCATTGTAGCAATACTGATGACTAAGTGGCAGCAGAAAGGAATGGCAACAGTAAATAAAGAATAATCACGTAATTATAAGTCCTCAAAAAATGCCCATTACAGTGCCTGTGCTGCATAAATGTTCAAATTGTAAATACAGAAGGGTATACAGAAAATTAAGTTATTACTTCTAGAGACAGAAATGGAAGGTGATAGGACAGGAAAGGAAGAAACATGTCTTCACCAGCTTGAGCACCTAGAAAAAAAGTCCCACCATCTTAATGGCTTAAACAACAAACATTTGTCAGGGTTTTGATGGTTGGGAGTTTGTGAGGAAAGTGCCGACAGGGCCCTGTCCCTGGCGATGACCCTCTTCCTGGTTAGAGAGCCCTCTCCCCGCTGTGTCCACCCTTAGCAGACAAAAAGCTTGCTGGCTCTCTGGCCTCTTATAAAGGCCCTGACCTCATCCATGAGGACTCCACCCTCATGATCTCATTGCCTCCCCAGGGCCCTTCTTCCAAATACCATCACACTGGGCTTGGGGTTTCAGTATAGGTGTGTTGGGGCCACAAATGTTCAGCCCATTGCAAACTTAGGCTTCAACATCCATTCTTTTGTGCCTTTTGAATTTTCTTTAAGAGCATTAATTCTGTTTCTATTAATTAAGCAAAAACATAGAGACCAAAAACTTTCCCTGCAAAATAGTGACACAAGACAACCACATTATTTTTCTGGTGGTCATGGGTTGGGATTCAGATGAGACACAATTAGGGGTGGTTCATTTCTGCTCCATGATGTTGGTTCTTTGCAGAGAAGCCACACTGACTAGTCTGACAGGACAACCAGGGTTGGGATCCTCTGGAGGTGACTTCCTCTCTTGTCTGCACATGAAGCTACATGTCACTGGGGCCCTACAAGAGACATCCTCATGCAGCCTGGGCATCCCTCAGCAGGGAGGTGTTAGGTGTTCAAAACTCTTGTTGGCTGTGGGTTCCACAGGGTAATAACCCAGAAGATCAAGCAGAGGTACATGGCCTTTTCAAACATAACCTTGGACAAGACACAAAGTAGTTTCCAGGATATCTCTTGATGACAAGGCAGTCTAGTATCTGCTCTGGTGTCAAGAGGTGGGGTCAAGTCATCACCTCTCAATGGGAAAAATGTTCAGAAAATGGGAATGAAGTCTTCAAACCAACACATGCATATTTCACTGTAAGAATACTGAGTCGCATGGCTCCAACTCCAAAATGTGTGACATAGGAGATGCTGCCTAAGGCATAGGCCAAGGTAACGTCAATTTGGGTTTGACAGCTGCCTTGGTCAACATGAGCGACTTGAGAAGTAAACACAAACAGGGTAACTTGAGAACAGTTTTTAATAAAAAAAAAATAATGTCTAACATAAATATGGCTCTAAACTGGAAGCTTTGCTCCTATTCCATGTCAAAGTACGTGATTTATATGCCACGACAGCTTCCTGTACTTCTTTTTCAGAGAAATTCACAGACTCTTAACTACTAATGAACTTGTACAATTTGTACAATGATCACTTTCCCTTCTGGTCTTGAACTCAGGAGGACAGACATCAAGACTCCTTGGTACTCACCAGTTCTCTACTCAATGATCCACACACAGAAGGAGCCCCATAGATGGTAACATCTCTCTCTTTCCTGCTGTTCCTAATTTCTACCAACTGCATGTTGTGAGGATAGTCAAGCAGCCCTATGGAGAGAAGCACATGGCAAGAAACCCAGGCCTCAAGAAGGAAAAACAATGGCATAAATGATAGAGACTCTGTTCATCCTTCTAACACCAAATCAAAGTTGTGATGGAAACAAGGAGCAAACAGCAAAGGAAAATCACCTGGGATCTAGATGAACAAGTCATACAACTAGGGAGAAATCCAAGAAATCACCCTGCAATGGCAGAAAGTAGGATAGGGGAAGGACACGGGGCTGCCTAGTCTCGAGCAGCTGAGTGAGACAGAGGCTGTGGCAGTGGCAGTGGCAGATGACACTTAAAGAGGTCACATCTGTGAGCGAATTTTCACAGTGACAGACCTACTCACTCTGAGCACCAGTGCCAGTTCAGCTGCTTGCATGGAGCACCAGGGACTTACAGGGAGACATTGTTGGAGTGAGGGCCGAGGTGAGACTTGTCTGTATAGAAGTACCGTAGGTATCCATTGTTCCTTTGTTGAGCCCTTCCCACTCCCAGTTCGAAGACACAGCACTGCCATAGCCAAGATATCATCAAACTGAATAACAGATGTCACTTTCCCAGAGTATCTCCTGAACTCTGCCTCCCCCAACTTGGAGCCCCACCCAAGCCACATCCAGGTATATCCTCAGTGAGTCAGGTCCTTCTTGTTGAGCAGTGCCTAGACTCACACTGGAGGCAGCTGGCCTCGGTTATTGCTGCAGCCTTTTGTGGCAACCATAAGTACAGCATCTATGGATTGCTTGCTGAATCTTAACCGGTAGACCAGAGGGGCACAGGTTGGGGCTAAACTTGACCTGCAACTGACCCCCTCTCAGGACTGTGCCACTGGACACCTACTTCATCTAATTTGGACAACATTGCTGTCCAAGAGCCAAGTCTCCCTGATGTTTTCTCTCTTTTGAGTTTACTGAGTCTGATATCAGTCAATCGCCAATAAGACTTTAGGGGAGCCTTCCCTCCACTTGAGCTAAACTACAGCCCTTCGAAAGGGATAAAGTTGTTTTTTAAAACAGCATTCTATATAGATGACCTCATTTAATGATTTCTGCCCAGTGAAGTAAATAAACACTCTCTCTTAATGATAAGAAAGTGGAGACACAGAGATGGCAAGTGACTTGCCTACAGTCATGGAGCTCATCAGTGGTACAGCTTGGGTATCTGTCTCCAGAATCCTGTTCTTTGTTCCTCTGCAGCCCAAATCAGTGGACCCATGTGTGGTCGTGCACTATGCTGAGGTGTGGAGTGGGAAAAGGGCTCACCTTAGGAAACAGACAGTCATGAGTCCATCTTGTGGCCCTGCTATTTAATAGCTGCATGAAGCATTCTGGCTTCAGTTTCCTCATGTATCAGATGACCAGGGCATCATGTCTTGTGCAGCAGGGCTGTTATACTGCCAGGAAGGCATTCATTGGCATTTAAGGAGAGACCTGACACTGTGCTTGGCTCATACAGTT
Source organism: Cynopterus sphinx (assembly GCA_030015415.1). NCBI lineage: Eukaryota > Metazoa > Chordata > Mammalia > Chiroptera > Pteropodidae > Cynopterus > Cynopterus sphinx. Next base: position 33,710,769 of record CM057390.1, on the reverse strand, counting down.
AGAAGTGAGATTGACTCAATCTCAGGACATTTTGCTGCCCTTTTTGGTCCCATCTGAACTGGCAGGTGCTCTCAGTGTGAGGTATCTCTCTTTCTAGGTAAACCCTGAGCTGGGAGTGCTATGGCCGTAGGGGTAGTGCTCTCAACAGGGAAGAGGTATTCATGGGGTCCAGAGCTGTAAACTTCTGAGTGGGATTCAGAAGGGCTGAGTCTTTGCTGGCTGCATGGACATTCTGGGTGGGCCATCTGGATCTTCCTTCTGGGTCTGGTTTCTCATTATTCTCCTGGTGGTAATCCCTCAGCCTAAAGATGTCAGAAGCCATTGTTAGCCTCTGGCCCTGTCACTTAGTTGCTAGGAGACCCTGATGAGGCACCAAAGTGTGCTGAACTCCAGCAGAAGCACTGTGTTTTTCTTTCTTTTAATGTTACAAGAAGATAGGAGATGAATACATTTTTGTGTGTTTTTGTTTGTTCGTTTGTTTTGCAAAATCTTGATGTAACTTGGATCATGGGTATTTATTAAGGACTCATTTAAGAATTAAGTAATTGAGGTCCTAAGAGTTTAAGAGATTTAGTGATACTTAGCCACTTACTGAATTCTTTTTTAATTATTATTATTGTTTAGTAAATTATGTTTAATTCATAAATTAGAATTATAGCAACTACCATTTATCAAACCCTGCTCTGCGTACTTTAGTTTATCTCATTTAAACCACAAATAAATCTTTTTATAGAGTGCATACAGACCACAACTCCTCTTTAGTGCTGAGGAAAAGACGTTAAGAAAGAGGACCAAGGCCACACAGCTGAAAAGCAGCAAAACAGAATATTTTAGTGAGCTCCATCCATTTCCAGTTGGATAATGGGAGCCATTCAGGCATCTTTTAACTTACTCATAAAACTAGCTCGAACAAATCATACAAGGCATATTCTCCAACAACAACACTTTGAAACTGGTGATCAACTGCAAAAAGAAAGTGGGGAAAATGACAAAAATGTGGCTAATTAAAAATTTTCTGCTAAAGAATGACTGGATCAAAGAAAAAGTGCAAGGAGAGATCAAGAGATATATAGATACAAATGAGAATCAAAATACAATATATCAAAACTTTTGGGATACAGAAAATGCAATATAGAGAAAAGTTTATATCGTTACAGGCCTACCTCAAGAAAAAAGAAATTTTTCAAAAAAACAACCTGAAATTACATTTTAAAGAACTAGAAAAGAAGAATAAATGAAGCCCAAAGTCAACAGAAAGAAAGAAATTATAAAAATGAGAGCAAAATAAAATTAAATTAAGAAAAAAAATAGAATAAAAAATTAATGCAACAAAGAGTGGTTCTTTGAAAAGAGCAATAAAATTGACAAATTGCTGGCTAGATTCACTTAGGAAAAAAATTAAAAAGAGGAGAGGGGGAAGATGGCAGACTAGGTAAAAGCAGGGTTTGTCTCCTCCCAGGACTGCATTGAAATTACAACCAAATTCTAAAATAATTAACGTGGAGAGTCACCTGAAGTTTAGCTGATCATGACACCTATATCTAATAATATAAAGAAGCCACATCGAAGCCAGTGATAGGTACTGTGAACACAATTATCTCAACCAAAAAAAAAGCCTTCACCACGACAGATTGTATTAAATTCATCAAAAATCAATGATAAAAATAGAATTCTCAAAGCATCCAGGGAGAAGAAAGTGGTAACATAAAGGTAAACCCATTAGTTACCATTGGACTTCTCCACAAAAACCTTATAAGCCAGGGAGGAATGGAATCAAATATTTAAACTTTTAAGTGAAAAGAACTACCAGCCCAGAATAGTGTATTCAGCTAAGCTCTCCTTTAGATATGAAGAAGAAATTAACACCTTTCCAGACACACAAAAATTGAGGGAATCCTCCACTACAAGACCTGCACTACAGGAAATACTGAAAGAGGTCAGTTTACCTAAAACAAAATAACAACAAAACTACATAATTAGGAGTAAAGTGACAATCACGCAAATAGCAGAGGAGTGTAACCCTTACTAAGAACAGGGCATTATAGCTTAAGTAATAAGAAGTGAATTGTAATAACAAGATAGTAATGAATGTTCAGCATACATAGGGACAAATTGAGAAACATTGACTAAAAAGGGGGAATTCAAAGAACCAAATTAGAAAAAAGGAATGGAGATAAGGCATGTGCAGAAGAAAATGCATGACTGTATATATATCTCCTTTTCATATTTGTAATGGTAACCACACAGGATAGACTCAGAACTAAAGTATATAACATTAAACAAGAAAAATCAGAGGGAAAACCCACAGAAGCCAACCAAAACAAACAATCAAAAAAAAAAAAAAAAAAAAAACAGAAACACAAGGATAAGAAATCGATAGAAACATTAGAAACACTGAGCTAACAGAAAGCAAAAGATAAAATGGCTGTAAGAAGACATCATATCTCAATAATCACCCTAAATGTAAATGGACTGAGTTCACCAATAAAAAGGCACAGAGTTGCAGAATGGATCACAAAACAAAACCCAACTATATGCTGCCTCCAGGAGACACAACTCAGCTCCAAAGACAAATACAGACTCAAAGTAAAAGGGTGGAAATTGATATTTCAAGCAAATGACATTCAGAGAAAAGCAGGAGTAGTGGTGCTAATATTAAATGAAATAGACTCCAAAATAAAAAAAAAGGTAAAGAAAGATCCTGAGGGACACTCCATAATGATAAAAGGAATCATGCACCAAGAAGACATAACACTTATTAATATCTATACTCTCAGTCAGGGAGCCCTGAAATACGTAAAGCAATTACTAACAGAATAAAGGGAGAAACAGACCAGAACACTATTGTATGAGGGGGTCTAAATAACCCGCTGTTGGATATGGACAGATCATCCAAACAGGAAATCAATAAGGAAATAACATGCCAAAATGACACATTAGACCAACTGGACATAATTAATATTTACAGAGCCTTCCATCACAATACAGCTGTTTATGCATTCTTCTCTAGTGCACATGGAACATTCTCAGGAATCAGCCACATACTGGGACACAGAGATAGCCTAAACAAATATAAGAGGGTAGAAATCATACTAACCATATTCTCCTATCATAATGCTTTGAAACTAGATATCAACAGAAAAAGAAAGCAGGAAGAACCACAAATACATGGAGATTAAACAACATGCTACTGAAAATAACTGGGTCAGAGAAGAAATAAAAAGAGAGATCAAGTAATACATAGAAACTAAAGATAATGATAACACAACATATTAAAATTTTGGAACATGGCAAAAGTGGTCATAAGAGGAAAGTTCATATTATTACAGGCCTACCTCCAAAAACAAGAACGAGCCCAATAACAACCTAACGCTTCATCTTAAAAAACTAGAAGAGGAAGAACAAATGAAGCCTAAAGTCAGCAAAAGGAAAGAAATCATCAAAATTAGAGCAGAAATAAATGAAATTGAAAACAACAACAACAACAAAACAATAGAAAAAATAAATGCAGCAAAGAGGTGGTTCTCTGACAAGGTTAATAAAATTGACAAACCCCTGGCTAGACTCACTAAAGAAAAAGAGAAAGAACACAAATACACAAAATCAGGAATAAAAGAGGGGAAATTATGACAGACACTGAAGAAATACAAAGGATCACACAAGAATACTATGAAAAAGTATACAACATCAAATGTAATAACCTAGAAGAGATGGACCAGTACTTAGAAAACTAAATACCATCTTTCTAGACTGAATCAAGATGAAATAGAAAATCTAAAGAGACGATTCAGCAGTATGGAAATTGAAACAATCATCTAAAACCTACCAAAAAGTAGAAGTCCAGGACTGGATGGCTTTACCAGTGAATTCTACCTAACCTTCAAAGAAGATTTAATACCTATTCTCCTTAAACCCTTCCAAAAAATCGAAGAGGAGGCAATACTTCCCAACTCATTTTATGAGGCCAATATTACCCTGATACCAAAACCCAGTAAGAATAACAAACAAAAAAAAAAACTACAGACCAATATCTCTCATGAGCACAGATGCAAAAATCCTAAATAAGATACTAGAGAACCGAATACAGCAACATATTAAAAATATTATATACCACGATCAAGTGGGCTTTATCCTAGGAGCACAGGAATGATTCTACATATGCAAATCAATTAATGTCATACACCACATAAACAAATTAAAAAATAAGAATCATACGATCATATCAATAGATTTAAAAAAGCCCTTTGACAGGATACAGCATTTATTTATGGTTAAAACACTTAACAAAATCAGTATAGAAGGAAAGTAACTTAACACAATAAAGGTCATCTATGACAAATTCTCAGCAAACATTATAGTTAATGGTGAAAAACTAAAAACCTTCCCTCTAAGATCAGGAACAAGGCAAGGCTGTTCACTATTGCCACTATATTTAATATAACACTGGAGGTCCTAGTGAGTGCAATCAGACAACAAAACGATATAAAATACATCCAAGTAGGAAACGAAGAAGTCAAACTGTCACTATTTGTGGATAACATGATTCTTTATATAGAAAACTCTAAATATTCCACAAGAGCACTTCTAGAAACAATAAGCAAATACAGTAAAATTTCTGGATGCAAAATCAACATTCAAAAATCCATAGCGTTCCTATACTCTAAAAACAAAGTGTCAAAAAAAGAAGTAAAAAAATAATAATTTCTTTCGCAAGTGCAACAAAAAGAATAAAATACCTAGAAATAAATTGAATGAAACATGTGAAGGACCTATATAATGAAAACTACAAGACCCTATTTTTAAAAAATTGAAAAAGGTCAAAGAAATGGAAAGATATTTCATATTGTTGGACTGGAAGAATCAACATAGTTAAAATGACCATATTGCCTAAAGCATTAAACAGATTTAATGCAATCCCCGTCAAAATTCCAACAGCATTTTTTAAAAAGATAGAACAAAAAAAATCATCAAATTTGTATATAAGCACAAAGACCCTAAATTGCCAAAACCATCCTGAGAGAAAAGAATGAGGTTAGAGGCATCACTCTGTCTGACTTCAAATTATACTCCTAAGTGACAATAATCAAAACAGCATGGTATTGGCAGGAAAACAGACACATGGACCAGTGGAATAGAATCAAGAGTCTAGAAGTAAACCCATATTTATATGGGCAAATAATTTTCAACAAAAGCCAAAACATACAGTGCAGAAAAGAAAGCCTCTCCAATAAATAGTGCTGGGAAAACTTGAAAGCCACCTGCAAAAGAATGAAACTAGACTGTTGTCTATCACCACACCCCCAAATTAACTCAAAATGGATTAAGGACTTGAATATAAGACCTGAAACAATAAAAGGCCTAGAAGAAAACATAGCAACAATCTCAAGGACTTTGGACTTAAAGAGGATTTTATGAATTTGACCTCAAAGGCAAGGAAAGTAAAAGCTGAAATAAATGAATGGAGCTACATCAAATTAAAAAGCTGCTGCTCATCAAAGGAAATCATCAACAAGGTAAACAGACAACCATCAGAATGGAAAAATATATTTGCAAGCAATGCATCCAATAAGGGCCTAATAGCCAAAATATACAAAGAACTCATACAACTCAATAACATCTAAAAAAATCAAATGATCTAATCAAAAAATAGGCAGAGGATCCAAATAGACATTTCTTCCAGAGTACATACAAATGGCCAACAAATATATGAAAACATGCTCAACATTGCTAGCTATTAAGGAAAACAAGACAAAACAAAACCACAATGAGGTGCCATCTCACACCTGTTAGAATAGCTATAATCAACAGGACAAGTAATAACAAATGCTGGAGAGGATACAGAGAAAAAGAAACTCTCATACACTGTTAGTGTGACTGCAAATTGGTACAACCACTTTAGAAAACAGTATGGAGGTTCCTCAAAAAAATAAAAATTGATCTGCCATAGATCCAGCAATCTCTCTACTGGGTATTTACCCTAACGACTTGACAATTCATATCCATAAAGATATTTGCACACCGATGTTCATAGCAGCATTATTCAAAGTGGCTAGGACATGGAAGCAACCAAAGTGTCCTACGATAGATGATTGGCTAAGGAAGCTGTGATACATGTATACAATGGAATATTCTTCACCCATAAGAAGAGATGAAATACAACCATTTGCGCAACATGAATGGAATTCAAGATAATCATGCTAAGTGAAATAAGCCAGACAGAAAAAGTTGAAAATTATTATATCACTTACATGTGGCATGTAAACCTAAAAACAACAAAGGAAGACCACAAACAAACAGAAGACTCATGGACAATGACTATAGGGGTTACCAGAGGGTAGGTGGTGGAGGAGGATAGGGGTGGTAGATGGAGTAAAGGGAGTCAAATATAGGAGGTTAGGGGGAGGGTGAAGTAGGTAAAGGTGATCAAATATGTGATAGCTGAAAGGAACTGGACTTTGGGTGGTAAACACACAATAGAATATACAGATGTCAAATTATAATGTACACCCGAAAATTATTTAATTGTATTAACCATTGTTACCCCAATAAACTTAATTAAAAAAAAAAAGAATTAAAGCCAGAAAGCCAACCTTTACAGAACTCACTTTCGGGGCTAGGGAGCTGTCAGCAAAAGCCAGGCGTGAGATAGGTGGAATGTCACAGAAGAAGTACTTCACCTGGTTGGGGCCACAGTAGGTTAACTGAAAGGTGAAGGAGGTCAGGATGGTGGCTTAAAGACAACTCACCAACCAGGCTGAAATGAAAAACTGATATAGACTTTAGGTCTAATGATAAGCATGTACCTCAGTGGGTGACAACAACAAAGCGATTGTAAGCCATCACAGAATAGAGGCAGCCTTCTGTAGAACCTAGGAAATGATAGAATAGCTGTGCAGCACATCCCTTGTAAGAAATGGCATGGCTCTGGCCAGAGAGATAGAATAACATCTTGGGAGAGGTTACAGATGGGAACATGTCAAAAATAGATAGCTGTCCCAAGAAAATATACATGGGAGTATGAAGACTAGAGGAAGAAACAATTGCTATTAGAATGAGTAAATTAACAAGCAGGGTGAAGAGGTAAATGAATAAGAAAGCGACAAAGAGTACAGTCTCCAGTCCCTGTGTCTGAGGTATTCCCAGTAGATTAAACTCATCAGCTCTGTGGGATTCATCATGTTCCCAGAGGGGAGGTCTGGGTAGAGACAAAAGACATGAAAGCATGAATGTGGAGAATGGTTTGTGACAGATACAATAACAATACATTCATTGTCACCAATCTTTATTTAAACATAACTATGATAAAATTAAAAATGAGAAATTCTTTCAAAGAGACATTTAGGGGCTAGTAGAGCAAATCTATGCCTTTATATCTAAAGATATCAAATTCCTTTGTGAATATGGATACAAAGCGAAATGAAGCATTAAGATGGTGAAATACTGAACAAGTTAAGAGAACAAAGATCTCAATACTGAACAGAAGACCATAATTTAAATATTGTATACAACAAGTTACACAATAATAAATGCCCTAAAATAGACCAACCTGGAAGCCTGATCCTCCTGATTTCTTTCCAGAGCATGTCTATAGTTACTGGGAGATATAATCCGATACCCTAAATATCCACCTAAAGTCAATTTGAGCATCCACACCTCTACTGAGAACAGCAGATTGTGATACAGATCAATAAGCATTAAGATTTGGATTATATTAAATAGTCACGTAAAGTATAGCATAAGAATAATAGTCGACAATATTGTAATAACTATGTGTGATGTCAGATGGGTACTAGATTTATCAAAGTCATCATTTCATAAATTATATAAACTTCTAATCACTATGATGTACATCTGAAACTAATATTGTATGCTAATTTAATTGAACAATAAAAAATATGTATTTTAAAATTTTGGATTATATTGATATCATTCTAATAGGATATATTTCTTAGTTTATTTTTTTATTTGTCTATTTTCATTTGACTGAAAAGAAAGTGACAAATTTGAATCTTATCATGGGGTTTTAAATTGTTTAAAGGTTACTAGCTAAGTTGTATTATGTAGATGATAGTTTTTAGTAAAGTTATGTCATGCAGGATGTTTAATGTTTGCAAACAATTGAAATTTTTGAATCTCAGTACAATGAAAGTATTTCAGTTATGCAAATTTTGTTGTGTTTTCTGCTTTTATAATGTTAATTTTTATTTTATTCAGGTAAAAAATTGAATGTGAGATCTACCCTGTTAACACAATTTTTAATTTTTAATATAATTTTGTTAACTACACAGGCAAAATGTTACAGGGCAGATCTCTAGAATTTATTCATCTTGCTTTATTGACAACTTTATACTCTTTGATTAGCAACTTTATTCCCACTTCACTTGCCCCTAGCAGCCACCATTCTATACTCTGCTTCTATGAATTTGTCTATTAGTTTTATTTTAAAGGAAAAAGGCACTAACTAAACATGCTGAGAATGTGAAACTGATGCTAGCGTGCACTGTGGTCAGCTGTCTGTTACAATGCTTGAGTAAAAGTGCCTGTAAATTGTCCAAAAAGATATCTTTTCAATCCCAGTTTTTACTTTACTGATTTGTTTTATTACAATCCAAAGTATATGAAAATTGTCCACTTATATCTTTCCTGACAATCCCTATTTAATTTCTCTGATCTTCTCTTATAATTTATAATTATTGATTGATAATTTCATCTTCTAAAATAATTAATGCTACCTACATATACTAAAGAAATTACAAGGAAAATGAATTTAGGTTCTATTAGATTGTAAGTTCCCTGAGAGTAAACACTATTAGTTTGTCATTGAATTCACGGTATTTATCACAGTGCCTGTGAATAGTTGGCATTTAAATATTTGTTAGATAAATGAATAAACAAAAAGTTGAAAATTAATTTATGGATATATTTTTGACTTACTTTCCATAAAGAGACCAAGCCCATTTTTGTTCACCACTGTATTTCTAGATTTTCAGAATAGTAGCACCCCAATTAATGTGTTTATTTGAATAGAATTTTAGAATTGTTTACTAAATCAACTCATAGGATTCCTTTTATCTTTAAACTATGTTAAGCTTTGTTTTTTTCTATTAACCATGAAAGCAATGGTTGTAGATTCCTTGCCTAACAAAATAGAAATGAATACAGCTTTCTTGGAAGATTCAATTCAAATTCAAATATTTGTCTAGGAAAGAGGCAACACAGTATATTAAAAAGAACTTGGATCAGAGATCTAAAAACCTACATTCAGGTTCTGATTTTTGATGTTGTGACCATGGGCAAGTAACTTAAAATATCTGAACCTAAGCTTCTCATCTTTAAAGAAGCAGAAAGTATTCTTACATCAGTAGCCTCAACCTTAACTAATAAGTTAAAATTTAGTATTGCAATTGAGATACTTTTGAGAAGTGAAACAGGACATTACTAATAATTAAGACAGAACAATAAAAATAAAATGAGAGTGTTTCTGCTAAGCCTCTGAATAATTTCCTGATATTATGCCCTTCGTTTGTGGCAACATACAAATCTGTATTTTGACATGTACCACTATATCTTTACTCCTTGAAAAAGTTGAAAGTTCTATAATTCTGCTTGGTATACAGTGGGTACCCACCAAATGTTTGTTTTTGATTAATTGAGACAACCTTACCTCACAGAATTGTTGTAAAAATTAAATATAAAATATTTGATACATAATAATGTGCTGTCTAATGGTTAATTATTATATTTGCTATAGAAAGTCTCATGCTAAAGAATTTGAGAAGTAGTTATCTGTCTTAAACCTGAATGAGGAAAGAAAGGGTAAAGCAAGAATAAAATAGTGCTGAAAACCAAACCTTGAGAAATACATTTCAGGAAAAGAAGACAAAGAATCCATGTAAGAAGAAATATACACATTTCACAAACTATTTGGGAGAGAACCAGAATATCTTTTACATATCTTTGCATCATACAGATTATTATTTTCTCTATAACATGGAAATTTATTTTCACCATGTCAGGGAATATAGCCAACTAATTTTTTCTTTTAAACCTAAGCAACTGTGGAGTGCTTGGAACATGACAGAGGCTAAGTTAATGATTAATGAACAAAAAGGAATGAATGAATGCATTCCTACATGCTGTTTGATAGAGTGAGTGGAGAAAAGGGCTCTCTAGTAACTGTACATGGTGAGACAGAATACCTTAGTTGTGACTAGTTTCAACAATCCTTGCTACTCAAGACTCCAGAGTGAGGTTAAAAGTAAAAATTGAGAAAGCTGAGGAGATACTTTGAGCACCTACGTGGGAAAAAAGGGTCATGACTGGCTCAAATAAGAAAAACAAAAAACTTTCTCCTCCTTTCATCTTCAATTTCTTCTATAGATTTATGGGTTCCCCATTTCAAATGTCTCTCTGTTCTAAGTGCCATGAAATTGAACTTGGATTCTCTAACTGCAGATCCAAAATGTTCTTTTATCATTCAGAATCAGAGGGGGAGAGAGTGCTATATGTCTGATGGCTGCCCTCTTATCTAGAGTGATTTCCTCAGAGTTAGCAGAAGTGAAAAGATCTCTTTCCTTTGTAGGATTTTAAATGATCTCACAGTCCCTCTGGAGCCTTATCTATAATATATCCCAAGACTCAGGAGACTTCTAGGAATAGAGAACGATTAAATGCTATATGTTGAGAAAGCTTAAGAGTGAGAAAATAGTACACAGCGATCAACACAATCTTTAAAGGAATTGTGTCTGTGACCATGCCACCATGAACAAGCCTGATCCCATCTGATCTCGGAAGCTAAGCAAGGTTGGGGCCTGGTTAGTACTTGGATGGGAGACCACCTAGGAAGACCAGGTACTGTAGGCATAAAAATAATAATAATAATAAATAAGGGACTGTAAGTTGGCAAAACCCTTGCAATCTGTGAGGTCAACCAAGGGTTGCCTTCCCTAAAAAAAGTAATAAATAAATAAATAAATAAACAAACAAACAAACAAACAAACAAATAAATAAAGGAATTGGGACTTCAGCTTGTAGATCCTCCCCTGGTCACTCTATTTTTCAGCTCTAGGTCAAGATCCTATGGAACTCTTTTATTCTCTACAATCTCCAGGATTTGGCTTGCTTATCTGTTGCTAATTCCGCCACCCCCAGCCCTGCCCTGTTTCCACCTATTACCTCTTAAGGTTGTGGAAGAAATTATAACATAATGAAAAGAGCACATACCTTGGAGCCAGAAGATTCTGGTGAAGAATAAGTCTGGTTTTTATTAGCAATAAGTTCTTGAGTAGGAGAATGGTTCCCTTTGAACCTCAATATTGTCATTTGTAAGGAGAAAAAAATAGCGATGACAGAGGCTTTGTTCCTTTCTCTTGCGACCAAATCAAAGTTGTGACAGAAATAAGGAGCAAACAGCAAAGAAAATCACCTGGGATCTAGATGAACAAGGCCTACAACTAGGGAGAGAAATAAGAAATCACCCTACAACAGGAGGAGGTAGGATGGTGCAAGGATGCAAAGCTGCCTGGTCCCAAGGGACAGAGGCTGTGGCACCCACAGCTGGCAGCTGCAGACTCCTCTTAAAGGGGCCATGTCAGTAAGTGGACTTTCGCAGTGACAGACCTGCTCGCTCTGAGCACAAGTGCCAAGTCAGATGCTCATGGGGCACCAAGGACTTACAGGAAGACACTGAGTTGTGGGAGTGAGAGCTGGAACGGAGTCTCACTCTGCGTAGAAGTGTTAGCAGTATCCATTTTTCCTCTCTTGAGCCCTCTCTCATCCCCCAGTGTGAAGACCCAGAGCTGCCATAGCTGAGACATCATCAAACTGAATAACGAAGTTCGCTTTGCCCAGAGGATTCCCTGAAACTTCATCTCCCTTAACTCACAGCCCAACCTAGTCACATCCTGTTGTGTCCTCAGCGAGTCTGGTGCTCTTTGCTGAGCAGCTCCAAGAGCCACATTGGTTTCTGGTGTGGCTTCTTGAAGCAACAATAAGAACAGCATCTGTGGATTGCCTGATGAATCTTAAGAGGTGCCCCCAGAGGGGCACAGGTTGGGGTTAAACTTGGCCTGCAGCTGAATGCCTCTCAGGACTGTGCCATTGGACACCTACTTCACAAATCCACACTAATAAAACCAGGAGACTTAAAAGCTTTGTTTAGTATATAAAAAATAGACACAGAAAGGCAGCAAAACTTGAAAGACAAAGAAGCAGAAATCACATGAGAGAACAGAACAGAGATCCAGAAATAATGGAGTCAAGCAGTCTAACAGATGCTCAATGAACTTAGGAAAAATGTAGATGAATTCAGTGAGAACTTTAACAAAGAGATAAAAACATAAAAATGGATATAGAAATTATAAAAGGGAACCAGTCAGAAATGTAGGACACATTATCTGAGATGAAGAGTGTATTAAATAAAATAAACAGTGAATAAAGAAGAGGATCAAATGACCTACATAGAGGATGGGGAAGCCAAGGACACTCAATCAGAACGAAAAGAAAAAAGAAGCCAAGACTATAATAATAACTTAAGGAGCCTATGGGACATTATTAAATGTACAAATATCCATGTCATAGGGGTATTTGAAGGAAAACAAGATGTTGAAGAGCTTTTGAAGAAATAATGATAGAAAACTTCCTTCACCTGGTGAAGGAAATAGACATACAACCCCAGGAAGCTCAGAGAGTCCCAGGAAAGAGGAACCCAAAGACACATCATAATTAAAATGCTGAAGGTTAAATATAAACAGAGAAACTTAAAAGCAGAAAGAGAAATGCAGGTAATTATCTACAAGAGAGCACCCCTAAGACTGGCAGCTGATTTCTCAAAAAAACTATGCAGGACAGAAGGGCTTGACACAAAATATTTGACGTGATGACAACTCAAGTTCGACAACCAAGAATTCTTTACTTTATCTAGCAAAACTATCATTTAGAGTTGAAGGACAGTTAAAGAGCTTCCCAGACAAAAAAAAAAGCTGAGGGAATTTATCAACACCAAGTCAGTATTACAGGAAATATTGGAAAGACTTCTTTAAGAAGAAAAAACATATATCAAAAACGGGATTAAAGAATAATAATAAGTACATTCCTATCAACAAATACCTCAAATAGAAAAGCTCCAACCAAAAGACAGAAAACAAGAAAACAAGACCCCTACATATGCTGCCTACAAAAGACTGATTTCTGATTAAAAGACACACACAGACTAAAAAGGAGATGGAAAAAGATATTGCCCTGATGGACCCATAAGGTATTGAGCTGAATGAAATAGGTCAGATAAAGACAAATATCACATGATTTCATGTACATGTGGAATCTAAAGAACAAAATAAACAAAAACAACAAAAGTGGAAATAAACTCATAGATATAGAGAATAATTTGAGGGCTACTAGACGGGAGGGGGTTTGTTGGTGACAGCAAAAAAAAAGGCAAAGAAATTAAGTGGTATCAATGGATAGTTGCAGAATAAACAAGGAGATGTAGATGTAGATGTAGAGGGGAAGATGGTTAATAATGTAATAAATATGTAAGGGGAGTGCGGGGTACTAGATTCAGTGGGGTGATCATTGTAAGTTATGTGGATCTTTGATTACTAAGCTGTACAATTGAAACTGGGATATTATTGTATATCAACTATTGTCCCGGCCCGCGGGACCTAGTTATTCGCGGGCTCGAGGAGGACCTAGCCTGGAGAGAAATGGGTGGAAAAAGGAGCGGAGGCAAGACAGTATTCTGATCAAGCCTCAAATTTTTTATTTCAGAGCGGGTATATTTATACAGAAGAACAAAGAGGGGCAGGACTGACTAGGCAGGGGGATACTTGTTACAATTTCATTGGTCCTTGGTTGATGGGGTTAGGGGGTACAAAGGTTAGAAGTGAAAAGAGGAACAAGGAGGAGAGGGGCTCCTTGGGCAGGTCCACAGCCATTCAGTAGGTCCTTCCTTATCCGGCGGGTATGTTAATACATTCTGTGGTTAACTATTCCCTGGAGCATTATCTGCTCCTGCATTCTTTAGATAGCATACAGGTTTGTTAACGGCCAGGTTCTATGCCGGCGGGGGCTGGGCGGTCAGGATGAAGGTCTTTTGGCTCCCAACAAACTATAATTGAAAAAGAAAAATCCCCATTGAATTGTACAATGTAAAATACAAGCAACTCATTGTCTATTTCATTAAAGCTAAAAATTTTTTTTTAAATATTGTCATTTGTAAAATGGAGTTATAATAGTATTTCACAGAGTGATCATGAGTATTAAATGAGATAATGCTTATACATTTTCTAAAATTTGAAAGTTACCAGTGACATGTGAAAATGATTGCTATTATTTGTAATTGCTATTACCAATAGATCAAGTAAAAAAATGCATATAAGACGTGTACATTTCTGACATTCGTTACTTTTTACTTGACCTACTGGCAATAGCAATTATTAATTGTATATATAGTGCCAGGCTCAGAGACTTTTCATATAATTGCCCTTCCAATAACCAGCATCATGCATTTCCTGATTCAATTCTTTCCAACCAAGCTACCATGTCTGGTCTGTGGCAGACTTCTAGTTCTAACCTCTTTAGTCCAGGTGGGTCAAATGATGAACTCTGCCCACTTTTCCAACTTCTCTCTGTTGCCCAGATACTTCAGCTAAGAGAAAAAATCTGCAACCGCAAGAAACAATACCAGACATGATTTCTACCAAGATAGAAAGATTATTCCATCTCACAATTAGTTTGACATATGTAAAAAACATGATTTTAGGGCCTAATACTGATAAAATAGAATTTGTTTTTAAATTGTGCTTTATTATGTATGAATATGTGTGATTCTGTGTGTGGGTGTGATATGTATAATCTCCACATCTATTAATAGCCATTGGATTTTTAAAAACAACCCATGGAGATAGTCATTATATCTATTTTAGAGATAAGAGAACAGGCTCAAAGAGAGTAAATGTGCCACAATAAAAACATTGTAGAGACCAAAATCAAGCCGAGTCTTCAATACATATATTCTTTCCCCTTATGCAGATTCTCAACAGCAATACGAGTTTCTTTAAGCCTCAGATTTTATAGGTCATCTTTAAATAGAAAAGATTGTCCCGACCCGCGGGACCTAGTTATTCGCGGGCTCGAAGAGGATCCAGCCTGAAAGAGAAACGGGAGAGAAAAAGGAGCGGAGGCAAGACAGTATTCTGATCAAGCCTCAAATTTTTTATTTTAGAGCGGGCATATTTATACAGAAGAACAAAGGGGGGCAGGACTGACTAGGCAGGGGGATACTTGTTACAATTTCATTGGTCCTTGGTTGATGGGGTTAGGGGGTACAAAGGTTAGAAGTGAAAAGAGGAACAAGGAGGAGAGGGGCTCCTTGGGCGGGTCCACAGCCATTCAGTAGGTCCTTCCTTATCCGGCGGGTATGTTAATACATTCTGTGGTTAACTATTCCCTGGAGCATTATCTGCTCCTGCATTCTTTAGATTGTTAACGGCCAGGTTCTATGCCAGGGGGCTGGGCGGTCAGGATGAGGGCCTTTTGGCTCCCAACAAAAGATGTAGGGAACTTCAACACTTCTAGTGTCTCTTAGCCACGAAAATGAACACAGATATTCTGTTACTAACATGTTACCCTCCCAAACTTAAATCCTGATGAAAAACCCATAAATGACCCATGACAGGAAGACTTGGGCCCTGTGTGAATGGCCCTGTCTCCTAATCGCCCCCTCTTCAACCTCCCATGATGTGGGGAGGATACAATCTTGGGACAAATGACTCAACTTAGAGTTGAGAAGTCACTAATATAAAGCCCAGAAAGTTCAGGACCTAGCCCACAGTATTATTAGCAGGGCCTAACACACAGTAAGTCCTTGGTGATTAAGTCTATTACAGAAATACGTAGTTTTTGATATCATTGTTGATGTTGCTATTATAGTATTTCACTTAAAAAAAAAACCTCTTTAATTCAGAGAAAAGCGAATATTAGAATATTTATTTAGGGATTTCCCATCGATCCCTTACTCATGTTGTTGCTACCTTCTAACCGGTCCCTATAAGGGGGCGGGTCTTCCTGGTCATTTCGACCGCAGTCGCTTTCTCCTGGAAGAGGTGACTCGGAGGCTCCGGACTGCAGGAGGTGATGGGTGACCACGCTGCCCGCGCGCTGGGGCTGGACCTCACCCTTTATCCCCGAGGACTAAGACGGGCCCATTCTAATTTCCTTTCTCCGTCTCTAAATCTGTTGGGGCTTTTGTTTGTTGTGTTTTGTTTTTCTAATGCAAGGCAAAAACGTGACGAATTTTGTCATAGCGTGTGTTCCCCGGGGTTTCTGCAGGTTTGGCAGTTTAGGGGAATTTTGTGGGGGCTGGAAGGGGGATTTAGCTATCTAATAATCTCACAGCTCCTCTTCCTACTTCCCTTCTTCCCCGGCCCTTTCTGTCTCTCTCTGTCCCTCCCACTCCTCCCCTCCTTTTCCCTTCCTCTTGCACATGGGCAATTGGTATTTCCTCAGTTTTATGTAATTTCGTGCTGTGGAAATGGAACTTAAAGCCTCCCTCCCCCGCCCCTAACCAAAATCGGATTGCACCCTAAAGTCCTTCTACACAGAAATTCAACGGACTGACTCCTATCCCTTTTGTTAATACTTGGACACCGAAAATCTAGGAAAAATTAAAGATTAAATCACTCTCCGTTTCTGTCCAAGGCCCACTCCTTGCCCCCGTGGCTGGATCCCGGGTTCTCCACTTCCCCCCTGCAACAGGCTGCGGGGTGTGGCTGCTGTGCCATCCACACTGGCGTCTCCTCTCTCTCCCTGCCGGGGGAGGGAACCGCACAAGCCCAGACTTCTGGGACCTACGGGTCCCGAAACTCGAAACATTCGCCCTCTGTTCTCCAATCTGCCTCAGATTCAAGTCCTTGATTTTGGTCAGCTGTTGTGGCCAGTCTGCCTACCTGTTGTTGCCAGGTGCGTTTCTGAAATCTTGAGAGAGGGAAAATGTACCCTGACACAGCATACTTTGTACTGGGGAGGGTGGAGAAGAGCAAATTTCCCTCAATGAGGGATTTGTTCTGTGGTTAGAATCTGGAAAGAAGGGGGTTTCTTTTGTAGGAGATGCTCACCCTCTGTATCTATCTGTCTCTTCACCTAAAAGCCAGCCTTGGTGAGTACTGCGAAGCTTACAGATTTGGTTCCTTGTCAGTTTCTTCAGCTATTGTACCTCTTTGTTCCTTGTCCTTCTGCTTTAAGCTCTCTGCTGCCCTTCCCCAGCTCCAGCCTGTTAAGTCAGCGGGGAAAGGGCCAGCCAGATGCCTGCCTGGAGACTCCTCGGCTTGATACCGGGAATCCAGACCTGAATAGGGCCCACCCTAATCCGGAGGTTCAATTAGCATTGATTAACTATTAAGGTTTTCCACCCTATATTCCTACCCCCACAAAACCCATAAAATCCATGCCCTCCCACCCCAGGGCGTGACTTCTCTGGCCCCTCTCCTCTCTGGACCAGAGAACCTCGACCGGGAGCGCTCTCCCAATAAACGCTTGCTTTTAAAACTTCTGTGGGCGTGTCACATTTACCTTACACAACCTTTTTTACCAGAGAATTTAGGCCATCAGGTGTCTGCATGGAAATGCTTTTCTTGAGCAGCCACTCCTTCCCACAGCCACTAATGCCCTCTGTGTTTTTACTTGATGTGAGCCATTTTCCCACAGTCAGTTTTTATCCATTTCCTCAAAAGGAAAACACAGAACAAAAAGCCTGATATATTGGCGCTGATTTTGTGGGGGAGGGGCATGGTGTATAAGGCTATCAGATAGGTGAGCAAACATGGCCATTACTCAGGGTTGGGGTGGCTTGTGAAATTTTATATGGTGATTGGGAAAAGCACGGAGGGCCTATAAATAGTCCTGACAAAGCCTCAGAATCCTTGAGGAGGGAGCTGTTCTCAGAAGGAAAATTGCCTTTCTCAAGGATCTGCATGTTCTTCCTGCAGTTTCCTGAGTGGTGGTTGAGGTTCCCAGTAACTCCTTTGCCTCTGGGAGTCCAGATAAGCAAGCACATTTGCTTAATTTTTCTTCAGCTTTCTTTGTGCACCAAAAAAATTTCATTTTAGCTCCTTGAAGTGTATTTTCAGTGAAAATCCCCCTAATTGGTGCTGGAGATTGCAGCTCAGGTCACCATTTGACAGAACAGGGAGAGGCAAGCTCACAGATGACTCAGTTCAGAATGGGTGGAGGGCAGCTTCCGGTGGTATCAGGGCCAATGACTAGGCCCAGGCCCATACGTTGATTCTCTGGATAAAAGAATCGTGATGTAAATCATAAGCTGGGTACATAAATGTATCCCTTTGTTGCTATTGAAAGAAAACCACCAGAACACGCGGTAATCCGAAATGAGAGAAAACACCAAAACACGCAGTAATCCGAAATGAGAGAAATCACCAAGACGCGCAGTAATCCGAAATGAGAGAAATCATCAAGACGCGCAGTAATCCACAAGGAAGGGAACCACCAGGAAGCGCAGGAATCCAAGACGAAAGAAATCACCAGGACGCACAGGAGTCCGAGAGGAATTCCAATTTATTAAATGGAGGAGCGAGCTTATATAGGGGGAGGATCCGGTGGGGGACGGCTAGTGTTCGTGTAGGGTATTGATTGGATTGTGGTAGGGGGGCTAGTGTTGATAGGTCTCTTGGGCCTTCACTAAGATGGAGGGGGCTTTTGGCGCCGGTGGGCTTTTCACTAAGATGGAGGGGGGCTTTTGGCGCCGGTGGGGTTGCTAAGCATCCTGGGATAGGGGATTTCGTCAGCTTCACTTCAGGTAAATGGAAAGTTACAGGGTTTGAGGGGTGAAAAGTTAAGGGCCATTTTGTTCCAACAGCTATACCACATGAAATGCTGTCTAAGATAAGAAAATTTGGAAGATATGTTAAGGATGGCCTGATTTAAAATAGAAGACATGTTACATATAAGACATGAATATCTTGGACAGAGAAAACAGTGGTTTCAATTACGAGCCCCAAAGGAAAAGTCACAAGGTAAGGGATCTAAGTCGCAGGGTAGTATATATAATATACGTATAGCATATATATAATGCCAAACATGTCACTCTGTTTATGTGTCTTTTCCACAGTAGCTCTGTATTGCCATAATGTGCCTTATGGTCTACTAACACACCAAGAGGAGCCAGGTAAGCCTGATTTGTGACTCTCACTCACCATTATATCTTTGGCACCTAGCACAATGCCTGGCCTGCAGGAAGCATTCTACTAGTTAATCTCAAACTCTGGTCTACCTGCAGTGCCACTGAAGAGTAGTTCTGTGAACCTGTGTGTGGCTGGCATGTCTGTTACCTTAAACTATGAAAATAAAGAGAAAGTTCCTTTGGAGGTCTTCTTTGTATTTCCCACAGATAAAGACTCAGCTGTCTATGACTTTGAGGCCATGGTAGATAGGGAAAAAATGGCAGAATACAGGACAAGATGAAGGTAGTAGGAACGAGTACCTTGTCTTCTTTTTTATCCCCCTTTAGAATCTCTAGAAAATGCAACTTTACAAAAATAGGCTGATGTTGAATGCTTTTTCCCCACTCCCATTAGCCACTATTTTCCTAAAAGTATTTGGAGATAAAAATCAATCAGGCATTCAAAGTATAGCTGTGAACTTGGGAAGAACAATCACAGTCCCTCCTTACCAGTCTTTGTTTTCTATGACACTTGTTTCTTCATCAACTATGTCACCTTTGACATCAACTTTCATTCCTTCTTCTCCCTAGGCTGGCACCAACTACAAGAATGCCATCAGCCAGAGCCAACGAGCCTTTCTGCTGAAGGAGGATAAGTGCTCCAGGGATATCTGCTGTAATGTGGGGAACCTCCATCCTGGCTCAAAGGCAGCACTCACCCGAAGTATGTAAAGGAGCTGCCCCTGGAAGCAGATGAGGCTTTGCACTGTGTGCTCCCAGCCATCCTAAATCCTTGGTTTCAGCTCTCTGGTAAGTATCTGCTCTCTGAGTACTGGTGATGGAATATGCAATTGGGGAAATCTATTCAAGGTCTTAGGGGTGCTAAAAAGTATGGAAAGAGAAAATACAACTTAGGCAACATTTTGTAGGATGGCCCAAGGACAGTTGACTGCTATCATCCATTTGAAG
Source organism: Cynopterus sphinx (assembly GCA_030015415.1). Taxonomy (NCBI): domain Eukaryota; kingdom Metazoa; phylum Chordata; class Mammalia; order Chiroptera; family Pteropodidae; genus Cynopterus; species Cynopterus sphinx. The sequence goes on along the minus strand of CM057390.1, from coordinate 33,690,626 downwards.
GAACTGCCCTACACACTTAGCATGTTTGCCACCATCAGTTCCCAGCATAGCATCTGTCCCTTGAGTCCCAATGAGAACCTTGGAGATGATAAGATGCCTGTTCTGGTAATCAGTAAGAGAACCCTTTTATTACCAGCACTCCTATTCTTGGATCCTGACCTTGTTCTTCACTCAGTCTTCTCTAAATGTTTCATACTTTTACCTATTAACGTAGAGGGAGTCACAATTGGCTCCTTTTGTATCCCCATGCAATCTCCAGAGCCTCCTCTCCATTCTCACCCCTGCCCCTGATTATTATGCCCACTCATGGAAGAAGCCGTAGCCCTCAGCTCCGACCTCAGCCCCAAGCAGCAAGCAGCGATAGTGCTAACATGGCTTCTTTGCCTGTTTCTAACTCAGGTTTCCTTAGCTGATGGACACAGATTTGATCACGATGTGGAACTCCTGATTTATTACAGTGAGGTGCATACCCCCAATGTAGCTGTGGAGATGGGAAAACCTACAACAGACACTGGTATTTTCTTTCTCTCTTTGTACTTATCTCCTAAGGGATAACTGCAAGATAGGAGTTACCCTCAAATTACCCTCACTTTTCTTATATCCAGAAGCGGGTAAGAAATGGAAATAGCTTACACTGGCATGCAAAAATGGTTCAGGTCAAGGAACATCATGTAACTATGTGTATTATAGGCAAGTTTAAGTAAATCAGTAGATAACTGGACAAAGGATATGAACAAATAATTCATAAGATGAAACAGCTAATTTACAAACGTGACAAATCAGTCTATGAGAGCAAATAAAAATAAAATAAAAATAACGATGTGACATTTTCACTTTTCAAATTATCATTTTTCTAAATCTGATAATGCCTCATGCTTTAAAAAGTAAATTTGGCTCTCTTATAGATTGCTCGAAGCAAAATAATTTGGTATCAAACTTTTGAGGAGAAATTGTGGTCATATATGTCAAATGTTCATTTTGGTAATTCCAATTTTGACAGTCTTACCTAAGGAAATAAATCTAAATGTAGGTAAAATTATGCCCTGATGTCCTCTGCCATTTTAGCAATATCAGAGATTAATAAGCAATCAAAATGTCTTATGGTAGCTAAATTAACTATACTAGGTATGCTTGATTAGTTATGATATAGCTACTGAATGATGTATATTGACAGATCAAAATAATATGGAAAAGTAGGTTATAAAGGTAGATTATTATAAGAAAATAACCTATACAGTAAGAAAAAAAACATTTAAACCACAGGAAGTATACAAGTAGTAATTATGATTAGATTAAGACAAACTCTACTAATTTATTTTTTAATCTAATAAATAATTTTTTGATTGATTTTTTTTTACATCAGCATGTAATCTCACTTGGAGTTCTTTTTTTTTTTTTTTTTGTCTTTTTTATAACTAACTATATAGTTCTATTGCCCTAAGTATTTTCACCTCATATAACCGTCACAACCATTCATCTCAAGAGCTTTTTTATCTTACTCTTGTTTCTTAATTTTTAAGACTAAGTTTAGTTTCTTGGTAAGTTTAATTTTTAAAATCTGTTTAATTTCTCTTATTTTCTAAATTTTCCTTATTATGTGTGTACTTCCCCCTTGTAATTATAACTGGTGTAATCCATGTCAGTCTGCTGCTCTCTTGGGGCCTTCTTGGGCTGCTGTGCCCCTTAATTACAGGGATTGTGACGCATAACTGGAGAGAAACTGTCATTTCTGAAGCATGTGCCACATTGGTGGAGTGGAAGCATTTTTGTGAACAATCATAGTGAAAAGCCCTTTCCTGGGTTTCGCTCTTATTTCTCTAACTGCAGCTACTACAAAGAGAGTTCCCTGTAGCTGGTGTTCAGCAAGCCATCTTTCTCTTTCATTGTTAGTGTTTGGCCAGGATAGCGTCATACTCAAGGTCATGAATTGGAACTTTTTAGTTTGCCCTTACTTGTTCAACCATTTTTTTTCCTCAGGGCAAACTGCCCATGCTAAATCTGTGAGAGAGGCTCCCAATTTCAGCCAGGTTTGCTTTAGTCCCTCTTCTGTGAAGCTCTGTGCTCTGTCTTTGTACCTTAGTAACCAGGTTCCATCCTTCCTTTTTGGTAAATTTCCCCTTGGATGCCTATGAAATACTCCCACAACAGTGACCTGGTTTTTTTTTTTTTTTTTTTTTTTTTCAGGATTATTTTAATCCACCAGAGGAAGTTTTAAAATGTTGGCTTTTAAAAGGTAAGGATTGAGGTCTCAGTCCCTTTCCTTCCAAGAGTTCTGCTGGCCCCTGTGCAGATTTCCTCACCTGTTCCCTATTGTTGTGGCATGACTGAATCTAAGACCCACGGAGCCAACTGAGATTAATTATGAGCCTTTTTTAGCCGGCTGGTTGCCCCGGCCGGCGGGGCAGGACAACGCGGATCGAAGAGGATCCTGTGGAGGATGGGGGGAGGGGAGAGACAGGAGATACAAAGAAATGGAGGCAAGACAAAATTCTGATCAAGCCTCAAATTTTTTATTTTAGAGCAGGTATATTTATACAGAAGAACAAAGGGGGGCAGGACTGGCTAGGGAGGGGGATACTTGTTACAATTTCATTGGTCCTTGGTTGAAGGGGTGAGGGGGTACAAAGGTTAGAAGTGAAAAGAGGAACAAGGAGGAGAGGGGCTCCTTGGGCGGGTCAACAGCCATTCAGTAGGTCCTTCCTTATCCAGCGGGTATGTTAATACATTCTGTGGTTAACTATTCACTGGAGCATGATCTGCTAGGGCATTCTTTAGATTGTTAACAGCCAGGTTCTATGCAGGGGGGGGCTAAGGGCGGTCAGGATGAGGGTCTTGGCTCCCAACAGCTGGTGACTGACTCTCTACCACGCAGGGTTAGAAGAGATCAGCACCCAGTTTCTAGTGGAGGCAGTTTATAAAGTTTCTAACTATGTTTTTGAACAAGCAAGCAAGCAGATTACAAAAAGCAGAAGTTGGCCATTAACATTTTGCACAAAGATAAATGTATCAGGGGGACTCTTAGATTAAACAGGACCTAGCAGATAGTTTCATTATCTGTATCCTGGAATGTTCTGTTTCTCCTGGGGGCTGTGGCGCCTGGAGATATAACCTCCCTGTAACTGATTTACTGGGAAGTTTTTACCTATACACTATGACCAGCTCTGCAGGCCGTTGTGGGACAGTGGGGCAGCCTTTATGAGTCTCCTGAATACCCCCCAGCAGGGCTGCTCACATCTTGCTTTCCAGATCATATATTTGGTGAAGGTGACTTGTAGTTCTCATTTATACAAAGAAGTAAATGACAACTGGCAGCTTGGCTCACTAAAACCATTTAGAGTTCTGCCAGATGAAATATACCACTACATGCTGAAAAATGGGAAGTGGAATTTTTTACAACTTAGAATGTTAGAACTTTAGGTGGTGAACAGTTAATGCAATATGTATATGATGTGTTATTTAAGTGTATACTTGAAACCTATATAATTTTATCAGCCAATGTCACCCCAAAAAAGTTTAATAAAAAATAAAATAAAACTTAAACTGTTCTTACTGTATTAAGAACGTGATCTTAAAATATATATATTTGTAATTTAATATAAATAATTGTTTAAAAACAATTTATAAGTTTACAAATTATTAAGAACTTAATTTGCATTGAGCCCTAGGTTGAGTTTAAGTGTATTATGTCACTATCCTTTCAATAATCTTAAAATAGATATCAGTTACCTTGATTTTTCAGATAAGGAACCTGAAGCTAGCAAGCAGAAGAGCCAGGGCTCAAAATGCCTCATTTAAAAATAAGGGAGCAGAAACTTGTGGAGGTGAAAATAATTGGAGCCAAGCCAAAAGAATTATAGTAAATAACACATTTGTAGTGCTTATGGTATGTCTGGCATTGTTCTAAGCAGTTTAGATATGTCAGCTCATTTCATGCACAGGGTGACCTTTCTGACATATCAGTACAGTGACAGTCCCACTACACCCAGCTGCCTCTAAGAATGGAAAGGAGTCTACCTTAATTATTAAGAAAAGCTGAACCTCTAACATCTTTCCAGAGATCCGGGTTATGTTGTTGGGAGCCAAAAGACCCTTATCCTGACCGCCCAGCCCCCCGGCATAGAACCTGGCTGTTAACAAACCTGTATGCTATCTAAAGAATGCAGGAGCAGATAATGCTCCAAGGAATAGTTAACCACAGAATGTATTAACATACCCGCTGGATAAGGAAGGACCTACTGAATGGCTGTGGACCTGCCCAAGGAGCCCCTCTCCTCCTTGTTCCTCTTCAATTCTAAACCTTTGTACCCCCTAACCCCATCAACCAAGGACCAATGAAATTGTAACAAGTATCCCCCTGCCTAGTCAGTCCTGCCCCCCTTTGTTCTTCTGTATAAATATACCCGCTCTAACTTAAAAAATTTGAGGCTTGATCAGAATACTGTCTTGCCTCCGCTCCTTTCTCTCGTTTCTCTCTTTCAGGCTGGATCCTCTTCGCGCCCGCGAATAACTAGGTCCCGCGGGTCGGGACAATCTTTTCTATTTAAAGATGACCTATAAAATCTGAGGCTTAAAGAAACTCGTATTGCTGTTGAGAATCTGCATAAGGGGAAAGAATATATGTATTGAAGACTCGGCTTGATTTTGGTCTCTACAATGTTTTTATTGTGGCACATTTACTCTCTTTGAGCCTGTTCTCTTATCTCTAAAATAGATATAATGACTATCTCCATGGGTTGTTTTTAAAAATCCAATGGCTATTTATAGATGTGGAGATTATACATATCCCACCCACACACAGAATCACACATATTCATACATAATAAAGCACAATTTAAAAACAAATTCTATTTTATCAGTATTAGGCCCTAAAATCATGTTTTTTACATATGTCAAACTAATTGTGAGATGGAATAATCTTTCTATCTTGGTAGAAATCATGTCTGGTATTGTTTCATGGTTGCAGATTTTTTCTCTTAGCTGAAGTATCTGGGCAACAGAGAGAAGTTGGAAAAGTGGGCAGAGTTCATCATTTGACCCACCTGGACTAAAAGAGGTTAGAACTAGAAGTCTGCCACAGACCAGACATGGTAGCTTGGTTTGGAAAGAATTGAATCAGGAAATGCATGATGCTGGTTATTGGAAGGGCAATTATATGAAAAGTCTCTGAGCCTGGCACTATATATAATTAATAATTGCAATGTGCCAGTAGGTCAAGTAAAAAGTAACGAATGTCAGAAATGTACACGTCTTATATGCATTTTTACTTGATCTATTAGTAATAGCAATTACAAATAATAGCAATCATTTTCACATGTCACTGGTAACTTTCAAATTTTAGAAAATGTATAAGCATTATCTCATTTAATACTCATGATCACTCTGTGAAATACTATTATAACTCCATTTTACAAATGACAATATTTAAAAAAAAATTTTTAGCTTTAATGAAATAGACAATGAGTTGCTTGTATTTTACATTGTACAATTCAATGGGGATTTTTCTTTTTCAATTATAGTTTGTTGGGAGCCAAAAGACCTTCATCCTGACCGCCCAGCCCCCGCCGGCATAGAACCTGGCCGTTAACAAACCTGTATGCTATCTAAAGAATGCAGGAGCAGATAATGCTCCAGGGAATAGTTAACCACAGAATGTATTAACATACCCGCCGGATAAGGAAGGACCTACTGAATGGCTGTGGACCTGCCCAAGGAGCCCCTCTCCTCCTTGTTCCTCTTTTCACTTCTAACCTTTGTACCCCCTAACCCCATCAACCAAGGACCAATGAAATTGTAACAAGTATCCCCCTGCTTAGTCAGTCCTGCCCCTCTTTGTTCTTCTGTATAAATATACCCGCTCTGAAATAAAAAATTTGAGGCTTGATCAGAATACTGTCTTGCCTCCGCTCCTTTTTCCACCCATTTCTCTCCAGGCTAGGTCCTCCTCGAGCCCGCGAATAACTAGGTCCCGCGGGTCGGGACAGTTTAACTTCTGAGATCAGATTGGTTCAGGCTTGTTCAGGTGGAATGGCCATGAACTTTCTTTTAAAATTTTGATAATTAAAATTCAAGCTCTCTTTGTCCAAAAATTTTTAACATACTTAAAGTTTTAAGGGTCATTTAAACAGGACTGGATAAGACTTTACACATGTGAGTTCTTTAGTATCATATCTTTCTCTTGTTGAATTTTTAAGTGCAGCTCCCCTGGTACCAGTACAGCATTTGGGTGGCCTACACTGCCACAGATAAAATGTATGTCTCCTGCGGGAAAGACCGAAATGGGAATCTTGGTAGGATCTGCTTAGCTCTGCTCTCTAGCTGCAGCCTGTATCTGGATTCGGACTTCTCTCATCAGGGATGCTTGGAGGCCAAGAGCTCCTTGCTTTCTCGTTCTTTTTTTTTTTTTCTTCCCCAAAGTCTTTGGAAATAATCACCTTGTACAACTGCCTTTCCTTCAAAAAGTAGATAGTTTCTGGAATCTGAACAAAGGTCTGGCCATGGTCCTAGGTGTGAGTTTGGAAGAGCTACGGAAGGCACTTCCTACCAAGGTGAGATTCAGAGAAGAAAAAGGAGTATGTGTTTTTGAGAGGTTGGGGTCAATAAAGAGAATTGAGGTGAATCATGACTCACCTGAGGAAAGAGACTATGAGGGGCTATAGACTAAATTAATTTCTAATAAGTAGAGGTTGAAGGTTTTTATGGGTAGGATAGAGCAGAAGGAACAAGGAACTAATGGTCTGGTTAGTAGGAGTTGATGGTTTTGAGTTGATGGGTGACAAAAGAAAAGCAAAAATCCTCTTGCACTTGGATTACATTCCCTGCCAATCATCTTAATTCTAATAACTAATGTTTATTGATCAATTACTCTGTGCCAGGTACCGTGCTAAGCACTTAACATTCATGATCTTATTTATTCATCACAATGATTAATTGAGATAAATCTTATTCATGCTGTTGTTTACAAATGAAGAAACTGAAGCCCAGAGAAATATAATGATGTGTCACCTAACCAGTCAGTGCAGAGTTGGATTCAGTTCTAAAACTATTGGTCTTTAGAACCCACATTATTGCACTTCTTTTTACTAAAGGAAGTGATCCAGAAATTAGCAAAATTTTACTAAAGTTAGGATAGGTGAAGTTTTACTAGAGATGACCTAGTTACTTCAAATATGTTCAAGCCTGCTGATGAGGACAAATTAACTTCCAGAATTTCAATGAAGCTTACTAAATCTTCTAATTGAGATATTATTTAATAAATACAAGTGCCAGAAACCTGAAAATCAAGTGTCATTCTGAATTTACAAAATGTGAAAAGTGATTAAATAAACTGCAGATATCCTATAATAACTACACTATCTGATACGGTATTTACTAGTCACGTATGGCAATTGAGATCTTGAAATATGGCTAATGAAAATGAGGAACTAAATTTTTAAATTGAGGTGTGCTATGATTATGAAATACATGCTGATGTCAAATACATTAATATAAAAAGAATGTAAAATACTTTATCAATAGTTTTTATATTGATTTCATGTTAAAATGATACTTTGAATATATTAGGTTAAATAAAATATATTAGGTTAGTAAAATAATTGAACTTTTTTATTTTTACATGTGGCTAGTAGGACATTTAAAATTATGTGTGTATAAGCACTATATTTCTGTTGAAAATATACTGTTCTAGAACAAATAATTAATAAAATGTAGTAAACAATTTATTAACTTAATAAATATAATTAATTATAAACAATTAAAAGAAAATCTAAAGATCGTGAAATTCTAATTTTATTTTACTGAGAATAAGATGTCAGACTAACATTTCCTTCTTTGACATGGTAACTGGGACAATAAATCAAGAGAATCAACAGCCCTGGTGTGTCTGAATTTTTCTTAATGATGAGTATATGGATGGAGTACAAACTAGCTAAAAACCCACAGCACTGAATAATGAATTTATTCAAACTTAGATTTCTGGACTCACCAGACTCTGAATTCTCTGGAAGTCCATCTTCTCAATGAATATTAAATGAAGATGTAGACCAGTGCTTTCCTATTGTATATAACAAAACTGGGAGATGAAGTATTAGATAAGAAAATCAGGATCTCAAAAAACCTTGAACAATGACTTGAAATTTCTATGAAAAAAATTAGGAATAAAAATACCATTTTCCATACAGTGGATAAAGGTGAGCCTCTTCAATAAATGGTGCTGGAAAAATTGGAAGGCTGCGTGCAAAAGAATGAAACTAGACTGTTGTATATTATCACACACCAAAATTAACTCAAAATGGATTAAGGACCTGAATACAAGGCCGGAAACAATAAAATGCATAGAAGAAAACATAAGAACTCATATAAATCAATAACAAAAATATACAATCCAATTTAAAAATGGGCAGAAGACCTACACAGACACTTCTCCCAAGAAGACAGACAAATGGCCAACAAACATACAAAAGGATGCTCAACATCGCTAGCTATTAGGGAAATGCAAATCAAAACCACAATAAGGTACCATTTCACACCTGTTAGAATGGCTATTATCAACAGGACAAGTAATAACAAGTGTTGGAGAGGATGCAAAGAAAAAGGAAACCGCTTATGCTGCTGGTAGGACTGCAAGTTGGTATAGCCACTATGGAAAACAGTATGGAGGTTCCTCAGAAAACTAAGAATTGATCAACCTTATGATCCAGCAATCCCTCTACTGCGTATTTGCCCCAAAGACTTGAAAACACATAATCTGAAAAGATATTTGCACACCAATGTTCATAGCAACATTATTCATGACGGCCGGGACATGAAAGTAACTGAAGTATCCTACGATAGATGATTAGATAAAGAAGCTGTGGTACATATATGCCATGGAATATTACTCAGCCATAAGGAGAAATGAAATACTTCCATTTGCAATAACATGGACCTTGAGATAATCATGCTAAACGAAATAGGCCAGACAGAAAAAGTAGAAAACCGCATGATATCAATTATATGTGGGATATAAACCTAAAAGCAACAAGCAAACAGGACAAACGAACAGACATGGACGAAACTCATGGACATGGATAATAGACTAGTGGTTACCAGAGGGTAGTGTTGGAGTGGGAGGAAGATGGGGTAAAGGGGGTCAAATATGTGGAGACAGAAGTAAATGTAACTATGGTAGTGGACATACAATGCAATATATATTGGTGCAAAAGAGCTGGGCAGTAAGTTTTAGGTGTACACTTACTGCATTTCATTATGCAATGTCACTATAATAAAAAATTAATTAAATAAACAAGTATAAGGCAGATTTCTCTACAAGTATTACTATAGCAAAACAGCTCTGAACTTTCTAAAACTCATTTTCTATGAAACAGGACTGAGCTAAACAAGTTCTCTCTCTCTCTCTCTTGCTCTCTCTCTCTCTCTCTCTCTCTCTCTCTCTCTCTCTCTCCCTCCCTCCCTCTCTCTTATGAAGAGGAAATTACAGGATTTTTTATTAAAAGCTAATTAGCTGTTTTGTTCTGCTTCTGTAAATGTGCTTGCTGCATGCAAGCGCTCACTGTACACCTTTTGCACCTTGTCCTACTTGCCTTTTGCTCAACAAATGTAACTGAACCATTTGTACCCCCAGCAGCTTATGCTTTCTGTAACAATTTGTATCTGTTGGCAACCCTTGGCAACTGCCGCCTGACCAATGTTACTACTTGTAGTCTCCATAGCAACCCCTGTCATTTGTAAAAGTTGGAGTTCAAACTGACCAATTAGCTTGTGTAGAAATTCTGGTATATAAGAAATATTTCAACTGAGCTTACTGCCCAGATTTTAAGAGCACTAGCTCCTCTGGGACTGTATGTAATAAACCTGAGTTCTCCTTTCTCTCTTAGTTACTGTTTGATGTTTCATTGGACTGGTTTGGGATTTTTCCACAACAATTATAGTTTAAGGCCATAATCTTGTCAGGGAATACAAAATAAATACAGTGGTGACCTAAGGGTATATATAACACTCCTTCAGGTTCCTGAAATGAATCTCTTAATAATTTTCCTCCCATTCAGGGAACCGTATAGAGTCATTTTGGGAAGCAATGATGATGTAGTGAAAAGAGCTAAGCTTGAAAATACCTGGGCTCTTCTACTGTTTAACTTTAGGAAAGTCAAAATTGCTCAGAGTTCCAATTTTCTTACTTGTATAGTTCTTGAATTAATTATACTAATGTAAAAAGTACATTGGACAACTTGAGCAACCACAAATGTAAAGTAATCTTAGTTATGAAAGAGTATTTAAAAATCAAAATTAGTTATAATCTTATTTTTCTTTGGGACTCAAAAGGAGGAGTTATATTGTCTCAGATCTGAGATACAGCTCTACCTTTAACCAACTCTATTAAGTTATTTAAATTATTAAGACTAAATACTCTGCTAAAAATGAGGGAAATAATACTATCTACCTGAAAGATTTCTAGAGAGACACACATAGAGCACTCAGCTCAGTTCTGGTATTTAGCAAATGCACAGTAATGTTAGCTATCGTTAAAGCTGTGATCTATTCACTAAGACATCTCAGCAGGCCACTCCCACCTTATGGAACCCTGCCTGAGTAGCATCTTGACTTCCTCTGTGACATGTGTTTCTCCTCTTTTAAGAATGTTTTTACAACAATGAGATTATAATCATTATTTCTGTAATCACTATAGTCATATTCGTAATTTCTTTTGCATAGGATTTAGTTGAATCGTCATCATTAAAGTTTCACTTTTATGGTGTTAAGTCAATGTCACTGAAAAGTTTTACAGTACAAATAAAATCAAAGAATTTCAGAATTAGTAAGAACTTTAAATCAAGTTATTCAAATTGAGAATAGCTTCAGTGTCATACCTGAAAAATGATTCTCTTTGTATCTTAGACATTTCCAGTGACAAGGAGGTAACAACCTCAAGAGGTTACTTATTTCATTGATGTACATTTAGATGTACATATAATAATTAAGCACTTCCTATCTACATTGAAAATAAATCTGTCTACCACATCTGCCCACAATTCCTGAGTCACCACATGGAACAGACTTATCACATCTTTCTACCAGTCCTGCAAAAACTGAAGACCATATAATATCTCTGCTTAAAGAGTGCAAAACCCGAATCTCTAGAATTCATAAGATAGTGCTCAAAAGCATTGACTTAAAAATTAAAGTTTCAGCTCAGTCACTTTTTAGTTGTGTAATCTTCAAGTTATTTAATCTGTTTTTCAGTTTCTTTGTCAAATAGTGCCACCTACTTTATACATTTTCCTTCAGAGATTAAATAATTATTAATCAACTTAAATATTTATCATAATACTTAGCAAATGATAAGTGCTTACACTGAATTATTAACTGAATATCAGCTATTTAGCCAATATTTTTTCTTTTGAGATGGATTACAGGCCCCCTATTCTATGACTGTGCCTAGTATGTGACTAATTTTCTTTAAGGATAATGTTTTGAAAGGCACGTAATAATAGTCAACGCATAATAAAATAATTATTAGCTGATTAAATTTCTGTTTGAATACTGATGTTTATTAGAGATAACTACATAGTCATGGATATATAGATATTTTCAAAAGCAATGAAAAATCTATCACAAGCAAAGGCTTGAAAATGTAAAAAAAAAAAAAGAAGTATTGCAGGTGATGTGAAGTTAGAATCAGAGCTCATTCTACCATGCTTTACAGCATTTCTTCCTGATGATCTCATTACTACTGTTTCATGGCTGCATAATAAATTAGGTTGACAAACTAATTGCTCCCTCATAGCCATCAGGGAGTCCAAAGTAGGGCTAAAGAGAGCTTCCAAAGGAGCAATCCTGGGAAAGTGATTGTGTGCAGGTCTTGAGTATACAAACCCTCTGAGACTCAATTCTTTATAAGTAGTAGAACTGAAGCTCCTTTGGCTGGAGCACTCTATGTTCTGTACTAGCTTTGTAAATTTGGTCTTACAATAACACTTTGGAAAACCTGACTGTATTCTCAGGTGGACTGTGAGTGTTTAAACTGCTGCTTGTGTCTCACTGTTAGCCTCTGTTCCTATTCATACACTAATGAGTCCACACACAGAGACCTTCCCGGTTCTTGCAGACATTTTTCCCCCTGAAATGGACTTTAAAAAATCAAATAGAATTATATAATCATACATTATCATGATATCTGAGCCATAAAGAGATGATCCAGAGCTCAGAAATTTGCATGGCTCAAAGATACTATTTAGGTGTAGTGAGTTAGTAACAAGCAGCAGGTGTCAGCAGCATTTCTCCCCCAGAATATCACTGTTTTTTTTTTGTCATCTTTACTTTTGCTCAGGTCTAGGGTGGCATGTGAGTTTTGGCTTGGTCATTCTTTTTAAATATGTTTTTAAGTGGCACTTGCCACAGTTTATGATTAAAATCTCCATAATGAATGTGGCTCTATAACTTAAAAGCTATATAGGAGTCGATGTTAAAGTATAGTGTCAAAGGTGTGGGATCAGCCTGTTGTTTGATTTATAAAACTAAATTAGATACTCACAAGACAAGACTGGAAATGACCAGGAAGAAGTAAGACAAAAACACTTTTCCTACTTTAGTATAAGATGATGATGTGAACCCATCCAGAATGGTGTCATTGCCTAACAGTGGAACAGGCTGTCTTAAAAAGCAGAGGCAAACAGAGAACAGTTTCCTAATGATTGAGGGCATGGACAATGGCATGAAACAGATTTTAGTCTTAGCTCTGTCACATCCTAGCTCTGTAAATCTGGGCAACTTGCTTAATATTTCTAAGTTTCAGTTTCCTGCTCTGTAGATGGAAATCACAGTGATAGTTCCTTCCTATATAGGGTTATTTAAATATAAATAAATAAATAATATTTTTAAAGCGTTAAGCCCAGTCCTTGGAAAATAGTTAAGATTCATTAAATGGCATGTTTATATTCATGAACCTATTTTTATATTGTTAATTATCATTACGTGAGTTATGAAATATTTTTGTCTTTCTACTCTATGGGTCACTGTATTTCTTCCTTCATCACAGTAACATGAATTTGATGCTTTCCTTGCTGCTAATATTTCTTATGCTTAATGTTTCAGAGTTGCCTCAAGTCCACTTAGAAAATCTTAAAAGGACCAGAATAACCAGAGCATCATCTCCTGATGGAGTTGGGGATATTAGACCTCCCAAATTTGGGGGGATAAATGTAATCTGAAGAGAATATAATCTAAATCTATTCAATAATAATACAACATATTTGCCAAGAATACCAGCATTAAAGGAAGGCACTTAAAGAAGTACCTTTAAGATACATAAAAGAAAGGAACACTTTTCATTAGGATTTATGTTTTTGCTCGACATTTTTACAGACATTTTATAAACTTTACTATGATACCAGGGTATTTTTGTTTTTGATGTTGTTATAATAATTATAATGTTTATTTCGTAGATAGAATATATCTATGAAAAATGTTGTATAAATTATTTTAACAACTATAGCTAATAAATAGCAAACCCGGGATTTAACTTGTGTTCTGATTTCTAATGCAATTTCTTTTCCTGATATTTTTCAGAGGGTAGTAAAAAGTGAGAAGTTGCTACTCAATGATATTCTGAGAGTTCATAATATAAATATGCCTAAAGAAAGTAAATCCATAAATTAAACAACTTTAAAACATCTCAACATGAGAATGTTATAAATATATTTTTAAACTTCTGATCTTGTCATGGAGGACAATGACAAAATATTCTCCTCCACAAAATATTCTTTCCAAGCATTGAATAGACTGTGGCTCTGAAATAAGCATTTCTTATCACCTGATATTTTTATATAGATTGTACCACTCGTAAGAAGGCTGGTTGTTGCTTGTTAAGAACAGCCAAAGCAATCATCAGCAAAAAGCTTGATAATTTGATATTGGTGTTCAGACTTTTGTGTCTTGGGTCCCTTTTCAGGGTCTCACTTTCTCACAGCTATGAGTAATGGACACTGAAGTGGAGCTGAGATGATGGCTGCTCACATGGCATTAGATGATTGTTGACAGAAGTTTTTTTCAAAAGAGTGTGAGTGTTCACAGTAAATGTCTATTCTGTTTATTCCTTGTTGTCCCTGGCACCCTGCGGATTTGTTGACAAAATGTTAGCTATGCCATCCTAAGCCATGTACCACCCATGGTCATATTGACCTACACATACACCCTAGTTCTTACTTTAGTTTCATTCCTAATTGTACTGTCAGTATGACTCCAAACATCCACATCATTAGCTATTGTGTTTATCTTTAACCAGCACTTACCATGTTTCTACTTTGCCCCTGTGCCACTATTTAGATAAATATGACTCTTGATTGTGTCAGGGGCGCTGTTGATGAACAGAAATAGTTTTCTGGTTCCAATAACTTAACTAACACAGGCAAAGGTTTACTTAATTTTTATACAAGGTTGTTCTAATTTTTATATAGCTCAATAATATCCAATGACAGATTAACCAAAATATCGATAAGTTTATCTTTGTCTGTAGAGGAGAAAAATCATCATGGACCCTTCAGTGCTTAAGGAAATGAGTCATGCAGGGACTATGTTCTTGAGAAATCTAGTCACTCCTTTATGTGGACATAGTTTTGAAGATGCCCAACATAAGGATAGTTACCTTAAACTCTTTTCCCAGAATCAACTGATCCATTTAGATGGAGACTCTTTTTGCCAAAATCCTCCAGCTATCACCTGGAAACCAAGAGGATGCCAAATGCTGCTCTTTTCTTCCATGGTGTTGCATAATTAGGAATCTCTCCATTATTTTAGGTAATATTGCTAGTAATGTTACAGCCTCCATTAAGCACAACTAAAGCTATTAATTCTTCAGCCAAAGTTATAGTAGATAATAGAATTTCTCTGGACTATATATTAGCAGAACAAGGAGGGATAGGCATGGCAATTACTATATCTTGTTGTATATACATAAACACATTTCATGAAGTAGAAACCGATTTAGAAAGTATTAGAAAAGAAGGTACTTGGCTTCAACAAGTCTCTACAGAGGAACCAGGATTTAATCTGTTCACTGACCTTTTTAGTTGGTTGCCAGCATGAATAGGCTAATTATTTGGAACAAAATATGGCAAGTTGGCTTAATAATTCTACTTTGCCTTTCTTTTATTGTTATAATCTTTAAGTGTTATACCTATTGCTTCTCTCAATTATGTAAATCCATAAACCAAGCCCCAGCTATCATATGCTTGCTCAACAGATTGAACTATGCACTTAATTAATGAATGTAAACCTCTTATTAAGTGGCCTGCTTCTATTTTCAAAGATGAATACTATTCCACTGTATATATTTACCACATTTTCTTTATTCATTCATCTTTCTATAGACATTTAGATTGTTTCCATACCTTGGCTATTACGAATAGTGTTGCAGAAAATATGGGAGTGCAGATATCTCTTTAATCTTGAATTGGGATTGCTGGATTATAAGGTGAATAAAAGTCATATTTAATTTTTTGAGAAACCTCCATACTGTTTGCCATATATTCACTGTTACAGTCATTTACACAAGAACTATCTAATACAGATCTCTAATGTGTCCAGCCTTATGTAGGCATTGCAATTCTATGCACTGAGAAGAATACAGAAAAGCATATCTTTGACTTGAAAGTAAACTTTATGAATGAACTGAAAAATCTGAAGAGAGGAATCTTTAAGTTGGTGATTTGAGCAGTAGAGCTGTGAGAAGAAAAGCATTATTAGAACTAAAGAGATATGAGGATATATATGAAGGCAGAACTACAGATAGCGTATTGGAGGTAGAATGACCACTCCATTTTAATTGAGGCCAAGAGTACATGTAGGGTAAGCTAAGAATCAATTTGTAAAACTGTCAAGAGTAAGTCTTTTCAAAGATTTAGTTGCTCTTTTTTAGAACTGAGTTTTAAGTTATTAAAGGATGTTGAATAGCAAAATGACATTATTAAGCCACTTTGGTAAAAAAAAAAAAAAAAAAAAAATGAACCCAGAAGTGATGCAAATTGAATCAGAGGTAAATGTGAGTTGGGAGAGACAAGAAGACTTCATAAAACTTAGATAATATGTGATATAGAGTATGTGGAAGTAGTTCAAAATGATCACATTTTTGGATCTCAGGAACTACGAGAATGTCATTATCATTAAAAAGCTGAGAGGGCGATAGTAGAAACTAGATTGGGAGAATTTTGATGAATTCACTACATTTAATGTGAAGAATCAGGACATAACTAATTCTGATACCAACTCTCATTTGTACCTACAGACACATGAAAATGCAAGTCTAGATTACTCCACCATCACCACCACCACTGTGCAGACTCTTCTCTTCATAAGTAGACAAGTTCTTAATTTTATGAGACCTCCACTTACCATCATCTTTTCCAAAAATCCTTCACTGCTCTCCTTTGGCTAAATTGATACTTCTCCCTGTACTTCCAGGTGGTTTTACCTCATTGTATAACTTAACTAATTGTATTGAATTTGCTTTTGCATTTACTTTATTGTTTCTCCTTCCAGACTGTATGTTTCTTAAAGGAAGAAAGTGTTTTGTTCAAAGAACCTTAAGAAGTATTTATCACACCATAAAAACATTAAATTATTATGATACCAGTAGTTGTAGTGACAGCATGGTAGGTGGAGAGGACAGATTCAGCAAAATAAGGGGAAAGTCAACTTAATAGAAGTAATTGTTGAAGTTATGTGACATGAATGAGATCATCACAAAGGGTAGAGAGAGAAGGACAAATTACAAGAGGAGGTTTGGATCACACCTATGTTGTATGAGACAATCACTATAGCCCAATGCAGAATCTGCCCCTTCATCTTCCTTGGCCTGTCTATCTTACAAGTGTGATTTCTCTCCTTCACGTACAACCTGTCAGTTGGATGGTTGTCAGATCTATTTTAGATGCCCTATATTTGGTATTACATTTGAGAGATGGAAAATGCCCCTTAACACAGGAACCAGTGACAACTATTACAAATTAAACCAAATAAGTAAATTACGTACTCACTAAATGTTGTTCCTAAATAGATAGTAGGATTGGTGGAAGTTATGGATAAATTATGAGCAGTTGAAAGTACTTATTTAATAGACATTGTTTTTATAACAAAGATTACAAAAATCTAAATTCTACAAAATTTTCTTTCTTCTGGGTACAAACAGAAGAATTAAAAGTATTTTAAGGGAACACAGCTTTGAAAAGATTGTAAAACACTGACAAGATGGTAAACTCAGAAGGCCAGGGCCCTATATTTTCTTTACTTACCTTTGTATCTCAGAACCTAGAGCACCAAGGTAATGTCACATAATTATATGTGGTGAGAAGAGCTGAATAGTTATTTTTGACTGAATAAAAGAATATGTTTTATATTCTAATTTAGTTTTTCATTGCTCTTAATCTTATTCTCAAAATGTAATAATTGTTTTTAATTATCCCTATGCATACCTATTTGGCCAAAGAACTCATTTTTTATCTAATATAAGGTAGAGATTCATAGTCATAAAATTTCAGGATTAACTAATGTGCATTCTGGTTATATTTTGCCACAATTCAGGCTCACTAAGAGGAAAGATATGATGAGTTATAACTATGGAATAAACATTAGACAATAATAATATTTAAAAACATGATGAAGAAAGGGCAAGAAAGAGTAGTGTGCTCTCTGATACTCAATCCTCAGCTGTATAACTTTTGTTTAGAATTCTCTTCCTAACTGCATTTAATCTAATGAGTTCCTGTTCTATTCCCAATCTCCTTGCATACAAAAGAAGATCCACAATTCCTCAGCAAAAACAAAAACAATACAAAACAAAACAAACGAATTCCGCAAGGTAAGTCTCCTTTGTGTTGGGAAAAAGATATATTTTTGGATTTATTAAAAATTTTTGTTTACACTGGGAATTTTTCAGACCTTATCTTTAACAGATGCAGAATTTCAGAGGTAATTTGTTTTCCATTTCAATTTCCAAAGGGATTTTATCTTAAAGGAATTAAATTCAAATTGTAAAGAAAAAATAGAATTTTAATGTTTAAATGAAATGATTGTGAGAACTACTTTCATTTTCTACTTCCTAATGAGAATCTCTTTTGAAATTATTTTCTGTCCTAAATTCCCCCTTCATTTCCAACCCTTTTGCTTCTTTAAAATGGATAGTCACTCACAAGAACCTTCATATAGCTCAACTTCTTGTTCATCTTTTAAGATCTGCCCAAAAGAAACAAAAAAAAAGAAAGATCTGCCCACTGTCTTTCTTTCTCCTTTGGCATTATTTTATTTTGTTGTTGTATTTTTTTAAATAGACTTTTTTTTTTAAAGAGCGGTTTTAGGTTCATGGCAAAGTTGAGTAGAAAGTAGAGCTCAACTGTGAACCCAGACACCCCCTCCCATACAAATGCAAAGCCTCCTCCACTATCAAATGCCACACTAGCGTGATGTATTTGTTACAGCAGGTGATCAAGATCGACACATCTTTATCACCCCAAATTTATAATTGTATTAGAGTAATTATGTGTTATAATTCTATGGTTTTTGACAAGTGTATAATGATGTGAATCTACCATTGCAGTATCATACAAAGTAGCTTCATTGTCCTAAAAATCACCTGTGTTCCACCTATTTATCTCTGCCTCCTCCCAAACCCTGGCAACTACTGATGTTTTTCCTGTCTCTGTAGTGTGCCCATTCTAGATTGCCATATATTTGAAATCATAGAGTATACAGCCTTTTCAGACTAGCTTCTTGCACTCAGCAGTATTTAAGTTTCCTCCACATCTTTTAATGATACAATAGCTCATTTGTTTGTAATGCTGAATAATATGCCATTGTTTGGATGTATCACAGTTTATTCATTCACTCATTGAAGGACATCTGGGTTTCTTCCAAGTTTTGACAATTATAAAGTTGCTACAAACATCTATGTACAGATTCTTGTGTGGATATAAATGTTTAATTTCTTTGGGTAAATGCCAGGGAGCACAATTGATGGATCACACGGTAAGAGTCATTCAGTTTTGTATGAAACCACGAAATCATTTTCTAACGTGACTATACCATTCTGTATTCATACCAACTATGAATGAGAGTTCTTGTTGCTCTGCACCCTTGTCAGCATTTGATGTTGTCAGTGTTTTGGATTTTAGCTATTCTAATAGATGTGTGTCTTCTTGTTTTAATTTGCAATTTTTTGATATATGTTTAGTATATTTTTATATACTTATTTGCCAACTGGAGAGGTGTCTGTTTGGATCATCCCCACCCCTTTCTTCTTCTTTTTTTAAATCAAGTTGTTCTTTTTTTTTATTAAGTTTAAAAAATGTTTTGTATATTTTGGTTAACAGTCCTTAATCAGATATATCTTTTGCAAATATCTTCTCTCAGTCTGTGGCTCATCTTCTCATTCTGTTAATAGTCCCTTTCACAGAGAGAAGTTTTTAATATTAATGAGGTCTAATATATCAATTCTTTTTTAAAGACTGTGCCTTTTATGTTTTATATAAAAAAATCATCTACTAACCCAAGGTCATGTACATTTTCTCCTTTATTATCTTATAATAGATTTAATTTGCATTATCTTTTTAAATTGTTCCTATTTTTAAAACTAATATATGACCATTGTAGAAAATATAATAAACTATAATCTGTAAAAATTATTCTCAGTATTTTTAGACTCATGTAAAGCTGTGGATTTAAAAAATGCACATATGTATCTGTATGTATATATGTGTGGAGATTAATATGTGCATATACATACTTTCACATACATATATAATATACATTTTGAAAAAATTTTATTTATGCATGTTAATAAATGCACTATATACATAAAAAAAACATTTTTTCATTATAATATTTTCTATAACATAAATCATGAAGTCTACACAGTATCTCACTGAATGCTTCTACCACGATGTTCAATCAATTGCCTATTGAGCACTTACAATGTTTCTCATTTTTAACAATTAAAACAGCACTGAGATGAACACCCATATAAGTTGTAATTTTTTTACACCTATAGCACCTGGTTTTCCTAAGTGGTCTTCCATCCAAGTACTAACCAGACCCAACCCTGCTTAGCTTGTAATTTTTTAATTTAAATATGTTTTAATGTTCCAGAATATAACTCAAGCTAGCATCACCATCTCTTTCATACATTTTAGACTTAATTGTTATAATTAAGAAATAAAATAAAAAGTAGTCAATGTATTTGCTTGCAAGTTAATTATATTTTATTTTGCAACTGTGCCCTTTAAAAACCTAGGAAATATTGGAAGGAAAAGAGATAAAATTTTCAGCTATCAAATAATATTAAATTAAAAATACCTTCCTTTATTTTTTCCCCTTGATAAAATATTTCCCAAAAATGAAATGGTTATTATATCCCAAAACCCATGAAAAATTTTTAAAAACTTCCACAATAGGAAAAGAAGGCTGGTTAAAATATAAGTCCTATGTACGTAGATATTAAAATGTCTATTAATAACAAAAATCATTAGTTGATTTGAAGTGAATTTCATGAGCACACAGTTGTGCTTTGTGTTTCTGGCCATTGGAAGTCCTAAACAATTGCCTATGCTTATGAATTGCCTATTTATATACTGAGAACATTGATCTCTTTCTTACTGATTTGTAATACTTTTAAAGAATGTTTATTGTTGGTTCATGTTTAGCAGTATTATTCTAAGTTTAAACCTTTTTTATTATTTTTTAATATTAGACATTTTAAATGCCTATACATAAGAGAAATATAAGTTATATAGTAATGAAATAAAACTCTTGAGACTAAAATCAATATAAAGAACTAAAATCTTAACAAATACTAATAAATGTTGTGTTCTTTTACCCTCTCTTATCCCTCTGCTCTGTTCAGAGGTGGTCACCACTACACAAAATTCTGTTAAAAATATCCTTATTCTTTTAATAGTTTTATGTTTCAAGTGTTTAAGCCATGGAAGTATATTTCTTTCATGCTTTGTGGCCAGATAGCCTGGGTTCAAATCTGAGGGCATACGTTCCTAGTTTTCTAATCATGCATGTTAGTGCAGTTCTCTGTTCCACCCTTTTCTTACTTGTTAAAGGAAGATAATAATGGTACCACATACATAAGTTGTGAGAAGTAAATAGGTTAATGTGATGCCTGACATATAGTAAGGGCTATATAAGCATTTGTTGCCATACTCATCATCACTATTGTTATATTATCTTCTGCACTTTTTCAATCAATATTGTTTTGAAAATTCGCACATCTTGTTGCATAATTTTCTACTTCCTCCTTCTCTTTCACTCCTGTATCAATTGCAATTAGGTTTCTGCTTCTACCACATTCATAAACTTCTCTTTGCAAATTTGCAGATTCCCAATACAAAGCACATAATCCGGTGCCTGCCTCACCTGACCTCTCTACAGTGCTGAACATTACTGACCTCTCTTTCCTTCCTGATGTGTTTAATCAACTTTTCTGACATCATAAGATCTCCCTCTTAGTAAAATTAATAAGGGCTTACATATTTTCTTGATGGTTTCAGAATCACAAAATGTTAAGGGTGAAAAGTTTCAAATCACCAGTTAAACAAACAACAGTATTGTAATTACTTGAAAAGAATTTTAAAAGTGCATATTCCAGAGCCCTACTCCCACATGTATTCTGATTGAGTAGGTCTCAGATAAAACCAGAGGATAATTTTAAATGTTACTTGAATGATTCTGACACATATTCAAGTTGTGAATCATTAATCAGTTCAACCCTAGTAGTGTATAAATCAATAAACTGACACACAGTTGTCACAAATATTTTTAAATGAATGGAACACTTGACATTATCTAGCCAAACTGCTTATTTTGCAAATTATTAATCTGAGATGAAAATAAAATAACACTTTTATGAAGTGGCAAATCTTGAATCCCAAACAAATGGTTAACAATCTTCACAAAAATCCTTTTAAGTGGATACTATTTTTTTTTATTTTAGAGATGAGAAACTGATACCTTGAAATGTTAAGTAACTTTTTCAGAGTGATGTAATTAGCAAATGTCGGAGTTGAAATTCTAGGAGTCTGCTCAACTCCTACTTCCCTCCCCTGCCTCCTGAATACACACAGCAATCTAGACAAAAATAAATAAATCTTTATTTCGCATCACTGGGCTTTAAGGAAGGATGAAAAACTAAAGTGTTGTGAAAGAAAATTACAAAAATCATTCTAGGAGAGAGAAGTGGTAATTCTCTGAGTGGTTCCTTTTCTTCTAAAATACGTCCTGTTTATAACTTAAAATGTAAATTCCTGCAGCAAGCAATTATTCCACAAATACTTAGTGAGCCTTTGCTGAGTGCCAGATACTCCACCGAAAGTATAATAGAGAATAAGACACACATGGTTCCTTTCCTCACAGGGAAAAAAACAATCAGGTAATTACAAAAGCAGGTGGTGAAGTTGCTCTGATTACTCCTGTCAGAACACTGGCTGCTACACTCTGAGAAATACATTAAAAAAAAAAAAAAAAAAAAAAGAATATCTAAACTTTGCACGATAGGTTGAATGGGAATTTTCCTTAAGCTGACATCTGAAGCATTGACAGAAAATAGAGTTAGAAACATGGAATTAAAAATATGCTAGAAAAAGAAAAGTAAATAGAATGTAAACATGGAGAAAACCTCATTGTTCAATAAGCAAATGTATTTTCAAGGAAAGATAGGCAAAAGAAAGCAAGGGAACCCCCTTATATACTCTATAAATTCTCATTATTCTCTTATCATTTTTGAAAACCCAAGTTGGATAAATATATTTCTTATACAACATAATCCCTTGCATTAAACTAAAATTTTTTTTCCTGCATATGTTTCTTAAAAGTTTTTTTTTAATGATTAAATAAACAGAATCAGAATATACATTTAAAAGGTAAAGAAATTTCAGTACAATGGGATCTGTACCACAATAGGGTAGACACAGAATGCTATGAGCATATATCTGAAGGTCAACTTCCCTTGTCTTTCCGTCCTGTAAAGACTTCCAGGGGTTCTGAACAAGCTACTCCTAAGGAGAGAGAGGCTGAGCAAGGCAAAGGAAGAGGGTATATTAGAGTTTTCCAGGCTGGAAGAAGAGCTTGTGGGAAAGTCTGCAAAGGAATAGAAACTTACTAAATTTGGGAAATTTAGTAAAACTTTAGCAAAGTGCCAGGAAGAAGGCATAGAGGAGGGGGCTGTAGTGACAGAAGATCAGGGTGGAAAAGTGAACAGGGTCAAAATGTTAAGATTCTTGTTCAGCATACTGTGGAGCTTTGGTTTTATCTTGAAGGCAATGGCAGTGAACAGAGTAAACCAAGGTAGACATGATTTTACTGGAAGCGTGGACAGAGCACATTGGTTGCAGTGTGGAGAATAGATTTTAAGGGGGAAAGATAAGAGAGGGAGAGGCCAGTTAGGAGACTGGTGTCCACATGAGAAATGATAGTGCCAGGAGGAGAACAAGAATTTTCAGTACATGACAAATTATATGTGGAGGACAAGTAAAGAGAGAGAGATCAAGAAAAACAGAATTGTGAGGTTTTAGCAGTTAGAGAATGGTACCATTCATAACAACAGAGGTCACAGGAAGAGAAAAGAGTTTGCTAGGCTTGGAGATATTGCTCTGATAGGTTAATTTTCACATGTTAAGTTTAGGTGCCTATGGAGTATTCAAACAAAGATATTAGATAGTTAAATATAGGTCTGAAGTTAAAATGTGAACTCTAATATCTAAAGTTTCTATGAAGGAATTTTTTCCATAACCAGAACAATTTTATCTGCTATAAACTACTTTAAAAAGGTGTGAATATTTCTTCTAAATTATAAGAGGGAAACACTGGGAGGGAAGAAAGAGAGGGCAAAAGAACAAGGAGGAAGAAGCAAGGAGATAAATTTCATAACCATGAGACCCCCAATACTATATGACAAACCAACATTTGGATTAATTTCTTCCCATAAGTAATGTAATATAACCCTATTAAGTAATGTAATGCTTTTTTCCCCCAAGAGACAATGATGATGAGGCTGGAGACACCAACACCAGAGCTCATAACAAGGAGAACTACCAGTTCATTGATGTGATGCTGGTGCAGAAGAGCTCCAGGAGGTGGAAGATCTCACACATGTAATGGTTGATAGCATTGGCATCGCAGAACATCACCCTCAGCATGCATCCTCTGTGGGCTTAGGCACCAAGAAATGCCCACACATGTACAATCACAACCAGAAGAAAATAGACCTGAAGGGACATGGTGACCATGTGCAGCAGGGCCCTGCAAATGGGTACATAGCAATCATAGGCCATCACTGTCAGCACATAGAATTCTGTACTGACACAGAAGCAGTAGACAAAAGGGACTACATCAAACTAAAACGCTCTTGCACTGCAAAGGAAACCATCTACAAAACAAAAATAGGGCCTACTGAATGAGAGAATATATTTTCAAATGAAATAACCAATAAGGGGTTAATATCCAAAATATATGAAGAACTTATACAGCTCAACACCAAAAATGAAACAAAACAAACAATCCAATTAAGATATAGGCAGAGGACTTAAACAGATATTTCTCCAAAGAGTACATACAGATGGCCAACAAACACATGATATATTTTCAACATCACTAATCATCAGAGAAATGCAAAACAAAACCGCAATGAAATATCACATCACACCTGTCAGAATGGCTATTATCAATAAGTCAACGAATAATAAGTATCAGCAGGAATGTGGAGAAAAATAAAATCTTGTGTACTGTTGGTGAGACTGTAAATTTGATGCAGCCATTATGAAAAACAGTATGATGGTTCCTCAAAATTAAAAATAGAACAACCATATGACCCAGCAATTCCACTTCTTGGTATTTATCCAAAGAAATCCAAAATACTAGTTTGAAAAGATATATGTAACCCTATATTCATTTCATCATTATTTATAATAGTCAATATATGGAAGCAACTTAAGTTGGCAGAAGAATGGATAAAGAAGATATGGTATATATATACAATGGAATATTACTCAGCCATTAAAAAACTGAGACCTTGCCATTTGTGACAACATGAATAAACCTAGAGGGCATTATGCTAAGTGAAATAAGTTAGAGAAAGGCAAAACACCATATGACCTCTTTTATATGTGAAATTAATCAATCAATCAATAAACCAAACTCATAGATACAGAGAATAGATTGGTAGTTGCCAGAGGCAAGATGTGGGGAGTAGAGGGGTGGGAGAAATGGGCAAAGGAGGACAAAAGGAAAAAAGAGAAAAAAATAAGATAGAGGAAAAACTAAACAAAAAGCTCTCAAAATTTAAAAACAAACCCTAGGCAACCAAAGCAGATAACAGCAAATTTATGTACAGAGTTCTTAATTTAAAAAAAGTTTTTCTAAGATAAAATGGCTATAAGAAGACCTCATACTTTAATAATCACCCTAAATGTAAATGGAGTGAACCAAAAAAAAAAAAAAAGGCATAGAGTTGCAGAAAGGATTTAAAAAAAAAAAAAAACTGTATGCTACCTCCAGGAGACACACTTCAGCTCCAAAGACAAATATAGAATTAAAGTGAAAGGATGGAAAGTGATAATTTCAAGCAAATGGCATTCAGAGAAAAGCAGGAGTAGCGGTATTAATATCAGATGAATTAGACTTCAAAACAAAAAAGGCAAAGAAAAATACTGAGGGACTCTTCTTAATTATAAAGGGAATCATGACTAAGAAGACATAACACTTATTAATATCTATGCTCCGAATCAGGGAGCCCTGAAATATGTAAAGCAATTAGTAACAGAATTAACAGGAGAAACAGACAAAAACACTATCGTAGTAGAGAACCTAAATGCCCCACTGTCAGATCTGTCAGATATGGACAGATCATCCAAACAGAAAATCAATAAAGAAATAACATGTTAAAATGACACATTAGACCATTTGGTCATAATTGACATTTACAAAACAGCTGCTCACTCGTTCCGTAAAGCCCGCTCATGTTGGTTACGGTACCACCTAGTGACTCATGAGTTCCTGTACCTACCAGAGTGCCCCATTCTCCTTTTGGGTAGAGACTTACTAATGAAGCTCGGAGCACAGATCGTCTTTGCCCCCAGGAAGCCCACCAGTCTCACATGCACATGCGCATGTATGTGTGTATGTTTGTGTGTTTACATAAAGAAGCAAATTATTGAAACAATATCATTCCCTTTTGATGGATTCAGCAAGTTATTTCCTTCTCAGTCCTGACACTCTTAGGCTGAAACTAGGGACCATCTACCTGAACGGGCTTGCAAAGTTTAGAGGTAGGTTTTAGTCCATGAAGTTGGCTTTCAACATTTGTTACTGGAACAAACTGGGTCCATCTGCATTTGTGAAAGTCAAAGGAAAGATATGTGCAGGTTTGCAGCAAAGAAAGTAAGGATGTATTTCTGGCAGTTGCAAGTCCTGGAGACATAGACGAGCTAATGCTTTCAATAGCCTGGCCCCCAGGGTGTCATGGGAGTACAGCTCATATAGGGGAAAAAAAATCAGTCGTCATGGAAACTCAGGGAGTTGGTAGCTTAGGTTTATATTAAAGAAATGAAATTTGTGTGTGCTTACAATGTGGTTACACAGTTATTTCATAAAATACCTAAAGGAGACATTGTGTTTGTGTGTGTGTGTGTGTGTGTGTGTGTGTGTGTGTGTGTGTACGCACATGCACCTATAAGCCCAGGAAGGCATTGTAAATGAGGTTCAGTAAAGATTGGAAATCGACGAAATAAAGGGTTATGGAAACAAAACACTACTTACTTTTGACTTTCATCAGCCCTCAACTGTAGTGCACCCTGATCATGTTCATATTAAACCTAATCCCAAGCAACAATAGCAAAAGGAAAGTTTACATTAAACAAATTCAGGATATAATCAGGGGCTTCCTTCAGATCCTTAACTAAAAGGACCATTTCCTGATAGAGCCTGGAAAATGCAAACTTTCACACTTACTTTGAAACATCCGCTTCCAAGGACACAGGCACAGGTGGATCCCACAGCTTACTGTTTGTCTTCCCGATGTGACAACTTCAGTAGAATTATACTTTCTCTTATAATTTCTTTTATTGCCCTCCATATAACAACAAAAAAGGAAAACTACAAAAGATGACTCTGTTTTGTGTATGTAACACACCTGACTTGGTTCCCCTTTTTTTGAAATTTCAATATGTACGTACTGTTTAAGTTACTAACTAAAAAGTTGTCCACTAAATTCCTTCTACAGCTTCACCATCCTTAACAAAATTAGTCTTTATAATTTTTAGAACATTTTATTAACTTTTTACCAAATATTCTGGAAAAAAAAGAACCTAATTAGAAAGTTTATTTCTGCAGTGAAATTTTATCATTTCTAAAAGATTTTTTTCTGAAATTGAAAATGATTTTGTTTTTATTTTGAAGCTTCCCAAATAAAACATTAATGACCAGGTTTAACACACTATTGGCCACCTCAGATAGTGATAAAATACATAACAAAGGGGGTGCACCTCTTCAATGTCCACAAAGGTTCCTGAATAGCACAGATATTTTTTTATGTATTAACTTCCACTTTTTCTCAATGAAATAAACAATTTTATCAAAACAGACCATAAGTAAAAGAAAAGCAAAAATAAAACTCAATCAAGATTCACTATTTTATATAAATAGAACTTAAGTGAAAATCAAGCATGTTGATATTGAGTCAAGGATTTAACAATGCTGAATATGTAAAAAAAAAAAAAAAAAAACAAAGAAGCTAGCAAACTAGTTATGTTAAATTGCACAATACCTAATTTTTTTTTATGTGAGGCAACTCTTGGTTGACCTCAAAGATTGCAAGGACCTTGTCAGCTTACAATCCTTTATTTTTTTATTTTTTACACCTACAGCACCTGGTCTTCCTAGGTGGTCTCCCATACAAGTATAAGGGTGAAAACTTCCCAGTAAATCAGTCACAAGGAGGTGATATCTCTAGGTGCCAAGCCCCAGGAAGAATACAACATTCCAAGATACAGATAACAAGACTGCTAGGTTATGTTTGATCTAGCAATTCCCCCTGATACATTTATCTTTGTGAAGGACATTAATGCTAACTCCTGTTTTTTGTAACTTACTTACTTGTTTTGTTCTAGGATGTAGTGGGGGCCTGTATAAGCTGCCTTCCCTAAGAACCCGGCACTGTTCTCTTCTAACCCTGCATGGTAGAGAGTCAGTCACCAGCTGGCTAATAAAGGCTCATAATTAATCTCAGTTGGCTCTGTGGGTCTTAGAATTGATCGCGCCACAACACAAGTACTAACCAGGCCCGATCCTGCTTAGCTTCTGAGATTAGACGAGACTGGGCTTGTTCAGGGTGGCATGACCATATAGACACAATATCTAAATCTTGAGTGAAGATTAGAAAACTGGTAATTAGTAAATAATATTAAAGTTATCTTAGAAATACTAAAGTGATCATATAATTAAAGATAAATGATTAGTGTTTATTTCATCTGTCTTCTCAAAAGAAAAATGATTCAACATCTTACTACAGAAAATAAATTGTCACAATTTAGTTTATTCACCATATGTTTCTTTCAAGTTGTCATTGCTCTCCCAGATGCAATTTGGGAATTTTGTATCTTAAAATCCATATAGGAGTAGCAAATGAAGATAACAAAAACAGGAGTGATTCAGTTGTTCCCACGTCACCCAACCCATCGGTTTAACTTTTTAACATCGAATAACTCAAGTTTTTATCCTATCCCCAAATCCTGTGAACTCCATAATATTTCTAAGGCCTTGCATAAAGGAGATGAGAGTCATATAAAAGGCTTTCATTTCTTCATCATTTTAATTTCTAAATTCTTTCATCTCAACTTGAGTTTTAATTACCATGCATTATATTATCTCCTGAATTTGCTGTCTTCTGTCTTCCTGATTTCCCATAAACATGGCCACCAATTTTGGCTTTCATTCCCCCAAAATACTACTAATGTATGACCATTGTACAGTACAAGTTTTTCCAAAGCTCTATGGATAGTGTAGGATAATTACAGTACTCTACAGAACATGACACAAACTCAGATTGAAATACAATTTTAAATCTTATTATCCTTTCTCTACGGATAGTTATTGATGTAGAGTTGACCAAGAGGTAATGGTAAGCCACCTTTATTTATTTTAAAGATTCCCTTTTATTCAAATGGTAATGGAATTTTTTGAGGTTTGCATGATTTGGAAGAAGAAGAAAATATTGACCTAAGGAATGTTAAAAATCATATGAATAGGTACATTGGATTATAGGGTGTGGTTTGGTTTTTGTTTTGTTTTGTTTTTATCTTCAGTCATTTTCTTATCATAGAATCTTTAAAATATACTACATATATACTTATCATTCTAGGATTCTTTGGTTGTTAGGAAGAATGGCAGGATTTCTGGTTAACTTTAGACTTGTCAGGTCAATTATGCAACTGAGAAAATTTCTTAAAATCACAGGGGGAAATAAAAAAAGACATTAATACCAATAGATAGGGAAAATGGAGTAAAACTAAAGACAGACAGAAACATGGATTGATCTAGTAGAGGGTAGGAAAGGAAAAAAGAAAAAAAGCAAATGAGAAGTATGATAAACATAAAGCACAACAAAAGATGACACAAAAAAATAAACTCAATATTTACAATAAATTGATTAATCTTTTCAGTTATATCATTTAGGGAGTTTAAATATATTCAGGCGATTTTTAAGAAGAGGTGAGAAATGTCCATCCCTGTATCTTTGAATCAAATTACTATGACCATTATCAATGTACCAGTTTTATATTTCTGCCTCTAGGTATCAGTGCATATACTTTTAAGTCTAAAAGTCATAGGAATTATTACTTGTGTCAGTGATTTCACTGTCTTTTGTGGATTGGCTATATCAAATCATCGCTCAACAGGTGGTGAATCTTTTAAATGTAAAGGAAACTCTTATCTATAGAATGGGTTTTTGTAAATTAATATTACTTCAAATACTAGTTTGCTACATTTTTTTTCTTCTAAAATAAGCTGATACCCACATGCTTCATTTTCCAGGTGTGATTTTTTCTTTTTATTGTGAGTCAGTCTGTGGTACTGTCACCCTCACTCATTATGTCATTCATGACACAGTTCACTTGAGCTCAGATACAGTACGATGTCTAACTTATAGACTATGCTACATATATTATAATTTGCCAGTAAGTATTTTTTGATACCCATTTCCTTTAGCTCTGTAAAATTGGTCAAAATTGAATCTATACTTTTTGAACCTTCAAATTCATATCTATGAAAATTTAAATTTAGGGAAAGTAGATATGAAGTTAAAAATTTGTTTTGTTCTCTTTAAACTAAAGAGTGTCATCCGAGTTCCTTCTCCTTGTCACTATGCCCGTAATCTGGCTTACCTTGTGGGCCAGAATATTCACCAAGAACTTCATTATTCCTTGTCAAACTGGCTCTTTCACCTTGGACCTACAGAAGAAAGCCTGATGGGATGCTGAAAAATCACAAATTGTAAATGTTTTTTTTTTTCCTTTTGATGCTCTACATCTAACTTATTTTCCTAGATGCAGAGTTTTAAATTTTAATCATTCTTGATTGAGCATGGAAGAGATTGAGAGTGGTACACGCCATTTTCAATAATATCACTGACTTAAGATAAGACTTCTGAATTCCAGACAGGAGAACTGACAGTGAGGATTTTGTCTTGGAATTTACCTTTCAAATGTGTTACAATGACATAATGATTAATGTGCCCAAACACTTTGCACTCCTAGGAATGTTATTCTGTTAATCATAAAGGTTACACGTTAGTTTCATGAAGATTACATCTATGAACATGTAAATTCTACTTGATAGATGATATCTACTTTATTTTGAAATATTTTAATTTTAAATAACATAAAAAATTAAATGAAGATTTGTATTTAGTATTTTGTATAAAAAAATAGTCTATACATGAAGTATTATTTATTCTTTGTGCTGGGGTGGGAATTGAACATATTTTGGTGCAGCTGTAAATAAGGACAGCCTTGTGATTTAAAAGTTCACGGTATAAGAACATTGAAATGTTTTGTCACTTTCCCAAAATAAGGGAAATTAAAGCTATCTTAACATATCAATTTCATTCGTTCTCTTGTGCATGTTCCAAGCGTGGTGTTAATTGTGTCAGCTGTACCACAATCAGACAGTCTTGAGTAAGTTGTTTAAAGTAACAGTTATGTTTTTCCTGAAAGCAGACACATTTTTTTTCTCTCCACTTAAACCATCTTTAAATAGACTCAGGAAACAATATGTGAAACTTTGTCTTCTTATACTTCTAAATAGATTAGTATTTTAGGGGGAGGGAGGGGAGAAGATTAGCTTCAAATATACAAGAAAAGGTATGTTTAAAAACAATATAATTGTTTTGATTATAAGTAAATTAACTTAGGTTTGTAAACTGAACCAGTCTTAATACATAAAATTAAAACAAGTCATTTAAAAATATATTATCATCTAGATAACATTCAACTAGCAGCACTGCCAATAATAATAAATATAATTCAGGAGATAGGTCCATAACTAAAAACAAATTAAGGCAATATGTTCTTTCCTGAAGTTAAGAATTGATTTATGATAATACATTTCTAGGGATCTACAAAACTAATTTGGAAGGAACAAATTTAAAGTATTTATTAAAAATTTTCTGAATGTTTTCTATAAATGCAGTGTAAATACTTATTCATAACACTATATAATGATAACTTCTAGATTTGTCAATTTAAAATTCAATAAAGTTATGCATGTTAAAATCATTGAATTTGATCTTGTTACTTTTAAAAGATATGCTGATCTTAGTCTTCTTGATTACAAAAAATTGTTACTTTTCAAAGGTAAATGGAAATATTGTGACTAGGGCATTATCTGATTTTATCAGCCTCTTAGTGCTTTATAAATTAGGTGAAGGAAGCTGGGTTTCATATTCATAGGAGAAATTTTTAATGTCCCAAAGGTTCATAAAATTTCTATAATATATCACAGTGCCTAAGTTTCATATTACTGATTAAGAAATGGGAGGACCACTTAAAGGTCTTACAGGAATGGATTTGGCCTAAGTAGTGATACAATAGATAATCCAAAAACAAAGAACTTTCTGATTCTTAATAAATAAATTAATAAATATATGAAACTTCCCACTGAATACAGCTAAGAAAGCTGGATGAAATATTAGAGCTAAGAGTTGACATAGCGAGACTGAGACAGCTTTCCTTAGAAAGGCCTGCCTGCTAGATTGGCCCTTGGCTGATATCTGAGAACTCAGAATCTGGAGGATCCCCACTATTCTCTGGTAAGAGTGGCTTGCTAGGCCTAAACTGTTTTTGCAAACACTATGGTTCTGCTGAATCTCTTTCCTTCTGGAATTCTTGAATTCTGGTATATGCTAAGCAGAGGGTACCTGGTCGCACAGTCTCTAATGAACTTCCCTGGCAGACAACATTCACACGCATAGTCACAAGTTATTGCTGGAGGAATTAAGTGTACCTGTGTGACTGTTTTCTAGCTTTTGGTATTTTCTGGAAATGCTTGGTTTTCCTTGGCTTACAGCTGCTATCACTCCAATCTATGCCTCCATCACCAGAGGGCCTTCTCCTCTGCCTGTTCAAACTTCCTGACCTTATAAGAATATTGAGTCATTGAAGTAGAACCTATTTTAAGCCTGTATGACCTCATCTTAACTTGATTATATCTGTAAAGATTATATTTCCAAATAAAGACACTGTCACAGGTAATGTTCATCACTTATGTGTATTTTGGGGGAAACAAACTCACAACAAGGCTGAACAGCAGATTTGAGCAGAAGGAATATAGAATTAGCAAATTTGAAGCTAAGTGAACCAAGAAGCTAACAATAAGTTAAAATAAGAGTAGGGAAGAAAAATAGCCTCAAAGACCTGAGTAATACTGTCAAGCATACCATCATAAAGTAAGCTCCAGAAAGACAAAAGATGGAGAGACAGGGAGAATATGTAAAGTAAGAATAGCCAAAATTTCACATATTTGATAAAAAAAAACTTAACTGAAATATTTAAGAAATTCCATGAACACCAAGTAGGATAAACTCACATCAAAATAAAATGGCCAAGGCCAAGGACTAAGAAAATCATGAATGCAACAAGAGGGAAGTGACTAATCATGTACGAAGACTCCTCAATGAGTTTAATGGCTGATTTTCATCAGAAACCATGGAGGCCAGGAGGTAGAGGAATGACAAAAGTGCTAAAAGATAAAAATCTCCAACCAACACTTCTCTACATAGCAGAAATGTCCCTCGATAATGGAGGTGACATTAGGACATTCTTGGATAAAGAAAATCTAGGAGAATCCATTGCTATCCCCAGACCGAGAAGAAATGGTAAGTGGAGTCTTTCAGGCTGAAATGAGAAGACAGCTGAGTAACTTAAAATCTACATGAAGAAATAAAGTTACATAGGTAAATATAAATATAAATGAGTTCATAAAATGTATAGAGTATAAATATATAAACAACATATTTCTGATTCAAAAGAACACTACAAGATATAAATATAATAAATCTATGTTTATGAAAATACAGTATATGAAGATGCAACCTATATGACAATAATGGCAAAAATGCTATTGAAATTAATCTGGTAGTAATCTACCTTAGCATGTTATAAATTAAAATGTTGATTGTAACCTTTAAGGAAATTATTAAGAACATACTGCAGAATATGTAATAAAAGAAACAACATGGGAGTTAAGTTGTACACTAGAAAATAATAAAATACAATAATGGACAAATTTTAGAATAAAAATGTCAAACTTATAGAAAAAAATGATGAAATGACAGATTTCAGTGCTACTGATTAGTAATTAAATGCACATAAATTATACACACCAATTAAGAGGCAGATATTGGCATAGTAAATAAAAACTATGATCTATATGCTATCTATGAGCCAAGCTTTAATTCAAGACACAAAAACATTGAAAGTAAAAGGATGGAAAAGTAAATGCCAAAAGAGAACTAGGCTGACATTGTTAAGACAAATTTTATGAGAATTTTATTATAGAGACATATACAGTCATTTCATAATGACAAAAGGTTCATTCTTCAAGGAGATAATTATAAGCATTTTCCAGTTATCAAGAAACCTCCAAAATATACAAAGCAAACAGACCCTTCAATAATAATAATTGCAAGTTTCATTTCTTAACTTTTAATAGTGGAGAGAATCTGTTATTTATTATGATGCTGACATCAGCCCTGTGGGGTGGGTAAAGTGGGGATCATGACTCATTTTGTGGTTCAGGACACTTTGATTAAGTGACTTATCCAGAGTTGTATCTGCAGAACAAATCTAAAATGGTCTTGTCCTAATAAGACGAAACCATTTCCGGGATAGCAGAACAAGCCCTCAGATCATGCAGTTGGACAGTCAGACATGCACACTAGAGAAGAAATCATCCTAGAATAACCTTTCAAGGTCGCCAGTTCAAAATCCACCTAGAACTGCACACTAAGCACACCCCACCCCCAATTCAAACATGCCATGCATTAAAGGTTGTGATTCCCAAGTACCTAGACACTAGGCTCTTATTATGTTGAAATAATGTATTGATTATGCACGACTTCCTCTGCTTCTTCCTTTAAATGTAGCACAAAAACCCTCTGTGGGGTGGTAGACTTGGCCTTGCCTCCTGTCTCCTTGTGGTTTAATTTAGCAATGAAAGCCTTTTCATTCCTCAGAAGCTGCTGCTATAGTATTGGCTTCTATATGTGTCAGGAACCAAGCCCTTGTTCAGTATCAGTCACAGTGATGAGTGATGGATCTGAGGAAGGGGATATAGATGGTTCCCTGGAGACAGAGGTCTCTGAATACCTGAACATGAGATCATGTCCTGGATGCCCAAACCAAGAGCTCCCCTCACTCCCTTTCCTGCATCCTCCTTTCCCAAGGTTGCTCTGGGGAGATAGCTGGTGCTCCGGGGAGATGCCTGGCCCAAGAGAATGGCTCAAATCCTGACCCAAATCCTGGCTCTATGTTTTTTTTTCTGTTTTTTTTCATGAACATTTCAAATTTAATGAGTACACAGGTGATGTTTGTTTCTGGCTCTAAGTTTCAAAACTTGACCCAAAATACAATGCCTTTTCTCCAAACGAAGACACACTGGATGGACGAGGGGATCCAAACACGTGTTCACCTCCCCCTCACGTGCCCCCCTCCAAGCACGTGATTCTACCAGCTGCCCTGCAGTGAGACTTCCTGGTGGTCAGGTGATGACCCTGAGCAACCAATAGCCTGCTAGACTCCCAACTGCCTCGGAACCCAGGACATTCCAACCAACTGCCTGCCTGACAGTTGCTCAAAGAACTAACTTCACCTTGAACTGACCAAACTGGGATGAGCAGTTATTAATGACCTCAGAAAGCAGTCTGCTAGGCTGGGTTTTGGTGGCTTAATGACTGAAATCCACAGCCCCTAGGGTCTCACTGACCATTGACCTGAGCAGCCTGGACTCAGGTCTGGCTGAGAGCGGGCAGTGGTTGCCCTGGCTCTGAGTTGTGCCCCTTCCCCGCCCAAGTCTTTCCTCACCACACCCCAGACTCTGCTTCACAAACTACGGTCTAGTGACTGGACTCTACTGACTAGTGTTATTTCGGCAGCACCTTCAACGAGAGTCGGTGGAAGGCACCCATTTTCTTATTGCTGAATTGCTGGAGATGGCAGCAGATTCTCTTGACTACAGACGATTTTCATACAAATTCTTTGTTTGAATCCTTTATGATCTTTTCTTTTTGTAACCTGAGATATGATCCTATAAAATACACTAAAAATAGAACCGTTGGTATATTGCTGGCAGGAGAACAGTAGGAAGTAGGAATTCATTCTCAGGTCACACTTCCATTTTCCTTGTTCATCAGCTGCCTAGGGGAGCCAGCTGAATTTAACTTATGCCTAGAGGAGGGGGTGTTAGTGAATACAATCAGCAGTAATGCAATGGCTAGATGTAAAGCCAGAGGACAGAAAGAGCAATCAGGGGGATAATTTTACAAACTATATAAATGTCTAACAAATATACTGTATACTTGAAACTAATAACAACATTTTTAAAATAATTTTTTAAAAGAATAGGTGTTACAGTGTGATGTGCTCTTAAAATACCCAGCAAACCATTACATAGGGACATAACTTTATTTCGATGAGACAATACAGAACATCAACACAGCACAGTGACTGAGCTGGTGTCTGATGACCTGTATCGCATCACACCAGAAGCCACGAGAATCTGAAAAAAATCACTTAACCCTTCTGTCCTCAGTTTTCTGTTCTGTGATATGGGGTCTACTTTTTAGTATGATGAGGCTAAATATTTTTAAACATTCAGATAAAGCCTGAAGAAAAATGACTAGTCTTTCATAAGTGCTGCATAACCAGACAAATACTAAATGTCTGGAAGAATAAGCAAGAAATGTGGTAGTGGCTGCCTCCAGAGAGATCACTCAGGTGGATATGGGGCAGTGAAGGATGGCAGGTTGCTTTCATTCTTACCATGGGGAAGATGTTTTACAGCTTACAGAGAGTATCGGTTATCATCTCCTATGATCCCCATGTTAGCCCTAGGGTGTGGGCAGAGAAGGGTCTGTGACTCATATTTTATGGTTCAGGGGTCTGAAATTTCATGATTTTAAGTGACTTGCCCATAGTTGCAACTGCTTACAGGTGACCCTATGATGGGAATGCCATCAGTTCACTGGGGACTGAGATCCCTGAACCCCCAAGTCCTCTAGACCAAACCCTGACCTCCTGACGAAGTGTCACCCTCCTTCCACTCCCCAGATTTCCTGCCCTCTCCTGCTGCAGGGGGACAGGCCACTGGTGTCTAAGCCAAGAAAAGGGCATATGCTGGACCCAGCCTTTATCCTTACGTTACAATCCCTGACCCAAAAACTATGAACGTTTCCAAAGTTCTTTGAAGGACCAGGGGGTCCAATTGTGTACCTCCTCCCTCAGCACCTTCATTTATCAGCACCTCAAAGTGAGCCTCCTGAAGGTCTGACCAGGAATGTCTGTGTGGTTCCCAAGTGGCTGAGGGCCCAAGGCCTTTCCCAACCCACTGTCCACATGGCAGCTCTGATGAGTTAGCTTGACCGTCAATGACTAGCCCCAAAAACAGTCAGTGCTGATACGTCAGTGCTGCTGGGCCAGTGCTTTGATATTTTAACAGATGAAGCTGGCAGCCCCACTGTCTGCCAACTATTGATCTGAACAACCATCCGAGCAGCCTGCGCTAAGTGCTGCCTGACAGTAGACTCTGGCTGCTCTGGCTCTGAGTGTGCACCTTCCTTGCTCAAGTTCTTCGTTCACAAAATTCGGTCTCTTCTACTGCCTCCTCCAACCCTAGACCATGCAGTGGCAGTGGACAGAGTCCCACTGAGAGAGATCTCTCCTTAGTGACAGCCTGTGACCCCCACGCCAGGACACTCACAGAGAACCACCAAGCTCTCCTAATCTGTGTCACCCAGTGTTCATTCCACCTACTCGAAGGCTCTGTCCCATCTCACCAGTCTCCCAGGCAGCACCCAAACTCCCAGTGATCCTGCCCACATTCACCCATGGACACGCCCCATGAAATCCCAGTTTCTCTCTTTTAAAATCACTGGATTTAGACTCAAATGTTTGGTTTTGGATTTTGACTTCTACATCTGAGAAGGTTGACCTAGATTTCCCCTCTTCCTATTATGTCTGTTGCTGAGGTGGGATCAGGAGTCTCTTGATATGCTGAAAGCAGTGTGAGTGTGTTCCCTCTGTGTGTGTTCTCTGGAAGACTGTGAAAGAGACTGGCATTATTTCTAAACTATTTGGTAGAAATCAGAGGAAGCTACCTGGGACTGAAGGCTGCATTGTGGAAAAAAATTTTTGTATTTCTTGTTTTTTATTCGATGTTTACTTCACATATTGTAAAGTACCCAGATCTTAAGTGTACAGCTTTGTTTTCTAAAAAATATAAAGACGTCTGTTGCCAACACCCAGTTCAACATACAAAATGTCTCCAGCACCCTGGCATCTTCCTGTAAGAGATAAGAATGCCTGACTTATTAGGTAATAGAAATGAAATCAGTTACTACATACATGTTCCAAGCACAATGATTGCACCTAATGAGCTCATTGTTAGTGAGCAGGGAGCTGGGAGGAACCCAACAAGGACTTATGAAAGTGTGGGGCCAAAAGCTATAACGTTTCCTTGAAAGGAAGTCCCTTGAAGGACCAGGGAAACTTTTCAGAAGCATTTCGGCTTTCACAGACTGAAGAACACTGCTACACAGAGTGTAGTGCCCATGATAATTGGTTGACTCCTACATTTGTTAAGGGTCCTTTTCTAAATCTGTATTTTTTTAATTAAAAATATGTTAAAACTAACTAGAAATAGGTAAATGTTATTTAATATAAAAACCTTCTATATTAAATGTACATGTACCTAGAACTAGCACTAGATTTATACAATAAAAAATTAAACTCCTACAAAGGGCTCATGTCCTCGGTCTCCACTGAAGGTCCCTGACACTGAGGAAGCTCCATCCCCTTAGTGGCCCAGGCTCAGACCTTCAGGTTGTGGCCAACACAGGTGTCACAAGAACTTGCAACACAAACACAGGTGCTGAAATCCCTGGGGAGGCACAGAGACAGATGGAGGAGGGATCCCTGGAGCGGGTGCCAGAGAGGTTCCTTAGGTCCCAGAAGTGACCTCAGACCCCAACAACCCAGAGGTCAGATCCACAGGAACCTGGATCTTTTTTGCTGCTCTAGGTGGAAGGTGTTATCTGTCAGCTAAGAGTATCAATAATTGTCCTACAGGAGCCATTGAACTTGGGCATTAGGCTACGGTGGGCTTCAAGAAACTGGTTCTCTGGATAGTGAAACTGATACAGAGGAAAAGGGTGTGGGGACTCTAGAAATCAGGAATGGAAAAGCGAACTCTTCCGAGACCCTCCCTCACTGATTCTAAAGGATCATCCTTTTCATCCTCTTCATGACAGCAACCTGAGAAATGCATGACAATACAGAGAACTGTAGATGTGTTACTGGCAGAAGACCACAGGGAAAGTAGCACAGCTGCCCAGAAGACCCTCCTGAAGCTAAAGTAGACTTTGGAAGATCGTGCAGTTTGATGTGCATGTAAAACACCCATGAGACAGGATTTCGAAGGCAAATACCTTAATTTAATTGAAACATTATAGAAACACAGCAAAGCACGGTGCCCCTAGTTTCTAATAGCATTGAGAAGCTTCATCTCCCAGGGAAACTCTTTCAGACACCTTGGGGCCTCAGCGCCCTCTTCTGTGATGAGCAAAAGTTATCACGGCCTACATATACCTATTAACTGATGTGGCTAAAAGTGATTGAATAGAGGTAAAGCTTCAGAAAACTAAGTGACTGCTGCCAAGTCATTGCTCTGTAAGTTTCCAATCATTGTGTGACTGCAAATACAAGCTAGATGTTTGATAGTGGTTACATCCAGAGAGAAGACTTGAATGACTCCACAGCATCAGAAGATGGAAGGTTACTTTTCATTGTTTCCATAGTGGTGATACTTTCTATCTCATGGGGAGTCTGAGGGCATTTCCATCCTTCTCCCACTTTTCCCAGGAAGCCTGAAGTCGGAGAGGTCAAGCAACCATCTCATCATACATAGGGATAAAGGATCCAACACTGGACCTCCAGCTAGGACAGGCTCCCTGTTGATCTTCAGGGTGTTAGTAGGGCACAGCTGAATCACAAAGATTACTATGTGCACCAGGACATTAAACATGGTGGCTGACAGTTCCTCTCCTCCAGATTAAGGAGGGAGAGGAGAGATTGGTCAGCAATTTTAGAAATTTACATGACCTGAGTAGCATCTCCAGGAAAGATGTTTTCAGGACACGCTTCCCTTGCATGGTCACATGCAATAACAGCCATCCCAGAAGAATACTGAGTTTGACTGCATTTAATAAAATCCCCTCCCCCCGAAAGTTAAGAAGCAATGAAAAACGTGCATATTTTTATTGCCTTACTCTTTTCATCCCAAGCACTCCGAGTTCATAATTCTTATTCAGAACCACCTTCTACCAGTATTGTTCCATCAACTCATCCTCCTAAAACACTTCCTAGGGGATTTTGTGAGCACTGCGGGGAAGAGAAGAAACATGCACGTCAAGAGCCATCCACTGCATAAAACCTTTGTGTGGAGGCTGCAAAGGGCAGAAACAGACTTCAGGTTCCCTGCAGCAGGGTGGGCCCAGCACTTGTGACTCCTAGCACAGCCAACTGCCTGGGCTAGATACAATTCAATGGTACAGACAGGCGTCAGGAGCCAGAGCAATCCTAAGAGAAGAAGGGAAGGGTTGGAGAGAGATATTACAGAGAGTGATGATACCAGGACCTCAAGTCCCAAGACAAGATCAGGTTCTCTGGGATGAGAACCATATAAAGAGGGGTTGGGAAGAGACACAATGAGGAGCTTGCTTATAGATAGGTAAGATGAAAAAAGATGAAAAAGAAAGTCAATTACCAGCACGCTCTTGCTTACTCTGTTCAAGGCTTCATCGCCGCCAGAGTGGTTTTTGAGTGGACAAGGGCAACAACAAAGTGGGGTGGCCATGGGAAAAGAAAAGGGAGAGTTAGAGTTGAGGTGAGAACACAGCGTCCTGCTGCTCCTGGGAAAATGTGGCCCCATTCCAGGACCCATTATTGTCCTCACCTGCTACCTGGAACTCTGTCCTGGTGTCCAGGTCAGCAATGCTGTGGGAGAATGTGTCCTCTAGAATTCTGCTGGGTACGGAGGGTCCAGAGAGGCAGCTGGACACAGGCCTCTCTCGCATGGAAGCACATTCAGCACCTCAGATGTGGGTGACATGTGGAGGCTGAGATGAGCTCAAGGATACTGGAGCAATCGCTGTCATGCCCGAGGAATTGTTCTTTCTTTCATGCAGCTCTGGGAGTGCCCTTTAAATGAGGAGTAACCATGAGAACAGAAGCACAAAGGTGCTGCTACACGTCTTTGACATTAAAAAGGAGAGAGTTCCTTCTCATGCACCACCTGGCATGCAGTAGGAAAGCACCAGTGCCACCCTGCACTCAGTCCTGAAAAAGATCTCTTGGTTCTCTTCTCATTGGACACAGTGTCCTCCCTCAGCACACAAAGTCCATAGCTTGGATGAGAGATGGAGGCAGATTTTCCTTGTGAGAATGACACTGTGTATTCTTAGCAAGAGTATCTGAAGGTAAATATTAGACTTCTTTGCAGAGGCTCCTCCTGGCTCACATTCCTCCAGAACAGCATGTGGCATAGTGCTGCACCTGGGGCCACCTGTCAAAGAGGGGAGCCCTGTGCAGCACTCAGCTAAAGGGTGGGGGGAGTCATTAGGAGGCCTTTAATGGAAAGGCGTTGTGAATGAAGAAAGTGGCAACAGTGACACATCGTGACCATTCAAAATCCCATGAAACATATTGAGAGGCGATGTTCATTACTAAATGAACTTCTTGTTGACGTAGTAACAGGAACTCTCACAGAACATTGTCCTGTCCTGTCCTGGGCAGTGATGGGATTTGTGTCCAGGTTAATTGACGTATGTACTTGGCATAAAATTAATGCACACATTCAAACTGTACAAGGTGATTAATACATACACTTATATACCTATCCACTCATGATGCAATGTTGAGGGGAATGTTTATTAGAAAGTTGAGACCAGCAACTGTGGTCTTTACAGTGACATAAATCAAGAAAAACACATAAAACACAAAAAGTCAAACACATACATGCACTCATTGTAACAAATATATCTTATAAATGTAAGATGTTTTTAATATGAGAACTTTGTCTATTATCTAGTCAACTTTTAGGTTAATCTAAACTTGTTCTAAATAATATCCATTAATTTTTACAAATCTGGAGACTAAATCAGGGAAAGATCTATTCAAATAATGTTGCAAAATCGGCTAATGTGTGAACATGAACTACAGACCTTGTTTACTTTTGAACATGAACCAGATTGTGAGTTGTCAGAGCATCCTGACCTCCATGGTGACTGCACCACTGGTGGACTGAATACATGTATGTTTGTATGACAGCCATTTTGCAATAGTCACTTATATATGGGACACTGAAGATTTTTCCTGGAAGGACCTTAGTGAGCATTATTTCCACAGTACCTTCATCTCGCTTGTTCATTGAGTGCCGTTTCTTGCGGTAAGAAACAGATTCTTTTAGCCCACTTCCTGCTTTCCGTCTGATAAGTATATGGATCATACTCTGTTGTTCTTGCTTCCTCTTCCTCACAGTGGCCTGGGAAATGCATGACAATACAGAGAACTGTAGACATCTTGCTGGCAGAAGACCACAGGGAAATTAGGAATAATTTCTCCACAGCTACCCAGATGATTCTCCTGAAGCCGATTTAGATCAAGGGAGGTCATCCACTTTGGTGTGCACATAAAACATCCAGCAGATAGATTTTATGGGTGAAAACCTTAGTTTAATTGAGCCATTATAGAAAGATAGCAAAGCACAGTGACTGCATCCGGTCTCCCAGATGCCAAATTCATTTAGAAGCTGCTTATTGTGATGTTATCACCCTGATTCTTAACTTCTTTGAGACAGAGGCTGAGGAGTGACCCCAGCTCTGACATGTTTACAGCACTTTGTGGAACCTCAATCTTGTAGAATCTTAGAGCCAACCATAAGTTTGTGGACCCAACAGGTGCCTTTTACACCAATGACTATGCCAAAGTCAGCTGTTAGGTCCAACTATAGCTTCCTTAGACTGTGTGACATCTGGGGCCACCAAATCATGATGGGCTGTGTGGGGGAGCCGGTTGGTGCTTCCAGAAATGGCCACAGATTCTGAAACCACCTTTTCTGTGACTAATGACCCTGTGGCAGAGTGGTGAGCAAAGGACAGTGGTCAAGAGCTTCAACTTAAGGACCCACACCTGAGTCACATTATGCCTCTTTCACAGAGAAGGTCAAAAGTTTGGGCCACTCCTCACTGCACGACTTCCATCTGATGAATGTCCAGAAACAGTCGGGGTGTGGAAAGAATGAGTTAATAACGAAAAGTGTACAGTAGTGATGAGGTTTCTTTAGAAGGTGAAAGCATGTCTTGTGTTGTGTGAGTGGGTAAATCTCCTGAGAAAACACAATCTCAGACTCACATTCACAATCACACCACACAAACACATAAAAACTCCTAATGTCTAAAACACCCAAACTTCACATGTTATGAACAAACGTGTTATCCTCATTTCTGACAATGAAACACCTGACCAGAGAACTCTTCTGTATGACCACTTTCTTTTATTACATCCCTAACCCTCATCCCCAGGGCAGGATTGTAGAATCACAGA
The DNA here is from genome assembly GCA_030015415.1 of Cynopterus sphinx. Lineage (NCBI taxonomy): Eukaryota > Metazoa > Chordata > Mammalia > Chiroptera > Pteropodidae > Cynopterus > Cynopterus sphinx. The sequence continues at coordinate 33,647,217 of CM057390.1, read as the reverse complement.
GGCTTCCAGGACAAATTGGCAGGCAAGGCCTACCTTCTTTATCACCTAGCTTTGTCATCAGTGATGGAGTGATTAAACAATACGTACATTTTTCACTGGGTCTGTCATACTCCTGTCATGGGAGAAAAGAAAAACACTGTGAGGATCATATACTCCAGGACACTATTTTCTAGGGCCTTCTGTTCTCTTGATGACTTGAGGACACCAGATGGGAAACAGTGCCTGAGTCAGTGACCACAAGAGAAAATGTACAGAACACCTGTGGCAGAGCATGAGCACTTCATGGAAGCTATCTCAAGCCCCTTTAATTTGGCAATTGCAAAATTCTTTTTTCTTGGAGGAAACTGTTCTGTAGAGGACACTGCTTATGACCCTACAGCCTGTATACAATACTGTCCTTTTTGAATGCTCTCTTGAATCAGCTTTCAGGTGGTCGTAGACTCTCATTTGACATTTGCCCCCTGAGTACCTTGACTCTATTATATAGCAGGTACATGCTCACATTTTCAGATTGTAATTTTATTGAAAAAGAAGTAAAGCAACATCTCCATTTCTGAGGGTGGAAGGCCTTCTTACCTTGAGAATAGATGGACCTCCACACTGAACTGCAATCTAGGAAGCTGCTGCATTCCAGTGGTAGTAGGAGCCAGGGGGACAGAGTCACCATCAGTTATTGGTGATGCTGCTCAGGAGTGTCTCAGAGAGAACTGCTCAATGACATTGAGGGGCTAGAGAATGTGGAAGTGGGTGTTGAACAGTATGGACTGAGCATCTTCTGTGACACTTTTGTTGGTAGATAAAAGAAGGCCAAAAAAGCAGCAAGCAACAAAGAGAAGTAGAGCCTTTGACACTCTAGCTGAAGGAAATCTAATCCATCAAATGGCATCTAAATTGCATGCTCTGTTTCAATAACAGGGTTCTAATCTCCTGCCCTGCTTTAAGCCTGGCTAAATTCCCACTTCTTCTAATTTACAAGACCATTTTAGCATCCATGCATTCATATATGCCTCTTGGCCTTAGCATGTATAATACTGGAAATTTTATTGTGATGAAATTTACATCGTATTAGGTGGCTTTTAATCACTTGTGACTATATCTGTCAGTAGCATTGATTACATCACAAGGCTGTGGACCCATTTCTGCTGTCTAGACCCAAAACATTTCTAGGCAAACTCTGGTTGTTCCAGCACTGAGTGCACACCTTCCCCACCCAAATTCGTCTGCAACAAAATTCAGAGTCTACTACTACCTCCTCTGACTCTAGATCATGTGTTGGCAGTGGACAGCGAGCGCCATGTCCTCTGAGAGGGGTCCCTCCTTAGACAGCCTGTGACCCCACTCCAGGACCCTCAAGGAGAACCACCAAGCCCTCCTAATCTATGTCACCCACTGTTCATTCCACCTACCTGAAGGCTCTGTCGCATCTCACAGCTTTCCCAAGCAACATCCAAAATCCCAGTGATCTTGTCCACATCTACCCATGGACATGCCCCATGAAATCCCAGCTTCTCTCCTTTCCATAATCTCTGCATTTAGACTGCTGATGTTTGGCTCGTATTGCCACATACACATTCTGAGCAGTTCACCTGCAATTCCCCTTTCCTGTCATGTCTACTGCTTGGGTGGGATCTCAACCACTGTGAATCCATGGAACAATTCTCCCCACCTGAAGTAGAGTGGGAGGGCTCCCGCTGGATCTGTGGGGACAAAGTTATCACTAGAGAATCTTACATTGTTCCAAATTTAGGAAAATCATTAAGGCAGTCCACTTGAGAGAAGAATCAGAAATATCAGTTAACTTATACTGCAATCCTAAAAAGACGCTTGAGTCAGAATGGGAGTGGTGGCAATGGTTTTACAAGATGAGGAATATATTTTCAGTAGGTTAACCAGCCCTTTTCAAGGAGAAGCATTCAGAATGTCAATATGAACAAACCTTGACAACAAATGAAGTTTCCGATCTCAAGGTCTTGAGCAGTGAGTCTCTGAGTACTTCTTGACTCCTCCCTCTCAACTCACAGAGTGACAGTTGCAACAGAAGGCAAGAAGTGCATCATCACATTACCACGGTGACAGGTCATGTCACAGAATTTTCAAAATGGACGCACGCTGCACATTCTGGGTCCAACTGCTGTTTTCGAGACATGTGTGTTTACATGGGCAAGAGTGGCAGTTAAGAGAATTAAAATGAAAAACATATTTTCTTTCAAAAAATCAACACCAGGCTTCCGGATTGTTATTCTCTTTCTGAAAAACATGATACGTGAGAGAAAATGACTTTCCCATGCAGAGTTGATAATGAGATTTCAGGGTGAACGTGTCAAATCTAACACATTGACCATATGAAGCTATTCCATTCTTGGTTACAGTATGAGCCCCACCCATTTCTACTAATCCTGAGTCACCAGATGTTTCTACAACAGACAGCTAAAAAGTGTTCCATACCAATTCAAAAGCAATATTAGTAGAAATCAGATTTCAAAAGTTGTATTTTCTCCAAGCATATAACTATGTTATATAAATTCTCTTATTCTCTAAACTATATTCTTTATCTACATACTTACTTAAAAATCTATGGTGAATTATTTCTCAGTCTCTCTGAATTCATTGAACAATTTCATGTCTTTGTGTATACTCAAGAATGGCTCTTCACTGAAAAAATAAGAATAAAGATTCACTATATTTTAATAGTGGGTTGGGCAATAATATATAATCAGTGATTTTGTAAATAAAATTGTAGATGACCCGAAACTCTAGATAGAATTCAATGTGTGTTCTGGCTCATATGTGGACCAGTCACACTCATTCTTATTTTGTTTTATTTTAGTTTATTAAGTTTATTGGGGTAACATTGGTTAATACAATTATATACTTTTCAGTTGTACATTATAATTTGACATCTATATATTCTATTGTGTGTTTACCACCCAAAGTCCAGTTTCTTTCAGCTACCATATATATGATCCCCTTTACCCACTTTACCTTTCCTCTACCCTCCTATATTTAACTACCTTTACTCTGTCAAACTACCCCCTCCACCATCACCCCTACACTTTGGTAACCACTAGTCTATTGTCTATGCCCATGAGTCTCTGTTTGTTTGTCCTGTTCATTTGTTGCTTTTGGTTTATATTCCACATATAAGCGATGTCATGTGATTTTCATCGTTTTCTGTCTGGCTATTTCACTTAGCATGATTATCTCGAGGTCCATCCATACTTTCGCAAGTGGCAGTATTTCACCTCTTATGGCTGAAGAAAATATTTCATTGTATATATGTACCACAGCTTCTTTAGCCAATCATCTATAGTGGGACACTTGGTTGCTCCCATGCACTGGCCACTGTGAATGATGCTGCTGTGAACATCAGTATGCAAATATCTTTTTGGATAAGGATTTTCAAGTCTTTGTGGTAAATACCCAGTAGAAGGATGGCTGGATCATATGGTAGATCAATTCTTAATTTTTTGCAGAACTTCCATACTCTTTTCTATAGTGGCCGTACCAATTTGCAGTGCCACCAGCACTGCATGAGGGTTTCTTTTTTCTGCATCCTCTCCAACATTTGTTATTATTCGTCCTGTTGATTATAGCTATTCTAACAGGTGTGAGATGATGTCTCATTGTACTTTTAATTTGCACTTCCATAATAGCTAGCGATGTTGAGCATCTTTTCACATACTTGTTAGCTATTTGTATGTACTCTAGGGGGAAGTGTCTGTTCAGGTCCTCTGCCCATGTTTCGAAAGGATAGCTTGGTTTTTTGTTGTTGTTGTTCTTGAGTCATACGAGTTCTTTGTATAGGTTGAGTATTAGGTCTCTATCGGAGGCATAGCTTGCAAATATATTTTCCCATTCAGATGGTTTTCTCTTTACCTTGTTGACGGTTTCTTTTGCTGAGCAGAAGCTTTTTTGTTTGATGTAGTCCCATTCGTTTATTTTTGCTTTTGCTTTCCTTGTTTTTGAGGTCAAATTCCTAAAATCTTCTTCAAGTCCAAGGTCCTTGAGTTTAGTTCCTGTTTTCTTCTATGCATTTTATTGTTTCAGGTCTTATATTCTGACCCCAGTTTGGAGAACAGTATAAAGCAGAGGGCTCCCTCTCTGCTGTCCCCTCCCTGTGTGTTCATGGTCAATGGAGAATCAATGTGAAAATATAGGAAAAGTCCGTAGAGAGACACATGAGGGTGTCAGTGCTATCTGGTGTTCATAATAAATCTCAAAAGATATACAGAAATTTACCTATTCTTACATCCAGAGACCAAAGCTAGAAGGCTATTGAAGGGAGATAGAAGCACACTGAGATTTTCATATATGTGTTCTGTAGCACCTTTCAAAATTTCTACAAGGGTGTTATTCCTGCTGCTCTTTGAGTGTGTATTTATATACATACATACATACATACATACATACATACACACACACACATACACACACATACATATATACATGTGTTTAGAACTGTCCATTCAAATTAGTAACCTAAAACACTCACATTATTTTGCTGGTTGTCATGGGGTTGGCATTCTGACAAGGGGCAGTGGACTGGCACCTTTATGCTCTGCGATACTATTTTAGCAGAGAAATCTCACATGCAGGAAGAATGGACTACCAGGCATTGGGATGCTCTATAAGGGACTCAATCCCATGTCTGCAGCTAGACCTGGATGTGGCTGTAAGACACACATAAGACATGCTAATGTGGCCTGGGTGTCCTCACAAAAGGGCACTCTCAGGTCATCCACATCTGGTACTGGGTGACTGACAGCTCATAGGGCAGTGACCTGAGTGATCAGGTGGATGCTCATGGCCATGTCAAGCAGAACCTTACACGGGATGAAGTGTTTCCAAGGCATCTGTCAGTGACAAGAAACTCTAGTGGCACCTCTGGTTTATAAGGAGGGGCCAAGACCACACTTCTATTTGGGAAAATTATCAAAGAAATTGAGAACATGTTTGAATCTTTCACATGCATAAACTAGTTTTGAAAATACTCACAACAGATGTAGCCCTCCAAACAATGGGTACAGGAAATGGCACCTTTTCCCCACAGCCAAGTGTACTAAAGATGGGGCATTGACTCCTGCCTCCAGCACCATGATCTGCTTGACACAAACACTTAGGAAACCTTACCAGAGAGTTTTGGAATGTCAAATATAGGCCTACACTGATGCAGTCCACCCTTCATATCGGGCCACTGAAGTCATTGAAGGAGGTGGCATGGTCTGGAAGATCCATAAACCAGAAGGTAGTCCCAATGAAGTAAGAACCTGGCGGTCCTGAATGGAAGGCAAGTAGAGTCAGCGAGTCAGCCAGGGGACGTTTCTATAGGGCAGGCAGGAAAGAGTGGAGACCAGCTGGAGCGAGGGAGAGAGGATAGGGATGCAGAAGGGCACACAGGAATGAGAGAGAAGTCATGCAGGATGAAATTCTTCAGGAAGTACTCAGGGACCACGGCCCTTACTCCCTCTGTGGAGTGCACAGGCATAGCCCAGCTGCCGTGGTGACAAAGGCCCTTCCTGACTGAGCATCAGAGCCACCAGCCTCTGAAATGTTTTTGGCCTCATGTGTCAGCACTGAACATACACACCTCCATGGGCCCAGTGATTTCACTCCAAAGAGGGTTTCCTGCAAATACCCTGGCCCAGGAGATCCAAGATCTCCTATCATTGCACCAAAACCTGAGTCATGAAGGTGGAGAAACAGCCTACTGCCTGACAACAAGGAACTCAGGAAACTAATGACTATGTGATGATCTCTTAGAGGCTGAGACTTGAAGAAAATGCTTCATATCTGCATATTAAAAGAACACCCTGAGCTTTTGAATGTGCACTTGCTAATGGCAGGGTCTATGGTACTCACATTACTGTGCTTTCAAGAAAGAAAAGTCCTCTGTTTGTCTAAAGAACAGTAAAAAGCAAATGACCTACAAGCTAAAGAAAACTAGAATCTCATGAACCTCCTTGTAATAATTGGTAGAAGAAGAAAATGGAGTACTATAGTTACGTGAAGAACAGTGAGATTTGATTTTATATGCAATCATGTAACTTGTGGGGATAAATGTACTGACATCTACATCATTGTGCACGATCTTCAATACTGCTGTTCCCACGACCCTCTTCCGAAAGAATAAAAAAGAGACTTCACAAAATAAAAGAAGACACTGACCTATGAACATGTGGAAAGAACTAAATTTGCAGTTATTTTTCTCAATTAACACTGGGAGCTTAACAGGAGAGAAGGGGTGACCTGATGGTGGTGACTGGGGTGAGTGTCTATAGTAATTCATAGAGTCCTAACTTGTTCAGAGTGCATTTCTATTCATGTGCTTTATTTTATATAAAAACATTTAAAATGAAACCAGTTGTAGTTAAGTTGTTCTATTCAAAAATCTTGAGTAAATATAAAATATACATTTAAATTAAATTCTAAATCCATGTAACAGAGACACTACATAACCATCCAGTCACTGAGCTGAGGCAGGAGAGGTGTAGCAGTGAGGAGGGCCCTATTCCTTGGCCTGACTGAAACTTCTTGAAAGTGTGCAAACTCCATCTCCTCTGAGACTCAGGCTGAGGCCCCAGGTTTTGACCTGCATATGTGTTGACACAAGAACTATAAGGAGAACACGGGTACTGGCAACCTTCAGCTGATCCAGAGACAGAGGAAGGCTCGCTGGTGAGGGCGTGCAGGACCCAGAAGGCTTCTCACACCCTGGAGCAGTGACCATGGACCCTGGATTCCCCAGAAATCGGCCTTACAGGACACTGGATCCTGGTGCTATTCTTGGAAGGGGGTCTTATATCTACCCAGAGTGTCTATAAATTTCTTACAAGACCACCGCACTTGGTGACTTGTATCCTGGACAGTGAGAGTGATGCAGAGGAAAGGGGGTACTCTGGATCTCCAGGACGAAAAGACCAAGTCTGTCCTCTCTGGTGCCTATGAGACACAGGTCTGATGACACAGGTGGCAATGGTTACCCTATCCCTCAACCAAACACTGAATGTGACCCGTCATAAGACCAGCACAGTACAAATGAAAAGAGACCTGGAGTATTTTTCTTCTCCCCTGATAATCTTTATCTTTCCCAACATCCCATTGCTTTGCATGCGCCTTGCATTTGAAAAACCATGATGTCGTGGTAATAAAAAGTTTTATGGCTTAATGTGTTTCAATATGAAAAGATGAAGGATACTGCTGTTTAAAATGTAATTAAACCAATTATATTTGTCTCATTTATTGACAAATTTAAGAAGGAAAAGAAACATAAACAATTTTTAGTGCCATCCTTTATTATATCTCAATAAGGCATTGCATTAAGTTTCCTTCTTTTGTCATTGGCTTTATTTACGTGTGTGTGTGTGTGTGTGTGTGTGTGTGTGTGTGTGTGTGTGTGTGTGTGTAGGACCTTAGCCCCAGACTCTTCACAGGGCTCCACAGATGCTGAGGGGTCCCCAGCCAGGACTGGACCCTGCAGAGTTCCTTACTTGATTCTGGGAGTACTAAGCTCTCACAGGCTTGCAAAGCTAAGGAAGGTGAGCTGCCTTGCTTGCATGAGAAGGAGCCCCACTATCCTCCACTTTCTCTTCCCAGGAGGCCTGAGGTTGGGGAGGTCAGGCCACCCCCACTATCTCATCATACCCAGGAATAAGGGATCCAGCACTGAACTTCCAGCTAAGGGATGCTCCCTGTTGATCTTGAGGGCATAGGGAATATATCCTGTCCTGCAGGATGATATCATAACTACATCCTTAAAGGCCTCTTCACAGAAAATACAATGTGCACTATAATCCTGAAGTTACTCACACCGTGGCCTTACAGGATCTGACAGCCCTCTCCTCCAGATTAAGGAGGCAGTGGAGGGATGGGTTCAGCAAATTTAGAAGCTTACCCGGCCTGAGTATCCTCTTTATGAAAGACGATCTTACGACATGTTTCACTTGCCTTTGCTAATTTTCACCATCCTCTTGTCTCATTTGTATGTTCACACACAAGAGAGGACATCTCAGTGTGACAGCCTGCTGGAATGTGATAAGGGTAAAAGTTAATTAAAAACTCTGAAATTAGACAAAGGAAGTCTATCCCTTAGAAATTTTTAACCAGGACAAGAATGCCTAGTTCTTTGGACCCTTAACCGCACCTGTCTGTCATGAAACTTGTGACAATGAGCTCATCTACTAAGAGCATAGCATTCCAGAATACAGATAACAAGACCATCAGCAACAAGGACATTTATCTTTGAAATGACTAACTCCTGTTAACTTTGTGAAGGATTCACTTCTGTTTTTTTAACTTACTTTGTTCCAGAACTACTAATTTAACCTTGCTTGCCTGCTAGGCATGAGGAACAATCAATTGTATATAAACTGGACTTAATCTTTTGTTCATGGCTGCTCCTGGCAAGGACAGCCTTCAGCTAATCAACAGCCTTTGAGAGCATACCTGGGTTGGTTTATTCTGTGTTGGCCACAACACCAGGAGACTCCTCAGTTTTGTTGTTTTTAATAAAATGTCCCCTCCCACAAAAATGTTAGAAAACAATGAAAAGCGTGTGCATTTGTTGTCTTAATCTTTTAATACCAAGCCTTCCAAGTCACAGTTTTTCTTCTGGTCCTCCTTCCACCTGAACTGCATCCTCTGCTCCTTCCCCTGAAGCACCTGAACTGCATCCTCTGCTCCTTCCCCTGAAGCATCTCCCAGGGCGTTTTAAAAAATTGCAGCGAAGAGAACAACTGTGCATGGCCCGAGTCATCCACAGTAGAAAAGCCCCCGTGTGGGGGGTGCCCATGGCGGAACCAGACCTCACAGGGCCCCTCCAGCATGTTGGGCACAGCCCTTCTGACTCCCAGCCCAGTTCCCTGCCTGGCCCACTCAGGATGGCTCAACACAATGCAAAAGGGGTCAGGAGCCAGGGTGATGCTCTGAGAGAAGACATGAAGAACTGTAGGGAGATATTACAGACATGGACAATTCTAGGACCTCAAGTACCTAGAAAAGGCCAGGACTCTTGGCATGAGAATCAAAAAAGAGAGAAGGAGGCGCTGGGGAAGAGTCCCAAAGAAGAGGTAACAGATAAGAGAAAGACTAAAAGAAAGAGGCAATAAGTCACATGTAGTGTTGCTCTCTGTGCAGGAGTCTTCAAAATTCGCAAAACATTCCTCAGATTACAAGGGCAGTAATGATGTTGGGGTAGCCACCAGAAAGGGAAGTGGGGAATGGGAAGTGGAGAATTAAGAGTCAAGGTGAGAACTCAGTGCTGCTGCTCCGAGCAGCATAAACAAAGCCTGAACTTAAGACACACTCTGTCCTCATCTCTATGCTCCTCCCCAGGACCTCGAGCAATTCACGTCTGCAATGAAGAGTGGCAATTCACGTCTACAATGAAGAGTTGCTCTCAGGCCTGCAGGGCCCCTATCAGCCTTTAACTTCTGTAAGTGTGACCAGGAAACCATGCCTGTGTCACCTTGTTCCTCTAAGAAGGCAGTCACAGTTTTCATGACGGACTGTGTATGACATTGCCTTAACTTCCTCACCACTTCTCTTTCTCTTCCCTCTCTCCTAATTAGAGTCCATTTCCTTTCTTTTTATCCACCTCCATTAACTATATATATGGTTCTCCAATATGGGAACATTAAAGTGATGATCATGTGTTTACCGACATAATCATTAATCAATTAATGGATCAAGAAATCAGCCCATCGAGACCCCAAGAGCACCTGTCATGAGTCTGGGTTGTGCTGGGTTCAGTGGGAGAAAGGGACAAACAACTCCACATAACAAGTGACTGTCCTGTGCCTAATATGACCTTAATTGGGTGATATGTAATCCCCACCTCAGACCCGTAAATTTTTTAGGCCCTTAGAGAGGATCAACATTAAATCTAAGGTAAAGTCACTGTCTCAAATTTTCTAGGTCTGTAGGTGAAGTCATGGGGTTTATACAGCAGGTGTGGCCACATAAATCACATAAATACATGGTACCTGCCAGGGTTGGCCAGGTGTCCTGGAAGGCCTGGGAGGGCGGGGCCTCTGGGCCAGCCTCAGACAAGGTCACAGGGTGGGCATAACCGGGGTGTGGGGGCAGGAGCAGCTCTATTGATGGGAGCTGTGTATTCTCAGGGGAGCAGTGACCCCCTGCAGCTCAGAGGTTCTTTCCCAATCTGGTCAGTCCCAGGAGACCAACTCTCTGAGGTCATGAGAATAAACATGTGAAGCAGGCACACAGCCCCTTCACACAGTCCTCTGGAACTCCTGACGGCCATTCATGGTCTCAGGGGCAGCTGGACACGTCCTTCTCTCAGATGGAGGCAAGTAGAGGTCTTATTCCGAGTCCTAGGATTTGGGATTTGGGTGAGGAATGGAGGCAAGAATTGTGGTTCAATGTACTTCCCTCTCCTTTCCAGAATGAGCCAGGAACATGTACAGGAAGCTAATATGAAACACTCTCTATGGAGTAAGCCCCGGGAGTGTCCTTTATCCCAAGGAACACATGCTCATCCTCAGAGTGATGGTTTGACTGAGAAGTAGAACAAGTTGGTTCTCTCAAAAGGACAGAGGTATAGACATGACGGGTTCAATCGTTTATTGCCTTCACGAGTGCTTGTGCACACCCACCTTGAGGGCCCACCCCCCAGACACATTTTCTGGTGGATGTGTGGATGAGGCGTTGGAAGAAGGGGCTGGCATGACTCTGACATTCTTCCCAATGTAGGAAAATGACGGTATGAATATACAGTTTTCATTCTTCCCCATATCACTACAACATTTATTTTTTCCTACCTGAAGCTGTGGTTGCAGGATTAGGCTGTGACTACAATAGTCAGGGGCACACATGCTTTCTAGGCAAGAAACTGTAACTACACTTTTATACTTTCCTGTCAGAATTTGGTGGGCCCTGACCGAGTGCTTTGTGCGTTCACTCCATTAGTAAACACGGTGTTATCGGTGGTGCACCCCTGCCGCCTAGTGGTGGACATTGCCCATTAGTCTATGCAAAGGAGAGACATGGGGACACAAGAGCTGAGGGTGAAGCAACGGATCCACAAGTTATGCAAAGAGGACATCCAATATTCTTCAAAAAAGACTTTCATAAACAGGAGCTTCCGTGACCTACAGGGACCTATTAGGGGGAGGAATGTCGCCCATTTCCTTTTCTACATCCCTAGGACTCAGTCAGTGCCAGGCATACAGTAAGTGCTCAGGTTGCTGAAGAAACTGGATCTCATTTTGGAGACTGTTGAGCTGCAGGCTCAGAGAGCCAAAGCAGGCTCCCACAACAACCTCTAAAACTCACAGGCAAGACCTCCTTCCTGTGGAGGTGACTCCACCAAGGGATTATAAGTACACTTCCTGGTCCATACATCTCTCCCATGTGCCAAGGAAACAAAGTTACAAAGCTCCTACCACCCGCTCCTGCTTCACAATATCTAACTATCACAGGAATGCTCGAGGGAGATGTTCTGACCCCATTTTATTGAGGGTCATAAGTGAGTTGATAAGAGTTGAAGAAATGCTACTTTGACTCCCCGCCTACATCACTGTGCCAGTAATCCATTGCTTATAACAAACCATCCCGAAGTAGTGTCTTAGTACCACAGCATTTCTTGAGTTCACCCTATTGGGCATTAGGCTTGGCTAGTGCGGTCCCTTTTCTATCTGAGGTCAGCTGGCCAGTCGGCTCATGGGCTAGGATGGTTCTGTCATGTGTCTAGGAGCAGGCGGCTCCTGGCTGCGGTGAAGAGGTATGACTGGGCCCTGGGACTGTAATCATCCAGCAGGCCAGCCTGCACTTGTTCACATGGCAGCTGGGACCTGAGTGCAGCAAGACAGAGCAAGCTCCGTGCACAAGCACTTTTCACACTCACAAGTGTACATTTCTATATGCTTCATGTTTACTAACATCCTAGTGCCCAGAGCAAGTCAGATGATCATGGCTGAGTCAGGGCAACACCACAGACCATGGCTAGATGAAAGAAATAATTGGTGGCCATTTTTGCAATCTGCCACAGTATCTTCCCATAGAATTCTTAAAATGACCAAAAGAGAGTTGACTAAATACATTCTGAGTAGCAATAAAAATAATAGCAATTATTTCCACATAGAAAGAATCAAAACCTGTTAAATGAACAATTGTCATTTTTATTCTTGAGGTTCAGAGAGGTGAAATAATTCCTCCGAGGTCATATAGCCAAATATTGGCAGAGCTAGAGTGTGCACCCAGGCAGTCTGATTCCAAAGGTCATCCTCACAACAGCTGTCCTCTGCTGGCTTGCCGGCACGTGTCTTTTAGTTCCGTCATTAACAAGGACTTAAGGAATATTTAATTCAGATCGCAAGCACTGTTTCTACCTTCTGGCCCTTCTCATCATTGTTCTCAGACAAGGGGACCGGCCTTATTTTGGTTCTCATCCATATCACACTGTCAGGCAGTCAAGCCTGGGCACAAAGAAGCAACCAGCAATACTTTGTTTAAATCAATCACCCACCCACACCAGGAAAGACCACATTTAGAGTCTCCACTTCCACCTTCTTTAGGCTGTAATGAGGCATCACAACCCTCTTCTGGCAGGAGTCACTGGACAGCTCTTGGTGGTTTCAAAGAAGCCCAAATAGGAAGTCAGGCTTCCATCCCTAGTGGAGACTCAGGAAGTCAGTCCTCTACTCCTTGGTGTCAGTCAAGTTTAAGGAAACTGGACTTCCATCCTCCACCCAGCAGTAACAAGGAGGCCCACCCTCTCCCCAGTGGGGTGGGATCAGGGCCGACATTCACCACCACCTAGTGGCAATAAGAAAACACTTCCTACCCATAGTTTCAGTAGAGGTCATGAGGAAGCACTAACAAGGCATTCCTAATAATTCCTTGAGCAGCGTCAGCAATTCCAGCTCATGGTTCTTTAGTGGCTAGACTCACTAAAGAAAAAGAGAAAGAACACAAATACACAAAATTAGAAATGAAAGGGGGGAAATTATGACAGACACCACAGAAATACAAAGGATCATACAAGAATACTATGAAAAGGTATATAACACAAAATTTAATAACCTAGAAGAAATGGACCAGTATTTAGAAAAATACAACCTTCCTAGACTGAATCAAGAATTGGAAAATATAGACTATTCAGCACTATGGAAATTGAAACAATCATCAAAACATTCCCAAAAGAAAAAGTCCAGGACCAGAAGGCTTCACCAATAAATTCTACTAAGCATTCAAAGAAGATTTAATACCTATTCTCCTCAAACTCTTCCAAAAAATTGAAGAGGAGGCAATACTACCCAACTCATTTTATGAGGCCATTATTACTCTGATACCAAAACCTGGTAAAGATAATGCAAAAAAGGAAAACTACAGACCAATATCTCTCATGAATACAGAGGCAAAAGTCCTAAATAAGGTACTAGAGAACAAAATACAGTAACATATTCAAAAGGTTATACACCATGATCAAGTGGGCTTCATCCCAGAGGCACAGGGATGGTTCAACATACACTAGTTGAGTACTGTGATACACCACATAAACAAATTAAAAAATAAGAATCATATGATCATATCAATAGATGCAGAAAAAGCCTTCAACAAGATACAGTATCCATTTATGATCAAAACACTTAATATCGTTATAGAAGGAAAGTAACTTAACATAATAAAGGCCATATAACAAACATTCAGCCAACATTATACTTAACAGTGAAAAACTAAAAATCTTTTCTCTAAGATCAGGAACAAGGCGAGGCTGTCCACTATCGCCACTGCTATTTAATATAACATTGGAGGTCCTAGCAAGTGCAATCAGACAAGAAAAAGATATAAAATACATCCAAGTAGGAAACAAAAATGTCAAACTGTCACTATTTGTGGATGACATGATTCTCTACATAGAAAACTCTAAAGACTCTACAAGAACTCTACTAGAAACAATAAGCAAATACAGTAAAATTTCTGGATACAAAATCAACGTTCAAAAATCCATAGCGTTCCTATACTCTAAAAACAGAGTCAAAAAAAGAAGTGGAAAAAATAATTTCTTTCACGATTGCAACAAAAATAATAAAATACCTAGAAATAAATTTAACAAAACATGTGAAGGCCCTATAGAATGAAAACCATAAGACCCTTATAAAAGAAATTGAGGAAGATAGAAAAAAATGAAAAGATATTTCATGTTCTTGGATTAGAAGAATCAACATAGTTAAAATGACCATGTTACCTAAAGCATTTTACAGATTTAATGCAATTCCCATCAAAATCCCATCAGCATTTTTTAAAGAAATAGAACAAAAAAATCATCAGATTTGTATGGAAGCATAAAGACCCCAAATTGCCAGAGCTATCCTAAGAAAAAAGAGTGAGGCTGGAGGCATCACTCTACCTGATTTCAAATTATACTACAAAGTGACAGTAATCAAAATGGGATGGTATTGGTAGAAAAACAGACACATAGACCAATGAAACAGAATCAAGAGTCCAGAAATCAACTCATATTTATATGGGCAAATAATTTTTGCCCAAAAACATACATAGAAAACTGAAAACATACAGTATAAAAGGAAAGCCTCTTTAATAAATGGTACTGGGAAAACTGGAAAGCAATGAGTAAAAAAAATGAAACTAAAATGTTGTCTGTCACCACACACCAAGATTAACTCAAAATGGATTAAAAACTTAAATAATAAGACCAGAATATGCATAGAATAAATCATAGGAACAATCTCAAGGACCTTGGACTTAAAGAGAATTTTATTAATTTGACCTCAAAGGTAAGGGAAATAAAAGCTAAAATAAATTAATTGGATTACATCAAACTAAAAAGCTTCTGTTCAGCAAAAGAAACCATCAACAAGGTAAAGAGACAACCATCTGAATGGGAAAATATATTTGTAAGCCACACCTTCAATAAGGGCCTAATATCCAAAATCTACAAAGAACTCATACAACACAATAACAACAACAAAAACAAATGATTCAATCAAAAAATGGGCAGAGGATCTGAACAGACACTTCTCCCTAGAGGACATACAAATGGCTAAGAAACATATGAAAAGATGCTCAATATTGCTAGCTATTAGGAAAATGCAAATCAAAACTACACCTGTTAGAATAGCTATAATCAACAGGACAAGTAATAACAAATGCTGAAGAGGATGTGGAGAAATAGGAACCCTAATACACTGCTGCTGGGACTGAAAATTGGTACAGCCACTATGGAAAACAGTATGAAATTTTCTCAAAAATCTAAGAATTGATCTACCATATATGATCCAGCAATCTCTTTACTGGGTATTTACCCTCAGGACTTGAAAACTCATATCCGTAAAGATATTAGCACACCAGTGATCACATCAGCATTATTCACAGTGGCCAGGACATGGAAGCAAATGGAAGCAACAGAAGTGTCCTGCCATAGATGACTGGCTAAAGAAGCTGTGGTACATATATACAATGAAATATTACTCAGCCATAAGAAGAGATGAAATGCTGCCATTTGTGACAACATGGATGGACCTAGAGATGATTATGCTAAGCGAAATAAGCCAAACAGAAAAGGTTTAAAATCACATGATATCACTTATATGTGAGATATAAACCTAAAAGCAACGAATGAACAGGACAAACAAACAGGCTCATGGACATGGACTATAGACTAGTTGTTACCAGAGGATAGGGGGTGGGGCAGGAGGAGGTCATAGGGTAGGGAAAGAGTAAAGTGAGAAAAGGGGATCAAATATATGATAGCTGAAAGAAACTGAATTTTGTATGATAAACACACATTAGAATATACAAATGTCAAATTATAATGTACACCTGAAAATTAAATAATTGTGTTAAACAATGTTGCCCCAATAAACTTAATTACTACTCAAAGCAATCTAAAGAGTCAATGCTATCCCTATCAATATCTCAAAGATGTTTTCTGAAGAAATTGAAAATTTATTTTAAAATTTATATGGAATCTCAAAGGGCCCCAAATAGCCAAAACAATCTTGAAAATGGAAAAAAATTTGGAAGACTCATACTTCCTGATTTCAAAATTTACTACAAAGCTGCAGTAATCAAAACAGCGTGTCACTAGTATAAAGACAGGCATACAGATCATTGTAATAGAACAGAGATCCCAGAAGTAATCCCTTGCATATTTGGTCAAGCGATCTTTGACAAGAGTGCAAGGCTAGTCAGTGGGAAAAGGACAGTCTTTTTAATAAATGGTTCTGGAAAAACTGGGTATCCATATGCAAAAGAATAAAGTTGGATCATTACAGCATGCCATATATAAAAATTAACTCAAAATGGATAAAAGGTCTAAACATAAGAGCTAAAACTATAAAACTCTTAGGAGGAAATCATGATTTTGGATTAGGCATTGATTTCTTGGATATGACATCTCTTGACAACAAAAGCAAAAATAGCAAATTGGACTTTATCAAAATTAAAACTTTTTGCATTGAAGGATAATATCAATAGAGTAAAAGGGCAACCCACAGAATGAGAGAAAATATTTTCAAGTCACATATCTAATATTCAGAATATGTAGAGAACTCCTAAAACAACAACAACGACAAAAACAATGTAGTCAATTAAAAATAGGCAAAGCATTTGAATAGACATTTCTCAGAGAAAATATACAAATGGCCAATAAGCAGATGAAAAGATGTTCAACAACACTAATCATTAGGAAAATGCAAGTCAAAACCACACTCATTAGGATGTCTACTATCAAAAAGCAGAAAACAAGTCTAAGCACAGATGTGGAGAAATTAGAATCCTTGTGTACTGCTGGTGGGAATGTAAAATGGTACAATTGTTGTGGGAAACACTATGGCAGTTCCTCAAAACCTTAAACATAGAATTACCATTTGATTCAGCAATTCCACTCCTGGGTTTATACACCAAAGAATGGAAAGCAAAAACCGAGGCTTATTAACAGCATATTCACAGTAGTCAAAGGTGGAAACAACCTTTGACATTCAACAACAGATGAATGGATGAAAGGAAAGTGTAATACATATGTACAATGGAGTATTATTTGGCTTTAAAAGGGAATGAAATTATGATACATGCTACAACATGGGTGAAATTTAAAAACATTATGCTAAGTAAATTAAGCCAGTCATGAAAGGATAAGTACTATATGATTCCACTTACATGAGATACCTTGAGTAGCCAAATTTATAGAGATAAAATACAGAACAGTGGTTACCAAGGGCTGGGGGAGTGAGGAATGGGCAATTACTGTTTCATGTGTATAGAGTTTCAGTGTAAGATAATGAAAAATTTCTGGAGTTAGACAGAGGTTATGGTTACACAATGATGTAAATGTACTTAATGCTACTGTAGTGCATAATTAAATTATTAAAATAGTAATTTTTATGTTAAGTAGTTTTATGTTATCTATATTTTACCACCAAAAAGAAAAACAAAAATCCCTCACTACTCTGCAAACTTTTTAACTTTACCAAAATGTCATGACTATTTTCCTGGTCAATATATGTAAATATAATTCATCCCTTTTAAAACTGCACGATATATCAGAAGAATGGCATGCTATACTGTATTTAACTACTCCCATATTGACAAACATTTGCTATTATAAATAACGCTGCAGTCAAAATTTTTAGGTTCTTATGATGTAATAGTTTTGTATACTGGAGTCTCCAAACTGTGATTACTGGGCAAAGTAAATAGTATATATAGATCTTTCTTTAATCCACTTTTAATTTTTGTTTGTACATGGTGTAAAGCAGGAAGGAAGATATTCTTCAGTATTTAGGTTATGGACTTGGCTGTGTAAAACAAAAATCTCCAATAGCTATGATTTGTATAGGATATAATTTAATTCCTCTTCTACATAACAGTCTGAATGAAGATGTGCATTCCAAAACTGGTATGGATACTATTGCATGAGATCATCCAAGAAGCCAGCCTGTTTTTATCCTCTTACTCCACCATTCATTTTCATAGTCCAAAATGGCTCACTGCCATGTCCTCATTCCAGTCAACAGTAGAGGTGAGAAGATGGACACACTCATTTTCTTTCAGGACGCCACCTAAAAGGAAGCTGTACCACTTCCACTCATAGCTTATTGTCCTGAAATTAGTCATGTAACCCATTCTAGTTAAAAGGGAGGCTGGAAAAACTCATACTCATTCTGAGTGGCCATGTGCCCAATTAGTACCATAGTGGTCAAGGAAAGATTGGATAATGAGCAATTCTATGATAAGATCTTCCAAAAGAATAGTCGATTATGTCAGCTATATTTACAAAATAAACCATTTTCCATTGAATTAAAATTTCATCCTTGTGTTTATTAAGACCCACAAATAATTGGATATTTCTAGACACTAACCTGCTCAAATATTATATTAAAATAGCTTTATAATAGTTGTTAGCTGTTATTACTATATCGATTTACAGTTATTGACACACTAGAAATTTATCTTTTGTTTGATTTAAGCTATTTGGTTTGTTATTTTTACAGATCAAGTTAAGAATGGTTCAACTTATTTTGTGAAAACTGGCACTTGGATATTATAATTTGAGGCAAAGGTAATTTTCTTAGTTTCAATATTTTAATGTTAAGAAGCATCACTCTTGATGGGCACTTGTGTTGCTTCCATACCTTGGCTATTATAAATAGTGCTGCAGTAAATGTAGAGGGACATATATCTTTTTGAATTAGTGTTTTGGGTTATTTTGGATAAATACCCAGTAGTGGAATCGAAAGAAGATGTAGTACATCTATACAATGGAATATTACTCAGCCATAAACAATAATGAAATCTTACCATTTACAACAAAATAACTGGACCTAGAGAGTATTGTGCTAAGTAAAATAAGGCAGATAGAGAAAAACAAATGCCATATGATCTTATTTATGTGTGGAATCTAAAAAACAAAATAAATGAATAAACAGAAACAGACTTATAGATACAGAGAACAAACTAATGATTGCTAGATGGGAGGAGGGTTGGAGGACTGGGTGAAAATGGTGAAAGGGTTAAGAAGTACAAATTGGTAATTACCAATAGTTATGGGGATTTAAAGTACAGCGTAGGGAATAGTCAACAATATTGTAATAATTATGTATGGAGCCAGGTGTGTACTAATTGTAAATTATATAAATGTCTATGCACTGTGCTATTCACCTAAAACTAATATAAAATACTATTGAATGCAAAACAAAAATAATAATAATAAAGGAGCATCATTTTTCCCATAAGCGGCCTGAGGTGACTTCCGAAAATGATTCACTGTCACTTGACCCAGAATATCCTGCAAAATCATGCAAATAGAGAGGTTCAAATTTTCATGTTTATTTTAAGAACAATTGTGAAACTTCCCAGGCCATCAAGGGTATGCATATCCAAGAACTATATAAAGAATGTCACTTTACAGAAGCAATGTATGCCATTCCATGGTTACAATGGTAGAGTTGGTAGGTGTACTCAGGCCAAACAGTGGGGCTGGACACAGGGTTTGTGGCTCAAAAAAGTGCTGAATTTTCACTGCATGTTCTTGAAAATGCAGAGAGTAAAGCTGAACTTAAGGGTTTAGGTGTAGACTCTCTAGTCACTGAGCACATCCAGGTGAACAAAGCCCCCAAGTTGAGGCACAGAACTTACAAAACTCATGGGCGGACTAACCCCTACACGAGCCCTCCCTACCACACTGAGATGATCCCTACTGAAAAAGAGAAGATTGTTCCTAAACCAGAAGAGGAGCTTTCACAGAAGAAAAAGATATCCCCGAAGAAAATTAAGAAACAAAAACTTATGGCCCAGGAGTAAATTCTGTATCAAAAAAAAAAAAATGTTGATAAAATTAAAAACCAAAAATTAATTAATTAACTAATTAATGGAAGGAAGGAAGGAAGGAAGGAAGAAAGGAAGAAGGAAGGAAGGAAGAAAGGAAGAAGGAAGGAAGGAAGGAAGGAAGGAAGGAAGGAAGGAAGGAAGGAAGGGAGAGAGAGAGAGAGAGAGAGAGAGAGAGAGAGAGAGAGAGAAAGAAAGAAAGAAAGAAAGAAAGAAAGAAAGAAAGAAAGAAAGAAAGAAAGAAAGAAAGAAGAGGGAGGAGGAGAGAGAGAAGAAAAGGAAGGAAGGAAGGAAGGAAGGAAGGAAGGAAGGAAGGAAGGGGAGAGAGAGAGAGAGAGAGAGAGAGAGAGAGAGAGAGAGAAAGAAAGAAAGAAAGAAAGAAAGAAAGAAAGAAAGAAAGAAAGAAAGAAAGAAGAGGGAGGAGGAGAGAGAGAAGAAAAGGAAGGAAGGAAGGAAGGAAGGAAGGAAGGAAGGAAGGAAGGAAGGAAGGGGAGAAAGAGAGAGAGAGAGAGAGAGAGAGAGAGAGAGAGAGAGAGAGAAAGAAAGAAAGAAAGAAAGAAAGAAAGAAAGAAAGAAAGAAAGAAAGAAAGAAAGAAAGAAAGAGAAAGAATCTCTACTCACCAATAACTACAACTAAGAGGTCACACATGTGTTTCATCTTCACAGCCTCAGAGGAAAAGAAAACTCTACTTAAGGGAAAGCTTGAAAATATCAGGGATCTAATGAATAGGAACAGAATCTTCCAGTGTAATAGAAATCCAGGACTCCATCTTATCATCCATTCAAAGACCAATGGGTGTGAGCAAATGCCAGGATGATGAGGCCTCGTGGCTAAATAAATTTCCAAGTTGATAGGAAATTTAAAAGTTGCCCTCCCAGCTCTGGCTCTGGCACATTATCCCTCTGAAGTGTGTGGCTCCATTAAGCCTTTTAACTAACAACTGTGCTCCTCTACAATTATCTCCTTCAACCGGGCCTCATTCACTCCTTTATAGAGGAAAAAATCATTCAGGTTTATGCTCTTCCCTCAAAAGTGCCTTCCTTCGACTTAGAATAGAAAAGAAAAGCTATTCGATCAAAAGAAACTACACATGGGATTACCTCCCCTTCCACCCTGCTGGTGTATAACCTTGGCCTCTCCTTAAAACCTAAAATGTGGCATCTCTTCCAGGAAGACTTTCTTGGTTTCCAGTGCTCTCAACAATGGATAAGATGGAAGGCATCTTAGAGATCTGGAGGGGAGTTCTCCACCACCTCTGGTCACTTGAGAAGCTCCTAAGGGGTGTATCTGCCAGCACTCCTCCCCAGATTCTGGTCAGTAGATTTGAGATGCAGCCTTAGCTCTTGCACTTTTTCAACTTCCACAGGGGATTATGAGCAAAAAACAGGGTGGGAAACTATTCAACTAGACCGGCCCTTAACTTACAGATGAGAGCATTGAGATCACATGATGCTACAAAGAAAATTATGCATTCTTTAGTAGAAAGCAGCTCTTTCAAGGCAGAGACTTTGTCTCTTTTGTGGCTCTAAGTTCAGCACCTAGAACTATGCCTATCTGGCATGTGGCAGAGTTGTAGAAGGAAAGAAGGAAGGAAGGAAGGAAGGAAGGAAGGGAGGGAGGGAGGGAGGGAGGAAGGAAGGAAGGAAGGAAGGAAGGAAGGAAGGAAGGAAGGAAGGGGAAAGGAGAAGGAGGGATGGAAGGAAGGAAGGATGGAAGGATCAGAGAGAGGGAAGGAGCGAGGGAGCGAGGGAGGAACCCATGTTAACACCCAGGTTAACCTACGAAACTGGATCCTGGTCCCAGGATATGACAGTCTTCCTTAGGAATTCTGAGTCCTTCCTGCCTCCCAGGCTCTGTAATTGCTTCGCATCATAGATCATAGTCGGTCACAGTCTGCTCCAGTGCTCAGCGCTTGGCCCCTGCTGGAGCATACACCTTACGGAGAGTGTGAGGGCCTGGGAACACCTCAGCTGAAGGTCGGGGACGTGGAAGAAAGCGAGGCCTTTGAGAAAGGAGGCCCAGCCCGCAGGGGAGGGGCGGGCCGGGGCAGAGAGGTACGGCTAGTGGCCCAGCCCAGGCGGGCGGGGCGCTCGCACCTGCTCGGTGGCGGCAGCACTCGGAAGGCTAGTGGCCAGCGGACGGCTCGGAGGCGCTCAGCGCAGGTGAGATGTGCTCTGTGGGCAGGGGCCTCGGACGCAGTGGGGACTTGAACCGAGAGAGGGATCGGAAAAGGAAGGAGCCCAGACTGGACAGGAGAGGGAGGAGCTGGAGGGCTCGGGGTTGGGGAAGCAACCACCGTGGCCGAGACCCTCTGTCCCCTGTGCGACCTAATTTGCTGCAACCACGGCCAGTTGTGTCTCCATGTTGCCGGGTGAGGGGAGCTTTGAAGTGTGAAGTCCCTCCTTTCTGTTCCACCCTGAGGATTAGAGGACAACCAGGCAGTGATGGCTCATGTCTGGCCTAGGGCAGCTTTCGGTGGGCTCCACGTGGCTGTGGGCACTTACACTCCTACTGTCTCTCCTTGTTAACTCCCATCCACAAATGCACCAACCAGATGCTGTCCTTAGGCCAAGAAGCTGGAATCTAATAATAAGAAAAGATTGGTTGATTAAGTCCCCAGAGCCCTTATTCCACTTCCGCTAATAGGCCAGCATGTCAGAAGCTAAAAGGTAAGGTTAGCAATGGTTGGAGAGGTTTACTTGGAACCTAAAAATAGGTTTAGGTGACCCTGTCTGGAACCAGAAAGATAACCTCTGGAGATAGGACCCAGCCCCAGATGTAAGAAAGATTTGTATTTTAGCAAAGGAAACCCATGGCATTATGAAATAGATCATGTGAAAATTTAGGCAGGCATCTCTCCTGAAATTCACAGAAATGCCCATTTCCTTCACTTTCTCTTCTGCCATGTTTCTCAGTGTCTGCCATTGTTGCCCTCATCACTTCCCATTTTCCCCACCCACTGCTCTGTCTGGCTCATAAAATGGCTTAAGAATTTTATCTGTATTTTTGCAATCATTTTAATAGGTAGTATAACTTAGTGTTCATAAGAAACACATGCTGTTTTTAACCATGTATGTAACAGTGTAGTGAAATATGGAGCCAGTCCCACTTCAGACTGACTTCTTTGTGACTGAGCATTTGTTGGCTTCATAATAATGTAATTACTCTCTGTTCCTAGAGTTTCTGGAAAAGATATGGAATTGATATGAAGGCTTTATTGAATATGGCCCTTTGGTTTCACAAGGGGAGAGTGCCAGACATAAGCAGAGTGAGGCGTGATTCTGGTGGTGCACTATTAGTTCTGGTATTTTGGGAGCTAAGCATTCAATTCCCTTTTTAAAGAGCTTTGATTTCCTCTCACTTCTTCCATGGGAGATGGAAACAGTACTACCACTTATTTATTTCATACTTCATGATTTTCCTTTTATCCTGTAGGTTCTTCCCTCACTCATCTGGTGGCTGTTGGTTGAGATGGCCTAGGTGAAGCAATTGAATCTCACATTTGGCACCAGTTATTCTATTTGGTGTCTTCCCCAATATTCTTGTTTACATCTCTTGCCCAATCTTAGCAAATAGCACTTTGAGATAGGATTTGACAAGTGCTGGAGGAGAGAGGGAGCAAAGAGAAAAAAAAACTTCGGCTTTCTTATCTTCTCACCACGTTCAAGTTAACATCGTCTTAATTGGTCAAAGTACAGGTGTTGCCTATGTTGGCTATAATCAAAGGATTGTCTTTTCCTTATACGCATCTGCTGGTTGAAATGGATAAGGGCAGTTTTACCATATGTAGAGCCACTCCCATAGCCAAAGTTCCTGTTATTGCAAAACTTTTTATAATTGTGGGTACAAGAACTAAAGTCACTACTGTGTCATCAGTTAATGAGTGCATATGTAGACAGAGTTCATATCTATACTTGTTTCTATAGACAGGTCATAAAACAAAAACTATATTATTCACAATACTGCACAATACCGAATATGAACAATTAGAGGCACAGGTAAGCGCTGTAATCTGCACACTTCTCTTGAATTCAGCTTCCCTTTTAACTGCCCACCCTCTACCCCAAACATTTACTGGGGCTAGAAACAAACAGAGATGATTTCAATTTTAGTTGTTTTTGTTTCTCTTGTCTGTTCTCTTGTGTAAAAATAAAATGAGTCAAAAAGAGAAGGAAACATAAAGATCTATCAGCCTTTTGTGATGAGTGAAGAATTAAACTGAAAATATCAAAGCATGCTCATATATTTCCCTTACAGGATTTAGATATTATAAACCATTATCAATATCTTACTGGTATTAGATCATAAGGGAACTTTACAGAGTGCAAGGTGATCTCTATAAGCAGCACCCTGAGGGAAGAGTAATAGCCTATTTCATAAATGTGGAAATTGAAACTTAGAGATACTGAGCATCTGGCCTGGTCTTACCCATCTGTTAAATGGCTGACAGGACTCAAACCAGAACTTCTTTCATAATACCACAGCTTTCTCCTGGGTGGTTCTGTTTGCTTTAATTTGAGGGTAAGGAGTTATGATTTGTTTTTCCTGCACATTTCTTTAATATATTCTCTGATTTGAACTCTTAGAATCTAAATTTAGAGATATTCTTGTTTGGTATATTTCATGCCCATCTTTGTTCAATGTAATCAAAAAAAGTTTATATTTTAGAGCTGAGGATAGCTTTAAAAATTATCCAAAGAAAAAAGTGGATTCGAGAAAAATTAAGCAAGTACCCCATGTTGCTTCCCCAAATCTACTTTGCTGAAGAATTACAGCTAAACCCTAGATCTCCCAATGTTCATACTGCTCCTTCTGGCATGTGATCCCTTGAGGATTTCCTATATTCATAAATCAAAAGATTTGGTTTGACTGATTCTATTGCTTTGGTCTGTGACAGCAAACTGTTGCCTCCCTGAATCCTGTATATTCTTCCACTCTATTCCATGTTCCATGAGGGAAAGAGCCTCATTTGTATGGCCCATTGTGTTATTCTTAGCATAGTACCCATAGTAGACACTCAATGGGATGTATTTAGTATCTATCAAATAAATATTTGAACAAGTGTGAGATGTCACTTAGACTTCATTCAGCTACAATAACAGAAAACTCTACTCCAGTGACTTAATAAGCAAGGAGTTGATTTTTCTCAAGAAACTAGATGTCTGGATGAAGATGAAGTCCAGGCTCCTTCTGTCTCCCTGCACCACCATCCTTAGCATGCAGCTTTGGTCCTCACTGAAAGATAACAACCTTTTCTGTGCCTATCAAAAGGGCAGAAGGCATGTACCAGTTGAGTCTGTCCTTTTTAAAATAATAATATCTTTCCTGAAAGCCCCACCCAGGCAACTTCTTTTATCTTATTCATATAAGAACTATGTCGCATAACCACTCTTAACTATAAGGGAGCATTAGAGAATTTACTGTTTTGGTCAGATATGTTGCCAATACAACAAAATAAGGATTTTGTTAATAAGGAGGGTGGATGTTGATTGGGTAGGCAACTAGCAGAGTCTACCCTAGTATATTTGAGGAGTCATTGCCCCTTTGTCCCTACATAGGTTGTTTGGTTGTTTGTTTGTTTTATTCTTTGGTTTACTAAAAAAGCAATAGATAATGCTGTGAATCTAGGGGACCTTTTTAAAATCATAGAATCCGAGGCCCTCCTCAAGAAATGCTGATAATTTAGGCCTGAGATGAGTCTATCTATAAATCTGAATAATTAACTGGCACTCTGGGTAATTGAAATGTGGATGGTTGCAGGATTACAACTTGAAAAACACTGATTTGGGGGTAGTTTAGAGGGGCACCTTCATTTTATTTCCTTATCACTCTCCTTGAAGATATCACTTTCTTTTTTAATTTTCCATTTTGGTCAACATAATAAATGTATTGTCTTAAAAGTCATAAGTTCTAAGGTCTTTTCTGGAGTCTGTATTGAGCTGCCTCTCAGAGGCAACTACCTTCAATGCTTTGGGCTGTTTTTTGTTTGTTTGTTTGTTTGTTTTCATTATTTATCACCATATGCCCAAGTAACATGCTACTGGCTATCTCTTTTTCTTTTCCCAGTTCTAGGTAATACCTATTGACTTTCTATTTTTGAAGGAGGAAGATTTTGCTCCCTCATACCCCTATTATTTTATTTCACACTCACTTCCTTTCTGGAAAGGCCCCAATAGTTACATAATTTTTTATGACATAGTAATGTTTTTTAGTGTTTACATTATTATGACTACGCAAATATTATTCATAACTAAGCCTTGTGATAAACCATGATTTTTACACTTCCTTTCTTCTACAACCTTTTTCTATCCCCTGGAGTTAGTATATTGCTTTATCTTTAACTGCTTAGTTTTTTGAGTACTCTATCAATTTTTGCTCAAACTTTGACAGGATGATAAAATTCCTCTCAGTAGAGTTAAACATCAAGTAAATAGCCCATTTGATTTTTTCCTTCTTGGTAAAAATCCCTGCTCCGCCCTCCATATCCCCCATTCTCAGGGACTGATTATTCTCTGGGCCCCTTGTGATCCTGGGAGCTTCTAGGCTACCACCTTGTGAATTGTACTAGATTCTCATTTCTTGGATTCCATCCCTTCTCATTCCCTGGTTTTGCTGGAGCATAGCTTCCTGAGAAAGGGCGCATGGAGGCAGAGGCAGATTTATCCCAGAGCTGAAGAAGCTCGTGGGCCCCTGTAAGGGCTGCAAACTGCTGCAAGTTGTCAGGTGGGGAGGAAAAGCCAGGTTGCCACTGAGAAGGATTTCTGGTAAATTTTCTAAAGCTATCTTAAAAAAAAGAGCCCTAAACTTCCATGATTCCAATTTGCTGTGATTTCTTTTCTCAATCTAAATAAATATTCATTTCACATCCAGTTTTGTATCTGTAATTTTATGATTTTTTTTTCTTAAAGAAGGTTCCCAAAATTATATAAAATTCAGGCACCATAATACTTGATTGTTTCTTGAGACCTTGTACATTCAAGATGTCATTTTACTTCCTTCGCATTTAAATGATCATATGGCTGAGTAGAAGATATTAACTGGAAATAATTTCCTCTCACAATTTTGAAAGTAGTGCTCCATTTTCATCTACCTTCTTAGTATGCTGTTGAGAAGCTGATGCCATTCTGATTTCTGATCCTTTAGATTTCATTTGAATCACTGAAAGTTTGTAAGATTTTTTTTTTATTTATTTCTCATGTTCTGACATTTCATGATGTTGTTAGTTGGTAATGGGTTGGGCTTTTTTTTTTCAGTCATTGTTCTTGGTCAGAGATCCCCAACCCCCAGGCCTTTTACCTGTGTAGTGGCCTGATTAATAGAGCCAGCAAAGCTTCATCTGTATTTGCATCTGCTCCCCAGCACAAGTATCACCACCTCAGTTCAACCTCAGATCATCAGGCATTAGATTCTCATAGGACACTGGTCCCTGGTGCCGAAAAGGTTAGGGACCACTGTAGGTACTTTTAAGGCCTTCTCAATGTAAAAATCATATTCTTCAGTTCTGGGTGGTTTTCTTCTATTCATACTTTTCTCTGTTCTGTCTTTCTGAAACTTACACTAATTATTGAGATATTGGGACTCTTGGATCCTTTCTCTAATTTTCTTATTTTTTCTCTTCTATTTTTAATAGCATCTCTTATCTTTTAGTTCTAATAAATCTTCCAACCCTTCTATTAAATTTTCACATTTTTACCATTATATGCTTAATTCCCAAGGGCTTTTGTTTGGGTGGTATGGTGGTGGGGGAGGGACTTCCAGAAATTTTTTTTAAATAGTATCGTTATTTCATGGGTGCAGTATCTTCTCATATTTCTGAGAATATTAACTGTATTTTTTCTACATTTTAAAAGTTTTCTTCAGCTGACTATAATATCTGTGATATTTTGAAAGCCTCTTTTTCTGTTGATTTTGGTTCTGCCTTTCATGTTTGGAGCTTTGTTCAAATGTCCATGTTTGAGAATGGTGTACTAAAATGTAGTCTGGGAGTTTGGCTTATAGAGTGGCAAGCTTCATTGCAGAATGATTAGGCAGAGCAGGCTTTTTGGTGGCTTATCATTATGTCTCCAGCAGCTTTCTAGTATAATCAATTTTTCATGAGAAAGTCCCCATCTCTAGCCATTTATTCCTGTTTGAGAAAAAGTCACTAATAACTTAGATTTATTTATTATATAAATTGTTTAATAGTAGAGGTTTTTGTTTTTGAGGTAGGTTAAGAGGCAGTTTAGGATTCAAAATCAGAACTTCGTTCTTGAATCTGCCTACTTTGAAGTACTTGGTGCTTCTGTGCATCCCTGTGCCCCTCTATGCATTGTCTTCCATCAGCAATGCAGAGACTATCAGAATACTTCCTTGAAGACTGAGTTTTTTATTATTAAAAAATAAAGAGAGAGATCCTAGGGTAATGAAAATCCTGTGAATACATGTACAAGTAATTGTTTTGGAATAATCATTTTCAAACATTTATTACCCACCTATAATGAAATACTTATTAATCTAGAATAAATTAGGGCCTTTGAACCTCCATATCATGGCAGTGTCTGTCTTAACACATTGTTAGGAGATTTAATTAAGGTGGAAAAGAATAATTTGCTAGTATTTTTCTTTAATACTATATTGGGAAAAGATTTTCCTAATACCTCTAGAGAATGTCCAGCTTATAGAATCTGAAAGAGAATTTCTGCCCTTGTCACTCCAGATTCATAATGGTTTTCCCTTGTGCAGGCTGACATGTGATAATCAAAACTTGGGGCAAATTCATCACTTTTCTTGCAAGGAAAGTTTTAGATCACCAGATAGTAGGTGTTACAGGAATGATTCCTGGTTTACTTTCAAAGACTTCTTAATTGGAAAGCCTAGGCATTAGTTACTGGATTTTCTACTTTGGTTTTTTCTTTCTCAGGTACCTCCAATACTTCAAACTCTTTGAAGTCCAGAGCCCAGGCTTGTTCCTGCATCACCTAGAACAATGCCTAATACAATAGGCACCAGATGAATGTTGTTTGAATTAAATTGACCCCATTATCTATTTTAAATGAGCCCTTCCCACATGTCCCTTTGCTGTTTCCTGTTTCTTCTACAGCTTTTTATGTTGTTTCCTCTTGGATGATGCTATCTATTCTCAAAGTTAATATTCTCAAAGAACAGCTGTACGAAAACAGACTGTGAAGTTCTCAAACTACCAGGATCCCAGGTAGAATTTCCAGGGACGAAACTCCCCATATCATTTTATTAAAAATACAATAATTTCTTAGGTTATCGCCAAATACCCTACATCTTGTCCCATCTTTAACCACAGTTCTATTTGGAGTCTTTTCTTTCCTTGTGTTCCACACCTCACCTGTACTGTCCTTCACTTCTGCTCTCTTCGATCAGGCCCCAATTCTATCCAAGCCTTCTCTTTGTTCTGTTCTGATGTTTCTCTGCCTTCTCTTCCCTACCTTTATTTACTATCAGAAATATTTTGTACAAAGCACAGTGATGTACTAATTTCAAAAGACCTGCCCTGCCTATCAGACAGACACCTTTTCACACCTAACCCAGGCCAAGCATAAAAAAAATCTCTCTTCTGGCCGTTTTTGAGATCATTTCTATGCTTTGGTCTCACTGAGGCTGTTTATTTTTGTATGGAAGGCTCTAGAACAAGAACTAAACTACACTGTAAAATAATAAAACACTGTCAATTAGTGTTTCTCAGACGCTACCACTCACTATAAAGTGTGTGCTCCCACAACTTGAAGCTTAGTTGGGAATAGCCTGGCATAAGCTGGTCTCTCTTAATGCTTAAAAATTTATGCTACCCCAAAATACATCTATTTTAATGAAAATCATTTTCCTAAAATCATTAGGTGAAATTAATAATCCAAGAT
This sequence comes from Cynopterus sphinx, assembly GCA_030015415.1. Classification (NCBI taxonomy): domain Eukaryota; kingdom Metazoa; phylum Chordata; class Mammalia; order Chiroptera; family Pteropodidae; genus Cynopterus; species Cynopterus sphinx. The sequence goes on along the minus strand of CM057390.1, from coordinate 33,617,544 downwards.
GATATACCATGTTGGCCCTGTGATTTGATATTTCTTTGCTTATCCATATACCAATCTTAGAGGTATAGTACTAGACAGTCTTTTACTCTAAAAATTACATTAGAAATTACATTTCACTCTAAAAATTACATTAGAAAGTAAAGGTACTAGCAATCTTACAAATGACTGGATTTAGGAGATAGTTTCTTCATGGCTCAGGATTAAGTCTAAGTTGCATCAATTCAGTTCAGATGTAAGAACTATTATTATATGTCAAACTCTGTGCTAAGCCATGAGAGGTTTCAGATGAAACAGTTAAGGTTTCTGCTCCTGAGAAGCCTGTAGCCTAGTGAGTAAGACATGTAAATGTGTAATTTTAATGTGATAAGCAAGGTAAGTGATAAAAATCAGGATATGTATAAGGTACTATGGTAGCACAGAGTTGGGACATGTAGCCCAACCTGGAGGTTCACAGATAGCTTTCTAGAGGAAATAAGGCCCACCTATTGAAAACTGAGTAGAGGTATGAAAGATGAAGAAAAATTAAAAGGACATACTAGATAGAGGAAATAGCATGAGCAAAGTGTACATTGTAAAGTTTGTGGTAGAGAAAAAATGGGAGATGAGGCCAAAGAGATGGGCAAAGAACCAAGTCCTGGGCACTGTAGACCCCTTTAACCATGGTTTTACTCCTCATGATTTCAGTTACCTGTGGTCAACTGCAGTCCAAAAATTTTTCATTGAAAATTCCAGAAATAAATAATCCATAAATTTTAAATTGCATGACATTCTGAATAGTGTGATGAAATTTTGTGCTATCCACTCCTTCCCGAGATATGAATCATCCTTTAGTCCAGTTGTCTCCATGCTGTATATGCTCCCAACCCATTAGTCACTTAGAAGCCAATTCAGTTATCAGGTTGATTACTTCAGTATTGTGGTGCTTGTGTTCAAGTAACCCTTAATTTACTTGATAATGGCCCCTAAGTGCAAGAGTAGTGATTCCAACAATTCAGATATGTAGAGAATCCGTAAAGTACTTCCTTTAAGTGAAAAGGGGAGTAGTACAGCACAATAAGATATATATTTTGAGAAAAGGAGAGGAGACACACTCATATGTTTATGATAGTATATTATAAATATTCCATTTTATTAGTAGTTATTGTTAATCTCTTACTGTGCCTAATTTATATAATAAATTACACTTTATAATAGGATAGAAACAACATTACATATGATTCAGTACTATCTGTGGTTTCAGTTGTCCACTGAGGGTCCTGGAATGTATCCCCCATGGATAAGGGGGACTTCCATATATGTAATGCAAAGGAGCATGGACTGAATGTGGTGATTAGTGAATAAAATATTTTAAATTCTATAATGGTGTAGTCAGTTTACATTGTAGGTAGAAGACAGACTGCAGAGTGGAAAGATTTATGGGCAGTGGGACTAGATGCATTATAGTAGTCCAGGCAAAAGCCTTTATGAGCCTAAGGGAAATAACTGTTGTATGACTTTCTAGAGTCATACAACAAATTCTGCTTATTTTGCTTCCCCAAATTTGCTGGTATTAAGAGAGAATATAAGCAAGTTTGGGGAAGCAAAATAAGCAGAATTTTTTAGTCTCTTGGTAAATTGGGACCCTGCAGGGTAGAGTGAGGGACAAAAAGGAGCAAGTCTAAGATGACTCTTGGAATTCTGGCTTTAACAATGACTGGATGTTAAGCCATTACACAAGTTTGGGTTACAGAAGAGAAACCACCAATCAGGTGAGGAAGGAAGATGATGAATTCAGTTTGGAACATGTTGACTTTAAAGTGCCTAAGAAACATCTGTATTTACATACCTGTGTGACTGTCATTTCAGCAGGTTGTTGGATATGAGTCTGAAACTTAAGGAAGAGGTCAGAGCTAGAGATTAAGTCATGAGAGTCATCAATATGCAAATGGTAGTGGAAGGATGGGTATGCGTGAGTTCTTGTAAGAAATATATATAAAAGAGGAGTGAGCCAAAGATGGCTAGTGTTTAAAAGACAGACAAAAGAAAAGGACCCCTTAAAACAGAGGAAGGAGATTACAGATGAAGAAGAACCAGGAAGGAATGGTATCATGAGAGCCAAAGGAGGAAGATAATTTCAGAGTGACTACTTGATACTGCCCACTACAGAATAGCATAGAGAACGGAAGAGAGATTTATTAAGATATTTTAAAAATTTCTATTGTATAAAACAATATGAAGAGCATTTGGCAACATCTGCCAATACACTTTCAGTGTGGTAGTGAAGAAGGAGAACTAAATGAAGACAAAAATTAAAAATTGTTTTTCCAGGAATTTTTTCAAGAACAAAAAACTAATTTTGACAGTGTTTGATTGCATTACACAAAGCCACCCAAATGCCTTTCGATCCAAAGAAAACTTCATTTAAGTGGTAATTGAGTTCAATAATTCATGACTTTTCAAATAATTGTCATATTAGAAATCATTTTTAATTATCTAGAAATAAACCTATTATCAAAGGTGTTTGTTTATGGACTACTAAGGAAGATGGCAAGGAAAATATCCACATGTTTTGACTAAATATATAAAGTTCAAATTAAAAAATTTGCAAACCTATGTTGTTTAGGGATAATGTAAGTAGTAAATATATGTAGTATATAGTAAAACAAAAGCAAGTGAATGCTAAACACACAGTTCAAGATGATGGCTACTCCTCGGAAAAGTATGGGGGAAACCATCAAAGAGGGGTCAACAGGAATCTCCAAGGATATTAGTAGTGTTCTATGTCTTAAGCTGGGACAGTTAAATTATTCTTTATATCTTTCATGTACCTTAGATATATTTTATGTTTGAAATAGTAAATAGAAGAGAGATACATGGTGGTTCTTAGGAGATTGAGGATCAAAGTGGATTTTTTTGTTTCCTTTTTATTATTTTGTGTGAAAAAGTCTTGGGCCTGGTTATAGTTGAAGGGAAAAGACGATAAAAAGTGAGAGTTAGTGATTGATAAAACTAGGGCTCAGAGAGCACAGGTGAGGATGTAATCAAAAGCATAGATGGAAGATTGGCCTATAAGAGAGGAGTGAATCTGAAGAGAAGATAGGTGTGGATATGTATGTATTTGTAGGTGAAAAAGAGGAAATTGAGGTGATTGATAACTTATAGTCTCAATTATGTTGATAGAATGAGAGAAAACATTACCGAGAGTCAGGTGAACTCAAGTGTGAATGAGTTTTCGAAAACTAGTCTATAGGAAATGGAAGGAAGAGCTTGCACGTGACAGGGACTGTCAAATGAAGTGGAAGGCCTAGCATCCATCTTGTTCACTAATAGTAGAGAAAGAAGAAAAATATATTAAACATTTTTCCTTATTTTTTGAAAAATTAGCCACCTTCCAAGTTATACCCTTTTCACTCTAATGTATGCTGAAGTGGCAACTGGTAACTTTGTTGGAGATATCAATAACCTTAGTTCCATTCTTCCCTTAATACAACTGAACTTGCTCTAATTCTTTTTCATTTTTCACTTCATTTCATTTTTGTAATGTGCTAAGAGCAAGGAAAGAAAAACATTTTAGACCTAAGAAGCATGGAGATGACCTCTTCCAAACTACCCACTTAACAAACAAAGATATCATGACTCCAAGTGGTTACAAATCTTGCCTCAGGTCACAGAGTGAGCTCATAACAAAATCTGGATTAGAACCCAGGTCTTCTCACTCAGAGGTCGGTGTTCTTTATTCTTTATTCTTGAGAAATACTTAAATTTAGACAAGATTTGTTCTTCGGCCTTTAATTCAGGATTCCAGTAAAACCACCTAATTTTCATGACAGTTTGAAAGAAGCAATCAAGAAAGGCCCAGCCCAAATGTGAGAGCCTTCTGTGAAGCCACCTGAGAGTATTCACTCTATTCTATGTCCCCAAGGACTGCTATTTGTGTATCTCATGATATGCCCTATTTCACAAGCATATGGCTCCCTACTATATTATAAACTCCTTGAGTGTAGGGATCACTTACTTGTTTTATTATGCCCTCAGCAACCAGCAGTCATGTACTTAATAGGCTCACATAAGGAAGAAAAAAAAAAAAGGTGAGAATGAGACCACCTTTTGCTTAGGACTAAAACTGAGCCGGAAAGTAAATGAGCTTTTGTTATAGTAATTGTATTCAGCAGTATCATGAACTCATGCCAGAAAGCCTTCAGACTGTTATTCTGTTCTTGTTCCTTCTGATCATGTTGTTCTAAGGACCCATGTACAGAAAAAAAAAATGATAATAGCAACTATCAAATTTTGAAGAGAATGATGGCTCCATAGTACTTAAAACCTCTCAGGCTACTGTTGAGCGGGGATGCACCTTGCTGGAAGTTCTGGACTAATCACATCACCCTGTGGGCAACAGAGGACTTCTAACACTGTACCTAGTGCTTCCTCTGCATTCCATTATTAAGTAACTCATAGATAAAGAAGGGTCATTAACCTTGTCATGTGCAGAGTAACAGAAAGCTGAGTCAGACAGGGTTGCTTATATTCCAAAGTAAACTCAGACAAGAAGTGTTCTGAGTGTGTCTGTTGACAAGAACAGATTCAGAAAATACAAAACATGTTCTGCAGTAAAATGATGTACTATATTCTTCCCATAACCTACTTCTATACTGATCAAACCAGTAGGGAAATAGGTTATGGGGAGAATGTAGCCCTCTCCAGGATTAGTCAAAGGTTCAACAGTGATTCTCTTACCCACTTCGGGCCAGCTACTGAAAGCAAAAGACAGCAGCCTTAGAGCAATAAGTATACTTCTCCTAAGAAAGAAGCCCAGGTTTCTCCCCTATTAATTGTGGGAATAGATATAAAAACACCAGAGAAAGGAAACTAACATTTATTAAACACTTATTCTAGTTAGCTGCAGACATTTCCAGTGGGTGTTGATGTCCCTGTTTTAGGAGAGATACTGAGAGGGAAGTTTAGGAACCCAGTTTCTTTTAGGAAAATCTAGGAAATATAATGCACCTAAACTAATATGAAACTTGACTTACATCTTTTCTTTTCTTTCCTTTCCTTTCTTTTCCTTCCTTCCTTTACTTCCTTCCTTCCTTCCTTCCTTCCTTCCTATTTTCTCTTTCTTTCTTTCTTTCTTTCTTGCTTTCTTCTTTCTTTCTTTCTTTCTTTCTTTCTTTCTTTCTTTCTTTCTTTCTTTCTTTCTTCTTTCTTTCTCTTTCTCTCTCTCTCTCTCTCTCTCTCTCTCTCTCTCTCTCTCTTTCTTTCTTTTCTTTCTTTTCTCTCTCTTTTTTTCTTTCTCTCTTATGGTGACATTGATTAATGAAATATGATAAGTTCCAGCTGTACACTTTAGCAGTAGGCATATATATTTACACTGTGTGTTCACCTCCCAGTTAATCTCTGTCACCACGTATTTGACCCTTTTATCCTATCTACCTCCTCCCTCCCCCCGCTCCCCTCTGTAAACCACTAGTCTATTGTCCATGTCCATGAGCCTCTGTTTGTCCTGTTCATTTGTTGCTTTTAGGTTTATATCCCACATATAAGTTATATCATGTGATTTTCAATTTTTCTGTCTGGCTTATTTCACTTAGCATGATCATCTCTAGGTCCGTGCATGCTGTCACAAATGGCAGTATTTTATCTCTTCTTATGGCAGAGTAATATTCCATTGTATATATGTACCACAGCTTCTTTAGTCAATCATCTATCATAGGACACTTCTGTTGCTTCCATGTCCTGACCATTGTGAATAATGCTGCTATGAACATCAGTGTTTAAAGATCTTTTCAGATGTGGGTTTTCAAATCTTTAGGGTAAATACCCAGTAGAGGGATTGCTGAATCATATGGTAGATCAATTCTTAGTTTTTTGAGGAAACTCCATGTTGTTTTCAGTCCCAGCAGCAGTATATGAGGGTACCTATTTCTCCACATCTTTGCCAGCATGTTATTACTTGTCCTGTTGATTATGGCTATTCTAACATGTGTAGTTTTGATTTGCATTTCCCTAATAGCTAGCAATATTGAGCATCTTTTCATATGTTTTTTGGCCATTTATATGTCCTCTAGGGAGAAGTGCCTGTTCAGATTCTCTGCCCATTTTTTGATTGGATCGTTCTTTTATTGAGTTGTATGAGTTCTTTGTATATTTTGGATATTAGGCCCTTATCACAGGCATTGCTTGCAAATGTATTTTTCTATTCAGATGGTTGTCTCTTTACCTTGTTGACAGTTTCTTTTGCTGAGCAGAAGCATTTAGTTTGATATAGTCCTCTTCATTTATTTTAGCTTTTACTTCTGTTGCCTTTGAAGTCAAATAAAATCCTCTTTAAGTCCAAGGTCCTTGAGTTTAGTTCCTATGTTTTCTTCTATGCATTTTATTGTTTCAGTCTTATATTCAGATCCATAATCCATTTTGAGTTAATTTTGGTGTGCAGTGATAGACAACAGTCTAGTTTCATTCTTCAGCAGGTGGCTTTCCAGTTTTCCCAGCACCATTTATTGAAGAGGCTTTCCTTTCTCCACTGTATGTTTTTGGATGTTTTGTCAAAAATTATTTGCCCATTTAATATGGGGTTACTTCCGGACTCTCAATTTCATTCCACTGGTCCATGTTTCCGTTTTTCTGACAATACCATACTGTTTTGATTATTGTCACTTTGAAGTATAATTTGAGGTCAAGCAGAGTCATGCCTCCAACCTCATTCTTTTTTTCTCAGGGTGGCTTTGGTAATTCGAGGTCTTTTCTATTTCCACACAAATCTGACGATTTTTTTGTTCCTTTCTTTAAAAAATGCCAATGGGATTTCGATGGGGATTGCATTAAATCTGTATAATGCTTTAGGTAATATGGTCATTTTAACTATGCTGATTCTACCAATCCAAGAACACAGAGTATCTTTCCATTTCTTTGTATCTTCTTTGATTTCTTTTAATAGGGTCTTATAGTTTTCATTCTATAGGTCCTTCATATTTCATTAAATTTATTCCTCGGTATTTTATTCTTTTTTGTTGCAATTATGAAAGGAATTATTTTTTCTACTTCCTTTTCTGACACTTCATTATTAGAGTATAGGAACGCTACGGATCTTTGAACATTGATTTTGTAACCAGAAACTTTATTGTATTTGCTTATTGTTTCTAGTAGTGTTCTTGTAGAGTCTTTAGGGTTTTCTATATAGGGAATCATGTCATCTGCAGATAGTGAGTTTGACTTCTCCATTTCCTATTTAGATGCCTCTTATATCTTTCCCTTGCCTTATTGCTCTCTTTAGGTCCTCCAATGTTATACTGAAAACAGTGGCAATAGTTCTTATCTTGTTCCTGATCTTAGAGGGAAGGTTTTTAGTTTTCACCATTAAATATAATGTTGGCTGAGTTTAATCATTTCCAATCTAAGATGACTTCAAGTTCTAATGCATTCTTCCCATGGAAGAGAATGACGTGGTCATCTTGGTAAAGAAGCTGGGAATGTTAGGTTAAAGAAACTAAGCAACATTAACCAGCTCAGCTCTGACTGTATGGATAATTGGCTGCAACTGCCTCTTAGATTTTGCATGTACTATTTGCTTTGCCTGGAACTCCACCCACACTACCTATGTTTACTTATTTTTCAAGGAAGCTTCAGTGACACATCTTTCTAAAATCTATCTCCTATTTCCTCCAAGCTGAATCAGAATCCTCTTTCCTTTTATTGCCATAACACTCTGTACAGTCTATTAAAATATTTCATAGATGTGTCATAATAGTTGAATTTCTCTTTAACACAACTTGACTTTACCATAGGCTAGTCCCTCCTTTGAAGATTGATAAAATATATTTTCAAAAGTAAAAAGGTAGATAAGGGTGCCAAGACAATTCAATGGGGGAAAGAAGAATCTTTTCAACAAATGGCTGGGACAACTGGATATGCGAAAGAATGAAATTGAATCCCTACCTCACACCATATGCTAAAGTTAATTAAAATGGACTATTGACATGAATGTAAGAACTAAAACTGTAAAAATCTTAGAAGAAACATAGGAGTGAATATTCATGACCTTGATTTAAGCAATGGTTTCTTAGATACTATACCAAAAGCAGAGACAACAAAAGAAAAAATAAACTGGACTTCATCAAAATTAAAAGCTTCTGTGCTTCAAAGGACAAAAGCAAGCAAGTAACAAGACACCCACAGGAAAAAAAAATTTCAAAACATGTATGTGATATAACACTTGTACCAATAATATATAAAAAACAGTTGCAACTCAAAAATAATACAAAAAAGGAACAATTTAAAATGGGTAATGAATTTGAATAGGCTTTCTCCAAAGAAGATATACAAATTCCCAATAAGTACATGAAAAGATGTTCCACGTCACTAATCATTAGGGAGATAAAACAAAATGAGATGCACTTCACCTCCACTAGGGTAGCTAAAATCAAGATGGACATATCTTGGCAAGAATGTGGAGAAACTGGAACCCTCATATATTGCTAGTAGGATTGTAAAATAGTGCAGTCAATTTGGAAAACAGTCAAAATGTTTTTAAAAAGTTACCATATGACCAAGCAATTCCACTCCTAGGTATATGTCCAAGAGAAATGAAAACACAGGTACACACAAAAATATGTACACAAATATTCATAACATCATTATTCACAATAACTCAAATGCCCATCAACAGATGAATGGATACACAAAATGTAACATATCCATATGACAGAATACTATTCATCAATGGAATAAAGTACTGACATATGTTACAACATGGGTGAACCTTGAAAACACTCTGCTAGGTGAAAAAAGCAGAGATAATGGGATTCCACTTATATTATGTATCTAGGATAGGCAAATATCTAGGTTGCCTGGGACTGAGGGGTTGGGAGGAAATGGGGAATGACTGCTAATAGTTATGGGATTTCTCTTGGGTTGGTGAAAATGCTCTAAAATTAGATAATGGTGATGGCTGCACAACTGTGACTACACACTGAATTATACATTTTAAAGGAGTGAATTTTATGGTATGTGAGTTTTATGGTATGTCAATAATGTTGTTTATAAAAAGAGTAAAAAGTAACAGCAAGAATGCACTGAAACTTCTAGAACCATCTGAGGGTGACTTTCAGATTCATTAGGAAAAACTATCTAGAGAATAGAAAGTAGAAATACTTAGTAAGGTTGTTGAAACCTTCAATATCTTTTTGATTCACCTGACAGCTGTCTTTTGTAGTGATTTAGTAATTAAATCTATAAAAGTATATGAAAATGTCAATTGATGAATAAACAAAATATGGTATTATGGGCTGAATAATGTACCCCCCCCACTAAAGAAGATTTGTATGTTGAAGTCCTAACCTCCAATACCTCAGGATGTGACTGTGTTATTTGAAGATATGGTCTTTAAAGAGGTAATAAAGTTAAAACAAAGTCATTATGGAGGGTGTCCTTATAAGAAAAGGTCACAGACAAACACAGAGGGTGAATGATATGAATATACATGGAGAAGACAGCCATCTTCAAGCCAGGAAGACACATCTTAGAAGGAATCAGCCTTGCCACCACAACACGGATGCAGGTGGAAAACATTATGCTAAGAGAAAGAAGCCAGTCACAAAGGACCACATATTTTATGATTTAATTTATATGAAATGTCCCAAACAGGCAAATTTATAGAGATATAAAGTAGATTAGTGTTTGCCTAGGGCTGTGAAGGAATGGGAAGGACTGAAGAAATGAAGAGTGACTAATTAATGGATAAGGGGATTTCGTTTGTGGGTGATGAAAATGTTCTAAAATTGACATGGTGATTGTTGCACAACTCAGTGAATATACTCAAAACCACTGAATTTTACACTTTAGGAAATTGTATAGTATGTGAATTATATCTCAATAAAGGTTTTTTTAAAAAAAAGGATATAAAAAATTATAAGGAAAGCAAGGAATAAAATTCTAGGGAAGTGGGCTTATACTCTACAAACAGTTTTGAAGGGAGGACACTCAGGACAAATGGTGACATAAATAACAAAGTAGACAGCCTGATCTCTGCTTCCTTCAGGAAAAAAAGTGGATAGGAAGCTGGCCTAGTATAAAGCAGGATCTCGCAGCCTCAGCATTATTAAGATTTGGGGCCACAGAAATCTTTGTTGCAGGGGACTGTCCTGTACATTGTAAGATGTTTAGCAGCACTCCTGGTCCCTACTCACTAGATGCCAGTAATGCCACTTCTACTAGTGACAACCAAAAATATGTCCAGACAAATAACCCCCACTAAGAACTGCTGGACTAGAGAAATGGACCTAAAGGGTAACCTTGTATTGTAACGGACTAGTTACCTGAATTTTAATCAGACTCTCTCTTAAGGCAGGGCAGTAGAGTGGGTGTGGAAGAACCTGGGCACCATTTCAAAAGAGAAAATATGTCTATCTGATATCAAGTAGGAAAAGAAGTCAGAGCAGTTCCGGAAAAAAATTTGTCAAATTTTTCTTTGGTGCCCTTTTGGTACAATTTCTGCCATTCTTATATCATAACTTCTCTGGATTTAATAAAGCTTTTCAATACTTAAAGAAAAAAAAGCTACAAAAGCCTGAGTGTCCCACCCAATAATATACTGACCTAGTATATATCTGTTTAATTCAGGACACACTAGGCTACACTGAATAAAAAGAGCCCACAGAGCTTAGGGGCTCATTACAACAATTGTTAATTTTTGTCATACCTTGTGTTCATCATGGCTTGTTTAGGACTCTGGTCCATGTCTCTTCACTCTGGGTTCTAGGCTGATGGAGGAGCTACCATCTTGAACAGTAACAGTAATGTAGTAGAGGGGTAGGAAGTGTGTTCTGGGAGGGTCTCGAATTGGCAATTATGTATTTCAGCCTAGTAGTAACATATGTCACTTCTGCTCACAACTCATAAGATCCCACAAGATTACAAGGGGGCCAGAAAGTGCAATCATACCACGTGCCTAGAACCAGAAATGTAATGAAGAGCATTAAATACTCTCAAAGTACTCTCCCATATTGCTTTCCTTGTTCATATGATCATATACCCATATTCATATGTATACATATATGCAGAACGTTATCACTATTGCACAAAATGGGGTCATATGATAAGTAGTCTTTTGCATCTTGTCTTAGCCAACATTATCTCATGGAAAACCTTCCAGAACAGCTGGTATCAGTCTAATTCATTCTTTTTAATGGTTATGTAATATTTCATGGTGAAGATAAACCATAATTTATTAAGCCAAAGGTATGATTGGAACCAAGTAGAGTTCCAGGTTCTCTGTGATATTTGGTAAGTCCACATGTTTTGTATCCTACCATCACAAATTGGGAGAAATTAGCTTTAACTCTTTCTTCCCTCTGCTGTGAAAGCCACATCCTTACCTTTCCTAATGTTGGGGAGTGCTGGTTACTAAGTCTAGGCACTTGAGGAAGAAAACAAAATTCACTTTGGTTGCTCCTTTTTTAAATTCTCTCACTTCTCTAGATACATCCCTTCCTTCACTAATCCTACTTTCCCCATCCAAACTAGGAGAAAATATGGGCTTTATAAAAAACATTTTTTAAAAATTTAAAAAGTGTCATTTCAAGGTTTATTTTTAACTATAGGCAAATAGCATCAACAATTTCTCCTCTCCTCTGCCCATTTCCTCTCCCTAATTCTGTAACTCTCCTTTCTTCTCCTTTTCTCACTCCCTGCTCTTTCTTACTCTTACCTCCTTTTTCTCTGACACCTTCAGCTTATCTTCCATTTCACTCACCTCAAATGAAAAAGAGAGAGAGACTATAGATTGGTGGGAATGGTTGAAAACAGAGTACGAGGAAAAGCACATCAAACCTCTTATTCAAATCCCAGAGATTTCTTTAGATATGAAAAGTTGCCCAAACTGCTAGCCTTCTTGATTGCCAGCCTTAACTTAAAGCTACTACCTCTTCAAAATTTTAATTCTCCCTTCACACTCCCATTCTACCTCATATGATTAAAAAAAAAAAAAGAGTAACTATAATAAAATATGAAATTTAGGAGTTGTCTTTGCAGGAGCACTTTCTGATGTTTTCCTACCTGTGGGTTTTCCTCAGATTAACATATTGGATAGTGTAATGGCCACACTATTCTGGGTATACTAGGGAGCTCATTCCTTCAGTGGTTGATTTTTTTACCTAATATTTATTTTTATATTACTTTTTAAAGCTAGATTTCTCAGGGATTTAGCCTATTGAATGTTGTTATCCCAATTATTAGAAGTCTAATATTTTTTATTTGAAGTTAGTTATACTTTGTTCCACTTTATTCAAACTGACTCATTCTATATTTCTGCCACATATTCAATGTAGCTAATCTAATAATCTAATAATTTGTTAATGGAAGGACTGCACCTTCCCTATCAAATCAAGGTATTCAGCCTTCCAAGTAGCGCAGTTTAAAAGTAGTTTCTACAGACATGCTGCAGGCCCTGCTATACAATGATGTGATTTTAAGTCAGGTAAAAGGAAAGGGTGGAGCTCAAAAAATTGGTTTGGACTACATGGAGGCAGACAAAGACTCTACTTGTGTTTACAGTACTGCTTCTCAAAAAAATGGGGAAGGGCAGGGAGAATTTGCAAAGCTGGTTTTTCTGCACGTCTGTCTAGAAAAACAAAGGAGTGTATAAAACAGGCCTTATCTGGAAAGGGACCTGCATTACATATTAAATGAAAATGGGGAATGTTTTTATGTTGATGACAAACATTAACTCAAAATGGACCACAGACCTAAATGTAAAATGCAAAATTGTAAACTTCTCGATGATAACACAGAAGAAAATCTAGATGAACTTGGGTTGGTGATGCCCTTTTAAATACCAAAGACACAATCCATGCAAAAAATAATTGATAAATTGGACTTAATAAAATTAAAAACTTCTGCTCTGCAAAAGACAACAAGAAAATTAGAAGATAAGCCTGACTGACAGAAAATATTTACAAAAGACACATCTGATAAAGGATTGTTATCCAAAATGAACAAAGAACCCTTAAAACTTAAAAACAAACATCCTGATTTTAAAATGGGCCAAAGACCTTAACACTTTACCAATGAAGACATATAAATAAGCATATGGAAAGATGCTCCATATCATATGTCATTAGGGAAATGCAAATTAAAATGAGGTACCACCATATACCTATTAGAATGGCCAAAATCCAGAACACTGACAATACCAAATACTGAGGAGGATGTGGAGAAACAGGAACTCTTATTCATTGCTGGTGGAAATGCAAACTGGTACAGCTACTTTGTAAGACAGTTTGGCAATTTCTATAAAACATGCTTTTACCATACGATTCAGCAATCTCACTCCTTGGTATTTACCCAAAGGAGATAAAAACTTATGTCTACACAAAAACCTACACACACAGATGTTTATAGCTACTTTATTCATACTTGCCAAATCTTGGAAGCAACCAAAATGTCCCTCAGTAGGTGAATGGACAAACTGTGGTACATCCAAACAATAGAATGTAATTCAGTGCTAAAAATAAATGAGCTATGAAACCATCAAAAAAAAAAGAAAAAAACAACATGGAAGAAACTTAAATGCATATTACTGAGAGAAGCCAATCTGAAGAGCTACATACTGTATGATTCCAACTATATGACATTCTGGAAAAAATATATATAAAAAATATATAATATATATGTAAAATATATATAATAGAGCGTGCGCAAGTGCATGCATGCACATACAATCTGGTGAGTGATGTCAATAATGGAGGAGATTATGCCTGTGTGGGGGCAGGGCAATATGAAAAAATCTTTACCTTCCTCTCAATTTTCTTATAAACCTAAAACTGCTCTAAATAAATTCTTCAAAAAAACACACAAGAGACATAGAAAAATAGCAGAATAACAGATGTAAATGTAGCCACATCAATAACTACATTAAATATGAATAGACTAAAACCATTCTGATATAAAAAAAAAAAGAGAGAGAGACTGTCAGCTATGCAAATTCTCAAAGAATCTACCTTATGTGCATATTTTGGGGAATAAATAGGGACATATTAATGGAAGTAAACCAAGAAAGAAAAATAAATGATATCTAAGAAATGTGGGATCCAAAATAGGAAAAAGGCAAAGAGAACTTGAAAGATGGTGTTGCATGTTCCAAGATGATAACCAGTCCAGTTTTAGAGTATCAGGCTAGAAGGCACTGGAAGAGGGGACTCTAGGAATAAAATAAAACTGATAAGTTAACTGATGTTAGAATGTCTAGACAACAGTTTAGTAGAAATTTGACACATTTGTTAGTCTTGTATAGAAAAACACAGTGATTACAGTGATTAGGTATATGAAAAACTAATCAAATAAAAAGCAAGGCAACTATTAACACCAGAATAAAACAAAAATATTGAAAACATAACCCATAATACTATTTGGATCAGCATTTCATTCACAAACATTTGAGTGCTTACTATGTGTCAGGTGCTGTTATAAGTAATGGGCTAACTGCAATAGAAAAAAAGATTTAATTCCTACTTTCAAGGAGCTTACAGTCTAGTGGATGAAGACTGATGCTTAAAAAAAGACTTACTATGTAACACCAGATAGTGATTCACACTTTAAAGAAAATTTACAAGTATACATGGATTGAAAAGTGGGGTGTGTCTGCTAGTTAACATAAAGCAGTCTGGGAAAAAAGAAACATTTGAACAGAGATCTGAGTAAACTGAAAGAGAAATCTTGACTGTCTGGGAAATTTTTTCTAGAAAGAGCTGATAGTGCATGGCTCTGAAACAGGAATAGATTATACTTGTTTAAGTAATGGAAGGGACCCTGTGCTGCAGGGGGAGAGGTAGGAGAGATTAAAGAGGGCACAGGGTCATGTGGAGCTTATCAGCCCTCATAAGAGTTTTGGATTTATAGAGCCATAAAAATAATTTAAACAAATGAACATAACTACTGTGAAAATGAAGGAGCAAAGAGAAGGGCAAGGTTGTAAGAGAGCTCCAGGAAGTTGGTAGATAACAATGAATTAACAGATGGCAGCGTGCACAAGTTAACTAGGATTATACAGGTAAATACCAAAAGAAACAGCAGAACGAATTTAAAGTGGTTGCATGAGGGAATGATGAGGGAGATAACACGGGGTCACTGCTTCTCATTGTAAACTTTTAAATACTACTTATTAAAAACTGTAAGCATTTTTAAAGATGCTTATGAAGGTTTTTGATGAAGGGTAGAAACCTCATCTGCAAATGTGTCACGTGAAATAGTAGCCCTGGCAATGTAGCCAGTGACAGAGAGGTGGGATGCCCCAATGACCAAAGTTGGAGTACACTGTGCAGACAGCAGATACAGTATTTTCCTAAAGTGGTATTTTCTTTCTTTTCTTTTTTTTTAGGCAAGGCAACCTTCAGTTGACTTCACAGATTGCAAGGGCCTTGTCATTTTACAATCCTTTATTATTTTTTATGCCTACAGCGCCTGGTCTTCCTAGGTGGTCTCCTATCCAAGTACTAACCAGACCCGACCCTGCTTAGCTTCTGAGATCAAATGGGATCCAGCTTGTTCAGGGTAGCATGGCCATAGACCTAAGTGGTATTTTCTAGATCACCACCAACTACTATTCTTTTCCTTCCCTATATTTCTTTAGGTCACCACCCATGCAACAGGGGAAAATAATTAATTTTTTTTCTGACTAAATTCTATATAACACTCATAATCTTGACCTTATGGTCTATGCTTCTGTGAACAGGATAAAAGAAACCACACCTGAAATCTTATTTGGAATAAGGTAGTGTTTATATAACTATTTTGACTTTTACCAAATTGGTAAATTGATATCATATTGAACACATTCATTTATACTAGAAGTCTGCATCAAATCTCTAAGTTTCAAATTATTTTCCAATTAGGTGAAAATGATACTTTCCATCTTTAATAATGGTGAGGTTTATTATCAATTTGTATAATTTGTGAATTGGGTTCATGTCTTTGCCCATTCTTCTATGGTCTTTTTCCTACTAGTTTGTAAAGGCTAAGGGAATATTGCGACAAGAAAGCCGCTATTTGGAGTCACTGTCTCAGCATTTTACAGTGTGACAACCCTGCCCACACCAGAGTCTGAATATTTAGAAAAGACCTAAGTTTAGGATTCCCACCCCAAGTTCCAGCTTTGCTTTTCTCAGGGTATCTTTTAAAAGAACCACTTAAGAACTAAGCCCTCAATAAGTGATCACTGCCCCTATCATCATAAAATAGGTGCTTGCTACCCTGCTCTAACTCCTGCTCACTTGTGACCTGAACGGAGGGCTGCCCTTCCCAACTCATTGCTCCCCTCCCATAGCCCTGTCCCCAATTTCTGGGATCTGTAAGTAATGAATCTTATGATACTACTGCCTTTGAGTGTTTTAAAACTGAGAGTTCAATCAGAATGACTGTGGTTTTCACTTTCATCAGGTGGGAGCTTGGATCCTGAGGTTGTTCCTTGCCTACCATGAGTGGCTTGTGCCTCCTCATTCACCAGGTCATAATCTGCATATTCTCAATTCAATGCTCCAGCTCAGCTTCTCAACACAAATACCCATTTACCATAGTTGTTATTTTCACGATTTGCTATTTACCTTCTGATGTTTTTGATCCATAAATTACTTATCAGTGAACATTTTTCTTTTCTAGTTCCCTCTTTTATGTTTAAGAATCTTTTCTACCCTGAGATCAGTTAATATTTATATATCCTCCTTTTCCCCACTTTTATTTACCCAGTTTTAAAGCCCAAGGCCAGTGGTACACGCTTGGGCATGTAACTCACTCAGCAGACAAGATTCAGTGACAGACCATAAAGACCTGTTTTATGAGAATGAGTGAATCCTTCTTAACAGTTTATGACTTAGAATCCTCAGCCATATAATGAGTTTCCTACCAAAATATCCATTTGTTTTCTTCACTAAGCTGTCCCTGTTTTTCAGGTGTCCTGGAATCCTGATGGCAAACTTCAAGGGCCATGCTCTCCCAGGGAGTTTCTTCTTGATAGTTGGACTGTGGTGGTCAGTGAAGTACCCGCTAAAGTACTTTCATCAAAAGAGGAAAAGGAGCCAATATTATCAGCATCTTGAGATCACTGAAGCTGCAATCAGAACTTTATTTTCAATCATTGGTAAGACTGGGCATCACCTGATCCCGGGGATCTCGCCATCATACCCAGAATGTTTTCTAAACCCAGCAAAATGGATGTCCACTGACAGAGATGACAGAACAAGGATTTTCAAGTTGGCCACTAAACTAAATATTTTATCATAACATCTGTTGTGTACCAAGCTTTGTAACAGTTAATGGCACCTTACAGATTAATGTATTATGAAAAACTACCAAATAAACTACATTCTTTGCCCTAGAAGGATGTAGGTAAGGGATGTAGGAACTGTAAACATACTTTATGAAAAATATAAAACCCAAAAATAGAAAAAAAAATTAAAAGAGTAAGCTCATGTTATGAGAAAGTACTGAGTGATAAGTTTAGTTTTTAAAAAATCAATTTTTGTCCCTCAACTGTCTCTCCACTAGAATCTCTAGTACTTAACACCCAACTCATTGGCCTATCCTCCACCCCTAAATCTCAAGGTATTATAGTGAGGGGAGTTTATGCTAGAAGGCTAGAAGAGAAGTAGTGGAAGAAATTTTAAAAAGCCAACAGAAGGCTGTTTGAGAGGGGTCTTCCTTTATTGCGCCCCAATCCAACAAAATGCACCCACTTCGCTTACTCATCATTCTTTCCATTCCACTTGTGGCCCTCAAGGAACAAGTAGTGGCAAGAGTAGAGTGTTCTTCAGGATCAACCCATCACATGAGTAATGAGAGATCTTATTCTGCAATTGCATTTGCCACTTACCATCTTTGGCCTAGTTTCTTGGGAGGAAGTGAAGCAATGACAGCAGCCTCCCTTGGAGTCAGTAAATGTACATAGCTCTGTTTGCCTGGTCCAGCTGAATTTTCCCATTCACCAGCCATTTAGGCATCAGAAAGTATTTCTCATATTTCTGGAGCTGAGAAGTGACAGGGATCATAAGGCTGAAATGGTAAGCATCAACTTTAACTAAATAAAGCTAAAGAAATTGTATTTGGGTGAAAATAATATTCACTCACAAATTCTCTCTTGAGCTTCCACCATATGCCAGGAGCTCACTGCTGTAGACACTGGGGATAAAATGGAGAACCAAACATAGTCCCTGAGAGCTACACTGTGGCACAGCTTCACCCATCTTCTGACTCCAATCTCTAAAGCTTGCCTCTCCTAAGATACTGTATGGCCAGAAATACCAAGTTGAAGTGTTTAGGACACTGAGTCCTAAAGCTATGGGAAGGACCGGAGGTCACAGAACTCCCTCCCATGCCTAGGAAAAGCAATCGCTTGAAGTCTGCCCTGACCGAGACACACCTAGGAGCTGCTTCTCTCCCTCAGGTGTGCACAAGTATCAGCATCACTAGCATCCATCTGCTCAGATTCTATTCTCAACCTAATCACTTCCTTCCAGGATTTCTTTCACCACTCGCTTGTCAGAGAAAACTCAAAGATTAAGGTATCTGCCATACTCTTGCTTAGGTGACAATACCTTGCTTTCATCTTAGCTACTAGACAAATTTCCTATGGACTTGTGTGGCGATGTTTGTTTCTATTGCTTCTCCTCTCCCCACCTCCCCCTTGCCCAGGAAACAACAACAAAGGCAAGACATCTACACAGGATACTCAGCAAATAATTTACTTTGTTCTGAAATAGCTGCTTCTGGGGGCAGCAAAGCAGGTCCACTAAACTATACAGGCCATGTTCACACACATCTCAACTTTGTTCATGACTCACAGTTATTTTTTGCTGTCTATTTGTCTTGGAACTACTCTTCCCTTAATTTTTACTCTCATTTCCTTGCAGGGATTCTGGCAGAGCAGTTTGTTCCAGATGGGCCCCATGTCCACCTGTACTCTGAAAACCACTGGATAAAGTTAATGAACTGGCAGCACAGCACCATGTATCTATTCTTTGCAATCTCGGGAGTCATTGATATGCTCACCTGTCTTAACACCCATGTTCCCTTGGGGGTCGACAGATTGGTTATGGCTGTGGCAACATTCAATGAAGGTAACTTAGTGGTTAGGATGGAAAAAAGGAAACAAGAAACCGATGAGTTGTGTATATGAGGGATCAGGGTACAAAAGACCAAAACTATTGCAAATATAACCTTCCCCAAAACTTGAAAAAATCCAAATCTCTGAACTTCAAAACCAGAGCAGGACTTGGTCCTATGCTCTGGATGATACAGATGACATGTTTCATAAAGCAGCACATGAAAACATGAGGCTTTTAGCTGAAGCCACTAATAGTACACATTCTCCCTGCTCCCCCGCACCCTAGCCACCATCCTTATGCACGTGAGTGCCTGTGTGCGCATCCACGGGGAAACATATAAGAACTGTCTGAAGACTCGTTGAATTTCACCAGGCAAGATTATAACTCCCTGTGCACTCCATCCACTACCCTGGAATGTTACTCTCTGGACTCCATCACAAATAGGAGACCCACCCAGCAGCTAGGATAGATCTCCCGATATAACTCATATTAACTGGGATTATAGCATTTTGTAATCCAACCACCTCACTTCTGTACCTCAGGAAGAGCTTAAAAAAAAAAGTTTGAATAAGAGCAAAACATACACGATTTGTCACAAAGTAACAGTACTCATTGTATTGAACCCTACCATCAATCAATTCTGTAAAGATTTTAAAAAATATATGCTTTCCTGTTTATACCCACTTTACACGCACACGAAATAAATTTAATATGCATATTAGTTGCCCTGTAATGTTATAAAAACTGACTTCCAAGTGCTGAAAAATCTAGCTTTGAGACAGATCTAAGAGGAAATTCGAATAATAGAAAAAGTCCAGAATGAATGTTATGAAGAAAGAACAAGCAAATCTCTGATAGCTGTAACCGGCTTTGTCAGGTTTTCTCTTCTATCATCATGTTCATAACCGACCACCACTGGACCAGTACATCCACTCACTGCTGCTGTGTGCTGTGTTTGGAGGGGCTCTCAGTATCTTCTTAGAGGTGATCCTTCGGGACAACATTGTGCTGGAACTTTTCCGAACCAGTCTCACTATTCTTCAAGGCACATGGTTCTGGCAGGTAATTACCCAAACACTGTATGGATTAAGGGGCCCCACTGAATTCAAGTCCTGATGATGCAACACTAACATACCACATGGATAGGTTTAGAGGGCCACTTTCCATGCTTGCCCCTTGATCTACATACCTTTACCCACTAATATCCTGCTAATGCATTAACAAGCAGAATTTATGGAGCGCACACAGTAAACAGATTAAATAGTTCCTTATCTGCCCTCCCTAATAGAGAGGTACTGATATCATCTACAGGCTCCACTTGCTAAGTCATTCACCTGAAATTTTTTTAAAATGAGCCTATACTAAAACCAGAATCAATTTAGAGCAATTTTCCTGTGTTTCTATGCTAATGCAGGTATGGGAAATGTAATGGAGACTTGATGGCCTCCTTTGGTAGCCACAGGAAGGAAGCTAGGTTGCTTTCTCAGGACCAACTAATAACAAGGTTGACTCCTCTGTATAATTCACCAGATTGGGTTTGTGCTGTTCCCACCCTTTGGAGCACCCAAATGGGACCAGAAAGATGACTCAAACATCATGTTCATCACCATGTGCTTCTGCTGGCACTACTTGTCCGCCCTCTGTATTACAGCCATCAATTACTCTATCGTTTGCTGGTATGTACAAAATGACTTTTTTTCTTCCTAACCAATCCCCTGCCCCAGAAATTTACTGCACTGCATCACTTTTATGAAAGATGACCCACCTTTTCAGAACTAAGCAATGCTAACTTCTACCACTTAACAAGTACCAACTACACAGGAAGTTCTGTGCAAGGTACTCTACACCTGCAAATGAGGGTGATGAGGCTTTGAGAAGGTAAAGGACCTGTTAGTAACCTGTGACAGACCCAGGTTTCAAATGCAGTTCTGACAGACTTTAAGCCTGTGATGCGATAGGTAAAACTTCTGAATTAGGCATCTACTAGGTTGCAGTCCCTGCTCTGCCCCTGGTTCATTTTAAGCCCATCACCTTATTCCTTGATTTGCCCTTCCTCCTTCCCAGTGATGTTATGACAATCAGATGCCATAGCAGCAAGTGCTCTCTAAAGAGCTCTTCAGTCTATGGCCACGCCACCCTGAACAAGCTCAAACCCATTTGATCTTAGAAGCTAAGCAGGCTTGGGCCTGGTTAGTACTTGGATGGGAGACCACCTAGGAAGTGCTGTAAAAAATAAGGGATTGTAAGCTGACAAGGTCCTTGCAATCAATCGATCGATCAAGTGCTCTTCAGAGGTTATTATAATAGCTAGTGTTTCCTATGTACTTTGTCCCAAGCAATGTGCAAAGCACTTAAAGTGTATTACCTCATTTAATCCTCATCACTTTATATAGTATGTAATGTTTTCCAGATCAGGAAACCAAGGCTTCAAAATACTGAGTAATCTGATCAAGGTCACCCAGTGAGTAAATGGCAGAGGCCCAGGCTTCAACCACAGTGCTAGAGTGACTTTTAGCATATGGTATTTTTAACTCTGTTATTATAGCTGCCCCTTTTTTTTCCTGGTTCCTGATTTCTCTACCCAAAGCAGATACACTTCACCCAGAAAGAGTTACACACATACCAAACAGAAGGTAACTCAAGGTCACATTTCTTTTAGTGATAGTGACTGGTCAGTATAATAAAGTGGGAGACAAAAGACCTAAGTTTAGCCTCAACTGATTATTAAACATTATTAATCATAGTTGCTTAATATAACAATGAATACTATTTGAGAAGTCAGATATGTAAACAAGTAATTGTAATATTTGATAGATACATAAAGAAAATGCTTTAAGAACCAGTAGATGTCTTCACATACTTGGATGAGAAAATAAGGGACTTTGGGGAGGGCTAATTTTGTGTTTCTCCATTACAGCCTTTTGACTCGGTTAAAGAGGCATGGAGGAGAGATCATTGGGATTCAGAAGCTGAAATCAGATCACAAGTACCAGGAGGCCCTCTTGGGTGGCTCAGATGAGGAATGAAAGGCCATCAGTCATCAATGGGGGGCAGGGGTGGCTATGTCCCTTTGAGCATAAACAGCTAGAGTTTAAAGGTGTAGCTCATCTCTATTTTAATGCTGGCTTTAATCTGCTCTTAAGGTTCTATGTATTTGCACCTTCTTGTTTAATTGACTAAAGTCTGTGTTGGTATGGTATCCTTCATAAAGAAAAACAAAGCAAGCCTTTATTTGTGTCTCAGAGTGAAAAGAAATCAGACTCCGATAGTTTCAGAACAAGAAGTAGCCTCGTGGATGAATCCAGGATATGAATCCAGTAGAACTTACTGCTTCTGATAACGTCTTTTTCCTCACGAAAGCAGGTACTTTCTTATCAGAAAGTGAATAACAGTGCCTTATTTTAGAAAAGTAAAAAAGTAATGATTTATTTACAAGCTGGTATTTTAAATGTTGTTAAAACATTTCCTAATTAATAATATTCCAGAGTACTGCAATACCACTGTTGATAAGTGATGAAGTTGGGCCAAGGGTGATTTTTTTTGAATCAAGAAGCTAGTTAGTGTCCCAGCAGAGAGCTGGAACTCAGATGTTCTGACTTCTCAAAAGTACCCTCATAAGATGCTGACAGGAAATCTGTATGATGACATAGAGAAAAAATGTCAGGTTATGGAAGGCCTTGAATTTTAAAGACAGCTGAAAGCAAGGGTAAGAATCCTGCAAAGGATATGAATCTTGAACTAGCAATGTAAGTCTCAATACTCTAGTTTTGGTTCTGAATGTGTTCTTTTTTAAATCTCCTTCAACAAATATTTATTAAACATCTGCTTTGCACCAGCACTGAAATGGTTCTAAGGATTAACAAAATGTGTCCAGCAAAGAATTCACAGTCTAATGGGAGAGATACACAAGCAGTTATATACACAACAACCAGTGCCATAAGGGGTAAGTATAACCATGAGAGACAGAGGAGGGAAGACAGATGGGAAGTCTACCCCACAGAAAAAGCACATTCCAGGCAAAGAAAATAGTATGTGCAAAGGCAATGAAAGCATGAAAGAACATGAAGAGTTAAATATATTAAGTTCTATAAATAAAATTAGGTAAGAACAAATTTGAAAATTCTTATAGACCAAACAGTACTGTTCACTTGTATGGCATTTTTCAGGTTCTGAAATATATCTCTCACTTGTTTCTCACAACCACCTGTAAGTACATTAGGTTCTTCAGAGAAGTTGTTTAGCCTAAGGCCACACAGCCACTATGTTGTAGAACCAGTCTGCAGTAGAACTCAAAAGCCATCTTATTTCTCGCTCTAGCCCTCTGCTACTTTACACAATTACAGCAGAGATAATTTACATGGAGTACTGTTTGTGCTTTGGAAGAAACGCTGGACCCAGTGAAAGGTAACCTCCTGTGGTTGGCCAGCATTTCGGAGCTGAAGTCACAGCTTAGAGTTTAAGAATGAGCTGCTTGAAAACACCAATTTCTAGAAACCCGTAGGTCCCCCTTTCAGGATCCACCTTGGTTTGCCTGCTGAGTAGAAGACACCCAACATTCATTCAAGTACTAGAGGACCTATTACTGACAATTAATGTAAAACACATTCTTGCCTTGGGGACTGGCGGTGGGAAGGAGGAACCTAGTCTGTTTTACTTCCAAAGTGAAGATTTCCATTTTGATTAAAAAGGGCAGGGCAGAACACTTTAAGAAAATATAGTATTTTCTCCAGAGTGAGAGGATGAGGTGTGAAGATTAAATATAAAACATGAAAATTTATTTTGATATCCCTTTCACAGTATGGTCAGGGTTACCTTCACGAAGGGATCAACCCTAGCATAAACATTCTTAGATGTGGTATTACAGTACGAACCCATCACAATGCTATTCACCAAATCCAGTCTCAGGCACACAGTCCGAAAAATTTTACCAACCTGTCAACCAGATGTTCAGAGGCTCAACAGCTACCACAAGTTCTTCTGGAATTGTTCTCCCCACATACCCACCAGAGCCAAGTCTAAGACCCTTGAGGTCTACAAATGCTGGTGATGTCACTTGAATAACTCCAATGGGGGGGTCTCTACTCTATAGTGCTCCACTGACCAGCTGGTCAGTACCCAATTATCTTTTCCAGGGAGTCAGTCCTACACTGGCATCCTGAAATACACCTGTCCTCTTAAGAGGTAAATATCTGAGGCCAATAAGGAGACAGGCAGTAAGGTAACCTCAGTAAACAAAAGTGGGGCAGGGTTGGGGCTGAATACCAGCTACTTTTATGAAATTTGTTAAATAAATTCAGAGGGTGTTTGTTTTAACCAACAGTAAATACCTGAGACGGGATTCCTCAAATTTCTACTTTTCTCATTTAGAAACTGTCACATGGACTTTTCATGTGAAATGGAACTCTAGGAAATAATGACATGTGGATATCAAAATATAAAACAGATAGTTTCCTTCACTGCAGTCCCTATCTCTCATCATTACCAATCTTTCTTTCTGTGCCAGCCTTCTAACTACCTCTCAAAAGCCCAATCCTACCTCAGCCAATTCACCTCTGTTCTTGGTAATCCAGGCCTACCACTTTTTGTGCTGGATTTTCCCCAAGTCTCACCATGACACATCATTGCATCCTCTTAAGAAGGCAGCAGAAAGGGCACTTAGAATCAGAAAACTGGTTTTACATCTTGGTTCTATTTAACATCAACTGAAACTCACATTTTCTCACAATTAAAACAGGAATGATAATCTATTTTACAGAGCTGCTTTAAGAATCCAACGTGATATCTGTAAAACCTCTGTGTCACCAACAAGGTATCTCTCCTCCTCTGCTACTTGCCTAATCACACTCAATTTCCACCCAGCAACCCCCTCTAAACTAAGCCACTCCATTTCTTCACCTTCCAATTCAACTTCCTCACCCAGGCCCCAAAACGTATCACTAAATTTCCAGAGTAAAGATATGTTTTTAATAATCTGGATAATTTCAAGATTCAGGGAAGCCCTGTCACTGCAGAAAAGCTTCACCATCCAATCCCCGCTCCAATACAAAAGAGGCATACAACCAGTGCCTTAATTAAATGACATTTAAAAATTTTGTTCTGAGCTCTGCTTGTAGTTTGATGAAGGCTGAGAAGTGTGAAATAGCCAAGACTGAATAACTTGTAAATCCAGACTGCCCTCTTCTGTGGTTGCCTAGGAGAGATACCCACTCTCTTCTTGCTATCTCTATTCTGGAGTAGAAGTCAGCAAAGTTTTACTTAAAGGACCACATAAATGAACTTTAGGCTTGATAGCCATGTAGTCTCTACGGCAACTATTTAGTTCTGCCTTCAAAATGAAAGCAACCACAGATAATACATAAACAAAAGGGCATGGGCTATGTTCTAATACAACTTTATTTAGAAAAATGAGTAGCCAGCCCAAGGGCCAGGCTTTGTTGACTTTTGTTCTGGAGCAAAGCAGAATGTATAGCCTTTGAACTGAAATAAAGTGTGTGCTGCAAACACAGCGTCTCTACTGGCATTCACCTACTGTTTCCACTGGCTCTGAACTTGCATGTGAACAGGCCTGACAAGGAGAATGAAGTTAGCTGGTGGAGATTTAGACCACAGTCAGGATCCTGATACCCACCTTTAAGAGGTAGTGCCAACTAATCCCATTTCAGGGACCCCATAGAATCTCACTTCCTATGTTTCTGTCCCATCTTAAAGCCTCTCCATTACTACGTAGTTATCATATCAGTCACCAATTTGTAAGAATCTTGCTATTCTCTCATTTTAGTCAAAAGAATAAGGAATCAGTTTAGGGGGGCTAAAGCCTAGGTTTCTTTTTGACAAAGACGTAGAATAAGTACTTTAAAAAAATAAGTTACATAAAAATTTTTGAACACAAAACTCCTATCCAGACCACTAGTCTCAGAGAACACCAGAAGATAAAAAATATGATCCACATATAAAACGACGCTTATTCACTGTCCGCACTCTAACTGTAAGCCCTCCCTCAGCATCTTGCTCACAGTAGATAACTTTGGCTCGTGTGATAGAACTGTGACCTGACACAATTCTTAGAGAAGCTTCTCCTGGATCAGTACGGAACAGACCTGGAGTGAACCTTCCTTAGTGTCCTCCTCTATAGAGTGTGGCGGCAGAATCCCAGCCATTACTGCCATCATCCCACTACTGGCCTTCCTCAGACAGACAAGCTTAGGGGAAGGATGCAACTTCCCTGCTCCCTTCCTTTTAGCCAGAAGGGCAGACCAGGTATGGGCTTTTCTGGAAGCCATCTTTCTCTCAGAATCACTGTTGTTCCGGTGCTTGCTTAGGAGATGGCGCTGTGGTCACAACAACAGTGGAGACTGCTTTGGAGGAACCAGAAGCTGTACCCTGTTGAAGATGGGACGCAGGGACAGTCTGGATGCGCACCTGTTTGCAAAGAGAACATCTGGTCAGCAGACTGCAAATAGGCACATCAGCTGAGAACAAACAACAAAGAAAAGAGACTGAAGCCTTGCATGGCCAATAGTGCATCTTGGAGCTTACCTGTGTGGTCTGACCTTGCTGCTGAAGCTGCTGCAACTGCTGGGCAGTGAGGAAACTGACAGGCTTATTGCCAGCAATGAGCTTAGTACCCGCTGGCATGGTGGTAAGGATGATGTTGCGGCCCAACCCACTGAGGCTGTGGAGGAAAAACAGGAGTGAGGTAGTGATAGGACAAGGTATTATCTCTGGCCCAGAATTAGGCCATGTGTTGAAGGGAAACAGGGAGGCCTGATGCTCAGAGAAAAGTCCAGCATTCTGGACTGAATGGAAACCAACCAGTGAGACCACCTTTCTTTCAGCTTCTATGCTTCCTATGTCAGAAAAAAAGAGCAAGCCCAAAGGCTCCTCCTAGTGCTTTGGACAAAATGACCCTGACACATACATGCCTTGATCACCAGGGGTAATGGACAGGGCCCAGGCAGGTGTGTGCTCCTGACAGGAAACTCTCCCTCCTCCAAAACAGCCTCCTTGAGACCTTCAGAATGAATTCATCATGCCCTCTATCCCAGTTTAAATTAGGGCCACAGGAAGGCCAGGCTCCTAAATAAGCTCTCATCCTCTAACCTATGACACCATAGGGCTCATATGTGATGGTGAGGCCTTCCCCAGCACCCATTGGAAATTGCCATCTGAGCCATGTCATCACTATCTCCTTCCTTGCTTTTTCTTCATAGTATGCCTCAGCACCCCATGTAGTATTATTTCCCTCCCTTCACTATAACACAAGTTTGAAGACAGCACAGATTTTTGTCTATTTTAATCATGGCTGTATCCACAACACCTAAAACAATACTAGGTGCTCAACAAATCTTGTTCATGAGCCCAACAAAGGAGGAGAGGATCAAAGGAGAGCCCCAAGAAAACCAGCTGCCCTCCTAACGTGCGACAAGGAGCCACCCGGAAGCTTTGCCCACCCCTCACCATAGAACTTACTTAGCTCCAAGGTTGCCTTTAATGATTGGGGCTGTGACCACACTTTTGCCCTTCATAGGCTGGCTAATCACAGAGAGTGGAACTGTGATCCGTGTGGGCAGCTTCCCCTACAGAGAAAAAGCAATCAAGTTTATGGGATAGGAAGGAAGAAAAACACCAAGTGTCATCTCCAGGGCTATAAGAGCTGAGTAGCCGGCTCTCAAATGCCTTCATTCCCTGTACCCTGCAGGGTCCCAATATTCCTGAGGTATGGCCCACAGAGTCCTCACAAAACTGCAGCGCATATGCTGTAGTTAAAGGCTCCTATACATTGGGTCACCTGATCTGTTATCATCCTCTTTCATGCTGCCTAAAGCAGCAGCAACCACGTATAACTACTCTCATCAGGATGAAATGTGTACCTAAATCTCATCAGGATGAAATGTGTACCTAAATCACAAAGGAAAGTGGATGTTCTCTTTTGCACAGTAGGAGTCTGAGCTCCTTAGAGGGGAGGGTCTTACTCATCTGATACTTGGCACTCGACAACTATTTGAAGTAAATGTGAGGAAGGACAGAGGCACTCAAGAATTAATACAGCAAGTGCATAACTACTGCTTCAGTGGAACACAGGCTCACTCACTGGTGGGGAGCATATACAGCAGGGCATGCTAGATTAGGAACAGGTCACATTCTCCAGGTGCTGTTTCACAGAGATAAGAGAGGTTAGTTAGGGGACACTAACAATAAACTCAACCAAGAGAAAAGTCCAACCTCAAAACTAACAACATAACTAGGAACAAAAAAGAAGCTGTAAAGGCCGACTCTTTGGGATTTCATTGCATTATGTTTTTAGGTTGCCTGGTTTTTAACCCTTGGCTCGTAATAAAATTTATAGACAGTAAAATCCTGTGTAAACCTGATTTTTAAAAAAATGATTCAAGTGGGGTGGTTAAAAGAATGCTAATAAAAGGCACTGGCATTTCCTGTGGACAAGCTAGTTCTAACAAAGCCAGACACTTAGGCACAAAACTGCATCAGAGCTGACACAATTTGTAGCCCATTAGAAAGCACTTAACGATGTCAACAGGAAACAGAATACCACGAGATGGTGCCTCTAGGTGGATTTATTTATGGTGTTATTTTCTTAAGAATGCCTTAGATGCTTAAAACCATTTCAGGCCACCAGTGTATTGCTGCAATTGTCCCCTCGTGCACTAGCCTAACTAGCTGACCAGACAGGGAAAATTCAACACTTCTTGCCCTGCTAAATGTTCTCCAGTTATATCTATCCAGATCGATTATAACAGGGTAGATGCCACTGAGCACTAGCTTTCTATGTTTAAGAATTTAAAAGAAATAAAAGTGGATTAAGTAAGCACTGTTTCCTTTCTTATTTTAACTTCTGTGATATAAGAACCTAAATATTTGCTTTTAAGCTACTCTATATATCAGGATTTGTTATATATATCGTCCTTCCCCTGTCACTCCAGCTTTTATCTAAATTATTGAGGTTTCACTATACATATTGCTTAGTAAAGTAAAACTATGTTTTATACTGTTCATATGCACCCCGCTAACACAGAACAGTGCTCTTTGTCTAAAAGTTAAAAAAGAAACACACATGTACCCAGAAACACACCTACGTTGATATGGGAATTTGGTTTATGATAATGTAGTATTTTAAGTTAGTGGGGGAAGGGATAACTAGTCAATGATGTGGGAATAATTTTAGAACATAAAATGAGATCTCTAACACATCATTTACAAAAATATATTTCAAATGGATTATCACTTATACTTTTTTAAAACTGAGAGTATTTTATGAAAATAAAGCATTAATGTTTCTAAAACCCTGGGGTAAGAAAGGCACAAGACACAAAACCTAAGAACCATAAAAGAAATGTTGATAGATCTAATCAGGTAAAATTCCTTTAGAGCAAAACCCTCCATATGCAAGGTTAAAAAATGACAGAGCAGAGGAAAACATTTTCTACACATACAAAAAAGTAACACCCAGAAGATATAAAGGGCACCTCACAATATAGAAAAGCTAAACACCCCAGAAGAAAACATGGTGATCTCCATAGGAATGGATGGTCAATCTCACTACAGAGGAGGGAAATAAAAGAGAAAAAGAACTTTGAATGTCACCAGTCAGCTAGCTACATAAAGTTAAAAAAAAAGACATGATATGCAGCGCTGGTTTGGGTGGGCGGGAAACAGGACTTGTTAATGGGAGTGTAAAATGGTGTGCGGCCTTTTTGGCAGCACAACTGGAGTATCTAAACTTCCAATATGTATACTTCCCTGGCCCAGTCTAGGCACCTTTGCTCCAGAAAAACTTATACATGTTCACATACAAACATACAAACATTCACTGTAGCACTGGTTTAAGGGTGAAAATGAGCCCTTTAAAAGAATGGTTTAAGCACATCCCTTCTATGGACTACCACAGTGTTGTTAAAAAGAATGTAGTCAGTATCTGTGGAGGATTTAGACAATCCCCACGACATTCTTTTAAGTAAACAAAGCAATCCACAACAATATAGTTTTTTTGTTGTTGCTGTTGTTAAAAAACTATGTGCATATGCATGAAAATGATCAGGAAAAGGACTAGCAAAGTACCAACAGTAATTAGACCTTGTGAAGGGAGAATTATAGAGAGTGGTGAAAGAAATTTTGTATTTTACTCTATGTACTTCTGTACTGTTTTAATTTTTCTAAAGAACGTATGATCTTGGAGCTAAGCTGGGTCAGGCCTGGTTAGTACTTGGATGGGAGACCACCTAGGAAGACCAGGTGCTGTAGATGTAAAAAATAAAAAATAAGGGATTGTAAGATGACAAGGTCCATGCAATCTGTGAGGTCAGCCAAGGGCTGCCTTGCCTGAGGGAAAAAAAAACATACACGTGTACTACTTTCACAAATTTGTTTCAAAATTAAACAAAAAACCTATTAATAAATAAGCCTGTTTGGATCAAATGAGGTGATAAAGACAGGGCTTCTAATTTCCATTACTAAAAGGAGAAGTTCC
The DNA here is from genome assembly GCA_030015415.1 of Cynopterus sphinx. Lineage (NCBI taxonomy): Eukaryota > Metazoa > Chordata > Mammalia > Chiroptera > Pteropodidae > Cynopterus > Cynopterus sphinx. Next base: position 33,586,992 of record CM057390.1, on the reverse strand, counting down.
CCAAGCAGAAGATCTATTCTTCACCACCAACGGTACTCACAGCTTGGGATGTAGAAACAACTGTGGTGCTGACAGGCACCTGCCGCACAGTGGGGGCTCCTGTGCCAATGCTGATGGGGGTGCTTGCAGCCCCAGAAGCCACAGCCACAGTCTTGGTTACAGCAGCATTCATACTGGGCAAGGACACTGCAGAAGTATGAACAGCTCCAGAACCACTAGCCACTGAGGACCCTTGCTTGGCATGAGTTGCAACTGTGATGGTCTGGCCTGCTTTGGGAGGCATCACTCCCAAGCCCTGCACGATGCGGATTGTGGCAGCTGGCTTTGTTTCTGAAGAGGCCATCGCACTTTTCCCCTTCTGTTCTGCCACACTTACACCAAGTGCTGGCATCAAGCGAAAAGCTGAACTCGAGGCTTCTGCTGGCTTGAGGTCAGGAGTCACTTTGACCACAGTGGTACCTGTTGGAGTGGATGAAGGCGCACTGGCTGAACTGGCCTTGGCAGGGCTATCAGCAGCATGAACTGGATTGGAAGTGACGTGTAAAGTAGCAGAGATGCCTTTGCCCGCTGTACCACTTCCTGTCCCGAAGAGGTCCTGGGTCAGTTTGACTGTGGTAACCTGGGACTTGGCCAACGTGGCCATCATGTCTGGAGTGATTCGTAGAACCGTCTGGCCTTTGGCATCTGTGGTGATGGAAGAGGGTGGCAGACGCAACACATCCTTACCCTGGATACGGAAGTTAGTGGCTGTGAGTGGAATGCTGTTGCCTGTCTGGGGCTTCACACCAAGCTGCCCAGTGATTGCCACCTGGGTGGGGAAGGAACAGCACTGATCAAAGGGTTCACAATGCTACATTAGTAACATAACATAATCAGGCAAACCGCCATTTCATGGGTGTATGTGTTTCATGTATTTTCTAACTTCTTTTTTCTAATGATAAACATCCACAAAGAGAACAGTATAACAAATCCATATACCTATCACTCAGCTTCAAAAGTTATCACTTTTCAATTTGCTATAACTATCCTTCCCTATTTTAGGGATTGGGGAAGAAGGAACAGAGATATTTTAAAGTAAACTAGTATATATTACTTTGCTGATCAATGCCTCTGTACACACCCTTAACCTAGAAAAGGACTTTTGAATTAAAAAATAATCACCTATTATTACCTGATAACACATATTCACATTTCCCCAACTGTCTCAAAAACGTCTGTCTGTTGTCGTGCCAACCATCATTTTGAGAGCATTAGCATGGCCAAACTCCCATGTGCAATAGATGTAATCCTTCTAGCCTCAGGAACTTTCTCTGCCACTTGAGCAATCTCCCATCTCCCTACTGGACCAGTGCCACCAGAATGCAAACACGCTGTAATAGTTCCCATTCTAAAATACACCAAACCCTTGCTTTACTCCACATCTCCCTCCCCCTGCCCCACTCCACTGTGCACAACTCCAGCCCCAGTTCGCCACTCTCTTCAAAAGCAAAATTGCTCTAAAAATGACCTATATTCACCATCTCCATTTCCTTGCCTTACATTCACTTTTGAACTCATTCCCAAAAAGCCACTAATCCACTGGACCCAGTCAAGTTCACTCATTACCTATATTCATTGAGTAGTTAATTCTTAGGCCTGTTCTTAGATCACTCACACTTTCATACACCTGATACACATGTAACTTCAAGAGCACACTTTTCTCTTGGTCTGCCTTACAAGGCCTCCACACCTCAGCATTTCCTATCTCAGAAAATATCAGTATCTACAGTCACTCAAGCCAAAGGGGTCAGTCATTCTTGACTCCCTTCTCTCAGACCTCATAATCAAACCACCAGAAAATCACAAGGGCTCTGCCTTCAACCCTACACTCAGAATCCTAGCACTTCTTACCACTTGTGATGACGACTCACAGGAAACCAGCATTACCTCTCACCTGGACTGCTGCAATTGCCTCTGACCTGGTCTCCCTGCTTCCACTCTTATCTCCTAAAGTCAATCATATGCAGCCAGGGGTCACTGAGTCATTCTGACTCATAATTTTTCAATGGTTCCCCACCACATTTCAATTAAAATCAAAGTCTGACATGATTAACCAGTGGCAACCTCTCAAGCAACCACCTCCTAACACTTGCATAGTTGCTTACTACGCCTCAGCCACAATGGCTTTCCTGTTATTACTCAAACATATTTCTGACTCAAGGAATTTTCACTTGCTCTTCCTATTCCTAGAATGCTTTATCTCCAGCTAATCATAACATGGCACTCTCTCCAACCTCATTCATCTCTCTCAAATGCCACTTCCACAGACAGGCCTTCTTGATCACCCTAAACAGCACACTGCACTCTCTACCCCACTTCCCACTTACTGTTGTTCAGAGCCCCTACTATACCTGCTTGTTCCCTAGTTCTACATGAATCATGAATATGGACTCCACATAGAAGGGACTTAATCTGTGTAATATACCCTTTTTATAGATGGGGATTTCTTCATCTGTAAAAAGGAGATAAGAAAAGTCCCTATTCCATGGTATTATGAGGTTGAAGTTATTTAAGATTTATAAAATGTTTAGCACAGTGCAGGCACGTGTTAAACACTCCTATCAGTACTAGTTACTATTCTGCCTAACAATTCTTTAAAGTTTAATTGTTAGTCTTGCATATTCACAACTAAGAAAGCAGAGATGTATTCTTTAACTAATGGTAAAATGAAATGCCAATAACATATATAAATTTCTCTAAATTATTTCATGGAGAATCTCCTCCAAATCCAGAAACTCGGCTACTAAATCCGAATTACATGGAAAGGAACAGAAGAAATCTCTTCAGCATCTATAAAACTTGCACTGCCCCTGGTGGGAACTCGTATGTGAAATGCCTATGAACTAAGGAGCAAAGATCACAAATCGCTGAGATCTCTGCTGTCCTCTGCTTCAGGACAAAAGAATCGGATCCCACCAACCTGCTTGATAATGTTCTGTCCGGTAACATTTTGAATGACAGCAGCTGTGGAAGCACTCGGAGCAGAGCTCCCAGGAGAACTCGTGACTGGCTTGCTTGTAGGGCTGGCTGTGGCAGGGAGACTTGTCACCGTGAGCCCTGTCTGCCCGGGTCCTGGTCGCTGCACAGTGGCCGCTGCAGTCTGAGCTTTGACTGGAACGGTGGCCATTACTGTCTATTTCAGAGCATGAGGCCGAGATCTTGATTAGACATTAAGATGTAGACCAGCACGCCACCACCCAGGAAGTGTGCCTCTAAAACTACTTCTAATCTAAAAGTACTTAAGGCTCACTACTCTCTATAATGAAGCACCTCTTATTTTAATTTTCAGAATGCTTTCATTTAATATCTCATTTTATTCCTACACAGAGGACAAATATACCTTTTACAGTAAAGGAAACTGAGGCAGAAGATAAAACTTTTCCCTAAAACTACACAACTAATGGAATGGCTAAGAATAGAGGCACAATGGAAGGAACCTGAGATTTAGAGTCACAGGTCTGGATTTAATCCCACCTCTACGAGAGACCTATTACAACCCGCAGTAAATGACTAAACTTCTCAGAAGTTCTGATCCCCAACAAGTAAAATGCAACTTATAAAAATGCTTACCCAGCTGTGAACATTAAATGAGTTGCTGTGATAAACATCATCATCAGTAGCAATAATGTAAAGCTCTCTAGTCCTTCCCCAGACTGCCCATTTGATCAACAGCCCTCCTCTGGGTCCACTGTCCCTATTTACCTGAGGTATGACTTTGGTCTGTGTAGTAGTGGTCGGAACTCGAATCTGTGGTCCTGCTGGCATCGCTGGCAGTGTCTGTGCTGGCCCTGCTGACTGCTGAGTAACAGCAGGCAGGTTAGGCTGGGCCATCACCCGTACCTGGGGTAGTCCAGCCGAGCCAGAGTGGCTCACAACACGGGTAGCAGCCTGAGAATTTGGTGGAGTCTGACTAGAAGCTGGAGAAAGCATTGTTCCTAGCTGTGGCATTGTTGGGGAAGATACCAGAAGAACACTACGAGGAGAATCAGGGAGAAACAAAAACAACCAACTTAGGACATGCATATAAAAGGATTTTGGAGGGAGAAAGCTACAAAATAGAAAAACTTACCCTGAGCTAGATTTAGCTGGTTCTGAGATAGTAGTAGTGCCACTTTTGTTGACTGCCGATACAGGTGGAGGGGAGATAGGAGTGGCAGGCAAAGCTGGAGTTGTGGGGGTTACAGGTGTAACTGGGGTAGCTGGCATGCTGGAGTCACTCAGGCTCATCTGGCTCTGCTCAGAAGGGCCACTGCTAAGCACCTTCATTGAACTCTCCTTGCTACTGGACTTCTACAAGCAGAAGAAAAAGAAATTCACACGCAGATTGAACCAAGGCCCACTATGGGAAGGCATAGCCCTTACGGTTTTGGATGTACTGAGTTAAGGGAAGGCCTAGTTGCCAGCATCCCAAAAACCACTAAGCTACATGCTCTCAGGAGGTCACTTACCACCTTGGATGGGGGCTTGGGTTTTTGCTGAAGGGCTTTCCTGGCTTTAGCTGCAGCTGCTTGTGCTTGGTGAATTCGCTCTGTGAACAAAAGTGTAAGCTTCAGCAATGGTTTACTCTCAGCACAGTTAAGAAGGTAGTTTCATTAAGAGCCAAGGCCTCACTGGTGGGCTAAGTCCTGCCTTTACAATCCTGTCCCGACTAAAAGTCAGTGAAGAGTATAATGGAATTGGGGCAGAAAGTCAGAAGCATCCCTAGTCTAGTTGGACACTCTGCCCAGGTTTCACACACCAAACTCTTCCTCGCTCCGGTCACGATGCAGGTAGATCCATAGCTTCCGTCCAATGTCATATTTTACACATGGGTCTTTTTCATAATGCAGCCGATCCAGTGCACCACTCACTACTGTATTCACCTAAGAACCAGAACAAAGGGGATAAGGGACAAGTTAGATCCAGAAACTGGAGAAAAATCACTGGGTGTAAGTCACAGTTGATAAACATCTTATCTCAGCCTGGTGGCACCAATAACTCACTATGTATCACCTGGCAAAACAGGAAACACTTAGGCTCCTGAGAGAATGAATTGGCACCTGAAGGAGAGAGTGAACTAAGACCTTTAGCAGAAGCTGAAGGAAAGCTTAGAGTCCGATTTGTGCTTCAATGACAGCAAGAGTCTTAGGTTATCATTGCTTGCATTTCTCGAGATACTCTTCTTTCCTCCATGGTTTTTCAAATTTTTTATTATATTTCAAATTTCCTTGTAAATTCTCTTAAAACCTTTCTGCAGCAAAACAAAAATAATTTCTTCATCATACCTGAGTGCTGGTGACATCTGGTGCAAGAAATTGTGAGTCCTTGAGCAATTCGCAGATCTCTGCCCGAGTACCTTCTCCATTAGGCAGCCGAGCCGCGGCATCTCGAACTGATGACATCAGAAAACGAGAAGCCCAAGAGTCAAGCAGGGCTTCTCCTGAGGAAAACTCTTCCTGTCCTTGCTCTGGTGGGTGAAGTTCCCTGAGGTTGTTCCTCTACCTTACTAAGACTCAGCCCTGGGTGGACACTGCCCTCTAGGGGCAGTTTCTTATATACTTTTCACACTTGGCCAAAACTGTGTAGTTCCATCACATCTCAGAATTATTATAAACAAAGGTAACAAACCATATCTTGGCCGTGCTGTAATAGAAATCAGATACTTTCAAATCACATTACAGCTGTCGCATACAACTTAAAAGATCATTTCCATGCAAATTACAGGAGTTATAAGACTTACTAGTAGATCTCGTCATTTAACATCATAATAAAAACATATTTCTGCACGATAAATTTGTTTTAATATTTTGAAAACTATTTCAGTATGACTGATTTCTTTTGTAACTCTATGCATCTTATTTTATGCATTTAAAGGTGTAATTCTGAGAAAAAGTCCACAGGTTTCACCAAAATACTGTAGAGGTTCATGGCACAAAAAAAAGGTTAAAAACCTCATCTTTAAAAGAATCAGTCTGGAGGAAGCAAATTCCTATACAAGCTGGCCTGTGAATAATTCCTGAATGAAAATAAATTGGAGTGCAGACTTTGGGGAAGAAACATTGATTTCTGATAAATCACTAGGAGACAAAATTCCCAAATTCCTGAGGGTGGCGGCACAGCTGACAAAAGGAAAAAAAGTGATCATACCAAGAGACAGGATGGTGACATAGGCAGGTCGGTCAGAGCGCAGCAGGGAGTGCTCCCGAGCCTTGTTAAGCGAGGTCTCCTTATCAAACACACCCTTCACAGGCCCCACTACAGACTCAAAGCCATGCATGCGGAAGGTGAACGCCTTATGGGGTTGGCTATATCTGTAACGTTCCTACCAAGAAAAAAGGCACAAGGCTAGTATTAGTGCGGTTCTCCCTAGAGCTCCTATACTATTGTATGAAGAGATTAAAATGAGAAAGAAACAGGCTATTCTACTAGGAATACTGACCAAACTACAGTGGGAAAAGAAGGATCCCCAAAGTGCTAGTCACCAGCAAAGGGACAAAGAGATAAATATAAATGTATTTTGCTATCTAGAAGTATAGGTCATCAAAACATTTTTCATTGCCTTTCCTCACACCATTTCTGTCCCTAAGAAACATTCCTAACAGAAGATCTAAGGTTAAAGATGTGAATTTTCTCTAAGAATCTGGACTCAAAGACAGCTGCTCTCTGCATGACCTCACAGATGCAGAGGTTCACACTGGGTTCCAGCTGTTTCTTACCTGCTCCTGAAAAGCTCGTTTCTCCTCCCCAGTGCTGGGCCGCACCACATAGTCAGTCCTTCTGGAATATAAATAAATTTGTGGAATCTAAAAAAACTGAACTCATAAAAACAGGGGGTTGAATGGTAGTTACCAGGAGCTGATAGATGGGAGAAATAAGCGACTGTTGATGCAAGGGCACAAACTTCCAGTTATAAGACGAAAAATTCTGGGCGTCTAATGCACAGCATGGTGACTCCAGTTAATACTGTTTTATATACTTGAAAGTTTTTAAGAGATCTTAATAATTATTTTCTCACCTTACACACAATAAAGATTGGTAATTATGTGAGGTGATAGATGTGGTAATCACAATAGATACATGTATCAAATCAACACAATGTTACATGCCAATCATATCTCAACAAAACATGGGGGGAAAAAAAGGGACAATACCAGGCTGAAAATAGTCACATGAGATGATGCGATACAAAGAACTCGGGACTAGAGGTCAAGATTACAGCCTGCATCTTGGCACTAACCTTGAACAGGCCACTTAACCTCACGCCCCAAATTCTTTATGGTGACCAATGAAGATGGATTAGATGAATCATTCTCAAATGGAAATTGGAAGGGAATTCAGAGAAAAAAGTATGCCCACCTACAAGATAGATCCCATCCCCCTCTATGTAATCCCCTTTCCAATTCAGAATCCTTTCCTCAGGGAGCCACTCTTACTGATGGGAGGGTGTTGCCCTCCTCCGGTACACTGAGGCAGGTTAAGAACCAACGGACTTCAGGGTTTTCTAAAGTCCATTACAGTTCTAACACACTAAGAAATGTTAGAAAAACCATGGCAGTATCTTACACTATGGTTTCATAGAATACTACCCACCATTAGCATATTATACTCACACCCGAGGAACAGGGGTTATGCCATCTGAGCTGTCTTCATTTTCCTGATGGAGAAAAGGAAGACATTAATAGGTAAATGGACTAAAAAAATTGTGGCTAAATAAAGGGATCTGAAAATCCAATTAAGAAAAACCTGATATTTCTCAAAAATCATACCTTACAAAAGGCTTGGTCTTTGGTTTCTAGCCACAGCTGGAAGAGTGCAGCTAATTCCTTTTCATTATCTTGGGACTGGCCTATGAGAAGAATTAAAGGGCAAAAAAATAATAATAAAACAATGTAAGATATTACTCAGGATCCCACTTTCTCCCTACTTGCTATGTCCATGCCAGAGACAGAACCTATCAGGACCTGCAGCAATGGTCCTTTGCACACACTGTCCCTTCAGGCTGTACTGCCCCTCCATCACTGTCTGCCCGGATCACCCTTCTTGGATGTCCCCTAATTAAATCATTCACTCAAGTGTTTGCTGAGTAGCCACTGTGTGCCAGACACTACACACTAGAGTTACTCAGTGACCTCAGTCTCTTGCTTCATGGAGTTTGCAGTCAAGTACGGAAAAAGCACATATTATATAAAATCAAAAAGTGGTAGGCGTCACAAAGGATGTTAAGAAAGCTTAACCTAAGGAAGTTATCTTAATCTTGGGGGGTTTTCTTCTGGCTAATTGGGACAAAAGGCGTTCTATGCACAGCACAGCAAGAAGGTGGCCCCAAGGAAGAAGAAAAGCTTGACTGCCCTTGACCTGCCTTAGAAAGAGATGAGTACTTTGCCTCTGTGCCCTCCTCCTCTATCATCCTGTTACGACTCCTACTGTGGTACTTATCATATGATGATACCTATGTCTTCTCTCCAGACTAGGAGCCACAGAAACCCAACACCACCCAGGTCTGCTTGAGTGAAGAAGGCATCTTCCAGAACCCACCCTAAGATAACCTCATGATGGTCTCTTACCTGTTTTCACTAGCTAATGCACAATACTACGCCAGAAAGCGCTGAACTTTCTTACCCAGGGGTGACTCCTATTACTCCTATTCTGTCTTCTAGATATGCTGCTTCATAATCAGTAAATTCTCCTACAGTCTAATCCTCTTCTCTCAACACCCACTTCTCTCAACAATTTTTACTTCCTTGTCTGGTGTGAAATCTGGTTCTCACTAATCCTTTTACCTTGGGTATGCTGGCTATTCTCTCACAGCCATGTCCTTCAGAGTTGAGTTTCTTTCTCAAATGCCGATGCCAAACTATTTCTCTCCAGCTTTTCTGGGAAATCACAATCAAACAAAAGCCTGGTTCCTAAGGCTCTTACCATCTACCTGTACCTACCTTGTCCCCTACTCCTCACAGGTACTGACTTAGTCACTCCTCACAAACGCTGGCCCACCTTGCTCCTCACCAGTCCACTCCTGCTTTCATGCTGGGAAACTGCCACGTTTATACAGATGGTCCATCCAATAGCCTAATCTCTCAGTTTTGTGACCTTAGTGACCTCCTCCACTCCACCCCAGCCACTCATTCCCACAATCACAACTGGACTTTATCATTACCTAAAACTGCTCCATCTTCGAAACACCTAATCCAGTGTTTCTAAACTCTGGCTCCAAGTAAGAACCACCTGGGAACTTTTAAAATACCAAGGCTTGCGCCCCGCCCACCCAAACAATTAATCAGAACCTCTGTGGGTAAGGCATAGGTATCAATCTTTTTTAAAAGTTCCCCAACTAATTGGGGTACACAGCCAGGGCTGAGGACCTTTATACTAGTCCACACATCCTGCCCCCTGACCACAATCACCTAGCCTTCTTCCTTGTTTAACTACTCCCACCAAAACATTACTTTGACTCAAGAGAACTGCTAGTCTACTGCTCGAGTCCCATTAGTCCCCTACCTTCACACACCCCTCCCCCCATTCAATTCAGAGTCTACTGCCATCATCTCAATAATACCTTTACCAATAGAGTAATACCTAATATCTCTGCTCTATCTGTATCATTCCAATCTAGCAAAACTCAAATTCTGAACTATCCACATTCTCCATGCCTCATCAGGTCAGACAGCTGAGGGCTGCCAAAGAAACATACAAAAAGGGAAAGAATGTCACTACAAATGAATGACGAGTGGCCTTCACTGGCCCCTACATTGCCTGGCAATCTAATATTCTCTCTGGTCGAGCTGGTTTCCCATGCTCCATACTTCTTCCCCACTCTTTACAACCTCCCTTCTTCACTCACAACAGACCAACTCACCTCTCTCACCTCCTACTTTAACAGAGAAGCCAGCAGATCAAACTCCTTGAAACTTTCCACAAAAAAAACCTATAAGCCTACTGAGTTTCCATTATTTCCTCCTACTACAAGATATGAACAACCTCCCGCCATCCAAGACCAATCTCTTCCCCTCGTCTCAGGAATTTATATGGTAAATTTTCCCTTCTCCCCTGTATTTTCAACCTCCTTCTTTCCATTGTATTCTTTCCATCAATACCTAAGATCAAAGTTTCTCTCATTTAAAAAAAAAAACCTCTCTTAGTCATAAGTTCTCCTTACTAACCTCCCCTCCCCTGCTAAACCTCTAGAAAATTGTTTATATTGTCAAAAAAAAAAAAAAAAACAATGGAGCCACCTTAAAATGGAGCCAGAGCTGCCATGCCAGAGGAACTGCCTTCCAAGTCTTACACTTCAAACCTTTGGAATATTAAAACAGGGCAAAATAACTTTGGCCTGGGCCTAAGGCATTACTGTGTCCCAAAGAATTGTTTGCAAAGATAACAAGAAAGCAGTTATTATGGCCACTGGACTGATGACTACCAGAATGAAAATTAAAAACATCATTTAGAATTAACCTCACTATGTTATCTTATCTGCACCAATACAAACACCTTCCTTCTATTGATGTAATAGTTCCCCTTACCTTTCTCATAAATTCCCACTGCCTGTCTTCTAATTGGAACATCATCTGGGCCTGTGCCTGAATCAATGCTTCCTAAATAGCTTTTCTTTTTTATCTCAGATAAATGTTTATTACGTTGTACTTTGAAAAGACTTTTATTTTTAGGTTAACAAGACTTACTGTCTCTTTATTTTTTTTATTATTTTTTTTATTTGTTCACTGTCTCTTTAACCAGTGGTTTACAGGTACATCTATAACTGGCTGCAGGAGAGGGGGCCCTGCCTGGGAGCATCTGCAGATGTCTGTGATGCACAGTAAGGGTCAGTAAACTGGACATCTATTTTGTAAACAAAGTTTTAGGGGCACACAGCCAGGTCCATTCATTTACGTACTGTCTACGGCTGCTCTGCACTATGATGGCAGGGCTGAGTAGTTGCAACTGAAAGCATCTGGCTCACAAGCATCTGGTCCTGTAACATTTGCCAACCCTGTTATAAGGTTCCCACCATGGCTATTTCAAGCCACCAGGCTGATAGTCAGAAAGAGTTGCACAGTCAGACATCAGGAGTCACCTTTAGCTCACCACTGTCTTTTAACTCTCACCATTCTAATAAGAAATCACTCTTACAAAAAAATTCATCATTCCTTCCACATCCACAATTCCAAGTCCACAAGTCTTATGTTACTGAACTTTTAGTAACAATCAAGGCTAATGACCACTTCTCAATTCTACATTCTCTCATTCCTTGGCTTCCAGGATTCAGCCATCTCATGGTTTCCTCCTCCTAACTCTGCAACCACTTGCTCTCCGTATGCTCAGCCTTCTCCGCCTTGGAGTTTCCCAACACTTAGTCCTAGGCCTTCCTCTCTGCTTACCTAACATGTTCTCCCTAAGCCTTTGGTGTTAATGCTATACATTTGCCAACAACTCTCTACCTTGACTCTCTGGTCTGAATTCTAAACCCATATATCCTACTGCCTATTGAATATCTCCATTTACGTGCCTCAAAGGCAGCTCAAACTCAGCATATCCAAAATTAAACTCATGATCTTCACCCTCATTCAAGTATGACAGCTGCCTACCTCAATAAATGGCATCTTCGTCCTCTTGATATAAATCTAGCAAAGTGATGCTTGACAGCAATCTTCCTTCATTCCCATATTCAATTAATAACCAAATCCTGTGGCTTTTACCATCTATAACTTTCTTAGATTTATCCATTCTCTCAACCTGGGCCCAGATTATCTTCCCTGCCACCACTGACCAATACTGTTTTCTCGACCTGGAATGCCCTTCCCCTCTGTCTGCCTAGCTCCTTCCTAGTCAACATTTCTGCTCACATACTCCTTCCTCAGGAAGGCCCTCCCTGACTGACTGCAGACCAATGACTCTTGTAACTTCCATCCTTTCTGGTACTTTTCCCTTACAGATTGTATAAGTCTGTTATTTTATTTGAATGACTATTTGCTGCCCAAACCAAACCTTAAAACCCACCAGGGGAACACACTATCTATAACTTCCAAATCATTATATCCTACAGCACCTAACTGCATAAATGTTATAAGAATGGACGAATCTACTGCTTGCATAACCTTCTCTTCACAGACCACTAGAGTTAAAAAAAAAAAAAAGGTGACTCTCAATAGGAATTCAATTACTCAATTTTCCTCTTATCACCAACACTAGGTAATTTAAGTCACCAAGTTATTTCAGGTGCATGTTACTATAACTTACACAGAAAGTGGAACTGTATAAACTTAAAACAAAAATAAGGATCTTGTTTCTTAGAAATAGCTTATTCAGAGCTGTTCAACAGCTTGTTGCACATTCTCAATAACAAAGCCCATTTTTAGGAAAGAAAATAACATGACCTCAAATTAATCAAAAACCATAAGTATTATTAATATAAACATTGATTCTATTGTGAAATACCCCTGCAGATTTAAATATAGCCAGCACCAGAGTGCACAGTAATAGAAGGAATATTTTACCTCAGCCTCAGCCAAAATCTGATGGAGGCAGGCGAGAAGGGTGAAATACCTTGAGTACCAAAGGGGTCTTAAAGAAGTATTTTACTGAGCAAAATAAAATTTAACACTGTCCTTTTCAAATTTCTACTGGACTATACCACTGAAAAGGCAGCAAAAAAAAGTTTAAGGGAGAAAATGAGAGAATAAAAACCTAGTGTTATAAGTAGGTAATATGAATTACTTACCAAGCAATTTCCACTGCTGGGTTTTCTCTTTGAATTCAACAAATGGAGAGAAACTGGAAGGTACAGCTGCAAAAATGGATTAGATAAACAAGAAACACAGGTCAGAGTGCTAAACTCAGAAAATCCCTAAGCTCTGAAACAACTTGTGAATGTTTCATAGTGAATCAAGATAATAGAGACCTCCAAGGCATGGCATTATGTAAAGCCACAGTGGTGTTAACCAGCAAAGCTGTAATTCACTATGGGAAAGAATTACATATAGGGAGAGAAAACATATTGACCTTACATAAAAAGTACCTTACCATGACTTTCTCCAGCAAGATATTGCAGAGCTGGTAACACCAACTCTGCCCAGTTGGGGGCGACAGAGAACCAGCTATTGAGGGAGCTGGCGGGAGATGACTGCCAATCCAAAACCCGCTCCTCTAGCTGTGGAAAAGTAAAGGCAGAACCCAGTTAGTTTTCATTTCTACACTAGCAATTCCACGGATGTGTCCAAGCAAGCTGGGGTGTACCTGTCCAGTTGCTCAAGCCACAAAGCAAGTTAGCTGCAGGGCTTTGGGAAAAACCCAGAGTTTTGCTTCTTAAGCCATAGACCATTAAAGATTTCTACAGTTTGAAAACTTTGATGTATATCTGACTTTTCCAAAACTCTTACCACAGGAAGGCTAGACTGCCCCTCCAGTAGCAAGATCTCCAAGAGAAGAGAGAAGAAGCTGGATGATATTTCATTGATTCCAAGGCAAGGTTTGAGATCTTCAAGAGGCCTAATGAGAGAAGAAAAATATAAGAACAACAAAAAAGATTAAGGACACATCCACAGATTGGTTTAAGCCCTCCAAGCCTGGCACCTACAATAACAAAAAAAAAAAGTTCAGTAAAGGACCATACTATACACTTTCTCTAGCAGGACCCTGGGACTCAGAATTTACAGGTTCAGCACAAACCAGATCGCACCAAGCACCAGTACTGGGTACAGTCCTTACTAAACCTTTCGCCCTTGAGCAGTAATCCCTGTTGCTCACTTACTCCTCCTTGATAGCCTGCACAGCCAGCGGAGATGGAGCCTGTGAGAGAGGTGCAATGCCTTCAGTGCTGCTCAAGGGCTCAGCCAACTCCTCTGCCTCTGATTTGATCATTTTTATTTTCTTCTTCTTCTTTTCCTCTTTTTCCTTAATCTTTTTTTTAAGAACAGCCAAGTCATATAGGGCTGGGAAGAAAAAGCAACATATAAGTCACAGAACTGCATTTTTTTCTATATCTGGGAGTTAGGGGTCTTATCAACATATTATTTTCCCAAAGCCCACAAGTAAAAGAAAAAAAAGTCTCAATAAGACATTTAGTTTTTTTTTTAACAAACCCAATGAGTGATTTATAAATTAATTTTAACACTTATTAAGAAGTCAAAGATCTGTCGTTGTGATTTTATAATCATTTTCCACCTATATATCCAATAGGTTACTGAAACAGACACAGAATTAACTCGTTTTTCTATATAGTAGTCAATAAAAATCACCTCAGTTACTTAGCTGCTCCTAAAATACATTAAAGGTTCTTAACGTTCTTTGATTCTTATCCCAACCAAAACTCTTCTCTAATTTCATAAACATTCTACGATTTCATTTATTTTTGCAACATGCAGACAGGCTCATATAATTTAACACCATAGTCAGATGATGGCTACCTAGAGATGATGTCATTTACCTGCTAGAGAACCTTTCCTGCCAGCATTTACTCGTGTCATGATGTCATTGAGAGTCAGGTCTCCTGTCAAAAGGTCTGGATGATCCTAAATGCAATATTCAGATATTTACTATTGAAACCCAAAAACAGAGCTAAAACTGGATGCTTTGCCAATTTACCTAACAGATAATTAGCTATTACCTGCACTTGAAAAAACCATGTTGAATTAAAAATATGCAGAGATTAAAACTACTGCTCCTCCTAAAGGGGCATAGGAGAACCCAATACCAATCTACTGCATGGCATTTATAGTCTATAAAGCTCTTTTGCATTCTTTATTTTGTGGACTCTTCAAACAATCTTGTTAAATATGTATCATTGTATTTCCCAGTCTGACAATGAGATTTAGTAAGTGGAAAAGACAGAGAGAAGTGAGTTCTATTTTCCACTGTGGGACTTCTCATCTCACCGCTCAGCCTTAGCTAGACCACCTTTTCTTCCTCAACTATGCGCTCTGGCTTGGCTGCATTGGCAGTACCTCAATTTGGTGGAGTAAAAGAAATAGTAAAAAGTGAGAAGAGCACAGGATCTGACTCTTAACTCTGCCACTTACTAGCTATGGGGCTGAGGATAAGCTCCTTAACCTCTCTGAGCAGTGGTAAATAGATATGATGATTCATCTACCAGTCTTGTAAAGATTAAGTCAGACACTGTTAAGCATGCCTTATAAAGTCAAAGCATGGGTCTTCTTAACACATCTTTGGTGTTTACTAGCCTCTCTAGTTGCTCCTGTCCCCTAACAATGAGAAGGAAAGGGAGCAGAAATTAAGTAGTGACTACCTGTATCTACCTTACCATAGCCAAACCTGATATATTAGACTGAAAACCACTAATGACCATATATACCCTGCCCCCAATCTTACTGGTTGATGTTTCCGCTTCTCATGGTGCTTCTTTAACATTATCTTCAGGTCACTGTCCCCCAGCTCTATTTTATCTGAGAAAAAATGAACCAAACCACATGAACTACGTTATTCACTAACACAATGCTGAAATGTAAATCTTTCTAGTCATTTGTAATAACCAAAAATTAGATGTTTCTCTGAGTTTCCCTTCTGACTCCTGTGCACTACAAGTATCAGCAATCTTGAAACAGTCACAGAATCAACTCTTTGGAAGTTTTTCTATACATTGGTCAACAGGAAAGACTTGGCTGCTCCTAAAACACAGAAAAGGTTCTCAATGTTCTTTGATTCCTATCCCAACTAAAAATTCTTCTCTAATTTCACAGACATCATAAGAAATTGCTATGGCTGTGGTTACCCCTTGTTCTATTACTGAATGGTCCCTTAGTATTGCTATTTTAAGATTTTGCTTTAACCCAAAATATCAGCTGATCAGCTCCTAAGAAAAAAATTTCAAAGCAAAGAGGGCAAAAAGGTCTACCCACTTGTAAAAAATGTAAAACTGTACAAAAACTTCTCCAAATCGCCTCATTTTAAAGAACATCTTTTTGCTTTCCTGGCAGGTAAGAATTTAGTACCCACTTCCCTCTAAGGTCAGGTCTAAATTCAGATCTTCCAGGATGTTGACAGTATCACCTGCAGTCTTCATATCCGTGGTTGAAAGTGTAGGCACCACCTTCAGGGGCACCGCAGGGCTAGGAGAACGTGCTGGAGAGCTCGGAAGCCATGAACTGAGATCTTCAAAAGAAAATTTTTCTTGTGAATCCAACGTGGCTGTGGACTCCAATAGGGGAGATTGGGTAAGTGGCCATTTGGGTTCAACAAGGGTAAGCCAAAAACATGGAAGCCAGGGTTCCACCATTCTTTTCTGACCCTTCCCCAGATGAACTAGAGTACACTTAGGTCATTTAAACAGCTCTTCCAGGAAGAGAGACTTCAACAGAATGATGGGGTCGCATTGCAGCAGGCCAACAGTCACTACTACTATCCTGTAAGGGGAAAAGCAGTTCTCTCAAGTGACACAATAGGACCAGACAGGCCTACTGCGAATAGCCCTGCCATGCAGGGATTCATCTCAACTACACTCAAGTGTCACTTAAGCATCAAGGGTAAAAAAGGTACATAGTCATGCCCCATCTAATAAGAATGTCTTAGTGCTCCAAGATCATGGAGCTCTGGGTCCCACTACCACCACCCCACCACAGACAACTGGGATGACTTCTTTCCTGGGGAAATAAGCAGCGACCACTGGCTCCAACCGAATAACAAGCTGCTGGTATAATTCCAACACTTCAGCTACCCCAACTACCCAAGGACACTTACCCTCTTCATCAGATGACAGAGCTGTGTCACCACACTCCTCCTTCACTTCCCTCAAGACCTTCAAGTAGCGCTGCTGGGCCCGCCACTCCCGCTCCTCAGAGGTGCGGGATGGTGAAGGGCGCTTCTGCCGAAAGGAAAGGGCGGGGCCGATCCGTCGGGCTGTCTCCAGTAGGTCCTACGAAGAGGTCAGAGGAGGGTACATGCTACCTATCAATCAGAGCGTTTGCTGGTACATTCTCTAAGTCTACATTTTCCTCTCTTCATTATTTAACAAACTCTATTTGCTCCCTCTGGATCACAAAGGAAGATGCAGCTATATGAATGTGCTCAAGAAAAAGGGCCTGAATTGATTACATGGGGAAAATTCTGAGTGCTGAACTGCTCCATCAAGAATGAACACTTCTACTAGACACACAAATATTTCTATACTGAAGCTTAAACCACTGAGGGGCAGAATCACTTTGCCTTGAAGAACCTCCAGGCTGATCCAGCCCCAGGGCCACTGAGCTTGATGTGCTGCACACCTGTCAGTGCATTCAGAGACTCGTGTGCTCTCACACAGCAATCCCAGAGCAACCTGGTTCTCTTAATAAGCCATGAAATCAACTTATTTATCTTGGTAACTACTGAAGCCTCAATATTTCATCGATTTTAAGAGGTACCATTTTTTCATGTTTTAACATCACTGAAATCAGAGTACATCTTAAAACTGATCATAAAGATGGTATAGCTTAAATGTATGATGGCTCAACTGCTAGTATTTTTTTCTTAGTGGTATCTTTTATATTTTGTACCTCAATCACTTCTTGGAGTTGTGAAATCTGTGAGTTCATGTTTTATACCCAGTTCCCAGCATTACTCACACTCCGAGAAGCCAGAATCTGCTTCAGCAGCCGATGGAAATACTGCTGCTGAGAGTTGAGGTAGCGCTTGTACTGTGATTTGAAGCACAGCTGCCGGTACTTGACCACCTCAGGGTTAAAGTGTCCATCTTAAAAAAATAAAGATACAACTATATGTACATCACTCAACATATATTTAATGTGTGCTTAAAATGCGGTGAACTCCTCTAAACTGGAAGACAGTATGGATGGTGAGGAAGATAATCTATGTCTATGTGGAGCCTACAGGCCAGTCAGAGGACGAAAAATAAAGAGGTCAACAGATAAATAATATTCAACTCTCCTAAGTACTGTTAGAAAATTAACTTGAAGGAATTGTAGAGTAATGAGAGTTAAATCAGGAAAGGGATCTCTAAAGAATGATACATAAAATGAGGCCTGATTAAAGCAATGTAGCAAAATGTTAACAACTGAAAATTATATGAATGCTTGTCATATTATTTTTCAACTTTTCTATGTGCTTAAAATTTTTTGAAATGAAAAACTGGGAAGAAAATGGGAATTTTTAAAAAAGAAGTAAAAATGGGGGAAAGGTGGAAGAACAGTATGTGCTAAAGTAGACCCTGAAACAAGTAAGAACTTAACGTGTTCCAAACCTTGAAGAAATGCTAGATGCCTAAAGCAGTACAGGTTGTGGCTGAGGAGTGGTCCAAAATGATCTGACGATTTCCCTCCACATTCAATAAAAGCTGAGGCCCTAAAGATAGCCTACAAGGCCCTTGATGACCTGTCTCATGTCACCTCTGGCCTCATCTTCCACCAGTCTCCCTTTCGTTCATTCTGCCCCATCCCCACTGGCTTCCATGCTGTTTCCTAAACAGGCCACATATGCTACTTTCTCCAGGCCTTTGTATTTAAAGCTCTCCCTGCCTACAATGCTTCCTACCAACATCCAGTGTTTTCATGGCTTGCTCTTGCCATCTTCGTTAAGTTTCCATTCAAATGTTATCTCATTAGAGTAGACATACCCAAATACTGTATCTAAAACAGCTCCTTTCCAGCTGTTTACCCTTTACCCTTTCTTATCCTTGGGTATTTTAAAATACCAACAAGTATTTGCTTATTTATCATGTTTTTCCCTATTAGAATGTAAGATCATTACTGAATCTCCAGAACCTCAAAGAATATCTGGCACATATTAGCTGATTAATAAAAAATGATTAAATGAATGGAAGTAAACTGACTTGAGATACATTTTTGAGGGAGAAAGATTAGACTTGCTGATACTTTGGATGCTGGGACAGGAAGGGGAGCAATGCAGAGATCAACTGAGCATGGTACCTGGAGATCACTGGACGTGAGCAACTGGTACCACTGCCTCAGATAAAGAGATCTAAGAGATACATTGGGACCTATTAGATTTGAACAGGTAGGCTATGATGAGAACTGAGAGGAAGAGATTGAGAAGCTAATCTCAGAAAGATAAAATAAGGGAGTCAAAGCACAAGGTGTTTCTTTTCTTTCCAACCACCTGAATATTACCCAAGGTAATTAATAAAAGCAAACACTTAAAATAGTACCTGACACATAACTGCCACTATATTAAGGGCCTTGCATATAGTAACTCATTTAATCTTCATAACAACCCCATAAAGAAGGTGCTGCTAAATCTTCATTTTACAGATGAAGTAATTGAGGCATAGAAAGTTAAATAACTCGCCAAGGTCACACAGCAAATAAAAGGGGAAATCGGATTTGAACCCAGATAGTCCAGCTCGAGAGTCCAAACTATTAAACATGTTACACTGCCTGTTGTAGGAAAACAGGAAATTTGACCTTCAAGAAGTGAGCCAAGAGTTTAATGTGATTGATGCTGTTAAACATATAGAAATTGGACTATTAAAAAAAAAATTGGACTAATATTCTACTTCTTTGCCTATGTACTTCTTTAAAGCTTAATCAAGGGATCAAAAGTAGGATTACCAATGTTGGAAAAACTGACATTATCTGCCTCCTGAGGTGATGGAAAAGAAAATAACATCTTCCATTTAGTATTCTTGGCAAAAAAATGGTTAACCAAAATTCAGTCATGAGAACACAAACAAGACAATTCCCTAGAAAACAGGATGTTTTACAATTCAAGTATCCTACATAGGCTCTTCAAAAATGTCTTTGTTTTAAAAGACAAGAGGAACAAAAGGCAGAGGGCCTTAGATACAGGAAGCTAAGAGATATGAGATCCAAACACAACATATAAACCTTGAGTTGGTCCAAGATTTAAAAGGCAACTATAGAGAACATTTGAAAACTAAGAAAATTTGTATATGGGATATTTTATATTTACTCAATGCAAAATTTCTGGGATGTGATACAGACTGTGACTATGTGGGAGAATATTCTTGTTAAGAAATACATGCTAAAGTGCTTGGCAGTAAAGTGTCATATTTTCACAGAAAAGTGTGTCACAGACATATACACACGTGTGCATGTAATAAAACAAATGATAAGGGGTTTTTAAAAAATTTTAAAGACTAGTTATAAAAAGTGCCTCTAGGATGCTAGTAACATTTTATTTATGTGGGTGATGATTACACAGCTAAGTTCTTATTTTAATAAATCTGATACATTCATGATTTATATATTTCCTATGTAAGTTAAAAATGTTATTAAAAAATACACTGGCCAAGGCATCGAAGTATTGAACAAAACTACTCTACAGAGTCAGTATTTGTAAGCAAAAAAAAGAAAATAGAATAAAATGAAGAAAGGAGTAGTCACATAAGTGAATGTGTTCTCACCTTCTGCCCCTCTCAAAAAAAGAATGTTGAACCAGAAGTTAGGGGGTGGGGGAAGTGGGGAGGTAGACGGGGTAAAGGGGGTTGAATATGTGGTAACAGAAATAAATCTAACTATGAGAGGGGAACACAAAGTATAAACATATATATATATATATATGCCTTATTGTTAGAGTGTACATCTGAAACTTTAATGGATTTCGTTAACCAATGTCACCATAAAAAAAAAAAATGTTATCAAAAAAAGAATGTTGAGCCACACACCTCGGAAAAGCTTCTGGGCAATGTGCAGAGGGTTTCCAAAGCGGAAGTTCTCCCCACTGAACAAGGCCAGGATGAGCTGATTTTGCTGCTCAGTACTGTCTTCAGGAAAGTGAGGCAGAAACTGCTGGAGGTGTTCGCGTTGATTGTCACTCAATACCTCCTGCCATGTTGAAAGGCTGACCACATCAAAGAAGATCTCAGGCTAGAAGAATTAGAAAAAGCAGGAGAAAAGTAAATGAGAAAAATAGGTTTTTAAAGTTTTTTTTTTTTTGAGTGGTAAAATATCCATGGAATAAAATTTACCATTTTATCCATTTTTAAGTACACGGTTCAATGGCATTAAGTATATTCACACTGTTGTGCAACCATCACCACCATCTATGTTTTAAAGTTGCTTAAACAACCTAAAATTCCACTGATATTTACTCAATTCTCAAAACTCAGATTAGTAAAGACTACAAATAAACCACAGTCTTATACCCAACAGTAAATAATGATCCAGAGGACAATAATCTCAGTAGAAAGAATCCCATCTGAAAACTGTTTCTGCCAAAAAGGAATATAATGGTAGATATCTGAGTTCAGCTTAAAATGGTGGCAGAAAAAGTTAACAGGGGGGTAGAAAACTTAAGGAATTGAAGTCACCTTCTAAGAGTGAAGGACAGCAGGATAGAGTTCATTCCCAGCTCAACAATTATATACTGGATATCTTCTATGTGCTAAATACTAAGACAGACTAGTACTGTGTGTGTATATATATATACATAGAGAGAGAGTCTGGAGGGGAGAACAATTACACAAGCAATTAACAATGTACTTTAAGAAGTTTACTTATTAGCACATAGGAAAAGCACATATCCCTGACCTAAGGTTTCAGAGAATACCTACCAGCGCAATTGACACTTAAGAGAGTAAAGGATAAGGAAAGAAAAACAGATGTTGAGGCAAGAGGGTTAAAAATTCACAGAACAAAATACCTAGTGCCTTACACATAATAAGCACTTAATAAATGGTAGTCACCTTAATAATGATGATGATTACACAGCCTGCCTGTGAAAGTAGTCAAAAGACAGATAATGCCATTCCAGGGCACATACTAGTAGTAATTGACTAGCGGGTTACCTCATGGAAACATAATACATTTGGATTTTGTTTCATGATTCACAACATGGGTAATCATTTTAATGTAAACACATAATTCTATCTTAAAACATAAAACTTCTTGTTAATTGCTGAAAATTATCTTGTTAAAAATAGGCTTACATCATATTATCAAATTATACTGACATGTTATTAAACATACAGAATGTAGCTTATAATTTCTTTCTCAATCACCATATTCAATAGACTACACTTAAATAAAAAAGAGAGAGATCACTCTGGCTGCAATGTACAAAATGAAACAGAAGGGAGGACAAAAGACTGAAATTTGTATAGCATGAAAAAGGTTTAGAACAGCAGCTATAGGGGGGCTGATAAAGAAGAAAAGACATTGACAATGTTATAACTTACATCCTCTAGAAGGTCTTCAGGCAGACTAACCCTGGTGCCCCCCAGGAGACAGTCCTCCATAATACGTGCACCATGGCCATCTCCACACGGACCCAGTTCCAGGGGATCTGTCAGCATATGGTCCAAGGAATCCATTGTTTATGTTCCACAAGTAATCTAGACAAATATATGCAGTTATACCTTGAGATAGAAAGGCAGAAATCCCAGGGATCTGGTTGACATGCTCCTTCAGAAAATATTCTGGCCCAGAAAATATTCAATCTCAGATCTATTCTTAGATCTTATCCTTACACCCTATCTACAGCTAAACAGCTCTTCTCTCTCCCTTCCACCACTGCATTCTCATCTCAACTTTCAGATGTTATCTAGGTCTCTGGTTACTCAGAATGTTTCTACAATAACTCCCAAATTTATAGAATTTATTATAACTTCATTTTACATTTGAGACTCAGAGATTAAATAAACATATCAGCAGAGTCCATAATTTAGACTTCCGGGCCAATAATCTATTATAACATAGTTTCTTTAAGAATTGGGTTTTTCAGCAATTAATTCTGTTCTTTCACAAAAGAAAATTCACTGAATATCCACATCTATTAGTAAAGCTCAGACACTAACAATAAGTTATTTAATGAGGGCCTATTAAGCGCTTTCATGTCTCATTTTATTCTTAAAATAGTGCAACATTGGATTATTATATCTATTTTACATATATTAAAAAGAGAATCAGAGTAGATAAGTAACTTGCCCAGCCCCAGAGTTAGAACCAAAACTCAGGTCCGCCTGACTGCAAACCCATGTTCTTAATACTATACACAATACCTTCTGTGTAAACTCTCAGTTTAAATCATGGAAAGGGCATCTTAATACAACTTTATTAGTCCAAGTAAACTCCAGAGGCTCCAAGCACCTGACCAGGACAGCCACTAAAGTAGTGGCCAAACCATCTTTAGTTGGTCCATCTGATATTTATAACTATATAAATGTAATGTTATTTTTCTTCTTCCTGTTGTAACTGAACACAGCTGGCCACCTTTAAAAAAGTACTATTAAAACATTTTCAGAGAGTCTACGGCCATGCCACCCTGAACAAGCCCAATCCCAACTGATCTTGGAAGCTAAGCAGGGTCAGGCCTGGTTAGTACTTAGAATGGGAGACCACCTAGAAAGACCAGGTGCTGCAGGCGTAAAAAATAAGGGATTGTAAGCCTGACAAGATCCTTGCAATCTGTGAGGTCAATCCAAGGTTGCCTCGCCTAAAAAAATATGTATATATTTTTTTTTCAGAGAACATCTCATAAAGCTAAAGGCCAGAATCAGGTGTAAAGCTGAGGCCACAGGACTGAACAAAACTAAAAGAACAGCAAGGAGCTTGAACTGAATCACTCTACAAATATTTGCTAAGTCCACTCTATCTCCTATTCTTACCAAATGAACTAACAAACATAGTAAAATAAAGGGAAAAAAAGACTTAAAGTCAAAACACCAAACTTCTAGCCAAATCTCAGTGACTCTGGGCAAATCTTACCTGACCAGGTGTCAATTTCCTTATCTGTAAAATGAAGGGGAGCTGGACCAGGTCCTCCTTACTGTTATTTCCAATCCTGGATTCCTGCAATGAATAATCTCTAGATGGATGACTGTTTAGGATTTAATGTAGTCACATAATGTAGAAATGTGATTTCTCATTCTGAAAACTCTTAAAGAGCAGACCTATTAAATTACTACTAAAATAAGCACCTTTCCACTAAATTATTTCGAGTATCATGAAGAGATTTCAGATTTATGTAAAGATTAGTGTTGGACAAAAGCAGCTGCGTGGTCTCCGGGCAACTGTGCTGCCATCGCCTTTCAACACACAGTGAATTACAATATCCTTAACATTACATTGCTTATGCCTAAATAACTGAAGCGGGAGAGAAGGCACATGGGACATGCTTTTAACAAAACTTTAAAATAGAAAAAAAAAAAAAGTAGACGCAACCTGATGCTTCAAGTCCCCTTAACAGAACAGACACAGAACAGGGTGACAGCTGCAAAGTCAGTGTTCCACCAGATTCCTAGGAGGACCACTTTTGATCACAACTTGCTCACACGCTTCTTCGATGTGGTAGATGTGTAGCTAAATTTAATCTACTCGCGTGGCCACCTTCGCCCTGCTACTATTCTGAACAGATTCTCCCAATCCAAAAGGCAAGCAGCTGCCGAAAGGTTGGAGCCCCGGAAGCTAAGTCTTGCGGCGTGTGGACTTCTCTCCTAGACCACGAAGGCCTCTCCCAAAGGCCTTCCCTCGGCATCAGGGTTAACTTTCCCTCCAGGGCCCTCCCCTCAGAAGCAGCTAAACCCGAGGCTCCTTCCGGAGCAACTGCCAGCTCCAAACCTATCCGCCCTGCAGCACACCCTTCCGTAGTTAACCCCGCCCCAGGTCCGGGTCCCGCGGCCAAACGGCACCCCGGCGCCCACGACCCTTCCCCCACACCCGACCTAACCCTAACCCCACCTACCCGGGCCGCTCGGCTCCCAGCACGCCCGCTTCCCTGCCCCGTGCCCACTGGCACAGCGACCCTACGAGCCCCAGCTGCTTCCTCCCTCTGCTCCGCGGCAACGACTTAAGCCTCTCGCCGCCCAGGACCCGGCCTGACCTCGGCCGCAGACACCGGCCCCCGGCCCGCGGCGCTTCCCGGGCCGCGGGCTGCGAACGCGCTCGCTCCCGCGAGGCGTCTCGATGCGCGCACGCTCCGGGCTCAGGCAGCGGAAGGGGTGGGGCCGAGGCGGGGCCTGCGAGCGGGGGCGGGGCCTGCTAGCCGGGGCGGGGCTTCGCGAGGCGGGGCCTGGCGCGGCGCAGGACCGGCCCGGGAAGGGACCAGGGCGGGCGGCACGGGGCGGGGCCGGGGGCCCCGGGGTCGGGGAGGGCGTGGCCGGGGCTTACAGTTTGCAGTCGGCTCGATGGTCTCACATGGGTTAGGAGGTTCGGGAAGGCAGAGACAGTGTGGGTAGTTTTTACCTGGCCGCGAATTGCGGCTAGAACCCGAGTGACTGCATGTAACTTTACTAGCTTAACGTCTGCCGAGAGTGTAACCTGCCCCGGGCGATGTGCTAAGCATTTTCTCTCCACTATCTTTGTACTTCGGCTGTATTTTTTTTGTACTAGGCACTATTAGTTCCCATTTTACAGTAGATGAAACAGCGGTTTCTTGAGTTTAATTGAGAACGCGGAGCCCAGCACATGTCCTGGCGTATCCCCATTTCTTCCTGACGTCCCTGGGCCCTAGATGTCCGAAAAAAAGTACACAGGTCGAAGAAATACAATTTAAAATTAAACAGGATACGTTCCTCTTATGAAGAATCTAAGTGTCTTTCTTCTTATTCACTGGCTCTTAGAACGGCTTCAGACTCCACTGCTACTCCCACCAGTCCTGCAGAGATCATCCTCAGTTCTCTCGATTAGATGGGACTGCGTCAGAGAAGGTGAAGGGCTCAGAAACTGTTCCTCCCTTTCTGGAAAATAGTGGTTTCCAAATGAAGCCCTAGCTCTGCTCCCCTGCCTAGACTGCCCTTAGTTTCTCTTAGCGCACTCGGAGGTTCTTCAATTAGAAAACACCAAGTGGAAGGGCAAGGGCAAGGGTACATCTTTCGAGGCCAGAGTGAATCACAGAATCAAAACACTGTACGTTGTAATAGTAAAAAGAGAGAGAGAGAGAGAGAGAGAGAGAGAGAGAGAGAGAGAGAGAAAAGAGAAAAAATTAATGATCTCAGTAGCTCTTGTAGCTTCAAGCATACAAAAGAGGAAGATGTTTATTAAAAATATATTTATTAATTTTTACACTTGCTGAGTAGCACAAGACTATTAACACTATAACTCACTGAATGTACAGTAAATGTTCACATTTAAATAAAAGGATAGGGTCAACATTTTCAACCCATGGGTCAGCTTTAGGATCTCATGAAGTGCTTTATAGCCCTAGATGTCATAAGAGTTTTTTGAAAGGATAATTCAAATCAGAAAACAATTCAAGATAAAAATAGGTTTTTCCAGAGTAACAGGAATTTTACATGATGAAATGTCAATTATGTGGGCACAAATCAAACAATAAAAATGTAAAATCTATATGTAACTCCAAAATTTTCACACTGCACTGATTGAAGGCTACAGTGCCGATGTGTCTTAACACAGGAAAACAACACAAACAATGGCTACATACATACATTTTTTTTTCCAAATTGGGTCTTCAGAGGGCTTTTACAAGCGTAATCTGCCATCTCTTCAAATCCAAGTCCTCTTGAAAACCTATTACTTTGGATGAATGTGCAGAATACCTGATCTTAAAGCAGTATTGTTTGGCTTGACTGCCACCTGCATCTCTGATTGATAATATACAAATTAGTTATAGAGTCTTTACTTAATCCACATTAGGATAAAAAAAAAAAAAAAGAAACAACAAACTTAGATGGGATGAAACAAAGATGTCCTTCCACAACATTTTCTTCTGTGTATTTTATAACTTGAAATAACTGGCATAAAATGAACATTCCATTCAGTGACAGTTTTCTATTTTAATCAATAAGTTATTACTGAGGGGAGGGGAGATACCTTGCTGATTCAAATTAAAAAGAACCCAATAAGGCCAAATTTAAGGTACAGAAACTGAAGTGGACCTTTGAGAAAGTAGTATTCTTCACCTAGCAAGTCTTTCCACACTGGACCCTAGCACATTTACAATCATTATATTGTGGTACTTTGAGACCCAGAGTCTCTATCTTGTGATTCCGGTCAATATTTTCTATTAAAAACATTGACATTACCTCTTTGTTACCAAATATATAGAGTCCATTTTCAGTTTCTCAACTTTCTCAAGTTTTCTTAGTGCCCAAATTTTCAAGGAAAACTAAAATGAATGTGATCTCAAATATAAAGTACAAAATCTACATATTAACAAAGTTATTTCAATAGAATTGTTTACTTTTCAGAAAGGTATCTTTACCATAAAGCTACTATACTTCTTATAGAACTACTCTCTACTCAGATATGTAAATAAAATAAATTAGTTAACTTCACTGGAAATTGAAGTTAGGTCTTTCTGTTCTGGAGTGATAAATTCTACCATGCAATTATTATTCAAATGTGTTAGTATGTCATAAAAGTTGTTAAAATACATACTGAATCTCTGCAATGATTTATGTGTACAATTGGAATGTACAGTAAAAAGAAGGGAAATGTTTTTTTCCATTTAATTCATAGCTAACAAAGAGGAACACATATAAGCAAAACTATCATTTTGGCAGATTTTTTTCTTCTTCCTACTAACAGTATAATATTCATAAAGATTGAATTTCTTCCAGATTTCTAGAATTACCTTAACATATTATAAATGGTCCCTACATTCTTATTTTTTCCCGTAAGTGTGAAGTTGGTCATACCAAATGGTCCAGATGAGCTGCAATATGTTTAAGTTAAAAGTGGTAAGAAATAAGGAGGGACACCTTTCCATTCAACCTAAAAAGAATGTTCATTTAAAGACAGCATTAGAAGTCCTAAAATACACTGAATGCTGTGAGCAAGGGTTGAATGTACACACCTGGTAAGGGCAAGAAATTGGTTCTTTACCAGTAAAAGGGTAAATGCATCCTGCAAGGTAGGACAAGGTTTCAGTGCTTTTTACTTTATATATCAATATAACTGTCTTTGTAATTTTACTTAGTACCAATATCTCCAATATATCCTTCTTGTTACAACCACACCAGAGAATGGGAGGCAAAGCTTTAAGGTAGGAGCAGTTTAAATTCTGCAGACATCAAGCAATCTTTTCTTCTTACATGGAGTCTACCGTTGTGGAGTAATAAAGTAAGACCTATCAGAATATGGCATCTAGCCTGATCTTCTGAGGGCCAGCCTCTACGGAAAGCACAACCAATAGCCCAATAATGGTGTTCTCCCCAAAAAGGCAAGGTTTTTCTTTTTTTTAATCAGCAATAAGAAAAATTTAGATGACAGTTTTTCCTTCAGAATGTCAACATTTGTTGATATCGTTGTTATTTTTATTTCATCACTGTTATTTTCATAATCAATAGGCTTCCTTTGTTAAATTACTGCAAACTCACAAGATGAAGCGATTCTGATCTAACACACGCCCATAAAATGCCCCTTTTCCTTTAGTGCCACAGCTTGGAATGAAGTCCAATGACATGGAACTGGCATATCCTTTCTCCACCTTTGGTACCAACACAATACACCACTTAATATTTCCACAAAGGAAAAATAAGGCTTATCGATGTGTTGAAAAACCAACTCAAGAGCAAGGCAAAGTTCTTCCATCTTGAAATCTATTTTCTTCTGATAGATCTCCATTCCATGGCAGAAACTCCTAGAGTCAAAGAGTCAATTTGGTAGATGACCTTGATTTAATAAGCCCCAGTGTATGAGTGTCAAAACTGTGACCTCCAAACTCTTGAGTGAATGATAAATCTTAAAAAAGTTCTGAGTATCAGAAGATTTCCAAAATTTATGAATGAGAAAAGACATGGTATGATTACTTGATTCTAGCTGGAGGATGGAAGTTAAGGTTTAGTGATATGCACTTCACTGCTCCCATTCCCATTGGTGGTGGTTGTAATGATGTACTGTGTGGGCTGTTGTTGGCTGGTGGTCTGGGGGTCCAAGTCACTGTGAGTAGTTGGCTGAACCTGGACTCCCCCAGAGAGGACAGAAGCTTGCCTTTCCTCCAATTCTGGTTGACTTTCTGATAACACATAATGACCCTAAAGCAGGAAGAAAAGAATCTTTAGAAATCTGAGGCCTAATGGGGGTCAGGGGGTCCTGGGGAGAAAAAGAGGGAATATGCAAAGAAATGTTACAAGAGGAAACCAAAATAGGCACCTATTGGAGATGCCTTACTTATGTATTTTAGAGAAGATGAATCAGTCACAGTGATTGACTATAAAGGTAATTTAAGAAAGTATCTTATTTGGTCTACCAAAAGATGTAGTGAAGAACTTCGGATACAAAAATTTGCATCATGATGGTAACCTACATGGCAAAAGAAATGTGCTATTTATTGTAATGCTCCTAAGAATTTAGAAATTCATAAAATAAGATTGCTACCTTTTGAGTAAAATTTAATATTAATATAAGACAGATCAAAGAAGAGATAAATTTTAAGTCTCATTAAAGAAGCATAATGGCCCCTGACACAGGTAGTCAAGATCAATCGTTCCTAGACTTCAGAATTCAAAGACCAGCAAAATTAAAAGTAATAACAAACATCCCTAAATTTTGTTTCCAAAGCAAAATAATTTTTAAAATGCTACTGTCGAATGAGAGATTTTAAGACTCAAAAGCACAAGAAGAACCCAGTCTTAGAATTAAGACTCTTACATTGAATGGATTTAGCTTTATAAAAACATATAGTACCTTTACTTTTCCTCATGTTTCCTCTGATTATGAAAATTTATGCATAGACCTGCAACTAGCTATATCTTTATGTTAACATTTTAAAGAAAATATGTTGGGCAAAAGGGGATTGATCAGCTACATAGGCTAAGAAAAAAAGTCAAAGAGGAAAACTCAGGCATTGGTCTTTCAAGCACCATCCAAAAAAAAGGCCTTAGTCAAAAATATCCATTTGATTTATCCAGGACCTTATATTCTGAGTCTACACTCATCAAGCAACCTCTGCCTGTGATTTGGTGTGCCATGTGGATCTTTCTGTAGCAGGAGGGGGCTGGTTCAGAACCAGGATCCATGGACCCCTAGGCAGTCCATAGGTGGGCTTCAAAGAATCTATTAACACCCCCCCCCCCAAAAATGTACATTAAATCTGTGTGTATGTATATTGTGGCAGGGGGAGGGGAACATCCTTAGCTATAATCAGGTTCCCAAATGAGTTCCTGGCCAAAAAAAAGTAGAGTCAATGGGTCCCACAGGTATTAAAAATTTCACTAATCATGCCAATGAGACTATTCCATTTTACATTAGTTACTGTTTCCATTGACAATAATGTAACACTGGATTAATGCACATCTCATAAATCTAGTTAATGTGAGTTTGCGGGAAGAAAAATGAGTGAGCTTTCAGTGAGCTTTGAAAAAAAAATAATCATGTTTTAGGCCACTAGACTACCCTGCTACTTTTTGAGGCCTCTTAGGAAATGGTCTTCCCCAGGGAACATCCCAATATTCCTACCCACTTAAGAGTATTTTTCTTAACTTAAATTTACATACTCTGTCTTCTAAGAACATAGAGGCAGATTAGAATAAACCAATGAGGGTTAAAACTGAAGTAGCAGATACAATCAACATTGACCTGCCTAACTTAAATATAACAAGATAATTGATGGTACCATTTACAGCCTGGGATGGGTGAACTGTTTAAAATAGTTTAAAAGAGCTCCATAATAAATTCATTATATTATTCTCTCTCAACCCAATTGATAACCAATAGTAATGAAGACTCATTACATTCCAGGAAGCACATAAAATGGCGATCAATTATTAATCTATATGCATGTTTGTGTGTGTGTGTGTGTGTGTGTGTGTGTGTGTGTGTATATATATATATATATATATATGGTTCATTATAGTTATTAATGGGATAGATATTAATTGAACATTTGCTATAGCCTAATCTCCTATGCAAGGCATTGAGAATAAAGAGATAAAGATCCAGCTCTCAAAGAATTCATCATTTCCTGGGAAAAGACAGAAAGTAAACCAATAATTAAAATAAACTGTGATAAGAGTTATAATATAGCACCTCAAGGTATTATGGGAACACAGAGGAGGTACTTCTAACTCAGATATCAAAAGGTGGGGAAGAGGAAATAGGTGCAATAGGGTAGACAGGAAAACCCTCACGAGCAGCACAGCTTACCGGAGTAACTGCCTTCACTTGGCCAGTGGTGACAGGAGTTGCCACACCGCTATCTGTAATTACAAACTGACCTGGGGGAAGTGTCATCATTTGAATCTCAGATGCTGAAAAACAAAATACCCATAGTTCAGTGGTGTCAAATTTTAATACAAGTTGTAGAAACAAATACCTAATCAGTGATCACATTCCTCACTCAGACATTATCATGGATTTGCTTGCCGTGAGAGTCTTATGATGTGATTTCTTAATATAGTAAAACCATCTCTGTTAAGAATCGATCACATGAGGTTCATAGAGAGTTAGCAAATATCAAAAATAATCAATGCATCTCCCTCAAATGTGGCTTCTGAATATCCATAAAGACAAATATTCAACAATTTTTTAAAACATTGAAATAAATTATAAAAATTTACCTGTTAGCTTAATATTTTTCTTTTATATTCACATTTGCATTAGCAGCACAATGTATCCACTACTGCCTAGCAAGTACAAATTAATCTAGCTTGAATTTTATTTCACTAACACTGTTATTAAGGCAAGCTGAAAACAAAGTTCACCCTAGCACCCAATTGATAGTCTCTAAATAATATTTTCTACGAAAAGAGACCAGAGCTTCTTGGGAAAATGGCTGATTCCAGACCTGGAACAGAAAACATAAGATGAACCTAGAATGTGGTGTCATACCAGCACACAGGACACTATGAAAGACTATAGGGTCAAGTAGAAAAGATGCAGGAATGAATTTGAAGACGCTCCCATTAGCCAAAGATGGGATAATTTGAGCATCTATAAGTGTAACAACTGCAATGGTCTGAAACACATGACTAACTTCATCATTCCACATTTCTTTCACAGGAATTAAACTAAGTATAAATGTTAGTTTACCAGGATTCTACTGGTATTTACCATGAGTAGAAACTAGACTCAACCCTCACTGTGCCCATCAATATTTAAGCGAATAAACTGAAAAAATAACTAAATAGTTGAATTGGAGCCTAACTCCATACCAAATCTATGTAACACAGTCAAAGATTAACCACAACAGAGATGGACACAAAAAAAGAAGGTAATAGTAGAGAAAGGTCAACTCTGGCCTTCCTACCTTCTTGGCCCCTCTTTCTCTTCATTCCTACTATTGAAGTCTGTTACCTCTATTACTGTTCCTTCCACATGTTTAGTCATACTTTCCAGCTCATACCGAAGGCTGCATCCCCACCAAGACTGTTAGACTGTTACCTGTTCTGACCTTCAGCAGCCAGCCTTTCATAGCTACTATAGCTCTAATCTCGGGGTTTTAAAAGCAACTACTCATCTATCTCTTTATACTAGCTAATGATCTCCTTGAGCCAAAGCCTATCTCCTTAGGTGGGGCAGCCCAGTGGGTGAAGCCAGATTGCCTGGGCTACAAGACTCTGTTAACTAGCTATATTCCTCAGAGCAGCTACTCTGTGTCTAAGTTACTTTATCTGTAAAACACAAATACTAATTGTATGTGTCTCATAGATTATTGTGAATACTGAATGTGATATATATGTGGTTTAGAATCATTCTGGCACATGGTAAGAGCTTGATGAAAGTTAGCTAACATTAGTATTGTGTGATTACTGATGTTAATATCAGTATTAATTTTCTGTATATCCAGAGTCTAGCACAGTGTTCAATAAACATTGGTGGAAGAGATAAATCAATACCATCAACATATCCTATATCCATTATACTATTTAAACTACCTGCCTACACTTCTTCCAGCAATGTCTCTGAAATAGATGTCTCTCAGATAAGAATGCTACCTTGAATTTTGTCATGAAACTCATTCAAGTACATGCATTACAAAGTAAAAATAATGTCCAATGATACTTTAACCCAGAAAATCAATTATAAAACTGATGCCATTATGACCCATGGCTGCAGGTTCCCCACCCATGACCTACAGCATTATCCCCTTGTCTCTTACTTACAGTAGCCACGGAAGGAATTCCAAGCATTGGGTAGGTATGTGTGTTGTACAGAGGAACTCTGCTGCTGCTGCTGCTGGAGAGCCTGGCCGGGTGCAGAAGAACTGCCTTGTATGTGGGAGGGGCTGAGACCCTGCTGAGATTGCTGAGAGGAGGGGCTCAATGGCTGCCCAGCTACCTAGAGAGAAAGAGAAAGAAAGAATAGAAAATTACTAATTTCCAATATAGTTAAGACTCACAGATAACTGAAGAAAGTAAATCAGGCTAATGTGAGTTATACTGAAAGTATCACTGCAAAAATAATAATATAAATTACGAATAGAATTAATGAAAAATAATCATAACTCTGAAGTCCTATTTAGTTTTCAAAGGATTATCTCCAAGAGTATCCAAAAAATTAATTTCAGTAAGCTTGTGAGAAAGATAAAGGAATGTAAATACAGTTATCTGCACTACACAAGTCCAAAGAATTAAATAGCTCAATAACTTGTCTATGTCATAAAGCTAACCGGTAACACAAATTGAAGTCATAATTTCTATTGAAGTGCACTGGATAGTCCCACAGTTGGTGAAGATAAACACAGGTATATATGCAGGCATCCAGTAGAGAGGCTATTCTTGTCTACAGGATAAAGCCCAAGCTCCACAGTCTGCCATTCGAGCCTTCCATATTCCAGCTCCAAACTACCTGTCCAATTATTGTTCCAAACATCATTTCCTGTTATTAACCTAAACAGTTTTCTATAAATACACTACAATTTCCCATCTCTGTGTCTTTACTCACATTGAAAGCATATTCAGATCATAATGCCTGCCCCAACTACTTTGTCAAAATTATACCCCTCCCTTAAGACCTAATTCAAACACCATTTCTTCTACAAAAAGCTCTTGATTCTCTGCTAAACATAATCTTTCCCTCTTCTGAATTTCCATAACTTATCTGTATGTCCATTTCACTCTTAGATCTGGGCAAGAGGGACACCCCTCCAGGAATTTTGGTTGGCCCTTCTCCAACTGTGCCCCTCCTCATATGACACCAAATGGACATGCCCACGTAGAATGTGCATCCCCATCTAGGCAACACTTTGAGAACTACATTCCCTATGGAAACGGTCCTTCACCCACTTCAAAAGCTTATACAACTCTCTTCCCTGGGTCAGTCTCCTGCAGCGGTCCTGTCTTTTGGATGTGGGCTCCTCACATGGTATTTGGGTACTTGGGACAACAGGGATGGCCATGGGATCACCATCTGCAGGGGTGTGGACAAAGCTGAGACATATGGGTGAGGGTGTCCATGTAGGTACACAGAGGGCTATGTAAAGTGCAGTAAAGACTCTAGGTGAGAAGAAAGAAGGAGCAGTCTTGGGGAAGGTGGTCCCTGTGCCACCACATTCCAACAAGGAACTTTGAGGAATACTTCCTGGCCCTCCAGCCTCAGGTTTCTTTGAGAAACTTAAAAGTGTAATGCTAGTAAGGGTGGGAAACTTGGGCCTCTTGTGAATAGAGGCTGCCTGTCTTGGATTGAGAGAAGCAATGAGAACCCTCACAGCCGCTGAACTTCACACTAGAAGGAGGGGAGGGCAATCAGGTAACAAGCAGCATAGCCTTCCCCCTCCCCTCCAATAAACAGGAAAGCAGAGAATGTGCATGTGTGTCCTATGGATTTCCACAGCCATTGCAAGGGCACAGAGCCAAAAGAGAGGGAAAGCCTTCCTCCCAGCTTCTTCCTGCCACAGCCTTGCAGCTGCCAGTGCCATCCATGGTGTTTGGCAGAAAATATAAATAATTTTGAATTAGCACTATCCATGTTCTATGTTACTTTACATACATTTTTCAATTTTGTCATTATAAAAATATCTGTGTCCAGTAGGAAGATAGAACATATTTTACGTAATGGTTTGTTAGCTTGATTCAAAACTTTTAAGTACTCAAACCTATGGTACACAGGCCTTCAACTGTACTATTGTGCTGGAACCTGCAAATATTAGGGGTGGCCCTACATGCATCCTTTATGGTACAGTATCTGCACTTCACATCCTATTTACTTGTAGGGGATAACTAATAGTTATCCCCTACTAGACTCTAAGCTCTTTAAGGACAAGACCTAGAAAAGTTTCATGCAAAGGATAAGGATTTAATAAATACTTTGGGGTGGATATAGCTATGTTATCTCAATAATAAACTCGACCAAGCAAAAACAATGATATTCCTCAAAGTCACTGTTCCAAAATTACAGAAACAACTCTGCAACTGCATTCTATCATCCAGCCACTTAAAATAGTAAGCAAAGACCATGGTGTCTCTAAGCTATCACATTACAGGGCTCCATTTGGACCAGAGAAACTAATCACTTAATGTAAGTGTGCCTATATTCCAATATAAAAATTAAGGCCCAAAATAACAGTATCATTTCAATAGTCAAGGGGACTATTAACTCTTCAAGGTCCCTGAAGCCATATTAACCTCTGTAAATAGTCCATGGGAACATGTACCTGGGAGGACGATGGAGCTGAGGCAGTGGGCTCAGTGACTTGAATGTGCTGCACCTGGATGGCATGTTGGGTGTAGGTCTGAGGATCATGGAGTTGACCCACATCCACAGTGGACTGCTGAGACTGGTGAGGGGAGGTGGTCTGGAGGGAGGAGAAAAACAAACATATACTGACTACAGTTAAGAGAAATCTTTCCTGAAAAAAAGTTCAGCTAAAACAATAGCCCAACAGAAATATAAGAATAGATAGAACTTTAGATTCAGTGCTTCACTCCTTTAGAGAAAAAGATAGTTTTAAAATTTATGCTTATAAAACATAAGCCACTAATGTTCTTAAACTCTGGAAGACAAGGAGATAAAAGAAATACAGCTCCTAATAATAAGCTGAATGAGAAACTCTCAGGAATCTTTTCCTCTTAAATTTCAATTAACTTTAATGATCTACTTCTTATCAGTAAAAAGAGATTGAAGAAGAGAAAAGAGCTTTTATCTCTTCACTATTAAACCACTAGAACAGTGGCTCCTAACCTTTTATGTACAACAGACATCTTCGAAAATCTGACTGAAATATAGACCCTTTTTCCAGAACAATGCTTATAGATCATATTTTACAGGCTACTTGAGAGATTCATAGATTCTTTCAAAGCCTAAAATTAAAACCCTCCTGTAAAAACAAATAAACAAACAAAAACAAGATAAAGAATTATCAGCGACAGCAGCAACTTCCAATTTCCTGCTCTGGTATTAGTTTTACATTTTCAGAGACTAAATTATTTCAAAGCAACAAGTTTGTTCATTTGTGCCTGGAAGATACTTCCTCAGCAGAATTAAGTGAAACAATGGTTCTAGGAGGATTCCTTCTTTCAGCTCCCTAATGAGTAAGACTGAGCTACTAATTATGAAGTAGAAAGAATGTAGGTATACATCTATACTGATAAGGTGCTGATTGATAGTCAAAGATTGGATCAAAATTATTTTTTACAACCACCCACTGATATAAGCATTTGATGCCCAGGAAGAAACTTATCAAACTGGCTCCTCACCAAGTAGTCAACCTGGATGCCAAGGACAAAGATTCAGAAGAGGCTCAGAAATATCTCACACTAGTACCATCCTATAGCAGCACAGAATGATGGTATACGCTGGAGCCTAAAATCTTTAGACTGCTCTAGACTGACATCTCTTACACTGCTAAGTCCAGAGCTCTTGACAGCCTACAGAGGGGAAAATTCACAAATGACTTAGACTCATCATTTACTTGCAGCAGCACATTACATAGGGTCCCGGCTCTAGCTCTGAGAATTGGGTGTTTTTGTTGACCTCAGCTGCCATACTGGTTAGTGATAATATGGCATTCACGAAGATAAAGAGAAATAAATGCAATATGGTACCGGGGCCACTTGCACCACTTGAAGCTGTATGTGCTGAGGTTGCTGAAGACCAGATGTAGACTGTGACACGGGGATATACTGAATTCTCTGGTAGTCCCCTTGTGGCGTTCGGTAATCTGTTGTTAAGGTCTGGGACAGTTCTGTCATGGCTTGGGTTAGCAGGTCTGTTGTCTAGAAAAATCACACAAAACAACACATTAGTTGGTAACACCACTGCTTATAGTGCTCTTAAGTCCTACAAAAATTTAGTTTGTCTCACTGGTGGATCACGGAACTTACAAATTTAGCCCTGAGCTCAGACGGAAAAAAATCCAAAGTTAAGAAGATGTTGAAACATTATCTATATCTATCTGTCTGCGTCAGACTCAGTGAAGTTACTTACCCTAGAGGTTCTGACAAGCTTGGAGCAAATGAGCAGCACTGGACATACCTCGCTACCCCCCCCCTTTTCTTTTTTATTATTTATGCCTACAGCATCTGGTCTTCCTAGGTGGTCTCCCATCCAAGTACTAACCAGGCCCGACTCTGCTTTAGCTTCCAAGATCAGACATTGGGCTTGTTCAGGGTGGCATGGCTGTAGACCATGAACCGTGGCTCCAATGGGGCATAAACGCAGGACCTTCTGCGTGTAAAGCAGACGTGCTCACTGCTACACTTTGGAACCACATACTCATTACCCCTTTCAAAGAGAACTTTGGAAAGCATGGACTGAGAGACCCAATCATTAGCATAATGCCTTGTGTGGAATACTAAAACAAAATGGCTACTTCTGCAACCAATTAAGTAACGAGACAGACATGGCTTTGGCATTGAAGCTGTGAAGGCCACTGGAGATGAGATGCTCTTACCAGTCACATACTTACCACCACAGTCTCTCCAGTAGCACTATCTGTAGTTAAAACAGCTGGAGTGGCACTGATCACGGCTGTTGTCAGTGGCGTGTGTAAGGTGTTAGGGAGCTGGGCATACTCTGGATGCTTCTTCCGAATGTGTTGTACCATCTTGGTCTGAAAAATTACAGCAAAACCCAAGAATAATTACTGGAATTAGTTATTTTCAGCCATTCTCAAATGTAAACCCTCCAAAGTTTCCTAAAGTCTTTTATGTTACCCATTTAAAAAAAGAAAATTAGAGCAAGGCTGTCTCTGTGCCTGCCCTTCCTAAAGCAGCAAAATGCTATGAAAGGGGAAAGAAGAGGCTGAAAAGATTAAAGAATCATGTGACATCACACCATCAGGCAAGGTCAGAATACCCCACAGCATCCCCTAGTCCCACCAATACCTGCAGTAATCACAAGCCCTCCAGCAGAAATGACCCCCTTTTGAAGAACTATCACTTAAGTTCCTATGTAGTACTTCTGGCAGCCTGAGCTCACAAACTATGAGCATGGAATATGCACACATGCGATGCTCAGCAGGCCAAGGAAAAAGGAATCCAGTCAAGTGCTCAGGCTATCAGATGGCACTAATTCTGGGTAAAGTCTACTATGTTCTCTTCCCAGTCTGTGCTGATAATCCTTAGCCATCTGAACTAGGAAAACACCAATCAAATCAAAAGAAGCCAGAGCATCTGAAGAGAAGCCATGTTCTCTCAAGAGATTCCTCAAATCATGGCCTTGATTCAGATTTAGTCAGAAGCCTTCACATACCTTGCTGCTGTACTGTTTGGAGCAATGGGGGCAGCAGACGGGAGGGGTAGCTATTGTGCCTGTGAGCTGGGTGTGGGTACTCAGCATGGGGTCTGGTTCTCCTGGGCCGGCAGGTCGAAGTTTCCGAATGCTTGGTGGGAGCTCAGCCCCAGGATGGTTCTTCAGAATGTGGGCTTTCCGCTTGCTGGCACTTTTATAAACCTACAAATTCAAATGCTTTGCCATGAAAGCAGTATACAGTTCTACTTTCCCACTTAAAGCAAATCGCCTCACAATTTCCTTACAAGGAAATGAGAAAAAGTATTCGTGTAACCCAAAATAAAATACATTAACAGATATATTGAAGGGTAATAAGGACATAACATAACTTAGAATAAAAAAAAGAACATCATCTAGATATGCCAGGCAACTTCCTTGAATTTATAAATCCAAGATAGTAATAGTAAAAATAGCCTTTACCTTAAAGTTTAAGAGGTGGATATACAATCATACACAGAACTTTTTCTAAGTCCAGCTCATCCTTTAGCCTTTCTGGGAAAGCCTTCATATGGTGTATTCAGTTGACTACTATATGCCAAAGAATCTTCCACAATGGCGAGTCTAATAGCAACTAGTGCCTATAGTGGTGAATCAATGCTTAAAAATGTTTCTTACTTTTAAGCCGACATAGCCACATTGAATAAGGAAACAATGAAACAATAAACACGCATTCTCTTTGTCTTTTTACTAAATGTACAAAAATAAAAAATAGAATAGTACACAAAACTTTTCATATCCTAGTCAACCTTCTAGAAACCCAAAATCTACCATATATTTTATGAGGATAATACACACTGTCATTTTATACCTTAGACATGTTAAATGAATTCATATACTAACCGCCTCATAACAGGACTCTTCTTTTGTACCAAAATCACAGAAGGAAGG
Organism: Cynopterus sphinx; assembly: GCA_030015415.1. Classification (NCBI taxonomy): domain Eukaryota; kingdom Metazoa; phylum Chordata; class Mammalia; order Chiroptera; family Pteropodidae; genus Cynopterus; species Cynopterus sphinx. The sequence goes on along the minus strand of CM057390.1, from coordinate 33,547,597 downwards.
AACAAGCAAAACAAAGTCAACTAATTCTGAAGAAAAGAAAATGGCTTAAAATGAGGCTGCCCTTCTAGCCTTTTCTTGGCTAAATGGAAAACTACTAAGAAACAAGGAACCACCTGTTAAGAGCAACTGCAAGATCCTAGTACATATTCTCATGTGTAGACAAATTTACTGTAAGCAGGACTCCCACAGAGGCATCCTATTGTGGATAGTTTCTTTTTACCTTATCACAATACTGACAAAAGTAATCGCGGTTGGGTTTTATGATGGGTAGAGTTAACTCTGGCACCTCTTCTATCTTCATGTCTGGGTGCCTCTTTGATAAGTGATTTACCTAAAGGGAACAAAAGAAAACAAGAAAAAGAGAACCCATTACAAACAGAAGAAGCTAAACAAATGTCTTTGATATTGACTGCTAGAGGCTAAAATTATCTGAAGCGTGGCCCAAAACAATAAGGTATTGGCCAGAACCAGCATTACTAGGTCTATCTGACACCAAAGCTTTAACAGTCACTGTTAACAGGACTTAAGAGTAATTCAGCAAATTACTGAAGGTGAATCGGTCACTGCGGATCCCAATAATAGACAAAGGAACTGCTGTTGGAAAAAGGAAAATTACAGTGGCATGAATTTCTTTGGTGAGTTGTCCTGATGCAAACCTGTCTTTATTTAGTGTCCTAGCCCTAGAAAAGACATTGAACAAGATAAAAATTAAGGTTATGAATTTTAGTTCCTGGCAGAAATATACAGTAAGTCCTCACTTAACATCATTGTTAGGTTCCGTGACTTTAAGCAAAAGAACGCATATGACAAAACCAATTTACCATAGGCTAATTGATAAAACAAGAGTTAAGGTCCTGCATATCTCATCAACGTTATAATGAAACCACCTTGAATGAAAAGATTTGAGGATCTTCTGTATTCTGCAAAAACTGTAATAGACCAAAAGGAATTAGAGCAGTAAACTGGCTACACTGATGTTTCAGCTAATGTGGTTCACATATCCTGCTGTGATGGAAAGCTTCCTTCTATTGCTGTTTCATATATGAAAAAGAGAGGCAGTCAAGGGAACACCTGGGGAGAAGGCAAAGACCTCACAAGAAACTATATTCAGGAACACAAACGAGTCAACGGCCATGCTGCCCTGAACAAGCCCGATGCCATCTGATATCGGAAGCTAAGTAGCGTCAGGCCTGGTTAGTATTTAGATGAAAGACCACCTAGGTCTTTTATGCCACCAGGTACTGTAGGCATAAAAAATAAAAAATAAAAAATAAGGAATTGTAAGCTGACAAGGTTCTTGCAATCTGTGAGGTCAACCAAGGGTTGCCTTGCCTAAAAAAAGAAGAACACAAATGAGAAGAAGGAAGTAAAATACAGTAAGAGCAGAGACTAAGAAAGACAAAGCAAAACAAAACTAGTAATGAAAAGTGATAGAAAAAGACCTCTTCCAAGACATCACCAGAAAGGAACTGCGGCAAAGGAGGGTAAAGGGAGACTGGAAAGGAGAAAATTCCAAATTGGGAATTGTTTGCCTATTTTGTTTCCCCTAGCCACTGACAAAACCTATTGACAAATTTGTACAGAATACAGTACAAAAGCCATCGCCACAAACAGAAATGGATGGGTTTGGGAGACAACAGGTGGAACTCAGAGCTATTTGGCACTGACCAGCATGCCTCGTCTCCGGAAGCCCATCATACACAGGCGGCATTTGAACGTGAAGCTGTCGTAGTCAGTGGACGTAATACGAGGCTTGAATGTCTTGGAGCGGCTGATGCGGTCAGCTTTCTTGGCCTCCCTCTCAGGATTATGCATCCTTTGCATATGTTCCCGTAGTTTGTCTTTTCGCTATTGAGAGAATTTTTGAAAAGGCAGGAGAGTGAGGAGTGGGGATAGAAATTTTTTAATTCAAAGGATTTAAAAAAAGAATCAATACAAGTTAGCAGTGACCACAACCTACCAAAATACATGTGAGTTGCTAAAGTGCTAGAATATAAAAAGACATGGCGAAAGAGAGTAGGAATGACTCTGTTCACTGGCATAGCAAATAAATGCATTCCACTAAGCCTTGGTTGCAAATGACCATTCAATTTGAAAGATACTGATATCTGAGAAGAAACCCTTTGTATTTATGTAGAAGAGATAGAAAGATACCTGAAGTAAGTCTGGTATTAAGAACTACAAGAGAAATTAATACTGAATGACAGGGAATACTGGATTTGTAAAACCCTATGAATACTCAATTCCCACACATTTTAATAATCATGATAGATATTATTTTAAATCTCAAGTGAATTTAAGTAAGAATACCTCACTTTGTGGATTTAGGAGTTCAAGTAAACAATTACACTGTCTGCTATGGATGGAGTGCAGTCTAGATCCAGTTTGATGATCTAATCTAGGGACATATGATGATATGAGTCCACAGAGAGAGAATTAGGAATTAGTCCATCCTGAATGAAAACAAATTCAAAAAAATGCCAGCTCCCTTATCCAGTGAGACTCCGCCCTCACTGGACATATGATTAAACTGTTACTAGTCTTGTAAAGATTTTGAATCTTTCTAACAGACCAATTCTTCTCATCTTCAATACAGACTGGAAGGCAGAAATGAAGTAGCAGCCACGATACTATACATGTCATAGGCACTCCTACTCATCCTGGTCATTCCCCTTCAGCCACCAGCATTTTCCCAACTGTCAGCCCCACTGTCCAAGTCCATGTCCACCATCATATATGCAACACAGTTGTCCATAGACAGTACCAGCTCTCCTTCATGGGCTCTCCCTGCATTTGGAGATACCTGGGTTCCCAGATGCCCAGGTAAGTTCCCATTTGTCCACCCAGATCAGGTTTTCAGAAGGGTGCATTAGTGACCTTTCTCTGATGCTTCAACTTCTTTCAAACTCTTATTTCCCCATCTTTTCCTATAATTAAGTTCCTCCTATAAGAAACTCCTTTATTCCACAGTACTCACAGTAGGTTGGCTTCTCTGACTGAATGAACCCTGTCTGATATATTGGGTGAAAGTAAAATAGAAAAACAAAAGTTTTTGTTTGTTTGTTTGTTTGTTTTTTGTTTGTTTGTTTTTGTTTGTTTGTTTTTAATGTGCCTCAGTGCTAAAGTGATTCTCTGGCATGAAACAGATTATCAAAAAATGCTGAATAGATTAGATAGGTGGCCAACCAGTTAGCATCACAAGACAGGGTTCCTTTTAGATTTTTTTTTTTTAATTAAGAAACAGAAAAACCTAAACCCATTAATACTTTTTATAATAGAATTCTCTGTGGTGTTTTAAATTACGCTACTACATATTTAAAGCCATTAGTATTACATTCTATAACACACATACCACAAAATGTAAGCTCAGAAAATTATTTCTACTTCTCCTATAATGTCTCCACAGTCTATGCAAATACATACTTATAAAATTATTGTTCTGCTCCTGAATCCATTTCTGATTCTTTTCCATTTTCTATAACAGCATGACCTACAGTCATATTCAAAAGTATCTCTCAATGACATCTTTACAGAGTCCTCTGATTTTCCAATAAAGCATTTTTTATTATTTTTACACTTACTTGTTTAACTCATATCTGAGTCTCCCATGGGTTTTTCCTTTGCTTCTTCTAAATTCCAAGCAGCTTATTGATACTTACTATTTTTTTTATTTTAATCCTTGAAGTTGTTAATTTACCCCAAAGTAATCTAAGCCCTCTCAATATTCTACAGCTTTCCCACCTCCATTAGATGACAGTTCTGCTGCATTCAGGGTTCAATTATCAGGCTCTTATAAGTAGTCAATAAAAATCTCTTGATTTGATAGGTAAATGTATTGTTCTCTTAGGAAGTCCTCAATGGCATTTTAGTTCTATTCATCATACATTTGGATTCTTTTTAAGAAATGGATTTACTCTGGGGATTTGAATTAATTATTTTGAGAAATTAAGATGAGTTTTTTTCCCTTAATTTTATCATGTAACTAACTCAAACACGAGGTACAAAATGCATCTCCAGTCCAGTTTCCTGTAAGCAGGTGATAAGCTGATGAAACAAACAAGCATTGCTCCTTAGCTTGACATGGCCTCAGTGGTAATGAGAACAACCTAAAGCTGTTCACTATTTACACACCTTAAATTGCTTTCCACATGTAGAACACAGGAAATCTTTCCGGTCTGAATGTCGGAGCATGTGGAGTCGCAGCTTGTCAGGACGACAAAAGGCTTTGTCACACTCTGTACACTGGTAGATCTTTTCTGAGTGGAAGCTTCGCACGTGTTTTTTTACCTGGCAGTGATGACAGAAAAAAGTCAGGGGAGTAGGGCAGCAAAGAAAATGACAAAATGCAGTTTATCAACACTAGAGGGCGCCAAAGGAATTGCCATGGACTTTTCATCAGCTCAGTAGTGTAATCCAATCAGATGTGACTGGTAGTTGGACTTCGAACTATCACAAAGAACCAAAACAAGCAGCCAGAGAGCTTAGAAATCTCAACCTCCCATATGACTTGAAGAGGAAGACAGAGTGTTTGCTTAGGCAAAAGCCCTGCTTACAGGGAACTCACTTTTTATTTTTTTAAGATTAAAAGCAGAATTCCTTTGGACTTAAATAAATCTTGCTAAAAAACATCTGTAGGAAGACAAAAATAATTCTTTCTCACTTTTTCCTGCCTCTAATATGTACAGAAACAATTTAATTCCCTTTAGTAACTGGTTCTTTTATATCTTTCTATATAATCAGATTCTGAAGAATTAAAGATACAAATTGAATGACATAAAAAACATTACCCATTTATGAGAACAATACAACAACGGCATTATTTCTCCTTAATTAGATAATTTAAATAGAGGAATACAGCCTCTGAATTCTAGCCATAAATATCCAATAAAGAAGAGCTATGAATGGGGACAAAGCAATGAGTCATATCACACTATTCCTATAAGACATTTTGCTTCATCATTTTTAGAGTCTCTTTTGCTATTAGATTCTGCATGAATGCAACTTTTCTAACTGTGTTAAGTGAGAAAATTATCAAGACTCCCAACATTAATCCCAACCATGATTAAATCCTAGACTCTTCTTGCTTTGGGAATTAAAAAATAAATATTTTTACTATTATTTAGATTAATCATTCACTGACTAGCATATAACAATATAATTGCTTGAAGTCCAAGAGAAATTATAAATATTCTGGAATTTATCCTTGACCATTTTGTTCCAGAATATAGCACAGGAAAGGAAATCAGTGCTTGATACAAAAGTATATTATATACCAACTTTCCTTCCAAAATGCATGACGTTAGTAAAGCAAGATAGGATACCACAATGGTAGGAAGGCAAGGCCCCAAGGCCAGGAAGTAGGTGCATGTCTTCTTAAGCCTTTGCAGTACCCATTTTTTAAAAATTATAATCAAATCTGGGTGTTTATTACTTGTAATACAACTTAAATGTTTACATGCAGATATCTGACTGGGACAGTTAAGGGTTATAATAATCTTTTGTTTAGTTCAAAGAAATACTGTTCTCAACTGTAAAGCTGTTACAAAGAAGAGATGAAACTGCAGGTGATAGGCAGTCTCAATTTTCTAAAAATCAAGGTTTCTTTTACCAAAAGAAGAAAGTATACAGGAATTTCAGTAACAGATACTCACCTGAATAAAATCTGGGAACCGTTTCTTACAAGTTGGGCAGGTGAAGTAGCCATCATTGATATGAATGGCCACGTGATCTTTCAACAAATCAAGGCGGTCAAAGGATTCTGGGCAGAAAATGCAAGAGTAAGTCTTCTGGTCTGAATGGAGCTTCATGTGGCTCTCCAAGGATGCACTGCTGATGAAGCCCTTGTTACAGAGGTCACAGGTCAACGGGCAGTTCCCCTCCCGCCCATGGAAGCGCAAGTGTTGGTCCAGTTTGTCCTTTTCACGGAAGGCCTTTCCACACTGCAAACATTTAAAAGGCCGGAACGACTTCCGAATAAACAGATGCTGAAGAGCTGCATTCTGAAAGACACACAAATACGATTATTTAGTGAGGAAATTAAATGTGCAAGCAGCTTGCACGTTTACAGAGAAGGTAGATGGTGTCTGCAATTAGACTTTCCATAGAAATTAAGCTCTAGGACACACAGTTAAAAGAGGATATTTCTGGTGAAGAAATTAAAAATGAAGCTATCTCAAAGAAATTCACCTTGAAAAGACAAATGTTTTCTGTGTTTTGTCTGATGTCTGTCTGTCTGTTTTCTTATGAAAGAACTTAAGTCACATTCAAAAAAGTACTCCCAATAGAAGACTTGTATAATAAAACAAATCCCAGAGTAAAGTAGAATAAAAATTGAAGATTTGGAAAAAATTACTTGGGTTAAGTTGCACATGCATGAATGAGGTTGGAGTAAGTCAGCTAAATGTTACTAGTTGAAGTTCCTGAGGAACAGAATTTGAAGCTTGATTAAAATGTTGAGCAAAAAAATAAGGCAACAAAAAGAACTACACTGTCATGCTGCCAGGGGCTAGGGGAAGGAGGCAATGGATATGTGGTTTCTTTTGAGGGTGATAAAGTGTTCTGGAATTAGATAGTGCTATGGTTGCACAATTGTGAGAATACTCTAAAAACCACAATACAAGAATGAATTTTATGGTATGTGAATTATATCTCAACTTAAGAAAAAGAATTGAAAGAGAGAGAAACAAAGGATATAGATTTATATGCACATGTTTGTTTATGAGCGCACATCATAAAAGGCATATGTGCATTTAATCACTTCCTACTGAGAAAATGCAGAGGACAAGTTCTCAGTGTAGCTAGTTAGATCCATTGGTTACAATGCCATGCTAACCAAGTTAAGCTCATCACTTTGTTCTCTGTCTAGACCAATTTTGCCCCTTTTTTTTCAGTCACAGATTGCATTTCTAATGCTAATTAGCCATTTTTTAAATTTATGCAATTGTCATAGGGAATCCAAGTGAGAGAATCCAGATATTCAGTGTAAATTCATCACTACTACTAGAAAACCAACTCATGCCCTAAGAGATCAATAGAATCATCTTTCACACAGAGACTACAGAATAAATATTTTAGTTAATTTTAGTTATGCTGTAATGAATGAAGATCCATTCATAAGTTCCTCAAAATACCAAGGAGGAAGAAAAAAAAGTCTCTCAAAAAAATATATCTATGAATAGTTATGCTTATGTAACTATAAAGGAATAGTAATTGAAGGATTAGTGGAGCTCTTAATGCATTATTTATACAATAAAAAAAGTACAATGAACAATGCTTTAACCCTTCATTTCAAATTTCAAGCAGCAACTTCTAAACTAAATTTGCTATGAAATAGCCATTTAGATGAAAAGCAAAATAATTGCTTTTGATTTAGTGAAAATTCTGAACATAGCCACTATGTCACAGAAACCTTTCTCCAAGCTTCTCTAACAGGGCAAAGAGAGATGTATTTTACCTATTCCTATATCTTGAGCAGATACTTAGCAGTTCTCTTGTCTTCTCAAGTTGACTGGGGCTGCTTTGGGGCTGCATCAGATTTTATTCTCCTTTGTATATAGATCCCTTAAAAATAGTTTATTTAGCTCATAAGACATGTTCACAAAATGTCTGAGAATTAATTAAATGGGTTTCATATGAAAATACTAAAGAACTATTTCAAGATCTTTTCTATAGCATCTGCAGGGATCTGTAACAATAGACCTTTTTCAATTCATCCACAGATCTTTCTTTTATTTCATAATACTGCTTAGCAATTACCTAATCTTTTTAGTCTATCTGGACAGAATTTTTTTTTTTTTTACATAAAAACTCTTAGTATTTTGCCTACTCCCAAAACTTTATGGAAATATTGCAAATGAAAGAACGCTATCCTGAAGTTCAGGGAGTCCAGGTTTAGAGAGCTTTTGGTATGTAAGAACCATTTCCTTCATCAAATTCAGTAGTTTCCAAGGGTAGACACAATGTACAACAACTGATCTTGATCCCACTGGGGATTCCTCTTCTCCTTGGGCACCAAATACAGAATTCAGTTTTGTCTTGGTCCATTACACTAATAAGTCTTCTGTCATTTCTGATTACTATGAGTGTCCTCAGACACTTGATTTAAACTGAGCAGCCACCTGGCTCTACTTTCTCAGTTCTATCAACAAACCTTGTTCTTATCGTCTTTTTAATTTCCATGGGGCCCTGAACATTATCTAAGTACTCAAGAACTAGACTGTATTTCTCAGACCTAATGACCCTAATATAATTCTCATATTATAAAGTAGTGAGTGCTGAACCCACTCCCGCTCTACAACCCACTTGCAAGCCATTTCTGCTCTGTGGCAGGTTCTGTAGGTCAGAGCTACAACTGGCATACATTTCTAATGTGGAGGCAGCATAGATGAATCCATTATGGATCTTCTGGTCCCTGAGTTACAACCAGTTAACCACACCACACTGTATGGTACATAAGCTACCTTATGGGTGCCAAAATGGTATAGTTGCTACCATCTGTGATGAGAGATTTAACTTACAATGAAATAAAGTCTAAGACAACAGATTCTTTACAGACAAAGACCATAAAATGTTTCAAAAGTTTGATTTAATAGCTAAAGGAACCTAAATTATTGATCAATTTTTATATTATTTTTATCCTAATACAAAAGGAAATCAATCATGTTCATTTTTCTTTTTAAAAAATAAAAAACAGCTTTTCTCTGGCCTATTCTCTGCCCAGCTTTCAAAGTGATTAGTGAGCTAGCCCTGCCTAGCATATCTCTCTTACCACTGTCCTTCACCTAGCACGTCATCCTAGGATCAAACATTACCATACCAAGCACATTCCTGTTTCTTGGCCTTGATCCTATAGCTGCCCTCTTCTGAAACCGCTGACATTCTCACTACCTCTCTTTTAAAGACCAGTTTAAGTCTCACTTCATCTATGAATTATTCTCTGACTCCTTCATTTTTATTGGCCTTTCACTCTTCCAAGTTCCTATACCAATTACAGACTATGTTTAAAATTTAGCACTTAACTATAAACCACTCAATATTAGTATTATCTCCCTGATTAGACTATAAGCTCCTAGAGGACAGGAATCAAGTGAAAATTCTATTGTGTACCTAGCATAGTGCTGAATATAGAGTCAGAATTCAATACCATTCTACAAGTCATTCAAATTGTTTTAGAGCTGAAAGGGACCCTGGAGATCACTTAGTCCTACCCTTCACTTTGTGTATGAGAAATTGCAGCCCACGATTTCTCATTGATCTATCTGAAAATAAATTATCATTATTCATTAATCAATTTGCATTTAGTGTAGCAACTAAATTGTAGTTTCCAGGAGGATTTAGTGAGTACGGGTTGCAAAGAACAGCAGGTATGGCAAACAAATAACATTCTGATATGTGAAACACAGGAAACAAACCTACCTGCAGCTCCAACTGAGCAGGCAGCGTTAGAGGAGAGAAAAATAGTTACATTACCAATTGGACTGGAAGACTTCCCTCCAGTTGGTCATTACCAACCTGGATAGAAAAGATGAAAAATATACAGCCCTACTTTTTAGAATGTGTGAGAGGATAAAAAAAAAAATAGTTCAACTAAGACTGACCTCCTTTTCAAAAGCCACACACACATAGCTTTTGCTTTGACACAAGGAACCTTGTACCAAAAACAATAACCCAACTCATTTAATAATACAGCTACTATTATAGCTAGACTATGCTTATTCATCCACAACTTCACTCCACATGTAGGCTTTAGCTTTTTCCCCTCAAAGAAAAAAAATCTAGTAAGCATTTCTCTGGACTTAAAGAAAAATCAGAATGGCCAAAGCAGAAAAGATAGTAATTGGGCAAGAGAGTGAAATGCAGATTGGAAAATAATGTTGAATGATAGATGGGAAGTTATTAATTCAAAGCTTTTTGACTTTCTGGTCTATATTCATGTACTTTTACATAACCTTTTGAAATAATATACATGGAGCCAGAAGTGTTATATGCTTCCATTATAAGACCTCAAAGGGGTTATTTAGCCTCAGAGAGCTTAGAGCCAGTCAGTCAATGCTATCATATAACTGTAAATGTTTAAATGTATTTTTACATGAAGGAGTGGACTGGACTATTTTTCAAGGTCCCTTCTAGCTTATCAGCTAATAAGAAGACAAATATATATATATATATATATATATATATATATATATATATATATATATATATATATATCAGCTGCACATATCCAAATAAGATCAAAAGAAACATAAGCTAAAATAATCATCCATCTAGAAACTGTAAAGTCTAAAAAGTTATATAAAAAATTTTCTTCCATCTACACATAAAGTACTAATAAAAGTCTTTATACACCCTGCTCCCACAAACAGGGACTTTAAGTAACTGTCTTCTGAATATACTTTGCCAACACAGACACTTATCCCACAAAACCATATTGTTCTCCACATGCATCCCCTGCAGCTCCTAACTCAGACTCAAATGCCATCTGTGAAACAAGAATAAAACACATCTGCCCTAGAAGCCATGGAGGTCCTGCAGCCACTTGGCCTGAAGTCAAGACACAAATCACACAAGTGAGAAACCAACCTACTCCCAGACCTCAAGCTTAACTTTGAGCTATCCCCAAGAGTGTGGGTTGTACTTGCCATGTCAACTTGGACACAGGTCCCTTTGCATTAATGAGTAATGACACTTGCCAGTCTCTCTTGGAAACTGCAGATAACAAATCAGTTACCCAAAATTAACTTAAGAACTATGATTATGCACAGACTAGCCTGGCTTAAATGTAAATAGTCATTTTAATTAAATATACTTATTTCTCAATTTCCAACCTATAAATTTATGGATCCAGAGTGCTATCCTACTTTAACTATACCAGTCCAGGAGCTGCCAAAACTCAAGTTTCTGTGTCTTACTAAATGAATTGACTCTAGGACCAGCCATTCCAGTCTGCCACAGAATACAAAGACATTGAGAAACAGTTAATACTTTCTTCCAAAATAAGGAGATTGAGTGTGTGTGCGATGAGCCAGATGTAAGATTTTGAAGTGGACAGTGAATAGGTTGGAAAACATAGCACCTAAAAATCTGGCTGACTGGAGAAAGGTTAGCACCTAATGAGGGAGGAGCCCTGTTTCCCACTTACTCTGATGCGTTTGGCCCTGCGCATGTCATCAGCTGTCAGAGTGCTTGGGGTCGGCAGGACGCTCTCCTCAAGCTGGGGCTGTAGGTGTAGGCTGTGAGCTTCCGGCTCATGCTCCAGAGAAGATGGGGTTTCCTGTGGCAGCTGAGGGATTGGGAGAGTGTTCTGTTCGGGTTGATCCAGCCCATTCAGAGTAGCTGGTTCAGCCTCATCAAACTGCTCCTTGGGGGAAAAATGTAGCAAGTCCTGAAATTGCAATAACCAGGAATTATTACCTAGATAGAGATTAGCACTAGAAGGATTGCCAGCTAAGGTTTAGAACTGCTGCTTATTTTTTAAATGACAGGCGTCGCAATGCTCAGAAAAAATATTCTCCTTCTGAGAAAGTTGATTAGATAACTATCCACAGAATGTAAAAACTATGAGATATTCCAGATCACTTTAGGATAAAAACACTGTGACAGGACTCTACAGGAACATTATAATTTTAATTATCTAAACTAATTAAATAAAGTCCCCCAATAATATCTCCAGACAATTTCAAATCTTTAGGGCAGCAAAGTTAGGTTTTTACTGTAAGTAATATTTAAAAATACATTTTTTTTTTGCCTTTCTCTAAACATACTTTAATTAACAGGCAGCAAAGCACTGATATGACATGACTATCAACCTCTGAAGGGTATTTGTATTTAAATCCAATAACAGTTCTGTTAAACCTTCTAAGTGAGCATCTAAGAATTAGCCCTTTCTCATCCATCCCAGTACCTGTGTCCCATCATCACACTTTTCCCCATTTTCACTGGTAATTTCCAAGCGGATAAATTTTGGAGGACGCCCTGGCCGTCGACCTGGGCCAAATCGCCTTTTGCCTCTTCCTCTTCCTCTGCCTCTTGTTCTGGGGACAAGAGATTGGGTTATAAACAGTCATAGTTACATAATACTCCATAACAAATATTTCCTTAAGTGATCCTGCTTAGCCCCAAATCTTGATTTCTTCTCACTTTATTAGTTTTCCTGATTGTTTTTTTTTCTAATGGAAACAATCGTTTAGCTAATACACATTTTCTAAATTTCTCATCTGTACTGTCTATATAGCTCAAAGAGATGCCTCAGCAAAAAAAAAAGGAGCTATAAAAATTCAAAACAGTGACACCATTTTGCTATTGAAAAATTCTGAAAGCATGAACACATCTCTGAAGTGATGTGAGAAACACAAACAGGACAGAACACTTAAAGTGTGTTCCTAGAGACAAGATTACATTCTTTCCTCCTCTCCCCTTTCCTTATCATAGCGTCCTTCTAAGAAATGAGGCTTTCTAAGATTCAAAAGAACTTTACATTTTTACTATAAGCTTCTGGAAAGGTCAGAACAAATTTCTAATTCAACAGTTTCATAATATGCCTAATAAATACCAAATAAATTTTATCCCCTTTAATAGATTTCTAACATACAGAAATTCTTTAATAAAAGGGATTCAGAAAATGTCATTAAAACCTCTTTTAGAAGATATATGTGAGATGTGTATAAAATTAATCAAATCATGCTTTAGTCTTCCATTATTCTATTTAACAATGTAACAAAAATTATATCTTTTTCCAGGAAGTTTTAAGATTCTTTGGTATGGAAAATTCTGAACCTAGGCAAATGTAGAGACTACCATAATGAGCCCAATCTAACCATTATCTAACTTCAACACTGCCAACTCATGAACACTTCACCACATACATACCCATTAGATTATTTTGAAATTAAATCCCAGACATCATTTCATCTATAAATATTTCAGTATGTACCCCTAAAACAAAAATTATTTTATATATGTAATATATATATATGTATATGTGTGTATGTATATACACATATATCCCCAATACCATTATCACATCTAAAAAATACTGATAATTGTTCATATTATTCATATTATTAAATCTAGTCAAAGTTCAAATTTTCCTAATTATCTTATATTCCTTTCAACAGTTGACTAATGAACATTTTTGTCTACTACGTGTCATGCACTATACAGGAACTAATGATAGCAAGTTATGTGCAAGAGTTTTCATCGTCAGAAGTCTAGCAGAGGCAGCAGGCATATAAACCAAAATCACAATATAAAAAGTGCTAGAATAAAGCCATGAACAGAGTTTTAGGGATACCCAGGAGGGAGTGATTTAACTCTCATGTGCCCTCCAACCACCTCAGATATTTACTCCTATGGTCATATCCTAGACCTGTCATTTTCAGTCAGTGTAGAACCCCATTATCTCAATTCCAGGCATCACCCACTCTGACATTGTTTCCTAACTTTCTAGCTCACTCCCTCTAACTCCTGAACTCAACAATCCTTCTACCTCACTACCAACTCCAATCCAATCCTCTGTCACCTACTTGCAGTCTTATGGCCTCTTGATATTTTTTCCACACATAAACTCCAAAGTCATTCATTGTCGTTACTCCCTTGTATATGCTCTTGATTTCCATCCCCATTGCTGCTTCATTTCTCTTGCTATGTTGAATGCACTTGGCAAAACCACAAAACTGTGCAACCCAACTCCCTGCCTTTCATGGCTCTTGCAGTGAAAAAGCTGGAAAATGATACATAGCAATGCTAGAGGTCTCACTTTAATTCATGACCACGAACCTCAAGTAAGCTCGTAATGTTGCAATCAATCATACTGTATATCCCTAAAACATTTACAATCCCATTTTCCTAAATGCCACTTCACACCATCTCCTCTCTTTCCAAAGCCTTTAAATTTGGCAACCCATTGGTACTATCCTATTCCAAACCACTCTCATTCTTCTACAAAACTGTTGAAATAGCTTCTAACTGGACTACCTATCTTCACTCCTGCGCCAATATAATCTAAAGTGACGTTTTTATTTTTATTCAGGGTGATGTTTTAAAATATACTTGACATCACCATACTCCCTGATCAAAACCCTCTAAAGACTTCTTATCACACTTAGAATAAAGTCCAAATTTCTTACTGTTACCCATAAGGCCTACCTGATCTGGCTCCTATTTAACCTACCCTATATGATTCTTCCTCATCTATCTTTTTCATGTAGTAGAATTAAACATACGATTTAGTTTGATGAAGGAATTCTATTACTGAAAAAAAGTCTTATAGTCAGAGATACAGATTATTTCAAAGATGTATGCTATCTCAAAAATTCATATTTCATAATCTCTGTTAAGGAACGATTTAACTAAGGTGAAAAAATCTCCTGTTGCTGGGTATTGGTTATGCTGGAAGAAAGACAAACAGTTAATGAGGACCAGGATGGGGGTGAGAGGAGGAAATGACAGATAAAAATCTTCCCTCAGCAGTCTACTGGTTACTTCTCTATATACACAAACACTCATTAGTTTACAGACATTACGAAAATGACTCTGGACCTTTAAAAATTAAATTTGTGAAATCTTCTCCATAATTATACCTGCTAAACACATCCAGTTTCTCATCGTGAGAATTGAGATGCTGCTGCAACTGCTCTGAGCTTATAAATCGGCGATTACATTCATAGCAGGGCCAATTCTTCTCTTGCTCTCGAAGAACTGTAGTCACAGGAGAGAAATCACAAAGGCTGATGATTAATAACTGTATTGGTTTAATAAAACTCAAATGCCCAGTATCCTCACTATTCCCATCTCACTGAAGCCCAGACTCCATAAACATACATTGCCTGCTATTTGCATTACTGTTCTAAAATCAAAGGCTACAGTTAGACATAGAGTAGTTCTTAGTATCTTATTTTCTGATATATTCATGTAAAACATCAAAAGAACAAACACTGTCATGTTACCCTCTCCACCCACCAATACACACACACACACACACACACACACACACACACACACACGTACACACACAACCTCACCACACTGGAAAAAAAGAAAATGCTACAATGGAAATCTATATTCAGAAGACCTAGTGATTCAGATGCAAGCTTCATAATCTGAGGGTATATTTCATCACAAATAACTTGAAAATCAATGTCCAAAATAATCACTTTGGTAAAATGTTCAGAAGTATTTATTAAAGCTGATTATATGCATACCCTATGACCCAGCAATTCCACCCCTAGATGTTTACCCAACAGAAATACACATATATGTTCACTGAAAGACATGTATAAGAGTGTTCACAATTAGCCATCTTCAACCCTGATTACAGGAGTGAAGCTTTGAGCCAGGTGATATGAGACAGGGAGGGGAATAGGAGCTGGAGAGTAAGCTTAATCACAGGGTCAATGATTCAATCAATCATGCGTATGTAATGGTACCTCAGTAAATTTCTGGATACTGAAGCTCAGGTGAGCCTCCCTGGTTGATAATCATACATCAATGTGCCAGGGAGGTGAAATGACTCAAGGACATGAAAGCTTCACATTTGGGACACTCCCCTCCCCTCACCAAACCTCATACTGTGTCTCTTCATTTCATTGGTTCTGGTGTATAAGCATAAATAGAGAACTTTTCTGAGTTCTGTGAACCATTCCAGTAAATTATCAAACTTAAGGGGATAGTGGGAACTCCCTAAATTGTAGCTAGTTGGTCAGAAGTGCAGATGACATGGGAACCCCAGGACTTGGAGGTACGTGAGGTGAAGAGAGTCTTGTGGAAGACTCTGACCTTCACCTGTGAAATGTGACCTAACTCGAGATAGTTAGTGTCAGAATTACATTGTACAACCCAGACTTCCATCAGATAAATGAATTGTGGTACATTCATACAACAGAATACCAAATGGCAACGAGAATGAACAAATTATAAAAATACTCAACAATATGGATGCATCTCACTAACATAATGTTGAGTACAAAGTTCCCACACACCAGTGTACATATTCTATTTATATAAAGTTCAGTCTCAAGCATATTGCATCTGTAGTATGGAAGTCAAGAGAGTCATTACTCTTGGGAGTGAGGAGGAATTGAAAGAAAGCACAAGAGGACTTCCAGAGTTCCAGTCATGTTCCATTTTTTGACCTGGGTACAGGTTACACAGGTTCTGTTCACTTTGTGAAAATTCATCAGGCTATATACTTATTATGATTTGTGTACTTTTCTGTATGGAGATTATGCTTCGGTAATATTGACATTAAAAACGAAGTCAACATCTGCCTTGTTTTGTTCTCAGAGATGGTTAAGTCTAGGTCATCCTCTGATCTAAGTTCTAATTTAGTATTTGGAGGTTTTCATTATGTTAAATACTATTTTCCAGCACCTATGAAAGAAATGTAAATATGTCATTTGATCTTAGAATTAAACAAGGATGCTTAACTCTAAAAAACCTACTAAAATATCTTCTTAAATATATCAAAATAAAAAAATTAGACTGCATAAAGATGTAATATATACAACTTAGAAATCATATATAAAATATAAAAAAGTACAACCACCTTTCCTTTCTTCCTCAGAAATGTCATGAATTTTCTGATTCACAAACTCAGCATAGGATGCAGCATACCACACCTGCAAGAATCAAGTACATCATCAAGAACTAAAGGACATCAGGAGGTGTTCTTTGTATGCTTAAATTTTTACATCTTTCTTCTGCTTACATAAAACAATTCAGGCTTTTCCACAGCCCATGAAAAACAAACCAACAACACAAAAATCACACTGTGAGCCTTTAACACCAGTCTGCAGAAGTTCATTTGCCAAGACACACTGCATGTTTTTCCTATTTAAAAATTTGTTTTGTTATTAGAACAACTTCACAGGAGATAATATTAATAGTCTCTTCATCTAAATAAAACATAGCCTCTCCTGATTTTTTTTATCTTTATTTAAACACAGGTTTTTACACAGCTATAATCATAATGGCTTCCATCCTTAATGAGTCACCAAAGGGCTCCTCCTAGGATCACCAGTGACTGTTTCAAATGCTACCACGCCCTCCTCAGTCTCTTCCTCCCTCTTACCCCACTGGCTACTTTTGCTCAGTCCCCCTGTCTGGCTCGTCTTCCTCTCTCTGACTTCTAAATATTGATGTTCCTCAAAGCTTAGTCCAAGTCTAGGACCTCCTTATTTTTCCCTAAGGTGATTACATCTGTTTCCAACCAACTCTGTACTAATGATTACCAAATCAGTATCACCATCGCAGACCCTACCTCTCTATTCCTTCCACATATTCTATTGCCTACCTAATATCGTGGATGTTTCACAAGCAGCTTGAATTTAACATGTCCAGAACTGAATTCTAGATGCTTCTGTACTCACACACTCCCACCCTTGCCTATCTTCGCCATCTCAGTAAATATCCTACCTTCCACCCAATTGCTCAGACCTGAAACCTAAAAGCTATCTTGGGTTTCTCAATTTTCTTTAACAAAAGCTGTTGATTGCTCAGGTGTCCTCCATCTCTGTTTCCCCCACCCAGATGTATGCCAAGGTGAGCTCTTGCCTGGTCTTCTAATGAGCCTCCTCTTTTCTACTCTTGCTCCCTCCAATCCATTTTCCACACAGAAGCCAAAGTGGTCTTCTTAAAACACCATCAGATTCCACCATTCTCATGCTTAAAAGTCAACAACAGCTTCTCGTTTCATAATAAACTTGAAATGCTTAGAGATAATCTCCTAAGGGCTTCATGATCTGCTCTATCTTGCTAAGCAACCTCAGCTATCATTATTCTTCCTTCTCCATCATTCACCCAAGAGAGCCTGCTGTCAGTTCTTCAAACATGCCAACTTCTTTTCCACCTCGACCTTTGCCCTTGCTGTTTCACCACCAGGAATGTTGGGTTCTTCCTCTTCACCTCTCCACTAACCCTTCTACACTGCTGACCCTTTCTCATTCCAGTCCTCAGCCTAGTTGTCAACTCTTCAGCAAGGCCTTCCCTAACCTGTTTATTTATTATTTTGGTCATTTATTATACTGAACTGTTGTATTCTTATTTCATTGTTTCTGTCTTTACCTCTATAGTTCTATCTACTACTTTAAAAGAGAAAATAATCTCCCCTCCACAGTTAAAAAGAATTCACTTCAGTTTTACCTTGTTAAGAACTTACTGGAATTAATGGTGGGAGACATAAATCTCCTTTTACATATTATCTTTGAGGCTTATGGGTTACCTAGTTGATGATTTCAAAGACACAGGTTTTGTAAAGCTTTTGAACAAAGTGTTGATTCTCCACCTAGAAAGGTATCTATTCTCACTGTGACCACAGTGAGGCACTATGCAACTCAGTGTTCTTGGACTGATAAAATCATTTATCGCCTATTTTTCATTTATTTAGGGAAGCTATAGAGTATGTTGCCCCCCTCTTTGGCATGTTCCTAACATAGGTTTCTTTAACAACAACAACTTCACTGCAGAATTTTCATTATATCATTAAGAGTTAATATTTACACAAATTCCAACAGAGAGTTATTCTCTAAAAATACGTTTCTGAAATCAGAAGTCTGTACATAGAATTCTTTGGGCAAAATAAATTATTTAGATAAAGAAAAGAAATCTTGCCCATACATCTGAATTTCATTTTACAAGAACTGTTTCCCAACTATTTCTTTACTTTCAAGTTTATAGATCATGTTAAGTGACCCCGTCTTTAAACACTCCATCACAAATAACTGTCTGCTCCCCAAAACAACTATTCATTACACATGGGCCTAATGTATTCACATAGGTCTTTGATAGGCCCAAAAGTCATACTTTTTCATTCTGTTTTACTTATGGATTATAATGAGTACATAGCAGGTATTCAATAAGTAAGTAAATTATTACAAGGAAAGGATCATTTTTATAATAATACCACTTCAGGGGAAAAGAG
Source organism: Cynopterus sphinx (assembly GCA_030015415.1). Taxonomy (NCBI): domain Eukaryota; kingdom Metazoa; phylum Chordata; class Mammalia; order Chiroptera; family Pteropodidae; genus Cynopterus; species Cynopterus sphinx. Next base: position 33,528,681 of record CM057390.1, on the reverse strand, counting down.
GTAGGAAAAGCATTAAACAATCATGATTCCTAACAGAGGACCCGCTGACCCAGCTCTGTACCTTAAGTTCCTGCTTGGGCTCTACATTCTTTATTGTTGTGTAATACACATGGTGGCCATACTGGTAAGCCACCAGGTTCTGCTCCAGGTGGTTCTCGGCTGGACGTACAAACATCATCCAGTTACAAAGCGTCTCATCAGACAACTCAAACCAGAGGTCTTCATGCAAATCCCTGTCTTTTCTGTCCCCTTTATCAAGGGAAACCTGCAACCAAAAAGAGAATTAAAAGCCACACCAAAAATTTAAATAAATAAAACCTTTAATATGATATGCAGTAATGTCATAATATTCAAATTATTAATCTGTAAATTACCGATATATCCTGATTCTTCCCTTTGAATAGAACTGGAATTGCATCTTGCCAAATGTAAAAGAGAAAGGATACTTTCCAAAGACCTACCTATAAAAGAATTAACTGGCAGAATCTAAAAGTTAATGGTCTGATTGTATAGCTTCAGTTGATGTTTCATCATTAACTAATACATCAAAAAATGTTACAAGCCAGAAAAACAAGCAAAATACTCTCTAGTTCATTATAACTTGCTTCCTTTTGGGATTCAATTGCATTTACTTGTAATGCAAAGCCTAGTGACAGGTATTTCTCTTAACAAAGTAATACTCCTTTTTTCTTTTTTTTTTTTCAGTTACAGTTGACCTTTAATATCATACTAGTTTCAGGTATATAGAATAGTGGTTAGAGATATATATATAACTTACTACAGAGTAATATTCTTTCTTGGAGATCTTGAGGATTCACCAAAGAACACCTCCCCATGACAGCAGCTAATTTCTCAAAACACTCATCCCAAATATTCTCCCTTCCCACTGCCCTTTCTTGGTTCTCCAGAGTAAGCTCTCCAAGAGGCAGATTGCAAGGGGTTGAAGAGAAGCAAGAGCATCAAATGTGAAAAATAGAGATTAGTATAAATATACTTTAACTTACAGTGAACTATTCTTTAACAAAAGATTCAACAGGTCAGACCTGTTTCAAAAATTCAAAAATGTTTTTCATGAAAACATTATTGGCCCTTAGATTACATTAGTCTACATAATTCTCTGTATTCCAGTTAGTTTAGGGGGGAAAAAAAATTTAAAACCCCTGTCATGGTCTGAATTGTGCCCCCTCCCCAAAAATTCATATGCTGAAACCCTAACCCCTCGTTAGCTCAGAATGTGATTGTATATGAAGACAGGACTTTTAAAGAGGTGACAAAGTTTAAATGAAGGCATTAAAGTGGCTCCTAATTCAATGTGACTGGTGTCCTTTTAGAAGTGATTAGGACACAGGGAGACAGGGGCATGCTTGCAGAGGGACGACTATGTGGTGTAGGGGCAGCAAGATGGCAGCCATCTACAAGCCAAGCAGACAGGCCTCAGAGGAAACAACCCTGCTAAAACCTTGATCTTGGCCGTCTAACCTCCAGAACTGAGAGAAAATAAATTTCTGTCATTGAAGCCACACATCTCTGGTATTTTGTTATGGCAGCTCTAGCATACTAAAACAGCCCCTAAGAACATACCTTTCAGAGTTAGTGATATAATTCCTTAGCAAACAACTGCTATGAAATTGAATTAGGAGACTAAATGAGAAAATGTGTGCCTTTTAAAAAATAATAAGAACAAGAGTGAACTACAATAAAGCATAAATTACCTTCAGGTGAATATAACTGTCTTTCAGCTCAGACTCCGTGACAAGGGGTCCCTCCACGGGGCCAAACTGAGTGCGCTTGGGAATGCGCCTTTTGGAGAACACACCTCCAAGGAACCGGTCGATGTAGAGGACCAGAGGAAGGCTGGCTCTTGCTCTGGTGAGCACAGGCCGGTTGGGGATGGGGTGCAAGGGGCCATGCTTTGGGCACACCGAAGAGTGTGCGTTGTTACACTCCTCACACCCTGCAAAAAAAAAAAGAAAAGAAAATCTGGAAGTAGAATCCTTCAACATGACTCTATCTCAAGTAAAAAGTGCTAACCTGAAAATCCCCCTAATCTGTTTTCAGGCCAAAATTCAATTGACTCCTGCAATTAGAGTACCCATTCAATTGTAATATATTAGCTTTCATAGACCAATAAAATCTTCTACTTTTCCTCTAAAATCAAGCAGAATTACCTTATGCCTGCCAAAAAATAATATGCAGGCTGTGACTTATTCCTCTACTGGATAATTCAATAGCAGCCACTAAATTTATAAATCAATTATAACATGTCTGAAAAAAGAAAAGCTTATTAGGCTAAAGTTATAAAATCTGATGAGATGAAAGAAGTGAAGTTTATAGTATGTAAATTACATCTTTAAAAAGCTGTTAAAAAAAAAACCCTGACAATACTGTTTAATCATTTTTTTTTCTAAAGGAAATTATAGAAGCCTCATTTGTCTGGGCATGTTTGAGAGTTCAATGCATATTGTGTGAGGACGATGCTAAAATGAATGGATTTAGCAACTCAGCACTCATGCACTGGGATGACACAATTAGCCCAGCCCTAACGGGACATGCAGTTTCAGCTCATCTCCAAGTGATCAGTTTGCACTAAGCATCCACACTCATTCAGTCTTTCCCCGTAGCACACATCTGTTAGCTAACTGCCAGATGTGGACCACTAAAGATCATACTTAGGACTCTTAAGAAATTTAATTAACCAATCATATTTTACCCAACTATGGCTGTGTCATTAAGAAATGGTTATTTTCCATTTCTTCATTCTCCAATAGGGGAGAACTACTTGTATTAATGTTTATAAGAAAAAGTGACCTTATGTGTATTTGAATAGGGAGCAACTTTAAAATGTGTGAATTCAAGGAAAAACAAAAAGAGAAAGTTTTCTATTGGAAATAGAAATGAGCACTGGCCCCATGCAAATGGAAGATCCCAAGAGAAATATGGTATACCACAACGCTCTGAATAGCCTGGCTCACTCAAATAAATGAGACAAGAACTTTGTCATAGAAGCATGAAAATCTATGGGAAGAAGCAATGATTTGGTAGGTAGAAGCAGGATCACCTTCACCCACTGGCAAGCAATAAAGAGAGGCAGTAACTGTGATGGTGAAGCATGGGCACACTGGAGCAAGACCACTTGAGTTTGAATCCTGACCCTTGCAACAAACAAGCATGACCTTGGGAAAGCTACCTACCTCATAAGACTGTGGAAAGCATGAAACAAATCAGAAAATGTAAAACACTAGTGCCTGCAAGAGAGGCAAAAGCAGCAAAGCAAATGTATTAAAGCTGAAATGGCTGAATATTCCAGAACTGGACAAATTTATCATAGCGGTTTGGGAGCCCAAGCTCTGGTATCGGGAGGATGTAGGCTCTATGCCTGAGCCACTGCTCACCCCTACATTGCACTGAGCAGGCTGCCTAGCATCTCCTGAGCTTCAGTTCATTCAACAGTAAAATCAGAAGTCTCAAGGCACCGCCTGCCTCCCTCACTCACTGTTGCGAAATGGAGTGAGGTGAGGTCCACAGAGCAGGGAGCAGTGTCCACACACAGGAGGCCCACTCACAGGAACCAGCGGTACTTACACAAGTCATGTGGGTCAAAGGGCCGAGGCGGATCTGGTCCCCAGTCATCCAGGTCTGTGTCTTCACCATCTTCCTCCTCATCTTCCTCTGTGTCCTCATCCTCATCCTCATCTTCTTCCTCTTTGGCCTCTAGTCTGCCCATAGGGTTCTGAAGAGTGGCCAAAGGATCTGAGCCATCCACACTCTCAATTGAAGGTAACACCTGATTATGCACCGGTAATGAGGCCTGGACAAAGTTGCACCATAAAGTCAGCATGTATTCGCTTTTAGTTAGCTAGTACACAGGCACACACATCAAATATAAGGTTGTGGTAGCAGATATTCTCCACACTAGCTCCCTTCAAGGCCCTAGAGAAATGATTTCCATCATTAAGCTATAACGAGGAGTTTGCCTTCATTTCTCCTGTTTCTGCCCACATCTGAGCAGTCTGATGAGAAATCCTGGGTGTTTCCTCTTTTGGCGCCGGCAGGAGATTCAAACCCCAAGAGCACCTGATTATTTGCTTAGGAGTCCTCATGCTGACCCCACCCCTTCGCCTCAACAAAACAGTCTCCTTTGCTCATTCAATCCATTTCAAACCTGCTGAGAGCCTTGCCCTTTCTCCCTAGAGTCTTCAAATATATAAGCAACAAACCTTTTCATACTCTCTTGGCAAATGCATGTTATCATCGATCTCAAAATCTGAACTCAATTTTAGGTGGGTGTCCCTCCTGCCTTTCCGGGGAGACCACAGCATAGTATAGACAATGATTTGACCTATCTTCAACCTCTCCACTTTAAAACTAAACACTAGTACAATACATAGTTGGTAAAGTTCAATGGCCAACAGCTCTCCTCTTCAGAGAAGCTTAGGTGTTCAGGTAAGAATGAAAGAGATGCCTATTTGCTTCATTTATCCTGAAGTGAGTCTTTTGCAAATAAAGTTTTGGTCATGTATTGGGTTAATGCCACTTTACCGAATACTCTGGTAGAAAATAAATGGTACCCTAAAGAATTCTCTCACCACCTAAATAAATGTCATAGGTTTATATACTACCCCAGATTCCTTTTATCCAAACTTATTGCTCCTGCCCAATTAGCACCATATTCAAGTCATGTCCCTTGCACTTTAAAATGCTTACTCCCTTTTTCATTATCTCTCCATATGTTGTTTTCCTCACCTAGAATGCTCTTCCCAAACCAATCTTCTAAACTCAATATTATGTTCCAGTCTCTTCATGAATCTCCAACTGCTCTAGCCATCCCTGACTTTTCTCTGCCTGATCTCCTGTGGTACTTGAAGTTATAGAATCATGCTCTTCAACGTCATTCAGCCTCTGCTTCCACATTTTATCACTCCACAGGGCGGCTCAAATCATTTCAGAATAGTTCAACGGTGCTTTCTGTGAAGTCAAGATCTCCTGGCATGCATCTTCCATGCATTTGCTGGGGCCTATGACTTGCCTCTCAAGCTAGATAGAATAAGTTTAACCCTTCTGCTACATAAAGACAGTTCTTCAAATATTTCAAGACCAAAACCCTTAATTCATTCAATCCTTTCTCACATGGCCAAACATCCAGATTCCTCATCATCCTCTTGTCTTCATCTGCTCCTCAGTGGAGTCCATATCTTTATGAATACAGCATCAACTTGCATTACCACTTATGATGGCCACTTTTCTGCTGCTGAGCCATTTTGAATTTGCAGATAACTAAAATCCCAGAGTGCTTTTTCCCTCTCATAGTATGCTATTAAACCATTTTTTTTCCTCCTCAGAACTTAAATAGCTGATTTTTAATTAAATGGGGGAGGGGGGCTTGCATTGATCTCCAGTAAATTTCATTTTATTGCTTTCTCTGTTCTTCCAGTCTGCCAAGATCTTTTAGAATCTTGATGCTGACATCTCACACATCAGCAATCCCTCGTAGATTTGTATCCATTGTCAAACACCTACTTTTAGTACGCATTTTCATGTGAGTATATCTTCCCCCTTCCTGCACCTCAGAGGAGCACAGCATAGGCTTTGGAGTCAGACAGATTTGGATTAAAATCCTGGCCTCACCACTTAGCAAGTTAATAAATTTCTCTGAACCTCAGTTTCCTTATCTGTAAAACAGACATAGCAACAAACTTATACCTCATATGTTGTTATGATGACTAAATGAAACAATGAGTATATGAGGCCAGTAGTAGAGTACCTGGCATTTAGTAAGTGCTTAATATTAATAGTAATAGGTTATTATTATCATAACTTCTATATGGATGGAGATGACATCATATATTTCTCCCTACCTTAAAAGACTGCTGAGCATTAGGTATCCAATGAAGATTAGTTTGTGAAAATATATTTGACCCTTTGGGAAATGACATAAATCCCTTTAGGCAGCTAAAGGAACTCTGCTGCTATTCATAGAAACATCTTTTTTCAGCTGGACATCTAAATCTGAGAAATTCTTAAAACTCTATAATGAAACAGTATTGTGTGTGTTTACAGAGCTTGATTGCTATGCCAGTTTAAGATTATTGCCCAACATTTGAAATACTCAGGCTTCGAAAAGCAGATAAAGTCAGTTACCTCAAATAGCTTATGCATGTTTTAACATGCATTCATTTAAGCTGAGGGCCCAGACTTTTACATGACATTCCATCTCTGTGGCTTAGGGCCTTTTAGAAGCTTTTTAAGTGGGAGGACAAAATTTTTGGAGCTGCATCTGCTTCAGTTTCAATAAAAACAGAATAAAATGCCCCCTGAGGTGAGGACTCAACAAGAAAAAGGGCAGGGGACTATCTGGCAATAAAATTGTGTTGCTACCTCCTTCTGTATCCTCTCCTGATCCTGCAATGAGGCTACATTGTTCTCACTTGTTATCTCAGAGCACAGTTTCAGTATCACCCTTTATTCAAAGCACTTAAATTTTATGCCAGTGTCACACTGAACAAACCAAAGTATATATCTACCTCTTGTCCTCATAAATTCTTTATCTCTTTGCAGAGCCAACCTCAAAGAATGAATTCAGCAATTCAGAGTTATTCCAGTAAAGGTGACATATATTTTTTTCCCAACAGATGCTGCTAGAAAGACTGTGGTTAGGCAAGGTTACTGCTGGCTTCTCACCATGGCTGAGAAAGTTGACATTAAAATAGTACCAACAACCTTCTCCTCCCCAGTGCTGGAAGTCTCCTAAAAGACTATGGCAAAGAAAAGGCTTGAACACTTCAGCGTATCAGAAAAGACTGATTTAAAGCAGAGGTTGAACACATACCAGAATCGTGTAAATGCTGTTGAAAAGGGATGAAAGGGGTTGATGACAATCATTTCTAGGTAAGAACTGTATATTTCTAGATAGCATAGACCTTACTTAACATACAGTAGGCACAAATACAAATTTGTTTAATAACTCAAATTCAACTTAAATTTACTGAGAGCTAAGCGTATTTTTAAATTCCTTTGAGGCCAGGTAACATTACCACACAGCTCCTAAGTGGCAGATATAAAATCCAAGTTCTGACTCTGCCCTGCTTTTTCCACTACATCACAATGGCCTCTGTGGGAGTTAAGCCTATTTAAGGAGGGCAGCAGAGTAGATAAACATCATACACACCTTGAATGCCAGAGCCACAAGGTACCCACACCTGCCCCAGAGACAAGAGCCAGGAAATATGGTGGTGAGCAATGTGTGCCAATTATACTTAGAGGAAAAGACTATGAAACAAAAATATTTTAATCCTGTGCATTTTGTCATGCACAATAAAACACAGTAGGAGGAAAAGGAATTTGTTAAATTTATGATACACTTTCTCCTTCCCACTTATTATCACTCTCTATAATTATTTCTGCAACTACATAATGCAGAATACATTTCAGGATACAATTTATCCGGAGAAGTGAAATATGAAGCTATACTGGACAGAAGCAAACACAACAGAATGCTCTGGAGTCCTACTGAGACCAATTATCAGTGCAGCACATTTTCTTCTCAGTGTGTGGGGAGTCACACATGTTCATTTTCAGAAACAAAGAGAAGACTGTGTTTCTAGGTCTGGAGAGTACCAGTGCCTTTCTTAAGGATAACGGAATGCATATATGAAAAAGGCTTCAAGTGAATTTTGCTGCTACTAAAAACAATTGAAAATAGAAACCTTTTTGCTAAGAGAGAGAGGAGGAAAAGAAGGCATTTATCATTTGTGTTAAACCCACATTGCAACTTTCTATCCAAAATCTATCCAGTCACAGAATAAGCTGACTATTACTGAGGTGTTATAGCCAGAAATAAAAACCGTGCTGGTTGAAAGGAAACTGCAGTAAAGAAAGATGCTAAGCCAATAATTAGACTGCCTTGTAATGTCAAGGTTCATAGAACTATCTGAGTACAACTTTCCTTTTATACAGAACGTAAAACAAACATTGTTTCTGGAGATCGGAGAAAATAAGGGCCCTTTGGGGTGTAAATGGCAACAAAGCTTCTAATTCAAACTATGCTTTAATATTAAAACAACAGAATACCATTTTGCATATCAGACTGGCAAAGTTTTTAAAGAATGCAAATACCCAGTGTGGCAAGGGAAATGGGCATTCTCATGTTGTTGGTGGAAATGTAAATTTTTTCAGCTTCTTAAAAGCAATTTAGAAGTTTTACTAAGATAACTTTCCCATTTATGATAACAAGCTTCAAACATATATCAAATAGAATAGTATAATAAACCTCACGGACCCATCACTCAGTTTTTGCAATTATCAACTCATGGCCAACCTTATTTCAACTATTCATTCACCCACCCACTTTCCCCCGTCACTAGATTATTTTGAAACAAAACTAAGACATCATTACAGATATCATCTATAAATAGTTCAGTAGATATCTTCTTTTCTAAAAAAAGACTTTTATATATTACATACCCCGAAATTAATCTTTTCTTAATATCATCAAACGACCAGTTAGTGTTAGGATTTCCCAGAAACCTCATAATTTTTTTAATAATTGGCTTATTCAAATCAGGATCCAGACAAGGTCCCCATACGTCATTTGACTGATATGTTTCTGAAGTCTCTTTTAATCTGTAAATTTCCATTCCTATTCTTTTCCTTCACAATTTACATGTGAAAGAAACTAGGCCATTTGTCCTACAGTTTTCGACAGTCTGGATTTTGCTGACTGCATTCTTGTGTGTCTTTTAACTTGTTCCGTTTTGTCTACCATGCTTCCTATAAACTCATAGTGGAATCCAGAGACTCGAGATTCAGGTTCATTCTTTTGGTTGGACTATTTCATATATGGTGAAATGCAATAGGAGGTATACAACACCAGTAGGACTAAAATGAATGGTTCTCTATTTTTCATGATATTAACAATGTTCAAAGGACAAATTCATCAATCCATTATAAGATGCCTCATCAGCTTTTTCTTGATGGTTTCAGACTATTGTTGATGATTATTGCCTAGATCCACATTTCATTAGAAGATGAAAAGTGGTGATATTTTAAGCCAGTCATCCTCTCTTTATTTATTAGTTGTAATGCTTCTATAAAGTAATTGTTTACCTAAGTACATTCAAGGATAAAGGCTGCATTCTTTCCCATCATTTACCAGTTTCCTGAATAGTGTGGTGGTCCCCTAGCATCTTCAAAAAGCGACCAATGAGTTCTTTCTTTTAATATCAGTATGAGTCTGTGGATTTTAAATAGATTTAATGTATTTGAATACATTGGTTATTTGGTTATTTTCCTTTTTTTACAGGTCAAACTGTCCCATTTTGGCCCATTCAAGTTAGATCATCAGTTCTTTCCACAAGACCCCAGAACAGAAGTTTTTACTAGCTTCCTTATATTCTGATAAGACAAGATGTTTTAGGCACATCTTGTATATTTCCTACCTGGAGCTGGAATCTGCCATTTCTCTACGTAGCCCTGATCCTTTTCCTGGAAAACTGTATTTAGAGACCACATCAGCTCATTGCTGCTGGATGAATGACTGTATCTAAACCTTTCTAGTGGCCAAAACATGTTTTTTCAAGAGAAAACATATCATGAATTTGTACTGATATTCTAATTCAAATTAAGGATTCTGGGTTTTTATTTAATTTGTTTAATTTTTATATTTGTATCTTTTTTCACTTTCACAAAAAAAAAATCATCATTCTTAAATAATTTTAAGTGTTAATACCATTAGTTTCTATCATGTCTCTTTAGGGAATTTATTATAAGAAAACCATCTAATATGATATCTATGACAGTATTATTAGTAGTAGGAAAAATAGGAAATAATCTACATATAAAACAATAGAAAGAGAATGTAGAAAACTGTATATCCCTATACTAGAATACTATATAGTCAATAAAAATGATACAAAAAATATAGATTTTCAGGATGCTATTAAAATGAAAAAGAAAAATATCAAAATGAAAGCTTTCTTCTGTTTTAAGTGAGATAAAACTGACATAACATCATATTAGTTTCAGATATACAACATAATTATTTGATATTTGTAGAAAGCTACTTTAAAAGAAAAATAAATCAAATACTCTGGTTGAAAATACAAGGACTATTGACTAAATATGTAAAACCCCAAACAAAATATTAGCAAGTAGAGTTTATTCTAGAATGCAAGTCTGACTCGATCTTTAAATATCAATTAATATAAGTCACCAAATTAACAGAAAATAGGAGAAAAATCTCAACAGATTCAGAAAACGCACTAAATAAAACTCAATGTCCATGAATAATGATAAACATCAATTAATAATAAATGTACATTAAGAACTAAAAATAAAGATAACTTTCTTAATCTAAAAAAGGGTATTCTTTTTATAAAAATTCTGCACTATTATTCTTAATAGTGAAAGTTTTTCCTCTGAGCAGGAAGGAGAAAAGAAAACCTACTAACATCACTTCTATTCAATAATATATTAGAGATATTAGCCAGCAGACAAAAAAGAGAACAGAAAAAGAAAAAAAGAAAAGATACAAGGATTCAGAAGGATTGGAAAGAAATAAATTATCAATATTCACAGACAATGTGAGTATCAGAAAATCAAAAATGTAAGTTAGATAATGAAAAATAATTATACTATTTATAATACTATCAAAATACACCAAATATCCAGAAATAAATCTACTGAAAGATTTGTAAGACCTCTACCCACAAGACAATTTTTTAACTTTTATTTTAAACTCAAGGATATTTCGTGTTCACAGAATGGAAGACACAATATTATAAGGATGTCAATTCTTTATACACTGATGCATAGCTATAATGAAATCCTAATGAAAATCCTGCAAAATTTTTATAGAAACATCCAGGTTGATTCTGAAATGTACATAGAATAGCAACAGGCAAAGATATTCTCAAAGAAGATCAAAGTGGAGGAAGGATCACAGTCCTGGATATACTGTAATTAATATTTCATAAAACTGAATACTATATAGCAATAAATACTGAAGGGAAAAAACTCCACAGCTTCATCCAACAATACTAACTAATCTCCCAAACATAATAATAAACAAAGGAAGTCAGACAAAAAGGAAATAATACTAAGTATGCCATTTATTTAAGTTCAAAACCATGGGAAACTAATGTATGGTGTTAACAGGCAGGAGAGTACCTTTGAGGGGAAGGGAAGGAAAAGTGATTAGGAAGGAGCATGAAAATGACTTTTAGGAGCTAGTAATGTCTATTGTTGAATCTGAGTTTTGGTTATAGGGTATGTTCACTTCTTGATATATCATTGTACTATATGCTTACAATTTTTTTGCATGTTTATAAATACACACATATATATATACATACATGCATGCATACATATATATGTTATAATTTATTTAAAAAGTAAATTTAAAAACACCATAAGGAAATATGGTAAACATAAAGGAAATTACACAAATAACATGGAAAAGAACAGATGTAAAAATGATTATTGAAAATATGTTAGATGTGGAATGCAAAGAAGAGTCAATATACTCATGACTGATGTTCCTAAAAAAGGGAACATATCAAGTGAAATTGAACAAACTTTCAAAGTTTCAAGAGAGAAAATTTTTCTAAAACAAAGTCTTAACCTATATCTTAACCTATACATCAAAAGGACACACCCTGTCCTAGGAAATTCTGATTCATATGCTGGTTAAGACATCTGACTTCAAAGAAAAGTTCAAGAACAAAGATAGAATCAAACAGGCATTAAGACAGAAAAAAAATGAGGCAAATATTCAAAATTAGAGTCCAGATTTCTACAAATTAAATGCCAATAGAGATTGGAACAAAATTCTAAATAACTCTGATTACTGAACAGAACATAAATATATTAGTTACAAAAATAATGCAACAAAACAGTGGAAAGGGAGGAGGGACGAAGTGTCGATGAGCTGACATCAACATCATCACAGCAGGAGCCAAGAACAGACATAGACTGAAGCTCAAGTGCAATTTAGGAAAACAAAATGAATCTAAACTCTTCCAGTTTCACATAATTTCTTTTTCTTTCGCTAAACCCAAGTAAATTTAAGTTTAAAGTAGTCAGATGAATAATAGCATTTGGGACACAGTGCCATTTCCCCTGCTTATTTATCTTTGTATGTCTAGAATAATAATAGCTACCAACTTTTCAGTTAATGAGGACGTGTCTGGGCAGAATTTGTTTATTTGTTTGTTTATTTATTTGGTTTTTTTTAAATGTACTTCTTTTTTTGTATTGCTTCAACTTTTTGTTTAAAAAAAGTCATTGCTCCAAAAATGAATAATGAATTAGTCATCTATGAAAGATAGATAATTCATTTTATTTTTTCCTGCCAACTTGTACAAACTAATCAAATTTACACATTGCTTCCTTGATTGAATCAATAAATAGTCACAGAACTGGACATGGCTTGCTTCATCAAAAATATACATAATTGTTACAAAATTATGAAAATAAAAATAACTGCTACAGACTGAATGTTTGTGTCTCCCCAAAATTTATATGTTGAAACGGAATCCTCAGTGTGATGGTATTGGGGTAGCCTCTGAGAGGTGAGTAGGTCATAAAGTGGAGCCCTTATGAAAGGGAATACTGCCCTTACAAGAGACCCCAGAGAGCTCCCTCATTCTTTCAGCCACATGAGGACACAGTGAGAATATGGCTGTATATGAACCAGAAAGTGGGCCCTCAACAGACACCGAATCTGCTGATGCACTGACCTTGGATATCCCAGCCTCCAGAATGGTGAGAAATAAATCTCTGTTGTTATAAGCCACCTAGTATATGGCATTCTGTTGTTAACAGCCTAAATAGATTAAGACAAATTTTCATGCACGTTCACAGACTCCATAAAATTGTAGATCACTGACAATCAGGGTTAAATTTAACCATAATTCATATGATAAAGACTTGTAAGAATTCTCTCTACATTTCATAATTAATATTAACACAACTACTATTCTATTTTCAAATTTTAAAATGTAAGTATCCAAATCACCTATAAAAAAGTTAGAAAACAGAAAGTGCTCACTACTTGTGAATTTAGTGGAAAACCACTCAGGACACTCAGTGATATAGCTAAATAAGTCACACTAGCCAACATGAAAATAAAACTATTTGGACTCATACTCCCTTTAAAGTAAGACTGACAATACCTAAGTCCTGTTCCTTCCTTATTATTTTTACAACCTGGAGGAAAATAAACAGAAATCCCTCAAAATCAAAAAAGAATCTCATTTTTTCAGAAGCTAGAATGAGAAAGATTACCATCAAATTTAATTTAATATATAAGAAATGGAGAGAGAATGAACAGTACAGAGGGTTGGGCAACATTCCAGGAAGAGATAAAATTCATAGTATTATCCACAAACAACAAAGAAGCAAAAAGGTAACTCTTTACCTGCTGAGCTGTAGCATCCTGTTGGACATAAGCTACCTGGCCTGGATCTGTAAACAGAGTCTAGACAAAAATAAAAATAAACACAAAACAACAAACTTATCAATGGATCTTTAGATACTTTGCCTACACAGGAAAAATTATCCTACTGCTAAGTACCAATTCACGAGAGAGTTAACTCTCATATAGCTAGTAATAATCCTTCATTAATAAAGAAGATAAAGATAGTAATCTTACATTTAGCTAAAGTCTTTCATTCAGATGGCTCCAAAGAAACTGTATAAGCTAACCATCTTAGTTGGCTAACATGCTTCATAATTTTCCTCTTAAGCAAAGCCTCTCTTGAGGTTGAATGTCATAGCTAATTAAAAAGGCATGTCAAGAAAATGTAAGACATGCCATGAATGAGGGTGCATATACTCACACACAACATGTATCACAGGAGTAGGCTTGCAAATAAATGAAAATGGATACAGATATATAGACATACAGAAGAGTATTATATATAAGCATTACAACTCTATAAAATATAAAATGCACACTCACTATCGGAAGTAGAAGAAAAATAAATTACATCTAACGTTCCATAGATTCTTTTTGAAAAAGCTAATAAAATAATTTTTTAAAAAAGTTCTCATTATAAACACATAATAATTTGAGTCATGAGGCAGCAAAGCTAACTAGAAAAGAAAAATCTTTGAAATTATTTTAGCTAGGGCACCACAGAAAATCTCCAATGCAAAAAAAATTCCCCTAAAGCTTTCAAAAAATTTTAATTTGCCCATGCCTTCAGCAAACCTATGGGAATAAGAACTATGGTTAAGTTTTGATTGCAGAGAAATATAAAAGAGAATTTAGCCAATGTCAGATTCTTAGATTTGATGCAAAAAAATAATTTGAGACATTTAATTGCATAGTTATACTAAAAGCAGGACACAGAACATTCTTTAAATAAACTGTGATCTTATTTGAATATAGTTAGGGAACTAAAACTAAGTAAAGGTATTTCAAAACTATCATCTATTTGGCAATTTCAACTTTATACCGCTTTGAAAGGTATTAATTAGGTGGGCCCCATTTCTTCTTGGAATCTGAGCCTCTTGATTAAATATTACATGAGCGATATTTTTATTACCAAGTTACTTGGTAAAAAGTATGGAACTTTTTTTCTAATGTTTAAAAGTCCTTTGTACAATGTAAAGTGCTAACAAGAGAAACTAACATTTATATATTGGGGAATATTTGTGTCATGCATTTGGAAACTAACAGCCCATGAGACTGGGAAAAAAGTAAAAATAGCTATAATTGTACAGCCTTACCTTTGCTCTATTACAGTCTTACAAATAAGTAAGGTATTAATAAATAGCACTTAATAAGCTAGTAGGACCCTTTGGTTACACATTCAACTTTAATAATCTATGTTAAAGTTTTCACTTGATCCACCTTTGATTAACCTATAACAGAACTAAATGCCGTTTTTGGTTCTTGATGTTTAGGAAAAGTAACAAGTTGATAATCTAGACCATGATCACTGGAGAGAACTGATATGAGGCTAGTGCTCTAACTCCTTATTACATTTAATTTAAATAAATAAATCAGATCTTCCTCTGCCAAGTTGGTTATAAACTCCTTGAAAGCACAAATCTTATCTAAATATTTCCAGCATCACCAGCCTTCTGCAATGACAGGCAGAGAGTAAACATAAGTAATTAGTGAATTGATTGATTAATAAACAAACTATACACAATAATCCTTCACATGCCTGAGCAGCTTCCACAGGATGGATGTACACAAGTGTATGCTCCGGACCATCCACTGAAGTGTAGGAGGCACCATCTGCTGTGTATACCACTTGCTGGGGCGGACGAACCTGGTCATCAGTGTAGACAATCTGAGCCACAGTTCCAGCATCTGGAACAAAGTGCACCTGGGGCAAAAAAAGCAAACAGTATGTAGCAACTACTCTAATAGAACAAAAACAATCCCACAGAGCTATGTGGCCAACACAACACAACATACTTGCATTTCTAAAATATCCCCAATGAAGAAGAATGGGGATTGATACATCTTCATCTATGTTAGTGACTCAGTGACAGGATCCAAGGACCTTGTCACACGCACTGATTTACTGCTCACTCTTAGGCAACTGATTTAAATTCCTCTTTGCCTCAAACTTCCAGTGCAGATATCTCCTTGGGAGAGTAATGAGAGAGTGGTTAACTGATCCTGCAAAAATTCCTGGTTGATAACATTACCAAATTACAAAATTCAAGTGATTCTGTAATGTAAAAAAATATGTCAAGACTCAAAAGCCAATTGCTTTCAAGGCATCATAAAAATTCTACTTTGTAACCAACAGCGCCTTTTAGCAGACACATTAAAATAAGGTCATTTTCTTTCCTACTCCAAGTTCTTTCATACTCCAAGGCTATACTGGAGGCACATCAATAATGTTTGCTGAATCAATGACTGCAACAAAATTCCTTGCCAGCTAAGTAAACATACAGAAAATGCTAATGAAGTACTTTTCAGAGGTTCTGGACAACTCTTTCAGCTATCACCAGAGTAAATAATTTTCTATCTACCAAGAAACTGAATTTCCTAAAATGCTTTAAGAGTACTCAGCTTTAGAGGTCTGAATTCTTGAAGGCTCAAGTTTGGCACACAGCCTAATGCCTGATATTGAAGATAGAGAAGCAGATGGTCAAAGTATACATTTGGGAGAGAAATAATTTATGTGCTGATATTGAAATTAGGCACTCAAAGGTCAGAATTCTTATTCTTATACTATCTTGGCTCTAGACCTAACTTTATTTCAGTTTTCTCCAGTGGAGAATAGTAGATCCCAAAGATGATTCAATCCCCAGAAAGAAACCTAGAGATCAAATGCAATCAAGTGCCACAGAAATAAAACAAACTTCCACTTCTATACTAAGTCCAGCTTCCACATGAATTTTATTTGTTCACGATGACATA
Source organism: Cynopterus sphinx (assembly GCA_030015415.1). NCBI lineage: Eukaryota > Metazoa > Chordata > Mammalia > Chiroptera > Pteropodidae > Cynopterus > Cynopterus sphinx. The sequence continues at coordinate 33,512,294 of CM057390.1, read as the reverse complement.
GTTTATATATTGGAAGAATAAGCCTTATAACATATTTGTGTAGTTTTAAGTGTTGCAAGATAGTGTTGTGACTTTAAATATATTAACATAAAAACCTTAGACTGGTTTCAGTGCTTAAAAAAGGCAAAAAAAAAATATTTCCTCAAAAGAAGATTTACCCAAGCTCTTCAACCTGGTCTTCGCCACTCATTCTTCTGCTAATTCCTCGCTGGGAGAAGAAGAAAAGGTGAGGAAGATGGGGTGCCATGAGGGATATTGAGTTCTGCTGTCTGATCACCCGTAAATGGGGACCCTGGTCACACAGAATGCCACAACCATATTTTCTTATATTCTGTTCTTTAATGGACCACATTTTTGTTTATGAACAAAATATATGAAAGTAACCTTCAAAATGGTCTCCATGAGAACAAAACACCATTCTCAATGATTCTGCGAAGAGCATCTCTGGAACTTTTTTTAAAGTATTCAAACTTTTAAATCATACCAGATTATCAATTTTATTTATTGTAATAATATATTGCTTAAATAAAATGTTTATATTTAAATGTTTCAACGTTAACTTCCTGATTTTGATAATAACATTGTAATTATGTAATTTGATTTCAAAATTAAATAAAACTTACATATTTATTATAATGCTTAAATATTAAGTTTTATACTTTGGTCCCATATTAAACATGGTTCCATATGACTATCAACTCTTCTCAAAATTCAAATCCATACCAAAATGCAGTTTGCCTTTGTTAAGAATAGTCAAAAGAACGTATAGCTAGCTGGCTATGATAGCAATTTGAAATGCTTCTATCATTAATTACAGAAGCATTTGAATAAATAACTAACCTCCAGACCTGCTGATTTAATGGGACAACTTTCAGGTTTACATTCCAAAATGAAAAGAAAAAAACCACTACTTTATAGACATAGCTTGTACTTCATTATTCACAAAGAATCAAAACCCTATACTAGATAACATCAAAGAAACACTTTCAGCACCAATAACGATATAAAACAGGAGGGAAACATATCATGACAATGAGTTGAGGAAAGGCAGAGAAGCCTCTGGGTGGTAGCTCAGCTCTTCTGAATCACACTAAACCATAGTGACAAGGCATTCCAAGTGCTGAAACACCGCCTGTTCCTTACCTACCAGCTCTGCATGTCAGCTTCCTCCCAGCTACTTATTACTGTATAGAAGCTGCTATTCATCTGTCATCAAACTGTACCCAACTAAAAAACTGCTATCAATACAAGCTGGAAAAACCACTCTTCACCTGTGCAGCATTCTCTTCATGTTCTGCAGATGCAGGCCACACATGTGAGCTTTCATCTTTGGAATCCATCCTTTCCCTACTGGACACCTCCACATCCAAGGTGCCTACAGCAGCATGAGGTGAAGGACAGTCATCTGTCTACCACGTGAATGTTCATGAAGGACAAAAAGATGTCCCTACAATGTGCCTGAAAAAAAGAGACAAAAAGAACCAAGACTTTAAATAGATGAATACATTTGAATAAATTACAGTTTCAACCACAAAGAGAGAAAAAAAAGTAACGTTGTAAAAGATAATATACCTGGGCAAAAAAAGTAAAAATAGGGAAATTATTTGTAATAATACAATATATTGCATGCTTGCTGTGTTCCAGGCATACATGAGGTACAGGTAACCTTCATCAAAAGTACTAAAGGTAACTCTCTGAGTTCTAATGAGAATGACTTTCCTAGATGCTAAATGCAAGCAAGTGATGGGTTCACACTCAAGTCTGATTGCTGCACAGCTCCTTCCTGTCCCTGTCTTGCACTCTTGCTTAGATACTGATTTGCTATACCACCTACTCAAAATCAGCAGTAGAATAGCAACAGTCACAAAACAAAGAAAAATTTTCAAGCAGAGGAAGCCGAATGTTCTGGGCCACAATTTAGTGCATATAAACAGAAACTTTGTTTCCTGTTTGGTCAGTACAATGATTAGTGAAAAAATCAAAAAGCCCTACCAAACATCAACAGGCACTTTGTCTACATCTTGTGACCTTATTATTCTTTTCCAAAATAGGCATTTTAAGAACATCAGTCTTCTCTTTTGATGATAAAACGTTGACATTAAAAGTCCCATGAGATTTGCTGTTTAACAGGGCAGTGGGGCAGCCATGACTGATACCCTCCTCCCACCATTCCATTTAAAGTAGCGTACATGGATAGGAAAGGTAAAACTCCTCAGAATACCGTTAAACTAAAAGTATGAAAGACCACAAGCCAAGATTCCATTATCGATGGTGAAGGGGACCAAAGTTTTGCCTTTTGAGATATTAATTTTAAGCTGGTTATCAAGAAACAAAAGACTCAAAAAGAACCTTTGACTCTCCTTCTTCCTGCATAAGAGATTCAGATGGAAAGGCATATTCCAAAAAGGGCATCTTGGGACGCTCGCCTTAGCCTGATACAAATTCAGTATGGTAAATAGGAGGACTTCAGGCAGGGGCCTGTTAGCTAGATACCCTCTAGGTCCCCTCATTTCTGAGTTGCCCAGAAAGAGTTTGCCTGTCAAGTATGTTCTGCTCTTCCTCAACTACCTGTAAATCACCCATTCTCACTTCTGAAATCAAAGACCCCTGCCCTACTTTTTCTCCTTTATCCAAAATGTCAATATATACCCAATGTTGCCTCATTGTCTTTGGAATTTTCACGTATGTAAATTCTTCCTGTGCATGTGTTAAAATTTTGATTTTCTCCTGTTAATCTGTCTTTGTTCATTTGATTATTAGCCCAACTAAAACAACTTAGAAGGTGGGAGAAAAAAGTATTATTTCTTTCAAGTCCCCACAATGGAAATAAGCTGAGAAGTACATTCTAAGATGACACATGCTCCAACCTCTGAACCAGACTAAGGCTCAAAGAAGAAAGAATAGATACTGGAATACCCAATGCCGGGGCCTAAATTGGGAACACAGACTGCCACATTCAAACCGTGTGGGAGCCTCTTCTGAGCCATGGAAGAGCCTGCTCTTGCTTCACCTCAACACTGCCATCATCGCCACCACCCCAAAGCCCTCCCACCACATTAACACACTCATCCTGCACACATCCTTCTCTCCATCAGAGGGCACTGGAAACAACCACATCCACCAGTAAATGAACATATAAGCAAAGTGGGAGAAGGGGTCAGCCATGGGAGAACTTTCTGGAGAAATGGAAATGTTCTGTATCTAAACTAGGTTGTGGTAACACCGGGAAGATACTGAATCAGTCAAGGTGTCTGTACAACTGTTAAGTCATTATTAGTTTCTGAACTCCAACACTAGTGCTCATCTCCCTGTAGCTGGTGTATGAGGGCACTGGGAATACACAGGGAACGTGCTCCATGGGGAGGCAGCAGTTTCTTTCAGAGGAGGGGTGGTTAAGAGGTTGGGCTCTGATCAGAATTTGGGTGGCAATTCTGAGACTTAATTAACCTTGGCAGAACAAAGAAGTTCCCTGAGTTCCTCTTCCCTTTCTGTAAAATGGTGATCATAAGGTTATTGAAAAAATGACATAAAATAATACATGTGAAACGCTTTATAATAAACACATTAGCATTTTTAAAAAGGTATTCAATCATATTTAATTCTTCTGTCTAATGGTCTGCCTCCCCATCTCAAATCTAAGTTCTTTCAGGTCAAGAAATGTGTTTGTTCATGAGAATAACTCTAGATCTGGCTTGTAGCAGGTACTCGATAATTTGTAGAGAGTGGTTTAAAGATATCACCTTGTACATGGGGAAAAGAAAAAAGGACACCTAATCCCAGCTAGGGTGTTCAGGGATGACTTCTCAGAGAAGATAAAACATGACTGAAAAATGGGAGCATGTAAGCAGAAATGAGAAGAGGCAGACTGAATTATTTTTGTTCTAATTTTATCAAAGTAGGGAAGCAGATATTACATGACATAAAAACCTATAAACTACAAGAGGCAAGGATAAAGAAGGAAAAAGAAGAAATAACTACTTAGCAGATGTGGAACAAAATAACAGAACAGTTAATCAACACAGAAGAAAGTCTGTCAGTAAACTTAAAACATTAAGGATATGAAATATTGCCCACAATGGTAGTTCCCAATAATATTAGAATACTGTTAGCAAAAAAGAAGCCCAAGTTGGTGAAAACCCATGAATCCAAAATAAGAGATATAGAATACCCAGTTAGTAGTTCCTGTTCTTTAAGACATAATTATAAAATCTATTGAGCTTCTATAATTAATAAACTATTTAAACACCAATGTGATATTCTACAATTATTTACTGTTAATAAATTGTTTGTAAATACTGAATTCTACGTATTACTCCAATACTAAATAAGAAATAAGTCACTTTAAATCCTCTAGCATCAGTGTCCTCAACTGCAAATGGAGAGTATAAAATGGTTTCTAAAGTCTATTCTAGCTTAAGCTTAGATGGGAAAGAGTAAAGTAGAAAACCCATAGAAACTGAATTGAACATCCTGGCTTCCAGACTGGCTCACTAGTTATATAACCTTGGCCAAATCGTTTAAATTTTTAATATGTAAAACAGAGATAATAATTATCTCCTAGAGTTATTGTGAGAGTTACATGATATACGTAAGAATGCTAGGTACAAGATCTAGCACACAGTAGTGTTCAAGTATATCAACTTTCATATTTTATAGATGAGTTTATAAGAGCTTCAGAATTTTCAAAACATTTCATATATTTTTAAAAACCTAACAACTTACCAAATAATAAATGTTCTGTACATGAACTTCTTTTATAGTAAGGCTTGTCATATTTTTTTTCCTATTATAACTTCCCAATTTATAGAGCCCTGTTGATATTTATAGGAGACGAGGGGGAAAGCAACCAGGAGCTATTCAGCACTGTCCACCAGGCAGGTGCTGACAGGCTCTGTTAGCTAGGAACAGACTATCTTGCAGAGAACAAAACTACACATTATTAGAAAGTGGTCACCCATCTTCCCTCCTTTGATCCATTGTTCAAAATATTACAGACTTCATTTCCAGGAAGAAAGGGGCATGGTTGCATTTCTATCTGCCCTACTGACTTTATTCAACAAATATTTATTAAGTTCTTACTATATGTCAAGCACTGTTCTAGGTCCTTAAGAAACATCAACATATCAAAAATTATATTTGCCTTCTTGATGTTTCTGGTCTAGTTATTTTTTCTTGAATACTGTTGGGTAGTTGAAAGTATGACCTTTAGAATCCAACAAATCCTTGGCTGTACTCCTAAATCTATTGTGTGCTTAGTGGGTGTGATGTTGGTAAGCCACAAACTAATCCTCGGTCTCCTCATTTGAAAATCTAAATTAACTACCCAGCATGGTGGTTGCAAAAATTAACAATCTGTATTTCATCAAGTCTATAATGCACTTTTTCTACATTTTAACATTTCTGAACTAGGGATCTATTTTATAAGAGTAGTGTCCTGCAATCACTATCATCCAGGTGGCAGTCAGGATGTGGCTGCTACTGCCTGCTCCTGTGTGACCTTGCTCACAGCCTTTCATTTGTTCTGTCCTCGCTTCACTGAGTCATGTGTATTGTCAGCACTAGACACCCTGAGTCTAAGCGCCATTTTGAATCTCTTCAAAAAGATTACACTATAATTTGGCACTAAAACTGAAAGGCATAGGAAGAGCAGCTGAGTATAAATCTGATTGGGGAAACAAATATTCATCATGGGAAAAATGACCTTAATAACCAAACCTATGGGGACCTGAGTATAAAAGACAATGACATGTATGAAGCTGGATTATGCACCGTTATTACCGAGATATGTGGAAAGACTGGCCTGCCTCAGGCTGCATATGGAAACACCAGGGTCATAACTTCCAGAATCAAACTCCCAGAATGGTAATAACTGCTTGGAGGAGAGTCCTGATAACAGCAGTGTGCCCTCTTTTAAAGAACAATGAGTCACCAATACTCTTGATGGCATAGAGACACATCCATGACTCTTGAGTCAAAAGTGATTCTGAAGAGTCACTCTAAAAGTGACAAAACTTTAGGAATACCTTAATCAATTTATTTCACTTATATTTTCCCTTCAATGTATGTACAAGAGTGCTGTGATTTAAAAAAAAAAATCTGTCTAAATAATAAATCTAAAAGAGTTCTTTCAACAAGTATGTTATAAAAATTCTAAGTGGCAATAAGCACTTGTATCAGTTTAATTGGCAATGTTTTTGTCTTCTGTAATGATATACAAACAACTGTGTATCTTACCATCAACATCAATTCAATGAAACATGGTAGGCAACATTTGGGATCACATAGCATAATGACAAACCTTCCAGAAACAGTAGCAATTTTTTCATGCTTTTGAATATAAAGCATAAAAAGGTGAGCAAAAACTCCACTGGAACTCCCAATCTAATAGCACAGATGGACAGTGCACTTCCCAGCTCACCCCAGGATGACACGTGCATAATGAGATTGACAGCGGAAGATTAAGTGAAAGGAAGAGGGAAAGACCAACAACTTTTCCAGCCACTGATAAGGTTGGGCCCCAAACCAGACAATGTTGTTTCCTAGTGGCCCAGCCTCCAGACTGCCTGACTTCCTCCAGTAGGAACCATTCCCATCTTGCTGCTTACTCCAGAGCTAGACTCCCTTATCATCCACCAGCCTGGTTCCCACCAGTCCTTCTGTCCTGAATGAAGCCACTACTCCAAAACTACTCAGAATTTACATAGTCAAGAAGCTCCCGTGTTACCCATACAGAGAGATAGAAGCGAAACTCCAATCTACCTTCAAAAGATATGTACCTGGGATCATAGGTCAAACTATAAATACAATTTCACTTTAAGATGTTGTTATAGATAGTGATTAAATTCCATAGGATTACTGGTACATTATCAAACCTCAGAAACATGAAAAATTCAATAGAGATTTCAGTACTGGTATGGTACTTTATATACCAGATACATCATTATTTAAATAGAAAGAAGTATACCACATTCCAGACTTTTCTGGCTCATGATAAACTAACTAGTATGAATTGCTGGCTACCTCCCTGAAGCCCAACACTAGAATTGCCATAGAAAGAAGTTAGAGGGAGACTGAGGGACCTGAAAAACAAATCAAAAAATTATGAGAAAGAAACTGGAGAAGGTTGAGTCGCAACCTGGGGAGGGAGTTGTGATGGGCTCTGGAGTTCAAACAGAAGGGGACTAGTCACCACAGAAGTGGGGAGACGAAGGGGGAATGGTTCTATTGTTCGTGCCCTGATATTTCCCTGAGTTCCCACTGCCCATGCCTGTACCTATCAGGGCAATGCAGAAAGATAGTAGCTAGCCCAGTGCTGCCAGCAGAGGGGAACCCTCAGGGAAGCACAAGAAGGCTAAGTGAAGAGCACATACCAAGGGCTAGGAGATTGGTGAGCTGCCTCTCCTCAAGATGAGTACAAAAGTATATACCTACAGGAGGTTGCTCTGCTGCACATGAGACATGGCTGGGCCTAGATGCTTTCTGGCCTGATGTACAAGTAACTGCTCATTTTGTTTGTTTAGTCTTTCACCTTTCTTTGAATGAATATGTACAGCTGTATGATAACTTTTGCTGACCCAAGTATAAAAAGAGCATCCTTCAGGAATTCTTACATAGAAATCAGTCTCAATTTAGAGGCATACTGCTTGAGCTTGCTTTAAATAACTTAGCATAAACACTACTGCCACTGGAATAGGAACTTGGATTTGCTATACTTATATTAAAGCAGGCTCTGGAGTCAGACAGCCTGGCTTAAAATCTTGGATCTGCCACTTATAGCTTTTGAAAATTTGTTTTCTCTCTCTCAGCTTCAGTTTCTTCATCCATAAGGATAAAGATTCAAAGTAGATCAGGTATTTAATAATAGATAACAATTGTAACTTGTACATAACACAAAACACCTTCATGTCCCAAAACAGAAAGGAAACCCTTCAGAAGTCACATTTAAGGTTGCATGCCACAAGATAAATGAAAAAAAAAAAAAAAACTTCACTCTATGTGTAGAGAAAAAACATATTCATTAAAGCACTGAGTTATAAAAAGGAAAAAGAAAGATCCTGGGGAACCCAATTCTATGACATAAAATAATGTAATTTAAGTACTAAAAGCGAAATTCCAGATCCATGGTTCTCAAGTATGTTCAGAAGACAGGACTCTTGAAGTCAGTGTTCTTTTCTCAACATCACGAAATATTAATATATTTTTTAAATTAAAATTATTTGGGTAACATTGGTTAATAACAGTAAGTTTCAGGTGCATGTTTTATAATACATCATCTGTATATTCCTTTGTGTGCTTACCACCCAAAGTCTAGTTTCCTTCCATCTTTATATATTTGACCCTTTTACCCTCTTCATCCTCCCTCCACCCTATTAATACATTTTTTATATAACAAAATAATAATTGCTAGTGTTTGTATAGCACTTATTATGTGCCAGACATGTTCTGAGTACTTTATATGTATTCATTGATTTAATCCTCACAATAACCTATGAAGTAGATACATTATTATCTCCATAGGGACTGAGAAAGAGGAAGGTTAAGTGACTTGTCCAGGGTAACAGAGCTAGTAAGAAGCAGAGCTGCAATACAAGCCTGGGCAATCTGGCTACAGAGCCATGCCGTTAGCTATTATTTGACACTGCTTCTCACCTCATCAATGGTGTTATGATTCCAGCATAAATGGGTCCATTATATGAGCTATATAAAAATCATATCCAACCTCACTTTATAATTTTTCTTAAAACTATCCAATTAAGCAAAGCTAGATAGTCTCAAGTTTTCCAGTAACTCTTTTTGCTACCTGCTCATTTGGCAAAGATGACTGGCAGAAAAAGCAACGAAGGGTTAATAAAATCTCATAAGATAAAACCTTAAAATTAAGAAAATTCTTTTATTTTTACTTAAATGAAAGAACACTTTGGTCTAGCTCTAAAACACTAGTGTTTTAGGAGAGGACAGTGTGAGAACCATTCATCCAGGGCAACGTCTATTTTATAGATGACAAACTCAAGAATCAGACAGACTAAATGAATCAGGTTGAGTCACACAGCAAACGGAAAAAAGCACAAAAATCAGGGTCTGAGACTTCCAGAGCTCTCACCCCTATACCGCTTTGTCGTCACTGGATCAATTGTAGAAAGGATTTAGATGAGTCTTTAACCAGAGATTCCTTACCTTGAATAAAACTGTTTATCTTAGTTTGTTTTTCTTTCTTTAAGTTTTTGTCCTTGACTTCCCAGTTATAGAAACAGTCTTGAAATCTGTGGCCCAAATCAAGGAAAGCAGTGCTATCAGCCATCACAACAGTCTAACAAAGTAAAGGCAGGCAGGTAGAAGAAAAATGTTTTTTGAAAATGGGTAACCCTTACCTAAGAGCTAATGAGACTTTATGTATAGAATGAGCTAAATATGAAACTTGTGTAAGGTCTCAGAAGGGTGGTCACTCAGAAAGAGACAAGATCTTTTTTTAAATTTTAAATAACAATGCCCTCACTGTGAAGAAAAAAAAATTTTTTTATTTCTCTGTTTAGGACCTTTCATTCTTTTTGTCTAAGATGAAAGTTCTGGATATGTATTAGTTCATTACAAAATATCCACTTTAAGATTTTTAGAGCTAAATTTTATGAGATAATAAAACCTCAGAATAAAAACTATAGATCAAATAAAAGCTTATGCAGAGAAATGAAGGAGAAAATCAGTGTTATATGAAACTCAAATGAATCAACCTACAGAGGTAAAAGTGACAAAGATCAAAAATGGCTGTAAGTATATGAACAATTCTATGTAAATATTCCAGTTCTGTGAACCAAAAAATAATGAATTAAGTTAAGCTACTTGAAGATATGTATAACTGATATGAGGAAACCAATAAGGTAAGAAGCACTAAGTTAGAACCTTCCCAGTAAGAATGGGCAACTTAAGACATGATTTAAATTCCAAATGTTGATTTTTAAATTGAGTGATGATACTTGGACTCTATATGTCCTTTACAGTTACACACTATATTTTGATTCTCAGAATAATGTAAAAAGTTTATTTACTAATAATTTAATTAAAATAAAATAAATTTAGCTGAAATAAAAGCTAAAGAAACCATCTGTTACAGTGTCAGTGATTAATATAGCTAGAAAACAAAAATGTATTATGGTAAATCATTACCTTTACCATCACATGAATAAACCCCATGCCACACAGGAGTCCCTACTCTTCACATTCACAATGAATGCTGAGCTCCACTGGTCCTTGCTCTGACCAGCCAAATTTAACCTGCGTTCTACCTGTCATCACTGCCATCACTCCCAGCTCAGAATTCCTAAGAGCCAATTAGCAGTTCTCTTCTTATACCAGGGTAGCTACCATATAAAGCAGAGGTCCCCAAACCCCAGGCCACAGACAGGTACCCGTCTCTGGTCTGTTAGGAACCAGGTTGCACAGAAGGAGGTGAACAGCCAGCAAGTTTGGGAAGCTTTATCTGTATTTGCAGCCACTCCCCAGCACTAGCATCACCACCTCACCTCTACCTCAGATCATCAGGCATTAGATTCTCACAGGATCGCTGGTCCCTGGTGCCAAAAAGGTTGGAGACTGCCGATATAAAGCATCCCCAAAGTGTCTGGCATATAGGAATTGAACAGTAAATAGCAGTGACTATATAGCAGTAAATAGCTATTATTGCCAATGTCCTGTCAGACAGACCACAGTCTCATTCTTCCCACTGCTTAGCTACAAATGCCTCACCCACATAACTCACCTCTAAAATTGGTGGGGGGGGGACAGCAGAATACAAAAGACGGTCTTTGTCCAGTTTACTCCCCCATTAAAGATCCAATCAACACAGGCTGCCCTGTGGACCATTTAACTGCTCCTTTTCCCTCACCTCCTGGGCTCCACTCACAAACTCTAGGCTCTGGTCCTGGGTTTATTTCCCAGATCTCTGACTCCTGACCTGATCCCTCCCGGGTTTCACTCCACACTTTTTAACACAAGGTTTGAGAAACTCCCTATCCCACTGGCTGCAGAACCTACCATCAACCACAGTCCTCTTATTCTGGCACTGTGCTCTTTGGGCATGGCCAAGGGAAGACAATGTGTGCTAGGCCAGTCATGGGGGCAGGATATGTGGCTAGCTCAGGTATCTACGATGTGCTAGACACTAGTCTAAACAATGAACACTTAACAATCCACTTAATTAATGTCCACAGTGACCCAATGAAACTGTTTGAAACTCATGTCCTCATCATTCAGGAAACTTAATAGTACAGAATAACAAGCAAGTGCTCTCCTCTGAACATCTGATAAACACCACATGACTGAACTGTTAAATTTGAGTTACAAAATTATACTGAGAATGAAAATGAAGAGCTTCTATTATGTTCACTCACTTGTAATGGCAAGCAGAGATCTTACATTTAACTGATTTCTGGAACAAATAGTTTTATAACTCAAAAAAAAAAGAAAAAATATTGGACTTAGTTCTAAGTGGTAAATAGGAACTGGCAATGGAAGTAGCAATGGACAAGTAACAAATCTACAAATTTCAGCACACATTCCCCATTCTTGCTGCAAAAGGAAAGCTCAAATGATCTATCACATAAATTTCTCAATTTTAAAAATTTGCAACAAATAACATTGAGTAAAAGTGGAAATGAGTGGTTAAAAGTAACAATACTTTAACCTAGCCTAGCAAGGTTTTCCACGTGTTCCCACAGACATTGTTTATTTGTTCCTCGCCTCAACCCTGTACGAGGGCTGATGCAATATCTATCATTCTACATTTTACGAAAGAGGAAATGATTTTGGAGACAAGTGATGTCACTTGTCTACAGTCATGGATCCGGTCGGCCTGAGGTTTCTCTATTTCATCTTACTGTACCATGACCCCAGCTGAAGAGCTACTAAAAAATCACCAGTGAGGGTTGTGCAACAGGACTAAAATATTTTTTTAACTCCACTAGGAAATAAAATAAACACAATTTTAGTTATGGAAAATATGCTGAAGGACCTAAAGATTTCTGGAAAAGTAAATAAGCAAGGAAACAAGCTTTCAAAAACATTTTCAAAAAATTTTTTTAAATAATGACAATAAGCCTTTCGCTAGTTTCCAAATAAAAAAAGTGTTTTTAATTAGGCCATTATGAATTTAGAATATTTCCACATAAATAGAAAGGTCTAACAGTAAAGATTAAGAATGAAAAAATGATACTTACGGGGTTCTCCAAGTATTTCCTGATGCCATTCATATTCAAAATTTGTTATAAGTATTAAAAGTGAAATGTCCCAAGATCACAGAAAAACTCCAAGTAAAATTTCATGCCAGTGGAAAAAGAACTCTAGAAACATCCCCAGAAAATGAATAAGTGAACAGACGATAGCAGATAAATTTCAGAGTAAGCAGCACTTTTAACATCATCAGACTGAGCTATCTGTTACAATCTAAGAACTATTGTAGGATGTATCCTAAAGAAAATTTCCTAATTTGTTTCTGGCCATCATCAAGGATGATACTGTGTAACCAGAAAAGAACCATGCTAAGATTTGTCTGTTTGTTTGTTTGTTTTTTAAAAAAAGATTAGAAAACAGGATGACATAAGTATGCAAGGAATAGAGTATCAAGCAGGTCTGAAATGTAACCTTGGCCTTCCTTTTCTCTCCATTTGTGTGTGTTCCTTTGCCTTTCAACTTCCATGCTGAAATCTTAACACCAGGCAATGATTCCTCCTACTTTTCTTGTGCACGAAAAGGGCTTCAGAGATTATGAACTAAAGGTTTTCTTCTGTGAAAGAAGGTTCTTTTTTCTAGTAAGGATTGTGGCACTCCTTTCTTGTGCCTCAAAAGAAGCATGCAAGCAAATATTTCTTCATGTCAACCCAAGAAATGTGGGCTTTTTCCCCCTCTTTTAGATAAGAATTTTTCATGTACCAAAAAAACCCCACAGATTGATCCTCCCATCCCATTTGACAAGTTTGTTAGCAATGCATTAGAACCCTATCAAGTCACTGAAAAGAACTATCCCCATTCACACAAAGAAAAGAAAAACCTAGGCTAAGAGACTTGGGGGTCTCAGCCTGACAATGCTACATTAAAATCCTTGAGAGTTCAAAAGGAACCAGCACTCAGTGTGAGTTCTGAAGAATGATAAACTTTGATGTCCGCCTTTTCCTTTTAACAAAGAATAGCTGGTTGGCTGGTAAAATGTAAAGGCAATTTCCAAGAGAAATCTATCTGAAGACCTCTATTCTACTCTCACAAGATTTTAGGTGCAAACCTCAAAGCCGCAGAGTGTATCACACAGGCCTGCAGAAAAGCATACAAATCATCAGTATCCAACTTGAGGAATGTTCACAAAGTAAATGCATGTGGATCAAGGAACAGATTACCACCAGCACCTGAAAGCCTCACAGTGCCCTCTCCCAAAAGGTACCCACCATCTTCCTCCTCAACCAGCCTTTCCTCTGGCAGACTGCAGAAGGGCAAGCACTCAACCCACTCAGCGGACTCCAGGCTGGTTCCTAGTCTCTGTGAAAACAGAAGACTAGGTCTGCTTCTGGGTTTGATCTTTCAGGAGTTACAAAAGAGATTTTTAAGTATTTCCTAAGGAACCTCTTCCTTGGTGGACCCTTAATTCCAGTTTTGGTCTTCCCAACAAAAATACTGTGTCATTATTGAAATGTATTTCTCCTAACTTTGAAATTAAATGTATTATATTAAGTATTCCTTCTATATACGTTACTTCTATATACTTCTATATAGTGGAGGAAACGTCCAAGTCCTACCAAAGACCAACCTTGGCACTCAGCAGCCCTGGAGCTGTTACCTCTGGTACCCTCAAGGGCTTCACCCCAGGGTCTGGCAGCATCACTTTCTCCCTCCCTATTAGAAGATTTGAATCAGCAAATCTGCATAGTATCACCTATCTTGGTTTTAATTTTACTTATTAAAATAAAAAGCACTTTTCTAAACATTTTATATTTCAATAAAATGTTTACATTAAATAAAACTTTCCCTTGAACTCACTTTCATGCTCACTTACCACACTGTCTGCTAATTCTCACACATAATAAAAACTATGAAGAGTCAGTTGTCTACAGTCCACTTCTACTTCCTCATCTCACACTGCTTCCTTGGCTCACCCCGATATAGGCTTTGATCCCCAGTACTCCCCCTGAAACTGCACTTTTTAAAATGTCTACTGCCAAACTCCAGGCTCACTCCCAGGTTCTCACCTTATTGACCTCTTGGCAACATCTAGACCCTCCTTCAAATTCTTCTCTTCATCTCCTGACACGTGGAAGGAAACTTCCCTGGTTTCCTCCCACCTCTGGCAGCTCCTTCACACCTTCTTTGGTGGCCTGTCCTCTAAAGTAGTGGTCCCCAGCTTTTTGGCCCCAGCTCTTTGGCCTGGAGGTTAAGGATCCCTGCTCTAAAGGCTGCACATCCAGGCCCTCACTTTGCTCTCCTTCTCTTCCCTTGCTTCTACTTCTCTGGAGCACATTCCAACCTTTAGGGCTTTTACAGCAGCTAGCTGCCTAAATGCTTTTCGTATTCTCCTTGTTGAGATCTCAGAATCACTGTACCTCTTCAGTAGGCCTTTCCTATTCATCCTTCCTTCCTCATTACTCTCCTTTAATACCGTGCAAAGAATTTATCATAAGTTAAGTGATGTATATATTTGTGCATTGTCTTTCCACCCCTGGAATGACTGCATGAGAGTGCCCTCACCCTTAGCACCTAGAACTATGCCTGACACCCTGGGTTCTCAACACTGTTTCTTAAATGAATGTATGGTACAGTCCTCTCCTGCCTTAGGAGAGAACTTGATACTTAACAAAAACCTTAGGATGAATTCTCAAAAATAAAAAATGTGTTACCATTAAGGATGATGGATGGTACACAACTGTTTCCGCAGTTACATTAGGTGTGTGGGTGTGTGTGTGTGTGTGTGTGTGTGTGTGTGTGTGTATGTATGTATGTATATGTATGTATGTATGTATGTATATATATGACGTCAATGTTTGTAACTGAACTTTAATGAGTTGGAAAGAAAAAAACAGAAAGGGGAAAAAAACATGACATCTAGTATTATAAACTAGCAAATAAGAATATTCTGAGGGAACTTGAATTCATGCCAACTATACAACTGCAAAGAGACATAGAATTCAGCTGCTCCCAAGTCACACAAAATCGAACTCAGTACTTACAAATGCAAAGACTACACTGTAAGCCAAGTGTGGTATTAGAAGAAATTCTCTGAGAAGTCCAATTACTATAACTCAAGGTGCATATCTTGATGTATGACTATATCATTTCCAAAGTTTTCATATCCATGACCTTGTGTCATGCCATGACAACACTGCATCTATATATATCTATATCTATATATCTATTGATATATAGATATCTATATCTATATCTATATCTATATCTATATAGATATAGATATATACAAATAATGTTTATTGCCAATTTTTTTTTCCTAGAAGGTTTGCATGGATTAAAATATCCCCTTTTTAAAAAAAAAAACAGTTTTGTGGAGATATAATTCACACACCACACAATTCACTCATTTATAAATTGTAAAATTCAGTGGCTTTAGCATATTCACCGAGTTATGAAACTATCACCACAATCAATTTTAGAATATTTTTATAACCCCAAAAGAAACCACACCTCTTTAACTATCACCCCTTAATTTCCCATTTCATACCAGTCCCTCAGCAACCACTTATCAACTTTCTATCTCTTGATTTGCCTTTTCTGAAAATTTTATACAAATGAAATTATTCAATATGTGGTTGTGACTAGCTTCTTTCACTAGTGAACAAGTTTTCAAGGTTCATTCTTGTAGCATGTATCAATATTTTATTTCTCTCTCTTTTTTTTTCTTTTTGTTGAATAATATTCCATTATATGGATATACCACAGCTGATGGACTTTTGGGTTCTTACTACTTTATAGCTGTTATGAATAATGCTGCTATGAACATTCACATACAAGTTTTTATGTGGACATATGTTTTCATTTCCCTTGGGTTTATTATACCTTTGTGACAAATTACTGGGTCATTTGATAATTATGTTTGGCCTTTAGAGGACCTACCAGACTGTTTTCCATCATATCTACACCATTTTACAGTCTCACCAGCAGTGTATGGGTGTTTCAGTTTTTCTGCGTCCTTATCACCAATACTTGCTATTATCTGTTGCTATATCAGAATTGTGAACAAAACTGAGATTAAAATGCAGTAGCAAATATTCTTTGTCTCTTACTCTCTCTATATATATATATATGGAGAGAGAGAGAGAGAGAGAGAGAGAGAGAGAGAGAGAGAGAGATACAGTAAATATAAAGGCATTTCTGATGAAAACAGCTTGAGAAAGTTCCCAAAGCAAGAGAAATTTAGGACGTGCTCAGGGACTAGTAATCAAAAGAGAGAATAGCCTCAAACAATAGTTAGGATGGGCCTATAAAAGACTTGAAGTTGAAGAATTACAATTCCCAAAATTCATGAACTGGTTGTATCAGAATCACCTAGGGACCTAGAAGAAAAGACAAATTGTAATCTCATCTCTGAAAATTTTGTTTCCATCAATTGCAGAGGTAGAGAAAAGAGCAGAAATCTTGGTTCATAAACCTCCCCAGGCAATTCTGATATCAGCCAGATCCAGCTAACTCTCACATGACCAGGAAAGAAAAATATTTTATCATGGCAAGAACACGCTTTGAAAAAATCATTCTAGAAGTAATATGACAGATTATAACAAGGCCAAGAAATAACTTTTAGTATGTACTGGGCAAAGATTAAAGCTCTGAATTCTTACTCTAACTTAGCAATATTAATATTCATATACAAACATTCTGTGCTCAAAGTCTTCACTTTTATTACTAGACAAAAATTTTGCATGAATCCTTACACCTTTCTTCAAAAAAAAAAAAAAACAAACCAGCTTCTCTAATATGTTTGTGGTATTAATGTCTTAGAATTCTGGAAAGACTGGGGTAATTGTTCACTAAGGTGGTCTTCCTTGCCAACCAGATTATTCTAATGGGCATTTGATTTTCCAGCTTCTCTTTGCCACATGGCAATAAGCAAATCTATTCCATACACTTATCAGGAATATTTGAAATAAGCTTTGTATGTAAATATGGATTTGTGAGGAACATGTGAAGACTGACAGATTGATACAAACACTCATCAAATAATATTGAGCACCCATGTTTTTCAACTATGGATAATGAATTTACATAGCTACAAGCGCAATTCTTCCAGCTACCTTTTCAGTGGCATTTATTCATAAAACAAATGGCAGGGGTACAAGTATAATCTGTGGCCCTGGCACAACTGTACACAGAAAGCTATCTGGCCCACATTTCAAGATCTTTTGTTGAATTTGCAATCGCAGTAACTAAATAGGAGACTTGCAGGTTGGTCTGCTGGGGTCCCAAAAGCCTTTCTTACAGATGGTTCTGGGCGGTAACTAGGACTCAATGATCACAAACTTAACTTGTTAGCATAAAATACTGGATAACATAGAGACATAATCTTAGACATAAGCATAAACTGTTTCCTCAAATGGAAGGGCTTTAACTGTTTTAACTGAAAAAAATTACATTAAAATTGCTTATTCTAGAGAACAATGTTCATAATTTAACACTATGTACACAATGTAACTACATATTCACTCTAACTCAAACTCCTGAAACATACAGACTTTTGTTCAAATAGACTGAACCATGGCATTAACTCAGGACTAAAAAGCCAATTGATACTGATTTGAAGTAATTCCCTTTATATACAATTCACTCCCCCTGTAAACAAGTTAATGTGGGCCTCACCTTCTGTTCATTCTCAGATGCTCATTCCTCAACCTTAGGCCCTTGTTTGCAAGGTTAAATGAAACACAGAATGGTCAAAATCAAACATTTGATTAACAACATAGTGAGCCCAGAGAGCCAGTTATTACTGCCTTCATTAAAAACTCTATCTTACTGGCATGTAATTAAGATTTATAATCTAAATTCAACCTCTTCCATCTTAATAAAACTACTATAGCCAGCCAACATCCACCGGTCTAGTATTCAGAGTTGTCTTCTACTGGCCAAAATGTTTCTTAAAGTGTTTTCTCAGTACACAGTAGTAGGAAAACACTGGATGTGAAGGCAAATAAGTTCTTTATCTTGACAACTGGAATAATATCACCTGTCTTACCTAATTCCCAGGCTCACTGTTGAAATAGAGTGAAATGTTTGTTACAGTATAGTACAATAGTATAGAGTGTATTATAAATGTAACTATTTAAATTATGATCACCTCGGCCTAAATATTAGATCATGAAGGAATCTTATTCTTATTTTTAACATTTTCCTTTGTTAAAAAATTGATTTGAGAATAAGTATCTCTTAACTATAGAAAAGTGTTCTCTCCCTTGAAAATGTGATTAGCATTTTCTTCCATAGAGACAAAATAGTGGCATCAAGTTCCTGTTGAGAAATCTCAGCCATATCTACCCTTTGCAAACATTTGCTGGACCATATCACTCAGATGTAGACTACATGTTGGATTCATTTGCAAATCCAGAGAAGGAGTTCAATGAGTCCACAAAATTAGAATCCCCTAAAAGATGCAGCTTTGTTTTAAAAACTAGCATAATCAATAGTTCATTTGATTGAAAATGCATACTGTGGAAATTCAATGTTATTTAAGAAACAATTAGGGGGAGGTAGAAGTAGAGGAGAGAAAGAAAAAGAAAAAAATAAATCATTTCTTCAATTAAAAATATTAAGAAAGAAAAGAAAGAAAGAGAGAGGGGGAAGGAAGGGAGGGAAGGGGGGGAGAGAGAGAGAGAGAGAGAGAGAGAGAGAGAGAGAGAGAGAGAGAGAGAGAAACGACTAATGGAATGGTAATAATTTCAGCTGTTGCCACGTACTAAGCACCTAACACATACCAGGCATTGTGAGATTTCAGTATGTTTTTAAATACTTAATACTAAGATGTCTTGAGTATTTAAATACTCAATCCTCACAATAACCAAAAATTGTTACTTGTCCAAGGTCATAGTGCAAAGTGGGATCTGAACCCAAATCCCTTTCATTACAGAGCTTAAACATCTTTTCCCTTCTCTGCTGCACAGCTTTCCTCCTAGGCAGAGCTGCCAGGACCCAACCAGGACTTGGACCTGCTGTTATCCCCTAGGTCTCCCAACAGATGATGTAATCACTAAGCTAGGCTTGATCTGAAAGGAACCAAGGGTGATTATAATTTACCAAACCCACAGATTTAATTGAACAAATTAGTCAATATCTAGAGAGCTGAGGTAACCACAAAGCTAAAATGAAGGGTACCTATTCTAAAAATTCAAATAATTTTTAAAAATTATTTATTAAATACCCAGCATTATTTAAGGAACTGAAGAACAGATTGAAGATTTTATTAGAATCTTCAACAGAGCAAATATAAATAACTTATTCATTGTGTGCCAAAAAATAAAAATAAAAAGCTACCTATGTATACAGAACAGAACACAGCAGCCCCCAAATATTAACTGAATCAATTCATAGCAGGAAAATTGATTATCCGAGTATTTTTTTTTCTGGTTCTCTCATGTGTGTGCATTTCTCTAATAGTTAAATTGCTGGGCTTTAGAGCCTGCATATCTTTGACTTTCTAGGTAATGCCAAATTATTTTCCAAAGTAGTCAGAACAATTTATATACCTACCAGCCAGGTATGAATGTTCCTACTACTCAACAGCTTCTGAATTTGGTATTCCCAACCTTCCTTTAGGTATATAGTAACATGGCACTGTGGATGTAATGTGCATTTCCATGATTATTAACAAGATTGAACACCTCTTCATGTGTTAATTACATTTGGATTTCTCCTTTTCTGAAGTGCCTGTTCAAGGCTTGCTCACTATTCTATTAGTGCAGGTAACATCTTACTTAAGAAACTCTTCTTATAAATATATTCTCCAATACTAACTTCTAAAAGATTTATTATTTTGCCTTTCATCTGCCATGCCTCCCAGTCATAAATCAAGTGTTTGAATATGTGTGAGACTGTTTCTGGACTCTTTAAGGTGTTATTGATCTATTAGTCTATCCCAGTGCTAATAGTACAGTCTTAATTATTATAGCTCTTCATGATATATATTCAAGATGTATCTCTAAATTTTTTTTCAAGAGTGTCTTGACTTTTATTGGGCCTTGACAAAAATTTTAGTATCAGCTTGTCTAGTTTCTTAAAATTTTCTGGAATCACATTAAATCTATAAGTCAGTTTCAAAGACACCTTACAATACTGAAGCTTCCAACCCTTCAACAGTGTCTCTCCATTTAGTTAGGTTTTATTGAAAGTCAGTCAGTAAAGCCTTAGAATTTTTTCTGTAAAGGTCTTATACATTCTTTGTTAGACTAAAATACATCTCCTATAGCTTACAACAGTTGAAAAACCATGAATACGAAAAAATATACAAATTTTTAAATAATGTTTAAAAAAATATTTTTGATGATATACCTAGCTTGGGGCAAGTATATATAAATATAAATATAAACTTTCTTAAAATGTAAAATGAAACAAAGTTCATAAAAGCACAATAATTGCTACATAATTTAGTTTTTATTCTAGAGTTACTATTTTGTAGTTAGGTCATATGTCATTTCAATAGGTTTAACATACTTAGGAAAAACCTGCAGTCACATAAACAAGTATCCTAAACATCTATTGGTTGTAGGTCCTTATATTTATCAAATTATGAAGTACATAAAATCCAGAGTATAGGGTTAACTCAGAACACAGCCCCAGAAGACTGACAGCTGCCCAGCCAGCAGCCAAGGAAGAAAGTACACAAAGAGCTTTCAGCAACGCCTACTCCCAAGGACATCTCCTGCTGCTTCCATGGATGTTATCTGCTCCTGTAACCAAGCAGCATATCTTGCAATCATCATCTGAGAAGGCAGCTGCTCCCCAAAGAAATAACCCCTACTTCTGCTTATGGGAATAAAGAACTGTGCTTGCTCTTAGTCAGCAGCTTTATTCCTGCAGCTTCGACCAGCCGCTGTTGAAGCTTCCCTGCCTTGTGAGTAATAAACAGTATTTCTCACCCCTCCTGTCCTCCTTGTGGTTCTTCTGGAATATACAAACTCAGGTGCATGTTTCAGGACTGGGGTGCCTGCATTACAATTGGCATAGTTGGCATGGTATCCCATGCTGGTTGAGTTCAACCTAGAGTGACGGGGAGAACATGCCTGGGAGATCTGCCGGGGGGAATCCCGGGGTGGTCCTCTGGGTCCATGTTGTTTGAGGTGGCAAGTCTTTTAGATTCTTGGGACTCACCAAGAGACTGGAGGGACACCCCCAACAAACCTATGCGCCTCTTATAGGTTTTACTGAAAGTAGGGGAACTGTGTTCTTTAAACAAGGAGAAGGATCTTCAGGCTGCAGCAGCCGCAGTGGGCTGGCCCCTACTACAGGTGCTACATGAGACTACTACGAAACAGGTGCAGGCTGAGAAAAGGGTGAAGAAAGCGGAAGAGGAAGTAAGGTTAGAAAGAGACCTGAGAGTCACAACAGCAAGAACAATAGTGAACAACTGCAGGACCTAGCCTGCCGCTTTGCCAAGTTTCAGGGGCAAAAGCTAACAAGAACTTGCATATGGGCAGCAATTGCGCAGTCAGTCTAAACGGAACCCTAATAAGTGGAATACCACAGCAAAAAGTGAGTCTAAGTCAAATAAGGAAGTAGAGGTATCCCCCCCAGAGAAAGCCTCATGTGTGTCTCAGGCCTGTCCACTAATAGTTCAGAAACTAAAGACTCAAAAAGAACACCCTGAGGGGTAAAAGCCAAGGAATCTGCCTCCTCCCCTTAAACATCTACACACCTCTGCCTGGCCATATACACTGACGGAGTTGGTAGAACTGGCTGCCAAGTTCCACCAGAAAGGATCACAGTCCATCACGGGGTGGCTACTTCACTTCTGGGACACCGAAGTGGACCACATAATACTATCTGGGGACGAACCGACCCAGATGGCTTCTGTCACCACCCTCTCTTCTTTTGCCAATGGATACATGAGGAAATCCAATATGCAGAAAATGCATTGTTGCTAAATTGGCTCATGGCAGGTTGCTGCACAGCTTGGCCAAATGAAGGCAATTTGCCAATGGCCCAGTCATGCTGGATGTCCACGTCGGAACTGCAGATGCTCCTTAAGGAGATGAGAATGCAGCCAGTTACATCAAACTATTTGAGGGCCCTGATGTGGTGCCATTTACTGCAGGTATGTGTGGCCGCATCATCGAGTTGGCCCTGCCAAATGGATGGGTACTTTGGTGCCCGTCTTGTCCACCCTTGTCCGCCCAGTTCAGATCACAGCACAGGCTGTTGCTCATTTGGGGGAAGTTGAACTGGCCAGGCAGAAAGTGGGGGCCCAATGGGTCCAGGGGAAAGAAAGAGAGTCAACTGTGGGTGTGTAGGCAGAAAGTAAGGTAAAGCCAACCAGAGGCAGCTATGGACAGACTTAACAATGGACAGGGTTAACCCAAAAAAGATTGATAAGCAACCCAATACAGTACTGGTGGCCCTGCAGCAGCAGCTTAAACCTGAACAGAAATTCCAACCCTTGTTCGATAGGCTGTCCACACCTTGGAATGGACCTCAAGTGGAATGGATTCTCAACCCTCGGCTCTTTGCCTGGATGACTTTTTGCAGGACCAGGACACATCCAAAATATTCACCCAGACAGCCAAGATCAATTCGCCTTTACCTGGGAAGGACAACAATTGACTTTCACTGTCCTACCAATGTGGTATCTCCATAGCCCCACTATTTGCCACGGTTTTGTGGCTAAGGATTTGACTGGCTGGGCTAAACACTCCACCACGCAATTGTACCATTATATTGATGATGTCATGCTAACGTCTCTCTTTCAGACTTATGACAAGCCACATACTGCCCCCGCCTTTTCCCAGCCTCTGTTTTAACATTGTCAAGGGCAGATGAAATCCTCCTAGAGATTACAAAATATATTCACAAATTTGCTAATCTAAAATGTTAACTAATTACTTTCTAACTGCCATTAGATATGAAGGTTTCTGAGAGTTAAAAATTTGTATTACGATTGAAAGAGAAATGTATGTGTTTAGTAACAGAAGGTATAAGATATAGAGATTTATTTTAAAGGAGATTAAAGGAAAGAATTTGTCCTAAAGTTGGTTATTTCTAAACAAGTAAAAAGAGGCAAACTGACAAGATGAAGAAAGTTGCAGGTCTGTGAAGATAAATCTTGAAAGAGGAAATTTTATTTATGGTTAAGCTAAATAAAATTGGAAATAAACAAATGTCAAAAGCAAGCTAATATAATATCAAAGTTGTGTTTTCTTTCTCTGCTAAAACAGAATTTCTGGGACTACTGGTCTGTTACTGATATTATGGAAAAGGCTTCTGCCTGAAGAAAACAAAGATTCTGTATTTTATCAGAATAATTTTCCATGCATTATATTGTTTTAATTAAGCCCTTGGCTACTTAAGGAAATTGAATCTCTACAATAGTAGGAACTACGTTTTGCTAATAATTATGCAGAGTTGGAATGTCTCCCTCCCTACTTACCCCTCCGGAATCCAAAACTTTGAATGAGTAAGTATTCTTACTTTCAGTAAGAATCTGTTCTCTTTGTAACAGGCCATGATTGAAAACAGTTTTTATCACTAAGCTTTTGACTAGAATATCAAATTTTAGAGGAATTCAGAGATCAAATATGACCCAACAACTTTAAGGAATTAAGATTGACTTACGGAAGCCAATAAAACCTTTGAAAATATTGGCTGGTACCTTACTCTCATGGTTCCCAGCAGCCTTCCCATTTCAGTAAAGAATGTCACTTCTTGGCAGGTGCAGGAACCTCAAGATATTTTGCAGATCTCAAAAAGAGAGAAACTCACCTGAAACGTACAGATATTGCAGGTATCTTCTGAGGGCAAGCCCTTGCCTTGGCTTTTCTGGCCTTCTGAGGCCCTTTAATTTCAATTTGAAGATTCCTTGGAAAATTACAGCAAAGCAGAATTAAAAGTGGCTATCTGGTTAATTCATATTCTTGCTGGGCTTATGCAAATGATCAGGCCAATTTTATTGAAATGACTTATTTCACAAATGAATAAGTCTTAATTTGTGTATCTTTGGTAAAAATAGAAGAGGAAAAAAATGTATTTCAATAAAAATTGAAATATATCTATGTAAACATTAGATTCTTATGCTATTCATTGCCTTTTAAGTTTTATTTTCTACTTGCAAACTGGACTGGGTCCTAAATTCTTCTAACTTCTTCCAACATTTGTCTGTGGCTCTTTGAACATGTTTTTGATTTGTAATTTTTCTCCCTTTAACTAGGAATTCATAAAAACTATAAATGCTTTTTCTAAGCCATGCAAGCTAAAGATGGACAATTTGCTATAAAATTTGAGAGATGGCCACAGTGGCTCATGTTTGAACAATCTTGGTAACTGGTACTGTGTGGGCCACACAAAGAGTTTTTGCCTTGGTGTCTGAGGACATCATCAGGGATGTTTCAAGTTGCAGGAGATGCTTCCACCCTTATATCCAGAAACCTTTACTGGTAGCCTTACAAACTCAGAAGCTGGTTTATAATTTGCTCTGATTATTAACCTGTGTTTTTCTCTCGTTTTCATAGACATAGGAGGTATCTACGTAATGGCTAATACAACCTGCTAAACCTACAGTAATACCTTTGGGGAAGATGAGACTCAAATAAATAAATAGAATCATACAAAGTATGAATACATACTTTATTCATAGTAAACCAAAAACGAACATATATTTAATTGAATGTAGGAGTTTCATTCCTCTAACCCTCAAATTCCACCCCTTTTTAGGTTGTAGCCCCTCTTCCCTCAAGATTGAGGAATGATCAAGAGACTGGGGGTAGAAGGGGTTGTAACAGAATATGTAGCCTCACGTGTTGCAGCACTAGGAACAAGCCCCTTAACCACTTGCTGGCTCTCCTTGGTCTTTTGGGGCCATTAACTGGTAACAGGACTGCTTGGTTTACGTATACTGTTAGTGTTAGGATGTAGTCGTTATTGTATTTGTGATGTATGGATGCAATATGTAAATGTTCTAACCACCCAGGAACACCCTGTAGAAAGAACTGACTTGAAGAATGTGAGGTGGAAGAGCTATGTCAGGGTGTAGTGTAGGGTTAACTCAGAACATAGCCCCTCCAGAAGACGGATAGCTGCCCAGCCAGCCAGCAGCCAAAGAAGGCAGTATACAAAGAACTTTCAGCAATCCCTACTCCCATGGATGTTATCTGTTCCTATAACCAAGTTACACATCTTGCTCCCATCTGAGAAAGTGGCTGTTCCCCCAATGAAATAAACCCTCCCTCTGGTTATGGGCATAAAAAACTGATTGATCTTGGTCAACAGCTTTATTCCTGCAGCTTCCACCAGCTGCTACTGAAGCTTCCCTGCCTTGTGAGTAATAAACAGGATTTCTGCATTACACAGGGTAATCTGAATACATCAACTTCAAGAGAAAAAGAATAAAAAGGAAGATAAATAAATAATGAGAAAGAGACTGAAATGTTATTTACATACCTTTGCCTGGGGTTGAGAAATCAGACACCTTGCTCCTAGTCTTAGCTCCCATCTCTCACATAATTCACTAAATTTCTATCTCCTTTTTCTCTTTTGTAGTTACAACATTGTTCTGTCAATGTCACACATTAAGAATTAATCAAACAGGTGCTTTAAAAATGACAATTAAAAAGTTAGTCAAAAACAAAGTAATAATTAAAGAAGTTATAGCTATGCCACTATCAGAAAGGCATTATGAGGTTGCCTGTAAGCACGGTTTGTGGCAAGTCTGAAAATAACCCCCAATAAGTTGGCCTCTGAATCTTCAAACAATGTTAGGAAAATGGTAGGATGTGCCTACAAAACTAAAATTTTTGAAAAGAAAAAAGAACTTCAGAAATCACTTTGACTATCTTAATTATATTCGCTCCTTTATTCTTCAAAATACTTTAAACCTAGTAAGTAAAAGGCATTCTTATACTGCATTCTATATGAAGGGGCTAAACACGACACAACACAAATTAAGCACTCAATAAATGTTACTATTACAATAAAGCAGTACAAAATTCCTGTAGGTCATTCACAGATAAAAGGGATCACTTTCAAGTAAGATGGTTTAACAGGGCCTCCAACAGGAATGTGTCATTTCAACTTGCTCTGAAGTTGGCATACTATAGTCCACAGGCTGCCCAACACCTGCTTTTGTATGGCTGTGAGCTAAGAATAGCTTTTACATTTTAAAATGGTTGAAAAGCCTCAAAAAAGGATATTCTTGACACATGAAAATTATATTATCCCAAGTCTCAGGGTCCATAAATGAAGTTTAATCAGAACATAGTCATGCTTTTACACCACAGAGGAAGGGGAGATGTGGGCCATGTGGCCAGCAAAGCCACAAATGTTTACTCCCTGGTTCATTACCAAAAAAGTTTACCAGCCACTGCTCTAGATGGATGGGATTTTGGTAGGCAGAACTGGGGAGGAGGAAGGGCAGGTCCAAGAGAAACAAACATTCTAGTTGAGAAATAAGAGAAAAACATAAATGAACAACCCAGAATATTGTAGGGACACTAGGAAGTGTCCCTACATTTCCTAGTTTGGCTGAAGCAGTGTCCAAAATCAATAAACAGTTATCGAGCCACTGATTGCTATGTGCTTTGTTACTGAGTCATATATACTACTGCAGTAAGTGATAACAAGCACTCTCCTATGGAGTCTATGAGATTGGTACTACTATTATCCCCATTCATAATTAAGAAACTAGTTAAACAATTTGATTTAAAGAAACTAAGTGAGTCAACGGAACTGAACTGTAATCTAGGTTCCTTTGTTCCCAGAACCCATGTAGTTAAATGCTACATCAAACCACCAAACAGGGCAGTAAAAGGAAAACATCTACAAAGGTCAGTTAGGGCAAAACTGTCAATGTAAAGAATATGATTGTTATCTGTAAAGTATAATGCTTTTACTGTTTAAAGAACAGTTGTCTCACAAGCTGGTCCAAAATGTTCTACACTTAAAATCAAACTATTGTGGCCTTTTCTAAAATTATGGGAAAAAAGAAATGTGAGCTCTATTTTCTCAACTTCAAGTTTCTCCCAGAAATCTTTCTTAAATATTTGAAAAATGGTACACTATAAAAATCGATGAATAAGTAGCTGACCAAGTTTGGACAAATTCAGCTGCTTATGCTTAGCTCAACCTTTACAAAATGGATTATGTGCTCAAAAGATGTCATTTTATTAAGTTCAAATGATCAATTCAATATATTAATTCAATAAATTAACTAAATCATCTGGAAGTGGTTTTAAGTTTTAAAATTAAGGTGCTCTTCAAAAGAATAATAATGCTTCTGTGAGAGCTAACATAAACTCTAAAAAATCAGATACATCTACATATTAGCAGTATCTCTTAGTTGAAACTAAAGGAACAAAAAGATAAATACATTGTATAATGACTTAGTGCTACTTGGGAACACCTACTCCACAAACTAAGGCTGCACTTCAATGGAAACATCATGCAAACCACACATGCAAGCTACATAATTTTTAATATTCTAGTAGCCACACTTTTTATAAGTAAAAACAGGTGAAATTAATTGTACTATTTCATTTAACCTAGTATATGCAAGATATTTCAACATGTAATCAACATTTTTAAAGTGAAATACTCTGCGTTTCTCATACTAAATCTCAAAATCTGGCATGTATTTCACATTTACAGCACTTGCCATATTTTAAGTGCTCCAAAGACCACACTGGATAGTACAAATCTAAGAGATTTCCTTATAAAGATCACAACAGCAAAGAGGCTGTAGATTGCAACCAGAGTTGGACCTTGAAAGGGAAGGACTTGGCTAAAGAAAGTATTTAGCTCCAATATTGTTGATATAGGAGTTCAACTAAGAATCGAAAAACAAACAAAAAACAAAAACATTATTTTAGACAGTAACCTTTCAGCAATCTATATGTCCAGGATTCTTAAAGTATTGCATGGTATTGACTTTCATGTATTGCATGATATTGGTTTCACGTTTTAACTAGTCTTGCTATAACTGAGACTTGGGATTATCCATAAACTCCCTCCTCCCTCTCCATTACCTCACTTCACTAATTCTCTAAACTATTTCAAATTTATCCCAAAAAACCTACTTCCAAGTAATTTCCAAAACCTGAACAAACTTAAAATCTACACAGGTATGGGCAATGAGAAGCCACTGAAGGATTTTGAAAAAAGAATGGAAATACTGTTTCAGTACAGTATCAATGTCACAGAAGGAGCTGTAAGAAATAAACGGAAAAGAGACCAGTTCAAGAATATTCCACATAAATCTTGAATTAGGGTTATAACATTGATTGAAAAAGAGGCGGGGCAGAGGCTAGTTACTCTATCAGTGATTCAACTAAATCATGTAAACAGTATACTAGAAGAGAAGAAGGCTTCAATAGAGAATGACCAAAATAATAAAGTCAGAAAAAGCTTCCCCCTCACCTTCCTGCCCCTACCTAATACCTCAAGAAAATTCAAGCAGAACCATTATGCAAAGATTTGTAGTAAACACTTGCTTTTTCTTAACTCACTGGCTCCTTCTAGACACCAGACCAAATTCTCATTTTAAAGTACCTATGATAAATTTAAACAGTAGTCAATAAATTCTGCTTGTGAAAAAACAAGTTGCTAGATGGAGTGTGTCTATATTCTTTGGAAAGGAAGTAGAGTGGCAGAAGATTGTATTTTAGTGGTAAGAAGGTCAAAGTAGACCAGCCTTTAATTTTAAAACAAACTGTGACTAAACAATTCAAACATTGCAGTGACAGGATGTTTAACAGTTTAATATTTTTACCAAATGAAATTATGTAGTTACCATGTGCATCAGTGTTTAAAATATAAATTAAGAAATCAAAATTACAGCTCAACACATCTCAATTCTTTAATTCTTCTTGTTATTCAGAAACCTATTACATTAAATTATGTTTTTTAAACAGTAAAATAAGCCAAATATTTTAATCTTTTAATTCAGAGGATCTCGTGATGCCCCCCTTCAAGTAATGGGGAAAAGTAACAAAAGTGGCAAATTATCAGTGAAATCATTAAGTACCTATCTACATTAAAAAAAAAAATACAAAAACGATGTATCATGATGCCAAGTTTGTAAAAATGTTTTACACATGCACACATAAAAGATTTAAATCACACGAAATATTGGCAGATTCTCTCTAGAAATTGTACTTTAGGTAAGTTCTTTTTTATATACATGGTTTCTATATTTTGTTTTCTATAATGATCATGTATTATTTTTTAAACTGGAAGAAAAAAATGTTTCAACAACTGTAAATTGAAAAGGTGCCAATCAATTTAGGAATATATTAGATTGACAAACTATTCCTTATACCAGCATAATCTCTAAGTAAAAAACATTCAGGGCCCTTGAAGAGTTAGCCTTACTTATAATACATACTCAATTACATTCACACGTACAATATGTATACATACAGTGCACACGTTAACATGTGGTGGAGGATGCTACATGACATTATACTAAAAATGGCTTATTTAGAAAAATGAAGAGCAGTTCAATACCCTTGTAAAAATAACAGCAGAAGCGAGAGTAGATGCTCAAAGAGAAACGTCTTGGTCCAAAATTGTAAAATGTAAATCTACTACTAAACTGTTCACTTTAAAACGGTTCATATTATGTCCATTTCACCTCAATTTATTAAAAGTAAACCCATAAGTTACTATCTGTATACTAGATGGAATCAACGCTGCTTTAAACTCAGCTTTGCCCCTCAACCAAATCTTAGTTTTTGTTCTCTCAGTGCTAAAGCAACATGCAAATATAGTTCATCAACGTAGAAGCTACTGCGGTGCGGGAGAAAGGGGGTGCGGGTAGGAAAGTATCAAAAAGTACTCAACACACCTTCCTGCCTTCAAAGAGCTCACAGCAAAAGGTGAAGTGATAACCAAGGAACAGGTGAGAAAATGAGGCCACGAAACAGTTGCACGTAATTTTGTTTTTAATGAAGTACTAGCAAGTTTAAAGAACTTCGGGGGGGGGGGGAGGGATGAGCCGGGAAAGGTTTGAAAAGGCTAGGGCGATTTAAACACAGGGCTGAGCTGGGTTGAGACTCATGACACATTTAAACCTCACCCCGGCCGGCCCTCTCTGTGCTTAAGCACACACAAATATTGACTGAAAACTGACTGAAATCCAACAAATCCGCCAAACCAGGCTAAACGCGCCCCCACACAAAATTTAATAGCGTTACGTTCACTTTACTCCGGAGCCATCGTCCTACAATCTGGCTACAGAGTAACGAATGCTGAATGAAAGATGCAGATCGGCTCGAAACTGTAACGCCAGCGACACGCTCCTCAAGGCCTCCGACTCCGCCTTCGCGCTCGACACGAGGGAAGGCTGGGCTCGGCCTCCACCCAGCCCACCCCGGGCCACTATTTAACTAAACTGACCCCCACACGCCGTCCCCACGCCCCTCCAAGCGGGGCCTCTCGGGTCCCGGTGACGCCCACTAGTAAATAAGGAACGGGAGGCAGGCAGTCGAGGGCAGGTGGCGGCGCGGCCTCACGAGACAAAGCAGGGAGCCCATCCCGACGGAGCCCTCCAGGGCGCGGGCGCCATGCCCGCCCGGCCCTGCGGCCCGAGCTGCGCCACCCCCGGGCTCCGGCAGCCGGCGACGGCCCGCGAACCCCGAGCTCCCGCCCGCCCAACCGCCGCCGCAGGAGCGCGGCGGGCGCCCAACTGCGGTCCCGGCCCAACCAACGCGGGCAGGGGAGGAGAGGTGCGCGCGGCCGCCGGGGCGTGCGAGCCGCTCTGGGGTCGCAAAGGGGGTGGCTGCGCGCGGAGAAGGCAGGGGCGAAGCGGTGCCGAGGCCATGGCGGAATGCAGCGCTGGGAGGGACTCCTCTGGGGGGGTTTGCCCCCTTCCTCTTAGAAGGTGCAGATGGTTTGACCCCCCACCCCGAGTGAGGTGCCGCGTCCCAGCCCCGGCTGGACTGTACCATCGGGCGGTGCCGCCGGGATTTCTCCCCCCCACCACCACCATCAATTCCCCCCCCCACCCGGGTCTGCGGTCGGTTGGCCCCGGCCGGGCTCTGAGACGCGGAAAGAGCTTGGCGCCATTTTGGGTGGGACTAAGCGAAGACGAAACACCCTCCCAGCCGATGGGGCACTCTGGACGCTGGCTTATCCGGTTCCCTTAATCCTTTAGGTACTTACACGACGTTGGGTGAGGGGAGCTGGAAGATCAGCGGGTCCCCGATCCTCTCTCCCTAGGGGTGATGGAAATCAAACCCCCCCCTCCACCTCCAGGTGGTTCTTCCCGCCGCAGAGTGGGAACTGCATAAAAGGCGGGGTACATTAGCATAATCTGCCTGGCAACCTGATCTCCGGCGTTATGTGATTGGTTGAACTCTGTAAACCCCATGCCCTGCCTGGAAACGAGAAACGCTGGGGCAAACTGACAGGCCCAGATTTAAGACTCATGACGGAGATCCTGAGACGCTGATTCAGCCGGCAGAGGAGGCCAAAGGAGAGTCACGCAATGGCCCAATGGCTGAAGGCCTCTTTATTTCCTGCTCTGCTGTTCCCTTAGAATCCAATCAAAGAGCGAGCCTCGGGCAGCACTCGCTTGCGTTCGTACTCTAAGCCAATCAGAAAAGCCGACTTTTCAGACTCAGGGTCCGCCGGGCTCCGGTGGACCCGCGGGCGTGGGGCCGGGAGGAACGTCTCGTCTGAGAGGCCCAGGTGGACCGGGCGGGATTCCGAGCCAGGCCCCACCCACCCTAAGGCCGCGTGCCCCGAGGCGGCCTTCCTGCCGAGCGCGCCTCTGAGCCGGTGTTCCGCGTGGAAACCCACTCCGGGCCTCGGGCTCAGGTGCCCTCGGGGTGTGACTAGATTCGAGAGCTCCTGGGGCTGAGGGCGCTTCCTTTAACCTCTGACCCGCTGATCTGTATGCAGTCCCTTCCAAGCCCTGGAGCACCTCACTGCACCTCTCTCCCTTAACATTCTGAAAAAGGAAATGATTTTTCGGACATATGAAGTGTTATTCAACACGGGCTAACTCGTGAGTTAACCCTTTTCTTAACCTCAGGCTGCCACATTCTATCATTCGTTAAAATTGCCTTCTCAAAAGGCAGCCGACTGCATAGAAGTAAGCTCAAGCTTTGGGGCAAGACACCCAGCTCAAGTTGCTCTTAGTACGAATGGCAGCTAGATCTAGAAGAGACCTTGAACCTTTGGACTTTCAGGGAGCAGTTTCCCATCCATGACTTCTATCTGTCTACATTATTTTGAAGATTAAATAATATTTACCTGTAAAATAACTTAGCACACTGGAACTTAAATAGAAGTATTAATGATGATAAAACATACAAAATTGTTAAACTATGGCTAACCAAGGAAAAGAAAAATGTAGAACTAACCAAAAGACTTTAAATAGGAAACACCCACGGGGGAAGAGTTGTAAAATTCATTCTTGCTTGCGTTTATTTAAAACACACACACACACACACACACACACACACACACACACACACACACACACCCACACCCACCCACCCACCACCACCACCACCACCACCCCCCCAGAAGCAAAGTTGGAGGAATGAGAGAACATTACATTTTTAAAACTCCAGGACCTTCTTAGCAACTTGATGACTAGACTATGTCTTGTTCCTCCACTGACTCCTGTGCAGGCAGCACTGGACTTAGAATAAAGGCTGTCAGTAAACACTTATTGAATTTAATTGAAAAGAAAGCATAAAGCAGGGCCTGATGAGGCTGAGACGTTATTAACTCTTCACTCCATATATGGACACGTGGAATGGGTGCCGTGGGAAAGATGATATTGGTTAAGAGAGTTGCTCAAATGTTCCCTTTTAGTTCTATGAGTAGACAAGCAATATCAGTGGTTAGAGAGGTCCACTCTTCTGTCCCTTGGCCTCTCAAGAGAATTTCCCCTAATTTAACGTTATTAAATCCTCTCTGATGGTTCCCCAACTGAAGTCTAATGACCAGAAATGACACCAAAGAACCCAAAATAAGTGGCTCATATTCATATTAGTGTCATGAAAGCTAAGGAAAGCCTGAGTAAATGTTCCAGACTAACAAAGACTAAAAAAACAACTAAATGCAGGGTGTTCCCTGGATTGGAATCTGGACCCAGAAAAAAAATTTTAGCATATATAAAAAATGTTTGATATTTGTACTGGGTTGAATAGTGCCCTCCAAAGTCCATATCTGGAACTGTGACCTGTTTTGGAAATAGGGTCTTTGCAGATATAATTAGTTAAAATGAAGTCATACTGCATAGGTTGGGCTCTAACTCAATCGTGTTCTTATAAAAAGAAAAAAACAGAGTCATAGACACACAGGGAAGAATATGTAAGACAGAGACCGAGATGGAGTATAATGCATCTATGAGCCAAGGAAAACCAAAAATTGCCAGCTACCTCCAAAAGCTTGAAGAGAAGGATTCTTCAAAAGGAGCATTGCCCTGACACTTTTATTTAAGATATCTAACCTCTGGAAATGTGGGAGAATAAATTTATATTGTTTTAAGCCATCTAGTTTGGTGTACTTTGTCATGGCAGCCATAGGAAACTAAGACAACATTACAAAGCAAGTAAGACACTATATGGGTACAAGATTGTGTGTTGGTGGGGTGGATGTTTCTAAATGTGGATGGCTGAGGTTATTAACATTTATGAATCAATAAGGGTTGACATTCAAAAGGAAAAGACTAAGGAATTGAGATGACAAAAATTTTTATGTGATTTTCATTTAAAATAAGACATTAAGGAGTAGAAAATATAATCAGCTTTTTTTTTTTAAATAGATAATGTGACTGCAAAAGAACTTGCTATTTAGGGTATTTGCTTTTGTTTTTGACCCAGACTTCCAGGAACCTTAAGTCACAAAAACTAGATATCACTTTCAATTTAAACAGCTAGAGTCACAGATGTCGAAGGAAGAATTGTAAAGGAGATGTCCAGAAGAAGCCTGGAAAGTTCATGAGCACAGAGAGAAGCAACATGAAGACTGTGAATCAAGTTGTATCTTTCTCCATAAAACATAGTCAAGGAAAAAGATGGAAAATGCATGAAATTGAAAAGTACTTACAGTTAAATATAGTTACTTTAAGACAACATCTTTATGAATGTGACTCAGTTTGAAAATTTTGGCCCATAATTTAAATTTCAATATGAGGGAACCTGTGAAAGCAAGGATTATTGTGAATATAATAAATGTTATAGTTCATCCTATTCGTAGTAATCTCATTTAAAGATAGTCATTGTGAGAAAAGTCTTCTCTCAGAAATATAATGTAAAGATACCTTCAAATTAATACGAGAATTAATAAGAAAAACTATAACATGTTAGGAATGGTGGAAAACCTCCAGCCAAATCAAATATCTTTAAGCATAAAAAAAACATACTGGAGAAAAACTCATAAATATAATGAATGTGAAAAAACCTTTAGCCTGAAGCAATACCTCAGAGGGCATGAGAAAATGCATACTAGAAAGTGTGCATTCATGCATGTGCTGAATATAGTTAAAGTGTTTTTTCTTTTTTTCCCATGTGTTCTTTTGAATTGCATTCCTCATTCTACATTTAAGAATACATATAGGGAGGAAATCATATAAAAGTGATAAATATGGAAAAGTCTTCAGCTATAATAGAAAAACTTTATACTCATTATTCTAAGAAGAAATCTTATGAATGTGGGAAAGTTTCTCTTTAAATTCTAAGACTCAGTAGACACCAAGGAAGACATCCAGTGGGAAACCCTGTATGTAGAAAGAAAGTGGGAAAGCCTTCAGTAATGAACCAGATCTCACAGAGCATGAGAAAAATTATACCAAAAGAACACCCTGAATGTAATCAATGTAGACATGTCTTTAATTAGAAGCAATACCTCATTGAAGATCAAAATGTTCATACTGGAAAGAAACTCTAGAAATGTAACTGATGTGGAAAATCTTGACCCAAAAGGCAAGATCCTCATTATTCATCAAATACAAGAGAGAAATCTTATGAATGTACTAAGTATGAGAAAGCTTTTATTCAGAAGTCCTCATTGGACAGTAGAGAAGTCATACTGGAGATAAACCCTGTGTAAGAAAGGTGAGAAAGTATTCAATGGCAAATGAAAATTTATATTTGAGAGATGCCCTATAAATACAATGAATATATGAAAATCTTTAGACAGAAGCTATACCTCATTAAATATTACAAACATGGTAAACATGAGTGTGAAATGTGTGGAAAAGCCTACTCTCAATGTTCAAACAATGCTCTGAATAAGAGAACGAGCACTGAATAGAATGTCCATTACTGATGAATTGGTAAATATACAGTGGTATATCCATACAGTGGAGTGCTACTCACCATACAAAAAAATACACTATCAATACATTCAATAATGTAAATTAATCTCAAAATAATTAAGCTGAGTAAAATAAGCCAGACCAAAAGAAAAAAAAAGTACACATTTTGTGATTCCATTTTATGAAATTCTAGGAAATGCAAACTCATCAGTAGTGATAGGAAACATCATTGATTACCTGGGTGGGTGGGGCATAGGGAAGAATAACAACCATCCAAAAGGAAACTTTTGAAGATGATAAATGTGTTCCCTTTCTTGATTGTGGTGATGAATTCACGGATGTATTTCAAAGCTTATTAAGTTGCCTGCTTTAAACAAGTGCAGTTTAGTATATGCCAGTTATACCTCAATAAAGCTGTTAAGGTTGGTTTTGGAATTTCTGACAATTTTAAGTCGACAACTTTTTAATTGGTTAAGAATATGAAAACAAAATTTTATATTGTTGACAACATGAATAGGATTTACCAGTCTCTTAGGTATAAGTTCTAAAAGACTTAAAATAGCAATAGAACAATACAAATTTTCTAAGACAACCTAGGATACTCTGTGTACAATCTCTTCTAAGGATACTGGTGACTTTGTTCACCAAGATTTGAAACCAAGAAGCTATACTAGAAAAAAAAGCTGTGACTGAAACAATAAGCATATTTTAATTACACGTAAATAAGAACTTTGGCTATATATATTGTAAACAAAGTTAATAAATAGCACATTAAAATTGTTGCTGTACAGAGAACAAAGAGTAAATTTCTTATAAATTTATAAGAGGCAAACAACCCAATGGTAAAATAGGCAAAAAGTATTAAGAAAATTTTAGGGAGGGGAAATCCAAGTGCCCAAAACCATATGAAAAGATACTCAAACTTTAAGCATCAGGGAAATGAAAATTAAAATAATTATTAATTTATATTTATCAGAAAAAAATTGAAAAAAATAGTAACACCTATTGTTAGAGTACTTTCATATAATGTTAGTGGCATTATATGAAATTCAGTCTTTTTGGAAAGCAACGTAGTAACAACAATTAAAATTAAATATGTATACATATATTTACATTTTATAGGAGATAACCTACATGTTTAACTCAACAGTTCCCATTCTGGGATTCTATTTAGAAGAAAAGCACCAATATAAGCTGTTATGAATTTTTCATAATGGAATAAAACCGGAAACAGTCAAAACATAACTGTACATCCACACCCTAGAACAGTATGCAGTAATTAAAGAGAATGAACTACCTCTGTGTTGTATCAGTCAGGACTCAACTAGATATACAAAGCCAGTAGGGACATATATTAGGGGCTTTATTGCAAAAATTGGCTTATGCAACTGTGGGGGCTGGCTAGGCAAGTACAAAATCCATAGAGCAGACCATCAGGAAGGGAAGGCTGGAAATCTATGGCACAGGTTGAAGCTGCAGTCCACAGGTAAAGTTTTTTCTTTTTCTTGAAGTCCCAACTCTGCTCTTAAGGCC
Organism: Cynopterus sphinx; assembly: GCA_030015415.1. Lineage (NCBI taxonomy): Eukaryota > Metazoa > Chordata > Mammalia > Chiroptera > Pteropodidae > Cynopterus > Cynopterus sphinx. The sequence continues at coordinate 33,475,324 of CM057390.1, read as the reverse complement.
TTTCAACTAATTGGATAAGCTCCATTCAGATTATCTTGGATATAACTTAAAGTCACTGATTACACATTTTAATCACATTTACAAAATACCTGCACAACAACATCTACATTAGTGTTTAATGGGGTAACCAAGTTGACACATATAACTATCACATATATAATATTTCATTTCTGTATAAATGTATATATGCAAATATACATTTGTGAATACATGTATAAAACCTATGTGTTGTGCATGTGGTTGAGCACGGAGAAAAAAAATGTTGAACAGTTACCTGATGTAGATGGAGGGGCAGGAGAAAGCGAGGAGAATGCCGAAAAAAAAAATAAAGAATAAAAAAGACTGTAATATAAAAAATATAAAATCTAGGATTATATCTATCATCATATTTATGAATTTATATTAAAATTATATGCATATAAATATATAGACATTTTAAAACTATAATACATAAATACTTAGCAAATAGTCAATAGATAAAAAAGTATTCTTTGTTTTTTTAATTTTCTAAAATATCATGTTAAATAGAAAACCACAGGCCCAAAGTGGTACCACTTGTGTTAAACCCATGATACCAAATACAGATTTAATACCTGACCCAATTGCAGTTTGAACCTCTCTCAGAAACGTAATCATAATCAACCCTTCTGTAATTTTCTGGCCATGCACCAGTAAGGTAATCATTGTGTAGGCCCTCACCATCCGCATAGAAAGGAGAGGCAATCTGCATGATAAAAACCCTTCTGTTCTCTTACCCCAAAAAGAAGATGTCTGGTCCCAAAACAATCCTTTCTTTTCTTAATAGGTCTTTGTCCCACCTTTCTTCCTATAAAAACCTTCAGTTTTGTATGACCCCTCAGAACACCCTCCCAGCAGCTGGATGGGATGTAGCCCCTTTCATGAATCACTTAATAAAGTCAATTAGATCTTCAAAATTACCTGGTTGGATTTTCTTTTTAATAATCATAATCAAAACAAAGTGGAAGTATTCTTGTTAAATATTTTAAAACGCAAACAATATCTGTATTAGTTTCCTAGGAACAAATTACCATAAATTGGATAGCTTAAAAAATAGACATCTATTTTCTCATTGTTCTGGAGGTCAGAAGTCTGAAATTAAGTCATTAACAGGGCCACGTTCCCTGTGAAGGCTCTGGGGAAGAATCTTTCCTTGCCTCTTCCTAGCTTCTGGTGGTGTTACCAAACAAAGAAAACAAAGAGTTCATCCACTGGGTGCTAGTAGAGTCAACACTAAATACCAAGAATTGCAGTGGAGAAAAATCGGCTATTTTATTATTAATGGAGCTGCCCAGGAGAACACAAAGCTAATGTTTAAAGCTGGAACACCCCAATCCAGGGTTCAGAGTGGGTTTTTAAGGGTTTAGGGGGAACAGGTATGCAGAAGCATTGATGAGGCAAGTTTTAATTGGAGGACCTTGGCACTTGGCAATTAATGGTAAGGGGCATTAGATCTTCCCAAACAAATGACCCTTTACTTTTGAAAGGGTTCCGTTGTTCAAGTTTCTATGATGTCCTTGTCCTTTGGTTCTGTAGTGGCCGGGGGTGAGACTTTGGTTTCCAGTGCAGGTAGTGGTCAAATCTCTCTCCTCTGTACATGACTTGCAGTTCTGGTCTGTTGGCTCTGAAAAGCAACTTGGTATCTTCTGAGCTGGTTCTGCAGTGACAGTGCTGGCAGGCAATCCTTGGCATTCCTTGGCTTATGTGTCATCACTCCAGTTTTTGCTTTCATCTTTATTCACATGGCTGTCTTTTCTTTGTATGGATGTGCATGTCTCCAAATTTCCCCCTCTTTATAAGGAAAACAGTCATTGGATTTATGGCCCACCCTAATCCAGTACGACTTCACCTTAACTTGATTACATCTGCTAAGGTCACATTCACAGGTGCCAAAAGTTAAGACTTTAATAACATATCTGTTAGGGGAACACAATTCAACCCACTATAGTATCCAGCTTATAATCGAATAAAGCATTTCTATCAAAAGGAGATAACAATGATACCACATTTATTGCAATTATTTAACACTACCCTGGAAGTACAAACCAATACAATAAAATACAAAACAAGAGAAATTACTAAAAAGGCAAAAACAAAATCAACATTATGTGCAGAAATCTAAAGGAAATGTGTTGATATATAACTGAGTCTATAAGTTTGAAATGATGTCACAAAATAATTAAATACAAATTAATAGTCTTCTTAAATAGTAACAACAATAATAGGAAACACCATAGAAAAATAAATAGTTATGGAGAGATTACTAAGTACTTAGCTTTGTCCTTCAAGAAATGAGACATGTGAGATGACTCAATTATTAAGAAGGATTTTCTGGAGCAGTACCCTCGGCTGTCCCCTGGATCTGTCTCTCGTACCTACAGTGTTTAGACAGAACAGACCCAGGAACACCCCTTCTTCCAGCCCCCCACAACCCTCCAACATATTTTCCAGTCACAACCTTTGAAACTTCTCAGCCATCCTTGGCCTCTGAGGCCAGCCAACACTGTATTTTGAGTTTAACTCCTTATTGCCGAATTAACCATGAGCTTTTAAAATCCATCAGAATTACTTCACCAAGGTGGAGGCTGCCATCAACCTTCTGGTCACCCTGCATCTGTGGTCCTCCTACAACTACTTCTATCTGGGCTTCTATTTCGACCACAACAATGTGGCTCTGGAAGACATGAACCACTTCTCCACGGGATGATTGAGAAATGCGAAGGCGCAGATTGTCTCTTAAAGATGCAAAACCAGAGCGGCGGTCATGCCCTCTTCCAGAACTTGCAGAAGCCTTCCCAGGTTGAGTGGGGTAAAACTCGGGATGCTGTGGAAGTTGCCATGATTATGGAGAAGAATCTGAACCATGTCCTTGCAGATCTGCTTGCTCGTGCAGACCCCCATCATTTTCTCTTTTCCTATCACTCAGCTGTTACTTCCTGGAGAGCCATTTCCTAGATGAGGAGGTGAAACTCCTCAAGAAAATGGGCAATCACCTGATTAACCCATCCAGGCTAGCTTGAGTGAGTATCTCTTCAAAAGGCTCACCCTCAAGCATAACTAGGAGCCTTGGAGTCCAGAGGCTTTTGAGGGGCCCGTCTACATCCCCCCTGGTGTTGGCCTTGTGCCTGAGCCTCTCCTTGCAACCACTAGACAGCCTTCTAACCACCTTGGAGCCCTCTCCCATGCCTTGGACCAAATTGAAACAATAATGTTTTTTGCAGCAATAAATAAAAAACAAAAACAAAAACATGTGTGTGTGTGTGTGTGTGTGTGTGTGTGTGTGTGTGTGTGTGTGTGTGTGTGTGTGTGTAGTTTTTCTGGAGTCCCAGGGGTCCAGGCATGTTTGCCCTGCTTTATCATGATGCTGTGGCCTGCTCACTTGCCAAGGTTACCTTTCATTCTCTCTGTTCTCCTCACCGACAGCAAGAAACACAACAGAGCAACCTATAATTCTTTTTTCTCTGATCACACTTGTTGGTTCCAAAGTAGTTTGTAGGCTGCAGCCCAACATCCCTGTATGTGTTCACTTGTGGCTAAACTACTAAAGTAGCTGGCTTGATAGTTGTTTTTTGGGAAGGTCACTTTCTAAGCAGAACCCAAGAGCTATATCAAATGTTTTAAATGAACTGTGGCATTTTGCCAACTGTTTTCTCCTGTTTATAGTTTGGCTTTACCTCTAGCTGCATAATGATGAGGGGAAATGACAGAAAGATATGACAGTGGGTGAAAGACAAAGATAACTGCAGATTTTGAGTCAGTGGTGGAAAAATAGTATTGGGTAGCAAAACAACAAACAACAACAAAACTCTATTAGAGTAGGCTAAGGATAGATGTGAAGTTTTCAAAAAGATAGCTTCCAGAAAACATTAAAGAAAATACTTCCTAAGAATTTTCACCAATGAAACATTCAGAGCACATTTTCTTTCTTTCTTTCTTTCTTTCTTTCTTTCTTTCTTTCTTTCTTTCTTTCTTTCTTTCTTTCTTTCTTTATTATTTGGTTTATTTAAAGCTTAATTTTTAAAAATCTATGCAGGGCAATTTCTCTTTTGAGGTAAACTCCTCTTTTTTGTGTAGCGCTCTACAGCCTGCCAACAGAGCCTTTCATGCAGATGACCCCATTTGATCTAAATGAGATTGCAAATATATTGGCTGACCAAACACTTAACTGGGATAAGTTTTATGCTAAATAGGAGAAAGGAAATGAAAATTATTTTAGAAAACAAAACTCTAAGCCAAATACAGCAAAGATTAAATCCACAGAAACATTGTTTTAAATACTTATGTGTAATCCATGAATAAGCCTCAGAAATAGATATTGCTGATGCAGATTCGATGAAAAATTTAGATTTTTCCAGCAATTATGGAAATAAAGAAGAGTAAAACACAATGATATTGTTATCAGGGCCATGAAAGTATAATTTAAAAAACCGGGAGGAAACTAAGTCATTGATTATAGAAATAACCCTCAGTAATGACCACATTTCTCTGAACTTGGCCTCCTGCAGGACCCCTCCCAGAAGGCCCCAGCCAGTATGCCTGGTGACTGGCTTTGGCCTGAGCCAGAGGACTACCTGGGGCCACATCTGAGGACGATGTACCCAAAGGGCAGACAGGGCAGGCACCAGAGCCCTGCTAAAGCAAACCCTGATCTCTAGGGTCAGCCCCTGCATAACAGCTCTTCCACTGGTCACAGCCAGTCCTCACAACCAATCAGCCCAAGGGTTAGTCCTTCCCATTGATGAACAAACAGCAATGAAGGATCAACTGTAATGGGAGGATACACATAACCCATACAAGGGCATAACTTGGCTCAAGTGAGCAGGGAAGCTGTGCCACTGCACCCCATAGGACATCATCACCTTATGTATACGGCCACTCTAAGACTGGGAAACATAGCAGCCCTACTTAATACAGAGAAACAAACACAGGGATGCAGCCAAAATAGGGAGATAAAGAAACATGTCCCAAATGACAGATCAGATCAAAGCTCCAGAAAAAGAACTAAACAAAATGGAGACAAGCAATCTAGCAATTGCAGAGTTCAAAACACTTCTTATAAGGATGCTCAATAAACTTAGGAGAAAAGATAAACTCAGTGAGAACTTTAACAAAGATAGAAAACATAAAAGTGGAGATAAAAAAAAAACGTAAAAAAGAACCAGTCAGAAATGAAGAATATAGTAACTGAAATGAAGAATATCTTGGAGGGAATCAATAGTAGATTAGATGAAGTGGAGGACTGAATCAGTCATTTAGAAGACAAGGTAGCAAAACACACCCAAGCAGAACAGTAACTAGAAAAAAATAATCCAAAAAAATGAGGATAGTTTAAGGGGCCTGTGAGACAACATCAAATGTACCAACCTTTGCATCATAGGGGTACCTAAGAGGAGACAGAGCAAAGAATTAAAAACCTATTTGAAGAAAAAATGACAGAAAACTTTCCCTAAACAGATGAGGGAAATAGGCATTCAAGCCCAGGAAGCTTAGAGAGTTCCAAACAAGATGAACCCAAATAGACCCACACCAAGACACACTATAATTAAAATGCCAATGATTAAAGACAAAGACAGAATTTTAAAAGCAGCAAGATAAAAACAGTTAGTTACCTATAAGGAAGCTCCCATAAGACTATCAGCTGATTTCTCAACAGAAACTTTGCAGGCCAGAAGTAGGCAGGAAATAGTCAAAGTGATGAAGAGCAAGGACCTACAACCAAGGTTACTCTACCCAAAGCTGTCATTTAAAATCAAAGGACAGATAAAGATCTTTCCAGACAACAAAAAGTTAAAAGAGTTCATCATCACCAAGCCAATATTACAGGAAATGTTAGAAGGACTTCTTTAAGAAGAAGAAAAAAAAAGATTAAAAACATGATTAATAAGATGGCAATAACTACATAGACAGCAATAATTACTTTAAATGTAAATGAATTAAATGCTCCAATCAAATGATAGACCCTTACATATGCTGCCTACAAGAGACTCACTTAAGATTGAAAGACACATAGGCTAAAAGTAAAGGAATGGAAAAAAATTATTTCATGAAAATGTAAACAAACAAAAAAATTGAGAAAGCAATACTTTTATACCAGACAAAATAGACTTTAAAACAAAGACTATAACAAGAGACAAAAAAAGAACTCAATTATCTCACTTCTGTGTATTTATCTGAAGAAACCCAAAATACTGCTTTGAAGAGACATGTGGATCCATATGTTCAGTGTAGCATGATTTACAGCAGCCAAGATATGGCACCATTCTGGATGTTCGTCAATGGATAAATGGATAAAGAAGAGGTCATATTTATATAATATGGAATATTACTCAGCTACAAAATGAATGAAATCTTGCCATCTGTAACAACATGGATGGACCTAGAGGGTATTGTGCTGAGTGAAATAAGTCAGAGAAAAGACAAATGTCATTTGTGAAATCTAGAGAACAAAATAAACAAATAGACAACAGACTGGTAGATACAAAATAGTCATGGGGATGTAGAGTATAGCATGGGGAATATAGTCGATAGTATTGTAATAACTATATATGTTGTCAAATGGGGTGATCACTTCCTAAGTCACATAAAAGTCTGTGTTGTACACCTGAAATTAATATAATATTGTATGCCAACTATAATTGAAAAAAATATATAAAAATTAAATAAATAATAAGACTGTTGGAGATGGTGTTTTATCTCATCTTAATAGTTTCTTATATAACAATATATTAATTTTTTGTCAAAATTGCTACAACCTTTTTGAGGGCTTTTTCGTACATGTTTTAGTTTTTAAATAATGCTTGTAAGTATATAATTAAAGAGTTTGATAATTCTATTATAATGTAAGCTTACTTATGTGGGTGGTCAAATGTTGTGTAGAATAGAACATTTTGGCTGTAAAATCATTCATATATCATTACATTTACAAATGTATATGCTAATTTGAAATTGGCTAAATTTTAAGTTCTCTTAGTGGTTTTAACTCATCTATTTCCCAGAATAGCGTTGGCAGAACTGTTAAGTGTTGATTTTATGTAGTTTGTAAAGTGTAAGCAATCTTTAATAGCCTATAAAGACTTTTCATTGATGTTTTTTCTCTTTATTTATTTATATGTTTTCCTGAGAAAATAATTAGCAGTTCAAGTTTAAATGACTATTAAAGTTTTTTAAATGACATTTCACTAAATTGTCTAACGTTAGGGAAATATGCACTCTTATTATTTCTTATTAATTTATTTTACTTTGAGAAGTGGACACTTCTGCAATTTTAAAATAAACATTTGACCTTTAAAAAAATTTAATACATAGATTGAATCAATCAGTGGTTCCACTCAGAAGAAAATATCTCCTCCATTATGAAGAAAGTCCTAGGAATTAGTGGATGTCTCCTTTGAAGCCTTATAAAATTAATACAGCTCTTAACAAGTGAAAACAGCTATCGATCTACCAAGAAGTATTTATTGAACACTCCTCTTGGTTCAGGCCTCCAGCAAGTGCTAGAAATAGAAGAATGAATAAGCAGTCCTTTTAGGTAGAGCAGAGATAAGAATAGTGAGAAATCAAACTCCAGGTTGCTGAGCCAGGCTACAATTAGTCTTTTATCACCTGCTAAAGAATATGGAATTTTTTTCACAGCAATCAACAGCCTTAAAATATTTGTTTTCTTATCTTTTGGCCACACCATAAATCAGTGGGCATCTTTAAATGCATAGACATGTATGGGGCTACTTTTGCCATGTTTGTGTCACCGTGAATCTAATTAAATAATTAATGTCATCATTTATCTTTGAATTAAAAAATGTGTTTCAGAAAGATAATTCAGGAGACAGTGTGGGAAATGGACTGCCTAGAGGAGATATGGATAGAAGATGGCCACTGGAAGATTAATTGCAATGGTCCAGGTGATATATGATGGTGTGATATTGCAAGACATCACACTAGCACTGCAGGGAACACAAAGCTGAACAAGACATGGCCCCTGTGTGAAGGATGAATGAATGAAAATGTCAAACTGCACGCTTATTTACCCTAACATGAGCCCCTGGAGACTGATGTAGAAAGATATGAATAAGAGAAGATAGACATTTACTAAAACCTTGCTGAAGTTAAAATTATAGAAAGCATTAATTCTTGCTCGATCTTTTCAATTTGACTCTGTTGTCTCCCATGTCTTTATGTAATCAATTTGTCCCCCTGCTATTGTGTTTTGTCCAACCATAAAAGACAAGGCAACAGGAACAACACAGTCAGCAGTTGCCTGGACTTGTTAGCGGATGTGATTTCAGTAACAACTTGCTGACTCAGAGACAAGAGGGAAGCAAAAGTTTCCTTTCCCTATTCTGTGGCCAACCAAATGGTTACAAGCCTGTCAAGGTCCACAATGTTGGGAACTCTTTCTACTGCCCAGCTTGCTCATTTGCTGTGTCATCATAAATCAGGACTGAAGTTTTATACTAAACTTAAAGAGATAAGTGAGTCATGTAAAACATTTCTGGGGCATGGAATCTAAGGCAAGGTTGCAAAAAGACTGGCCCTCCCTCTCTGGCCTGAGGCTTCATTACTCACCTGGCTCTTGTGCGGCATTAGTTCAGGCTCCTGAGCCCAAAGAAAAGCTGCTACAGCACTCTTCCTCACCTTTACTGAAGAAAACAAACGAAGCACAGAGCCTATTCCCCTAGTGTGAAAGAATGGGATTTGGAATCACATATGGTTGAATGCTGTCTTTGTCAAGACTGTGTGACCTCCTGCAAGGCAGTTCACCTCTTTCTGCTTCAGATTTCCCACTTATGAAATAGTGGTTATGATATGACTATGCATACCTATGCAAAAGAATATATGTACAACACCTGGAGCTCTCATACTTTGCTGGTAAGGATGTAAAATGGTACCACTGTTTTCTTTGAAAAATTGTTTGGCAGTTTCTTTACAAGTTAAACATAAGTTTACCATATAGCCCAGCAATTCTACTCCTAGGCATCTACTCAAAGGAAATGAAACAAATGTCTACACAAAGACTTCTGTGTGAATGTTCATAGTAGCATTATTCATGAGTAAATCACAAAAACAATATGCTGATCAAAAGAAGCCAACCAAAAAAGATCACATGTTGTATAAGTCCATTTACATGAGGAAAGGCAAATTCAGAGAAGATAAACCTATAGAGACTTAAAGTATGTTATAGTTGCCTAAGGCTGGGGGCGGAGAGGAGGGAGAGTAACTACAAATTGATATGAGGTATAGTTTTTGGGGTGATGGAAATGCTCTAGTTTGCATTGTGGAGAAAGATGCATAATTAACTTTACCCAGTCATTGAATATATACTTAAAAAGGTGGAAGTTTATGGTATATGAATTATACCTCAATAAAGCTGTTTTTAAAAACCTACCAGGCATGTGGTAGATACTCAATATTATAGTGAATCATTAACATTTAATAAGAATTTTTGGTAAGCCACTTTAAACACATTATACAACTTAGCTTGATTCAACTCTTATTTCTAAGCCACATTTCTAAGTGTCAGAATCTATAGTCTTTCAAATACCACTTTCCCTACTTTCTCCACATCCACTTATGATCCATATAATTATCAACTGAATATTTTTCCTTAAACAAAATTGCTTTAAAAACATAATTTTATTTAAAAATAAAATCATATATCATATGGTAAATGGAAAACCAGTGTCATTTGTCATAAATAAAATATACTGTGAAAATAAACACAAAGAAAGCCAAATGATCTTGGGTTTGTCAGCAGGTGTTGCCTAAAGAAGGCTTGCTGTCTCCACTTGAAAAAGGAGACTAAAAATGTTAAAGAGGTGATTTAGGCATGCTAATGCCAATGAAGAATTTATCTTTGATGTAATCAGATCCAGCAACCAGGATCCCAGGCAGGCTGAGGAAAAAAAAAAAGTTTTTTTTGTGTCCCCGCCATCTATACAGAATTAAAAATAATTGAAGTCAGATACTTTCTTAGGGCTTATCATGAGGTAGCAGAGCCTGCTCCGGCCACTTTATCACTATGCCCCTGTAAGTTCACAAAAGCAGGGACCTAGAGAGGAGCTAAAGAAATTATCAGGCTTGACTCCTCAGGCCTGGTTGAACATAAGGTAGTGTGACTTGGCTTGAGGCAGTGAGGGGCCTGAGAGAACACTCGCGGAGATCATGCAATAGTGAGGAAGGAAATGACATCTCCTTACTCTGTGAAGGTTGTGATCAGGTATGCCCTGGGATGCAGCCCATGAGAAGGGTTACTGAGGGACAGCTGAAGCAGTCATACCAGAGTGACCCTCTGAAGTCAGGGAACTATGTAGGACCCACTGAGAGACCCATCATCATATTAATGTGAGAATCAGAATTTGGATGCCCGGAACATCAATAATCAATAAGTTTTAGCTAGAGAGGCAATGCAGCCAAGAGAGCATCAGACATCACTTAAGGAAGAGACATTTGTCCTTTCTCCCTTCTTTCTCAAAATAGTGGGAAAAGGAGGTTCACTGAACATGGCAGAAGGGAAAAAATAAAATATTTCATGTTTGTATTTCACTTGATTCAGACTGTTCAAAACACTGGGTAGAGAAGGATTAAAACAACTTAAAAAGAGCTCACACTCTGCCATTCACCTAATGCCCTGTATTGGAACATCTAAAATTAACTTTGGAACCTCTTATAGTTTGGGAAACTCTGCTGTCAGGGAAGTGAAGAGTTGCCTCTAGCCCTCCAGCTCTAGGGTTGTTGACAGGGGCACTGAAAATGCTGTAGAATGGTATTCAAGTTACTTCTCTTCTCACTCTTCATAACTTCGGTCTGTCTTTTCCAAGCGATGGACATCCTGGGCAAAATTTAGTAACACTACATATCAGACCAAAATATTGTTTTTCTCACTTGCTCTATTTTTTTTCCCCCTTACTGATTTTCATTTCTTACCTCTCTTTAATCAGCAAGGGAGAATTCCGTCCACCACACTGGGCTAAATGAGAATCCAGGACTTGAGCTTTCCAAGGCACCATAGGAAAGAATTTATCTGTTAAACGGGATTAATTATAATATATGCTTCCCAGGTTGTCATGAAGCTCAAATGTGGTAACATGAGAATACACACCATATAATTTACAAAATGTAATTTTTTATTATCATGGTGGTGGTTTTTAAAGGAGCACCTTTTTAAAAGTAATTTGCCCAATTAAGATATGTATGTATGTTTCAACATGTCTCTGAAACATAAAATTGAATGAAAAGTGTAATTTGTAGAAACATATATAATGTAATTCATTACGAATTTTATTTTTCTAGCTTTATTGAGATAGAGGTGACATAAGATTGTGTAGGTTTAAGACATACAAAGTGATGATTTGACACACACATATTTTGTGAAATGTATAACCTTACAGTATGGTTAGTTAACACTTCCATCACCTTATAATTATCATTTCTTTTTTTTTTTTGTGGTGGGAACATTTAAGATCTACTCTTCTACCAACTTTCAAGTATACAATACAGTATTGTTGTATATTAGATCTCCAAAACATACTCATCTTATAACTGGAAGTTTGTACCCTTTGACCAACATCTCATTTCCCCCACCCCTCAACCCGAGAAACCACCATTCTACTCTATTTCTGAGTTCAAATATTTAGATTCCACATATAACGGAGATAATACAGTATTTGTCTTTTTCTGTCTTACTTATTTCATTTTCCATAATATTCTCAAGGTCTATCCATGTTGTCACAAATCACAAGATTTTTTCTTCTTTTTTATGCCTGAATAATATTCCATTGTCTGCATATCACACTTTCCTGAAGTATTCATCCATGGATAGACACTTCAGTTGCTTCCAAATCTTAGCTATTTGTGAATAATGTTACAATGAACATGGGAGTGCAGCTATCTCTTTGAAATACTGACTTCATTTTCTTTAGACATGTACCCAGAGGTGGAATTTCTCGGTCATAAGGTAGTTCTATTTTTAATTTTTTGAGGAACCTCCACACTGTTTTTCATAGTAGCTGCGCCAATTAATATTCCCACCAAGAGTGCACAAGAGTTCCCTTTTCTCCACAGTCTCACCAACACTTATTATCTCTCATATTTTTGATAATAGCCATTCTAACAGGTGTGGGGTTTTCTCTTATTGTGATTTTGATTTGCATTTTCCTGATAATTGGTGATGTTGAGTATCTTTTCATGTATTTACTGGCCATTCGTATGCCTTCTTTGGAAAACACTTAAAACAGTGCTACATGTTGTTCAAAGATAAAATACATATGTAGGAAAATTCTTCAAACGTGTGAGAAAACATATTAAACTGATGCTAATGGCTGGTCCTGAGGAGAAAGGGACAAAGGGATTGGGGAAGTGTATTTAGGGCCTTCGGCTGTAGCTAAAGCAGTGTTCAGTAGTGTTTTGTCTGTCTTTCTTTCCTTTCTTTCCTTCTTTCTTCCTTTCTATCTTTCTTTCTTTCTTTCTTTCTTTCTTTCTTTCTTTCTTTCTTTCTTTCTTTCTTTCTTTCTTTCAAGATAGAAATAGTCAAAACAAATATAAAAACTTATGAAACTGTTCCATCTGGGAGGTAGGCACATGAATATTTATTTATTATTCTCTATGCTTTCCTCTTTTGAAAAAAAATTTTTTTAAATGTTTCAGCTCAATGCTGACAATCTGGAAAAAACAGAAAGGATGAAGGCAATGACAGCAAGAAAACTTAACAAAAATAACCACTATCAAAATTGATTGATATATGTACCTCCCATCTTTTTATTCACTTATATACACAAATGCAGGTAAAAACAACGGGATTGTTTTGTTTTGTGTTATCTAAGGTAACTGCAGGTAGCTGAGTTGGATCACCTTTGGCCTATGTGTCAAACAGTATGTCTTATACAAATAAAACAATTCCCACCACCCTTTCCTTATTAAAGTTTCTTGTTTATAAAATTTGCCCTTTATAAAAGCTCTGTTGTGTAAATATTTAATTTAATCCACATCCGCTTTAATTTTTCTGGTGTTTGTTTTTCATTTATATTTCACCATGTTACATAATGCCAAATTCATCTGCCCATTCACTCCATTCAATTTGAAAAAAAAAAAAGCAAATTGTTTTTTTGTTGCTGTATAGATACCAAATGTTCAGGTGATCAACTACATTTTCCTTTTCTATGTACTCAGTTTAGAATGCATTGTATATGTTTTCTCTTCCTTCAATAATAGATAAGGGAATTTTTTTCTCTTCATTTCTTAATTTTTCAACCACCTACTTCTTTTAGTGCGGGTTCAAACCTGGAAGTTGGTTAAGGTGAAGGTTGCAGTACTCAACCAGTCAAGAAATCTGGATTTGGCTTCTATTATCTAAAAAAGCTACCCAGAAATCTAAGTCGGCACTGTCCAATATAGTAACCACTAGCCACATGTGGTTAAGTTTTCATTTATTAAAACTAAAAAAAATTTTATAATTCAGTTCTTCACTCACACAAGGCACATTTTTCAAGTGCTCAGTGGCCACCTTGGCTTTCTGTGTTGGACAGCAGAGATGTAGAATATGGCCGTATCTTAGAAAGAAAGAGCTTTTGGATAGTGCTGGTCTGGAATTACATGGCAGCAGCTATGGACATTTCCTGCACTTTCCAGATTTCCCGCTTTTAACTTTCTAACTTTGAAAAACTGCAGGTGCAACTCTGGATGAGGAAATAGTGGATAACACATGAATGATGAAGACAAAGTTAACTAATGAGAGCCCTCTTCACTCTTTCCTAGAGACTGATATTCCTTGTAAGCTACTCAGGTTTCTGTCCTGGCCAACATCTTTGAGTAGATTTTCAGATAAAGATATTACCAAGAGACAGAAGTAGACCTATTCATCTAAGGTTCTATGTTATTTTATTTGTGAAAGAGAGTTTAAAAGAATTTGAGTCTAATGTAATAGGCAATCTAGTTTCATCCTTAGATAAACTTCTAGTCACTGTATCTACCTACTTCCTTCTTGGAAATCAGACAATGGGTCAACTAATAGATGCAGAGTGTGGAGAAATTGGCCATTATGTATCCAGGGACTCCCTAAGGTCAGTAAGGAGTCACAGCTCAGAATTACTCTTATTTTTGTATAGGCATGTTCTACCAACAGAAAAGACAAACTAGATAAACAGCTGTTAATCTTTGAATCAAGGAAAAATAGCAAATAAAATTCCTGGTGAATATGTCTTTCCTAACCTCATAGATTTTTCTTACAATTCTCTTCATTGTTTCTGTGATTTTACCTAGCGCACAGTTATTTAATTTTTCATTGGGTTTATTTCCTCTTTGCATTTTTCCATTTGGCTTTACAAAAGTGTGCTCTACAGCTATTCTAGAATGAGTCAATATACCATTTAAACTTTAAATCACCACATTTTATTAGAATGTCTGTAAAGTGTTTATTATTTCAATTAATAAAATATGTCCTTTGCAATAATTGCCTTGGGGCATGAGTACAGAGTTGAAAACACTCAGAAAGTTATTTAAAACTATAAAAGCTTTTAGCCCAAGATGAATGTGTGCTTTACACATTAAGCCACTTTAAATAATTTTAAAGCAGCTTTCACAAAATACCCTCTTATGGAAAGGCCAACTGCAGAAAGGTAAATGTTGGTCTCACCTCTGAAGGAAGCCAAACTAGAGGCTTCACCAGGATTGGAGTGGGGAGGAAGTTATGTATACAAGGGTTCTCCATGATGAGGCCTTTGTTGTTTCAGTTCCCTCTTCTCTAGGTGGCATTTGGGACCCATAAGTTCATGTGCTCTACCAGATCTCAAATTGCTGCAGTGCTGCAGAGGGAGAGAGGCAGTCACCAGGGTAACCAAATCTCAAACCACTTAGGTCTTTCATAGACATGGTCAACACTTAAAATTCTCAGAAGCAAATAGGCAGCTTATTCAGACCCTCCAAGATGAATTTGATCTCACACTTTCAGATTTTCAGAAGTAAAGAAAATAAATCTGATGAGTTTTAACTTAATTTTGTGAATCTTTCCTGAATGCTAGGCAAATGTTAGCACTGTGTATTGTTTTACCACTGCCTTCTCTTCAACTCACTGGAGACCAATCACTTCCAGCTCCTCTTTGTAGCGACGATAATGATCTTGAACAGAGGATCTGAGATTTTAATCAGTTGCACAGAGTTACTAGTCACAAATAATCTAACTTCTATTTAGGACACTGCTCAGACCACCTGTATAAGTACAATGACATGCTTACAAAAAAAGCAGTTTCCTAGGCTCCCTCTAAGACTCAGTGATTCTGAATCTTTGGAGAGAAGTGCCAATAATCTGCATTCTAACAAGCTCTCTTCCATAATTCTTACATTAAAATTTAAGATGGAATGGATGGAAGATAGAAAGGTTTTCTATGCTTTTTACTATGAAGAAATAAAATGAGTCAGAAATCTGGCTAAATCCCTGAGTCAGAACAAAGGAAAAGTTAATAATTGAGAAATAACTTTGGGCAAAAAGCAGAAGTAGAAAAATTTTAAAGCATGTAAGTACTTCTAAGGGGTCCAGTGGCTTAGCAAGCCCAGTGATCACATATTTCTCATTTTTCAAGCTAGTTTTGAGGTAGTAGCAAATATCCTGTCCTATTGGTTAAAAATATCTGCAAGCGTTCTTCTTATCTTTATTTTCATTTCTCATTTGTATTTATAAAGTGAAAAATAGAAATTTCTGTCTTATATACCACATAACTTTTTTGTAAAAATGAATTGAATGAGAATATATATGAAAACAGTTTGCAAACCATAATGCTTTATGAACATTTTTAGGTCCAAGGAATAGTGAATTGTATTATTCTTTCATTGACTTATTCTTTGTCATTTTGGAGAAAAATCAGTTACTAATTCAATTTTCTCTTCTGTGAATTACAACCATGTCTTTGAGTAGTGAGTAAACTATATTATGGCACAATCAATTCATTCATTATTCATCTTTTCAACTGAGTTAAACATATAGTAATTTACAATGATTATGGAGATATTCATATGAAATGTGTTACTTAAGGCTCTTCATAAATGTAGACATCTCATCCCTCTCATAATTCTTCATATCGTTTCTTTTCATTTTTTTTGTTTATTTAAAATCTATTTAGTTTTTAAATAAGTAATACATTTGCAAGAATCAAAAAGTATAAGAAGCTACACTATAAAAAGTCTCTTTGCCCTTCCATCTTTCATTTCTTCATTTCCCACCTACCCTTTATAGGTAACCACCTCATTGATTATGTTGTACATACTTCCAGAGATTATTTTTTTGCAAGAAGATATGAGTATATATTGTCCCTTCTTTTACTTTTTAACATAGTGTCAGTATACTCCATATACTGCTCTGAACTTGCTTCACTTAACAATTTATCTTGGAGCTCTTTCCCTAACACAATATAGTTTCCTCAATCTTTTTTACAGCTGCAGTAAATTCCATTTTTTAGCTGCACTATAATTTATCTAACCAGTCTCATACTAATGAACTTTTAGGTGGATTCCGATCGTTTATCATTATAGATAAAGTTGTAATAAATAAACTTGAACATTAATTATTTCCTATTTGTGTGAGTGTATCTGGAAGATAGATTCCATATGGCTTATTTTTTTTAGCCTCTGAATGTTTTGGTTGATTTTTTGGAACTGTTCCCAAATTGTGCATGTCTCTTTTCAATTAGGGAAACCAAAATTATACATAATACTCTAAGAATAACCTTCCCAATGCTGAATATAGCTGGATTACTTTTCTCTTTTTTGTTCTTGAAAATCAGATCTACAAGAATTATAAACCAGTTTTTAAAAATGGCCTAACAACTAATCTAAAAAGTAAGTTTATTAAAAATAATAACCTAATATTGCTGAAGAATATTAATATCTAAGCACCATGATTTTCTTTTATTTTACTGCTATTTATTTTTACACATTTTTCCTCTTTAACATATGTTCTTTGTTTGAGTTTCTATCTTAATGGACAGGTTTGATTAAAGCCAACACACATCAATGAAAGCAATTATGAACAAGGGGTAGAATATTATTTTAACAGCAAGTATGTATGATAGTTAAATGTTCTGATTTAAAATATTTTATTTTATCATCTGATCACATGTCTCAAGTTTAGCCTTAGAAAATACAATCACCACAGAAATACAGAATATCTTTGGCCCTGGAATTTGGTGGCTATAGCCTGTTAGTGTTTAAGATATCAGTAACTGCTTGAGAATGTCTAGTTTTCCTTAATATTGATTAATGCTCAATGATTCAAAGTGACTTAGTTGCAGGCAAACAGAACTACTAACTCTAAGAAAGTTTTGAAGTATTTACTAAACATACACAAGCCAAATGGTACATTAGTTTTTAGTAAGAAGTGGAACTTAAATAATGGAAAGCCGCAAACAATTCTCAAAGTTCATTTTAACTGTCTCTGCATGATTTTCTCTACGTCTCACCAGTCCCCTTCTTTCCTTTCTCACTCCAAGATCTCCTTTTGGCAGAATTTCTCAAGCAAGAGTTAAATTGACTTAAAAAAAAAAATGTGTATGTCTTTGCATGTCCTCAAGGGAATGACTAAAAAGGGAGTTAGCAATTTGAATAACTAAGAGATCATGGATAACATGTAAAATAGATGGTTGGTTGAGAGCTCACTTTTGGTGTTTGCTTTTCATCAGACACCTCTGAACTCAAATTAGAATTGACTTATGCCATAGCTGAGTGACAGAAAAAGCAGAACTCAGAATTGAACACTCCAAATTTTTTTAATAAAGAACTATGCAAAATGGCATGGTAAAAAGTTACATATAAAACCTAATCTTGAAGGCACAATTTTTAGGCCCCTCTGTACCCTTTGTCACTGCAAATTCAACCTCAGAGATCCTGAAAGCTTCCACTTTAATTTACCTAGGGCAGCAGCTAGAGCAGAAGATTAAAAACAACCACTGCAAGAATAACTTCTCTTGCAAGGATGGGTTATTGCCCCATACATCAGTCTTTATGACTTGAAACTGTTACAATCTTTTTATTTGGTGATGTTAACTTCATCTTCTGGTATTCAAGTATCACTTATCCTCACCAAACATGTCACTTGACACATTTGCCTCATAGTTCATCTTTACTGTTCCCTGTGCACTTCATTATAAATAATTTCTATCAGATCTGAAAGTTTGCACACATAGTCAAATCTCAATGATTTAAATAATAGGTATGTACTTTTAAATTACTATTGACCCTTGAATAACCCAATTTTGAACTGCACGGGTCCACTTATATGTGGATTTTTTTCAATAAATACTGTAAATGTATTTTTCTCTTTCTTATTGGTTTTCTTAACATTTTCTTTTCTCTAGCTTACTTAATTATATAATATATACGACATATAAAATATGTGCTAATCGACTGCGTTATCGATAAGGCTTCTGGTCAACATTAGGCTATTAGTAATTAAGTTCTCAGGGAGTTAAAAGTTGTATGTGGATTTTTGACTGTGTGGGGTTTGGTGTCCCTAACTCCCATATTGTTCAAGCGTCAACTGTACTTGTACCACATATCCAATTCTGCCTGCTTCTCATAAGCTCTTTGTTTAGGGGCAACCACTTACTCTTCAGTTTCTTTCAGATACTTTTTAGTAGGCATTTCAAATGAAAAAAAATTTCTCACATAACCAGAATACTGTTGTCACATTTAATAAATATAACAAAACTTCTCAAAATGAATCTTCATTTCATAATATTTTTATTATGGCTTTGTAATTTAGTGTGTGAATACCAGCAAGGTACAGATGGTACAATTCTGATTTTCTGAAAAGATTTAGAACAAATCTGGTTATTTCAAGATTAGCAACATCTGAAGACTTTATGGTGGGGTTAGTCACTACACAGTGAATAGCTCCATTGTCTGGTCTGCAATCCAGCCCAAAAAAGAGAGAGACACAGTTTGTGATAGTCTATCTGGAAAGAACTCAAGTCTACAGCAGCCTTCATCATGTGAAATGTAATGAGAGATTTAAAAGCTGATTTAGAATATGTTTCTGTACTGCTGGATGCAGAACCCTTTTTATCTCAAAACAGTACAGACATCATCAAACATCCCTGTAGGGCAGGCATCCAGGAGCTGCTTTGAATGCTGCTGACTGTGCTTTTTAAGGAGGTGTGCCAGAAATGTGATTGGCAATAACTCTCATAAAAGTCAGTCGAAAGAGAACCACATTAAAGCACCTTCAGAATTTGAATACCAGGTCACCTATTGAGAGTAAAGCTACTAAAAGTTAGCATATACTTATTTCAAGGAGCCACCTGCAGAAGGAATAGTGTTGTGGGTGAAAACATAGGAAATACTCATTTCCGACTAATAAACTGTGAAATATTTGGTGGTGTTTAAGTGGTATGAGCTTAGTCTAGTACTTAAGAGGAACAGTTCTGGAAAAAGGCAGACCTGGGATCAAATCCTGTTGTTTTCGTCTAATTTCTATGTAACTTGGAACAAATGATCTAATCTCTCTAAGCCTCAAAGCTGTTATATTAATTAAAAGTTAAATGAAGTAATTTTCAGTTTCTCATATACCTGATGTTGAAAATGTAGCTCCCCAAATAGCTAGTATGACTATTCTGGCCTCCTGAAATCTGTACCCCCATTGTCAATTGAGGTATTATCTTTTAGTTCTACATGGCAATTTCTTTTTAATTCAGTTATCTAAAGATAGTACTTTAAAGGTTCTGAGAAGACCAAATTTCTGACCTACAAAACAGAGGACTATTATATGTTCTAGAAATTCTACTTTTAGGTATAAATCCAAGAGAAATAAAAACATATGTCCACACGAAACTTGTATAGAAATGTCCATAAAAGCATTATTCATAATAGCCAAAAAGTAGAAACAACCTAAATATCCATCAACTGATGAATAGATAAATGAGATATGGTATGTACATATCATAGAATATTATTTGGCTATTAAAAGAAATGAGTACTGATACATGCTGTAACATAGCTGAACCTTAAAAACATGCTTAGTGAAAGAAGCCAGTCACAAAAGACCACATATTTTATGGATCCATTTATATAAAATGCCTAGAAGAGGTAAATCTATAGATACAGAAAATAAATTAGCATTTTTCTAAGACTTGGGAGGAGAAAGGCTAGAGGGATGTGAGGGAATGATTGCTAATGGGTTTAGTGTTTCTTTTTGGTGTAATGAAAATGTTCTAAAATTGATTGTGGTAATTGTGCTATTTTACGAATACACTAAAAAAACATTGAGTTATTTATTTTTATTAATTTCAGGTATATGGTACATTGGTTAGACATTTATATAGTTTATTAAATGATTCCCCTGATTATTCTACCACCCATCTGGCTCTACACACAGACATTATGATACTATTGACTATATACCCTCTAGCGTGCTCTGTATCCCTGTCACTATTTTTAAACTACTAATTTGTACTTCTTCAACTCTTCACTTTTTTCTCCCAGTCCCCTGACCCCTCTCCTTCTGGCAATCACTAGATTGTCCTCTGTATCTATGTGTCTGTTTTCGTAAAAACTGTTGAGTTGTACACTTTAAATGGGGTGAATTGTATGGTATGTGAACTACATCTAAATAAAGCTGTTATATAAAAAGCAGAACAAAATAACAACAAACAAAAAGCCAGGAACAGACTTTAGGATCCCATCAAACCTCTCTTAATATTAAAGGTTCTGTGAAGCTCTGCCTGAGAAAGCTGAGATCACTCTGATATATTTTAATATTAAATTTATTGAAGTGACATTGATTAATAAAGTTATATAGGTTTCAAGTGTACAATTCAATAATATGTCATATGTATATTGCATTGTTTTCACCACCCAAAGTCAAATCTTCAGTCACCATGTATTTGATCCCCTTTACCCTTGTCTACCTCCCCTCTTGCTCTTTCCCTCTGGTAACCATTAAACTGTTGTCTGTCTATGGCCATGCTACTCTGAACAAGCCCAATCCTGTCTGATCTCGGAAAGGTCAGGCCTGGTTAGTACTTGGATGGAAGACCACTTAGTAAGACCAGGTGCTGTAGGTGTAAAATAATAAACAAACACACACACACACACACACACACACACACACATATACATACATACATACATAAAATGAGAGATTGTAAGCTGACAAGGCCCTTGCAATCTATGAGGACAGCCAAAGGTTGTCTTGCATAAAAATATAAAATAAATAAAATAAGTAAATAAAAGTAAACTGTTGCCTGTGTCTACGAGTCTTTGTTGCTTTCAGTTTTATATCTCACTTATGAGTGAAATCATATGGTTCTCAACTTTTTCTGCCTGACTTAATTTGCTTATCATAATAATCTCAAGACCCATTCATGTTGTTGCAAATGTCAGTATTTCATACTTTCTTTTTTTCATCTTGCCTCTTGACTTATTTTATTTACTTTTAACATTTTGTTTTTTTATTTTTCCCTGCTCCCCTCTTCTTCCCACCCTCTGGTAACCACTAGTCAGTCCATTGTCCATGTCCATGAATCTCTGTTTGTCCTGTTCATTTGTTGCTTTTAGGTTTATATGCCATAAACAATATCAATTATAAGCAATATCATGTGATTTTCAACCTTTTCTGTCTGGCTTATATCTCTCAGTATAATTATTTAAAGGTCCATCAATATTGTCGTAAATGCCAGTATTTCATCTCTTTTTATGGCTGAGTAATATTCCACTGTATATATGTACCACAGCTTCTTTAGCCAGTCATCTATCATAGGACACTTGGGTTGTTTCCATGTCTTGGCCACTGTGAATAATGCTGCAGTGAACATCGGGATGTATGTATCTTTATCAATAAAAAAATGTTTTCCAATTTTTTGTGTTCATTCTGACATTTTTTAATTGAAACAACAGACACTGCCAGCATAAGTCAAAGGAGGAAAATATAGTACATCTTACCTTCAACTTAAAGGTTTTCAAGTAATTTAAAGTTCAGCAGTTTCAAAGGCTACCTAACCACATATAGTTAGCGATGCACAAAATATTAAACAAACTACCAAAATAAGGATCCCAGAAAAGGCATTTGGGAAGGAGAAAAGATGAAATTTGTGCCTAACCTGGCAGTAAGATCCAAACTAACCCAAACATTGAGAAATATAGTCATTGACATTGTCTATTCCTCCCTGGTATCTTTTTCCCAATTCTCCCTTCTTATTTGATTTTCATTCAGTTATCAACTCTCGCCCACACTGCCCTTACCTCCATATCTTTCGGAGATCCTGGTTGACTTAAGACACTCAGCACATCATATTTTTGTCCCTTCTCCCAACCCATGCCCCAGGTTCTGATTCAGGAGTGGGTATGTGACCTAAGTTGTTTAACCAGAGAATCTCAGGACTCTCACTTGGAAGACTAGAGAGGTGTTGTCATTTCTTCTGGACGATTTCCTGTGCTGACTAGGCATAGGATCTGAAACCATTGCAGATGACTCATTGTTAGCCTGTGGATACAGGTGCCGTGAGGAGGACCAGGAGAATCATAGAGACATAAGTGGAAGTCCCGACTGGAACCATGCCTGCTCTCTACCTCTTCGCCTCTAAATTTTTCTAGTTATGTAAATCAAGAAATACTATTTTTATTTAAGACAGTTTGAGTAGACATTTCTATTATTTACAACCAAATACAGCCAAAATAAAATGAGACAATTCTAATAAATTCTAAACTCATATCTAAACTTAATATCTATTTAAGATACTTAAGATAATGCCTGGCATGTAGTAAGTACTGTGTAAGTGTGAGTTATAATTATTATCACCAATAGATATGTATTATAAAATAGAGATAATAATGATAGCCTATCTAACAAGGCTTTAATAAGTCAAAGATAAAAGAGAATGTACTATTCCTCCTTCCACTTAAAAGTAATACATACCCATAACAGAAAATTTGAAAAACACAAATATAGTAAAAAGAA
The DNA here is from genome assembly GCA_030015415.1 of Cynopterus sphinx. Classification (NCBI taxonomy): domain Eukaryota; kingdom Metazoa; phylum Chordata; class Mammalia; order Chiroptera; family Pteropodidae; genus Cynopterus; species Cynopterus sphinx. The sequence continues at coordinate 33,452,376 of CM057390.1, read as the reverse complement.
TAAAACAATCATTTACAATCCAGCTATTCAGAAAAAATTTATATGCTGGTTTTTTAATTCCAGACTGCTTTAAATGTGTAATTGAAATTATTCCACATATACAATTTTTCATTCTGCTTATTAAAATTTTACCACATTCATAAGTATTTTCCATCATTTATTCTCATTTTGAATTATTTTCCTAGAAAGGAGTTCTAGAAATGAAATAAGTAAGCCTTACATGGTTCCTTTGAACACAAAATGAGATAATGGGTACAAGAGAAATTTGAAAATTGAAAATCACTATACAAATATGAACTCTTCTTGAAACATCATTATCTCTTCTCCAGACTTGTTCCTCCTCCTGAATTTTCTGTTTTGCTGAATTGCACCAGCATGATCACCACCACCATAAACAACTAACCACAATTACCTACTATTTTGTAGCAAGCACTTATTATGTGCTATGCACTGGGTAAAACATGTAAGTACTTTTATCGTTCCATTTAGTCTATATAAGATCCCTGCTTAAAAGGTGATATTATCTTATTTTGCGAAGAGAATGCTGCAGCTTCAATGAAATGAAATCATTTAAGGTCACACAACAAGAAATTGTAGAGTAAGGGTTGGAAACCTGAAATTCATCTGACTCTATAATCCCTGCTACTCTGTTACCATGTCCTACCTCTCCCCAATGTACACTTCTTCTGTGTCCCTCAGGTCATCAAGTGGGGCTATTTCGAACCCCTGTGTCACTCTCCTTTGAATTTCCAGTTTCTATGCCTTGGTTCAGACTCTCACTGTGTCTCCCTTGGATTACTTCCATAGTCTCCTGGTCTGGTCCATCCCCATCTATTTTTCTGTTGACAGTAATCTTCCTAAATGCAAATCTGACCATTATTTAGTAGTTCCCCATAGCTGACAAGATAAAGTTCAAAATCTTTAGCTGAGCATCTTTATTTCTCATGATTTCTCATCTCTCTGTCTTTCCCAAACAGGATCATGCTGCTTCATGCTGCGATGTCTGTACTCAGATCAATGCCTCTGCTTGGCTGACACCTGTTAACCATAGTCACTTTCTTTATGTGACTCCTCTGTTTTCAAACTCAGTTAAAGCATATTCTCCTTTGGGAACTTTCCTTTTTTAATATCGAACAAAGAGACTTCATTTATTAAGCTAATTAGGAACAAGAAGCTTATTTGATTTCACTTTATATCCCAAGTAAAGGATATACACTCTGTAGGTGCTAAATAAATATCTATTGAATGAACATTATGCTAGTTTGACATTGATGCTTCATTAGGAAATGTTAGTTTACATTAATAAAATGCACACTCTCCAGAAAAAGGCCATTACATTCCATATAACATGAATATTGTGCTCAGTTTAGGAATTCACATTTTTTAGGTAAATTGGAATGTATACAGAAGCATATAAATGTAAGAAGGTATAGAAACAATATCACAAGGGAAATTATTACAGAAATGATTCTGTTTACATTAAAGAAAAGAATTTGAGAACGGGGAGGTTTGAATGGGACAGCCACCTTCAAATATGTGATAAAGATTACGCAATAAAAAGACAGAATATCTAATCACAGAGCTGTGATTTCTTCATCCTTCCGTTATGGATGTTGTAGAAAGGACTTCTGCACAGGGTAGAAAGATGACACAAATATCTTCAAACTCTTGGATTTGGGGCTTCTCAAGCTGAGTAATTTCATATCAGCTTTTCTGAAAAGCAAGTACTATGTAGAAATCACCAACAGTGAGAAGTTTAGTGCAATTAATTCCCAAGACTGAGTTTTTTATCATTTTATGTTTTCTGTACTGAAGGCAGAAGAAATCATTTGAAGACGCACCAAACGAGAACACAAAAAAATGTGGCATCATTCTGGACAGCAGAGAAAATAGCCAAAGCATAGAGGCATAACAGACCAAGCATAAGAAATGGGATGGCTCCTTTCAAATAAAGACTCCGACAATATCAAATGCCGGTAGGTAAATAGATAGCGTCACATGCAATAACAACTCCTTCGAAAGTAATTTGCAGTCAGGGGCAGCTTTTCTCAGAGTTAATAAAGATTAAGCTTCAGGGCCACTCTTTTGCCCCTATCTCCTCTAAGGCCCTGGCAGAGACCTAACAATCTTACACTGTTTGTCTTTATGAGTGCACCCAAGAGTGTGAAAGATTTAGGCTGTAGAAACCTTGTTTGTTTTTGTTGTGACCGGAATAACCAGACTCAACCTGAGTGCTCTGATATTAGAGGCAGTTTATTAGCCGGTGCCTGTCCTTCCAAAGGAGCAGCCTCGACCCATTTCAGTTCCACAGTTTTATACCCAAAAATCCATTAATCACTATATCCCAATCACAATGGATCTATACGTCATCTATTCATTGCCCGTCACCAAATGGTGGTCTGATATAATGCGTAAGCGGGGGGTACAGAAGCAGAAAGCAGAACGTTAAAAGGTCAGATTCCCATACCATGGGAATTCCTCCTCCCCTTTATTGTGGGAACAGAGTTAAACAATAGCCTACCGATGTAATTGCCAGGTATTCAATCAGGAAATATGGCTGCTGTGGTAGCTGGCATAGAGGCTTCTAGTCTTAACCCCTTCTTGCATCTTTCTAGGGGTACATCATCACATTTTAAGCCTATAAACCAGTTTACCAGCAAGACAAAATTTAGTATATGTGTAGTGTGTTAAAAATAGTTTTTCAAGCATCATAGTTCAGACACACCTACATACCCAGATTGTAATCAGTTAAATCGATGTTATCTTTGGAAACAAAAAATATTTACATATATACTCTAGGGCCAGATTCTTTTTCTGCTTTTGCATTGGATTGGGTGCTCTGTCTAGATTTTAAGTATTTAATCTTTTTACCTACTTGACTTGTTTGAAAACAAGATCCGTGTTTTAGTCTAGACCAGTATGAGGTAGAAGAAAGTCTTTATAAATTAGAATATTTAAATCTTAATTACCTAGTCATGTAGTAAAGGTATAAATTATGTAAGGTTAAACCTGTTCTGCTTCAAGCCCAATGTCCCTCTGAGAAGTGATTCACCTGTTCAACACCAATGACAGAGGTAACATGGAAGCCATTTAAGCAGAAGAGAAATATGGAGCAGCTAGGTAACTTTCTAACTCCTTGAGTCACATTTTTATAGTGGTTTCTCTAGTAATAGAAGTGTGATTTTACAGAATATCACAAAGCTACCTTAAAATGCAAGCAAAAAGAATGGCCAGTGATTAGTACATTTTCCATGTATTCCCTGAGGGATTTACTAGACCAATATTTTCTGATACCTAGTAGCAAGTTGTTTAGCATGATGTGAGCAGAAGACCTTAAGTCTCTAAGTTACACTCACCAAGATAAAATTTCCTTCTCTGCTAGCTACTGATTTTCGGCTGAGGACAAATTATTTAACATCTCTGATCCTCAGTTTCTTCTTTGTCAAATGAAAATAATACTCATCTTACAAACTTCAATGGGCTCTCTCGCATTTTCATTTCTCCCTTTCCCTCAGTGCCTTCTTATCAATGACAAATAGTTATAGCAACAAAACTCTACCCATACCCCACAAGAGCTACTCTACTACTTTGCTCTTTCAACAGGAAACACCTCAGAAGAGAATCTATACTCATTAGCTCTCCTTCAGGAGCCACTTAAACCTTTACTCCCTACAACTAACTTTTATCTTTTCAGAGAAATGGCCAATAACCAAGTTTAATAGTCTCCAATTGGAGTGTTTCTTAGTCTTCATCCAACATAGTCTTTTCTAGCTTTTGACTCTATGCTTTGATGATAACATTGCTTAAATAGAAAAAATAATGTATCATTTTGGGTTTCTTTTTATCTTTCTTGTTGCTGTCCCCATTGGCTATCCCATGGATTTAATTAATACCTTTTGGGTAGGTAACTCCCCGAATTCTAATTCTAACTCCAACTTCTCTCTGAGCTTTTCTCAAAATAATTACTATGCATCAAGCTGGAGATTTTGCTGGCATTTCATCATCTCAGCTCTCCTCCCATCTTTTCATTTCTGTCAATAGCGTTGTCATCATTATATTCTCTCAGGTACCATGTTTGGACACTTGAGGTTCTTTTTATTCCTCTTCCATTTCTTTTTTACTGATTCCTGGGGACAATAACTTACATTTTGGACCTGTCTCCTTTCTAATCTCACTGTACCTCTCTTAGTTCTACCTATATTTACTCTTTCCCCAATATTAAAAAAGGCTCCTAGTTGGCCTCCTTGACTCTAGGCTCTAATTTATTCCTCATATGGCTGTCAGTCACATCAATTTGCCTAAAAGACAACTCTAGTTATATCTTTGTCCAAAGATTTCTACAACTACTCAGTATATTTTAGGCAGTGATCCTATCCACCATTTACCTTTGCTATTTATTACACTGTGCTCTAGTTAAGTAAAATATTCATTTTTTTCTCCTATCTGTCTCATGTTTTTCTAGTGCCATGCTTTTTTAAAAAATTAATTTTTTTTAATTTATTTTTTTTATGGTGACATTAGTTAACAAAATCCAATAAGTTTCAGCTGTACTCTAGTGCCATACTTTTGATAACATTGTTCCTTCCATGCTTCTTGTCTTTTCCTGACAGTGTATATGCACATCCTGTGTATACTTCCAGGAAATCTCATCAGATATAATCTCCTCTATTATTCTTGCCTGATGTCCTCAGCCAGATGTAACCAACTTCCTCCTCCTCTTAATTCCCTAAAGTATTCAGTCAGTTCTCCCCTAAGGTCATTTATGAACTTCCACCTAGTACTATACTTGTGCATGCACAAGTTTTAGCCTCTCTGCCAGATTAAACATCATTAGTTATGTGTTCATTCAGCAAATATTTTTTTGACTGCCTATTAAGTACAACCACTGTGCTAGACTGTGAAGGGACAGAAATGAAAAAAACATGGTTCCTCCCCTCAAGGGACTCAATGGTGTAGTTAAGAAGACAGTAAAGAAAATAAATGATTCATATTTATTTAACAATAGCGTGTCAGAGGTGTATATAGAATATTTTGGGGAGCACAAAGGAGGTGCACCAACTCAGTTTTGGGGAAGAAGGGCAAGAGTAGAAAATGTTCATGAGCAGGTGATACTTGAACCAAGACTTAAATAGAGTCAGTTGTGGATGGGGGTGATGGGTTGAGAGAGGGGGATGCACTCTGGCTATATTACCAGTTATAGGCCACAGCCAAGGCATATAATCAATTCATATTTACGTCTCATACAGTAATGTTCCAAAACCTGTGTTAGACCAAGACTTTTGCATCATAAAGTTTCATCATTCTAATTTGTACTAAGAAAAACAAAGGCAATGTAGTAAGTTGTCAAAAAATCGTATTGTATCTAAATTTAAAAATTTTAAATTATGACCAGTTTTACTTTCTTTTTGTTAAATGTTCTCTCTTTAATGAAACATTGGTGCTAATACACTGTTCTTTCTTAAATAATGTTTTATTTAGAAACTAAAACATTGGTAATTTAAAACTAGCAATTCCAATTAAAACATTTTTTTTTACTGGTCTATGCTATTTGAGAATCAAACTCTCAAAAGTATTAATGGATTAGAATTCCATGAAGAGCTTAGAAAACAACAACAACAACAACACTGATTCCTTTATGTCAGCTTAGCCTTAGTGGTTCAGAATTTCTGAGGTAGGGGCTTAGGTATTTACCTTTTTATAAAACTTAGTTGATTTAGAAAAGCATCTTGATTTGGGAGTAACTATCTTAACCTGGTTTACCTAACCTGAATATGTGTTGGATAATCAAGTAAGTGTCAAATGGATGAGTGAGTGTTGTTCATATAAGTACACATTTAGGGACATACACTTTACTTTTTTCCCTAACAATAAAACGCACATATCTTAAGCGTGAATGGAAGAGAACTCTTAGAAGAAAGACTGATTCTTAAGAAGACAAAAGAAACAGGCAGTTATTTTAGGAACTTCTATGCACAAAGGGTGATAAAATGAAAACACAGTACTCTTCAAATAACTTGGTAACTGACATGAAAATATTTAGGGTGAAAAAATATTGTTTGAGAATTGCAAGACAAATTATGAGCCTGTCAGTGACATTTAATAGAAAGCAACATTTTAAAGTTATGAACAATGATTAACTAGACAATAAACTCTTATTAATTATCCTTTAGTGACCCCAAAATGCAAATAAACTTCTTTCAGGATCTAATTTTAGATTGAAACCCCCTAAAGTATTTCTCTACATTCCTTGTTGCATCCCATGATAATAGAGATCAGTCTTCAATAGGCAGTCCCAAAAGCATGATTATTGAAGCCACTGCCCTGAACTCAGGTAATTTCATTTACTTTTCTCTCAGCAATTAGATTTATAGGAATTTAGAGATCCCCAAGTTCAAGACCCTGATTTTGTGAGCAGGGAAAAAGACCTCAAAGAGACTGCAGGACTAATTCAAAGCTCCACAACAGACCTGGAACTTAAACAGAACTGGACTTGCATAGTCACTTGATGCTGTTTCCACACATACCTTCATAGAAACTTGGACTTGGCAATATGTTGCATCACTTTCCTTTCACCCCTTAGATTTAAGTTTCTTCATGAGTTTCACTATTGTATATTCATTTTTTCATGAAATTACACAAATTGGTGCAGGAGACAGGTTTTTAATATTCACACTTGACAGAGAAGGAAATGAGTCCAAACGATGAAAGGCTTGTCTATAGTTACACTGCTGTATTAGTCAGTTCCCACTGCCGTAAGGAATTATGACAGACTGAGTGCCTTAAACAACAGAAATTTATTTCTCATAGTTTTCAAGGCTGGGAAGTCTAAGATTATGGCGCTGATTTTGGTTCTTTGATAAGAGCTCACTTGGCCTCTTTCTAACTGTGCCCTCACAGTGAGAGAGGAAGAAGCAAACTCTTTGGTCTCTTGTAAGGACAATAATCTGATCATGATGGCTCCACCCCAGGACTTGATATAATTCTAATTACCTCTCAAAGGCCTAATCTCCTAATACCATCAGAGTGGGCATTAGGGCTTCAACATATAAACTTTGGGAAGGAAACAATTCAGTCCATAGCAACAGTTCCCCAACTAGGACCAGTACCCAGCATAATTGGTTTTGGTGACACCGTACAAACACGTTTTACGGTCTCTACCATGAGGGGGCCCTGCAATATGGCATATGGAAGTCTTTTCAGTGACATAAGAGAGGTAAGAAAGTAACTAAGGGTGCACGTGCTGCAACGAAAACAGCACTCTACAGATTCAGGGGCAGATGACATTACATGCAATTGTGCAAAGGAAGAATACAAAAGCTTCCAACAGCTAGATTTTGGAAAGAGGACATTGCAGGCCTAGGAAAGGCTCATTATATAATGGAAAGGTGCGTTGTCTTTGCGGAATGGTGCAGAGCCTGTTTAACCACCAGGAACTGTCCATGTTATACAATAAGGCAGGAAAACACAGCGTTCTTCTCATTGCTCCACTTGGTTTAATTTGGGGACACGTTCTCTTCATTTCTTACTGTTTCCTGGGATAGAGACCCTGTTCTCTATTTGGCTGAACCTAAAGAAACTAGCAAGGACTCTACTGAGGGTGGGATATAAATCACATGGCAATTGAAAAAAAGAGGTGGCAAGACCGAGCCTAGTGAAATGGGGCAGCAGAATGTTTTCCCAGTTGAAGTGGAAAGACAGTGGAGCAAGAAGGCACAGGCAAGCAGGTCTCTTGCTAGTGATCTTAATCTGAAAAGGAAAGAAAAATTATCTTTTCCTATAACACACGAAAGAGATTTGGACTCTAAGGTCAGACGTGGTCCTTGTACTACTGGTCTCCAGCTGAAGGCAGATGAAACTGGCTCAAATGGACTCCGAAAAGGAAGCGTAAGGATAGGACCTAAGGAACAGAGGTCAAACGCCTGGACAACACCGCCCGGTACAGATGTGAGGAAGGGCGAAGCCAGCTCCGGGCGAGCAGCGCTCTGGAAGGGCGGAGCGCCCTGTGCGGTGGCCGGGAGAGGAGGAAACTGCTTCATTTACCCTTGCCCAGCTTCGGGCGAGGGCCTTCTGTACACACACCAGGACTGGGAAAAATTCATCCTGTTTTTTAAAATTCTGTTTTTAATGAAAACATTTTTCAGAACCCGAAAGAGGGAGGTACCCAAAGGAATCTGAAAAATACCCTGCAGGGGCGGGGGAGCGGGGCGTGCCCGTATCAAGAGACTGCAGGTAGACTGACGGCGCAGCGAGAGGACCGATAAGCGCTCGGGGTGAGAGATGCGGGGGCGACCCCAGGCTGGGTGGAGCGACGCGCTGCTCCAGCCCCGCGCACCCCTCGGTACCTCGCCCGCCGCGGTCGGGGCGGGGGCGGGGCTGCCGGCGGCCGGGGGCGAGGCCTGGCGGGGGCGGGGCCTGCGGGGGGCGCGCGGCTGAGGAGGGGAGGCACTGGCCCTTCCGTCCCCCTGATTGGGTCGGCGCCGAACAAGGGGCGGTCCTGCGGATCGACATTGGTCTGTGGAGAAGGAGGGCGTGGCTTAATGAAGTCAGTTCCGGTCGGTGTAAAACCCCCGGGGCGGCGACGGACGGGCTTCAGATGCTCCTGGGTCGCGGTGTGGAGGTTCCCTTGTGGCTGTGTGTGAGCTTGAGAGCCGAGCGCTAGAGGGACCCGGCGAGGGATGGCGACCACCGGGACCGCGGCCGCCGCGGCCACGGGCAGGCTCCTGGTCCTGCTGCTGCTCAGGCTCACGGCACCAGCCGCGGCGCTGGCCGGCTACGTCGAGGTGGGGAGCGGGCGAGAGCCCGAGCGCAGTCTCCTCGCGTCTTGGAAGCGCGGCCTGCGGGACGGGGGGCGGGGGAAGGAACGAGCGAGCCGCGGGGTCCATCCAGTATGGGCCCGGCGAGGGGCGGGCGCGCGGGGCGGGTGGTGGTCCGGTGCTGCGGCGGGTCTGGCGCGCCTCGTCCCGCCCCCTCCGTGGCGCAGTGCTCAGCCCTGGAGGTCGGGCTGCCTCAGCCGCCGCAGAGGCCAAATGAAAGACGTCGGGGCCGCGGGGGGCGGCGGACCGCCTCGGCCTCCCCAGCGCCAAGTCCGCCCGCCGCGCCGCCCCCTCCTCGCGGCACTGCCCGCCGCCCAGACGCCCACCACGCCCTCCTCCGGGACGCAGTCCGGACCTCGCGGCGTCCGCGGGCTGTGTTGGGCTCTCCCCGGGGAGGCGGCCGCTGCCGTCCTCGCGGGCGAGGTGGGCTCGCCGCCGTGCGGCGTCGCTTCCCGCGTCGGCCCCCGGAGGCGCCGCGGTGCCGGGCGAGCGCGCCCGCACCGGCTGCGGGAGGGCCTCGGCTGCCTGCGCGCCTGCCCCCCCCTCCGGGAGACCCGCCGCGCTGGCCCCCGACCTTGGAGAAGAACTGTTCAATATAGCTGTGGGCCTGAGCCTAGTGAGTAAAGGGAAACCTCTCTCTGGTAACCGCGTTGCTCCCTTTTAGAGTGAGTTTTCGCGAGTAGGAGAGGGAAAAGCTCGTGTGACCCCACTTTTTGTGATAACACTTTTAGTAGTTCGGCACCCGATACCCTTGTAGACATCCTCGTGCTGCTGGATAAGTAACTGGCCTGGATTCGTGGGCGATTTCTGGGGTCGAGGCCGCGAGAATAGGCGGGTCGCTGCGTGGCTTCTGCGGCGTGTCTGGATGTCGCCGCTTCACGCAAACCTTTCTGTTATCGGGGCACCTGGGACTTTCTTTTTACCTGTCTTCGCAAAATAGTGCTTGAACTGTGGGACAGGAGTGTGAGTTTCTGGTGGTGTCGTTTATTTCTCTTCCCTCTTCATTATTTTTTGAACAACAATTAATTTCTGCGTTAGCTAATTTCAGAGTGGGACTGGATTTGATTACACAGGCATTGACTGAACTTTCTAATAAAAGCCCCAGTTAGAACGTGTTCTTCTACAGAACGTTTAAATGTTTTCCGTGGGTAAAATAAACCGAATCAAGATTAAACCTTTTCCGATGGAATGGCCTAAAACATCTGTATTTATTCTGCTTAAAGCTTTATGATTCTTTAGGGGGGAAAGGAAGTTAAATTTTAAATAGAAATAGTTAATGTTTACGTAGAAATGCTTTTAGATTACAATTATTTTAGCTTCCACGCAATGCTTAGATTTACATCTGTGATTCCCAAAATGATGTCCCATGAAAGCAAGGTAGAATAGAAGGGGAAGGGGGAAAAAAGGATTTTGTATAGAATATAGAATTTAAAGCTAGATAGGCTGACAAAAATTATTTTTCGAACTTTTACCTCACTTCCCTGGGATATGAGTAACTTTAGGCACTAGTGAATTTACAATAAAGGATTAATCAGTTTTAAAGAATATCTTTTCAAGTTTGAGCACAGAGTATTATCACTTGGATGCCTGCAGAGGACTGACAATATCAGTGTTAGTTGTTATGGATTAAATTTGATCGTTACCCACAATGTTGTTCAGTTGATAAACTGACTAAACTGACTAGACAAAGTAGAAATTAGACATTTCCATAAAACGGGTTTTAAATGATATGTTATGGTAACTCCTGTTTTTTGGAACTGTATTTTTGTCCACACTAAATTATCTTCAAATGGTTTTTCCTTTTGGCAGGCAGGCAGAATTTTATTCATATGTGTATATTTTTTATTTGTTTGTTAGGCAAAGGACTGCCTAAGCCTTAATTTTGGTGAGAATGGCCAAAATCAAAATGTCTTAGGATGTTTTTTATTGAGATTAGCCCAAATGATTCTAGCCAAATCTTTGATCAAGTTGCTTGGCACAGAATTATTGATTGTTGAATCTTTAGTGTTGCTTGGTGTTGACTAAATTAATCTCTTACACCTGTTTAAAAGAAAAACCCACCTGTTTAACTCAGGGCCACTTCCTCTTAAATCTGGGACAAGTACTGTTGTGTGCATTGCGCCTATTTGAGGTTCTCAAACAGTATTTGTGCTGAAACTCTGCACTCTATACAGTGGATAATTGAAGTTTCTGTCACATTTAAAAAATAAGTGGGTCATTTGATAGCCAATTTTCAAGAAATTCAAACGATGACAGCTGCGGCAGAATAATAAAGAAGTCTTCGTAGAGGGAATGTCTGATTATGACTTGGAGAAATACCACTGCTTTTGATAGGAATATCAGTCATTTTTTTTTATCATAACTATGTTAAAAGTTTCAGTAAATATGATAAACTAAATTTTGTCAATCAGGTCCTCCTTTCATAGAAGGAGTTTATTTCATCATCTAAAGTTGTGCTGTCCCATAGTGTAGCCACATGTGGCTACTCAGCTTGCTGCAGTGTGGCTAGTGTGATTGAGAAATGCATTTTCCATTGTATTTAATTTTAGTTAATTTGCTTTTACATTTAAAAACTGGTACTCAAATCAGTGATTGGAAAACATTTAACTGTTTGATATAACTTGGTTATGTGAATCTACTTTTTTAAGTGTATGTATTATGAAATCTAAATGCAGGTCAAGAATTTCCTATGGAATTTCCTAGTGTCTGCTCAGATATGTAAGTGTAAAATGCACACCAGATTTTGAAGACAATATGAACAAAATGTAAAATATATCAATTTTTACATTGATTACCTTGAAATATTTTAGACATTGGCAAAGTAAAATATATTAAAATTAGCTTCACTTGTTTTAATTTTTAAAGCGACTACTAGAAAATACTACATATCTGGCTCACTGTATTTCTACTGGACAGTGCTAATTTAGTGTCTTGCTTGAAGTTGGTCCTACATGAGTGTTTTTATTAGCATAATAAAGGGTATTGCTGTTTTCCCCCAATAAAGTCTTGCTTTAAGGTGGCTCAGCATGATCTTAAGTGTTTTTTAGGACAATTTTGAATATTTTTTTTGTTACTTTTTTTCTACTAAAAATTTTAATTTCAAGTTTACAAAAAAATTGCAAAAATTGTACAAACAACTCATATCCTTTACCCAGATTCACCAGTGAACATTTCCCCTATTTAGCATTTGCTTTATCATTCATTCTATTATATGCATTTTTTGCTGAACTTTTTGAGAATAAGTTGCATACATCATTGCCCCTGTACCCTTGAAAATTTCAGTGTATATTTCCAGTGTGTATTTCCTAAGAACCAAGGGCATTGTCTCGCATAATCTTAGTACAATTATCAATTTAAGGAAATTTAACATTGATACAATACTTTGATCAAATCAAATACTGTCTGTATTCCAGTTTGTCAGCTGACCCAATATCTTTTATTGCATTTGAAAAGATGATTTTTTTTTAAAGCTAAAGAGCTTTAGAATTCTTGGCAGTAATATGTGAAAGGTTATTAATTTTTTCCAAATATAAAAATCAGATTTTTAAACATGTCATATTGCTTGACTTTGGAAAATCAAAACTTAAAAACCTTTCAGGATTCTTTAAGTTATTTACCCTTACTGAATTCTTGGGCTTCTGCACTTTAAAAAAAAAAAAAAATAGAAGAAATATTATATAGGTAGTGCATGTTTATGTAAAAATAAAAAATAGATGTAAACATAAGAAATGAAAAATAATCTGAAATATTATCTACGGAAACCTCACTGTGAATATTTTGATGGTGTATATCCTCCTAGATCTATCAGATACATACATTTTATAAAAGTGGTATATATTGCATATTGAAGCTGGCACCTAACAATTATTATTTTGAATTGTCTTAAAATGAACGAGTGAAAGAAAAGTTTTCCGTGTGATAAAAATTGGGGATAAATATTTGTACAGTAATTGTAGTTTCTATGGAGCAGCCATTTGAGAGAATTCAAAATCACCCACAATCCAATTTTCATTACTTGTTTTTTAGTGAGCTGAACTAGATTACTCTGATGCTTCATTAAATTTAGTGTGGTGTACCTTGATTTATGGCCTGAGATGGAAGGTGAACCGTGGAGGCACATTCAAGTAGAAATGAGCTCAAGTCCTTTGTAACAAGTATAATAATTACTTTTGCTAAGAGAATTTTTCTTAGATAAGTATCATGGTCTTTTTCAGTAAAATCTTTTTAAACATAACTAATCTATTTTTAAAATATAAGTTTTCATTTGTTATTCATACCACTGGTGTTAGATGCTAAACAATAGAGTAGTAAAAACATAATACATGGGCCTTTTACTCTACTAAATACACTTGAATTTGATTTCAAGTTCCCACCGCCTGAGATTGTTATTGAGTACATCTGGGAATCTTATGTTCAAATGCTTCCCAGGTGATTCTCATGTGCAAATGGAGAAAAACAAAAACCCCAGCAAACAAACAAAAACGCAACTGAGCAGTCTGATGAAGTAGGTATTCTTATCTCTACTGTGAAGGGAGTCAGTAGAGGCCAGTGGTTTAATTTCATACAGCAGGGCTAGGGTATGAATTAGTCTGTCCTATTCTAAGTCTGTTCTTTCTTCTTTATCTGGGTATTTCATAATGTTTTTTGGTGGCAGATTTCTTTTTGTGCATACCTACCTATCTTCCCCACTATCAAAAAAACCTGATAGAATTATTATTATTTTTTTTAAAGAAACTAATTTCATAGAAGATACAACATATCATGAATCAATATATACCAAACTGTTAACCAGTTATCTTTGGAGGATATAATCACAGGGGACTTGGCGTTTTTACATTTTCTATGGATTTTTAAAAACTTTTAATGTCTTTTAAGTTTTTTTGTTTTTTGTTTTTTGTTTTTTTAGTGGTAAGCTTGTTTTATCTTTGTATTCTGACAAAAATATTTTACGAAACTATGACCCCCTATTGGGAAGTCTTATAAAAATTAAGAGTATGGGATTATTTGGAAGCGAAAAGGCTACTAGCACCAGATTTACAATCACTGGCCTAGTTAATGGACAAAACATTAAGAAGAGGTTCACTCAGAAACCATTACGACTGGAATAAGACTATGGTAGAGAAAAGTGAGAATCAGCATTTGGACTTGGGGCACCTGTGGGGTTAGTTAATTGAGCAGCTCAGCACAAACCTCTCTCCTCTGCCTTAGCCTAATGCTTCATGGTTGTACCATGACTGACTGGTGCATTTCCAGAAGACATACTCTGATTTGAAAACTCCATGAGTTTGTTCTCTATATCTATGGGTCTGTTTCTCTTTTGTTGATTCATTTGTTTTGTCTTTTTAGGTTCCACATATGAGTGAAATCATGCGTATTTGTCTATCCCTGTCTGACTTATTTCACTTGGCGTAATATCCTCTAGGTCCATCCATGTTGTCACAAATGGCAAGATTTCATTCTTTTATTGCTGAATAATATTGTATATATATCTGTATGTATCTACACACAGACACACACACACACACACACACACACACACACGTCTTTATCCATTCATCTATTGATAGACATCTATGTTGCTTTCATATCTTGGCTATAATGAGTGATGCTGCAGTGAACATAGCGGTGCATGCATATATATTTTCAAAATAATGTTTTTGTTTTCTTTGGATAAATACCCAGAAGTAGAATTGTTGGATCATATGGCAGCTCTATTTTTCATTTTTTGAGAATCGCTATACTATTTTCCATAGTAGCTGCACTAATTTGTAGTCCCACCAATACTACATGAGAGTCCCCTTTCTCCACATCCTCGTCAGCACTTGTTATTTGTTGGTTTATTGAGGACATTCATTCCGACAGGTGTGAAATAATACTTCATTGTGGTTTTAATTTGCATTTCCCTGATGATTAGTGACGTTTAACATCTCTTTATATCTGTTGGCTATCTGTATGTCTTCTTTGGAGAAATGTCTATTCATGTCCTCTGACCATTCTTTAATCAGATTTTTTGAGGGTTTTTTTTTTTTTCTGATGTTGTATGAGTTCCTTATATATTTTAGATACTAACTCCTTATTGGATGTATCATTGGTGAATATCTTTTCCCATTCCATAAGTTGTCTTTTTGTTTTGTTGATGGTTTCCTTCAGTGTGCAAGAACATTTTAGTTTTAAGTAGTCCCATTTGTTTATTTTTCCTTTTGATTCCCTTGTTCAAGGAGACATATTCAGAAAGATATTGCTAAGAACTATGTCAGTGTTTACTGCCTACGTTTTCTTCTAGGATGTTAATGGTTGCAGGTCTTACATTCTAGGCTTTAATCCTTGAGTTTTGAGTTTATTTTTGTATATGATATATGAAAGTGGTCCAATTTCTTTATTTTTTTATGTATCTCATGTCCAGTTTTTCTAACACCACTTATTTAAAAAGACTGTCTTTATCCCATTGTATATCTTTGGCTCCTTTGTCATTGATTAATTGACCATATAAGGGAGGATTTATTTCTGGGCTCTGTATTCCATTTATCTGCATACCTGTTTTTATGCCAGTACCATACTATTTTAATTATTGTAGCTTTGTAGTATAGTTTGATGTCAGAGAGTGTGATTCCTCCTACTTTGTTCTTATTTCTAGATTTCTTTGGTTGTTTGGAGTCTTTTGTGGTTCCATTGGTATTTTAATAGGACTTGCATTGAATTTGTAGGTTGCTTTAGGTAATAAGGACATTTTAACAATATCAGTCTTTCCAATTATGAGCAAGGTAGATCGTTCCATTTATTTGCATCTCGTTTACTTTCTTTCTTCATTGTCTTAGAGTTTTTAGAGTACAGGTTTTTCACATCTCTAGTTAAATTTATTCCTAGGTATTTTATTCTTTTTCATACAATTGTAAATGGGATTTTTTTTTTTAATTTCCACCTTCTGAGTTTTAACCAGTATATAGAATGGTAGTAGACTCTTGTATGTTTCTATATCCTGCAACTTTACTCAGTTCATTTATTTTCATTGTTTTGCAGTGGAGTCTTTAGGGTTTTCTATGAACAGTATGTCATCTGCAAATATTGAGTTTTACTTCTTTCTGATTTGGATGCCTTTTATTTCTTGTCTGATTGCTGTGGCTAGGATTTCCAACACTTTATTGAATAGAAGTGGTGATTGTAGGCATCCTTGTCTTGTTTAGGATCTTAAGGAAAATGCTTTTAGCTTTTCTCTATTGAGTGTGATGTTAGATGTGGCTTTGTCATATATGGGCTTTATTATGTTGAGGTATGTTCCCTCTATTCCCACTTTACTGAGAATTTTTCATAAATGGATGTTGATTTTTGTCAAATGCATTTTCTGCATCTATTGAGATGATCTTATGTTTTTTTTTCCTCTTTATTAATGTGATGCATCATGTTGATTGATTTATGGATGTTGAACCATTCGTTCCTGGGATGAACCTCACTTTGTCATTGTGTAAAATCCTTTTACTATATATTGTTGAATCTGGTTTACTGATATTTTGTTGAGATTTTTGCATGTATGTTCATCAAGGACATTGACCTTTTTCTTTTTCTTTCTTTTTTGATGTCTTTATCTTGTTTTGGTATCAAGATAATACTGGTTTCATAGAATTTGGAAGTATTCTCTCTTAAAGGTTTTGGAATAGTTTAAGAAGGTTAGGTGTTATTAATTCTTTGAATTTTTGGTCCAATTTACTTTTGAAGCCTTTTGGTCCTGGACTTTATTTGTTGGGAGTTTTTTGATTACTGTTTCAAATTCATTGCTAGTAATTATTGTGTTTAGATTTTGTATTTCTTCCTGATTCAGCCTTGGACGTTTGTATATTTCTAGAAATTTATCCATTTTTTCCAGATCATCAAATTTGTTGGTATGTAATTGTTTATAGTATTCTTTAATAATGCTTTGTATTTCTGTGGTGTTGGTCCTAACTTCTCTTTCATTTATTATTTTATTTGGGCTCTTGATGAGTTAGGGTAGAGATTTATCAATTTTATCTTTTTAAAGAAATAGATCTTAGTTGGTCTTTTAAATATTTTAAATTTCTCTTGTTTATTTCTGCTACGATCTTAACTGTTTCTATTTTTTCTGTCTACTTCGGGTTTTTTTTTTTTCCTAGTCCATTTAGGTGTAGAGTTAGATTGTTCATTTGGGGTCTTGTTTCTTGAGGTAGGCCTCAAGAAAGTTCATGTAGGTATGAACTTTGTCCCATAAATTTTGAAAACATGTGTTTTCATTTTTATTTGTTCTAAGATAATTATTTATTTCCTATTTGATTTCTTCTTTGATTCATTGGTTGTTTAGTGGCATGTTGTTTAGTCTCCATGTATTTCTGTTTTTTCCCGTTTTCTTCCTTTTAGTTGATTTCTAGTTTCATGCCACAGTGGTTGGAAAAGATGTTGGTATGATTTCAGTCCTGAATTTATTGAGACTTGTTTTGTGGCCTAATATGTGATCTATCCTGGAGAATTCCATGTGCACTTGAAAAAAATGTGTGTTCTGCAGTTTTTGGCTACAATGTTTCAAAAAATGTCTGTTTAGCTGCATATGGTCTAATGTGACATTTATGGCCATTATTTCCTTAATTTTTCATCTGGATGGTTTATCCATTGATGTGCATGGGATATTAAAATCCTTTACTATTGTTGTATTATTTTAGATATCTCCCTTTATGGCCATTAATAATTGCTTTATATATTCAGGTGCTCCTATATTGGGTGCATAGATATTTACAACTATTGTATCCTCTTCTAAGATTGACCGCTTTTTTATTATGTCATGTCTTGTCTTTTTTCCACATATTTTTTGTTCTAAAGTCTATTTTATCTGATATAAGTATTGTTACTCTAGCTTTTTATGTTTCTGTTTGTATGGAATATCTTTTTCTATTTCTTTACTTTCATTGTGTATGTGTCTTTTGTTTTGAAGTGAGTCTCTTATAAGCAATATATGGATGGATCATGTTTTTTAACCCATTCAGTCAATGTGTCTTTTTTTTTGAAACATTTAATCCATTTACATTTAAAGTAATTAAAGTAATTATTATTAAGTATGTACTTATTGCCATTTTGTTGGTTTTTTTGTTGTTGTTTCTATGTTCTTTGTGTCTTCTCTTGATCCTTTTCCCTTGCGTTTTGCTAATTTTCTTTGGTGTTTTGTTTGCATTCCTTTCTCTTTGTTCTGTGTGTATCTTTTGTAGGTTTTTGATTTGTGGTTACCATGAGGTTTATTTATATTTTTCTTTATAACTGTCTGTTTTAAACTGATAGGCATTTAAGTTTGAATATGTTCTATAAACATTCCATTTTCACTTCCTTTTCCAATCTGCTTTTGGTGTCATGTTTTAGATCTTTTTGTGTTGTATGTCTACAAACTCCTTGTTGTAGTTTGGGTTGCGTTTAATACATTTTTTTTTTTACCTTCATAGTTGCTTTTTTAAGTGTTTGATTTGCTATATTAAATATTTGGTTTTACCTATGAGATTTTTTTTCCTGTATTATTTCTGATTATGGCCTTTTCTGGTTAAAGAAGACCCTTTTTCTTATAAAACTATTTTAATGGTGATGAACTCCTTTAGTTTTAGCTTGTCCAGGAAACTCTATCCCTTCTCAGTTCTGAATGGCAACCTTGCTTAGTAAATTATTCTAGGTTATAGGTTCCTATCTTTCAGTACTTTAAAGATGTCATGCCCCTCCCTTCTTGCCTACAAAGTTGCTGATGAGAAATAAGCTGATTTTCTTATGGCGGTTTCTTTGTATGTGACTCATTGTTTTCCACTTGCTTCCTTCAAGATTGTCTCCTTATCTTTAACTTTTGCCATTTTAATTACAATATGTCTTGGTGTAGGTCACTTTGAGTCTATCTTGTTTGGAACTTTGTGCTTCCTGGACCTGGATGTCATTGTTTCCTTTCTCAAGTTAGAAGTTTTCAGCTATTTTTTTAAGTGAAGTTTCTATTCCTTTCTCATTTTTTTCTCTTTCTGGGATCCCTATGTTGCAAATGGTTGAGTGCTTGTTAATATCCCAGAGATCCCATTAACTATCCTCATTTAAAACATATTTTTCTTTTGCTATTCTGATTGGTTGATTTCCCCTGTCTTCCAGTTCACTGCGCTGACCTTCTCTATTAGCTAATCTGCAGTTGATTCCGTCTAATGTGGTTTTCATTTCAGTTATTGTATCCTTTTTTTTCTTTTTTTTGTCTTTATTGAAATATAATCGACAATTAGTTGCCTGTATTTACATTGTATAATTCAGTGAGGTTTTTTTCCACTTATAGGTGGCATACAGTAATATATCAGTTTCGGTCATATAGCATAATGATCAGAGATTCACATAACTCGCAAAGGGATGCCCCACTAAATCTAGTACCCTTTCCTCCTTATAACATTATTAACCCTCTTCTCTATGCTACACTCTACATCTCCATGTCTGTTCTACAACTATCCATTTGTACCTCTTAATCCATTTGCCTTTTATTGCCGTCCCCCAATTCCTTTCCATCTAATAGTTCTCTAAATGTTCCTTGTATTTATTTCTGCTTTTGTTGTTGCTGCTTTTCTTTTCTTTTGATTCCACATGTATGTGAAATCATGTGATATTTGTCTTACTCTATCCAACCCATTTCATTCAGCACAATACTTTCTAGGTCCATCAAGGCAATATCTTTTTTTCATCCCCTTCCTTTTGGTCTGTATGTGTCTTTTAATCTGAGGTGAGTCTCTTGTAGGCAGCATATGTAGGGGTCTTGTTGTCTTATCCATTCATCCACTCTGTCTTTTAGTTGGAGCACTTAATTCTTTTCCACTTGAGGTACTTGTTGATAGGAATGAAGTTGTTACCATTCTTTATTTCTGTTTTTGATATATGTTTTTTTCTTCTTAAAAAGTTTCTCCTGTAATACTATACTGGCTTGGTGGTGATAAATTCCTGGGTCTTCATCACATCGAATATTTTGTGCGGAGCCCTTCTGTCCTGCATAGTTTGTTTTGAGAAATCAGCTGCCAGTCTTATGGGTGCTCCCTTGTAGGTAGCTATCTGCCTTTCTCTTGCTGCTTTTAAGATTCTCTTTTTGTATTTAACCTTGGGCATTTTAATTATGATATGTCTTGGTGTGGGCCTCTTTGGATTCCTTGTTTTTGGGATTCTCTGAGCTTCCTGAGGTTTTAAGTCTATTTCCTTTACCAGGTTAGAGAAGTTTTCCGTCATTATTTCTTCAAATAGCTGTTCACATCTTGTTTTCCTTCCAGTACTCTGATGAGATGGATATTTTGACCTTTAATAGTGTCCCATAGGCTCCTTAAATTATTATTATAGTCTTGGCTTCTTTTTTCTTGCCATTCTGATTGGCTTTCCCATCCTCTAGGTATTTGATCCTCTTCTTTATTCACTTTTTTTATTGCTTTGTTTATTCCGTTTAATATACTTCTCATCTCAGATAATGTGTTCTTCATTTCAGACTGGTTTCTTTTATAATTTCCATTTTTCTGTTTTTTATCTCTTGAAATTCTCACTGAATTTATCT
The DNA here is from genome assembly GCA_030015415.1 of Cynopterus sphinx. Lineage (NCBI taxonomy): Eukaryota > Metazoa > Chordata > Mammalia > Chiroptera > Pteropodidae > Cynopterus > Cynopterus sphinx. The sequence continues at coordinate 33,432,036 of CM057390.1, read as the reverse complement.
ACACTTCCCATAAGTTCATTGAGCATCTTTATAACCAGTGTTTTGAACTCTGCATCTGTTAAATTGCTTGACTCCATTATTTCTGGATCTCTGTTCTGTTCTCATGTGGTTTCTGCTTCTTTGTCTTCCCATTTTGGCCTTTCCATGTTCGTTTCTATGTACAAAGCAAAGCTCCTAAGTTTTCCAGTCTTATTAGTGTGGATTTGTGTAGTAGGTGTCTAGTGGCACAGTCTGAGAGTGGTTCAGCTGCAGGCCAAATTTAGCCCAAGCCTCTACACCTCTGGAGCCACCTGTTAAGATTCAGCAAGCGGTCCACAGATGCTGTGCTTGTAGTTGCCTCAAAAGGCCACACCAGAAACCGAGGCCTGCTGCCCCCAGTGTGCATCTAGGTGCTGCTGAGCAGGGAGCACTGACTCTAAAGATACACCTGGATGTGGCTTGGGTGGGGCTGCAAGTTGGGGAAGGCAGAGTTTCAGGGAATCATCTGGGCTGAGTGACCTCTGTTTTCCAGTTTGATGACATCTCTGCTATGGTGGTGCTGTGTCATGCAATGGGAAGGGGGTGGGCTCAACAGAGGAACAATGCAAACTGCTTGCACTTCTGTAGAGAGTGAATCTCGCTTTGGCCCTCACTCCAACAACTCGGTGTCTCCCTGTAAGTCCCTGGTGCTCCCTGCATGCAGCTGAACTGGCACCGGTGCTCAGCAAAAGCAGGTCCATCAATGCAAAAGTTCATTCATGGGCATGGCCCCTTTAAGAGGCGTCTGCAGCTACTGGCTGACGCAGCTACAGCCTTCATCTTACTTAGTCACTTTGGACCAGGCAGCCTCGCATCCTCACCTTGTCCTACCTTTTGCCGTTGCTAGGTGATTTCTTAGGTTTCTCCCTAGTTGTATGGCTTGTTGATCTAGATCCTAGGTGATTTTTCCTTACCATTTGATCCTTGTTTCTATCACAACTTTGATTTGGTTGTCAGAGGGATGAACAGAGCCTCTATCATCTGTGCCATTCTCTCTACCATCCCCCCTCGCCCCCACTGCACCCTTTCAGTTATTGTATTCTTCAGGTCTGCTTGGTTCTTTACTTTCTTACTCTTAGTGAAAGTTCTCCCTAAATTCTTCTATTCCACTCTCAAGTATGATGGGCATCCTTATTATCATTTCTTTGAATTTTTTATCAGGCAAATTATCTCCATTTCTTTAGGGTTTCCCCCCACCCACCCTTCGTGGGAGTTTTTCTTGTTTCTTTATTTGAGAGAAATTTTCCTGTATTTTGTTTGACTTTCTATGTTTGTTTATACAAATTAGATACAATAGCTACTATGCTCCTGCCAGTTTTTAAAAAGTGGCCATATGTAGAAACAACCTCTGTATAGTGGGTGGTTTTGGCAAGCTGGTAGGAGCCCAGCAGGTGCCTAAAATGTCTAAGGCACTGGCCTACCAAGCCAGAGCGCTTTGGGCAGAGAGGTCAGGTCCCTCCCTCTCTGCTTGCTCCTTTATTAGAGGAAAATGGTTCCAGGTATCATAGCTAGGAACATTCTGCAGGTGATCTTGCAGGGAGGCAGAAGCATCCAAATCAAATAGAGTTCAGAGTGGAGGGGAACAGAAGTGTTCGCTGTCCCCTTATGGGGAATTCCCACAGCTTCCTGAGAGCTCCCACAGTTTCCCACCTTCTCTAATTGGTCTCTTTTGTTTGTTTTTCAGAAGCTGTCCATTTAGCCCCTAGTTGTTTCACAGGAGTGATTATTCTCTATATACATGTATATTTGACTTTGTACATTGAAGCGGATGAATACAGGATTTTCCTATGTTGTAGCCATCTAACAGTCTAAGTAATCAACTTTGAGTTTTGTTGATTCTCCCTATTGTTTATTTTACATTATATTTCTCCTCCTCATTTTTTTCTATTTTTCCTTGACTTAATTTGTTCTTTTTCTAACAAAGATGAATTCTTAATTTAATTTTTTAGCCTCCTTTTCAGCCTCCTAATTATACTTACCCAAAGCCATACATTTTTCTCTGAACAGGGCTTTGGCTGAAGTTCACAAGTTTTTATTAAGCTTTCTATTTTAAAAAAAAATTGAGTTATAATTGACACGCAACATTTTGTAGGTTTAAGTTGTACAGGGTGTTTATTTGATACATTAAATGTTGCGACATGTTTACCCCTTTGGTTTTCGCTAATAGCAAATCACTTCACATAATTATCATTTTTTCTGGCAAGAACAGTTAAGACCTAGTCTCTCAGCTTTGAAGTTTATAATACAGTATTGTTGACTCTAATCACTAAGCATTGTATTTGATCTTCAGAAACTTACATAATAGTTGAAAGTTCATAACCTTAAATAACATGCAAGTTTGGTATATAATATTTTCATTGTTTAAGTAAAAAAGTAGATTTTCCATTGTGATTTTTTTTTACTCATAGGTAATTTAGAAGTACATTTTTTAATTTCTAAATATATGGAGATTATCTGGTTCTCTTCATTTATCAGTATTTTGTTTAATATTACCATCTTTGTTTTAAATATGTTCATGGTTTTTTATTTTGTTAATTTAGTAGACAGTTTGTCTTTTAATTGCAATATTTAGTCCATTTACACTTCATGTAATTGCTAAGGTACTTTGATTTTCATCTACCTTATTTAGTGCTCTTTGTTCATCCCAGGACTTATTTATAACTGGAAGTTTGTACCTTTTGATCCTCTTCACCCATTTTGCCAACCTCCTATTCTTCATCCTCTGCCCGCCTCCCTGCCGCCTCTGGCATCCAACAATTTGTTCTCTGTATCTATGAGTTCGGTGTTTTTAAGATTGTACATTTAAGTGAGATTATATAGTATTTCAGTTAGCATAATTCCTGCAAGGTCCATCTATATTATTGCAAATGATAGGATTTCTTTCTTATGGCTAAATAATATTCCATTACCCATACAACACACACACACACACACATACACACACACACATTTTTTTATTCCATTCCATCCAACAATTGGTTGACTCCCATGTAATTGAAAATCCACATTATCTTTGGTTCCTCCAAAACTTTAACTACCCTATGTATCCACAGGAATTGGTTCCAGAACCCTGTGCATGCCGAAATCTGCACATGCTTAAGTCCCCTATATAAAATGGTGTAGCTCAATGCGCACAATCGGCCCTCTATATCCAGACTCCCAACCACTGATCACAAACAGTACAAGTATTTAGTGAAAAAAAAAAAAAATTCACATATAACTGGATCCATGCATTTCAAACCTATGTTGTTCAAAAGTCAACTGTATTCTGCTTGTAGAGCTCCTCGAATTTGTAGTTTGGTGTATTTCATCAATCTTAGAAAATGCTCAGCCATTATCTATTTAAATATCTGCTTAAATATTGCTTTTGCATTTTTCTCTCCTTTTCTCTGGGACTCCAAAAACAAATATCTTAGACATTGTCACCATATCTTCTATGTGCTTACTAATAATTTCTTCAGCTATATCAATCTACCACATACTCTGTCCATTGAGTTTTTAATTTCAGTTATTGTACTTTTCAGTTTTATAATTTAAAATAGGTTTTTAAAATTATTTCTAGATCACAGCTAAAATTCTTGATTTTTGTCTTTCATGTCTTTGAACATGATAAGTATACTTGAAGTCTGTGAGAATTCTAGTATCTGGGGTTTCTGTGGGTCTTTTTCTATTGTCTGTTTCGGCTGATTTTAATTCGTGTCATTTTGTCTTTATGTTTGTCAAATTATTTTTAGTTATGTGCCAGGTATTTTATTTACACAGATGTTTAAAGATTAATTTGAGGCCTGTGCTAATGTTATGTTCTGGAGAGCATTTGATTTACTTCTACCTGAAGCTTGAAGTCACTTGTAATCCAGGATCTCATTCTTGGATTAAGAGGATTGAAAGTAGAACTGAAGTCTCTTGATGTCCTGTTAGTTTCTGAATTACCCTTCTAGTTTCAGTCTACTTTGAGATGTCCACTCCAGACTTTAGGTTCTCCAAGTATATTTTCTTTCCCCTTGCTCTCCAATCCTGGACTTTAGTCTCTTTCCTTTTTGTCCTTCTATTCTGTCAAAGGCACTACTCAGCTATTCTCTTCACAATCTTTCAGTATCGAAGAAAAAAAAAAGCCTTCCAAGCTGTACTCATTTCCCCGGGCTTCCATCCAGTAAATCTTCAGTATCTTTTTAGATCCCTGCTGCCTTTTAGTGCATACTTTAAAAAAAATATTTTATATTGCTTTTCCAGTTCTTATTAGGTGGATTCATTTAATTACCTAGTTGGCCATAATTGGAAGCTAGTTCCCTCAAAATAGATATCTACTGAGTTTATAGAGAGAACCTTTGGACTTTAGTTAGGGAAGAATAGACAAGCAGGAATATAGTGTAAGATTTTGCTGGTAGTTGGAATATAATAATAACAACAGCTATGTTTATGTCACAATTACTATGTATAGTGTTTTATATGTGTTCATTGAAGCCTTAGAACAGTCCTCTGAGACAGGAACTATGGTTATCTTTGTTTATAGATGCAAGAACTGGGGTATGTACAGACGAAGTAATTTGACCAAAGTCCCAAATCAGTAAGTGACGAACTGGGTCTCAAGTTTGTGCTCACTGGTAGAATAGATGGCCTGGGTCAGATGCCTGGGGAAGAGATATCCTAGGGTGGCCTGCGGGCACTGAATGTCTGTGGAGAAGACTACCAGTCAACATTTAGGCAGATATTTGCAGTTGATGATTCTTAGTAATCAGAAAGTAAAGAGAAACTTCTTCTGAGGTTCTTTCTCAGTCTTCATTAACAAACCACTATTAGGTCATGGGATTTAGATTTACAGTAATTGTACATTATGACTTGAATGTGTATGATTTTAAGGAACTTATTTGCTGTGCCTATGTCTTATAATCTTTCATTGAAAATGATCATAAGATTTTAAAAAATGCCTCTTTTAAGTTATGGTGACGCTGTGTATCACGTGTTAAAGAAGAAATATGTGGTCATTGTGAAAATTTAGAAAATGAAAGTGTAGCCAAAAAAATGATAATAATTTTAAATAATTTTTTCCAATTTTGTTTTTTGTATATCTTTATTTTTTTAAGGAATGAATTTCCCTTTTTGTGTTTATAACCTTCTCTCCCCATTTGACATATTGAATAACTTTCCAAGCCATTACATATTTTACTACTTTTAATTGAATTTTAATTTTAATCACTTTTAATTGAAGTACCCTTTATGGTTTGGGGCTTTGAATTCCCTGCATTCTTAAATGTACAATATCCACCACTATAAGTAGTCTTTTATACTCTGAATTTGGAGTGCTTAAGATGATACACAAGACATTTTGAGTTATTGCATGGGATGCTGCCTACCAGCCAGTGGTTGGATATTTATTTGCCAGCAGTACTGAAACTAATTTAAATATTTGATTGCATTTTGCCTTATTTTATAAGAATGAGTAAAAATGGAGAGGAGTGTTTATTGTTTTGACACGTAGTTTGATGGAAAAATGGTGCTTATTTTTTACTTTCTAAGTTGAGAGTCTTTAAACCCTGGTGAATATGCAGTGGGCTCAATTATGTAAGAAAAGTTAAGGAATGTTTATAAAATGATAGAATTATGTTTTCAAGGATTTTTTCCCCCTAAAACCTTAGAAATAATTGAAATTTATACAAATTATTAGCTTTCTAGTAGCAGAACTCCCAAATAACATGTATATCTTTAAACTTCCTCATCTTTTTAGAAATATATTTATTTCTAAATATATTTAGAAAGCAAGAGTCTTCCTCTGCTAGAAACTATATAATTTATTTCTTTATCATTGGGTATTTACGTTTCTAATTTTTCTCTAAATAATATTGCAATGGCTGTGTCTTTTTTATTCTTTTAGCTGTATCTTAAATTAACATTTAACGAAACCTTGAAGACTTTGGTATGATTCACTTGAAGTTCTTTGTAGTCGTCATTGTTGGCACACATTTATTAAATTGCTACATGCAGGGCACTGTCACAGAGTAAATAACATCAGCCGAAAGCAACATAAAATTCCTGAGATGATTAAAAAAAAACCCTTTTAGATTGTTGGAAAAATGATAGTCAGCATTTCTCTAGTCATTTAAAATAGATTATTTTAATAAAGCTTATCTTTTTTCAAAACTGTTTCTGCAGGGTTTACTTCCAGACATTTTACAACCTCAGTCACAGATATAAAAATTTCTCTAACCATTTTTATGTGTAGAGTTCAGTATCATTAAGTACATTTGCAATGTTGTATAGCCATGAACTCTCCATTTCCAGAATTTTTCAAAATCTAAAATGGAAACTGCACTCATTAAACCCCCAGCCCATGGAAACCTCTTAATGAATTTGTCTATTGCAGATACCTCATATAAGTGGAATCATACAATATTTGCCCTTTTGTGTTTGGCTTATTTTGCTTAGCATAATGATTTCAAGGTTTATGTGTCAGAATGTTTTTCCTTTTTAGAGCTGAATAATATTCCACTGTGTGTATATGTTTCACATTTTGTTTATCCATTCATCTGGTGATGGACATTTGGGTTGCTTCCCGTATTGTGAGTAATGCTGCTGTGAACATTGTTGGACATGTATCTGATTGAGTTCCTGGCAGTTCTTTGGGGGTATATATGTACTGAAAAGTGGAATTGCTGGATCATATGGTAATAATATGTTAACATTTTTGAGAAGTGCCAAACTGTTTTCCACAGTGCTGTACCCTTTTACATTCCTACTGTCAATGCACAAGTGTTCCAATTTTTCCGCATCCTCGCTAACACTTATTTTTCTTTCTTTCCTTCCATTTCCCTTCCTCGCCCCCCGCCCCACCCTGTTCCTCGCCTATTCTCTCTCCCTCTCTTTCCCTTCCTCCCTCTCTCTTTCCCTTCCTCCCGCCTTGCCTCCCTCCCTCCCTCTTCCTCTCTCTCTGTTTCTTGATAGCCATCCTAATGTGGGTGTGACATGATGTCTCACTGTGGTTTCGATTTGCATTTCCCTGTGTTTAGTAATATTGAGCATCTTTCATGTTGGCCATTTATATATCTTCTTTGGAGAAATGTCTATTGAATAGGGTTTTTGTAGGGATGGTTGTTGAGTTGTAGAAGTTTCTTTATATATTCTGGATGTCAATCTCTTATCAGGTATACAATTTACAAATGTCCTGTGGGTTTTCACTCCCTTGATAGTGTCTGATGCATAAAGGCTTTTAATTTTGATGAAGTCCAATTGGCTGGATTTTTTTTTTGTTGTTGACTATGTTTGTGGTATCATATGTAAGAAATTATTGCCAAATTAGATATCATGAAGATTTTTCTTTTTTTTCTTCTTAGAGTTTTATCTTTATAGTTCTTATGTTTAGATCTTTGATCTGTTTTGAGTTAATTTTTGTATATGTGTTAAGATAAGGGTCCAACTTCATTCTTTTGTAGGTAATTGTCCAATTTTCTCAGCAATATTTGTGGAAAAGATATTTCTTTTCCCATTGAATGGTCTTGGCACCCTCATCAAAAATCATTTTCCTATATATGCAAGAGTTTATTTTTGAGTTCTCTATATATGTTTTGGTGTGTGTGTGTGTGTTTAAATGCTACTGTTTTGAATTCAGTAACTTTGTAGTACGTTTCAAAATCAAGAAGCATGAGTCTTCCAACTTTGTTCTTTTTTAAGATTGTGAGATTCCAATGAATTTTAAAATGGTTTTTTAAATTTCTGAAAAAAATTCTTGGAATTTTTATGAATATTGCATTGAGTTTGCAGATTATTTTGGATAGTATTGTCATTGTAACAATATTAAGTTTTCCAACCTTCAAATGCCATAGGTCTTTCGTTGTAAATTATTGTAATCAAATTTCTCATAATTGACAGAATATGATTAACCTTATTTAGTGCTGTGACTTCTGGGTGTTAGGAGTTTAATAAATTTTATACATTATAAATTAACTGCCACCTCTTCTAACTGATGCCTGGTATATAACCTACAACAGAGATTGAAAACCTGTGGGCTGAAGACAGAATGGTATCTGAACTTGTATTTTATTTGGCTCTTACCATGATAGGTTTCATTGTATTTTAAATTAAAATTAAACATCACCATTTCTAAATAACATGGACTTTTATATACAAATTCCTTTCCATTTTCTGGAGGAATTGGAAAGATCTGGCAGCAATGCTAAAGTAGCAAGAAGCCTCCTTGAGTTGTTAGAGACTCTGGTCTCCCTGAGGGAGGTTGAGTGTGGGTTGCTATTTTTGCTTTATACTCCTGTCTGCTCCTGTTATGGAGTTTCAATTCATGTTTAAAAGAGGAGAAAGAAAAAGTTGGCTTGAAATTGCCTCTTGAAGTATATATTTATTATTCATGGAAGATTTCAGATGAATTAAAAACCATATTTCATAACAGAATCTTCTTTGATTGGCTGACAGTATCTTCTTTGATTGGCTGGTTGGACTCTGCCTTGGTCTCACACCCTTTTGAAGAGGATTTCTACTTAATGCTATATGAATATTTTTCCTCATAGAATCAATCTCAGTCTCTCTCTCTCTCCATCTCCCTCCCTTTCTCTCTCTTTCTCTCTCTCTTATCTATCTCATGGCAGCTTTTAAGATAAATGATTTTTAGAGGCTTGATTAGCTTCCACAGGAGCTACATTAATAAAATACCATGCTGGGCTGTTATTTTGAAAGATTAAATTTGTGGATTGATACAAGTCATTGAGACTGAATGGCTAGGGTTTTTAAACAAGGAAATAGTAATCACAATCAGGTCAGATTAAAATCAGATTTAAATGTTTTAAGTATTGATTTTAAAAGATTAAATACAAAGCACAGACTCAAACTCGATAAGCTCCCAGCCAAGCTGAGACATTACATGTGATTTTATGTGTATATGTAGTGAGTGAAGAAGCTGAACTTGTCACAGAATGGTTGAAGTATAAGACATGGTGCAGATCTAGTACCAATTCCTGTTGGATAAATGAATCCTCATGAAAATATCCCTATGGTGACCTGATAGTTTTACAGATAGCATCTATGTCTGTTTCTGAAAAGCTGGATAAAACTAAAATAGAACCTAAACTCTTGAGTTGAGTTTGAGGTAAAGAAGGTTGCTTCAGTAAACATCAAGAAGATAAAGTTATAAGCATACCATTTTTAGCATTCTTTTTACTTGGTAATTGGTAAAGACAAATTTCTGTTGGCTATGATATTGGTACTACATCAGTATTTGGAACATTTTGGAGTTTTATGGAGAAAATATTTGGAAGATAGTAGAGAGACAAATAATCAGAAGGGTAAAGAGTGCCTTACACAAATATGGATAAGATTGCATCAGTTTATAGCAGCATAGTTAGAGTTCATTGTTGACCGAGTAAAATATTGTCATGTCAGACATTACTGAGACCAAGATATTGTTTTTGTGATGTTATGTAGATAACTATCTAAACTAAGATACAGATATTTGAGACTAGTTTTTTCACAGAGCCAAAAAGTCACTTTAACCTAATATGAACACTTGTTTTCATCTTGACATTAAGTGTGAGAAATAAGTTTCAAAAGCTTTTCTATTGAAGTTGTTAATAGCTGTTCCCAAGAGATGAGGACAGTGAAGGAAAATCATTCTGATTCAAGCCAACATAAATTGCCCACATTTGTTTGGGTACTAAGTGACAAGATAGTATTACATACCTAAATAGCTGCTTGAAGGGTTCAGGTGAACTAGTTCTGATGACTTTGTAAGACTATTTAGAAGAAAAATGAGGGATTTTTCTAGACAAAACTTATGTGCTACACAAATTTTCATAGCTGTCGAAAATTGCTGTAGTGCTTAGATACTGAGGAGCCTTAATTTTTTTGTAAAGGCACCATATGTTGTTAAAAATATTATTTTCTTTCTTACTAATTTTCACTTGGTATATACTTTAGAGGCTGATCCAGTTACTACTAAGGACCTTATACACACTTTGCTTTTAGTGGAGTTATTTTTTATAAACTATTTTTATTGCTGATGTTCCCAAACCATAATCAGTTCTCATTGGGTGAGTTTTGAAGAATCATTGAATTCTTAATAGTGATATATTAAAGAATAAAGGTCATTTGGTAGTTTTTAACTGTAAAATGCATAAAATCAGTTTAGCAAGGTGGTTGTCAGTTTTTCATACAAAGCGTAATAGTTTGGCATTTGCTGATGGTTGCTGTGCGCTTACCTGCCTTTTATGGAGTATCTGAATTTAAATTAAAATGGCATGTTATTATACAGAGAATTGATTAAACTAGGCAATGTCTGTAAATCATCAAAGGAAGATTTTAGCACAAGGAATGGATGGTTTGATTGCTCCGTGGAAGAAAAAATGATTAGATGGATTTTAAGAAAATCAGTGTTCAAGGGAAGGCTACAAGCTCTGATACAGAAACATCATGAAGTTTTGCAGAAAAATTAGCAGAAATTTGGAGTAAGAAATCACTGAACATGTATCTTTGGGGAAAATGCCTGGCTTCCTCCTTGACATGATTGAGGCATTCAGAGACTACAGTGAATTGGCAATGAGAACTATCCAGGAATATAAACTTGAAGGAAATAATAATAAGGTTCTTATAGAAACCAAGGATACTCACATTTGCTCTCAGGAACTTTTCAAGCAGGAGTGATCTTCTTTCTGCACTTCACTACATTTAAATATTTTAAGAAGCTTCAATCTTTTCCTCCCTGGCTGCTGGATGGTCTGCCACCATCATGAACGACACAATAACTATTCAGATCAGGAAGTTCATGGCCAACAGACTACTTCAACAGAAACAAATAATCATTGACATCCTTCATCCTGGGAGGACAGCAGTACTTGAGACAGAAATTCAAGGGAAAACTAGCCAAAGTGTACAAGACCACACCAAATGTCATCTTTGTATTTGGATTCAGGACCCATTTTGATGGTGACAAGACACCTGATTTTGGCATGATTTATGATTGCTTGGATTATGCAAAAATGAAGCCGAACAGACTTGCAAGACATGGCCTAAATGAGAAGAAAAAGACCTCAAGGAAACAGCAAAAGGAACGTAAGAACAAAATGAGGAAAGTTAAGGGGACTGCAAAGGCCATTGTTGAAGCTGGCAAAAAAGGAGTAAAGATTAGTCAGTGACTTTATTTGTGGTGGTTGAGCAGATTTTTCATGAGAGGATTAATAAACTAAGACCTTAAAAAAAAAAAAGAAAGAAATTCCGGTTACTCTTGCACGTGAAGGAGACACTCCAAAAGAACTTTTGTGATCGAGATACTTAAGTTTATAACGTTTGTGTCTGTTTTTTTGTCTCATTTTCATGTTCAGGAATAGACTCCCAATTTATAATATAATGCCTATAGAAAATAAGAGTACCATTATTGCATCTTTCCTTATGGCTTAACTTTTGACTGCCATTTAAGAAATGGTCAGAAGTAATTGGAGATCTCTTACATAAGAAGTGTTTATGTATCTTTTTTATTAGCATTATTTTGTTGTTTATATGCTGTTTACCCTACCAGGCCAAACTTTCACATAGTTGAGGACTTGTGACTCGTTCATTTCGTTATCTCTGGAGCCTGCTTTTTAAAGACCCTTACAAATGTTTATTGACTTAAGAAAAAAATAACTGAGTTAGCAATTTCTGTGTGATGTGAACATCATATCATATATATGTTTTGGGGGTATTTTTTGTTTTAATTTTTACTTTGGAAAACCTTTGAATTTTGTTCTTTGGTTGTTAGAGTCTAGGATAGAGGTTTTTGTTTCAATCAGGCATAAACATAAATGTGGATCTAAAAAGTTGGATAAAATAAGAACTTTGGCTCTGGGCACTAGACCCACTTGCATAACTCATACTGAAATCTCTTTTAAGAAGAATTTCTCAAGGTCCTTTTTCTTAATTCCTGTTTGTTATTTTACTTATACCCACTTGTCTCTTTAACTAGCCTGACTTCTTCAGAGAAGCTTTGTGGCTCTTTACCCATTTAACTCTTGGCAGCTTAAGAATTTCTCAAGGAACCACACGAGTGCCCATTCTTGCAATTACCAGAAACTCTCACTAGCTATCCTTCATAATGAAAAAAAGGAAGTGTAATTAAATGGAACTTAAAGGTGAAAGAAAACTCATTCAGATTATCGTTTTTTCTTTGTTAACGTAATGTTAGCACAATATTAACTGAACATTTAATACAGCACCATACAGTTAGAAATAAGTAAATGCAGTACACATGTGTAATATAAATTTTTCTAGTTGACATTTTTTAAGCTAAAATAGATAAAATTACTTTTTACAATATATTTAACCAAATATAGCTGGAATACTATCATTTCAACATGTATAAAATCAAACATAATAAAAATAATGAGATATTTTACATTTTAAAAACATACATACTAAATCTTTGAAGTTCTGCATATATTTTATATTTATGGCTGCATCTTGATTTGGATGCTAATCTTCATTAGAAATACCTGATTGTTATTTAGATTTTATAAAGTTTACATTTGGAAAAGTGAATTACATTCTGTCTCTACTCAGACTATATTTCCTCACCTCTCGTGTGTCTCCCTGGGCTCATTGTGGCTTTGTTTCTGTCACTACCACCACATTGAAATGACTAGTGCTCTCATAACCAGTGAAATCTTGGGCTGACATTTCAGTTGCTGCTGCTTCATCTCTTCTGGTTCTTCTCCCTCAGTCAAGGATTTTCCTTCTATATGCCCATTAAATGTTGCTATTTTTAATGGTTCTGTCCTTCTCAACCTCTCAGTCTCCCCAGAGGATCCTACCTAATCGCTGGGTTTAAAATTCTTTCAGCCTGTTTTTGAATTATAAATTCGTAATTTCAAGCCCAGGTTACCCTCTGGGGTTCCTGACCTGTATTTTTGTCTATTAGATATTTCCATTAGTGCCACTTTAATAACCCTTGAGTACCTCGAATACAGTGCTTCCAAAGAAATCTGTTCATCTCCCAGTTCCCTGTCTCCTCCCGAGCAGCACTCTTCAGTTTCTCTGCTGGTTATTAACTCCACTATTCCCCTAGATGTCAGAGTTCAAAAATTGGAATTGTTTTGAACCTCCTTTATATTTCCTGTCTAGATCTTATCAGCATTTCTCTAGTCTGTCCCTTTCCATCTCATGCCTTTGTTCATCACCTTCATCTTGGGTGAATACAGTGCCTTCCTAACTGGTCTCCTTGTCTCTACATGATCTTGCACCCTTCTGTCTTCTAAAATATGCCTAGCAAAATCATACTCATGCTGGAAGAGAGCCTGAGCACAGTTTCTGTGGAGATGTTCTGAAGATGTTGCCCTCCACCTCACCCCATAGCTGTTTCTCCTCTGTGGTAAGCCCTGTGCCTGCCTCTGTTGTAGCTCTTCTCAGATTGCAGTGTTCTCAGTTTCCACTTCCTTACCTCCTCGTTCATAATGTATGCCTTATAGCGTAGTTCTGGGTTTCTCTGTGTCTGGATCCTGTCTTAAGACTGTGAGCTTTCCAAATACATATGCTGAGTCTTATTATTTACCTAATTTAGTCATTTGCTAGGGCTGCTGTAAATCTGAGTGACTTTAGCAACAGAAATTTATTGTCTCCCTGTTCTGGAGACTAGAAGTCCAGATCAAGGTTTCGGGTAGGGCCATGCTTCCTCTGAAGGTGCTAAAGGAGGATCTGTTTCAGGCCTCTCAGCTTCTGGTAGTTCATTGGCTTTGGTAGTTTCTCCCTGTGTGTTAGTGTGTCTCTGTCCACATTTCCCCTTACAATATGGATGCCAGTCATGGTGGAGTGGGGGCTCACCCTAATCCCCGTATGACTTCATCTTCATTACATCTACAATGACCTTATTTCCAAATGGGGTCTCATTTGGAAGTAGTGGGACTTGAACATATGAATTTTGGGAGAACACAATTTGACTCCTAATACCCAATGATTCTCATGTTGACTATAATAATAAAATGATCGGATGAAATAATCTGAGTTAAGGATCAGAATTTTTATTTTCTTAATTGGCATTAATGTTTAATCAAAGTAAAAGCTTGTGATTTTAATACTTTCCCATCTCTAGTTTTCAAATATATTCATAATTAGTAGTTTTGAATTAGTGTACCTCAAATGATATGCAGGCAGAGGATTCTGATTCTAGCTCTGTCCTGATGAGAGGATGCTGCTTATTTTTGAATTCACTTAACATATGAATAAACCAACAGCACAAAGAACAGAGGAGAAGGAAAGATGTCCACAAAATGCTGAAAATGGAAAGCAGATGGACCTGAGTAACTGAGCTAGTAGGCCAGAATAAGTTGACACCTAAGTGCTGGGGGAAACACCAACTAAAAGCACATTTTCAGAGCAGAACTTAAATGAGTGATGGAAAGCATCAGGGCTCTGAGTGGGTGAGGCTGATAACAGGGAAGGGGTCGAAACTAAATAAGAATGATTAGCACTCAACACCCCTCCGCACTCTACACCCCAGGAAAAGACTTAAGTTTACTCAGGAATGGCAGGCCCAGCAGAAGACAAGGCACTGAGAGGTGAAAATCTCTCTAATGAGGGCCCCCCAGGTCACTGACAGCCGGGCTCATGTGCCCATCAGAGACTGTAGGATTCTGCTCTGAAGTAGTGAATGAGGGACTTGTTAACAGGTCCTATCCATGTACAGAAAACTTCTGACCAGCTTTTCAGTGCCCTCTTCTTAATATTTAATGAATTGGATGGCTTAGGATCACCAACCGTTTCAGGAATGTCTTGAACACAAACAAGAACAAAACAAATGGTGAAAAAGTCAACTTGAAAAAATGCAAGGGGACAGATAAATAACTCCAGATAGCTCATGAGAGGGCCGGAATGTTGCTGCCTCTGAGTGGTGTGCTCACCTGGGGTGGAGGACTGCTATTCTCCTATGAGCCGTTTGCCCTGTGGCTTTTCGGGCTGTGTCTATAGAATCAATTAACCAAAAAAGAAAAAAAAGAAAAAAATTAAAAACTTGCCATGCTGCATAAGTTTCTTTTTTTAAATTTGCCATTCATTATCAGACTGCTTATGTACAGTGTTAATCATTTAGAAATTGCTGCTGGATGAGTTCTGCTCACTAGTTTAAATGTCTTGAGAAAATCAAGAGCATAAGCTTTAGAGTCAGTCACTTATTTTAGTGTAAATGATTACCCCCGGTATTATAAGTGCTGTTTCCAGATACTGTGCTTAGATAAACAGATGAGGATCTCCCCTTGAGGACTTACATTTTAATGGAGGGAGCTGGACAGTGCAGGTAAATGAGCCAGGGTAGTTTCAGGTTGCTTGAGGGATAAGTAAAAGAGCAATGGGTTGGGGACCGTACTCTGGAAGGCCCCCTTAGAGGATGCACATTTGAGCCTTGGAAGTCTTGAAAGGTGAAAATGTGCCTTCAAAGGGAAGAGCAGGGGACGGGAGTGCTCAGTGGAGACCCTCGCTGGTGTATGGACATAGGGATGCAAAGAGGATGGTGCTGAGTACAAGATTAGGTGATGGAGTCCTGTTAAAGCAGGGGTCCTGTTAAAGAGCTGGAATTCCTTGGAACTGAAAGAGTGATGTGTTCTGAGATGATTTAGAATACTGTGTGCAGAGCAGATCATGGAGGGCAAGAGTGTGGACACAGCTCCCCAGAGGCCCACCTGACAAGGAGAACAGTAGTGCAGTTATACTTCCCACTGTGTTTGTGTGTCGTTCACACACATTTACATCCTTTTTATTCATTTTGTTTTTACTTGACTGTAGCTTTTCTTGCTCTTTTTTAGGTATTTATTTAGTAGGTAAGTGGCATGAACCCAAGAAGGCTAATTAATGACCATGACAGCATGCAGTAAACATTCTGACTAGCAAGCAGCTCCTACTAGCTTTATTATTTTTTTAAATTGCTGATAATTACAATAATGTACATGGGCATGGGTCCCAGACAGGAAGAATTATTGTCTTCAAGCAGATCTGGTGTGAGCTGATAATACAGCTTATACTTACTTTCAGATTTAAATGCTACTAAATCATAGGAAAGATGCCTTTTGACTTGCTTTGAACTTGAAGAGGGTGGAGCTCTTTCATATTTTTGTTACTTTCACTGTTGTTTTAATGGATATTATAAGTTAGTGAGTTGTTACATCAAGATTGGTATATGAATATATTAAAATGTTTAGCAGAACACCATGTGAAAATTGCTATTTGTATTTTAAAATATGAATTTGCTTCTCTCTGCTCTGTGAAAGTCATTTTGGCAAATTGTCTTATTTTCTTCTTATAAACAGATATGGGTTATTTACCTAAGAACTTCTGCCCTTTCTTGCCTTTTGGCATCACAGAACTTTAGAAATAGAGAGCTTAAGCCTTTGTTTTTTATGGGCTAGTAAAAACTAAAAAATTTAGGAAGATAAGGTTGTCAGTTCTTAATATTACATGATTTCTTAAAAAAAAAGACAGACTACCCACTTTTGTCATCATTTTATGAAAAACATTTTAAAACAAAAGGTAGAAAGTAATCTTAGAATTCAGGACAGTTATTTATCAAGAGAACTGTTAGCGGTTCTATACCTTATGGTCATGTGTACACATGCACTCTAGACCTTTCTTATTTTTAAGGTCAGTATTATCTGTTGTAGACCTTATTAACCCCTGGTGAGTGTTAGGGAACCCCTGCTTTAAAACACTAGTAAAAACCATTTTACGTATTAAAACATGAATATTTTCAGCTGCATGTATTTGTTTTCTTATTTTTTCCTGGATGTGTTCAAGGAAAAGAGATCCAGTGGAAATCAATTACAGATCTCTGACATTGGCCTTTCATGTTGTTAAATCTTAAAGTCAGAAAGAATGTTTCAGCCAAAGTGGACATGTTAGTTTCTCAACTTAACCATGATGAAATCACTGGGTTGAGTATTTATTGTAGTGAAATGGCTCTGTCTGAAGAATAGAATACTTCTTAGAAAGGTATGTTGTTACATTTCAAGTACATGAAATTGAAATAAGCTAAAAAATTACCTAATTTTTAATGACTGTGATTTAATGCATTTTAAATAAACACAATATCATAGAGCTTCAAATCAGCCAGAAACATGCTTACAGTTTTTGAGAATATTGCCAGCTTTGTGCTTGGATATTCCACAGAAAACCTCCCATCATTTGTATTATTTCTATCATTGCAAATCGGTAAGAATGACTTAGAATGAATGTATTTAATTATTATTTAATCAGTAGTGCTTTTGGATGTTTGTTACTTGAATCATTTCACCCTTTGAAGGTTTAGGAAACACATCCCTAAACATTCCCCCCAACCTTGCACAAACTGTTTATTTAGCAGCACACTGCATAAATAACTGTGTAAGTAACACTGGCCAGTGAGTTCAAAGGTTAAGCACAAGTTCGCACCATTTAGATCATCCTATATCAATACTCAAGCCTGGCTTTCTGACTTTGGCAGTTAGCAGGCCTTCAAATTATGACAGATCACTGCTCAGCTTTGAGATCATATAGATTCTTATTCAGTGAGGAAGCTGTCTTTGTTTCTAAGCCACGTTTCTTAGGCATAAGGAGTTTTAGGAAAGTAGAGTTCTATCTGTTGTGAACCAAAATACCAAAGTTAACATTTATTGTAATACCTGAAATTTGGGAAATGGCATATTTATGTTTCGCACAAGCAACAACTAAGGTCAAAAGAGTGAGTGAATAACTTCCAAGAGGTTGCATTACTATGAGAGGGAATATCCTTCAAGAAAACCCATTTCGAGCAGTAACCTACATAGTGTTCTTTTGATCACAACAGTGTTTCACTAGTAACTGCAGATTCATGTTGAACTCACTTCCGTGCCAGCCGGAAGCCAGACAAGAGCCAGGAAGCCAGCAGCTCCCGGTGATTTTCCTTTAAATAGTAGGGCAGTATTGTACATGTAAACATTTGGTGACTAAATTCCCACAAAATAAAATGGAGGGTATTATTGCAGCCTGCTTTGGGCATGTACCGTTTAACAGGTCAAAAAGGAAATGTGTAGTCTTTTAAGCCTGTTTCATACCATCCTGGATTTGGGGAGGATGACTGGTCATGTGAGGATTTCACGTGTTTTTCCCTGTGCGCCCATGATTTAAGCCCCAGTTTTGTGTAATCGTAGCCAGAGAGAATTAAATCTTTAGGAGCCAGCCTTGTGATAATAATGCTAACATTTGAGTGCTCTAAGGCTGGCATTGTGCTTAGTACATTATCTTAGTTTAATCCCCCAAATAAACCTAAGAGAAATATGTAAGTTAGTAGCCCTGTTTTACAGATAAAGAAATTTAAAGCCTGATAATGATGGCCACCAGCACTTGAAGAACTTCTATGTTAACAAGCACTATTTCAAGCACTTTATATATGTTAACTCATTTAAGCTTCAGAACATCACTATGCTGTGTAGTTACTGTTGTCATCATTTTATAGATGAGGAAACTGAGGTCCAGAGAGGTTAGATGACCTGCCAAAGATGGCACAGCTAGTCATTGATGGGGCTGGAACGCGGTCACGATTTGTCTGCCTCTTAAAGCCCATGTTTTTAGCATCAGGTACTTCCTCAAGGTCAGGAGTGGAATGAGCAGAAGACTAGTGGTTGGACAAGGCATGGCCCGAGTGTTTCCACGCCTGTAAATAATTTCTTAGAATTCCTATTTTATTATGGGAAACTTTACTAGCAGGAGCTAGTAAAGATGTTCAGTTGAGAATTTTAGGTCCATAAACACTGCTCTGCACCCTTTTTTTTTAACATAAAAGTATTTTATGTATTTTTAAATAACTTTTTATAAACGACTTCCTGCTCTTATCTTAGAGATACAGAAAGACAGACTTCGTAATTCTTGGTGCTTGGATCCTTACCAGTGTAATCCAGATGGACAAATTACCATGATCCTTCCGACAATCTAAACCATTACCAGTCTTGAAAATGATTACCTCATTTATACTTTAATATTTAGAACAGGGATTGTGTAGATGACTGCTAGTGAACTAACAATACCTAACAACTGATATATATCAGTGGACAGATAATGATGGCCTTTTACATTTGAAGTTTTCCCCCCTAAAACTCCTTTTTAGAATTAAGCTTATTAGAATTAAGTTCAAATGTAAAAAAAGCCCAAGGATTTTCAGCTGGTATGATGAAAACTCACTTCTAAGAGGTTTTCTCAGTTTGCTGCTAAAACTAGAAAATACCTAATAAGAATTCTACTATGTTATTAAATATGGGTTGAAATATTTGAAGCTTAGACTTTTTTTAAATTGAAAGCTTTACTTTTGTATTGTTGATGAAGATACTTTAAAGATACTTTAAAGGATACAAAATATAGACACTCTTTGGACTTTCTTATATCTTAAGCTCTGGGCAGAATTGTGATTGTCCTTCATCGGAGAGAAATCAGATTTAATATTTGCGCATATGAGGTTTTATTACATTAGGATGTCTGCCCATGTGTTCAGAATAAACAGTATGTTTTTCAGGTATCGGGCCTGCTCCAATTATACTTACTAGTTGTCTTAAGAGCATCTTCTCTTTTTGACAGATTGAAACCATGCAGTCATAATTGAAATTCAGGCAAGTAATGAACAGGATTTAAAAAAACAAAACCACTTTGTTTTGAACTAATTTTAGAGTTTAAAAAAGTTGCAAAAATACTAGAGTTTCCCTATACCCTTAGCTACCCTCACTTGATAATTAACATCTGACATAACCAAGTGTCAAAAGATCAACATTTGTACAGCACTATTAATGGACTTACAGACCATCTTCCAATAATTGCTTCAGTTTTCCCACTAATCCTTTTCCTGTTCCAGGATCCTGTCCAGACTCCCAGTTTGGACTGACTTGTCATTTTTTCTTAGTCTTTCCCCATCTTTCCTCATCGATACTCTCAAATGTCTTATTGCTGGTAAGGTTAATGATGGTGCTACTACTGTGAAGTAATTTGTCTTCCCTTTTGTAATTAATAAATAGCTTCAGAGCTACCTTGAAACTATGAACTTTTAAAATTTTGTTCAGGTAAGTAAATCTTAGGTGCTGGTTTGTGGACACAGATTTGAGTCATTTGAATTTATGTATCATGAGGAAGCATTCACTCCCTTGAGCAAACAGGATTGAATTAGTACACAGGGTTTTTGCATCCATTAATAGTCATTTTACCAGCTTTCTCTTTTTAAAAAAAGGTTTTTGCATTAAGAGTGTTGTGCTCTGAAGGCATGCTTCAGTATTTATTAGAACTAGAACTGTGTTAACTTGGACACTTGAGTGCCTGTCATGCAGCATCTTCCTCTTCAAGGAAACATGGTTAATTTCAGTCAAAGGCCAAAATCCTCCTTTAGAAGCAGTTCTCTTCTCTGCAGGCACTTGCACAAACCCTGGAGTCAGATTAGATTCTGGGGCAATAACTTCTGTGAGGAAATCAGCCATGGGTTTACAAACTTGCATGGATTGGGAGCACTGCATTGGTCCTGAGTGGCTTTGTGAAAGAAGGTAGGGCTTCAGTGGCCCCAGGAGTTGTGTCTCTTGAGGTAATGAATAAAGGGTCTAGGTTAAGTTAGGTTCAGATATAGATTTATTTTGACCTATTTATTACTTTAAGCCATTTCAGGTTTTCACTCCAGTTACTAGAAACACTTTTTACCAAGTTGAATTTCTGTCCTTAGATAGCTAGACCCTTCCCTGAGCCAAATTAATAAAATAGAATTTCTTATTGGGAATGAATTATTAAGTAAAATGGAAGCACTTGGCTAGGAAAGCAGTTGATGCATTTTGTTTTCAAAGCCTTCAAAGTGCTGCAGTGTACATAGATCACAAGGACTGGCTTAAGTGCCAAAGTATGGGGCATTAATTTTCCTTCAGAGCTGATTCCATGTTCTCAGGATATCAGAAGTGCTGACTTGGCAGTGAAATCCCATTTGTAACATGTTAGATTAGGAAACAGATTGATTTATACATTGATATAATGGATCAAAGCACAGTGTGTGCTTAAGAAAATGGAGAGCACATTAAATAAGAACATTTTCAAAGTAAAGAAGTACAAACAACAGAAAAAAAGATCCTAGTACACTCTAGATAAGGTCAGGGTATGTTTGATTAGTTGATTCCTAGACATGGTCCACAGAGGCTTTTTATATTTCAGATGATACCTTCTTGAGAGTCTCTTATGACCACAAGGATTAATCTTTCTGAACTCAGAAGTGAATCACTATAGCATATTAGCTGTCTGGAACGATTCCAGTTACTCTCTTTCTTGGTGGTAACTAATGTGAGGAGCCTTCGCTGCTTAGCTGCCTCTTCCTGTTGCTTTAACCTCTGGTATTTTAGATTCTCTTTAGGGAAGGTAATGCTGACCATCTCAGCACAAAGATCAAATGCACTTACCACTGCTGTATTGACCTCAGTGGTAGACGCATAAACTGAACATGTATACAGTTGGAACTCTTGTGGTCTTTTAGCCAATGACCATAATGAGTAACACGTGGAACACAATCTTTGGTGCTGATAAATGGCTGCTTGCAGAGTTTTGACCACTCTACAGCTGTGACTTGGGTGACCTCACATAACTAAATGACTCTGTGTCTTACCTGTTTCATTTTTGGAATTTAAGAGGTAAATTTCCCTCTGCTCCCCATACTTCTGAAAGGTTAGGCATCACATCCAAATCCTTCCTTGTTTAATAGCTGCCTTTAATTTTAATATAAGGCCACAGAGAATTTAGAAAATACTGCTCACCATCTTTCAGATTTAACTGTGTTTACATATAGCTGGTTTGGTAAACACTTCTTTCTAAACGGTCAGTTTAGCTTTCTTGCTTACGTATATATCGTGTCTTCCTGGATTTTCTTCATTTATTTCTGTCTGAGCTTTTGAAGTAGGAAGGAAAGAATTTGGAGAGAGCACTGGTTTCAATACACAAAAGTGTCCCTGAGGTTTTCTTGCCTTTGTCTCTGTACGTACACATTTATAAATACCCTATTTCCTCTATGTCATAATCAGTGTTTCTCACCACAATCCTTAGAAATGGCTCCCAAAAGAGGGTGGCCAACATAAGAGACATTTTGGTGCGTGTTTCGAACTTATTGTGAAAATTAACACATTTGTCTTGTGCATCCTTTTACCTTTTAATGATTGCTTTTGATTAAACACTATTTGAGTATTACCTATAAATAAGTGTGTGTTCCTTTTTGCAGATATCTTTAAAAATTTGGGGTGGGAGGATGGTCGAGGGATAGACAGGACTTCACACCAGTCTGTAACTTCACATGCAGTTATACTGAAGGCATAGGATCTGCCTTTTATTTTAGTAAATGATAACAGTAGGGCTACCATAAATTCTACTTAATAAAGTTGCTAATTGTTCTCCTCATTGGATTTAGTTGGTGGTTTTCAACCTGGATTTACCTAGGCAACGTTTTACTTCCAAACGAGCTTTGTCCTAACTACCCAACAAGTGTTTGTGCTTTCTTTTGTGCCTAGTAGAAAGCAGGCTAATTTTCATAAATTTCAAAGCAAAACCAGTAGAATTGTAAATTTATCCTGGAAAAAGATCATAATGTTTTTCAAAATCATATGTAGGCTCATGATTGGACCATTCATGCCTGTCGTCCAGCAGCACAAATAAGAGTTGCTTAGAAAGCAAACCTTTTCATATATTCCAAGTCAAATCTATCCTTTCTGTTAACAGGAAAACCATTTTATGTTAATTGCTCTTTTTAAAAAGAGCAATAGACTATACAATTTAATCCTACTCTGCTAACCTCAAGTTTTAACATTGAAAAAAAGCTGTTTAATTTTTATTTTGAAAGAACTTTACATCAGGGAAGACCACAGAACTCCATTGTGGATGCAACAATCAATGTTGGCATATTTCTAGATGCTGGGATGCCTGTGTTTTTTCTAGTGTGAGAGACTTGCAGGAGCTTTACTGTCATCAAGCCTAGATGTTATTTCTCATCTGTAACTTGTGAGCTGTTAATAGCTATGATCTTTCGCAAAGAAGTGAATATTAGTCAAAAAAATGGATTTTATGCAATAAGTAATTGATTACTTTTACCTAAAATGAGGTAAAATTGTTTATGAAATTCCTTTCAGAGTTCTGTTTCCGTGACTGATACTGTCACTCATTGAGTAACACAAGCCAGACATGGCATCTTCCTCTTCCTCACCACTCTTGCTACTCTGTCAGTAAATCTTGTCTAGTTTGCTCCATGTGATCTTCTGAAGCTGTCTCTCCATCACCTTGCCTTAGCCCATGCTACCAGTGTCTTTCTCGGACTTTGCAGCTCCTGCTTCCTGAGCCATTCATTCCCCTGCACACACTTTTGTTTCCTTTCACTTCGTTCTTCGCCCTCCAACCAGAGAAAGCATCAGAGCTACATTTTGATGATATTAACTTTGTGCTTAAAACCTCTCCACACTTACAGTGATAAAAACCAAAATCTTCTTGGTTTACTGACCATCTAGTCTTGTCTCTGCATGCCTCCTTGTCCTTCTCTACCACACTCTACCTTGCTATCTACCTTCTCTCCACATATTATTCTCAAAGCTGTACTCAAATGCCACTATCTCCTGGAAGCTTCCCTGATCACCTAACCCAAGCCTAAGGCAGATTTTCTTTTTGTATGCTTCTCCACCGCCATATTCTTTTCCTTCTTAAGAAGTTCAGGAATGTGATCACACTTTTTTGGTATGAGTATTGACTCCTGCACTAGGCCGTTAGCCCTGTGAGATCAGGGGCCATAACTTTTTACTCACCCTTGTGTCCTAAGCATTTAGCTTGTTGCTTTACGTAATAGCTGCTCGATGAAATTTTGTTTCGTGAGCGAATTGGGTAAAATTTTTGTAACTTTAGCCATTCTATATTTTGCTGTATTAAGGAATGGAAAGTAGATTTGCTTATATTAGGAGACTGCAGTTAGATTACAGTTCCCAGTTCAGAATTATCCAGATGTGGAGTGAAGGGTTAGATTTCCTATTGACCTTTCACTTTGATCATATATGTCCAAAGGTCCTTTTTATTCTGGCCTCCTCCTAGGAAAAGGATTTGTTTATGAAGATAAAAATAGTAAACATTGAAGATTTTTAAAAGATTGCTTCTGCTGTCATAAACCACTGAATGACTGACTATGCTTTTGTGCCAGCCTTTTTGAAGTAAACCTGTTTTTTTTTTTTCTTCCCCTTTTGTAGGCTCTTGCAGCCAATGCTGGAACAGGATTTGCTGTTGCTGAGCCTCAAATTGCAATGTTTTGTGGAAAGTTGAATATGCATGTGAATATTCAGACTGGGAAATGGGAACCTGACCCAACAGGCACTAAGAGCTGCTTTGGAACAAAAGAAGAAGTTCTCCAGTACTGTCAGGAGGTAAGAGTGTTGCTGAAAGGTTAAAACTGCTTTTTTTCCTGGGTCAAATTTGAACCTCTTTGTCTTAGAAATGGGTATTCTATCATTCTTATCTTCTGACCTAAGACTAAGTGGCTAATGACTGGTGCACCAGGCCTTTTGTTTCTAAGTGTATGATATGAGACATCTTGAAGGCTTTGCCTGTGTGGGCTGTGAGCTTCAGTTCTTTTAGGAAGGAATACTGCAGAAGCTTGGCAAGCACCACCAACTAGAGCCTGGTTCCCTTGGCTGCCTACTTGTTACAGGAAAATGTGAAGCAGAATGTGTCATTTGTATGCTTGTGTTTTCCACTTGCTGTAAATGATCATCTCAGGTCTGATTCAACTTAGTTTGTGTCAAAACTTGATATGGAAAAGGATATAAAATTTTTGAACTTCTTATTTACCAAGGCTAGCATATAGGACCAGAGTTGAAGCATTATTCTATAATTTCATTAACAGACATTTCCATAGACTTGCCTCTTAAGTATTTTAGTTCATGAATTCAGCTACTTCCATGTACCCTACAAGTGGCCTTGATACTTAATAGATTTATTGAGCTGAAAGCTTAGAGCTTTTGTATGTCCTTAAATAGAGACTCCTTTTAATAGAACATATTAAAAGTAATCAGAAATTTTCCTGCCACAAGAAAACAATTATTACAATTCCTTTTTACTTTAAGATTGTATCTGGAGCTAGGGACAGCAGAGTGGAATGTGAGATTTATATAGGATAATGATGACACTGACTAAACATAGATATTCTCTTTACTTGTGAGTATGTCCGTTCATTATGGACCAAGTCAGTTTATTGTGGATATGCTCTTTTCTCTTGCAGATGTATCCAGAGCTACAGATCACTAATGTGATGGAAGCCAACCAGCCAGTCAGTGTGGACAATTGGTGCCGGAGGAACAAAAAGCAGTGCAAGAGCCATATTGTGATTCCTTTCAAGTGTCTTGGTGAGTGTCCTTGGGCACTTCTTAGGGAGTGGAATCCTTCATTTTTAAATTTAATTTCTCTTGGCTCACAGTGATATATCTACATCTGTTAAGAAGCTGAAGGCTGCAGGATTTTATTGTAGGGCTTAATCTTTTGAATATTTATTGCTTCCTTCTGTCGATAGTTGGCTTGTTTTCAGTGGTCACTAACTTCCCCCTCCCATTGTGGGCATCCTTCTGTCTTTTAAGGATGAGTTTTTTCCATGGCACTGACTGATAGTGTTGCCCTTAGAATAGTCCAGCTTTGCCTTCCATGGAGAGTGTGAAAGTATTGTTTGACAGGCATAGTAGTGAGTGGTACTGAAACAGCCCAAGGAGTAGAGTTTTCTGTTCCCCCTGCCTCATCCTAAACACATTTTGCAAGGTACTAAAATCATGTCTTGTTAGCCAGACCAGACTTGAGGTAGTTTTCAGAAGTGACTCAGCTAGGCCCTGTGTCACCTGCTATTCTGAGGTGTTAACAGTCAGAGCCAACTTGATTAAGACTGTAACATTTATTACCCAGAAACGTAGTTGTTGCTTCAAATGCTTATTTAGTTAATGTATTCATCCTAACCACTCACCAATGACACAACTGAATTATACTCATGTATCTGTAGTCTGGGTGATTCAGGAATAGATTCAGTCATAGAAACATAAAAAGGCAAAACAGTTGATTTTAGATGATCCATGATAGGACTAACTTTGGTATTGCATTAACATAGACATCCTAGGTAGTTCTGAAGATGTATTTAATTTTGGCCACGAATTTAACTTATTCTCTTTTCTCCACTTCATTAAAACCTTTCTTGAAATGGAATACACTGCCTTTCCCATTCTCACATGTAGCAAAATAACAGGAGGACTCAGCACATGAATAACAGTATTTAAAATATGTAGCAATTACTTTGTTTAAAAAATACTCAGTAGGGGTAAAGAGGGACACTGCATGTGTTTATTAACTTCATTTACTTTAAAGTTGAAGCATCATTCAGTAGTGTGAGACTTGGAAAAACTGTGATGTGGTTTAGGGAGGTTTTTCCATTTGGCTCTAGGAAATCTCTGGGTGTGAGGTTTCATTCATTCTCTGTAAAATTCTCAAATTAAATGAAATGAGAGTATTTTTGAATATTTGTAGATAGATAGTACTTGGAATCATTTTTTCCTTTTGCATTGTTATCCCTAAATACTCTGTTGGTCTTCCCTCTCCTGTGTGTTGTCTATCTCTTATGGGCCTCCACTACCCACTCAGAACTCTGAGTTTGAGATCTAGGAGACCTTTATCTCTGCACATCCAGTCAGCTTTTAAGCCAGCCTGATCCTTGCCTCTTAGATATGGCTTATATCCATGGTTGCCAAACTGTGCACCAAGGCACTCCAGGACATTGGAGCAAACTTAGAGCATTGTGGGATATTTTTGATTTTCAAGAGAAACATCTGTCAGACATCCTGTGAACTGCCAGATGGAGCTATTCATAGTTTTGACATTGGATTATTTCATTCTTTTCTATGACCTCATATCTTTGTGGAGCTATACGTTAGTGAATCCTGTGATAAAAAGCCAGTCTCACACAAAATCGCTATAGAAGAAGCAAAAATGATGGTGTTCCATTGACTGCGACATTGGAAGAGTTACACAGGGCCCAGCAGGCTCTAGGTGTTAGGACACAAGTACTTATTAAGTTGTTGGCCTTAATTTCTTAATATTTAGGTATTCTTTTGTTCTGTGGGGGTGCTGTGAAAAAATTACCAAGACACTCAGTGCTGTGACTAGAAAGTTTGGGAACCTCTGGCCTGTATTCTTCTGCATCTGATTCCCACTGCTCTAGTTTAGCCTTTCATCATTTCCTACCCAGCTGTAATAATGGCTGGCTTCTATGCATGTTTCTCAGTTCTACTGTCCAGTCTCTTGCCCTCTTAACTAAAATGAAGATTGAATTGTCTGTCCTGCACTTAAAACCCTTTAGTACGTCATCTTCACCCAAAACACAATGCTTCGTTAAGCTTCTTAGCATGGGTTAAAATATCTATAATGTGGCCCTTGCTTAGCTCTGTTCTGTCCCCCACACTGCCCCTCTGTGCTTCAGACTTCATCAGCATCTCGTAGCTCCTGGCCCCTTACCATCCAGTTCTTGTTTGGAATGACTTTACTTATTTTGCTTGGGAAGTTCTCCCTTTAAGACTTACCTGAGGGAATGCCTCCTCTAAAGGAAGCTTTTCTTCCTGGTCTTATTTTCTGTTCAAATGTCCAGATTTCTGAAATTCTTTTTGTTGTTGCTATTAAACCTACTGCACTGTACGTTGACGTCTATTTATATATCTTTCTCCAACTGTGTTGTAAACACCTTGAAAACAAGGAACCAGCTTTAGTCTTTATTGTCCCTTCAGCACCATGACAGGTCCTAGAACATAGTATACATTCTTTATGAATTTGTTAGTGTTTTACATAATCAATGAAATGATATTGTCCTTAACTAAGTGAGTAAAAGACAATTTGACCATTAACCATTCAATACCTTCTTTGCATTGTGGTTACTGAATGAAGCATTACACAGTATTTGATGACAGTTAAGACAATTACTTTTATTTACACCAGCATCCACCGGGACAGCTTCCTAACCAGTATGTAGAGCTACCCATTGGTATTTTTAAATGAATACAGTTGCCTGAGCCTAAGCTAGTGAGGACCAGGTGACTGGAGTTTAAGGGAGGTAGTAGAAAAGACTGCCCATTCTTTCTTGTCATCATTTAAGGAGTAGAAAATTTTGATATCACCCGCTCTCCCCACTAAACATCCCCTTACATTATCAGGTAGAACTGACATCAGTTAATAATCAATACCACCTTCTTTTTTACCATAGATTCCTTAAAAAAGCCTTTTGGTGATTATCTTTTAGAGTTACTTTTGCCTTTTTCAATTAAAAATAATTTTGAAATAACTTCAGTTTTATAAAATGATTGCAAAAATAGTACAAAAAGTTTCTGTATACCTTTTCTTCAGATTCATATTTTCTGTTAACATTTGATTAATATGGTATAATTAATCTTATTATTTTCACCCCCACTAGTTTTTTGTTTTGTTTTCAATTATTTAAGTTGCAGACATGATGTTGTTTTATCTCTAAATTCTTCAGTGTATATTTAGTAAAAACAAGGACATTCTCCCACATAAACAAACAGCAGTCATCAAAATCAGGGAATTATCATTGATCCAATATAGAATCTACTGACATTTTCAAGTTTTGCCTGTTATTTTGATAACACTGGAATCTAATTCAAGATCTCACATTGCATTTAGTTCTCTCTGTAGCCTCTCCTTTCATGAACTTGACATTTTATAGAGTACAAGCCAGTTATAGTGTAGAATGCCTGCAGTTTGGGTTTGTCTTATGATCCTTTTGATTTACGCATTTTTGAGGGTACTATCACAGAAATGGTCTCGCTGCCTCATGTTAGGAGCTGCATGATGTCATTTTGCTTTAGGACCGGTGTTAACGTTTATCACCTGGCCAAGATGGTGTCTCCATTCATTTATTTTATTATGGACTCGTTGTCCAGATTGAGCTAGTGGGAGCCCCTTAATACTGGTCCCTGTGTCTTTTTATTATGTCCCTGTCATTCTTTGAAAGCCTCCTTTCTTTGTAGTACAAAAAGGTTATACAGGCTCATCCTGTATTTTTCTTACCTTACCCCTAGAGTCAGGCATTTTTCCAGGAAGCCCTGGTTTCATTTAGTGAGGAAGAGTATTTGGATTTGCCAGGATCTGAGCATTAAGTTTGCTTATTGCTATTACAGCATTATTGCTTCTAGGCCCACTCAGAGCTAAGAAATATATGTATATGTTACATTCTCACAGAAATCTACATTTCTGTATCTCTGTTTATATTTTAACAAAAATGAGCTCATATTGATAGCGCCAGTTCCATTATCTTCAGTATATATTTTTTATTTTCTCAATATCCCCTGTAAATAATCAGTCTCTCTGCTTTTTAGGACTAGGTTTATCAAGATATAATTCACATACTATATAATTCACCCATTTTAAAGTATACAGTTTAATGGTTTATAGTACATTCACTGAATTATGCAACCATACTCAATTCTTTTAACATAAAAACTGTTAAAAATTAATACAGTAAAAAGTGAGAGTCTTGTATTTTTATTCACCAGAACTAACCACAGTGAGTCCTCTTATACATATTAAGGTGAATACCACACCTTGTGGTAAAGAGATAGTAGTGGTGTGGTTAGCTTCAGCCTTGAAACCGTTTTTAGATATTGCTACCTAGCAGACCCAAATCATAGGCAAGCCAGGAGGGTGAGGAGGTAGGAACTGGGGAAAATAGGATGTGTCTGTATTGGCTGGATGGCTATATTAATTGGTCTGGATGTTCCATGGGCCTTATCTTTGTACAGAGGCACTGTTTTTGTTTGTTATTTTTTTCGAGGTTGAGAGGAAGGCAGTGTCTTGATTAGCACCCTTGAAAGCAGTTTGAAAATGAATTTAGGTTGCTAGCAGTGTTTGCATCGAATCTGATGTCACACTGTCTATAGAAGTCTGTCCATGTCATCCAGCTCTCTTCTGAAAGCAGGCTTAGTTACTCATCATTGTGACTCTTTTAACGGATATGTAGTGTATTTGGTGACTTAAAGTTACAGTTCAGTCTTCTCAAAATGAATCTTTATATTTCACGTTACTATTAATTGCCTCCTGTTTATGAAAATTTATCTAAATAATAGGACAGTTAGAGTTGGTAATGTGCGAAGAAGCAAAACTGCTGGTGTTTGGGGGGAAGTAGTTAATCATCTCTGACATTTATATATAAACTGGCTCCTGGACTAAAAGAAGGGAGCTTTACAGGCCCAGTACTGTTTTTCTATTTGGTTATTTTTGGAAGAAGGTTTGGACAGGGAGTGTTACTGTGACGTGAAGACAAGCAAAGGAAGTTTTCATTCGTGGAAGCTTTGAGGCACGATCCTCAGCAACTGTACCTTGGTATCTTGGAGCAGCACACCATTGCAGGTGTCTGTCTGCAAGTCATCGTCTCTCTTTGAATTATGATAGCCCATCAACAATTCACCCTATTCTTAGTGTGAGTACTTGTGTATGGTATATGTTTCTGCTTATGTGTATTATTCTGGGTCTTTTAATTTCTCAGAGCCCTATTTACCAGACCTAACAAAAACTTGTATTGGGTGGTTAGGTTGATCCTCTTGGTTGCTCTCATTACAAAAGTCTTTCTCCTACCTGCTTACAATTTCCAAGAGCCCCACAAATAACCTGATCTTACTGTTTGCAGCTGGAGAGTACTTTTGCAGTAGGTTTATTTATAATAATGTGAGTGTTGGTGTTGGGGCTTCCTCTATGGGTAAACAGCCTTGTTGTTATTTTGAAAGGAATTTCAGCAACTCTTTAAAAGCTCTAAAACCTGATGGCCGCCATGGCCCTGTTATGGGGAAGTGTGTTATAAAAGAAAAACAGAATCGCAGGGAATGGGTATGGGTTGGCAATAAATCATAAATGCAGCTTAAATGGAAGTCTTTAGGTTAGGTTTTGTTAAAATGCCATATTCCTTGATCAACTTGTTAAATAGAAAAGTAAAACAATATAGCTTTTTATTTGTCCAGTGACTTGGGAAATTGTGGCCATTATCTGTTGTACTCCAACTGATTAAATTGAGGACTGTTACAAATTTGGATAAACTTTTCAAAGCAAGACCAAACCATTTTCACTGTTATCTAAAACAGTAATACTGATCTGCATAGGTCGTTTTTTTGTTTTTTTTTTTTTTTTGCCCCAGAAGCTTCTGATAAACAGTTGTAGCAAATGAAAAAAGTAGCAGTGAAATGACAGAACCAAGCTGAAATTGAAATGTGTTCCTCTTTTAGTTTACTTGTTAAAAGTTTATTTTTCAGTAAAAGAAGTTGGGGAGAGGGGAAGCAAAAATAGTCATTCCCAGTTTCTGCACTTAGTTAACCATGGTTAACATTTTGTTGTATATGAGACTTTTTTCTTTGGCTACACATTTGTGTATGCTTTCAGTACATTTTTTCTAAGTTGTATCGCACTACACGTTTTCTCCTGTTTATTACAATTTTCCTTTTTAAGTGGACATTTATTGAACATCCCCTTAGGGATACATAGATCTTTGAATAAAAGACAAACTTAAGGAGTTAACCAAGCTGAAGGAGGAAGTAGAGGTTGGGGATAGGGATGTGTTTATTTGAGAAATTATTAAACCATCATAAAAAATTTTCCATGTTAAATATAGGCATAAACCATATTTCTTTTGACCCCATGGCATTCCACTATATATAGGTACCATTATTTTTACTAATTCCCTATTAGTGGACGTTTAGGTTGGTTCTGTTTTTTACATTAAGAGCATTATAGTAAATATCACCACTTTTCTTCCTTCTCTTTATTCCTCCCTCCCTCTAGAGGTAGCCTCTACCCACTGTTAACATGCATCATTCTCATACATGTTTTTATGCTTTGCTACTACGAATGTACCTATAAATATTTATTTTTGTTTTAAAACTTACATTAATAGTATCATATTGTATGTGACATTTTATAGCTTGCTTTTACTTTATGTTATGTCATTTTGGGGTTCATCTGAGGTATGATATAAATAGATTTAGTTAATTCATTTTAAACCTGATATATAGTATTTCATTGTATTTTTATAAACCCAGTTTATTGTTTTTAAAGAATATATATCTAGTAATGAAATTGCTGTTTAAAAATTTTTTCTGATGTTGCATTTGTACCTACAAAATTAAGGTTTTACAAATTAAAGTATATTAACTGTTGCCTAACTATAGATTTTTAAAATAACTATGCATTACATAGTTTGCTTTGTATAAAACTAGTTACTCAATTCAGGACTTCAATAACAATATCAGAAGTTAGAGCTAACAGTGCTAGGTGTTTACTCTGTACTAGATTCTGCTCGAACTTTTCATGTGTTTGTATATATTTTGTCATTTCATCCTCACCACAACAAGATGAGTAAACCAGGACACACTTGCCTAAGTCCACTCTGCTAGTAATGATGGTGCTGATGTTAAAACCTTGCATTTAATCCTGTACACACTGCCTTTTTTCTTGCTTTTTGTCATAAATTAACAAATATAAAAATTGCCTCATTAATACACAGTAGTCACATTAAACCTTATGAGTTGGTGGTTGAATATCAGAATGGATATAATTTTTACTTAGATTGATTATCAGGCTTATCTCTCCCAATGGAGGCAAATCCTTTTTCCATGGGATTTTGTCTTTTAAATTTCAATTGTAAGTCTGCTCACTTGGTAAACTTTGTGTCATGTTCTATTTCCCTTAGAGCCTTTAGGGCCCTCAAGAGCTGCACTATGCCTAACTTTGTGTCCTTGTGTTAGTGTCCAGTTGAGCTATTTGGCCCTAGAAGTCCCTATACTAATAGTGGTGTAAAATCTCACCACTGTGTGTAAGGCTGTTTTGATGTGGAGAAGCAGTGTTTACTGCTCCAGCTTATAATGTTAGAAGTACATCTTCCCTGAGAGTAGGTCAGGGATTTCCTTCACTTGCCACTTGGGATTCTCTAGTGCTCAGAGCTGAGGGGTCCTGAAGGACCAGGCCATGGTGACGAAGCTGCAGAGTGGATCTATGTACACTTTCCACCGCTTCAAATCCCTAAAACCTTTCTCAGGCCAGGTTTTTTAGACCTTTCCTTTTTTTAAACCTCAGCGGTTAGCCCTCCTGCTTCCTTCTCTTGCTCCTACTTATTGTATCTCTCCCTGAGCTAAGCACACACATCTCTCCCTCCTGTGGGTTTCCTCCACTTCGACGCTGGAGGTGTATATCGGTGATGCATCAGAATTGCCTGGGGTGCTTGCTTGTTCCAGTGCAAAGTATTGCATCCCACCTTAGACCTGCTTAGTCAGACTCTCTGGGTGATAATCTGGTGTTATAAAAGTTTTTAGCTTTTTAATTTGGAAGTTACAAACATATCCAGATAGAGAAAAAAATAGTACTAGTAAGACATCTCTGTTGCCCAGGTGTATACCAACCATTAATTCATTAGCCACTCTTCTCTGGTTCCTCTCCCACCTACCCCTGATTATCTGGAAACAAATTACAGATACAATTTTTTTTTCTCTAAATACTGCAGCATGTATTTCTAAAAGATAAGGATTCTATTTCTCTAACTGGCTATGTGTATTTATCCTCCAGCTTTTTATTTTAAAAAAATTTAGTAGTGAATATAGAAAAACCTATAGAAAAAATGTAGTAGTGAATATCTCTATACTCTTTACATAGGTTCTCCAATTTTGACTTATTTATTGATCTTACTATGTATATGTGTGTGTGTGTCTTATATACATTTTGTTGTTAAACTAATTGAAAGTAAGTTGAAACATCATGCTAGGTCCCCTCCAAATATTTCAGATTTTTTCTCATAAAAGCAAGGACATTCTCCTATTATTACTGTTACAGTAATCATACTTTGAACAATTCCCTAAATGTTTAAAGAATGTCCTTTATAGCTTCTTTTTTAAAAGGATCACACATTATACCTGATCTAGAACAGTTCCTCAGTCTTATTTATTTATTTATTTTTAATCTTTCATGATAGTGATATTTTGTGTTTAGGTCATTTGTTTCACAAAATATCCGTGAATTTGAATTCATCGTATTGTTTTATCATGATTAGATTCCGTTGACATATTTTGGCAGAAAGATTATGTAGGTAAGATGTTCTTCATGGGATATCACATATGTCAGCTTGTTCATGAGTGATGTAAAGCTGCTCACCTGTTTACTATAGTGTCTACCAGGATTTTCCATTGTGAAGGCTGCTGTACCCCTTTGTAATTAGCTCTCCGTCGATGATTCTTACCTGAATCAATAATTATAGTAATGGTTGGTCGTAGAGGTGGGTGTCTTGGGTACAAAGGGCTAAAGTAAGATTCATCTGTAGTTTAGGAAAATACTCAATCTTGGTTTTCTGGACATTTTGTTTTTAGTATCACTGTGGGCAGAAAGAAGAAAGTAGGAGGCTAGGATATTGTTCATGTGAAGTCAGGTAGAGGGTGGAGTGAGTACCTGTGTGTGTGTGTGTGTGGTGTGGGGGGGGGGCGGGTAATGGAGGAGGGATCCTATTCCTGTGCCTCTGTCATGTGTTCCTGTAGCCCTGCAACAGGTTGTCAGAGATTGGAGTCAGGGAAGAGTGAGGAGAAGTCTCAGGAATCGTGGCCATGATGGAATGCTGAGTTCTGTGGTTGCTTGCCTAGCGCTGCATCATCCAGTTGGCCTGTCTACACCTGACAGCAACCATTGTAATCTACAGTGAGGGTCATTTTCACCATGAATCATGATCAGATTTGCTTATCTTTTCCAGTGGGTGAATTTGTAAGTGATGTTCTGCTAGTTCCAGAAAAATGCCAGTTTTTCCACAAAGAACGGATGGAGGTGTGCGAGAATCACCAGCACTGGCACACTGTAGTCAAAGAGGTAAAACAATAGATGGAAAAAGTCAAATTTTTTTTCCTTTTAAGAGAGAAAGTAGCATTTTCCTTTAAACCTTACCACAATTTAAAATTAATTCTCTTCATTTTCTCTTTCTCCCTTCAAAGTTTACAGTTGTATCTTGTAAAGTAAAAATGATTTGGGAGAATATTTTTTGTAGGGAAGTGTGGTGTTGACAGTCTAGCACCTAAAGTTAAGGATATTCAGCAGGGCTCCCAGGAGGCCATCCTAAACCCTAATTTCTTCCTATAAATGGAAGAAATTGCCAGTTAGAGAAAATCTGTGTCTGGACACATATGCTGACAGGATTAGATGTGATTTCATTCTTCTAGTAGAGAGACATTATTAATATACCCTTTTTGAATGCTAGTTAACTTGGTTCTCTAGTCAGTTGTCTTTCTTCAGTGAAATTCTAAAGCAGTGCCCTCCCTTGCCAGTGAGGAATATAAATTACCATTGAGCACCTCTAACTGGTGTCGATAATTACTAGAAGAAACTCCCTTTTCTGTAATTTTTTCAACTTTTGGCTTTCATTATTTTTGGCCTCAATGATTTTTTCCCCTTGTAAGTTAAGCAAAATTTGTAAATCTTCTTAAAATAATAACATCACAACTTTTTGACAATATCTGTATGTCCATGAGAGAAAGCATTACATAGTAATTTGATAAGGGTTTCTTTTGGATAAAGCTAGGTATGTTCTGATACTGGCCTTTGGATTTCTTTCAGGCCTGTCTGACTCAGGGAATGACCTTGTACAGCTATGGCATGCTGCTGCCCTGTGGAGTAGATCAGTTCCATGGCACTGAATATGTATGCTGCCCTCAGACGAAGGTCGTTGAATCTGTCATGTCAAGAGAGGAGGAGGAAGATGAGGAGGAGGAAGATGAGGAAGAGGAAGACTATGATATTTATAAAAGGTGAGCCCTTGTACGAACCTGTGAGACTGTCATACTAGTGGCTGTGGGCTTCTGGTCTGTCATTTCTGGGTGAAGTGGGCACCACTTTGTTCATGCTGGAGCTGAGCCAGTTTGCGTTTCATTCTAGCCAGAGCCAATCATGGTGTACCAGTGGCTTCCAGCTTCGTGTTATTCTGTGCCACATTATCTTATACAGGGTAATGTGGTCCCTGTTCATTAACTTTTCTTTTGCTGGTGTTGTGGGACTGAGGGCTTTAGTGGCACAGTTAAATGTGAGCTGAGCTTATTTCCTGCCTCTCTTTGTGTATGTTTCAGAATAGGGAAAGGAATCATTATAGTGCTTTGTGGATAGGAATTGGTTAACCTTCCTCTTTTTTTGTGACCTTTAGTGAATTTCCTACCGAAGCAGATTTGGAAGACTTCACAGAAGCAGCTGTGGATGACGATGACGAGGATGAGGACGAAGGGGAGGAAGTGATGGAAGATCGTGATTACTACTATGACACCTTTAAAGGTGATGACTACAATGAAGAGAATCCAACGGGACCCAGCAACGATGGGGTCGTTTCAGAAAAGGAAATCACTCATGATGTCAAAGGTAACCTGCTGTACTATGGAAGTACAATCTGTATGGTAATAATTTATTTAGAAACTTGAACTATATTCATCACAGGTAAGTCACAGAAGGTGAGGTGGTGCTTCTGTGTGCCAAGGGGAAGGTCAGCTCTCCAGTACTCTGGTGGTGCCAGCTTAGCAGTGGGCAGCTAGGCCACCTCAGGGTCTGCCATTTGTCATGTCCAGAGAGAGATTCAGAACTGAATCAGAAAACTAAGCTTTGCATTGTAAGGACTTAACTGGAGAGTAAGAGAGACAGTGTGGTCTTCCACATTCAGCCTGAAAACATTCTCTCCCTGATGGGAGCCTGCCTCCTTAGTACTGCTAAAGCTCCTACCATTCTGGAATGGGAATAACTTTCTTGATTGTTCTTTTCCTGAGTGTGTTCTGATCGAAAGGCTGCTGTATTTATCCATTAGAAAGGTGTTTGTAGCTGGGAGAGATTGGGACCAGCAGTGTTTTCATCTTGCTAATTTTTTAAAAAAGGTTGTGACAGTTCTAAAGCCATTTACACACAACTTCCTTCTGATTGTATACTTGAAACCAATTAAGAACTGCAGAATTATTTAGGACCCAACTAGAAGGAAGTTACTTAAGGAGTCTGGAAGTTTATGATTCACCTTGGAGAACATAAAAATGTGTGCTCATCCTTTCCAGGTGCTAAAGTTGTATTTATTATGGTTTTCACCACTGACACAGCCTTTTTACCTACA
The DNA here is from genome assembly GCA_030015415.1 of Cynopterus sphinx. NCBI lineage: Eukaryota > Metazoa > Chordata > Mammalia > Chiroptera > Pteropodidae > Cynopterus > Cynopterus sphinx. The sequence goes on along the minus strand of CM057390.1, from coordinate 33,394,919 downwards.
TTGTTTCCTCTGGCCCTTGACCTCACCAAGATAAATAAATTAGGCAAATATCTCTACCTAACAGATCAGAAATGTGAGGCTCATAAAACTATGAGATAAAGAAATCCTCTATGTCAACTATACATTAATCTAGACTCAAGAAAGCACCAAAAATATTTTTAGTTCCTGAATGTCTATACTGCCTCCAAATGGATAATGACTACATAATGAGAAATAACCAGCTTGAGCTGTTGAGATAGCCAGGGTGATCAGGGTCTGTCCATCTGTCTAGTCTTAGCCTTCACTGATGTTAAGTGTCACCCAGTCCTTCCTCTTTGCCCAATCTAGCCCATGTGGTCTATAGCATTGTAACGCATTTGAAGCTGCTACATGTCCTGCTGACATTCTGACCCGTTTCCACACAGCTGTCTGCTCCCAGGAGGCGATGACGGGGCCCTGCCGGGCCGTGATGCCCCGTTGGTACTTCGACCTCTCCAAGGGAAAGTGCGTGCGCTTTATATATGGCGGCTGCGGAGGCAACAGGAACAATTTTGAGTCTGAGGATTATTGTATGGCTGTGTGTAAAACGATGAGTAAGTCCTGCCACGCTGGTTCTGTGCAGCAGATTGTCCTGTCCAGCGTTCTGTCTTTCCCAGCCGTCCTTGTGACTGCATATATGTAGTGCTCCTGCCCACTCAGGTGTTTGCTGTTGGTTCGTTTTTCCCTCATCTTGTGCTTTCTAGATCCGGGCTTGCTTTCCTGATGGACACTTGTAAGGTCGGTTCTCCATGTCCCATGCTCACCGTGGGTCTGGTGGTGGTATTGGTGGTGGTGTGTTCTCTCCCTGGTACCGTGGGAGCACCCAGAGTCCTCATTTTGCTGTGTAGTCTGCAGGCTCCCAGAGCACTTTGTGTTGGTTGGGGAGGCAGCCATGCCTTCAGTTTTCTCTAGTTGAAAGGCACAAAAGGGTAAGCAGATCAGCCATGAGTTCTGCACATGCTTGTTTCCTGGCTTTGCTTCTCATTCTTGTCTTTAAACTACACTATCGCCGACCCCCATGATGCCTGCTTTCCAAAGCAGTGACAGTGGGTTACTTTTGGGAGTCTAGAATATTGAAATAATGTTGCTTTATGCACTCTAGAGAGAGAGCTCTGTGGCCAAGTGGTAGTAAGTTTGTTTCTGCAATGTTTGTGTGTTCTTGGTCACAAAGGGAACTGGGTGGTTCCACTGAGTTGGGTTTACTTAGGTAGGAAAAGTTTTGCTTTTCTCCATGGTTACCCTTTTCCTTTTTTAAGATCCTCTTTCTCTTACCTTGTAGTACTAACCTATGTGTTTGGAAAATCCTCAGGCCAGGCAGTCTTTTCTTGGTTTCTGTTCTGGATTCATTAGAGTAATGAGTTGCAGCCTGTTCCTGGTATTTGGCTATAACATCCGTTGGTTTTTCATACAGATACCTTCATGGTCCCTCTTTCTCCCCCCACCAAAATGTTTTTTAAAATCTTAATATGTTATACTTTTAGCACTTCCTCTCCAGCTACTGCTCTGTGTGTGGAGAGGCTATTTTTATTTGATACGATTGAAAAGGTGGGTGGAGAGCGGAATGAGTCCTTAGAGAATTTTGGTGGCAGCAACTTTTATTAGGAATGATGTAGAGGTAGAAATTTTTGTGATACTTCCTGCTTTGTAAAACTACTTAAACTAAGATACAACAAAAAATTGCTTTGCGTTGGAAGCCAGAGGAATTAGGGATCGTTAAAGATCTTGCTGAGTGTGCGGATGGGGATCTTTTCCCAAAGAATCAGAGAAGTGGTATCATAAGACACTATGTAATGAATGGCAGTTCTTCAGAGCATTAACAAATTCTACAAAATTATAGTTTCCTGTTATTTATGGTAGGGGAGACTTGCCAAGGGGCAGCATATGTTCATATACTGGTGGGGCCCCTGGCTGGAGTGCTTTGAAAGTCCATAAGTGTGTCACTGTTATTGTGGTCAAGCTTGTGTCCTTTTTTGAAGGGGACTGATACGGGTGTATGAACCAGTTTTCATGTGAACAGAGGGCTGCAGTTCTAGGTCTGAGCCCATCTTCAGAACCAAAGCTCTAGGCTTTCTTTCCCTTCCCCCTTTTGTTACTAGCAGGTGGAGGTGGCTTGTGTTTGGTATTATCTTTATCCATCCCAGTGATATGAACCAAAGACTCTGTCTCCAACACATAAGCCTTTAAGCTGCAGGCGCAAACTCTGGTGGCGACGTGCTTAGTGGCACGGATGGAGCTCAGTGCTTTGAAATTCTCCCAGCTGAACTATGAGTACCATGGGGAATGTGGTTTGTGAAGGCATATATTTTAACTTAGTTAATCTGAAAATTGGTTCTTGAGATCCTATTTAAATGTATGTAGGAACCATATACTTTTCAGAAGGTTTTAGTTCTAGCTTTTAGGTTTAGTAAATAAAAAGAGGTAAATAAAAGATGCTTTGATGGGAAACTTTGGAATGTCTGATACACTTGCAATTACATTAATTAGTTACACAGTTCTTTTAAAGTTGTATTAAAGTCATAAGATTCTGGAAATTAGGAGAATTTGTTTCTGAATTAAAATTTGTTAAATGTGGGCATTTGCTACCCACTAAGTTCTAACATTATTTCATGATATATAGCAAGTTGTGCCAGCAAGTTGCATGTCAGTCCTCCCTAGCTTGGGAAATCTTGAGTGAATTGGGCTAATAAGAGTTTCCATGGGTATTCCTTGAGAAGTAAATTAAGTAACCTTGTCATCTCAGTTCTTGCCTTTATGAGTTTAGGCTCCATTGTGCAGGTATTTCTTTGCCTAGAGCCACTAAGAATCTGCTTGACTAGCAGTGAGAAGTAGTTATTCTCTGGGTGATGGCCTGGTAAAGCCAATGAATGTCATGAATTGAAAAGCCCAGGGTATCTTCACACTCTGGAGGTCCTTGTCATATATAGCAACTTAGTTTTATCCCTGTTATCTATGTTATTGGGTGTAGGGCTAAGAGTCCAATGATACTGGGCACAGAAAAACTGTAGCTAGAGCCGTTTGAACTTTGCTACCAGTCTATAATATTCTGCAAAGAACATTCAGTTGAATCAATTCCCTAAAGTAAGTTCTAGCCTAAAAATAGCCAGATGAAAGGAAACCTAAGCACCAAAGTTCTTTCAAAATGGAGTATTTGTAGAAGTGCCTCTTTGGGTCTGATTTCAGTCCTCACCTCTGGTGAGATGCACTCAGTGACAGCAATAATGTAGTTATGTTTTAGGTTTTAAGATTTCAAGAACTGAGGGACGATACAGAAGTGATTTCTTTTTCTGCCCCTGAAGTCCTAAGTATGGGCCTCTCTGGTGCCACAGTTACCGGGGGTCTAGACTGGCCTGGTGGATGAATATCACATAAGGGAGATGGACCAGTGTATTTAACAGCTGAGCGTTGGCAGACAGGAGCAGCCTGTACTTTGAGTGTGGTATGAGACAAACTAGTCCACTCTACAGTCCTGAGCTCGGTTTTCTTCCTAGAGCACAGTCAGTGCAATTTCAACCCCCAAAGAGAACTCCGTCATTTTATTTCAGCTCCCCCAACTCCTCTGCCAACCAATGATGTCGATGTGTATTTTGAGACCTCTGCAGATGATAATGAGCATGCTCGCTTCCAGAAGGCCAAGGAGCAACTAGAAATTCGGCACCGTAACCGGATGGACAGGGTAAACCTCTTCACTTCCCTTATCTTTGTGATGTTTGGCATCAGGTGACATGGTTTTCATAGTTGAAGAAAAGGGACACTATCTCCCTAGACTGTCATGCTAACATGTCTCCTAGAACAGGTGTGAGGTGTGAGAATATAGGGGAGCTACTTTATGGACGTGACTTGTCCTTCCCCCCTCCCCCAACTCTCAGCACCATGGTAACATAATTACCCTCAGCCCAGACTGTGGAGCACTTCCTGTAACCATTCGGTTCTTGTTGGGGTTTTATTGCCATTAACTAGCTTAAAATTGTTTTTATTTTAATGAAGGACATTTTAATACCATTGTTGTAAATAGAAAGCTAGTAAATAGGAAGGTAACTGTAAAAATATATTAATTGAAAGCAAATATTTAATAATACATTTTAGATACTATTGCTTGCTGAAGGTTCTGAGTCTCAGGTGTTTTGTTTTCCTTAAAAGGGTTGTGTTACACCAAATGAGCAACTTAGTGTAACTTTCTCCTAGACTTAAGAGAATTGAAGGAAAATTTTAAAAAGTCCTTGCTGGTTCTGAGCACCACATAAAACCCCACCTATCAACTGTGCTAGGTTTATTCTTTGGGAAATGATTATTATTTTATCCAGATTGATTCTGAGAAGTAGGTATTAATTCCCCTCCTTCCCCCCACTTTGTTTTTGTTTTGTTTTCTGGTGAGGAGACTAAGGCACAAAGACTTCTGAATAACTTGCCCAAGGTTATAGAGCAAGGAAGTCATAGAATTAAGGCTTTTGGAGGATAATTGAGACCTAAGCCCTTAGGAGACAGTACTATGAACTAGCTAAAAGTTTAGGCCGCAAGGTCATGAGGGATCATTTTCTTTTGCTCAGTTTCCTACGTTAAATTCAGGGCCTGGCAGTATTTTTAGAAAATGGGTGACTTATTTTAGAAATTACTCTGGTTAGAGTGCTTTGACCTTTGTTCTAGGTAAAGAAGGAATGGGAAGAGGCTGAGCTTCAAGCAAAGAACTTGCCTAAAGCTGAGAGGCAGACTCTGATCCAGGTGAGACGCATTCCATTCTCTAAGACAGAGCTTCCAGCCTGACCCTTGAAAGTATTGTCAGATCCAAACTCCCAGGAAGTTAGAGTTTGACACCTCCTTTCTTTCAGTTGAGAGCTTATGTTACAAGGAAGTTTTAGCTGGCCTGCCTTCTTTCACCTCCCAACTGGTGCCCTCTAGCGTAGCTCAACTATGGCAGAAGGAAAACAAATCCCAGGCCAGAACACACCTAATTCATGCCAGAAAGTAACCTTAGCTTGGCTGCGTTTGTTAATTCTGCTTTCCTGGCAGAAGTCTCAGTCATCTTCATTCTTAGGCTGTGACTTGTTTTTCAGCAGTACTGAATTTTTTTTTTCCAGGCTTACTGAAAAGTCAAAGACAAAACAAAGCTGATACCAGTGATCTTTAACTTTGTAAGAAATAACCTTAGAATCATAGCAGCAACTGCATTTTCCTTGAATGAAGGAGAGTGTCGATAGAAATAGGGATAGCAATCTACAGCATGGATTTGGGTTTTATAAAACTTTTAAACATTTTAAATATGTTTGACTGAATTCTCTTTTCATGATAACCCTTTATCAGAACACCTTTGCTTTTTTATCAATCACCTCAAAAATCCAAGAGTGTTAATTTCTGTATAGCCAATGTATCCTGTGCAAGGGAATTAGTTTAACAGCCTTCACCTATACCTTTAAACGTGACCAGGTACCTCATAGATAACAGTGTGACTGACTCAGCAGAACCCACCATATTACTGGAATATGTTTTAAAATATATTTATTAGTCTGTGGTTTCAGGATTTTAAAGTTAGCACCTTGCTGCAATGTGGAAAGCAACAGCATTCCTTTTCTTGTAGTGTACATGGGGAAATCAGTTAATGTCAGTTATGGAAATGCTAAGAAGTTCTTATGACACTTGATTTACCATGCTGTCATTAGACAAGGAAGTAATTATCTTGATGACAAATCAGGTAAAGTACAGCAGGTCCTCAAATCATGTAATTTTATTCAATGCCATTGTATTAAAATATTGATAAGATGCAGTAGCAACTTAATTCTTGTTTGTGTCATTTAGCCTATGATAAAATTTGTTTCTTGTGATTTTTGCTTAAAGTCACAGAAGCTATCGATGATGTTAAGTGAGGACTTACTATAAACAGTACTTAGATCTGATCTTTGCTCTGCTCTCTGAACTTGTTACCAGTTTACACAGGCCTTGGGCAGGGAGAAGCCAGCACTAGAATCGTTGGCCTAGACTTCCTACAGGTGCCATAAATTATGTTGTTCCTACGTCCTGTGTTTAGCACTTCCAAGCTATGGTAAAAGCTTTGGAGAAGGAAGCAGCCAGTGAGAAGCAGCAGCTGGTGGAAACACACCTGGCTCGAGTGGAAGCTATGCTGAATGACCGCCGCCGGATGGCCCTAGAGAACTACCTGGCCGCCTTGCAGTCTGACCCACCACGGGTGAGTCATGTGCACAGTAAGTCACACTGATGAAGTGTGTGCTCAGTGTTGCCTGTCCTGAAGTAGTGTTTGTATAGAACTGAAATATGACACACAGTCAGTAAAATTACATTTTTATGATAAGTTCTGGCAAGGCTGGAGGGAAGGAAAGAGGAGGGCAGAAAAGGTATGTTGTCATATCTGCTTGTATAAGCTTAGTATTACACTTACACCTGTGTTTGCTCCCTGTGATACGGAAGGATCTAACACTGAGAAAGTATAACCTCAGGAGGTTGGTTGGTAGTTATTCAATTATTGAATTTCAGTGGTAGACTTACTTTCAGAGAATAAAAACATACCTTCTCATGGACAAAAGCTTTGAATCAACTCTATTCTAAATAAGGTTAAAAGAAAGGGACAAAGTAATTCATATAAAACCCTTTTGTGCTAGTGGTCTCAGTCTTTTTTTATCCCTTAACTCTAAACTGTCTTGCTTTTGGGGGGATAAAAAGTATTGGAAAGGAGGAATTTATATTCTTCTTAGGTAAGCAAGTTAAGTCTTTTCTGGGAGATACAGGGGCTGCCTAGCTTGTGATTAAGGCATCGGAAGCCGAACCAGCGAGAGAGTACACCCTGGAGGAAGACATTGGCCTAGAGATTCTGGGAAATACTATTTGTTAAGGAACAAATATAACTGGAACTCAATTTTTGGTACTTAGGTAGCTTCTTTGTACTTGATGAGCTAGCTGAAAGCTTTTAAAAGTACAGCTTCATTCTTGTGCTTCACTGAGCTTTACACATTCTTAAATGAATTTTTAAAGCTTTGTTTTCCTGCCTGTTTTCAATTTCTTAGTCTCTGGATATTATAACAACTGTTCTCTCTTGCAGCCTCATCGCATTCTCCAGGCCTTGCGGCGTTATGTCCGTGCTGAGAACAAAGACCGCCTGCATACCATTCGTCATTACCAGCACGTGTTGGCTGTCGACCCAGAAAAGGCGGCCCAGATGAAATCCCAGGTATATTAGACAGAGTAGAAATTGCTCTGGGAAACTGTTTCTAGTGGGACAAGGCTACTTTGACTAACAGTTGGACAGCACTGATAGTTGTGCTTAATGTCAGTCTTTAGAAAGTGATTTTTGTTTTCCAAAGATATCCTGGGTATAAGAGTTGGTTTCTGCAAAGTTACTGTTTTTAAAATATCTTTCCATACTTTTTATATTAAGTACTTTCTACTTAAATATTTTCTGAAAGTTTAGGGATACATGATTATATTGAAGAAAAGAGTTTCAATCATATTTTTTCTGATTTAGGGTACCACCAGAATTAATATTTGAAATCTTTTTCTAGGCAGATATAACAAGCAGATCTTAAAAACTGTTCTCTTTTGTTTTCATTTAGACAGATACTTTTACATTTCTGGGTTTTGTTCCATGCTGGGTTCAGCTTTTCTTTACAGTTGTTTGTAAAAGTTTGTTTCTGGACTCTCTTTCTAATTTTTATACTGTCCATAGATTAACTTGTTTTACTCTCTCATGTTCATAGAAAATGAACTTGCCAACCAGACTACTAGCTCCCTTTTAAATTAAGAAGTCTAATAATTCAGTATATTAGTTTTCCTAGAGGGCCTTGTAATGATATAACTTATCTTATTTTCATTTCCCTCCCATATTATAAATACAGTGCTGTGCTGATGGTGAGTACCCACTATATGTGGGAGGCACTTGTAAGGATGGGTACTCACCCATCCTCCCAGGAGCTCCACCTCCCAGCCTCTTGTGTGTGTTATGATTGGGAGGTAATCTGCCCAACAGTCCTAGGAATATTAAGTGCAGTATTGCACCATTTGTTGAGCAGAAGTTTGTGTGCTTCCTGTCCACTTAACCAAACTCTGCATAGCATCTGATGGTACAAAGTTGAGTCCCTATGTACCCTTGAGCAACAGTTCACGGTCTAGTATAGAATTAATTATATTAACTATAAAGATGAAGAATAATTGTCCTTTTAAAAATATAGAGTTCACTTTAGCAGTTAGATACTTATGGCAATGAAAGAACTCAGGCTCCTAAAGGGTGGGAACAATGTGGAGAGGAGAAGGATGGGTCTGGGGACCAGGAGGGGCATCTGGTATGGATCTGAAGCTCAGTGCTTTCCTTTAAGCTGGATAGAGTAAAAGACCAAGAATCCCCTAGGATGGCTTTCAGCAGACTTAGGTAGAACAACGTATGTATCTTGATAGGGGTTAGGTTTTTCAGATCTACTTGATTATTTTTTAATGTAACCATTTTCAAAATATTATATGGAAAAACTAGACTATTGTTTAGTATTTTAAGGCAGTGGTTTCAAACCTTTTTAGCAGCAGGACCAGTGCTCTTATGAGAATCTAACGCCTGATGATCTGAGGTGGAGCTGAAGCAGTGATGCTAGCACTGGGGAGCAGCTGCAAATACAGATGAAGCTTCACTTCCTTGCTCACCACTCACCTCCTGCTGTGCAGCCCGGTTTCTAACAGGCCACAGACTGGTACTGGTCTGTAGCCCAGGAGTTAAGGACCCCTGTTTTCCAGGGAGAAAAAATTGCCTTTTCTGTGTGGTGAGAGTAAAAGGAAAGTAGAGACCTGATCAGTATATTAAATTAACAAATAGGGAATGAGTTAGTTACCTGCAAACAAGGTCAAAGTGCCACACTAAATCCCACAGGAAGTAGAACTTCCTTAGAAAATCTCAGGGGAAAATCCTAGCTCTGCTGTGTGATATTTAATGTCTGCTCTAACCCCTTAATTCTATTGAAGTTTGGCTGCTGAATTACATTAACCTTTTGTCTTTTTCCTACTCTGTTGTCTAAACTCTAGAAAGCCCTGAATATGGAAAACCTGTTATGACATGTACATATTTATTTGTCTTGGCTATGAGTGATGTGGTGCTTTTACCCTCCTCATGCTGCAGCTCTGGGGTTCACTATACAGGCACTAATGTCCGGTATTCTTCCCTGTGGTTCCTGTCCTTCTGTGGGTAGTTGAACCATCCTCTTAAATGACTCCTTAATACATCTGAAGACGTATAACTGTCAACACATGCTAAGACTGGGTGGTCTGTGTTTTCAGTTCCCATTTGCATTTTTTCTCTGAGGCACTCACTCTTGTGCTTTCCCATTAATTTACTTGATTGAAAGAATGGGAAATATAAAATTAAATTGCTTCATCCTTGCCTTTAAAGATCAGAGAGACAGTAGTCTACAATAAAAGCTTCTTTCCATTTAATTTTTTTCATTTTGACCCTTCATGTTAATGGCTTCAAGCCCATGTAATTAATCCATTGGCTTAGAGCACCCTCTTTAGTAAGAGCTCAATAACTGCAAGTGTAATTAGGAATAACCTCACCTTAGCTGTGCGAGCAACATGCCTCACTGTGTCAAACTGGGGTGGAAGTTAGCCCAAATTACCTTTCATTTATACCCTGAAAAGCTTTAAAAGTAAGTGACCAATGTTAATGACTTTTTTAGAAAGTGAACAACTTTGGAGCTTTTGCATTCAGAAAAGGTAGTAACGTATGGAAGACAGATGGTAGTTGGTAGATAAGTCTTCCTTTATCACCCCTTAAAATCAGGTTTACTTATACCTTAGTGCAAATTTTTGAAAGAATAGCTTCCTGTAAACTCATTCAGTACAGCTAGTAAGTTCTCAGGTGAAAACCAAATTAATAACTGGCTTGGAATTTTTTTAAATTTTCTTTTAACTTGGAATATTCTCTGGATAAATTTTCAGATCATGAGGGGTATTACATGGTCTGAACACATTCTTATATTTCAGTGGTCAGTAAATATGGTGTGGGGGTTAATACATTCCCTCTGACCAGCAGCCTTACTAGACGTTATAGATAATATAACTGCTTAGCTAACCTTTGTAGAAGTGTGTGTGGATGTCCTTCCTGGCCTGGATGTTTTGGTGATGAGGCTTCTCTGCCATACTGTACTTTCAGGTGATGACACATCTCCATGTGATTGAAGAAAGGAGGAACCAAAGCCTCTCTCTGCTCTACAAAGTACCTTATGTAGCCCAAGAAATCCAAGAGGAAATTGGTGGGTCCTGACTATGTTTGTATTGCGGCCAGGTGGGACTTCTTGCTAAGGCTTAGGAGTAATGGCTGTGTAAGACTCAAGAAATAGGACTAGCAAGGAAGGCCATGAAGCTGGGCATTAGCATGCCCTGGTTTCAGAAGCCTGGAATTCACTGGAGCTTTTATGGCAATGCCAAGTACTGGCTGTGAGTCACAGAGCCTTGAGTTTCATTGACCTTCACTGTTACCACAAGAAAAGTCTAGGTGTGAAATTGCAAGGGACTGGGGGAAGTCTCCTGTTATCTTCCCCTCCATGATTGCTGATGTAGTTCAAGGCACTTATTTTACACACATTCTCACTTTCTCTCCCTCTTCTGGTCTCTATCTTCTTTATTTATTCGACAAATATTTATTATGGCTGTCCTGTGTCACAGAGTAAAATTGTACACCTGTAGAAAATATTTCTTGGAGCTGATGTTCTAGTAGGAGAGAAACAAATAGGAAAACAAGTATCACAAGGGGATGAGAGCTTTATAGGGAGGTAAAACTAGGGTGAGATGGTGGAGAGTGGTAGGGCTGTCAGGGAAGCTGTCTCAGGGATAATAATCTGAGACCACAAAGGGAAAAAACATTGTTAGCACAGGCAGTGACTGCTGCAGAGGCCTGGGGTTTAAATCAGTAATGGGCATAGGGAGGCTAGAACAAACATAAAGATGAATGAGGCCAAAGAAGTAGGCAGAGGACAATTTGTTAAGAGATTTTAGCAAAATTAAGGAATTTGTATTTTATTCCAGGATAATGGAAAGCTGTTAGAGGTTCTTAAACGAGTGAGTGACTAGATCTGGATTATGCTTTTTAAAAGAACATGAATTTGAAAAAAAAAAAAAAAAAGCTAATTGGCTGTTATTTGGAGATTGGAAACCACCCAGGAAGTAGTGTAAAAACCCAGGAGGAAGGTGGTGGCTGCGCATACTAAGATGAAATGGAGGAGATAAGAGGTTTGGGTGGTCCTCGGAGTGCTGTCCTGAGGGAGGCGAATGAGGTATGCTGTGCTATGGATTGGCCAGGAGAGTGAGAGAAAGAGAAGCATCAAAGATAACGCTCAGGGTTTTATTGTGAGCGATTGGGTAAATGGTGGTGCCACATTTTATTGATATGAAGCTTGACACATGTTAAGCAGAAGTTGGTATTCAGAGTGAAGTGGAGGTGTAAGGTAGGGTAGTAGGTCAGTGAGCCAGAGTCAGGCAGTGGGTACAAGGTACAGATTTGGGAGTCCTGGCATATGGGTGGTATTGAAAACTGTGCCATTAGATAAAACTATTTAAACAGAGTGAAGCATTAGAGAAAGGGAGTGCCCAGGATGGAGTGCTGGGGTTCCACAGTGCCACAGAATTAGAGAAGGTATTTTGGGTAATTGGGCAGGAGTCGCTGACTGTTGTGAGCTGGTAAGATGCTCCCCTCAGCAGAGCTCTCATTCTATAATGATAAGAATCAGCCTGTTCGGACTGTTGTTCATGTTCCTAGAAACTAGGTCCTTTTGAAAACTTGCGTGTCTGTCTTTATCAGATGAGTTACTTCAAGAACAGTGTGCAGACATGGACCAATTCACTTCCTCTATCGCAGAGACCCCCGTGGACATCCGGGTGAGCTCTGAAGAGAGTGATGAGATCCCGCCATTCCACCCCTTCCATTCCTTCCCATCCTTATCTGGGAATGAAGGTGTGTATGTTTAACAGCACAATTTCTTGTTGGTGGGGGTGGTAGCAAGGGGGAGAAGAATGCAGTTAGAAAATTGAAGTCAGAGTTTTGAACTGGGATTGTATTGGGGAGGCTCTGTTCCTAGTGAGAGTTGGACAGATAAGGAGAGACTCAATTTGTTGATCACCTATGTGCAGGCACCATGCTGGGTGTTTTCAGATAGCTGGTTTCAGTATCACCACAAGGTTAATATTATTTCTCCCAACTATTTTATAGATGGTTTGCTCAAAGACCATTGTTTTTCCTGATCCTGTCAGCTGCCTCCAGTGTATGTAATGCCTTACATGTGGAAGTCACTTTACAGTTTAAATAGCACATTCTTGTTATTATGTCACTCTTTTCATAACAATCTCGGGAGGTAGGTAAGGGAGAGGCTATAGAGGTGACGTGACTTGCTCAGTGTGACACCTCTGGTGTTAGGTGGAAATAAACTATGTCCCTCTCCTTCCAGTCAGGAATGCTTTCTTCTATTCCCATGCTGGTTCTTGATTTCTAAAGGGATCTCTAAAAGCTGTGGGTCTGCACCAGAAACAAACAAGCTGCTGAGACTGGCGCCCCAAGACCAGGATGTGGAATCAGATTCTATTTATTTGCTGCTGTTGCAGCTAATGGTGGCATGATAAAAATAGTGGCCAGAGCTATGGAGTCTTTACCAAATGCCAACTTTAGCCAAGCATCATTTGTGGTTGTTCTTATTTAATCCTCAAATAACTCTCTACTGGAATGTCCCCATTTGTAGATTCCAGTGTTTTAAGGGGTGAAGTGTCTGCCTACGTTTGTGTAGCTTGTAGGTGGAGAGTAAGGTTTGAACCCAAGCTGATTTAGTCCTGCAGTCCTAGGTAGTCACTCGCCTCTGACCAGATGGAGTTGTTGTGGACAGAGGCCTTGAAGAAGGCACCAAGTGGGGAGGAGGGGTCATCCAGCCTAGCCTTCAGACCTTAAATGCCTTCTAAACTAGTTATCTCAGAGGTACCAATTCAGTACAGTTGATCCACCAATAATATAATAGAATTAGAGAAAGAAGCTGGATAAATAGTCACCACTGCATTCCTAAAATCTGCTTTTACAAACCCCAGTCCTCTGTGGAGGCTGTACAGTGGCCATGCTTACACAACTTATTTGAGATGGGGGCATCTGGACATCTCAGAAGTAGGACTTGTCTCTTTTTTAGAAAACCACAGTCAGTACTAACTTCTGATTTTGTTATTTTCTAAGAAAAAGAACTTTATGGGCTAAATTAAATGCTTTGAGAATTTCACAAAATTTCCCCCAAAAGACCTATGACAGACCTACTTCTCTCTTTCCTACCTTCCAGTCATTTGCTATAGCTCTTACCACTGGTTTGTTTATGGGATATTTCAGGCATGGTTTTTAAGGAAGAATGTTTTTTGTTCACATTATGGAGAAGTTCTAAAATAGGGAATTTGAAAGAAGCGATTTTCTTTCTTAATCTCCTTTTCTGCTATTTTTTTTTTTTATTGTTTTCCTTTCTGCTAGACACCCAGCCGGAGTTGTACCACCCAATGAAAAAAGGTTGGTTTGTCAGAGATATTTCCCTTAAGACCATCATGCCTGTTACTTCCCCAGTGTGTCTGAAGTCTCATGTTCCGTTTCATAACATCATTGATTTTTTCTTCTTCATTTCTCAAACATGGCTGTGGAGCCAGAATAGTCCTATCTCCAGCCCTATCCAGTGTCAGTAGTATTGATTACACTTACTTTTTGGATGTCCAGAGAATACCAGAGTAACTAAAATAGATTTTTCATAAATTCTTCTAATCTGTGTAGACTTTTTAAAGTATATCCAGTTGAAACAGGTTGGTTGCAAAATGCTAGTATGTAAACATTTAATATGCTTAATTTATGGTCAGGTGGAGAGTCATTTTCTTTTACCTCTTTTTTTTCTCTGCTGTTCCCACTTACATTTTTTCCCTTTTTAGCTGTCACTTGCCCTTTGTCTATGCCCAACTGTATGTTGCCAACTATCTCATGTCCCTTGAATTACATTAATCAAAACATTAGAAGCTGATGGATGAAACAGGTAGAGACAAGTAAACTCTTGCTGTAGTGTATCTCCAGTTTTCAGAAAAAGTTAACATTATGTAAGCACTTTGTCTTGCATACTTGGTCTCATTTAATCCACTGAACACGCTGTAGGTAGGATTTTTAGCTCTCTTTTAGACAATTGAAGAAGCCTAAAGAGATTACAGGACTCACTTAAAGTCATGAGTTTAAGAGGCAGAGGAACCAGAATTTAAACCCACTTCAGACTGTCTTCAAAGTCATGCTGTTTCTGTTACATAAAACGCCAGTGCTGGCTGCTGAATTTCCCCAGGTGTTTGGTTAGTCCACAATCACTAGAGACAGTGAGTCAGTTGCATTGTTTTATATTATTAATGTGTGTGTGTGCTATGAGCCTGCTCTTTTAGCTTTGGCAGATAGGTTATGGATAGACCAAGTGGTATACCCTGGCTAAAAATAGGGTGGTGGTTTGTTCTACAGCTTGCTCTCAGAACATGAGTGTGATTTAAATCTAAAAACTGCTGATATGTAAAAGCTTATTGTATTCTACTGGGATATGCCTCTTCATTATTGTTAACATTCTTTTGAATAGCACATTTTGAGATGTTTATAGATTAAACATAAGATGTTTTCAGAGCAAGGTGAATTTTCTAGAAGGTTAACTGAATTTTGCCCTCGTACATCAACTGTTATTAGTTGGAATAATTCACACATTAATTTTTGGTCTTTTAAAGTAGCTTGCTATGCATTTTATAAAACCAAAGTGTTTTTGGTCAGTGCTGGAGAAATGTGTGCATTGTATCACCAAAATTATTCAAATAGCCTGTGCTAGTAGTAGGATTTTAAATTAGTTGTTTCAGTGGTGCGTTATTTTCCAACTATAACCTTTCCTTTATGACCTTTAAAATTTTGAGGAGATCCTGAGAAAAAGTGATGGACAGAGCTCAGAATTAGTTAGGCCTGAGCTTGAGCTTCCTAGTGAGCATCATTTCTCTTTCTCAAATAAAGTGTAATTTCATTTCCATTTTGAGACTACAAATGCCAGCCCTAGTTTAACTTACCCTAGAATAAAGTTGTGAAATTATTTTTTTTAAATGAAAGCCTTAGGGAAAAAAATGCATCATTTTTGGCTGTGTTCTAATGAATTACTTCATTAGCTGGCCTGTAAGTTCAACTGCTGTAGTTATGAATTGCTCCGTCAAGAACAAGTGTAGTTGTGAGCTGGAAAGCTTTGCTGTGGTTGGCCTGGTGTCATCATCTGCCTTTGGGGCAAGCACAGGAACAGCAGCGCTTTGCATATACTCATGTTTGAATGTTACTTACTTGCAGGTGGTCACCTTAGAATGCCGAGTATGCTGTTAGGTTGATCTATTTATAAAAGGTTCTAATCATAGATGTCAATATAGAACTGTATGTATTATTAGTAATAAGAAACTCTTAGGATAGCTAGAAATCACATGCTTTGGAGCTAAAAATAAAGAGGATTGCTCTTCATTTTTCCCCTCCCTGGGTTTGTGCTGCCTTCGGTCATGCTGCATCTTTAGATATCATTTGGAGTGCCACACACAAGTGACGTTGGCTCAGGCCATGTCTGACCTTGACAAGACAAATGTTGCTATTCTTGCTCTGTTTATAGAAAGATACCTTTCACCCTGGTGTTAGGATTCTGCTTGTTTATGGGATGCTTCCTTTCTATTCATTCTGTAATAACCACCGAGGATGTGACTGTGACCTTTGTCCTGAGAGAGTTAACAGCCTATTGGGATACACAGGAGAAAATCAGTAATTACAGTGCTTTTAAGTGTTATAACTTGGGAATGTTTCCTTAGAAGAACTGCAGCTTGAAGGACAAATAGAAAGGGTTTAAAGTCAGGGAGGGTATTTCAGGCAGAAAGAATTGCCAGTGGGAAAAAATATGATGCTCAAGGCAAACATTCAAATTCATTGTTTGTATGAGAGTTGTTTCATTCAGAGGGAACCCCAGGTGTTGTGGGATAATAATGGGAGGTGCTCAGTAATGGCTCATAGGGCCTGACATATGTTCCATGCTAGGATGCCTGTGGACTCAGCTTCTATTTCTCTTAAAATAAGTATTTTCTTCTAAAGACTTGCCTTCTTTCCAACTTGGATACGTGTAAGCACTATCTCTTCATTATTCCCATCGGCCCTCTGAAAAATACCTTTTTCGTTCATCCTTATGAAGTACTGTGCGATCTCAAAAACGGGAACCAAGTAGTCCGTTATAAAGTCCCCAGGGGGAGGTGTTCAGCGGGGGCTCCCTGCCCTCAGGAAGGAGTTGGCTGCTTCTGTGAGAAGCATGAGGTCAGACCATCTAGGAAACTAAGCCGTGACCTTCCTCCACACAGGCTCTGGAGTGGGAGAGCAGGACAGAGGACTGATAGGTGCTGAGGAGAAGGTGATTAACAATAAGAATGAAGTGGATGAAAATATGGTGAGCTATTTCTCTCTCTTACCATGCCCTGTTTTAATTTTGCGAATAAGTAAAGTGAGAGGCATTGTTTTAGATGCTTTCCAGATGAACTGCCATGTGTGTTTTCCATCTGGTAGAAAATAGGTAGGCTCCAGCTGTTCTCACAGGTTTGCTATATTATTTAATGTCTGGGTATGAGAAGGAATCAAAAATTATTTTTCAGCAGTAGCTCATCTCTTGCTATACAGTGGGAAAATGTATTTTTAACTAAAGAGATGAATAAAATATCAGAGGCCCTTTTCAAGTGAGTAGAGATTTCATAACAAAAATGGAGTAGAGTTGGGTTTGGTTCCTATACTTCCTTAGGTTTCTACCTCCTATTAATTATTCTTCTGGTATTTTCTATCACTTATATTTCTGGATTATCCTTAACTGAGTTTGATACTTCATCCTGGCTGCTTGGTAAACTGTCTTGAAATATCTCTCCACAACAGTTAACCTGAAGGTAAATAGAGGTAAATGGAGGTAAAGGCCCTTAAAGGACCAGCTGCTATATAATAATCTTGCATCCACACTTGCTCCTCCTTGTAGGGGTTTGGTGAGTGGATTTAGATGAATGTGACAGATTGGTTAGTAAGTATTCATCGGGTATCTGCTTGCCTTCACCAAATAGTAAATGGAGTTGTATGTACACTAAATTTCTCCTTCCTCCCAGTTACTGGCATTTTCATATTGTTTCAGGTCATTGATGAGACGCTGGATGTCAAGGAAGTGATTTTCAATTCTGAGAGAGTTGGAGGCCTTGAGGAAGAGCCGGTATGGGTTTACCTCCAGAACCTAATGACAAGTTTTATGTCCATCTGAGCTATTTCTCCTTCCCAACTTCTCAGTTCAAGTAGATAATGGGAGAGGTGCTTGATTTTTATTAAGAGCCCTCATCCTTATTTTTCCATACTTTTGGAGATCGGAAAAAGTGGGGATCTCCCCATATGGGTGCTTGCCTGGAAACCAGGCTCCTGGAGCTTCCTCGGGTTTTAGAGACACAACTAAAGGAGCATGGCACTCATTGAATTGCTTGTTGCTCAGCTACTGTTTCTCATACTGTGTAAATGGTCACTGGGACTTTGTCACGCATCTGCTTTGTATTTTTAGGAATCTGTGGGGCCATTGCGGGAGGACTTTAGTCTGAGCAGCAGCGCCCTCATTGGCCTGTTGGTCATTGCAGTGGCCATTGCTACAGTCATAGTCATCAGCCTGGTGATGCTGAGGAAGAGACAGTATGGCACCATCAGCCACGGAATTGTGGAGGTGAGTAGCTGGGCTTTCTTCCAACTTGGCCCTGAGCTAGCAAGCATTTGCTCTCTGCCATTTGGAGCTTTACAGATGTCAAGCGTCTGTACTTCTTGGGTACTACGTAGCAATTAAATTACTCACTGGATTATTTGGTCATGTTTTGGAAGTCAACCCCAATTGAATTATGTCGATTCTGTGACACAAGGCTGTTGTCAACTTTTAACATTAACTTGGGCTTTGACTTGAATGTGAGGAAATTATAAGAGCATTTTATACTATAGAGGGTGAAAACTGTTTTCTCCAGTTATTTCTTTAGTGTTCCTTTTTCCAGGTATGTTAGATATTTGAGAATGAAGGTCTCTAACACTCTCCTTTGTTGTTGTTGTTGACTTGTTAATAAGGAACAAACCACAGGTATATGACAGGCAGTGGTGGCAATCATGAGTGTATTAAATCTTAAAAATAAAGAATATAATATGCATTGGAAAATTAGTTCAGATGCATGTCTTAGTTATTTTGTTTTATCTCCTGCTGAACACAGACCTAATTGTAGAATTTCAAGGGCTGGAAAAGACCCTATACATCAGGGGTCCCCAACCCCTGAGTTGTGGACTGGAACCGTGGCCTGTTAGGAACTGTGGCCTGTTAGAAACCGGGTCGCACAGCAGGAGGTGAGTGGTGGGCAAGTGAGGAAACTTCATCTGTATTTACAGCTGCTCCCCAGTACTAGCATACCACCTCAGCTCCACCTTAGATCATCAGGCATTAGATTCTCATAAAATCACCTATCCCTTGTGCCAAAAATGTTGGGCAGAGCTGCTATAGATCATCTGGTCCCAGTCCATGTTTGTTTGTTTGTTAATTTTTATTTTATTTTAAATGTACAGTATATTAATTAGACATTTATATAGTTTATGAAATGATCTCTCTAATTATTCTTTCTCTCCTCTGGCTCTCCACTTAGCCATTACATTAATGCTAACTGCATTCCTTATGCTGTGCTCCCCATCCCCGTGACCATCTATCAACCTCTAATTTGTACTTCTTTAATCCTTCATTCCAACTCTCAGCCTCCTAACCCCCTCCCTTCTGGTCGTCACCAGGTTGTTCTCTATATTTGTGAGTCTGTTTTTGATTAGTTTGTTCTTTTTGATCCTTAGATTCCACATATAAGTGAAATCATATGTATTTATCTTTCTCTGACTTATTTCACTCAGCATAATAACCTCTAGGTCTACCCATGTAGTTGCAAATGGTAGGATTTCATTTTTTTAATGGCTGAATAATATTCCATTGTATATATGAAGCATAACTTCCTTATCCAGTCATCTGTTGATGGGCATTTAGGTTGCTTTCATATCTTGGCTATTGTAAATTGTGCTGTCATGAATATTGGAGTGAATAGATCTTTATGAGTTGTTGTTTGGGTTTTTCTTGGATAAACACCCTGAAGTGCAATTGCTGGGTCAAAAGGATATCCATTTTTAATTTTTTGAGAAACCGCCAGACTTTTCCATAGTGGCTGTACCAATTTGCAATCCAATTTGCAACTATGTATGAGGGTTCTCTTTTCCCCACATCCTTGCCAATACTTGTTCTCTGATTCATTGATGATAGCCATTCTGACAGGTGTCAGGTGATATGATATCTCATTGTGGCTTTAATTTTCATTTCTCTGATGATTAGTGACCTTGAGCATCTTTTCATATGTGTGTTGGCCATCTGTATTCCCTCTTTGGAGAAATATCTGTTCAGGTCTTCTGCCCATTTTTTAATTGAATTGTTTACTTTTTTTGCTATTGAGTTGTATGACTTCTTTATATATTTTGGATTTTAACCTCTTATGAGATGTATCATTAGATAATATCTTCTTCCAGTCAGTCGGTTGTCTTTTTGTTTTGTTGATGGTTTCTTTTGCTGTACAAAAACTTTTTAGTTTGATGTAGTCCCACTAGTTTATTTTTCCTAGTCCTTGTTTTATAGGGATGCTCCTCTAGGCTGTCCCAGATGGTAAGTAGCAGAACTGAGACCTGCTAGTTACTGTGGTGCTAGGAAATTTAGTTCACTATTTTCTCCAACTTAGACTAAGTTTTTAGGACTCCAGTTTTCAGAAGCATTGCCTCTTGGACCTTCCTCTCTTTTCTTTCCTCCCCCTGTGTTCTCACCATTGGCTCTCGTTTGGTTCACCCAATGGAAATGGGATGTTGGGCTGGTTTTGGTCCCCAGGGGATTGCAAACAGCTGAGGTCTTCTGAACCCTGTGCCATTCTCTTAGATCCACCACAGTGATCCTCATTCTCTCTTTCTCCAGGTCGACCCAATGCTCACCCCCGAAGAGCGTCACCTGAACAAGATGCAGAACCATGGTTATGAAAACCCAACCTACAAATACCTGGAGCAGATGCAGGTTTAAGTGAGAGAAGCATGTGGCCGCCTGGTTGGAGTAGGGTGGTGCAGGTGGGCCAGAGAGGTCCAGGGTTTTGAATCAACTACTGACCAACAGTTACTTCTAGAGGATTTCATCTTACATTCAGACCTCCTGCATCGTTAAAACATAAAGTACTACTGTAGAATCACAATTTCCATTCTTTTAAATGGGTGAAAAAAATGTTAATATAACAATATATGATATATAAACCTTAAATGAGAAAATGATTTATTGCAGATATTTGACTGACGTAGTTTTCTTTTTTAAAAAATTAATCAGGAATCCCACTTCTATTGTATTGTCTCACACATGCTCTCTATAGACATGAAAAATGTTGATTTTCAACAATAGACTATATATGCAGGTTGTTTGTTCCAGTTGCATTGTATAAATCAACTCTTTAAGGCTCATTCACTGTCTTGGTTTGTTTGGTTTTTTTTTTAAAGGCAGTATTCCCTTTTTAAATGAGCTTTCAGAAAGTTGCCGAAAAACTAAATGAAATGGGGAACCATAAGACCATTGAAGCACATCTTTAATACCCTCTCAAAATTATTTTAAAGGACCAGTATCTTGGGAGTGTGGTGTTCCCACTGCTGGGTACCTTGGTGTTTCCACTCAAGTCCTGTCACCAAGGAGGTTAAAATTAAAAGCATTTGAGTTACAGCATCTTCTAGCAAGCTTCATATATACAGGCTAGGGCATCCACGGCTGCTTTCCTTCTAAATTCAGTTCTTCCACAGAAATTAGCCTGCAGTTTTATATGACCTTCTTCACTGCCTGCCGTTTACTGACTGTAGCTTTTTGTGACTCACTTTCCTCCCAAGTAACGTCCAAATGTACTATCTTTTCCTCTTTGGACATTTCCCTCTGAAGGCGCTGATCCTCATCACTCCCCATTGTACCTTGACTTCTCTGCCCTCCCTCTCCCGTCACCAGCCTTGTTGGTGTTCATTCAGAGAAGACTAAAGTCTTAGGCGGCCAGTGGCCTAGGAGAGACATGGGAGGTTTGCTTTATGTGGAAGGGGGGTTTTCTGAGTTGTACCTGAAATGATCTGTAGACACCATTGAAAGTGTTGAAGATTTTGTTTTCTTCACACGAGTTTTTGTAGTGCTTGTATAGTTGATGTTGATGCTCACAGCTTTTTCTTTATAATTCTGAAGGTTCTGGTAACCTGTGGTATATTTTTTTCTATTTCCCTGTGACTGTTTTTTTTCTCTCTTTTTCCCCTTTCCTGTATCCATGTCTCCTCCCACTATGCACAGATAAATTTCACCTATAAACTCCTTAATCTGATCTGTGGAGAATGTACAGAGTTTAAACACATCAATAAATACTTTAACTTCCACCAAGACTCATTGTTTTATTATTCTGTGGTGATGGTTTTAACACTTCTGCCTCCAGGACCATGGGTATCTTCCTTCCCTGAAGGATTGCCAAGCTGCTAGCAGAGGCAGAAATTAGTCTACACAACCAAGTTTGAGTCTTAAGCTTAAATTTCATGAAAATAACAGGGAAAGTGCTTTCAACCTGAAGGCAGGTAACTTTTATTAACCTCAGAGAAACATTCTTTTATTATTTCTTTAATGCTTTCCTCCACTGTATTTTATGTTTTCTAACATTCTTATTGGTTAGAATTTGAACTTCCCTGATTGCTTGTTTCCTTTAGTTTTATTCTATATAATAGTGATTGCACTGCCTTTATCTTCCAGCATTTCTAGTGAATTTTATAATATTTTAAAATTTCATAAGAGATGCTTGCTTTATCTTACTATTTTAACATTTCTTCCATTTATGATGGCAAATCCATCTGAGTTTGTATGTTAGAATTTTTAAAGGTTTTTTCTCTAATTTATCTATTTACTTTTGAGCTATTGATTTTCTATAAGTGTATAGTGATTGTTTTATAAAATATAAGAATAAAGTACAATGTTAGCTTAAATAAAAGGGAAAGTCAGCAAAGAGTTATCCAGCAAAATTTGATTTAAACTAGCAATATTTATTAATATGAGACTTTGTTTTTTTGATACTGAAAATAATAGGGCTTGTGGCTAAATTTTCAGAGAAATGTTTGCAGTCATTTCTGAGTTTCCTAAAAAACCTGCCACTAGGAGGTGATGTTTTCTCATTGAAGGAGGTTTTTTTACAGGACAATTGCTTACTGCACTCTGTGCCTGGGGGAGGTTTTCATTGGTGATCTGTATCTTTAAGGTTTGGCTACAGTATAAGAGTAAAATCAACGGTTAATCTCAGTCTTCGCTCTTGTTTAATGTACTGCCAGTTTATATGGTGCAGTTAATATTGCATAAACATACATATGTGTGTGTAAATGTACCTGTAGGTACACGTATGATGTATCTTTCTAGGGTACTGGAGTAGAAAGTGTGCATTTTGTGAGCCTCTGGCCAGGATGCCCCTTGTGACTACCAGTTAAACAGCCTGGTTCTTTGTTAACAGTCAGCACTTCCCCTTCTGCCTCTCCCCTAGCATTGGCCACTCAAGTTGATGCAAGAATAGTTGTGGAAAAGATGAAACATTTTTTGAGTACAGTTTCTGCCAGGGTGCTCAGAAGACTGTTGCCACTTGACCCTGGGTGTATCGGCTAGAAAGTTGGACCTAGCATTCATTATCTGATTCCAGTTTCATTAATTTTAGTGCCCACCATCTGCTAGCTGCTTTACAGGCATTGTCTCATTTAATTGTCTTAATGTTTACAGCATGGGTATTTTACAGAAAGCTGAGGTTTTTCTAGTTTAGTGTTAAGGAATGGCACAGATCCAAACCCAGCTCTGTTACAGACAGTGCCTTGTTCAGTAGACATATGTTGGTCCCGAAAGACAAAGGGTCACTTCACAAGCTGGTGCCTGTCAACTAGGACCCATCCAACTGGTCAGCTATTGGGACTTTGATCCATTAAAACACTCCTGGTGATAATGGATCATGGAGAAGTTCAGGGCTGGTGAAATTGCCGTGGCTTTTGT
The DNA here is from genome assembly GCA_030015415.1 of Cynopterus sphinx. Lineage (NCBI taxonomy): Eukaryota > Metazoa > Chordata > Mammalia > Chiroptera > Pteropodidae > Cynopterus > Cynopterus sphinx. The sequence goes on along the minus strand of CM057390.1, from coordinate 33,371,784 downwards.
TTGTACATTTATTACTCAGACAAGATCAGTATAGAGGCATTCAGGGTTAGAGTTGAATGTTGTGGAAACCAGGCTCATATATTTCCCTCACTCTGGATTGATACAAATCTGTAGATATGTTATGTGTGTAGAGATAAAGTTTTTTAATTTTGAAAGAAAATGCTATGGAAATTATGTAAGCCAGGGACTGGTCAGCAGGCCTCACCCTAGACCAGCTCAACACTATCCCCTCATCAGGTACTGAAAGAAACTTACTCATATGGTTTCTGCCTTGGTGACTCAGCTTTGCTTTCAGGAATGTGATGGCCCTGCCCACCTTACTGACAGTCTCAGGTGCCCATAGCTCTCAGTTGACTTTGCTGCGAGATCCTTCTACCTCCTTGTCTGTTCACAGTTATAAACTGAAGCCAGCCCAGGTGTCCTGGTAATCTGCTCTGGCTTCAGTTGCTGTGCCACTGATATTTTAGAAGATACCTAGTTTGGCATGTGTTAAGTCTCTAAGATTTAGAGAGGTCCAGGGGTCCACTCTAAAGGGAACTTACTGTCACTTGTGTTACTCGTTAGAAGTGATGGACATGGACAAAATGAAGGAAGGAACTAGAGGGGCCCTTATGATTGTCCTCTTACTTTACTGTTGTAACATGGACACAAAGCCCCATGCTTTTCAGCATAGAGCCAATGTCTGAGGTATGTACAACAGGTTCTTTTGTCTGGTACTGAGGGTAAAGTACTTTTGAAACAAGGAGAATGGTATCTTACCTTGTTATCTGTGATAAAAGGGGAAATCTTGTCGGCCTTCTGTGGATACTTAGATTAAGCAGGCCTTACCTACTAGTTTCAGTACAAGCAAAGAGATTGCCTCAGCCAGGTGATCGAGGCCAGCATCCTTGACATTATTTGACAAGTCATGGTGACAGCATGCACCCTCGATATGGTATGATGACACTTTAACCTCTGTGGTCTTTCTCCCCAATAAAACATAACCCCAGGGTCTTATTGTAAGAAAAGCATCAGACAAATCTTGGGCTACAAAATACCTAACTAGCATACCTCCAAACTGTCATAATCATCAAAAACATGAAAAGTCTGAGAAACTGCCACAGTCAAGAGAAGCTTAAAAAGACACGATTAAATGTATATTCTAGAACATGAAAAGGACATCAGGCAAAAACGGAAATCTGAATAAACTAAGAACTTCAGTTGGCAGGGTGAGAAAAAGAAAGCAGTGTTTATCAGTTTCTCCACTGTGAAGCCACTCCCCCTTTTCCCACTTTGGAAGGAGGTCACACTATTTTCCACCAACACTTAAGTGGAGACTTATGCTCCCCCATACCTTAATATTTTTTAAATTGTATTTCAACACTGAGCAATTAGAAAGTCTGGTCTAAGGTCTGTTTGTTTCGTTATTGTATTTAATGGCTATTGAAGCTGAAAGTTCTTGATGGTTTCATGAGTGTATACATACATCAAACTTAACACATAGTACACTTAATATGTGCAGTTTTATTGTATGTCAATTATACCACAATAAAGCCATTTCTAGAAATAGCCAGAAGAGACACCTCCCATAAACAGGCTGGATTGGAAGAAGTGCCTCATTGGCTGTGCCTATTTTAGCACAATGCTACATTTCCAGTCCTCTCAACCAATTCTGTTACCAATTTAAGAATACAAATAGGTCTTTTAAGTGAGACCTAACAGCAAAATTTCTCAGAAATGGAAATCTGTCCAGACATTTGTTTCAAAAATCTCCATAACGTGAATTTCTTTAGAAAAATTAAAACATGTTTTTTAGTTTAAAAAACAAAACAAAAAAATAGTGTAACACTTTTAAGCTCAACAACTCTTTATATACTTTGTCACAAGATGAATCTGGTATAAAATGTTTTCTTGGTCACTTACTCATTAAAAACATTAAAATTTTTTTATTATCAAAATAATATTTTGTGGCATATTGTGCATTTATGGTTTCCTTGTGGACTAGCACCAAAATCTTATCTGGAAAAATTTACTTCAGTCAAAGTGGTCAATCCGTCAATATTACAATTTTCCCAGATTTTTCATAATACATTCTTTTCCATAAAATATGAAGAGTCGGCTATAATGTTATAAGCAGGAATACTTCCTGTTTTTTTCTAATTTGGCCATTTATTAGCTTGGTGACCTTGGGGATGTTATCTAACCACTCTGCTTTTTCATTTTAAAAAATGAGGATGGTGATAGTACTTATTTCATTGGGTGAGGGTGAGTGACCATAGGTAAAGCTCCTAAACCTAGACTGCTGCCCAGCACAGAGCAAGTGCTCGATGAATGTTAGGTATTATTTTTAATTGGTGAAAACATCTTCAGTACATAGGGCTCACTAAAAAAATAGTACTTGTGTACTCCATGATGAATATGGTTGGCAAATTTTAGATCATAAACTGGGCAATGATAGTGTTGATCAATGGTCATTGGCACCAACTCAATGCCAACAGGAATCCCCAGTTTGGGGTGTATTGAAGAAGGAAACTATTCAGTGCAGACAGCTCAACTGTGATACAGCATGGCTGTTCCAGTGTGGCTGTGGAACAGCAGGGCTGCGAGGTGACCCAGGTGACCCTCAGGCAAGGACCCTCTCTGACAAGACAGTCTGCTCCACTCTGGTACTGTCCCCTCCAAGCTGCTCTGCCCTGCTTTCTCTGCTCTGCTGAGAAGTCTTAGGTGTTTCAGCCCAGGAAATGCTCTTGGATGGAAAGAGAAAGTGCAGTCTCCAAGCCACAGGGGAGCTGTGGCCCATCCTCATGCAAATGAGGACTCCAAATCCTCACCGTTTGATTGGTCCAAAAAGCACTGTTCTGATTGGTTGGCATGGAGCAGCTCTGGTCAGTGAAGATGCTAATTGAAGGGAGGGGCAGAAATAGCTGCATAGCTGTGAATGGGGAAAGTCTCAATCCTATTGGTTGAAAAACTGATTCTAGGAATTCCTTTATAAGGGCTGGCTCAGCAGGCCGGAACACAGTGCAGGCAGGCAGTTTAGTGCAGGCTTCTTCTACCTGAAGAGGCAAGGCTTTTATGAGAGGCCTCTGCTTAACAACAGCTGCTAGGTTCTGTATGTAAATTTGAGCCCAGCTGACAGGAATCCTTATTGGCAGGTATCTTTCTTGGGGTCAACAATAGAAACATCTGTACTTTCATCTGAACCCACCATACTCTAACATTGTTTCTGGTTAGTTTTTTTAAATCAGTGCATCTTCCAATAGCATTTATTTTTAGGAGGATGGATTACAGTGTTGCCATGTTTTCTGTATATTGTTTCAGTCATTTTTACTGTGACAGGAAAAAGTGATTCTATTAATAATTTATGGCAATTTGTCTTTGGCTTTTAATTAAAACTCAAGCTGTATATCATTCCTTAATGAAATTTTGTAAATTACTAAATTGAGTATTGTATGACTTTAAGCACTAAAAATTGTAATGGCTTGTCTTCGTGCACTGGACGTTTAATTTTTAAGTTTCATTAATCATGTTGGCCTCAACCCAACATACACTTGGAGAAGAACGTCATTATTAGTAGTAATTGTGAATCCATGGTCTTGATAATTTAAAACTTTTTTGGCCAAGTTCTTATCAGATGATAATTGTTTAACCCCATAAGATGGCCATTGAAGAGACTATACTAGGAGTAGAAATGTCGGCTTTGGCCATTCTTTTGTTCTGTTTTTGCAAGAATTAGTATTATCTTCAGTCACATACTTTGCAAGAATTGTTTAAAGCCACACACATATATTTACATTATTTGATTAAAACCGAAGTTCCTTTAGGTACTTGTACATTGAGCTCAGGATGTAAGCAAATGAGCCAGCATACTTTGACTCTTAAGCCCCTGTAGGCCTTATGGGTCAGGGAGTAGTAGGCTGGTCAAAGAGTAGTAGGCCTTATGGGTCAAAGAGTAGGCTGGGCATAACTACACATATCAGATGGGAGATGAGATGAAATGGGATGTCTTGATTATGTGGACAGGGCAGGGGAAGTCAGAGAAAGGGAAATTTTCAATGATGCTATCAAAATAGAATATCAGTAGCTCAGGGTAACAAAGTGCATTTTCAGAAAGGCTCTGAGGACACTCCTAGACTTCTAGCTCAGAGCATCTGCATTTGCCCAGTTTATGGACACCAAGGGTATCTTGTGAGCAGTGTTTCTATATTCAGAGGATTTCCATATTATAAGTCCTGCCTACCCAAGGCAGAAGCCAGAGCTCAACTTCTCTGTAACAGGATTGCCAATCAGATGCACTCACAGCAGATTTATTCAAGAGGGAACAAAGAAAGGAAGCAGGCCACTCTGACTTGGATGTCAGTAAAGGCATGCAGCTTTCAGCCAACAGTGGTAGCAGTACTGGTGTCTAGGTAGGTTTCACAGGGATGGGAACAGTGGGGCCTCCCAAGAAGCCTTGCAGTATGGCCAGCCTTCCTGGCTGTGTCTCCTCCCCTCTTGCCTTTCGGGCCCTCCTGGAGATTCTGTGAGCTTCCTAAATTTTTAATAATTTCATTTTTTCCCCCTCAAAGTATTCTGTTTGTGAGCTGGCAAGTTGACTGAACTCTAGTGAGAAAAACAACTCTAGTGAGAAAATTGTACCTATCATTTAATAAAGGAGATAGGTCTAAAAAAAAAAAAAACTGGTGTGAGAACAAGGACGCTCAGTGTGGGGAAAAGTAAATACAGATACAAGATAGAATAAATTCAGTCAATATTTGAATTGGAAGTATCAATATGAACTTGTTGGGTATTTTATGTCTTTTAAAAAATTCCTAGTTGTATCCACCAAAAACCCCCAGAAACAATGACCAACGCAGTAGTAATGAACATCCCTTGTGCCCAGATGATTACCTTGAAATACCATTTTGCACTAACAGACACTAAGATGTCTTTAAAAATGGCTGACTTCATATCTGGACAGGAAATGTACAAGATGAACCTGGAACATCTTACCAGAAAACACAGAAACAATCAAAAATTCATAGGGTTGGGTCAGAAGGACTCAGCCAATTGGAAGAGGTCTCCACTGACCAACAAGGGGACAATATAAACATCAATGAGCATAAAAGTAACAATGAATAAAAACAAGTATATGTAAATCCAAGAGTTTATAATAACACAAAAATAAGTAAAACCCAATTGGTCCCCTTTGGAAGATGTGAGAGAATTAGGTATTTTGAAAACTGCTATATAAAGGGAAAGACTCAGGCCTTTCTCCCTTTTCTATACAAATGTTACCACTGGGTAAGCACATAGATGGATATTCTAGTAAGTTAGTAAACAAGGAATGATTAATTGATATTTTACAGTCATATTTCCTACTGAAATTAGGATCTAAGCCTGGAGCTAGTAATATAAAGCAAGACAGCCAAACATGTGCCTCATGTGGAAAACCACACCACCACCTATGAAGTAATCTTTCCACCAAAAGAAAATCAAACTCTGTCTGATTAAGCCTCTAGACAGTACAATTTGCAGGAAATACTAAGAGCTAGGGAACTCACTAAATAGACTGCACTTTGAGAACACAATCAGCAAAATCCTGACAGTAGGGAGTCTGCAGGACACATCATCTGATTTCTTCAGTAAATAATTTGGAACAGGAAAAAAAGACAAAGTAAGAACCTTTGGATTAAAAGAGACCAAAAAGATATATTTCAAACAAACAAACAAACAAAAAACAAGCCAAAGCTAAACTGCAGGGTGTGGGGTTGGTTGATAAAACTATATAAAGAAAAATGAGAAGATAATCATGAAAGCCAGTGGAGTGCCTGTGAGGAGAGTAGGGGCAGTTTGGGGAACAGGCACATGAAAGGGTTGGGAGTGGGAAGTGGGCTGGCTGTGGTCGGCAATTTTTTGCTTCCTCACAAGTAGCAATGACAAGGGTGTTGTCTTAGTATAATCGATAATCCAGTAAATTATATATTTGTTCTATGTTTTCTATATTTGTTATATTTAACAAAAGTTTTAAGTGATAAAATCAGAAAATATTTGCTTACATTTTCACTTATTCTTTTAATAATCTAACAAAAACTTATTGAGTGTGAGCTGGGGAAACTAACCGATACTGATCCTCTCCTTCAAAAGCTTTATATTTTGAGAGTGATGCATGCTGTGTATCTCTCACAGTAACCACATTAGATTGGAGTGAGTGACAGAGGAGAAAGTATAACCATATATCATTCATTACATTAAACCCATTTGGAATAATCTTCATAAATTATGATATAAGTGGTAAGTGCTTTTATGCCTACATTTTAAGTGAAGAAACAAGAGCAGAAGCCCGAGTTAGGCTTAACCTACTGACATGGACTGGCTTCACCCATTTTTTCTTGCAACATTTTTTCAAGGCTCTTATGTATACCAGGAAAATCAAAATCCCCTGCTATATACGCTCTCACTGAGGACCATACCAAGTGCTGGGAGAACTGAGGAAGAGATAATAACTATGCCTGCAGAAAGTTCCATAGAAGTGATATTTTAGCTGAATTTGGATTTCACCAGGAAAAGGGACAAAGTGGGTAGAGGTGAAGTGGAAAGGATTCAGGCTGATCGAGTGGCACTGTAAATGCCAGGGGCATGGGAGAGCGTTCAGGGTCCTACAGCTGTACACTGGGCAATGGGTGGGTAGGGCTTGTCTAAAGAGAAGGCAACATCACCTTGTGGCTATTAAACAATTGGTGTTTAGAAAGTACATCTTTACTTTCCATGGAGCACCTTCCATTGGGGCCATGCTAAATCTGCATCAGCATAAAATAGAGTGGCCCCAGGTGTCAAATATATAAACCGTGTTATTCCAGAAGATGTTGATGCATTCACAGATGATGGCTCCATAACTGGTTCATTCTGCTTTACCCTGTTCATTCTAAACCTCTCCCAAACCCATTGTCTGCAGACTTCTCTCCTACAGGAGTGGGATTTACCCACAGGACTGGCATATTCTTCTCTGGCTGGGTTTGCCTCCTGCTCTTGGACAGTAATAGAGCTCTGTGATTTTGAACTTCGGCTGAGTCTGCCTGATGTGCCTTACTCTCTCCCATGTTATTACTAGTTGAAGCCAGTGTCTCCTGGCCTGTGGTCAGGTCCACATTTCCATACCCTGGAAATTGCCCTGGTCCCAAGGTCATTGCAGCCAATTGGAGAAGCCCTGTCAGCAAGTAGAGTCCTGAGATGGGCAAGAGAAGGACTTATGAGAGAGATGACAGGTTTGTAGTGGGAGTATTTGGGCATGGGGAGGAGGATGGGGATGGAGGCTGTGCAAGTTGCTCATTGTTGCAACCAAATGACAATGGGCCTCAGGCTGAAATCTGGGTTTGAGTCTGGATCTACCCTTTGTGAGTGTGAGAACCTGCCTACGTCCTTTGGGGCGTCTTCTCTTGGGTTTCTTAACTTACAATTTAGGAATAAAAGTACTTACTTCATGTATCATAATGTGAGAATTAAACCAAATGGGTGTGATGTAAATGGACTTGTAAATGATCATAGGGGAAGGCTCTTGACCTGCATCACTTTCTCTTAATCTGGATTTGCAGTAAATGCACTGCATATGTATTACGTCCAAATGACAGCACTGAGTGCCTTCTAAGTGCAACGCATTTATTTATTAGCTCCATGAGCTAAAAAATGACACTCTAGGAACTCGGAAGATGATATGAGACACTCCTTTGGCAGCAAAACAGCATGTTTTAGTGCCATGATTGCCACCTCATTTATGTTACTTCAGATCCAGCTACCTTCAATCACCCACATTAATTGAAGGGTATTGTGCCATTGATAATTGTACCAATTGTCATTTTTTGACAACTTCTATTTAGCTTTAGAAGGCTTTATATGATGAAAGAAAGGTAGCAGATTTATTTTCCATTATGAAATGGACACAATTTATTATGCTAGTTGTGTACAAGGCTCTGAGGGCTCAGCAGTAAGACACTGACAGGGATGCAAAGAAAAGGTGATAAATCTATGAAAGACATGTAAACAGACCTAGTTGTGATTTAGAGGGTAGGAAAATCTCATGGAAGAGGAAAACTATCAGTCAGGATGGGATAAGTTTGCTGCAATAATTAATAACTCAATTCTCAATGGCTTAACATCCCAAAAGCTTACTTCTCATTTATGCTACACATCCCAGTCCCAGGGATCTCTGCACATTGCAGCCACTTAGAGTCACAGGATGATAAAGATTTTACTTTAACATGTGCTGCCATGATGACCTTGCAAGGGAACAGGGACATGGTAATTGTGCAATTCCCCCTTATGCTCCTACCTGGAAGTGGGTATCCTTTCATTTGACATTTCCTTGGTCACAGCTAGCCATATGGCCACACCTAACTTTGTAGGGGAAGCAGTGCAATTCTAGCTTGTACCTAGAAAGTAGAGAGCTAGAAACACTCAATGAACACCACTAATGACTACTGTTCATGTAGAGATGGGTGTGAAGAAGGCGGGCTTCCCAGTGAATGAGAAGCATTAGGAAAGGTGCAGCAAAGGTTGGAAAGCCTGGCTGTAGAGAAGGGGTCTAAATAGGAATGCTGGAAGGCAAGGCTGCAAAGGAAGACAGGCCACATTGTAAAAGCCATACTAAAGAGATTGGATTTGATCCAGGAGACACCAAAGGTTTTAAAGAAGCTGTGGTTGAGGAAAATGAACCCGACTGCCATGTCAAGGAGAGATCAGAGGGTGGCAAACTGGAGAAAGGAGATCTACTCTCTTCTTACACAAATCCAGGCAAAGGGTGATGAGGGCATGAACAGGGTTCTTCTACATGGAGAGGAAAGAAAGAACTCTATATATCTGCTACTTGAGAGAAAAGCTTAACCAGTGTTGGGACTGGTTATAAGAAGTATGGAGTGGGAGGTAGAGAATGAAAGATGATTCCAAGGTGTTGAGCTTATGAGAATGATACTATTATAACCAGAGAAAAGAGTGGAAAGTGGGCAAGTCTGGGAAGGATGTTTGGGCCTTGTGGATTGCAAAACAGAGATTTTTATTTTATTTACTTTTGTTTCCCAGCACCTAGAAGAGTGCTTAGCATATAATATGTGCTCAATAATATTTGTTGACCACGTAATACCAGTCGAACACAAATGGGGAAGTTCCCAGGCAATTGTTAAAGCAGAATTGGTCTGCTTCATCATGTCAGTGCTAGGCAGGCATATTTACCTATCTGAAGCCATAAAATGCCAAGGAAGTGTAGAGAAAAAGGGGAGGAAGTTGAAGAGAGAACTTTGGAAACCATGATATTTAGGGGCCAGGAAGTGGGACCGAAATCCAGAGCAGGATGGGACCAGTCTATCTCAGATACTATAAATGTGTAAAGGATGTTAGGAGCAGATGAGGGGGCATTTGGTTTGGCAACTCAGGAGTCTGGTAACCCACCCAAGGAGAGCTGGAAGGAGGCCAGCAAGAGCCTCTGGCAATGAAGAAGGAGCAGCTACTGGCCACAGGAAAGCCTGGGCCAAAGGGCAGTTCTGGTTTTTGTTTGGATTTGGAGGGGTAGCCAGGTGAAGAGAGATGGATGTTGCAAGAGGGAGGGAAAGAAACCGTGGAAGCAGATGGAAGCGTCTTCTTCCAGCAGAAGAGGAAAGGGCCACTTCTCCCAGAGAAGAAGCAAGCGCAGGATAGCTTTCGTTGTTGAGTTCTTACTGTCAGGTGCGGGGCACAGTGCTAATGGCCACCGCCAATCAAGTGCCACAGCCTTTACCTCTCCGTCCCTTTTAGGCCTTATTTCCACCTTTACCGGAGGGGCGGGGGTTCCTGGAGGCCCCGGTGGAGGCGGGAACCAGCGAAGGGTTGGCCGGCCTGGGACAGGTGCGGGCGAGCGCGACCGGCGGCGGGGCGGGCCCCGGGAGGCCACGCCCTGAAACTACCTGCGCGGGCGGAAGAGCCGGGCGAGAGCCGCCGCCGGGCGCCGGGCTCGCGACCGCCGCTCGCCGCGCCCCGCGCCCCCGCCCCGCGCCCGCGCCCCCGCCCGCGCCCCCTCCCCGCGCCCACGGCGCCCCGACGGCGATGGGAGCCAGTGGCTCGCGGGGACGACGCCTCTGAGACCTGCCGCCGGCCACCGGGACCATGAAGAGCGATCGGGGCCGCAAGGGCGCAGGGGGCTCCAGGGACCTCGGCGCGGGACTCAAGTACAGCTCGCGGCCGGAGGTGGGCGAGCGCGCGGGCGCGGGGCGCGGGGCGGGCGGGCCCCGCCGCGCCGGGCTCTGTCTCGGCCGAGGGGCCGCTCCGCTGCCCCTTTTGGCCCGGGCGCTGGCCCGACAGGTGGAATTTCCTGTTCGGCGGGTACCTGGCCGGAGGACCTTTGGTACCTGCCCCGCTGCCCCCCACCCACGGGGAGGCGGGACCGCGCGTGTTCTTGGGGACAGACGCCGAATCGCCAGAGGGAGGTGGGGACCGGCTGGGCCCCGCCGTGGACCCCGCGCTGTCCGGGCACCTCCGGAAGGAGCCGGCGGAGGCTCGGGGAGGGATCGCCCGGGCGCGGGAAAGAAGGCCTCCTGGGGAGTCCGGTCCTTCTCGGACTCTGCGGCGATTTGGTTTTTCCTTTCTGGTGCGAGACATTTGGGGCCCTTCGCAGAGGGCACGTGGGAGAACAGACTTTGGTTGCCGTGGAGACTGGAGCTAAGGACTCCAGGGTGGGGCTTATCTGGGCTCCTGGGAGAGCCCTTTGGGAAGGTGACTCCCGGGGGGGGGGGCGGTGTGGAAACGTGTGTCTTGAGCCTTTTAGAAGACCCGGAAGCTGGAAGCCCTTGTTCGGCAGGAAGAACAATTGAGAGAGACCCCTTGAGAGACTCAAAAGACACTGTGTCTTAAGGTAGAGAGTTGGGGATGGGTTATTAGTTACTTTATTGAAGAACACTTGTAGGTGGCAGTGCCCAGGCAGGCCTCCGCTTCTCTGTCTAGCGGGGTCCTGAAGTTTCCTAGAAGGCCAGTGCACACCAGGTCAGGGCTGGCATGGAGAGGCAGAGGCCGTATGTGCCAGTGATGTGCCCTGGCTCTCACTTTCTCTGCCGTTCCTGGGTCCAGAACCTCCACTGTGTTTGTCCTCACTCTGTGGCCATTGCTCCCATGTCAGCTCACATTTCGGAGCGCTCTGAAATCAATTCCTTTTCTTCAAGCTGCGGGATCTTGATGCATGCAGCTTGCGGAAGATCAGATTCTGGGGCTGCTGTAGCTAGGTCAACCACAAACAGAGCTTGTTAATTCCACTTTTCACTCCCGACCTTGAGGAAGAGTCGGTGGACTTGGCAGCCGGCCTGCAGGGTGTGCCTGTGCTCCTGCGGAGCCTCTGCCTGCTTGAGGTAGATTCACCTGGAAGGACGCCTTCTATTTTCCTTTCTTTAATTGCCATGTTTATGAACCCCTTATAATTGCCTACTGGGGCTCTGGACTCTGGCCTCCTCAGCATAGATATTTGTTATTTCAGGGCACTTTTTCTTCATAACTTCTCTTTCTGGGACTCTCTCCTGCTGACACTGGGAGAGCTGCGTCTTCCTGGAGTCCCCTGAGTCATCTACTGCCCACATTTCCTCCTCCAATGGGGCCAGGCCTGGAGCTCACCTCCAAACCTGCACTGAATTCCCAGCACCTGCTGACTTCTCAAGCCCTTGCTTGCTTTCCCCCTTGTCTGCTGCTCATTTTCTCATGTTTCTGGAGCTCGATCATTCTTTACTTCACTGTGCTCTTCCTTCCACTTCATTTCTGCAGTTTTCCTACCTGTGGATCACTGTCTTTTCTCCTGCTGAGCTCCATTAAACCAACTCTGTGCCTCCTTATGGAACAGACACTGGTGCAGGAAGGGCTCTCCAAGGCAAGTGAGATATGACTGTAAGGAATGTACAGTCTTGAGATCCATGCTAAGAGGTATGTGTAAAATAGAACACTGTGTCTGCTGTGCCCAAAGTTTAATTTCATTTCTCCAGGAAGTCTTCCATATTCCTCTCCACTCCATGCCTCACCAGCAGTCTCTCACTCCCTAGGTCACCTGACAGTGTTTGCACTCAGGGTCTGCAGACTCTGCCTTAACTTATTCCCTCATCAGGAGGTGCGGCTGCTTCCCCTGGGTTTGTCCTCTGGGACATCGAGCCTAGCTAGATCATGCCAGGTCCCACAGGGGTCCTGTTGCTTCTGGGAAAGGTTCTGTTTAGTGGTACTTGTGTTTGCTGTGTCCTTCCCAAGGCTGATGACTCCAGATCCTGTCACACCCCACCCCACCTGTTCCCATTTAGTGGGAAGTGGCCACCTCTGTGTTCCCTACCACTTCTGGAGCCCTGATGCACAACTGTATCTGGCGATTGTGTGAGCCCTGTCTGCATGAGAGCAAGTGTACAGATGCCAATTATTATGGCTGTTAACAAGAACTGGAAAGTCTGCCTTAGTCAGTGTCCTGGGCTCTGTTGAATATTTGATGGTGGCCTTGAAGTTGCTTTGACATCCATTGGTTCCTTCGTCAATCAGAATTGCCCCATGTAAGACTCTGTATGCCATAGGCATGTGGAAACCAGGATTAGGAAATCAGATGTTGTGGTGTCAAAATCAGATGTTGTGGGGGTTAGGCTATACAGCTCTGGCTGTTCAGATAGTCATCTCTTTGTTAATTGATCAAATATGCACATCCAAATATTTATTAGGTACCCACTGACTGAGCATGTGCCACGTTCAGGGCAATACCACTAGGAATTATCCCAGTCATACAGTCTGTGCCTTCAGGGAACACCCAGTGTGCTGTGGGATACGGAGTATTAAATTCTGTGTGATAAGAATTAGATACCAGAGAAAACCAGGGTGGGTACTTAAGACAGGTGCCTAACCCAGGCGAAGGGCTAGGGGAAATGAATTGGGGCCAGAGGCTATCTGTGATCTGGTGACAGGAGGGTCCAAAATGAGGCCAGGACCTGGTGGTGCTGCTGCTTTCCTGTTAGATGATCTCAGAGATGTTACCCAATCTCTCTCTTAAGCCTCTGTTTCTGTGACTATAAAATGGGGGTGACATATATGTTACAGATCTGTCGCAAGGATTGAAAAGGATACTTTACTTGGAAGCCCTTGATAAGTGGCAGCATGGTATACAAATCACACAGTTTGAATTTCTGAGTTAGAAAGGGCCTTGAGACAAATAGTAAGGTGATATAGTTAGAATGGATGCATATGAAAAGGCTCACAGCTGGGTTGTCAGTGGGGCACTGATCTCACAGAAGTGTTCTGCTGGCCTGCCCTGCTGGACACAGTCTCTCTGAGGGGTGTTGGGAAACAAACTCCAGTGACTAAGACCCTCTTCCTATGGTTCCAGTTTTTATTTCCTTCCCTTTATGCAGCTTCTATGAGAAAGATCCTCCATGAAAAGAAATAGTGTGCCAAGATCATATAACCAGTTACTGGTTCCTTCCTCCCTCTCATTTACCTCCTCCCCTTCCCACCATACAAAACAAACTTAAAAACTTTCTTCCTTCTTGGTCTTTTGAGCATGCGCTGGGTTATCTAAAGGCCCATGTGCTAGAAGGTATATGCAGGGTGTGAGTAAAGTGAAGGGAAGTATAGTCAGCTGTGGGACACTAAAATTGTTCTTTAGGTGGAGGCTTGCCTCACAGGTGCTGAGAATGGACATGATGCCTGCCGTCTTCAGGGTTGTCCCTGAGAAGGCCCAGAAATTCATGGCCCTCATTTAGGAAATGGGAAAACTGAGGTGTAAGAGAAGAACTCTCACTTGATAGCAGCCTAAATTGTCTACTCACTGTGATAATCTGCCCAGGGAAGACCTGCCCTGAGCAGGCTTATTGGTGGAGACGCCATGACATCACAACTTCCCCACCTGAGCCTCTCTGCTCCCCAGGAGATGTGACTGCCAGTGCTGTCCAGTGGCCACTGTGGTCCTGGAGTTTCCCTGGCATCAGTTTCTTCTCTGGACTGTGGTTCTGCCCAGGCTGTTGGCTCATGTTTCTCCTAAGAGAGAAAATCTGTTTTTGGAAGAGGAAGGAGAATGAGATGGAGCCCTCAAGGTGCCCAGGGCCCAAAGATACTGCTTCTGACATTGTCCGCATGCTGTTAGAGTATTGAGTCTCATTAATCATTGCCAGCATTTACTGAACATATATCTTGTATTACGCCTCTTAGTACTATTACTACCCTTTTACAGGTGAGGAAAATGGAGCACAGAGGGGCTAAGTAACTTGCCAAAGGTCAGAGAGGGAAACAGTAATGGGATCAGGGTTTGAACCCAGGTATTCTCGCTCTGCTGCATTCTGTTTGGACTCCAGCCCAAGACAGGGCTGTCAGCCCAATGGGCTCAGGAAGGGATGAATTACTAAGGGTAGGAATTGGTTTGATTTAGTTAAAAAATTGGTTTTCTTTTGGGGGAATGTTTCTGAGATGCCTGTGGCTTAGCAAAATTATAATAGCATTTGGTAGTATGGGAATGAGAATGGGAACTTTTGGGCTTTTCAGATAATTCTTACCCTGGCTGGCAGTGGTGAGAGGCATGTTTAGGGTTTGCTCAGAGCTCATGGCCAGTAATTTCCTGTTTTTCTTTGTTAAGAACTTTTCTAGAAGCAGATCCCTACTTAAAATTCTGTCCTGTAATCTAATTTTCAAATAAGAATTTGCTTATTCTGTCCAGGTTTAGCAACAGAATCCTTAGGATCCTGTTTTCTAATCCTTGTGATCCTTGTTTTCTAATTGATCAAAATCTTGGCTCCTTTGTCTCTCTGAGATGGTGATGATGATGGTGAAAAGAATATGATGATAGTCATTCTACCCATCACTAAATGTGTGCAGTTTAATTCATTACCTCTCTTTATCTTCACAGCTGCTGTGTGAAAAAAAATGCCTACTTTACAGATGAGATTACTGAGGCTCAAAGAGCTTGTGTAATGGCCCAAAGGCAGAGGTAGAGTAAGGGTTCAAACCTAGATCTGTGAGACTTCAAAACATACCATCTTAACCTCAATGCCATTATACAGTTGTATTCCAAGGACAATGATGATTGATGCATATCCCCAGCAAACTCCAAGAACACATCATTAGAGACTAGTGAACACCAGGCGCCAACACAAGTCCACTAAAAACCAAACTCCAGACTCATCTGGTTTCCTCTTTTGATCTGGTTACTCATTTAGTGGACCAAGAGTCCTGCTGGAGATGTGATTTCAACCTGGCTTTGAACAAAATGTTTCTTTATTATATACATGAACAAAAACCATAATGGAAAATTTAAAATGAAAAACATAATTCATCCCCCCAAGCCAACAAATCAGGTTGTTTATATTTTTCATGCCTTTTCCCACTCCTAGTTTGTTGCCATGCACATACAATTTGTGTTCTGGGAAAGGTGGCGTTTCAGCCTCCTGTCTGCTAGGTGTTGGGGAGGACTGGGGCCTGGTCAGTTTGTGACTGTCGAAGGACCGTGCCCAAGAGGGTCTGTGTACAGACCCAAGTCACTCTGGGCTGTTCCTGACTCCTTCCTGGACTCTGTGACATTTCTTATTTAGTAGCATCTCTCATGAGGTCTTGGAACATTTGCTTATCATCTTTGTGGATGACACCCTTCTGGGAGGGAAACGCCAGACCTCAGATGACTTAATTATGAGTCAGAAGGATGTGGACAGCCTGCAGGATAGGCTGCCAGGAACAGAATTGTGTTCATCTGCGTTAGGAGTAAGTGTCATGCTTACCGCACCACCCTGACAACAGGAACGAAAGCCACATCTCTCCCACTGTGGTGATGTGGGCCAGCTAGATGAGGAACAAGTGGAGCTCCAGAATTCTGAGTTGACACCAAGTTCAGTAAAAGCCAGGCATGTAATGTGGCTTCCTAGAATCTAAAGTAAATCCCCTCTATATTTTTATTTGGTTATAACTTTTAAAATTATTATTAAAAAGCTAACATAGACACATTTAAAGTAAATTTAGCTCAGATAAGTAGAAAGAATTTTAAAATGGAGTAAAGTACTCTACAGAAGCATTTTACTAATTTGGTATTAGCTATGCTTGTTTTCTAAAGGAAGTTGCTTTTTTTTCTTATCATAAAAGTTAGGAAGGACTTTATTTTGTTTTGTTTTGTTTTCTTTTTAAGTCAAGCATTATGGAAATGTGCAAAGTAGAAAGTGAAATTCCTCTGAAATTCTCTCTTTCAGATTTTATAACCCCTAAAAATAGTTCAATTTATATTCTCCCACAAGTCTTCTATGTATATACTAATATGTACTTAAGTGGATATTAATATATATGTGTACATGGGTTCTCCCTTAAGTGGAATCATACTGTCATTCCTATTCTGTAGCTAAAGACACGGTTGTAATTAACTTATTCATCACACATTTATGAATTATCTTAATCTATGTTAAGATTGTAGATCAAAGACACAGCTCCCACCCCCACATTCTCAAGGAGCTACAGTTTACCCTGAGACCTAATGACTGGAATGTAGGTGTGATGGGGGTGCTAGGAAAACCTAGAGGAAGTCATCTCACTGAAACAGTGGGGGAGGGGCCCTGCTTAAGAGCTTCTCAGAGGAGACACCTGAAGTGAGTCAGAAAGTACCTTTGTACTTCAGATCTTTTTTTCATTTAACATTATATTTTAGATAGTTTTTTCATATTATTACCTACTCTTTGAAAAACTAGTTTTGATTACTGCATAAACTTTGATCAAGTGGATATATCATTATTATTTTATTTTTATATTTGTGTGTGCTAATTGAATGTATTATTGGACAATTAATGGAAATAGAGCAATAAGGGAGGTAATTGATGAACAGCCAGCCCCCATGGAGATCATGCTGGTCAAGCCTCATTTGGATTATGCTGTTGAATTCTGGTTTCCATGTCTTAACAGGAATATTACTCATAATATTGTGAGGTTGAACCAGATGGCCAGAGGTTTAGAAAACACTTCGAATGATTGAGTTGAGTGTGTGAAAGCCAGAGGAAGAGCTGACTTGGAGAGCATGCATGCTGATTTGGAAGTATTTCAGTAGCTGCCCTGAGCCAGAGAAGTCAGGCCAGTCCCATTGCAATGCTAATGTACAGGGGTCATTGTGATGCTGATCACACTTGGGGGTAGAAAGAACTTTGTAATATTGGCACTAAATGAAAATACAGAAAGGACAGCCCTGGTAGGATGGGAGATGATATGTTGTCTAAAAATTTTCCCAGCTCTGAGAATCCGATTCCAAGGATAGTCTTGCAGTTCTTTCCTGGCTACTTCCTGTCCTGTTACTTCCACTGTGGGGATTCTGGGTTGTGATGCTGGACTTGGCCCCTTGGTGCCCTCCCCTGGCAGCAGTACTTTGCTGTTTGTATATTCAGTTCACTCAAAGAGTGTCTTAGATTTGTAGCTCTTTATCATGCCTGGGAGGTGGAAGAGGTGTTTCTTAATGTGGTCGATTCCAGGGGGCAGATTGGTTGGGGCTTTTCCACTAACTTCTGAGGATCCCCGGGTTTACGAAGGCAGCTGTTTAAAAAGGTGAAACAGACTGTGGTACCTGTGTGCCATGGAATACTACTCAGCAGTAAAAAGGAACAAACTACTGACACATGCAGTCATTCTTCAGGGCGTTTTGCTGAGTGAAAAAAACCAGCTATCCCAAAAGGTTATATACTGGATAATTTATTTCTATAATGTTTGAAATGATAACCTTAGAACTAGAGGATTGGTCAGTGGGTGGGAGGAGCAGGAGGGAGGTAGGTTGTGGCCACACCAGGGCAGCAGGAAGGATCAGAATCTTGACTGTGCTAGTGGACACAGGTACCTGCACTGGTGATACAATTTTATGGAACTTAATGCACAGAAGTGAATACAAACAAAATTGGAAATGTGAAAAAGATCAGTGGATTATGTCAATGTTGTAGTATTATAGTTTTATGAGATGTTAGTATTGGGAGAAACTGAGCAAAGTCTATAGGGATTTTGATGTTATTACAATGGCACATCAATCTACAATGATCTCAACAAAAATTTCAACAATCTGAAAGCACTAACCTGTGAAATCGAAATGAAGAGAAAAAGAATGAAAAGAAGTTATATGGTACTGATTTCACTTCATGTTCCTTTTGTTTAGTTTTTTGGGAAATCTGCCTGGTTGTGCCGCTGCAGGCAATGCTTCTGCTCCCAGAGACTGGTGACATGAGGTGGGAGAAAGGTGTGGGGGGCGGGGCTGGGAGCAGGAATTGGACCTCTGGCAAATAAGGACGGGGCCACTGCGGACTTATTGGGATCAAAGAGCCCAGAGAGGGGGCGGGGTGGACTGGGTGGGGTGGGGGCTGGGGCCAGGGTGGAAATCTTGGAACCTAGGTGAAAGTCTCTGGTTGGAATTACAAAAGAGGACTGGGAGAGGACAGACTTAGATGAAGCTTAGTACAGCAGGTGGCCGAGGCCAGGGCTCACATCAGAGAGCTGGGGGAGGGGTTGCTGTAAGCAGAACCCTGGAGTGTGGATTGAGCACTCTCTTCCTTTCCGGGGGTGAACTCGGGAAAGTTCCCTGGGCCCTGGCACCTGGGAGATTATCCCAACTTGCCCTGGTTACGCTATCTAAATTTGGCTATGGAGAGAGAAGTCTTTCAGTCTGTCAATCAGTCATTCAATCAATTGCTAACCCTGGCAAGAGCAAGGGTAGAGGAGATGCGAGAGAGAAGCAGAACGAAGAGGAACAGGGGCGCCCTGACCTTGGGCTGCCTGGTCTGCCTCCTGTGACATTGGGGTATCATTGATGTCAAGTGTAGGTCATGAGGGAGGCAAGGTCTCAGGGAGAGTGTTGTGGATGAGGTGGTCTGCAGAGGCTTCCTGGAGGTGCTTGACTCAAAGGCAGGTGGGTTTGGTAGGTAGTGAGTGGTGTAGAGCCATGGGCAGGATGGGACCTCCTGGCTGAGGGCAAGGTTGGAGGTGGGGGCAGTCAACAAGTGTTGAGGTGGTAGAAATCTGCATACAGTGCTGGGCACAGAATGCTCCCCTCTAGTGCCCAAGAAGCAGGTTTTGTAATAACTAGAGTGTTGCAGCCTGTCCTTTAAGGCAGTTAATCTCTGAGCTCCTATGCGCTGTCTGGGAAATGGAAGGGGCAATAGTTTTTCCCCTGAGAAGTGGCAGGGTGTTCTGAGAAAAACACTGGCTTTGAAGTCAGACAGATCTGGGTCTGGAACTCAGCCCTGCCCCTTTTTAACCATCTGGGTTTTTGATACATTACCCTCCTTTAACCCATTTCTTCATCTGAAAATGAAACCTAGTTGTAAGAATTAGAGATGATATATATTAAAAATGTTTAACAGGGCAACAAGATGCACAAACATAAGTATTATGTTTGTCCTGTCCTCTGGCTCTCCCACACATTTGTGAGTCAGAGTCCTGGGAGTGAAAGCCCCTGGGGACTGTTAGGTTATCCTCCCTCGGGCTTCTTCGGTCCCTGCAGACCCCTCTCTGACACTGCCCAAGAGAGTCTTAAGGTATGTATGTAACTCTCACTCTGGTTTTGAAGCCTGTCATGGTCTTTTGGGGCAGTGTCTCTCAAGGACAGTTGTCCACAGGCCCTCTAGGTCCTGCTGCTATTTCAACCAGTACATTTATTGTCTTATTATTTTGAGATGCTGTAAAATATTGCATTTGAAATAAGATTTTAATGCTTTAAAAAATATTTTGGAAGTTGATGTGTAAACTGAGATCCAGAGTGCTGGCTTTGCTGAGTAAATTGCCTCTGGGATGTGAGTGGGTGGACAGACCTTCGGGAAGGCTTTCTTTTCTCCTCCACGCCAGTCCTTGCCTTCCTCAGTGGAGGGGAAAGGAGGAGAAGTGCAGGAGGCCTTTCTTGTGCAGTGGACAGGCTGGCCTTGATTTGTCCTTCCATAGAGCTTTCTGGAAGACCTGTCAGGCCTGCTTTTGCCTGGCCCTTTGAGGCCCACAAGGTAGACTTGTGCTGTTAAGGAGTTTTTGTTTGTTTCATTTTAATGTTTTAACTTGAATTCCAGCTGCTCCACCAGACCAGAGGGAAGTGTGGACCTTGCCTTGATGGTGGGTAGAGAAATAAAAATCGAAGGGATATTATAGGTAGGCCCCTGTCATTAGCATGAATCAGCTAATTATGTTTTATCACACCTCTACTTAGAAGGGGTTATTAACCCACTTTTTAGAGGAGAAAACTGAGGCACAGTGAGAAATATTTGCCCTGATGGCTCAGACTTGACTACCCATCTAAGTCACACCTACCCCAATCCCTCAAAAAGGAAAGAAGAGACTTGTACCTGGCAGTACTCCCCCTAATCTGTTCTTTGTCCCCTTTGGGGGTTTTGATGCAGGTGTGTGTGGTCCCTGTATCATGTTATGTGGGCAGGGCCCTGGGCAGTGCAAGCAGTTGGGGAAGGGACACAGGTGTGAAACTTGCAGAAACTGGATACCGGCTGGCAGACCACTGGGCTTCTGTGCTGACAGGTTGCCCGAGGCTGGCTGAGTCAGGTCCCTGGGAATTTCTCTTCCTGCTCTGACCAAGTGTGAAGTTTTGATTTATTTCCTTTAGTAGAAACTATTGGCTTTCTCTTCCCCTAGATGTCTTTGGGTCACAGATCTACAGGTAATTCTGGGTCCTCCTCAGAGCTCCATCTTCTGGTGGGAGGACAGCGATGGGGTCAAAGGGCAAGGATGAGAGGGTTGGGCAACAAGAGGCAAAGTGTTCAGGGAGTCCACTGCCAGCAGGACCTTGGCTGGGAGTGTGTGTCTCTGAGAAACTCTGGTGGCAGCCTAGGAGACTAGGTGATGCTCTTAGCCTGTTGTGGGAGGGCCCCAGGGCACGGAAGCAAAGTCCAGCCTTATACAGAGGGGGCGGCGTTGCATACTAAGTGGTTGCTTAAAGCAAGACTGAAACTGTAACATTGACCTAGCTGGGTTCTCTCACCTGGTGGGAGTGGGGTGAAGTGGGTGAGCCAGCGACAGCCTTTTGGAAATGAAAGGCAGAGTTCTCAGACTTTCAAGTTCCTAAGAACAACCTGGGGCACCTGTTGCACTTCCAGATCCCAGGGCCCTGCCCCTGAGTGCTGTGTCAGCATCCCAGGGAGAGGAGCTTGGGAATCTGGATGCTGGGCAAGCTCTGTGCTTGTTTTATTTTATTTTTTATTGTATTTCATGCCCAGACTAGTTTGGGAAATGCCAATGTGGCACAATCGATGGGAACCATAGCCTCTGTGGGCTTCTTGTGAGACCAGTCATCCCGGGCTGATGAGCAGGTGGGGGATTCTGATGTGGGCTTTCTTTTCTCTTCTCATTTGTCCCTTCCGTCATCCTGTGGTGAACAAACCAGTATCCTCTCTTGCTGGTCAGTGTGCTGGGCTGGGACTGCAGTGGTGGCAGGACAGGTGAAGCCTTGCCCTTGAGATTCTGCACGTGGGCTGGCTGCTCTCTGTCCACAGCTGCCAGAGTTTCCCTATGTGTGGGAGGTGATTTAAGCAGAGGGAGCCCATTTCTAAGGAGGGCCCTTTCTGCTTGGAGACAGGATCTCTTCACAATCAGCTGCTTGAAAAGGAGGTTTCACTTCTGTTGTCACAGTGCTGTGCACTTCTGCTGTGTTCACCAGCACCTGGGATGAGAAATACAGTGTTAGTTTTTGGAATTCATGTCTTGTTCTGTCATCTCAGGTGGCCTTGAGCTATGCTATGATCCTGAGGACTTTGGCCAGGATCTAACACGAACTGGCATCGGGGAGCGGCCAGGAGAGTTATGCCGGCTTTGTCTTTCCCCTTGCAAAGGAATGCCATGGAATACCTCTGCACCTTAGAAATCATTGCAGATGCTCAGACTGTCCTTTCTTGCTTGAATAATATCAGGGATATTTTATGGTTCTCATGACCATAGTGACAGTAATGACATCATGGAATTGAAATTCGTCCTGTCTGGTGGTGGGTACACTGAGTCACTAGACCTATGAAGAGCACCTGCTACAAACCAGTGGCAACGTTAGTAGTGGCACATGAAGCCAGCCCTTGTTCTCATCTCAGGTCTGAGCAGCATACCTTTGTCTTCATCTGGTGACATCAGCCCTGCCGCTTGACATTGATCTTCAGCAGCAAAAGCAGTTGTCATGTGATGGCTTTACATGGTCCCTCCCAGGACTCTGAGTGACCTCTTCTTTTTTCAGATTCATTCCCTGCCTTCCCAGCAGATCACACCCAAATAAGAAACAACCTTTAAAAAAAAAAAATGAGTGGCATGAAGATTTATTTTTTTCCTTGTCTGCTTTGATTGGAATCTTGTGTGGATTTTAGGGTAGTCAGTGTTCTTTTTGCCATTTCTAAGTGTAAACAATCACCAGTTACTTTTCTCTAGTGAGGACCACACTCTGAGCTACCAATGGCAAGTCTATCTTTGGATTTGCTGGTCCTCAGAGCCAGTGGGAGAGTGGACCCTGGAGAGTTTGGAGCTGGTGACAGGTCTGTTAGTGTGTGCTTGGGGAGCCAGGCGAAGTTTCCTCTCAAATGGAAGGGTTCTTTGTCTAACTTGGACACAGAGCTTTGTTTGCTCAGCATTTAGCTTTCAGCCCTGGTGAGTTTCTTACTTAATAGGAGTCAGATAACTTCAAGGGGCTTTCTTATATCATTAAATACCTTCTGTAAGTCATTTATTTTTCCTGACAACCACTGGCCTTGGGATAAGATATGTGTCACTTGCCCTTAGTGTGTTTAAAACAACAGAGAATGTGATATTCTCCAGGGCTTCTACTCCCTCTCCTGGGTTTCTGGACTGTACCCTTCTATCTCTCCAGAGAGTGGATGGGATGGCAATCATCTGATCTTGCTTGTCCCTGCAACTTATACTTTAGGTTCTCTCCTTTCATTCTTCCAGGATCTTCACTCTGCATGTATCCCAAGCCCTTAATGTCCCACCTGTCCTCCAGGAAATCATCCCTTGCTTTCTTGTCTGAGCTAGCTTTGAGCCTTGCTGTGCTTCTAGGGCTCTGGCTGGCCAGTGGGAATTGGCCACGAGAGTTATATGGCCTCTATCTCTGTTTGTGGTAAGCAAGAATCTGGCTTCACAGCACTGGTTTTTTTGTATGTGCACCTGTAATTGTGTTTACTTTTACTTAAGAAAGAGAGAAAGGAGAAGCGAAAGCAGGCACAGGTATGCTTTCTCTTCATTAGCTTTGTGGCCCTGTAGAAAGATTGTTATGTGTAGAGACATGGTTATATATGCAGTTAAGCTGGGCTGATGCGAGCTCCTTGCCCCCTCCTCCTCTACCATGTGCTTGCATGAAACCCATCTAGGGTGGAAGGGTGTGGCTCTCATCTGGCTTTGCTGTTTTACTAACTTCATTACCTTTGTAACTTTGGATAAGTCAGTCTCTCTCAGGCTCAGTTTCCTTATCAATAACATGACTGGGTTAGGCAAGATGATCTCTAGAATATGCTTGAAAATGGAGTCGATTGTTGGGTTATAAAAGGAAGCAGTCTAGTTACTGATTAAACAGCATTTCTGGGCTGAATAGATCCTGGCACTCACACTGGATATTTGATCAAGGCCCTGCCGTCAGCCTTGCTTCATGGCCAGGCTGGGGGTGGCCCCTGGGGTCTGCCTTCCATGCTGTTGGCCACTTCTCACTTCCCACAGAGCTTGCTTTCCCTATCCCCTGAATACTTGCTTCATGAGTTCTAGAAACTGACCATACTGGGGGGCAAAAACCAGAATAAAATCTGCACTGGCTGTGTGATCTTGCAAAGTCATAATTTCTTCCTGCCTTATCTGTAGAATGGGGGTGATGGCACCAGTCACAAGTGATTCCAAAATTGTTGTGAGGCTCAGGTAAAAAAATAGTCATGTAATTACTCTTTAAATTGAAAATAAACACAATAAGCAATTATTTTGTTACATTTCTTCTAACACATATACATACACACAATCTGTTCAGAGAGTCAAAGCCTTACTATTTTTTGTTTTTAAATTTGATTAGACAACCAAGGACCATTGGCTATTTAAAGAAAACCTGTGGCCTGAAAGAGAAAGGCAAAAACAAAGTTCTGAAGATAATAAAAAAAATCTAGTTGATATCCTAAGAAGGCAAGAAGGTCGTGCATTCATAAAATAAGAAAAGGCTGCTCAAAAAAAGTAACTATCAAAGAATAAAACATCACTCTTGGCAATGAAACATGATTTTTAAAATTTAAAGAAAAACATTCATTACCTTTATAATAAGTCTTGAGATTAGGTGATGTTAATCCTCCAGTTTCGTAGTCCTTTTTCATGGTCTCTTGCATTTCCATATGAATTTAAGAGTAGCCCATCTATTTCTACAAAAAGCTTCTGAAATTTTGATCAAGATTGTATTGAGTCTATAGATGAATTTGAGGAGAATAGACATCTTAACTATATTGAATCTTCCAGTCCATGAACATGGGATATTGCTTGATTTATTTAGGTCTTTAAAATTTCTCTCAGTAACATTTTGTATATTTCAGTTTATAGGTCTTGAATATATTTTGTCAGATTCACCCCTAAGTATTTCATATTGTAGATGCTATTGTAAATGGTATTTTTTTTGTTTTGTTTTAATTTCCAGTTGGTCATTGTTAACATGTAGAAATACAAGTGATTCTTATATATTGATCTTGTATCCTGCAATCTTGTTAAACTCACTTATTATTTCAATAGCTTTTTTGGCTTACAAGGCTACAGTAATGAAGACAGTATGCTATTAGCATAAAGACAGACAGAGATCATGGAACAGAACAGTCTGGAAGTTGTCACAAATATGTGGACAACTGATTTTTGACAAAGGATGGTAGCCAGAATACATATAAAGAACTATCAACACCCAATAGGAAAATCAGAAAATCGATTTAAAAAAGATTTGAAACAACACTTCACTAAAGAAGATAAGCAAAGGCAATTAAGCATATGAAAAGATGCTCAACTTATTAGTCTTTAGGGAAAAGCAACTTCAGACCATAGCGAAATACCTCTATACATCTGTTAGAATGGCTAACATGTTGGACAGGATGAGGACAACTGGAATCCTCATATACTGTTGATAAGACTGTAAAATAGTCACTTTGGTAAATATAATATTGAGAGTGAATCTCAAAAAATTGTGTTGAGTAAAAGAAGCCAGACACTAAGAAGTAGATGCCGCATAACTCCATTTATGTAAATTCTAGGAAAAGCAAACTGGTCTTTACTGAGAGGAAACTGATAAGCGGTTGCCTGGGGGCTGGACAGGGAATTAGGGAGAATGAGAGGGAAGAGCCAGGAGGAAACTTTTCAAGGTGAGGGATACGTTCATTATCTTGATTGTGGTGATGGTTTCATGAGTATATATATGTCAAAAATTATACACTTTAAATATGTACAGTTTAGTTTGTCAATTAGACCTTAGTGGAGCTATTTTTTAAATTCCATAGGTTTACAAGGCTAAGTTAAAAAAAATCCCAGAATAATGAAGAATCCCAGAATCCCAAATTATGAAGAAATGCAAAAATATGAGGGGGCAGGAAGCCACATAGAGGTTTAGAGGGCTTACTCTTTATCCTTGGTGTGCCGAAATTTCATCACAATGTATATAGCTATGTTTGCTTTTTCATTTATTTTTCTCATCATTCAGTGAACCCTCTTGAGTTAAAGAGAGATGCCTCTCTTTAGTTCTTAAAAATACTTTCTCAGTATGTCTTTAATAATATCTTCTGCCAGGCTCAGGAATTGGGCTCTAGTGTTATAAAAGATAGAGGTGAGGCAGGGAAGGGCATTATTAGAAATCTCCAGATCCTCTACCCCAAAAATACCCCTACCCCACTCGTCCCCCATAATGGGTGAGAAATAGATTTCTCCAGACCTGAGGACACCAGGTTTAGAGGACGGCTGTAGTGAGGCGCAAAAAAAGGCGAAGGTCTGTTTTCTCACATGTTCTGGAATGCTAGTGGCTGTGTTTAAGTCACTCCATCCAGGAGATTAGGAAATTATTCTCTGGAGCAATTAAACCACACCATGGAAAAGATGTACATAACCTAATGGTTGGGAGTGCTCAGTTTAAAAACAAAACAAAACAAAACTCATCAGTTTTGCCCTACAATAAAGCCACTTGTGGCAAACCATGCACACACAGCTTCCAAAGGGCCTTTTGGACCTCATTTCTAAATATGAATGTACAGCGAAACATCCTCAGGCATTTGAGAAAAGTCTTCAACATGAAAGAGAAAGTGAAAAACAGAAAAAGTACTCAATAGGAATATAAAAATGAGAAGATTTTGTATCCAAAATTCAGAGAACAAGAAAGTAAAATTCGGAGAACAAGAAAGAACTCTTGCAAATTAAAGTTTTGATAGAAAAAATGACAAACTCAATAGAAAGCTTAAAAAAGGAGATGGATAGTAGCGGAGAAAGGATAAGTAAAATTAAAGATCAATATAATAGAAATTTCAGAAAGGTAGGCCAGAGAAAATGAAAGGGAGGACATAGTTTAAAAAAGTATACAAGAAAGCATTCCACATGGAAAGATATGAATTTCCAGATTCAAAGGACAGATAGCCTCAGCATCGTGAAATTTAAACACTCAATTCAAATCACATCCTCAAGGCTTTCAGGGAAAGATAACAAATCATGAATAAAAGTAATGGATGTGTACTGTCATATTTCTAAAAATCAAAATTAGAAGCTAAAAACAATGGAGGCTTCAAAATTCTAAGTAAAAATTATTTGAACTCTGTCATCCTATACCCAGCCAAACTATCAACAAATGTAAATGCAGAATTAAAGTACTTTCAGAAACATGCAAACTCTCAAAACATTTCTCAGGAAGCTACTGATGTATGTATGTGTTTCACCAAAATGAAGCTGAGCGATGAAAACATGGAATCCAGGAAACGGTGTTTTAACACAAGGGGGAGATGAAGGAAATTGCCTGGGTGATAGAGAAGGAAGTCTCAGACAACAGCTGTGGGAAAGGACAGAGGAGTATAGGATGAAGTCATCCAGGAGGAAAGTGAAATGAGAGGTTATTTAATATAATTTATATGTCAAAGATTAGAAAAGTGTTATAGAACTCTTAGAATGTATGGAAATACTTTGGCATGTGCTAAAAAGAAACCCAAGTAAATTAATATTTGCAGCAGGAAAAACAAAATAGTTGTACTGAGAAGGAAATGATAGTGGAAATATTTTCAGTGACTAATAATAAAAACAGTATGGATATAATTTTTAAAAACTTTAGCTCCTTTTGGGAGATTGGGTGAGAGGTGGCAACAGAAGGACATTAAAATCCACAGTATCATAATAGAAAATTAGTTAATTATATTTTAAAAAGATGAATCAAGAGATAGTGGTATTGGCATATTATTTAGAAATACAGAGACAAATTCCTGAACAGGCAGTTCGAAAGCATTTTAAATAGTTGCCTCTGGGCTGTTTCTTTTTAAAAATTTATTTTTATTGAGATATAATTAACATATATAACTGTAAGTTTAAGGTGTACAATGTGTTGATTTGATAACACTTATATATTGCAATATGATTACCATGGTAGGGTTAGCTATGGGGTGTGTTTCTGTGTGTGATATTGGATGAAATCACAAATATAACCACTTAGGAAACTAAAATTAGATAAAAATATCCAAATGTGGCAGGAATGGGGAGAATTTTTCATATGATGAGTTAATAGATAATATTAAAATGTGACAAACCAAGAAATGTCAGTTCAAGCACATTAGAGATATGAGGTTAACACCAGAACTACATCTGGAAACTTAAAAATGGCTACATCTGTGGAATTTGGGGTGGGGGCTGTTGCTTTTATTGCAGACCTTTTGCAGTGAATATGGAGTAGTTAAACCTGTAAGAGGCACAACGCTTCTCCAGGCAGATAATGTGCTATATGGCAGAAAAGCTTGCCTGTCATTGCCTGCTGACACCACACCTGCTGGGCCCACATTCATGCCCCTCTTTTTGGGATGCCCCCTGGCAGGGAGGAATCAGGGATGCTGCTGTCCTGTTTGTGGAAAGTTTTGTTGCTTTTCATGCCCTTGGGTCTGAGCACGGGTGTGGATTATAGGAAGGACCTGGTCTTCTCACCTCACCTTGACATCCTGGACTGGGATGCGTAAGGCTAAAAGCAGGGCAATGTGTTCCACAGTGGCACAGCAGAGCTGCCCAGGTTTACTGCCTTTTTACTTTTGACTGGTTAAACATTGGCAGAGCAAGGCCACTGAGTAGGGTGTACAGTTTATGTGCTGCCCACCGGCTGGCTCCTGGCTCGGAAGATCAATGGGGACTGTATCTTGTGGGAGCGCGTTGCTCCACGCCCGGAGCTGTAATAGATGGATGGGGGCTGCCTTTAGAAGCTTGCACAGAGGCACCGGGTAGCCAATCATGGCCATGGGTTGGGCCTGCCTTCCCCCACACCTGGACATCTACCTGCATCAAAGATGATTCATTTAAGTCAAGAGCTTCAGTGAATGGGTTTAGACAGGCTGTTGTGGTGAGAGTATCTGAGTTGCAGTGCATTTCTGTGTTCAGAACATGAATGGCTTTGAGGAAGGCCTGGAGTTCTTGCCGGTGAACAACTCCAAGAAGGTTGAGAAACGAGGCCCCAAGCCCTGGGTTGTGTCGGTGGCCGTGCTGATCAGCTTCTTCTTACTTTCTCTCATGGCTGGTTTACTGGTGTGGCACTTCCAGTGTGAGTAAAGCCGGACGGGGGTGGCTGTGGGGAAGGTGATGTGGGGGTGGCTGTACTCTTCCCTCAATGGACAGACCCAGGGCCTGCCTCTTGTGGACACGAGGGAGAGAACAGAGGGTGCAGTGGGGTGGGTGAAGAGGGGTCTAGGGCTCTGTCTCCTCTGGGTCTTTCAAGCCATAAGCGGGTATGAGGAGTTGGTCAGAGCTGGCCCGCAGGGCTCGTAGGTCCACTCACCCCCTCCTGGCATGTACTCACTTGTCTGTGGGAACTTGTACTGCTTTTGGTGCCCTTGGGTCTGAGCATGGGCGTGGATTCCAGTAGAGACCTGGCCCACCTGCCTCCAGCCCTTCATTGCAGTAGCTCCCCCAGGGGTGCTGAGGGCAGCTTGCAAGCAGTAGGGGATGGGACAGGGGCTGTGTGATGTCCTCTGACTACTCTCCTTCCCTGGTCTCACACAGACCGGAACGTGAGGGTCCAGAAGATCTTTAATGGCTACCTGAGGGTCACAAATGAGAATTTTCTGGATGCCTATGAGAACCCAAACTCCACTGAGTTTGCAGAGCTGGCCAACAAAGTGAAGGAGGCGGTGAGTCCAGTCTGTGGGCTGCAGCTGTGTCCCTGCTGTCTGCTCCTGGGGTTGGTATGGGTGACGGGAAGGATGCCCAAGCCCCAGGAGAGAGGAAGCAGCAAGGGCTATGGTCAGGGGGCCATCGCTGCTCTCTGGCCTGCCCTGAGTCTCCTCTCCTTCTCTCAGCTGAAGCTGTTGTACAGTAGGATCCCAGCCCTGGGTCCCTACCACAAGGACTCAGCCGTGACAGCCTTCAGGTGGGTGCTGGGGAGAAGGCTGAGTGAGTGGAGTGCTGGGAATGGGATCCGTGTGGTGCTGTATGTGGGACAAGTGCCTCATAGCTCGCAGGGTGATGAAGCCATGAGGTCTGGACCGGAAGAGCCAAGACACCAGTCCTATTCTGTCCTTTATACCTGTCACTTAGCATGCTTAGTCTCTAAGATGGATGACCGGGTAGTGTTGCTATGATGAAGGGCACAGAGGTAGGTGGAGTGCTTTGCACGATGCCTGCCCCATAAGCCGCTCAGGAATTTTTCCAAATTTGAGTTTGGGTCTGCACACAGCATCTGGAAGAGTGGGGACACGCAAGTGCCCAAGCCTGCCCATATCTCAGACTCAGCCCTCTCTCCGCAGCGAGGGCAGCGTCATTGCCTACTACTGGTCGGAATTCAGCATCCCCAGCTACCTGGTGGAGGAGGCCGAGCGCGCCATGGCGGAGGAGCGCACAGTCAGGCTGCCACCCCGAACGCGCACCCTGCACTCCTTCATGCTGACGTCGGTGGTGGCCTACCGTGAGTGCAGGGCTTCCAGGGGTGGGCATCTGACCAACCAGCCTGTGGTGGGGCAGAGGGACCGTTGCGAGGGGAACCATAGCTCCTGAGCCAGTGCCGGGAAGAGAAGACCACGTGCTGGCTGGCACCTCCCTTTAGGGGAATAAGGAAGCAGGAATGAGGAAAGAGATCATATCAGTAAATATTCTCTCTCTTTTTCTTAAGCCACTGACCCCAGAATGGTACAGAACAGCCAAGACAGTAAGTATCAATACCCTCTTCACATAGGAGGGTTGGGATGTGGCCAGACAACCCTTCAATCAAGGAGTCCCCAAAAGTCATGTGATATTGATAGCCAGTACATCTCTTTGCCTCTCCCAGGCTATAAAAAGCCCCCTTCCTGGTCTCCCTTGGGTCCAGGTCAGCCTGGGGTGCCTTGGAGAGACCAGGTCTAGAGGCACCGCCATTAGGGTTCTGGGCTGCTCGTCCCCACTGGCTCTGCCCAGCTCTGCCCCATGTTCTCTTGTGTCCTGCACAGACAGCTGCAGATTTGCCCTGCATGCCCGCAGCGGGGAGCTGACCCGCTTCACCACACCTGGCTTCCCTGACAGCCCCTACCCAGCTTTCTCCCGCTGCCAGTGGACCCTTCGGGGGGATGCCAGCTCTGTGCTGAGCCTCACCTTCCGAAGCTTTGATGTTGCGACCTGTGATGACCGTGGCAGTGACCTGGTTGTGGTGTACGACACCCTGAGCCCCGTGGAGCCCCACGCTGTGGTGCAGTGAGTGTCCCTAGGGAGCACTGGTGGGCGTGGGAGCTAGGTGGTTGCCCCTGGAGGGCTGGGACTCTGGAGCGAGTCGTAGTGTAGGCTGGAGATACAGCGGGTGACTCTTGGCCACAGGCTGCTGCATACTTCCAAGCAGCAGAGAACAGGTGTGGTGTGATCCGCAGCGTGTGCCCCAGCGGAGCATCTTGGAGGTAATTTCCTGACCTTGGCAAGGATGAGGGAGGCTTGCTGGCCCCCAGATGCCAGTGAGCAGGTGTTCTGCCTATACCTGCCAGAACAAAGGTGCAGCCTGCTGTTGTAAAACAGTCGTGTTGAGGCTGACAGATCAAGAGGCGGCTGCCATTGAAAAGATAGTTTGTTACAGTCCCCAAGAGGAGGGGACCCCACAGGAAAACAGCAGTGTTGGTCAGGCGGCAGAGGACACAGGCAGGAATAGCAGACAACGCTGTTCTGTTGTGGTTTCTGCAGGAAAAGCAAGGCATGGTATGTAGGTTAAGGACTGGCAGTTTGGGACATAGAGCTGTCTTTCTCCTCTGGTACCTGATTCTGAGGTGATTAGGGCAGGTGAATGGTGACTTGGAGTTTAAGAGAGGTGGTTGGGGGTGGGCTCTGGATTGCTTAGTTTGCATGTGAAAAGCTTGGTGATTTCCCAATCTTGTACGATTTTAGGAATTGTCTCATCCTGGGAAGACAGTGTCTCTAGGGTCAGCAAGGCAGCAGATGTCAAAGCATCAGGGTTACAGGAAATAAAAGGGCATAATGTACTTGCGGAGGAGGTAAGGGTGCCGAGATGAACACCATCCTAACCAGCCGCTTGTCAGGATGGAGCATGCCTCCCAGAGGCTCTGCAGGTGGAGGCGAACTGTCCCCCTCCCCCAGCTCTCCTTGACTCCGTGTGCTGGAGCCTTCTACTGCTGTCTGTGGAAATGAGCTGGGCAGACACTTCATGATTAATAGTGGACTGCAATTCAGACCGAAACCAGGATAGGACCAGCTGCTGCCATAACTGCCAGGACTTCTGTCTAAACACCGTTTTTGTGCAGGGTTTCTTTTCCTCTCTCAAGTTCATTAATTGTACAACAAATAAATACATGTCCTGAATGGAAAAAGTGGAAAACAGACATGCACAAAGAAGACAAACGTCGTTCATGATCTTACTTTCTAGAAACAATCATTGTTAAATTTGTAATGTATATTCTTTCAGACTTATGCTGTGTATGTGTGTATTTGTGTATGTGTTTAGAGATAAGATTATACAGCACCTTTGTTTTTATTATCTGCTTTTTAAAAATGACGTATATTATGATAGTTTTTCCAAGTCAATAGTCCTGTCTCTGACCCTCATTTTTAATGGTTGTGTGACAAAGTGTGGCTGAAAGGCAGCGGGACATGGTCGTTGACCCTGTAGGCTCTGGAGCCTAATGCCTGGGTCTCAATTTCAGTGTTGACACTTGTTAACTCTGCAGTTGTGGGCACGTTATTTCACTTCTCCATGCCTCCATGTCTTTATCTGTAAAATGGGGAAAATCATACCTACTTCAGAGTTTTGAAGATACCTGAGTTAGTAGACATCAAAGCATGAAGAACAGGGCCTGGCATGTTCTTAATAAGTGTTTGTTCATGGTGTTACTACTACTATTACTGTTACTACTTAGCCCACACTTCATTTCATGAATAATGTTAGGCATTCAGTGTTTCTGAGTTTGTGCTAAATTAGACAAAGTCTTAAAACTAAGTCAGCAGTCAAGCAGCTGATTGTGTGGGGTGGGGCTTTATGACCCTACCCTTGGTCTTTTGTGAACATGACCAGGGTTAGGGATGGGGTCCTTGAGCCCCCTCTGCTTGGGTGCTGTCTGCCCTTGCTGACGCCCATTCCTTTGCTCCTACAGGCTGTGTGGTACCTACCCGCCCTCCTACAACCTGACCTTCCTCTCCTCCCAGAATGTCCTGCTCGTCACTCTGATAACCAGCACTGGGCGGCGACATCCTGGCTTTGAGGCCATGTTCTTCCAGCTGCCTAAAATGAGCAGTAAGGAGGGGCAGGTGTGGGGTGGAGAAAGGGCCAGTCCTCAGCAGTTGGCCTGAGCCCAGCAGGCCACAGGCCAAACCCTGTGGATGGTGAACTGGCCCATGTCAGCGACAGAGTTTTGAAGCTTAAGCCAAAGGCTCTTTTGCTTCTCACTGGGGTCAGGAGCCCTCCCTAAAGTAGTCAGCCTCCTAGCCCTGAGACCTGTCAACAGCCAGTTGTGATGCTTTCAGATACTCAGGCTGTGGCCTGAGAGGAACACTGGCTTTACCTCTGGACCTTTTGCTCTCCTCTGGACCCTCCCTCTGCTTGCCTGTCTGGCAGAGCAGGTCCTTAGTCCTCATGCTCTTTTTCCTGCCTTTCCTCTCAGGCTGCGGAGGCTACTTACATGAAGCCCAGGGGACATTTAGCAGCCCCTACTATCCAGGCCACTACCCGCCCAACATCAACTGCACATGGGACATCGAGGTAGGAGCCATGCGGGAAAGAGGATGGAGGGAGCAGGAGGAAGGACAGAAGAGAAGGTGGGGGAGGGAGAAAATGAGACAAAAGGACACTCCATTATGGCATGTAAGGAGGACAGAGAGGAGATGAGCTCCTTCGCTCCTGAAGAGGCTGCGGGTCTGAATCCCGCTGGAGGGTACACACAGGGCTGACCTGCTGCAGTGTGAAGCAGACCCAGACTCAAGTCCTAGCCCCTGTTCCATGGCTGAACAAGGACCCTTGGGCGGAGCCTCAGCTTGCTCCAGGCAACTGAGCGTGCTGGCGACTGCCTCCAAGAGGTGCAGTTGGGATGCAGTCAGCATGTGTGTGCAGCACGGAAAGCACTTGCTGAGTGGCTGTGAGGCGGGAGGGAGCCTTGCTCACAAGGCTGCTCCTCGTTCCATCCCAATCAGACTTGCATCTCTTTTTCCTTCCTTTCATGATGTTGGGAGAATTTTCCAGCCTTCTCTGAGTCTAGAAGTTCTTGCAATCATGGACCCCGACCCCT
This sequence comes from Cynopterus sphinx, assembly GCA_030015415.1. NCBI lineage: Eukaryota > Metazoa > Chordata > Mammalia > Chiroptera > Pteropodidae > Cynopterus > Cynopterus sphinx. The sequence continues at coordinate 33,338,008 of CM057390.1, read as the reverse complement.
CTGGCTCTGTGTTACATGTTGCCTGCGGGGGCTGGAGAGGAGGAACACAGAAGCCATGCTACGTGCCCTGCTTCCCCAGCCCCCACGGCCATCATGCGATGTCCGTGGATTTAGGAAAGAAGGAAAGAAGCAGCAAAGGCCCAGCAGCAACTCTCTCCCCAGGTGCCCAACAACCGAAACGTGAAGGTGTTCTTCAAACTCTTCTACCTGTTGGAGCCCAGTGTGCCCCTGGGCACCTGCCCAAAGGACTATGTGGAGGTCAATGGGGAGAAGTGAGTGCTGGGGTATGGGGGGCCAACAGGCAAGACAGGGAGCTGGCCCCTTGCTGTGCCCGTAGTGGAGGGGCTTCCCAAGCCCCCAGGGCAGGTCCTCTTCCTACTATCATGCCCCTCCTTCAGGTTCTGTGGAGAGAAGTCCCAGTTTGTGGTTGCAAGCAAGAGCAGCAGGATCACAGTTCACTTCCATTCGGATCAGTCCTACACCGACACGGGCTTCTTGGCCGAGTACCTGTCCTATGACTCTAGTGATCGTGAGTAACTGCTTTAGAAGGGGGAGCCTGGCTGGGGGGCAGGGGTACGATGCACTCTCCATGCTTCATCTTCTTAGCACTCTGCTTTCCTGACCTGATTCTAAGATACCAGAGAATATAAAATACAGATTCCTCTTGTAGCTTTTTGAGGAGAAAAAAAGGCTACCTTAAGTACATTTATTAAAAAAAGGCCACGGTGAACACTGGCACACACCATGCCAGTGTGAGGCATCGTAAACCCAAGGACCCTGAGCTCCTTTGGGCCACCTGTCCCTTTAGTTCCAAACCACTGTGACTTAAGTTTTGCTGCTTGTTTTTGTGGTCTTTTAGCATCTTTAAGATTAATAGCATAATTTTGAGACACATTAGAAAATTCTGGAGCATGAACATCTCATTAACTACTCTTAGCTTTGACAGTTCTGTGATTGACACCAAAGAGAAATGGAAGTTTCTGTTTCCTTCAGTTTCACCATCAGAGTGAGTAGGTTCTTCCACATACATAATGGTTTTTGATTTCAGCCCTGCATCAGAGAATTACCTTTTGGAAGACCTCAAGTTAAATTCCTATATGCAAGAATCCAAACTTAAGTTAAAATTCAACTCCATGGCTTACCACCAAAAGTGTAATTAGATGAGCAGACTCCTTTGATAAGTGGCTAAGCTACCTAGGTGGAGAAAGTGACAATGGCCTTCTCTCCACTCTGTCACCTGCCTGATGACATCAGTTGTCAGACACCTTCCAATTTCAGAAACATGGAAATGTGGGAAATAAATACTGTAATGAAGAAAATGTGGTGATGCCATTTGACGCTTGGGTAGGACACATTTTGAACCGCTGAGCTACTGTTGCTCTGTGTTGCTGACAGGGAGCTGGGGACGTGGCTGGCCAAGGAAACGGGGTGCAGAACTGAGTGCATACTCAGCCGGCCCGTCTCCACTTTGCCTGGAGCTTCCCGGGGTCTGGTCATCAGCAGTCAGGAGGGACTCCTAGCCAGCCCTCCCTCTACCAGCTGTAGGAACCCCCTTGCCACAGCTCGGTGGGCCTGGGAGACCCCTGCCCTGGGGTGCCAGCTGCAGCCCTGTTCCTCTCTCTGTCGAGGGCTGGACTGGTGAGGGTTTTCCCTTCGATCCTCAGCGTGGCTTTGAGGTTGGCTGTGAGGAACGGGAGGTGCGTCGGGGAGCCAGCTGTGGGAGGCAACAGTGGTGGCCATGGACTTGAGTCTTGCCCTCTCCCCTGCAGCGTGTCCTGGGAAGTTCATGTGTAACACGGGGCGCTGTATCAGGAATGAGCTGCGCTGTGATGGCTGGGCCGACTGCGCCGACTACAGCGATGAGCTCAACTGCAGTGAGTGGGGTGCTGGCCGCGTTGTCCTTCTGTCCGTGCTGTGTCCTAGTGCCTGCCAGCCGGCTTTTGCAGAAGGAAGGCCCGAGGTGGCTGGGAGGTTGTGCCCGTGCCCATGTAGACATCTAGACCCCTTTGCTTGCTCTGCTATGGAGCAGGCAGTGGTGCTTTTCTCCTGTGCTGAGGTCAGCTTCCTCAGCCAGTGACACAGGGTGCCCCAACCCACTCTCAAGATAGGACCACGTCCTCAGGCAGCTTCCAGGGGAAGCAGTGGGTGATGAGAGACCATGGGGCTCATGTCCGCGAGCCTCGCCAGCTGACTGCTGCCCTCGCTCCCTCCAGAATGCAACACCACCTACCAGTTCACATGCAAGAACAAATTCTGCAAGCCCCTCTTCTGGGTCTGTGACAGCGTGAACGACTGTGGGGATAACAGTGATGAGCTGGAGTGCAGTGAGTGCTTTGGGGGCAGTGCCCGGGTTTCCTGCAGCTGACTCTGCGGGGGTTTTGAGTTCCTGCTGAGTGATTTGTGCTTTCCAGGTTGTCCAGCTGAGACCTTCAAGTGTAGCAATGGGAAGTGCATCGCGAAGAGCCAGCAGTGTGATGGGAAGGACAACTGTGGGGACGGGTCCGATGAGGCCACATGTGACAGCGGTGAGGCTTAGGCCAACCCACTGTCCTTCGGGGGCTTTTCCTCCTTTACCCAAGGAAGCAGCCATGAGCACACTCACATGCAGCATGTCCAAAGTTTAATGAACACAAACCACCTCTTTGGGAATGTGATGAGAAAAGATGTCTTGTAGGGGAGAATCTTTGGAAGGTGGAAAACCTTTGACAGGGCTGGAAGGACAGCGGGCACTGGTGTGGGTGGTTGGGACAACCTGAGTGAAGGGTGCAAGGTGGACGGGTCACTAGGTTTCCAGTTTGGTGCCACAGAGGAGCTGATTTTCTCCCATATGTCTTCCCTGAGCAGTGAATGTCGTCACTTGCACCAAACACACCTATCGCTGCCACAATGGGCTCTGTGTGAGCAAGGGAAACCCCGAGTGTGATGGGGAGGAGGACTGCAGCGACGGCTCAGACGAGAAGGACTGTGGTGAGCAGGGTGGTTGCAAGTGGTCGTGCAGGTCATCCACAGGCAGAAGCCATGCTGGTGTCTCACTTGCCCAGTTCTGCCCTGGTCTGCCCGGAGGAAAGGATGGCTTTGCTGGTGGCACTGATACCCTGCCACGTGGGCATGTTGTCCTGCAGGCAAGGCCCAGGGCAGCCGGCATGTCAGTGCCTCTCCTTGCAGGGCTGTTGTCTTGGCTGTGGTGCTGTGTTAGCCGCTCCTCCACAGACCCAGCGACAGGGGAGTGACAGGCTCCGGCTTCCCTGTCTTGCCTGGAGGAGATAAGGCGCAACCTACTTTAGCACTCAGCAGGGTTTTGCCTGTAAAACCTGATACTTTAATTTGTAGCCTCTTATGTGTTTCAGAAGCATTGGCCAGGTAGCACTGAGTGTAGCTGCAGCTGTTCTGTGACTTCAAGTCACCCATCTGGTGCTCCCTTTGAGAGCTGTGTCCTTCAGCATTTGACAAGGAAATCTAGGCAAATGACACCCATAGTAAATCTAAGCAAATCAGCAGGTGTCTGAGGGCCCCCTGAAAGCATTTGTGCAGCATGGGGGAGGCGAGACTGTGAGGGTTTTGAACTTGAGAGTGGGGAAGAGGGCCTCAGTGGCTGAGGCTTGAGGTTACTTACTTGTAGGGGGTCCCTTATGCCTCAACTGCTCCAGCAGTGCTGTGCCCACTGCAAAGCGCCCACTCTATACGGGCTCTCTCTGGGCCTGGTGTGCGGCCTGGGCCTGGAACCTCGTCTTGACTCACTGTGTTTCCTTCCGGTTCTCTGCTCCTCCCAGACTGTGGGCTTCGGCCATTCAGCAGGCAGTCTCGGGTCGTTGGAGGCAAGGATGCAGAAGAAGGTGAATGGCCCTGGCAGGTGAGCCTCCATGCTCTGGGCCAGGGCCATGTGTGTGGGGCTTCACTCATCTCTCCCAACTGGATGGTGTCTGCAGCTCACTGCTTCGTCAACGACAAAGGATTCAGGTGGGCCACTGGGTGGGAAGCAGGGAGGCCTCCTTGGAGGCCCTCCTCTGTGTACTCTGGAAAGCCCCTATGTCTTTGAGTCATGATGAGGTGGGCTGGCACTGGGGTGCGGCCCGGGGCTGGGGGCGTTGACACACACCCCAGGATGGGGCTTACTGACAGTATAATAAAAATGAGCATCTCTTAGTGCTCCCTCTCAGTCAAGCACTATCTAAGTGCCTTTCCTAACAGCCTGTTTAGGCAGGTCTGGTTATGTCACCATTATAGAAAAGGAAGTTCGGAGAGGTAAGGACATTTGCTTGAGGTTGCCCAGCTGTTAAGTGGCAGAGCCAGACTCGTACCCAGGTGTGTGGATTCCACGGTCTGTGTGGTTAGTTCCTGCACTAAAGGGATGCCTTGGGATCGGTTCCGACCAGCCTCGCAGTCGCAGTGCAGCTCTGGCTTACCAGGTGACATTGGTTGAGTTACACACACTTTTTAGGCCTTGGGGTCTTTGGTGGTGACAATGTGAGTTCTTATCCTTAGAACTGCAAGAATTAAATATGACAGTGCTCCTGAAATACTGAGCCCTGTGCCTGGTACATAGTAGGTGCTCAGCATGTCATAGCCCTGGGTCCAGGGCAGACTTGAGCCTGGCACAGGGAAGGTCACTAAGGAAGAGTTGTGCTGGCTTCCTAGGATGGGGTGGTCAGGGGATTAGCAGGAACAGGTGGCCCAACCTGGGGCTTAACTCTTTGTGCCTAAACTCTAGCCTGCTCGGGCCCTCTGGCTATTGGCTGCAGGAGGGAGGCTAAGGGGACACCTTGCTCCTGGAGAAGGGGGCACCAGGAAGCAGACCCTCCTGGAGAAGGGGGCACCAGGAAGCAGACCTTCAGAGGATTCCTGCCCTCAGGGACTTCCTGCTGGGCATATGCTCTTCTGCCACAGGCAGCTCCATGAGGGGCCCTCAGGCTGCCATGATGCCCTGTTGCAGGGAGGGCAGGAAAGGAGAGCCACCCCGGATTTCAGGAGAGAAGAGGCCTACTGCACCATGTGGGCCTCAGGAGCATATGAGGCCTGGTCATACGGACATGTGGGTGTGGGCAGTGGAAGCAACCAAAGGTCAGGAGGGCGTGAGGACCGTGCTATTGTCCTTGGGCTCTTGCTGGGCTGTCCTTTCTCTCCCTATTTTGTCAACTTCATCCTGGGCAGAAATGATTTTTTTTATTTTTTGGAGTGATAAAAGTTTTCTTAAGGATTTTTAAAAATAAATTTTATTTTGGAATTTACGTAAGTTGCTAAGACAGTACAGAATTCCTATTCACCCCTCGCCCACTTCCCCTTGCTATTAACACAGGGTGTTTGTCAGCACTAGAAACTCTCAGTGCCCCCTCACTGTCACCTCACCTCTAGGCTCTCCTTTAGGACATCAGTTTTCACACTGACGTCCTTTCCGCTCCAGGAGCCAGTCCTGGTCACCACTTTATGTGCTGTTGACCTGTCTACCCAGAGTCCTTTGTTCTTTATTTATTGTGACCTTGATAATCTGGAGGCCAGGTATCCTGTAGGATGCCCCCCACCTGGGTTTTTCTGATATTGTTCTATGATGAGATTGTGTTTATGGAGTTTGAAAGCATAGCACATCATATCAGCAGGTAAAATATATCAGCATGACATTGCTGGTAAAGTTAATCTTTGTCATTTTGTTAAGACAGTATTGTCAGTTTTTTCCACTAGGAAGTACCTGTTTTCTCCCTTTCAACATGCTATGCTTTGGATATCTTTCAATTTGGAATTCTGTAAGGAAGATTTGTCTCTTCTCTCCCCTTTATTTTACCATCTATTTATTTTCCAATGGACTCATGTTTCTTATATTTCAGGTTGTAATCCACTGCTATGTTAGTGACTTTGTGGCTCAAGTTGTTCAGGATTTGGCTGTTAGGAGCCCACTGAGCTTGGCTCCTGTGTCCCTTTGACACGGCCCCATTCTTTTGTTTATTTGAGCCACTTTCTTGCTTTCTAGCACTACCCGGTACTCTAGGCTCATGTTGTATGTTCTCTGGTCCAGCCCTAGAATGAGCTTTTCCCCCAAGGAGCCCTTTAGGCAGAGAATGGTATTTAGAAAACAAGATATGGGTGCTTGGTATCCTCATTGTCACCTCAGTCCCAGTTTCCAGGTTCCTTAGCAGGGCAAGCTAAGTGTACTCCCTGAGGAATCTGCCCCAGCCTACTGTACTTCCTCTTTCCCTCGCTTCATCCTCTCCTCGTTTTCTCTTCTTTCATCTTCTGTTGATCATCATTCTTACTTCTGCCAATTAATACATTCAACAGCCATTGTTATGAGCACTGGGGAGACAAGGTGAGTAAGACTTGCTCTTTGTATTTCAGACTTCCATACACATGCGTGTGCACACATGTGCGGACACATGCACACAGTAAGCGCTGGGCCCGAACTGTGAACAGATTACCTAGGGCCCACATGTGGCATTTAGAGTCCTGCCTGAGCTCTGGGGACAGTGATGTTAGCAATGCCTTTATCAGCGGGGCTTCTGATCTGAGTGGCAAAGTGTGAGGGTGTTTGTCACTGGAGACGGTGACTCAGTCCTTTCAGACAAAAGGAGTGTTGTGAGCAGAGGCAGGCAGGTGTGAAGTGTGCAAGGGCCTGGGGTGCAATTACTTTGAACACGTTTCTGAGTCATCAAGTACTCTCAGGGTGTACCTGAGAGGTGGTATCATGTGTGGTCATAGGTTTCCTGATCTCCTGGCTTCCTTCTCAACACTCTTGTCTGTACTCCCCAGTGCTAGAGTGGCCTTGCCAAAGAGCTGAGCTGACCCTGTTAGCCCCCCTATGTATGTGCCTGCTGTGGCTTGCAGGATAACATCAGAGCGCCTCAACCCATCCCTCCAACCTCAGTCTCCTGTCTTGGCCTCATACTGCCCATATGTTCATTTTGGCCAGGGTGGGGGAGAGGTTCCTAAACCTTCCCTTTCCTCTCTTTGAATATGCTGCTTTCTCCTAGACCTGGAGGCTTTGACCAAATCCTAGTTGATCTTCAAGGCCTGGTTCATGACCTGCTTCCTCTCCTGGCTCACATTTCCCACCTCATGCTCTTCCGTAGTGTCTACCCATTCCTCTGAAAGACACTTTTTATTCTGTGCTCTCATGGGTGGTTTTCCTGGCTCTCTCCCCAAGTGCGCTGCGAATGTGAAGAGAGTTTAGTGCAATTCCTGCAAAATCAGGGACAGCCAATAATTATTGAATAAATGAACAGATGGATGAATGAATACATGGTTGACTATGAGGATGATTGGGAGAAAACATTAAAAAGGGTAAAGCAGAGTGAATGGTAGACGTTGAAAGCCCAGATGGGGAGGAAAGGCTGATCTGATAGGATCCAGGAATCACTTCAGGTTGTTGAATAAGATAAAGAGGTTCTCACCAAAGCAGCTTTTAGGAAGCTATTTATGGTAGCAACAGGTAGAGTGAAGAGAGCAGAGGCAAAAAGACAGGTGTGGAGGCTGGTGCTTCAGTCTGGATGTGAGGCTCTAGGGAGGGAGCTGCAAGAATGGAGAGGAGGAGTTGGATGTGGGGTTAGCAGAAGGCAGCTGGGCGGGGCTCCAGGCAGGGATAGGGAGATAGACTCTCAAGGGTGAGTCTGAGATGCAGGGTCGGGATGAGGCCACTTCAGTAGCCTTTTGACTTTCTTGAGAGGTTAGAGAAAATGAAGCATGTATTTACACTTTTTTCTATCATACACATTTTCTATTTTAAAGATATATTTTCCAGTTTTTTATTTTGAAAAATTTCAAACCTATAAGTACAATGAAAGAAAAAAATTACAGTGAACACCCTCATACCCTTTATCTGCATTCACTAATTGTTGAATTTTACCACTTTGATTTTATTTCTCTCTCTTCACACATGTGTCTACACACACACATATTTTGTTTTCTTTTAAACATCAGGGTGCCTCAGAACACCGCAGTGACAAAAGAGTTGGTTTACTAAGAAATCTGCTGTTAGCAAAACATTTTAGATTACAAAGTTGAAGTGAGGTTCCACACATATTACAACAAACATTACCTCGATCTGTTAAAATAAGCTCATGTGAAACTAGAAAAAAGTAACTACCTCTGCCGTAGTGCCCTAAATATCACAGTACTACACTTAGAAGTAGGAAGAAATCTTACCTCCCCTTAAGTAGTTATTGTTATGCCATACAGATTTTTTAAATGTTAACAAAAATAAAGGAAAAAAATCCTTGAAAATATATTATCAGACAGAATGAAGATAAAGTACAGACCAAGTCCTTCTCTAGGCAGAGCTTCGTCTATCTACTTTACACTCACGATGTGTCGTCATCTCTCCTCAGTTACAGCAGCATTGCTACCACCAGCCATGAGGTCATCTTCATCACTGCTGCGATCGAGTTTGATCATCTTGCACATTCTGTTAGCATGTATCTGGGATCTTCCAGACTGAAGCTGGAAGACGACCAGATCCTTCATAGACCTGACCTTGTCGGCCTCTGCCTTTCATCTTAAGACCTCAGTGATGGTGTGGTCAGGCTTTATCACCAGGTGTTTCTTTGCTGCCATGTAGCCTGTTGTTGAATTGTCTCTTAGGACTTGGGCCTTCCAGATTCTTTCCGTGGTTGTTGTCCAGCCATATATGCTTGTGACAATGCAGCATTGGGCTGTCACCAATGGGTTGGACATGACCACCTTTTTGGCTTTTTCCTCTAAGACGTTCTTCATGATTTTGCAGAGGTTTTCAAACTTTTTTTCCATTTCCTGTTTATTTTTCTCTTCTTCATCTTCTGAAAGGTCTACTCCCTCTTTGGTGACTGACACTAAAGTCTTCCCCTCAAATTCCTTCAGCTTTTTATACTCTCCCCAATAGGCTTGATCACACAGATCCTTCTAAGCCAGGTGTCTGAAGACATTCACATATATTTTTCTGAACCATTTCTGGGTTAGGTACAGACATCATGACACTTCTTCCCTAAGTGTACATCAGCTTATATCTCCTAAGAACAAGGAAATTCTCTCATGTAGCCACAGTACAGTTATCACACCCAGAAATGATAGTGTTGATATAGTATTGTTAGCAGGCATGCTATCCATGTATCAGATCAGATGTCTTTGAAGTCTCCCAACATTGTCTTTTATAGCTTTGTTCACCCCAGAAATCTAGAATCCAGTCAAGGGTTATGCTTTGTATTTACTCATTGGTTTTCTTTAGTTTTTTAAAAATCTAAAACGGTTCCTCTAAGCCTTTTATGTTTAGTCTGTTATGGCAGTGGTCCCCAACCTTTTTGGCACCGGGGACCAGTGTTCCTATGAGAATCTAATGCCTGATGATGTGAGGTGTAGCTGAGGCAGTGATGCTAGCGCTGGGGAGCAGCTGCAAGTACAGATGAAGCTTTGCTTGCTTGCCTGCCGCTTGCTGTGCAGCCTGGTTCCCAACAGGCCACAGACAACTACCAGTCTGCGGCCCAGGGACTGGGGACTCCCCATCTATGGCATTACATTTTTTAAAAGTCCCAGCCAGAATGTCTCTCAATCTGGATTTTTCTGATTGTTTTTGCTTGATTAGAGTTAGGTTACACATTTTTTTTTTTAATAGGAAATACTACTTCGATGATATTGTGTCCTTCTTAGGGAGCACATGATATCTTATTAATGGGGATGACTGAGAGAAGAATCTGATTACTTGTTTAAGGTGGTGTCCTTGAGTTTCTTCATTATAAAGGTACTTTCCTCCCTTGGTTATGAATAAGTAATCTTGGATGATACTTTGAATCAGTGTGAATATCTTATTCCCCAACAACCTTTACCCAGTGGTTTTAGCATTCCTCAATGATTCTTTCATGTGTTGGTTATTGTTATGGTAGGTGATTTCTTATTGCATCTTTTATTTATTAGCTGGTGTTTTTCTGTGAAGAATGCCTTTCCTCCTCCCCTTATAAATTTTTTTGAAATTGTTTTTTAGATTCAAGATGTACTTAGGAATTTCTCTTCCCCCTTTTCTCTTATTCAGAATGTATAGCAATTTAATCCTATTATTTGTTTTGATGTTCAGATGATCCTGATTTTGGCCAGTGAGTGCCTTTTCCTACTGGCTCCATCATTGTTAGAGTACTCTCTTGTAATGAAACAAATGTTCTAGGTTCACTTTATGTTTTACCTGTTCTAGACCTGAAATCAACCATTTTTCCAAGGAGTCCTGGTTCCTTTTAATGGAGAAGGATATTTAGAAACCAAGCCTGGGTGTTATTGGGGATATCATTGCTTTTAGGCTTTTTGCTTTTTTTTTTTTTTTTTTTTTTTTTTTTATGAGCTTTAACTGCTAACTTCTGATTGCTGTCCAGCAACACAGGGCTCTTCCCCACACCTCCCACTCCGTCCTTATTTGTGGCTCCCTTTTCCCACACCAGAAGTTAGCTCCCAGCAACATTGTGTCTTGTCCTTAGTTGGTCATTCCTCCAGTAAACATGACACAGTTTCAGAACTGCTACACTGACCCTGCTACCAACAACAAACCTAGCACATGACATTCCATCTATTTTTCAATTCATATGGCACCTAGCATACGTACCACTGTGTTAGAAAAGTGTTCTAATTGAGTTCTGTGTTAGCCCTCTGTGAAAGATCAGATTAGTAAGGCATAATAAAGTATTTTTTAGTAATCAGATAAAAATGAATTAAGGGAGGAAAACAACGAAGTACTGGGAGGGTGAGTGTGCTGTTGGGAGCATCTAGCAGTTTCCGGTGAGGGTGGTGGCCACGCAGGAGCCACCCCTCCCTCATCGTGTGGTGGCTTTGTCCTGGGTGGCATGCTCACCCCGGGGGCCCTCCGCGCTCCCTCCACAGGTACTCCGACCACACCATGTGGACTGCCTTCCTGGGACTGCACGACCAGAGCAAGCGCAGCGCCTCAGGGGTGCAGGAGCGCAAGCTCAAACGCATCATCAGCCACCCCTTCTTCAATGACTTCACCTACGACTACGACATCGCCGTGCTGGAGCTGGAGCAGCCCGTGGAGTACAGCACCACCGTGAGGCCCATCTGCCTGCCTGCCGCCTCACACAGCTTCCCGGCTGGCAAGGCCATCTGGGTTACCGGCTGGGGCCACACCTACGAGGGTGGTGAGCAGGGCCCCCCCACACCAGGACTGCACCCCCCCCTCCCCGCAGGATGATGCTTCCTGGGAGGAAATGGAGGATTCTAGTGAGAGTGGGGGCGAGGAGGCTAGGCACTTTGGCGATGTTGAGGGCCTGGCGCAGGATAGCCTATGCCACTTCACTGGGTGACTTTGGTGAGTTGCTTAAACTCTGGGCCTGTAAAATGAAGATCAAAACACCTTCCTGAATGGTACCTAGTGAATGTTTAAGACATTGTTGTGGAAACACTGGGATTTAGAGAGGCCTGCCGAGCTGTGCCTGGATTGAGACCAGTGGTGGGAACCAGGCCGCCTCTGTCCTTCTGCCTCCATCCGTAGGCCATTAGTTAAACTGTCAAACAGAAAAAAAAAAATCAGTACTGATATTAATATAGCACACTGCTGCAAATGTAGATTATGGGGAGGAAAAAGGAAAATAACCTGACTTAAGGCTCTACTGCCTTAACAAAGCCTCTGTGTGCGTTTTGTGATGCTTTCTTTTAGTCTTTCTGTTTAGTTCTCACATGCTGTTCCCACAGTGTATATTCAGTCTCATATCATCTGTCACATTTCCAGCCTGCTACCCAGTGACTCTACGTGACTGCATACTATCCCGTCAAGTAGATGTGTCATCAGTTACTTAGCTATTTGTCAGCCACAGGCCTTTGGGATGTCTCCAGAGTTTGGGGTCTGGTGACTCCTGTGTGAGCATCTTGGGTGGTGCTGTTCCCCACACAGCACAGGCCCCTTGGGGGCCCGCTTGCCTAGGTCAGCCTATCCTTCCTTCTCTCTAGGCACTGTGGTGCTGATCCTGCAGAAGGGCGAGATCCGTGTCATCAACCAGACAACCTGTGAGAAGCTGTTGCCACAGCAGATCACCCCACGCATGATGTGTGTGGGCTACCTGAGTGGGGGTGTGGATGCCTGCCAGGTGGGTGTCACGGGGGAGCCTGGGCCAGGGTGGACCTTAGGAGGCGGATAAGGCACTCAGGGCTTGTGTTCCCTCAGGGCGATTCCGGGGGACCCCTGTCCAGCGTGGAGGCAGATGGACGCATCTTCCAGGCTGGTGTGGTGAGCTGGGGTGACGGCTGTGCGCAGAGGGACAAGCCAGGCGTGTACACAAGGCTCCCTGTATTGCGGGACTGGATTAAAGAGCAAACCGGGGTGTAGATGTAAGGGCCATCCACCTGCCACCACAGTGTGTGCCCCTGAGAACAAGATCTCTAAATGCACCCTGCCTCAGGCCCCCTGGAGTTCAGACCATGAGCTGAAACCCCAGGACTCTGGAGATGAAGGACCAGCCTGCAGAGCCTCTCACATCGCTCAGCCTCCAGAGCTGGATTGGGAGGTGGGGCGGAGAAGATCCCGGCAGTGCTGAAGGATGAGAGGCTTGAGATACTGCCTGTCCCCTCTCGCCCCAAGCGGGCCTGAGGCTGTTTCCTGAAGAACTGCTTCGTCTGCATCTCTGATCCAGGAGCAGCTGGAATGTTCCTTTTGGGACCCTTTGGGTTGGGCTAGTGGGATTCTGTGGGCTCCTAGGGTCACACTCTAGGAAACCTAGGACAGAAGGTCCCTGGATGACAAATGGGTCTAAGATTTGAATTGTTTTACCAGCTACGGGGAAGGGGGGTGGGTCAGGGTGGGAGGGGGTGCAGTTTAAAGTGTATATTTGTGTGTATGAGTAAAACGCTTTATTTCTTTTTAAGTATGCATTTTTCTTACTGGAGTTGATAGGCTGCCCTTCCTCCTCACCCCAGTTTCAAGAAATTGGGCTTAAATTCCCCTGAACACAGACCCTGGAGTCAGGCTAAGAACTGGGAGCACAGTCCCCTGTAGCCTTCTCCAGGCCAGCAAGGGGCTGTGTTTCTGTTCTTATCTGTAGCTTGGAGACCTGATGGGGGTGTGGGGAGGACATGTGGCAGCTGTCCGGGCTGAGCACCCTGAGAGTGGGGAGGAGCTTTGTCCCAGGAAGAAAGGAGGAGTTAGGACTTCCTGTCAGGTGGGGAGGCGGTCATATGAACGCTGCACACGCACACGCGTGCTCGTGTGTGTGTGCTTACACACGTAGGCGTGAGGAGTTCTGAGGCTTCGGAGGAGTGTTGCTGCTTAGCTCACAGGTTCTCACATCTCTAGTGCCATCCATCCTCCTTTGAGTTTAACTTGTTAATTTAAATATTCTCTCTTCTTGCTCGGGGTGACCTAGAGGGACAGTGTCAAGGATCTGGAGAGGGCTTGGAGTTCCTGAAGGGACAATTGAGGCACTCACATGAGCTGGGGCAGGAGAGAGCAGCACACCTAGGAAGAGAAATGAGATGGTCAGTGTCTTGAGGGAAGGTAGGTGTCTTTGCGCGTCACTGTATCCCCTGCTCAGGCCTGACTCCTACAAGATACTGACACATTACTTGCTGAATGGTCTTTGCCTGCCATGAGTTTTAGAAACCTTAGAAATCACAGTATGATTGGAGCAATCTGGTTAGGCCTCTTGGAGGAGGTGAGCTGTCACTTTCATTTTACTCTGAGTAATTACTCTCTGGAGGAGGGAGAAGTATTAACACCTGTGGAAGTATTCATGTTGAATGAGAGAATATCTGTTCTTACCAAAGTGTAGGAAGGAGAAGAATGAAGGCACCATCAGAAGACTCCTGTGCAGAAGGTGCCCTGTTGTGAATGACTGACACATAGAGCAAAGCCTCATTCATGTCTGGTTCCCAAGTATATACTCCCCTCAGGCAGCCAGCCCCTGGCCCAGTGTAGATGTATTTGCCCACACACTAAGGTTCAGGGAGGCCAGCCTGGCCTGTACCTGTTCACAGCACCTGTTCTCCCTCCATAGCCTACCATTGTCTTAAAAACTCCCACCCCAGGTCAGAAACACAGGCAGGATTAGACTCCACTGAACCTTTGTCTCTTAATGGCACAGTGTCTCTCTGTAATGTCCTGTTCCAATTTACTGTGGTTTCTTAGGCTCATTGTTTTCTATCTAGGGAGCAGGTTAAACATGCAGATGGTTAGTCAGTCAGGGTCACCCCACCCTCTTTAGGAGTCTCATGGTCTGGTGTGGGGACTGGGCATATCATCTGTGACAGTGTTCACACAGGGTGGCCTGGCCCTGGGCCGAGAGCATCAGCACCACCTGCTAAGTCTCAGAGACTCACATTCTTACCCTTTACCCAGACCTGCATCAGAGATTCTGGGGCGGGCCCAGCCTTCTGTGCTTCAGGTGACTCTAATGTACCTGAAGTTTGAGAACCACTGTTTGAGCAGTGTGTCCACAGGCTAATAGCGTCAGCCTCACTGGCTTCCCGGCCAGGATCCCAGAACTGTGATTTGAAGGTGTGTTCTACAGTCCTGTCAGAGTTCTAGAAACCTCAAACGTTTGAGACCTGGAAACTCAATGAAGGGTCAGTGCCTTTACAAAGACTAGAGCCAAATCCAGTGTTACTTCTGATCAGAGATAAGAATGAGCTAAGATTTCTTAACCTGTAGAAAGTCAAACTGGTCACCCTCAGACTTGTCACTGATAGTTCTAATGAAGACAGGAGGCACTGATACACAGTCTGAATTGACAGTGGGAGTGACAATTGGCCTGCGTCCACACTTCCCTGTTGAAGATAGCAGCACAAGCCGGTAGCGGTGGCAAAGGCTCACAGACACTGCATCGACAGGGATTTGTGCAGTGGGGTCAGAGGCCTGATTGGGCCAGCTGCTAGTCAGCCATTCCTTCACCTAGGGCAGGCATCCCCAACCCCCCAGGCCACAGACCGAGACCTGCTGTGGCCTGGTAGGAACCATGCCACACAGCAGGAGGTGAGTGGCGGGTGAGTCAAGCTTCATCTGTATCTGTAGCTGCTCCCCAGAGCTAGCATCACCACCTCAGCTCCACCTCAGATCATCAGGCATTAGATTCTCATAGGAGCACTGGTCTCTGGTGCCAAAAAGTTTGGGGACTGCAGACAGGGGATTGCTGGGGGAGGGACTAATGGCCAAAACTATTTTGCACATATTTGCATTAAATCCAGGAAGTATAGCTCCAAGCATGTAAATTAAAATTTAGCTTAATTAGTGCATGAGTCAGGTCTGCAGTTCAGGGCATCAGAGAAAAGTATATTTGTAGACCCATTTGTGTAATCGCATCTGGAGTCAAGTTCTTGAGAGCAAGACAATTCTCTTCACCTGCCCCAAAGAGCTAGTCAGGGCTGTCACTGGTTGGATGATACACAGGCCCTGCTCAGAAGGGCCCAGCACTTAGTTTAATGTTCTATGTTACCTTCCTTAAATTCTTAATAATTTTCAAACAAGGGATCCCTCATTTTTATTTTGTACTGGGCCCAAAAATATTTAGCTAGTCCTGCAGCCTTATGTACATGGCCATTTCTGGGGACATTCAGGGGGTCACAGGGTGTGAACTGGGTGGGGAGCAGGGCCTGTGAAGGCTTGATGGGGTGGAGCAAGGTGTGGCGTCCACTGAGGTGGAAATCTTCCACTTCTTCTTCTAGCCCTCTCGCTGCTGCCCTGTTGTGTGCGCTCTGGGGGGTCTGCAGGCCTCTTCGGCAAACCCAGTGAGGGTACCCTAGGATCCTTTGCTTCCTCTGCAGGTGGGGCCCTACAGTAACTCAGGTGCAGCTGAGGTCTGCAGAGAGAAGGAGGTGGCAGGGGCGAGGCTGAGGGGGTGGCATTCCTGTTCACGTGAGAGCCAAAGTCCTGTGCCAGGGAAGGGTCGGTGCTGCTGGGTGGTTTCCCGCCACAAGCTCGCTGAACCATCACAGGGCCCTTTCCTGGCTGGCTAGACTTTTTTTGTTCCTAGAATCTTGAAACCGTCCATCTCTCTGGTTCCCTCACTTCCCCAAACTACTTTACATCTCAATTGTTTTAGCCACCAATCAAAAACATTTAAAGTTTAGTGAGTGTTTAATCTGATTGCATGAACAGGGAGTCTGATCCAGACCTCAATTCTGCAGGAGTAACTGAAATCTGCATAGCTAGGACAGGCATCACAGAAGGCATAAGGGCTCAGTTTGGAAGCCTCCAAAGACCCAGAGACCTGCAACCCCAAAGGCTGGGAGGGAAAGTATTCAACTATGAATGGCATCGCAGGATTTCCCTTCCAGGCTTCAGGTGTTATCTCTGAGCAAGCAAATATGAACACTCGTGACTTGTAGCTGTGACACACAGACAGATGTGTTCTTATACACACACACGTGTTTTTGGGGAGGAGGGAGCTGTGTATTTTAGAGAATAAACTGATTAGATTGTGCCATAGGAATAGGATCTGGCTGTGAAACCAGATCCATCCCCAAGGCACCCGAGGTGCCTATGGACTAATTCAGGGGGCCTCCACCTTTTTGTGATGGAATGATGCTTTGCACTGTCAGGCTTGGGATTGTATGTGTGAATGTTTTGTGCACCTGCAACCACATTTAAGATACATTGGATCTTTAAGCCAGTGGTTCTGAGACATTTGAATTCCTTGGAACTGTGAAATTATGAGAGAACATGGATTCAACACATCTAACATAATGAAGAATGCCTCCTCGGTGTTCTAGGTTTTATGTGTCTAATTTAAATTCACAACAGCCTTATGGGGGTTCCATTTTACAGACATAAAATGGAGGCACCAAGAGTTTAAATAACTGCAAGGTCCCACATTTAGGAACAACTGGGTCTGGGATTTGAGTGCTGGCCAGTCCTCTCAGTCACTGTCCCACCATGCACCTGTGGTCATTCATATACCATCATTTCATAAAGAAAGGCAGTATTGATATGTAGAATGAAGGTAAGCCATGCTTTTAGAAAACTTGGGGACCAGCATTTGGGAACTACTCCTCTAAGCACAAGTACCCCTTTCTTTTGAGAATTCAGACAACCTGGTTACAAGACCTTCCTGCCATAAGACCCAGTTTCTAGGCTGGTGATGTATTTGCCTTCCATCTGTTTTGTCAGCCTGCCACCTAGCCAGAAGGAGGGTAGTTTTCAGTAGCCATCATTCCATCTCAATTTGCCCAAAGAGGCTAGTCTGTTGGGGGAGGGAAGGGAGAGAGACAATGTCTACTGAGAGAGATGGGCGATAACTGCTATCACAGGTCAGGTCCCAGGTCACTGGGCTAGGATTCCCCAGGGTGACAAGAAGGGAGCCTGGAAAGCCACAAAATACCACTGAGGATGATGAGACTAAACCCCAAAGCAGGAATGTGAATATCATCTGCTTTTACACTGTGGGATTTCCTAGAAGATGGCTCGGGTTGTTTTCCCACAGAATGACAAGCACTGGTGTTGATGACGGGGAGGGAAGGTATCAGAGAGGTTTTGAGCTGTGGCCATTCCTCTGAATCTGTGCAGTGGCACAGGCTCCTGCAACCCAACTGGGGTCTGGCCCGGCTTTCCTGGGATGAGTGCTTCTGAACCATGGCAGAGAGAGGAGAAGAGAGGGCATATCAGGAAGAGCTACGGGCATATCAGGAAGAGCAGGAGTGGGCAGGACCTGATCCTGCTGACTATAAAGGGAGACCCGTGTGTATAACACCTTTATGTTCAGGCTGTTCCCTGCTTCCCCAAGAAGGATGCTGAACAAAGATCAGCTTTGATTCTCAAAGTACTGCATGTATGGCACACTAATTGCCTTGTGGCCTATATACCTACAGAGATGACACTGTATTTTGATGAAGTCCTAATTAGAGTTTCAGCGATTTCCATTATCTTTTTCCTGTTTCCCTCCTTTTCCCTATTCCCCAAGTTCCATCATCCTGTGTCTGCTGCTTAGAGACTAATTATTCTGTCCTTGCCTCTCACCTCCAATTGTTTCCTAACAAGTCACTGTCCAGAGTTGTTTCCAAGCGGAGGTGGACTCAATTCCAGCGTTTGTCCCATTGTCTCAGAATCCCCCAACAGGAGGGATGTGTGTGTTCCTGGATGTAAACCTAACTTTCCTTTCTGCCTGGCTGCTCTGCTTTCCATTCACCACAGGGGCTTTCACCCTGGAGGCGGCACTATTTTCCCTGCCCACACCCCTAGGATGGAGAATAACTGTCTCCAGATCTCTCTTCCAGAACTTCATGTAGACTTGCTTAATTCGAAAAGAAAATTCTTCCATTCTTAGCCTGTGCTCTTTTTCTAAAGAGCTACGAGAATGTGGGGCGGAGCAGGGGGGGTGTTGGGGAGAAGGGCTGGAAGAGAGGAAATCAGGTCCAGTAGAGAAGGGGAGAGAAGCTCCCATTTGTGGGGCTCTTCTCTACACACAGCAATACTTTAAGAGAACAGCTCCCAAAATCAATGGCATCAGATACCTCTTTAAATTTCTACTGTTTAAATACCTAATAAAACAGGAAAAAATGGAAACAGACTAGAAAAAAACTGAAATCTATTTTTGAAACGTAACTTGAAAAAAATGTGATGAGCTTATTTATAGAAGCCAGAGGAGAGGATGAGGAAAGTCTTTGCCGAGGACCACTGCCATTTGTGACCGGGGAAAAGAGCAATTGATGTAGGACACGGGGCTGCTTCAGGCTCATTGGCCCGGATGTGGGGGGCACTTAGGAAGTGGGTCCTGAAGCAGCTCTGGGGCTGTGGGAGAGTTCACATTCCAGCCAGTAAGTGTGAAGTCACAGGGTCTGGCCACCTGCCTGGTCTGAGTGCAGGGGAGAGCTGCCTATGTGTGAGGCCTTTTCAGGTGAGCAAGGACTTTCCCATAATCCTTCGATTGCTCAGTGAGAAGTATTTCCTTGGATGACAGCTACCTGAGGGGCACCTTCTTAGAACTAGAAGAATGCCACCAGTCAACCTCAGTTTAAAGAACCCCCAACCTGTAGCCGAGATGTTTGCGTCCTCTCCTGAATGTAGTGAGAGCATAGACAGGTGAGTAGGAATGCGCTGCCTTTACATACCTACTCTGCCAAATGGTGTTCTAAGTCATCTCGATGTCTCCGCTGGACAAGGCCTGGAAGACCATCTATTCCGTAACATGTAAAAAGTGTCAGGAACAACTAGAGGGATATGCTAAGTGCCTTTTTTACATCATCTCATTGCATCCTTGTCCCATTCTTACGAAGTAGATTTTATCATTCTCGTTGCATTTTATCACCTCTTGAGGCCCAGAGGTGGCACTGTCTCTTGCTTAAGCTCCCTCAGTAAGTGAAGAGAAAGGGTGCAAACCCAGTTGCTGCACTCCGAAGCCCTGTATCACCTGAAGCAAGGCACTCTCCACTTAAAGTCTTGGGATGCTGGCTCCAGGTCCTCTCTTGACCAATAATAAACCCGCTGGCTTAGGCACACATGGAAAAGGCTGAAATGAGCTTCCACTAGCAGGGCTCCGAAATGGCTCCTTTGGCATTTCACAATCTTTCCCACTCCCATCTCCTCAGCTACCCATCGCAGCCCCTGGGCATGTCCCTTCCTCGGGGGCCAAACCATCTGCTTTCTCTTATTCCTCTGATTGGGGCCATCATGGATGAGGGAGAACATGTTTCTTTGAGAACTTGGCGGTGGGCCACAGGAACGATAGTTTCTGACTTCTAATTCAGAAAGATTGACCACTGCCCCTCCTTGTTCTCCCTTGTGCCCTTCTTTTCTGCTGACTGTTGGCTGGCCCTGGGCAAAACTTAGGCAAAGGGAACACAGGCCAAAGATGATGGGGTACCTTGGCTTGGACCAGTAAGTGGAAAAGGATAGAAGTTCTGCCTGGGCAGGGAGCACATGTTGGGTCCTGCTGAGCCCAGGGAAGTCCCCTCTGCTCAGATTTTCCAGTCCCAAAGAAGGCCCACAAAATGAGCCTGCGTAGGGGGGACAGAACTCTTTCTGAATCACCAATGCCATGGATTTTCACTGGGACCGGGGGAATGTAGTAATCAGAGCTGAAAAGACAATTCCATTTTGTTCTAGTACAAATGCTTTTGAAAAACAAGCGGCTAACAGTTTGAGGTGTGTTGTTGGGTATTTTAAACAAAAGCTTTTAAACTTGATTTAAAAAAATATTTTGTAAGTTTTGATTAAAGGCAAAGAAAGATGGAGTCCCTGCCCTGGGGCTCATTCTAGGTGACAGCAGTAGGGGGCACTCACACACATTGTTTCATAAGACCAGTTGCTGAAGCAGCAGGAGTTGGAAAGGAAATTTTGGGCAGCTCTCCCCTCTCCTCCACAGCCCTGTCTCATCCAATTTATGGTGAGTCTTGGTGAAGCCCCATGTTCCCAGGTGTAAAGACACCAGTTAGGAACCACTGTGAAGGCGGTATTCCAGAGGCTCTGCTGCCTTTCCTCCTCTTCCTAACCCCTCATCCCAAGGTGTGAATACCTGTTTTCAACACACCATGGGAGGCCTCACCATACTTTGCATTATTGATAACTTCTGGGATGTAAGGACTAAACTTTCATGTCTATATTGAAATCAGGTTACACAGCTTCTTATAAAACACACTTCAAGATGGCCTCTAGGAAAGATGTGGAGGGAGAGGGAGAAGCAGGCAGGAGGCCGACGTTACAAGGTTTGGGAACTCAGGTACTGAATGTTGTTTGTTGGTGGGGCCCAGAGGAGGCATCTGGTTCCCATTGGAGACTAGGCAAAACTGAGTTGCTCGGTTTTTCCTTTGTTCTTGGCTCTGCTCATCCCTTCCGCCCTGACTCCCAGCCTGCACTTTATGGTGAGAGAGGAACTGGAAAATCCACTGACACCCAAAAGAGCTGGGATAAACCAATGACTGAGTGTGAGAGTCCAGGTAGATGAGAATCAGCAATTTGAGGGAAAACTTTCCATACCCAGTGCCTGTAAACAGAGGTAAATAAGGGGCTAGACATTTAGTTCGACTCTGGAATGGTGGTTGCTGCTGACGGCGAGGAGAGGTGTGAGAAGGGGCATGGCAAGCTCATTTGGGAGCTGTCATTTACAACGAACATGAAAGGACTTTTTGTCTCATGTGCTTCAGGGGTGGAGGCTCAGGGCCCCACAGACATGCAAGAAAGGGTCTGGTAGCAGTCCTGGGGGAGTGGGCACTTGGGCAGACACAATGGTTACAGTAGCATTGCAATGACACGGGGAGAACTGTTGCTACAGATGTACCCTCTAACTGAAAACAGAGACCTCCCTTTCTTCAGATATCCCTACTTTTCATTGAGAAAAGATATGTATACATACTGTTGACCCTCCAAGCTCAGATCGAAAATATTTGTAAAGTTCCACTGACGTCTGCTATGTAGGAAGGCCTGCGATGGTTGAATGGTTCCATCTGTGCTGAACATATACAGAAGTTCTTGGGGAAGAGAAATTGTCCTATAAAAGCCACTTAACAATTACTGGATGAATGCAGATTATGTGCTTATGGGGTGTGTATATAGTCAGTCTTTCTGTAGAAAAGGATATGCCTGGATTTTGACACATGCAGGTCTTTGAAATGGCTTTTTAAAGTCATAAAAGCCAAATTCTTAACCTTATTTCTTCTAGGACACAAAAAACAAAGGGAGGTTGCCAAAGAATTTGGTCAGGTCAAGTAGTACTGACAGGCCTTGAAGAGCAGATATTGTCCACTGTTCAGAGACCTGGTCTTAATTTCACAGGTTCACCTCTCCCTACATCGCCCCTCTATCTCCGCTCCCACTGCCTGTGTGAACTATGTGAACTCAGTTCAGTCTGTATGCTTTTCCATGAACCTACTTTATGCTTGTTCTTAATCTTTCCATAGCAAGCTCTGATTGAGTTGTTCCTCTGCCTGAAAATGTGTGATGGTCCTCTACTTCCTACCAAATTCAGTTCAAATTCTTAAGTTCTCTCAGCTGGTCTCAGTCTTCTTTATAACATTTTCTTTCATTATTCCCCTTTAGGGATCAGGCAATGCTTAGCAAATCAAAGTACTTCCGATCCCTGAACATTCTACCTCCTATTTCCTGGAGTGGTCTCCTTCCCCTTATTTCTGCCTGTACAGATTCTAGACCTCTTTTCAAGGAAGACTCAGCTCTAATGTTTCTCCTTGCATGTTGCTTTCCCTGACCCCTTCAGCCAGGTCTCTCCTTCCTTCAAATTTCCAAAGCACACTTTCACAGCAACTAGTCATTTATATAGTAGTTTTATTCCTGTAATTCTTTACGTCAGAAACCTTAAGCTCCTAGTCAGAGACTTTTTATTCATGCGACCAATCCTGAGCCATTAGGACATGTATGTATGAGACAGAAGTAGCCGCTGTCCTTATGGAACTTAATCTAATGGAGTTTAGTCCAACTTATTTTAAAACATCAATATCAGTGTAATAAAAGTATAGGATGTTATTCAAACCTAATAGGAAATTCCAATCCAGTGTAAGAGGCTTTGGGAAAGCTTCTTTAAGAAGTGATATTAGGTATGGACTTGATGGATGAGTGGACCAGATGAAGGTAAGACAATAGCAGCACCAGTGTTTGAGAGAATGATTTGGGGACATTTTAGCCAGGTGATGGCAGTTGTTCTGAGGATTAAAGGTGATACTCATTCATACCCTCATGTAACTTTATATATGTATGTATGTATGTATGTATGTATGTATGTATGTAGTCAGAGTTCAGGCAAATCATCACATGACATGATGAAAATAATTCTTAGGTGTTGTCCTAAGGTGCTCTGATAAGTACCTCTGGGGCTTCTGCTAAATTGAGCTTCTGACCATTTCTTAGCAACATGTTCATTCAACAGTGAGTTTTACTATGTGTCAGACACTACAGGGGATACACAAGAAAAGACAGTCTTTGATGTCAAGAATTTAGTCAGGTGGAGACACACTAGTAATAATATAGAAGACTTACATAAAGTGGTTACAATATATGAAATGCTGTTCTAAGCATTTAACATATAATTGATTTAATTCTCACAACTACTCCCAAGAGGTAGCTATTCAGGACAATGTGACTGAGAAGTGGGTTGGTGGAGCTAAACAAAATCTGCTATGGGAATAGGCAGGAGGGACTTTAATCCCAGACTAGAAATAGGTGGGAGTGGTAGTGAGGGCTGAGGGGCAGGTTCCTGTGGGGCAGTGGGTGCAGCCTGATATGTGTCTTGAATACAGAACTGGCTGGGAAGGGCTATCCTAGGGGGAGGGAGGCAGAGTTTAAGTTGGGCAGTGGCCTGATTAGAAAGATGACTCTGACAGCCATGTCACTGGAGGGGGCCCGAAAGGAGAGAGGAAATAGCAGTTAGGAGGTTGTTTTTGTTATTAGGAAACAAACAAAGGTTTGAATTAAGCTAATAGCAGCAGAAATGGAGAAAATGATGGAAACTGTCATCAACAGGGGTGGGAAAGACAATCAAGTGGGGGTATTAAAGCACACACAGGAAAGCACATAACCAGTCCACACCTTTAGAACAAAGTCATAAGCAATCTTTTACACAAGGTAATAAAAAAGTTAACCTATTACTCTCCTTTAGAACACGAGGTCTTGGCATAAAATACAAAAATACCCAACTGCATTATTTAATTCACATTTCCTGCCAGCATTACCTTCCTCCTCCAAAGGTCTCCCAAAATGCTAGTGCCCCAAAATTATCGTAATGCTAGAACTGGCAGGTTAAGGGTCTTGGCTTCTCTTCCAATCACTGTGTCTGGGAGATTACCCAGCCCACAAAGATACAGGTTCTACCACATCAAGACCTCTGAGGTTCCAGTGGCTTGATTTCAGAGTGGATCTAACGCCTTTATATAAGGAATAAGAAAGACACTTTCTAGGTGGACCATACATTATTACTTTACCTCCTTATCTCACTGGCTTTTTAGAGGCCATTATCAACTACAAGTGCTAGCATTTTATGAACTGTAAAACATCTGAAAAGGAATATTTACAAATCTTGCAGGCAGATTCATTCGCATTCAACAAAGAATTCTGTTCCTGGGCATACACAAGTCCTACCACCACACATACTGTTGATGCCTGGACTACCAAAGTGTATCTGCCTTGGCCCCTAATTTAAAATGGACTATAAAAATTTATTTTGTTGTGATCATTTCTTTTCATGTTCTAAAGCAAATTTTCTAATAGTCTCTAGATAGCAAGAATCATCACAGGCAATTCACTTGAGGCTGGTCCTTTCCTGGGTGTGTGTGTGTATGTGTGTGTCTGTGTGCACACTGCTACACCTAACTTTTCTGGTTCTCTAGTCAGTGTCCCAGTCATCCACTAAATGACCTCTAGCTAAAGGTGGCAAGAAACGTTACCTGTGGAAAAAATTAGGCAGCGATAGAAATAAGGATGTGGAATCATGGGTGGAAGCCCTGCAAAAGGACTAATGCCTACCCTGTCCAGAGCCTCTGCAGTGACTTGCTCACGTGCCTATAAAATGAGCAGGCACAAAAATTTCTAACTTTTTTTGTAAAAAATTCAAGTAAAACAGAGTGTAAGAAAATAAAACAGCTTTTCCTTTGACGCCAAGGCCATTCTAACCCTAGTTCTAAACCAGTTTGCTGATAATTTCCTTCTAAATTGAATATGCCCTTAGTTTTTCCATCTGTATAAAAGTTTATACACATAAAAAATGAATTACATTAAATTTTGGAATTTGATGTTTATGAGCAAGTTTACCCTACTTAAACTCTTGGTATGTTTGTAGATTTTATTTTGTTCATTTTCTCAGTTTAGTACTTAGAACACACTCTCGTTCAAAAGAGAATGCCTAAACTATTAATTTTAACTATCAGTTAAGGAGATACTTATCTTTTGTTATTGCTTTTAGTATCATTCTCTGGAAGGAATGTTTCCAATATGTACTTCATATGCAAACCAAACTCGAGAATATAATTATTTTAAATTATACATTTTGCATTTATATATTTCACCTGTGAGAGTACTGAAAAAACCAAGTTTGCTGATCTTGAATGGTCTAGTAAACCATTATTAAAATCACTCAACACACTAACTGAAAGAGAATGCTTCTTAAAATTTATCCTCTTTCTCTCTGAAGTTAATTCCAAAGTTATCCTTGTAGCCTGAGGTCAGTGAAATATTTTTCTTTACTTTTAACTATCATTCGATAGACCGGTTATTGTCAAAATTCATATCAAGATAAATCTAAAGTTAGAAAGCCCTTCCTTTAGGCACTCATAAGCTCACCACCTATGCAGTGAGCTGCTTTCCCTTGGGAAGTACCTATTTTCTACTTCCTGATTAAAGATATTATTGAAAGGTCACCAGTAGGTCTCTAATTAACTAACTATAACTTCAGAAAGATTCAGAGCAACTCCTTAAGATACAACTCCCCTACCCTGCTCAGGAAGCAGCTTTGCACAAGAACCTGGTTGAATAGCTGTAGGATTTGATGACTCTCTACCAAGCTTCCTTTTATATCCCTTTCGATCTCAGGGATGGTGTTTGTGCAATCTTTGCACTTTCATTTCTTTTCTTGCCTCGGAGCTGACGTGTGCTAATGTAACACTCCCTAGTCTGTACCCACTCGATGGATGTTTACTTAGGTAATGCATTATTCTGATGACTTTTCTGATCTACGTGACCTCAACCAACACCATCAATTCTTCCTTCAAACCAACAATAAATAACAACAGCAGGAAATTTTACTCCATAAAGCATCGGTATTTTAATGAGGAAAAAAACCCATATCTTAGTCTTATGTTTCTATTCAAAGACACTCAAAAACTAGTTTTTCCCTGCCCATCTCTTCTAACTGTAATGTTGTGACCATGTAATAAAGGCCAGTTTAAAGATTTTTTTTTTTAAAAAGTTTAAACCTTTTTAAAAAAGATTAAACAACCAGGCTAGCAAAAAGGTACTTACTCAATACATACTTTCCTTATATCAAACAAGCTAATATTTCCGTACAATGTAACTATACAGGATATATACAATACACTTATGTTCACAAGGCAAACAATATAGGCTCAGAACAGATTTGAAAAACATGATATTCACATTGATTACAGTAACTCTAAAAATGATTGTAACGTTCAAACGGCACTTAGTTTACAAAAAAGTCACAAAATATATATATATGTATATATTCATATATGTAGTCGTCAAGAACTATGTTTCCTGTAAAATACTAATAGCCAGATACTAATATATAAAATGTAAAGTCTGACATGGTATACATAAAACAAAACAAAATCCAAAACCATTTTTGTTATTATTGAAAGTCAAACATGCCAAGTAACTTAGCTATGGCCACTGTCACCAAGTAAAAGCCATACTCGAATGAGATGACAACTGGATACAAAGCTGGTGAATTGGGGGCTGGCACAGTTAAGAGAGTTGTACTGGTTCTAGAAGAGGGGTAGAAGACATAAAAACACCCATTTACATAGTTTAACTCACATTTCTTCCCCAGTATTACCCTCACCAAATGGTTTCACTAAATACCACTGCCCCAAAATAATCATAATGCTATAACTAGCAAGGTACACAAGTTTTCCCCAAACTTCACTGATATGGGCTATAGGCAAATGTTAAAGCATGCATCAGATAAAGCAGTCACCCATCTGGAAGACGGTGGTGGTACAGTTTCCTCCTGGGCTAGTTGTACTAAAAAGTACTCCAGTTTCTAAATGGAGCCAGATTTGTATGTTAGCTCTGTAAAACACTGAGCTAATGTAGCAGCAAATATGAAATTATTGAAACAAAAACACAATTTTATTTAAAAATTCACTTTGTTACATCAATTTTTTTTTCCTTCACATCTGTCTCCTTTAACCAGATATCAATTTCTTCTGCCACTGAATTACAGTCTATTATCTCAATTTTTCTCATTATGTTGAGATGTGGAAAAAGACAAGTCCTAATCCTGGAAAGTTTAAATTTACTATTAAAAATGGGAAAACAAGTATTTTAATGTAAGAAAAAAAAGTCTGTTCTAAAAGTATCTCTCACAAATATATATATATTTAATTATTAAAATAGGCTACATAGGATTTTTATAAAATGGCTTTTGAAAAGATAGTAAAGGCACCAAGAAGCCATATACTATCCTCTGACTGGACATAAGGTGCCATAAGGGTGACCTACAAAGAGGCAGGCAATCTCTATCTGATGCAACAGGAGGCACCAGTAACAGAAAAATCAAATATATTACGATGAATTAGACTGAAAACCAAATTTTACCCTTTACGGACTATTTTTAAAAAAATATCTTGGAGTATAGGCATTAGAAACCATGACTTTGTAAAAGAAAAAAAAATAAAGTTTAATGATCTGACTCCTTCCAAATACCTGATGGCGTTCATTTCAGGCACCTGAAAGATGAAAAACAGTGCAACTCCCAATAATTTAATGGACTACTCTCAGTATGAGAGACTTCACATAGCATCTGTCAACTGGAAAATTCAATTGATAACTGAAATAAAAGAAAGTTCTTAGCGGAAACACACTTATAACCTAATCATAGAAAAGGTTCTCTCTAGAAAACAGGTGTTTCTAGGAACTGCATGAAAGACTTCCCATCTTTTTATGAACACAGCATCTATTAAATACCAAGGGAAACGTGTGAGGAGATGACTGGCTCCTCTCAAGGTAGGGAAGATTTAGCCTTCCTCAGCAGGTGACGTACTTTGGTAACCTGAACATTGATTTACAGGAAGATTTTTTAACTTGTTTAACTGAATAATGAAATCTAAATATGTTTAGATGGCATTTGGAAAAACAAGAACAATTTAATAAAATTTATAAAACTACAGCCCTTCAAACCAT
The DNA here is from genome assembly GCA_030015415.1 of Cynopterus sphinx. NCBI lineage: Eukaryota > Metazoa > Chordata > Mammalia > Chiroptera > Pteropodidae > Cynopterus > Cynopterus sphinx. The sequence continues at coordinate 33,310,278 of CM057390.1, read as the reverse complement.
CAAGCAGCAATTTTATTTAAAAAATCATCACAGCCCAGGGCTTTAAGCTTAATCAGCAAAATTAGTCAAATGAAAAGAGAAAGGGTAATAATAAAAGAATTGGATTTTATAAACCAGGCACTTTAAACTGAAAAAATTGAGTTTAATTTTTAAAACAGTTGGTTTTCTCTCAATGATCTGAACTCTCAAAAATTCTTTTCAAACTGTAATATAAATGGGAACCTTGGTCTTTGTTGGAACTGGCCTGGGTCCTATGCAGAGGGAGCCTACTTAATTAAAGAAGCACAAACACTTTAAAGCCAGTCGCATTTTTTGGATAGTGCCAAACTGAGAGTCCAATAACATAGCCTGACATGGATCTATGATTTTTTTATGTCATGAAAATATAATCACTACAATGTACTGGAAATATGTTATTAGTTTAGCATTAAAAAAAAAAAAGTATAACAATGATGTCGCCAAGAATCTTTATTCCATAATCTGACATAGATTTAACTCCCTATTAATAAATCTCAACATATTTATAATCTAAAAATGAAATATCTATATAGTGTCTGTTCTTAGTTGAACCTGGGATCAGTTCAATTCAACTTCATCGTTTAATCTGAACCATTATTGCTTTGGGCAAATTTGTCTTGGTGAGGACTTTCCAAACTAAAAATAAACAAAACAAAAACCTTTATTGTCACATTCTGTTAAGCAACTGCAAGATAAAAATGGGTATAGGCAAAATTAGGAATAACTTAAATTTTGATGATTTTAGCTTAGAGCCTGTAGGACTATGTTTAGCTATAAATATTCCTCAGAGATGTGTTTACTGTACTACAGCTTCCCCCAATTTTGTTACTCTGCTTCAGAAAAGAAAATCAAATTTCTATATATTCTCTCAGTAACTTTCAAAATATAAATATAAATAAAGCATCTTTCAACTTACAGTGAAAAAACATTATCTTTTAGCAACTTTGGGTCACTTCCAAAGTGAACTTTACTAGTCCCCCTCCCCAATTCACATTAACATCTAAAAAACTATTTTCCCTTTACTTGGATGTATATTTCAGAGTTCTAACTTCACATTTTGCAGATGAGTGAAAACAGAGTAAGTGCTGCATAAAAGTTTCTAATTCTCATTGATTCCTCCTTTCAGTAAAATATTACAATTTTAGGACTGTTCATTTATCAAGTAAAAAAAATAAATCTCTCCTTGTGGTACACTGATACAAACTGCCATACAGTAATGTATTTTTCAGGGACTACAAAGCTAAGAGATTAAAACATGATCTGCGAATCTTCAAAATAAAAGCCACTGACTAGATAGGTGGCCTCTATTTGAATAAGAGATCAAAAAGCCCTTTTGAAAGAATACTGCTTTCAAAGCCTTCCAGAAAACCATTTTAAAAATTGGGAAAGATTGGCTCAGTAGTCAGAAGGTAACAGAGTTACCAATAATAAGTACTTTATGTGTGCTGACTAGTCCAGTCCATGTGGGTAATGGAAGTGTTTTTGTTTTGTTTTTAAAGCCAAAGGATATGTCGTAACCTGAAACTAAATTATTGTAAGCCAGAATGGTTGCTAGAATGTTAAAATATAAGACCAAAAAAGGCTGTTTAAACATTTTAGTATATTTTGTCTCACTGAAACTGAGAACTTGAAAAACTGGCAATGTACTATATAATTACTTGAAATAAAAATTAAGATTACTTGAAATTCAAATTTAGAAAATCTACTTAATTTGTGGGTAACAAACTCCATCAGCTTCCCTTTATAGAAAACTTAAAATTCGAAAAAATAAAAACCAATATTAACCCTTTTGTTTTAGAATCAGTACAATCATCTGACATGCTAGACAGATGCTTCCACTATTGGAATATGCCCTCAAAAATGGAAAGAATGACTAGAAACTGAATATCCAGTATCATGGCAAACATCTTGGCTCATTTCTAAAGTATATCATACCTATTTGATAGCTTAAAATTGAAAATAAATGCTTTTCTTGTATAAATACTTGATTTAAAAAAGGCAATTTATCCTGCATCCTAAAATTTAAGCCCTTTTAAATATCACAGTTACCCTCTTGGGCCTTAAGATAGGTATGTTTAACTATTTTAAACTGGAATTTTTTGTATAGTTATACTGTAGTTTCTAATGAATGAGATGATGTAACTGGCTTTTTTTTTTTTTTAATCTCTTTGCAATGTTTTCTATATATCCTGGTAAAAATTATACTTTTAAATATCCCTTAGATGAATTTTAAACAAATATAAATAACACAAACTACAATTATTCCTTGCAGCTTAGTTTCTGAAAACAGATTGGTAAGCTAAATATTCTTAAACTGTGTATTAAGAAAAATGTAGGGCCTCCTTGAAATAGCAAAAAGGCCTTTGTTTATATCATGTTATGTTAAATATTAGTTAGTTAACTGCATTGATAAGACTGAGGAGGAGACAGCTAACCAAGTTTGTATTTCCACAGTAATATATTAAAATTTTTCATAAAGCTTGGTAATTTTTGCAACTTATAATTACCAATAGAAATCAAAAATTTTTCTTTGGGAAAGAACAGCCTGTGGTGGTAATTCTATATTCTGAGAACAAAGAATATCTTGGAACTTCCAAAACTGTGCAGGTTTCTCTTAATTCAGAGGTCTCCACATAGGAGATGTGCTAAAACATGTTTAACAACAAAATCCCCAAATGATTCCAATACATTTCTCTCACCCAACTTTTTTCTTCCTTCTTTTTTTCCCTTTTTAAAGATAGCTTGGAACTAAAGGGAACAACATTGCTGGTCAAAACTTTACCTTTTCTTTGTCTTGTTCACATACGATTTTAAAATTAACTGACATTTATCTACTGGTAGGCCTAACAGTTTTCAAATATATATGACATTAAAAATAAAAATTCCTGACTTTTCCAGTTGCAACATCGCAGTACTGTTACTAGTTAAGTACCAAACTGTTGCAAAATGTAATTCAACCATATTATTAAAGATGCATAAATGGTATAAGCTCATCAGGAAAGTTGACTTTCCTGAAGGTGATACACCTATGTTTGAGAACAAAAGGTTTTGAAAACAGAGTCTGAGTGAAATGAGGAGTTGGAAAAAATATAGACATAATGTGGAAAGAGCCAGAAAGAACAGGAGCCTAAACAAATTTCCAATGAGTTTACTTTCCCTTCCTTTACATTTGTAGGGGGTAAAATAAATGATAGAATTAGCAAATTAAAAAAAAAAAAAGTTAACTAAAACTTAAAAATGTATTTTATTATTACAGTCTAATATCTAGACAAAATTCAGATCATGTGTGTTGAATAAGAAAGTGTGTGTGTGTGTGTGTGTGTATTTTTTTTTTCTGGTCTAATCAGGGGCTTTCCTAATTATTAAACTTTGGGTATATACATAAAGTCACTCAAAAAAAGTTCACTGTTCTTAAACTCATGAATATTTAGGATCATTATTAGTGATGCTTTAAATGGCACTAGATTAAAAGTATACTCCAGCTTACAGTATCATAAATTTCAACTATAATAAATCAGAAAGTTTTTTTTAGCAGCAAAAGAGGTGATATTCATTAATTTAAGGTTTTTAGTTTTTCTTTAGTCTTAACAGTTTTCCCCCAGACTTATGTCACATAGATCATTTTACAGCCTTTCCTTGTCTTTACATTATTGCTTACACTGTGTAAAAAACTACACTAACAGCTTTTAATAAACTTAGCAATGTCCAAAAATATTTTAGAACAAGGACAATGTATCGCTGTCATATCAGATTTTTGTAAACAATCTTAGTTGGGTAAAGAATGTAGCCTTAACACAGAATTCTTTATTTTGTCCAAAACAGCACAATAAAAATATCCTCAACAATACATAATCCTACATATAAAATATAGAATATCTCCAATATTTATATGGTATCACACCAGTATATGCAAGAGAAAGTATTATTGATGGGGCAAGAGTAAAAATGATTTAGGCAGTGACCTAATTAGTCAGGCAGTAACATTCAAAAACCAGGTATATAACAATTTTAGTCAGAAAAGCAGGATTAAAGAATCTATGAAGCTGGGATTTACATACTACATTCTCCATTCCTGGTCATTTCATGCATAGCTTGACAATTCTCAATCATGTTCTTTGTCTTCTTTTATAGAAGACAGATTATTTGAATGAGTGGTACTATAAGGGTACAGAAGGAATGCCTACCCCAATATAAAATTTTCATGAAAAATAAGAAATGACAAAGCTTAAAAATAAAAGTACACTGGATTTCAGAAGTATTTACTCTAACAATTTTTAAGAAAGCTTACCATAAATACTTCCCAAAATAATAACAGGCTTTATAAAATATTGTACAATGTCCTGTGTATAAGAGTAAACATCTACTCAGGTCATTTGTCAAATTCTATTTAGTAATTTGTTTCTGGTGTACCTTTTCATCTCAGGAAGGTCAATGTTCATCTGATTTCTTCTTTACCTAATGATCTGTTGTTAGCCTACTTTTAACAATGGAGGAAGAAACTGATAATGTTTTAAGTCAACTGGTTTCAACATCATGTTACTGTGCACTAATCGAGGCTTAATCTCTCAGACATGAAAAATAAAACATCAGTTGCAGGGTTTACAAAGTAAAAAGGGAAATTCTTTCTAAATCTTTTTTTTGTTTAGAAAATTAAATTAAATGTACAAGACGAAGCACAGGCACTTTCCAAAAACCTAAAATGAAGCCAAACCACAAAATTACCCAATAGTTATAGAAGAAAGCTCTGATTTGGGGGGGTCATCTCTGGTTGCCTCGGCACAAGCACTGGTCTTTGGCTGCTCTGGCATTTCTTCCTCCTTTTCTGCCAGCCCCCCAAGAGACCCCAAGGGAAAAGTGCTTTCACAATTCTGGGTCGAGGAGACCTGTGAAATTACAGGCATTTGAACAGAGGAGTTGTTTTCAAAACTGTGTTCTCCAAGATCGTACTGAACAAGGGTCTCTTCTTGCTCCTGGTTTAAGTAGTCCGGTACTAGGAAATCACTAAATAAGAGGCAAAGGATAAAACAGGGAGTTAATTTTCAAACCAGTAATAAGAAATACGCAATAATCTGATTTGTAAAACGAGATTGGGAATTTTCATTTCTCTAATTCCTGAATGAAGATTAAACTCAGGAATTTTCAACTTTTAAACTTTCCAAAATATGAACCAAAGCCATCCATTAGAACCAAAGTATATCAACTCTCACTACCGCCAACATAAGATTCACTGTCACCTTGAATACCTAAATATTCTTATTTTATGTAGAAGAGTTGAAGAGTTTCTGTATACAAACTAAATACAATTAGTATGCTCATTTAAGCAAAGATAATTTGAATTTGATAATTTTCTTGGATTATATACTCTAATTAAAAGGTATACAAACCTAGTTTTATTACTGTCTGAAAATAGTTAAGAAACTAAATCCTTATGCATAAATGATGTTATACAAAATCTACATAGAGAAGTGTAAAAAATTAATTTATGTGTGTCCTGCTATTAGATTTGGTACATAAAAATAGTAATAAATTTCCTTTGACTCAATTTAAAAATGAATGCCATGAGATTAGTTACACGTTAGTCCTCAGAAAGTATTTAATTTACTTGTATAAAAAGTATTTAATATTCTTTTGATACAATAATTATTTAATTACTAAAAGTAGTAAAATATACCAAAACTTTAATAATAGTGGATATTATTCCTAACTGGAGAGATCAAAAAAGATGTTTAATTTCTTATATTTAATACCTTCTTATATTTACTAAAATTTCTACTACAAGTATTTTTGTAGTTAAAACAATTTATGAAATGTCTTCAATGCTTTATTTAAATTTTTATTTCTTCATTATATTAGGAATGGCAACAACTAATACACTTCATAAGGTTATTTTATAATTTGATTGCCCAGTATCAATAAAAAAAACTAAAATCTGCTCATCTGCAAAGCAGTTTAAGACATTTAATATTTTATAAAAAGTCTTCAAGTGTTAAACAAGAGGACTGGGGAATAGAGGGCTCTGTATAGGGAGGATCCAGACGATGGGAATGGTTAACTGGGACACTGTTCTCATCCTGAACAATATTTAATATGATATGTATAATCTAAATTTAGTGATATGACAAGATGTTCAGTTAGAAGTGATTAAACAAAATACATGTCTGATTTGAAGAGAAAAACAAAATCTATGCTATATTGGGAATTTTAAAAATAAGGCTAAAAGATAAAAGTGGTTTAAAATTTACGATTTCATTTTATAAGAAATTAAAAATTCCTACAAATGTATTAAAAATAGACAATAGACTTTCATACCTAGAGGAAATCTTAGAAATCACCTCTAAAGCTTATATTTTCTCCTCTTACTTTCATGATTCTTCATCTGTAAAGTGACATATTCAATCATAATAGCAGTGAGTGGCAGAGCCAGAACTACAACCTGATTTCTTTGGATGCACTATAAATCAGAAAGGTAACTATTTTAAATTATTAATATTGAAAGCATGAAGCCTTAAGCTGAAAACAAAAAAACTTCACTTGATCTAAATAATCATATCCATTGTAATTGCTATTGCAATTTATTATTGTATATTCCTTTATATAAAATTTTAAAAAAGAGAAGTGGTCAAGAATTTTATTAACATCCAAAGAATCTGAAGTAATCCAATATCACTAAGTATCATCTAACATGATAAATTTTCCAAAAAGTCTATTTAAGATCCACTACAGAATTATTTTAACTTTATATTATTAAAAACAGGCAAATCAAAAAAACAAACAAAAAAACCCCTAATAATAGGATAGTAGTCTAGTCCTGCAGGAAAATATTTCTAATTCTAACTATAATAATATTTTAAATTGTGTATACTTAGAAGATTCAGCAAAATTTTATTAGATCTGGAGATCAGAGTATGGACAGTGGGAATTTAAAAAGAATGTGACTGATTATCTGGCAACCTGCTAAAAACACAGCAGGCTGCCCTAAATGCAGGAAAAGAGAGTTTAGAAAGCAGTTTTCCTGGTTTGGTTTTCGTTGTGCACCTCACCTGCTCTGGAAGTAGTTTGCTAGCTCTGACGCTTCATGGTTCAGACTCCTCAGGTGCACGATTAAATTTCCAGAGTTGGTGAACATGGCGCCACATGTTTTGCACTCGTAAATCCGAGGCTTGCGGATAATGTGCCGGGAAACCCTCATGTGGTGTTTATATTCCCCGAAGGAAGTGAAAGTGGCACTACATATCTGGCACCGGAAACAGCGTTTACCTTCATGCTTTAGGCGATGCATCTTTAGCGAGTAAGCCCTGGTGAACTTTTTCCCACAGCGGTCACACTGAAATGGTTTAATTCCTATAAAATAAAGCAAAAGAAAATATTATCTAAAAACAAAATAAACTAAAAGATTATAAACCGCACAAATTTCTGAACTATCTTTTTGTAACAATAGGTAATTCGAAAAGACAAAAATCACCACCAAAAATGAATTCCAATTCATTATCTGGAAAGGGTATAGAACACTAAAGCACTAGCGCTTAAAAAAAAAAAGAAAAAAAAAAAAGAAAAAAAAAAGCAGGTACGATAAATAGGTAGTATGTACTCAGTTGATTTTTGAATATGCTTCTAAATTATCTATTTTACATACTTCAAAACACAATTTAATGACTATTTGAACAGAACCCAAATGCCCATATCTCATTTATTTCATTTTATTAAAGAGGCTTATATTGCAAAGATGTGAAAACCATTAGTACCTTCTCTTCCCTATCTCAGAGAAAAATGAGAAGATAAAAAAAGAAAAATTCTAACATCTCTGAAAATAATTAATGATCATGAGAGAATTATCATTTGATGACTTGGATTTGGGGGCATTTTAATGTAATAGTGATAGAAAAAATATGGAGAAATTAATATGTGAATTATAAATTATATTAACGGCCATCTCTAATTAATTATCACAGTTTTGGCAAAAAATGTTTAAAAACTTCAAATTATAATCTGTTGATTTAACAAAACCATAGGGGATTGGTGTTAGTCACAGAGACTATTAGACCTACTGAAAGAAGAGGAAAGTGAGATAACAGGATGAAAATGGTTGCAAAGATTTCTTATTTATCAGAGTTCATTGTTTTACCCTCAAGATTTCTGTTACCTTTATGTGATCACTGAACTTAAGTTTCATCATTTATCCAAAATCTTTCATACGAAAAACAAAAACAGAAACAAAAAAATACAAAGCTAACTAGCTAGGACACAGAGAAATTCAAAATTGCAGAATTATAATTAAATTATTATCAAATTTTCTTTTTAAAAAAACTTTTTTGGAAATCATTTTACACTTGCAGAGAAGTTATAAGAATGGTACAAACACTAAAATATACCCTTTTTACCCCAGTTGCTTTATCATGTGTTCTACACCTCATACACACACATACATATGTATATTTGTGTGTGTATCTTTTTCATTTACATATTCTACACACATATTACTCTAGGTTTTAATCAGAATACTTAAGCCTATGGAAAAACGTATGGAGTAAATAGCTTTCTGATACCACGCCATTTCGGCAATAGACCAAGGCTTATCTGTTCTCATGACTTCCCAGAGAGATATATAAATGCTTTTAACTCAAAGCTACCTCTTTTCTATTTTTAACTGGGATTCCAAAATAAAATGGTTTAGAGTACTCATTTCTACCATAATAGGGAAAATGACATTACCTGAGTGGATGAGCATGTGCTGTTTTAGGTTCTGAATACGGGTGAATCGCACCCCACAAGTTGGACACTGAAAAGGTCTATCTGGACCATTTGGGCTTGGCCGTTCTGTACTGCTGGCAGAAGGAGCAATGTAGAGTTGGTAGGGATACTGAACATTTTCCAATCTAAAAAACAGACCGAACAAGGCAACCAGGTTCTGATTTTAAGTTGAATGAACATTTCTGTACAACTTTAAATGAACAAAAAAATACTTAAGACTTTCTGAGACAGTTTAATTGGCAGATGATAAGTTTAATTTACAGCAATAACAAAAATGTTGTCCAGAATGTCAAGCATCTTAAGTTAAGCAAGGATGTATGGCTATAGAATATGTCACAAATGATTTTACTTTAGGTATCCTTAATCTTTCTAGTCCTTTCCTTCTTACTACTGCTTTAGTTTCAGTCTTCATCAATACAAGGCTGAATTAATTACTTCCTCTTTAGCTCCACAGCCCTCTAATCCATCTTTCTCATTGTTTCACAGTGATCTAATTCAATCAGTCCCCTGCTTAAATTCCTGCAATGACTCACCATTAATCTTCAGAATAAGTCTAAACCTCTTCGCAAGGCACTACCTATGATTTGGGTTCTGTGTACTTTTCTAGCCTCATGTTTTCTCATACTCCTCAAAGACCCTACACCAAGCAGTTCCTCCTAATAGTTCTCTCAATGCTGTGCTTTTGTAAATTTAACTTTCTCTACTAGCCTACCTTCCTTGCCGAGGTAATGTCCATTTGATGAAATGTAGCAAACTCACCTCCTCCTCCTGGTAGCCTTCTTTGATTTATCTGTGGCTTATGTAGGTACCCTTTTACGTAGAGTAATTTCACCCTCTGCAGATCACTCATGATTATCTGTTTACTTGTCTGTCTTCACCTCTTTCCCTCCACCCACAATGGTTTGATTTCTTTAAGGACAAGGACTGCATATTTCACCTCTAATATCTCTACCCCTTAGCAAAGTATCTGGTATAGAACAGATGACCTAATTAATGTTTGAAATTAAGAAGCCTCGACACATTTTCATTTGTTTACACTTTCAGTAATTTATTCAAATGACTCTAGTGTATAACCTGCTCTAGGCAGGTTTAGCTATTCAAGAGTAGACTTTGAGTTCTCTGAATCCTTAAAATTTTTAACTAACAGTTTTGAAGTCTGTCCTAGACTTAGTACGGAGTTAATTCAGTGGAGTCTATATTCGGTAGTCTGAGACAAAATACTCAAGAAAATTTTCAGAACAGAGAATTAAAAAAGAATAATCCTGTAGTGACTGGTGCTGCTTTATGTTAGACTGGTGGTTGGGAAAGGTTTCCTTGAGAACTGACATTTAGACTGTTACCTACCTGAAGGTCAAGAAGGAGCCAATAACGTAAAAAGCAGGGGAGAAAGCACTTCAGGGAGAGTAAAGGCCTTAAGTGGCAGAAAGGTCCAAAAGGAGAATTAAATATGGAATATTTTATGAACAAAAAGGAGATCTATATTGCTAAAATATAGTATGCAAGGCACAGAATGGTCTGAAGAGAGTGAGGGAGAAGTCATATCATGTAGGGCTTTAAAAGGCATACCAAGGAGTTTATATTTACATATGAATGTATGAAAAACTTTTAAGAATTTACTGCTTAGAATAGCAATATAACTTGACAATGGAGAGAAAAAGATGATTCTAGCCGGTACACGAAGAATGACTGGAATAGGAGAAGAACAAAATCAGAGGGCAGTTGAAGGCTATTGGAGTAGTCTAGGCAAAAGATGGTGGTGACTTGGGTGGTTGTAGTGGAGGCAGAGGAAAGGTAGACTGATATGGGAGATAGAGCTGACAGGACTTGCTTAAGGATTAAATATGGGGCAGGGCAAAAGAGAGTGATGAGGGAAAAGAAGGATCAAGTATTAACACCCAGAGATATTGCTTGAGAAAATTAGGGGGATGATGAAGCTGTTGACTGAGATGGGAAAACTGAATGAGCAGGCTTTGAAAGGGAGTTAGAAGTCTAGATTTCTGTCTTGGCCATCTTAAGTCTGAAATGCCCCTTACATACTTATTTGAAAATATTAAGTGGAGAGGGTCAATCCAAAGATAATAATTTTGGAATTATGGTTATATACATGATGGTTTGGGAAACATTTTCTGTAGGTTAGACAGTATTTTTGGCTTTGCACACCAACATGATGTTTCAATCACTCAACACTGCCACCCATAGACAGTATGTGAATGAATATGGCTGTATTCCAATAAACTTGATTTACAAATAAAGGTTGCTGGGCTGGAATTGGTCTGTGGTCCACAGTTTGCTAACTCTTATTATAGATACTAAAGAGCTAGAACTAGGCAGTTTTGGAAATCCCAATTTACCCTTGTGTAAGCGGTCTGATTTATGATGTGATGATGCTACCTTAATTTTGAAAAATACACCAGTTGAGGTCTCAATAACCTTCTTATATGATTCCAAGGTAAAATGCTTAAATTTAAGAGTTGCAAGAATAGCCCTTACAAGAAAATGATATACTATGTTAGTACTAACCGATCATCATCATCTGCATGAGCATTAGTGCTAGAAGTGCTCTGAAGTGTAGGTAACCCTTCAGTGACGCCTTCATCTACTGAGCCTGCAAATAAAAGAGAACAACTGTCAATACTTTTGTGTAAATAAGCCAAGGTATTAATTGTAAGCTGTACCTCCAAGCCTCTAAACACAGACTAATGTATAAATATATTCTGATTAATCAAAAATAAATATTTTATAATATTTTACTTTAATTAAACATTTATGTGATTTAAAAAGAAGTCATAAATAAGACAACAATAGCCTTATATTACTACTTAAATTCTTTCAGGAATGTTTATTTGATATAAACTATAGAAACAAGTGGAGTAATACAAATGTAAACTAAATGAAAATTTATACACAATTAAATGTTATAACCACTTAAGGAATTACTCAGTTTTTATTTTTTAAAATTTATTTTTGGCATAATCAAGATGCAAATCTGCAAGAGGGCTAGGCGGTGGCCATACTTCTCAGGGAGGTGTTTCTCCCTTTTTCTTTTTTATCTTCTATTCTGCCCACTGTACAGTCTCCTGGAGTCTGGAGGAAGCAGTGCAGGTTTAGTTGTACCAGTATAGAACTTCGGGGTCTTTCACAACTTTTACATCCTCTAGGTCTTAACTTCTTTTCCCCTCAGAGTTAAACCAAAACCCACTGTGTTTTGACAAATGTCTTAGACAAAGACTGGTTTTAGTGCTCTGTTATCTGCTTATCTCTCTAGGACAGAATATCTGCCTAAAATTAACCTGACAGTACCCTGAGCATATTTTCAAATACTTTTAAGGTGCCTTTTAAAAAGATCCAAACAAACTCATCTGTTATCATCAAGTGCTAAACTTTGCCAATGTCTTAACCATGTTCAAATGTGAGCAGCTGAAGCTGTGTGGTTTGTTAACAGCAAGCTTTTAATTGAAATATTTTAATGTAAGCTAAAATGTACTAATTGTAACAGTTTGTACAACACTGTATATGGGAAGATTTAATAAGTATTACCTGTTAATAGACAGAGAGGATAAAATTTCCTTCTTATGAAAACTGAGAATCTAATACTTCAGTTTTCCCTTTGGACCACTTCAATTAGCTAACATTGTTAGGAAATGAATACATTTTCCACTTAAGTAAAAATTTCCAAAAAAAAAAAGAACTTAATCCCTTTTAAGGCATCCAGACTTACTTTATGAATTCATTTGTACTAGAAAATTTGTGACAGGGTTACATTTTGTCTTGACTTCTTAAATAAAATACTAAATATAATTTTTTGTTGTTGATGACTCATGAAAATCATCAAGAACGCCAATTATTACACTATGATAGAGGTTTTTGAAAGGAGACAAGACTGTATGTATTTACATTCATCCTCAACTGCACCCCCATTCTTCCTGACCACCTCTCCCCCCACCATCTCACCCTTACTGGTGTGAGCTTAGCATTTCTATGCATGCCTTTTCTTTTTCTCTCTCCCTTACTGTCAAAGACATTTATGCTTTTCCTCTATGCCTACTTATACAACTTATTCTCAATCCTTCCGATTTGTTTTTTAATTCAGATGTGGGCTGGGAGGCCAGATAATGCTGCATTTTGTTTAAGAAAAAACTGTTCATTTGTCAATTTCCCATGCTCATTTTTTTCCTTAAAATACGACTAACATTTCAATCTATCCTAGGATAAAAACTAAAAAAATCCCAATATCTGGACCTGATCACCATGGACACACAAATAAATCTGTTTTATAGCGATATTCTGCAGTTATTCAGAATTACATGCAGTGGTAAAGCTTATAGGTATAGATATGAAAAAAGGCCTGGCATTGTGATTACGGCAGTACAGGAAAATTGATCCTAATCATCAGGCAAGCTATACTACTTCTAGGAGGGGGTAGGTCTTAGTGAGGTGAAAATAAAAAACCTCTGCTTTGGATGGACTCTAGTACTGTCAAGATTTGCTTTAAAAAGCTGGTCAGCAAGAACTAAAATGAAGTGCTAGAACTATTTTTACATTCTGAAATATCATCTAAAAGCTTGGCCTCTAGATTCCTAATTTGATGGATAGTGAGCATGGAAAGTAAAACAAAGGGCATTCTCCTCTTGCCCATGGCTAAAAAATTCACCAAAAGCTAAAAATAAAAACCACTCTAAGCTAAGTTAAAACAAAATACTTTTAGAATTCTATCCATACTGTGAACATTATAACATAGTATAATAAGACCTATGCAACTATTGACAAAAATAAACCTTGCAGACTCTTTTTTCCTGAGATGATGGTTTTTACCAATGATAACACAAGTAACTATATAAACTGGAATTTTATGAAGTGGTTTAATGCTGATATACAAGCAATAATACTATACCTGAGGTGATAGTCATATTTCTTAAAATTACTGAAATCAAGTTTCCTTTCTACACTATAGGGATTCTGCTCTCAGTGGTAAATCAGGGCTAAGGGTTCTGAACAGAGTCCTCTCACCTTAGGAAACAGTAAAGCAGTTGTACAGAAACAATAGGCTTTACATAATAAGGGCTATCTTATCAAGATGCTACTCTCTTCCACCAAAAAAGAGTGCTGTCTGATAGCTGTTTTATCAAACTGACTCGTTTTCTGTTAACCAGTTTTAGTTGAGATGGTTGGAAAAACATCTGGTGGTAAAAAATAAAAGTGGCCCTCCACTACTGAGCATTTACCATGTGCCAATTACTGTTCTAAATGTTTTAAATACAGCATCTCATTTCATAACCAAGAGAAAAGCAGACCCTAATATTTGGGAACTGGGCTAATGACACTTAGGAGTGAGCCTGGTATTCACAGTTAGACCCTGGTATTTTTCCGTTGGACATAAAACAAATCTCACAGGACACCAACAACAGACCAGGTCACACTGGTCTGACAAAATACATAATTTTGTTTAGGCACAGACCAGAACAAGGTCATTGTGCAATCACAAAAATACCAAATATCCCCCTCTATAGCTAAAAGTCACTGCTTTAGGTTCACTTTGGTCTGCATTTCTAGGCATTTGTTAAGATACCCAGAATTATTACTGCTTTGACATCACCAGTCCTGAAAAAAACACTCCCCTGAATCCTCCCTAAAAATTACCTAACACAAACCCAAATTCTCTAAGTCTCTTCTAACATTTTCTTACTAAGAAGCCCTAAAGATTGCATGGTATGTGATCTCTCATGTTGCAAACGAGCAATGAACTCAACTTGTTTAATTATAGGTGTGCTCCTGGTAGACTTTGGTAACAGGGCACTGGGAGAAATTAACTCACAGAAATTCAGGTGAAGTTCTCTTTGTCTTACACCGGGAACCTCAGCAACACATTTAAAATTCCTTTTGAGGTGCAACCTGCCCTTGGCTGGGAGGTAAATTCATGCTGAATCGAGCTGAAATATTTCACTGAAGCCCCCAAAAAGGTCTTTTAGGAATATCCTGGTTATCCAATCAAATGCTATTGTTCCCTGATGAAATATTTTCTAGATTTCTAACACCTGCTCCTATGATCTGTCTAGTGTGTTGACACTTATCTACAAGAGGAATAGACTATAATGAGAGGACAGACATAGGCTCAATTAGTCCAAATGAACTGGCATTGGAACTGAGTTCAGGAGATCTCTGGCAAAAACATGTCAAAATTCTGCAAGGTATGACATAAACCCTGAAAATATGGAAAGTGGCAGGAGACCACATATTGCATAACAGCACTTATATGAAATATCCAGAATAAACAAATCTATAGAGACAGTATATTAGCAGTTGCCTAGAGCTGGAAGTAGGATAGGAGAAAGTCACTGCTAAAGGGTACACATTTCTTTCTAGGGTGATGAAAATATTATAAATTTAGATTGTGGGGATGGCTGCAGAACTCTGTGAATATTCTAAAAACCACTATCGGATATACATTAAATGAGTGAACTTTATGGTACACAAGCTTTATTTCATTGAAGATGTTTAAAAAACACCTTATAAGGACTTCTTCAATTCTTTCAGTGTGTCCTGAGAACTGCTTTACTTATTTAGTTTCAAATGTCCAAATCAGGTTTCTTCTGGTCCCTGATCAATGACAACTGGCCTTTAGTCAAGCCCTGGAAATAAAGTTACACAAGCATTATTCTTATGAACGACTGTAGTTCTCATGAGTTGTTTCAATCTAAAAATTGTACCTCTTCCAGGCCAAACATCTGCTACACGTTTTCTCACTGTAACACTATCTCAGTTATACTTATCTTTCAACTGGCTCAGTTTCACCAAGGATATCTTGGAGTTGCAAGTGGCCTTTCTGGGGGGAGTTTCTGCCATTAGCAATAATGTTCTTTTGGGATACATCTGCACTGTACCAATACTGGAGTACAGATATTAAGAGATACTGCTGTGGATGTTTCTAATATATGCTCTTCCTATTAATGACACAACCTTGTTAAGATGAGGATAGAAACCAAGCACTGAGGTACATCTTTAAACACCTCCAACGAAGCTGAGTTTATTATTTAATTTTAGAATGGACTGAGGCTTTCTCATGCTAAAGAACTATCCTGTAATGGAAGGAAAAAAGATACTAGATTCTGTATTCCTGAGTAGGGAAATCCCAATTTATTTCTCCAGTAGCAGGACCACACACTACACCGATATTGTTGTTAAAGAACTCCATAAGCTTTATCTTTTAATCAGACTTTTCACTGTACTTATTCATAAAATTCAGGAAGAATAGAGAAAACAAATGGAATTCTGAAACTGTAATTACCAAAGCACTTAAACACTTTCCAACTTTCAAGTATGGCCAAGCCCCAAGTACTGCTAAAAGCCTTGATGGCAATAAGATAAACCCTCTACGGGACCTGTAAGTTAATTCCTTATGAGGTAATAGGCTGTCTTTTACAAAAGTGGGAATTGTAGCTTAAGTCTTAGGTTTTGCCCTAATACCATCTGATATGATTAAACACTTCAAGAGATTTATATATCGTCTCCAGCTTTATCACAAACAGGTTATGAGCCGCATTCACTAAAGCAGGTTCTGAATCATTTATAATGTATAGCAGGGGTTCCCAACCCTTGGGCTGAGGCCTAATACTGGTCTGTGCAGGCAAGAGATGTTTCATCTGTATTTGCAGCTGTTCCCCCAGCACATCACCGCCTCAGCTCCTTAGATCATTAGGCATTAGATTCTCATAGGAGCAAAGGTCCCTAGTGCCAAAAATGTTGGGGACCACTAATCTAGAGTTTTGGTCTTCTGGAAAAGATGCCACCAGAGAATTTGTCACTGAGTATCAATAAAAAGTGATCAGATTTTAACCGACTCAGCGGTAAAGGTGTTGTTCACTGGCTTCACGTTTCCCAACTTAAAAGATATTGTATGTTCCTTCCTTCTGTGGGATTTTCCTAAAGATATTGACTTCAAAAGGCGAGAGCTCCACACAAGATGAAATTAATTTTCTTATTCTTCAGTACTCTTTTCTGACCCCTTATGACTAATCACTATTAATCTTGACTATTATAACCACTATCTCTCATCTTCATCCTATTGTTTTTTGACTCCCTAAGATCTCCTTCTGCCACTTAATGGAAAACAAAACTCTTCTATATTTTCTTCAGGTCCTATTCTGAATTTAAAAGATTGCTGATCTATTATCCACCAACTGACCCATTAACAAAACTTTAATAACTGTTTCTTTAAAACACTTCAGAAGGTAGATTCCCTTTCACAGGCCCCTTTTATCACATCACTTTCTAGCCCTCAGCCTTGTTTAAAAAAAGGGGGGGGGGTGGCCTTGACCTCACATCAGCAAAATGCTTTTGCTGAAGTCATTGCAATCCTAGCAGCAAGGCACAGTCAATCAGAAAAATGCTAATACTGGGGCTATCCTAATTATGATAGTTTGTTCTCTTCAGAGACAACCTCAGACTGGTTTACAGAAACTGCTTACAATTCCATTAAAGGCTCATTCCTATTGTAATGAGTAATACTTATATTTCTAATACTCCTATTACTAGGATACTACTTATGTGCAGAGGAGTTATACACTCCCGCTGCACACTGACTTATCCTGTGTATTTGGAGTTACTGTTAGGGATTTTTAGATATTAAAACCACCACCCACCCCAACTTGTTCAACTACAGGTGTGTTCCTAGTGTTCTCTGGCTGACATACTTAACAGGTATTACCATCCTTGCTTTAAAGTTACAGAAAATCAGTAAGGTTAAGTGACTTGCTCAAGTCACATATCTGTTAAGTGGCAGAAACCAGTAGCAGAATCTAGATCTGTCTGACTCTAAGTCCTGAAATTTTAATCATTATGCTATATAGCATATAAGATCAGTGTTGAGATTTCCACCATTATTTTAATTGCTCACCTCAACAAATTTATCTATTCACTACCATTACTGAGAAAACTGTCAAATTATATCTTAGTATCTTCATCGACCGTCACAATGATCACTTTTCCTTTAATAACAGATTTTAGAGTCTATGGAAAAAAAACAAATTCCTTTGTTAACATAGTAAACTATGGATTATCTAGAATTAGTTATATTTGTTATTGGTGCATACAATAACTGAATACTTCAAGATAAATAATGAAGCCATTTCATGAAGTCCTTCTCATTTATAAATTTTTTCTTAAACTATATCAGATACTGTCACATTTTCAAGTAGCAAAACCTAACCTGAACTTAGCAGTTTCTTTTCTCTTTTAAGTTTGCTGTTATTTATTACCCTAAATTGAGGGTGTTAGATTTTACAACCTTTTGCTGGGCAACTGGTAATAAAGGGAACTTAAAAAATAGGTAATGTTCTATTTGAATTAATTTCATGGATAATCAAATTATTATTTTAGAATATCCTATATTAAATATTATGTCTCAGTCTCTAAACTGACAAACTACCTCTTAGATATCTTCTTTAATAAATCAGTAAGTAAAATTAGGTACTCTTATGAAGTATTCCTATGTAGTATGAAAGAAAGTACCATATACATCTTCCCTTTCTCCCTTCCGCATTTTTTGGCTGCCTGTCATATACTAGGAACTTAATTTTTCTGTAAGGCTTTGTTTTAGTGTACAAATTTAGAGTTAATATAGGTTAGTTGAGAGTGATTAATACATTTGCTATGAAGGCAAGGAAGAAAACCTCACCTGGATAATTTGATTACACGATATTCAGCTCAGAGTTGTTCACATGTCTGCTTTAAAACAGAACCCACATTTATAACAGAATATATTAGAAATTATGCTTATACAACTTAAGAATTTATTCTACTTATGTTCCTAACTTCTCTATTCATGTTAATCTAGTACAGGCAAAATCTGAGCTGATTAATATCCTTGAGGATGGTAAAATAAGACTATTTCACATGTCTAGTTAGCAAGATATTCAGTTAGATTAATATTTAGTTTCTAAGTTCTCAGATAAATGATTAAAATAGTAATTATTCATTAAACAGCTCATTATTCAGAAGAAATGAAGCTGTTTTCAGGATTAAAGACTCTAGTAACTTAACAAAAACTTAGGTCACATCAACAAATAGTTATGATCTCCTGCCATTAAATATCTTATTAAATGTGTGTTCACTTGAATTCTTCAAATGTATCTTGACCAAAATTTAGGAATATGATTTTTAATCAGCATTGTGGACTGAACTGTATCCCTTCCAAAGACATATTCCAGTTTTAACCCCTGGTATCTGTGAATTTGACATTACTTGAAAATAGGGTCTTTGGAGATGTAATCAAATTAGATGAGCTCATACCGGAGTGGGGTGGTACTCAATCCAATGACTGGTGTCTTGATAAAGGGAGGGAGATTTGGATCTGACGCTAAGGGAATGCCACATGAAGACAGAGGTAGAAATCAGAGGCATGCAGCTACAAGTTATGAAGTGTCAGTAACTGCCAGAGATAGGAAGAGGCAAGGAAGAATCAATCATTCCCTTGTAGCCTTCAAAGGGAGCATGGCCCTGCTAACACCTTAAATTCAGCCTTGGCTCCCTGAATAATGAAAGAATGAATTTTTACTGTTTAAATTACCCAGATTATGGTACTCTGTTGTGGCAGCACTAGGTAACTCATATAGTGAGTCAAAATTCAAGAAAGTAAACGAAGTTACTATGGACTTCATGGTTCTTCAATCTTTTGGAGAAATCCTCTTTATTATCCTGTGTTAGTTTTTCTTTACTCTCTGAATATAAATATTCATCAAGGATCAGTCATTTGGTTTTGGCACATATGTGCATATATATATACGCACAGATATATTTATAAATATATTAATATAACCCCCCACCCCTATCGCGTTTAGATTCAATCTGTCAGTGCTAAATCTCCCAAAAGACCCAAATTGGTAATCTTCCGTCATGATCTCACAAATCTGGCCCTTTTAAGTACTCTGTGGCATAATATTGCTTGGTTAGCAGCCAAGCATAAATCACATAAATTTGATCTTTTTGATTTACTCTTAAAATTGGGTTCCCACTTCTTTCTGATTTTCATATTGTAGTTATTGCATTTAATAGGCTCCTTTATATGATTGCCATTATTTTTGTACCATTAAGAAAAACTGTAAAAGACTTAATATAAGACACATCTGAATTCAGATATGAAAAATTGTGACTGAGAATCACTAACTATAATGTTAACAATATTTTCCTAGTCATCGGGTACTCTGACCCCTCCTATTCTCTTAATCTATATATTCAAATATCATCAGGTAGTAATGATTCTTCCTCTACAAAATTTTTTAATATCCATTTTCTTTATAGTTTTACTCTAAGCATCTTCATTCATACAAAGACAACTTAGTAACTGGTTTCTGAAACTGTCTTTGTCCAGCAAAATCCCCTGCATATCAATACAAAATTACTTTCCTAAAATATCTGTAAATGTTTTTCATTTTATTCCCTTATCAACACTAGGATTGGATCTGAGTTTAGTTGGACTAGCTGTGGCAGACACTGCTAGCTGCACACAATATCCATTCTCCTCTATATCTGTTTGAAGCAGTTATACAACCAACTAATATACATTTCTTCCCAGACTCCCTTGCAGCTAGAAAAACCATATGACACGATCTTGCAGATTTTTAGGGATTTCTGGGAACATCTGTGCTTTCCTGATATAAACACTACCCCTCCTTTTCTAGAATGTGAGGCTAAAAGATGAAGCAAACATTTTGTAACCATGAAGCAATAAGCATTCAAATAAAACTGACAAAGGATGGTAGATTATAAATATACAAGGGGCCTAGGTCACTGATTACATTGTAGGGCCACTGTACCAGTCTTGGACTTCCTATTTCTGAATGTTTTATGTGATAAAAATAAAATCTTGTTTGGTTTAAGCCACTCTGAAGGAATTCTGTTACATGCAGTTTAATGCAATCCTAACTGAAACTCATGTTCAAGACTCTTCACAACATGTTCTCAACCACTCATTTTGTCTTATCTTCCATTATTTTCCATACTGGAGAACTTCCATGCTTCATTCACACCTTTCTGCATTAAATTCATTGCTTACCAAACATGCAATGCTCTTACAAACCTCTGTGCTTTTACACATTTTCGAAGAAATATCATTCCCTCACCTGGGCAAATTCTTTCTTATTGAGATCCAGCTCAAATATATAGTATTAAGGTGCTCTTTCCCTTATGGAGTCATAATACTTTGTGCGTATCTCTAGCCTAGCATTAACCATTGATTTATACATCTGCTTCCTCAATTATACTATTAATTCCTCAGATACAGCAACTAGCTCTTTTTTATCACATATACTCAATGCTTGGCACATGCTAAGTTTCCAATCAATATTTTAATATAGAATAAAACACTAACTGGATTTTTTTAAACTGGTATTTTTTGCATTGAAAATAATTCACAATTCATTCATCTATATTTATATCTGCCTTTGTCTAATCAGATACTGTTCAACTATTTTCTTTCTTCCCCAATGCATAACTTGTGAAAAAAATTTATAGTATTAGTAGCACATAAAAAAAAATCCAGTTATCATGTTTTATTCTTCCTAATATTTCCTATAGGACCCAGCATAAAACTTTTTATCTAGTAAGCACTTAAAAATGCTTGAATTGACTTTATAACATCATGAAAAACACAGAAGACATTATACCTATAGAGGAAGATTGTGGACTAATCAGAAGGTCCTCTTGGACTTGTTCACTTCCTGGCACTGTCTGCTGATCACTCAGTGAACTCTGAGATGCACTGACAGGCTGGGATACTTCCTCATGGACCTCCTCATCACTTAACCTTTCTACTTTGACTTGGACATCTTCTTCAGTACCCAAAGGCAAAGTAGTTTTTGTGCTCTCACAAGTCACAAAATCAGCCATTCTTCTACCTGTCTCAGATGGGCCAGGTAATTCTAAGGTTCGGGTATTTTCTGCCTGCTTAACCTTATCAGGCTGAATCCTTCGATCAATTCCAAAAGGAAAAGTCCAGGGAAAAGCTAAAGAAGAGTCAACTGGTTGATTTCTATTTTCTGAGAAGGAAGCTGAAGAATTCAATACCTGGGGAGAACTTGTTTGTGTGCTACCCTTTACAGGACTTTCAGGAGACATAACAATGTAGCTTTTGCGCTTTCTCCGGGATTCGCGGCAGACAGGAATGGTTCTTTCTACCACACTGCACTCTGAAGACACTGGAGAAATGCTTCCATCTCGAGAAGTAAAATTGCAGTTAGAGTTATTTTCTTGTCCAGCATCTAGACCCTTTTCTGGTTGACTATTAGGTGTATTCCATAAAATGCTTGATTTCATGAACTCTGAGCAGGTGCTAGCAACACTAAACATTTGCATATAGCTGGCTGCAGCTAAAACATCAATGATATTTTCTGTGTTAATTGACAGAGTGGCTGTGTAAGCATATTCTAAAAGGGGTATAAAACCAGTCACTGTAACATGATGCAAATCCAACACATTTTTGTTCTCATCCTCTGCTTGGCCTACAAGTTTGGTGCGAAAAAAATCACTGCAAGCTGCTAGTACCACCTTATGTGCCCGGAATATTTTGTCCTGGACACGAATAGTGATATCACAAAAATGTCCATCATTTCGCAGCATATTTAGTTTTCCAAGCATTTCCTGGCTGTGGGAAGAGGAGCTATGAGTAAACGTTTTCACACCCATCTTTTCCTTCTTCTAAAGATGCTCTTCAAGGATGCAAATGAATCAGAAATGACCTAAAAAATACATAAAATAAGCATTAATTGATGGAGCCAAGAATATGCAATGCAGAAAGGAAAGACTCTTCAACAAATGGTGTTGGGAAAACTACACAGCCATATGCAAAAGAATGAAACTAGATTATTATACCATACACAAAAATTCTCTAAATAGATTAAAGATTTGAATGTAGGACCTGAAACAATAAAATACATATGCACTAATAAGCTCATGAACATTGGTCTTAGAGATGTTTTTGTGAATCTAACTCCAAAGGAATGGGAAACAAAAACAAAAATAAATGAACGGGACTACATCAAACTTAAGAACTTCTCCAAAGCAAAACTAAACAAAAAATGGCAACTAACCAAATGAGAGATGTCTGCAAATGATACTCCCAATGAGAATATACACTTCTTTATATAACAAACAAAAAATCTGAATAAAAAGGGGACAGAGGATCTGAAGAGACATTTTTCCAAGGAAGACATAAAGATGAGCAATGCATATTACATCACTAATTACTAGGGAAATTCAATTCAAAACCACAACGAGATACCACCTCACACCTGTCGAGAGTGGCTATTACCAGTATGACAAGACATATTACATGTTGGAGAGAATGTGGTGAAAAGGGAACCCTTACACATTGCTGGTAGGAATGTAAATTGGTGCAGCCACTCTGGGAAACAATATGGAGCTTTCTCAACCAATTAAGAATAGAATTGTAATATGACTCTGCATAAATACCTAGAAGAGGGACTGCAAAAAGTTTGCAAATATTTGTAAAAATATGTGTACCCTTATGTTCACTGTAGTACAATTTACAATAGCCAAGACATGGAAACAACCTGTCTATCTACAGGTGATTAGGTAAAGAAGATGAGGTACATAAATACAATGAAATAGTGCTCAGCCATAAAAAATACTACTATTTGCGGCAATATGAATGGATTCCGAGAGTATTATGCTAACTGAAAAAAGTCAGATGGAAAAGGACAAAAACTAAGATTTCACTCATATGTGGGATATAAAACAAAAAGCAACAAGTGAATGAACAAAACAAGTAAAACAAACTCACAGATACAGAAAACAGATGGTAGTTATTAGATGGGAAGGGAGGTTAGGGGAGGGTGCAGAGGGTAAAGGGGATCAAATATCTATGGTGATGGAAGGAGACTAGACTTTGAGTGGTGAGCAAACAATAAAGTACACAGATACCAAATTATAATGTTGTACTCCTGAAATGTATATAATATTATTAACCAATGTTACCCTAATAAATTGAACAAAAAATAAATAAAACCTCTTCATGGAAAACTTCACATACAAAAACCCAAAACAAAAAAAATTCCCCCTACCTAGTCCACCCAACTGTCCAATCAGTGGAGTCTATGAACTGTTTTAATGAGCTGCATAGTTTTAAATAAGTCTGTAAATGATGACGATTATGTGTCAGGCACTATTTTAAATGCTTAACATTTGATCATTTATTTGATTGTTATGATATCTCTATCAGCGGGAGCATTATTATCCCTGTTTGAAGTAAAAAAGTTAATAAGTGGCTGACCCAGGGTTCAGATTCAAGCAGGCTGGCTCCAGAACCTGTATACTCTTAACCTCAATGCTATTTATTGCCTCTTTTAGGATATAAAGTGAGTAAATATAGATTAAATGGTTAAAAGTTTCAGGTTTTAGAACATGAAAGGCCTGAATTCTCTCAACAATTCCTCCAAGGCTGTTATAAGGACTAAATGAAACAATACATGCAGTAAATACTTTTGCACAGTATTTGGCACTCTAATTTCTCAACAGATAAAAGCAGTTACTGTTGTTTTTATTACTAATACAATAAAACTACCTTTCTGGAAAGAAATTTATTAAAAAACAAATGTTTAGGGATCAATCAACTGATTGGATTTTCCTTAAAAAAAAAAAGACGGCTGGTTTGCTGTTATCAGATTTTACACTTACTTGCTAAAAACATAAAGAACTGACAATGATCAGTTTCTTTCCCTCTAACCTCTTTTTATACCTTCTATGTGAAGTCAGGGAGGTTTATATTAGTCCTTTGACAAAGATAAGAAAACTAATGCTCAGAGAAGTGACTACCAAACGACAAACAATGCTGAGTCTTCTAACTCTTAAATCATAGTACTTTTCCAACGCAAAAAATAAAACTATGTACATCAATTATTTTATCTAAGATAAATAACTTTAAATTATTCCTTAAAATCTGATTTATATCTTTGCTATCCAGATTGCTCTGCTGTGAACAATCTCCACTTTTCTATAGTCCTTTAAGACTGGTTCCACACTAGTCAGTTGTACTGAAATGATGCAAAACAAAGCAAATTTGGGGAAATACTTTTTGTAAATTAGATAAAAAACATACCAAATGCTTCAAAAATATAGCCACCAATTAAAAATTATGTTAAAAATGAATATATACTGGGCCAGGAAACGTTTGGTTCTGAATATCATATGAATGCATAATTACTGACATACAGTAAACACTCAAAGGTGGTAGTTATTATTATACATTAGTAATGTGATCAAAGAAAAATAGACTATCATCCCATCTTTGTGAAATATATGTGTGCGTATTCGTATGCATACGCAGAGCAAGAGAACATGAAATTAACTACAGATTCATGGATTCCCTACCATGATCATTCTGAAACTGTCTATGCAGTAATGTCAGCATGTATATACAGTAGCTTTCCTCATATTTAAGTCGTTGGCTGAAGTATGGGTGTTTATTCTTTTTGCACAATAAACAAACTTTTTCTTAAAACAACAACAACAACATCAACAATAATGACAGCAAACTGCTATGAAACCCTGGGGTTTCAGGTACTTTTAGTTCAAACTCTAAAGCCATACAGTGTAGGTCTACTTTTTCTTTCCCCCTGAAAAGGGTTTCAATAATCTGACTATGATAATTACATTCCATTCTTTCCTAAGGTTTCTCTTCTTTAAAATCTCTAGTCCCTTTGAGTGTACCTTAAAGTTTGATTCAGTTGGAGGGACTTCTTTAAGAAGAAAAAATATGTATCAAAAACAAGAATAAAGAATGGTTAATAACTACATTCCTATCAACAAGTACCTCAAATGGAAAAGAACTAAGTGCTCCAAAGAAAAGATATAGCAGCTGAATGGATAAGAAAACAAGACCCCTATATATGATGCCTACAAGAAACTCATTTCAGATTAAAAGATACACAGACTAAAAAGAAGGGGATGGAAAACGATACTGCCCTGATGGACCTAGAGGTTATTACATTGAATGAAATAAGTCAGATAAAGACAAATATCATGATTTCATGTACACGTGGAATCTAAAGAACAAAATAAACAACCACGAAAACAGAAATAAATGTATAGATACAGAGAATATTTTGAGGGCTACTAGATAGGAGGGGAATTGCGGGGGATAACAAAAAGGGCAAAGGGATTAAGAAGTAAAAATGGATAGTTACAAAATAGACATGAAGATACAGAGTGTAGCATAAGGAAAGTTAATAATGTTGCAATAAATATGTAAGGGAAAAGAGGTATACTAGATTTAGTGGGGTGATCCACTTTGTGAGTTATACAGATCTCTAATCACTATGCTGTACACCTGAAACTAATATATGTATGCCAACTATAACTGAAATAACCTCACTGAATTATACAATGTAAATACGAGCAGCTATTATATTTCAATAAAGCTGGGAAAAAAAATTTTTGATTCATATCCTTGCTATCCAGGTTGCTCTGCTGTGAACAATCTTCACACAATACAATAGGTATGGTAAGATTATAACTGAGCACACTTCAGTACTTTTACCTCCCTGTTCTGGACACAAAATATATAAGACTAATAAATCAGGCATTCTTCAAAAAATTTTATTTTATCTTTTAAGTTTATTGGGGTAACCCTGACATAAATGTCTAAGACTACAAGAGGTGTGCTGCAGTGTTATGTGAAAGCAACAAATGGAATATTTAATTATCAATGTGCAAGGTGGAAGAGGGCAAAGCATAATGAAAGTAAAATTTTGCCAGGTGATGAAGCAAAGTGAGTTCCAGGCTACCACGGGATGACACATGATCTCAGTGAGGGCTCTATTCTGATGTGCTTCCTCATACAATGTGTGTACTGTACCAGCAACTTGTTGTAAACAGGCACTAAAAGATATTCTAAATGTGAACACGCAGAAGGCAATGTCAGTTCAAGCATCAAACAATCCATTATACAAATGTCCCTTCAAATGTTCTATGCAGGTAAATGTATATGTGGAGAAAAGAAAAAAAAAATCCTAAAGATTTCCAGCTGAATCAATGTATAAAGGTCACTGAATGCTGTAATATGAGAAGACGAAATGATCACTCAGGGACTCTTCCCTGTCTAAATCACATGATAGAAACGATAAAAGGAATATTCTGTGCTAAGACAGCCAGGTAAGGTCTCTGAAAGTTATCTTGACCATAACCAGAGCTAAAAATTAAAACATAAACTTGCTTCATGTACTTTCCCCCCAAAATAATCACAACGAACACTAGACATTTAGAATTGGTCTAACCAAACCAAGCATCATTGAAGGTATTTGTTAAGTTCTCTCATATAAGAATGAGATAAAGAGGAAGAAAATAGGAAGGCTATAAAGTTTTGTGTTCATTCGCTGCATCCTGGTAAACTGGTGCCTTTAAATAAATCTGGCCATGGAGAGTGGCTTAGTTTAAATGGGATTATGTGGTTCAGTGAGGAAACATGCCTTCAGGGCAAGTGACAGTCTTAATCTAGGGACCTAAAGTATGAATGAAGGTATAAAGGCAAGAAATTAAACAGCATACCTGGAGAATATGTGCAACAGGGTGTTAAAATGAAACCATTTCAATCTTTGTTTGGGTGGAGGCCCCAAACAACGGATACTATATTACAAAGGGAAGTGCAAGGATTTGGTGGAAAACTATTTTTCAACCTTGAGTTACACTGCTTTCAACATTCAAAGAGTTAAAATTAAACAGAATTTTTGCAGAGAGTGACTGCCAGGAAAAGGGTTGAGGTATGTTTGCTATTTGTCTCAGGTCTATGGAAAATGTGACACTTTTTAAAAAAAATCTGAAAGGTATGAGTCTGATTTAAACTCTGGCTAAGACTAGGAAGATTGTTTACCATCTCCCAACAGTACATAAAAGCAATACAGTACAGTGGTTGAGAAGGTTTGCATCCTCATTCTGCCATTTATACCTGTGACCCTAGACAGGTCACTAAACTGTACCTTAATTTCTTCAGCAGTAAAATAAAGAAGAGAACCTATCTCAGAGAGTTCTGAGGATTAATTGGTTTAATACATATACAGTGCTTGTAATAGGATCAAGCACAAAATAAATCCCAAACAAACACTGGTTGCTCCTGCTGCTGCTATTATATTATAACTATTAAAGAACTTTTCTTCTTACTCAAACCTTGCCTCTCAATTCTGAAGGGGTCAGAAATTACAGTCAACAAAGAGGAATAGTAAAAGGGCAAAGAGGGGGGAAAAACAGAAAGAAAAAGGAAGTCAAACAACCTCACTTTTACTGCAGGCCTGAATGAGGCCTGAGGTGGAAAATCTTTGACTCTAAATTACATTTATTAATTATTGAAAATAATATTTTTATTTCCCGAAAGTGACCATCAAAGTTATTAAGATGTGCCCTTCAAGGAGCTGGAGGGAGAACTAACACTATATAATAAATTGAAATGAACAGTGGAAGACAAAAATTAAATGGACTCTGAGTACCTTCTGTTAAGTCAAACTTGTTCAATGGAATGGTTACACATCAAAGTATGATATAGGTGGAGGTATGGGATGTGAGAAAGATGAAGAATATACTGGAAAATGCCTTGTATGCCATGTATTTATTACATGAATTTCTCAATACCATATGTTGAAACTTAAGTCTCACTACATACTCTATAATAAAAAATCACAAAGACAAATATAACTTTAAAATAACGCATTATCATATATTGTGGCAAAGCTTGGGATAAACTACATTATTTAAAAAAGTCATACATAATATATAGATCATTCAGAAGCCAGAAAGTATAACCTGAAATTTTTATAAATTAGATAATTCTGTTAAAGAAACACCTTATTTCTCTCTCTGTGTGTAGATGAATATGCATGTGTGAAGTTATATATTTGGAGCTCATTTAAAACTCCTGAGTAAAGATAAATATTACTTAATTGCAATTACTAATGTAGAGGTTATGCAGCATTTAAGAGTAACATGAATATATTTGCAATTTGAACTAGTAATTCAAAAATAGTTTTCTTCCCACCCCTTTGATTCCAAATTACTGATGGGATATTACATATGCTTATGAAAGAGGTAACTGCTAATAATATAGACTTGAAGGAGAAAAAAAAATCCTATGATTTTGTTTTGTAACTGGGTTGAAACTTTTTGCTAAATAAGTTATGCACCTAGTTAAAAGACAATGATATTAGTTACACAAATCTTACTTTTTGAACTCCAACACTTCTATTTACTAGTCAGGCATCAAATTTTAGTCAAGTTATTTTACTTTCATATGCTTTAGTTTTCTCATATGTAAAACAGGAATAATGGAAAATTATACTTTCAAGATAGTTAAGAGGATCAAATCACACAATTCCTATTACAAGGTAAGCATTCAATGTTAGATACTATTATTACGCTAGAAAAGATGAATAAGAATGAAGATCAAATTTCAAAATGTCTATTCTATTTCTTATATGACACAGAGCGTATCTTGAATATGTACACTTTACTATAAAGATTAGTTCATGGGAAGAATTGGAAGAATTATCAGAGGATCTGTGATTAAAATGGAGTAGGAACTCTCAGCAATGTAAAGTGACATGGCAGCCTAAAATAATTAAAGAGAAAGTAACGAGACTGCTAACTTTGAAAATAATTTTGGATGGGAAAACATGATATTTAATAATAATTTGTATGTTTAAGTACCCAGCCACATCTTGAAACTGGATGTTTATGAGACAAGATTTTAATTACCCTAAAACTGAACTGAGATCATTTCATTCCCACTGTACATTCTAATTAAAACCAATCAAGGACAGAAAAGGTAAGGAGAAAAACATACAGAGTTATAAAAGAGGTATATCCAGATAGAAATTCATATATGAAGTTATCTGTACCAGTTGACTGTCTACTATGTAGCAGATACAACACTAGCTTTAGACAGTATCTAACCTGAGGTAAGATGAATAATATTCTGATTTTGTGGAGGAAATTGAGACTTGGAATATTACTTTGTTCAAGATCACTCACTTATGTTTATGCCATACTAAGGACCTTATAGGTAGCCACTGGGGGAGTAGTACAGTTATATCTAAAATTTGAAATGATTATCCTGGTGGCAATATAAAGGGTAGATTTAATGGTGACTATTAACAGCAGTGCAGGTAAATGATAAAATTGAACCAAATTAAGTGGCAATGAGGATAGAGAAAATACATCTAAGAATATTTAAGAGGTAAAACCACCTGGGCATGAGTCTACTGGGGATAGAGGAGGGGAATAGCTAGAAGAATCTGACCCTGGGTCTCCAGCATGGATGACTGAGTAAATAGTATTTTCACCAAAGAAAATAGAGAATGAGAGAAAGGACTGGTTTTGGTAGGGATTAATGATGAATAGAAAGAAATATTTTTAGTCATGCGAAATCTGAAAATACTTCAGAGAGAAATACCTGAGTGCAACTTTATATATGAAGTTGTCCATTCTGGTCTGGAGTTCAGAGAAGAGGTTAGAGCTGAACCTAAATACTGCATTTTACATAAGTCATTGATAAATTTCATTCTGTTGAACG
This sequence comes from Cynopterus sphinx, assembly GCA_030015415.1. Taxonomy (NCBI): domain Eukaryota; kingdom Metazoa; phylum Chordata; class Mammalia; order Chiroptera; family Pteropodidae; genus Cynopterus; species Cynopterus sphinx. Next base: position 33,279,950 of record CM057390.1, on the reverse strand, counting down.
TTAGAGCTGAAGACATCCGAAGAATGTGTGGAGAAGATGGCAGAAATGTAAGTTGTGAGAAGCTTAGTGCAGAAAGAGCAAAAGGATTCAGTGAAAATATTTTGTGGTGCCTAACTTATCTTTTGATCCTGTCTGGTATTTAGAATACACACAAAAGAGGCAATGGAATATGTGAATGGATAATTATGTCATAAAATTTCTATCTGATCTGGCTATTTAAAGTGTCTACATTTATAATCAGTGGTTAAAAGGTGAAAAGTTGCAATTTGAACTTAAGGTCTTGAATTTTAATTAAAAGCATCAGCATGAACTCATAATGTAGTTAATCTTCAGGAATAAATATCCCCAGCACCCAGATTGGCTTCCAAATTTTATTTTTCCCACTGTAAGAAATCATGGCACCTTAGAGAAATGGCTGATTATACTTCTGAGCCACTAAATGTCCACCTGGAACATCTTACCAAAGAGCAAGGTAGCTATCAAAGATACTGGAGGTTAGTTAAAACTCAAGTCAATTTGAGGAGGGTCTCAATGGCCAAAAATGGAATAATAAACTGAAACACATAAAATGTTTAAATTCATGAGTTCACATCACACTAGAAACAAAGACAAAGCCAATCCATCACCTTTAAAGAGTACTACTGAACTAAATTATTTTGAAAACTGCTCCTAAAAAAGGGGAAACAAAAAATTTCTGATACAAATGTCATTTCTGGGTAATTAAAATATGAAAGAGGTAGCTCACAGAATTAGTCCAGCCAGTAAGAATCAGAATTAATGGATCACCCATTTTGCACTCTTCCTACTATGAAGAGGTACTGATCATCAATGACATAACTTCACAAAAAGAGCAATAAGACATTCAAAAGAGAACAAAATCTGCTCAAATCTCCAGACCTAACCCACCAATCCACAGGAAAGACAGAGGTGACAGGAATATGTAAAGCTACACCACTGCAATGCAAATAACAAAATTTAAACAGTGAGAAACTCTACAGAACAAAAGACCGATTTTTCCTACTAAAAACAGCAAGGAAAAAAAAGATAAAGGAGGAACTAAAATAGGGAACTTGTAGATTAAAACAAACAAAAGATTTTATGAACCAGACTGTGTGCATATTATTTGAAAAAATTAATGTATTTAAAACAAACTTAAGAGTTAATTAGAAATTTGTTTTTGACCATTTCATAATGTCAAAAAAGTATTGGTAATTTCTAATGTGATAACCTGGCTATGTATTTTATAAAACACCTTTATTAAGATAACATATCCTATACAAGCCATCCTTTAAAAATGTTCAATTAAAAGGTTTTTTAGTATATTTAGATTTTTGTAACAAACACCAATTTTAGGACACTTTCATCATCTAAAAAGGAAAACTTGTATACATTAGCTATCAACTCCCCCTCCCCAACACACCTCACCTACTAATCTATTTTTTGTTGTCATAACTTTCCTTATTCAGGACTTTCATATGAATGTAATATAATGTTACTGTGGCTGGCTTCGTTCACTTAGCATAATGCTTTCAAGACTCATCCAAGTTGAAGCATGTTTCCGTCTTTGCTAATTTTTGTGGATGAAAAGTACTACATTGCATGGGTATAGTACATTTTCTTTATCCATTCATCAGTTAGATATTTGGGTTGCTTCTACCTTTGGGTTATTATGAATAATGTTGCTATAAACATGTACAAGTATTTGTATAGACATACGTTTGCAGTTTTCTTGCACATGTATGTATCAAGTGGAATTGAGTCCTGTGGTAACTCTTTATTGAGACATTGCCAGACTGTTTTCTAAAGTGGCTGTGCCTTTACATTGCCCCAACAACATACGAAAATTCTGATTTCTCCGTATCCTTTTTTCAGTATTGCTTTGAATATTCTGGGTTCATTGCAACTCTATATGAATTTTAGAGCTGGGCTGACAATCTCTACAAAGTCAGTGGGGATTTTGATATGGATTGTGCTCAGTTTATAGATTAGACTAGGGAGAACTGCCACTTCACAATGTTGAGTCTTTCAATTCATGAACAAGGGGTGGTTTTCCATTACTTAGACTGTTTTTAATTCCCTTAAACAATATTTTGCAGTGTCTAGAGTATGTGTTAAACTTCCTGTCAAATTTATTCCTATTTAATTCTTTTTAATGCTATTGTGAATGGAATTATATTTCTATTTTCATTTTTGATGGTTCATGGTTCACAGTATTCCTTTATAAACTTTATTATTCCCTTCCATCTGTTTGCTATACATTTAGTTTGTTCTTTTTATAGTGTCTTAAGGTGGAAGGTTGATTTGAGGTCTTTATTTTTGGTTATTATAAGCGTTTATGGGCATACATTTCTAATTAAGCACTGCTAAAGCTGGATGTCATAAATTTTGGTATGTTGTACATACCATTTTCAGTCACCTCAGAATGTTTTCTGATTTCCTATTTGATTTCTTCTTTGGCACATTATTTAGAAGCATGTTTGTTTTTGCTCTTAAGTTTTTTTAAGCTCTTTAAATATTTTGGATATTAAACTCATTGTACAGATAATTTGCAAATATTTTCCACCATTCAGGTTGCCTTTTCATTTTTTTGATGCCTTACTTTACTGTGCAGAAGGTTTTTAGTTTGTTGTAGTCCCACTTATTTTTACTTTTGGAGTCACATTCCAAACATCAACACCTAGACTAACAGCAAAGAGCTTACTGGCTGTGTTTTCTTCTAGGAGTTTTATAGTTTCAGGTCTTACACTGAAGTTTTTGGTCAATTTTCAGTTAATTTTTGTTTATGCTGTAAGACAGTGGTCTAGTTTAATTCTTTTGCATTTAACTGTTCAGTTTTCCCAATACCATTTACCGCAGAGATTCTTCTTTCCCCATTGTATATTCTTTGTTGTAAATTGATCACATCATTAAATATATTTGTCTATTCTGTTCCATCACTGATCTGTTTTTTTGTTGTTGTTGTTCAAGAACCATACTGTTTTGAACACAATAGTTTTATAGTAGAGTGCGATATCAGAGAGCATAATACATCCAACTCTGTCCTTTTACAAGATAGCTTTGGCTATTCATGGCTTTTTGTGGTTCCATTTAAATTTTCAGATTATTTGTTTCAGTTCTGTGCAAAATACTGTTAGAATTTTGATAGAAACTGACATTTTAATGGTATTAATTCTTCCATCCATGAACACAGGATATCTTTCCATTTATTTGTCTTTTCCAAATTCTTTCATCAATGTGCTATAGTTTTCAGTATACAGGTCTTTCACCTCCTTGGTTAAATTTATTCTTAGGTACTTTACTCTTTTTAATGCAACTGTGAGATTTTCTTAATTTCTGACAATTATTAGTGTAAAGAAACACTACTAATTTCTGTATACTGACTTTTATATCTTGCAACTTGACTGAATTCATTTATTAGTTTTAACAGTTTATTGGTGGAATCTTTAGGGTTTTCTACATAAAGTATCATGTCATCTGCAAACAGTGAGTTTAACCACTTCCTTTCCAATTTGGATCCTTTTTATTTCTTTTTCTTGCTTAATTACTGTGAGTAGGACTTTCCAATACTATGTTGAATAAAAGTAGAGGGCATTATTGTTTTATTCCTGATCTTAAGAGAAAAAGCTTTCAGCTTTTCACTGTTGAGTATGATGTTACTTGTGGGTCTGTCATATACAGCTTTTATTATATTGAGGTACATTACCTCTGTATCTACTTTCTTGAGAGCTTCATAAATGCTCAATTTTTTTCAAATGCCTTTTCTGTATCTACTGAATAATCATACAATTTTTAAATTTTTTTTTGGTGTTAATGTGGTGCATCACGTGGACCTTTGCGGAAATCATCTTTTCATTCTGGAATAAATCTCTTTTAATCATGGTGTATAATCCTTTTAATATTGAATTCAGTTTGCTTATAGTTTGTTGAGGATTTCTGAATCAATGTTCACTAAGGATATTGGCCTGTAATTTTTTTGTGTATGGTGTCCTTTTCTAGTTTTGGCATCAGGGCAATGTAAAATGAGTTTGGAAGTGTTCTCTCCTCTTCAATTGTTTTGGAAGTTTGAAAAGGATAGGTATTAATTCTTCTTTGTTTGGCAGAATTCACCAGTGAAGCCATCAGGTCCTGGACTTTTGTCTGTTGAGTGTTTTTTGATAACTGATTCAATCTCTATACTAGAACCATTACTATTCAGATGTTTTTCATTGTGGTTCATTCAGTCTTGGAAGATGGTATGTCACTAGAAATTATCCATTTCTTATAGATTGTTCAATTTGTGGGCATGTAGTTATTCATGGTAGTCTAAGTCTGCATTTCTTTGATATCAATTATAACTTCTTCATAATCTGATTTTACTTTTTTAAGCCTTTTTTTCCCCTTGGCTAGTCTAGCTAAAGGTTTGTCAATTTTGTTTATCTTTTCAAAGAAACAGTTCTAAGTTTCAATATCTTTTCCATTGTTTTTCTAGTCTCTAGTTCATTTACTTTTGCCCTAATCTCTATTATTTCCTTCCATTAACTTGGGGCTTCATTTGTCCTTCTCTTGAACATTTCCCTTTAGGTGTAAAGTTGGATTGTCTGAGATTTTTGTTTCTCGAGGTAGGCCTGTATCGTTATGAACTTCCTTTTTAGAAATGCTTGTGCTGCATTCCATAGATTTTGGAATTCTGTATTTCATTTTCATTTGTCTCAGGTATTTTTTAATTTTTCCTTTGATTTCTTGGCTGATCCATTGGTTGTTCAGGAGCACAATGTTTAATCTCCACGTATTTGTGATTTTCAGTTTTCTTTTTGTAACCGATTTCTAGTTTCATACCACTGCAGTCAGAGATGCTTGATATGATTTCAATCTTCTTAAATCTATTAAGACTTGTTTTGTGACCTAATATGTGATCTATCCTAGAGAATGCTCCATATGCTGCCTTTGGATGGAATGTTCTGAATATACCCATTAAGTCCACATAGTCAAATGTGTTATTTAAGGCCAATGCTTATCTTACCGATTTTCTGTCTGCATGATCTATCCATTGATGTAAATGGAGTATGAAAGCCCCATACTATCTTTGTACTGCTATTTTTTTCTGTAGGTCTGTTAATATTTACCTTATATACTCAGGTATTCCTATGTTGGGAATATCTGCAAATAATATATCATGTTGGATTGACCCTTTATCATTGTGTAATAAATACCCTTGTTTTTATTAGTCTTTGCTTTAAAGTCTATTGGGTCTGATATAAGTATAGCTACACCTATTATTTTTTTGTTTCCATTTGTTTGGATTATCTTTTTCCATCCCTTCACTTTCAGTCTGCATGTATCCTTAGAACTGAAATCTACTGTAGGCAACATATAGATGAATATTTTTCTTTTTCTTTTTTAATTCTATTCAGCCACTGTAATGTTTTGATTGAAGAATTCAGTCCCTTTACAATTAAAGTAATTATTGATAGGTATGTACTTATTGACACTATGTTAATTATCATTCTAGCTGTTTTTGTAGTTCCTCTCTTCTCTTGTGGTTTTATGACTTGCTTTAGCATTATGTTTACACTCTCTTTGTAGCTACTACAAAGTTCAGATATAACAGCTTATACATAGAAGTCTTTTTGATAACAATTTAAGTTTGAATAAATTCTAAAAACTTTATTTTTACCATGTTTTAGATGTCATATTTCACATCTTTTTATTTTATGTGTACCTTAACAGTTAATTTTATTAGTCACACGTCACATAATTATGTTTCTGTCAATGATGGACCTCACATATGATGGTATTTTCATAAGATTATATTGGAGCTAAAAATTCCTACTGCCTAGTGACACTGTAGCCACTGTTAATATTGCAGTGCAATGCATTACTCGCATGTTTGTGGTAATGCTGGGATAAACAAACCTACTGCACTGCCAGTCATATAAAAGTATAGCATACACAATTACAGTAGCAGGTCATACTACCCAGGTTTGCAAAAGCATACTTTATGATGTTTGCACAATGACGAAAATGCCTAATGATGTATTTCTCAGAACTTATTTGATATTATTAAGCACTGTGTGGCAGCACTTTTATCTTTTAAGCTTATTTGCCTTCACCAGTGAGCTTTTTACTTTCATGTTTTCTTGTTACTAGTTAGTCCCCTTCTTTTCAGCTTAAAGAATTATCTTTAACACCTCATGTAAGGCTGGTTTAATGGTGATGAACTCCTGTAGGTCTTGCTTATCTGGAAGACTTTATTTTTTCAATTCTAGACAGAACTGTAATTTTTTCAATGCATGGTAGCGTATTCTGGTTGTAAGCTTTCTCCTTTCAGTACTCTGGTTAAATCATGCTACTTCTGGCCTGCAAAATTTTTGTTGAAAAATCAGCTTGTTGTTTTATGAGGGCTCCCCTTGCATGTAATATGTTGTTTTTCTCTTGCTGCTTTTAAGATTAACTTTTGATATTTTAATTATAAGTTGTCTTTGTGTGGATCTCTTTGGGTTCATCTGATTTGGAAATCTCTGAGCTTCCTAGACCTGGATGTCTGTTTACTTCTTCAGGTTAGGGAAGTTTTCAGCCATTATTTCTTCAAATAAATTTCCTGCCCCTTTCTCTTCTCCCTCTGGGACCCCTATAATGAGAATATTATTCCACCTGAGGTTGTCCCATAGGTCTCTTAAGCTCTCTTTTTTTAAACATTATTATTTTTTTCTTTTTGCTACTCTGTTTGGCTGAGTTCCACTGCCCTGTCTTCAGGGTCACTGATCTGTTCTTCTGCATCATCTCATCTGCTACTGTAATGTATTTTCAGTTCAGTTATTGTATTCTTAACTATGGGACTTCTATCTGGTAATTTCTTATATTTTCTCTCTTTGTTGAAGTTCTCACTCATTCATACATTCCCCCAGAGTTCAGTGAGCATCTTTATGACCCTTACTTTGAACTCTTTTTCAGGTAAAATTACTTCTCTGTTTCATTAAGATCCCCCTCAGGCGGGGGTGGGGTGGGGTGGGGGTGGTGGGGGTGGTGGGGGTGGTGGTGGTGGTGGTGGTGGTGGAAGGGGTGGGGGTTTAGCTTGCTCTTTTGTTTGGAACACATTCCTTTGTTTCTATGGGAGCTACCTCTCCCAGGCTTGAAGAAGTGGCCTTGTGAAGTCACTGAACCTTATTGTTCAATCTTACCCTAGTGCTAGGTTGAATCTGGCACCTTTCTGATTGTCTAAGCAGCCTGATTTATTCTTAATAGGTCCTAGTTGTTGATGCTGTGCCAAGCCCTATCAGTATTCCAAAGAGAGGGATCTCAGTCAGTAATTAGTTTCAGGCTCACTGGAAGCCACACCCTCATGTAGCAGCTTTCAAAGCATGCAAATTTATACAGTCCTGTGAGACTGCAGTCATAATCCTGCTCATCTACAGACCAGTACATTGGAAGGTGTCCCCTTGGGACAGTTGTAAAAATCAGGGTTCCAGACAAATGTATAAGCTCCTTTTAGGGAGGTTCTACCAAGCTGCTGCATGGCCAAGAGACAGTGCAAATATGGTGTCTTTTGGCCTCCCCCCCCCCCCCCCCCGAGATTCTTCGTAGCCTCTAGCTGTGTGGTAGACCTGAAGCCTGCCCCTCAGGGTAAAGCTCCGAAATAAGCAAATAGGCTTTTTTCATAGGTAGAATGAGGGTAAATTTCAGTCTGTTGTCTTTACCATACCCTGGAGTGGCAGCTTGCTAAGAACTGGCTGACTGTTTTAGTACCTTGGGGCCCAGCAATAACACTCCCCTGGCCACCAGAGCCAGGTGCTCAAGAGGCATCCCCAGTGTGGACTGTGTGCATCTAGACTTCCGCAGGCTGGATCTGAAACTATGCAAGCCAGCTGGACTTAACCAAGGTAGGAGTGCAAAAACGGTGGTCACCAGAGTCTCCATCCTTAAAGAAAGATCCAGTAGGCCCCTGTGCCTCTAGTGGATGCTTTAAGATTAGTTAATGAAATTTCCCTCACATATGGTCTAGACACTTTTCAAACTGCTACTTTTGCACTGGGTCCCAGGATAAATGAGTTTGTGAATCAGCCCTTTAAGAAGAGCAGACTGTCTGTTCTCCACAAGCCTTTCGAGCATTCTGGACATAAACCCTGTTGGTTTACAAGCCAAACAGGGAGCTTCTCTCTCTGGTGCAGATTCCAAGAACTGGGGTGCCTGATGTGAGACATAAACTCCTTGCTCCTTAGGGAGAAGCTCTGTATTTGTGAGATCCCTCCCAACTGTGGGTCATCATGACAGGGATTGGATTTTTGTGAGACCACGTCTCTGACACTCTTACTAGTCTCCTTGTGGTCCTTTTACCCTTTGTTGTAGAGGAGCTGTTCAGCTAGTTTTCTTTTTCAGAGGGAGCCAATCCATATGTAGCTCTATATTTGGTATGTCCATGGGAGGAGGTTGAGTTCAGAATCTTCCTATACTGCCATCTTGAATCCAGCCAGGGAGAATTTTCTAATTTTTCATTTTAATTTTTTTCCCCACTTTTCTTGAGTCATATTTTCAGTGGCTGCTCAAGTTTACTATCCTAACTGCATCAAAATCAACTTCTAATTTTTACTACCTCAATATTAGTGATATGTAGAAACATTACTCCTACATAACTAACTACACCTTCCTCCTTTTTAGTACTATACATATAATATATATTAATGTTACAAACACAATAATACTTTGTTACAATGATCACTTTACCAATTGTAGTCATTTGCATAGCTCAGTACAGCTCTGCTCCCACCTACTGTATTTACGGCATTATTGGCAAATATATTACACATCTGTTAATGTCTATATATTATAGTCCCAACATTATGTAATGCACATATTTTGTAAGTTGCTTTTTAAATCAGTTATGAAGAGAAAGATATTAATGTCTACTGTTTAGTAATTACCTATTTACCTATACAAGTGTTCTTTTAGGTTATGTGTATGCACTTGAATTACTATCTGGGGGTCATCTGCTTTCAGCATTAAAAACTTCTTTTAGTATTTCTGGTAAGGTGAGTCTGCTAGCAAGAAACTAATTTATCTGGGAAACTCTTTGCTTTAAGTTTAGAAAGATGGTATACGATTCTTGTTTGAGTCCCCCCACCCCCACTTTGAGTATTTTGAATATGTTTTCCCACTGCTTTCTGGCTTCCCTTATTTCTAAAAGTCAGCTTTACTTTTTAAAAAGTCAGCTGTTACTCTTATCGGGGGGGAATTTCATTTTATATGACAAGTTGTTTTTCTCTTGCAGCTTTCAAGATTTTCTCATTTTTGCCTTTCAACATTTTTAGTATGATGTGTATGTTTGTAGATCTCTTAGCATTTTTTTAACTTGGAATTCATAGGGTTTTCTTGATGTATAGGTTATTATCTGTGAAGAAATTTGGGGAGTTTTCTAATGTTGTTTCCTCAGATATTTTTCTGTCTATCTCTTCTCTCTAGTTCTCCCATTACATTTTTGTTGGGGTACTGGAAGGTGGTCCACATTTTTTTTGAGACTTCATTTTTATTTATCTTTTTTCCATTTTTTGGTTTGCATAATCTTTATTGAGCCCCGTTCAAGTCTGCTAAATCCTTCTTCTGCCAAGTCAAACCTACTGTCAAGTCCCTCTAGTAAATTTTTGTTATTGTACTTTCGATTCCAGAATTTCTATTTACTACTGATACTATTTTATGTGAAATTGTCATTTTATCTTCCTTTATTAATCATGCTTTCCTTTAGTTCTGTGAACATACTTATAATGGCTACTTTGAAATTCTTTTCTGTTAAATCTGTTGACTGGTCTCTCTCATACAGGCAATTTTTGTGTTGCCTGCTTTTTTCCCAGTGTATAGGTCATACTTTCTTGTTTCTCTTGCATGCTTTGTACTTTTTTTGGAAACTAAATGTATTCAATAATGTTTTATAGCAACTCCAGTTACTGTCCTCCGCACCTTACTTCCCAGTATTTGTCACTGATATTTGCTAGTTTATTCTTTACTTACCAGCTATTCCTCAGGGAGGTGCATCTTCAGTTTCCCTGGATTTACAGTGATACTGGCAGGGCTCACTCTCTTTCTCTAAACACACCTAAGTGTTAAATTCCACTAATTACTCTATTGTTTTTCAACAATGCCCTGGGACACAAATTGCTCCACAAATTAATCAAATTGTGGCTTCTCTGAAGGACTAGTTTCTGAAAACCCTCTACATATGTTCTGACCACAGGAAGTCTCTTCCCAGCTGTCCCATTCTCTGGATCTTCCTGCAGACTAACCAGCATACGGTCTAGGCTATATATTTATTAAATCCTCAATCTTCTCCCAGTTGCCTTTCAACAAACTGTTCCTAACACCAACTGTAGCTGTGAAGTTCTATACACTATGCTGTTTTGGGAAGATATTAGGAGCTATCTGTTTTATGGTCTGCTTCTCCCTCAGGGCAAAATCTCTGAGACAGAGGTGTTTGTTGTCAGAGATGGAGATAGTGGCAAGCTTCTCTCTCAGAGATACCCCTCCCTGCTCTAGAAACTTACTGCTTGATGAAGTGGGGACAGCAGCTAGAGGTCTTCTAGGCTTGACTTATCTGGACGGAATCACCACTTTGTGAGCTGCAACAAGGATGAATAAGGTCCCAATATTCTCAATGTGTTGTGTCCAAGGTTCCATAACTGGGTGCTAAGTGAAAGAAGGGAGCCCCTACCTGTCAACCATACTCATTGTAACATTCAACATAAATGGCTTAAACATACTAATTAGGACAGAGAATGTCAGAGTAGATTTGAGAGAGAGAAACCAGGTTTCAAACATATTATGCCTAGAAGAAACTCAATTCAAATATATTTTAGGTGGGTTAAAAGGAAGAGGCTGGATAAAACATACACCGTGCAAACACTAATGAAAAGAAAGGCTCAATCAGTCAATTGATTTAGAAGTAAACAATTCTAAATGTGCATGTTCTTTAAAAGACAGCTTCAAAATACATGAAACAAAATTGACAGTAATGAAAGGAGAAATACAAGCTCCCAATTTTATCTGGAGACAATACTCCTGTCTCAGCTATCAAAAGAACAGGTACAAAGAAAAATAGGATGGATATAGAATTGAACACCATCAACCAACTGGATAAAAGTGACATTTATAAAATTAAATAACAGTCTCCAAAGTATGTTCTCTAATCTTGAAATTAAACAAAAACCAATAATAGGAAGCTAACAACAACAACAAAACATCCCAAACACTTGAAAATTAAACAACATACTTTTAAATAATAGATCATAAAGCAAGACTTAAGGGACGTTAGACAGTACGTTGAACTGAAAAAAACATGAACTGAACAAAAACAACATATAAAAATTTATGGGATGCAGCAAAAATAAGGGTTTAGAGGGTGTGATACTGTGATTATTAGTAAATATATATATTTGGTCTTCATCCCCATTTCTGCCACAGAGCTCTTAAGACCTTTAGAATTTCCTAAGTGATGACAGCAGCAAAGGTGTCTCTTGTTATCTTAACAAACTGACTTCAGAACATCCCTAAGGATGGTGGCAGGTTGAGCACCAACCATATAATTAGAATGTTGAAACTTTTATTTCTACCCCTATGCCCTCCAGGGAGAGAAGAGAGGCTGGAGGTTGAATCCATCATACCTCCATAAAATCCCCAAAGGATGTGGTTCAAGGAGTTTTGGGTAGCTCAACATGTGGAAATTTGGGGAGAGTGGCACACTTGGAGAAAGCATGGAAGTTTCATACCCTTTCCCTATATCTTGTCCTATGCATCTCTTTAATCTGGCTGTTCCTAAATTATATCCTCTTATAATAAACTGGTAACCTAACAAGTAACATGTTGCCATGAGTTTTGTGAGCTGCTCTATTGAATTAACTGAATCCAAGGAGGGGGCTCTTAGAACTTTCAATCTACAGCTGGTACTCAGAAGCACAGGTGACAGCCATTTCAAAGGACTAACCCCTTAACTGGAGAGGTTGACCCTATCTTTGGATAGTGTCAGAATTGAGTTAAATTGCAGAAACTCCAGTTGGTGTTGAAGATGTAGGGACTCTCCTCCCACATTAGAATTAAATGCAGAATCCTCTTAGAGGGAAATTTATACCATTAAGAGCTTATATCAAAAAATGAGTACAATTTCAAATCAGTAGAGCTATAATCTTAAGAAGCTATAGAAAAGAACAAAAAACCAAAGCAAGTAGAAGGAATTCATAAAGAGGAGAAATCAATAAAATTGAAATAAAGTGAGAAAAAGCAATAAAAAACCAAATGTTCAGTCTTTAAAAAGATCAACAAAATTGATAGAGCACTGGCAAGATTGACAAAGAAAAAGAAAAGAAACAAATTACTGACATCAGGAACGAAAGAGGGGATATCAAGTGTTGAAGTGTTCAGATTAGGCCCATGCTCAGCTACCCAGAAAAGAAAGGCCTAAACCAACCAATCAGTGCTTGCCGGCTCAGCACAAGTTACCTAACCCGGCTGCAAGACATCTCTTCTCTCAGGAAAGTAGGAAAGTCAAGCAGGAAAGTAACCCAGCTTTTACCCCATCAGCAACACCCAGTATAACTTCCTTGTTCTTGCTCACTTTGGTCTAGAAAACTCTCTCACTTTATACAACCCTTTGGGAGCTCCACTTTATCTCTAGACTGGCTCCTGCCAGATTCAAGAATTGCTAAATAAATCCAACCAGATCTTTTCAAAATTTATGATTGTTAAATTTCTTCTTCAACACACTACAAAATACTGCAGACAACCGTACACACATAAATTTGACAACAAAGGTAACATGGGCCAATTCTTGAGATAACTATACACAAAATTCAATCAAGATGAACTAGGTAACTTGAATAATCCTATAACTATTACGGAAATTGAGTTCATAATTAAAATCCTTCTAAAAAGAAAAATGTCAAGGGACAGATGGTTTCACTACAGAATTCTACCAAACACTCAAAGAAGTAACACCAATCATTTAATCTCTTCCAGAAAATAAACAAACACTTCTCATTTTATGAAGCCAATGGTACTGTTATCAAAGACAGAAAGTGAGTACAAAAAGAAAACTATATAATATCCTCTGTGAACACAGATGTAAAAATCCTCAACAAAAGACTATCAAATCAAATCTAGCAATACAAATAATACCATAATCAAGGGGACATGGGGTTAACCCTGGGATTATAAAACTGGTTCAACATTAAAATGTCAGTCAATTTAAGGGAGGCTAAGGGAGAACAGAACATGATAATTTCAATTGATACAAAAAAAAGCACAACATTCCTTCATGATAAACTCTTAGCAAATTAGGAATAGAAAGGAACGAACATTTTCAGCTTGATAAAGGGCAATTACAAAAAACCGACAGGTAATAATAGCACACTTACTGGTTGAAGACTGGATGCTTTTCTCCTAAGATGGGGGGAAAAAGCAAGGAAAAAACCCCAAAAGGTGTACACATATTGGGAAAAAAAATATTACTGTTCCTACTTAGACATAATTATCCACACCCCAGGAATCTTTAAAAAAAAAAAAGGAAAAGAAAAAAAAAAGCCTCCTAGAGCTAATAATAAGCGACAGGATTCAGAGTTAACATAAAGAAGTCAACTGTATTTTTACATAGTAGCAATGAACAATAGGAAATCTAGATTTAAACAAAATTCAATATCATTACAACAGCTCCAGAAAGAAAAATACTTAAATAAATGTAAATCTAACAAAAAATGTATAGGACCTACATTCTGAAAAGTATACAACACAGATAAAAGAAATCAAGGAAGACCTGAGTAAAGGAAGAGACATGTTCATGTATTAAAGATACATTATACTAGAGATGTCAATTTTACTCAAATTGATCTAGAGAGTTAATATGATTACAATTACAGCAGGATTTTTTGTAGATATAGATGGGCTGATTCTAAAATTTTCATAGAAAGGCAAAGGAACTAGAATAGACAAAACAGTTTTGAAAAAGGAAAAATTACAACAATCACACTAAGTTAGAGACTTATTATATAGAGCTACAATAATCCAGAGTGGTACTGGCCAAAGCACAGACACAGAGATAAATGCAACACAACAGAATTCAAAAATATATCCACACAAACATGGCTGATTTTTTACAAAAGGTGCGAAAGCCATGCAACAAAGATAGTCATTTCAATAAATGTTGCAACAAATGAATGTCCATATAACCCTCCCCCCCAAAACAAAAAACACCCTGTCTGAAACCTTATCTAAAAATTAACTCAAAATGGATCACAGATTTGAATGTAAAGCTAAAACCATATAACATTTATAGAAGATAGGAAAAAACCTTTATTACTGGGCAGTGGGTAAAGGGTTAGGAAGAGTTTGTAGACATTAAATCAAAAGCACAATCAAAAGGAAAAATATGACAAACTGGATCATCAAAATTTTTAAAAAAATTACACTGTGAAAACGTTACATTAAGAGAAATTATTTGCAAATTATACATGTCAAATAATTTGTATCCAGAATATGTAAAAAAAACTCATAAACCTCAAGGGTAAGAAAACTCAGTGAAAAAATTGGCAAGATATTTTTGATTCTGAGCCAAGATAAAATATACTTCTCCCTATTTCTTCCACTTAAGATAGTTAAGCACTATGTATATTACATATAAAATAAACATGATTATGAGAAGAAAAAATAAGTGGAATACGCCCAGCCTCTGGTAACCACACTATTTACCGTCTCTATGAATTTTACTATACTAGGTACCTCATATAAGTGAAATCATCCAATATCTGACTCTTTGTGACTGACTGGCTTACTCAGCATGTCTTCCAGGTCCATGTTTTCACATGTACTGGAATTTTCTTCCTTTTAAAAGGCTGCATGATATCCCATTGTGTATGTACTTTATCTATTCATCTGTTGTTGGACCTTTGGGTTGTTCCAACAGATTTTCAACTCCCTACTTAAACTAATGAAAGCAAGGTGTATTTACAAATTCAAAGAATCTCCAGGAAGAGAGGTATACTGAAGGTCATCTGGTTTCACTGCCTTCGAATACTTAAATCATTTGATGGGAAGTTATCATAGCAATAAAATTCTGGCATTTCACAGTATCATTTTGAATATGGGTGGTTGCCACTTCAAACTGTTCACATTTCTCTTTTCCAAGTTGGCAATTATCAATATTTTAATTTATTTAGCCATGACACATGGCAGATGTTCATATGTGTGATACACCTCTATGGGCGAGGACACTTTAGAAGGCTAACCACTATACCAAACACCCTGGCAAGGCCACTTGCAAAAGAAAAAACTGTATAAAATATATTTAACATAAAATTTGCCAGCTTAACCATTTTTAAATATACAATTCAGTGGCATTAAGTACACTCACCTTGTTGCACAATTAGCACCATTACCTCTTCCCAAAACATTTTCTTTGGCAAGGTCAGATTTTGACAACTCTCAAAAGAACTTTATGGAACAAGTGCAAATAGCATCAGACTTTATTTTGGCTTACTATTCCCTAAAGGGTTTTACAAAGCATATAAGATATTTGTTCATCCATCTAAATATATTAAAGATCTTCATTTTTATATAAGGAAAAAAACTATTCAATCTCACTTTTAAAAATTAACCTTTCATGCTGAGAAGTAATCTTGATTAAAAAAATATGGAATATTTCATGAATTTGTATATCATCCTTGCACAAGGCATTGCTAATTAATCTTTGTATTGTTCCAATTTTAGTACATGTGCTGCCCAAGTGAGCATATCTGAATTTTTTTTTCTGATTCTCTACCCCACATTTACTTAAAAGGCAGCAAATACGTAGATAAAATTTATATAATTACATTGTATGGCACTGCAAATTTTTTCACTGTATCATTCTTGCTTATGGACAACATGAATATATAATTCATTTTGCTTACTCATCACTCATAAATGCTTATGAATTAAATTAAAGTAACTCTAATGACAAATACATCAATAATTCATAATTGCCACACTCTTAATGGTACTATACATTAGTAATGGTTCTTTACAATAGGTTGTGACAATTAAGTGATGGTAGTCCCATTCTTTAAGCTCTAGCTTTAACTCATAACCGATAAAGAGGTACCAATCACAAAACTTCTGGTAAGATCTGCTCCTCTGAGGACTCTGACTAAAGTTGCTCAAAAAAAGTGCACGCTACAGCAATTCTGGAAAAATTGTTTTGATACAGCTGATATTTTATATTACATGTCTCTAGAGGACCATATGCTAGATTGAGGTATGACTGTGGGAAAGTTTTCATTCTCTTATATTACAGATATTACTATTCATGGCTTGAATACTATGTTAGAGGTTAAGAAGACAAACAATGGAGAAAAAAAGAATGTAAAGAGGCAATTTCCCCCCCTCAATTGGGAAAAAGTCCCTCAGAAATAGAATGAAAGAATCTGAATTTAGAAGCCAAAAGGCCTATTAGAAGATTACTATTGTAGAGTTCAAGAAGTTAGATTTAAAATTAAAACAGAGAGACATGGACAATAGACTAATGGTTACCAGACAGGAGGGGGAGAGGGGAGCAGATGGAGGTAGATGGGATAAAGAGGGTCAAGAATGTGGTGACAGAAAGAGATCTAACTACGGGAGGTGAACACACAGTGTAAATATGTAGATGCCTAAGTGTACAGCTGAAACTTACTGGATTTTGGTAACCAATGTCATCATTAAATACACACACACATATACATATTTTATTTAAAAAAAAGTAGTTAGGTTTAGTTCAATAAACATTTTCTCAGGTGGTAGATTGCCCAGAAAGAAAAATTCTATACCAAGTTAGTAACTTAATGGAAGATGGGAGTGGAGCCCAGATTATTTGATCCTTGGTGTCCATTGCTTTGTACAAACATCACAGTTAAAAACAAGACCTAGGGCCAGCACACCTAAATTACAATACTCTTCCCATTGATTTGATAATAGTGTAAGAATAATTCTGATTCCATATAGAATTGTTCTCATTAAAACAAAATTTTATTACTTCTTTATTATTTGATCTGTTTAAACTGGTAATCAACTATCCTGAAAGTGACAAACTGCTTTTATAGAACTAAAAATAAACATATCAGGATGAGAAAAGTTATGACTCATTACAGTAAATACCTTCCTAATATGTCAAACTAATAGAAAGGCAAATTCTACAGCAAACAGTGTCTGAAAAACAAGAAACTGCTATTGGGCCAGAATTTTAATAGCTGAGTTTTAGTTGTAGTATTTGCTGTAAAACAACCCAGCATCAAGAGAGAGTATCACATCACACATCATTAGTTAAGGAAAATTCAAAGTACAGTCTCTACTAAATGCTTATCACTTTTGCACCATTGTAAAGTCAAAAAATCATGTCATCCATCACAAGTCAGGGACCATCTCTATATGGAAAGGGCCCAGTGTCTAGCATATTGTATATGCACAAGAACATGATACAACACTGGGTGACAGATTAAGCATCTTTATTGATAGATCTCTGACTCTTATCAACTCATCTCAAATCTCTAATGCCATCATCTTTCCTAAACTTCAATTCTGGGTATCTAATGACCAGCTAGAATGCTAGACAATTCCATCTGAATGTCTTTGCTGTCTTTCAAATTCACCATCTGAAACTGAACTCATAAATTCTTCCTCAACTGATACTCCACTGCAGAATTTCCAATTGTTAAAAATGGATGCTCTCAATTGCCCAGTTACCCAGAACTTAAATTCTACTACTTATTTTTGATTCACCACCTCCCACCTCCTGTCAAAACCTGGAAATCTATCCTTAAATACTCTCCCTTCAGAGGCAAATCTAGAAATGTTAGATACTCCACTACTTAGGAATGTTTATTGATAAACTGAAGTCATTCTCCAGAGTAAGAAGGTTTAATTATACCCACAACCAAGAGATGATGATAGTCTTACAAGGTCATTTAGTCTTTGCTCTTTAGTCTTCTTTAGTGTGCTTACTCTCTGCTTAGTTTTGAGGAAGTTATGGATATTACTAAATCCAGCATAGTTAATAAGCACAAAAAGCCGATAGTGTTAATAAACAAGAGGTATGAGATTATGGTGGAAATAAAATGAAGAGCTAAACTTCTACCCAGGTCAGAAAAAGTTGGTTTCTGATCTTCAAATGTGCACATCAAAGAGTATTAAAATCCACTTATCACTTAAAATAATATTAAGGGATTACATAGTGTCTACATAGTGTATGTCTATGTCGGGGGAGGGGGGGTGGATTGGGGAGTTATCTACCTCAACAAATTGGCAATGCAGATGTAACAGTCAAGAAAATGTTTTAAATGTTTATCTGGTCAAGAGAAACAGAGCCTGCTAGGGAGCTTCAGGTATTAGGGTTAGGTCTCCTTGCTGATAAAACAGGTCACACTAAACAAGCCAGCTAGGTGTTTTCATCCCTGGATTTAAAGCCTAGAATTGTGGGGGCCATCTTGCAATCATAATGAAAGCTAGCTTAAATATGGCAAACCAAAAAGTTGAGAACAGATGTCCTTGATGATGTCACTGAATTGCTGAATAACCAAGTCTGAAGCTGTCCTACTCCAGGATTCACTGTTTAGTTATTTGAATAAATATCCTTAGTGTTTAAGCCACTTGATTCAAGATTTTCTGATACATAAAATAAGTACCCACATACAGATGTCCCGCAGGTAATTAGGTAGGTCCAAATGAATTCCTCATCTTTTCTTACAAATGTACTCTTTCTCTTGAAGTTCTCTGGCCAATGATGACATCATTTCAAAAAAGATAAAACCTGGGTGTCATCTTTGACATCTGTGGTAGACTAAAAAAGATCACTTCCCCAAAATATGTCCATGTTCAAGTCCGTGAATTTTACTGTTTTACATTAATATTTGTGAAATGTTTAATGACAAAGACTTTGTAGGTGTGATCAAGTATCTTGAGATAGAAAGATTAGCCCAGATTATCCAGGTGAGCTCTAAATATAACCATGAGCATCCTTAGAAGAGATGGGCAGAAGGAGATTTTACCCACATATCAGAGAAGACATGGGCAGAAATTGGAGTGATGTGGCCACAAGCCATAGAATGCCCACAGCCATCAGAAACTGGGAGAAGAAAGAAATGCATTTTTTTCCTAGAGCCTTCAGAGGGTGTGGGTACCTGCCAACACAATGATTTCAACCCAGTGATACCAATTTTGAACTTCTGGCCTCCAGAACTGTGAGAGAATAAATTTGTTATTTTAAGCCCACCAGTTTATAATAAATTCTTACAAAAATCACAGGAAACTAATACTTCTGTCCTTTCTTTTTTTTTCCCCAAGACACTTAGACACTAAGACCTTTCTCTGATCTATCCTGTTTTCTCCATTAGCCACTAAGACTACTTAAACAGCACCCTGAATGGTTTCCTTGCCTTTAGTGTCACCAGCTTTAATAAATCCTGAATTATTAAAATATCCTCTAAAACACAATCATGAGTCCAGCACTAATCACCTTATGCCTTCCTTATCTTACTGAACAACTCTTAATAGCACTTTGTTCTTTTCAGCACTTTCATATACATAAAATCCTTGAGATAAGGCTGTTATCCTCCCTTTATTGATGAGGAAACTGAAGCTCAGAGAATAAATGATTTACACCCAAGGTCATATAGCTAGTAAACAGCAATTTACATCCTGACGATAAACTTTCATGCTATATATCTCACATTCTTTCCGTTTTAGGCTGCTGTCCTAGTCAAAATGATTTTGGCTCATTTTCTGAATATACCATACAGAATTGCGCTTCCCCACTCTGGTCCCTTTTGGGAACTACTCCTTATGGCTCTCTACAGGTCAAATACTACTCTATTTTGTTCTTCCTTCCACCCTAGATGTCAGCAATACCTTCCATTTGATGTCACTTTTCAGATTACACTGTGTTTTTATTTTCTTTGGGTTTTAGAAACCTTACAAAGTAGACGAGGAAACTCTTTAAAGGTCAAAGAACATAAAGATCACAGAAAATAAATGGCCTAACGGGCTCAAAATCAGGAACTCTGACTTTAAATCCTGTCTTCATTTTATCATTACACTATTCTGACTTTAAATCCTGTCTTCATTTTATCATTACACTATGCTGCCTTTCCCTCCACTGAATTCCTGTAATATTTTTTTGTCTTGACTACTGATCTGGCATTTGCAATAAAACCAATTTAGGTTACCAGAGTATGTACCCTGGTAATTCCAATATATTTTTGGAATCTATAATTCTTGGTTCTTTAAAAATCATTTGTGAGCTTGAGATATAATTGATGCATATATTTAAAATGTACAATTTGATCAGGTTTGACATATTATCACCACTATCAAGATAAAGAACATTTCCCTCCTGCCCCTTTTCAGGAGCCAGTGATTTGCTTTTCATTTTAGTTTAGGTTCATTTTCTAGAATTTTATATAAATGGAATTGTACAATATTTTCATACTGATCTGGCTTATTTCACTGATATAATTATTTCTGAGATTCATTTGTGTTGCTAGGTTTAAGAATTTTTTGTTCTTATCATTGAATTCTATTACATTGTATGGATGTACATAATATGTTTACCATTTAAGTGTGGATGGACTTTTGTTTCCAGTTTAAGGCTACTGTAAATAAAGCTGCTATGAACATGAGTGTGTAAGTCTTCATGTGGATACATCAGCAGGGGTTCTGAATCATTGCTATTTCTACACCATTTACACATGTGATACTCTTAACAATTAACACTGATTATTATAGTGCAGTGATTCTTAACTGGGTATCCCTTTTTGGCCACAAAAACATCACTGCTCTATTATGCATCAGAGCATTTTATGTGATCAATTAGTCATTTACAGATCTTGCTTTCCTATATATCCATTTTCATATCCCACTTGAAGGAAGAGACTGAGCCTGTGTGTATTCTGTAACTGCCTAACACAGAGAGGGCATTTAAAAAAGTTGAATAAATGTTTGTGGTTTATGGTGCTTATTTTTGGAATAAACATATTCTTTTATGTTCAATCACATCATTAATACAAGTACAACATCAAGGGATGAACAAAATAAAACATGAGACAAATATATGAAATATTTTAAAGAGTTTAACATATATAACATGCAAACGTTTCATAGAAAACCTATTAACACAGTAGGTTTAAGAAGAGACTTGACTCAAACTAAAAATTTCATGCTATAATTATACAGAAAATTTATGAATTGACCAGTGAAAACGACAACTTTACTACTTCTCCAGAAAGTTACTGTTATGATGATTTTCACTATTATTTTCTTTATAAATATTATAGTACCTTGTATTTTAAATTATGTTTTAATAAAATTTAGCACTCCATTGTCAATTAAGTAAATTTTCATATTTGTTCATGAAAGGAACCAGTTTGTAGATGGATTCACATTAAGTACTCATATTTGAGAATATGCTTTTAGTTACTCTTAACACTAATAAAAATGTACTTGATCTTTATTTGACAATGGCTTATTTCTCAAGGGTCTTCCTTAAGTGTTAAGTTTTTAGAAAAAATTCCAAATGGGTTAATGTATCTGATTTTTTTAAAATATCATTTAAATTTATTTTTCATTTAAAAAATTGAATTACTGTTGACATACAATATTATTTTACATTAGTTTCAGGTGTATAGCACAGAGGTTTGACATTTGTATTCATTTAACTTATATAATAAGGTATTTTTTAATCAAATAAAGATTTTAATCATTTTACTACATAAGTCTTTTCTAGTTTAGATCTTTAGGAAGGATTAAGATTTACCTGGAGTTAAAAGATAACTCAATTAAACCAATAATGTTAAATCATTAGAATTTCTTCTCACCACTGGTAGCCACAGTTGCATATGCTGATTGTTAATTTCTATATAAGGGAAGAATATATATTGAGTAACTCCCACCAATTGTCTTTATGCCACTCTGGACTCACAATTCTAGGAAGATTTTAAAAATCCAATTATAAATGAGGTAACAGTAGGTTAATTTGCTCACAGTCCTGTAAATAATAAAATCAGGATTTGAACAGAGGGCTGTCTGACTAAAAAGTTAGAATACCAGTTTCTCCTCTCACCCCGTCATGATGTATTTACAAGAATTCAATCATAGTACTTAATGGGTATCAGCTATTAATGTCAAATCTTTATTATTAAAAAGAAAACTCAAAGAAAAGGCATATCTTCTCATTCATTCTTTTGGATCCTCAAAGTGAGCAAGTAAAATTCAAGTCAGTTTTAGTCAATCAACATTTAAAGAAGTCTTTTTTCTCTCAAGGTTTTTTAAGTGTTCACATCAAGTACTCAAAAGTTCCACTGTGTATGTTTTAGGGTATGTACAAAGAAGTATACAGTGGCTTTACCCAACATGCCTTTGCATGAATGCCAACCTTAAATGTGTCTTCGTATGGACTGTACCGTGTCCCTCCCCAAAAATATGCTGCTGAAGTTCTAACCCCCAGAATCTGACAATGTTACCTTATTTGGAGCCAGGCTCCTTATTAATGTAATCAAGTTAAACTGAGGTAATTGGATGTCCTCATACAAAAGGGAAATTCTAAGCCAGACTTGTACACAGGGAGAGCGCCATGTGAAGACTGGATTTATGTATGCTGCCACAACCTAGGCACTCTGAGAAGCAAAGAAATGGACCTAAAACAAATCCTTCCCTCATAAGGAACCGATCCTGCCAACACCCTGATTTCAGACTCTTAGCCTCCAGAACTGAGACAAGCAATTTCTCTTTAAGCCACCCAGTCTGTGGTACTTTGTCACAGCAGCCCTAGCAAACTAATACATCTGCTTTTAAAAATAATGTAAAATTTAACAGCTTTAAATTTTAATGGACTAAACATTTCGACTAAAATGGAGACTGGGGTTAAAAATGCAAGCCTAACTATATGCTCTTTATAAAAAACCCACTTTTACAGCATAATGGTTAGACATTTATATAATTTACCAAGTAATTTCTCCTGATTAGTTAAGTACACACCCAGCACTATCCATAATCATTACAATATTATTGACTATTTTCACTATGATATTCCTTAACTACTAATTTGTACTTCTTAATCCCTTCACCGTTTTCACCCAGCCACCTAAACCCTTCTCATTTGAACCATCAGTTTGTTCTCTGTATCTATGAGTCTGTTTCTGAAATTAATATAAAATAATGTTAAATAACAACTGCAATTGAAAAAATTTTTAAATTAAAAAAATAACAAATGAAATTGCATTAATGGTATTAAAAAAAGAAGCCCACTTTAAATAAAAACACACAGGTACATTAGAAGATACACCATGCAAACAATAAGCATAATGAGGCTGAAGTTGCTATTTTTAATATCAGTTTGACTTCAAGACAAAAAAAAATAGCACCAGAAATAGAGAGATGTATAACAATAATACAAGAAACAAACATTGGCAGAATTAAGAAGAAAGACAATTGAAAATAATAGTTGGAAATTTTAATACTCTTGGTAACTGATAGAACTTTGAGAAAATGAAAAAAAGACATAAAAGATCTGAACAATGCCATCAACCACCAAGACCTAACTGATATTTAAGATGCAGAATATACATTCCTTTCAAGAATAACATGGTATGTTCACCAAGATAGACCATATGATGGGCTGCAAGACAAATCTTAATAAATTATAAAGGAATCAATATAATCAGAACATGTTTTATCACAATAAAGAAATTAGAAATTGACGAGATACCAAGGAAACTCCAAATATTTGAAATACAATATACGTCTAAATAAGCCACGGGCTGATCAAAGAATCAACAAGAGATATTGGAAAGTATTTTTAACTGAGTCATATTGAAAATACAACATTATCAACATTTGTGGAATGCAGCTAAAGCAGTGCCTAGATAAAGGAGTGCTATAGCAGTGCTTTATAGTACTATCTATGAATAAAATGTTCTAAAAATTACTGGCCTGCCACCACACACTCTACCACCTCATACCCATTAGGATGGCTACTATTAAAATAAAAATCAAACAAAAAATCCAGAAAATAACAAGCATATACAGCAAGGATATAGAGAAATGAAAGCTCTGTGCATTGCTCATGGGAATGTAAGCGTAGAAACTATGGAAAAACAGTGGGCTGGTTCCTCACAAAATTAAAAATAGAATTACCATATAATCCAGCAATTCTACTTCTGGGTATAAATCCCAAAGAACTGAAAGTAGGAAGTAGGCACATGAACTTCTATTTGTACACAAATGTCCACAGGAGAATTATTCACAATAGCCATTGACAGATAAGTGGATAAACAAAATGTGGTACATACATACAAAGTAATATTATTTAGCCTTAAAAAGGGAGTAAATTTCAATACTTCTCATACATGCGCCCTTCAATAAGGATAAATCCTGAGAACATTATGCTAACTGAAATAAGCCAGTCACAAAGACAAATAATGTCTGGTTCCAATTATATGAGATCTCTATAGAGTAGTCAAATTCAGAGACGGCAAGAAGAGTGGTTGGCAGGGGCTGGGGGGTGAGGGGAATGAGGAGTTATTGTTTAATGGATACAATTACAGTTTTGCAAAATGAAGTTTGGAGATGCATAGTGGTGAGACTGCCTAACAAAGTGAATGTACTTTATGCCACTGAACTGTACACATAAAAATGGTTACAGTGGTTAAGTTTTTAATGTGTATTTCATTATAATTAAAAAAAACAAAAAACAAAAAGAAACATGACCAAGTCTTCTACCTTAAGAAGCCACAAAAAGAGGAAGACAAACCCAAAATAAAGAGAAGGAAATAAAATGCAAACATAAATGAAACAGAAAATAGACAAGCCACAGGAAAAAATTAAAGCCAAAACCTGGTTCTCTGAAGAGATAAGCAAAATTGATACCTTCCACAAAAAGAGGAAGACTACCCAAAATAAATAGAAGAAAATAAAGTGCAAAGATAAATGAAATAGAAAATGGACAAGCCACAGGAAAAAAAATTTAAGCCAAAACTTGGTTCCCTAAAGAGATAAGCAAAATGATAAACCTTTAACTAGACTTAGCAAGGAAAAGAGGAGGAGGAACAAAGGGGTGGGACTCCAGAAGGAAAACCTGGGAAAGAGATATACAGAAGATCAGGATGGTGGGAAGTTCTGAATTACAAGGGTGTAAAGTATTTCAAGGAAGAGTGGTTGACAGTGTCAAATACTGCTGAAATGTCAAAGAAGATATAGACCAAAGTCTATTCAATTTAGCTACAAGGAGTCACATAAGAAAGAGGTAGCAGAGTTATATGCTAGATTGCAATAGACAAAGATAAAGAATATTCAGAAATGAGGAAGTGAAAATTGTGAGTATAGACAAAGTTTGGTTCTAAAGACAGAGCAAGGAGTTAGCCAGAGAGAAATAAGGGCTCAAGGGAGGATACTGGTATTTTTGTACAATGGGAGAAACTAAACAAATTTCCCCCCAGATATACTTTTTAATTGTAGTAAAATATACAGAGAATATTTGATTGTTGTTGGAAAAAGACTCGAAGAAAAAGTGAAAGATATGTCAACAGGTGACAGCAGATAACATCAGGTCTCTGGATCTGTAGAAAGGAACTGGATTCAGTGCATGAGTAAAAAAATTAGCTTTAAACAGATGGAAACCCAGTGATAGCAAAAAAGAGGAAAGAAAGTGTCAAGTTACAGTTAACTTTATAGATGGGTAGTAAGAAGGACTTCGAGTTCTTGTCTGATAGCTTTGGCTCTTATTTCTCTTTGAAGTTATAGGTAGAGGTACACTGTTCAAAAGAGAAGAGTTAAAGTAGAATTTTGAGAAAAATGAAACATGAGAAATATGTGGAAAAAAGAAAAAAAGGATAGCTAGGAGGCATTCAAGACCCAAATGCAACTGGAGACCACAAATTTGTAGTGGCAATAATCTATAGCTTTGAATCAGTTTCTAAAAAAGTAATTGCAATAATCATTAGTTAATAGTTAATACTTACACAGTACTTAATACATACCAGACATTTTTTAAAGTACTTTTTACATATTAAAAAATTTAATTTTCACACAACCTTTAGAGATAGGTATTACTTAGTATTTGTATTTTATCACTAAGAAAAATGAAGCACAGAGAAGTTAAGGAATTAACCAACGCAACACACTTAGTAAGTCTCAGAGTCAAGATCTGAACCTAGGTGGCTGGTTTGTGCTCTTAATATTTTGCTGTACTGCCTCTCAAAGTAAAGCTAAGAAAATCTAGTTGAAAAAAACTGAAAGAAATGAGGAAGAAACAATACCAGGTAGGCTAAAAACAAAGAGACAGTGATACCTGTAAGTAGAAATAACTCTCATAGAAGTATGATTTGTAGTTTTATATTGCATGTAAAAGGCACCAAAGATAAAAAAAAAACCTGTCCTCATACAATAATGGAAAGCCACAAAAAGTATATGAGCAGTGTTGGAAGATCTAGAGCAGTAAGGGAGAAAACCAAAGAGACAAGGAAAAGGTAAAACCCAGAGAGTCAACAGGTAAAAAGGAAAAAAAGGTAAAAGTGGAAGAAAACACATACACATGCACCAGTAAAAGAGAAAAATGAAATGGAAGCAAAGCAAGTATGTCTGTATCTCTAAAAACTCTTACATTTTTTCTTCTTTCTTTGGACCAAAGATTTCCCTAATTTTATCAAGGAGCATAAATAAAATATTTAATAGAGGGTAGTAATGAATATGCTTGCTTGATATGAGTAAGCAGGTTAAGAAAGAAAATTATTTTAAAAAGGAATTAAAATTGCTTCAAAAAGCCAGAAGGTAGCAGTTCCACAAAATCTTGACTCCAGAGATTTATAGTCTTGGTTATATACTACCCAGAGATGTTTGTAGTTATGATAAATGCATCAAAAACTATCAAAACCAAATGAATAGCAAATCATGTCAACATAAAGAAATTTACCATCTAATAACTGTAGAAGGATAACGCGATATAATTGAAATGGCAAACTAAATGGTATCAAATATTTGTAATTTTAAGGTTTTCTTTTAAAGCTATGAATTATTAAAATGGAAGAACAGTCAAAGTAGAGATAAGGAAAATGTTCTCCAAGAAGAATGAGACATTAGTGAATTTCATCCACCAATTTTCACTCATATATAAGATAGATTTATCAATGTGAAATATGGCAATACAAGTCAGTGATTTACTTCAGAATCAGTTATGTAAAAATGTACTACCTAAAGTCATCCCAGGCACTAATAATAAATGTTAGAGAAGAAATTAATGTTAATACTTAATGTGCCTTTCAAGCAAGAGTATAATATAAATCTAATGTATCTTTATATTTTTAAAGGCACATATACAATTGTTATTTTAGATCCTGTGACTAAGAATCTAGAGATTTCTAGCTTAGTTGCCTAAAATGGGGTGAAGTATTTTTAATGTTTCTAAAGAACAAAGAAAAATTAATGATGCTTTCAGCTTAACAGAAAATAAATTTCAAACAATCATTCTGAGGTACATGAAGAACTATCTGTTTCAGTCATGAATGTGTCGGCATTTAAAGTGAAAACAGCCCATAAAGCTTATATAAAGAGCATGCTCAACAAAATACAAGAAATGGGGGGAAAACACATATACACATATATATTCAATATATGAAGTACACATTTAAAAATTATAGCTGTTAGGAACCTAATTAATTAGGAGCCCCCTAACTAATAAAGAAAACCCCTTTACAATAGTCTTAGCTGCTTGACCATGTTCAGTGACAAAAGTTTTATCCTTTACAAGGCCAAGACTTATTAAAGTTGAATAAAAAGACCATTGTAAACACAGAGGGCATAGCAGGTTATTAATTTTTATATAACTGTGAATGTTTTATAATTAGAATATATTTTAGTCATTCCAATGTTTTATTATAGAAAACTTCAGAAACAGCAAATTTAAAGAATTTTACAGGTTAATGCCTGAAGTGCTAGACCTAGTCTACCATTAATGTTTTACTATACTTGTTTTACCACATATCAATCCATCAATCCAAAATGATTTTTGATGCTCTACTTTAAAACACCCATTAAAATGGTATTTAATGCAGTTTCTGAAGCAAGGTCTGAGATACTAAGGATGTGTAATACATATGACAAGCACACAGGGCTCTTGGCAATCTTCAGTGTTGCTACAAGACAAAAATCAGTCATGTAGTTCCTTTAATTCAAGGTGAATAAAAATATATTGAATTTTATGACACGTTACATTTAGTTGTCAGCTGTAGCAAAGTAGTTTGGCACTAACTCTAAAGACCAACAGACCCACATTTAAAAACCTGGATATTGAGGATGTTCCTTACTTGCTAAATAAGACACCAGCAGCAGCATCTATGGGTTAATGTGATGTTTAAGTGAGATGATGGATAAAATGTTTAGCACTGTGCTTGATTTAACAAAGGTTTCAACAATAGTTAGGACTATCATAACCATCATTATTATTTCATTCAATCTAACACAACTGGCTGTAGCTGATATGAGGTTATACATATCTATGCTACTATTTGCGGCCTTTTTTTCATCACCTCATGTGTTCTAAGAATCTTGGGCAGTCTACTGAGACAAAAGAATGAGGGTGAATGGATCCTAAGTACACACATTCTCCATTTTCCCACTCCACTTTCTAAAGGAAAGAGATGCCCTTTATTTTACTAAAGGCAGTAGTGGTGTATACATAAAAACACATTGGTTTTTCAGCACCTAGCTGATAAACTGCCCTACTGTGCTGTGTATTTTAGACAACCACTGACCCTTCTTAAACTCTTATTTAAAGACATAAATATAATTTCTATTAAATTTTGCCAATCCAAAAATGTGCTGCCTTTACGGATGTCCAAATGCCTTTTATATTTGCAGATTGCATCTATGTCAGTTTCTTCGTGCATACAAGTAGGTGGATTCATAAAACTACCAACTACATGCCTCTTTAAAGAAATGATTTTCAAGAAAAACCTGCAAAATCAAGCTTGAAATCTACTTCTCCGTTTACCTCTAAAGATTAGTTTTAGTGCTTTTCTTTGTCAGAGGAATCAGAATCTAATTGCAAAATTTAAAAGCAGTACTCCTATATTGCTTCAAGTAAGTAATATACTTTGGTCACTACTAACCTTTTTGTAGTTAAGATATATGAGAATAGCTATTAAAAAGTATAACAAGGGTAAAGAAAACTTTATCTTAGAAACTAATTTGAGTGAGGCTTGTTTAAGCATACTTTAAAAACATTAGACTTTTGAACCATGTATATATTTTACATATGCAAAAATAACACTGAAAAAAGAAAACCCTAAAATAAAAAAATGAAACCAATGAACCATATCAAATTGGTAGCATAACCAGAGAAAATTATTTCAAGTGACTTCTGAACACAGTTAATTAAGTACTCTGATTATACATCTTTCATGTAATATATTGAGAAAAATGCAATATATATATATATAATCTTTACTCAGAAGTTTACTGAGTAGTAATATCAATTTTGAAACAATTTTATGTATACTGTAAGTAGTAATATCACAGTATACACAAAGTATGTAAAGTATGTTAATTTTATTAGGTACTGAGATTTTCATCTAAGACAAAATTAGATAATCAAAGAGGTCAACAGAAAGTCTGTTATGTTTAATGTGATGTGGATATATCACTATGAATTTATGATTCATAAATTCAAACAAGAAAAACACCAAGTTTAGTTCTTTCCTCTGAAAGGGCCTAAAAAAGTAATGACACTCCAGCAGCAATGAATAAGCCAAACACCCAGATCTTAGTTTCTATACCACTTCTCACTTAAAAGAACCAAGACTCCTTAGATAAACAGCCCATTCCAGATATGGAACAAAGAAAGTAACAAGGCAAGCTGAGGATAATTTATGCCAACAAGCACTCTAAGACTAATGGAGAGCAGGAGTGTTAAAAAGAAATAGAAGCCTGCTTGAAAGGGCTCCTATTGTCCAAATTTGCGATAATTTCGTTATTTAAAAAAATGACTGTAATAGTTATTTTAAAATACATAAATTAAAACTCATGAACCCATAGTGATACCCCCATTAAAAAGAATAAAAAAAATCTCATTTGCCACCACTGGGAGTGACTATTTCCCCAGCTCTTTACTCTGAATATTGATAATTAAAGAGAAGAAATTAAACATTTGCTGTGCATTTCTAGGAGAAACTTTAGTTCACTCCTAGTTAATAAAGGAAATCTTCCTTACAGAAAATCTCCTAGTAAAATAACTGATGTGAGTCACCTATGGGTGCTAAAATCACTAAGCAGAAGTCAGAAACAGGATATTCCCTTGGTGTTCAAGTACTACCCCAGATTATATACAAATCACAAAAAGGTAAACTACACCTCTGTAATATATCTGGTAGTCACTTTAATCAAGTGGTCACATTTACCATCGTTAATAGTGTGCCAAGCTGACATATGATGCAAAACGAAGTACACAGTATCATCTATTAAACATTCTTGCCAACAGAAGTTTAACTTTAAGCTAATCAAGCTTTTCTTTAGAACTGACTTCCAGTAACAGGAAATTCAGGGAGACAGAGGAATAAATTAAATGACACTATAGGGAAACAGACAAATCCAGAATGTGGGAGTATTCCATAAGACAACTATTTTGGTAAATTGCCAGGAAAAAAGGAGATGGATACTTTTTTTTTTAAGGACTAAAGGCATAATCATCAAATGAAATGAATGAATCTTGATTGAATTCAGCTAGGGGAGGGGGTAAGATATCCTAAACAGACTGGAATACTGAGTTGATAACTGGGGTTAGGAGAATAGCTTGTTTTTAGAGAATGCATGCCTGATGTTTGCAACTTACTTTCAAACGGTTATACACTGAGAGACACATAGAAAAGGGAGAAAAGAGGGGGAACAAAAAGACAAAAATGTTAATCACTGACTCTAGGTATGGGAGTATGCATTTTTTTCTCAATTTCCATTAAGAGTGAAATTTTTATAATAAAGTTTTTTTTTTTTTTTTTTTTTTAACTACTGAGAGGTCCAGTAGAAAACACACCAACACTGGAATTATATCTGGGTATTAATCTCACCTCTATTACTTAACTAGTAGTGTGGCCTAAAGTAAGTTACTCAATATCACAAGTTCTGTCTCATCTATAAAACTCGAGGAATAATATCTAAGTCATTAGGGTGTTCTGAGAATTACGTACATTGTAAAATGCCTACCAATGTTGCACAAAATAAATATGGTTTCCATAATTAATGTAATCATCCTAAAATACAAGACGACAGGAAAACATTCCTTTCATTATTTTCACTTTACATGATAAAGAAACTACATTAAGTAAAATTAAATAGCCATTGGCAGTCAACGTGAATGGAGAAAGTGAAGATTTGTATATTTTTTAAAATCCGATAATTCCAATTGAAACACTAGGAAATGGAAACCATAAAAATCTCTTACCTATCCAAACTATTTGCCATCCAGCAAATTATGAAGTTTACTTTTGATATTACCCTATATCCAAATAAAACAGTAAGAAAATAAGTGTAAGTTAAAGAGAAATTTTTTCCTGAACGCAACAGATCCACTTATCTACCCATACGTTTGAAAAAAATTTTTGCCTTCATTTTTATAAACAAGTTCCAATAAAGTACACAATTACTGGGTTTTATTCTAAATTCTGGTTAAGAGTCATATAACACAAAGATGTAATTTCCTTTCCTCAGTTCTAACGTACTCGTCATCTCACTTCAGGTAACCCCTTTTTCTAGTTAGGGCAGCAAAAAATGACTACATGCTGAGTGATCCTCAGGTAGAGATAGAAAAGAGGTGATTTTTTTTAATAAATGCCATCCTTTTTTCCCCAATAGCAGAGGGGGTAAAAAAAAAAAAATAAAAGCAGGGCACTAGAGGGAAAAAACAGTCAGGTCTTGGGCTCCCCGCTCGCCCAGGTGAGCGGAGGTAAAACCTCTGCCTTCTTTGGGTTAGGGTGTGGGCAAATGGGCATGCAAACGACGGGGAGCACGTCCTGGAAGATCGGGGTAATTTCTCCTGAACTGTGGAGCCCAAGACCAACCTCCTCCCCGAAGGATTAAATGCCACTGAAGGGACTCTGCGGGGTGTCTCCTGGGGCGGATGGGGCTGACCAGACCAAGCTTTTCTGTCCGTCCAGCGCCCAGGTGGGGGACGCGCAGTGTAAGCTCGCGCGCGGGCGCACCCCGGGGGCACGGGCGCCGAGCCGCGGCGGGCCGGTGCTCCCGCTCGGGCCAGGGTGCACGTTCGCCCTCCCCCACCCTCCCTCATTACCTGCGGGCGGCGGTGCCGGGGCCCGGAGGCCTGGTGCTCCTCCTCCTCCTCCCCGCCAGGCTGAGGCGGCGAGGTGGCGGCGGCGGCGGCCCAGGGGGAGGGGGCGGAGCGCGCAGCTCGCTGCCTCTCTCCTCCCCCGGGAGGCTGCGGGGACCCTATCTCGGGCCGCCGCGCCTAGGCCCGCGGCCGGCCCGGGGCTGGGGCATGGCGGCACGCGGCGGCGGCGTGCCCGCGCGGCGAGGGAGTGCGAGGCGAAAGAGGAAAGCGCCCGCGGCGCTCCGAGGAGCCCGAGGGGAGGAGCGAGGGGACGGCCGTTGGGGGCGGTTGGCCGGAGCCAGGCGGTGGTTTAGGGAGCGCGGCGACGGCTCTCGTCTTCCCGGCGGGGCGGGGTGGGAAAGGGGAAGGGGAGAGAGGGGGGGGGGAGGTCGGGAGGGAGCCGCCGCCGCGCGCGCGTGCGGGCCAGCGTCGCCGCCGCCGTGGCCGCTCCGCGCACTCCAGCCTGTTTGGGGGCACTTTGTTTGTGTCCCACAATGCTCTGCGCGGGCGGCCGGGCTGGGGCTCCGGAGGGGAAGTGGGCGGTGCGGAGCGACCTCCGGGGTGGGGCGCGAGCGGGAGGAGGGGCCACGCACGCGCTGCGCAGGCGCAGAGGGGGCCGCTCCGGGTCGTCCGGACTTGCACTGCGGGAGGCTCGGTGTGCTTCCACGCTCGTGGACTTCAAGACTGTAAGCACCTTCGCCTGTGTGTACACGTGCAGACTTACACTCATATGATGCATGAGCTCTGCCCACCGTATCCTCCTTTTAGCTGTCTCTTCAGTCTGCGCCCCGCTTGCACTGACAGAAGCATTTCTGGGCATGGTTCACGCTTCTGGCATTTTTTTTTTTTTTTAAACTAAACCCGAAAGAAACTGGTGTTTCTGTTTTCTCCAGTGGTTTCTGTAGCGGGCCTGAATCGGAACAAACTAGACCTTTTCTCTCGGTGAGGGCGGTTAGCTGGTAATCGCCCATACGTCACAGTCGGAAACAGGCCTGCGAAGAGGATCCCCGATTTCGTGCCGCCTTTGTGCCCGCTGGTATTCTCTCAGTGCCCCAAGATTGCTCTGGCATTTCCCGGGGCGACCTGGCGAGACGCACGGTTCGGAAATGACTGGAGAAAGCAACTCTCAAGTCTCTCTTAGCTCCACACGGGGTACCTCGAGCTGTGATCACTACGCCTGTCCTCCCACAGCCTTGAATCTCGCTGTTACACCATCACTTTCCTGGCCCTTCAGCGGATGGAGTGCGAGGGGCAACTCGAAGTGGCCGGTACTGCCTTGAGGGGGAGGAGGGGGTTTAGAGTTCTTGGTTAACTCAAAGTCATGTAGTGTTCAAACCTCGAGGACCTTAAATCATAGCTTCCCCAGACCTGGTAGGCATGCGCTCGGGACCCAGACAAGGTGGTAAAGAGGGCCCTCGCGCCGGCAGGCGGAAGTTCCCCTAGATGAAGCGCTCCTGCCTGGTGCCTGGAGGCGGAGTGAAGTGCGGGTCTGGAGGCCTAGAGTGCCTAGGGCGCTCTCCTTTTGCATACTTTGTTTTCCTAGGACTCCAGCTTTTAAACAGAAAGACTTCTCTCCAAAGGACTTTGTGCAAGGTGATTGACTTCCTTCCATTTGAAGTACAGTGAATTTTTTTTTCTTGACATTTTACATTAATTCCCTCCCTGAGACAAGCAGCCAAGTACCCTAGCACACCATTGCTAACAACTGAAATCGTTTTAGAAGTAAATTCAATAAAAATGTCTCATTTTATAGTCTTGTATTTTCAACAAATTTTCAAGTATACATAATACTTAATTCTCATAGCAACTGTAATACATAGGTTTTACTATTTTTCCTACCATTTTAGAGGTGAGGAAAACTGGAAAGATGAGAATTAGGCCCAGAAAGTTTTGTACTGAAGTTTGTAGAAGAGGAAGAAAAAGGTGAAATGCTTACCCTACCAAAGCAAGGCACGGGGAGGGGCAGGAGCCTCATTCTGTCTTTTATCTCAGTAAAGTAGACCACCCAAGATTCTTAGAATACATAGGTGATGAAAAAAAAGTTACAAATAGTAGCATAGATATGTATAACCTCATAGCAGCTCTTAGAGCCTGTAGTGTTAGATTGAGTGAAATAATAATGAAGCCCTGGTATGGTGTGTGTGAGAGTATACGTGCAGGAAAAATTAAAGAATCAGGGTGGGAATAAAGTAGTTTTAAAAATTCGACCAAGTAAATCTGCCCCTCTAATTGGCTTTGTGGAGCAATTCATGAATCAGGCATTCATCCTACCTAGCAAACTTTCTATACAATATAGAAAGCTTCTCTAGGCAGAAACTAGGCAGAACAAGAAAGTTATCAGCAAAAGAAAAAGGACTTGTCTCAAGCAAGGTTACCTTCCCTTAGGGGAAGGCTAAATTGCCTCAGCCTTCCCTTGAGGGTTGAAATGGGCCTAGGTGATAGATGAGCTCATTGGTATTGACCAGTAAATTCCTGACTGACAGACTAGGATTACATTCCTGGGGAAGGTTGAAACAGCATTTAGGTCAAGTATTAAACCTAGGTTTGGGGCTCATTGGGCTTTAGCCCAAATGACTCCATTTTAGGACTGTGGTTTTCTCTTTAACAGTAGTCAAATTCTGTCTACCTTCCCTAGGGCATTTAATAGTACAGTCAATAAAAGACCATTAGGCAAGTCTTTATTAAGTGTTTCTCAAGGGAGTGAGGAGGCAGCCCCTTTTCATGATAAGACTAGCAGATACGACACAAAAAATAGCCTTCCTTAAATTGTTCTCGTCCCTCTATCTTTTCTCCTCTATTTTATGCTTTTCTATTTTTCATGTTACATTTAAAAAATTTATCTTCTCCCTACTTCCAACCCCAGGTCTGGAGAATCACTTAACCAACATGTGACTATTGGACCCTTAGGATACAGTGCTAGATAGCAAATGTGAGAAAATATAAAGATTAACTATGTAAGAGCCCTCTTCTCTGTTTTGATTTTGGGCAAGGTCAGTTTCTATGCCTTCTGCAGCCTCCTACCTTTTTCTTTCTGGGCTAGCAGTGACTTGCTTTTTTGGTTAGTGGAATGCATACACCTTCCTTTGACACTAGGTTAAGTAATACTGCTGGGAGGATTTTATGAAACCAGAATCTCGTACTCGGGTGAAACCAATATAGACAGTATGAGGAAACTTTAATTATTAACCTGGTGTAGATGATTCTGAAGAATTCAAATCATAGGCAACAGGGTTTTTATTTCAGCTTTTTTTTTTTTCTTTCTTGCAGGAAAGAAAGGACAGTCTTATGGTAGCATTAGAGCTGAATGGGAAGTTTGTTACTTAGTCCTCTACTTATTTTAGAGAAGAATGTTTCCACTCAACAGAAAGAACTCTAGTCCTACTTGAATAATTCCAATGGAGGAGAGCTCACTACTGCACAAATCATTCCTGCTCCCTCATTATATCGTCCCAACTATATTTTTGTAAAAAATCATCTTGCTCTCCCCTACCTGAAATTTGTACCTCTTCAAGTGGTCTCATTTTACCATCTACCCAGATGAGCAAGTCAGTTTTACTACTTCACTCCAATCCATCAACAAGTCCTACTGAATTTCTCCACTCGTTGCCACCATCCTAATCTAAGACACCAATGGCTTGTGCCTATTGAGTTGAAATATTGCTTATCTGGTTTCCCAAATACACTCTTGCTTCTCTTCCTTCTCTACATGGTAGCCACCTAACGGTGGCTTCCTATTATAGTTAGGATAAAGTCCCAAATCTTTACCAGAGATTTCACAACATTATACAGTTTGGGCCCTTTCCATATCTTCGACTTCATTCTCTCATCATACTCTTTTGGAGAACATGTCAGTCACAAAGTTTTTTGTCACATCTAAATGCCACACTCTTTCCTCTAATGAATACAGTATTCCTTGTGTGAAGAAATACTTTATTCCTTAGCTAATTCCTCTCAATCTTCAAATATTTTATATATATCTTTATTGAGATATAATTCATTACCATAGAATTCACCCATTTAAAGTACATAATTCAGTGGTTTTTAGTATATTCATAATACATTAGATCCCATGGTTTATATTCTGAGAGCTTTCTGAAGTTCCCTTCTAATTACCACTGTAGTTTTAATGACTCTTGTCATTCACCACTGTAATCCCAGAGCCCAGCACAGTGTCTAGCACATAATAGGTATTTAAGGTATATTTAACAGTCCAATAGCCAAGGTATGGAAGCAACCTATATGCCTATCAACAGACAATAGGTTAAAGAAGTTATGGAATACTACTCAACCATTAAAAAAAAATAATGAAATCCTACCATCTGCAACGACATGGATGGACTTAGAGGGTATTATGCTGAGTAAAATAAGTTGGATCGAGAAAGATAAATACCATATGATTTCACTTATATGTGGAAGCTAAGGATCAAAAAGAAAAAACTAATCAAAAACAGACTCACAAATATTGAGGACAATCTGGGGTTGGCCAGAGGGGAGCAGGGTTGGGGGGCTGGGAGAATGGGGTGAAGGGTTAAAGAAGTCTAAATTAGTAGTTGATAGATGGTCACAGAGATGGAGAGCGTGGCATAGGGAATGCAGTCAGCAGTAATGTAATGGCTAGGTGGAGAGCCAGAGGAGAGAAAGAGCCATTAGGGGCATCATTTTATAACTTACATAAATGTCTAACCAATGTATGGTATACTTTAATAAAATAAAATTTAAAAAGATATGTTTGATGGATGAATGAGTCAATGATGAAATAAATGAAGGTGGAGGCCAATTTTATCAGCCAGTAGAACAACTTCCTAAGACATGATGTCAGAGAAGAAGCTTGTGCTTTAATAAACCTACCTGTATTCCTCTTCAACATGCTGGAATATCCAAAATTTAAAATCTTTCTGATTTTTGAAGATTCTTTAAAGATGAAACTATTGAAATGTATTGAAATGGGAAGTGATGGTTTAATTTTTTTTTTAATTCAAGAAAGAGGGCAGTTGTTTGATAACAGTGATTTAATCTTAATGCTTATGTCTGCTGTCAACTCCACCTCCCATCAGTCACAACACCATTTTTATTCCCCTTAAGAATTAATAGCTAAATTTCTCAAAATTATTATCTGCATTTAATTGTTCGTTTTTGCACCCTCTTCTTTACTTCTCAATTCTAATTTTCTCTTCACTCCACCAAAATGTATCTCCTTAAAGTCACCAATTATTTATATGTTCCTGATCCAAAGGACATTTTTCACCCACACTCTACTGGACTTTCAAGCAGCATTTGGTCTTGTTGAGCACTCCCTCCAACTCAAAGCTCTTTCTTCCTTGTCTGACATTCTTCTTAGTTTGCATTCAATGTTGAGAACTGGTGTTTGTACTACTTTCCTAGGCCAGTGATTCTCTAAATGTGGTCCCCAGATCTACAGCATTGGCATCACCTATCAAATTTTTAGAAATGTAAAAAAGTCATTTCTAGACCTACTAAATCAGAAGTCCTTCGGTGGGGACCCAGTGATTTGTATTTGAATGAACTTTCTAGGTAATTTGAATCCATGCTCAAGTTTGAGAACCAGTCCCCAGGTAAGCCTATTTGCTCATATAAACTCTGAGTTATTGATTCTTAAATGTATACCACTAGCCCAGATCTCTTTACCCAGTTTCAGATCAACCTAACTGCCTATTATTTTTACTTTACTTGGTTGTCTTAGAGATGCCTCGTACTCAACAGGTTCAAAATACATTAATGGCATTTTTCTGTAAACATGGTTCTTACTCATTATTTTTTAAGTCATAAAAGAATACTACTTTAAATCCAGACACAAAAATCAAATGTGGAGTCATCCCTGACACTTCCCACACACTTATCCTTGTCAAATGTCCAATTATTATTAACACATCAATTTTACTTTCCAAATTTCTTTTTATAAAAACACTATATCATGGAGGATTTCAAATATATATACAATAGAAAGAAGACTCTTTAAAAATTTAAGCATGTATCTATCACCTAAGCCCTTGAATCCAACCAATGGACAATTCATTTTCCCCTTCCTATATTATTTTGAAGCAAATCCCAGATATTATCTGATTTTATACATAAATATTTTAGTCTATCTTACTAAAAGATAGATATAAAAAAACCACAATGCCATTATCATAATCGTTATTACAATGATTTCTTAATATAAATTATCCAGTTGGTATTCACATTTCAATACTTATTGTAACTTTTTTTTTTTTTTTTACAATTTGTTTTTGTGTTTGGCTGGTATATCTTTTAGGTTCTTTGCATTTTTTTTCTTGGTTTTTCCAGTAATTAAATTTTTTTCTTTAAGGAACTGGGTTGTTTGTCTGTAATTTTTGCCATAATTTTGTCAGTGGCATCCCCATATTGTACTTTAATATATTCCCTCGTCTGTATTTTCTATAAACTGGTAGTAAGGTCTAGATGTTTTATCAGATTCAAGCTGAATTTTTTGGCAAGATATCATCATAGGTGGCCATATACTTTTCCA
Organism: Cynopterus sphinx; assembly: GCA_030015415.1. Classification (NCBI taxonomy): domain Eukaryota; kingdom Metazoa; phylum Chordata; class Mammalia; order Chiroptera; family Pteropodidae; genus Cynopterus; species Cynopterus sphinx. Next base: position 33,241,128 of record CM057390.1, on the reverse strand, counting down.
TTAGGAGACACAATGTATGCTTCTCTCTTTTTGTAATGTTAACTGCTATTGATGAATAATGCCTGAATCCATTCATTCATAAGAAATTTTAAAATGGTGATGTAATTCCCCCATTCTTCATTCATTAGCTGCAGTGTTTCTACAAAGGGAAATCACGCCTCATCAATTATGTAATTACTTAGTGGTTTAGTTTATGTATGAAAGCAAGATAAGTACCTGATTCTTTCTTTTTTACAAAATATCTCGCAATCCTGTCTACTTGTCTCATTTTCAGTGACTACCATCCATTATCAAAAATTCTTAACCTAATCTCCAAGACGTTGAATCTTTAGTATCTGACTCATTTTGCAAGGTCCTGTATGATCTGGTCCTGATTATTTCTCCATTCTCATTTTATGACACTTTCCTTCTTCTTTTCTCACTATATCCAAGACACAATGACCTTTCTTTGTTTCCTAAGTCAACAAGATCTTTCTCACTTCTGGGCCTTTGCACATGACCCCTCTTCCTGATAACCTTCCTCCAACATCCTTTTCCCTTACTAACTTACATTGCTTTCTTTTTAAAAAATTTAATTAAGTTTAAACAAATTATTTTATTTTTTAATTACAGTTGACATTCAATATTAGTTTAAGGTGTACAATGATAAAGATGAACTAAAACTTTAAACAAACATAATAAGTCAGGAAGGTCTATGGGATGAGCTAGAGCTTATGGAAGTTCTCATGTTCTGCGTAATAATGAGAACCCTACAAGAGAGAACCCTGCAGGAAGAACTCTGTTTATAAGACTCTATGGTTCTAACTTCCCCTTCTATTAGCTTTCCTTTTCCTTATATAAATACTTCATTTTAGCAGGCCAGCCAGTGTGTGCATGTAGCTTGGCATGACTATGTGCTCTGGGTTGCAATTTCTTACTTTTTCCCCAATAAATCTTTTTGGTGACAAAACATTTAGTCGATATTATTTTTCAGTTGACAATAGCATAGTGTGTAGACATTTATATAACTTACAAAGTGATCTGTCTAATAAATCTTGCACCCACTTGACACCATGTGCAGTTATTACAATATTATTGACTATATTCCTTAAGCTGTACTTTATATCCCCATGACTATTTTGTAACTGCCAAAATTTATACTTCTGAATCCTTTCACCTTTTTCACCTATCCCCCAACCTACCTTTCTTCTGGCAACCATCAGTTTGTTTTCTGTATCTATGAGTTTGCTTCTGTCTTGCTTGTTCTTCTATTTATTTATTTTTTATTCCACACATATAAATGGAATTATATGGGTTTGTCTTTCTCTGTACTATCTATTTCACTTAGCTTAATACCTTCTAGGTCCATCCATGTTGTTGCAAATGGTTAAAACTTCATTCTTTTTTTTTTTTAATGGCTGTGTGATATTCAATATTATTATTGTTGTTAGTTCTTCTTTAAGACTTTAGTTAACTGCCTACTGCTTTCATTGGGGTGGGGGTGGGAGGAAGGATAGTGCTAGTTAATCACCTAAACCAGAAATCATTTGCTGGTTAGGAGTGTGATATAATGATTTGCCAAACTTGTAACAGGTGATCATCTTTAAATCAATGAAACATTGCCTACTGGTGGGTAATAAAGAATAGAACTCTCTGTAGCAGCAATCTAGATGGGTAAGTTAAGTAAGATAAGGATGGAAAATTGACCATTGGGTACACCAAACCAAGGTAATTGATGACCTTAACAATCTTATTTAATAACAATTAATCTTACTTAACAGTTACATTAAGTGTGTTCCTAATGCCAGTTAGTAATTATACTGCATTTTCTTAGTCATTTCATTATTTTGTTTTACTAGATGACTATTTTCTAACACCTCCTCTTCTGTCAAACCTCCAATATCATCTTCTCTATTCTCACTCACAGTTGCTGACTAGTATAACATTAATTACCACAAATGTAATAGTTTAAAATGACACAAATTTATTATCTTAGAGTTTTATAGGTCAAAAATTTGACACAGATATTTCTAGGCTAAAAATCAAGATGTAGGCAGAGCTGTGTCCTTTTCTGGAAGCTCAAGGAGATGATCTATTTCCTTGCCTTTTTTAGCTTTTAGAGACCACCTGCATTCCTTGGCTTATGGTCTCCCTTCTCAGTGTAAAGTCAGCAACTCTTTGACCCTTTTTACATTGCCACATATTACTCTGAACCAATCTTGTGTTTCTCAGTTCCACATTTGTGGTAACAGCTATTGAAGATATAATTCACAAACCATACAATTTACCCTTTTAAAGTATACAATTTGATAGTTTTAGTATATTCATGAAATTGTGAATTTATCACCAACAACCAATTATAGATTGGTTTTCATCATTCCCCAAAGAAACCCTGTACTCTTTAGTAGTCACCCTTTATTCTCCCCACCCAAAACCTTTAGCAACAACTTATCCACTTTCTATCTCTATCGATTTGCCTATTCTGGACATTTCATATAAATGGAACCATACAATTGTGCTCTTTTGTGCCTGGCTTTTACTTAGCATGTTTTCAAGATTCATCCATGTTGTAGCATGTATCATATTTCATTCCCCTCTTCCACTTTTAAGGATTTATGTCATTAGATTGGGCCTACAGATAATCCAGCATATTTTTCCAATTTAAAGTCATTACCCTTAATTACATCTGCGAATTCCCTTTGGTCATGTAAAGTAACATAGGGATTAGGACCTCTTTGGGGGTAGGGTACATTGTTGTGTACCACAATGACCACTCTTCTTATTTTAGAGAGGAAAAGCAGTAAGAAGAGAATTGGCAGAATTTATTACCACATCTAACTCCACATACCTGTGTGTAGATGCAGGTACTCTATCTTCCCTCCTGTCAGGGTAGTTGTAAAACTCATGCTCTTAGCACTTCCCTTCAGAGACTGTCTCTTCCTCTGCTGCTAACAAAAGCCACACTGCCACTTGACACCACACCAGTGGAGCTTTTCTACCTGCTCCCTTCTGCACTATCATTTCCCCCCTCTTTCTTGGATCAAAGTGACATAAAAAGAACTTGTAATTTCTCTCTTATTAAAACAAAATCCTTTCTTGACTCCTCTTCCTTCTCCTATTGCCCCATTTCTTTTCTCCCTTTTACAACAAAACTTCCTGAAAGATTTGCCTGTATCTTTTCCAATTTCTCTCTTCCAGTTCTTCTTTTGTCTTTGTTTTTGCATAAATATATATAACATAAAGTTGACCATTTTAATAATTTTTAACTGTACAATTTCTAGCACTAAATACATTCACAATGTGTGCAACCATCACCATGTCTAGAACTCTAGGACTTTTCGAGATCATTTCTAGAACTTTTAAATCATCCAAAAAAGAAACTCTTACCCATTAAACAATACTTCATTCCCCACCTTTCCCCTAGCCCCTGGTAACCACCATTCTACTTTCTGTTTTCATGAATTTGGCTATTCTAGGTAACTCTTTTGTTTAGCTAATTTCACTTATCATAACATTTTCAAAGTTTATTCATCTTATAAAATATATCAGAATTTCATCTCTTTTTAAGGGTGAATAATATTTCATTGTATGTATATACCAAATTGCGTTTATCCATTCATCCATTGGTAGACACTTGGTTGTTTCCACCTTTTGGCTATTGATAATAATGCTAATGTAAACATGGGCATACAAGTATCTATTTGAGTGAATTGTCTTAAATTAGCTCCCACTGCTCTTGTCAATGTCATCAATTACCTCTGGGCTGCTATACACTATGGTCAATTCTCCAACCTTATTTTACTTAGTGACATATGACTAAGTTTCTTCTTTTTGAAATATTTTCTTCACTTGACATCCAGGACACCACCACACACTCACAGTTGTCCTCCCAATTCACTAGCCACTCTTTTTTAGTCTCCTTTGCTGATTATCTTCACTGACCCCTTCTCAGTCTTTAGACCTATTTTCTTTTCCATCTGTACTTACTCCCTTGGTGATATCATCTAGTCTTATGACTTTAAAATATGCTGACAACTTCCACATTGATATCTTCAGCCTGGACCTCCCTTTGTGAAATTGTGAAACTCCAGTGATGTAGTTGACATTTCCATTTGAATATCAAGGGGGTATCTTTAACATATTCAAAACTAAATTTCCAATCTTCTTATCTTTTCCAATGAAACCCAATCCTCTCAGTAATTCTTAAGTAATTCAATGGATCTCTGTCCTTCTAGTTGCTTAGACAAAAATCTTAAATCATCCTCAATTCCTCTATTTCCCTCTCACTCCACATCCTGTCCATTAGCAAAAACTGTTGGTACTTCAAAATATTCAGAATTTGAGCATTTCTCAAACAGGCAGAGAAAGACAAATACCTTATAATCTCACTTGTATGTGTAAATCTTAAAAACAAATAGCAAGCTCGTAGATACAGAGAACGGATTGATAGTTACAAACTTCCAGTTATAGGTCACAAGGGATATACTATATAGCATGGTGACTATTAATAATACTGTATTGCATATTTGGTAGTTGCTAAGAGAGTAGATCTTAAGAGTTCTCATCGCAAGAAAAATATTTGTGACTATGTATGGTGACTAGAGTCATTGTGGTGATTATTTTGCAATATATACAAATATTAAATCATGTTTTATGTCAATTATATCTCAATTAAAAAAACCTATTGGCACTTCAAAATATGTACAGAATTTGAGCATTTCTTGCTACCTTCATTACTACTGCCTTGAGACAAGTCACCAACATTTCTTTTCCGGATTATTTCCATAGCCTTTTAACTAGTCTCCCTGTGTCTGCTCTTACCTTTTTCGGTCAATTGTCAGCACAACAACAGAGCAATGCTATTAAAAAGTAACTTTCTCATGTCATCCTACTACCCAAAACCCAACAAAGGCTTTCCATCGAACTCAAAGTTAAAGTCAATGTCCTGGTAATGCCCTACAAGGCCCTATTCAATCTGGGCCCCATTAGTTTTCCAACCTTATCTCCTACAGTTCTCTGCCTCACTCTCTTCTCTTCAGCCATCCTGGCCTCATTGCTTTTCTCAAACACACCAGGCATATCTACATCTCAGGTGCCTATGCTTTCTATTCCCTCACTCCATCACCACCTTTTTTCAGATACCACCTTTTCAGTGAGAACTTTCAGTGATGAACCTATCTAAAATTGCAACACTGCCAGCATTTTGCTTTCCTTCATTGCACTTGTCACTTTCTAAGACACAGTATAATTCACTTATTTTGTTTATCATTTTCTCTTCCCAGTATAATGTAAACTATATAGCACAGGGGTTTTTGTTTCTTTCGTTCATTGATGTAGAACCTAGAACACTGCCTGGCACACAGGAAGTACTGAAAACATTTTTGTGAGAAGACAACCAAATTTGATACAAGTCACACATGAGGGCAATAAGACTGATTGCCCTCATTGATTGCTTAAGTTGAAGGCACCTGATACTCTCAATGTTTTTATTGAAATAGGAAGCAAAGTTACCAGCTGGGAGGAGGGTCAGAGTTATATGATACATGTCTTAAGGAGAAAGTTACAGATTTGTAAGAACATTTGTGGGAAATGGGAAAGGCAGCACATAAAAGGTCCCTAAGCCTAATGAGGACTTGCTGAGGTTGAAGAAAATGTATTTGCAAATATCATTCTAGAGACTTTCTCTAGAATCTAACAACTGCTGTCTTTCTTGAAAGGGTCAAGAGCTGTGCTAAGTGCTTTGCCTTTATTATTTTATTTTAATTTCACAATTACTCAGAAAAATTATTATTAATTTCATTTCACTGGAGAAAAAATGGAGGCTTAAATAAGTTTAAAAAAAAAAAAACTTGCCCAAGGTTACTCAGCTAGTAAACATAAGAACTGAGATTCAAACTTAATTGTTTTACTCCATAGTTCATGCTTTCACCGTGTACTGTGCTTGTCATGGGTGTGGTATAACAAAGGGGCTGTTCAGAGAGGTCCAGTCTTGAGTGCTTTTGAGGTGGGTGAAAGAGAATATAAGAGGTCTTTAATGTTAGCTTGTAGAAAGCGGAATGGTTGAATGGTGTACTGAGGATTCTAGGCTAAATAGGTTTGGTTTCAAAGCCATAAACAGAATAAGATTCTCAGAAGCAAGTAGAGAAACAAAAGGATTAGAGATATGAATAAAGTAGCAATGCGAGGGGACTGCCAATTTTAGCATCATGGAAGAATGAGCCAATGAGAATCTCTGCTACCCTTTCTCACTGCAAAGACACAGAAATAGTGTTCCTGGGTGCCAAAAGTAAAAAAGGAACTAAAATCTGGATCTGTAAACCTGGTTCATCAGCCAGGGAAATAAAACAGTATATATACTCTAGAGGCTAGGTACTGGGCTTGTAATATCTGCATAAAGATGGAACTGGGCTTGTAATATCTGCATAAAGATGGAAAATACAACTTTAATATAGAACAAGGCAGGAAGCTTGAACAGAGATCCCTAAATCAAGCCAGGACTCTAGTAGTGAGTCCCGTCAGTGAAAGTGAGAACTAGAAAATTCCTAGGGAAGGAACATGGAAATGTATTTTTTTTTTTGCCCCATATTCAGATTTTGAATCTGAAGTTACCTTATTCTCATTAATGGGAATCTTGAAGAGGAGACACTAGTATAAAAGCTGGGCCTGGACAGCTTGTTATCCTGGACAGTGAAATTATTTCTGTGTCTGAAAGATGCAAATGTAATGCCAAAGTTGCGCACTTCCATAATCCAGGAGACTCACATCTTCCTGCTGAAGATGAGATCATAGTCAAAATTCCAAACCACATGGAAAATAACCCATTATGTAGAGGTTTATCAGATACAATAATTAGAATTCCAAAACCTAGCTCTCATGGAACAGTATTGAAAAAATTAAAAAATAAGTAGTTTTCAAATGATTAAAGAGATGAAAGGAGATACAGAAACCATAAGGAAAAAATAGGACTCTGTGAAAATAGACCAGGTATATTTAAAAAAGAACCAAATAGAATTTATAAAATTGAAAAACCATTTTTTATTGAAATTAAAACTGATTAAGTTTGTTAAACTATAGGTCAACACATTAATGCATAATTTGTAAACTGGAATTAGCAATAAGGTAACCAGATGTTTGCATAAAGAGAAGAGATGGAGAATATGAAAGAAAAGTTGAGATATGGAACAGAGTATCTAACACGCATCTAATAGCAGTTCTCAGGAGAAGAAAGTAGAAAGAATGGAAGACAGGCAATATCAAAAAGAATTTTCCAAGAATTATAAAAGACTTGATTGCCCAAATTGAAGGAAGCTAACTTATGAGCGAAATAAATCAATAGCAATCCCTATGAAAACACTGCAGGACATTAGAGACAAAGACAAAAGTCACCTGCAGAGGAAAAAAAACATTTAATTGGTATTTCATCAGTTAAAATAGAAATACACTAAAATAATATCTTTAAAGTTTTGAGAGGAAATAACCAGTACACTAGAATTCTATACCAAGCTAAACCACCATACAATAGTGACCATAGAATCAAAACATTTTCAGACAGTCAAAAGACTGATAATTTATCTTTCAGTGACTCTGAAATCATTAAATGTAGTAATTCAGTAAGAAGGAGATTGAAGCTAGAAGAAATCAATGGAATGCTAGAAGCAGTGGTGCTCAAGTAAGCAAAGCAGGTCTACTGAGGAAAAGAGTGAATCAACTGGAAGTTTAGAAAGTATGGTCATGGTTTGTTCTTTTGAAGCTTAATATTTCAGAGGTGGAGGAGCCATTTGTGTTGATAATTTCCATGTAACCTTCAGATCAATGGATTAGAGTGAATGGATTAAAGATCATTTGATCCCAGAAAGTCAAGAAGCTTAGAAGATAAGATATTGAAAGCACCATATACTGTATGATTATTCTCTACTGAATTCCAGATAGATTCTCTAACTTTCTTTCAGAGTGCTATGGACATAGAGGACTGACCCCGATGCACTGGGTCATTTATGTTTCCTTGCTAGTTGACCTCACCTGAGGTTTGGCCAATTAAAGTCGTTGGCCCAAAAGAATGGAAAAGAGATCAGTTTCTTTCTCACTCTTCCTGCTTAAGCGTTGCTTCTCTAGTGGCAGCTGTGTCTGTCTAGTACTGAAGTTCCTACTGGTGGCCCCTTTTCCATGGCTCCAGCTCTCACTGAACTCAGATGACCCCATTTTTGTTTTCATTCTGGCCTTATGAATAATAACAGATTTACTGCCACTAATTTCTAGATACTATTGGGAAATAATTCTCCATGGGTCTCTCATGTTTTTACACATCTTGTGAGCAAGGTACCAACTGACCTTTATTTCCAATGATTTTTTCAATACTGAAAAGCCTTAGAAAGTAAAGGTAGTGTCTCCCCCTAGAGCAAAACGCAGTCATATTTACTGTTCAGCATAATAAAGATGATTTCCTCTGATGCAACGGGCAGACATGCATAGTGTCCATTATAAAAGGTTGTTTCCTAAGCTCAGGATTTCCTGGCCTGTAACTTAACCTATTGCTGATGCAGATGTTATCTGGCCCTCTTTTTCTCACTCTGTGGGAACTGGGGTTTGGGAAGCCAAAACATAAATGCTGATGCTCTGACTACTCTTATTGTTATGAGAAATAAATTGTTGATCTTTGACCCAGGAGTGTCATGTTTTCCATCAGCACCCATGAAACTGTAACGGGTGATCTTGTTAGCTTTCAAATAGGATAAAATCTCAGATTCTTCACAGCACTTTACAGGTACCTTGGCATCTCTTGTTTGTTTCTTTAAACCCGATGATACCTTTGAAGATAGTCTCTTCACAAAACCCATCTCATTGAAATCTGATTCCTGCTGGGCCCTTGCCAATATAGTTAGATAGTTTAAAACCTCAAGGGATGTGTGATATTAACTTAATGTATCAATTTAGCTAGGCTGTGGTGCCCAGTTGTTTGGTAAAACACAAGTCTAGATGTTACTGTGAAGATACTTTTTAGATGTGATTAAAATTTAACATATTAAAGCATAACGTGGGTGGGTCCCATCAAATCAATTGAAGACTTTAAGACCAAAGGCTGGGGTTTCCCAGAGATGAAGCATTTCTACTTCAAAACTGAAACATAGAAACCTTGCCTGAGTTTCCTGTCTGCTGGCCTGCCCTACAGATTTTGAACTTGCCGGCCCCCACCACTGCGTGAGCTAATTCCTTAAAATAAATATCTCTCTATATACATATATATCCTATTGGTTCTGTTTGTCTTGAGAACCCTGAGTATTATAGGATGCCACAGAATTTAGTGAGGAGCCTATGAACACAAATTCAAGGTCCCCAAATAATGAGTGAGAGTTTCCCAGGTAGAGAGTGGGAGATAGTAGCAGTAGTATGAAAAGGCATTATTTACCACAAAGGGTAGTATTTCTTGAGTTATGTGGCGAGAGAGTAAAATGTCTCAATGGTGGCTTCCAGGCAACAAAGAAGACAAAGTGTATACAATGTGGCCTCTAGCTGTGTATCAACACTTATCACCTGTCTCTGTCACCCTTACCTCCTACAAGACCAAAGTCAAGGAAGAGTCATGCTTCCTTGACTTTGGTCTTGTAGTTCCTTCTATCAGGAATCCCCTACCTCTCTCGATTTCCCATCTTCCTGGAATCCTTTAATCTCTTATATTTCTTACAATATTTCCTACCTTATGAACATTTTTTCCTCTATCAAGCCTCAGTAAAAATTTCCTAAAAAGCAGAGTTGGGTGCACCTACTTCCCCATTTTTCTAGCATTTACATTTTTTCTGTAGTTCTGTGTTTGTATGTCTGCCTCCTCACTGTTCTGTGAACAGAATTCCATTTTTAACTCAGTATTATATATAATAGGACATGTTCTAGGATATAGGATGTGCTCTTTACAATTTTGTTGCATGAATGAAAGAACAAATAAATAAATTTATCCATAATCACATACATGGCCCCCTGTAGGATGATGGCTTTCTGTCAGCATTGGAAGGTAAGTACAGATCTAAAAAAACTGACAAATGCCCATTAAAATAAAAACAGAATAGAGCACACTAATACTTGTTTTATTTTTATTTCATTTTGTTTTTGTTTGTTAGCTACTCTTTTGTGATTGTTGACAAGATTCCCAAAGGATTGATCTCAAATATAAAAAGATTTAGGATTTTGATTCATCCTAATCAAGTTACATATTAGAAGTCCTTCCTTGCTTCAAAATGAAAACCAGTTTGAAAAGCTTCCAAGTTTATCCATAACCAGTTTATTCTTATGAGCCTTATTACATGCAAGGTTGAGTGGGCAACTGTCCATATGGTTTGATTTTGATGCCATATGGAGGAGCTGCTCCATTCTTTAAATTGCCCTGTTTCTATAATGAGATTGTACATTTAGACACCAATTTCTTTAACTTAAGGCAATTTTCTTTTCAATTCACTGGGCTCTCCAATCTATATATGTACATCAAGCATTTTTCCTAAACTCTACACCTAAATAGTATCTGCTTCTCCTCCACGAACATCTCAAAAGTAACATTGCCAAACATAAATGATCCCTCTTGTCCCAGACCTACTTATTTATCTGAGCCTCTCATTTCAGTGAATCTTACCATTTACCAAGTTTCCAAGCTAGAAACCTAGAGTCATTGTGAGACCTGTATACAGCCAGTAACTAGTTTTCTGAGTCATTATCGTGACTCTGTTTACTAGTTTCCACGGCCATTACTGGTGCCTTAGTTTGGGCCCTACATCAGTTCTCACTTATTGATTGCAGAGTCAAGCCTCTTTTGTCCATTCTCCGTAGTATAGCCAGAAAAGTCTGTTTTAAAGACTTAGCTGATTACATGATTTCTCTTTCTAAAATCCTATACAGTAGCTACTTATTTGCCTTAAGATAAATCTCATATTGTATAAAATATCCATTTTCTGAACCTTGTCTATCTGTCTAATATTTGTCTTCCCCTCTCCACCCACCCCCACCAATTTAATAGAATATATCATCATATTTTCCCATTCTGCTTATATCGTCTTTACTGTCTGTGTTTTTTTACATATTGCTCCTCTTGCCTGGGAAAGCCCTTTGCACTTTCTCTTTGCTAACTCACATATGTTGAGACTCAGCTTAGTCACTCACATTCCTTTGTTTCCAGATATTTCCTGCCAAAGTTAAATGCCCCTACCTACGTGCTTTATAAATTCCTTCTTACCGATATTATGATACTTATTATATGGTTCTGTCTTTTAATTTTATTTCCATGCCTTTTCAAACAGATTATAAAGTCCTTTATGACAAAGATACTATCTTGTGTATCTTTGTAAGCTGAGGACCTAGAAGAGAGCTGACATTTGGTTAATGTTCAATACATTTTGGATGAATAAAGGGAAAAAATTAAATGATACTTAATAGGTGGTTTCAGAGGGCTATGAAAACACATTTTATCTTTAAAATAGATTTTTTATTTTGATAAAATATACATAATATAAAATTGACTATTTTACCCATTTTTAAGTAAGTGTACAAAGTTGTGCAACCATTACCACTAACTCTTTTCAGAATTTTTTTATTATCCCAAACAGAAGCTTTATATCCATTAATAACTCCTATTCAAACCCCCACAACCCTATTCTACTTTCTGTTTCTATGAATTTGTCTATTGTTGATAACTCAAATAAGTGGAATCATACAATATTGTCTTTGTGACTAGCTTTTTTCACTTTGCATAATGTTTTCAAAGTTCATTTATGTTGTAGCATATACTAGAATTTCATTCACTTTTAAGGCTAAAAATATTCCATTGTATATATATATACTACATTTTGTTTATCCAATCACCTGTTGACAGACATTCAGATTGTCTCCCTGTTTTGCCATTGAGAATAATGCTGCCATAAATATCAGTGTACAAATATCTGTCTGAGTTCCTGCTTTCACTTTTTTTTTTGGATATATACCTAGAAATGGAATTGCTGGGTCACATGGTAGTTCTTTGTTTGCCTTTTGGAGGATTGACCAGACTATTTTTCAAAGTGATCACACCATTTTACATTCCCACCAGCAGCGCACAAGGGTTCCAATTTCTCCACATCCTCACCAACACTTATTTTCTTTTTCTTCTCTCTCAATTTCTCCCTGGTCCCTCCCTCCCTCCTTTTCTTCTTTTACTTGCTTGTTCGATTGCTTCTTCTTCTTTTTCTTTTTTCTTGATAATAGCCATCCATTTGAGTATGAAGTGGTATTTCCTTATGGTTTTGATGTGCATTTCTAAAATGGCTAGAGCTATTGAGTACCTTTTCATGTGCTTGTTGGCCAATTGTATGTCTTCTTTGGAGAAATATCTTTTTCAAGTCTTTTGCCTATTTTAAATTAGGTTGTTTATTTTTTGTTGTTGAGTCACAGTGGTACTTTATATATTCTGGATATAAGATATATGATTGGCAAATATTTTATTTCATTTTGTGGGTTGCGTTTTTGCTCCCTTGATAGTGTCCTTTGATTCATATTTTTTTATTTTAATAAAGTCCACTTTATCTGCTTTTTTCTTTTGTTGTCTGTATTTTTGGTGTCATATCCAAGAAATATTTACCAAATGCAATCTCATGAAGATTTTTCTATGTTTTCTTTTAAGAATTTTATAGATTTAGCTCTTAAGTCTAGGTCTCTGATACATTTTAAGTAAAGTTTTACATAGGATGTAAGATAAGAGTGCAGCTTCTTTCTCTTGCTTGTAAATATCCAGTTTTCAGAATACCATTTGTTGAAAGACTGTCCTTTCCCATTGAATAATCTTAGCATCCCTGTTGAAAATCAGTAGATCACATATATGAGGATTTATTTCAGGGGTCTCTGTCCTATTTCATTTGTTTATATGTTTGTCTTTATGCCAATACCACACTATTTTGATTATTGTGGCTTTGTATTAAGTTTTGAAATCAAGAAGTATGAGTCCTCCATGTTTGTTTTTTCTTTTCAAAATTGTTTTGGCTATTTGGGGTCCCTTGAAATTTCACATGAATTTTAAAATGGATTTTCAATTTCTGCAAAAATGCATTGGGATTTTGATGAAAACAACATTGAATCTGTAGATTGCTTTGGGTAGTATTGATGTCATAATAATATTCAGTCTTCCAGTCAACAAACATGGATGTCTTTCCACTTATTTCTGTCTTTAATTTTTTTCTACAACATTTTATAGTTGTAAGTGCACAATTTTTTCTCCTTCTTGGCTAAGTTTATTCCTAAGTATTTTATTATTTTTGATGATTTTGTAAATGAAATTTTCTTAATTTGATTTTCAAATTGTTTATTGCCATCATGTAGAAATGTACTAGTTTTCTGTTTTGTTTATTCATTCATTCTGTTCTTCAGATTCCATATATAAGTGAACTCATATGGCATTTGTCTTTGACTTACTCCATTCAGCACAATACCCTCTAGGTCCATCTATATTGTTACAAATGACAAGATTTCATTCTTTAAAAAAATTTTTTTATGGCTGAGTAATATTTCATTGTATATATGTATCACCTCTTCTTTATCAATTCATCCATTGATAGACACCCAAGTTGCTTCCATATCTTGGCTATTGTAAATAATGCTGCAATAAACATGGATGCACATGTCCCTTCGAAGTAGTGTTTTGGGTTTCTTTGGATAAATATCCAAATGTTGGATTACTGGGTCTTGCTTTGTATCTTTGTTATAGCCTTTGTTTTTAAGTCTACTTTATCTGGTGTAAGTATTGCTTTCTCAGCTTTTTATTTTTTCATTTCCATTTTTATTCAATATCTTTTTCCATCCCTTTACTTTCAGTCTGTGTGTGTCTTTTGACCTGAAGTAAGTCTCTTATAGGCAGCATATGTAAGAGTCTTGTTTTCTTATTCATTCAGCCACCCCATGTCTTTTGATTAGAGCATTTAATTCATTTTCATTTAAAGTAATTATAGTTATTGTTATTTTAGTATTCATATTTCTCCTCCTCCTCCTCCTTATTTCTTGTAATAATGGCTTGGTACTGATGAACTTCTTTAATTTTTCTTCTCTGGAAAATTCTTTATCTGTCTATTGAGTCAAAATGACAGCTTCACCGGGTAGAGTAATCTTTGTTATAGGTCCTTGCTTTTCACCATTTTGACTGTTTTTAGCCAATCCCTTCTGGCCTGCAAAGTTTCTGTTGAGAAATCAGCTGACAGTCTTATGGGAGTATCCTTGTAGGTAACTGCCTCTCTTGTTGCTCTTAAGATTCTCTCTTTGTCTTAACCTTTAGCATTTTAATTATGATGTGTCTTAATGTGGGCCTCTTTGGGTTGATCTTGTTTGGGATGCTCTGTGCTTCTTGGGCTGGTATGTCTATTTCCTTCACCAGGTTAGAAAATTTTCTTTAAATAGATTTTCATTTCTTTGCTCTGTCTCTTCTCCTTCTGGTATTCCTATGATGTGAATGTTGATATGCTTGATGTTGTCCCAAAGTCCATTAAACTATTCTCATTTTTCTGGATTCATTTTTTTGTTGCTATTCTGATTGTGCATTTTCTGTTACCTTATCTTTTATATCACTGACTTGATCCTCTTTTTCATCTAATAAACTGTTGATTCCTTTTAATGTAATTTTTAAATTAAGTTTATTGGGGTAACATTGGTTAATACAATTATATAATTTTCAGGTGTACATTATAATTTGACATTTATATATTCTATTGCGTGATTATCACCCAAAGTCCAGTTTCCTTCAGCTACCATATATTTAATCCCCATTACCCACTTTGCCCTACCCCTTTCTGCCTATATTTGACCCCTTTTAACCATCTATCTCCCCCCTCCTTACCCACCCCCTACTTTCTGGTAACTACTAGTCTATTGTTCATGTCAGTGAATCTCTGTTTGTTTGTCCTGTTCATTTGTAGCTTTTAGGTTTATATTCCAAATATAAGTGCTATATTGTAATTTTCAACTTTTTCTGTCTGACATTTCATTTAGCATGATTATTTTAGGGTCTACCAATGTTGTCAAAATGGCAGTATTTCATCTCTTCTTATGGCTGAGTAATATTCCATTGTATATATGTACCACAGCCTCTTTAATCAATCATCTATTGTAGGACATGTAGGTTGCTGCCATGTCCTGGCCACTATGAATAGTGCTGCTATGACCATTGGTGTACAAATATCTTTATAGATATGGATTTTAAAGTCTTTAGGGTAAATACCCAGTAGAAGAATTGCTGGATCATATGGTAGATCAATTCTTAGTTTCTTGAGGAAACTTCATATTGTTTTCTTTAGTGGCTGTACCAATTTTTAGTCCTAGCAGCAGTGTATGAGGGTTCCTTTTCCTCCTCATTCTCTCCAACATTTGTTATTACTTGTCCTGTTGATTACAGCTATTCTAACAGGTGTGAGATGGTATCTCATTGTGGTTTTGATTTGCATTTCCCTAATAGCTAGTGATGTTGAGCATCTTTTCAAAAAGTTATTGGCCATTTATATGTCCCCTAGGGAGAAGTGTCTATTCATGTCCTCTGCCCATTTTTAAATTTGATCATTTGTTTTTTTGATGTTATTGAGTTATATGAGTTCTTTGTATATGTTGGATATTAGGCCCTTATTGGAGGCATAGATTGCAAATATATTTTCCCATTTGGATGGTTGTCTCTTTACCTTGCTGACAATTTCTTTTGTTGGGCAGAAGCTTTTTAGTTTTATGTAG
This sequence comes from Cynopterus sphinx, assembly GCA_030015415.1. Taxonomy (NCBI): domain Eukaryota; kingdom Metazoa; phylum Chordata; class Mammalia; order Chiroptera; family Pteropodidae; genus Cynopterus; species Cynopterus sphinx. The sequence goes on along the minus strand of CM057390.1, from coordinate 33,225,441 downwards.
TCTCATTCATTTATTTTAGCTTTTACTTTCTTTGCCTTTGAGGTCAAATTCATAAAATCCTCTTTAAGACCTAGGTCCTTGAGTTTAGTTCTTACATTTTTTTTCTATGCTTTTTATTGTTTCAGGTCTTAAATTCAGGTCCTTACTCCATTTTGAGTTAATTTTGGTGTATAGTGATAGACAATAGTCTAGTTTCATTCTTTTGCATGTGGCTTTCCAGTTTTCCCAGCTTTCCTTTCTCCACAGTATGTTTTTGTTTTTCTGTCAAAAATTATTTGCCCATATAAATATGAGTTTATGTCTAGACTCGATTCTGTTCCACTGGTCTGTGTGTCTGTTTTTCTGCCAATACCATCCCATTTTGATTACTGTCACTTTGTAGTGTAATTTGAAGTCAGGCTGAGTGATGCCTCTAGCCTCATTCTTTTTTTTCTCAGGAAAGCTCTGGCAATTCAGGGTCTTTTGCACTTCCATACAAATCTGATGATTTTCTCTTCTATTTCTTTAAAAAATGCCAATAGGATTTTGATGGGGATTGCTTTAAAACTGTACAATGCTTTAGGTAATATGGTCATTTTAACTATGTTGATTCTTCCAATCCAAGAACACAGAATATCTTTCCATTTCTTTGTATCTTCTTTGATTTCTTTTAAATGGATCTTATAGTTTTAATTATATAGGTCCTTCACATGTTTCATTAGATTTATTCCTAGGTATTTCATTCTTTTTGTTGCAATTGCAAAAGATATTATTTTTTCTGCTTCTTTTTTTGACACTTCATTATTAGAGTATAGGAACACTATGGATTTTTGAACACTGATTTTGTATTCAGAAACTTTACTGTATTTACTTATTGTTTCTAGTAGAGCTCTTGTGGAGTCTTTAGGGTTTTCTATTTAGATAATCATGTCATCTGCAAATAGTGACAGTTTGACTTCTTTGTTTCCTATTTGGATGCCTTTTATAACTTTCTCTTGTCTTATTGCACTCACTAGGACCTCCAATGTTATATTAAATAACAAGGGTGATAGTGGACAACCTTACCTTGTTCCTGATCTTAGAGGGAAGGTTTTTAGTTTTTCACCATTTAATATAATGGCTGAGGGTTTGTCATAGCTGGCCTTTATTATATTAAGGTACTTTCCTTCTATACTGATTTTGTTAAGTGTTTTGATCAGAAATGGATGCTGTATCTTGTCAAAGGCTTTTTCCGCATCTGTTAACATGATCTTATGATTCTTATTTTTTAATTTGTTTATATGGTGTGTCACATTAATTGATTTGCATATGTCGAACCATTTCTATGCCTCTGGAATGAGGCCCACTCAATTGTGGTGTACAATCTCTTTAATATGTTGCTGTATTTGGTTCACTAGTATCTTATTTAGGATTTTTGCATCTGTGTTCCTGAGAGATATTGGTCTGTAGTTTTCTTTTTTTTTGTTCTTTTTACCAAGTTTTGGTATCAGAATAATGTAGACCTCATAAAATGAGTTGGTAAGTATTGCCTCCTCTTTGATTTTGTGGGAGAGTTTAAAGAGGATAGGTATTAAAATTTCTTTGAATGTTTGGTAGAATTCACTGGTAAAGCCATCTGGTTCTGGACTTTTACTTTTTGGTAGGTTTTTGATGATTGTTTCTATTTCCATATTGCTTATTGGTTTATTTAGATTTTCTAGTTCTTCTTGATTCAGTCTAGGAAGATTCCAAGTACTGGTCCATTTCTTCTAGGTTATTAAATTTGGTGTTATATACTTTTTCATAGTATTCTTGTATGATCCTTTGTATTTCTGCAGTATCAGTTATAATTTCTCTCTTTCATCCCTGACCTTGTGTATTTGTGTCCTTTGTCTTTTTTCTTTAGTGAGTCTAGCTAGGGGTTTGTCAATTTTATTAACCTTCTCAAAGAACCAGCTCCTTGTTGTATTTATTTTTTCCATTTTCTAGTTTTAAGATTGTTAGGTTGTTTATTTGGGCATGTTCTTATTTTTAGAGATAGGCTTGTAAGGATATGAACTTTCCTCTTATGACCACTTTTGCCATGTCCCAAAGTTTTGATATGTTGTACTATTATTATCATTCATTTCTATATATCTCTTAATTTGTCTTTTTATTTCTTCTCTGACACAGTTATTTTTCAGTGGCATTTTGCTTAATCTCCATGTATTTGTGTTTTTTTTTCTGATTTCTTTTTGTAGTTGATCTCTCATTTCAAAGCATTATGATCAGAGAATATGATTGGTATGATTTCAACTCTCTTATATTTGTTGAGGTTATCTTTGTGTCCCAGTATGTGGTTGATTCTTGAGAATGTTTCATGTGCATTAGAGAAGAATGTATAAGCTACTGTTTTTGAATAGAAGGCTCTATAAATGTCAATTATTTCCAGTTTGTCTAATGTGTCATTTAAGGATGTTATTTTCTTACTGATTTTCTGTTTGGATAATGTTTCCATATCCGACAGTGGGGTATTTCGGTCACCTACTATGGTAGTGTTTTAATCTGTTTCTCCCTTTAATTCTGTTAGTAATTGCTTTACATATTTCAGGGCTCCCTGATAGGAGCATAGATATTAATAAGTGTTATGTCTTCTTGGTGCATGATTCCCTTTATCATTATGAAGTGTCCCTCAGTATCCTTCTTTACCTTTTGATTTTAAAGTCTATTTCATCTGGTATCACTACTCTCACTTTTCTTTGAATGCCATTTGCTTGAAATATCATTTTCCACCCTTTCACTTTGAGTCTATATTTGTACTTAGAGCTGAGATGTCTCCTGGAGGCAGCATATGGTTGGGTTTTGTTTGTTGATCCATTCCAGAACTCTGTGCCTTTTTATTGGTGAGTTCAGTCCATGTACATTTTGGGCAGTTATTAAAATATGATGTCTTCTTTATTTTAATTTAAAATTTTGAAAAAATTATTAAATTTATTAGGGTAACATTGGTTAATACAGTTGTATAATTTTCAGGTGTACATTATAGTTTGACATTTATACATTCTATTGCATGATTACCATCCAAAGTCCAGTTTCCTTCAGTTACTATATACTTGAATCCCTTTACCCACTTCGCCCTACCTCTATCCCCCTATATTTGATCCCCTTTACCTTGTCTACTTCTCCCCTTCTCCCCACCCTCTACTCTCTGGTAACCACTAGTCCATTGTCCATGTCTATGAGTCTCTGTTTGTTTGTCCTGTTTGTTTGTTGCTTTTAGGTTTATACCCCCAATATAAGTAATATCATGTGATTTCCAACTTTTTCTGTACGGCTTACTTCACTTAGAATGATTATCTCGAGGACCATCCATGTTGTTGCAAATAGCAGTATTTCATCTCTTCTTATGTTTGAGTAACATTCCATTGTATATGTGCCACAGCTTCTTTAGCTAATCATCTATCATAGGACATATACATTGCTTCCATGTCCTGGATACTGTGAATAATGCTGCTATGAATATCAGTGTGCAAATATGGGTTTTTAAGTCTTTGGGGTAAATAACCAGTAAAAGGATTGCTGTATTATATGTAGATCAATTCTTAGTTTTTTGAGTAACCTTCATACCATTTTCCATAGTGGCTGTACCAATTTGCAGTCCCACCAGCAGTGTATGAGGGTTCCTTTTTCTCCACATCCTTTCCAACATTTGTTATTACTTGTCCTGTTGATTATAACTATTCTGACAGATGTGAGATGGTATCTATGAGGTCTTCTCATAGCCATTTTATCTTTTGCTGTCTGGTAGCTCAGTGTTTCCATTGCTTCCTTATCCTTGTGTTTCTGTTTACTTTATTTTGGTTGGCTTTGTTGATTTTGCCTCTGATTCTTCTTGTTTTATGTTATATACTTCATTTCTGAATCTTTGGTGTGTGGTACCATTACAAATATAAAAAGGATAGTTATATCTATATCTATATCTATATCTATATCTATATCTATATATCTATATATCTATATATCTATATATATATATCTCCATCCATTTTCTTCTGTGTGTGCCTTACGTCCTTTCTCCTTTGTGAATTTGGATCTTTGAATCCTCCCTTTTCAGCCACTGTTATCTCAGTTTGTTCCTATGTATGCTGAACGTTCATTATTTTTTCGTTATAACAATTCTCTTTTTATTACTTAAGCTTATAATGCTGTTCTTAGTAAGGCTTGCACTCCTCTGCTTCTATTTGCTTGACAGTCATTTTACACCTAATTATGTTTTCTTTGGGTCATTTTGTTTTAAGTGAGCTGACTCCTTTCAGTATTTCCTGTAGTGCAGCCCTCATAGTGAAGAATTCCTTCAATTCTTGTATGTCTAGAAAGGTCTTAATTTCTCCCTCATATCTAAAGGAGAGCTTAGTTGAATATATTATTCTAGGCTGGTAGTTTCTTTCACTTAATAGTTTAAATATTTGATTCCATTCCTTTCTGCCTTGTAAAGTTTGCGCTCAGAAGTCCGAGGATGATTTAGTGGGCTTTATTTTATAAGTTACTGTTTTCTTTTCCCTGGTTGCCCTGAGAATTCTGTTTTTGTTGTTGATTTTTGATAATTTTAATACAATGTGTCTTGGTGAAAGCTTATTTGGATTGAGATAATTGGGTGTTCTGTTGACTTCTTGAATCCCAAACTCCAGGTCATTCTTTAGATTTGGAAAATTCTCATCAACTATTTGTCTGAAAATGCTTTCTAGTCCCTGCTCCTTTTCCTCGCTTTCGATAATGACCTTTATTCTTATGTTTTTTCTCCTGATGGTATCTGCTAGTTCTTGAATTTCTCTTTTATTATTTTTAATTCTTCAGTTTTTTCTTCTAATTTATTTCTAGATTTCTGTCTTTGATATCACTGATCTTTTTCTCCATTTGGTCTACTCTATTTTCCAAGCTTGTATTTCATTTTTCAATTCTTTCAGCTTTTTATCTCCAGGAGATCTATTCTGTTCTTCTTGAGGGTTTCAGTCTCCTTGCTGAAGAACTCATTCTGCTCATCTAGTTATTTCTTTAATTCTTGAAATTGTTGATATGACTTATTTTGGAACTCATTGAGTTTTTTCAGAAGTACCATCTTGAATTCTCTGTCACTTAAATTGTGTACTTCTATGTCTGTAAGCTTACTTTCTCAAGATGTTTCTCTTTCTTTCTGAGATGCCTTGTCACCTTGGTTATTCATTGTGTTTAATGGACTATTTCTCTGCCTAGGCATTAATGGAAGTGTATTCTGCTTCTTTTTTTTTCCAGAAGGAAGATTTATTATATAAAGTTCTCTCTTTAGCCTGCTGCAAAGAAGGTGCTTTTCTTTTGGTTTTCATTAGGTGACATCTAAGCCTCTTGGATCTGTGCTTTATATAAAGCCTTAAAAATGCCTTTTTATTTTCTGATAGATATTTAATCATGCTTGTTGCCCTCAGGTTTCAGTCCTTGTCCATTTTAGCAACAGTTTTGGTAATGTTTGCTCAGATTTCCTTGGGACTCTGTGGTGTTAGGTCTCGGAAGGTATCAGGGGAGGAATCCTTTGGGTTAGGGGTTGGAAGCTGTGGCTTAGCCTTGGTTTTACAACTGCAATGGGTAAAAATCAACTTGTTTTTCTACTGTCCCCGCTTCTCTGCTTTCTTCTCTAATGACAGCTCTCCTGCTGGCAGTGGGGAGCTCAGAGCTTTCCTAGGCAGGACTGTTTAGGGAACTCCCCGCTCCTTTTCCCCTCTCCCTCCTCCTATAGGGAGCTATGGGGCTCCAAGAGGCAGCTTTTTTATTTCTCCCAGTCTAACCGGACACATGGGGTTCTGACTTGTGGTAGCCATTATGTACAGATCCCACGCTCAGACATGCTGATGTGCAGTTTGGGTATTTTTTTTGTGGAGTTTTAAGTGTTCAGCTTATTATTTTCAAGGGGAGAGACATGTTTCCAAAGATCCTTGTCCTTAATGTATTTTTTAATTTAATGTATTTTTTTATTCCAGTTATTGTATTTTTTATTTCTCACTTGTTATTTTTTATGCTCCCTATATCTATTTTTATGTTTCATATCTCTTTGTTGAAGTTCTCACAGGATCATTGAGCATCTTTATAACCAGTGTTTTGAACTCTGCATCTGGTGTATTGCTTGCCTCCCTCCGTTTTGTTTCGTTCTTTTTCTAGAGCTTTGTTCTATTTTTTTTTTTTTTCATTTGAGATATGTTTCTTTGTCTCCCCATTTGGGCTGCTTCCCTGTGTCTGCTTCTAGGTATTAGGTAGGGCTCCTAAGTCTCCTGGTCTTAGTAGAGTAGCTTCATGTAGTAGGTGTTCTGTGGGGCCCTGTGGTGCAATCTCCCTATTCCACTGAGCCGAGTGCTCCATGTGTATCTGTTGTGTGGTTGTATGTGCTCTTCTGTTGTAGATGAACCTTGGCTGCTGTTTGCGCATCAGTGGGAGGGATTGATCCTCATGCTGATTGGTTGTGAGAATGGGCCATGACTACAGTGGAGGAACTGTTGTGCAGGTGCTAATCCTATGGAGTAGTATTCACTTAAGTGGAGCTCTGGTGTCTGCTGAGTCTGCCCTTTGGGTGTGTCTTTTGTGGAGGTGACTGAGTGGAGCTCCAGCTTGGTCTGAAGTGGCTATTGGGTGTGCAGGCCCCAGGGCCTCCTGGGAGAGGCCCCACTGCACGCCAAATTCAGCTCTAGCCTCTGTCCTGCTCTGCACCACCTGGCATGAGACACAAAGCAATCTGTATATGGCTGCTGGGCTTGGAGGTGCTGGGAGAGGCCAAGCCTGCAACCAAGGCTGGCTGCCTCCAATACCAGTTTAGAGCTGCTTAGCAAAAAGTACGGGTCATATATGAGGCTAGATGCTGCTTGCATGGGGCTTGCAAACCTTTGAGAGATTTTAGGAAAGTCTACAGTATAAACAAATACAGGTCATTTGTAAAGAAAAGCAACTAGAAGCGGCTTGGTTGGGTCCAAAATTTGGGTGGGGCAGTGTCTCAGAGAATCACCAGAGCAGGGCAAATGGTGTTAACTTGATTGATGGAGACTCAGATGTTGCACCCATCTGTGTCTGTATGCTGGGAGCTGGGTAAGAGCTAAAGAAAGGAACAATGGCTTTTGCCAGCAGTCTAGTAAGCTGCCCCTCCAGCCCTTGCTCGGAGGCCAGACAATTTATTTCCTCTCCATATGTCCCTGGTGCCTTTCAAGCTTCTGTCCCAGAGCTGAAGCTCAGAGTGAGTCTGTTATTAAGTAAATGCATTGCCTTTTAATAGGAACACCTGGGACTCCAGCTGCCCTATGTCTCTCTCAGCCACAATCTCTGCTCGTTTTCACAGCCAGAAGTTGTGGGGACTTTTCTTCTTGGCACTGGAACCCCGGGTTAGAAAGCTTGATGTGGAACTGGGACCCCTCACTCCTCAGTGGGGACCTCCACAGCTGCGCTATCACTCCAGATTTTTAATTGCCCATGTGGGTATGGCATCAGCCTCAGTCTACATCTCTGCCTCTCCTACCAGGTTCAATGTGGCTTCTTCTGTATATCCTTTAGTTGTAGAACTTCTGTTTAGCTAGACTTCAGGCAATTCTCAGTGATGGTAGTTCTACAGTTTGGTTGTAATTTTGATGTGGTAGTGAGAGGAAGCAAGCGTAGTGTTAACCTAATTGATGAAAAATTCTGGAGAAATGCATTATTTTCTAGTGTCGATTTTGTGTCCTGTAAACTTTCTGAATTTGTTTATTCTAAAAGTGTTTCTCTCTCTCTCTCTCTCTCTCTCTCTCTCTCTCTCTCTCTCTTCTCCCCCACCCCCCAGTGTGGAGTCTTTAGGGGATCATGTCTCCAAATGAATAATTATACTTTCCCCCCCAATGTGGATAACTTTTATTAATAGAATTGATAGGATAAGGGGTAAAAACATAACATACAGAAAAAGCACTCAACAAAATCCAATATCCTTTCATGATAAACACAAGCAATAAACTAGGAATAGAAAATAATTTCCTTAACATGATAAAGCCTATATATGAAAAATAGACAGCTAACATCACACTTAATTCTAGAAAGACTGAAAGCCTTTTCTATGAGATCAGGAATAAGACAAGGATGCCCACTTTTGCCAGTTCTATGCAAAATAGTATTGACAGTTCTAGCCCCAAATTTGATGAAATTTATAAATCTACAACCCCAAGAAGTTTAATGACCTTCAAGGAGGATGAACTCAAAAAGACCCTTCAAGGAGGATGAACTCAATAAGACACATTGTAGTCAATCTGCCCAAAGAAAAAAAAAGTAGCGAGGGAAAGGTGAATCATCACGGACTGTTGATCCTCAATGAAAATATGAGCAACTATCTCATCAAAAACCTTGAAGGCAAGAAGGGCAAGGGGTAGAGTGAGAGTGAGTAAAAATGTCACAAAACTTTCCTACCACTTTGAAGATGAGTTTTTTAAAATTGGGCATTTGCTTGGTGGCTGTAAACCTTTGACTGTTTTTCAGAGCTCCAGTAAGGTTGGTTCAGACAGACTCTGCTTTTTAAAAAATGTTTCTGTTGGGGTAGATACAGAGAACAAATTGATGGTCAACAAATGGGAGAGAGGTTGAGAGAAAGGGTGAAAAATGTGAAAGGAATTAAGAAGTACAAGTTGCCAGTTATAATAATAGTTATGAGAATGCAAAATGTAACATAAGGAATATAGTCAATAATATTGAAATAACTATATATGTTGTCAGTTGGGTATTAAGCACTATGTTGTATACTTCAAACTAATATAATATGTTAACTGTAATTTAAAAATTGAAAAAATGTTTCTATTGGGGAATGAAAACTTGTGGCTTCTTAGCTTGCCATTTTCTGATATCTTCTTCTCCAAGTTTTGCCTTCACTTGGACTTTAACCAAAGATCATCAGAGGTAAGTAACCTAAATGAAGGTGTATACAGTCACAGAAAAGTGAATGGGAAAAGACACTCTTAGCCACTGTAAAGAAACCTGGAATAGGAACTTGTTTTGGGAATTAAACTTTTATAGATAAGAAATCCATAAAAATATTAGATGACAGTTGAGAATAGATAAGCATATGAAATGAGTTCTGTCCAGGTAGTAAATTGCTCAGGGAGCTAGAGCTTACTGACAGTATGGGACAGCTACAGTTACATGCTACAAATGGTTAGATCTGATTTCTGGGTGCAGATTAATTCCAGTTCATGAAGGGTCTTGAGCAATGCCAAAAATGACCAGAAGAATATATGAAAAGAATGAGATGACTGGTTCTGGCACTAAATTAGAGCCTCCCCTCTGGGCTCAGAGAATTTGTATAATTCAATTCATTCCTAATGGTAGCTGTCATATCAGCTTGTCCCAACCCTGACTGTGGTTCACAGTCGTATTTCAGAAGTGACTTGGGGAGGTAAGCTTTGAGTAATTGTCTTCATCTTTCTATTTCTGCACCCCTACCCCATCAACAGTACCCTCTGCCTCTCCTCTTACTTTTCTTCTCTGACTGCTTATTCTATTTTGCCTCCTACTCCCTCAATGAAATACGCCCCCAGGAAATAATCTGCTAAATGAATCCACATTAAGCACACTTGGCTAAAAAGACTTAAATGTAAACCCTCCCAGGGCTATTTGCATTTTAACAGAAGTCAAGCTATAAAAATTCCAATTGTGAAACTGTGTTAGCTATTTCATAGGAAGGAAAATTTTTAGAGAACCTTGTTCTAACTCAGAATATTTTTGTTTTCTAGGTATACTCTACTCCAGATAGTATGAAAAAGTTCCAAATTATGGAAGGGCTTTAGAAAACCAAACTCCTCCCAATATGAAAAGAAGCTCAAGGGCTGATTTCAGTGTGAAATCATTGGATAATGACCTTTCATAGCTTTCCAGCCGGACACCAGGGATAAAGCCAAGACCTTGACCAACTGAAAAGTCAGGGCAGGGAGATTCTCACCTTGCTATTCGAAAAGAAAGCCTGCGGATCAGGAATAGAACAGGTCTTTCAATTCAGGATCTTGACTATTTGAGAGGATAATAAGGAACCTCCATACCATTATATGGCTTTTCTTCCTAGTCATCAATGGAGGGTCTTCTTTGGGATACAGTACAAAAAGTGACATCTGCCAGTTCTAGAAGTATAGGTACCAGAAAGTAAGAGCTAAGAGTGAAAAATACATTATTACTGTGGTTGAATTTAACTTCTTCCAGCCTCTGTTTCCTCCTCTTAATGTGGGAACAAGAATATCTATTAAAAAGAATTAGAACTCTTTTGATTCCAAATTATAAGAAGGAATATTAAACTAGGTTAAATTAAAAAAAAATTAGAGGCTTTTCATTCTTGGATGTCCAAGGGATATTGGCTTTGGGCAAAGCTGGATCCAAAGACCCTAAGGACACCTTCAGAACTTTTTGGCTCTTCATTTCCTAGCTCTGCTTGTTTTTACTCAGACAATTTTAATATATGTTGATTAAGAAGATATAAAGAACTTATGTCCAAGATTAACAAATACAATAGAAAAATCTCTATAAAATGTCACTCTCAAGGAAGATTATATTGCCTTGCTCAGGTCAGACATCTAAACCCCAGTCAATCACTGTATGGTGGAACTTTTTTGATTGGCCAGCCTAAGTCCTATGTATAACCTATAATATAGTCAATATGCCATAATTGATTGCCTCTCCAGGATCTCACTGCATAGAGGAGGAATTCCCTAAAGGATTTAGGAAGCAAAAAATAAGAAAGTATGCTGAGCATAAAACTATTATAGCCATAATAATCTACCAAACCTACCACTACAGTTTAAAAAATTAATTGAGCAGACACAGAGAAACTGTTTATAAATTACAATCAGAACTGCAACTTAGTATTCAAATAATGATAAATACGCTGATCATTAAAATTAAGAAAGCTGCTTCATATGAAGAAGGCTTTACAAAAAGATAGACTACTCAACAACTGGCTGGGATAACTGGATTGGCTTCTATAAAAAATGTGAAAGTAGAAGCTCCACCTCCCACAGCACACTAGGATATATTCCAAATAGATTAAATATTTATATGTAACAATGAAACCATAAAGTAATGGAAAAAACACGGGAGGACTCATAATCTTGAAAAGGGGAAGGTCTTCCTAGTCTTTATTCGAAATTCTGAATTCATAAAGAATATGACTGCTAAATAAAACTAGATCAAAATCAAACATTTGTGTGGTGGAAAATATCATTTGAAAAAAGTAAAAAGGCAAAAGCAAAGGAAATAAAAAGCAGTGGTGTGTTGGAAATGGCCTACACTGGCTTCAGGAGCTAATTGTTAAATTTTCAAGAATTTTGCAAGTTGGTTGTCATACAGAGTCGTTAATTAAAATTAAGCTATGCAAACTTATAATTAAAGTGTTACAAACAAAAGTAGTAAATACTCCAAATTTATCGCTTTCTAATTGTTTAACTACATTTTCCTATCACCCACACTTTCGAGGTTATTTACAGCTATCATTTCTGTTTCGTGGAGATACTATGTGATGGTCTGCTGCTGCACATTTCTTCTCAACTCTACTTTTAGTGGAGCTGTTGGCAGCTGAATTTGGCTGTGGTAGAGATATTTAAATTAGGGAACTTGGCAAATGCTGTTGTTAAACATTAACTAATGAACCACTGGAAAAAAGTTTTTGCAACTCACATTACAGAGTAAGGACTAATCTCCTTATATATAATGTGTTCCTGTAAGGCAGGTATAAAAAAAAACAATTAAACTAATAGAAACATAAGAAAAGTATAAAGTGTCCATTCATAGAAATAAAGAGGTACGCTGTATTATAAGAGAAATGCAAATCGAAACTGTACTGAGATATTCTTTTTTTTTTTTTACCTATGAGATTAGTAAAAATCCAAATTTATTAAAACTCTGTTAACAGACATTCTTATATATAACTTGTGAGGATATAAATTTGTATGACCCTTTGGAAAGCAATTTGGCTCTGTGTATAATTACCAATGCATAGACTGTTTGACATAGCATTCCATCTCTGGGAATTTATTGTGTTATATGATATAAAGTGCTTTTGCTTATTTTAATAGCAAAAGGTTGGAAATAACAGAAATGCCTATTCATGTAGGCTGATTTAATAAGTTGTGAAAATTTGTACAATGGCATTGACTGGAACTGTAAAAATCGAAGACACTCTCCAAGATGAACTTGGAAGTATCTTATATTAAGATTATATTAAGTTATATTCCCCAGTTTTATTGAGATATAATTGACATATAACACTGTATTAGGTTAAGGTGTACAACATAATGATTTGATATGTATATATATTGCAAAATGATCACCACAACAGGTTTAGTTAACATCCATCACCTTATATAGTTACAATTTCTTTTTCTTGGGATAACTTATAAGATTTACTCTCTCAGCATTCTTCAAATATACAATACAGTAATTGTTAACTGTAGTCACCATGCTGCACATTACATCCCCAAATTAATTTATCTTGTAACTGGAAGTTTGTACCTTTTGACCACCTTCACATATTTTCCCGACTCCTACCCGCTTCCTCTGGCAGCCACCTATCTGTTCTTCGCTTTTATGAGTTCAATTCTTTTAGATTTCACATATAAGTAAAATCATACAATGTTTGTCTTTCTCTATCTGACTTATTTTACTTAGCATAATGCTCTCAAGGTCCACCTGTGTTGATGCAAATGATAGGATTTTTTTTAATAGCTGAATAATATCCCATGTATACATATAAACCAAGTTTTCTTTATTTATTCATCAAGTTACATTATTAAGCGAAAAAACAAGGTAAATATCAGAGTGTATAGTATGTTACCTTTTGCACAACAAAATAACAATAGTTGTATTTGATTTGCATAAGCAAAGCCTGGAAAGATAAATAAGCTAATAAAAATGGTTATGGGGGAAGGTTGTCGTGCAGGATATGAAAACTGGATAGGTAGGGGATGGGGTAAGAATAAGACTTTGCAATATCTTTTTACACTAAAATAAATGTTGAGTTATATCAATGTACTACCTTTATACAAAATAAAAAGAAATAAATGAAAGCTTTATTCAAGAGCACTTGACTGTTTACCTCACTAAACATTCAGTAAATATCTACGATGTGGCAGGTACTGTTCTAGGAACTGCTCCCAGACGGTAGTACCAGATCATGTAAAGTTGTGATCTAAAACTAAAGAACTACCTTTAGTCACAGAAACCACTCTTTGAATGTCACATCTTCCATTATGCCCATCGGACAGTTTTCCCTTGCCTCATCTAGTTTCATATTTATGACTTCAACATAGTAAAAATATCCCCCAGGCTACTCAAGTCTCATAACAATTCAGTGTTTGTGTTCTTCTCTTGTACATTTTTTCTATATATCTCCTCATCTTTATTGTCTTTCTTTTTGAGTATGTTGTTTATTGTAGTTGGTAGAAAATTATATTTTAAAAGTTCAGGGCTTTACTTTTATGATAGTGAATAAATAGACAAAAATTCCAGTGAGTTTAAATCCTAGTTGTGGTCAGGGAGGGCTTACTGAGCACAGACATGAAAGGTATGATGAAGCGTGCTTTTTCAGTATCTGAGATTATGTTTATAGGCTCGTAGTAATTATTATTTCTGCTCTGAAGGAGATTGCAAAATGTTTTATGTGAGTGCACACACACACACACACACATCCCCTTATTTATGAAATAATGCTGCTGCCAAACTACCTAAAGTTTGTATCCTCATAATGGCATATCTGATGATAGTAGGTTTGAATGAAGCAAACCATCTTGGTCTCTTGCTCTGGCACCAGTACCAAGGGCACAGTAAACATTTGCTAGGCCTCTGGCTCAGAATGTTGGGTAAACTATGGACATGGGGGCTTTATACTCATTTAAAATGAAGCTAAATAGTCCGTAAAACTAACTAAATGAGCCTTTTAATAGCATGTTTTATCAACCAGAGTAAACAACACATTCAAAAAGAAAGACAACGAAGATATGAAGACACATAGAGAACATACACAGGGAGGAACATAACATTAAATTATTGCTAGACCTTAATGGCCATGGGAGATATTCCTACCATGTTGGGGTCATGGATATGAGACTGAGTTAGATGAGAGAAAACTGTTGGATGGGCATAATGTTGCGTGGCATTTGAAGGGTGGTTTGTGTATGTTTGGAGGTATAAATTCTTTAGCTTTAGAGCTCAGCTTATGTAATCTGGTGCCTGTTTCCAGGATTTTATAGAACCTGTGCTTTCTTTCATCACAGCTACTACTGCACTTTTTCCTTTTTTGTAATTGTTTACTAGGTGGTGAGCTCTGCAGAGGGAAGTACATATTTCCTCCATGTCCTCAGTCCCTAGCACAGCTCTGACTTTAGAAGGTTCTTAATAGTGTTCGGTAAAAGACTGGTGGAGACATGCCCTAGGAAGCAAGAAACTGGATGCCATTGTAGATATCACTTAGGTTGGGAGATTTGGAGTCCAAACGGCATGCTTTGTTTACCAGTTGGGAGGACTGATGGATAGCTGGGTGTTTTCTGTAACTGTTAAGATTTCCTTCTTCCAGTTAGCCTGCACTCAGCACACACAAGGCAGCTGGCTCAGCACAGCCAACTGCGACAGTTCTCAGCTTCCTGCCAGTGGTTAGGCTCTCTCATCAATCTGTCCCAATCTGTCCCTCATCCTGTGATCTGATAATAATCAAATCCCTTTCCTTAGATTTCTCTGATTGCCTGCCTGATGTTCTCCTCACCTTTGTCTGTCGCTGTCTGAGCTGCTCAGACTTGGGCAGCCATATGGGACTAAAGAGTTCACTAACTGAGCATGCGTGTAGACAGCCAAATTCTCCAGGTTTGAATAAAACGGCCTAATCTATTTGGTATTTACTGGGCAGTCATACAGGGGCATTCTGGGATGTCCCTCAGCAAGGCAGATGCTGCCTCAGTCAGATTTGCCAAAGGTCCTTGAATGGGGTTCCTGGTTGGAGTGATGGGAAGTCAGAGTCCACTTTCCACACATCTCCCCATTCTACTAACTACTGGTTTTACCTCAATAATGAATCCAATAGAAATTCTAATTTTCACTTTCATTTAGAATCTTTCCAAATTGCAATTTCTCACCTGGTCTATAGCCACAAATTTAAAAGACTCAAAGTTACGGCTCAAAGACAATGGACTATTTTGTTTCCAGGGGGAAAGAATTGGCACTGCCTAATGAGTTATCTTCCAATGCACTATGCCCTCTGATTGTGTATTATATATTAGCACTCTGGACTTGAAAGAGACAATTGTGTAATGTTTGCCTATTAACTGAGAATAATCATCTCAGCTGCACAGTATTGCATACCAGCCAAGCTTGTCATTTTCATATCCAACAGCTTTTAATTATTGTGTTGCTCTTTAATGGCAACCTTTCTCAGAGTTTGGAGAACAAAAACAGAGACTTACCTAAATATCAGCTATTTCCCACCCCTAGAGAAAAAAAAATCCATTTAGATGGAAAGGGTTTGAATTTCCTAATACCCAGAGTGATCATGTCTTAGCAATTTCCATTAGCCATCAAATCTAAATGCTAAGGCTATGGGGTTGCTTCTTCTTAATAACGTTAGGAAATATATTAGACAAGAAGAGGGCTTGCATGATTACACAGTAAGCTGGAGACTAAAATAGAAGAAACACCTTAAAAATGTCAGGACCTTTTTGAATGCAAGTAACTGAAAATCTAACCCACAATGTCTTAAAAATTTTTATTGGCTCATCTAACCAAAAAGTCCCAGGATGCAATTGCTTCAGCATGTTTAGTTTCCAGGGCTTAAAAATATCTTCAATATTGGGTCCCATGCTTTCCATATCTCCATAGGGTTTTCTTTCCTTTATTGCTGTATTCACAAATGGAGCCTCTCCTCCTCTGGCAAGATGACAGCTCCAGACTCACAGCTAGTGAAAGTCTCAGGATTGAATTTCATTGGACCAACTTGGATCATAGGCTTCATTCTGAACCATTCATGATGGCCATGGGGCAATGGAGTATATGCTGATTGGCCAGGCCTTGATCATACTCACCCCTGGAGGTGGAAGGCAGGGTTAAATCCATCAACCTGAACCACATAAACTAGCAATAGAAGGTGGTGGTGAATCTCCAAGAAAAAAATGGGCAGTTATCAGAAAAATGGGACTGAATGCTAAACAAACAAGAAAAACTGAGGTACTGTGGCCCTATCTTAAGTTCAGGAATGAATGTTTTTTTAGGTTGGTAATTTAAGCCTCATGTCTCCTCCCTGAACTCTGTCTATAATAAAGATGACCATTTACTGAGAGCTAAATGTGTGTGAATTATTTACATATGTCCTCTCATTTCATTCGTATGACTACCATACCAGAGAGGTAAGCTTAAGCCTCTTTTCTAAATAAGGAAATGGAGGCACAAGGAGGTTAAATGGCATCCTCTAAGCCACACAAGTATTAAGAATGAGTCATTTTTCAACCCTGGCCTAACTCCAAAGCCCATGCTTATTCTCTTTTTGCATCTTTTCTAAAACTCATCCATTTACAAGATTTTCTGGAGTGTTTATTAAAAATGCATGTTCTTAGGCACCCCCCTACTCCAGGTCCCCGCAATAATGATTCAATAAGTCTGCGTTAAAGTCTGGGAATCTTTTTTGTTAACAAGTGGGCTCTGTGATTCTTCTGATCAGATTAGTAAGAAAATGCACAATATCATGCTGCCTCCTACAGGTTAAAAACACTGCAACTGACCACTACCCAATGCTAGCCTCTCCTCTTGTCTTCTCCTTTTCACCAGAGACGGTCTGAGAGAATTGCTCTAGCTGCTTAATATTTGGAGTGGCAAAAAAGTCATGCTCAGTCTGCTCTCTAGTGGTTTCCAAAATGTGGGGCATAATAGGTTCTACTGGTATATAAAGAGGCAATAATTTTCTATTAAAAAAAAATTTCATTTAACTTTTCTTTAAAAAAAATAAATCTAGCTTTACTAACATTTGATATCCAGTTGATAGTAGCATTCTCCCTCAACTATGAGACCAGGGCCATCTATAGTACGTTAGGTGTCCTAAGAAAAGAGTGAGTATCCCACAATACAGAGGGACAATGGTGCCCCCATCCTTTCCTACTTTCCAAGCAATTGATTCCTTATCTTTACTAAGTGAATTACAGATTATATTATACAGTCTCTTGTGCTCCAGAGTTACCAAGCTTGGATAGTTTTAGAGTTCAACAAACATACAATTCTTACATTATGCCTGTTTTAGAAGATAAAAAGTGGGAAAGCTATCCAGACCTTTTCATGAGATTAGATTACTTTGATACCAAAGCCAACAAGGACAAAACAAGATTATCTATTAATCACACTTAAGAATGTAGATGCAAGATTCCTAAATAAAATAGTTGTAAATTTAATTCAACAGTGTAATAAAAGTAATAGGCCTCTGATATTACACATAAATAAGATCTATGGGACACAGTCATCATATTTTTCCTATAATTGTCCTTGTAAACTGAATAAATGAAAAGTCATTGACTTTTTTGCCATTCCAAGTATTAAGTCTTTTGATCATAAGAAACTAACTCAGCTTATGAATTAAGATATATAGTCCCAGATAATAGTCAAAACTTCCAACATCATAAAGTTAAAGCTTATCTTTATCCCCAGCCTGAGCCTGCTGCAGATGGAATAGATAGCATGGTATGTGTCTCACCTGTTTCTCTAGACTAGCTTTTCTCCTCCTTTCCATGTACTCATTAGGTGGTCTCTGTCTCCTCTACAGTTGAAGCAAGGGAAAGGTGGACAATAGGAAAGGTCCTACCTGCCCAACACTGTTATGAGCTGGTATTTTAACACCCTGGACTGCGTGGAAATTCAAAACTGACTTTCTATCATGGAAGTCTTCTGTGGGCTTTTTTTTGAGTTCTTCCAGTTCTGGGGATCTCTCATCTGCAATTTCATTCATGTAGGAGAATCTTTTCTTGGATTCCTTCCATAGCAACTCTAGTTCTTTATAAAAGCAGGGCTTCTTAGATGGAGCTAAGATGATTCCACGAAGAAAAATATTCTCTTTCTTATGGCCCATAATTGGCTCATGAGAAATATCTCCATACTATGCTCAGATAAATTTTGGGAATGTGGGATCTCCTTATTGCCGCCATTTGCTCTGTATCAGAAAAGTTACAAGGCAGTCTCTCATTGTTTATATTTCTCAGATTTAGATATAGTCTACACTGTCCTTCAGACTCTGGGAGACTGTATGGAAGAACAAAGGGCCAAGAACCCAGATTTCATATTTAAAAAGAAAATGGTGGGACTTATTCTATGAGATATGAAGAATTATTTTTAAATGTCTTGGAAACCAGGACATAGTGGGATAGTGCAAGAATTGGAAAATAAATCAATGGACCAGGATAGGAATCTCAGAAACACACAAGTATCAGGACATTCTATATATTCTAAAGATAGAATTACAAATCAATGGGAAAATAATGATTGTTCACTAAATGGTGCATGGAAAATTGATTATCTATATAGAAAAAACAAAATTGGATCACAGATGGGTTAAACTCCTACAAGCAAAAAACAAACAAACAAACAAAAAAACTTGAGAATTTTATAAGAAAATATAGGTCTTTATGACCTTGTACATAGAGAGATTTCTTAAACTTTATACCCCAAATCTCAAACTATATAGAATAAAATAAAGACACATTTTTATTATATTATATTAACATTAGATTTTCTACAACAACAAAAGATATCATAAACAAAGTAAAAAGACAAATTGCAGACATTTGGGAAAATACATTTAAAATATAAACAAAGAAATAATACCCAGAGTACAGAAAGAACCTCTGCAAATCCATAATGGTGATGATAATAGCTAGACACTATCCTAAGCACTTGAGATATATAAACTTGTTGAATTTTTAACATGTCCCTATGAGACAGGTGTTTATTATACCTACTTCACAGAAGAGGAAACAGGCACAGAAAAGGTTAGATAACTTGCTTAAAGTCACACAGCTAGTAAGTGGTGAAGCTGTGCTTGAGCCTAGGAGTCTGGCTCCAGTTCTTAGGGTCTTAACCATTATGTTTGCTGTCACACTCAATAGAAACATAAATTTAAAGAGTTAACACACATATTAGAAGAATCTTAACCTCCCCAGCAGTCAGAAAAGTGCGAATTAAAATACCAAGACAAAAATCACTTCACAACCATGAGTTGGACAAAAAATTTTAAAAATCTGATAATATGAAGTTTGAGTGAGAATGCTGAAAAAAATGGAAACTTTTGTACATTGCTAATGGAAGAATAAACTTGCACAACCATTTTGGAGAGCAGTTTGGCAATATCTAGTGAATTTGAGGGTGTTAAGACGCTATGATCAAACATTTGTACACCTAGAAATAGATCCTGGAGAAATTCTCATGTTTTGAATAAGAGATGTATTTAAGAATATTCATTGTGGTATTATTGTTTGGTGTAGCAAAGTTTGGAAATCTAGGAATTCATTAGCAGGAAAAAATTGTATATTTATACTATAAAATAGCAGTTAGCAGTTAAAGTAAACTATGTCTACCAATATAGGTAAATATAAAAAATAAAGTATTGTGTGGGAAAAACTGGTTGAAATAAGATACATACAATGTAATACTATTATTAAGATTTAAATACACATCTGCAAAACAATGCTAATAAATATAGACATACGCGAAATATGTAGTAAAAAAATAAAACTTGAAAAAGAATGATAAGTAATACATTCACAATAGTGTTTACTGCCAACAGAAAAAGAAAGGCAATGAGATTGAGGAGATGCCCACACAGGAAGTCTCAACTTTATGTTCACAAGGCTAAATTAAAAAAGAAAAATCCTGAAGCAGGTCTCTAGATCCCATTTCCTTTGTGAAATGGCTGCTTCCAGGTCTGGGGCAAGGAATCCACATGATGGGCCATGAACAACTTGTTTTGCAATGAAGCTCTTCCAGACTTTTTGAGGTCATTTTGACAACACAGGGACCACTTTGAAGGGGTTCTCACTCAACAAAGTGGGGCAATTTCTGCATCAAAAGGAATGATAACTACAATGGATTAAGTATATAAAAACCATGAGTTGATAGTGATACCTAAAAAAATATAAAAACTCCAACATAATAGCTTGCCATTGGGAGGAGTTAAGGTATTAATTTTATTATCTTCAATAAATAATAAGAAAATATTTATTTTATCTTTCTTATGCCAACTATATTTCTGGGTCACCAAATATTTGATAAAAGTAGTATTATAATAGAAGAATTTCAACTAATAATTGCCAAAGGAATGATAGAATTTTAAAAAATGTGTATTTCAACCTCTAATGAAATTATCTATCTAGGTGATATTCATGTATGAGGCTAAAACTATTAGCTGATGCAACAGAAAGATTTCTTGCTAAAAAGTTAAACCTGATTCTACTCAAATCTTTAGAACTGCTACTAGTTTACAGGAAATATGAGGGATAGAAGGATTACTTAAATGACAAGGATGTGATTGGTGAAATTCAAAAGCCAGGACATTCTTTAGAAAAAAATGACTCAATTTTTTCAGAAATATGCATATATTCCAACAAAAATGGCACTGGAGAAAAAGGGAAGATGAGCTATTATAGGATAAAAAAGACTGAGAAGAAATAACAACTAAATGCACTGTGAAGCCCTTGTTTGGATCCTGATTCAAATAAATCTGCAATAAAAAGATGTATTTTTAAAAAATCAAGAAAATACACATAGGAATTGGTAGCAGAGGACATTAAGGAATTACTGTAACTTTTGATAAATGTGATGAAGGCATGATGATTATGTTTAAAAATGTCCTCAACATTGAGATAAGGACACTTTAGACAGAGTGTAACATGGTGAAATGCCATTTGAATGGTGTTTTACCCCAACTCTTCAGGGAATGTTGATGAACAACAGAAACTAGTCTGACACTTCACTCAAGGGTCTACATGATAATGGAGTCAAAGAAGAGAATGGAATATAAACTAAGAGGAGCATACTTGGTGAGGTGAGAGCTGGTGTGAGCACTAGAGGGCCAAACCAATTTTTGTGGGGCAGGTGCAGCCACTCAGTCTAGAGTAGGGGCACATGGGGTCAGTGCAGCCAGGAGGAGGGTACAGTGTCCTGTGGTCACTGGGCATTGGGCGAGTGGTGGGAGCTGCCAGGAGGAACACATTTTCTACTGGTGAGAATTGCTCAGGGTTCCCACTCCAGGGGGATGCAATTTGAGTATATTTGGCTGACACTCAAGAGTTTAGATTTGGTATTTTACGTACACATCCAACTGTCCTAAACCAGGGGCAGACCCATTTTACAGAAGCACAAAAACATTTAGCTTTTTATCTCTTAAAAAGGCAGCCACCTGCTTATAAATCATTCTGACTTTCTGCACACTTTTTTTTTTTTTTTTTTTAAGACTGTCAAAGAGTTGCAGGCCTCAGCCCAAGGGTGTTAATAGCTTTTATCTTCTTTCTGAGATTTTATCAGGAACTGCTTTTCTCACAAACCAAACTGTGAGAACATTTGCCAGAGATTTCCCAGGAGCAGGCTTAACATTTCTTACTAGGTCAGCATTAGCCCCTTCACACTTTTGCGGGCCTGAGGTCACTACCAAGTGGGAGTTGGGGGCATTCTGTCCCTAGAAGCTGGTGCTGTGCTCTTTGGATTTGGTGCCTGGTTCTCTAGGGTAGCAGCAGGTGGGGAGTGGTAGAGTGGGGAGTGATGGGAGGAATGTTTCCATGGCAGTTTGCCAGCTGTGAGAAGACTAAGCTTGCCATGAGAATTTTTATTCGTGGGCTCTGAACCAAGTCCATGGAACTATCTACCAAGGGGATCCCGGGGAGGGGAGATAAGAAGACTTGCGGACAGCCATGCTTCTGACCCTGCCTGCTGGTACCTGTGATTGCTTGACTTCTCACAGTCCCTACAATTAGGCAGTTTTTTTAAAAAATAAATTTCCTCCATAGACTCTAGCCTGGGAATTTGTTTTTATCTTGAAAAAAAAAAAAAAACCCAAAAAACTGGCTTTTTGGAATCATTTAGACCATGTCTGCCTTGTTAAGAAAGAGTAGGATTTTTTCCTAATGTATGTAAGTGTTCATCTGAACCCTCTTTGAAGTCATCAGTTTGGGTATTTATGGGAGGAGGATGAAAAGAACTGCAGTGCCGTCATGGACTTTATGAAAGATAATCTCATGATATATATGCCAGATATTAAAAAAGCAGAGACAAATATTGAGCAGAAAGCTATAAAATAAAGTGGTCTACATTGGACATTCTGGCTTTTACAAGGTATTTCGTCTGCATTAGCCTCAGTTGTCTTTTCTGTGAAATAAGGCTAATAACTGACATAGTAAAGGTAAAAGGTTTGACATGATGAATATCTGGAGTGACTTTCCTTTTTCTTAAATCTGGGAAACACTGACAATTCATCCTATTTATGCACTTATTTACTATTGCTTTATATGTTCATTCATTCATTCATTACATTCCTTTACTCAGTGAATATTCATTGAGGATATAATATATGAAATCAACAATGCTTGATACTCTGGGGGATAAGATCAAAGCTTCTGCCTTCAGGAATTATCATTTTAATTGGAGAAAGAAGACATGCATGGGAAACTGTAATACAGAGTGTGCTAAATACAGTAAGAAGGTGCAAATGCTCTAAGAGTTCAGAAAAATAAATTGCTTCCAAGAGAGAATTTCATGCAAGAAACAATGAAGGATAAAGTGGTTGGACTGAGTTTTGAAGACTAAATATAATTTTAATAGGCAGATGTCGGGGGAGAATATTCTGCAGGCACAGAAAGGCATACGCAGAGACCTGGCAATGGGAATATGTGGGATATGTTTTGTTCAGCCAGTTCCCACATACCAACCATGTTGACTTCTGAAATCTGCTTTCTTTTGGGTTGAAATGGGCTTATTCTCTGCAGAAGCACTGTTGTAGAATATGCCTGATGAATCAGGCAATGAAGTTAGTGTAAACTATATGTTTCCCCAATTGCAGGATTTTAATGAGACTGGAGTTTGAGGATGAGGTTGCTGTGAATGGGACAGATGGTGCCCCGAGTGACACTGATTTTGCCCTCCCATCTTACCAAATTGGTGTGGTTTTTTCAAAATCCCACCTACTGCTTTCACCAAGACCAGCTTTTCACACCCTAAGAATGGATTTCTCTTTGTGGTCCATTAGGCCACTGTGTGGTTTCCCTACTGGATTCCATTTTGTGGTTGGAGGTCAAACCCTTTCTTGCTGCTGCTTCCAAGAATTTGTGGTGTGTCTTAGCATGCTACATGAAGGGTTTTATTTTACCTCACTTGAATGTAATGGCAGTCCTCCAACAGGTCTGGGTGCATGTATAAATAGAGGGACACGTAAGCCTGCATTTAATATCCAGAACATAAACCAGCCACCACTGTGTACTACACTGTCATGTTTTGATGAAAAGCTGCTGACAGCACCACAGACCATGCCATGGGGCCCAGCAAATCACCTAGTCCTACTGTTCTATCCCAGGCATAGATGGGGCAGATTTCGCTGTCAGGAACACTTTCCAGCCACCAGCAGCTCTCAGTTTCTTTGGCTTTTCCTGGTTCAGCTGCCCGTTACTAATGAATCTTCGTCAGAGAGGCCAGAGTGAACATGGAAGACTGAAATGTACAGCTAATCCCCAAATCTTTTTTTTTTTTTAAGGCAGATGATTTAGACTCATTCTCCTGTGAATCTCTTCGACCGTCGAGGTAATGTCAAAGGGCCTATTGGAAGTTTAGCATTTCCATATCTCCTGCCCAACTTTCTACAGGAGAGTGTCCCTTCCTTCTCTATTTAGGATTGAATATTAATTCCTGCCCTTCAGATTCTTAACAATATGGTCCTAAACTACTTTTTCCATTTTATAACTACTGCATTCTTACTTTCTGTTTTCCAAGGCCACTTATACCATTATGCCATTATTGTAGTGGTCTCCTCCCCTAGAACAGTTTCTCTCTTTCCGCCTATTGAAAGCCTTTCTAGTCATTAAGGCTGAGTTTAATTCCGGGGCCTCCATAAAAAATCCACAGCAATCGTACTCTTCATAGCATGCATTGTTTCTATTATTTACTCAATGAGTAATTATATTACTTATGATATAGTCTTTATAGTCTTATACACTGATTAGAATTGACAGATTTTACATTGAATTCTAGATTCTGTTCTCCCCAAGAGGGGAAACCCAGTAAGGTCAGGGATCATGCATTACCTTCTTCATAACTTATATAGTGTTAAGTACCATGCACTATACATAAAAGGAGCCAGGAAGTGCTTATTGATTGAATGAATAAAAATTCACTCTTGAAAAAGCAGAGCTCTGGCAGTATCTATTGGTAAATCTAGTGACCTTTCAAAGACATTTTCTGGCTAAGCAGTAGACAATTAGACTGTGAGGTAATTATTAAAGTTATTCTCAGGTTCAGAAGGGAGCTGAGAGACTATCACTACAAGAAGTGCCTTGGAGCCATCTAGAATGTCAGATTAATTCAGCTTCCAGGTTGGGTTGCTTCCAGACTTTTAGGCTTCTTGGGATTCTATGCTATGACTCAGAAGACCCACTTTTCACAATCGTTATCCCTTAATAGCCTTCATATTCACTTTCAATAAATACTTAATCTGAATTAAGTAAGGAACGGTGGGACTAACATTTTCCTAGATGTTGTGGAGAATGTCTGGGATGTTTGTATATGATATAGATACTTTTTTTTTAATTTACAAAATTTAGGTTTTGAACAATGCCTTTAGAATTCCATAAATGCTTGAAACATATAGCCAATGGTTACAAAACTTGTTCTTTAAATGGTGGATTTGATTCTTGCAAGCCTCTGATGATTAATAAAATGGAGAAACTAATATAATATTTTAGCACCAAAAAAGAAATGCAAAAAAAAAAAAAAAAAAAAAGAAAAAAAAAAGGAAAAAAACTCTGCATGATTTTCCTGTGTGGGTTATAAAAGGGCTTTGAAAGTAATTCTAAAAGAGATGTTTCAGCAATGTATTACATTATAGAAGCATTACTGTAATAATAAGAGCTTCTACTTCTTGAGCATTTGTTGTGAGTCATTAAGTACTTGATATACAAAATCTCTTTTAATCCTGAAAGCAGTCTTGTGAAGAGGGATTTTATTAGCTCCATTTTAGAGATAAGAAAACTAAAGGTTAAAATGGTTAATCCAGATTCAAACACAAAATTTTCAGACTCCAAGTCTGTGTGCATCCATGCTAATCACCTTGAAGGACAAACATTGACTCTCTAGGTTCAACTTCATATGTTTAAAGCCACTTTGGGTTGTTCACTGCACAGCTCCAGGGGGTGGCACTTGCCTCCTGCTCATAGCATATTTGGGTAGATTTTATGACATTTCTAACAGATGGCAGTGAAGCGTCTTGGGCAAAGGGTGGGGTGGTTTCCTAACTCACAGTGGCTCAAAAATTGTTCTTAATGCCCTATGGTCATGTGTATGTTTACATGTAAAAGGTCACATGAATTTCTCCCTGAATTGGAAAAATTCAAAATTTTGAGCAGCTTTTAGGTGAGCCACCTAAGAAATGACAAATTAGAATTCTTAATATTTAGGATTTGAAGTGATATCTCACTTGTCTATTATCATGGTACTTCCTTTCTTCTGCCTTTAGAGTGAACTGTATTCTCTCCTAATCTTAGTTACTAATTTAATTTAATTTAATGGAACATTCAATGTCTTGAGAATCTCCTGTGTAGGAGATGTTATGGTAAGATTTTGACAGAGGAATGAGGATGGAGAAGCAGGGGCAAGGAGCGATATGGTGGAGGTGAGGATTTGAGGGAGGAGGCAAAAGTGAATATGTGGCTTGATCTCAATTTATAAATTGTAGAGAAGACTGAACTATTAGGACTATATGTAATGGTGGGGATAAAGAAAGGGTATAAGCAAAATCCTTTGGGATCATAGGAGAGAGGGGAATTTATTTTGTCTGAGAAAGCTGGAGAAGCTTCATGGAGAATAGAACATTTGAACTCACTCTTAAAGGGTGGGAAGACCCCTTAGAAATGGAGAAGGAAGAAATAGCAGCAGAAAAAACATGAGGTGAGTGTGGTTTAACAGCTAAAGTTAGAGTGAGGTGTGTGTACATGTGTTGGGTCAGGTAGGAGTAGAGATAAGGATGTGTCAGGAAAGGTAAAGAAACTTGAATATCCTCTTAGAGACTTTAGATTCTAACGGGCAATGGGGAGTTACCAAAGAATTTTGAACACTGAAGATCTTTTGATCTCTTTATTTTTCAGAGATGGCTTCATTTGCATGTGCAGTTATTGAGCAGTATTGGTTATATTATGTAGCATGAGATTGCACTTTTATTTATTTATTATTTTAGGGGAGCTGTCTCAAGGAAAAGGACCTTATTGTGCTTTTATCCCCTTTTATCCAGATTTGATATCCTATTTGCCATTTTCTCTTTCTTTCCTTTCATGCTTTTGTCAAGGGGAGAGTTATATCATTGGTTCTGGCTGTTGACATCTGAATCAGGTATTGATTCATATTACCTCATGACTATTCTTTTATGTGAATTAGATGGGTCTGTGGTCAAAAGCTCAAGAGATTAGGAATGAGAGTTGGAGAAAGAAGCATATAGACAAAGAGGTGGGACATGCATCAAAGCACAGGACAGCATGTCATGGATTGAGAGAGGTCTCAAAATAGAAGGTGCTTCTCTTGGGATTCATGCCACAGGCCTTGGCAGGCAGCCTACCCTTATCACCATTAATTTCAGGGTTTGGAATTGAACACCACACCCTGGTGTTAAGCTGTTAACCTCCAGCATCAAGGCCACAGCTGCTGGGAAGAATTCCTCTTTCAAGCTGTGGCCTCATCAGAGTTCTTCATCTGGACACGCCACAAAGGATAAATGTTCCTAAATCCAGTCCCATGACTCTGGGGTTCTATATATACTTAGGCACCTCCACTCCTTCACTCCAGGACACACACATATAGCAGAGCCTTCCTGTAATGGATTATGGCATTGTAGTAGCAGAGAGAGAGAGAGAGAGAGAGAGAGAGAGAGAGAGAGAGAGCAAGAGCATGCCTGTGAGAACCCCCTTCCAGAACTTTTCTGCTTCCCAAAAGAATAAAACCTGAAAAAATGTGAATACTTTAAGGACAGTTCTAGAGTTTGGCTTTTCACAGAGGAAGTCTGTTCTAGGTTGAGATAGGTTCCAGTGTTCAGATTTGGAAGTTCTTTAGACTTCACCCAGTTTTCCTTGCTGAGTGCTATGAAGTTACACTTAAGTCGTCAGCAGAGGGCTCCCTCAACCTTAGGAGTTCATGCTGGTGGTTGGAAGGCCAAGAGATATAAATGAAAGAAGAAATGCAGATCTGACAGAGAGTTTAAAATCCAATGCCCCAAAGTACTTTAGTTGAGAAGAAACCCTAACCCATCCTGAAAACAGACCACTTTGGCAAGAAGGTATTTGCTAGCGTTTACATTAAATGACACTGTTTAAATTCCTGGATTAAGGTCAGCATAATGTTTATGCTCAGAGTAACACATAACTAAGTTACCCTTCAGAGAACCTAAGAAGCAGAGTAATTCCTTGACCAGTGGTGTAATTGTTTCTGGACTGGCGGCTCAATGTTTTCTAAGAGTTCAATTGCAGCACACTCCATTGGCATTGGTCCCAGGTCTGGATCAAAACTTTGCAAATGCCATATCTCTGTGTGACCTTTGCCCAGATTCCTGCCAGCTAAACAAAAAGAGGAGCCTGATTGATAAAGCACAATGTCAAGGTATCTAATGCCCATTATCTGTCAAAGCGATTAGAACTGGCCAACCACTCTGAATTAAAATTGAGAAGGTTGCATATGGAAATGGGATCAAGAAAAGGGAAATAGATACTGCCAAAACAACATCTATCTGAAGCTAATATCTCTTGGAGTGTTCTGATTTTCCACTATGAAGACACAGCAGACTAGGATTCAATAGCAGGTATTAGTTAGAAACAGGGTGTTTTCTTATTTGAAATTTACTAGACAACCCCTGTCCAGGTTTTACTATCTGTCTTTTTCCTCAGCTCTAGGCAAATAATCACATTCTCTTACTATAACCTCATCATGTGTAGCGAATGATGTCATCACCTGTTTGACATCAAGTATGATTCTCTGAAGGAAAGTACATGAGGATGTCCCAAATTCCTTAACTGTATTTAGGAGGTATCTTGGTCTTTTATTTGGGGATGATGGAGATACATCTGGTCAGTGGGTGAGGTTTTTTAAAAAACTTTTTAAATTCCAAGAAAAAGGAAGCATTATACTGTGAACAAAATCAACCCCAACCTGTCTCCTATAAAAACATATCAAACATGGCAACAAGGCCAAACAGCTACTTGGCCCACGACAGCAGAGTGCTGAGTGAACTTGAAGGAAAGTGGGTTTTGTGAGGTCAGCATAAATTGGCACGATCTAGAGACTTTTCGAGAAGAAACATGTGTCCTCTTGGTGATAGAAAGACACACACATCTGAGTAGAAACTTTGCAGAAGCCACTCCAGTTTACTGCAGTGGGAAACTCAGAGGTTTCTATTTGTACTGGCTTCTTTCATTCAGATGTTTCTCATCAGTCACATTCAGATTGATTCCATTTGCAAAGCTCTCCTGGCAGGCTTGGTGGATAAGGCTTGGTGGCAAAATCTGGCGTTTTCAGATCCAGGCCCTGCACTTCTTCCAGGCCTTGCGCTTTGGCTCTTAAGCAGAAATCGGCTAAGCATACGCTGCTAATGAACAAAACCAAATGTAAAACAGAACATTGGAACATCAAACGAAGAGATTTTTCTAAATGTGAGATATGGGAACTCAGTGGAGGACAGTGAGAGATCAGGAAAGGGAGGGACTTCTTTAGAAGCTAACTGAATCATGCTCTGGAAAGTGTTTCCATGGTCCCATCTTGTCAGCATCCTCACTAAATGTGTCAGAGCAAAGGTTATATCCCCTTTACTCTTTGATGTCACTAATGGATACAATATAAAATATTTGGGTTAACTCAGTGCTAACTCTTCTTGTACTTTTAGGAGGCATGCTCATCATCCTGCTACTTACATTGCCATAGCTGGGAGAGAACTTTTATTTGAAGAAACTTCTAATTTATCTCTTCCCACTATTGAGACTGAGAAAAGGGGTGCTGTTGTCTGTAGAACTGGCTGTCTTTCCCAGAGACTTACAAAGTGTGTTCTGTTCCTCTTGTCTTTCATGGGGTCTGAACTTAGGGTAGAGACCCAAGTATTAGGAAGCAGAGAGCCCATTGACTTCTGGTCCAAGACGTTTATCCAGTCTAGTAAAGATGATACACATATACACATGCACACATGTACACATACACACAGTGCAGTTTGATAGTCACACAGTTCAAAATTCAAAAGGCACAAAAAGACATATAGTAAAAAGTCTTTTGCATGCCTGTCCCCCAGCTTCTTAGTCCCCTCTGACAGGCAAACAGTGTTTGCAGTGCTTGGTGTATTCTTCTGGACATGTTTTATACATACCTTAGAAGATAAGTATGAACATGTACGCACACATTTTCCCACAATTGGTGGCATACTATATATTTGTTCAACACCTTGCTGGTTTTTTTTCCACCTTTTTACATGGCTGCACAGTATTTCATTGAATAAATTTTCATAAGTTATTTAACTAGTCACATATGGATGAGAATTGGTAGTTTCCAATCTCTTGACATTATTAAAAAAATAAAGTTGATATTTGATCCTCAGATCTCGTGTTTATTTCCCAAAAGCTCAGCACTCAGAGGGGAGAGGAGTGTGGTCCACACTTCACATGTCTGCCAAGCCTGGCAAGTTCATTGGACTTAAAGTCCCAGATCACTGAGTCAAACAAATTCAGGTTTGCTTTTTATTCCTTTTAATTCTTTCCAACTTGCTGTCATGCAGAGAATTTATGCTATGAATTCCGATGTTCACTAAATTAGGTAATTTTATGCTTTTCTTTTTCTTCCTTTATCTACATCTTCCTCCAACTAGAGATATGGTTGTAACCATAATACTCTTTTGGCAAGTGATGCCTCCAATCTTTTAAGACTTAAGGTATTAAATTGTCTGAATTTCTGTATCATGTAATAATTTGTAAAACATCTTCACATAACATTTCTTCATTTGATTTTTACCCAAATAATTTTCCGAAGTTGGCAAGACATTTTCTAGATGAAGAAACTGAGCCTCCAAGTGACTATGTGGCTTGCTAGGGTCACCTGGTTAATAAAAGACACAGACAAAACTTGAAGCCAGATCATCTAACTCAATCTGCTCCTTTTCTAGTACACATATTTACCCTTTGCCAAGTATGTGATATCAAAATCAGCTTTCAACTTAGAAGAGGCTGAAATTCAACAAATTTTTCCCCAAATTTTATTTTCATCAGCAGATAGATTGAGGCTCTTCAGACAAAAGGAATTATGAACAAGTTTATCCACATTGATCCAGTGGGATGGCACCTAATATGACAAAGGCAATGCAAGTTGTCTAGGGAGCAGGAGAAAGTGTGATGGGAGAAGTGCCAGGGCAGAAAGCTTTGGTCTTGAAACACACGTTTAATGTGGAAGTCAGAGGATGGGCTTGCAAGATGCGAAACAGGAAGAGAGGAAAAGAATGTACCTATTGTGGGTCTGCTATATGCCATGTTACCTATTGATCACAGAACTTGGGAAGGACATGTGCATAGTTATGACAAGGCTGTGCTAGTTCACTCAAGATGTGGTGGAGGTGGTGCTGGTGTGGTGGGACTACTTCTGTCCTGCCCAGCAGGTAGGAGCAAGGGCAGCAAGAGTCTGTGTAACTGGTGACTTTCAGTGCTGAGTGATAGACATTGGTTTTATCTCTACCTCTCCCTTCTAAGGAGGGTCTCGGGTCAAGCTCATTTGTGTGGCTTTCCTCTCATAAACATGTTTTCTCTCCAGCAGGAACCCAGCTTCTAGGAGCACAGGTTTCTGGCTGTTTTGCTGCATCCATTCTCTAGGCATCCTTAGATGAAGTACCCTTGCTGCAGCGACTTGTGTTGTGAGGGAGCTTGAGCAAGGTCCAGTGGCACCGTAGAGAGGAGAGCGGCCCCACTGGTAGTAGGGGTAGGAAAGAGGACAGAAGCACTGAGCACTCTACTGAAAGAGAAAGGGGAGCTTTTCCAGGAGGTCCTGCTGAGAGAGACACTGGATGGAGAGGCAGGGCTGGGTTATCATGGGCTCAGATACTTTGCTAAGAACTTTAGAAAGTATCCTAGAGGCAGTGGGAATTGTGGAGGAACTCTGAGGAAAGGAGGACAAGATTAGATATAAATTTTAGAAATTTTAGAAATACAACTTTGTTAGCAATTCACTCATTTGTTCGCTGAACACCGAGAGTTCATGCTATGGATCGAATGTTTGTGCCTCACTCCCACTGAATGACCCCTTATGGAAATGAGAGAGCATACAGAAGCTTCATATGGATTCCTCTGGATTCTATCTGTGTCTTGGTTCCTTATGATTCAGTTGTGTATCCTTACTACATCTCTGTAATAACTGCAGCCAGGAATACGATTATATGCTGAGTCCCATTAGTTCTAGGGAATCTCTGAGTGATGAGGTTGTCTTGGGGACCCCTGACACAGCCTCAGGATTCAAATTGGGGAGTGATCAGTATGTAGAAAAAACTGAAACCATAGGAGCATTTGAAATCATCCAGGAAGAGTGAGTAGGACTCTGAGGATCTCCATAATTTAGAGGGACAGAAACTACAAAGGGGACCAGAACACAGGCACTAGGGGACAGGAATGTCTGTCTGCTGGATTTAACACAAGCTTATTGACAATTCGGCTGGGGAAGACCTGGCTTGTTAGGTGAGGAGGAGAGCAATTTTTTAAAATTGTGACTATGGAAGGAGCAAAGAGGAACATGAGGAGGCATAAGCATATTGCTTTTAAGGTGGAAAAAAACTTGGTCATTTGTTTCCTATATGACAGACTCTAGGCTAGATGAGACTGACAAGATGTGGTTTGGCCTCATGGAGTATGCAGTCCAGCAGTTAAGATAAGAAGGACCATCAGTGTTCTGTGTATTTAAAACAGGAAGTGCACAACACTGTGAGGACATTTATCCTAACCCCAGAGTTCCTTTGAGGAAGTGACCTTGAATCTGTTGAAGTAGAGAGAGGAGAACAAGGAGAGAAGGACATTTCAGGAAGACAGAATAATATAAATGAATGTCTGGAGAGAGAAAAGAGTGTATACTTTGGAGGAGCAGCAGGAGCTTCACAAGCAAGGGAGAGAGTGAAGAGATACGGCTCAAAATGACAGTGATGAGATTGTGCAGCACCTTCTAATATTGATGAGAAAAAGCCAGCAGAGGGAAAAATTCAATCTACAGGAGAGGGAGGGATCATTGATGGACTGAGGACCTTGAGAAGGTAGAAAGCTGTGGTATCTAGAAGGGATTGATTCTGAGAGTAGGAAAATACCTCATCATGAAACAGAAACAGAAGAGGATAGATTTAAAAAGAACTGAAACAACTCCAGGTAAGACATTAGGATGGTATAGAATTGGGTATGCTTGTATAGTGACTTTCATATTCTTGTGTGGAAGGGTCTCCCCCTGCTCCCAAGCTATTCCCCTTCCTGAGATCTAGCACATTTGGAGGCTAGGAAAATAGAATGGGTCTTTGGTAATGTAACTCAAGATGGAGCAGAGGGAGACAGTCTTTTAGCACTGTAACACACCTGAGAAAGACTCACAGAAGGCCAAGGTTAGCACGGTGGAAAGTCTGTTGTTTTTAAGACATGTAGTCCTTTGTTCCATCCTTGAGAGGACATTCTTCGTTTTCCCTCACCCCACCCTGAAGATCCAGTTTCATGTAGCAGTGAAACTAGACAGAACAGAGTGACTGGTAAATTAGTCAGGGGCCAAACCTGAGAAAGGCATTACTGGGTGGTGGTGGAGAACACAGGGGTCGACAAGGATGATGGGGGTGGGGAAGCTGAACCATGTGGGAGTCCTGGATGTCTAGACTTGATGTATTGTGACCTTAGAGGAGCGGGGAGATTAATTTAATTTGGTAGAGAAATTATCTTTTAAATCTTCACTGTCCTATAGGCTTCACAGCAAATGAAATATACCTCTTGAATCCAAAATAAAGTAGAATTATAATGGTCCTCATTTGTGCCTGTAACTTTACCTGTTAACACTGAGATTGTGTCCCTTCTCTTCCTTCTGCCATGGGAGATGTAGTATTGGGTTCTGCTTAGTAGAAAGAGGTGAGGCCATCTACTCATAGTAAGGAGAAATATGACAGGGTCATAAGCTTGAGGAGAGTGAAGAAAGTTTAAAATAATTTTGTAGAGAAGCAGAGATAGAGCTTACTAGGGAAGCCTACTTAGGTTGCGCGTCAGAGCTTCCACTGGTAACTATAACTTTATAGCAGCACCTAGGTGCTCAGTGCTGTGATTTCCTTCAGTGATGTGGAGCCTGGTTGATAGCATAATGATAACGAGCCTGAGGCAGAGAGCCAACTGGCCCAAGTGGGGCTCTGCTTGTGGCACACCAAAGAAAGCTAACAGGTCAAGCCAGTTGGGAATGTGGGCAGAGTTGAGGCTGAGGTGTTGGAATATGGACTCTAAGCAGCATAGAGAAAGAAGAAACAGAGACAGAGGAGAAATAAAGTCATGGGAATGTGTGTATTTGGGGGTGGCCAAGGATCTGTGGGTCCCTAAAATGTGTATAATATGAGCAAGTGAGAGATCTGGAAGGACAGGAAGTTGTGGTCTGTGTGTAAGATATTTAAATTAATGACTTCAGAGGTGGAGAAGTTCTGAGTAATCAGCAAGCTCAAGATGTGGCCTTGGGAGGGCTCACATTGACCCTTGTCATCACCGGGACCCTCTCTTTGATCTAGTGATCACAGGGCTTCTCTCTCTCCTTTCGGTGTCTGGTGCACTTCCCATCTCATCTACCCTTTTCCCACTTTCTGGTCCAGCAAGAGAAACTCACAGCATCTTTTCTTACTTCCGGAGAAATTTATTCCACATGTGTCTGATTCATTTGCGTTTATAGAAACTCGAAATCTCCAGCGTCCAAAAAGCCTTTCAACTATTTTTTCTTTCTTTTTCTTAGAAACAGGAAGCTGTGTTTGGCTTAGGACAGACTATTCCGTGTGCCTGGGACTTACAAGATGTTTGGAATGAGGAATGGTGAGGTCTGTCTGGTAAGGGCTTCTTTACTCTCTCTCTTCCTGGGCAATTGTCTCCCTACCAGGGGTTGGCTAGGCTGTTCACATGGATGGAAGACTAGCCAGAATTTTCCTGTCTCTCATCACAGAGCCCAAAGCCTGAGGGAATGTATGTTCTCAAAGAGACAGGTGGCTTGCCTCTCTCCCTGCTCCAGCAATACTGTTCAGGACATGCTCGTACATTGGGTCTCATCCTTCTCTTCCCAATACTTAAATGATGTCTGTGAGGAAGACATTTATCTAGTTTTTGGGGTGTAGGTTGGCTGGCACTCAGTTTTAAGCAAAGAAGGCCAATTGTTTTCTAAATGGAACATCAGAGAAACTCTCCATCTGAGGAAGAATGAACCAAGCTGTAAAGGGGCACAACCTATTTTGATAAGTGCAGCCAGGCTGTTAGGAAGTTTTAGCCTAGAAAGCAGACAGGTGCCTAGGAAGGGCTGACGTGGTGCCATTGAGTCAGAGGAGGCATGGGGATCATAGCCTAACTGCTCTGTTCACTTAGCATTCCAACTTTAACTCCTGTCATGTGTTATTTTCTTTTTAGGTTTTTTCAAATGTAAGATTGATATGACCACAATATGTAACTTCAGTAATTATGCAGATTGAACCAGCAAAAATGTTGGCTTAGGATGGTAACTTCTCTTTCACATTCCATATGCAGCTTTCTTTAAGCTGCCAGCTCAGCCAGGGGATCACAGGAAAATGCAACAGGCTAGAAGAGAGCTTTCTCATAAAGACACACTATCCTTCAGCTGAGGGCCACAAAGGTGAGCCAACCCTGTTTATGTTTCTCAAGGGCTGGGGTGCTTCTTTCCTCTGTCTTCCATCCTAGCTGCCAAGACCTGCTTAGGGCCTTGGGGTGGCTGGTGGTCTAACTGATGGTGGAACTGGGAGTGGGGAATGCTGGTGGGAATATATTTCTCTTCCCTTAGGGAATTCCTTCCCACTCTATACAGAGCAGAACAAGGCTGGAGGAGGATTGGTATCAGGGACAGTCATTTAACCTTGCCTAAAATGCTGCCTTCACTCTCTTCACCATGCTCACTCTCTCTCTCATGTTTTATTTTGGCCATGTGTTCAG
Source organism: Cynopterus sphinx (assembly GCA_030015415.1). Lineage (NCBI taxonomy): Eukaryota > Metazoa > Chordata > Mammalia > Chiroptera > Pteropodidae > Cynopterus > Cynopterus sphinx. The sequence goes on along the minus strand of CM057390.1, from coordinate 33,190,102 downwards.
TAATTTAGCTTCAACTCAGCATAGAGGCAAAAGGAAGTGCTAAGCGTGTGGCAGTAGAAATCTGGTAACCAAGGATCATACTACATCTGGTTCTCTTTGGTAAATTCCAGATTTCTGTTCACTCTTATAGACAAACCATTACTAGTTTCCAAGCAGCAAAAGGGACACTTCTTGGAGGGGCTGGTGATGTGAGGCAGAGCATGTGAAGTAGAGATGGCTGTGGACTTATGAGCCTCTCTCTTCCTGTGACGGGGGAAGGTTCCTACGCAGGGTGTCTAGGCTCTGTGTGAAAGCCTGGCACCTCGCAGCAACACCTCTTCACCACTTTATAGACTCAAGAATGCAGTGGTGACAAAGCCTCTCTTCATCTGACCTGGACCACAAGTTGAAAACATCAAGACAAAGTAAAAGCCGACATATTCTTAAGAACTTCCCTATTATTTGTTTGGATGCTGTCCTCAGTAAGAGGTCTCATTTGGCCCAAGAGCCCAGACATTAAGGATCTAGAACCTAGTAAACATCAGAAAGCAAGGTGTAGAGCTGGTGGGAAGATGGCCCTACCACCCCTGGGAAATGTTCCTGGGAGAGAAAGGTGGTTTGCTGAAGTGGTTCTGGAATAGTCATGTTACTTGCTTTTGTAAATTGGCCAAACCCTCTGGTCAGCTACAGAGAAATAAAGGGCAGAGAATAACCCCCAGACAGAGATTTACTTATCCTAAGGATGAAAGGTTGGAAATGAGCTTTGATACTAATGTACCACCTTTGAAATATTTCTGGCAGGTGCTCAGAGGATCAAAATGAATGACCAAGTTACCTGCCGAGTCAGGGCCTTAGAGATTTTCACAAGGAACACTAGCTGGAAAATTTAAATTCTCAGCAGAAGAAATACATCTTCTCTTCTCTTCTCTGGGCAAATAGGGTGGTCGTGGTTGGCTGGGGAAAATAATAATATGGTCTCTCTCTGCAGATATGTTTTCTGAGTCCTGGAGCTGCAGCTGTTGAATTTCCAGACACAAACAAGTATGTATTCTGCGAGTCTTGCAGAGCCCACACAGCAAGGAAGAGCCAAGCTGGATTCCATTCTGCTTTGCACATCAGCAGCTCTGTTGCCAGCTGAACTCCAGGGCAAAAGCTGTGCTGGTAATGATGCAGGCAGTAGGGATGGCACAGCTGGACTGGCGTGGGCTGCTAATGAGGGACACACTTGACCTTGATTATTTTGGGGAGAATGAAAAATGAAAGGAGATAAAGAATTGCAGAAATATATGTTGGCCTCAACAAAACTGGTGCACAGCAAGGGAAAATCTGGTTTTACTAGTCATCATCAACATGCCTGTGTGTATGCTTGTTTATGTTTAGGTAAGCCTGGCCTCCCACTCACTAATGAGTCCGTAGACAGGAAAGACAGACAGGAAAAGTGGTCAACTTTGTCAACAGCCGCCGTGCACCACAAAGGTGATCAGCTAAGGGCAGGATAAGAGCTGAAATCCTGTTTGCCTTGCCTTGTGCCAAAGGGAATGAGTCCTCCCAGGGGGTTCCTTTTTCTCATTCAAACAGGGCTCCATCTAGCATCCTCTCTGTCAATGTCACCATGTATTTGAAGGGGTCTTGACAGAAAGCAAAAGGGAAGGACAAAGGAGTCAAAGGTGACAAGAAAGGAAAGATGCAAATTTAGATACTTTTCTGCTTTTCACTAGAAGGGCATTTCTTGATGTTCATTTCTGCTACCCATTTATGACCAAGGACTACATTCCCTCTATACTAAATCATACGGAAGGCTGAGCCAGAGATTTCCTCTGAGCCAGGAAGAGATGAGGAGCTATGATGCAGGAGATGGGATTTTGGAAACTCTCAGGTAGGTTGCGATGGCTGGTGAGGAATGCCATTCTGTGTAAAAGGGCTGATTGGGAAAGCTGCAAGCTTCTTGGGCCCCGAGAGTTGTGAGATGAGGATGGAACTTGGTGTGGAAAGGAACTGAGGGCTCAGAATTCCTCAGATCCTAAGATAGTCTTGTATCTCCAGCTGGTCAATAGGTAAAAGTAAGTATGGGGACGCATGCAGAGGAAAAGGGACGAGTTTTTCTCATGGAAAGCAGCCCAGAGACATCATGTAACCATTATTCGCAAGTAGGAAGCTCCCACTAGAGCAGCGGTTCTAAGCACAGCCCCCAAACTAGCCTCCATGTCATCTGTAAACTTGCTGGAGATGCAGACTCCCAGGCCCCTCTCAGACCCACTGAATTAGAAACTATGGAGGTGGGACCCAGCAATCCATGTTTTATGAAACCCTCTAGATGATCCTAATGCCCACTAAAGTTTGAGAACCACTCGTCTGGATTATGCAAATGAAGAGTTGCCCAAATGAACTGGATTCACAGGCATCAGAGAACCTAGGGGAAGGGCCTGAAGAGACTCAGGCAAGGTGTTGGCTTGCCTGTGTGTTCAAGATCCGCTGACCTAGTTTTAGCTTTTGTCCTTGGGCTCTGGGTCCTATGTACTTTCCAATACTGAACCAGACTAGACCACTACTTTGGCACAAGATCACACTTTAGTTCAGAGACACATTTGCATAAATACTTGAAATGGATCCACCCCTGCAGGTGGAAGCCTGAGAACAGGTGGCTCTCCACAATCCTGCAGCCCTTCAGGCAATGAATTTTAATACTGAAGAGTCATGGTCACTCATGAAGGGAGTTCGGGGGTGCAGCTATGGAGCTTGCTTTGACATTTGCCATTGACTCCCTGCCCCATACCTCTCTTGGACTAACTTTTTCTCCCTATGAGGTAGATCATTTATTGGGAAGCCAAATAGAAATATATATATTTTTTTCATTTAACTTTGCCAGTCCTTTGCAAACAGGCTGACTGAGTCTCTTGTTTAGGTCAACAAGTGCACTTTTTAGTTTTTAACCTGTGCCCTCTACTTGAAAGTAGACATTAGGATCTGTTGTCCCAACCTTTCTTCTTTTCCCCTTAGGAATTCATGCCATGTGAGGGGCTGTGGCAATTTGAGACCTGTGTTGGCCATGACACCTCCACACATAGGGCCACCACAGTGGGGACACGTGACTGCACCCAGCACCCTGAGTTCACTATCCCAAGACTGGCCCTGCTCCAGTGGGTTACAGGAGGCATGGCTGGCTTCCACAGGGCTTGGCATCCTCAGGTTTCAGGGCCTTGTTGCAGGTGGCAGAGGCCTGGCCACTGGGGTCCTGGCACTCCACGGTCCGCCGCTGCCAGCCAGCTCCGCAGCTGCTCGAGCACTCAGACCAGTCCCCCAGGACCCATTGTGCATTGATTAGGGGCTGGATGACATTGGTGGTTGTTCTCTCTTTGCTGTTCTGTATGCTGAAGTTCACGTCATTGGGAACAAAGAAGGTATATTTAACTTTGGGGGGAAAGACCTCACCAGGGACTGTCAGGAGCTGCACGATCAGAGGCTCAGGCAGGGGCCGGAAACTCTGTAGCCGCTCCAGGGTGGCAATGGAGCCACTGTACTTAAGGATGGTCCCCTTCACCAAGATATCCTGCTCTATGGCGGAGATGGCAAGGTTCCCATTGAGCAGGTACTGTCCATCGATGGTCTTCAATGCCAGGTAGTTGCCATCATTCTGGACCCCTGGATGGCTCCGTTGTTTCACATCGATGTTCGTGGCACCAGCTGGGATGGTGACGATGTCATTGTAGCCATAACTAGGATAGAAATAGAAAGACTCTCTTAGGACCAGTGGCTTCCCAGCCCAGAGTTTAAGGAAGTTAACCTGATGGTGACAGGGGGTGGCAGACAAAAAGCACTAGCAAATAATTATGCAGAGGCCAACAGGAATATTTTGTACATTGGGCTTTTCTTGGGCTTTTGTTTTACCTGGTAACTCTGTTTCAAATAATGGGGTGAAGAGTTTAAATGTATGGGTCTTGACAGCCCAGAGGGGTTTTAAAAGCTGCATTGGGGCTGCCAAACCCAGCAGATGTTGGCTCAAATGACATCTCAAACACATTTAGTTCCTTGCACTGGCATAAAACTTTGCTTGGACACTTTCATACCCAGAGCTCAAACCCATGTGGAAAAATTTGTTCCATGCACACATTCCAGAATCTGATGCTTCACTTCTTAGAGTCAACCAGTTCTTAGCATTTGGTTATTATGTCTCTAAGGCAGGTACGAGGGCAATAAACCCTGATTCAGAGGAGCCATCTTCTGGGTACACCCAGACTCCATGACCTGTGCTTCTGCGGAGAAGGATGCTGTTTTGGGAAAATGTTTCAACTCTATTATAGGTCCAAGGCTTTATGTGGGCTAGAGAAACCTTAGTTCTTATTCTTGGCTTTTGGAAGAAAAGCATTTGGGTTACACATGCTTGGAAGAAAGTGAAGAGGACTGAAGAGAATAGTCAGGTGGTTTTTCACTACTCTTGCCTTATGCCAAGATGGGGCCAGCTGCTTAGTCTAGGGCAGCAAGAAAATATTCACAGGCCCATTTGTCTAATGCCTAAGAGAAATTCAGCTAGGGGACCCAATATCCCAAGCTTCTTTTTTCTATATCCTTTGAGTTTTGACTTATCTACAGTTGTCTGCTGTGGGCTGATTCTGTTCTCTGAGCCTGATGAGATGAGAGAGAGAGAGAGATAGAGGGGCCCAGTGTGGCTGCATAACACCTGCCCCCACCCTTCCTCTCTAGGAAGTGCCTGAAGGGCAGGAAGATTGTCTAGGATGTAAGAAACCTGGGTTCTCTTCCTGGGTGTCAATAACTATCAGTATGACCTTAGAAGAATCAGTAATCTTTTCATGCCTTAGATTCTTAATCTGTAAATGGAAATAATAGTGTTGGCCTTGCCCACCTCAGAGAGTTTATTTTTTTTAGGAGTCAAATATGATCACAGAAGCGAAAGTGCTCAAACCAGAACTAAGAGCTTTATGAATGTAGGGAATTAAGCTGTGAAGATATGTCTGGAGTTTGCAGACTTATGAAGCCACCAAGGATCCCCTTGCCTGTACCATACCCTTCTCTGAAGATCCACTGGCAGGAAGAACAGACTCTCCAGGTATAGGGTGAGACATCCTTCCCCAAACAGGCCTGGAAGAGCTGCTTCCTGGCAAAGGTCCCAGTTACTCAGTGTAGCAATACTGCCAACTCAGAAATGAACTACCCTTATCCATGTGGCCTCTGGCTGACTTGTGCACAGTCTTCTCTAAGGGCCAGACCCTGTGCCTAGTACTCTGTATGACCATCTCATAAGTCCTCACAAGGCTCTGAGATACAGAGAACTGCCAATGTTTTATCAAGAAGCTGAAACTTAGTATTCCATGCGTAGCAGCCACAATTCAAACTTAGGCCGACATGATTCTAAAGCCTATTTTGCTTTTCCATTTTGGTGCAGAACTACCTAGAGGCTCACCTGGAGGGGTTGAGGGAACCAGAGACCTTCCTGCATGAGTTGCCTTTGCCCCCACACACCCCACATTTATCCAGCTTCCTAGGTGAGTCCACCACGTGGTCACAGCCAGCCTTGACACACTGGCCACGGACACAGATGGCCAGAGTCTCTGGCCCACACAGGGTGCCATCAATCACCTGTAGCAGGGAAAGGGAAGGTAAGATAAGAAGCATGATGGGCACAGAAGCAGCCCAAGCGAGGGGGTGGCAGGTGACCTTCCCCTCCATCTGTGGATCTGATTACCTTGGCCTCAAACACTTTGAACTCACTCCTTCCCCGGGCACGGCAGAACAATTTGCAGCGGTCCCGGGGGGACACTCCCGCATACTTGGGGACCCAGTACAGGAGGTTCCCATCCATGTCGGTGTAATTATAGGCATTGTACTTCTCACACTGTTGCTCTCGGAAGCTTTTCCCTAAAATGAATAAGGAACAGCATGGAGTTTACATGACATGCTAAAGCAGGGAGGACCCAGCTGGAGAAATGCCCAGATTCAGGGCAACTTTCTTCCTCCTGGTTTTAACCCAACCCCAGGACACAGGTCCATTGTCATCTGGACCCAACATTGCTAGAGACACCTGACCTTAGCCCATGTGTGACCCTTACTCACAGGGGCTAGGGAAGGAGGATCCAGCCTCAAGTGGGCTTTCTGGGATAAATATCTGGGAAGATATTAATTCTGTTTTACAGATGAACGAACTTAGGTGTGACAATATAGTAAGCTTGAAAAGCACAGAATGACACATAGAGCTACATTTTCAGGCCTCTGCTATCGTGCTATATCTTGACTTCCTTGGTGACACTGGACAGATGGCCATGGATTTCCAGATCTATAGCTCTAGTTCTAAATCTTGCCCCACCACACCTCACCTGCTGTGATTCTGTATGTCTGTGGGGGACTCCATTTGTAGGTGCTGTGATTACCACCAGATCAGCACGGTCCAGCTCCATATGGTTCCTCTATCAACTGGCTTGATTTTCGTTTGGTGACACTACCATGTTCCAATCTGAGACTGAACATTTGAGCATCTATGTCCACTATTTCCAACCTGTCATTAAGTCCTACTATATTCAGGACAATCTGTGATTTTAAATGTCTCCATCCTACTCTACCTTCTCAGTACCCCTCTGACAAGCCCAGGCCTCCTGGCTTCATGTGGGACTTAGTGCCCAGCTTTCTACAGACAGCTGCTTCCTCTCCCATCCCGCTGCATGTTGCTTCTGGCACAATCTGTCTGAAGTAAGACATGTTTCCCCCACCCGCCACAATCCTGAAACTAAGCCTGCTCTTACTATTGAGGTTCCCAGCTTAGCTGTACATCTGCATGGCCATGACCAACTCCTGAGACTCTGATTCAGTACATCTGAGGGGTCTGGGCCTCTGTGTTTGAAAACACTTCCCAGGTGACTTGCTGGGATAGCTGGCACTGAGAATCTCCAGGTGCCATTTTAGCTTTCACAGACCTTTGAGGTCTGCCTTGAAATGCTGGTACATTCTGCTGGATTCTACCTGAGCAAATCATAGGTCCTCTTAATCCTCTCCCTCTCCTGGCACATCCTTCCGTACCTCATCACCATCTCAATCCTCTGGGCCCTGATCAGCCCTCACTCTCCTGGAGGCTTTTGATTAGTCCAGGCTTTTTTTTTTTTTTTTTTTTTTTTGCTCTGAATTTCTTGTAAGTGGGGGTCTGTGCTTCACAGATTAAGTTTTACTTGCTTTGTAAAAAGGGTTTGAATCTCTAACTAAACTTCACATTTCTTGAGCCCAGAGACAATGCCCTGTGCATTTTTTAATGACATTTATAACATCTGTTACAGTTCTAGCCACACAAGAGGCACTAGAAATATTTTTTAATTAAGATGGCTCATCCTAGTGCATCAGAAATCATATGAAATCATCTATTATCCATGTCTACCTGGAAGACTCACAATTCTGGGGTAAAGTTTCTAGAGCCTCCTGCCACTGCCACTGCCACTGCTATTCCTCCTATCTGGCAAAGCTGCAAAACCTACAGATCCTCTCCATGAGATACCGACTGGCTGACAATGTGCCTTTGCACTTGGATGAATCTATCTTAAGGCTTTGCTTGTCTTTTGCTGCCTGCCATACTTCCTGGAGCAACACAGAAGGAAACTGAATGGGATGGTAGAGAAAAATCTTCTAATGATTCCCTCTCACAAGCTGGAAATCTGGCTGTTGCACGTTCCTGCCTCTGAGGTCACGCGTGTTTTCTAGTGGGTACTCAGCGTAGGAATATGCCAAGAGAGGTAGTTGCTTCCTGGGAAGGTTCCATCAGTCCATTGCCATGGCCCCAATGGAACGTGGGCAACTCTGTCCCGAAGGAATGTGCACTAGAATCAGATTCAGAAATCCTCCCTCCACCCTGGGCTGAATGTTGGCTGGAATGACATTGAAGGTTGGGCTCTGACAGTGCTTTGGAAAACGCTTCTGTTCTGCACAGAGATGAAGGAGGATTATTATCCTAGATGCTAGCCCCTCTGTGAGCCTCCTCTCCCCAGTAATAATCTTGGCTGGGAGTGACACCCTCTATGTCCACATTTTGTAAGACCAGGGCAACTCCTCTCCTTGTTTCCCATGTTCTCTCAGCACAGTGAGGGCTGTCCCAGATCGCTAAGGGCTGCCCTAAAGCTTGGTGCCTTGCAGAGCCCATTTATATCTGGATCATAGGAAAGAATTGCCTCCTGGGAGACCCACTCTACTTTTCCCCTGGAGATCTGTGGCAGTAGCAAGAGCAGCTGTTCTGGCAGGTGTGGCATAAGTGGTAATTACCATCAGGTGGGCATTCCTCCGTGTGGCACGACTGGTACTTGGCTCTCCGACCCAAGCAGTATCTTCCTCCATTCTTAGGCTCAGGGTCAGTACACTCACGGTATGAAAACTGTACTCCTCCTCCGCAGGTCCGCGAACATTCTCCCCAGGGTCCCCAAGGGGCCCAGCCTCCATCTACCATGGCCTGAAACACAGAAAGCCACAGAGTTAAGAGCTGAAGTGTGTGACAGGGGTGGGATGGGGGCTGGACACAGTCCTGACTCCTTCACCTAGTTAAAGCTCGCCCTGGTGTGCGTAGTTTAGGAAACTCGCTAGTTTAGTCATTTAGTTGAGTCATTTGTTTCATGACTGTGTGGCCTGCTTGGCTATCATCTTTGTGAACATGGAGGCTGAGCTAGACTTGCTCACAGCTGACTGCCCAGTGTCTAAATCAGTGAGTGCCTGACCTCAGCAGGGTGCACAATATTAGTTGTCAAATGAAACTCTTTTATAGTAGTAAGATTGGGTCTAATGCAGTGGTTCTCCATTGGGGCCAGTTTTGTCTTTTGGAAACCTTTGAAAGTATTTGGAGACATTTTGATTGTCATAACTGGAGAGGGTGTATGATGCTGGCCTCTGGTGGTTAGAGGACAGGGGTGCTGCTAAACAACCAACGATGAATATCCAACGATGAACAAGACAGCCCCCTACAACCAAGGCATATGCAGCTGCAAATGTCACAAGTGCCAAGGTCGAGAAGTCCTGATCTAAAGGAATGACCACTGGGAGGTGTTGCTGCCATTCCACTGGCTACCAGTTCAGTGGTCAAAATGATGTTTGGGAAATAAACAGTCACTTCTAACTTGACAACCAAGCATGAGTAAAAGCTTTGCCCTTAGTGGGTTCATAGAGTTTTCAAAAAGAAAATAATTTCAAAAATAATATTTGCTCATGAAAAACAGAAAATACAGAAAAATGTAAAATAGAAACTAACACTTAAAAGAATACCACTATCCAGATAAAACCATTGATATAATTTTCACCAATATCATTTCACACTTTTGCTCTGAATATATAAGCACAAATGTTTTTTAAAATTTTATACAAATGTATCTGATTTTACATAGATATAGTATGATTCTGTCTGTTCTATATAGTATTTTATGATCTGTCTTTCCCCTTACAAATAGATGATAAATACCATCCCATGATGATCCCATGTAGACCTCTCCCTACAATGAGCTTAGCTCTGATGCTGGGGATCATTGCATGGCCCCCTGCTTTTCCCTCAGTGATGCGTGAAGCAAACACTGCAGGAGAAGGTGACACCTAGAAGGGAAGTTCAGTGTCCGAACGAGAGAATAGGAGGTGGCTAAGGATGAAGCCTAAGTCCTACCCAGCTCAGGCTTAGAATGGGTGTGGGGCTTACCTGGCCCAAAGAGGCCCTGGAGACAGTGCAAAGGACACCCCCCTGAGAACAGCCCTCTGGAAAATGAATGCTCAGGCCACCCTAGCAATTAAGTGCTGGGTGGGGACCAATCTGCGCAACTCAGTGGATGCTGTTTCCGTAAAGATGGCTCAGTGACTCCCAGTAAGAGAAATGTGATCAGCTCCACAGTTTGGAAGTATTAAGAGCACAGCAAAGGAGTGAATCATTTAAAACTCTCAGTGGCATTGCCTTGGTTTTCTTTGTAAATTTACTGTGTCCTGGGCCAAGTTTTCTCTGCCTGTCAGAGGTGGTTCTGATTCTCCCTCCCTCTGCCTCTTTGAGTATGGAATTCTAAAATGACACTCCCTTGGCTGCTAATTATGAATTCAGCTCAGACGTGGGTAGGATATAAGTACTTTTCTGTCATTTGATTGAATGTTACTCTTCTGAGTCACTCTATGTGTTTATAATATAATTCAGAATGGCTTCCATTTATTGAGTGCCCATGTTCTGGTCTGTATGCTAGAGTGTTTCATGCTCATCACACTTATCAGTCTTCAAGTTAGCTCCAAAGCGATTCCAAAGAGGGCGTTCCCCAAAGGCCCAGGGCAGCAGTGGATTGGCCACGCTATGAGTACAGCCTTGAAGGGCTCCTCTTATATTTGGATAAATATGCTCTGCTTTGTTTGTTAAAATACGAGTGATTTTACTTGGAAGTCATAGTTGTAGCCTGGCCTAGAGTCTCTTAGTTCATGGTACTCAAGTATGGTTTCCTTCTTGAAAACAGCCCTCCTCCAATCTCTATCCCCACTCCCCAAAGTGGCTGCCCCTCACCTTAGGCCTTTCTACTTCCTCCTCAGGCAGACAGTTGCCATCCCAGCAGAGGTGCCCAGGCCCACAAGGCGTCCCATCAGCCCAGGGCAGGCTGCCATTCTTCGTGTGGCACAGGGGCTCAGCACCATCCATGTGGCACCAAAGCTGGGAGCAGATGTCCTGCGTAGAGGTGTTGGGGCAGTGGCGGAAACCCAGCCCAAAAATCTGCTTGCACTGCTGGTCCAGCTCATAGAGGGCCTTGCTGCCTGGGAGGTCTGTCGGGAGGGGCAGGGCTGAGGTGGGGGCATCGAGGAGACAGTCTCCTGAGAAATGGAGGAAGCAGAGGAATAAGGGTTGAAGTTTGCCTCTCTCCAGCTCTCCATGGCTCCCATGTTACCCTTAAATTCCTACTGATGGGCTTTAAGGTCTAGACATCACGCTTTCCTTGACCTCAATCTAAAACCTGTCAACACTCATCATCTATATAGAGCTTATCCAATTTTTGACTATCAGCTGCAAATTTTTTCAGGATTGAATTTCTTTTGTTATCCAGAACATCTTATATGCTTTCAGTGTTTACCTAGGGAATTCCAGCAAAGTGTAATACTAATCTACATGTACAAGGGGGTGTAAATGAGCTCTTAAAAACTATGGCATGCAAAATAAAGCCAAAGTACTGATGTTTGGATAATCTATTATTTCTGTAGCATATATTTCCTGACTCCTCCAATGAGAAGAATCAAGGATAAATTGTTTTCATTGCTTTACTCCACAAGTCAGGCTGTTTCGACCAGGCACACCATCCCAACCCCATTTCACCACCAACTCTTTGCTCTTATGGGACTAGTTCCCTGCCTCTTTGCCATTTCCAAGATATACAATGTACCACTCAAGATGGAACACTTTCTTCTTCCCACTGTGCAACAGTCTTCCATTCCTTCAAGCTCTGTTCAAACCCACCTCCCTCAGATAAACCTTCTCAGACTAATTCCACCTGCTTTGTGATTAACAATCTAAGTTAGCCCAGAACTCAGGCTGCTAGAAGATGGGGCAAGGAAGAGCATGCTTTGTGGGAATGGTGAAAAGGCCATGGCACAGAAGGTTGGGTGAGGAACATATCTCTGAAGTCTCTTCTAACCCTAAATGGCTACCATGCTTTGTGACAAAGCAGGAAACAGTGCAGGTGCCTAAAGAGATCAAAGGAGGCTGGCCAGGCAGAGCTCAACTGCCAGCAGCTAGCCAGGAAGAAGCAGGGAGAAGCCTAAGGGATGCCTACCGTGCCCACCATCCAGGAGCTCCGTGAGGTACATAGCACTGCAAGGAGACCAGGGCAGCGTCTTATTTAGGTGGATGAAGAGGGGTGCCATCATGTGGTGCTTGCCCAAGGGCCCAAAGAGCCGTGTACAGGGCTTGGAGTCATCGTGAGGCATGCTGAGGACGTGCCCTGGGGATAGAGAGAGACTGCAGTCCACCCTCATGACCTCCACTCTCTCCAGCCCTCCCCACCCCGCTCAGAGTGTTCCACATGTGGCCCAGAGCACCCCCCCCCCGTCTCTTGCAAGAGAGTTGCTGACAGAAGGAGGACGAGTTACTACCTCCTTGTGGGAACTGCCCTCCCCTTATTTCTTAAACATTTTTTGTTTCAGGCTTCACTCTGGGCTCTTCCCTTCCATGAAACTTACTCAGAGTACTGAGGAACGTTGATACCTCTTTATTTTCTGCCCCAGCCTGTCCTAAATTCTCAGTTACCCAAATTATTCGCTTGCTCACACAACACTTCTTACAATTTATCTTCCCAGAATTCTTGCTGCTTAGCTTGGATACAGTACACAACTTTACCTGAGCATTTGTTTCATGTTCAGGCATTTTTCTGGTAATCTCTGATGGTGGTCCAGGACACTATTTTAATATTTCGGTCTTATGCTCAGGGTGGGAATAGAGAAAGCACAGTATCTATTTGCATGTAATTACTCTGTCAGAATTATGAGGGGGAATTGGCTAAATGTGAGGGCTGTGTATTTCTAAGGACCTGAGAGAGCCTGGGTTTGGAAGAGGCAGTTCCCTCTGACATAGTAGAGTAGGCTTGGATATGGCGGCTCTTACCAAGTTCGTGGGCCAGAGTGTAGGCTGCCTGGAGTCCCTCATCCTCGATCACAGAACAGCTCTTGTTGGGGTCACAGATTGTGCCAATGTCTGCCACGCCCAGGGTGTCACACATACCCTCCTTCCCACAGAAGTTCTGTGTGGTGGAGAAAGTTGAGAGCATAAGAACAGACATGGAACAGAACATCTTCCTACTCCTGCTCCCCCTGAGTTGAAGGAAAAAATTTAAGCCCAAAGCCCTATTTCTTCACATAGGCCATTGTGTGAGAAAGTCTGTGTCTCTTTCTATATGGCATGTCCTAGGGCTGGCCGGGACCTGGACAGTTTGTTTTGGGAAGCAGTATGGCACAGCGGTTAAGAATACTAATCCTACAGCAAGACTGCCAGGGCTTGACTATGGGTGCTGCCACCATGTGCCACTGTGCCTCAGTTTTCTGTTGTAAAATGGACTGAGAACAGTACTTGCCTCGTGGGGCTATTGTGAGGACTGAGGAGTGAACAGGGCCTGGCACAAATCACCTTCAGGAAGCTACCTATTTCAGTCACATCAGATGGGTGGGCAGCCTCCTGATTTGGGGAAATCTTGAGGTTAACCCCCAGGTCACCTGGCCCTGTGTTTAACAATTTTCGTGGATGGACCTCTTATTTCTAGCTCCAGATCTCTTGCCAGGCAGTGTGAGCCCATTTCCTCTTGTTATAACCTCAGCAGACAGCTGGTCACAAACGTTTGGAAAAGAGCCCTTAAGAGATTCCTCTCCTTCCCTTGCAAATACCTCACATTTGTCCTTGTGACCTCTTCCTCATCGTTCCACATGGAAGCTCCTGGCGGCCAGCTGGGGCCGGAAAGAGACATTGCCCATGTTTGGGCAAGCCTAGTAGTCCTCTCTCTGATCCACCCACATGGCCTCACTTCCTTCCCGTGCTTTCAGGAGCCGGCCACAGACCTGTCTGGTGAGCAGGATGGCTGTGTCGAAGTGTTCCGGGTGCCGGTCGCTGGGCTGGTTGAAATGCCGTTGCCAGCTGCAGAAGTTGCGCAGTGTAAGTCCACCGTTGTCAGATACTTCTGGGCCCCATCTCTCGTCTTCCACGATTAGCACTTTCACCACCACCAGGTTGATGGCGTTCTTAAGGCTGGGGTGCTTGTAGATGTGGGCCGCCACAGACATTAGGGTCAGGATGTGGTTCTGTTGAGAAGGAGGGAATGGGAAGAGTGAGAATTTCAATCTCCCGGACTGTGGCCTGCCCATAGCCATCAGCCCCTGCGATATGCCTCGTGTGCCCTACTCCGTGCTAAGTGTCTGATAAATGGCATCTTGCTGAAAACTCATACCCCCAAGGCCCTGTTACTACTTTCTTTCATGTTACATGAAAGAAAATGAAGTCTTAGTAACTGGCCCAATATCGCCCATCTGACGAGTGCACAGTCAGCATTTGAACCCAGCCTCCCTGGCTCCAAAGCTTGTGCATTTAATATCTTAACCAGACACACATGGTTATATAAATTGAAATTCATTATAATTCAATAAAATGAAAATTACAGTTCCTCTGTCACACCGGCGACATTTCAAGTGTGTCAATAGCCATCTATGGCTTGTGGCTACTGTGTTGAACTGAGCAGACAGAATGTTCGATCATCACAGAAAGTTCTATTGGATGGCACTGGTTATTCTGCCTTGACCTTGACACAAACCGTCTCCCTGCCAGCTGCTGCACTCCTTCTCCATTCTTGGCCCAGAAGCAATAATCTGAGTGCTCAAAGTTAGCAGATTTTCCTCCTTTGAATCCATGGGAGCGTTTTCCTGACGTCTGCTGGGGTAACGTCTACTCTTTAGGATGGGAATGTTAACCCTGAAAACTTTGCTTTGATAATTGCTACTCAAAATAGCTACTCTGTACCAGGTGCAGGGCCCACACTTTACAGATGTCACCTCATTACGTGCTCACAACAACCCTGTGAAGTAGGTATTGTAATCCCCACTTTACGAATGGGGAGGATGAGTCACACAAGTCAGATAACTTGTCTTAAGCCACACAGCTCTTTGGAACAGGATGTAGTCCAGGCACATCTGTCTCCAAGGTCCACAGTCTTCTCATTAAGTTTCCTAGTGCTTGGCCTTCTAGTTTTTGCCTGGACAGCCCTGAAGGGTTTATTCCCCTCTGCCTGGGCCTTGAGAAAATCCAGTAGGCCTAATGAGACCCAGGCACTTTGGCTCACACCTGCTTTCACTCCCACCCAGGCTGACGGAAGGAGTCTACATCACTGCTTGGCCTCTGTCCTGTCCCTGGGCTGCTGGCTGCTCCCAGGCCTTTGGAGGAGGCCAGGCTGAAGCTCACTCTCCTGCCTCAGGGATCTCTAAAAGTGACTTATCTTGGATTATTTTTCAGAAGAAGAGACAAAGTGGCAGAGGTATGCATGCCTTCAACCAGAAGTGTGGCTAGCTGAGCTGCCACTCACTTGCCCTGATCCTTGTTCCCTAGGGTACCATCCCCTGTAAGCCTCTCTTTCTTCTCTCCGGTGGCCTGGAAGGTGGGAGTGGAAGGAGGGCAAAGGAGGGTAAAAGGCTAGAGGGGGACATTCCATCGGTTGAGGCCATGTGTGGGAGTTCCAGATGAAGCCATTATTTGTGAATGGGATCTGTCTGTTCACCTCGCAGGCAACAAGCCAGGTATTTTGTAAGCCCTACAAACAGGGGTAGGCAGGTTACTGAGCATGTCAAACACTAGCTATGTTTAGGCTGATATAAACATCTTATCAGCAGAGCTGAAACTTGGCACTCGCTCCTGGATTTGGATTCCTAAGGGAAAAAAGCAATCACATCATTATGCAACTTGGGGTGAGGGTTGAGGAATGGTAGCTTGCTGAAGCTACTTCCTGTCCAGGTCTTCACTGTTCCCAGGGGCCAAAAGAGTTCTGGTCTCTTGCTCTAGGAAGGGCCAGAGTCTGATGGGCCAGAGACCAACTCCTGGGATTTCTTCCAAGGCAACCTGCAACTCTCCTCACAAGATTACTTCCCTTCGAGTCCCGATTTCAAAATCTCAAAACTGAGAAGATGATGTTTTACAAAGAAGGTGTGAAGATTAGAGATTACAGCTGCTTCGCACTGGTCCCAGAAGGCTTGAGGCTTAAGAAGGGTGTGCATTCCCAACCTGACCGGATCAGGTAAGGCAGCTAAGTGGAGACCCTGCAGCGGCCACGTTTCCAGAGAAAACTAAAGGCATGTGGGTATAAAGTGTTGCACAGAGGATGGGGTGAAGCATCGGAGGGGTCCCGACACTAAGTCTTTTCCTTTGCTCTCAGGGAGCTTATAGCATCTTCTCCAGAAGCCAAATAACTGTCGGGCTGAGCCGGCTTGAGAGCCATTTTCCTTCAAGCCAGGGGCTCAGACTTGAGGACATTTGAAGGTCTTCCTGGCTGCTATCCCGGAAGATAATTTTCATTGCAAGAGGGCTACAAGGATAATGTGGTTCAGTGTTTATGTTAAAATCCCCAATCCTGGTCCCATTTACCTCCCCTACTCTGTCTCACTGAGCTTTGGAAGACATGAAAGGCTGTCATTCCCACCTTTAGCTCTTCTGAGAAACAGTAGCAGGAATGCCTGACACTTGAGACTGGGTATGGTGGGTGGCCCTGAGTCTGTGAGCCTCCGATTCTCAGCCAGTCCCCTGGGCCAATCCCCCTTTTGGGCAGGCCTGACTTCCATCCTCTGGGAGTGGGTGCAGGAGCCATGCAGGAGACAGGCAGATGGCTCACTCCACCACTTGGTGTCTATTTATACCTCCCTACACACCACACTAGTGGAAGCTGCTTGCTGAGGCAGTTGAGTGAGATTGTGTCCCCGGTGGAATGGGGGCCCCAGCAGACATGCAGGTAAGATGGGATAGAGCCCATTGCCAGCCTGGCCAGTGGTGGTCAAACAAGCCTGCTTCTGAATGACTTGGGTGTCTGATGCACTTAACTCTCATTAGGGAAGGTTGGTATCTTTCAGGGTGTGTCCTTCTTCACTGGTGCCCCAGGACCCAGAGGAGAGAAAAACACCCCAGCCAGCTTGGCTGGGACACAGCCCACTCTGATTCTTTGAGCTATAAACAAGGAGATCCCACCACAGAGCTCTTGTAAAGCCAAAGCCACGAGGGTGGGAGTTTAGGAGAGGCAGGGCCTAGGCCAAGTGCATTTCCAGCAGCTCCTTCTGCTCATAGTGCCATTTGTTATGCTTTGCTCATTTGCTCCTTCAAACTGTGGGTCCTATTGCTTTTCCTTGCAGCATGCCTGAGATAGGCAAGGAGAAGAAATGTGGAAACCTGGAAACCCTCTGACCTCAGGGACTAGAGCCCTGCTTTTCCTTTTATCCTTCTAGGCATCTCACTAGAGCCTGAGACTAAGCTGAAGAGGAGGAGGAAAGCAAAGGAAGAGGAAAGGAGCAATAGGAGAAGAAAGGGTCCTGCACAGATGTCCTTCATCTCTCCTCATTCTTAAAACAATGAGGGCAATGCCACCTCTCCAAAGCACATGCTTTCCAGAACCACAAGGAGTTCAGCGTAACATTCTGAGTCAAGTGAGCTGAACAGAAAAGGCCTCTCTGCTATGTGGGACAGCAGAGCTGACCTAGCAGTGGCTGGTTATTATGGCGTGTGACCACACTGCCCTCCTACTCTGACAAATGCCCTCACCAAAAGCAAATCTAGTATTAGCTATGCTTTGTTGAGCACCTACTGTGGGTCAGGTGTTTTCCATATTTGATTGTATCCTAAACACAATGATAACACATTGGTATAACTGTTCTTATTTTGCTGGTGAAAAAATTGAGGTACAGAGAAATAGTAACTTATTCGAGGACACTCAGTTATTTCTATTACCCTTCAAACTCTATGCTCTTATTCACTACACTGACCTCCACCCATCTTTGCTTCTTCAAGGAAAACTATAGCAGAGCTAAGACAAACCCAAAGCATGCAAGAAGCAAGACTGATCTGACATTATCTATGCATCTCTCCTCCCCCTGGGGAGGCAGAATTGGTGAATCAAAGACCTTTGAACATTAAGGCATTTTCTTTGGGAGATACTTCATGTTGTTGGTCATTCTGACTGCAGAGAAAAAAAGAGATGGAAAGGACTTTTTTTTTTTGCCAGTGGGAAAACATAATTCACATGTATATAGCACTTGTCTTTCACCTGTGAAGACTTGGGTAGTTACAGAGCCAGCGGGGCATTTATCTGCTTCTGTTATTACCTAAAGCAGGGCAGTTTTGAGAATGAGAGATGGTACTATTAATAATTATGCCAGAACAGGCCTAAATTGGGACAGTGCTGGGCAAAATGGGATATATGATTACTTTGGTGTCAGAGCTCCTGGGGGACATTTTCATCAGAGGATCTAGGAAAGAGGGGGACAAAATGGTGATAACTTAGCCCTTCCCTGAAATCCCTTCCTAGTAACTCTGCTTTGCTCTGGTTACGACGAGTACACTCCCAGGACCCTCTCTTCTGAGGAGAGAATTCATAAGCTCAGTTTGCAGTTGATCTGCTGGAGGCACAGATTTCCCAGACTGAGCGTGGGTGCTGCTCAGCCTCCACTCACTCCTCTCCTGCTCCAGTTTGATCTAGGGAGCATTAAGCAGCAGCCGGCTGCAGACAGAGTTAATGGTCCCTTTCGAGGTGGTCCCTCCTTTTAGAAAGCCCCCTTTGTCTGGGGTCCTTCACTCTGAAACCAGATAAGAAGGTGGGAGGCAAGAGCCCCTCTGTCAAGGGATTAAGTGTACAGAGTTCTGGAAAACTTCATTATCACTCATGGCAAAACCAGCCTCAAGAATGGCTGGCTCTTTCTCTCGGCCTTGACGGTGGTTTCTTCTGAGGATTGGGCCTCCCACTTGGCTAGATTTCTTTAGACTGCTGGTTTCCAGAACCTATTTTCACAACACAGGGAAGTGTCAGGGGAAAGCAGAGTCACAGACTCTCTTTGAGCCAAAGGCAGCATGGCACAATAAAAAGAGCACTGCACTCAG
The DNA here is from genome assembly GCA_030015415.1 of Cynopterus sphinx. Classification (NCBI taxonomy): domain Eukaryota; kingdom Metazoa; phylum Chordata; class Mammalia; order Chiroptera; family Pteropodidae; genus Cynopterus; species Cynopterus sphinx. Next base: position 33,171,552 of record CM057390.1, on the reverse strand, counting down.
GTTCAGAAGACTTGGGTTGCAAACCCAGCCCTGCACTTACTTGCTGTGTGAACCTGAAGAAAGTGGCAAATGCTTTGTGAGCTACACCCTCTCCCTCTGCCTTCCTCACAGGTATTTTCGCTGAGGTGATGTGTGGAAATCACTGTGTAAACTGAATGTGCTGAGTGGCTTCCCCATCGTGCTAAACTTTCCAGAAGACTTTTCATGAAGCAGCCTCACAGGTTACCTAGTTCAGGTGTCTCGCTTCACAGATGAGGAAATCTAAGCCCTCGAGGGCGTAAAGTCTCTCCTCATTCTCATCACATGCCCCTCGGTTGCTAAGATACCCCAAAGTGCCTCCATTTGTGTGAACGAAGTCTCCAGCAGGTTCCTTGGAAAGTTACTTATAAAGAACTGGATTCTATTTTGGGGAGATGGGTCTGGGTAGGCAAGGTCTTGTAGAAGCAGGACTTGACATTCCCTTTTAGCTGAGCTCATTAGTTCATTTAGGAAGCCCAGGAGATTGAGCTGAGATGTGAAAGTTTACCCTCTGGTATCTCTACAGCTGGTGAGCAGTCAAAGCAGAGGGGCCACTGGGCAGTCATGGAAACAGCTGTGCCTCAGCCACTGCCTCACTCCAGCATGGTGACAGCAGGAGTGCAGGTGTGGCATGACATGAGACCAAGAAGGAAGTGGCTTGGTTGGTCCAGCTGAGAGAGGATTTTTCTTTTAGGTGTAAGACCTACTAGTAGATGCCCTAGGGCAGGGGTCACCAACCCCTGGCTGTGGAACCAGGCCGCACAGCAGGAGGTGAGTGACAGGTAAGTGAAGCTTTATTAGTATTTGTAGCCACTCCCCAGCTCTAGCATCACCACCTCAGCTCCACCTCAGATCATCAGGCATTAAATTCTCTTAGAAGCGCCGGTCCATGGTGCCAAAATGGTTGGAGACTGCTGCACTAGAGAGAGGAACTCAGCCTTCACAGGTGCCTGACGTACATTCTGATGCATTCTCCTAACTCAAGGAGGCTGGCTGAATGTAGAAGTGTTTGTAAATGAATACAGAGGGGCAGGGGATGGGACAAATGTGAGCTGGGTCATCCAGCCAGGTGGCTTATGAGGATGGAAGAGCTCCTGGGTGGCTCTGAGAAGAGAAAGCTTACTTGTTTAGTGCAGCAAACCTGGGGCAAAACCAGTACAGCTTCCTGCTTCAGTTGACTGGGCATCCTGGAACTCAGCACCAAACTAAGCCTACTCCTGGAAAGCTCTGGTGTCTGGAGAGGCCATGTATGTCCTTGGGGCAACTACTCAGTACCTTAAATGTCAAGGTGAAGAGTGCCAAGAGTGAGGTGGTAGGAAGGCATTAGGAAGAATATTTTGGCTCCAGAGAATGACAAGTAATTACTTTTTCTGCTGCTTCTTTGTGTTGTCATTTGTACCCCCTGATTCTCAAGCAGATATTAGACACTGGTCCAAGTGTGGGGGAGGGCTCAGCATCTCAGCTCTGGGTTTGCAATGAACACACTTCAGCTTCTTTGTGATAGAGCCCCTTAATAGCCAGGCATGGTGGTGCTAACCCCAGATGGGGGAAGACCCTTCAGTCACTCTGTCAAGGACTCACATGGGGAAAGCAGTAGGAGAAGGTAGGTGGTGCCTACCCTTGCTGTCAGGGTAAGCAGGGAAATATATTAAATCAGTCCATGGGGCAAACTGTTCTGAGAGTTCACAGATGCCTTGTATACTCTTGAACACCAAGACAGTGGAGACTGCTCAGGTTTTAATGTGCCCCTGCAGCGGCCAGAGGTGCATGCACATGGAACTCTCACTCTCTAGTGCTTCCCATTATTCCATCTAGAATACTTTTCTCAGTGATTGCACCCTGGGAAAGATGGGGTGAGAAACAGAAGGGCTGACTGCACCTTGTCTGGACTATTTTGCGCAGTTAATGCTGAAAGGCTTGATGCCCCCAACAGTCAGACACTGGCCAAGATTACCATCACCAAAAAAGCATTAACTGAACTGCGGCAGTGGTTGGGATCCCTGTGTCGGAGCACTACGACCTCCAGGCAGGTCAGTTCCTCTCTACCTGACACTTCACTGGTTTTGTGCTCCCAGGAGAAGAGAAGGTGCAGCTCCTACACTTCACCTGGTCCTTGAGGGAGGTGCTGGGGCTAGGACAACATGGACAGCTCCTGCTGAGTCTGCACAGTCTTTGAGTCTAGTTTGAAACTATCTGGCTATGCGGGGACTATCCCCAGCACGCAGTTTTCCTGCACCAGCTCAGCAGAGAGGTCTGTCTGGGCTTAGAGCAGCTGGGTAGACCAAGTGTAGTTTTGGCACCACTAGGAACAGTAACTGAAAAAGTTCATATGTCCACATATCTCCACTCCCTTTTCCACTGAAGCTTCAGCTTCCTGGGCTGAGTCCCCAGGCAGAAATCCTGTTCCCCTCCCTTTTGCATTGATGCTGGCAGTGCCAAGTTCTGCAGGGCTTAGTGCCAGGTTGGCAAGGTAGTCCACACCCCCTGATCAGAACCAGCTGGGCACAAAGAATTGGGGCAGCCCCTTACCAGATTCAGCTCCCTCCAAACAATGTCTTTTATTTACCGCAACCTCGGTTCTGTACTCAAAGAGAATGAAATAGCTACATCTTTTCATGGGAGCCTCTCAGGTTTGGAGAGAGTAAAGGGCTGAGAAGTGGAGGGTGGGGTCGGTGTTCTTCCGAGAAGTTCAGTTTTCATGTCTGTTGGGAGAGGCAGGTGCCTGGGGTGGGGGTGCTTTAAAACCCACTTTCAGTTCAGTTTGCCAAGTGCTGCCGAAGATTCGGGAAGGGAGGGATGGGGGCAAGCAGCAGAGATAGGGAAGCACCGGGACCTCCACTCTAAATTGGAAGGGACTTGGGAGTGGGGCTCTAGGTAGCTCAGGAATCAGAAATTAAGAAAAGAGTTCCCGTGCGTGCTCAGGAAAGAACCTTGTTTAGGGTTCTGGGGAGGGTGAGGCACCTGAAGGGTTTTCTCAGAGGGACAGGGAACGGAAGAATTTGGAGACTGGGAGGTGACTGGTGGATACTGAGCAAAGCGATTCCTACCTGCAGGTCGGCTCCATAGAAGGCAGCCATGGACGCATCGGCCACCAACAGCGTTTCCACGAAGCGAGCCTCAGACACAAACCTCTTGGTTCTACTCGTGGACCCCAGAGATGGTGGCGGCTCGCTGTCTCCTTCTGCCTCCTCCTCCTGTTCTCCTTGCACGTCGTCTGCCTCTTCCTCCTCTTCTTTCCCGCGCTCCTCGCCTCTCTCCTGCCTCTGACCTCCGCCCTTCTGCGCCCCCGGCTCGGGCCCCGGAGGGCGGGGCTGGGCGCGGGCGGCGCGCGCCGCGGGTCCCCAGCGTTGCAGGCGGTGCGGCCGGTGCAGGGCGTCCCCGGCGCCCTGCGGCTGGATGGTGAACTCGTCGCCGCCCAGCACGAAGGAGCCGCGCAGCCCGCCGCACAGGCTGACGGCCGCCAGCGACCCGGGCTCGCCGTTCACGGTGCCGGAGAAGAAGCAGCCGCGCAGCTCGCGCTCGCCCCCGGCCGCCCTGCCGGAGCCCCCGACGCGCTCGATCTTGTACCCGGGCGCTAGGAAGCTGGCGTCGGGCGCCAGGCGCAGCACGAAGCCCTGGCCGAAGGCGGCCAGGTGGAGCGCCAGCTCGCCCGCGCCGCCCGCCCGCCGCGTGGGCACCACCAGCTCCGCGGCCGGGCCGCGGGCCCCGGGCCGGGCCAGGACACCGCAGACCAACGGCGGCGGCGGTGGCAGCAGCAGCAGCAGCAGCGGCAGGAGCGGTGGCCACCGGGGCGCGGCGCGGGGCATGGGGTCTCCGGCTGCGGCGCGCGAGCGGGGAGAAGCCGGCTCGGCGCCGGCAGGTGCTGGTGGCGCAAGCGCGGCCCGCCCGCTCCCTCCGGGAGCAGCGCGCTGGGTCAGGTCGCTCGCTGGGCGCTTCAGCCCCGGGGGCCTGGCGGCCGCGCTGTCCCGGGGCGGCCCCTCCCGGCGCGCCGCGGGCTCCTCTGCGCCCGCTGCCCCAAGCGCAAGCAACTGGCGCCCCGGGCCGTGCGCGCCCGTTCTCCTCCCCTGCCTCCTCCCCACCGCGGGAAGCACCGAGTGGGCTGCCGAGCCCTTCGTATTTATACTTTTCTTCCCGGCTTTGACATAAGAGGTTTATTTTTGATCTCTCAGTATTCCCGTTTCCCCTCCCCTGGGATCGGAGAGAGAAACTGAAAAGAGGGAGCGAGGGAGGAGAGCAAAAAATTTTTGGATGAAGCGTAAAACCAATCAGGAGTCGGCGAGACTCGCTCCCCTCCCCACCCTCCTTAAGTATCGACTCCAACTTTTTTCCCCTTCCCTTTACGTGCTGTCCCACATTAACTCCTACAGTGCTGGACTGGCCCTTGAGGCAGAGTACTCGGGGAGGCACAGTCTCTCCCTCCTTTAAGGCCAAGTGCCAGAACACATCTTCAGAGGTGTCTCCTGCCCCAGGTCCAGCGACAGTATTCTGATCCCTGCAGAGTCACTCTGGGCATCGATCGGGGTGTGTAGACGAGAGGTCTCCTCCCGAGAAGGTTCCAGAGCTTTTACTTGTAAAGCAAAAGAGAGAGATGGGAAAGGTAACCCAAAATCTTGCACCCCACTAAAAATCCCATTCTCACCCCAAGCTGGGGATTGGAGAAAAAATACCACTTGTTAACATGACCAGTGACTCTGTTATTGCTCCTTCTAGGGGCTGGCGGGGCAGAGCCCAGGACAGTGGTAAATGACCAGAAGCGAGAAGGCAGCTAGGTGGGCTCACCCAGAGGAAATGCAAGCATTTTCCTTGGTCTTAAAGTAGCAGATCACCAGGAACTGCATGTCTGGCCCTGAAAACTCAACTGGAACACTGCTCAGTTGCCCCCAGGGGGACTTCATGAAAAGTGGCAAGCCCTCTTTCACTGCAGTTTCCCACTGCTGTTGGTCTAAATGTGTATGAGAGTTGATTCATTCTGTCCCACACTGCCACCTCAAAGAGAGTGATGGTATGGTCTACAGTTGTCTTCAAGACCACAAAACACAGTACTTCATGGCACTTCTGTCTGAATGACAAAGGTCTGAATTGGATTCAGGATCCTTCTAAGTATAGGCTCTTGAGTTGCCCATCTCTGCCCTTGCTCTGACATGTCAATATGGAAGATTCAGGAGGATCAGGACCTTTTCCTACTTGGCCAGCACCCCCTACCCCCAATGTCTCAGTTCCCTGCCTGTGTTGGGGGCACTGACAGTTAAGGTTGTCCCTTTTAGTTCTTAGCCCATCAAATTCTTTTCAGCGGGTATGGAGGTTCAGCACACATGTGAGACTCTCAGGACTTGTTACCTGCAAAGAGGAGTCTCTCATAGCTACAAAAGTACTTTTGCAACTACAGAACATTGGGGACACCCTGCCAGATTTCCTCCAAGTGTCCCCTTTCTCTGCTTTCTCAGAAACATGGAAGGATAGCTTTAAATTAGACATAGGAATGGATGAACTTCCTGACCTAGCATGCTGCAGAATCGTCTTTCCTGTACATTTTACAAGATAAGAATAATTGGAATTTCAGATGTTTGGGGAAAATACTTGTAGAGGCAGGGGAATGGAAAAGATGGCCTCTTCAATCCTTTTCCACAAATGAGTAGAATACATCATCCCAGCACAATGGTGTGACAGCCCTGGGAGAATGCCCTGGACAGGCAAAGTGTAATCTCATTTTGCTTTGGGTCTGATCATTGGTCTTTGCTTCTTAAAGCCCCTGATTTCCATTTCCCAGAGTAAAACTCGTGATTTTCAATAGCAGTTATGTTCTATAGGTTTTCCTTTGTTCTCTTTTGTAAGCATCTGAAAGATGGGATGGAGCAGTTGTGCCAGGTTCCCCTTCATTTCCTCCCGAATTTGTATTAATTAAGCGCTGCAGGTGGGAGACTTAAGCAAACCAGAACAAGTCTTGAACGTCTTTGGAGGTTTCTGGTCTCTGAAGTTTTTTTTTTTTAATTTTATTATTTTTTTAATATAATGAAATGCCCCTGAAAGCAGCTCTTTGGAAGTTTCTGTGGAGAGTGAAGGACTTTATCTGGCCCCATTCCAACAACAACGACGACGACGACGACGACAACGACGACGACGACAACAACAACTGCTGGCTGGCTCACTTGTGGGGTGAGCCTGAATGGCTGCCCCCTCCCTCTCTCCAACCCATCCGGTTTCATACTTCCTAGTCAGGGTAGTGCCTGCCACTTGCAGTGTGACCTCAAGGTGTCAGGCTCGCCTTAACTATGCTTAATCATGTATCCTTGACGCTGTGACTGAGAAACTGGTTTGTGGTGAAAGCCCTTAGGAGACCGGCAGATGAAAAGAATACAACAAAATAAACACCAACCAACTGAACAGTGCAAATCCCAGAGTGGTATCTGCCAATTCCAGATTTCCTACATTACCATGTTCTTTCCCAAAATACATAATTACAGCAGGGGTTGGCAAAACCCATGGGCTAAAGCCGCATGCTGCTTGTTTTTGTATAGTCCACAAGCTAAGAATAATTTTTAAATGTTTTAAATGATTGAAAAATTGAAAAATATTATAAAATCTCATGATGTTTGAAAATGGTATGAAATTCAAATTTCAGTGTCCATAAATACAGTAAAATTTTATTGGAATTCAGGCACAGCTATTCAGTTACACGTTGGTTATTCTTGTGCTAGAAGGAAAGGGTTAAGTCAGCCTAAAATATATTTACTATCTAGCCCTTTGCAGAAAGCTTGCTCACTCCTGAATTACAGTAAAGCAGCATTAATATCTTTAATTCTGTATTTAGCAATTATTCATTATTTAATTAGCCTTAAATAATTAAAGGAATTTATGTTTCTGGTACCTTATACTAGAGGTCTATGGTGAATTTTGAGTTTTTAATTAACTTATAGTTACTGGTATTTCTTACTTTATAAGTAGAGCTTTCTAGAGTGTATATCATAACTTTATAATGTCTACTACTCTTTGGTATTATTTAGAATCTCCTTCCTATTTGAAGAGATATTAGCAGTTGTGTAATCTACTTCCACTCACATTTTACAGAGTAGAAACAGAAATGCAGAGGTTCTAGTGACTTGCCCAAAGACACATAATTAGAGGCAATTTTTTCCCTAAAATATCATGGTACCTCCTGCCTAAAGATAAAAAAACTATACTGCTTTTACATTTCATTTGAAATTCATACTTTCTTGTTAAAATTGAGTGCTTACTCTGGGCCAGGCATTGTTCTAAAGTCTCATTTTAATTAACTTTCATCTAATCTTTAGTAATAATAGTTTCTATTTTTTCAGTGTTCTCCGTGGGCAAGACACTGTGCTGAACAGCTCACAAACTTTATTTCACTTTATCATGATAATCCTCTGAAAAAGGCATTCTACAGGTAAAGAGGTTTAGAAGGGTTATGTAACTCGCTTGGGATCTCTCAGTTAATAAGTGGTAGAAACAGTGTTCTTAACCAAGATCACATTCATAAGCTGCCGATTAAATATAATATTTTTTCCAGCGATAATGCTCAATGTTCCTTTGTTTAGAAATAGGGATTAAATCGTGGGATTACATTGCTGGAAGGGACTCTAGGATTTCATCTTTAAAGATCTCAAAGAGGGGAACAAACAACTTTTCTCAAAAGCCTGTTATAGCACTTAAATATAAACAGGGTTCTTCTTTTCCAAGCAAAAGAATACCCTTTGCCACAATTCGTACTCATTTCCTATATCTTTGTCTATTGCGTAATCGCCACGACCCTGCATTGTCTATGACAGAATTTCTTGGTCTTTAGCCATCATGCTACTGAGCACTCATCAAAGGCAGGCCATGTTTGACTTTCGACATCACTTTTTTGCTGCCACTCACCTTGTATTCCCTTTGGCATGCACGTTTTTGTGAATATCACTTGTATATATGTATACAAGCATTGCTATTCATTTTCATCTGTTTCGTTCTTTCTTAATTCTAAATATTCTATCTTTTGAAACTCCATCCAGTCTATAGAAAGCCATTAAATAATTGATATTAATTAATATTCTTGAAGCTACTTTAAGTTCAATTTCCTAACTCCTGTAAAGCACTGCTCTGATGATTTTCCTACCTTCATCTGGCTGTTCTGCTGTTTAGACACTCTCAATGTGTGGCATGCTCCCACTCCAGTTATCTAAATCACTGAGAACCAGATCTATACAAACTGTAATGCAATACTGACATTGACTTACTCACTGAGCAGACTTGAATTGGTTTTAATACACCAAGAAACAAAACCAAAATTTTTGTTCTTGCTACTGGTATTTTCAGTAACTAACTGATCTCATTGTGGGACACACAAAATATAAGCTTTCACGAGATTCCATGTGGAATTCATCTGTGATTACAATCTGTGATCACTAATGTAACTAGCAGCTAAGTGTTACTTGCACACTTTGAGTCTTAACATGCAATAACAATGGCCATGATGAAAACAGAGGCTTAGGTCATGTTTGCTTTACCACTTTACAGCCAGCAGATGGCACTGATGGCACCCTTTTACAATTTCGGAGCAACTTTTTCAAAAATTAAAATCTCTCATGTCATGCAAATCTGACACAGCACTTCTTCAAATTCATACAAATTAAAAAGCTGGGCATTCATTAGACTTCTTACAACCCATAACTGGAAAAGGTTGAAGGAGATGTTCTATGGCTGTCATGCTTAACATAACTTGTGTTTCTCTTCTTCCTACCATCTTTTCTTCACCTTGATTTCTGGTCTTCATCAGACCAGTGTTTCTTAACTTAAATCATCAGACATTCTTGGAGATCTGGCTAAGCTGAGCTGTCTCTAGGGGTCTGGGACCACCTTAATCATGAGGACGGTTTTGTTTCTGTAGACGCGGGCAGTTATTTAATGTAAACATTTCCCTTAAATCTTTATTATTAATTTTAACCACTAGATGGGAGTCACACCACATTTACCTTTTACAGAAGATTAAAAGGGGTTCTGAAATCTCTTTAAACAGTGGTTAACTAACCACTTCTGATTAACACACACAGAGACACACTTAAATACATATATTATTGTACGAACTTCCCGTTTTAGGGGGAAGAAAAGGGAGCTCAACAAAAGGGGCTGAGATTTCAGGGTGGAGGGTGATATCTCAGGGAGGTACTCATTTAAGGTCATCAAGAGAGAAATCTGGAGGCCAGGGACACATGTCAGGGCTCCTAAGTATTAGACAAGGGGCAGTAGTATTGACAGAGGATTCTTGAACTGGGTGAGAGATGAGATTATGAGAACTTTATGGCCCCATCCATTCTGTTTTTCAAGTATACTAGAGTAATGAAGTTAATGCACGTTCTATTGACTCTAGCTTTTGAAATCCTGTTTTATTTATTTATTTTTCTTTTAGACATCTAGGCCTAGTGCAAATTGTGTAGCTGTTTGTTAATCCCACTTCCAGAGACTATAGGGGTTATTTCCTTTTGGAACATTCTTCTTTGCAGTTCATTCCATGTGAAGTCTCATCAGGCTCAGTGGCATTAGAGAATTTTAAAGAGGGACATAGACATTAGAGGTGGATGGGAGAATCATTTTTCTAACCTCTCACTTTATAGATGGTGGGTTGAGACCAATGAGAATATCATTTCCTAGAGTCACATGTTTGGTTGACAGGGCTAGAATGTGAGTGCTCAGTCCTGTGTTCTCTCCACATAACATCTAACTCCACTCTGCAAAGCAGAACCTGAGCTCCCAGGGTTTGTATGATGTGACCCAAGCCCCAGAGCTGCCTGGAGGTAAGGCTGGCATCAGAGTCCAGGTCCATGGAGTGCAGTGGGACACGCTGCTCTATTTCAGTAACCATAGTCTCCCAGCTGACCACGTTGTCTTTATCCAGAACTCTTTCTTTGGTGTGTTTGTTTTTCTTCAGTAAAAGAAACTTGTTATGGAAGAATTCAAAGGTACTTAGAATTTAGCCATATTTAGTGACTTACGAAGATGTGATTCACCAGTGTGAAACTACCAGAGAATGTGGAGGTATCTTCTGGATGTCTCAAAAGGCAATGGAGAAGCAGGAAAGACCTGAGGAGAGAGTAGGATTAAGAGCAGACATGCCATAGAAAAGGAAGGGGAAGGCGGTAGGGATGGAGATGGCCTGGTGCTTTCAATGTTGAAGCCTTTTTCTACATCTTGCCTTGTGTGTATGTATGCCCACTCATAACCATCTCCTTCCCGCCCCCCACACACTGGTCGTGGTGATGGGAGAAGAGGTACACCTTTCCATTTCTCCTAACTCTTACTTTTCTTGTGCCCTAATGTCTGTAGCTCATGACTCAGTCTTCCCTCTTCTCCTCTTTCTGAATTTTCTTCTTTCTTATTTTTCTTTCTCAGCTCCGTATTTCCTGTAAGTTCACCTTTAGTAAAAAATTTCGTAGACCTCTGATAATATGTGCCAAAAATGGTCCTAGGCATCATGGGAAAAGAAATGCAAAAGGTAGTTTCTGTGTGTTCTGATCATCCATTCTATCAAGATGGTCTGGTGGAAGAGCAAGTTAGCCAAATAATTACAATACAAAGTTGCAAGTACAATAATAAAGCTATGTGTAGAAAGCCTGGCACACAGAGTAAGAATTTAAATAAATTTGCTTAGATCATTGATTAATAAGTTATGATAGCCCACAGAAGATAGTGATAGCTGTGTTTTGATGGGCAAAGATCAGATTGAAAGAGATTCCATTTGAGCGCTATTTTTATTGGAGGGGGAAAAACCATTTCAGAAAGGTAGAGATACACATGTACACATAAAGCCATTAAAGAATCTTTTGTATTTGGGAAAGGAATAGAGTTTAGTGAGTCTTGCCGGTCTGAAGTGTCAGGTGTTGCCAAGGAGTAGCAGGCAATGAAGCTAGAACAGTTTGCTGGGGCCAGTGTGTGAAGGGGTGTATTTTTTACCAGGGTACTGTGCTCTTTCTTCCAAAGGGTGATGTAGACTCATTAAAGACTGTTAAACAGGGAAGTGACATGACTGCATTTTCTTTTACAAAGACAACTCTAAGAACTATGCAGAATAAGGATTCCATTAAGAGAGAGATCGGAGTAATAAAGACTTGTAGGACAAACTTTCCAGAGGTGGGATGGCCTGAGCTAAGGAAGTGAAGGTGGAGATAAAGGGGAATATGCAGCTGCCTCTTCGGTTTAATGCATCGGGACTGATGATAGGTGCAGGGAGCGAAGGGAAGGAGAAGAGGCTGCCTAGTTAAGCAATGAGGTGGAGAGAGATGCCATTGGTTGCGTGGAGGAAAACAGGAGGGAGAAGGTGTATGTTACATGTATGTTGTTTTGGGGATGCATGTAGGAAGGAGATTGGTTTTAGATTTGTTAAGGATCCTCTGGGATAACTAGGTGGAGCTGGATACATATCAGTGAAGTCCAGGCAGTGATGGGAACTAGGAATATAGATTTGAGAGCCAGATGCAGAGATGGGGCCATTGAAATTGTGAGTGAGAGTGCATTCTGCTCTATGAATATATGTAAAATTAGGGATTCTCTGCTTCCTTTTAAATTTCTACTTACCCTTTCAGCTTACCCATTCTTCCACTTTTCTTTCTTTTTACACTTCCAGGAGCACAGGTAAAATCTTCCTGTCCAATCATCATTCTTGCTCTCTCCTCTACCTCACATCTGGGGCCTTTCTAGAAGCAGTAAGCACCTTTGTTTTTTCTTTATGAAATGCAGAAGTTTTCATCTGGTTGGGCTCTGTGGTCTTCCAGTTGGCCTGTGGGCTGGTTCAAATTGTCAGGGTGGGGTGTCCTGATATAAAGGAGATTCCTACTTAGCTTGGAGAGAAAAAAGAGAGGAAGGGAGAAATTTTTTATTTGGAGTAACTTGATGTTCAGAGTCTCACCAGCTGCAGCTTAAAAGTATTGGAAAATTTGCTGGGCTGCTCTTACTAGGTTGGATAAGAAGTGACATTACTATATCCCATCACCTCTTGGCTCTCAACAGTGACAAGGGAGGTTGTACAGAGGTGCAGGGAGGAGGAAGCGAAGGCAGACAAAGCACAGATAGACCTTTTAAAGGAGATAACATCTAGTCTCTCAGCAGATCTTTGGGGAACCCAAGGTGGAAGAAGAGTGGGCTCTGCTCTGGAAACCACACTCAGCGGGAAGGTGAGCCTGAGCCAGGACAGCCACAAGCAGCTTTTCTCCTACCACTGGCCTGGAACAAGGGCTAGGGTTATATTCTTTTTTAGTTAAATGTCAGAGTTTTTTGCTTTTTAATTTCTAATGTTCTTGAGGATAAGAGGAAACACACCTATAAACCTCATGCATATTGGGTTGTGGATGCTCAGTTGAAGATTTTCTCTGCTACTCTGGGCTCTCTGGTCTCCTCTCGACTATCTGTGATGCTCATTTCAATTGCCCATTCACTTCTCCAAGTCCAGAGTGAAATGGAGAAGCACAAAGCCTGGAGTGAGGCAATGTGCATCAGTAAGAGGTAGGGACAGAAGAGGTAGCAATTCCATAAAGTGTTTCTAAATAAGATGCCAGAGGAAAAAAAATTGAGAGCAGAAACTAACTAAATGGAAACCTTTTCATCTTGGGAGATTCAGTAAGAACCCTTCCAACTTGGGCTCAGTGAGAAGCCTGATGAATAACAACAGGGTGGATAGATGAAATCAGTTCTTGTCCAGGTGGTTTGTTTGTTTCTTTTCTTTTCTTTTTTTTTTAGAATTGGGCTTCGTAGTGCTGGGCGGTACACGATCTACAACCTTAATGGTGACCCTCCCTGGGAAGGTCTTTTGGCTGCCCCTTCCTCCCTCCACCCCTCTTAAAGAACTGCCTTTCTGACCACTGTCTGAAATTCACTGTCAGAACTTTGTTTTGAAAAAGGCTTTGATGCTTTTAAAATATATGCCATTGGGAAGCATTGTAAAGCTGTTATCAGCTATTTTTATCCTAGTGTAAATGAAGATGCTGACAGCAGCAAATTTTCAAAAAGATGAGTGAGGGTACATTAGAAGAATTAGAGAGAATGACTGAAAACATGATGGTGGTGATGCAAGACAGGGAATGTAGGAATGGAGAGCAGAAGGGTGTGTTAGGAGCAGATGAGAACTGAGGACCCCAGTGCCTACGCATTAATTTTACTTATGTGAAGACAGTGAGATCCTGCACCTCAGTTTTTGTTAGCAGAATGAATCACACAAATTTCAAACTCCTGAAGTGAGAACTGTATCATGCTTTTTAATTACAAGAGTCCCAAATAATGATACTCACTCTGCAGGCTCAATTTGTCTTTACTAATGATTGTATGAATATTCTTCCTCTTTCATAAATCAGGAGTTCAAAATTCCAGGATACGGGATCATTTAACTAGCACTCTAAATAACCCAGCATCAAAGAGAGTTGGGACTCTACATTGGGGGACCAGAGAGGTGAGGGTGGTGGCTGTTACTGAAGACTGCATAAGAGGGATTCAAGGTGCAAGAAGGAGGCAGACTGGAACTATTTGGTGAGTTTCCTCAAGTCCAGGACCTTTTGTTCTAGTTCCACTTCCTAGCTCCAAGAGAACAAATACAGGACTTAAGTACTGGAAAGACTTCTATTAAATGCGTAGCCTTAGAGAAAAAAACAGAGTGGATGGCTGAGGAGGAAAAAAATAGAGTTAAATATTTTCTCTGAGCAAAGAAGAATGGACCCAGGCCCAGAGCTGTAATTCAAGGGGCCTTAGATGAATCTCCAGCTGCTTCAGTTCTCTCCACATCTGGTGGAAGACTGGCCAAGGGGACTAGCACTTGTGGAAACCAGTGGATGATGCAGATCACTTCTTGAGCCTTCCAAGAAGCTTCCCAAAGCCTGTACCTTTCTCGCTGTCATCTGCTTTGTCCATCTCTGTGGCACTGTATCCATGAAGAACAGATAAAGAACATCTGGGATTTTTAGAGATCTTTGACAAAGAATGGTGGAGACATGAAGCATACACAAAGCATGGTAAGTTCTTACATTTTTTTCTGTGTAGAACTTTATCTAAATCTTCACATAGTAAACCAATGACTTAATAATATCTGATCTGAGGAACTGGGAAATTTCTTTCAGCTACTTCCCTTCCCACTGAAACCTTGCTGAGACCGTAGAGCTTATTCCTACTTTCCTATGCCACTTGCCTTACTCCTTAATTCTTTTCTCTCATTTAGGGAGATACTCCAGGATGCTTGATTTTACAGGCAGGCTGAAGCCATCCTTGGTGCTAATGTTGGTGAATAGTCAGGATCTGATAGAAGTGAACTCTAAGTCTCCAAACTGAATTTTTGTGGCTGCCTCCTTCTAGCTTCAGTGCATCATCGTTTGGGCTGTTAATCTTCTACCTGGAACCTCCTGCACCCACCTGCTCTGGGGACTGTCATAGAGACTGATAATTAAATTAAATAAATCCTGGTTTTAATTGCATTTCCATTCTAAGGTGGCTATAGTACAGTCTGAGGAAAAGGGCTTAACATTTAATTAGCATAGGACAAGCAAGTTAAAGTGGAATATTCCTGTGCTAGAAATGGATTATATGTACACTGAAGGACCAGAGAAAAAAGAAGCAGTCGAAGCTGTGTGAGTTAAATTAAATAACTTCCTAGAAGAGGTGTGAGTTACATAGGTAGGCAGAGATAAGGTTGAGAGGCATCTTCTGTGGGAGAAATGGCTTGCATAAAGCTATGCGTACTGAAATCACAATTTCTGAGCAGAAGTTAAGCTAATTAATTTAGGTAGAGCCAGATTTTCATGTAAAGGATAAAAGAAAATGAGTTTATGAGATGAGTAAAGCACTGACTGGGTCTCCTTAGACAAGCAATTTTATCTCTCTGGACCTCAGCTGCCTCAACTATAAAATGTGGGTACTAGGCTAGGTGACAAGGGCTATTTTCATCATTAATAACCATGGGAATATTGTGTTAGGCACTCCAAACCTCCCTAGGAGATAGCCTTATTCCCATTTTAGAGATGATGTATCTTGCCCAAAGATTCACAGACTGTGACCAACCAAGCTGAGATTGGAATTGAGTCAATCAATCATTCACTATTTATGAAGAGCTCCTATTTGCCAAGCACTGAACCAGGCCCTGGGGTATATAATAGTGAATGAGAAAGATAAGGTCCCACTCTCATTCTAACTAGTAGTGAGAAAAAAGTAAAGATCCAAGTGAACAAAATAGGTTTAAATAGAAATAAATGCTATGGACAAAATAAAACATGGAATCATGATCATGATTTGGGGCTTATTCAGTAGGGTGGCCTTGGGAGGTCTCTCTGAGGAGTGGTACTTAGGCTGAGAACTGAAGGACATGAAGAGGGGAAACTAATTGTTGAAAGGCATAAACAGCCAACCTGAGATATTTAGATTTGACAGCATGGACTAGGACTCTGGTCTTTCTTTTATGGGAAGGAGTTGCTTTTTATTTCTCAAAAATCATGGGGGACAGGGAAAAACAAGAGGATAGAAATTACAGAGTCTAAATATGGAAGTAGAGCTGCTGATGTGGCATTGGAAGTCCCTGAGCAGAATCCCGTAAGCTTTCCTACCTTCATTGTAAGGAATACCAGAAAATTTTAGAAGATGATGATGGCAGTCACCTCAGAGGGTCAAGTAAGGTTTGGTGATAATAAATAATTATAACAATAACAATAACAATAATAATAGTACTGGTAGGTCATATTCTAAAACTATTTCTATGTATTAAGCACTTCTGAGCACTTTTTAAAGTAAGAACTTATCTAATTCTCACAGTAACTATTATCTTGATTTTAGTATTATTATCTTGATTTTAATAATGAAGAAGCTGGAGCTTAGGGGGTAGAGTAACTTATGCACAATTGCACAGCTAAGATTAGCTGAGCCAGGATGCACATCTAGGTACTCTGAGCCTGGGCTCTTAAGTCATCATGCTGTGTTGCCTTCCACAGGCCTCAAACATTCATGTAATACTTGATCTAGGAGTGATCTCTATTTTATCTAGACCAGAGATTTCTAATGCAGCCTTGTGACTGAAGACCTTAGGCCTAGGATAATCTCTCCTCTTTTGACAGGTGAGAAAATTAAGAGTCAGAGAATCAGATCAGTTTTGTAAATGGAGTATCAATGCTGAGTTCTCCTAACTCCTACTCCAGTGCTGTATGTACTCCAGCAGATCCCTAAACCTTCAGTTCCTGGTTAGGAACCCTTGACAAACTGATCAGACAGACCTGCAACTTCCCACAAAAGAAAAGATGCGCATTAAACAAGAAAATGTGCATAGAACTTTTGGTGTGGTGCTTAGCACAGAGTAAGTGCTCAATGTATGCTAGTACCTTTGAGAAAGTCAACACTTCTGTTTGATTTTGGTACTCAGGGGTGAGATGGTTGGGCTGTGACTGGGCTGTGACATGCTGTAGCCCTTGCCAAATCCCATTGATCACAGTGAAAGTAAAATGTCTTTGGAAACCTTATAATCCACCACTTAAGCTATTGGGTATAGGAGAACAATTACTTGCCCTGGATAAGTGGCTTACGATTGCCCTTGGTTGTCTGAGTTTCTCTTTAATTATAGTCCCTCTTTAAACACTCAAAAGCACAAGTCCTTTGTACACTTGAACTCTCTCTCTTTCACACAGAATCCTTCCATATGCATACTCTCTCTTTCATTTACAGGGAATAAACACTCATGTCTTACTCATTCACATAATGAATTTCAGCCCCATGCATCTCAATTGAAGAGGGTCCCCAGGAGAACAGTGGGCATCTGAGCAGTCTTCCTGTTCCAAGGCCTCAGGATGCTCTATGAAGAGTGGATGCTTTATGGGGAGAAATGGGCAAAAAGTGCTCTTCACTGATGGATCAGTCCCAGCATTCTCTTTCCTTCAATAATAGAGTTGTTTATTTGAGCAGCCACTTCCCTAAGAAAATTTCAAAATTCTTTCACATCATCTCCTTTTTATGCTTCAGATCACTGTATACACCCCTTTGCTGCCCTCACCTCTTCTAAACTCAACTCAGAGTCTTTCGGGTTTGGGAAGATTTTCTAGGAATCAGGAGAGGTGAGGAAAACCTTCCTTACTTTTCTTGCCTTTTTTCCTCGCCAGAAGAAAGACATTAATTTTACTGAGCAATAAGGAGGATCTGGAGGACCAAGGCCTGAGACAGGGCTCCTCAGACTCCCCTCCAAACTGGATGGAAACTCATGGCCTGATCTGTCCTCATGACTCTCACGCAGCCTCTCACTCCAGTGCTCTGCATGATACTTGGTCAAGGATCAAATGAGATAAACTCATGGAGGAAGCATCCTCTGATTTTTATGTCTGCTGGTCCCTCGGCCCCTCTCTGGCTGGAGGACAACCTCTTTCTCCACATCCTCTCCAGGCCTTGGTGTGCTGGTCATTACTGACCAGAGGGTTCTCTTCTCTTCCCCAAGCCCTGAATGGTAGTAGCGTTTGCTGATTTTGGTGTAATACTACTCCTACCAGGACCTATTCCAAGCTCTTATTGTGATGTCCCTGAGTGGAGAGATGGAGACTAACATTTCCAACCTACTTTCATTTTGCACTTCCATCCTACTTCCACCTCCCTCTGCTCTCTTCTGTGAACTGTCCTGGAGGGCTGGTGGTTCAGAGGCTCAAAAGCATAGATGATAGTCAATTAAGAAGTGATGGGATTTGTTTTTAAACAATTCATAATTGTAAGTTTATATAATTAACTTTTAATAATGGCTATGTTTAGCAGTTGACTGACTGGCAAAATTCCTGAAAATTTAACAGTCTGCACCAGCCCATCCAGTGCCATCACAGCTCCCTTGGCAGACTGTGGGCCTAGATGGCCTTGGGTTCCAGGTGGGCTCTCCATGTTCCTGGGAAGTTCTTTTCTGGCAATAGGACATTTACAAGGATAATTCTTGGTTCTGGGCCTTTCAGGGGACATTATGATGAAAAAACAGCAGGGATGTTGCAACAACAGGGGCTGGGAGACGGGATCCGTGCCCGGCCTTCATTCTCAGCTTCTCACCCAAACTGCCTCGAGATAAAGACTAACACCCAGGGAGTGGACAGGTATACAATGGAACTGAAGCAACCGATATGCCGGGCACTGGGGCATAACGTGAGGGCAAAACGCGAACCGAGACTCTAGGGCTGGTTTCTCTGGCCAGCCCACGCCTCCTGCCTCAGCGCAACGCCACTCCCTCCCCGCCAAGTGGCTCTCGGCTCTGGAGGCGGGACCGAGTTCTTCGGTGGCCCCTGGAGGCTCCGGGCTTCAAGCTTTGGGAGATTGGGAAGGGAGAGAAGGAGGGGCGCCGACTGGGCAGTCCGAAGAGAAAAGGGCCTTTAATAGGCTCGCCCAGCTCCGGATTTGTGGCGCTAGGAGTAGCTGCTGTTCGAAGAAGCGGTCCGGCACCTCGCTCTAGTGCTAGGCTGTAAGTCTCCGTCCTTGCACTTGACAGCTATTGCACTTCGGCTCCCGGGGCGCGCTTTGCTGGGGAAGGCGCAGGTAGGCGCCGGGTCTCCGGCGGACTCTCACAGCTCTGGGAGGAGTCGCCCTCCCTTGGTCTCCTCTCCGGGAGCGGTCGGCTGCCCGCGGCGTTGGTGGTTCCTGCGCCGGCTGCACAGAGACCGTGCCGGCCGCCGCCCCGAGACCGCGGCGGCTCGCTGCCCGGCGCCATGCTTCTCCTGAGCATCTTAGCCCTGACTCTCGCCGCGGGACCTGCGCGCGGCTCGGAGTCAGAGCGGGAGGTGGTGGTGCCCATCCGACTGGACCCGGACCTCAACGGCCGCCACTACTACCGGCGCGGTCCAGAGGACCCCGGGGAGCAGGGGCTCATTTTTCAGATCACAGCGTTCCGGGAGGACTTTTACCTGCACCTGACACCGGATGCTGAATTCCTGGCTCCCGCCTTCCTCACTGAGCATCTGGGCGTCCCCCTCCAGGGTCTCACAGGGAGCGCTCCAGTCTGGAGACGTTGCTTTTACTCTGGGGACGTGAATGCCGAGCCGGATTCGTTTGCTGCTGTGAGCCTGTGCGGGGGGCTACGCGGAGCCTTCGGCTACCAAGGCGCCGAGTATGTCATTAGTCCACTGACCAATGCCAGTGCGCCCGCGGCGCACCGCAACAGCCAGGGCGCACACCTCCTCCAGCGGCGGGGCGCCCCCGGCGGGCCTCTGAGAGGTCCCACCTCTCGCTGCGGGGTGGCCTCAGGCTGGAACCTGGCCATCCTGCGGGCCCTGGACTCTTACAAGCCTCGGAGGACCGGTTTAGGGGAGAGTCGCAGCCGGCGCAGGTCTGGGCGCGCCAAGCGCTTCGTGTCTGTCCCTCGGTACGTGGAGACACTGGTGGTAGCAGACGAGTCAATGGTCAAGTTCCACGGTGCCGACTTGGAGCATTATCTGCTGACGCTGCTGGCTACGGCGGCTCAACTCTACCGCCATCCTAGCATCCTCAATCCCATCAACATCGTCGTGGTCAAGCTGCTGCTTCTCGGAGACCGCGACGCGGGGCCCAAGGTCACTGGCAACGCTGCTTTGACGCTTCGCAACTTCTGCGCCTGGCAGAAGAAGCTGAACAAAGTGAGTGACAAGCACCCTGAGTACTGGGACACTGCCATCCTCTTCACCAGACAGGTGAGTTGATCAGTCACCTCTTTGGACCAAGACAGCTTCATTTTTTAGGGTCACTGCCCCTAGCTCTTCAAATGCCCTTTCTTTTGGGCAATGCCCCCGAGTTTAAATTTCATTGATCTCTTCCTAGTCCCATTTTGAATATTCTAGGAAAAGCCCGCTTCTAGCCTTAGCAAGCTCTAGCTCACGTGTGTCTGGATACACGTGGCCAGTGGGGGAGAGCCTTCTTCTTCAGAAGGTGTTGGCCTGGCTTGGCCAATCAGCGCCTCCTAGATCAGGCGCTGAGGGGCCGGAACCCAGGAAGTTGCCGCCCAGAAGCAGCAGTTTGTCTCCAAAGCGGATAGGAGGCGCTCTGACGATGGCTTTGGATAGGGCGGAGGAAGTCAGCTCCTTTCTGTGGGGGCGTCTGAGTCCTTTCAGACATCTCCCAGATTTCCTCCCTCTGCTTGTAGAACTGTAAGGTGCTTCAAACCGCCCAGGTCAGCGCCTGGTTGCATTTCTCATGGGTAACATGTTCAGTTATCCCCTCTGTATTGGGTTTGGAAAACCTGGATTTGGATGGAGGGAGTCATTTGGGAATTTTTGTGGGTTGCAGTGAAGGGACAGACTGAAGTACTAGGATCACTCCCTTCTTCATTGCTGTCTCTCTTAAACCTTTTGTGCTGGGCCTGTCTTCTCTTTGAGGGGCTTTCAGTCCATTCAGAGCAGGCAGTCTAGTTAGGGCGCCTATTTGGAGCCCAGAGTTTCAAGTGGAGTTTCCCTAAGAGCTGAGTTGGGAATGTTAACTTTCAATTTTCCCATGTCTTTGTTGGCAGAAGGTGACCCGTCTGCCTTGTTGTATGCTATTGAGCAGAGGAGGCAAGGTTGTTCATGACCCCAACTCACTGAGACTTCCTGTGACCACCCTTATCTGTAGGGCTCCAGTTTCTGCCGCTGGCAGTGTGGAAGTAGTATGAATGAGCTCAGTACAGAGCATTTAGATATCCTAACTACAGGGTTGACAAGATACTGAATATTGGGATTAGAGAGACAGTCAGATCAGAAAAGCAGATAAGAAAAGTAACTCTACCTTTTGCTACGGATCTATGAGAATTTAGATTTGTAAATGGAGGAGTCGTGTTTTGGAGTTTTGCAATTTACCAGATACTAGAGACTGGGAGGAAAAGGGGCATCTACATTACTTGCTTCCTATGATTTTGGGGGCTGAGACTTGAATGTGTGCCATGCTCTTGTTTTGATATTCTAATCACAGCATTTTGGGCATGGCACAGAATCCATGGCTACCTGTGGGGCTCTGAATCTCTCCTGCTTCCAAATGGCCCCTCGAAACTGGACTGGTGCACACCGAGCTGGAGCTGGCGTCTTCCACACTAACCTATTTGGCACAGCTAGTCCCTTCTTGAAGTTGAACTTCCTCTTTTCCCAGACTTCTCCTCCCACCACCTGGTTTCTCTAGGGAGGTCTTTGGCCTGCGTCTGTTTCCTTGTGTTTATTCTTCCAATTGAGGTCTGTAGAGCTGCCACTGCCTGGCCCCTACAAGCGCTGCCTGAGTCATGGGGAAACTACAAAGGAGGTGTTCAACCTCTGCACACACACCAACTTGGCAGTCAGCTTGCTGGGGGAAAAAAATCAAAAGCCAAGAACAGGATATCTTAATGGGCAAAGCAGCTGTTGTCCATCTGCTACCTGGAATGCCCCTGTGAAGGTCACTCGCTAGCTCTAAAGTATCAGACCTCAGCCTCTGTTGCCTAGTGGCTAGGCTGACTTTTGGAACCAGCCCCAGAAAGAGGACTCCTGCTGGGGATATGGGCCATGACATCAGAAGAATCTGCCTTTTGAGGAAGAAGCCATTAAACAGCATGACAGCTTCTGTTTGTCAGTGGTGTGTGCTGGACCCCTAGGGGGCTGTGTCGACCATGCATAGTGGGTACAAGATGTGTGACCACTCGGATCAGAAGCAGCGATGTACAAAATGTGACTTTTAGAAGCCTTCTTGCTCTTAGATGTCTAGAGGGCAAAACCAGAAAGAGGGGAGGTTGTGTTGGCAGCTCCATTCTTCAAGTATGTGCTTTATGCTTTAGGGTAAACAATGCTCCCTCACCTCCTTGCCAGGACAGACTTCAGGGCCGGCTACATTCTCAGAGTCTTAGGAATTGCTCATTCCTAAACTCCCTTAGGAAGGTACAGTATGTGATGAGAACATGCGTGCACAGCTGCTCTTTCTAGACTAGGGCAGATGTGGTCTCCGGGAACCTGAAGGAGTCTTCCGCTACAAGAGGGACTTTTGTTTTACTTCTTAAGGGTCAGTAGTAATCATTTAAGTCAGATGTATGAGCTGCTCTGCTTAAATCTGGTTTATTATAACGTTAGTATAACTGATGCATTTCAAACTAAAATTTGGATATATATTACATATCTGTCACACACACACATAACAAATATGTAGTTTATTTGCATAAGAAGTTTTTAGAAATGTGCTTACTTTGTAAATCACCTTTCATCTATATGGGATTAGAAACTGATGGACACCTTTAGAGTCACCTATTTCTTAGTTCCCCCAGAGAAATCTGAAACATGGCTAGTGATTTTTTTCTGACTGATCATACTCTATTTGTGGTTTCCACAGGGAGGAAGCGGTTAGGAAGGGTTTGGCCTTGTTCCCTTACAGCTCCAGGTGTTAGGGGCACCAGAGAGGAGAGCAGTACTGGAGCGCCCTCTTCCACCTACAGAGCTGCAGTGCGTGAAAACAATTCAGGGCCAGGCTATGGGGAGATGCTGATGTCTTCTCTTGGCAGGCAGAGGGGGAGGGTGTGGGGTGTTGAAATCAAAACACTGGAAAGACAAGACTCAGGGAGTATTCTTAACTGTGCACAAAGGAGAAAAAATTGATCATATGACAAGTATTTTGACAATTTGTGGAGTTTACTTAAAGATTCAGAAAAAGTTTATGTTTCTAGAGAAAGTGCACATCTGATTTTGCAAAGTGATCAGCTTCCAGCCTCATAATAGCAAGGTGAGGTCAGCATAGGATTGGAACCAGGACTGTGCAGAAGTAGAGCCAGTCTTTATGGGTGGACATTTATTTCTACGAGGAGAAAAGTTTTTGTGGCTTCTATTTGCTTTAGACAGCAAGAGCCAATATTTTATGATGAGACTCAGCGGGACTGTGTTTCCCTATCTTCTCTCTTCAGGGACCAATGCCTCTGCTGTTTGGGTAACTTTGTGATAGACTGGCTTTCGTTAATTTATTCATCATTTCTTTTAATGCATATTGAGCATCTATTATTTTCAAGAACTATCCAGGGCTGCAGATACTGATATTAGTAAGATATGTCCTCTGGCTGCCAGGAATTCACTACACGTCAGGGAGCCCAACAGGGAAACAGCTTATTTCAATTTCAATATGGTATGTTAAATGCCCTGGAGCCCTTAGTTGGAGCCTGGGAAGCCCACAGAGGGACAGGCTTGGAGAAAGGCACTGAGGTGGGGAGCTGGTGGTGATGGAGAAGGGAGCTTGTTGTCTACCTTGTAGAAGCCCTTTCCTCCATTTGACCATCTGTTTTGCTGTTGTGACATTTCCTCCATTAGACTGACTTTGTTTACTTAAGATTTATATAATTTGTGGTTTTTCTGATTGCTATTCTTTCATTCAGTTTATTTCTTTTTTCGGGCTTAGTATCACTTTAAGTCGTTCCTTTGTCCTCTTCTCTTTCTGTAGTCTTCATGCTCTCCTCTTTCTCTTTTGGGGTTATTGAGGCAGGCTCTTTGTCATATTTTCCTTCTCTTTGATTTTCTTCATTCATACTTTCAGCTTTCCTTCTCTCACAAGCCCATACTCAGGGTTTCTTGTTTGGGCCTTGAGCACATTCATATCTTTTTGGGGAGTATCTTCTAAACTACGCAGAGTGGAACAGAATTCTGGAACCTCTTACAAAATAGAAGCCATTCTTTCTATAGGAAACTAGTCGCAATATGGCAGTGAAATTTAGTGTTCAGGTAAAAAATAAAATATTAAAAAATAAAATGATAATATGTATTTTATACATATCTCCCAATACAGTAAAAAGAATCACAATTTTATCAGGTTCTTTTTTTGAAGTTACACCTTGGAAGATATTAACAGAGAGGGGCATTTGTAGATTTGGTGTTTAATGGTTTGTAAATACCACTAAAAGGAAACTCAATACCCCTCCTTCTGGGAGGAAGGTGGGGTAGAAGAAAGAGTAGAATGGGATTAATCCCTGACTTGTAGGGTGATTATTCTTCTTTCTCCTTTTCTTACTTACATCAGGTAAGTCAGCCAATGGTAACTTGCACTGGAATCTTTCTTTTAAACACTGGTTTAGTCAAGAAGGCAAATGGGGTTTTCTTCATTCTTAGGTCTTGCTCTTCTCCTTCCTTTGAACCTCTCTTCAGTTGTATCACTCAGCACTTACCTTCACCTCACCTTGACTCTTGGACTTGGTCGCTTGGCATAATGGGAAGAACACAGGCTTGGAGATGGGCAGAGCTGAGTTTTAAAACTTGCAGTTTTAGCAACTCACTTTGAATGAATCAACTACTTGATCCATAGAATGAGGATAATGGCAATGATGGTAACTAACTTAAAAGGCCATTGTGGGAATAAGTTACCAAATGTTCTAGCATAGGAACCTAGTTAATGGGCTGTTATCATCACTACCTCAGTAGTTGTTTAGTACCTTAGTCCCCTCTTACCTATTGTTTTAGTTACCTGAGGTTGACCAAAATTTTAAGTAGAAACTTCTAGAAACAAACAAACAATTTATTCATTTATTTATTATGCTACTATTCTGAGTAGCATGATAAAATCTTGTGAGTTCCTCTGCCCAGGATGTGAATCATCTCTTTGTCTGGATTCTCCATGCTTTAGACTTTCCCTGCCCACTAGTCACTTAGTCACTCTCTGGGTTAGTAGGTTGACTGCTGTAGTATTGCAGTACTTGTGTTTAAGTAACCATTATTTTCCTTACCCAAAGTACAGGAGTACTGATGCTGGCAATTTGGGAATGCCAATGAGAAGCCATAAAGTGCTTTAGGTGAAAAGGTGAGTACAGTACAATAAGATATTTTGAGAGAAAGAAAGAGAGACCACGTTCAAATAACTTTTAGCCTAATTTAGAAATTAAATTTTCACATAGGTATGTATAGATTTCGGTACTATCCTCGGTTTCAGACATCCACCAGGGGGTTCTTGGAAGGTGTATCCTGTGATAAGGGGGGATTATTGTATATGTTTGTTTTGTTGAATGATTACCTATAAGTCCTTTGCCAGAATTTACATTTGGGATAACCTTGTCCTATTGCCCTAGTAAGTTTACTTAACACTAGTCTGATGACATATTCCTGTTTTTGTGTGGAAACTATGCACTCTAGCATATGCCAGTCCCACTGTACTGTAAGCTCTTTTAAGGCGGGATGTCTTTACATCTTTGTCGCCCTCCGATGGGCCCCCACACACTATTGTTCAGTATATGTTCATGAGAGGAAGGTGCTGACATAATGAGAGGACTGATGTAGCTATGGGTGCAGAGGCAGTTTACCTCCCTTTTGGGAATCATTAACCGACATTGTTTTAGGCTGTCAGGCTGCAGGGTTGAGAGAGGGAGTCTTAGGTTCTTCTGTCACTTCATCTTTACTCTTTGCCTTAGATTTTTCCCTGGAGAAAAGAGGAGCCCAAGTGAAGATCCAGCAGGCAGGGCAGACAGCAGGGATGGGATCAGTGTGTCAATGCAGGTGTGGGGCATGGAACCAGGGGCTTACTCATCAGGAAGGCAGTGTAGACACCACTCTAAGAGCACTCTAGGCACTTAATCCCACCATTCTCCACTCCTCTGGCCTTTCCCCACTCAGAGACCAACCTGTACTCTGAGGGCTGGGGATATGGTGTGGATAACCTTCCCCTCTTGAGATTCCCCAGCTCATTCATTCTTGGGGTATGTGTACACCGAAACAGTATGGACTGTTGGGAAGAGCTCAGCTTTGAGGCTGCACTGCCTGGATTTCAACCTTCCTGTGGCCCCTTCTTCTCTGCCTAACCTGGGCTCACTGTATGACCCTGGCCTAGTTATTTATCTTCTCTGGGTCTCATCTGTAAAATGGGGCTTCATAATGTCATCTGCTTCAGAAAGCTGTTGTGAGGATTCAAAGAGCTAATAAAGATAAAGATCTTAGAACAGTGTCTGGCACAGAGTAACAACTCAATAAATGTTAGCTACTGTTGTTATATTTGGTATATACCCCCTCTTGAAGTGATGATTTTCAGAGAAGTTTGTTCCTTCTAAAAGCTTTGGGTTCCTTTTATCTGCATTGAGGTAGTTCTTATTTTGGTTACCTCAGTCTCTTGCTATGATAGCATTTGTACATCTTGAGGGGTTTGTATTCCAGTGAAACCAAATCTGCTGACTGAAGGTATAGGGCATGTTATTTTCTTCTTCACTAGGCATCCTTAGTCATGTTGCCCTGGCACTGAAGTGCTAGAGTTTTTTTTTTTTCTTCTAGCAAAGCAAAGTCCTCCCATTCTTCGGGATTATGAACAAGTGGATTTCGGGTTAGATGGGGGAAATATAGTGATGCATGACAAGAGATTGAGATGGGAAACAAGTTAAAGAGACAGTATTACTACTAGTGCATATGGTTCTCACCAGTAATTATGACATCCTAACTAGTAGGGTGCAATTCAGGGCAAAGACCATTGCTGGCCTTGGTGTTACAAGGCATGAATTCAGGACCCTATTCTTTACCAACTAGCCATGTAGTCTTGGGTGAATAATCTGAGTTCACTGAGCCTCAGTTTGCTCATCTGCAGAAAGACAGGGTGTCTCTGAAGTTCTGTGAGTATAATATCGAATGCTATGATGTGGCCATGGACATGGGCACTGGCTCACATACCAGGAGTTCAATGTGAGCAGGAAGTCGGCTACCTGAGAACAAATGTATTTTCTGTTAATGTGCTGATTTTTGTGGGTATCTCTGTGCTGCTGGAAAATATTGAGCACTTCAGTACATGGCAAGAGAAATGAGAGGAGCTGGGAAGGTGGTCTGTAGGGAAGACAGCTGGCGGTAGTTGTGGTGGGCATGTGGAGAGCAACCTTGGTGAAATGGATCCAGCCACTGCAAGGTGTTATCTTTATTTATTTATTTTCAAACCCAGTGATTTCAAATCCAAGCCTAAATTATTTTATAGAAAGGGACAGCTAGAAGAAAATAACCCAGTAATATTAGGTTCTTAGCCAAGATGATTCTTGGAAAAGCAGCTGTCATCTGGAAAAGGAGAAATGACGAATCATCAGAAGCAGTGAGGCAGGTAGGGGCTGTGCTGAGAAGTACCTACACCTTCCAAGCAGAAAGAACCAGAACAGTTTCTATTTCTGGAGACAAGAGCCAGATCTGAAAAGGTTAAAGCAGTCTGTGTGTATCTGAGTTCATTTTAGAGGGGTGGAGACCTTCAGTGCCACAAATGAGGCCCCGCTGGGCCCTGAGCATTGCTTGCAGGCATTCATAGGACTAAGGCCCAGTGAATCTGACTGGCTGAAGAGGAACAGGCAGAGCCTCTGACCCCAAACAGCTGCATCTTCCACCAATGAAGATGCTGGTTGTTACCCTAGAATTGCTCTCAGCTATACCCTGACCCTCAGGAAATTTGCCAGCTCTTTCCTTGTTCCTTTTGTTTGATCCAGGGAAACTGGATTTCTTGATGGAAAGAACAGATTGCTTCTGGCCAGGAAGGGCCTGCAGCTGCATGTCTTTTCTCCAGAGAGAGTCCACCCTCCCTGAGAAAAAGGAGGCTTTTGGCTTTAAGGACCTCTCAGCCACAGAGGCGCCTGCTGACCAGCTGAGTTCCAGTGGTTGCCTAGACCGCAGTCTCAGCTCCCCATCTGCTCTAGTCATTTCTGATGGGCAGAGGAGGATAAGACTCCGAACTTCCACATGGGTAACCTTCACTTTCTGTGAGTTAGTTTTATCCTACACAACATGGGTCAGTGGACAATATCATCCTCAGGGTGTTTCCATTCAGTCTTTGTGTTCTTTTTATAACCTTGAAGACCAGAAGGGGCTGAGAGCCCTGAGATTGGGGAAGGAGCAGAGATTTAAGGCACTGATACAGTCTGGGTTCTAGGTGAGAATTGGCTCTTCGCCAGAGGAGGAAATTGAGGCTCTGAGGAGAGAAATGACTTCCCTAAAGTCACATATCTACTTAAGTGATGGGACCAGGACCAGAGTCTAGACTTCTCAGTTTTTATTCCTGTACCCTCTCTCACAAGCAAGGCCAGTAGTAAGCATAAGGCAGTGCAACATGCTTATCCTATAGGCTGTGACCACCTGGATAGAGTTTTCAGAGGCCTTAGTGGGCATCCTGTACTCTAGTGTCCAGGGATATATAGGCCCAATTGCCCATCCCCCTTCCTTATGTCCTGCACTAATCTTCCTTCCTTTCTTCCTTCCTTCCTTCCTTCCTTCCTTCCTTCCTTCCTTCCTTCCTTCCTTCTTTCCTTCCTCCCTCCCTCCCTCCCTTCCTTGTCTTGGGCCCCCTTCCACTACATTCACAAGCTGGTCCATGTGACTCAATTCTGTTCCTCAGCAGTCAGATTCCCTAAACTGCTTGTCAGGTGAACTTCTTCTCCCAAGATTTGACAGCAGTTGTCTTTTGGGTTTCAGAATTCTGGGGATGGAGAACTTTCTGGGAGAGTAAGCCTTTCGAGAGGGAGGGGAGGTGGAAAAAATGGGAGGTCCACCCCATGGGGGTATAGAAAGTAGAAGTGCCACGTGTGAGCACAAGACTGCAGGTAAAGGCTGGGCATGCATTTTGCCTGTTGGTTAACTCTGGGTTAAGTCTGAACATCCTGGCAGTTCTCTGGTAGGAATAACTGTTAACGCAGTAGAAGATAACCTGACCGTGGGAAGTCCAGTTTGACTGCTCAGGTGGTAAACTTCTGAGGGCTTTGGATTAAGTTTTCTGTACTATGACCACTTTTCTTCTTACGTCCCTTAGTCTCACTAACTCTGCTGCTTACTTTTTTCCTATGTCAGTGTGCGCCTGCACATACACTCATGCACATGGACACAGGCCCCAAAAGAAGGAAACTGAGAACAACTCTGTGTGTATGTGTTTACATAAACATCTTGGCTCCCAGGGGAGAACACACACAGATCTTTCTCCGTACTGTTAGCTCAAGAGTTGCTGGGCAGTCAGCTGTGATGCGGTGGGAAAGAGCAGTGAGTGTTCAATTATACAGACCTTGAGGGGACATTTCTGCCTGGGACTTGTACTGTCTGAGCTTCACCTTCCTTATGGAAAGTGATAATAATAGTCATTATTCCAGTGGGATGTTGTGACGATTCAATAGGGTCATGTGTGTGAAGTGCATGTATGGTGTCATCATTCAGTAAGTCATTGTTATGGTAAACTATGATCATGAATCTCAGTTTCCACTTTCGACAAATAATTATTATATCTGCCTCCTAAGACTGTTGTGGTGATTAAATGAGGTGATACATGTAATAGTTTCTTGTTAGCTGTAAAAGGTTGTGCCCATTAAAGTCAGGGATTTAATGAGGAGAATGCCAGAATCATCAATTCAACAGTGTCTTATTCTATGTTCAAATCCTGGGCTCTTAAAGTATCTAGATGCATTGCTGGCTCATAACACTCAATGAGTTCTTTGAGATATCCACCCCAGGAACCCCGTTTTGCCTTTCCATATTCCCTGGAAGTGCATCCTGTCAAGGTGGTTGTTGGAAGCCCATCTCCTGTTGCAAGAGGGAACTTTCTACTTAGGTCACAATCCATTTAACTTTTTCCTCTAGCAGTCATTGAGCCCATGGTACCCTTGAACTTCTGTAGCAATTGAGCTGTGCCTGGATAGGGGCTTGTGTCCACCTCACTGCCTCCTCTCAACTCAAAGAAGCCAGATCTAAGGCATAGGAGTATTCTTGGCCAATGACATTTTGGCTGAGAGTCTGAGCCTAATTCATGGGTGTCCAAAGGCAGTCACTCAGCCACAACCGAGGCTGCAAAGAGCTGACTAAATGGAGAGTGAGCTTGCTTTCCACCCACACCTGCCTCAGTCAGGCAATGACCAGAGCCTCACCCAGTTGTGGGAGTTGCCAGTGTCTGGTCTGGAAGACCAACTCTATATAAAGCAATAGGCTTTGTAGTTTAATTTTGTACTTCCTAATTTCCTCCCACACAGCCGCCCTGGATGGGGTTTGTAAGCCACAGAGCTTTCTTCCTGAAGTTTTCTTTCTCATCTTGAGTTGATTCCTTGAATAATCCTATAGCCCTCTGGAAAAAAGGGCCTGGCTGACAAGGTGCTGTGCCTGGTTAGGCTTATAATCAGGATGAACTGGAATGCTATTTCTTCCTTCCAGGTACTTTCTGTTACTGCCTCTAACTTCTGCCTGTCTTTTGCTTCTTCCTTGTCCTGGCAGGACCTCTGTGGAGCCACTACCTGTGACACTCTGGGCATGGCTGATGTGGGTACCATGTGTGACCCCAAGAGAAGTTGTTCAGTGATTGAGGATGATGGGCTCCCATCAGCCTTTACCACTGCTCATGAGCTGGGTAAGTCTGGAAAGGGCTCCTGGATGGGGTAGGAGAGCTCCCCTCCAGAGGCTCTCTGGAATTCACTGGGTACTTGGGCAGGATGTGGACACACATACCTGTCTTTGCTTTCTTATGTCCTGAAGCCTTAGGGATCCTCTCTCAGGAACAGAATCTTCCTTAGCAATGGCTTTGTCTGATTTTCTCCAATTGCCCCAGTCTAGTTTGCTGGTGATATCATCTGAGAACATTAGCAGTCGGAGTGTCTTCATTGAGCACTAAGAGGAAAGTACATTAAATACACCACTGCCTTCACTGAGCCCATAGCCTGATGGATGGGACAGGGAACACAAGAATATGATCTTGGGAACATTTGTGAAGCAATCTATCAATAGGTGGAAATGACCAGCCTGAACACTACCGATACTAGCTTTCCCAGCTTATCCTCCCCCACACTCACCCCCATGCCTTCTAAACTGCATCGCTCACTGAATCCTCTTGCTTCACCTATAGGCCATGTGTTCAACATGCCCCATGACAATGTGAAAGTTTGTGAGGAGGTGTTTGGGAAACTTCAAGCCAACCACATGATGTCCCCAACGCTCATCCAGATTGACCGTGCCAATCCCTGGTCAGCCTGCAGTGCTGCCATCATCACTGACTTCCTGGACAGTGGGCATGGTAAGCCAGGATGACAGAGGAGGAGCATCAGTGCTGTCATTGCTGGCAGTGCTCATCACTTCTCTGAACCTGTCCTCTGTTACTTAAGGTGTGCGTGACCTCAAAG
Source organism: Cynopterus sphinx (assembly GCA_030015415.1). Classification (NCBI taxonomy): domain Eukaryota; kingdom Metazoa; phylum Chordata; class Mammalia; order Chiroptera; family Pteropodidae; genus Cynopterus; species Cynopterus sphinx. Next base: position 33,140,570 of record CM057390.1, on the reverse strand, counting down.
AGTTAGGATCTGAAGTGGGTCCATTTCATTGCCCCTTGCTTCACTCTCTGCCTACCATTTAGATACTGGGTTAACTAACCAAGCCTTACCTTTCTCAGCTCATCCTTAATGAATACCCTTGACTCTCTGCAGGTGACTGCCTCCTGGACCAACCCAGCAAGCCCATCACCCTACCTGAGGACCTGCCAGGTACCAGCTACACCCTGAGCCAGCAGTGTGAGCTGGCCTTTGGTGTGGGCTCTAAACCCTGTCCCTACATGCAGTACTGCACCAAACTGTGGTGTACCGGAAAGGCAAAGGGGCAGATGGTGTGCCAGACCCGCCACTTTCCCTGGGCAGATGGCACCAACTGTGGTGAGGGCAAGTTCTGCCTCAAGGGGACTTGTGTGGAGAGGCACAATCTCAATAAATACAGGGTAAGTATGCTGGAGGGGAGTAGATCCTGGGGATCTTCACTGAAAACCTGTCCCATCCCAGATTTGCTATATGGCCATAACTGTATTGCATTGCTATACTGTGCCTCAATTTTCCTGTCTGTGGTTCTATCCCCTTCTTAACTCTAAGAGTGGAGAGAAAAGACATGCTAAGTCAGAAAACTTAATGAGGTCTTAGGCAAGTGGGGAAAGCCCTTCAACCAGAGTGAGGAGTCCCAGCGCTGAGCTCTGCCACCTTGTCTTGGCCCCCAAACTGAACCCTCGATGTTCAGAGTTGCTCACTCATTGATTCCTTCCTTTCTTTCCTCATCAGCTCTTTCTGAGTGTGTTCCATTTCCACGGACCCCATGGGCCATAGATGAACAAGGCCTAAAGCTAAAGGAAAGCAGACCTCTGGCCAAACTTCAGTAATTTACTAAATTCTGAACCAAGCTTCAGTTTCTGTTGTGATTGTCATTTTTTGAAACTGAAACATAATTGAGTCAAAGTTATTTTTTTCTAATAAGTAGGAGTAGTAATAAAACCAGAACAAATTCAAATTTAAAGCCCCAAATATTCTCTGAATATAATAAAAACATTCTATTCTTCAAGTCTTGGGTTGGAGTAGTAAAGGAATTCGTGCTTTTCTAGTCAGGAATAAGACTACCTCCTCTCCTTGATTCTGGTGAGGATCATCCCTTCCCCACCCTGGCCCAGCTGTGGGAGGGCTTGGCTTGGGATCTTATGTACACAGAGGCAGTATAATAAAAAAGCATTCACCAAGTTCTTTAGCAATTATCCTGAGATGGGTGTGGTACAGAATTATGTAATTTTTGGTGGGCTGGGAATATATATTTAATTAAACCTTCAGCCATTTATTAGGCAACAACCCTCTGTGTTCAGGGAACTGTGTCAGATACATTGAGGGTCAGAAAAATAAGTAAAACATGGGCCATGTCTCAGGGCTCATGGGTTTGTTGGGAAGCTAGAACTGAAACTGTAACAAGATACAAAGAAGTGTTTGCTGTAGGTTAAGACAGATGTGTGAAATATGTCATGAAAGAATAGGGGATATAGATTAATGATCATTAGAAGGGTTGGAAAAAACTTTAATGAAGGGTCAGATTTGAAGAGAGGCTTGAGAAATGAGTAAAGAGAGATGAAGAAGAGATGGAGCAAAGACAGGGAGGAGGGTAAGCTGGAGGGTTGGGTGGATGAGGGCTCTATCAGAATCATCTTTAGAAAGATGGTATGGGGCTGGATTGCAGTTGTCTTGACTATCAAGATGATGTATTTAGACTAGAAAATCCTTAGGGTAGGCCAGTCATGGTCAGTTTCTGCTCTTGAGAATATGAGTTAGGAGGATAAGAAGATAGGTCAAAATGATGTCAGATATAGGAAAATATGATCTGAGAAGCACAATCTTTTCAAATGTTTTCTAAAATTATCAGTCTATCCGTAGCAAAATCCACTATATTCTTAATTTCTTTTCTGAATAGTCTCTTCATACCCTACTTTAACAAGTCAGTCACATAGGACACTGCCCTCGTCAACCAAGATCAGACACAAAGCTTATCTTGCTAACCACCACAGCCCCGAGTGACCTAAGTTACCACTCTGACCACCAAGGCCATATTTTCCCAGCTCATTCTCTGTAGTGTTCAGACTCCAGCAACTCTTTAATCCCATCTAGACCTATGGTCTATTGATCCAACCATTGTTCCATCACCTCTCAAGCTCCTCATGCCCTCACCAACCTCTGTATTGAGCTGGGATTCTGTGGTTCATTGTTAAAATTATTTTTTCACTTATACTTTTGACTCTCATGCCCCTGTCTCTCTTTGTCATACTCATGTGAATAATATACCACCCTGGGGGAATCCAACTTTCTCACATACTAGATTATGTCAGTTTAGGTGAATATGGCTGAAGAAAGACATGCTATTGTACTTATTGACCTCAGTTTAAATTTGTGATCTGAAAACTCAAGTGGGTCCATAATGCTGCTCAGGAGTCATATCATATTTATTTCCCTAGTTTGTTCACTCTCCCAACCTCCTAAGCTGTTACTTCATACCTTCACCACCTCTATCCTCTCATCACCAACCATTTCTTCCTCATTTTCACTTTGCCAGTGACCTTTCTATTTCACTAAGAAAAAAGAAGCAGTAAAGTAATCAGAAGAGAACTTTTACCAATTTCCACCACTACTTCAACCATCTGACCCGCTCCTGTTCCCATATACTCTTGACAATAGATGAGCTGTCCATGCTCTTCTCTGAGGCAAGGGTTTGTGCTTCACACTGAAACACTTTTCCCTCTTGTCTCTTTGAGGAAAATGCTCTAACAATTATCATCTCATCTCTCTCTTCTGCATTTTCAGATTTTTCCCTCTCCTAGGCTGAACCATTTCTATCAGGATACAGACTTGCTGTAATTTTTCTTGTCTAAAACAAAACTTCCCAATTTTCTACTTCCTTTCTATATATCTCAGTCTAGTTCTCTGACTCCCTTAACAGCAAAGTTTCTCAAAAGTGTTGTATAAACCTGCTCTGCCTAATTCTTGTTTTGCTGTTTTTCCCTGGAGCTCATTCCAGAAAGGCTTTTGCTCATGCCATTCCACCAAAATGACTCTTTGTAAGGTCACTAATTGGACTTTACATTGATAAAGTCAATGATTGGTCATCATTCCTCATGTTACATGACCTGCTAGTTACATGACCTGTCTACCACTCTCTCCTCTGGGAACAAAGTCATCACTGTCTCTTGGTTCCTTGCTCCTTTACAAGCTGCCCCTTCTCAGTTTCTTGTATTAGATTTTCCTCACATTCTTCTTTTCCCAGAGTGGAATAGCTCCATGGCTCAGTATCTAGCCTTTCTCACTATTCACACTAACTTATTAGGTGATTTGTCTACACCACTGGCTTTAAACACTATTAATATTTCTTTGTTGAAATCTCCCACATTTCTAACTTCAGCACAGACTTATTCCCTGAACTACAGACCTGAATGTCCTACTGAATCTTGATGCCTCCATCACTTATGATAACTGATAAGCATCATAAACACAACATCTGGGAAGCCAGGCTCCTGGTCATCTCCCCTAAACCATCTTTGGCAACTCCATTTTCCAGTTGCCCATGCCAACACACTTTTTCTCTTACATAATTCACATTCAATATCTTAGCAAATCTTGTTGATTCTACCTTCAAAAAAGATCCAGGATCTAACTATTTCTTATCACCTCATCTGCTGTCACCTTGGTCCAAGCCACCATCCCGGTTCCCGTGAGATATTACAGTTGCTCCCTTACTGATCGGCTTGCTTCTGATCTTACCTATTACAGACTACTCCAACCATAGCAGCCATAAGAATCCTTTAAAATATGTCAAGTCATACCAATTCTGGGGCTTTGTCCTTCACTCAGAATGAATGAAGCATATCTGCCTTTATTGCCTGCTTTTCTTGTTCTTGTGACCCTAAAGTACTCCAGGTACTTTCCTCCTCTGGGTCTCTGTACTTGCTTCTTCGGCCTGGAATATTCTTTCTCTAATATCTGCATAGCTCATTCCTATACTTCCTTCAGGCCTCTGCACAAACGTCATCTCAGGGAATTGGCCTCTGTGACTCATTATAATACAGAGTACCCCAACTCATGTAGGTTCTCCCCTTCTCTCTCCCACATGCTTTTAACCTCATTTGACACTCTGAGTGAACAGGCTTATTTTAATGGTTTACTTTCCCCTGCTAGGGGTTGCAATAGCACAGGGTGTCAGGCATTTAGTAGGAACCCAACAAATATTTGGTGGATGCACGAATGAATGGCACATGGCAGGAACATGATGAATGTTTCTTGTGGGAATGAGTAGGAAGAAGTGATGCCAGGTAAAAAACTACAGCATTGTCTTGAATCCAGAGAAACAATATTAAGTACTGCAGAGAAACTGGAGAAAATAAGGCCTAGGCATAGACTTTTCTAGTCTTTAGAAGGTGATTGCTGACTGAGAATAGCTTGCGTGGTGTGGTTAGGATGAAATCAGTATTGTAAGGCCCTGAGCAGGGAGGGGTGGAAAGAGCGAATGTAGAGGACTCTCTTAGAAGTGAAAGGATGGAATGAAGTGGGGCATCACTGTGGGAAGAAACCAGGGCTAAGGGAAAGTATTTTTTTTTTTTTACAGGATGAAACAGACATGTTGACACAATGAAATAAGAACTATCTAACAGAAGGATAGATAGAATAAATATGCTGAATATACACTTAAGTTAAAGTGTTTATACTGAATGTAGCCAGTTCCTGATTAGCTCCATGTGGGTTAGTGGCTTTGGATGATCTGTGACAGCATTTTAATCTTAGGCTCGTACAATAGGGCTGCTTCCTCTAATGCCCAACTGATGTGTGTTCAGGGGATAAAAACTTACTTTACTGTCATCGTAAGAAAAACATAATGAACACTATAACTTTTCTATCCCCTCTCCACACTCTTAAAAAATAAGACAACACTGCATAATTTACCCTAAATCCAAATAGAGTTCTAAGATTGCTTAATAGTCTTTTACGTCTATCTCCTCTTAGCAAAAACATTAGAACTGCTTATACTGCAACTTTTTCAAATTCAACCCCCTATATGAAGTTAAGATCAGTCTGGTTAGGTGAAAAGTCTGAATTATAGAACATTTACAGATAAAAAGATTCAGATGTCTATGGTCACAAGGTTTACTGGCAAGAATGGGGGTTGGCCCCACCTTAGATCTAGAAACTCTTGTAAACACACTAACAATAAATATGAAGAAACTGTGAACTAAATGGTGGCAAGCACAGTGCTAGGAATTTTCATACATGTTGCATCATTTAAATCTTCCATCTGAGCACATGCCTAAGTATCATGGACCCCATTTTTGCAGATGAAGGACCTGAAACTTAAGGAGGTTTCTCTGGTTGCTCAAGACCACCCACCTGGTGAGGGCAGAGAAGATTGTAGAACTCGGCTGCCTGACTCCACGGCCCAAGATGCCTCTCTTCTGAGCGGTCTCATTTATACCGGGGAGCAGTTGGCTTTTGCTAATTAATAGATTGAAGTGTTGTGTGGGCCCTGTGCACACTGATCCTTTGTTTTTCCTGGTGATAAAAGTAGATTTCATTCCAGTGGGATGGGACTGTGAGGCTATAGCAATGTCACCCTTCTGCATACTTAGGTTGTGGGTATGATATCTTTGACCTCTACAAGAGTATAACAGATTCTTTCTCACAGGTGGATGGCTCCTGGGCCAAATGGGAGCCCTATGGCCCCTGCTCTCGCACCTGTGGCGGGGGTGTGCAGCTGGCCCGGAGGCAGTGCAGCAACCCCACACCTGCCAATGGGGGCAAGTACTGCGAGGGAGTAAGGGTGAAATACCGATCTTGCAGCCTCGAACCCTGCCCCAGCACAGGTAAGGAGGGAGGGTAGAGGTGGCCAGGGCCTGGGAAAGGCCATGCTGGAGGTCACAGCCCTCACTCTGGGTGATTCATGGCCACAAAGCTACTGCAATCAAGATTCTATGCCTTAAAACAGAGCTTGGGAGTGCACAGGTGCTCATTCCTCTGCCCACTCCCTTGGCAAGGGTGCTTTCTTCAGGATGCTTTGAATTGGGAAGTTATATGGCTCAAGAGAATGATACACTAGAAGTTCTCTTAATTAAGTAGTCCCCAGCCCATCTTCATCTAGGAATTCTTCATCCAGCGCCCATGAAGTTAGGTGGGAAGAAAATTTTATCTATTTTTACTAAACTTTTTTTCAAGTTAAAATTTAGAATTTCCTTCAATTACAAATTTAGTATTTCTTTTAAAAAACTACTATAATACTAGTAGTAGCAGTACCAGTGACTTTGCCACCAAGATAAATCATGGATATTTCATATGACATTTCAGTTGTGGTAGATTTCTTAAAATGCCATTTGTGCTTGTCACTGCTTCAAAATGATAGTGGTTATAGACTTGTTACTGAGTCTTGTCATTTAATGTGTTAATAAAGAAACATTTATCACAAATATGTTTCAAAAGATATCAATAGTTATCAATTGATATAATTGGTATTCTTTGTAGTCTATGTAATTTATTTTATGCATTTAATAATATTCTGAAAATACTTTCAGCAGACTGCTGAAGGGTTCTATAGCATAAAGGATTAGGATACCTGTTATAGTGGGGGCGTTTAAGACCAGATTCCTGGAGAAGGTGGCACAGTACCTGGGAGATGCATTATAATCTGTGCCCTTCATCCTATGGTCCCAGTCTGCTGTAGTCCTTTGAGATGGGGTGGCTTCAGGCCTAAGGATCACTCAACTGAGCCTCCTGTTTAGAGCCACAGGAGGCTGAAAACCCTGGGAGGGCTCTCTCCTTTGCTCTCACCTCGACCCTTCCTTTTAGCTTCCTGCTCTTGTTTTTTCCCTCCCCAGCCTCTGGCAAGAGCTTCCGTGAGGAGCAGTGTGAAGCTTTCAATGGCTACAACCACAGCACCAACCGGCTCACCCTTGCTGTGGTGTGGGTGCCCAAGTACTCAGGCGTGTCTCCTCAGGACAAGTGCAAGCTCATCTGCCGAGCCAATGGTACTGGCTACTTCTACGTGCTGGCGCCAAAGGTGAACAAGCCTGGGGCAAGAGGTCAGAACAGGTTCAAGGTTTTGGGGGAGAGAACCCATTTAAGCTGATCCTCCCTCCTTTTTTTCCTCATTTTGGTGGCACTGCAGGTGGTGGATGGAACGTTGTGTACCCCTGATTCAACCTCAGTCTGTGTCCAGGGCAAATGCATCAAGGCTGGCTGCGATGGGAATCTGGGCTCAAAGAAGAAGTTTGACAAATGTGGGGTGTGTGGGGGAGACAATAAGAGCTGTAAGAAGGTGACGGGACTCTTCACCAAGCCCATGTGAGTTCTGGGACCTGGAGGGTAAGGCCAGGGTGCAGTGGGGAGAAGGAGTGAGTGACATTTTGTCCAGGCATTGGAAGCTGGCATTAGATTGGGGTATATGTCAGATCCTGGCCAGTACCCTTGCTGTAGAGGCCACTCACACTCTTCTCTGAGTATGATATTCATTCATTCATTCATTCATTCAGCAAACAAAGATGAATGCAAAGATGAATGCTTGAGGAAGACACCATTTAACAGAGTAATGTTAATGGTAGGGTAATGGGTTTGATCTCAGTTCCCCATTTTCTGGGTGATGTTGGGCAAGTGCTGCATCCTCTAGAATAATAGGTTTCTTTACTTATAAAGTGGGCATGTCACTAATATATTTCATGTAGTGCTGCTGTGAAGATTTAGGGAGTTAGTCCAAGTAAAATGCTTCACGTAGTACCTGATGCATAATAAATGCTTGCTAAATGTTTATGACAACAAAATAAAACATACCTGTGCTGGAGGCAAAATGTGACTGCCTCCCCTTATTTATGAGCCTGAGGCTCTGGCCTTGGGGACAAGATTAAAGTGAGAAAGGCACTAAACTGTAGAGAGAGGCAGAGTGAGAGGCTGGGACTGAGGGACTCCCTGCTCCCTGGGAGACCTGTACTGGGATCAGCTGAAAAATGCCTCCGGGCTTCTTTTAGTCTCAACATCAGGGCTTGGGGCTCCCCAGCTTGTGCTTTCTGAGGTCCAGCACATTCCCTTTTAATTTTTCCAGAGGAATATGCCCCTTTGAAAGTCTTGACCCATGTTCTGGGAGCAGCTGGGGCAGGCAGAGCCCTCGGACTCTCATTTCAGGGGCAGGTACGGTTAACTCTGAAAACCTGGGAGGCCAGGTGCTGATGATGGCTGCCCAGGAGCCTTGGCTGAGTAGGCACCCCCACCACCCCCCTGCCCTGCTTCCTGGTTACAGGGCCCTATGCTGAGCCCTGAGTTGGACAACTTTCCTGGTAGCTTGGACACTGCAGGCAGGTGATGTCCTAGGCTTTCCTTCACTGGGACCTGCAGTAGGGAGGCCAAGTGAAGAATCAAAGGTCAATATCTCCAGACTTGCTTCACTAGTTGAATGACAGGTGTTTCTATTGGAAGGAACCTTTGAAATCAGCTTGTTTAACTGATTATTGTATAAATGAGGACACCAGGACCCAGAGAGACTGACTTTATTAATGCTACCAGGGAGTTGGTGTCCTAGTCAAGGCTTGATTTGGGCCTCTGACTCTAGGGCCAGTGTGTCTCTCTGCATGAAGGCCTCAGACCCACTTGGACTCAGGGACTGCAGACTTATCTCTCCTCCCTCTTCCTATTCCTCCTCTTCCTTCTCCAAACAGATCATATCTATTGAGTGCTTACTGTGTGTCAGGTACTATGCTTCATGCTTTATGTGCTGTAGCTGTTTAATCCTAATTACAGTTTGGTGAGATACATATGATTATGAGCTCTGTCTATAGGTGAGAAAACTGAGAAGCTAAATAACTTATCTAAGGTCAACAGTAAGTGTGTGGTAGGGATCCTTCTGACTTCAACACTCTGCTTTTACTCCCATGATAGAATTCACCAAAATATAAATGTATTGAAGCAAAAAGATCATGAGGCAATATACCAGCATATTTAGTTTCAGATGACTTGATGAAAATCTCCCTCTGTCTTTCAGCTTGTGTCCTCTGAGGCAGCTTGTTAGTCATTGTTATCTGCCATCTTTGTGACCTACCCCAGGCTTTGTGAAAAGGTCATCAGTAATGACTTTAGAGAAAATGAGGTTCGTATATTCAGGCATCTGTGTAATGCACAATTCTTTTCCTACCACAGGCATGGCTACAATTTCGTGGTGGCCATCCCTGCAGGTGCCTCGAGCATCGATATCCGCCAGCGTGGCTACAAAGGGCTGATTGGAGATGACAATTACCTTGCCCTAAAGAACAGCCAAGGCAAGTACCTGCTCAATGGGCACTTTGTGGTGTCACCTATGGAGCGGGACCTGGTGGTGAAGGGCAGCCTGCTGCGCTATAGTGGCACAGGGACAGCAGTGGAGAGCCTGCAGGCCTCCCGGCCCATCCTGGAGCCCCTGACTGTGGAGGTCCTCTCTGTGGGGAAGATGACACCACCGCGTGTCCGCTACTCATTCTATCTGCCCAAAGAGCCCCGGGAGGACAAGTCCTTCCACCCTAAAGATCCCCGGGCCTCCTCCATACTCCACAACAGTGTCCTCAGCCTCTCTAATCAAGTGGAGCAGCCGGACGACAGGCCTCTTGCACGCTGGGTGGCAGGCAGCTGGGGGCCTTGCTCCATGAGCTGTGGCAGTGGCCTGCAGAAGCGGGCCGTGGTCTGTCATGGCTCCCTGGGGCAGCGCACAGCATCTGCCTGTGATGCAACCCATCGGCCAGTGGAGATGCGAGCCTGTGGGGACCCCTGCCCAACCTGGGAGCTCAGCGCTTGGTCACCCTGCTCCAAAAGCTGTGGCCGAGGATTTAAGAGACGTCCACTCAAGTGTTTGGGTCATGGAGGGCGGTTACTAGCCCGGGACCAGTGCAACCTACGCCGGAAGCCCCAAGAACTGGACTTCTGCATCTTGAGGCCATGCTGAATAGGACTGACCATTTCTTTCTCCTCCTCACTGTCCACCCCATTGGTGCTGTCAGTGTTCTGGCCAGCTGGAGCTGTGGGCAGAGGGCAGTGTCCAGAGGCCCATGCCACGATGTCACCACATCTAGGGAAAAGGATCATGGGTGGGGGTGAGCGGTTCCCTCCTCTTTCCTGGCCTAGGAGGGGAGCTGAGTAACTAATGCACAGTCTACCTCATGTCCGGCTCCTCTGGAGCCCAGTCTCGGGGAGAGGCTGAGAGGTGCAGGTGCTGGGCAAGCAGGTGCTGGGGCTAGGGCCGTTTCCAAAGGACCTGGAGGATGGGCACCTCCCAGGCAGAACTTCAGGGACCTTGGCCCCCATAAGGGAGGCTATGGGCTGCTGGAAGAGCCATGGACCAGCAGCTTGGCACCCTCAGGTGGCTGCAGGGGCTCTGAGCCATCTCTGAACAAGGTGCTTTCAGCCCACTTTCCTTTTCTAACTGACATGGACTGAACAATAAAAATGGGTAGGTGATGAGCAGGAGCTGAGGGGAGAGTGGGTGTGATATACCTGCAGCCTGGGCCACTCTGTTTGAAAAGACATTAATGTAGAGGGGGGTTCTGAGGTTCCTCGTTTTCTTTCTACTCTTGGTACTTCCTTAAAGAGCCACCTCTTCTCCCTGTGTCATTCAGGATGCCACACTAGTGGAAGGGTTTTCATGTAGGTATTTTTTTGCCAGGTAGAGATAGGAAGTCAGTAGGGAGCCTATTGTCTTCTTAAAGAGGGATCCGACTATTGAAAAAGATGCTGAAACTTATAAGGGAAGATGGATTCTGTGGCTAAAGCAAGGAATTTGAAAAGAGATCTAGAAGGTTACTGTTGGCCTGTCACTGGGGCTAGGTTTGAGCTTTGGGAGAATGTCACCTTGGGGTGGGGAGGAGGAGACCACAGTTCTGATGGCTTCTTCCTTCAGAGAGACAGTATAAATTAGGCTAATGCTGTAGGCTTTCATTTCCTCAGAGAAGCTTCAAAGTGGCCATGATCCTGTGCCCACTAAGAGGGCATGAGGTAAGCCCATGAGGGATGGGTGCTGAATATTCATGTACTTGCAGGTTGGTCTTCATCCAGAGAACTCCATGCAGTTTGGCCTTGGGCATATGTCACATTGCATCCCAGGCTGCGATTTCTGCAGTTGGAAAATGGGGTTCACTATTTGCTACCTCTGGCTGTGATCTCTGGGAACCCACCCTTGTTCCTTCCCCTGGGGCAGGGCGACCTGGTGCTTCCAGAAGACCTGGATGTTGTCCTCTGTAGACTGAGCTGCCAAGACACAAAGATGAGCTTGGGTGTATAGCTTCCTGTTCTCCACAACCTGGCCACTCATTGTAGCTCAAAATACAAAGACAGAGCCTTTTTCTTTTGCCATGGGAACAGGTCAAGAGATACCAAGAATCAATTACTTGACCCAGGAGCCCTTGGCAGCATAAGTAGGCACTGCTGGAGACTTGTCTGTCTCAGAGACATACTAAGGGAGTAGCAACCAGGGCATTTTCTATATCTCTAAGTGGGAATATGTTTTGGGGTTAGAGATCTATTGGCCAACCAGGGTATTTGAGGGTACAGCTGCCCTAGTGGGTACATGGGAGATTTCTGCTTCTGACTGTAGGTAATGAGTCTTGGATTTCAGAGAGGCAAGTGTCTTTTATTTGGTTTCCTTTAAGAGTCAGATCCACAAACCAGCCAGCCAGCCAGGCAGGCCTCTGTGACGTTGTTCTAATCCTAGTCTAACTCTGGGCTGGGCCCTTGAGCAGAGCTCCTGTGACAGGGCAGAGGGTGTACAGATCTTAGAGGCAGAGCTGCAGTCTTCCTGGAAGAGCAGAATGAGGCCGATTCTTCCTCTGTGCAGGAGTGAATACTGCAGGGTTGCAAGGCAACAAAGAACCTGGGGTGCCAGGCCAGATGTGGGTCCCACTAGCTGACGACAGCACTGTGCCCTGTGCTTGGTGCACCTATCCTTGGTGAGGATAGGGTGACATAGGGGCTGTGCAGAATGAGCAGGGGAATGGGGTGGGTGGGAAGGGAGCTGCCATCAGTGGGGGTGCCTGGTCCCCTAATCTGGGACAACCAATCTTGTTCTTAACACAAGCTGGGTCTTAATGCTCTTTTCTGTCATGATGTTTTTCTTTTTAATTTTTTTTCTTTTTAAAAGAAGTACGACTAAGACAAGTTGAGAGGTTTGTCCTGTCTTGAACCATTTCACTAATCCCACCATGCTCTCCAAGGCTGAGTAGAGACAAGCCTCAAGGCACAGGTTTTTGATGATGGAATAAAACAGTTAAAATGGTATCTAATGTCTATGGGAGGAGAGGAACATTCTGAAGGCTTCAGCAATTCTTCTGTGGTGTGTGGACCAGAAAGAATTTGGGTTTAGGAGCCCCCTTCCTCCTCTGCCCATTGTGTGCACTGATTGAAGAAGTTCAAACTTCTGGGCCTTGCCATTCTGGAGTGGGAGCTGAGGACAGGTGGAGAGACTTGAGCGTTCCTACCCTTGGAATTGGCTCTGGAAGGCACTAGACACTCATTTATAGAGCTCCTCTGTTTTGTGTTTGGTTCTTTTGCATTCCATATACTGCAGAAGGATGGCAGGACCTGGCTGGGCTGTGTATACTGTGTATACATGGGGGCTGGCTGCTGCGGGGACAACAGCCTACTCCTAATAAAGTTGTAAGTATTTAAAATCTATGTCCTGCCTCTGTGATGTCATCTCATCTATGAACGCTTTCCCTATATCTACCAAATACCCACCATGTGCCAGCCATGGTGCTAGGAGCTACGATAAAACAGTGACTAGGATAGAAACAGCCCTGTTTTGTGCAGCTAGCTGAGGAGGCAGAGCAAACAAGTCAAAGGCAAAGGGACAGGAAAGTGACAGATGTGGTAAGTGCCAAGAAGAGATGAAGTGACATTCAGAAGGAGAACTGAGTTCTGAGTGTGTATGGGTATATGGGGTAGAGTGACCAGGGAAAGCCTGGTCAAGGATGCGATACAGTCTGGTTGAAGGGGGATGGGAACCTTTCATCAGGAGAGTAGTGGTCTGGGGCTTGGGGGCCAGATGGAGTGGGTACATAGGAGGGCCTGAGAGAGAAGGCCTCCGGAGCTGCTCTGTGGTGAAGGAGTGAGGCACAGGAGGGCCAGAAGATCCATCATGCAGGGGATGCCAGGCACCTGCCTTAGGAGGAAACCCCAAGTTTCCTGAGGGAAAGTGTCATTTTGTTTGGAGAATGTTTTTCACTTTAGAAATAAGTTTTGTTTTGGTCTGACGATATTAGCAAGTAGACACACAGGGAAGGGGGGGGCGTGTGTTTCAAACAACAAACCAACTGGGAATCAGACTGGGTTAGTCTCAGATCTGAGATTCTCTCTTGGAATCCCATTTCCTTTCTTCGAAGTGAGAAAGGTAGATTTAATATTTAATGTTCCTTTAGGATACTTCTCTAGCTTTAACAGTCTGGGTTTCTAGGCACAGTTATGATTTAAACGTTGGTAGATGATTATTTGGTATCAGTTTCTGTTTAGAGAAGAAGGGGCTTCCTCATTCTTTCCTTCAGGGAGAGGCCATGGCGGGGATGACTTCTTCAGAAGCCAACTGCAGACTGAAAGGAATCCAAGGTGAAGGATCCAGAGTGGAGGCTTTGACACAGTTTCAGTACTTGATAGAAGGTTCTGGTGGAAGGAGGAGCTAGGCAGGAAAGCCCACTTGATATGATGATCTAGATAGAAGGGTTCTGGAGGGATTCAGATTGATGTCTAAGCTAGAAGTCAGCAACAGTTAAGATCTTTGCGAAATTACTCAAAACGCTGTCACATTCCTGGTCTTGTTATTTTGTTATTCCTTCTGTTTTCCATTATAGCAATTGCCAGTAAAACCTTTCTAAGGAAAAGTTCCCATGGGTTGGTTTAGGGGTAAAGGAAAACTTTCTCTCCTTACAACACTCTTGACACCAAATATGTTGGTTTTTTCCCCCATGCCAACCAATTTTCCAGCTCTCCGAATACCAACTGGGTGTCCCATAATTTAATTTACTTCTGACGCTAACAAGAAGAAATGAGCATCAGACTCCACATTTTTAAGGGCTCAGTCCCACAAAGCTGCCCTCTCTACAGACATCAGTCACAAGTAATGGGTTCCCAGGATACTCACGCTCCTAACTGATTTAGCTACAAAGTTGAGGTTTCCTGCAATCCCCCCTCATGGAGGATAATTTGCTGGAATGGCTCACAAAACTCAAGGAAACATTTATTTATGTTTAGTAGTTTATTATAAAGGATATGATAAAGGATACAGGTGAACAGCCATCTGAAGAGATACAGAGCACAAAGAAGAACAGAAGTGTTCTGAGTGCAGGAGCTTCTGTCCCTGTAGAGTTGGGGTGCACCACCCTCCTTGCACGTGGATGTGTTCACCAATCCTGAAGCTCTCCAAACCCTGTAGTTCAGGAATTTTTATGAAGGCTTCCTCAGTGAGCATGATGGATTGTTAACTCAATCTCCAATCCCCTCCCCCTCCCAGAGGATGGGGGAGTGGGTCTAAAAGTTCTAAGCTTCTAATCACGGCTTGGTCTTTCTGGTGATCAGCTCCCACCCAGGAGCTACCCAGGAGCTCACCAAGAGTCACCTCTTTAGAACAAAAGACACTAGTGTTACCCAGGAAATTTCAAGGGTTTTAAGAGTTCTGTGTTAAGAAGGAGGGGGGCAGAGATCAATATATATATATGTGTGTGTATACACACACACACACACACACACACACACACATATATGTGTATATATATATGTGTATATATATATATATATATATATACACACACACATATCTTATTATGTTGGAGCAAATATAAGAAGAAGAGGGGTTGGGGACACCTCAGGAGAGCTCCAAGTAAGGTAAGGGGTAGCAATTTACACTAAAGCCGACTGGAGCAGACAAAACTGCCTGTCTTTTTAAGCATTCTAGAGAAGAAAAGAGCAGTTTTCTAACCTCTCTGGCCTTTGAAGAGAGGCAGGAACAATTTGCTTTGTAATTCATCCTCAAGAGAGGAATGCATTTTCTGCCAGTAGAAAAAAAGCCTCAATTATTGTCAAAAGGCCTTGACTCTCTGCGTTGTGCTCCCCCTGCCCAGAGAGCCCTGGCTGGTCCCCAGCAGGCTGAGCTGGCAGCACCAATGGCAGTGTGTGTGACCCAGGGAGTCTTTCCGTGGCCCCCTGGCTTGTACCCAGCTCTGCTGGGTGAGTCAGCCCTGAAGCCTGCAATCCTAGCAACAAACCCCAGAAGAGCCAAATGTCACCGTTCAAACTCTCCAGACGCCACTGCATCATCCCTAGCCTAGGGCAGCCTGGAGAGGATTGCAATAACATGTCACTGCTCCCAGTAACAGGGCTCTGCTACGTCAGGCACTCACTGCCCCACCCCCTTGGTGCTCAGCTGGAAGATCACACATGTTTTGTTCTCCTGTGTTTGGTCAGTAACGTCAATCACATTCCAAGCACTGGACAGAATGTTGTTGAGGGAGATAACAGTTCCTGGCTTCCAGAGGCATTCCAAAGAAGAAATAGAACTATTTGTTTCCAAAGGAGAGTGATTTTGACAGAAAGGGCAAGATAAAGAGGAAGAGAGAAAGGAATCTCCTCATAAAAAATCAGATTTAGGAACATGGTGAAAATATTGTCATGGCGAATGGTTGGAGTTTGATGAAATTTTAGCCACATCCTTACATTGTTGCAAACAGTCCTGTTCTTCCTGCTTCCTCTCCCCTGCTCCTTCTTGGGACAACAGTCCCAACAGTATACACAGGGGTTTAGGCCAATACTTTCTCGGACTTCCACAAAATGTCCAGATGACCTCATGGGACTGTTCTTCTAGTCTCAAGAGGGAGGATCCATCACTTCCACCGTGGGTGATCTAGGAGATATTCCTGAAGTGGTGGTGTTGGTGTTGAGAATTTTGAGAAAAGAGCCTTTGGGAAGAAAAAGGAAGTGTGTTTAGAAAGATGACATGAACTCTTGAAAAGCCCTCTTAGGACTGAATCTGCAGTGCCTCTCGTAACAGTTACACTCAGCATCCGAGGTCTGCAGCAGAACCAACTGTCAGTATTTCCAAGATGGAAGCTTCCCTGGAGAAGTGCATCAAACCAAGAGGGGTCAGAGCAGTGAGGGCCCTTTTACCTGAAGGCACTGTTCTGGTGTGCAAGCATGATCCTATTTGGTCTTTATAACAACCCCCTGAAGATTGATCAATTCAGCCTTATAGATGCTGAAACCAGGGTTTCAAAATGTGAAGTAACACGCAAAGTTACCCTGGCCAGTGGCGGGGCTGGAATTCAAGCTTAAGTTTGCTTCCTTTCTAGACTAGTCTCTTCACTACTCCACTGTACTTCAGGAGAAAGATTCCTTGGAATGATTTAGGAACGTGTTCTTGAAGCAATGCTTTGTGGTTTTGAAAGGGCCTATCAACACAACTCAAACTGGCCATGATTCCTATAGTCTCTCTCCTTAGTAGGAAATCTATCCACTTGATTACTTTCTTGTATGTTTCCCAGTGGAGCTTCTTCTGAGGATTTTAGGGCTGGCATTTGGTTTTTGGAACCATCCTGCCACCAAATGAACCTGGAATTAAGAGGCCCCAGAAACCTCAAATGGTTTGAGCTACTTTGAGTGTCAAAGGAACAGAAAAGAATGATGAAAAATGAGTAAGACATTGGCAATGGAGTTCAGCAATGATGTGGCTCTTTATTTTCCCTGGAAAACTTCAGAAGTCCCCCCCCCTTTTCTTTCCTTAAAATGATTACTAAATATATAAGACATAGAGAAGGAACATGGAATAATAAAATAAAGCTTAGGTGCTTTATTAATCACCCAGAGTAAGAAATAATACATCACCAATAGAGTTGAAGCTCTCTGTGGAAGCCTCCCCATCATGCCCCTCCCTCCTTGGCCAAGGGTAACTACCACCTTGAATTTGCTATTTGTCATCCATAGCCATTGCTTTATTCTTTCACTACATATATCTGTATCCCTAAACAATACATAGTTTGTTTTGTGCTTTGCATTTCAACTGTATATGCAGGGTAGCACCTGCATATATCTGCATATTCCCCGTTTTTCTGCAAGTTACTCTCTTTACTTAATGTTACATCTGGTGGAATCATTTCTGTGGATACATGTAGTTCTTGCTTGTTTTTCAGTCTTGTATATTATTTATTATTTGGATATGAATGATGGACAAATAGGTTGTTTTTAGAATTTTGCTAGTACAAACAATTCTGCTGTGAAAATTTTTGTACCTATATTGTATGAGAACTTTTAGGGGTAAAATTTCTGGGCCATTGAGTGTGTGCATGTTCAACTTTATTGTTAGCCATTTCCAAATTATTCTCCAAAGTGGTTTTATCATGCCCAGAGTTTTGCCAATTTGCCTTTCATTCTCTCTCTCTCTCTCTCTCTCTCTCTCTCTCTCTCTCTCTCTCCCTTCCCCCCTCCACCATCGCCAAGGATTATAACAGGAAGTAGATGATACACTCAAATTAGGATCATTTAAAGAGAAAGTTGAATAAAAAACAGTTTACAAAGGTGTGGGCAAGGGGTAGGGAAACTTCAAGAGCTAGGAAGCACCCCATGCTAGTAACCATTGGGCTTAGTTTCCACACCAGCCCTGAAGGGTAAAGGGAGAAAAGTTATGAAGACTGAAGTTAGGGAGGTCTATGTTAGATAGGGCAGTTGGACAAGTGCTAAAACATTTGAAGGGGGACAAAACTTCAGTTGCTTTATCTATAAAAGGGAAAATAACAGTATTTACCTCATACAACTATTACAGTTATTGCATGAAATCAATGTGCTGTGTTTAGCACAGTGCCTGGAATGTAGCAAATGTTCAACAAATGCCAGCTACTTATTACTTTAAATCAGGAGTAAGTTACATAGGCTCAAGAATTCTCAAAGAATTTTCATAGTTGTTATGTCTCAATCTGTGTTGAAATATGTACTTTTTTGGGACTCTAGCCTTTTATCCAGCTCCTCAGAAGTCAATATGGTTCCTGCTTTCTTGATATTGCATAACTGTTTTTGGGAGATGCATCTCCAAAGTTCTGAAGACTATATTTTTTGTTCTTTCCCCCAAATTTTATTATAAAAAATATTAGACATACAAAACTGAAAAGAATAATGAACAATCTTATATCTTTTACTTAGTCTATAATATTATTTTACTGTATTTGCTTCATCTCTTTTATAGAGACTTATTTTTTTATTAAACTACTGACATCCAGACACTTTACTCCTAAATATTTTAGTGTTCGTTTTCTAAGGATAAGCACAAATTTTACATAAGCATGATACCATTATCATACCTAAGAAAATTAAGTTTCCTGATAGCATCAGATATCTAGTTCATATTTAAATTTTTCCAATTGACTCAAGAATGTCATGTATAGGATCTAATCAAGGTTTCTCATATTTAATTTTATTCTTTGATTATTTCCTCATGGTGCCTTCTGACTTGTCCCATTTCCCCCCATATTTCCCGTGTGGCTCTCATGTTGCATCACGTTTGCAGGCTCACAATGCCAGGTGTTCGCTAGCATTGAAGCTGTCAGATCATTTGGTTTTCCTGACTCTCAGATAGACTTGAGGAACTCTATGCTCCCTTTCATTCATGGAGTGGAGTTCAGCCAGCCTTCTCTCCTCAGATTTGTTTGCTCATCTACTGAACTCCAAGGTCCCTTCTGCATGTTCTTAAATATTTCAAATATTCTATTAAGGTAAAATAATAGGTATGCTCTTATTCCTCTGAAGGCTTTTCATGTCTTCAGTTTTAAGTGGGTCATTTAAATTCAGTGATTCATTAATTTATTCCACAAATATCTGTTTATCTCCCAGGTATTAGGCACTAGGAAAATCTCTGCTTTTTTGGTGTTTCTGTGCTGGATTCTTCTTCTCAGTTTCCCTCATGAGCTCCTCTTATGCCTGAAGCCTTAAAGGTGGTACTTTTTGCAACCCTCTGCTCAGCTCATTTCACACACTTTCCCTGGGGTTCATATGCTCTTGAATTGTTTCTCCTAAAACCAACACATTGATGGCTTGATGATCTGCAGACTTAAACCTCTTGTGAGCCTGTGCTCACTCAGATTCCTCCCTGGAAGGGACTCCCCACATCTCTCTGGTCATCTGGTCCCATGACTTGATTCTACTCTGCTGAATATCTTTAAAATTGGTCCCCTCTGTATCCCCCCACCCCCCTGTGGCTGCTGCTACCTTAATGCAGACCAGAATCATGGGTCACTTGGAGTACATCAATAACCTATCCCCACCTCTCTGGCTCCAGATGCATCCCCTTCCAGTCCTTCCTCCAGGAATGACTTTCAGTCTGACAGAAGATGCTCCATTTTGTGCTCTCCTGTCAACCTCTGTGTCCTTCTGTTATGGCACTAATTGTCTCTCTTCAATTATACTCTAAACACCTTGAAAGTAGGCTTTAATTGACCTTGTACTTAGTAAATACATGACACACAGTAATAATATAATAGTAGCCATCATTTAGCATTAACTATATATGAACATTATGTGAGGAAGCTGAGATCCGAAGATGTATGTGTTCTCCCAACTTGTAAGTGGCAGAATCAGGACTCTAAACTCTATATTTATTGAATTAATTATAGAATAAAACTACTTGTCCTGGTTCTTAAGAAGCTCACATTTTATTTGGGGGGCGTGTAAGGTATAGGCAAATGATTGTAATGCATCAGGAGAAGGGCTATAATAGAGATATGTATATAGATCTAGAGATTATAGAAGAAGCAATTGCAGTAATAGCTTTCAGTGAATCTGGGAAGACTTCATAAAAGAAGTGATGTTGGAGTTGGATCTTAAAGAATGTATAGCATTTGTTAGTAGATAAGGAGGAGAGTATTCCTCATAGTGGGGCCAGCAAGTACAATGGCATTGGATGAAAATAGCTTGGTATGGCTGGACTATAGACTGCATGGGGCAGAGTGGTGGGAAATGAGGCTTGAAGGTTGGCCTAGGATTTCATGATAAAGGGTTTTCTATGCCATGGAAGTTTGTGCTTTGGTGGGCAATAAAGAACCATGGAAGGATTTTAAATCAGATTTTAAAAATAGGTGAGATTTTAATCAGCTCACAGCTCTAGTGAGCTTGTAGAAAGCATAATTAGGATAAGTAAAGACTGTTGGCAGAAAGACCAAGTAAGAGGCTCCTACAATAATTCAGATTTAAGACAAATAAAGCCTGGACTAGGGCAGTGTAAGTGGATTGAAGATGACAAATTCTAGAAATATATAGTGTTTAGCGTGAGCTGGTCTTGATAACTAGCTGTGAACAGGGTATGACAATAAAAAAGTGCAGAGGAAACTGCAGATCAATGTTTTCCCTCTCAATGACTTCCCTGCTTTAGAAAGGAAGTATAAAATTGGGCCACTTTTTGACACATGGAACAAGGGGAGAGGAAAGTGAATATTCTTGATCTCTTCTCTGGATTAAGTTCTAAATATAGTACTGCCAGGATGTACAGGGAAGATGACTGATACTTTTTCCCCCTCTTGTTGCTCTTCACTTCCTACCACTTTACTTTAGCGACTACCTTAGTTCCTGGCATCACACTCCCCCCTACCTCTAATCATACTATTCTGTGGTTAGTTCGGCACCATGAAAGCATACAAAGAGACATGGGAGTTTGAAAGAAAAAAGATAGAGTGATCAGAAGGAAAGACAGAGAGAGAAAGTCCACAAACATTAGTGTGAAAGCAACTGTATGGTATTTCAAATGTATTTCAGCATAGGTTATATAAATAGATTTATTTTTTAATATACCCCCTGTATCTTTTGATTAACCATACACTGTACATAATATATTTTAATATACATATTAAAAGGATGGGAATAACAGAAACATATGTTAACAAAGTTATATTAACTCTAGGGACAATACCACTGGGTTACAAGATATTATGGCTCCATATGTTACCCATAAAGAATCTGCAGTTTTAATGTGAAACACACTGTTTTGAATTGTCAAATGGATTGAAGTCAGGCTGAGAAAAATGAGGATCTTCTGAATGAGAAGCTTTATGTAGTATAACCGGGTAAGATAATCTTCTAAATACAACTTGGGTAAATCTACTTGCTGCCCAGTCTCTATCTCAAATGAAGATTCCAATGGTTTAAGATGCTGCTATTTTCTCCCTGACTTCTGGGAAAATTTGAGACATATAGATTGCTTTTGAGAAAATTAGGTAAATACTTAATTGCTTAATGGGAGAGTTTCTTAATTCTCGTGACTTCCTGAACTATGTCTTGGTAAGTCACTTTGCTCTTATTTCTTTAAGAGCCACCTATTTATACATGACTCTGGTGGCCTGGACAGCCATGGCTTTGGGGGTCAGGAGACCCAACCCTCTGTCTAGGTTCTGTTACCCCTGGGTCCAGTGACCTTCTTCAAATGATTTATCTTCTCTTGGTTTCCATTTTCTAATTTGTTAAATGAGGCATTGGATTACATGGTTCCTTTCAACCTGAAGACTCACCAATTCCAGAAATTGAAAATCTCAGATACAAGGGGATTTTTAAAAGCTTTGGTTTGTCACTTCTTCTGAAGCAAAAGGAGATGTTTCTTTTGGCTTTATGCTTTGGGAATTTTCATGTCTCTCTACTCCTTTTGGAAGTTTCCCACTGAAAGCTCTCCTACCTCCTCTTCCATATGTAGGCAGACCTTGGAAAGAGAAAAAAAATTCATATCTCAAATATTTTGAGAAATCTCAGTACATGGGTTTGCTAATGCCTCTTGGGTTTCCTTAGTATTGGCTTTTAATGTAGTTTTGGATGTCAGGGAGTAGGAAAGTGGTACTTAAAGATTTTTGTTTCTTCCCTGTACTTATCAAGCCGATACCTAGACACCAAAATTCGTTTTGAACTCTGCAATGCTGCCCAGTTGGTAGCTCTCATCACTGCATTCTCTTTGTATTGGGTTGTAGGGAAAGAAACTGGATAGCCTGCTGCTGTTAATAATGAAGAGTTTTCTACATTCCTCCCAGGCACTATTAAGTCTTTATACATTGAATATGTTAAATGGTTTTATAGGTTATAAATATTTATGTTACATGTTGTGTATCCTCATAGCAGTTCAACGAATAAGTCCTATTATTAGGCTCATTTTGCAGATTTGAAAACTTCCTCTGGTAGGTGACAAATAGCTTGGTAGGATTTAGGGCTGGAAATAGTGAGAATAGTTCCTCTTGCTCCTTTGATCTCACAAAAAATTTTCACAGCCAAATTTCTTTTTGATTGTTCTCTCGATGTCATAAGAGAATGGATTTATTCTTAGACGGTGTTTTCAGTTCAGTCCAATAACTATCTATTACAGTGTGTGCTTGGAGCTGCAGAGCATAAGGAAAAAGCCCAAGAAATGGTCCTTACCCTTGAAGGGCCTATATTCTAGCTTGAGGGGTTGTGCCTATATTTAGGGAATAGAGAGTGAAAAGTTGTCCCAAAAGTTTTGTAGAGAAGGAAGAATTGAGATGGATGAGGAAAGCACAGGTTGAATTTGGAGTCTGGGGGAGATAGATGGGAGATGGCCAGAGTATGAATGGATTGAAAGGTAATCTCCTTAAGGCAGGCACTGTGTCCTTCCTTCTTCTTTTTCTCATCCTTTTTTTCATTTCAATATTTATCATTTTCTCACTAGAATCCAGGAATATGGAATGTGAGACATAGAATCTGAATTCAGAGAGCTCACAATCTAATGGAGAGACGGTACAATTAACCTAAGCAAAAGCACCAGGCAGGGATAACTGTGGCTTCTTTGTGAGGTGATGAAGAATTTGGCTTGGAGTAGAGATACCGGGTCTGAAAGGTGTGGTGGGTAAGAAAGAAACTGTAGAAGGCTTGAATTCCTGCCCCTAAAGTCAAGACTTTATGCTGAGCCATAGCAATGGGAAGTCTGGTTTCTATAGAGGGGACTAGCATTCTGAAATCACATAGTATCGACTTTTTTTAAAAAAAAGAAGTTAGGAGAGGAGAGAAGAATATAGACTTATACGTTTTGTGCCAGAAATGATTCTCTGCATTAATGTGTTGAACTCTGAAGCCAACTACAGAGGATTCTCCAACACTGCTATGCTACTGCCTTTCTCTACCCACAGCTATGCCTGGAAGAACTTAGCAGTGACTATATAAAATTGACCCTTAGGGTTGCTTGGCTTCCAAGGTCATTTACTATGGTCTCTGTAAGTTTAAGGAATTGCGTAGGGAACTCAAGAGATGAAGAGCCCCAAAGTGAAGCTGGAGGCAGAACAGGCTTTCTGACTTCTGTGAGATTGAGGGGTTGTCATTTTCTGGATTTAAGTGTGTGACTGACTTTGTTTTATTTTTCTCTTTTGTTTCCTCTCTCTGATAAAGGTCAAATGCAATCCAAAAAATTAAACAGGAAGAGCAGGAAGCCAATTTAGTATAGAAAAAGAATGGTGATGAATTATTTAACAAATAACATAGATGCAAAACTCAAAGTTCCCAGGCAATATGTACTGACTTACAAAGTGTGCTTCTTATCTGACATGTGAACTCTTCTTTGTTGAATCTAATCTATAGGAACACTCACTCATAAATGTGCAAAAGTATATGTCAGAATGTTTATTACAGCATTATTTGTAATTGAAAAAGAGAAGGAAGAAGGAAAAGACAGCAGGCAGGCAGGCAGGCCTTAGATCCCCATCAAAAAGGCAACTATTTAAATCAATGATGGTACATTTATAAAATGGAATTTTATGTGGCAGTTAAGAAATGCGGTAAACCTGTACTGGTTTTCCAGGGCTCCCATAACTAGTACCACAGACTGGGTC
Source organism: Cynopterus sphinx (assembly GCA_030015415.1). Classification (NCBI taxonomy): domain Eukaryota; kingdom Metazoa; phylum Chordata; class Mammalia; order Chiroptera; family Pteropodidae; genus Cynopterus; species Cynopterus sphinx. The sequence goes on along the minus strand of CM057390.1, from coordinate 33,116,766 downwards.
TCTTAAGCAATCTTCCTACAGTTCTGGAAGCTAGACATCCAAGGTCAGGGTGTCAGTAGGGCTGATCTCTTCTGAGGCATTTCTCTTTGACTTGCACTGTCTTCTTCCAATGTCTTCACAGACTCTTCCCTCTGTACACGTCTGTGTCCTATTTACTTCCTCTTATAAGGCCACTAGTCATATCAGGAACCTTAATGACATCATTTTAATTTAATTACCTCTTTGAAGGTCCTATTTCTAAAAACAGTCATATTCTGAGGTATTGGTGGTTAGCCCCTCAACATAAAAATTTTGGGAAGTACAATTCCCACAAAGCCCATAAAAAGCTATACATATTAATATGGAAAGGTATCTAGAATTGTCAAAAATAAATTGAAGTATAAGTATGATACCATTTGAAAATAAATAGTATATGTGTAACATATATGTACATATGTATTTCAAAAAGCATATGGAAGGATATATATCAAACATTTAACAGTGGGAATTCATGAGCAAGAGGTGAACAACATAGTGAAGGGGAAGTGGCTGGGTAGGAATGGATTATAGGAAATGCTTTCTCATTTACTTATTGTATTAATTTAATTTTAATGTTTTGTTTTGGTATTATGTTAGTGATAAAGAGCACATGCTCTAGAGTCAGATTGTTTTACTTATGATTTGAGGACAGGTTTTGTCTCTTTGTAACTGCTTCTCTAAACCTCTGGAGCTTCATTTATAATGGGGAAAATAAAAATAAGATTTTTATGATAGTCACATTAGATAATGAAAGTAAAACATTAGGCACAGTGCTAGGCACCTTATAAATACCAATGAATATTAGTTATTTTTATTACCATGATAATAAAAAAGCTCTCACTTGCAATTGGGGTAGAGATGTATGTTCTTAATACTAGAGAAATGAAATTGAATCCAGTTCAATTAAACAAATAATTGAATCTCCCATGAATTTAAGGCACTAGGCTGAAATCTGCAGAGGACCAAAGTTAGTCAGGTCAGTGACTGCCTGTAAGTAACCTAACAGTAGGCAGGCAGGATTCCTCTACAAAATAACGTCACAAGAGTGTCTAAGGGGGAAATACTTATAAAACACTTTAGTAAAAATTTAAATTATGATGATTGTTGCTGTTATTTTCCTTTCCCTTGTAGCAAAATCTACTTGGAAAATGAAATTTAGAAGACAGCTCAAGAAAGATTCAGAGAAGATTACTTAAGGAAAATGTCACTAAGCCATGCATATTCTGGCTCATTTCAGACATCTTTAGAAGCAAATAGGAATACGTGTAATGGCTGGTCAGAATGTTATCTCCCCAACACTGGGGCTGATTGGAGGGGACTCTGACAAATTTCCTTTTTAATATTTTTTTCTTGGTCACCAAGAGCTTCTTTAAATATAGCTGTACCACAGAGACAAGTTCTAGCTTGTTAGATCATTGAGATTAGGTTCTTTTTGATACTTCCTCCTGTAGGATTATATCTGAAAGGTTCCTGCAGATTCTCATCCTTTAGCCCTGAGTCTTGGAATGCAGTTTGTTTGCAGTCCTGTTAGCCAGTCCTTAATCAAGCACACTGTGTCATCAGTCAGTAGCAATGGTGTTGTTCTCACACTGGGGCTTTGCTCTCTTGGTCTCATCAGCAGACCTTAGGCCTTTTGTCTTTGTGCCCAGGGTGTGTGTCCACCCTGCCCCTAACTGCTCAGTGTTTGCATGCCAGAGCCTGTTGCCAGTGGACTCCTCCATTTAATAACAGACTGGCTTATCAAGGCCAAATTGATATAAATTAAAAAGAGTATTTGGGCTAGAAAGGGGGAATAGTTCATTTCTCCACCCCGCCCCCTGCCCATTCTTCCCTTTGAGAGAAGTTGTGTGGAGTTGGCTATTTTTAGTGAGAGAGAAGAAAACTGCTTACTAACAGGGATATGTTCTGAAAAATGCATCATTAGGCAATTTCCTTCTTGTGTGAATATCAGAGTGCACTTACACAAACCTAGATGGTATAGCCCACTATATACTTAGGCGCTATGATACAGCCTATTTCTCTTAGGCTGTAAGCCTGCCTGTACGCCATGTCACTGTACTGAATCCTGTAGGCAATTGTAACAGAATGATAAGTATTTCTACATCTAAACATTTCTAAACATAAAAAACGAACAGTGAAAATAAGCTAAAAAAAAGATAAAAAATGGTGCACCTACATAGAGCGCTTACTGTGAATGGAGTTTTCAGACTGGAAGATACTCTGGGTAAATCAGTGAGTGAGTGTTGAGTGAATGTGAAGTCCTAGGACATTACTGTAGACTTAATCACTGTACACTTAGGCTCTGATAAATTTATAAAAAAACATGAAATTAAATCAAGTGCAAGAGAAAAAGATGCAATTAAGAGATGCGACTGGCTGCTGGTGAAACATAGCACACTGTTTTACAGATGACAAATTTTTCCTCCAGCTTTACTGAAATATATTAAACAATTAGTTGCTTATATTTACATTATGTAATTTAAGGAGTTTCTTTCAATTATAATTGGCATACAGTAATATATTCATTTCAGTTGTACAACATAGTGATTAGAGATCTATATAACTCACAAGGTGATCACCCCAGTAAATCTAGTACCCCTCTTCCCTTCCCCTTATATGTTTATTACAACATTATTAACTATTTTCCTTATGGTACACTTTATATCTCCATGTCTATTTGTACCTATTCATTTGTACTTCTTGATCCCGCTCCACTCTGCTACCATATAGTAGCCCTCAAAATATTCTCTATATCTACAAATTTATGTCAATTTTTGTTGTTGTTATTTATTTTGTTCTTTAGATTCCACACATACATGAAATCATGCAATATTTGTCTTTTTCTATCTGATTTATTTCATTCAGTGCAATATTCTCTAGGTCCATCAGGGCAGTATCTTTTTCCATGCCTTTTCTTTTAGTCTGTGCGTGTCTTTTAATCTGAAGTGAGTCACCTATAGGCAGTATATGTAGGGGTCTTATTTTCTTATCTTTTCAGCCATTTTGTCTTTTGGTTGGAGCACTTAATTCTTTTCTCTTTGAGGTACTTATTGATAGAAATGTAGTTATTGCCACTTTTAAAAAAGTTAATAGGGTAACATTGGTTAATACAATTATATAATTTTCAGGTGTACATTAGAATTTGACATCTATATATTCTATTGTGTGATTACCACCCAGAGTCCAGTTTCCTTCGGCTACCACATATTTGATCCCCTTTACCCTGTCTACCTCTTCCTTCCTCCCCCATCCTCTACCCTTTTGTAACGGTGTCCCTGAGTCTCTGTCCTGTTCATTTATTGATTTAGGTTTATATCTCACATATAAGTGATATCATGTGATTTTCAACTTTTTCAGTCTGGTTTGTTATTGCAATTCTTTATTCATGTTTTGATACATGTTTTTTCTTCTTAAAGAAATCCCTCCAACATTTCCTGCAATACTGGCTTGGTGTTGATAAATTCCTTTAGCTTATTTTTGTCTGGGAGCTCTTTATCTACCATTTGACTCTAAATGATAGCTTTGCTGGATAAAATATTCTTGGTTGTAGATCCTGGGTTTTCATCATGTTGAATATTTTGTGCCAAGCCCTTCTGTCCTGCATAGTTTTTTTTTTTTTTTTTTTTTTTTGAGAAATCAGTTGCTAATCTTATGGGTGTGTTCTTGTAGCTAACTAACTGCTTCCTCTTGCTGCTTTTAAGATTCTTCCTTTGTATTTAACCTTTGGCATTTTAATTATAATATATCTTGGTGTGGGCCTCTTTGGGTCCATCTTTTTTGGGATTCTCTGAGCTTCCTGGGGTTGTATGTCTATTTCCTTCACTAGGTTAGGGAAGTTTTCCATCATTATTTCTTCAAATAGCTCTTCACCCTTTTGTTTTCCATTGGGTACCCTTATGACATAAATATTTCCCGACCTGGGCCAGTTCACCTCTTCTTAGGCAACCTGGTGGTGCCCTGGTCCGGGGAGGTCACCATATTGATGCTGAACTTAGTGCAGACACCTGATCGGCATAGCACACTACAGCCCAGAACTCCTGGGCTCAACGGATCCTCTTGCCTCAGCCTTCCGAGTAGCTGGGACTATAGTTGTGTGCCACTCACTGCACCTCGTGACATAAATATTTTTACATTTAATTGTGTCCCATAGGCTCCTTAAATTATTTTTATAGTAGTGGCTTATTTTTTCTTGCCATTCTGATTGAGAGTCCTTGGCTTCCCCATACTCTATAATGGTGGTTTGATCCTCTTCTTTATCCACTTTGTTTAGTCCTTCTAATAGTCTCTTCATTTCAGATAATGTGTTATTTATTATGAATAGTTCTCTTTTATAATTTCTGTTTCCATTTTTGTTTTTTTATCTCTTTGTTGAAATTCACCTACACTTCCCATAAGTTCATTGAGCATCTTTATAACCAGTGTTTTGAACTTTGCATCTGTTAGGTTACTTGACTCCATTATTCCTGGATCGCTGTTCTGTTCTCTCATATGGTTTCTATTTCTTTGTCTTCCCATTTTGGCTGCCTTTCTGCGTCTGTTTCTATGTACTAAGCAAAGCTCCTAAGTCTCCTGGTCTTATTAGTGTGGCTTTGTGAAGTAGGTGGCCTATGGCACAATCTTGAGAGGGGTTCAGCTGCAAGCCAAGTTTAGCCACAGCCTGTGCCCCTCCAAGGCCACTTGTTGAAATTTAGCAAGCAATCCACAGATTCTGTGCTTATAGTCGTCTTAAGACTCTAGAGGCTGAGGCCAGCTGTCACTAGTGTGTCTTGGTGCTACTCAGCAAGACTCACCAAATTCTTGAGAACACTACTGGATGTGACTTGGGAGGGGCTGCAAGTTGGGGGAAGCAGAGTTTCAGGGAGTCCTCTGGGCAGAGTGACCTCTGTTATCCAGTTTGATGATGTCTCAGCTATGGTGGCACTGTGTCTGTGTACTGGGAGGTGAGAAGAGTTCAACAGAGGAACAGTGAATACTGCTGGTAACTCTGCCTGGGAAAGATCTTTGCCTCTGGCCCTCACTTTGACAACTCAGAGTACCCCTGTAAGTCACTGGTGTCACTCCACACCCCCCATGGAGCCAACCCTGTGCTGGTGCTCAGAGCAGAACAGGTTCATCACCGCTAAAGTCACTCACAGACACAGCCCCTTTAAGAGGCATCTGCTGTGCTAGCTACTGCAGCCTCTGTCCCACTAAGCAGCTGGGGACCATGCAGTCTCACGTCTTCTTCACCTCCTACCTTCTACTGTTGCAGGATGTTTAATTATTTCTATCCCTAGTTGTAGTGTTTCTGTTCATCTAGAGCCCTGGTGACTTTGCTTGCGTTTGCTCTGTGTTTCTGTTACAACGTTTATTTGGTTGCAAGAAAGATGAACAAAGCCTCTATTATCTATGTCACTTTCTAGCCAATTCCAGACAACTATTTTTTTTAAATAGAAAGAGTACACTGTAATGATAAAAAGTGTAGCATAGTAAATAAGTAACACAGGCATTTATTATCATTATCCACTATTATATACTGTATATAATTGTATGTGCTATAATTTTATACACTGACAAATGCACATTGCTAACATGTGAGTAATGCTTTAAGTTAAGATGTTATGACTGGTAAGACATCACTAGGTAAGAGGAGTTTTTCAGCTCCATTATTATTTTATGGGACCACCATTGTCAAAATGTCATGAAACTGAGGGGATCTGAGCAGAGAAAACCTAGCAGAGGGAACGTGTTAGCATTGTCTGTAGATGGAACACTAGTTACCAAGGAAATCAAGATGCTGGGCAAGCTCAGGTGAGTGGCTTCAGGGCGGGACTCATACCTGGAGGTGGAGTGCTGAAGGACCTGTGAGAAGCCCTAAAGCCAGCTGGCTCCCAGCCAAGGATCCAGGTTTTACTCAATTTGAACTGTGTGTGACCTTGCAGTTGTTCCTTCCAGTGCTTTGGAGTCCTTATCTGTAAATGGTGGTGATATGAGTACCTGGTAGGTTTGCTGAGCAAAAAAAGATAACATGTGAAAAGCACTTAGCACACTGAGGGCCTCATTGTTCATGCCAAGTATGTCTGGGACATGAATTCAGAGAAGTTAGAAGTATGCAGGCATGTGAGGAAGAGGAAACATGGAGGGGGGCCCTCACTCCATTCCCAAGCCCCACATGTGCTTCCTGCCTCTCACATTTCAATGTTACTCAGGCAGATTCTCAGTAGAAGACAAGGTTGCTTTTTCAAACCCTCAGGATTAGAAAGTGGCACCTCCTTGAGCCTCAGCCATCAAGATTCCTTTTATGAAGACTTCTTTGGATCCTGTTGGCTCTGGACACTCAGGCCCACAGGCAGAGAATGTCCTTCAGTTACCACTGTTGCTGGGTCACAGCAAACTCTCAGCTTGGTAGGTCTGTCCTTGAAGAAGGAAAGTGGGGCCCACAGCCTCTCCAGCTTTTTGCTGCTCAGGGCCCAGCCCTTCTTGGGCTTTCATATTGGAAATATGAAGTGCGACTTCCCTTGCATAGGGGATCCTGAGCCAACCCATGGCCAGGCTTATCTCTACTCAACACAGTGTTTGCTTTAGGAAAAACAAAGCACTTTCTTTTTCTGCTTTCTTTAAAGAGAGGAGCAGGGGCTGCTGAGTTCAGATGGGTCAAAATGGAGCATCTTTCTTAGCTGCTTCCCTTCTGGTCACTTGGCCTAATCTGTACGGCTTTAGATTATATCTGGACACCCACACTCAGGGCCTTCAGAGGGCAATTCTCTGAATGGCTCTGGGAGAAAAAGCTGCTCTGAGGAAAGGCCACCTCTACATATCTCTTTACTCCGTCATACCTTTCACCATTCATACTGCTGAAGCCTCTCCTCACTTTCAGGCTCCTCCTTGCTGGCCACCCGCCTCTAGATTCTGCAGTTTCAGCAACTCAGCTGCAGAGCTAGCTAACTTGCTTGTCTGCAGGTTAAGAGGCCTTGGCTCCACAGGAAAGTTATCCCTCCCCTCCTCCACTTCTTGCTCCTTCTCTTTCCCTCTTCTCATCCCAGACCTGTGAGTTCTCAGAGCCAGCATCACATGCTCCCTCCTCTCCTCCATGGAGGATCAGAGCTCCTGTTCTTCCCTGTTCTCCATTGAGGTCAGAATTTCTTGTTACAGGCACTTAAGGAGTAAGATTATCTCTCCAATGCCCAGCCACTAGGATGGGAACAAACAGCTTATTGTCTGAGATGCTTCTAGGAGTACTGACAGTCCTCTGGGTCACCAGATGCCCTTGGCCAGGACTGGTCAAGGCCTGTGTATGAACTTTGGAAAGTTCATACAAGCTTAGGCCTCCTTGAGTTCCTGAGTCACAGCAGTAACAGTGAAGATTTGATTATTCCTGGGTAGTAACCAAAATAGCCAGAATCTTGCAGTATAAATAGCAGTGCTCTTAGGTTTAATGAAAAAAATATGGGTATTTTAAACACACAGAAGCAAAGAGAATAGAACAATGAAAGCCCAGGCACTTTCCCAGATTCAAAGGCTCTGACTCTCTGCTGCTGTTGTTTCCTCAGCCCCTTACTTCTTACTTCTTTTTGAAATACTCTTCACTTTAACTTGCAAATAGTTGATGAATTTTTAGATGAAACTGGCACATGCCCTTCTGCCACAGTAAACAGAAAACTAATGCTATTATGGTTTATTATCATGGCTTATTTTTTACACCGAGGAGACATGATCTGTTTTAACAGAGAACTTAATCCAATGCAAATTATTGTCAGAAAGAACAGCCCAGCTTAATACCAAATGGAAAATAGTTTTTTAGGCAAGCATTTTTCTACACCATTAAATAATGATGTGACTGGCCAATTGACACAACTGCTTGTATGTAGCTGGGGGGTTGACTAGGGGCTAACTCTTTTCTGAGAGCCCTTTCTAATATCCCCCAGAAGTAGGGTCTTTCTGGATTAGAGTCTCTCCTGCACCTTTACTAGTTTGGAGAGGGGGCAGTTAAGGATGTTGCCCATGATGTTATTCATTAGTCTTTTTAAAAAAATGACATTATAATTTCTGCAGAAGTCAGCTCTAGGAAAGGATTTATCTTTCCCAATATCTGGTATAATTTTTTATTTTCTGACAATGAGAACTAAAAACACTATTGTGTTTTGCTTTTTGCCTTGGCTACCAGGAAGCTTAGGACTTAATTTAGAGCCCAATTACAGTGAGTATTTCACCTATGGTTCCAGTTAACTTATCTCCTCCCATTTCCGCTCTATCATTTCCAATTTCTCACTTTTATCTTTATATGCCTTGTGTACAGGGGTTTTATTGTACCGAAACTTCATTTTCATTTCTTTGCAATAGGAGTGATAGAAACTAGAAACAAAAGCAAATAAAATGCACCACACCTTCACTTTCCATAGAACCTTTGTGAGAAACCAAAGAGGTTAAAGTACTAGGCCAAGACCACACAATCAGTAAGTGATGGGGAGGGGTAACCAGAACTACTTATATGCAGCGCATTTACACTTTGTAGTTTATAGGTCTTATGTTAAAAAAGGCTTCCTCATATCTCAAGTAAATTGTCTCAATTTGTCCTTAATTTGTTCTTTCAACAAATACTGTATCAGCTTTATCTATATTGTACTAGGCATGATAGGTGGGCAAACAAAGATAAAACAAACACTATCCTTAGGAAACTTATAGTTTAATAAGAAAAATCAAACATGTACATCTAATTATAGCACAAGATAAGGAGTGTGGGAGTGTTTTAGATGAAGCTTATTGATGTCAAAAGAAAGAAGAAATTATTTAAAGATGAGGAAGAATGGCAGACTTTGGGTAGATGGTAGATTCTTTAAAGAAAGGCTGAAGAACATGCTTGGATTCAGGGGCTGCTGGAACTAGGCCAGACATGCCATTTTTTTTTTCACAAAATGAGCTTTGGATTTGTTGATTTCCCCTATTGATTTTCTTTTTCTAATTTCATTGATTTCTTTTGAATTTACTTGCTTGGAAAATTTACTTCTTGGAAACCATGCACCAAGAAGATATGACACTTATGAATATCTATGCTCCCAAACAGGGAGCCTTGAAATATGTAAAACAATTACTAACAGAACTAAAGGGAGAAACAGATTAAAACACTATTGTAGTAGGGACCTAAATACCCAAATGTGGAAAATGGACAGATCATCCAAACAAAGTAAGGAAATAACATCCTTAAATGATACATTAAACCAAATGGACATAATTGGCATTTACAGAGCCTTCCATTCCAAAACAGCTGCTTATACATTCTTCTCTAGTGCACATGGAACATTCTCAAGAATCAACCACATACTGGGACACAGAGATAGCTTCAACAAATAAAAGAGGGTTGAAATCATACTAACCGCATTCTCTGATCATAATGCTTTGAAACTAGAGACCAATGCAAAAAGAAATCAGGAAGAACCACAAATACATGGAGAGTAAACACACACTACTGAAGAATAACTGGGTCAAGAAGAAATAAAAAGAGAGATCAAGAGATACATAGAAACAAATTATAATGATAGTACAACATATCAAAGAGGAAAGTTCATACCATTACAGGCTTATCTCCAAAAACAAGAACAGACCCAAAACAACAACCTAATCCTTCATCTTAAAAAAAAAAAAAACAAGAAAAGGAAGAACAAATGAAGCCTAACATCAGCAGATGGAAAAACAATAATCAAAATTAGAGCAGAAATAAATAAAATTGAAAACAAAACAAAAAAAAAAGATACAAAAAATAAATGAAACAAAGAGCTGGTTCTTTGAGAAGAAAAATAAAATTGACAAACCTCTGGCTAGACTCACTAAAGACAAAAGAGAAAGACCACAAAAAACAAAATCAGGCATGAAAGAGGAGAAATTATGACTGATGTTGCAGGAATACAAAGAATCATACAAGAATATTATGAAAAAATACATAAGATCAAATATAATAACCTAGAAGAAATGGACCAGTACTTGGAAAAATAGAATCTTCCTAGACTGAATCAAGAACTGAAAAATCTAAATAGACCGATCAACAGTATAGAAATTAAAACAATAACCAAAAAGTAAAAGTCTAGGACTAGATGGCTTCACCAGTGAATTTTTTCAAACATTCAAAGATTTAATACCTATTCTCCTCAAACTCTTCCAAAAATTGAAGAGGAGGCAATACTTTCCAACTCATTTTATGAGGCCAATATTACTCTGATACCGAAACCTGGGAAGGATAACACAAAAAAGAAAACTACAGACCAATATCTCTCATGAACACAGATGCAAATATCCTAAATCAGATGCTAGTGAACTTAATACAGCAACATATTAAAAAGATTATACACAATGATCAAATGGGCTTCATCCCAGAGGCATAGAGATGGTTCAACATACACAAATTTGTTAATGTGATACACCACACAAACAAATAAAAAATAAGAATCATATGATCATATCAATAGATGCAGTAAAAGCCTTAAACAAAACACAGCATCAATTTATGATCAAAACACTTAACAAAATTGGTATAGAAGAAAAGCACCTTAACATAATAAAGGCCATCTATGAAAAACTAAAATCCTTGCCTCTAAGATCAGGAACAAGGCAAGGTTGTCCACTATCACCCTTGTTATTCAAAATAACACTGGAGGTCCTAGCAAGTGAAATCAGACAATAGAAAGATATAAAAGGCATCCAAATAGGAAACAAAGAAGTCAAACTGTCACTATTTGCAGATGACATGGTTCTCTATATAAAAAACCCTAAAGACTCCACAAGAACACTACTAGAAACAATAAGCAAATATAGTAAGTTTCTGAATACAAAATCAACATTCAAGAATCCATAGTGTTCCTATACTCTAATAACAAAGTGTTAGAAAAAGAAGTGGAAAAAGTAATTCCTTTCACAATTGCACCAAAAAGAACAAAATACCTAGGAATAATTTTAACGAAACATGTGAAGGACCTATATAATGAAAACTCAAGACCCTATAAAAAGAAATTGAAGAAGTTACAAAGAATTGGAAAGATATTCCATGTTCTTGGATTGGAAGAATCAACATAATTAAAATGACCATATTGTCTAAAGCATATATAGATTTAATGAAATCCTCATCAAAATCCCATCAGAATTAAAAAAAAAATAGAACAAAAAATCATCATATTTGTATGGAAGCATAAAAGATCCCAAATTGCCAAAGCCATCCTGAGAAAAGAAAACGAGGTTGGAGGTATCACTCTGCCTGACTTCAAATTATACTACATAGCAACAGTAATCAAAACGGCATAGTATTGGCAGAAAAACAGACACACGGACCAGTGGAACAGAATCGAGAACCCAGAAGTAAAACCATAATTATATGGGCAAATAATTTTCAACAAAAAAGCCAAAAACATATGGTAGAGAAAGGAAAGCCTCTTCAATAAATGTGCTGGGAAAACTGAAAAGCCACCTGCTGAAGAACAAAACTAGATTGTCTATCACCACACACCAAAAATAACTCAAAATGGATTAAGGACATGAATATAAGACCTGAAACAATAAAATGCATAGAAGAATATATAGGAACTATACTCAAGGACCTTGGACTTAAAGAGGATTTTATGAATTTGACCTTGAAGGCAGAAGAAGTAAAAGCTAAATTAAATTAATGGGACTACATCAAACTAAGAAGCTTCTGCTCAGAAAAACACACTGTCAACAAGGTAAAGAGACAACCATCCGAATGGGAAAATATATTTTCAAGCAACACCTCCAACATAGGCCTAATATCCAAAATATACAAAGAACTGATATGACTCAATAACAGCAAAGACACATATGATACAGTCAAAAAATGGGCAAAGGAGCTGAACAGACACTTCTCTCTAGAGGACATACATATGGCCAACAAATACATGAAAAGATGCTCCACATTGCTAGCTATTAGGGAAATACAAATAAAAAACACAATGAGATACCATCTCACACCTATTAGAACAGCTATAATCAACAGGACAAGTAATAAATGTTGGAGAGGATGTGGAGAAAAAGAAACCCTCATACACTGCTTGTGGGACTGCAAATTGGTATAGTCACTATGGAAAACAGTGTAGAGGGTCCTCAAAAAACTAAGAATTGATCTACCACATGATCCAGCAATCCCTCTACCGGGTATTTATCCCAAAGACTTGAAAACTCATGTCTGTAAAGATATTTACACACCAATGTTCATAGCAGCATGATTTGCAGTGGCCAAGACATGGAAGCAACCAAAATGTCTTATGGAGATGACTGGCTAAAGAAGTTGTGGTACATATATACAATGGAATATTACTCAGCCATAAGAAGAGATGAAATACAGCCATTTGCAACTATATGGATAGACCTTGAGATAATCATGCTAAGCAAAATAAGCCAGATAGAAAAGTTGAAAATCACATGATATCATTTATAAGTGGGATATAAACCTAAAAACAATGAAGGAACAGGACAAACAAAGAGATGCTCATGGATATGGACTATAGGCTTGTGGTTAACAGAGGATAGAGAGTCAAGGAGGAGAAGGGCGATAGAGGGGTGTAGGGGAAGGGTGAAGTGGGTAAAGGAGATCAAATATATGGTAGCTGAAGGAAACTAGACTTTAGGTGGTAACACACAATAGAATATACAGATGTCAAATTATAATGTACACATGAAAATAATGTTAATTGTATTAACCAATGTTGCCCCAATAAACTAGATTAAAAAAATGAACAGATACGCAAACAAAAAAATCAAAATAAAAAAATAAAATATATAAATATAAAATGGCAATCACTACATATTTATCAATAATTACTTTGTATGTAAATGAATTAGGTCATCCAATCACATGATAGGGTGGCTGACTAAATAGGAAACAAGACCCTTACATGTGCTGCCTATAAGAGAATCACTTTAAATCGAAAGACACACACAGACTGAACGTAAAGGAATAGAAAAAGATATTTCATGAACATGAAAAAAACAAACAAATGGTAGGAAAACTTATACCAGACAAAATAGACTTGAAAACAAAGGCCGTAACAAGAGTCAAAGAAGAACCCAGAAATCCCCCTCTGGGTATTTATCTAAAGAAATCCAAAACATTACTTCAAAGGACATGTGAAACCATATGTTTATTACAGCATGATTTACAATAGTTAAGATATGGAGGAAATCTGGGTGTCCATGAATAGATGAATGGATAAAGAAGAGATGGTACATATATACAATGGGATATTACTCAGCCATAAAAAAGAACGAAATCTTGTCATCTGCAACAACATGGATAGACCTAGGGAATATTGTGCTGAGTGGAGTAAGTCAGATAAAGGTAAATGCTGTATGATTTCAAACAAACAAACCAAACAAACTCATAGATACAGAGTTGCCAGATGGAGGGGGGGTTGGGAGGGGTGGGTAAAAAAAGGAGAATTGATTAAGAAATATAAATTGGTAATAACAAAATAGTTATGGGAATATAAAGTATAGCATAAGGAATATAGTCAATACTATTGTAATAACTAGATGTGGTGTTAGATGGGTACTAAATTTGTTGGTGTGATTACTTTATAAGTTATATAAATGTCTAATCACTATGTTGTACACCTGAAGCATATAATATTGTATTTGTAATTGAAAAACAAAAAAAAAAGTAAAAAAGGATTTTGGCATTATAGTCATGAGGGATACTGGTGTGCAGGTTTTCTCTTCTGTCCTGTCTTTATATCAGGATACTGCTATCTTTACCAAATGAATGTTTCCTACTCTTCTTCTCTGGAAGGGTTAGTACAGAATTGTTGTTAATTCTTCTTTATCTTTTTTGTAGAATTCTCCAGTGAAACAATATGGGCCTAGAGATTTCTTTCTTTGAAATTTTTAAAACTACGAATTCAATTTTTAAAAATAATTGCACTACTATTCAAATTGTTTATTTCATATTAAGTTTTAATAGTTTGTGTTTTTCAAGAAATTGGTTTATTTCAGTTGTTAAATTTGTGTATACAGAGTTGCTTATAGTATTCCCTTATTCTCATGATGTCTAAGAGGTTTAAAATAATATCCTCTATTTCATTCCTAATATTATTAATTTGTTATGAATTATTAATTTTTCTCTTTTCCCTTGTCAATATTTTTAGAGGTTTGTCAAGTTTATTGATCATCTCAAAAAACTAGTTTTTTGCTTTATTGATTTTTTCTACTTTTCAGTTTTCAACTTCATTGATTTTTCCCTTTTTTAAAATTATTTCATTTCTTTCTCTTACTTTGGGTTTATTTTGTTCTTTTTTCCCCCCTAGGTTGTTGAGGTGGGAGCTTAGAAAATAGATTTGAGACTTATACTATTTTATAATGTATCAATTAGTTCTATGAAATTCTCCCAAAGCGCTGATTTATTTGTGTTCCACAAATTTTGACATGTTGTATTATCATTTTTATTCAGTTCAATGTCTATTTTTTATTTTTCCTTAAACTTTGACCTATGGATTATTTAGAAGTATCGTTTATTTTCCTCTTATCTCTCTTGCTATTGTTTGTCTTCCTCCAACCACTGTATTCTGTTGTTGCATCTGCCAATTAAGTTTTGGAGTTATTTGTCTCAAGCATGCTTGCAAATTTCTCATAAAAAATTTTATGATGGTTGCTTACAAATCTTTGTCAAATGATTTAATAAAATCTTTGTTATATTTCTAATGGTGTTTATTAATTGTCTTTTTTCATTCAAATTGTTTTCCTGGTTCTTGGCATACTGAGTGATTTTCAGTTGAAACTTAGACATTTCAGGTATTATGTTAGTTTTTTAAACACTCTTCTAGAAAGGAAAGGAACCTTGCTACTGTGAGATAAGAGTAAAATACTGGGTCCTTCACTTGACCTCCAATGACACCTGAGGGGTCTCCTTATTCTTGCTGGGCAGGGGTGCGATTTCTGGCTCCTCACTAGGCCTCCTTTGAAACTTCCTGGCTGGCAGGGGTAGGACTGCCTTGTTCCTGTTTCCTACATGGCCTTCACTGACACTACGAGAGGGTTGTGTGTAGTGATTTTATTACTGCAATGTGACAATTCTGACTTTCCACTAGATCTCTTCTGACGCAAACTTTGCTGAGAGGGGTACACCTCAGTATTTCAATGTGGACTTGACGTCCATGTTCCCATGGGTCTTCACCTATATCATGAGGGAAGGTGACTTGTCACCTCCCAGTGAGGATAAAATTCCTGGTTCCCTTCTTGACCTCCCATGACAGTACCATGCAGGGATGTTTGGGGCATCTCATTACCGGCCAATAAGGATAGTGAAGAGTATCTTCCCACTCAGACTTTGCTGGCAGAGGTGGGATGGAGCCACAGCTTTTTTTCTGTGGCATAGTAGAGAGGTGATTATCTACAAGTTTTCTGTCCTGCTAGGCTCTCCTTCCCTAGTTCTTTGGTCAAAGAGAGAAGGCTTTTGTTGGAAGTTCATCTGTCTTCTGGTATGTTTGCCACCTTCTTAACTCCAAGTCTGGTTTATATGAAGCAAATAGCAAGTCCAGGGAACTCAGCACTGTGTTGTCCTTGGGTCCCGAAGTCCCTAACTAGTCTGCCTTCTCCCTAACTTTTCAGTCTTATTATGTTTGTTTTATATATTCTGTCAAGAATTTATGGTTGTACATAGTGGGAGGATTAGGGAAAAGTCAGTCTACTTCATCTTCCTGAAGATCAAAATTCAGCCCTCCCTTTGAACTCTCACAAAAATTATCACAATGATCTAAATTGAGGACTGAGATCTGGGGAAGGGAAGCTTTTACAATTTTTTAATTTAATTTTTACACTTGATGAAAATATATTGAATGCTTAATATTTAATGTCCAGGAACTGGGCAAGCTGCTTTACAAAAATCCTCTCAATTAACCTTCACAATTACCCTTTGTATGCACATTTCTATTAACCTAAATTTACAGATTAGAAAACTGGGGCTTGGTAAGAAGTTTACCAAGCATTGCATAGATGATCATTGCAGGGCTGGGCTCTGAACCTGTACCTGATTTTAAAGATGCTATTTAGAGGATAATTGTTGCATTCTTCTGTCTTGGAGGCCTGGCAGGCTGCTAGCTTGTTGATGGGTTGCTGACTAAAGGAGTTATGTAGTTTGGCCAGAATCTTACTTGCTGAGGTTGTTGGTGCCTTCCTTTTAGGATTCCCACTAACGAAAGAGGATACTTAGGGACAATTCTTAGAAAGCTAAGTGGTAGAACCAGGATCTCAGGGCCATCTCTACCTTTTTTTTTCAGTCTCCATACCAAAACAAGTTCTTTCCTTTTCAAGGGGTCTGTCCTATTTGTGTGCCTCACAGGAAATTAGATTTGTTTAAAAGTCTCACCAGATTATTTTCACTAGCACTTGACTTTGTTTGTACCCCTGACTCTCTAAACTAGAAAAGAAAACCTTCCTTAGTCTAAGAATTCTTGCTATGCCTGTAAAAGGTTTTTCCCTGTCATAAGCTTGCTGGGATTTTAGCTCAGGAGGCCTAGTTTAAAAACAAACATCTAACATTTATCTTGGCCTTTAACCAACTTCACCAATCTAACATTCTCTTTAAAGTGCAGCTGTGACTCCAAAGAATGTAGTGAAGAAAAAAAGGAACACCCTTTATATTTCACATCTCTGTCCCTGGCTGGAACTGAAAGCCTACTTTTAATGCTGTTGCCTGTGTGGGGCCTGCTTCTACTTGGAAATCCTAGGTTTTGGGGAAGGTGAGGGCTGAATATCAAAGAGATAGACTTCAGAATTTATAAGTCCTAAGATATTTTTCCACAGGGAAAAAAATACATGGGATGCCCCTTGATTCCCACTCCTGCATTTTAGGGCTGTAATGAACCCACAGGCAGGAAAACAAAAACAAAAACAAAACAAAAACGTTGAATTTGAGATGAATAAGGGCAAGGGCTTTGGAATTTGAGATGTTAGTTCAATTCTTTACTTGTACTGCATATCATCAGATTTTTTAATCTCTTCGAGCTTTAGCTTCCTGAGCCATGATGTGAGGACAATACCTCACTCTCTGAGCTGCTGTTGTGAGGATAATAGGAGACGATGCAGGGAAAATGCCTGGTACACAGTAAGCACTCTATAAGTGTTCACAATTCATGACACGATCAAAAAGCAAAAGATAGTTTAGTGTGTTCATCATGCCTTTAAAATTATTCTGTGGGTGTAATCTTTCCTTTGCTCGAGAAGTAAACTTTAGCAAGTATATTGTTCCAATACTTTAAATCTAACAGCTTCAGTTCAGAAACTGCAACGTCTAGTTGCAGATACTAATCAAAATTCTGAACTAGATTTAATGTCTAATCTCCTCCCCTCCTGTGGTTCAGGCGAGCCTCATATGGGCTCCCTCTGAAGCTGGCAGTGGGAGGGAAGTGGGGGATGTACTGGACATCACTATTTTTCAGCCCTTTTTTCTCATCTTTCTTTCTCACCTCCTGGTTGGTCTGTTCCCTCCAAGGGTGGGAATGTAGAGGTGTATGATAAGAAAAGGTGGGGGTGAAGAAGATAGAAAAAGTCCTTGATTAGAATTCCCAAAGTGGTTTTGTGCTTTGGGTACACTCTCTACTTGTGGGCATTTTGGTGGATTCTTCAGTCATTTCCAACACGCTCCCTTCTGCAGATTGCTTGACCCAGTGGCTATATATATTTTTTTACCTACAGAGACCATAAAAAGGAAAATCTAGATATATTATTTTCTTTTTAAACAAACAAACAAAAAAACAAAAAATGTTGAATCCTTTTGATCACTTCTTTGGGGGTATGCTAAAAGTATAAATTTAGTCAGTGAAAATCAAAACCACAAATATTTTGAGGCAAAATATCACCCTGAAGTGCTGGATAAAGTTTAAAAAAATGCCGTTTTAAGAAAGTCACACTCACTAAAATTTTGCAGTGCATTGCAAATGAAAGACAACACATTGAAGGTATGTGATCTCAATGAAAATGTCAAGTACTGTAAGGTAATATTTGCCATGTATATTTGCCTTTGTCTCCAGACTTAAGGACCCATGTGGGTGATTGCTTACAACTCTCTTACAGGCCCCAGCCATCCTGTATTGACCTCTATTCTCTTGAGCCTGGGGCCTCTCTGCCACTTAGGTGAAATCCTTTGACAGAATTTACATGATAGCCCCACTCTGACTCTTTCTTTTCTTGGCTAATATCTCAATACTAGGGAGACACTATGTACTCTTTGCCTTGATAAACTGTGGAGAAACTGGACTAATTTCTTTGCAACTACCTCTGATGTCACAAAGATGGCAATATAAGAAGCTCATGATGTTCCCTCCTGCCATGGACTTACTATACAACTATACATTGATGAATTCCCTCTAAGACAAATCCAGACCAGTCGAGTGATTCCTACACATCAGAAGCCTGAGAAAATATCCACATTGAAATGAATAAGAAAGGCTGAGACACACTCTCTTCATAAGCTCTGCCATCAGCACAATGCCTTACAATTGAGAAGCCCTTCCCCAGTTTCCAGCTTCTCCCTGAAGAGTGAATGGTTTGTACCACATATCTAGCAATACCCCCTGCCCCCAACTATTGAAGCTGCCACCTTAGGTATGGGCCCTCAAATCACATAGCTCTGAGAACCAATGGGGCTTGCATTCACAAGTCTCACAGGACTATTGTAAACAAAGCGACAGTTGACCTGAATGTACAAACAACTGCTACTTACAACCTTGGACCCAGTACCCAGGATTTCTCCAGTAGTGACAGTTGGCTGCAGGCTGAGCTCTGAGCTGACACAAGGAGGATCCCTGCTCATTCTTCCTTCTGCTGCTTGGCTGATGCCTGCATGCTGGCTCAAATGGAGCACACACCTAGTTCTCGTGCTGGGGCTCAGGCCAAGTGGCTTTATTCCCCCTGCAGTCTCTGCGTGGCTCCAGCTGATGATTAATGCCTGCCGTTTATTTAAACGATTAAGCTCTCAAGAACATCTGCTCTGCAGTAGAGCAAACTGTAATGTTTGCAGTGACATATGGTCAGATTGTTCTGTGGACAGATTAGGCTTACAGAGGGACAGACACCTCTTCTGCTGCCCAGGAAAAGCCAGGTCCCCTATTAGCTTATCAGAGAACAAATAGACCTTCTTACCTTCCATCATTGCCCCAATGTGTGGCAGGGTCCTGGTGCTCTGCTTGGCTCTCTTGCTTCCAGTACCTCCTGTACCCTTCTATTCTGGCTCTAATAAGGGGAGAGGGGATCATGAGTATAGACCAGTGCTTCTTAAACTTGGAGGTCTTATAAAAACACAGATTGCTAGGCCTACTCACAGAATTTCTGATTCAGCAGTCTGGGTGTGGACCAATAACTTGTATGTCTAACAAGCTCCCAGCCATGCTGATACAGTTGGTCTGGGAACTCTACTTTGTGAACCACTGATTCTGACAAATCCTGGAAGGAGGCCCCTCTGTGGGAAGGTTAGAGGGGCACTGGAGCTGCAGTGGAAGATTGATCAGCTTTAGGTCAGGCTGATGAAAGATAGATTTGGGTGAGAAAACTTTGAGATGTGGAGTTCAAAGGAAAGATTGCATGGACTCAAGTTTTTAAGTGCCAAATTGTTCTGGAGTGTAGTTCTCTCAAGGTTCAGAGTGGGCTTGAAGCAAACTGTCTGTATTAATTTAATATTAAAGTCAGAGTAGAGAGCTTGCTGAGCTTGGTTTGTAGGCACACAAAGGGCCATGCCTGCTGTTGCTCCCTGGATACCTGTTGATGAGTGTGGTCTGCCCAATGAGTGTTGCGCAATGCACAGGTCGAATATTCTGATGGAAGGACTATCTTTTACGGAGGTTTGAACATAAGATCCCCCAGCTACACTCCTTCAGGACTCTGCCTTTGGATACCTTCTTTCCCTCTCCTACCCATTCACTCCCAAAATGAATAGAGGCACTGCTGCTTCACTGTCTCACCAAAATACCCACTTGGAATTCAATGTATAAGCTTGGGGGCATTCCTCAGGGCTTGGTGGAAAGCTGAGTCTCTGTTGCATGTGTGTCCATTTAGATCACCAGTTCCTAGGAGACCACATGGTCTTTGTTCTTGTTTAGCAAGGTGCAGGGTGCAGTTCAGGCTGAGGCTGAAGAAGTGATACAGTGATCTGAAGCATCAGTGCCTGTGTGGAGGGGTGGAGATGACATCTGGGAAGACTGGGCCACTGGCCTTTCAGCAGTGCCCAAGAATGGGGTGGGCCAGCGTTTGGGTGGTGGACAGTGATTTAGCTTGCTAAAACCACAATGGCACATGAAAGCCTGATCCAGTACAAGATGGACATCTCGTAAAGTGACACTCTACTCCAAAACCTATTTCTTGAAAGCTTCCCAGCCAGACAGCTTCAGGAAGGCCTTGTGAAGCCATCTCTTTTCTTGCAGGTGCTTCCTCTGCCCTCCTCCTTCCTGGTTCTTTCTAATTCCTCTTTTCTCCACCCAGTCCTTGCCTTTTTGTCTGTGATAATTCTTCCTTCCTGGCTGCTGCCTCTTGGATGTGGAGTATGTGATCAGCATGAAGAATCATGGGGGTAGCCTATCAGGAGAAGAGGTCAGTAATGTCCAGTTTCATGTTTGATTTTTGGTGTAGCTGAGTATTCCAGAGCAAGAGAAGTTACTGAGGAGAAAACTGAGACTTAGGAAATTTATCCACTTGCCCAATGTAATTATTAGTTGGTAGAACTGGGATTTGGTTCCAGGAATTCATTGTCCCTGAGCTTGGATCCCACTTCCTTTCCTTCCCAGCTTTCTCATCTGAGCTTTTCTTAGAGGTCTTTCTTAGAGTTACCAATACGTGTAGGGATTCTAGGAGGCCAGGATGCCTTTGCATATAATTTGCTTACATCTGTCCAAATGTTTAAAGAGTCTTCTCTCTACATACATATCAGTCAAGGTTTAGTCAGAGCAGCAGGCCCACTGTGACTCATGGGAGAAGAGGTTTCTTATTGGAATTGATCCTTATATAGCATGAGAGGTGCTGTAAAGAGTGTTTGTGTGTGTGTGTGTGGGGGGGTATGCAATTTGAGAAGCCGAGTTTCAGAAATGGCCCAATGAAGTAGGAGCTGGTGGGGAAATCAATTAGAAGCCAAATCTCTGGTGATGCCCTGCTGCTGGAGGGCAGGGCTGGTGTTCTTCTGAAGATGACAGCCTTGATGGAGTGATGGCCTCTGATAACTTTAGTCTTTAATGCTATTGCAAGTCTCAACCCACTTTTGGCCAATTCTGACCCAGAACCACCCAGGGGAGGGGATTCTGGGAAATGGCTCCAACGTAACCAAGTTGTCATTAGGACAATTGTCACAATATATTTTTGAGTTTCTAGGTTAGTAAACAATGTCTTCAGTTTCCTCCTATCTGCTTTCATTGACTATAAACCCTTACACTAGAACTGTGAAAGAGATGAAACCCTTAGGGGACCCCAAAATTCTTTGGGAGAATTTTCCTGCTTGTAACTGAAATCAATTGATTTTCCTTAAAAGGTAAAGTCCTCATGGCTAGCCCCAAGTAGACTTTTCCCTGAGCTCTATAACCAGGAGACAAAATGCCCTGGTTTGCCCTAGTTCCAATTTATATCTGTTGTCCCATTATAATTATTAACAATGCCTCTTTGCATTTTCAAGAGTACTTTGGTTTGGATGACCAATTTTATAGTCACTTGGCCTTTAGCTCGACACTGAGCTTGCACTTGAAGATGAGAGGATGAGGGAACTGAGAGCAGAGAAGTGGGGCTGCTAAGATTCCCTGGAGCCCCCATCTCCTTCTCCCTGCCTCTCAGTCACACGCAGTTACTATGGGGGTAGCCAACTGAGCTGCAGTATTAAGAACTGTAGGCAGACTGTGGGAGAAAAACGAATTATGCTTCCCCTGTCTCAGTGCCTCTCTGCTTCTCTAGAATTTATTGAAAATATGTACCATGTCTTCCTGCTCTTCCAGCACCTCTCCATTCCCCAGTGCCCGAGTCTGGGGACTAACCAGTTCAGTGCCTGCCAGCAACCTCAGCTTTTTCTTGTGTTCATGGACTACCACCCAAGGCCTGATGCTGCACTTTCATCCCTTCATCATTTTTGTAGTGTGCTGCTATGGAGAAGGGGAATGCCCAGAGAGGGTGAGGATCTAAGGGTAATGGTGTCAAAGAACTTCGTGAAGTGCAGGGGATTAGGCTCCTTCCAGCAGGGTTCTTATCTGCCCTGGCAAGGTTTTGGAGAGGTGCCCCTGAAGGTGCAGAACATGGCCAGTGGTGTCTCTGAAGTGGAATGACCTGTCGGAGAGTGATTTCTCTCTCTGGATGGTTCCCTTTTGTTCCCCTCCCTTTTTCTGCTATGGCAGGTAGACCTTATGCAAAGTAAAACATTCTATAGTGGTAGCTGCCCAGGATCTGAAACCAGGCAGATCTCAGGTTCATATCTGAGCTCCACCCTTCATTAGCTGTGTGATTTTAGATCAATTACTTAACTTCTCTGAGCCAGAGGGACTCTTCTTCATATAATGGGGATAATAATAATTACCTTGCAGGTTGGCATTTAGATTAAATGAGATGAAGACCCTGTGCAGTGCCTTGCATATGAAAGCTGCTTAGTTACTGTCTTCTCCTTATAGCTGAAGGCTGTTTGCTTGTTAGTTTCAGTTCAATAAACCTGTACTGAGCCAGGCATGCTCAATCTGACACCTTGGAGAACAGGGGTTTGATTATGTCAATGGTTAATTCAAGTTCAAGACTTTTAACATCTATTTCCTTTAGGTCACTTGTTTGCTACATGAGTGAGTGAATGCAATGAATGAAGAAGTCACTAGCTTTGTTAAAGGTGATATGTGCTGTGGGGAAACAAGAGAACCAGTATCAAATCTGCCCTCGTGAGCTTTCCAGATCTAATAGGAAAACATATTTCTCTAGCTGTTGTGGGTACTATGAAGGTTGGGCTGAAATAACATAATGATTCAAAAAGAGGAAGCTTAGACTTTGGGGAAAAGAAGTAGGAATGGGGCCTTGGGCAAGTGCCTTAAGCTCACTGAGCTCACTTTCCTCTATAAAATTGGGACAACACTATCTACCTCCCAAGATGATTAGAAATAGTGAGGCATTATTTATACAAATCAATCAACAAGGTGCTTGACACTAACTAATCACTCACAGCCACTCTTGATGTTGCTGGTGTTTTTTCTCAGCCATACCCCAGCTGTTGCTTCGCTACTCTACTCAGCATCCTCTAGGGACTTCCTGCTCATTTCTACTCTAGTCTTCTCTAGGTTACTTTTTGTCCCCTGAAATGTTTTTTATCCACCTCCCCCCAGCCCCCAACCGCCTCTTTTTTCTTCTTTAAACGAGAGAGAGCTGGGGGAGGGTTTGACTGGGATTCCATCTCTTTATGAAGACTGCAGAGTTCTGTCTCTCCTCTGAGTTTTCTTCCTCTCTTGGCATTGATTGCATGTGGCTTTGGATTGATATGTGCTTCTCCGAGGGTAGATGTGGTCTTATCTCTCCAGGGAGATGGTCAAATCCTTGTAGACAGAAAATTATTCCTTTTTATCCCCTTCTAGTACAAGTGCTGGGTCAGGCATGCAGTGGTATCTAATGACAGCTTACGGAATGTCAGATGAATCCTTCCCTCTAGTACCAAGTGTTTTTGTTTTTTATTTTGTTTTTTATTTTTTGTAAGAAGACAAACGAGAACAGTGGAGTGTTTACTCTATATATTCCTCTATTTCCTAGCAATAGTTTTAAGAGTACATCTGTTCTATCCTTCACGCTCATTTCCAAACAGAGTTCTGGGGTTGTAGAAATCCAAAGGACACGTGACTCTAGGGTTGGAGGAGGCTGCAGAATGCTGCATTTCAGCTAAGTTAGGAGCCTGATGCTGGAAGTATAAACATTCTTCCAAGACAAGATATTGTTCCAAAGCAAAGACTGGTGGGCACCTTTGGCGTTCTTTGTTATTTAAGCCTGGTAACTAAAAGTAGCTCTCTCCCAACTAAGAACAACAAGCCTCAGTGTGAGGGGGGCTGCATTTGTGAGTGTGTGTGGGCATGTGCATATGTTTGTGCACACACATATGTAGAGAAGGTTGAAGGGGACGGGAAAAGATGGGGGTTAAACTTTCTTCCAGGTTGAATTTATGTATTTGAATTTGTCAGTAGAAGTGGAGATAGGGGAACTGTGCGAACATTACTTTTTAGCTATGGCAGTTTTTCTTCAGACTGAAGCTTTACTTATAAGTTTGTATATAAAAACTGTTGCATGTGGAACTGCTCTGGGGCAACACAAGAGTGGAGAGAGGGCCCTTGATGTCACTACCAAGTTCATGGATGAAGGCATTGTAAACCTCATTATTCTTGCTGAAAAAAGGAGGAATACTATGTTTTATTTCATTTGTAGAAAATACCTGGTATGGATAGGACCTGACATCTAATGCTCATTTGGATTTCACATCTTTCTATGACGTTATACAACCTAAAGATGATATTTTTTTGCTTAAGGCCTCTGATCTTCTTTCTGCTCATCCACAAAGAATTGATCATGATGTGGGATAGATAAGAGGTTCTGCACATACAGAAACAATGTTAAGTGAGCTCTGTACTGAAAAATGTTGTTGTTGTTTTTTTTTTATTTAGGGGCTGTGGCAGCAGGGTGCTCCCAAGAGGGGATCTTGTGTGTAGCACAGTATGTGTGGTGGGTGTCTGTGTGAGGCCTGGGTGGGGAGTGAGGCCCGAGGGTGGGAGTGTGCACATCCTGCTGTGTGTGGTCTTTCTAGCTTTGTGGGCTGCTGAGACTCTGGTTTGGATGTCACTCTCAGCATCGGAGGCCTTTGGGTTGCTTCCAGCAAAGTTAGTTGGTGTTGAAGGGCTCTGGATGATGGTTGTGGGAATGGCACCAGCTTCCCTGGCCTCTGAGGTAGTTGGTTTCCTCTGTGTCCCTGGGAGCAGGCAGAGCTGTCACAGGCTGTGTGGGAAAGGAGGGCCACCCAGGGGTGGAGAACGGGACAGCACTGGGTGTAACCTGGGAGGGTCCAGGGAGGAAGGCAGAAGTGGGAATATTGGGGAAATGAGAAAAAGGCTTAAAAACTGGGGTAAGGCATTTCTCCAGCACTTGGCTCTTTTTATCTCTTAAAATTAAAGCCAGGCTTGTACTGGAACGTTCCACTTGAGATTCTGCTGGTAAATTAAACAGATTGGGGAGGAGTGGATAATGAGTTGGATTTTTCTGTCTTAGTGGATAGTATATATTCTGGGGTAAGCAACACAGTATTTTGGTATTTATTCATTTATCAGTTGGTTATGGAGACCTACTGTTTCCCAAATCCTAGCCCAAGGGATCGGTAAAATAGAAGTCATGGTCCCTGCTCTGAAAGAGCTCACAGTCTAGTGAAGCATACAGACAAATAGGTAGTTATATGGTGTCATATTATTTATCTTAGAAGATATCAATAGTATATTATCTATAATATATTTATTAGTATATAATATAGTACTAATATTAATATACTCATAACAGACAAACTTATTAGTATATATTAATATAATTTGTATGTATAAATTATATCACTATACATAATAAATCAATAATATATACACATATATACACTATTATGTGTGTGTATATACAGATATACTATAATAACATCTCATGTAGCATATATATGTGTACACACTATTTACATACTGTGTTTGGATATATATGTATATATACACATAACGGACAAGTACTTTGCCATTGACCTCTACCTCTATTAACTCGAATAATCTTTGCAACAACTCTATGCTAGTAAGTGGCATAGCTGGACTTGAGTCCAGACAGTCTTCCCCCAGGGTCTATCTCTTAATTACCTCAATAGTGGTAGATACAGGGTGCAAGAACATATCTGAAATAAGAATATTTAACATTTCTTTAGGGAGTCGGAGAGGTTTCACAGAGAACAAATCTTAGAAAGACTGGTGTTCCAGGATGGTGTCTGCATCTATGTTGGGGATGGGGAGGTGAAAGACATTCCAAGTAAGGAATCAAAACTTCCCAGGTCATGGAAACAAGAGAGAGCAAGGGCACCTCATTTTAGGTCAGCCTAGGCCAGAGCACAGCCTGGACTACTTACCCCAAACCCTCTTACCCCACATCATAGAAAGCAGTCTCAACCCCTGCCTCCCCCTAGACATGTGCAGGGTTCCTATCAGCTGACTGATAGGAACCAGGCTCCACGCACTTCTGTGCTGAATCCAGCCAATGTGGGAAGTAGGGAGGAAGATAGGGGAGGACTGGAGCCCGTCTATTTCCCAGCAGTGATGCCCATCCCAGTCATCAGCTATTTGCCAGAAGGGTCAACACAGCAATGGCGAGGGGGTGTTTAAGAAGCTGTCTATGATATTGCTCAACCTTCAGCACGTGGAGTTCGATTCCTGTGTCAGCTGGCCATCTGCATCTTATTTAGTATTCCTACTCCTATGAGTCCTGCTCTCTGGCTCATCTCTTCAGCTGAAGGGGAGGTTTGCAGGCAGAAGACGCCAGTCTCCTTGTTCTTCTGCGTTTCACTAACTAAACAGATGCTTAGAACAAATAAACAGTCAAGGAAGCCTTGGAGAGGTTGTGTCCCTTTCTGAAGACTTGATGTGCTTGAAGGGATCAGCATCTAGAGCCAGATCATATCTAACCTCATCTTAAGACAGGATTCTCAGATCATTCATAATGATAGTATTTAATATTTGTTTAATGCTTCACAGTTTTCAAAGTCCTACAATCACCTGCCAACAAAGAGTTAACAGCAGCCTTGCATTCAAATTCATAGACTTCAAGTTGTGAGATATTTTCTCTGCCTCTGGAATTCTCAGCTTTGATAGCGTAGTCTGTAAAACATTAAAAGTCCCCTCAAAAACTTTAAGCTGTTCTTTGACTGATTGTGTGAATTTATTAATTATGGCTCTCTTGCCTCCTTTATAAGAAGAAACTGGAAGAAACCTCTAGGACAGAGCTCTGATTTTAGCAGTGGGGACTGTTACCTAGTCAGATCTCTACCATCCTGGAGTGGAGAACGAGCCTGACTTGACAATCAAACAGACCTGGGGTTTCAGACTCTTGTTTCCATTTAGCAAGACCTTGGATAAATTCTTTCATTTTGGGGGGCCTTAGTTTTCTTCTCAGTAAAGTGGGAATAACAATGCCCTGTTAATGAGGTTTCATGAGGATTCATAGGGGAGTATTCAACAACTGTGACCTCCCTTTCTATTTCTCTCCTGGCTTGTTCCTCAAATCTCTTCTGGCAGGAAAACCACATTCAATTGCTTTGCCCTTTCCTTCTCCCTTTACTTGACTGCCTCTTTCAAGTTGCTACTCTTATCTAGTCCTCTTAGTTACCTATGAGACTGAGCACTTGGTTACTGTAGAACTCCTACCCAAACATGAAAGTAAGAATTCGATAGGCTTGAATGAGATAACTCTATACAGTGCTTAGCAGAGAGGCTGGCTTGCTAACTTATTCAGTAACTGTTAGGTATGATTATTATTGTTATGTGAGATTCATGAGGAAAAGTTTAATGATTTACAAATCTTGGGGCTGGAGGAGACCTTTGAGAACATTATTTTCTGTTTCTTGTTTTGACAGATGAGCCCTCAGCAGCAAAGTAAGTTGAGATCTGGCTGGTATTAACTCACTCATTCACCTATCCATCTATCCATCCATCCATCCATCCATCCATCCATCCATCCATCCATCCATCCATTCACTTGTTCATTCATTTAACAAAAACTTATTTAACACTTACTAAGTGCCACACACTTTACTAAGTATTGGTATAATAAGATAAGTCAGACACAGTACCAGCTGCCAAGGAGATAATGATATACCTGAGGAGACAGACACATGACTAGAGATACAGTACATGCAGCAAGTGCGATACTGAAAGCTTGCAAGGGGTATTTGGAGAGTGTAGAGGAGAAGCCTTGAAGGGTCAGCAAATATTTCTTCGAGTTTGTGGTACCCGAGCTAAATTTCATAAACATAGAAGTTAGTCAGGCTAAATGGAGATTGTTGGGTGTGGGGCCGTGGGGGCAGCTCAAGTGTTCCTGATGAATGAAAGAAAGAACACTGTGCATTCAGCAAAATTGTATATGAGGCAAAGCATATAGATTGAAGTGAAGAGGCCTTGGCCAAATGGTGGGGTAGAGACTGGTGGATGGCTTTGAGATCTGCTCCCTTTCTCAGATTTTTCTCTGTGGTTTATAAGAGGACACTTATGTCTTCCAAACATATTTTTGCTAATAAAGCATTAGAATAAATGGAATAAAAAAGGACATCATATGAAACTAGGTCATCTAGAATGTGCAGTGCATATGGGTGTGTCATCTTCCAGAGGGCAGAATGTTAAGCTGTATGTTAGGAGAAGTCCCAAGAGGTATGTATGATTAATAAAATGTAGGGGTGGCTCCATAGTATAGTGGTTAGCACATCTGCTGTGCACACAGAAGGTCCTGGGTTTGCATCTCACGTGGAGCCATGGACGATACCCCAGGTGCACCTGCCTCCAGGTGCACCTGGCCCCGAGTGCACGCTGTGAGCTTGTGGGAGGGGACACCTCACCTTCAGAGATCCAGTTTTTAAGGGGAAATGGCAACATTCATGGGTCAGGGGTGAAAAGAGCGGTGGGAATTAAAAAGGGGAAAATGTAATAATCTTCTATTATCTGCTCACTGCTCAAGGAAGATATGGCAAGCATCACCAGAGAAAAGGGCTCTTGGCACTTTAGGGGTTAGATGGGCATCTCATAAACAGCAGAGGATTCTTTACTGACATATTTTCTATTATAATTCAACATTTGTCAGGGTTCTTAGTTGTAAAGAAAAAAAGCTAACTTAATTAACTTAAGCAGATATAAATTTATTGGAAGGGTATTTGTTAGCCCTTTGAATCTATGGGAAGGCTAATGGAACAGTCTTGGGCACCCACAACAGGAGAGAAGGCTCAGCCAAATTCCTACCACAGGAGCGGCAGGGTTAGGATGCTGCTTCTGATGTTACCTTCTTAAACACTACTGCTCCTAGAAATTTGCCATCACAAGAATGGCCTCCTGATAATCTTCAACTGATCCTTGGCTTTTCACTCAGAGTTAAACTCTGTGTGGAAACCACGGACTGGCCACACTTAGGTCATATACCCTTTCTTAGCTCCCAGGGAATGGGGAAGAGGAACTGTGTAGCCTCTTTGGCTTCCATAAGAAGGAGGCCCATTTTCCACCTAATCTGTAAATTCTTTGCCTAGTAGGAGAGTATTTGGGTACTGGGAGGCCCCATATGACAGGTAAATAGCATTTTTTTCCGATCTTCCAGGTCCAAGTCCTAAAGACATTTGTTCCCAAAGCTGATCTCCTTTGTTTTTATAACAAGTCCTGAGGAACTAGGGAATTTTATTGGTCATTCTTGGGAGCATTCATCTCTTAAATTCTTGTTTGGCCTCTTCCAACTCAATTCCTGAAAATTAGATACCATTTCACTTTGAGTAAAGAAAGATACAACTGACTAACTATAAAGAAGATTTCCTCTTCCTCTTGACAGATTTATGCCAGCATAAATCTTGTTGTCCTGTACTGTACACATTAGAGGTGGGCAGGAGGGAAGGGGCCATGTAGTAGGTCTTTCTGACTTTTTCAGCTTTTTCCTGCTTTGACAAATGACATACATCTTATTCTCATTGGTTAGGCCAAAGTTAAAAAACTCAGACTCATTCTCCCTCCTTCTCCATCCCTCTTTCCTCTCCATCTCATTCTTCTTTTTTTTTTTTTCTTTTTTCCTTGATACTTTGACAGATCTAATTTGGGCTGCTTTGGAACCCATCCTAGAATCAGAGGGGATGGTTGGGGAACCTGTATAGAGCCTCTGAAATTCCAATGATACTTGTACTGATTTACTAGAGTGAGAAAATTTGGGAAGACCAGATCTATAATTTAACTTTCAGCCTAAGGCCTGGTAGGGTACATGAAGCCCAGAGTTCAAAGCACCATCACCATGTGCAATTTCAATGTCACAAGCAGATGGCATTATCAAATAGTCATTATTAATGACTTCTAACTCTGCTTTTTCTCCTTTCTCTTCCTCTTTCCCTGTCTCTGGGGGACAGTGACCCAGAGCCACATTCCTTTATTATCATACTTCCTTCTTCAGACTGAACAGGCCTATTTCAGGACATTAATCTGTGTGAAAACTCTCCAGGACTGGTGGGAATGCTGCTCCCAGAATCTGACTTATTTCAGAAGCTTATCTTCTGCCACTTGCTCTTCCAAACAAAAAGGCTTAGGCAGGAGGATACAAAAGGCAATCCAAGTGTGTGTGAAATGGAGTGTTATGTTCAGGCTCACAGCCCAATGCAGAGATAAGAGTGAGAATGAAATGAATGTTGCCTAAACCCTTCATCTACAATTTGTAAGAGGTAAGCTAATATGTCCAACTTAATTTTACTGAGCCATACTCAGGGTCATTTGTCATACCCTTTTATTACCAAGTGTAATAACTATTGCCTATAGCTATACCCTAAATGGAAGCTGTGCACAGGGCAGTTTCACTGGAAGAAGGGGAACATGGCTAATATCTCTGTAAAGATGGAGTTTTAGTGATGGATGGAGGTGGCTGCATGTGCATATAAATATACAAGTGAATATATGCAAGAGAGGATGTATTTTTTGGGTCCTCATGTTTGCTTAAGATAATTCTTGAGTTTGAGGCCAGGGGAATGGTGAAGGAGGGGTAGTGCTGAGGGAGGGTAGGGTAGGTGGGAGCTGAAGGAGCAGAAATGGCTGCAGTAGAAAAGGCAGAGGCCTGCAAACTGTGGGTGGCATAGGAACTGATTTTTAGGCTGAATGAAGTTTGAAAATTTTTTATCTGTCTAAATTAAAAGGATAATAGTTTTTATGGTCAAGAAATTATTTTATTTTTTTCCCCCTTCTCCTTATTTTTTTTTTTATATATAATCATTTGCCAAACTTCCTCAAAAAAAAAAAGTCCTTCAAATGGGTTCAAGGTGCAGAAAGCACAGCTGAGCTTTGTGGGAAGGAGCTGCAGAGGAGGAGAGTGGGCTCAGCCAATTCAGGAACACGCTCCTGGGCTGCTGGTGTCCTCCCCTGCCAGGGACCAGATCCCTGCCCACCCATTTGGCAAAGCTGCTCTTTATCTTTTGTTTTGCTTTTTATTGGCATTTTCTTTCTTTCCTTTTAACTGTGTCCAAACAAATGGCACAGATGAGGCTTGAGAAGACTAGTTGGAGCCCTCCCATTACCCTGCCTATCGAATTCTAGAGTTTCTGTTTCCTGTCTCATTCTGTCTTCTGACCCCAGCTCACCCTGCTTCTACTGACATCTCGCTTTACCCTCGGCTTATTATGTGTCTGTAACACTGATCATACTTTTTGGTATTAGGGGTGGGGTGGTGACTGTGAGAGCCATAACAAAACCATTAAGAGAAATGAACATACTTTTACCAACATCATTAGCTATTTGGATCTATGTTTGTTCCATATATTCTCAATTTGGCAGATTTAAGACACTGACTTATGGGGAGATAAAATAAATTGCATGGCTGTTTTAACAAACTGTTAATGAGTGTGGCTTTTTGATGCCTCATTTTGTTCTTTGGATACTTATTTCCTTTTCTTGCCCAATTTTAGATACTGAGGGGACAGTCAAATCACAGAATTTTATAGTTGGAGGGATCTTTAAAGAACATTGACAAGAATTCATGTAGTGCTCTGGGAAGCCCCCTCAGAAGTCACTACTTTGCTTCAGTCAGAATGATGCCAGGCTTATTACTTTCATGTCTTGAGCTTTGGAAAGTTGGAAACTCCTCTGGGGTATTTCATGCACCTTTCCTATTTAATAGATAAGTAAAATGAGCCAGACAATAAAGAGAAAAGGAAAAAAAATGTCTTCAACCAAGAGCTATGCATCCTTAAATATACACACACACACAAACTCCAAATATGTTAATATTTAGCTGACATTTATGAAGACAAGTGAAAATAATTTACATAATAATTTACTAAAAATGCCCTTTATTTGGCAGGGTGGGAGAAGATTGCTTATCATTATAAATGACTATGCTAGGGACAGTTTTCATTTTTATATCTTAAGAATATAAATGGCAGTGACATAGTGATCAGAGATATAGTCCAAATGTTGGATAACAATGTTAAAGCTGTTGATTAAACTTCTTCATTAGGCACAAGTGATTTTCTTTGGATGTTGAAAGTAACAGAATTTGAGATGACAAACTGGCGAAAGAAGACAACCTGATGGTATATTTCCACCACCATTACTCCTCTACTGGAAATATTCTGCTTGGTGCAACCCCAAATTGAAAGATCTTGATTGGCTTCCAAGGGACTGGTGGCCACAGCAAAACAAAAATAAGAAAACTTAGTTTGAACCTCATCTATGCAATTGTGCAATGAAATCTGATTTCAGCATATCTTAGTATCTTGCCTTGCCTTAATATTCCTCTCTTGGGTGACGGTTTGAAACAATAATTCAGATTTTTTAAATATTAAATTTCTAGACAACAAAATTACCATTCAAACTTTTATCTATTTCATTTAGGGCTACAGGAATACTTTGATAATTAAATCTGGAGGAATCATGTAGATCATCTATTTTAATAGTCTCCAAATTATTCTGAGGCAGAACAACCACCTACATGAAGAATTTTAGAGAGATGGCAGTCACATTCTGATGAGCCTGGCTTCAGTCCTTTGAGAAGCAAAGGGGGCAGATAGGCCAAGCTGTTTATGATCATCAGTTGTCTGGAAATGTCTGTGATGAAGCTCCCTGTGGAAGGGAGTGAATGCCCCAAAACGAAAGACAAAGAAGCCAAGCTGAGCATAATTAAAGGTAAAAAAATATTGGTAGCTTGGGCAAATCCTAAGGAAAGTTGTCTTGGTTTACATGTGTCATGGAAATACTTCATGTCTCACCATACACCAGAAGTTCATTTTCTAACATTATGTGCAGTGTTTGCTTGTCTTACTGATACCTCCTACTCTGGCTCTTTCAATTATCCCTACACTGCATATAATGTCTACAGCAGGCAGTGGCATCCAGTACTGTGAATTGCTGGGGCCACCCAGGTCAGCTGTCATCTTTGTCCTTGTTCAGTCATTCTATTTCTATGTGGAAAATGAGATTTACTTAATGCCCTGGGGTAAGGCATGGGGAGGAGATTTATACGAAAATAGTGGGATTACATAAAACAGAGGTTTAAGAAAGCCTTTGGTTGTAGGAGAGGACTAAGGAATAATGAGACATTTAATTTTTAAATTCAACTATAAGATTTCCCTAATGAAAACCACCTAAGGAGACTTTATGGCTCATGTCTAGAGAAGTTTTTGAATATCCTGGGTTGTCAATGGTTACATCTGTACTACAGGCTGCTGGGGACATATTAACTTTCAGAAGATGCTAAACTCAACTCCCATGATTTGGATGTTTGTGTTATTTGCCGTGAATCATATGCTTCTTAGCATAGCCCATCTCATAATTCACATATGACTTATTTAGATGTTTGGTTGGGAGTGGAGGTGAAGGTTATGGTTTAAGGATAGATTTTTTTTCCTATGGAAAATTTAAAGACTTGTGGTATGTGATCCTGGCCTGGGGCCTCTTTAACATAGTCAGTTAATGCTAATGGTAAATATTTACTATATGTTGAACATACCAGGCAATGCTTTAATTAACTGAGATAATCTGATATAGTAATGAAGAATGGGTTTTATAAATTAATTATTTTAAAATGTAGTTACCAATGTAAGGTTCTGAAGGCACAATGCTAGGCATTATTCTTGCATTAAATCCATTCTTGACTCTGGGAGACTTGTCCATGATGTCTGGGTTGGCTGTTTTGTTTTCCTTCCATAGTTGGGGGAAGGGAGGCAATTCTTGTCCCTTTGCCAGTGTTTGTAATTCTCACACCAGGCTCCCATATCTTCTGGGTGGGCTTGTGTCTTTTGTTACATATTTGTCCCAAACCCAGACCACTTCTGAACTCTCATCTGAGAATGCACCCAGGAGCTGTTCAGTGGAGTAGGCAGACTGTTGGAAGTCCTCAGGCCTAATTTGTTTCACTTGCCTTCAGCCCTTCAGCACTAATTCATTCGTTTGTATTTGGAAAAAAAAATCTCTCATTATTATCTATCTTTTATTTCCTGGAAATTGACATGAAAGTTGTCATTGTTTTAGTTATGGCCTCTAAAGGAATAAACCATTTGAGCAACA
Organism: Cynopterus sphinx; assembly: GCA_030015415.1. Taxonomy (NCBI): domain Eukaryota; kingdom Metazoa; phylum Chordata; class Mammalia; order Chiroptera; family Pteropodidae; genus Cynopterus; species Cynopterus sphinx. The sequence continues at coordinate 33,082,525 of CM057390.1, read as the reverse complement.
ACAGCAGCAAAAATGAGTTTCAAACTGTTTGATTTTTTAAGTCTGGGTGTCTATTCTGTTAGGATTGAGTGTGTACTGAATTTGGGATGGGTACAGGGGGGGTTGTATTTATTTTTAAACTTCTTTCAGCTCTAATGAAAAACAGCTGCCTTTCTAACAAGTGCATGACTCTTCCAATAGAAAGCCTGTAGACAAGCTACAGCTATGAAAGTTTCATGAGTTTTGGCTTTCCTAAGTTAGTTAATTTACCCTTTATCCATCAGTCTTGCAGCCCTTGATTGTGGGTTTATTGATTAATGCCTTCTCTCCTGAATACTTCTGCACTTGAGGCACCTACTGGCATTTTCAGTTTGTGGAGGACACCTGTGGGACCTCCCTACACTCACTCATAGGAGCAGAGATGGTAGATTCCCTTCTGAGAAGGGAGGCTCCATTTAATTTGAGCTTGAGGTGAGACCCAACTTTTTTGCCTGCTGCATATAGCTTTAACTCCAGGTCTAAACTGAGCACATTACTCTGGGTGCCAGGAGAACATTCCTTCATGTGTCCCATTTCATTAGGTATCTCCAGTCACCTTTTCTCATAAGTTTATAGGCTGATTTGTGTGAAGGCTAGGGGAACAGGAAATGCAGCCGAGGAGAGAGCAGGACTGCTGATAGTGTCGCACTGGCCACCTCTACTGGTTTCACCACATGAGAAAGTGGAAGAATGATTTACTAGTTGCTGCCTTCACCTTACATAGATGATGAAGGCAGATGATAGAACGAACTTTTTTTTTCTATAACAGAATGCTTTTGGTGGGGACGCTTCCCAGTTATTAAAAACTGGGCAATGAGGTGAGCTATAAATGCAAACAGCCATGTAGGAAAATCCAGAAGAAATAAATAAGGAAAAGAAGATGGAGTAGAGGCGGCCTGGGGAGAAAAAAGACTAAAAAGTAGGTGAAGAGAAAAATAAAGGATTGTTGAGCTTGAATGAGAGAGATAGAGAGTTCAAAAAAGCTAGTAAAACACTGGTAACGGAGTCAAGAAAGTTAGGAGTGACTTTGCTCCTTGCCCCTCCATTTCTCTCCCCTCAAAAAGAGAGAGAGCTGGGGAAGGGTTTGACTGGGAAGATTGAATTTATAGGTCAAAGGGAGAAACAGTATGAATAAGAATAAGGAGACCAGGGATTTTTAAGTAATTGGACACCCCTAAAGCTGTGGGCAATGTGCATTTCAGAAAGATTTGGGCAAATTTCTGCAGAACCAATTCAGAGAACATGATATAGTGTGTCTTGACTCTTTATAGAAGGACCAGAGAAATACACAGCTGAGCTGTATATCCGATTTCCATGTATTTCTCCTTCTTTTCTCGTTCCCATAACATTAGTCTGTGTTCAAATAAATTTAGTCCTTCATTCTATTCCAAATAGTGAATTGTTTCTATTATTCACTATGTTTGTTTCAGTATATTTTCTCATCCCTCACAAGACTGTGAGATTCATAGGGACAAGGAGAGTACTTTATTTTCTTTTGTATTATTCACAGTCTTGTAGAGCGGTGGGAAAATAGTAGATACAGAATGACAGTGGGGTAACTAGTGACTTCCAAGGAGAAAACCAGTTTGCCAATCCCGCCATCCCTTGAACCCTCCCTTTCTCCCTTCCTTCTGATATTTATCAAAAACTTTCTATGTGCCATGTACTGTTCTAAGTCTTGGGAATGAGTAGCAAACAAGCAGACATGGTCTGATGAAACTTTCATTCTAGAAGGGGAGAAAGATGCCACATCAAAATGATTACACATGAAACATGCCATGTAGTGGTCAGTGCTATGAAGGGCATTGAAGGGGAGAGAGGTAAAATGGATTTACAGACGAAGTCAGAGAGGGATGCAGGGCCTGGACCTACAGGTTCTTATAGCCAGGGTAAGTAAGTATGTTGGATTCTATTCTAGACAAGATGGGAAGTGCCTGTGTGAAGAAAAGACTGAGGGGCTAGTGTGGAGGCTGTGAGATCATAGGGGCTATTGCAATAGTTGAGGCAAGAATGGCAGTGGCTGAGACCAGGGTAGTAGTGGCTGAAATGAAAGAAGTGGTTGGAACTGACAACATTTGCTGATATGTTTGATGTGGGGAATGGTAGAAGTTGAAGAGTTAATGATCACTGAAGGTTTTTGGCTCATCAGAAGATGTGTGTGTAACTTGAGTGGAGCAACGCTGGACAGCTGTTGAACAAAGGCAGCCTGAGCCTCAGTTTCCTCAGTGACTAGTCTGGAGTGATGAATATGTGCATGATGGCTGCCAAACTATGCCTCAGGTCCAGATAAGGGTAGCACAAATGAGGTTCAGGTAAGTTATTCATTCATTTTACAAATATTTACAGAGTACCTATTATGGCATAGTTCTAGCTGGTGTTTTATGCTGTTTCATTTCTTTTATCAAGCTAGAGTCTACTGTTATTTTGGGACCTGAACTCATTCTTAGTTAAAAAAAAAATCCAGTTCAAATCTACTTCAGTGTTAATGCAAGATGGTCAGTGTGTTATAGATTTTATTTATTTTTAAAGCAGTTTTAGGTTCACAGCAAAATTGAACAGAAAGTACACACAGCCTCCCCTACTAGAAACATTATATACCACAGTGGTACATTTGTTATAATCAATGAACCTACATTGACACATCATTATCACCCAAAGTCCATAGTCTATATTAGGGTTAACTCTTGGTGTTTTACATTCTATAAGTTTTGACAAACATATGATGACATGGATTCACCATTATTAGTATCACTCAGAATAGTTTCACTGTAAAAAAATCCTCTGAATGATTTCAGTTTCACCTATTCATCTCTCTTCCCTTTCGCTTAGCTCCTGGCAACCACTGATCTTTTTACTGTCTCCATAGTTTTGCCTTTTCCAGAATGTCATATAGCTGGAATCGTATAATACGTAACCTTAACAGATGGATTTCTTTCACTTAATAATATATATAAAGGTTCATCATGCTTTCATGACTTGATAGCTCATTTCTTTTTAGTACTGAATGATATTCCAGTTTTTGGATGTACCACAGTTTATCCATTCACCTACTGAAGCACATTTCACTTGTTTCCAAGTTTTGGCAATTATCAACAAAGCTGCTTTGAATATTCATGTCCAGATTTTTGTGTGGACTTGTTTTCAACTCTTTTTTTTGCATATGTACCAAGGAATGTGATTGTTACATCATTTGTATGGTAAGAATATTTTTAGTTTTGTAAGAAACTGCCAGGGGTGGGGAGTGAGGGAATTGGATGAAGGTGGTTCAAGGTACAAACATCTGTTGTAAGGTAAATAAGTACTGGGAATGTAATGTACAACATGGTGACTACAGTTAACACTGCTGTATGATATATTTGAAAGTTGATAAGAGAGTAGATTCTTAGAGTTTTCATCACAAGGAAGAGAAAATTAAAAAAAAATTTTTTTTCTGTCTGAGATGATGTATGTTAACTAAAACTGTGATAATCATTTTACAATATATGAAAGTCATGTTATTATGCTGAACACCTAAACTTGCAGTGCTGTATGCCAATGATATTTTAATAAAAGTGAAAGAAAAAAGTTGTAAAACTATCTTACAAAGTGATTTATCATTTTATGTTCCCACCAGCAATGAACATGAGTTCCTATTGCTCCACATTCCTTGGTAGCATTTGGTGTTGTCAGTGTTTTGGATTTTGGTTATACTGATAGGCGTGTAGTGGTATCTCGCTGTTTTAATATGTAATTCCCCAATGGCATATGATATTGAGCATCTTTTACATGCTTATTTGGTATCTGTATATTTTATTTGATGAGGTGTCTGTTCAGGTCTTTTGCCCATTTTTAAATTGGGTTGTTCATTTTCTTATTGTTGAGTTTTAAGGCTTTGTTGAATATTTTGGATGACAGTCCTTTCCCAGATATATCTTTTGCAAATATATTCTCCAAGTCTGTGGCTTGTCTTCCCATTCTCTTGACAGTATCTTTCGCAAGGAGAAATTTTTAATTGTAATGAAGTTCAGCTTATCAATTCTATCTTTCATGGATTGTGTCTTTGGTGCTGTATCTGAAAAGTCATCACCAAAACCAAGGTCATCTGTATATTCTCCTATGTTAATCTCCTCTCAGTGTTATTGTTTTCATTTGATCTGTGCACTTTAAAAACTTTATATGGCTTCTGAAACTTTCCACTCACTTTCCCCAATGTCCTCATTTTCTTACCTTTTTTTAAATAACCCATCTCACTTAAGTAAAAAACATAGCTATATCACAACTCCCAAAAGACTCTCATTCTTATGCACAACAGATGACCTCAATTTTTTTTTATATTATTGTGTTAGCCTTCCATGTCTGTCTCTCTTACCCTTGACTTCTCTCCCATTCTGACTGAATCAGGAATAAACTGAGATAGAATTGACTCTGGAACTCTTTTGGTCAAGACTTTTTTTTGTTAACTAAGTTCTGAAAATGACAATTGTTGAACTGACTGGTATATTTTGTCTCAATGAAAAATTGTGATGTTGCTGAGAGCAGCAGTTTCATGAAAGTCTTCAACCCACCTACACCTACACTAAGGTTATGGGTTGTGCCTGAGTGACCTCAGTGTCATTTTGATCCAGTTTGCATCTATAATTGATTGGAAATTTCTTTCAAAATCCTGTGCTGGCTTTATAAACCCAAGAATATTTAGTATTCATTTCCAGTTGCCTTTATTTTTGGCTTTGCTTTTTTTTATGTACTGTGCATAAAACTTACATACTTTATTTATTTAAGGAATCTAGAGGTTTAACTTTGGCTTTTCAGGGTAAGTTTTCTGTTTATGCATCATGACCTCAAGGAATCAGGAACCTGGTGAACCTGAAGTGTAATCTTGGAAAACTTTTGAAAACTGGGTATTCATTCTCTTGGCCCAGAAATCCAATAACTGTGGCATGCTTCAACCTAAGGATGGCCATGGCTGGGGCAGAAACTTGTGTGTGCTCTGCTTAAGAGATGGGGTTGAGGAGGAATAATGGTGTCAGCTGAGATGGGGTGAAAGCATCACTTTGGGGCAACACAGTCCTGCCAGCAAGCCTTATAGGGAAAGTGCTGTTAATAAAATTACAAAGTATTATTAGAAAAAGTATTAAAAATTAAGTTCACATGATTAATTTTAGGCAAATAGACAGAGATACAAGGAGAAACAGGTTAGAGCACGGTGGAAGTTGTCAACAATAACATTTAGAGCAGGTAGAAGAATCATCCTCAGAGCATGGAGGAGAGACTGGAGAGGAATGCATGCGTGTCAGGGAAGGTATTCCAGGCTAGCCTCTGGAGTCAGCCAGTGGACTGATTCCATCCTAATTATCAGGGAGCTTAAGAATTTTCCTCAAAGACTCTGATTTAATGGGTTTGGGTTAGGACCTAGGAGTCTGTTTTCAAAGAATGACTTCTCCATCCCATTCTAGGCAAGGTTGATTGACAAAATCATTCATTTTGACAAAGAGTTGGCAAATTGTAGCCCCTGTCCAAACCCAACCTGCAGGGCCCCCCTTTTTTTAACAGTCTGATTGAAGAATGGCTTTTACATTTTTAAAGAATTGTAAAAAAAGCAAAAAAGAAAATATGTGATAAAGGTATAAGTGAATTGCAGAGCCTAAAATATTTACTGCCTGGCCCTTTATAGAAAAGATTGTCTACCTCTGGCTGAAAAAAATGTAAATAAATATGTTGTTATAACTGGTGAAGAGGTCATGAGGTCTGCACAATTGTCTATACTCTCCTTAAAGGCAAGGAAGTATTATTTGATTTGAGGGAGGTTCTCATTGGAGTGGGATGCACTATCAATTTTTAAACTTCTACTCTGTGTCAGGTACTGTTAGGTGTGTTATATTTGCACAAGTGCATTAAGGTTCTGGATAATACAAGAATCAAATGAGCTGTCCATTGAGAAGGGTACTTAAAATTATTTCAATTTCTCCTTTGTTTAAGTTGGGGGAGGAGAGCAGACGAGACCTCGGAAATTCAAGAGAAAAAAAATTCCCAGTTAGACAAATATAAGGCACTCATATAGGCATGTATTATAATGAATAAGATCTAACTATACTTTTTGCAAAATTGCTTTGCAAATGCTGTCTTCCCTCTTGGCATACAAACCCAGATAGTAGGGAAAGTGAAAGAGAATGGAGGGATGTGAGGAAAGTGGATCAATTTGGGAAAGGATCTGATCCCAGAGATTCTTGAAAAGGAAGGGCCCACCCCCAATAGACCAGTCACCCAAACTCAAGACAAAGGCTGAGATGTGTGGTTCAGGGCAAGTCATTGTGTGGTGTGTGCCATTTGTACCTAGCACTCCTGCCCAGGGAATGCAAATTAGGGCGTGATGCTGAAGATGAAGTGATGGAGTATGAATAAAAAAGAGCTGTAATGTTGGTGTCTATGTGGTGTTCTTCAGGTAATGCTAATAGAGAAATCATCTAGACTGCAGGGGTAAGCACTAATTGTTGATCTGTGTAGGGTAAGTCATGAGAGCAGCAGCATGTGAAAGCTGTTAGCCATTTGGTTGATGACAGGGTACTTTGAAATGACTAAAACCTGGACAAAATAACTTTGAGGAAGAAATACTAGGCTTTCTGCCAATGTGTCATGAGGCTTGAAAAATTTACTAGAAACCCCAAGTAATATAAAATCATGTGTCACATAACAATATTTTGGTCAACAATGAACCACATCTATGACAGTAGTATATGATACAGCCTAGGTGTGTAGTAGGCTATACACTCTAGGATTGTGCAAGTGCACTCAATGATGTTCGCACAAGAACAAAATCACCTAAGGAGGAATTTCTCAGAAACTATCCTCGTAGTTAAGGAGAGCATGACTCCATCTGATTTTTACCCTGAGTTTGTACAACTGGTTGTAAACATTAAGTAACTTATTCCTGTACAAATAGGGAAACAGAGACTTAGATAAGTGAAGTAATAGGCCCAAGTCACCCACTGAGTGAGGAAGTCAGAATCCAAACCCAGTCCTATGTGATTCTAAAGCCTGCTCTCTTTCCACATGACCCTACTGCCTCTAGCAGAGTCATTGTTCATTAGGGAGGTCTTATAGATTATGAACCATTTTCAAACAAGGAAACAGATTCAGAGAAGTGAAATAGCTTGTTCACAGTTGGTCAACTAATTACTAGAATTTCTTTAGAACTGCTTCTGGAATATGGAGATCTGGGTTGTCATGAACTTCTAAGAACTTCTTATCAAAGGAATTGAGAATGCCAAATGGAGTGTGTTGAAACCCATAGGAACAATGGAGCATTGAGAAAAAGGCAGCTTTGCAGAATGAGCACATTTCACTTTTCTTAATGACCTGTCAATTGATGTGTTTTTTGAAAGGGCTTTTAGAAGGCAGGAAGGTCTGAGCTGCTTTCAGCAGTTTGGCTCCAGAGAATATCTATCTATTTATTTATTTATTAGATCTTTAAACATTCACTTGGCTAGCCTAAAGCAATCATCCCAAGTTTGGAGTTCATGGACATGGGCCAGATATGGGAAAGGTCCCATCTATCCAATTCAGGACCCTGAGAGAGCAGAGTCCAGTTTGATGCTCAGACATTAAGTATACCTGTGGTTTGGCTACCCTGACTTATCAAATAGTTCATCTACTAGTGGCAGTGAGAAAGATGCCCAGGAAGAGGGTTGATATTAACCAAATGTACAATTTCCTACATTCCTGCCCAGAAGAAGAGTCCAAGGCCAGAGGTCTTCTCTACAAATCACTGAGTTTTCAAACTTGAGGTTCTAGCCCAGGCTTTCTTACCTGAACAGCTTCTTGATGTAACTCACTGTTTCTTTAGATGATATGATGTAGTGCTTGGCCTGAAGATGATGCAGTGCCTGGAGCTGCTGTCAAATGTTCTTTGATAATGCACAGAATCTAGTCACTTCTCTGGGATAATTTAGATGATGCTCTTCCTAGAGATAGGGAAAGAATTGGCTTGCCTCTTTAATCTCTTGTCTTAGAGAGTACACAGTTTTGAAGAGTCATGTAAATGAGACAGAGAATGAATTAGTAGGGGGCAGTCAAGATGGGATCTAGTCCTTAAATCATTCATAGTTGACTCTGTTCCCAACTTTAGTTTCCCAGCTTTGTCAAAACAAATCTGGGCAAGATGTATAGACAGAATGGACACTCTGCCTTTTCTTCCTGGCTCATTTCTAAAGACATAAAAAATAAACAGCAGAGGCCTAGCCTTTATCCACAAAGGGATGGTGATTTTTCTGTAGGTCCTTTGGTAAAATACTCAAAGAAGCAGGGAACTATATGAAGAAGTCTTAAAGAATTTCTTGAATGTTGTTCTTGTTTTCAGGGGAAGAAAATAAAGCTCAGAGAGATGTGAGTGATTAATTTGAGGCCCACACAGAATTGTAGGGGCAAGGTTGAACAGGACCCCTTGAACTTCAAATTCTCATGCCAGTAGTTTTATGTCTCCTATTGCCTCTCTGAAATAGGGATATCATATTAAAATCCACAGGCCATAGCAAAAGGAGGTCAGAGTCTCATTTATTCATTCAGAAACTGTAATTAAGCTGTCATTAGGTATAACAAGGCTATAAGGCCCCACCCTTATGGCACTTACAGAACCAGATATTTGCAGAGAACATACGTGGACTTAGTTATCTTGTTCTTTCAGTTTCTTCAGTTGGTGAAAACAGATACACATAAAAGGTTTTTTTTCAGGGAGGTGAGGAGAGGGGGAAGGGAGTGGAGGAGAGAGAATGAGGTGTATAAGAAGGAGGGAGGGAGAGAATATCTCCCAAAGGATTCTTGCAGAGAGGAAAATATTTGGCTGCTGCTGCTGTTTCTTTTAAAAAATTAATTGTGGTTAGCTGAAGGAAATCAAGCTCCTTTAACTCTCTCAAATGCTGACTCTTTTACTTTCTGGTAAACTTGAGTTACTATGGTGAGAGAGTGGCCTGGGACAAGTCAAATATAAAACACTGAAAACACCAATCCAACATAGTGCAACACATTGAACAGTTAATTAAAATGACCTGCCATGTGTTTCCCATTTCTTGCAACAGATTCAATTACTTTATGATTTATCACCTGTTTTTCTAAGGAAAGTTTTATCCCTTGTTCTCAGTTCTCCTTTCTTGAATGTGTTAAAAGTGGTAGGGGATACAGAAGGTAGGGAAAGTAGACAAAATGAGTAAATTCCTTGCTATTCAGAAAGGTTTCTTAGACAGACCCTACGGGCCTATTGTATCTGTGCCTTTCTATCATTCTCCCTGTTTCCATTGTTAATCTAATGCCACTCACTTTAGTACTTCTCTTGTTTTTTAGTTATTAGAACTAACTTGTAAAATGTTGCTCTGAAATCCACAACAAAACAATCCACTTTGTTTACGTGACACTTCAGAGTTCACAAAGCATCTTCACCTTTCATTTTTTCCCATCTTTCCAACAACCTGGAGAGTAGAAAGAGCCAGGATAACTTTATTTCCTATTTGCAGAATGGAAATGGAGGCCAAGAGAAGTTAAAGGCTTGTCCATGGTCACTGACATAAAGCAGGTTGAAGCTTAAGGTTTCTGAATTCAAGTCCATGGCTTAGCAGTTCTTTTTGCTGTTCTGCTGTGTTGTCAAAGATTTGTGAACTTAGAGGGTGCAGTGCAATGAGTATCTGATCATAAATGAGAAAAGAGATGAAAGCCATTTATTTTTTTTCCCATTTCTGTCTTGTCAACTGTAAAATAAGAGAATTAAAAGAGAGTTTACCTTTCAGGGCCTAACTGGTTCTTAGATTCCCTGTTAAGCATTGACTAAGGCTGAGTTCCTGAGAGGCAACAGAGGATAGTTTTATAACATTAAATGTTTTATTTTATACAGTAATGTATTTATTCAAAAAGTTATTTTTTTCTGGTATGCATGACCATTTTTAACTTTAGCATTGTTGCTAACAGTTACAAAGAAGGGGCATCCTCTTAAGGCAGAACTGTACTTAAGTGGATAACTTGAGACCCAGGCTCTTAATTAACTTTTCAAATAAAAAATTTGATTTCAGAGGTTTACCCAGAGATATTCAAATAGAATGATGATGATAAATCAGGATTTAACCAGACCATCACCACCAACAAAAAATTGCTAGCATTTATTGGGCACAAAATAGCATTTTTTTCTGGATTATTTTATTTTAATCTCCTCCAATAATCCATGAGGTAGATACTACTGATATCCTCTTGTCAGTGAGGAACTGAGACCAGGAGATGCTAAATGTTTTGCTCAGAGTCTTCCAGCAGGTGAAGTCCTGACCTGGGATTCAAACTCAGGTAGCCTGTTCGCAGAGTTGGCTCTTTTATTGCTTGAATTTACTAATTTATTTACAGTTGGGTGAGGTTCTCGTTAGAGAGCTGAGAGAAGGCACTCATCTTTTAAGGTCCTACACCAAGGATACTGAGGAACAGATAAGATTTTTCTTGGAGATCTTGAGATTAGACCAAAGGCTCCTGACTATCTTCAAGGATGCTCCAACTGTGAAGGACTGATGATCAAGACCCAGAGCCCTGGACAGTGGTACAGAAGCCCTGATCGTCTCACTGCTTTACTTTCAGTTTCCAGACTCCTGTGGACCCCCACCTTCTGCTATGACAACACAACATTACCTCAGATGCATTGCAATTCAGCTGAGTAGGTTACCATAAACCACATTTCAATGTGTGTTTCTAAAGAGACACCCTGGGGTCACTGATTGGACTTGGGGGGAGACTCTTATGTACTTAATTGAATTTGTAAGGCATCCTATTGTCCTTGATGGAAAATAGGGAGAAGCCCTACTCCCATCAATAGCTCATTTACAACCATCTCCTGAGTGGATTATTTCTGCATATGGAGAATCTCAGTAATTTGATGTCATTATTGTTTTCAATTTACTGACCAGATTCTTGGACTGGACCCAATTTGAGGTTTATAACCTCTTGTATGTTGTTATAGAAAGAAGTAGGGCACCATTAATGAATATCTCATTTTTGCCTCTGATTCAGACACTGGTTTTTAACTGTTAGGGTTTATATATTTATGAATGTAGGTCTATATAGACATATGTATATGTATATAGAACATAATTATTCAGGAATATGCATATTTGATCTAATATAATACATCTCTGAAGGGAAGTTCAGTCTGATTTTTTTTATAGAGCTTGCATGCTGTGATAGACTCATTTACTACCATTTCCCTTTCTTTGTTCTCCCACATCAAGTATTTTTATAATAGAAATTAGATATAACATGGTTTATCTATCTAGTAATTAATTTAATTTAACACCACTTACACAACACATACTGTGTGCTGGACAGTGCTCTGAGCATGTTACACATATTAACTGATGCAGTCTTGTTTATAACTCTTCGAAGTGGGTCCTTTATTATCATTCTCGTTTTAGAGATCATTTAACAGATCAGGAAACAGAGACAAGTTTCTTTATCTTCTGGGGAGCTAGATTTGTGTGGTGGTGTTTCAGGGGCTGGGGTGGGGAGGTGATGTGCAATATTGCTGTTCTGTTTGAGCAGTTTGTGTTTTATTTTCCTTTCTAAAGAATGATAAAAGGCTATGATATGATAGTGCTGGGAGTGATCAAAACAAACAAACAAACAAACAAACAAAAATCCCAAACCCCCAGCCATTTCTCTTGCACAGAAAAGCCGGAATCATCAAAGGCCGAATTTACTTAATGATGTATTGGTTTTATAGCTAAACACTTATAGCTATAAGAAACACTTTATTATTAAAATTCCTGCAGGAAACATAACTATTATTATGATACTTAAACTTTCTGGCTTCTAACTTCCCCTCTCTTGAAACAATTATGTGCCTAATGTGATTTTTAATAACCTGTGGTTTCTTTGGAATGCAAATATCATGTTTGAGCATTACAGACTGTCCTTACTAAAGCTCTTGGCCTCCTTTCCTTTACACATATAATATCTGTTGCCCAGGATACTTGGTCTCACTCCTCTCACAGGCAGGGCTATAAAGAAGCATGGCTAACAATAGGTGAGCCCTCCCCTGACTCACTAGGCTTCTGCTTGGGAAATGGAGTCAGTCAAACCTGGGTTCATCCCAGGAATAGCTCATGTACATATGAGCTGTGGCTTTACCTAGAATGTGGAGAGGGGCTGAGAGGTGAGTGGGTTCAAGCTATGATTCGGGTGTTCTATGCTGTGAGGTAAAATAGATTGAAGGGGCGTGATTGACAGGTCAGGGAAAGAGGAAGAGGAATCTGCCATAGAATCGCCTCTTGCCTCGTGTTCAGGGACATCTGTATTCCTAAAGGCTACCACAGTGCTTCATACCTAGGAAGCAACTGAAACATGTGTGAATGAATGAGTGGTGAGTGAAGAAAATGTGATCCGGTGGAGTTCTGTGATTTGCCCAATGTCACATAACTATTTAATGGCAGAACTAACCTTGGCTTTATGTACTTTTTGTAGTGTCTTTCATTTCCCTTCATAATTTTTGCTCTTTGAAGGCAGGAACTGTATAAAAAGCAATGTGACCAAAGTTGTTACTTGGCTGTGGAAGGAGGAATCAAAGATTGATGTCTGAGTGCACAAATGTGCATTTTGTTAGGCATGATGTCAATTTTACTTTTTAATTATGCATGTATCTGTCTTTTTTCCTCCATCTCATTCTAGAAATGGCTCTACCTATCCCTAACCTGGATTAATGCAATAGCCTTTTAACCTTCTACATTTATTTCTTAATTTTTATGTGCTATTGGCCACCTGAAGTAGAATCATCTTAGCACTGCCACTTATTAGCAGGTGATGTTAGCCAAGGCATTTATTTTTTCAAAGCCTAAATTTACTTATTTGTTAAAAAAAGATAATGACCAAAAAAAGAAAAAAGCCATACTAATATTACAAAAACTCGTTGAAAATATCTGTGAGAACCAGGCCAGACCACTAAGGCTGAGCCAGGCAAGAGGGTTGGAGAAACCCGCCAGGTAGACTTGGTTCACTGCTGCCTCAGCTAGCAAGAAACACAAGGAATGGAGGGTGTATAGTGGTGCAGGTAGTGGTACCTCTAGGCGCATGCTCAAAACTCAGTGATTTCAGCAGCTTCTGGAGGTTTAAACGAAGCAGTTGAGGACAAGATCTGCTTCTGGGTAACCCTGTTGTGTAAATTCTAAAGGGTTCTCATGAACTTTTTTTCTGGAGAATGATCTTTTAAGATAGTGTTTCTTGGGTATATGCCTCTTGGAACACACTTTGGAAAACACTGGTTTAGTATCATTTTGATTTTTGGGGGGCTATTACTCACAGTGCTTTTGTTGGTCATTATATAGTTCTCAGACAAAGATTCTTCTGTACTCATTCATTCTCCCTTTAAACCTTATTCTGTAAGTGTAAATTACCAAATGTTCCCAAACATCCCAATTTTAGAATTTTATTTAGGCCTAGACTCTTCTCAGAAATCTTAACTACTTTCTAAGAGTCTTACTGATTCCCTCAATTTCAAACTATCTCATATAAAACAAGTTACCTACCCATTTATTCATCAAAAAATATGTACTAAGTATCTCTTCTACACAAAGCACTATAGGGATAAATAATTTTGTGACAGAAGCACTGCCTTAAGAAGTATAGAGTTTAATAATAACTGTAACTTGAAATTAATATGCTTGGAAATGAAATAATCCTAATTTTGTGGTTTTATGCAATTTACTTAACATTTCTATTGGTACCACAGCTGTAAAATGAAGATAATTGTATCTACTTTTCCTCTTTATCATGTCGATATAATATGATGAAGTATGCAAAAATATCTACCACAGTTCAGATTCTGGCATTAGAAGGTTATGATTAAATACATATGGAAACACTATATAGGATATATTCTTGTGTTATATGTTAGCACATAACAAACTGAGAATTCCTATAATTAAAAAACTCTGACAATAACAGAGGCATTTTTACCATATTTAACCAATATTCCCCAACATATCTAACACATATGTTCTCTCATTACCCCTCCACACTCCACCATTTATTTATATACCATGTCGCTAATGCTTATCAGATACCATTGAGAAATGCCAGAAAGGAAATTGAGTAGTAGTTTGAAAGCTTTTTTCTTCTTTTCATGCCTTCTTATTCAGTATTCAAATAATTCTGTATTTGTTGAGGAGGCTAGTGTATTTCATCTATTTCACAACACTTACCAAATACATATAAAACATAAGGCATGGTTGTACACATTATAAATTTGCAGATCCTTGATATCACTTGTCCTCATGCAGAAAGGAAAAGAAAGGTGCTGGAGAGAGAGATGTTCAGGAGTGTTGGGAATCATGAGCAATTAAGATATGCCCATTTTCTCTAGCCTTCAGAAGTTATTAATGCCCAAATAAAAACCATATAGTCCACTGCCACCAAGGAATTCAATATTTTATTAAATTTTTCTTCTCAAGTAATTTTTGGGAGCACTTAAGGAAACTGGTGCCTAAACCCTTCATTCTAGCTAGGCTGTTCCGTAGTCTGGCTCTGGGACAGTGCTCTACTTCTGCTAGTCACTCCTTGCCATCTTGCTGCTTCTCCAGGCTATTGTCTTTCCGCTTCTTCCAAAGAGCAAATAAAAAATTTAGTTATACAACAGCTTAAATATGGATTATGGAAAATAATATAATGCTGCAGGTCAATAAATCTGCTAGTTATACTACTCAGTTTATATGCCCAAGAAGAATATTTAACATTTCATTCTGAAGCACGTGTGTGTGTGTGTATGTGTGTGTGTGTTTGTTTCAAGACCCCTAGTGGATGCCTAAAACTGCAGAACTCTATATACACTGTTTTTTTTTCCTATACATACATAACTATGATGAAGTTTAATTTATAACTTAGGCATAAGAAAATATTAACAAGAATAACTAATAATTAAACAGAACAACTAAAACAATATACTACATTAAAAGTTATGTGACTATGTTCTCTCTCTTTCTCAAAATATCTTATTGTACTGTACTCACCTTTTTCTTGTGATGATGTGAGATGATATAATGCTTACCTGATGAGGCAAAGTGAGGTAAATGATGTAGACACTATGATGTAGTGTTAGACTACTATAAGGGTCACTTGCATCCAAGCACTGCGGTACCTTTGTACCTTGACAATCAATATGATAACCAAGTGACTAATGGGCAGTAGTGTCTACAGCATGGAGAAATTGGGATATTCTGATAAATGAGTCTTTCTAACTTTAAGGAGCTTTAAAGGGGAAAAGAAATTATAGATAATTTGTATACATGTATATTTCATATTTATATATATAATGTAATATATAATATTGGGAGGTAGATCTAAAAGGAAAAATCAATGCATAGCTAGTGTGACTGTCCCAGCTTCAGTTCTTCCTGATATGAGGATGTTGTGAAGATAATTATTTTGAAAAGTGATTCCAATTAGCAGAATTGGGTTGGGACCATGAGATTACACAGCAAAAGAAGGAAAGACAAGGATGTGTCATTGAGTTGGTCACTCCTGTGGGTGACTGAGGCTCTGTCCTTGTAGGGAAGTCTCTGAGAAATTATAGAATATACCTCAGACAGACTCTTCTGCCTTAAGTGTGGAAGTAGTTTATCTATTGGCTCCTGTATCCATTGATCAAAGTTGTCCATAGGATTACCTCCCTCACTTTCAGGTTCCCCCAAATGTCAGATGACTAGTGAGTTCCTGTGGGTGGAGAGAATCCCCAGGAAGGAAAGTGAAAAATATCAGCTACTGTCAAGTTAAGCCTGCATTTCTCTCTAAACTGTACCATTTATTTATCATGTCACTTTCAACTGAGGTCCTTATCTGTGGCAGCTGCTCAGTTCAAGGGTCAATCGCTCATAATGCTATGGGCTGCCTGAAGAAAGCACAAGTAATGTGGAGAGGAAATTAAAATTAGAGCAACTGAGATGGCTTTCGCCAATAACTACTCTCCCTGCCTCCCCATTTTTTTTTTCTGGCTGCCCTCAATTTGGTATGCTTTGTGTACCAGACACTACATTAAGCACTTCACAGGGATTATCTCTCTTGTTTAATCCTCATGAGGTAGACACTATTACTGTTCCCACTTGGGAGTTTGTTGGCAAAAGCAGATGTGGTGGATCAGCTATCTCAAGGGAGCTACATCTGTTGTTAAAGGAGTGAGAGGCTTAGATGTTTGATAAATCTGAAGACAGCAAGTGACTATTTTCACTAAAGCCTGCAAAAGACCTAGCCAACCCTTATCACTCTGTCCCACAATTCTGCTTTGTTTTTCTTCTGTTCATATTATTTATTGGTTTATCTATTTGATTATTATTGGTCTCCCACCACTAACTAGAATGTAAGCTCTATTGGATTGGAACTTTATCTGATTTGTTGAAATGAAGCCTGGAACATAATAGGTTGTCAATAAATATTTACTATTGAATGAAAAAAGAAAAATAAGCTTTCATTGGTGTGGATGCATTGAAGTTTGTCTCACTTAAGAACTCTTTGATAAAGAGTGCTAGATACTGGAATATGCAAGGGACAGGTAGCAAAGTCTCAGGGAGCAAGTATAGATCTCAATTAGAAGGTCATAGACTATGAAGTCAGTGATGAGAAAATGCAAAAATAAGAAAAGAATAAAAACAGAAGGATGAGAAGGGATTCATTCGAAATTACCTCATTCATCATTATTTATTGGGCATTATCTTTCAGTACAAAATAGAAGAAACAATGAGAAAATAGTGTGATAGGATATAGAGGAAAGAGGAAAAGGAGCTCAGAGACTTGTCAACCAAAGGTCATTGACACCAATTCAATGACATCAGAAATCCCCAAATTTGGGGTGTGGTGAAGAGAGGAGACTTTATTTAGCAAAACCAGCTCAATTGCAATACAGCTCAGCTGTAAGACAACTCAATTGTAAGATAGCTGAGGCAAAGCGGCTTGGATAGTGATTCAGGCATTATAGCTCTGGTGTTACAGCTCCAGCTGGGGAAATGCAGTCTTTACTAAAAACCAGAAAGTGTACTCTACTGAGACAGAAGGGGAGGCTGACTAATATAGAGAGAGCTTCCTGCCTCTGGTCCCTGATTGGTTTGCTTCTATGCAAATGAGGACTTCAAATTCTTAAAGTTCTATTGACTCATATAGCATCATCCTGATTGGTTAGAATGGAGCCACTTTAATTGTTTGGTAAAGATGTAAAAGAATATAGTCATGCAGCTACAATTGGACAGAAAAGTCTCAGTCCTATGGGTCAAATTTCAATCTTAGGAGCTTTCTTATAAGAGTTGCCACAGAGAGCAGAAGTAGAGTGTACAGGCTGATAGCTCAGCCTGTGGCTTTTCTCTAACATGTAGTGTGCGTGACAGTTTTCTGCAAACAATGGCTGTTAGACTTCAGTTACAAATTTGGGCCTGATTAACCACAAGGAGTCCTTTTTGACAGACATTTTCTTTCTTGAGATCAATAAACTAAAGAAAGTTAGAGGAAAAAAAATGGCCTAGAGAAAGCTTTCTGTAAGATATTTGTAAGGGCCTGGCCTTTTCTCTGAAGCATCTGTGATTTGTGGCATGTGTTATGTGTATGTGCTATGTGTTAGGGAAAAGAATTACAAGAAGTTTAGCACTAGAGAGGACTGGAGAGAATTTTACTTTGTTACCAAATTTTCAGAGTCAAAGAAAGCAAAATTAATGTTTTTTTTTTTTAATCAATGCAGGCCATTGGAAGTCATCCAGAAATAAGAGCAGCTTTGATAAAACAAAGAAACAAATGAACAGAACAAATTAACAATTATGTAAAAATTTTCTCCTTGAGAATGAATTTCTTGAAAGTGGCACAGTTTAGAAAACCTGAGAGAAAGAAAAAACAAATTATCTTGGGCTTGGGGGATGTGAATGGTGAAGTTGGGTGCTGCATATTGAGCCAACAGTTGAACTGAAACTCTGTGTCTGGTGAATCACTGTTTTCCCTGTAAAAGATGGATTTGTTATAATCTTCAAAGGGTCCAAGGATTCCAAGGTCCTAAAGTCCCAGGAACAGTGTACTATACTCTTCCTTCTTTGTCTCACAGCCCTTCTTCCACTGATGTCTGCAGGGCTTCATTTCCTTCTTCATTGGCAGGTTGTGGCTTGGGGCTGGCAGCTGGAATCAAAAGAGACATTCCTGACTCCCATACACCCACTGTTCCTTTCCCTTTTTCTGGTGTTGGAACTCTGAGGTCCAAATCCCAGTCTGGCATCTCTCACCTTTCCTGAAACTCTCTGTGCTATATTAACAAATAATATCACTATTACGAAAGTGAGATAAGTCAAGCCAGGAACATGCAGCCCAGGGAAGAAGTACAATTTATGTTTTTATTTCTTTTTTTCTTTTGGAAAAAAATTGTTCTCATCCTGATATGTCAGAAATTAAGTCCACTTAGTGTGCAGAGAGGAGGGTATCATTTTGCTTGACTGTACTTTAGCCTAATGCTTGTTCTGAGTGCCGTGCTGGTTCCAGTGAAGCCACTGTGGAAAACACAGTGTAGGTATGCCCAGGCTTGTTGAAACATGGTGCCCCAACCCCTATGCTAGCTCCCACAGATTTTCAGCCAGGGCCAGGTTTCCCTAGTGTAGAGCGATGTGATTACAGATTTGATAAGCCTGCATTGAATCAAATAGTGTGTATGACCTTGTCTGAGTTAGAAGTGAGTCTGAATTGATAAAATACTTTTTGTCTAGTAGAAATTACATGTATTATTAAACAGATTATGAGTCAATATCATTTATGAAATTATCTTTTTCCCAGATACCCAGGGTGGAAAAGTTAGTCATTTAAGCTTTTTTTTTTTTTTTATGCCCTAGATAGAATCAGTCATCAAATCCAACATTAAAAAAAATTCTGTCAGTGATTTCTTTCTTTTCTTGCCCTGCCATCTCCATAGCCCAGTTCACTGTCTGGAACAGCTGAGAGGAGGTGAGCATGGGCTCTAGAGAAAGACATTCTGGATGTGCATTTGTCTCTGTCATGTGATTTGGAGAAGCTAGCCTTTCTGACCTTTAAGTTATTCTTGTAAAATGGGATTGATAATACGTCTTACTTTGCAGAGTTATTCTGAGAATTAAATAAAATAATATTTATAAACATGAAGGTGACTAAACAGTGTGGTCCCAATTGTTCTTTTCAGATGTGATGATTAGTAGAAAAATGTCTATAAGGATATGCACCAAAGTGTTAATGATATTTTTATATCAAGGTGGAATTTATGGGCTTGTTTTTGTATACCTTGATTGCTTGTGACTTTTTATATTTTTAAGCTTTCCACAATGAACATGTATCACTTTTGTAACTAAAGACTATAAATATGAATTAAATTAAATTCCATAAAACCTTTAAGAGCCAGCTAAGATGATACTTCTTTTATTAAAACTTCAGATTTTCCCATTGGCAGAGATCCTTCTCTGAGCAAGTTACTGAATCACTCTGAGACCTAGTTTGCTCACCTGTAAAATAAGGGTTAATAAAATTTAAATAAAATATATACTATTACGTACATATTATGTATTATAGTATCTATATATTTCTCTATATATACTCACACATACACATATGTTCTATAAAGTTGTAAGAGACTGGGGAGGAGCAAACAGTCTTGCTTTAGTGAAATGGCTAGGAGATGAATTTTCCTCAGACCAGACTGCAGTGTCATTGACATCCAACCCCTATTGGTGTCATTGGGCCCCATAGTAGGTGAGAGGGCTGGGAAATATGGGAACGTGTGACTATATCCAATGAACTCCCATAACCAATTGTGGGGGACTTTCACTGAAAACTAATGCTGATTATTCTGTTACTATGATGCTTTATTTCCCTTGTTTAATGTAGCTCAAGAAATAAGTGACATATATATATGTACATGTGTGTTCATATATGTATATGTACATTATATAGATATATACATTATACATACCTACATACCTATGTACATACATACATATATATAGTGATCTCTAACATTTTTGGCCCCAGAAACTGGTGTTCTAGTGTAATCTGAAATAGGACATTTGGTGTGTTGGTTCTGGGACCTCTTGAGAGGGGCTCCAGTGTAGACTAGGTTCAGCCACTGCCTATTCCCACCTGGTAGGAGGTACAAAGTGATTTGCTCCACAAATGACACACCCAAAGGGTGGAACTGACAGGCACAAGAGTGCCACTAAAGCAAATCCTGCTCCTTGGGGTCAGCACCTGTACAATGGATCATTTGTTATAGTCATGTCCAGTTTTCACAGTCAGTCAGGCTGAGGTCAATCCCACCCACTGGCATGCCAATAGCAATCAAGACTCAATTACAACTGAAGGGCACATGCAACCCACACAAGGGACACCTCTGAAGTACCTGGCTCAAGCGACCAGATTACACCACTAGGCCTCACAATACACTAACTCATAAAGTGACCCTGACAAGACTGGGAGATATAGCAGATACACCTAATGCACAGAAACAAACACAGGAGGCAACCAAAATGAAGAGACAAAGAAACATGTCCCCAATGAGAACATAAGACAAAACTTCCAAAACCTAAACAAAATGAAACAAAGCAATCTATAAGATTTAGAGTTCAAAACACTGGTTATAAGGATGCTCAATGAAATTTAGGGAATAATAGATTAACTCAGAGAGAGTATAAGAGAACAAAAACCTATTTGAAGAAATAATGACTGAAAACTTCCCTAACCTGACAAAGGTAATAGACATCCAAGTCCAAGAAGTGCAGAGAATTCCAAACAGAGTGAACCCAAAGAAGCTCACACTAAGACACATCACAATTAAGATGCCAAAGGTTAAAGACAATAAGAGAGTCTTAGAAGCAAAAAGCAGTTAGTTACCTACAAGGGAGCTTCAATAAGATTGTCAGCAGATTTCTTTACAGTAACTTTGCAGGCCAAAAAGGATTGGCACAAATTATTCTAAGTGATGCAAAGTAAGAACCTACAACCAAGGTTCTTCTACCCAGCACAGCTATCATTTAGACTTGAAGGACAGATAATGAGCTTCCCAGGCAAGAAAGGAGTTCATCAACACCAAGCCAGTAATACAAGAAATGTTGGAGGGATTTCTTTAAGAAGAAGAAGAAAAATAAAAACTATGAATAATAAAATGGCAATAATTGCATACCTAACAATAATTACTTTAAATATAAAGAAATTAAATGCTCCAATCAAAAAAGTGTAGGGTGGCTAAATAGGTAAGAAAACAAGACCCTTACATATGCTGCCTAAAAGAGATCCACTTCAGATAGAAAGGCCCTCACAGACTGCAAGTAAAGAGAGGGAAGAAGACATTTCACGAAAATGGAACTGAAAAAAAAAACTGGGGTAACAATACTTATATTAGACAAAATAGACTTTGAAATAAAGGCTATAATAAGAGACAAAGAAGGACATTTTATAATAATAAAGGGATCAATCCAACAAGAGGATATAACCCTGTAAACATTTGTGCACTCAATGTAAGAGTAGCAAAATATATAAGGCAAATATTGACAAATATAAAGGGAAAGATTGATAGTAGGAAACGTTAGCACCTCCTTGACATCAATGGACAGATATTCAGACAGAAAATCAACAACAAAAAACATTTTCTGTAAATGACATATTAACCCAGGTGGATTTAACTGACAGTTTTAGAATCTTTTATCTAAAAAAGTCAGAGAATACATTTGTTTCAAGTGCACATAAAACATTTTGCAAAATAGACACCATGTTAGGCCAGAAAACAAGTCAATAAATTTAAGTCTGAAATCATATAAAATGCCTTTTCTGATTACAATGATATGAAACTAGAAATCAAGTACAAAAAGAAAACTAAAAAATACACAAACATATGGTGGCTAAATAATACGCTACTAAATAATGAGATCAAGAAAGAAATCAAAAGTTAACTTGAGACAAATGAAAATAAAAACACAATGACCCCAAAATCTCTGGGACACAGCAAAAGCAGTTCTAAGGGGGAAATTCATAACAATAGAAGCCTACCTCAAGAAATGAGAAAAATCTTAATTTAGTAATTTAATCTTATACCAAAAGAAACTAGCAAAAGTAGGACAAGCAAAGCCCAAAGTGAATAGGAAGGAAATAATATAGATCAAAGTGGAAATAAATGAAATAGAGTATAAAAAAATGAAAAATATCAATGAAACCAAGAATTGGCTTTTGAACAGATAAACAAAGTTGATAAACTTTTAACCAGACTTATTTAGAAAAAGAGAGAGGATCCAAATAAATAAAATTATATATGAATGAGAAGTGACAATTGACACCACAGAAATACAAGAGATTATAAGAAAATACTACAATTACATGCTAACAAATTGGACAACCTGGAATAAATGGATTAATTTCTAGAAACATACAATCTTTCAAGATTAAATTATGCAGAAATAGAAAATCTGAACAGACTGATAGCTACTAACAACATGTAACCAATAATCAAAAACCTCCCAGCAAACAAATGTCCTGGACAGATGGCTTCACAGGTAAGTTTTATCAAACATTCTAAGAAGAATTTGCACCTTTCCCTTTCAAACTATTCCAAAAAATTGAAGAGGATAGACTGTTTCCAAGTTTATTTTGTGATGCTGGCATTATCCTGATTCTACAACCAGACAAAGACATTACAGAAAAAAAAAATTATAGGCCAATAATCCTAATGAACACAGATGGCAAAATCTTCAACAAAAGTTAATAAACCAAATTCAGCAATACATTAACAAAGCTCATACACTGTTATCAAGTGAAATTTATTCCTAGGATGCAAGTTTGGTTCAATATTAACAAATAAAATTAATGTGATAAACACATAATCAAAATGAAGATAAAAATTATATGATCATATTAATAGATTCAGAAAAGATATTTGACATTCAGCAGCCATTTATAATAAAAACACTCAGCAAAATGGGAATAGAGGAAACATACTTCAAGAAAAAAAAGGTCATATATGACAAACCTATGGTTAACATTATACTCAATGGTGAAAGGTTAAAAACATTTTTCTTAAGATCAAGAATAAGACAAGAATGTCTACTTTAATCACTTTTATAGAAGTCCTAGCTACAGCAATCAGACAAGAAAGAGAAATAAAAGCCTTTCAAATTGGGAAGAAAAAAATAAAATAGTCATTATTGGCAGATGACATAATAAAATATATAGAGAACCCTAAAAATCTCACCAAAAACTATTAGAAATAATAAATGAATTCAGTAAAGTAGAAAGATACAAAATTAATTTCCAGAAATCAGTTACACTTTTTATACACTAATAATAAACTATCAGAAAGAGAAATTTAAAAAATCCCATTTATAATTGCACCAAAAACTAAAATACTAGGAGTTAATTTAACCAAGGAGATAAAAGACCTGTACTCTGAAAATTATTAGACATTGAATAAAGAAATTGAAGAAGATACAAATAAATGGAAGCATATATCGTCCTCATTGATAGGAAGAATTAACATCATTAAAATGTCCATACTTCTCAAAGCAATCTATAGATTCAATGAATTCCATATTAAAATAACAAAGACACTTTTCACAAACTAGAACAAATAATCCTAAAATTTATATGGAATCACAAAAGACCCTGAATAGCCACAGCGATCTTGAGAAAGAACAATGTTGGAGCATCACACTACCTAATATCAAACTACACTACAAGGTTATAGTAGTCAAAGTAGCATGGTACTGGCATAAAAACAGACACATAGATCAATGGAATAGAATAGACAGCCCTGACATAAACCCACATTTATATATGGTCAATTAATCTATGACGAAGAAGGCAAGAATATACAGTGGGGTAAAGACAGTCTTTTTAATAAATGGTCTTTGGAAAACTGAACAGATTACATGAAAAACAATTGGACTTTCTTACATCATACATAAGAATAAACTCAAAATGGATTGAAAACCCCAAACCATAAAATTCCTAGAAGAAAACATGAGCAGCAAACTCTTTGAGATTATATATATTAGTAATATATATTTTTTGGATATATATCCTCAGGCAAGAGAGACAAAAAATAACAAATGGGATTATATCAAACTAAAAAGTGTTTACACAGCAAAGGAAATAATCAATAAAATGAAAAGACAACCTACTGAATAGGACAAGATATTTGCCAATGATACATCTGATAAGGGGTTAATATCCAAAATTTATAAAGAACTCATATAATTCAAAAAATAACAAACCAAACAATCCAATTAAAAGTGAGCAGAGGACCTGAATAAACATTTTTTGAAGAAGATGTAAAAATGGCTAATAGACATATAAAAAGATGCTCAATGTCACTAATCAGAGAAATGCAAAATAAAACCACTATGAGATATTACTTCACACCTGTCAGAATAGCCATCATCAATAAATCAATGCATGACAAGTGTTGGTGAGGATGCGAAGTAAAGGGAACCCTTGTGCACTGTTAGTGGGGCTGCAAATTGGTGCAGCCACTATGAAAAACAGTACAGAGATTTCTTAAAATATTAAAACTAGAGCTACCTTATGACCCAGCAATTCCACTTCTGAGTATTTATTCAAGAAAATCCAAAACACTAATTTGGAGAGATATATGCATTCCTATGTTCATTGTGCATTATTTACAATAACCAAAGCATCTATCAATAGATGAATGAATAAAGACAGGTGGTACATATATATAATGTGATATTACCTGGCCATACAAAAGAATAAAATCTTACCATTTGCAACGACACAGATTGACCTAGAGGGTATTATGATAAATGAAATAAGTCAGACGGAGAAAGACAAATACTATATAATTTCATTTATATATGGGATCTAAAAAACAAAATAAATGAACAAACAAAAAACCTTGATGTTATTCTGACAGTAATAGAAAGCCCACTTTTCTTAGATTGGCATTCACATATTCATCACCTGTTTCTCTATATATGATTACCAATAAAATTTATGGACATACAATTTTCAAGAATATTCTTAGGAATACACTGAAAGTGATATCTTAGTTGATATTCTGAAAACACTGTGTCACTTTGACTTTTGTGTGCCCAATTAAACCCACCACATGCACAGATGACTCAGATGACAACTGACTCTGTGGTGTAGAGGAAGGTGCACTTCAGGAGGGTGGTGAGGAAAACTGATGGAAGCTTGGGAGGGTGGAGTGTTATGATGAGGTACTGCCAGGATTCCCTTGGAGGGAGGATTTGCTTGCCTGGGTGCTGGGAGTATTGTCAAGAGACAGCCTCCAGCAGTCAGATCCTTTGGGAAGATGGTGAAGGTGCTCCACTTCCAATGACTGGTCAAGACAGAGTATAAAAGGCTAGCTATTTGGGGTAATTTTGTACAACTCTAAGGAGCTGTTTGCTTTGGAGTTCCCTGTGGAATGAGCCAAGTTTTCTGGACCTGCATTGCAGCCTGACTTCTCCCTGTGCACACTCCTGGTGTGGATCCCAGATATGTTCCCTAAACTCTTTTTCAGAGTTTACTGCTTGGAGAGACCAAACTACGGCAGTTAAATATAGCTATTCCTTCTTTTGGAGTAGGGGGTCAGTAAACTTTTTTGTAAAGGACAAGATAGTAAATATTGTGGGCCTTGAAGTCCAATTTGCTGTTGCAGTGTGAAAGCAGCCAGAGATAATATGTGGAAGAATGAGCATGGCTGTATTCCAATAAAACTTTATTTACAAAAAGTAGGTGCTGGGCTGGATTTGACCTGTGGGTTTAGTTTGCCAGAGAATTACTTATTATTACTGAGAATTACCAATTAATTAATTTCAGACAACTAGAAAATTCTGGAGAATTCCTGATGAATTTCTTCATGCCCAATATTACATAAGTTATAGAGCAGCTCATTATTGTCCATGGTAAGTACTGAATGCTGAATGAAGCTAATAGACACACTTCTAACAGAGCTAACAGCCCACAAATAGTTTCAACATAAGACAGATTTATGCTCACTTGCTAGAAGGTCCTTTCAGAAGTTGTCTTCTGCTCTGAGCAGAGTTATTTCCCTTTAGCCTAGTCCATTAGCAATTTTGGCTTCTCCTTCCTAAAATCCATGATGGAGATGGAGAAAGGGGGCTCTCAAAAAAAAAAAAAAATGAAGGAAGGATATGACTGAGGCCTCTGCCAGGGCTTTTGCATGTGTTATTTCATTCTACCTTCACAACCTGTGGGTATTAGCTTCTCCATTTTACATAGGAAGAAATAATCTCAGAGGAGACAAGGAACACAGTTTGCAAAACTCTCAACAGTGGGATTGATTTCAAACTTAGGTATGTTGAACTCAATAGCCCATGCCCTTTCTAATACCCCAGGCTGACCTGCCAGCCTGGCTTTGGATTGGAGATAGTTCCTCTTTAAGTCCTTGTTGTTTCTGTTGGAGAGAGCTTGGCACGAGGAGTTGGATTGTGGCTCTGCTCCTCAGTTTCATTGGAGACTGAGTTTCCACATTCTTGTTATTAGCCAGCTCTGGTCCCTGGCATCTGATGAGCTGAAGCTTTTGGACTTCTGAGCTGGCTGAGTGGTGCTGGCTGCGGTACAGTCCACTTTCCATCCTTGCAGGTATGATCATGGTGGGGCCTGGCACCAAAACCTATCACCTTCATTTTGTCAGACAGCTGTCATTGTCCTCACAGGCCTTTTATTCACAGCCTGTTGTTAAAAGGCTGGACAATTCTTTGGGAAGGTGAGAAGAAATTGGGGGGCTGGGAGCTGGAGGGAGTCATGCTCTCACTGTGCTCTCTTACTTTAGACCTGATAGAAATAACACTGCTCTGGCACCTGGAGACCTGGCTGTAGCCCGGGCTCAGCTGCATATCAGCAGTGTCACTCTGGGTGAGTCCTGTGATATCTTGGAATTGCTCTTTCCACCCATGTATGAAGGATAAATGTTCTAGCTTGCCTACCTACTGCACAGTGCAGTTGTAAGGATCAACTTGTATGACATGTGAAAGCAAGCAGATGGAGAAGAAGCAGGGGTTCTCGCACGTCACTGTACATCAGAAGCACCTGGAGAGCCTGTTAAAGCAAGGTTCCTGGGGCCACCCTCAGAGTTCCTAATACAGTTGATCTGGAGTGGGGCCTAGTAGTTTGCATTTCTAACAAGTTCCTTAGTCATCCTTCAAGGCAATTTTCAAGTTTCTTTTCTATAAAACCTTTCCAAGTGCTATAGTTCCACTTACTTTCTCTTTTCTAAACTTCTAAACTGGGATGTTCTGTAGTTTGTACTCATGAACAATGGCACCTATGAGATGCACCACGGAGGGTGTCTGGAGTGCTCTCCTGGGAAGAATGCTGGAACTACATCTTGGCTCAGGGCAAGAGTACCTGCACTTATTCACACAGTTATAGACAGGAAGGTGGTGGCATGCATAACAGATATTTTTCATCCCTGATTTAGAGACTACCACATTTTCTAGTGTTGGGATTGTCTTTAAAATTAAATTATACACTTTTTGATGGCAGCTTCAATGTCTTTTACTGCCATATCTTCTGCTACTTGGCCTTGAGCAAATCACCCTGAACAGAAGGCTGTGACCTGTTCTTTTTGAGTTACTAGGACTATCACAGTGGTACCAGGTGATGCTAGTGGCCACAAGTATTGTTTGCTCAATCAAATAATAAATTTTAAATACTAGAATAATATTTCCTCAAGTTTTTGTTCTGGTCACAAACAATTACATAAATGATGCACTTTCAAATTTAATCCGTTTTATTAGCACTTTCCTCATCACTTTCCTAAGTGTAGGCAGTCAACAAACCAATAAGTCAGGCCTTGATTTGCAGTGTTTGTCAATTTTTGTAGTGAAAATTCTCATGCCCTGGCTGATGTTAAGCTCCCAAAATGATGCCACTGAATACAAATTTGGGAATAGATGTATATCAGCACAGCACTATCTAGCATTTCCATTGTGCAGATAAATAGACAAAAATAACTTCAAAACACAAATAATTGTAATTTTTAAAAAAAGAATGGGTTTTGAGTCTTTATTATCTTTTAAAAAATTAGAATTAATTTTGTCGTAAGTTTGTTTAATTTAATTATTAATAATGACTGTTTTTAACAGCTGGTTGTCTAATTCCTAAAACTCTAACAACTGGCTCTCGTCAGTTCTTTCCAGCACACAACTGGATGAATTGGTATAGGTCTGCATAAATTAGGACTTACTGGTTGCAACTAATAAAAGCTTAACTTAAACTGACCTCAACCAAGGGTGATTATTTTACTTCACAAAATTTACATTATGTAGAAGGATAAGGTAGTTCTGGCTTCAGGCCGTGTGTCCTTAGGACACTCTCTTTTGCTCCTTCTCACCTCTTTTGTCCTCTGTGTTGTGCCAAGATACATGCTTATAGCTCAGGCCTCATCCTCTGAAGTTTCCATCTGCTGGAGAAGGAGCAAGTGCTTGGTATCAATGGCTTTGTGTTCCATATTTGTTCCTAAACCAGGCAGTGGTTGGGGAAATGTGAAGGTCTTTGCTGTGCACTGAATTATGTCCCCTCATACAACTCATATGTTGAAGGCTTAATCCCCAGTATAATGGTATTTTGAGATGTAGCCTTTTGGATACCGTTAAGTTTAGATGAGGTCATGAGAATTATGCCCTCATGATGAGGTTGCTGCCTTTATAAGAAGAGTCCAGATAGCTTCTTCCTTCTCTCTGCCACGTGAGGAGATAGCAAGAAGGCAGCCAACTGCAAGCCAGGGAGAGAGCCCTCACTGAGAACAAAATTGGCTTGCTGCACCTTGATCTTGGACTTCTCAGTCTCCAGAATTGTAAGAAGAAAATTCCTTTTTCTTAAGCTGCCAGTTTCTAGTAGTTTGCTGTGGAATCCCAAGCTGACTAAGACACTCTCTTTGGCAAGGCCCACCCTGGAAGCTGGGATTGAGTCTGTTTCATGCAGGCAACTGGATTGAGAGTGGAAAATGATGATTCCTCATAGGAAATTCCAGGTAAAGTTACTAGAAGGGTGATTGGAAGCAAAGAGCAAAGCAAATGTCCATTGTAAGGCCTGTCTCTCTGGACAGAGGAATACTTTCCTGGATCAGAGGGTTTAGGTATCAGGGCAACCTTTCTGAGAATGTGATTGAATCCCTACTTTTGTAAATAAGGAGGGGGAAAGAGAGAGAAAACAATGGAAAGCTTTTAGCCACAATCCAAGTAGTTCCACGATTTGGAGCCTTGCTATCTCCCAAGGGAGCATGGCAAATTGTTTCTGGCACAAAGGACTGCTGAGAATTTTGTTCACTGAGTCCCAGGGTTCAAAATGTAGTTACTTGAATGAGAAGCTTGTCTCCAGGAATGGGGGCTCTAAGAGACATATCTTTCATAGGGAGTTTCTTGCTGATGGAAATCTGGACTGACCAGCCATCATATCATTCTTTAAGATCCATCGCTCTTAGGCCAAGAGAAGGCCCTTAAACTTGGTGGGTGAAGAGTTATGCGGGTGTCTAGGAAAATGAAGTGCAAACGAGGTTCACAGGCCAATACCTGCACCAGGAAATTGTGAAAGAAATAAAACTGGGCGAATAGCGGGCCGGTATGGATGCAGCATTTTATATAAACTTCCAAGGAGGTAAAAGGGAGAGAAACTTTGAATAGAACCAGATGGTGGTTTATCTGTTCCAGACTAATGACTATTCTTCAGGGTCAGTCAGGGCCATGGGTACAGGAGAGAATGCCAGGCATCCTGGCCAGCAGTAATTCCAGAATTCTTCCTATCCCCAGTGGTTGTCAAGATGTTGACCTGGTGTTATCCCTGCACTTTGGGTCCTTGTGCAGCAGAGTGGTGCCAGGAGGAACCTGCTATATGTACGTGGAATATATGACATAATGAGATTCTCCTGTACATGCTGGGTACTGTGCCATATGTCACTCACACACCATTTCATTTGATCTCAACTGCTCTGTATTGTAGTCAATTTTTCTGATTTTCAGAAGAGGAAACTGAGCCTTGGAGCCCACAGTTACACAGCAAGTTAAGTAGAATGGTCACTTAACAAAGGCAGTTCTTTCTGACTTCAATGACTGTGTTGATTCCTTCCATTCTAACATGAACTACAGGGAGCAGCCATTGGTTGTGTACTTTTCAAATGTGCATCTTGACTTTCTATTCCTGAGGGCAGGGCTATGTTTTGTTTACAACCATATCCCATTGGCTAGTGGTGATGGTTGAAAAAATACAGGATTACATATATTTTTCTTAATAACCCTCTGTGTGGGCATTTTAAAATTCTTACTTTAGAAATGAGGAAACTGAACCTGAGAGAATTTAGATACTTTTTCTAAGCTCTCATAGATTGTTATTCAAACTTGGGTCTGTGTTAATTCAAAGCTAGTGATCTTTCCATTGTTTGGTATTTCTCCTGCTTGACCTGTCCTGGTGCTACCCGGTTCATTTCCCCACTGGATAGAGGGTGAACCAAATGTGAACAGGGGAGGGAGTGGTGTGGTGGTGAGATTTGCATCAGTCTTGGATTGAGACAGAAGCCAAGAAGTAGACCAGTAAGCTGAATCCAGGCTCCTCCCCTCTATCACTTAGAATATCTGCTTTATTTATTATAATTTCTTTTTTGATTTTATTTTTCTCCCAAATGGTAGCCCTATAATAGATTTTATATACAGAAAATATTATTCAGAGTTTCCTTTTAAAAAGTTAACATTTAATTTATTAAAGTTATATATTCAAGTTTTACCTTAGAGTTCAATTTATAAATCTTATTATTCTATTTATAAGTTGATAAAATGTTTTCAATTACTTATAAGGAGTTCTTTGATTAATAATTGGGGCCGTTTATAGACTAAAATGCCTCTAAATTATTAAACTGCATTTATAAATTGAATAGTTTAATCTCAATTTGGAGGCTTTCAGTATCTTAACAAAATAAGGCTTCTCAACTTAAATAACTTATAAATTTAGTAAAGTAAAATTATATGTATGGTGGTCCTTCAGTATTCTTAACTCTTTCAATGCTGTATATAAACTTAGAAAGATTAAATATATGTCTAAATCAATTAATCACACATTTTGAGTTAAAATTTTCAATGCAGGTATATTCTATAATAGTTCAAGCAAGTTCTCTTGAATATTACAAATACTACTTATATTACCAAATAGGCACAGATTTATACTTAACATGTAAATATTAATGTTGCAAGTTTGGTTCTCTTAAACATTTATATTCTTAATTAATTTTTCTCAAAGTTAAAAGAATTTTACCTACTAAGTAAACAATAATGCCATCCCACACAATTTGAGAGAATTCACAGATTATAGCTAGGGTTTTATCCTGGATTCTTATCAGCTCTCTTTGTAGTTCAGACCAGTAACTTCATAATGTTATGAGTGGTCAGTCTTGGACAAAGAGTGTGCAAGGTGGTATGACCACATGGCTACTTTCCATGACATCTGCCCTGTTTGTGGGATGTGTGCTCTACACCCTTGCTTCCATTTATTTTATTTCTCTTAGCTCTAACCCAGGGTAGTCATGGAAGTCTGAAACCAACTTAGGCTTCTACATAACCTGACTTAATTTTGCTTTTCTTTGTCTAGAATTTATTAATTTCTTTTCCATCTAGCTCCATTGACCTTTGACACCGATGGAGTTTTTGATCTTCTCTCATATTCTTTGTGACCAGTAGGACCACACAACTTATACAGTTATTAAAATGATATCTGATTATATCCTGCAGATCTCACAGCTTCTAAGGCAAAGTGTGTGACAATTACACAAAGGGTTTCATTGTTTAAAAAGATGTTTTCAAACATAACACTGGTGAGATCTTCACAGTTTTGAAAAAACAAAACAAAACAAAAACAAAATATTTTGGGAGTGCCTGCTATGAGCCAAGTACTTTAGTACATTATTTCCTTTTGTCTCCAATGCTCCTTTATTCCTTCACAGTGTTCATTTTTATCTCCACATGCAAATGAGAAAACAGGTTCAGGGCATTTAAAAATTTTCAAGACCATGTGGTAAATTAATGGTGGATCTAGGACTAACTTTTGGGATTATTTGCAAAATTCATAATCCTATTTCTATGCTAGTTCCCAGGGCTTTGAATTTTATTACCAGGCTCTCTGAACAATGGGCAAGTTTCCTCACTTCTTCACTCTGACAACCAAAATTTTCTGGCATAAAACTGGTTTTTCCAATTAATTACAAGGCTCAAAAGCAATGTCTGTCACTCATAGTTTGTAAGCCACCAAAAAAACTGGTTATGATTTCTAAAGATTTCCATGACAGCAGCTCACTGAAGGCAAGTCTGAAGATATTAGTTACAGCCACAGCCTTGGGTCAATGTCTCAGCGTGGTGAGAGGATTGCAAATCTCAAGCCCTGACCTTAGCTGAAGTCCTAACACTTCTTTACACTCACCCTAAAGATCTTTTAAGTTTCCTTCCCTGTCTTGAAGGCATTCTAGCAGCTTTAGACTTAATCACTTTCTGTCTCCACTCTTCTTTGCCTTCTTTTTACCCAGGTGAGAACTACTCCCGCTTTCAAGTCCCATTGTGGGTCATAACTCCCACCTCCCTAGGGAAGGGGGTGGGAACTAAGGGCCAGAGGCTCTAATGGTTAAGCTGGGTGCCTTGCAGTGCACAGGCCAGTTTGGTGACTTCAGTCACATGAGTGGTTGTCTGTGAAGGAAAAAGGAGAGTACTTGACTCTGGAAGCAGGATGTATTCGTAGAAATTCATTTTCCCCTTTGCTGAGGGTTGGATCCAACAGAGTGGGCAGGCTTCCGGTAGAGATCTGAGAAGATGGTTACATTTGAGAGACACCTAGTGTGGACACTCAGTGTTGGCCCATAGCGGACTGGGACCACAACAAAAAGATCTTGGGACTGGGGACAAGAATCCTTGATTTCTATCTTGGCTTTGCCATTTGACCAGCTGTGTAATTAGGGGCTGAACTATGAATTAAGAGATTTCCCCTGCCCAATTACTTAGAATTTTTACTTAATTCTATTAAAAATGCTCTTTTATACTTACTTAGACATAGGCTTTTCTTACCACATTAAAAAAAAAATATGAGTGAAATAAACTAATTAAAGTATTTATAATATGCCCTCACTTTTCTGAATTGCTTTTTGGCTTAAAAACCACATTTTCCCACGCATTTGCAAGATAATAGCATATTAATTATATGGCAGCAAGAGAGGCACCAAGGAATGCCCAAATCCTGCCTCACTAATCATATTCCCAGCAAGCCTTCTAAGATCTATAAGGTGCAACACACCCAAAGAACAATAGTTGAACAGGAATACAAGTGTCACTTGGTTATCAGCACTGACAACTCTAATTACACTAAGAACTATGATTCAAGAACCTTAGAGCCCACTCATGAAAGACCTAATGAACTTTTGCTTCAGATTTAAGTTTCAATTTGGGACCACTTTGGTCAGGTGAGAATTAATGTGGGACCCTAGGTGCATCTAAAGAGTAGAACTGTCTGTTTTTCACCAGGATATTCTTTATGAAATCCTTCTAGTTTTCTGGTTTCTTCATCAAAGGTTAGCTCAGAGCATCAAAGAGAGCCTTCGGTGGTGGGACCAGATCCATCTCTGTACTGGCTTGGGTGCTGATGGCTGGGCCAGAGACAACAGCTGGAGTCTCAATTATGTGGCTGGTCAGGCAGTTGAAAGAGATGTCTGAAAGGGAGTCAGTGATTCAGTGGAGAGCTCCATTGCTTTCTGAAAGAGGAAGGTTGCTCAATATTAATAGCCACATTCATCTGCAGACAAAAGAACATTAGGTGGGATGATTCAGCTCCTCTCTCTCATCCACACCTTCACTTATCACTTCACAGGACACTAAATAGACAGAGGTATTTAAACCTGCTGTCATGGGCCCAGTTTATTATTCTACCCTAGATAACCAGTGCTGTGGTGTTTTTTTTTTTCGTTTGTTTTTTTTTTTGTTTTTTTTTTTTTTTTTGCAGTATGGGGACCAGGCAGGGAAGTGGGAATAGGTGGATATTAGCGATGGGAAATGATCCTTTCCCCTAAATCAAGAAAAGAATCAAACTTGATATTCCTAAGTGGCCTTGAGGAATCTTGGCCAAAGTTTCTTGCTAAGTTCCCAGGAACAGTGGAGAAACTACTTAAGACAAGCTTAGGGTGATCCTAGCCATCCATATTTATCCAAACAAGTGATATAAATTGTGACATCCTGTGAAGCCAAAAAGATATGAGTGTGACTGTGTTTCAAAGTGGTTACAACCATGGGTTTGGAGCCACAGAGAGCTGGGTTTGACTTTTGGCTCTGACATTTATTCTGTGAGATTGGGCTCTTAGCTTTTCCTAAACCTCAGTTCCCATATCTGGAAGTGCATAATAACAGTTCCCATATCTGGAAGTGATTAATAACAGTGAAAGGAGAGTTGTGTGCATTGAAGCTCTAATCCTGGTTCCTGGCTCTTCTTAGGTAATGAATGAGTGATAGCTGTTGTTATTGCTTAGAGAGCCAAGGGGTAGGGACAGGTGACTCAGTGAAGAACCAAACATTTAGCATAGATATTCCTCTTACATCTCATTGTCTTTTCTCCTGCAGCACATTTTACTAATATTTTAAAATCTTGATGGTGTGGTGTCTTGCCTAAAATGGTATGATGAAGAAGCCACTAATGGGGTGTGGTGAGGTGTGGTGCCTGTGTGAATATGTCATACAAAGTAAGAGAATGAGAATAAGTTTACCTATCTTTTGGTAATTATTGTGACAGTCCCAAGAGCAGGTGAAATTTCATTGCAACAGTTCAGATTTCTTCCATTTTCTAGTTAAAGTCTTTAATTTAAAGCTCCATAGCATCTTCCCAGATCTAATTAAAATCAATAGCCATAGGAATAATTATTTTTCCTGAAATATCAGCAGGAACTAAACAGAAGTTTCTGTGTAAGAATCAATTTACAAAGGGAAACACTCTGGGATTTATTCCAGTCTTGTCATTAGGATGCTGGCATTAAAGTTGTGGGTGGCCACAAACTACTTCAAGGGTAAGGTATACAGTGAGAAGACTTTCAATGCCAAATAGCCAGTCTTTCCTGGGGAAAACTAGTATGCTTCTGGAAAATAATTCATCTAGCTGAGAAAATCTGGAAATCTGTTTGTGGCCTTTTTTATCACTGAATTTTGATTTATTCCAGAGGTAGCCTAGGTTAGGGGAGAGATTGAGGGAACTTTCTTAAAAGCACCCACTTCTATTGTTCAGCCCAAGAGCCAGACAAAAGGCTTTGAAAAGATATGAGGAAAAGCAAGACTCCAAGAAGAATTGGACTTTCATTCTTAGAAAATTGCAATAAAATAAGTCATAGGGATGTAACATACAGCACAGAGAATGCAGCCAATAATATTATAACTATGTACAGTGATAGACGGTTATCAGACTTATTGTGGTAATCACTTTGTAAAGTGCTAGATAAGGTCTGATGTATATAAATGTTGAATCATTATGTTTTACACCTGAAATGAATATATTATTGTTTATCAGCTATAATTAAAAATAAATATTAAGAACTGTCCCCCCCGACCCCCCTCCCCCCCCCAAAAAAAAGAAAATTACACAATGTCAGCTCTGGGAGAAATCTCAGAAATAAGTTACTATCCTGACTCAAAGAACTCATTTTATAGAATAGAAAACTAAGACCCACACAGCTGTAATGCTTAAGATTGTTGAAGATCAGAGCCCAGATTTCCCTATGGCTCGTCCAACTTCTTCCCGTCAGAAATTGTTACCTATTTGTGGGTTGGCTGGTCTGTACAAAGGTTTGGAGGGTATTAATGCAGGGAGGAAGCAAGAGAATTAAAAGGTTAATCAAGCTACCTTCAGGACTGCAAAATGCTGATCAGCCCTGCAGCCAGGCCAGGAAGACACCTGCGTAAAGAAGGAAGATTTCAACTGGGATTGCTTACAACCCATTCCTTACACCTGTGAAGGGGAAACAGGAACAATAGAGTGTTTAAGTGGCTTCCCTACACCAGTAAAATCATTCATTCCCTATGGCTAAAACCACGGGGAACCTATGGATTAAAGGCTGGGAACTGCTAGTAGGCCTTTCAGGCTACATACTCTTATCTTTTCCCTTTCTTATTGTATATCCATATCAAAGGAAATGGGAACTAAAGAATGCTATATAAACTGAATTCCTTGAACACTCAGGTCCCTCTCATTCTCTGCCTCTGAGAGATGACCACACTTTGTGCAGAATGTTGCCCTTTTTGTAATAAACTTTCCTCTTGACTCTAACTTTGGTGTGTGTGTTGAATTCTTTCAACATTTGCCACCAAAGGACTATCTTCTTCTTGTAAAAGGCTACTGTAAAAGGCTGTTTCAAATCTTGTCCCTGGCCCTTTCTTGTCCCTGGCCCTTTAAGATAATCCCCCTATAGGAATTTTCCATTTAAGTCTGCAGCTAACACCTGGCCTAGCCCCTGGCCTAGCCAGCAGCCCACAAGGGACAATAGAAGAAGTTACCCAACAATACCAGTAACAGTAATAAAAGAAAATGTGAACGGGAAAATAGCTCCCACACGTTCCGCTTGGCTTACGCATGTAACTGCAATGACACATCTGAGTCCCACCAATCAGGGAAAAGGTCACGTAATCACCCCCTGAGAGGGTATAAAACTTAGGGGAGAGGGGGTCTCAGGGCTCTTGCCCTTGGTGGGGGCCCGGGTTCGAATCCATGAATAAAGTGCTTGCTGTTAACACCTTATGGGGCCCGGGTTCGAATCCGTGAATAAAGCGCTTGCTGTTAACATCTTATCTGGAGGTCTCTGTCCTTCGTGGGGGTCTCGAATCGCCATACATCACTTCTCTTGGTGCAGGGCTTGGTTTCCCCATCAACTTGGGGAAATTTGCCCTGTCCTGCATCAGTATGAGACACCTCAACTTACAAAATAGAGCTTACCATGTAGTCAGAAGGGATTGAAAGGAGAAGCAGATAGACCAGTTAAAGAAGCCCCAGACATAGACCAGCTATGAAATGAGGTTGTAGAGGAGAAAATAAAAAGAAAAAGTGAATATGAGAGAGACTTAAATTGTAGGCTGTGGGAGAGTCAGGAAATGGGAGAGGTTAAAATCAAAGACTACTCTGGAAATTCAGAGTTGATCAGATGTCTATGGAAGATTACACTTTCCCCTGGCTTTTGTTATCACTTCTCCTTGGTATTTTACTCATTTATTCTTTCAATAAATGTTTTGAGCCTGTGGAAGGCATTCCATATTCACACCAGCCAATAACCACTGAACGTGGTGCTTCTACTGTTTTCTTGGGATCTGCCTCCTTGATCTCTTGGTTAGAGGTATTGAAGAGAACCAAGGCAAATAAGGAGAACAGCTTGGTTATTGAAAAGAAGTTGATTGTCTAGGAGTGTGTTGGAAAGCCAGCAAGATTTCAAATGGGAAGAGGATCAAAGTATCTTGCAAAGGGACAGGGAGGGCCCTGTGTACACAGAAGCTCCTGGATCTTAGGGAGAATAAAAGATTCTAGTGTGATAGTAACAAAGGAACCCTTGTGCATTCACAGTCAGCGGACTTCAGGGGTAATGAACAGCCTTGGCCCTAGGGCCAGGCTGGGGTGGCTCTAAGCTTAAGGCTGCTGGCCCCCAGGAGAGTGGAAAGACCCTTGTGTCATTCATCAGACTGTGGGCAGATACTGAGGGCTCCTTATGTCAGAGGGAGATCCAGAGAACACAGTTTTAGAAGACTGAGGGCTGCTTAAGGGCAGAGACTCAGTTTTCCTTCCCATTTATTCCATCTCTCAGTGATAACTACCCCACCCCTCTCTTTGGATACCTTTAGTAATTATGGTTTGTCTTGTTCCTCTTGGCTGCCATGACTCTCTTTATCCTAAAGGTTTAGTTTTACCCACTGGACTTGATCAAGTATGTAAAATAGGTAAAAACACACAGACCAACTAACATATTTGTTGCAGCCATATTGATAAGCTGTCTCTCATGCATCTCAAGCATAATGATTCTAGACACATAATAAAAGTCAAAATGGTTTAATTTATTTTTGTTTCTGTATCTTAATAATACTAAATGAAAATAGGTACAAAGAGTTCTATAAAGTAGGTTAGGGAAACATGGTAAAACAACTCCAAGTCAGATAGCTTCCCATTCACCTTTCAAAATGTACTCCTACTGTCCTCTGGTTGTCTTTTGTACCTTCTTAGGTCAGGGTAGTTTGGAGAGAAGTGCTCTGCAAACCTTACTCTGCTGCTTCTAATGTGTGACTTTGGGTAAATTACTGAATTTCTCTGGATTGTGTTTTTCATCTCTAACCTAGACATGATCTCTACTTTTGTACAGTTTCAGCAGGACAATTTGGCAAAGAGTAGGTGTGAATTAAGGTTAGTTCTGGGTGAGATCAGTTCAGAGCTTAGGACTTGGTATTTAATTCATTCTATTATCTCGTAGTTGTTTTCTACAGAGATTTCTAGGATCAGAGAAAATCAGTCTCAAAAAAATGTGATCATCAGGAAAGAGATGGCCACGTGGTAGGGATTGCCATGTTCATGTTCATCCCTGAGATCAGCTCCTTCATCATGCTGCCTTATGCCTGGGCATCATGGATGAATGCCCACTTAGTCTTTATTATAAGAAGTCCAAGGGCTGGACAGTATATAGTAAGGGAAGTCATGTCCTAGCAGGAAATTGTCAATGACATGTGCAAATTGCAAGCTGAGTCAGAAATGTAACCCAGGCATCCTGGCAGCCTGCCCCATGCCTAATGATAAGGCCATCCCCACTCCCTGTGTCTAGGATTAGATATCTGTGGAGCCAAGAGGGTGATATCAGGGCATCTGGTGAACTCACTCTGCTGCTCTATTTGGATGAAGAGAAGTGGTATTAGAGTTCCAAGAGAAGGGTTTTGCAGCCTTGGTTTCTCAGAGGCCAGATGTAGGAATAGGTTCTTCCCTGGAGAATTGAAGGAAGCAGCAAGCTTCAAAAAGTTTCCACAGCCATGGGTGGGAAGAGTCACTGAAGCATTGAAGGGGAAGGGAGAGAATGATTTATGAGAAAACCTTAAGGAGCAGAACTTGCCGGACTGACCTTAGCACCAACTCAGGGGCGTGGGAGAGCAATCTGCAAATATGTAAGAGGCACTGGTGCCAGAGAACTCAATGTCTGAACTGGATGGAAGGAAAATGAGGGAGCACAGGCTATGTCTATCAAGGAAAGCTTTCTCAAAGCCATTGGGGGGTGCAGGCCTCCTCTCTCAGGGAACCCCTGTTTATGTGGGCATTTCCCCATGGCACAGGTTTTATGCATTTACAGATTCTAGAATACAGATCACATGGGCCAGAAAAATTAGGCCTAGATCATTTTTCCTGTAGAGAAATCGGGCAGAAAGCATAAGGAAAGACAGGCAGTGAAAACAAGATGAGTGGAATAGCCTTGTCTTTTCTTTTTTGTTATTTTTTTCTTTTTTTTTTTTTTAAATTTTAGGTGAGGCAACCCTTGGTTGACCTCACAGATTTCAAGGACCTTGTCAGCTTACAATCCCTTATTTTTCATTTTTTATACCTATAGCACCTGGTTTTCCTAGGTGGTCTTCCATCCAAGTACTAACCAGCTCCGACCCTGCTTAGCTTCTGAGATCAGACAGAGTCGGGCTTTTTCGGGGTGACATGGCTGTAAACTGTCCTTTATTTTTATGATCTATTCTGATGGTTTTTGAGGATCTGTGTTATCTGGCTTATTTTACCTTCCACTTGGCCTCCTCCTTGTACTAGTTTCTTTTATCAAACCAAAGCCTCTATAGCCTTCAGAGTTCTACCTTTACCTCCTTCCAGAAGCCCATTCCAACCTCAAAAGGCACATTCTGTGATTACATCCCTTGCCCAAACACCTCGAGAAGCCACAATATACTTCAGCATACTAAAGGTTCTGAGATGTCATATGGTAAAGAAAGATTTTGAACTTTGTTTATTCTAATATTTCATTAATATGTTTGATGATTAAATTCTACTTTGAGAAAATATGTTATGTGCTGGTTTGAGGTTTTCTCACTTGGTGATTCATGTATGCATGCCCGGCACCCTCAATTACATCCTAAGTGCTTCAGTGGCAGACTACATGTTCTTCTTCCTTTGCAACTCCCATAGCACATATTAAACCCCAGGTGCTTAACATTTGAGTTTAATTAAAAGGCAAGAGGAATACTAGAAACAAAATAAAAGAGTGAATGACAAAACTGGGGAAATTTTACAATATACAAAGGAATGATATTGTGAACATAATTTTGTAAATCAATAAGAAAATGAATGCTACAATAGAGATGGGAAAAATTATGAACAGTCATTTCACAAGAGAAGATAGGCACAAAGCTTATATACATTTGAGTAAGTCTTTAACCTCAGAGTAATAAAAATATGACATAAAAGATAAAGTACAATTTTATCAATTACACTGGCAAAAAATGAAAAATTGCATTAGTGAGGATATGGAAAAATAAGCACTCTTTTACATTGTTGGCTTTTAAGAAAGTCAGTATAAAGCTGTTTTCATCTATAAATGTGCTAAAAATAGGACCTTTCCTATCATGAACCATTTATCAAAATGTGTTATTACTGGATGTATAATATTTTATAATTGGAGTATCAAAATTCATTTAGCTGCCATTTCACTGGGCATTTAGGCTGTTTCCAAGGTTTTGTCTAATTTTTGCTTATTTCCCTAGGATCAAATTTTAATAATAATGTATTAATTATATACTAATTAGTTATATGTTGAATCACCCACAAACTAAATATTGTATAGCTCAGAATGACAATTGTAATTAAATTTGTTTTTTATGGGTCAAGACCTTGGGTATGGCAGAGCAAGTTGTTTCCATTCTATGATATCTGGAATCTTATCTGTTAGCCCGGAAACCTGGGGCTGAAATCACGTGAAGTATCCTTTACTCACATATCTGGCATTGATGCTTAGCTGAGACTGTCAGCGGAAACCCCTACGTGTAGCTCTTGAGTGGTCTGGGCTTCCTCACAATATGGTGGTAGAATCCAAGGACAAGTGAAATGACAGTGTATTAGTGTCTCATGGCTGTTGTAACAAACTACCACAAACTTAGTGGCTTAAACCAATACAGATTTATTCTCTTGTTCTGGCACTCAGAAGTCTTTAATGAGTCTCACTGGGCTTTTGGCAGTAATGTATCTCTTTTGGAGGCTCCAGTGGAGAATCTGTTTCCTGGTTTTTTCTAGCTTCTAATGTTGCATTCCTTGCATTCCTTGCTTGGGGCTCCTTTGCTCATCTTCAAATCCAGCAGCAGAACATCCTGCTTCAGTGGGCACATTGCCTTCTTCATCTGGGTAAATCTCTCTCTGCCTCCCTATTATAAGGACAGTTATGTTCATAGTTAGGGCCCATCCAGAAATTCAAGATAATCCCCCATCTCAAGATCCTTAATCATATCTGCAGCTTCTATTTTGCCATATAAGGTAAACTTAATTTACCAAATAGTGGTTGCCAAGAGGCAGGGGATTGGGGATGAAATGGGGAGAGTTTAGTCAAATGGTACAAACTTTCAATTTTAAGATGGATAGGTTTTAGGGTTATAATAGTGTGATGACTACAGTTAATGCTGTTATTATATTATACACTTGAAATTTGCTAAGAGAATAGATCTTAAGTATTCTTACAAAAACAGATAACTGTAGGTGGTGGATGTGTTAACTTGATTATGGGGATCATTTCACAGTGTATATAGCATATATTCATTACATTGTATACTTTAAATATATTACCCTTTTATTTGTCAATTATATCTTGATAAAGCTGGAAAGAAGAAGGTAGCATTTACAAGTTCCAGGAATTCAGATCTGCATATATCAGCCTATTGCAATGACCAAGGATTTTTTTTTTCTTTTTTAGCTGATTTTATGAGAAGCAATACAGTCATACAGTGAGAGTTGCAAGAGGAGTTGGAGCACTGAAGCAATTGTGGTTGGTGACATGGAATTTGGGTCACCTGCTCATGAACCTTACTCATGTCTTTTGGTCCTACTCAAGTTCAATTCCAGAAATCCCTTTCTATTTTAGATGGAGTGTCTCTGGGAGCATCAGCAGTATGACTTGGTAGGTCTGACAGAGGGCAGCATACAAAGCATAATTCTGAATGTGTGGTCTCCTGGTGTCCTGTGGTCAAGTATTCTGTCTCTACTAGGGCCCAGTAATATGCTGAGAACTGTGCTCAGATATTTTATAAATACTTCCTGCAGGCAGCACAGACTGCTTCAGGAGCCCAAAGGCCTACATTATGATTTTCCCATTGGGGCTAACCAGTATCTCTACAACGCCACATCTTTTCCCAACACCAACATGACCAACACCGTAAGATCATATGGCCCGAGTGTCAAGGCTTTTAGCACCATGGTCTGG
The DNA here is from genome assembly GCA_030015415.1 of Cynopterus sphinx. Classification (NCBI taxonomy): domain Eukaryota; kingdom Metazoa; phylum Chordata; class Mammalia; order Chiroptera; family Pteropodidae; genus Cynopterus; species Cynopterus sphinx. The sequence goes on along the minus strand of CM057390.1, from coordinate 33,040,110 downwards.
ACCTACTGCTACAGAGACCTCTCCTGCTCTGGATCCCTCTCAAGGCTGGCAGCCTCCTCCCATGTCACCTAGGGTAAGGAGATGGCAATATTTCTAGGTGTTGCATCCAGAACCCAAAGAAGCCTCCTGGGCACTGCGTTCCCTTCTTTGTGGTAGAGAGGTGAGATGTAGCAATTCCTCTTTTTCTCTGGGTACCTCTTAACTATTGAACCCTTAGAAACTTAAAGTGGCTGATACCTGTATCTTCACAGGAATTATAAGCCACCTCTGGGGTGCATTTGTCTTTCCAAAGCCACTTGCCTGTCCTTTCCAGGAAGCATGAGGTTGCTGATATAATGGATCAGTGTGATATTCTGTGGGTTGTCTAGGCAGTCAGATCTCTTTGGACTATGTTGTGACTATTAACATAGCCCCATGCCAGTAAATCTGTAAAAGAATATTGTTTTCTGCCTCACACAAATGAAACTGTTTCTGATTCACTTTTTTAATTGTAATAGAAAGAAATGCATTTGCATAATCAATGATCATATGTCCTGAGGCCTTGTTAATCTACTCTAGCAATAAGATCATTTTGGACATAACTACAGTTGAGCCTAATACACATTTAAATCTGAAGTATTGTATAGTCTTCCAGGTTTTGTTTTTCGGTTTCTGCTGTAGCCAGATTAGCAAATTAAATGAGGATATTATAGGGACTATATACCAAGCATCTTATAGGTTATTAGCAAATTTCAAGTGTATAATATCTTGCCATCCCCTGGGGAAATGATACTTTTGCTGGGGATGGGAGAGGTTTTCAGGTAGCCTTTTCTACTATGATAACTCTTATCCCATTAAGCCAGGGGTTCCGTGTGGCAGTTACAACAACTGCTAAGTAAATTAATTCCAAGAATATCTTCAGGTACTGTGTGAGTAGAGTGTGTGGATCCAATGGGCTCTCTGTGAGTTCTACATCAGCTAGGACTATGTTTATTACCTGGCTCCAGAGGCCTTAGTTCCAACAGAAGAGGCATTAATATGTTTTGGGCCTCTGGATATCAATGTCAACTTAGACCCTATGTTCATTTGTTCTGGAAAATTTCAGTTATTTACCTATCCCTGATATATAGTGACCTGAGCATATGGCTGTAGGAGGCTTTGAGGAATTACATGATATGTATTTGCCCTGTGTTGCAGTCTTTCCTCCTAGGAATCCAGTCATCTGTCCAGTCAATGCTACTGGTCAGGTTTGGGAAGTGAGTAAGGAATTGTATTTTTTATTTGAGGTGGGTGTCTGCCTTCAGTCTTCTGCTCCTCTAACTGTGTCTTCTTTTGGATTATAGATTATGATAACACATGCCTCTATTTCTTTGGAACTCTATTATTCCCTTGAATATTAATAAACCCAGTTTTGTGACTGCCTTTCTTATCATCAAATTTAATTGAAAACCCTATAGTTTATTCGCTAAATTTGGCCACCCTGGCCCCAAGCAATCTTCTTGGTAATTGGTGGCCTAGAACAAGAATGGTGTTTGGGTCCCTTCTCAGGAACATAATGTCCTGGTGAGCCTTCTGGTCTCACATACTCTTTTTACTCCAGCACACTCACTTCCTTCACCTCATCATGCCTTCTTCCTCCATCTGCCAGGGCAACTAGAGCACTCCAATTCACTGAGTGGTTATGGCTTTTCCAGTTTTAAGAACCAGCCTAGCAGCTGTTTGCCCCATATCCTGGGGTCCTTCCTAGAGTATTAAATTCATTATTCAGAGGAAGTGCCTTGAAGTCAATTAATATTTGTTTACCCAGTGTCACCTTCAGGCTGCTTTGATCAAGTGCCTTTAAACTCAATCCCAGAGTATTCCCTTTATTTTGTGATAATACATGCAGACTAATTCCTGTACTTCTTTCAGAGTATAGTCTCTTTCCTCCTCTATCAGGCACAGCATGTCCCAGTTGGGTTGTTCTAACATTGAACTCTAGTTATTGGCCTAGTAGCCAGGAGAGGGCATGAGGTCAGCTTCTAATGGGGGCACCTTTTACCTTGTGGGGAAGAAGGCCTCTTTGCAATGTCCATCACTAAAGTGCTAGCTCTTACTAGAGAAGGGTAGGCCATCTCTGCAAGTACAGAGGCTCTGGAGGAATGGGAAGTCTTCAGAATTGATGTCTTTCACTAGGAAGATCCTGTACCATAACTCGGGATCCCAGGTTTTGCTTGCTAGGGCTCTCTCTTTTGCATAAGAGACATGCATTTGCTGTGTATTTTGATGTCTCTGGAGCTCTATGACTTTAATGGTTAGATATTGAGCCTGCCACTTAGCTGTTTTTGTTTTGCCATTGCGAGAGATGATGGCCTCTCTCTCTATAACTCTCACATTCAGCCTTTAATTGTCAATGGCTCTCAGTCTCTGTTCTTTTGCAGGGCATCTAGATAAATTATTAGTAATTAGCCAAATCTGCTGTTTTTGTAGGCATTGTTATTCCCATATTTTAAAAATGCCACAGTATTCCTCTTCACTGGTACATTCTCCAGGGTACCACTGGTGACATCTTTAGCAATTTGAGCCACCATCTTGCGCCAGCAACTCTCTGTGCCTCATCTACCAACAAGGATGGTGGTGGCGGTAGGGGGAATTGAATCTCAAATCTCATCATTTTTTTTTTGATCACTCCTGAGCCCACTCTGAGAAGGAGATGTCAAGATAGGATGAGAGAAAATGGATAGGGAGCTGTGGGAGGTTGGGAGAGCTGTCAGCCTGTCATATAGGTCTGTCTCTGGTTGAAGGTGAAGGAAAGGAAGGAAGGTTGGGTGGAAGCATGTTAGTCTGCAGTACAAAGTTTTAAGAGGGTTTGACTAGACCTCGGGGAAGTGTTCTAGCCAAAGTAGCCTTATTAGAGGTGTCCCATGTCTTCTAGGTGCAAGCCTGCTTAGTATCTTGGCCATGCTCTGTCACTGGCTGGGAATATCCTGTGGAAAGTATAGTCTCAGATGAAAGTAGGGATGAAGTTTAGAGTGTGGTAGCTGGGCTTTTCAATTACTGTATGTTATATGGTGGGAGACATAACAGGTACATTTCCATGGTTCCCACGAAGACCATGTCTTTAAGATTCTTAGAATTTGTCCAGGTCAGAGGTTCTACTGGTACCACCTTAATTCTTGTAAAGGTCCTAACAGAAGATGCTATACCCTTGATATGGTCCTAATCCTGAGCTTCCCCATGCTGTATTGGCAGCTTCCTATATTTGGCCTGTGCTGTAATTTTATTTGGTCTGGGTTATGTTTTAATTTGGGAAATTTCACTAGGAAGAGTCTAGAATATAAAGTTGTTTTATTTATGTTCCTTCTAAATTCTGAGTGCAAATTAATCAGTAATTTTCAAAGTTTGTCTCTTTTTTATAGGATCTTTTGATATACAAGGAAAGAAGTCAACCCATGTTTTCAACATTCTTCCCAAGTTCATGAGATACATTTTCATTAGATATATTTTCTGTCTTCCAAATTACTGTTACCGAGCAAAGGCTCACTGGCCCACACACAAAGAAACCAATACTATGGCACAAACTTTTGAGAAAACAAAGAGCTTTTATTTGGGAATTCAACTGGCAAGGAAACAGGAGGCAAGGCTCAAATCTGTCTCCCCCATCCATGGTTTGTGGCAGGTTTCAAGGGGTTCCAGCACCAGAACTTCTTGGACAATGGACCCTTCACTTCTGATAGTGCTCATATGTTCTGGTTCCAGTGATGTCCTTGTATTTGATGCTGTGAGGAAAGGAGCAGTTAAGGGGTCTCAAGTATTTTCTGTAATGGGGTAAAATTTAATTCTGAGTCTTCTTGGAAATAGGATCGGACCAGTTTGAGCCTGTTCTGTGATTGCAGTACTGCAGGATGCAGTTTAACCAAATATTTCACCACTATATTACAAGTTGCCATTTTTTTAGCCTTCACCCACTGTTTAGTTTTAAAGCCCAATGCCATAAATTTAAGCTTTCATTATAGCAGAACCCCATTTCTATGCTGCTAGTATCAATTTTATGTCACTAAATTAATGCTTTAGTAATTGTACATAAGAAACAAGCAGAAAATCTTATACAAAGGTAGGGATTCGTTTAGCTATGCCTTGCTGGGTTAGCTTATATACACTGGACACAGTTGGGACAGCCCTGCTTCAGCCCTGCAGGTTAGCTTGGTAGATTCTTTCCAAGGTGATGGCAGAAGCACAGGAGAACAAGTTCAATTTCATAAGTGTTTCTTGGCCCTTTGGGCTACTGCATTTGTTTACATTCCACTGATCAATACAAGTAACATGGCTGTGACATAAACTGAGGGGTAAGGAGACAGAGACAAAAAGGGAATAAATATTTCCTAGTGATAATCACTTTGATCATTCTTATCATCTTTATTGTAAACTATGTTTTCGTTTTCCTGTTATAGGTCAATTTGCTTTCAAATATTTTTGAAGTAAAAGAAATTAAAATTTTCCTGAGACTAGAAGGATAATTTTTATAAATACTTGTGGGGCTACTTTCACCAGCTTTTCAAGTCTCTATGAATAGTCTAAGGTTGTAGAGCAGGGGTCCCCAACCCTTGGGCCATGGACTGGTACTGGTCAGTGGCCTCTTAAGAACTGGGCCACACAGCAGGAGGTGAGCGGTGGGTGAGCCAGAGAAGCTTCATCTGTATTTTTAACTGCTCCCCAATGCTAGCATCACTTCCTCAGTTCCATCTCAGATTATCAAGCATTAGATTCTCATAGGAACACCAGTCCCTGTTGCCAAGAAGGTGGTAGACCTCTGTTGTAGAGAAATGAATGACCTGCACATAGCATGCCCAGAGAAAAACAGGTTCTTTGTTGAAGTTCTACCCATGTTCCCTTTGTACCTTAGGACTCCAGGGAAGCCCTTGAAAATTCTAGAACTCTTCCCAGACACTAACCCCAGGAGCAGATAGACAAGGGCTTCCTTTCTGGTACGCTACTGCTTTTTTGTTCAAGTTATTATTTGTTGACCACTGATTCTGTGTCAAGTGCTGTGTTAAGTGTTTTAAATGTACTATGTCATGCACTCATCATCACAATGCACTGAGGTTGGCATTATTATTACTCTTATCATAATCTCTCTGGATGCATAAGTGATTTGCCCCAGATCTCACAGCAAAGTAAAAGATTTGAACTTGGGCCTCTCTGATTCTAAGGACAGTACTTCTATTATTATGAACATTGCCTTTTGATTTGAATCCTGCCTCTATCTCCTATTTCATCAGAGCAGGGACATCTCAAGTGGCCCAGAGGCCCTTAAGATCCCAATGAAATAGAAACTGCTAACTCAAGAGAATTTGACTGTAGACCACTATCTGTGGAGAAAATGGTGTTTGGTGGGATGTTTTGCTATAGCTTGTTGAGGACTGGTTGCTAAGCTTGTCAAGAGTATGCAGCCCATGACTCTGGTCTGTGCTGAGGAAGCACTAGTGTCAATGGAAAGGAAGAGAGTCGCTCCCCACTCGATGTGCCTTTCCTCTTTTACTAACAGCAAAAGCTGCTTTAGGACACTGCACTGTAGGGTGGGGCAGTGGGGTCACAGGAGGAGAGGTGGTGAAGAATTTCTTTTCCAGTTAACAAAAGGCCAAGGGACTCCCTTTTGAAAGTTTTGTTTGGGATTTTGGGCACTTTATATAGAGTAACCCAAGCAGACCTGACCCCACCCACCTTTGACCAACCACCTTGCTCTGGCAATTTGCTCTAAGCTGTCTTTCTCTTTTCTTTCCATGATCCTTGCTGTACTTTGCTCTGTCACAAGCCCAACTGAGCATCTCTGGCTGGGCTCCTTGTCTTGGCAGAAAAATTTCTAGTTTCATCTCTGAGGGATTTGTCCTCATTTCAGGGTTGGAAGCTTCTCACCTTTAAATTACCCAGTTTCTTGAGAAGAATGAAATAATAGTTCTGAAAGTACTGCTACAGAAAAAAAGTGAAATAAAAGAATGAAAAAAAAAAAAAAACCCAAAGCATTATTCTCCCTTACCCGCCATGCCTAGTGGGCATTTAGTAGTAAAGAGAGCTGTATTGGTCAGAAGAAGTAGAGGTGTTTGGGAGAAAGGTGGCAGGAAGGGAAACTCCTATTGTAGAATTGGCCCTTCCTTTTGAGACAGATTAATTAGCGATATGGGGAATATGAACTTAAGATATCAGAGAGAGGATAGTAACAGCAAGTTAATAGTCTTGAAACTTTGTATCATGGATACTCAGGTATAGAAGAATGGCGAAGGTTACAAGTTCACCTAAACCAACCCTCCCCTGCTCCCAACTTTTTTCTCTATCTGATGCTTCATTCTCTGTGGCAACTCAACTTGTCTTCTGCCCTTTGATTGAACAAATCCAGTCATGGTAAACTCACTCTGTTCTCCTTGAGTACTTCTGTCAAAATGTTTTTCCTTGACTGTTTTACCCTCAAGACAATTCCTGTTCCACTATGCTCCAAAATAAGAGGTAAAGAATTGTGATGAGTATATGGGAAATAAGGAAGAAAGAATTTATAGCATTCCCTGTGCAGATGAAAGAGCAGGAGGCAGATGAGGGTGGTAAGCGACCATGGAGGCAATGCCCAGTAGTCCACAATCAGTTAGATATGCTCTGAGTTTCCTGGACTGATGAATGAGACACATTCATCCCCAGCAAGAGGTTGAATTTCCCCGTATGAGGGTTTACAAGGCCTTGGGTCTAGAACACAGTTATTCCCAATGCTCAGAAAGTCAGAAAATAAAGGAGTAGGAGGGAAACAAAAGAGAGACAGAGGGGAGAAAAAGGGAGAGATAATAAGAGGAGAGGGGGAGAAAGAGAGAAAAAAAAAAGTGTGTGGGGGAGAGAGAGAGAGAGAGAGAGAGAGAGAGAGAGACATAAAAATGTGAAGAGACACTGAGAGAGTATACTAAAGGGTGTGGTAGTGGGTACAGATAGAAAGGGACAAAAATGTAAAGAGTTAAAAAGATAGTAGAGGACAAAGAAAAAGAAAGGAAATGACTCAGGAAGTCTATCATAGTGTGTAATGGCGCCAGGTCTCCAGCGGTAAGTTTTACATTGCTGCTTCTTCTGGTCAACCTGAGTCATTTCTGAACAGGGGTCCCCAGGCTAAGGAATGCAGAGCAGAGAGAGGCGGGGACTACACAAGGAGGGCTATGAAAGTTTATGATCTGTACTGACATAACCTTGAGGTAAAGACCTGAATGTCCGGGTGCCTGACAACTCCAGGAAGATGGGTGCTGGGTGGTTAGGTTTGGGTAGAACTGCTGAGCAGGATTGTTTGGCAATTAACCCAGTCTTGGTGCCTGTCACCATGCTGGCCTGCCTTTGACTTCAGAGAGGACAGGTGCCTTCCCAGCTAGAGTCCTGCAGCTGCCATTCATTCAATTCTAAAGCCAGGCAGTGGGTTGGTCCCATGGTGACATGAGATGGAATGGGAGGAGCATAGGGTGCACATGTGCAGTTGACTCCCCGTGCTCACCATATCTGGATCCACTTATGAGACAAGAGGAGAGAAATTCCAGGCTTGCCTCCCAAGCTAGCCTAGGGTTGGGGCATGTGAGTTACAGAACAGGGACTTCATTAGCTGGGAAGTGGGCACTGTTTTTAGTTTGTTTTTAAATTTTCACTAATGAAAGCTTGTTTGCAAAACCCTTTTCTAAGCTGTGAAAAACTGCTTATTATTACCCTTATCACCACCACAAGCCAATGAGGAACGTAGTCCCTATTTTAAAGAAGAGAAGACAAGTGTGAAAATGGCTCAGAGGGTTACAGGGAGAGACTCCACTGTGCTATACTAGCAGCTACTCTCTTGAAGGCTTAGTACAGGTTAGTCCTGGGTCTTTTGGAGTGTCAGGACTTGTATTTTCACTTGTTTTAGGGGTCTGCCCACATTACCTGTAGAGTAGCATGGGGTAAAGGAAGAAAAACATTCACTCTTTCTTTTTTCCTCTTTAAAGTAAAGCTACCAGCTGCTCAACTCATGTTCATGCTAAAACATTTTAATCCTGCTGGGGCTTATAGACCTAGGAAAGTATAGCTGGGTCCATCAAAAAAATCAGAAATGGTTTTCACCTCATGAGAAACCCTGGAGCAAGGGTAGAAACAACTGGATATTAATAGCGTTCTTCAGGGTGCTGTGGAGGGAATCTTGACATCATCCTGGACCCTCTCTTGATCAGCATGGTCAGGCTCAATCAGAACCAAGAAACCTGGATTGTTAGGATCCAGATTTAACCCTGTAAGTCTTTATTTTGTGCAAGGGCTGTAAAGTTTGTTGTAAGAGGGAGAGACTGAGCAAAGTAGATCAGTTGCATAGTCTGAGAGATAGGAGAAGCCTATCACATACAGAATCACTGTATTCAGAAGTACATGTGAGCAGCAAAAAAGGAATAGGCAAGGTGCTGTGCAGGATCAGAGGAGGGAAGTGTCACATTGGGCTAGAGAGTGAGAAATCAAGAAGAGTTTTATAAAAAAGGTAACAAGGTGCCATTATGGATACATATGGAGCTTCACAGTTTATAAGAACTCTGTATACACAGTATTATGGCAGCAGATGTTGGTGAGGTGAGGAAACGCGCAGCAGCCTACTGCTTGGAGTCAGAGGATAAATGGACATAAGTTATTTGGGAAACAATTTGATACTCAGAAGTCAAAATTTTAGGAAGTTATGCTGCAAACATGCTTATGCATACTGACCAATGTGCATCAACAAGAGAGCCACTGTAACAATCAGGAGACCGAAAATAACTCAAATGTTCATCACTAGGGATCAGATTATGAGCTATAGGACATCCAACCAATGGAACCCAGTACAGCCACGAAAAAAACAAGGTAGCTCTGTGTGTGTTGTTATTAAAACAACCAATGAAAGACAACGTTAAGTAAAACACAACAGAAGACAAGAATGATATTTATAATATACTCTAATTCTGTGTAACAATTGAGCATGTGTGAACAGAAAGTTTCTAGGATACACAAAAAAAAAACTGTTAACAGTGGTTACTTCTGGGGAAGTAGGTAGAGGGTCTATAGTGGGTGATGAATGGTTAAAACACTTTCAATAGTTGCAAAATGAATTATATAGCTAGAAGAGTAAATAGAGCATATGTGTTATCTGAAAAGTAATGATAATGTATGGCAGACTTAATATATATTGTATAACAAATTCTTGTGTTTTGAATTTTTTACCATTTGCATACAGTGATATGTTACTTTTCCTATTTAAAATAACCTCTGTGAGCCAGACAAGAGTATTCCTTCTTATTCCATTTTCTAAGAGAGCAGGTGCAGAGTGCTTAATGGGAAGGCCTGGAGTGTGATCGAGAGAGCAAGGATCATGGCTGCACTGAAGACAGAGTGAAGGCCCCAGGAGAAGGAGCAGGAGAGGAAGGAAAGAAGCCAGTCTCCATGCAGAGTTTGTTAGTTTTGGAGAACTTGTTAAATGCTTTGGGTAGTAACATGATCAAAGTCTTAGAAAGAGGAGTTAAAAGTGGTGGTCGGCAAGTCCACCAGCCAACCAGAGTAGTATGGGTGAAGGATCACAATGAGATAAGAATTTGCTGACTGCCCAGACTTCACTGGGCACTGACAGTGACCATGCTGACCACACTGTTTCTGTTAATCCTCACAATTTTGCCACGTAGGTTTTCTATCCCTATTTTACGAGTGAGGAGACTGACTCTCAGAGACAGCAGGTAACTTTCTAAAGGCCACACAGTTGTTAAACAGCAAATGTGGAGTTTGACTCTTTCTTGGCCTGGTTTTGAAGCCTGTGCATGGCTCTGCACATTCCCCTCTGTGCTCATTTTGTCTGACAACTGCTAGCTGTCAGAAGAACTTCCCTGCATTTTACTCTGAGAGGTGGTATTTCTTTTGTCTTCCTGTGATAGTTGCCGTGCCACTAAGATAAATGTGGAGTGAATGCCAAAGTAAATAAGTGTGACATGGGCGGCACCCAGCCTTCTCTTGGCCCCTTTGCTTGCTCTCCATCAATCATGGAGGCTCTCCTGTGCATGAGAAAAGTGCAGATTAGTGCAGCAGTTTTGAGAGTGGAAGCTTTTCCTGGCACAGCCCCTGCAGTTGTGCGGGCTTGGGAATGAGACCCCTGGGCCCTTGCTTTGCTTCTCTCAAACATTGTGGTCCTCAGAGTGGTGTCAGACAGATCTCTATACTCATGCCCAAGCTTTGCTATCTATGTACAGCATGCAGCTTCCAAGGAAAGGAAGGCATTAATGCCCTTGTTCCCACTCCTGCCCTATGAATCACACATTTTATTTTTCAGTCTTATACCTCCTACTGGCAAGCACCATTTCTTGGTGGCTTACACAGACTCCATAACAAGATTTGTCCAGGATCCTGCAAAAGAAAAGAAGTGGCAGAAGCTGTGGGATGGCCTGGGCTCTGGACCATGACCCCTGGGCCTTTCCCAATTTGTACAAAAGCATGAGGGATGCTAGCCATCTCCCGGAGTCTTTGCAAAAAACTGAAGAGCATGGCCATTTTTACAGTCTTGATCTGGTGTGTCCTGGCCGGGATGACAATTGGAATTGGTCAAAGGGCCTGATTTGTTATGGTGAACCCACAGGCCTGCAGTGTTGCCTTTCATTTCTGGGAGTTTGGTGGGAAGAACTAGTGTAATAATCCTGATCTTTATCTCTAGCCAACCCTCAAACATGCCTCTAGTCCCCCACAAAAGTAATTCTGCCTTGGACAGTAATGTGTGGGAAATACGCCAGTTTGAGCCTGCACTGTACATTCTTCTCTTTGACAGGACAGAGTTCAATGAATATTTCACCTTCATAATTTTGGCCACAGTCGAGGGTTTGTGAAGCTGTCTAAATTCAGTTTATCAGCAGGAATAAATGCCCCCAGACTTAAAAAGTGGGAAGCAGAACTTGGCTTCGTCAGGCTGATGATTTATGAAGGAGCAGCCAGCTGGGAATGGACAAGGCAGGAGGGGGAGGGAAGGAAGACAAGAGTCTATGGCACTGCCCACAGGATCCACTATGCCTGGATTCCCATAGCCCACTGGGCTTTGCTCTTCCACACTTTGGCAGCTTCTAAAACTCTGTTTCCTCCAGAAATCATCTCAGACTGAAGTCCATGTAGTATCCTCTCTCTCTACAATTACTACTTCAGGACCTTACATGGCCCAATCAAATCAATAGCTTTCTTGCTCGTTTATTTTGTTTTTTTTTGTTCTGTCTCTGTGGCATCTGGAAGGTCACCCCCCTACCCCTTCACCCCCACACTTCCCTGTAGGTAAACTCTTAAAGAATAAGCAGTATGTTTGAGACCATGAGACCAGAGTCAGACTGTCTGGGATGGCATCTCACCACTTAATAATTGTGTGATTTGGTGAGTTTGTTTGTGTGTGTATGTGTCTCAGTTTTCTCTTCTGTAATATGGGGACAATAACAATGGAAAAAAATGCACTATTTGGAGAATTAAATGGAATAATAACCTAGCTCAGTATCTAGCACATGGTTATTGTTCATTCTTTGGAGTCTCATCAGAATGAAGATGGTGATGGTGACTCAGTGATGATGATGATGATAAGATAAGCATGGCTTTATAGTCATTAAAAAAAATACTGTGAATAAAGAACTGTTTAAACTGAAAGACTTTTTGCAGATTTGTAACTTGAGTGTCTTTTGTTTTTGTATGGTTTCATGATAATGGGCTCCATAGCCTTTTCAGCTCCTTTCTGGGCTCAGTGCAGAGAAAAGAGCATGAGCTTTGGAGTCACACAGGCTTGGAAATGAACTGTGATCATGGATAGCTTAATCTCTTTAAGCATCAGTTTCCTTCTCCATAAAATCAAAATAATAACTTCTACTTTATATTACTATGAGATGGATGGAATTAGACAACTTATATAGCTTGCTGAATGTAGTAGAAAAATAATGAGCTTTCCAGATACTAGTTTCCAGATAGTAGTTTTCTTCCCCTACCCTTGTCTCATTAGGTTCTTAGCTTCATCTATCTAAATCCTCATTCTTGTTTAAGATCTCTTTGAGACCTATCTCCTCCACAACTCCTCCCCATATTAGTGGACAAATTCTCTGTTCTTAATAGACTTATAGCCCCGAGTCCCTGAGTTGGAGATTTCAGGTCTAATCGATCCTCCAGGATAGAATGTCTTTGCTCTGGTTTTTATAACTCCAAGGTTGATTTCCTTAGACTCATGGAATTTGTCCAAAAGACATAATGTGACGTGCTTCCCAGCTAGAATGAAGACTTTTTGAAGGTAGATTTCTGTCTCGCCCATATTCATGGATATTGCTCCTAGTACAAATAATGGACAGTGGACCTAACAAATAATGAAACTGACAAATAGCGGACCAAGTAAATGTTGAATAAATAAAGCTCTAGAGAGGTGGAAGAGACTCTACAATTCAGAGAAAATGCCCTAATTGTAGGCAGCCACCAGCAGCTCTGGGAGGAAGCTTTTACTCAGAACCAGCCCTGATTTATGTCAGATGAGCTTAGGCCTCCAGAGTATAGCTCTGAAAACAAGGGGAACAAAACAAAGGTTTTCGGATTAGCCTCCTCTGTTTGGATTGGCAGGTGGTTTCCAGTTGGAATTAGTGCCTTAGATGTGACTATCAGAGTTGTTCCATATGAGAAGAAGGCTGGTGGCTTAGCCTCCAACTTTGATGTAGAGTATATGGGCTTGGGTGTGCAACTTCAAGAGAGGAGGGGAGAAGGACATAGGAGGATTGGCTGAGTTTGGAACTTCCCAGGTTCTTCTCAGGTTATTCCTGTTGGCCAGGCATTCTAACTTGCCCCAGTGTAGTCAGGAATCAGGAAGAGTTGGTTCTAACCTGGGCTCTGTTACTAGCTAGCTTTGTGACCTTTAGTAAGTCATTTTACTTCTCTGGGCTTCAGTTTCTCCATGCATAAAATATCAGGGTAAATTAGATGATCTTTTAAAATTTAAAATTTAAAATTTCTTGTTAGTTTGCAGCATTTCTTATATCTTAGCCAGGAAGCACTGACATTTTTGATGTGTGTAGAGGAGTTAAAGAATAGAGAGGGGATATTGAGAAATAGGGATATAAAATGCATCTTGAAAGGGAACTCAAGTCTCCTTTTTCCCCAGTCCTTTGCACTAATGACTATTTCCTTCTCCATTTTTGTCTGTTCTCTACCTGTCCCCAAAGATGATCCTTATGGAAAATGACTACATGTTATGGTGGATGCCTAAGACATCCTTAATCTGTGAGCTGGGGTTTCTCTCATGTGCATGGGGAGGCTGAAGGCACCTCCCCTCCTTGCAGGCAGTGAGGACTGAGTGAAGTGGAGTATGTTCTGTACTTTGGAAACTGTCAGACACCACATAAATGTAAGGAATTGTGATTATGACATTAAGCTGGCTCAACAGGAAAAATGTTAGTAAACAGCACTCTATCCGGTGGTCCCTTTCTTTCTTGAAGATGTTTCAATGTAAAAGACACTTCTACTGCTGTCTGTCAATTGACTGCCCTGTTTGGTTTTCCCCGCATTTTTGAAACAGAAATGCGCTGTCCGAGTCTTCATTTCTTTGCATACCTTTCCATTAGAGCAGAAAAAGTATTTTCCATATGATTTGGCTTATCCTGCTTAAAATGTACAGCAGCATCTTTAGGTCCTAGAATGAGAAGAGTTTTCTCATTTTCCTTTCTAATCTCTGTAACAGAGAGATCCAAGAAGCTGGAAAAAATGCCAGAAAATGGTGGTCAGGACAGTGTTCTCTTTTGTGACTAGGTCAGAGTTAGAGTTTCAGAGGAAAGGGGCACAGGTTTCTGGAATGTGTTTTCACCAAATATTAGTTGAGAGTTTAAAGGGACATCAGATGACATGTATTCCAGCCTCCTTCTTAGGCCTGAGACTTAATGCCTTGAATAAAGTTGCTCAGCTGGTTTAGGAGCGGGGAGGCGGGGGCTTAGAACCCAGTCTCCAGTCTCAGTTCTTGTGCTCTTTCTTTAGGGTATCACATGGATCCTTTTATTTTTCCTCCCTCCTCTCATTTTCTATCACTCCTCACTCCTACTGTCATCTCCGTCCTTTTACATCCATTTTCTGAGCCCATTTGATGCAACTCACAGAATGGAAAAGTTTTTTGAGTTTCTGGGGTGGGTAGGTTTGGTTGTGTTGGGGGACCTCCTCACAGAAGCTTGGGTCTGTTTTCAGGATGTCAGATCACTAGGAGCATCCAGAGTACCAGTGCACTGCATTGGCCTCTGTTAAGAGATCCCACCCACAAGCCACATGGTTAAGGGATTAGAGATACTACCTGTGAACTGGGTTTCTATGGTGGCAGGTGCCCACTGTTTCATTCTCCCTCGACATGAAAGGAGGGCAATTGTGTGTCGAACACACACGACAGAAGTAAGATTCAAGATCTTTCCTGCACCCAAGCTTTCTCACTCCTGCTGTCTTATTTCCCTGGGGGCATTCCAAAGCCACAGGGATAGGCCACACAGCTACTTGACAGCCATCTTCAAAATCACCCAGATAGTGATGGCCTGGGTTCAAGTGCCCATTTCAGCCTAACACCATGTTGGCTTGTTTAGGGAAACTCACCATAGGTAGATGTCACCCTCTGGCAACAGCTGACTGTATTTATTCAGATGAGAATAATTTTCTCTTCCTTGCACTTTTAACAAGTTCAGACTTCCCCCGCCCCCCGCCCCACTGCCAAAAACAATAAAAGGCAGAAGGAGGAGGTAGAGGGTGGGGAAGACTATCTGCTGTAATTGAGCTGTCAGTTGAGCCCTGGGTTTCCTGGATCTGGGGTGTCTCATGACCCAAATCAGCCAGTTTGCAGCTGATGGGGAAGGGAGCTGTTTTTCTTTCTAATCACTCTTAGAGATAACTGTGCTTAGTACATGTGGGAGAGTCGTCTGTAGAAGAAGCTTCTGACCATCCTCAGCACTGCTGTCCTTTCTTCTGGGCTGAGCTGGAGACTGCTCATAGGAAACTGATCTGTCACTTAGGGACAAGGGAGGGGAGCATCAGTAGGGCCTCAATGCTGCATCTGTGATGTGCCAAGATAAACAAACCAGGATCCAGCATCCAGGAGCATCCCAAATCTTAGAGCAGTTCAGCCCTTACCTAAACACATCTCCCTGTTGTTTTGTTAGCTTTTCACTTTCATACAATGACTACCTTTGAGCATGATTATGGGTTCATAGTCCCTATGAAGCAGAATTCTAGAGTGTCATGTCCTTGGCCTTCTGTGGTCTAGGATTTCATGTGAAATGACAAGAACATGTTGGGCATGCTGATTAGACCTGGCCACTCTTTAGTGTTGAGGCCACACTGAGCACGAGTCTAGAAAGCTGGACTCATTCCATCCTGGGACATGGATGACTTGGAATCCTGTCAGGTGGGGTAGGTAGAAGGAAAGTGCAGTAAGATTGTTCTTTCAAATGCAGAGGTAGCACGGAAGCCAGTGTCACTATCATTTGAAAACAATTTCTTCTTTTCGGCTTGGTATTCAAGGTACTTCAATATGCCTCACACACACCTTCCCAACTCCATATTATTCTCCTTATCCTGTTCTCAGTCTTTACCCAGATTCACCATTCCATGAACATTTCTGGCACATTAGGATGCTTTTGCTCTTGCTGCCCTGCCTCCACATCCTTTCCTCATGTCCAAACCACAATCATAAATTGAGAGCTCAATTACACCCTACTTCTCCCCTAATTTCTTTGCACACCTCTCTAAGGCTGCACCTGTTTCCTCTTGACTTTCTTTATCCCTCCCTTGTAATACCAAGGGCAGTCTGTCTTATGTCAGTTGCTCACCAACGGTTCTATCTCTGTCACTGGACTGAACTCCCTGAAGGAAAGATTTTTTGTTTTCTCTTTGCTGTGTCTCCATATGACTTAGCACAGGGAATAAGTATGAAATAATTGTCTATAAGGATGAGTCTTCATGAGGCATCTATCAATACATATCTGCATATGTATTCTGAAAATGGAGTTCTGGCTTTTGGTAGTCTTGAACAGATGGCTCCCATGAGGAAAATAAAGAAGTGAAAAGGCCACAGGGCTCCAAGTCATAGTTATAAACACCAAATTTCAGAGCCTGAAATGGTGTTAAAGATAACCCAAGCCAATCTCTTATTTTATAGATGAAGAAACTCATGTTTCTTCAGTAAGAGGTGACTTATGGGCAGTCATACAAGCAGTTAATGGCAGAGTGAGACATCCTCACTCTGGTCTGATGATCCTTATACCTATTGTGTGGTGTTTGGAGAAGGCTTTCTACCAATGCTCCTGGAGTTTTCAGTGACAGTTCTGGATTTCCCCCATTTCATACCTGGGAAGTCTGCTCTAGACCCTTCTATGCTAAACCCTAGAGGGGTACCACTTAAATTCAAAACATCACTTGCTATGGAACCCCAAATTTTTAGGCACCCTTTCATCAGCACTTCCGGATTCCTAGCTCTGCCTCCTGGGGGATGACCTCACAATGAATTTTAGATCATAGTTGATGGAAAAAAAAGAAAATTGAGACAAAATTAAAAATAAATGAGAATAGCATGCAAAAGTATTGGGAGGGCAGATCTAGGAGCTGGAGCCTTGGGTTCTAAAAAGGGAAAGATGTTCTTCTCGTGAGAAAATCATCTTCAGACTTCAATGTGAGGGTTAGGGACTTCTACATCCTCACATTTTCTCCACTAAGAAAAGGAAAATATTCTGAACTAGAACTTTCTTGAGATGTTAGGCTATATAATTGGGCTCAAACTTGTGGCTGATGAATTGAGGAATCTCAGTACAACCAAAAAGTCCTCTCAGAACATCTTTAGCAACTGATTCAGAAATCAATTTGGGTAAAGAGGGGAAGTGCAAATATCTCCCTCCTCTTCCTAACTCCCCTACTGACATCAGCTTCCCAAGCTCTGAGAATAAGTTATTTATAACTACCTCTTCCTTGTCCAGGGCTCTTTGGAGAAAATAACACAAAGAGGTTCAGAATAAGTGCAGCTTAGCCAGGCAGGTGTCCTATCTGGGGATATTCAAACATAGCCTGGATTGAGGCACCCTCGATCCAAGTTGGTCTGGGCTAGCCCAGGTTTTCCACTCATCTGTTGTAAGGCAATAGGGGGAAGCAGGAGGCCTGGTGGCTTTCAAAAGAGCTGCCCTAGCCTCAGCTTTCTCCCTTTCCCTGAAAAAATCTTGTTATATTATTTGACCTGAGAGAATGTCCTTTTAAGAGATTGTGAAACCCAAAGAAAGTTCTTTGTCTGCAAACCTTCTTTGAGCACCTCCTAGAAACAGAGATCAGAGCTGGCCAGAGGGAGTATGGCCAAGGGTCCAATGGCAATCTTTCTTGAGTACCAGATGTGAGCTGTGGCTTCCAATAGAGGCCAAGAGGTTTGGATTTGCCATGTCCCCACATGGCTTTTGACTGCAGAGCTCAGGGACTGTGCAGCTCATAATTACACTGCCAGGAGGGACTTTCTTCCACAATCTGCCTGGCTCAGGACTTGATGGCCCCCTCCAAGAAACTGCAGCCTGTGGACTGCAGGAATGGTTAGATGTTGTGGTGTGGGTACTGTTTAATCAGAACCATCACTTGCACAAAGAGTTTTCAAAATTTCTCTGCTGTGCAAGTCTACCTTGAATTTTGTCTTGATCCTGGCCATATTTTCTTAGAGTCACCAGCATTTATTTCCCATCTCTTTTGGGCCTACTAGGTATTTATGGTGGGACAGGATTTCCAGGATACTTGAAATTCAGAGGTCAGTAAAAGGAATGGAAAAGGAGGTTCTAAACCTTTTGTTACTTTGTATGGTCAGGCAGACGTTAAAGAAATTATTATGTCCTAATTTTTCCAATTGCTATGCTACACAAACTCTCCTCTTAATAACTTTTTTTTTGAGTATGTGTATTTACTTCGGGCCCTGGATCCTTTGCCTGGGTTTCTTTAGATTGGCTCTGAAAACCAGAGTACAGGGAAATTAGTGATATTATTTTTCAAAGCCTGTTACAGACAAGAGCATGTTTTCTGACCTCACAGAAAGTTGAGAGATCCTCCCTTGCTATTTCTTGAATCCTCTTCTGTTACTTGAGGGGAATGAGACTGTCTGCCTTCTCTAAGATCTCTATATATCCAGAAAAAGAAACAAGTGAGCTGGATTTCCATAGAGCTTCAAAAGGTCAAACTGGGAATAAGAACTTAGCTGGATCTGAAGCTGGCATAGGTATAACTGTTAGACTTTGAGAACCAGGCTAGTTGGAGCCCCTTGAGATATCCTTGAGGGTGCTTTGGTCCCAAATTCCATTTTTTGCCTCATCTTGGAACATCTGGCTTGGCAGTCAAGAACAATTTTCCTTCCTTTTTGTCCTTCTCCACCCAACTTTAATCCTTATCTCTTCTCTACTGATTTCTCCAGGTTTTCCATTTTAAAAGCAAGGACCTATTAAGAATGAGAAAACAAAACTTTTGTTTGTTGTAACGTGTGCTTGCAGAAATAGAGCTCAACTACTACTTATGACTTCAAAATTAGAATCTCCAAGAAAGCCTCTGGAGTGAGCTCTAGAGGGTGGGGTGACCTGCAGTGGCCTGGGTGGTTGCTTTGCCCCATCATGGGACTATGTGTTCCTTGGGTACTTGGACCACCTCTTCCTCTGTGTCCCATCTGCCTAATATGCAGCTGAGTAGCTCCCAGAAGATGCAGAGGAAGATTTGACTTTTAACTGACCCAGAGATCAGCCACCACTGCTAACTTCCAAGAGATTTAGGGATCTGATGTAGCCCAGAGGTTAAGAGTAAATGCTGTGTAGCCAGATCCATCTCCTTAGCCATGTGACCTTGGGCCAGTAAATGTCTCCAAGGTTCTAAGTCCTCATATGTAAGTGGGGGATAATAATATCTGCCTTATAAGGTTGCCATAATGATTAAATAATGGAGGATATACTTAGCAAAGGTGTGGACCATACTATGTTCTCAATATGCAAGAGCTATTAGCAAATAGAAATTTACCTGTAGCCATACTCCTTTCTTGGTGTGCACAAACATCTGTAAATGTAATAAGTAATTGCTGGCTTGCTTGTCTATGTTACCTTTCAAGTAGGCTGTAGATTTCTTGTTCTATTCAGTGCATTTCCAGTTTTTAGTCCAATGCCTGGAACCTAGGAGATTTTCTTCAAATGATTGTTGAATGAATTAACAGGTGGGAAGGAAAGCAACTCATTGGGTAGATGTCTAACTGCTTCTTTGGAGAAGATAATATGAATATGTCCTCTGAGGCCTTCAGACAGTACCATGTTCAGTC
Organism: Cynopterus sphinx; assembly: GCA_030015415.1. Classification (NCBI taxonomy): domain Eukaryota; kingdom Metazoa; phylum Chordata; class Mammalia; order Chiroptera; family Pteropodidae; genus Cynopterus; species Cynopterus sphinx. Next base: position 33,020,846 of record CM057390.1, on the reverse strand, counting down.
ACTTTGCTGAGGAAGAGTCTAAATTTTTCAGGCATTGAAGAAATTGCTGAGGTTGAGAATTCACCTGAAAATGGAGATATTGGGTGGCCTGGCCATTTCTCTTCTGCTTTTAACCCATGAGGGTCTTATCACTCCAGTGAAGAACATCGAGGCTACTCATTTTGCACAAATCTCAAGGTTACCAAGCACATTAAAGTCAACGGTGGAGTCATGCACTGCATGGCCTAGATGGCCATATGTGGCAGCCCTGGACATTCCTAATGTGGAGAACAACCTAGCTTCCTTGACCCTAGAACTCACATTAGCCTTTCAAAGGATGATTTATTTTCAAATGACCTGAAAAAAGTGAAGGTGGTAGAAAGACTAAAGGTAATTAATATTTCCTTTGGAGAAAGGACTGCAGGAGTGTAAGGCAATTGTTAAGCTCCCAGTGGTATGCTGGTGCCGGCTCACACTAGATCATAAGACTTGACTGAGCCTATCTCTTTTCAGCTTTATGGTCAAAGTATTTACACCATGAAAAATGGCATATTCTACAAACCCAGGCTCCACTCCTCCTCCTGCTAGAGGAGGTTGTTAAATATTTATAGCGTACCACTGATTTCGGCTGAAGGACTAAGGAGTACATAAATAATGAGAGGGAGGATGATGAGAAAGAGGGTATAAAGAAATCCTGGGGATGTGTCTGGGGACTACGCAAACATCACTGGAGAAGTGGAATTTTGCTTGCTGAATGCAGTTTGAAAGTGTTCACAGGCCCAAACTGGGGAGAATTGTTTTATTTTCAGTTTCAAGTGCTACAGCACAGGAATTTGGCAACAATTCTTTCTGGCGCCAGCCCTCATTTGACAGACAGGAGTTGCCTTGGAACTGAGGAAACTGCAGTTTCCCAAGAAGCAAAGTGGGTAAAGAAAGGGGTGAGAGGCCCTGTGCTATTGCAGTACCCAGACAGTTCACATCCCTGCACCAGCCCGCCCATGTTTGTTCTGCCTTCTGCCAAAGCCTTCAATCTTTTCCCCTTTAAGTGCTTGGAGCAAATTTCAATAAATAAGACCCATACAATAATTCAAATTTCACTTAGTAGTGTTTGGCACATTAAAAAAAAAAAAAAAAAAAAAAGAGAAGACCCTAACATGAACTGAGAGTTTAGGTGGGCTCTATACAAATTACACACATTTTCTCATTTAAGTCTGAGAACCCTATGAGTCAAGTACTGTTACCCTTCCCAATGAACTACAGAGACCCTGAGATACAGAGATGCATTCCTGGAAGTGACAGACCCATGATGCCAACACAGGTCTCACTGAGTCCACAGTCTCCATTTTTACTGGTTAAGCTAAATACCTGGTTGGGATTTGAACATATATCAAGGAGAAAAAAGAGGAAGATACAGTGTGATTTGTCCAAGCTCTACAGTCTCTAATGGTCCTGGATGTGAGGCTTTGTTTTATTTTCACAGGCTTTGACATACTCTGGCATGTTTGGGTGACACTATAACACCCCATTCTGCTCCTTCAGGTTTTAAAGAACATTCATTGATTCAGTGGTCCAGAAACCAGGCTTCTTCTGACTCTCCCCTTCCATTTGTTCATCCAGGCACTGAAAAAGCCAGCTTATTCCTGGGAAAGATATATTGAATATTTACCAGTGTGTGTGTGGTATGGTGTGTGTGTGTGTGTGTGTGTGTGTGTGTGTGTGTGTGTGTGTGTGTGTGTGTAATAACAATGAGAAACCTAACTCCAAAGCCACATGTTTCACTTTGCTGCTTGTTAATTTTAACAAGGCAGCTGGTGGTTTGGGCTGAGAGCTTGCTTTTCTATTAACCACAGTTTTTCTTCCCCATGAATTTCCTGTTTGTAGTTTTGGAGGTAAAAAGCTTGAATCATTCCAACCTAAAAAGGCAGCTCTCAGAATCCTAGGTAAAGGGAGCCTAGCTCCAGGCCAATCTTCATCCTTAAAAAACAAAACAAAACAAAACAAAACAAAAAACCAACAACAACAACAAAAACCCAGCTTTTTATAGCACTTTGGTTATGGGCCAGGCCTCTGCTGGCAGAGACGAAGATGACCAGGAACCTGAGAAGCACCTGATCTAGTAGTGAGGATTTGACATTGCCAAAGTGTTTAAAAAACAAAACAAAACAAAAAAATAAAAACCCCCCAAATGTGCTAAGTATGCTTGAGTGGCATAGGGCTTTGGCTGGAACACAGATTCTGGATCTGCAGTTTTCATGGAGGAAGTCAGATTTGAATTGGTCTCAGGGGGTCAGGCAGATGTTTTTATTTGTTGTTTTATATATTTTTGTTTTTTACAAGTAGGGATGAGGGGAAGTGCATTCCAAGCAGGGAATAACTCTATGAGCAAAGGCCCAGAGGTGAGCAGTTTTGGAAACAGTGAATCTCCACTTTATTCTAGAAATATAACTGGTAAGTTGTGTTGAGGGTCTGGAGGTGGGTGTCATTAGGAGGCTGTGCAAGAGTACACATGAGAAGAGACTGAGTGCAGGAGACAATGCAGGGAGAGGCCAGGAGTAGCTGAAGGTGACTTTGAAGTTCTGAACCAGGGTGATTTTGACATTAATAGACAACAGAGATGAGAAACCAAGGAGGCAAGGGGAGGAGACTTTTCAACAGGCTGAGTTTGAGGTGTTGGGGAATCACTGAAGTGAAAAGATCCAACTGCCAGCTAAAAGTGCAGGTCAGATTAGAAAAAAACTCAGGGCTTAGGTACAAGTTTTGGATTTCTCTGAATAGAGGCGAAGTGGAAACTCTAAGAGGAGGACAACCTTGGAAAGCAACACGAAAGGGTAATTACAGAGAAAAATGGAATTAGGGAAGTTTAGGGCTCCTAATCCAGGGAGAGGACAGCCCAGAGGGTAGTCAGTGTGACAGGAACTGAAGACAGGTAAGGAAGGGTGAGAGGTTGGGAGAGACCATTGGACTTTACCATGGGAAGACACTGATGACATCCCCAGGGAGAGAAAATGCAGTTGCGTGGTGGCCTCCAAAGTCACGGCATGGAGGCACGGGTCTAACTTTCTAAGATACTGCCCATAATTTCTTCATTTATTAATTCATTCATTGTATATCTACTGAGCACCAACTCTGCTGCAGGTACTGAGCTAAGTAAACACTAGGGATGTAGCAAGGAACAAACAAGACAGAAACCCTTCTTTCACAGAGCTTGCATCTCAGTAAAGAAAATAGGTGTTAAACCCATAATTGCTAAGATGTTATTTAATTACATTGTGACATCTTTGTCTGGGGACCAGGTGGTACCACTGAAACTGAGACCAAGTAGGAGTTAATTAGGTAAAAGAGGATCGGGGAAGTTTGGGGAAAGGGAGGAGAAGGCCCTGAGATGAAAAGAGCTTGACAAGAGGGAGGAATTATAGGGAGATCCTTGGGACTTTTTCAATGAAAGGGAGAGGCTTGCTCATTTATTTATTTATTTATTTACTTACTTACTTACTTACTTACTTACTTACTTACTTACTTACTTACTTACTTATCTATCTATCTATCTATCTATCTATCTATCTATCTATCTATCATCTATTTATTTATTTATTTATTTATTTAATTTGTCAGTGAAGCCAAGACAGAGACATTAGAGGCTTGAGATAGAAAAGGTCTAAGTGAAGTTGTGGTTATAAGGGAGATTTGATATGAGAAGCTTTGCTGTTATTCTTAAAGGAGCAAACACAGATTGCCTATGGAGAAAGCCTTGTGGCAGGGAACTGATGGTGGCCTCTAGGACCTGAAGGCAGCCTCTGTATGATAGCCAGAGGAAAGTGGAGGCCCTCAACATTATGTCTGCAAGGAAGCAAACTCTGCCTTCAAGCTGAATAAATTTGGGATTATATTCTTCCCTAGCCAAGCCTCCTAATGAGATTGTAGCCCAGATAATGCCTTGATAAAAGCCTCATGAAATCCCAAGCTGTGTCCAAACCCCTGATACATGGAGATGGTGAGATAATAAAAGTGCATTGTTCTAGAAGGATAGGTTTGTGGTAATTCATTATACAGCAAGAGAAAACTAACACACTCAGTATATTTTTAAGCTTAAGTGTTGGAGGCCATGGAGATGGAGTAAAGGAGGATGTGAGAGCTAAATGTTGAAAATGTTGGAAAGGACATTGAGGCAGTCTTATTTTCATTCTAAAATATCTCCGAGCTTACATAAAATACATTTATATATTCCAGCTTTTACATCATTAAGGAAATGATTAGTTCCATTTCTTTTGAAGGCTTCACCCTCTTCTAGTGACCAGTGAATATTTTTCTGACAAAACTTGTTTTGGTTCCTAATACAGTTTTCTACACATAGAAAAATGACTCTCTCTGAAATGAAATCCATTATGTGTCTGACACCATCAACATTGTTTTATTCTTAACTAGACCCCAGCATTTATTTGAAACTATTATTAGTCCTCCACCAACTTCCCTTTCCACTTTACTCTTGGGAGCCATGTTCTTTTATTTGCTTTTTTCCCTCTCAGTTTTCTTCTTCCATTTTTTTCCTCCATGCAGTCTTCATCAAGTTACCAAGTTGTCCTGGTTTAGGTAAAGCCTCTTCTAAAACACATTTTCATCCATTCACCTTTTCTGCAGTTTTTTAAAGTAATCTTGGCTTTATACAGAAAATCAATTGATTGATATGTACTTTGTGTTTATGTGAAAGACATTTTGGTGAGTGTCTTGGAGGAAAGAAGAAACTTAGTTTCTGTCTACAAGGAGCTTGCAGAGTATTTGGGGAAAATGATATAGGTGCATAGGAAAGTTTCCCCTAAATCCCAAAACCAAACCAAACCAATACCAAAATCAAAACCAAAACCCTAGGGTTTGGTATATATATCTGTGAATACTGCTCTTAATGATTACTTCACTGATTTGATTTTTTCACTCTACTGTAAATTCTCTTTGAGGGCAGGAAGTTTCATCTTTATAGGTTCTACTTTGCTGTTAATATACTCAGTCATTAATCCAGAAAAATTTTTACTTAGTTTCTTCTATTAGTCAGGCACTGTGTTAAATGATATAACTAAGCTGGTCAAACTGTTATCATCAAACTGTTATAGGATTTCAGAAAACGAAGAAAGACCACTTTGGAGGAGTGAGTAGTTAAGGGGTGGGTAGATGCCAAGAATGTGCAGCATTTGGATATACTGATGAAGAGGAGTCACAGAAGCTTTTCAGGAAAGAGAAAATAGAATGAACAGGAGCATAGGGTGCTGGATTGTGTTAACACAGGTCTTGGAGTTGAGTGAGTAGAACAGTCTGGCGAAATTGAAAAGTTTATGCTTGTGTTGAGATGTTCTGGAAGATAAGATGGAGAAAGAATGGCTTTTGTGTTAGAGAAACTCCATGGCCACTCACTCACACTTGTTCCCATTGCCCACCTCTACCTGCTTTTAATAGTTTCTATTTCTTCCTGGCTCCTTCCATCATTTTTTCTCTGAAAGATTGAGGCTAGATTACTGCAGGCATATCCAATCACAAGTTATAATACAATGTTTGGGTACTGTACCTTGCTGTACATCTGGCTTACTTCTGCATAAACCTGCCTGCTTGCAAGTGAGTGTCCCTGGACTTTTGTGTTTATAGAGGCTCTTGACTGCTTTACATATTTACAACTCTCTGCTTCAGTTCTCACACAGAAGAGCCAAGTCATCCAGTATCTCTTAGCTAAAACTTCATAATATCATATAATGTCAGGGCTAAAAGGGATTATTAAGCTCATTTACTCAACCCCTTCACTGCACAGATGATGAAAATGAGACCCACAGAGGGTAGCTCTTTATCCAAGTCCACATTGCTGACTTGCTTATTCATCATTAACTTGCCTTTTTGTTCATTTAATAAACCACTTAAGAAATGCCTATAAAGGCCACATGCTGAATCAAATATGAATAAAACATGAGGAATAGATTTGAGGACCTAACATTTTAGTGGGACAGACTTAGATAATTACAACCATGGTTAGTGCTATAATAGTGATATGAACAAAGTGGGGAAGAAGGGGTTGAATTTATCTTGGGGAGTCAGGTAAGCCTTTGATATAGAGATATCTTTAGAATTGGGTCTTGAAAATTGAGGGAGGGATCACTGGGCAGAGATACGTTAAAGACATTACAGGCAAGGGGATAAAACAAGCCGAGATCATGGAAGTGAATGGAGAAGCTAGGCAATGATAGAATGTATTGTGAATTTAGAGTCCTTAGCCAGGAGAGGTGGGAGAAAGGGAGGGGTCAGACTGTGAAGGGTCAGGGATGTCCTGCTAAGTCAACATTGAGTTGTTGGAGATCTTTAATCAGAAAGTGACTTGATTTGATTTTTTCCTTTGGCACAATAACATCTATGATATAGTGGCAGATGACATGAAGTATGAAAGGCTGATTGTAGAGACACCAATTTAAGGATAGATACTTCAGATAAATCCTGATATAGTTGTAAATTAATCTGATGGTAGCATATTTGCAGAGGGTGGACCTAATTTGGAAGTATGTCTAAAGAGAATGGGCAGAAGTTAGTAACTAAATGAATCTCGAGGATGAAAAAGGAGAGGAAGATGACAGAAATTTTTAGCCTGATGGTCTGGTCATTAATGATGGAGGAATCTACTTAGATTAAGGAATGTAGAAGGGTTTGTGGATATGAGTGGGAAGCGAAGGAGGAGAGGGTGTTTTTAGTTGAGGGCCCTGGAGATTTGGGTCTTGACATTTAGATCTGGATGTTATCACATGAGAAGCAGATGTGACAGGGCTGTAACTTAAACTGAATTTTGCTGATTTCAGTTCTATACTCAACATCTACATGCTGCTTATCCATCCTCTCTCCATCTAGATTCCAGTTCTTACTCAGTCTGACTGGAGTGCAGGGAATTCACTAAATGGCCTCTCTCACTCCAGTCAAGGAGTCTTTGTTGCGTGTGTGTGTGTGTGTGTGTGTGTGTGTGTGTGTGTGTATGTGTTTTCAAGTCATTTTCCAAGACCAATGGCACCCCTGGACTCCTGGGAGAGCCTGTCAGTTAGAGCTTATTAATTTAATATTTATTTAATAAAAAGAACTGAATAATTTGGTTTTGTTTCCCTTTCTTTGTTTTTCTTTCTACCTCCCTCTCCTTCCTTGGGTTTTGCAGGGTGGGAAATGGGTCAGCAGCTTGGCCAAAACATTCTTTTTAATTCTTTAGCTGTTTTACAAGCCTGCCTGGTTTATGTAGCTAATCTCTCTTCTGCTTATCTCTAGAGGTGTGTGTGTGTGTGTGTGTGTGTGTGTGTGTGTGTGTGTGTGTGTGTGTGTGTGTTTGGGTTGTGGTGAGGGAGAGTGATGGCCATAGGCAGAGCCTCTGTTTAGTCAAGAATACTAAAAGCATAATAAAGTGTCTAGTGCTGGTCTGTGCTATGGCTGTTTATTCTTCATTGTGCTGGCATTTCTCTGGGTATATGTTTCTGTGCACATGCTCTTTGTACCATCTTATTTAGTCTAGGGAGCTTGATGGAGTGTATTGTCTTGAAGTTTTCTGTGAGTTTTGAAGACTATGGGAAGGTGTGGAGAGACATGATTATAGAGTTTGGCCATCGGTGGGCTTCCTTGTGTCCAAAGGAGTCACATTTTACCCAAAGACAGTAGCATGCTTAGAAATGAAAGTCATTTCTAGGCTTCCTTGGAAAGATACTGACCACTAAGGAATTTTCTGCTGACCCAAATCTCCAACTCCTTATTGTCTTTCTGGAAGGACTGTAACCAACTCTAAAATGCAAACTGCTTCTGTATTTCTTAGTCTGATGACATCTCTCTCAGGCCACCTATTAAGCTAAAAATTTTAATTGGAACTTTTTAAAAAAGCACTCAACCAAGGAGTGGTGGAAAGGTACAACAGCAGGGGAATGGGTGATTACAGAAAACATAAGTGATGATAGTGTCTCTATTACAGTAGACCTATTTCTCTAAGAAATGGAATACTCCATGATTCTGAAGATTCTCAAATGTTTTAGATTTTACTTTAAGAAAGTATGGGAAAAGAATAGTTTTTGATGCTTTTTATGTGCTAGGTCTTGTGTGAAAATTCATATACATCATCTCACACACTTGAAAAATCCTTAAAAAATAGGCATTAACTACTGCTACTACAATTATTATTTTTATTTACATTGCACAAAAGAAGAAACTGAGGGTCAGAGGATTAAATGATGTTTCCAAGATAGTTCTGCTAACAAGTACAGAGCTGAGCCTGGATTCCCTAGACTCTGCACTGTTGCACTGCGTGATATCTTCAGCATTTTCTCATACACTCACATCTCAGATTCCCCACCACAAAAATGTGAGGCAGGGCTAGATTTGATTATTCTCATTTGACAAATGGGGAAACTGTGGCTAAGAAAGTTTAAAGGACTTTGTCAGAGCCACAGAACTAATTAGAAGTAGAAGCAAACCCAAATCTTGAACTCCTGATGCTTAGTCCAGATGTTTCCCTACTACTCTAAGCTGCCCACTCTTTTTTGTCACTGCTGTCTGTGCCCAACATTATTCTTAGGTCTTATTTTTTAAAGAGTGGAAAATTTCTGTTTTAATCTCAATCTCAAAGTGTAACTTAAAGGCCCAGAGAAAACAAGTCAACTACAGTGCTACAAAATCTATCCCAGATAATAGGACAGTTATTGTATATAAAATGCTATTCTGATTAAAAACGTATTTATTGAGGATTAGCAAATCTTAATAGCTATAAATCTCCTTCATGGTCATTAAAATTTTAAAATATGTTTCCAATAGCAATGCAATTATTCATATAATAATTGCCTAAGTAAAATAGAATTAAATGCATATTTGGTGAGTATGGATTTCAATCTGTAACACATAGAGAACAAGCTTGAGATTGTGGGGTGGAATGACATGAACAATGGTCCATTTAAAAGAAGAGAGTGAGCAGGAGCATGAGGAAAAACTGCCCCACCCCAGCTGTGCCTCAGATGCTCCTGGACCTTGTTGACTTTTCATATGATGTTCATGCCAAGTACTTTCACTGCATTTCCAGATGCACCTATTTCCTGGGAGAGAGTAAAAGCAGGAGAAGCAAGGTGACAGGGCCAGGAGACAAGGCCATGGTGGTTAGACTTAAGTGGCTTGCTATCTTTTGCTCTGCCCCAGCCAACTCTTTGAATTGTTGCTGAAATGATATTGAGTAAGAGAAATTACATAATAATATCATTTTGCAGGAGCAAGGTTTAATAGCCACTGTAGAATTATTGGAATTTCAGTGATAGAGTTTTACTGTCACTATGATCTTAGGAGATATTATTTACCATACACTGAGATGAAATTGATAGTATAATAAGCTATCTGACAAATGGTGTTTTTTATACCAGATGTGACCAGATGAGTAAGACATGGTCTTACTCATATACTTTCATATGTCAGACCTAACATTATTTATTAATTCACTCATTAAACAAATATTTATTGAGTGCTAACTAATTCCCAGGAACTGGGTAAGCATTATAAGCAAATATATATAAAGGACAGAATGAGCCAAACCTAGCTGATGTGATTTCAAGATGTGGGGATAACCCTGGACTAAATTGTCTCATCTAATCCTTGTTTCCTTTGTTCAACAAGTATTTACTGGGTTACTTCTTAAATGCCAGAAATGAGTCTAGATGCTAGGTCTATGGCAGAGTAAAAACCAAATTCCTGCCATCGTGGAGCATACACATCCTTGATGCCTGAGATTAGTTTATAGAAGGATAAAATATTCCATTGCATAGTAAAAAATAACTCTTGAATATGTATCCATATTGGAAAGAAAAAGGTGAAAATATTTGTTTGTGTTTGGCATGATCTTGTATACAGATAATTCTAAAGTATGAACACACACACACACACACACTCAAAAACAATTAGAAATCATAAATGATTTCAGCAAGGATTCAGGATACAAGATCAAAAAACAGAAATTTATTATATTTATGTATACTAGCAATGAATCTTCCAAAAATGAAATTAAGAAAAAAATTTATTTACAGAAGCATCAAAAATTATAAAATACTTAGGAATAAATTTAACAAAAGGAGTACATTTAAAACTATAAGACATTGTTGAAAGAAATTAAACAAAGCCTAGATAAATGGAAAAACATCTTGTGTTCGTGGATTGGAAGACTTAATATTGCTTAGATGGCAACAGTTTCTAAACTGGTCTACAGATTCAATGACCTCTATCAAAATTTCAACTGCCATTTTTTTTGCAGAAATTGACAAGTTATACTCAAATTTCTATATAAATGCAAGGGACTCAGAATACTCCAGACAATCTTGAAAAAGAAGAACAAAGTTGGAGTATTCATAATTCTCAATTTAAAAACTAATTATAAGTTATAATAATGAAAATTATGTGGTATTAGCATTAGGAGAGACATATAGAAAAAAAGAATAAAATTAAGAGTCCAGAAATAAACCCTTATATTTATGGCCAATAAATTTTAACATGTGTGCCAAGAAAATCAAGTGGAGAATGAATAGTCTAGTCTTCAACAAATCATGCTGAGGCAACTGGATATCCACATGTTAAAAAGAAAAAAAAAGAATTTGGATCCACTAACTTTCATAATATACAAAAATTAATTAAAACTGGATCATAGACCTAAATGTATTAGACAATAGTTCTTAGATATAACACCAAAAACACAAGAAACTAACTAACTAACTAGGACTTTATAAATATTATGAACTTTTGTACTTCAAAAGACTCACTCAAGAGAGTGAAAAGACATCCCACAGAATGGGAGGATATATTTACTAATCATATATTTGATAAGGATCTAGTATCCAGAATAAAAAAGACTTAAAGCTCAATAATAAAGAGACAAATCATTTGGCAGTCAAGATGGCAGGCTAGGTAAAAGCAGAGTTTGCCTCCTTTAATGATTGCATTAAAATTACAACCAAATTATAAAACAAACAACTTGGAGTATGACCTGAAGTTTAACTGATCATAACACATACATCTGAGAATATAAATAAAAAGCCACATTGAGACTGGTAGGAAGGGTGGAAAAGTGAAATAGGCTGGTCCCACACCTATATGTGGCTGAGCACTGGGACAGAAAGCATAGCTACAATGACTCGCAAGAAGGAATGAGGGGCCCTCACCCCACACAGGAGTTCTCCAGCCCAGGGTTTCAGTCCAGGGAAGAGGAGTTCCTACAAAATCTGACTTAAAAATTGGTAGGGATTCTGGCTGTCTTGGTGAGATAGAAGGAAGCTGAAAACCCAGATGTTCCCCTTAAATGGCCTGTGCACAAACTCATTTGGTTGCAGATACTCACCCTGGGCTCTAGCAGAGGGTTAGTAGCTCGGGAAGTGCAAGACACATATGGGGATGGACTGAATTGTGTGGCACCACGATGGGGTCTAGAGGGACAACCACCATTTCTCCTTTGTCAGCCCCACCCCCAGCAATTTGCAGATGGGTGCCAGTTCTGAAGCTGCATCAATCTGGTGAGAGTGGCCTCCTCCACTCATGTCTCCCTGAGACCTTGCCCCCTCCAAGCAAGATACCTGTGGCAGGCCTTTTGACAGGCAGCTAACCCAGCCCTGCGCCTCCCCTGGGCCATGCATTAGTGGGCAGGCAGCAGCCCTTAGCTCTTGCTGCCCATGTGTGGCCTGCACATTATGGGGGAGACTTGTACTGGGCCACTGATACAAGCACTAATTGTAGTAGCTTTTGGGTGGATTGCTGGGATCTGTGGGCCTAGGACAGATGGTGGCCGGACTTGTTGTAATCTGTAACTTTTGCAGGAACCCAGTGGGCTCAGCAATGGCAGCAATCTGCATTAGCTTGTTGGAATTGGCTTGTTCCATCCTGTGTCTTCCTGAGACCCTATACCACCCAACTCACAAATTACCAATGGTGGGCTCATTGCTGAGTGGACAGCACCACACTGTGCATTCCCTGGGCCATAATTTTGACAGCAAATAACAGCCCTCAGCTCACACACCCTGTGCAATACCCATGCATCCTGGGAGAGACTTTTAGTGGCAGACCACAAGCTTTGGTATCTCATGTATAGATCTTGCGTATCTGTGGGCCTAAGGTGGGCAGTGGCTGGCCTTGAAGTTATCTGAGATTTTTAAAGGAAGCTGCAGATTCAGCACAGGAATAAAACCTTAACTGGCATTGGCCAGGTGAAATCTGCATGCTTTACCCTTGGTGACTCCCTGGGTCTCCATCCTACTCAACTCCGGTACCAAAGGCTCTTATAGTTGCAGAGACCTTTGGGCAACTGACAGGCAACTCTAGGCCTTAAGGTGCACTGGTCCTTTTTCTGAGCTACCCAGGGGACAGTACTTAGGGTCACTAACCTTGGCTCACAGCATGGTCTCTCCCACTTGCCTCCAGATCCAGAAGAGGCAGCAAACACTCACAGATCACTCTGTAGCTCCTATCCAAAAAATCAAAGACAGCAGCTGATGCTGACCTACACAGGAGGCCCTCCCAAGGGGCCCCAGAATGAACACATTCTCAGGCTGCCATCAGGCCACAACAAAGAATCACCTGACTAGCCCTATAAGTGGCACACACAAAGGATTGTCTCAACAGATACATGTGCCTTTTGGGCCAAATCCCACTTCATGGGGTCAACCCCCACACAGCAGCTCATACTCTGTGGATGTGACCAATCCCCACAGCCAGTCAGCCCAAGAGTCAGTCTTATCCACTGATGTGCTAACAGCAATCAAGGATTAGCTACAACAAAAGAGCACACATAATACACACAAGGAACATACCCAGAGCCCTCGGAACTGGTGAACAGGGTGACTGTGCTCTGCACCATGCAGGACACCTACTACGTAAAGCCACTTGGCTAATGCTGGAAGACATAACAAATCTTTCTAATACATAGGAAAAAACACAGAGAGGTAACTAAAAAACAAAAACAAAACAAAACAAACAAACAAACAAACAAAAAACAAGAGAAAACAAAGAAGCATGCTATATAAATAAAACAACAGGAAAAACTCCAGATAAAAAAACTAAACAAAATGGAGGCCAGCAACTTACCAGACGCAGAATATAAAACACTAGTTATAAAGATGCTTAATGAACCTAGGGGGAGAATAGATGATCTCAGTGAGCAGTTCAATGAAGAGATAGTAAGTATGAAAAAGGACATAGAAATCATAGAAAAGAACCAGTAAGAAATAAAGAATACACTAGAAAGAATCAATAGTAGACTAGACAAAACAGAGGATCGAATTAACGAGATGGAAGACAAGGTAGCAGAAAATATACATTTAGAGTAACAAGAAAAAGTAATTTTAAAAAATGTGGAAAGTGTGAGAGACCTGTGGGACAATATTAAATATACCATATGCATCATACTGATACCAGAAAGAGAAAAGAGAGAGCAGGGGTTGAGAACCTATTTTCAGAGATAATGATAGAATACTTCCCTCACCTGGCAAAGGAAAGCGACATACAAGTCAAAGAAGTGCGAAGAGTCCCAAACAAGAGGAACACAAACAGACCCACACCAAGACACATCATCATTAAAATGCCAAAGGTTAAAGACACAGAGAAAACCTTAAAAGCAGCAAGAGAAAGGCAGCTAGTTACTTTTAATGGTACTCCCATATGAATATCAGCTGATTTTTCAACAGAAAGTTGTCAGGACAGAAGGGATTGTCAAGAAATATTCAAAATGATGAAAATCAAGGACCTATAATCAAGACTGCTCTCAGCAAGGCTATCAATTAAAATGGAAGGTGAGAAAAAGAGCTTCCCAGACAGAAAAAAGCTTAAGAAATTAATTATTAACAAGCTAGTATTATAAAAAATGTTAATAGGACTTCTGTAAAAAGAAGGGGGGAAAACCCATAAGTATGAATAATAACACATTAATAACTATGTATCTATCACTAATCACTTTAAATATAAAGGAATTAAATTCTCCAATTAAAAGACATAAGGCAGCTGATTGAATAAGAAAACAAGACCTATACATATACTATCTACAAGAGAACCATCTCAGAACAAATGACATACACAGACTGAAAGTAAAGGAATGGAAAAAGATATTTCATGAAAATAAAAAATGAAAAAGAAGTTGGGGTCGCAGTACTTATATCAGTCAAAAGAATGGCATTATCTAATGATAAAGGGATCAATATATCAAGAGGACATAACCCTAGTAAACTTATATGCATCCAACATAGGAGCAACTTTATATATAAAGTAATTATTGACTGACATAAAGGGAGAAATCAACAGTAATACACTCATAGTAGGAGACTTTAATACCCCATTGACACCAATAGACAGATCTTTCAGACAGAAGATCAACAAGGAAACAGCAGCCTTAGATGACACATGAGACCAGATAGATTTAATTAATATTTTCAGAACATTTCACTTCAAAGCAGCAGAATATACATTCTTCTCAAGTGCACGTGGAACATTTCCCAGAATACATCACTTGTTTGGCCACAAAATAAGTATCAATAAATTTAAGAAGATTAAAAGTATACCAAGTGTCTTCTTCAACAACAATGGTATAAAACTAGAGATCAATTACAATAAAAAAACTGGAAAATACACAAACACATGAAGTCTAAACAATGTGCTACTAAACAATTAATGGATTTACAACAAGATCAAAAAAGACATCAAAAGATACCTTGAGACAAATGAAAATGAAAACATAAGGACTCAGAATTTATGGGACATAGAGAAAGCAGTCCTAAAAGGGAAATTCATAGCAATATAGGCCTACCTCAAGAAACAAGAAAAAGCTCAAATACACAATCTAACTTTACACTTAAAAGAAGTAGAAAAAAAGAGCAAATAAAGCCTAAAGTAAGTAGAAGGAAGGGATTAATAAGATCAGAGTGGAAATAAATGAAATTGAGTCTAGAAAAACAACACTGTTTTCAAAACCATCCCAAAACTATAAATATATATATATAAACTATAGGCTGATATTCCTGATAAACATTGATGTAAAATTCCTCAACTAAATATTACCAAACCAAATTCAGCAATACATTAAAAATATTATACACCATGATCAAATTGAATTTATTCTTGGGATGCAAGTTTGGTTTAATATCTGCAAGGCAATTAATATAATACACCACATTAACAAACTGGTTCCCAAAAAATAGTACCCAAGATAAGCCTTTAACTCATCCAAAGGAACAGATGAGTCATATCATTCTGTAGTTAAGCATTGTGTGCAGATTTGTGTGCCCAATTTGTCTCTTAAATTCTGAAAGAATGTGACAGTAGCTAGCATATTTTTAGTACTTTTTATACATCAGGCACTTTACTACACCGGGTAAAATCTATATTATATCATTTAATTTTATAATATTATGACATATCAATATTTTGATAAATGACACAGCATAATATTATCATTTAATTTTCACAGTAGTCTTATGAGGTAGGAACAATTATTTTTTTTCTTTTACAGATGAAGAAACTGAGGCATAGAAAAGTTAGATATCTTGCTCAAGGACAACATTTAGCAAATGACAGAGATAAATATCAAACCTAGACAGTATAACTCCAGGCCCAGCACTCTTTTAACTACTATACAGTACTGCCTCTTATTTTATGATTCTAAGATGTGAAATTATGAATTGAACATAATGTGAGAATCCTTCCCAAAACTGTAGAGTAAGATGTAGGCTAAGAGCGGGGTTAGTGGCTTATCATCAATGGAGGAAGGACCAATTCTTAAAGCATATCATGGTTTTGCAAGAGGATTCATTTTGGTAAGTAAAATGGCTTAGTTAGTGCTGGTTGAGCATTTAAGATGGGTCATGCAAAACCTCAGCACAGGACATAGACACTCCCTCAATGTCCTTCTTAGTTAATGACAAGCTGCGACGGCAATCTTCAGGATCTTTGTTTTCTGTGGTAGTCTGCTTCTTGGTTTTTGGATATAGAGAAAATAAACAGAGAATGTAAGGGAAAAAGGGGGTCCTTTTAGAGGTGGAGCTGAAGGGTATTTCATGGAGGCTACTAATCACTCTTTTTGTGATTCAGCAGCAAAAATAACTAACAAATGCCCATGACATGGAATAGTGGGCCTGAAGGGACTTTAGTTTGATCACAGTTCTCCATTGTCAGGTTCCCAGGCTTTGGCTTATGAGCAACATATTCCTCCATGAGGTTTGCCTTTTCATTTTATTGGAGAAAGTTTTCCCATGAAACCCCTCTTCAAATCATCAACACTTCAAACTCTTGGGAACTACATTCCATCTGCAAGCCTTGTAATCCTCTCTCCTAATGTATCTTCTTCTCTCTCCTATTAGTAGCTCCATTCCAACCTATTCCCCTCTCCTTCCACTCCACTCTATACGCTAAAAATGTTAGGTTTTGTTTGGTAGCCTCATTCCTGTGTTAAAAGTTTAGGACGTTTATTCCTTACAGTTTTTCTTATTATTGCTGCTTTTCAGATATATTTTCTCTATAATCAAATAATAAAGTAGTAAGTGAACAAAGCAGACTGGTCCTCTTCAGTAGTGAGAGAAATTCTCTAAGTTGTGACCATCTATGCTATCCGTGCAGTTGACTGGTTCAATGTATGAAGCTTATGTATGTGCTGTTGTGAGGTTGACTTAATTACTTGTTGAAGGACTTGAACAAGGCGAGGACTGGCTGGGGTAACAGAAAAAATGGCTATTGCTTCTTTAGATATTTAGTAAGATGAAACTTGGATACTTGAATTGGGTGTGAAAATCAGAGTAGAATCTGTCAAGCCAGAGAGAATAACACAATCAGAAGTGTATGGAATCCAGTGATTGCATTCCCATTTGTTGATGTGAGGAGAAAAAGGTAGATGTGATATATTCCATCTTAGCTTATGTTGTACAACTTGGGAGTATTTAGTGAACAATTTATAGACCTTGATAAATTCTCATTTCAAATTCTCATGAAGGTATTTGTGTTATTATCAGAATAAATGTCTTAAGTATTCTTAGCTGACATCACAGCTCATGACTGAAAAACTATAGGAAAACAACCACAAAGATGTTTTTCTAAAGCCCCTTCTTGAAGTTTACTTAAAGGTGGAGAGACCCTTATTTCTTCTCAGAATCATCTAGGCATCCCATGGTCAAAGATTTAGGAAATTTGTTGGTCACAAACTCAAAACATGAATGGGCACCACCTCCTAATCCCAGGGGAAGAGGTGCTCTGACACAGTGAGAGTAGAATAGAGCTTGTAGGGCCACCTGAGTAAGCCACTGAGGTCAGAGTGAAAAGCACTGGTGAAGGAGTGAAGGTGTGACATCTCCTCTCAGTGGCTTCCTCCCCACTACTTGCTCTTTTCTGGTTTCCTCATTGCCCTTCCTGCTGTTGTAGTGTACATGGGACCCACACCAGAGCTTGACACTGGGGAGAAGAGGACATGGAAGAATTTGCGCAGCATTTTCTGTAGACCTTGGCCTTAAGTAAGAGTGTAAAAAGGACTTTGGAAGCTTGGCATGTGAGTTAGTATAGCTTGCTAGAGTGAAGTCTTAGAAAACATTAAAGTGCCCTTTTGTCCAGAAGGGATCCCCCTCCAACTTACCTGTTAGGAACTTAGAAGGAATGGTGCCCAGAAAGAACCTTTGAGATCTCATCATCTCTTATCTGTATTGATAAAGTCTGGTCCTAGAACCACCTTTTTGGTCTTCTAAGGGCCTATTCCTAGCAAAGTGGCTGGTACATACTAAATCCACATGAACTATTGTCATAATTTAAAATCAAGTCAGTGTTTTAAAATAGGGTTAACCTTTCTCAAACATTTAGAATCTGGAGCACCTGAAAGTATTTGGGGTTGCATGAATCACCACCAATAAACTATACAGAAAGTGGTTTTGTTGTTTTTATTCCTGACAGATAGCTAAGCACAAAGTGACTTTGTAAAACACCCAACAGAGCATCAGCAGAGGGCTTGGGAAAAGAACTGAGAACCCTGCCTTACCCCTTGCTATGTTAGGCAGCAAATCCCACTTTCTTTCGCCAGGAACAGCAACCTGACAGTGCTCCCTCTGCCAGATACTAGCTTCCCTGCCGAGTCAGGCAGGACTGGAAAGGCAGATGTCAGCCAAGTGGGACTTGCTTTGAGTCATATCCTGGTAAATGTGTCAGAAGCAGGTGAAAGATGTTAAATTTCACACGAACTTAACACCAGATGAAAGGTAAAGAGCATAGCAACCCTCAGCTTTACTTCCCCAACCTTACCTTCCATTATGCAGAGAGAAACAACACAACGCGAAGTTGTAGAACAGAATGCAGAGCAGTTTCAGGGGCGAAGAAGTAGGACCCAGGGACGTTGTAAGAATACTGACATTGGGGTCCAGCTTCCACAAGTTGTGGGACTTTGAAGTTTAAAGAGGCCATGATTGCAAAACAATGTGAATGTACTTACACTATTGAACTGTAGGCTTAAAAATGGTTAAGATAGTAAATTTTATGTTATGTGCATTTTGCCACAATTAACAAAAAACCAGAATGACAAATACAGACAACAAAATACTAAACAACATCAAAAAAAAAGGCAATCATTTGTCCTCAGTCCTTACATGCAACAGCATGATGGGGGAACAAAACAGCCTCATCTCCTTCTGAATGATGACCAAGTTTGCAAGCCCTCTCAGAAGGCTGCACCAATGTACACTCTAATTATTATGGCTCTGATTTGCATCAGCGCATGCAAACTCTCAGATGTTCATTGAGTATGGCTCCCTGCACGCCTAAAGCTTGGGCAAATGTCTCTACCTTTCTGTTCCTCAGTTGAGACAGTGTGATATTTTCTATAAAACACTAAGAACTAAAAGAAATAAATGAGGAAATAATGACCAAAAATACAAATTGCAAAAGTAAAAAAGTAGATTTACTTTATTAAACATGTACTATATATTAGTCATAAAACTAAGTGATTGATATGTCATTTTTAATCCTTGCAGTATTCCAGAAGTAAATTATTACTGTGCTTTTTAAAAATCAAGGCCACTGCTGCCAAGAGACCTTAGGCATACAGCAAGCCTAAAACAAGAATTAAGCCCTGGTCTGGCTGGCCCTAAAGTCTTTATTACTTTTCCCTCCACACAACTCCTAGACTTCCCATCCAAAGAATCTTTATGGAAACAGCAGAGAGCTATAGCATATACTCACACACCCCATGACAACCACACTCTATCCTTGGTTTCAGGCATATTTTTAGGCCTTTGTCTGCTTCTCTCAGTTCCTGCCTCTTGCTTGGTAAGCTCAGGGGGACAAGTTTTTTTGCTTGACATAAGAGTAGGTGCTCATAAATATTTATTAAATGGAAGAATGGATGACTGACCTCTTAGCGACTCCACATTCTCCCCAGCTCTCAAGGGCTGTTGTCCATCTTGTTCTACTATCCAAGGACAGATATCAGCTTTCATTTGTAACTCATTATTCAGACCTCAGAGTCCTCCTTCTTAATATTAGTTTGTAGGTAACCCTATTAGCTCTCAATAAATTTATTGAGTTCCATCAAATGAGCAAGTCCTTTCATAGCCCAAATTACCTTCTTTAACTACCTCCAGACATTATAGACTCTTTTGTTCACCCAAATGAATAGTGATGTAATTATGATCACGGTGATGATGAACAACCAGCATTTACACAGCAGTTAATATGTTCTAGGCATCATGCTAAAAACTTAAAATGCATCATCCCATTTAGTCCTCACAGCATCCTTTGACATAGATCCTGTAATTATCCCCTTTCGCAGATGGGAAAAACTGTCATTTAAAGAAATGGCTAAAATTAGGCATAGTTCTGTTTGCCTCTAAAACTTTAAAACACTTGATACTTTGCAGCCTTAAAATTTTCTTCTCTCATCTCACTGACTCAGGGGCTCTTCAGAAACAAAAATAAAAGCAAAAGCAAGAAACCCCACCCATTACAGCATACCTAGGATATCACTATACCATACAATAACAATACTGTCTGCAACATAAGAATTAGCATCCACTCTGTCAGAGGAGTCATTAATATCCTTTTACAGGTAAATTTGGAATATCCCACTTGGTTGATTAAACTGGCCCATCCTCCCTCCAAGGATCCTTGATCAACACTGTATTTCCTAACATATGTCCTTCCTTTCAAAGAACACAGCTCTTCCAGAAAGTCCTCAAGCTGTATAAATTTTGGTTGGACCCCATTCAAGATTAGTATTTTACACTTAATCTACTTCTAAATGGAGCAATCAGGATCAAGAGGATTTATGAGGAGTGTTTTCCTGGAGCCTGACCTTTCTCTCATGTTTCATCACTTATTTATAGTCCAGTGAATTTCAGCCCCATCCTGGGGCCTCCAATTGTATGATACTATCAGATGGCCCCTCACTGCTGGAGTAGATGTTCTTGACAATAAAAAACAGACATGAGGGCAGAGGTGGGCAAAGATGAAGTAGGGGACCTTGATGCCTGTGGAAGCTCAGGGGGTAACTTCTCAGGAACTTGTTGTAAACTGCCCCTTCACCACCTGCCTTGATTAGACTCTGGTTCTCTGTTGTCAGTTTCCTTTAGTGACTTAGCCCTACCTTCCCTTGCACCTAGCTGGCTCCTCTTTTGCATTGAGTTCAGCACTGAAAATAGAGAGGGAGTGGGGAAGGAGAGGAGATGTTTCAGTCCCATATGAATTAAACTGGAAAAAGAAACATACAGGATTTTAAACAAATCTCCACATTGCCCTTAGATTCCTTTTAGATTTTTAAAAAATCCAGGCACCATCAGCAGATGCCCCATCTCTTCGAGGTCAAACATTCTGTGACTCTAGGTAAATCTGTGATCCCATATTTGTTCAGGAACCCCTTCTTCTTCCTCTCCTCACCTGGAACCTGGATAGTCCTGATGAAAGGCTTCCTTTGCAGTCTTTCCCAAGCTACACATTCAGAGAGGTGGGGCTGCCCGGTTCCTTTGCTCTTGGTGTCACTTTGAGATAACTGCTCAAAGAGACTGATTCTTTTCTCAAGAGGCCATTTTCTTTTAGAGTTCACAATGTTCCCTTTTTGTTTGTCTTTCTGTTTGCTTCAGGAGAACTCCAAATTCTGATGGAAATTCTGCCAGTTAGAGAGTTTTCCAATCTTCCTGAAAATTTGCAAGATCACTTGAAGTGTTGGGAAATATGGATACCAGAATTTTTAGATCCCTGGCTGACCTAGATGCAGAGGCAATAAAAAACCCTGTTTTTAGAGCTCTTTCAAGGTCTCTGAGAGAGACCCATAATCAGTCCTCGGGGACGCCCCCTTTTTTTAATGCTCGTGTTAATTTTAAATAAAATATTTCACACATATAAAAATAAAACATAATTTATGTAATATAAAAAATACAACAAAATAGATACTTCTGGACACATTGTTCAACTTGAAAAATAGAATGTTGCCACAATGATAAAGTACCTTTGTGCTCTCACTGTTGATCATCTCCTCCCCACAAGGGAATTTCATGCTTATTGTTCTCTTGTCATTACTTTTTGAAGGCATATTTAGTAAAATGAATATATTTTACAATGTTATGTTCATCTGAACTTTACGTGATTAATATCATCCAGGGTAATTTTTTTGTGCCTTATGTTTTTCAGATTCATATGAATTAATGCATTTAGCCATATTTGATATTTACTGCTGAATAGTATTTTTATTATTATATGAGTATGCCATTTTTTTTTTACCATACCCCAGCCAGTGTGCTTTTGGTTATTTCCCATTGTGCTATTAAGAGTAATGCACTATAAATATTCTTGGCCACATTTTCTGGGCACATGGGCAAGATTTTCTCCTGGGTCACAGTATTTTCTGTTACCACTCTCTCCACATCCTTATCTTCTCTGCTATAATTCTCTTCTTTGGTGACCTCATTTTTGGTTATTATCCTCATAGACTATGCTGCACATACTGGTACTATAAATGTAAACAGGAAGCATACGTTTTCTTGCCCCACTTTCAGTTTAGCAGAGTAAGTAATCACAGCATTCATTTTGATCACCTAACCAAAATCTCAACAGCTGGCCTGTGGTGCCTAGTCTTTCACTCTCTCTACCAGTTACCACACCTCTTCCTTGCCTCAAAATCACTCTTTACCTATTCTCACCTCCCCACCTTACAACTTTTTTGGGTCCCAGGCAGTCTCTTTTCCAAGTAAAAACTTTTATCTGTCCTCTTGATTCCATCCCATGACCAAATTTCCCAAACAATCTTTCACATATTTTTATTTTCAGTCTCGTTTTTCTGTAGGCCCACCAAACATGATAGGGGTTCCCCATATACTAAAATTCTTAAAACCTTTGAGTTAATTAAGCAATTATCTCACCTCTGCCTTTTCTTGAAAAACTTCTTTGCTGCCCTAAACTCTGACACCCAATATCTCTTTCATCATTAAATTTCTGCTCCAGACTCCGTGGAAGATGCCCTCTCTGAGATCACCAGTGAACTCACAAGGATGAAATTTGATAGCTTTTCATTGTACTTTCTTACCCCCTGTCCTCTGAAATTCGTCCTTTGGTTTGCACCTTGCGCTACTGCTCTATCAATCGTTCCTACCAACACTTTCCTTGTTTGCCCTCTTCTTTGTGTACATTCCTTAAGTTTTACTTCAGGAGTAACAGCCATTCCTTTCATTTTAGCCTGGGAGGGGGGCTTGCTGGGAAGGCTGCTGGGACCTCAGCAAAGGATGGATAAAAAGTTGTGGGATTCTCAAGCTTGGTCTGGACCTGCAGACACTGTCAGGGGGCGATATGGTGGGTGGGGTAGGGCAGCTTATATTTTCAGATGATTAAGATACTTAGAGTCAGGTAGCTGCTAATTTTGTGGTTCAGGGTGTTTCACTCCTGCCAGTGGGTAGACATTCTGGAGAGTGGGGTTTAGGTTGGTGAATGTAGGGACTTATCTAGAACTAGGCAGGATTTTCAGATTCTAGTCAAGCAGGCTGTTTGGTGAGCATGTAAACTGGGGAATGATAGCAAAAACCAAAACCCCACTGTGAAATTAAGCTTTTAGTGTATACATCCTAGTCTTTTTAAAAAATTTATTTAGTTTTAAATTGATTTTTCAATTGCAGTTGACATTCAGAATTATTTTATATTAGTTTCAGGTGCATTGAATAGTGGTTAGACATGTAATTTATGAAATGATTCCCCCTGATTAATATAGTACCCACCTGGTGCTATACATAGTTATTACAATAATATTGACTATATACTCTATGTTGTACTTTACGTCCCTTGACTACCAATTTGTATTTCTTAATCCCTTCACTTTTTCTACCCATTTTTGCAATCCTCCCACACCCGCCCCCATCCCATCCAGCAACCATCAGGATGTTCTCTATATCTATGAGTCTGTTACTGTTTTTTTGTTTGTTTATTTTTTCTTTAGATTCCACATGTAAGTGATATCATATAGTATTTCTCTTTCTCCGTCTGACTTATTTCACTTACTGTAATATCCTCTAGGATTTTTTGTTGCAGATGGTAAGATTTCATTTTTTAATAGTCAAGAATATTCCATTGTATATATGTTCACCTCTTTTTTATCCAATTGTCTATTGAGGAACATTTATGTTGCTTCCATATTTTGGCTATTGTCAATAATGTGGCAATGAACACAGGGGTGCATATATCATTTTGAATTAGAGTTTTGTATTTCTTAGGATAAATACCCAGAAGAAGTGGAATTGATGAGTCATAAAGTAGTTCTATTTTTTAATTTTTGACATACCTTCATATTGTTTTCTATAGTGGCTGTACCACTATAGAAATATGGACACCAGTTTGCAATCCCAGCAACAGTTCACGAGAGTTCTCTTTTCTCCACATCTTCACCATCAGTTGTTTGTTATGTACATCTTAGTCTTAATTAGATTAGCTTAGAGACTGGAAGAATGACCCAGGGCATTTGTGAAATCAGCATCATGGCTTATACCATGAACTTCAGTGCTATCAACTTTATATGGGTGATCCTAGACCTGGTTTATCTGCTTGTCTCTCTCTTTCTTTTTTTTTTTCTCTCTCTCTCCATCCCTTTTTCTCACAACTTTCTCATAAGTTGCAAAAACAGTAAAAAAACCCTCTTTTTAAACCCTGGACTATTTGAGAGTAAGTTGGTAACATGATGCACCATCAGCTCTAAATATTTTATTGTGTATTTTCTACAAACAAGGACACTCATATATAATCAAAATATAGCCATTGAAATCAGGAAAGTAATAATGATGCATTTCTACTGCTTGACTTTCAAGCCCCATTTGAATTTTACTTATGATCCCAACAAAGACTTTTACAATAACAGGATCTAGTCTAGAATACGTCATGTCTCTTAATCGCAGTCTGAGTTCCTCAGTCTTACCTTGACTTCATGATCTTGGTAGTTTTGAAGATAAGTCCAATTATTTTGCAAAATGTCCTCAGTTCTGGTTAACTGGTATTTTCTCATGATTAAATTTAAGTTATACTTCTTTGCTAGAAATATTCTCGAAGCAATGTTACTTTCCTCTCTTTGCATTACTAAAATGCATATGACTTAAATTTGTCCCATTACTGGTGATGTTAACTATGATCATTAGATTAAAATTGTATCTCTCAGGTTCTCCACTGCAAATTTACTTCTCTTTGTAACTAATGAATATTTTATGGGAAGTTGCTTTGAGGTTGTAAATATCCTGAGTCACCAAAATTTCAATTTATTCATTAATTCATGCCAGTATAAATTCATGGATTCCTATTTTATTAAATGTGTTTTAATCTATTATTATTTATTATCATTATTTATTCTGATACTAAATTTTCAAACTGGTTTTTGTGTCCTTTTGACATATTCCTTTGTTCTTTGAAAACTGCTTTATTTTCTGTCACAAAAAGTCATTTCAGGTTTATCTTTTACTTTGTTAATTCAGTTTTAGAATCAGCCATTTTTCTAAGAAATTATAGATTTTTTTAGTGAAAATGTTATTTAGAAATCAAAATCTGGGTGCTAACTGATATTATAGGCCACAACAGAAAGAAGAGCTAGGGAATATACACACATATATACACATTACATCTACATTTCCCTGTATATTGATAGCCACCAGTTCAGATTTATATCTCTAATTCCAATTCATAGGGTTCATTCTAGTTTCCTCCCTGTCTATTTTGGTAACTGTGATGGTTAATTTTATGTGTCATCCTGATTGGGTCATTGTGTCCCAAGATATTTGGTCAAACATTATTCTGGGTATGTTTGTGAGAGTGATTCTGGATGAGATAAACATTTGAATTGGTTGGCCAAGTAAAGCAGATTGTTTTCCGCAATGTCTGTGGACCTCATCTAATCCACAGAAGTGCTGAATAGAACAAAAAGGCTGAGTAAGAAAGAATTCATTCTCTCTGTCTGACTGTATTCAAGATGGGACATTGGATTTTTCTTGACTTTAGACTCAGGCTCAGAATGAAACTTATGCCACTTCCTCTCCTAGTTCTCAGGCTTTTACACTAAAGCTATACCATTGGCTCTCCTGGGCCTCCAGCTTGCCAATCGCAGATCTTGGGACTTTCTCAGCCTCCCTGACCATGTGAGCTAATGCCTTATAATACATCTCTTTATATATACATTATCTATATCTACATTTATATCTCTTATAGGTTCTATTTCTCTGATGAATCCAGACTAAAACAGTAACTCAGTGAAAAGTCTGGCTTTTATAATTCTCCATATTTATGTACTTGTTTGATTGATTATTCTATATGTTAAAAATTTTCTCTCACTGCTCCATCCAACTCCCCCTGCATAAATAACATCCTCACCTCTCTGAGACTCTGACAACTTGTGCTAGGCTGCTGTCTTGCACAGATGACCTCTTTACTCAACTTTGGCTCTGAGATTCTTTGAAGACCTCAGGTCGCCCTCTAGTGATGACACCTGACACCCCTGGCTCAGGTTGTTGTTCCTCACCCCAACAGTGTATGAATGCCTACCTTGCTCAATTCCACCCAAAGCTTTAGGACTAAATTGTTCAGGAAGGAAAAGGAAGAGGAGAAAGAGGAAGGGGAGAGGAGAGGAATGAATGGTGATGAAGAGAAAGAAGAGAAACAGAAAGAGGGATTTGTTTTTAAAAAATATAATTTCTTCCTTTCCAATTATTTATTTGCCATTGCAACTGATACATTTTATAGGTGCATTAAAATCTACATATCTGAAACTACTCATTTCCTCACTAGTAAAAACTTTCTCTCTTAACTCTCCTATACTGCTGATGGGAATATAAATAGTTCATTCTTCCTGAAGGACAATTTGGCAGTATGGTTCAAAACCTTAAAAAAAAATCTTACATCAAATTATACTTTTAGGAATTTATACTAAAGAAACAATTAAGGATGTACAGAGATATTCAGCTTTAAGGATGTTAATTATAGCTAAAATTGGAATCATGGAGAATGTTCAGCTTCAGAGAGCAGATGGAGTAAATTGTAACAAACCCATAGGTAGAATTCTATGTAATCAGTTTGACCATACTTAATTACAATTATTGATGTGAAAGGATGTTCACTATAAGTTGTTAAGTGAAAAAGAAGTTATAAAAATAGAATGATCCTAATTTGTGATTAGAATACTAGAAATATATATGTATAGGGAAAGAAAAAACGAGAGGGCGTATCAAAAGGGAATGTTAACAGTGAGATTATGGACCTTTTTTTCCTTTTACCTTAACTGTGTTTTCAGTTTTTTTCCCCACCAGATATTTTTACTTATACAATCATCAAAAACTATGAAAAGAAAACTACACATACCTCTGTCCTAACTTTGTCATTTTTGTCAATGGTATAGCTGTTCTTGAAGTCTTTGAATCCTTTGAATTATGACTGATGGTTTTATCTCATTAGTCAGAGAATACTGCTGATTCTCCTTTTTCAATATTTCTTGAAGTGTTCCTTCTTTCTGTTTTTCTACCACCAATATAGCTTAAACCTTATCGCCTCACACCTGGGTTATTGCACTGGCTGCAGTGACAGAGCTTCCTACTCCACTTTGACCCAGACTGCCAGATGAATTTGCCCTGGGGCAGTTCTATTATCACATTGTTCCCTGCACAGAAATCCCTAGTGGTTTTCCTCTGTGTCCTGAATAAGGGCTGGATGCCTTAGCTCAGCTCTCCATACCTGGTCTCATCCAGTGTTGCCTTGCATTAATTTCATAGTTGAATTCTGCTCTCCAGCAAAAAAGTTCTGGTTTCACTTTCTTTTAACATATATATAATGCATTTTCTTGCTTTTGTGGTTTGTTCAACTGCTGGTCATCTGGAATTACCTTTCCCCTTCTTTTCTTCTGCTCATTCTTCAGTGCCCCACTCAAATGTCACTTCTCCCATGGTGTCTCTCCTTATGGGTCCTGTTGGATGTATTTTTTTTTTTAAATTTCTGAACCATGTGGCATTTTGTGCCACTCATGTTTTATACATCATACTCAGCACTCTCTTCTTTCTTCAGTTGTGCAAACTTTCTTCTCCTGGGGTACATGATTTCACTCTAGAATCTAACTTGGAATTACTTATACTTGGTTTGTCCCTCCTGTCCATTGCATTCCTTATGCTATGTTGGAGAAAACCAGAAATTGAGATAATAAAATTTGGATTTTATCTTCTTAATCTTCCTTGAATTGTCTGCTTCTCAACCCATAAAATCACACCTTTTCCCCTCTAAATGATATCAAATTTACCTGGCAAAGATCATCACAATCGTCACCTCTTAAATCCAATAGACTCATATGTGTGAGGGAGTATAGCATACGAGAACTGACCCTGCAGCCAGAGAGTCTAGGGTTTGAGTCCCAAATTCTCCTTTTACTGTTTATCTTCTACAAGTTACATAAGTTTTTCAAGGATCAGTTTTCTCTTTTATTAAGTAGAGAGGATTAATAGGACCTTTTTACTTCGTTTGTTCTAAAAATTAAATGAGACGATGTTTATAGTGTGTTTGCACAGTTACAGACACCACAAAGTGCTCTGTAAATATTAGCTACTGTTATTATTGCACCCTAAATTCTAAGATCATTGCACTGGTTTCTGCCCACCCTTTACTCTCACTTTCTACTGCACCCTTCCTTCTGCCTATCCTGTATACTTTACACTTCAATTATAGTGGACTGTGTATAGCTTCCCAAACATCCTCCATCACATCTATGAGTTGTTGTGCTTGCTCTTTTTTGACTTTTAAAGGACATCCTGTTTTGATGTCTATCCATTTTTTGAAACCTAATTCATATGTCACTTCCTAGTGAAAGTCTACCCCCTGCTTCCCCAATAGAGGAATTTACTTTATCCTCTGTGCAGTCTTTATACCTTGCATGTATTTCCACTGTAGCACTTACACACTGCACTATATATTACTGTATACATTGTCACCCCCTAGTATAAAATCCTTGACTTTGCTCCTATTTCTCTATTCGTTCCTACAAATGTGTGACACATATTAGAAATGCAGTAATATTTGCTGAATGAAGAAATAGAAGAAGAAAAAGCTCAGAAATAAGAGAGCCTGGACTTGAAATCAGGACTTCTCACTCTTAATCACACTTTTTTTCACTGACATCCCCCAAAGTCACAGCACATTGAGTCAGTTTTGTAGGTTGTCATCTAGTGTCTCATGGCTTTGGACTGAGCCTGAATGTGAGATTTACTGCCTAGTGTTATAAGAGCTTTAGACTTCAGCTCATCTCCAAGGAGTTGTGCAAAGAAGGGACTAAAGGATGTCAGAAAACAGTGGGGATGTGGAAGCTTCTGAGGCTAAAAGAAAGAACCTCAAAAGACCCCATCAAAACCAAAACAAAACAAAAAAATTGTTTTTCAAAGCTCAGTAAAAAGAGAAAGGCACTTCTTAATAATTTGATATTAATGTGATCTCCAGGCTGTGTTTATTGAAACAATCTTAGGTCCATAATCAAAACAATGTTTTATCATTTCCCCTCAGGCTGGTCACAAGCTACAAACTGGATCATTTGACACATCTCTCGTGCACTTGAAACCCAAATTGAAACTTTGCCATTTTAACTGTACAAAGAAAAATAACTTTTCAAAGCCCCACATATATATTTTTCTTATTCATCCTTTTGATATTTTACTTGGACCAAAACCCAAAATTCACTTGGTTTTTTCCAAGCACATATTTGGGCTACTTCCATCATTGTTCTTGGAAATGATTTTTCCTTTTGTCATTCTGTACACTCTATATATAACCTGGTTAGCACCATCATAAGCTATGGCATCAACTCCCTTGTGGACTGTCAAGAGTATCTCTAAAATATCATCTCCACTTAGATTGAACAGCTGTTTAGTTTTGCAATGTTCAGGAAAATGTGAGCACGTGTGTGTGCATGTGTTTACATCAGCGTGAATTTTGTGTCTGCTGGGGAAAATGCTGGGTTAGTATGTTTTTCAGAGGGTTTGGAGAATATCTGTGGCTTGTTTGCTGATATGGATAAATGTCAGAATATGTTTTGGGAAGATATGTGTATATATATATATATATATATATATATATATATATATATATATATATATATATATGTTTTCATTTATCTGAGGGAGTGTCCAAAGTATAGGATACTAGCATGGGGAGACATCATGTCTCCTGGGTAATGTAGGCAGAGAATATTTGTTAGAAGAAAATGAGAAGCTCTTCACAACTGGGCAGGCTTTCACCTTATTGTCTGAGAAGAAAAATAATCTGTGTGTTCCACTGCTTTGGAGTTTGACCATGGCAGCTACTAGGAATTGGGGCAGCCCATCTTGGGCATGAATAGAGAGAATGGAAGTAGTTATACTTTTGCCCATGGTCAAGATGCTGACTCTTTTTTTTTCCCCCATGTCATCCAGTGGGTCTATTTCTACCACCAAATAGAATTAAAGTCCTTTACATATTCCATTTCCAGCCTAAGTTCTACTCTATGTCAGGTCCTGAGTCTATCACCCTGCCACCTTTATTTTTCAGCCTCCTCTCTTCTCTCTCTTTTCCAATCTTATCTTTTTTATCATTGGTTCTGGCTATCTTCTCCTCTTACAGTCAGGCCATCTTAATTCATCTCATCCAATTTGATTTTTGCCCCAAACTTTCCTATTGTTTCTTCTTGCCTCCACTTGTCTTTAAGCTCCTTCTTTCTGGTTACTGATCTTCTCTGCTTTCATTTTCTTCTCCCAATATCTGAGTCTGTGCTATCAAAAGGGAACCCTGAAAAATCACTGACAGATAAGGCCATAACAGAAGACTGAAGAAAAATAAATGCCATGAAAGGCAGGAGCAATTAGAATTTCTTGGAAGAATTCAAATTCTTTTAACTTGGTCTGTCAATACACAATGAGAAAATCAGAGCCAGTCAAGTAATGACGCTGCTTCTGGCTTATTGTAGTTCATTTTAAATAAATATTTCAGCTGGATACAATGGCCAAATGAACATTAAGATCCTCCCAATGCTGAGATTCTATGGTCAGTTGAATATTACAGCTGTAACATTTTTAAATTATGTATTGCCTATAATCAAAAGTGCTAGTTGTCTATTCTAGTTTTGGCTACAGGTCACACTTTTATATCCTAGCTAGAAGGTCGGTCCAGCCATGTTCTAAGCTCTGTAGAATTGTTTGATACGCATTGTTTTTCTTCCATCTTGTCACTGCTACAGCCAGAGCCAGGGAACTCTAGCACACCCAGAACTTTTAGAGAGGCCAGAGTTACTGCTTTCCAATTCCTCCCACAGTTTAGGGAGGAGATGAGATATCAGTGCTTTCATTCCAGTGTTGCTGTGGCTTCAAAACACCATAAAGCAAACTTAGAATGGCCCTAGCCAAGAGTTTAGTTCCAGCCTTGATGTTCTCTTGGTTTTGAAGAAGCCCTATATGAACCCTACAATTTCTTAACCTAAGCAGATAGTGTGCACATGGATGTCAGAGTCTTTTCTAAGATCCTCTAGGAGGCTATATTTCCTAGGATCTTCCACCAGAAACCAACTTGCTACCAGGTATGAAATTGTATCTTGGTTTTACATGCATCTGATGAGGTGTGATGGTGAATTTTATGAGTCAACTTAGCTAGGCCACAATACTCAGATATTTGGCTAAACACCAGTCTAGATGTTGCTTTGAAGATGTTTTTAGATGAGATTAACATTTAAATGAGTAGACTTTGAATAAAGCAGATCATTCTCCATAATGTGAGTGGGCCTCATCTTATCAGATGGAGGCCTTAAAAATAAAACAGATTTGAGGTTCTCCAGGAAAGAAGAAATTCTACCACTTTTAAATGGTCTTTAGAGACTGCAGCATATTTTTCCCCGTGTCACTACATTGCTGACATACTTTGCATATTTTGAACTTTGCAGCCTCCAAAAATTACAATGAATCAATCTTTCTTTTCTCTCTCCCTCGCCCTTGCCCTCGCTCTCGCTCTCGCTCTCGCTCTCGCTCTCTCTCTCACTCTTGCTCTCTCTCTCATCCTCTTAGTTCTGTCTTTCTGGAGAATCCTGATGAATACACCAGGTAAGGACTAATTTGGAGAGAGCACAAGGTACCTTTTATTTAATTGGTTAATTTATTCCTGCAAAAAGGTCTTTATAGCAACCCACTGAATGTCCAAGATTAAATTTTATCTTGGATGGGTGACTGTGTTGATGACTAGATATTACAACTTCAGGGTAACCAACCATACTGGTTTGCTTGGGATTGTGGGGTTTCTTGACATGTGTAATAAATAGAGATAACACTAGGAAATCTAGAAATAAATTGGTCAATGTATCCAACTGTAACAATTTGGGTTACTGATTTTTTTTTTGCTCAAATATTCAATATTTTTGAGTTAATTACAGAGAGCACCTATGGTGAACTTATTGAGAAACTGTTATGCCTAATATCTCCCTAGATCTTGGTTGTTAATACAAGTATTCAACCCCTATCACAAACATGTCATTTCAAGGCCCTGCTTTTGCATCCAAGAACCAGTCATAGTCTTACATAAACATTTTCTCCTAATGTCCTTAAAGAACTTTAATTATGAGTGTGCTTCCTGCCAGAAAGTGCATTTACACCCTGGCTGTAGAACAGTCTTGGGGTTCTCAACACTGGTTGCCACAGGCTATAGCAGACCCTGTCCAGGTCCAGTTCTGTGGGTACAGCACTTCAGAAAGCTACAACTGTATATACATGCAAACAGATCCAGAATTCTACCTTCTCAAATGCTGATGCTTTGTGACTTTCAGTTTTCTGGAAAATTCACCTTTGAATGTCATGAACCCTCCAACTGCTCTTGCATTAAGAATTTTACACCCTAGCCTCTTATTACTGGATCCTGAGTGGGATATCTGGTTCAAGTCCTTCAATGGAATCTACATAAGATCAAGGTCCTTCCGCTGCCAAATTCCTTTCATTGTGGGCATGGTTTCTTGGCCATCAAGTCTGTAAAGACTGTTTAATGGAGAAAGATAGAGCATGATGGGGTTAATATCCCTTGCCTGGTCACCCTGTGCCCCTCCTTTCTGGGCCTGTGTGAGTCAGACTCTCAGAGAGACTGAGATCTGGAGGGCCCCCAAGCCTTCAGGCCCTCACAGCTCAAACAGTTCCATGTGGCATGTGGTTTTTGATGTGAAAAGCTGTATATTGGGAATTATTGTGTTGTTATTTGCCAAACACTAAACTTTAGTACTCAGAAAAGCCAAAGCCCTATTTACTCTTACCCAGTTTTAGTTTCTGGCCATGAAACACATTCATTCACACAGGCACAGATATCTGCAGGCAGAAATTAAATCTCTGAAAGGCCTATATGGCAGGTACTGTCTAGGCATTTCATTCTGTGCAATAGATAACATTGTCTTCATTTCACAGCTGAGGAAATGGACTCAGAGAGATTAAAGATCATGTCCAGTGTCACAGAGTAAGTAAGTAATAAAGCTAAGCTTTGATCTCAGGTTTTTCTGACTCAATCTAAATGCCAGTTTCCTTCCTTTGATGTCTCACTACTTAACAAAGCACAAATACATAATATACTCCAATCTTGAATTGATCCTCTGTGAATGTAAAATTAGGATGGTTTGATTGATTGTAAAAAAATGACTACAAAACTCTACCATTCCTATATACATGGCTTGTGTACTGTATATAGTTTGTTGTTCTTTCTATCATGAGGTGGAAGCTTGCTTTTCACTCTTTGAATCTGGGGTTGGCCAGGCAATTTGCTTTTGTTAATGCAACATTAGCATATGTGATGCAAGGTGAGGCTTGAAAAGGGCTTGTGCATTGGAGCTTGTCTTCTCTGGCTGCTGCAAACCCTTTCTCCACTAGGTAGCATGCTGAGACATGTAACTTAGTCAATAGCCAGGATGATACGATCTTGCACTAGCAAGCTCCCAGGTGACCCTCCAATTGATTGTAGTTGGATGACTCTAGGAGAGACAGGAGAAGAAATGCTCAGAAATGCTTTAGGCATAGATTGGTGAGCTAATAAATAATTGGAATACAGCAACCGATAACTGATATGGATGGCAACATTATCCCTCGGGCATGCAAGCAACAAATGCACCCCCTCCCACACCCACATTCACATATCAGGAATCACGTACTGATTTAGCTCCTTTGTTAATTTACACTGCACAAACTGGAGAAGGCTCACAGCTAAGACCTCGGAGAGTGTTCCACCTGGAAGGATATGCCTTCATTTCATACATGTCTTCTTCCTATTCCTTCCCTATATCTTGTTTCAGATTCTTTGTGTTGGGTGGGGGTACTGAGCACAGCACTTCTCTGGGATTTATCACTCCACTATAGATAATAAAGTATTGGTTCTCAGTTTCTTCCTGCTCCTCCTCCTCCTCCTCCTCCTCCTCCTCCTCCTCCTCCTCCTCCTCCTTTTTTCTTTTTCATTCTGGGCTATAAAACTCTTTTTAATTAAAGCATAGCTGACATACAATATTATATTAGTTTCAGGTGTACAAAATAGTGATTTGACATTTATATTCCTTATGAAGCGATCATCACAAGAAGTCTAGTAACTATCTGTCACCATACAAAGTTATTTTGATATTGTTGTCTGTATCTCTATGCCGTATCGGCATGACTTATTTATGTTATAACTATAACTTTGTACCTTTTAATCCCTTGCATGTTTTTTTGCTTATCCCCCCACTGCCCAACTCTCTGGCAACTATAAGTTTGTTCTCTGTTTCTATGAGTCTTTTTTTGTTTGTTTTATTTGTTCACTTGTTTAGTTTTTTAGATTCGACATATAAGTGAAATGATACAGTACCTTTTTTTCTGACTTATTTCACCATAATACCCTCTAGGTCCATCCATCTTGTCATAAATGGCAAGATTTAATTTTTTTTTATGACTGAGTAATATTCTACTGTATATATGTACCACCTCTTCTTTATCCATTCATCTATTGATGAACACCTAAGTTGCTTCCATATCATGGCTATCGTAAATAATGCTGCAATAAACATAGGGGTGTATATATCTTTTCAAATTAGTCTTTTCATTTTTTTTTGGATAAATGTCCAGAACTGGA
Organism: Cynopterus sphinx; assembly: GCA_030015415.1. Lineage (NCBI taxonomy): Eukaryota > Metazoa > Chordata > Mammalia > Chiroptera > Pteropodidae > Cynopterus > Cynopterus sphinx. Next base: position 32,986,304 of record CM057390.1, on the reverse strand, counting down.
ATTGCTGGATTGTATGATAGTTTTACTTTTAATTTTTTTGATGAATCTCCAAACTGTTTTTCATAGTGCCTGCACTAAAATGTACAGTCCCACCAAAAGTGCACTAGGGTTCCCTTTTCTCCACATTCTTGCCAATACTTGTTTTTTGATTTATTGATGATAGCCATTATGAAAAATGTAAGGTGATATCTCATTATGGTTTTTACTTGCATGTCCCTGATAGTTATTGATGTTGAACATCTTTTTATGTGTTTGTTAATCATCTATATGTCTTCTTTGGAGAAATGTTTATTCAAGTCTTCTGCTGATTTTTAATTGAATTATTTAATTTTTCACTTTTGAGTTGTATAAGTTCTTCATATATTTTGAATATTAATTCCTGATGAGATATATCATTTGAAGATCTTTTCTCCTATTTAGTAAGCTGCCTTTTCATTTTATTGATGATTTCCCTCAATGTGCAAAGCTTTTTGGTTCAAAGTAGATCTCATTTTTTTAATTTTTAATTTTGTTGCCCCTGCCAAGGAGACATCAAAAATATATTTCTAAGTTTAATGTCAGAGAGTTTACTATCTGTGTTTTCTTCTAGGAGTTTTATCGTTTGGGGTCATACATTTAAGCCTTTAACACTTTTGTATTTATTTTTGTACATGGGTTTAAGAAAGTGGTCCATTTTTTTTTTTTTTGCCTGCAGCTGTCCAATTTTTCCAAGACAATTTATTGAAGACTTTCTTCCACTGTGTATTCTTGTCAATTTAATGATTATATTTATAGGATTTCTGTTCTGTTTCATTGATCTATATGTCTGTTTTGTGCCAGTACTATATTGTTTTGATTACTATAGCTTTGTAGGATAGTTTAAAATCAGGGGGAGTGAGGTCTTCAGTTTCAATTTCATATCCTTCTGCTCTGGTCTTTATTATTTTCATCCTTCTGCTAACTTTAGGCTTTGTTTATTCTCTTTTTAAGTTACTTTAGATTATTTGAGATTTTTCTTTCTTGAGGTATGCCTAAATTGCCTGAGATATGCCTGTATAAACTTCCCTTTTAGAATAACACTTCCATTTTCACTTGTCTTAAGGTCTTTTTCAATTTCCTCATTGATTTCTTCACTGACCCACTGATTGTTTAGTAGCATGTTGTTCACCCTCCACATGTGTTTTTTCCAATTTTCCTTTTATCAATGATTTTTAGTTTCATACTAGTATGGTCAAAAAAGATACTTGATGTAATTCCTATCTTCTTAAATTTATTGAGATTTATTTTGTGCCCTAACATGTGATTGATCCTGGAGAATGTTCATATACACTTGAAAAGAATATACACTCATTTTGGATGGACTGCTTTGTGCATATCTATTAAGTCCATTTAGTCTAATATTTCTTTTAAGGCTAGTGTTTCCTTTTTGATTTTGTTTGTACCATCTATCCATTGATCAGTGGGGTGTTTAATTCTCCTACTATTATGGTGTTACTGTCAATCTCTCCCTTTATGTCTGTAACTACTTGCTGTATGTATTTAGATGTTCCTATATTGGATATACAGATGTTTGCAAGTGTTATATCCTCTTGTTGGATTGAGTCTTTTCTCATTTTGTCATACCCTTGTTTCTTGTTACAATCTTTGTTTTAAAGTCTATTTTGTCTAAGTATTGCTACCCCAGCTTTCTTTTCATTTTTGTTTGTGTAGAATATCTTTTTCCATCTCTTCACTTTCAGTTCATGTGTGTTTTTAGATCTGAAGTGAGTCTCTTATAGGCAGCATATATGTGGATCTTGTTTTTTTTTTATCCATTCAGCCACCCTATGTCTTTTGAATGAAGAACTTAGTTCATTCGCATTTATTTATTTTTACTTTTTAATTTTTTAATGAAGTTTATTGAGGTAACATCTGTTAATACAATTACATAATTTTCAGATGTACATTATAATTTGACATCTATATATTCTATAGTGTGCTTACCACCCAAAGTTCAGTTTCCTTCAGCTACCATTTATTTGATCCCCTTTATCCACTTCACCCTCTCTCTACCTTCCTATATTTTATCCCCTTTACCTATCTACCTCCCCACTCCTTCTGTGCTCCTTACCCCTTGGTAATCATGTCCATGAGTCTGTTTGCTTGTCCATGAGTCTGTTTGCTTGTCCTGTTCATTTGTTGCTTTTAGGTCTATATTCCACATGTAAGTGATATCATGTGATTTTTAGCTTTTTCTGTCTGGCTTATTTCGTTTAGCATGATTATCTCAAGGTTCATCCATGTTGTTGCAAATGGCAGTATTTCATCTCTTCTTAAGTGCATTCACATTTAAAGTAATTATTGAAACGTATGAACATCATTTTTCTTTATAAGTGTTTGGTCTACTACCTTTACTATATGTTTGCCTTTACTAGTGAGATTTCTTTTTTCTTTCATGTATTTTCTTATTTTTAGTTTGGCCTTTTTTTTTCACTTAAAAGAATTTTTAACATTTCTTGTAATGCTGGTTTAGTGATGGTAAACTCTTTTAGATTTGCTTGTCTGGGAAACTTTATCTCTCTTTTAATTCTGAATGATAACCTTGCTGGGTAGAATATTCTTGGTTGTACATTTCTTCTTTTCATCATATTAAATATATCATGCCACTCCCTTCTGGCCTAAACATTTTCTGCTGAAAAATCAACTGATAATCTTCTAGAGGGGTTCTCTTGTATATAACTAGTTGTTTTTCTCTTGCTGCTTTTAAGATTCTCTCTTTATCTTAACTGCTTGGCAATTTAATTATGATGTGTTTTGGTGTCAGGCACTTTGGGTTCATCTTGTTTGAGACTCTGTGTTTCTAGGACTTGGATGTCTACTTCCTTTGCCAGGTTAGAGAAGTTTTCAGGCATTATTTCTTTAAAAAGATTTTCCCTTTCCTTTTCTCTCCTCCTTGTGAGATCCCTATGGTGTGAATATTATATGCTTAATGTCTTAGAGGTTCCTTATGCTGTCCTCATTCTTTAATTCTTTTTTCAATTTAAGTTCCAGTATCCTGTCTTCCTGGTCATGGATCTGTCATTCTGTGTCATCTAACCTGCAATTGATTTCTTCTAGTGTACTTTTCATTTCAGTTATATTATTCAATTTTGATAGGTTCTAGTTTACATTTAAGTAAATCTCCTTGTCGAAGTTTTCACTGAATTGATCTCTGGTTTATCAAATGCTTTGCAAATTCCAGAGCAGCAAATATTTTAAGAATTCACTGTTTTTCCTCTTTTTTTTCTTTTGAGTTCTGGGCTTAGCATCTCTTGGTTTTGCTGGGTTTATGGTAGTGGTGGTGGGGCAGGGTGAGGATAATGGGAATGGAAGAAAAATGCACTCTGATTCTTCTATGAATAGAGCTGAGACTGACCAGAAAATTTTGATGAGTTTTTATTCCAGGGCATTGTTGTTTTGTATATGAGTTAAAAATTGATTTTCTTCCAGATACTAATTCTGCCCTTCTTTCATTTAGTTTACAACATAAATTACAAGAAATTTGTATTTCTCTATGAATATAACATAGGCCTATTTTTTTATGACCTAAAAACCCTGTCTATTTAAGCTTTCTGTTTAGTGAAGACAATACCAAAGTATTAGTGTCATTTTCCTTGAAAGATTGAATAGGTTTATTATTGCTATTATATTTTGTTATGTTTAGGCACTCAAGCAGTTTATTATAATTTAAAATAAAACCATGAACATATCTCAGATTGTCAATTATATTTTCATAATATGTCTTTTAAAAAATGTCTGCAAGATCTGGTTTGATATTTTTGTTGAAACCACCTAGCAACCATCTAGAACCAGAAATGGTAAACTTTCTGTAAAAGGAAAGGTAGAAAATATTTTAAACTTTATTTTCATATGGTTTCTGTTGTAGCTACTCAACTCTGCTATTGTAGCACAGAAACAACTATAGACAGTAGTAAATAAAATAGCATAACTGTGTTCCAATTAAGCTTTACTTAAAAAAAACTGGAAACAGGCTAGACATGGCTTGACAGGTGATAGTCTACCAAACCCTCATCTAGAATGTGGAGTTTCTGAACGGTGGATACAGAATCCTGAGAGTTATAACTCAACTTTCCCAAGATGAATTTACTTATATGTACTAGGATGCTGGAGTTGGAAAGAACATTTGAAAGCATCTAGTTTTATCCCCTTATTTTACAGATGATGCAATAGGGGCTCAGAGAAGTGAAACAACATCACCCAGAATTAGGAAACAGAAATTAGTCTCTTGACTCTTAGCCAAGAGTACATCAGTTGCTAGATATCTTTCTTCAAAAAGTTCCAACGAATTTCCAGACCCTTTAACAATAACAGCATCTAACATTGGTATGTCAATTATAATTTACAAAGGAAGGAAATGGTATCTTATCACATGCGTAAACATATTGATGCTCATTGAGTTTGGTGACTTGCTCATGATTGCAGAGTTGGTAAGTGAAAGATCTAGGTGCAAGCCCATGACATTAGACTCTAATGCTCTTTTTAGCTCTATCAAGCACTATTGTCTTGTAGATACAACTTCTACAGATAATGCTCCATCTGCATACATATGGAAAAATGCAGAATCAGTAAAGGAGGGAGAAAGTGGTATCTTCTAATTGGTAGCTTTGGTCCTGAATGTGTTCCTGGGTAGAACAATGAAGGTGATCCTTCTTAGATTCTGTCTTTGGAGTTTTGAGCCTACAAGTTTGGGCTTCGTCTGGTATGAGGTTTTAAAGTGATCCCAGCACTTGAATTAAGGATCTCCAGTGTTTCATGGCACTGCCCCATTACATACAAGAATCTGTCATCCACATAAGCTTTTGTTGCATAGGTTCTTAGGGATTAGAGATGTAAGGCACTTGCTGAATAGTGATGATTAAATAGAATAATTCATATTGGGAAGCTTAGCTGTAGAAATGCTTTCTACAGCCTGTATTTTTTTCTGGGTGGTGGCGGCAGTGGGGTAGTGCTGGAAGAAGTAGAGAGTATGTACATCTTGGGGGCCAGGTGTACCTGGGGCAATACAGGGTGCCAAGAGAGCAAAACACTGCCTGGTATCTATCAGTTCCACCCCTTCCAGCCTTTCTGTGACAACCAGCCAGGGCAGTGGTGCCTGGCAACCTCCTTCTACTCACATTCCTGAGCACTACTGAACCTAACTCAGCTAAGCTCAGCCTGCCAAGCAATCCGATAAACAGAGCATGGTGAACTGCCTAGAAGAATGCAGTGGCTGAGGCCAAGCCTTGTTTGTGTTCATTATTATTTATTAAGATGTATGTATTTAATTGTGTTTACAATTTCTTTTTCATTTTCCTTCCTTGCTTTTGAATGCCTTGTGACAAGACTTTTTGGCATCACATCTAATTATATTATTTTAAAATTCTCCCTTCACTCCTAATTGACTGGCAAATATTTTTCAACAAACTTGATGGGATTAAGACTAAATTGACCAGATGTCTTTTTTTGGTACCTAATTTAGCATAGTGCAGTGGTGCCAGATTTCTGGGGCACAGGGACCCATTATTCCCTCACTCACTTTTTTGAGCTGCTCAACTCAGTTCTGCCTTTATATTTATTAAATTTGGAAATGGATTTAATGAAATGCACAGATGTCACTGAGATAAGAGGAACCTTAGGCTTTAGGGTTTGACAGAGAAATGCAGCAATGTGCTGAGAAATGTCCTTAAGTGGTATGAGAAGTCATCTTTTCATCTACCAGTTCTCCAGTTCTGCTTCCTAAAGCATAGCTAACAAGGGTGAAAAATGGACTACAGCTATAAAGCTAGACCAGAGTTTCATGTTTTGTCTTCATTATGTTCATTTTATAAACTTGTTAGAGGGCATGAGAATTTTCTGGTTAACACTTAGAGTTTTACATCCTTCCAATATTTCCTAAGTTCTCTAACTTGCAGAACATTGAAATAGAACATGGGGTTATCATTGCAAATAGACTGTCTTTGCCCTATGAGAGTATCTTGTTTATTTAGGTGAAAAATATTAAATAAAGATAGTTCAGATGTTGTTAGAACCCCTTATTTTTTCTTGAAAGAGTAATCATTCATAACTTATAAGAAAATAAAGAGATTTGGATTTACCATATTTCTCCTTCATAGGTCGAAGCTCTAGGCCGGTTCTTGACTCCTCAATCTCAAATAGCATTAACTAAATGAATACAGATGTTAACTGACTCTAAGTTTTGCAGGTTTCTTTCAACCCATGAATGGGAATGCTGGTCAGAAAAATTTGCCAAACCTTCTGGTTCCCTCATTAACTGCCAAGTTAGCTAATGATACCACTCAAAGATCAACATAAGCTTTGAAAATTAAGCAACAAAAATCAGTGATCATCAAAAGGCAGGAAAAAAATGAGGGAGCCATACAATTGCCCCAGCTTACTATCTGGAAAAGTTTTCAGATCACAGTGCAGTTAAGAGGAACCCAGGCAGAGCCCAGTCATTTCCATGAATTGAAAAGACGTAGCTGTCAGTACACAGAAGCCTAGATAGCTAGAAAGATGAGAGGAGATCAGCACAGAAGAGGGATCTGAACAGAAATACAATTCCAGAGTTTTCACTTCAAGTATTCAGGCCATGTCTGTGAGGAAATTATCCAAGGTTTGTGAAAGAATGACCTTGAAACAATTAGAAAAAACTGTAACTGAGTGTCACATAAGGTTATAGTATTTTCTGTTCCCCAAAACCATAGTGAAATATCTCATAATTTAAGAGGTATCAGTTAGAGTTCTAAAAAGTGTCTTGCCTCTGTAGTGGGGAAAATTACCCCTACACTAAATGCAGCTCTGATTTCCACCTAACAATGTTTGCAAATGTTATAGAAAGATCAAATTATTTTCAAGTAGCATATTCTGGAATAAATCTGGAGAATATTTATAAAGCTACAAAATTATCCAGCACATGACAAGGTAAAAGTCACAATGTCTGGCATCTATTTAAAAAGTACTAATAAGGAAACCATCATGAGAGGAGAAGAGTTAATAAATTGAAAGTGCACAGAAATAGCATAGATGGTAGAATTAATAGAAAAGAACATCAAAACAGCAATTGTGACTGTATTTTTACGTAAAAGAGAGAGAAAGGACAGAACATTTTAAGCAAAGATAGAAAAACATATAAAAAACTCAAACTTCTAGAAGTGAAAATTGCAGTGTGTGAAATTTAAAATACTCTAGATGGGATTTATAACACATTATGTATTGCAGAAGAAAAATTAGAAATTTAAAGATGCTAAGGATAAAAAAGAATAGACTATCAATGAACTGTAGGACAAAATCCCTCAAAAATAGGAGATGGGAGATACATTAAAAAATCAAATAAATAATGGCAATTTTTTAATTCAAATTTGATGAAAATAATAAATCTACAGATCTAAGAAGTTAAAGAAACCCTAAGCACAAGTAACATGAAGACAACTACCTAAAAACAAATAATCAAATTGCTTAAAACCAGCTATAAAAAGAAAATCTTAAAGCAACCAAAGGGAAAAGACATATTATATAAAATGTAGAACAAATGGAAAACAAATAAATTTAAATTCAGCCATATATGATTATTAATGTGATTTAATAATCACATTAAATGTTAATTATCTAAACACCTGTATAAGAAGACAGAGAGTATAAGGTTTAAGACTGTATAAAAAATAAAACACAACTCTGCTTCCTAGAAGAAACCCAAGTTAAATGTAAAAACAAACATATTAGAAGGAAAGAATGGAAAAAGACATATCATGATAACATATCAAAAGCAAGTTAGAGTACTATATTGTTACCAGATTAACAAACACTTCAAAGAAAATATTACTAGAGATAAATAGGGTCATTTCATAATAAAAAGGTCAAGAAGACGTTACAAATCTAAAAAAGGTTTATGTCTCTAACAATAGAGCCTTAAAATACATGAAACAAAAACTTATAGAACCATTAGAAGGAGTTCAGCGTGATAGATGGAGATATCAACACACTTCTGTCAGTAGTTGACAGAACAATTAGACAGAAAATCATTAATGATTTATACAGAGTTTGTTTTCTGATTACATCTGTGTTACAATGAAAGTCAATAACAGATAAATTTCTGGGGAATCCCCAAATATCTGAAAACAAAATGCTATGCTATGAGTTAAAAAAGAAAAGAGAGAAATTTAAAAGTATTTAAAACTGAATAAAAAAACCAAAAAATATCAAAAGTTGAAGGATGAAGCTAAGGCAATACTTTGAGGAGTATTTGTAGCAACAAACACCTATATAGAAAAGAAAAAAACATTCTGAATCAATGACACCAACTTCTACTGTTAGAAACTAGAAAAATAAGAACAAATGAAACATAAAAGGAAATAATAAATATCAGACTGGAAAAAAGTGAAAACCAGAAATCTATAAAGAATATAAAAGAAACTGAGAGTTGGTTCTTTGAAATGATCAATAAAAAAAAATTGATGGAACTGTAGCCATACATTAGGAAAAAAAGAAAGAATATGCAAATTATCAATATCTGGAATGAAAAAGATGACATCACATCAGATTCTGCAGGTATTTAAAAGATGAAAGGGCAATATAATAAAAAACTTTATGTCAACAAATTGGACCATTCAGAAATAATTTTAAAAATCAAGTCCTTAGTTAAAAACCTTTCACAAAGAATACTACAGGCCCAGACATCTTCTTGAATGGTTTCACTAATTATTAAAAAAAAAATAATAGCAATTATAGACAAACTCTTTCAGAAAATTGAAGAGGAGGGACTACTTTGTAACTATTAATTTAAGGTTAGTATTAGGTTGATATCAAAACTAGGTAAAGACATTACAAGAAAATATTATACAACAATATACATTATAAACAGAGGCAAAAAATGTTAACAAAATTTTAGCAAATTAAATCTAACAATATGTAAAAAGAATAATACCTCATGACCATGTACAGTTTACCCTAGGAATGAGAGTTTGGTTTAACACTAGAAAATCTACATTATTAACTTATTAGAAAGGGAAAAATATATGTTTCTCTATAGGTGTAAAAAATTTTTGACAAAATTTAACACACATTTATGATAAAACTCTCAGAAAGTAGAACTATAAGAGAATTTCTTCAATCTGATATAGGTGACTTACAAAAAACCTCTACAGTTAACACAACACTTAATAGGGAAAGACAGCATTTTCACTTAGATCAGGAACAAGACAGGGATGTCCATTATAACAATTTTGTTCAACATTGTATTATATGTTCTAGATAGTACAATTAAGGGAGTAAAAAATTTTCCCAGATTAGAAAGGAAAAAGTAAGCTGTCTTTATTTACAGAAGACATAGTTATCTATGTAGAAAATTCCATGCAATCTAAAAAAATGTGATTAGAACTAATAAGGGAATTTAGTAAAACTGCAGGGTATAAAAGTAATGTTTTAAAAAAATCAATTATATTTCTATATGCTAGCAATAGACAATCAAAATGAAAATGAAAACAGTACCTACAATAGAATCACAAAATATGATATATTTAGGGATGAATCTGACAAAAATGTGCAAGATGTATATACTGAAATTACAAAGTAATGCTGCAAGAGAATTAATGAAGAGTTAAATGAAAGATATATCTTATTTATAGATTAAAGATAAGCATTCTTAAAATGTCAATTCTCCTAAATTGATCTACATGCAAAGTAATTCCAATAAAAATTCCAGCAGGCAGTTTTTTTTTTTTTGTAGAAAATTTTCAACTGATTTAAAAAATCATTTGGAGATATAGAGAAACTAAAATAGCAAATATAACTCTGAAAAAAAACAGTTGAAATAAGTGTTGAATATACTTCAAGGTTTATTATAAAGTTACAATGTGGCATTGAACTCAAGGTGGGCAAATAGATCATAAAATGTAATAGAGTCCTGAAGTAGACCTATGCATATGTGACACATATAGTTGGTTGCTTTAAATTTTTATTTAGTAATAGACTTTTTAAAATAAAAGTTTTAGGTTTACAGAAAGTAAAGAGTTTCCATGTATCTCCACACTACCTCCCTCACCCCATGTACCCCATTATTAACATCTTGCATGAGCATGCTTAATTTGTGGCAATTGATTAACCTATTATCATTAACTAAAGTCCATAGTTTACATTAAGTGAATATATATATTTGTATTATACAGTAATAATTGCAATTGCTATTACATTTATTAAATGTCTACTGTGCTAAGAGATTCACATTCATCACCTTATTTAATGCTTGCTCAGAGAGATATTTGTATTACCCTTCACAAACTCTACGACATAAGCTCTATGTCTTAGGCTACTTGACTTGGCCTGTGTCATTTTCTACTATGTAAACTATGAACTGCAGTTAATGATAATTCCATAATCAATTGTAACAAATTAAGCATCTTTTCATATGTCTATTGGACGTCTATATGTCTTCTTTGGAGAAATGTCTATTTAGGTTCTCTGACCATTTTTTTCTCTGGTCAGATAAATAAATAAATTAATTAATTAATTAATTAATAATTGAAGAAATGATTTTTTCCCCCTGTCTACCTCTCCCCTTTCCCCTCTGTCCATTTTTTAATTGAATTGTTTTTGGGAGAAGGGTTAGGCGTTAAGTTGTAAATTTTGGATATTAACCTCTTAACAGATGATTGGTGAATATCTTCTCCTTTTTGGTAAGCTTTTTGTTTTCTTTACAGTTGCTTTTGCTGTGAAAAAACTTTTTGGTTTGATGTAGTCCCATAATTTAATTTTTCTTTTGTTTCCTTTGCCTGAAGTGATACAGCCTGTATACTATATATATGTATCTAAGAGCAAAGTCAAAAAATTTTTTGCCTATGTTTTCTTCTAAAAGTTTTATAGCTTTGTGTTTAATCCATTTTGAGTTTATTCTTGTATATGGTAAGAAAGTGGTCTAGTTTCACCTTTTTTGCATGTGTTTGTCCAGTTTTTCCAACACCATTTGTTGAAAAGATTGTCTTTACTTCAGTGTATAATCTTGCCTCCTTCGTCATAGATTAGTGGATCATATAGTTTATTTCTGGGCTTTTCATTCTGTTCTATTGCTTAATATGTGTTTTTATGCCAGTATCATGCTCTTTTAATGATTATAGCCTTGTAGTATAGTTTAATATCAGGCAGAGTGATACCTCTAACTTTGTTCCTCTTTCTCAAGTTTGCTGTGGCTTTTTGAAGTCTTTTGCGATTCCATAGAAATTTTAGGATTATTTGTTCTAGTTCTGTGAAAAGTGCCATTAGTATTTTGATAGAGATTTCATTGCTTTTATTTTCATTTATTTGTATCTTCTTCAATCACTTTCTTCAATGACTGATAATTTTCTGAGTACAGGTCTTTTACTTCCTTGGTTAAATTTATTCCTAGGTATTTTTTTATTGAATTGTGAATGGCATTGTTTTTAAAATTTCTTTCTGATAATTCATTATTGGTGTATAAAAATGTAACTGATTTCTAGTTATCCTGCTAATTTACTGAATTCATTTACCAGTTATAATAGTTTTTTTAATGAAATTTTTAGAATTCTCTATACATACCACTGATTTTTTTTTTACTATTGCAATAGTTTTGCCTTTTCCAGAATGTCATGTAACTTGAATTATACAGCGTATAGCCTTTTCAGATTGACTTCTTTCACTTATAAATTTTAATTTAAGATTTTTCCATGTATTTTTCTTGGCTTGATAACTCATTTCTTTTTAATGTTCATAATAATGCAATGTGTGAGTGTGCCATCATTTGTTTATTTATTGACCTACTAAAGAATCTATGTTGCTTCCAGTTTTTGGAATTTATAAATAGAGTTGACATAAACATTCGTGTGCAGATTTTTGTGTGGACATGTTTTCAGCTCCTTTGGGTAAATACCAAGGAGTGTGCTGCTAGATTGCATGGTAAAAGTATGTTTAGCTTTGTAAAAAATTGTCAAACTATCCTTCGAAGTGACTGTCCATTTTGCATTCCTAGCAGCGATAAATGAGAGTTCCTGTTGTTCCAAATTCTTTGCCAAGATTTGGCGTTTGTCATTTGTACTTTTTTTGGATTTTTGTCATTCTAAAAGGTTGTGATGGTATTTCACTGTTGTTTTAATTTACAATTCTCTAATGACATATGATGGTGAGCATCTTTTTGTATGCTTATTTGCCATCTGTATATCTTTTTTGTTGAGGTGTCTCTTCCCATGTTTTGCCCATTTTTAATTTAGTTTGTTTTCTTACTGTTGAGTTTTGAGAGTTGAGTTTTAAGAGTTCCTCATAATTTTGAATGCCAGTCATTTATCAGAGATGTGTTTTGCAAACCTTTTCTCCTAGTCTGTTTTACTTTTTCATTTTTCTAACAGACTCCTTTGCATAGTTGGTGTTTTAAAATTTAAAAAAGCTGCAATTCTTTTAGCTGTAATTCTCTGCTATTATATAGGAACTCTATTGATATAGTGGTGAAGTATGAGGAAGGGAGTAGAAGCATTCTATAATCCCATGATTATGTCTCAGACTTTTAGTGAGCCTATGCCTCTGGACTGTGGCCTTCACCACTGCTTCTAAACTTTCCCTTTCCCCCTTAGGTGAGAGAAAAAGACTAGAGGAGGCTAGAGTTGAGTAGTTTCCTTCACCCAAACCAGTCAGGCTCTGATAGGATAGTTTGCCTTGAGGAAAGGCCTTTGTAAAAGAGACTGATAACCCTGGGCATATTTCAAAATGATTACTCCTCTCCCCCTATTGGAGATGGAGATTTTTTCCTCTGTGGTAAAACTTATGAAACTGTGGGAACTCCCCTAAGAATAGATTGCTCAGTCTCCAGCAGTTTGTTAATTATACTTTAAATGTTCTTACTAGGCTTCAGTTTTGCTCCTGTGAGCTCTACTTTTCTGTTTCCACATATTACTTCAGTTTTTAGAACAGCAGTTTGCCATTTGTCCTGAATTGTCTGATTGATCTAAGAAAAGTTGTTGATTTTCAATTTGTTCAGGTTTATCTTGTTATGAGCATAGCTGTGATGACTTTCAAGCCCCTTTATATGTGGGACTGGAAACAGGAAGTAGTCCACTGAATTTTGACTAAGGTCTTAGGCAATACAACAAAGAAAAAAATTGTCTTTTATCAGATGGCGATGGAACAATAGAAAGTCTGTATTAAAAAAAAAAAAAGAACTTTGATTCATACTTTGCATTACATGAAAAGATTAACTCAAAATGGATTACAGAACTGATTGTAAAACTTAAAACTATGAAACATCTAGAAAAAATTCTTAGGAGAAAAACTTCATAAACTTGAGTTAGGCAAAGATTTCTTAGATATAACACTGAAAGCAGAATCCATGAAAGAAAAAATTTTTAAATTAGACTTCACCAAATTAAGAGTTTCTGATCTTCTAAATACACTGCTTAGATAATGAAAAGACAGGTCATCTACAAGGAAAAAATATTTGTCAATCACATATCTGACAAAGGACTTGTACTCCAAATGTATAAAATCTCTATATTGAAAAACAAACAACCTAATTAGAAAATGGGCAAAAGATTTGAACAGATGCTTCACCAAAAAAGATATACAGATGTCAAAAAAGCACCTGAAAAGGTGTTTAACATTATTTATTATTATGGAAGTGAAAATATAAATTAAGACCACAGGATACAATTACAGCCCTATTAGAATAAAAAATTAAAACACTTGACTGTATCAAGTGTAGACAAGGATATGGAGGACCTTTGTCTCTCATATACTGTTGATGGGAATATAAAACATACATCCCTTTTGGAAAGTTTTGCAGTTTCTTAAAAAGTGAAACATATAAGTACCATGTGACCCAGCCTTTAATCTTAATATTTATTTAAGAGAAATTAAAGCATATGTCCATACCAAGCCTTTTTCTTGAATATTCACAGTAACTTTGTTTGTAATCACCTAAAATTAGAAACAACTCCATTGTGCATTAATAGGTCAATGGATAAATTATTATATATTTATATAATAGAATAATCATCAATAAGGAAGTAATGAACTATTGATGCACACATAACAACATGGATAAATGTCAAAATAGTAATGCTGAGTGAGAGAAACCAGACTTTTATAAGTCTAAAAAACTATTTTGTAGTGACAGAAGGCAGATCAGTGGTTGCCTGGGGAAGGAGTGCCAGGGTTGGGACTGAGAAAACTTTTGGAGTAACTTTTATATATATAAAATTACTCCATACACTTGGCAAAATATACATTATATACACACACGTCTCAGTTTGATTTTGGTATTGGTTTCATGGGTATGAAAATATGTAGAAATTACCAAATTTTTATATTTTAAGCCAGTGCAGTTTATTATGTGCCAGTTAGACCCAGATAAAACTTTTTAAAATAGTGATTATTGGTGAGAATCTATTTCCAAGATTAGGGAACAATATTGCAATACCAGAAACAGTTGGGAACCAAAGATCACTGACCCCTCTAGTGAAAGGAATCTGGTGAGGTCATCTTATTCATACCCCTGTCTCCATGAAAACTTTTCAAGAAATGCTCTGTATCAGTTTTAAGATAGTTTACTTAAAAATTATTGAGATTTGATCATGTTTGTGTCCTGTCACTTGGTATCCAACAACACATTTCAATCCTCTCATTTTGCATAGGGGACAGACCAGATAATGGAATAATAAACAATATGTGATAAAGAATGACACTGACAGGTGCTATGAGGCAGAGAGGAGGGTGGGCCTCACAGAAACATAGTAGATACTGTAAATTTGTGTATCATATCCAGAGGAAGAATGAAGAGCCTCTAATCATTAATATCACTAACTAAAAACTAGTTCTGGTTGGGAGAAATTTCCCTGTCTAATGTGAATCCCTTCTTATCATTAATCTTATTTTTTTTTCCCCCAGAAGAGAAGAATAATTTATCAATCTGTTATAAAATATCACCTTTTCTACATTGGAGGCATGAGATGTTTGTTTGTACATTTAGAATTCTACATAGTTTCTGCCCTCAAGTTAACATGCATCTAAGAAACAATACAATGATCCTATAATGTCCTCTTTACCCACTTGTCCCAAGGGTATCATTTGCAAAGGGTATCATCAATATCATGATGAGGAAATAGACATAAATAAGACTACTGATCTTATTCAGAATTTCCCAGTTTTACATGCACATGTGTGTGTGTGTATGTGCATTTGGTTTTATTTAATTTTACTACACATGTAGGTTCTTGTGTTCCTATCAGATAACAGTTCCATCACCACAAAGATACCTAGTTTTCCCCTTTTATATTCACACCACTGGTAATTAAGAATCTCTTTTTCATCTCTATAATTTTATCATTTCAAGAATGTTATATAAGTGATGATGTAATTTTGGATGTTTAGCTTTTTTTACTCATCTTAGTTCCCTTGAGATTCATCCAGGTTGTTCCATATAAAAATAGTCCATTCCTTTTTATTGCCTTGGTGTGGGTATGCCATAGTTTATTTAACATTTCACCCATTTAAAGACATCTGGCTCTTTCCAATTATGGGCTATTACAGATAAAGCAGCTCTGAATATTCATGTATGTACAAGTTTTTGTGCGAACATACATTTATTTGGGATAAAAGCCCAAGGGTACAATTGTATGGTACTGCATGTTTAGTTTTACAAGAAACTGCCCAACTGTTTTCCCAAGTGGGTGCACCATTTTATATATTCACTAGCAATATTTAAGTAATTCTGCTTTGCTTCCTCTTCAAAAGTATTTAATATTGTCACTATTTTTATTTTGGAAATTCCTATAGGTATCTAGTGATATCTCATTGTGGCTATAATTCATATGAGTATGTGATTGTAAAGCAAATTCAGTTTCTGAATGGAAAAAAGGAGAGGAGTAACTGATATTCAATAAATCTTTTTGACTACTCTGTTCACCTAAGTTGAGCAAGGATCTCATAGCATATTCCAAGGATAGGTTGAGAGAATGCTCTATATATAGCATAAAGAATATAGCATAAAGAATGTTTGCTTGCCAGGCAGGGTATTAACAGTACAAATACACTTGAAATGTATACAGAGAGCTTAAAGAGTAAGACCTACTTTTACAGATCTTGAAAATATATACAAATTAACATGTTTATAAATTGTAATCATAAAATAAAAAGAACTTGAATTTTTCTATTTTGCAATTACAGTTCAAAGATAAGATTAGAACATTTTCCAAATGTATTCTCCAGAACTCTTGTTCTCAGAGATGTTTATAGATGTTATGGGGAAAAGGTGAAACCCAGTAAAACTGGCTTTATGAAAAGTTAGAATGTGAATAATAATGTGAAATATTCTGGGAGAAATATATATATAAATATATATATTTATGCAAATAAATACGTATATTCAAACCATGGACTCCTTCCTGTTGTAGGGAATACACTTTGGTGGTGTTGAACTAGAGAAAAAATTATGTTCTGAAAATGTAATAAAACACTGAAACCAGAACTCAATTAGTTGTCAGGGAGCAGTTAAGCAAGGTTCTCTACATAGGATAATAATGATAAAAATGCTTACCTTAACATGTTATTTTTTAACTTTATTAAACATCTTCAAGAGCAGGGGTCTGGGCTGTGGTGTGCCAGCAACCAGAATCAGACATGGAACCCTCCATATGATCTGAGAGGGGGTGTCTTGGGGAAAAGCCAAGTGAGAAAGCTGGGCAGGCTGCCAATGAGAAGGTCCCAGGTAGAAAGAAAAAAACTGGGTGTGTGCCAATTGGAGAAAACTGTATTGTTAATAAAAATTTTCACAGATGCTATTACCTTTCTACTATTCAACTTAGAAATTGAAATTGTTTTACATCAATATGAATGAAGGTGGGAGGAAGAGACTGGAGGAAATTTCTTGGCCAAGGAATGCAGGGGTCATATCTCTTCATGGGGCTGAGAGCCAGGGACTGAGCCATTAAAGGCGACCCTGTATGAATATGCTTTCTCCTTCACTTTGGCCCCCTTTTCAGAGGGGAAGAGGCTATGTGCATTTCTGAGTTTACCCAAACAGAAAGCTCTAATTGGCTCTGAGTGGAAAGCAGTCTCATGACCATTTCTTTGGCTTCTACTTGCTTGGTAGACCAGGTGCTATGGTTTAACTGGATTCTTCTCTATAGACTCTAATACTCCATCTTACGATGTCTAGGCTATTAGATAGACATGCCAAGGCCCAAGAACTCTATCTCATGGCTTCTTAATAGACAGGTTTTGAATTTTGAATTTTGTCCACGGGTTATACTGTGGTTGATGGTTGAGTTTTCTCAAAACAAAATGTTTCTATGATATCAGGTGGAGATATTACCCATAAGATTTTAGAATAGAGCCTCTTCAAGCTGCCAGTAAGTCTTAGAAGATATTTACAGTATTACATAGACCAAATGGCTTTCTTGTGTGTTCATATTAGTTGGGCACCTTTAGAAAGGCATTCTCCACACGTCATTATGCATAATTTTTATAAAGATTCATCCTACACAGAACTAGTTCAAGAGCTAAAGATAATGGATAATGATTATATTGAATAAATTTGGAAGAGGAAAACTTCTCTTCTTTTTCTTCACCACAAAGAGCACTGAGGCTTATACAGGGAGAAGGAAGTCTTCACTCCAGTGTGATTTTTTTTTATACTAGCAAAGCACATTTCATGTGGAGATGCACAATCATTCTTCCTCCTCTCTCATCTTTCTTCTTTATGTAAAAACATTTTTATAGGCAATATGGTAACAGACATCTTATGGGAAACAGGGGATTTGGGTTATTAAGGAAGTGTACAGGTCATAGCCATCTATGGACCAAGGGGAAGCATTGCTGGTAGAAGATTCTCCCAGATCAACTCTTGGTGCTTGAAGCAGATTCTGTTTTCCCAGCTTTTCAATGCCTAGTTTATTTTCTGGAGTCCCCTTGGACTGGGTGGGAGCCAAGACTGCTGGATCAGGGGTTGGTCTGCAATTTCTGTAAATTTTCTTACCTCAGTGTAGAGTCAGGAACCAAAGATCCTGACCATTTTGGGGATGCAGAAAACTCTTCCTATGGCCAAGAAATGAGGTACCATGAAGGCAGGACTTAATAGTTTCTTGGCAGTTAAGTAGTATCTTATGGTTATGGCATCTTTGAGTCAGTGAGCTACCATGATGTGGAACAGGCCCAGATAACTCAGATGAGAAACACTACCTTCTCTAGGTAATGGGCAAGCGTGCAACCATATGGGGTTCCTTTGGTCCCTGATATGGAGGCCTGGAGGAACCATACAAACAGTGAGCAGAAAGTAGATGGAGCAGTTTGATTCAGGGGCTCAGGCCAGCTCATTGTCCAGGATTGTGGACACCTTCTCAGATCTGTTATCTGAGAAGCTCTAGGGCTTGGAGGACCACCAATCCTTTCTCTGACAAAGCCTGTAAGTGGTTTTTCTAACTACCTTCTGGTTGTCAGAAAACTTGGTAGACCTCTAGCAGCAGTGTACCAACCAGAAGAAAGGAATTACCCACTTTTCTGCATTCTGTGCCATAAATGGGAGAAAACATGACAGAATTTGAATTATTTCTCTTCTCTGTGGGATAGAGTATTTTATTTTTGATTATTTACACTCTGCCTCATTCCACAAAAAATATGAAGCTTTTATAAATGCATGTACTATAAAGAAAAAAAAAGTAAATAACTGATTGAGTCAGGGTGATGAAAAAATACTAGTAAAATGAAGCCATTAGAAACCAGGGTTGGGTCACACATTTGTACTTACGGTGAAGGAAAATTCCTAAAACACAATTTACTAAAAGCGATTCTAACCAATGCAGTTTGAATCCAGAACTCTGTCTCAATGAGGATATATCTAAGAGCAACTCTTAAGTTTTATTTATTGGTTTTAATATGCTATTTGGTTCATACAAAAGAATATTCATAACCTATAATAAGTTATAAGTTACAGTAATATAATAAATACCCATGAATATGCAATCAATCAGAGGAAGATAAATTCTGTAACTTGTCACTATCCATGTGCTCCCTCATTGTCCCTTTGTCTTCTCTCCCACCAGGGAGAATCACTATCCTAAGTTTTCTTTACCATTCTTTAGAGTTTTTTTGTTTTGGTTTATCCCAAATACATAAATACATAAATGATATTTTGTTCAGTTTTGATTTTTGGAAAGTTTTATTAAAATATTATACAGATTGAATTCTGATATTCTTTCTCTTCTGTTGAACATTGCTTCCAAGATTTCTTTATGCTGTTGCATATATATGCAGCTCCTTCTTTTTTACTGCTTTGCAATCTTGGAAGTAAATTTTTTACTGCTTTTTGTGACTATGCCATCCTTTATCTATTCTTCATTATTGAACCTTTTTGTTGCTTCCAGTATTGTTTAATGGTGCTGAAATTATTTTTGAGCATGTCTCTTGGTGTACATATTCAAGAGTTTCTCTAAGGAACTTATGTAGGAGTATAATTATCAGGTATACTTTAAAAAATAATGGCAAGCTATTTACCAAAGCAGTTGCAGCAATATACAATCCTTCCAGTAGAGTATGCCTTCCCCAAATCATTATTTTTTCAGTATTACCAGAATTATTAATTTTTGCAACCAAGTGGAATAAAAATTGTCTCATGTGGCATTAACTGCACTTCTTTGATAAATAAAGTGGTTGAAATTTATTTTTTTTTATGTTTTTCCTGTTCTGTGAAATATTTTTTCTTAGGTATTTTGCACATTATTTTATTGGGTCTTTTTTATTGATTAATAAAAATATAAAAATTATTAATTATTAAAAAATATAAAAATATTTTTTTTCCTAGCCAGGCAATTTCATTTAGTCTGATAACATTGATTTTTTTTCTATATGCTGATTACTCATGAATATTAGTATTTAGCCCAACATTTTGTTTTGAGCATCACACCCATAAATTCAACTGCATATTGTACACCTTTACTTGAATGTCTTGTAGGATTACATGGCTAAACATGTCCAAAATTGAGCTCATCATCTTCCCATGCTGGCTGAATTCTTTTATTTTGTTTCCTGTCTCAGGGATATCAATACCAATGACTCAGCTGTCCAAGCCCCAAACTTAAGTGTGGTCTGGCTCTAGCCTCTCCCTTATATGCCATATCTAATCTTTCAGTCAAGATATATATTTTTAAATATCCCATGAATCCATTCTTGTCTCTGCATTCTTTATTCAGCAACCATAGGGAGCCCTAATCACTGCAAAACTTTCCTAATTGGAATTTTGGCCTGTATTTTTGCTTCTTTCAAATACATGCTCAAGCTGAAGCCAGGGTGATATATTTTTAAAGCATGTTATGTAGTCAAGTTATTTCTTTGTTAAAATGTTTTTTTTTACTTGTTAAAGTTTTTATGGCTTCTATTTCTTGAGAAGGTCCAAATGCATCATGGTTCAAAAGATTTTTCATCTGACCTCGGTTAGCCTCTCATTCCTCATCCTGTGCCAAGTCCTCTGCTTGTGCTGTGCTCTAGTCGTACCCAGACATGGTAGAAACTGTCTCAACTGATCAAATTTAAAAAAATGTTGATTAAAACAGGGAATCATAAAAAAAGATGTATACATGTGGTGTATATTTTATTTCAACTCAAAACACATAAATGTACATTTATTTGGCAATGTTTTAAAATAAAGCCAAGACCTTTTTTTCCATCAACCATGCCAATTATGGATTATTTATGACATCCAGTAACTTTTTTTTTTAAGTAGTGGTTTGTAAGCTTGACACTTGTGAAGCAATGTAAGTGCATAATCCTTATATATTTTAAAGACTACTTTCTTATTAAAGTTCTTTTACCCATATTTAATTTGATAGTATTTTCTTTTTAGGGCTCATTTTCATGAAATTTTTTCAAAACATTCTACTTAGAATAAAAACAACACCTTTCTTTTTCAATTATCTTTCATGAGTTTACATAATTTCTAAATTATATAATTAAAATAACATAGCTGACAGCTTTGGGAACAAATACAACTGAGCATATAAGCATGTAACTCACTGGTAGAGCAGAAGTACATAGGCTCACCAATCACACACGCTCAGTGTGCTGTGGGAAGCAGTTTCTTTTATGAAGGAGTTCTTACAAAGAAAATTTGGTCAAGAGAATGTCTAGTCTCTTTGCAGTTCATTAAATTATCATCTCCAGGTTTTTGCCTAAGTAGTTTCTTCTACTTGGGATCCTGTTTCTAATTAAGTCCACTCCTAATTCTTTTTCATGTCTCAGTGTATTTATCACTTCATCTGATAAGCCTTCTCTGACTCCCCAAGACTTGGATAGAAACCTCACTATGTGCTAACATAGGTTTTTCTCTCTCTCTACAGTTTTTCAACATTTTGGGGCCTGTTCTGTGCATTGCAAGATGTTTAGCAGCATCCTTGGCCTCCCCTCAATAGCACTGTTTCCCAAGTCATGGCAATCAAAGATGTTTTCAGATATTACCAATATGCCCTGGGGGTCAAAATAGCCCTGGTTGAGAATCACTGCTCTAGATTATAAATTTTCATTGAATGAATGACCAAATGACCTTATTACTTGGACCAATACAGAATCCAACAGCAAAGAAGCAGCCTAAAATTCAGGAGAGTACTTGGATGGTATTTCAGATAATATCTTGTAAAATACATTTCAGTCATTTTTAGTTGGAGCAGTGTTGCCAACCTAGGAAGTTGCTTTTGTTGCCTACAGAAGAATATTACTATCATGATGTTTTGTATATTTTAAATATATATATTTTTTAGCCTGACATAAGTCTGTAGCTCCCTCATCTTATTTTGCCATCTCCCCAGATCTTTCATAGTAGAAAAGATACACTCTACCAATCAACTGTGATCTACCAATACATTTCCAAGTAAATTTTGAACTCCATTCTCCTGAAGTTTGTGTAGGAATGAATAAATGTAAGGAAGCAGGAATAGGTTAGAAATACAGTTAGCTTAGCTCCACATTCAAATTCAATAGTCTCTCTGTGCCCCATGAAAACAGGATCACCAAACTTCTAGGTGGAAATCACTTTCTATACATCCTTGGCATTGCCCCACTTATCTATTGGACATTTGCTCATTTTTTGACCAATATTTTTGAGTTCCTAATATGTGCCAGACACCAGTTCTGGCCATTAGACATATGTGATTTCCTTAAAAATCAGTTTAAGCTATAGGGACTTTAGCCCATCATTGGACTAAATGCTAGTCAGAATCCTCTGTATTATCTTGTTTTGCCACCCTTGTTATAAAGAAATGCTGGGACATGATTCAGAAGACAATAAAATAGTTAAAAGACTGTCTTAATTGAGGAATTGTTAAGAACTCAGAGGTTCTCTTCTGTGGGAGAATCAGCACCGAGGTGACAGGTCTCATCTAGAAAAAGGGATCTCTCATAGAGGTCAAGTCCATGCAGCATGGACATCATGGAGACCTTCCTGACTGGCATGCTATCACCCATCACATGTGACGAGTGTTCTCTCTAACTCACCCTGACACCTGGCACCTAGGCTTGCTATTTTTGTGTGCTGGCACATTGGCCTTCAGGGCCCCAGGAATTTTTACTATAAAATTCTCACTAGCTAACATCTGTTTGAGGAAGATGAGTTCATATAACATTCTCAGGAATGACTGTTTTGGTTTGTGACTTTTTTCCCACGAGGTGTTGGAAATAAAAATACCAATGACAAATCTTAGAAGGACACATTAGCTTTCTGTTAGCCTGCCGAGGATCAAGGGAAATTCCTGATGGCCTTTCTGCTCTGGTCCACCCTGGGTTCATTTTCCATCTCTGGAAGCTTCCAGAATGCAAACATACATAGCATCACTATGGAGATTCTGAGACAGATACACACATATGAAAAGAACATAAGGCAAAATCTCTCCTCTGATGCTTTGTTAGAAGAGGATGGAAGCCTTTAAAAGCTTTCAAAACCACCTTATTTTGTCTCTTGATTTTCAAACAAGAGCAGCTACCTCAGTCATTACTTGTCTTTTGCTTTATTTAAGGAAGTGAACTAAAGCTGTGAGAGATCTGAAGACACTCCAGAGATGAACAGAGCTTCATAGCCCTAAATTCATCCTTAAAATGTTTTGCCAGTTGTCAGGTGGGTAAGTGGCAACAATGGATATAATCAGGTCTCTTCATGCTCGATTATTAAGCTCCCTACTCTCCCAACAAGATCTCTCACTTGTCTTTGTGAGTTTCTGACAGTGAGTCTCATGTCTCTATTCCTACCCTGGCTCAGGCTGCCACCTCCTTAAGTCTGGGTCACTGTGGCAGAATCCCAGCAGTTCTACTTACTTCTGATCCGTCTGTCTACCCTCCTCCCCAGTTCCTGGCTGTCCTGTATACTAAGGTAGACTAATCTTTCCAAGGTCATTCTTAAGGGATCTAGCCATGTCCATGTCACACTGGGCTCTGGTTCAAGTCCAACATTATTTTCCAGGTGAAATCAGATTTAAATGAATATTGGTGGTGATAGAAAAAAAAAAAAACTTCAGCCTGAAGGATGTTCACAGCAGCAGAGAAATGATGGTAGAAGTTCAGTGGGAGGCACTGGTGGCACAGGTGGGGTGGAGGACAAGGGACCAAAAGGCTGGGTTTGTCAGCCCTATCATATGGGGTGTATCCAGAACTGCAACTCTAATCACTGGGTAATATCTTTTTGTAGGCTATGCTGAGGAAGATTTTGAATCTGTACTCTGGTTCTGCAGTAGCGTAATGGAGGTCAGTTGCCAATGTCTGTGGTTGGTGCAGCAAAAGGTATTTTTCTCCCCTGAAATAAACAAGCATATTTTCTCTAAAGGTGGATATGAAGAAATTCAATGACTATGGATCTGTTTGGAGAAGAAGCATCAGATCTGAATAAATTAATATTAATTGAGTCAACCTTTGGTTCTAGAAGTAGGGTCCACCTACTTTGTTATCAAGCTCATGACTCACCTCAACCTGGCCCAGACAAACTTTAACTTCCACTTCTCAACAATCCCCTACTGCTGTAATTAGACTTATCACAGTTTTAGTCCTTGAATGCAGCACTCAACTACCTGCTCCTATGTCTTGAGTCCAAGGCCCCTCCTTCACTCTGCTTCCTGAAATTACTTGCTGTGAAGGCCAAGTTTAGGACCACTTCCTTTATAAGCCATGTGGACAGTTTGCCTTCAGGGATATCTCTTCCTCCTCTGTATAGTCCTTTCCCCTACAGTCCACTCATTACAAGATAAGACATAAGTCTTCTCTCACAGCTTCCTGTGTGTTATGCCTATGCTCTGGTAGAAAGAGCTCCAGGCCAGAGACCAAGCTCTGAGGACAGATGAGAAGTTCTTGGTTATCACCTGTTGTGATTCTGTTTTCTTTCAAAAGTTTTCAATGTAGATTTGTTATGCTCTTGGTTGCCTAACCAATGTGCATTCCCCTCTTCTGTCTTGGTCACAGTGTTATTTCAGTAGCGCTATGCCTGGCTAAAAGGTTACCTTTCCCAGTCTTCTATATAGCTAAGGGTCAACAATAAAAGACAAGCAAAATTGTTGGACAAGACTCTGGGTGAGTTTCCTAAGAGGAAGACAGAGATAGATGCTTTATAAATACTTTCCTCAGTTTTTGACTTGACTTTTTATTTTATCAACAGTATCTTCCAAAGAGTATGCTTTTTAGTTTTGATAAAATTCAGTTTGTCACTTTTTTCCTTTATATAAAATGTTTTTTGTGTCATATCTAAGAAGTCTTTGCCTAACCCATGATCACAAAGATCTATATTCTTTTCTAGAACATTTCTAGTTTTAGCATTTACTTTTAGACATATTTAGAGAGAAGGTGTGAGGTAAGTGTCAAGGATAATTGTTTTTTTTTTTTTTTGTATAGCAATGTCCATTATTCTCAGCACCATATATTGAAATATCCCACATTTTAATAAAGCATTAGAGCCCTCTGTGGATGGGCTTCAGAGGCGCCTTAAAACCACATGAAGGTGTGTGTAACATTTTGTGAGTATGTTTACTTATGATCTGGGAATGAGAGAGTGGAAGTGGAGATGATCCCTAGGTTTCATTGAATTCTGGAAGAGTGACCGCTAAAGGGGTCACCACTCTAATGTAACTTAATCCTCTTCACCTCACTAAATAAAGGCAGGTACAGAACAGAAGAAAGGGATGACAAAGAGTGTGAGTTAGCTGCTTTGGAGTTCCTGAAAAGAAAATGGTATGATCCATTGGGAGTAAGCCTGTACAAACACACACAAACTATTTTTCATAATAGTGTTAAAACTGAGGCTGTGAAACCTTGTTAAATCTAATACAAGAATCTTTAATATAACACATAATTCAAAGCAACTGTGTGGTTGTTTCAAAGTTCACTCTTCTGGGCCACTGTGTTTTAAACAGATGAACCTTACTGAGAAAGAATGTTTAAACCCTAAATTGACAATGAAATTTAATTAAGGAGATTTTGTGGATGTGACTGAAATTAGCATCTTGAATTCAGAATTTTCTAATCCCCACATGTCAACTAGTACTAATCATCAGTGGTGATCCCTCTCCTCCCTGGAATGGTCATGAGGCTCTGAAAGCAGTAAGCTGCTTAACTTCCCGAATTTCAAAGTATCAATGACCTGGGTTGGAGAACAGCAGCCACTCCCCCACGGAGATAAGAATATGAAATATCTCTCTGACAGGAGAGATAGATAGACTACCATTTGCTTTTCATCCATCACGACAGCTCCTTGCTCCACATTTTCCAAGTTTTTGATCAAGCCTCCCATAAGCTGACCTTTCCATGTCTCTGCTTCCTAAGGGGCACTCCACTGTGACTCAGACCAAGTCTACAGGGCTCCCTTGACCCATGGAGATCACAGACCAAAGAGAGCTGGAAGCAATCTTGGACATTATCCACTTTGACTTCTTTAATATGAGGTAGAGAAAATCAAATTACAGATAAGTGAAGTCACTTGCCCAAGGTCATACAATTAAAGGTAGAGCTAGACATAGAAGCTAGGCATCCTGATGCCAACCAAGCATTTTTTCCATTATTTACAAAATAGAAAAATGGAAAAGCAGACAGGCCAAGGAGTCAGCCAGACTTGGGTTTGAATTCCGACTTTTTTCTTATCATTTATGTTACTTTGGGAAAGTCAATTAACCTTTATAAGATTCAGTGTACTCATTTGAAAACAGAGATAAGTATTCAAACAATATTGATTAAGCAAATTTTCTGGACTCACACATGAGGTTTTTGATCCTGGGTACATAGTAGGAAATGATACAGGCAAGTCCATTGGCTGAAGACATAGAGCTTAAATCTTAGAGTATGTGAAGGGTATTACAAGTGCCTTTCTGAGGAAGCATTAAATAAGGTGATGAATATGAATCTCTTAGCACAGTTCTTGGAAGAGTAGACATTTAATAAATGTAATAGCAATTATAATTATTACTATATAATCCAAATATATATATTCACAACCTCTCAAAAGGAGGCAAAGTCCTGGAGTGGCAGAGCTATCTTAGATTTCTATTCAGTGCCATAATATCTAGGGTCCTCCTAGCAACCTAACTTACCTTCAAAGTCTCAAATAAAGTTTTCACTTTTGAACATATATGACAGCCTACTGATGAATCCAGTTGCTGCCCTTAGGGACTTCTGAAAACTTTCAGAGGCTGGTGACCTTTTGCCAGTTCCTTGTGCCCAACAACTTACATTTTTCCAGTAACCCAGTCAGCCCCATTGTGTTTCTCTGGCTTCTAATCTGTAGCCACCAAGCTCTGCTTTGGTTCTGGCTATGGTCTGCCATTCAGCTCCCTGATCCTTCATGTTGGATTGGTTTCTCTCTGCTGCCCAGCCATGATGTCCTTCCCTGATTCCTTTCAAACTGTCATTGGCACAGTTTCTGCCAACACTCCAGCACAAGCCCTTACAGCATGAAGACTTCTCTTTGCTTCAGTCTCATACCATCTTCAGGCCCACAATTCATTCTGAGGTAATGGGACTTATGAGTAGGGAGAAAAGTCCTTGGCTTTAGAAACTTGTAAACTCTCTACTCTAGCCACCCTCCTCCCACATATGGCACAGGGTGAGCTATGACTTGGGTTGGTGGGTATAGAGACAATTATTTGGAAAGGAGAAAAATAGAAATTAGAATGACCTATGCACACAAAGCAAAGTGCTGTTGAAATCACATCTCTCCTTCCACTGTCAAATATTGCTGGTGTTCTTTTGAAATTTTCCTAATGTCTTAGAATCTATGGCCCCAGATTAACCCCCAGGATCTGCAAATCAGAGGAGATTAGGGTTGTAAAATAAGCAATATAAGTTTAAGAGAGTATATTTATGTATAACAAGCCATTTTTTGAACAATCCATGTCTCTATATCTTCTTTTTGGTGAAGGTAATTTAACACTAGGTAATAACAATAGCCAACAGTTATGGAGCATATGGTAATATTGTTCTAAATAGTTTAGATATATTAACTTATTTAAGCCTGAAAACAACCCTACAAAGCAGGCAATACTATAAATCACTTTATTATAGATGAAAAAATTGAGGCACCAAAAGGTTAAGTAATTGGTCCAAAGACACACAGCTGAAATACAACCACAGGCAATTTAGCTCCTGAGCCATCATGCAATACTACCTATGATCCATTTATTAGTCAGTAACTCACACAAGAAAAATGCCTTTTATCTTCTCACAGGAAAAAAAATAAGTAATTTAACATGAGTGCACATTCCATACACATTTTATTGTCAGAAACTATTACTAGGGCAACAGTGGAATGAGAAGAGCAGTGATATGTGTCAGGTGGCAATTTTCCCCCCTGCTGCATCAAGACAATAAAGGAAGATCCTTCTTCTCTTCTTTGAAAAGTTTGGCTACAGCCTTCTATCTCTCCTCAGTTCCAGCCTCTGGTTCATCCAGCTGGAAAAGCCTTCTTCTTGTCTAGGCTGTCTATGTTCAAAAAGAACATCTTCAAAAATCCCAGATTTGTAAATCAAGTTGTACTTAAATGAGAAATGATTATTCTGACTTGTGAACTGGGCTTTGGAAGCTGGGCATGTGTAGTCAGCACCTTCTTCTTTCCATGCTCCTTGTATCTGCCTCAGTAGCAGAGATTAAGAAGGTAGGCTGTGCTCCTGCAGGTGAGGCGTATCTGGTCTAAGACTGCCATGGTTGGGTGGTTAAATCTGTTCAATTTAATTGTTAAGAAGTCCATTGTTGCTGAACATCTAGGCCATATTTTCCAACAGCTATTTCAGTTATGATGTTGGCATTTCATCTTCTCCTTTCAGTTAGTTCCAAATATACACAGGGAAAAGGGGGGAATAACTCTCTCATTTCCTATCTCTAGAGTTGGCCAAATCAACAATGAAGTATGGTTAAAATATATATATGTATATGTATATGTATATGTATATGTATATGTATATGTATATGTATATATACACACATACACATAAATAAAGATATATAAACCAAGAATTACAAGCATTTCAAGGAAAAATTCATGTGATAGTGGTTTTACTTTCTCCTCCTAAGCTGAATTTATCATGCTTGGGAGCTGGACTCCTAGGAGGTAGAGAAAATATGACTGTCCTAAAGTAAATTATCTATTGTCCATAGATCTGAGTTTTTCCTAATGTGTCTTTCCAAATAGCCGGGATAGAATGCAGTCAGTGGTAGTGCCAAAACAATGCTGGGCTGAGGTTAAAAACAAATATAGAAATTTTGGTTATCCTGGGTGTGATCTCAAATCTTTGTACAGAGGAAATGGTTAACTAGAAAGATAAGCAGATGTGTATCATTTAGAAGAGAATTTGTTTACTGCCACAAATTACATACAATAAATGTCCTGTCCTGAGTGCCTATTATGTAACAGGCATTTCCACTTTCAGTCTTTGAGTTATTATTCTGACTAAATTTTTGAGGAAGTTGGGAAGTTGATGTTAAGGGTTTATGTGCAAGATCATGTAGCAGGAGGTGAGATTTAAATTCAAATTTATTAAAACAGGGCACATTTTCCTTCCATTAGATGATGCCAAGGACACAGAAGTTTATTGAGTGTAAATATATGATATAGTCACTATATTTAAGGAGCTTACAGTTTAACTGAAAAGAGAAATATATACCCATATTAAATTACTATCTATCATTTATGCTCAAAGAGCTAAAGAGTTAAAATAAACTAATGGGTATCAGGAAAACAACATAAAATAAATTGTAAATATAATGAAAGAGATATAAATTATGTCAAGGAACCAAGTAGAAATTCTAGAGATTAAATATACAATACTTGAAGTAAAATATTCAATAGGGGTTCAGGAGTAGATATGAGCATGCACAAGAAACAATGAACAACGTAGGATAATTAAAATTATCGTCTGAGGAGTAGGAAAAAAAGGGAATGAAGAAAAATAAACAGAGCCTAAAAGATTTGGATACCATCAAGAGGACCATGTGAATTATGAGAACTCCAGAGGAGAAGAGAGAGAAAGATGTAGAAAGATTATTTGAAAAAATAATAGCTGAAAATTTCTCAAATTTGATGAAATGTGTAAATCTACAAATCCAAGAAGGTCAAAAAATTCCAAGTAGGATAAATCCAAAGAGATCCACACATTGTAATCTAATTATTGAATCTATAAGACAAAAAGAGAATACTGAAAGCAGCAAAAAAATAAATAACTCCTTATGTACAAGGGATCCTTAATAAGATTATTACCCAATATCTCTTCTGGAACTTTGGAGGCCAGAAGATAATACTTGAAGTGATAAAAAAAATAGTTAATTAAAATTTTTGTATCTGGCAAAACTATCTTCCAGAAATTAAGCAGAAATTAAGACAATTCTAGATAAACAAAAGCTGAGGGAATTTATTATAACTAGATGTGCCCTACAAGAAATGCTAAAGGGGGTTCTTCACATTGAAATGAAAAAATGCCAGATAGCAATTTGAAGCTGTATAAAGAAATAAAAATCCCTTATAAAGTTAAAGACATGGTTGAATTTAAAAGCCAGTATTATTGTAATTTTGGTTTGTAATTTCACTTTTTATTTTTTACAACATTTAATAGACAAGTGTATAGAAAAGGATTATAAATTTATGTTATTAGGCAATGTATAGGATTACAATTTTAGTATGTGATTGAAGTTAAGCTGCTATCAATTCAAATTAGATTGTTACAACTTTAGAATCATGCATGTAATCCCCATGGTGACCACAAAGGAAGTACCTATGAAATATACACAAAAAGAAGTGAGAAAGGAATCAAAACGTGTCACTTCAAAAAAAAAAAAATCAACTAAACACAATAGAAAGCAATAATGGAGAAAAGACGAAATGGAAAGAAAATAATACAATGTCTGAAGTAAGTCCTTTCTTATCAGTAATTACATTAAAAGTAAATGAATTAAACTCCCCAACAAAAAGGAATAGATCAACAGAATGGATTTTAAAAAAATGATCTAACTATATGCTATTAAAAGATGCTCATTTTAGGCTTCCAGCAAAAGTGGTGGGGTAAGTAAATGTTGTGCTTGCATTCTCCCACAACTGCATCAAAATTACAACTAAACTACAGAACAACCATTGTTAAGAAGCACCTGAGGTCTAGTTGAACAGAAATCCTATAACTAAGGATGCAAAAAAGAGGGCACTTCAAGACTTATAGATGCAAAACAGCCTCGTCCCACACCCATGTATGATAGTTGAGAACTGGAACTTGACTACAAAGGCACCTCTATGAGGAGTTATTGGTCCTAGTCCCACACTGGAATCCCCACCCCAAGGTTCCAATGTAGAGAGAGAAGTCCTCATAAGTTCTGGCTGTGAAAACCAAAGGAGATTATGGCTGAGTGAGATGGAGAGATGCTGGAGATCCAGGCATTTCTCTTAAAGGGCCTGCAGTAGACTCACTAATGGACTCACTTGTTCTGAGCATCAGCACTGGGGCAACAGCTCAAAAGGCACCAGGGATATACGAGGAGGAAGTGAACTGTTTGGACTCGGTGGGAGAAGTGAACTGGAAGGGCAGCTTTCTCCCAGAGTGCTGGTTGAAGCCATGGTTCCTTTGTTGTGCCTTCCCCTGACCTAGCCTGTGCTCACAGTCAGGTGTTGTATCTGAGTCTTTTTTAACTTATCTAACACCATTAGTCTTACTCTGGCGATCCTGAGTCCCTGCCCAACCCAACTTGAGGGCTCATTCAAACTGCCTCCAGTGGGTTTTCCATATAAACAACATGGTCTTTTCATGTCTTAGCTCATGCTGTGGATGTTCCTAAAATTCCTCAAAGGTTCACAACTCCCCAACAAGAAGCATCTGGTCTCAATATGTTCTATACCTCTTGCTAAGCTGCCCCAAGCCTGATACTAGTGGCAGCAGCCTAGGTTCACAACTTAGTATCTACCAGACACCTCTAAGAGCAGCGCAAGTGGCAACCAATGTAGATTACTTTGTAGCTCATATCAAGTGGCTCAGGTCAGGGCACAGACAACAAATGACTGTGCCTGTACCAGAGCCACTCCCAAGAGGCACTAGAATGAATACACTTGGTGGCCAGCTTCAGACCATACCACAGCACTACCCAATCACTTCTACAAGTGACACACCCAAAGAGAAAAATTGGCAGGTACTAGATTCCCACTAAAGAAAATCCTGCTCTTAGGGTTAGGCCCTGCACAATTGCTCCTCCACTGTAGTCATAGCCAGTAATCACAACCAATCATACTGAGGGTCAATCTCTCCCATTGATGTACCAATAGTAATCAAGGCTCAAATATAACAGGAGGTTATATACAACTCATACAAGGAACATACCTGGAGTACGTGGCTCAGGTGACCAGGGAGACTATGCCACTCAGCCCCACAGGACACCTACCACATAGGCTACTCTACCAAGACCAGGAGATACAGTAGCTCTACCTAATATTTAGAAACAAAAACAGGAAGGTACCCAAAATAATGAGAAACATGTCCCAATGAAAGAACAAAACAAAACTCTACAAAAAGAATTAAACAAAATGGAGATGAGTAATCTACCAGATGCAGAGTTCAAAACACTGGTTATAAGGATGCTCAATGATCTCAGTAAGAACTTCAATAAAGAGATAGGAAATATAAAAATGGAGATAGAAAACAAAATATAACCAGTAAGAAATAAAGAATACAATAACTAAAAAGAATACATTAGAGGAAAGCAACAGTTGATTAAATGAAGCAGAAGATCAAATCAGTGATTTGGAAGATAAGGTAGCAGAAAATATTCAATAAAAGCAATAAAAAAAATGAGGATAGTTTAAGAGGACTCTGGAACAAGATCAGGCATACAAACATTTACAACACAAAAGTACCAGAAAAAGAGGAAAAAATTGAAAAACTATTTAGAGAAATAATAATGGAAAACTCCCTAACTTGGAGAAGAAAATAGACATGTAAGCCCAAGAATCACAGAGAGTTCCAAACAAGATGAACCAAAATAGGCCCACACCAAGACACTTCATAATTAAAATGTGAAAGTTTAAAGGGAGATAAACTTAAGTGCAACAGGAGAAAAGCAATTAGTTACCTATAAGGGAGCTCCCATACGATTGTTAGCTGGTTTTTCAATGAAAACTTTGCAGGCCAAAATGTATTGGCATAAACTATTCAAAGTGATAAAAAGTAAGGACCTACAAACAAGATTACCCTGTCCATCAAAAGATGAATGAAGAGCATCCCAGACAAGAAAAAGCCAAAGGAGTTCATCACCACCAAGCCAGTATTACAGAAAATGTTGGAGAGACTTCTTTAAGAAGAAGAAGAAAAGAAAAAAAAAGATCGAAAATATGAATAATAAAATGGCAATAACTACATATCTATCAGCCGTTACTTTGAATATAAATGAATTAGGTGCTCCAATGAAAAGATAGGATGGCTGAATAGGTAAGAAAACAAGACACTTACATACGCTGCCTATGAGAGACTCATTTCAGATCAAAAGACACACAGAGACCGAGAGTAAAGGAATGGAAAAAACATTTCATGAAGATGAAAATGAAAAAGAAAGCTGAGGTAGCAATACTTATACCAGACAAAATAGGCTTTAAAACAAAAGTTATAAAGAATGACAAAGAAGGACATAGTAATCCCACTTCTGGGTATTTATCTGAAGAAACTCAAAACACTAATTTGAAAATACAAATGCTTCCATATGCTCATTGCAAAATTATTTATGATAGCCATGATATGAAAGCAAACTAAGTACCCATTAATAGACTGGAGGAAGAAGTGTTATGTATATACAATGAACTGTTACTCAGCTATAAAAAAGAACGAAATCTTGCCATTTGCAACAACATGAATGGACCTAGAGGATATTGTGCTGAGTGGAGTAAGTCATACAGAGTATGACAAAAGCCATATGATTTCACTTACATGTGGAATCTAAAACAGAAACACACTCGTAGATACAGAGATCATTTTGATGGTGGCCAGATAGGAGGAAGGTTGCAGGGATGAAAAAAGAGAAGAATTAATAAGTACTAATTGGTAGTTACAGAATAGTCATGGGGATGTAAATTAAAGCATAAGAAATATAGTATATAATGTAATAACTATGTATGCTGTCAATGGGTACTAGGTTTATTGGGGTGATCACTTCGTAAGTTATAAAAATGTCTCATTGGTATGTTGTACACTTAAAACTAACATAATATATGCCAAATACAATTAAAAATTAAAAAAATTAAAAAGAGACTCACTTTAGATCTAAAAAACACAAATAGAGTCAAAGTGAAAGAATGAAAAAAAAAAAAGATATGTTAAGAGTCATTAACAGATAACTGGGGAGGCTATACCAATATCAGATTAAAAAGAAAATCTAATGATTATAAACAAATGTGCACCAAACATAAGAGCCTCAAAATATGTGAGACAAACATTGACAGTATTGAAGAGGGCAGTCAATAGTGCTATGATAGTAGTTGGAAGCTTTAACATTCCACTTTCAATAATGGCTAGAACAACCAGATAAAAGATCAGTAAGGAAATATAAGATTTGAACAAGACTAACCCAGCTGGGCCTAACAGATATATATTGTTCACTCAATAATAGCAGAATACACATTTTTATCAAATGCACATGGAACATTTTCCAGGAAAGATAATATGTTAGGTCACAAAACAAGTCATAATATATTGAAAAAAAATACATATATATATACACACAAAAGATCTTTGCTGATCACAATGGAATAAAGCTAAAAATGAGAAACAGAAGGGAAACTGGAAAAATCACAACTATGTATAAACTAAACAAGACACTCTTAAACTACCAATGGGTCAAAGAAGAAATCATAAGAGAAATTAGAAAATACCTTGAGATAAAGAAATGAAAGCACAACATACCAAAACTTTGGGAATACTGCAAAAACAGTGCTAAGAGGAAAATTTATAACTGCAAATGTATACATAAAAAATAAAAAATATCTCAGATCAATAATTAACTTTTAAACTTAAAATACTAGAAAAAGAAGATCCAGCTAAACCTGACTAAGCAAAAAGAAGCAATTAATGAAGATTATAATAGAGGTAAATAAAATAGTGACATAAAACAATAGAGAAATTTAATGAAATCAAGAGTTGTTTCTTGGAAGAGATAAACAAAATTGAGAAGACTTTAGCTAGATTGACTAGGAAAAAAAAATAAGACCCAAATTACTAAAATCAGAAATGAAAGTGGGGGATATTACTACTAATTTTACAAAAGTGAAAAAGATTCTAAGAGAATACTAAATTATTTGTACACAAATGAATTGGATAATCTAGATGAATTGGACAAATTCCTAGAAACATAGAATCAACCCAAACTGATTTATGAATACAAAATATGACTTCTAAGGAGACTACTGCTAAGGAGATTAAATCAGTAATCAATAACCTCTAAAGAAAAGTCCAGAACCAGATGGCTTTATTGGTGCTACCCAACATTTAAAGAAGAATGACCACCAATCCTTCTCAAACTCTTTCAAAAAACTAAAAAGGAGGGAACACTTCCTAATTCATTTTCTGAGATCAACATTACCTTGGTACCAAAGCTAGACAAATACAGTAAAAGAAAACTACAGACCAATGTCCAACATAGATATTGCTGCAAAAATCTTCAACAAAATGCTGCCAAACCAAATTCAGCAACATACTAACAAGATTATACAATATGACCAAGTGAGTTTTATTCCTGGAATACAAAGCTGTTTTGAGATGTGAAAATTAATCAATGTAAAACCACATTAATAGAAGAAAGGAAAACTTTATGTAATCACCTCAATTGATGCAGAAAAGTCATCTGACAATATTCAATAACTCATGATTAAAAAAAACTCAGTAAGCTCAGACTATAAGGAAACTTCCTCAAAAAGACAAAGGCCATATATGAAAACCCACAGGTAATATCATACTTCGTAAAGACTGATAGCTTTCCCATTATTATCAGGAAAAGGATGTAGCTATAGTAATTAGGGAATAAAAAAGAAATGAAAAGCATTCAAACTGGAAAAAAAAATAAATGTATTTCTGTTTACAGATGACATAGTATTGTATATAGAAAGCCCTAAAGATTCCAAACATACCAGTTAGAGCTAGTAAACAAATTCAACGAACACTAGGATATAAAATTAACATACAAAAATCAGTTGCTTTTTATACAGTAGCAATGGGCAATTAGAAAAAAAAATGAAGAAAATAGTTCCATTTGCAGTAGCATCAAAAGAATGTAAAATACTTAGGAATAAATGTAATCAAGTAGGCAAAAGACTTGTAAACATGAAAACTACAAGACATTGCTGAAAGAACTTAAGGAAGATTTAAATAAGTAGAGACACATCCCATATCTTGAATTGGAAGACTTACTATTGTACAGATGACAATGCTACGCAAAGCAACCTATAGATTTATTGCAATCTCAGCAAAAGCTAAATGAAAAGTTTTGGAGAAGTAGAAAAATTCATCCTAACATTCGTATAGACTCTCAAGAAATTCTGAATAGCCAAAACAATTTTAGAATAGAACAAATTTTGAGAAATCACATTTTCTGATTTCAAAACTTACTACCAAGCAACAGTGATCAAAACAGTGTGATACTAGCATAAGGACAAATAGATTAATGGAATAGAATAGAAAGCCCATAAAAAAACCTTCACATACATGGTCAATTTATTTTTGAAAAGGGTGTTAAGAACATGTAATGCCAAAGGACAGTCTTTTGAACAACTGGTGCTGGGAAAACTGGATATCTACATGAAAAGAATAAATTTGAACCCATATCTAACACCACATACAAAATTAACTCAAAAATAAAGACCTTAACATAAGAACTAAAATTATTAATTTATAAAATATAGAAAGAAAGCTTGTGACATTAGATTTAATGGTGATTTCTTGGATACTATGGTGAAAGCACAGACAACAAAAGAAACAATAGATTAATTGAATTTCATCAAAGTTAGTAACTGTTTGGGATGATGAAAATTTCTGGAAATGGATAATGATCATGGTTTCACAGTGTTGTAAATGTACTTAATGCCACTGAATTATACATTTAAAAATAGTTAAAATGGTACATTTTATGTTATTTTTTTACTACAATAAAGAGATCTCAAAAAAGATTTACTACTACTTAAAAGACAGCTATAGTGTTATAAGAAGACTCATTTTAATTTGTATTTTCCAAGAACAATGGATCATATTGAATCATCCATTTTTTTTCCCTCTTTCTCCTTTGTGATCAATGGCATCCAAGTTTTTTGCAAGATGATCAGCTGAGCTTTGTGGTCCATATGTGAGAGAGTTCCATTATCCCCTCCACCCCTCACTTGTCATTCCTATAGGTCTGACATAGTAATATTCATTTAATTTTTATTGAGATACAATTGACATACTATTATAATTATTTCAGATGTACAACATAATGATTTGATATATGTATATATTGTAATACAATAAGGGCAACAAATATTAGAAGGGAGAAGAAGGTTTACATTTTAAGTAAAGAGAATAGACTCAGAAATAAATACGTCTAAACAGACAGTACTCTCAAGAAGACATACAAATGGCCAACAGACATATGAAAAGATGTTTAGCTTCCATAGCTATTAGGGAGATGCAAATCAAAACCACAATGAGGTACTACCTCACACTTGATAGAATTCCTATCATCAATAGGACAAATAATAACAAGTGTTAGAGAGATTGTGAAGAAACAGAAACCCGTGTATGCTGCTGGTAGAAATGTAAATTAGTACAGCCACTATAGAAAACAGCATAAAAATGCCTCAAAAAATTAAGAATAGAATTACCATATGACCCAGCAATCTCTCTTCTGAGTATTTACCCCCCCCAAATTTGAAAATATTTATTCATAAAGATATATATACACACACCAATGTTCATAGCAACGTTATTCACAATGGTCAAAACATGGAAATAACCAAAATGCCCTTAGGTAGATGATTGGATAAAGAAGATATGATATATATATATATATACAATGAAATATTCTCAGCCATAAGAAAAAATAAAATACTGTCATTTGTGACAACATTGATGGATCTTGAGATTATCATGCAGAATAAGTCAGGCAGAAAAGTTTGAGGACTATATGATTTCACTTATATGTGAGATATAAAACTGAAAGCGAAAAACAAACAAGACAAACTCATGGACACAGACAACAGTTTAGCAGTTACCAGTGTGAAGTGGGGGAAGCAGAGATGCAAATGATAAAGAGGGTCGAATACATGGTGATGAATTTAAATTTGGGTGATGAACACACATGCAATATACATATGATATATTATTGAATTGTACACTTAAAACCCATATAATTTTATTAACTAATGTCACCCCAATAAATGTAATAAAAATAAATAAAATTTTACATATAAAAATAGATAAATATTAGTCACCATTTTAAGGTCCTTATATGTGTTCATCCATATCTCTCATGACAAGCCTATCAGATGGATATTATTAACCACATTTCACCAATGAAGAAATTGACACAAAATAAGTAATCCCTTCAAGGTTACATAGCTAGTAAATGGAAGAGCTGTGATTTGAACCCAGGTAGTCTGTCTAGAGCTCACTCTCTAGCCACTACTAACTCTGCCTGCTCCTGCTCCTGCTCCTGCTCCTGCTCCTGCTCCTGCTCCTGCTCCTGCTCCTGGTAAGAGAGGAATCCTTAAGAAAAAAAAAAAAAAGGAAATAAGTATTTACTGAACCTTAAAGCTATCAGCAAATGAATTTATAATGGTCCAACATCATAATATGGTAGAATATTAGCCAAGGTGTACATGAGAAAGGAACTTCCGGCTACCATCAGTGGGCTAATTCTTTTATTTTGATTACTGTATGGTAGAAGCACTGTTGGACTTCAGATTTATAATAGGTGAAGGTGCACCCCATGTGTTAGGAAAGTGTCTCTCCTGATTGAGCAAATTACAGTGTGCTTTGGGTATGGGACTGAGAATGTCTTGGATAGCCTTTGGTTATTAGGTAGTCAGAGGTGCTTGTTTTTGTAATTTCCATTTTTCAAATGAGAAAATTGAGGCTTAGAAAGACAATAACTTTCCCATAGCTGGAGGTCTGTCTGACTTGACCTCCTGTTCTTTGAACTGATTTAGGGAAGCCTGCATTCTCGGCCAGACACATTTCTGGAGCTTTTCTCTAAAAAGCTTGGCAAGCTTTGTATTGTGTGTTATTAGGGGAGGAGTTCTCTTGTTCTTTTATGTGCTGATTAATGTTTTAGAGCCGTTCCAAAGGAAAGCCTCCAGGGATATAGGACTTCCTGTGTTACCCACAGCTTGATATATATATCTTTTATGTCTTCATATAATTGGTTGATAAAAATGTTGAATTAGAGATGGCCAGAACTGGGCAGCCTTTCAAAATAATCTGAGAAGATTGGAGTTCTGGGCCAAAATCAATAAGATAAAATTTAACTGGGTAAAATGTCAAATCCTGACTTGAAGTTAAAAAAAAAATTATATAAGTACAAGGTGAGAAAGAGCTGGTTTGAAAAAGGGCTTGTAATTTGGTTGATTGCACTTAAAGTAAGGCTACATTGGGAAATAATGAGTAAAATAGAAGTGGATTCTTAGGTTTCATTAAAAGTAGGATTTATGTCCAGAGCAAGGGAAATGGTACATCCTTGTCCATGGCTATGGTCATACCCCACCTAAAAATCATATCAATTTTTCATGAACTTGAGGGACACTGACAACCAGAGGACTATGGTCAAAGGGAGTAAGATGGTTAAGTTTTGAGAAAACTATAACAATTAAGAAATAATTCAGGAAATTTGAAGTAGAAAAGGACGTGGGTAAGTGAGGCCTTTGACTGAGGGCTTACTAAAAATTCTGATTATCTCCCATACCAGCAGGCAGAGGTGTGAAGAATCCTGGGGTACAGGAGAGGATAAAGGATATCTCAATACACATATGTCCTGTTCTAAACATGTGCCATTTCAACTCTTGTGAGCATCTCACATTGTCTTAGGAAATTTAGTGAAGCATTCACACCCTAGAATTCAAAATGGGAAGTGGGACCACACATCATTTGCATTTAGTTTTCCCCTCTGTACATCCAGGGTTTAGTGTTCTTTTGCCACGTGTCTGCCCCGACCTAAGGCCAAGACACAGGCACTGGATTCCTATGGGAATAACCCATGGAGTAGACTATCTTGATGCCACTGACTCTTTATCTCAAGACTTTTTGTAAACCTCAATGATCTGAGCTGATCACATTTAACTCCTAATGCTTAATGGTAGCTTTCAAAAATTTAAGAGCTGCTTTTCTCTCTCAACAAAGTCTACTGTCTAGCTGAGAACCCAAGAAAGTCATCTTTGATACTCATTGCTGAGTAACAGTTTTGGTGTTTTAGTAGATACCTGTCTCTCTTAAAAAGCAATGTCAACTGTTGATTCTATAAGTGGGCAGCTTTAGAGCACCATAATTTAATGGGAATGAAAACTACATTGTTTTCATACTATTTCTAAATAATGAGACAGGTAATGTGTGGTAGAGAAAGAGAATGGTTGTTGAGCTAGGAAACACGAGGGTCCAGATGAAGTAAAGTGTTGCAATTAAGCCCACATTTTTAATAAAGAATTGACAAAAAATGAATAACAGATAAACTTTTTCTAGGACCAAAAATTTTGTCACAAGAATCATTGTATAAATGATTTCAATGGCACAATAATGTCAATAAGTATTATTCAAAAATTCAGAAATGCCTTTTATTTTTACATGTATTTTTAAAAAATCTATATTAAAAATTTATTCACATCAGTATCCAAATAAGGTCCAAACATTAAAATTGGTTGTTAGGTCTTTTTTTTTTTTGTCCTTTACCTCATTCTTCCAGCCCCCAAGCCTCCCACCTCTCTGTCTGTCAATAAATTGTACACTATATTTGTGAGTCTGTTTTTGATTAGTTTGTTCTTTTTATTCCTTAAATTCCTCATATAAGTAAAATCATATAGTGTTTATCTTTCTCTGTTTGACTTAAATACCTTCTAGGTTCATCAAAGCAGTATCTTTTCCCATTCCCTTCCTTTGCATATTTAGGGGTCTTGTTTTCTTATTCTTTCAGACACTCTATCTTTGGGTTGGGGCACTTAATTCTTTTGCATTTAAGGTACTTATTGATAGGAATGTAGTTGCTACCATTCTTTATTCCTCTTTTTGATACATGTTTTTCCTTTTTAAAGAAGTCCCTCCACGATTTCCTGTAATTCTATTTTGGAGGTGATAAATTCCTTTAGTTTATTTTTGCCTGGGAAGCTCTTTATCTGTCCTTCAACTCTAAATGATAGCATTGCTGGATAAATTATTCTTAGTTTTAGATCCTGAGTCTTCATCCTGTTGAATATTTTGTGCCAAGCCCTTTTGTCCTGCACAGCTTCTTTTGAGAAATCAGCTGCCAGTCATATGGGTATTCCCTTATATGTAATTATTTGTTTTTCTCTTGCTGCTTTTAATATTCTTTCTTTGTATTTAAACTTTGGCATTTTAAATATAATGTGGGTCTCTTTGGATCCCTGATTTTTGGAATGCTGTGAGCTTCCTGGGGTTTTATGTCCATTTCCTTCACCAGGTTAGGGAAATTTTCCATCATTATTTCTTCAAACAGCTGTTCGACATCTTGATTTTCTTTACGTACACTAATCAGATGAATATTTGGAACCTTAATAGTGTCCTATATGGTTCTTAAATTATTTTTATAGTCTTGGACCTTTTTTATTGTCATTTTGATTGAGTGTCCTGATTGGCTTTCCCATCTTCTAGATAAGGCATTTGATCCTCTTCTTTATTCACTCTGTTTATTCCTTTGTTTATTCAATTTAATATACTTCTCAACTCAGATAATGTGTTCTTTTTAGATGGGTTCCCTTTTATAATTTTCATTTTCATTTTTATACATTTTTAAAAATCTCTTTGTTGAAGTTCTCACTGAATTTATCTACACTTCCCAAAAGTTCATTGAGCATCTTTATAACCAGTGTTTTGAACTCTGCATCTGTTAGATTACTTGACTTCATTATATCTGGATCTCTTTTCTATTCTGTCGTATGGTTTCTGCTTCTTTGTCTTCCCATTTTGGCTGCCTTTCCATGTTTGTTTCTATGTACTAAGCAAAGCTCCCAAGTCTCCCAATCTTGTTAGTGTGGATTTGTGAAGTAGGTGTCCAGTGGGACAGTCCTGAGAGGGGTTCAGCAGCAGGCCAAATTTAGCCCAAGCCTCTACTACTTTGGGGTCACTTGTTAAGATTCAGCAAGCTATCTACAGATGTGCTGGTAGTTGCCTCAAAAGCCCACACAAGAAACCGAGGCTGCCTCCAGTGTCTCAGCAAGGAGCATCTGATTCGCTGTGAGTACTTCTGGATGTGCCTTGGGTGGGGCCACAAGTTGGGTAAGGTGGAATTTCAGATAATCTCTCTGGGCAGAGAGACCTCTGTTATTCAGTTGGATGACATCATGGCTATGATGACAATGTGTCTGGCACACTGTTAGTGGGGAGGACTCAACAGGGAACAATGGAAATCATCAGCACTTATGTACATAACGAGTATTGTCTTGGCCTTCACTACGACAATGTCTCCATGTAAGTCCCTGCTACCCTCTGTGCATGGCTGAACTGGCATTGGTGCTCAGAATGAGCAGAACCATCACCGGAAAATCCAAACGTGGCCCCTCTAAAAGGCTTCTGCCACTGCCACTGCTGTGGGGCAGCCCTGCGTCCTCACCTCGTCCTATCTCCTGGTGTTGCAGGGTGCTTTTCTATATTTCTCCTGAGTTGTATGGCTTGTTTATCTAGATCCCAGGTGATTTTTTCCTTGCTGCTTCTCCTTGTTTCTGTTACAACTTTAATTTGGTCACCAGAGGCGTGAACAAAGCCTCTTTCTATGCCTTTTTTTCTCTCTCCTATTTTTAAATTTCTTATACTAACTGTTAATCGAAGGCAATGCTGGAAAATTGAAAGTACTTGATAAATGTTTGTAGAGGACAATATATTTTAAGAAATTGACTGTTTGTATAGAATACATGCAAGCTAAGAATAAAAAAAA
Organism: Cynopterus sphinx; assembly: GCA_030015415.1. NCBI lineage: Eukaryota > Metazoa > Chordata > Mammalia > Chiroptera > Pteropodidae > Cynopterus > Cynopterus sphinx. The sequence continues at coordinate 32,943,743 of CM057390.1, read as the reverse complement.
GGTAAAGGACTATGTTTCAGTTGAGGAAGCTTCTTATGAACTTGGGTTGAGGCATGATAGTGACGATTCTTACATGTACTGTTAAGTGGTCCCTGTTTTCTATTATCATTAAACTCACATTTATATCTAAGGGATTTACATGGAAAAGTTAGATTCATCAAGAGGCTGAATTAGCCATCAGAGTTTAGAGATGGCCCTCAACTTCCTATAAATTCACCTGCACCCCATACCTATCTTCATTTCCTTTCTTTCAACCTTGGAGGACAAGGCAGTGCTTTTGTAATATTTTTCTATTCTTGGCACAAATTAAATTAATAGACTCAAAAAAATAGTATAATGCCAGCAAATGACTATAGAGAAATGACTATATCAGGCAACAAAGCTTCAATGTCTATAAAGGAATCCCATGTCATCACACTATTCATTGTCTTCCTTTTGCACCAGGTTCCTATTTAAATGTTTACTACCCTAAGTGAACTTTCTTATATAGTTTTGAAAAGCTCTAGTATGTTCCAAAAAATATATGATCCTTCTTTTGCACTGGCTTGACACTATGCTTGGTCTCTCACTTCCTATTTACAGAAAATTGTACAGGGCTCTTGATGTACAAATGCTTTTCAAACCTTCTCACTGAGTGTTATCCTTGGTGGATACTGGCAATTATAATATGTATAATCAATTGCAATACAAATAAAACGTACACACTGACCTACCATCCATCTATTCTAATTCCCTACTTTCCAGCAACCAGTAATGACTGCACATGTTGTCCCCTCATTCTGCCCAATGATCCTTCTGTCTTTGTCTTCTCTACCTCTCTCATCTCTAAGTTTTCTTGTTTCTGTTCAGAGTCTCTTCCCTACTAGAGACTTCTAATGTGATTCTTGCCCCCTTGCGCTGCCTTTGCTCCTGTGTGTCTAGTGAAGAGGATATTTCTAAATTCTCAAGGAATATTTTTCATAGATAGATGTCACTCACCTCACTGATTCTGAAAACTGATTTTTCTTATAACACTGATTATTTTAAAGATGACTGAAATACTATAATATACTCAATTCAGAAGACTTAGAAGAAAACATAATTTATAATCCTGCTAATCCTAGAATTTTTTTTCAAAATATTGATAGTGGAAATACCATTCTAATCCTTTTTCTATGTGTGTATATATGTACAGACTTTTACATAATAGTGGTATCATATCTTCCAAAATATGTTGATCACTTTTACATGTGCCTGGCATAGGCTGTACTCTCAGTCAACTACACTATAGTTAGACATTAAGGTTAGACATTAATCAAAGAGTCACATGAATAAATACAAGGTACAATTCTCTTTATGTAGTTGACACGTGCAAAGAAGGAGAGACACATGGAGCTATGAGGGTATAAAATAAAGAGAACTGACTTAATCAGGAGATTGTGATCTAAAAGAATCTATGAGTTAACTAGCTAAGAAGGGTAATATATTGTTGAGTGGCCTGCTTGAGATTTTTTTGTGTTTTCTTTTTGTACTTGCTAATAAACTGCTAATATTTTCTTGGTTAAAATTCATTTATGACATAGAAGTATTCTAGGCATAGTATCCAATCATATGGATATATTGAAATTTAATAAATTTCCTAGCATTAGATAGTTAAGTTTCTTTTTATTATGAGTTATGCTGTAATGAATATTTTTTATATCTATTTTTGCATGTTCTCCAATAATTTCCTAAGAGTATATTTTCTATAAATGGGAATGCTGTGTCAAAGGGTGTGCATATTAAAGTCTTTGCAATTGACTATCAAACTGTTCTCTGAAAAGACTCTATTGATCTATTTTTCCCTCCTCCAGCAGTGTAGAGGAATGCCTGACTACATACTCCACCAGCTCTGTGACTTCTTTTTAATCTTTATAGATTTGAATTTAAAAAAGACATCTCACTAAAGTTTTACTTTTAATGCCTTTGCTTGCTATCAAGATCAAACTTTTTCTGTTGCCCATTTTTTCAACTTTATTGAGATATAATTGATTATATATATGTATAACATAGTGTAAGTTTAAGGTGTACAAATGTTAATATGATACACTAACAGTGAAAAATGATTGCCACTGTATAATATTAGCCTTTGCTCATTTTTTAATCAGGTTTTTTTTAATATTAAATTTTAGAAATTTTTTGTATATTTTATTTTATTTATTTTGGTAGGTCTTTATTTTTAAATATTTTATTTTACAATTATAGTTGGCATATAATATATTAGCTTCAGGTGTATAATATACTGATTAGACATTTATATAACTTATGAAGTGATCACTCCAATAAATCTAGTACCCATCTGACACCATACATGGTTATTATAAGATTTTTGATTATATTCCCTGTGCTATACTTTACACCCACATGACCATTTTGTAACTACAAGCTTGTACTTTTTAATCTCTTACTTTTTTTCTCCCCCACCCAACCCTCTGTCATCTGGCAACCATTAAAATGTTTTCTGTATCTATGAGTTTGTTTCTGTTTGTTCCTTTATTTTATTTATTTATTTTTCATATTCCACATATAAGTGAAATCACATGGTATTTGCCTTTCTCTGACTCATTTTATTTAGCATAATAGCCTCTAGGTCCATCCATGTTGCTGTAGATGGCAAGATTTCATTCTTTTTTATGGCTGAGTAATATTCCATTACCTATATGTACCACTTCTTTATCCAATTGTCTATTGATGAGAACTTAGATTGCTTCCATATCTTGGCTATTATGAATAATGCTGCAATGAACATATGAATTCACATATTTCTTTTGAAGTAGTGTTTTGGGTTTCTTTGGCTAAATATCCAGAAGTGGGATTACTAGAGTCCTTCTTTGTCTCTTATGATAGCCTTTGTTTTAAGGTTTATTTTGTATGCAATAAGTATTGCTACATCAGCTTTTTATTTTCTGCCTCCATTTTTATGAAACATGTTTTCCATCCCTTTACTTTGTCTCTGTATGTCTTTTGATCTGAAATGAGTCTGTTGAACTTTTAAATAGATTTTTGTTTGTGAAAATTTCTCTTGTCATTTGTCTCTTTTTGTCACTATATCATTTTCAAATTGTCTCTGTGTTTGTTTCTTATTAGCTCATTAAGAGGAGAGGCTGTTTGGACCCCATATATTACCTAAAGCAGTAGGTACCAGTAAGAGGATGTTTTTAAGTGACTGGTTTTGAGGGCTTCCCCAATTACTAGACCAGGAAAAAGGAGAAAGCATTTAAGATTGCTCCAGGCTTATTATCTTAGACAATCACTATGATTAAAGAATCAATATCTTCCTTCTGAATAATATTGTTTGGTCACATATACAAATTTCACTTCTGATACTACACAGCCCTATGTACCTAGCCTAAAGGTTCTTTAAATATAAGGAGGAATTGAGCTCAGTGGTCAAAAATACCTCTTCAATATTATCTTCTTTAAACCTCTGTTTCTCAAGAGGTTGTAATGAAGCCTCCAAGTCAGGATCTTTTGAGTCTTTCAAAGAATGCATTGGGCAAATACTGGATAACTAGGAAAGGTTCCAAGCTAAGGACCCCTGACGTGGCTAGCACCTAGGAATCATTAGTCTTCAATGCCCAGAAAAGAAAAATGAGGATATATGAGAGACTATAAAAGCATATAATATAGAAGAAAATGATTTAAAGATCCATGGGTTTTTATCTAAAAAAAGAGATGATTTTAAGAGTGACAAAATATAAAACGTGTTATCAAATGCATTTTAATTATAAAGGATATAAAACAATTTTTATAACTCAAATTGGATATAACACTATGGATTAATAAACAAACATGATTTACTGTGTACAAGTTACTGTTGCTTATAAGTTCATTAACTCATTACTTCATTTTTTTATTTAATCATTCAACAAATATCTATTCACTTCCTAACAAGAGCCAGACATTGTGGGGCATGGGAGGTGGGGCAGAACGTATGATGTTGCCTGTAACATGCTGACTTTGCTTGAGTGGCCTTGTTTATCAAAACAGTGGAAGATAAGCAGTTAGAAGAATCTGTAAGAAACACTGTGTTAATGACAGGGCTTGTGGAAACAGGAAGAGCAAGCAAAATTTTGGGGTAAAAGGTAAATATATTCAGATACTGAATTTGTTCAGTGATGTTTAAAATTTAAAACTATTCACTTAAAGCTATAAAGAACTTTTATTGTCAAAATGTCTTCATGAAATAAATTAAAAAGCCTACTTTGTTATCTTGAATCTAAAGCTCTCTAGCTTTAATTTTTCCTTTCTTATTGAAAGGTTGTTATTATAATTCATTATTTTAGAATGCAAGTTTTTCTGCTACTATTAAATAATGGGACAGACTGTATTTTAACTCCATGTTTTGATTGTATGACCAACAGTCAAAGAAGACCAATGTATGGAAGCTGCAGATAAGCAGATTTGGTTCAGCATAAGGAGGAAGAATTTTGTAAGAAAGAAAATTATAAAGGATTGCCATATTTTTTCAGAATGTTAATGAGTTATCTCTATTATAGTAACAATGATGATAAAAATGATGATGGTATAACAGTGACTGTGTTTTGTACAGTTACTACATTCTTATTGGCTGTGCTACAAGTTTTACACATAATAATTTATTTAATTTTAAAAATCTAAGAAATATTTTAATCCACATATTTAGATGAAACTGAAAATGGGCTAAACTACTGGCCCAAAGTCACACAGTTAGAAAGTGGCAGCGCCAGACATTGAAATCTGCTTTGGAGCACCAGCTTCAATCCCTCTGATCTCAATTATGAGGCTATTTTGTTAGGTTATCATCAGTGAAGGTGTTCAAGCATAAATTGGATTATTGCATAAATTAAACAATAAAGGGCAGATTTAAACTTCAGAGAGAATGAGGGTCACTGGGCAGGTTAATAGCTAAATCAGTAACTCTAAACATTTTTGGTAATAGACTCTGTTGAGAATTTGACAACAATCTGTGGTCCTCTTCTGTAAAAAAATCCACATGAGCACACATGCAAATGATCACAATGCAACATTTTTTCCCTATAACCCTTGATGCCACCTGTGGGTGCTAGGTTGCAAGCCATTGCTCAAAAGACAGTTTTGCTCTGGTACATGGTTATGAAGGTGAATTTCTTTCCAAATTTTTGTCTACAGGTGTTGAGATGATGCCACCACAAGATGACACTAATAGAAAAAAAAAAAAACATTGAATAAGAAGCAAGAGAAGTCCTCCTTACTCATGTCTCAAAGCAGGCTTTATGTGCCCTTGGAAATCTCTCACTTGGCTGTTACGACTTCAGGGCATTCAGAGTGACTCAGAAATAAAGAAACAAATCATATGTAAAGTCTCCATTTATATTATTATTTATGGGGCACAAGAGCCTGTCTCTCCCCGGCAAGACCCATTGCCAATAGAGAAGTGAAGGAGTCCTAGGGAGGAGGTGAGAGATCATGGAGGAAAAAATGTCTGTGGAAGAAAATATTTTTATATGTTGATATCTGGTTCCTGCCTTGCCTGATGGTGCATATGTTTCCAATCTGGAATGAGCCTGTGAACACCATATCTAGAGAGAGGCCATGTGGTACAGGAACTCTCCATGCTCTCCCCATGCCCCTCCCATGGGAGCTCTTGTACTGTGGGCCTTGAAAACATTCTTCAGCTGGTCTGGGCCATCTTTGTCTGGCACCTATCTCAAAAACATATATGTGTGTCTGTGAGCATGTATGCATTGCATGGGGGTTTGTTCTCATTCAAACTTTTCTCATTGGGATGTTTGGATTGCAGAAGTTTCTGGGGGATTGTGGATGCACTTTAGGGCCTTCTGAGTCTCCTGGGGAAGGTTACAGTGTTTTCCCTCTCTTCTGACCAGCCTTCTATTTGAATGCACTGTTACAGGCTTAATTACTTTGGCACCAGTCCTAGGGACAGGATCAGGGCTCTCTACACAGATTTCTGATTTTTTATGGGGAAGCTCTGCATGGAGGAGGTTTTCAGAGCTGGAGACAGAATGCGAAAGGATGTGCAGAAAGTGTGAATGTGCCACTCCAGCCCGTGTCCCTGCTCTACTTTGACTCGAGCTCTCTCTCTCATCCAGCCTCCACTCTTGTTCTCATCTAGTTCATCCACCACACTGTTGCCGGAGCAAGCTTTCTCAACCACAAACATGTCATTATGTGGGTTAGAAACCCCCAATGGTCCCCTGATATCTTGTTATAAACAATAATCACAATAACTTGTACCCATTAACGAGCTTTTGCTCTGTGCCAGACACTTAGCAAAGTGTTTTCATGCAATACTTCTGATAATTTTTCAAACAACTTCACTAGGTGAAGTTTACTGTTCTCCACACTTTACTGATGAGAAGGCTAAGGTTGAGAGTATTTACTGATAAAGAAGCCAAGATTGAGAGTATGTAATAAAGGCCACACAGCTGGTAAACAAAGACATTGCATAAAGTTGTGTAGCTTATGTATATCCTTCACAAGGGCACCAGGTAGTGTGCGAATGAGACCTCAGAGCCATCCAAACCATTTGCTTTCACAAGAGGCCCTTTTTTTGCTTTGCTCTGTATTCAGAACAGCACTTAGCACTACCTGTGATGGCTGCTCTCTTAGGCTAGTCCATTTGGTGTTAGAGATCCAGATATAATCAAATATGGCCCTAACCTCAGAATTGTATAGGTCTGTGGTAGAGACTGCTGACACAGTAGAGGAGACAGGTGGCCTAGAGATAATTCTATTTCAGTGGGATAAGTGTAAAGGTGGAGCTGTGCACAGTGCCTCCAGGGAACACAGAGAAAAACCATCCTATCCACCTTGGATGAAGAGAATGTCAGGAAGAAGTCTAGGAAGACTTCCTGAAGAAAATGATGTCTGAGGAGTCATTAAGGCCCAGTTAGGCAGAATAAAGTGGAGATAAGGGAAGAGAAGGAATTCTAGGCTGTAGGAACAAAGCACGAAGGTGTGAGCAACATGGGTATCCAAGATCTCTTTGTGGAAAATCCCCTTGTAAGTGAACTTGCAATGGAGATATTTAAATCTTAAGAAAAAAATTTGGAGACTTCAGGGAGAATAACCTATAAAATTCCTTTACAAAAAAATTCACATTTACTAAAATAAGGACTGTCTGTTAAAGGACAATGACCTAAGTTATGCTCAGTAGTCACTGTATTGTAAAACTTGAGATGTTCCTTCACTGAGGATGTAATGGGATGTTGTAAATTCATCTGGCTATGTGGAAGATGATGGACATTTTCAGAAGCCTGTCTGTTTGTTCCTTCACCTTATGTCCTGTCTTTCTGAGTGCTCAATGCATGCTTTCCCCTGGCCAGGTCCCAGTGAAGGAGAGAGATTTGACACTTCAGATGGAAAAAGCTTAGAGTCACCTGTGTTGAACAATACTGCTTTTCTGGTCAGGCATTTATTATACTCCCTCCATTTCTTAATCTTTATTGTCAATTCATTCTGCTCACTATTTCCTCGGTGTCAAAGCCTATGCTATTCTCATCAATCATACCCATCCATCCTTCATTTCCACCCCAAGCTCCACCAACTAATGGATTCTAAGGTATCTCTGCCTCTTTATCCCCAAGACTTCATTGCATAAAGATCTACTTTCATTATGCCATGTATTTTTCCCTTTCGTTTTTGCCCTATCAAAATTTTTTTAAAAGTCAAGGTAATCCATGAATAATACTTAAAGAATAAAATAGTGTAACAGGGCTGATACAAAAAGCAGTTCTAGGTCCTACCTTTCTTCATTTCTAAATCTTATGCTGACAGGGTATCATTTTCAGGGTGTCATTGGCTTTTGTGTTGGATATGTGCATTTATGTTTCCAAGTAGTGTGTGTATTATTTATTCATTTTTCTATTTAAGACATCCATGTGCTGGCCTTCTACCGTAGGAGAAGAGAATTTTAGTTCTCTCATTATCTGCCCCTCAATATATACCATATATTTTCTCTCTACATTCTATAATAATTTCAGAATTTTGCTTAAACCAATCTTAAATTTTTACATGATAGTTACATACAATTATTAATAGCTGAGTCACAAAATATAATTACATTTCTTTATTTTATAATATTTTTTTCTGGAGTTTTTTATTAAGATTTCTATGAATTTATCAAATTTTTGTCACAAACACTTATAGAACTATAAAACTCTTCTCAGCAGGGTCAGGTGCATCAAGCAGATTATTGTCCCCTCACACCTCACTTTGGTTCTCTCCTCCTCTTGCTGTGATCCACACTGGGTGTTTTTCAGGCTCATTGCCCAGCTGCCCTGGGTCTTCTTTCTACCATGATTCCCCACAATCTTTCTCTCTACTGATTTAAATCCCCTATTGCCTCTTTCTTGCTTTATTCTCTCCTTCCCTGACTCTTTTTGAGTGGAATACTAGCTTCTCAGGAAAGGGTACATGGAGGTAAATTTTTGAAAATGTCTTTATACTATTCTCACACTTGACTGAGTTTGGCTGGCTTTAGAATTCTAAGTTTGAAAGATTTCTGTACATAATTTTGAAGACATTGCTTCACTGTGTTTTAGCTTTCTTTGTTGATCTTTATATATGCTAAATTTTTCTATCTCTTTGGAAGGTTTTAGGATTATCTTGTTATGCTGCAGTTTAGAAATTTCACAGTGAAATGTCTTTATGTGAATCTTTTTTTCATACTTAGTGAGCTTCTATAGTCTAAGAAGTCACATCAGTGTTGGGCAAATTTCTTGTGTGATTTAATTACTTCCTCTCTTTAATTATATATGTCTGCTCTTACTGGAACTTGATTATAAGATTGTCTGAATTTGTCCTCTAATTTCTTGCCTTTCCTTTACTAGTTTTCATTGTTTAACCTTTAGTTCTGGGATATTCCTTCAATTTTAATGTCTTATCTTTCCTACTTTTTTTTTTTTTTGGTATTTTTAGTTTTCACTAACACTTGTAATCCCCAAGAGCTTGTTTTAGTTCTCTGAATGTGCTTTTCTTCTAGTGGCATCCTGTTCTTGGATGTGTTATATCCTCTTCTAAATGAGAATGTTAATAGCTTGTTTTAGTAAAAAAGTTTTTCCTGCTCCTTTCATTGTTTCTGTGTGAACAGAATTTTACTGTTTATTTTAGTATCGGTCCTCATGTTAGAGTCTTTTATAAAATATTTAATGACCTCAATGGTACACTTTTATTTAGAAGTGAGGCACTAAAAAGCTCACTGGAATTTCTAGTATGGGGACCCAGCTTGATGATTAGGGAAATTCACAGTAAAATTTTGATGAGAGTTGGAAGGACACAAAATTGTCAATATTGTCCATCTTTTCTTCAGTGAGGACTCCCCCCAATCTCCTGACTGGAACAGCACAAGTCTGACTTTCAGGGTCCTGAGTTTTACAGTGGGCATGAGAGTGGGGATCCTCACTGTTCAGTCTACAGACTTTCATTTCATCCCTCTGTTTCCATTGAGATCACCCACCCCTGCTCTCTGCCATGTATAATGTGCTCAAGTCCAGAACATCTCTGTTTCAATCCTTGCTTATGTTGAGAAGAGATAGTCATGTAAATCTACAGGGTTGGGAAGAGACTGTGGGAGGGACCTAACTCTTCATATTATAGAGTTTCAACAGATCCGCTTATTTTTTTTCTAAACTTTCAAATTACATGATGCCACAAATTTATGAGCCCTTTTTAGGTTCTGCAATTCAAATTGGCTTGCTTCTTGTTGTCTTCCCCATTATAGTCACTCACTTTATTTTCACCTCTGAAGTACATCAGTTCCCACTGAGCCATCCACTTTCTATCTTCCAAAGTTTGTTGATATGTCTGGTCATTTTCAGTCTTTTCTCCATTCTCTTTGTCTCCTCATGAGTTCATAATTGTTATCTTTATTTTAATAGCATTTTAGAAGAGAATAAAGTTTAACGATGGTGTTTAAGTTGCCACAGCTAACTGGAAGTTATTTTACTTCTCTTTTTCTTTCTTGATTCTTAATCCTTCTTGTAAAAATTATTTATGACAGTAGAGACCACATTTTGAATATGCTGAATACTGAAAAGCTTGTGTTTGTTTCATAGACCAAAAATAGAAAATTTGCATATTTTAGAATTATGAGTAAAGGTAAATTGTCAGTATGCTTTAATTTCTGAAATAAGTCCAAGGCAATAAGAACTCATAATTCCCAAAGTAGACAGTGCGGTCTCTTGAACCACAGCACTGGATGGTGGTCAAGGAGACTTGTCGCAATTTCAACTCTTCTACTGGTCAGATGTGTAACCTTGGGCAGATTTGTTTCCTTCTCTGGGACCCAGTTTCCTCTGGAGAAAGGTTTTTTCAGCTCTTTATTTCTATGCTTATGTTTTTAATTTTCTGAGATTTAGCACTCACCAAAGGAATATTAGTTGTTGGGAAAGTATCATAGGTGAAGGCAAACACTCACACAAAGTGTTCATATTCCAATGTAGTTCTTAAGTTTTACTAATTTTTCTCTATGTTGTCTCAAAGAATTTTCTTTAATTTAGAGAAAATAATTTTACCCACTGTCTCTGAGTAACTCCTGTCTTAGTTTTGAAATCACAATAGTCTCCCTTTATCTGAAGGGGATGCGTTTTAAGACTGCCAGTGGATGTCTGAAATTGCAGATAGTACTGAACCCTATAAAGACTATGATATATATATATATATATATATATATATATATATATATATATATAGACTATGATATATATATATGTGTGTGTGTGTGTGCGCGCGCGCGTGCACACGCGTGCGCGTGTGTATGTATACATACATATACATATACATATACATATACATATACATATACACACTTTTTCACTTAAAGGAAGCATTTTATGGCTCCTTTTCAGAATATCTGAATTGTCAGCATCACTACTCTTGCACTTTGAGAATGTTATTAAGTAAAAGAAGGGTTACTTGAACCCAAGCACTGTAATACCATGGCTGTTGATGTGTTACCCAAGACAACTATTAAGTGACTAATGGATGGGCAGCATATACATCATGTTTATGCTGGACAAAGGGATGATTCACAACCTAGGCAGGACAGAGTAGAACAGTGAGAGATTTCATCATGCTACTCAGAATAGCACAAAATTTAAAGAATTTAACAATTGTTTATTTCTGAAATTTTCCATTTAATATTTTTGATCTGTAGTTGACCCTGGTAACTGAAACTGTGGGAAGAGAAACCAAGGGTAACAGGACACTACTGCACTATTATCTTCACCGAAAGTATCATATATATTTGGGTAGCTGGTACTTATGTATGTAATTCTGGCTGCTTGTTTGGAGCTTAGCCTTTTAATGCACAATTCCACAAGATGTGCCTCAGAGCCTTTTATTGAGCTGACCCCTCTCTCTAGAACACTTTTCCTTATCCTTTATTTTGGCTAACTCATACTCATCTTTTAGTTCTCAGCCTTATATTCACTCCCCCTGACTCCACAGACCAGGTTTAAACCTCTGTCATATGTCTGACTTCCCTTTACTTTTTTTTTAAAGAGCTCACATTACCTTTTAAATAAAAATTGCTTCCAGATGTCTGCTTTTTTCTTAATTCTTTGGCATGTGCTCTCTGTTTTGTCTCATATCATCAATGTATGTAGCTTGGCTTTTTTTTTTTTACAGTTTTTTCACAAGAAATCCACTTATACTGTAAATGTCAATAACATTCACTCAGAATCTGGAGGATTTGAAGGTAAGTGAAATTGTGAAGCATATGCCTTTTTGCCTCTTTCCAGGCTTCTTTCTCCTTCTTCCTTCCTTCCATCACTGCTTCTGAAATATTTTCCCCTTAATTGCATACAGAAACTACATTTTCTTTTATTATGTGTGTGGTTCTTTATTTTTCCCTGAAGTTGTGGTGCCAGCTGACTTCCAGACAAAATAATCTTTGCTTCTATCCAAATAAGAAGACATCCCTAGAAAGTAGAGCAAGTTATTTTCCTATTTAAAATTTTAGTGAATAATGCTTCCTACCCCCATTTAATTATACAGTTATTGGTGCAATTGCATGTTTAATTTGTACGTTCTCTACTAGAACTTAAGTTCCGTGAGGGCAGGGACCTTATGTATCTTATTTCTTGCTACATTTGCTGTTTTTTGCCAATGGCCTGACATATGGGAGGTGATTCAATGAATGAATTGGATAATAATAATTCAGAGATTCTAAAATCACCCATTCCCCATAGAAAGAGATTCTTGATATGGCAAGAAATTTAACCATAGAAGTGTTCTTATCATCAGATGAGAAAAAGTATGGAAGAACAATCTTTTTATAGTGTATGAAGGGGGTGGGGTTATTTAAAATTAATAATAAATGGCCTGGAAAATATTAAGGAGTCAGAGTTAATTCATTCTGTTTGCTCTTGGCCAAGAATATAATCCTTGTTTAATTAGGGATTTGGGAGTGGAATAAAGGTATTAGAAAGCTAATGTAGCCTTAGTATATTCCATGTATTGTTTTAGTTAAATTTCAACAACCAAGTAATGTAGTATTATCATCCTGATTTTATGAATAAGAGAACCGAAGCACAGAAAATTTATATAAATTTCCCACAAATACAGTTAATGATGTTAAAGATAGATTTCAAACTCAGAGAGCTTAACTTCTTCTCATCTACTTTAAAATTAAAGATAAGAAAAAATTCTTATATTTATCTTTATTTTTACTATTTTCAACACTTCTTTTTATGTATAGAGCTAAATTTCCATTTCGTACTATATTTCTTCTATCTGAAGAACTTCCTATCACATTTCTTTTAGGATAAGACTCTTGGCAATTAATTCTCTGCTTTTTTGTCTGACAAGATATTTTTAAAATTCATTTTTGGAAAATGTTTTCCCTGAATTCTGGATTGACAGTTTTTCTTTAGTATTTTAAACATGTCACGCTATTGTCTTGTAAGTTGCATAGTTTCTGACTAGAGGTTGTGATAACTCCTCATTGCTTTATATTTAATGTTTCTTTTTTTCTCTGCCTGTTTTCAAGATTCTCTCTTTATCTTTGGTTTGAAACACGTTAACTACTACATGGCCTTTGTGAATGTGTGCATCTGTGTGTGTGTGTGTGTGTGTGTGTGTGTGTGTCTTTTAGGTGAGGCAACTCTTGGTTGACCTCACAGATTGCAAGGACCTTGTCAACTTACAATCCCTTATTTTTTATTTTTTATTTTTATTTCTTTACACCTACAACACCTGGTTTTCATAGGTGGTCTTCCATTCAAGTACTAACCAAGCCTGACCCTGCTTAGCTTCTGAGATCAGACAGGATTGGGCATGGCCATAGACTGTATGTGTGTTTTAATCCTTTTTGTAATGCTTTGAACTTCTTGGATTTGTTATCATTCATTAATTTGAGAAAATTCTTAGCCATTGGCTCTTCATATATTTCTTCTACCCTGTTCTCTCATTTTTCCTCCTGAAACTCTAATTACAGATATATTTGACCATTTGCAATTATCACACAGCTCTTGGATGCTCTGTTTAGTGTTTTCCATTCTTTTTAGATCTCTATTTTAATCATTCTGGAGGAATATTGCCTATTATTTTTAAGTTCCCCCAAGAGCCTCTTCCTCTAGTTTCAAATTAATTTCTTGTACAACAGAAAGCCTATTACAAAACATTGCCTTTTCATTTGGTGACAATTGAATTATTCAGTTCTGTATGATGCATTAATAAGCAATTATATGGATATAGAAATAGAAACTTTGATTTATTCATGTAGAATTGATTTATATATCTAGATGAGAAGTGGCATAAAGAACTGAGTAACTTGGCCAAGGTCACACAGCTGGTAAGTGGTAGAATCAAGCTGGCTGGCTCCAGAGACCTGTGTGTGTACCCACTGACTTATGGAGTTTATCTAGAGTCACTTAGCCAGAACTGTGAGAAAGCAGGGAAAAATGTGTACCTTCTAGATCTAAAAATCAAGTGCCTTCTGCCTCATTAGGCAAAAACATGAGTCTGAATGAGGATGTTGACCTGAAGGAACTTTTGTGGGGAGTCGGGGAGGTGTAGAAAAAGAATGATACCTATCCTGACCCTTTGACCACTATTAATCTTTACTCAAGGGTAGTTAATGGCATGGGAATCTTGTTTTTCTGAGTCTTACCTTACTTTACAAAGATCTCTTTCCAGGGGAAAAAATTGTTCTTAGTTATTTTATTAGCCTCAGAACTGAGATGAATGGACCATAGCTGGCTGAAAGTCTCTCTCTGACTTTAGTACCCCATTACTGAGGAAAAATACAAGGCCACACTGCATGTATAGGGCATTATGATTGTTACTATCTCCAGAAACTGCCCAACTCTTAGAGTGCTGACAAGGACAGCTGCTTTTGAAAAATGGTTCTTTAAAAAAAGGCAGAAGTGCCTTGGGAAAGCAGCAGCCTGAGGAAGCAGTTGTGATGTCTCAGTGGCTCCAAGCCACTTAAAGCATTCCCAAAAGCAGAAAACCTAGAGTCCAAAGGTGCTGCTGGTCTTTGTGACCTTTATAAGCTGTATTCTTGGATTTTTAAACTCTTCAAAGTTCAGGGAATAAGTATGAGAAAAAGACACACAAGCATAGGCAGTATATACCGTAGGACATTGAACTGGTAAGGGAACAGAGAGGGACAATTATGGAGGAGGTCAACTCTAGGGATTCAGCGCAACTGTTTAGTCACTATGTGATTTTCTATGAAGAAAATACGTAATACATATTAATCACAGAAACAGTTATCAGATACTTACTATAGAAAAATATGATTCTAGCCATTTTATAGGTTCATAAAATTTTCAGATAATATCTCTGGCTCTAAGAAAAGTGAGTCTAACTGGAGAGAAAAACACACATAAAAAGCTAGTCCTACAGAATAACATATAAGAGAGGCAGCATTGAGGTAGTAATACTAGTGTGGGAATGCTTGGTTTTAAATATTTTACTAGTCCTATGATTTTAGCTAAGTACTGGAAACACATTTTCTTTATTTTTGAAATGGGAATACTATCATTACCTTACATAAACATGTAAAGGACCTAGTTCAATGTTAAGTGTATATTAAAACTGCAATAGTTTTTGAATCTAAATTTAATAAAACAGAAACAGGTTGTTGTATTAGTTGTTTAGGACTGCTGTAACAAATTACCACAAACTGAGTGGCTTAAACAACAGGCCAGAAGTCCAAGATAGAGATGTTGGCAGGGTTGGTTCCTTATGAGGGCTGGGAGAAAGAATACATTCTGTCCTAGCTTATGGTGGTTTTCTAGCAATGTTTCATGTATCCTGGCTTGTAGACACATCACCCTGATCTCTACCTTAATGTTGTCATAGTGTTTCTATTTCTCCCTTTTTCTTTCTTTCTCCTCTCTGTCCCATTTTTATAAAGACAATTATATTAAATTAGGGGCTCACTCTACTCCAGTATGGCCTAATCTTAAGTAGTTACATCTATACAATGACCCAATTTCCAAATAAGTTTTAAATTCTGAGGTACTGGGGATTGTGACTTCCGCATATAGATTTGGCAATGGGGGTGGGGCACACAATTCAACCCATAACTATGGTAAAGATAAAAAAAATTCTAGAGAAGATTGAGAAGATGGAGATGGATCTCTAGGATACAGGCTGATCAGTGATATCTTCTTAGATCTCATGAGACACGACCCAGGACTTGACAGTTGACAGAAACTCAGTGGTGTTGAGGTGTGAGGGGTATTACAATGGGGGAAATGTGATAAGCAATGATAAAGATGCAGAAACATGTAGGTACGCTGGAAGGAAGCTAGCCTTGCTAGATGGGAGAATACAGATTAGAGAGTACTTTGGAGGCCCTTGACTACTGAAGTAAGGAGTTTGTACTTCATACTCTTGGCAGGAAGGAACTATTGAAAGATTATGATATATAACACAGAGACAAATAAGCAGTTCAAGTAAGACCTGAAGTATGTAAATATTTGCTCCAGTTATTAAAAATGACTTCAGGGACCTATATTACCAGAGCATTTATTATAAGTTACATTGCCATTGTGAAATTGAATCGAGTGAACTTATTCTCTATCCTTTCTGGAACTCTTTGTAGATATTTGGCACCTTGGCTAGTTGGACTTAGGGGTATGATCTATGATCATATGAGAGCTTATCTGTAAGCCAGGTGATCTGATTTATACAGGGATCAGGTCAAATTAATACAATACAGTGTTCTTAGGGCTAAAGGGAGGACAACACAATGAAAATCTGGAAGATTGTGTTAATCAGGAAATGCTGGTGAGAAACAGGGACTCTGAGAAAGGAACAGGTGACTCACTAAATGGAGATATGAGAGAAAAATGCAGAAAGTGTTCTCAAGAAGCTCAGGTTTCATAGGTTACCACAGCTCACTGCCCAGGCTATTCGTCCTTGCTACATTAGGATCTCAACACTAGATAGGTCACACTAGAACCAAAACCTCATGAAAAGGTATAAATGTACCCAACCAACCAATTGTTTTGTCTATAAAATGCCAACTAATTTTAAAGGAAACTACTGTTAAATCTCAGTCGTTGATTGCTGTGGCAGCAAATCAGCACAGTCCTAGTGTCTGACACATCTGACATGTCACTCAGTGCAAGAGCAACATCTGGCACCATGAAATTTTTGTGGAGAACCCCACACTCACCACAGACTACATAGGCTGTGTAATTAACTTGTCAACACTTCCCACTGGTGGCCAGAATTTCCACTGTTTCTGGAGGGCTTAGCGCAGGGTGCGAGCCATGGTGTGGGAAGGTTTTCTTGCCCTGACTCTTGGAACCTAGCCTGGCAGTTCTGGTGGGTGAGTTTGCTGGAACCAAGTTCTTTTCCTTTTCATGTCTGTGTACTTTCAGTTCTGCAGAGCTCTGTTTAGAAGAATTTTATTGTTGGTTATTTAGAGACTAATACTATGGACCTATTACAGAGAGAACAAGACTTAAAGTAAAAGCAAGCTGATCACATCTATCTAATGTGTAAATGCATAGATTTTGTATATAACTAGCATGTTACTCACTGTATGTTAAAATGCAATGGGTTCTCTACACCTGGGCTTTTTTCCCTAAGGTCTCCCACTCATTAGAAAATTGCATACTAAACCTGTTTTCTTTCTACAATGACCCTTGGCCCTAATTACCCCTCCCCCAGCATTGGGATAATACATTTAAAACACAGTTATTGCTTGGCACTTGACATACTGCAGGCTCTAAATAAATGGTGCATAATAGCAAGTTATAATCACTCCTAATATGCCTGTTGTAGCATCAACATAGGCTCCCTGGTCTAGAAATTATTTTTCATTTGGATTGCTTATGAACAGTCATGCCAAAATGGTAAAACTGACTGGAATTATCAGGGAAGAAAGAGGTGTTGGCTTTTCTGGTGTGGCCAGCAGTTGTGTTATCAGCTTTAAGTGGCGATCCAGGAAGGGAGCATGTGCCTTACAGATATAACAGGGATTGGTGGCACCTCTTGTTTTCTTTGTCAGCTCTATGACATTCGATAGAAAAATCCATGCTAGAAGAAATTTTGGGGTAGTAGTTGATTGTTCTTAGGTTTTTTTCCATTAAAAAAATCCAGTTAGAGAAATAATCATCTTCTTGCCTATGGCTTAGTGTTTTCAGTATTGTTGTGGACACAATGAGAGTAGAAGAGACAGAAAGCATAGTTTCTATGATCAGAAATCTATCACTTTGTTGGCCAAAGAAGAGATTTATACATATAAACAATAAATAAGTAAACTTAGGAGAGATTTTAAAAAACTTTACAGTTATTATCCAAAGTAATCTCCAGATTCAATACAATTCCTATCAAAATGCCAATGACATTTTTGCAGAGGTAGAAACATACATCTCAAGATTTATAATCAATCTCAAAAGACAACAAATAGCCAAAAATTTATTGGTAAAGAACAAAGTCAGAAGGTCTCACCTCCTGATTTCAAAACTTACTACAAAGCTATAGTATCAAAACAGTATGGGCATAAAGACAGACACAAAGAATGAAATAGAGAGCCCCTGAATAAACCCTTGCATATATGGTCACATGATTTTAAACAGGAGTTTCAAGATCATTCAAAGAGGAAAGGGCAGTCTTTTCAACAAATGGTCCTGGAAAAACGGGATATTCACATACAAAAAAAAAAAATTGAACCCTTACCTTATGCTATATACACAAATTAACTCAAAATGGTTTAAAAAATCTAAATGTAAGAGTTAAAACTGTAAACTCTTAGAAGAAAATATAGGAGAAAATTTTTATGACATTGGATTTGGCAATGACTTTTTTTTTTTTGGATATTACACCAAAAATGCACAGGCAACAAAAGAAAAAAATAAATAAATTGGACTCATAAAAAATTAAAACTTTTGTGCATCAAAGGACACTGTCAACAGATTGAAAAGACAAATCACAGAATGGGAGGAAGTATTTGCAAATCATTTATCTGGTAAAGAATTAATACTTAGAAAATAGAAATAATCTCTACAACTCAACAAGAGAAAACAACCCGATTAAAAAATGGTCAAAGGACTTGAATAGGCATTTCTCCAAAGAAGATATATGACTAGACAATAAGCACATGAAAGGATGCTTAGCATCACTAGCCATTAGAAAAATGCAAATGAAATCCACAACAATATATTTCACATCCATTAGAATAGCTAGTATAAAAACAAAACAAAACCAGAATATAATAAGTGTAGTAAGACAGTGGAACAATTAGAACACTTGTGCACTGCTGGAGAGAATGTAAAATGTGGAAAACATTTCCACAGCGGAAAACAAGTCACTGTGGAGAACAGTATGGCAATTCCTCAAAAACTTAATCACTGAATTACCATATTATTCAGCAATTCCACTCCCAAGTATATACTAAAAAAATTGAAAACAGGAGTTCAAACAAATATTTGTACACCAATGTTTATAGCAGCATCGTTTATCATAACCAAAAGGTGGAAACAACACAAATGTCCATTCACAGGTAAATGGATAAACAAAGTACAATGTAACATTATTCAGCTTTAAAGAGGAATGAAATTCTGAAACATGATAGAACATGAATGAACCTTAAAGATATTATGCTAAGTGAAATAAGTCAGACACAAAAGGAAAAATATTATATGATTCTACTTGGAGGAGGTACCAACAGCAGTCAGTTATAGAAACAGAAATGATGTTTGCCAGAGACAGAGGGCAGGGAGAATGTTAAGTTATTGTTTAATGGGTAGGGAGTTTTAATTTTAGGAAGATGAAAGAGTTCTAAAGATGGATGGTGGTGGTAATTGTATAATAATGTGAATGTATTTAATGCCATTGAACTGTACACTTTAAAATGGTTAAAATTATAAATTTTTTTATGTTTATTTTACTACAGTTAAGAAGTTCCCAGGGAATCCAGGTGAAAAAATGATCAGCCTGGGAGAGAATAAAGGATGCTTTTATAGAAGTAATGACTGTGGATTGGCAGAGAGAAGACTGGAAGACAGGTGTCAAAGGCTCAAGTTTGGGTCTTGTTGTGGTAAAAAAATATTTGCAAACCATATATCTGATAAAGAATTAATATCCAAAATATACAGGAACTCATACAACTCAATAGCAAAAAAACCCCAAATAACCCTATGTGAACATGGGCAAAGGACATGAAGAGAAATCTTTCCAAAAAAGATAAATAAATGGCCTACACATACACGAAAAGATACTTTAACATCACTAATTATTAGAAAAATGCAAATCAAAACCACAATGAGATATCACCTCACTCCTTAGAATGACCATCATCAAAAACAAGAGATAACAGATGTTGATGTGGAGGATAGTGAACTGTTATATACTGTTGGTGAGATTGTGAATTAATGCAGCCACTACGAAAAACAGTATGGAAGTTACCCCCAAAATAAAAATAGAACTACCATATGATCCAGCAATTTCAATTCTCAAAATATATTCACAGAAAACTAAAACTCTAGGTTAAATAGGTGTCTGCAGCCTCATGTTCAAAGCAGTATTATTTGTAATAGCCAATACATGGAAACAACCTAAATGTTCATTGATGGTAGAATGGATAAAGAAGTTATAATATCACATAAACACACACACACACACACACACACACACACACACACACATAGAGGAAATTATTAAGACATGAAAAATGAGGGAATTCTGCCACTTGTGGCAGTATGGATAAACCTTGAGGGCATTATGCTAAGTGAAATAAATCAAACAGAGAAAAACAAATACTGTATAAGCTCATATGTGGAATCTAAAAACAATAACCACAACAAGAACAGCAACCAGTGTGTGTGTGTGTGTGTGTGTGTGTGTGTGTGTGTGTGTGTGTGTATGTATTTGTACCTATAGGAGATGATGGATGCTGTGGTAATTATTGCATGATATGTCTAAGTCAAATCATTATGCTGTACAACCTAAACTTATACAGGGCTTTATTTATATATCAATAAAACTGAAAAAAAGTGGTGTCTAGTATGAAGGATGCAAAAAGACTTGATAAGAACATGATGGCAGGAGAAGCAGGCAGGGCTGGGGCTCTGTGAGAGAAGAGGCTAAATAAACATGGGCTGTGGGGTGGGTCTGTGGGAGGAGAAGGGGTGCTTGTTGGTTTGTGGAAGAGACCAGAGCAGGCTCTGGAGCAGGAGCCACATGTTAGGAAGAAGGACTATTGCTGCTATTTTACTAGATCTGGGAGAGGAACAGTAGGAAAAAGGAGGCAGGGAGATGGCTAGGATTCTGCTGAAGCCACTCAACCCCAAAGTATCAGAGCCTGGGCTAGGGGAGTGATAGTGGTTGTGACAGGAAAGAGGGGCCCTGGAAGATTTGTTCAGTCAGGTGTGATCCTGCCTCCTCCCCTTGATACCTGGTGGTTGTCTGGCTCCTTTGCAGTGGGGAGGGTTGTGTTGGAACATTCCCACCTCCTCTGTTTACAACTTTTCTGTGTGGGCCTTTAAATATGTGAGTCAGATGTGAATGAGGAATAGGCATAGTGTTTATCTAGGGGACTGTCTCCATGTGATCGTCTCACATAGTAGATGAGACAGTTGGATTAGGTACTAGTACAGCTCTGATAATTTTTCAGTTCATTCAATGTACAGGCACTGTGTGAGGCAAATAGACAGCGAACAACAGGCATCTGTTCTCATGTGGCCACTTCCTTTTGGTTTTTGTCATCCCAATTTCAATGAACTCATGTATACCAAAGTGCCTAGCCTAATATCTGGCAAGAGTAGATGCTTAAAATGGCACCTTTTGTTTTTATTGCTCCTTCGGACTCTAGGTATCCCCTTAAAGTCATCCTTCATCATGTTGTTACTGCTGATGTATGCTGTTTGCACATTCACCTTTTTCTCCCTTTCTGGTTGTTATAAAGCTAATCCTAGATCACCCCCAGACACTGCACCAACACAGGCATGAGCTCATCAGGCATGAAACAGGATTGACATTGCCTAGCAACCAGGAAAAGAGCTCCAGCAAGTCCCACAGGGGCTCAAGAACCTCATCCCTGGGGAATGTGGGAAAGGAAGATCTTCATTTCCAATAAAGATACAAACAAACTGAATTGGTCCCCAAACGTTACTCTTCATTCCTGACATTCAGGAGAATGATCTTATTCATATTCTGATTAAGCACTCTCTCAAGCTCCAACATGTACTAAAAGGGTCAGATGAGAGAAATAAGCAATTAGGGTTGGAACATCTTTAAGCCTTCTCTCAGGAGATGCACAGACTCACACACATATGCACAGCAATGTACACATTCAGATGTGCATGCACACGCATTTCCATCAGCTTGAACTGAGTCAGAGGGGCTGCTTGCACGTAGAGGCCATCAGATGTCTGGATCAGAATGAGGACAAAAGTTGTTCAAGTCAGGGATGTTGTGCAACAATGTGTGATGGATGCCGGTTCCACTTCCTTATCCTTCTCCATTGCACAACTTGTACCACGTGGGAAAATTCAATACACAGTGAACGATATGCTGCTGTCAGTCACACGAAGTAGGGAAGGGAGTGAGTGAAGAACTAATCTATATTTATGGAAACTGCTAGTCCTGGTTTGCTTATGGAGGAGCTCAAAGTATGCAGTTTCCATAGAGGGTTAATTTTAAGGTAATGAGAGAGATTTTTTTTAGCAGGACAGCTATGCTAAAGAATATTCTGGCAGTTTTCTAAATAAGCAGGCATAGGGTAGAGGGATAATGTAGTAGCCCCATGAGAACTGCTTTGCCCTACAAGTTCCCAACCATGGAAGGTGGTATGATAAGAGATTAGAATGCAAAGCCTGGAGAGATGAAGATTCACTTATGAGTGATAATTCATCACCAGGAGAACAGTGAGGTTGGCTGGGCTCCCATATTGCAGAATAGAGTCAGGTCACCTGGGGCTGAGTCCTGGATCTATCATTGATTGTGTGACCCAAGGCAAGTCCTCTTATGTGAAATGAGCCTAGTGATACTTCACAGGGTGGATATAAGAATTATTGAGGCTGTATGCATATGGTTAAAAGCCCAGACCCTGGAGCAAGCAATAAATTCTCTCATTCTGATCACCTAGTATTTGTTTATATTTTTCACACCCCTGGATTCCACAGTCAGCTCACTTTGGGTGCTTTTACTTGGTCTGGTATCATCAGCTCTCCTCTTCCCCAGTCTTAAGCCTGGACTGTTTTACTCCTGCTTGATCACTTAAAGGCATCAATAGACATATTTCTAGATGATGTTGTTATAGTGTCCTTTGAACTTCTTCAGGTAGAAGTCTATAAATCAGTGCCTGGATTGTTATTTTATTGTAAAGAATACAACTTGGGAAATAGCCAAATGAAATGAAAGAGCTGTATAGGGCTAGCATGGGGGTAGAAATTTGCGGACACTCTTCCGTAGTACCACCTTTCTGTTATTTCAACGTATTCACAAACCTGGAAGCTCCATACCACTCATTTTTCATCTTTATTGCTTCCATGAACTTTTCACACCCCTGCTAAGTCCCTGCTTCTTGGAACACTCTGTCGCCTTCTGTGACATCACACACTCCTGGTTGGTTTCCTGCTTCTCTGCTCATTTGTTCTCCCAGGTTCCTTTGATGGAGATTTTCCTTCTCCCCAAACTTTAATTTTAGAATTTCTCAGGTTTGAATTTTAGACCTCTTTTTTTTTCTCACTTTGCTTTTCTCTGGAAGATCTCATCCACTCTACGGCTTTAAGTGCCATCTCCCAAACTTAACTCTCTAAATAAGACTGCTCTTCTGAGTTCTAATGCCCATACATGAAGTTCCTGTCAATTTACTTCCCCAATTTCATCCACTTCTCTTTCTTCTCGGCACTCTTATTTGTCTGTACTCACTGTCCCTCACTTGGATGACTGTGAAAGCCTGTAAGAGGTCACTCTGCCTTCATTCTCATGTCTTCTACACTTAGCAACTAAAATACTCAGACTGTCATTGGCCTGTATAAAAATGTAATTCCTAGGATCAAGTCCAATATTTTTAACATGGCATGGTTCATCTAACTTCTAGTTTTATCTTCACCACTTTGGTTTTCTTTTAGGTTCTTGAATTTACCAAGTTTTTGTCCATCTCATAACCTTCTCATATCCCACTCCCTTGCCACATGGAGTATCACTTTAACATACTTGTGTGGTAAGATGAATTTTCCTTTGCAGCACTTATCATAATTATCACTAAAATTTTTGTGAAATTATTTATCTCTTCCACTGAAATGCACTTTAAAATCAGGCACCATGTCTCTCTTGTTCAACTCCTTATCCCAAATGCTCAGCACAGTTTTATTTGACTCAATAAGTATTTCTTGAGGGAATGAATAAACCAGTGAGGGAGCTAAGGGATAAAATTCTGGCTTTTGCCTGAACCTGGAAAATCATTGCTCAGGTTGGTGCCTATGGATAAACGTGAAGCCCAACTTTCCTCTAGATATAGATTTTAGACACCTACAGAGAGTACTGTCTCTGTGTCAAGGCCTTTGGGTGTCTCCAAGGAGAGTACTGTGTGTGTAAATAAGCTTGAAGACAACAAATCTATGAGACTCCATGGTGTCCAGATAGGCTTAATTGCGAAGAGGAAGATTGTGATATTGTCTTCCTTTGGCAAGTAATAATTTGGTAGCATGCTATAAAAAAGCAGAGTTCAGGCTTAAGCAACCAATAAGCTTGGGTGTGAATCCTAGCTCAGTAGCTTATTTCTTATAAAATCATGGAAGTTATTTAACTTCTCTGAGCCTCCAGGTTAGGTACCTATCACACTGAGTCATTGTGAGGATTAAATGATATAATCAATGTTAGGTGCTCAGCTCAGAGTTTGGCACAGAGAAAAGGCTGACTAAATGTTGCTGCTGTTGTTACCATTATTACTAGTGGCACCAATTCTCTCATAACAAACTATTTGACCTTTGCTAGGTTGCTTCCTCCAGCTGTAAGCAACAATGATTCAGGGAACTCTTAAGTTTCATCCATTCTGTAACTCTTTAAAACACTTCCATAGAAGGGGTAAGGATATTTTCTCTTTGTAGCCATGCTCAATTGGAATTGTCCTGGAAATGATCAAGAATACACACAGGAGGGGAAAGTCCACTCTGGTCTGGCTTGGTCCTTCCTGGAACCTGATACTTTTGGGTGGAACTAGAGACAGATGTTTCATGACAGCCACTTCATGTACATCTTCCTGGGAATGATGGCAGGAGAGGAACTAGAGAAGCAAAATGACTTAAATTTATTTTCTTGGAAGATATTGTTGGCAAGACTTATGCTTTGCCTCATAAATGGGCAGGGAGACTGAGCAGGAAGAACTGGGTTTGAACCACTCCCTTTCTGCTGGCCCAAAAACATTGCCTCTGAGAGCATGGTACTTGGCTCCAACTCATACTTTCCGTCCCCAGCTCTCCTTCTGCCCCTTTGGTGATCTGCCGTTAATCTGATACATGTTTAATTTGAATTTCTATGAATGAAATGTGTGGAAGAAAAGGAAAATAATACAAATAAGGACAATGACTGTCAGTAGGGAGAAATGGGGGCAAAAAAAAAAATGGAGGAATCCCTGTGCAAGAGATAAGATTCTATCCAACCGAAGGAAAGAAAACCCAAAATTAATAGTGGTTTAAGCAAGATTAAGGTTTATTTGTCACACACATTAAATGCTCAAAAGGCAGACCACGGTTGTTAGTGTGGCTCTGCAATTATAAGTGATCAGATGGATTCCTTCTATATCAAGCCGCTGCCATCTTCAATATGCAACTTCCACATTGTGGTCCAAGATGGTGGCTCCAACTTTTGCCATCACATCTGCATTTTAGGCAGCTGGAAAGAGCAAGAGAGAAAAGGGGAGGGCAAGGGAAAGTGCTTTCTCTTTAAGGACATTTCCCAGAAATTGAATACATTGCTTCAACTTATATCTCACTGGACAGTACTTAGTCACATGGCTACATGTAGCTGCAGAGAGATTGGGAAATGTATTTTAATTCTCAGTGGCCATATTTCCATCTATCTTTTATGGGGTTTTATTACTGAGGAAGAAGATCAGTACAGGTATCAGAGGACAATTATCAGTCTCTGTCACACCCTGAAAACAAGAATGGACACCATAGAGTGATATTGTAAGAACAGCCACAGTCATCTTTGGAAGTTGGCTCCAGGGCCAAGAAGCTAGCCCTGATTGGAATTTTAATTCTACTGGATGCTAGCAGTGCAATGTTGGGCACATTTCTGATTCTCTCTGAGCACAAGTATTTTCTTCTGTAACACTAATAATAACTTCAGAGAATCGTCAGCAGAATTAAAAGAGGCAATGTTAGAAAATTGCAGTGTCCTTCTTGGTGAACAGTTGGAAGCTGACAATAAGTCTTCTTGATTATGATGTTTGTTTTGGATGTGGATCTCCTTTTCCTTTGGCCAACTGGAAATAAGATTTCTAGCTGGCTATCATCATTCTTGTGACCATTTACCACACCCTTCAAAAAAGCCATCATTTTCTTTCTAGATAAATTAATCTCGCTCAGATTTTGAGTTCCTCTGAAAGCCAAGATCTCCTGGATAGAACCAAGCCCTGACATTTTCAAACTAATAGCTTATAACAAGAGAATATTAGTGAATTTCCTCTTCAGTTAGTGCCTAATTCTCTGAAACATGTATTTAATTTAGGCTTAATGAAGCAGCTATTGTCCACTTATTAATAAACTCTTATTAAAAACATATTTGTTGCCTGTGATGTGGTCATAGAACACCAACAAGCAGTTCCAGCCTTCACTTCCACCTTCTTCTCCTGCTGCCTAATGGCCAAGGTTCTTGCTTCTCCAAAAGGATTTTATTAACTGCTAATCTTTGCAGAGAAGAAAAATGCCTAAGGTTGCTCCTTTTATCTCCATCTCAAGAGAAACAGACCCCAGCCTGTTCCCCTAAAACACAAGACATGTGGTCAACTGGAATATCTGCTGTGTGGCTTTCTTCTGTGGGCTGTGGATCATGCCCATGCACTGTACCTGCTGCTGGACTGAGGCAGGGCAAGGCTCTTTATGTTTCTTTTTCACAGTACCAGAAGTGTCATGTATGATTTTTGATAAAACTGAAAGACAACTAATAATACTTGACATTTATGCAGGGTTTTACAATTCATGAAGCATTTTCATATGTCAATAAAAATGACAAGGATAATACCAACATTTATTGGATACATAAATAAGTATTTTGTGCTTATCTCTAAATTGTATCATCTAGCATGATGGGCATTATAGTATGCCAGTTTTACAGATTAGTACACTAAGGCTCAGAAAGTACAGATAACTTCTTCAAAGATAGAAGCTCAAAGGTGGCAACTCTTGAAAGAGGTGAACTTGAGACTCATACACATTTTCCTGATTCCACTCTAATTTCTTCTTTGTGAAGGAGTCAAGTGCAAAAAAGAAGAGGACAGAATTGGGTCATACAAATGCTACTTGTTTTGAACTCTAGCTAAACATTTTCTGAAGGAAGATTCTTTGAATTGTAAGCAGCAAGAGCTGCACATTCTCTTGCCTACTTCCAAGCTCCTTTCTAACTGAGATGGAAATCACAAGGTTACTGGCTAGGAAGGTTAGAAAGAGAGAGATATGTTGTCTTTACCCAGGACAGTAGAAGCTCAGCACCATTGGCAAGCTGTGGTGGTCACATTAGTGAGATCTCAGGGGAGCCCTTTAGAATTATTAGTAATAGTGCCATTTTTCCTGTTTTATATTTAATGTTACAGTTTTCCTTGGCCTCAATCTATAATTGTACCTCTTATAGTAATAATTCTATTTCTTAAATATCAATACATACATATGCCTTTTCCCACAATTTCTATAAAACAGTTTCAATTGTTTTATCAATATTTGTAGTAACATAAAAAATTCTGAGTAACATTTAATATCTTTTTATCATTCTAATGTGCTCTACAGTTGGGTTATCTTGTATTTTTAAAGTTCAATTTTATAGCTTATTTCCTTTTCCTATTTGCTTCAATTATATTGTTTTTATATGTAAAATGTTTATTAAATTCAAATACAAAATACTGAAAAACATATGCTCAGTAGATTTGCTCTCATCATAACTTCTCCAATCTACTTTATTTATGAAATCATTTTCATTAGTGTCTGGAGTCATTTTTTAATTTATTTTTTGAATGTGTGTATATGTATATAAGTATACACACATACATATAAATTAAAAAGAAAATATTCTTATTTTTTTCTTTTCTTACTAAGATAACACAGAATGTTTAATTGTTAAATCAGACTTAACACAGATTATAGATCTTACCCAGTTCCAATTTACAAGTCAAAGGACATAGGCAAAAGCGAGACACCGGTCAACTATTCTTCCGGTCATGAGGTATAAGATCACCTATAGCTCTCCCAGTGCCTTTTTGCTCTTGTAGTAGGACATGTTCTGCTTCACATTTAACATGCAAAGATTAAGCAATGAACATAAATTTTTGCTACTTTGGCTGAGAACTTAGCAGGATTTCCACATGGAGGGTAGCTGATTTCCTTCATTGAGGGTAAAGGAAGTATTGCTGCAACTCAGAAACGGCCCTCTGGAAGAGGTGCAAAGGTTTGTGATGAGGGATGGGGAGCTTTCATGCTTTCTGTGCCCACCACTCTCTTGGTATCTCCACATGTTCACTAAATAAATGCCATTTTTACTCAATAAATGCCATTTTTACTCAATAAATGCCATTTGATCACAGTTTAATCAATGCCACTTTGAGCACTACGAGCTCATCACTGAATTAACAGCTTTATAAATTCTCACATTTTTGCAAAGTAGACATTACCTATTATACAAATGAAAAATGAAACTCCGAGAGATTAATGCCTGAGTCCACACAGCTAATAAGTGATGGACCCAGATTTGCGCCAGTTAGTCAGTTTCTACTGAGCATTTAATTACTATCTTAAATGCAAATAAAGTACTTACCACAATGAAATACTCAGTGAAAAAGCTTAGGGCCGGGAACATATCAAGTACTCAGTAACTGGGAATCATTGTCTAATCAACAGAAATTTGAGCTCACTGGGGGCAGGGATTAATCATTTTCTATATTTCTTTCTATGTCTCCAAGTGCACAGTGCAGGACAGGACTGTAAATGCTTAATTCTCACTTCTTTTGGTGACTTCAGAAGAATACCCAAGGAGAAGGTGAAATATAACTTGAGTGCAGGCAGCACTGACTCAAAGCATATAATGTGGACATGATTGGGGTTGGTCAGTGGCTTGGCTTTCCCAGAGGAGCCCAGCTGGCTGGGCTAAGAGTTTCAGGCTCTCCCAGGGGTGACAGAGCCTGGGAAAAGCTGTGACGAGGAACAAGAAGGTCATTGCCAGCTGTCAAAGTCTTAGGATTTGGTTTCCAAAGAAAAGGGAGAGGATATGGGTTAACTGAGTTTTCAGACCTCAAAGTAACCTAAGGGACTTTTCTGACTCTAGTAACCAGCCACTAATTGTGGTGAGTCAAGAAAGCGGTAAAGAAGCAAGGGGGAGGCAAGTTTGACAACCTAAATGATTCTGGCCTATTCTCAGTCTTTGTTGAAAACAATCATGGGGATTCAAAGGAGCAAATACTGCATGTTTGGACTCAGAGTCCTTTAGCATTGGTGGCAGCCATTCTCCCTCAGTCACAATCTCCATCCTCTCTCTGAAGTGCTTCCCTTATCGCAAGAGGCATGTGAGGTTCAGCTCTCAGTGTATTCTGTGGGCTCCCATCCTGTTTGGTCCACTCTTCAGATGAGGGTGTCCCTACGGACACATCACTAGCTGTTTGCCAGATTCTTACTAGGTCAATTGAGTATGTGGACAATATGTCAAGCCAGAAACTTGGATGACCTTGAACCATCCACCAGAGCAAGTGAGGAGCGAGAGCACACCTCAGTTAAGCTCAGGGACACAGGCAGCCCACCTGAAAAGGACTGATTTGCTTTATTATTGAACCTCTTCTATTTTTAAATACTAACAGCTAGAGGGAGTTAAAAGGATTTCTAAAAGGTTTATCTGGGGGTAGGTTTGAAAGCTCCCCTCTTCTGCTCTGTTTTTCTTTTACAACAGCTTTGCACAAGGAGCAAGGTTCCTGCCAAAAGGCCTCGTAATGCCCCTCTTTGGAGGCTGGATTTATCCGCTCAGCTGTCCCTTGTAAATTTATTCCTGTGTGAAATTTTTCCCAAACCATTCATTCCTTCGCTTAGCTCAGGCGGCTGGAATGTAGGAAAAACTACATTTTTTTTCTTTTTCTTTCTTTCCTTTCTTTTCTTTTTTTCTTTATTTTCCTTTTTCTTTTTCTTTCTTTTTTTTTTTTTTTTTTTTTTTTTGTCTCAAGAATGTGTCTTTTGTGTGCCTAGAGGGGCTTGGCTGAAAAGAAAAGAAAACAAATGTGTGTGCTGATGCACACATACACACGGGGCTATGAAGGCACCCTCTCCACACCTCGCAGGCTCAGAGCTGCCCTGGGTTGGTGAGGGGTGGCACAGGGTTCCTAGGATGACAGCCGATGAAGGTGTCTGCAACAGGGGGCCTTGGGTCCTTAGCCTGGGACTCAGCCAGAGAAACACCTCACTGGTTGTTTCTATGGCAACATCACAATTTAACTGGAATGGAAAGCCTCAGTGGTTTAGAGCCAGGAGCAGCTTTCCAGCTGCACGTGTGCACAAAGTGGGGGTCCTTGGGGAGGAGAAGAGTGTTGGGAACTTTTACTTTATTTTTCCTTGAGTCATTAAGGTCTCTGAGGCAGGTGAGGGCTGTGGAAGGGGTTGGAGGTGACATATGTGCTTAAAGATTTTGGGCTCCCTTAGATAGAGTGAGAAATTTCCTGCAAGGCATGATCACTGGGGAGGCCTTGCATCTTGAACAAACAGGGAAAGGTATGTTGGCATGAGAAGACATGTGAATCAGCTGGCCTGTCTGTCCTCTGCACTCCCATGGTGTTTCTGCTCCCGGGGTACCCCAGCATACAGAGATGGTTGAAAATTTAGTAGCTTTGGCAGAAGAGTCAGAGCACTTTGGACTCATATGCCACACTTTGGACTCATATGCTATAGAGCAAAGAGGGTCTTCAGTAAGCTCTAAGTACAAGAGATTAGAGGTTCGGGTGTCTTGCTGTGTGTGGTAGTCCACTGCAGTCAGAGCAGGCAGATGAACACTAGTACCTCAATTCTGGGTTTGTGTCTATGACCACAGCATTTTGTGAGGGTTTCTGCCAAGAACAGCTATCCAGGAGCACAGAGGCCCCCACAAGCCAGGGATCTGTTTTCTCTCATGGGCTGGCAGACGATTTTAAAAATCAGTAAACCTACATCTGCCTATAGCATATATATATATACTTATAATGCAGGTGCCACTTATATCCCTACAGCACAAGGATAAGATCTGCGGGCCTGAGCTAATGTTAATGATTATGGTTTTAGGGAAAGACCTTTTCTGTTGTGTGCTTGGAGACAACCAATGTCCCTTGCCACCTGTCCCCTTATTTGCAGCTGGGTTTTTGGGGCTCAATTGACTCTATACCATTTGTAGGAAGAAGAAAGAAAGAAAGAAAGAAAGAAAGAAAGAAAGAAAGAAAGAAAGAAAGAAAGAAAGAAAGAAAGAAAGAAAGAAAGAAAGAAAAGAAAGATAAAAAAGAAAGAAAAGAAAAAAGAGAGAAAGAAAAGAAAAGAAAGAAAAAAGAAAAGGAAAGAAAGGAATGAAAGAAAGGAACAAAAGAAGAAAGAAAAGAAAAGAAAAGAAAAGAAAAGAAAAGAAAAGAGAGAAAGAAAAAGGAAGATGAAACCTGTGTCATTAGGGAGTTAACAGATCTGAGGGGAAATATCGTAGGACTTGGAGGGCCACACCAGGCCAGAGTACAAGTCAGAGAGGGGAAGTCCCAGGCTTCTCAGGCTTCAGTGTGTTTAAGGATCAGTTGATCATCTCATTAAGAGACCCGTTCAGTGAATGTGGGTTCGGCTGAGGCTCTGTCTTTCTAACAAGCTCCTGGGTGATGGCCTTGCTATGGATCCATTGCCTGCCCTTTGAATAGCTAGGACAGGAACACTCATCCCATGGGGCCAGGAAGGATGTTCGTGCCATGGAGCGTGAAAGAATACTCTCATTTCAATGTTCCTGCCACTGTCCCCAGGCAGGGTGGTAGCTTCTCTTTTGTGAGCCTGTCTTTCCTGGTCTTGTCCTCTTGTAAACACTAAGTGATTAAAACACCCTCATCAATTTCAGTATTCCATCCCTTGAAATAAATGAGTTTAAGGGCAACTATGGTTTGTTTGTGGAACTGCAGTATCACTTAGTGGCCAAAAGTTTGGCATCTGACATCAGACAGACCTGGATTTGAATCCTGATGCCCACTTACACAGCTATGAAACCTTGGAAAAGCTACATGTTCTCTATAAACTTAGTTTCCTCAACTCTGAGGCCTAAATGTAATAACGTGTGTGAAGTACCCAATTTATATTACCTATTACCATTATTGGTTATAAAATAATTGATATATGTCAGAAGTTATGAGCTAAAGGCCCATAGGCTGAACTGCCCTTCTCCCAAATCCAGATGTTTGGCCTGTGCAGTATTTAAATAGCACTGACTTGGTTGCCAACATCTTAAAATTAAAAAATTTCATGTAAAACCAGAATTTAGGGCTTATGTTGAAAAACTATCAGATCTGCCAAACCTGGCACCTTTTCTTGCATGGGCATGTAAAAGCGAGTCCCCACACCTGTAGGGTTCTTTCTGACTCTGGAATTTTAGTTATTTTGGCTCACCGATGTGTAGTAAGGGCTTTTGGAACCCAGCAAGTCAAGAATTACCTTACCAATAACACTTCTACTGCTTAAATGAAAGAAATATGGTAAATTTTGTTTTGCCTTCCAATGGAACAATTATCTTTATTGCTCTCAGAAATATCTCTGGGGCCAGAATCTGTTGGTCTAAAAGGTGTCCTTCATCCATCACTGACCACTGGGTAATCTTGGTAGTGTGTCTTTTTTTGCTCTCTCCCCAAAGTCTAAAATGTTTATGACCTAAGCCTTGCAGGAGGTGCTTCTCTTGCTCTGGTACTGAGGTCTGGATGATATATGAGCATAATCGCTTGTTTGTTTACTTGCTTTTTTAAGTCCTAGAGTTTCCTGGTCCTAGTGTCCAAGAACTTTCCTCCTTGCATTAATAACAATGCTAGACTGTGCTACTGGCTGTTGCTCAGAAGTACTCTTGGTACCCATATGGGAAGGGCCACGATGGGAAAAAGTCTTGCATCGGCACTCTTTCTCTCTCTCCTCCACCCGCTTTCTTCCAGCTTTTAATTTTTTATGGGCTGGAGACAGAACCACAATAGCACAGATGAGGCACAGAATGAAGATAAAAGCCCTGACAACCAAAAACTAAAGTAACACTAAGAAACCCTGCTCCCAATTTACTAACCTGGAATGGGAAGAAAGCCAGAAGTCATACAGGGGTATTCATTGACTTTAGCCTTGCTCCTTTTTTTCACAGGCTCTTCTGTGGACCCACAACTTTATGAAAATTCTGTGAGAGCTGACCTCTCTCCTCTGCCTCAGACAAAGCCCATAGATGGGTGATCCTTAGGATGGTGCTGGATCTGGGTATGAGGAGAGTTTTCACATGTTGTGTTCTGGGAGGGACCACATGGTTGTTTCTGCAGATGGATCATTTTATCTGACCCACAGTGTATAGCCCTGCATGACTTCTGGCCTCCTCCCCACTTTAGGTTCCTACCCTGGAAGCAGGGTTTTTCAGTTTTACACTGGTTGTTGGTTGTCTGAACAGTGATGAAGAATGGGGTGGCTGCCACTGGGAAATGTAATTCTAATTTTGTTCAACTTTGGGGGACAAATGCTCATGAATTTTGGTTTTGCATGTTTGTATGCAATGGTGGATGAGAGACTTGGTAAAAGAGCTTCGACATTCCTGCCATCACCTCCAGAAAGTGGGACTAGAGCAACAGAGAATTTTTAGAAGATCTGAAAAAAATGCCATTTTGTGCAGACTCAAGTTTGCTGTTCAAGTTCCTTCAACCAACTTAAAACAAGAGACAGCAAAAAATCACATTTTATTTTCTAGAATTTTGATAGTCTTAAAATAATCTACTCTTGTGCTTATTGAAGTAAAGACAGAACTTGCTCATATCAGAGGTTGTGTTTACTCACCCTGTATGTCTAGGCATGAGTGGCCTTGTCCTCTCTAAGTGGTTCTTTAGATGACTGTCAGAATTGTTGAGCCTGTTGGCCTAAGGCTGGCCTGTGAAGAGGCTGCCTGGGATCCCCTGCACATTGAGCAGCCCCAGAAAGCTGGTGAGGAAAGCGCCCCAAGCCCGTCAAAGCCTGTGTCCCTGTAGATCACAGGCTCCTTCAAACCAGGTTGCACTGGAGGTGGGTAGTTTTCTACCATGAAGCTGTACCAGAATCACCTGGAAGCTCTGTGAATACTGATCCACCAAGTTGGAGTGCTGGACATGAGCCAGGAGTGCTTTTAACAAGCACCCCCAAGTGACTCTGAGCTTAAGAACCACCCATCTCACACATGGACTTTAAAAGCTCATGCAGAGAATTTTTCTCATTCTTCAATTTAAAACATTCCTTAATAGTATCTCTGCTTAGAGGAGAGAAGTTCCAGGAACCTAAATGCTTAGCCCTAAAGGGACGGGATATGGACCTCATAATCTTCTGGTGCTATTTAGCTCTGTTCAGATCAGGTGAGTGTGGGCCTCATTACCTGGAACACCTGCTGTGAAGGAGCTCTAGATGTCCTCCAGGTAAGCTGGAATTGTTTTCTTTAAAGATTTGACCTGACACCGCTCAATTCCAGGTGGAACATATTTTCATTTATAATAAAATGTTGGCTCAGAAGGGAATTTAGAGATCTATTCCAGAGTCCTCATTTTTATAAATGAGAAATTGCAGGTTAGAAACAGACAAAAAAATTCTATAATAATAAATTCTTGAATACACATTCAAGGAGTTTCATAGAGAGAAAGACTTAGAAGGAGAAAGATTAGCTAGGAACAAAATTATCTTCCCCAAATTCAGCTGTTTACTAGGCAGAGATGACCTCCCTTTTCTTGAAAATCCTTTCAAGGGGAGTTACATGCCAGGCAGTGACTATAAAATTCTCAGTTTTCTCCAGACTTCTCTGTCAGCTCAGAGAAGACATCTTGCCCAGCCCCACCCTGCCTAAGCAAGCTCTTCCATGCAGAATTGTGTCATCCCCTGACTTGCATGTGGTGGAGTGTTTTCTGTAAATATGAAGTGCCAGTTTTGTCTCAAGCTCTAACCCTAGGTCCTGGTATCATTAACAGAAGAGATGAAAGCTACTTTCACAGAGTTTTCTATCTAATTCTAAACTTATTAAATTCTGTTTCTGTGTTTTTAACTGTTCGGTTTCTGCTTTGAGAAAAAACTCTGGTGCTTGGAATTTTGATAAAAAACAACTCCTTTATTTTCTCACCATTAATATTCATGGGAAACCACACTATGTGAGGTATTCAGTGCTTCCTATGGGTTAAACATTAGGTGCTAGGGATTCAACAGTAAACGAGGCAGACATAGCCTCTCAAGGAATTATAATCAAGTGTAAAGAGATAGAAAATCAATTGATAAAGAACAAGATAATTACTGTGGTGAGTGCTAGGGTGATATGATTGTGACTGAGAGTGGGTAGTTACTGAGACCTGGCATGATTAAAGCCTTCTCTGAAAATTTACATTTGAGCTGAGATTTGAATGATAAAATGAGCCTTTTGAAAAGGAACCTGTGGGGCAGGTAACAGTATGTGCAAAGGCCCTGATCTAGAAGTGAAATTGGTGCTGTTTTAAGAGAGAGGATGAGTATGGAGAAGTAGACAAGGACTTGCAGGTGGTGGAGGGACTTGAGCTATGGAGAGACTTGATTTTCTTTACATTTTAAAAGCCCTCTAGTTATATTGAAGAGAATGGTTGTGGTGAGGTGAGACAAAAAGCAGGAACACTGTTTACAAAGCTACTGCAGTGACAGGCAAGAGATGAGGAGAACTTGAGCCACAGAGGCAGGAGTGGAGGTGGAGCGAGAAGGTTACAGACTGGATGAATATGAAGAAACAGCTAAAAGCACTTGGGCATCTGGGGCTTCTTACATGAAAACCCTTTGAAAGCATGAAATATGTAAGGGAAGATTTGTTTTTCTAGAGTCACTTTATCAAAAGTTTCAAAAAGGCAGGTGCTAATCTACTGTATACTCCACTGTGCACATTATAGGTCAGATGTATGGTAAACAGTTGCTGAGTACATGAGAGGAATAATGATCACTGTGGTTGTTTCTGTTTTTAATTTTTTAAATTGAAATTAAATTAACAGAATAATTAGCATAAATTGAAATGTACATATCTTAAGTGTTCTCTTTGACAAGTTTACTGTGGTTTTCTATAGCCATATTATCTAGTTCTGACTATATTGTTTCAAGCTGTTTCTCTTCTCTGCCTATGACCCAGGCCAAAATACAACTTCTTAAGTCTTGGTGGGTAGGGCTTCAACAAAGTCCCAGAAAGTGAAGAAACTCATGATATAGAGCCATGGGAGCACTTTTTCTATGTATTTTAATTTTTTTATTAGTTTATTGGGATAACATTGGTTAATACAATTATATGATTTTCAGTTGTACATTATAATTTGACATCTATATATTCTATTGTGTGATTACTACTCAAAGTCCAGTTTTCTTCAGCTACTGTATATTTGATCCCTTTTACCCACTTTACCCTCCCCCTACCCTCTATATGTAATCCCCATTGCCCTTCTACCTCCCCCCTCCTCCCCCACCACCTACTCTTGGGTAACCACTAGTCCGTTGTCCATGTCCCTGAGGTTTTGTTCTGTTCATTTGTTGCTTTTAGGTTTATAACCCATATTTAAGTGATATCATGTGATTTTCAACTTTTCTATCTGGCTTATTTCACTTAGCATGATTATCTAGAGGTCCATCCAAGTTGTTGCAAATGGCAATATTTCATCTCTTTTTATGGCTGAATAATATTCCATTGTATATATGTACCACAGCTTCTTTAGCCAATCATGTATCATAGGACACTTCAGTTGCTTCCATGTCCTGGTCACTGTGAATAATGCTGCTATGACCATCAGTGTGTAAATATCTTTTTGGATATGGGTTTTCAAGTCTTTGAGGTAAATACTCAGTAGCGGGATTGCTGGATCATATGGTAGATCGATTCTTAGTTTCTTTAGGAACCTCCATAATGTTTTTCATAGTGGCTATACCATTTTGCAGTCTCATCAGTAGCATATGAGGGTTTCTTTTTTTTCTTTTTTTCTGCATCCTCTCCAACTTTTTTTTATTACTTGTCCTATTGATTATAGCTATTCTAACAGGTGTGAGATGATATCTCATTGTGGTTTTGATTTGCATTTCCCTAATAGCTAGCAATGTTGAGCATCTTTTCATCTTTTCATATGTTGTAGGCCATTTGTATGTTCTCTAGGGAGAAGTGTCTGTTCAGGTCTTTTGTCCATTTTTGATTGGATCATTTTGTTGTTGTTGTTGTTGTTGTGTCATGAGTTTTTTGTATGTTTTGGATATTAGGCCCTTATCAAAGGTGTTGCTTGCAAATACATTTTTGCATTGAGATGGTTGTCTCTTTACCTTGTTGACAATTACTTTTGCTGAGCAGGAGCCTTTTAGTTTAATATAGTCCCATTAATTTATTTTTGCTTTTACTTCCTTTGCTTTGAGGTCAAATTCATAAAATCTTCTTTAAGTCCAAGAGCCTTGAACTTAGTTTCTATGCTTTCTTCTATGCATTTTATTGATTCTGGTCTTATATTCAGGTCCTTAATTCATTTTGAGTTAATTTTAGTGTGGTAATAGACAACAGTCTAGTTTCATTCTTTTGTAGGTGGCCTTCCAATTTTCCCAGCACCATTTATTTAAGAGCCTTTCTTTTCTCCACTGTGTGTTTTTGGCGATTCTGTCAAAAATTATTTGATTATATAAATAAGGGGTTTACTTCTGGACTCTTGATTCTGTTCCACTGGTCTGTGTGTCTGTTTTGCTGCCAATACCATGCTGTTTTGATTACTGTCTCTGTGTTGTATAATTTGAAGTCAGGCAGAGTGATGCCTCAAGCTTCATTCTTTTTTCTCAGGATGGCTTTGGCAATTCAGGGTCTTTTGTGCTTCCATACAAATCTGATGATTTTTGTTCTGTTTCTTTAAAAAATGCCGATGGGATTTCGATGTAGATTTTATTAAATTTGTAAAATGCTTTAGGTAATATGGTTATTTTAACTATGTTGATTCTTCTAATCCAAGAACACAGAATATCTTTCTATTTATTTGCATCTTCTTTGATTTCTTTTAATAGGGTCTTATAGTTTTCATTATGTAGGTCTTCAACATGTTTTATTAAATTTATTGCTAGGTATTTTATTCTTTTTATTGCAATTGCAAAAGAAATTACTTTTTCTACTTCTTTTTTTGATGATTCATTATTAGAGTATAGGGACACTATGGATTTTTGAATGTTCATTTTTTACCCAGAGACTTTATTGTATTTGCTTATTGTTTCTGGTAGTGTTCTTGTGGAGTCTTTACAGTTTTCTATATAGAGAATTATGTCACATGTAAATAGTGACAGTTCAATGTCTTTGTTTCCTATTTGAATGTCTTTTTTATCTTTCTCTTGTCTGATTGCACTCACTAGGATCTACAATGTTATATTGAATAACAGTGCTGATAGTGGACAGCCTTGCCTTATTCCTGATCTTAGAGGAAAGCTTTTAGTTTTTCACCATTAAGTATAATGTTGGCTGAGGGTTTGTCATAGATGGCCTTTATTATGCTAAGGTACTTTCCTTCTATACCAATTTTGTTAAGTGTTTTGATAATAAATGGATGCTCTATCTTGTCAAAGGCTTTTTCTACATCTATTGATATGACCATATGATTCTTATTTTTCTAATTTATGCGGTGTATCACATTAATTGATTTGCATATGCTGAACCATTTCTGTGCCCCTGGGATAAAGCCCACTTGATCATGGTATATAATCTTTTTAATATGTTGCTGTATTCGGTTCACTAGTATCTTATTTAGGAA
This sequence comes from Cynopterus sphinx, assembly GCA_030015415.1. NCBI lineage: Eukaryota > Metazoa > Chordata > Mammalia > Chiroptera > Pteropodidae > Cynopterus > Cynopterus sphinx. The sequence continues at coordinate 32,905,156 of CM057390.1, read as the reverse complement.
TTTTGCATCTGTGTTCATGAGAGATATTGGTCTGTAGTTTTCTTTTTTTGTGTTATCTTTACCAGGTTTTGGTATCAGGATAATATTGGCCTCATAAAATGAGGTGAGAAGTATTGCCTCCTCTTCATTTATTTGGACATTTGGTAGAATTAAATGTTTGGTAGAATTCACTGTTGAAGGTGTCTGGTCCTGGACTTTTACTTTTTGGTAGTTTTTTCATGATTGTTTCAATTTTCATACTGCTGATCAGTCTACTTAGATTTTCCAGATTTTCTTGATTCAGTCTAGGAAGATTCTATTTTTCTAAGTACTGGTCCATTTCTTCTTGGTTATTAAATTTGGTGTTATATACTTTTTCTTAGCATTCTGGCATGATCCTTTGTTTTTTCTGTGATGTCAGTCATAATTTCCCCTCTTTCATCCCTGATTTTGTTTATTTGTGTTCTTTCTCTTTTCTTTAGTGAGTCTAGCCAGGGGTTTGTCAATTTTATTAACCTCAAAGAACCAGGTCTTTGTTGCATTTATTGTTTTCTATCTTTTTTTGCTTTCAATTTAATTTATTTCTGCTCTAACTTTGATTATTTCTTTCCTTCTGCTGACTTTAGGACTCATTTGTTCTTCCTTTTCTAGTTTTTTAAGATGAAGCATTAGGTTGCTTTTACACTCATTCTTGTTTTTGGAGATAGGCCTGTAATGATATGAACTTTCCTCTTATGACCGTTTTTCTATGTCCCACAAGTTTTGATATGTTGTGCTGTCATTATCATTCATTTCTATGTATCTCGACCTCTCTTTTTATTTCTTCTCTGACCCAGTTATTATTCAGTAGCATGTTGTTTAATCTCCATGTATTTGTGGTTCTTTTTGATCTCTTTTTGCAGTTGATCTCTAGTTTCAAAGCATTATGATCGGAGAATATGGTTAGTATGATTTCAACTCTCTTATGTTTGTTTAGGCTATCTCTGAGTCGCAGTATGTGTTTGATTCTTGAGAATGTTCCATGTGCACTATAGAAGAATGTATAAGCAGCTGTTTTGGGATGGAAGGCTCTATCAATGTCAATTATGTTTGGTTGGTCTAATATGTCATTTAAGTATATTATTTCCTTATTGATTTTCTGTTTGGATGATCTGTTCATATCCAACAGTGGGCTATTTAGGTCTCCTACTAAGATAGTGTTTTGGTCTCTTTCTCTCTTTAGTTCTGTTAGTAATTATTGTTACATATTTTGGGGCTCCCTGATTGGGAACATAGATATTAAGTGTTATGTCTTCTTGGTGCATGATTCCCTTTATCATTATGAAGTGTCCCTCAGTATCTTATTTTACCCTTTTTATTTTGAAGTCTATTTTGTTTGATATCATGACCACTACTCCCACTTTTCTCTGAATGCCTTTTGCTTGAAATGTCATCTTCCACCCTTTCACTTTGGTCTATATTTGTCTTTAGAACTGAGATATGTCTGAAGGCAGCATATGGTTAGATTTTGTTTGTTGATCCATTCTGTAACCCTGTGCCTTTTTATTGGCGAGTTCAGTTCATTTACATTTAGAGTGATTATTGAAATATGAGGTCTTCTTATAGCCATTTTATCTTTTGCTCTTTGGTAGCTCTGTGTTTCTATTGCTTCTTTGTCCTTGTGTTTCTGGTTTTTTTTTTTTTTTTGGTTGAGTTTTGTAGGTTTTGCCTCTGATTCTTTTTTTTTTTTTATGTTATATACTTCAGTTCTGACTCTGTAGTGTGTGGTTACCACTGAAAATTATACACACACACATACACATACCGTCATTCATTTTCTTCTGTGTGCCTTATCTCCTTCCCTCTTTGTGAATTTGGATCTTTGAATTCTCCCCTTTTCAGTCATTGTTATCTCAATTTGTTCCTATGTATGCTGAAAATTCATTACTATCTTGCTATAGTAATTCTCTTATTATTATTTGATCTTATAATGCCCTGTTCTTAGTAAGAGTTGTACTCTTCTGTTTCTATTTGCCTGATAGTCACTTTACTCCTAATTATGTATTTTTTTTCCTTGTTATTTTGTTTTAAGTGAGCTGACCCCTTTCAGTATTTCCTGTAGTGCAGACCTCATAGTGGAGAATTTCTTCAATTTTTGTATATCTGAAAAGGTCTTAATTTCTTCCTCATATCTAAAAAAGAGCTTAGCTGGATACAGAGCTAGGCTGGTAGTTCCTTTCACTAAATAGTTTAAATATTTGATTCCATTCCTTTCTGGCTTGTAAGGTATGTGCTGAGAAGTCCAATGATAATCTAATAGGTTTTCTTTTATACATTACCATATTCTTCTCTCAGCTGTCCTGAGAATTCTATCTTTGTCATTGATTTTTGATAACTTTAATACAGTGTATCTTTGTGAAGGCCTTTTTAGGTTGAGATAATTGGGTGTTCTGTTGACTTTTTGAATTCTAAGCTCTAGCTCATGTCTTAGATTTGGGAAATTCTCATTCATGATTTATCTGAAAATGCTTTCTAGTCCCTGCTCCTTTTCCTCACCTTCAGTAATGCTCATTATTCTTATGTTTTCTTTCCTGATAATATCAGCTAGTTCTTGTATTTCTCTTTCATTATTTTTCATTCTTCTGTTTTTCTCATCTTTCTGATTTATTTCTAGATTTTTGTCTTCAAAACACTTTCCTCCATTTGGTCAACTCTATTTCCCAAGCTTGCTATTTCATTTTTCAACTCTTGCAGTTTGTTTTCTTTTCCTTTCTTTCTTTCTTTCTTTCTTTCTTTCTTTCTTTCTTTCTTTCTTTCTTTCTTTCTTTCTCTCTCTCTCTCTCTCTCTCTCTCTCTCTCTCTCTCTCTCTCTCTCTCTCTCTCTCTCTCTCCAGAAGTTCTATTTGGTTATTCTTGAGGGTTTAAATCTCCTTGCTCTGCTCATCTAGTTGTTTTTGCAACTTCTGAAATTGTTGATATAACTCATTTCAGAACTCACTGAGTTTTTTCAGAAGTACCATCCTGAATTCTCTGTCACTTAAGTCACATATTTCTATGTCTGTAAGCTCTTTTTCTGGAGATTCTCTTTCTTTCTGAAATGCCTTGTCAGCTTGGTTGTTCATGGTGTTGAATGAATTATTTCTCTGCCAGGGCATTAATGGAAGTGTATTCTGTTATTTTTCAGAAAGAAGATTTATTATATAAAGGTATCTCTTTGCCTGCTGCAAAGAAGTCACTTTTCTTTTGGTTTCAAGTAGGTAGCATTTAAACCTCTTTTATCCCTGCTTTATATAAAGCCAAATGTCTTTTATATTTTCTTGTAGATTTTAATTACACCCACTACTCTCAGTTTCAGCCCCTGTTAGTATTAGCAACAGTTTTGGTAGCATTTGCTCAGATTCCCCTGGGCTCCATGGTCATTGGTCTTGGAGGGTATCGGTGGAGGGGCCCTCTGGTTTGGGGAGCTGTGGCCCAGGCTTGGGGCTGGTAGAAATCAACTGTTGTTTCTCTGTGGTACCATCTCACTTCTCTGCTTTCTGCCCTGATGACTGAGCCCTGCCGCAGGCTGCATAGAAAAGTCCTGGAACTTCCAGGCAGGGCTGATTAGGGAAGTCACCGCAACTTCTCTCTACCCACTCCTCCTGCAGGGAGCTCCAGAGGCTGAGAGAGATAGCTTCAGTCTCTGTAACATTTGCCCAGATTCTCCTGGGACTCTGTGATTTTTGGTCTTAGATGGTATGGGGGGAGAGGTCCCCTGGGTTGAGGGTTGGGGGCTGCAGCTCAGCTTCGGTTTTGCAACCAGCCCAGTAAAAATCAACTGTTGTTTCTCTGCAGTCCTGTCCCGCTTCTCTGCTTTCTGCCCTGATGACTGAGCCCCACTGCTGGCTGCATAGAAAAGTTCTGGTACTTCCAGGCAGGGCTGATCAGGGAAGCTGCTGCACCTTCACCCTTCCCCTTCCTCTTGCATGGAACTCTTGCAGCTGGGATAGGCAGCTTCTTTATTTCTCTGAGTCCAGTGCCCAATATCCAGAGTTCTGACCTGTGGTATCTCTTATGCACAGATACCACGCTCAGACATGCTGGTGTGCAGTTTGGGTGTTTTTTGTTGAGTTTTAGATGTTCAGCTTATTGTTTCAAGGGCAGAGGTCTGAGGACACCTCTCATTCCACCATTGTTTCCCCAGAATACCCTTCTTCTACTTTGTTACGAGAACATCGTGATCCACAGCTGAGGTTGCAGTGTCTCCCAGTCCTGCTTCATGGACATACAATAAATGAAGAGATGAAGCTATAGGAGGTGTCAAATTAGCTATTAATTTAGTTTGAGTTGACAGTTTCTAGAAGACAAAAGGGCTAAAGAGGGTCTCAAACTGTCTGGATAGAGCAAAGATCTGGGCTGGGCAAAGGGACAAGAGAGGACTTGAACCATGATGAAGAAAAATTCCTCAAAATATAGCAATGGGCAGAGAGATGCCTGGCTGTCTTCCATAGCAATGCTTGGAAAGCTCCTTTTCTTGGCTTTCCATTGACTTGGGTATTTTATAGTTCTGTCAGAGCAGGGGTTAGTCGATAAAGTTTTGTTTGGTAGAGGTGCAAATAATTTCTGTCCTGTGGAGGTGGTGGGGGATAACAACAGATGTTATTGTTTATGACCCAGTGAGGCATTAACCAATTTGAATTTTAACCTAGTGATCTTATCCTAACCTTTCTTTATTAAATTGCATATCAAAATCAAACTTCTCAAATGGTCATTTGAGCAATTTTAATGTCTTACCATTTTCCTCATTAATTGGTGAATTAGAATAAATAACTTCATGGTATAAATTCATTTTATATTTACATGAAAGTCACAGTGTTACCTCTTTGAAAATTTGTGTCATCTCTTCTTAATAATTTTTTACTCTTACCCAAGTACTTCTTCCTCAGGTCCCAGATAACTCAGAGGGCTGATGTCCCAGGGGGTGCCCATTCTGCCTCGTGATCTGATTTCTGGGCAAGCTATGGGTTAGGACAATGTGTATGTCTGTTCACTGTGTGTAAAGGAGGTATGCGGAGGCAGGTGGTATTTAAAACATGGCACTGGGGATACAAACATACATCATGAAAAATCCCTTTGGTTTTCCATTTACCAAGTTGTTCCAGAGTCCAGGCTTACCAACTTCTGAGCCAGTGACTCATTCTGAATGAAAACACTTGTACGGTATAGCACAGCTCCTTTCTACCCCTGATTGGGCTGCAGTGACCCAACTAACTTGGCACTTTCTTTTACTCTCTTTGAATATATCAGTGGGAACCTGGAGTTTACCTCCTTTGAGGTTTCCTGAAACATGACCCATTCAGACCTTGTGAAGTTTCCAGGTGAGATGGAAGAAAAACAAAGATGGCTCTTGAAGCCCCAAGAGCTTGCCCTTAATCATGACACCCTGGGGTGTGAAAAGGTCTTAGGGGACAGCCGGGTTGAAGTGATGCCATAAAAGTCTGTGGCCAGTCAGGAAGAAGGAGAGTATAATTCTATATTAGCAGTTGACTGACCTTGGGCAGCCTGTGCTTACATAATTGCCTTGTAAAATGACATAGAAAAGCAGTGTCTAAGAAAGTAGCAGATGGCTGGGGAACAGGAGTCATCCTACTTCTGGCAGAGCTATGAGGAGAGTGAAGGCAGAGAGTGGCTTGGAAGGTACTAGAGACATACTCTTCTTCCGGTTGTGGGTAGGGTAGGTGGGGCCTAACCCCGTCACCAGTGTCTGTGTCCTACCTGGTGCATTTTGCCTTTGCCTCAATTTCCTCTGTCAGGATAGTTATGATAGCTTAACCTTTGTCTGGGTAAAATACTAAGTGCTTCACATACACAGCTCATTCAATCCTTAGAACTATCTTATGAAGTAGGTATTATCATCATCACAGGAAAAAACACTGAGCCTCAGAGAGGCTAAGAATTTTGCCCAAGATCACACAACTGGCAAGGGACAGAGATGAGACTCAAACCCTGATTTGTGTGGTTCCTAAAAACTTTATTGCTATATTATACTCACCACTCCAGGTAAGACTGTAAATGCAGTTGTGGAAAAATATTAATAGGATGGGGAAGCTGCCAAGCTCTTTCCTCTGGCAAGATTGATCTTTTGGTGAGACTGTGAGATTAATGAGAGCAAAAGCTCAGGCCTTATACTGCTTTATGTGCTCTCAGGCCCCAGAAGTGCTAGGCATGCAGGGAGAAGACACAGAGCAATATTACTGCTGTGAACTTTCATTAGGATGTGTAGAGTTCTGTTATGTGTTTGGAAAAAATCCATCCTCTCAAGAGGCTATATAATGCTCAAAACAGCTTTAGAAATTCTCTTTGGAAATTGCTTTCTGAGCCTCAGTCATATAAATATATTTTTATATGTATCCTCAATCATGGCAAATCCTAGTCCTCCAAGACTAGCCTTGAATATTACAGAAACCCAAAGGCAATTCAGAGCCAAATTTGAAAAAGGTCAGTTTCAAATTTTCATTTTTGTTTTAAAACAAGCTAGTGTTAGTGTAAAACAAGGCTGATGGTCTTGAGTAGTTCCTAAAGTGAAGGCATTCTTCTGCTAGAGGAGTTTAACATGTTTATCAAAAGGCCTTCTTTTTTTTGGGTCCTGGCTACCTCTCCAGACTCATCTCAAACTTCTCTTCCACTCACTCTCTATGCTCCTGTTACCTGGTTTCCTATCAGTTCCTTGGGACACAAAGCATATTATCTCTTTCTGGCCTTCACACACATTATTTTCTCAGCCTAATTTGCCCAGCTCGTCTGTCAAGTGTAAGTCTGAGTGCCATTTTTTTAAAATAACAATTTAATTTAATTTTACATTTGTTTCAGGTACACAGTACCTGAATGATTAGACATTTATATAATTTATAAAGTGACCCTTCCACCCACCTGATTACTCTAGTGCCCATCTGGCACTATATGTAGTTGTTATAATATTATTGACTATGTTCTCCACATCTTGGTGACTATTTTGTAACTACTAATTTCTACTTCTATAACCCTTTACTTTTCACCCAGCCCCGCAGCCCTGCTTCCCTCTGGCAAGCACCAGTTTGTTCTCTGTAATCTGTGAGTTGAGTGCCATTTTCACAGAGCAATCTTCTCACTTGTAACTCCCTCCTGCACCTTCTTGATTTTTCCTTCTCAATTATAATGTTAAATTCCAGGGTGGTTTTACTTGTAAAGCATCTCTGCTCCATCACCACCCTACAAGAGACTGTTTTATTTTGCTCATACCTATGTTCCCAGCATTCAGCACAATGTTGACATAGTTTTGGCACTCAAGATACATATATTTGAAATAATAAACAGGAACATCTAAGTCATCAGTTACCAAACTGCTTCTCTGTCAACCTCTAAAGTTCTCTATAGTCTCTTCTTGCTCCCCGTTGTCTCCAGGTCTCTCCTGGGCACCTCAGGTACTTTCATTCCCTCGGAGTCCATGACAGTGGTTCTCTTTCCTCTTCTTACCTCTCGGTAGCTGCTTCTCAGGTCTTATTTTTACTGTATTTTCTTTTGATGCTAAGTTTCATCTTCAGCCTTGATTCTCTATAGAGCTCCAGGCCCAAGTTGCCAATGAACCATTGCTCATTTTTACATGCCTGCTTTTTGTGCAACTAGAACTTGTCTCAGGGACCAGACCCATTTTTCCCCCTTCTGCTCCTCTTCCTGTGCTTTTTCTCTGGAATGTTTCAAAATTTGTCTAGTCTCCTAAAAAGAAACTATAAAGTGACCTCTACCATATCTTTCTTCTATGTGCAAATTGTCATCAAGATAAATTACTTCTGCTTCTGGAGTATCATTTGCATCTTTAATTTCCTGTCCATTCTGAGAAAATTCCAGGGTCGTCCCTCATTATTTCTTGGACAATTAAACAGCCTCAGAACTTGCCTCCATCTCTAGGCAGCTATCAAGCTTCCCTTCAACTTTACAATTCACCTTACAAGTAAGTGACCTAATGAGTCTTAATAGTCTATAGAATGACACCCACTCTATGCATCACTATATCTTTCACTGTTTTTGGTCCAGTTGTTCTCAAAGTGTGGCCCCTGGATCAAAGGCACTAGCATTACCTGGGAGTTTGTTAAAAATTCAAATTCTTGGGCCCCATGCAAGACCTGCTGAATCAGAAAATCTTGGTGGTGAGCGGGGAGAGGCAGCAATCCATGTTTTAACCAGCCCTCTAGATCATCTGATACACACTCAAGTTTGAGAACCACTGTTCTAATGGGGTCAGATTTCTCATTTATCTCTGAAGATTACAATTACTTTTGTACCTGCATGACTTTGTTCATGCTTTTTCATCTGAGTAGAATTACTTGCCTTCTTTACATCTCATACTCCATGCTTTTCCTACCTGTCAAATTCCTGTTCATTATTGCTTCCCAAACATTACTCCTCCATGAAGTGTTACCTGATCCTCCCAGGCACAAAGAATTACTCTCCCTTTTGAGTTCTCACTGGTGGTGCCCCTGGGCTATTGACATGTGTTTGCTTCAGTTTTACTGTTTGTCCTCACAGCCTCCCATATAATAAGCATTTTCTAAATTGACTTGGGTCAATGTACATTTCAAATACATTGACAGGAAAGAGTGAGGTTACTCTTGAATAGAGAATCAGGCAAGAGACATATAACATCTCACTCCTTTGGGAACTCGATGTTCCAGAGCAGATGCCCTGTGGTTCCTCTCCTGCAACTGAGTTACCCAAAGTTGGGTTGCTTCATTTTGGAGACATGCCTAGAATGGTTAAAAGTTTCTATTTCTCAAAATACAGGATATTTGAGGAGAACAAAACAGAGGGCAACTCATTATAAACATGATGATAGGAAAGACTGAGGACTCTAAGCTCACACATTTAAGCTAACAAAGCAAGCAGAGACTGTCATCACCTCCCATCGCCCCCATAAAACCCTCAATAAAGAAAAGAAACAAAGGTCTGTAGCTTTCCAAACTGCTGTATCGGCTAATGTGGTATGGATATGGATATGTTAAAACATTTTTAGTTGTGAAGTTATTAACTGACATGTGGCCCCTTTTTTTTCTGCTTGTAATGGACTGAATTATGTTCCTTCAAAATTCATGTTGTAGTCCTAACCACAAATTCGACTGTATTTGGAGACAGAGCCTTTAAAGGGGCAGTTAATGTTGAATGAGGTCATAAAGGTGGGGCCCTAATCTAATAGGACTGGTGTTCTTATTAGAAGACGGAGTGATACCAGAGATGTACACACACACACACACACACACACACACACACACACACACACAGTCCTATCCCTTCAGATTCCCTTCAGCTTCTATTTCCACACTAATTGTATGTGAATCATTTTGCTAATAGTCCCATGACATCGTTGTCTTCCCAAGGAAGAAGTCTTCCCTACCTCCCATCCCTGGCTGATCCTGACCACACTTCCTGTGGAAATTTATCCATTTGGCTTTCACCTGTCATAACTCAAGGAAAAATATCACCCAATAACAAAAAAAAAAAAAAAAAAAATCTAGGGAAACACTTAGCAAGAAAAAGGAGAAAACAATCATTTGACTTCAATTATTAGGATATTTTCAATCCAAGTAGTGAGAGATATTGGACAGTGTTTCAGGTTCTAAACCACAAATCCACATTCCAGATAAAGAAAGCAGGTTTGGAGAAGAGCAACTAGAAATCTCTCATTTAAAGTGCCAAAATAGAAAACACTTTCAAAAATAATTTCGTATATTGTGATATGAATCATGACAGTAATCAGGACATGATGGCTGCCTTTTATTATTTAAGAACAGTTAAGATTATAATGTCTTACACACATGTCATGGTTTATAAAGATTTTGCTCTGGTCACCTCATTTGCCAGATCTAAGAATGAGTACAAGAAGACAGATTTCTTTAAGTGCTAGAGCTGTGTAGCAATGGGTTATTGATAGATGCTTTCAGATTTCCTTATTACATGACTTCATTACCACATGACTCACCAGTGATCATATTTTCCAAAGTGAATTAGGGTCATTTTTTTTCCAAGTATATCTATGACACCCAGAGACAATAGAATATTCAGGAGATTGTAGTGATTTATTTCATTCAACAAACATATATTTACACATTTTCTTAGAGTTTTTTTTGCACATCTACATAGCCTTTGTAGGATAATTCATGAATAATTATTTTCTTAGCCATTTCCTTACTATTGCACATTAATGGTGTTTCTAATATTTCCATATGACAAATATCATCACAGTAAATATCATAGCATAGGAAGCTTTCTTTGTATGTTAGGTTATTACTTGAACATAGATTGAGTTGTATAAATACACTTGAACAACATAATAAGATCCTTTTCCAAAAAGGTTGTAGTAATTTTTAAATCTATATAAATGAATCAGAGTGCTCATTTTACTGCATCCTTATCAACACTAACAGTAATATATTGAACACTGAAGATTTGTGTAGTCTGTGATGATCAGGCTGGATATTACTATACAAACTTTGAAAAATGTTATAAAACAGACTCTGATTGGTAGGTTTAGCTTAATAAACTTTAATATCTAAACTTATAGATTATATTTATAATCAATTTAAATTATGACATAGCTAGTTATACCATGATTGGTTTTATAATAAAGTAATTATTTTCCTTAAAACATTACTTAGAATATACAGGAAAAGCCTGAATGGCAGGCATGGCTACTGAATTTGACAGGTATTGGTATAATATTTTGTTTTTCAAAATTTTTGGAGACTAAATTGGGCACGCTTGCAAATTCACTCACTTAAGATGAAAATTATCTTTATTGTTTAGTTAAAACAAAGTATCTTAGACTAGATGGCTTAAAAAACAGACATTTATGTCTCACAACTTTGGGAGTTAAAATCTGAGATGAGGGTGGCAGCACAGTAGGATTCTGGTACAAACTTTTTGCCTGGCTTGTAGAGGGTTATCTTTTTACTGTGTTCTCATATGGCAGAGAGGAGAGGGAGAGAGAGAGAGAGAGAGAGAGAGAGAGAGAGAGAGAGAGAGAAGAAAAGAGAAGAAAAGAGAAGAAGAGAGAAGAGAGAAGAGAAGAGAAGAGAAGAGAAGAGAAGAGAAGGATATTTAAACAATACTAAAATATATTTTCTAAGTATAAACCGTTGAATTGATTTTATCTCAAGTTTTGGTCTCAAGTATCTTTCTATGACCCCTTGCGAAGTCTCTTTGTAGCTGAGAAGAGGATGCTAACTCTTCAAACAAAAAGAGATAAACAGTGCCAAGTTCTCTGAGGAGTTTACTTCAAACCTTGTCCCCTCAGACTAAGGATCAAAGATAAGATCCTGTGGTGGTTGGTTATTGCTGCATAACAAAACATCTCAAAATTGAATGGTTGAAAAAAAATAATACCATTATCTTGTGGTTTCTGTGGGTCACAAATTTGGGAAGGGCTTGGCTGTGTGATTCTGGCTCATGGTCTCTCATATGGTTGTAATCAGATGGTAGTTGAAACTAGAGAAGTGGAGGGGGAATGACTGGAGAGGTTGGAGGTTGGCCAGGCATCTCTCTCTGATATAGTCTGAAGGCCACTCTGTGTGGTCTTTCTGTATAGGCTAGTTTGTGCTCCCTCACAGCATGGTGGCTTTAGGACAGTCAACTCACTTGCATGGTGGCTCAGTGCTTTAGTTCAGTGTTCCAACTCACAAGGTAGAAGCTGCCACATTGTCTATGTCAGCCTCTGAAGCCATGCAATGTTGCTCCCTTGACTTTCTATTGGTTACAAATAAGGCAAAAGCCCAACCAGATTCAGAGGAAGAAGAATTAGCCTCTGTCATTTAATGGAAGGGTGGCAGGGTTCTATAAGAACAAATGGGATGAGAGTTATTGCTGCATCCATTTTTGGAAAATATAGTCCTCCATAAACCCTTTCATAGAGTGTCCAGTTTTGAGAAGTGTACTGTCTCAATCCTGAAATGCTATCTCCAGTTTGGGCACCTATTCAAGGTGCACAGGAGAAAGTGAAAGCTCATCCCATGAGAAGTGATCATAGGAACTAGTTTTCTTTTTCCTGGATAAGAGACATAAGGGGAGATGTGATCTTGATCTTAGCACATTTGAAGGACTGTCAGGTGGGAAAGGAAGCAGGTTTGGTCTGCATTGCTTTAGAAAGGTGGATCACTAACAGGATTTTTCAAGGACCCTAAGTATCCCAATGAAGACAATTTCTTGGATGTTTACCTCTGTTACATGTTGTACATTCAACTCTCTCTGGAAAAAAAAAGTGTCTTTGAATAAAGATAAAAAAGATTTCAAACCTTTAGTATTGATCAAATAAATGAGTGCTACAGTGGCAAAATCAGGTTAATAAAGGTTTATCTAATGTAAAACAAACAAAACCACCCCCCCAAAAAAACAACTAGGTCTATGCCTCTCAAAATAGGAGTGCCTATATCCTAAGGGGTACAGGTAGTGGGCAAATGGGTACTGGAAGACATAGGATAAATATAGTGACATACTGACATTTGTTTATAATTAAAATCTCTAAGAGACTTTTCCAGGTTCAATTAATCAGGTTTGTGCCCCCTATGTTCCCCAGAGATACCATGTAGAAAAGTTTTATTGGTATAGTTAAGGGCACAGACTAAAAAACAAGGCTGTCTGGGTTCAAATCCTAGCTGTCACTTACTAGTTGTGTAACTCTGGGTTTAATCTTTATGCATCTTAGTTTTCTCATCTGTGAAATGAAGTTAATATCTACCTGATGGGGTGATTGTAAGAACAAAATGAATTTATTTACAGTGCTTACAGTAGTGGCTGGCATATAGTAAGTATACCTAAGTATTTATTAAATTAATAAAAGTGTGAGAAGTATAAAGAAGCCTGCATGGAAAGGTAATAAATAAGCATTTAGTCACTATTTGATCATGAGCAGAGGCTGGAAATCATATATTTTGTTAAAAGAACGGTCATAAGGTGGTCCATAGCCCACTCCTTCAAAAGGAATTCTAAAAAACTATGATGAAATCCAAGGTCACCCACCTGCTGAATGGTTTTTCATGGTCTGGACCAGAGGTCACTAAACCTATTCTGCAGTAACTAAGATTTTAGGATTTCTAGATCATGTGGTCCTTGTTTCAACTATTCAACTCTGCCATTGTGTGTAAAGGCAGCCATGGGCCCCACATACATGAAATAAATGAATGGTCAGGCTGATTTGGCTCATAATCCATATCTGCAGTTTGTTGACTCTAGTCTAGATCATGCTGGGCCTGAATGAGCTGGGAATAAAGTGGTTTTTGATGGGGCTGAAGCGCAACAGGAGTTGGAGGGGAAGACAGATCAGAAAAGCACCACTGTAATGCTACCTCTCTTCCTGGGGGAGAACTCACTCTGACTTTGAACAGGTCCTTTGTGACTAGGACACTTGGAGCCAGGCATCCAGAGATACACAAGGGGACCATATTAGGAATAAGAGTATACAAGTCATTCATTCTCATCACTATGTGTTTCATTATTGTATTACAAGGTCTTTGGAAAGAGAGCTGAGTCTTTTATTTTCCTTCACACCAGCTCCAAGCCCCAGAACAATGCCGTCCATTCTGTGGATGGTCAGCAAGCCCTTACCAACTGTCTTTATTTCTTCACCTGAAATAAGATCTCCCCAGGCCCATATGGAAACCTAAAAGTTCATGAGGGACTAATTCAGTGAAACTCTTCCAGGGCAAGTTCAGTCCCTGTGAGGAGTGATTGCACACTGATGGAATTTTTGTACTCTGGATGGAAAGATGATCTTTGCCTTTTGGCTGTATCAGAGTAATAAGTGGGAGACTGATTATTTCTAAGAGTGCAGTTCTTCCCGGAACTGATAAGAATGGAATGCAGGCTACCATGGAGATTCAGGTCATAAATTAGTCCCAGAAGCCTCTATGCCTTGAATCACTGTTATATTAATTATGCATCAAATTAGAATGTTTGCAAAGGCTCAGCGCCAACTGTGCTGCAGAGCTTTGTGACAGCATAGAGAGATCAAGGAGTATCCTGCCCAGCACACTGCAGGGACCAGCAGGTGAACGCCAAGGCCCAAGTGTGCAATGACCCTGCCTGATCTCTGCCTCAGCTGTTCGAAGCCTCTGCCAGAGAGCTTGTTATTGGTGCAGAGTAGACAAAAGCAGAGGAGGAAGAGAATGATGGCTGCCCCTCAATTCAACCTTCTGAGCTCTGTTGCAGTCATGCTCAGCTGAGAAAAGACAAAAAACAATCATTTAGATATTTTATGTACAGTAACAAATAGAAGATACTTCCAGGTGTTTGCTAGCATGGAGATAACAGTCTGGACTTTTGTCTGACTTTCAGTTTTTATCTCAAATTGTTAGGGTTGGGTAGGCCTGGCTGCAGCTTTGGTTCAACTATTTAATCTCCAATTTATCTTCTTCTACCTACTCCTCCCTTCTTGTGTTCTCCATGAGCATAAAACCAAAATATACTAGATGCTCGGTAGTAAAATAAACAGATGATAAACAGCAGTCTCTGTGACTGCTGGGTTATAATTCCATTGAGGGCCTGGGTTGAAGTCATAAACCACAAGAAGTGAAGCGTGACCCACAAAGTCTTCAAGTTTGGAATTATGCTCTATAGTTCTAAATATACATTTGAAAAAATAATTTTTAAGCCTAGCTTTAATTCAGAAAAAAAAAGAGTCCTGACAGTAGTGACATCTTCTGATCAGTTTATCAGTAAACAAATATCTTCTCTGTATTAATGTGACATTTATCAATGGTGGTGTGAGCACTTTATCTGTTCTCTAGGAGGTTACAATTGAAATCAGTCAGCAGTGCCCCAAAAAGAATCAAAGAAAGGGAAATTGGAGTCCCAAATTTGGGAAGTTCACCACAGATGAACATAAATAAGCATGAAATGAGGAGACATCTTGAGACAGACAGGAAGAAATGATGATTCCTGACAAACAGGGCAAGAGTATCTTGTCTCTGCTTTGTACACCTTTCATCTTCCCTCTTTTCACTTATTGCAATATCATATATTATCTGAGTTTGAGTTTTGTGGGAAATAATAAATTGACATAAATTCCATCTCTGTTCTAGACATGTTTGCTCATTTCCAAACTGGTTCTGCTTGATCTCATGTCATTAAAGCAAGTTGATCTCACATAACCCAAAAGTAATGATGAGCTTTTCCATGATGGTTTCTTGTGTGATGAAAACAAATATTCACACATTACAAAGAAAATAAACTAAATTAAACAATTCTGCAGGAGATGGATATTTAAATAGTAGCTTCTGGTAATCATAAATTAAGGCATCAAAATTTCCTAAGAATCCACTGAAGGCTTGGTTTTAAATGAAACAACATATGCGCAGAAGCTGGCAGATGGTAAGAACTTAACGTGTGGTTATTCATTGCCACAACTTGAACCATAAAATTTAGAAAAAATTATGTATGCTCTTGCATATACTTTTATGCTTTATCAATAGGCTTTTATTTATAACAAAAATATATAGCAATGAGAAAAATAAAAGCAACAGCAAATAACAATTTAAGATGAAGTATCAGGCCAAAATAAAGAATAAGATCATTTTTATCAGACTTATTGGTATAATTTTCATATAGGCTTTGTATTCAATTTCCTCTTTCTTTTGTAGTTTCTTAAGGGGGGAACTTAGGTCATGTATTAAAGTCATATATTTCATTCCAAGTAGTGCTTTGGCTATATCCCACACATTTTGATGTGTTACATTTCTATTTTTGTTTTGGTTCAAACTATTTTCTAATTTCTCCTGTGATTAAGTTTGAACTTATTTACTTTCAAAATGTTTGGATATTTCCAGAAATTTTTCGGGTATTGAGTTTTATTTTAATTCTGTTATGATCAATGAGCATACTTTGTATAATTTAAATTTTCTTAAATTTACTGAGACTTGTTTTATGACACAGAATATAATCTCCTTTTTTGTGAAAGTTGTATGTACATTTGAAAAGAATTTGTATCTTGCTGTTGCTGGGTGGAGTATTCTGTAGTTGTCAATTAGGTCAAGCAGGCCATTGATTTTGTTTAAGTGCTCTATATATTTACTTATTTTCAGTCTATTTGTATAACAATTACAAAGGAAAGGATTTTAAAATTTCTAACTATCACTATGGACTTGTCTAGTTCTTTTAGTTCTATCAGTTTTTGTTTTAGTTCATTTTGAAGATGTTAGGCATTATTAGGTACATATATATTTATAATTGGTAAGACCTCATGATAAATTGACCCTTTCATTGTTATAAAATTATTATGTTCTTTTTTATCCTAGATAATATTCTGTTTTGAAGTGAATTTCTGATATTAATTATATCCACTCTAGATTTATTTTGATTAGTTTTTGCATGTTTTTTCCCATCCTCATAGTTTTAACTTTTTAAATATCTTTATACATAAAAATGTGTTCCCCCCCCACAGGCAGAACATATATTGCTTTTTAAAATTCAATCTGACAATCTCTGATTTTTCACAAGAGTGTGAAAAGTTGTCTCCAATATTTCTTATGCAGATCTGTTGCTGATGGATTCTTTCTGCTTTAATTTATGTAAAATATTTTCTCCATTTCTAACCTATTCTCCATTTTTCTTCATTTTTGAAAGATAATTTTCCTGGAAATACAATTCTATGACAATAGTTTTTTTGGTGCTGCTCCATTTTCTTTTGGTTTGCATATTTTACCATACGAAGTCTGCTGTTATGCTTGTTCTGTATGTAAAATACATTTTTTTCTCTGACTTCTTTTAAGATTTTCTTTTTATCTCTGGTTTTTAGCAATTTGATTATGATGTGCTTTGGCATGATTTTCTTTATATTTTTTTCTGTTTGGGTTCCATTGAGATTTTTTTTCAATGCTTGTTTAGAATCCTCATGTGGGATATTAATATGTAAAATATAAAACAAAGCAACAAATGAATAAGACAACAAAACAAAAACTCATAGATATAGATAACAGTTTAGTGATTACCAGCGGGAAAGTGGGAAGGTAAGTGGGGTTAGCTATATGGTGACGGAAGATTTAACTTTGAGTGGTGAACACACAATGCAACATACAGATGATGTATTACTGAATTGTACACTTGAAACCTACATAATTTCGTTAGCAAACATTACCTCAATAAACAATTTAAAAAATTTAGATAAACTTTTAGCTATTATTTATTCATATATATCCCCTCTCCCTTTCTGGTACTCCAATTATACACTTTAGACTGCTTTGATATTGTTCCACAGATACTATATATTATTTTAGTTTTTAGCCTTTTTTATTTGTATTTACTTTTGGATATTTTCTATAACTATCTCTTTAAGATTACTAACCTATTCTACAACATCAAATCAACTGTTAATCTATTCAGTATATATTTTTTCAGATAATATATTTTTATCTCTAAAAGTTATTTCAGTCTTTTTTTTTAAAAAAAACCCAAAAACCAAAAAACAACAACTGTCCTTTCTGCTCCTCACCCTGTGCATGTTTTCCCCCTTTGGTCATTTCTGTTTCTGCATCTATTTGATCTTCTTCTGGCTATTGGCTATGTACTTTTACTTTTCTTGGATGCCCAATGATTTTTTTTTAATGCCATACATTGTGAAAGTTTACATTGTTGAGTCTTGGATTGTGTTATATTTCTTTTGATAGTGCTGATCCTTGTTCTGGAATCCAATTAAAATGTAGTTGCCTCTGGGCATGCACATGGTAGTGAAATCAAGGCATTAGTTATATTAGTGTGTAGTTGTCACAAAATTTACCAAAATATATACTTATGATATGTACATTTTACTCTAAGTAAATTATGCTCAATGAAATTGTTATTAAAATGTTTTATAAGCTCATTTAAAATTTTATAAATAACACAAATATATAGAGAGCAAAAACTAAAAGTCATATTTAGCCCCCTCCTCAATTATCTCTTCATTATTCCCTCTTCCCTCAAATCTCACCATGCATATAACCAGTTTAATCATTTTGTATTATTTCCTTCACAATTTTTATCTGTGGATTTAAAGACATAGTACCATGCTAAGATCACAGGCTCTAGAAAATGGACTGCTTGGGAGAGAATTATGGCTGTATTACTTAATAAAAAATCTTAAACGGTAGACTGAAAAGCAGGCTAAAAATTAAAATATATAAATGGACTTATAAAGTAAGCATCCCTCTGTGTTAGACTTCTTTCTCTCAATGTCAAGTCTTTTAAGTTCATTGATAATATTGATTGTATCAATAACTTACTTCGTTGTATTGTATTCAATTGTATTTACTATTCTATATTAATACCACAACTTGTTTATCCATGCTTTGGTTGACAAATATTTGGGTCATATCCACTTTGAGCTATAATGATAAAAGTTGCTGGGAATTTTCCTGTACAAATTTTTTGTTAACATATGTTTTCATTTCTCTTGGGTAAAACAAGAGAATTGGGTCAAATGGTATGACTTAGGTCATAGAATATGTTTAAGTCTATTTTAAAATACTATCTAATTATTTTTAAAGTAATTGTACCATTTGTCATTAGCAAAGTATGAGGATTCCAGTTCCTCTAAATCTTCACCAGCACTTGATATGGTTCAATATTTAAAATTTTATCCATACTAATGGGTGCGTAGTGACATCTTTTGTGGTTTTAATATTAATTTCCCTCATGACTGATGTTACTTGTCCTTTCTTGTGTTTATTGGCCTTGCATATATCTGCCTCTGTGAAGTATCTAAGTTCTTTGATCATTCTGTTGTTTATTGCAGTGTAACACAAATACCCATAGCTTACTGGCTGAAACAACAGTTTTTAATTTTGTTCACACATCTTCAATTTGAGAAGAAGTCAGTTTGGACAGCTGCTTTCTGCTCCACATGGCATCATTTGAAACAGCTAGACTGAGTCTGGAATATTCACTCCAACATGTCTCAGCTACATTCCTGGTAAGTTGGTGCTGCTGGCTGGAGACTCAGTTGAGGCTATCAGCCAGGGACTTTGGTTCCTTTTCATGTGAGTCTGCCCATACAGGTGCTTGGATGTCCTCAAAGCATGGGTAACTGGGTTCTAAGAACATGTGCCCAAGAGAAGAGATGGGAAAGCTGATAGTCTCATACGATCTTGAACTTTAAACCAGGTTACTCTATTGGTCAAAGCAACATTGAACTCACCCAGATTCAAATGGAAAGGGGAGAGGCCCTACCTCTTATTGGGAGATAGGATCATATTTAATCTGCCATAGATTACCCTCTTGCCAGAAATTATTGGCATTCATTTCATGTTAAAAGTATAGGCAGTTCCTCCTAAGATCTATGAAAATTTTATTCCTTGCTCTCTGTATCCCTCACTTCAAGCAAACTTGAAGCTCTTAGGAGAAAGCCAGTTAAGTGTGTATCTCATCTAATGAGCTTCTCTTATTTCAAAAGTAGTACTAGCCCCATTTCTGCCTGCTTCAGTTGTTCTCCAAGGCCTTAAAACAATTGATTTTCATATACTGTCTATAGTTTATCATTAGTTTTGGCAAGAGGATTGGTCTAAAACTAGCTATTCTAGCATTTTGGAACCAGAAACCTCCTGTATATTATATAAAATATATAAAATGGGGGAAAATAAAAGTAACCCTAAACAATGGTATGTAAAATGTAAGTACCAAGCAAAAACAAAAATGTATTCACATGGGAAATTATATATGGCAAAGAATAATTTATTGCTTATTTGCCATTAAATAGCTATGTTGCTTAAGCACATTACTTTATATGTGCAGGCACAGATGTTTATCTGAAAGACAAAAAATTTATATCAGATGATATAAAGAACTCGTCAGTTCTTTGAGGTCTATAATTCTAATAAACTTATAATGCAATGCAGAATTTTATTTCTGTTCATTGAATGTAAATGAAGCTTAAGGATTTATAATTTGTATGGTCAACATTAAACCAGAGTGTTATAAAATAGAAATTCTCTCAAACATTAAAGTTATATTTTCAGGTAGAGCTTACAGTTTCTTCTCAAACTGGGTACATAAGCCCAAGGAATACCTGAATGTGGGCTAATAAATAGTCATAAACACGACTCATATTTTCATGGCATTCAATTTACTTATGCAATTTTTAGTAAAATCACATTCATTTTAAGTTAAAATAAACATAGATAAATTATGGTATAGAAGACAAATATCATATGAATATTAAAAATATCTTTTTGGAGGGAAACCTTTGGGCAACTATCTCAGATGCTGGGGCATGAAGATTTTTTTCCTCTGGCACTCTGACAGAAAAGTGATAATTTCTGCAAGTTCACTGGCTATGGGCAAGAGTCTGAAATTTTGCTCTTTGTTTAAAATCTGAAAACATGATTAAATCTATGCCATAAATATATTGTGTTTGCCCAGATATTAACTCTTTCTTTAATTTAAGTTGCAGAATGAGCAGTTTTTACCTCTTATGAGGTGCTACTCTCAAAACTGTTCATCTGTTCATTGGTATGTTGTATTTAATAAAATAAGAAGAAAAATCTGTTTCTTTAACTCTCCACTGAGGTAAAACATAGTCACTAGCTCACACTTGCTTTCTGGCTGCAGACAAAGCCAGATTACCACAAACCATTTTTTCCAGTTGATTTCTGAGGGAGACAGTAGAAATAGTTTTCCTTTGTGATTTAGGGGTTCCAAGTATTCTCCCTTCTACCATGGCCATTGTCGTGCCTAAATCACCAGCTATTTTGGGTGAGACAATAGTGACCTTGACAAGTCAATACTATGAAAGGTGAGAGGAAAATCTCTTAAGCCATTTCCATTCATAATCATTTTGATTAAAACTAGTTGGCAATGATTTTTAAATATGTCCTTACATTCCTTAACACTCTTACCATCAAAAGGTGGAATCTATTTCTCCTTCCCTTGAATATAGGCCAACCTTAGTGACTTGCTTCTGAGGCACACAGTTAGATAAAACTGACATATTTCAAACTAGGTCAGGGAAGGCAAGACAGCTTCTGGTCAGAGAGTGAGCACATGCATATTCTCAATAACCTTCCTTTCCCCAGCACTGCAATTTGGACCCCTGAGCCACCATATAAGAAATTCAACTATTCTGAAACTACCATGCTGGAAAGACCACGTAGAGAGAACATACAGACACAGGGCAAGATGCTCAAGGGCCTCAGCTGTTCTGGCACTCAGCTGACTGAGATTTCCTAGTTCAGGCACCAAGCATGTGAGTGAGGAGCTTTCAGAGGATTCCAGCCTTAAAGCTACACCAGTAGTTGAAAATTCACCAGCAAAATAAATAAATTTTGTTGTTGTTGTTTTAAGCCACTAAGTTTTGAGGTGGTTTGTTAAATAGTAACAGATCTATGGATTTTTTTCTATTTCCTTTTGAAACCTGAGGAAATATGACATAAGTAAATATAGTTTTAATTGTAGACAAAGGGAGTATACAGAGTGATTTCAGAATTATAAAGCACTAAAGGAGAGAAAGAGATTCAAAATGCGAAAATTGGATTAATTTTGCAGATATTATCTGCAATAAATCTGTATGTTCACAGAACCTTAGAAGTTTTTAATTGGAAGGAATTTTGGAGGTCATAAAACTCAACCCATTTTTAAACAGTGAAGCTCAGAGTTAACTAACTTGGTCAGGATCCAAAGGCAGACTAAAACCTAAGCTCCCACTGACTGTAGCACTTCCTTCCTTAAAGTGAATGTAACCAACCTCACCAATTTATCAGAAAATGAGGACAAAATAAATAGAAACATAATGAGCAATAGCAGCAACAACAAAAATACTCCATAACCTACCGGGCTATTTCTACCTGTCTTTGCTAAACCTCTACCTGCTGGCTGTCTCCCTGTGGAACAAGTATTCCTATACCCAGTCTTTGACATTAAAGAAATTGGGAAACTGCTGGAGAAATTGCATTTCTAGTCCTGCAGGCAAGGAAGATATTGAGCCTCTGAAATCCTAATATTATTTCACCACAAATGTCAGTATATATTTGAAGTGATTACTATGTGCTAGTAACCAATCTAAGTAATTTATATACAACATTACTGAGGTATAATTTACATATACTAACAAGCAACCATATTACAGAGATAGTTCAATGAGTATTGACAAATGTATAGGGTTGTGTGACCATTATCATAATCAAGGTATAGAACATTTCTATCCCATTAACCCCTAAAAACTTCCTTTATTCTCTTTCACAGATAATCCACGCCCCCATGCTCAGACACCCCTGATATCCTGTCTGTCACTATAGATTTTTTTTTTTGCTTGTTCTAGAATTTCATATAAATAGAATCACATAGCATGTAGTCTTTTGTGTCTGGCTTCTTTTGCTCAGCATGTTGTTTTTCAGATTTCTCCATATAATTGCATGGGCAAGAGTTTATGACTTTTTATTGTTAAGTAATATTCCATTGTATAGATACACCACAATTTCTTTACCCATTCTCTGTTTGATGAATTTTCAAGTTATTTCTAGTTTGGGGCTATTATAAATGAAGCTGCCATGACCATTTTTATAAACATCTTTATGTAAACATACGTTTTTATTTTTCTTAGGCAAATACCTAAAGGTAGGTTGTGTGGTAAGTGTATAATACGATAACTTTGGAAAACAGTTTGACAGCTTTATAATCATCTTAAGAAGTCATTTTTTTATCATTAGAGAAAAGAAAATAAGCATAAAAATGTTTTTTTTGTAGAAAATGGATAAATATTGTTAAGCACCAGTAAACAGGGTAAATAGGAAAAAACACTGTTGATACATGTTGAACCAATTTATTTAAAGTTTTTATTCAGAAGCAGGACTCTATTATAGTGAGAAGTTTAATAAATCTCCCCCCCAATAAAAAGGATAAAACTTGAAAAAAACAACTGTTCCAGGGCTTTGCAAATTAACCAGAGATAAGCAAGAAATTGTGAAGTTTTATTCCTCAAAACTGCTGTACTGTTGGATGAAAAATGTGGGATTATATCAAGAGTCTATGGCCTTCTTACTTGAAACTGTTCTTTCTCCATATCACCTCCAAAAGTTTGGTCAGTGAAGTAGTCTTACCAGAGCAGGACTTCCCACAAAAACCAGCAGCTTCACTACTAAAGGGGGCTTACTTGATTTGGACTGGCGGCACTATCAGTAAAAGCAGCATAAGTGATAGGAAGTGAATGGGGAATTCCCATAGTTTTGCCAACCTGAATTTGTAGTCCTAGTTATGGCAAGTGACAGACCAGTCAAAAACTTAAGGAGATGCTGGAAATGAGACAATTATAGGAGGGCTAGATAAGTTGTCCCTACCTCTCTGGCTGAATGGGAGTAAGTGATCAGGTTTATAGAAAACCCACAAAGGTTCAGAGGAAAGTAAATGCCTAGGCAGATGTAAAAATATCCTGAATGCTTCCTCTATCAGCTGAGGGGGAAGTCTTACGGGCTCAAGTTTCTTGAGCATAAGCTCTCATAAATCAATGATTTACCAGGAAGCTATGCAGATACAGGGCAACGCATAGGAAGCTAGGCAGAAAAATTAAGTGAGAATTAAAAAAAAACTGATCAGAGACATCAGTGACTACACATCTCAGGGAGATGTTTTTCAAATTAAGTCCAAATAAGTTACTAAAGATGATAACAACTACTTTATAAAAAAATATAATCCAGAGATGTTATAATATATGGTCTAAAAAGTCAGTTTTTAAGAAAATACCATTAGGTATTTAAAGAAACAGAAAAATGTGACCTATACCCAGGAAGAAAAATCATAGGAGATGACTCTGAGTGGACCCATATATTATATTTAGCACACAAAGACTTCAAAATATCTCATAGTATATTTTAAAAATTAAATGAAATTATGATTAAAATAGAAATCACCCTAAAATAGGAATTCTCAATAGAGAAACAGATATAATAAAAATAAATTTATGAAAATTCTAGAATTTGAAAGCATTAATAACAAATAAAAAATTAAATGGATGGATTTGAGATGGCAGAAGAATCAGTTAACTTGAAGATAGACCATTGAAACTATCCAATATGAAGAAGAGAGAGGAAATACGTTGAAGAAAAATCAACAGAGCCTCAGAGACCTATGAGACAACATTAAACACAAGCATATGTAATGAGAGTCACAGAAGAGAGAAATGGCAGGAAAAATACTTGAAGTAATAATAACTGAAAATTTCACAAATTGGGTGTAAAGCATAAATCTACACATACACAAAGCTCAAAAAACTCTAAGAAGACAAACATAAAAATCCCCATCTATACATATCATAGTAAAATTACTGAAAACTAAACACAAATTGAAAATCTTGAAAGCAGTAAGAGAAAAACACTTCATTCTAAATGGGAACTGCAATGCAATTAGTGGCTCAATTCTTGTCTGGAACAATGGATTCTAGAAGGTAGTGAGATAACAGTAAAAATAAAAAAGAAAATAGACAACCATTAATTTATATCCAGCAAATCTATCCTTAAAAAATTAGAGCAAAATAAAGACGTTTCCAAATAAACAAAGAATTAGAGCATTTATTGTTAGCAGAGCAGTCTCAAATAAATTCTATGGAGAAAAAAAAAAAGGAAATGACACCATAAGGCAAATCCACAGGAAGAAATAAGAAACAATGAATTGTTGAGTGTGTAAATATAAAAGAATATATAAATATATATGTATATATTTTACTTCTCTAAAAAAAACAGATTGTATAAGAAAATAATTGTAACACTGCATTATTGGCTTTATAACATTAAGATAGCTACAATACATATGACAATAGCACAAAGGAGAGGAGAGGAAATGGAGCTATATGGGAACAAAGGTACTATATCTTACTGAAATTAAGTCAGTATATTTTGATCTCTAAAGAAACACTAAGAAAATAACTTTAAGAAATCAACAGAAGAATTCAAATAATGTACCAAAAAATATAGGTTTAATTTAAAAGATGGAAGAACAAAAGAACAAAAAGACCCTAGGCCTTAGATTGCATGAGTTCCTTCTTAATTATGGATAGTCTTTCTAACTTGAAATTATTATAAATGTTCTATAAAAATAGGACAGACCCCCCCACACACACCCATAATTTGGTTTTGATGTAGAGATACACCAATAAGGTATGAGAGGTTTATTTACTAAAATAAATACATAAATACATAAATAAATAAAATGATATCCCAAAGCATATTTGTTTCGCCCAAAAGATAGCAGTAAAGGGAGAATATGAATCATATTGAAAACAAATAGCAAAATGACACAGAAATTCAATTACATCAATAATCACATTAAATAGTCCAAACAAAGAGCAAAAATTGAGAGAATCAAAGGAGAGATAGACTAATAGAGTTCAACATTTCAAGACTTGATATTGATAGAACAAATAGACAGAAAATTAATAAAGATATAGAAGGTCTGAAAAACACTGTTAACCAACATAATCTGAAATTTATAGAATATTTTACCCAACAGCAGCAAAACACATTCTTTTAAGTACATATGGAACACTCTCCAGGAAAAGCCATATGATAGGCCTTAAAACAAGTTTCCCTAATTGTAAAAGGAATGAAGGTATTCAAAACATGTTCTCTAACCACAATAAAATTAAATTAGAAAGCAACAATGGAAATTTGAGAAATCCTCAAATATCCGGAAATTAAACAACACATTTCTAAATAACACTGATCAAAGAAGAAATCACAAGGGAAATTAGGAAATCTTTTGAACTGAATGAAATGGAAAAGACAATGTATAAAAATTCTGGGATGCAACTAAAGAAGTGTTTAAAGAAAAAGTCGCAGTTTTAAATATTTAGTCATATTCACTGTTTAGAAAAGCCATTGTTATGAATTAGAAAAAGTCTTGTTTGAACAGATTTTAGACTTTGTTGTTCAGTGTTGGTACCTCTTTGTCAAAGGTTTTTAAGACTGTAAATACAAATAAATGTATTTTGTACATATATGTATGTAAATTTATATATTATAAAATGGTTTATCAAGGAACAGTTTTGTAGATAATCACTACCATGTATTGAGTTTCTACTATCTGTGAGACAGTGAGCTAAACATTTTATATATATGATCCCATTTAATAGTCACAATAATTCTATGAAGTATTATTAGAAACAAAGGCTTAGAAATTTTATAACTTACCTACATTAACATGTCAAATATGCAGCAGAGCTGAATTCAAACCAAGGTCTGTTCAAAGGCAGATAGTGGTCTTAATTTCTGCTCTAACCACCACTCTTTCCATATCTCAGAGATTTTGTATTACTCTCAGGCTTTTATGTTTTACATGTTCTTCTTCAGCCATGAAGACTAAGATGAGAAATCACTATTTGTCATCTATTGCAAACCTGTGAAATAGGTTTGCAAAGCCCTGTGAGTGCTTGCTTTAGCAGTTCCATTTCTCAACATGGATAACCTTGTTTCACTTTGGGTTACTATAGCGTGGATTGTCTGTCTGCCCTCCAAAGCATATACTAAGTCATGTATTTCTTGCTATACTTCTACTATTCATGTCTTTGTGTGTTCTTTTTTGGTCTCTAAATCAGTATGCCTGACTTTTATATAAACTCCTAGCAGTCAGGCACTGCCTAAAATAGAGGTTCACACTTTAGCTTGAAAAACAGTGGGCACTTTCTGACTTGATTAGGAAGACCAGTGTAAATAGCATTAACAAGAAATATTAATCAGACACAAAAATTTGTGGGACAAGGAAACATCCTGATAATGTCAATTGGGGCAATACAATTAAATAAGAGCCTCTTTCAAATTTATGAAATGTCTGGAAGTCACAAACTTATTTATGTGATAAGTTCCAAATAACCAGTGTGTATTTAAAGAAAAAAGATAAAAACATTTTGTAAGAATGACTATGTATCAAGTGACTGAAATCATGAACTGTGGATTTGATTATTTTTTATCATTGAAAATAGAGACTTCAGCAAAACTAGTTACATATTTTTCCCCCTGGATATTCTTCCTTAGCTAGGAAAAAAAAAAAAAGGAATTTGGAAAGATTTTGAATGTATTTACCCCAGTTATCTTATCTTGCAGATAAAATGGAGGCCCAAAGAACAGGTGAGGCCCTCAGAGACAGAAATAGAGTATTTTATTTATCACCGAATCTCCTGCACCTCTAGCATCACAGTTGGACCCTCAGAGGTGCCTCAGGAATCATGTGGAGGGCAACCTACCAAATGCACCCAGTTTAGACCTAGAATGAAAACCTAAGTTTCATATTGCTAATGTTGCTTCTTGTTTCTGCACTTTTGGCTATTATCTTAACAAAATGCATATATTTATCATAGGAATAAAATTTTTTCTACAACCCAGCAAGTCCTTTGGCCATTGTTAAGGGAGAAACAACAACATGACTATACTGAGTTTATCCCATCTGAGTCTTCATCTGGGCTTTCAAATGTCCAACTAAAGCTGCACCAAATTCCAGTCTTCTTATTGAGGTTTAGAGGGGCTCCTTTCTCCTCTTTCTCCTGTGTTGGATGGTCTGAAACAAAGATCTCTAAATAGCTCTTCTTTCTCGTCATCCTGCCCCTGGTTTCCCTTTTAAACTTCTTTTTAAAATATCTTTTTTTCTATGAGTGCCTGTTCCTGAAATAGATACCTAGAGGAAGGCAGTAGAACTGGGGGATATCACGTCCCCAGTTGCTATCTCTTCATTCCCTTGAATGCTCTCATATTGTTTTTTTCTTTCCACTCTCTCAGCTTGCTGTCCTCAGTTACACCAAGGCTTGATACTTTGCATTTCTATGGCTTATCTCCAGCCAGCCTATTCATTTTTTCTCCTTTTTCGCTTTTGAGTATCGTTATTCTGTATTTCTGAACTTAGAAGTATGGTTGTCTGAGTGAGATCCCAGATAGTATGGGGGTCAAAAGAAAAAATGAGCAGATGGGCATAAGGGAAGCTGTTTCCTTTCAGTTCACTTATCAAGCCTGGGCAGATTACCCCAGTGCCTTCACTCTTCCTGACTGACGTATGGGGGCTGTCTGCCAACATAATGCCCTGCCCATTCCCACTTAAATGTCCTGAGTTGTTTTTTTCTGGATCACCAGAGAAGAAAGGTTAGTACTTGCAGAGAGCACTACAGTAGGTGGGCTTTAGGAAACAGTGTTGAATTGTGATAAATATTAATCCAAGAGGGTATGAAAAACCAGAGTTGCTTATGTGAATGAGGCAACGTCACTGTGGGTGTGGTGTGCAGGGAATGGCTTCAAGTGTCAAAGACATGGGGTATTAAGGTTGGCAATGGGTGAAGAAACAGTAAGGTCAGGAAGTCAGAGGCAGATTAAGAGTCCTAAATTCAGAATTAGGTTTATGGATAGCAATTGTAGGCTAGTGTGCGTCCTTTATCTAGCATCTAGTGTGTATAACAGGCATGGAGTGTTCTGCTGAAGGAACTGAATGGTATTTTCTTCTCCCTAATTCCCCACACATGGGTCAATCATGTTCAGGTATTGGAAGAAAGTCTCCCCCCAGTGCCTGATAGAGCAAATGGGAAGCCCCGCGTATTCTCAGTCTTGAGTTTCCTCACCTCTAAAGCAGGGTTAATAAATTTTACCTCTCTTGTAAACAAGATAATGTAAATGGAAAAACTGTACAAAAGTGCTGGAGAATGGTATCCCTGGCCTCCAGTAAGTTCACAGGAGCGTCTGAGCTTTGCTGCTGGTTCTTTAATTTATCCCAGCACTGTGGCAATTATCACCAGTGTTGTGCCCTGAGACCACTCTCTGAAGAATTCTGACAACTTTCTATTTTTTCTCCTCTCAAGTTCCTTCTTCTCTAGGGCAACAACACACACAATGCCATTTTGCAATTTATTTTCCTTTGCAGAGGAAAACCTTCCCTGTTCTTCGTGGCTTGGCTTCTATGGCCTGGCCATATTAGTTTTGGATGGCCTTGAGTTGTTTCTGCCTCAGAGCTGGCATGGCCTTGTTATGCCAGCTGGAGAAAGACAACACACCTGTGGGTGTGCTAGGCTGGGTCTAGGAGGTGGCTGGACAAGGGTGACACAAGGCTTGCCAGCATGACTTCATCCACTTACTTTCACCAGACTCTCTGAGCTCTATGGAGAGGCTCAGGGTGTTTGTGCAGCTGCCCCAGCCCCTGTGGGAGTAGTCTATCTTACCTGTGGATCACCATCCTTTCTGGCCTCTAGTGGACATCTGTACTCAGGCTCAGGCCACTCTCAGATATCTGGCTTATAGACTATTCATGCTGCTGTCTTTTCTTCTCAATGTTTAGAAGAGGTATTGTTTTAAACAAGAAAACTTAAAAACAGATGGGTTGTGGTTTCCAGGCTTCACGTTTCCAAGAATATGATAGAAACCAGGCGTTAACCCATATGACTCTTTGGGACCTGATTCTGCATTTCTTATATTGGTAAAGTTCTCACTGAAGATAGAGGTGCCCAAGTTGCCAGATGGGAAAAGCCACAGCTCCCTGCCAGAAGCGTGCCCCCCTCCCTCCCATTACCATTACCTCTTCAGCAAGAGCACTTGGGACAGAGGCTGACTAAGCTTCATGTGCTGTCTCATTTATGGAAGTTGCTGATCCACTGTCTGGAGTATACTATTGGAGTTGTTTTTCAGGGGTGGTGACAGGAGCTGATGAGTCGCCAGAAGTATCTACCCCCAGTCTCTCTCACAGCCAGGCTCTTCTTTAGTATTGGGAGTTCAGCACTCATGGGATGTAGGACCATGTTTTTGTCTGTGAAAAGTGGACCTTTGAAGGATCAAACCCCATCATCCCTCTTAGAGGAAAAGAACAAATTATTCTCAATGGGCTCCTCAGCTAAATGTGACATTTAGTAATACGGCCACGTGGAGCTGAGGATGAAACATGAGAGACCAAACTCTGCTTCCTCATCACACCTGAATAAGAGGTCTGGGTAGCAGGTAAGTCTTGTGACCACAAAATAGGTATATGGAGAATAGATAATAAATGCTAATCATAAACATTATATAGTAAGGAAAACTTCTCATAGTACCATGGGGTTGCTGGGGGCCATACTCATCTGTGATTACTCTCCGTGTGGCTGCCTGAAGTCTGCAGGAGAGTATATTCTGAAATATGGGCCCCTAACACAGTGTTTCCCAAAATGTGTTCCATGAAGCACTTGTCTTTGGAAGTCATTTTATTAGAAAAGGTTTCACAGTCAAATAAAATTTTGAAATGCTACATTCTCTGCATAGAGATTCACAATACACATTAACAATTTAAAACATATACTTAAGAAAACATTTAACTCAATTTAACCTCATGTTTCCCAAATTTATTCAAAGATAGAATGCAATCTGCAAAATATCTGTTGAACACATTTTTGGGAAAACTGCTTTACTGGAAGATATTACAACACATCTGCAATGTGCAATAGCTTCTCTTCAAGCTGGGAAGTTAATTCTCTTCAGGGATCATAGCCTCGGTTCATTTAAATGGATAAGTGGTCTGTGCGGTTCAGGGCTGGGTTTGCAGCCCTCTCCCGCCTACTAGAAACATGATGTTACATCCTTAAGAAGGATGGGGAAGGTAGGGGGAACTCTTTGTCTTTAAAAACTAACTTTCTCACATCGATGGTAAAAACTTCATGCTATGAGACTATAAGGTTATCTTCTTCAACAGTTTTCCATCAGGATCTGTATTCCAGAATGGTCACTTAGGAAATCTGGGTGGAGGTATGATTTTAAGCATCTGAGAGTCAGAGACTTCATTTTCCATTGTTCCCCCAAGTAACACAGGCTTATGCATGTATGAGACACCTGATTCTAGATTTAGTGAATGGAATTCATAGGGTTTTGTTTCATATGTGGTCTGGGAACAGAGAGAGTATGTAGTCCTTAGTCTGGGTCATCCCGGACTTATTTTTCATGTCTCAGATTTTTATGTACAAAAATTTATTTGAGATTTGGAAACGCTTAGTCAAAGCCCCAAATCTTCTACAGAACTCCCAGTTCTGGGTTCACTTATAAAAATTTCCTATTCAACTCTTCACACATTTTCTTGAGGACACTGTCCTTGCTGGCACATGTCTCAGTATTCTTGCCTCATTTGCTATTCTTTTGATAATCCATAATGTGACTACTTTCAATCTCACTGATCTGTGTTTTTCTTCCTGGATAAATTTTGCTGTGTTAAATTCACCTGTAGCCCAGCCTGGACCTCGAAACTAGCTTCAAAACCCTGGTAGAACATTCTGTCTCTTTACAGTTACACTTGAAAATGGTTCCGAATTAGCCTTAGTATTAGCTAAAATGTCCATAAAACCTGTTCCAAGAGATGAAACACAGGTTAACCCATCTTTTTCCTCCTTCAACCCACTAACCTATTTCATGTCTGCTGTAGATTTACTTTCAAAGGAGAACCAAGTGAAAGGGGAATGCACAAGACCATGTCAAGTTCTGTTTGTTTTACTTTCTTGGTCTTGATAAATTTACCTAAGTAAGAAAACATTCCCCCTAAAGCCATCTCTGCTGACCTTTCTGTGTCACTTCTGGAGTTTGATGGTAAATTAGTGACTCCTGAGGTCAAAAGAGTTGTGGCTTCAAAGGAAAAAATGTTGGGTATTGGTGCATTCACTGGCCAGTGTTCCCTCTCTTGTTGCTTTTGATTAATCCTTAAATTAATCAAATTGGAAGGAGACAGAAGGTGCCTGCCAGTCACTCCCCCAAGTCACCCTCAACACACGCTTGTAATTACAGTGTGATCACTGACTGTGTAGCAAATGTGTGCTCAACTTGCAGCTCCTCTTTTATAGCCTCTGCAGAGCAGATAGTATTATGTGACTCAAAGTAACTCAACAAAAATCTTTGACTAAATCTGTGTTTTCATAATGCTATAAAGAGAAAAAATAACTCCATTAGCTCTTTCGTCAAATAGTATAAACTTTTTCCCCCTGAAATTTCCAGCAGATCCATGCAGTGGAGACCCTGTTCAAATGTGCAAGGATTTATCTTTGCATGAGAGTCGTTCCTACATTCATTTCTTGGATGACTCTTGTATAAAATTATGTACTTTCGGCCTGCAGAAATGTCTCTACCCATCTCTTTCCAAAAGCTGAGCTGGGATGGGCTTAGGTGGTGCTTAAAAGCCATCACCCTAAAGGAACTCTGCAGAAACCACAAAATAATTTGCAAGGCACATAGAAAAACAGTTGCTTCAGATGTGCCCTCAGCACTCACACACATTTACACGGCTTGGGGAGTTTTGCTTATTCCATGATTAGCTCCATATGTCTCTGTTCAGCTTTCTTTTTGTTCCTTGAACCCATCCTCTCTTCCTTTCTTTGCCCTGCTTTCCTCTGAAGATCACGTGTGTGTGCTGACTATCTAGATGCCACCTGGGAAAACAAACACAGAAACCTACCTCGGAATAACATGGTAAATGGTAGAGCAAGGGGAAGTGAGCTGCCTAACAGTGCCAAGTCTACCCAGGGGGGTTTCTTCATTTCTGAAAGCTCCTAATGGATGTAGAGCTCTAAAATTTCCTCATTTAGAACAAACAGGAAATATCACCATGAGAGTCACACCTTGTTAAAATCTCCTGTTCTCCTGCCTGATACTTTTAGCTTCAATATTGCCATGGGCTAGGGGAATGTGAGCAAGATTTTAAAATAATTGTGTAATCGACCACCTGGATTTCATAACAATATCTGGCCCTGGACTTTGTGTAAGAACTTAGGCAACTCTTTTACCCTGGGAGATATCTAATCTGAAGGCAATTAAAATTGGTGTTAGCTGTAGCCACCTGGAAATGAGTTCTGACTCCCTTTGGGTAATAGTTTTAAGGTCAAAAAGATATTTTACAGTGCTGCTTCATTGGATCTGAGAGCTCACTGTGGGACCAGAAGTGGTCTGGACATACACAAATTATAATAAAATTACCTTTTTTGAAATGTTAATGTGCCAACCATAATCTGACATCATTATATAAAAAAACAAACCTCACGTGGAAGGTACTTTTATTATCATTTTATTTAGCTGTGAGAAAACTGAGGATTAGAAGGATGGAGTAGCCTGTCTAAGGCTACACTGCTATAAAGTGGCTGAGCTACCACTTGACCCCAAGTTTAATACAAAGGCCAAGTTTAATACAAAGGTCAGTCACTTAAGCCATCTGCTAAACCCTGGAATGTAGCAAAAGGTAGGACAGTGAAGTGGGTGGGCCATCTGAGGTTCTTTGCTCTGAAATGGGGTGAAAAAACATGAAGTTAGGAACTCCATTTTTGAATTTGGGTCTCAGTTCCATTTGCTTGTGTGAAGCCTGGGTGAACATTGTTGTTGATAATGGCAGCATTTCTG
Organism: Cynopterus sphinx; assembly: GCA_030015415.1. Taxonomy (NCBI): domain Eukaryota; kingdom Metazoa; phylum Chordata; class Mammalia; order Chiroptera; family Pteropodidae; genus Cynopterus; species Cynopterus sphinx. The sequence goes on along the minus strand of CM057390.1, from coordinate 32,871,890 downwards.
ATGGGCTCTGAACAGCTCCCTGATTGCAGTCCCTTCCTCAGGGAGTTTTGTGATTGAATGAGAAAATATTTACAAAGTGCCTGACAAATACTAAATGCCCATAAAATAAGTCACTGGTTGTTTTTTCCCACTTATGAAACTACATGTTGAAAATTTTTAAGCCATTTCACAATGGCAATTCCTACTATTTTTCTTCCCTTTCATCTACCCCAAATCATTGACATTCAAGGTATAAATCTGTCTTTTATGTTAGTTAGGGCTCGGTTTACTGAGTTCTTTTTTCCAAAGTGAGCGATGTTCTTTACATTTGAGTACAGTAGCTTCAACTATGGCAATTCCCTTATGAGTATTTGCGGGGGTTGGAGGGGGTAATAATGATGAGTATTCATGGGGTAATAATGATTCTAATTATAATAGTGATTTCCATTTATTTAGTATTTAGTATGTGCTAAGCCTATTTACATGCATTTTCAATTAAATCTAAAATAATTCTATGAGATAAGTATTATTTTACCCATTTCACACATTAACAATGACACTCACTTTGTTTAAGCAGTTAATGTTTGCTTGGTCACAGATTGCTGATGCATACCCCAAATCTTTGGATATCATGACAGCTCCCCCATCTCTTTCATAAAGACCAGTTCATTTTCAGGCAACCATTCCCAAGCACAGTGTCCGCCAACCACAGGAGGTTTCCTAACTTCTCCGTATCATCATGTGCTATCAGTCTTGGTATCTGTGTGTCCTTAGACTCCCTCCACCATATGGTCTCCATAAACAGTTCTTGGCATATCTCTCCCTCCATACTTCCTGCCCACTGGGACTATTTTTCCATGAACTCTCACATTCAAAAGCATGTCCTCAAGCAAGAGGCATTGAAGCCATAGGACAGACACTATGGCACATGGTTTTAGAAAGCCATTTGTACTCCAGCAGGTTGGGGGCTTTTAAATAGTCAAGTAATTTTAACCACTAACTTAAAATTTAAAGCTTTTTTATAGCAAAACATTTGATAGAGTAGAATGCAACATTTATAAACTTTTAAAAATAATACGATCTTGGAGAAGAATGTATCCCCAGAGACAAATAATAAACATGTACTCATGTGCCTGTAGTAGGTTCTTTGGTGGAAAAAAATAGAAAAATTTTTGACTATGATATTTATTAACACATATTTACAATAGCCACCCCGGATTTAGGGTAAACAATGCAGTATCTCTGAGTCCAACCTGATAGGAGCTGCCAGTGTAATAGATGGCAGATGTATTTTGTTGAAAGCCCAAATAAAAGCTATGAAAACAACTCTGGAACTCCCCATGATGGAAAGCTGTATTCAGAGGAACAGTGTTTTGGGAGTAAGAAAGGGAAAGTCATTTTTTCCTAAAGGAATTTCTATTACATGCTCTCAAAGACAGCATTACAGGCAGATCATAGCAAAAGCAAGGGCATAATACTTATTTATGGGACTTATCATTACCAAGACATATCTACCATGTATGGGTGAGACATATGGATATGTCCAAGAAGTATACCCACAAGTGAAAGTAGAAGAAAGGATGAATTCATATTGGGTTCATTCATTCCACACATTTATTAATGGTCTACTACATGCTAAGTGGTCTACTAAGTGGTGAATGAGTATCACATTGAACCCTCTTTCAGTAATTCACTTCTATAACTTCACCCTGTGGTGGGGATACCTCCTGTTACTAAATATCAGAAAATTTTTTATCTGCTTCTATTACCACATACCTGTTTGGAAGACAGAAACCTTTAAATAAATTGGGCTTAATTAATTTTTCTCCCACTCAGCCAGTGAACCTCTTTAGTACTAAATTTAGTATAAAATATTATAAGAAAAAGCTCTGTGCTGTTCACACTGACAAGTCACCTTGTTACTTGTGTCTGAAAAAGCATTGAGAGACCAAGTTTATGAAAATAAATCAATGATTCCCTGCTTCTAAAATAAAATCACCTTTACGTGTATAACAAACCAGAAGAGCTCATTGTTACAATCTTCCATTATTACTATCATCATCCAAAAGCACTAACTGAGGGTCTAATTTCTGGGAATCTTATACTCACCATTGCTCAGAGAAAGTCTTCCTCTTCTATGTGTTTACAATTGAGGGAGACAAAAATGAGGCAGATAAATGCCAAAAGGAAATAGGCACAACTAAATAACAAACACTGGACAAGCACAAATAGATAAGAATAAATATTGGCTTTGTATAAAAGCCAAGAGTGTAGTGCATTCTATCACATTTTACAGAAAAAAAACCTTGTTCCCACAGATAGAGAGCCATCATTGTGTCCTGGACTCTGCAAGGATTGAAAGTCCCTGAGGAAGGTTGATGTGACTTGCAGTGTACCATTTTGGAAAGGTTAGAGGGTGTGAAGGGCTTCTGGACCTTTGTTAAAAGTTGAGAAAGTGAGGTGGAAGGAAGTAGGACCATGACCTCTTTCTTTGGAAATATGGCTCCTTCTAAGGAAGGAGGTTGGAGTTGTCACTTTGCAAAGTCCCTTCAGTCCCTAGATGCTCTACATCAACTTTCTAATCTCTATTTTTTGTAATAAAGGCAGAGATAATTGCCCCCATTTCCCCACTGCTCTGCCTCAGTGAGAAGGAATGATTAGGAATAACTGATTCACACATCCCCAGAGAGAGGGAGCTGCAGAGAAAAACTTGCTTCTGCCAAACATTCTGATGTCCACCAAGCAAGCAAAACATGTGGTTGTTTGGAAATATTTAAATAATCAGTGCCTTTTTGTGCAGAGTACACCATGCTTATATTTAGTATCAGGAAGACTTGGCAAGAGACTATAATGTGTGCATGTGTGATGTGTGTGAGAGTGTATGTGTATGTGCTTGTAAATATATGTGTGCATATGGGCGTGTCTAAGTGTGACTGTATGATGTGAGTTTGCATATGTGAGACTATGTGTGGGAAGCTATGTGTGTATATGAGTCTTGTGGCATGCAAATATGCCAGTTGGTGAAAGTGAGTGTGGGCATGCGTGAGAGCTAGTTTTGATTGTGCGTGTGTGTGTGTGTGTGTGTGTGTGTGTGTGTGTCTGTGCGTGTGCTGCACAGACACATGAACTTGTGTCTGAGGGCTCTTGGAGAACAAGAACCTGGATTATAGCTGGTAATATGGCCAGCATTTCCTGAAATTGCTTCTGACTCACAAGCACTCTGAGACCAGCTAAAACAATACAAAAACAATTCCAATATGCAGAAACTTAGGTTTACTTTCTTTTGGTTAGTTTACTTAAGGGAAGTTGTTATTGAAAAAGGAATTTATCCGAAGGTTTCCTGAGCCCAGTAGAGGCACAGCCTCTATCTATCCTGACTCGATGTGACCTTTTGCTCACCTTCATCACTGGGCTGTATCAAGCTGTGTATGTCAGTTGTGGTTGCAACCAATTTTGCTCAGAGCTGAAAGTTTCAGAACTCTCTCTCTGACCTCATAGTGGTTTTCATGCCATGGCATGAGCATCTAATGAAAAACACAGAAAGCTGGAAGTCAGGAGTGTCCGTGTGACCTAGAGAGGATTAATTAAGCTCTCGGAGCTTAGCCCATTCTCTAGCCAACCTGGAATCAATAACATCTGCCTTACCTGACTTGGAAACTCATGGAAAATATGAGATAATGGTCAAAGGACATTTTAAAAAATATAATTTGAAGAACACCTTTGATAACAAGCAGTTAAGTCAAGAGTCTCTGCAAGTCAGCCCCTGTGGTCTCTGATGACCAGTATGAATTTCCTTAGGTTTCCATCATTTTTGACAGCATAACTACCTATGAAAGGAGAGAAAAAAGAAATATCTCTTTCATTGACTGTCCCAGTTCATCAATTTAGAATAAATCTTTTTGTTCCATTTTCTTTAAACAAAATTTTATTTTGGAAATTACTAAATTTTTACCTTTGCACATCTACTCCTGTTTTAGCCTTCATCCCTCCTGTAGGGAATAGCCTCTCCCCCCACACATTTGAGGCCATAATCTCCCCTCTTTCACCTTAGAAACAAGCTGCAGTACCTCTTATAAAAGTTGAAGATGGCAACACACAGTTCAGACCCCTGCTGGAGTCACAACCAACTTTAGACCCCTGCTGGAGTCACAACCAACTTTGCCCTCACAGTCTCTGCATTTTTCTTGCTGGAAGGCAGAGCGAGGCCTGCATCCATCTCAGTCAGATCTGGGCAGAGAGTAATTCCACCGTGGATTCCAATTTAGATGTCCTTTCTCCAAAAGAGTACATACTGTGGGCACAGATAATCTCTTTGGAAGTTTATGCCAAAGACATTAGAATCATTGATAAAAGTTGTTTTCTTGTGTCTGTGATGAGAAACAGCAGAATCCCACTGTCTTATTGCTAGTTCTTTTTTCAAACTTCAGATGTGTCTCTCCCTGCATTTGGAACTCTTCCTTCTGTTTGGTGAATATTCATGGAGCACCTCTTTGTGCCAGTTAGTGGGTTAGAGTTTGGAGGCAGCAAACAAGCCACACAGGCCCTGTCCTCATGGGACTATAGCCAAACACAAAAAGATGACATTAAGGCAATAACTGCTGTAACATATAGTGGGTTACAGGGGTGTGCAGGGGGCTATGGGCACAGAGCACAGGACCTTCTCTAGGAGTCAGGGAAATCATCTTTGGGGAGATGTCTTTAAGCTGAAATTTGGGGGGCTTAGAATGTAAGCTCCATGGGGACAGTTCCTAGAAGGGTCTGTCCTTCTAGGAAATGTTCCCTAAATACTTGTTCAATGATTAAAGAGGAATTAAAAAAAAAATGGTTCTGAGGAGAATATTCCAGGAATAGGGAATTTTACATCTGATGGACATGTGGCCTCCTCAGCATAGTAAAAGAGGCCCTCATGGCTGCAGTGGAGAGAGTGGAAGAAGAATTCTGGGAGTCAAAGGTGGATAGGGAGGCAGAGATTAGCTCATGGGGGCCCTAGAATCTTGTTAAGGATTGTAAGTTTATTCTGGGGTCATGAGAAACCAATAAAAGTTTTTAGGTGCCATGATGCTCAGACAGGTGCTGCACACATTAGAGTGGCCCTTCTCAAACTCATACGTGCATTAAACCACTTGGGCATCTTGTTAAAATGCAGATTGATTCAGCAGGTGGAGCCTAGAATTCCACACCAGCTCCAAGTATTTTGTTAATTAATTCTAGGAACTGGCAAGGATCTTAATTTTAAAGCACCTAATCTATGGCACTCCCTTTTTCTATGAGGAAACAGTCTGTCACTGGGGAAGTCATCTGCTTAAAGTGACTCGGTTTAATAACAGCAGTGGTGGGTCCAGATCCCAGGTTTCCCTGAATATCAGCTAAAAATTCTTTCTGTTTTACTAAACTATCTGCCTTTTCCACATGGTCTTTCTCTTACTGTGTCCCATCAAGATATGGGTGGAGGCCGGCTGTGTCTAGAAACAGGCGATCAGCCCATACCAGAGAGGATTCTGGACATCATCCAAGTCCTGGAGGATTAACTGCAGTGCTCTGTGGCCTTGGAGTTAGGCCAGGCCAGAGAGTTTCCCAAGCCCGGATTAGCCACAGCCTGAGATGTGCTATGGTAACTGTATTATAGTCCTTCTCTTTCTTTTTAATGAGTTTTGGCAGTTTGCCCATCAGGTGCTGTCCTTCTGGAGATTGAATGACCAATGCTTCTAACCACCAGGATTGGTCCTAGGAAAGCCTGCAACAGTGGGAGGTCACCTGTGTGGTGTCATAGTAGAAAGCTATAACAAATTCCTCCAACTATAAATATCCCTTACTTGCTTGTCATTGTTGATGGCTGTTCTACTACCAGTTTTTCATTCTCTGTTTATATCTCCTAGTCCATCCCCTTAAAACAAACAAACAAACAAACACCTCTGAGATTAACTATTAAGTCACTATGTCTTAATAAGAATTAGGTCATTAGCTCTTCCCCAGACTAAGAAAGGTATCTTGGCTAAAGAATAGCCCCAAGGTAGAGATGAAGAGTGGGGAAAAGCAAAGAAAGAAGAGGCAGGAGTCACTACAGATAAAACTTGCTAACTTCACTATCTTGTCCAGGGCCAACTCTGATTTTAACCTCCAGATGCTTCCTATTTTTTATGGCTCCTAATCAAAGTTGGTGGTGATGTAAGGAACTGGAGGAAAACCAAGCTTTCAGATTCTGGGTGGAGTTTACAGTAAAGATATGAGTAATATCTGTTACTCGCATGTGCCTCTCCATCCCACAGTATGATTCTCTTAAAAATCATGTTGCCATTTCTTGGGTAGGACAGAAATGGTCTAAAGGTCATGACAATAGGTATAAGATTTTTAAACAGACATGAAAAGTGAACTTTGGTCATATAATATCTACCACAGTCCTTAGAAATGATGCCCTGCCATTTTCAAAGCACTGACACACGAATGTCTTAACTTTGCCTTAACAACTATCCTGTCAGGAAGGAAGAGACATATTCTACTTATGGCAAAAAGGTCACTGAGGGACTTGTTTAAGAGTGCACTTTTCTGAGCTCCACTGGACATTCTCATTCAGTGGCTTGGGGTATGGCCTTTGAATCTGAATTTTAACAGTATATTGGGGGTTAGTGGGCTAGCATTAGAGAAATGCAGATTACTTCACAATAGTGTTGGTGCATTACCCAGATTGCTAGATTTTGATCTTTTAGGAACTATGTCCCATGCATATTGGCATCCCTTTCAGTGCCTAACAGCACATTTTTTATGAACAAATGTTTGCAGAATTTTAATGGTTAGGGAAATATTCAGAGAAGTGGCATCTGAGCAGGGCCTCTTTAAATGAATTGGGTTTCAGAAAACAAGGTCTGGGGTGGAAAGTATTCTAGAAGGAAGAAATATCAAAAGCAAAAGCATGAACATTGGTTTTTTCAGGGTTTGGAGAGAAGTCTTATAATTGGATTGGAGCAGAGAGTAAGTATCAGCAAGAACTGGGAGACAGAATTACAAAAATAAGGTAAGATCATATTGTGGAGGACCCTGAATTAAGGGATTTGGGATACAAATTAGGCTAATGAAAGATTGGATAGGATTCCCTTCCACACTGCCAAACCACCTTCTTTCCAGAGCAAGGCAATTTGGAAGGCTTCTGTGTAAACTTTAAACAACTCCTAAAGCCTTGGCACTACCTAAACTGCAGCCATCCCCTTGGGAAATTGCTAATCTCCACATCAACTACTACCTGAATGGTACTGTGTTCTAAATCTTTGTCTCCAGCTCATCCTCCCTGGAGCTTAAATTCCAGATGCTGCCTGAGCACTTCCACCCAGATGTCCAGTGAGAACCTCACCTTTAACATCCTCTGATGTAGACCCAGTCTTTTCTTCCTAACCCTCTCCTTGTATTTCCTATCCTGGTTTAAGGTATTCACCTACTCATCTAAATCAGAAACTAGAGCTCATCTTTCACTCTCATGCATCTAAACAAAATTCTTGGGGGTTCCATTTACTAGATATTACCCCTTTCTTACCTCTAAGAAAAGTTTTAAATAGAAATAATAATTTCTGCTTTCCTTTTTTTCACATTTTCATCTGCATGACTTTTCCCAATTCAGCTAGCAATGAGCATTTATCTCTAAAGTAGAAGTCAGTATGGAAGTTCATTGTAGGAGAAAAATGGAGGAAAGGGGTCAATATAAAGCATTTGACTACAGAAATAGGATTTTTGAGTCTCTAATAAGATTAGTCTTTAAAGCAGGACTTTATTGAGAGAATTTTTTTTTTGCCCTAAATCTCTTAAAATGCCAATAACCTATTAAAAGCCAGGCCCTGGGGGCTAAATGTTGAATTTACCACAAGTCAAGGCTGGAGAGGTCTCAGGATCCATGTTCTAAAGGAAGTTCCCTACTTACATGAAGAGAGAGAAAGCCCACCCTTGTGGTTCAATGAGGAGTGAGAAGAGGAAGAGGGCCTGAGAAATTAGATAGACCCATCTCTCCTGACTTCTCTCGAGAGAGCTGTAACTGCAGAGGGTAGGATTGGCAGAGAATTGGAGGCAAATATGTAAAGGGTATAGGGCTGTGCCCAAGCCTTACTTTGAGCTCTAGGAGGAGACAGCTGCCCTGCATGACCCTACATTAATGTGGGGAAGCCATAGCTGAATCATAACGGCCCTGTAACATAGTAAGCAATGAACATGCCTGTGGATTTCTGGAGAGCCATAAATCCCTGTATGCCATGGGGAATACAGGGTCATCAAGGGGGAAGATGGAAGATGTGGCTGAGACTCTGAGGAGCAATTGTGGCCACAAGAGTCAAGGTGGGCTGGCCAGAAAGGATACCTGCAGGGACACCTGAGTCAAGTGAGCAGAGCATATGCACATGGGAAGACAGCAGCAAGGAAGGGTAGCAAGTGCCCATGCTCAGAGATGTAGGAAACACTACTGGGAACCCAGAGAGCCCAGAGTCCAGGGTGACACTGGCTGGTGCTGATCCACAGACATCATGAGGTCACAGCCTGACTGTATACCTAGACACCATCTTGGAAGAGGCAAAGCCATGAAGAAAAAACCTAAAAGGTTGTGTATTTACCTAAAAGACTGAATTACCCCAGTGAGACTGTTGAAAACAGAGAAGACCAAAATACTCTTAATTGTAATGAAATATTATCTGGCAATAAAAAAGAATGAAGAACTGATAAATATTGCAACATGAATAACCTTGAAACCATTATGTTAAGTGAAAGAAGGCACATTTTCAGTTTATTACTTTTGATTGAATATGAAAGATGAAAAGAAACACTTCTTTGAGCTCACTGTCTACAATGAGAATATTGTTGTAGATATTATTACTTATGTTACATGCATCGTCATATAGGACTCAGGACAAATGTACTTTGGCTTTAGATTCAGGAATAATTATCCTGAACAACTGGTTTACTTTTATCTTACAAGCATTGCAATGTACTTAAAGGATTCTTCCCTGTTGGTGTTGACTACTATGTAGCTGAGAGCCAACTTTGTGGTACATCCCTTGCCTTTTTATTCTCTGTATTTACACACACACACACACACACATGCGCACACGCACGTACTAATCTCATGCCTGGATCATTTTATGTTTCTATCTTACCCTTATTTTCTCTTTATTGTCTATTTCTATTTTTTTAAACCTTGCTGTGTATATTTACATAAAATTCTGCTTTGGAACAAGTAAGATAGATCTCAAGTTTTTAGAATATCTCTTGAATCAGCCCCTGCCTGCCCCCATGGCTCACATCTTCCTGTGTCCAGTTTGGATTGTCGCCAATAGGCTCCTAAGTGTTCCCCCAGATTTGTGTCTCATTCCTGTACATTCTTCCTCCACCTTTTGGCTAAAAATATTTTTTAAAGATAGCCTCTTGCTTATTAACTTTCAATGTTACTCTTTGCCTTTAAAATGGGGTATAAGTTTCTTAGGTGGGCATGTGTGCCTCTTCATCACTGACTCTCTCTTCATCAACTTCCAGTTCTCTGACACCCAAAATCCTTCCTGTCCTCTTGCACTTTGTGCTTCTCCATTTTTTTGGCTTTTGTAGATCACTCTTCACTGTCGGGATGCCTGTGTCCCCCTGATCTCTCTGAAGAAATCTCGTTCATTCAGATTCCCCTACATCTGTGAGCCCTTCTCAGAGCCTGTACCCAGAATCCTGTGGAATTGCTTCTGCTTTACTATAATCAGCAGGCTCTGTAGGGCAGGGACATTCTTCTCTTTACCTTTGTATCATTGACCCTTAGCCCTGGGTTTGATTTATAGGATTGCTGAATTAATTTGAGTATGTTAGAGTTGATAAATTATAAATCATGTTACCTTTTCCTTCACCACTAGATTTAGAACATTGGAGACCAATACTAAAATCAAACAAAGGAAGAGATCAAAATGTCAGCTTTATTATTGATAAAGTTAGAGAGTACAGCATAGATGAGTAGTCAAGTCAGGTTTCCTAAAGCTTTGCTCCAAGATCACATGTTAGAATGTGTACTCAGCTCATGGAAGCCAGAGTTGGATGTAGTACAGTTACTCTGTGGGCAAACAGATCTCCAGGGAGTTGTTCAGAAGGGCCTGAACCATTCATTGCAGTTCCTTAATCCCAATTCTCCCACCACATAATTTACTCCTCCATAAAGTGAGAGAAGAGAGAGAGTTTATTCATCTCAGTACTTCAGAGGGTAAAGTTCCCATTCTTGGGCCAAGGTGGTAGAACTGAGGGAGAAGGTGTGTTTGTCAGAGTCTTATACATAAGACAAAGCATTTCTTGCTGTCTGAGCACAAATGGATATTGGGATGTGCTGAGCATTATTATTAATTTGAATGGAAAAATGGTATAATGGTTATAATTGAAAATAGTCTTTATCAGTTAGAATTGTCTGCTGAGATATTTAAGGGTGAGATAACATGGTATCTTGAATTTACTTTAAAATATCTCAGCCAAAACAAAAACAAAATAAGAAGTGAAGGAAAGAGCAGAAACAAGTGAAACAATTGGCAAAATAGTGATAACTGTTGATAGGTACACAAGGGTTTATTATGCTATTTTCTTCCATTTTCTGTATGTTTGAAATTTTTCATAATAAATTTTTATATAAATTAATATTGGGTAGCTTAGGGAATCTGAGTTGTCTACAATACCAGGCTGGAAGGAAAGATAGCCAGTAGTGACAAGCCAACCTGTCCACAAAACTGAAGGCACCACTGGGCTCACAGCAGCTAGGGGGAAGAATAGGTACCACCTCTGGATTCCCTACCATGCTGTTTCTAGAAAACACATGTAGCAGTTACCTCTGTCCTCATGTAGCCAGAATGCATCTTCAGATTCCTGGCTTCTAGAACAGAGTCTGGGTGGGAGCATCTGATTGGCTGCACCTGGGTCACCAGGCCCTAGTTTCCTGCCCTCGGTTGAGAAGCAAGTATCTGGCAGCTAGCTAGCTGTTCATTCCTGGTGGGAGGTGGGCTGTGCCTCATATAGTGGTGTGGGAGGTTCTTTCAATTTAGGAAATGGATTTAGGCCATAGTTAAATAGAAGAATGAATATCTACTGCAAAGATAAATGTTTCTTCCCATACTTTGAAGTGTGTTCAAATTTTTATTAGGTTTTCACAGTTATTAGCCCTTGTTCAATTCTTTGTGTTTTGCAAGTGTTTTTGCATACATCCTCATATGAACCTAATAATCTTATGTTTATGGCTTATAAGGTGTTTTCACACTGTTCTCTGAAACAACTTTGAGTCAGAATCATCCCGTGTTACAGATGAGAAAATTTTGGAAAAGAGAGATGAAGTGACTCACCCAAGTTCCCAGGGCTTTGAAATGGTGTCCTCAAACTTTAAACTCAGAGATTCCTGCTTTGAGACCAGCCTGGGTCATTTCCACTGCTATGCCACCAAACTTTTAGTAATGACTTTCAGATTTCAAGCATGTATTCTTCTTTATCTCAATCCAATTAATAGCCAGAAATTTGTAGATTTTTGTTCACCTTTAGTAACTTTTCTAGTTGGCTTTTCTCAATCTTTTAAGGATTGTCACAAACAGACACAAGAATACCAAAAATCCACAAGCTGTCAGTTTAGAGTTTCAGACAGAGTGGTAAACTTGATATCCTATTTCTTCCAGGCAACACAGACTACCTGGCTCAAGTTAACTGTCATCATGAGGTGGTGACTTCAACAGAAGATGAGTTAATTTTCAAAGAATTTGAGGTGTGAAAGAAGTTTAGAGGCAATTAAGCCTGGATAGTATGTTTATGATACAGTACACTGTTGAGCACCAAATATCAGAGAGTCAACTGAGATGACTACCTAAGATTCACTGCAGCCTCCCCAAGAGGTATTTATACAAGGGCACCTGGAAAAGGGATAGAGATCTGTGAAGTGTCAGGGAGGGGTTGCTGTTCTGGATGCAAATAAATGGCCTCAGCACATTCCAAGGGAGAAAGTGGGGGGAAAAAAGCGTGACGCTATGTCAAAAGAAGGCACAGGCCCAGCAAGCTCTCCCCTGCTGCTTAATACAGAAAATATCTCCCAAATATCTCAGCTAATCCTCCACCAATACAATGAGAAATGAGCTCCTCTAGCAGCCAACGAGTTATTATGCAAGGACAAAAAAATATTCCCACCCATAGCAACGGAGCCAAAGATAACAGCAGGGAATAGAGAAACTGAGGAGACAAGGCAGATACAAAACATTCGATCTGGGAGCCCCCCAAGGTGACTGATGTGTGAGAAAAATAATGGGCCTCGTTTTTGCCCAAGAAACTAAGCCACATCTTGTAAACTGCAGGACACTGTGGGTAGGCAGGGTCAAACTAAACACAGCTTCATAAAAGAGAATAATAGGTTGTAGAAATGACTGAAATGGGGCTACATCTTGAGGCTTCAGCTCTGGTAACTGGCCTGTTGATGAAACAAACACGCGATGCAGAAAAATGCAGGCTGAATTCTCTATTTGCAAAAACATGTAGATTTATAAACATTTTGTGCTTGGGTAAAGACTTCATGTACAGGGAGATTTGTTCTCCAATAAAGATTCTCCAAACATGCTCCTTTCTTATCAAAGCATTCACTTTCCCAATGTTCTTCCAAGTTCTCTATTCATGTTGGGAGGGAACCACTCTAAAGTAGACGGTCTCTCACCAACACCTTGTAGCTACCAATTGCCTCCATCTAAGGGGAGCTGTTTCATTTGTCTTTAATAAAAAGTTAGGTTCCTGCTTCTGGGTTTTGTAGGAGTCAGCAGCAGCTAGTGAGAGAAGGACCCGGGGCCCAGGGCAAGATGAACTAGAAAAAAGTCATTTTCTGAAAACTTTTACTAGTTTAAAAGTATTTATTTTATTTGTTCTTTGAAACAAATGTGAAGGGCCTTAGAATTTTACCACTGAAAAGACTTTAGAGATCATCTAACATGCTTATTTTAAAGAAGGGAAACTGAGGCTGAGAGTTGACAATTCCTTGTTCAAGACGAACCTAAGCACTTTCTCCTGACTTCTAAGTAAGTGCTCTATTCATCAATCATCCTACCTAGTCCCCTCCCCTTTAACTAGGAAAATACATAAATTAAACTATTATTATTTTTGAGTTTTTTTTAGGAACAAAATGAAAAAATATTCCTTATCTTGACAAACTGTCCCAATTTTTCAGCTTTATTGATTCACAGTGAAATTATCCAAGTTTCTTTAACTCAACCTTGCAGATTTTTATATTAAAAAAAATTAGAAGTCATATAATTCCATATGAAATGTCTACTGGCTACACCATTTCCACATCTACCTACTCTCTCCCACGAATGCACACCCCTCAAATTACCCCTCCTCCTCCTCCTCAGAGAGGAATTGTTCATATGATGACAAAACCATAGGCTACAAAGCACAGTTATATCAATTGCTGGTTGTTGGCTTTAAACCACAAACGACTGCCCTTAACAACTTAACTATGTGCCTGCTTTCCAAATAGAGCTAGAACTGATCTATTTTGGCACCTCTTGAAGATTACATCTGAATCTTCCATGCATTCAGTAAAGAATGTAACCTCTGGAGTCAGACGGCTCTCAACTATTAGCAAATTATGTACCCTTTTTTGGCCTTAGTTTCCTTGCCTGTAAAACAGGGGTTAAAATAATGCGTATGTCAAGAACAAAGAAGGCTAAATGAAGATTTAATGAGATAATCCATTTAAAGGGTTTTGGAAGTTCATTTGGCACAAAGTAAATGTTATCATTATTTCAATGACTATTGAATTATTTATATATATACAAATGGAGATATTAAATTTCTGCCAATGGCCTGATCATCCTTATCTGTAATTACTTTTGCTTATCTTTAGATTTCCAATTGTTAGGAACAATTCTACACACTTTTAATCAGTTGCTTTCTTTCAAACTCCAATTTCAATCTTGTGTGCATGGGAAGGGGTCAGGCAAGTAAGGTGGGAATATCGCTCTCCCTTACCAACTGCTATGAGCAGTCAGATTTCTCCTCTGTATCAGTGTGTAGAATCTCTTGACCCTTCTTAAATATAAGTTTATCCAAGACCTCCATTAACATTTTCTAAAGCAACACACATACATATACACACGCAAAATAACTGAACAAAAGTAGTTCAGATTTCTTATAGTCACTAATTATGGGTTGCCAGAACTTAAAAAGTACCCCATCCTTACCTTGTTGACCTTCATATGACCTGGATAAATGAGAGTCAATGACTTCTAATCCATGGCAGGTCCGAGATATAGGTAAAAATTCAATTCCTCTTGGAACCTTCTCCACAGCCTCTTTCCACCTGAAGACTGGTGTCCATCTTTTCTGGACCCTGACTCTCAGGCCTGCCTTGTTCTGGTCCCTTGGGTGAATAGAATACCTTGTGTCTGTCTCAGGGCTTTGAGCCAGCGTCTCCCTCTACTTCTCTCTTGGATTTGCCATGGCTCCAGATTCTACCTTTACTTTGATCCTATCCTCTCTGCCTGTTCTATTTCTGTGCAGTTTTGTTTGACTGAAGTGTATACATCAGCCAAAAATTCACATTAGATCTACCTCTCTCTAAAGCTTTTAGTCTTCATCCATCATTCTAACATGGCAGTTGAGTCTAGCCTCTATGACAGCAACATCTTTCTCCAGGGTCAGCCTGTCTTACATCACCTCCTTTCAAACCTGGAGCTCCCTTTAGGACCACCCATTGGGATCTCTCTCCTGTGATCTAATTTGTTGTGAGCTAATATGCTGTGACCTGATTTGCTGAACAGAAATGATTGACAGCGCGTTTGCTCAAATTTCTTCTGTTTCGGTTTTTCAGCACTCCCCGGTTCCTCAAATTCCCTTTGTTGACTCATTTTCTCCAGAGATTTTAAGAATCTTCTGAAATTCTAACGTTCCTTTATGGAATGAAATATATTATGCACATACTATATTTTTCACATATAATAAATAAAAAAAGACAGCATTTCCACCTAAAGAATATATGACTGATTTCTTGTAGCTTGGTCGAACACTTGGTTAAACAAGAGAAGTGATTTATTTACTCCTTCTATGGTTGCTGAGGCAATGGATAAGAAATGTCACTGACTTAGGTAATCTCAATCAATTTTTTGCTGCTAGTTGTAACCAGTTTGCTGAAAAAGCAATAGGCAAGGCTCCCAATATTGTTCAGGTCAGGGTGTGTGTTGAAAGTAATAATTGCATTATGGCCAAAGAGATCCAGATATGTTAGTCTCTGGGACTCTGTCTTCTCTAAGCCCCATACAGTTGCACTGATAACTGCGGCAGTTATCTCAGCACATTGTGCTCAGGCCCGGGAGTGGGGAAGCCAGGCTGGAGGTTTCCAGTAGGAGTAACTTAATTTTGTACTTACACCATTGCCTATCAGACCTTCTCTAGCCAATTCCCCTTCTTTCAGACTAAAACAAGTCTTGGCAGATCCCTTTGTTTTCCCAGGGACTTTCAAGCATAGTCTCATTTTCCATATAATTTCTATCAAGATGCAATCTCTTATTAGTTTCAAAGCCTTTCACCTTCCCCACAGCTGGCTCAGAAACCTGTGGGCTGTTTCTCTGCTGGTTCCACCTTTCCCTTCCTTAACTTCTGCTGCTGATGGCACTCCCTGAGTTTGGGTAAAGGGGAAGGAGGAGAGGTAGTGTTGAGGGTATATTTAGCTGGTGCTCTTGATACTTGGGATTGATGCCTTCTGTGTGGCAGGCATCCCCATGTTTACTCTTTCTCTCCTGGGGTGGCAGTGCACCCCCCACACACTTTCCACTAAAGTTGCCTCACCCTGACAGGCAGCCTTCTTTAATTTGAGCCCTGATACCTCAAGTTCTTACCCCTCAGCAAAGAAAAAATTTAGTCATGTTGCCTCACCATTGGTGAAAATGCAACTTGCTCCCTCAACAATTCTCTCCTTTTATCTTTTCATCACAGGAGGCACCATCCCACCTCCAGCCTTTTGATTTTTCTATAGGAGAGAGACATCAGTCTTTGGATCTAGGGCAGAGACAAGGTTTTCCACAATCACTCTAGGTTCCACTCCAGTCCTCAGGTAGCACTGGGGATGCATATTTCCCACTATCAAAAACCCTCAGCTTACTAGCTGTCCATCTCATCCATGTATCAGGATGAAGGAGGGGAAAATGGGAGTATGAAGGCCGGTTGCTGATAAGACTCAGTGCAAGATTTTTATTTCTTTTAGCTTTAAGAAATAAAGCAAGCTTTTAAACTATCAGTAATACTTATCAACAGGTTGTAATTAATATCCACTAAAGTCTACTCCTGAAGGAACCATAGTGCTCCTTCCAACATCAGTGTCTAATTCCCTTTCGAATCTGGTGTACCTCTCTCCATGATATTTCATCAGTACCAAAGTCCTCACATAAAACCTTTCCCAGAGTCCAGGTTAGACTTTTTTTTACTGCTATTTGTGCCCTGGATCCTGTAACCTGTCTTGTAACACATCATCAGAGTCACTCAAGATTCTCAAATGATTACATTTCAAACGAGAGAATTTTAATGCCTTCCAGGAAAATGTAGATGTTTTTCTTAGACATCCTCAGCAAATCCCATGCAGTACATTGAATGATCTGCATGAAAATGTTTGGGCAGTACATTTCCTCAGAGGGCAGGCTGCCACATTCTTTATTCATGAGTAAAGCTTTCTAGGTGGCACAGAGAGGTAATGCCCAGCCTTCCATCTCCTGATGCCAAGTTTTCTCCAACTGATGCTCCCCTCACAGCTGCTAGTAACATACAGAACGTGCACTCACTATTACCAAGACAGAACTGGGGCCAGAATCCAGGGCTTTAGAGGAATGACACTTTCATACTTTCCTTGAAGCTCCTGCAGTGGGACTATTTTCAAAATATTACAGAACCAGATACTCAGTATATACAGAGAGGGGAAAATATAAATAAAAAACAAACAAACAAACAGGAATGACAATAGAAAAGAAAATTCTCAAGCAAACAAAAAAAAAAATTCATCCTCTCTGCCTCAACATCCAATATGAGGGACAAATTGTTTCACAAAAGTTTGTACCATTGGTAACATCAGAAAGCAATGTCCTACCAGAGATTGCTAAAAGCATTTAGAACATCATTTAAATTGAATCAGACAATATATAACTTTTTGAGACTGTTTTTTTTTTTCAGTCAGTATAATGTCTTTGAGATTCATTTGATTTGTTGCACATATCAGTATAGTTTATTCCTTCTTATTTCAGATAATAATAATGCAATTCACCATATTAACAAGCAGAAAAAAACACCACATGATCTATATGATCATCTCTAAACAATATACAAAAAATCCTATGAAAAATTCAAGATTCATTCCTCATAATAATTATTTAAAATTTCAGCTAGAGATAGAAATAATAAACTAGAACTAGAAGGGAAATTTATCAATTAGATAAGGGTATCTACAAAAAGCCTACACTACAGCTGACATACTTATTGCTAAAAACTCTAAGACTGGCAATAAAGAAAGACTATCTAATCTCACTATTCAACGTTTTGCTGGAGGTTCTAGTCAATGCAATAATACAAGAAAAATAGTTAAAAAGCATTCAGATTGAAAATGAAGGATGGAGTCAACTTGTTTTTAATCATAGATGACATGGTCATATACATAGAAAGTCCTAAAGAAGTTACAAAATGCTACTAGTGAGTTAAACAAGAATGAACACAAGGTTAATATGCAAATATATATCTCTCTATGCTAGCAACAATCATTGACATTGAAAAAACAATAGCATTAAAAATATGGAATACTTTAAAACTATAAAAGCTATACAAGACTTGTAGACTAAAAATATAAAACATTGCTGTGGAAAATTAAAGAACAAAGAAATAAATAAAGAGATATGCCATGTTCATGGATCAAAAATTCATTTTTTAAAAGATGTCAATTCTTTTTATTGTTTGATCTATGTATTCAAGGTAAAATCACTGAAAACACTAGCAGCTTTGTTTAGAAATTGACAGGCTTATTCTAAAATTTATGGAAATTCCAAAGACCTGGAATAGCCACAAGATCTTTAGAAAAAAAAAATTTAGGACTTATACTACATGAAATCAAGACTAATTATCAAGTCACACTAATCAAGATAGTGTAGTATTGGCATAGATATAGAAATTTAGATTAATGGAACAGAAAGGAGAATTCAGAAATGATTCCATACACATATTGTCAATTGATATTACGCAAATATGCCAGAGTGATTCAACGGTGAAAGGTTACTCCTTTCAACAAGTTGTGCTGGAACAAACAGTCAGGTGTGGTAGGCAAGATTCTAAAAATGTATCACTCAGATTAATCACTCTGATTATTCAAAAAGTAATAGAGGTATAACTGTTAAAGGAACTTTACAGGTATAATTAAAGTTAAAGATATTAAATTAGGGAGAGTATTTAGGATTATCCACATGAGGCCAATTTAATCACTTGAGCCCTTAAAAACAGATAAATATTTTCTGGTTGGAGTGAGAGAGATATGGTGGAGGAAGAAAGCAGTAATGGGAGGTCAGAGAGATTCAAAGTATAAGAAGAACTTGACCAACTGTTGATAGCTCTCAAGGCAGCCATGACTCAGGAAGCTAAGGACAGCATCTAAAGCCAGCAAAGAAATAGAGAGCCCAGCTCTACAACTACGTGTAATTAAAATCTTCCAACAACCTGAATGATCATGGAGATAGATTCTCGCCTTGAGCCCCCTCCTTGATTTTAACCTTGTGAGCCTCTAAATTGAGAGCCAGCTAAACCAAGCTGTGCCTGGACTCTTAAAACCATGAAGCAGTATATGGTGCTAAAGTTTGTAGTATTTTGTTATGGCAGCAATAGAACTGATGCATCGTCTGTGCAAAAAAAGTGATCCTTGATTCTAATCTCACACCATATAAAAAGTTTAACTTAAAATGGGTCATAGACCTAAATGTAAAAGCTGAAACTTTAAAACTAAAAGAAACCATTTGACTTGGATTAAGCAAAGATTTCTTAAATAAAACATAACAACCATAAAATTTAAAACAAAAATCAATAAATTAGACTATTGAAATTAACTTTTGCTCTTTGAAATATACCGTCAAGTTAAAAAGCAAGCCATAGAGAGGGAAAAATATCTGCAATACATAGATCTGTTTCTAGAAAATGTAAAAATCTCTTATGACTCAATAACAGAACAAAGAACTCAATAGCATACAGTCAAAGATTTGGAGACACTTCACACACACACACACACACACACACACACACAGATGTTCAACAAGCACAGAAAAATATGCTAATATCATTAGACACGAAGGAAATGCAAGTAAAACCATAATGAGATACAGCTGCATGTCTACTAGCATGGCTAAGAGTCAAAGACTGACTATACCAAGCATTGGCAAAGATAAGGAGCAACTGGAACTAACATACATTATTGGTGGGAATTCAAATGCTACAGTTACTATGATGGTTAATTTTATGTGTCAACTTAATTGGACTATGGTTCCTAGATATTTATTTAAACATTATTCTAGATGTTTCTCTGAGGTTATTTTGGGTGAGATTGACATTTAAATCAGTGGATTTAGGGTTTGCCCACCATAATGTGGGTTGGCCTCATCTCATCACTTGAAGACCTGACTAGAGCGAGATGGTATTATTCTAGTAGATGGCCTTTAGAGTTGAAACACAACATCACCTCTCCCCAGGTTCTCCAGCCTGATGGCATTCTATCTTGAACTGCAACTTTGTCCTCTCTGGTCTCCATCCTGACAGATGTAGGACTTGAAATGTAACATTAGCTCTTCTCTGGTGTGATGATTAATTTTATCTGTCAACTTGACTGGGTCATGGAGTACCCAGAAACTTGGTGAACCATTATTTTGGATATGTCAGGGGAGGTGTTCCTGGATAAAATTAACATTGGAATTGGTAAACTGAGTTGAGCAGGTTGCCCTCCTCAATATGGATGGGTTTCATTCAATCCATTGAGGGCCTGAATAGAACAAAAGCCTGAACAGGAGATAATTCCTCTCTCTGCCTAATGGTCTTGAGCTGGGACATTGGTCTTTTACCTTTGGACCTGTCCTAGAACCTACATCATTAGCTCTCCAGGTTCTCAGGTCTTCAGACTGCCGATCATGGGACTTTCACCATTCATAATCACGTGAGCTAATTCCTTATAAAAAATTTTTTTTATCAGTGCAATCTCAATTCTCTCTCTCATTGTAGGTTGAACGCCCAGACTCTCATGGAATTTACTGTTAAATGTGAGAGAACTGATTGGGAAAGGATGGAATCCTGCAAGTTGGTATGGGAATGTGTGGGAAGACCTGATGAAGCTGAGGACATTGAGCCCCTAAATTCAGATGAGGCTTCTTTGCTGACTGAAGGGTTCTCCAACCTCAGTGAAAGTGGTTTCCTGCCAGCAGTGGTAACAGCTTACCTACTCTCATTAGTAGTAGCCTCTGTGGGATCTGAGGGATTTAACCCTGCATTGCTTGAGGAAACTATAATGGTCTCCCTTGAGACAGTTACCATGCATGACACTGTTCATTCTCCCCAGGATTTGCCCAGTGTTTCTTGACCTATAACTAGATTCAAGACCCAACAGGACCTTAAATGCAAGGTACAAATTGTGACTCATGAGAAGGTGCCTTGGACTGCAAAAGAACTGTTTGATTTTTCTAATGTATACCAACAGAAATCTAGGTGATGTGTATGAGAATGGATATTAAGGATATGAACTAATCATGGAAGTTGGATTACATTATCTCTGTTGGATCAGGCTTACAAAACTGAGATTCTACATTTGATGTTGCAGTTAAGGAGTTGTGAAGAGCTCTGACACTTTGTTTAGATTTTATTGGCTGGATGAAACATGGGTCAGAAGCTTGCCTACAGTGAATGACTTGGAAATGCTAGATTTGCCTTAGTTCAATGTAGAGGAAGGGATTCAATGGCTAAGACAGATAGGAAATGTGAGAGTGATTTTGTCATTTAAAACCTACTTATCCACACTGGGAGTGTTCAGAAGACACACCTTTCATCTCTACTATTTGGAATAAATTCATGATGGGAATCCCAGCATCTTTGAAGAGCTTTGTGATTGCTGTTTTCTGTAGGCCAGACCTCACAGTGGGAACGGCCGTCAGTACGAGTTGGCATAAGTATTTTGTTATGAATGTATGTGTGTATATCTGTGTCCCCATCAGGTAACATAAGATGTATTGACTTTAAATCATAGTATTTAAGTATGTAATGTTATATCATAGTATTTAAGTTATGGGATATCTTCTGGGAAGGATTACTGAATTTTTTGTTGTACGCAGAATAGTTGTATCAAATTAGGCCTTGTTACTGTCTTCATTTGGAGATTAATTCTGAGATTTGTATGAGTCAAGTTAACAATGGGTGGACTTGTTGATGGTTAATATTATGGGTTAACTTGACTGGGCTACAGTGCCCAAATATTTGGTTAAACATTATGCTGGATGTTTCTGTGAGTGTGTTTTTGGATGAATTTAACATTTAAATTGGTAGACTTTGAATAAAACAGATCGCCCTCCATAATGTGGATGGGCTTATCCAATCAGTTGAAGGCCTGATGTTACAGACTAAATTTATGTCCCTCCCCCCCCCGCAAAAAAAAAAATACAGATGTTGAGGTCCTAGCCCCCAATGCGAGGGCATAAAGAGATGGGGCCTATGGAAAGGAGTAATTAGATTTATATAATCCTGTGATGTAATTAGTGCCCTTATAAGAAGAAGAAACATGAAAACTTTCTCCCTTCCACAAGTGAGGATATGGCAAGGAGAAGGTCATCCTTACCAGAACTTTATCATCCTAGTACTCTGATCTCAGACTTCTCAGTCTCCAGTACTGTGAGAAGTAAACATTTTTTTAAGCCATTAAGTATATAGTATTTTGTTCTAGCAACCCCAGCTGACCATGACACCTGACTAGGACAAAAGAGTGACATCCCCTGAACAAAAAAGAATTCTGCCAGTAGATGGCCTCCAAATTAAACCATGATATTGTCTTTTCCCCCAGTCTCCAGCAGTGCTGGCCAGCCCTGAAGTTTTGGTTTTGCCAGCCTTCATAATCACATAAATCAACTCCTCAAAATAAATCTCTCTAAATATACATGTCCTATCGATTCTGTTTCTCTGGAGAACTCTGACTAACACAGTCACTTTGGAAAACAGTTTGGTGGTTTCTTAAAAAGTTAAATATCCACCTTTCACATGACTTAGCCATTCCATTTACCTAATAAAAATAAAGTATACATCAGTATAAGGACTGAACATAAATGCTTATAGCACCATTATTTCTAGTAGCACCACAATGGAAACAAATGTTCATTAAAAGGTGAATAGATAAATTCTGTTATATTCATATAATGGAGTCATATTTAACAAATAGTTGAAAGAACTATTGATACACACAATGACATGATAAATCTCAAATAATTATGTAAAGTGAAAGAAACCAGTAAAAAACAGTATTTACTACATGATTTCTTTTATATAAAATTTTAGAAAATACAAATTTATCTGTAGAGTCAAAAAATAGTTCAGTGGTTGCCTAGTAATGGAAGTGGGAATGGAGGTTTCAAGACAGCATGAAGAAATATTTGGAAGTAATTGCTATGTTCATTATCCTGATTGTGGCAATGGTTTTGAATATCTCAAAAATCATCAGATTTTGTACACTTTAAATATGTGCACTTATACTTTGATAAAGCTTCAAATGCTCCCTAAACAATGACAACAAAGGAGGCATAGACCATACCTTCATGGTGCTCACTGTTTAGTGGGATTATAATTGCTAATGTTTACAGAGTACTTACTATGTGCCAGACAATGTCCTGAGCCTCCATATGGCATTTCTTTAACACACAGGTGGTAATATTTGATTTTTATAGAAGAGGAGAGGGAAGTTAGAGAGGTTAAATAACTTGCCTTAATCTCTCTAACTTCACCTCTCTAGCCAGGCAATGGCTATGGACTCTGACTTCATAGCTATTCTTATACAGAGCTTAGTATAGGGGAGAGCAAAGTAAATGAGCCTGGGGACAGAAGTAGAGCCTTGCATGCCAGGCTCAGGGGCCAAACTTTCATCTTGCAAGTCCATGGATTTGTCAAATATTGTCCTGACGGCAAGCAAAAATGAACAAAATAAAAGAAAGAATAAGAGAATAGAAATAAATAGGAAGGAAGGAAGGAAGGAAGAAAGGAAGGAAGGAAGGAAGGAAGGACGAAAGGAAGGAAGGAGCAAGCCAAATTGTGCTGTTAAGAAGTTTAAATGATAATTTCGACATAAAAATATAATTATGATAGGGCTGGGAAGAGTGGGCAGGGATATAACAATCTCAAGGCCTAAGGCCTTGATGGATGAGTCTTACTGGGCAAGGTTTGGTTGTGGGTCTTGTACAGTTCTACTTACTGGGTCTCTTCAGTATCTTTGTTTAAAGACAGCTGGGGAAATTCACTCTATACATCAAATCAGGAATGGCCTTTGATACCATGAGTAGGAGGCTAGAAGGGAAATTCAACGTCTCTTAGAATTTCCTCAGAAATGTTGAATGATACCTTGGAAAAACTTTGTGGACACTGAGATCATAACCTAATTGCCACTCAGATTGTGAATGCTTCCTCACATGGGTATTTCCAAAGACCCAGCGTGAAATACTCACTTTGGGATGACACATATAGATTATCTCAGTTACAGCATTTTGTGATATTATCAATTACAGAGACATTTAATTTATTGTAAATGTAATAATTAGCTCCCTAAACGGTAATCATACCTGTCTCTCGATTTTTGTGGTACTTTTTATGTGAATACTCCCACTCCCCATTTACTCAGACTTTTTAACACATGGTTTCCATTAATGTGGTCTCATTTTACACAGTTCTTTCTTTCTCATTTTTATTATTGGTGATTACTCTTCCTAAAAAACAATAGCTTAACTCAGCAACGTACAAAGAACTAATACTTACAATTATTAATGATCTCATTTGTTGGATGGCAAATAAAGAAGCATGGATGACTACGGATGTTTTTTGGGGTTGGCTTTACAAAGTTTTGCTGTAGAAGCTGATAATTATGTAAAGAAACAATGTTTTCCTTTTTAAATACTTTTACTTTTAGATAATGCACCTGGTCATCCACACAATTTAGAACATCCAAATGTAAAAGTTTTGAATTTACCACCAAATACAACTTTCTTGATCTAATCTTTAGATCAAAGCATTATTTCCAGCTTTAAGAATAGAATTTTAATGATATTTTTAATAAACTTAAAGATAATGAATCACAGTCACAGAAGCCTAAAACATATACAATTTTAAGTTCTAACAAGAATAGCACTTTAGCTTTGAGTTATAGAAAGCTGTCAACTTTAAATGCTTGCTGGAAAGCAATATGGTCAGAAGTGATTGTACCAGGGAATATGGTTCCAAAATCTGAAGAGGGATTAACCAGCATTACTAAATTATTAAATAAATTTCCAGAATAAGGTAGATGACATTAGTGAATTACTGGTTGGTTCATTCCTCCAGAGATTTTAAGAATCTCCTGGAATTCTAACATTACTTAATAGAATGAAATGTATTATGCCACCCAGTCTGGTATTTTGTTATGGCAGCCTGAGCAGTCTGAGACTCAGGACAAGTGTTATTAACTCTGGGAAGAATGCAAATGGGATCATCTTCAAACATCACATCTAAACCAAGCTGCAGAGGAGACAAAATAACAATGAGGAGATCAGTGTTTTATTGTTGACTCTCCAACTAACATCATGTGTGACCAGAGGTAAGGCTTTACTTTAGTGACTTTTATTGTAAAATGAGGGTTTGAACTTAAATACCTTGAAACCATTCTGGTTCCTAGGGAATCAATCTGATATCCCTTCTTTTCATTGTTAGTTGAGTTGTTATGACATATATTTTTCAGCCTAAAGAAGTGACAAAAAAAAAAAAATATGGAACTATTTTTGTTCTCTGTTTCTGGAGGGTTCTCATCTATCTTCAAGTTTAATGTGATTTCTTAACTTTAAAAACTTTCTTAAAATTGAGGTTGATTGGAATAGGTTCCTGGGGCTTTGCAGGAATAAGTGGTTAATATGTTAAGTGCTTTAAGTTAAGTTTAGTTGCCAGACAACTAGTTTTAAGTTCTTAAAGACCTAAAACACTAGGGGGCTACCTCAGCAACACCTGTCATCTTTCCTGTGATTTAGAGGTGTTTGTGGTGAGCTTAGGCCAGCAACAGGTGTTGAGGCCTCAACTGTCATCATAGGTAGGTGGGCAAGACCAATTAGGCAGTTCAAAATCATTAGTGTGTGTAATTATTCTAGCTCCCCTTTGAACAGCTGTCCGTGAAGAGACAGATGGACACTAGAGGGGTCTGGCTGTCTGGGTGGGTGGAGTAAGGTGGGGGTGTTTCATGGAATTTCATAGTCCCCTTGGCAGGCATAACTGGAGCCATTAGACTGATCTCATCCATCTTGATGTTATTTCTCTCAACAAGCAATAACCTCAGCTTTCCATGACTGTGGTTTCTGTAAGCTGGGAATGAATTCCTTGACTCTGAGTGAAGGTGTCCCATTGGAAACAGAAAAAAAAATAAAAAAAGAAAGAAAGGAAGAAAGAATTTAATCCATAAAGGTATTTTGTCATCAGGGAGTGCCTCAAATTAGGAAGAGTCCAGTGGATAAAGGTCACTTTGGAAATCACCACAGAGCCAGGGGAATGATTAGTCAAGCAGGCAATTTCATAACCAACATTTATTAAGCATTTGCTGGGTACTAGGCCCTTTGCTAGATATTCCAAATACTGGAGATGAACAACTACAGTTCTCTTTTCAAGGAATTCATATTAGCAAGAGAGATGAAAGCTTAAACTTTGAGGTTTAATCACATGAAATTGTAGGCATTCAACCACTTTGGCCTGTTAAAAATAACAATTTCATTTTGTTCAACCAGATGCTATTATGTTTTATGCATAATAACATGCTACCAGAACAGAGAGAAACACATGATTAATTTAAATGTTGGCTAGTTGCCAAAAGGCTTTACAGAGGAAATAATATTTAACTTTGACCTTAAAAGGAGAATAAAAAATTTAAAATATTTTAAAAGGTGAGGGGGAAAGGACATACATTATATTTATGCCATAAATATTTATGAACATCTACTATGTGCAAGATGGTATCATATGCTTGAAATACAGTGTTCAGCCTGAATAGCTGATAGTCTCTGTTTCCTGGAATTTACATTCCAAAGGGGAAGGTATATCCTAAAAAATAAATTCCCAATTAATTATTTGATTACAATATTGATTGATGTTAGAAAGAAGTAAAATCTGCTATAAGAGAAAGTAATGGGGACCTGACTTGGTTAGTGGGGCCAGAATAAGTTTTAGCTGAATTCTCCAACATGAGACAGAATTAACCAGAACTAGATGTGGAAAGCATTCGAGACAGAGGAATTAGTATGTGCAAAGGCCCAAATGAAGCAGTCCAAAGTAGCAGCATTTCACCATTCCAGAGTCTAACAGTTCTAAGATCAAACTTTTCTCTGACATGATCACATTTTCAGGGTCTTTGGCTCTCACTAGTACACACTAGAAGACCTAGGTTCTAATATGGAACCAAATCATTAATTAGGTGATTTGGGTGAAGATATTTAAGCTAGGAGCCATCCGTGTGGAAGGAAAAACAATTAATTAAAAAGGAAAGCAAAAGGGTATTGATTTTTCCAGTTGTTCCAGAGTTTTCAACCTCTTTCTCAGTTTCCTGCTATTTCTCCTTAGGCTTTAAGACCAAGATGTTTCAGCAGAAATAAGCTTATACTTCTCAGGAGCTTTTACCTGAAAGCATATCAGTTACCTCAGAAGGGAACAGGCAGTTTCCTTGGACATGTGTGGATAATTTCTGGAAGGCTCTGGCACAGGCTTTAGCAACAGACTCTAAACAGAAGGAAGCCTCAGGATCTGACCAGCTGAGTGCAAAGGTGAGACAGGTCTAGGTTGCTTGCAGGGGTGAGGAAGGGAATGATATTGGGATTGAGAGACTGGTGAGCTTTGGCCACCTGAAGGTCTCTGTGCATTTTTCAGTCTTCCTTGCTTCTTCCTCATGCCTAGCATTGCAACATTTGCCAAACGAACTGTAGCCATCACAGAAATTTGGCAGTTACCCTCTCTGGATAATGGAAATGAGTCTTGCAGCTCTCAGAACAATTGTCTTCTGTAGCAAGCTGAGGCTCCTACCTTAACATCTTAAACTGAAAAAAAAAAAAAAAATCATGGATTGATTGGTTCATTCATTCGGTTAACAACTATTTTGATCACCTCAAGCAGCCAGCTCTGAACTGGGCACAGAAATACAGTGGTGAGCATCATGTAAGTAATTCCTACCGCATGAGGCCTAAATCTAGGGGGCTGCAGACAAGTAAATACAAAATGACCACGTAGTTGGAAGCATTTATTAAAGAGAAGCACAGACAGTAAGAACTCATTGGAACAGCATTTTACAGACTGGCAGAGCACAGAGGGATAATTGTGCAAAGAGGTGATAGACAACCTGCATCTGAGAAGTAACCTGCTGTGTCCTGCCTATGTTGTTGCATTGCTTTGTGCCCTTAGGCAAGTCATTTAACCTCTTTGTTTTTCATATGCCCCAATTGGAATTCAAACTTTGAATAACATGTCTATATTCTCAAATTGGGCAAACATTCAATAATAGATGAGCAATGTAATGACCTTCAAATGTTTTATTCATATACTTCTTAAGGTAATTCTTAAATATTTAATATTTTTAAATATCTCACACATATTTTTCAAGTTTATTGGGGGTAACATTGGTTAATACAATTATATAATTTTGGGGTGTACATTATAATTTGACATCTATATATTCTATTGTATAATTACCACCCAGAGTCCAGTTTCCTTCAGCTAACATGTATTTGATTCCTTTTACACACTTCACCCTCCCCCCAAACCTCTACATTTGACCCCCTTTACCCTGTCTACCTCTTCCTTCCTCCCCCTCTACCTACACTGCGGTAACCACTAGTTCATTGTCCATGTCCCTGAATCTTGTTCGTTTGTTGGTTTTAGGTTTATATCCCACATACAAGTGATATCATGTGATTTTCAACTTTTTCAGTCTGGCTTATTTCACTAAGCATGACTATCTCAAGGTCCATCCATATTGTCACAAATGGCAGTATTTTATTTCTTGTGATGGCTGAGTAATATTCCATTGTATATATGTACCACAGCTTCTTTAGCTGATCATTTATTGTAGGACACTTCAGTTGCTTCCATGGCTTGGCCACTGTGAATAGTACTGCTGTGAACATCTGTGTGCAAATATCTTTTTGGATATGGGTTTTCAAGTCTTTGGGATAAATACCCAGTAGAGGGATTGCTGGATCATATGGTAGATCAATTCTTAGTTTTTTGAGGAACCTCTGTACTTTTTTCCATAGTGGCTGTACCAATTTTCAATCCCACCAGCAGAATATGAGGGTTCCTTTTTCTCTATATCCTCTCTGTTTGTTATTACTTGTCCTGTTGATTACAGCTATTCTAACAGATGTGAGATGGTATCTCATTGTGGCTTTGATTTGCATTTCCTTAATAGCTAGAGATGTTGAGCATCTTTTCATACATTTGTTGGCCTTTGGTATGTCCTCTAGGGAGAAGTGTCTGTTCAGGTCTTCTGCCCATTTTTGATTGGATCATTTTTTGTTGTTGTTGTTGTTATAGAGTCGTATGATTTCTTTGTATATTTGGGATATTAAGCCCTTATTGGAGGTGTTGCTTGCAAATATATTTTCCCATTCAGATGGTTGTCTCTTTACTTTGTTGAGATTTCTTTTGCTAAGCAGAGGCTTTTTTAGTTTGATGTAGTCTCATTCATTTATTTTTGCTTTTACTTCTCTTGCCTTTGAGGTCAAATTCATAAAATCCTCTTTAAGTCCAAAGGCCCTGAATTTCGTGTCTATGTTTTCTTCTATGCATTTTATTGATTCTGGTCTTATATTCAGGTCCTTAATTCATTTTAAGTTAATTTTGGTGTGTGGTGATAGACAACAGTCTAGTTTCATTCATTTGCAGGTGGCTTTCTAATTTTCCCAGCACCGTTTATTGAAGAGGCTTTTCTTTCTCCACTGTGTGTTTTTGGCGATTCTGTCAAAAATTATTTGATCATATAAATAAGGGGTTTACTTCTGGACTCTTGATTCTGTTCCACTGGTCTGTGTGTCTGTTTTGCTGCCAATACCATGCTGTTTTGATTACTGTCTCTGTGTAGTATAATTTGAAGTCAGACAGAGTGATGCCTCCAGCTTCATTCTTTTTTCTCAGTATGGCTTTGGCAATTCAGGGTCTTTTGTGCTTCCATACAAATCTGATGAGTTTTTGTTCTATTTCTTTAAAAAACACCGATGGGATATTGATGGGGATTTTATTAAATCTATATAATGCTTTAGGTAAATTGGTCATTTTAACTATGTTGATTCTTCCAATCTAAGAACATGAGATATCTTTCCATTTCTTTGAATCTTCATAGAATTCTTTTAATAGAGACTTGTAGTTTCATTACATAGGTCCTTCACATGTTTAATTAAATTTATTGCTAGGTATTTTATTTTTTTTGTTGCAAATACAAACGAAATTATATTTTTCTGCTTCTTTTTCTGATGCTTCGTTATTAGAGTATAGGAACGCTATGGATTTTTGAACATTGATTTTTTTGTATCCAGAGTCTTTACAGTATTTGCTTATTGTTTCTAGCAGTGTTCTTGTGGAGTTTTTTAGAGTTTTCTATATAGAGCGTCATGTCATCTGCAAATAATGACAGTTTGACTTCTTCATTTCCTATTTGGTTGCCTTTTATATCTTTCTCTTGCCTAAATGCACTTGCTAGGACCTCCAATGTTATATTGAATAACAGTGGCAATAGTGGAAGCCTTGCATTGTTTCTAATTTTAGAGGCAAGGATTTTAGTTTTTCATCAATAAGTATCATGGTGGCTGAGGGTTTGTCACATATAGTCTTTATTATGTTCAGGTACTTTCCTTTCATACCGATTTTGTTAAGTGTTTTGATCATAAATGGATACTGTATCTTGTCATAGGTTTTTTCTGCATCTATTGATGTGGTCATTTGATTCTTATTTTTAATTTATTTATGTAATGTACCACATTAATTGATTTGCATAAGTTGAACTATCCCTGTGCCTCTAGGATGCAGCCCACTTGATCATGGTGTATAATCTTTTTAATATGTTGCAGCATTCAGTTCACTAGTATCTTATTTAGGATTTTTGCATTTGTGTTCATGAGAGATATTGGTCTGTAGTTTTCTTTTTCTGTGTTATTCTTACCAGGTTTTGGTATCAGAGTAGTACTGGCCTTATAAAATGTGTTGGGAAGTATTGTCTCTTCTATTTTTTGGAATAGTTTGAGGAGAATAGGTATTAAATCTTTGAATGTTTGGTAGAATTCACTGGTGAAGGCATATGGTCCTGGACTATTACTTTTTGGTAGGTTTTTGATGATTGTTTCAATTTTCATACTGCTGATTGGTCTATTTAGATTTTCCAGATCTTTGTGATTCAGTCTAGGAAGATTCTATTTTTCTAAGTACTGGTCCATTTTTTTCTAGGTTTTAAATTTGGTGTTATATACTTTTTCATAGTATTCTTGAATGATCCTTTGTTTCTATGATGTCAGTTGTAATTTCCTCTTTTTCATACCTGATTTTATTTATGTTCTTTCTCTTTTTTCTTTAGTGAGTCTAGTCAGGGGTTTACCAATGTTATTAACTTTCTCAAAGCACCAGTTCTTTGTTGTATTTATTTCTTTCTATTGTTTTTCTGTATTCAATTTTATTTATTTCTGCTCTAACTTTGATTATTTCTTTCCTTCTGCTAACTTTAAGCCTCATTTGTTCTTCTTTCTAGTTTTTTAAGATGAAGTATTAGGTTGTTTATTTGAACTCGTTCTTGTCTTTGGAGTTAGGCCTGTAATGATATGAACTTTACTCTTAGGACTGCTTTTGCTATGTCCCAAAATTTTTGATATGCTGTACTGTCATTACCATTCATATATACATATCTCTTGATCTCTCTTTTTATTTCTTCCCTGACCATTATTCCTCAGTAGTACGTTGTTTAATCTCCATGTATTTGTGGTTCTTCCCGGTTTCTTTTTGCAGTTTATCTCCATAGGTTTCAGAGCATTATGATCAGAGAATATGATTGGTATGATTTCAACCCATTTCTGTGTCCCAGTATGTGGTCAATCCTTGAGAATGTTCCATGTGCATTAGAGAAGAATGTATATAAGCACCTGTTTTGAGATGGAAAACTCTATAAATGTCAATTATGTACAGTTGGTCTAAGGTGTCATTTAAGGATGTTATTTATTGAAAAATCTTATTGATTTTCTGTTTGGCTGATCTGTTCATATCCGACAGTTGGGTATTTGGTCCCCTACTATAATAGTGTTTTAGTCTGTTTCTCCCTTTAGTTCTGTTAGTAATTGCTTTACATATTTCAAGTCACCCTGATTGGAAGCACTGATATTAATAAGTGTTATGTCTTCCTGGTGCATGATTCTCTTCATCAATATGAAGCATTCTTCACTATTTTTCTTTACTTTTTTTATTTTGAAGTCTATTTCGTCTGATATTGGTACCACTACTGCTTTTTCTCTGAATGTCTTTTGCTCAAAATATCATTTTTCACCCATCTGCTTGGAGTCTATATTTTCTTTGGAACTGAGATATGTTTCCTGAAGGCAGCATATGGTTGGGTTCTGTTTGTTGATCCATTCTGCAACTCTGTGCCTTTTTATTGGTAAGTTTAGTACATTTACATTTAGGGTGATTATTGAAATATGAAGTCTTCTTATAGCCATTTTATCTCTTGCTTTCTGGTAGCTCAGTGTTTCCATTGCTTCCTTGTCCTTGTGTTTCTATTTTCTTTATTTTGGTTGGCTTTTGCAGGTTTTACCTCTGGTTCTTCTTGTTTTATGTTATATACTTCGGTTCTGAATCTTTGGTGTATGGTTACCATTATGAATGTGAAAAGCATAGTTACACACACACACACACACACACACACACACACACACACACACACACACATGAGGCATCCATTTTCTTCCGCATGTGCCTTATCTCCTTTCCCCTTTGTGAATTGGGATCTTTGAATCCTCCCTTTTCAGTCATTGTTATCTCAATTTGTTCCTATGTATGCTGAATGTTCACTACTATCCTGCTATATCAATTCTCTTTTTATTATTTAAGCTTATAATGCCCTGTTCTTAGTAAGGGCTTCACTATTCTGCTTCTATTGCCTGATAATCACTTTACTTTTTAAATGTATTTCTTTGTTTTGTTTTGTTATTTTGTTTTAGGTGAGCTGACCCCTTTCAGTATTTCCTGTAGTGCAGGCCTTCTAGTGGAGAATTTCCTCAATTTTTGTATGTCTGGAAAGGTCTTTATTTCTTTTTCATATCTAAAGGAGAGCTTAGCTGGATACAGAGCTAGGCTGGTAGTTCCTTTCACTTAATAGTTTAAATATTTGATTCTGTTCCTTTCTGACTTGTCATGTTTGCACTGAGATGTCTGGTGATAATCTAACTTGTTTTCCTTTATATGTTACCATCTTCTTTTCTCTGGCTGCCCTGAAAATTCTGTCTTTGTCATTGAGTTTTGATAACTTTAATACAATGTTTCTTGGTGAAGGCCTTTTTAGGTTGAGATAGTTGGGTGTTCTGTTGACTTTTTAAATTCCAAGCTCGAGTTCATTTCTTAGATTTGGGAAATGCTAAGAATTTGGCCACTATTTGTCTGAAAATGCTTACTAATCTCTGATCCTTTCCCTCGCCTTTGGTAATGCCCACTGCTTTTATGTTTCCTCTCCTGATAGTATCAGCTAGTTCTTGTATTTCTCTTCCATTATTTTTCATTCTTCGGTTTCTCTCTTCTTCCTTCTGATTTATTTCTAGATTTCTGTCTTCAATATCACTGATCCTTTCCTCCATTTGGTTGACTCTATTTCCTAAGCTTGCTATT
Source organism: Cynopterus sphinx (assembly GCA_030015415.1). Taxonomy (NCBI): domain Eukaryota; kingdom Metazoa; phylum Chordata; class Mammalia; order Chiroptera; family Pteropodidae; genus Cynopterus; species Cynopterus sphinx. The sequence goes on along the minus strand of CM057390.1, from coordinate 32,838,824 downwards.
TCATTTTTCAACTCTTGCAGTGTGTTATTCATCTCCAGAATTCTATTTGGTTCCTTTTGAGGGTTTTAATCTCCTTGCTCTGTTCATTTAGTTATTTTTTCAAATCCTGAAATTGTTTATTTGAATTGTTTTGCATCTCATTGAGTTTTTTCAGCAGTACCATCCAGAATTCTGTGTCATTTAAGTTGCGTATTTCTATGTCTGTAAGCTTATTTTCTCAAGATGTTTCTCTTTCTTTCTGAGATGGCTTGTCACTTTGGTTGTTCATGGTGTTTAATGGACTATTTATTTACCTGGGCATTAATGGAAGAGTATTTTACTGTTTTTCCAGAAAGATTTATTATATAAAGGTCTCTCTTTAGCCTGCTGCAAAGAAGGCACTTTTCTTTTGGTTGCCAGTATGTGACATCTAAGCCTTTTGGATCCTTGCTTTATATAAAGTCTAAATATGTTTTTTATTTTCTTGTAGATATTTAGTCACACTTGCTACCCTTGTTTTCAGTCCCTGTCAGTGTTAGCAACAGTTTCCATAGCGTTTGTGCAGATTCCCCTGAGGCTCCGTGGTGATTGTCTTGGAGGATAAATATGGAGGAGGGGTCCTCTGGGTTTGCTGTTGTGTGCTGCAGTTCAGCCTTGGTTTTTGAAGTGGGGCCGGTTAAAATCAACTGTTGTTTCTTTGTGGTCCTGTCCTGCTTTTCTGCTCTTTCCTAATGACTGAGCACTGCTGCCTTCAGCTAGAAGTTCTGGAACTTCCAGGCAGGCTGATCAGGGAAGTTGCCGCACCTTCACCCCTCCCCTTCCTCCTGCAAGGCGCTCCAGTGGCTGCTAGAGATAGCTTCTTTATTTCTCTGAGTCCACCGCCTGACACCTGGGATTCTGTCCTGTGGTAGCTCTTATGTGCAAATCCCATGCTCAGACATGCTGGTGTGCAGTTTGGATGTTTTTGTTGAGTTTTAGACATTCAGCTTATTGTTGTTTCAGGCAGAGAGATGTGAAGACGTCTCTCTTTCTGCATGTTTCCTCGCTGTTTCACAGATGTTTTTAAGTTGACATTTAAAATTTATCATGACGTTACAAACAAACTCTTCTTATCAGCTGGGAATTCTACAATACTCCATTTTCTTCTTTAACTGTGTTTCTATCCACTTCCCCAACATAATTTTATTTTAATGTAATTTTTGGTCTAAAAGTTTTTTATTGATCAACTTGTCATATATCTTTGCAACAAAATATGTATATAAATTGAAGATTGTTCTTAAAGTTTTCTGAGACTATATCTTTAAAAGTCTCTTCTGAGTAATTATTAGTTACTAGTAGTAGCAGTACTTAACTGATTAGGATGGGTGAGAGGGAATATGTTTTATTTATAAAGTGTGAGAAGAGTGGCTGGGGAAAAGAAAAAAAGAGTTCAGAATACAAATTAAGTTGAGAATCTAAAAATTAATTTTCTTAAAGCTGTCCAAGCCTAAATAGCCCCTTGAAAAATTTTCATGTACCCCTTTTTAAAGGATATTGATTTTAAAACAACTGTTGTTTGCAAACTTAGTCATAGAACACTCAATTCATTCAGTATTTAGAATGTGGTGATTCACCTCTCTTCTAAGTTTACTGAAATCACTTCTCTCCTTTTAGAAGAGCTCTCACTTTTAGCACAAAGATGTCCTGAGGCAAAGATGCCCTAAAGCCCACAGGCAGCATTCTCATTTTCCCCCCACAGATTCTCTTACCTAAATGACTGCAGATGGTGAACTCGGCCTTGGGGCAAGTCTTCTGGGGAAGTTGGCAGATTAATTGAGAGTCAGGATGTTTCCATGACAACAAAACAAATGGTATATTTTATACAGCTGAAAGAATTTCAACCTGTCCAATAATTATTTTATAGGAATAAAGACTGAAGCCAGAGGGATGAGTGATTGATATTCCCCAAATTTCACAGTTAGTAAGTGGCAGAACTGGGGCTGGAAGTCAAGTTTCTGGATTCCTAAAACCAAGGCTATCCCTGGACAAATGAAGCATGGTTAGCATTATATAGGTAAATAGTTGATTGACCACATTTTTTTCACTTTTTGCCTAGCTACTCAGTGTCTTTTAGACACAGTTCTGATTACTTCATCTAGGAAGCCAGATGGTCATGTACCTTCTGGGATTTTCACAGTTAGAGATGACTGGGAGGTTTATTTTACTATGACTTTCCCAAGAGTAACTTTTTCAGAATCTTTTTCATCTGTCAAGTGGCCTCAGGAGCCCAGGATTACTACTGTACTTGGCTGGACAGGAGTCTAAAACCAAAGGGCTTCTAATTTGAAACTGCAGGTACTTCAAAATCAATTTGTTTAAAACATTGAGCAAAGTTGGCTTCATCTCTGGGACTTTTCTTATTTAATTTAGACTTGACTGCTCATTCTGTACTTGGTACCTGCTGGGAATTCCAGAGGATTAGAGCAGGCCAACCATGACAAACTCCTAATTAAAGACCTCAGTCAGCTGCACTTGACTCAGATGTGAGACATACTTCTACCATTATGGGAGAGGCCAACATAAATACCTATTCTGTGTGAGACTCCAAAGGTGAGAAGTATAGTACCACAGCCTTTTGGCCTCTTGCATGGACATCATCACCGCCATACTCCTCAGTCTGAAATGATCTTGAGATGTATTTGAAGAAGTCAGCATAATGACACATTTAAACTTAGTCTCTGTGGGGGTGCTGATGAATCAAGTCTACAGCACTAGAGAAAAGCAAAGAAATTAACTATAGGAAAAGAGCAAGAACGAAGAGCTTATTGATGCAATTAGTATCTCCTAAATCTATTGAGTAATTCTCTTCATTTTACAAATGCTTTTAATAAATGCTTTAAAAAATAAATTCAAATAAATTTGAAGAAACTAAAAATCCAGATGGATGTGAAACTTCATTATCTAGAGTCTAAAATTACTAGTATGAGTAGGGATTTTAGAAATCACCTCTACAATGGAGACATTACCTATACCATAAAGCAGTGGTCTCAACATTTTTGGCACATAGGGTGCTCCTATGAGAATCTAATGCCTGATAATTTGAGGTGGAACTGAGGTGGTGATGCTAGTGCTGGGGAGCAGCTGCAAGTATAGATGAAGCTTTGCTTGCTTGCCCACCACTCACCTCCTGCTTTGTGGCCTGGTTCCTAACAGGCCACAGACCGATACCAGTCCATGGCCTGGGCTTTGGGGACCCCTGCCATAAAGTACTGTGGTGAAAACATAATGTTATAATAAATGTAAAACCCTTAGGCATGGCTTATAGATACTATGATCATTCTCTGAATTCAGTTCTATCATTTTATAAATGAAAGATCTGAGGCCTCGACAGATTGACTTATCTGTGGCCAGAAAATTTCCTGTGAACAGATGCAATTGCTGGAGACTGACACTCAATATAATATCCTTTCTGTTTCACATATTTACAATCCCAGCAAGTTTAAATCAACACATTTGGCTCAGCCTTTCAAACTCTAGGAAATGCTGGGAAATATGAAATTTTTCTTAAAGAAAAGACTTCTGGTTCATGTCTGTCACTAAAAATTGCTTGAGGTTGCCATATGGGTCATATGGAAGCTTTGGTTTGCACCAAAGCCTTCTGCCTTGTGTGGGTTAGGGAGCTGCTTTCATGCCAACAGGAGGCCTGATCGGAGAGGCGCTGTCTCAGAGGTATGACAAACACACATCAGGGTCTGAAAGGAGAATTAGGAAGAAGGTGGAAAGACATAATATAAGACAGGTGATGCTTTTAACAAAGGAAGCTATGGAGCCTTCTGTCTTTTACCCCAAATTTCGAGAAACCTCACCTTCAATAGATATTAATTCTGGCCTGTCTCAGAACTATTGAAGCCTGTTTTATATCAGAATTTAGAACTGACTGAGGGAAGAATGTTAACAAAGCATGGAGATGACTGGCTAAGTCCATCCTGCTGGAATTCCCACCAGGGACCCTATAATTGACATAAGCAGAGATAGATCACTCAATTCATGCACTATATTACAAACTTTCATAATAAAACATAGACCCAATAACTTTTATTTATCTTAAAACAGTCACTAAATACACTGGTTAAATAAATGTGTTTTTTTTTTCCCTAAATGTAATTAGAATACTTTGTTACTAATATATTCTTTATATTCATCCTCTTAAAATTGGCCTTTCTCCCTATTAATTGAATTTGGCTATTTTCACAGCTTTAGATCCTTTCTATTCTATTTTATATTTAGCTGCAATTAAAAAAATTTTTTTTAATGAGAGGAGGTGAGGGATGGGTGAAAAAGGTGAAAGGGAATATAGTTGACAATATTGTAATAAGTTTGTATGGTGACAGATGATTATTAGAATAAATGGGGTGATCACATTCTAAGGTATAAAAATGTCAAGTTACTATGCTGTACTCCTAAAAATAGTATAATTATATAACATTGTATATAAAATATACTTAAATTTTAAAAAATTTCTTCATTTCTTTATACTAGTTATTTATTATTTTTCACTTTGTTTTTCCCATAGTCCTAGATTTAAAGAAGATACATTTAGTTGGGGGTAGGAGAAGAAAAGCTGAAGCATGTACTTGCTCAGCCATACTTACCTAATCATGGATATCAATGCTATACAACATTCCATTCTCTCAATATATGATAGATGACAGACAAATAGATGATAGATGACAGATAGATACATGAATAATAGATACCTATATATGTATATGAAAGTCTATATGCATTTAAAAGCTGTTATGTATTAGCTTTTTAAAAAGATAGATAAAATTGTATGTATTTCTCATTTTGCATTTTGTTTTTTTGTTTTCTAGACTTCAGCTGAGGTCTCTCCACCTCTCTTGAATTAGGCAAAATTACCAGGAATGTCCCAAGTCCATTATCTATGGATTTTCATAGATATATCTCTGCAATATATCTCTGCACTTCTGGAGAGAGAGCAGAGTGGAGTTTGAGTTCTTAAGCTTTCTGCTTCCTGGGCGGCTTCCTGCTTGCAATTTTGTTTCCATTTATACCCCAGGAAACTGTCCATTCTGTGGATTAAACAGACAAAACCAACAAACAACACACACACACACACACACACACACACACACACACACACACACACACACACAATAAAGGTAAGCAGGGAAGACATTTCTGAAGATTTTGAAGGGCAAGGAGAAAGGGTACTAAATGAAGATAATAATACAGAAAAACAACCCTGAGTGGAAGAGTGGACCTCACCATTCTCAGGTTGTGCTTTAGCCCCAACATCCCCAGAAAATTTCACTGGCCTTTCACCCTAGTATATATCCTTATTGCCTTCTTTTCTTCTTGGCTCCTCTCCTTCCTTTTAAGAGCAAAGCTACAAATTCCCCTTATTTCATACAGAGCATCTTCTTATTCTGGCATGTTAGTGATTAATCCAAGGAGCTTCATAAAAGCCTTTGTCCTTCTGAAACAAGGACAATTCTGTACTCAAGGGGAATTCTGGTGTTGCCCCTGTGAAAGTAGCTTTGTTACAACTAATGTTATTTTTATATCATATTTTATATTTATATCACGCTCAGCCCACATATTTCATATAGCTTTATATAAAAAATTATACACTATATGTATACAGACTAGCAGAAGTGATTTATATTACAAGTTCACTGGGGCTCATGGTTCTTCCTCTGATAATCTGGCGATATTCTTGAAGGACTCTTCATCTTCTCTCAATGAACTGCCACAGGGGTAGACACTGGGGATGTCTGGCAAGTGGGAAGTGGCAGAATTCAGGCTTCTTGAACTAGAAATGAAGACTTTCATCAAGTGTCAAGAACAGAACCAAATGGTGAGTCTGAGTCAGTAGTCCTTATAGCATTCCCAGGGCCATGCTGGAGAAACCAAGATTAGTAGATAATGGCAAAGACTGGAAATAGAATGAAAAACAAAAAAGCATGCACGTGTGTGCATGTGTGTGTGTGTGTGTGTGTGTTGAAGTTGGAAGTGAGAGACTAAGCCAAGCGTTAAAGGCTAGACAGTTAAAACGGAAGGATGTTGGAACATCAACAATTTGCCTTTTTTTGATACTCTTGGCAAATGAGTATTGGTCCAGCTTCAGGGGGATGCACAGATACTCTTGGGCACCCTTTGTCCTTAGAAAGACACTGCTTCCTTTCCGTTTACTGTCATCAGGACTCACTGGCATTCTGTTCTTTTCTCAGCAACAGTCACACCTTTGTGATCACTGTCACTGTAGGTGGTACTAAGTGATTGGATTCTCCCAGAGATTTTCCTAGGGAAGAAGTTGTATTTTAAATCCATTGGGGAAAAAATCCTCTGATTTGAAGGTTAACTGCAAAGGCAGTTTTATACTAGTAAGTATGTTTTGTTATGTAGGATAATTCACTACTACAGAATTTACAAATCATAGAACTCATTTATTGGCTTCAACCTGAACCCTCATATTAAGGCATTTATTAAAAGATTCTCTTAACATTGTATTTTAGTTAAGGAATTTTTACATGGTTTTTAAAAATTACTTATGTTTTTCTGACTATGAAGATAATATATATTTATGTACATATGAGAGTACAAAAATAGATAATTTAAGGGTTGAAATTTCTTTATTATCTTACACCTATAATCCTACTCTTAGAAATAACTCTAAATAGTTAAGCAAATAGATATGTATGCATATATATATTTATGTTTATGCTTATAATTTAATCTGTTTCTGTGACATGAATTTTTTATTGAGATATAATTGACATAACATTATATAAGCTTCAGGTATACAATCTAATGATTTGATATTTGTATATGTATATAAAATGATCAGCACAATAAATCTAGTAAACATCCCTCGCCATACATAGTTAAAAAATATTTTTTTATCATGAGAACTATTAAGATTCTGTGAAAGATACTGTAAAATACAATATTATTATCTACAGTAATTATGTATTTTACATCCTTATACTTATTCATTATATAACTGAAAATTTGTACCTTTTGACTTCCTTCACCATTTCATCCTCCCTTTCTCCCTGCACCCCATCTCAGGCAATGACCAATCTATTCTCTATTTCTATGAGCTCTGTTTTTTATTTTGTTTGGGTTTTTTGAAGGATTTTTTTTATTCCACATATAAGATCATATGATATTTATCTTCTGTCAGATTTATTTCATTTAGCATAATGACTTCATGTTGTCCCTCCATATTGCAAAAGGCAAGATTTCATTCCTTTTTATAGTTGAATAATATTCCATTGTGTGTGTGTATATGTGCATGTGTATACCACATTTTTTTTTTTTTACATTTTTTACCTATTCATTCATCGAAGACATTTCAGTTGTTTCTATGTCTTGGCTATTGTAAATACAGTTACAATGAACATGAGGGTGCATATATCTTTTTGACTTAGTGTTTTTGTTTCTAGATAAATACTCAGAAATAAAATTGCTGGATCATTATTTTTTATTTTTTTAAGGAACTTCCACACTGTTTTTAATAGTAGCTGCACCAGTTTACAATCCCACCAACGGTATATAGGAATTACCTTTTCTCCACATCCTCACCAACACTCATTATCTCTTATCATTTTTATAATAGCTATTCTAACAGGTGTGAAGTGATATGTCATTGTGATTTTGATTTACATTTCCTTGATGATTAGTGATGTTGAGCATCTTTTCATGTGCATCTTGTTGGCCATCTGTATATCTTCTTTGGGAAAATGTTTATTCAGATCCTTTGCCCATTTTAAAATTGAATTATTTGGTATTTTTTTCTATTGAGTTGTATAAGTTCTTCATATATTTCAGATATTAACTTCTTATCAGATATATGATTTGCAAATATTTTCTCCTATTCAGTAGGCTGTCTTTTTATTTTGTTAATGGTCTCCTTTGCTGTGCTGAAACTTCGTAGTTGGATGTAGTCCCACTTGTTTATTTTTGCTCTTGTTTCCTTTGTTTTTGGTATCAGGTTAAAAAAAATCATTGCCAGATAGTTGTTCAGTTCCATTCTTTTGCATGTGGCTGTCCAGTTTTCCTAACATCATTTATTGAAGAGACTGTTCTTTCTCCAGTGTATATTCTTAGCTCCTTTGTTATAAATTAATTGATCATATATATGTGGGTTTATTTCTGAGCTCTTGAGTTCTGTTTCTTTTTGTGCCAGTACCATGCGATTTTGATTACTATAGCTTAGTAGTATAGTTTAGATCAGGAAACTTGGTGCCTCCAGCTTTGTTGCTCTTGCTCAAGATTATTTCAGCTATTCAGGGTCTTGTGTTTCTATACAAATTTAGGGTTGTTTGTTCTATTTCTGTGAGAAATGCCTTTGGAATTGCAATAGGAGTTGCACTGAATCTATAAAATGCTTCTAATAATAATATGGAGATTTAAAATAATATTAAATCTCTGTATTCATGAGCATAGAATGCTTTTCCATTTATTTATGTACTTTTCAGTTTCTTTCATTAATGAATTATGGTGTTCAGGATGCAGATCTTTTACCTTCTTGGTTTTATTTCTTTAGGTAATTTATTATTTTTTATGCAATTATAAATAGAATTGTTTTCTTAATGTCTCTTTCTGGTAGTTTGGTATAAAAACACAACAGATTTTTGTACATTGATTTTGTATCATGCAACTTTATTGAATTTATTTATTAGTCATAACAATTTTGGTGGACTGTTTGGAATGCATCCAAATTAAATCAGGAAGAAATAAAGACCAGAGATAGAAGGGGAAGATCAGGAAGTGGTAGATATTTCACTGAGGTCAAAGGGCATTTGCCACTAGGGGTATGTGATCAAGTGAGCAGAAGTAAAAGATGGTTTCCCATAGCGGGATATTTGTCTTCACAATTTTGAAGGTGGTATTTCTGCCAATAGCATGGTCCAGAGGAGGTTGGTGTGAAACAAAAGAAAGATCAGTGAAGAGAAGACCAGAAAGGCCAGAGTGTTGGCTCAGTGGTTCACAGGGATGTTTAGGTCACAGAATGAGGACAAGAGGGAAGTGGGAAAGATGGTGAGCAAAGTCTAAAGACTGAGGAACTTCTATGAATGAGAGCACCAGATGAGAGGTAGTGATTGGTATTACCAGGTGGAGGAAGCATCAAAGGAGCAGATGGAATCGAAAAGAGGGCTATCCCTTTTTCATGAGGTTGCCAAGTATATTTTTCTCATGTTTGTTTTTTTTACTTTTGTAATTCATTATAATATTTTAAAATATGGACATTGTGAGGATGCAATGAGTGGGCCAGAAGTTAGATATGTGAAGGAATATGGCTAAATATGAATCTGTGTAGGATGGGAAGAACCTAGGTGCCAGGTTTTGTTGTTTTCAGTGTATTCTATAGACAAGAAAGAGTTTATTAAAGATTTTTGAGCAAAGCAGTGGCATTATCATAATTATGACTTATGACTCTTCATCCAAACATTGGAGGTGAACTTTGACAGAAATTTCAGGATGTGGGTGGAAGTCAGAATGCAATGGTGGTAGGAAAGAATGGGTGTTGCGAGGACAGGGTAGGTTGGCTATTCTGTCAAGGAATTTGATGGCAATGGGAAGGAGATAGAGGCTACCAGAGTGAAAGTTCTTTTAGGAATAGTTTAATTTTTTAAGCAAGTGGACTCCTTTTTCAAAAACTTTTTTCTCTTGACTGAATCAATCTATTTTCCTAGTTTTCTTCATATCTCACTAGCCATGCCTTAGTTTTCAGAAAACATTGAAAGCTGAAAGAGACAATTGGAGGATTAGGGTGGTATGGTAAGTTTTCACAAATCTGACTTCATGGGTTACAATCTAGCCTTTAGATAATTCCCAGACAAAATAGAACCAAAGACATGAAAAAGACATAGAAGATGAAGTGACTTTTTACATTCCCACACTTGATGCTTTCTTTTCTCCAGTACCCCTGCTCTGAAAAATTATCTTTAATATAACATACATCGAGTCAGATTCTTAGAGTGCAACACTACTCAAATATTTGAAAACAAAGTAAAATGAAATAAAATGTTGAATTGAGCATTAAGGGTAGCAGAGTTAGAAAATAAAATTTGTATCCCAAATCTCTTCTCACATTTCTAACAGCAGTCATACTGGAGTCCAAGCCCCCAGGAGCTAATGGTGAAAATGAGAGCCACTCAATTGTTTAGTTTCTGAATGGTGTTTAATGGTACAGCAAATTTGGAAATTATAATTTTTTTCTTTATGGAGTAATAAAACAAACTCTGTTATTGGTAAGTACAAACTAGCTAACATAATTGCAAAAGCAGGACAATATGAGTGACCCAGGGTCTGGGCAACATTTTTAAATAGTATGGATATTATATACACAAGATCTAGCAGTATTATAGGAAGAAACAAAGGAATCAGAATGTTAAATCTCTAAAGCAAGAGGCAGCCACCCACCTTTAAAATTTGCCTTAGAACCAAAGCAGCTCCAAATGAGTGACTTATTACATGAGGTGAGGTGGAAAGTTGATTTTACCAGGTTTAGTTTTGGGGCCTTCAGTCACCTGCTCATATGAGGGGGTGCCAAAACCCCCAAAGAAAGAAGGAAAGTGAAAAACAATTGGACAGAGCCTCCTCTCCAATTAGTGTTTGGAGAAAATGAGAACAAAGAAATCATTCTCTCTCTGTATGTCTCTCTATCTCTCCTTTAGATGTGGGTCATAGAATCTTCAAGTTACCTGTGGAATCTACTTTTTGTGTGTCAACAATAGAAATAATGACAAATACAAACTGTGTAACACAGAGGAGGGAGAGATACCTCCTTTTTTCCTCTCCCATTGCCCTCCTGTCTCCAGCCAGTGCCCTTGTAGCCTAACTCAGTCATATCCCAGCTATCACAGGATTTTACGAAATATAGTCTGCAGGGTTCGGTCCTGTGATATAGAGCAGATGGGGGATGAGGCAGAACGTATGTGCTGACAAATAGGTTCAGGACTGGCACAAAGATGCCTAGAGTCATAATTTAATCTCACTTAGCACCATTTAACTGCTTTTAAGTTTTCAGCAGATTCTTATTCTACCTTTCATTTTCTTCATCCTGGGGCTCATCCTTATTGGTTTTCCTTCTACTTCTGTTTCTTTCAAAAATTTTTGGTTAATAAGAAGCAAAACCTGTGCCTTCTGGCATACAGGCTCATTTTTCAATTTCTGGGCAAAGCCACTTTGTCTGAAATTAAAGAATGGTTAGAGAATGCACAAGAGGCAGAAAGGGTGATTGCCACTTCCATCCAGACAGCCTGTATTTACCTATGAGAAACAACATCAACTCAGGCCAGGCTGACTCAGGAGATAAACCACGACAAGGTTAAGAAGGAAGAGAGTTAAACAGAGGAGACTATCAAAACTGTGAATAAATGAGACTCGTCTTCTCATTGTCCTTTCCTTTTGAGGTATCCAGTGCTTCTCTGTTCTCATCTCACTCCCTGCAACCCCTCTCCCAATAGAAGTCCAAGGGTAAACTCAAACAGGGGTGCAAATGCACACAACCAAAATATCTGCTTTGAGATGAGACCATGAGCCATTCATGCCTAGCTATGACTTTTTAGCTTGGTATTCTTCTCCCAGGGGTACTTGCATTTCAAGTCTCATTTCAAGTTGTAAAACAAAATGTCTTATACACTATTTTAAAAAAGACTAGGTATAGGAAGTCTATTTCATCCCTTAAAGCCTATCAGATGCTTATCTACAGGAAGGTACTAGCATGAAAGAAGTTCAGCTGAGAAGATAAGACAGAGTGAGAGGGAGGCTTATGCTAATATTATGGGAATGGGAGTCAGGTAATAAGAAAAATCATTCTGGTGCCTGTGAACTAAGCACCTAACTCTCTCTGGCCATTTGGGTTCTAATTTGGAGATCTAAAGTCTGAAAATATAGATGGAGTAGGATTTCTGTGTCAGATAAGAAAATTAGGTCAGTAAAGCCCTTGGTGAGACGTAGATGAGGTTAGAGAGGTAAGCGACTAGAGATGATGCCACTTAGTGTGCCCAGTGAGTGGAGTGGATCCTGTAGAACCAGAACAGGCTTGGGAGCCAAGGAAGACAGAGGGGAAAGAAATGAAGGAGTTAAGTGATAAGGTTAAATAAAAAATAGAAGGGAAAAGCATGGTCTCATCCAAAAAGAACACACTTACATTTTGATGTCATGTAATATGCTTCCTGCTTCCCCAAGAAGAATTCCCTACCTCCGTCAACTATGCTACATATTACCAGGCAGGACTAAATCTCTAAGCCCTGGTAGGAATAGCTCTCAGAAAAACGTCTGTAAGGATTTGCTGGCTTTCTTAAACAGAAGGGCCCACTCAGCTCTTCCAGCAGCTTGTGCAGCAAAGTTGCTGACAGGCTCTGCAAGTAAATGCAAGAAGTTTCTCCATCTATTAAAAATGGGCTCGATTATTCCAGACTTTGGCTGCAGGATAACCAATGAGGGTAACAGAAGTTCAAGTGAGGAGTGAGGAGCTTGAGTGATGAAGCCCTTAAATGGGAGCCTGCCCTAGAGAGAAGTCCATGAAGCACCAGGGACTTGCCCCACTTTTGTCTTTCTCCAAAGGTAAGGGGTTTGGGAAATTCTTTCTGCAGGAAGTGGCTGTAGGGATGGAGAATCAAGTGAGGCCAACCTTGCTGCTTGGGTCACAGTGGGATCAAAAATAAATTCTACTCAAGTGATGAAATAAACCAATCATATTCAGTCTTGGGAAGTGAGAACATGTGGTGCATTCAGAGAGGGCCAGTCTGTCAGGCCCAGACTCTGCCCCAAACAACCAAGGGGTATGTATCCTTCTGGCTGCTCATCTCAGGTGTGGCAGGCTGAATACTAGAGTTGTACAGATGCCCAGAGGCTTCCATATGCTGTATCCACACAATAAACCTCATCCCTAGATGTGAGCATGAAGCATCATTGCAATTTAAAGTCCACTAATATGATCTTTTTTCAAATTTCCAGTGTGAGGTAGTATTTAGCTACTGTAGCTTCTCAAGATCACCTTCCTCTGTATATGTGCCTAACTTGTTAATAATTATATATCTGCTTCTAAAATGCTTTCTTTTCTTTAACTCCGTAAATATTTTCTTAAATGTAACAACTATGAGGAACTGGAGCAAAAACTCTGTGGAACACTTTAGATCATTCTCTCCAATATCTATGGTACCTTTTAGAGAACCATCATCTTGTTGATATGGAACCCTAAACCAGTAAATGACTGGCCCAGCCTACTCTATCTTGAGTGAGAGCCCACTAAGCAAGTTTTTCTTGTAGCTTTACATCATCCTCCCCCATGGTGGTGAGCAAGCAGGTGTGACATTCAGAAAGCCTACATATTTGTAGTCTTGACCTAAGTTTGCCTTAATATGACTTAACCACTCATGCTTTGGAAAAAACACATTCCTGGTGAAAAAGCTAGAGATGGAAGCTACAGTGATTTACTCTGAGAATTTGCCTGATGTGATCTGTGTTGCTAGATTATATGCTGGTGGATCCTAGAAGCTAAACTCCATGCTGCCTCCTATTTCCATCAGTGAGGGAAACATAAAAATTTGGCTATATTTATAAAGCATACAAGTCACATTTTAGGTAATAATTCTAGGACATATGAATAGAAGACTAGTAATAGTAAAGAAATGCCAATTAAGCATAAACAATAGATTATAGAAGTGGCCATAGAATGGGCTCCTGATGGTCACTCCATCCATTTGCCTCTTTTCACCTATCCTGAGATTGAGAGAGAGAGTGAAAATGAGAGATCAGAGAAATCAGAAGTAAACATATTGCTTTTAAATGAAGAATCTACTTTTCTTAAAAATTGTATTGGTTAGACTTTAATGGAAGGATTTATGTTCATATGAATTGTGCAGAAAGGAATTATAATAATAGAGAGGCAGCATAAGACAGTAGGCTGTGATCGTAATTCAGAGAAAAGTCTTCCCAGAAGGAATTAGCATGCACTGCAAACTCTCCCAGTCACAAGAACATACTTCTTCATGCAGTTAATTAATAATCTATTGCTTACCCTTTCATGGATAATCCTAGAGATCTAAACTGCTAAGAATCCATACCTTGCTGGATTTTTAGTTTCTCAACCCAGCACTAGTGACATTTTGAGCTGTATCATTTTTGTGGTGGTGGTGGGACGCTGTCCTGTGCATTGAAAGATGTTTATCAGCATCCTTGTCCCTACCCACGAGATACCACTGGCACCTCTCTCCCAGTTGTGACAATCAAAAGGTTTCCTGACATTGCCAGATGATGAAATTCCTCCACTCCCACATGCTAAGAACCACTGATGTAGAGGAATCTTTCTTCTCCAATGTTTCTCAACAATTAAACTAGCTCTTTGGGGAGCTACAGAGGGACAGAAGACATCACTCCCAATAATGCAGGCTACTGGGAGTGGACAAGTGCTAGCCACACATGTGCCATGAGCTAATGACCCCAGTCTGGGGGGTGAAAGGTCACCATGGCAACAGTCATTATTCCCACTCCTGCCCCAAGCTCCTGGGTTTCACATGTATAACCCCAGTCAACCCCTGAGTGGTTCAGATTCTGCTGAAGCTGTGGGAAAAATTAACTCTGGATTCAAAACATGAAAACAACCCTTTGGCAACAGGCAGTGACGAGAGCAGAAAAGAATAATGACACTGGCTTCCTAGAAGAACGCCTCTTATTTTTGTAGGAAAGAAATCTCTGTGTGCTGAGGCAGAGACATGGGGGAAAATGAAGTCTATATACAAAATGCTCCCCAAACATATGATGTTATTCCAAGAACTCTGAACAGAGTGATATAACATCAAAAACAAAACAAAACAAAACAAAACAAAACAAAACAAACCTCATGGCTATGTACACATAGCTGATTTTTGATCTGCATTAAAAAACAAAATGCTTTGTGGTCAGTAACATCTGAATGCTGTTGGGTGAGGTAACCCTGGGGTTGCCATGGAAATGCATTTTCCAGCAGTGCCTGCATCATGACACTTCACTGAGTTGCTTCTCATCTGCAGCTGAAAGCCTGGATAATGAGAAACGAGAGACACACAACCCAATAGAGAACAAAGCTAAGGCAACAGGGAAACTCCTCAAGCCCTTTCCATCTTGAGACCTCAAAGTCCAATTTGTGCATAACGAGACTGTTTTGGGGAGAGAAGTGGTTTCTGAGCATGCAGTGAAGTCAAGACAGAGGATGTGTAGATTTGAATATGCATGAAAACTGGGCATGCGAGACTCCACCCACCATTGGTCAAGTCCAAAAGGCATCTGCTTTGAACACTGTTCCTTTGAAGTGGAAGCTGGTCCCTGATGCCAGCATTCTAGATTCCCAAAAGAGGAGATATTTCTGTTGCCACAAATAGACTAGAACTGCTTTTGAGAAGAATATTTGGCTGCATTAGTGGACTGTGAATTCTGCTAGAGTAAGATTCATAAGCAGTAAGGTCATGATTTGTAACTTATAAATAGCATGCAAATTTTGATAGGATTCAGCATGGGTGTTTTTCACAAGGAGCAGTGTTTAAGGTGACCTGGGACAGGTACCTACACATTTTTAGATTTCCCTGTGGTTTTCTCTCTGAGGATGAACTCATATACTGGAGAGCCAGGATCAGTCTCTGACAAGTGATGACTCATGCTTAATATTATCTGTTTCCAATAAGCCAAGTCTGTCAGTGGGCTGACTACAAAGTTATAAAAGTTGATCCCATAAAAAAGAAACATGAATGGCTGACACATCATGTTGTATCTGTATTCTTCTCTGTTTTAGTAGCTGGACTGGCTCTTGTTTACAGCAAAAAAGGTAACACAGCAAAAAAGCAGAACAATCAGAATTTGATATAATGGGTATTTTAACCCCACCCCACCCCTTCCATGAGACTCTGGAGGGCTCCTGGGATGATCTCAGAAAGCAGCACGTACAAGGACTTCTGTGATGGTTGTTTATTTAAGAGGTAATCCCGGGGTCAGCAAAGTGGGTCAGGCAGAACAGGAGAAAATGGAAAGTCAAGAAAAGACTATATAAGCAAGGTCACCACTGTGGGCACCTAAGACCCATCTAGGAGTTTCTGAAGAATGTATCCTGTGGATTGTCAGGAGAAGCATTTATCCCTCAGCTCCAGTCCCTCCAGTTGCTTCTGTAAGCATGAATTCCTCTGCACTCCCAGATCATGCCTGCACATGCATCCACAGTTTCCCTGGCATCATTGTCATGGGAAAAGTCGGGTACTTGAGGGTAAGGTTGGGCTGTTGATGTGAGGTGAAGTGAAGCCCTCATGGGAATGTCTGCCATGGCCAAAAGAAGGTGATCAGGTGTGGGGCCGGCACCCAAGTTTTCCTGTATGATCTAACTGTTTTGCCCTCATTGATGCTGCTTCCTTGCTCTTCTCTACATAGAAGCTACAGTTATTATGTTTTCAAAATGTAAAATGGATCTGTCATATATACCCTCCCAGCTATCAGGACTGAAATCAGTTCTGAGAATGAAGATCTCAATTCAAATATAGCCTTTGCCCTGCTCTGCCCAGTGTTTTTGCCTCTTTTCCCACTCCCCACTTCACTCTCAGCAAATGGGCCACCTGACTTGCTTGCCATTTTATTAGAATTGTTGTGCCTACACCAACCCTGAGACCTCAGCACATGCAATTCCTTTTATCACTAATAAATTCCTATTTCTCCTTCACTTCTCAGCTCAAGCATAACTTTCACAGAGAAGCCTTTTTAACCTCAAGTCTAGGATGGGCCAGGGTTCCTTGGCAAGTTTCTTAGAAAACCACACCATTTCCCTTTAGACATAAGGAACTGTGTCAGAATTTGCCTGTGAGGTGGAGAGAGGGTGGGAGATGATAGTTGAAGAACAAGTCTGGGAGAATGACTGACTTCTTACTGGGACCTGTGAAAATTTATACCCTGTTCTTGTGGTACCAACTAAAAATATTAGGTAATTAAAACAAATCAAAGTAATAATACAACCACAAAAAATCCTAATTGATTCAATGATCTTTCTCGTTGCTGTTTGTCTAGACGTCATCCAACAAAACCTCCACCTTCCTCTTCTGATTTCATTTCCTATCAAGCTGTGTCTTGCTTTCATGGGACTTGTCTTTTTCTCTTTCTGATACAAAATAGGTTGGGAGATCTTCTCCTCCTGGTTTTTTGAGTTTATGTGTTGCCCTTTATTCAAGATTTGAGAGAAGCTGGCTGGCTGAGAGCCTGAAATGCAGTGTAGGGGTTGCTATCTGAGGATAAAACTTACGGGACCCTCTCAAAGAAGCAGATGTAGATGTTTCAGTCACCTGATTTGAACAGATCACAAAACTTAGGCAATAAATTTGCCTTTTAAACTCTCTGGCAACTGAGACCAAAAAATAAAAGGGGGAGAGGAGGTCAATGACTTGAAAAAATTACATCCAGGAATCTGAGTTTCATAGGTTAAGGAAGAGCTGCCAGTTTTTAACCTTTCTCTCAAAAGATTCAGTCAGCCTTCTCTAATCAAAATCCCTTTCCCTACTTTTTAAAAAACAGTTTTATGGAGATAAATTGATAAATAAACTGTGCATATTTAATGTAAACATTTTGATGAGTTTGAACATATGCATACACCCCTAATGTGATAACCACAGTATCAAAGTAATAGATATATTTGTCACTTCCAAAGTTTCCATTTGTCCTTTGGTTTGTTTGATTGTTTTATGTGTACAGTGACTGCAGTGTGAGATCTACTCTCTTAACACATTTTTAAACGTACAATAAAGTATTGTTTACTATAACCTCTGTGCTGTGCAGCTGATCTCTAGAGCTAATTCATCTTGTATAACAAACTTTATGCCAACGGAACCACGACTCTCCATTATCCCATCCCCACAGCTCCAGATAGCCACTGTCCTCTGTTTCTGTGAGTTTGATTATTTTAGATACCTCATGTAAGTGTAATTATGCAGTTTTTGTCTTTCTGTGGCCAGTTTATAACTCTTAGCATAATGTCCTTCAGGTTTAGCCATGCTGTGCCAGATGGCACTCCATGTCCATCAAGAGATGAATGGCTAAAGAAAATGTGTTATATTCATACAATATGATATTTTTCAGTCTTAAATAAAAGGAAATCAGTCTTTTTCTTCTTTATTTATTTGTTTTTAAGCTCTTGCCCCTCAAGATATTTTATTCTTTATTTTATATCTCCACTCTCCTTTGCTTTCTTTCCCTCCTTGTCCTCTCACTCCTTTTTCTAACCACGTCTTCTCTCCATTCTTTTTTCTCCCCATTTCCTTAGACCTCTTGTCTCCCCTCATCTGTCTGCTTGACTCTCTGTCTCTCCACCCTTCTCACGCCCCTTCCACAAGCTTCCCACTCCTTTAGGCTTCACCATCTCAGTGCTTCCAGCAATTTAAAAGACTTGAAAGGAAACAGAAAAGAACTTGGCTGTCACTGAACATTTCTTCCCTTCCCCAGCCCCTTTCCACAAGGGCTTCAGACTATTCTGGTCCCACTTCCACTCCCTCTGGCTGTGAATGAGCCCCTGCCATCCCTAACAAGAACATGTGAACAACTTCCCCTCTGGAAGCTTGAGGAAGAGGAGGCATGGGGTCTATCTGCCTTTCCCACACCACTGTGCTATCACTTCCCAGCTTAGGGCACACCTGAGGCCTAAAGCCAACCCCAACTTCCCTGCCGAGTTTGGATGAATAACGAATCTCCCTCCTGTTCCTGCACACCAGCTTCAGACAGTTGCCCTCCATTAAGAGCACATGACTAATGAAGCCTCTCCCAAGGAAATCCGCCTTGGCCCACATTGTAGGCAGAGAAGTCACTAATGATTACAGTTTAAATGGCTTTGGCAGCAAGGGAGCACAAAAGGACTTCTGAAGAAAGTCATCCCTTAACTGTCAGAAGAGCAAAGCCAGTTGCTAATACTTTACTAGAGTTTATCTCCAAAGGTGGTGGGGAACTGCCTGGGGAGTTGTTTCCATGCACAGATAGACTCAGTCCAGAGGCTTGCGGACTTTATACATCACCCATGGCCAATGTTTCTTTTCTTTTTTTACTCCAGAGAGGAAAAATAAAATGTAAACCTGCCCACTTAGAGATCAATTGTCTCTTGTGCTATTTAATGACATTTGGCCTAAGAGACCTTTGAGCCAGGCCTCACTAGAGATCTCTGCGCAGAGGGACACAGCCCAGGTAGCCCCCCAGGCAGGCATTTTTGCCCATACAGTCAGGGCAAGGAGCACTTGCCAAATCAGCCCAGGGCCAAAAGATATCAGTTGGTGTCCCCAAAGCAACACAGTCTTCCACCAGTCTTTCTTCTTGCTTGAGTCTCTTTAGAATTTGTGTCCAAGAAGAATATCCTGGGACTTTTATAGGTGAGGAGAGCAGGAAGAGGAAATGGGAAAAGGTTGGTTGTGAGGAGGAGGAGAAGGAGGTGATGGATATTTAATGGAGTGATGAGGAATCAAAGTGGGGTGGTGTGCATAGCTGTGGACAGAACTTAACCTCAAAACTTTTGTGTTGGATCTGGAGGGACTCCAGGATGGGAGCCGGGAGTTCAGGAGGGTTGAGCTAAAGATTTTCAATCTGTGGAGGTTTCTCTATCTCTACACCTGATGCCAGCTTGCTTTCTTTCATCTCTTTGTGCATTCACACATCAGAAAACATGAGCACTTGCCATGTGCCAGCTACTGGGACAAAGCAGTACCCGAGAAAGGCATATTTCTTCTCACAGAGCTCCCCATCTCTTCATCTCTCTGAGACACTCTGAGCCAAGTCATTCTACTCCTAGGCTCTAAAGCTGACCCAGAGTTTGAAGGAGGCTGAGACCATGTTGTCAATTGGAGAGCGTGTTTGTCCATAAACATATATACCATATGACAAAGCAGAAGGTGGGGATGGATGCTGCAAGAGAAGGTAGAGCCAAAAACTGCCCTTAAACGGAGATGATCCAGGCAGCTAACAACTTATTAAGCTAGGTCATTTGACAAACCAAGAAATCTAACCTGGAGAAGAGAAGGCCTGAGTGGTCATGGCATGTCACAGCTATTTTCAGAGATCTGAAGGATGTATTAGGGGAAAGAGATAGAGGTATTTACAGTGACTCCTGAGAACACAATTTGCAATGCTGGCTAGAAGGTATAGGAAAATTAATTTTGGCTTAATGTAAGAAAAATTTATCAAAAAACAGAGCTCTTCAGAAATGAATTAGCTGCTTCTTGAGGGAATAAGTTTCCCATCCCTGGAAGTAGACAAGCAGCATCTGCACCATCCTGCTGGTCATGTAGCAGAACTGGTGGCCACATCAGATGGAAGGTGTGCCTCAACGATTTCCAATGCCCCTTCTAATTTAAGCACTTTGAGATTCTGTGAAACATGGAGAAACTTTATTTTAAAAATCACAGGCACTTATTTTTAATTTGAGGATTCCTTTCTTTCTCGTGTAACTTTCTTTGGAGTAGAAAAAAAGTTCCTAAGAGGTTTCCCTGCTGCCTCTGAAAAACCTTCACAGGATACCTTTTCACTTCCATGTTTCATCCTAGAAACTTTGGGCAAACAAGGCCCAATGCTTTACAAACATAAGGAAATTGCACATGCTTCTGAGATCCTGGAAAATACATATTGTCCTTGTTCCGGTTTATTGTTCAATTTTAGAAGGTAGTCTGAGGTCTTAATAAATCCTTATCTCCCTTCCTCAGCTTGAAGAGGCCAGAATTAGATGCCGGTGGGTGAATTGAGACAAGACTGGTACAACATGCCCTCTTGGAAAGGTTCACTGATTAGAAGGGAAGCTACAATTACTCAGGCAGTTTGGGGTTGCCTTTTGGGATCACTAGGGAACAAGCTCAGGCCATGTCTGAAATGGTAGTTCTAACAGCAGGAGGCTGACTCTGCTCTTCTGAAAGTTGCTGAGCTTGTTTATGGCCACTTCGGAACACAGCCTCCCAACCCCTCAGAAGAAGGCAACGTAGGTCTGCTGTCTCGCTGGATTTCATCATGGCCTGTGATCTGATCTTCAACTCTCCTGGGAAGCTTTTTAGAGAAGTGTTTGCCTCCAGGCCTGTGTTTTGGGCCAGATCCTACATGCGGCTGCCTGCCACTTCCTGGAACTGCCCAAAATCAAGCAACTCCTCTTTATTTTTATTTTTATTTTTTTGTGAGGGCAGACATGGCTACTGCAAAGAAAGGTGGGAGAGAATAGCTGGATATATGTGCCCTTTACTCTGGAGCCATTGCTGGAGGTTGCTTCCACTCTGGGCATTACAGGTTTCCTGCCAGTACAGCCTTGCTTTAGTGCAGGCTGGCTTCCCTCCTGGAAGAGACTTGAATTTCCCAGGATGCGTACGAAACCAAGCCAGATTACAGAAAGGAAAGGAAAGGGGGTGTTCTTACTGTCACCTCTGATTTATCAGGCCTCTCTTTCTCATGTTCATTATGCCCCAAGTTGCTAAAACCACTACATTTTTTTTCCCAAGCAGAATTTCCTTGGTCCAGAGCCAAGATGTCATTACAAGCTACTCATAAGGGCACCTGTCTTCACCCCATGCCCTGGTACTCCTGTGCATAGAAGAGAAACGCTGGTTCGTTAGAAAGACTCTCAAAGGCTCTAGAGCCAGAAGTGAACATCAAGACGGACAGAACATCTCTAGCTTCCTGTCTCCAAAATGCAGCTGTTTTTGATGATTCCTCACTTGCCACCCCCCAGGAAGGGGATCCAGCTTTTGGTCCATATCCCATGTTGGCTTATAACAGCCCTTACTAGCGAGCTTAATGCTCCAGAAGGAATCCTGTGCCTCATGAGCCCTCTCTGGCATCAGGCTCATTCTAGCCCTGTTTGACTCAGTCTTTATTAGAGACTAATTAATGCTCAAGCTCTTGATGAAACCCTCT
The DNA here is from genome assembly GCA_030015415.1 of Cynopterus sphinx. Lineage (NCBI taxonomy): Eukaryota > Metazoa > Chordata > Mammalia > Chiroptera > Pteropodidae > Cynopterus > Cynopterus sphinx. The sequence goes on along the minus strand of CM057390.1, from coordinate 32,816,957 downwards.
CTTTGACTTTTGTTGTCTTGCAACAGACCATCCTAGGTGGATTGGGTTCTGGACTAAAAGTCAAGCATCACCTCCAAACCTTTAGGTGAGTGTAGTCAGGAAGTCTCTAAAATGCCAAATGATGTTTGCAAGTAGATGGCCGAGGGTGACCCTGACAGCTAAGCTGGCCAGGCGGGCTCAGGCAGTGCAGCATGTCCCAGTACTCTTCTATTTGACCTGGTTCACATTTGGCTGGGGCTGGAGCATGGGGCGGGAGGCCCACTCAGCTGTGTCCTCTGGCCTCCACACAACATCTTTGTCATGCGACTTGGCAAGGGAATGCTTAATGCTTTCTGTTACTTCAGAGTAGTGGTCAAGGAAGGCAAGAACTGTGGCTGGCCCGTCTGGAACAATAGGTTGAGGTTTATAAGGTAGGATTTCTATATCTGTGGGTATTTAACTCACAGGGAAAGGAGAGGGGGCTGATGATGGTCTAGCTATAGCACTGAAGCTCAAAGACTCAAAAACATATAGAGCTTGAAGAATTCAGCTTGGGCAGGAGATTTGTCCGGGCCAGTCTGGAAAGACTCCTTACGTCGTGGTGATGGTGAATTCTTTGAAGGAAGTGATTACATTGTCTTTATTTGACTTCCCATATATAACCCTGCACAGTAATTATAATGATGGCACATTTGCTATTGCTCTTAGGGACACAATAGGACTTAGTTAAAAGAATTGCTGAAATTCAGATGGAATTCTACTATAGGTGGGCTAAGTCCTTAGTTTTGAGCTTCTTATCTCTAGTGCTTATCTTCACTCTGGTGTTTGTCAACTATTTTACACTCTGGGGAGTTTTTAAATTATTTAAATCATGTAACTAAAATAGCTCAGAAGGAATTAGCATATTCAGTGAGAATTCTTCTACCCTGAGGCAGTTAGCTAGAATCAGCCCCACTCTTTCCATAGCTCCATGTCCGAGGGGCTGAAATGTGCAGTTCTTGCAGATAATGGACTGCAGATATCCAGTAGGCCTGGGTTACACTGCCTTGGATCCTCCTGTGAATAGAGGATGGCATTGGTCAGATGGTCTGTCAGGGTTGGAGCAGTCACCTTGGGTCACAGACCAGAATGCAGCTCTGGAAACTATACATTCTCAGGAATTTGTAGTTTCCCTTTGGCCTTGCTGACAACAACACTCTGGCTACCTGAAAAAGCTGGCCAAAGATGGTAGGAAATGTCACAGATTGGTTGTCCAGGGAAGGGCCTGAGGTGACCATCCTGGGCATCATGTGGAGGGGAGAATGTTCTAGCAAAAGAGCCCACACTCAGCTTGGGCTCTCTCTAACCCCTTCCTCCTCAAAGCTCTTAGCCTTTCTCAACCTTTCCCTCTGCACTGAGCTCACATGCCATAGGCACTGGCATGCACTTGTCCTCAGCTTCCTCTAGCCCTGAGCATTCATAGAATATGAGAAAGATGATCACCAATCCAGCTATTACAAATTATTTTTGAGGATGAAAACAATTAAGCCGGGCAAGAAGTCCCCCACCAATCCTATCCCTTCCTTTGCACGCTCATCCCATCGTTCTCCTTAATCTCTTTCCTAGTCAGATTCCTATTCATCAATGGGCCTTTTGAGAACATCAGCCAACAAGGTACTAGTTCCAAAAGCACCTGCTCAATCTTGTGGATTTAGAGACTCTGAGGGTCTAGGGGAAAGGGGACTAGATTCTGGAAGCATCTCTCCCCTGGGAGGCTGAGTCAGATTCAGCCAAAGTCCTGGCCACTCTGCAAAGAATAACATTGCCAAACAGCATGCTTTCCTGGAGCTGTCCTCCCTACTCTGTGCAGCAGACTCTTGGCACTGTGGCAACAGATGTGGAAATTGATGTGGCTAAGGAAGACTGAGCAGCCTGGCCATCCACCCCAGGTAGTACCGCAGGCTCTGCAGTCCAGGGAGCTCAGCACTGCAACTGAAGAAACTCCTCAGACACCTTGGGCCACCTCCCTGCAAGGGCAGAATCAGCTGAAGAAAGATCTGGAACTAGAGAGGTCCTGATGCTCTGCACTCCTCCAGGGGTAGCCAGGCAGGGGATGGTAGGGACATCTTTGGTCTTTTCTGGTTTCTATGCTCAATATCACTCATGAATTCCTCTGATCCTGGTGTTGCCTCAGTATCTAGAACTGTGCCTGGCACACAGTGGTCTCTTACCAAATCTACCTTGACTGGGACTGATATTTCTTATCTCTGCTGGCATCAAGGGTAGGGGCAGGTGGTGCCCTTAGAGCTCCAGAGCTCTTTTTGTTTCAGTTCCAGAATGGTTCTGGAGTGAGGCTGGGGGACATGGGAAGTGAATGCAATGTATCCTTCTCCTATCATCTTTACTCCACACTGCCATCCCACCATCCTGCCTCCCTGTCACCACACCTTCTTTCTCCTCCTCGATCCTTTCTTCATGTGAAGATGTTCATCTTTGGTCTCACTTCAGTTATTTGCCTTCAGCTAAAGAAATAAATCTCTAAGGTGACTGATTTCAGGAATCAACAAGGGTGGAAAAGGCTCATATTTGGGGGGGGGGGGAACGTGACAGTGGGGACTTCCATGACCATAGAAAATGCCCATAAGTCCTGGATTTCCAGTTCCCCGAGCAGCCCCACTGCTCAGAGCTTCCAGTCTCTCCATGGCACTGGAGAAAAGTGACTCAGGCTTGGCCATGATTTTCAACGAGGCCCATGCTGAGTGTGAAAGCTGACGACAGGCGTGCAGGGGAAGCTGAACAAAAAGCAGCCTAGGGTGAATTTCTTCTCAGCATATCACCTTACTGCAACCATTCCACCCTGTCATTGAGGGAGGGCCACCCCCCACACACCCATCCTCACAGCTGCCTGGGTGTGGCCTGGAAACCAGGGGAGGCTGGGCTGTGAGAACAGATGATTTCAATTTAAGGCAGCATTTGGGGAGAATACTGTTCCACTTGCTCATTTTTCTTAGTCCTCCCCCTCCCCAAACTTGATTCAATCAATGGTGGATGAGAAAGACTTGTATCAATAGCAAAACCACTGTGTGAGAGAGAAAAATCAGCAATACAGAGCAGGCTGGGTTTTTATGTGGAAGAGGGCACTTGGGTGGGCAAAGAAATGGAGGCTCAGTGAATCCTGAGCCCAGATTCTCTATTTGTTGACCTTTGTTCCATATGAGATCCCCAAAAAAGGAAGTCTCAAAGAAGATTAGGCCCAGGGAAACACACCTGCTCATGGCCTGGTTTCCATTAAACCAGCCTGATCTCTTTGGGCTCTAGGCCCACTGACTTGTGTTTATTTCATGGCTGATGTAACTCAACCAGACTGATGAGTCTGGATCTTTCTCTCTCTCTCTTTCTTTTTTAAATGTTGTTTTCTGTTGAGTTGAATGTATTCAACATTTCTGTGCATATTCATGGTCCTGCCAAAAAGGACCATGGTCATTATTTCATCTCCCAAGGCCATGGCCTGAACATTGTCAAAGGCTTTGATCCAAAGAGAGAGAATCTTTGGGAAAGATGAAAGTTTTCAGTTCAACCTCTATACCCTTTTGTGATTGTAGAAGTTGGATTTCTAAGGAGAAATTGTTAGCTGGATTTGATGTCCCAGCCCTTGGCCAGAATGAGATATTCAGGAAAGGTGTTTCTAGGAGTCATGCTGCTTTGAAAAGTTCCAAGACTGGGCTTGAGGATTCGGGATAAAGTGACCCTTACATTCTTTTGAGGTTCTCATTCTGGTTTCCTTGGAGATATATCCCAGCCTAGCCTGGGCCTGAACAGAACTAATGGCCCTGGGTTTGGACATATCCCCAAATATAATCTCCTTCAAGGGTTTTGCCCTTCACTCAGAACTCCACTGGGCCTCTTAAAGTAGATTGAATCCATATGTTTCTGATTCATTTACACTTAACTCATCAGAATGTTCCCCTTTTTTATGAGCGGTTTGTTGTCTTAAGATGCTTTTGCAGTCTTGTTTATAAGTATTTCTTTTCCCCTTGGAAACAAGACGCTGTGTCTTGTCAAGGAATGGGGACATAAGGCAGTGGTGGTAGAAGCATAACTTCAGGTCTGAGTTTCGTTTTGGTTCACAAGAGGAAATGCAGTGTTTCAGCAGAGCTATTCGGTTTGTGTCAAAAGATTTTTCATTTTGAGCATGGGGTTGTGAGTGAATATCCATACCCCTCCTCCTAGGCTGGAAACTCAGCAAGTTGTATTTGAGTAGCAATGTAACCTTGGGCAAATCACTTAATCTCTTTTCTCCTCAAATCCTTCATCTGTAGAATGGGCATGATAATGCTCCCTGCCTTACAGGACTTTTGTAGAAATAATGTATTTGAAGCTGTTATAAAAAAACATGAGTCATAAGGAATTAGCTAAAGTTCCTTTAAAAAGTGCCAAGCCCATGCATTGCTCTATCCTTTTCTTTATATGCCATCCCTCTGGTCCACTTTATTTAATCCTTCAAGACTCAGTTCAAACATTACCTATTCTAAAACCTTCCCAATATACCAGCCTTGGCATCCCCCCAAAACTGTCCCTCAGTTTCTCCTTTGTATTCCTGCAATATTTTATATGTTTCTCTGTGATCAGACTCATCCTCTGTTAGCTGTTTGTATAATCTGACTTGACTTCCCCTTTTATGAAGCTGACATTTCCTAGAGGGCAGCAAACTGATACTCATCTTGGTATTTCCAAAACCCTGGAGAGAGTCTCGCCCATAGAAATACTCAACAACAGTTTGAAATTAAGACAATAAAGACAGAAAAAGAAACACAATGCTGCACCTTTTTTTTTTTTTTTTTTTAACATTCATCATGAATCCAGTTAACTCTACCTGGCTTTGTAAGAAAGTGAAGCTAAGCCGAAAGTGATGGTAAGATTTCCTTTTTGCTCTGAGTAATAGTAAGGTAATGCAAATTAGAGGGCAACTTCCAAAAACTATGAGCAGCAACACACTTTTTTACTAACTGTCTTAGCTCCTTTGGCTACTCTTCATCTTTAGAGACAAAAGCAGGCTTTCCCAGTGCACAGGATCAGACATGGTGATAAATATTTAAGTCCTACAATAAAACTCCAAACTATTCCTCTTTTCAGGTTTAACAGGTATAATGAAAACAAGGAAAGTTCTTTCCCAGTTATGAAGGATTTATTGTCAACACTGACCCTTTCTTCTCTCTCAGTTCACATCTTATAATTATAGGCTTGAGGAAATAAAAAAGTAAGTCCATATAAATTCAGCATCCAGAGTCATGGGATGTTGGATGCAAGTCATTAAAAGTAGAAAGTAAGGTGTGACCATTCTAGACACTGTGGTCTTGGAGAATATAAATAGGAATTGGAAAAGATAGCCACCTTTAAAAATTGGTTGCAGACACAGGATTAGGATGCACCACTAACTGCATGACAAAAAAGTAGTGGTAATTCCTATAACAGAACCAAAGTATATGTACAGAGGGAAAAATTAACTATGACCAGTGTAATCTGGAAGAGAAGAGGCTTGATGACATTTGACCTGAACTTTGAAATAAAGCTAAGTCTTGAAAGATAATGGTGGAGAAAGATTATAGACATGGAGACCAACCCTGAGTATAGCTTATGAGCTAGACATGTATAGAGCATATTTTGTGAACACCAAACAGATCAGTGTGGCTGGGTCAATAGTTTCTGGGAGGATCATAGTGAGAAATATGTCCAGAAAGGTAGGCTTGAGCTTGAAGTTAAAGAACCAAGACTTTATTCTGTAAGCAATGGGAAACCACTATTTTTGATCAGAGAATGACTTCATCAGAACTATGGCATAGAAAGATAACTCAGGACACAAAGTAATAATAATAGCCAACTTGTATTGAATATCTGCTATATTCATGCAACTATTTTGTTTTATATGAATTCATTTCATCTTCATTTTAAACCATTTCAATATAATTGTAAAGACAACTCTAGCCCATTTTACAGATGAGTAAAATGAAGCACAGGTATGTTGGGTGTCCTGCCCAAGTTCAAACTTCCAGCAATCAATAAAACCAGGATTTAGATCTTGATGCTCAGCCCTAAAACTCATGCTCTTTACACTTAATTCTTTCACAGGAAATAAGCAGGAAGCAGGCAACTCAGTTTGAAGCTATTTTAGTATCCATGTGAAAAGGTCTGGAGGCCAGAATGGGAAAGAGATTTCATAATGAAAAGGAGACAGATGGGAGTATGCAGTGGAGGCACTGTCTCCAATTTGATGTGGAGTGAAGGATGGTGAGGAACCATAGAAGACTTTCTGGTTTGAAATTTGAACTACACGAGGCTAAGCAAGTTTTGTGGAGGAGGTGAAGAGTTCAGTCTTGGAAATGTGGAACATGACACTTATGTGGAAATATCCTGGAAAATGTTGGGACTGTGGGCTGGAGAAAGTTTGGAGCTGTAGTCATTGAAACACTGAGGGAGTCGTTGAAGCCAGAGTGGGTCACATCATCAAGGTCTCTTTGAGGCTTGAAACATAAATTGTTGGCCATCATTATTTTTATTTTTCTACATTCTTAAGATATAAAATTAGGTTGTTGAGATTTTTCTTTTTTTTAAATTCTTTATAGCATTTGCAGCTATAAATTTCTCTCAATACTACTTTCACTGCATCCCATAAGTTTTGGTATATTGTGTTTTCATTTTCACTTGACTGCAGGTATTTTCCAATTTCCCTTGTGACTTACTCTTTGATCCAGTTGTTTAAGAGTATGTCGTTTACTTTTCACATATCTGTGGATTTTCCAGTTTTCCTCCTGTTATTGATTTCTAGTTTCATTCCATTGTAGTTGGCAATGATACTTTATGTATGATTTCAATCTTTTAAAATTTGTTAAGACTTGTTTTGTGGCCTAACATATGTTCTATCCTGCAGAAAGTTCCATGTACAGTTGAGAAAAATGTGTGTTGTGCTATTGTTGGGTGGAGTGTTCTGTATATTTCTGTTAGGTTCAATTGCTTTCTGGGTTTGTTCCATATTGATACTTTGTTTTCTTATTGATCTGTCTGGTTGTCTTATTAATTATTTAAAGTGGGGTTTTGAAGTCTTTTACTGTTATTTTTCCCTTCAGTTCTGTCAATGTTTGCTTCATACATTTGGAGTTCTGATTCCTGATGTATACATGTTTATACTTGTTATATTTTCTTGATATCAATTGATACTTTTATCAATATATAATGCCTTTCTCTGCTTCTTCTAACAGTTTTGACTTAAAGTATATTTTGTCTGGTATTATTATAGCCAGCTCAAGTTTCTTTTGATTACTTTCTGGTTGGAATATCTTTTTCTTTTCTTCCCTTTCAACATATGATTAGCTCTAAAGTGAGTTTCTTGTAGGCATCTTAGAGTTGGATCATGCTTTTTTATCCATTCTGCTGATCTATGCCTTTTGATTGAAGAATTTAAATCATTTGCATTTAAAGTAATTAGTAATAGGGAAGGACTTACTTATGTCATTTTGTTATTTGTGTTCTATATATCATACAGCTTTTTTGTTCCTCATTTATTCTATTACTGTTTCACTCTGTGTTTAGTTAATTATTTGTAGTGACATATTTTCTTTCCCTTCTCTTTTATTTTTGTATATATTCTATGGATATTTTCCTGTGGTTATCATGAGGATTACATACAACTATCCTAAAATTATAACAGTCTATTTGAATTGATAACAACTGACTTCAATTATATACAAAACTATTATATTCCTTTACAACATGATCCCCTAAATTTATGTTATTGAGGTCAGAAATTACATCTTTATATATTGAGTACTTATTCACAAATTTATAATTATTTTTATTTATTATCTTTGAAATCTTATTGAAAATTAAAAATGGGGACAAAATTAGAATAATTCTGGCTTTTATGTTTTTCCACATATTTACCTTTACCCAAAATTATATCTTCATAGGGCTTTGAGCTACTTTATAGCATCCTTGAATTTCAACAAGTTCAAGGACTCCTGTTAGCACTTCTTGTAGGGCATACCCAGTGGTAATGAATTCCCTCAGTTTTTGCTTATCTGAAAATGTCCTTATTTTGTCCTCATTTTGAAGGACACTGTATTTTGGTCATAGACAATGTTTTTCTTTCAGCACTCAAATGAACCATCCCATTTCCGTCTGACTTCTAAGTTTTCTGATGAGAAATTGGCTGGTAATTTTACTGAGGATCCTGTGTACACAATGAGTCACTTTTTCTTTGCTGCTTTCGAGATTCTTTCTTTGTCTTTGTCTTTCAACAGTTTGATTATAATGCTGCTCAGTTTGGATCTTTTTGGTTTCATCCTACTTGGGATTCACTGAGTTTTTTGAATTTATGGATTCATGTATTTCCTTAAATTTGAAAAGTTTTTAGCCATTATTTCTTTAAATAAGTTCTCTGACCCTCTCTCTATTCTACTTCTGGATATTCCATAATGCATATATTGGTCTACTTTATGGGTTCCCACACATCCCTTAATCTATTCACTTTTCTTTACTCTTTTTTCTTTCTGCTCCTCAGACTCAATAATTACAAATGTCTTGTCTTCAGGTCATTGACTTTTTTATTCTTCCTGTTCAAATCTGTTACTGAACTCTTTTAATTAAATTTTTAGTTTAGTTATTGTTTTTTTTAATCTGCAGAATTTCTGTTATGTTCTTTATATAATTTCCATCTCTATGTTGATGTTCTAATTTTCTTCATATATTACTTTTTATTTCCCTTAGTTCTTTTTTTCATGTTTTCTTTAACTTTTTGAGAATATTTAAGACAATTATTTTCTGATAGATACAAAGAACACATTGGCAGTTGCCAGAGGCAGTAGGTGAGAGGTAGGTGAAATCATTCAAGGTGGTCAAAAGTACAAACTTCTAGTTACAATATAAATTAGTCCTGGGGATTTAATGTACAGCATAGTGACTATATTTAATAATACTGTATTATATACAGAAAATTGCTAAAAGAGTAGATATTAAAAGTTCTCATTACAAGAAAAAATGTAACTGTGGTGATGGTTGTTAACTAGAGTTATTGTGGTAATCACTTTGCAATATGTATGTATATCAAATCATTCTGTTGTACACCTGAAACTAATATAATATTATATGTCAATTATATCTCAATATCAGATCATATCTTTGGTACACATATTGGATTCCCTTACTAAAATTTGAGAAATTCTGCATTCCAAAATTCATTTGGTCCCAAGAATCAGATGAGGAAATATAGATCTAGACCTGTAGTAAAAGCAATTGTCTCTGAATACTGGGATCATGCTTTATTTCTTTGTACTTTTCTGTATTTTCAATGCTTTCTGTATAGTACATGTATTAATTTTGCAATTATAAAAATATCTCAATAAAATTCGTACTTATCACAGATACTGCAGGACATCTCTTCATATTTTTTAGGTTTATCCATTACATACACTTGAAAGAAATAAAATGTACTTTTCTGAAAATTGTACTATAAATCAGGCTTTCACCAACAGAAACTTTCTTCCATTTTAATTATTCCAAGTAAAGATAAAGAATTACATCTGAAATTTTCTCCCCCAGCCATTTATTTCTTTTGAGAAATAACTTAAAGCCAGTATGCTTGTTTTAGAGGGAATTCATATATGAGGTGACAATGCCAAACTTTTCTGCTGAGGCAAAAGAGAAGGAACAGGTCCTCCCGGGGGGTAAAGAACATAAACCCTGTCTGCTTAGTTCTCCATTGTGCCTTACTCAGAACCTGGCAGGAGTGAGTAAATGAATGAAAAAATAAATAAGCTAATAACTAATTTTCTTTATAAAGCATTGTCTAAAAACAATCCTATTTTCAATACTTTAAGGATCAAAGAAATTCTTCATAGATACACACATCTTATTCACACCTACTCACTCCTACGTTTTTTTTCATTATAAACCTAACAAAATAAGGGCGGGGGGGAGACAATGGTCTTAAAGTCTTTGTCTTATAATTGATTCTTTAAGGTTTTCTTCAAGAATGGTTTCTGCTAATTTTTCTCTTTCGAGTGGACCATGTTTTACTGTTTCTTTGTCTGCTTATAATTTTCTTTTGTTGAAAATTAAGAATTTGAAATAACTACTATCTCTTCTTTCAGACTGGCTCTGTGTGGCGGAATTCCTTGGGAATTAGCCAGGCTGTTCTGAGCCCTTGGATCAGCCCAAGAGAAAGCTTAAGGTCTTCTCAGGTCTTTTCTAAGCATGTGTCTTTCCCGGTCCTCTGTATGTGGCTTTTCAATCACCCTATGTACACAGCTACTTATAAATGTCTTAGTTGCATAGACAGTTTCACCTCAGTTTCTCTTTGGGTCCTTAGATGGTGTATTATATGTCTTCACCTGTAATCCCTTGTCCCAAACATCAGCAGGTCAATAGTTCTCCTGCAGCTTTCCTGAGCAGTGCCCTTTGCTTCTCTCTGCCTCAAGCAAAACAGGAATTAGTCCTTTTGAAAGCCCCTAAATAGGTAAGAACATTACAATAAGGTAAACTCTGTTTCATCTAGTTTAAGGGAGGGAACTGGGAATTGATGCCTCCTCTAGACCAAGCTCAGCAGGGACAGGGTGGGAGAAAGGACATGCAAAATCCCACAAAATTTTCTATTGTTTTGGAATGTGGCTTTTTTTTTTTTTTTTTTTTTTGATTGGGTGTTTGCTTGGTTTCTGTGGACCTTTGGTTATTTTTCCAAAACTCATAACAAGTTTGCTTTACTCAATATTTGGTTGTTTATTGATGTCTCCATGAGGAAACCAGTGCTTGGAGTTTCCTACTCTGCCATTTTGCTGATGTCACTTTCCATTATCATTTTTATGACTCCTTTCAGTAGCCTCTGACTGCTAGACATTTTTGACAGACTAAAATAAGGCAGACAAGAGGATCACAGAGTATGTCTCCTCATGTATGTTATAACAGAAGAGTTTCTTCCATGAATGGTATCTATGCTGCTCAGGAGCTACAAGTTATGAGTAATGAGCATATGTAAACAGAAGCCTTGTGAAAGACAGCTCTTCCAATCCCAACTGCTATTCTCAGACATTAAATTCTATCCATAAGTAACTAAACCAAGTGGTTATTCTGCTGTGATTAGTCCAAAGCATATCTCATTCTGGAAAGGCAGCTGAGAAAAAACTCTGTTTCCCTGAAAGCCTAAGACAGGGTGATTATACAGGTAGTTTATTTGAGAGGTGATTCCAAGTTGCAGAAATGAGAGATAGGAAAAAGTGAGAAACAAAAGAAAAAACCAATATAAGAATGTTGCATCAATGCTGCTGCTGTGGACATTAGGGGCTCAATTCTGTTGGACTTCCTGAGAAGCATACAGAATCACTCATTCCCAGAAAAGCTGGGAGGACAGAGTATTTATTAATTGTAAAGAGTTTCCCCTGAGAGCACTAACTCCTCCCCTGAATCCTCCTCAGAGCTGCACATACTGGGTTCAGTGGGTTCCTATCTGTCTCTGAGGCACTACATTGAAGGTAGGGTAGTGGTAGACTCAAGGGTATATCTGAGTTGGCTAAAGTGGTGCTCTCTGTTGACTGAGGTTGCTGATGTGGATTGGGCAAGGTCAAAGGTGTTGATAGCATGGCAGTCATGCTACAGCTTCATGAGTATGCATGTGTGTTGTTCTACTAAACAGAACTCAATAGTGTAAGTGCAGAATCTCATCTCTTCTCTTTCTCATCTCTCTTTCCCTTCTCTTCTTTTTCTTTGTAAAATTTCATCTACTTTAGAAGAATCTTAGTATTATTATAACAATACAGAAGTAATCCTATACTTTCCTAAACCACTACTGTTGCATAAATTGTCCCTTTGATTTCCTAGTGGCTGGTAACCAAAGATATGTATCTCAATCCCTGAGGCAAATCTTTAGCATACCTTTAGCGTATTCTTGGGCTTCTCAGGGTGACTTTCCGTATGATGATGAAGTAAGGGATCAGAGGTTCCCCGACAGCTATGGGTCTGATTTATGACTCTACACAGGTTTGCATTAGCTTCTCTATGGGAAATGCAGTACAAAGTTGGTGCCCAGGAACCTTGCACTTAATGTGCAACCATTTATTCTGACTCTTTCCCCTTTGGATTTCTTTTGGCTGAATAGCAAGCTCTCTGGGCTCTGCAACTAGAGAACATCACTAACATAACATACACACTGGGCAGCTGCTGGGAGCGGGAGATAGTTCATGAAGAACATCTGTGTGAGGTTTGACCTTGGGGGAAAAGCAACACCATCATACGTTGGTTTCCATTTGGATTTAGTGTAAATGAGGCATAATAATTAAACAGATGTATTTGGAAGGGAAAGAAATTACAAAGGCATTTCATTTGGAGTAAGGAGATGGGGTAAAGGAGAAAAGGAATTTTATGGATGACAGCTGAAAGAACCTTTTCTAGAACTGAAGGAGGTATAAACTAGTCTGTGTGATTAGCTTTATGAGAGTAGAGAATTTCACTATTTCTTAAGTGATTCTGTACTGTTTAAGTAGCCCACCCCACTAGACCACAAAAAAAGCCCTGTGGTTATACTAGTGTGATTACGTAAAAGAAGATTTGAAAGGAGCAGCTCTGCTTTTTAAGACAACTGGAGACACTGGGTTAGAGAATGTGGGATACTTGCTTGTGTAGGATATTAACATTTTGTTTAAGATGTTCTAGGAAAGACTGTCAGGACATGGGGCTTTAAATCTTAAGAGATTTTTCTAAGATCACTTGAAATTCCCTAGAAACTGCTTATGTCACTATAAGAAAAAGAACAAAAATAATCCACGTGAAAACATTAATCATAGGAGGTTGGAAAGGCAAACACATTTGTGGCTGTAGAAAATTGCAAATAATTTTTTTTTTTGCCTTCCTTAAGCAATGCTTTTGTTTGCTTTCTTAAACCAAGAAAGACTCTAAGAGAAAAAAGGATAAAGTTTCCTCTGCCCCAAAGACTCTAAGTGTGTCTGAGGTAAGGCAACTATAGTCTATTTGATTCCTCCTCAAGTCACTATTGCAATTTGGGTCTCATAGTAGAGGCATGATAAATGTTTGTTCAACTCAATACTGCAATAGCCCCAATTCTACTGGATTAAGCAAATTAAATTATGTTCAATCTTTCTACCAAAGTTGAAGTCTGTGATTTTACTGGGCTTTCTCATTGTGTTTAAAAATAGTTTCTAAGAGAAGTTGACAAAAAAGCTTTAAGGAGTAGAAATGTATGCTTTATGGCACAGCTTAGTGATAGAAAGTATGAGCTTTGGTGTCAGATCTGAGTTTCTGGCTCCACATTTTACTAGTTGTTTGACTGTGGAAAAATTGTTTAGCCTTTTTAAAGCTTGGTTTCTTCAATTTTAAAATGGGTATATAGCTGCATATAACCTATGGATTTATTTAAAATAATACTCAGAATACTTAACATTTGCACAGAGAAAGCAATCAATGATACTTGTAGTTGATCAGCAATATTCTCCTTTTCTTCCTCCTCCTCATCAACATCATCTAGAACAGGGTTGGGTAAACTATAGCCCACCACCAGTTTTTATAAATAAAATTTTATTGTAACACAGCTTTGTCCCTTTGTTTACATATTTTCTATGGCACCTTTCATGCTACAAGGGCAGAGTTGAGTAACTGTGACAGAGACCACGTGGCCAGCAAAACCTAAAATATTGACCCTCTGACCCTTTGTACAAAAGGTTTGTTGACCACTGATCTAGAAGCAAGAAAATCTGTGCCCCGGCCGGCGGGGCAGGACAACACGGGTTGAAGAGGATCCTGTGGATGATGGGGGGAGGGGAGAGACAGGAGATACGAAGAAATGGAGGCAAGACAAAATTCTGATCAAGCCTCCAAATTTTATTTTTTCATGGCCGCATATATACGGGGGGAACAAAGGGGGGCAGGACTGACTAGGCAGGGGGATACTTGTTACAATTTCATTGGTCCTTGGTTGATGGAGTTAGGGGGTACAAAGGTTAGAAGTGAAAAGAGGAACAAGGAGGAGAGGGGGCTCCTTGGGCAGGTCGACAGCCATTCAGTAGGTCCTTCCTTATCTGGCGGGTATGTTAATACATTCTGTGGTTAACTATTCCCTGGAGCATTATCTGCTCCTGCATTCTTTAGATAGCATACAGGTTTGTTAATGGCCAGGTTCTATGCCGGGGGGCTGGGCGGTCAGGATGAGGGTCTTGGCTCCCAACATCTCCTCCCTTTTTGTTTTATTTGGGAGGTGGGCTTTCACCGAGTGAGGGAGTAGTGGCCTGACTCCTCCCGTGAGCCGTAGTGGCCCACTAGTTACGGCTCTTGGTATCTTTTGGGGAGGAGAGGCAGAGCCGTTTTAAAATAGTAATTTTTGGATACCAACCTCTATGCAAGTCAGGCATACTCACAGGGAAATCTAGAGGAGGTCATACGGGACCTTCCCTTGTCCGCACTCAGCTCGGTACCCATACCCTTCTCCTCTTATTTGAGGAGGTGGTAGGCATGCCTCTAGTCATCATGCTGTCCCCGTAGGGAGGGAGCCAAGGGACTCTTCACGAGCGTTCTCAAAGGTGGCTAAACGCTGATAGTGAATCTGGATAGGTTTGGCCAGCAAGTCATCTACCTGTTGTTTAATAAGGTCAGTTATGCACCAGAAAGCCCAGGGTCCAAAGGTTATAAGTAAAAGAACACAAGAAAGGGGGCCGAGGATGGGAAGGAGGTAAGGAAGGAGCCCATTCAACCCAGTTAGAAAGGGGTTCTCTTGGAGCTCTCTGCGTCTTTTCACAAGGTCTTCTTGAAGTTTCTTAATTTTATCTCGAACAATCCCAGATCTATTGGCGTAGAAGCAGCAGCGTTCCTGTTAAGCCAAACAAATCCCTCCCTGTTCTACTGTAAGAAGGTCTAAGCCTCTGCGGTTTCAGCAAGGGAATCAATTTGATCTTGTATGTCACTTATGGTTCCTGAGAGGGCTTGAACGTCATCAATTAATTGGCAGGACAATTTGTTGTAGGAGTGGACTGCAACACCAACTCCAGCTGAACCAGAAGCGAGCGCTTCAGTGATTCCCAAACTAACAATTAGGGGGATGACTTGGATGGCTCGTTTGTGTCGTCCCGCTACGTAATCTAGGCTAGGGAGGGGGACCGGTTCATCTCCCGGTATGATGGAGATGTCTGGAAAAATATTAGCTAATATACAGAGTCCAGACCAATTTTGTGGCAGGGCAGTATAGGCAAGGTTATTCCCGCATAAAAATACCTGTCCAGGGGCTGGACAAGGGGCTTATTATAATTAATAATATTGGAGCAATTAGCGAAGGTGACAAATCCCACATCAATGTCGAAAGAGTTATTTTGAAACGGACCTTGGTAGCAAGTAGAGGAGTTGAAACCTACAGGCTGAACTCTAAAAGGAGGGCTGAGACTGCAATTAAGGTTATGGTCAATAGACGAGTTGAAGACTGGGATAGCAGTGGGCATAGGGATGCCTATAGTCATGCATAGCCAGCAATCTTGAGCAAGTTGAGGATTAGAATTATTTAAGGCCCATAGAGTAGTCTCTAGGATATTAATGGTTTGGGTGTTTATGTCAATATTTCCTCGGGATCTAGGAATAGCTAGGGCATGATAAGAAGGGGGGCGTAAAGCTTTTTGGAGTTCATCAAATTTTTGTTGTAATTTTATATGATGAACAGCATCAGCAGGACCATAACCGTCTGACACATAAGGCGGAGGATCGGTTAGCCAGCAAATTGTTTTTCCAACATCCTTAGATGCACCACAAGGGGCTATTGGGAAGCTTCCAGGGCCTACAGCTGACAGGGTATTGGCCCAGTCGCCAGTGTTAGGGGCATAAGGCGCCCATCTTGTTAATTTAGCGGTGTAATATGTCTTATTACCCTTGGTGCATTCAAAACAAAAATCCTAGTTAGATTTTGTTGGAAAATTTGTCACTATGTTATAAAGTTTGATCACCTGGTTAAATAGGATTACAGGTCATTATGAAACAATACTTAGTTATCTATTTAACCAATGCAATAATAAAAGATTTCAAAGGTAAATATGACTATAAAAAACCTTAGCATTTTTAATGTTAAGACTGTTTTTAAGTATCAGTATTTAATAGATTAGCAAATTTATGAATATACCAATCTTATAATTTTGTGATCTTGAACAACTAGTAGAATTAGCATATGCACGACCTGATGAATACAGGTAGAATAAAATTGTGTTTCTGATAACTTGAAGACACAACTACTTTTCCTTAACTTATAATATTAAATTATTCTTATTACCAAAGATTATCTCAGATCACGTAGATTTGATAAAACAAAAACAAAACATTTGAATTAGTTTCTATTTTTCTGACAATTTTAGGAAGACGTAATTTATAAGATTCCTATTTCTTTCTAAACCAATTAAAGCAGAGATCTTTTATTAATTTATTTTCCAATAAAAATAAATTCCAACCTAAACTGAAGAACCAGCCAGAAGGGAGACTTCACTTTTCAGGACTCCACCCCACAGACACTCTGTAAACACTTAATCAATTCTATGTTTAGTCATTCTTCAGACCTAAATCTCTAACACAAATGCACATTCTCTGCATTGTTTTAAAAGAAACCTATGATTACCACAGATGATATCTCGCATCTCAAAGGCTGTTTGCAGGTCGAGTGGCCCCTCTGATGGTTACTCTGTTTCAAACGTGGGCTAATTTAGCTGGCAGAACCTTTGAAGGTCGAAGGGATTGACGCTCTAGCTCCGTAGGCTCGTTTCCTGAAATCCTTAAAATGGTTAAAGAAGTATTGAAATGGGGGAGAACATAGGACGATTTGAGAAGGAAGCCTGACCCATGTTAGTGAAAACAGGTAAGAAAAGAGAATATCCCCACAAGAGCCAACTAAGCCAGGGCTAGGATCAGCCTTTCACCTAGTATCCAGTCGGGGGGGGAAGGGGGCGGGCACGGAGGCCAGACCTAAGGAAAGAATCAAAATAAGTATAGGAGGGTAGCAGTACATTCGGCCAGCCCAAACAGACAGACACAAGACAGACAAGACAAACTACAGATAACACAAAATGCTAGCGCACCAGAAACCAGAACCAGAACAGGTACAGGGTCAGGTTCTGACGTCTCAGACCCACCGAACTAGGGAAGTATTGCTGCGTCCAGCCTTCCGCTAGTTAACCAAGGGCCCAATCAGACAGGAACAGAACTGATGCATCTAGACAGATGTTAACGCAGTCTTATTCACCGGTGAGGCTGCTTTAGGTGGCTCGTGCCCAATTACAATTAAAGTGAAACTTCTTTTCCTCCTGTCCTCCTGAGCAAGGCTGCTTGGTGTCCGGGGCTGAGAAACATCTCTCAGCGGCCGCCCCCTGGACGAAGCAAGTCCTTACTCAAGGTGGCCGGGATTGCGGTTTTTAAGGGGTTCCAGAACAGAAGTTAAAAAGAGAACAGAAGTTAATCTTTGACAAAGCTAGCAGAAACTGGTCATTACAAAGATAAACGTAGCCAGGGATTTTACTAGTTTTAAACATGGCCTTGCAGATGTTCTCCTTATCAGTGCCCTGGAATGTTGCGCTCTTAGCATATGAGAGAGCTCATTGTCACAAGTTTCACAGCAGACACTAAGCAGTTAAAAGTTCTAGGAACTAGGCATTCTTGTCCCAATTAAAAATTGCTAAAGTAAAGACTTCTTTTGTCTAGTTTTGGGACTTTTAATTAACTTTTACCCTTTCCACATTTTTGCAGGCTGTCACATTCCCCATTGGTTTTCAGGCACATATCAAATCTTTGATGTCCTATAAACTGGGGAAACTGAGATACCCCTGTTATTTGAGTAGATAATACTATTAATTTAACAGCATGGACTCTCTGTTAATGTACTTTATAAAGCAATTTACTATACATGGCCTAAATAGCAGTCCTAGAAAAGCTAATATTAAAGGTCTTTGTTTTACTAAAGCTAGACTATCTCGAATTATGCCAGAGTGGTTGGTATGAAAACAGCAGTCTTTACTTAAAGTTATACAATCAAAGTAAGATCTATGCTTTATGGACACATTAGTCTTATTTGCATGAATTAATACTCAAGATTCTTAGTTCATTTTACAGATTTTGAAACTAAGCTGTTTAAAGGGTTTATAATTGGCTTTTAACAATATGGTACACTAGTAAACAACATTTTACAGCAATTATCTTATGTGAAATCAAGTGAAAAACAAATTTCTCAATAACAGTGAGTTACTAAATTTCTTTGTCCAATAGTTGTTATAAAATTTTTTTAAAAAGCCTAAACACACAAACCTGATTTCTTTGATAGTAGGCGGGTGCATTGTGCTCTTAAAAGAGCTAAGGGAAGGAGGCTTACCTAGTTTTCACTAATTTCTAATTCGAATTTAGTCAATGTTTCCTTAAAAGTCCTATTTATCCTTTTTTCCTGACCTGAATTCTGTGGTCTATAAGAACAATGCAATTTCTATAGAGTTGAACTTTGCCAGTATTGCCTTCAAAGTCTGAAGTTAGTATTTTGGAGCTTTGCTTAGGATTATTTGAATGCCCAATACCTTGTAAATGCATAATAGAGACCTTATAAGGCCAGGCGGGGGGCCAAAATCTTTCTGATATGACCGTTGCGTCGGCTCCTGGGTCAATTAAGCCTTCAAATTTTTTACCGTCTAATTGTAGTGTTAAGAGTGGTCTCTCGAGGGTAATTTGTTGAACCCAATAAGCATCAGAGGAGCCAAAGGTGGCATCTAACCTAGGGTGTTGGAGATTACTTTTATTTGTGGAGTTTAAAGGGAGTCATACAAGTTGTGCTATTCTCTTTCCTTTAGGCACAGATATGGGACCTCGGGGGGCAGAGGCAAGAAGTGTGATTTGCCCTGTGTAATCATTATCTATGACTCCTGGTACAATATGAAGGCCAGCTAAGGAGGAGCTACCCCGCCCCAGGATTAGGCCGAAAGTATCTGGAGGCAGGGGACTGAAGGTCTCGGTAGGGACAAGTTGAACACCCTGTTCCAGGATTAATATTGTATCGGTGGCGGCACAGAGGTCCAATCCTGCGCTTCCTGGGGTGGCTCGGCAGAGGGAGCCAACGTCTGAGTGGGGAGGATCTGCTGCGTCTGGAGAACCTGATTGCCCCTTGGTTCGGCTCCAAAAACGGGGCCAGAGGCTGGCCCCTTCGGGAGTTTCCCCATTTTGGGAGTGGTTGGCCATTGATATCTGTTTTAGAATAACAATCGGAAGCCCAATGTTTGCCCCTCTTACAGCAAGGGCAAACGGTGGGGGGGGGGGGCTCGCGGTTGTTTATCTGTTGGGTGTCCCTCTAGTTTGTTTAATGGATAGTCGCGGACAAAGTGTCCGGGTTGTTTGCAGTTAAAGCATGTTTTTTGTGGTTTTTCCTTAGCGAGGTTTCCTTTGGCAAAATCTTTAAGGGTCCCAGTGTATGGGAAGCCCCAGCTCCGGAGCAAAGTTTGATGTAGTCGGCGAGGCTGCCACCACGATGAGGCCGAATGATCGCCTGGCAGGTTGAGTTGGCATTTTCATAGGCTAAGTGTTTAACAAAGGCGCTTTTGGTTTCATTTTCCCCAACTAAGCGTTCAGCTGCGTCTGTTAAGTGGCTGACAAAGTCACAATAGGGCTCATCTGGTCCCTGGAGGATTTTTGCTAGAGAGGTGGAGGCGGGACCTTTTGGGGGAAGGCGGTGCCATGCTTTAAGGCCGGCATTTTGAATTTGGGCTAATAGACCGGGAGGAAAAGCGGCCTGAGCTTCATTGTTGTCATAGGGGCTGCACCCGAACAATTTGTCTCGGGTCCAGGATCTCTTTAAGGGCAGTTTTCCCCATTTCTATTACTTTTTGGATATCTGGATCATGGGAATGAAACTGGAGGACATCATTAATTAAATTCCAATATGAAAATGCAGAAACAGGAACTTTGGTTGGACCCAAAACAGCGTAGTAATCATTTAAGCAGTCCCCGACCCTTTTCCAACACTTTATTGTTCCCTCCTGGGGGAACCAGAGACAAACATCAGAGAGAAAGGTAAAAAAATCACGCAAATCTTTTTTCCGAGCCTTAATCCTTCGTATCTTGAGAGAGTCTTTAAGACCCTTAAGGAAGAGCTCGTGGGAGCTCAATTCCTGTCCCATAATGATCACCCACTTACCTCTGAACCGATCAGTCCGGCAGGGCGGCTAGTCCCGCGGCGATCAAAATCGAGTCTTCACTCGCGGGTCAATACCTCGCGGCGACTCAGTGCGAGCCTAACTCACTCCTTGTGGAGGCTCAAGGGGTCCCAGGCCTGGGCTTCTCTAGTGGGTGTCCTCCGCAGAATTCCATACTTCGAGCCCCACGTTGGGTGCCAATTCTGCCCCGGCCGGCGGGGCAGGACAACGCGGGTCGAAGAGGATCCTATGGATGATGGGGGGAGGGGAGAGACAGGAGATACGAAGAAATGGAGGCAAGACAAAATTCTGATCAAGCCTCCAAATTTTATTTTTTCATGGCCGCATATATACGGGGGGAACAAAGGGGGGCAGGACTGACTAGGCAGGGGGATACTTGTTACAATTTCATTGGTCCTTGGTTGAAGGGGTGAGGGGGTACAAAGGTTAGAAGAAGTGAAAAGAGGAACAAGGAGGAGAGGTGCTCCTTGGGCAGGTCGACAGCCATTCAGTAGGTCCTTCCTTATCTGGCGGGTATGTTAATACATTCTGTGGTTAACTATTCCCTGGAGCATTATCTGCTCCTGCATTCTTTAGATAGCATACAGGTTTGTTAACGGCCAGGTTCTATGCCGGGGGGCTAGGCGGTCAGGATGAGGGTCTTGGCTCCCAACAAATCTGGAAAGGTGTTTGTATGTTTCTTGAGCTTGAATTGCCAGGAACTCATAGCTTTGATGGGAAGAAACTAAATAAATGGAGCTGAAAAGCAACAGAATATTATATTTTCCTCATAGGTTTCCGAAATATATTAAGAAACAGAGATGAACAAATGTCAAGAGAAAAAGGTGGAATCCTTTCACCTGAATACTTTACCCAAAGAGAAAGAACAGACATAGCATCTTTCAGTTTAAAAGAAAAGCCACAGAAGCAGGCAAAGAAATCATAATAAGTTAGGGAACAATGATTTCCATGGCCTTTGAGCATGTCTTAAGTTATTTCATTAAAGTAGAAATTCCTATTTCTGAGCACAGAGATGTAAGATGGAAAAGGTGAGGGAGCATGCACAGCAGGAAAGTATTTGCACACAATAACGATATGGTATTTGTTCCCAGTAATGTTTGTTTTACTTTCAGTCTGAGAGTTAACACAGGCAAATACAGAATACAGTGGAATTCCTGGTCTTCTAAAATTGTCTTTTTAGACTCATAGGAAAGAAAACAATCTGAAAACTCACTTGGAAGAAAGGAGTAACTAAAGTTGGATACTTAGCAACAGGTGAGAAAGTTAAGAAGGACCGAAAAACAGCTACTCAAAATTAGATAAAAGCTGCTCTGGGAAGATAAGCTGTGGGAAGGAAAGAGAAGGGACTTGCCCATGGGGGGTTGTTATGACTCACAATTGGAAGCCAAGCCAAGAAGGACCACAAGGACAGGGTTAGAGTTCGCATCAAGACACTGGCCAGCCTCAGCCTGCCAGCATCATCCCTCACTGATGCAAGGAGCCACACAAGAGTTGAGCCAGGATTCTACCAGCCTTTGATGAGAGTGCTTGTCTCCTGGCTCAAGAAGCTGTGTTAGATAACCTTGTTTCCTACTGATCATTCAGAAAAAATGAAGGATGATCATTGGTGCCCTGAAATTTTGCTTATCGTTTAAAACTACCCCACATCATCCCAACTTTTAAGGATTAAAGACATGCATAAAGGGAGCATAGGGTTCTGGGCCACTGTAGGATTGGCAGTGGTGAAGAAAGAGTCTGTCCTGGGGCTGAGAGGTGGTGCTGGGTAAACATCAGTTCTAGACATCCCCCAAAACTAAGACACAGTGGAACACTCCCTGTGGGCAAATGGTAAATGTTAGAAAGTCATTAAGAAATTCATATCCAGAAATTTCAAGTATTTCTCTTTTGTCTCTTAAATTGTTTTAAAGTGTATAATCGTGATCATGTGAAGCTCCGAGAACAGTGCTTATAGAACATGTGCTCAATGCTCGGTAGCTATTACTATTTTTCATTGAGACCAAACTAGAAACTTTGTTTTTTGCTGTATAATAATGATATTCTATTGGTTTCTTCACAACAAACAAGCAAACACTTAGTCTGAAAAGTCAATGTAGCTTTCAGATTCTCACCCCTATTAAGTCCTTATCCTAATCGACTGCTTTCCCTTTTGTGATGAACTAACTCCTTTTGTGGCAATTTGCAGAAGGAGCCACTGTGCAGTACCATTTATGAGCTAACATGTGTTACCTCAATCCATGTTTTGTTTCTCATTCTTGAGTAAATGTCCAAACCTCCCTACTCGATGACTTCCTTCACCAGCTAGCTCTTTCTTTCCCAGAAATCCTAGGCTTGCTTTTTTGTGCATTTGCAAGATAAAAGAAATAGGAACATTTAAATAATAATGTATTTTTAAGGGCATAATGGGGTTAGTTTATGGTAAAACAACCCATCTCACATCATCTGCAGAAGGAAATCTAATAAATTTTGGCATTCATTGGGGAACCAGAGAATATTCAATTTTATGAGAGTATTAAGTTTTTATTGAATTACGTCTTTATTCAAGGCACTTTAGTTCATCTATTGAAATTGGAAGTTTAATTCAGTGATCTTTGGGATAGTAAAATTTAAACCATAATGAGAATATTTTTATAAATCAGTTCTTTTAACAAAGACTTCGTTGGGTTTTGAAGGCTGCCAGACATTGGGTGTTCCCCAGAGGTGAGGTTGGTGGTGGCTATTGACTTTTACAAATAACTGAAGCAAGAAGGCCCAGTACCCTTAAGTGACCCAAGCACAGTAGAATGACCAGTAGAAGCAGACTCAGGAGCATCCGATTCTAGTTATAGTTTTGCCCCTAGTGGTTGAAGGTCCCAAATGTCTCTGGAATTTAGTTTTATCATCTACTAAAATAAGGGTATAAGACAATTGGTGATTTTAAAATGCTGACCTGACATCAAGCTAGTTACTTGAAACTCTCCAGGGAAAGTTGTTAAAAATACACATTTCTTAGCATGAATCTGGAAACAGCTAAACTATTCATCAGTATGGGACTGGTTAAATAAGTTAAGGTATATCTAACCATAAGTGCCTTTTAAAAAGCATAAAGTAGATCTGCATGTGCTGATATAGAAGGACCCCTAAGTAATATTATTACGTGAAAAAAAACCAAAACAAAGTGCAGAGCACTTTGTATGGCAAAATTTCTCTTGTATAAGTAAAAATGCATATAGGGGAGCCTGTTTTTGGTTTTGTTTGCTGAAGGATATACATGGAACTGTTAACAGTGTTTATCTTTGTAAACTCTAACAGCTCTACATATTTAAGGTGTTACTAATAACAGCGATAACATTATCAGTTAAGGGAGAGTCATCTCACAGCCTCTGATATCCTGTTTGATTTGTGCCCTCTAACATCCATCTCTTGATACATTGTAACAAGTAGGTACCTTGGTAGAAGGAAGAACATTGAGCAGTAAGTGGATATAGGTTTAAATTATATACTTACTAGTTGAGTAATCTTGTGAAAGTAACTTCATTTCTCTAAATCTCAGTGTTCTCATCTTTTAAATGGGTCATTAGGACTAGCAATAAAATTTTGTTGTTCTATTTTAATTTTCACAGTGTTTATAATCTACCTATGGAGACACAGTCGTGCGGAAACTCATTCAAACAGAAAACGAATAAAGAACATGCATGCTCAGCAAATACTTCAAAGTACTTTCTTTGCTAGTACTTTTCTATAGGGAATAGAGAAAATATCTGTTCTTAAAAAATTTTATGATCTTGCATGAGAGATAAAACATCCTTGTATAAAACAACTAGAAAATGAATATTAGGAAGCCACTTAGGAACAACCCTGGGTTTCTCTCATTGTTATGGAGCTCACTTTAAAATGTTTATTCACCTGAAACTCAAGAAAACCAGATTCAGCAATAAAAGTAAAACCCAAATCCCTGGCAACATTTGCACTAATCTACAAAATAAAGGGTCAGACAGATGATCATTAAGTCCTTGGCAGTGATGAAATTCTATGATTCTACAATCTCTGAGAGCATGTCCAAACTGAAGAACCTTTTTTCCTCCTGATACCAGATTCCTCCCTGCTCAGCAGACTCTCCATTTCCATTTTAGAACTTTACACTCACATAACTCCTGTGCACAAATTTCCCCAAGGGTAAAGCAGAGAGAAGGCCCAACATCAGATCAGGCCCTACATCATCTCTCTGGGCTTCACCTTGTCTGGGCAATGCAATGGGAGAGGGAACTTAACTGGGGCAACTGGGAAGCTGTCTGGTCTGCCTAGTTACAAAGGCCCCAGTGAGCACGGGCACCAGCACATGACAGGGGCTCTGCACAGGTCAGACTTGATGCCTAACTTGACCCCACTGGAAGCCAGAGTCTGTTAAAGACATGATTGAGCTGGGGATTTCTCCTGACAGAGTAATGGATGGCTATAATTAGGGGGCCTATACTGAGGGTATCGAGATAATAGACCCCATTGTAGGGAGGCTAAATGTTAGAGAGATCAGGCCAAAGTATGGTATGAAAGAAGCTCAAAGTTTTCCAATATGGGAGGAGTGAGTCTGTAGGAAAATGGGTTTGCTGAGCATGACCAAGGATTCCTGTCTCCTGTGGGGTCCTGGCCTGTTGGGAGCCAAGACCCTCATCCTGACCGCCCAGCCCCCCCGGCATAGAACCTGGCCGTTAACAGACCTGTATGCTATCTAAAGAATGCAGGAGCAGATAATGCTCCAGGGAATAGTTAACCACAGAATGTATTAAGGAAGGACCTACTGAATGGCTGTTGACCTGCCCAAGGAGCCCCTCTCCTCCTTGTTCCTCTTTTCACTTCTAACCTTTGTACCCCCTCACCCCTTCAACCAAGGACCAATGAAATTGTAACAAGTATACCCCTGCCTAGTCAGTCCTGCCCCCCTTTGTTCTTCTGTATAAATATACCTGCTCTAAAATAAAAAATTTGAGGCTTGATCAGAATACTGTCTTGCCTCCGCTCCTTTTTCTCGCCCGTTTCTCTTTCAGGCTGGATCCTCTTCGAGCCCACGAATAACTAGGTCCCGCGGGTCGGTACACTGGCCCAAGAATTGTCATGACTGGTGGGTCTTTGTAGTGGAGCTTCAAGCCCTCAGTCGTGGCTTCAGAGACCAGCCCCACAACAGTGGAGCAGAATAGATGAACCTTCCAGCCTGAGAGGTTATATGTGGGAGATCTCAGAAAGCAGTTGACTTTTTTTTCTTCTCCTAGAACCATCTCCCCCAGGAATAATTGTAAAAGGCTGTTTTACACCTTGTCCCTAGGCCTTGTCCCTAGGCCTTTAAGATAATCCCCCTATAGGAATTTTCCATGTAAGCCTGCAGCTAACATCTGGCCCAGCCCCAGGCAAGGGACAATAAGAAAAGGTTACCCAACAATGCCAGTAACAGTAATTAAAGAAAAATGTTAACGGGGAAAATAGCTCACCCATGTTCCGCTTGGCTTATGCATGTAACTGCAATGACGCACCTGAGTCCCACCGATCAGGGAGAAGGTCACGTAACCACCCCCCGAGAGGGTATAAAACTCAGGGGAGAGAGGGTCTCGGGGCTCTCGCCCTTGGTGGGAGCCCGGTTTCGAATCCGTGAATAAAGCGCTTCCTGTAACACCTTATCTGGAGGTCTCTGTCCTTCGTGGGGGTCTCAAGAACGCTGCACATCATAATGATGATGACAATAACCAAAACACACACACATAGATTTTTTAATGTTAAATTTAATCAATATTTGTGATGTTTGTTTATGCTTCATTGTCAAAATTGTGATTAATGAAAGTGGCTTTAAGCCCAAGATGCTTTCTGAGACTTTTTAGGCCTTCTTCTTAGAAGCAACAAGTCACAGTGTGCCAGCCATAATAGGATCCAACTTAGAATGATCAAAAATTCAGTGAGTAATGGCAATAATGTTCTCATAAAGAAAAACAACAGCTCACAATTTGGACAGAAACCCAGGGAGTCGGTGAAACCCTCAACCATGTAGGGATATAGGCTGAACTTGGAAATACTCTTACCTGGTCTCAGTGCTGGTGAGTTCATTTCCTGGTGAAGCTGGTAAAGTATACATGTCTTGATTATTCAAAGAATTGGATAATTGCAGGGCTGGAAGGGGTTCCCGAGGTGTGGAATCCTTGAATTATGCTTCTAGCATTTCTGACAAGTAGCTGACCCTCCTCTGCTGTAATAATCCTGGTGATCAGAAACTCTATCTGTTTACATAGCCTAATCCAATATGGGCAGCCATGAGGTTTTTGTTTTGTTTTGCTTTGTTTTTTAAGTGCTTCCTAATATTGAGTGAAAATCTGTTTCTTTCTACACTCCACTGCTTGCTTGGTCCCACAGTACCCATGGGGTCACATAGCACATGACTAAGTCTCTGCTATATATGTAACCAGGACTGACTATGTGATTTGTGGGGTCTAGTGCAAAAGTAAAATGTGGGGTCCCTTGTTAAAAATTATTAAGAATTTTAAAATAAAATATAGAATATCAACTGTAATTGAAAGATTAAAGAAAAAATATTCAAGACAGTGACAGCAGAGCATTAAGCCAAACACAAAGACTTTCTAAGGACAGAGTTATATGAGTAAGCACACCTGTGTGTGACAGTTTTGTTTTGTTTCTGAATGCTAAACTTGGTAGAGTACAAACAAAGAACAACTTCATTTTTCTCTCCACTTAGTGTTAAATTCTCTTTCGATGCCTTCTTCCTTCCTGAAGATCCCATAGAATATTCTGGTCATTTTCATATATTAATAAGCCCAGTGCCATCATTTATCAAACTCAAAGCTCTCTTTGGTCACGACATTTGCCAGCCCCTGGTTGGGGCTGGGAAGCCTGCAGAGACTGCTTTTTCTTTTTGTCATCCTTAAGGTCCATTCACCACCACCCTCACCCTTCATGTCCTCTGCTCCTTCTGGGAGAAAGATGGTGGGCAGAAGTGGTCTTCCTTCCTTGACAGGTACAAATGTGATCGAGTTTCAATACCCTCCATGTGGAGAGCCCTAGTGCTGCTCCTTTGTTCCACAGGCACTTTTCTAGGTTCCTCGTAACCCATCCCACTGGTAGGGGTGCAGTTTTCTCCCTTGGCTGGCTACTTATAACAGTCTCCCAGCCCATGGTGGATGGATCACCCCAGTCTTCTGGAGTCACCTCCTGTGCACCCCCTGCTTCAGTGGCCCTCCTGCAGAGAGAGTTTTTCAAGCTGCTTCATGGCTGAGCTCTGCTTTGGGAGTCCATATTTGGACCCTGGGAAACATGTATTCTTGTCCTTCCTTTGGTACAGTTCACTTCAATGCAGCTTTCTCTTTGTTCTGCCAATAGAGCCCTCCCCAACCTCCAAGACATAGTCTCTTTCCTTCAAACTTTCTTCTAAATGTGAGTCAGATACCAGTTCCTAATTCTAAGAGACACATGTCAAACCTTTTGGGAGGTTCCTTAAAGGCCATCTAAGTTGGCCTAAGCAGTAGAGAATTAGGAGGGCACTTCACACACAACTTTTTCCCTACATGAATCTCGCCATTATTGCTTTCTCCTAATGGATTCTTAATCTTGTCTGTCATCTGGAGGTGGGTGATAGGCTAATGCAAGCAGAAAAAATTCTTGACTTAGCACCTTTCTTTAAATTTGGGGTGCTGACACCTGTTGTAGGGCTTCAAGAGAAACTGAGGCAATGAGAGACGTCCTAAGAGAGGAGGCATCCGAATAATGCAAAGGAAAAGGCTTGCAGAAATGTCCTACTCAGTGGGTTGTAGATTAACCACACCCTATAGATCTTTAAATGGCCTTCTGGAAACTTGTCACATCTACTTGAAAAATGAGTCAGAAATTTCTTCCCTCTTACAGCCCCACCCCAAAATGCCCCCTTCCATCCTGAGTAGACAGGTGCACATAGACCCTCAGACAAAGGAATTACGTGCCCCTTGTGTGGAACACTGCTGGGGTGTATAAGCTATAAGAAAGCTAACCTGAACAAACTCACGCCTTTTGCTTCACAGACTCCACTGGCCTAATAAACTCTCCTTACTCTAACAAAGTTGTCTGAGCATCCAAATTCCTCCATCGGGTGTCGCTTCCTGCAACAGTCCCACTTTAACATCCTGTTACTCAAGTAATTGCACTGTGAAGCATTTGAAGATAACTACTGCTATGGACAGAGTGTTTGTGTCCCCCCCCACCCCACCCCCCCCGAAAAAAATTTATATGGTGAAGTCCCAAACCCCAATGTGTCTGTATTTAGAGATTGGGCTTTTATAGAGGTAATATTGTTATATTAGATCATAAGGGCAGGGACCTGATCTGATAGAATTAGGGTACTTATAAAAATAGACTAGAGAACTTTCTCTCTCTCTGCCATGTGAGGACACAGCTAGCAGTTGGCCATCTGCAAGCCATGAAGAGAGCCCTTGGCAGGAACTAAAGCAGCCAGCACCTTGATCTTAGACATCCAGCCTCAAAAACCATGAGAAAATAAATGTCTGTTGGTAAAGCTGCCCAGTCTATGGCATTCTGTTATGGTAGCTTGAGCTGACTAAAACAACTCCACTTTCCTGAGTGTTGCCTCTAATTCCTTTAGCCTTTCCCAGAAGGCAAAAATTTGTTCACTCGCCTCACTGAGTGGACTCTTTTTTGTTTAACAGTGAAATCATATCTTCCACAAGGATTGTTGTTCTATTACAAGGTGAAAATCAGATACATCACCTCACCCTTGATTTAATTGCTCTTAAAATATAAATATGTGAGATGAGATAAAGAGGTGAGGAAGATAGGCTGGGTACATAAACATAACTAGGCTTGTTCTCTTCTAAACATTATTTTGAGGGTGGTTTTTGACTCATTCGTTTATTGTCTTATGTTCTCCGTGTTATCATCTATGCTGCATTTTTTTAATGCAGGTGCAGAATTTATATTTACAACATCTTAATTGTCTTCAGATTTAACCCTTTGTTCCAACATTCATTGATTGACTCAAAATGATTTATTGATAAAGTATCCCCCTATGCACATTTATTAATGCAAAGGGAAAAACAGTAACTTTACAGAGGAGAGATGTGGCAGACATCACCTTAATCGAGTGATCACTGTTAATATAACCATAGTGAGTCACACGAACATCATGTTCCGCCTGGTAGGATGCACAGAGAAGGACAAAACAGTGTCCTGTATATTCTTGCCAAAAATATATAACCTCCATCTAGCCTTGAGAAAACACCACAGACCAAAACTGATTAATGTACTATAAAAAAAACTGACCAGAAATCTTCAAAAGTATCAAAATCATGACAGATAAAGACAGACTGAAGGGCTATCTATCTCACAGATTAGACTAGGCTAAGGAGACATTATGGCCAAATGTGGTGTGGGATCCTGGGCAAGAAAAATGACATCAGTGGCTTTGATTCTGACACCAATTCCGATGTTTTTTCTTTCCACACCACCAAGCAATTAACTCAATTCTGACACTATCTACCTGGAGATAGCATCAGATCCCACAGGGTAAGAGCTCAGTCTTACAAGATGGCTCCCTGCACCCATTCCAACACCAATTGCAAGTCCAGGTTGTCATTTGTGCTTCCTACCCACGGGCTATAGATTGGAGTGTCCCTGGAGCCACCCCTTAAGTTCTGTTAATTTGTTCTAGTGACTCACAGAACTCAGAGGTGTAGGGAGCCAAAAGACCCTCATCCTGACCGCCCAGCCCCCTGGCATAGAACCTGGCATTAACAAACCTGTATGCTATCTAAAGAATGCATAAGCAGACAATGTCCCAGGGAATAGTTAACCACAGAATGTATTAACATACCCGCCAGATAAGGAAGGACCTACTGAATGGCTGTGGACCTGCCCAAGGAGCCCCTCTCCTTGTTCCTCTTTTCACTTTGTACCCCCTCACCCCTTCAAGGACCAATGAAATTGTAACAAGTATCCCCCTGCCTAGTCAGTCCTGCCCCCCCTTTGTTCTTCTGTATAAATATACCAGCTCTAAAATAAAAAATTTGAGGCTTGATCAGAATACTGTCTTGCCTCCGCTCCTTTTTCTCGCCCGTTTCTCTTTCAGGCTGGACCCTCTTCGAGCCCGCGAATAACTAGGTCCCGCGGGTCGGGACACAGAGGAATATTTTTTTTTACATTTACCGGTTTATCACAAAGGGATATAACTCAGGAAGTCAGACTTCAGAGATGCACAGGGCGAGGTATGAGGGAATAGTGTGGAGTGTCCATGCCCTCTCCAGGTTCACTCTTCTCCCCAATCTCCACGTATTCTCTGATCCAGAAGCGCTTCTAACCCAGTCCTTTGGGTTTTATGGAGACTTCTTTACAAAGGCATTACATATGGAGGCTGCATTACATAAGTTGATTAAAATGTTGGTGACTGAACTGAATCTCCATCCCCTCTCCCCTCCCAAGAGGTGGGGCAGAGGTGAGAGTGGCTGAAAATGTGAACCTTCTAACCACAAGGTTGGTTCCCCAGGCAACCAACTTCTCCCTTAGGTTACTTGGGAGCATTACAAAAGCCACCTCATTAACATAACAAAAGACACCCCCCCCTTCATCACAGGAAATTCCAAGGTTTTTATAGCTCTTTTAGGAATGGGAACAAGACCAAAAACCTATTTCTTATTATAAATCACCATATCACAATGGGAAAATTGGTGAACTTCAAATAATGTCTGTAGATTAGTTACGAGTGTTGTTCGATCAATGATAATATCCTGGTTTCAATAATATTACTATGATTTTATAAAATGTTAACAAAGGGAAGCTGGGTGAAGAATATAGGGGAACTTTGTATTGTTTTTGCAACTTTTAAAACAAAAGTATTTCAAACAAGAAAGTTAAAGGTATGTTTATTGAGTACCTATTCTGTGCCAGTCTCTGGGCTGGGGAGCCAGTGGTGAATAAGACAGCCTTGTCCCCAGAGACTTTGAGCTTGGTCTGCAGAAGACAAGTAAACATGCATTTTTAGTAGAGACATTAAGTTAAGACAATTGTATGTACAGAATACAATTGATTCAGGACAGGACAAATATCCCCAAGCGACGGGGTGACCAAGCCCTACAGAGATAGAAGAAAAGGGTCATTTAGTGGAGAGTGTAGAAAGAATTCAACAAACACGCCAAAGTTGGAATCAAAAGGAAAGTTTATTAGAAAAGAGATAACACTCCACAGACAGAGTGTGGTCTCCTCTCAGAGGGAGAGAGTGAGAAGGACTAAGAGAGACGGAAAGACATGTTCAGAGAATTCAGTTTATATATCATTCCTTAGTTTCCATGTCCTTTGATATGGACATATAGTGAGGAAAGGAAAGAGTATGTATTGTTAAAATGTAAGAATGCATCGAGTGAAAGGCCTACTGGCAGTTCCCAGCCTTTAATCCTCCGGTTCCCCATGGTTTTAGCCATAGGAAAAGACTCTTGGTTCCTGTTTCTCCTACACAGGTGTGGGGAGTAGGTTGTTAGCAATTCCAGTGTAAAGCTTCCTTTGTTCTGCAGGTGTCCTCCTGGCCTGGCTGTAGGGCTGATTAGCAATTGCAGTCTCTGAATGTGGCTTAACATTTTTAATTCTCTTGCCTCTTCTCTACATTACAATGAAGAGCATATAAGAGGGTCAGAGAAAGCTAGAAGTAACATCTAAACTGTACCTGAAAATTGGCAGTTGTCCAAGTAAAAGAAGGGCCTTGGAAGACAGAGGTGGGGAGTCATTCACACGGAGGGGACACATTGTGCAATGGCATCTCCTTTGGGGAAATGTTTCTGTGGGGCAGAAATGTGTGTGTGTGTGTGGGGGGTGGGGGTTGTGGCCTCAAGAGGGAAGGGAGCAGTTTACCCAGTGAGTGCTGAAGGTAGAGCAGTGAGTGGGAACCCCTAACTGCTGAGGATTTGGAAATGGATATTGAAAGGTTTCAAACAGGGTTTAAATGAGATTTAAGATGTAGTAAAAGCACTCTGGCTGCTGTGTGACTGACTGACAGAGACAAGACCAGAGTCAGAGAAACCAGAAGAGGCCGAGGTCATGTAAGTAAAGGGACAGCGGCCCTAGAGGGTGTCGAAATCAGCAAATGATTCAGCGTCTTTGTGAATTCCTTGCCTCTCCTCAGAAGAGGGAGTTAATGACTGCGTACTGTGAGTTGAGTTCTGTTATTCACTTACGTGCCCTTATGAAGTGTATGTGAACAGTACAGTTATCCTCATTTGATTTAACTGAGGCTCTATGAACAAAGCTCAGGGGCTGACTGACAGTTGGAGAGAAGTAAAGGACACAAGTGTGCTGCTTCAAGCCCAGGTCTGAATGACTCCAGAGTTCACCTTTTCTTTATAGTCCAAACATCATGTTATCTGATAAACTAGCAATCTCCTGCAGTTTTTGTCACTGGCAGATTGTCATAAGATTTACAATTTAGAGAAAACTAATCTCCTCTGGTGCGCATCTCAGGTCAACACACAGATAACACACAAAGTGCCAGGCACACACTGGCAGAAAGTTTGTTCTGCCCCTTTCCCATATTATTCCAGTCACAGATTTATTAAATGGTTTTGAATTAGTTCTCATTCAGATTTGTGCACAGTTATTCTTTTTCATACTCAGCTGTTTTTCATGTTCAACTTAAATCTGGCTTCAGAGTATTTCACAAGATGGTCTTGGATTATAAACTAAAAGGGACCAAAAGGGAAGGAATGTTCAAAACAAATTAGGCCTCAAATTATACAATGTCATGTCATGTTTAAGTCTACAAATACAGTCTTGTGTTGTCTCTTCTCTCTGCTCAGAGTCAATATGATACCTCCTTGGAATTTAAAGTGGGGTTATTTTCAAGTACTCTCTCTTTGAGTTCTGATGCCTTACTTTCCCCTACCCATAAAGAAACTCCTCTTCCCTCTGATCGTTTAAACCTCCCCTCCCAGACTATATTGTCTTCCAGATACTTCCATGTCATAGCTGTCCCCCTCCATAAAGGTACCCACATTTGCTCCCATCCCTCCACCCGCCCCTTACTCTCAAGAAGGAACACACTTCTCAGAGAACAATTTAAGACTTAGCTTAGGAAATCCATTTAGTTCCCAGAGCCTGTGGTAGATACAGTTGCCGGTAATTTGGGTTCTGTACAGCACAGTGATGATACCTGTCAGCATAGTCTTCACGAGAAGATGGGACTCTGGCCTTCCAGTTGCAAACAAACAATAACAACAAAGCTCTACTTGAGTTTTTTTGGTGGGACCAGGCCACTTATAAATAAGAGAATGTCCCGAAGAACATTTTAATCTTCATGAATGAGGTATTTATCACCTAGAAGCATCGTCATTCCTCTGTTGCCAGGTTCTTTGGATTATTTCAGCAAGACCTCAATGCTGAAGTGATTGTCATGACTTCTTATGCCACTCATTTGGGTGCACACAAAATAAGATTTTATACAAGCCTGGGCAGGTCCTCTGAGCAGGCAAGAAGAGAAATCTGTTTTAACATAAAAGAATAGATTTTAATGGTGGAAACTTTAGGTGCCATGTTAGCAGTGAGTAAGAAATTTTATGTAGAAGGTGTCTGCCTTCCATGCATTCTCATTTTGTCCTTTTGGGATAGTGGACCTGCAAAGGTTTTTATTTTAATTTTTTTTTTAAATCATGTCTATGTTGTAAGGTACAGGAGGGAATATCTCAAGGAACTTACAATGTTTAACAGTGCATAAATATGGTCTTCTCAAAATTCCTTTATTTATTCATATAATCAGCAAACATTTGGGCACTAGATATTCAAATATAGGGAAGAGTGGTTTAGATTCTATCAGAAAGAAGCACATTTTAACAGTAAAAAATAACTACAGTACTACCAAGAAGTGCTATTGTTCAACAATGTGAAAGGCTCCATGGCAACACAGAGCTAGAGTACATTCTGCCTGAAGGGCCATGGATGGCTTCCCAGGAATTGTTTTGAAGGAGCTGTTTCACGCTTTCACCAGGAGATGAGTGAGTGGTGAGGCTGGCAGGAGGGTATTTTAGGTAGAAGTAGGGTGACTAGCCAGTCTGGTTAGCCTCGAACTGAGGGGTTTTCTGTCACTGCTAAAACCAAGACGATCTTAAGAGAGCACTGCTGGTCCATCACCTGAGAGATGGGAAACATACACCAAGTGTGAAAATGGTTAGTTAGATCCTTACCATATTTATAATAATGATCTGTTTCATGTTATCAATGTTTTTTCTTTTTTCTTTCTAGGGTAACATTTTTTTTTCTGGGCTAGCAAGAATTTTGCTTATTACAGGGTATTCATAGTCACAACTTCAAGATCCACTTTCTTTAACAAACTACACCTCATTCATTTTAAACAAACGAATTAAGGCCTTAAGTGAAAGTATAGAACTGAGATGTTACTACATTTTGTTCTTCTTTCTTTTATCTCCTCTCTTTCCCTTCTGACATCTTCCTCCTTCCCAGCTGCCATCTCTTTTTTTTGCACCAAGCACCTTCTAACACTTTTTTCTGAAGCAGCAGCAGAGGAGCCGTCTGATCCAGAGAATGTCATTGCTGGCATGTAGGAGCAGTAGTTCAAGAACTAACCTAATGCACAGGCATTAAAAAGGTCCATTCAGAACCTTGAAAGGGAAATATCTAAATAATAATAGTAATAAATAGTAATAGCAATTATTATAGTAAATATATATAACAATAATAATACTAATAATAATTATAGCAGCAGCAGCAGCAGCAACAACAATGACAACACAATATTTGCTTTCTTTGGAAGCACTCTAAGTGCTTCACCTGTGTTAGCTAATCTCACGTGATGAGGAGGTATAATTACACCCAGCCCAGCAGTTGATTTTCAAAAGCCACCAGGCCACAGGAATTCAGTTTAGTCAAAGTATTTACAGTGGCTCTTTTTCAGTGTTGAATTCTTTACCCCTCCCTCTTAATGAATTTCAGTGTTGGTGGAAATGCATTTATACCCTCCCTCTTTTAAAAGCTAGAAATGAGAATGGAAATGGTCCCTTTAGCCCCAATCTCTCATTTTCACATTTACAAACACGTACATATCAGTGTTATATATACATATGTTTAGATGCATTTTCCCACCTCTTCACTTATGAAACCACATGAATGACCAGAGCTCCAGGCAGGAGAGGAATGGGACCACATGAAGTTTCAAAAGTTGTGCCAAATGACATAAAGAGTACCAGGAGGAGCTGAGATCTGACCTTCAACACCTCTCAGAGCAAGGAGCTGACCAGTTATCCTCAGCCTGATGACCACTTTCTGTAGGAGAAACAAGAGGGCAGTGGGATCAGCTGGGTAGCCTGTAGGTCCTTAAAGCAGGGGTGTGAGTACTGGATTCATCAGGGCCCTTCAGCATGGTGCCTAGAGCACAGCAAAACCTTGCTGTGTATTTGTCTACTGATGAATGAGTCTGCAATGAGAGAGAATCAGACTAAAGGATTCTAACTCTCCAACAAGAAACAATACGAACAAGGAGAATATTGCCAATAGAGCTTTCCCTTTCATACCACCCAATTTCATAACATTTCCCCAGGATCCCAGTGCCCTCTTGACTCCCTTTACAAATTTCTGTTTTCCAGGAAACAGCTGGTATTCCCTTTTTCTTATTTACTCAATGAAGATTTTGAAAGAGAGTAGGTAAAATTTATGGGTTCTAGTATCAGCTACACCTGTCTTCTCTTCCTGGTTCTGTCACTTACTAGCTGTGTAATCTTGGGAAAATCGTTCAGCACCTTAGAGCCTTTTATTTTTCTGTAAAACAGTGAGAGCAGAGACTCCCTCAAAAAACTGCTGTGCAGAGACTGGGGACTTGGGGGTTCTCTGTTCATCACAGCCATTCAGGAACTCCGGCTGATCGAGCAGCCTCTACCTCCAAGGCTGTCAGTTGTTTGAGTCAAAAGGAAAGAGTGCTCTGAGGGTCTCTCATTAGCACTTTAAATGGGTAAAAGGACCACGTATGTCTGACTGGCTAGAACCAGTCACATGGTGCCACCCACCACAAAGGTTCTGGGAAGTACAATTCCCACAGATGCCAGGAAGGCAGAGAGCCGGAAATCTTTGGCAGTTAGTGCAATGTGTAAAGTACCTAGCACTATGACTGGCATGCTCCAAGTTCTCCATCCACGCTAGTTATATTTCAGTTTGGATCTCTCATATAGAATATTTTGTGTGTGAATTATTTTAGAATATTCAGAAGTGGTGATGGCTGATAATTAATTGATGTATTATGTTCTCCTTTGCAGAATATCTACAATTTAATAGAAGAGTCTTGGAAACATGATATTAAAACTCAAGGCCTGAATCTTGCCAGTAACTCAGATGGCGGAAAGATTCAGGTTTCCTGGAGGAGGCAGGGTCTGGACTGGATCTGGACATTTGGGTAGCAACTCAGTAACATGCAGCCAAGGACGACTTTTGGCATGTGGCACAGAGTGCCTGAGTTCTTTACTTTGCGTCTGGGAGTTTATTTACCATTTGCTCATTAGTTTGTTTATTGATTTACTTATTCATCAAATGTTATTCAGTGCTTAGGTGTGCCGAGCACTGTGAATATATCATTGAAGAAAGCAAAGATACTGCCTTCATGCAACTTGCAGTTTAGAAACAACAAAAATGAGCACATTTTTAGGAGTAGATGCTGATAACTGTATTTATGAATAAAGCAGTATGAGGTGTCAGACATGCCAGGGTGGCAGAGAGCAGGAGGGTATTGCTATTTTATTTAGAGTGGTCAGGAAAGAAATCAAGGGAGCAGGCTCTGTGGCGACCTGAAAGATCTTTCCAGACAGAGGAACCAGCGAGGGCCATGGCAATGAGGGGAGAACTTTCTGGGCCTATTTGAGGAAAAAGTGGAATGATATAAAGACTAGGAGCTAGGAGCTGGGGTAGCTGGGCTTTAGTCCTGGTTCTGCACTGGTCCTTGGAGCTAGTGAAACAGCAATGTGGTAGTGAGGATGGGTTGGGAGGGTTTGATCCCAGCCCTTTTCCTTATTAACTGGATGAGCTGGGCAAGTTTTGTAACCATTTCGCTCTTTAATTTTCCCATCTGTAAATATGGGGGAATCCTCATACTTCATGTACAATTTGGGAGGATTAAATGAGTGAATTCACTAAGAGCACTGATACCAGGGCCTGACAAGCTGTGAACCTGATTTGAGGTGAGCTATTTCTACTAGAGCAAGTTGCTTCATCTCTGTTGGTTTCAGTACCATCACCCACAGATTGCAAGTTTCAGAGAGATTCTCTCAAAGATTCTTTGGAAATCTAATGCTAATTTACATGTTATTCTGTGGACTATTTCATGTCATTTTTTTTTTAATGGCTTGCTGCCATCACAGTCTTCTTACTGGATTTCACTTCTTTCCAGTGATGTCAAGGATGAAGTCCTTCATCTGTCTCTGCTAGACTTCAACTCTCTGTGTCACTGGTGGACTTTATTCATCCTGGGAACTTTACATACCACTTCAGTCTACTTAGTTAAGAACATTCTCTTCATAAACATAAATACACTGGCAAGGGACCTC
Organism: Cynopterus sphinx; assembly: GCA_030015415.1. Classification (NCBI taxonomy): domain Eukaryota; kingdom Metazoa; phylum Chordata; class Mammalia; order Chiroptera; family Pteropodidae; genus Cynopterus; species Cynopterus sphinx. The sequence continues at coordinate 32,779,273 of CM057390.1, read as the reverse complement.
TGTAGCAGAAACTTTACTAAATGAAATTTCAGGCTATTTTCTGTTTGAAGGCCAAGTGCCTGGGAAAGATGCCATTTTAACTAGGGGACACCAAGTCATAGACACTCACCAATGGCCTTCTTTGCAACATCATCCCAGATGCCAACAAAGCATTGCTCAGCCCACCTAATTACTGTCCTGACCATAGAAAACCCCTCCAGTCTCTTCAGAACTCATGGCATCCTGAATACTCTGTCAGTGCTGGTAGCCAATCGACAGTCAGATTGGAAGGACAGGCATTTTGGAATGAAAACTGGAACCAGGGACATGTGTTTCTCTTTCTGTGATTAACACACCCTCTGTGAGACATCAACCCCTGTGTTATGTCACAGAGTGAGTGAATCTCTGGGTCCAGGCATGCTGGACTTGCCCCTCCCTAGATGGGTGCTCAGTTCTATAAGGACCCAGGTTGAAGTGGCCTGGGGAAAAGGGCGATCAGAGAGCCCAGATGAGAGTGTGAGTGACCTGAGTCTCCTGTTTCTCAACTATAAATCACTCACGGGTATGTACTTTTGTTTTGATGAATAAATGACAATACATGCCTTTATCAATGTGTTATTTATTATCTTACATAAATAACATACATATTTTTATTGCTAAATAGATGGTTGTTCTTCAATTTTAGATCTTAGCAAGGCCATATCCTGTATTTCTTGGTCAGGGAGCAATAAGAGAGAACAACTGTACCTAGTTAAGGCTCCAGGTCAAGAAAACTCAGCTTAGGGTGGGTGCCGTTCCTGTGTCTCCCCTTCACCCTTGGGATTACTTATCTCCAAATGAGTGCTCTTTGCAATTCTCCCTTTTCCAGAGCATGCTTACCACGAGGCCTGGAGAGGGGCATTTGGACAGGGCCTGCCATCCCCAGCGTCTGGCCTGAGCCCTGTCAACTCCCTTTCTTACCACCAGCCCCTCGGGTGAGAGCCGGTCACTGACTTGCTCTTCTTGCCTCGCTGCCTTTGCGCTGTCTGGATGTCCCTCTGCCTTCATGGCTCTTTTCAAGGTTCGTTACCCACAGGACTCCTCCTGCGCGGCTCTGGGATCTGCCCAGGACGACCAGGAAGCCGTTGCCCAGCCCCCAGGCTGGGTGAAGTCTCCTCCTGTGCTTCCAAGTGTGCCCCCGGTCCCCACTTCTCTTCTCACGGTGACTTTCCGGTCACCAGTCGGCCCCCGCTTCTCCCCGTCCTGTGGACGACGACCTTGTGCCACAGGGGTTTTGTCACTTTTATTCCTGCGTCCCAAGCCTACCTGGCCCTACAGAGTGTGTTCGTAATTGATGTTGGTCGAACACATGAAAGGTCGAGGAGGCTGCATGCGGGGAAAAGGAGATGATTTCCTTCGCGGTCTCCCAGCAAAGGGGCGGCGCAGCCAGCACGGAAACCCAGGAGTTCCGGTGCTTCAGCGCTTGCCACGGAATCAGGCTGGCTGCAGCTTGGCTCAGCTGCGGCGGGGGCTGGGACGTTCGGCCGGGGCAGCGCGGCACCCCCGCGGACCAGCGTCTTCGCGCTGAGCCCTCTCCGCCGCCCAGCGAGGATGCTCACAGTCCGCCCCGACCTGGAGTCGCCACCGTCTGGACGGCTAATGCAACAGCGCCACCTCCTGGCCTGGATGCCGCCGGTTGTGGCTTGACTCCGGAGGTCTTGGGCGCCCTCTCGTGGGCTTTCAGAAGATGCGGCACAAAAGCGACTTCGTTATCCCCAGGTTACAACTTACTCTGATGTCCTTGGGGCCATTTCCACCTTTGATGTTTGAGTAACTCTGTGGGCCTGTGCGCTAGAACCAAGACTAGGAAGCAAGACTTTATAACAACGTAGAATGCAGATTATTCGAGGCATATGATGTTATGTGCTGCTAAGCAAAAATGACATGGCATGCTCCTTGGTGACAAAATGTCCAGGTAGCTCCTCTAAGTAGCACATACAGAAGTGAAAACATGACAGGTGGTGAGAAAAGAACTGTGGAGAATTATGGAAAGGAATTGGGTAGTGAAAAGAGGTGGAGGGAATGGAGGTGGGATGCTATTCTGACTTACATGGCCCTCCTCCAGGACGGATGTCACTAACAAGGCCATTTAAAAAGAGCAGACTGAAGTTTTCTCCTCAGATGGAGTTCTAAGACATTTCCAGTTTCCCTTATCTGTACCATTTAATACCATACCCTGCCCCTGAATTTTCACTCAGCTCTGTTGTGTTATTGACAATCACTGACAGCCTTGGTTCTCTCTCAGCCATATAAGAATGAAGTGTCTTGGGAACATGAGCCTAACTTGAAATACGCTTTCCTGAAACGTTCATTTTGTTTTGGGACAAATCTCATGCCAATCTGTACTACCAAGAAATTACTGATATTAAACTATTGGTTTCATTGTTGTCAAACATAATTTTATAGAGAGAACAAGGGGCAGTCACCCTCCAGGGTCAGCTGAGACAAAGGCGTTTGACTAGATGGGTGGAACTTTCTTAGAACCCTCTGGAGAATTAAAAAAAAATGGACAGACATCTAGAAAGACTGCTGTCTGATGAACAGCAACACTTACAGTGCAGATGAACTGCTTGTCAGTGGACTGAGTGGGTCTAGTCTAGCTTCAATGAGTCACAGACAGCATTTTGCTGGTGCCCAGGGAGAAAGCCCAGTGAAGACCTGGGGCCCCAGTTGCAGCTTAGCTTTGAGCATATGCTTGGACTTCCTCTTTATTCCAAATGCAGACAGTCCTGCAGGGAACTGTCTAACCCGCAAAGGTTGAGAAGAATGAAGAAGCAATTTGCCAATATTTGTGCAGGTGTAAGCTACTAAAGGACTCTGGAAAAAAATCAGTATAGATGCTTTATTTTTTTTTCAGTAATGCCTCTCGAAATACTTGAAGGCATGGAGGGATGAAATTTCATGCTACTGGCCTTGTTCTCTTGTTTGTTTTTGATTTTAATAAAATTATTTCAAAATCAAAACCAGTAGAAAATTGAGAGCTCAGAGGCTCTTCAGATGAATTGTTGCATCACAACTTGTTCTAGGAAGAATGAACTATTAGAAGTGAAATGTATTAAATTTTCAAGTGTTCATTCCATTCATTTTCCCTCTCTGGAAACCAGTTTCCTTCTCTATACAGTTGGGGGGTTGACCTGTCAAGGACCTTTATGGTTCTAATGACCTTTGGTTCTTTGAAAGGAAACCTTATATCATTCCAAGGGTGACTGCATGTCACACTGTCACACATGATGGTTCTTACTTTACAGATGTTTATTTGCTCATTCATTTCTATCCATTCATTCAGCAAATAGTGGGTGCCTACAATATTTCTGACACTGCTGTAGGCACCCAGGACAAGCTGTGGATAAAGCAAATTCTTGGCCCTAATGGAGCTTGCAGTTGGGGGTCACATACAATAAAAATTTTAAAGATATATGTATGATGCAAGTACAGACCCTAGTTCTGAAGTGTAATGTAATATAGTATAGTATAATAGAATGTAATAGTAGCTAGTAATAAGTGCTATAAAGAAAAATAAAACAGGATAAGGATTATGGGATAAAAAATGCTGGTTTTTTAGACAGTGTGTAGGAAAGTCCTGTCTGAGAAGACAGTGTTTGTACAGAGATGGTGGAGTGAGGGAGTAAGCTGCTGGAAATCCAGAGAAGGAGCACACTGAGAGGAGGGAACAGCAAGTTGAAGGCTGGATGCAAGCATGCTTGGTGTGTTGAAGGAAGACAAGGAGACTAGGGACTTCCAGGATGAGGATGCATTACTGGATTCCATCTTAGGCTTTGATGTGAAGTGTGATAGGTCGCCATCGGAGAGCTAGAATGCTCTGGGGTAAGAGTCAATGATGTGAGCACAGTAAACGGCACAAGAGATAAAATATAGTCTCTGAACTGAAGGACCCTCAGAACAAATGTGCACTGAGCCACAAGTGCGACAGTAAAGGCCAGCAGGAGGAGGTGTGTGCCAGGATCAGATGTACAATGCAGACCCTGGTTCTGAAGGAGCTTCAGAGACTTGAGGCTCCTCGCCCAGTGGGAGGAATCAAATCTGTACCTTAAAGAAAGGGCACACTGAGAAGAGGAAGCTTTTCAGTCATAAAAGGAGTGAGCGGTTGGTAGGCGGTAGCTCTGGGCAGGGCCTATTTGGAAAACGGCTTGGTTTTAACAAAAGCGGCTCACAGCAGAGCGATAGGTCGTGCACGCACCCTCTTTCTAAGGCTAAATGAAAAGGTACTTCTCTTCATCCCAAATGATGTTTTGTGATCAAAATGGTTAGGACTCCCATGCCCTCTATTACTCTACAAGAGGGTTAATCGTTTTCCCTCGGGGCCTCATCCTCCCCAAGTGCTGAAGGGGATGTTTACCTCATAGGCCTCCAGGCCCCACCTGCCCTGTCTGTAAAGCAATCCTGCCCCCAGGGACACAGCTAAGGAAGGATGGCAGCTTAGCACTGCCTGAAACACTGTGAACCTCTGTGCTCTGCATGCTGACCAAATCCTCCTGATGCCCAAGGGTCTCTCCACCAGGGACCACCTTTCTGCAAATCAATGTGACTTGTCTGAAAATGAGCCTGTCTCCATCTTGGCCTGTGTTTTCTTCTGTCTGCTTCCGGTGTGAAGATTTGCAAGACCCCAATTCACTAGGGCACAGAATAAAGTCTGGGGCCTCAGACCACCTGTCCACTGAGAACTGTGGGTGTGGAATACTCCCAGGGCTGGATTCTGTGCCATGCCTGCCAGCAGCATACTGGTGTCCGCCTGCTGCCACCATCTATGAGATAATGTCTCTCCATTTTGGGATTGTTACATAGTTACATCAGACCTCAATGACTAGTGCTCACATTCCAGGCCTGAGACCAATGTGACAGCAGAGAAACCTGAGCTGTGAGAGGACATTCTCAGGCTCAAAAATCATAAACCCGACAGGGAAAGGCATTTGATCTGGAAACAACACCATTTGGGTTATTTTAATGCCCTGGATTTGAGCTGGCCTTTAAGTAGAGCCCCTTCTGTCACAGGATTTTGGTGCCAAGTGATCCTTGCAGATGACTTACACTTGTTTTTAAATGTAGAACAAGGTCATGTCTGGTTTGAGTGCACTATGAGTTGTATAGACCATGGGCAGGAGGGAAGCCCAGTTCAGGTCTGTGTTTTCTGTGCATACGATGTGTAGTCAGTCACATAGACCAGCTTCTGAGGCTTGCAGCAGATGGCCTGATATGAGTGCAGTGAGAACTTTCTTCCTTGTCTAGCCTCTGTTCCTTCCCCAACAGACAACACCTGAAACATCTACTCTTGCTCAGGATTCAATAGTGTGGTGTTGAATGCCATCTAGGCAAGTTCTTTGGTTATCCTGAACTTACAACTAAAAAGTAGGGACAATTGTCAACTACTTAGTGAGACCACCATCAGTTTATCAATCAATCAATTTATGAATCCAGACTCTTTATGTACCTATTACTGAGCATTTTGCTATGCGCAATGGAGAATACAAACCTACACACAGCATCATCTGTACTCTTATGGAGTAAAGAATAAAGGTGCATAAAAACAAGGCTTGTACTCAGGACATAAACAAACAGCCAAATATTGACTGGTCTGGCACTAATGATAATTGCAATGGGAAGGAAAAAAGACACTATTTCAGGGGACAAATAGCAGGAGAAAAGGCCTGCACCCATCCCAATGAGTCACTTTAAGACTATTTCTCTCTTAAGACTGAAGATAGAAGATCCTTTCCTAAGAAGGGTGGGAGAGTCTGCCTTCAGGCTGTCAGTAAGATTGATGAAAAAGGCTTTAGATGAGCTTTTCACTTAAATGTTGAAGACTTTAGGGTCTTATCTCTGTATTAAGGGTAGATAATATTGGTGTAGGGCAGCAGAGACATCATGAAACTAGAAGTTGGAAGATCCAGGTTCTAGTCTTGGCTCTGCCAACAAAAATAACAAACAATTTAATATGCATTGTGTGCTCGAAGTTGTTCTAAGAATCCTAAATATATTAACTCCTTTAGGAACTTCCCTCACCCAGTCTCTGAGGAGAGTAACATTATTGTTCCCATTTATAATGGCAGAGATTTTAAATTACAGTGGCAGAGCTGGGATTCCCACCTGGTTGTCTGTTGGCAGAGCCAATTTCTTAATCCTTGGGCTGTTGCCTCTTGAAAAAATGGGAGTGTGATCTTGGGTAAGACAAACTTTCTACATTCAGTTTCCTTTTCAGTAAAATGACATTAATAAATTCCCAAATTACCTTATAAAGTGATTCTCAAGTTGTAAATGAGTACTGGTATAAAATACTGTGTAATTTAGAAAGTCCTATACATATGTAAAGTATTACACTCCTCAGATCAATGATGAAAAGATAAGATGAATGGTTCATAAAAAAATACTCTATAAAGTAAAAAATAAAAGTATACACTGTGATTATAAATACTCCCCCATCCTGAGAAAGGCTAATTAGAAAGGTATAGGTTCTTGGATTCCATGAAAATTTTAGAGTATTGCTTATTTTTTAAATTTGTATGGTATCCTTATAAATTTGATTTTTGTAGACGTACAAAGGGAAAAAGTAGCTTTTATCCTAGGAGCCCAAAGAAAGTCAAGATGTTCTTTTCAGAACGAATATCTCAAAGCTTTTTTCTGTTTTTCTTTATTTTCCCCATGTTTCCTTTCTTCCTTCCTCAAATTGAGACCCAAAAGAGGTGAAAGAAAATCTCTATTGAGATAAAAGTCAAGATGAAATCTAATCATTCATTCATTTTCATGGTAAATGATCATAAAACATCATCGTTTCAGAAACTAGCCAAGACCAGAAAGAGGGTCTTTACTCTCTACCTGATGTTATAGAGCTGGGCAGGGTCTTATCTATCTATTATCCAGTCCAATCTCTCTATCTGGAAGTAAAGAAACCAAAGTCTAAGGAAGTGAAGAGATCTGTCCAAAATCACTGTGACCCATGACTAGAAATCATTTCTTCCAATATCCAGGCAATGTGTCTTCTGCCCCATTTTATTGCATCTGTTCTCGATGAGTCTGGGGTGAGTGGGAATTTGTTCAAGATCCCTATCATGCCCCTGTGACAATTCCAAACAATGTCAGGAGATTTTTTTAAAAACCCATCTTTGAAGTGGTTCCTTCTCTGCACCATCAGTATGGGTCTCGTGGATACTATTAATCACCTTTTCTTCCTGTGGCCAGGAGAACTTCCTTTAAAACTTAAATCTGCGCCCATTTAGGGTGTTGCATGTTCCTGTGAGCTGAAACGATCAATTACCACCATTAAACATCAACAAATCCCCACAAAGCTTACTTTCTACTCCCCTCCATCCCTGCCTTCCCTCTTCACATATGGGAGGCAATGACAAAAAGATAATTCAAGTCCTTTGATGTTATTGCTCCCTCCCACTTTAGCTGAGCATTATATAAACAACAGAATATACAATAAAAAGAGGAGTAGGGGTACCTTTCACTAGGGGTTAGGTTGAAGACTGAAGAGTATGTCTATTAGAAGGGTAAATCAACACCATTTTTTGAGCCCAGAATTCATCAATTTCTCCTGTAGTGATAAAGAGGCCGTGTCACTCCAGCAACTAAGCAGTTCCAGCTGGATATGTGCTTATGAGATGGGTCATGGTTAAGAGTTGCCAGTCTGGGGTCTGCTTCTGGAGGCATTTCTACCTTAGATTAGATAGCCAGTCTCAAAATGCATAGTTGGTTACTGAGGCAATAGGTCCCTCAGAGCTTCACCAGTTTCAGGTGAAGGCTGCTACAGCTGCGAACTTGCTCAGGAATACCTCCTTCAATATCTGAGAAGTGGTATACTTTCACAGCAGAGAAACTGTCTACAGGAGACAAAAGCCTAAGGCTTTACCTTGCTCCCGTGGAACTTGGTGTTCTTGTCATCTGGTTTAGTTATGGGGATTTTGAGGGGTGTGGGCTCTACAATGTGTGTAGGAAGATGAAAAGAAAATTGCCTTATGGCGATGAGAATTCCAAGCCTAGATGAAGGAAAGAAAAACGTTACTCATTGACACAAGGCTGCAAACTTAATTCATGGATCAAGTAACTGTGTGTAGGCAAAGTCTGTTATGAGCCTCAGTGGAGAAGATGAAGAAACTAGCCAAGGCTTTTGAGAATTTGTGAGATGATAGAAAACAGTAGGTGCCATGATATAGTACCTAATGCTAGAGAAAGTATAGTAAAGAAAACAACCTGCTTTAAGTTTACAGACAGGCATTTCTAAGGAGCAGGTTAGGATAGATGCTTGGCTCCTCTAGGTTCTTCTCAATGAAGATAGCTGAGTATGCTTCAAGCAAGTTGTGCTAACTCTAGCCTATTTAAGATAAATTTTTGTTTAATTACATTTCATTTTTTGAAAAAGGATTCCTTTATTACATATTGCTTATCAGTATAGGTAGCTAAAAGTCATGTGGAACTGTGAACAGGTGCAGTTAGCAAGATTTTTTGCTTTTACCCATCACTTTTCTGATATGAATATTAATTTTTCAGCATTTTCTCCAGGAGGCTGAACTTGTAGAGGTCATTTGAGGGAGAGAAAGCTTTAGCAGTATCTCCAGAGGCTGTTATATATTTTTTAACGTCTGAACTGTTTTTACAACAGGTTTTCCATGGAAAGCTCAACAAATCATTAAACTCTTTAAGTCTCAGAATCTGGACTTAAAATCTGGGGAGGTGATTGACATGGCTAACTTTCTAGTTGTGTTTCTTAGTCAGCTCAGTCTGCCATAACAAAATACCACAGAAGGGTGGCTTAGACAATAGAAATTTATCTCTCACAGTTCTGGAGGCTGAGAAGATCAAGGTGCCAGCAAGGCCTCTTCTCTTGGCTTATAGGTGTCTACCTTTTCACCATGTGCTCCCATGACCTCTTCATTATGTGTATGAGAAAAAAGAAAGCTATGATGTCTTTTCCTCTTCATATAAGGACACTAATCCCTCTTTATATAAGGTCACTCTCATGACCTCACCTAAATCTAATTTCTTCCGAAAGGCCCACTTCCTAATACTTCACATTAGAAGCTAGGGCTTCGACATATGAATTGTGTGTGTGGTGGGGGGAGGTGGATGGGGCGGGGGGCAGACACAAATATTTAGTCTATAACGTTGTGTGAAGAGTTTGGAACATGTAAAGTATTTATCAAAATTTGCCCTAGTATAAAAAAATACTAGGGCAATCTTCCTCATAGAATACTAAATGTGGAGTCAAGGGCAAGAAATATTGTATATTTAAGGTTTATATATAACTTTAAGTTGATGTCATATTAACTTATCCAAAAAGCAATTAGACAGTGGGGCAGCCAAGTCAACCCACAGAGAGAGGTAACCTGATACAGAACAATTTAGGGATAGAGAGCAATTTCGGAGCTGCACAAGAAAAAGGAGAAATGACAGAGACATAAAATTTTTTCAAAAGGATTTTTTTTTCTTTTGGTTGTTATTTACTTAGTTTTGTTTTTAAGAAAAGGGTTTTGGAAATAAACATAGAAAAGGAATTGGATGAGACAAACTACTAGTCCTAGGCTATTTTGAAAGATACTAGATGAGGAAATTTTCCATTACTTGGGAAAAATGCACAGAAACCCTAATCTTATAAAGCAGTGGTCCCTAATCTCTTTGGCACTAGGGACTGGTGCTCCAATGAGAATCTAATGCCTGATATTTGAGGTGGTTACTGGGGAGCAGCTGCAAGACGCTTGGCTTGCTTACCTGCCGCTCGTCTCCTCCTGTGCGGCCCAGTTCCTAACAGACCATAGACTGGTACCGGTCCACAGCCTGAGGGTTGGGGACCCCTGTTACAAAGAACTCAGGTCATTCCACCCCAACAGTGGGCATTCTTCCACATCAAAAATCTCAGTATGTGGAGCTTGCTGAAACCTAAGCCCTCACCCCAATCCCCTCCAGACTGCTAAAAGGATGTGCATAGCCTGCTTTTTAAGCATTAAGGCCACAGGTATGACTGTTATGTCCATACATGCACACTTATCTCCCCTATTATCTGTCTAGACAAGCTTTTATCCTGTAAATGCCATATGCCATTCACAAGCCCACATCTGAGCAAGGTGCACACCTGTACATGGGAACAACTTCTGTTTCAAACGTTAGAGCACCAGCTTTCTCTGCCTCATCCAAACAGGTCACCAAAAAGGAAACTTTTTGGGTCTTCACCCATATTCAACGAGTACAAAGCTGTCCAGAACAGATCTGATGTTAATTACCTGGTGCTTTACACTGGAATAAGTTGTTAATCCCAAGGAGGTTTACATTGGATGGAGACTGATCAACGTGCCCCTGCGGGGATAGGCTCCAGACTATTCCACATCATGTGTTGTGCAAATGCATACTGGCACAAGGAATGGATTCATTCCACAGCAAATGGGATCCTTCCTGTGCAGGCCTACTCTGAGATAATATATGACCCAAGCACTAAACTGTCTAGAGTTTCCTTCTGTTCTTGAAATGCATCAATTTTCATTCTCATACCGAATTTCCTTCTTTGCTCCTTTACCTCCTCTTGCCCTCTTTCAAATCATGGCCTGGAAGCATGTTCATGATTTCATCCCTACAGGACCAACACGTTGACCTGCAGCTAATCCAGACATCATAGATTCATTAGTTTTCATTCTTAAAACCGTTGCTGCAGCAGATTCATGAGGTTGATAGCAAACACTGTACAGTGAGAAAGAATTTATGCTATCCTTTCTTCAAGGTTACTATTTTGAAGTTTTCCTTTAGTATTTTAGACATGGCTTAATAAGCTGTTAGAGGAGGTGTAAAATAATTTTAAATCTGGGATGAAAGGATTTCCAAGATGAATTTAAAGAAGTCAGATAGCAAGTGGAAATTTGTCTTTCTTTTTCTTCATGGTAATTGTATTCTTTATAAATTTGTGTCTGGAGCAGGAAAAAAGTTGATAGTATTTTCTGCACACATTTTTTTTTTCCTGATCGCAAAAAAATTTAAAAAAAAATTAATATTTTAAAAATAATTTAAAAAAACATTTTGAAATCAGGACCAATTTTCTTTAAAAGCATATAGCTTTAGAACCTTATAGCCCACATATTTAGTTTGCAGTTTTGTTATAAAACTGTGGATTTTCACATAGGAAATATAAAAACAAACTTCATTTGACATTTGATGTTGAATAAAGATATAAGGTCCTAAAAAACTTTGTCTCCCCCTTGTTCCTCTCTAAATCTTTTGTGCCCAGCAAATCTTTTTTACTGAGTTTATTCACCTATTTTACCTCCTAAAAGTTAATAAGCATAATATTCTTTAATTAAATTAAGTAGGTATTTATTCTGTACCTACTATGTACTAGGTATATATATAAGGTTGAGGAAGCATAGGGATATAATGGGAATAAAAGAGATACAAGATGTATTCCTTGCCCTTGAAGAATTATACTTATTAAAGACCCCACTTACACATATTTTTCTGAGAGGCAGTGTAAATAACTCAGAGGAAGGAGAGAGTTTGACTAGCGCAGTCAGATAAAACTTCTTGAAGGAGGTGGAACTTGAATTGGCCCTGACAGGCAGAGGAGGGTGTCCACCTGTGCACAGCTAGAGGAAGGTAATCTACCTGGTGGAAAGAGAAACACGGGCCATAGGACAGGAGAGAGTAGAGAGGAAGCTCCTAGATTTCTGTGAAATCATTTCCATAATACTGTCCCCGAGTAAAACTTCTATTGTCAACCAAGCCCATGAGATCTCCTAGACATATGAACCTTAGTGAAAGGTGCTCTCACTATTCTTGAAAGAATCATTGTATTTATAGATAATAAAAGGTAAACCTTTGACACAACTATATAAAGCCAGAAAGGAACTGGCTTGCTCTTTCTCGAATTTGGATTGCATGTATTTGTAAAGGACATAAACATCAAAGGGTTTTTGTTTTTCTTAATAAGGTCTATCCTCTCTAATGGCAAGATATAAAATGCAGACATTTTACTAAATTACAGTTAATCTTTCCCATAGGTATAGAGTAGGATCATTCTTTAACAAGGCACAGGCAAAAGGGCTGTTTACCTGGGTTTACAGATCAAATCCAATTCATCACAGTACATTAAAGTCATACCTTCTGAAGACACGTTAGTATCTTTATCTGCATAGACTTTTGTGTTTATTTATCTTGGTCTTTACCTTCATGAATTTATCCAAGAGTCTGGAAGTAATTATAGTTAATTCTCCATTGCTTATAATGACAGTATGCAACAGTGACATGGAACATAAGAAGTGGGAAAAACAGCCACTGTGGAATTACATACAAGCCCAAGACTAACCCCCATACTAACCTTAATCATTATAACAACTTAATAGGAAAATTAACTTGCATATCCTAAACAAACACTGACTGGTTACAAAGAGGTCTACTTTGGTTTAAAATGAGGAGATAGTGTTGCTTCAAGATATGTTTTCTAACTCTGAATCTTGATACTATCACTTATTTCATTTTCCCTCCCAATCCTCTACATTCTGGACATTAAGTGCTAGTGACTTATACAGCAATGCCTGTAGGTAAGGTCTGAAGAAGAATCAAGAGATGTTGATACCAGATTTTGTCATGTTGGTGAAGAAACATCAAAGGCAAGAGTAGTTCTCTGTATTTCATCATATGCTTGTTTTCAAAGAATTCAAATATACCTTCAGACTGGAGACAGGTGAGAAGTGAAAGGGAGGGGGCAAGAAGGCTCAGCAACTCTGAGAACAGCACAGTGTATTTGCCCAAATTGTGTTGGTGCCCAAATTCCCACCATTTCAGAGCTGCTCAGCTTCAAACCCTGTTGCTGTTGGGTCACAAAAGGAAAAAGGTCCTGATGATTTTCGCTTGTTCCTTGCTTGACATTCTTCTGTGTTTATGTCTTTTTTGACTTTTTAAAACCAGCCAGTGTCATCTTTGTGTAATAAGAAATATCAGATAAAGTCTTAGAACATGGAAGTAATGTTGGGGCAGTCTCCCCTCACTGGCTCTCTCCTGAGATATACTAATTAGTGGGTAGCAGCATCTCTTATCCTTTATACCACCAAAAAAAAAAAAAAAAATGATGGAGGCTTGCTAGCTGAAATTCACCCTTCATTCTCTCATCCACAAAGGCAGTACAATCAACGGCTGCCCTGTGATTTCTGGCACTCCCAGTGGAAAGAAAACAGAGGCACCATGTTAATGGCAAGGCTTTTCTAGTTAGGCCTTTAATACAAAAACATCATGGTTTCCCTTCCTCCTCATTTACCACTCCATCCCTGGTTCCCATGCCCATTTGCATCCAGTAGGGTTGGCCAAGGTTCCTCATCCTGGAGGAACACATCTTGCTCCCATGCAAAAAGAGACAAGGATAAACAGTAGGTTGGAGTGGGCTGCACAAACTGAGGCTGGCCAAATGGGTACCTGAAGCAAGGCATCTCCAACTGCTCCCTCAGACAGAGGGCTGGGGTAATAACGTCGTTGACATTTTAAGAGCATAGCACTCGAACTTTATGTGCTGTTCTTATATATTCTCATTCAATTCTCAAAATGGTTTTGTTCCTTTTTCTGAAAGAAATTTAAGCTTCAATGAAGCTGTTAGCTGACCTCATAGCTGATTAAGTGGCAGAGTGAGCTAGGATTTCAATCAGCAATCAATTACCTCTTCTAGTTCATTTTACTTAATAGACCCCTGAAGCTACTTCACATATAAAAGTGGAAACTGACTTGAAGAAATTAAAGGGGATCAGAACATGACTAAGACAGCAATCAAATTTACACGGGTTGGACTAAGAGCTGTTAACATGTGTGATCAAATCCCCTTGTTTCTTATAAGCCGCTAGGAATGATCAACCTTGAAGAAAAGTACTTCTCAGGAAGATTCTTCAACGATGCCCACTGTGTAGAGGAAAAGCAGTCCCAGGTTCCCTAGTCTGCCATGCCAGACAGGCACTCTCCCATCTGACTCCATGCAAGCTAGCTTCCCAGCCTCTTGTCATCCTCTTCCTGAATGCTGTGCTCCTACTGTGCTGCACCACTTGTAGCTCTCCATACCTTTTTAAAAATTTGATTATGTAAAATAGGCATAACAAAATTTATGATCTTAACCATTTTCAAATGTACAGTTCAGCAGTGTTATGTATACTGAATATTGTTGTGAATATCTCCTGAACTTTTTCATCTTGCAAAACCGAAACTGCACTCATTATAAAACTCCCCACTCCCTTCCATCCCACCTCCCACAACCACCATTCTGTCTCTATGAGTCTGACTGCTCTGGCTACCTCAGATAAATGAAATTTTGCAAGATTTTTTTTTTTTTTTATTACTGTCTCTACACACATTGCCCATTGTTTCCTCTATCTTAATATCCTCCCCATGCCTTCACCAGATATTTCTAATTAACCCTTCAGGAGCCAATTTAGATAATCATCTCAGGCTTTCCATGGTCCTCTGATCTCAATTAAGTGCTTACCATATTGTACATTAATCACATACAATTGGAGTTGTATGTGTTCTATCTCCTTGATAAAAGTTCTGGCCTCTTAATAAGTTGATAGAGTGTGGTGGAAGAGCTGCATTCTCCTTGCAATGCATCTGGGAGCTTGTTAAACATGCAGCATACTAGGTCTTTAATTAGATCCCAGGTAAATCACAGGCACATTCAAGTTTCTTAAGCACTGTTCTCACCACTTATCAGTCAAATCTGGCCAGGTGCCTGTTTTTGTAAATAGTTTTATTGGAACACAGCCACAGTCATTTGTATATGCATTGTGTATGCTTTTATGCTACAATAGAAGGACTGAGTAGTTGCAAAAGATCATCATATGGCCACAAAGCCTAAAATATTTATTCTCTGGCTCCCTACCAAAAGTGTGCTGGCTCATCTACTAAACCATAGGTTTCTTATAAGTGAGAACATGATCTTATTTTGCTTTGTAAGCAGACAGACAAGTTATGATACAGGTTTGAGGGTGAACTAACAAGATCTATGGCTGGCTCTGCCATTTCCTTGCCAGCGATTGTGGGCAAGTCATCTCTCTGTGCCTTCTTCTGTTCCTCACCTATAAATGGGGATATATAACAGAACCTACCTTACAGGTTTGATGTGTGGGTTAAAAAAGTGAAATGCTTCAAGCGGCCCCCTTAGCAAATGTTACCTCTTACCAGGTATTTTTAGAGTATCATGGGGTATTCACTGACGTTGGTAGAATGACCCCTGTAAGCCACTGCCTATAAGTACCCATTCTCTGCTCCTTCATTGCTAACAGTTAATGATTTTTTTTAGGCCAATGAACCATGAGAAGATTCTTGAAGGGCTATGGGAATGGCCTCCTCATTCTTTAAAAAGAAAAAATGAGAGATGCCCTTATTCACAGATACTGTTTTGTATAAATGTGATGCCCCAAAATGCAGAAACCATAAAGTAGATGGTCTGAGAACAGTCACAAGTTCACAATGGCAGAGCAGAAACATGAAAAAAAAAAAAAATCTGGGCCCTTAACGAGGTCAAAATTTCTGAATCCATCAACCCTGGGGGCTTACCTACTCAGCTACTAATTTTATGGAAGGAAATAAATTCTCCTAATAGTTTTAGTCTAAAGCATCCTAACTCCTACCGCCAAGGATGATGTTTACGTATATTTTTATTCCACCCAGAACCTAACAACTGTTGTTGGGTACAATGAGGAAAGGAAGAGTGGTAGTTAGAAAATGAATAAATTGGGTAGGGCAAAAAAAAAAAAAAAAAAAAAAAGATAAAAATACGTGAGTTATAATGCAGGCCCAGTTCTTCATTGCCTTTTATCACTCTAAGCTGGAAGTATCTTTTCCTGGTACCTGTGGCTCTCTCCCAAATGCTGATTTCCCTTGTTGTCTTAACTTGTTACCCAAGTAACAAGTAGGTAGGTTATTTCAAAGCCAGATGGGTTTTGATTATTTCCTTGGAGATATCCATTATTTCCCCTCTGGGTAGAAGGAGGGAATGAGGACAGCTTATCTTTCTGGGCAGAGAGAATACAGGTGGCGTCTCTTACATAACTTACATAACATTAAATACAAAGAAGTCTTTTTTGGGTTGAAAGTGTCAAGATTCTTTAGAATTTATAGCCACAGGGATTTTTCTGGTGTGTCGGCTTATGTACTGGTTTTGTACCACTTCTGAGCCAGAAGTAGTAGCAGAGATTTGAAGCAGCTAAGTACACATGAGGGTAAAGCATGGGAAGAGATCGTAGCAGAAGTTAGGGCTCCATCTGTCCAGAAGAGCACCTTGGCCCTACATGGAAGTAAAAGATTAGCTCCAATAAGTCAGCTGGACTCTGCAATTCCTCACCACTGCAAACACTCACCAAAGACAGCCAAGCTGAGATCTTTCTGCCTGTGAGAGTCTAAGGTAGAAGATGCTGGTAGAACTTTGGAGCCATAAAATTGGTTAAGGATCATCTTTTAAGGCTAGATGGCTCCAGGAGACAGGATTTCATTCATCTCCTGCTCTTTAGGCAATTTTGCACCTAAAGCCTCACCATTACAGCAGCACACATTTTCTAGTTAAAAGCCTGGGGGGCAGAAGAGGGGTAGGTCTTGGGAGTGTGGGGGAGTAAAAAGATTTCAAGACCTTCTTCCACAAACCACTTTAATTGTGTGCACGCCACCTACTTCAGTGTCTAAGAGAAACTTGACATTTGTTTTAGATGCACCCATTGTCAGTCTAACCCTTTTCCAAATGGGAGGATCTTTGATGAGGGGTCAGCAAAGATCTCGCAGGCAGTAATTCCCTTTAAACTGTTTTTGTCAGTTATTCACATGCATTTAATGTGCAGCACTTCCCTTATGACTGTCCCTCTGCCTCCTTCACTACCAACACTTTCTCCTAACTGTTCCATTTTTCTTTCTAATAGACACTGCAGCCTGACATGGAAACTTTGTCTTCATTGCTGGAATTTTAAAAGACCAACTAGATCCATTAAGAACAGAAGTAAAAACTTTTTGTGGGTAATCAATTTCCTACAAGGTCGCTAATATTATTGGATCTGACTAAAAGTTCCCTGCTGGGGACTTGTGAAGAGAGAACCCTGTCATTCCTGGGATTCCTATTCCCTGTGCATTCTCGGCATTGGAACAAGTGTTTCTCTTCCCCTTGGAAGCACTTAACTAAACATGAAAATTGATATGTGATCTTGTTGAAGGAAGACAGAGAGGAGGTCATAAAAGCCAAAACTCAACTGCTCTTGGGGAAGGAGTTAGGAACAAAGCTAATAAATAAAATCCTTGGTGCGATTTTCTTTCAGAAAAAGGTGTGGAGGGTCAGGTGGATCTACCAGAAGCTTTGGCAGTCTGCTTTGAAGTCTTCTGGATAGGAAAAGTGCAGCCACCCATGACATCCTCCAACGGGCTGATGCGTTGGAAAACAGCCAATGTGCAAGAAGTCCCTTAAGAAATGTTTCCCTTTCTTTCCTGGAATTGTTGGGAAACTAGATAGAACTCAGGTGTTTGGCTTTCAAGAGTGGTCCTCAGTAAACCTCCAGTTTCCTGGTGGGAAAAGAGAGCTCAGAAGATTGTCTTCTCCTCCAAGGAAATTTGGCTCTTTTTTTCTTGGTCTATCTAGTGCTTGCGTGTTGGTAGATTAGGTAAATGTATGCACAGGGCCAGACCATTGGTAAACAATCTTATGAGAAGGACAAAAGGAGCTCCTTTCTCTACTCACAGATTCTCTTTCCAAAGAACAGGATTTACCTAACCCATTAGCGACACTTCAAACACCACAATAAAAGGTATAACAATGGACACTCATGCAATTGGTACATATATCTTCCTATCACCTGCTACAAATGAAGTAGAACTGAGGAGAGAAACTGTGTCACCGAGACCCATGTCTTCTGAGCTACAGCCAAGATCCAAAAGGCACAGGCTTCCTAACTGGTTGGTGTCTGGGTGGTGAATAATACTTCTTTCCTAACCTTCGAAGAATGAGTGAATAGCCTATAGCTAAGGGAAGACGCCCGTTCTCTTGGGGTTGCCTGTGGTATCTGAGGCAGAAGTGGTCACTGTAGATTCCTCAACTGAGGCACTGAGATTCAAAAATTCCAGAATGACGTCCCAAAGGCAGTAAATCAAATGCCTGAAACAAATGAACAAAACAACTTAGAGGAAGGTCTGGCTCAGTCGAGGGATGCTAGATCGTGTTTATGACATTTGTTTTTCCTTCCCCCACCCCCATTACTGATATAGCCTGATGAAGCCTCTGATGCAAACAAAAGGTTTCTTGAATTAAAAATGGCTACGACTCCAGTAAAGGTAGAAAGAGTACCTAAGACTAGATTTTTAGGCAATTCCATATTTGTTTATATAGCTATGTTAGCATATTGGAACTGCTCTAAAGAACAGTGAGGGAGGGGAAATTCCTGGGATATCAACTTACTAAGAATTTTCAGAGCTTCTGATTACTGCTGTTTTTCACAATTAATCACTCTAGATTTATAGACAATGAGGCAAAAGCCAGGACAATTGAGGAATGGGAGTTGACAGAAGCCATCTGCTTTGAGACAGAGTTTGAGAGAGAAGTGGAGATACTGAATACTTTTCAGAGGTATTCTAGCCCAAGGTAACAGTCAGTGAGTTATTTTATGAGTGTTCACCCAGCACCTCTAGTTACTTTGTCAAACTCTACCCTCATTATCTTATCTACCTCATATTAAACAGAGATAATCTCTAACATTAGCACTAATCACAGCTTTGCCATGAGGCCATGAGCCTACAGCTTGAAATCATTATATGGCCTGTAATAGGTCAGGGGATGTTCTTGGTGTTCACAAGGGCTGGCAGATGCTAGAAAAAACTATTAAGTACAACAAACAAACCTGGAGGGTGACAGCATTTTTGGGAGTTCATATAGAGGCCAGCATTGAGTTCTTCCAAATATAAATAAGAGGCTGGTCCAGAATTAGCTTATGACCACAGGAAAACCTACACAGGAGCCAGTAGCACAGGTCTTGTGTGTGTGTGTGTGTGTGTGTGTGTGTACCTGGACATCACACTCTGTAGTCAGGGCCCATGGCGAGGAAAGACTGCATCTCATCTTCTCAATGTGGGCTGTTCACTTAGAAATCCTTGGCACCTCTGAGACCAGAGATGGCTTCAGTTATGTTGATATTGGGTACACACTTTTCAGCCTACCTGTTGATGAGGGGTTGCTGTAATGACTCCAAGACCAGACTCCAGCTTAGCTGGCATTTGTTCACCCCAAGGATTTCTACTAGGATATCTGAAGAGGAAAATATGGATGCAGTTTTAGTGTTACCATAGAAGACTTAGATTGTATGCAGATTATCCCTTTATGGTATCTGCTATCTTTATTCAAATGGGTATTTCTGGCATACCTCTGAACTACATAGTCATACTAAAAATCCCTAGAAAATGGAGAAAAGTTTTTTAAAAAAGTTTCTTAAATTAGGTGTCTAAATAAGAATGGGCCTCAGGAAATAATTTCATAACCTGTCGCTAAAGTGCAGGTCCTTCCAATGTAAAAGCTGAGGCTAATAACAGTGACTCAGTCCGGAGCTGAGAGTTCACTACTGTACCCTGGCTAACACAGCACAGCCACACACACTGCCTTTCCTGCCCTCTAAAAATGGTACAAAGAAAAAACCCTCTTCAGAGTTTGTTTTTATCTATTGCTACAGACCATGTACCTCACTCAACACCAATTTATCAAGGCTGAGCTTCTGTAGGACATACATTTTCTTCCCTGGTCCCAAAGTCTATGAGTTGTCAGAGAACTTAAAGTCTTCAACTGGTGGCAACAGTTCTGAGACCTGCCTCTGTTGTGTAGGCAGAACTTCTCCAGACCTGCCCCACAGCTACTACCCCAAATGCCTGCAGGATCCCCACCTGCTATCTATGGTGTGGTCATAGTAATCCTTTTCATTCACTCAGCATTGCTTGGGTGAGGGGTAGAAAAATTGGAGCCCTCATCATTTAACTATTAGGTTGAGAACTGGTGGTTCAACAAATTTTTGAGTCTAACCACATTTACAGCCCTTTTAAAAATAGGGAAGGACGTGGAGGTACTGGTAGCAATGCCAGATCAGAAGAGAATAGTTATTAGAATAACTGATTTCATTATCTAATTACCTGGCAGGACTCCCATGAGGCTCTGAAGAGCCTGTTTCTCAGTAGCCACCTTTTGCTCCTGGGTCCTTACAGGCTGTGGATACTTAGGTAAAACCCCACCAGGCCAGATGGACTCCTGAAGAAGTCGGAGGTACTGCACCCAGCGCTGTGGACACGTTAGATTAGCTACCTGCACCTCTAGCCACCTGTGGTAGAAGAGAGAAGGAAGGTCAGATAAATGTGAAGGGTGTAACAAGGTGTAAATCATGGGAGTGATCAGAAGAGAGCAAAGCTAAGTTAGCACCAACTTTCACAAATCAAACCAAGCCAATTCAACAATTTGGGATCATAGAAACTTATGATGAGTAATGATATTGTTATTTACTGAGTGTCCACTATGAACCACAAATTGGATTAGGTGTTTTAAAGAACATAACACTAAAGGGGTCTTGGTCTCCGGGCAAGGCTAAGAGAGGATTTTTAACTCTCCTCCAGTGGGAGGCACTGTAACTGCTCAGTGAAACATACACATAGCCCATATAGTGAAAGGTTTGATGACTTTACACAATCCCTCTCTTTCACCACCTTGTCCATATCCTGTTGGTCTTCAAGTCCCCATGACCTGTGTTGGGCATATCCTACATCTGCCCTTTGCTCATAACAGTCCTCTCACTGACAAGACCCTTTCCTTTCCAGTAGCAAAGATCTATCCTTTTGGCAAGACCTGTTTAACCTTCCCTCCTCCATAAAATTCTTCACCAATCCAGCTGGAAGTGCTTTCTCTCTCCTTAGACCTCCACTGACACCTAGTTGCACAGGTTTGGAACTAATATTTTACTTCGGAATATAAGTTATTTTCTCATGTGTTTATTAAGCCTTTACTTTCCCAACTAAATTATAAGCGCCACAAGAGTTCTAGATTTTACACTTCTGAAAAATTTCCTGCAGTGTGTTGGTGCTCAAGAAATGTTTATTGACTGGCAATTATACTGAAAATGTCCCCCTTTGTCTAAATTTCAAAAATGAGTCAATAAAACTGAGGGGGCATATATACCCAGTCTGCAGACCCTGAAAGGCATTTCTACCTTATTCTTTATCCTATTTCTGCATGTTTTCACAGTGCTGTGGTCACTAGCTAAAATTCAGGACAATTGGGGCCTCCTTAGCATGTACCATGGTTGATACTGGCATGGCTGTGACTGTAATGGATGGACTATCAACCGCTTCTACTCATGGTTGGAAGGAAGACTCTTTGGTACAGCACCACATAGCAGCTCATGCCATCACTCCTATACCCGAATCACTTGTCACTCTTCCAAAGGGCTGCCAAGGCAAACTTTATTTAACCTCCACTCTGCCAGACAGTCTGCATTCCACTCAAGCTAGGCATTCCAGTGTTGGGGGCTGCAATCCCCCTAGTCCAGGGCTCACAAATGATTCTAAGAATAGTAAGTCTGAAAGGTAATGGCAGGGCAAGAATGGCAGACATTGATGGAGATTAAGAACGGTATAAAGCTGCTCTTGCCCAAAATAGCCATCAAGATCGTATTAGTTATTATTAGGGATACATCTCCTTTTTATAGGGCTTCTCATTCAGTGAGCCTAAGATGCCTGATGAAACAGATCCAGCCGTAAGAATTCCTTTTCCTGTTTATAGAAGACAGTCACCGAAGGGGTTAGATGCAATGACCTGATCTGGTTCTCTGCAGGGAAGCAAGTGACCCAACTCTCTTACCCCAAGTTCTTTTCTTTACCTTAAACCACACATACTTGTTAACTTTTGCTAAAGTGAATGACGTGTACTAGGGTGTCAACAAAGTGATCTGAGGTAGAAGGATTAAGATTTGAAAACTAAAATCTTTTAAGTCCTCCAAAGAGTCAGAATCCTAAACAAAAAACCTTTAGCTAGAATTAATTCTAGCTCAGTTTCTCATTCAGATATACACACAATAAGCCAGTCTGCTCTCATTTTTGGAGCCAATAATGCCTGCAACTCAGTTCTGCAAAGGTATCTTGGCATCTACTCAACTCTTCTGAGACTAAGGATACTATCTAACAGCAAACTGGGTCATTTTCTGGGCATATCTCACAATATATGAGCCTGATTGTATTGAATTAATGTTAATTCACCCAATGGAAAAAGGACGTTTTGCTGCACTGTGACTTAGTGACTGAAGCATACAAATGCACAATAAACTTTAGCATGTGGCAAACTAAGAATTTCTAAATTTATACAGATCTACAGGACTACAACTTAAACTCTAAGTGAGAATGTCAGGAAGAATCAAACTATGATAAAATAAAAATAAGCCCTTGATAAGGCTGAGTCAGTGAATCAAACTGAGTTGTAGGATTTGACTAAGATAACATGCAGAACTGACAAAGATGACTAAAATCTCCAAGTTAAATATTGACTGCTCATAAAATATCACTGTCAAGAACTATAAACCCTGAGGCACAGAACTGATGAACAGAAAGCCCTAGAAGAGTCAGTCCCAGAAATATAAGAAATAGGACTTATGCAAACTGGCAGAAATAAAACAAACTTCACATCTAAAAAAAGGAATATAGTTTAGAAAGTGGTTTCTATTTGCTTGTGGTACAATTTATTTTCCTTATTCTTTTTCATACCCCAAAAGCAAAAGACAAAAATCACAAATACTTGTATCACACAGATTTACACATTCCTTCTCTTCAGGATGCTGCTCTTGCCCAGGTTCTTCCCTCCTCTAAGAAAACAGAGGCTTTCCCCTGGATGTTAGCTTGCAGTTAACCTGGTTTCATCCCTAGCCCAGGCAGCCCATGTAGAAGACCAGGGCAGTAAATCTCTTCTGTTCACAAAACTTCTGAGATATTGTATCTCCTTACAAATAATGAATATCCCAATCCGAAAGGAAAAAATGATCAGCCTAAACCAAGAAAATCATCACCACCACTACTACCATTGCTAAAACTTGCCTTGCCATTCAGACAATACAAAAAATCTGTGAGCTGTAGAGCAATTTCTAAGGCATGCTTTATTTTTACACACAATGCCTTTCTTAAATTGTAAATGACTACATTTAGGGACCCCATCTCATTTGCTGTATGTACCGAACATAGAACCAATAATTGATAAGAACAAAGAGGGCAGGGGTTTCTTCACTCAATGATCTCTTTTCTCCATTTTCCCTTTCTTTTATTCAGAAAGTGAAGCTCCATACACACTACCAGTGCTTTATCTAATTTCATTAATTCTCTTAGCCCTGCTCAGTCTATTCTGAAACTGAGCTAAAGCAGAGAAAGCAGAGATTAGGCTTTGTAGTATTACAGAGAGACAGATGTCTTAACTCTTCCTCATTAATTCTCTTTATCTCTCTATTCCACCTGTTGTCTTTCTATTCTTAATATAGAAGTGAGAAGGTTAAAAAGAAATCTGTGTCCTTATAGTTCTCTTGAAGCAAAAGAAATGAAGTTTATATGTGAAGTCCAATGGATCACAAGAGCTTTCTAGTATTAGTTTCTGGAATCTGTGGGTACCACTTACTATTATGCTAACAAAAATCTAGAGTTTCAAGGTAGATACACACACACACACACATGCACGCCTCTGATAATTTATTATGAATTATTTATAAGGAATCATTTAGTAAATACAAATGCTATTGTTTATGTAATACGAGACAAATGAGGTAAATACACTAAAATAAATATAGCAGAGAAGAGCCTCAAATAGCATTGGTTTTCTTTTCTATTACTATTCCAGTTCTAATATTTCATTTAGGGATATCTCCTCATACTATCCTTCCTTTTTCCCTAAAGAAAAGAAGAAGAAAAAAACCCGAACTAGGTCTGTTCGGTCAGGCCATCTCTGAATGACTCAGAGCAAATGAAAGCCTTAGTAGTAGGTCTAGAAATAGGCAACAAAGTGAGAAAAAAACAACAGATTGACATTGAGACATTGACACAGAGCTTCTATGATGCCAGACATGGAAGGAGTGAGGATGTAGAGATTAAGGCTTTCCATTATACTGTGAGTGCACGTCTTGTCCATGTTCAAAAGAACCTGGTCCAAAATAGCTAAAGATAGAAAGAATGAAGCAGTGGCTAAAAAATGAAACAGTTTAATATTAGGGCTTAAGATGGCACTTCAAGGTTAGTGGAAGGTCAGTTCTCATCAAAACAGCAGAATTAAATCTCATAAGTAGGGGAGAAAGATTTAAAGACCATGTCTAATCTAATTAGCCAGATTCGCTTTACTTCTTTTTTAAGAGCTGCTATGGCTGAGTGAGGAAGGGCCCTGGGTAAGTATGACTTAATGGGGAAGACAGGGGAGAAGGATAGTGAAATCATAACACAGAAAATATTACTAAGAGCAATGACAATATTCTAACAAAAATGCCTGGTACAGTCTGCAAAGAAAATAACAGATAGTCATTTCTTGCACCATTTTTATCCCCTGGGCTGTACACCTCTGTAGACAACCCAAGGGCAATTACATTTCAACTTCACTGTAACATACCAAATACAGTTCAAGGAAAGAAAAAAAGATGGTCAGGTTAAAGCTTCTATTATTCTAAAGAGATATACAGTAGATTAGAAGTGTCAACTCATATGTTACCCTTAGAGCAGGGTTTTCAAACCTTGGCACTACTGACATTTTGGGCTGTTAATTATTGTGGAGGGCTGTATTGTACATTATTAAATGTTTAGCAGCATCCCTACTGAGCCCCACCCACCCAACCCCCCGCCAAATACAATCAGTGTTGTGAGTCAACCAATGATGTCTCTAGACAATGCCACATGTCCTCTGAGGGATAAAATGGCTCTTGGTTGAGAAACACTGCATTAGGCTAAGGGTCTTTTGGATACAATGTATCAGGACACTTTTATAGTCATTTTAAAACTGGTGTTTATAGCACAATATTTTTCAAATTGTGGGATGAACAGCATTCGAGGCCATACATAATCCTTTGTGGTTTGTGACATTTAAACACATCTAAATAGAAACAGACTGGAAAATATTAAAGTGCATCTCATGTTTCTGGACACTTTTTTCTCACATATGTATGTATGTACGGATATAACAGATATTATCTGTGTGTATATGTGTGCATGTGTGTTTATAGTGGGTCATGATGTAAAAATATTATTTACTGTGGGTAGAAGTTTAAAAAAAGGTTTGAAAAGCACTAATATAGTGTAAAAAATTAGGAATTACAAGAAAAGAAGTAAAAAAGCCCAAGCCACATTTTTAGCCTTCTGGAAACACTACCCACCCCCAAGGACCCTGTAAAATGTTTACGATGGCATAAACCATGAACACTGTGTTCTGTAGCCACAATCCTAGAACATTACTATGAGTATTTGCTCATTAATTCAAGAGCCCCAATCTATATGGTAGAGAGGAAGGCCATCTTGAGGGTGATGGTGTAGATCCAGAGTATTCCCATTAAACCAGCTATTTTTGCTGGTCTAATTTCACACCTGATAAAAGTAACACTTTTCTTCTCTCCGATTCCATTCCCAGGCCTCTGCTTTCCTGCCATAGCCCTTTCTTGTGTTTATATATTTCCTACCTAGCTGCTTTCAGCTCTAGGCTTCTCAGTCCTATAGCTAGCCAGACCCAGGTCACTCAGCTGTGTTTGCGAAAGTCCTGCCCCTTGACTCCTTTCCTACCCTGTATTGGGATAAGAATGAGGAGGAAATAAACTTCAAGGGCAAGAAACTTCTGTTTCTTCCTCTCAATGACTATTGTAAAATCCAAAATAGATCATGGAGCCTACATAATTTCTTCTTTGATTTTTGCTTTTATGTTTTAAATCACAGATCTACATCTTTAAAACACATGCTTCGAGGATAGAATAAATACTGCCTTAACCCCATGATTTAAGAATCTGAGTTCCATACTTTTATATCAGCCACAGTTTTGTTTTAAGTTATGGATATAAAATATACATT
Source organism: Cynopterus sphinx (assembly GCA_030015415.1). Classification (NCBI taxonomy): domain Eukaryota; kingdom Metazoa; phylum Chordata; class Mammalia; order Chiroptera; family Pteropodidae; genus Cynopterus; species Cynopterus sphinx. Next base: position 32,753,233 of record CM057390.1, on the reverse strand, counting down.
AAGAAATGAAGCATTCTTAATCAAGGATTAAGAATTATCTTAAGAAGTCACCAACCCCAATTTCATCAATTCATACATGAAAACATAGAGAACCTAGAAGGAACATTTCATAGTAAGAGACTACTTCATAGCTGGAAGAAAATGTAGAGGTTATCCCTATCCAATCTCCTCACAAAGCAGTATCATATGAAGTATTATGGCATAGCGAAGGAAGGGTTCTGGCCTCCGGATCTAGAAAGCTGGGCTTTTATCTTAGCTCCACAACCAATTAAGAAAGTTGCTTAATTCTTGAAAAGGATCCTTTCAATTCATTAGAGGGGCTTCTTAAATACTGGTGACCAAAATCTACTTCCTTGCAACTTCTAGTCATTGCTCCTACTTCTACCTGCCGAAGTTAACAGGGTTTACTGAAGTCACCAGGTCAAATCTCTCTTTCGTAAGGCAACACTTCATGTTTTTAAATATATCTATCATTTCCCTCCTAAGTCTCTTCTGTCAGCTATATATCCTCAATTCCACCAACCTCAAAATTGAGTATACCATAGGTTGAGCACACAGAAGACACTCAATAAATGTCTGATGAATGAAAGAGAGAAATGAACCACTTGTCATCCTGGTTCTATCCTCTGGGTGTATGCTGCTTTGTTATTCTCTTAAAAAAGAGTGCCTAGAACTAAACACAATCACCAGATGTGCCCTAACCAGTAAAGAATGCAAAGACTTAGTGCTTTTCCTAAACCAGACACTATATTTCTATTACCACAGCTGAAGGCTGTGTTGGCTTTTGGGGCATACAAATCAAAGCACTGATTCATACTGGGTTTGTAGTCAACTAGAACCCTACCTCTCCATACAAACTTTAACAGAAAATTATATGTCTATCTGTCAAGCCTAGTCTTGCCCTTTTATACTTGTGCAATTAAAAAATATATCAATTCTGATCTTTAACATTTATTTCTATTAAATTCCATCTTGTTGATTTTAGACTATCATTCTAGCCTTTTGAAATCTTTTTAAATCTTGATTTTTATCATCCAGAGTATTAATTGTACCTTTAAGATTAGTTACTTGCAAATTTACTGATGAAGAATTTAACAGAGTAACAGCAATGCTCTATCACTAGAAATTTCCCTCCAGGTTGACATCAATTTATTATATACTCTTAGGCTAAATATACTCAACTAGCCACAAATCACTTAAAAGTACTACAATTCTAGGTAGGCCATGTATATCCATTCTGTCTGTATGGGTATTAAAAAAATATGGCAAAAACTTGTTGAAATTATATATATATATATATACACACACACACACACACAATGTAACAACCAACACACTCCTTTTGTTTAATGGTCTAATAATCCTGCTAAAGAAATTAAAAAACAAACCATGTTTATCAGGTGAGACACATTCCCATTGCATGCATACCAGTTTCTAAGGTTTGCCATTCCCTTCCCAAGTGTTCACAAGATGTATACTTAATAAAACCTTTTTAGAAATGTCCAGAGATGAATGTCAAGTTCAACAACTTACATCCATTTTTTAAAAGGCATGATATTTCTCTATCTCCAATACATCTCCACATGGCAATTTTCTTAATGATCTAATGTCTTCATAACAAATAAACATTTTTCAGTTCCACAGATATAATTCATCTGGATTAGGTACATGAGCTTTAAAACAGGTTAAACGCTCTATTTTTCATTCCTATTTTAGTTTTCAATTCTAGTTTAATTATATTGGTTCAATGCTTCTTATTAGACCATTTTCCTTAGTGGAGAAAAGAGAAATCAAATAGCCTAGCAAACAACAGTCCAATTTATTGTTGAATAAGTGAAAAATTGCTTTTTTAATGTTACCAGTTAATACAACGACATCTGTTGCAAACAGTTTACCTATATATTTTTTGTTTTTGTTTAAAAAAAAATTTTTTTTTAAGTGTTTTCCTCCTAACATTTACCCACAACTTCAACTCCTTCTGCGTTTAAACTTACTGGACACCATCCTTATTAGTTCTATTGTTATTTTTTTGGTATTACTTAGTATATGTCCCTTCTCTCTCTTTTTTCAATCTGATGTTCATCTTCAATCTGAACTGTTAACTACCCTGTTTTCATTTGATGCTGATTCTTTCCTTCCTCATTGGAATTGTGTTTAATTTGGTTATTCCATTTATTCAAAGCAAATTGATTAAGCTTCTTATAAGTGCCAAAGAATAAGTTTGCAAGGTTTAGAGAGCAGGAATCTCATTTAATTCATTTTTATATCATCCTTAGGAATTACCATAATAGTGCCATTCAGTGTGATAAGCAATCAAATATTTACTGAATAAATAAATCACAACTCTCACTGATAACTTCTGGTGTTAAAATTTTAAGTTCAATTTTTATTATAATATAGAAAACAGTACTATTATTTATCTCATATTCCGTTACATTATCCTGTGAATTCTAGTATCTCTAATCCACTTCTGCTTTCCCTTCTCTCTCAGCTCTTTTCTATAACATCCAGTTTTAGCTTTATCTCAATTTTTTTTCCAGCTTCTTCTTCACTGAGTTGGTGGGTCTCCTACCAAAGTATCCTTTTTCTACTATCCTTGAGTTATGTATGCTCTATCTGTAGTCAGGATAATACCATGTATTATGTGCCAAGGTACAGAAAATTTAAAGACCTTTCCTTTGCACTAGCTACACAGTTAACTGTTCATTCTATATTTTCCTTTTTCTTCCCAAGACAAAACTTACAAATAGAAGAAAAGATGAAAATATAATCTGGGTCCCCAGGACCTTAAGTTTTTTCTCAAAAAGCTCAAAATTATTAGAGATATAGTCCTTACATGTCATTTATTTTTATACAAAAGTAGATAATAATCTATTGATTTAATAAACAAGACTTTTAATCACAAGTCAGATATACTGTTTAGAAAGATATATCATCCTATTAGTTATGCTGCTTAATCTACAAGGTAGAAAACTGAGTCATTCATGATTTATCCTTCTCCTTGTCCCTACTTCATGTGCCCTCTAGCAATACCACAAAAAATTTTAAGCAGTTACTAAATTTGGTTTATCCTACTTCTTCAGTATCTCAATGAATTCATCACCCCTTTACCATCTCTATAGCAATGATCTTAGTTTAGGTATTCATCACCTTTCATTTCTATCAGTTCAACTCATTCCTAATTTGTCTTCCTGGTCCTAACTTTGCTTCCTTCAATTAATTCTCCTCAGCAATATTTAAATGCTTTTTCTAAGTTACTAAACTGATCATGTCATCATTTGTTTGATTTTTGTAAATGGTTTCCCACCCACGGAGGAACAAACTAAGTTTTCTGAATGGCTCATATGGCTCTGGATGAGTTGATGCCTATTAACCTCTTCGGTGAATCTTTGGCTAATTTTGTTGCATACCATTTAGTCCTAATCATACTTGAATTCTTTGAGTACCACAAATATACCATACTCATGCTCTGCCTTTAATGCTCTATTCTCCAATGTCTGCTCTCAACTTTCCTTCATCCTTTAAATCCTATCTCAGATGTCATGTATTCTGTAAGCACTCCCTGGGACTTTCATAATTGATTACTTAGTCCTTTCTCTGAATCACATATAGAGTTCTTTTTAAAGTTTTAATTTATACTATAAGTCCTTATTTATAAGATAACCTCCAACAGAATATTAAACTTCCTACGGTAGAAATTTGGGGTCTCTTTTGGTATTTTGATCACTTAACATAGTGTCTGGCACAGAGTAGGTAATCAATAAATATTAGTTATTAAGGGCATTAATGCCATATGTGGGACAAACACAACTCAAAATAAGCTTTGCAAAAGGTGAACATCAGAATACTTAAAGCTGCAGCAGAATAGCGAGCTCGTAATTCTTTGTACTTGAGGAGGAGGACAATAGTAGATTAAAAGAAATAGTGGACAATCAAGAAATCCTTTGTATTTGGCATTTTGTGTGTATTTATGTAAACATCTGCCAGATTTATTTTCCTAATAATTTTTTGTTTATGCTAATATTAAAATTAAGCTGTGTGCCAAAACACCAGCTGTAGGGTGTATGTTGTAAGAAATATGCTGGGTAGTAAGTCAGTTAAACTAGAATTAAGCATTCATCATGAATAATCTATACAATTCACACCTGATTACACATCCCCCTGGAAGGGAAAAAAGGTAGAAGGCAAAGGTGTGGGTCAGCCATGCTTCATGTCTGGCACACTCTATAAATTCTAGAAAAGAAAGACAGCTGCCAGCAGCCTATGTTTTTGTAAGTTTTCCTAGCAAACAGGCCCAGAGAGGATAAATGAGACTGAAAGTCAAACAGAAGCAAAGGGATTATGAAGACCGTGAGTCACACTTGTATTTTGGGAAGTGCCCCTGATGGATGAAGTAGCATCAAATTGATCCAAACCCATTACTTAAAGACTAGTAAGAAGAAAATGAGGTAGCCGGATGGCAAAAAATGATGAAAAGCAAAGGTCAGGTTACCTTTCCAGTAAATACAGAGTGAGAAGGAGGCACTGAGAGTTCTATGTTCATAGGACAAATGAGACTGACTGCAAAGGGAGATCTCTTGAAATTTGTTTAACCTATGTTAGAGTATTGTGACACCCTTAGGATTCCAATTTGAAAGTTTATTACACAAATATAGTATAAAGACCTTCAAATCAACTTCCCTCAGCCCCATACTATGTTGCTATCAATGCACCATAATCCAGGTCTGAAAAATTAGAGCTAATTGACTTTAAAGCTGGGCAAAATCAAAGTCATACTTTTTGGATGACTGCCTGCTATTTGTATGTTCTAAGTAAAAGCAGCAGCAGGACATCTTTCTCACAACCAACAAATCCGTCAGAGTCTCTGGAATAGCCAATTCCTTTGCTTGAAGCCTAAGAGATTCCTCTGTCAGGAAGAAGTCACGACAGTTTTCACCCCAATACAGAGCATGAAATAGGTTCATACCTGTGTGGGGAAAAGACTCCACAGCCAGAAGTTTTGCACAGACAGTGTGTTGTACTGAGTGAAACTTAACACTGAAAAGACACAAACAGGTTCGAGCCTGGCTTAAGCACTTAAAAGCTGAATGAACTCTTGAGTTCTGGCTTCCTTCTTAACGAAATGGACTAACTCTCGCCTTGTCTTCTTCACAAGCAACCAAGATCAAATGAGAAAAATGAAGGCAGTTTTCAGACTGTTTGTGTGTTTATGCATGTGTCAGAGAAAGATTCCTTTGGATCCTCTTTAAAAATCCTACCAGATCCAAGAATCTAAATGGTATTTTAAAAAGACTATAGAGGGACAGACTCCATGGCGTTATGAGTGATTTGAAGACTATATTTTAAAATCCTCCTTAAAACTAGATCTTTATACACTAAACAATGAAACTTTCACTAGTAAGGACTGCAGGATCCAAAATGAATCCTTCCTTCTTTCTTTGGTTCCCTGTAAATAGCAAGTCTGGCTCATTCTATGGCCTGGCTCATTCTGTCACCAGGTAGATTTCTGACCCTTTTCTCAGTGCCTAGGGCAGAGAGGCAGGTGGAGAAGGGGAAGGCTAATTAAAATGGCCACCCATTTAGAGAAATGTCTAGTCTGGTAGAGGAGAAAGGGCAGGGAGAGGGAGAGAACAGCTTAAAGCTGGAGCACTGGGAAGACAAGCAAGACATAGAGGAGGGCAGGAGGCAAGAGTTTAATAACTCTCAACAACTAGACCCTCTGTTGTTCCTGGTGACCTTACCTCACAGGGGGCTCTTCAGGTTCTGCTCTGGGAAAAAGCTACCAGTACAGGAGGGAAGACTGGAGAAGGGACAGGTGATAAGTATGTGCTCTACTGGACTGGCCAGGCCCCCAATTCCTACAAATAATACTGATCACAGATTTAGAGTATATTTAACCATGCTTTGGAAGAGAAGAATTAGGGACTGTATTTAATAATAAATAAGTCATGGTAGACTTTCAAATTATGCTGTGAAAATGTCTAGAGTAAGCAGAAAAAGACTAGTCTGGAAGAGAACAAAGGATAAACATAAGAAGCAGATGTCAAAGTTAAAGCAGAGAAAACACTGGGAGGAGCATGGGGAAGAAGGAAAAGTGATTATAATGAACAGAATCACCGTGGGGCAGAAGAACTACACAAATATATTTGCTTCCAGTTTCCTGTCTACAAACATGTGGCTGAATTTTAAAACATTTCCAAATACACGACTATCATTCCTGATGCTAAGAATATAAGATGAACAGTCACATCATAAAGACTTTGGGGGCACCACTTGTGGTTAGAAAATGAGGCGGGGAGAAGAGGCAGTCGTTGAGGGGCTTACCCTTGTGGATAAAAAGGGGTTACATACTAAACCTGACAAGCTCAGGGGAGGCCCATGTGGCAGGCCTTATGAACCCAGAAACAAAAGTAACCACACAAGTTGGTCTGAACATAAAAATTCCTAACTAAAAGCAGATCATGATGGGTAGTCACATCCTACTGTCACTTCCTTGACAAAGAGCAATCTTTACCTTTTAAATTGTCTACTGTCTTTGTGCATTTAAGATAACGTACCTTTGAAATGTCAGAGTAATTTTCTTTTCCAGACCCCTTGAAGGCATGAAACCACAGATCATGCTGTTATCTTGTTCCCTGCATACTATCTCTATGTGCTGTAAATGTTAATTATCTTATACCCACCTTTTTATCCAATCCCAAAGATTTCCCTGCTTTGCTTTCTTTTGCCTCCCTAAACTACCACCATTGACTTTCATGTAACCCTCCTTATGTCACCTCTTCCTTTGATTCTAATGTAAAAATAAGAAGCAAAACTGCCATTTTCTGGCACATTTTCTCAATCTGTTGAGATTTTTCTTTCTGGTAATTATCATCAGTTTGGCTCAAATAAACTCTTGTAAGACTTTTTCTTAGATTGGATGTTCTTTCAATGACATCCTAAAGCTGCATTTACACAGTTAGCATACTATGTTAACTAATCTGACATGTCAACATAGACTATATTTATTGAGGGCTAAATTCCCCCCAAGAAAACCTTGATGCCATAATTACATCGGTGCTAGATTAAAATATACTTTCTGCCAATTTGGCTCTATTCCCTCCCTGCTCTAGTACCAAATAGGTCTATTCTTCCACAGGCAACTGGTGAAATATATATCTAAAGACAGAGGTAAAGATCAAAACTGATGCATTAACATGTGGCTGCAGCTCCACAACCAAGTTAATAGGAAAAAGCTAAATGACCTCCATTCAAAGCAAAGAGCAATAGAAAATGCCCTTGATTGTGTAACAGGTTGATAAGATTCTCAATATCAGTGCAATCTAGCACTCTGCCTCCGTGAGACAATAATCTAAGACTGTGGTATCCAAAGGGCCCTGATTATCGGACCAACCAGTTTACAGAGAGTATTGACAACATTTTTCATCTTCAGATGTCCAGCTGGTTTTATCACTGCAGACTCTCTGATTCACTCTGGGTTCCTGAGGCAAAACTGTTCTGAGTAAATCAGCATAAGCAGAGTCCTTGAGGGATGGAATGCACTCAAAGGGGTGGCTTTTGGCAGTACACCCTGCTCTGAGAAGCAAATATATGTTGAAGAGTGATCAGAAAAGAGGGGTGAAAGATGAAAGAAACTGGCTCTTCTAAAAAGTCAGTGGCACCAAGGAGAGTATAGATAAGTAGCCTCTGAATCATGGAGCATGGCAGCGAATAGCTATCACCTCCAAGGCAAAGGCCTATAATTGCAAAATGAACAGGGCTCCCTCCATGTACTGTTTAGCCTGCAGCGCCTCCTAGTGACCAGATGGAGAATTCCTGTCTTAATTCCCCCAAGTAGCAACAGTCTGGAGGGCCTTTCTCTCTGTCTTGTGTCTAAGTGCACACACACTCAGAAAAGGGGCTGGCGAAAAATATTCAAAACATATTAAAAGGTTACTTTTTATTTAAAAGTAGAAATAAAATCCCTCTCTTTAAAAATATTTCAGTGCCTGGAATATTTTTACCCTAAACCAGTCGAAATGATACCTATAAGGTCTAGCTTTAAACGTTTATTTCCTCAATAAAGCATATCTAATATTTATCCCAAGAATCCTTCTAATTTATTTTTATTCTATTTATGATCTATTCTGTGTCATTTTACCTTATATTGTTCAATATTTCTCATTGATTCTATTGGTTATCTCCTCTCTTAGGCTGAAAGGACCTTAAAGTAGAAATAGTACCACATTAGGTCTGAAGAGCTAGCATGTAGCAGGTACTTAATAAGTACACACGGGCATCAAATCTTACACTTTACAAAAATTATTTGTAAAGAGGCCACCATAACAAGAACTAACTAAAGTTAGCTTCTTAGAAAACAAAGGAAGAAAGTTGTGAGTACCTGGATTAAGGGGTAGGATAGTTCCGTGGTTCTGAAGAAACTCTGAGTTTCTGCTCTGGATGTGACTGGGGGAGATTTTAAGCATGTAAGATAGGATGGCATACATAGATAATATGAAGGAGACCCTGATTTGAAGGATACAGAAGGCTGTCTCACAGACTCTTTGCTATTAACAGATGACAAAGAAAGTTCACTATAAAGATCTCTCTAAAAACACATTAAAATGTAAACATGTTGTCTACTCTACATCAGATGTGTTACTTACTGTCCCAGCAAATAGTTTCCAAGGAAATGGAACATGGAGCTTGTAAAGATGAAGAACTCACATAAACTGAATGCTACCAAGTGCCAGGCATACATCAAGAAACTTTTATTTATTATGTCTTATCCTCCAACCAACTTCATGAGCTAGGAACATTTAGAGAGTAATTCAAGGCAAAGAGAAGTTAAGTGACTTGTCCTACGTTACACAAATAGCAGCCTCAAGCAGGATTTGAACTAAGATCTGTCTAACTTCAAAGCCCATATTCTTATTTTTCCATCTAGAAGGAAAGAAATTAAGAAGGCACAACAGCAGGAGATGCTTCCAGAGAGGACATGCTTAGAGGCCCATGATGGAAGAGGGCCCTGTGTTCCTTGGGAAAGGAGAGTGCCAGTAGAATGAAAGACAGCCTAAAGAGCCCAAAGGCAAAACCTCTTTGCTTAGGGCCAAACATGGCTCTGGAAATAGGAGTTGCCTCACTAGAGCTGTGGGGAAAAGATGTAAGATATATTCAGTTTACAATTGTGTTTCTTGTCTCCAAGAACTGTTAAAAACCCCTGAGATTCTCACTAGTAATTAGCAGATTTCATTAATGGCACGTGATGTTCATTTCTTCAACATAAATTTATTAAGTGCTTTTCATGTGTACAGTTGGGTGCTTACCATTCAATGGTGAATAAGACATAGTCCCTGCCCTCAAGATGTGTACTCTAAAACTGTCCTCAAAACTGCCCTGGGTTCCTAGTTACAGATGGGCAAGAGACACCAAAAACTTGACTTGCAAAAACGGTTCTGAGGTGTAAACAACTCATGATATTGCTTTTTTCTTAACTCTTACAATGACCAATTCTGTATCTTTGTTGGAGTGTATAAGAACTTAAGGATATATATCACATAAAGAAGTACAAAGCACACACACAGAAGCACACAGCCAGTCAGCTAACATCACCTGTTACAACCTTAAAGATGTATTCAGGTAAAACTGTCATCACACGATAAAAAAGACATGCTGTGTTTATCCTCATATGGGTGTAAAATAAATGACACCTAAGAAATATGATGGAGAGGCTGCTCATATAGTGGGAGTGACTGTTGGCCCAGTCTATAGAAGTCAAGAGCTTCCCTTTGCCAAGGTCTAGTGGGAGAGGCATGAGACAAGCGGCATTCTTTTCACCAAGGAATCACGATACAACCTGAACAAAGCCATCACTGTAAAAAATTACTTTCAGTATCTATAAAGATAGCCTGAGTCAATAATTAGGGGGCCAGGAATAAATGACAGGAAAATCTGAAGACTTAGTTTGAGATAATTTTCTATATGGAACTGTTGCAAAACTATACAGAAACTGTGGATAGAATGAGATCTGATGTAAGATACCACACAGCACCAGAGCTGAACTGAAAGAAAAAGTTAATGCAACAAAGGGAAAAACTGTAATCTGTGTTTTTTGAAAAACTGAATTTTAACTCTGATAATCTTTATCAGAGTGGGAATAGGATGTATACAGAGATAACCAAGCAAGATTATATAATCACTGATCCCAGAGTATTTTAAGAATAAAATCAGAATATGCAGGTGGAAATGAATTTATATGCCACCATCACATGTATGTGTCCCTGAGGCCAGTTAGGTGGAAGGCAAGAGGGATCAGATGGGAATAATGCACAGGGACTTTCCAGTGGCTTTGTGAGAAAGCTTGCACAGTGGGGAAGCAGTATGAAGTAGTAGAAAGTATACGGATTTTGAAGCCAAGATGACTTAAGTGGAAACTTGGGTGTGACTTCAGGATAGTTATTTGATCTGAATATTATTTTCCTCACCTGTAAAATGTGGAAACATATGTCTCTTAGAAATGCAATGCACATTTGCACAAAGAGTACACAGCTAGCTGCTTATGTGCTATAGTTAGTATTTAATAAATGTCAGCTCCTGTCCTGTTTCAATTGCTTGTACTCTTTTGGTGGCAAACCTAGAGTTTCCCTTAAGATATAACCAATAACAGAAAGACCCTTTATCCACCTACAACATAGACATGCCCAGAGAGAAAAAAACCCTGAATAAACTCCACTCAGAAAACACCTGAGATTCTGGAGTAACCTAAGAGGATAGTTTAGGCAAAAGAGATCATGGTCATCTACTTATAATTGCCCTTAGGAAGATGAATGCTCCCACCTGGTAGCAGAGTATTCTCCAATGGTCCCATAATCTCTGTCCACAAACCTTCTCCTGACCTTTCCTGGGAGATAGTTTGTAGAGAGATGTCTTTTGTAAGAAAATGATTCCATGGCCTGGCATAAGGATCAGAGCTTCCATTTAATATTCTCTTGGGTCCACTGCTTGTTGGACTCTTTAAACCTGACACATTCTTTCTTTTTCTCTTCCTCTCTATATACTTCCTGACTTGACATACTTTTCTACCCTCCTTTGCTCATAGATCACAAAATCTTCTTTTTTCCCTCTTTTTGCCAAGCTATTCCATTCCCATGTGCCCTCCACTCCACCACACAACATACTCTCTTTCTCCTCACTCTAACTAAGAAATCCTGACACAGATGCCAGGAATGTGTCTGCTGCCCTTTTGACAGAGCCTGATGCCACCTCAGGGAGGGCAGAGCCACAGGACATGGCATTCAAGTACTCTACAGCTAGCCAGGCTCGTATTTTTATCATAGCATTGCTCTGGGCATCCAGGCAGAGAACTGGGAACTGGTCCAGCTTCTTGTCATTCCTTCACTATAGATCACAACTCCATAATAACCTCATCCCTTACTTTAGCTGGATCTTCTTGCCCAAAACCTTCTACCATCAATGAAGCACAATACATCTCTCCTCTTTCCCTCCAACCTAATCTGTTTGCATACTTGTCCAACTTCCTGAACCTGTTTATGATGCACGCAGGGATACTGTCAAGTTTCTTCTGTTTTCGGTCATGAGCAGTCTGCACAAGCTGAATTCACCCCTTGGCTTAGACTGCTACCCCACTCCTCTTCCCCTCCCTTTGTCTCTAATTCCAAATAAGGAGTGCTCCTTCTTACATAACTGAATGTTCCCAGCACAGAAGCTGAGGTCAAGCTTACATGAATGCAAGCCTCCCCTTTGACTTAACAATGCCTTTTTTGGGTATCTAAATTCTCTTCAGCTCCCCTCCTCCACTTTCTCCACACCATCAACAATCAAGGGAGATTTATGAAGCCTGGCTCAAATCAGAACTCTTCCAACCTTGGCTTTGAAGGAGGGGCTATGAAGTTGAATTACTCTTTTTTTTTTTTCCCTTGGAGGAGGGGAGAGAGGGAGAGAAGAAGGAAGGAGGGAGGGAGGGAGAGAGAGAATGCTTATGATTTGGCAGAAGTCCCTGGCATTGAAGGCAGTTATCTATATAGGTCTTTTAAAGAAGCAAGGAGAGTAAATAAAACTAGAAACAGAAGAAATTAGTTCATCTTCGTAGAGATGATAATATTGGAGGTTAGAAAATGATAACATTTTAAAGTAGAGCTATATCCAAATCTAGATGGGTGTACCATCCCTACTAACTGCAATATGTTCAAAATAACCAGAGAAGTGGGAAATAGCTGCCTGTGGCAATAATACCAACAATCCCCTATAAAGTGCAGAGATCAAAGAAAGAGAACCCAAGGACTCTGCAAAAGGATACGGCTCAGATACTTGTGGTTTCAGAGAGAGAACAAACATACTGCCTCTTGAGCAGCAGTCACAGGATGGGGACAATCTCAGAGAGGTCAACACCGAATTGGCTGCCCAAGCCACACCTCTTGCAAGGGTAGTAATGGTAGTGTGGGCAGTGCTACAGCTTTGGGGAGATATCAAATTCCAGCTTATTTGCTTACTAAAGCAAATAAAGCCAAAGAATGTAACAGTGCATGAACTTCTTTTTAAAAATAAAATGATGCAAACTGTCAGAGACAAGAAACAGGCTGACTAGCGCAGTGCCCTTTGTATTGTGAGTGTGCATATGTGGAAATGCAGTTTTAGATTGTACAAAATGAACGTAATCTCTTGGGGAATGTAACTACCAACTCAGATTTTTGGATTGGCTTTTATCCCCTCAAATCACGGGATAAAAGTCTGATTGTGAGATAGTCATTACAGCTAAAAATGAGACAATTCTGGGTTCAAATTCTACATATGGTAAACGTTTTAGCTCTGTGATCTTGATTAAACAACCACAATTCTTTGTAAGCCTTAGTTTCCTCATCTTTTAAATATGGATCTTAATATTTCTTTTACAGGGCTTTTGATGGGATTAAATGATATAATATACCTGTAGTATTCAGCAGTGTCTGCATAAACTCTCAAAAAATGTTTGCTGGATGATAAATATCCTGAAGCTGATAAGATTCAGTCTACACACTGACTCCTGAAATAAACTCTATCTTTTGCATGTGTACCACGTACATGGGAACTTGCTGGTATGAGACCATGGGCCACAGGCATCAGATCCTTCGAGTCTCTGGAAGGAGAACTGGGATTCTTTCTTTACGTGTCCATGACTTCTTGACTACCATCTTAAGGAAGCTTCAAGAACACTGTGAAGCCAGCACGAGAAATTTGAGAAGAGAGCCAAGTATATTCTGTGTAACTCAGGGTGACAGGCACAATAGGGACAGTGGTAGCTAGAAGAGACTGGCATGGTGTGGGGGTGGGCATCTTAGAGGCATAAACAGCAGGACAAAGTTGGAGGCCACTAACTGGTGAAATTAGAGAGAGAAAATACTTTTTATCCTTCTTTTCTTTTTCTTAAGAGCATACATCAAGACTCAACATTTACTGGGTGTATTGTATGCACATAAGGAAATAAATACCATTATTATTCCTGTTTTCCAGATGAGGAAACCAAAGCTCAAGGAGATTACATACAGCAGAATAGTAGTATATTATAGTGAATAAGAACTTGGGCTCTGGAATTGGTTTGATTTCTGGCTCCACTATGCATTAGCTTTGTGATCATGGATAAGGCTCTCAGTTCTCATGCCCATTAATTTGTAAAATATATGAAGAGTAGGAAATGTGCTTTTTGTTCATGACTGATCAGCCCTTAATATTTTTCCAATGAATAAAAGAATAAGAACAAAACAATTCCTCTGAAGGACAGAGAGATAGGAGCATTTTAATGTAAAGTGGGATGAATGCTACAAAACATCCTGGACAAATTTCTACCAGTTGAATCAAGAAATAGTTTAGGTTAGAATGCATATGTTTTTAATATGTTTACTTCCTTACAACCCAACCACTCTATTTTTGTTTTCTTTCTATAAATAGAGAATGTATAATCATTGCCCACTGAGGTAATGCAACCTGGTGCATTGGAATTCTCAGTTCCCTTGTATTTAAGTTTCCCATTTTAGATCTTCAAGAACCCTAGCTACAAAAAAATACCTCAATGATTTTCCTGTGATCCCCAAAATATATTTCTATTTTATCTGGTAGTTGCCCAAGTCCTTTCATATTTTGCGTTATTTAAACTTCAAGTAAACTTCTTCCTTCCTTTATTATATATGAATCTCAATCTTTTTGAATTTCTCCAGACTCACCTATATTTTTCTGTTCCAACCAAATAATTTATTGTGTTCTAAAACCAATTCAACATGTACATTACTTCAAGAGAGAGGGGGTAATCAACTGTACATACTAGTTTTATAATCTTCCCATTTGTTGAAAGCACTTGGAAGATCAGCAAAGAGAAGCCTAATAGAGGAAGAAGAGAAATGAAGCCTTAATTAGAAACACGAGTGACTGAATAAAACATAAGGAGATTCTACTTTTAAGTATAAAGGTATTGAGAAATGTTTATTCTTTTGTCCAATATTTAATGAACATCTTCTCTGTCCCAAGCCTTGTGTAAGTTGCTGGAGATATAAAGTCAGTTCTGGGATTACAGAACTGATAGTCTATGACAAGGTTTCTCAACTTCTGCACTACTGATGTTTTGGGTAGGATAATTTACTGTTGTTTGGAGTGAAGAGGGTGCTACTCTGTGTAATGCAGGATGTTTACCTGCATCCTTGGATTCATTAGATGAAATAACTTCCTGCCTTTCTTCCCAGTTATGACAACGAAAAATGTCTTCATATATTGCTAGATATCCATGGAGGAAAAAATGCCCCCTGGTTGAGGACCACTAGTTTAGGCAAAATAGATTATCTCTTTAATACACTGTGATAGGTATTATTATCAAAACTATAAGAGTAGAGAAGAGGGCTCCTTAGTTCTGGGGGAAAGTAGAAGACAATATACAATTTCACAGAATAAATGACATTTAATGCCCAATTTCTGAAAGACACTTAGCAGCAGGCCAAGCAGACAAGAAGAAGGAAAATCTGGGACATGTGGGAGGAAGTAGAATGAGTAGCAAAGTCCATTCAGGCAGAGACAAGAGGATGAGCAAAGGTTTGAAGACAGACCACAGAACACTCAGGAGATGACGGATAGTTTGCATGGCGGAGAACTAGAAATAAGGCCAGAACCAGATCATGCCTAAATTTAGGCACAGAAACTAGTCAGCATTTAACATACGGGTTTCACTCAGAGACCAGTCTCTACGCTGCAATACACAGGAAAAAGCACATTGACTTTGGAGTTAGTTGTACATATCCAGGTTTAAATTCCAGGTGGGTCATTAACTATGACCTTGGGCAGGTTAGCTGACCCTGCCAAGCACTATTTTCTTATTCTGTAAAATGGGGCTACCTACTTTACTTAGTTGCTGTAAGAAAACATTCGTGGACAGAGGTCATGTGCCGGCATGATACATGCTCAGCAAATATAAACATGCATGCCCTTCTTCCACTTAGCTTTTTTATGATTAAAGTTTATTAAGCTTCCTTGGTTCTATGTAACTTTGAGTGTGGAAGATTTAACTGCTTGTTGTCAATGAATTTTCTACATGTTGTAGAATAGATATATATTCTTTTTTTAAATGAAGCTTTTATTTTTGGAGAGCCTATTAGCATGAACCATAGACTAACAGAAAAGGTATGGATTTGGCTTCTTACTTTGTGATTGCTAGGACGTCTCACAAGAGTAAAATCAAAACAAGTGTGACCAAAGCTCAAGCACTATGTACATCTATCTGGCTCAAAGACACTCTGTCTTTCTTCAGTTTAGCAAAGCTTGCATCGGTTTCACATTTAGGAAATCAGGAGCTAAAAACTCCATCTGTGTACAAATCTTTTAGGAGATTCAAGTGGTGTTGGAATCACAAAATCTGAATTATAAAATTCAAGTTTTAAATTTAAGTACCTTTCTATTTCTTATCACCTTCTGTTAGTAAGTATTTTTTCAGTTGTGAATATTTACAGCTCTTTGGAGAAAATAACCTTTGAGAACACCTGTTTTCTCCTTGTTTTTCTTATTTTTATTATCACAGTGACTATATTTTGTCACTAAAGAGAACTGTCCTTTGAAACAAGGTGAAAAGTACAGGGCTTGGAGTGTAACGGTGGAGAATTGATCCTGGTGTTCGAAGAGTTCAGCTGAAGTACTTTAAGATCACAGGAAGTGTGTGTAACTCACTCGTTATACTAGAAGTCCTACAAAAGCAGACCCATTAAAACTTTAGACAACAAGGTGACTAATCAAACTTTCTAATACTCTCCAGGCAGACTTCAGCTTTTTATTCCTATAAAAAAGACTCTATCTTTCCTTATGGCCATAGGGTTCCTGCACTCTACCCTTTCCCTTTCTAGTGAAGAATTCAGCACCCACAGCCAAGTTCTGTCCAATTCAAGACTCTAATGTGAAGAACTCAGCAGTCTTACCTCTGAATTAGGGTCCCAAAGACAAGATGAAGAACTTTCTGCATGTTTTCTGTACATAGCCATCGCCACTGTTCCATTAGTAGCAAGAGGAGTAGATCCAGGGCTGTATCAGCTAACTCTGTCTCTGTTTCTGAGGAACGAAAAAGCATCAACAGTAACTCAGAAGAGACCCTTACTTGAACATATTTCAATGCATTGCGTCTTCTCTGTCTTTATCTAATCTTGTATTTTTGTAATCCTTAAGTTCTTAAATCAAGAGATGTTCATTTCATATTTAGTAAGTTCAGTGATAGGCTCTGTTTTCCTTTACAATTCTTTTGCTTCTGTTCCTTAGTCACTTAGCAAATAGTTTTTATGTTTGTAAAAGATTCTTGGATGTAATTATTTTGCCTACCTAGCTTCTGCTGCTTTTGTATTTCCCCCAGGGAGCTGAATATATTTTGTACCAGGTAAATGCTTATAACTGGTGACTAACTGGAACTGGCAAGGCCCAGTCTGTCTCATACTTATATTCTACTTGCCTCTACAAAGCATCATAGAAATGTTGTGGGCAGCAGATTCAGGAAAAAATTTGGGATTCATTTTCCTATTTAAAAAGTGCTTTGAAAACATCTTCATTACATAACACTGTTGGGTTGGGATACAGGAAGCTTCAGTTTGATTTTGAGATAACGTATGGTTCTGGAAAAAGCACTACACCTTTGATATAATGCTATGACAATTACTGATTTCCTTCCTGTTTCAAAAATTGGAATGGTCACAAATAAGCTCACATCCATGCTAAGCTGAAATCTCCTGAACAGATGTGTTTTATGGATGGAAGTATCTGTTTTCTAACCCTGTTCAGGGTGTCCCATGTCATCTCTGATTTGGTTCCTGGGAGACTTTCCCAGGAATACAAATGTTCTGGAATGAATCTTAGCTATTTGGTGCTACTGCTGTGATTAGTATTATAATTAATCAACAACAATAATTTGGTTAGTCTAGGACCAATGGGTATTCATATCCTGATTAGCTTGCCGAAGCTCTCTTCCATTAAGGGTTCTTTAGAACATGGATGATTTCAGATTTAAATGAATATGCTAAAAATGAAACCTTTGTTTTTAATCCCATCCAACATATAGTTTCTTTTTTTCTGTACCGTATTTCAAGGTTTAAACGAACTGATATTACTAGATTGCTTTCTAGTAATCTGCTCAAAGATGGGATATTCAGTTCTTTGGGAAATAGCATCATCCTAAGTCTCACCCTCCCTTCCCAGTTGTATTTTTTCAGGTTTAGCATTTACAGAGAGCTGCCACCATGTGGTGACAATCAGTCATAACAATGAAAAATAACAGCACAAGGCACCAAGTCCTCTTTAAGAAAATGGTAAATTTTCTATCAGTAAGCATTTTGAGTCTCTTGGGGCCAGAAGAAAGTCTCAGGCATAAACTATTCTTTTAGAGATATGATGTTCAAAATTTACAGGCTTCATCTGGCCTAGAATTATACTGTTTTATCCATTCCCTCTTATTTATAACTCCTTAACAGCTTTCTGATGCTTTTGGTGTCAAAACACTTTATTTACTTAACAAGTGAGATGTATATGAAAAGATGGGGTTGTGAACTCCATTTTTCACATAGTTAAGCTGAGGTCTACAGAGCAAAGGGTCAGGTGACTGACTATTCATGGGCACCTGAGAAATAATGATGAAATCAGCCTTTTTATTTTCCACTGAACTCAAGATTTTGTGACCTTTATTTCCAGAAGAAGCCTGTCTTAGTGGAACTGAACATTTCTCTTATAAATTCTGGCTCTGCAAACATACTAATAACCAGGGTTCCCATTTTTTTCTTTGCATGCTCTGGGAAACAAATATGCCCTGCCTCAAATGCTTATAAGGAAGACAGTTATGTCATATCCCTTCTCTCTTCTTGCTCTACCTTGGATGACTGGGTGGTATTATCTGCCATGACAATAAGTAAAACAGAAGGAACAGATCCAGGGAAAAAGAGGAATTTCATTTAACACATGTTGTATTTCAGTTACTCTATGGAGATTTCTAGTAGGCAGTTGGAAATACAATATCTAATATTAGGTAGCAGAGCACATGTATTAGAGTTGAAGCCAAGAGTACGAATGAGATCACCCAGAGGAAGTGGGTGGAGTAATAACAGAGAACCAAAAGTAAAGCTCTAGAAGGCTAATAATGCAGCCAACAAAAGGAATGAGAAGGGAAAGTGGAACCATAGGTATGTAGGAAACAGATCAAGGGAACTGTTCAAAGATATGTTAAAGCATGCCAAAAAGAACTTCAATAAGATAATGATATTATAAGCATGAATCTTATCTTGCTGGATTTGAACTCCATTTCTGTGCCCTGTTCTGCTTTGACTCTCCTCTGAGGACTGTGTCATATTCCTCTTTGCATCCTAGCACTCAGCATGGTACCTCAAACACTGGTGTTTATTAGCACATGGCCTGCTTAGCGGAATTGAAATTAAAGTGACGAACCCCAGCCAACATAAGTCTCAAGTGGAATATGCCCTGGCTCTCTTTTCTGTGGGAGCAGAGATCTTGTCACTTACCTGGATCACTGTTGCTGAGGTCTGAGGCGGGCACAGCTGTATCTGACAAGGAGCCACCTACACATCCTTTGCGGATACGTTCAGGATCTTTTTCTGGGACTTCTGCTGGTTGCATTTCTAGTAATTTTGCTTGTTTTTCAATAAAGGATTCCATCCCAGACATGGATAGGATCTCTGACTCCTGGAAAAAGTTAGCTGCATATCACATAAAGAATGCAGAAAGTAGGAGAGCAACCTAAGGACTTAAGATTTTCCCTGCAAAGTATCATGAGTCTAGAACCCAATGACTCTGTGACCAACTTAAGAAAGATTTTATTTTTTTACTGAAATAGCAAGTAAAACAACACCCTTGTATTTTCACTTGCTGTGAACACTTCTGTGTTATTTGTTCTCTTCTAGAGATTGGTTTTCTTTGTCATGCTATCATCCATTATTGCATACCCATGACCTTTGAGAAGCCAAACTACCAATTCAGAATGGTTAGGAATCCCAAACTACTCAGAGGAAATACTTTTGGAATAAAAATGAGATCTACATTGTTAGTAAATCCTTTAGCAAAGCACCTAAGCCTTTTCTGACTGAAGAAAATGTCTGAAGGGCCTCCAACTTCAGGATCAACATCCCAGCTGTTAAATCTAGTTCTCTAGGAACTTACCACATTGCCTTCCTGAAGACAATAGAGAATTTTCTCATGTGCTTCAGTCATATTCAGTGCTGGAGCAATTTTACTGGACGAGAACCTCAGTCTGGACCTGGTACAGTAACAAAAGTAGAAACAGAATTTAATTCATAATCTTGATCCCAATATAAAGGGTTGACAAGTATTCATATCTCAAAATAACTTATTCTGGGAGTTTACTGTGATCAGAGCTGTCAGAAGAGACCTGTTCCTGAAATCCCCCAGACAATATGTATTTTGGCAATTCTTAATATATAGTGCAACTCTTACATAAGCTGCATCTATAGTGTATTTGTGAAAGGGCTTTTGTTAATGTAAAATAGGGATCTTTCTGTCATGGTTGTATTCCCACAGGCTAGAAGAGTAGCTAGCACAGATGACACACTCATTGGAAATGTGCTAAAGATTAAATAGACAAGTGTTTAGACTAATTTTTTTTATTGTTGTTCTCACTACCCTTTTTCTATATCCACTTATTCCTCCTGTGCTCCAAATAAAACTAGGGAAGAGGCCACAAGTGCTAACCTCAGGTTTTCAGGGAATGGGGTTCTTATAAGAATAGGCCTATGGTTACCCTTCAAAGTATGGGCCCAGTAAAAATAAGGCTAAAAATTGTGTCATCGCTGACCTGTGAAACAAACATAGAGACAAAGACAGTCAGATAGACTGACAGACAGATACCCTCTAAGGCTAAGAATGGTAGGTCTGTTGTTGCTGGTCAATGAACATGAACACAGGTGGTCAGCCAAACACACACAAACACAGATACAAACACTGTCCCCCTCTCCCCACATTCTCCCTCTTTCTATAATGGCCTGGATACAGATATGAAATTTCTAGTAAGGTTAAGTATGGTGCCCTTCCACATGCTGGCTTTGAGTACTGCCAAGGAACATCTGGGCCGCTGGTGCAGGAGAGGAGCAGTAATAACCAGTTACTAAAATGGGGCCTGCAGGTGTCTATTCTGGCTCTTTCCCATTTATTGCTAGTATATGCAACCTCTAAGCCAAATTTCCAGAAATGATGGCAAATAGAGATCAGTTGTAAGACTTAATTTTAATAGGAGAGAAACATCTCAATTTCCCAGGAAAACAGAAAAGGAGAATATACATATTCTAGAGTTCTCCTTCTAGTTAAAAATCCCTGGTCATTTGGGACCTAGATTCTCATAGCAAGACAAATATTCAGCAGAGCTGCTTATGCAGGATCTCAGGCTTCTTTTGGTTGAGCACTGAAGAGTCTGAGGTCTGGCTTTTCATAAAAACTGGTATGTATGACCTGTCTCCTCTCTTCTAGGGCTTGAGAGTTGGAGACAGGCTCTGGCTGAGAACTGAGGATCAACCCGAAAATTAGGAAAGGGTCCCTGGGCAACTGAAGGGCTTCTCACTTGCTAGCCTTCTTGCCTTCTGTCTGGGGCTTGCTTTCTGTCTCAGCCTCACTTAGCTCCTCTGTGGGGCTCTGGGGTTCAGAGCGAGGAAATGCTGTCTTCAAGGTGTCCACGATAGCACTCACCACCATCTGCAGGGGTCAGAAAGAAACCATAGAATGAATAGTTTTCTCACAGTGCTTTATGCAATCAGGACGGGTAGATAGCTATGTCTAATGGAGACTTATCCATTAGGATAGTCAGATACCAGGCTAATGACTTAGTGGCAACTATCCTCCCTTTTCTCTACGGTCATGAAAATCTTCTTTCTCAGAGTTAAGACAAACAATGCCAAAAACAAAAATGTACAAACAAATAAAACTCTAAAATATTGAAGAAACATTTACTTTTCCCTTGGTGCCTCTTGCTAATTAATGCCACTAGCTTAAAGCAGCACCATGACTTCTTAACTCATTCTTGTGTTGATTCTCTATAAGGAGCACAACTAACTAAGATAAGGTCAGAATGAGACCATAAGAGTAAAGACTATGGAATAACAAACCAGGGAAAGGACACAGAAGGTAACAGGGAAAGGACACAGAAGGTAGCATGAATGTAAATAAAATAGCTTAGAAAATATATTAACTTGCTCTCTAGGTTCACAACATTGTAGTCTGTGGGGAGGGTACTTATCTCAATTATTCACAGTTGTATCACGAGCAACTGGTACATTATGTGGCTTTAAACAGGCAAATAGTTAAGTAGATGCTGAAAGAATCAACAAATGAATACATGTGCATAAAACTGGGGATTTTACCTTGTTCATTCCTTTCCAGTTTGCGGTTCTTTCTTCATCACTGTGAATGTCTCCTAACTCCTACCACATGAAATTCCACTATCATTTTATCTCTTTAAGTCTAGATGAGAAGAGGGAGGCCCCTTTTCTGCAAATGAGTCAGTATTTTCCAACCTTTTAAAACATATGCCATCTTTTGATAAACATAAACCTAAGACATCTGCCCTGGGGACTATAATGTCAGTCGGTGATCACTGCATGTAGGTTGCAATGTGTTATACAAATGTTCTCTCACCGTCTCCAAAGGTCCTGATATACCCTCTTGAAGGTAGAAGTCTCCCCACACTGTTCTCCAACAGAAAATTACTATATTGATCAGAATCCAGCTTAGTGACCTATCTAAGCTTCGGGCTCTTTCTCTTGAGTGGTCAATACTGAGAATGACCTTCACCTCCAGAAGAGACTTTCCTACCCCTACCTGTCTATGAAGGTATAGATCTATCCTTACATCTTTCCATTAGAATAACTATGTCATGATATCCCCAGAAGATATGTGTACACTTATACTCTCGGGTATTGTATTCTTATAGTTGTTCACTGTAATTGAGCAAGTCGATAATCCAACCAATATCTGGGTACAAGTCTTAAAAATTCTAGTCTGTGTTCTACTGACTCCTCTGTGCTGCCTCCTGCCATCCCCTACTTCCCTTATGTTTTAAGCACTGCCTCCACCCTGATGAGAAACTAAGGCTGAGCACAGTGGCCCTGCTGGTACCTTATCTATTCTGGAGACCATGAACGGTTTCTTAACAAAGGCAATTCGAGCATCTGTGTTCAGAGCAAGGAACTCCTGCATTTCCTCACTGTTAGCGATCTCAGGAGTGGCACAGAGTTGCTGCAAAAGACACAAGAAAGACTTCAAAGAGAAATTTCACCCCCAGTTCTCTCTACCTTGTCTTAGATATCTGGTAGCTACAATGAGAGCAAAGTCAAATCCAGAAGGGTGCTGACCTTTAGGAATGATTCCAGAAGGCTCTTACGGGCTTCAACTCTGTCACTATCCATGTTTCCAAATGGAAGATCTGGAAAGAGCTTTTTAGGACCCTTCACATCTTTAAAAACAAAAGGTTCATTCACTTAACATTCATCAAGAGCTATTCCATATCACATATGTAAAACAAAACAAAACAAAACAAAACAAAACAAAACAAAACTGTTGAATATATGTCCCTAGGATTTTTTAATTTCAGGAGTTCCAAACACACTTCAGGGATCTAATATAAGCAACTTACTCCCATGATTAATGTTAATATTAAGATGTAAGAGACTATATACTACAATGATTACAAACTAGGGCCATGAAGTCCAAATGCTCAAGTTTAAATTTAGTCTCAAATTCCTCCTATATAACAACTGTCGTCAAGTTGCTTAATCTTTGACTTTCTTTTCTGTAAAATAGGGATATGATAGTATTTATCTTACAAACTGTTATGAGAATTAAATGAGCTAATATGTGTAAAGTGCTAGAAGAGAACCTGGCATATATTTTCAAGCTTGGTTCGATATTATTATTACTAAGAAAGAAAATGTATAAATGAAATCCACAATTTATGCCTAAACTAATTAAATTGTTTATTTGGGTGACCATCAGCCCTCCCTTTTAAAAAAAACAAACAACAAACAAAAACAATGTAGTTGTTTCCTAGCTGATTTTTAGTTAAAATTTTATTACATGTCCTTATTGTCACTGTGCCATATAGCACACACTAAAAAGCCTGGTTGTTAAAGTTGGCAAGGAATTCTGGATAGTATTTTAATATTTCAGATCAATCTATGAATCTAAAAAGTTAATTTAACCCCTTATGCGTAGCTCACAAAGGTGTAAATGTGACATTCTTCCTTAAGCTCAAACTAACTGGGACCCAAGAACAGAGCATTTGGCAAAAGAGTACAGAAAGAATGCGACCATTGCTGTCCAGCACTAAAACCCAAAACACCTGTATGCAAACTGGGGTGGAGAGGAGCACAAGGGACCCTTGATATTGTATTCTCCTCCTCAATCCCTCCCCACAAACAAATAGGCCACCAGCCTCTCAGATCAGGGTGACTAGATGTAAAAAGCAAGCAGACAGTCCAGGGTTGGGGAAACTCCTAACTTTTGATGAACTTTCGTAGATCTGATTTCTCTTCCAGACGAGTCTGTAGATTCAGGAACTCACGGTAGCGGCGATTCACAGTATGGTAGGCCAACTGCTGCAGGCCGCTATGGCTCTCACTGTCAAGGGCTGTCTCATACTGTTGAATGAACGAATTTGTTTATTGCATCAACTCAATGGCCACGCAGTAAGAGGAGAGTAAGAGTAAAGGAAGGGAGATGTTCTTATTCTGTTCCCAGAACTAGTAGATCTGATTGCTGTCCTAAGTTGTAAGGAACAACTCAAATTCCAAAGCTGGCTGTATTAAGGAATGAGATGCATTTCCCAACATACATGGCCCAGAAAGTGAAAATGAGTTCTACTGCTCTCCACTCCTGCAATCTCAAAGCTTCCTCCTGCAAACACTTTATTTTCACTTATCAAAATGGCTACATAACTATTTTTCAAACCCCAAAGACAATGCATCAAACATAATGAAAATGGCATTATAAGGGCTAAACATCTTGCCATAATATTCAATGTGTCATTATTTATATTAGTTGGGGAAAGAATGAATGATTCAAAATAGCTGATGAACAAAAATAATTTGCCTGGACTGCATTAAAGGAATGTTTGTTCTTATTTTGCTGGGGAAAGATTATTATTCTTGGAGTTAAACTGAATTTTTTTTTTCCTGAGTACACAGCACCTGTATGATTAAAAGTCATGTGAAGATTAGAGATTTTGTAAGGGGTCAAAGTCTGCTGTCTTCATATGCTTGGAGGGCCAGTATGTAGGAAAGACAACCTGTACCGTATGCGCCCCCAGAACCAATACCATAAACAACATGAAAGCTATAGCTTAGTACAGGGGAAGACTTTTTGACTGAGTAGTTAAAATACTGCAGAAAAACTATATATGTACTTGTTTTCATTAGGTACCAGTTACTGTTGTTGAGGTGGTTGAGGTGCTATATTATAGGCAAGTGATGGAAGAAACAATCTCCTAGCAGATGGGACTTGAGGCTCGTATTTTAAAGTTTTCCAGAGCCAGAGAGAGAAAGAGGTATTCATTATAAACTGACATTAGCAAAGTAGTCCCTAATACCAGTTAAAGGCCTAGGTAAGAGACACAGGTAGCATTCTGGGTAGGGCTCTCAAACTTGGAGTTATAATACTTTCTGTGGAAAATTCTATTCCCTAAGGACCACTATTCAGTACTGATACATTCCCAAACCTGGATGCACCTCAAAATCACTTGGGTTGCTTTTTAAATATATAGATCCTGATGGTCTCTGATGGATTTTAAATGAATTTCCAAAACAGGGTCCCAGGATTTTTAAAAAATACAACTTTCATAGGATTTGAAGGCAGCCTATCCTAAGCCCATTTTAGGGAACTGCTGCTCTAACCAAAGCAACCATCTGATACATGAACCCCTTTTATATCATTTCTGCCAAGCAGTTCCTGTTCCGTGCTTAAACATCTCTAGGAAAGATGAACTTGCTGTCTTCTGTGTTATATACAGGTAGATAACCTTCCTTCCTAAAACAAAGACTATACTATTTTTGATAAGATAGCATTTTTAAAAAATTAACAGGGAAGAAGTTTGAAAAGAGAATTTCTGGACAAGGCTCTATATTTTGAGAACTGTAAAGTATGACTCTTGGTATCCTAACAATCCAAGATTCTAGGATTGTTTATAAGCAGTACATACAAGCCTATTCTGCTGTACAAATGAGCTTCACACTCATCGCAAACTAAGAGTAGCTTGTTTCCCTTAGAACATTAACTAGCTTCACTAATTTTGCTTTCCAAATCCATTCCAAGCCCAGAGTGGGTGACCAGTTCTAATTCCATTACCTTCACTGTGTAGAGAGTATATGGATGGAATCCGGTGCCACTATGCTCTCGAGCTGTAATGGTGCCAGTGATCCTCAGGTTCTGGATGACAACTGGGCCATCTGGACTGCTCAGGGGCTCAAAGCTGAAGGTGGCTGAGTTGAGAGGACCAGATGGAGAGGAGGAAAGCAGAACCTGTGGCAGACTAGAATCTAGGGAGCTGACATTATTGGTAAGATCCTTCTGTAAGCATGATGGTCGTGGTGGGCAGGTCTTTACTGGACTCTCTAGCAAAGTTGTGAAAGATGGGACATCTCCTTGCTCTACTTCCTTGTCTGCTGTGTCAATCTGGATCTCTGGGCAGGTATTCAGCATGGAGACCAGCAGGCCTGTCTCTGTTTGCATTCCTGGAACTTCCTCAATCCCTTCAGATCCCTCACCATCCTTACATTCCAGAGACTGAGAACCTCCTACGGAACACAGGGCATCCTGGATCCTGTCAGAGAGGAAGTTGCCTGGGGTCATGAGCATGAAGGTTTCTTTGCCCAGTTCAGACAATGGAGACTCCAGCTCTGTGTCTTCACATAAGAACAGAGGGCCTCGGATATCTGGCTGTAAGAAATGAGATGAGTTGTTTCCTGCTTTTCTTTCTTCCTGCACGGCACCTAAATCTCCCTCTATAGCTTCGTGGCCTTCTTCAACTTCTGGGGAGGGGCGTGAAGGTCCCTCTGGCTCATTACAATTTAGGAGCACTGGGGTTGCTGCCAGAGAAGGGGCTCTCACTTCTGGCAGACTCTGTACCTCAACAGTCAGTGGCAGAGATGTGGGCACTGAGGGCTGTTCCAAAGCACTGGTTGGGCAGAGTGGTTTAACCACTCCTGCTGGATTATTTCGGGCCTTGGAAAAGATGCCCACCAGTACAAGGCGAATCCAGTCAGGATCTGACAGCTTGTGAATCAGTGGTAAGATCACATTGCAAGTGATGAGCTCCACCACTACATGGCGTCCTGTCCGGGTCTCCAAGTGAGGCTTTGGCACTAGTCCTTGAAGCAACAAATTCACAATGCCCCGTGTATAAGTGACCTCAGCACTGGGGCTTTGTACAGCAGGATGTGGGGCAGCAGCCCGGCAGTAAGCCTCCCAGAGTTGGGAGGGCTCTACTGTACCACTCTGCGTCCTCGCTGTGGCCTTTGCCTGAATATAGTTCTGCAGGTGACAGCCACAAAGCATCAGAACCCGTTGGGCAAGGGCATGACTGTCCACCATGCCCATCCTCCTCCGCAGCTCATGGGCCAACCCTCTCATGGCAACCTCCATTTCTTCCTCAAAGGCTGGCTCCTGGCTCACTGAGCGGTACCAGGATGACACAAAGTCCCGAATAATCATCTGGATGGTGCGGTTGATTTCCTGTTCCAGTTGCCTCTCTGCCTCGGGGTTTGGAGGGCAGATGGCCATTGGGATGAAGCGTTCCAGGTGCAGTCGACCTGAAGCTCCCACGATGGCTTCTGGGCCCAGCCATCCTCCCAGCACTACCAGTAACGCAGACAGAAGGCAGAGAAGCCACACATTGACTAGAAAGTGGATGAACAGGAGCCAGCCCAACAGAAGCCCCACAGCCATCAGCTTTCGGCTACTCAGCAGGTTACTGAAGCCACAGGTGGACACAGCTGGGGCCTCCTGTAACGAGGACACTGCCTCTGCTTTCATGGCTGAAAGAACCAAGGGGCTGCCCTAGGCGACCGCCCTCTTTCTATTTTCCTTCGGAGCTGGAGAACGGGGCATAATAACTACATCCCGGATACAAGGAGACACGGGGTGCTCCCTGGGGTCCCGGCCGCGGCCCTGGGCTCTGGATGTCTGCCTCACAGGCGCCGCCGCAGAGCGATGGCGGTAGCGCTGCTTCTCGCGCTCGCTCCGGCCCCTTCCGGTGGACACGCTGCTCTCGAGGAAAACTCCGCGGCCTGCATCGTGCAGGGACCGGGGAGCCTCTCTGCCACTTCAGGAGGGCGGGGCTGGGCCTCAGGGACCCCCGCCCCGAAAACCCACAGCCGCCGAGGGCGGGGCCTGACGAGACAGGGTTCCGCACGGCCGGGCGTGCCCTGGGGTCTCCCCCGCCGGCCTCGGGGAAGCTCTCCGCCCGGCGGGGACGGCCGCCCCGCGCGGCCCGCAGTCCCTCAGGCGCGCCGGCCGGCGTCCACTTCCGGTTCCGGTGGGCGGAAGCACGGCGTGCTGGAAGAGCGGCCGCGCCTGCCGAGGCGGCGCGCTGCCCGGCGCCCCCTGGCGTTGAGGAGCCGACGTGACCGCACTGACTGGCGCCCACGGGCCTCCGGACTTGAGAGTGTGCGGACGGTCCGCGCAGTGGCGAAAGGTGCCCAGATTCCCGAAGGGGTAAGGAACCCTCCAAGACGTAGACTTCCAGCTCCAATTATTAAACGACGTCAGCAAACACCATTTACCTTTTAGGAGAGATTCTCAAGCACCCAGGTTTTGAAAAGTCCCTCGTGAACATTTTTTCACGCGCCCGACACATTTTAATACTCATCCCGCTTCCCTCAACAACCCCCGCGCCATCCCCAGTCTTTCGCTCTCCGAACTTGTTCCCCGGAACTGCAAAATGCAAGGCATAACACGTTAACACAAAGATAGATTTGTTCCTTAAATTTCGTATACTGTATGGCAAAATTATATATGATTCGGAATTATTTGCTGGTGGCATTACCTGAGCAACCAAATATTTTGAGCGCCTGCCATAGTCAATCACTGTGATAGATAGTGTAGAGGAACAGAAGCAGTCCTTGTCTTCAAGGGCCTTGCAACTGACTGGGGAGATGAGTTCTTGGATCATGAGTGGATATCTAATAATGCAAGCCGGCAGGAGATATAGTAAAATGCAAAATCTTATAGGAATTCAGGGAAAAGAAAGATCACTGTGGATTGCAGTGGTTAAGGAGGAACCTCATATAGAAGTTAGCTTTTAAACTGAATCTTCAAGGGTGAGAATTTCTTTCTATTCTTCTCCATCTCTTCCCCTTTCCTCTCCCAACATATAGAAAAAGAAGGCACAGGTGGAGATGTATTTTCAGACAATTCTCTGATATATTTGCTTTAGAATGTGCTCTATGTTTGATTCATTTTGATTTTAGTAAATTTTTCTTCAGTTATCTACACAGACAAAATTACCTATGGGAAGATTAAATATCTGACCACGAGTAACATTGTTTGTGCCAGTTTCACGTAAAGCTGGCTTCCTTCTCCATCTTCGTTCCTCGGAGCTCTGTCTTCAGGGTAGTTATCCTTTCTATTTTGGCACAGGATATACCTCATTTGTATAGAGCTGCTTGTGGTTGCCCATTTTCAGCATTCTCCATGCTCTTAGCAGCCTTTTGTCATTATAACATTAGGCCCCAGATACTTACAGGAATCTTTAGGCAAACTCCAACCAAAAATTATGTCACCAAGAAGCATCTTCTGACTTCTATTCTCATCTCCATTTCTACTGTCGGGGTAAAGAGGTAACAAAGTTATTATTAGGTTAATGTAGGTTAGAGAGAACAAGGGGATGAGGGAAGGAAGGTCTTTTAGGCAGAGGCAGCAGTGATGAAACAAGCAGGGACAATGAAAGCAAGGGAGACTTCAGCAAGAGGCCATGCTAGAGGCAGCTCATGCCACATTTTGATTTTCTCTCAAAAGTAGAAGTCAATATAACATACTAAGGAGTGGGGTACTCGTGGAGCAGGTGACTTTAGAAGAATTGATGGTTTCTAATTACTGCTATGAGAAAAAAAAAGAAGGCACTAATGAAGGTCATGTAAAAGAATAAAGAAGGACTGAAGGTCTCGCTGAGGTTAAATATGATGAGTTTGTAGTGGCACCAAAACATGTCATTGAGTTATTTTCTCCTACAACATTTCGTATTTTCAGTATAGGAAAGAAGAAAGCAAGAAGTTTTTTGTTTGCAATATTTGCAGTATCAGAGTATATGAAAGGATAAGTGATTAGGACCTTGACATTCTGAGAATAGAGCTGTTAACATTTTAAATTGTGACGTCTTCGTGTCTAGGAAAACAAATGAAGCCTAGGAGAGAGGTAATCAATTGTGAGAATACAGTTAGGTGTGCTGGAAGAGTGAGTGAATCAGAAAAACAGTTTGTGGTTATAAATTAGTCTATGGGAGCCAGTGTTAGTTTCCTATTGCTGTTCTAGCCAAATTACCACAAACTTACTGGCTTACAGTATCTTAAAAATTTATTCTCTTACAGTTCTGGAAGTCAGAAGTCTAAAATGGGTTGGAATCTCTAAAGCAGAGTCTGTTTTCTTGCCCTTTCTAACTGCCTGTATTCTCTTTATCATGGCCCCACATTACATCAACCTCTGTTTCTGTTGTCACATTGACTCCTCTCACTCTGACCATCCTGCTTTCCTCTTATAAAGACCCTTGTGATTACATTGAACCCTCCCAGGTAATGCAGGATAATCTCCCCATCTCAAGTCATAAATTAATCACATCTGCAAAGTCTCTTTTGCCACACAGGTTCTGGGGTTTAGGATGTGGACATCTTGGGGACTTATTTGAATTACTACAGAGCCTAAGTGTTTAGAGATGACAACATTTTTGTGATGATGAAGACTGGGTATGACCAAGTAATAAGTTCCTGAAGTAGGGTTTGGATAACATGTTAGGACTGAGGAAGAAGTTTTGAATCTGTTTTTGAAAAAGATGATCTACCTGGGATTAGAGAGAAGGACTGTGGCCTTGGAACAAAAGTTCTCAATAAATGAGAAGAATGATCAAGAGGTTGATAGATGATGTAATGAGAAGAGTAGAATATGGTAATACTAAACTAGGAAGAGGAAGTTTGGCTTAAATTGGAAAATGGGTCATTTGAAAGAAACCATGGAGAGCTGGGATGTTGCCAGGAGCATCTCCACACCCTGCCCTGTATGGCAATGTTGAAGAATAAGTAGCCATTAAGAAGCCACAGGAAATATGGTACCTTAAGGAGAAATCACATCTCATTTATTCATTTTCTTATCCATTCACACATCCATTCATTTATTCATCCAATAGGCATTAAGCTAGATATTGGAAATTTAAAGATGGGTTTTAGATAGTTGCTCTTCCAAAAGGATTTGCAATCTAGTACGAGACATACTGACACAATGTAAAAAGTGCTATGAAAGAAATACATCAAAATATGGGAATGCAGAGAATTAGGGAAAATTTTCACAGAAGTGACATTTAAAATAACCTTGAAGAATGGGTTAAATTTCTCATGAATAAATTTAAGAGAAATAGGTCATTCCAGGAATAGGAAAAATATGAAGCATACTGAATAAACATCTATATTAGTTCGCTAGGACTGTTAAAACAAAATACCACAGACTGGGTGGCTTAAACAGCAGAAATTTGTTTTCTCATAATTCTGAAGACCAAAAGTTTAAAATAAAGATGTTGATAGGTTAGGTTTCTTCTGTGGCCTCTTTCATTGGCTTGCAGATGGTCGTTTTCTTGGTGTGTCTTTACATGATCTTTCCTTTGTGTGTGTGCCTTCCTGGTGTCTCTCCCTCTTCTTTTGAGGACAGTAGTCTTATAGAATAAGCCCCCCACATATAACCTCATTTAATTTTAATCTCCCTTTTAGATGAGGGAAATTATAATATATAATGATATATACAATGAGACAGTGATATATATATATGTATATATGTATATGTGTATATGTGTATACGTATATATGTATATATGTATACACACACACGTATATATAATATACACATACATATATAGATCTAGATATAAGTATAGATATAGATGTAAACATAGATGATATAGATGTAGATATAGATGTCAATGTAGATGTAGATGTAGATTTATTCTGAGAAATTGGCTCATGCCAGTGAGGCTGAGGAATTCAATAATTTGCCATAGCAAGCTGGACACCCAGGAAAGTTGATGGTATAATTTAGTCTGAGTCTGAAGGCCTGAGAACCAGGAGTCACTGGTGTAAATCCCAGTTTAAGAGCCAAAGAAGAGATGAGGTGTCTCAGCTCAATCCTTCCTCCTCTTCTGCTAGTCAGGTCCTCAGTGGACTGGATGATGCCCATTCACATTTGAGAGAGCAATCTGCTTTGCTCGGTCTACTGATTACAATGTTAATCTCTTCCAGAAACACTCTCACAGACACATCCAAAAATAATGTTTAATCTGGGATCCCTGTAGCCAACTTAAGTTGACACTTAACTATCACAAGGCCCTATTTCTATATACAGTCACATTCTGAAGTCCTAACTGGGGGTTAGGACTTCAACATGTGAATTTGGGAGGGGCCACAATTAAGTCCATAATAATTTTCTTTCTGTCTGTGGGTTATCCTAATTGTCACATTTTGATGATCAGGATACTGAAAAAGAGGATGATAGTTTTAATAGTTCTTAAGATTTGTTTTCATGGCATATAAAATGGAAATAATACTGAACTATAAATTCAAGAGATTTACACTTAATTCTACATATGACTATACAGAATACTAAGTGCTCTAATAAACCCTCCCATTGTAGAACTAGATCCTGAATAGAAAACACTTTTTGATAAACTGATGGGTTTATCAGAGGATAAGAAGTAGGCAATGAGTTCAAGGTACATTATCTTGTCCCACCCCCCAAACAAAACAGAAAACAGAGATTAGGGTGGGATTGGTAGTAGTGGGCAGTGGGCGGATGAAAGGGGCTGGGTGGATTTAAGGACAGATGTCCTCAGTAGGGCTGTACTCCAGGTTCTAAACCCTGTTCCAGTGCAAGGAAATGGATCTGAGTTCCTGACTTTCATGTTAACTACAATCCTGAAGTGGGCGTTTGAAGTGGTTCCATGTCAGTGGCTTTTCCTAGCTCCTTGAAGACGCAGATGTAAATCCTTTTGGGAAGAAAATATTCTCATTGTAAGCCCCCCAATTACCACAGATTTAATATAGATTAAATATGAACTCTAATTCCAAAGTCATAGAGTATATGGGAAGGCAAGTCAACTGAGTGAGAATCAGTAGAATAATAAACAAGATATTAAGAACCCCAGAAATGTAGATATGAAAATTGTCTGGTCTACGACCATGCTACCCTGAACAAACCCGATCTCATCTGATCTTGGAAGCTAAGTGGGGTTGGATCTGTTTAGTACTTGGACGGGAGACCACCTAGGAAAACCAGGTGCTATAGGTGTATAAATAAAAAAAATATATATATATGGGATTGTAAACTGACAAGGTCCTTGCAATCTGTGAGGTTAACTAAGGGTTGCTTTACCTAAAAAAAAAAAATGTGAATTCCAAAAAATAAGACACAAATATGACCTAGCAATTGCAGATTACCAAATATGAGCATACAGATTCAAAAAAGAGCCAAACGAAATTTCTATAAATGAAAAATTAACTACCAAAGGAATTCAGAACATGCCAGTTTGGCATGTAGATTATATTGAGTAAATTAACTACCAAAACAAAGTATAAATTTATCCTTTTTTAAAAGAAAATTTATACTTATAAAGGAAATTTTCATTAGTAAAGGTACCTATACCAGGAAGAGAGCTATTCTCATTTTTTTTTTCTTTTACCTGAAAGGCCCTTAACTTCATAATAAGGTAAACTTTATTTACCATATATTTCCTCCCCTCACTTTCCCATAATTTGTCCTCCCTCACTCAGAAGCCTGAAACCTCTATTCTTTTCTTTTGTTCAGGATTGTGTGTGTGTGTGTGTGTGTGTGTGCGCGGGCATGCGTGTATGTGTGTGTAAATATATATGTGCGTGTGTGTATGTGTATATATATATATGTTGTGTATGTGTATATATATATGTATGTATGTATATACACACAGGATTTTTTTTTAAACTTTACCAGAGAGAAAACATTGAATAGTTTTATTAGCCAATTCTCCCAAACCTATCACAAATAGAATATGGTCATTCCAAATTTATATAATCTTATACAAATTCCTTAAGAAGATAAAAAAAGTGCATGCTTTGCAACTCATAAGTATGGTATAGATTTGAAATCAAAACTGGGCAGAAAAAGAAAAAAAATTTATTGGGTAGCCTCTCTCATCGACTTAGGTGCAAAAATGTCTTAAAGCAAACTAACAGTATTTGTGTGTGTGTGCATACACATATACATATATATATACATGTAAATGTGAGGATGGTCAACATTAAAAATTCAGTATCAGCTATGATATTAACATGTTGTCTTAATATATACAGATAAAGTATTTAATAATATTTAATATCCATTCATTATTTCAAAATAAAAATAAAACAAACAAACCTCATAACAAACTATGATAGGATGGCATTTCCTTAACTTACAATATCATCTGAATGGGAAACATGGAAGCATTTCCCCATGTAATTACATTCTTATATTTAAATATTTTTAAAAACTCTATTGAAGTATAATTGACATCCTTTAAGTTTATGCATATTTAAAGTGCACAAGTTGTTAAGTTTTTACATATGTATACACCGATGAAACCACCACCATAATCACATATTCATCATCTTTAAAAGTTTCCACCTGCCCTCTCAACATTGCCTGGCCCTATCCCCCAGAAAACCAATGATTTGCATTCTTTCACTTTAGATTAGTTTGCATTTTCCAGAATTTTATGTAAATAAAATCATACACAATATACTTGCTTTTTGTTTGTCTGGCTTCTATTACTCAGCATAATTATTTTGAGGTTCATCTGTATTGTTTATTCTTTTTTATAGCTGAGTACTATTTCATTGTATGGATATGTGATAATATGTTTATTCATTCACCTTTTGATGGACTTTGGATTGCTTTATGTTTACAACCATTACAAATAGAGCTGGTGTGATCTTTAGTATGAAAGTCTGTATATGGAGATATCCTTTTATTTCTCTTGGGAAAATACCTATAGGAGCCTGCAAAGGCTCTAAACAGCATCCCTATCTAATCCTGATACTTTGAGCACCATTGATCTGATGGATTATATGGTCAAAGTGACAGAGCAGTTCTAACCTGGACCTGCAACAGAGCCTTCTCTTGTTCTGGACCCACTCAAAAGCAGCAGCTTTTTGGGCCACTTGGTAAATGGGCTAGAGTATCACATCCCAATAAGGAACATGTTACTGCTACAATCTAAAGAGGTCCACTAGGTGTTGTGCCTCGAATATATTTCAACATGTGCCACATCACTGACTTCTAGAAATTTCAGTGAGGTGGAAGGCATCTGAATTTTCATTGTATTTATTTCCCACCCTCTGACATACAAGTGTCTTACCAATAAGATTAGCATAGTTTTCAGTTCTAGCTCACTAGCTTTTCAATGTCTTCCATGTAATGGAACAGTGTGATGTCTTGTGGAAGAGAAAGGCAATCAAGTTTCTGTGGACTAAAGCTGGAACATTAATATACTGCTAAATTAGGACAGCAAAGGTGTATTACAGCTGAAAATAAATTGCTTCTAATGGTCTTTGTTAACAGGTATCAAGAAAAAGCATTTTTCAGATTAATAGCTGTATACTGGTATGAGGGATGTGTTAATTTGCTCAAGCAATGAAATCACATCTTAGAACAGCAGGTGTCATTGGAGTTGCCACCTGATTAAGTTTATAATAATCCACTGTCACTCTCGAAGATCCATCTGTTTTCTACAAAGGCCAGATAGGGAAGTTCAAAGGCAATGTGGTGGTTGTTGTGCCCAAAGTTGTGAGTCCCAGAAGACCACCAAAGAGCCAACACCGATGCAATCACATGAGGGTTTTTATTCAGACTCAAGTCCGGACTCTCGACCGACACTGATGCAGCAGTGTTGGAACGAGAGCCCCAAACTCTGGGGAAGTGGGTATTTGTATAGAGCAAGCATGGAAATTCCAGACTTGTCCCTACCTGTTTGGCTGTTTCTAGGGTGGTGTGAGGTTAGGTAGGGGTTAGTTGGTTTTTTTCCTTTCAGTAAGGTGTCACAGCAGCTGAAGGCATTTTTACCTTTCACTAAAGAAGGGTTTAGAGGAAAGCTAAGTCTTGAAAAAAACTAAGTCCCTTTCAGTGGTAACCACTACCCCTGCATCCTTCAAGTCTTTAATGGTGTAACAATCTCTGAAGTCCATCCAGGAATGTGGTATTGCTTTTAGCTTACTATTTTTCTAAGTAGAGGCAATTTTAGTGGTTTCCACTGGCCTTTTCTACTACAATAGCTTCCACTCTCCAAGTTAGGGAAGCAATGTGGAGATTCTGCTAGTTACTCAACATGCCTATTCCCATTATGCATTCTAGAACTGTGGAAATAACCACAGGATGGGTTTGGTGACTCACTGTACCCATTGTGAATTAAAACCTCATTAAACATCTGACCTTCATAAACCCCCTACTCTGGTGGGTCTCCTGGAATTAGTGGCAGTTCAGAACCAATGCTAAATAATCCCCCCAAAGTCTGATCATTTTCTTTCCCCCTAGTGTATAGTTAGCCAGCTAAAACTTGTCTAGGGATTGATTGAAAGGGCATGCCTTTCTGTTTTGGTGATTCAAATTAGACTTCTGATCATTTGATTTAGAACCCTTCCACTTAATTTGGTAGATTGTCCATCTATATCTCTTCTAGGGACAATAATCATCTAGCCAATGCCATGAGTCAAATTCTTTTGATTACTGCTTTGACCCCACTGTCCATTAATGATGACTATTCTCACCTTGTCTTTGATGATTAAGTGCCACCACTTTGAACCCCTGCTATCTCGGGATCCAATTATCTCCATTGCATTTAGGTATTCTAAATCAGAGGCAGCAGATCTCACTCTTCTGGCCTAAAGAGAAGAGTGACCACAGAGAAGGGTGCAAGGGCTCTCTTCACAATTTATTTCCCTTACTTGTGGTGAAAAGCACGTCACTTGATCTTTTCCACAGAGGTTGAGCAGACCTTACATGATAAATTCACTGGGCAAAGAAGACTCAACAGAATTTAAGGGTTTAATATCCTCAGTTTCAACTTACTCATATGTTGCAATTTCAAATTTCAGGCAGTGCCCTCAGTTTAACAGAATGCACCATATGAGGTTGAGAACTAAATTTGCTTTGTAATTCAGCTACTTGAAGAATGAGACTGCATTTACTTTTCAGAAATCTCAGCTCTGAAATATAGAGATACTGTTTTCTTCAAGAGATGACAGACATTTTCAGTTAATTTATGCTGAATTTGAGCTGGGAACTTGAAGCCCTGAACCCAACCTTTTCTTTTTCTACTTTCTCCAGTGAATTTAGCAGCAACCAGGCAATCTCATTATATTTGTTATTTTAGTTAAACTTGGTATCAAATACATGGTCACCCAGAACCTTGCCTTTTATAAGTATTTGATAAAGAGTATCCAGTAATGGTATTTTGTATATCTTTATTGCCACATCATACCAGACTATCAGTGCCTTCTTTACCACTGGAGAAGGAGTCATTAGTACTCTTAAACATAGTCAGGTCAGAAAACTAATTCCAGAAACCACCTGACCAATTCAGGAAACCTATCCTTAAAGTTTTATTTCTCTCTATTTCTCCTACATATATCATTTAAATAATAAATATGTATTTATTATATTATAAATAATACATATTTATGACTATGCAAACTAAATAATAAATACATATATTTATATGTATAAATTATCTATCTATCATCTACGAAAAGTTTTATTTTTAATGAATTGCCTCATGCAATCATAGAGGCTGTCCATGTGCAAATTCGGTAGGGCAAGTCTCAGGAATCCATGCTGTAGTCTTGAGACAGAATTTCTTCTCTGGAAAAACTCACCTTTTGCTCTGAAGGCCTTTCAACTGATTAGATGAGGCCAACTCGCATCATCAAGGGAAATTTCTTTTACTTAAAGTTGATTAATTGTAGATGTTAACAACACCTTCACAGTACTGGCTAGATTAGTATTTGATTAAATAACTCGGTGTTATAGCATAGCCAAATTGATGCATAAATTTAATATTCACAT
This sequence comes from Cynopterus sphinx, assembly GCA_030015415.1. NCBI lineage: Eukaryota > Metazoa > Chordata > Mammalia > Chiroptera > Pteropodidae > Cynopterus > Cynopterus sphinx. The sequence goes on along the minus strand of CM057390.1, from coordinate 32,715,430 downwards.
CATTAAATACTTTTCTACATTTGTTGAGATAATCATTTAATCTGTTAATATGGTAAATTTTATTGACTAATGTTCTAGTGCTAATCCAAACTTGAATTCTTGGAACAAGTTCCTTTTAGGTCGGTGGGGGAAGGGCCAGCTAGATGCCTGCATGGAGACTCCCCAGCTTTATATCAGGATCCAGACCTTCTAGCTGGACATCGAAGTCTGAAGTCCAGAACGCCCAACTGATAAGGGACAGCCCTAGAGCCCTGGATGCCACCATCCTAATCCGGATGCTCAACTAACATTTAATTAACATTCCCCAATCTATACCCTTCCCTCACATAATTCCGTAAAAACTATGCCCTCCCACCCCAGGGCGCAACTTCTCTGGTCCCTCTTCTTTTTGGACCAGAGAACCTCACCCGGGAGCCCTCTTCTGATAAAGGCTTGCTTTTAATACTTCCCTCGGCATGTCACGCGTTGAACTTACAGTTCCATTTAATTGGAATGTATTTTTTTTTATATTATTAGATTTGATTGGCTAAAATTATGTTAAGAATTTTTGTTTATAATTATGAAGAATATATATAGTCATAGTTTTCTTTTCTTGTAACATCTTAGATTTGGGTATCAGAAAAATGGTGGCTTTATAGAATGAATTGGGAAGGAGTCCCTCATTTTCCATTTTCTGCCATTTTTTTTTCTGCTCTGCTACAAATTTGACTAACAAGACCTTTCAAGTTGTGTCTCAGCTTTTTTGTTGTTGTTTAGTGTTAGAATGATATGTAGTTTTCATGCATTTACTTTTAACATTTATGTGATGTTTAAAGTGGGTTTCTTGAAGCTTTATAGTTCTTCATTTTTAATCCATGTGGATGTTTAGACCATCTATATTTAATGTGATTATATTGTTGCGTTTCAGTTTTGCTATTTGCCTAATATACTTTGTTTCGTTTTTTGTTTTTTACTTCTTTTGAATTAATTGAATGTTTTAAAGATACCATATTTTCTTCTTTGTCGCCTCATTTGCTATAATTTTTTTTGTATTTTATTTAAAGTTTATAGTATATATCTTTAATATAAAACAATATGCTTTCAGATAACATTCTACCACTTGCTATATAGTGAGAATATTAGAATGATATACTTTTATTTTTCTATCTCTGACCATTATGGTTTTGTCATCTATTTAACTTTAGCAATTTTTACAAACAGAAAAATACATTTTATTATTTTTGCTTAAAAGAGTGAAATACTTTTGTAAGTGATTTAAGTGATAAAAATAGATATTATGTTTACTCAAGTAGTTACCACATCTGGTATCTTCATTTCTTTGTGTAGATTTATATTTCCTTCAGATATCATTTTCTTTCTGCCTGAAAAACTTCCTTAATATTTTATTTTTGTGGTGCCATTCTGCTGGTTTTAAAATTGTTCATATATTTCATGCCTAAAATGTCTTTATTTTACCTTTGAAAGATATCTTTTCTGGGTATGGAATTCAAGGTTGTTGGCAATTTATATTTTACTCCTGTACTTTAATGATGCTGCTTCACTTCCTTTTGGTTTTCATTGTTTCTGATGAGAACTTTGCTGTCATCCTTACCTTTTTTCCTCCATATGAAATTTACTTTTCATCTCTTGCTGCTTTGAAATTTCCTCTTAAGCTCTGGTTTTAAGTATTTGAATATGATGTGCCTTCTGGTACTTTCTTCACATTTCTTGTGTTTGGGGTTTATCGAGGCTCTTGAATCTATGGATTTACAATTTTCATCATTTCTGGAAAAATTTGGCTATTACTTTTTAATTATATTTCTGCCCCTTAGCCTTTTTTTTTTAGACTCCAAAAATACACATATATTAGGTCCCTTGAAACTGACATACAGCTCATCGATACTCTGTTCTTTTTCCTATCTTTTTCCTCTTCATGTTTTGTGTTGAATAGTTTCTGTTGCTGTGCCTTTGAATTCACTAATATTTTCTTTTGCAATATCTAATGTAATATTAATCCAACAAAAATATTAACTCCACCAATGGTATTTTTTATCTCAGATATTGTAGTTTTCATCTCTTAAAGTTCAATTTTGGAATTAAAAATTGTTTTTTTCCCCATCTCTAACATGTTAAATATTTCCTCTAGTTTCTGGAACATATTCAATATAGTTATAATAATACCATTGTCTAGTAATCTTACATTGCATTGTTTGTTTTGTTCTGTTTTGAGATTTTTTTCTTTATATATTTAGACTATACTCCTGCTTCTTGGCATGCCTGGTAATTTTTTACTGGATGTCATCAATTGTAAATTTTACCTCATATGCTAAATAGTGTTTATTTCTATAAATATTCTTGAGCTTTGTTCTAGGACACAGTTAAATGACTTGGAAACAATTGATCCTTTTGAGTTTTAATGTTTCAGCATTTTTAGATGAGACCAGAACAATGTTTGGGTTAGGGCTAATTTTGCCCTATTACATAGACTGTAACAGCAATGTGTTGGCTGGAGTATTACTGTTTGAAAATTAACTACTTGCTGGAAATTACCATTTGGGTATTGCCATAGGAACATAGGCTACTAACTATGGAAACATAACATTCTAACAAGCTTTCTTCTTCTGTACCCCCACTTGCATACCTGACCAGTGGATTGACAGGTAGCGAATAGAAGAACAATAGACCTTTGTGTTCAGACAGAATGAAGAATGGGATTTTGGGCTTAAAAACCCTATACCTCTATATTTCGGGGTTGCTCCTAGCAAGGACAGCCGCTGGCTAATAAACAGCTTTTGAGAGCATACTTAGTTCTGTCTCTTCTATATTGGCCACAACAAGACAAAACCCTTTTGGGTACTCTGCCTGAAGTCCTTTGAATTATTAGGTTTTCTAGTCTGGCTTGTGGCAACAAGTACTATTGCCATTCTGTGTTAGTGCTAGCTACTGTTTCCTCTAATCTTTTCAAGTGTGTTTTCCCCCCTGGTGGGTAGTGTCCTCCTCTGTGTATGCTGAACAGTACCCAGTTGAAGATTTTAGAGGAATCCTCTGCAGATATTCAGAGTTCACTCAGCCAATACTATTTCTCCCCAGTACTCTCTCCTGCAAGCTCTACCCATCTTGACCTTTGGAATTCCATTTTTATTTTCTTAGTTCAGGGAGGCCACCTGCTTTTGCTTTCAGTTTGGCTTGTGAAAACTCTCTTTAACTCATTAAAAGGACAATTGTAGAATTTACCCTTTTTTTTTTTTATTATTTCTTAAGCATCACTTTATTTTGTTATCTAAATGTCCAATTTCTTGGAAAGCATTGTTTTGTACATATTTTTTTTTCTGGTTTTCTGGTTATTTAGGGGGAAGGGTAGATATGATTCTTCATACAACATCTTTTTCAACAGTGGAAGTCCTACTTGCTTCCCATCCCTCTTTCATAATTCACTTTTTTTTTCTTTTCAGACACATGGGTGGTTAATTATTCTTTGCAGTTGATGACAGGTAATACTGGTATACACAAGGATCTTACTTCTTATTTTAATTTTCCATATTCTTCTTTTGACCCCTACTCTTATTTTTTTCCTTATCACAGTACAGATGAACAAAAGGGGTTCTATGGAAAGTAACCTCACAGGGTGATCTGATCATAAATTCCCAGCTGTGGGAGTCATGGTGGGTAGTCATGCCTTAGGCATATAACTTCTTTAGTAGCAAGTTTATCTTTGCCTTAAGTAAGTCTTCCTCATTGTTTCTGTGCATTTTGGTCAACACATCTTTGAAATAAGCCATAACCACCCTCAAGAGAACACATAATCTTATTAACTATCTTGTAATCTCATCCCTGCCTTGCTTTCTCCCACCTCCAAATAATCTTTCTTATGTTCCCTCCTTAATTCCAAATGCATAATAGAAGCTGTAAAACTATAATTCTCTGGAGCATTTGTGATCTTGCTACCTGGCAATGTCAGTTTGGCTCAAATAGACTTTTATAGAAATTCCCTACAAATTTGGATATTTCTTAGGTTGAGATCTCATAACTTTTTAAATGAGTTAATTTATATATTTTTGTTGGAATTTATGCAAATATATATTGTTGGATTTTTTAGTATTTTTTATATTTATACTTTCAAGGCAGAAATCACACATAATTTGCTACTTTTTCCTGTTACGTAATAAACTATTGTAAGCATCTACCATATTTATGTATTTACTCTCCCAGAGTAGAACACTGAAATTTTCTTCTACAGCCTATCACCAAATAATGCTATGATGAATCTCCTTGTACATTTTTTTCTGATAGACTTGGGTGAGAAAACTGCAACTTCCCCATTATGCAGTTAAGTATTCATTTGCACACTTAGAGCAAAACTCTAACCTAATAACCCAAAGTCCTATTCAGTTAACGGACCTCATTCAAAATTCAGGTTGTCTAAATGACATTTTCCCCTCTTTATTAGGTCTTATTTTAGTTATTTGTGGTGTACTGATGGAAAAATAAAAGGCAAAGTACTCTCACCCCAATACTTCACATGCAAAATAAAATAATGAATTAATATGACTGCTAATTGTCTCCAGGATTCATTCCCCATTTAATTTTTTTTAGTAGTAGAGTTTTATGAGGGAACATGACTGCTCAGCTTTAGATCACATTTTCTAAACTCCCCTGCAGCTAGGTGTGGGCATATAGCCGAATTTGGGTCAATGTAATGTATGTAAAAGTGATGTGCATATATTTCCTTAAAGATAGAATGCTCACTCTGGACTTCTAGTTAACAAGGAATTAACTAACAACTTAAATCCAGAAAAAGAGACCACAGTCATCTTCTAAGGATAACAGCTTTACCCTGCCAGCCTAAGACCTTGGGTTGCCTTTTAGAGTCAACTTTCTTTGGAATATTAACTCACAACAAAATTAACTTAATTTTGGTATTTTTTTTCTGTAACAGCTTAGCCTATATATTTGCTAATACAAATAAGAAAAAGATAATTAGAATAAAAGTCAACTTAGAAAGCAAAGAGAGGAACACCAAAGGTCATCAAATCTTGCTGGGCATGAATGGTGAAGAGTTCCTACCTGGTGGTTAGTGCTGGGCTCATCCCACAGACTATGCCAAGCGTCAGCGCCAAGCTGATTGAGAAGGGAAAGTTCAATGGTTGAGATGCCCAGTTGGAAGAATCAGAAAAATGCACAAAAGGCTGACATGAGAATGAAACAGGAGGCATCAACTTTATTGTGCTGAGCTCAGTTCTATTGGAGAAGTGTGCTCTACTGAGCAGGGCGCGCGGTATTGCACACACTTCTGCTCCCCTTTCTGTGCTCCCTCTCTACTCTCCAGGGGGCCACATAGCCCCACACATAGCAGAGTACAATAGTAGAAGTCAGCTATAATAAGCTAATACAATATTAGCTTGATACAATAAGCTAAAGTATGTTTCCATATTTTAGATGCAGGCACCCAACTACACTAATGTAACATTCTAATCTGAGGTCCTATTCCTAGCTGGGAGCCTAGATCACAGCCAGACCTTGGGCCAGACAGACCTTGGACCAGCTAGACCTTGGATTCAGCTGGGCTTAGTGCCCAAGGTGGTAGAACATGTTCTTTTCTTAGCATAGCTTGCTACCCTTGGTTCTGCTCTCTGGAAGTAAGTCCATTGTCTATTGTTCCTTGCCTTTTCCCACTGAGTTTTTCTATTTTTCCACTGCTATCCATAGAAATACCTAGCAAAGTTATTGAAAAATACGCCTTTTTTTTTCTTTTACAACTTCACAATCTTCATGTTGTAGCCGCCAGCCCTCGATAGGCACACAGACCACCAGAAACCAGTGAGTTATAGGAAACTCATTCTTTATTCAGCCAGCTGTGTCTGCCAAGGTTATGCAGATCCCAAATTAAGTAGCCCTGAAATGTAGAGGGACAGGGTTTTTAAGCCCCCAAACCCCATTCTTCATCCTGTTTGAACACACACATCTATTTTTCTTCTTTTTACTAACTGTCAACCCACAGGTTGGTTGTGCCAGCAGGGGGTACAGAAGCAGAAAACTTATTGTTAGAATGTCATGTTCCCATGGGTGATAGCCTATGTTCCCATGGGTGATAACCAAGCAGTAATTTTCCAGCCAGCACATTCATAGACCAATTCTTGTTAGTGCAGATTTGGGGCCCTAGTGGGTCTTTAGTGGTTGAACAGTCTTGCACTTCAGAAGCCCAGTTTTGATTTTTGCATTAATATAATGCTTAAAAACTAAATAGCTTTTAATCTTTGAGTTTTTAACCAGTTCCATGTAAAAGTAAACATATCCAGTGATCTCTTCTGACTGTAGTTTTCACATCTGTCCAATTTCTTTTAGTTACTAGTTTTTGTGTCATAATCCTCTAAGTCAACTTAGTGATAGGTATATTGAGGCCATTTGCAAAAGTGGTGTGGGAAAGCATCATCTTAATCTGATCTTTGCCACCATTTCACCTCCCATCATCTAGCTGGTGAGAACAGTTAATGACAGATTGACAAAGACTGAGTATCAGTCTTATTGCTGTTCTTCATGAGATGCAGAATCAGTTGACTCTTCTAATACAGCCACACCCTAAATACCCTAAATCCTATTCTCAGTTCTTTAGATTGCACCAGTCTTTAAGGTTATGGTGCAGAGTTTCACATTATTTCTGCTTGCAACTTATGTGCTGGCTGGGAAATTACTGTTTGGCTATCGCCATCGGAACATAGGCTACTAACTATGGAAACATAACATTCTAACAAGCTTTCTGCTTCAGTATTCCTCCTTGCACACCTGGCCAGTGGGGTTGACAGGTAATGAATAGAAGAAAAATAGACTTTCATGTTCAGACAGAATGAAAAATAGGATTTTGGTCTTAAAAAACCTGATACCTCTACATTTCGGGGCTGCTTAATTTGGGGTCTGCATACACCTGGCAGACCCAGCTGGCTGAATAAAGAGTGTGATTCCTATAACTCACTGAGTTCTGGTGGTCCATGTGTCTTTTGGGGGCTGGTGGCCACAACACTTAATGTCCTGAACTTGATTATTTGGTCACACCTAGTTGCAATGTAGCAATGCTCCCAGTTAAAAATTCAGTATTCTGTTTCTAAAAAGATGGGTAGAATATATAAATCATGTAGTTAGCAGTCTCTCACACATGTGGATTAGAAAAAAGAAATAAAATTGTTATATTTTGTTTCAGGTACAATGGCTCTGTATAGAAACCTCAAATGATTTATTGACAAATTAATAGAAAGAATGAGAGGATTTATCTAAGTGACTGGTGAAAGAACAATATATAGAAGATTTTACATTTCTATATGTTATTAACAAAATGTTAGAAAACAATAATAAAAGTAAAACTTACAATAGCGAAATAAAAAAATACTTAGGTATAAACCTAATTAAACATGTGTAAGAACTTTGTGGAGAATATTACAAAACTTGACTGAAAGACATTAATGTTCAACGTTTATGGGAAGAAATCCTCAGTAACTGAAAATTATCAGTTTTTCTCAAATTTATTTATAATACAATTATAATAATAATGCCAACAGTGTTTTGAGTGGAACATGACAGATTAATTTTATAACGTATATGGAAATAAAAAGAATCAAGGATAGCCAATATACTTAAGGAGAAAAAGAAAAAAAGTGGAAGGACTTGCTCTTCCAGATATCAAGTTTTATTATAAAATCATGGTATTGGTGCCAAGGCAGACAAGTTGTCTAATGAAACAAGACAAGGTCCTGAAACAGATTGATGAATGTATATGACCCAAGAAGCTTTCAGATCAACTGGAGGCAAGGAAGGACTATTCAATAATGGTTCTGGGACAATTGATTTTCCACATCAAAAAAATGACATATCTCTACTGTACAAAGAACACAAAAATCAATTCCAGGTGGATTTAGGACTTAAATATAAAAGCAAAGCTTTAAAACTATAAAGAGAAAATGTGGGCTAATGTATTTTTGACCTCAAGATAGAGAAATACCTCTTAAAACAGATAAAAATAGTAACCAAGGTAGAAGGTCTGATGAATTTCTTTATAGTAAAACTTAGAATTTCTGTACATCATAAATCATGATGAAGAAAGTAGAAAGTAGAAAGCTATATACTAGCAGAAGTTATTTGCAACACATATAATTGAAAACATATCTATAAATATAAAATATTAGAAATCACTAAGGAGAGCCCCAATAAATAAACTAGCAAAATAAATGAATAGGAATTCTATAAAAGAGAAAATATGAACAGTGCAAAAGCACTAAATTATTTTTAAAGTGATTAGTAAATTAGAGAAATCTAAATTAAGACTACAATGATATCTATTAGGCAAAAATCAAGAAATCTGATAATACTCAATGATAAAGAAGATGTGAATTAATAGAAACTCTTACACACTCTGGTGGGTATATGAAACTTAAACTACTTTAGGAAATATTTTGGTGTTGTGAAATTGAAATTTTATGTAGTTTATTTTCCATCAATCCCACTCCAAGTTATATATCCTACAGAAATTCTTCATTTATACATTAGGAAACATACAAGATTGTTCATAGGAGTATTTTTCTATACACACACACACACACACATACTTACGTACGTGTGTGTATGTGTGTGTGTGTGTGTGTGTGTGTGTGTGTGTGTGTAATGGAAACTTCATAAATACTCATCCACAGAACTACATCTGCACATCATAATTTGGATAAATCTCAGAGACAAAGCAAAACCTTAGAACTGTTCTTATCAAACTTTAATATGCTGCCATCTTGTTAAAATTGATTCTTATTTTGTGAATCTGGGCTAGTTCTCAAGATTGTGCACTTCTAAAAAGCCTTTGGGTAATGCTACCATTGCTGGTTCACAGATCATATTTTGATTAGCAAGGTCCTAAGACTATTACATAAGATAAATGCCTTCTTTTTGGAGCTCAAAAGTAAGCTATACCAGTATGTTATTTGGAAAAACAGTACATATATATGGCATAAGCTAACAAAAAGAGGCAATCATAAAATTCAGGATACTATTACTACTTGGGGGAATAGGACTGAGAGGAGTGTATTATATAGATACAAGGTATTGTTAAGGTTATAGTTCTCAAGTTGTACAGGTGATCATAGATTCTGCTATATTAGCCTTATGACACCGATTTGTAATCAGTAAGAGGACAGGATTAGGTCAGTAAGCATTTTCAATCCTCAGTATGCACTAGAATAACTTGGGCAGATTTAGAAAACACCAATACCTACTTCCAATCATGAGATATTCTGATCACATTGGTCTGGTTGAAACTTGGTATTTACTAAAAGACATCCATTTGGTTTTAATGTGTAACTAGGTTTGAGAATCACTGTAACAGAGCACCTCTAAAGTTCCTTTTAATGCTAATGGTCTGTGATTTCAACATACAAAATTTTGTTTTCTTATTAATTGGGCTTCTTGGAAAGGGGTTCCTGGTTCAGCTTAGGTGTCATGTTCTTCACTAATTAATATAGGGGCTTTTAAACTATAATCTTCCTGACCAATTGGAGCTATGTCATCTGATTCACTATTGTTTCCCCTGTTATCTGGTACAATACAAAGCAAAGTTGTCATTTAATGCACGGTCATGTAAGAAGGTACCAATGAATGATGATGGTTCATTGAGTCCCTCAGGCTAATTTTCAGAGATCCTCTGGCTCTCACAGCAATTTATATTTACTGCATTGAGGCACTGATACTTCTCAGTACAATTGTTTGTTTGCAGGTCCTTATCTCCCACTACACTATGAGCTTCTCAAGGCCAGGGTCAGGTTGAATTATTTTTAGACCATAGAGCTTAGTCAAGTGACTCAGTAACTATTTAGGAAGGTAGTAGATAAATAAGTTTTGGAAAATTTTCTACAATGTATTGTGACCTTTTGCTGCTTCATTCCTCATCATAATTTAATCATCCAGTAGTCAGTACTTCAGGAAAATAATTTCCATTTTCTGTGGAGCTTGCTATTCAAGATATGCAGAAAGTAGGCTTAATATTTTATAGTGTATTTAGGTTCACAGAAAAATTTAGCAGGAAGAACAGAGTGTTCCCATATGCTCTCTGCCCCTACACATACACAGCCTTTCTCACTATCAATATCTTGCACCACAGTGGTACATTTGTTGTAATCGATGAACTTACATTGACACATTATTATCACCCAGAGTTCATAGCTTACATTAGTGTTCACTCTTTGTATTGTACTTTCTATAGGTTTTGAAAAATATATAATAATATGTACCCACCATTGTAGTATTACCCAGAATAGTTTTGTTGCCCTCTAAATCCCCTGTGCTACATTCACTCATCCCCCTTGGTAACCACTGATCTTTTTATTTTTCCATAGTTTTGCCTATTCCAGAATGTCATATAGTTGGAATCATACAGTACGTGGATTTTTCAGATTGGCTTCTTTTACTTAATAATATTCTTTTCCTAAGTAAGTTTCCACTATTTTCATGGCTTGATAGCTCATGTATTTTTTAGCACTAAAGAATATTCTATTGTCTAGATGTACCACGGTTTATCCATTCACCTACTGAAGGACATTCAAGTTTTGTCAATTATGAATAAAACTACTATAAACATCTGTGTGCAGGTTTTTGTGTGAACATGTTTTCAAATCCTTTGGGTAAATATCAAGGGATTCGATTGCTGGATTGTATGGTAAAGTAGATTTATTTTTAAAGTACCAAACTGTCTTCCAAAGTGGCTATACTAATTTGTGTTTACAATAGCAGTGAATGAGAGCTTTTGTTGCTGCATATTCTGGCCAGTATACAGTATCGTCAGTGTTTTGGAGTGTGGATATTCTAATAGGCATGTGACAGTATCTCGCTGGTGTTTTAATCTTCATTTTCCTGATGACATATAATGTAGGACATCTTCCCATTGCATTATTTTTCATCTTTATATCTTTTTTTGGTGCAGTTCAGCTTTTAGCTCTTTTTAATTGGGTTGTTCATTTTCTTATTATTGAATTTATGATTTCTTTGTACATTTTGAATAGTAGTCTTCAAATATCTTTGAAATATTTTCTCCAATCTGTGTCTTATATTCTCAATGTCTTGACAATTTTTTTGTATCTCTAATATAAATCTGAAATTTGATTATTTGCCTTTTTATGTCAAAAGCAGAAAAAAGAAAAAAATCTAGTTGAGGATTTAGGTTAATATTGTCCTGGTTGACTAAGATATTATTATCTTTGGCTTTGGCAGGCAGTGTCCATTATTTTCCTATCTCTTAAGTGTGGGTAAGACAAAAAAATCTGTCATACTATCACACTTACCCCATCTTTGTGCTGATTCCACTCTGTCTCCCCTTACCTGGTCACACTATAGATGGCCAAAATCCTGGGTGAATAAGAGTGAAAATAAAGCCTCTTCCCTCTTTCTCTCACTTTACTCTAGACTTTCATGGCAGCTGGTAACCATTGAATAGAGATCGAATGTACAGAAATAGAGGTAGAATTGGCGCAGCAAAGAGAGTTGACATGTATATTCCACCTTAGCAGTCTGTTAATTAATCACTCAACAGATAAAATACTTCTTTGGAGCCTAGGGAGGAAAGGAGGGAGAGAGAGAGAGAGACTTGTGAATGTGCCAAGCATTTACACTCGGGGAAAGAAGACTTTCAGAAGTAAATTCTTTATGAGAGACAGGAATCTTTGATGACAGAAAGGCAAGAGGCTGTGGACCTTGGCTCTGTTTTGGGTCTGTATGCTGGCACTGGTTGAGCTCAGGCAAACAGCTGTGGGAAAATTCCTTAGTTAGCAGCCTGGATTTGGAAGAGGGGAAGGCATGTCTATGGCATGTCTTCTGTATTTCTCTGGGAAGCAGAAGAAATGAGAAAGATCTCTGACAGCAAAGTGCAAAAGCCTTGGTAGGACAGTTTCAGAGTGTCAGGGAAAGAGTATGCAGATCTTGTCTATTCCTTCTGCCTGTTCTTCTGGTTCCAAAGATAAATGTTGCCAACTCTTTCTCCTGATGCCCACGGTCCTATGTATCTTGTTCCAGATCATCTTTCCACATAATTACATCTTTCCCCTGCATGAATTCTGTCCTGCAGAGACTTCTCTCCTCACTGTCTTCCCACCATGCATATGCCTCCCTGTCTTGCTCTTCTTTGTTGGCCTTTAAACTTCTCCCCTGATCCCTCTCATTCCTCCCCTAATTTTACCCAAAGGGGAATAAAGAATACAAGCTTATTTAAAAGAGAACTGTTTTTTTTTTCTGTAGTATTTGGAAAACAGCTTTAAACATTTATAGGTATACTGAGGCTGAAAGAAGAATTGTGAATTTTATGCCTTTTACCTTTAGGCAGATCTTCACTGAAACCATTGCTAGAAACACCCAATTCTCAGAAAATGTCCTCTGGAAATGTCTGTAATATGCAGTTTTGAGAGAGGAAATTTAGTGTGCTGATACCTGAGATTCAGTTTCAGTACTATAATTTAGAAACTCTGTGCCTTTGGCCAGGCTGCTGAAGCTCAGTTTTCTTGTATGGGGATATTGATAACATTTACTACTTAGAATTGTATTGTGAGCTAAGTAAGTTAATGTTTGTAAATATTTTAGAATCTGGTACATAGTAAGTGCTATTTAATATATAAATGTTTGCTATTATTTAAATTTGTTTTTTTTTTCTTTGCCCTAGGACAGACATGGAACAAACAAGGCACATGCTGGATATCAACAGGATTCCCAGGAGTCTCCTCCCAAATCCATCATCCACACAAAGCCATTTTCCTGCTGTAAGCTACTGCTCAGGTTTGTCTGGTGTAGCTGTCCACAACAGAGACTTGTCGGGGGTGAAGTGAAAATTTTTATCATTATTTCTAATTTTTCTTGATGTCTCAGTCATTGAAGGTTTCACATTTGGGGCCATTTGGGTGTCATCAACATCTCAGGTTTAAAGAGGAAAGATGATGAATCATGAATGTTTATGAGAAAATGGAATAATTATAATGATGGTAATGAATAGGGAAGTAAAAAGATTGGCCCACCGGGATGTTTCTCCCGAGCCTAGGACAGTGGAAGAAAGTGCTCTGGTACACTTGGGCATTACCATTGCACCAAGATGGATGGAATGTCTTACCCAACAGCCCTTCCAAATTATTATTACTATTATTTTAGAAATATGCCTTGTGAAACCAGGTTTGCAAGTTTTACATTGAGTGAACAACCATTTCTTATGTTATTTCAGCTGTAGAATATAGAATTGTTGAGATAAAGTCTGGAGAGTTTGAATTGCATTCATTCTTGACATTGGAACTGACAAATAGCTTCATTCCCCCACTGAAATGGAGAATTTATTACCCTGAGACACAGGCAGGTTCTGGGGAGAGGGAGCATTTGCATTTTATTTTACTGTAACTTTTAAGATACTGTGAGAATAATATAAGATGTGTTTCTGAAATCCCACTGGGATCCATCCCTTACCCAATTATCCACATTTGACTAGAAATAAATCCAATTAAAACATTAATTTATAACCAGTATAAAACAAAATCTGACATTTGGTTATAACCATATGAGCATGGAGTTCTCAGGTGGAATGGAGCTGGTAGGTTGTGAAGATGGCATGAGAACTTAGCATCCTAATGGGTTGAGCTGCAGCACCTGCCAGTCCGAACCAATCCACCAGGTAAAAGGCATCTCCAAAGAGAAATAACTGATGCTGGAATGGACTTACGGAATCTGGAGGACAGTTTTTCCAGAGCTCTGGAAACTATATGAAAATTATAGATTTTTTCTTGAAATTTCCTCAGCATTGGGTACCTTTCTCCTTCCTGACAGTAGAAATCACTGCAAAGAGAGATGTGATGAAAGTGACATTCAGTGAAGCCATGAACACAGAGAAACATATGGAAGCTACAGGCTTGCCTGGGTTGCTGGGCTAGACTCACCTGGGCATTTCTGTTGCAAATCAGTCTGATTCTTCTGATAGTGTAATCAGAGGAAATGAAGCACTTCTCATTATTATCCCTTCTTGTCTTAAAGTTTATGATTACATATCTCCTCAGCTTTCCTTAAAATGGTCAGGGGCATTGTCCATGTGGAAATCACAAATTTCTTTATGTCTTTTCAGCATCACATGCCCTTCATTCTCCTGCCCCCTGCCAGGAATCTGCTAATGAAGACTGTGGCATCTCTGCCTGATTTGGTCATACATCAGGTAGTTAGCTTGATGTGTGACATTCTAAGTATTTCTGGTCACTTTCAAGTTTGAGCTATGAGAATTGAGAAGCAGAGTCAGACTTTGGTAGCTAAAATTAATTTGAAGCTGGAATTTGGCTGTGACCATTTGAGCACAACATAGCTCAGGATTTCTAGGGCCTCCTTTTCCACAAGGCATGAGAGAGGGCTTCTGAAGTCTTAGGGAGCCAGGGAGCACTTGATCAGAGGATTGTGGGTATTTCCAGTTTACATAAGAAAAGCTCTTCTTAGATGAGCTCACTGCAGTCCCTCAATAGAACCAGTACTGGTTTCTTACAGAAACTCTAAAATTTTAATGGTAGCATGTAATTTCTTATAGCATTGCAGATTAATTTAAAATAATAGTCATACCTGTGCCTACGCTTTCCTGCCATGCTCATCCTGATGATACTCAGTTTAAATCCTGTGTCTGCCTTATTTAAAAGCTGATGCTTTTACCATACTATCTCTTATTAGAAGATACTCAGGAATTGAATCCTATGGCTATAGAAAAAACAGACAGGAAAGAGAGAACTCTCCAAGTTTAGGACCAAATAGATCTTTTGCAATCATTAATTTGTGCTAAGTAGTCCTTAGGTGAGAGCCAAAGCACCAATGCATAACTTTAGGGGGCTGCAGAAGCTGCTGTTATGAGTGTCATCCTAGGTGTATGCATCAGAAAGGATCTTGAAGGATAGAAATTGAGTGTCTAAGGTGGAAACAATTATGCCTCTTGCCAAGAGTGGTCTGAATGTTATTTTCTTTAAGAGATTCAGTGTTTTATGGGCTAGGTGTTAAAGTGTTGATAGTATGGGGATTATTTAATGAGTTTGGTTTCCCAAATTATCCAGCTGCTATTGCTAATGATAGTTATACTTTTTGAGCCCTTACAATATGCCAGGAATTATATAAAGCACTTTAACATTTCATTTTTTTCCCAACATTCACCTTGTTTAAATTTTCTATACCTTCATATTCAGTGAGTGCACCAGATTAATCCCACTCTTACAAATTTGGTTATGCCTGTTCTAGGACCAGTGGTGACATGAAATTCAAGACTGTCGGCTGTCATTTCAGGCAAAAAGTCAAAAAAGATCTAGGCCCCAGGACATTTAGGAGATAAAAAAGAGATTTAAATTCTATCTACTTGCCAATAATATGGGAGACATAATCCAGCTTTTCTGCTAAAGTGAACGAATCAAGTTGTAAGTATCTACTCTCTTGGATCCTGCTGGCCTAGATGTAATAGCAGTCTTTATTGATTACCAAGTGAACTGTGAACATGGTAGGGTAGCTTCTATGGGAAATTAGGTGTATATGTTTTTAGGGCATGGTGGAGGGGGCAAGATAAGATAATTTGATGATACTGTACTGTCTCTGGTACATGTCTTATTTGTTCTTGTCTTCTATGTCTTTATACATTGTTCCTCTATTCCTGGATGGTCTTGGTCCCTCATTTCGTATTTCTAATTTTCATTCCTAGCCATACAAATTCTTCCTAATCTGTGAAGCCTTTCAACCCCAACTCAGACTTCCTCCTTTCCTCTCTCCTTCCTTTTCTTCTTTTCTTCCTTCCTTCTTTCTCTTTGACTCTTGTCTCTATCATTCAAAATTTGGCCATCAGTTTTCATTTCAGCGGTTAAATGTGAAAGCATGTGGGCTTTGTGGCACAATTGTTTGGATTTCAATTCCAGCTCTTCCATTTTCTACCTATATGACCATGGGAAACCTCCTTAACTTCCCTGTGCCTCAATTTTCTTAACCATAAATAGGATTGACACTAAGAGTACTTATCTCACAGGATAATGTTAACCTTGACTAAGGTATTACAAAGAAAGCATGTAGAAGTTTGCTTGGTATATTGTAAGCACTTAACAAACATCAGCCATTATTATTCTGCTATCAGTATTTATTTTTAATGTTTATACTGCTGTGAAAAGAGGCTCATTCAAGTTACTGTAAAAAAAAAAGATAATTAATTATACGGATACAAAGGGATTAACACTGGGAAGGCATCAAAATGGGGATGAGCTTTAGGAGCTGTCTACTTTGTTCATTATGGTCTTACAGAGTCTATGATGTCCCAGTCAAAGGATCTGCTTTTCTCTGACAGATCAACTAAAGCAACTACTGCAAACTTTAGAGAAAGATAGTCTGATCAGTTTTCCTAATTGCTATCACTGCTTCTTAGTAGAGATCTTTAATGCAGGCTACCTCAAGATCCCCGGAGGTCAGGTGACACACATTATGGAGACACACACATTTCAGAGACCTAGAGAGTACGTGTAGCCTGTTGAACTACTGTGATGAATGCTTTATGTCAAACACTTAAGACACGAGTTGTAGTAAGCTTCCACATAAAATTCCATTAAAATGTTTCTAGTTTTCAGAGGGTATGAAGCAGTTTTCATTTTCCATGTAGGAATTGTCTCTCAACATTCCATGAACTAGCTAAATGCAGTCATGTTCTTCAGTTATAACAATTTGCACCATGGAGTTATACATACCCATTAACTTTGGAAAATACAAAACAGTCAACAACCTATAGGAAAAAACTAATGGAAATTTGGAAAGAATATCTGCTTTTAAAACATTCTGGAAGAGAGACTTCAGTCCAAATACTTAAAAAAAAAAAATGAAGTGTCCATGCATTTTGTCTTTACCCGCATCAAGATCACATAATTTAATTATGGCAACAAATTTCCAGTGGTTCAAATTCAGTTTGTGCTGGACATAATAAATACAGCCTCATTGAGATCCTCATGTTTTTGATAACAGTAAATTATCTGAACTTGGCTCTGGGACTCTAATAGAAAAATTCTATTAGATTTTCAATATCCATATTGTCAAGGAATTTTCTTAAATGCTAAGATTCTAAGTTCAGAATCTTGGGACCAGAGTCATATGGTATTATAAAGTGTCAAGGCTGCTTAATGACAATGCCCTGGACACCTCAATATGAATAGGTTTGCAGTTTTACAGTCTGCTTAACCTGTACAGTGGTTAATTTTGCAGTATCACAAATAAAGGTTTCAAGGTTCTCTAACTTTCTTGAGGTTTCTGTTTATTTAAAAATATATTCGTGTTCAGATTAAATCTGTTTTACAAGTTATAGAAGCTTAAATTTATAATTAGAAAAGGGACATAACTGTTCAAAAGAAACCAAGCCATAAACACTGCCAGGGAGCTGCAATCTTAATGTTTAAAAAGTAAAGTTAAACAATTGAAATTTCCCATATTTGATAGAAACTATGGGGTGTAGGAATGAATTATTGGGTAGAGCAAGAGGCTGGCTTTTCCTCTCCATAGAAACATGCATAAGAAGGGATTGCTGTGGTTTATATTATGATATGCTTACCTGTCCTTTTGAAGTTTGGCTTGTGATGCTGGACTGAAGGGGGATTCACTGCTGGTGCATTGGTCAAGCTGCTGGAATTAAGAGGGTGAAAGGGAGAAAAAGAGTTATTAGGGAAGAGTTGTGAGTCTGTGTGTTTGCTCAGGAAAGATGGAAAGACTCAAGGAAAGCAGGTAAATCAAATTGCTGGAGGTGATTGGATTAACTAAGGGAGTATTTTACAGACTTCAGATCATTCCATAGCATAATAGATTTACATTAGGGATTAAAGCCCAAGGAATCTCTGGGTAAAAAAAAACTTATGTGGAAAACAATAAAAGATTAAGATCGATTTAAACAGTATTTTGTCAGTGGATCTAAGATGTTTTCTGTAAAAAAGTAGCACGTTCAGCTCTAAAAAAAGTTAATGTTATTTGCTGGTATATGATTGATACTATTGATATCTGAATATAATCATAATTTTATAATAAACAGACTAATGACAGAATTTGAGATTATAAGAAAAATTATAGTTTTTGGTTAAGAGTCTATGTTCACTATCCTGGTTAGTCAGAAATGGAACCATAGCAAGTAGTTAACATGAATAGTAAATCCTGTTATCTACTTGCCATGTTCACCATGGAGTTCATGAGATGAGGCAAGGTTTCTCAGAAGGGTGAATAATCTTTATTCACTTTATTAGAATATTGGGAGAAGAGAGAGGTAATTGAAGACAATTCTCACATACAAAAGACCATCTTCAATATCTATAAGGATTCCATTTCTACTGTGCTGGCTGGAAAATAACTGTTTGACTATCGCCCATGGGAACATAACACTCTAACAATAAGCTTTCTGCTTCTGTACCCTCCGCTTGCACAACTGACCTGTGGGTTGACAGTTAGTAAAAAAAAGAAAAATAGACTTGTGTGTTCAAACAGGATGAAGAATGGGGTTTAGGGCTTAAAAACCCTGTACCTCTACATTTCAGGGCTGCTTAATTTGGGGTGTATGTATCCCTGGCAAACTCAGCTGGCTGAATACAGAGTGTGTTTCCTATAACTCACTGATTCCTGCTGGTCTGTGTGTCTATCGGAGGCTGGCGGCTACAACACTACCTTCTATAACCTGAATCACAGAGTACTTGAGAAAGGATCCTTAATAAAAGCCTGTTAAAATGATACACTCTTGTCAGGAGAAATAAAGTCTCTGTAGAAGAAAGACTGCAGAGAGAAAACTGTTGAAAATGCAGAAAATACAGAATTGTGTATATATCCACAGAGGGGCTTTAACTGAGGTATACAGATATAGCTGAACTGAAGAAATTATTCAACTCAAATCCGCAGGGAAAACCAGGTGTAGATTAAGCAATGGTTAGTCTAAATTAAGTGGGTGATTATTTCTATTTTAAAAAATTGAGTTGTATAAATCCTTTGTATATTTTGGGTATTAGGCTCTTATCAGAAGTGTCATTTGCAAATATATTCTTCCATTTGGCTGGTTGCCTCTTTACTTCATTGACAGTTTCTTTTTCTGTGCAGAGCTTTTAAATTTGATATAGTACCATTCATTTATTTTTGCTTTTACTTCTCTTGCCTATGAGGTCAAATTCATAAAATCCTCTTTAAGTCCAAGGTCCATGAGTTTAATATCTATGTTTTCATCTATGCAATTTGTTGTTTCAAGTATTATATTCAGGTCTTAATCCATTTTGAGTTAATTTTGGTGTGTGGTGATGGACAACAATCCAGTTTCATTCTTTTGCAGGTGGCTTTCCAGTTTTCCTAGCACCATCTATTGAAAAGGCTTTCCTTTCTCCATTGTTTGTTTGTGCCTCTTTTGTCAAAACTTATTTGCCCATGTAAATGGGGACTTACGTTTGAACTCTCAATTCTGTTGCACTGCTCTGTGCCTCTGTTTTTCTACTAATACCATGCCATTTTGACTACTGTCACTTTGTAGTATAATTTGAAGTCAGGCAAAATGACAACTCCAGCCCTACTTACTTTTTTTCCCTCAGGATTGTTTTGCCAATTTAGGGTCTTTTCTGCTTCTATACACATCTGATGGCTTTTTTTTTTCTAATTCTTTAAAAAATGCAAATGGGATTTGATGGAGATTGCATTAAATCTGTATAATGCTTTAGGTAATAGGTCATTTTAATTATGTTGATTCTTTCAATCCAAGAACATGAAATATCTTTCCATTTCTCTGTTTCTTATTCAATTTCTTTTAATAGTGTTTTATAGTTTTATTTGTATAGGTTCTTTTATTTCATTAGGTTTATTCTTAGGTTTTATTCTTTTTGTTGCAATTACAAAAGGGATTTTTTTCTTTCATTTGTTTTCCTAACATTTCATTATTAGACTATAGAAATACAATGGATTTTTGAACATTGATTTTGTATCCTGAAAATTTACTATATTTGTTTATTATTGTAGTGTTTCAGTGGAGTCATTAGGGTTTTCTATATAAAGAATCATGTCATCTGCAAATAATGAGTTTGACTTCTTCATCTACTATTTGGATGCCTTTTAGCTCTTTTCCTTACTTGATAGCATTTGCTAGGACATCCAGTATTATATTGAATATTGATAGCAGACAGCCTTATCATGCTTATGATCTTAGAAAAAAGGTTTTTAGTTTTTTACCATTAAGTATTATGTTAGCTGAGGATTTGCTATATATGGCTTTTATTATGTTGAAGTATTTTCCTTCTATACATATTTTATTCAGTGTTTTAATCATAAATGGATGCTTTATCTTGCCAAAGGCTTTTTCTGCATCTATTGACATGATCATGTGATTCTTATTCTTTATTTCGTTTATGTGGTATATCGCATTAATACATTTGTGTATGTTAAACTATTCCTGTGCCCCTGGGGTGAAGCCCACTTGATCATTGTGTATAATATTTTAAATGTGTTGCTTCATTTGATTTGCTAGGACTTCTGCATCTGTGTTCGTGAGAGATATTGGTCTGTAGTTTTTTTTCTTTGTGTTATCTATACCAGGTTTTGGTATCAAGGTAATATTGGCCTCATAAAATGAGTTGGGAAGTATTGCCTCCTGTTCGATTTTTTGGAAGAGTTTGAGGAGAATAGATACTAAATCTTCTTTGAATGTTTGGTAGAATTCACTGGTGAAGGCATCTGGACCTGGACTTTTACTTTGTGGTAGGTTTTCGATGATTGTTTCAATTTCCATACTGCTGATCGTGGTCTGTTTAGATTTTCCAGAACTTCTTGATTTAGTCTAGGTGGCTGTATTTTTCTAAGTACTGGTACATTTCTTCTAGGTTATTAAATTTGGTGCTATATACTTTTTCATAGTATTCTTGTATGATTCTTTGTATTTATGTGATATCAGTTCTAATTTCCCCTCTTTCATCCCTGATTTTGTTTATTTGTGTCCTTTCTTTTTTTTTTTAGTGAGTCTAGCCAGAGGTTTGTCAATTTATTAAACTTCTCAAAGAACCAGGTCTTTGTTGCATTTATTTTTTCTATCTTTTTTTTTCAATTTCATTTATTTCTGCTCTAATTTTTGTTATTTCTGCTGACTTTAGGCTTCATTTGTTTTCCCTTTCCTAGTCTTTTTTTTTTTTTAAGATGAATCATTAGGTTGTGTATTGGGCTTGTTCTTGTTTTTGGTAATAGGCCTGTAATGATATGAACTTTACTTTTATGGCTGCTTTTGCTGTGTCCCACAAGTTCTGATACGTTGTACTATCATTATAATTTGTTTCTATGTTTCTCTTGATCTCTTTTTATTTCTTCACTGACTCAGTTATTCTTTGGTATCATGTATTTGTGGTTCTTCTTGATTTCTTTCTGCAGTTGATCTCTAGTGTCAAAGCATTATGATCTGAGAATATGGTTGGTAGGATTTCAACCTTCTCATATTTGTTGAGGCTATTTCTGTGTCCCAGTATGCAGTCAATTCCTGAGAATGTTCCATGTGCACTACAGAAGAATGTGTAAGCATCTGTTTTGGGATGGAAGATTCTGTAAATGTCAATTATATACACTTGGTTTAATGTGTCATTTAAGGCTGTTATTTCCTTATTGATTTTCTGTATGGATAATCTGTCCATATCTGATAATGGGTATTTAGGTCTCCTATTATGATAGTGTTTTGGTCTGTTTCTCCTTTTAGTTCTGTTAGTAATTGTTTTACATATTTTGGGGCTCCCTGATTGAGAGCATAGACATTAATAAGTGTTATATCTTCTTGGTGCATGATTCCCTTATCATTATAAAGTGTCCCTCAGTATCTTTTTTTACCTTTTTTATTTTGAACTCTATTTCATCTGATATCAGTACTACTACTCTTCTTGGAATGCCTTTTGCTTAAAATATCTTTTTTTCACCCTTTTGCTTAGAGTCTATATTTTCTTTGGAGCTGAGAAGTCTCCTAAAGGCAGCATATGGTTAGGTTTTTTTTCTGATCTGTTATGCAACTTTGTGCTTTTCTATTGTCGGTTCAATCATATGGTTAGATTTTGTTTTTTGATCCATTCTGCAACTCTGTGCCTTTTTATTGGTAAGTTCAATCTATTTACATTTAGGATGATTATTGAATATGAGTTTTTTTATTGTCATTTATCTTTTGCTTTTCTGGTAGCTCAGTGTTTCCGTTGCTTCCTTGTGTTTCTGTTT
Source organism: Cynopterus sphinx (assembly GCA_030015415.1). NCBI lineage: Eukaryota > Metazoa > Chordata > Mammalia > Chiroptera > Pteropodidae > Cynopterus > Cynopterus sphinx. Next base: position 32,693,248 of record CM057390.1, on the reverse strand, counting down.
TCTTTATTTTGATTGGCTTTTGTGGGTTTTTCCTCTGGTCCTTCTTGTTTTATGTTATATACTTCAGTTCTGAATCTGTGGCATGTGGTTACCATTATGAATATGTAAATGATAGTTATATATATACAGTCTTCTTCTTCTGTGTGTGCCTTATCTCTATTCCCCTTTGAGAATTTGGATCTTTGAATCTCACCCTTTTCAGTCATTGTTATCTCAGTTTGTTCCTATGTACGGTGAACGTTCATTACTATCTTATTTAAAAAATTGGGCAAAAATCAACTGTTGTTCCTCTACAGTCCTATTCTGCTTCACTGCTTTCTGCCCTGATGATTGGGCCCTGCAGCTGTCCTAGGAAATAAGCAATTCTCTTATTATTTAAGCTTATAATGCCATGTTCTTAGTAAGGGTTTTACTCTTCTGCTTCTATTTGCCTGATGGTCACTTTACTCCTAATTATGTATTTTTTGTTTTGTTTTGTTTTAGGTGAGCTGACCCCTTTCAGTATTTCCTGTAATGCAGTCCTCGTAGTAGAGAATTCCCTCAATTTTTGTTTGTCTGGAAAAGTCTTAATTTCTCCTTCATATCTTAAGGAGAGCTTAGCTGGATACATTATTCTAGGCTGGTAGTTCTATTCACTTAACAGTTTAAATATTTGTTTCCATTCCTTTCTGGTTTGTAAGTTTTGTGCTGAGAAGTCCGAGGATATTTTAGTGGGTTTATCTTTATATGTTACTGTCTTCTTCTCCCTGGCTGCCCTGGCAATTCTCTTTGTCACAGATTTTTGATAACTTTAATACAATGTATGGTGAATGCCTTTTTGGGTTGAGATAATTGGGTGTTCTGTTGATTTCTTGAATTCCAAGCTCCAGCTCATTCTTTAGATTTTGGCAATTTCATCATCTGTTTGTCAGAAAATGGTTTCTAATCCGAGCTCCTTTTTCTCGTCTTGGATAATGCCCATTATTCTTGTTTCCTCTCTTGATGGGATCATCTGGTTCTTGAATTTCTTTTTCATTACTTTTCATTCTTCTGTTTCTCTCTTCTTCCTTCTGATTTAGTTCTAGATTTCTGTGTTCAATATCACTGATCCTTTCTCCATTTAGTTGACTCTATTTCCTAAGCTTACTATTTCATTTTTCAATTCTTGCAGTGTGTTCTTCATCTCCAAAAGTTCTATTTGGTTCTTTTTGAGGGTTGCAATCTCCTTGCTCTGCTCATTTAGTTGTTATTTTTTCATTTCCTGAAATTATTGATATGTGTTGTTTTGTATCTCACTGAGTTTTTTCAAAAGTACCATCCTGAATTTTTTGTTATTTAGGTCGCGTATATGTATGTCGGTAAGCTTATTTTTTGGAGATATTTTTTTCTGTCTGAGATGCCTTGTCACCTTGGTTGTTCATAGCGTTTAATGGACTACTTGTCCACCTGGGGATTAATGGAAGTGTATTCTACTGTTTTTCCAGAAAGAAGATTTATTATATAAAGGTCTCTCTTTAGTCTTTTGCAAAGAAAGTGCTTTTCGTTTGGTTTCCACTAAGTGACGTCTAAACCTCTTGGATCCCTGCTTTATATAACGTCTTAATAACGCTTTTTAAATTTTCTTGTAGATATTTAATCACACTTGCTACTCTCAACTTCATTGCCTGTCAGTGTCAGCGACAGTCTCGGCAATGTTTTCTCAGATTCTCCTGGGACTCCTTAGTGATCAGTCTCGTAGGGTGTGGGGGGAGGGAACCTTTGGATTGGTGGTTGGGTGCTGTGGCTCAATTGGTTTTGTAACCTCATGGGGCAAAAATCAACTGTTGTTCCTCTACAGTCCTATCCTGCTTCACTGCTTTCTGCCCTGATGATTGAGCCCTGCAACTGTCCTAGGCAGGGCTGTTGGGGGAACTTGCCACAGGAACTCGCTGCTCCTTCTCCTCTGTACCTTCCCCTTCAGGAAGCTTTATTGGCTGCAAAAGTCATCTTTATTACTCCTAGTCCACCGCCCTTTACTCAGGGTTCTGACCTGTAGTAGCTCTTATGTGCAGATCCTGGGCTCAGATGTGCTTGTGTGCAGTTTGGGTGTTTTTGCTGAGTTTTAAATGTTCAGCTCATTGTTGTTTCAAGGGGAGAGATCTGGGAACTTCTCTCACTCTGACAATGTGAAACAATTTCTTTAAATTTTTCTTGGAGAACAGGCTTCTGGTAATTAATTCTCTCAGCTTTTAATGTGTGAAGTAATTTTTATTTCACATTTATTTTTGAAAGATACTTTCACTGGGTAAGGAAATGTAGGATCACAGTTTTTCTCTTTCAGTACTTTAAAGTACTTCTGGCTTGCATCATTTTTAGTAAATAGTCTGCTGTCATCTTCATGACATTTGTTCTCTATGTAATGTGTGTTTTTTCAGTGACTGCTAGATTTTCTATTTATTATTAGTTTTAAGCAATTTCAGCACATTTCTTGTGCTTGGGATTTTTTTAAAGATTCTTGGATACGCGGGTTTATAGTTTTCATAACATTTGAAAGGTTTTAACCATGATTCTTTAAATGTTTTGTTCTGTCCCTCCCATCTTTTATTCTCTTTGGTAATCCAAATATACATATTGGACCAGTTGAAAATTTCCTAAACCTGATGATGTTCCCTTTTCATCTTTTCTTTCTCTGTTTTTATTTGGGATAGTTTTATTGCAACATATTCAAGTTTACTAATATTTTATGAAATGGCTAATTTGTCATTGATTCCTTCCCGTGATTTTTTTCATCTCAGACATTGTGGTTTTTATCTCTAGAAGCTGAGCCTTTAAAAATGATCTTTCGTGTCTCAACATGTTAAAAAAAATTTTATTCTAGTTTCTTAATCATATAGAACAGAGTTAAAACAACTGTTTTAATTCCATTGCCTACTAATTCAATCATTTTTTTTCTGGGTCAGTTTTGATGAATTTTTTTATTATCATGTGTTATATATTTTTGCTTCTTTGCATGCCTAGTAATTTGGTACTAGATTTCAGACATTATGACCTTTTATGGGTGCTTGATACTTTTGTACTCTTGTCAGTATTCTTGAGTTTTGTTCCAGAATGTATTTAAATTAATTAGAAGCAATTTGAACTCTTCAGCTCTCACTTTTAATCTGTGTTAAGCAGGCCTAGCAAAGTGTTTAATTTGAGAATAATTTTTTTCTTTTTACACAATCATGTAGGCAAAACTCTTCTGAGTACTCTACCTGATGCACTGTTAATAATCAAGATTTCCCCTACTGCTTTTGATAATAGGCATTGTTCCCAGACATATGGAAACATCATATTCTCTTCTTTATAAGCCTTTTGTTTACTTCTTTTCTGATCTTACATAGCTTCCTCACATGCATACTCAGTTGAATAATTTAAGTTAATTCTTTGAAGACATCTGGAGTTCTCCTTCTGTGCAACTCTCTCATTACTGGTGTTTTGGCTTACTGAATTCTAACTGCCTTTATGTTTCTGGGCTCCCAACTCTATTTCCTTAAATCAAAGAGGATGCTGGGCTATGCTGGAGTTCCCCTTCTAAAACTCTCCAGGCAGTAGACTGGAACAATAATAGGGCTAACTTTGTTTATTTCTTATCACTCAGCAATCATTGTGCCTCGGTACCTAATGCATTATGTCTTCAGGACCATTATTTCATAGGTATGTCTTGATTTTCAGTTGTTATAGGTGGAAGGTTATATCCAGTTTCTGTTATTTCTTGAACCAGTGTTTATGATTTGACTGTTCTAGGGCACTGAAAGAAGTGTAGGGAAGAAGACTGTATGAACTGTACCATGTATCAGGATCACATAGTATACTGTTCCCTCTGCAGAAAACATTATTCTACATATTGTTCACATGATTAACTATTCTCAGTCCTCTGAGTTGCAGTCTACATATGATTTTGTTCAGAAGCCTCTCTTATGAGTATCTGTCCTTTTCTAACTTCTTTTAAATTACAGTATTTTGTACTTCTTTTGCACTTATTCACAGCCATATTTTTTTCCTTGACTTTCTTCACTGAAAGGTTATAAGCCCTACGAAGACAGAGACATAACTGTCTTATTCCTTGCTGGATCAAAATAAGTGTTTAATAAATGTCTGACCAATAAATAGGAGGAGATAAATACAGTTGGATATGGCAGGGGCAATGGTACCTGATGGGTGATAGGTATTTAGAACAAACATTAATTTTTGCTGGTGTGAGCCACATGGTAGCTGACTGAAGTTAATGACTATACTTATCTATAAGCATATCTGAGCTATGTCCTAAAAATTTCCAGAAATGCTTATGGGTTGGGGACAGAGGAAACTGTAGAGGAGTGAGGTTCTTCATGGGTAGATTGATGGGGCAAGGAGAGTCAGTACAATCTAGGTTATTATCATTGGGATTTCATCTGTCTTTATAGGCTGATGTGCTTGGGGATATAGTATATATTATATGATAATATATATTCTATTCTATTCTAGTTATAGTATATCAGGTATCATAATATATAATGTTATCTGGGACAAATATATATATATATATATTTTGTTGTTGCTATTTTACCCTTTAGGATGTAGCTCTATGAAGTCAGATACTTGGTTTGTCATGTTCTCTGCCCTATCTCAGATTCTAGAGCAATCTTTTTCATGTAGTAGGAACTCAATAAATATAAACTAAACACATAAATAAGACATCTTTGTACTACTCTATTTTAATTTTTTATTAAGTAGTATACTAAACTACTATTTTTGTCTTTTTAATTTTTTAAAAAAACACAATTAAATAGAAATCAAACTACATTTTCTCATTATTTTATCATACCTATAGGGAGTCTAGCTCCTGAGATTAAAATGCTTAACTTGGGCTCCAATGTTCACCTGGTGGCAGCTTAGCTTAGCTTAATCGCAGTCAAATTATCTCAGCTTGACAACTCAAACATGTGGAAGCCCTAGGGTACCTATGTCCATATTGCGCCTGGCTCAGGAGACAAGAACAGTACCACATAAAGCAGTGGGGAGACATCATTAAGGTTATGATTAAGCTGCCTTGCAGAGCAAAAAATATTCTCCCAAGAGAAGGCCAACATCCTGCCAAGAACATCACTGCTTTATTACTTATTACAAATTTCTGGTGATTTTTCTTCCTAAATAAAAAATAGTAATAGAAAATGTTACTGCCTCAACATGAAGGTTGGCAGGATAAAGAATAGAATTGCAGTGTTGGGTGTTATAGAACCAGTGAATGAACAAGGATTTATGTACACCTAAGAGGTAGAGTCATGGGCAACAGCCATGGCAGGGTGGGTGCGCAGTAGGGAGAGTTGAGAATTGACCACGGCTGGATAAGAGATATGGCCAAGAAGAAAACCTAAAAACCAGTAGTTAGGGAAAACATGTGTGGCACTGGTGATGAGGGTGGGCAGAGCAGATAATATCCAGGGTGATCTGACTTAGATCAATGGGATGGCATTTCCCCCCAGAGCTACTTTTAATAAAAAGCTAAACTCATGCCAGCTTTTGCTGCCTGGATGTGAGTACCCATTGTTCCTCACTCCATAGCTATCTTGGCTCATGATAGCAGAGTAAGTTCAGATGGGAAAGGCTTGACTCTATTTGGGTACTGGATTTGATGTGTCTTTTAGGGCAAAGCAAAAAATTAGATACTAGTGCTATTTTCCATTTTTAGTTGCTGTCAGGGTTCAGTGCATGAAACAGAAACTATTCTGGGTATCTGAAGCAGAAAGGGACTTAATATGCAAAATTAGGTGCTTCAAAATACTTGGAAGTACTGCAGGAATAAAGTCAAGAGTTGAAATTATTGAGCTCAAGGACATAATATTAGAGCTGCAATACAGGGATCAGAAAGCCAGTCTTTGCCATAAATGCTTCTTGAAACCCCTGAAGCTGGCGACTGGACACTGAAATGCTGTATCTGGCTGCCACTACTGTGTCTTGCTTCTCTTATGTTCAAATTTTTACCTGCTAGTATAAACAGCAATAAAGAAAGATGGCCTCTGCTCACTTTCATCTCACAAGTATCATTCAAAGGGATCTAATTGGTAGAATCTAAATTAAATGCAGAATCTGAGAGACTGTGGAATCTGCATTTTTTAAAGTATTCTTTGCTTTCTAGTAATGCCAGGGCAAGGGTGACGCAAGAGAAGTACCTACAGCATAAAATTTACAGAGGCACTCACTCTCAGAGTCAGGCTGGCACAAGTATTAACCTCAAGGGAATATTGATAATTAAATGTGATAATTAAATGAGATACATAGTGAATGCTCACTAATGATTAGATCAATAATATTTAGCTGTAGGGAGAAAAGGGAAATTACATAATTTTCTCTACTATGAATTCTCTTCAAAGAACTCCCTTCTTCAGGGAATCTCAAGCCTTATGTTAGATAGGGGTTTGAGGATGATGTTCACAGGGCCAAGAAGGAAACCTGATCAGTAGTTTGGAAAAGCATGTGTGGCACTGGTTTTTAGGAAGTCCTGCTCTTTGTATTTAGAATCTTTCTAGAATATATGAGCCTTTATTAGGTCTGTCCTAAAATATGAGCCTATAACAACAAGGAAAGACTTTTTAACATCCTGTTACACCTTCCTATTCTTCCACACGTAAGGGCAGTCTGTTAAGATTCTAACTAAGAATGTCATAATTTTTTACTAAATGATTGTTTGAAAATAGATATCCATGGAAATGATAACACTAAGCTATGACCACTGATATCTTAAATAAATGCAGAAATGGAGAAATAATGGGAAGAACATTAGGACACTGGCCCTTGAAGAAGACAAAAAAGAGAAGGGAGAAGAGATTTAAAAATAGAAATTGGGTCAATAGCTATCAGGGTCTAGTTATAGATACATGACTCTAGAAAAATAACTTTATCTTTTTGGATTTCATTTCTGTATCCATTAGATGATGATTAGAATATTCATGTGGTTTTCAAACAATTGTAAGGATAAAAATGACTGAAAAGATTTTGATTCCCCTCAAAAGAAACAAACAAACAAAAATAAATAAAAAACTAAAGGAAATGTCTACTTCACACTACTCACAAAAATCAGTTCCAGGTAAATTTTAGATCTAAATGCAAAGGTAAAATAATAGTCTTTGAGAAAATAACATAAGAGAATACTTTTACCCTTGGGAAAGGTAAAAATTTTTATAAAAGGTCATAAAAACAATTTAGAGGAAAAATTGATTAGTTGGACTACAGAAAAATTGTGAATTTCTGGTCTTCAAAAGACACCATCAAGAGAATGAAAAGGTGGAAATATATGAAATGTGCAATGATGAACAAAGAGCTCATATCTGAAATCTATATCTTTGTCTAAATAAAACTCTTACAAATCAATAAGAAAGAGCCAGATATCCAATAGAAAAAATGGACTACAGTCCTGGCCAGGTACATAACAAATGGCTATAAAACAAATGAAAAAATGCTTCAGCTTCATTAATCATCAGAGAAATACAAATTTAAATCATAATGAGATATCAATATATAACTATCAGACTTGCTAATGTTAAAATGACTGATTATAATAAAGGTTGAACATAGAGTAATGGAAATTCTCATATACTGTTGAAGAGTTTGCTAATTTATACAATCATTTTTATTCTTCAGAAATTAAGTAGTTAAAATTTATTTCCCAGCTTAATTGAGATATATTTGACATATAACATTGTGTAAGTTTAAGGTGTACATGTGATGATTTAATATGTATCATAAAATGATTACTTCAATAAGGTTAAGTGAGCAACTTCCATCACCTCATGTAATTACCATTTTTGCATATGTGTGGTGAGACACTTAGGATTTTCTCTCTTTCAAGTATATAATAGTTTTGTTAAATATTGTCACCATGCAGTACTTTAGACCCAAGAACTTATTTATTTTATAACTTGGAGTTTGTACCCTTTGACAAAAATCACCCCTTTTCCTCTACTCTCATCCTCCAATAACCATGATTCTATTTTCTGTTTCTATTTGATCAGTTTTTTTTATATTAGAAATATAAGTGAGATCATACAACATTTGTAGTTTTGTGTCTGATTTACTTTCTTAGCATGATGCCTCAAAGTTCATTCATTTTGTCAGAAAGGCAGAATTTACTTCTTTTTTATGGCTGAATAATATTCTGTTGTATATATATGTATATACATATAAACATATATAGTATATATAATATATATAGTATATATATAATTATTGTGTGTATAATGTATATACTATATAATATATATATAGTATATATATAATTATTGTGTGTATAATGTATATATAAACATTATATATAATATTTTATTTATCTATTCATCTGTAGATGGGCACAGGTTGTTTCCATATCTTGGCTATTGTAAATAATGCTTCAATGAACATGGATTTGCAGGTAATAATTTCTTTGAGGTAATAATTTCATTTCCTTCAATCTATATCCAGAGTGGGATTGCTGAATCATGTGGTAGTTCTACTTTAAATTTTTTGAGGAATCTCTATACTATTTTTCATAATGGCTATACCAATTTACATTACATCAACAGTCCAAGAGGGGTCCCTTTTCTCCATATTTTCACCAGTATTCATTATAACTTGTTTTCTGATAACAGCTATTCTAACGTATGAGGTGATATGTTATTGTGGTTTTGTGTTTTTCTGATAACTAGTGATGTTGAGCATCTTTTCATGTACTTGTTGGACATTTGTATGTCTTCTTTGGAAAAATGTCTATTCTGGTCCTCTGCCCACTTTAAAATCAGATTATTTGTGTTTTTGCAATTGTATGAGTTTCGTACATATTTTTGATATTAATCTCTTATCAAATATATGGTTTTAAAATATTTTCTCCACTTTTGTAGGTTGCCTTTTTATTTTGTTGATTGTTTCTTTTGTTGTGCTGAGCTTTTTTATTTGGCATAGTTTCACGTGTTTATTTTTGATTGTGGTACTTGTGCTTTGGTGTCATAGCCCCTGAAATTGTTGTAAACACCAATGTCAAAAAACTTAGTCCCTATTTTATTTATAGAAGTATGGTTTCAGGTCTTACATTTAAATCTTTAATCCATTATGAGTTAACTCTTGTGAGTGGTGTGAGATGGGTTCCAATTTTATTTTTTTGTATATCTAGGTTTTCCAGTACCATTTATTGAAGAGGTTATTCTTTTCATATTGAGTATTCTTGGCTTTCTTGTCAAATATTAGTTGACTATATATGTGTGGGTTTATTTGGGGGCTTTTGATTCTGTTCCATTGGTCTGTGTACCTGTTTTTATGACAATTCCATGCTCTTTTGATAATTATAGCTTTGTAACAAAGTTTGAAATAAGTTGGTGTGATGCCTCCAACTTTGCTTTGTTTGATTGCTTTAGCTATTTAAGATCTTTTGTGGTTCCATGTGGATTCTAGTATCATTCTTTTTTTTCTACTTCTGTAAAAACTGCATTGGAATTTTGATAGGGATTGCATCGAATCTATAGATGGCCTTTGGTAGTTATATAATCACTTTGAAAAACTGTTGTCATTATCTGCTCAATTTAAATATATGTAAATCTTATAGCCAAAAAAATTTGGGTACCAAAATACATGCAAATAATAATTATATTTGCCTTTGTAATAATAATAATAAGCCAGATGAACCCAAAATGTTCATGAAATTAAAATAAATTCAGTATATTCATGTAATAAAATTCTACATATCTATGAAAATAAATGAACTACTATTTCATATAAAATATGTAAATTTTATAAATATAATGATCAAAAGAATGTAATCACAAGATAGGCAAAATAGGCAATGTGAATTCATGGTGTCTGAATAGTAAATCAGAATAGTATTTATTTTGGGGAAGGAGGAAGGAACAAGGGATTAGGAGTGGGCATAAGGAGTCTTTTGTTATGCTGTTAATGTTCTGTGTTTGATCTTGGGATGGTTACATGAATGTGTCCTCTTTATGACATTTAATCAAGCTTAAGATTTATGATATTTTCTGCATGTTTGTTATATTTCAGTAAAATGTAAACAAAAAATGAAAAAATTATAAGGCAAGAACTCTAAAAACAAAAGTGGTATTTTGTTATTACAAATATTTTTTAATAGTATTTATAAAATTCAATAACAATAAGGTTATTTTAATGACTAGAAATCAGTATTTATGTATTATATTTGCAATAGGTATAGGTCACCAGTGATTATTTTCTTATCTACTAAGAAATCCCTGAATCACAAAGATAAGTAGTTCAAATTATATATATATATAACAACTTCCCTTGCAGTTTCAGAATGGTGAGAATACTTTCAACTGAAGTTTGCACAAATCTAGCTAATGTCATTTCACAAGTTAATGCATTTGCTAGTCTCCAATACATTAAAAACATGTATATATATGTGTGTCTGTGTATGCATGTCTATATATACATATACATGTATATGTATGTGTATGTGTGTGTGTGTGTGTATAAAAATACTTGAATCAAATATGTAGAGTACCCCAAAACCTGGAGTGTTTCAATTTTGGAACTTCTGGACTCTTTATTTCATCTAGTTTTCACATTCTGCCTGACTATAAGATGGTGGCTGGAGATATAATTCATCTCTCGGAAGTAGTCTGTCTTCCTGCTTCTGAGATTAGCCTGCCAAGAGGACAACCAAATTTTAGTAACCTCTGGGCAAAACTTCCTATTTTCTTTTGTGTATAGAGAGCCATGGTAGATGATGCTTCTTATGTAAACTGCTTATCAGTCCCTTCTAAAGTAGGATGGTAATTGAGGTGGCTGTGGAATAGTGAATTTACTCTATGGTGGGAAATAGAAAGCATAGCCTCTTGCTATCTCATGTCCATCTTTGTGCTGGATATCTGGAAAAACAGTAACAAGAATGTCTCCACAGACTACGAGATTCAAAGGATTGAGTGAAATTGTTGCTTTTTGTCTGCAAAGTCTGGTTTTTCACTTTTTATTTTACTTGAACCAGATTTGACATGAATTTGACACAATACTCATGTCCTCTTTACTAAAACATTCTTGGCCCCTGTAACACACTACAACCTCTCTTTGTTTCTTTTACCCCTCTGGCTCTCAGTATTCTTTGTGGATTTCTCCACTTTTCCCTAACCTTGAAATATAAAAATTCCTTTAAGCTCTGTCATAATCTTTTTCTTGTCTCACTCTATACACATTTTCTCTAGATGATTTCATCAATTTACATGGTTTTAGATATCATATATTTGTCAACTATGCTAAATTATATATCCAAGTCCACCATCTTGTTCTAAGCATCCAAGGAACTGACACTATCAAAATAATATGAGGTCACAAAAATAAGCAAGCATTTGAGTTTTATAGGATTAAAAAAGGATATGCACAATATAATATTCTAGAGGAATAGTTAATGGAATAAAACAAACAAAAATTATAAATAAGTATAGAAGGTATTTTCAGATAAGTAAAGAAAGATATTGGAAATATGAAGCAGAATAAGTAGTTATTAAGAACAGTCAGATGTTATCAGTGATTATCTCTCTGGAAGAGTTAGGGAGGAAGCTGAAGAATCTCCTTTAAGAGATTCTTGGAGGAGACTTAGGTGAAACCCCAAGAAAACAGAGCAACCTCATACAATGAGATTACTGCAACAACAAAGACCACAGTTAGTAGGAGAAGCAGACCAAGATTGGGAAGGCCCTGTCCACTCTAAGTGGGTTGATAATCACATAGTTAAAATCTCCTCTCCCTTCTGCTAGCTCCATTCCTGAATAAGATGGGTTTGAGTGAGTCTTCCTGAAGTTTGTACTCTAATGGGAAGATGAGTATAGGAGAAATCTGTAATAAGCATAAGAAGAAAAGAGAAGGAGGACGAGAGTGAGTGTCATACCTGGAAACTATGCATAGTGATTATAAAAATATTTGAATTTGGTGGAATATTTTCCCAAATGAGACAGATTTAATAAGTGGATGAGATTATAGAAATCATTAAACTGGACTAAATTTAAATAGGAATATAATGGAATAAAAATGAGATATGTGCTCTAGGCAGACTGAGTGTTCAAGGTTAAGGAATTTTGAGAATAAAACACATTTCATGGTTTACCTAACTGAATTGAGGACTCTGACTACCATGTATGTATAAACTATTATCTATGTATTAAAGATAGAGCAGTGTACAATTCTGATAAAAATCTCTTACCTTATGAAGCTTACTTTCTAGTGATAATCATATCAGGTATATATATTGCATACTGAGAACTGTCCAAGCCAGACTGTAGCTCAGTCTGTAGAGCAACTTTGTTCTACAGAACTTTTTGCAATGATGGAAATGTTTTATATCTGTGATGTCCAGTAGTCACATATGGTTAGTATGACTGAGAAACTCAAATTTAAATTTATTTAATTTTAACATTTAAGTTTAAATAGCCACTTGTATCTAGTGGCTATCATATTGGACAGAGCAGCTCTAGAGTTTTAGTAAAACTATACAATTAACATTGATTGAAAGCCCTCTTACTACTAAGGACTTGGAAACCAGTCCCTATGACTGTTTCATGGAAACTTGAAAAACAGTGCATGTCCTTTTAAAAAAAAAATTTTTTAGAATAAAGAGTTTAATAAATATTAATTATAGATATCCTATTATTTATGCTATTTAGGGCATTGATATTGTTATTGTTATATTCAACCACTTTATTTGTCATAGATTGAGAGGGGTGAACTAAAACTTCCTTCATTTATGTGCTTCTGTCAATGTCTTAGCTTCCAGAATTTAGCAGCTTTGTTCTCAGTTGTACACTGCTTTTTCTGTAGTTGCTGCTTATGTGGAAATGAAGGTTTCAGAAAAATGTCTCAGTTGTCATTTTACACTTAATATGACACATAGTAAGAAAAGAGATACCCTCCTTTGCCTCATCGTTAACCACTACATGGTTTTGGAACTTCAAGGGCTCTCTAGGTTTGCTGGCACATGAGGTCACATAAACAGCAACAATTTCTTGAAGACAAAAACACAGCACGTATCTAGACATCACGAACATATTTATTTCACTTATAATGGGGGAGGGTCATGTACAGTTAGAAATAAATATCTAATAGAGTTGTTCAGTAGCTTAGTGGTGTCTGAATCTCTTGACCTTTGCTTTATGTTTGTCATTTCACTGTTAGCAGATGGCTGCTGGAGATTCAGACATTATGTCCATATTTAAAGGAGGAAGGTACAGGAAAAAGAGAAATATATTAAGAATATCCATTTCTTTTCCCAAGAAAATGTAATCTTTTCCAGTAACATCCTACATATGTGTCATTAGCCATAAATGTACCTATTACATGGACATTGTGAGCTTTCAGGGAAGATGAAGAAGGAAGCATTTAACCTGATACAGTGACAACCCAAATATAATCAAAGTTCAATCAGCAAAGGAAAATGGGGAAATGGATATTGAATAAGTGACTAACAGTATCTAACACAGTAGGAATCCAACTCATTTTTCTTTATATAGTGAACTAGTTTCCAAGAAGAGAAAAAGCAATTACTAATTTTACATGACAGTCTTTAAATCACAACTCTCCCAGTTCGTGGGGTTGGAACAAAACAAATGCTAGCTATAGACACATGCCATTTGCAGAAGCACTTTTTATTGCAATGAATAATGCTAATAGTTTGAGTTCATTTCAGTCGCTGGGTGCTTCCTATCCTACTAGAGGTATTGTCTCAGGAGGTTCCTCAGTTTTGCATGCATGTAGATTCCTGACAAACCCTAACATAAATTTGGTGTACATGCTTCAACATGTGAAAATTATTCATGTGAAGAGTAGAGCAGAGGGAATGGCATTACACAAATTTGAGAAAGAGCTGAAATAGTAAAGAAAGAAATAAAATTCATATAAGTATAATAAGCCATGGATAGATTGGCTAGAGAGATAGGAAAGGGTCACATCATACCTAGGCTTGTAGGTCAATGGTAAGGATCAAAGATTTTATTCTAAGTATAATAAGAAGCTGTTGAGGTATTTAGTACATACAGAGGGCATGCTTGGTTTACACTTCATTAGTGCAGTCATCCATGGGAAAAACAATTTAGATGTGTTCAAATATCTTTGTAAAGTTGAATAAGTAATTTGTCCATTTAAATGTATTCAATTAATTACTTTGATAGGCATTTTTAGTACTTCACACATATAAGAAGGAAATGCAACTGTGTATATCATAGGATGCTTTCAGTAGATTTCTCTCTCCCAACTCCACAGACATGCAGAGTTCTTTGGCAAGTAAATGTCCCTTCCATAAGTTCTAGTTTCTTGTGTACTCTTCTGCTATTATTATGAGCTTCATTATCTGTGTGCTACCCACATAACTGGACCTATGATGTCTGCTAAATAAACTATTGGACATTTTGACTCCTGGAATTGATTAATTTAGATTAAAAAGATGTTTGGCTCCTTATATTAGTAATAAGGCGGAGGGGACAGGAGTGGATGGGAAGACAAGTCAGGAGTTAACTGCAGTAGTTCAGGCGAGAGATCATGAATGCTCAGGTTAGACCTGTGCTAATGGACATAAAGAGCTATAAATGGCTTGAGATACATTTTAGAGGTAAACTAGAATTATTGATGAATTCAGTTCAGGATTGCAAAGAGGGGAAAAATTAAGTATAACTTCCATACTTAAAAAGAATACTGGCAAAGGACTGGTTATATATTAGTAATACCTATTGTGTGAATGAGAAAAAGGGTATACAATAGCCACAACATGTACAGTGCCTTACAGTTTTAAAATATTTAAACTTCACACCTTATGATATTGGTAGGACAGAGTTTATTATTTTATTGTTTTACAGATGTGGAAACTCTTTCATAGGAGACCAGTCAGAAACAAAAATGTAATGTAGAAAAGGAAGTTAACATAGACCAAGAGGTCAAATTACTCTTACAAAAGGGGGGTTAGAAGGTGAGAAGGGTTGGATTGGCACAGTGGAAGAAAGCTAACACTGTTGGGGCATGAGAGAAGTATGGATAAAGCACAATGGATGAAGCACAACTTTGAGCAGTGTGGTTGTAGGTGATAAATTGGACCTCCTTTTCATGTGCTTTAAGAGATGTAAGGAAAATAATTATTTTTATGGGGGCAATAATTTGAATGTTGGGGTATTTCTGTTTCTATGTGATTTTAGGCAGAGACTAAATTCATTAAGAACTTTAATGTTCTTCAGCTAACATAACTATCTTGAGCATGGACATAAAATGTAATTTGAGCTAAAGCTGATTCTGGAAAGCAGAGCATGATTTGAAGGCAGTGAGAAATGGATTTGACCAGTTTTATGTTGGACTTTGTAAAAGACAAGGTTAGACAGGTTCATCATATATAAGTTATGAAAGGCATGGAAAAAGCTGTGAATTGAAATTTTTATTAGCCAGATTTGTTATAAGTTATCTCTCTCACTAAAAGAAATTTTAGAAAATATAGAACATTATTAAGATGATAAAAATTATTCATAGTTTATTACTAAAATCTATAAATATTTTAGGATATTTCTTTTAGCCTTGCATATGGGTGCATGTGTAAAAACTTCATAATATAATTAATATTTGAAATGACATTATGTATAACATTTTATAACCTATTTAAAGTACCATGTGAACACTTTTATATTAAATAACCTTCACATAATTTTTTATGGCAGCACTGTAGTTCATCAGTGTGTGCCATGAGTTACTTAAGCATTTCATTTGATTCTATTTTAGTTATTCTCTCATTCTCCTAATATATCGTATTATTTGCTATTTTTGCCAAAATATATTCAAAGTCATTAAATTCATATACTAAATCTGTAACTAATAAGTTTTCCAAAATTAGAATTACTGATCAAAAGTAATGAACACTTGCACTTGCGCTCACTTCAGCAGCACATATAATAAAATTGAAATGATACGCAGATTAGCATCACCCCTGAACAAGGATGACATGCAAATTTGTGAAAGGTTCTACATTTTGGTTGTTAACTAGATTTGTAGTTTTCATTTTACTGTATATGCAAATATGAAATCATTTTGTTGTATGCATGTAATTGATGTAATGTATATGTCAATTATACCTCAATTAAAAAAAGTAATGGACACTTATAGAACTCTTGGTAGACATTACAAAATTGTCTTCCAGGTTTAGCAAATGATTGGATTTCATATTACATCTCTTTCTCCCCAATACTTGGGATTAACTTTTAAAACACGAACAATCTCATAGCTTTAATTTGCATTTCTTTGGTTACTAGTGAGTTTTGTCAATTTCATGTGTTCATTGGCTATTTTTCTCTCACACATTAAATGTATGTGCTCAGTTTATTTTTCTGTTCTGTCTTCATCATTTAAGACAGCTTGGACCCAACACAGAGAGAACTAAACAAATATTTTTACAATTGACTGAAAATCCATATGGGCTTCCACCCAGGAACTAATAATGCATACAGTTTGTGGCTCCTCTTCTATTAATCTTCCTCAATTTAATTTTTCCTATGAAATGCAGTATTTAGAGAAAGTGTGACTTTTTCCTACTCCCTACAGTCCTAAGAGATGTTGTCTCAGTTGAAACTTTTCTGTCTTCATTTTCACTGTTCTTCATACTTCATTAGTAGGAACTCTTGGGTTGTGGAGGGCAATGCATGGACAGCATATTTATTGAACTCTAATTGCATGTCTAAATGAATGCACAAGCCATATAACTACAAATGAAAGTCTTAAAAATAATAATTTGCATAATTAGCTGACAGGAAGGCCTAAGCTATTATTTAAGTTCTTATATAACATAACATTGTCAAGTGTTAATTTATGCTCTGTTCTTTCCAGAATGATTGAGCTGTTTTGTAGTTTTATTTATGACTCATGCTTAGATCCATTTTGCAATGCTGATAATGTTGAGATAATGGGAATTTATAGTTAGCTCTGACAAGAGACCATAAAACAAATGACTGGATGTTTTCTCTATGGCTACAGGCTCAATTTGTAACACAAAGTACTTAATAATTGTTATTAATGAACCCGCTGTGGTTGGTATATAGACACAGCTGGAAATCACATCTGTTATCAGACAGCCTGGATTGAGTAAAGCACAAACACTACAGGGAACTAATAGCTACAAAAGGAAATGACATCACAGAGCCATAGGAAGTGCAGGTATATGTTAGCTGCACTGAGACATCAGAGATTTAGGTTAGATTTAGGGAGAAATGACAGAGAATTTGGCTTAAAATTTTTTTCTTTCATATTGATCCCAAATGTCTTCAATTGTGAGCTAGAATTTCATGGTCAATCCATATATTAAATATTAGTTAACCTTATAGCTTATTTTTTAGATGAAAAAATAAAAGCAGTCCATGGCCTTTCAAGGCTTATCTTCTACTCCTTTTGAAATACTGTGTTGTTCAATTCAAATTGGGTTATTTGCCTTTGTTTTCACAGACTTATACTTTTCTGCCTATGTGCTTTTTCTTCTGTTGTTTCCCGCATTTGAAGTCATTTCTCTCAAACTGCTCCAAAAGAGAAAACTGTCTCCCTCTCTTCCTCTTTCCCTCTCCCCCAACCCCTTTCTCTGTCTCTTTTTCTTCTCATTTGTCCCCATTTTCAAATTTCATTCTCCTCATTCACCCTGGCAAACATTCTAATATATTTCATATATATTGTTTGACTATATGAAGCCTTACAAAATATTTGTTCTATTTGCCTTTTTTGATTTATAGAAATCATGGAAATTATATATAGATGCCATTTTGCCTCTTTAACTTAGCATCGAAGTGCCGACCATGGTGCTCTGTGAAACATTTAGTCCATTCTTTTTAAATGTTTCATACAACTTCATGTGAATCCAACAAAACTGATCTATATCCACTTTCCCAATCAGCGATGGACACTCATATTGCTCTGAATCCCTATCATAGTAACCAAAGTGACGATGGGCATTTTTATGTTTTTCACTTGTAGATCTATGGGAGAATTGTTTGGGCTACTTATCTCAAGGTGTAATTGCTGGGTCATAAAGTGTGTGTAAACTTAATTTGACTAAATGCTGACAGCTCTTGAGAATGCTTCATCATTCTTCTCCCAACAGGTGTTTCTATATCCCCATGTTCTACGTGGGTAAGATGATATTTTATTTGTGTTTTTATTTGCTTCTGTGATTACTGCTGAGTTTGAATATCTCTTGATTTTCTTAGTAGTGCTTGGGATTTGCTCTATTTTAATTGTCTATCATTTTTGCAATTTTTCCCCCTCTTTCTACATTGTCAGTTTTAGATATTTTCTTATAGTTTGTCATTACTCTGTTAACTCTATTCATACTCTTCTCTATTAAATAAAAATAATTAATTTTGATGTAATTTTAGTCAAATTTTTGCCTGAGGATTTGTGCTTTTAAAGTACTTTAAAAATAATTCTTCTCTACCTCTAAATCACACATATACATTCTAACATTTTTTTTCTAGTTTTTATTTTATCTTTTATTAATCTATTTGGATTCTACCTTTATATGGTTTATTATTTAGGGATCCAATTTTATTTTCCTTCTAACATCATGTATGAAACAACCTATCCTTTCACCTTTGATTTATGGTGCTATATCATATATTAAATTCTCACCTATAAATGTTCTTTTTTCTGAGTTCATTGTTTTTTTTTTTCTCCCATTGAACTATTTGTTCCTCTTGTTCTTATATCAATATCCACTTATTACTATGTGTCCAAAACAGGCAGTCTACCATGGGCCCTGAGCATCCCTGAACATTCTTGCTGAGCGTCCCAAGCTTATTTGTTCCCTAAACTAAGCACTTTCTGTAGCTAGACACATAGGCAACCAAATAGGTCAACAACCATAACCATCTGGATGAGGCTATTTGGACCTCTGTCCTGCACCACTTTTATTGTTCCCATTGATAATGTGTAATTAGTATTGATGTTTTACATGCTTATGCTGTGAACCCTCATAGAATTCCAAGGGGATTGTCCCAACTGGAAATAATTACTTTTAGAGAGATGAGAGTAGGTACAACAGACCACCAACTAGGCTTCCCGTTCCTTCCAGTGTTGTACAACAGAAACAATAAAGAATTCTAAGGAAAGACTAGGAAATCACAGTCTTGGGGCTTGTAAACCTCAAGGACACTTTGTAACTATAGGAATTTGCTAATGATAACTATGCTGATTAGAATGAATATTGGTTAATGTTCTGTCAACACCTGAACATGTATTCTTTTGTTTTAGGGTGGAATATTCACTACTATAAATTATGTCCAGTTGGTTGAAAGTGCTATTCAAGTCTTTATGCTTACTAATTATCTTTCTATCTTGTCTATCAATTACTGTTTAAAAAGTGTTGAAATCTTCTATTATAACTGTGGATTTGTTCATTTCTCATTTTAGTTCTGTTTTTACTTTATATTTTTGAATATATTAGATGCATACAGATTTAACATTGTTATTTTTTATGAATTAACCAGTTTATCCTAGGGAAATATTCCTTTTTATCTATGGTAATAAAGCTCATTATGAGGACTACCTCATCTGATATTATCTTAGCCATTCCAGCTTGCTTTTAATTAATATTTATATAGTATAATTCTTTCTGTCTTCCACTTTTGACTTACCTATGTCTTTATATTTAAGACGAATTTCCTGAACATTACATTCAGCTAATTTTTTTTTTAAAAATTCAGTGTGAGAATCTCTGACTTTAAATTGAAGTATATGGATTAAAGGCAACAAATCATTTTTGTAAAGAGTCATATGGTAAATATTTTAGGCTTTTGGATCATATAATCTCTGTTGAAACACTCAGCTCTACTGTTATAGCATGAAAGCTGCATAGACAACACATAAATAAATGGGTATGGCTAAGTTTCAGTAAAATTTTATTTACCAAAAAAAAAAAAATCACAATGGGCTATATTTAGTTGATGGGCCATAACTTGTGACCGATGGTTTGCACCCTTTATATTTAATGTAAATATTGATATGGTCAAGTTTAAATCCTCCAACTTTTTGCTTGTTTTCTATTTGTCTCATGTTATTCATTCATTCCCTATCCTCCTTTCCCTTTTTTCACTTACTTTTAGATTAAGTATTTTAAAAACTTTATTTTACCTCCATTTTTTTAGCTTAAGTAAAATAAAACTGCAAGTTTTGTGTGTATGTGTGTTTTGTGATTGCTGTATGGTTTATAATATACATATTTACCTTAGAATAATATTATAACCCTTTATAGATTAAGATCCTTAAATATTTTCACTTCCCACCCAGTCATTTGTGTTATTTTTCATACATTTTACCTCTATTTATAAGATCTATAATGTATTGCCACTACTTTTTTCAGCTGTATTGAGGTAATACGTAAAAAGTTATAAGACATTTAAAGAGTCGAAGGTGATGATTTGATATACATTGTGGAAAGATTCCCACCACAGAGTTAATTAACACATCGACTACCTCAGATATTCACTTTCTTGTGGGGACAGGGAGTGAAAACACATAAGTTCTACTTTCTTAGCAAATTTCAATTATATAATACAGAATTAGCAACCACAGTAAACTTTTTATACAATAGCTCCTCAGAGCTTAGTTATCTTATAAATGAAAGTTTGTACCCCTTTACTATCCTGTTCCTTTTTCCTCCGCCCACTAGCTCCTGACAACCACCATTCTACTTTCTTTGTTAGCTCAACATTTTTTAAAGTATCCCACATGTAATTGATACCATGCAATATTTGTCTTTCTCTTCTTTATTTCACTAAGCATGCCCTCCAGGTTCACATATGTTGAAACAAATGGCAGGATTTCCTTTTTTTAAGGCTGAATAATATTTCAGGTTGAGTGTGTGTGTGTGTGTGTGTATGTGTGTGTATCACATTTTTAAAATTTATTTATCTGTCAGTAGACATTTAAGTAGTTTCCATACCTTGGCTACTGTGAATAATGCTACAATGAACATGAGGGCACAGATATTACTTTGATAATGATTTTGATTCCTTTGGATATGTATCCAGAAGAGGAATTCCTGGATCATGTGGTAATTCTTTTTAATTTCTTAAGGAAGTGCCATACTATTTCCACAGTGGCTGTACCAGCTTACATTCCTGCCAACAGTGTATAATGGGTTCACTATTATCCACATCCTCACTAGCATTTGTTATCTATTGTGTTTTTGATAATAGCCACCGTAACAGGTGTTAGGTGATATCTCATTGCAGTTTTGATTTGTGTGTCTCTGACGATTAGTAATGTTGAGCACCCTTCCTGTTGTAGTTGGTCATGTATGTCCTCTTTAAAAAAAAGGTCTCTTCAGGTGGTTTGCCAATTTAAAAGTGTTCTTTGTTTGTTTTGTGTTGGTATTGAGAGTTCCTTGTATACTTTGGCTATTAACCATATCAGATTTGTGTTTTGCAAATATTTTCTCCAGTTCCATAGGTTTTCTTTCCATTTTGTCATTGGTTGTCTTTGTTGTGGAGAATCTTTTTGGTTTTATGTTGTCCCACTTGTTTATTTTTGTTTTGTTTCTTTGCTTTTGGCATGAAAATTAAAAGTCATTGCAAAGAACAATGGCAGGAAGATTTTTTAAAGGCATTTTTCCCCCTGTGTTTTCTCCTAGGAGTTTTACAGTTTCAGGTTATATGTTCAAATCTTTAATTTATTTTGAGTGAATTTTGTTAGTAGTGTAAGATAGGAGTCCAGTTTTTTCTTTTACATATGGTTATCCAGTTTTCTCAGTGTTATTTATTGAAGAAACTACCTTTTCTCCTTTGTATATTCTTGGCTTCTTTGTCTAAATTAATTACCAAGTATGCATAGGTTTATGTCTGGGCTTTCTAATCTGTTTCATTGATCTATATGACTGGTTTTATGCCAATACCATACTGTTTTGATCACTATAGCTTTGTAATATAGTTTAAAATCAGGAAGTGTGATTCCTTTAATTTTGATTGTTCTTGAGATTGTTTGGCTGTTGGGGTATTTTGCAGTTCCACGAATATTTTAGGATTGTTTCTTTCTGTGAAAAAATTCCACTGAATCACTTAGGGTAGTATTGAGATTTAAACAATGCTAATTCACTTAATCCACGAACACAGAATATCTTTCCATTTATTTGTGTCTTCTTCAATTTCTTTCATTAATGTCTTATAGTTTTCAGTGCATAGATCTTTCACCTCCTTGGTTAAATTTATTTTTAAGTATTTTATTGCTTTTGATGCTATTGTAACTCAGATTATTTTTAATTTTTTTCTTTCAAATTGTTGTTAGTATATAAAAATGCATATTGATTTTGTATTTTGCAACTTTACTCAATTCGTTCATTAGTTCTAACAGTTTTTTGGTAGAGTCTATAGGATTTTCTGTACATAATAGCATGTCATGTACAAATGAAAACTAAAATAAATTTTTACTACTTTCTTTCTGATTAAGGTGACTTTTTATGTTGTTGTTTTTGCCTAATTGCTTTTGCTAGGACTTCCAGTACTATGTTTTGTTTGTTTGTTTGTTTTTTAATTTTAAGTGGTGAAAATGGACATCTTTGTCTTTTTCCTGATCCTAGAGGAAATGCTTTCAGTTTTTCATCATGAAGTACAATGTAAGTTGTGGTCATGTCACATATGACCTTTATTATTTTGAGATGTATTCCTTTTACAGCAATCTTTAAGAGTTTTTATCATGAGAAAATGTTGACTTTGTCAAATTATTTTTCTGCATTTGTTGAGATAATGATTTTATATTTCATTCTATTAATGTGATATGTCACACTTATTAATTTGTATGTATTGAATCATCATGGCATCCTAGGAATAAACTTTAGTTGATCATGGTATCTGATCTTTTTAACATACTATTGAATTTAGTTTGCACATATTTTGTTGAGGATTTTTACATCAGTGTTCATCAGGGATATTGGCCTGCAATTCTTTTTTTTTTGTGTGTGTGTGTAGTGTCCTTGTTTGATTTTGGCATCAGGGTAAACTGGGCCTTGAAAATTAGTATAGAAGTATTTCCTTCTCATCTATTTTTAAGAAGATTTTGAGAGAATTGGTATTAATTTTTTAAGTGTTTGGGAGAATTCACCATTTGGTCCTCAACTTTTCTTTGGAATATTTTTTTTTAAATGACTGATTCAGTTTTCTTACTAGTAATTGGGATGAGGAGAATGTTGGAATAAGCCCACTTTTTGCAATCTCTGAGCTGAGCTAGAGAATGTACAAATAAGGTTGAAAATACTTTTAACAAATACTTCTGGCACACAGAGATACAGAGCTAATACAGAGTTGATGAGGAGATTTAATATCTCTGCGTCCTTAGTAGCACATACCCCATGACTTAGGAAATAAAGGAACTGCTATGATTTTGGATAATTTAAAAGCTAGTTATTTAAAACATAATTCTTATATCATCAAGAGGGTGCTATTGAATTTGGAAAAGGCACATTTATTTAGAAGTAAATGTGAGTATATTTAAAATATAATAGCTATCTCTATGAATTGTTTCAAAAAATGGAAATATATTCAAAAGGCCATAGTGGGGCTTTTACAAGAAAATGTGGGGATGTTTTAGGTTTTAATAATGGAGTAAGGGACTTGCAGCTTGATAATGGTGGACCAGCGGCAATGATGCCCAGCAGGCAGTATGGCAGGTTGATAACTGGAACCATGAGAGGATGAAACAGATGTGGTAGACCAAGGGTACCAAGTCTAGATGGTGTCTTTGTCTCAGGTCTGAACAAATCTGGATTCTAAATTTGGGAAGTAATTCTGAGAAGTCATCTAGCCCAGATCATATCAAGTACAAAAATATGTTTTAAAATATATCATCGATTTTTGTTTGAACATTCCCATCGATGCAGACTTTGCTACCAAAAACACAACCCATTTTCTTTTTGGAAAGCACTAGTTAATTCAGTTTTTCCTTGATTAATTCTAAAACTTGCCTCTTGTAAATTCACTGTGATTTCAGTTCCGTTCTGTCTACAAATCAGAAATGTGCTTTACACTCTTGGAACAATAATTCCTCTGTTGTAGGGTAGAAGGGTAGAAGGAGGGCACTGGATCCTATGCAGCCCAGCCTATCACCATGCCAAACCTCAGTCATGACCACTAGAACTGTTTCTAAATATTGCCAAATGTTTCTAGGGGGAATTGCTCCTCATTGAGAACCACTGTCCCACACTCTCAGTTTGTCAGCTTCTTTTCTTTCAAGTGTTTTTGTCCTTTACAGCAAAATGTTTTGGTATTATTTTTATTTATTTTCCTCATTTCCTCTCCCACAAGCCTTTTTTCATAATGCAGATAGCCTCCCTCTCATCCAGTCTGTAAATAGTATATACATAGTATTGATTCCATTGTAAGATATCCAACTGGGTTTATCATTTTAACTTCACACTTTTATCCAGCTGCTTCTCATCTCAATTTGAAAATCATTATAAAACAAACTTTAAGTTATTCTCCTCTCTAAATCTACTCTTTCTGTAGTCTTTATTTCAGTTAAAAGCTTTGATACTAGCTTTCTATTTGTTAGTACTTCATATCTCAGAGTCTCCTCTATTTCATTTTTTCCCCCTTGCACTTCTTTCCTATTTTTTAGGAAAAAAAGATTGAGTTTACCTTAAAGTCACATCTGAAATCTGGACCATTTTTATACACCTTCACCACTACCACCTGGGTCAAAGCCATCATTATCACTCCCCTTCAGATTATTATAGTCTTCCAACTAGTATTCCTGTGTCTCCCCTTTCTCTGCCACTTCTCTTTACTATCTACTCTCAACGCAGCCACCACATTGATCCACATAAAACTATAAAGTTCAATTATGTAACTTCTCAGCTCAAAAACCCACAGTAGCTTCTTAGGTTATTCAAAGTAAAACACAAAGCCTTACAATGGCACAGAAGACTACATTTCTTACTACTATCCCCTGCACTACTTTTTTGACGGCTTATTCAGTGGTTCTGAAACATAATGGCATTTTTCTGCATTGAAGCTTTTGTATTCCCCTTTTCTTTGGCTAATAATGGTCTTCTATAAATGTTCACATGGCTCATTCTCAAAATTCCTTCCAACCTTTGAATTAAAATCTCTTTATTGAAGCTTATTTAAAATTGCAATTCATGTCATCTCCAGCTCTCTCTATTTTCACTCATTCTTTAAATTTTCTCCTTAACTTCTAATATGCTATGTAATAGACTTATTTGTTTGGCTTATTTTCTGTCTTCCTTCACTGGGCTAATAAATATTTGCCCATTTTCTTGAATGCTAAATGGCTAGTACCTAGGAAAGTAGTACTCATAAATATATATTTGTGGGTGGTTGACTAGAATCACATAGAATATTTTTCTCTTATTGATTATTAATATAGAAGAAATTATGAGCTGAGTCTTCAGATTTCAGCTGGTACATTTAAACTTGATTTGTTACCTGTCTCAGCTGCAGGGAGACTAAGTTATTTTAAATCTGTACTAAGCTTAACTTTTGAACCAACCCTCTGACACTAATCAAAATCTTAAATTGTATATGATCTCTATTCCTGGATTTCTTTATGTTTTACAAGTGAGTTCTGGACCAAAGTGTCTCTGAGTGTTGCTTTACAATGAATAAATGAAGAAAAACATTGTACGGTATCATTATTGGGGTGAGTAAAAGTGTAGGCATCTGACTTAATTTTTTTTAATGTGCAGAAAAATATTAAAAATTCTAATTATACTAATTATTATAATAAATTTCATAAATTCATAAAATATAAGAAAAACTAAAGGTAATACTGAAATATTAATCATTAATATTTTGGTGACTATTCTTACATGCATTTTCTTTTGGTATATATAATATACATTATCTTAAATAAATGGGATCATCTTAATGTCTTTATTTTAGATACATTTTTTTAATGCTCTTCTTTTCTCCTCTACATTCTCTATCTTCCTCCACCCTGCTTATACTCCCTGAGAATAAGAACATGAGATGTACCTGTATATGTAGACTTCTCCATATTTATATAGTCATTTACAATTATAATAATATGCTCCATTTTGGTTTTCTTTGTGTTTATACTTCTTAGACTTTTTTGGTCATCTTGGATTTGTAAATTATTATTTTTTTAAATTATACATAGACTATTTCTAACCATTATTTTTTAAAATATGATTTTATTCCTTCATTGCCTCTACTTTTGGTCTGTCTCCAATTATTCAAATATTAAACCAAAAAATATTTTCCCATGGGTAGCTAAGGCATTTTATTCTTAAATTTACTTTTCCCTAGTTCTTTACTTTAAAACATTTATATATTTCTGTTCTCAAGTTCATCGATACTTTCTTTTGCAGTTTTTAGCATTGATAATTCAGTGTTTTGTTTTAATTGTTTTATCAGATATTGTTTTTATTGTTTTTCAGTTCTAGAATTTCCATTTGTTTTTTTTTTCATGGTTTCTATTTTGCTGAACATTTCCCTATCATTTCATTTATTATGTCCATCTTTTTTTAAAAAATTCTAAAACAATAGCAGTTTTAAAGTTCTTGTTATTTACTTTCAACACTGGGTCATCTTGGTGTCTATTTCTATTTACTGCTTTTTCTCATAATATTGGGTCATAGCTTCTGTTATTTTCTCATATCTGATAAACCTTTCATAATATTTTGGTTGATGTGAACATCATGTTGTAGAGTCTCCGGATTCTTTAAAATTTCTTTGAACAAAGAGTGATTATTGTTGGTCTAGTACTCAGTTAACTGGTTAACTGTCTTGCAATTTTGAAGGCTTGACTTATACTTTGTTAGGGTAGTTTTGTTTTGTATTTGCTCTCAGTCCTATGGTGATGTAGCCTTTACTCCTAAATGTGATAGATTTGAGGATTTCAATAGAAGCCCAGAATGTTTCTAAGTACTTTCAATTTTGTGTGATTCAAACTTCAAATTCTATTTTTACTGCAGTGGGCAGCAGCTGAATTGTCTCCTCAGTTTTGCCTTCCAGCTGTTGCTTTCTGCTGGATTCATTGAAGCTTCATCCATGCATGTGTAATTCATGGGTCAGCCAAGGATCTGAGAGAGTTTAAACACAGATTTTTGGAGCTCATTTCTCTTTGGTTCTCTCGATTTCTGGATTTTCCTTTTAATTTCTAGTTAACCTGGAAGTCTTAAACTTTGTTCCCTAATTTTTCAAGTTAAGAAAACGGTGGTTTTCTGCTTGAATTGTAGATGTCACATACTATGTGGGCTTAGTATCCTTAAATAAAAAGCCATATGTGATCGTTAGTTTTATGTGTCAACTTGCCTAGGCTCTAGTACTCATTTTTTCCAATCAAACAATAACCTAAGTGTTATGACGTAAATATTTTGTAGATGTGGTTAAGATCTGCTTAAAGTTGACTTAAAGTAAAGGAGATGATTCTTTATAATATGGGTGGAACTCATTTAATCAGTTGAAAATACTTAAGAACAAACCTGAGATTTCCCCAAGGAAAATAAAATTCTTTCTCAAGACAATAGCACTAGTTCCTGTGTGAGAGTTCCTAGTCTTCCAGCCTGCCCTACAGATTTCAGATTTGCCAGTCCCCCAAATGGTGTGAGTCAATAAAAATTCATGTGTCTCTGTGTGTATATATAATATATAACATAATATAAATATTGGTTGAAGAAGATATAAAAAATATTAATAGTCCTATAAACCTATAACAATTTTAAAAAAGTTGAACAGTAGTTTTTTCCATAATAAAATATATATACATGCTAATGTATATATATATCCACACACATATTTGTATTATGTATTTATACAAGGATATATAAATATCCATCTATAAATATGCCCCCTACAGTAAAAACAGAATTTGAAGTTTGAATCACACTAAATTAGAACTACTTAGAAACATACTGAGCTTTCATGAAATCTCAGAAGTGTTTTATATATATAGATATATATATATATCTCCTGTGAATTATATTTCATTGGAGAACCCTGACTGATATACCATATAAACTTGAATCTCAGTGTACTTTCTTTCTTTCAAAAATTAAATCCTCTCAATTTGTGCCTCGTTTCTCCAGTCAATTTTTATGACTTTAAATAGTTTTTATACATTTTTTTCCCAGAGTATATTATTGTTAGCTGTATGATGGTAACCTGATATATTACCCTGTCATCTGACAATTTAAAATTTTTTAAATAATGCTGGAATAATGTTGCATTCCTAAAATAAATATAATGACTCCAATACTGTAATATTTTTTGATTTGGTTCACTAATATTTACCTCAGGATTTTTATATCAAGATTTGTAACTAGAAGTTACTATAATTTTTCGTTCTTATGCCAACTTTGTCTGATTTAGAATAAAGAATATGCCAATTGCCATAAATAAGTTTGGTGTGTTTTTTCTCTATAATAATATTGAAATGTTTGTCTATAATTGTCCTATTTTTCTTTTTATTGAATTTTAGATAGAACTTTACTGTAAATGTATCTGGACCTGGTGTTTTTATTTTGAAAAATTAACTACTCTTCAGTTAAAAAATGGTGTATGTTTATAGGATGATCGAGACTTTTTATTTCTTCTTCAATCAATGTTAGTAATCTATATCTTTTCTCAGAATGGTTGTCTTTTCTTTATACCTTATAATTTAGTGGCATGAAGTTTTTTTTGTAATACTCATCTATAATTATTTTAATATCTGCTATATCTCCAATTATATATAGCTAGAGGTGCTTAATATTTTGTACATTTTATTTCATATTATTGGTGGTGGTAGTGGTGGTTTTGGTGTTCTCTCTTTTCATCTTGTTATAAGTTGTTCTCTTCCTAGGTACCTTTTTTGGCTTTGCTTATCTTCATTATCTTATTTTCAAATTTTGATTAAATTAAGATATAATTGATATATAACATTGTGTAAGTTGAAGGTGTACAAAGTGTTGTAGTGCATTTATATATTGTAGTATGATTACTACAGTAGTATGAACTAACACCTTTATCTTGTCATATATTTATCATTTCTTTACTGTGTTGAAAACAGTTATGATTTAGTTTCTTATTAACTTTGGATTTTATAATAGTGTTGTTAAGTATAATTACTATACTGTTAATTAGATCACCAGAACTTATTCATCTACTAGGTATAAGTTTGTACCCATAAACAAAATCTCCCCAATTCTGCACCCTCCAGACCCTGGTAAACACCATTCTACTCTCAGTTTTTACAAGTTTAAGTTTTTTAGATTTTACATATACTTGACATTATACAGTATTTGCCTTTCTCTGTCTGACTTATCTCATTTAGCATAATGTCTTCAAGTTCCATCCATGTTGTCACAAATGCCTGAATAATATTCCATTGTGTATGTGTGTGTATGTGTGTATATATACACATATGTGTTTGTGTGTGTGTGTATTATATGCACTTTTCATTGACAGACACAGGTTTTTCCATATCTTGGCTATTGTTAATAATGCTGCAATAAACATGGGAGAGCAGCTATCCCCTTGGATACTAGTTTCAATTCTTTAACACATAAACCCAGGAGTGGGATTGCTAGGTCATACAGTAGTTCAATTTTTAGGTTTTTGAGGAAATGCTATACTGATTTTCATAATGGCTGTACCAGTTCTTTATTATCTTTTGTTTTCTATTTCACTAATGGTTGTTTTTAAGTTATTATGCCCTTACTTCAACTTGATTCATATTTATTTTGATTTTCTTTTTGAAACTACTTAGTGTTCACTTAATTTTTTAGCCTTCATTCTTTTCTAATATAAAGATTTAATGTAAGAAATTTATTCTACATATCACTTTAGCTCTATCCCACAAGTTTTGATATGCACTATTTTTGTTACCTTTCAGTCTTAAGTAATTTTATATTTCCATTAGAATCTCCTCTGACCTTTTAGTTAGCTAGAAATGTTTTATTTTGTAATTAAAAAATTGCTTAAAAATTAGTTTTTATTCATTGATTTCTGTTAAATAACTTTAGTCAAAGAATATATTTTGTATGTTACAAATTCTTTTACATTTTCTGAGATGTGCTTTAGTGCCTAGTGTGTTTTAAATTTTTATAAATTCTCTCGTGAATTTAAATAAAATTTGCTTCTTCAAGTTACTGTTGGATTTTAGAGGGCAGCCAGCAATAATACACCACAAGAGTTCTGATAGCCATCCAAAAGTAAAACAAAAGGTAACAGATGGAGCCTAAACTAATACTTTTATTACTCATCAAGCTTATGTTAGAGAATATAGCGTATTTCCATGGGAAAGTAAGTATTTTAACATTGAATCTCATATTTAGGTAGAATTATCCATCTAGTCAAAGGAAGTGCTGGCTCACATGGCCCTCTCTGATAATAGGCGTTGGCTATTTTGGTCAAATTATGGCATAGAGTAAGAAAGTGGACTATGTAGTTCCTGTTGTAAGCTTTGTTTTAAGAGAATAAGAAGAGGAAGAGTCTAGTATCTCTATGCCATATTTTTTCTTCTTCACCGAACAATCAGATTAATCTTTTGAAGAAGAGTGTGTTTGGACCGAGGAGAAGTCAAAAGTGTTACTATAATGGAATACCCACCAAATATCAGGAATCTTCTCCTCTTAACATTATTCTCTATATCATCATGTCAAACTTGTTCATTGACTTACTCAAGTCTTTTAAATCTTTATTTCATGACAGCTTAGCTAAATATGTAAAAGCTTTACATATATTAGCTAATATATTCAAGTTTTGTGTGTATAGTACATCATATTGCTAAAAAGCTTACTTTTTATTTTATAGAGTTTTGTGTTTTTCTTTATTACATTTCTCTTTTATTCTGAAATAGATTTGTTGTATTTTCTTAATTTAAAAGGACTACTAAGTTCCCTTCATTTTCAGTTTTATTAAATAAAAAATTATTGAATGTAATACCTTTTCTTCTGAGTATGGTTTTTACCTTGCCTCATATTTTGGTATTTTCGTTCTACTTTTCTTTGGTTTTAAGCATTTTTAAAAGAGGAAATAAGGTTAAAATAAACACCAAGAGTGGTCTCTTATAAACAGCTGTTTAAGTGACCATAAGTAGTTGGAGAGTTATTTGGAAATGGAAACCTCATTCTATTAATGATGGTGAGGGGAATTTTCAGTGCAGTGCAGGCTGGTTGTAACAATATGAGCCACTGACTTTTGTTTTATTTTGTTTCTACTTCCAGTTGACTTTATTACATTCTTCTGGATCCCTTCTTAAGTAAATTCTTATATTTCATTTCCTGTATAATAACATAAATCTGTCTGCCCCTCATAACTCCACCCCTATCCCACCTCATTCTCTAAGCACAGTACTACCAAAGAAGACACTGCTCACATGGTAAAAAAAGTTTGGTATTAACTCTCTTTTCTATTATTCTGTCACTAGGAATAATTTGCCCATTCAGCAAGAAAGAGGAAAAAAAGGTGGCTCTATCTTTTTTTTGATTCTCGGAAAAAAGTATTATCAGTTGGAGGAGGATGTAGAGGTGAAGAGACAATAAGAAATCTTGGAATAAATTAATTCTTCATTCCTAGTCACTTCTCATGACTTGTAACAATATGTGACCCTTGAGTAAATGGTAACTATAGTTTCAGTGAATCAATGATGACATTTTTGTTCTCTTGGTCTTCCAGATTATGCTATACATTTTATTTTTAAAAATTTCTTATTATTTAATGCGGATCTTAAGGGTGCAGAAAACTGGTACCTCATAAACACCCAATGAATACTGAGTAATTGATTTTAATTGACTTGCGATGCCTGCAACTTTACACAATTCCATTATTGTTAGAGCAAGTTTTAAAAACATTTAAAAATAACAGCACTTTTTTTCTGATTATTTCCTTTATGTAGAACTAAAGGCCCAAGGCATCCTATATATATATATATGTGTGTGTGTGTGTGTGTGTGTGTGTGTGTGTGTGTGTGTGTGTGTGTGTATATATATATATATATATATATATATATATATATATATATATACACATACATAAACATAAGAAGACTCTGAAAGGTGGAGAAAGAATGCTGATTTGTTAGGGCCTTGAGGAAGGACATAGTTGTAAATTCCCTGGATTTTCTTTTTGCCTCCTATATCTCAGACTTGGTGAAGAAACCAGCAACACAGAAATGCCAACAGGCACAGAGAATGAAACAAGCCCCTACATAAGCCCCTACATGATCTTTTTCTAGCTAAAAGATCAGGATAGGGAAGCCTAGAAAGATCTCAAACTTTTAGATAATAACTCTTTCACTGCAGCCAAATATCACAGAAGAAACTGTGGCCCACTCCCATCTCTATCAGACAAGGCCAAGTGAGGAGCCTAACCCCCTACTATTGCAAAGCTCAATCACGTAAACACTAATCAAAGAAAAACAGGAGTGGATATATTAATATCAGATACAGTGGACATTACAGCACAAAAAAATTATCAGAGACAAAGAAGGATGTTATATAATGATAAGAGTCAATACTAAATATATATGTACCAGGAAATAGAGCTGTAAAATATGTGAAACAAATACTGTTACAACTAAAAGGAGAAATATATAAATCTACAGTTATAGTTGGAGACTTTAACCCATCTTTCAATTAATAGAACAACTAGACAGAAAATGAATAAAGATATAGAAGAACTCAAATCTACCATCAACAAACAGGATCAAATTAACATTTATAAAACACTACACAAAAATAGCAGATACATTTTTTAAGTGTTCATGGAACATCACAAAGACACAATATCTTGGGCCATAAAACAAACTTAAAAATGTCAAAATTGTACAGAGTGTGTTCTATGACTACAAGGTAACAAAACTAGAAATAAAAAACAGAAAGATAACAGAAAAAATTTCGAACAATTAGAAATTCAATAGTATATGTTCAACTAATTTATAGGTCAACAAGTAGCCTCAAGAGAAATCAAAACAGACATTGAAGTAAGTGAATATGAAAATACAACATATCAAAATTTGTGGAACACAACTAACGTATTGCTGAGAGGGGAATTTATGACACTAACTTAATACAGTAGAAAAGAATAAAAGTATTAAATCAGTACTATCAGCTCCTACCCCTAAGAACATAGAAAGAGAAAATAAACACAAAACAAGTGGAAAAAAGTAATAAAGGTAAGAGGAGATAAATAGGAAATTGAAACAGAAACAGAGAACACCAATGAAACCAAGAGCTGTTTCTTTGAAAAGATTAAAAAAATTGCCAAACCTCCAGTGACACTGACAAAGAGAGAAGACAAATAATCAATATCAGGAAAAAAAACAGGGATATTATTACAGGCCCTGCAGAAATCAAGAGAGAAATAAAGGAATGATACAAACAACTTTGTACACATAAATGAAAAAACTTCATTGAGATGGACCATTTTCTAGAAAACCAAACTCCCTCAATTTACCCAATATGAAATAAATAATTTGAGTAGCTTTATAATTGTTAGGGAAATTGAACTCATAATTTTAAAACTGTTCCCTCCCCAAAGAAATCTCCAGGCCCAGATTCTTTTACCGGATAATTCCACTTAACATTTAAAGAAAAATGACCATAAATCTACTTAATAAAAGGGGAGGAAAAAATTATCGATTCATTTTATGAATTTGAATTTGTTGTTACTCTGATACAAAGCCAGACAAATACAGTACATACAGACTAATGTCTATCACAAATATTGATATAAAAATTCTTAGTAAAATATTCACAAATAAAATTTGGCAATATATAAAAAGAATTATATACCATAACCAAATGGGGTTTATTCTGGAAATGCAATCTGCTTCAATATTTGTAATTAATCTACATAATCCATTATATTAGCAAGTTAAAAAGTTAATAATGATATTACTACAGATAAACATTTGTAAAAATTCAATGTCCTTTCATAATAAAAATTATTATAAAAATATAGAGGGGGACTTAATTTGATAAAGAGCTTTTACAAAATAATTCTACAGCTAACACTACACATAAAAGACTGAAAGTTTTCTCCCAAAGATTAGGAACAAGGCAAAAATGTCTTCTCTCATTACTCTAGGCCAACATTGTGTTAGACATTCTGGTCAGTGAAATAAGGCAAGAAAGAGAAATAAAAGGTATATAGATCACAAAAGAATAAATAGAACAGTTCCTACTTACAGATTATATAATTGTCCATATAGAAAACACCAAGGAAAGTTGAAAAAAAAAAACTCCCAATAGTATAAAAATCAATTGTCATTTTGAGAGTCTAATAATATACTAGAATTAGTAATAAAATATTATTTACAATTGCTCAAAAAATAAAATATTTATGTGTAAACTTATGTGTAAATTATGTCTGGGACTTGAATGTAGAAACTATACAAGACCGAATAAAAAAAAAATCAAAGAAGATACAAACAAATAGAGAGATGTACCATGTTCATTGATTAGACTCAGCATAAAAAAGATGTCAATTCTCCTCAAATTTATATACAGGGTTAATTCAATTTCTATAAAAATTATAGCAAGCATTTTTGTAGATATATACATTAGTATTTTAAAGTTGATATAAAAGGCAAAAAAAATATTATAGCTAAAAACAATTTTGAAAAGGAAGAAAAAATGGTTAAAGGTAAATACATAGGCAAATATAAAAGCCAGTATTATAATTTTGGTTTGAAACTCCACTTTTTTATTTTTACAAGATTTAAAAGACAAATGCATAAAAATAATTATCTATGTTATTGGGTAAACAATGTGTAAAGATATAATTTGTGACAGCAAAAACATAAAGGGATAAATAGGGCTTTATAAGAATAGAATTTTAAATGCTAGAGAAGTTGATATCAATTCAAAATAGATAGTTGTAACCATAGAAAATTATTTCTAAACCTGATGATAACTACAAAATAATCTAAAAAAGATATACAAAATATACACTCTATACAAAAATTAGCTCAAAATGGACCAAAGATAGAAACAAAAAAGCTAAAACTATTAAACTCTTATAATAAAACAGGAAACTTTTATGACATTGGGTTTGGTGAAGATTTCTTGAATGTGACACCAAAGGCATGGGCAACAGAAGGCAAAAATTGATAACTTTGAGATAATCAAAATTTAAAACTTTTGCATATCAAATGACACTGTTAAGAGTATGAAAAGGCAACACACAAGATGGGAGAAAATATTTGTAAATTATATACATATGCATATATTTATATGATAAGGGATTAATAAATCAAAATATACAAAGAACTCCTACAACTCAACAACAAAATTAAGGAACCCAATTAAAAAATGGGCAAATGTTATGAATAGACATTCCTCTAAAGAAGATATGCAAATTCCAATGAGCACAGAAATAATGCTCAACATCAGTAGTCATTAGGGAAAAGACAATCAAAACCACAATGAGATACTACTTCACATTATTAGGTTGGCTATTGTCAAAACAAAACAAAAACAAAACACACAAAGACAATATTGGGGAATAATGTTGGGATAGTGGAGAAATTTTAACCCTTGTACATTACTGGTGGGAAAATAAAGTGGTGTAGTCACTGAGAGAAATAATGTGTAATTTCTTAAATAATTAAATACATTTTACCATATAATTCAGCAATTCCTCTTCTAGGTACATACTCCAAAGAGCTGAAAGCAAGTACTCAAACAAATATTTATAAATCAATGTTAATAGTATTATAAACAATAGCCAAGGAAGTAGAAACAATTCAAATGTCCATTAATATATGAATGGATAAACAAAGTGTGTTGTATTCACACAATGAATATATATATGCATATCATGGAATATTATTTAACCTTAAAAATGAACAAAATACTGACAGATGCTATGACATGAAAGAACCTTGAAAACATAATGCTAAGTGGAATAAGCCAGACGTAAAATGGCAAATATTATATGATTCCACTTATATGAGGTATCTAGAGTAGTCAAATTCATAGAGACAGAAAATAGAATAGTGATTACCAGATGCTGTGGGGAGAGAAGAATGGAAGTTATCTTTTGATGGGTACAGAGTTAATGAAAAAGTTCTGGAATTGGAAAGTGTGGTTTCACACATTGTGAATGTACTTAATGCCACTGATTTGGACAATTAAAAATGAATAAATAGTAAATTTTATGTTATGTACATTTTTCCCAATTAAAAAAATGGAAAAATAACTCATTTGTGTAGTTCTTTAAATGCTTCTGCTCCCATTTTCTTTGATTCTCTGGGTTATTCTCCCCTGCTATGCTCTTCCAGATCATCCTAGAATAAACCTCTCATAGCACTGATCACAGGAACTATAATGTTTTAAATTGTCTTCCTCATAAACTGCTAGTTCTTTGTCTTGTTTACTGTTGTGTCCCAGGACCTATTATTGTACTTGACAAACAGTAGGTATTCAACTATTTCTGAATGCATTAGCAAGCCTCATAGATATGTAAGATGGTAGTTAAAAATCTCAAGTCTTCTGACCAAATCTAGTTCTCTTTATTGGGACAACTCAATATTTTCTAATCTCTCTACTTCTGGAACTTCTAACCTTTAAGCTATATATACATATAGGTATGAAATGGTAGTTTAGTCTTTCCCTGAAATAGCTTTTGCAATGAGCACACTTCTCTAAATTTTAATGACGAATTGCACTACAACTTTTGAAGGTTACTTTTTGAAGAAACCTTTCCCACATCACCTATAAGATTACATATAAAAACATTAAGGCCAAATTTCCCAGGCAAAAATGGAATTGACAAACCTGTAGCAATACTCTCTCTGAATAAAAAAGAGATTTCAGCACCAAGTATCTCCTTTTCTTTTTTTCTGATAAGTTTCCTCTTTCTCCTCACATCTTCCAGCAATCCAAAGAAATTCCAAAAGAATGTACTCAAAACCTAGGTCAGCTCAATACTAAAAACATGGGGGTATTTCCAAATGCATTATTTGTAATTATTTGGCTATTTTGACATCGGGGGAGGATGCTGTAAAAGGAAAACAGCCAAGAAACACAAGAATTCTGCGCGGGTACCAGGAAGGGAAGGGAGGAAGTCTTGAGAGGTGCATATGAGCACAGAATGTGATGGGCAAGCACTTTACCATTGCTGCACAACCACCTCTTTGCTATGGCAGGCCTGCTCCCAGCAGAGGGTGCTCTCAGTCTGTGTGAAGTCTCCTAGATTCCTCTAGCATCCTTTGATCACTGCAGTTTTGTATTGTGGCCATTACTTTTAAGATCCAGCTTTGGTGGCTATAACCTTAGGAAAACCTCAAGATCTGAGGTTTGGGCTATGGTTCAAGGTTTATTGGGAAATACTATATTCACTTTCTCAGGAAGGAAAGAGGTTTTTCTTGTTGACACCAAAGACCTGGGGACCAGGGCTGAAACTAAAATTAACAAAAAAGCTTTCAAGGCAAACAGCTCCATCTATTCTTTCAGGCCCAGCTTCCTCTTTTCTTTGAACATTTGGCTTTGAAACCAGATCTATTTTCTGAAGGTTGTAAAGAAATGTGGGAGCATACGAGTCCTGTTTAAGTGCGGCTTGTCTTGGGGAAGTGTGCTTCCCAGACTAAATGGACTGAGCATGTGAGGAGATGACAGCTGAGAAAGATATACTTTCATTCGACAGAAAGCTAAGGGACATCTTTGTAACTCCTGCAAAAAACCTGGGAAATGCTGGGCAGTCATGAAAGGTAAAGCCTTGAGATTCTTGCCAAGGGGATGGGCTTACGTGCTCCGGGCTATAACAACTTTGTAGGCAATGCAGAGAGTGTCAGGTGGGCTTACTCACAA
The DNA here is from genome assembly GCA_030015415.1 of Cynopterus sphinx. Classification (NCBI taxonomy): domain Eukaryota; kingdom Metazoa; phylum Chordata; class Mammalia; order Chiroptera; family Pteropodidae; genus Cynopterus; species Cynopterus sphinx. The sequence goes on along the minus strand of CM057390.1, from coordinate 32,655,513 downwards.
GGTTTTACACTTTGTTTCTTGAAGGCACTACTTAGCCACCACTCTCCACTTTGGCAGCTATATTTACCTCCAGAGAGTTTGGAAGACATTTTCATACTTTGATAGTATTCAGTTATCCATGTGAGTGCAGAGGGTGAGGTTGTGGATAGAATATCTGTGATCACCTATCATAGAAAGATGCTGGGGATATTAAATCACTAATTTCTTTGCTTTAAAAGGTCGTTTCTTATATTAATGGGAATTAGGCCTTATGGCTAAAACCTGGGAGTAAGAGGAGAAAAGTAACACTGAGCAGCTGCAATATGCCAGGTGTTTTCCTCCTTCAACACTTATAGCCTTGTTACATTAAGACTATTTTCTCCTCTTTTACTATGTGGTAAATGTAAGAAAGTTTAAGGTACCTGTCTGAGGTCACAGAGTTACAGCCAGGATTCCATCCAGGTCTGCCTGCCTACAAATTCCTGGTTCTTTCACACTGGACTGCTCAGGGCTGAAAGAGGTCAAATCTACGAGTGTAACTTGGTTGCCTTCCCAGAGAAGATGCAAATCGTCCATGGGAAATTAAAGGAAATAGTTATAAGGAAAAGTGGCCTATGGAAGTGGGTGAATTAGCATTATAGCTTCTAAGTATCAAGGATGCAGCCTGAACTGGTCCCCCAAACTGCTTTCCTTGTGAGAAGATACAGGGCAGGCCAATATGGCCTGAGAGCCATGTTAAACTGAAAGCCATGCTGTCAGGCTCCTGGGTCCAATCCATAAAGTCTCTGTACCCCATGCAGAAGACTCTGAGGCTTTTGGGAAGAAGACATTTCCATAATGAGGTGATTTGCAGCTTTATTAAAGCCTCTAGGAAGGAGTGCATCTTGTGAAAAATCAAATCATTGAGTCTAGAGAGTTTAATGTGTGGTGCTCAAATGTGTTCTACTGACCAGCTTTCCCAATATAGATCCTGAGGACTTTGATGATGATGATGATGATGATGGTCATGAAGATAGAGTGGTTGCCTAAATGGTGTGCACATGCTTTGGATTTGATTTGGATTTGGTCCACATGAAATCAAGGTGACCTCCTAGAAAGGAATGAAGTGGGAACTGCAGAAAGCTAGACAGGTAACATGGTGGAGAGAGAACCTAGGAAGTGGGAGAACTATAGGTAGTAAATGAAAGCAGTTTGATTCCAGATATCTGGGAGTTACTCATTATTCAGAAAGGCTCTAAATGATAGCTCTGCGGGCCAAAACTCCTCAGTCATGGCATGGGGGTGCTTACTAAATCCCTGCCCTTTCGTATAGGAAGATGATTAAAGTCTTCCCTCAGTTTAAGCCCCAGAATGACCTGGGGCTGGAGTTCTCAAAAGCCTTATCTTTGCCCAGCTTATCCTCTCTTGGAAAGTTTTTCCTCTGTCTTTCATAGCTAATGGAGTCCCAATAATTTTTTCTGGTCTAGCTGTTATTCTTCTTTTTATTTTTGCTCCTCATTGTCAAACATTGGCACCAAAAATCTGTTAATAATTTAAAGCTGAGTTTATTGCTTATCATGGTAAGATAAAACACTATGTTGACAGAGTTCTTGTAAAGTCTTGGTGGGGTGGTTGGGCAAAGCCAGAATATTTATGAGGTTTTGAAGTCTTCTTTAAGGCGGGCTTTTAAATGTAAAAGTTTACTTAGTATTGGATGCAGATCCTGATATAAAAGTTTAAGATCGGTGAACATAGAAAGGAGATGGTTTTGAGGACAGGATCAGAACTGCCTTGGTTCAGACAATCAATTTAATGTTACCTATTGAAAAGCTGATCAAATTTAAATGGATTTTCAAGAACATTGTTATTTTCAAAATTGATCTTCCTGGGTAAGGCTTTCCTGGAGTAGTAAAGTCACGTTAGTGATGATAGCAGAATAGTCAAGTCATATGAATGTGACTGGTGTGGGATTAGATGGTTTTGATTCTCACTGTTCATAGAAAAATGATTTCTCCTTCCATAGTAAACATAGCTATTCAAATTCCATTACAGCACTCATCACAGCAGATGCCAATTATAAATCTCTCTGCCTGTCTCTCATCCGAACTTCTTGTGATCAGGACCAGAGCTTACAAACAATCAAATACACAACCATTAAAAATGTCTATGGAATCAATGGAAGAAAACTTCCAAATGTGGTCCGTGCACCAGTAATGGGCTGCGTTACAGTTTACAGAGAATATCTTCAATATATGTTCAATTATACTACCCTTCTGTCTTCCTCCTGCCCTACATCTTGCACTCAAAGAACATGGACAAAATTGTGATAGATTAAGAGAAAGGAAGAAATATGAAACAAAAATTCTACACTTAGTCTTAAATCAGAAGCATGGATATATTTCTGAGGGAAGGGGGGAGGTCAAAACCAGCATTAAAAAAATATGATGTAGCTTAGATAACCTGGCATGAAATGTTGGCAGCCTGCCTTTTTCTTCTGAGTCTGCATGAATTTAAAGCCAGGTTACCTTTGTGGCTACAATATTATGATGCCTTCATTTTCTGGCTTAATCTTCCAGAATCAATCAGAATTCAGTGTCTGAGCTTTGTTACAGTAATTGCCTGGGAAGAAGCCCAGCCAAACTAATATGGGTCACTTCATGAGTTTTCTACTGGGCCCAGAGCAGTCACTAGAAAGAAAACTAGGTTGGGACCCAGAGCCCCTGTTTTATTTTCCACTTCTGTATTCAGACAACACATGGGAAACGTCTTTCAGCTGTTCTTACCTATCCATGACTCCATGTAGTATTGTAGTCTGCAGTTTTTATATGAGAACTGTTAGTGAAAAGATAAATGAAGGTAGTAAGTGGGGAACTGAAAGGGCAGGATTACCATAGTGCCAGATAATAAGAATGCCAATAATGCACTGTGATAGATTCACATTTGCGTAACAGCCTTGTCAACAGAAGCTCTTCCCATTCTCACTGAAAAAAAATTAAAAGGCAACAATCAACTCCCTCTTCCTACCAGTTGTATGGGTCTCTTCTCTCCATAGAGAATTTAGCTGTTCAAATAGCAGGAATACCTTTTAGGGAAGCAGAGTCCTGAGAAAAGGAGGAAAGAAACAGGTGGGTACAGTTTGCATTGGTCCATTGCTGTCAGGAGAGCAGTTCTAGACTGAAGATGATGTCCACTGAATGTAAGTGTAAAATTAGGAGTCAGCAGAGGTTGGCAAAATCTTAGAAAAGGTCAAGGAGAGGTGGCTAATATTGAGTAATAGCTTAAAATAATAGCTAACATTTACTGAGCCTTTAAATAATTTTTCTCACAACAGGATAGTATATAGAATTGAAAATGAGGAATACGGTCTATATGACAATATGAATGAATCTACCTAACAAAACTTTAAGAGACAGAAAACAAGTCTCACACATGTCATATGATACTCTTTTTAAAAAGTTTTAAAATAAACAAAACTAAATATATTGTTAGACACATATATTTTTTTATAAGAATAATACAAAAAAAAAAGCTCAGAAGTAATTCACAAATCATTTAGGATGGTGGTTATCTCTTTGAAAGAAGTGAGTTGGGAGAAGCTATATAATAATGGGTTATTACATGTTTGTTAGATTATAAAGAAAGGCATAAAATAAAAGTGCTGCACAGACAATTGATGGAAATGTGTCATGGACCAGAGATTATTATTAATTCCAATTCTGAGAACCTGAGGTAATGTGTAATTATGTATGTGTACACAGATACATACCTGTAGACAAATAGTACACAAACAGCTGAACAAAACAAATCAGATACTAAGCATTTTCCATGGGCAGTCACTGGGCTCAGCATATTTTACACGTCATCTCATTTAATTTTATGACCATTTTATGAGATTGGTAATATTATAAACCTCATTGTACATGAGGGTTAAAGGGGAATAACACATGCTGCCCCCAAATATGCCACTTAGGCATATTGACTATTTTGAATTAAAGTTGTTTAAGAAACAGCTGGTGCAAGGACACCCTGACCCTCCTTTGTTCCCCTGAAAGAAAGAAATATCCCATGTGAGAGGAACTCTCTTTGTACTTTTACCTAAGAAGATAAAGAGACATCCTTATCACCAGAGATAGAGAATTTAAAGCTGAGAAGGCTGTATAAACAAACCTTATTATTTCTTAACTAATTTACTACCCCAAGCCCAAACCCCTTGTCTTGTAAAATTTTCACAAATTTATTGTTTCTTTGTCTAAAAGGTAGAAAAGCTGTCTGTTTTGGTCATTTCTCTCAGTCTTATTTTTCTATGAGATCCTGTACATATGAAATTAATTTGTTTTTCTACTGTTAATCTGTCTTATGTCAATCTAATAATTAGGTCAGCCAAAGGATATAGAAAGCAAGCAGGGAAAGGTTTTCCTCCCATACAGAGTATTAGGTACAGACAGGTTAAATCACTTGCCCAAGGTTATACAAAAAACAGATGGTAGAGCCAGGATTTGAACTGAGTCCAATAGCCAAGCTCTATTGTTCAAAATTTTGAGCTCAATTACATCTTTAACCTTGACACTTCTTAGGGCTGTCCATTTTTGTTAGCACCTGCTGCCTGCTGCCTTAGAACCTTGCATATTAAACAACACTGTTCAGTCATCCTGTGTGAAACACCCAACATCTCCTTTAGGGTGTCACTGCCAACCCATGTCCTGTGCCCGAGGTTGTTGTTGTGGGTAGTCTTTACACACAAGTGACCACCGATTGACCAGATATGAGTGCCCTGACAACAAGAGAGAGGTCTAGCCATAGTCTGGTTATTCTATGAAGTAGTCTGAAGTAAAGAACTTGGCCTAGGAGTGGAAAGTGCTGAGCTAATCAGACTTCATCTTCCAGAATTCATATTGTGGAGTATGGAGAACATTGGCCAGCTGATAGAGAATAGAGAAAACATGTAGAAAGAAGAGAGATGTCATAAGAAATCATGCAGGCTCTGAGACAGACCAAGAAAAGTGAAACCATGTGCACAGGCACATAGAACATGATCATAATCTGTGATTCTCTGGATATACATATATACCATATTTGCCACAATATTATTCATCCTAGTAAATACAGTAGAAGACTAAGCAGAAGTAATTATAAATGAGATATGGTAAATTCCCTTTTCTTTACAATATGTACAGAATGGTTGTAAATTGCACTAGCTTTTCTCAAATGAGAGATTTCCTCTTAGCAGCCCTTTCCTGGGGCTGACTTGGAGGCCAGAAGTGGGGTCTCTGGAGATCCCAAGGAAGAAACTAGCATGAGGAATAAAATTAAGTTGAAAACCTCCTTTGACATTTAAGAAAAGTCAACAACCATCTAAGTGATGAGAGAGACCAGAAATATAACTGCCTGAATGTCATTTTTAAAACTAGAAAGATAGCTGCTACTTTATCTCGCTGAACAGGTGTTTCTGAGCAGTAAATAACTCACGGATGGTCTATTAAACTTTAATGCTTGTGATAACAGCAAATAGCATGTTTCTGCCCTCCTAAAAAAATTACACACACACACACACACACACACACACACACACACACAAACAGCAATTTTCAACGTTTGTGCTTTGCACCATTTTCTTTTTATAGTTGTTTTACTGTATTATCTTTTGCTATTATCTTGACCACAAGCCCCTGCTACATGAAGCTGATTTGCAATTGTGGGTAGAACAGCCTAATGTAATTAACTATCTGGCAAGTGTATGATGATCATTTCCACATAAAAAAGATTATCTCCTTGAATGAACGCCCTCCAAATACGGCATTGGTTTCACTGCTTGTAAAACAGGGGATGAGATTTTAACATTGTGGGAACTGGGTATGGGGGGAACATGTTTCTTCCTGCTTTCTTCATTTAATTTAAACTCATCTTTGTGAGGTTTTTATTGAAATAGTAATTATGGCACTTCAAAGTGAGTTTAAAAAATATCTAAAATGAAAAAAAAATGAAACAACATAATTGGAAAAAGTTTAGATACAAAGAAATGTGCAATTTGAATCAACCAGATGAGAGTTATTACCTAATAACAAGGCTTTGCATCCCTATTACACTGGCTTTTGTACCTGAGCCTTTATAAAGCATGAGCTAATGAAGCTTTTTGCCTCTCCTGTGACTGAGGTCACTGTTGTCCCTGTCTGTTGAATGGAGAAAATAAGCCACCAAGACCAGGTGAACTTGGCTTTTCTTAAGTTCAAACTGTTTGTTAATGTTTCAATTTGGAATAAAATTTAGAAACTTCAGCTCCTAGGCTCTCTTGCTTCTTTGTTTACTGTTGCTGGAGTTCCTGGACTTCCTATTCCTTGCCCTGCACAAGAAGGTTCCAACATACAGAGGTAGTGAGATATAGTGAGTGCTGGATGTAAGAAACCATACCCACTGATGCTTAATGGACCTAATAGTTGAGACTAAATCCTCTTTGAAAATGAGGAGGGAAGGAGAGTGGCACAGCTGTGTACAAGAGACAGTGTTCAATGTTCAGAAACTTGCCAGCTGGCTATTAAATGTGAGGTAGCTTGCAATCAGTCATAATGAGAGTACAGCAGACCCTTGAAGAATGTCATTTTGTTCAACATAGTTTTAATGTTGATGAAAGAAAAAAATTGCTTCCCAGCTGGTGCCATTGTCTGCGTAGAGTTTGCAGGTTCTCCCCATGTCTGTGTGGGTTTTCCCCAGGTGCTTTTATTTCCTCCCACATCCCAGAGATGCACATGTGAGAGGAATTGGCATGTCTAAATTGTCTGAATCTAAGAGTGTGTGTGTGTGCATGCGTGCAATGCAAAGATGTCCTGTCGGAGTGGGCCCCACCTCTTGCCCTGAGCTGCTGGGAGAGGCCCTCACCACTTGAAAGCCTGAACTGGGTTGGAAAAGAATGACCTGACTTGTTTCTATTCATCTTTCTTAAATGTATGTATAGCTCGCATTTATTTCAGTTTTTAATATCATAAGTGTTTTGGGTCTTTATTTAGAAGTTTGATGATGTTTTTGTGACCAGAAATATGCTTAGGAACTAAACACTTATTTATATCAGTTAGCCAATGGTAAAATTGGTTTCCTTATACCACCTAGTGTTCACTTAAGTTGCAGTTTTCCAAAACCTATCTATGATGTTAAATGAGGACTTACTGTATTTTACACCACAGATATCAGCAAACACTACAATTGGGGCTCCCTCATCCCTAAGCCAGTTCATGAGAGCACTAATGAGAATGAGTAAAGAGAACTGAGTGTTCTAGGGTGTCAGAAGAGTCTTTTAAAACTGTTTGTATCCTGCATGAGAAGTCGTGTTTTATAGTCAAATCAGAAGGCGATACTGAAATGGAGGGCAGAGAAACTCTTTGGGAGTTTAGTACACTTAGGTTCATGCTGTGTCCATTAAATCTGAGGTCTGGGTTATCAATTATATGATCGTGGGAAAATCAGTTGCAGAAAACATGAGGTGAACCTTTACCTTACCAGGGATGTTTTATCTTTGTTTTTGTGTCTTCTCTTATCTTCATTCAGTCTCTATAATATATTCATCATTCCCTTCAGCAAGTTAGTGTTAGTTCCTCCCTGAAGAAGTATTTTTATTTTAAATGGGAAGACAAGAAGAAGAGGTCAAAACAAAAAGCTAACAATTTAACATTTTGTACAGACTTAAGTAGTTTATAATAATTATTAACTGATTTAATCCTCACACAAATCAATTAGGTAAATGTTATTATTATCCTTATTTTACAAATGAGGAAACAGGTTTAGAGAGTTTACTATAAAGTATCTCTATTTTGGCATTGCCTGAATAGAGCTTGCTCAATTAATATTTAGACAACAATCTTCACATGGACATCAGGGTGCTAGAGAAAGCCATTCTAGGGCCCACTTTCAGATTCTGTGGAGGAAAGAACACTGAATTAGCAGTCTGAAGACCTGCATTCTAGAATTCTTCTCTGCTACTTATTTTATCTCCTAGAGATTCTGTTTTCTAATGCAAATGCAGATAATATTGTTTTAATTTTTCATATTTGTTTTAGAGATGATTGAAAAGATAATATATTGAAAAGTATTTTGGTTAATTGAAAATTGTTTTACAAATGTAAAACCACTTCTGATTTCTTCTTACTTGACTCACATCTGCATCCCTTTTTCTTTCCATCTCCTCCCCCCATGGTCTCCATCTATCTAGGAGGTGAATTTCTACTTCAAAGAAGGTGATTTTTAAAAGTCATTTTTTTAAAACTTGCTAAGATCCTTGAACTGACAAGCGATATTTTGTAACAATGCTGAGTTATCATACTGATGTCCAAATTTATGCCTGAATCCTGGGAGAAGGTCTCAGTACCTCAGAGCAAGAATTGACCCATTGAGTTCTCCAGAAGTATGATACACACATACCTATATATGCAGTACAGTCATTTAAATTGTTGAGAATATGGGGATAGAGGAGACCAAGTGACTCAAGCAGCACCAATAGCAAAATTGTAAGTCATCACCACCTCTGCTGTGCTGAGCTTGTTTCAGAGAGCAAGATCACTTCAGTACATTCATATCTACTGTTGCCCTTGCTCCCTAACTCCTTTTCTGCTCTTCCCACTCTCTCTCAGAGCCTCTAGCCCTTGTGCCTCTTCTCTCAAATTAGCCTCTGACTCTACTCATCCTGGGAGGAAAGCCACCCTTTCTACTCTGTGCAACTCCTCTGCCACGTGGGCCATTACCCCCAAACTCTAAAAGAAAGTGCCCTTCCCTTTCCACTCGCTGGGAAGGATGATTCAGCAGGGGAAGGGACAGCTTTAAGTGGCAGAATCAGGTTGAGCAAGCACAATAAGTTTATACTGGTGATAACTTTGCCCTTGGGTTTTAACAGTGGTTCTGCTTTTGATTTGCCAAGAGATGTTGGTTTAAACAACCTAAGACTAGATATATTTTATTCCAAGTCTGGGGCAGAGAGGAACATGTTTTTTAAGTTAAAATTTATTTAGTATTTATTAGGTACCAGACACTCTTCTGAATGATTTACAAGCATTATCTCATTTAATCTTCCTGTTTTATAGGGGAGGAAATCAAAACATAGGTTAAGAAACTTGCCCATGTTCACATCCTTAGTATAACTGAAGAGCTGGAATTTAAACTCTGGATGTCTGACTCAATAATCCATATTATTAAACATTTTGACCGTAGCTTCATGAGACCTGAGCAGAGGACCCAGCTTAAGCTATGCTGGGATTCCTAATGCACAGAGACAATGAGATAACAAATAGGTGTTGTTTTAAGCTGCTAAAGCTTTGGTAAGTTGTTATACTGCAATAAAAAGCTAATACAGGTAAAGAAGTATGCCCCAAATCACATTCTTAGTAAAGTTACCGAGCTGAGATTTGAACCCTGTTGTTTGACACAAGAGCCACATTCTTAGCCACTTCATAATTCTGCATCTTTCAAAAGTGTTTTTATAGATGATATTCTGTACAATATTGTAACTATTCCTTCAATTTTCTATGCTTTAACAACTCATAGCCCATAACGTACTTGATAGAAGAGGCCTTAAAGGAGACTTTTGATATTTTTTTCAAAGAGCTCAGTCTCCTCTTTGACTTTCTTTTTGTCATTGACAGCACTGCCACTGCAGGTGTCACAGTCCCAGACCCTTTTAGACTCACTAGTTCACTAACAACATTTCCAGAATTTTGTGGGTCTGTGGGTCTAGCATCTATACTTCAAAATCTCTCAATTACCTTGTATTACATAATAGGTCAGAAAATTAGATCTCTATGAAAAAGTCATAAAGATTCTAGATGTGAGGAAATGTAGGATAGAAGGAGAATATTCAATGCACTTAGCTGGAGAAGAAAAATAAACAAAGAGATGAAACATGAAAGAAAACTGACCAGGATAAAGGGCAATTTCAACCTTAATTAGGATATAAAATCCCTTGATAAGACTGATTTAATGATCCTTGTCATTGAGTCTAATCAGAATCAGTGGCATAATTTGCAGGGCCCAATGCCAAATGGGAATGCAGGGCCCTTATTCAAAAGATGGTAACAACAGGGCCCTTCTGAACATGGGCTCTGTGACTACACATGCTGTGCATCCAGGAAGCCAGCACTGAGCACAGTTCACAAATTCTGAGAAATATTGGACCTTGTGGTGGTTATTATTAGACTTCTATTATTATTGTAATAACTCATTTTCTCTCTCTGTTTCTTACTGACGACATATTCAAAAGAGCTTTCAAACTGAATCCTAGAATCTATACTATGCTTCTCATCCCATGCCTTCTGTCCTTGGCTACACTGGAATATTTAATTTTGTAAGGTAGGGAGGGCTCTTGTCTTCTGTTTTTACAGATCAGAGAATTTATTAGCATAAATAGTCAATGCCTTGATCAAAGTCACATAGAAATTATGGTTCCCTTACCTCTGTATCTTCTACTAGAATTATAAAGCTAAGTGAGGGCAGATTTCTTGCTCTTGTCCTTAGTTTTGTGCATCCACCCCAACTCTAGTCCAGCCCAGTGTTCTAGTATGTGTTACACTCAGGGTGGGAGCTCAGGATATAGTAATTATTTTAAAGATAGGTTGAAATATATTGGTAAGATCCAGGGAAGAGACTTTTTGTGGAATAAAGAGAAAGAGAGAGCAGAATTTTAGGTAAAACTGACTTTGTGGGAAGTGACTTGTTTTAGAACTGGCCCAGCATTCCATTTCTATCTCCACCCTGATTCTGGTCCTCTTCATCATATCCTTTGTTTCTCTCTTTTCTGTCAAGAACTAGGTGAAGGATCAGACATTTCTCCTATAAACAGCTATGTTCTTAAGTCCTTTGACAGCTCCTTTTATGAAAATTATAACTGTTATGAGGGGAATTTGGAGGCAGAGGGTAGTAACTCTTTTCTATACCATCAGATAACCTGAGACCTAGGTATGTTCAATCAACTAGCTGCCAAGGCAAGTGGTGTTTCAACCTTGAATGAGCTAAGCAGTCTTTCTCAAGAATGGGATGCCTTAATTTTTCTTGTCTTTTCTAATTCCTCAGTCCACTATCAGTGTGGTCTATTGTCTTAGCTCTCCTTCTGTTTTCAACCCTATTTGGGAAACTATTTGATTTCTTCTCATATTGCATGATTATAGTCATTGTGTGGAAAGTCCAGTTAGGATGTTTTAGAGTTATAAGGGATATTAGAATAATTTAACTCAATCTTTCCTTTCTGAAGGTACTACTGTTTTTGGGCTAATATGACAATCACCAGCAGATTCACAGCTTGGGCTCATGGCTTCTAAATGTACATATACTGCTCTATTCTGCATACTAAGCAACTCCTTTCTCTGAGTCATTTATTGTACTACTAGCTATGATTTCAGCATTTTTTTTTGTCTACAGTTGCCCTTGGTCCTAAGATATAAATAGCATTCTTTGCCAGTTATGCAGATATATTCCAAATGCCATCATTACACATGAATCTTATATCTTTGATTCATCTTCTCTTTCTCTTTCCTTTTTCAGCTATATTCCTTTTTGCACGTGTGGTTGGGTAGTAGAGGTGTTATATGCTAACCACTTCTAATTCATTTATTCCTCTCATTTTTATTGATACTCAATCATTGATATTACAGAAATTCTTACTTAAACATTTTCTAAATATTTAAGATTCAGTATCTTTAAAAGAACATAAAGCCTTTCTCTCCTCTCATTCCCTCCAACCTCTCTGACCTCTGCTTTATGGCAAACTTCTATCTTCAGTTGCTGAGCATTAATGATGGGTTCTGTTGCATATTTGTCTTATTGTCCCTATAGTTTACCTTAAAGGTATCTTCTTTTATGGAAGGATTTCAAAAGTATGAGACACCAATTCCCCATGTGTTAGGAATAATTATTAACATGAATTAAAATTAAGTCTAAAAATGCCAGTCTGTCTCTCTCCATTTTGTTTACCCATTTCCCTCAAGTAGAAACTTTGAATGAAGAAAAATATGAAAGAAATATGAGATCAGCAAACCATATTTGATTAATTGGCATTTCATGCACCAATTATCACAACCCATAGATAAAGGGAATGTCATTTTGTGAAATGAACACATTTCTGTCTCAGTTCTCAGTTCTCTCTCTCCTAGTTGGGCTCTGGGACTTTTTGGGAACATTAAGCCCTGAAATTATATCATTTCATAAGGTTTAATAATATCCTAAGATAGCTTCTCTAGGTCAGATAAGTATCTGCCCCCAGTCAAGGATGCTAATGTTGATCTATGAAGAGACTCTGCACCCTGGGAAATGGAAGAAGGGAACAGAAACTTCCAGAGCTGCTGCTTAGCTGATACCTGAAAGAGTAAGATTCTGGAGATGAGAGGGATGTTGAAATCAAGGGCCAATGATCAGAGATTTGTGTGTAGAGGCACATCAATGACAAATGAGACCAGCAGGACTGTGCCATTTACTAGAAACTGTTCAGAAAACTCAAAAAACTGTTCAGAGGTGGCTAATAGACACGATGCAAACCTCAGTTGGCAGTGTCTCCAAACAGTGTTGTCTTTAGTTTCCCTGTCATTTTGCATAATCAAAGTTTCTAATTCACTCTTCTATATTTTTATTTTCTACCCTACTTCTTTTATTACTTCTGCATGACTCCCGACCAATGAGTTGGCAGAGTACAGCTAGGCACATCTGTGCTGAAACCTGATTGTACATAATGTTGATGTGCCTATGGCTTTATACTGTTCGGACAAAAGAGGCCAGAAATAATTGATCCTTTGTGTGTGTGTGTGTGTGTGTGTGTGTGTGCGCGCACGCGCGTGCGGGCGCACGCGTGTGCATGCAAGTACACACTGCAGGATTGGCTGCACGCTTTTGATAACAGAATAATACAGTTTGTACTAACATGGGGAAAGACGACTATCAGAAATGAGCTCTTCACAGCATAATTACAACTTGCTCTAGTGAACAATGAAGATATAATCAGTGCACCTATTTGTCCTGGATTTCAGCTGCTAAAGCAATTTCTTTTTCACAGAACTGCCAAACTTTTGGTTCTTGTGAAAATTCACCATTTCCTCCTAGAAATCCTGTGAAATGGAGCTCACCAGAGGAAACACTGTGAAAGCAGTCTGGTTCTTGCATCATCTCCATGAAATTAAGCAGATCATATTTCCAACACTGCTATCCTGATTGCATGTTTGTTTAAAAATGACAGTTGATGTTGTGTATCTTTTTCATTAGGGAGGCTCAACGATCTTGACATTATTAACTAACTGCAGCATTTGCTGCATATAAACACTAATCCACAGAGACGTCTCGGACGGTACTCGAAGAAAAATAAGACTCTTGGAATGTGGAGAACCAATAGAAAGACCTTGGCCATGTTTACAATTTGGCAGGTGTATTATTAGCTATCACAAGTTGGCCATTTTCTATGAGACTTAAAAAACAAGATCCAGAGGGCAAATGTTCATATCTGGGTTCAAGCACTTAAAGTGGCTAAATCAAATGGAGGGCAAACTGGGGACTTCTGAAGGAGTGGGGCTGATTGGCTTTTTTCTCTGTCATTCTTTGAGCGCTGGTTGTGTTAAGTACCTAATGCTGGGTAATGAATCACACACACACGGGAATGATCACTTGTTTTCTAGACATTTTGAATTGTATAGCATACTGAAGCCTTGATTCTAAGTGATGAGAGTTTGGTAGGCTGGGAGATCTGCATAAGATTTTAATGTTTTCTCATCAAGTGTTTATTTAGAGACTATGTAACCTGTTGCCTCTTAGAGATCTGGCCCCTAGGATAGCCTCCATTAGAGGCCTTTGTGATGTGAAAACTGGTGAAACTCACTTCTCTTCATCGAACTCATTCATGGCTATTTCCTGCTGGGTTAAGTTCTTCTTTTCTCACTCCCATGCACCTGGCCCTCTGAAAAACTGCTTTACTGCCTGTGAGGATATTCCAACAAGGCCTTTGCTCCTGCTCAGTTCCCGCCTTGTCATTTTCCTGCTCAACTCCTTCCTAGCCCATTCCACCCAGTTCCTGGCATTGGCTGGGTATAAGTCTGCACGTACCTTTCTACTCCCACCTGCCTACTCTGGCCACCTCTCCTCTTGTAGAGTTTCCCTGAGAAGTTCACAAGCATGCTGTATCCTTAGAGAGTTGACCCAAAATAAACTCTGCTGACCTTATGTGGTCCACTGTATTTCTATACAGGTCTATTTCCAATTCCATTTCTGTATTGGGAATGGAACCAAGAGCAGGACAGTAATGACTCGTGTGAGAAGAAAGGATTGGGGTAAAGGAGTAACATTGTGTTTAGGTTTATCAAAAAAGGGGGATGATTTTGTAATCTTAAAAGCATGGCTTTCACTTCCCTCTCTTCCTTTTTCTTCTTCCCCACAGAAGTCATTAATTTACCTCCAGAGTGAGGAATGGGAGGGTGGGGAGACTGTCTTGCTCAAAGGCTTTTGAAACCACCATACACCACATGGGGGCAGTAGAGAGATTTTTTTTATAGATGAATAAACTTGAGATGCGGGCAGATTTAAACATAATTACAGTGACCGCCACTGATGGCTTGAATGCACACTTTACTAAATAGTTCAACATGCTAGTTCAAAGTCAGCATGAAAGTAAGAAAGGTCAGTTTCTGAGAACTTGCATTATATTATCAGATCTCCCTAGAAAGAGTAGTATCCATCTTTATGCAAAATAATTTTTTTCTGGTTCGCCCAGGACTGTCTCAATTTACATTCAAAGTCCTGAGTTAATTATTACTAGTGCCACCTTATGTTTTCAAAAGTTTTCTGATTTGAATGATAAATTATATGGTGACTTTAGGCATTGGTTCCTTTGTGACTTTATGATCTTAAAGTTGAGCCCATTTGTGAGAGTCACGGCAATAAACAACAGTCAAAAAGTTAGGAAAAATGATTTTTATGTCCAAATGAAGAAGGGTTTGAAAAGAGAACAGGTAAACAACAAGAATATATAACCAAGCAAAATACTGGAGATAGAGGAGAAGTGACACAAACTAGACTGTTCAAGGGAAATAAAACTTGGAAAGATACCCCATAGTTATTCGTAAAAGAGCCTTTTATGCCTACCACCCTTGGGTTTGGAAAAAGAGTAATCTTTGGCTCTTGAGTTTTGGATAGTAAGGTGTTTATTAATCAGACACATTTGGTCTTTCTTCCTAGACCCTTGTCCCTTAGGTTCTCTTAGGAATCTATATAAGTAAAGGATCAAGCAGGACACTTGTCAAAGAAAGTGATGACATATTCTTCTTGTTTTCCAAAGTACTCTTGTGGGAATTGTCAATTTCTCAAACAAGAGAGTTGAACTGGTATTTGATCAGACAGGGAAAGCTTACCATCTGCCACAGGTCCTTTGTCCTTCTGGAAAATTACTGAACTGCAGTATATCAAAACAATACACAAACAAAAATCAATCACTTGTGATTCCAGCTCTGACCACAAAGTCAATAAGAATGACAGGGATAAATTTGTTCTTCTCTTAAATGCTTTTAGAACACAAATGGAATGAAATGCAAATATGGAGATATGTGTAGAGGGGCATTTGAAGATTGAGGATAAAGAAGAAATGAAATAATTTAAAAGTGGATGATATAGTCAAGGAAAGAAAAGAAATAAAACAAGGAAGTAGATATAATGGAAATTACCAGAGAAAAAAAGAGCGAACTCTTCTTCCCTGAAATATTGTATAAGCTATTTTTCTATCTATAATGTTTTCATGTACTTCAAGGGTAGAATAGAATAAAGAGGAACTGCTAATAGCTCTGTTATAATTGCCAGAAGGTAAGAAATGAGGATATTATAGTCATATAGAACATAGTGCAGAATCAGTATTTTAGGCAAAGTAACAACGATGAGAATGTTAAAAATAGTAATAATAGCTAATTCTTATTGAGCTCTTAAGATGTGTCTGGCATTTTCTGAATTATGTTGTTTATTTATTCATTTATTTTTTATAATTATTGTATGCAGTAGATCCTGTTATTATCTTTATTTTACAAATGAGGAAACTAAGGCACAGAGTGACTAAATTAATTGTCCAAGTCATATAACCAGTGAATGGCAGATCCGAGATTAGGACAATAGTTAGGAATGGAGATGAATGGAAGTTCTTGGTTACATCTAAGATTCAGTGCATGGAGTGAGGAACATTGTGGAAATTTTCCAGAGATTGAATATAAAAATAAAGGCACCTTAATCTCACATGTATATTCAGGAAAGAAAACCAAAGTCCATGATAGTGAGTGTGGTGAATGGTTTCCAGATATAAGTCTTCTAAGATAAGTTTATGATTAATTCAATTTACACCCTTAGTAGTCATTATACATATGTTTCATAACTGAATTTGTATTATTGTAGTAACTTTTTGCTTGTGGATGTGCAGGGAGGGTCAGACATTAGTATTTGGTAAAATTAATTATCTAGAGAAGATTTGTGAAAGACAATATAATTGACAAGGACTCATATGGAAAAGGATCTGTGTCTTACAGAATGGAGAGAATTCATCCAAACTCTGACAGTAAGACTGCAGAACAAAGCCAAGTCACCAAATTATAGGAATTATTTGAAGTTAAGCTGATCATTTTTGTCCTGATTTTCTACTGCCTTAGTTTATCACTAGCAAAGCAGTTCTAAAGTATCTTTCCCCTGAAGAAACTTATAATGTAGCTGGGAAAACTGGATTTACATAAAAGCATACATAGTAATATTCAGTTCAAGTGACTACAGACTTTGCAATGTCAAGGACTATATCATCTCAAGTAAAAGAGAATCCAACTAAAAATGGCTTGACCAAGAACACATTTATTATCTCACAGAGCAAAGAGTCCAGATAGGGTGTGACCACATTGATGAATTTGCTGGTTAAAAGTTATGCCAGAGCTCCAGAATCCACTTCTCTGTGATTTTCTTGGCTTTTCTCTCCTGGTTGCAAGGTTCCAGGCTGTCACAGTTCCAGGAATCACAATGTCAGTGTACAGAGTCATAAAAGGAAATACCTTTCTTCCTTTTTTAGGAATGTGAAACTTTCTAAGAAGTCTTTCAGCATACTTGCCTTCATTGATCATAGGCCAAAGTTGACTCATATGCCCAGAGTAAACTGATAACTTGGCAAGTAAGAATGAAGTTACCATGACTGGCATAGATTAGAAGGTCTCAAACTGTGGACCATGGATGTGTGTAATAGGTAAGATATTATTGGTCTTTTTAACTGTGTAGATTTTTGCATTTATGGTGCAAAGCAATGGTGGATAAACTGCTGGCACTTTAGCATAAACCAATGCAAAGTCAAAAAACTTCCAGTAGCTATTGTGTTCTCCATTGCCACAGCTCGTAGTAAAGAAAAATGCCAGTTTCACTTAGAAAATGTCCTTGATGAAACAGTAAAAATGACAAATTTTATTGTTTTGTCTCTTAAATACTTATTTTTTAAACTATTCTGCATGACAAAATGGGGAGTACACATAAAGCACTTCTGCAATCTGAAATTCAGTGGTTGTTTTGAGGATAAATACATGTGTGATTATTTTCATGTTAAGCTGAGTATCCACTTTTTTCACAGAACACAATTTTTACTTGATAGAACAACAAATTATGGTTATTCAGACTTATATATTTGGCATAAATTTCCCCTAAAATGAATGAAGTGAGTCACTTCAAGGAAAACAACTGACAGTATTTATTGCCAAAGATAAAATTTGAGCTTTAAAATGAAAATTAGAGTTTTGGAAAAAAACCTGTGCCTGCTACCATCAGCTAGACAGTTTCCCAGTACTTAAAAACATTTTTGATGAAATTAGTGATGATTGTAACAAATGCTTTTTTTTTCTTTGATATTATATAATGAAATAATTAACACTTGGAAGATCTGCATAATTTAGTGAACTAGTATTTTCCAAATGACCAAGACATGCTATTATAAAATTTTACATGGGTAAAATATCCACTAAAAGAACAAGATGATTCAATGATTTAGTGTGGTAGAAGATGAAAAGGTCATCCACTTGCTTTAATATTCCACATTTCAACTAAGCTTTAAGAAACTACAACTTGCACGTTTTAGAATATCAAAGACTATCCACAACTATCTGAAAAGGGAATTTTCCTCTCTTTTGTTAATTATATACCTGTGTAGTTAAAAACTAAATTATCTTCACATACTTCAACCAAAACAAATATCACAACAGATTGAATGTAAAAGCAGAGATGGCAATCCAGCTGTCTTGTGTTAAGCCATATCTAAAAGATACTTATAAAAGTGTAAACTAATGTCACTTGTCTCATCAAATTGTTTTGGAAAATGCAGTTATTTTTCATTAAAAGTATGTTATTTATGTTCACTTGTGAATGATTTATAATCATTCTTTAAGAACACATTTACAAACAAGTATTTAAATTTTTTTACATTTTAAATTCTAATATAGTAAGTATCAATAGATATAATCCACATAAACAAAACTCCTTGAAGTTCTCAATTATTCTGAAGAGTGTAAATAGATTCTGAGTCTGGGAAATGCTGGTTTAAAGAAACACACCTTATCCCTCGGTGGTGAGGGACCCAGTTTGCCTGGAAGCAAGTGGCCACTTGAGTCCTATACTGGTTAGAAATTCTGCTTTGAAAGAAAGGATGAAGATTAGGTGGTCACTCAGTGTTTGCCGCAGGGATTACCATGTAAATAATAAAAAGAGGAAGTATCAACTACTTTTTTAAGGAGAGAAGACCTAGGTCAAGGGAGGAGACAAAGGCCCTAGATCATTCCTTCTCCTCTTCCTTCTCTTCTACTTCAACCTTCTTTTATCTTAGAAAAGAGAGATTCAGACCATGTGTTAGGCAAGAAGAGCAAGCATAGTTAAGGAGACAGTATATGAAATATGGAAAGAGAGAGTTGAGAATACCAGAAAAATTATTTTGTCTCAACTAAATTTTTTTAACACTGAATAATTCCCACCCCTGTTTTTTTTTTTTTCTGGATTCATAGGTACGTGCACATATACAGACACATAATTTTGAAATATATACATATATTTTTCTAAAAGTTGCTTTTTAGTGGGGTCTGGAATGGGTATCCTACAGCCAAAACATACCATACAATCTACATAAATGTATGTGGAAAACATTTGAGGAGAAGTATTGCTTTGTTTTTGTTTTTATTTTTTCTTGTGGGGGTTGCTGAAAAAGGGAAGGGGGCAAAAGTAAGATTAAATTGTATTACTAAACCAGATAAAGACAAGGATAAAAAGTATTAGAATTTCTTTTTTTAAAGACATGAACCTCTGACTTGACATCCATAGGAACTGAAGGGATAGGGTGCAGCTAAAGCAACTCTGAGTCTTCACATTAACAGCAATAAATAAGCAAAATAATCATTAAAACTACACTGCAAAGCCACTGTAAATTCCCGAGGCTCCTTCTTGATACTGTCGCCTCTGGAACTTTGTCATTTGATTTACTTACTGTATCCTCCATATTTATATAAATGATTTGGCTTCTCTGTCTCCTAGGCCACACACTAGTAGCAATATTTGTTAATACTACATGTCTCTTGACTTTCTTTGTATTTCTAGGTCTAAGCATGTTTGGTATATTTTGGGAACCTAAATATACTTCTAAGAACAGTTGTTGTGACTGGAGCTATTTTATGCTCCTGGGGGAATTATACATATGAGGTCACACCCTGAGTATGCACGGAGTAGAGCTTAGCAGTCAGAGTCCAGAGCAGACCAAAGGCCTGGTTTGGAGATGTCTTACAGAGCTATTATTCCATGTTCTTTGGCCACCTATAACCATCTTATTTCTTCCCTTTTCTCCTTGTTTCCTTGAGGTTTTTTTTTTCTCTCCTGTTCTCACTGATTATCCTTCAATTCAAACTGACCTTTTCTTCAGCTTCTCTGGGCCCCTGGCTATGCAAATCTGGTTTCTCATCTTGGCCCTGGATCTTACTCTTTTGCTATTGCATGTGCTATTCTCTCAACCTGAAGTATTTTCCCCTGCTTTTCTATCTGGCAAATACCTACTCATCCCTCAAGATCTAACTCTAAAGTTTCATATTCTGTGAAGTTTTCCCTAGGTGCCCTTGGAAGAATTAATTATCTCCTCCCATTCCCACATAGCTTTTTATTTGCATCTACATTATAGCCCTTCTTATAATGGATCAGGTTTTGTAGTTTCCACATGTTTCTCAAACCGTGCTGGGAGTTTTCAGGGGCCAGAGGCTTTGCCTTACTCATAAATGTGAGTACAGCGCTTAGTGAAGGAAGGGTACATACTGCATGTCCCACAAATACTAAGGTCCAGTGAAGGAATGAGAATAGCATCTTAGATCTGAGTCCTTGAGTCATTTGTCTAACCAAGTCTTCACTTTCTATAAAGTTCAGCCCACTTGCTCATTCTCCTTTCTTTTATTCATTCTTCTTTGCTTATGACCAAAAGCATGAAGCTTTCATCTGGTGTTCTGGGAGCCTGCTTCTCACCCAGGCCCAGCTGCTGAATAATCATTGCCAATTATAATACATAGGTATTGTCATTTAGCATAAGTTTTCACAAGGCAGTGTTTTGTCCATACTAAATATTTAGACATGTGGATATACTAGATAGAGGGTGTTTTCAAAAGATGAATCAATTGACCTATTAACTATTAATTAACTATTAACTATTCAGCCCATTAGTGTAATGCCCAACACTAGTGATATGTAGCAAAAGGTAGGGAAAGAGAAAAAAATAAATTTATTTTATTTATATGAAACTGCCATTATTTGACTATGTAAAAGCAGCTTTTTATGTAGCTGAAATTGCTTAGTGAACATATATTGAACAAGCAGGGGCCAGAAAAGGGTGAATATACTGGTGCAGGATTGCTGATGGAGGAGTAATGTGTGACTGGGTTGTTCGGGTGCCAAGAAGCAGTACTTGCCTTGGGTCCTAAAAAGAATACAGGTATTGAGGGTTTGTTATTCTTCAGTACCCCAAAATGCTGGAGAATTGAATAAACTAAGTTTGGGGTAGGCTGGCGAGAGCCTCATGAAAAACTTGTGCTGAGGCCTACAGGGAAGCAAGACTGATAGAGGAGTAGGGCCAGGTCATGCAGGACAGTTAAGAAAAAATAAGTCATGAGCTATCATAATGATTTGGCTATTGGTTTAGAACAGGAGGATTTTTGTTTTGTTTTGTTTTGTTTTTGTTTGTTTTTGTGTGTGTTTTTTTTTTTTGAGATTAAAGTGCAAATGTTCTAGGCCTCTGTGGAGATTTTTGATCAAGGGATATACTAATTAGAAATAAAGATATGTTAGATTTACTAATTTCCTCTAAAGGATAGTTCCCCTAAAGATTGCCTGGCTTCACAATAAAGGATTGAGAATAATCTTTCTCTGCTTAACATTTTGATGGTATCTTCTAAGGCATGTTTCAGCTCTGCTCAGGGACCTCATAATGCGTTCTTAGTACTCTTGGGTGAGATGTCTTGATCCAAGACAAAAGTCAAAAGGTGTCTGTGGAATGCTATGTCATCATTAGAATTCTGACTCTGAAGCTTGTAGTAGCTCAGAACTGCATCTTGGAAGTTCATTATACCTGAGGTTTCCTGAATATATAAGAAAGCTTTTCATCTAAATTATTTTTTGGCTGGGGATTTTACATACAATTCATTCACTCAAGAGTACATGGCTCCAGCAATGGTCTGCTGTAGATTATCTGAGACCACCGGGACAGATATGTGGATCTAAGAAAACAAACAACAAAGCTCTTTATCGCCATAACAGAGGATAGAACCATGTTGAAAATGTTTATGTAAATCCAGATCATGTTTTAAAGGGAAACATTGAGCTCACAGCTCATAATGTACTATTCAATTTAACCAACATTTATGTTATTGCTTTTATGTGAAAATCCATTTTGAACTTTGAGTCAAAACTCAAGCACCCATGTTCTTCCTAAAGCAACCTTGGGAAAGAGGGCATTTTTCGATTTTCTCTACATTGAGAGTCAGTCCTAGGAGTGGGATTTGGAAGTTGGTGACTAGGGATAGTTCAGGGTTTGAGGTTTTTTTTGTCCTTGTGTTCTTATCACTAGTGCTTACTTTTATTATTAAAAGTTCCCAGTTTGGACAGAAAATGAAATCAACGAAATATGTGATTACCTGAATGATGCTACTTCTGAGGCTCCATGAGCGATCACAGGGAAGGAAGGGTTAGAGAGGAAGGTGGGGGAAAGCCTGAGCATTCAAGGAGTATCTGTGTAAGGGTGGGGGCCGGGGTGTGCCATCTGCCAATTGCAGGCCCCATAGTTGGCCTGTGGACCATGCCAGCCAAAAAATGTTTCTGAGGAATGTCTCTGCAATGAGGAATAATGTGAGTGCTAATTTCTGCTTTAGGAAAAGTGTTTGTTTCAAAAAAAAAAAGAGGAAAAAAGATGGGGAAAACCTTGGAAATTCAGCTCAAATTAGACTTAATCTGTGCCTCTCCTGCCACCAACTCTTCTCTCCTCTGGTAAGAGACAGCGGGTTTTATTCACTGAAAATTTTGATGACCATAGGAAGGATTGAAATGCAGCCTGATACAGCATCTGTTTGACGGGGGCTGCCTTCTCACCCAGAGCTGAAGCTGTTTCCTGCTGAACAAAAAATGGTTGTGAAATGTCAGCTTGGGCATTTCTGGGCCTCAGCTCATAACTCCTCCTCCTGGGGGCTTAGTGCCTGGCAGAGCAATCCTATCAGTCTGCCAGTGATTCCTCCTGCTGTCAATAGGGGTTATCATATCAATAGACCCACAAATAATTGCCTCTACCAACTATTTCATTTCCCAGAGAAGCTAATCTCTAAGGGGGGAGAAAAGGAGCTAATGAACCACATCAGAAGGCAAAGCAGAGGAAAAATCTCTCTCAGGAAGGTCAAGGCAACACATGCCTCTCCAAGAGATGATAAGGCAACAGGGTGTAAGACTTGGAGAAACTCTTTAGCTTCAAACAAGAATGGGGAAGTAGGGAAAAAGAAGGAAAGAGCAGAATCGGCTTTTTACCCTGTGTGTCTCATAAAATGAATGATCAAAAGTAAATTACAGACTTGCAAATGGGTGGTTAACGACTGAGACAATATAAGTGCAGAGAGAAGCTCATCAAAACACACTGGGCAAGAGCAGGAGAGGAAAGGACTGAATACAAATGACACTCTATAAAGCTGGAGCATCAAAGCAAACAGTCCCCAGCGGAGGGCCAGGGTCATTCCCCACACCTGTCAGGGGCAAGGGGAGGACTTGCCGAGGAGGCTTCTTTCAAAGGAGGAGATGAAGAGACTGTGTGCAGGGAGGAAAATAATAAGGGAAGCATGCTGGAGAGGAGGGAGAACAACAATGGCATAAAGCCTCAGGTCCTTGGGAAGCTGACGGAAACAGTTCTCTTTTCTCTCTGCAGAGGGTGGGGCTTCAGTAAACTGTGAGGCTGGGGGAGGGGAGGAGAGGCTGAGAATAGTTTATTTTTTGCAGCCATTCACTGCCTTTCTATACCACAGATGCCCTGAACTGTAGAAGTTATACAAGAGGGTGAGGTTGAGGTCAGGGAGCCCCAGATTCACTTATGATCCATGTGACGCCCCCTTAGTCCTTCAGCAGCTGCTCCTTCCATGGGGGTTTCAAAACAGCTGGAAGACTCAGGTTCTGAGAGTGTTTTCCAGGGAAGGAGGCTGCTGGGAGTGGAACTGTGCTACCACAGTGAACTGAATAATTCCAGGAGGAGCGCTACATGGCAACACCTCTACTAGTTTGGGGAAAAATGAGGTGAACCGCTAGAGCAGGCTGCTCTAAGAAAGACGCATGCTACTGCATACCACAAAGTCATATACATTCATTGGACCATGGTTAATTTCAAAACAAATGATTTTGAAGCCCTAAAATATGCCAGGTACTATGCAAGGTGCTGAGGGGACACAAACGGTTATAACTGTCCCCTGTATTTAAGAAGCTTACAGTAAGTACAGCAGGGGAGACAGATAGACAAATAGTTGCATGAATAATTGCAAAAAGAGAAGAACTAGCTCCAAGCACAGTACAAGGCTTCACAGAGGAGGTGACAAGATCCTGGTCTTAAAGTGCCAGATGAGGAGAGTGGGGTGAGGGTGACATGTCAGGAAGAAGATACAGAGGTGAGAAAAGAGCATAACTGTGTAGAAAGTGGCAAGCAGCTCAGGGTGGCTTGAGAGCAGGAGATGAATGTGGGAGGTGAATCTGGACAATTAGGTTGCAAATAAACTGAGAAGTGTCTTTTAAGACATGCTAAAGGGATGGGGTTTCATCCTAGAGGAAAGCTGCTGGAGGTTCCTAAGTAGGGGAATGACATGATGTGATTTGTGGTTGGAAAGCCCTCCCTGGCAGCTGGGTAGAGGATGCACACACATAGAGATGCCTGGGGACATCTGTACCGTGGTCATTGGATACATCTGCTGTGCCAGGTGCCTACCTGCTTATACACAGAGACAAGGTGCAGAAGGTAGAAGCATGGGAGGAGCAGAATTGGCAGGGGCTAGCAAAGGGTATTAGATTTCTCTGTCTCACACAGGGGAAGAGCCACCTGCTCCATGCAGGTTTGAGCCAAGCCACACAGTAGGCTGCTTTCCTACCTGCCCTTTAGGCTTAGGTAGTAAATGTTCAGCTCAAAGAATGTGAAGTACAGAGTGTAAGAGAGCTAAGGCAACCAGAACACTAGCACTGGCATTTGCCCAGGAATTGCCTTAAGACACCAAGAAACCAAGAAGCTCTCCAAAAAGTTTGAATTTCTGATAAATTAGCAAAGACAACAAAGATAGTCTTTTCACCCCTGTTCCCCATCACTTAAGCATTGCATTTTCCCTGATTTTAATTTTCATTTGATGACATTTGCACAAGATGTTGAGTCTGAAATACCCCTACTCTCCCCTCATCCTGATGTTTAATTGAATCCCATTGATCCTTTAGGTCACAGCTAAAGCATCATTTCCTCAGAAGAACCTTTCTCAACTCTATGGACTGACTTTGCTTCTCTTGTTTTGTGTCTCTTCAGGATCTATCTCTTTAGCAATGGATTAATTTTAGTTCTTTTATTGTTTTACCCTTTCTTTCTACTTTAAAACATATCTGCCCCATGATATATTCTCCCAAGGCCTAAGGCCTTGTTAAATGACTGACTAAAGCCATAAATAAACACATTGAAAATATAGTGTTAGGACTGAACATGACTAAGTATGTTGCTTTCTTGCTTAAGCTAAATGGGATGGTTAATTCTTTAAATTTCAGCCATTTTTTACTGGTTTATGAGAGTCTATACCCCCCACCCCCTATAGAAAGATTACCTGGTCGAAGGGGAAAGAAAAGAGTTACTTTGACTTGGTGGATCATTCCCATCATCTTTCAAGTCCCATATATACTATGCAAATCTACTATATGTCCTAGAGAAACTTTCATCCCTGATGGCTCCACCACTTCTAAGTCATTGGCTGGAATATATGCCCCTAATCCCCAATGAAGAGAGACTACCAGTTGCTGAACAACTCCATTTCCCCTTCTTCCTAACAAACATGATTGAGTTAAGGATAGTGATATATCTATCCAACTATAAAGAATATATTTCCTAGTCTCCTTTGCACATGGAGATGGACACATAGACACAGTTATGGCCGATAAGATTTCAGTGGAAGTCATGGGGTGGGGCTTCCAGGAAAACTGTATAAGAGGACTGGACTCAGCTGGCACATATACTTTTTGCATTGCCCTCATTCTGGAACTAGGATGTGATGACTATTGCTGGAGCAGCAATATTGCAAACATGAGGAAAAGACCCAGGAAATTCCAGAGACCTTATTGACATCCTTAAACCACTATACCAATATCAACAATTGCTAACATCTAGATTTTTCACTAACTGAGAAAAATAAACCATGATCTTGTTTAAACTACCATATTTTGGATTTTCTATTACATGCAGTAAAACTCAGTCCTGAACTGACACACCCATTATGTTTTGCACTTACAGTATTGAGTGAGTCAGCCAATTTTGTTTAGCGCCTGTTGTGTGTGGCACCTTGTTGCCTAGAAGGTCCCTGTTCTCCAGTGATATAAGCACCAATAAGTGAGTGATCTTGCCTTATTGGATCTTTAAGGCCCTATGAGATCAAGCTCCTGACCGCTTCTATAGCCTCATTTCATACTGTCTCTTCCTCTTTCCCTGCAACAGTCTTCATCCTACTGGTTAAATTCATTGAACACAACTGTCCCAGGGACAAGTCCTTTTTTGCTCTCATTATTTTTTCTGTTTGATGTTTTTCTCTTCTCCATGTCTCCCCTAACCCTGCAAGGCTTCTCAAGGCAAAATGCTACCTGGTAACTAACACAAACCCTTCCCTAGTTCCCTCATTATTCTTTATCTCAATGCTTTTTTGGTTTGTTTTATTCATAGCACCACCAAAATTTGAAACTGTTTTATTATTTTTTTGTTTATATTTGTTTTTGGCTGTTTTTTTCTCTCTGCCTCCTGCTCCCCTTCTCCCCACATCATTTGAAGCCTGTAAGTTTTGTTCAAGCAGGGTCACCTCAGCATTATTCAGCATTTTATTCTCTTGGTCCCTGCAGAGCATCTCACGTGGGGCTGACACATGGAAATGCTCCATAAATAGAGCCCATCCTCATTATGCGTGGATTCCGTATTTGCAAATCCGCCTGCTCACTAAACTTTATTTTTAACCCCCAAAATCAATACCCATGACACATTTGCAATTATTTGCAGACATGTGCAAAACTGAGAAATTTGAGTCACCCTACATACAGGTTCCCAGCCAGGTCAAACAAGGTGGTGCTCTGCCTTCTTGTTTTAGCTCTTGTACTTAAATAGGTGTTCTTTCAGTGGTCTGTTTAGCACTCTTTCAAAATTTTACTCTTTTTTGGTTGTTGGTTTTGCTGTTTAAATGGCTGCGCCCCCTTCCCTTTTAGGTGTAGTGCTGAGTGCAAGAAGGCTGCCATGTGCCTTATGGAGAAATATGTGTTATAGTGTTTAGGCCATGAATTCAATGTTCATGGACCAACAATGTATATTAAATAAGGTGGCTCTAAACATAAAACACAGTTTTGTATTGATTGGTTGACAAGAGTCTTGTGACCAAAGGCTTGCACTTCCCTTAGGAGAGATGGTTCAGTGTTCTCTAATTCAGTGTTCAAGATAACTTTATGGAACATCCCTACCTCAGATAATGAGAATAGATTGTGTTGATGAATGTTATAGTCTGTGTGGTACAGCGGGGTCTTAGAGGAGGGAGGAAATTCTCAGCCTCACAGCCAATGCATAGTCAGGCCAAGTTAATTATACTCTCAAGTTGGCAGATACTAAGGTCATTTACTGTAGGTGGAGAGAAGTTTCTTAAATTCTCCTGGCAACATCCTGAAGGACTACAGTGAGATGACCCAGGAGCCACAAGATGCCCTGAGGTGGTGATGTTTTTGAAAAGGGAATTAAGAGTCAGCACCTCATTGGACCTGCTTGTGTCAGACAATTATACAGAAGAATGACAAGAGAAAATGAAAAGGGAATGGGCTGACAGCCTGCAGAGTGGTATTTCAACTCCAAAACAAAACATTCAGTAGTAATTATAAAATAACCTTCATTTAAATGCAAATAAGCCTGTAATTAAGATAAGGGACCTACCATTTGCCAACGTTTTTGTTGTTTCTTTTTATTTTTTAAATTTTTTGGGGGGTGACAGTTATGGTTTTCAGAGATTCCTCTGCTTTATTGATGAGTAATCGTTATGTTTATGAATTGTGTTGTGAGTGCAATATTTGGATAACTGCAGAATAGAAATTAGTGTCACTTACTTTCAGCTGCCTCTAGCAAGAGAAAAAAAAATGTGTACAGTGCATAATGTTGACATAAGCAAAACTTCCTAAGTGGTATGGCCTGCACAACATCACATAATGCACTGTCGCAGATCACCAGGAGGCTGAGACAAATGCATTGAGTCCAGAATTACAGTAGAAAACAAACAGCTTACTTGATGACTTCTAGCAGAGCTGCTGAGCACTTGCAAAGCACCTACAATTGCACCAAGTGCTTTTGCTTGCCAGAGAATGGGTGGAATCAAGGGTACAAATTTTAGATGTCTTCTCGATAACATCTTCAGAGAGGGTAGATGTTGGCCTGGTCTGCATGTTAGTTTGTGACACAGGGTATATCTGTTACCCTCTTTTTCTAGGTTAATATCAATCATTGCACTTATCACCTGCTATTATTAACTCTGATTGACTCACTCTGGGTTAGGAAAAATTGGACCCCCAAGGTAGATTAAATGTCAGGTAAGCAGCCATTCATTATTTATTCAACAAATACATTCCCTGTTTCTCTTCCCTTCCCTTCCCCTTCCCCTGCCTTCCTGCCGTCCTTCCTTCCTTCCTTCCTTCCTTCCTTCCTTCCTTCCTTCCTTCCTTCCTTCCTGCCGTCCTTCCTTCCTTCCTTCCTTCCTTCCTTCCTTCCTTCCTTCCTTCCTTCCTTCCTTCCTTCCTTCGCCTCTGCTAAATCCATAACTATTCTTGATGCTAGATTCTTGGGGATATAGTAGTGAACACACAGGCATCAAGGTGAAGTATACCATCCAAAGCATCCAAAGGACCACTTCTGTGGGCACATCTGGCTACTATCTCAAGAGGCTTGATATAACCACTGAAACCAGTACTTGCTGCCAATTTTTCTTAACTGATTGGCTCATCTTGGGGTGGAAACCTTTTTATTTAATTTTTTTATTTGGAAAGCATTAGAAGCAGAGGGTTTCAGAGCTGCTAAAAGGTCCAGCAAGTTCAATTTATTCTTTTAATTAATAAGGGGGTTGCTTAATAGTTCATTAGCCATCATTTAATTAAAGAAAACTTTTTTCCCTAAAATCTACAGACCTCAAACCAAAACTTCCTAAGACATTGTTTTTTTCCCAGAGATTTATTATGCAGTTTGAATGCTCTGCTATATCCTTTAGGAAATTGTCAGGTAACTGCTTTGTTAGGGTATTTTTTTTAAAGTTGTGCCTTAAAAATATACAATATATTTTTAGGCTCCTTTAATGAATTGGAGAAATTTGGGACAATAAACTGGGTAACATGAGCAGAGAAATTCGAATGGCATATCTAACAGATCTGACTTTGCTTGCATAGGCTTCTAACCCCCTACCACCCACCCCATTCTAACTTGTCCTCTGCCACGTTCCTTCTCAACACCAAGGGGATTTTACAAAAAAATCATGTACTATAAATTAACATACCTTGCCTGAAAGGTACGAGTCCATAACTTTTCTTAGACTCTCTTTATCTCTTTTAAGTGTTATCTGCTTGTGTGGCTATAGATGTTTCCTAAAGGAACCTAAGATGCCCTTGATAGAGTTTATATACTGCTACCTAAGACTGAGATGTGTCTGATGGATTAACTAGGGAACTTACAAAACTTTAATATCTTTTTTTTTAAAGTATCTAACTTTGTATCCTCTGGGGTGATTGTTAACTTCAAAAGCCATTTCAAGGTTCAATAAAACTAATGGAGGTGAGATGGGCCTAGTAGAGCATTCTAATTCCTGTTCTCATCATTCTTTATCACCCACATGATGAGCTTGTTAGCAGTTTTGCAGTATCCTCAGATAATGTACACTCATCCATAATTTTTACTCAAATGACACCTCCTCCATGCAGTCTTCTCTAATGTACCCTAAGAACATGAGAATTAATTAGGTATTCATTCTTGCATGTTCTGTAAGAGAGGTACCTCCTCTCCTCTGCCAAAAAATGCTATTTGAATCCTACCAATATTTTTCCATATTTATTGAGGTGGGAAATGTATCTTAAAATTGTTGAAAACTTATCATTTGGGGAATCATATGCAGCTTCTATATTCAAGGGTGGAAGCTTTCTTTGTCCTGGAAGAGGTCACCTTTTCAAGCACTGTAATTGTGCAGCTTTGAGGCAGAGATCAGTTATAGTTCTTATGAAGACTAGACCTGGGGAAAATAATCTAAATTCAGATTATTCAGGCTTAGATATTCTGTTTAATAATTAAATAAGGCTCTCTTTCTACATGTGTGTGTGTGTGTGTGTGTGTGTGTGTGTAGAAAATACCATGAAATTAATAGGTTTTTCATTCCTCTAGTTGGAGCTAGATAGTTGAGAAGGGCAACTTGAACTTGATGGAAGGTGGACAAATTGATGGGACTTCTGGCCTGAGTGGTCTGTGAGCCCCAGTCCCATGGCAAAATGTTGAGAAAAAGATGACTGTTCAGGACCACTATGGAGAAACTTGTCAGTGGATTATGGGAGAGTTATATATTATAATTTAACTTTAATTTCTCTTTTAATTCTTATAGTTTCATTTTCTCCTAACTTCAGTCATGATTATAAACTATTACAGTTCTGGGTGAGCTGTGCTTAGAGCCATAATGGAAGTATTTATGTCTACCCTTTGGAGGAAAGGAAGTGGAGGAAGGCTATGGCAGTGTTGAGATGCAGTTATGAGAAGTCTGAGGTAATGGGCAGAAAAACCTGAAACAATGATTTGAAGAGAAAGCTGATGAACAGCTAGAATAGATTTGTGTAAAGTTCAAGCACTCCTACTTCAGGAAAGGACAAGATTTCTTTCAGTTATACAGATGAAAGCTCAGTACAACAATTTGGTTCTATAATTTGATATCCAAATGAATGATAGATTTACCTGCCCTGGGAGGTCTTTTGGAGAGAGAATTTACTTATTTCTCCTGTTCTTTGGCTTCTAACCAATTAGAAATGAATTTCACTGTCCATCTGAAGATTAAAATACAGCTTTTTCTTTGTTACTGGAACATCTAGATTGTACAACACAGGGAAATTCAATTACCTTAAATTTTGGGACCTATAAAATCCTGATGTTGACATGGAACATCAAATTGAGCAGGATGAAATAGAGATGAACATAAAAGACATTTTCAAATATTTGTAATAGATACTGCTAATATTTCTGGGGTTTGTTACATACATTCAAAATATTGAAGAATGTTCAATTCAGCTAGAGAATAGTAAATAACAGTTTTTTTCCTTTCAGGTTCATGGACCCCCTAAATTCTATTCTTGGATTCCTGAGGAGTCTGCATATCCTAGATTAGGTAGTTGTTCCTTAAGAGGAAAGTTAATGAGCAAGAAAAACATCAACAAGCAGATTTTTAGGGACTGAGTAGGCTGCAAAGACTCTGATACCTTGACTACCCTTCCAGATCCATCTCCACTGGAATTCAAATCTATGAGTGTTGGGCAAGTTGTTTTTCTGGCCCTAGGTGCTCTACTCTACTCCTTGTTTAGCTCCAGATCTGCCCTGAATTGTTTTTTTCTTTTTTACCTCCTTCTACACTCACCATGCCCTAAGCAGCCTCCCACAACCTGATCTGTTTTAAATTTCATATTGTTCCTAAGTGAGAAAAGCTCATTTAGTTTCTCCTCACTCTGTCCTCAAGGGAAAGCAAAGCAAATATACAAAAAAATGATGGCTATCTTTCCAGATACAGCCAAATTTGTCTCTTTCCTGGACATTTTATTTTCACTTTTAACAGCAGAGGCAGACTTGGTCAGCACACCCTGCTACCAAGGACTGTCATTAGGGATGAAAGAAAGAATCCAAGATGTCACTGTCCTAACCCAAGGCCTGCTGCTGTAAAGAAAACAAGGAATGGAATACAGTCAGAAAAGCACATGTTTGTTGAGAGAGCTTTTCATTGAACTTCTTGACAAACATACTGAGGAAATCTTCCATGGCTTTGTTGTTGTCTTTGTCAGATTAACTATATTTGGACATGTTGAGGACTGTGAACATCATCAGGGACCATTTAGCTGATTGTCTACTATGTACAGGGCACTGTACAAGATGCTGTGTTAGCTGCAAAGATTTTAATGATAAACAACAGTAAACATTAGTTTATCCCCAAACCCACCACAGATAATATGACGGTTAATTTTATGTGTTACTGCGGCTAGGCCATGATCTTCAGATAAAAGGTCAAAGATTATTTTTGATATTCCTATGAGGGATTTTTGGGATGAGATTAATGTATAAATTGATGGACTTTGAGTAAAGCAGATTGCCTTCTCCAATGTGAGAGGGCCTCATCCAGTCAATAGAAAGGCTGACTAGAAGAGTTTGACCTCCCCCTAGCAATAGGGAATTCTGCCAGCAGATGATGGCTTTTGGACTGGAACTGAAATATTGAATCCCTCCTGGGTCTCCAGCCTGTCAGCTTACCCTGCAGAGTTTGGACTTGGACTTGACAGCCTCCACAATCACATGTGCCAATTCCCTAAAATAAATTCTTTTCTACACACACATGCACGTACACACACACATACACATACACACACACATACACATACACACACAATATTAATTCTGTTTCTTTGTAGAACCCTGACTAATAGAGATATTTTACACCTTTCTTTTTCATGGGATTTGTTACTTTTTAGTGCACATTTCCACATGGGGATGTTGTCTTGACCCAGTTCTCCCATAGTGGCATTGCTCTCTATTTCCTTAGGACTTGGTGGAGAAATTAATCTAGATCTTTAACAATAGTCTTGAATTTCTTCAAGGAGCACCCAAATTTACAGAAATTATCTCTGACTTAAGCAAAGCAATAGCAAAATGCAAATGATTATAAAATACTTAAAGATTTCCTTTCTTACTCATATGTTTGGGTTAAAGGCTGATTTTCTTATCTGATAATAAAATTATTTTAATCCCTTATTGCAGAGATGGGGCAAAATTCCCATATGTCTAGTTCAGAGTTAAGAAGAAATAGGGTCCAACTGCTTGCTAAACAGGCTTTGGTTCTACTGGTTTCCTGTTATTCCAATTCTGCACTCTCTCCTTAGGAGTGCTCATCCTAATCCATGACTTCAGTTACCAATGTCACACTGATGACAATTATGACCCAGACCAGCTCTGAATCCTGGATCCACATATTCAAATTATCTTTTCATCTCCTCTTGGATGTCTCATGTGCCTCTTAATCTTAACATGTTAAAATTTAAGTATACCATCTTTGTTGCAAATTCTCAATCCTGCCCCCATTCCTGTTTTCTCTGCCTCAGTGACTGTGCCCCTGTTTACCCAACTGTCTAAACCAGAAGGCTGGACTTATTAATATAGCTCAAACCTTCTCCTTCTTTCTTCATTTTCAGCTGTTTTGGTAAAGTTCTTTATCTCTTCAGGGCTGGGTTATTATGGTGGCCTTTTTTTAGGCATCCCTTTTTCCCTTTCACTTTATCCTTCACACTGCTAACCCCCAATTTTTTCTAATATGAAAATAGTTGTTTAGCTCTTTGACATTCCATGAAGGCTTTCTATCAGTTTCAGGATAATGTTCAAACCTCTCAGCATGGTATATTAGTTATCTATTGTTGCATAACAAATAGTCCCCAAACTTAGTGGCTTAAAATAATAATCATTTATTATGTCATACATTTTCCGAGCATCAGGGACCTGAGAGTGGCTTGGCTGGGTGGTTCTGGCCCAGGGTCTTTTATTATTTTGCAGCCAAGCTGTTGACCTGGGCTGCAGTCTCTGAAGATTTGACAAAGGTGGGGGAATCTATCTCTAAGTTCACTCACACAGCTATTGGTAGGAGCCCTTAGTTTCTTACCACATATATCTCTCCACTGAGACATGCTTTCCTCTAACTGAGTGATGAAAGAGAGAGAGAGAGAGAGAGAGAGAGAGAGAGAGAGAGAGAGAGAGAGAGAGAGGGAGGGAGAGGGAGGACTCAAGATGGAAGCTCCAGTCTTTTATAAACTAATTTTAGATGTGACATACCATTACTTCTGCTGTATGCTATTGGTCATACAGACCAATCTTGGTAGAATGCAGAAGGAGATGACACAAATGTCTGGATACTAGAATGTAGGATTTGTTGAGGGGCTGACTACCATATGTGGCATTTAGCAACTTTCAGAGATCTTGCTTTTGCTTACTTCTTCAGGTTTTCCTATTGTACTGTATACTCCCTCATAACTATGAACTATAGTTGGTCCTTAAACAACACGGGTTTGAACTATGCAGATCCACTTATATGTGGATTGTTTTTCAATAAATTAAAATATTTAATTTTTTTTGAGATTTGTGACAATTAGAACAGAAACTCTTAGACAAACCTTATACTTTTCTTAATAACATTTTCTTTTTTCTAGTTTATTGTCTTCCTTTAAGAATTCATCATATAATACGTAACATATATAATGTTTTAATTGGCTGTTTATGTTATCAGTAAGGCTTCTAGTTAGCAGTAGGCTATTAGTAATTAAGTTTTTGGGGAGTTAAGTTATGTGTGAATATTTTACTGTGCAGGAGGTCAGCAGCCCTAACTGCCCTCCATCCCACCACCATGTTGTTCAAGGGTCAACTGTACTTCCTTGCACTCAGGCTTTTAGCCATACTAAATGTCCAATGTATTGTGTCTTTCAAAACTCTTCACCATTACATTATGTTCCCTTTGACTGAGATATCTTCTTAACCATCTTTATTTTGCTTGGGTAGTTCTTTCTTGCCTTTTGTACCTCCTTACAGCCAAAGGGCATTCAGTGACTTCCCTTTCCCCTAAATCTGTCTTTCTCTGTGCTTCCATGGGACCCCTCATTCACCTCTATCATGCTACTTTAAATTTTCCTATAATTAGTGTATTATGAGTTTCCCACATTCTATTATGATGATCCCAAATTCAGAGATGGTGTATATTTTTAGCCCCCATTTTATTTCCGAAGTCACTCAAAATGTTGGAACACAGTAGGAGTTTAGTAAATGTAGAGTGAATGAGTGAATAATGCACAGTTTGCTGCAAAATTCAAGTTTTAGGGAAAAAGAAATACAAGCTCTTTAGATAAATTTTATTTTATTTCACATTTTTTTGTGTGTGTGTGTTAGAAATTTGGGAAGTCCCCCCTTAGCAATTCTTCTACTCCATGTGGCATTGAGGGAAGTCTTTCAGTAAAATTTGGCTACAGTATAAGCTTGCCTGGAAAGTTAAAGTTGGCTTCACTCCTGTGACTGGCACCTTGTTAGCCATGGCTAAAAGATTGGGCTCTGCTGAGAGTACCTATGTATGATCTCATCAGACAGCCACTCAGGGTACTCAGAGTTCTTATATAACAGCTAAGGGTTCCAAGAGAACTAGTCAGCAGCTGCAAGGCTTCTTCTGACCTAGCTTTGGGAGCATCACTTACATTGTATTTTCTTGGTTCAACAAGTCAGAGAGCCAGCCCATATTTAAGGAGAGTAGACAAGGTCATGAGTAGCAAGTGGCATAGCTCATTGGGAAACAAACTTTGGAAATTAACTACTACAACTAGCTATAATCAACCACTGTCATGTTTTACCTATGCTAAGTTTCTCTGTTATTATTCTGAAAGTGGGATTTTCAAATGTTTCCATCCTATCTTTATAAGAAGGAGAAATGAGGGTTTACTATAGTATATTTAGGTGAATGTGTAGCTGGATAAAAATAATATTCACAGAATAGTCATCATAAAATACATGTCAATCTTAAATGTAGTCTATACTGTCATGACAAAGGGCTCTGTTCTTCATATTGCAAACTTTCAATTGATAATTTTGTAGATTCTGAACTTCAGTGGACTCTTTTTTTCCTAAGGGTATTCTGGGAGCATATAGGGTTATTATGGACTGCCACAATGACAATCAAATGTTGTTACTAACACTTAATTACATCTTGCAATATATGGGACAGTCTCATACAATAAAGAATTATTCTGATCAAAATTTCATTAGTACTCATGTTGAGAAACTCTGAATATATAAAGATAAGCCTCCCATATTTGCTAATGTCAAGACCTAATATGATCGTGATAGGAGAGAACTGGCCCAAAAGCAGATTACATGAAAAAAAAAATAGAAATTTTAGTTGGATGAAAACTTGATAAGAGCCAAAACTTACTGCTATTTTAAACTACATTAAAAGAAATATCAGTCCACTATATACTGGGCAGATTGTTCTTGGAGTTTTATGGTCACTTCTGGGCACCTGGATTTAAGAGTGGCCTATATAAGTCAAAAAATAGAACCCAGGAGGACACAGAATCTAGAAACAGTGCTTTCTGAATGGGAAACATGATGTTAGCTTCAAATATTTGAAATGTTGTTGGGGGAAAAAGATTTGGCATATTTTTTGAGATTCTAGAAAGCATAATTAGGTTAAATGAAGGAAAACTTTTCCAACAATTAAAACATTTTGTCAGAAAATGGAGTGTTTTGCCTAGTGGATTAATAACCTTGCTTACGAGTGTCCCTATAGAGAGAGAAGCACCATGGGCCATTTTAAATAAACCAAATATTGCAAAGAAGACTCCTGAATGAAGTGTTACTTCTAAGTTACCTTCCATTATTATTATTATTTTAGTGTTCATGAACTCATAATCATGACATACTTGTGGATACCACCTCTCCATACTTCTATAGTAATGCCTCTGCTCTTAATTTCTTTCTCTCACTTTGTAACCTCAAACAAGTACCTTATCTAAACTTTTATTTCTTTAATTGTAAAATATGAAACCATAGTGCTTTACATATTTTCCCAATCAGATAAGTATGATAAGCAAATTACATAATAGTTATAAACTGTAAAGTATATAAAAATACAAGATATTATTTTGTTTTCTACAAAAGCTGTGGATAGTCAATGTACATTCTTTTAACTGTCTTATGTCTGAGAAAAATGTTTTAACATTTTTTTAAAGGCCATTTAAATGACTTGTAATTGTTTTCCTTTTTCTGATAAGGTGTGAAGGTCTCTAATAGCTGTCAACGAAGTGTCATGTGGAGTGATTTAAGTAGCACTTACTGTTCTCTTATTGGTTGGCCTTTATTTGGTCCAATACAGAGTACGACTTTTAAAAAGGGAGAAGACAAGAAGGGTGAAGGGGAGATGTGCTCAATAAGCTCTTACTTAAATAATGTTTATTTGTGGGGGGGAGGGGAATGCCATCATAATTATCTTTTAAAAACAAATGTGTATTGGCATCTGCTGTCTTTGAGATGACTCCATAGTTAGTGGAATGGTTCAAATTTTCTTTTTTTTTTTTTTTTAAAGAAATTGTCAAAAGGAAAAAGAAGACATTGACTAAAGCTAACATGTTGTCATCATATTGTTTTTAAGAGGTCCAAGTTAGCCAAATCAGCTGCAAAAAGATCTTCTAAATCTGAAGAATGAAAACCAAATTATTGTTCATTTAATGTTTAATTAAATTTATTATAGCTTAGTATGCTGTTTTCAGGTTGATTTTATGATATATTAATGTTAGAGTTTTATATGTTCTATGTACGCTTTATATCACATTGGGGTCTCTTGTATAATCAATATGTACTTAGGCCTGTTTTATGTGAGTTAGAACACAATTTTACTATTTTAAAAGATTAAAGAAATTTATTGTTATATTTCTCTCTTTATATCATATTGTTGGTGATGCCTATGATTTATTTGATGCCAAATGCCTGATGTGTTCAATGCTTCCCTATTATAGCAGTCTTCCCACAGGGAAAATGGTGTTTGGTTAGCAACAATTTACTTCAGTATAAGATTTCTAGGAGTGCAGTTACAAAATGAGGACTGTATGCATTTTTCACTAGAAGTAAATTGCTGATTCTGTTTGTTTTTTAAAGATAATAGTTCTTCATGGTAAAATTGCAGATAAGCCCTATGGAAATGAAAGTGATTATTGATCTCTCAGTGGACATGATCAGTATCGGTCTTCAGTAATATTCCATTTAGAGCCATTTTATTCTTTGCCTTTCTGCAAGTGTTCAACATCAAATTACACACTGGAGAGGAATTTTTGAGGACATCCCACCCAAGTCCAACCCTGTACAAACAGAAAGAATGCTGAAGTCTAGAGTGTTTGTTGGAATGACTTACCTTGGGCCATAGAGCTGGAAAAGGGAAGCAGATCTGAATTCAAGTCCCTGGTTGTTTTTGTTATTCATGTTTCTCCTTTCTATTGTGGTGCGATTGTTGCTGAGGCAAGCAGGAGGCATCACTATTTATCTGATAGATAGCAAGTCCCTGCTATGGACTCCCTTATCCCATTTTCCTATGTCCAGGTGTTCTGATATTGATCAATAGTCTTCCAGGGTATCAGGTAAAGTCTGGGAAGTTCTACAACCTCTGCAAAGGAAAGGAAAACACCATTTGAAGTGTCAGAGGGAAGATCAATGTGACAGATTCCTTTACCTCTAAGGTGTGCCTCTTGTGATGATTGCTCCCTTATTCTCTGACCCATACGGGCACAAGACATCCCACACCCAGATTAACTGGCTTCTATACACCTTATTTATGTGCAGTCAGCCAATATCCTGCAGCAATAGCAGCAGCAACCTTGATTTGTTTTCCTCTTTTATAGCTCTGTTGCTAGAAGAGGTGGATGGAACATTTAATTTGGCATTAAATTCTATTCTGGGGCATTGTCCCCTGTGGCAAAGGTGATGTGGATGGTTTGCATTTATGATTTTGCTCAGTTAAACTCATTTTTATGCCCAAGGAAGAGTTTCTACTCAAGCTTTTCTTGCTTCTCTTGCAGTTTTATTTTTTGATTTCATATGGATGATTTCATAGAGTGAAACGGTTTGCTTTCCTTTTGTATTCAGACTACTATTTTTCCATTAGAATTGTTGGCAACAATCTTGTTTCTTTGTATACATGCAAAATAAATAGTGCATTTGAATTGAGTGCTAGTTCTATTCTTGACTGTGGCAGGGGCAGACATGACAGTTCCCACATGCATGCCATGGGAAGGGATTCACCTCAACCCTTCTTTTCTTTGCATTTGTACTTCTGATTTTTTATGGTGGATAATAGAGTGGAGGGTCTACTTATTTTCCTCTACTTTATCCTTAAATCACCTTCAGCAGAATTGACAACCAATTTGGTCTGTGTATTAATATGTTAGAGTCAGAATGCACTGGTAATTATTATTACTTCTCCCAAGGTGAGATCTCTTAAAGCCTCACAGCATTGCTGAATGGCTGCTGTTCCCCAAACCTGCCGACAGTCACCATCCCTCAAGTCCCCACAGCATTCCTAATTGCTGGTTTCTCTGCTCAGAAGCACCATCTGCCCTCTATTTTTTCTTCACATGGGCTTCATTCATAAATTTCTTTCTCCACAAACAATAAAAAAGTTTGCCTCCAATATCCTCCTCCCACCTTAGCATGGACCACATTAGTCCTCTCACCTTTTTTCTGTCTACTCTCTAGTCTTTTCCTTCACAGTGCATCCTTGGCCAAGAGCAGCCCATATAAGAATACTGGAGTCTCAAGGGAAGACAACCAAGGTGAGATGAAGGCAGAGAATGAAGTAAGGGAAGCTTCTCAAGAAAACCCAGGGCTGGCTACCCATCTCTTGCCTTTTTGAGGGTTTTTGATCACTGATTTTCAGGTTGATACTGGTACCTGGCACCTAGCCTGATGGAATCCAGAATGCTTTGTTTCTGAAGAAGTGTTTGTTCCTCAGAATCATGAGAGATATTAAAAAGAGACAACGGGCCCCAAATGGAGTCACTTGTGGTAAGCTCCAAATCAGCAAACTGACTTAATACCTAACCTAATTATAGTTTTAACCTCTCCCCGGAATGCAACCTTTAAGTAGTTGATCTGGAAGCATGTGGCCAGCATTAGTAATGCAATCAGGCCCAAAGAACCCTTCTGTCCTTCAGATGGGGATCTGAAGAGTCTATTCTTTGCTAAAAAATTCCTTTTCCCACCACCTTCTACCTATAAAAGCCTTTTTTATGTATAGCTTCTCAGAGCTCTTTTCTATTCACTAGATGGGATGGGATGCTGCCCAATTTATGAATGATTAAGTAATGCCAATTAAATCTTTAAATTTACTCAGTTGAATTTTTTAACAGAGAAATAAATAAAAAAGAGAGAAAATTGCAAACTCTACCCAAAACCTGAGGCTATTGAAGACTAAAGGAATTGTGCAAAATAAATTGCGAAAGAGAAACAAGGAAAAAACCTCACAATTGTTCCCTGTGCCTAGTCTATTTCTACAATTCCACCGTTAATGAATATTTAGTCTGTTTCTATAAGTAGTCCAGGACACGGATAACTGGGAATCAGTTCTCTAACTGCCTATGTATTTTCCTTTCTACATTAGTACTCTGTGGTTGTGTACCGCTAGGATGGAACCCTCAAGAGCCTCAGGGCAGCAGACACCACGAGTGATTCCAGCATTCATCACTAGATGGAACCGTCGCTATGCATAAACCCAGACCCAAGAGCTCTGGAGAAACCCAGTGAAGCCTTTAGCTTGAGGGCAGCATTTTTCAAGAGTGGTGCTTAGGTAAGAGAATCCATTTTTCTTCCGGTTAGGCCAGAAGCCTAGCAACTATTGCAAGTGCTCAAAATTCTCAGTATGTAGATTTATATATATAGTGTCTCTCTCTCTCTCTCTCTCTCTCTCTCTCTCTCTCTCTCTACACACACACACACACACACACACACACACACACACACACACACACACACACATTACCTTTACCAACAATTTATTAGAGGTCTGGATAGGTCCCAGTGGAAGCTTTAGTTCCTCCAGGCATTTTTGCAATAGCTGGAAGCTCCTCATTTTGGGGTGAGATATATAATTAGCAGTCTAATTGTTCACCCACACTGAGCTTATGTGTGTGTTAATGATTATGATTTATTTTAAAACCCTCTTTTTTTGCCATTCCTTGTTCTCTCTTCTCTATTGAAGGGCTGAGGAAAGGATTTAATTTCCAAGCTGTCCTGAATGGTATGTTTTACTTTCCTCTGCATTATCTAGACTTCCAGTTTCAAAATCTAGGTAGCTTTTTATACCCAACTCCCAATGTGCTACTTCTCCCTCCAACAACAAAAAAATATAAGGACAGATGTGGCCATACAATGTGGTAGAAGTAACTACCACATTAAATGTTACATCAACATATCTGCTGCCCCAAATCTATATTTCTAACACTGATATTTACCCAAACTTCAAACCCATATATACAGATTCTTACAGGTCATCTCCATCAGATTGTACATGGGCAGTTCTGAATCCACATGTGTGAAACTGAACCCAAAGCCTTACCTTGTCCAGGCCAGAAAGCTGAGAATCTTGAGTCTTCACTCTTCTTCACTCCAATTTTTATCTTAGAGTTTGATTAATTTTACTTCTTCATATCTCTCTGTTCTCTGTTCCACCTGGTGCTTTTGTAACCAAACTCTCTCATAGTTGCCTAGAGCACAGTGATGGTGTCCCTCTGGTTTTCCTGCACTCACTATTGAGACTCATGATCCATCATACTCCTCCCACAACATGGCTAGTTTGTTCTTCCTGACACACTATGTCTTTATGTCTGTCACCTGTTTAAAAGCTCCCCCACAGGCCCTTAGCACATCTTATAAAACTTTTCTGGAGGTTCACTCTGCTCCTCCCACCTTCCAGGGGCCTTGTGTTTTGGGGCTTCTCTCATAGAGTGCTCCAATCTCACCCAGTTGCTGCAGCTCCCTCAGGCCATTGTGTCATATTCTCATGCCCCTGCAGAGACATTTCTTCTTCTTGCCTGAATAGACGCCATATTCTTCATACATTAGCTTAAGCCTTGCCTAGTTCCTATAGGAACAGGTGTTGCTACAATCCTAGGGCACATTTGTCAGAGCCCTTATCATGTGTCATTATTGCAATAGCCTTTCTTTGTTGGTATCCCCCTAGAGACTGCAAGGTCCATGAGGCAGGGTCTGTGACATTCAAAAACACTGTTGTCTCCAGCGCCTCACACTCAGTAAATGAACAGAAGCCACAATAAATGAACAGAAGCACTCAATGAATGAACAGCTAGCCATAACTCACATTAGCACTGTAGTATGGTGGCGCTAATCAAATGCCAGCTGGAGTGACTGGTGTGTTGTGTGTGTGTGTGTGTTTGAGAGAGAGAGAGAGAGAGAGAGAGAGAGAGAGAGAGAGAGAGAGAGAGAGAGAAAGAAGGAGAGAGAGAATTCTGGGCTCACAGCAGGTCTTCATTCTCTTCCGTTTATTTAATTACTATTTAAATAAAGACCCACAGGGCACATGGCATTTTACTTGCAGCCTGGGGGAGGCTATCTACAAAATGAAATATTCATATAGCATACAGATGCTGTACACGACAAATACATGCCTTGAAAATGAGAAGAATGTTTTATAAAGAGGAAACTGAATAAGCTAAGGATTGCTAATCAGAGACTAGTAATCAAGAGCCCTGCATCTGGACAGACCTTAACTAGTCACCCTTATTGTGAGTTCTAATCAGCGAGGGCACACCTGGGCCCCACAACATGGACTATTATTAACAAAAGTTGATTTCTGCCACTTCTGAGTGTTCAACCTGTCTATAACAGAGACTAAAGCTGAAACTTCTGAATGACATGATTCCTTAAGGCATTACCGAGCATTTGATGGTAGTTGGCTACCATCTTAGTCTGTTCAAGCTACTATAATGAAAATACAATAAGCTGGGTGG
Source organism: Cynopterus sphinx (assembly GCA_030015415.1). Classification (NCBI taxonomy): domain Eukaryota; kingdom Metazoa; phylum Chordata; class Mammalia; order Chiroptera; family Pteropodidae; genus Cynopterus; species Cynopterus sphinx. The sequence goes on along the minus strand of CM057390.1, from coordinate 32,613,030 downwards.
CTTATGAACAACAAAAATTTACTTTTTACAGTTGAGGAGGTTGGAATAACCACGATCCAATTTCTGGCAGATTTAATATATGATAAAGATCCACTTCCTAGTTCATAGATTTCTGTCTTCTTGCCATGTCCTCACGTGACAGAAGGGAGAAAGGAGCTCTCAGGGGATCTCTTTAATAAAAGTACTAATTCCATTTATGAGGGCTCTATCCTTATAATCTAAACATCTCCTAAAAGCCCCACCTCCTAATACCTTTACATTGCTTATTGTCTCCATTCCCCGGAATCCAGTCTAGCTTCTCCTCATCCTTAGCCAGCACCTCTCTGCTGGCCTTATCTAGCAGCATGGTTCTAATCCATGATTACATGTTTCTAGTAATCAAAGAGTAGAAACAGAACTGACCCAAATAGGACATCCAAAATGCCCAGTGGGGAACTTGTGCAACTTTAGGCTCTGCATGGTTATAGGTCCTAGTTCCCTTAAGGGTACACTATCACTAGGAATACAGCAAGATTTCCACTAAATTATATGTATCATCTGTGCCCTTAACACTTTAGGCATCTGCGTTCATGGATTAATAAGCAAGAAGAGGTTTTGTGTGAGTAATTAATCATGATAATCAGAATTTTCTGGAGTTATAGGATGCAATGGGACCAGGAATCAGAATTTGTGGGTATTTCCTATCTAATTGTTAGTGTAAACAAGCAGGTTTAGCAACTTAGCTCTTAGAATGGCTTAGTGACCAGAGGCTCAGGACTCTCTTAGATTAGAACCATACAGCTAGATAAGCCTTTGTGGCCACCAGAGAGGTGCTGGCCAAGGATGAGAAGCTAGACTGGATTCCAGGGAATGGAGACAATAAGCACCAATTTCAACCCAAGACAACTGGGCTGTGGGTTTTTCCCACCAACCATCCTGTTCTAAGTTTCTTCTCAGGAAGATGGGTCCACCCAAATTCTGGAGGGGCTACTTCCTGAATGTACATGGGGAAACAGATTCATTTGGCAAGGGAGTATATTGTGGAAGACATGGAGACACATAATTCAGATCTCCTTTAGGGAAGAACTTGCTTCCTAAATGTAGGACAGGCATTCTCCTCCTCTCGGCTTCTCAGGTTCTATTTCAGCTGAAGGGCTGGCCTCACTGAGGTCATATATTTCTGAGGCAGCATGTGTTTTATGTGTTGGTACCTGAGCAGATGGGGTTTAAATACCTGGCCATTTGGGACCAACACAAGGTAACCTTGAGAGGCACTTCTTACTCCAGAGTTCCCTGCCAGAATGATTTGGCTGTTGTTAGGTCTGCATCATAGTTCCTCTTTCCCCCTGTCCAGTCTTCCCCTTTATTTCTCAGTTGTATAGGGTGTACAACTTGTACCCTATACTCTGCCTCACAGTCTGCTTCCAGAGATCCCAACCTATGGCACTGTCCATTAGCATGTGCCTTTCTGCCTCTGGCTGGGATGTTTACAGCTCTTATGTTTAGCTTCTATTGGTCAGTATTCAGATTCTACAGCTGAAGGTAGCCTGCTGGATTCCTCCTGGTAGACCTCTTCTCTCACTCCAGCTCAGTTCTAAAACACAGTTTTAGTTTCAAAATGAAAACCCTCCATTGATCTTGACCACACATCTGATTCTTGACCACAAATCCATTCCTTCTCATAGATTCACTGTGGTTCTTTTAAGGAGTTGAAATTTAATTCAACGAATGAAGCTTTAATCTAGTGTATCTATAATTGGAGCAGAAAAATGGAGAAAAACTTCTGTTTAAGACCAAATGTAGCAACTTGGTTGGCAAAAGAAGATAAATGTACATATTTGAAAATAACAGTTTCAAGAAGACAACAATAACTGCAGTGGATCCAGCTAATACAATGTCTTAGGTTCATTTGACCATTTATGCCATCCTTTCCTCTAGGACTTACCTTCTCTCCCAGGCTTAGGTCTGAACTGACCAGATATGCAGAAGGTCTGGTTTCCCTAGAAGTGACTTACTGGGGCCTGGTCACACAGCTCAGGACTCAGAAGTAATTCTCTGTGAGGTGAATTATGACCAAGAAAAGACTGGAAAAAAAAATGAGAGCACAGATAAGTTGTTCAGTCTTTTTTTTTTTTCCTAATGAGTTATTTTAAAATGTGGTGATACTGTATGGCCTCTCTGGAGGTGACTATTGGAATGAATATCCAGTGGTTTTCTGTGAAGCTGTGATCATCCCGTTAACACATGACCTTGAACCTTGTATTTGCTTTCTCTCCTTCTTTTTATTTTTCTCCCTCATTCGTGTTCCTGGTCTTTTTCCTGTTCCCTTTTCTATGATGTGATATCATATGAGCTTTGTCCAGAGAATTGTTTTCCCAGGAATCTGGCCTAAGACACACAACTAATGCCTACTAAGTTCTTGCTGAGTGCCAGACATGGTTCTCGGTGTGACATAGATATTAACTCCTTTCTTTTCCATAACAACATGATGAAGTATGTACCATTACCATTGGCATTTTATAGATGAAGAAAGTGAAACATAGAGAGTTTAGGTGACTAGCCCATGATCACCATGCTAGTAAAGCTAAGAACCAAAATTTATGTCAGATACTCTGGCTTCTCAATTTGTACTCTTGCCTCTTGAAGAATGGCCAACAATGGAAATAGGTAACCTGTAGATCCCCAGCCCCAACACTACATAACCAAGTGAGAATGGTGCTTCAAAGCTGAGAGATAATAACTTAATAACTGGCATGACTGCTGAAGTGGTGGAGCCACCAAATATGCTTGGCCTTTAAACACCTCAGTTTTGACTAATTCCATCCTATCTTGTTAGAATGTTCTCCCTAATTACAGATTGTATGACCCATACCAATACTCAGATGTCTCTTCTTTGTGAAGTCTTCCAGGTCTCACCCTATTTCCAAACTTCCAAGCCAGAAAAAATCCTTTCCTTATCTGTTTTCTCTTAGCATTTATGCTTCTATAAAGCAATGGTCACATTGTACTATAATTACTTGCTTCTAATCTATATCTTCTGCTTGAAGGAGAACTCTTTAAAAGGTGGATGTTGCTTTATTACTCTTTATGTCTCCAAGAGTTCAGTAAGTGTATTCAATAAGTATGTTCAATATTCAATAAGTCAAATTGCAAAAGGCCAGATATATGAATGAAGAAATGAATGAAGTGGGCAGGTGGAGATTCCTTGCTTTCAGAACACAAGGCCCAAATGAGTGTACAGATGATCTAGGGGAGGTTGGCGGGCCTTCCCATTCCCCTTTATCAGCAATTTTAGCTGTTGAAAACATGGAAACAAAAAATAAAACAAACATAGCTTTTAGGATTATTTTAGAATTTAGAAATCCTATTAAATTTCTAGCTTCCATTTACCTTTGGACTAAAAAATTTGAAAATTTGACAGATGTTTGGTTCCATTCAGCACAATACACTTCACCGTTCCTTTTTCCTTTACATGTCTTCCCTTATTTCTGCAGGGCCTTGATTATTTTCTCCTAGCAATTAATTCCTACTGAAATGTTAAGTAATATTGGCTCAAGGTTCTGAAGTATCTTTATTTTAATGGTATTTCTCAAAGATGGACAGTCTTTCTGGAATCTAAGGTCTATATTGCTAATGGTGGACTTCTAGATATTTACAACAGGCTGTGAGTGAAGATATTTTCTGAGTACCTTTAAATTCAGATCCATCATGTGCTTATCCAGCATTAGTATATTTAAGCATTTCATTAAGGACTTTTGCATTCATTATATCATGTAATTTAATCTTCACAGCAACTCTGAGGTAGAAATTACTATCTTATATTTATACCTAAGGAAACTGGGTTTCAGAGAGATCAAATATCTTACCTGTGGTCACACAGCAAGTAAATTTTAGGGCTAGAATTTGGATGCAGGTCTATTTGACTTCATGCTCACTGCTCCTTTTCCATTAATTCTGCTTATAGGCAGCTCAGCTTCAAAGTGGACCCTGATGCAGAAGGACAAGTCAGGTCCCTGTGGAGAAGTCCTTCCTTCTCCAAAGGACAATGATATTTGGGTATGTATTTCTTTAAAACATCAGCCCCAGGCAATGCCTGAGTCTCCTGCTCCTGAGGAGAAACTGACTGGAGGGGTGTGGTTCAGTAGCAAGATCCCTGGCTGGGTAACCAAAAGCTTTTCCACTGGGTCATTTGACTTTCCTGACCCTGTTTTCTCTATTGTGAAATTAAAGGGCTGGTTTCCTTCCAAGGCTCCCTTAAACTGTAATACAGAATAAATACCCACTGTTTTGGAATATGGTGTCTTTCACCATCAAGGTTGTGACCTCTGTTGACTCTCTAAGGACTCTCAAAAGATGATGAAGGGTCAGAAATGTTGGGAACCTTGAATCTTTGGTTAAAATCAGCTCTTTGGGGTGAAGAGCCTCAATTGCCAGTTTGTTATCTGTGAGGGAGACAAATAGGCAGGTCTCAGGCCCAGGCATAGACAAGAGTTCCCAACATAAACTTTTGTGGTCTAGGCCGACTGCTCCTGATAAGTTCATACCGATTAACCCAGTCTTTGCTTGCTAAGTACTTGGAACAGGCCTTGAGCTGCCTTGGTTAAATGCTAAATAATTCACAATACAGTCCCTGCTATTGTTTTCTTGAACAGCTCTTGACTCTGCCCTTTGCTGCTGATCCCTGGAACTCCTGTAAATTGTGGTTTGGGGAGGAAGACATGTTGAGGATGCCAATCCCAAGGGAATGGAGACAAAAACAGTCATGGTTTCTGTGGTACCCCTGAGACCCCAAACTGCTGAGTCTCCCACATCTCTTATCATAACATTTAGAGCTGCCTTGTAGTTCACCCGAGGACATGTTCCAGGGAAATCATAGAATATTTATTAGTGTTATTACATTTTCTCCAGCACCTTTCATCCCAGAGGATCCTAATATGCTTTGCTAGCAAAATATCCAGAGAGATTTTGCCCATTTCTAAATTCAAGCTGTGTTTCTTACGTTTTTTTTTTATCACCCCACTACTTCTATTTGCTTTCCCTACATCCAGTTCCATCTGAACATTTAAGACTCTTCATTGCTTAACAAATAACATTCATATATCTTAATCTGATTGTAATAATTTTCTATAGTTGCTGTAACAAATTACTATAAATGTGGTTGTTTATAGTAATACATATTTATTCTCATAGTTTTGGAGGTCAGAAATACAAAATTCCTTTGGGTGATCCAAAACCAAGGTGTTGTATTCCCTTTGTAGGCTCCAGAAGAGAATCTATTTCCTTACCTTTTCCACTGTTATGCCTGAATTTCTTGGATTCTTTGGCTCATGGCTCTTTCCATCATCTTCAAGGCCAGCAGTATATCATCTTCAATTGTCTCTCTGTTCCATCTTTACATCATTTTTTCTTCTACTCTCAGATCTCCCTCTGCCTTCCTCTCATAAGGAAACTTGTAATTACATTTAGGGTCTATTGGCATAAGCCAAGAGAATCTCATCACATCTGCAAAATCATATTTGCCATATAAAGTAACATTTAGGTTCCAGGGATTAGAATTTGAATATCTTTGGGGGGGCATTATTTAAATTATTTCCACTTGACCAAAGTTAACATCTAATTTCCCACCACTCCTCACCACAGACAATACACCCTAGCCAAACTGGACTGCTCAGTTCTGGTAAGAAGTTTTGCATCTTTCTGCTTTTGTGTCTTTATTCATGATTTTCTCTTTGTTTGGACTAGAAAGAAATGCTTCCTTCCCGTCATGATGCCCTGACCTCCCCATTCATCCCAGGTGAAAAAAGTCCCTCTGAAGTGCATGCCATTCCTGCATTCTTGCTTATTTGGGCTTGTGTAAGGTGCTTCCTGGTTTCTCTGCTCAGCAGCACATTCCCAACATGCAGACTCTCCATCCCTCACAAGACCCCACTGCCTGTCTTTCACATGGGGAGCCTTGAATAAATACCATATAATTATTTTATGGGAATAATAGGACAGGGAAAACTTTCAGGTTGAGTCTTCAAGCTATGGTTTTGTCATTCAACAAATACCTAGTGTTTATTTAAATATATTTATTAAGTTTTCCTGATTCCAGTCCAACTCACAGTGATGAACAGTATACCTTTAATCATTAAGGAATTTAAAATGGGGGACTTTGAACACCAGACAAACAAGTATTACTCCTGCTAAGTATAAGAGAAGATAAGGGTGCTGTAAGAGCACCCAGCAGGGACCTATCTGGCATCATGATGAGAATCAAAGAAAATTAATTCAGCAATTAGAGAGCTTACTAAAATGACAATCATTAATATTATTATTCATAACAAAGATCCACCTTCCATTTGCATAGTGCTTTTTATGAAATGTGACCATATGTAATAGAGTAGTATTTTAAAACAAACATCACAAATTATATTACAGGGAATCTCAACATTGGAAAGGATCTTAAAGGCCATATTTTTCCTTTTTTTTGATGATGCTATTTCTATCTACAATATATAATAAGTGTTTGCCCGGATATTGCTTGAACATTTCCACAGAGTATTATTTTTCAAAAAAGTCACCTTGGATTTTATGAGTACATTAGAGAATATAGTGAAGTTTATGCCATATATATCAACTATCTATCAATATACATTAACTATCTATCTATCCTCTCTCTATATAAAATTTGTATATGTGTATATGTGTATATATAAATTCATATGTGTATACACATGCATATGTGTATGTATATGTATATGTATGTACATATATAGCAATTATGCTGTAATTCTGCAATTCTGAGAAAGTTCTAAAATATTTTGGAGAATGACATCATTGTTGGAACCCATTAGGTTATTTCTATACTCTCTGAAAGTACCTAATTTGACCAGGAACACATAAATGCATATAATAGTCTGAAAATATTTAAAAATTATTTTTTTTGTAATTATTTCAAAATGATTTTATGGGGATTATATCCACACAACAGCTTTCTTTTCCTTCTCTGAAATGAAACTCGATTCTCAAAATAGTGGTGGTTTAGTGGAAAGACCATGAACGTTGGAGTCACTCTGACAGACATGAGATCAGATCATGGTCCTCCTATTTAAAAGCCATTTAGCCTTAATTAAGCTATTCAATATCTCTGAATCACAGTTTCATCTGTAAAATTAGGCTAATAACACTTTTATTATAGGACAGTTATAAAAAGGAAATATATTTAGCACATAGTAGAAACTCAAGTTATTTTCTATTCTTTTATGAAAAAGTTGAGACTGATCTTATATCCTACTTTATGGTAAACAAAATAAAGAATAAGAATATAAGATTATTTTTCTAAGGTTTCATAATTTTCTAAATGCAAAGGCCAGGTTAATGGTTTCTAATATACTATTTTTTCTATCCTAAAAGATGTACATTATTTTTCCTTTTTTTTTAAATACAAATGTATGCTTCTGTATGCACACACACTTTTATTATCTTCCAAGATTGTCTGACTTTTCAGTTGCACATATTGGCTGACTCAAACTAAGATAGGGTGTACTTGGGCCTTCTTATATGAAATCAAAGCCTATATTAGATGACTTCAGAGAGAATAACTTAATATGAGTATATATCTTATGACTTTAAGATACTCTGATGATACACGAAAGCTCACTTGAGGTTTAATGTCATCTGAATGACATCTATCACTTCAGTAGTTTTACTGCAGGGCTATAACCCATTTCTCCATCCATATGCAGTGCACTGACCACACATGCCACCTTTGAAAGTGTTGCTATATCACATATAAGTAAGGGAATCAGAGCCCCTATAACTATAGTGGGGAAAGGGATATATTTTGGTAGTCAGATCTTATACAAAGGAAAGGAATTAAAAAAGTGAAAGTCCAGAAAGGAAGCTGGAGGAATGGAAAATGAAACAACAATCAACCAGACAATCTGAGAGTACATCCGGCCTCTGAAGTGGAAATACAAAAGAGAACTCTTGGAAGGGGCTATGGGAAATGTTGCTGCTATGTAGCTATCACCTCTGTGGGTCTTGGGACAGGTGTCTGGTGCTGAGCCTCAGTTTATTGTTGCTCAACAGGGTCAGTAGTTGAGAAAAAGACCGGGATGAAGAATAGACATAAATGAGAACTAGATGAATCAGAGAATGAACAAAAGAACCTATTGTGGGGCTTCTGGGGGAAAATGGTGTAGATGATAGAGGCTTTGTTCATTCCTCTTGTGACCAAATCAAAGTTGTGACAGAAACTTTGAGCAAACAGCAATCAAAGTTTCCTGGAATCTAGATGAATAGAAGCCCCACAACTAGCGAGAGAATTAATCACCCTGCAATGGTAAAAGGTAAAAGGGGTTGAAGACCGAGGCTGCCCAGTCCCGAGTAGCTGAGACAAAGGCTGTGGCAGGGGCAACTGGCAGTTGCAGACACCTCTTAAAGGAGCTGTGTCCACCATTGAACTTTCACAGTGATGGATCTGTTCACTGTGAGCACCAGCATTGGGGCGGCTTCATGGGGGGTGGCACCAGGAACTTATAGGGGGACACTGAGTTGTTGAAGTGAGAGCCGGAGGCAAGGCTACCTCCTGGGCAGAAGTCCTGGTGGTATTCATTGTTTCTCTGTTAGCCCTCCCCACCTTCTAGTGTGCTGACTCAGAGCCACCATAGTTGAGACCATCAAATTGGATAACAGAGTTGCTCCTTCCAGAGGATACCCTGAAACTCCACCTCCCCCAACTTATGGCCTTACTCAAGTCACATCCAATTGTGTCTTGGGTGAGTCTGGTTCCCCTTGCTGAGCAGAGCTAAGACTCATACTGGTGCCAGCTGGCCTGAGCTTCTGGCATGGCTTCTTGAGGCAACTGTAAGCATAGCATCTGTGGATTGCTTGCTGAATCTTAACAGGTGGCCCCAGAGGGGCACAGACTGGGACTAAACTTGGCCTGCAGTTGAACTCCTATTAGGACTGTGCAGCTGGACACCTACTACACAAATCACACTCATAAGACTGAGAGACTTAGGAGCTTTGTTTAATATATAGAAACAGACACAGAAAGGCAGCCAAAATGGGAAGACAAAGGAACAGAAACCATATGGAAGAACAGAACAGAGATCCAGGAATAATGCAGCCAAACAATCTAACAGATGCAGAGTTCAGAACACTGGTTATAAGAAGCTCAATGAACTTAAGGAAAGTGTAGATGAATTCAGTGAGGACTTTGACAAAGAGATAAAAAATAAAAATGGAAATGGAAATTATAAAAGGGAACCAGTGTTAAATGAAAAATACACTATCTTAGATGAAGGGTATATTAGAAGGAATCAATAGAGTGGAGGAAGAAGGTGATCAAAACACTGATATAGAGGATGGGGAAGCAAAGGAAGGACACCCAACTAAAACAGCAAGAAAAGATAACGAGAATATAATAATTTAAGCCTATGAGACAAAATTAAGGTAAATAACATGTGTCATCAAGGTACCTGAAGAGAGGCAACAAGAAGTTGAATATATATTTGAAGAAATAAGGACAGAAAACTTCCCTAACTTGGTGAAGGAAGTAGACATACAATCCCAGGAAGCTCAGAGAGGTCATGCCAAGACACCTCAAAATTGAAATGCCAAAGATTAAATACAAAGAGAGAATCTTAAAAGGAGCAAGAGAAAAACAATTAGTTACCTACAAAGGAGCTCTCATAAGACTGGTAGCCAATTTTTCAAAAGAAACTTTGCAGGACAGAAGAGCTCGGTATAAAATATCAAAGTATTGAAAACCCAGGATCTATAATCAAGAATACTTTATTTAGAAAAGCTATCATTTAGAGTTGAAGGACAGATAAGCTTCCCAGACAAAAATACACTAAAGGAATTCATCAACTCCAAGCCAATATTACAGGAATTTTTGGAAGAACTTCTTTAAGAAGAAAAAAATGTATCAAAATTATGAACAAAATGTTGTAATAACTACATACTTATCAACAAGTACCTCAGATGGAAAAGAGTTAAGTGCTCCAACCAAAGATAGGGAAACTATCTTTGTATTAGAAAACAAGACCCCTACATATGCTGCCTACAAGAGAGTCACTTCAGTTTAAAAGACACACACAGACTAAAAGGAAAGGGATGGAAAAAAGATATTGCCTTAATGGACCTAGAGGGTATTGCTCTGAATGAAATGTCTGATAGAGAAAGACAAATATCACATGATTTCATGTACATGTGGAATCTAAAGAACAAAATAACAAAAATGGAAATAAACTCATAGATAAAGAGAATATTTTGAGGGTTACTAGGATGGGAGGGGACTTGAGACAGTGAAATTGGCAATTCTGCAAGTGTCATAACTACAATGGATTATGGCAACTTTCAGAGAATATTAGCTACTGTTTTACTTCTGCCTTCCAAATCTTGAGCAGATTCTTGTTTTGTCCAATTTTAACTTGAAACTACATAGAGAAGAGATTCTGGGATAAGTTATTTTAGTTTAACGAAGTTAACGCAGAATAATCTATTAGAGTTATTTACTAAAGGAGACAAAAAGAAAAAAGAGGTTTGTGGCATGTATGCTTATCTCATCTATACTTGCCTGAAAACTGTCGTACCTTCTTGTGATATAGACAACCAATATCATACTGCAATTATTTATTTTATTTTTTATTGTGGTAAAATATATATTAGTTACTCAAATTATTTTGTTATGTTCTAATAAAACCATTACAAATTGAAAATAATATGAGTTGAAAATGCATTTAATGCACTTAACCTACCAAACACTGTACTTTAGCCTAGCCTGCCTTAAACATGCTAAGAACATTTCCACTAGCCTACTATTGGGCCATTATCTTGAGTTTTATCTCAAGATTAATTGCCTCCTACTTTTCATCAGAAGCAGGTGACACAGGTGAGAGTTTTGTAGACATGACAAAATGTGAAAACACAAAACACAATATCCAAAAAATGCTGACAGCACAGTATCAGTTGTTTATCCTCGTGATTATGTGGCTTACGGGGAGCTACAAAGCTGACTGGGAGCATCATGAAAGATTATCACACAGCATCTTGTTAGCCTTGGAAAAGATAAAAATTTGAAGTATGGTTTATACTGAATGGGTATTACTTTCATTATCATAAGGTCAAAAAACTGTAACTTGAACCACTGGAAGTCAGGGACCTTCTGTACACCTGTGTACATCCCAGTGAAACTTTGTAAGCCTGTAAACCAGGTAAGGTGAGGCCTTCAAAATTTTTTTTAACATTATCTAGGCTATTTTAGGTCCTTGATATTTTCATACATTTTAGAATCAACTTGTTCATTTATGTAAAATATCTGGTTGGAATTTTTACTAAAATTGCATTGACTTTGCAGAAAATTTGGGTAGAATTGACACTAACAATATTGAGTCTTGTAATCTATGAACACTGTATAGCTCTTTATTTCTTTATATTTTCTTTACTCTCTCTCAGGAGTATTTGTGGTTTTCCATGTAGTCTTTGGCACGTTCTTTGTTAATTTTATTCCTAAGTATTATATGACTCATGATGTTATTGTTAATGGTATTTTAAATTTTCATTTTTCAAAATTTGCATATTATATTTGTTTAGTGACTTTGTAGCCTGTGACATTAGTTTATTCACTTTTAAATTATAGTTTTTTTCTTTTGAAAATTTGTTAGAATTTTCTACATAAATTTTCATAATACCTATATGTAAACAGAACTTGTTCCTTTTTATGCCTTATCTTGGCTAGAACTTTGAGTACAATGTTGAGTGAGAAAAATTAAAAAAAAATTCTCACTCTTTCTCTCAAATAAAGGGGAAAGGCTTTAATATTTTACCTTAAGAATACTGTTAATCACAGGATTTTTATAGATGCCCTTTATCACGTCAAGATGTTGTCTTCTCTATCTACGTTGCTCAGTGTTTTAACCATGAGTGGGTATTGAGTTTTTTCAAATAATTTTTAAATTCAAGTGGTCATCTATTGATATAATTTGTAATTTTTCTTTCTTATTTTGTTAATATGGTAAATTATTATTTTTATTGAAGTATTTGAATGTAATACAATCTTGGTTTCTTGGTATAAACCCACATGGTTATTATTTGGATTTATTGTATAATGGTGGGTTTAATTGGCTAATTTTTGTAAAAAATAGGTTAAGGAGATTACTTGATCACAATTTTTTTTTTTAGATAAAATGCTTTTGTCAACTTTTGAAATCAGTATCTTGCTGGCTTCATAAAATATAGAATAGTCCTTTTTTATTTCCTGAAGAACTTTATGAATGACTGTATTGTTTCCTAAGTATGCCATATAATTGTTACCAAAAGCATCTAGACTATGAATTTTCTTTGTAATTATAAATTTCACATTTTAAAAAGAGCTAGATGTGGGCTATTTTAATTTTTTTGTATTTTTCAGGTCAGTTTTATAAAATTGTGCTTTCAGGAAATTTATTTTATCATAAGTTGTTAAATTTATTGGCACAAAATTGTGATAATATCTATTATTATCCTGTTTATGTCTATAGGTACTGTACTGATGCCCCTTTTCTATTTATGATAGTGATGATTAGAGTGTTCTCTCTTTATTTTTCTTGATTGGTCTTGCTTAGACTTTTTCAATTTTCTTAACTGTTCAAAGACCATATTTTGTTTTATGTGTATTTTACTTATTTTAGGTTTAACTTTCTCTTTTTTATTCTAGCTTCTTATAATAGAAACTTAGATCACTTATTTTAAATATTTATTTTACTTTTAATATAAGCATTTACAATAATAATTTCCCTTTGAACATCATTTTAGAAGCATCACACAAATGTTGATATGTTGTGTTTTATTTTTAGTTTATAATATTTTCTAATCTACCTAATAAGTTATATTTTGATCCCATAGATTATTTAGAGGTATATTTTAATTTTCAAATATTTGAAGACTTATGTATATCTTTAATTCTATTTAATCATTTAACCCTTTGTTATCAGAAAACACATGTGCAAGATTTCAATCTTCCAAAATGTTTTGAAACTTATTTTATGGTCTACTATACAGTCTATATCAACTATATGTGTATATTGTTATATTGTATGTACCTGAAATATGTATATTCTGTAGTTATAAAGTTGTATTTTCTAAATATTTTAGTTAGACCAAGGTAGTTTATAGTGCATAAAGTTTTGTATTTTATTACTGATTTTTCCTCTATTTGTTCTATCAATTTCTGATTGAGAGATTTTAAAATATCTAACTATAGCTGTACTTTTTAATTTCTTTTTATTTCTTTCATTTCATGCTTCATGTACTTTGATGCTCTATCATTATAAGCACTGATAGGATTGTTTTATCTTCGAGAAGAATTGATCTCTTATCATTGTGATATTTCTCTGTTTACCTCTGGTAATATTCATTCTCAAGATGTCTCTTTTGTCTGTTATCAGTATAGTTATACAAGGATTTTATAATTTATAATTACTGTTTGTGTGATTATCTTGTCATATGTGTGTGTGTGTGTGTATAAAAGTCAGTTAATATATATTTAAATGCCAGTTAATTTTTTCATACTATATATACAAATTTTTTAAGCATTTCTTTTTTTTATTTTCCTCCTCCCTCCTGCCCCTTCCTTCTGGTAATCACTAGTCCATTGTCTATGTTCATGAGTCTCTGTTTGTCCTGTTCATTTGTAGCTTTTAGGTTTATATCTCAAATCTATGATATCATGTGATTTTTAACCTATTCTGTCTGGCTTATTTCTCTTAGTATGATTATTTCAAGGTCCAACTATGTTGTCACAAATGGCAGTATTTCACAGCTGAGTAATATTCCATTGTATATATGTACCACAGCTTCTTTCCCCAATCATATATCGTAGGACACTTTGGTTGTTTCCGTGTCCTGGCCACTGTGAATAATGCTGCTGTGAATATCAGCATGCAAATACCTTTTCGGGTATGGGTTTTCAAGTTTTTGAGGTCAATACCCAGTAAAGGAATTGCTGGATCATATGGTACATCAATTCTCAGTTTTTTGAGGAATCTTCATACTGTTTTCCATAGTGGCTGTACCAATTTGCAGTCCCACCAGCAGAGTATGAGGGTTCCTTTTTCTCTACATCCTCTCCAACAATTGTTATTACTTTTCCTGTTGATTATAGCCATTCTAACAGGTGTGAGATGGTATTTTATTGTGGTTTTGATTTGCATTTCCCTAATAGCGAGGGATGTTGAGAATCTTTTCATATATTTGTTGGCCATTTGTATGTCCCCTAGGGAAATGTGTCTGTTCAGGACCTCTGCCCATTTTTTTGATTGGATTTGTTGTTGTTGTTGTCGTCATTATAGAGTCATATGAGTTCTTTGTATATTTTGGATATTAGGCCCTTATTGAAGGTATTGCTTGCAAATATATTTTCCCATTTGGATGGCTGTCTACTTATTTTGTTGATGGTTTCTTTTGCTGAGCAGAAGCTTTTTAGTTTCTTTGTAGTCCCATTTATTTAGTTTTGCTCTTACTTCCCTTGCCTTAGCGGTCAAATTCATAAAAACCTCTATAAGCCCAAGGTTGTTCAGTTTAGTTCCTATGCTTTCTTCTAAAAATTTTATTGTTTCAGGTCTTATATTTAGATTCTTAATCCATTTTGAGTTTATTTTGGTGTGTTGTGATAGACAAAAGTCTACTTTCATTCTTTTGCAGGTGGCTTTTCACTTTTCCCAGTACCACTTATTGAAGAAGCTTTCCTTTCTTCACTATATTTAATTGGCACTTTTGTTGAAAATTATTTGCCCATATAAATATGGGTTTATTTCTGGACTCTTAATTCTGTTCCACTTGTCGATGTGTCTATTTTTCTGCTAAAACCATGCCATTTTGATTACTGTCACTTTGTAGTATAATTTAAAGTTGGGCAGAGTGATGCCTCCAGCCTAATTCTTTTTTTTCAGGATGGCTTTGGCAATTCAGGGTCTTTTGTGCTTCCATACAAATCTGATGAATTTTTGTTCTATTTTTTTTTAAATGCCAATAAGATTTTGATGGGGATTTCATTAAATCTGTAAAATGCTTTAGGTAATGTGGTCGTTTTGACTATATTGATTCTTCCAATCTAAGAACATTGAAAATCTTTCCATTTCTTTGTATCTTCATCAATTTTAACAGGATATTATAGTTTTCATTATATAGGTCTTTCATATGTTTCGTTAGATTTATTTCTAGGTATTTTATTTTATTTTTGTTGCAATTGCAAAAGAAATTTTTTTCCACTTCTTTTTATGACACTTCATTATTAGAGTTTAGATTTGTTAATGTTAATTTTGTATCCAGAGATGTTACTGTATTTGCTTATTGTTTCTAGAAGAGTTCTTGTGGAGTCTTTAGGGTGTTCTATGTAAAGAATCATGTCATCTACAAATAGTGACAGTTTGAATTCTTTGTTTCCTATTTGGATGCCTTTGATATCTTTCTCTTGCCTGATTGCACTCACTAGGACCTCCAATGTTATATTGAATACCAGTGGTGATAGTGAACAGCCTTGTTTTGTTCCTAATCTTAGAGAGAAGGTTTGTAGTTTTTCACCATTAAGTATAATGTTGACTGAGGGCTTATCATATATGGTCTTTATTATGTTAAGGTACTTTCTTTCTATACCGATTTTGTTAAGTGTTTGATCATAAATGGGTGCTTTATCTTGTTGAAGACTTTTTCTGCACCTATTGGTATGATCATATTATTCTTATTTTTTAATTTGTTTATGTGGTGCATCACATTAATTAATTTGCGTATGTCGAACCATCCCTGTGTCCCTGGGATGAAGCCCACTTGATTGTGGTGTATAATATTTTTAATATGTTGCTGTATTGAGTTTGCGAGTACATTTTAGGATTTTTGCACCTGTGTTCATGAATGGTATTGGTCTGTAGTTTTTTTTGTGTGTGTTATCTTTCCCAGGTTTTGGTATCAAGGTAATATTGGCTATAAAATGAGTTGGGAAGCACTGCCTCCTCTTTGATTATTTGGAAGAGTTTGAGGAGAATAGGTATTAAATCTTCTTTGAATGTTTGGTAGAATCCACTGGTGAAGCCATCTAGTCCTGGACTTTTACTTTTTGGTAGGTTTTTGATGATTGTTTCAATTTCCATACTGCTGATCTGTCTACTGAGATTTTTCCAGTTCTTCTTGATTCAGTCTAGGAAGAATGTATTTTTCTAAGTACTGGTCCATTTTTTCTAGGTTATTAAATTTGGTGTTACATACTTTTTCATAGTATTTTTGTAAGATCCTTTGTATTTTTGTGAAATCAGTCATAATTTTTTCTCTTTCATCTCTAATTTGTTTATTTGTGTCCTTTATTTTTTTTGTAAGTCTAGCTAAGGGTTTGTTAATTTTATTAAACTTCTCAACCAGTTCTTTATTGCATTTACTTTTTCTATTTTATTTTGTTTTGTTTTCAATTTCATTCATTTCTGCTCTAATTTTGGTTACTTCTTTCTGCTGACTTTAGGCTTCATTTGTTTTTCCTTTGCTAGTTTGTTAAGATGAAGTATTAGTTTATTTGGGCTTGTTCTTGTTTTTGGAGGTAGGACTGTATTTGTGGTTCTTCCTGGTTTCTTTTTGCAGTTGATGTCTAGTTTCAAAGCACTATGATCAGAGAATATGGTATGATTTCAACTCTCATATTTTTACAGCTATCTCTGTGTCCTAGTAAGTGTTCATTTCTTGAGAATATTTCACGTGCACTAGATAAGAATGTATAAGCAGTTGTTTTGGGATGGAAGGCTCTATTAATTGTCAATTATGTACATTTGGTCTAATGTGTCATTTAAGGATATTATTTACTTATTGATTTTCTGTTTGGATGAATTGTTCATATCTGGCAGTGGGGTATTTAGGTCTCCTATGATAGTGTTTTGGTCTGTTTCTCTCTTTAGTTCTGTTAGTAATTGCTTTGCATATTTTGGAGCTCCCTGATTGAGAGCATATATATTAGTAAGTTTATGTCTTCTTGTTGCATGATTCCCTTTATCATTATAAAATTTCCCTCAGTCTCTTTCTTTACCTTTATTATTTTGATGTCTATTTCATCCAACATTTGTACTGCTACTCCCGATTTTCTCTGAATGCCATTTGCTGGAAACATCATTCTTTTCATTCTTTCACTTTGAGTCTATATTTGTCTTGGATCTGAGATCTGTCTACTGGAGGCAGCATGTGGTTTGTTTTTGTTTTTTGATGCAATTTCCAATTTTGTGCCTTTTAATTGGTGAGTTCATTTCACTTATGTTTAGGGTGATTATTGAAATGTGAGATCCTCTTATAGTCACTTTATATTTGCTTCCTGGTAGCTCAGTATTTCCATTGCTTCCTTGTCCTTGTTTTTTTGTTGTTGTTGTTTGTTTGTTTTGGTTGGCTTTTGTGTGTTTTGCCTCTGGTCCTTCTTGTTCAATGCTTCATACTTCAGTTCTAAATCTTTGGCCTGTGGTTACCATTATGATTATGAAAAGGATAGTTGTACATATACAGTCATCACTTTTCTTCTGCATGTGCCTTATCTTCATTCCCCTTTGTGAATTTGGATCTTTGAATTCCCTACTCTTCAGTCACTATTGTCTCATTTTGTCCCTATGTATGCTGAATGTTCATTACTATCTTGCTATAGCAAATCTCTTCTTATTTTAAGCTTATAATGCCCTGTTCATCGTAAGGGTTGTTCTCCTCTGCTCTTTTTAGACTGCTAGTCACCTTACTCCTAATTATGCAATTTTTTTTGTCATTTTGTTTTAGGTCAGCTGACCTCTTTCAGTATTTCCTGTAGTGCAGTCCTTGTAGTGGGCAATTCCCTCAATTTTCATGTGTCTGGAAAGGTCTTAATTTCTTCTTCATATCTAAAGGAGAGCTTAGCTGGATGACTTATTCTTGGCAGGTAGTTCCTTTCATTTAATAGTTTGAATATTTGATTCCACTCCTTTCTGGCTTGTAAGGTTTTTGCTGAGAATTCCAATGATAATCTAATTTGTTTTCCTTTATAGGTTACCATCTTCTTTTCTCTGGCTGTCCTGAAATTCTGTCTTTGTCATTGATTTTTGATAATTTTAATACAATGTGTCTTGGTAAAGCCTTTTGGATTGAGATAATTGGGTGTTCTATTGATTTATTGAATCCCAAGTTCCAGCTCATTCCTTAGATTTGTGACATTCTTATCCACTATTTGTCTGAAAATGCTTTCTAATCCCTGCTCTCTTTTCTCCCCTTCAAGAATTCACATTATTTATGTTTCCTCTCCTGATGGTATCAAGTAGTTCTTGTATTTCTCTTTCATTATTTTTCATTCTTTGGTTTCTCTCTTCTTTCTTCTGATTTCTAGATTTCTGTCTTCGATATCACTGATTCTTTCTTCTATTTTGTTGCCTCTATTTTCCAAGCTTGTTATTTCATTTTTCCACTCTGGCAGTGTACTTTTTATCTTCAGAAGGTCTATTTGGTTCTTTTTGCAGGTTTCAATCTTCTTTCTAAAGAACTCATTCTGCTCATCTGGTTGTTTTTTCAATTCCTAAAATTGTTGATAAGATTTGTTTCAGATCTCACTTTTTTCTGAAGTACCATCTCAAATTCTCTGTCATTTAGGTCAGACATTTTATGTCTGTAAGCTTATTTTCTAGAGATTTTCTCTTTCTTTCTGGTCACCTTGGTTGTTCATGGTGATTAATGGCCTATTTCTTCACCTGTGAATTAATTGGATGTGTGTTCTGCTTTTTTTTTTTCCAGAAGATTTATTATTTAATGGTCCCTAGTCCTTTGGTTTCCAGTAAGTCACATCTAAGCCTCTTGGATCTCTGCTTTATATAAAGAGTTAATAATATCTATTTTTTTTCTTATAGTTGTTTAATCATGCTCGCTACCCTTAGTCTTAGTTCCTGTCAGTGGTATTGACAGTTTTGGTAGCGTTTGCTTCGTGGCATTCTGTCTCAGAGTGTATGGGAAGAAAGGCCCATCTGGTTTGGGTTTTGGAGGCTGTGGCTCAGCTTCAGTAGTGCAACTGCAGCTGGTAAAAATCAACTGTAGCTTCTCTGCTGTCCACACTTTTCTGCTGTCCCTGTTTCTCTGTCTTCTTCCCTAATGATTGGGCACTGCCACCAGCTGTGTGGAGCTCACAGTACTCTCAGACAGGGCTGTTCAGGGAAATTGCTGCTTCTTCTTTCTTCCTCCTCCTCCTCTAGGGAGCTCTGGCTGTGAGAGGCAGCTTCATTGTTCCTCCCTGTTCACCACCTGACACCCTGGGTTCTGACCTGTGGTAGCTCTTTTGCTCAGATCTCATGCTCAGAAGTGCTGGTGTGCAGTTTTGGTGTTTTTGTTGTTTTAGGTATTCAGCTTATTGTTGTTTCAAGGGAACAGATCTGAGAACATCTTTCACATCACCATGTTTAATCCAATCTCCATTGTCCTATATTTTTTAAACTATCAAGATTTATATATATATATTGCATCTCTTACAGGCAAAATGTTAGTTTTTTTAACCCATTCTGAAAAAAATCTCTAATGGGTATGTGTAGTTCATTAATTTTCATGTAATTATTTATAATTTTATATTTAATCTACCATCTTGCTATTTGTATTTTACTTGTTTCAGCTTTTTTTTCCAGTTTTTCTTTTCCTTCTTTTAAATTCATCAAATTATTTTAGCTTTCAATATTATTTATTTTTTTGGCTTTTTAGCTTTTTCTTTGTATTTTCTTTAGAGTTATTTGAGGAATACTATGTGATTGTGAACTTTTCACAATCTAATTTGAGTTAATATTTCTTCTCTTTCCAAAAATATAAAAATTTTACAAGAATATAATTCTATTTGTGCTATTGTTTTTATATACTTTCTTTTTAAATGTATTAAAGCCATAAAATACATTGCTTTATTTTTCTTCAAAGTCATCTGTTTCTTAAAAGAATTAAAAGAAGAAAAAACTAATGTTATTTATATTTATCTATATACGTATTTATTCTTGTGCTCTTAATTTTTTGCATATCTGAAATTCTTTTTTTTAGGTTGAAGAACTTCCTTTAGAGTATCTGGTAGTAAATGTGTGCTGAGTATCATCTCTCAGTTTCTACTTATCTAAAATATATTTACTTCTCTTTTATTTTTGTTTTAAGATTATTGCTGCTAAATATAAAATTTTAGGTAGTTGTTGGGTTTTGTTTTTGTTTTTTTTTCATTGAGCATTTTGCAGAATTTTCTCTTTTGTCTTCTAGCTTTCAGTGTTTCTGATGAGAACTCAGTTGTCATTTGTATTACTCTTCTTTCCATAATGCATTTTTCCACTGGCTTTTAAAAAAGATATTTTATTTATATTTGGGCTTCAGTAATTTAAATATGATGTACCTAGGTTTCTTTGTCTTTTGTTTTTTAAATTCCACATAGGTTTTGTGGCCTTGGATTAAAGGTCAAAATTCTTGATTTATTTGGAAAATTTTTGGTTATTACTTATTTAAAATTTTTCTATTTTTTTCTGTAAAAAATAAACTAAATGTATATTAAAGTACTTGTGATTGTTTCACAGAACAAGGAATCTCTGTTATTTTTTTTTAAAGGTGTTTTTTCCTCTCTTTTTTAGTTTGGATAATAAACAGGAATCTGTCTAAACTCACTTACCATTTGTTTTAAAATTTCTAATCTACTTTTAGGCCCATTTAGTACATTTCATTTTACATAGTGTACTTTTAGTGTTAAAATTTTTATTTAGTTTTTAAATTTTCTTCTTACATTTCTATTTTCTTGGTTATATTTATATTATCTTTTAACATATTTATAATAGGTGTTTTAAAGTCCTTTGTTTACTAATACCAAAATCTTTGTCATTTTAGGGTCTTTGTATTATGTTTTTTTCTTGATTATGGGTCATATTTTCTACTTCTTTACATATCTAGTAATTTATTATTGTATTGTATTATTGTATGCTGGACCTTGTGGATAATATATCATAAGGAGTCTGGATTATGTTGTCTTTTTTTTAGAAAATTAAATTTTGTTCTGGTAAGCAGTCAGATTATTGGTAATTTTTTACTTTTGACTCTGTTAGAATTTATTTATTTTTGGTTCTTGCCTATGCCAGATTTTTAAAAATTATTTATTTAAATTAGTTAAAGTACATTGGTTAGACATCTATATAGTTCATAAAACAATCCCCCAATTGCTTCCTCCCTCCGAATGCCCCTCCACTTAGCCATCACATTAATGCTAACTGCATTGCCTCTGCAGGGCTATTCAACCCTGTGCTCAACTATTAACTACTAATCTGTACTTCTTTAACCCTTCACCCCATTCTCCTAGCCCCCCAAACTCCCTCTCCTCTGTCCATCACCAAATTGTTCACTATATTTGTGAGTCTGCTTTTTATTAGTTTGTTCTTTTTATTCCTTAGATTCTCCATATAAGTGAAATCATATAGTGTTTATCTTTGTATGTATAACTTAAATACCTTCTAGGTCCATCAAAAAATATCTTTTCCCATCCCTTCTTTTTAATCTGTGTGCATCTTTTAATCTGAAGTGAATCATTTGTAGGCAGCATATACAGGGGTCTTGTTTTTATATCCTTTCAGCCACTCTATCTTTTGGTTGGAGCACTTAATTCTTTCCATTTAAGGAACTTATTGATAGAAATGTAATTGTTCCCATTCTTTATTCTTGTTTTGGAAACATGTGTTTTCTTCTTAAAGAAGTCCCTCCAACATTTCCTGTAATACTTGCTTGGTGGTGATAAATTCCTTTAGCTTATTTTTTATTTGGGAAGCTCTTTATCTGTCTTTCAACTCTAAATGATAGCTTTGCTGGATAAATTATTCTTGGTTTAAATAATGAGTCTTCATCCTGTCGAATATTTTGTGCCAAGCCTTTCTGTCCTGCATAGTTTCTTTTGAGAAATCAGCTGCCAGTCTTTTGGGCTTTCCTTTATGTGTAATTATCTGGTTTTCTTTTGCTGCTTTTAATATTCTTTCTTTGTGTTTAACCTTTGGCATTTTAATGATGATATGTCTTGGTGTGGGCCTCTTTGGATCCTTGCTGTTCAGAATTCTCTGAACTTCCTGGGGTTTTATGTCCTGTTTCTTCACCAGGTTAGGGCAGTTTTCCGTCATTATTTCTTCAAACAGCTGTTTGACATCTTGATTTTCTTCAGGTACGCTGATCAGATGAATATTTGGAGCCTTAATAGTGTCCCATATGCTCCTTAAATTATTTTTATAGTCTTGGCATCTTTTTTATTGCCATTCTGATTGAGTGTCCTGATTGGCTTTCCCATCCTCTAGATAGGGCATTTGATCCTCTTCTTTATTCACTCTGTTTATTCCTTTGTTTATTCAATTTAATATGCTTCCCATCTCAGATAATGTGTTCTTCTTTTTAGGTGGGTTCCCTTTTATAATTTACATTTCCATTTTTACATTTTTTTAAATCTCTTTGTTGACGTTCTCACCGAATTTATCTACACTGCCCAAAAGTTCATTGAGCATCTTTATAACCAGTGTTTTGAACTCTGCATCTGTTAGATTACTTGACTTCATTATATCTGGATCTCTGTTCTGTTCTGTCATACGGTTTCTGCTTCTTTGTCCTCCCATTTTGGCTGCCTTTCTGTGACTGTTTCTATGTACTAAGCAAAGCTCCTAAATCACCAGTCTTATTAGTGTGGATTTGTGAAATAGGTGTCCAGTGGTACAGTTCTGAGAAGGATTCAGCTATTGACTGAACTTAGCCCAAACCTCTACTGCTCCTGAGCCACCTGTTAAGATTCGGCAAGCAATTCACAGATTTTGTGCTTATAAATGCCTCATTAGCCCACACGAGAAACCGGGGCTGCCTCCAGGGCAAGTCTCAGCAAGAAGCACCTGACTCGCTGAGGGTACTCCTGGATATGGCTTAGGTGGGGCCATGAGTTGGGGAAGGTAGAGTTTCAGGTAATCTCTTTGGGCAGAGAGACTTCTGTTATCTGGTTTAATGACATCACAGCTATGATGACAATGTGTCTGGCACGCTGTTAGTGGAGAGGACTCAACAGAGAACAATGGAAACCATCAGCACTTCTGTACATAGCGAGTGTTGTCTTGGCCCTCACTATGACAATGTCTCCCTGTAAATCCCTGCAGCCCCCTGCACGTGGCCGAACTGGCATTGGTTCTCAGAGTGAGCGGGTCCATTACCAGAAAATCTGCTCTTGGATGTAGCCCCTTTAAAAGGCTTCTGCCACTGCCATTGCTGTGGTCTTTCTCACTCAGCCACTGTAGAGTGGGTAGCCCTCCGTCCTTGCCTCATCCTACCTTCTGCTGTTGCAGCGTGATTTCCTGTATTTCTCCCTAGTTGTATGGCTTGTTCATCTAGATCCCAGGTGATTTTTTTCCTTGCTGCTGCTCTTTGTTTCTGTTACAAATTTAATTTTGTTGCCAGAGGAATGAGCAGATCCTCTATCATCTACACTATTTTTCCCCCCTTACTTCACACTTGCTTTTTAAATTTTAGGTTCTTTTGAATATATAGTCTTTTTCTTCTCCTCTTTTGTCCCTTCCTGTCCTTTTCTCTTTTTCTTGTTCTCTCTCCTTCCCTCCTTGCCTCTCTCTTTTTCTTTTTTTAAATAATTTCTTTCTACTTTCTGCCATCAAAGATATAACATCAGCCAATTCCAGAATTTACTTACTTACTCCACTGCTCAAAGTTCACCAGCATAATACCTCCTTTGAACACTAATGGAGTATTACAAATCCAATTCTGATTTAAGTGGCAGAAGCCTCTTAAAGGCGCCATGTCCATGAGCAGATTTTTGCGATGATGGACCAGCTCGCTCTGAGCACCAGTGCCAGTTTGGCTGCACAGAGGGGGCACCAGAGACTTACAGGGAGACATTGCCAGAGTGAGGGCTGAGGCAACACTTGCTCTGTACAGAAGTGCCTATGATATCCATTGTTCCCTGTCGAGCCCTCCCCTTTGCCAGTTATTAGTATCTTCCTGGATCCCTCTTCAATGGAGTTACATGATAAGTTTTATTTGAGGAGCTAAGGTCTCTATGTTGCTCAACTGACTGCATTCCAACAGATAAATGTAGACTAATGAAATAATAAATGCTGAAGAGAACTTTCAACCTAATATATACCTGAGTACTTTAATATTAAAAAATAACTTTAAAATCTCAATTACTTTTAAAAACAAAGAGGATAAAGTTGTTATTTAAATTTTCAGCAACTAAAAGGAAATATGTTTACATAATGAGGGTAGAGAAATAATTCCATTTTCTTTTAGAGAATAGTTCTTCATCAGGCGGCTGGTGGACAAAACCAGTTCTCACAGGTCCTATATTTTTTACCCATCCTCTATTGAAATTGGACCATTTATATTTTAACTACCTTGAAATTCTTCTAAAGTTTTTGGTTACTATTCTTTCCTTTATTTCACACAGGTCACAAAAGACAATTGTAACAAGTGAAATAATATTTGCTTACTAGAAAAAAAAATTTACATTCAGAGGTCTGGAGCATTACATATCCAATTCTGAAACTAGATCATACTTCTAATTCTACTTAATTTCACATGAAAAAAATATTGAGCACTTCATTTATTTCTCTATTATATCACATTTTATCTTGTATATGTTTTAATGTGATATGTCTTATTTATTTATCTGCTTATATTTTATTGTCTATTTTCCTCACTATACTGGTAAGGTTCATTTGAACAGAATCATTATAGATTTTATCTATTACTCTCTCCTCAGAGTTTGAATGGCAAATGGTATATTCTTAGTAAGCATTATTTGCATGTTTATCTTATCTCTTCTTGGTAGGTTAAAAATCCTTGAGGATATATAAAGTATTACCAATCTCTAACATTTCTTGCCTATAGAAAGCCCTCAATTAATAATGATTAAATGATTTGATGAATGAATGAAACCTCTGAACATTTCAGTTAATGTCAATAAATATTAAAGTTAAAGGTGTGCTTGAATACTCAGCAGTGAGGAAAAGAGGCAAGATCCATAGCTTGGAAGGGAAGGATGCATGTTTGATTTTGGTGATTCCTTCCTGGCTATGGCTAGTAGCTACAAAATCTCTTCCAGTACTTTCTATAGATACACAGATTTCAGGCAGAGTATTGTTGAATTATGGAGGTCAGGGACTGGAAGTTAGGATTTCGCAGTTTTTTCTTGGCTCTATTATGCTGCCTTTGCACAGAGTGACCTTGGAGAATCATAGCCTCTTTGTGCTGCTCTGTCCCTATGGAGATGAGAAAGCAGAAAAAAAGAGCTTTCTTCTCCCTTCCCACATAAGTGTTTGTTTTTAGCCTCATAAATTTGCCAGAGTGCTTAGATACCAAGGTGACAGATGTCAGAGGAAATGTGACAGCAAAATAACTTGTTCAAAAAACATAAGAATGAAATGCATTCTTAAAGGGGTGTAGAACATGGTGTCTGAAATAATTTAGTAAAAAGTTTGCAGATGTTTTTATGAATTCAGTAGATAGTCAGATTAGTCTTGATTCAGACAGGTTCTTGGCTAACATTAAGGAAATGAAGTAGTTCTAATGGGCAGTGATCTGAGTCACCCTAGAGGAGTCTTATGTAGGGCATGAATGACAGAAGCTATGCCAGAAAAAATTAGAATTGAATGTGCCACCTGTCTTTCCATAACACATTTGGTCTGCTGTGATGATTGCTGTTCCAAAACCAAGATGCTACCTCCAAAGGTACCACACATCTATCCTAAGGTCCCACAAATCACATCTTGCTACTCTAGCTCAAGTATACAGTTCCATTTCCATTATAGCAGTAAATAATAGTGTAGTGGCCAACCAGAGATATATAGCTTTTTATTTATTTGTTTTTTGGCTTTTTTGTTAACCTGTGTGTAGGTTGTGGAAGAAGTGTGGGGAATTTTGGATAGAGATAATAATGAGGATTGGGAAAGGCATTGATAAAAGACTCTAGGGAGAGTAAAATCTGTCTTTATTTTGCTAACATCTTCATTTATAGCCACATCACAAGAGAGAGGCACTGAGAACAATTTGTGGTTGTCATAACAACTAATAAACTGTAATTAGTCAAAGAAGGGGGAAGGAGTCAAGAATACCAACCCCCCCCACCCACACACAAAAACAAGAAGAAAGAGGAAAGAAACAAAGAAGAAAAGAAAGAGGGAGAGAGACTTTTAAGGAGGGAAGGATTAACTTTATGGTATACTTTGATATGATATAAATGTGTATTTTATAACATATTGGTTGGGGAATAGGATAATAAATATGGAAAGGTAGATGACAAAAATGGCAACCATTGACATAAGAGTATTTAAAAAAATAAGTTCTAAATGTGAAGGAGTTGACTTGAGAAAACAAACCAGAGGAAAATCTCTCACACACACGTGCACACACATGCATGCACACACATGTACGTATTCCAGGAGAGAAGCAGCTTGGAACCATTCTACAAGGCTAAACTGACTTAAATGATTTGTGTCATGATTTCTAAGGGTGCTCCTTTCCATGATTGAATTGATACATTATATGTGGGGTTGTTTTGTTCTCATGGGTTAATGCTTTCCTATTCACCCCACAGACCACTATTCTATGCCATGTTCACTGCCCTCCCAGTTGCCTACAGGACTGTGCCAACAATAACAACAGGGGAATAGTACCTTGGAGATGGGGTGGGAGGCAGCAGGCATGCCTAATACATTCCTTTAAAGCCTGGGCTGCTCGGTTTCAGAAGGTAAGTGGGTTTACTCATTCAACACATATTTTTTTGAGTCCCAAATCCCAATTATATGTTGGGCATTAGGTGCCAGAGAATGAGACATATATGGTTTGTGACCACAGTAAAACTGAACTTGTGTTCGTGTCCATAATTGAGAATGAAATTTAGGGAGTTTGGCAGGGAAGAACCGTCATTGTCTCTCAATTCTATTCACAAGCTCCACAAGCAATCAGAGAGGAAGCAACTCCATGCTGGCTGTCCCTGGGCAGAATGATGGAAGAGGAAGCTGAGGCATGTCTTTCAGGAAGAAGAGTAACTGGCATATGTTCATGCAGAAAAAAGATTAAGGTGTCTGAAACTAAGAAGATTAAAATTCCCAGTGATCAAACACCTTTGCATCTTTCCTTTTTGATGAGTAACACAGGGATCCCTTTTGCTGCGGTTTAGCCCATCTTCCCCCTTGTGACCAGGGAGGATCTTGGTTCCCTCAGTGGGCTTGACAACTGTGCCTTTGAGAAGAATGAGACTGATGAAGCATGGCTGTGTTGTTTTCACTTAGAAACATTAGCAAACTCAACTACAAAAGACCACTTCACAGAACAAAAAACTTGCGATGTGCAAAGTACAATGGAAATCTCCCTGCTGCAAACAGAAGAATCTTTGGCTGCCAAGACAGAGGGACCTTGCATAAGATAGAGCATGAAAGAGATTCAGCACAAAACAAAAGTCAGAACACAATGGTATATATTTCAGGCACATGAAAGGATATGTGGCAGCAATACTAAAGAAACATGATTTTTCTACAGAATGGGGGGAGAGGGAGAGCAGAAACCCAATCAGCCAATACAATTGTGGCAGAATAACAGATTTGGTCCTGTAAAGGGAGAGAGGAAAAGGCTTATTTTTTATGAATTAATCTGTAGTTGGTTTTCAGAAGTTGTTCAGAAACAAGTGAGCATATGAATAATACATACTGTACACAAGCCCCAAAACACAGAGCTATCTCTAGTTGAGATTTTGAAAATGAAGGCATTCGGAGCAATATAATTAAGTAAAGGGACCAGAGAGAAGGTATTTGAAGGTGGGGTGTAAGCAGCAGCAGGGAACAGATACTCCAGGAGGGGGAGAATGTACATTTCTTAACTTTCCAAATAGGTTGCAAATTCTTGGATAACTGGAATAATCTCTTTATCCTTTACAAACTTGTATTTCCCAGGGTGAATACCATAATACTTTGCACATAGTATATGCTAAAAATATTAATAGATGAATTAATTCAATGTTGATGTTGTGATGAATTTGGCTGATTGCTAGGCTGGTAATCATTGAAGCATAGGTATGAAAACAGAAAAAGGAAAGCTATATTCTTGGGACCAACGTTAACAGGAGAGGCACCCTTTCATTGCCTAGACTGAAATATAAATTTAGGGATGCTGTGCCTCTAGTGATATTTTATATGGTGCTGCATTTCATTGATTAGCTAAACAACTGCAAAGCAGAATGCTTAATTTATCTAAAGGCTGCAACAGTGCAAAATTAGAGGTCTTGATCAGTGCTGTCACAGAGCAATGGTCCCACAAAAAGCAATGTAGAAAAAAATTCCATAGTCAACTAAGCTTAGGAAATACTGCTTTCTGTATTCCTCTCATTATCATCTAAAAGGTTCGGAGATCCTACAGTCAATTACCCCCTTGAACCTTGTTTAATTCAAAGCTTTCCAAACTAAGTTGACCATGGAAGGATTTCTTTCCCCTCATTTCTTTATTTTAAAAAAGTATCTATTAGAATCTTTCAGAACTAGTTTTCCATGAAGTGAACTTTGAGGAATCCTGGGTGATTGTTAAGAAGCAGAGCATTTATATGGTGTCTTCCATGTTCTGTGAATAGCAGTGAGGCTGGGAAGTGTAACGTGTGATGTAGTAGAGGAGACAAACCAGCAATCTACACATGTCCATGTCTTTACCCTAATAGGCTGTACTCCTTATAAAGCATACATGTAGATGTGCTCTCATCATCCAGCAGGATCTTTTCACTCCATCTGCCCCCTCATTCCATCTACTGTGCCTCCTTTGCCTGGGTCATGGTTTCCATTCCTAACCCAAGCAGACTTGGACCCCTAATCATGGCCATTGTGATACATGGATAAAGCTACAACTGTGCTTCTCTGCTACACAGACTTGCTCCTACAAGCCATTGCCACTCAGCGGTCTCGGAACAGCTGTTGCTGTTTGTTATTCATGGACTTATCAACACCACAGCTGCTAGTGAGAGTGGCACCAAGCATCTTTTGCTACTCAAAGGATGCAAGCAGCTGCTCCAGGTGACTGGCTGCTGATGCTCCGTAAAGAGGTTATACTGACCCTGTCCTACAGCTGTTTTCATAGCATCATTTCACAGAGAATGAGACCTAAACTCTTGAGTCTCCACCAGCAATGTGGACTATGTTAAACATATCTGCTCTCATTTTCCTAACATGAAGAATTTTTTTCTAGCATCAGTGACAGAGGCCTAAGCTAATAAGAGGATCCCTGCAATGATAACTTTTCAGCCAATGGTGTTATATGATCCCCATATGCACTTTCTCTGGCATTGTACAATGTAGTCTTGATGGCTGCTTTGTGCTTCCTCCCATATGAATGAAACAAGATGGACACATCCATGGAGATGACAGCTCCTACTTCTCCCCTTGGAGGTACATGATGAAGAAGAGAGTCTACTTCTTCCATTAAAGTTAGTTTTTTGCACTTCTGACCCAATCCTTTATTATCTTCCACCTCTTTACCCATATGCACCTGCTATATGTTTTGTTTTACTTTGGTCCAATTATAAGACCTATAGCAGTTTCAAGATTAGACAGTCCTTGATTTACCGGCTTTGCCAATAACTATAGGACTTTGTGTAGGTTAATTTTCTGGAGCCTCCAATTCTTCATCTGGAAAGTGAAGATGATATTGTTTACTGCATAGATTATCAGATAATTTAATGAGCCACTGTGGTAACAGAGATCCTGGTACATGGCAGGCACTTAACAATTAGTTTTCTCATTCTTCTCAATTTTCTTCTAGGTCAGGCTGTCCAATGAAATTTTCTGCATTGATGGAAATGTTTTATATCTGTGTTATCCAGAGTAGAAGCTACTAGCTGCATGTAGCTAGGTAGCACTTGGAATGTGGCCAGTGCAACTGAGGAACAGAAATTTTAATTTTATTTAGTTTTATTAATTTAAATAGCCACATAGGGCTAGTGGCTTCCATATTGGACAGCACAGCTATATATAATTTTAGTAGCAGTTTTTAGTTGGGCCAATACAGATGCAGCTGCCTCTCTACCTCTGAGGCCTCGAAAGAATTCATACATCCATTTTAAAGGCTGGGTCTCAGTGGCATTTCAAATATACTTGAGCCTGAAGAAGCTGTTATATATAATGGAGAGGTTTTAAAAATCTTGCCATAGAAATGTAGAATGGCCATCAGACTCCATCTTACTCTATTCCATACAATGATATCTACTTTTCAATCATTGATCCAGAGATGAAATAATGATATTTGCCAAGAAGATTTTTGAACCTCATCAGTTAACAAACTGCATCATCTAGCCGCATGTAAAGTCACTACTTTTTTAGACTGAAGCCAAATTTATAAATGTCTAGGTCTCAGAAATGTTAAAACCATAGTGATAGAGGGTTGGAGAATTTGGGGTGGAGAGGGAATGTAAATTTGGTGAAAAATTAGAATAACATGCAATATTTATTTTTGTAGTACAATTTACATATCTAAAATCATTTTGCTAAGAAGAAACATAAAATGTATTATGTATAACTTGATTTGCTCATAAAATTATCATTTAAGTAAAATTAGAGACGTGAAGAACTGGAAAAACAAAATGGAAAAAATAGGAGAGAACAGATTTTTTACTGATTCATTTTCTTTATATATTTATTTAACAAAAAGCATCCTCATGGGGGTGGGGCAGGAGACGTTTCTTCTAGACACTTTTCTTTCTTTCTTTCTTTCTTTCTTTCTTTCTTTCTTTCTTTCTTTCTTTCTTTCTTTCTTTCTCTCTCTCTCTCTCTCTCTCTCTCTCTCTCTCTCTCTCTCTCTCTCTCTTTCTTTCTTTCTTTCTTTCTTTCTTTCTTCTTGCCTTCCTTCCTTTTCTTCCTTTTCTTCTCCTTTCCCTCTCCTCCTCCTTCTTCCTCTTCTTTTCTCTCTCTTTTCTTCCCTCGCCTCTTCCCTCTTGGGTCTTTACATCTTCATCTAAAACACTCTTCAATTTAAGCCACTTTCTTGTTATAGGCACTGCAGTGGAAAACAGTTGACTATTACCTCTCTTAAATCATCCTCTCAAGTTGTAGTTATTTCAAGTCTTCTCATATGTCTCTCTGCAACTGGGCATCCCCATTTTCCCTCATCCTCTTTCCCTCTCCTCCTCACCCACATAGATTCCTTGCCACTCTTCTTCCTGCACTCAAGCCCAGGCCCCCAAAGGAAGTTGGTGTTGCCCAGTGGTCTGTTTCCCTTTGGCTTCTGTGTGTACACATGGATCTTGCCAGTTAGGTCTGTGGGTAGGTTGCTGGCTGTCAGATAAGGGAGAATAAGAACTCTAATCATAACAACTCAGGTCATGTTTATCATGTGCCAAGTACTCTCCTAAGCGCACTGTATTCATTATTCCATTTGATCCTCTCCCAAATACTAAAAGTACAAAGCTATGAGTATTATATTTTCTAGATAAAGAAAGTATAGCTTAAAGAAGTTCAAGTAGCCTGCCTGAGGTCAAGCTACTGAGTCAGCCTTGGAGCTTGGATTCAGATCCATTTTGTGTGACTCTAATCTTTGGCTTATTACCCACTACCCAACAGTGACTTAAAACAATAAGAAGTCTAAAAAA
This sequence comes from Cynopterus sphinx, assembly GCA_030015415.1. Lineage (NCBI taxonomy): Eukaryota > Metazoa > Chordata > Mammalia > Chiroptera > Pteropodidae > Cynopterus > Cynopterus sphinx. The sequence goes on along the minus strand of CM057390.1, from coordinate 32,581,469 downwards.
ATAAGGACTTTATGGTTTAAAAAATTTCTACACACACTAGCTTGTGATTTTCACTGAAATAATTTGATGGGGCAGGTATGGGGAAACTGGAATCCCCATTTTAGAGATGTGCAAACAGTATCAGAGAGATCAAATGACCTTCCCAAAGTCACATAGTAAATGGTGCTGCTGGTGTTCAAACAGCATAAGTTTCAACAAGGATTCTATTTCTCTTTCCACACAATATTTGATCTGAACGATGGGAAATGCCTTTGGAACGAATGTGCACTCACATCACTGAAACTAATGTGCATACTCACACACATGCACACTTTTCAGACTCTATTCCAATTAATCAGAGTTGGAGGATGGGGAGGAAAGCTGGCATAGCCGAAGGGATTTCTATCACTATCTTAATACTAAGTTTACCATAAGGACTGAGGAACATCAGGAGAGAAGGCTTCTGGTCTTTTCTGCTATTTTTGTTTATTTGTTTCTCCTTTTAAAATTCTTTTTTTTTTTTATGAGGCTGCCATAAAAACACTCATTAGGCAGTGTTGATTTTCATTAATGTTGATTCTCCAAGAGCTTAATCAATCTTCTGTGACCAATGACCTCATTCCCATGGGAGAAGAAAGCTGTTTAACAAATTAGCTTTACAGATTGTAGGTAAGGCATACAGATGTGAGGTAGCCTGTATTGCCAAAACAGGATGTGGATTAGTGGTTTAATATGCACAAAAACAATAGCACTGAACTGTCTCCTTACTGTTAGAAAATGCATCATTAGAAAGCAGCTGTCCTCCTTTCTCTCTTACACCTCTACCCCTCCCCACTCCCTTCCTTGTGCTCACTTTTGCCCTCTGTGAAATCTATGTTTTGAAAGCACCTAGAGGCAATAGCACATCTGTGGTTAGTGGGAGGGGGACACAAGTCACAGATGCAAAGAAGAAAGCAGGGAGTGGGGAGAGCATCATAGTTACCAGTGTTGACTCAAAGCCTAGTAACTTCCCTAGGCACTCTGATTTGTCATAGTTGACAGGAAAAGCTTCACTATCTAATAGTATTTCCCATCCAGGGTAACTCAGCTGAACCTCCACTGGTACAGAGACTACTTGCTGTGGGTTAGCTAAGTGCTACATCCTCTCTAGGTAGCCCTTCCAAGGACAGCATTTCCTGGGTAAGTAGTAGCCCCTTCAGTCACTAGAAGCAGCCCTGGAAGCCCAAATGAGAGGGAGTCATAGGCCTTAGCACAGAGACAAGCTTCTTCTCTGTCCTCATGTCTTTTCCTATGGCTATGTCTGGTGGTGCTGACTTCCCCACTAAAGCCTTGAGTTTCTGTCATCAGTGCTGGTTGGCTGGTCTTTCTTGCTGCCCTGAAATCAGGCTTGGAGTCAGGTACCTCCTCCAGCAAACCCTGGAGGAACAGGAGAGAGGGCATTACAGAATACCAGCTGCATGGTTTCTTCCAGAGGGCTTCCACAGCTGCCACCTAGTTTTACCTTCTTAACATGCCTGTGAGAAGTGAGGAGTAACAGAGCCATTTTTCTTACAGAGACATGGCTTCACAGTGGCAGGCCAGCATCTTTAAAAACTGAGTCTTTGGAAGGGAGAAGGAAAGAAATGTGGTATGCTCTCCTTTGAGAGGACTGGCTGGTGGGCTGGGTGAGAAGTTGTGTTAGTTCATTTGAGAAGTGCCCTTCCTATTTTCGCTTTTCTCTTTTGTACCCTCAAGCTCAGGCTCTGAACTCACTGCCTGGGTCTGTTCACAGATTTCTGAACAGGACAAATTTACATCCTGGTTTTCACCTGAGGCTGGTCTTTGAACTGCCCTCAGCCTCCAGGTGCAATACAGCAGAGACAAGGGAAGAGGTACCTGGAATTGTTTCTTGCCTGGGCCATGCCCCCAGATGGCCTGGCTTATACAATAGGGAGCCTTCCCCTTACACCTGCCTGTCTTCTGCTCCAGCAGCCTGCAGTGCAGTCACATGTCCAAAATTAGGCCACTGTTGTTAGCTCTGTAGCTACACACCACAGTGAGTCGGGCCCAGCCTGGCTGTAGAATCCTGCAGAATGGGCTGCAGTGGTAGGAGTGAGAGAAATTTCAAACTTAGGTTCCTGAGAATTAACTCTGTGTAAGCAGGAAGAAGTTGGTCAGGGTATTTTCTTTCTACTTGCATTCCTTTTTTATTCTTATTTAAAATGATAGGATATATTTTGAGTACTTATTACAGTAAAGCCCTTTAATAGGTCCTGGAGAGGGACAAACAAAGATGAGTAAATTTCTAGACTTTATTCAGAACTCTAGTCCCTGACTTTAGGTACCCATAAGGAGGGCCCTTTTGCCTGTGGTTTTATGGATGTTTGACAATCTTCTAATTTCTATAAGTATCCTGAAGCAGTGATCCAGTTAGTTCTGTGTTCCCATTCTTTACTCTTAGCTTACTAGCTATTTGGTTACCATCTAGCACTTTGCCCATTGTTTAGTTAGTCCTCTATAAATATTTGATGAATGACAGAGAAATGGACTTCTTGGGAAGGGCCATGAATATATCTCTTTCTAGTTCCTGGGAGGAGGGTCTCTATTGATTGGCCTCTACAATTTCTGGAGCACCTACTGTGTGTAAGCCATTATGCTCAATAGTTTAGATATATTAGCACTAACCTTTACAATAGTACATGGTGAATGTTTTATCCCCAGCTTATAGATGAGACAAGGGAAAGGCAGAGTATTTAACTAATTGATCTAGGGTTACATAACCAGGAAAGGGAACTTCAGGAGTCAAAGTCACATTTTTCAGTCTTTGAAGCCATGTTTTTTCCCCCACTATTCATGACCAGGAAGAATAATCTGACCATTAGGCCAGCATTTCTACCCATTGGTTATTATATAAGAAAAATCAACCTGTGGAAGTGTCAGAGCCCAGCTGCCAGCTGAACAGTGGCATCTTAATTTTTTTTGAATCACTTTTGAGGAAGGTTTGTTTCTCTGGATCTGACCAGGGCCCCTATATTCCTCTAAAACTTGGGTGTTTCTTAATTACTTTCCAGTGGATGATAGGTACAAATAGTACAGGAACAGGCTTGCAAACACTCTCCTTGAAACTGGGCACTGCCTTAAATTGAAACTCACGTTCTGATATTTCCCGACAATTCTGGAACTGCTCCCCAAGAACAACGACTTTCAGCTATAGCCACCCTTTGGGTTGGAAGAAGGCAGTGACCTCAAAGTGAAAGTCTCCATATCCCATTACCAATCCAATTACCTGGCACGTTCAGGTTAGGTGGGAACTGCCAGACTGGAACCCAACAATGGATCATTTAGTTTTGTGTCTTGTCTCTGACAGTAGTCAGGTCTGAAAGTCTCACTCAGACGCTTCTTATTGTCAGTCTGCAGATGCACTAGCATGTTTTCCTTTAAATGAAGGAATAGAGCTGGTCATGGTAATGGTGAGCAGCACAGAAACCTACTATATCACCGCAACTCTCACCAATCCCAGCCCTGATATCCATATTTGTTAATTCATTGCATGAATATTTATCAAGCAGCTACTATGTGCTAAGCAATGCTAGATACTGAGCATATAATGTTGAGCAAAGTCTCTGCTCTCATGGGCTTTCATTGTAATGGGAGAGTACAGGCAATAAACAATTATTCAGATGGACGTATGACAGTGGTTTTAAGTATCATGGAAAAAATAGCATGATAAAGAGGTTGGACAGTGATGAGGTGTTGGTACTCTGCTAACTGGGTAGACAGGGAGGGTCTCTTGGATAAGGTGACATTTCAACAAAACCTTGAAGACATTGTAGGGGCAGGATGAGGCTATCCGAAGGAAAATATGTGAAAGATATCTGCCTTTTGTCTTTTATATCAATGAGTTGGGAGAAGTCTTAGTGTTGGAAGCAAAAAAAGTAACCAAGTGCAAAATAAAAATATATTTGGATGCTTGAGGAACAGCAAAGTGGCAGATGTGGTTGGGAAGGAAGGTATAGAGAGGTAGAGAAGATTTGGGGGAGGTTGTAGGGGTTCAAGTCATGAAGGTTTTAGGAACCATGATGTATGTGGGCTTTGGCTTTTATTTCAAGGGTCATGGGAAGCCATTTGGAAGGTTTTGAGTAGTATAGTTCACATAGTAACTAAGTATCTTTTAAACACGTCTTAAGATAAATATTTCTTGAGTAAATACATGAAATACTTGTTGGATGATTGAAAAACAAGGATCACTAAATCACACAAGTAGCTACACAGAAATAAAGAGTTCCTAGAACAACATACTGTGTTCATTTCATCTCAGAAGAGAGGGATGTCTTCCCATCAAAAATGTAATTAGCTGTCAGCTATTTCGCCTTTTATCCTCCAGATGGAAGGTGGATCTTATTACTAAGAGCAGAAAAGTAAAAGTATAGAGGGCAGGCTAGAGAAAGCATGCAATCTAGTATCTTTTTCGGTCTGCAGTGATTCTCCTGCCTTCTGAGGGAGAGGAAGTGCCCCCAATCCCCAAATGAGGTCATTCTCTTGAAGATGCAGAATAGGTGGTCCTTACTGGTCTTTGTTTGAGACATTTTTTTTTTCTATGTCTTTGCCCAAATACCTAATTTCCCTTGTCTCAGTGCCTGGTATTTCATGCCATAGTCCCATAATTTTTTGAGCCTTAAAAACAACTTTGTTCTTTAAGAGTCTCCCCTCAAACAAAATGGGCAGCTAAGTCCCTTATTTTTCCATTCCCTATTTGTATCAAGTCTCTGTTCAAATTCCACCTTTTAAAAGATGCCTTTCTTTCCTCTTCTCCCTGACTCTTTTTCTTGCAGGATCAAAAATTTCTGTCTTACCTCATTGGTCATAGTTTGAAAAGAACTCCAGGCCATGCTTAGTATTTCTCTCCCTTCCACATGGGGAGTTACTTGATACCAAGAACATTGATTTTCATTTTCATTTTCAGCACCCAGCATGATGCTTATACATAGTGCTCACAGAATTTTTGTCTTTTATTTCCTTCTTTCCATTTTGTTTCCTTTTCTCTGCCCCTCCCCCATTTTTTGTTTGTTTGTTTGTTTTTGCTTACATTTAATTAAGCAGAGTAAAAGTAATAAAGAAAGCATGTTTTCTGTTCGGCAACTCCTTGGGCATATTACATATGTGTGAGATTCCTACTGAGCTGTTGGCCACTTGGATGACTGAATTTTTAAAAAAGCTTTTGATTTTATTGATTAAACAGGTAACATGTAATCACCATCAAACAATTATAAAATATAAGTACAGCTTTGAGATATAAAAATCAGCTCTATTTTACTACTCCAAGAAAATATCTGTTAATATTTTAATATCCTTCTGAGATTTTTTTTTTCTAAAATGCAGGATTTTTAGAGACCTTACTTACTGGGCTAATTGCAGAAAACAGGGAAGGGGATGAGGGAGGAGTTGAGGGGCAGATGTGGTGAGATGCCATCAGTGAGGCTCCCTGCTGTCTGACTCTGATCCCACCCTTGGCATTTCTTTTCCCTTTCAGACTTAAGGGCCCAGGCTGACCATCTATCTTGTGGGATCGAGCTGTCAGAACCACCACCAGTGTGGCATTCTAATGTCAAACAGTCTGGCACTTCTGAGCTCACCTTTCCCTTCTCTCCACCTGCACATCACTCTTTTCCAGACTTCCTGGTACCTTCTTTGCCTGCTCTATAAGGTATCAGGCATCTTGCCTCTACGTCTGACATTCCTCAGTCACAGAATACAAGTATCAACCTTCACCAGGGAATTCATAGGCTTGACTCGTTTACCTTCTTGAATGTTACTGCTTAATTGACTGAACCTACAAAAAACAAACATGTGCTGATCAATAGAGAAATAATTTTGCAAATTGTGGGCATAAATCTTTAGAGATCTGTGTGCACTGCCATTTGTTAAAATGCTGAAAAGGTAAATCAATTTTCTTTATTAAAACACAATTGCTTTATCTATTGCTAGTCTAGGCAGAGGCCAGCAGATAGGGTGTGGAGAAGAGTAAGGAATGAGGTTTTGAATACTTTTTTGCACCTTCATTCAGGGTCATTTGTTAGTCTAAAAGGGTGAGCATCTAGAAAGAGATGACAGCTTTCAGGCTGGGAAATTCTTTAATGTTAGAAGAAAAAAGCAGTCATGGGCTAGTGTGAAGTGTAGGAAAGACCAGCTTTAGACTATGGAAGGCATTCTAAAGAGAAAACAAAAAATTTCTTATCTTCATCATTTCAAAGTGTATCAGCAAAGGTAAGTTAGATTGTGTGGTAACAAACTCCAGACCTCAGTGGCTTCAAATAACAAAGTTTTATTTCTAGCTTTCTATATTTGTTTGTTTTTGTTTAGTTTTTTTTTCTTTTGTTCCTTAGATTCTGTATGTAAATAAAATTCTCTGGTATTTATCATTCTCTGTCTGACTTATTTCACTCAACATAATAACCTCTAGGTCTATCCATGTTATTGAAAAAGGTAGGAATTATCTTTTTCTTGGCTGTGTAATATTTCGTTGTATATGTGCATCATAATGTCTTTATCCAGTCATCTGTTGATGGGCATTTAGGTTGCTTCCATATATTGGCTATTGTGAATGTCACTACTGTGAACATAGGGATGCATAAATCTTTACAAAGTATTGTTTTGGATTTCTATGGATAAATACTCAGAAGCAATTACTGGGTCAAAAGATACTTTCATTTCTAATTTCCTGAGGAAACTCCAGACTGTTTTCCATAGTGGCTATACCAATTCACACTTCCATCAATGGTGTACAAGAGTTCCCTTTTCTCTACATCCTCGCCAACATTTGTTATTTTTTTTTTTTTTAGCTTTGTTGATGATAGCCATTTTGACAGGTGTGAGGTGATATCTCATTGTGGCTAAATTTGCATTTTTCTGATGATTAGTAATCTTAAGCATCTTTTCATGCATCTACTGGCTATCTGTATTTCCTCTTTGGAGAAATATCTATTCAGTTCTTCTGCTCATTTTTTAATTAGATTGTTTTGTTTGTTGTTGTTGAATTGTATGAGTTCTTTATACATTTTGGATATTCACCCCTTATCAGATGTATCATAGTTGAATATCTTCTCTTATTGCATAAGTTGTCTTTTAGTTTTGTCGATGGCTTCTTTTGCTGTGCAAAAACTTTTCAGATATAGTCCAATTTGTTTATTTTTTCATTTCTTTCCCTTGCCTGAGGAGATACATCAGAAAAGAAATTACTAATAGCAATATTGGAAAGTTTACTGCCTATGTTTTCTTTTAGAAGTTTTATGGTTTTGAGTCTTACATTTAAGTATTTATTTCATTTTGAGCCGATTCTTGTATATGGTATAAGAAGGTGGTCCAATTTCTTTCTTTTCTTTTGTTTATTTGTTTGTTTGTTTGTTTCTTTCTTTCTTTTTCTCTTTTTTCTTTTTCTTTTTCTTCTTTCTGCATGTATCTATCCAGTTTTCCCAACACCATTTATTGAAGAGACTGTCTTGCATCCTTGGTCATATATCAAATGAGTATAAATATGTGGACTTATTTCTGGGCTCTCTGTTCATGTTCGTTGATCTATGTATCTGTTTTTATGTCTGTAAGATGCTGTTTTGATTCTTATTTGCTTACAGTATAGTTTGATATTAGGTAGTGGGATACCTCCAATTTTGTTTTTCTTTCTCAAGATTACTGTGGCTATTCAGGATCTTTTAAGGTTCCATATTAATTTTAGGATTATTTGTTTCAGCTCTCTAAAAATGGTTTAGATATGTATTATATTGAATCTATAGATTGTTTTAGATAGCGTGATCATTTTAACAATGTTGATTCTTCTTATGTGTGATCATGGTATATGCTTCCATTTATTTGTATTTTCTTCAAGTACTTTTTTCAGTGACTTACAATTTTCTGAGAATAGATTTTTTACCTCATTGGTTAATTTGATTCCTAGGTATTTTATTGTTTTTGATGTAACTGTAAATGGGATCTTTTTCTTCATTTCTTTCTGAAAGTTCATCATTGGTTTATAGAAAAGGTGAATATTATTTTTGTTATGGTAATTTTGAATATTAATTTTGTATACTGCTATTTTACTGAATTCATTTATAACTTTTAACTTTTGGGGGGTGTAATCTTTAGGGTTCTTTCTATATAGTATTGTGTCATCTGCAAATAATGATAGTTTTACTTCTTCTTTTCCAATTTTTTATTTATCTTTGTTGTCTGATTGCTGTAGCTAGGACTTCTAATGCAGTATTGAATAAAAATGGTGAAAGTTAGCATCGTTGTCTTATTCCTGATTTTAAGGAAAATGCTTTTAGCCTTTCCCCATTAGTATGATGTTATCTGTCATATATAGCCTTTATTGTGTTGAGGTATGTTCTTCTATTTCCAATTTGCTGAGAGTTTTTATTATAAATGGATACTGGATTTTGTTGAATGCTTTTTCTGCATCTATTGATGTGATCACGTGATTTTTATTTGTCTTTTTGTTTATGTGATGTATCACATTAATTGATTCGTGGATATTGTACCAAACTTGCATCCCAGGAATAAATCCAACTTAATCATGGTGTATGATATTTTTAATTTATTGCTGAATTTGGTTTGCTAACATTTTGTTGAGAATTTTTGCATCAATGTTCATAGTCTATAATTTTACTTTTTTTGTAGTATCTTTGTCTGGATTGGAATCAGGGTAATGGTAGCCTCATAGGAAGAATTAGGAAGTTTTCCCTCCTCTTGAATTTTTTGGAATACTTTGAAAAGAATAGGAGTTAATACTTCTTTGAATGTTTGGCTAAGAAGGCTTCTGGTTCAGGATTTCTGTTTTCTGGGGCGGGAGTGGGGGCAATTATTTGATTGCTGATTAAATTTTATTGGCGGTAATCGATTGGTTTAGATTTTCTCTTTCTTCTTGACTAAGTCTTGAGAGGTCGTATGTTTCTAGAAATGTATCCATTTCTTTCAGAATATTCAATTTATTGGAATATAATTGCTCTGTATTTTCTTTAATTTTTAAAAAATTATTTTAAATTTAGTTTCAAGTATACTGTACATTGGTTAGACATCTATATAGTTCATAAAATGACCCTCCAATTGCACCTTCCATCACCTGACCCACTGTATTAATGCTAACTGCATTCCTTATGCCGTGCTCCCTATCCCCATGACCATCCATCAGCAACTAATTAGAATTTCTTTAGCCCTTCACCCCATTCTCCCAGCCTCCCAAATTTCCTCCTACTGTCTGACACCAAATTGTCCACTATATTTGTGAGTCTGTTTTTTATTAGTTTGTTCTTTTTATTCCTTAGATTCTTCATATAAGTGAAATCATATAGTGTTTATCTTTCTCTGTCTGACTTAAACATCTTCTAGGTCTATCAATAAATATCTTTTTCTATCCCCTTCCTTTTCATATGTAGAGATCCTGTTTTCTTATCCTTTCAGTAACTCTAACTTTAGATTGGAACACTTAATTCTTTCCATTTAAGGAACTTATTGATAGAAATGTAGTTGTTCCCATTCTTTATTCTTGTTTTGGAAACATGTGTTTTCTTCTTAAAGAAGTCCCTCCAACATTTCCTGTAATACTTGCTTGGTGGTGATAAATTCCTTTAGCTTATTTTTTATTTGGGAAGCTCTTTATCTGTCTTTCAACTCTAAATGATAGCTTTGCTGGATAAATTATTCTTGGTTTAAATAATGAGTCTTCATCCTGTCGAATATTTTGTGCCAAGCCTTTCTGTCCTGCATAGTTTCTTTTGAGAAATCAGCTGCCAGTCTTTTGGGCTTTCCTTTATGTGTAATTATCTGGTTTTCTTTTGCTGCTTTTAATATTCTTTCTTTGTGTTTAACCTTTGGCATTTTAATGATGATATGTCTTGGTGTGGGCCTCTTTGGATCCTTGCTGTTCAGAATTCTCTGAACTTCCTGGGGTTTTATGTCCTGTTTCTTCACCAGGTTAGGGCAGTTTTCCGTCATTATTTCTTCAAACAGCTGTTTGACATCTTGATTTTCTTCAGGTACGCTGATCAGATGAATATTTGGAGCCTTAATAGTGTCCCATATGCTCCTTAAATTATTTTTATAGTCTTGGCATCTTTTTTATTGCCATTCTGATTGAGTGTCCTGATTGGCTTTCCCATCCTCTAGATAGGGCATTTGATCCTCTTCTTTATTCACTCTGTTTATTCCTTTGTTTATTCAATTTAATATGCTTCCCATCTCAGATAATGTGTTCTTCTTTTTAGGTGGGTTCCCTTTTATAATTTACATTTCCATTTTTACATTTTTTTAAATCTCTTTGTTGACGTTCTCACCGAATTTATCTACACTGCCCAAAAGTTCATTGAGCATCTTTATAACCAGTGTTTTGAACTCTGCATCTGTTAGATTACTTGACTTCATTATATCTGGATCTCTGTTCTGTTCTGTCATACGGTTTCTGCTTCTTTGTCCTCCCATTTTGGCTGCCTTTCTGTGACTGTTTCTATGTACTAAGCAAAGCTCCTAAATCACCAGTCTTATTAGTGTGGATTTGTGAAATAGGTGTCCAGTGGTACAGTTCTGAGAAGGATTCAGCTATTGACTGAACTTAGCCCAAACCTCTACTGCTCCTGAGCCACCTGTTAAGATTCGGCAAGCAATTCACAGATTTTGTGCTTATAAATGCCTCATTAGCCCACACGAGAAACCGGGGCTGCCTCCAGGGCAAGTCTCAGCAAGAAGCACCTGACTCGCTGAGGGTACTCCTGGATATGGCTTGGGTGGGGCCATGAATTGGGGGAGGCAGGGTTTCAATGAATCCTCCGGGTGGAGCAACCTCTATTATCCAGTTTAATAACACCATGGCTATGATGAGCATGTACCTGGAATACTGGTAGTGGGGAGGTCTCAGCAGAGAAAAATAGCTAAAGCCGGCACTTCTGTACCCAGTAAGCCTTGCCTTGGCTTTCACTCCAACAATGTCTCACTGTAAGTCGTTGGTGCCCCCTTGCACAGCCAGATTGGCACTGGTGGCTCAGAATGAGCAGGTCCATCACTGAAAAATTTCACTCATGGATGTAGCCCCTTTAAGAGGTGTCTGCCACTACTGCTGCCACTGCCACAGCCTTCATTTCACTCAGTCGCTGGAGACCAGGCAGCCCCAAGTTCTTGGCCTGTCCTTTCATCGCCATTAAAGGGTGTTTTCTTGAACTTCCCCCTATTTGTATGGCTTGTTCCTCTAGATCCCAGGCAATTTTTCCTTGCTGCTGCTCCTTGTTTTCATCACAACTTTGATTTGGTTGCCAGAGGGATGAACAGAGCCTCTATTATCTATGCCATTTTTCTGCTGTGTGCTTTCTTATAATCCTTTATGTTTCCATTGAGTCTGTAGTTACTACTCTTTCATTTCTGCTTTTTATTATTTAAATTCTCATTTTTTCTTGACGAGTCTGGTTATAAGCTTATCAATTTTGTTTATTGTTTCAAAGAACAATCTCTTGGTTTCACTGTTTTTCATATTGTTTTTCTAGACTCTTTTTTTTTTTTTTAATTTCTGCTCTGATCTTTATTATTTCCTTCCTTCTACTCACTTTGGGATTGATTTGCTATTCTTTTTCTAGTCCTTTTGAGTGTATGGTTAGATTGTTTCAGATTTCTCTTGTTTCTTGAGGTAGGCCTGTATTGCTATGAATTTTCTTCTTAGGACTGCTTTCCCTTTGTCCCATAGATTTTGGGTCATTGTGTTTTCATTTTAATTTGTCTTAAGGTATCTTTTGATTTCTTGTTTGATCTCTTTGTTAACTCTTTCATTGTTTAGCAGCATGTTATTTTGTCTCTATATGTTTGTTCATTTTTCAGTATTTTTCTTGTAGTTGAATTTTAGTTTCATACCACTTTGGTCAGAGAAGACAGTTGTTATTATTTCAATCTTCTTAAATTTATTGATACTTGTTTTGTGGCCTAACTTGTGGTCTATCCTGAAAAATGTTCCCTGTGCACGTGAGAAGAATGTATATACTGCTGCTTTGGGATGAAATATTTTGAAAATATCAATTAAGTCCATTTGGTCTAGTGTACCATTTAAGGCTGCTGTTTGTTAATTTTCTGTCTGGAAAATCTGTCAATTGGTGTCAATGGGGTGTTAAAGTCTCCTACTATGAGTGTATTACTGTCAGTCTCTCCAATTATGTTTGTCAATAATTGCTTTATATATGTAGGTGTACCTGTTTTAGGTGTGTATATATTTACTAGGGTTATGTACTTTTGTTGTATTGATCCCTTTATCATTATGTAATACCCTTCTTTGTCTCTTATTATAGCCTTTGTTTTAAAGTATATTTTGTCTGATATAAGAATTGCGACCCCAGCTATTTTTAAATTCCATTTGCATGAAATATATTTTTCTATCTTTTTACTTTAAGTCTCTGTGTGTCCTTTGATCTGAAGTGGGTTTCTTGTAGACAATGTATATATGGGTCTTGTTTTCTTATCCATCAGCTACCCTATGGTTTTTGATTGGAGTGTTTAAACCATTTACATTTAAAGCGATTGTTGATAGATACATAGTTATTGTCATTTTATATTCATATTTATGTTTTTTTCTCCCCTTCTATTTACAGTCCCTTTAACATTTTCTGTAATTCTGGCTTGTTGGTGATGAATTCCTTAAGCTTTTTCATGCCTGAAAGCCCTTTATCTCACCTTCAATTTTAATTGATATCTTGTTGGTTAGAGCAGTCTTGGTTATAGGTTCTTGTTTTTCACAACTTTTAGTATTTCTTGCCAGTCCTTTCTGGCCTGCAAAGTTTCAGCTGACATTCTTATGGTGGTACCCTAGTAAATAACTAACTGCCTTTCTTTTGCTGCTTTAAAATTTTTCTTTTGTTTTTAATCTTTGGCATTTAAATTATGATGTGTCTTGGTGTGGGTCTGTTTGGATTCCTCTTATTTGAGACTCATTGTACTTTCTGACTTATATGCCTAATTTTTTTGCCAGGTTAGGGAAGTTTTTTGTCATTATTTCTTCAAATATATTTCAATCCCTTGCTCTCTCTCTTCTCCTTCTGGAACCCCTAGGATGTGAATATTGATATGCTTGATATTGTCCCAGAGGTCTCTTAAACTTTCCTCATTTTTTAAAATTCGATTTTCTTTTTGTTGTCTTGATTGGATGTTTTCTGCTACCTTGTCTTCTAACTCACTGATTTGATCCTCTGCTTTATCTAAGCTACTGTTGGTTCTTTCTAGTGTATTCTTCATTTCAGTTATTGTATTCTTCATTTCTGCAACCTGGTTCTTTTTTATGGTTTCTATGTCCTTTTTTATGCTTACCATCTCTATGTTGAAGGTCTCATCAAGATAATCTATTATACCCCTAAATTTATTGGGCATCTTTATAATTATTATTTCGAACTCTGTCTCTTGCCTCCATTTTGTCAGTTACTTGCCTCCATTTTGTTTAGATTTTTTTTTTTTACTTTTCTCCTGTTGTTTCATGTGCAGCATGTTTCTTTGTTTTCTTATTTTAGTTGCCTGTTTTCTGTTTTCATTTCTGTTTGTTAGAAAGATTTGTTACATCTCTTAGCATTAATGAGATGGCCTTATATAGTAGGTATCCTTTTGGGCCCAGTGATGCAGTCTACCTAATCACCTATGCAGGAGTCTCTAGTCATGTGCATTGTATGGTTGTATATGTTCTCCTGTTATAGGTAAGCTATGGTTGCTGTTGGTATGACAGTGGATAAGATTGACTCTTGGGCTGACTGACTGTGGGGATGGCTATGTCCACAGGCTATGAGTTACTGTGTGGAGGCTGACCCCTCAGAGCAGGATTTGCCCCAGCTGGCTGTGTACTTGTTAAGACAACCTTTTGGTTGTCTACTAATGGGGTTTGTCAGGTGGTGCTCTCTTGTGGGTCAGCACCAGCCTCTGGGTGTGTTGGTTTTGTGGCCCCTTGGGAAAGGTTCCTGAGCAGGCCAAGGTCAGCCACTGCATTTGATTGTTTGGGGCTACTTGGAGGAACCTACAAAGTGATCCACAGATTGTTGCTGCTTATGCTGGATCTAAAGGTAAGTGGAAGAGACAGCGCTATAAGCTGTGGTCTGGTTACCTCCAGTACAGAACCTGGGATAGTTTGGCAAATTTCTAGTATGCCTCAGAGAATGGGTTCTGCCTGTCAGTTGCTCATAAAACTCTGAAGCTGGAAGAGCCTTTGGATGGCATAAGAGTTGGGTGGTGTAGGGACCCAGGGCGTCACTGAGGCATAAGCGAGATTTCCCTTGGCTACTGCAGTGTCAGTTTGTGTGCCACTACTATCTCTATGGCTTCCTGTAAAATCCTCAGGTTGCAGCAAGGCCAGCCACTGTCTGCCTTGGGCCTGCAAACACTGAGATCTGTTCAAGAAATACTGTTGCTCAGGGGAGGGTTTGTGGCCTACCACCAAAAGTCTCTCCTAGGATGTACAGGCCTTGTGCCAACCACTTGAACTGAGGTCTGTTGCCTGTAAGAAATATGTGGCCTTGGAGAGGAGCAGGGAGAGGGTGTATTCCCAGCTTATGGGCTACCTTCAGCAATTTGTGATTTGAATGGGGTGGGACCTTAGGGAATACAGGGCTGGGACAATATGGCCTCACATTTGCTGCCAGTTCTGAGTCCATGAGCTCCTGCAAAAGTCATAAATCACAGTGAGCCCCTCTGCTTTCTGTGTCAGGCCTACAGAGCCCCATGTTTCACCTAAGAGATACTGAAGCTTGTGTTGGTAGCAGTGGACCACCAACAAATGTCTCCCCCTGAAATATGCATGCCATGTGAGTTGAAGTTTGTTTCTTGTTCAGAATGTGTGGCCCAGAGAATGGGAAGGGCGGGAGCACCTTCCTGGCAACCGACTTGCCCCAGCGCAATTTGTAGGTTGGGTTGAGTAGGCTGGTCCTATGGGCCAATGAAGCTTCAAAATTGGCCATGCGGAGGGAGGGTTCAACACAGGCACTGTGGCACCCATCTGCAGAATGCCCTGTAGCGGGGCCTGACACAGAAATAAAGGTGGCCATCCCTCCAGCCCTCACTCTGGTGCCATGCAACTCAGCCTTTTCCCCTATGTCTCTTGCATCTCACGAACTGCCTATCCTCCACTTGCACCCAAGATGAATGTCTGTGAGTGAGTGAATCTGTGTGTAAGCTTTTTAAGGGAGGCATCTGGGATTTCAGTTTCCTTCTGCTTCATATGGGCAACCAGAATCCCCACTGATTTTTACAGTTAGATTTTGTGGGAACTCCTATTTCTGGGGCTAGGACTGTGTGGGGCTTGGGCTCCTTATTCCTTCAGGGGTCCTCTGCAACTGTATTCGTCCTCCGAGGGCTCCACTACCACACATAGGTGAGGGGCAAGTCCACTTTGAGTCTCTGCCTCTCCTGCAGGTCTCAATGTGGCTTTTTCTTTGTATCCTCAGATGTATGAGTTATGATCAACTAGACTTTAGGTGGTTTTCCATGTTGATTATTTTATAATTTGGATGTAATAGTCATGCAAACCTGAGAGAAGGAAAACCCCACTGTTACCTCACCCTCTATCTTAACTCTCCAGTCTGTGTGGAAGTGTCTTATCTTGGGTCTGGTACATGTGACATTGTTTTTATAGTATTTTAATGTGCCTGTCACTGTGATGAGGTGTTTACATGCATTATCTCATTTATCGCCTAAAATAGCTTTGTTGCTATCCTCATTTTGAAGATTTAAAAGCTCTTTTTTTTCACAATGAAAATAATCATGGATTTTGGAGGTGACAAGCCCCTCTCAATTTTCATTATCTATAGTATCACAATGAGATTGAAAGGATTAGACACTGCTGGTGGCCTTACTGGTAAAGTCACTTGACTTTTCTGGGCCTTGGTTTCATCATTAGTTAAAAAACAAACAAAGAGAACAACTTCCTGGTATCTAAGATCTTTTCACAATAGAATATTAATGACTTGCCTCTGAATGGTTTGCACCTGGACATCTAACCAAAGGGCTGTGGCTTTCTGTGTCAGTGTGTACAGAAAGCTACCTGTAAGTCATACTGGAGGAAGAGTAAAACCCAGAGAAGCCAAGTTTTATATCCACAATTTCATTAGAAATAATATTCGTCAGATAAAGTCTTTCTCATGTTAACAAACTATTTTTAATATTAAACTTCAAGAGACAATTAGTGTCTTCTATGTAATAGAGAATGTGCTTAGGAATTATTAGGAGGGAGATTTCAAAGAGAGAGTGTGAAAATATGTTTTATTAAGCTCCACTGCCATAGGCCATGATTGGTTGTTTATACTTCCTATCCCTCTTAACAAATCTCAAAAACACCAGAAAATGAAGTAGAGTTCTGACTATTCTGCTTAAAACATACACTGACTCAAATAACAGAAGACTTGGGGAGGCTGAGGTGTCAGGCAGTATTCTCTATTGATTTGATATGACAGAATAGCAGAAACAAGGATTTAGTGGACTGAGGGACACAAAGAAATCTAATGCATTGTGGTGGACCAGGGCATGGGAAGGTGTGCAAAGTACACATTCCAACGCTCCAGTTTTCCTAGTGATCCCTTATATGAGCATGGACACAAGCTCACAATTTTTGATAATTCACTGTGTGCCAGAAACTGTTCTCAGCAATTTACAAGTTTTTAAAATGTAATCCTCTTACTATCAACACTTTACAGAATGGAAAACTGAGGATCAGAGAGTTTAAGAAACTTGTCTAAACACACACAGGCAATAAGCAATAGAGCCAGAATTTTCAGCAAAACAGTTACTTCACACTCTCAACAAATATGTTGCAATCTCAGTAGGGCCAAATTGTTTAAAAAGTCATATAAGATCATGGGATGCTCATGTAAGAATATATAAATATCAAAATAGCATATAGAAATCATCAGGAGGTAATTTTCCAACCCTCAGGCCCCAGGTGAACTGTTGTAACTATTTGCCTAGTTTGTATGATTACTGGGCTCTCTTCCTTGAGGTCAACTGTGTCTCAATCATTTCTGTTTTCCAAGAACTCAATCACTTCTTACATCTGGTACATAGTAGGTGCTCATTAACTATTTGCTGAAAGAACAAACATGGTTAGATCTAGGTTCCATATTTTATAAAGGATTTGAAAAATTTGGGTCTAGGTCTCTGGGTACTGTGAAGGATGGTTAATGAAAACCCAAACATTTGAGGAGGTTGAGAGTAAAATATAGTTCATTTATTTTTCAACCCAGAGCAAAGACAACTGGGTGATATAAGAATGGTTTGTAGGTTCAGAGGTTTTTGTATGGAATTTCTGATCCATTTAATGAAAGTTTTTTGCACACCCACTGTATGTTGGGCACTGCATATGCCCTAGGAGGCAGTGGATTGCAAGACAAAAGCCCCCCTCTTCTTGAGCATGTTATTGGTGTTCTTGCCTTCTGCTTGGTAAAGGAGTGAATTTAGGCTACAAGGATCCTGAATTTTTCCCACCCTAGTCCTGCAATGCCACATACAGTGGGAGGTGTCATTAGGACCTGGTGTGCAGCTTCTCAAGATCTTTAAACATAGAAGACTTCATGGTTTAGAGCTCTGCTGAGAGTGGAGAGAAATCAGCTCATGTTTGTACAAGAGGAAGATAGCTACGGAAATCAAGTGTGTTATTTTAAAATTCTGTACTGTTTTATTCAACAGTTTTTAAAGGAATCTTTGGGTTCTGTGGGGCTACTTTGGGGTTTCTGAAGCCTAGAGAAGGAAAGAGGTGTCAAGAGTGAAAAGCTTAGAGAGAGGTTCAAGATTCCTATTGCACTTTGATTAGAATAGCTCTGTTGTATTCTGTTCACTTAAGATCCACATAGGAGACCTACAAATTCTTGTTCTATTGCTTATTGCCTGTGCGTCCTTGGACAAGTTCTTTATACTCTCAGTTTTTCAGTTTTTTTTTTCTTGGAAAAATTAAAAGTATATTTATCCTTCAAAAAAGCCATAAATGGCTTAAAAAGCACCAGTTTAGGTTTTTGTCTTGTTTGTCTTTCCCCTCACAAGCACTTATAGGAACAATGACGGAAAGGAAACTTGCTCCCTCCAGAGATACAGGGCAGTGGTCATGGGAAATCAGCTGCTGCACTGATTTCTAAAAACAAAACATTTTTTTATGCAAATGTGCAGAGAATAGCCTCTATTTGGGCTAAAGAAGAGATATTGGACTTCTTGGGCAAAAAACTAGAAGCACATTAGGCACAAGTTTAGTGAAGGAAGAGGACCAATGTTTTCTTGCAGGCAGCATATCTAGAACAAAGAGACATAGGTTGGAGAGGCATTATCAGCATGAGATGACTGCTGAGGGGTGAAGGAGAAAGTTAACAGGGATGGCCCACCTGTCTCTTTAGGTTATGTGTCCCTAGACTGATGAACAGACAGAGAAACATGGTGGAGAACAGCAGGCGCTGAGGCAGGGAACTTGAATTTAGATCTTAGTTACATTATTTAATGGCCATTAGATTGCTGGCATTTTAAAACTTCTGCCTATATAAATTGGGAATGCTACATAAGTATTAACTAATGGCATAAATAGAAGTATTGACCATAGGCTCAACACATTAGGTTAATATCATTTTGAAGTGAACAAATAAACTTATTGTAAATAAAGTCATTGCTAGAGGGATGCACTCCTGCTAACAGAAGTGTTCTATCTCACAGGACAACAAGACTGTACTGTAAACCTGGCATAGAGAGCAGGAGGTCAATGCAAGTGTATGGAGAAGGTGGGCAGAAAACATCCTGAAAAAGCTGGCATGAATGGAGGAGATTTTCTCAGATATACAGAAGGAGGGATGCATGAATTATTAAGGTCTGAAAGCAAAAAGACTCTGTGTTGACTGTGAGGGATGTGCCTAGGTGCAAAGGGACTTTTTGGAGATGGTGAGAGAGAAGTGATGGAGGTTTCTGGGAGAGCTGGTGGTTCCAGCTAACAAGATAATGGAGTAGTGAATAAAAAAAAATAATAAAGAAGAGGAAGGAGGAAACCCATGATAAATTCACCTTTGACAGGCAATGGAGATAGATAAACGCTCCTTGATATTAAAGATTACTTTTCTCTCCTTTGCTTTTTCAAGTTCATTGAAAATGACACCAAGTTAGCATTCTTCTTCCTGCTTAGACCCTTTACTGGACTTCCTGACCTTTTATGACAGGGTTTCCTCTAGCTCGTGTTTGTGTCCATATTTATACACATGGGAAATTAAGGTAAAGAACATCTTGTGCTGATTAGACTCTGAAGATACTCTGAAGGGAGAGTTTCTCAGGCCCTATCCCTGATGGACTCATTCCAAAATAAGATCCCATATGTCACAAAATGAGATCTGCATATGTCACTAATCTTTCTTTTATACTATCTCTCTTATACTTTTCTTTGTATCATTTCTTCCATAAATACTTACAATTCAACTTCTACTGTAGCAATGAACTTGCATTCTTAATGTTTCCAAGTACAGTAGATTTAGGTTATCATCTGCATTGCAGTGAGGAAAAACCTAGGATTCAAAATATTTAGTGAGATTAGTCAGCCTGCAAGGAACATAAAACCCCAAATAATAACTATTATTTTTATAAAGAAAAAAATGTACTTCACTCTCATTTTAAATAATGTTTGGAAGCAAGAAATCCAGGAATATATAGTATGACACTCAACAAAATTGTTAGAGATTTAGGCCCCACTATTACTAGGTGTGGCCCTCATCCACATGGGTCCATGATGGCAACTTGAAATAGCTTCAGCCATTGTGTATATATATTCCAGGCAGCAGAATGAAGAAATAGGTCAAGAAGGGGCAAAATCTCACATGTTTGCCCCTTTAATTTCCTTAGCTGGAACTTTGTTACATGGACACTTCTAGCTTCAGGGAGGACTGAAAAATATTGTCCTTATTTCAAGTAACCACATATAAACTAAAAGCAGAAGTTTTATTATTAGGGATGAACTAGGTAATGGACCTTAGATGGGCAACTAACAGTCTCATGCATGTGTGTCTTATTCAGGGTCCCAGAGCAAGGGAAAGAACTTAAAACCAGTCTTTGATTTAAAGTCCAAAGCTCTTTCTCATATATGTAGATAGCCAAAGGGTGATACAGCAGGTATTGGCAGAACCAAAGATGGGATACTCTTTCTGCTCTAAAGGATTGTTCTGTCTTTGAGAAATCTAACACATGAACTGTATAATAAGTGTTAAACAGTGTATATATTTATATCAAGAGGATATCCATTTTTATATGGTAAATGCATCATATTGACTCTGGGTAGATAGTGGTATATGTACTCACCTAAGGCTTACTGTACCCATCTCCCTGGAGTGAGGAGCTCTGAAATGTGGAGACCCACCTGTGGTAGCCTGCTCGGTAGCCATGAAGGACCCATGCCTACTGAGAAAGGAGCATTTCCATGTGGGCTGGAACTGTCAAGGGTGATTCCAGCAGTAAGAGTCTGAGGACACTTTGAGGGCTGTCTATTTTGTATGTAGAGAGTATGTGGTCTCTTTGATGGGGAACTTGCTGGAGAAGTTGGTTTCTTATCTTGAGGGTAGTATAATCTTAATACACTACTCAATTGATATCTAAGCTAAAATAATAAAATAAATAAGCCCTTCCTTCTGCATACATATATTCTAAAAACTATACTGCAATAACAATATTTATCCACAAACCCATCCTAAAGTGAAAGTAATGGCTAGCATTCAATAAGTGCTTGTGTGTTCTGAGCTCTCTCCATGAATTACTCACTTTTTCCTCTCAGTCTTAAGGAGTAGAAATTGTGATGATTTTATTTTATAGTCAA
This sequence comes from Cynopterus sphinx, assembly GCA_030015415.1. NCBI lineage: Eukaryota > Metazoa > Chordata > Mammalia > Chiroptera > Pteropodidae > Cynopterus > Cynopterus sphinx. Next base: position 32,560,708 of record CM057390.1, on the reverse strand, counting down.
GTAAACTGAGGCATAGAGAGTTTCAGTAACTTGCTCAAAATAATGTATTTAAGCATTAGAGCTTATGTCCAAAGCCAAGTACTCTGCATTCTTTACCTGAGGTTATTCACCTTTTTCTGCACCAGCCCTTGTCTTTGGAGCTGATACCTTTAAAGCTGCAGACTGAGAATATACTATAAGAGAAGTACTTTCAGGGAACATAGGGAGTCATATTTATGGGGAGCCCTTGTCATGAGTTAGCTTGATCACAAGAGTTTCTTTGCTCTTGGTTTGTTTTATTGTGGGTAGGGTTATTGTGTCAAAGCTTTTCTCCTAACTCTTCTGATCATAAAAATTAAAATGAGAAGAGTGGGGCCCAGAGATTTGAGTAAGTCTTTGGGCTTTCCTTGACCCTATTTTCTGCACTTGGGTGCTCTCTGGAGTTTCTAGTTCAGACTACAAAGCCCTGTTGCCCTTTCTGATCCCATTCTTCTCATTTATGAAACTCTAAAACAGAGCCAAGACCAGCTCAGGATGGCAGCAACAACTTCATCCTGCACAGCTCTACATAACACTTCCTTGTTCTTAAATCAATAACATGTGAGGCATACAGATTCCAGTGAAATTTTCACACTCAGGTCCTTGGGCTGCCATGTAGAGACAGTCTGCACCCATTCACCAAACATTTATTAAGTATTGATTGTGTGCCACTTGTTACATTGTCCCTGGAGACACAAAAGTGAATAAGATATTGGCCTCAAACAGCTCAGGTATGCTAGAAGTTCTTCACCTTGAGGACCATTAATGGTTTTCAGTGGATCTGTTAACACTCCAAAACTATATGCTATATTTTGTAACTCTGCAAAGATGTTCTCACTTTTCCCTAGGAATTATGTCATAATTTTTATCAAATTCTTTAAGAAGGTTATAATCCAAAAGAGTTAAGAATTACTGATCATTTGACCAAGATAGAAATCTAACAAGTATTCAGAATATAATAGCATAGTTTTGTTTTGTTTTGGTATTGACATAAATGAATTTCCATAAAAGATAGAGGCAGGAATGACTAAGACTTTCATGTGGGGATGGAGGTAGACCAGGGTTTCCTTAGCAAATGAGGTCTTCCAGGGCTAAAGGAATAAGTAGGAACTGGACAGGTGAGAGGGTAAAGAGAAGAGCATTATATGGTGTGAACTCAGGGGCCCAGTTAATTTAAACTGTCCTGTACCAAGAGAATGTACACCTGGGTTTTGACGGTGGGTATAGGGCAATGAGGACCTGTGAGGCAGAGGTGGAGGGGAGTACAGATTCTTGAAAGTCAGTCCCTTGGTTTTCCAACTGGCTGGGGAGGGTGGCTATCAGTGATTTTGGCATTTGGGAGTAGGTAAGGAGAGAGTCCCTGATAGGTCCCTAATAATTCCTAAAGCAGGAATCTGACCTCCAGAGACAGGCTGCCTGATTCTCAAAGAAGATCAACTTTACATCAAAGCTTCCTCTTTCTGAAAGTTGGGTTTGATATTTGATAAATAAATCATGCAATTTTCCTCCACACATTGCCCCAAATAATAATATTCACCACTTCACAACTGGCTACTGTGGGCCCCTGACAATCACTTACCCACTGGAGATAAAATTATTGTTTAATGGCTCCTGGAATGGGCTCACACTCAGACATTCATCATAATCAATAATGCATCAGCAGGGACAAAAGAAATTACCTGCCTCCTGCTAAGTAAAAGAGCCCATTTATATGCAGCATGGGCCCTTCATGCCTACTGAGCAGGCTACCACAGGTGGGTTTTCACATTGCAGAGCTCCTCACTTCAGGGAGATGGATAAGGTATGCCTTAGGTATTACATACACCACAATCTACTCAGACTTTACAGAGTAAAAGCAGGTTCAGTGAATGGGGCCAGAGATGGGGATGGTGAACAAGAAATAATGCCTGAACATTTTTATGATGAACAAGTTGCCATTCTCCTTTTCCATATTTTTCCATGTATATTCTTATTTTTCCATGTATATTATATTCTTATGATTTTCTAAAGAGGTGGACAGAAAATAATTTCCTTATAGATATTTTGTAGTACACTGGGTTTGGCTTATAATGAATCCTGGCTCAGCAGGATGACCATTCCTGTAGAATGATCCTAAATGAATTTTTTACCTCTTACATCTGAGTTTTATCACCCATAAAATATGCTTAATAATACTGACCTTAGAGGATTGTTATGAGAATTAAATTAGAAAAAAAAAAGTAATGCAAATAACAGACATTTCTTTTCCTCCCTACCCATATTTGGGAAAATTGTTTATAGATAGTGTGATTCACTATCTATTAACAATTGGGTGATATTAATTTATACAAGGTTAAATCAAGAGAAGAATTATATTGATTGGGTGATATTAATTTATACAAGGTTAAATCAAGAGAAGAATTATTTAAATTTCAAGTCAAACACTTAGAGAACCTCCATGATATTTCAATGATTTTAATAGCATGAATAAATAGCATGAAGATATCAGTTCTAATATTAGATCAGCTCAGAGGAATTTTAACTAGACCATAATCTAAGATTCAAAGTTTTTCAGCCTTCCTTCATGGATCCATTCACTTGTTCATCTATAGGACTTTTGTTGGGTGCTGACTATTGGCTAAGTGCTATATCAGGCCCTGGAGATACACAGATAAAAATTATTTCCTCCCTACATCTCTCAAAGAACTTGTAGTGTAGTGAAGAAAATATCTCTAACTAAATAACAATAGAATAGTACAGTGAGTACAGTCTCCTTGGATAGACATAGGAGGCTCAGTTAGGATGCGAAGCTTGAGCTCTCTCTGACTGGAGGGGCAGGTAGGGGTAGGGGCCTGAGAGAATGGAGATGTGTCTTCTTGCTATTTGCTTATGACTGCCCTCCATTAGTTCCTTACTTTTTTTCCAGTCTCAATATTTTGTGCTGTGCTCATTTTTAAAGATGAGAAAACTAATCCAAAGAAAGCCATTAATTTGTCTGAAATCATAGAGAGGTTGGGGATAGAGGCAGAACTGAAATTCGCTTGTTCTGATTCCAAGTCTAGGTCTTTTTAACCTTTGCTATGCCTGTGGAATTCCTGAGAGAGGAACAAGTTCATTCAACAGGCTTTGGTCCTCATCAGGATCTGAACCCTGCTAGGTCATGGTGAGGGCAGGTTGATATAAAGATAAAAATAATCTCAATGTAAGACATGCAAATAAATAATAGCAGTGCCATATTGTGAGTGTTTAGTAGGAGAGGTATAGCAAAGTACTAAGGATGCACAGAAAAAGGAACGGTCAGCTTCATGGGGTGGGGACAAGGCTTTCAAGACAAGTAGACATTTGAGGAGTTAATAGCAGCTATCTTTACTGGAATATGCATAGCTCAGCTCATAGTAACCATGAAGTAATTCTAAGATTATATAGTTTCAGCATCACCCCTGTTGGTTACTCAGCTTCCGCACTTTCTTGACATGTGGACTTCCTGACTAGAAGTGAAATTTGCTCCTTCAACTACACACTTAATCCTTCCCTGTCCAGTGTTTTATTTTTGAGTCTACATCTGGATGCTTGGCAATAGTGATGTAATAAGGTGTGTGTAAATGTAGCACTCTCTGCCAGTGTAGGAGTGTTTTATTATGATTAAAAAACATTATTCCTTAAAACAACAATCTATATTGGTAATTATGTGCTGAGGGCCATCAGCTTTGTGCTCTGAAGAATGCAACATTATTGTCAAGAACACTCAATTGCTTGCTTCTTGTTTTACGATCTGGGCTTGCACTTTAGGCTCCATCCTAAATATTAGTGAAGAAACCAAGCAGAGACCATGGTGAATCCAAAACATGAATGTGCTTCACCTACAGATCCCTGCTTTCCTGCAGAGATGGGCAAGGAGTTGACTTACCTTAGTAACTGCAGGTACCTCTACCTGACAATATGGAACATGAAACATGGGGCCTTCTGAACAGAGGGGTAGATGCATGGAGAGGCCACTACAGCCACAGCAGAGATTCCTGCCTTAAATCATGTTTTATGTTCTCCTGTCTTTGTTTTGAATTTATTTTTCTATTGGCTAAACTTTCTCAAATTCCACCGTTGACCACTCATGACTTTAGTTACAAGAACTTCTCCTTGCTTAAACACTTTTCTTTCTCTCTCTGTCTAATGCTCACTCTCTCCCTCGCTCTTTCTGAAGCCAAATGGAGGGCATTATTTTAGACATAATTTTACAAAACTAAAATCTAGAAAGTATGTTTCTCTGTAACTTGTTTTTATATCAACAACATACCACAGAAATCCCGTTGGGTCAATAGATATATGTCGAGCAAAAACACATTGTTTTATTAGTTAAAAAATATTTTGTGGTATGAGTTCTACAGGGTATTTCACTATTCCCTCATGGAGGGGTGTTTAGTTTGTTTCTACTTGTAATCATTACAAAGCATACTGTAGTAAACATTTTTGTATGTATGTTCTTTAGCACTCTATTTTTAGGTATAGGCTCTAATATATGTGATTTAGATGGAAAGTATATATTTTGAATTTTAATAGGCTTGATCTTGTCAGATCATTGTAGCTGTTCACATTTCCACCAGCAATGTCTGAGAGTGCCTTACCTCCAGGATTCTCACCAGGTTAAAATCCCTTTTAAAATGCAAATACTTCTGGAAAGGTGTTTAGCAGCAGTCAAAATAACAATGCTTACAATTTATATAATCTCTCTGCAGTTTGCAAAGTGCTTTTTGTCACATACATCATCTCACCCAACCACAATAAAAGTCCTTCTGGATGATTTTTGTAGAAACAAAATTTCAGAACTAGAATACAAAGTGATTTGCCTAAGGCCAGATGACTAGTTGATGTCAGAAAGATATCTTATCCAGAACTGATGACTCCAGGGCATTTTCCCCTATGCTCAGACCCATCTTTATAGGTAAGTGTAAATTATTTAATTTCAAGGTGCAATGGAAAGAGTTCTGTGTATGTTTCCATGGCCTGACCCTGCTAGTAATGACCTGGCTGGCTTTGGGTAAGTTATATTGCTTCGCGTGCCACTAATTATCTACTTTTAAAATAAGGAATTAAGTTAGATGCTCTCCCACATCTCTTCTAGCTATAACAACAATAGTTCTGAGCAGGACTGACAGATGCTAATGAGGGCACAGAGGCCTAAGAAAAAGAGAATTCTAAGAGAGGTTGGGGAAAAGTGGGGAAAAGGAGGAAGGAATTCTTTGAAATCATAGAACATTGTACAAATCACAAATTTTTTGCACATTGTGGATTAAAGGAATAAAGTTTGAAATATCTGTAGCATAATGCGTGGCCCACAGCTCCTGCCATTTATTAAGTACTTACTAATGGGATTACTGAAACTGAATATTTGCTGCCTAGCAGATAAGAGCAGGAAGTAGAAAATACTTGGTTTCTTTTTTCAGCAACTTGATGCAAAAATGTAAATGATCTTGGAGTACTTGTTTATAAGTTACTTATAAACTCTGGCATTTAAAGACTTAGTGTGGCAGAGCATTAGTAGCTTGATATACACTGAGTTATCTTCCCTGGAGGATAGTCACATTCTGTACCAGTGTTTTTCTGGCAGATTCTTTAGGTCAGACAGACTTCCACCTGCTCAGTTTACCATGGAGGTGATTTTTTGAAACCTCATACTGAGGTTAGGTCTACTAAAACCCCTAGGACATTTTCATTCAACCCACCGTCAGTACAGTCTCACTTGTTCTATGGATTGCTTTTTTTCTGATTATAAAATTAACAGAGTAATTATAAAGGTAATAGTAAGCATTTACATGAATATAATAGCCTTCGAGCCATTAAAAACAGTTTTTTAAACACAATTGAGGTCATACTGTGTTTGTATGTGAGTATGATTTCAAGTCCTACTTTTTCCACCCAATATTATGACGTCAGCATTTTTTGTACTTATTCCAACCTAGATGAGACTTTCTGTCTAGCTTTATCCATCAGGTTCAGGTAGAGATGTTAGGAAGAGGAAGTAGTTTCACAGATGCCTATTATCTTTCAAGGCAATGATTTTATCCACGGTTAAAATAAGGTCCCTTGTATCTTCATCTCCAAGCAGTCAAATGAGCAATTCCTTCTTCCCAGTGTGAGAGGTGAGGCAGTGCTGAGCTACGGCAAATGAGAGCATTTCCTCTTCCTGGACTGAGGCTGCAGTCTGGGGAGAAGGCCCTAGGAGTTCCTCTTCTTGAAACGTTTCCCTTATTATCTTCAAGAAGACAATATGATGAAGCAAAGACTGTTGGATAGAGATGCCCTGATTTGTTTTATTTCTTTATGAAAGATTTCAAGATATTAGATGACTAGGTTGAAGATTCATATTTTAAAATTTCCACATATTTGTGCATTTTAATTTTAAAACTAAATGTATGTGAAAATATTCTGAAAATATAAAATGACATCCAAACAACACTAAGATTATTATTGCTATTAAATTTAATTTGGTTATTTGGGGATCTTTTTTTCAGTCTGTATTTTAAATACATAAGTATAATTAGGCCACATCAGTTTTTTCATCTGTAAATTAGTAGTATTATTAATGCTTACTTACTTGTTCTTTTTTTTTTTCCAGAGGACCATATGAAATAATGGAGACAAAGTACTTTGTAAATTATAAAGTACTAATCAGATGTTATTATTATTATTATTATTATTATTATTATTATCAACTTGACCATCCTATCTACCTTTCCATTTTCTGAAGCTTTTAAAGCAAGTCTTTAGTATCTTTAATCAGTTTCTACTTAAGACTATTGGAAATGGCTCAGAGGGAGAAAGAACAAGGCCTGGTCATGTAATCCACAGTGACTCCTTATACTGTAATTTGATGGATAAAGTAGACTGATATTATTCCTGCCCTGACACTTCATGGCTTTATGGCTATGACACTTAGGATAAGTGACTATAACTTTATAAGACATATATAACATATATATTATGTGTATGTATTGAATGTATTGATTAAATGACAACATGCTTGACACATCATCATAGTTTATTAATGATTTTTGTTAGTTGAAGGTTACCTTTTGCTTCAAGCTAGAAGGCCAATTGTCACATGTTTTGGCTGACCAAGGAGATCAGGTTCAGATTGGCTAGTGAAGGGACCTGAGGATGCTAAAAATGTTTCTCTGAGAAATCCTTATGGAGTCAATAATATAAGTTTTTTTAAAAAACACATATTTATATTCTTACCTTTATTAATAATAATGCAACTGAGGAAATACTTATCTATCCTAGGAATTATATTATGGAACTCTGAATTTTTAAAACTCAAAATAGCAGGGAAAACACCTGAAACTAAGGCAAGGAACAGATTTTGGGGAAAATAGTTTGGGGGAAAGTAAGGTAAGGAACAGGTTTTTGGTTCTGGTGTTGTCTCGTGTTCATTGTGTGGGGGAAGAGCAGGACTCTCGCCTCTGACTTGCACTGAGTTTGGAATTCACCTCAGGTATGTGCCTGGGTCGTTACCCACTCAGCCTGCTTCAGACTTGGGTTGGTGGGGGGGCGGCATGTGGTGCTCTGCCACTGTGGAGGGCTCTCCAGGCAAAAGATTCTGTTACATTCAGGGGAGGGAAGTTTCATCTGCGGTCAGCCTTCTTACAGACAGAATGTGGAGCCCTGAGAATTGAAGACGTTTTTCTGAGCAATGCTGGCAGAAGAAGCTGGAGATGCAGAGGTGTTGCTGAGCAAGTGCCGAGGTCAAACCTGGGAAAAGAGAAGAGAGATAGAGAAGCAAATAGAAATCGCATGGTGCCTTGTGTGTAGCTGTAATCTAACCTGACTTTCCCCTCTGTTGGTAAAGGGGGGCACATAATGTTAACATTCATTATCATGTCATATTCGATTGACTGCCAGAATTTATTATACTTTCTGCTGTTACACACTGAATACTGACAAAACCCATTCCCTTGCCCAAGAAAGGTCTCTGCTTTCTAATCTTAACAGAATAACAGGGAGGTGGAAGGCCATCAATACCAGAGTAATGAGTGTCAGAGTGAGGCCAGACCTGCAGCACCTTAATTCCAGAAGCAGCAGGAAAAAGGAGGGAAGAAGAGGTGCTTGGAGGGATATGTGCCTGTCTCAGGATAATGAAGCACTCAGACGGGGTTGGGTGTTTAACTAGGTGCAGAGGGTTCAGCTGACAGGGCCACTCACTGTGGGTGCATAAGTACAGATTGTCAACCATGTGACTTCATATAATTTTCTAGTAAGAACTGAGGACAGCAATACAGGAAAGAGGAAAAGCCATTTCCACCATTAAAATATTTCAGTTTATTGGTGAAAATGCATTTTGTCTATGTTAATTAATTAACTCCAAAACTATTTATTGAGCATCCCTTATGGACCAGGCACTGTGCCAAGCTTCTAGGGACACATGAATAGCCAGTCGCAATTCTTCAGAATATAGCAGTCTCTTGGGAACCAGGGACAGACAATCTAACAGCTATTGGACAATACGCTAAATGTGGTAATGGAGTTTCATTGAGTCACTCAAATATTTATTAGAAGTATTTGTTTAAGACACTGAGCTAGATGCTGGTAATATGGAGATAAATGAAACAGGATCACATTTCTCTGGGATTTCACAGAGTCCTGGGGAGCACAGAGCAAGGCATAGTCTGGCATAGATCTCATCTGGTTGAGAAACTTCAGCAAGTACTGGGCATGCTGAAGCATAGGGGTGTGTGAGTGGAGGTGGGTCAAGAAGCTACCAATTCTACCCTGCAAAGTGCCATCAGTGGAAGGCATATGGCCTTGAGGAAGTCACTATTTCAGGCAGCATTTGCTTTTTAGCCGATCCATTCCCCCTATTTAGGGTTCCTTTTCCCATTTCTTTACTTCTCTCTCTCTCTCTCTCTCTCTCTCTCTCTCTCTCTCTCTCTCTCTCTCTCTCTCTATCTTATCTTAAAGTACATTACTACCAGCATTTTCACTGGAGTTAAGTATTAGGTGATAACAGTCGATGAGCTCAAGGGGGTTTACATTTTGATGGACATTCCTTAACACTGGTCGAACTTCAGACCTAAGACCCCAGAGAACTAGATGAAATGTAGAAGGAGGCAGTAGATTTTCCCAGCACCTCTCAAATTAAACTGCCTGCTCATGATACTCATCTGCTTATGGGAGGTGAGAACAGAGAAAGTGAATTCTGGCTGCTCTAAATTCGGGTAAATGTGTGATTAAAAAATAAGACTGCTAAAGGCCAGGGCTGTGTCCTGACCTAAATCCCCAAGGATAGGACTCAGGCATAGATTCTTAGTTTCTTATTTAGAAACAGAAAATTCCAGAGAGGTTTTGTTTTTAACATTTATCTTAGTCCTGAAGAACATCATGAGGAGTCTAAAATATCCTTGATGGGGGGCCAGTGACTCAATGTTTTAAATTCTGAAGGAATAGCTCTCATATGGAAAGCTGGGGTTTTATTTATATTAGAATGATTCAGATTTGCTGGAGCCCTAAGGATGGGTCAAATGAGGTAAAGTTATCGTACCAGTTTTTTGTAAACCTAAGGATACATTTGCATCTTTGTTTGTATAAATTAAAATCATCATTTACATACACATTTTCATGCTATAAAACTGTGTACACAAGATTAAATTAATTAGTTGCTCTGATATGTAAGTTGTATCTAACAAGTACAACAATGAGGTATTGTGGAAAGAGCTTAGGCTTTGAAGCCTTTTCCTGCATTCACCACTTAGTAACTATATGACTTCTTTTTGAGTCTCTTTTTTTTTCCACATACAAAAGTAGGGAAAACAGTACCTGCCTCACCTATCATTTAATTTTCAGATAGTCGGATCATAAATACAAAGTACCTAGAACAAAGCCTGGCATAAAGGAGGTGTGTGATATAAATCTGTTCTTTTGACCACTGAGGATTCTGGCCCAAGGTGAGAAGAACATGCAGAACAGTATTTAGCAGGAGCCTCTATTCCCAGGTTTAGTTCTCCAAGGAAGTGGAGGGTGAGCCACTGGATGGCTCTGAAAAACATGCTGACATAACTTCATGACCAACTTTCCCAAGATTTTAGGGGCCTACACCATTCTCAGGGGCTCATTCCTCTTCTAAACCAGTGTGGATTTCATGTTAAGAGATGAGTTGGCTTATATCAGGAACTCTTCATTCTTTTGCTCCTCTATTATTTAATACTCACCTTGGAAAGTTCAGACCTCTGCTTACTGGATGTATGAACTGTGACTAGAGCAACTGAAGGTGACTGAGAGGAAAGACTCCTGAACGTGTGTTTTTTGGGGTCTCTAGGAAGCAGATGCCAGATAGAATCTGAAGTGGGTAGAGGAAGGGGTAACCCATCTGAAAGGTAGAACTGAACAGTGAGCAGGGGTAGGCAAGGAAAACTTTCAGAACACGAAGCAAATCTGATACATTTAAAACAGTAAGGAGAGCCCTGGATAATGCTGTGACTCTGAGAAAGTTTTGACCAACCCAATGAGGAGCCTTGGTACAGAGACTGCAAATAGAGAAGTCCCATGAGGGAACCTTTTTTTTCTGTGCTCAATTATAGATTGAAGCTACCAAAAGGGCATGGCTTTGGCTCAAATGTTCTGTCAGATCTTACAGCAGAGGGAACCTGTTAGCTAAGTGCCTCCTACAGCTGACTGCTAGTTCTCTCTTAAAAGAGGATCTGAGTTACACACCTCCATGGCTGCTGCCTGGTTCTTTTGAATTAAGACTCAAAATATCAAATGGATCTTTAGCATTGCCGGCCAATCCTATTATATTCCCTTAGTCAATTAATTTTCCCCAGTTTGAAATGTCTATTTCACGTTTTCATTTCTTGCTTAAGGTTCTGAAACTCCCTCTTATACTCTCAGTATAATTCTATTCTTTATTTTACTGATACAATAGCAATACTCTAACCCTGTCACAATTCTTGCATCTGTACGCATATACCCTGCCTTCTTGCCCATAAGAGCTGGTGAGCTCTGTGCCTGTTCTCATCAAAGGCAGACCCTTCTACTTGTGTACTAAATTTCCTGCATGCTGGAATGCTCAAGAATCTTGCTTCTTAGCAGGGAGACATCTCATTAGCATCTTTCTCCTTCATTCCTTGCAGTAATACTCGTTGGGATGGTTCTTCATACTTTCCATCTTCATTTTTTCACTTCCATTTATTTTATCTTAATTTATTGAAGATATTGTTGTCTCCACCACACTTGTGAAATTGTTTTCTCAAAGTAATCTCACATTACATCTTGCTTGACTTCTCAGTCACATTTTGCTCCTCCTTGGAAAATTTTCTTCACTTACTTTCAGAGGCACTGTGCTCTTGGTTTTCCCCTTTTCACTGGTCATGCCTGAGTCTCCACTCCTAGTATCTCCTAATCTCCAAAATTTCTTAAATTAAAATACTGTAGAGCTCAGTTTTTATATCTCTATCCTACACAAATTTACCTCCTAAGTGATCTCAACTGCTTCCATGGCTTTAAATAACAAGTATTTACTGACATCTTTCATCTCTAGCCCTGTTTTCTTTGCTTATCTCTAGATTTGTGAGTCCAAATATTGTTTCTGTATGGATATCAAATAGATATTTGAGTCAATAAGTTCAAAACAGACTTTTGATTCCTGCCCTTCCTCTAAACCTCCTTTTCTCTATTTAAGTATTCAGACTGAAAGTCTTGCTGTCATCTTTGATTCCTCTTTCAAATCCCATATCAAAACTATCAACAAATTATCCAGCCAAGACCTTAGAAAAATATGTAAAATGTGGTTATATTTTACTTTCTCCCACTCCATCCTCTATTTTAAACCCATCACATCTCTTATTGAACTAATATGAAAATCTTCTAACTAATCTCCCTGGGCCATTTATATATTCCCATGTTCTATTCTTCACACAGCAATGTACCAGGTCATTCCCCTGCTAATGAACATCCAATGGCTACTATGACACTAAATGCTCTAGTTTTAAACTGTTCTTAAACCTAGCAGCTTAAACCTATGGACCAAATATTTGTGTCCCCCCAAATTCATATTTTGAAACCTACTTCCTTGATATAATGATATTAAGTGGTAAGGCCTTTGGATGAAAATTAAGATTACATGAGGTCATGAGGGTGGAACCCTCATGAATGAGATTAGTGCCCTTATAAGATCACCAGAGAACTTGATTCTTTTTCTTTCTCTCTACCATGTGAAGATACAGTGAAAAATTAGTAATCTGTAATCGGGAAAAAGACTTTCACCAGAACTCAACTATGCTACCACCCTGATCTTGGACTTCCAGCCTCCAGAACTGTGAAAATAAATTTCTGTTGTTGTTTATAAGCTACACAGGCTGCAATATTTTTGTTTTAATAGCCCAATGTGACTAATACAAAAGCAATCATTTTTATTATGTGTCCTGATTTTGTGGGTCTGGAATCCAGGCAAGATGGACCTAGATGATTCTTTCTTTCTAAATAACATTGACTTGTATAACTTAGTAGGATTCAGCTTGAAGCTGTTCTGGTCGAGAAGGTCAAAGATAGCTTTGTTCTCATGCCTGACACCTTGGCAAGGAGGATTGAAAAGCTGGCCTCCACTGGGCCTGGTTGGGCTCCTATTCCTTACCATGTTGACCAGGATCTCTCCACATTATCTCTCCAGCAAGACTTCTACATGGTAGCTAAGGGCTTCTGGAAACCAGAATAAAAACTGGCAATTCTCCTAAAGACTATGTCCAGATCTGGCTCAGCATCATTTGTGCTAAGGCTCACTGGGTGAAGCAATTACAAGCCAGCCCAGTTTCAGGGGAGGAGAAACATAGCTCTCCTTTCAGTGGGAGGGGTAACAAAGAGTTGGTAGCCACTTTGAATCCACCACACTAAAAATACAATTAAGGTTCTTTTTTTATGTAGTGGAATGCCCTGCATGATCAGTCTCTGGCCACCACTCTCACTTTATTTACTCTGCTCATTTTATTCCAGTTATTGTAGCTTCCATGCTGTTCCTTGAATATATTTCTGATTCATGACATTTGTAAATGCTGGATAATCCCCAAAACATTCATGCCAATCTCTTACTATTTATTCAGGCAACTGTTCAAAGGCTGTTACTCAGAGATGCCCTCTCTCACCTGGCCTGGATTCTTTCCTCCTGTAACCCACACCATTGCCCTTCATACTCCTATTTATCCCTTGATTCCATGTTACTTATGGTTTGATTATTCTTTATTTTTTCACTGGAATGGAATCTTTTCTGCTTCACTCACCACTGAATCTCTAGCCCCTAGAAGAATAGAGGGCACTTAGATAGGCCTTGGAAAATGTTTGTTAAATATTAAGGGAAATCAAATAACTTCCTTGTCTCCAAAGAGCTTGCAGTGATATGAGGATACCAGGTAGTTTCTCTTATCTAACCAGGCACCTTTTAGAAATGGCTTTACTTCACACATAATTATTTCCTATAATAACATGTGGGAATCAAGGAAAAGAAAAGTCCCAAATGTGGTGATAGAACAGAAGCTCTGGAAGGCTTCCCTCCAATAGCTGAAGCTGGCAGATCTGGTGTTTTCTGTTTTGCTTAAGTATATCAGCGTAGTTGAAGCATATGTAGAGGGGGAGAGTTCTGGGTTTGCCAATGCTCTTGTCTTGCAGTGGTACCATGAGGGTTGAGGTAGAATGTTTAGTCAGAGTGAACACTTCTTTTGGAGAATTCTGGTATAAAAATGATTTTAATTTGGCTCTGCCATCAGATTATTTTATTCTTCATTAAATTCCCAGCACAGAGGCTAATGTCTGTCACATAATAGGCATTTGATAAATATCTGTAAAATAATAAATTCTATTGGGGATTATATATGTGGCTTCTGTTGAAATCAAATGTGAAGCTTGATGCTATAGATGAGAACCTTGGCCAATTCTAGGTAAGGCTGCCAGTTGGAAGGAAAACTGTAAATGGAGTGATTTGGAGAAATCTCATAGCCTATCCTGCCTCTACCTAAGACTATGACTGCTGTGGTTTAAAATGACAGAGACCCAATATGAACTAGCTAAAGCAAAGTGGCCACCCTGATGAAGAAACTCTATGGTATCTTATAGAATCCATGAAGTCCAAGCACAAAAGCAAATCTCTGAAAGCCAAGGGGCAACTGGGTTTCTGGAGGAAGCATAGCCAGTACTTGAAATGCTGGTAGGAACCTCTTTATTCTACATCTCAACTTCCCCCTGCTTTGTCTTGGTATCTTCCATGCTGGATATCAGTTTTCTACATATGGCCAAAAATATGGTCACCTATAACATTGAAGATTTATGGCTTTGATGAAATGAGGAAGGTCTGTGTGACTCTCATTAATTCAACTACAGAACTTGAGGAGAAGGGAACTGTTGGTCCAGTTGGTTATCAGTGTAGCATCCTGAAAAAATCAATTATGGTTAGAAGGTGGACTTTAACAAAAACACAGTAGCTCATATGGAACTGGTATAATTGGGGATGGAAAGAAGGTTCTCAAAGAAAGTTAGATGATCATGTTAACTGTGGCCTCCACCACCTTCAAGCTGAAGCTAATCCACACATAATCCCTCTGAGGGACAAGATTTGTATCTTCCTCCGTGTTGCCACATATTCTATCTATAGATGACTATACCTTTGACCAAGGGCAACACACTCATATTCTTCATAACTTATGCACTAGTCTAGAAAGAAGTATTGATCCTGATTAGATCATTTTTTAGGGACCTGGAGTTGGCAACTTGGAGATTGAAGGGGTTAGCAGTATGGGTAGAAGCTGAAAGGCTGCATTGAGAGATAGAACAAGGTACATTTGAGCTCAACAGGATAGCTGAAGCTGCATGCTGCTCAGTTATAAGGATGAGAAAGCTGTAGGTAAGCAAAGGAAGGTGCTCAGTGGCATAACACTGGAACTGATACATGATAGAGATGGCGATGAGGGTGGGATGAGAGATGTGACCTTAAGAGAAGGACCATTACCTGGTTCCCAGAGCTTTCTGGATTTTTATTGATGTTCTAGTGTCAGTCTCAGTCTACCCATAATGTTAGAATAAACTCTTTTACATGAGTAAACTTGGTCTCTGTTCTATGAACCAAAAATATTGGAATAAAAATGTTTGTTCTTATGATTTTCTGTCCTGACATCACTAGTGGGGTGCTTTGATCCTTAGCCAGGCCAGTTCTAGAGAACAGATTAGGAATTTAAGAGAATGGGTATTTATGGTGAAAGTTAAAAAGGTAAAGATGACTTGCCCCCATTTTACAGATGACAAAACTATAACTTTATGGATAGCTATATAGTTAGACATCTGACTGGAGGCTAGACAGTGGGTAAAGAATTTCAAACCACTTACTTTGACTCCAACTCCAGTGACATTTTATTCCATCACAGTGGCCTCAACTTTGGTTACTTGCACTGAAACTGTTAAGATCCATGAACTCTAATTGATCTAATAAATAAAATTTATAAAAAAAAACTCTAAAAAGAAAGTACACTTTTTCTTAGATAACCATAAAAGTAGTGTCATGCATTATGAAGTTTAAATTTACCTGGTATGTGTCAAATACACACAGGCACATATCTCAAATAGAGAAAAACTATACTGTTCTACATTAAATCATTATTGCCCTCTGAAAATATAAATTTTGATTAAGATAATTTTTTCCCACAGTGAGTGATTGACTAACTTTAATTATTAATGGGAATACTATTTTAAAAAATTATCTTAACTAAATTTTACTATTTAATATAAATTTGACAATCATGCTTAATAAATACCCCTAGTAAGTTGAATGGTTGCCCTCCAAAAACATATGTCTATATCCTCACCCCAAGAATCTGGTGACTGTGACCTTATTTGGAAAAAGGGTCTTTGCAGATGTAATTAAGTTGAAGATTTTGAGGTGAGATTGTCTAGGTGGACCCTAAATACCATGACAAGTTTTCAAAAGCAAGTGTCCTTATAAGAGACAGAATAAGAAAGGACACAGGCACAGAGAGGAGGAGGCCATGTGAAGATAGAGGCAGGAATTGAATTTATGCAGCCTTAAGCCAAGAACTGTTTAGACCCTCAGAATCTGAAAAGGCAAGGAAAGATTCTCCTCTAGAGCTTTCTAGGTGAGTTAGAGCCCCTTGACTCTTTGATTTTGAACTTCTGATGCTGAGAACTGTAGAAGGATGAATTTTTTGTTGTTTTAAGTCACTTAGTTTGTGTTAATTTGTTACTGTAGTAAACTAATAAAGTATGCTTCTCTTTTCTGTTAAGAAAATCTTTATTTTGCCTGTACTTCCTCAAAGTACTTCATGATATTTACTTTATAATTTAGTCATATTTTTAAAAGCATGTATTGACTGTTTACTATGTTTCAGGCACTATGTCAAGTGCTTTACAGAATTATATTCTTTAAGCTTCAGTATAAACTTATGAGCTTATAACATAATTACCCTCCTTTTATATGCAGGAAATCTTAGAGAGATTAAAGATCACAAAGCTGGAAAGTGGAATAATTAGGAATTGGACCTGGCCAGCTGAGTCCAGAGCCCACAGTTGTACCTTCCAGGCTTTAGTTTTGAATCTAAAGACTCACTCTGGATGCTTTAATTAGTACTTTGGCATTTTAAAAAATCAAAGTCTTTGTCTTTGGCTAGTTACTTACTTGTATAGAATGTGAATTGTTACCTGTTCCATGCATCCAGATGCCTCCCTTCCTAAAAAAAGCTACCCTTCATGAATCTTCTCTCAGAATTTTAGCTTTCTTTAAGCTCATGTCTGTGTCTTATACCTTTTCTCTAGTCTGAAATTATATGAGAGTTAAATTTGGAGATAGTTCCAACATGACACACCTTGACCATCCCTTTCAGTTAAGTTAAAGTTATAATATAACAACCAGTCTTCTAATCTCTCTACAAAGTTCCTCTTCTCAATTTGACAGATTGAATTAATAATAATAATAATAATAATAATAATAATAATTGTTATTATTATTATTATTATTATTATTATTCAGTACTAAAAATCATCCTTGAGATTTTCCAGTGAAAAACTGTGGGCACTTACATTAAAGGGTTAGGGCAAGTCTTTCTCTTTCTCTTTCTCTTAAATCTATTGAACATTTAAAATGGAATTTGAGTAAGGGAAACATTCGTTAAACATATTTACACAGTAATTTTCTGACATCAAACTTGGTGAGTTAGGATAAATCTGTAACTGATTGTTTTCTTGGCATAAGCCATAAGTTCATAGGAAATTGAACAGAGCAATTAAACTTGACCACCCCTTCCCTGAGATTCTACTAGATTTATTCACATACTGTGCTACCTAAGGGCACCCTGGCTATCCTTTTCATTAATGATCCCATTTCTATCAACACCCTTAGAAGTGATATAAAAGTTATTTGAAGACAGGTAACCTAACAATCTTTCAAAACACTGAAGAAGTAGGAGAGGAAAGTGGGCATTATGGCTAATGTGAGCTTTAAATAAAAAACAATAAGCTGAATATCTAAAACTCAACAGAAAACACCCAAACTGCACACCAGCACATCTGAGCATGGAATCTGCGCATAAGAGATAAGAGTTACCATAGGTCAGAACCCTGAGTTTCGGGCAGTGGACTGGGAGTAATAAAGAAGCTGCCTCTTGCAGCCACTGGAGCTCCCTGCAGAAGGAGAGGGAAGAGAGAAGAAGCAGTGAGTTAGAGCGGTGAGTTCCCTGAACATTCCTGCTTGGATAGCCGTGAGCTCCCTGTGGCCGGCTGGCTGCAGGGCCCAGTCATCAGGGCAGAAATCAGAGAAGCAGGACAGGACTACAGAGGAACAACAGCTGATTTTTGCCAGCAGCGGTTGCAAAACCAAGGCTGAATCACAGCTCCCAGCCACCAATCCAGAGGGCCACCGCCCCATACCTTCTGAGACCAATCACCTTGAAGCCACAGGAGAATCTGAACAAATGCTGCCAAGACTGTCGCTGACACTGACAGGGATTGAAACTGTGGGTAGTGAGCATGATTAAATATCTATGAGAAAAATGTTTTAAAAGGCATTTTTAAGACTTTATATAAATCAGGGATCCAAGAAGCTTAGACACCACCTACTGGAAAGCAAAAGAAAAGCACCTTCCTTTCAACAGGCTAAAGAGAGACCTTTATATAATACACCATCTTTCTGGAAAGAAGCAGAATACACTTACATTAATGGCCAGGCAGAGAAATAGTTCATTAAAAACCATGGACAACCAAGGTTACAAGGTATCTCAGAAAGAGAAAATCTCCAGAAAATAAGCTTACAGACAAAAATATGGAACTTAAATGACAGAGAATTCATGATAGTATTTCTGAAAAAGCTCAGCGAGTGGATTGAACTCACCAATAAAAAGGCACAGAGCTGCAGAATAGATCAGAAAACAAAACCCAAACATATGCTGCCTTCAGGAGACACATCTCAGCTCCAAAGAAAATATAGACTCCAAGTGAAAGGGTGAAAAATGATATTTCAAGCAGAAGGCATTCCAAGAAAAGCAGGAGTAGCAGTACTGATATCAGATGATAGAGACTTCAAAATAAAAAAGGTAAAGAAAGATACTGAGGAACACTTAATAATGATAAAGGGAATCGTGACCAAGAAGACACAACACTTACTAATATCTATGCTCTCAAACAGGGAGCCCCAAAATATGTAAAGAAATTACTAACAGAATTAAAGAGAGAAACAAACTAAAACACTATTGTAGTAGGGGTCCTAAATACACCACTGTCAAATATGGACACATTATTAAACAAAAAATCAATAAGGAAATAACATCCTTAAATGACACATTAGACCAACTGAACAAAATTGACATTTACAGAGCTTTCCATCCCCAAACAGCTGCTTATACATTCTTCTCTAGTGCATATGGAACACTCTCAAGAATCAATCACATACTGGGACACAGAGATAACCTCATCAAATATAAGAGGGTAGAAATCATACCAACAATATTCTATGATCATAATGCTTTGAAACTAGAGGTCAACTGCAAAAAGAAACCAGGAAGAACCACAAATACATGGAGATTAAACAACATGCTACTGAAGAATAACTGGGTCAGAGAAGAGATAATAAGAGAGATGAAGAGATACTTAGAAACAAATGAAAATGATTGTACAACATCAAAACTTTTGGGACATGGCAAAAGTGGTTAAAAGAGAAAAGTTCATATCATTACAGGCTTATCTCCAAAACCAAGAATGAACCCAAATAAACAACCTAACACTTCATCTTAAAAAACTAGAAAATAAATAACAAATGAAGTCTAAAGTCATCAGAAGAAAAGAAATAATCAAAATTAGAGCATAAATAAAATTGAAACAAAAAATGATAGAAAAAATAAATGTAACAAAGAAAATGGTTCTTTGAAAAGGGTAATAAATATGACAAACCCCTGGCTAGACTCACTAAAGGAAAAAGAGAAAGGACACAAATAAATAAAATCAGAGATGAAAGAGGAAAAATTATGACTGATTTCGCAAAAATACAAAGGATCTTACAAGAATACTATGAAAAAGTATATAATACCAAATTTAATAACCTAGAAAAAATGGACCAGTACTTAGAAAAATACATTCTTCCTAGACTGAATCAAGAAGAACTGGAAAAATCTCAGTAGACAGATCAGCAGTATGGAAATTGAAACAATCATCAAAAACCTACCAAAAAGTAAAAGTCCAGGACCAGATGGCTTCACCAGTGGATTCTACCAAACATTCAAAGAAGATTTAATACCTATTCTCCTCAAACTCTTCCAAATAATCAAAGAGGAGGCAGTGCTTCCCAACTCATTTTATAGCCAATATTACCTTGATACCAAAACCTGGGAAAGATAACACACACACAAAAAACTACAGACCAATACCATTCATGAACACAGGTGCAAAAATCCTAAAATGTACTCGCAAACTCAATACAGCAACATATTAAAAATATTATACACCACAATCAAGTGGGCTTCATTCCAGGGACGCAGGGATGGTTCGACATATGCAAATTAATTAATGTGATGCACCACATAAATTAAAAAATAAGAATAATATGATCATACCAATAGGTGCAGAAAAAGTCTTCAACAAGATAAAGCACCCATTTATGATCAAACACTTAACAAAATCGGTATAGAAAGAAAGTACCTTAACATAATAAAGACCATATATGACAAGCCCTCAGCCAACATTATACTTAATGGTGAAAAACTACAAACCTTCTCTCTAAGATTAGGAACAAAACAAGGCTGTTCACTATCACCACTGGTATTCAATATAACATTGGAGGTCCTAGTGAGTGCAATCAGGCAAGAGAAAGATATCAAAGGCATCCAAATAGGAAACAAAGAATTCAAACTGTTACTATTTGTAGATGACATGATTCTCTATATAGAACACCCTAAAGACTCCACAATAAGCAAATACAGTAACATCTCTGGATACAAAATTAACATTAACAAATCTAAACTCTAATAATGAAGTGTCATAATAAGAAGTGGAAAAAAATCCTTTTGCAATTGCAACAAAAATAAAATAAAATATCTAGAAATAAATCTAATGAAACATATGAAGGACCTGTATAATGAAAACTATACGACCCTGTTAAAAGAAATTGAAGAAGATATAAATACATGGAAAGATTTTCAATGTTCTTAGATTGGAAGAATCAATATAGTCAAAATGACCATATTACCTAAAGCATTTTACAGATTTAGTGAAATCCCCATCAAAATCTCATTGGCATTAAAAAAAAAATAGAACAAAAATTCATCAGATTTGTATGGAAGCACAAAAGACCCTGAATTTCCAAAGCCATCCTGAGAAAAAAGAATTAGGCTGGAGGCATCACTCTGCCCAACTTCAAATTATACTACAAAGATACAGTAATTAAAATGGCATGGTATTGGCAGAAAAACAGATATACAGTCCAGTGGAACAAAATCAAGACCCAGAAGTAAATTCATATTTATATGGGCAAATAGTTTTTAACAAAGAATCCAAAAACATACAGTAGAGAAAGGAAAGCCTCATCAATAAATGACGCTGAGAAAATTGGAAAGCCACTTGCAAAAGAATGAAAGTAGACTGTTGTTTATTACCGTACACCAAAATTAACTCAAAATGGATTAAGGACCTCAATATAAGACCTGAAACAATCAAATGCATGGAAGAAAACATAGGAACTAAAATGAAGGAACTTGGACTTGAAGAGGATTTTATGAATTTGACCTCAAATGCAAGGGAAATAAAAGCTAAAATAAATGCATGGAACTACATCAAACTAAAAAGCTTCTGCTCATCAAGAGAAATCATCAACAAGGTAAGGACACAACCATCCAACTGGGAAAATATATTTGCAAGCAACACCTTCGATAAGGGCCTAATATCCAAAATATGCAAAGAACTCATATGACTCTATAACAACAAAACAAACGATCCAATAAAAAAATTGGGCAGAGGACCTGAATAGACATCTCTCCCTAGGGGCCAAACAAATGGCCAAATAATATATGAAAAGATGCTCCACATCCCTAGCTATTAGAGAAATGCAAATAATAACCACAATGAGTTATTATCTCACACCTGTTACAATAGCTATAATCAATAGGACAAGTAATAACAAATGTTGGAGAGGATGCAGAGAAAAAGGAACCCTCATACACTGCTGGTGGGACTGCAAATTGGTACAGCCACTATGGAAAACAGTATGAAGATTCCTCAAAAAACTGAGAATTGATGTACCATATGATCCAGCAATTCCTCTACTGGGTATTGACCTCAAAAACTTGAAAACCCGTACCCGGAAAGGTATTTGCATGCTGATATTCACAGCAGCATTATTCACAGTGGCCAGGACATGGAGCCAGCTGAAGTGTCCTACAATAGCTGATAGATGATTGACTAAAGAAGCTGTGGTACATATATACAATGGAATATCACTCAGCCATAAGAAGAGATGAAATTCTGCCATTTATGACAACATGGATGGACCTTGAGATAATCATGCTAAGTGAAATAAGCCAGACATAAAAAGTTGAAAAGCACATGATATCACTTACATGTGGGATATAAACCTAAAAGCAATAAATGAGCAGGACAAACAGAGACTCATGGTCATGGACTATAGGATAGTCGTTACCAGAGGACTATAGACTAGTGGTTACTTGCAGGGAAAGGGAGGAAGTGGGAGGTAGGTGAGATAAAGGGTGTCAAATATAGGGTTTACGGGAAGAATGAAGTGGGTAAAAGGGATCAAATCTATGGAAGCTGCAGAAAACTGGTCTTTGGGTGGTAACCACACAATAGAATATACAGATGTCAAATGATAATGTACACTTGAAAATTATATAATTGTTTTAACCAATGTTACCCCAATAAACTTAATTAAAAGTTAAAAAAAAAAACACCACTCCCTCTCCTAACACACACACACACACACACACACACACACACACACACACTCTAGAATTTTTTAAAAAGTACATTTCTAGTCAGGATTATTTATGTAAATGCTTAAAGAATGGGCCCAAAGATTTTTTTTCTTAGCAGCCTTTTGAGCAGTTTCTATCTTTTTCATCTGTTTTCATCTAAGCTGTACTTTCATGTCTTTTAACTGTATAGTTTTATGTGTCACCACTGATGCTAGTCACTAGATAAATACAGCAGAGTACTGGCATAGATCTTCTTTATGGGGTATATATATACAAAGTTGCTTCCACATTTGTACACGTGCTCCATATTTTTAGAACCTGAAGCTGACAGGAAAAATAATAAACCAACTTTGTAAAGTAACAGATTCCCAATAGTTTAAGGCATTAAGGGAATCTTGACAACCCTCTTTATTATGATGTATAGACAGCATTCATATAGCAGCAACATTTATTTTGTTGCTACCAAGTTCTAGGCACTCTTCTAGGCATTGGGGATACCAATATGATTAAAATATGGATTGTGCTTGAGACTTTTAAAGTCTTGAGATACAGGCATGGATATAAATGAGCTGAAATAAAACAATGCAATAATTTAAATGGAGTATCTTACGAGCACACAGGACAGAACAACCAAAATTTTCAAGAGTGAGGTCAGCAAAGCTTCAGAACACAACCAAATTCTGCAGCATCCTGACACTGAAGAGTTAACAGAGCTAGATTCGGTGCTGAAAATAACATTTATCTTATCTGAAAAAATAGGACAGTAAGTGGGTGACAAGTTGCTCCATGTTTATTTCTTCCTTAAGAAACGGAAATATTACAAGTCACTGTGCACATTTTTTCCTGCTTGCCAAGCTCTGCCCCTATGTCATGTGAGAGAAGAAAATAATGAAAAGTAGCTATGATAGCTTCTTTCAAATATTTGATGTGCTGTCATGTGGAGAAGGAATAACACTTGCTCAGAGATGCTCCAGAGGGTCATGGTTGGAACCAAAAGGCAACAATTACAAGGGGGATTTTAGCTCGATGTGAGAAAAAGCACTCTCTTCCATGGAACTGTCTGCCTTATGGGGAAGTGAGCTCCCTATCACAAGCAGAATTCACATAGAGCTAGGTGATCAAGTTTCCTCTAACCCAATGTTATTTTTCATTGGATACATGGATTCATGCTGGATTAGGGAGCAGAAAGGTTTTAGGGAAAGGGTGAGACAACAAGGCACAACCGTGGTGTTTAGGACAAAGGATTTTTCACTTCTTCCTCAAGACCTCCAAGTGGAATATTTTTACCCTATTATCCACTCAAACTTCTTCACATCTCTGTGAAATGGAAAGAGGTATGGATATTATCATTCCAATCCTATAGAGAAGGAAGCCTATAAAACTCAGCAATGATAACATCTACCTTCTATTGAGGTAGAAGCATGAGCTTATTTTATTATGAGATGGCGGGGTCTTACAGATTCTCAGAAGAAAGGAAAGCAGGAGGGCAATACAGTATTTATTTATAAATCCAGGTTTTACGTACAGTGCCCACCAAGGATTTAGTGCTGTGCTTCAAGTGAATAAATCCCGCTGGGGTAGAGACAGAAGACATTGTCAAGCTGCCTGTGAGACCATGTGATCATAAAGTCTTAGAACTAAAAAACCTCCAGTCACCTTGGTAAGAAAATAATCCTCTCTCAAGTGATGCTTTGTGGTTTAATGGAGTTGCTCCCTATCCAGTCAATGAAATCTGAAGTTGTGCTGTGGCAGCAGTGTGCTGCTGCAGGTGGGGCTTCAAGGCAGAGGAAGGATGCTTCTTTCTTTTTCTCTCATTTGGAATCCTCCCTAGGCTGACCCCAATCTTCTTTTACAGCCCCATTTCCTATAACAATTCCACACAAAGCATGCCTCAGCCAAACTATTTACTAAGCCTGCCCAGGAAGGCCATGAAGAAGAGTTTAAGCCAGAGAAACTGCCCAGTTGGGACATGGTGTGCCCATCTCTTAAGAGTGGGTTTGGCTGAATATGTAGGATAGAAAATTAAAATAAAGGCCAGGCTGGATTTGATTAGATAGCCAAAGATTACTCAACAATCATAAATCAGGTCAGGTGATTAGGGGTAGAAATCTGGTAGAGATCCTGGCCATGTCCCAGTTGAGTTCATGTAGTATGAAGAATAGGACAAGAAGAGGATGATGATTCATCTGAGGTCAGGAAAGGAGTTAAGAAACATTAACTTATAGCAATTAAGATAATGAAAGTGGATGTGTTGGCTTAGGGAAAGCCATAAACATGCATGAGCTAGAACACATTGAGCCAATGGGGATCAGATGTTCTGAGCTTTGGAGATTCATTCCTTCCCTATTTGACAGCTCAGCAAGATGCCAACTGGGCAGCTCTAAGTTAGCTCAGCTCAATGAAAAAGACTGAACTCAGGAGACTTTATTTCTTTCTAATAATGCCATTCTTTGAAAAGGAAGTTCCCATTGTTAAATTGTTGATTCACTATTCCCTGCCCCTTCTAAGCTCTCCTATACATGTGCTGTGTAATAAAAATTTTTGCAAAATGATAAGGTTATTCTCTTAGAGTCTTTTCTGTGGTGCCTGAGTACTTAGCCTAGACATGGCTCTTTGTGGGTAAGAATCAGGCTTCATGGATTTTGTCACTTCTCTCTCATAGGTTTATCCTCAAAAATTCTTTTTTACATTTTCAACATGTGACAACAATAGTGGTGGTGGTGGTGGTGGTGGTGGTGGTTCTGATGTGTGTCTGTGCCCTCTTTCCACAGCTTCTATTCTTACCTGACTCGAGAGAAGTAGAATTTGTCTAATTAAGTGACCTGAACAGCAAGATTCTTACTAATATACCAGGATTCTCACTAGGAATTAGCTAGAAAGATTAGGAGCATGTAATTTATTCTAATCAGAAGTCACTATAGGATTTTATGCAAGAGAATGACATGGCTTTCAATTTCTTTTGGAGTATCAGCATGAAATCTCATAACAAAAATAAAAACCCAGACCCTTTAAGACTGTCTTTTAAAAGAGCATCTTATGATAAATAAAAAAGGTGTTCTGGACTCAAGACTTCAATTCTTCTTATAGAAATGATGTTTTGTAAATTTCTTTTTAACTTCCAACATTTTGGCCAATTCAGCATGATGGGGACATTTTTATATTTTAAGAATATTCCTTTTATTACCCCTTCAAAATGCCTCTGCAATGAGGCTCGATGTTTTTATTCACTATTTAAAAAACTTATAAATACTCAGTAACTCAAATGAGACTTTACTAAATAATTTTTTAAATGATAAATATCATACAGTAAATGATTATTGAGTGTTTATGCAGGGGGTTATCTGGACTGAATTACATACAAAAACTTATTTAATCTTTTTAATAAACCCATGAGGTAAGTTTTTTCTATTTTAAAGATATTGAAGAGATGCTGTTTGCCTGCAGGGTTCTTGTTTTTAAATGCTCTGATTGCCCCTTCAACTCTTTGTAGTAAATAGAAGATGACAAACTTCTAAGGAATCTTGCAATCTTTGGCTTGCCCTCTCAGGTTCAGAGTCTTCTCCATAAATAGTGCAGGGATGTTGGGAGTAATTATTCCCTTTTTGCTCCTAGATGAGTCCTTCTTCTAGATATCAGTTTAGAACTCAGTACCCAGCGGTACATAACTGAACTTCTACCACTAGAAGCACAGGCCCTAGGGATCTAAGACCAAAGAGGGAAATAAAAGTAGTCTTTTCCTCTCAAAAGCCTGCTTTCAATAGTCTGGAGTTCTACCTGAGGCATTTGCTCTTTCTGGGAGATTATTAACAAGAATGCTGTCCTTTTATTTCCTTGGTTCTACTTCCTCTAGGGCTCAGGTCTCAGCTTTACATCTCCATGGACAGAGTAAACCCAGAATACATGTAGGACTACTCACTTGCACCACCATTGTGTAGATTGCTATGTGGGGTGGTTGGCAATTTCCTGATTCCTTTAGGTAGCACTCACCTTTCTCTCTCTTTTCCCTCCACCCGCATTCTAACTAACTTCTGATGTAATTAATTGTGATGCCTGCAGTAGTCTCTTCTGGCTAGTCTGTAGGCACCCCAGGGCCATGATTTGCTCTTTGTTTCTATAGCCACTCTCATTTGCACATGGTGGGTTCATACAAAATATTGTCTAATGGATGAATGAGTAAATTTAATGTAGTTCAGTACTAATTTTTAGCATCTAGTCTCTTGCCCTCAGATTCCTCTCTCAAAATGCCTTCTGAATTTTTTAATTGGTGGACTATTTCAAAAAATGGATCACACAATTCAGTGTTAACTTAACATATTCCTCCAGAATCTTCTATTAATTAACTTAGTGTTTTAAAAACAGTGGACTTCATTGTCATTTTATACTGCTTTGCTAATACTTCACTTTTATTGTCATTTTATTTCCCTGCCCCTAATCTGAAACATTTTTTACTTCCATGCAGCACTTTTTATTCCTCATAATCAATATTAATTTAATTCTATGATCATATTTTGAGATGGAGCCGTTAGCTTGGTTCAAGTTTGGAGATGAAGAGGTAGTTTGTAGATTCTGTGTTTTCAAAGAAAATTTCCTATTAAGATAATTATCTGCCAGGCTAGCAGGATAATTTTAATCTCATTGGGGCCAAACTGACACACTGGCATATTGCTGCTTCAAGGTGACTGGGTCACTCTTTGAGAGAGGTTGCCACAGCTTAGGTAAAGCGGGCATGGCGGGTGAGAGGGAAAGGAAGCCAGCAAGCGGGTGGTATTTGCTCCATCGCTCTAGATTTCTGTACAGTTGGCACAGTGGGGTTTGGCATTGGTAGGCCAAAGCATGCTCTCTAAGCTCTCAGAAACATTTGACTCTGTATGGAATGAAGGTTCTAGGAACAATGCCATCAATGAGAGTGGGCCAACAGGAAAAAAAGGCGGGGGAGAGCTGGTGAACAGATATCAAAAAGTAACTTTGAAGAGATTTGCAGTGATCTGAGAACACATCTTTGGATATTGGTGGAGAATTTTTCTTCGCATACTAAGTACTTTGTTAACTCAAGACATTTTGTTTGTCATAAAACTTAAAAGTGTTTCAGTGAATTTGTTTTTATTAAGGTGAATAATAGGATTTACTTAATCATCATTTAAAAAGCCAAGAAGTTGCTATATAATTGAAGAATGGGAACAAAATAAGTCATTTCTGTTCTTTCTGGAATCAACATTCCGAAAATTAGAATGAGGCTTTTCTCTTCTTGGCTTTTTTTTTTTTCTTGGTTCAGGAGAATGTTATCAACTAAATAATTATACAGAGGTTTACATAGGGGAAATGCAGACAATGGAGGTAGCTCTTCAAAAGGAAAAGTAAATAGCATCATGGCTTATTTAAAAAGGAGGCCTTCAGATTCATAAACAGAGCCATGAGATGATGGAGTTGGAGGAGAACTGACATCCAGAAGGTGAGAACAGACCTTTCATGTACTTTCTCCATATTTACACATTAGTCTTTTTCAGTTTCCTCATTTTCTGTTTTAAACAACTAAGTGGAAACTGTTCTGGCATCCTTTCTCTTTCTCCCTCCTCCCCTTTCCTGTTTTCTCCCCTTCCCTCTTTCTCCTTATCTTCCTCTCTCTTTCTTCTCTTTCTCCTGCTCAACATTTTCTCCAAATTTCTCTCTTAGATACCTCCCAGGATACATGTTAAGTTTAAAAAATTTGTTATTTTTTTTCAGGCATTCCTTTTGAGTGGCTTACACACTTGAATTCTTTCTCATACTTAGAGCAATAGGTACCGCTACATATATTTTAATTGTTCCTTGCTATTAAGGTCCTATTACAGTATATTTTGTATTTTTATTTTTATTATTTAACTTGATCTTCAAAAGCACACTAGAATGAGGTATGAGGTATGAAAGTATCTTTCCTAGTTTTGTAGATGGGAAAGTCAAACAAAGACAACCGTGCCTCTCAAATCTGGACTGGTAAGGGACAGACTTTAGAACCCAAGCCCATTTTTTTTTTTAAACTGAGCTTGTTTCTCTTCCACCATTTGTAGCTTCTGTGAATAATTGTAGCAGTCTCCTAATCTGTGCCACACATTAACTCTTGTCATTCTGCAAAGTGTTCTTCAAGTAGTCTTTTAAAGTGCTCTTTTAAAGTGCAGATCTGGTCTCAGGGTATCATGACATAAATGGTTTCACTTTGCTCATGGGATAAAGACTAATATATTTTGCATGCCCACAAGTCCTAAAGAGCTTTTCCCGTCCTGTTCCTTGGCTTCATCTAGCCTCTGCTTCTCTACACTGTCCACACTGCTATTCTCCAGCCACTTGATTTTGCTCTGCCCCTCTGACCACAGCCTCTTTTTCCCTCTGCATGGGATGAGCCTCTCTCCTCATTGCTGCCTTCATATTTTGGCTCAAGCATTTATCCTTTGAGAAAATTTCTCTGACTACCTCTCCTACCACTCTCTGCCCTGCAGCCCCCAGTGCAGATCCCTCTCTTCTGTCTTCTCAGGACCCAGTTAAATTTTATGCTCATGTGTATGAAATATTACATACATTTTACAAATATTTGGTTAATATTAATTTCCTCCAATAGACTTTAAGCTTCATGAGGTTAGAGGCTATTAGCTCATGATTATAATCAATAGGTGCTTAAAAATATTTCTTGAACGATGCCAGTAATAATAGAATTGAACTGTGTAGAAGTCAAGAAGTTATGATTTTACTGCATGACTTGCCTCGGGGGAGGTATGACTTTGGAGACTGATTAATTTAACAATTTCTTTAGGGATTAAGTAGAACACAGTGGTTAAATATGAAAATTAAACACAGTTCAGGATAACCTTGAAAGCTAGTAGAAACCATTAAAGAAGGTATGTCTTTGGTGAAATTTTTTTTTATCAACTCAGGTTCAAATGGATGTTTCCTGCTCTTTTCCCCTTAATACCTAATACCATCCTATTTGTTTTAATTTCCGTATCTCCAATTCACCTCCAGCTCTCTCATGATATGGATCATGTATTTCTATTCATCTGTCTGCCTTCTTACATGATATCTAACATGGAAGGAATTTAAATAATATTTGTGGAATGAATGATTATGTTCTTATTAAGAAAAGCCAAACAACACCCATATTCAATTAGAAAGAACCAATTGAACTAGTGTTAGGTAAGAACTGAAAAAGTAATATTGGATCACAAGTGAATGAGAAGTCTTTTGCAGCCTTCTTGGTTTTCTCTCCCATCCCTACACCTGCTTCACTAAAGGATGATTGGAAATAAATCATACAACTCTTTTTGTTCTCATGGTTATTATTCCAAATTCATTTTATCTCTTCTATAGGACACTCATGGTTTGGTGGGAAATGGTGGGCTTTGTTGTCATATACATTTTTGTTCTAATTTTGTCATTTGTTAGGTCGGTGGCCTCAGACAACTCATCTGGGCTTCAAATTTCCCACCATGGAGTAAAGATAATATCTACTTCTCAAAATTTTCACGTGGTTTATAAAACAGGTACACATTTCATCAGCATATGAGTGTCCTTAGCCTTTCCTTTCCCCACCTCATCAGACCCAGTCCACCAAAAACTTTTGTTTTTGTTGACAGCCTACACAGCTTTCCTTTCTCCTTCCTCCTAATGAGAATTTACTCTTTGACTGCTGGTTCTGTGGATTGATTGATTGTGTGTGTGTGTGTGTGTGTGTGTGTGTGTGTGTGTGATGTAGAATCAAATAAATGAATAAAGAAAGCTATGACTAGAGAAATGGGAGGTAACAGAGAAAGTAATAAATGACCAGGGCATTATGGCAGGAGTTTGGGGCATATGAGAATAGTGGGGGATGTTCAGAGAGTGGTCTATGGTAGGTCTGGAGCAGAAAAGAATTGGAGTTGGGTAGTCGGTGTATTTTGTTTATTTGCTTTTAGGAAACATTGCTCTTTTTTAATGGATAGATTCTCTTTTCATAGTTTAAGAGAGTTAAATTTACAATCCTAAAATTTAGTTTTAACTTTCAGACTGTGATCCTTTGAATGGTCACATGAAAGCCCAGATCTTAGTGGGTACAAACCTAGAGAATATGATGTATGTAAAGCCCTTGAGCACAGCCTAGAACATAATAAGCACTTAATAAAGTACTCCCTACATCCTACATTCTCACTACATTCTATGGCTTTACTGACACCATCCTGGGTCAGGTAGATAAAGTGAAGAGGCAGATGAAGGAAGTTATTAATGTAGTTCACCCCAAAACTCCTTTACTTCAATTGTTTGAGTGTTTCTATGGGAAATATGTTAGAAGTTCAAATTATTCAGATAATTGATCTGAGTGTCCACTTTACTTGCCCTCAAGTCAGAAAACTGTGCAGTTGCAAAGTTTGCTTCTGGGGTTTATTTTTTCTTTCTTAGGTTGTTTATTGAAAATGGTGAATAAAATCTGATGTTCTTAAGCCAGCTGCCAATTATGAGTGAGGTCCTTGGGTCGAACTGGCTAGGATTGAGTTGATGCATGTGTCAGCCTCTTGGGCTGCAGCAATGTAATGATTCAAACTGCCAAATCTGGGTGGCCTTTCCAATTGACGTTGGCAGGTTCAGTGCTTTGCAGACAGGACAACAGCTCTGAATGGCAGTTTTAAAAAAATGAAGAAGAAATAAAAAATCAAATAAAACACAAGTAGAGAAAGGAGATATCAACATCGAAGGAAATAAATGCTGTGAAGGATGGAGAGAAGTTTCTGATAATTTAGACCTCATTTGTAGCTTGCTGCTTCTCCCTCTTGACTCTCTTGTCTGCATTCTGGGGAATGGAGGGAAACATTCTCACTGATTTTTTGTCAAGTGAAAGATGCTTAATATGGTAATCAGCCTCTTCTGAGGAGAATGTATGTAGCAGCTCATGTAGCCCCAGCAGCAATGATTATACAGTTCCTAATTGTCTCTGGTGTCAGCTCAGACCAAAAAAATGAAGGAGAGAGGGGAGAACCACCAAAAGAGGACACTGAATTATGTACCAAGGACCATTGTGAAATTCTCAAACCATGGGAGGAAAAGCTGGTGGAGGAGGGCAACTGTTTTTACCTGGATGCTTACTGAAACTGGTTTTTGATCATTACTTTTGTTTTTAATTTTCATGGTTTGACTCCCCCTGAAGGTTTTAGGCTTTTGCTTAGGAACCTGTGCTGAATATTAATCTACTTGCTGTCTCATATGCCCAACGAAATTGATATTAAAGGGTGTGAGAGACAGCCTTTGAACAGGAGTGACCTATCTCTTTAGGCCAGCTTAGGTGACCAGACAACAGCAGCTGCTGCTCTCCAATTCATTACTGGTTTAGGGTGTTCTCTAGGCCCATGAAAATAAGCCTGTATCCTCAGAGGCATTTTGGGTTGAGTTCCTTGAAAAGCAAACCTCACCAGACAGCCTTATCATAGTCTTTCACTATTTGTTCATCATATGTTAATTCAGCCTTTCACTTATAGGAGATATAGCATGGTGAAAATGATATGAGCACTGGAGGCAAATGACTACTCAGTTACCTGTCAGCTGTGCCACTTTGGGAAACAGAGACAGTTACTACCTACTGGGTAGGATTATTATATGGAATATATACCTGTCAGGAGATAAAGATAGACACATAGATAGAGCAATAGGAAGAGAGAGTGAGAGTTAAAGTGTCCAACTCACTGCCTGGCCTATAGCAAGCCCTCTGGACAAGGCAGGAGTGCTCAGCCATCCTGCAAACACTGAAAGCTGGCTCTGTGCTGGACATTGACTTAGATACTGGGGTCACAGGAGGGAAAATAAATAACCCATAGGGAACTGCTTGGGAATCCAAAATTATTTTTAAAATCCTGCATAAAGAAGCTGCAGACTACCCTGTAATCTTAGGGACTGTAGCAGTCATGCCTGGAGATTGCCATGTAGCACAAATAGCAGGCAGGCATTTTGACATGTTAATGATATTCTCCTACTACAAAGCTACTTTAGTGTGCCTCTGGGATGGTTCACATCACTGGTGATTAAGGAAACAAACACACAGGCTTGTAATAAACATTGTGAGTGCTACTGTTGCTGCAGACTATTTAAAAAGCCCCGTGGGTGAGAAACAAAGGCTTAAGGGAAAATCTCACCTTATTTGTCATTGAAGGTCTACAGAAGTTTCAGGCCTGAAGAGGTGTGATATCATTGTAATAACGACTTCACATTGCAACCTCTTTCAAAAAGCATTTTCTTAATTGAGAAGTGATCAATGTATATATTGCAAACATCTCTAGCAGAGCTTCATGGAAGGAGATATTTGGGAGAGGAGATATGGTCTTTATGTGTGTCATGTAAATCAGTGTTTCTGTAACCATAGTTGCACAGGGATAGGTCAGGGATTTTGTTGAAATGCAGGTTCAAATGCAGTTGGTCCAGAGCAAGGCCCGAGAGTCAGCATTTCTGAAGGTCCAAGGTACTGCTGGTCCTCAGATCACACTTTGAGTAGCAAGGTACAACGTTTCAATAGCTGTCTGTGCCCCCTACACTGAGGGACTATTGCTTCTCTATCAGATGCAGGAGGAGCCCTAATGTAGTAATCTTCCTTCACTTTTTACATACACTGGTGCTGCTTCAGCTGGGAATCAATTCATTGAGTTCATTCTCTCCAGCCACTTAGAGAAATATCTGGAAAGTCAAACATACAATGACTCCTTGGCGCTTTCATCCAGAGCTTGGTGGCTGAGCAATCACACAACTTTCTGGGATTGAGCCAGCAAGAACTCTGTCTCCACTCGCTGCTGCTCTTCTTAGGTTTAGACGATGATGATTAAAGACCCACATCTTTCCAGGTAAGTGTTGGTGATTAGCTGGCAGGCTTGAAATCACCAAGTTTTCGAGAGGTCCATAAACACTGGGAAAATATTTTTCATGTCAAGCAGGTATTCAAAAATTTCCCAGCATCTGGAATAAATTGCTGTCTGGGTACCAGGGCTGCAGAGAATCAGGTTGAGAAAAGGTTGCCATTAGAAAGAGAAACAGAGGCTCCTGACTCCAAAGGCAGGGGAGGAGTCCAGCAGGGCCAAGTGGATGTTGTGTGTCCTCTGTACCCAGTGATGAGGAGCAGCTCTCTCCTGGGAGAGCTGAAAGGCAAGTCTACTTGCTAGAATCTGAGAGAATAGAATTTTATAAAACATTTGGGAAAGTGTGGACTTCAGAGAAGGGGAGAGGGACTCACTATAGATTAGTATATGAATTGCACGAAGGTTTAAGTCCCAGACACAGTAATAATGGCTAAACTACCATCTTCTGTGTCCTTGTCTCTATATGTATTACTCTATGAATCTTCATAACAATCCTTTAGAGTAGGTGGGTTCTTTTTAATCTCATTTTATTGATGAAAAATTGAGTCCTAGAGAGATGAAGTTGTCCAAGAACACACCTGTGGTAGGTGGAGTCCATGGTGAATAAGGAAACTCAGCAGCATCCTGCAAATACATTCTTTGCAGACTGTCGAATCAACAGGCTGGGTTGCTACCAGCAGTCACTTTATTGGCCATGCCAACCTTCTCTCCCTGGAACTCCTGTGGGGATGTCTACCCTGTGTTTGGGCTCTTCCCTCTTGACTCCTATTCCTCTCCAACCACTGTAGTCCCAAGTCCACACAGGATTTATTCCTGCCTTTAGTTCTTTTCCCTTGGTAATCTCTCCCTGCATCTGCCCTGATTGCCACCGGAAATCTGCGCATTCCACTTTCATGGCCTATTATCTGTGACCAAGATGACAGCTAGCAAGGCTGATGAAACTGGTCCATGCTGGTCCACTGCTAGAAGTGGGCTGGCTCAGGCAACCTGACTGCTGACCTCTTCGCTTGTAAAGCAGTACTCACAGAATATGCTGCGGGCAACACACTACCTAGCAAAACCCTAGTTCTGAGCTACTCTTACCTGGGTGAACAAGTGAGTGAAAGTGACACATTTAACCTAGCAAGAATGAAGATTCTTACCCTAAGAACTTAACATGACTCACCAATGATTCTATTTGTTCTGGGTCCCTTCTCCTGACGCTTCTCATATCTTAAATTTTTCTCCAATATTTTTATCTTCCTATTTATTTAACTATTTCTTTACTTTGATTCCTTCTCCTTTACCTGGAAATATACTGCTTCCCCTCTGGTAGGCTGAAAAATGGCATTCCAAAGTTATTCACTCTTTGCCATATAAGGTAATCTCCACAGGTTCCAGGTATCAGGAACCCGTGGATATTGCCTTATATGACAAAGAGTGAATATCATCTTATTTGACAAAAGGTGAGGTTAAATTAAATATTTCGAAGGGAGAAGTTTATCCTAAATTATCAAGATAGACTGTAAGCTCAGTCATAAGTGACTTTATAAGGGAGAAATGGGTAAGTTTTGAGACTGATACACAGAGAAGAAGGCAGAAGCAGTCAATTGTACTAGTCAGGATTATGTATATGTATATATATGATTACATATGTATGATATATGATTATATAGAGATACAAATAGAGAGACTGAGAGACAGAGAGACTTATTATGAAGAATCATCTGACATCATTAGGAGGTTAGGAAACCGAAATGATCTGCAAGCTGGACACCCAGGACAATGAGTGTTAGAGTTCAAGGTCCCAAGGACCAGGAGAGCTAGTGGAATAAGCCTCAATATTCTAGCTCAAGCAGTCAGGCAGAGAGAAGGACTTCTTCTTTTGCATCTTATTCTATTTGAGCTCTTAAAAGACTGGGGGAGGCTCATTCACTCTAGGAAGAGTGATCAGCTTTACTCAGTTTACCAATTCAAACTCTGATTCCACCTGAAAACACCCTCACAGACACATCCACAACTAATGTTTAGGCAAATATCTGGCATCTAATGACCCTGTGAAGTTGACACATAAAATTAGCCTCCACAACATTTGTGAGAAGCAGTCATAAGTCAATGAATGTCAACAGCATCCTAGAAGCTGGAAGAGGCAAGGATCAGAGTTTTCCTTAGAATCCTTGGAGGAAATGTAGCCCTGCTAATACCTTGATTTTGAACTTTTGGCCTCTGAATCTGTGGGAGAATAAATTTCTATTGTTTTAAGCCATCCAATTTGTGGAAATTGGTTGTAGCAGCTCTAGGAAATAAATATGCCTTCATTAAATAAACTCATCCTTCCTAAACACTGTCTCTCCCCAGTACCTGCTGGATTTCTTTTCTACTTTTATTATCCCAAGTTAATAGTCTGTAATTCTTTCTACTTTCTCACTCTGTGTATTCTTCTCATTTCCCTACAGTTGGGTTTTCTAGCCCTACTAATGTTACCAGTAAGCTCTCCATGGTCCAGGCCTGCTGGTTCCTGTTTCCTTCCTCTCTGACATCACATCTATTTTGTCCATCTTTTCTGTGTGGCTCCCCCTTCTTTTAAGGCTTCCTTTCCTCTGCCAATCTTTGAAATATTGGCTCTCATCTGGGCTTCCTCCTTGATCTACCTCTCCTCTCAGTCTACACACCCTACTTTCAAAGTTTTGGCTCAAGTCTCATTGTCATTTGGGATTCTGCTCGAATCTTTTTCTAGACCTCAGTCATCCCCTTTTGTTCTCACTCCCACAGCTAAGCTGACTTAACCTCCTCCAGGTTTTTTAGAATCAAAAGTAGCAATCATACATTACCACTAAACCAAAAATGTATTACATTTATCAGAAGAGGCCATTGACACACAGGATTCATGCACATAAACTTTCAGAGCCCGTGTCCTTGCTTTCCAAACATTCTTGTATTGTACTGTGATGGCACAGCCAGAGAAAGGACCAGAAATAGGTTCTCTGCAGCTGGAGGTCATGCAGGCCTCAAGCCTTACACCAGGCAATTCCATCAGATGTTTATTTGGGTTTCTCTCTCTCTCTCTCTCTCTCTCTCTCTCTCTCTCTCTCTCTTTCTCCCCCCTTCTCCTCCTCCTCCTTCTTAGCTTATTCAATAGTTTCTCAACAAATAGGAAGCTATCATTTGGCAAGAGCTTAATACACTTGCCATTGGCTCACCAAACCATGTGATACATTCACTTCTCCAGTTGCTATTGAACAAGAAAGAATCAGTAAAAGGCTTTGGAGAGAAATAAGTTAGGGGGTTAGCTTCTGTCTAGTCTATCTGGAGAGGTGGCTCAAGATGCTGGAAAGTACATTGATTTATAGGATAGGCTGGCATCTTTGTATTTTGAAGCACCTTGCAATGATTCGTAGATCTGAGAATCAGAATAATTTTCCTTATTATAGTTACTTAGGCATAGGTATTATCAGCATTATAGGTATTATCAGCATAGATAGACCTTTCTTCCCACTCTGTATGGATGACTCTCAGTCATCTCTGTGTTAGGTCACTCCTCTGAACTTTGTCTCATCTGCCTGGGTCATTATCACCTTAAAGTCCTACATACACCTCATACTCAGGTTCCAAAATGAAGTTATTATCCTTCTACCATATTTGAAATGTTTTTCCTAAATTTATTACCTTATTTGTAATTAACTCCATCCCCTACTGACCTGTGTTGGACCCTGGAAAATCACTCTTGATTCCTCTTTACCTTCTCAAAACTTGTCCTACTGTTTGTCTCAGTTGGCTTTCTAAATATTTCTTGAATCCTGCAACTCCCTTGACTGTTTGGCCTTGGACAAGCTCTTAACCTCCCTCTACCACATTTTTTCTTCTGTAACATAGAAATTTAAATATTGCCTTTCTAGGAGATTTACTGTGAAAATAAAATATGTAATACTTTTAATTTGGATGAGGTCTCTAATATAACCAGCATTCAATAAATATTAGCTATATTATTATTGGTTAAGGTCTTCATCATCTTCTCTACTTAAAACTACTGAGTTATTGACTATTGGACGTTATTCCTTATTTTGTCCTGCTCAAAGCTATTATTCTTTCCAGAGCTACCAGAATGATTGATGATTTAACATACAAGTCTAAGTGTATCATTTCTCTTTTAAAACTCTTCAATGGTTCCCATTACCTACAGAATAAGAGGAGAGTTTTTTAGAAAGGTAAATGAGCTTGTCAATAATATGGCAATTGCCTACCTCTTCAGCCTTGCCCCTAGCATTTTATGACTCATATTTGATTTTCTGTCGATACTAAACTCATGTCATATTTTTTCCCTCTGAAGTGCCCACCCCCATCTTTAGCCCACATTTTTTTTTCCCCATGGCCAACCCCAGTCAATTTAAGACAGTCCATGTGTGTCCCCTGTATCCCTGGACTTAGCTAGGCATCCCTAACTCATAGGCTTCACACATACCTAGATCATAGAATGCAACAATGTACATGTTTATCTCTTCTATATCTTTTTCTTTTTTGTATTCACAGCATGTGTACATAGTATATGTCCAGAAATGCTCACTGTACTGAATTGCCTCCTCTGTCCAGGTTTTGGTCCTCTCTAGATGGGTCCATAAAAACCACTGCTTTGAAAATTTGGTAAATTTGGTAGAAGCCTTGCACAATTCCAAGGGTTTTCATTCTGGTAGAATAGACAGTGTCTCTTGGAGCTGTGCAGCACAGTTGCCTTCTAGGAGAGGCCCTGACATTTTAAATATAATTATTATGAATCAATTGCTTAAGATACAATTAACACATGATCTTTGAGGTCAGTTAAGGCAACAGGGGCTAGGTGGTGAAATGCCCACTTAGCCCCTGTTGCCTGAAACACCAGGCTGAGAATGCACCTGGGAAAGTGAAAAGGCCAGGGGGTTGGCCCACAGAGGCACAGCTAGAATGGACAAGTACAATTTTTGAAGTGGTCCCTACTAGAGGCATATGGTGGGGGATGGAGGAATTTTACTTGGGTTGCTTGTCATTTAAGGGTACTCTTCTGCCCCTGGGCCATATGGGCCAGTCTCCATGTCCAGAAAGGCAAATGAACTTGAGCAAAGCTGGGTATCAATTCCTCTCAGTTGCTAAGTGGGATATGGAGGGTTAGTTCAAATCCTATCAGGAAAGATAACCAGCCAGAAATAAGGAAAGATGATTCAGGCAAGATCCCATCATCTGAACATGGCATGACAAGGAGTGAGGTCAGGGCAAGCTTTGATAGTAGTGATGAGGATGCCTGGGGCCATCCTCGGCTCTGTCTTCCAGGAGGGAGTGGTAGCTGGAAGCCATCTGGAACAATAGAATCGTCAGGCAGCTGGGCCCAGATACCAGGGTCCTTGTTTGAGAAGGGAGTTCATTGCAAATTTTACTGGATATTGCTGGCCTTGCTGATGTACTATGGTTTCCCATTCTTATCATATCAGAGATAGGATGCAGCATCATTGTAAAAGCATACATTGCCACATGGAACAAGCACAGGGGTTGTGAGAGGTGTCCTAATTTCAGAAATATTCAAATAATAATAATTTAAAAAAATGAATTCACCTTCTACTGAGTGGAATACAGTTTTTATTAGCTCTGTGAGGAGTCATTCGGGAGGTGGACCAGTCCCTCAGATCAGCATTTTCACAGGTGAAAGCAGTGGCAGTAGCTTTGGGAAACTGGGTACAGAGGCTCAGGGGTTCCTCAAGTTCCAGTGGCATTAAGTGGAGGATGGCAGAGAGCCCCCTTCTGCCTGTGGGACCCTCTTTTATCCCTTCCTCATTCAGTTCTGAAGCATTTCTTTGTCAGGCTGCAAAGCCCTAGTTTAGTTCCTCATTTCCTCCCTCAAATCAGGGCTGGCCCAGATTCTCCCTTTGCTGGGATGTTTTCCAGGATTTCTGATGGAGATCCCACATTTTTCAGTTACCTGTTCAAGGGCTATGTGCCCTTCTCTGTCATGAAAATGCTTCCCCATCTCCAGCCACCAAAGTGCAAGTTTGGCTTTCTTCTATGAAAAGAGGCAGAGCAGCTGTCTGTCCCTCTTTTGGGCCATTTTTGCTGGTTCTTCATCTTTTTCTGGGTTTGCTTTCCCAGGTGACAGATATTCCATAAGAGCCCATTTACCTCCTGTACACTGGCAGGGAAGCAATTTATCACTGCATTTTAAACAATCCTCATTAAGGCAAATTAAGGCAGCAAAGCTGGCAACAGAGGGTTTGGAAAAAAAAAAAGTGTTCATGAAATATTTATTAAAACAGCCATTGTAATAAATATTTGAAAACCAGTTATTAACGTTAAATCATATCAGTGTCAAGCATACGTTATACACTGTCTGCTCTGCTAATTGAGTGTCAGGGTCAGACGCGCTGTCTCCTGGCAGGTCAGCTGGAGGAGCATGTCCCTGTGCTCTGATGGTTTCCCATAGTGTTTACCAAAGACTACTCCAGAACTGGAGAAGCTCCTGGGTTGCATAAGCCTGTCACATCTCCTTGACCAGCTAGAGAGACAGGAGGTAGGTATGGCAGTGAACTTGGCAAAATCAGCCTCAGGAAGGAACTATGGGCTTCCTTGAGGCAGGCAGAGAACTTTATCTTCCAGTATTAAAGATTTCTTCAGAGATGAGGGTAGTAGACTCACAGAATTAGTTAATTCTAAGAAATACTGGAATAAGCCTGGTGCCTACACCACACCTGTTTTTGTTTCTATTTGTTTTGCTTTCCCTTTTAATAAACATAATGTGTCTTTTCATCTGTGACCCCAGCCTGTCCCAATGTCTGTAAATTCCATGTCTGCCCATGACATGCACTGGATATTTTGAAGAACACAGCACATGCCTTGCCTGTGCAATCACAATTCAAAACCAAGGAGAGGTGGCTCAGGCAGGATTCAGTCATCCTTAGGTACCCTCTGCGTTGTCTGCTTTTAACTTCACCAGCCACTATCCTGGCCACATGTTTTCTCATTTCCTTACCTCCTGGCTGGCATTTATTAGTTTTTTTACTTAATGCAAAAAAAAATTTTTTTTGAAGGAGAAAATGCAATCAATTCATCATCCCATTACCAAGAACATGGCCATTTGATCCTGCTCTTTAGGCCTTATTGATATTGTTGCTGGTTTCCTCCACTGTGACCACTGTCTCATGGGTCCTACCCTCTGCAGGGACATTGGGTCTTTTTCAGTTACTTGTGCTCTCTGAGTTCCTTCTGGCCATGGGGCTTGGACTGAAATGCTTTTCCAGCTATCTTAGAAATCAGCTACCTTCTTCTTTAGCCCTGTGCTTAAATGCTTCCTCCTAGAGTTCTGTCCCTATGATGGGCTTTCACATCACAACTGTTCTCATCACAGCTATCATTTACTGTTTGCGGAACTATTAGACTGATGTCTGTGTTTCCAACTTGCTGTAAGATCCATGAAGAGAAAGACCATGTTCAATTCCTCTTAGAACACTAGCACCTAGCACAGAACCTGATATAAAGCAGGTACTAAATAAATTTTGGTTGAATGAATAAATTAAGGAGAGAATGAGTAAGTGGATCAGAGCTCCTCACAGCTATGTTGCACAAACTACATTTTGACTCTGTATAAACACATATTTATATATAACTACATTTATGAACCACTATACATGATATTATATATTTAGTACACAAAATCAAACAATAGGTATATTCCTGTATTGTTTTTATTAAGACAGGACTCAGAGGCACAGAGAGGTTAGGTAAATTTTTAGGGCCACACAGCTACTAAAGAGTAGGTCCTGGGCTCCTTGATTTCTCATTCCAAACTCTTTCTACTACATCTTGCAGCTTTCTCTAAAATTTAGCCTCTTTGTGAAATATTCCTGTGCATAAACTATAGTGAATATGTGAATATGAAGATTTGTTTTCTTGGTGCTATCATTATCCTCAAGTCACTCCCTATGACCACACACCTTGCTTTATATCCAGGCCTAAGGTTGGTTACTCACATCAATAGAAGTGCAAAAGGCACTGGTAGAAACTGGATCTAAGAAGTGGAGCATCAATGCTCTTAGTATTATTCAAAACAAACAGGGTTCAGAAAAAGCTAGGAGTGGGAACCTCACTTAACTGGATTCAGGTTTCTGAGTCTCTAACCGTTCTAAAGCCTGCAGAGATGATATTACACTATATCACCAAACATAATAACAATAAAGCTGTTCAAACCTGATGAGGGGGCAAAGCCAATGATTATTTTTCAATGCAATATAAATGGAATGGTTTGCCAATGGGGCAAACGGCTTATCCCATGGGTTCCTGAGAGAATAAAATAAATATTAATTCTATAAACTATAATCTCATGCAAAGCAAAGCAAGAAAATAAATCTGAATGTCAGGATAATAACAGACATAGTAAAATCAATATTGATTATTTGGAGAAAAAGGCAGTAAAAATGTTAAATTTTAAGGCTAAAATTATACTAAAAAGCTGGAGTTTAAGTACAGAGTATAGTTTCGGAATGCATATAAAGCATTATCTGAGCATTAGTACAGATATTTTATTTCTAGTGTCAACATTCTCTGCTCTATGGGAGGATGTGGCTGTACATTTAGGGTCCTCAGAAGTGGAAAGAGGAGGAGAGTCCCAATGGTTTCTATTAATTGGGATCTCATGGGGTTTATAAATTTCTTATCCTTGTTTTTGGCCCTGTAATATTTCTCCATGCCTGTGGGGAGAATGATGAAGATATATATGTGTCCTTCACATTGATATAATTGAAAAGAAAAAACAAAGAGCATAAATAGCCAAGCAAAAAGTAAACTTAGTTCCTCCAAAACATGATGTATTACTTCAGGAGAGGCACATGCTAGGCTTAGCTTTCTTCTCTGAAGAAAGTTCTCTTTGCTGCCAGGATGAAGATCCATTCTCTAAGAAGGCTGGCCAGCCCACAGAGAGAGGAAACTGAATACCATCTTGAAGTAAAGTGAAAGATAATTTAGATTATTTGAAGAAAAAAGTGGCCTAAAGCAGATTAAACATATTCATTTTAACAAGAAGAAAATACATTCCAATTAAGTAAGACTAAACCATGAACTGTGTTCCCTAGGAGGTGTGTTTTGTTTTATTTACCATGTAGTAAAATGAAGGGAATCAGAAAAAGTGGGAGAAAATAGAAAGGGTGCAAAGGTACACCTGCCCAGGAAGAGTGAAAATGGAACTGGAAGATTAGGGAGAGAGACACAGAGGAGAAAAGTGTGCTGGCACCTATGAGTCCTGACCATGCTTCTGACTAGTTTTGTAACATGAGGCAGCTAATTACTCACACTGTGCTCCCAGTATTCTCTTCTCTAAAATAAGGTAAGAAAGATGAGAGGACACCTTCAGACTCTTCAATTTCAAAGCCCTGGAGGCTGCAATGCTCTCAAAACCACCATGGCCTGTCCACACCTGGGCTCTATACTTCAGTGATGTTCCCTGAGAACAGACCCACCTTTAATGTTGTAAATTCTATTTCTATCAAGATAATACATGCATAGGGTAACAAACCAAATAGTATAGAGCAGCTGATGATGCCAGTAAAACATCCCTGGCCCCACCCACCACTCTCTATTTCCAGTTCTACCTTAGCCCTTTCAAGGAAGTGAGTCTCACCCTTGAATACATATTCCAATCACCCAAGGACCTGAAAAAATCTCAGAGCTTTAGCCTCACCCCATGGAGTGATAGTGGAGTCTGTGAGGTAGAATCCAGACATCCTCAGCCTTCTCCAATGCTCTACATGTAACTGACGTGGAGCCAAGGTTGGCACCATGTTTTGTTCTAGGGCCTAACAGTAACCTAGAAAATGAGCTTAAAGCTCAACTTCTTGAGTTTTCAATTTTGGTCAATATCTATTTAATATTGAATTAATATTGTGAATGATGAGAATTTAAATTGTTAATGCTCCCCTTTCATAATGTAACATTTCTTCTAATTATTTGAAATTTTTGTTACTGTTTTAAAAATTATCCCATTTGGTTGCATACACACACACACATATACATACACACATATATGTTTGTACATGTATATATGTATGTATATATATATGTATATACACACAGAAACACACATACTTAAATATATTTAAATCCTTATTTTCACAGCATCAACATTTGACTATCTTCCACATATTCTCTGGTTAAGATTGAACCGAACTCATCATTCTTCCTGTCCTTCACCCTCTCTATCATTCCCCTTTCCTCTCTCATTGACAATTCTGATACATAATTTACATTCTGGTCTCCAGCACAAACAAGGTTTCCATTTTTTGTCTACAGGTTTTCTTTAAAAGTTGAAAACTAATAAATAGCATTTACACTATTGTGACCATAAAAAGTAGTATTCAATCTCTGGCCAAGGAGAGGGCTGGGTTTACATTTCCTTCTCTATGGGAGTCCCCTCTAGGAGGCTGTTCCCAGATTCTAAGTCAAATACATGCTCTCTTGCTCAATGCTATCATTTGCTTAAAACCATGTTCCACTTTACATTGCTTTCTATTTAGAACATGAATTTCTTATATAATATTTTTCATGAGGAATTAATTATCTTTCTCTTAGACTATTGCCTTTTTTATGTCTTCAATTATTTTTTAAACTCTGAGTTACATCTTTTATACTTATAAGTCCCCCTTTTACCTGCTTACCTATATCGTGGAGCTCCATCCTCTTCCACACATCTCTATGGGTGACGTTTTAGGCTTCATATACAGCAGCTGTCATAAAATGTCCTTTGCTGCTCTCTTACACAAAATTTTCTGTTTCTTGGCACGTATATTTTTCTCTTTTGGGGTTATAGAGTATGTTCTAAAACAATTTCATAAAAAAGGGTGATTTAGAAGTAAACATTGTTTTAGTCTTTACATTTTAAAAGTGACCTTATTCTATCTTACAGATGATTGATTATCTAGGTGAGCATAAAATTCTGGATTAAAATTATATTCCCTATGAAAATGAAAGCATTGATATATCATTTTCCTGCATCCAGGTAATTTGAAATAAGGTGAAATGCATGCTGGCTCTCATACCTTTGTAGGTAACTTGTTTTTGTCCCTGTAGAAGCTTTTAGAATCTTCTATTTAGAATCTAGTTGAGTGGGTATTTTTGTTTTACATATTGTCTATTTTATTTGTCCCTTAGAATCTTTTATAATCTCTTTATTGATGACAATGTGTTTAGATGTAGG
This sequence comes from Cynopterus sphinx, assembly GCA_030015415.1. NCBI lineage: Eukaryota > Metazoa > Chordata > Mammalia > Chiroptera > Pteropodidae > Cynopterus > Cynopterus sphinx. Next base: position 32,516,258 of record CM057390.1, on the reverse strand, counting down.
CCTTTTTCTTTTAATCTTAAAAACTCATGTCCTTCAGCTTTGGAAATTCTTTGTTTCATGGATGATATTTGTATTTACTCTGTTTTCTCTATCTAGGGCTCACATTAGTTGGATGTTAGATTGTTTTACTCATTCTTTTATAGCTTTTAGTTTTCCCTTATAATTTCATTGTCTTTGGATTTTTGCTTTATATCTGGGAGATTTTCTTAATAGCATTTTCTAGTTATGGCACTTAAACTGTGTCAGTTGTATTTTTAGTATTTATAAACTCATTCTTATGCTCCAATATTTTTTTTTTCATAATGGAAAAGGTATCTATTTGTATCTCTCTCAGATGAAGATGATGATGATGATAGTTATTTTTTATTTTCAAAATTACATCTACTTCTTCCAGGGACTTTGTTCCTATCTAAGTCTTTCTCCTTTTTGCTTCTGATTCTCATATTTTAAGCTATCTTTGTTTGCATATTAATACTTAAGAAAAAATTATTGGGAATTCTGACGTTGGACTCTGGGCAGGATTGGGTGGAGCCATACAAAGAATGCCAACATGCTAACTAAAAGTCTTAGCTTTTCACAATTTGTTCACCTTCTTTAGTAGACATTATTTTCTCCTTTGTTTCAATTGGACTTTTAATTTCTTCCCTCTGCTATACCTACTCACTCTCAGCCCAGAATCTCATAGGGCTCCATCGGGTAAGCTGGGTTCCCACTTTTCTGTTAGCCCCTTCTAGGGGTCACTGTTAGCCTTTTGTCTCAAAGAACTACATTAAAATTGCTGTTTATAAGCAGCACCATATATCCAAACTCCTCTTCTTATAGCTTTTGTATATTATTTTGTTCCTTTTTACATTTCTGTACTTATATTTCAATTGTTTCTTGGAAGGAATTGGAAGCAATATGTATCTTTTATCTTCTAACCTCCCATTTTAACCCTGGCAGAATACTTTCAGATATTAAATTATTGCTAGATAAAAGGTCCTGAGCTCCAATTTACCTTTAAGTCTTCCAAATATCTGTTCTGGTTAGAACAGTTACCTGAGAAAGAAAACATTTTCTGGACTCAATTGTCAGAGATCCAAGCAACATTACCCTAAGCTAGATAAAACTCAGTCAAGGACTGGTGGTTTATATCTTTTTTGATAGGCACTCTGATCATAAAACCACAGTCCCAAAGAACCAGACAGAATCAGATAGCACCTCTCAGATTATCTGGTAATAGAAATGAGAAAGAAGCAGCTCAGAGAAACTAACCTGCCCAAATCATACATCCAATGAACTCAAAATTTAACTCTCATTCCATTGTTCTTTCTACTACATCACCCTTAATTTTAATTCAATTTGTGTTGATTAAAATATAATTTGGATTTTTTTAACTGGTAGTTAAAAGGCTGTATTTCAACAGACATTGCTCAAGAAGCACAAATGTGATCATACCAGAGAACCACAACTTCTGACAGCAACTTTAAAATTCAAACTCTTCGTATATTTCTGTAAGGACTATCTGATCTGGTGGACTCTAGATGTAGATGTGTTGTGGTTTCTCCTGGTTTCAGCATGGCATTTTGGGACCTGCTCTGGTGATGGCCCCACCAGAGCAAAGTGGAATGGCCTAGAGGTCCTGGCTGTGAATAGGGGCAGCACAGTGCCCGGAAGATGGCTCAAGAAGGCACTTTCATAAGCATGTGGCTCATACCATCATAACCAGAGCAGAAACCACGGATACCAGGCATCTCAAGAGTTTTTTCCAAAGGAAAGTGAATTTGTGTAATTTACAAAGCAAATGATCTGAGTCGGCTAGAGAAAAATTTTTTTTGAAGTCAAAAACAAATTAAATAAATAAATAAATAAATAAATAAATAAATAAATAAATAAATAAAAATAGAATGATGAAGCCAAGCCCAGGCCTGGCTTACATAAAAGCTGATGTAAAACAGATTTACAGCAGTGCATTGCAGGGCTTTTATGTGAGGCTGAACTTCAGAGGGGGCACATATATCTCTAAGGAAGCTAAAGTGAGTGAGATTTAAAAGGCAGCTTTTCTTTGTTCCATAATAGGTTGAATATTTCAGAGTAAATAGAATCAAAACGTATTAAGCATAATGTTTATAATGGCAACATTGCACATCTATTTAGGTAATAGGCTTTAAGTACTCACGACATAGAATCATTTTATATTTCATGTGCTAGGTTGTGTCTCTTGTAAATTTGTCACATAGCCTTCAAATAAATGGTTGTTAAACCCAAGAGTTGATGTCCAGGGCCTTAGTTAGCTTAGTGTTCAAAAGGTCTTAAATTGCCAGGATGATTCAGAAGCCATGTCAATAGATTGTTTCACAGAAGGGAGGAGTTTATCAACATAATGTGAAAACTCTGGGTAATAATTATGAAGTTTATAGAAGTTTCTATGTCATGAAATATTAAGAAATTGAATGCATCCCCCAAATTCCCCTCCCCACCTCCGTTTTTTGTTAATCATGTAGGCAGAATAAGTATCTGTGATAGTTTTTGTAAGGAGGTCATTCCTTTATAGGTGAAGTTAGAAATTTTTCAGGACCTTTACAAGTCTGGGCATAGCTCTCACCACCACAGTTGAACACTTTGGTTTTTTCAAGATGACCAGAGAAGAGAGAAGAGGCTGTTGAGTACAGGAAAAAGAAGTTTTTACTAGTGTGACCAAGCAGGAGGAGGGGATTCAATATAGCCCTGATATTACAAAAGAAGCCAAAGAACTTCCCCCTTCATGTCTACCTGAGGAATTGCTGCAGAAACTAAAGGCACATTATGCTGGGTGAGGTGAGAATGTGTTTCAGAGTCAGATAAGGGCACCAGAGCTTTGCAGAGAAAGTTGAAATGAGAACAATGTCTTTGTCCATATTGAGTGCAAAATAATTAGGTGAGACAGCAGAGAAGATAGAAGACATACAGAGAGGAAAAGTTGATTAATTTCTCCACTTCTGATGTGAAAAGTTCATCAACTGAAAAGCCAAGAGTGCATGAATAACTAGGTAATAATGCATTTCACTGTCACAATGGCTTCCTTAATTCATTCCTCCCCCACCTACCTCTTGTTCCTGTCTTAGGTGTATAATATTAACGTACATTTTTTGGTATCTCTTTGGATCCCAAAGTTTTTTTTAATGAACTCCCTGTAAGGGTCAGTAATAATTTCTCACTTTTAGAAAAATAATAAATACCTAATACAGATTATAAAATCAGACTTTCCTGGGCCTACACTGTCTCACTGACCAGGACAGAATAATCCAAGAGCACCAAGGTGACCCCGAGGGCTTTAGTGATCTCTTCAGATACAAAGAGGGGATATGAGTTAATATATTCTTCTGTGTTCTGTAAGAATTTTAAGTGCACCAAGCTTTTGATTTTTAACAAGAACCCACAAATCTATATTAATAAATATGTAAACTTATAATTTTGCATAAGTTTCATGCCACCTTTTCTTGTCAGTCATAGATCCAGTAATAGCAGTAGTGAGCATAAGAACAATGTATGGGTTTTTATAGTCACATCATCTTTTTCTGGAAGATTTCTGAGTTAGGCTAGTAACTGTTAGTTTACCAATTTATGAGTTTCTTTCTCTGGGGTCAACTAAGACCAGAAGTTCATAACACCAAACTAAGTACACATTTAGCAATTTTCTGGATTTTGTGCAGTGTGGACAGCCCTGAACCTAAAGAATGTGAGCTGTTTTGATCTAATCTTGTTTAGTTTCAATCCTGACTTTCTCACCCAACTACCCTCCGGGCTCACCCTCATCAGTTAAGAATGCATCTCTATTTTGTTCTGTGCTGAAATTATGATCTCCTGCTTAGCTGTACCCCAGCCCCTCCAGAGTCTCCTGAGAGTCTCCATGTATACTCTCCTCAGTGTAAACGACAGGGGGAATTTTATTAGAGCGATAGAATTTAATTATCCAGTTTGAATTGAGTGAGGATGTGAGGCTAACAGCTCAACACTTGCCAGAAACGCCTGGGGATGATCTTCTGAAGATGAGTGTGTGCGGTGTGTTCAGAGCCTGGGTTTTCATGCTTCTTCTGCAAACCTACAGACACTGCCAAGCTCACTTTAAACCCTTCTGGGTTCTGAATCCAAATCCTAGGCAGAGAATCCCAATCATTAAATCACACAAAAGTCTTTATTTTGATCATTTTTCCATTTATCTTGTTTTTGTCACTTACACTTTTATTCCCAGTCCTATATATGACTAGGTCAGTTTATTGCCTTCTTCAATCACTGAGTTCTATGTCTCTTTGAGTTATTTTTTAAAGTAGGATTAGGTAGTTTGAGGTGGGAAATAGAATCATTTCAGTTTTGCCCCTGTTTGAACTTACTTAGTGCCTCCGCACCTCCCACTGAAGTAGTGGGAAGATGTGTGTCATTTGAAACTATCTTCAGTCCCTCCATCAATGGTGAGCTGCTATTGGCCCCAGGCTGATGGTTTCACACTTGAAAGTCTTTCCTTCCAACTTCCTAGGTGATGTTTGTGGGCACACATAGATAATACATGTTATGTGGGCAAAAGGGCATTTACGTGTGAGGAAATTTATTCAGATTTTCTTAGTTTACTCATTTCTCCTTGACATTATGTTTGGTTTTCCTAATGCATCAGTTCTATGATATTTCAAGACAAAGGAGAGAGAAAGAACCTTGAAGTTTGCAGAATCCTTTTAAAAAATATTTTCCTTTTCTTTCTGACAGGATAACTTTTGACTTTATAGCTCAAAATCCTAGTCTCTCCTGAACCCCAGATTTATCTCTCTCAATTCATAACTGATATATCCATTAGAGAGCCTAAAGGCCTCTCAAACTGAACATCTTCATTTGCTCAGCATCTTGGATTCCCCCCACCAAATCTACTCCTTCCCCTGTCGTTCTTATTTTAATAGGTGGCACCACCATTGGTTTAGTTGCCCAAGCATTTAATTACTTAAGTGAGGATGTCTCCTTGCTTCCTTTTTTTTCTTAATAGCATCACCCTAAATATAAAATCTAACAGCAAGTCCTATCAATTCTATCATACAAATATATTCCCAGTCTATCTTCTTTTCATCTCTGCTGCTACCATTATAGCCTTAGCGACCATAAACTTTTATTGGACTTCTGCAAGAGCCTCTCATCTATCTCTTGCTTCCTCATTTATCAATCATTTATCTACCTAATTTTAAAATAGGGGATACAAGAACATTTTCTTATGATTTAATAGAGCATATAAGGGCGTACAGTAAAAAGTGTACCTCCTAATACTGCACCACATATATTCTCCCTCCTACAACAAATATCAAATAAAAAAACACAATTAAGTAACAACTTATAGGCCAAATCATATGCCACTGCCAATTTTTGAAATGTCAATTGAAGATGGTTTTATCTATTAGTTTTTAATAATTTAAAAAATATTTTGTAATGTGCATACATGCAAATACAAAAAGTATAATTTCTATACTTCTCTCCCCACTCACATTTTACACAAAAAGCAGCAACCTTTACAATATGGTTTGTATCAGCTTTTTTTTCATTTAATAATATATCTTAATTTTTTAACTTTAAGGAAAGAATGTCTTAAAACAACAACAACAAATAAACTACTATTGAACAGTCCCATTATTTGGACAGACCCTTTTATCAGTTTACTTTCTCTGCTATTAATGACCATTTAGGCTGTTTCCAATATTTTACCATTACACAATGCTGCAATGAATAACCTTGTACATACAGTGCTTCATAAGCACTAAACTCTTAGCTGAGTTCGCCATTATTCTTTTCTTCCTCATCCATCCTCTAACAACCAAGGTGTTCTTTTTTCTTTAATTTTAAATTACCTTGAATTTTATTATTTAAAAAAATAAATATATTGAGGTCACTTTGGTTAATATATTAGATAAAGTTCAAGTGTCCAACTTTGTAATATAACATCTGTACACTCTATTGTGTGTCCACCATCCAAAATCTAGTCTCCTTCTGAAGGAGAGCTTTTAACACAATTCCAATTATGTTATCCTTATTGGTGAGACCCTCCAATGACTCCTCCTCACATTTAAAATAACAACCCTAATGTCATGACAGGCATACATGCCTTAAGTGATTCAGCTTCTGTGGATCTCCATGCTCATCTCGTGCCCCTCACTCCCATGTCCCCAAACTCCAGCCTTTGTGTTCCCTTGTTCCATCTATATTGTAGGGCCTGCACACTAATTGCCAGACTATTCTCTCCTGGATCTTCATATTGCTGTCTCTCTGCCATTTATGTTTTAGCTTAAATGCAGTGGTGTGCTGGTAAATGTAGAACAGCCAGTTCTCTGGGAAAAAAAAGATGCCATGACTTGTAGTATTTGTTCATTTGTGTAAATATTCTGCCATGGCCTACTTAGAGCTACCAATTTTATGTCAAACGACTCATAAAATTGTGAAATCTTAACACTCCATTCTTTTGAATTGGTAGCACTTTAAATATTGCTTTTCCTAAATACCCAATTTAAAATAGGCTCCAATCACTATTAAATCCATTTCTTTTTTTCTTTTCACTTTATATCACTATTGATCTAATCTTTTCTTCTTCAATTACTTATTTGAACTGAGTTCTAGGAAAGCAGGGACCTTGCTTGTCCCTCCCGCCCCCCCCCCCCACCACCAAGGCTTCCTGTATTTAGATTGATCCCTGGAAAGTAATATATACTCAGATAATATTTGTAGGATAAATATGTACATGAATGTATTTCAATCACTGATTAATTTCCCAGACTAATTTTGACTCAAAAACTGTAAACATTGTTCTTCCTAGTTTCCACCTGAGTATATTCCAAAAATCTGATGTGACTCTCATAAGACCAGTCACATTTAAATTTTCTAGTATATGGTCACTATTTCCTTGATTGTTCAAAACGCAAACCTCTCTGTCCTCGGATTCCATGTGATCTGCCCTGCCTTACTCTCTCTACAATGCAGCCTCTCTTCTTTCCTCCTTGAAGACTCTCCTTGCTCTTCAACTCATACAGATATTTCCCTTTTCTGAAAGTCTATTGTATCTACAGTTGAGAAAATCTCAACTCTTCACTTAAAAAAAAAAAAGGATGAATCTTCAATATAGACTGTAGAGTCTTGTGATATTAATCAATTAATATTAATTTTCTTAGGGGTTATGTAGAATGTTTTTCTTTTTTGAAAGGAACATGTTTGAACTATTTCAGAATGGAGCATAATGATGCCTACAATTTACTTTCAAATTAATTTTGACATAAGAGGAATGAGAGAGAGAGATTGAGAGAGAGAGACTAGGGGAAAATAATAATTGTTGCAACTAGATAAAGAGTATTAGGGTTTTATTATCATATTATTCTTTTGTTTTTTCTGTAGGTTTGAAATTTTCAAAACAAAAAGTTAAGAGATAAATGATGCATTAGAAACCTATTAAGCTTTAAAATACATAGTTGTCTGGACCCTGCCCATGAAACTCTATATCTGATCCAGATCTAGATGTTTAAGTACAAGCATAGGTATTTTTATAGAATTTCATATATGAGTCTGACATGCAGTGTCTTAGGTTGAGCTTCCTAGAAGCCTGGTGTGACACCACATGCTTTGTTGGGGAATAGCTGTCAGGATAAGAGGAGTGAGGAAAGCAGAATAGGACAGTGAAAAGAAGCTAAGCAAGAATGTGGTCTCAATTGGAGGCTGACTGAAGGTTGACCCCATGGGAAAGCTTTGGATCATGAGTCATGTTGCAGCACAGTCCCATTCTGAGGCAAAGGGAAGGTGGGTTGGTGACTGCCCAGATGGCGGTTTCACCAAAGGCATTTCTCTGTAGGAAACAGATGCAAGTTATTCCCCAACACTTTGGGGTACAGGTGCACCATCCAGTAAAGGGGACCTGGGCAGGATACCAGCAGGCTTCACTGCGTACAGCCTGAGTGTTGAAAAGCACCACTTCTATCAAAGCAGCATGGATTACAAATGTATTGTTCCTCATTTTATATGGCCTATCTCTCCAGCTTGAGGGTGGGAAACATGTCTTCCTCTGTTAATGTCTTCTACAGAGTTAGCACGGTGTTAGGCATGTTATAAACAAACGATGAATTCTTGCTGGCTGATTGATGTGACCTCTCTCTGTATTCATAATAGCACCTACCCAGGCAATTAAAGACTCTGGTATGGTCAGGAGGAAGATGTAAGATGAACTGTAGAGAATTAAGGGATATTTTCTTCTGCTTTTCCCAAGACTTTTATATTATAGCTGCCAGCTCTGTATAAAACACTGTATTTAGAGCAAAATGTATTATTTAGTTGGGGTATTCTCAGAAACAACCCTACAGAATTCAAGTACAAGTGTGGAGTTTATCTGGGAAGTGATTCTAAGACACATTGGTAGGAGAGTAGAGACAGGGACAGAAAAGGGAAGGTAGCCAATACTTGGAATCATCAGAAAGCACCGTGGGTGCCTTGAGCTTAGCCTGAACAATGCTGGGCCTAGTGTGGAATTTTCACCTCAGTCTTCTTAAACCCAAGAGGTAGGGAGCTAAGATATTTATTTGCCAATCACATCAATCATTGCTTGAGAGCTGCTCTTGTGGGCCTGGGAGGCCTTGGTTCTCCGGCTCCTCTTACCAGCTCTTGGTAGAGACAGAGCAGTCTCCAGCCACAAAAGAAGGCCCTCAGGCAAGATGATGAAGACATGTGACTATAGTAATGGGCAGCACCTGTGGTACCCATCTTATCTTAGTTTTCTGCACAACATTTCTTCAAGGGAGGCAATGATATCCTCTTTTGTAGACCAGGAAAGGGAGACCTGGAAAAGCTCTGCAGCTTCCAAATGTTCTCTATTTAGTAGTTGGCAAAGAATTTGAATTTAAATTCCCTGTTCCAATAGTCTGTGTTCTACCTGAAATGTACCCTTAACATAGAGTGGCCTCATTGTTGTTAATAGGGATTTTTGTCAGTGATTGCTACTGCTGAATGCATGGATGGTCTAGGACTTTTGGCAGCTCTCTTCAGTCCAAACTCAATGGTGAAAATGTTCATTGGGTAGTAAATTGGAAAGGGGTTTAGAAGCAGCATATACCCTATTAAGTAACAAAGGTCAGCCTGTCTAGAGAAGCAGGAGCCAACTGGCACTGAGTGATTTCTCCGGAACAGCCTAGGCCTCTACGAACACCTGTCATTTCTGTCAATCACAACTTTAGTCCAAGTGGGGTTCCAGTGACTGCCTTCCCAACCAACCTTCACATTAGTGCAAAGTCCTTCACTCACATAACTCTGTATCTCTTCCAGCTCTGTCAGAGCCCTGACAGTTCTCTTTCAGAGGAATCAGCTCAGCTGTGCTAATTAAAGACTTGTACAATTCATAAGAGTTAGAAAGAAACCTAATGGGGAGGGGCTGAGATTAGAAGAGAAGAGCAGCCTCCAAGTTAGTTCACTAGGCTAGCTGCTTGGACAAATGAGCTTTCCTTGTTGGAGGAGCTTCAATGTTCAAGGTACACGTGAGTCTCTGACATCTCCTGATTACTTTTTGCTGGTTTCCTTAGGTATGTATGCTCAGCCACCATGTTGACCAGACCTGGGGTACCATTCACATGAAAGTCTATATTCAACACCTCTATCCCATTCTGTGTTTGTCCAGTCAGCTGAGTGCACAGCACCTCACTGGGCCTAGAGCTGGCATATATAGATCTGAGTCAGTGGAAAAAACTGGTTGATATCTCTTTTACTGTGATACAGTGGCAGAGAAAACCACTATGAATTCAGAAAAGCTATGAATTCAGACTGCTTAAGAGAAGGTTGAAGGTTAATCCTAAGAATTTTAGCCAGGGTGGGTAGGAGCAGAAAATTGAATTAGGAATTCTCTAAGTTTACTTGCCAATTATAAGATTCTAGAATTCTATAGCTCAAGTTAAAGAATATTTTTATCCCTATCTGTAAAATAAATTTGAGAAAACCTTATATATTTTTATATATATTATTTATATATTATATGTTTTATTGTACTAATGTGTTTTTTATACTACAAGATTCATATATACATATTTTCAAAAGGTGACATTAGATATAAACAGGGAAGCTATTATTTTCTCTTGGGTTCCTGTTGGGAAAACTTACATATCCTTTGTGTGTAAGCTTCTAGTTTGGAGACCACTGTTATAGACACAATACTTCCTCTATTTTACCTAATATGACTGAAGGACAAAAGGGATTTGGACAAAACAAAACTTTCAAGTGGGGAGCATTCAGAGTATAGGAGCTTGGAGTCAGAATCACCCAAGTTTAAATTCTGGCTCCACTAATTTTTAGCTAAGTGACTTTACATTGGTTACTTAATGAGCCTCAGCTTTTTCGTCATAAAATGAATCTAATTATAATAACAGTATCCACCTTACAAGGTTGCTGGGACAAATGGAGATAATATAAAATGCTCAGTATCATGCACATAATAAGGATTCAATAAATGGCATCTGCCTCTAAGATTTTAAAATTAATATATGCCTCCCCTGTCAACTATCTTCTTCCTCAGCACACAGTTAATTGTTATACTAGCTGGAAGATCCAAGTATCTCAGCGTGCACTAAAGTCATAGCCAGGAAGGTGGGGTTCAGAGACTTGCCGCTTCCTCCTGAAAACCTCAAGGTCCCTGAAAAGTGCCTCTAGGACAAGTTCCCATGAAGGTGCCCTAGGGCATGGCCTCATCCCACTTGCAGCCATCACTATGGAATTCAGTGCTTTGGAGAAGAACAAAGAAAATCTTCCTCTTGCAAAAGATGGGCCCAGCGACACAGAGGAGGGAGACAGAGTGCCCTGATTTGGGAGATGACTTGAGAGGTTTCACTGCCTCCATGCTCCCACTCAAATGCTTCTCTTCCCAGACATAAAGTTGCCTCCTCTCACTCTTTTTTTTTTTTTCGAGCATAATGCATTATAATTTTTTCCTGGATTTTTTTTTTTCTGGCTAAGAGTAAAAAAATAAAAAGTGGAACCAGAATCTGTCACTTATTAGTTGTGTAACGTTGGGGAAATTATTCATTTGAGTATCAATTTATCTTCAAACTGGGCATATAAATTAGGATAAAATGGGTAATATAAGGAAAATGCTTTGTATATATTTCCATACATATATAAGGGATTATTTTTGGTTCTTCCTCTGAGGGGAAATGGTATGATAAAATTGTGAACAACAAAACAGAAGCTCTATTTTTATATTCCATGCCTCTGTGGATGCTATCATTGAGAGAAAGAGAGGAGAGAGCTAAAGCAAGAGCAGGGAGGGAGAAAAGGAGGGAGCTTAGTGTAATTTAAATAAGCAGGCTCAGAATTAGAGGGAAGGAAAATGAAGGGTGAGAAATTTAACTGTTATAATTCTGATCTATTGCACCATCTAAAAAGACATCTATACGAACTCCTGTACAAGCAGCAATTACCTAAAAAATAAATGTAATAAGAATCTCCTAAGTTGGCAGTAAAATTAGCAATGCTGAATTTTAATTGATGGTCCACCTTGGACCACCTTCTCATCCTTAGATGAGAATAGCCTTAACCATGGAGCATGCTCACCTAAATTAGTGCTTTTAGCATATTTTTTTGTTCTTAATTTCCTGGAGATATTTTGTACTCATATCACTGGGAGAACCACAAGGGTAAGAGTATTATAGCAGCTCATCTCAAAGAAATGATGTTGATCTGTAGTTTCCCCTGTAGCCCTCAGTTTAATCATTTGTGAAATTGTGAAAGCATGTTGTGGGTGAGGAAAGTGTGGACTATGACCTCTTGGGTCCCTTTTCAGTTTAATGCTCTTTGTGTTTTGATCTTGACACATACTGTTTCTAGGTTTCTCTGTTTCTGTCCTAAACACTGCTCTAATAATAACAATGATGACAATGGCAATGGGGGAGGGTATTGAGAATCCTGGATGTCCTGGGCACAAGATGAGGAGTTTTATAAGTGTTATTAATTGCGATTTTTATGGCATCTCTTTTGAGGTAACTCTGCTTACTTTATAGATGAGGATACGGATGCTCAGCAAAACCTCAGCCAAGTCGTCCAGCTGGGCACCACATGGCCATGGGTAGAAACGGGGATGATAAAAGTTAAGTGAAGTTTTTTCACTGTAACTATTAGAAATACCAAAGTTGCTTATGGGACTCTTAGACTCAGTGAAGACAAGTTTCTCATGAGAGTCACAGACCCTCTAACACATCACATTTCCTTGTGGGTCTCCTGCTCCTCTGTTTTCATCGAGTGCTGCACAATGATTTTTTTATTCTGGTCCTCAGGACATTTTGAGATCACCTTTGGTTATTTCTTTTTCTTTTCCATATCCTAGCATTCATTAAATTTTGCTCTTTCATTACTTAATTAACTTAGTGATAATGTGTCAGATACTGCATGAGAAACTTAATAATAACTCCTTAATTTATATGATGCTTAAACATTTTCAGAGCATCCACGTGCATTATGTTATCTTTAATCTTCACAATGGCACCTGAAATGAAAGTTCAGTATTTTACAGAGGAAGAGATGGAAGCTCAGAGGGGACCACAATCAGACAGCTGGAACAGAGGAAGAGCTCCTTGGCTCCCAGGTCTTCTTCATGTTTAAAGTGCAGTGCTTCCTGCAATGTGGTTCTCCTCAGCACCCCCTATATTTGTCTTTCATTTGTCATTTCCATAGTTTCTGCCAAAGTCTAAGCCCACATCAATTCACTTCTGCTTTATGTGACAGCCTCATGGTTGGTGTTGTGGATTTTTGTCTCTCAACTTTAATCCAGATTTAAACCCTAAATTCTTGTTTTTAAACCTACAATGGACCCCTATTGACTTAGATCCAAGTTACCTTCCTCTATAAATCTTTCAAGGTTCTTTACAATCTGTTCTTATTCTACAATTGCAAGTACATGTTCCACCTTCCTCTGTTATCATGTGGGACTCCCTATTGTCCCCCAAATATATTAGGTCCATTTGCTATAATGAGTTATTTACATATGTTCTCACTAGCATCTCTGGTTCATCTTTATATCTGCAATACCTGGCACCATGCCGTGTATATGGTAAGCACTCAACATCTTGAATAAATGGTCATGAACTTTTACATTATATTCTCATCACTACAAGTCTCATTCTTAAAGGCCTGACTACAGCACATTGAAATAATTTTATATTATATCCTTGCTATTCAAAGAATTGACTAGCGAAAGAAGCATCACTTGGGATATTGTAAGAAATACAGAACTCAAGGAAACTTGGACTTAACCAAGATCTGAATTTTGTCAAGGCAGTTGGTATGCACACTGGGTTTTTAGAAACATTGAACTGAAGAGTTTAGTCACAATATGATGGGCCAAGCAGAGGCTTTATTCGTAAAGGCTTGGGTTGGAACCCCAGCTCTATAACTTACTAGTTATATGATCTTGAATAAACTTTTACAATTCTTTGGGCCTCTGTTTCCTTCACATAAAATGAAGATAACAATAATTATCATCCATGAGTGAAATGTTATGCATTATTACTAATTATCACAAACATTTGCATCTCAGGTATTATCCTATTTTAGAGCTGAGAAAACTGAGGCTGCATGGTACTGGACAAGTAACACAACAGATTAGCTGGCAGAGTTACAATTCAAACCCAATATATATGATTATAAATGCCATTTTCACTCACTCCACCACTCTATTCTCTCTACTATCAGGTTCAATCACATATTGTTAAGGCCAAATAGGATTTAGGTTGTTATGTGCTCGATGCCCTCTAAAGCTGCATACAAATATTAGTCATTAATTGTATTACTAGCTTGAATCATTCTCTATTTGCTTTAAAAATTTTGCTTTGTTTCCTTGAAATTAATAGTGTCCTTCTTTATTGCTTGGGTACTTGATGAATTTGAGGGACCTCTTCTTGCTGCAAACAAGAAATATCAAATATATTCTGAATGTACATGTGGGTGCTTGCACAAGTTGATTAGTGATGAGCCAGAGATGAAATGAAAGGAGGCAGAAAATAGGAAAGATGAAGATAAATTGGCACTTGATTTACCTGGGGAACAGGAAAGCGTGAAAGAAAATAGATTAGAAATAGGAATAGGAAAGCAAAAGAGACGAACCTGGAGTGTTTTAGTGTTTATTCAAAGAGGAAGTCAGGAGAATTCTTGAGAATGTCTTAGGCTGCAAAAGCAAGGAAAGAAACTGATTATGGGTTTTAGATATTGATTTCTATAAGATGTGGAAGGAGTGTAGTGTTTTTTTCTTTTTCAGGAAGTTGGGCTTTCTCAGGTCATATTATTGGTCCTTTTTGAATATTAATATATTATTCACCTATCACAGCTGCTGTGGGAGTTTTAAAATATAAAGAATAATAGGGTGATCAAAATAAGATCTTAGCAATATCTAGAAACTAGCGAGAGTATGCCTTGTTCCTGGAATTACAAGCAGAATTTTGAATTACTCCAAATGCATCTATCAGCACCACTGGACCTTCCTCCTGCCATGGCAAATACAGGTAGTCATGATTGTGTCAGTACAGCTTCAGAAGAGGTCTAATTTGTACATTTTTCCAGGTGCACCTTTGAAGGTTTTTCTGTACTCAGTCATAAGAGAGAAACTAAAGCAGCATCTCTGATTTCCAGTAGTCCAGAGAGATTAGAACATGGGAAGACAGAAGATGACAACCAGCTTGGGATAACTGGACCTACTTTTGATTTTAACCTAAACCCAAGGATTGTATATAGAAAATACTGAAGAATGAGTTTCTTAAAGAGTGGAAGTTGAGAGAGAGTTCTAACTAGCATAGATATCTGAAGCTTTTGAAACTAAGGGGGAATCCAGACTCTTCCTGAGCTGATCAAGCTGGACCATCTACCCACGTAGTGAACCTGTAATTCGCAGATTTGTATATAGGCAGTGTTCTTAGGCTCCTTTCACTGTTCCCAGCCAGGTTAAGAACAGCCCACTGCCAAGGAGAACTAGGAAAAGGGCTGAATTTCTAAAGCCCAATTTAAGGATCAAAGAGTGTCACACACTTTGGTTTGGGGAATAACTTCGTATTTCATTATACATCCCAGTAAAATAAAAATCTGCTTGAATGCAGGGACCAAGACAATTGAAGTACTATTAGAAAAATATTGACCTAAGAGTCAAAGTATTTTTCTTCAAACTTTCAGCTTGGTTATTTAATTGCAATAGACTCTGCACATTTATTTAATCTTTACCTATAAAACAGAATACTAATACATTTCTTGGTTGTTAAAGTTAAATATGATATCTGAGAAAATTTATGTAACTGCTGGTTTACCTGTTTTCATGTTATTATGCTGTTTGAAACTTGATTTTACACAGAGAAACTTTAAAAATTAATAATAGTGTGAATGTTTACTGTGTGCTAGGTACTGCATTACAGATATTATATATATAGTGTCTAAACCTTAGAATATCTGTTAGAAATGGATACTATTTACTGTCCACATTTTACAGATGACTAAGTTAAGGCTTAAAGAAATTAACTGTCTGGCTCACTGTAACATAGTTGCTAGATGGCAAAGCCTGGACCACCTTGGCCTTTCTACTCTAGTATCATGAGAGACAATTGGTTGTCATCCTTAAAAACTGGTGGATTTGATTTACAATAGCGTGAAGGAGGAGGATAACTATTGGATGAGTTGATTCTCAGTTGTCCAAAAGTCAGAGGTCAAACTTTTTGGAGTCAAAGTTCTTTCACATAGGCGCCCAGTTTAGTTTAAATTTCAGTAAACAAGGATTAATATTTTAGTGTAAATAGGTTTCATACAGAATTTGAAACATATTTATACAAAAAATTATTTCTAATATTTGTATTTGCTAAATCTAAGAAGAAAGGCATCTGACTCAGAATTGTTTACAATCCATCAGAACCTAAACCTATGATTTGGTCTTGGGGATTGGCTGGAATCTGAGCAATGTTTCTGGTGGTGGGAGAGATGAAATTCAGTGCGATGCAGTGGGACAGGCCTTTACTGAGCCTTGAGACATCTGCATTAGTCTTAGATCCCTCTTGCCTGGACAGGCCTCCCTTCCCCTTGCCCACTGGCTGTGTGGTACCTATGAGTCTTCCCACAGTTCCTGGCAACAATATACCTTTTGTGAACAAGCTTAGGAACAGAAGGTATTGGGGTCATTGCAGCATAAACAGGTGTCATTTCCAGGAATCAAAGATTTGGGTATAGAAATGACCATGAAGCAGGAAGATGTTTCAGGACTGTGTGCAGAAGTGAGGGGTGTGAAGAGAATTTACATGTAAAAAACTAAAAACCTATTCATCCAGAGCCAATTTCAGCTCAGACCAGGGGGGAAAATTGCTGTTCAAATTGGTATTTTCATTACCAGGTTTATTGAAA
Organism: Cynopterus sphinx; assembly: GCA_030015415.1. Classification (NCBI taxonomy): domain Eukaryota; kingdom Metazoa; phylum Chordata; class Mammalia; order Chiroptera; family Pteropodidae; genus Cynopterus; species Cynopterus sphinx. The sequence goes on along the minus strand of CM057390.1, from coordinate 32,499,899 downwards.
AAAATGAAGAAAGAAAGAAATAAAAAAGCCTCACTGTTTTAAAAAGGGTGGGGAGGGGTGTTTAACCTCCCTAGTTGGTGGCATACTGGATTTTGACAGGCCTTGCTTTTATAAGTGCAAAAATGCTTATGGATGAGCCAGAACACACGCCCGTTTCACAAAGAACAATATGACTCTGGATCTTTGGATAAAATCTTTCACTTGTGCAAGCACCAGTGAATTCTGCCCTACCCCTTGGTAGCTAAGCAGCCAAGTTTTGCCTTCATTTCAAAACTGGGAAAAGTAGGAGCCAGGTAGGGGAAATGACTTTCCTGAGCTCACAGGAAGACAAAGGTGATAGTAGCTGCTGAGCAGAGCAGAGGCAATTCTTGCAGCTGGACCTAGACCTTCATCCCCACTAACACTTGCAGACTTTCTTCCCAACCTAATCGGGAAGCCTAGGCTGCCTAAACCCCCTTGGAAACATTTGGCATGTCCTCACCTGATCTCACAAGTTTACAACAGCTTTAAGGACTGGAAGCCTGCTCCTCATATCTGTAGCTCTGTCATCTCCCAGCCCTCTCTCACCAGTGTTTGCAGGCCTTCTCGGCTATACTCAGTCTGAGACATGTAGGGATCATAACTTGTGGGGTTGTACAAGAAGCCAGCAGCCCTTCCATAATTGCCACTGACATGGAAATACAGGAGCAAATGAGTAACAATTCATATTTCGCTGTGTGACAGAACAAAAACCTCTACTGAGGAATTAAAGCCATAAATATCCTACAGGGCTCCTACCTGGGAGCACGTTACTGACATCTGGAATGGTGGCTCATTGCAGCCACTCTGCTGTCAGCATGCTGCTCCAATGCCAGGTGCAATCAAGCAATGAGAGCAGAAAGGACAGGAAGGGGAAGTGCTGTGGGGATGGATGAGAGGGGTTTGCCAATGGGAACCTGGTGAGAAAAAGGCCCCTTTCCACCACAGTGACCATGGTGACTAAGGCTACCACCCACTACTGCACAGAAAGCCTGCTTGTGACAAAAGACCCTGTCCTTGCAAGAGGCGTTAGGAGCTTTGTGGCTGGTTTCTCATCTGGCTGACAGCAACGTGACAGCTCAGAGTTTGTTCTCTTGAGGGGAAAGAACTGTGGGCCCAGAAAAGGAGAGAAGGTACAGCTTGGAAATGCCCATGTGGCTATGTCTGGGCTCGCTCCAGCAGGCTGGGAGAAAAAGCACATCAGTGTTAGGGGTGAGTGAAATGTGCAGAAAGCTCAGAAGAAATCCAGTTGCTGATTCTTAGAGGTGGGGGGTTTTGCTAATAGGGGTATCTTTTGCCAGATGTTTACTATTTCTGGGGTGGGAGGGATGTTGGCAGTGGGGTTTGCATCCTGCGCATCTGAGGAGATGTGATTTTTCTACTGTAGTGGGAATTACCAGGCCTGGTGCTTTTTGCTGGGACAAATGGTACTTGCTGAGTGAAATAGATCCTGTGTTGCTCGCAGCAGTTTGCAGTGTTTCCAGAGCCTTGAGTTGAGCATTGATTGGAGACACCTCACCTTTCCTTCTCTTTATCTCCTCTGCCCAACACCCGGGCTGTGCGCTCCTGTGGGTGAGTGCCTGCATGCAGACTCATTCCAGGGAACCATTCTTCAGAGGGTGGCTTTGGGAACACTTTCTTTAAGCCCTTTGTGACTTAGTTTTCTTATTTGCAAAATGAGAAAAAATATTGGCTCTACACAGTGTTTGGGTGCTAACGGGAGTTACTTAGGGTTTGAGATTTGAGTTCTAAAGTCTTCATCCTCTAGTTCAGGGGTCCCCAAACCTCTAGGCCTCTGACTGGTACTGGTCTGTGACCTGTTAGGAACTGGGTTTAACAGCAGGAGGTAAGCTGTAGGCCGATGAGCAAAGCTTCACCTGTATTTGCAGCCACTCCCCAGCACTAGCATCACTGCCTCAGCTCCACCTCAGATCATGAGGCATTAGATTCTCATAGGAGCACTGGTACCTGGTGCCAAAAACGTTGGAGACTGCTGCTCTAGTTTATCCAGATGAACACTGCTACTGTTTAAGTCTTTCAGGGAAATTAAGGGTGAAAATGAGGAAAACAGAAAGGAGTTCTTCCTCCAAATAATTTAGAGTTATAATTGAAAATATGTTTTTCTCTATCGATTTTGAGATTTTATAAAATGAAGATAAAAATAAACAGCAGGAGTCAAGATGCAGGTTATCTAAATTTATATCATGGCAAAATGAGTAGGCTTTAATTACATGTGTCTCCCCATTCAGGATTGTCATATAGCTAGCTCTCTCTTTTTAGTCTCTATGAGAACACCTGCAGTGAGTGCAGGCACTGACCAGCAGAGGTAAAAAATAAGGATTCTAAGTTGGCATTCTTTACAGAAAAGTTTAGCTTTGACAGTCGCCAAGCAGGTGAAAGTTTTGCTCTCTTGTTTATTTGTGGCTCCTCACTAAGACCTTGGGATAAGTCAGACTATTTTCTTAACATTCACACATGTTGTCTTAAAATTCCTGAACTTTTCAGTATGTTTAAGATGTTCTGGGCAGTTTGGTAAGGAAGGAAGAGTGTGGGCTTAGAAAATACTTTTCACTCCAAATGCTGACTAACCCCCACCCCCACAATGTGAGCATATTTTCTTCTGAATCTCCCTGGTTTACCTGAGAGCTGGGGTAACAATCCTCTGGTGCCAGTGTGGTGGGAAGTGCGACGGAGCCACTGTGTGCTCTTGCTCAGTACGTGCCAGGCACTGAATTATCTTCTGTGCTTTCTTGCCCTCAGCAGTAATCATCAGATGTCACTGCTTATGCTAAAGGACAGAGTGAAAGAAACCAAATATAAACTCTTGTTTTGTGTTAGTTTTGTGAGAAGAGATGACTGGTTTTAGCTTTACCACCTTCAAATTTGAACCTAGGACAGTGTGTTTGCTAAAAAATGCCAAGAGAATGTGTTTGACCTACTAGACACCCAATAATATATGGATGGATATTTATACAAATAAAAATGATCAAAGAATTGGAGAATTTTCCAGGAGTCATCTGTCTGAGGTCTATAATTTTTAGGATGTAAAAATTACATAAATCGGAAAATTAGGTTTGAATCATTTAAAAATATTTTGAAGATCCCCTTTAAGGAGATTTTACCTAGAAGAGTATAAATAATATCTTACCATCTATGTAAAATAAAGAGAAAAAGTTTGTATATCATAGACGATTTCTATAATGATTCATATGAAATTGGTAACGGGATAAGACTAGAGATTGGAACTTAGTATGGATCAGGAATTCGAGGAAATTATTTTACTGGGTGCCCTTTCTATCTTTTGAATTTTGAACTATGTGAATGTATTAATTACTTATTTGAAGAAAACAAAAAATTAAATTAAATTAAATTAAAACTTATAGTTGTATTTAGTGAAAATCAAAGTGGTTTCTTTTAATTTCTAAGAAGTTATCTATACATTTGTAAAAAAAAAAAACACATGCCATAGAAAATGTACTTCAATATTAATGTTAACTTTAGTTAATATTCAGCGAAATTCTCCTTAGTTTGTATCTGTTACTGTCTCAGCAAGGACGAACGCCCAGATGTAGGAATATTACCTGTGTTAATTTGTGTGTGTCTGTGGATAATGAGCTCACTTGGTTAGGGCTCAGCCTCTCAGTGAAGCTGAGGTCTTGGGTTTGACATGCAGATGGCCAATTAATTCCACCCTGTTCTGGGGGCAGTGATTTTGCCCCTTGCCCTGATTTGTTAACTAATTGGCCTCAAAGAAATGACCTGAGTGAAAGTCTGATGAGAGACACCTAAGTTTATTACTGAGTAGAAAGACAATTGAAGAATCAGAGGTGCCCCATGTAAGAGCGGAGGCAAAAGGTGCGGGGCAGTGTCAAGATGAGAAAAACCTGCAGAATACAAAAGGACAGTTGCATATCAGTATTCCTCTATGGCAAGACAATTAAGCAGGTATCAGCAGTAATCAACCACCCTCTCCTTCCATTTTCTGCACATAGTTCTCTTTTATTTATACCATGGTGCTTGGACTTTATGGTCAGTGTTGGTCTATAAGTGTGCTAAGATGGGAATAAAGGTGTGGATAAAATGCTTAAAATGCTTTATTGGAAGCTCAGATTAAATATTTGAACAACTATGGGGAGTTCTTCAGACCTGGCATTAATTCTCCTCTGTATCCTGCCTAATACTGATGATAGTTTATGCATAAGAAAATTTTCCAAGGTGGTCATACAGGGGGTGTGTATATATGTGTGTTTGGGGACATGTGTGTATGGGGGGGGGAGATGCAGGATGAAAAGGCTTTACTCTTCTTAGTACTGAAGGTTTTTTGGATTCTACTGGGGGTTGCAGGGTGGTATTGAGGGGTGGAGTTCTAGTCCCTATTTAATCATATTTGTCTCTCCTGTGATTTTCCATATAAGATTCCCAGGCCCCTGTGGTATTGGCCAGGCTGGGATCAAAATTTTAATAATATGCACTTGTGAAACTTTTTTTATTTCTAACCCTCCTCCTATGTTGTTTCATTTACTAGACAAAACAAGCCCATGAATTAGGCTTATCTCCACTTTATGGGTAAAATAATTGGGGCTAGCCTCAAGTGTCTCACTCAACATCAGGTATCAAGACTAATGTAGAGCACTCCTGATAGGAACATAGCTATTTCTCATATATAAATAAGATGTCTTAGAATGCTTAGTATCTGTGCTTCGAGGTCTGCTTAAAAAGTTAGGAAGACATGCTGTTGGTAGGGACCTTGCTCACAAATTAAGTTGTTTTCCTTAGTGCCTAGATTTCAGGCAAAGACCAAGCTAGTTCTCATTTCACTTGAACTTGGTCCTAATCTACCTGTTAGTGTTCATTGGTGCTTATCTAGCAGTAAGTTATTGGTAAATATCATGTGTTTACCCAGTAATTACACACCCATACAAATTACTCACTAATTATACTCAGCAGGTGCAAAAGTCATCAACATAACACATTCCCGGCACTGGGGTAAAGAAGACACACAATTCACTACTAATTTGGTAATTGTATATTATTTACCATATCTAGGATTATTTTGCCACAGAAAAATAACAAATAGCTTGTGGTTCACCTGCTGAAGCCATCTGCCAGTGCAAGTCAAGGGCAGTGTGAGTGATCCCTCCTTTCCTCTTTGTGTGAAGTATTGAGTCAGCCAGACTGGGAGGGGCACTTGGAGTTGTCATTACCCATATGTGTCTATCCTAAGCAAATTTAAAAGCCTAGGCTGGCCTCCCCAGCGCCCAGCAAGATCCTGAGCTGTTGTGTGCTCATGGAATTAAAACTAATTTTAATATTAGCCCTAAGCAAAGCATAATTAGAAAGATAAATCTTTAGCAACTCTCTCCTACCCAGACCTCTCCACTAGCACCTCCCACCCTCATCCCACCTCCCTACCATAATGTATTATGAAATCAGATATAAATGGATTAAAGAGTATCTGTAACAAAACTAAAAACATATTTGTTCAGCTAATTGAAAGCTGGTTTAGGTGTCAGGCAAACACTGGTGGTGTGACACCTGTGAGGTCCCTACCTCCAGACACTAAGAAGAGAAAACACCTGGGTGTGGACCTGCCCCTGTTCATCCCATCAGCTTGAATACCAGCACATCTTTTATTCCTGGAGCAGCCACTTGCTTATTGTGGCCACAAGAAACTATAAAGCCAATGGTGAGATATTTCTTTCACTAAACAGTGCTGCCTTGGACTTCAAAAGCCCATCTTAATCTCCAGAAATAACTGTTCATCTTTCATAGCTTTTTGTTACTGCAGGACTCTCCTATTTCTCTTTGAAGAGCACATGTAGGTAAGGAGGCAAGTGTGATGGCAATAGAATTGGCTCCCCTGAAAAGCAGGAAACATGGTCTGGAAGGATAGTCAGGGGGGGCACTGGGCTTCTGCCTATCCTGGCGGAGTGCAGACATGGAAACTGCTGGGCCCTCAAGATTGAAAAAAAAAAAAGTTAGAAGATTTAGGGAGAACATGGCATATGGATTGAACAGCTTAGAAATTTCTGCTTTACTCTTTTGAAAATGGGCTTAGCAAATGATAATAGGACATCCTGTTTCAGAAGATAAAACTATTTCTCATTCTCATTTATCTTTAAGAAAACACTAAATAAATAGCATGATTTGCCTTGCAATTCATGGATCCCAATGATTTCACGGAACTCTCCTTTTAAAAGTGCTAAGTACTTTACTGATAGTATCATCATTGCAGCATGTGAAGTCCATGTTAAAGAGAGTCCCAGAGAAAGAAAACTGGTGACAAAAGCTAGGTGGCCCCAGGCCTGGGCGGGCATGAGGGGACCATGTCAAAAATCACAGAGATTTCTGACCCATTTCCTTTTGTCTCCTCTAGCATTGTGCCCAGCTAGTGTGGTTAACTTGCAAACACCTCATAAGTTACTAACAGCAGAGCAGAATTCTGAGCCGTCTGTTTCTTGCACATTTTCCACACCTTTTTTACCCTACAACTGTCATCTTTGGCTTTCTTTTAAAATTTCTGCTCTTTATATTACAAGGTGTTAAAAATGGGGGGAGGGGTATAGTGAATCACAGCTCTGTTAGAGAACTATGGAGTCAGCTTTCTCCCTACTGCCCACACCCACCCATTTCTAACCCTGCCCCAAGTTTAAGTTCTAAACCTTGAGGGTTCCACCAACCCACTTACTAGACCGCTCAAATCTTTTCTCATAGGCCTCCCTGTTATCCCCAGTCCCACGATTTATGGTTAGTAGTCTAAAATAATATGGTGTCTGGTTGCCTCTGAGAAATGCAGACCTGTGAAAACAGTAGATGCTCAAGGAGGTGTACATACCCACGACTTCAGTCCTGCTCCCTGAGCTTTAGGTGCTTTTAGGGGAATTGCAAATATACCACATACATGTATTCCTCCACACCCTTTCTCATGCTCTTTCCTCTGTTCGGAATTCCTTAATTTTTTTATGAGGCCTCACCCATGAATCAGCTCAACAGCGTGCCCCTTTATTCAAGCTTTCCCCAGTGATCTCAGGCTGACCTTGTCCCTCTTCCTGCTGCTCTCCGGCACAGTCAGAGCAATCAGGAGAATGATACTTCTATTAGCAGGCTTCTTTTTGAGATCTGAACTCTATCCAATTTATCTTAACATCCTTGGTGCCAAAGATAATACCAGGACAAAAAGTAGACCCCATGTGGGGCCACACTGAGCCTGACACTCAAGAGAAGCAAGGCTTTCCAGTGAGCGGGGGTCATCTTGACCTCTCTAAATACCGGGGAATCCATGGGAAGGGGACTGACATCTCTTAATACCTACTATGTGCTAAATGCAGTGATGAGCCCTTCTGTTTGTTACTAGAATAAGTAAAATAGGCATTTTCATCTCCTTTAACAGTTGAGGAAAAGCTTAGAGAGCTTATAAATGGCTTATAAATCCCTCTGCAAATGCATGCTTCTCTCCATCTAAAGGGCACACACGTATGTTCCTGCCCTGTGCTACCTCCATAGGAAGAGGCAGGAAAAGAGGGTTTCCTTTCTTTACCAGGAGCACCCTCTTCTGAGACCTCTGCCTTCTTTCTCACCTCGGGGGATTTGTCCATCTTCTTTCGTAGAGTTTGTCTTACTCTGCAAGAAGAAGACCAAGTAACATTCACCTTCTTCCTGTATTATGTCTTCTGATTAAGTGTCTGATTTAACAAAGCTATTTCTAACCAAATTTAAGGCTCTCCCTTATGCACTGTTTTCTATTTTCTGACAGTCTTTGCCACTGGTCATGTGAGGAAGGTCAGTCTGGCGCTGGAACAGTGCAGCCAAGAATTCACTTTGAATGTAGGGAATTCACAATTGCTGCTTGAAAACAGTTTAGTTTTCCAAACACACTCCTTTTGAGCTGGCCCCAACCTCTCCTTCTCTCATTAAAATGCCACTTATTAGGCTTTTCAGCCATACAAAGATTTTATATAATATTATATGCTGCCTTAATTGCTGCTGTTTATTTATTATGATTGTATTTGAATTGCTGTGGAAAGCCAATAGTGACTTGGCAAAGGGCACCTAAAGACAGTGTCAAAATAATGTTTTCAGGGCAACAGCAGGCCTAATTTGCAAAGTGGAGGGCTATGGAGCAAGTAGAAATGCAAGGACCTGGGCAGGCCTGCTGACCAGCCTGGCTGGTGTGGAACAGCAAATCTGCACTGAATTGCTCAGTCAGGTCTCTGAGTAGAGTAAGTGCCCCTAGAGGCAAGCAGCTGAGAATCTTTCCAAGTGCTGTATAGCACTTGTAAGGTTGACTTAAGTAAAATATGCTGAACTTCCTATGCCAAAATAACACTCTCAACACATTCTCAGGCATCCCCTACCCCCAGCATTAATTGTTATTTTGCTGACATTCGGCTACATCCCCTCTCACCCAAACCTCACCATAATTAGTGGCCAAGGACCAAGGGAAACAAAAATGTCCCATGTGGCATTGTTGTTCTCCACTGCTCAGACTCACATTCTAAGTGGCCATCAACATTCAGAGTTCACCTACCTAAAACTCTACCCTCTCCAAAAGGGCTTTACTAAGAGCATACAAGCTGGGCCACCACGGTTCATTCATACACCAGTGATTTATTAAGCTTTTAATATATTTCAGTCCTATGCTAGGCACTTCCTTTCCCACCTCATCCTTTGTGATGGGGATAGGAGTGGCTGAAAGTAGCTGCAAAGAATTATAAGATCTCATTCCTGTCTTCATGGGGCTCAGTTTAGTGGGGTGGGGGAGGAGGCAATAAATATATAAAATGATCACAGTAACATCATATGGAAGGCAAGTAGTGTTGCCTGCCCTGTCCTCTCTGCTTTAACTCTGCATTATTACCAGAGAGTCTACATTAATAATCTCAGGTGCAGAACTGACATGTCAACAAGGTTTCTGTCCTCAGAGTCATGTGCTGGTTAGAAAGAAGGATGGACGACAACTTTTTGAAGAAGGAATCACTAATTCATTCATTGTTTCAATGGTGGCTAGTATCTTTCTTTAGTCAGAGAAGACATCCCAGTTCTTCCCTCAGTACTATCAGTTTTTTGGTGAAAAAGATACTGTAGAAAATAAATATTTCTGCCTCAGTAGGATGAAAGCATCCACAGAGAGGCCAGGTGGGGGGGGGGAGCGAGGAGTGGGCAGCCCTCACAGGAAGACAGCAGCCTTCAGGGGGTGATGAGCATGGGGGAGAACCAGAGCATGATCTGCTCCATGGAGAATGGAAGAAGTAGGCTGTCTGTGTGCAGGATGGCTGGGAGCCAGGCAGGCACGGGGAATCTTCAAGGGGATAAATACTAAGAGATTTCCATCCCTTTGGGATGAGTGCCAGGGAAAGAGGCCAAAATTCCAGGGAACACAGCCAGGACAGGGTTATTATAATCCCTAGGAGGATTCATCTGCCAGCTACTAAAGCAAAAGCAAGCAGCACCCTGAAATGGAGACTAGCTATTTTGGAGCAATTAGCCATTGGTGCCTGCTGCTGGCTTTGGAAAAACTCCAGAAGCCAGTGAGGTAAGGAGGAGGGCAGGAAGTTGTGGTCTGCTGTGGAGAAGATGACTCCATCCTTGGTACCTCTACCCACCCGATAGCTCACTGAGAATGCAATGCAAGACCTGAAGTTCACACAGGGTTCACACTCTGCTCTCAGGATGACACTGACCATCACAGCTGCAATCCACAGGATGCTCCACAACTGCCCAAATGTGTAACATTCAGGAGGTTCAACCAGGCCAGACTCTCTGCTCACATCAGGCATTCTCAGCTTGGGACCCAATGAGCCTTTAAGGAATTGGCTTTTGGGACAGTGAATCACCAGAAATTATTTATAAAAGCAGAGAAAAGCTAAAGAGGTTATAACTCCTTCCATACTATCATTAACATACTGTAAACATGTCACTCATCAACATGGGCTCTTTAAGAAATTAATGGCAAGACCTGGACATATTGGAAGTGAAGGCAGGAAGGGGGTACAATTTTCACTTAACATAATTCTAGCACCACTCAATAAAGGAATAACCACTGCCTTTTTCTTTCTCCATTGCCTGTTCTGAAAAATTTCCAGACTCTGATTTTATTCACTTCTGTTCCTTGAGATTTCTTTCTGGCATCCTGGAGCTTGGAGCTCCTGGTGAAGACTTGAGCCCATTTGCTTTTGTCTGGGACCGTATATAATCCTGGGATGCCTCTTGTGTCTACTTCTCCACCTATTCCCAAGGTCTCCCTATGGGCTGTGGCCACTCTCTAGAAATAAATCGTTTAGAGTAAAATGAAATTAGGTGCTATTATAGTTGAATAAAAGCAACAAACCTCCAACTTCATGAAACAAGAGAGGCAGTATATCTTTTCTTTAGCCCATATTACTGTATCGAACATAGGAAGAACTGATTTGAAGGGAGCTGTTCCAACTGCTTGCATAGATGGACACTGAAGAAGGGAGAGTCGAGATGAGTAGGATATGGAGATGAGCCACCACAGCAAAAGTCAAGTGTAAATGCAGGAGTCCCCAGAACACCTTCAGCAAGGATCTCTTTTGTACATTGAAAGTAACTTCCCAACTTTTTCTCATGTGCACTGACCATTCCAGATCCTGGTTATTTTTCCACAATACCCCATTGCCAGCCACCTCCCCAAAAGACAGGTACTGCTCAGGCCCTGCCCATAGGCAGGGCTGGTACTTCTATACCCTTGTTTCGAGCTAAGAAGACATGTATTTCACACTGTCCTTTCTCAGGTATTTTGTGATAGGATTACTGGGGCTATTTAGTATCTTACTAGCCTGAAGTTTAACTTGAATTGTCTTTCAATGACTCACATTTCTCTGGACATCTTTGGGAGTATATGAAGGTAGCAGAGAAGAAAGACCATGATACCAGCAATAGTCCTCAGGAAGGAGCAAGCTCTGTGCTAGACAGTGAAATAGATAAGAGATAACAGAATATTATAGAGGAGTTTGGATAGTTAATTTCCAAAGAGCTTCGTAGGAATTTCCACTCCAACCTCTAAAGAAGTACCAGATTTCCTGTGATTCATTCCATCACTGGTTGGATAGGCTGGGAGCTGGTGATGTCCGGCAGAGCGAGACTTCCTGTCCATGGTGCATAGCTCAGTGTAGATACTTGGCATTTCTGAGAGCTGTTTAGTCCCTTGAGTTTTGATGTGAAAAAAGGAGTGGGGAAGGGAGAAGAGTGACTTTATTTCAACTCACTGTGACCTCCATTGGAAGCAGTAACTGACCTCGTAATTTTGACCCCCATAGAAAGCAGTAAATGTGTGGATGATGCCATCTCTCTGTCATGAATGGGTGTGTATCTCTTGACCTTCCCAATTATGTTTTCCAAAAACTCACATTTAAAAAGCTAGTATTACCAAGGTGCCTGCGTTTGGAAAGGCAACCCCAGAAAAAGGCAGTTTGGGATTAAATTTGTTTATTCAGGGCTAAACAAATGCTAGGCCTCTGCCCGTGATGCTGGTCCTTCTCTGAAACTCCTTTGCCTTAGGTCCAGCTCATCCCCATGGCACTAGATGCATCCTTGCAGCACTATGCAGGAGCTGTGTCTCTAGTGCTGGAACCTAGGCCCTTGGGGATGGATGCTGGACTCACTGTGCTTTGTTCCCTGCATGTGTCCTAGTGAAGGCCCCTGAGGGAGTTAATGGCTAGGTAGCACAGAAACGGGTAAGTAATTCCTTGGTTCTTCTCCCCGCTTCCCTTACTGTCTGTAGCATTCCTATTAAGGTCAAAAAGAAGATGATAAAAGGATACCCACAGGATGTGTGGAAAAGAAAAAGAGTAATCTTATTTCGTTGCTTTAAAGATGGAAAAGCACATTGTATATTCACGATCACCAAGTCTCCCTGTGTTTATGGTGGTATCAGCCTTTTGGCTGGATGATTGCTTGGCTCCTTCCTGGGCCATTGCCAAATCACCTTTAGTACATTCTTGCCAGAATCATAATCAAAAGATGATTGGGCTCAGGTCATGCCTAAGATAGTACATTATCTCAGCATGTTAGCATGCCAGGGGAAGCATAACTGCCAAAGCCTCCCTGTAAAGCTTGGCTGTGACACAGGTTGGGCAGGGGAAAGGGTTATATGACAGCCCCAGGCCAGAGAGGTGGCATGCTGGGGGCTCAGGGGCAAGACTTGGAGCTCTAGTGTGGCTGCAGCCCCTTCCTGGGGCTCCCACCTGGTCTGCATCCACCCTCTAGCAGGGGGCTCTGCTAATGGGAGGGGATCTGTTGGTAGGCACAGCTGAGCCTTAGCTCTGGCAGATCTGCTTTGACAGCCTACAGGACCAGAGCCAGAGGGTAAAAAGGACTTTGAGAATTCAGAGGAGACTGGCATGCAACAAAGAGGCCTGCAAGCTGACAGAAATTTGGTAGCCAAACACGCACAATCTGCCGGCCTCAGTAGGGAGGGGGGGCCTGGCTTGCCCCATGTGTGGCTGCACCATCTGAACATCTTGATTTGCTGCTAATTGAGCAGCCTGGCATCCACAAAACCACGTGCTCCCCATGCAGCTGAGACTAGAGACTCCAGTTCCCCGGGTTCACTGCAGAGGAAAAGGGAGAACCAACTGCTGCAGGCTGCCGAGAAAGCTCACTGTGCCAGGGAGAGGGTTCTTGGCAGGGCCTCCGAGCCAGCCAACATCCAAAGGGGCTGGCAGCAGTCCCAAGGAAGACATGGCTTTGAGGCTCCTCTTTGCCACATAAGCCTTCCAGCTGGCAGGGCTTGTGTCTTCTGAGTCATGACAGCAATAACCAGACCAGCTCCCACTGTTGGCTCACTACATGTAGCTCACATGCTGTCTTGCTAATCCTCTTCACAACTTCATATGCTACATGTTGTTGTCACATTTTAGTGATGATGAGACTTGGGGTTCAGGAAGGTTAGGTAAAAGCTAACAAGTATTAAGGCTGGGGTGTGACCCCAGCGGTACTGGGGTCTGGCGTTTATGCTGAGCAACCTCAAAAATAATATAATATGAAAAGAAGAAAAAAGAATTTCAAGATTTGCCTTTTTGTGATTGGTTTATTTCACTTAGCATAATGTCCTCTAGCTTTATCCAGGCTGTTTTTATATGGCAGTATTTGCTTCTTTTCTGAGGCTGAATAATATTCAATTATTTATATATATGTATATATAACATTCTTTATCTGTTCATCAGTCAATAGGCATTAGGTTGTTTCCACATCTTGGCCACTGTGAATATAGTTTCAGTGAACATGGTAAGGTGGATACTCTTTAAGATTCTGATTTAGATTTTTTTTGATAAATATCAAGAGGTGAGATTGTTGGATCACATAGTAGTTCTATGATTCCATTTATATGTGGTATCTAAATAAGTCAGATTCATAGAAGCACAAAATAGAATGGTGGTTGCCAAGGGCTGGAGGTGGTGGAAGGGAGGGAACTGCTAATCAATTGGTATAAAATTTCAATTATGCAAGATGAATAAGGTCTAATGATCTGCTGTATAACATGCCTGTAGATAATGAGACAGTATTGTACACTTAAAAATCTGTTAAGTGGGCAGATCTCATGTTAAGAGTCCTTACTACAGTAAAATTTTAAACAAAAGAAGAGATCTACAATGACCCTATCAGTCATATCATTCATGAATTTCTTTAAAACTTTTGATTCTAAATATAAGTAAGGAAGATTTGGAGCACTAGAGTAATAGTCATCTCGTACTCATCTGATACTTTACAGTCTAACTTAGCAGTCTCCAACCTTTTTGATACCAGGGACCTGTACTCCTATGAGAATTTAATGCTTGATGATCTGAGATGGAGCTGAGGTGGTGATGCTAGTGCTGGGAAGTGGCTGCAAATACAGATGAAGCTTCTCATTTGCCTGCTGTTTACCTCCTGCTGTGAGGCCTGGTTCCTAACAGGGCACGGACCTGTACCGGTCTGCAGCCCAGAGGTGGGGAACCTCTAGTTTAAACAGTGTTTTTATATCTATCATCATATTTGGTCTTCATAATCACTTTGTGGGTCAGAAATATTCTCCCTTTTCTTCAGATGTGAGTAAACTGATGTCCAGGCCACGAGGAGACTCCCCTGGTAATATTGCCAGTGGCCATCTGTTGATGCTAGCTCGAGTGCTTGTCCACTCATCACTTGGTGCCATTGGCAGAATCGATGTAGGAATGGAGCACTGATCTGATCCCGGCCTTCACTCTGAAATCAAAATGCTTGCTGCCCAGCTTTGATTTGGCAAATACTAACAAATCCATTCCAATCACTGTGCTCATTTTTGTGATGTCATCCTTCAAATCCATTTGTTCCATTATTACATTAATTCTGGGGACCAGGCCAGTGCAAGGAGACCTTGGTATAGCGGAAAGAGTATTTAAGTATTTCTCTCTCTCTCCCTCTCTTGTTGTATCCAAGTGCTTCTCCCTCCTGGTTGTACCAAGGAAGGGAGGGTAGGACACACACAGGTGAGGGGGAGCATGTGTGCAAGGGTGTATGCCCCTATAGATGAGAAAGGTGGCAGAAATGAAGGAAAGGTCTGGAGTATAATATTTTTTTTACTAAAAGTGAAAAATCAATTCCTGACCTTAAAGTAGTTTATGAATTTCTAGCTTAGGAATCAATGCTCATTGATTTTTGTGCTTCTGTATGGGCTGTACATGTATACTATCAAGTGATGAAAGCTGTATTTTGTTGGGCTTGGAATGAGAATAAGTAGGTGCCATTCCTACCAGATAGCCAAGAGTAAGGAAGGAATAAAAACAAGTTCATTCTGTGGTGGTCTCAGTGCAGAGCCTGTGGCTTCTGACTATGACTGCTGAGTTCTGACTCTGGCCTTGGTCAGGGTGCCAACATCACGGATTCTTGCTTCCCATTCTTTTTCTTTACACTTGCTTCCTTGCAGCTCCAAGCCTTTTCCTTACAACAAGCTTTGCCCTATATGGTTTTCTAAGCTTAAATTTACATAGTAAGGGATTGCTAAGTAATAAATGGGATGTAGAAGCACAAATGGTATAATGTAAAGATGACAATAATTTGCAATTGAAAACGTCTTTCATGTAAAGAATACTTTTCCATACATTAAATCATTTGAGCACCATAAGACCTCTGGGAGTTGGTCAGAGTATTTATCATTGTCCTCAGTTTACGAATAAGGAATCCATTACTAAGAAAGATTATGACTTGCTTAAGATTGAGTAGCTGATACTAACATAACCAGCACTTAAACCATGTCTTTGGCCCCTCAGTCTTTTACACAAGGATGGCTCCTCTAGTGTCCAGAGGATGGAGTAGCTCTGTCACTATGGAACCTATAGATGGAGCATAACCTTTATGCCTAGAAAATAGTGTATAGACATGTGCACAAAACATTTAAGGATAGTAATACAACTGAGTCAGAAGAAAAAAACACAAATGTTTGGGACACACTGAATGAAAGAATCTAAAAAAAGAATCTAAAAAAAAGACGGGACTTGGGAATTCTGCTGAGCCTAGGAGGTGGAGCCCCTTGTGGGACATCAGCTTTGGGATTTCCAGCGCTGAGCAGGTGGCTCAGCTGCTGGAGACACTGCCTTCATGAATGACGCCTGAGACATTCAAACACAGCTGTGCCCAGGTGATCGCCTTCCGCCACCCTAAACCCCACAGTCCTGATCCTGCTGTAATTTCTAGCTCAGTTGGTGCCATTGCTGTTTACCTGGTCCAAGAGCTTAGAGTCCATCTCCCTAACCTCTTTACCTCTGACCAGTCACTGGCTTTAATTTATTTTACTTCTTACATTTCTTGAATCTCCTTCTTTTATTTTTCCTCTCTCTCTCCTTGTTTAGGTTCTCAGAATTTTTTACATAAAGTATTGGCATCCTTTCCTCAGATATGTATATTTATTTGATTTTTTTAAAGAAACATTGTGGTGGAATAAGCCACTTTCAGTATTAAAAGTGATTTTATACCATTTATGTTTCCACTTCCTTTCCCGCCTAAACAAATAGAGCATAAGCCCTGGCCAGGTATCAGAAGTAACTGGCATGAAGAGATGGCCTTTCCACTTATTTGGACTAGCTGAAGCATTCCCCACACCTTGGCAAAATCTGTGGAAGAGTGTTACCTCAGAAAAATGATGGTGGAAGTTTTCTTACAACCTGGTCACATAGGAAGCCTGTAAAAGAAATTAAGGTGAGTTATAAAAAGATATATTTTCTACATACCTAATTTTGTGGACTATGATTCACAGACACTAGCCCCATTTATTGCCAGTAAATTTCAGAGACTTTCAAATGTCATGTTAAAACAAAGCAATGTTTTATTTCTCCCTATTACCCTCCTCCTACCCTGGATCTAGCTGAAATGTGCCAATGATCATTTTGTTCCTGAATTTCAAACTCTCAAGGTTTCTGTGTGCCTGCAGGATCAGGTCTAAGTGTCTTAGTAGAAAATCCTTGATCTCCACCTTCTCATCCACATCTCTCCAGGCTCCTCCCTAACGACCACCTGTCTCTTATCTTATATTCAGGTCATGCTAAGTAGTTGTAAACCTCAGCATGGTGTTTCATGCCCTAGCACCTTTACTCATGTAATTCCCTCAAGCAACATTTCTTCTCCTTCTATTCTCTTAACAGCTGGATAATTTCCACTCGACCCTAAAACTGGTCTCCTCAGACATCACTTTTTCCAGAAAACATTTCCTGACTTCCTGCTGGCTCCCATAGCTATTTTTCTCAGTACTTTTCTCACACCATGGCAGCCATCTTTGAATCCCCAGCTCTGTGGGAGGACTTGGTCAAGTCAAAGTCAAGTTGAAGGTCTCTAGACTGGAGAGGTAACTACACATTGGAGAGCAGCCTTCAGGAAGAACCTGCCTAGTTCCATCACTTTCTGTCTCAGGGAGGACACAGAAAGGGTGGAGTTGAATTTAGGCCCTTCACAGGTTGGCTCTCATTTTCAGTTTGCAGCACTGAAAATAAATACTGGTAGCTTACAATATGATGTGAAATGAAAGATCAAGAAGTAATATTTTAACCCAAGTGACTTCTGGCATGAAAAGTCCACACTTTAGAAATGAAATTTTCTGTATGTCTTTGGGCCTTCTAGGTTCTTCTTTTCACTGAAGCTTAATTAAGCCAGGCTCCTAGAACCTAGGAGTGAGACAGAGAGACAAGTCTCTCCACCCCCACCTCCAGAGAAAGGAGAGGGAGGTATCTATAGACTTCAACCTGGAATTGGAATTGTCCCTTCTGTATCAACCTTGTCCCTTATTTTGTTCCTTAACTCTTGCACTGTCATCAGTTGATTCAGCCAGCACTTGAACCTAGAGGTGGGAGGTCTTAAACTGAAAAATCTTGAGCTGATAATAATTAGGGACTCTGATTAGGGTCTATCACCACATTACTTGAAATCATCTCTTTGAGCTCCCAGTGTCAGTTCCACAGGCAGAACCAGCAACTAATCAGCCTCTAGGGCCCCCAGAGTCAGAAGCCAGGCTTCTTTTGCACTGGCACTGTTTCTGAGGATCCTGCTCAGACATCTTTCTTTTTCATTTTGTACGTGCAGAATCTCCGTGAGTGTCTGTGGGTAATGCATGTTATGTTCTTATATACATATAGATGTACATACACACATACATATATATGGATGAAGAATCATGAAAAGAAGAGATGGCTTTTTCTTTTGTTCTTCCTCATGGGTTTACATTTATTTGATCTGGAAGGAAGCATCACCTGGGGGACACCTGCTCTGGCAGTGCAGAGCTTTCCTGAACCAACTGTGTACACAAAGAGGGAGAAGGGACAGGTAGGGGCTCAAACCCAATCTGTAGTGCTGACTCTTAATAAGAGCAGCTCGTCCTACAAGTTGGTTAATAAATGTGAAAAAAAAATTTGTTTAAGGTCCCTGGGAATCCTTGCAGAGAACACGCACCTGCTCCATGGTCAGTAAACAGTCATCTTTGGGCTTGGGGGTTGGAGGCAGTGAAGGAATGAAGTTAGGATATGACAAGAATGGTGGCTTGAGCAGGACAAAAAAGCACAGTGAGGGGAAGCGGTGCACCGAGTAAGATGTCAGGGTTACTTGCTTAATTTTGTGGAAAATAAAATTTATTCAAAAATATAGCAAAGTGGAAAATAAACAGCTTGGAGCTTGAATGAGCCAGCTCCTTGAAAACTAGTCATTCTAATCATGATGGGGAAAGCAGCTGGGAGAATTATCAGGGGCGAAACTCTCTAGTCAGCAGCCAGAGGCTTTGTCCCATGGGTAGATATCTCTACTTGGAAAAATTTCTTCTAATCTGGATAGGGTTGTGTATGTGTAGGTTTGCTCTTATGATAGTAAGAAAGTGGAGCTAAAAAAAATATTTATTGAGCTGGACAAGTTTTTCAACCTCAGCACTACTGACACTTTTTGCAAGTAATTCATTGCAGAGGGCTGTTCTGTGCATTTTAGGATGTTTAGCAGCATCCTTGTCTCTACCTACTAGATGCCAGGAGCACCCTCCTCATCACCAGTTGTGATAACCAAAATTGTCTCCAGACATTGCCATTTGTCCTTTGGGGACAAAATTACTTCTGGTTGAGAAGCCCTGAGATAGATTCTGTGTTGGACACTTCACTCATATTATCTCATAATTCTCCCCACAGTGAGGACTTTCTCTCTTCATTTGACAAACAAGAAACAGGCTGGAACCAGATCCCAAATCTATCTGACTCCAAGGCTTTGGGTCTCTTTGTTATTCCAGGCTCCCACTGAAATGGAGTCTTTCACATTTCCTACCTGAGGGACAGTCACTGTGCATGGCAAAGCTATGGAGAGGCCTGGCAGAAATGACTTCTCTGGTCCAGTTTGACCTTGGGTGTGACTTTGTGAGCTTCTGGGAGACTTCCTTTCCTTCTCTGTTCTTGCTAACTTCAGCCCCACCAGAGATTCCATGATCCAGAGAGTCTATCCTTTACCTTAAGTTAAATTTTGGTCTGCTGGGAAGAGGGTAGGAAGTGGAAGAACATAGAAGAAATAGTAGGTTAAGCCAGTTCATATCTCAGTATGAATAAATTCACCAGACTCAAATTTACTAGTTAGGAAGTACCTTTCTCTGCCAGCTCTTATTTCAATTAGAATAGGACTAATGTTAGAGACTTTGTAGGGAAAAGCAAAGTAAAACCCCTTTCTCCTGATTAGAAATGTCATAAAAATACTATATACGTTTGTTAGGTTTCCAGATGAGTTTACTATTTTTATGCCTGCAGTAATACTGTTATTATGGTAAAATTAGCACCATTAATGGCATTCTGTGTGGTTCATTCTCAATAGAAGAAACCACTCATAAGAATCAAAATACTTCTAAATGTTTGTTATTGAAATTTATTGCTATTTTTTTCTATTTAAGACCTAATTTATTCTTACCTGAAATTTTCTAATAGTCCCTAAATAGGTCTCCGTGTCTTCAGTCTCTACTCTCTATATTTAGATGAAATATATTGTCATATTACAAAACTGTCCATTTCTTTCTCCTTTCAATGCTTCAAAGGCTCCCTCTCAAATCTCAGGATAAATTTTAAATTTGATGTCATGACTCACAAGACTTTTCTCAGTCTGAGTTAGGCCTATTCTTTGCCACTCCCACACTGAGTTTATATTTCAATCACACAGAACTAGTGGAAATTCTCCAAATACTATCGTTTTTTCTCTGTTTTCTATAAACCTTTGCACGTGCTGTACATTTTGGCTGAAATATCCTTCCCATTTTTGTCCAGCTTGCTAACTTCTTCTTGTCCTTAAAGACTTATCTCAATGACCCTATCTTTCTAGAAATCCTTTTAACTCCTTCCTCTATCATCTACTCTATTTGTTTTCCACAGTATCCCATGCAGGCCATGATGATATTGTATGCCATACCATAGGAAAGTTACCTGTTTATTTCTCTGTCTCCTCACTAGCTCAGGAGTGTCTCAAGGGCAGGGAATATATCTTAGTCATCATTTCATCCTCAGTGACTAGCACAATGCTTGACATAGTGGAGATGGGGTAATACTCAATAAATGTTTGTAAGATGGTTGGCTAACTTTATCCATTAATCATTGTTGGTTCAGCCCAATCATTTACTTTCTGTTTTTGACTTTATAACTTAGCTAATATTTGGGCCTTAAAAAAATCTATTAGAGATTTTCTCAACCAGATCTCCAGAGACTACTTGTTTATGAAACCATTTTTTTTTTTTGGAGGAGAGGGGGGTGAAATCAGTTATATTTTATTATTCTTATGTGAAGTATTGAGTGGTTAAGCTCTCCATGTTCAATCTCTTTCATCATTCAAATGCTTAAAAGGCAGAGCAGTGAAGTTGGAAAACACGATAGATGTTAGGATTAAAGCAAAGGGAGTTTCTTCTGCCTTTTGTGGATTTGAAGTTCCCCTCTGATACATGCTCACTGTTCATTATTTATAGTGCACTTTACATGTTCAGAGTGTTTAAGAATCTTTGCTATTGGGTCTGAGCCATCCCAAGTGGTCTTCATCTTCCTGGTTAGCTACTCATTTCTTCATCAACACCCAGACGATTCCTTCTATGCAATAAGTGCTCTGTAACTGGATCTACTACCTGACTGGTGTTAACATTATGTTCTCATGCATGAGGACTGTAAAGGAAAAAAAAACCTGCAAAGGTTGCCTTACTCCAAGATGGGTCATGGTAAATTTTCAAGTTCTGCTGAGCTAAGCATTCTACATGAAAACTCTTTACTTATTAATTTATCTACCCTGCCTACTAACCTCTCCTCACAGCTGCAAATGCCTTTGATAATAAGTGTGGATTATGAAAGGTGCTAGAAATGTGTTAGGAAGAGAAATTTCAGAGTTTTATTCAGTTATCAATAATTTGTGAGTAGTGTCAGCAGTGTACCGGCATTAGCTAGTGCTGACCTTGAGAAACAGCACAGAAGCCTTACACCTAGACCTTTATTTCCTTAGATCCTGCTTTCACTGAGGATTATCTGGGATGCTGACAGACACCCAGGGGAAGTGGCCTGTATGATAGGCTCCCAGAGAAATTGTGTGCCTGATGCTATCTGAGGAAGGAAAAAGTTTTCTTCTTTTTTGACTTCAGCATATTTGTCTACCAATGTGGTACCAGGTTGGCAGTCTAAATGGTCAAGGTGTGGAGGACATTAATAAAAACTATGTAATAATACACATGAATATGATATACAAACTATTGGTAATGGGTTGAGTTAATTTAAAATAAAAAGTAACTGAATTTCATATCTCCTTTCCCACCTAACCCTAGGAAAGAAAGGCCAGGTTGATGTTGGTAAAGTTTTGTTGAGGAACAGGGTGTGGAGTCTTCCCTGAAGAGGAAGACATAGGTGGCATGTTTGCCTTGCAGACGTGAAAGTCATACATTTGTAATTAGAGTTAGAGCTATCCCAGAGAAAAATAAGAGGAGAGACTCTTTCCTCAGTATGCCCCAGGTGTGACACCTGGATTTTACAGGGCAAACTGCAGCAAAAAACATATTTAAGCCTGCCCAGTGCAGAATGCCCAAGAGATGGTTGGCAGATGACCAGAACAAAGGCCAGTGCTGGGCAGCAATGCCCACAGATGGCTGAAGCAATAGGAAAAAATAGAAATTTGGACCAACTTTGGATCCTATAGAGGAAAAAATGAAGACAGAAAATTACTGAGACTGATAGCTAGGAGTTTACACCAAATTAAGTCTGATTTTGAGAAATAAAGTAAAATGACATTTATTGGACTCTGGTAGCATACCAGCAACATCTTCATATAAAAGCTAGGAACCTCATAGTCACATGGGAATAAAAATAACCAAATTGGTGATTAAGCTCCATGTCATACCAGTCACTGTACATAATGCTGCCTACAAATAGCATAATTTCTGTCCTCGAAGAACTTGCATTCTGAGAAATACTGACAGTCTGTGTTTTTTCGGGTGTTCAGAATTAGTTGGTACTCTCTAGTATCTCTCACTGGGAAAGAAGAGAGTAGAGAAGGTAAATGGGAACAAGCAGATTTTCAGGCCATTTTGATTTTTATGCTGAGGCCACTTTCAAGCTTGAATATAAATGTCTAATCTTAGAATTCCTATCCCATCACTGTAGCTGAGACCACTGATTCTAGAGTGAAAGGCAGACCTGGGTTTCAGTCCCTGCTCTGTGATGGTGGTTGCATGACCTTGAAGTCTCTTAGCTCTATAATCCTACTGAGTCTCCATCTGGAGAGAGCAGTTCTAAATAGCACCTACTTCATGGTGCTGTTGAGGATTTAAAAAATATGATGAAACTTGCATCTTAACAGAGGAGATAAGCTATCTACAAAGAACTAAATATTTATTCTGGTGTCAGGTATTAAAAGTGCTGTGAGATAAAAGCATGGCAAGGGAATAGATTGTTACATACAGGTCAGTGGTTATTTATGTAGGGTGGCCAGGAAAGATGACATTTGAGCAGAGACTGGGTGGGGGTGTCGGAAGGGAGTGAACTGATGTACAGAAAGAGCACTACCTTTTAGACTCAAACTAACTGTCCCATACTGCTTGTTACTCTCTCATTCAGATGTAGAGAAAATGGTTCAAGGGAAAATCTCTGCTCACGAGCACAGAGATTGTTGGTAGGAGAAATTTTAAATCTCTGTCTTGTATCTGAGTTTCTGAGTCTTCAAGGCTCTGAAAATGACAAAAATAGATAATTTTCTTTCTTGAAGGATTCAAAGAATGATATTTAATGGAAACAAGGAGATATATGCAGGGTAGATAAAGAGCATACCTTGAGAAACAGCACAGAAGAGTGTATGTGCTCACATGTGTGGGTGAGGGGGCGGGGGGGAGAGTGGGGGGGGAGAGAGAGAGAGAGAGAGGGAGGGAGAGAGAGAACATCACAACAGAGATGAGACAGGTGTAGAAATGAACATATGATTTAAAAAATTCTTTTCATAGATGATATTTTGAATAATGGGTTTCAGTGGATTCTCAGTGGCTTTCTGAGCCCTGAATTTCTTGCAGTGCATTAGCTGGACTGTATAAGGAATTGGCTCCCAGAAGGGCATGGTCATTTGTTTTCAGTACCATATGCTCTCCACCCTCCCACGGCTCTGATGTCAATTTTTGACATTTTTCCATCGAGCAATTTATACACTATCACCTGCCAGCCTTCCTATAGCATTCAGGTTTGTTTGATCTCATACAAACTCCCCTCTCCGATGTGTTGATGAAATAATAAATCTGGGGACCTTTGAAGATAGTGCACTGTTGGAGAGCACAAACGAAAATCTTTTTTTGATACTTAAGCATTCTGAGTGCTGAATCCCCAGTATCGATGGGTCTACATTGTGCACCTCCTTTTAGACACATTTAGACAAATCAGTCAAGCAGGAGTCCCTAAAATCTTGTAATTTTCCAGGTAAAATGGAACATATCAAATTGGTAATAGAAGATTCTTGTAAAGCCATATGATCCTGAGCTAAGCTATCTACATATTTGATTTAAATTGTTTTAAGTATATCATCTGATATGATAGCAGGAACCTCATATGATTTAACTTAAATATGTGGACCTGACCTTCAAAAAACCTAAAGTCCCAAATAGCATGCATATTTAGTATATTAATATTTCCAAAAATACCTTCTAGGTTATCTTCTAGCCCTATATGAAAAACTTCAGGGACTCAGTTGGTTGCCAACCACATTGTAGGCTATTTAACCTGGCATTCATAGCCTTCCCCAGGTACTTTGAAGCCTGTCTCCAACTACTCTTTTGTAGAAACCTTCTGCTCTGACCCATTGTCTGACTCACAGCCCCTACACCTTGCCAGGCATTGAAAACAAAATCCCTGCTATTCATGCCCTACCCATTCTTGAGAACTTACTTCAAATCCCATTTCTTTCATGCATTCCCTCATCTCTCTTTTTAAAAAATTGACTTTATATTTTAGAGCAGTTTGAAGTGCGCAGAAAAACTGAGCAGAAAGTACACAGATTTTTCATATACTCCCTGCCTCCACACACTCACAGCCTCCTCTACTATTGACATTTCCACCAAATGGTACATTTGTTACAATTGATGAAACTATACTGACACATCATTATCACCCAAGTTCATAGTTTACACATTAGGGCTCATTCTTAGTGCTGTTCATTCTGTGAGTTTGGACAAATATATAATGACATGTATCTATCATTATAGTGTCATACAAAGCAGTTTCACTGTCCTAAAAATCCTCTGTTCTCCACCTATTCATCCATCCCTCCCCCAACCCCTTGAAATCAGTGACATTTTTTTTACCGTCTCCACAGTTTTGCCTTTTCCATAATGTCATAGAGTTGGGATCATACAGGATGTAGCTTCTGCAGAGTGGCTTTTCTCACTTAGTAATATGCATTTAAGGTTCCTCTATGTCTTTTCATGACTTGATGGGTCATTTCTTTTTAGTGATGAGTAATATTCTATTGTCTGGATATGCCATACCTTTCTGCTCTGTTTAAAATTCTGGTAGTTTTTACTTCTAGATCTGCTCTGTCTGATGCATGGGCCACTGGTTATATAACATTTAAACAGTATGGCTATTTAAACTTAAAATAATTAAAATTAAGTAAAATTAAAATTTTAGTTTTTCAATCACATTAGCCACATTAAAACGACTTCATAGCCACCGGTGCCTTGTGGTCACTTTCTTAGCCCAGATATGGAACATTTTAAATCATCATAGAAAATTCTATCAGATAGTGCTGCTCTAGACTACTACTTTGGTTATTAGGCATGCTAATTTATTGAGGTTCTACTACAGTTAAATGCCTTGCCATATTAATATACACTAGCTAATTTTTGTTATATAAACAAACCTTTGAGGGTTATGCTATTACTAGTTCCCACTTTACATAGGGAAACATTAAAGATCAGAAAGCTTATGTAAAAGATCAAAAGTCATACAATTAGTGGCAGGGGCAGGACCAGAGCCAAGTGCTTCTGACTCCAGGACTCTGCTCTTACAAGACTTGCCACTCTACCTCTCATTTGCTCTGTGATGTCTCTGTGTCATTGCCTTAGTATTTACTTCACTTCCAGTCATAAAATCCTCCCATTGAAAAGAGCCTGGATGTCATTCATCCCAACACTCTCATTTTACAGATGAAAAAGTTAGATTTCAAAATGTGAGTAACTTGCTTTTGGCCACGGATATAAAGTTATTGCATTACGGAGACTGGAAGTTCAAGCCCCCTCACTGCCAGCCTGGCAAGCCTTTGGCTAGCTCAGTGTTCAGAATGCAGGGGCTGTGGCACACTTTTGGAGGCCCACAGCAGTCAACACAAGCCTTTGAAGTAGAAGGCGCTTATTTTACACATTTTCATTTGTTGAAAGACAAAGGTGTAACCTATACTTTTCAGAGGTGTAGAGAGCAGAAGCCCTGATCTATTTTCCTCTCTGAGAGTTGGGAGAGGTTTGTAAGTCAACAGTGTCTTTCATATGTCTTCCTGGACTATGATGTTGTTTCTTTTGAGAAGGACACATTGTAGGTGTGAGGTGATGACAAAGAACAAAGTGGTTGACTGTCAGGAGAAATAGCTCATTCCTTCGACAGCATTCAACAGGTATTTATTGAACACTCACTGTATGCCAAACACTGGGACAGGGACTGTGGGTACATATGTGAGTAAGAAAGCCTGGAATCAGATAGAATAAGATTTTCAAATTTAAAGCTATAACCAGGAGACAGAGAACCAGCTGGGAGCATCAGCCAAGTAGTCACAGGATGGGAGGAAGGAGGCAGAGCAGGTTATTGTCTTTTGTAGAGACAAACCCTGTGTATGATATAGTGGCCTCTTCAGATGATGTCTGGTAAATGCTAAAAACAAGATCAATTTCGACTTTTTCTCTGTGTAGAAGAAGCATCCTGACCCGGGTGGAGGTGCCCCTAGCTATATAATTGACTGTGGCTTCATATTTTCAGCTGGAATTTACATGCAGCCTGCCCTCCCAAACCCCTCAGATAGCCAAGGTCCCCTTCAAATGCACATTTGAGCTTGGTCTGATTTTTAGTACTCCCTGGGGAAAAGAAAGAGAAAAAAGAAAGAAAAGGGGAGGAAGGATGCTGGTAGGGGGAGGAGGTGATTGGTTTCAGGTTGCAGGAGAGAGAGTCATTGGGTCGTGACTACTGAGAGGATCTGGCCCGCCCCCCAGCCTACCAACAGAGCCAAGGCACGTTCGAGGCAAGCAATTGTATAGAAGTCTTTTACAACTCTACGGATTTCCATCCGTGCCCCTAGTAGCCTCCCCCTAACAGCTCAGGAGCAATCCAGAGGACAAAGCTGCTGCAATCCTTAACAGAGTGCCAGGCCAGCTTAAATGCCTGGCTGGGTCAGGCATCAGTTCCACCAGGTGCCCACTGTCATAGCTTCTGGCAGGTGAGGGAGCCCTAGTGACCTTCCTGCCAATGGAAATGTGACAGCTGCTGGCTCCTTAGGCTCCTGTCCTGACTGGTCCAGCCTTGAGTTCACTAACCCTTTCTCCTGTCTTCTTTCTTTGTGTGCCTGCTCCTTTGTGATTATACTTGCTCAACCCTCCCTTTCATCCCCTTTGCTAGCCACCATCTGATGCCAGGTCCTTATTTCTAACTACTTGGTACTTCCTCTGAGGACAGACCTCACGTAATATTGGCTGAAGCTAGAGGGGAGGTGTTTATTGCCCTCTAACTTGTCTCCTTGCTTTCTACCCTTGTCAAGCTCCCAATCTATTCTCAGACACAGGGTGACTAGAGTGACCCTTTTAAACATCACTTACATCATGTCATTCCTTAACTCAGAACTCTTTAATGGCTGCCATTCATTCTGAGAAGAGAAGCCAAGCTCCTTTCAAGGAACAATAAAGCTTTACATGACTTGACCCTCTGGCCTATCACTCTTCCTCTTGTTCACTCGGCTCCAGACACACTGGCCTTCTTGCTGTCCCTCAAACTTGTCAACACTCCCTGGCCGTGGGCTTTGCACTTTCTCTTTTCTCTCTCTCTTCCTCTGGACATCCATGCTGCTCCCTCCTCTGTTTCCTTCAGTATAGACTAGCCAGGCTAGATAAAGAGTTTGCAAGAAGATAAGATGAGGAAAACATCTAAAGTCGCCTTATCAGAGAGGCCATCCCTGACCACTACTCCTCCTCTTTTCTGGACATCTCAAAGCTCTTACTCTGATTTTTTTTTTCCAGAGCACATATCAGACATGGTTGAATTCAGGGGTTCAGTCACTTTAGAAATCTCTGTCCCCATCTCTTGATTCTTTTTCCCTCTGTTTCAGTTTTATTCTTCTCTCCACAATGCTGGAAAAATGGCCAGCAGCCGCTAAGGGTTTTAGCCTCCAACTGGCAAACTCAATGCAAAGAGCATG
The DNA here is from genome assembly GCA_030015415.1 of Cynopterus sphinx. NCBI lineage: Eukaryota > Metazoa > Chordata > Mammalia > Chiroptera > Pteropodidae > Cynopterus > Cynopterus sphinx. The sequence goes on along the minus strand of CM057390.1, from coordinate 32,472,521 downwards.
TTTTATTTTCAATGAGTATGAAAAAAATGCAAGGGCTGATTCTCACTGGACCAGTTTGAGACATAGTTTATTTTTTAACCACTGTCTGTGGCCCTTCTGCCTGGCTAAGCCTGGGTCACACGTTTATGTCTGGAAAGTGAGAGGGGGCGGAATCAGCCTCACGCAAGCACAGAGCTTTAGACTAATGAGAAATGGTTCTCAAAGGGAAATTTAGGCACAGTTACTAGGAGAAGAAAATGGTTAAGGGACAAGTGTAAAGAACCTGTATTCCCTGGACCCCTGCAAACACTTCCCCAATGCTCTGCCTCTTCCCCGTGGAGCATCATGTCTGCATCCTGCAGTCATTTGTTGCTTGTAAAACAAACCCCATGATCTGTTACTCTCCTATTTATAAGTCTTTCGTGCTAAGAAAATAAAGTTCAAACTTTTTAGATTAGCATTAAAAGTCACCACAGACTGGTCTCAACTTATCTTTCCCATGTTATCTCTCTGTCAGCTCTCTATCTAGCTCAGTGGGTTTATTCATTGATGAATCCTGCCTGCCATGCTTTCTCTCTGTGTTGTTCTCACCTTCCAACAAATAGTTGGCATTACCTCCAATTTGCCACCTTCCTTTAACACCTGAAACCCTATAATATTTATTGTTCCTGGCATTTCCTATATATTGTTTTACATTGTTAGAAATTCACATGAGACTGCTCCCTCCATTCTTCCAGTCGTATTGTAGGTCATGGGAGCAGAGATCACTTTGCATGTTCTTCAGTAGTTCAGTTAAGGCCATGGCATATTATGTAATCAGTAAGTCACAACTGATTGTTTAAATTTCAGGCTTATTCCAATGAGCTTGCTTCTTCCTCACAAAGTCTACCAGATGGATGTTGAGACTTTGGATTCTCTTTGACATTATGGAGGAGTCAAGCAAGTGTCATCTGAAGGAGTGAGAAAATTAAGGTCACTTCACAGACTTCATCCCCACTTCCCCATTTCTCTTTTCCTATATCCTATCTCAGAGTTACTATTTCATCACCAGGGATTAATAAAATCCCTGAAATTAATCCTAGTTGCCTTTTGTCTTCTGGAGATAGGCTGTATATTCTCATCTAAACCAAACAGGTCTATGGCTGAATAACCACTGCTTTCTATGTTCCCCAGCCTCTCTTCTGCTCCTTGCCAAACTGTTCCTGTAGAGCTTTGCTCTTCTAATTTTACACACTCTCTCAGATACTACTGTTGTGTAGTGAGCATAGCTTTAGAGTCAGTAGAGCTAGCTATGTAAACTTAAGCACATTATTTTACCTCTCTGAGTCTCAGTTTTCAAATTTGTAAAACAGAGATATAATATGTATTTCACAGTTATTATGCACACCAATAATAAGGTATGCAAAAGCTTGTGATTATGTTGGATACATTGTAAGCACTCAATTAATGTTAGTTAATTGATCACAATCTCTTTGTCTCTTTCAGATGCTATTTCTCCTTCATTACAGGCTGACATGAGGTTGCCATCTAGTGGGCTTACAACTGACAACTGAGGAGCTAAGCAGGGCTGGGTACAGAGGCCAAGTTCCAAGGTACTCCAGAGGAAGAAGGTTGGATGTTTTCTTTGGTTCCGATGTGTGAATATTTGGCTGTCTTGCTTGTGTGGTTCCATAGCTCAGTCCCAAGGCATGGGTCTCTCATGCATCTGCAATGGGTTCCATTCTAATGGCAGAGCAGAAATCCTAATCTGACCCCCGCCCCCACTTGGCTCTTGGTTACTCATCCTACCAACTCACACTTCATGCTGTAGGTGGCAATCAGGGCAGGGGAACTATGTTTAGTTTAGAGGATTTTAGTTTTTCTAAACTTGAGACCACCCCCTCTTCCATGCTTTTTTTTTTTTTTTTAGCAATTTTTCAGATTGTCATACAAAATGGGTGTGTTGATGGTACCATATGGGGCAAAGCTCCTATGTATGAATGGGAATAAAATAAAGAGTAGCTCCTTCAGACTGAAATCTCACTATAAATGCAAGCCTGAGATCAGTCAAGACTCCATTCTAAACTATTAAGACATCAAGACCTCGAGGCCACAGAAAAGGAAGGAATTCACCAATAGGTGGAACTTACTAATATATCACAGTATACCCAAGTGTATTTTGCAGATGTCCCTCCAAATTTGGCTCTGTGGCCAACACTCTGGGAGAATGCTAGAGTTTTGTGTTATATATGGATCTCAGAAGTACTGGAGGGGAAAAAAAAGTGTTTGGCTTTATTTGGTGAGTTTTCACCAAATTCGATAAGTAGGACAATGCTTTTTTCTGTGTAACATTTTATAGAGTTGTTGTTTCTTAGAGCATATCATAAATAACACAAAAATTATATACAGCTATATGCTAGATTATGTGTTGGAGTTCATTCACTAATTAAAAATATTTTTGAGCACCTGCTGTGCACTATACCCTCATGCAGCCCTTGTAGAGCCTTGCTCTTGTAAAGCTTTCCTTCTCATGGGCAGAGACAGACAATAAGTAACTATGTAAAACATTCAGTACATCAGATGGTGATAAATATGATAAACAATAATTTCTATCAGTACAGGAGCAGATAGAAACTGTAAGGATAGAGTGATGAACTGGCATTTTAAGTAGAATGGCCAGGGAAGTGTTTGAAGAAGTAAAGTCATGTGGCCATCATATAGAAGGGCATCACAAGCAGAGGAAACATTAAAGCATGGCTCCAGAGGTTAGAACAGGTCTGGGGGTGATGAACTGCAGTGAAGCCAAAGAGCTTGTCGTGGGGTGGTGGTGAAAGAAATTAAGGGATAAGTGGACAAAATGATTAGAGTGGGGTGTTGAAATACTATGTGGGGAGTCCCAGAATATGGGAGGCCAGGGAGGTTAGGAGTGAAGGAAGAGTTTGAATCAGGTCTTAAGAATGTAGATACTCAAATGAGAGAAATCAAGGAGTTTCTATGCTTTGGAAATAATCATGAGGGAAGGTAGAAGGTCTAAAGCATAGCATGTGCTCTGAACTTGAAGTCATACCTAGAACTTGGTTTCAACTATTACAGGGAAGGAGAATGAAACTTCCCATAATGTTGTATATTTATATGTGTGCCAGTGTGGCAAGTGCTAAGAAAAAGTAAGCTTCCATTATTAAGAGAGGAAGATTCAATTAATAACCCCACAGAAACAGATAATGAAGGACCTTGCAACTTTCTCTTTGCTGGTGGTGAATGTGTGAAGGGCTAATTCCCATCATGGTGCAGGTAGAGGTTTAAAGTTGGTCTCTATTATGTACTGGACACTTTCCCTGCTCTAAAAACCATTTCTAACCCCACCCCTCAATGACATAAATGTGAAATGCTATTGTTCATCCTATTTTAGAATGTAGAAACTGAAAGTGGTTAAGTGTTTTGTTTTAGGTCTTTCAATAAGTCATTTCTTGAAAAAAGAGCCAAGATAGGGCTCCACATTTCCATTTATACTTCTCAGAATATGACTCATTTCCAAAAGCTAGCCAAGCATTCTATAAAAATTTTTAGTTGTGTTCAAATACACATAAAATAACACCTTAACTATTTTTATGTGAACAGTTCAGTGGTGTTAAGTACATTCACAAAGTTTCCAGAAGTCTTTTCGTGTTATAAAACCAAACACTCTGCCCAATAAACAACTCCATAACTCCTCACTCCCCAGTCCCTGCTTGTAGCTAGTCCTATAATTATCAATTTCCATGATAATATTCCAACTATGATATTAATATGTCTTCTATCTATCTATCTATCTATCTATCTATCTATCTATCTATCTATCAATCATCTATCTATCTATCTATCTATCTATCATCATCATCATCTATCATCTATCATCTATCTAATCTATCTATCTACATTCACCCATCAGTAGAAACTTGAGTTGCTTCCACCTTTTGGCTATTGTGTATAATGCTGCTTTGAACACGGGTATACAGATAACTCTTTGAGACCCTGTTATTAATTATTTTCCAGAATTGGAAATATGGTAATTTTTAAAAAATATTTTGAGGAACCATCACACTGTTCTCCTTAATGGCTATACCATATCTCATTTTCACCAAGGCTGCACAAGAGTTCCAATTTCTCCACATCCTCAGTGACACTTGCTATTTTTTTCCTTTTTTTTTCTTTTTTCTTTTTTAATAGTAGCCATCCTAATGAGTGTGAGATGTGTCTCATTTTAGTTTTGATCTGTATGTCCCTAATAATTAAAGATGTTGAAGATGTTTTCATGTGATTTTTGGCCATTTATATATCTTCTTTGGAAAACTGTCTGTTCAAGTCCTTTGCCCTTTTTTAATAAGGTGTTTTGTGAACCAAGCATTTTTAATGATCACTGAGATAGGATAATAAACACAAAGGGACAGGGCGAGCTGGGCTAAGAGTTTATTAGCTCTGATTCCAGAATACCAGTTGACTGACTTCTCACTTATCCCACTGAAATGATCAAGCCTCCTGCTCAGAGTGGCTGTTGACACTAGTGGTGAGAAATTTCCAGTCCCAAGAAATGACTAGTGAGAACCACGGCTGGCTTTAGGGTCCTGCATTTCATCCACAATGAGGTTGAAGAAAAAATTATTTGTATTAAATAAAGTCTTGTTCCTTTCCTGTTCCCCTTTGTATACCAGTATGAACTATTTTTACCACAGCAACAACCACAACTACCACTACTACTGCCACCGCCGTCATCAGCTAACATAAAACAACTACTTTCTATGCACTACTTCTGGTACCTCTATGGTCAGAATCCATGAGAATTTAAATCCCATAGGTGAGAAATAGCCAGCCTTCCAAATCATTTGATTGGCTAAACAACTTAAGTGTCTGAAAATGAGAAGAAATTATGGATGTTTCTTTCTTTAGTTCTTTTTCTTTTTCTTTTTTAATTCATACCAGAGAATAATGAACATGTGGTTAAGAATTTTAAGTAGCAGCTTCAGTCAGGCAGGGTGGTTTATAGAGATTAACTTATTCCTTTGGAGTGTTCAGCAAGAAGGCTCTCTCAAGCCAAGCAATTTTATAATCAAGTGATAATTGTTTTTGTTGTTTTTGTTTTGTTTTGTTTTTAGATTTCTGTTTTTTTTTTCTTGTGTAGCCTAGAGAAAGATAAACAACTTTTGGAATCAATAAGGAATCAATAAGCATAAGGCCATAGGCTAAATGATTTACCGATTCTCTATTTATCTCAAATTTTCCCCTCTACCAGGAAAGATTGTGTTTACTTCACAGAAGACTGAGAATATACCTGGTTTAGTTTCACAGTTGTTATTACTGTCTTTATCTTTTAATGATTGAGCAACAGAATCTAGAGAATGAGATCATGGAAGTGTGCTAATGACAGGGCTTATTCACTATGCTGGGTCAAAGTGGGTGAAGCCTGGCTGGGCACCAGACTATTGGTTGTACTAGGGTTAGGTGGCAACTGCATGTATGGAGTCCTTGTCCACTTCCATGATCACTGCACACCTGTTAGGATCTGCTAAACTTCTGCTTTGTTGTCTCCCACTCCCTATGCAATCTGCACTCAAAATGATCTTTTCTAACCCAAACCTGTTGGTTCTCTATAACAAGAAGTCTTTAGGACCATCCTTGCTCTCTAAGGATCATCTAAATCCACATATATACCTTAGGAATTCTGCAGCAGCATTCCCAACTGTGTACACCTGGACTCAGAGTCTGTTCCTCTCTGCTTTTCTCTCTAAAATCCCGCCATACTTCTTTGAGTTCCTTGGACATGCCATTATTTAACCCCTTGTGTTCATCCTAGTTGTTGATCCTGCTGAAATAATCTCCATTTTTCCCTTGGGCAAGCCCTAATCATCTAAGTTCTATCAGCCCATACCTTTTAAATTAAGTAATTGCCACTTCCTGCTGCTTCACAGAGCACACTCTCAACCCTGTGAGAAGTCTTGAGCCACTTGAAATAAAAGACCATGCTTATACGAACAGGTATTAAATGACTAATAATAGTTCAATGTCTAGCCCTTATAGTAAATATTTGTGCAGTTAATGAAGGAACATCATAAGTTACCTTGGACCACTGAGAAGGAAAAAGGGCTCTGAGAAAATATTGCATAGTAGAATGTTGCTGTGAAACCTTAAATGATCCTGTCTAAAAAGCATCTTACTTGCCTTTGATTGAGCTCACATAAAACAATAGGGATGGTTTAAAGAAAGTGCAATATATATAAAAATTACTATTAAAAACCTGATATATTGAGAGTTGGTTATCTGTTTAGCAGACTGTTATTCCTCTCAACAAACCTGCCAATTTTAATTTTATTTTACTATTGAATTAATTCGTATTCAACCTTGAAAGAACATAGCTATTCTATAAAACATAGGATGTCTGGATTAGAAATATGCACTTTTTGGTGAGTCATTATCTCTTTCAAATGAGTAGCATGTTGGTTAACATGTACAGAAATTTTTTAAAAAGCTTAGGGGGCTGTCTAATCTAGATAGATATTCTTGACCTCTCCCAATTCCAAATTGAGTTAAAAGCACCTACGACCAAAATCAAATTGACTTATTGTTATTTAATATCCTCTCAGGAACATTTCCAGTTTTTCTTCTTTGGCATATAGGTTGATAGGTAACTTTGGGTTTACTAAAACACCTTTATAAGTTAACATGTTGCCAAATATTTGGATGTGAATAAAATCTCTAGATAAGTAACTCAAATTTTTCTCTTTCATTTGGAGTTTTGAATGCTTTTAGACAAATCTAAAAGCACATGGGTTCCTATTTAGAGGTCCTCTGCCTCTCCCTTGAGTCTTTGGATATTGATCCTGGCCAGGGACTCCCATCCTGGCCCAGTGCTTAAATAGGGTGCTGAGCAGCTTTGAAAGAATTTCTTGATCTTTATTAAGGGTATAGATCCCCATGATGCATTTATTTCCCCCTCTTCCTTTGTCTGTCCTCCACCCCAACAATTATTAATGAACTCAAAATCAATCTGTCTGGTTGCTTGATGAGATTAGAGGACTTCCACTGGTCTTGCAATAGCTCACAGGAAACCAAATGCAGCAATCAGTTTACTGTGAACTAACTAACTAACTAACTAACTAACTAACTAACTAACTAACAACTAACTAACTCTCTCTCTCTCTCTCTCTCTCTCTCTCTCTCTCTCCTCTCTCTCTCTCTGTTTGTCTCTGTCTCTCTGTCTCTCTCTGAATCTCTGCTATTGACTAAGTAATGGCACCTTGGGGTTTGTTCCTGATAAAGCAGTTTCACAGAATGCAAAATATTGGGTCTCCACACAATCCTAGCTATTTTTCTCTATCCAGGCACCAGACCAGGAATGGCTTAACTCAGTAAGATAACATGTTGGTGCTAAGCAACACTTCCCAAGAATCTTGGTTTTAATCTGAGATAGGGCTTATCTTGAGAAGAGATTGCCTAGAATTTAGGTAGGCCCTAGACTATATTAGGGCTGGGAGGGTTGACAGGTACTCCACAGGCTTTTTGGAAAGATTCAAATAGCTCTATAACACGAATTCGAACCAGAGTTTCTGAGTGTTCCAAAATTTAATTATTTTACATTTTTTTTCCTGTTCTAATCTTAACATACAGACACTGAAAGGTAGCAATGTCTCCATAATGGCCACTGAAAGATAAAAAGCCTGAGGTCAAAAAGAAAGTGCTGGAAATAGGAGCAGCTCACCTTGGTTGACTAGAAAGACTGTTGCCTAAAAAAGCTGAGTTTGGGACAAGACAAACGATTAGGGATTAGGAAATTTTATGCAGTATGGAGAGCAGGTAAACTCATTTTCTTTTCATGGATTAAACAACCAAGAGAGTTTTAGAAGGATGAGGGCTCATCCTGTCACATAAATTGACAAAAACCTATTTTCTTTCCTTCCTTCCTTCCTTCCTTCCTTCCTTCCTTCCTTCCTTCCTTCCTTCCTTCCTTCCTTCCTCCCTCTCCTCCCCTCCCCTCCCCTTCCCTTCCCTTCCCTTTTTTTTCTCTTTCCTTCTTGTATCAGTCCATCCATCCATCCATCCATCCATCCATCCATCCATCCATCCATCCATGCATCCATCCATCCATCCATCCATCCATCCATAGTTTTTTTTTTTTAACTGCAAAACTACAAATAATACCTATTCCTATAGGGCCGCCGCCGCCTCCTCCTCCTCCTCCTCCTCCTCCTCCTCCTCCTCCTCCTCCTCCTCCTCCTCCTCCTCCTCCTCTTATTCTCAGCAGACTTTATTAGCATAGATTTGTTTTTGATGCCAGCTTATTTTTTATATTATATATACATAATTATTTTAATATTTTATTTTTTATTTTCCCCCTCCCCGCTCCTTCCTCCCTTCTGGTAACCACTAGTCCATTGTCCATGTCCATGAGTCTCGGTTTGTTTGTCCTGTTCATTTGTTGCTTTCAGGTTTGTATCCCACATATAAATGATATCATGTGATTTTCAACTTTTTCTTTCTGGCTTATTTCGCTTAGTATGATTATTTCAAGGTCCATCCATGTTGTTGCAAATAGCAGTATTTCATTTCTTTTTATGCCTGAGTAATATTCCATTGTATATGTGCACCACAGCTTCTTTAACCAATTGTCTATTCTAGGACACTTCAGTTGCTTCCATGTCCTGGCCACTGTGAATAATGCTGCTGTGAACATCGATGTGCAAATATCTTTTTGAATATGAGTTTCAAGTCTTTGGGGGTAAATACCCAGTAGAGGGATTGCTGGATCATATGATAGATGAATTCTTAGTTTTTTGAGGAAACTTCTTACCACTTTCCATAGTGGCTGTACCAATTAGCAGTCCCACCAGCAGTGTATGAGGATTTCTATTTCTCTACATCCTCTCCAACATTTATTATTTGTCCTGTTGATTATAGCTATTCTAACAGATTTGAGATGGTATCTCATTGTGATTTTGATTTGCTTTTCCCTAATAGCTAGCAATGTTGACCATCTTTTCATATATTTGTTGGCCATTTGTTTGGCCCCTAGGGAGAAGTGTCTATTCAGGTCCTCTGCCCATTTTTCTATTGGATCGTTTGTTTTGTTGTTGTTATAGAGTCATATGAGTTCTTTGTATATTTTGCTGATGGTTTCTACTAGTGTTCTTGTGGAGTCTTTAGGAATTTCTACATAGAGAATCATGTCATCTGCAAATAGTGATGGTTTGGCTCATTTGTTTCCTATTTGGATGCCTTTTATATTTTTCTCTTATCTGATTGCACTCGCTATTGAATAGTGACGATAGTGGACAGCCTTGTCTTGTTCCTGATCTTAAAGAGAAGGATTTTAGTTTTTCACCATTAAGTATAATGTTGGCTGAGTGTTTGTCATATATGGCCTTTTTTTATGTTAAGGTACTTTCTTTCTATACCAACTTTGCAAATTGTTTTACTCATAAATGGATACTGCCTCTTGTTGAAGGCTTTTTCTGTGTCTATTGATATGATCATATGATTCTTATTTTTTAATTTGTTTATGTGGTGTATCACATTAATCAATTTGTATATGTTGTACCATCTCTGTGTCCCTGGGATGAATCCCACTTGATTGTGGCATACAATATTTTTAATATGTTGCTGTATTCGGTTAGCTAGTATCTTATTTAGGATCTTTGCGTCTGTGTTCATGAGAGACATTGGTCTGTAGTTTTCTTTCTTTGTGTTATCTTTACCAGGTTTAGGTATCAAGGTAGTATTGGCCTCATAAAATGAGTTGAGAAATATTGCCTCCTTTTTGATGTTTTGGAAGATTTTGAGAATAGGTATTAAATCTTTGAATGTTTGGTAGAATTCACTGGTGAATCCATCTGGTCCTGGATTTTTACTTGTTAGTAGGTTTTCTGATGATTGTTTCAATTTTCATACTGTTGATCAGTCTATTTAGATTTTCTAGTTCTTGATTTAGTCTAGAAAGGTTGTATTTTTCTAAGTACTGGTCCATTCCTTCTAGGTTAATAAATTTGACGTTATATAGTTTTTCATTGTATTATTGTATGATCCTTTGTATTTCTCCACGTGGGCATTAATGGAAGTGTGTTCCACTTTTTTTTTTTCCCCCCAGAAAACAGATTTATTATATAATGGTCCCTAGCCTGTTGCAAATAAGGTGTTTTTCTTTTGACTTCCAGTAAGTGGCGTCTAAGTCTCTTGGATCTCTGCTTCATATAAAGTGATAATAATTTCTTTTTTTCCCCCTTATAGATGTTTAATCATGCTCACTACCCTCAATCTCAGTTCTTGTCAGTGTTAGTGACAGTTTTGGTAGCATCTGCTCAGATTCCCCTGAGGTTCTGAGGCATTCTATCTTAGAGGATGTGGGGGTAGGGGCCCCTCTGGTTTAGGAGTTGGAGGCTGCAGCTCAGGTTCAGTTTTGCATCTGCAGCTGGTAAAAATCAACTGTTGTTTCTTTGCCATTCCCGCATTTCTGCCATTTCTGTTTCTCTACCTTTTGCCCCAATGATTGGGCACTGCCACCAGCTACATGGAGCTCACAGTTATCTCAGACAGGGCCATTCAGGGAACTCGCTGTTCCTTCTCCTTTCCTCCTCCTCCTACAAGTTGTTCTGGCTGTGAGAGGCGCTTTTCTGTTTCTGCCAGTCCATCACCTGACCCTGGAATTCTGACCTGTGGCAGCTCTTATGCACAGATCCCATACTCAGACATGCCAGTGTGCAATTTTGGTATTTTTGGTTGAGTTTTAGGTGTTTGCTTACTTTTGTTTGAAGGGCAGAGATCTGGGAACATCTCTCATACTCCCATGTTTAATCCAATCTCCTCGGGTGTTCACTTTCTTAAAGATTAGCAGGAAACTGCTGTATTTAAAAGAAATACATGGATTCTACTATTGGTAAAGTTAGCAAACACTAACATAGAAAGTGGGGATTGGATTTTCTTTTCAGAGTCCTTGTCCCCAGTTAAAAAGTAATAGCAAGTTTTGATTATCTTCTTTAAATAAGAATAACACAGGGATTGCATGAGAAACTTGAATTACTATGCAAAGTTACAAAGTCTTTGGGAAAAGAAAATTAAAAAGGTGCTATACTAGTTAGGATTTATTCTAAACTGCTATTTCAAACAGACCCTCTCAGACTCTTTATCAAAAGTGCTTCTCAGTCAATAGAAAGGTGGATAGAAGAATGGGGCTCACACAGTGTTTCTTTTAAGGTACAAACAGAAAGTGGCAAACCTTAGTCATATGGCCACACAGCCAAATGAGTCTTTGAAATCACTTTCCTATAAGTACCAATGTTCCCAGGTAAAAGACAGGAGTTCTGTTAAAAAAGAAGGGTCAAGTTATATTGATGGACAATTTGCAGGCTCTTTAACAGCTGCACACATAGAAGGAATGCAAAACAACATGGAACTCAAAGTAAGATATTGAACTGCTGCTTGGACTGAGGTAGCAATTGAAATAAAAAAAGAGGAGAAAAAAAGAACTTGAGGTAGGCAAAAGGATTGTCATCCCAAACTTAGACAAAGAGGGTCAAACATAGATGTGCGTATTGTAAGGAAGAATTGGGACAGGAAAGAAATGTGTAATCTACTTTGTAGTTCTTTCAATATGTGTCTAAACTAACTTAAATACGGCTTACCTCTAATCATTTGGAATGCTTAATAGTGGCAATACTGTGACACAGTTCACTTTAATTGTGCTGGATATGAAAATCTGCAATTCCTTAGCCTTTTTATTTTGAAATATCCCTTTTTATTCCTGATGACATCACTTCTTCTGAAGTCTATATTACCTGATGTTAATATAGTCTCTACAGTTTTCTTACTGTTGTTTGTATAACATTACATATAAATATAAATATATATATAAATATATATATATAAATATTAAAAAAATATATGTATATATTTAAAGACCATATCTGTATCTTTATATTTTAAAAAGCCTTCTTGTGGTCAATAAATATTTAATTTTGCTTTTTTATTCAGTCTGAGAATTTCTGCCAATTTGATGCATTTAGACTGTTTACATTTAATGTAACTATTGATATGGTTGGATTTAAGTCTACCATTTTGCTACTTGTTTTCTATTTGTCTTATGTGCTCTTTGTTCTTATTTTGTCATTCACCTTTTAGATTAACTAACAATTCTCTAATATTCTATTTTATAATCAATATTGGCTTATTAGCTATATCTCTCATTTTATTTTTTTTAATTAGAGGTTGCTTTAGAGTTTCTAATATGCACTTTACTTAGCATAGATTGCCTTGAAACAATATTATATCATTTCTTTTGTAATGCAAGATTCTTACTAGAAAATACTTTTATTCTCTCACTCTATTGTGATCATACATTTTAATAATACATTTATTATAAAATTATATAATACAATGCTTTATTTTGCTTTAAACATTCATTTACTTTTGGAAGAAATTCAAACATGAGAAAAAAAGGAAATACTGACATTTTAAAGTGCTCTTCATTTCTTTGTGTAGATTCAGGTTTCCCTCTGCCATCATTTTCTATTTCTCAGATAACTTATTTTGATATTTCTTGTGGAACAGATTTACTGGTGATAAATTCTTTCAGTTTTTGTCTGAAAAGGGTTTTATTTTGTCACTTTTAAAGGATATTTTTTTATGGACTAAGAATACTAAGATGTTAGGGTTTTTTTCCTTTTCAGTTTTTTTAAAGATGTGTTGTATTGATTTAATACTTGCATAATTTTCTTATTTTTATCTATACACAATGTGACTTTTTTCTCTTACAGTTTTTAATATTTTATCTTTATCATTGGCTTTAAGCAAATTGATTATGATGTGGGTTTTTCTGTATATTTACTCTGTGTGGATTTCATTGACCTTATTTAATGTGTTTACAGTTTTCATAAAATTTGGAAAAACTGGAGTCATTATATTGTTCAAATATTGTTATAGCTCATTCTCTTTTTTCTCTCTTTTTCTACTCCTATAATAAGTATGCTCTACTACTTGATATTATCTTTCAGTCATTGAGACTCTCTTTATTTTATTTTCCATATATTTTCCTTTATTGGTTTCTTTTTGGATAGTTTCCATTACTATTATTCACATTTGCTTATCTTTTTATGCATTATTTAAACTATGGTTAATGTCATCTAGTGAAAAAATCCACTTTAAATATTATATTTTTCATTTCTAGGACAAGGATTGACAAACTTTTTCTGTAAACAGCCAAGTGATACATATTTCAGTTTTTGCAGGCTGTAAAGTTTCTTTTCTAAAGATTGATATTCAATAAAGACTTAAGGGAATCTATATGCAGATTTCAAAAGCTAATTTTCCATATAGCTCCCTTCTTTCTGGAATTCTGTTTTACAACTCCCAGTTGCTGCACTCTGAATTAAGGGAGACTCTTCCTGAATGCAAGTTCAGAAATTGTAAAAATATGGGGCAACCATTGAATTCGGCTAATTTGTTTCTCTTCTTTTAGGATGCTACTTTCTCCTGTCTGTTGTATAATATCTAAAATCTCTTGATTTGTACATTTTTTGAGTTTTCTAATCTTTATCATGGTTACATAAGTTCAATATTTGTTACTCCATCATGGCTAGTAGCAGCAGTCTTTTCAGCCCTTCAAAGAGTTGCTGCCACAGAGGATCCCTGTCATACATTTACATGCAGGTTATTCATTATATTAATGTATCCTTCTGTGACAAAATAGCTAAGTGTTTAATCTCTAACCAATAAATGAATAATCAATGAAAGAATACTAGTAGGTTCAGTGATTTCCAGCCTGTTTTATAAAGGGACATGAGTCTAGGTTCAATAATGTATAGCATAATGAGATTGTACAGAAATAGTAGTTATAACCTAATTTTTTTTAATGATGAATTGTTAATATTAACTAGTAGGCTAGGCAAAACATCTTGTTGCACATCACTGACCATTTGTTGTATTACATGGCAGGAATATTGTTGAACAAAATAATTTTTACTGAAAACTAAAAAAGTATAGTTGATATAAATTCAATATTCTACTCATTTCTTTTCTCATTTATACCAATTTAAAACCATTTATAGAGTAAATTTAGAGGTCCTACAGCTATGAGGGACACAGGGTGCTCTTGGATGAAGGTATAGTGTGTATATGTGGAGATGCTAATTAAAGCCTGGTAATTGAAGCTTGAAACATGACTACAGGGATTCCTCCATTGACAAAGATATTGAGCAACCATTTAAGTTGTAGATGAAAAAAATATATACCAGCTTAACTTTATCTTTTAGTTTCTTAAGGTTGAAAAGGAGATAGAACTGATAATTGTCAGGATGTGAAGTTAATATTCATGGTTTAGGTGGTGAAGAAAAGATCAAAACATTGGAGGCATTTTAGAAGGTCTCCTTTTGGACAAGTAATCAGGATACTTGTTAGATTATCATTAAAGGGAGTCTAACACTGGGTACTCAGTCATTGGGGCTTTACTTTAAGGCTTATTTTAGAAGTTTTACAGATGGGTACTGTATTCACAGTCACCAATACATCCACTCTTTTGTTAAAATGCCAGTGTTATCAAACAGAGAAGCCAAATAACAGCAGAGTATAAAACCTAGATACTTGATTTCTAAGTTTTCTTGGGGATAATTGAGTAACCTATGTAATTAGTAGCTAATATTACACAAATTAGATTTAAAAAGATTAATTGTTATTGTTATTATTATTATTAGGCATATTTTGGACTATATAGAGATTGGGTAACCTTGGACATTGAAGATGTAAATACTTGGGAGTTGAATAAGGCTTCATTTAAATGTAATCTTAAAGGGAGAATCTGGGCTGGCACATATATTCTCCTATACTTTCCCACTTAACCAGAGAGAAGGCTCTCTGTGCTTTAAAAGATGCCACTATTGGAGACCATATTGGCAACCATTAGCTGAGGCCAGAGGAAAATCATCTTAATTAGTTTAGGTCAGGCAGCAGCTATAGGGAGACAGCCTTAATTCATAGCAGGTATTGGAAGAATCTCACAATGATGAATTGTCATCACTATTCCTAGAATATAGAAGTCTAACAAGAATCTGTAGAGTTAAAATTCATTTGTTCAACTTTAAAGAGTAACTTTATCTAGTTGTGCATTACAAGGAAGCTTGTTCTTTATTTAAAACTTTTTTCTTATCCTGGAAAAAATATGTGCTCCTGTTTTAAATTCATCTGAGCTCAAATTTTAGAGAAAAAAATAGTCTTATGCTGTGTTTTCTTTGTCATTAGAATGAAGAATTCGACAGTGTGTAGGCTGTGGGCTTTCAGTCCTGGTGGTAGAACTGATTCTGAAAAGGCTTTGCATTATAGTAATATATTGCATGAGTAACACTGTCTTCTTGTCTTCATGGGGCTCAAGATTTTGTGATAGAGAAATATCTTAAAGAGGAATCACACACACAACTATATGAGCATAGTTTTGATAGTTTTCGTGAGGTAAAACACACACACACACACACACACACACACACACACACACACACACACGCACACATACACCTAAAGTGATCAGAACTAATGTTAGGGTTTTACCTTAAGTCTGAAATTGAAGTCTGAGAAATAAAAGGTAAGAAGCTAGGAGAAAAGAAACAAGGGTGTGAATGGATGTGCAGATTCTGAAGAAATTGAAAAGGCCAATATGAAGAGGACAAAGTGAGAGAGAGGGAGATTACATTGTAGTGAGGTTCTAATTAGGACCTCAATCATGCTGGACCATAAAACTAAAGACTTGGAACTTTATTCTATGATCAATGGAAAACCATTGAATTATTTTTATGACATAATCAGATTTTCTTTTTCAAAGGAGAATGGTCTGGAAAGAGAGAGCAATGGATATAGAAAGATGCTGCAGAAGGGTGAAGGTAATTTTGAAAATTTGCAGATGGTTTCTGCCATTCTCTAGTTTTTTTGCATGTTCCAACAAATTAAACACCTAGGGGACAGAAGTCTATTTATTAGGTAAGTGGACAAAGAGAAAAAGAGAAAATGGTGCAAATTACCTGCTCACCCACTGTCACTATGCCAAATATCTGACAGATTCCCTTCAGGAAGGACATGGTTTATGGTGCTCACAGAGTTCATGATTCATCTCAGCACAGCCCCACCTTTCTCATCCTGGAAAGATCCAGGGAAGTACATGTGTATGTCAAGTTATCATCTTAATGAAATTGGTTATTGTACCAACCTCAGCAGTCCTGGTTTGTCTCCAGATCTTTTACAATTCCTCTCCCATTTCTGCCTCTTCAAACAAACTAGTTTTTTACTACATCTCCAACATGAGTTATCTTAGAAACAGGGTACTTGTTTTTCAGGACTTACTTTTCTTATATACAGGAAAGGGAGGGATCAGAGCATGCTAGGGTCTAACTATCATTGGCTCAACACATTTCTCTAACTTAGGGGAGATGAGTATAGTAAATTAACACAACCAAAAAAAAAACCCCCCACAAACCCTTGAATAACAAAACAACAACAACAACAACAACAAACAACAACAACAACAACACCTCCATTCTTCTATCAGAGCATATTAGTGAGTAATAAATTCTTTTTGTTTTGCATTGTTTAGAACCAAGCATGTTGAATATTTGTACTTCAATACTGATACAGCCTTTTTCTGTGGTTGTATTTTGCTTTGCTTATTTTGTTTTATTTGTTTCAGTGGTGGAGTTAAAACAGAAAATTAGTAAAAGAAAATTTCTATGTAGAAGCTAAAGTGTGCTTTATGATTTTTTTCCACATCATCCAGTGCTAGATAAGTACAAAAACACTCTTATAGCACTAGAGTAAACAATATTTTAAAAATATCCTCTACAGAAACCTTGCTTATGATAGGATCAGTTGAGATTAATAAAATTATCCCTGCTGTACTCAGGCTTAGTTTCCATTTCTCTTCTCAGAATATCTTCAGAAGAATTTAAAGTAGTGCCTGTTAGATGTGGTTTGTGGATTGAGGCCAAGCAATGAAACATTTGTCACTGGTCTTGAGGCATATAAATAAGCTATAAATAAGCATTTAGAAAATTTCATAAAATTTTCTGAAATCATTT
Organism: Cynopterus sphinx; assembly: GCA_030015415.1. Classification (NCBI taxonomy): domain Eukaryota; kingdom Metazoa; phylum Chordata; class Mammalia; order Chiroptera; family Pteropodidae; genus Cynopterus; species Cynopterus sphinx. The sequence goes on along the minus strand of CM057390.1, from coordinate 32,455,494 downwards.
GTTCTGTTGAATCTAATAATAAAGGATTGGGCAAATGTTTTATATACCCTAATTTTTTATTTTCCTGGTATTTTATTTCTGTCATATTTTATAAAAGCATTTAATCAATAATAGGTTGGGGAAAAAATCCAAGCCTGGCCCTTTCTGTAATATTTTGATTTTTTTTGTAACTTTTGGATCTATAATAGATCTATAATTATTTAAAATAAAAAGCAAAAGAAAAAAGAAACATGTAAAAAAAAAAGTTGGTTCTTTGCTACAGATAGTTAGAGAAGCAATAGTCCTTAAAACACTAGCTTAGAACTGCATTAGTTATACATGGGAAAGGTGACAAAAAAAAATTGAAAGTTCATGATCAGTAGTTACGGCTATACTCATCAGAATATAATCCAGTGCTATGTTTTTTTAAAACATTCATTATCTGTTACTATAATAATGCTGTGTAAGAAAACTAAACACACACACATGGAGCCCAGTGGCATAAAGTGAATACATTTTTTAGCTTTAGCCCATTGGCAGCTCTTCTGGAGTACACTCACCCATGTGTCTTCAGTCAGCTGGTGGTCACTGGGGAATGTCTTATTTAGAATGGCTTTGCATGGGACTACCTGGCTCTGGTCTACGTGGCCTCTCTGTCTCCAGACTAGCGTGGTCTTGTTCTCAGGACAGATACAGGCCTCTATGAGAGAACACAGGAGGGAGGCTGTAAGACCCTTCCAGGCCCAGGCTCAAAAATGGCACACTGTTGTTTTCATTGTATGCTATGGGCAAGTCAGAGGCCAGAATGAATTTTAGGGATGGTGAAATGGACTCCATTTGATAGGATCTTAGATTAAAAAATGAAAAGGATTGGGGCCATTTTACAATTAACTTATCAGGTCTAGCTAATTGTGGGGGCTTTTGCATTTTCCAGGATATCAGGGTGATCTCAGATTTTGGATTCTAGTGTCTGACTTCCTGGCCCTAAGGCCATTGATGAAATACTTTTCCTCTCCCTCAAGTGACCAAAATAGACACCATTGATTGATTATTATAGATTATAGTATGCTGATGAACTTCGAAGTGACTTCAGAATCTTTTGGAATTGGATTTACAAATTGAAATCTATCACTCAATCCTGCAATTATGAACAGTCAGGAATAGCTCAGGATCCGCAGACCCTCAGAAGGCAATGTGTGTGCACTACCTGGTTTGTGATATGTGACTCAGATCTTAATTTTAACTCCCCATTGGTCATTGTAGCCCAATTACAGGAAAAAACTGAAGATTGGAACAGCAAGGCATTTGCCAAGGAAAGCATATTGTTCTCCCTTATAGGGCAGGTGGCATTAGGCTGCATGTGGGGTCCTTGGAGCTTCTCTGGGTTAAGATACAGAGCGTGAAGAGTTAAAGAAGTACAAATTAGTAATTGATCAATGATGATAGGGATGGGGGGCACGACATAGGGAATGCAGTTAGCATTAATATAATGGCTAGGTGGAGAGCTGGAGGAGAGAAAGAGCAATTAGAGAGATGGTTTTATAAACTATAAACGTCTAACCAATGTACTGTACACTTGAAACTAATGATAAAATAAACTTAAAGAAAAAAGATACAGTGTCATTGTGTTAGTTATGCAATTATCAAGGATGCTAAATGTGGTTATAATACTAAGAATTCTCAGGAATGGCACAAACCAAACATGAACACATTAGGTAACATCTTTAGTCTGACTGTAGGGCATGAATAAAATTGGTTTGGTATACTTGCCTATAGTCCTAGAAGATAGAAGGAGAGAGTAGAGAGGACTGAGAGATTCCAGAAAAGATGAAGATTTCCCTGAAGCAGGAACAATGTCTTTACTTAGTGGGCCATAGAAGTAGCCCTGCAGATTCAGAAGCTGTGGCCGAACTGAGTGCTGATGAGCCATGGAGATTTCCTGGATGCACAGACAGAATTTTTAACAAGGTGAAAGGTCTCTCTAGTTTGGCATTAGCTGAAGTTTGTGTCTATAAGGGTGACAAAGCTTCTATAGAACAGTTATGGAGCCCTGGGGTCTTAAAGAAGGCAGAACCTATTCATCGGCTTTTCTTCAATGGTATCTCCCTACTAAAATACACTCTTAGCTAAGAACTACACACAATCATGGTAAACATTTATACCAGTTCTGTAAATGTTGTAGCCCCATTTTACATGAAACTGGGAATGATTAAGCAATTTGCCTGTTTCCATGAGGAATTGGATATAGAATCAATATCCAACTCAGATACGTGACATTAAAACTTATATATTTAACCACTATACTCTATAATTTCTTAAAGTTTTGAAAGCTTTGATAAAGGCAGGGGTCAATCTGATATATTCCAGGGATAAGGATATGCTTCAATGGTGGAATGTCAACTTTGGATACCAAGGAAGACTGAAGCAGCTAGAGCTAGATTACAGGTATATCATGAATCTGTACCACTTACCTGTAGAGTTCCTCAGACTCAATAGACCCCCTAGTGACCTTTCCGCGTACTTTGATGGGCCAAGTAGAACTTGGCCCTCTGAAAGGCAACTTCTAATAGTAGACAGACTAGGAAGGCTATCAAGCTTTCAGAGCTCAGATGCATGATAGACCTCAGAGGTAAAATTTGGACATGTACAGGCTCCTTGGAACTTCAGAGAGGTAAAGAGTTTCTCATCACATAAGTCTAGTAAGAGGGAGTTGGTGTGTACTAAATTAGGGAGGAAAGAAAAAAAGGACTGGAGTGAGGTAAACAGGTGGTAGAATTCTACTTGCACAGTCAGTCTGAGCACTAGGTGTAAGCAGGCACTTCCATGGAATGGGAATGAAATGGCAGGGCTCAGTTCTTGGGAAACAAGTGAGGCCATCAATGATAAGGCAGAGAACATCAGCACAGCAGAGACCAAAGCACAAGTGGGATTAGATTATAAGATTTACTCGTTTCTCAGCCCCTACATTCTCAGTTACCAGTTATCTCAGTTACCAAGACAGACCATCAGAGGGGATGGCCTGAGAACAAGTAAACTTGAGAATGCCACCTGAGGACTCTTCAGTTGCCCTCTGTGGAGGATTAAATTAGTTCTTCTGCCACTTCCCACCTCAGACATGAATGCACGGACTTAGAGTGATGAAATGTTACTGGTAGCAGAAGGCTTTGGGTAGGGAGACAAGAAATCAAGATGATTTTTATAGTTGGCAAACAGCAATTTTATCAGCCTTGAGTGTCTTTCTTGTGTCTGTGTGCTTATTCATTTCATAGCCTGCTTTCATACAGATCCAAGATTTCAGAAACGGAGCTTGTTGGACCCTATTTAAATTGTTATCTTTCATATTATATTTTGAATCACTAAATTGTCACAATCTCTTATTGGGATGGTCCAGAAGAACATGGAATTGGCTGGAATTACAAGAGAGATTTTAGTTAGACACATCAGAGAACTTCCTGGTCTAGGCACTGGCAGGAGAGAATGAAGTTATTTCTGTCCCTGTCATACTTGCTCTTTTCCTCTGCCCTTTCCCCTCCTCTTTGAAACATTTTTATTTCTCTTTCCTTCTGAATTTCACTCAATGCTTTTAGACAAAGTAAAAGAGAGCTTCATTACTATGAGCTTGTTCGTGACTGGCAGAAATTAAAATAAAGATGCTGTAATCCCCTGCCATGTATTGGGAAGTATTGGGAAGTATTGGGAAGACAACCTTATGTTAAATTTATGTGTTTTCATTTTTTTGAGTATGACTATATTTCTGTACATTTCATTTCATCCTTTAAACATTTATGTTTCTGTGCTATGATTAATTAAGAGTTGTAAAATGAAGCATTTGCAAAGTAAAAAAAACAAAAACAAAAACACTTCTCTGGAGTCTTTGTACTTCACATTTCTTTTCTTTCTTTCTTTATTCTTTCTTTCTTTCTTTCTTTCTTTCTTTCTTTCTTTCTTTCTTTCTTTCTTTCTTTCTTTCTTTCTCTCTCTCTCTCTCTCTCTCTCTCTCTCTCTCTCTCTCTCTCTCTCTTTCATTCTTGCCAGTCATTATTTCTCTTTCCTCTTTCCTTCTATTGGTCACTTCTCTTTATTAATCTGTTTTGTTCCTTGGGCCAGTCCTTTAATTTACATTCCATTAAAGGATTTGCACATGTAGAATACTTTCCAGACAACAGGGGTTTGTTCTAACTAGAATATCAGCTTCCTTCTCTTCTCTCCTTTCCCCTCCGCCTTCTCCTCTCACTCCCACTTCTTCCTCTCTTCTTCTGTTTCCTTCTTTTATATTTTTTCTCATCCCTCTCATCTCTCATTTCCCAATCTCATTCATCCTATAGTAACAATTTTATTAAGAAAATGGCAGTAATTAGGACAGTCAGTCTATAACGTCACAGGGCTAAGGAAATTCAGTGGAAGCAGTGAGTGGATATCTCTTGGGGCTATGTGCCTGTCCAGTCAGACAGGAAGATGAGTTCTGGAAACAAGAATAATATTCTGGGATTATCACCTCTAACTTCCAGGAAAGTATCTTAATGAAGTAACTAGAAGTACAAGTAAAATTTGCTCACAAAGTTAATTTGTTAAAGCCTTCCAATACTCAATTTTAAAACAGTCAGAGGGAAGACTTTTAGACTGCTGTTTTAGACATGCCTCAATACATGGTTTAATCAATTTACTAATAGCTTTTAGAGAGGGGCTTAAAGGTTCTACTGGACAAACAATCATTTATCTAAGTCAGTGGTTCCCAAATTTTGAAGAACATAAAGCTCACTTGGTGTCTCATTAAAATGGAGATTCTTAGACCTTCTCTTCAAAGACTCTGGTTCAGTCTAGAAAGGGGTCCAAGAAGCAGGTTCTCAAGTGATTCTAAACACTGCTTAAATGAAGAGACTGTCATTATTCTTAAGATGAGGGTGAGGAAAAAAACTGCAACTACTCCTTGATATTACATAAGTGTTTCAGTCCTCGCTGTATGTAAAGTTCAGTGTGGGGCGCTAAGTGGGAGACAAGGGAGTAGAAGCCCAGATCCATTTCAGCTGTTCTTCATCTGTCGCTAATTGCTCCTACGTTTTCAACCTAGGGTAATTTCTCCATGTCACGATAAAGTTGGATACCAAATTCTTTTACATTTGCTTCCCTAGATCTTCTATACTGAGTGTTTAACTATGGTATAAACACACAATCAAGTCAGATAAATAAGATAATGAATATTTTAGTAGTTGTAGTAGTAATAGCTGAATGAAAATCCATGTCTATATTCAACCAAGAATATCCTATAGTCGATATGAAAATTATGCTAAGCACATTTCATAGCATGACCTTTCTTCTAACGTGTTTTGAAAGTAGGAAAGCCATCATGCCTCACTCTTACCTTTGATCTGAATGGTGTTTGTATGCTTGCCATACTGCTTCTGACCATAGCTGAGATCTCAAGGCTGCATCCCAGAGTGGGGTGTAAACCTTAATGTCCCAGCAAAACTTCCATTATGAGAGTTGCCTTCTTATTCTTTAAATCTCCTCAGTAATCATTCTGATTACATAAGTTTTGCTTCTTGCCTTCCTCTCTTAAATACAGTCTAGGAATCAGGGATTAGTGAAACCATCTTTGCTGCATGTCTCAGGGTGAGGTATCTTCATTTCTGCTTCACCTTCAAACTGTGAAAATACAGCTTAGAGAAATGCCAAGGTCAGTGAGATGCTTTGAAAGACTTGCATGTGCCTGAGGGGCAAAAAGCTGAAAAACACAAACTCTTAATTGCTCTGGTTCTCTGTAGTGTGCAGCTGTCATGGGGTGTACTGAGGTTGGAGCTGTGAGTGGGCATGCATGTATGCATGTGTGTGTGTGCATAATCTGAGGTGCACATATAGTAGACCTCCACTTTAAGAAGAGTGCTTTCTGAAAGGGTTTCTTCAAATTGGCTATTTAAAATTATGTAAAAGAGGAATCAAAAAATTTTCTATGTAATGATCAGTTATAAAATTTTATATATTTTAAATTGGTTTGCCATCAATATTCTATTTGGTATAACCAGTTTTGTCTTAATTATTTTTGTGAAAAATCACAGATCATTCCCATTTCTGTTCTGATGAAAGCTATGGATAGGATACATGAACTTGACAAAAGATTTTGTTTAAGTTTCAAAGTGTTATGAACCCTGACAAGTCTATTTATATACTTCATGTTAAGAAATGCTATTAGGATGGGTAAAAAAAAATTTATATTTCCTGAATGTAAGGCAGGGAAAAGACCCAGAAATATATCTACAGAAAAGTGAGTAACCCAATGTGGACTACAGAGTTGATTTGGAGTGCCTTAAACTGAAAGTTACCCAGAAATTTGGAGTTGTTTTGCATGATATTTTAATAGTTTTCATTTTGGTCTTATTGTGTATAAGTTAAAAGTCACAGTTATTAAGGATAAATGCATGTGTAATATTTAATCTTTCATATCCATTCAAATATATATATTATATGCTTATATTTTTGAATGCCTAATAGTTATATTTTTTTCACAATCATGTTATGGTGTGTTTATATTTATCTCCACAAAGACTCAGAAAGGTTAACTTACTGGCCCAAGGTTACACAGACAATGACAGAAGCACTGGTCTTGATTTCAGATCTCTCTGAGAGCAAAGCCAGTGTTCTCTACCTTCTGGCCTCTGCCCTATTGCTTCATCCACCCTTCTGCTTGGTGCTGCTCAGAAATCACAGAGATGAACACAAAATGTAGGTGCCACAGAGAGTCATCACTTGATCCTCATGACTACCATCCTGACTGGAAGAACCAAGCTAAATTATTATCCCATTGTATAAATAAAGGAACAGCTGCTTAGAGAAATAAAGTGAAATTATCTAGTTAATGTCAAACAGGGCTAAAATCCAGGCCATCTTGTGCCTACCCTTGTGTATGTCCCACTGCTACTATTAATTTACATTCCTATTGTGCATTTTTGTTTATCTATACCCACCTTTGATCACATCCTGCTCCCTCTGTGTGAGCAGCATTCTTCAACAATAGAACAACAAACCATGCTTCCTCTGCAAAGCTGAGAGCTGCAGATCTCCCTGGAGTCTCATAGGACTGGCCTTGGCCTCCCTGACTTAGGTGATGTTGAAGGAGGTGACACTCTCCTTTTATCACAAAACAAAAAACTCTTCAGGAAAAGATAAATTAAATCCAGACCAGAAAATAATAATAATAATAATAATAATAATAATAATAATAATAATAATAATAATAAAATAAAAAACCCCAGCAATCCTTTCCTCCAAGTTAATTAATTTGAGCACTATTTTCAGGAAAAGCATTTCTCAAATCCCTATCGCTGAAGGCAATTTTCTTGCCACAATCACTCAGTGTTCCTGACAGAAAGGAGCATAATCACTCCTTGACAGAAGGTGACTGGCAGAAAGAAGGCTGAGGTGAAAGCAGATTTCTACACCTACTGAAGGGATTCAAATGCCTCAAAAGACGACCTCCTCTGCAATCCCAGGGAAGCTCCAGTGCCTGATAAACACGCCCCTCTCTACAGTGAATACTGACTACTGTGGGGTGCATGGTATGGGGCTTTGTGTGTAAGTGTGTGTATATGTGACACAAGTACGCATATGGTTTGGTGTGTGCCCACATAAGTATGTACATAATTGTGTGCACATATGTGCATGCATATGTATGTGAATACATATGGAATATGCACATGTGTGGTTGTGTATGTATGTACATTGCATATATGTGTTTATGTATTAGTATGTGTGCACATGTGTGTGGGGGTGTGTGCGGTGGTGGATAAAGGGAGTAAGTAGCAGGATCTTTGCATCCATAGGCATCCTGGGTTCATGATTACTGACCTCCAATAGGCTGATGTGCCTGTACTATGTGTAGAGACATGTGCAGTAAGGCACTCCACAAGCTCCATTGAGCCACCAGTCTTAGGTTATCTTCATACTTACTTCTGTGTCTCAGCATCATTTCAAGTCCAGGTATCCCTGGGGATGGAATTGACCATTATTGATGAGAAAACTGTGATGGAGCTTTCTTCACTACCGCAAATAGAGGTAAAATATAGGGTCAGTGCCCCTGTTCCCTTAGCCATTAAGCATTATAATAGCTTCCATTAATCAAGCAATCAGGCACTAGGCTAAGCATTCTATGTGTTTGCATATATTATTTCTTATAATCCTTTCAACACCCCTGAGAAGCTGCTGTTTTATTCATTGACTTTTACAGATGAAGAAACTGAGGCAAAATGACTCACTTGTTTCTCACAGCACAGCCAAGTCTTGAGCCTCAGTTAGCTTGATTTTCAAAGCCCTGATCTTAACCTTTTACAGTCATGCAGCCTGTTATCTGGGATCTGGGCATACCTCCAGACATAGTCTCATGCCTAAAGAACCATGGTCCTAAGACAGTGGGAAGAATGGCAGAAGAAGGGGCTTCTTCTTTCCTCCAGAACCCAAGGTTTCTCCATGGACTTCCCTAGCTAGAGGACAGAATCCCCTCCCTCTCTGATGAGTGAAGATGATGCTATTCAGGTATAGTCTTGAGAGAGGTAAAGAGACAGCACCTGAACTTTCTTGTGCACACCCAGGCATGGGGCAAAAAGTGCAGGTTTCAGAGCCCAACAGGTCAGTGACTGTCCCTTTGTTGCCTTGGCTCCTTACCAGCTGTGGGTTCACTTATATCAACTTTGAGCCTGTAATGATTCACAAATAAATCGAGGATAAAATATTTCACTTTCAGGGTTTGTGAGCATTAAATGAGAGAATACATCTGAATGGCTTAAAACAGTGCCAGGCTTAAAGAGTTGCTCAGGAAACAGTAACTGTTTTATTAATTATTTTCTATTTCAAGAGGTAGGTAGCATACCTGCATTTCAGGCTGCACATTTGCACTCATAAGCATGAGAGGATTGAAGAAGGCATGTCTAGGTCCCATCTGGGTCTGACCCCTGTCAGTCTTGTAATACCAGCATGACACTCATCCTCTCTGAGACCCATGTTTCTCATTTTCAAATGGAGAAGAACTTCAGTCATGGCACAGAGGAGGTGCTCAAGAAATGGTAGATGTTGTTGATATTTCTATTATTATTATTATTATTATTATTATCATCATCATCATCATCATCTTCATTATTATTATTGTATTGCTAATCTGTCAAATCATGCAGGAATTCTCCCAAGCTCCTGTGGAAACTCAGGCTGCAAACAGTACTGTCCTTGCCTGGAGATTAGTGTTTCAGTACAATTCATAGTTCATTAGAGGAGGCTGTGTGCTACTAAATGAGTCCCCTAGGAGTTGAGTTCATTTCTAAAAATTGTTTTAAGTAAATCTGTATAAAGCAAGGACAGAGAACAGTCTTTTCCTCAGGCCTCTTTTGTGCTCACTGTGGACCAATCACACTTGATATCTGAGAGGACATCTCTCTTCTTTCTTTTCTAAATTACATGGATTGGATGCATGACTCTGGAGTTCTGGTGTATCACCAGAGAAGACTCCCTGCTAGTAAGAATACAGGATGTGCTCACCTTGCACTGGGCATGAAGATGATATCTATGTTCCTCAGCCTCTTTCTGTCAGATCAGATCAGATCAGATTTAAGGATTCACAGGTTTTTAGTGTTTCCTCTCCTATCTCCTAAATTTATCTAAATTTTAGGCCTTTCTCCAGTTTGAACACATTTTTCTTCAATCAATTCATCTACAAATGTGTGTCTAATTCTGTGGCTTTCAATCTGGTTATAGGTTAGAATCACTAGTGGGGGCGTACTTTTGAAATATGCTGGTACCTCAAGGCTGAAGAGTAGAGAAAAGGGGAGATATTGATCAAAGGATACAAACTTTGAGTTATAAGTTCGGAAACCTAATATACAACTTTGTGACTATAGTTAATAACATACTGTAATTTGAAATTTGCTAAGAAAATGTATCTCAAGTGTTTTTATAGCAAACAAAAATGAAAGTATGTGAGATAGATATGTTAATTATCTTGATTGCTGTATCATTTCATAATGTATACTATATCACAACATCACATTGTACATTTTAAATATCTACAATTTTTATTTGTCCAAAACAACAACAACAAGAACAAAAACAACAACAACAACAAACAACAACAACAACAACAAAACTAGCTGGAATGCTATACCTATGAAATAGGAGAGAAAGAGAAGATTTGCAACATCAGCATGTTGGATATTAAGAGTAGGTCTTCCTGCAAGAGAGAATATAACAGGGCTTTAAAACATAGTTGGAGTGCAGAGAATATGAGGGAAGTGAATGGGAGGCAGGGAGAGATTTTAGCAAATTGAGCTTAAACACGGGTTGTTTAAAAGCAAGGTTAGCCAACTACTATGACCAGCAGGACAACTCCTGTCTTCTTTCTGTTTTTGTACAGCACACTGAGAAATTTCTACATTTTTTAATTGTTGAAAAATGATAAAAAAATACTTGTGACACATGAAAGTTATATAAATATCCAAGTTCAGTATTTATTAATAGTTTTATTGCTATACACATACAAAAAAATAATAATACTGGCACCTGAGTCTCATCTCATGTCAATGAAAAAGGGATCTGGATTGGGTGTGGGGAGGAGGGGTCTTACCTGTTACTTTTTAAAAGCTTCCCAGGGAACTATGCAACCTAACTTGAGAATTAATAATCTAGTTTTCACTATATGTTGGTAAGAATTTCAGCCCTGCAAGATTGATGAGAAAATTTAAAATGTGATCATGTCTGTGGAAATTTTTCATAAACTGGAGAACAACTTGAATATATATGCATCTTGATGCCTTTGGTTTTTAAATAGAGAACCTCTGAGTTTGATTCCAGATGTGGGTGCAATCCGTAAGCAGTGAACACAGCTTTTCCTATGCAGTCCTAACATCCCCACTTGCATGCCTTTTTCACTCTCTTCTTTTCTCTCCAGCTCTCCCAGTGAAACCATGTTGACCTGCACCTGCCTCAGGGTGTCTCCTAGGCCTGGCTGACTTCAGAGGTGGTTTCATGTCACATATCCATGTGGCAGGATAGAGTCCTCAAATTCACGTTACTTGTAAACTGATCTGACTTGTCATTGGGTCGGAGATGATAGGTCCCTGACAGGAACTAAGGTGACACTCTGAATCCCATCTTGTCCACTGAGGGTATAGATTCTTGGAAGCAGGCCTCTTGGCCAAGTCTACCAGACCATTAGCATTTGCACAGAGAACTTGTGCCTTGAAGCTGTGTTCATCAAGTTGGACTCCTCCTTTGTCAAATCCATTGCCGCACTGTGTTACCCTCACCCTGATCCCATATGTAAAATCAATCACCACACATTAGGCTATATTTAACACTTTAATGGAGCATTTTTCTGCATCATTGTTTGCATAGAGAGGGGAGGAAGAATTACTATCATGTGATTGGAAATGGATTTTATGTGGGCACAAAGGGAGGAGAGGCTGAGCTAAGGTAAGTGATTTCAGAGGGTCTGATGGAAGCCTGTGGAGTTCCAGGCTTCCAGTTACTGGAGGGCTTAGAGACAAGCATGCTGGGTGAGGCTCTATCAGGAAGTCATGAAACTATTTGTTCAAATCTGCAGAATGATTCTTTTAGTGGTATACCTAAAGGAATACCTGCTTTTGTTTACGGTGACCCGCACATGGCATCTTCCCCATCTCAGCAGGTACAGAAGCATGCTGGAAAGCATGGGCTTCACACAGAACACCTTGGTGTGAATCCCAGTCCAGTCACTTCCTTGCTGCAAGCCTTTGGACAGGGCACCCAACCTCTCTAAACCTCAATTTCTCTATCTGTAAGTAAGGGTAATAACAGCATATACCAAACGGAACTGTCAGGTGAATTAGAAGAGGCAATATGTGTAAAATATTTAGTCTTGTGCCTGGTACTATTTCTCATACTTTAATATCTGAGTCCATTTGGGCTACAATAACAGAATACCACAGACTGGGTGGCTTATAGACAAAAGAAATCATTTCTCATAATCTGGAGGTAAGAAGTCCAGAGGCAAGGGCTGGCAGATTCCGTGTCTGGTGAGGACTCACTTCCTGGTTCATAGACTGTATGTCGTTCCATGGTGGAAGGAGTGAGGGAGATCTCTGAGGTCTCTTCTAAGGGCAACAATCCCATTCACCACCTGATGCCCTCATGACCTAATCATCTCCTTCCAAAGGCCCTGCCTCCAAATATCACCACATGGATGATTAGGTTTCAACACATGAATTTTGGGGTGACAATCTGTAGCACTAAATAAATATTTTAAAATAAGTTTTTTCTCCCTCTTACTTTAATCACAGAGTCCATTGTCCTTCAATCATGCTAAACACCTTCTCAGCAATATTATATTCTAAAATTGGCCTTTTCTCTTTCTCCCCCTCCTGCATGCATGCCAATGAAGGGGCTGGCTTTGCTTATCTCTGAAAACCTTTCTAGCTTCAAACTCCTAAGTGTAGCAGGTGAATTCAAATAAACATATACACATACACACAATGCCCTCCCTTGCTTGCACAAAGACAAAGAAAAAGAATGAAGGTTAATTTTTTTGGCCCCTTCTCATAATGACTCATCCATAACGATTTCTACCGGTTGTATTTTCTTCCGTGACAGAAACAATTTACTGCATTCCTGCAAAACCCATTTTCTCAGCATGATCTAGTTGTGTGGTGGTTTGGGAAGTAATTTACTGATATTTTGCTTCAAAATAGCTTACAAAGACAAAGGGGTTCTGTTGACATCAAGGTGCATTCCTTATGGGCTGGAAAAATAGGATAAAACAATTTAAAAAGTAAAAACATGGTATTACCATCACTTTGAACTTGGGCTGTAAATCACACACCCATAGTTGAGACTGGCCTCTCCGCCCCCTCATTTATACATCTTGCTGAGTATTCTGCAGTGTACTCTTTGTTTGCATGGGCAAATTCACATTATATCTTATTGGAAGCAGGTTTTCCTAGTTGATCATGAGCTCCTTCCTCAGGATGCTGTTTTCCTTCCATTTTTTTGTCTTTCACACCTGTGAAGGGCAGGCAGCAATTGCAAGACCCATGACTGATAACTGAAGACTACAGCAGTGCTTTCACCTATTTATCTGTCCTTGGTCCCAGCTCTTTTTTTTTTTTTTTTTTCCTGTCTGGTTACTCGTCAGCCTGGGAGTGTTGATTCTAATCCCCTCAATCTTTCTCTATCCAAACTGCAGACTAGAGAACTACAAGTTGATCCTCATCAGTCCCCTGAATTTGAGCAGAAATAGTGAGCCTGTCTTCCTCATCCATGAGCTCCATAGAAAAAGAGAATTCTGAGCCTCCTGGATAATCCACTCTAGCTTGAGCTCTCCAAATTATACAGGATTTAGGCTTCATCTTGATCTTAGAGTTGCCGCACATTTGTTATTAGTTTTCCCAAGGTTTTATGCTCCTTTTAAAATTAATAATGATTTTAGGATTTTATAATGGGCATGGTTTATGATCGTCAGCCTAATCTTATAAGCCTAAATCCTAAACCAATATGAATTATGCTCCGGATGGCCTGAGCAGCTATACAGATCTTTGATTGCCTGAGCAGTTGACATGAGTAGGGGGAGAGAGAAACAACCAGTGTTAGCTTCACAGTGCATTCTCACCAACTGAGAAGAGCCTGTGGAAATTTACTTCTAAAGGAGATTACATTTTTGTTAAAAATGTATTTGTTTAAGTTGCATTTTTAAAATTAACAATCCTCTCAGTTTTAAGCAAATATAAAGTTACTGCACTATATTTCTGAGCACTTTCTAATTTGCTCTTTAATCATTTACCTATTCACAAAGTTCTGTTGAAGACCTACTATGTGCTAAGCATTGTGCTAGAGACATCAAAAAAAGATTTAAAAAATAGTCTTTGTTTTGAAGAAGCTTCCATTGTAGTGGGGAATGTCAACATTCTCAAAAATTTAAGTGGCAAGGTCCCTTTCTTTCTATTTTTGTTATTTTGATCTCCCTTACCTGGTTAGTTGAAACTGAAAAGTGATGGGGCTTCCCAAGCAGTGCTGCTGACTTAATGTGAACAGTACTTCCAATCACATTTATTTCTGCTTCCTGACATCTTGACTTTTTCTTTCATTCTGTTTCTGCCAATGTAAGACATATGTTTACTTGTAAACAAAATACCCATAACCTATGACTTATGAAACTATTGTAGAAAAGATAAGCTTCTAAAAAGTACCCTAAAATCCTGCCTGTCCAATTTTTGTCTGCCCTGATTTCTTTTGAGTCCCAGGCATGTGCTAATTTGTACTGCATTATTATAGTGACAATTGAGTTCCAAGGACAGAAAGTCATTTCCCTATTTTTGAAGTCTCCAGAGCTATACAATTGGGTAAAAAGTCCAATGGGTCTCCGAATAAAATATTTAAAGCCATCTTAATTTAAGGAATATTTGTGCCATTTCTATTCCACATTCATGGCCAGCACCAATACCCTTGAGTAACCTGGGAGAGACAGCACCAAGAAGACCGCAAACATGATCACACAGTTATCATTGAGCCAGCCTTGCCTGGGCCACTTGGCCAAATTAAGGGCATTGTCTTACTTGTCCTTTCTCTATAGAGTCTGCTGAACACAGCTAAATGGCCCTGGGACACTGTTGAGAAAGGTGATCTTTCAGGAAGCCAAGGAGAGACACATTGTCTGGTTATAATAGAATCATCTACTTGACAAGGCTCTTTTAATTTATTAGAGGCATGTTTCAGATGGCAGGTGGTTAGAACCAGAAAGAAATGGACAAATAGTGTTTCTTTTTGTTTGTGTAATTGATTTTTGGAACAACTCCCACCTCAATCTCTTTGACCTTTTGGGGTCTCTGCTGAGCTCCACCAATAGGGGAAGACTGAGACCAGTGCATTTTATTTAATTGACCTCACTTCATGGTACTAGGACATCTAGAATTTGTCTTTATAGCTTTCCTTAAATCCCGAGAAGGACTCTTGAAGTGAATCCAAAAAGGCAGCTTTGGCTGTTGAACAAGTGACTCCATTAATTTGGGATGAACTGAACATCAGTAAATCGAGTTTCAAGGGCAGTCTAGGAAACTCATCAGTTTGAAGCAGTCTGCCATGTGTCCAAAGAATCTTTAGTAGCTGGATTTTGGAGTCTTGTTTATGTTGGTTTATGTAATAGCTACAATTCCCCAAGTAGGTTAAGTAATTTCTTCACTTAGAACATCCAAAACTGTATGACATTTGAGATATTTCCTTAACTTTGTCAAGGGCAAAGTCTGCTGTCATTTACTTATAGATAGCAGACTGCTTTCTTCCTCATGGTGAATAGAAGAGCAGAGGTGAGTAGAAATTACCACAGATGTTTTATGATGCTCAAGCCCTTGCATTTGTACTCCCCAAACTGGCTAATAGCTTCTCTCCTGTGTTTCCTTGTTCTGTTTCCTATCATTTTTCCTCCCATTTTCTTTCCAAGTCAAGACTATTATTGCTCTTTATGTGAATCATAGTAATATTTAACATTCATGTAACATTTTCATTTTTAAGACCCTAAATTATTATTAATTAGCTAATCTACATAAGATAATGCTTGTATAGCAGTCCAGCTATTACCCCATTGCATAGATAGAAAAGCGAGGTTCCAGTGGACCCACTCAACCAAAAGCCAGGTATTCCTCCTCTCACATCAGAGCCTCTGGCTTCAAGTAAACTCTTCCTTCACATTTGCCTCCTAGGAATAAAGTTAAGAGAGAAAGATGAAAAGTTGTTTCCTTTACATGCTTTTTAAAATTAAAATCCAACTAGTTCTAATTTTTGACCACTTTCTCAGTAATCTGTCCAAGCTAAAGAAAATTCCAGGCCTGTCCAACAGGGAGTGCCTATGCTGCATTTTTGAGGTTATCTGTGACTTAACAAGCCCATCCTTACTTCTATCACCCATATCATCAAGGAAATTGCAACTACTCCAGGACTCAAGACCAATTTCTATCCAAAACCTATCTTGTGGCCTCTTCTGAGCAGAGTTATTTAAGCTATATTTTATTAGCTTCTATTTTTATGAGCATAATATGTGGGGGAAGAATCGACAACCTTGCTGTAGTCAAGCTATAATATGATTATTGCTTCATCATTTCTACAAGCTTCATCTTTCTCTTTGAGATAGAAGTAAACTGGATTGGTCAGACAAGATTTGTTCCCCTTTTAAAGACACACTGATCATTACCTAACACCAAGAAATCTTTCTCCCAATTGATTATCTCATGATTTGTCTGAAGAGTCTTTCTTATAGGCAAATCAGGTGTTGTAGCTAATCTCTAACTTTCTGACTCCCGATCTTTCTGCCTTTTTGAAAACATATATTATGTTGGCCTGTTTCTAGTTTTTGTAAACCTTATTCAATCCTTTATGAGTTCTCAAAAACAGAATTTGTTGACACTAAAAATCTATCAGTCAATTTTTAATGACAGTGTTTACTTCACTAAGTTATAAGACTCTGGATAGTAGGAGCAATATTTTATTCATTTTTTTTCTTTTATCCCTAATGGCATTGAGACACTGTGCTCTGGAAGATTAACAGGTGCTGAAAGCCTGTGTGAAAAGTATCCAGCTTTCTGGGAGATGCTACAGAAAATATTATCTTGCCCAGCCTTCTAGGAATTTTCAATTTAGGGAGGCAAGCAAGTCTTATATCCATGAATGTTTTAGAAAATAGTAAATGACAATATGATCAAGGGCCAGAACAGGCTATAAGGACCATGCATATAGTGCTCCAGCAAGTGAGATAATTAAGGGTCAGATTTTACAGCCTGGATGCCTGACTGTGTGCTCTAAGGACAGCTGGAGACAGTGGAGGTGGGGTTCCATTTGGACCTTTCAATCAGACATATCTGGATGCAAACCTGAGCCTTCTGCCATTGAATGCATGATTTGGACAATTACTTGACCTGTGTAAGCCTTGGCCTATTCATTGTAATATAAGAACAATATATTTCCAAGAATGTAGATGAAAGAGAGTTTTATCTCTTATGTTAGGAAAGCACCTAGTACATAATAAAAGATCAATAAATATTTGCTGAAACAATTAACCAAACTGAACTTTTATTAGTTTAGATAATACATTTATACTGAAAATTTAACATTGTATTTCACATAATAAGTGCTCAGTGAAATTTTATCATTTTTATTATAATTTTACCTGGGTTTAGGAGTACTGAGGCTTCTGGCCATATAAGTCTTGAGTTCTATTTTTCCTATATCAATGAGGCAGCAAATTTTTAAAACAATATCAAGCGTGTAGAAAGCTGTGCACACATTCTGACTTGTTTCATGTATTTCTACACTGACTTCACCTTGTTAATTTATAATTTCTTGATTCTAATCTTTCTGAATCTTGACTTTGTTTTCCCTAGATTATGTGACTTCCTTGTGTCTCTTCATCTACAGCTTCCATGATGGTTTTAGGGAATTTTCTATGAATGACCAATGTCCAAGGTGAGTCCATGAGATTACAGAATGAAATTCTAATAGCTCATGGATAACTAGCTTATAGTCCCTGGGAAGAAACGTCCTTGGGTCTCTGTGGGATTGAAATGACTCCTTGGCAGATATGAAGCATTTTTCCTTGTACTTGAATTTTCTGAAATTCAAGACAGGATTAATTTACATTAGAAACACCATTATCCTAAAGAAAAAATACAGACTTGGTTTCTAGGCTCTGCCATTTGCTAGCTGTACAACTTTAAAGAAATTAATCTCTTTGATTTTCCATTTTTTCTTTAACAAATTGTGGTTAAAAACACCTACCAAATAGGGTTATGGTCAATGTTAAGAAAAATAGTATAAAGCTCTATAGTCTGCCTGGCATATAAGTTACTTTTATTTTTCTGTTTCTTGTCTCAAGAAACCATGTCCAAACATTTATAAGTTCTCCAAAAAGTGATCCACTGATCCAGAAGTCACTTTTCATACATAAAGAAAATGATGCACAAGGAACCAACTTTTCTAAGTAGCTTGCATGTGGCCTGTACTTTCTGACACTGTGGTGTGCTGGGTGCTGCAAAGAATACCAAAGACTGAGTTTAATTTGACTAAGTCTAGGTGAATACTAACACATGGACTATAGTGAGCAGCAAAGATAACAGTTAATAAGGGTTAAATTAGGTACAAAAATCTAAGTGCTGTGGTAATTCAGAGGAGAGAAAGGTCAAAGAGAGCTGGATGAGTTGGGCAACTTCACTGAAGATGCCCTGGAAGCTTTACTGGCCCTTGAAGAATGACTTTGTGGATGTGCATGGAGGTTGGTGCAGGCGTGAGGGGTGACAGTGTGAGGCTTTTGTTGTCAGCCTATTGTAAAAAATATGAGATTTTTAAAAATTAGACCTACTAAATACCTTAGGTATAAGTATGAGACTGTACACACCACTTGGCAAAACCCACTAGCCAAGGAGAAGTCCATGGTGAAAGCAGACTGAGGTTAAGCAGTGACACCTTTAGTGGTCAAGACCCAAGGGAGACTCGACTCAGTGTCTGTACTTCTAGTACAGAGCACAGGTATGTAGGAAGCACTGCAGTTGGGGTCCTGGCCAGCACGGGGCATTGCAGCAGGGGGCATTGCAGCAGGTGTCCAGGAGTCAGAAGAGTGAAGGGTGCATAGCCAGGGCCAGTACACTTCATAAGTCCAGGGGACACCGTTTAGGAAGAATACACCAGGAAAGCTGCTATCTAACGCCACTACAAGGTGGTGGCCCCAAGTATTGTCCATCCTGTATGATGGTGTCTTCTCCAGTCAACATATACCCTGGGAAGTCTCACATAGTTCACTTGATCAACTGAGATGGGTTTTCAAAAAATAAGTTTACAAGGTTGATTACCAGAGCATTGCATATAGTACAGTGATTTTGTTACTACACCCTCTTATGTCTCATGTGATAACACTACAAAGTGCATTGTTCCTTGATTGTAACTTGGAATTCTTTATTTTGAAGTGGTTTTTTATAAGCACTTGTCCCTCAGAGGCTACTTAGGTGGAGATTGTTTTAAGAGGATGTAGGCATAAAAGTTCCTCCAATTGTCTTCACTAATTTGTTCACTTTTTAATGTACTCCTTCTCTTTCTTTCCTTTTTCTCTTCCTTATTTCTTTCCCCCTCCTCTTTATTCTTCCTTCTTTCTTCTGCTGACAAAGGTGAAACATATAAGATGTCTTTATGGAGCTATGGGTGTGAGCATTACCTTCCATTAAAAAAAAAAAAATTAAAAGAGACAGATGAAGGCACATCTGGAACTTTTTGACCCCTCTATTGTACTCTTCTGTCCCCTTTTGTGTATTTTATTTCTGATAAAGTCTTGTTAAAAAACTGACTTGTTTTTTTTCTCTAAGAATTTTGTATATGCTGTGTTTTGAAGTCTTAGTTTTTTTAAAAAAATATATAAGATATGGTATAAGATATTTTATATCCTTAACCAAGCACACATACACAAATAAAACAAATGTATAAATAAAACAAGGTCATCATTAAACAATATTTAACCTTACTGTGGCACTCTGATGTTTTATATTCAATTTTGTTCTCTTCTATTTCATTTCATCCACTCAATTTCATTGAAAAATAATTCACTGAATCATAATCCAGTAGACTGATTTTATAACTAATTAATGAATCATAATTGATAATTTGAAAAACTCTGTTTTAAATGATTATTAAATTCTGAGTTAGTCTCATCTCCGAGCAGTCTTTTGTTCCTGCCTGATTCCAGAGTATTCTTGATTGGATTATCTCTGAATTCTCAGCCAAAAATAATGACACCAATAACATGTATTGAAGAGTACGTAAACAAGTTTAAAATGGTTTTATGGAAACAGCCATAGGAAATTCATTTAAAACTTGAGATCTCACATTTTATTTAATATTTTTAAAGTTTTATTTTGTTTCTATTCTATTATAATTCCTACCTGAATTTCGATGGAATCTTACCAAGTCCATGAATTTTTTTGCTTCCACTTAAACATATATGTACACTGGCCATTCATAATGGACACCAGCAGTAAGCAGTTCTTAGTGTACTGAGGTTGGCTGGCTCAATATTATACTTGTTCTTAAAAGTAAGTCTTTTATTTAAGTCACAAAAGTGATCTGAATTAGCAAATTAGAATATGCATTCTAAGATTTTCATCACAATTCTAAACACGATTTAACATCAATGAACCTTTTGCCAGCATGACAGTAGCCTTTTCTTCTCCCTACCTCCAGATTGCAGACAGCCTTTGATGGGATGGGCAGTAGGACTGGGGAGGGAACTGCACCATGCTCCTAGTGTTAGGGGTTAAGACTTGCCTGCTGAGGAAAAGGTGCATGCCACATCAAGAGAAGGACACAAGAGGTCACAAGTGGTAGGAATTGTCATGAACCCTTGCTGTTGTTCTCCTTTTGCCCTCTGGCAGGAGCCGTCTTGGAAGGATTTAAGCTGACTCTGGGCCACCTCTCTTTCTCTAGCATGGCCCATGTCTGGTCATAGGAAACTGGGAGTGAAGACTGATCTGGATGCGGTCACCATCTGATTTATCTTTTTCCTGTGAGTCAGGCACAAGTCTGCTCTCCCTCGCATACTGACTACCAGAAACCTAGCTCTCTTGTGAAAAAAAGGAAGCATATTTTCCCCACTCCCCGCCCCCACAACCTCATCACTACCCCTCTATACACACCCCCAACCCTGGACCTGGCTATGAAAGCAAGATGACAGCTCTTTCTAAAAAAACTTATCAAATCCCCTCTTGACCATTTTATGTCTTAAGAGAAGGCAAAGTGCTCAGAGCCGTGCAACGAGTTTCATTAATTTCCTTTGGTAATCCACATTGCTCTGACCACTCACTTTAAAATTTTCTATAAATTTTTATATCCAGTCACTTTATGAAAAATATTTAAAGTGACATGAGATTATAAAGAAAAGGTAGAATTGTTTTTATATCTTAACTCTTTGTATTACTATAAGCCAAGTCAAATCAATTTGTATCACAATTGTTCCCACTTATCTTCAGGGAATACATTCCAAGATCCCCGTGGATGCCTGAAACATGGATAGTACTGAACCCTATATATACTATGATTTTTTCTATACATATATATCTATGATTATTTTAATTTATAAATTAAAAACAGTAAAAGATTAACAAAAATAACAAATAAATAAAATTTAAAAAATTATAAGAAAACACTGCAGTAGAAGTTACAGGAAGGGCTTTGGAGACATTATTAAGTAAAATAAGAGTTACTTGAACACAAGCATTGCAATACAGTAACAGATGATCTGATAACCCGATGGCTACTAAGTGATTGATGGGCAGGAAGCATATACAGCATGGATAAGCTGTACAAAGGGATGATTCACATCCCAGGCAAGACAGAGTGGATGGCATGAGATTTCATCATGTTATTCAGAAAGGTGCATGATTTAAAAATTATGAATTATTTCTTGAATTTTCTATTTAATATTTTTAGATTATAGTTGACCACAGCTAAGCTAAACCACAGGGATATAAAGTGAGGATGGGGGATGAAGGGGACTACAGTATTTAATTATGTCTTGCTTTACAATAAAATTTTTTTCAAAATTCTTGCAAACCTACTTCCTGAATAAGACTTTAATATATAGGATTCACTACTAAAATAACAGCAAAACAAAATCTGTAATCCACCTTTCTCTCTCTTCATAAATGGAATCTTATAGCAAGTATTCCAAGAAAAAGATATGGTATCCTTCTGCTCAGTTACCACAACAATAACTTGGAAAGTCAGGGAAGTTCAATGTAAAACTCCCCACCCCAAATCACCCTCTATACCCTATTTAATCACACCGAACTATGTAGTAAGGGAAGGAAGAGTGAAGTTTAGCCATGAATGTAGGGAATTGAGTCAGAAACATAAAGGGCTCTCCATCGTTCACGGTTCAAGCTGGAGATAGTAGGTTAGGTCTGGAAGATGTGGGGAGACATCCATACTGATGCAAAGAGGGACTGAAAGCTTTTGTGTTCCAAGTGACTGCTGGTGTGATCAGATTGGTAGGCCATTTAAGCCTGTTTCTTGGCTGATGAGTGTCTCGGTTTCCTTGCTTCCTGCTTGCTTCTTCCCTCCCCTGGGTTTTATGTGGAAAGGTAATTATCATTTGGCTTTGATCCAGCCTTCCAGGTGGTGTTATTTTTCTATTTTTACTTCTTTTGGTGGTGATTAATACATTTTTTACTATTAAAAAGCTAATTCCTCAATTATGAGAGTTTGGTGTGGAGATGGAGTTTGCCAGGTGGGGATTATATGAAAATTCTTTGTAGATTGGAAAGGAAAACATATAATAAGTATAACCAGAGAGGGAAAAGTCGCTATTTAAAAAATAAAGGACTTTATCCACCTGTGCATTATAAGGAAGTATAGGTTTTATCTCAGTGAAGATGGCTCTTTTGTTTAGGAAAGCCAATTAATAGGATTTTGGATTAGGCTCCAAAGCCTAGTCTGCAGTGAAGAATTGAGACAAAAGAGAATTCAATTTCTCTGCATAATAAAGTAGAAGCCTTGACCCATGTGATTCCATCTGAGAGAGTACTGCGTCACATATAAAGCAGCACATTCTCAACTGGAGTTCTGTGTCTGCACCCCTTGAGTCTTTCTTTGCCAGAGTCCAAGAACAAAGCCTGTGGTTCTTGAGCACTCAGAGACTCTTGGGAGCCTCTAAATTTTTCTATTCTGAGAGCTCTTTCTTTCATATAAACCACTTCACCCCTCCATCTTGAAACCCTCTTTACTGTTTCCCTTCTTTCCTCCCTCCAGAAGAACTTATTACTAATGAGTTCCCACAAAGCAGCAGTCCCTGGAGGATAGAATCTATTACCAGCATGACTGTGGTCCTGAGAATTCTTTCACATGTCTACTGTCTTTTCTCTCCCAATGAGTAGAAAGGGTAGAAGTTTGGGGAATAACACCCACCTTCTTTACCTCAGATAGGGGAGATGGAAAAGATTATGAACTCTCACATATTGGTAATTTTTGTCTTGTCCTTCAAGTTACTATAAGTTACCTGGGAAGGAAAGAGGTTTAGCCACCCCAGGAACTTAGAGAATAAGACAATGGTAGATACCTTAGAAACAGAGGGTGACACCCAACCATGTGGTTATAGAACAATACCCCAAGACAGGGCTAGAAGGAGAATTTTTGTGCCAGGGGAAGAGTTGAGGCTTTTTAGGAAACAATGGCATCTGATGTTGAATTTGACATTGTATCACTTATAGCCTAAAAGTTCTCTTTCTTATCCTGAAATTGTTGGTAAAAATCTGTTAAATTCACCAACTGGAGGTGGTGGTTCTTTGAGAAATGAGGATGAGGAACTATGTCTAAGGCTGAGATAAAGGACGGCAGAGGGAAGATGTCAGAAGGAGAGAGGAGACAGAACAAGAGAGACGTTGATTTTCTAACAAAAGAAGGGGAGATTTGGAGAGACTGGAAGACTTGGGAATACTTAGGTTATGTGAAAAATAATGATAATGCTTATCCACAAAGTAGATGATTTATCTCCAGATCTAAAAGTTGTCTTTTAGATCCTAAAATTAGAACTTTATGTCAAGCCACTCATTTATTATCCTCATCTCACCCTATTTACCCCAAGGCTGTCCCCTGTCTCATTCACTTTAGTTAGCAACAAAGATAACATCTTCTAATTACCTGAAAAGAAACCAAGAAACTACTTAAATATTTTTTCTTCTCAATAGAAATAGATACATCTCTCTCTCTCTCTCTCTCGCTCTCGCTCTCGCTCTCCCTCCCTCTCTCCCTCACCCCATGTATTCACCCTCACCTCCCTCCCTCTATCCCTCCCTCCTTCTATCTTTCTGCCTTTCTCCCCTTCTTTTGAGGAATTCATTCGATACCCCCAAGGAAGCAATTTTTCACTCACCGATTTTCTATTTTATTTTCTTTATTTATTCTCTTTATTTTTAATTCTTGCCTAGTTGCATCAAAAAAATTACTTCCCCTTATTCTCCCTTCAGTCTCTCTCCTTCCCTTATCCTTTCATACCCCTCCCAGTTTCTCTTGCTCTTTTTCAACTGGTAAGGAAATAAAAAACTGACTAATTATGGGAGATAAATAGAAGTACTGCTAGCTATATACCTGTATCAAATAAAAGACAAGTCATAAGTTTTGAAGTGAAATAAGACAGATTAAATGGCCTATGCCATTAACCTCAACAGCTCTTGAGGTAACTCAAAAGCCTCTTTCAAGAGAACCATACAGTCTCCATTCACCTTCTTATCTTTCTCCAATTAATTTTACTTTCCTCAAAAATGAACTTTCATGTAAAAAAATCATTTTATTGTTCTACTGTTTGGTTTAATTACTGGTATTGCAGTTATTGTTTTGTAGTAACTGCATAATACTGAAAGCACATTATTGGTGAGAGAAACACTTGTCGGCTAGGCTAGAACACTATTTATAACATCGTTTCTATGGGGAAGTTTATTCTAGGTCCCAAGCAACTAACTTACAAATGAACTTTTTGATTATAACTCGAAACAAAGTTTACACATTGGAAATGCTTGCTTATAAATATGTAAGATGGGTTTTTGATGGCTACATTAGTTCATAGTTCATTTATCACAGGTGGTTCTGTTAAGGTTCTCTTATCTGTTCTTAGCAAACACATGACTATTGACCATACTCTGGGCAATTTACTGGCTAAAAGGCAGAAACACTTGCAAAAAGGTAGATGGATTCCTACCATACATGTACAGTCCCAGGACTCTGCTCTGGATGTGAAAGGTGAGTTCCCCAGGAACTTCGTTTATTCATATGGAACAAAATCAGGCGAGGACCTAGAAGTTAATTCTTTTTCTGCCAGACCTTGGGAGCCAATTGTTTTATGGTAGGAAACACAAGTGCTCTTTCAGTGGCTCCTGTGAGTCAGCTTGAGCAAATCACCTTAGCTTTTCAGATCCCTTCACAAGTTTATTTTGGAGAAAAATTCAATAAGCATCTAACACACACATACACACACACACACACACACACACACACACACACACACACACCTTTTTATTTTTTAATCCTTTGTGATTTATTGGTTGTACTAGGGATGGCCAATGGAGGATATTTTCTAAACCTAACAGGAATTACTTTGTGGATTGGAGACTTTAATCTTCCAAGCATTTACCTCCAGTGATGATCATCTGGGGAAAAAGAAGTTGCCAGGGCAATGCTGTGCCAGCCCCTGCGCACAGCCCCAGAATGAGTCCCCTGTGGAGAGCCATTTACACTTAGGAAGAAATGTGATCACCTCATGCTTGCTGTGGTGTTTGGGGCAATTTGAATTGCAATGTGGTGTATCCAATCCACAGGGTAAAGAAAACTGAACCAGTATCATTAAAGCTTGAAGTGTTAAAATAAGTGGCCTGAGTCTGGCTTGTGTGGGGATAAAATATTCATCTGGTAACACCTGAATAAAAGAAGCTCTGCTAAAAATTGGGTGGGCAGGCCTCTTCTCTGCAAACATTCATGTATGTATGTGTGGTATATGTATGTATATAAATATGTGTGTATACACACACACCCATTTTATTCTCTTGTCACACTGCTTTTTCTCTCTCAGGTACATAATTTGTTGGAAAGCAATTCTCTCTTAGTAGAGAAACCAGCTTGTTTTTTTCTGAGAGACAGGAATATTTGCAAATTCCTCTGTCTTCCCAACTACCCCTAAAACATGAGGAGCTGATTTGCCTGGGGCTATTGCAAGAGGGCTGTGTCCACATAGCATTAGCAGTTCCTGATATACCAGCACCTTTGAAGCTGCTGGCAGCACCACCCTTAATAACACTCTTCTCTACAAAGTGCTTGTTGTTAAATATTTATGAGGCCTAGCAAAATGGGCCCCTATCACTGCCTGGGAATATATACAAACCATGCTCCCAGGCATCGTGTAGCATTCCTCTGCACAAGAGGGTGTGCCGAGTCTTTTCACTCACCTCTCCACTGTGCTGCTAAAACTGCAGGGCTCTGAGCTGGTGAATCACGATTTCAGTGGAGAGATGCTGCAGAGGTGTTGGCTGCAGAGTCAAAGCCACAGGGGTGGGGGGTGGGGATGAGGGCTATGACTGTTTCTAAGTAAGAGCTAAGGCAGACTCCCAATATCACAATCTTTTAAATATTAATGGGATCCAAAAATATATTCATAAAAAATGAACAATACAAAAAAAAAACAAACAAACAAAAGAAAAGCAATAGACTGGGGAAAATGTTTGCAGTAAAAATGACAAATTAAAGATTAGCTTCTCTTTTCCTCAGCCTTACTCTGTTCAGGTAGCAAAGGTGTTCAGCAGGTAGATCATAGCCCCTGATTTCCTGCACCCATTCAGACAGGTGATACCGAACCTGAATGAGTTCACATGTCATCTGTGGACCTTGTAATCAGAAGCTCACAGTGCAGTAGAACAGGGGTGGGGCCTGAGAATCCACATTTCTCACAATACATTTCTCACAATCTGCTGCTTGAGAGGCTCCAGCCATGCCATCCAATAGAACTTTCTGTAATGATAGAAACATTTTCCATATCTGTGATGTCCCGTATAGTGGCCACTAGTTACATGAGGCTACTAGCCCTTATAATGTAGCTAGTGTCATGATTTAATTTTATTTAATTTTAATTATTTTAAATATAAACAGCCCTTTGTGATTAGAGGCTGCCTGCTGGAGGACTAACGAAGAAGTCTCTGTCAGTAGGCAACATGATCAGTTTTTATCAGTGGAAGGCAATGTCTGGAACTTGTCTGCCACCTAGTCTAAGATACACTATGAACCCAGAGTGAACACCAAGCTGAGCCACGGCTTTGTTTCCTGGTTTGGGTTCCTGCACTCCCGTGAGTGGTACCTGCTTTGAGATGTCAGCTTCTTGACTAGGCTCTGCCCACTTACTGCTCTTCTACACACTCATGCCCTTGAGGACTGAACTCTGTGCCACATGAGTCCAAATGCAGATGTTCTTGTCAATATCACAACAGCATCATCTTGAGTTTCTCTGTTTGCAGACAACTAACCATAGACCCCATGTATCATGTTAGGTCTCAGGGGCCTAGTGCACTCCTCGTTCCTAGCTGTGCTGTGGGTTGTTGGTGAGGCCTCTGGTGAGCAGTGGCAAGGCAGCTGGGAGTAGAATGTAGAGTGAAAGCTGGGGCTCCAAGTTCAGACAAACAGGGATTCAAACCCCAACTTGCTTCTTTCTACCTCTGTGGTCTTGAGCAATTGCAAATTTTCTGAGTCTCAATTTCCTTAACTTAAAAAAGGAGTTATAATAGTATTAACCTTCAATAATGCTATGAGGATTGGAGATGATATTTATAAAATACGTTCAATAAATAGCATCTGCTAATGATATTATTATTATATTATTACTATAACATAATATATAATAATTCTATGTTTTAGTTCCTGAGTTGGGCCTACTGGCTCTCTCTATAATTATTACTAGTTTATTCTCTTCTTTCAATGAGCCTGTAATTGATAATCCCAAATCTTTGCAAACCTAAATACATGAACAATATGTAAATTTTTAAGAGGAATTTCTAGGTTCTTTTAATTAAGTGCAGACATATGACAGAAAATACAAATATAATCTTGGCATCCTTTTTAGCCCTATTTATCATTAAGTAAAATGAAAAGAAAAAAGCACTACTCAAACATTAAAGAATCTGTTAGAGCAACATAATTCTGTATTGGTGGCACTGTAAATTGGTACAACAATTCTAGAAAGCAACCTGGCAAAGTTTATTCATTCAGTGGACATGTATTCAGTGCCTACCAAATTCCAGATATTTTGTTGATCTCTGGGGATACAGAAATAAATAAGACCAGATTCTCACCCACAAAAGTTTATAAATGTTGGACATTATATAACATACCTCCTCACAAAAATCCATCCTATTTCCTGACTCAGTACACCCCCAAAAATAATTAAATTTTTTTGTAATGATATGTATTGCTGTGCTATCTATAATAGTAAAAGACTAGCTACCACTCCAATATCCAACAATTAAAAAATGTTAAAAATTATAATTTATTAATAGAGTAAAATTTAACACTGAGATTAAATTTACAAATAAAACTATGGAGACATTTAAAACAATGCCAAATAAAAAGAACACAAATAGAATGCACAGAATAATAAGAATCAGATATCAGTAACTTTGATAAATGGTGTTTCATGCTATGAAGGAAGCATAATATTGTGAAAGTCGTTAGAGCTGCTAATGCATACTACCTCCCCAAAATCCTGCATCACAAACTTACTACTTTTTAGATTATGCTTTCAGGGTAGGATGACAACTCCTTGATCCCTTTGAAGTTAAGCAAGGCCATAATATTTGCTTTAGCCAATGAGATGTAAGTAGAAGTGCCACACAGTACTTCTTGGTAAGACTTTGACAGCCAGTTCTCTTAAGATGAACCCTGCACCACATTCCCTTCCCCTGCCTATGCAACCAGCACGCTCAATATAATAGATACTGCATCAGCCTGGATTCTTAAGTGAAGAGGTAAGCAGCAGAGCTCAAGATAGTCTGAAATGTATGTTTAGCATGAGTGAAAAGTAAATTTTGTTATTTTTAGCCCCAAAGATTGTTTCTACCAAGATCTCAATTACTACACACATGTGTATTTTTTTTCTAATCTTTAAATTTTATAGATACTAAATGGCCTTATGGATCTATGTCACAAATCACAAGATACTATGAACTTTATAACCTTGGACCTCACCATCCAGGAGACCTCTTTATACATCCATGGGTTTGAATACCATCTAGTATGTTCTAATTCAGCAGTTCTAAAATTCGTTGATCTCAGGATCCCCTGTATATGCTTCATAATAACTGAGGTTCCCAAAAAACTATTATGTGTTAGTTATCACTATCAATATTTGCCATATTGGAAAGAAAAACTAAAAGATAATGTTTATTAATATGAAATAACAATAAACCTTTTATAAAAATGTATTCATGAAAAAAACAATTTCAAAACAAAAAATTTAGTAAGAAAAGTTTTATTATTATACACTTTGAGTATCTTTTTAATGTCTGATTTAATATATTTCAGCTGGATTCTCATGTCTGCTTTTACATTCATCCTGTTGGAATAGGTTGCTTTGGTTGAAATATAAGAAGAAAATCTGGTCTCACACATATATATTAGGAAAAATGAAAAGTATTCTAATAGACTTTTCAAGTAACTATAAATATTCTTCTTTGTTATTACATCAAAACTTGACAGGTGGTAGTAGTTCCTTAAAGATTAATTGCAATATAGAATCTGAAACTATATTAACACACTTTTCATAGTCTACTATATAAAAATTCATTCATCTATCTTGCTCTGTCAATGGATCTTTTATCATGTGTGATTTTATAACATTAGGCAGTGGCCATTTGGAAAATAATGTTTTTTTGAGTTGCCGAGATCATCCAAAAGTTGACACATTTCTTAATGCAATATCAATAAGTCACATTTATTAATATAACTACTGATCATATCAAAAAGTCTTTGAGTAATAGAAAGTTGTCAAGCTCACGATGGCAGATTATGTGTGTGTGTGTGTGTGTGTGTGCGTGTGTGTGTGTGTATAATTTTAATATTCTGACTTTTGCTCAGAGCACACATTTTATCATTGGCAACCAATTTTCTCAGCTGTTTTCCTTTAAGTGACATGCTTACTTTGCTCATTTTTGAGAAAATGTCTGCCAAATGCCTATGTCTGAATAACTGTGACTTATCTGGAATTTGTTCTTTCAAACAAAAACTGTGTTTTAAGAAAAAAAAGTGGCTAGTTGAGCTCATAACTTAATCACACATATGTTTTTCCTCAAAATAACTATCATCCTGGGTTTTGTGAGATATGTGCTATATGTGTTACATCAGTTATCATACAGAATATTTAAAAAGTCTATATTTAAGAGTTGAGGTTTAACAGCATTAAAAATTTTTACTATTGCTTTAAAGGGAATTCTTAAGTGAACTGGCTTTGTTATTTTTCTGAACATGAGTGTGTGTGAGTGAAGAACAATACAGTGACTACTAAGATAATTTTGTGCTTATGTCCTGCTAAGGTGTCAGTATTTTTACCCACTATTGCTTTTGTACCACCAGTGCTAATGTCAACAGAGTGATAAGCCAAATAGCATTTTTAGTATAAATATAAAAATAACTTTGACCCCCACAGGCTCCTGAAAAGGTGTTGAGCACTCCCAGTGGCCTGCAATCACACTTTGTGCACCAGCGTTCTAGTCTATTGCAGAAATAGTGTGCTGCAATAGAACTAGCACTGGTTTTCTTCCTCATCCTGCCACTGAGTATCTATGTGACCTTGGAGAAAGTGCTTTATCTATTAGGCTTCATTTTTCTTCTCTACAAAATAATAACATTCATCCATTGACTTATTCAGCAGATACTTATTAGTTATTATATGCACTGCTTCTGTGAGGCACTAGCAATATATAGCCATAAAAAAGCAAAGTCGTTGAACTCATTATATTGTTTAGAGGGGACCAAAACAATATATATGCATGTATGTATGTGTGTTCAGATGAAAATAATGTATAAACATTTAGCAAGTAAATGATGAGTGAAACAAGTACAACTATTGTATGTACTAGAAAGGAAGTTAACCAAAGTGCTCTGATGGGAATGACGGGTTGTGGCACAGTGGACCCTGGGAGGTCAAGGAAGTCTCTGTTCCCAGAGTGTGACATTTGAACTGAGACCTAAAAGTGAGAAAGTACTTGGCAGGTACCTTTACAATCTAATTTCCGTGATCTTAACAGCACCCAGCAGAACAGTTCAAAAACATTTTTGAGTTGTAAAAAGGATGGTGAAAGAGGAGTTAGAAAGAGATAAATAATATTAATATTACTTAACATTTGTTGATATTACTTAACATATTACTTGGCAGTGTTTTAAGAAACTTATTTGTATCAACTCATTTAATCCTCATAATATTTGATAAAATAGAATTGTATTATTTCTATGTTGTAAAAGATAAAATTGAGATCCAGAGGTCATACAGGTAGGAAATGAAACAGGAAGAATTAAAAACCAGATAGTCTGATTCAAGATGTATTAGTCTTTACCTGAAGTACTTGGAAGTACTTTACTTTTATAAACATAGAACTCCCCTTAGA
This sequence comes from Cynopterus sphinx, assembly GCA_030015415.1. Classification (NCBI taxonomy): domain Eukaryota; kingdom Metazoa; phylum Chordata; class Mammalia; order Chiroptera; family Pteropodidae; genus Cynopterus; species Cynopterus sphinx. The sequence continues at coordinate 32,424,361 of CM057390.1, read as the reverse complement.
TATGGATGTTTATTATTACTATTATTAATATACATGTATTTAAAAAATATAAGTATCTAAATAATACAAATTGGGCTGATTTTTTAAGTATTGTACAAATTATAGATGTCATTTATAGATCTAAAATTGTAAGAATGATAAGAGGAATAAGCTACATAGAAGAGATTAGGCAAAGAAAAGTATGAGGGATAAACTGTCAGCTTTTGGCCTTGTTTTGAACCTGAGAGAGAAAGGTTAAATGTCTGAGCATATAAACATCTGGCCCTCAACAGCTGGTGATACTCAAGGGGGCCATTCTAAGAGCAAAGCATGGAGAGTTCTGCGAATGCTTCATGTCTGGGGGGTGCAAATATCAGGACTGCTCTTTTTAATCAACTTGCTCCAGCTGCCTCTGAGTTCTAAAGATGCCTCCACCTACCTCTTCCTGAAAATTTTTTCTACTTATTTAAAGAGTCTTCCCTTTGCACTCATGGACATACTCATCTTGCCTAAGGAGAGTTGGTGCTCGAGGTCTGGTTGTCACCGTTGTGAGAGGCAACACTTCTAAGAGCTGATATTTAAATACTGTGCTTGAATTTTTAACTGAGCACCAGCACGGCCTGTGAATGCAAGTTATTACTAATGGTGGCTTCTTGTCTTGCTCTTAAGAGTACAGTAATCAAGGGACACAGGTATGCTTGGTCTTGAATTTTCCTTTCAAGAAACTTCTTTATCTTCTGGATCAGCATGCTTTAAGTTTGTTTCATTTACTCAGGATGGATTTAGGTTTTGTTTGCTTGCCTGTTTTTTTAACCAGCAGACAAGGTTCTGGAGAAACCAAAGTAAAAGACAAGCTGAACAAGAGGGCCTAGGAAATAAATAATTTTTGTAATTTCAGTGGTGATAGATAATGAAGTAGACATGTCATTTTGAAAAAAAAAGTTCAATTAGAATAAGCACTGTGGAGGTTTTTGAGCTGCACCTTGGCTCATTTCAACAAACACCTTACATTTCTTGTCAGCAGAGTCAATAAGGATTCAATAATTCTAATTTGTTATAGAGTCATATCTCTTTTTCAGAAGTATATTGGGCAGAGAAAACCTGATTCTGGATATTTTAATCCTGTTCTGCTTGAATCATCATTGCAGCAGTCATGAAGGGGATTGGAGTTAGTCTCTCAATCAACTAACATTCACAGAGCACCTAGTATATGCAAGCATTATGTTGGGCTCTAGACTTACACAGTGACCTAAGGAGATGCTGTCCTTGTGCCCAAGAAGCTGGCCACTTAGCTGTTGCTATGAGTGACAATTATGTAAATAATTTAGTCTGCTGATATGCAAATATGCTGAAGCCCATGCTACTAAATAGACATAAAAGCTACAATAAAAAAGCTAAAGGCATGTCATTTAAAAAATTATTATCATTATTATTATTGTTATTATTATTATTATTGTTGTTACTGCTGATAGTGGGTAATAATGGTAATAATTAAGCACCAATATGTATATCAGGGTTTGTGTGTATATGTGTGTGTGTGTGTGTGTGTGTGTGCACACACCAAAAGAAAATGAATATAGATTTCTTATGAGACTGTAGAATATAACATTTTTACGTATAAACTGTTTTTTTTCCCTCTATCTCAGAACACTAAGTCTTCATGTACCTATGATCTTTCTTACCAAGTTTTAGGCAACAATTTTCTATAAACACTGTCCTAGGGGAGAGTAGAAAAATACTAAAACAAAGTAGGCCATTATGTTATTACCTACATAATTGAATGTAAAGCAGAAATAACAGTCTTGAAAATAAACACTTTGCATTTGTAAGTGTTGGGTTTTTGAGAAAAGAAAAGTATCAGGGCATAAAATGTATTCTATAATACAATAATTGGACAGCAAAGACATGATGGTGTAAAAGATTGCACACAACCAGAAGAGTTGATTAAAACCCTTTCTAGTTGCAATGGTTTCCAGAGAGATGCAGAAGAGGACATCAAGATAATGCCAAAGTTATGGAAATAGGAGCCCACAAAGTCCCAGAGCTAATGGTGGGCAGGTGGTGGATAGGAGATGGTGGAAGAATCTCCCAGTAAGTTTAATATGAGGAGAACGAGGGCAATTTATACATGTTTTACTGGTGTAGATTCACTGTAAGTAGTAGGGCACATCAGCTATGGATTAGGCCAGGTAAAGGAGGTGTCAGGACAAATGGGTTTGGGAGTAACTTCAAAGAACCCTGGCACCCTGGTAAGGACTTGGGCTCCTAGAGAGGCATTGAAGGATGGGAAAGAGCAGATAGTATTCAAGTGGACTGTGCTTGGAACAAAGACAATGCAGAGTGTTCACTCCTGGCTAACATAAAACGCTTTGGGATAATGGCTATCAGCAGAAAGTCTCATGGTAAAATGACCAGGACCAGAAGAGACAAGTTGCTTCTCATGGTAACTGATAAAGATGGAAGATGAGGATGGACCAGGTAAAAACTCTCCTAACAGTCCAGGATAATACAAAGCATGCTACCCTCCCTCCTCTCTTGACAGTGCTCATAGTTGGGGTAGGGGGAGGCACGGACATGAAATGTGAGTATTTAGAGAAAAATATATTGAGGTTTAAGTTGTAAGAAACATCCCAGCTTGAGCAGTCCAGGTTAAGTTTTCCATAATAGAGTAAAAATGGGGAATAAGGAAAGTTCAGTAATGGAGAAATATTGACATTTCATCTTGGTACACATGAATTTGTGACACAACATGCTTGCAATAGTCAACATAATGCCTTGTTCCCTCCACAGTTAGCATTTTGTTAGAGTTGCATCTGAGTGTGGAACTAGTTGAGAGGTCTAAGGTGACATGTTGACAATAAGAGCTACAATCACTTAATTTATAGGTGAGCTGCATTAGGAAATGAACAAACAGACTGAACAATGGACAGGATTTCTAAGTAGTTAATGTTGTAAAGAGACTATATATAATATACATATATATGTGTATATGATGTCTATATACAAGATATGCAATATATATAATATATTTATATCTCTATATAATATATATCATCCAAATATATTCAATGACTGATATGATTTCTGTTTGTAGCAGGGAAACAAATCACATCAGTGACCAGGCTAAATATATGCTTTTTGCAATGAATTAGAATTTTTAGTGAGTGCAAAGTTGCTTTGGATCATCTCTGCCAAGTTGATGCCTAGCATAAGTAGGCTGTTCATGGGACTAGATCAATAGAAATATGGATACCACTGTATGAATTAGGCAGGAAAAGTCGGACAATTTGACAGCCCCTTGCTGAGCACAGCGGCTTCCGTCCCCTGAAAGGGCCTGAAGAGCCAAGTGCAGCCCTGATGGACTACGAGAAAGAAACAGCAGCCAGTGAAATGCAGATGCTTTGGAGATGTTTGCTTGACAGACTGAGGACTGTTTGTCATCTGAGCTGTCACCTATTAGAGTTTTATATAGGCACTTTCTATAGGATGTTACATAAACTTCTGGCTCACAACAGCCCAGTGGAATGGAACACAGGTGACACTGAGGAGAAAGGTACTGTGATATAAAGGACAAAGTTCTATCCATCCCTTTAGTGAAGTCTGTGATCCTGGCATTGCCGTACTTGAATGTACAATCAAGGAATGGAGATGCTTGCTCTTTAAGGTCTATGTCAAAGAAGGGAAGAAAGTTAATAATGATAAAGTTGAAAGGAGAGCAGGAGAAATTAAGCAGATTTTGTGTGGAGCTAGACATTTTAGATAGTGCCTTGAGAAATGCAGAAAGCTCATTCCCATTTCTGTCCCTGATCTATGTGATTGATATCACCATTCCCCTGCACCACTTACCCATGGAAGGCTGATAATTGAATTCAATTCTTCCCTTCCAAAAAAGAAATGTAGGTTTAGTTCCGCAAGACTACAGTAGTCTTATCTATGGTTTTGCTTTCTGTGTGTAGTTACCTGCAATTAACCATAGTCTGAAAATATTAAAAGAAAAAAAATCCAGAAAAAAGCAATTCATAAGTTCAAATTACTCACCATTCTGAGTAGCATGATAAAATCTTTTGTGGTCCTGCTCTGTCTCTCTTGACACATGAATTGTCCCTTTGTTCAGCATCTCTATACTGCATACGCTTTTCTCCCATTAGTCAACTTAGTAGCTCTCAGTTATCAGATTGTCATGTGATTGCAGTACTTGTGTTCAAGTAACGTTTATTTTACTCAATAATGACCCCAAAGCCATTTACATAACTTTTATTACAGTGTATTGTTATAATGGTTCTATTTTATCAATAGTTATTGTTGTTAACCTCTTACTATGCCTGATTTATAAATTAAACTTTTTGTTTAATTTCATTTAATAGGTGTGCATGTATAGGAAAAAGCATAGTACATATAAAGTTCAGTACTATCCATGGTTTTGGGCATCTGCTGGAGATCTTAGAACATATCCTCTGCTGATAAGGGGGGACTACTGAATAATATGAGATGAAATTTTCACGTGTTTGAAATCACGCAATGATATGAGCTTTATAGATGTTCTCCGGGCATAATAGCATTGCTGGTTTGATCCATACAGTCTTCCAAGTAGGACACAGTTCTTTACTGACCCTTCTAGCAGGTAGAGGTTAAGTCAAGCAGAAACTAGTCAGAGAATAACCACTATAGGAATTCCTTGCTATATCCACTGGGTGTAGCCCTGAACATTTATGTGTTATTTTAGAGGCCTTAGGCAATCTGACTATTTTAAAGAATTCTGAGGTAAGAGTGAATAATTCTATTGGGATGGGATGAATCACTCTCTATTCTTTAATTTATCTGTTTGGTAAGTTTGAAATTATACATAATATTAAGATTTTCTTACCTTGCATATATTACCCACATACTGCTGAATCATCAGAAGGCATGAAGCAGAAAGTAAGACTTTAGATATAAGTTTTCACACAATCGTTATTATCTAACAAAAAGGTAGAGCGTTGTTAATAGGTTAAAGGGCTGTTCTAAAGTGTGTTCAATTTTCAAACCTTTGTGGTGGTCATTCTTGTGCTATGTTGGGGTGACAATGTTCTAAGACATAACAGGTTATACAAGGTGCATATAATTTAGAGCTGCAAATTCATTTGACCTGATTGTTGATGCTGCGATAATTGAGATTTAATGTGGTGGCAGCTATTTCAATAGAAGAGCAGGTATGGCTGGCAGTATCCTGGTGTAGTATACTATTTACAAAGGGGCAGCAATGCTTTTCTTTGATTAATCCCCTTCCATATAGACTCTGAGTTTGACCATGCAAGCTTTGTTGGTCAATGAGACAATAGCAAATGTAACCTAAATGGAGACTTGAAAATTACTTGTGTTTTATGGCTTGCCTTCTGCTGTTCTTGTGAATTCTGTGACTGCTACCATGAGAAGGAGCCCAGGCTAGCCTATTAAATAATAAGAGACATGTGGACAAGTCATCTTTATTGCCCTTACAGACACAATCAACTGGCAAGTAAGGAAAGCTGACCTAGACTATGTAGCCCCAACTGAGCCACCAGCTGATCACAGTGATCAACCAAACCATCCCAAACAAGAATTGCCTAGGCAACCTACAAGAAATTGCAAAACAATAAATGTTTGTGTGTTTAAAGCCACAATTTTGGACTGATTTGTTATGCAGAAAAGATTAATTAATATACAAGTTAAGACAATGTGTTATAGTATGTTTGTGTAAGTGGCGGGGGCAGTAGCTGAATGACAGGCATCAACAATGTATAACTCATCAATAAATTGATTATATAATGGAAAATTTGAAAACTAGAGAATTAATTAAGAAAAGCTCAAATAGGATGATGGCTGAAGTATACGAAGGCTTATAAGTAGCAAACCTATACCAATAGTAGTAGTAAACATATACCAATAATCAAAATATTTATAACACAGGTGTGATGCTATCTCACAAAAGGATTAACTCATTGTAACTATAACTATAGCTATAACTATAGCTATAGATAGCTATAGGCAAAGTCTCAGAGTTGGTCCCATTCTTTCCAGGCTTCCCCTCAGGCTCCACATTTGTCCCTGCAGGCTGGTCCTTATCTGATGTGATAGCTATTTCTCTAGAGCGGGTTGATTATGAGTGTGCCACAATACCATTATGTATTTATTTAGGTCCAATTTATATTGTTTTAAGCATTTTACTTTAAAATGTGCAGTTTCTAGTATTATATCACTGATAACTTTTTTTCAGCTACTCCTATATTTTCATGTGCACTTCTGTACATGGCATGGTACTGTGGGTGTGACATTTACTCAGCCTTGTTAAGAAAAGACATTCTACATTAATCTGCTATACTTCATATTTGATGTATAGTGTTGATCCACTGATCTTCACTAACAACTGAGCGATACTCATTTGTGTGACTTTTTTGTGGGCCATTTGTACCCACTTCTCAATTCTGAAATCTCCCTGCCTTAGTCATCTTGGGCTACTGTAATAAAATATCATAGACTGGATGGCTTATACAACAAACATTTATTCCTCACAGTTCTGGAGGCTGGGAAGTGTAATGTCAAAGTGCTGACAGATCTAGTGTGTGGTAAGAGTTCTCTTTCTGGTTTGCAGACAGGTGTCTTTTCCTTGTATCCTCACAGGGAGGAGAGAGCAAGCTCTAGTCTCTTTCTTTTCTTAGATTGGCACTAATCCCACCATGAGTGCTTTATCCTCATCTCATGACTTTATCTAAACTCGATTACTTCCTCAAAGCCCTACGTCCTAACACCATCTCAATGGAGGTTAGAGTTTTAATACATGAATACTGTGGGAACACAAACATGTAGTTCATAACACTCCCTTTAGTTATTTGTCCCCTAAACTTAATTTTAGACTTCCTGGAACTTTAAGGAACTCTGCTCTGCCTTCATGGCTATCTGGTCATCCACTTCCTTAGCCATATCTTATTCTGATTGAACTGCTAACTTATTCACAATGACAATACCAACTACTGGCCAATGTGACCCTTTCTGGAACAGCACTAGGTATGCACTGAAGGCTACCGACCACTTCTACCTTCTCTTGTCTCTCTTTGATTCAATGATTTCTCCAATCATCGATGACCCTATGGTCAATTAATTCCAGATTTTCCTTTTCACCCACTCAACTGACTGTGTTTCTTATCTCTTTTGTTTTAAATGTGAAGACCAATGATAGTCCTATTAATCTTTTTGTGACGGTTGTTGTTATGAGTCAACTTGATTAGGCCAGGAAGTACACAGACTTTTGGTCAACAAAATCTGGGTGTGCCTGTGAGAGGTTTTAGGATAAGATTACCATTTGAATCTGCAGACTGAATTGGTCTCCTTAATGTGGTTGGGCCTCATGCAATCGATTATGGCCTGTGTAGAACAAAAAGCTGGACCCTGCTAAAAGTGTGGGAACACCTTCTGTTGAGCTGAAACATCAGCTTTTTCCTGCCTTCAGAATGGAGCTGCACCATTGAATCTCCTGAGCCTCCAGCCTCCTGACTACAGGTCTTGGGACTTCTCAGCATTCATAATCACATGAGCCAATTTTTTATAATAAATTTCTTTACACACACACACACACACCCACACACACACACTTCTTAATGGCTCTGTTTCTCTGGAGAACCCCAACTAATCTGTCTTTCTGAGGAAGCTGTTTTACTAAGGAGCTAACAGTACACCCTTTTCTCATTTTTTTCCCTTTAATTCTTTAAAAATGACCTTTCTCTTATAGTAATAGAATAAAGTATAAATAAATGGTCATACTTAATATACATGATCTGAATCATATATTTAAATCATTACCGTTCTGGAAGAAACTGTCAACCAACATTCTAAAATTCTTTATTACTCTTTTGATCCAAGATAAATGAATTTTACTGACATTTGACTGAGAAGACATTAACCAAGAAATGGGCACTCTTCTCATGAGCTATTAATGGAATTGTAGAAAAAAAACCCCACACAACTGCATTAAAATAAGGGGTGGAAAGTGGTCAAAACAGAGAGGTTCATAGGGTATAGTGTGAAAAGAGTACTATTGAGAAGAAACATAATTTGACACATTATTTTGGGTTGTGCTCTAGGGGGAACGGAATTTAATTCAAAGTCATCTGCAGTAAAACCTTAGTGACACCACTGAGTTGGACTTTGAGTGATTTAAAATGGAAAAACTATTTAACCTGAGTTTGGGGGTGGTTTTGTGCTGGATAAGCTATAATTCTCAGGTGCTAAAGGAGTATAGAGAAACAGCTCCAGGCTCTTTGGGGCTGAGGTGAGAGAGAACTAGAAAAGAGGTCCTGAGCAGCTGTACAAGGCAGGTGTAGAAGGAAAACTACTCCAAACTGTCTTAAATATTTTGAGCCTGTTTCCCCGTGATTCTTAATTAGCATAAAATTTTACTCCAAGATTTTCTGCCACTCTAGAATGATAGGTTTTATCATTCTTGGAGAAAAGGCTGGATCCTCAGGACCTCATGAACACATTTTAAGAGCTTAATGTCTGCTGAGGATCATTCTATATCAGATTTGCCAAGAGGTGTATTTTACTCTGGGCCAGTAAAGAAAAGGGGAAAGAGACAGGCTCCTCTGGACCTGGGAATTTTCTGGTCTCAGGGGGCATGATGAAAAGAACAAAGCTTTCTTAGAAACTCAGCTCCCTATGTGAGACTTCTGTTTCTTTTTCTGCTTTCATCTAGCAATCTCTTAGCTGTTTCATGTTTGGGTTCAATGTGAAAATACTGGGAATTCTCCCTAGTAGATGCTAGATTGAGAGCTGTCTGCAGCCAGGAGCTTCGTTTCAAGCTCTCCCATGATTTTAATTTCCACAGCATCTCTGTATGGCTGAGAAAGCACATTAGGGGCTGTGCTGTGTAATAAGGTGGGAAGCCATGTAGGAAGCAAATTGCTTTGCTGCGGTGCCCCCCGGGAGTGTTTTAGGAGCTGTGGGTGGAAGATAGCATCTGAGCAAAGAGGCAGGCAGGGACCCAGAGCAGTGTGATCAGTGACAGCCTTGAGTGCCCTCAGGCTAATCTTACTACCTGACAAGTCCATCATACACCTGCACCCACACAGGGGTTTGCCTTGCCCTGGTTAGTGAGACTGTCAAGGGAGTTTTTCTTTCTGCAATCTGGTTTTTAAGTGTATAACAAAAGAAAAGAATTCTGAAAGTAGAACGGGAAAGGGAAATAAACATCCAGATTTCCTAGAGCTCGTCTGTAAGCAGGGAGTACTATGCATCTTGATCCTTCATGTTACAGCAGGCAACAGTTCTGTTACAGAATCACATTGTATTGCGGAATAAAGGGATTTCTGAGATCATATCAACCAATGTGTGTTTCCTGATATAATTTTCTTTCATCAACTTTGTCTTGAAACATGTTAATAAATGTTATGCCAAGAAAAAAGTGTGTGTGTGTGTGTGTGTGTGTGTGTGTGTGTGTGTGCGTGTGTGTGAGTGGGTAATGTTTAAATTTGGAAAAAGGGCAGGATAAAAGAGTTAAATAGGAAGTTTACTGTAAGATAATTTGTAGCCTTTAATATGCTAACATACAGTGCAGTGTTTCTAAAGCATGATTGCCCAAAACCTTCAATAGAAAAGAGATGCATGTGTGCACACGCACATTCTTACACACACACACACACACACACACACACACACACACACACTCATATAGAATTTAAAGTCTCACAAAATAATATGTATTATACTTACTACATGTAATTGTGTATGGTATCTTTTATTTTAATTTGTTTAACTAATATTCATTGCAATGCACTTATTTTATGTCCTATTTATTAATTGTTCATGACCTGCAATTCGAAAAACTGGTATAGTACAAATCTTAATAAGGGAGACATATTATATGATATCTCTCCAATTTATTTGACTGAAGAATCCTTTCTGGTGGAGAACACCTGCAAGACTGATGTTCCATGAAACATACTTTGGGAAATGCTGAACTAGTCTAATCCTTCCTTTGTGTAGCTCACAGTGTGAGGACCAAAAACAGGACATGACTTGCCCAAAGTCACTTCACAAATGAGTAGTGGCAGAGTTGGAGCCCCAAATCCAGATGATCTGACTACTGGATTGGTTTGCTTTTTCTATATCATAATACCATCCTAAGTAAAGTTGTTTTGAAAATTAAATGGTGTGATCCAAGTAAAACCCATACCTTTGGGAAGATGATGATTATAGTTATTGCCATAAGAGACAAAAAAATTAACATCAGTTCATATCTGCCAGATATAAGGTAATGGAGAAAGAAGCACAAAAGTGATTAAGACATCATTTCTTCATTTTAGAGATGTATTTACTACAGTGGGAGATAGAAACATATAAGTCACTGAGATATAAACAGATTATGATAGAGACTTAAAGTCATGGTCAGAGGACATAGGAAAATGGGAATGTGGAAACTAATAAACATGTCTAATGAACATGGACATGGACTATAAATCTGAGAAGGCTTTCAGTAAGCATAATTTTAATAAAGAGTTGAGGGTTGGCCAGGACTTTCATAGACATAAAGGGGAATGAGTAAGTATAAGGGTATTAAAGGCACTTCAGGGAGAGAGACAGTATGCACAAAGGTAAGGGAGGTGCTCATGTACAGGAAGACCATGATTAGAGAAAATGCCATGGTGGGGGTAAAGCTGAAAAGATGGACTGGCCTTGTTTATGCAGGCCCTGAGATGCCAGGATGTGTCATTTGTATTATTTTGTAAGAAATGTAGAACCAGTGGGATTCTTTGAACAGTATTTCCAATAAGATTTTCTGGTATTCTAGAAGCTGGAAGACAAAGAAATATACAGAAGAGAGAAAATTCCGTTATGAACTTGTTTAAATAAGAGGTAATAAAGACCTGAACCAACTAAGAGAGTAGGGTTGAAAAGGAGGGAGTTTGGTGCAAGAAATATATTTAAGTTAGAATCATGGGAATTTGATGAGTAATGAGGTGAGGAAGAAGAGGAGGAGAGAAGTGAGCTGAAAAGGTCTCTTGAGTGAGTAGGATGATGATAACAGGAACAGGTGTACAGGGCCTTGACAATGAAGTTTTGAGGGAAAGATGATGATTTCCTCACAGGAGATGGGGTTGAAATTTCAAGCCATGAGATACTCTCAATAACTACTCCCCACTCAAAAACAAACAAACAAACAAACAAACAAACAAACAAAAAACCAGTATTAACAGAAATTCTTTCTGGATCCTTGATGATTGGCACCAGTTAACCCTGTCAAAACATGGTTTTAAGGCTACTGAATAATTAAATCTTTCTGTGACTAAATTTGAATAATTACAAAAAAGGAGTCTTCTGACTTCTTTCTCATAAAATCTTTTGCTCTGAGGTCTGTGTAATAAGTTTTTGTTTCCTGCTTCTGGTGGTCATAGACGTTGAAGACATTGTCTAGGACTGGAAGGTATTTTGGTATATCTGCAGCATTTTACAGTAGCAGAAAAAATGTTTAATGTTGGATGGCAATGGGTGAATGATAATGATAATAGTTATAATGAACTGTGAATGGCAATGAACTTGAAACACGAAATTTGGTAAAGAAATTAGCCAGCCTAAGGTGGTAAGCTCATGAATGTTGGTCAAAAGTAAGTTTTCAAGGTAGAGAGATGTTTTATTATGGAGGAATCTTAATATTAAGAATAAAAAGGTAGATATGATAAGGACAAAAATAGAAAATCATTATATTCTTGGTGGAATTATATGATGCAAAAAAATATTTAATGAAGGTTATCTAGCATAAAAAAATTTTTGGTGAATTAAAATTGGGAAAAACTCAAGTCAGGGGGAACCCTAAGGTTGCTGCAATAAATCAAAAGAGTTCAAGAATGTTGTGGCTAGTATTAAAAAACTAAAATTGTCAAAATAGCCAATAACTTTCATTTTGAAAAATATAATATTAATTTACTCTCTTGATTTAATGCTTTTAACACTTTAGATACTGTCAATCTTTTTCTTCTTTTCCTTCTTTTCTAAAACTAATTATGTAAATTTTTAAACTCAAGTATTATATATATAAGGAAAAGTGTACAAACCAAAAGTTTGCATATACATTAGTTTTTATAAAGTTAAAACTTCTATGAAACCACCATCCAGAGTAAAAAACAGGATATTAACAGAACCACAGGATTTCTTTGCCTTTTTATTTATCTACCTGATCTCTAGACATAGCCATTGTTCTAAAGTCTTTATCAATTTATTTTGCCCGTGTCTACATTTTCCTAGTACTCTACATAAGTGGAATTATATACTGTGTATTCTCTAGTATCTGACTTCTAGTACTCAATAGTATGCCTGTAAAATTCATGCATGTTTGCATATAGCAATTGTTTGTTTATTCTCATTGCTGTGAAGTATTCTATTTCATAGATATATCATAATTAATTTAAGCATTGCAATGTTAATATTTGAGTTATTTTCAGTGTCTTCTTTGAACAGTGCTGCTATGAAAACTGGCATACATGGTTTTGGTGCTTATACATTTATATTTCTATTGGACGTTTACCTAGGACTGGAATTTCTGGGTCACATAATCACCTTTGATAAATACTGCAAAACAATTTTCAGAAGTGGTTATATCATTTTACACTCCCACAAGTAGTGTATGTTAATTTTAGTTGTTTTATCTTTCAATAACATTTGGTACTATTGGTTGTTTCAATGTAAGCCATGTGGTAATATTAAAGTATATGTGTGTGTGTGTATATATATATATATATATATATATATATATATATATATATATATACATATTACTTTTATTAGCATTTATTTGATGCTGAATTGATTCCTTGGCCATAAGTTATTGTTTCTTCATTTTCTTCTGGGGATTCTTTTTACTCTCTGCAAATTCCTTTTATGGTTTAGGAAAAAATCTCTTTTTCAATAGGGACCATCTCCATGTGGCAGGGAGAGCTCGTCTAGTGGTTAATCTGCCAACAAGCTCTGTAAGTTCTGTGCCACATCGTGGGGGCTTTGTTCACATGGATATGTTCAATGAATAGAGAGTCTACATATTAACCCTTAAGTATAGCATTACTCTCTGAATTTTTAATCATGTACAGGAAAAATTTAACATTCATTTTGACCCACCAACTGTGCATTCAACCCCACTGTTTGGCCTGGGCACACCTACCAACTTCATCATTGTAAGGCAGAAAGGCACACATTGCTTCTGTAAAATGACATCCTTCATACTCGGTGGCTTTTGAGATATACATATCTTTGATGGCCTGGGCAGGTTCATGAGTGTTCTTAAAGTGAACATGAAAATTTGAACCTCTTGATTTGTGTGATTTTGTGGGGTTTTCTGAGTCAAGTGATTAAGCAACAATTTTTGGAGGTCGTCTTGGGCTGCTTATGAGAAAAGATAATTTCAGTATTTTTAAATTCATATTTCTCTGATGGCTAATAAAATTAAATACTTTCTTATATCAATTTTAGTCATTGAGATATCACATTTTATACAATGCCTATTCAAATCTCTTGCCCATTTTTTGATGTTTTGCCCTTTTCTTATTGATTTAAAAGATAGTATTTATATTTTCTAAATGAGTTCTTTGATCATTACCTTTCACTCTGTGGCTTGAGGTTTCACTTAAAAGCAGAAAATTTTAATTTCAAATAATTTCAACATAGTTCATATTATCAGTCTTCTTTTTTTAGGTTAGCATTGTTTGTGTTCTTTTGATTTGCCTAAATCAAAATAATATAGTTTTTCCTTTATTGGTAATGTTTTTGACACATTTTGGTAAAAAGTTACATTGGCCTCATAATGCTAGTTAGAGTAATTGTGCTTTAAAATTTATTGATTCCATTTATGATTTTTGGTTTCTTTTCTAGTACAAGATTTTTTTTGATATGTTTATATAAGTTGCATTCTCTGCTAAAATTCTTCATTTTGTTTTCTATTTTCCTGAACATATTAATTACAGCTATTTAAAATCCATTTGTGAGAACCCAAATCTGTATTATCTGTTCCTGTTTTCTACTACCTCTTTTCTTTTTGGTTTCGTCTTTTAATATGTCTCATAGTTTTCTTTTTAAAAGATAGACTTATAGTATAAATAATTTGGGAGGCTATGGATGATCTTTCTGTAGAATAGTTCATCTTACTCTCTGGAAGTCAACAAAAATAGAAATAGATCACATCAATCTAATCAGGGAGTGAATTAATGAAAGTCAAGACTTCAGCTTGCAAAGCTACTTTCAGGGTCTTTCCCACTCCCAGGGTCTAGTCTTTCAAAGATGTTGACTGAGACATATAGCATTATTAATGCCACCAAAATGTTAAATGAGTGAATAAGTAAAGAAATGTTGGTACTAGAGGGGAAGAGTAACTGTAATGGACAATTCAGAAAAAGAAATATTTCCAGTATAATAAGTTAGATTCAAGAAAAGGGGAGGATGGATAAAAAATTGCAAACATTTTTAGATTGCATGCAGTGGTACTGCTGATAGCAGAGTCAGTCAATGGGAGCAGGCTTGAGGTATTTTTAATGTGGACTCATCGAGGGAGGTGGTGGGGCTAATTATGAGTTCTATTTTAAAGTTATGAAACATTGGATGATATAAGACAATCCAAGTGTAAACTTATGGTAGGCAATTGAAAATATGAGCTATGGTTTGAGAGGTCTAGGCTGAAGGAGGGAAAGATGTCAAAATTACATTCTAGACCACAGGTTACAGAATGTGCAAATTTCATAAAACTATATAGCTTTGACAGCTTTTCAGAGTGGCATTTGTGATATAGCAAAATGGATTTGGACCAAATGAGAACTACTAGAACTCAAAATTTCTGCCTTCTGAAAAGTCTAGATATGATTTAAGTCTTTTCCTAAGTTCAAAGAAACTTTGAATGAACTCATAGAAGGTATTTGTTCATTTTTCTGGAAGTAAACTCTCTTGGGGCTATCTTGTCTACTCACCTTTCTAGATCCCTCCTAATTCCAAGATTACTAAGCATGGTAATAGAAAACAGTTCCCATCTTTTTATAAAATAAATAACATTTATTCATTATTTAATACTTTCAATATAAGCTCTTGACTATTTTTGAGATTTTTCATTGTTTAATCCACAGTCCTGACCAGTTAAATTATTCTTGCATTTGTTCTGCTGCATATATGCATATTGATAAAATACATAATTTAGTACCAGAGTATGCAAGTTAGCTGCAAAACTCAATGATGTAGCTATTCTGCTTAGAAGGTTATTGAACCACACAATTTTAGAAATCCATGATTTTCTATTGTAGGTATGAATATATTCCTTGGGAGAAATATTCTAGAAAGTCTCAGTGATAGCTCAGGACTGCAGTTCTCTCTTTCTGGATGATGACAAAGTAGGGTACCATGTATTTGTCGTTTCAGCTGAGCCTCCAGCATGAATGATAACATTGTGTTCCAGGACCACTTTAGTATCCTATAGTCTTTAATAGATGTTTCTGTCTCTCATAAAATTATTGACCAAATATCAAAGAAAGATGTTTTATAACCTGAAGCTAATGCAGAAGATTATTAACATTGTTATTAGAGACAATCCAGATGATTTAGCCAAGATCTTTGACAAGGGTATATACCTGTCTGTGAATAATAGGCAGCTGTTTATTACCCATCTATTAATTAGATGAAAAATAAGGATGGGAGGGATTCTCAAAGTGTGTCTAAATGATGAGCTCCTGAGTTAAGAGATTGCAATGACTCCATCATAATACTCAGCTGCCCACTTCAGACAGTGGACACAGGTACAACTAGAGACTGGACTTACACTACCTGATTTCTCTGCCTTCATACTCGGGTTGCATTTCTTCCAGAATTCTACTTGATATAACTCTAGGAACAACTTACATCATTCCTACTATTGTGATACGTCTTTTTCAGTATTTTAGGCAACTGAAACTGGTGAAAATCTGTTTTTCTCTAATTTACTATCACCATTACTGAATTATTCCTTTCTGATAATATTAGGATGGTGTAACTATTACAGGAATAACTTGAGTCTCAGAATGAATCTTGCTTTGGTGAAAAATTCTAAGTGATTATTATGCAGTAATTTTTTAAAATAAAATAATACTTATATAGAATGATATAAAGCAACTAATTTACCCTAATTGATAACTTCAGGAGCAAATCAAACAATATAAAAATGTTAATTAATAAACAAGAAAAAATGCGCGCATAGACACACAAAAGCCATGTGTTGTTTTTCTTAATTAAATTGTAACCTATTTACCTGTCCTTTGAGCCTGTTCACAATAGGCTCTATATAAAGCCACTTAAATACTCTGGATCAGTGTAGCAATTTTTTTGTTCTGTCTCCCATATATCTTACTCATAGTTGGGGTGTTGAGTTAGTGTCTTTAAAAGTCTTTTTCTTAATGCTTGTACAGTTTTCTATTCTTTTAACACTATAGTATGTTCTTAAATCTGTCTTCCTATTTCTTTGTGGTTGGATGATTATAAATATCAATAACAATCTACATATTCACTATACAAACTTTTTGAATTTTTATTGTTATATGTCAGATGTATTTACAAATGCTTTAAATGCGCTATCTAATCTAATACTCGTAGAAGTTCAGTTTTGAGTTTTTGTATGAAGATATAGAAGCTTATGAAGATAAGAAGTGGCTATTCCCATAGTGAGTGAATGGCATGCTGGGGTTGAGGCACACCTAGTCTTTTCTCTGAATTTCCTAGTAAACTCTCAAACTTTGATACACCTGCAAATCACCAGTGAATTTTGTTATAGTGCAGATTCTGATTCTAGGGTCTGAGATAGGGCTAAAATTTCTCATTTTTATCAAGGTTTCTGGGGAGGCAATGTAGCTGGTTCTGGATCAGCTTCAAGTGGCTATGGCCAAGGTGGAATTCTTTCTTCCTTGACTAAGTTGGGTGGGGACATGGAGAGTGGAAAAATTTGCCTCATATCCCCTGAAATTTGAAAATGTCTCCTCAATTCTATCCCATTGCATTATCAGAATTCTAAAGGGGAAATAAATTCATTTTTTTTGTTTGTTTCCTGTGCCTCCATTTCAACAGACTGCCCTGTGGACATCCACAGGGAGGGCTTTCTCTGTTACAGAGGGTCTAATGTGGGCTATTGCCCCTCTGTTTTTCAGCAAACACCCCTGGATGATGAGTTGCTATTGGGCAAGAGCAGAACTTTTGATCTTCTTAGAAAGTCATTCTATTGTTTGCTTCAAAAATGCCCCAAGGCTGCCAGTTTCCCCAGTTGAGGCTTTAAACATATGATAGCCATTTATCTATTTTCAGTCCTTTCAAATTCCTTCTCATTTTTTTGATTTGGGACAGGGGAAGAGGGCAGCACCTGAATGGCCGCTACTCACCATTCATTATCCAATAGATCTCTATTAAGCCAAAGAATTTTTTTCCAATTGTTTCTTTCCTTCTAGGGATAAAGACCTCTTTTCACCCATTATGCTTCTGATCATTTTGCTGCCCTTTTCTGAAACTTCACTTTGTTGGCTCTGCTTTCTTTGAGGCAAAGATGATCAAAGCAGCTCTAAGCATGCCAGCAATTTTTACAATAAATAGCATTTTCTGGGTTATTTTTTATTCCCATTTTAATGCAGCTCACTCACCTTGCTTTTTCTTTAAACTGTCCCTGTGCATTTTCTATGGCTTTATATCAAACAAAAAAGTCACTTCAGATTATATCAGAGTACTTGCCATATCCCAAATTCACCTTAACTAAATGTTGAAATTGGAGAGATTCAGTAAATTACATTCTCCACAAAGGTTTTCCATTTATCCACCCCCCCCCGCCTTTTTTTTTTTTTTTTTGTAGTTTTTTTGGGAGCACAGTTACTTGCCTTGGACAATGCATTTAAGAGTAGTTGAGAATTAAGGGTTTTTCAAGCCTTTATCAAATCACATCAATTTCTATCCACAACACAGTATTCCCACAGCCTGTGTTACTTCCCACTTTCTGGGTCTTCCTAACGGATAATCAGTTACCTACCAGTTGTATCCATTTCTGCTTTCCTAACTCCAACTTACTGTTATTGTAACTGCTATGACTACTTGCCATATAAGGAGCAACTCCTATTAATGGCTAAAATTTACTGAGTACTTACCATGTATAAGGCACATTTTAAGAACATCACATGTTAACTCTCTTGATCCTCTGTACAACTCATTAAGTAATTTCAATTATTCTATTTTATGCATTCGAAAATCACAACACACAGAGGCCCAATGACTTGACCATGGTCCTACAACTAGTAAGAGGAGAAGGCAGAATTGAACTCAGGCACACTAGTTCTGGAGCTTTGACTTTTTAATTTTCTCCTTCTTATAAAATAAGCAATGCATTGAATGCTTTATATACATTACCTAAATTTCAGTAATAGTATGCCTCATTCGAATAACTTCATCTTTCCATTTCTTATTTAAAACAAACTTTACCTTTGTCTTATTGATTAAAATTAAGGAGTTGGCAAAGTTCAGAAATTATAGCTACAAATCATAAGATTAGTGGCATGCTTGTCACATTTGGTGTTTATAGATTTACAATTTCAAACTTCGATATTGGCACTGAGCATCTTGAAGGCAGGGACCATATTTATCTATGAATCAAATCTGTAATGCTCCCTGGGGAAGCTTTTATCAATGGTTCAGGCATTGATTCAAAGACACATAGAATCTGGGAAGTGGATGAGTGTGGGAAGTTAGACATGGGAATTCTAAATGAGCTCCTTTCTTAATGCCAATCCTCTGGAAGGTTGCTTCTCATACTGTTTTCTCTGAATTTGTTTTCTCTCTACACTTTGAACAGTCCTTTCTCTGCTTGAGCCTGGCACGTGTTACAGCTTACTCCAGCCAAACATTGTTGTCCCTAGACTGGAGAGAGCCAGATTCTGGTTTCTATGTGACAGTCGACTGTACAGAGCTGGGGGTGAAGCTCATTTTCCTCCAAATTTCTTTTATGCCTATAATTCAACATACTGTCACCCTAAAGATTAGAAGATTCCCATTTGGTACATCCAAGAAATTAATTCTATTGATTTTGCTTCCTATAAGCTAGTACCCTGGCCTTAAAAGTCTTTCTATTTTGAAGCTCTTATAGGTGACAAGGAAGGGTGCCAGATCCAAACAAACCACCGCAAATCACTAGTGGGTGTGGAATTAGTTGAGACATCTCAGTTTTACTCTGTCATACCCCAAAATGTCCCTCAGTGTTCAGAAAGTAAGATTGTCAGTTAATGAGATTTAACAGTTAAAATACCAAATACAATGCATGAAATAGTAATCATTTTAACAAGTGTTGAGTTCTTCTCCACATTTTTCTATTAATTTTCTTTCCTGTCTTTATTTCATCTTTCCTGTCTTTATTTCATCTTCACACTAAACTCTTAACCCAGAGAGTGGACATTGTTATGTTATTAGACATAAAAGAAAACTAAGGCAGAGAAAGACTTGTCTACACTAACAATTCCTATTACATGCTTAGCACCTGGTCAGTATCAATTGATTCAGAAGAGCCTTTATTCTCAGTAAAAAAGATTCACTCTTCATTGTGGAGTGTTGGGTTCTAGGAATTCAAATGTAAGTACAAAATTGTATCAATAAGTATTTAAAATATAGTAGCAGCAATGATGAATTGTTAATTCATATGTAGATTTGTTTACTGGCCATGCTGTACAAAGTATGTTTATAGATCATCTTCTTCCAAATCCAAATCCACAAGTACCATTTCACTGAAACAGTAGAAGAGTGGAATCAGTTGGAACTCTTTTAGTTATAAGTAACAGAGGTTTGTCTTATGCTTTATTAGAACAATGATGTGATAGTAGGCAGTGGCTCATGTTGGTTCATCAGCTCAACGATGTTAGAATTCAAGCCAGAATGTCTGCAATTTAACTTATTTCTTCATGGTCATAATATGGCTGCAGCATTACCAAGAATCAAGTCCTGCATTCCAGTTAGAAAAGACAGAGCTGCACAAGGTAAGTCTCTTACGAGGAAGGAAGACCCCCCTCGCTTACATCTCCTCCACTAAAATGAGATTATTGCCCACACCTGGATTAGTGGCTTTCTTAAAATCAAAAGATCTCCTCTGATTCTTAAGCAAATGTGGGGTGAGGTTCTGCCTGTTAGCAAGAACTGGCGGGGAAAATAAAGGAATTAACAGTGCCTGATACAAAAGGACATTAGGCTAGAAGTAAAATGAATAAGAAAGTCATGTCTTTTCCTTCCATTTACTAAGTGAGGGACTTTGTAAAAATCCTTTACCCCTGCTTTATCTGTAAATTAGATACAGTAATAATCTATCCCTCTCATAAGGACAGAGTGAGGAAATATATATAT
Source organism: Cynopterus sphinx (assembly GCA_030015415.1). Taxonomy (NCBI): domain Eukaryota; kingdom Metazoa; phylum Chordata; class Mammalia; order Chiroptera; family Pteropodidae; genus Cynopterus; species Cynopterus sphinx. The sequence goes on along the minus strand of CM057390.1, from coordinate 32,404,027 downwards.
GCAGAAATGTTTTGAAGAATACAAAGTACTGTGAAGAAGCAAATTATTATGTTTAGGGCATTTTTTCATTTGGGGGATATTAGAGAAGAATAAAACTGTCTCTTCCTAATGGAAGTCATAACCAGGTAAGAAACCCAAGCTATTCATATGCAAAATTTGAAATAATGTAAGGTTTAACTATCAACTCAAGACAACAATAGCTAAGTTATTACAGATAGTATAAAGAAACAATAAGACTAAGGGATTTGTAGTTACACATACCTGAGTTGAAGTCCTAATTCTGGAACATCTTAGTTGTGTAATTTTGGGCAATTCACATATCTTTTGAATTTCACTTTCCTTAATCTATAAAACAGAAAAAAAATCCTACCTCATCATGCTTTTGCAGTGTTAAGTCACATGAAACGTAAGCAAAATACTTAGTACAGCATCTAGCAATGGGAGATGAACTCGATAGTGTTAATTAACAAGAAGTTACTATGTGATTTACTAAAAATTTCTCTTTTCTCCCACTCTTTCACCATCCCTTCTGGAACCAGGTACACCTGTGTCCCAGGGAAATTAATGCCTTTTAACATATCGCAAAGGTCCTGAATGATCTTAGCCCTTACACAAGTTCCCCAAAGCTCCAGATTAACCTTTTCCCCTGGATTGGTTATTGACAATTACCCTTAGTCTTTGCTTCCTATCTCTTAACTGGTTTTAGATTTGCAATGAGACTCTGCTTCTAGCTCTGAGGTTGCAAATGAATTCATTCCTCTCTTTGCCTGAAATTGGACTCTTTTCACATTGAGTGAAAATGACCCAGACTGGATTTTCCCCTGGCCTGGAGAACAGAGAATAAGAGATGGCAAAATGCCAAGAGATCTTTCAGAAAAAGAGAGACCACTCAAATATGCTCCCTTCTATCTTGTGTCCAACTCCAGTTTTACCTCATGAATGCAGTTCTGAACTTTGGGAGAAGTAGAGGGTGGCTAAATTACCTTATAAGTTTAAGGCATCATTCTTTATATCTTAAAAAAAAAGTATTTAACATTGAAAAACTGTTATGTGGAGACTAGTCCAAGGCCATTTTAGTTTGTCAGAAATGCAAACAAGGATTGAACTACCACAGTAACATAATATAATGTAAGTTAGAATTGCAGAAGGGCTGGATACAGGGTATTGGATTGTAATCCTTGAAAAGTTAAAGAGAAGTCTCTGTAGACCCCTTCTCTGCTATAAATAGAAGAGAATTTGTGGGTAATGTTATTTGTCTTTCTAAGCATCTCTCAACTGTAGCCACTACAGTTCATAACCTTAGTGCATTCTGCCCTCCCCATTCCTTAAACCATAACTGGCCAGAGAAGGCAATGAGATAGCAAGCTCAGATATCTTGGCTGGTGGGGTCTGCAGAAACCTTGCGGTAATGGACTGGAGATAGGCCAATACCTCTCAGATACCCACCAAGTTGTAGCCTCTTCTCCCTCATCTCAACAACTCCAGCATGCAGTTAAATTTGGAAGGTTGGATTTCCTGGTTTCCCCCTTGAAGCTAATGTTCTTTTCTGAACCATAATCTATTTAGCTGAGTTTTGCACCTTCTGTTTTTCATCAATCTTCTCCAGCAAAGGCTAAAAACGAACTTTAGTTCTTTAGCACCAAGATGGGTCCTATTGCTAGTTGGTGGACGTCTCTTCCTAGAAAGCCTGGGCACTGCCATCCACTACCTACACACCAACCTGAGCCTTAATGAGACGTAGACAAGACTGCTGACCTACCAGCCACCATCCTTAGAGGCCATTCCTAGAACTATGTTAGTTTCTTCCTCTCGGTCTCCCCTCTGTCATTCTTCTCCCACAAACTCCTCAAAACTGAAGACCAAATTTGGTTTGTGCCCAGTCCACCTGAACCATGAATAACGATATTTTTCTGCACGAACTCTCAAACACCATCTAGGTCTGCTTTCCAAGATGGGCTCCCAAACTGCTGAAGATGTACAGCAGGGGCTTCATATATAGATGTTGCGATAGACATATTTAGGCTCAAATCCTGACTCTGCTACATACTGTGTATCATTAGGCATTTCTTTCTCTGAGCATCCAGCACCTCATCTGTAAGTGACGATAGTAAAACCTCACAATGAGGGCATTCAAGTAACATTCTCAGAACCATGCCTGGAATATAGCAGGTGACAATGCAAAGTACACATAATATTATGATAGATGATTTGGGAAGGTAAACTTTTTTTAAAAAAATTCCTGTGCCTTCAAGTAGTAATACTTGATTACAATTTAAAACACAGTTTTAAACATTAAAATAAACATGAATACACTATGAATCAGGGTACAACATTCATATAAAATTTTAATGTAAAGTAGTTGACTTCCAAAAACTTTCATGTTTTTTTGCTGCTTCAGGCCCCCCTCTGACATTTTGGAAGTAAGAAGCTCTCTTTTCTGCTGTCTGAGGCATTTCAAAGACATGAGTAATAAACAATAAAGCATAAGTCAAAAAGGGAAGAGTACAGAAAACATATCTGCAGGGAGCAGATCAATGTGTTAGCTATGGATAGTTAATGAGGAAATTTAGATTGTTCTTGGCTCTGTTCACAATAGACATTCACCTCTATTTCCTTCAGCAGCTCTGTCCAACATTTCCTACCACATGAATGCTTGTATCATGGCTGTAGAGAAAACACTGCTCAAGTTGTAATCTGGAGGGATAACCAGTTTGAAAGATTTGTGAGTGGAGATCAGTTTCTCAAACTCTTTGCATCTCAGTTTCCTCAACTGGAAATGAGTTTATAATACTTAACTCAGACAGCTATAGCGGAACTAGACATATGTCACTAAGTTATCTAGTATATTTCCCAGCCTTTCCCAGCATCACTACTCCTACTATTCTGGCCCGGCCACCTCTACCACTGACCGAAGATGCTGAAATATCCTAACTGGTGTCCCTGTTTCTGTTGTCTCTGCACGGTTGGCTTCTGCCTCCACTAACCACAAAGCAGCTGAAATGACCTTTGAAGAATTGAGCTCCACCTGGAAGGCTGGGTGGAAGGACCCAAGTAGGTGGGCAAGTCAGTGACGTTTGAACTCCCACCACACATATGACACCATTTTGGTAGCTTCTTAACCCACCTCTGTCCAAGTCTGGCTTTGGGAGATATCCATGACAATAACTGACAACCCTCCCTTCTGCCCACAGACATTGGCAAGAAAGCTCAGCTATGTCCATGCCTTGTTCTTTCCGCACACAACTTGATTTGGCGAATCACATTAAAGGAAAGAATGTGATTTGCATACAGGCATTAGGCAAAGACTAGTCTCCCTAAGTGGGAAACCACACAGCCCATAATTGCTGTAGGTATCTAAGGTGTCAGGCCTCTGCTCCCCAGTGAGGCTGCAAACCACCTTTTTCATCATAAAGGAATGAGCTGCCAATGATTTTCATAGCTTGATTAACGCTCCCCAAACCAATTCCCATTGGGTGCAGAAGTGAAGCCCGAGGAAGATGGATGTTTCCTATTACTTGATGTAATGACTGTGAGGCTGGCTAATGAAACCTTTACAGCCTGAGTTTACAGGAAAAAAAAAAAAACAACAAACACAGATCAATACCTGAGTTATAGTTCGAATGCATTGATAAATGGGCGACAGGCTGCAAGCCTGGCTTTACATAGGAAAAGAGAGTAGGAAAGAGGGATTGGGCATGTGGAGAGACAACTGAAGGCAAAAGGAAGACACACAAAAAAGACTGAAATATGGTTTGGACTGATGGAGCCCAAAGGCACTGAGAAGAGGTTGTGAAATTCTAGTATCTTGGTGTCAAGAGACAGAGAAGGATCAGATACCCAGGAGGTGGGAGTGGGTGTGAAAGGAGGGAGACCACACTGCAAGGTGCCTTTGCTGAAGGAGTTTTCCAGAAGTGGGGAGCATGAAGTGGGCTAGTGGTGACCCGGCTTTGATTATTGTACTCAAAAGAAAAATGGGCAGCCCCTCCACTCTCATTTTCCTCTCTGCTAATTAGAACCTCACCCTCACTGTTTCCATTTTTAGTTCTCATTAAGATTTTCTTGCGGTGACACACACATCCTTTTGGTTCCAGTGTCCTAGGATCAGATCCCCAACAAGAAGGGGCAGTGCCTATGCTCAGCTTTGGCCTCTGTTCTTCAGAAGCAACCCTCCAGCAAGGTGACACCAACTGCTGGCAGGGGCAAGCCAAGAAAGTCTCAGCTTCTAACAAATCACCCATTCATCTTTGCAGACAGTGATCCTGGGCACAACTTGTGGCTCATGGTGGAAAAGCGAACTGGAAAAATTCAGAGTTGCATCAGGGCATTTCTCATCTCTTTGTTTCCTCAGTCTTTGCTTATGCTCACTAGGATGCAGTGAGCACCCTCTCCCCAACCCATTGTGGATCCCCCCACCGCCGTTTCTCACATAATATACTATTTACTTTTTAATTACGTGCATTGTTTGCCTTGTCCAGTTCTATTGTAAAAAATGGATTTGTGTTTTGTTTTGTTTTTTTATTTTTCTTTTTTTTTTTTATCACTGTTATAACCTATTAGCAGGAACCCAGTAGATAGTTGTTAAATGAAGAAATAAATGGGGACTAGTCATTGTACTTTAGTCCTGGCTTCACAGTAAACTAGCTGAATGAAGACTGCCCTGAATCTGTTCTTATCTGGAAAATGGAGATAATAATCTCTATTTTGTTATTCTTATAGTTATTAAAGAAACAGATAATTGTCATTATTAAAGATGTAATTGGTCCACACTATTTACATCACACAGGATACCCGTAAACGCAATTACCAGCAAAACAGACCATATTGATTTATGCTTGTTTCTCACCTCACTGCTGAACTGCCTGCCACCTGCCCTAAACTCTTGATTCATAAAAATTATCTCTATGTCTTTATCCAAAGACAAGTTAGGTTTTGGTCCCAGCACCTTACAAATTGTAACATAGACCATTGCACTATGTCTGGGTGGTATGCTGCATAGGATGTGCGCTGACTGAGTAGAAATCAGACAAAAGCACTATGTATAAAACCTGAGAGTGAGGATTTTGGGACCTGTGGGGCCAAGAATCTCTGGAGGGCACATTTCTCCTAGTTCTGCTGATTCAGGAGGGACAAGTGAATCAGCTGTAAGCACTGAAAATTTTCAAAATCACAGTTTAATCTGCATGATGAAGTGGGATTGAGACCCAGGGAAACAACTGGGTGTCTAACTAGGGCAGCCAAGAGAAACTGGCGACATAAGGCTCTACTACCTACTCATTATTCATATCAGATCATTTTATTTGTGTGAAGTCCAGTGCTCAGAACTCGAGGCTGCTCCTCGAGTGTTAGCTCCATCTTGCAAATAGGCCCAACCATTTGGCCCTATAAAGAATTCATGGACAAAAAGTTTGAAGTGGACCTGCCCAGGTGTTTTCCATGAGTGCTTGTCTCTGAACCCAAGGCTCCTTTTCTGCTCCACTGTGACAGTAGTATGGAATAGACACACGTGCCTGCTCCCCCATAATGTTAGTGTAGAATGTACATACATACCTGCAGGAGAGAAACTCCTCTATTCCATGGCTCTTTTTCTACCTCATGAAGCAGCTATAGACTGGGCATAGAAGGGCCAGAAGGAATGAGTTTAAAGATAGGCTGGAAATGGACTTCCAGCTCTGTTACCATTGGCTCTGTGACTTTGGAAGAATGACCACACCTCTGATTCCCATTTTTTACCTTCATATTGGAAAGGTAATTCCTCTCTCATAAGTTTGTGTGAGAACCAAAGAACTGAAAGTGCCCACATGTAGTATGTGAGGAATACATGACTATTGAATAAACAAAATTATCTCTTGAGAGCTGCCTCTCTATACTAGAATTTTTGAATTCCTAATGACGGAAGGAAAATAGAACCAACATTGAATAAATGTTTTGGTCTGTGATAGTTGCCTACCTGTATGCCATCATAGCACTCCTTATGGTGGTCCTATAAATTGAATAGAATTAGCTCCATTTAATAGATGAGAAAACTGAGGTGCAGAGAGAATAAGGAACTTGCCTAAGTTTAGTTTGCTGAGAAGTAACAGAGCTGAGACTCAAGAATCCTGGCTTTGCTTTCAAAGTCCTTGGCCTTTCCCTTTCACTAGGTTGCTTTTCAGGGGAAGGTGAGCAAGGAAAGATTCCGGGCTGCAGAGTAGAGTTTTCTCACATCCCCTGGGTATGAGACACATGGCTAGAGAATTACATGGCACATGCCAGTGCATTCACCGCCACCACCTTGCTGCACAATAATGAGAACCACCTGCTGCAAAACAAAGCAAGGAAAAGAAAAGAAGGCTTCACTGTGGGCTGGAAATAGCTGTAATTAATGTAGCATTCTGTTCAAGCACACAGGCAGAACATGAGGGGACCACAAGTCATAGTCAGGGCCTGAACAGAGAAAACCCAGGAGAAAGTGGCCCCTAATGACCTTCAACCTTGGACCTGATAAATAAGAAAAATGAGCTAATATTTGTTAAGCTTTTAATATGTGTCATACATTGTGCTGCATACCTCCCTGTGCTGTCATTTATTTGTTACTTAAAATAATCCTGTGAAGTAGGTCTTACTCCATTCTATAATGAAGAGTTGGAGAGTAGTGTTGGTAGCTAAGTAAGGGAATGCCGCAGAAGTGTTGAGAACTGAACCAGGGCTAAGCTCAGAGGAACAAAAGGAGAGAGAGTAGTCACTATGCAGATGTCAGTTCTTCCTTCTGAAGGTACTGCCTATTTCTCCAGCCCCATTTCACCAAGAACCACTGCTCAACCTTTGAAATCTAGGTAAGTTTTCACCTCTATGAAGCCTTTCCTAACCTCCCCCACTAGACCTTTTAATTCCAAGACCTGACAGAATACCTAGCACATTCACTATGTATTATTGATGGCAGACAAATCAGTGACTAAACAAAAGGTCTAGAGCAGTGCTACCAAATGGAATTCTGCAGTGATAGAGATATACTTTCATCTGAGTTGCCCAGAATGGTAGCCTCTAGCCACACGTCGCTACTGCCATTGTAGTGGACAACACATATCTGGAGACCTGGGTATTTCCTGTTTTCACCATCGCGGCCATCAGCCAATAAGTTAGCCATGAAGAACTTAAAGTGTAAAGAGACCCATCCAATTCTACACTTGGGTAAATTCAGCCATACCCCTTAGAACGTGACTAGCTTATCTTGAAATATATTTTCACAATGTCTTCAACTTTTATTAGCTATTGGTCTACGATAGCCACCAAAATAGCAAAATTTTAAAAGTGTGAGAGTTTGGTTCTCCACAGGCCGAAATCCCTTTCTGACAGTAAGGGGACTTGTTTAGCTTTTCAGAGGACCATTTTGGGTCAGTTTTTCTTCTCAGCACCATGGAAAGGTGACCACAAAAAGACAAAACTTGGGCAGCAGCAGGCTGGTGGAGGTTTGGTTAGAGATTAAAGTGTAGAGTGCACAGTGCCTAGATTGACCACATCTGCCTGGGAGCTCTTTAGAATCTTCCAGGATTCAAACACTGGGGCAGACCAACGGCTATTCCAGGAATTGGTGCATCAGGAACACACCGATACTCATTTAGAAGAAACCATTCTTCCTTCCAGAGCACCTGAGACATATCCTTAAGTTGAATGAGGATCTGGGAATGTTGGAAGGTAGAGTAGGTGGCAGGAGCTTTGATGTTCTATAAACTATATATAGACAGAGCCCTTAGACCAGCTCTAAAGTGTTGGTAATCTATTTTCCTGATTAGTTTCCTGATCTCCCACTTGGTCTGAGGCAGAAAACATGTTGGATCAATGGTCCCTGGGTAATGTGAGGCCCCTGGTTTTAAGTGGCAGAATCACCACATTTTCTAGTTAGGCTGAGTGGCCATGGGAGGCACCAGTTTGAAGCACCTCCTGGCTCAGTTCCCACTCTGACTCCAAACTCAATCTTGGAGTAACCCTTCAAAAAAGTCTTTGAGAAATGAAGAAGATGTAATTGTGGTTTTCACTCAACTTTGAGGAGCTCTGAATTCTAGATGTTAGTGGTTTATATGAATGTAAAGTATGTGGGGAGAAGAATTGTGGGAGGCTAACAGTCTTTCAGGTGGTTGTAGGACACCACAGTCAGGCCTCTTTCATTCTCTGTTGTTCCCATTTCTCCTCCCCCACCATCACTTTGGGTCAGTTACATATTCCAGCAAGGAGAGCTCCTTGTTCTTCTTTTTTTCCTATTCTAGGCCCCCTTTCTTCTAACCTGGGCAATACAGGATTCTCTAAATCAGGGGGCTGACTAGAAATGAATGCTTAGTGAATTGTGGACTCTGGTTGCTAAGCAAATCTAGTCTGCCTGACTTCTGTATGGAGCTCTCAGGATTCTCCATGGAATGGCTCAGAATGGAACAAATTATTTGGTTCAGAGTAATGAATTTCTGGGCTATTAGTTGAGGTAGCTCTGTATAATGGAAAAAGCATTTTTAGTTGTTGTCAGGAACTCTTTAGTCTTGCTTCTGACACTGCCCAACCAAAGAGCTGTGGCTTCTCAGGGCCCCAGTTTTCTAATTGATAGAATAATAGCATTGAACAAGACCCAGTACTTGTATAACTGTATTCTTCAGAGACTGTCGTAGGGATGGTGGTTGGTGGAACTGGAATTCCCCTCTTTGCTTCCATTAGATTATCTATGCCATTATCTCTTTTATTGGTTTACATCTCTGCATAAAATTTGCTTTGGAGAAAATATTTGGTGGCTAAAAATAGTGTGAAATCCTTTGACTAGATGATCTCTATGGCACCCTTTTAACTCTATAATTTTAAGGTAGCACCTGCTAATTGGATCTGATCATAAACCCAGGTCAGAGACTAACAGCTTGTGGTGAGAAGTCCTGAGGCTGTGTTTCAGCTCATTTTAGCAATTTGCTTGCTTCTTTACATTTGACATTTGGGGTTAAATCTGTAGCTGTTTTATTTATTATTTTTTTTTTATGTATTAGCATTTTCATTTTAAGTTCATTCTCTGAGCTCTGAGAGACTAAAATGGGAGAGTCTGTCTCTTGTCTCATTTCCCCTCTGAGGTTCCTGGTTATAGGATAGTGGTCAGGTCCATGAAGAAGGCTGAGGTTCTGCCTTTCTCCATCTCTCCTGGAATCTTCTGATGCATCTGACCCAGGAGGGGTTGCCACAAAAGGAGTTAGACTGACTTTCATTCACTGATCACAGGAGACTTTGTACCTTAGGCCAAATATAATGATTCATGAAGCACTCACTAACCCCAGAAAGGTTATCTCTAAGGATAGACTCAATGGCTTTGCCATAAATACTCATCCTATGTGCCAAAACTTCAATTCACCTCTGCTCTTCTGGTATTTGGGTTTGTGCTTTAGGAATCACAGTGGGAAACATGCTCTTAGAGAGAGAGTTTAATAACTCGTTATTCCTAAAGATTTTTTTAAATCAGCTTTATTGACTTATAATTGATTTAAAAACAGTTGTACACTTTTGAGAAATATATATCTCTGTGAATATCACCTCAGTTAAGATAGAGAGCACTTTCACCACCCATCATTCACTCTTACCCACTATTGCATTTGGTTGGCATGCCAGTGCAGCATCATGGGTAAGAGTACATGGTGGGCTGATGAAAATGCTGTATGTCTTGGTTGGGTTTGGGTCATGTAGAATACATTTGTCAAAATCCAGCACAGAAAACACTTAAAATGTGTCTAATTTATAGTTGAAGAAAATAAAGCTGAGAAAAAATAAAATTTTCAATCCCATACCCTTTTAGGTCTACCTTAGTTCTGAACCAAGAACCATTGAATTTCAATCCCATGTTCTTAGCTACCATGCTATTCTGCCTTTCTTCATTACCATATTCACAGATGGAGGTAATGCAGGCTAAGAACTAACAATCTGGTCCATCCTTCACATTGTATAAGTAAGACACTGAGAGGTGAGATAGTTTATGTAGCAAATCAGTGATGATGCTCAGACCAGAGCCCACACCTAGTACATTCTCAGTCCAGTGATAGTGAGTGATTTCAATATCTTTATCTAATTATGAGTTATCATATCTTACAGGACCTCCACATACAAGAAGACCCTTAATATTCTATTTCATTACAATGCATATTCCCATGAATGTGGAGCGCTTTATAGTCATGCTTCCCAGGAAGAAACAGAATGTACAAGTGAATTATGTAGGAATCTGATTAAAATACAGATTCTGATTTAGAAAGTCTTGCAAATATCAAAATGTTTTTGAAGAATTTAAAAACAAAGTTAAGTAAGTTTAATTTTTACATTTCCTTACTTTTCTTTTTTCTCTGTAGATAAAACACCCTCATACTACATACACCTGCATGCATATACACACTCACTAGCTTTAGTCACAGACTCTGGGAACTGATATCAACCTTAACTTGATCATCAAAAACCTTGACTGTAAGACAAATTCCTGGACATCGATTGATAGTAACACCCACAAACTACAAGTGAATGTTTTATTGGCTTAGATTTTCCATTTGGAATTAGATATCAGAAGATTGAGTATTTTCATTGACTTTGCATCTGGGCCAGTTAAAATTGCAAGTTCCAGGGAATGGTTATGTTGTGCTAAGAGATTTTCATCCTGTGCTGCCAGAACCACTCTTGGCTAGTGATTGATTGATAGATCCACATTCAAATCCAATTGCTCATCCTTTCTACTCAAAAGGATTTGGGATTTATTGATCTCTCTCCAAGCTCATCCAAGAGGAACAATGCTGTTACAACAGAGAAAGTGTCTTTTAGGGTCCTGTATCATGCTGCTTTTGTTTCTCCTGCCAGCTCAGACCAAGGCTTTATCTGCAGCACGTTGGGCAGCTGGCAGGCATGATTCTCTACCTCAGACAAATATGTCCACCATTCTACTGCATGTACTTTGATGGCATATTCATTAGGTACATTACAGTCGTACAGATGCAGACTGACCCAGATAGGTCTACATATTATGAATCCAGTCAATTGTATATCAACTAATTGTATACCCATTTTTTTAATGAACTAAATAAATATCCAAAGTATTGCAGCTCCCCTTCAGAGCATCTGGGTAAGTAAGAAGTGAAGCCTTGGAGAAATGTCACTTTTTATAGCCATGATCCAACCCCTCCAAAACTTATTCTCTTCATTTTTTTTATTAGAAAAGAAGAAATATCCCCGAAAATAGGTAAGTGTGAGATTAAAAATAAACACAATTACATTACTAAAAATATTAATAATTTTTTATAGCTTGCTGCATAATATCAGGGAATAAATATTGGCAGATCACACTGGTGCCATGTAAAAATATTGTTTTGAGAACACAGTCCAAGTTTATAAAGAAGTCCAGGTTCAGGTTTTGCTTCTGAGCCTCCTCCTGGAATAACCCTTCATTGCCAAATGATCATGGCCACTTGAAGTCTCTGTTCAGTAGGGGGTGCATAGTCTTATAACTCATGGTCCTCAGAGCCCTGGCCTTAGATGCTGATTTCCTCAGTGGGAAGCTGTACTTTGCCAGCTGCCAGCAGCAGAAAGCAAAGGTTCAGTGTTGCTTCTTCCTGACTGCCCTAGACACTACCTTGTTCTCTCCAAAGTCTTTCTCACTCCTGGTTTGGGGAACAAATTGTCACACTTCTTTCTACCACTTTGCTACAAATGTAAGAATAGCCTGTGACTTACTTTGCTTAGGCTTCTCCAGAAGGAGATCTGACACAAGAATTTGAGTGTAAATACTTTACGTAAGAAGTGAACTCAGGAAGCACTGGAAGATAAGGGGGAAAGTAAGACAGAAACAAGAGGGAACCCAATGAGGGGCCTGTTCTTAAGCAGAATATGGCTGGGGGATATTGGGCTCAATCCCTGAGAAGATCTCTGGGACACAACTTATAGCATCCTCAGTTGTCCCAACCAGGAGTGAATTTATCCTTCAGGTCTTATCCATCGTTGCTTGAGGCTTCTCCTAGGAGTGTCAGTTCCTTGGCCTTGGTGGTAAAGCACTCTCTGGAATGGCCTGAGAGGAACCAGTCAGGTGAGGAATCACAGATACTTGCCGTAAGTTCCTATAGGTGTGTATGGCAATGCTGAGGTCCAAGGAGACGTGAGTAGGTCACTGATAGCCTAGAGTAACCTAAGTCATTACTAGGTCAACTTTTTTCTTCCTGGATCGCTAGGACCTAATGAAGCTCATTATAACCAACTTTAATTTCTTCTATCCTGTCTATGCTGTGGGTCCAAAACAAAGTGACCTCTGGCTTCAGAGAGGAAAATTTCCCAATCTCATTCTTAGTTTATTTTCATCCCCACCTTCTAAACTCCTCAAAATTAAGTCTCTCCCCAAAGGAGCACTCAGTGTGTCACATAAATTCTTTTTGGGGTGAGCACACCCATAGTCACAAGAGTGTATTTTGTTCCTGTATCATGAGAAAACAGTTAAAAAGTTATCTGACTGTAAGATGTTTTCCAATATTTAGGTTAGTAAGTCTAACACATTATCTTGTTACAATAATAATAATAATACTTTACCTTTACATTATTTAAAAAATTCCCAATGATCTTGCATTTTCTGAGTTGATTCTATCCAAGATTCATGGGAAAGAACCATCATTAGATATTAGCAAGAGGAACACCAAATCCCTAAGAGAGTAATTCAGACCCTGAGGCAGAATGAAATAGCTACTAAGAACTTGGGTTTCTAAATTTTTGACCTGGGTCCAAATCTTGGCTCCTTCACAAACCGGCTGTGTACTCAGAGATGACTTACTGAACCTCCCTAAGACCATTTCCTCAAATATGAAGTGAAATTTGCAATAGTACAATCCATCGGATTTACTTGAGGCTTAAATGAAGTAAAGACGAGTTGCAGTCGTTACTATTAACTGACTCACTCAAAATTACACACCATGGCTAAAGCCTGAGCTCAGCTTTTCTCACTGTTAGTCTTGTATTCTTTCCTATCATTCTGTGTTCCTTGTTAAATAGTGAAAAATAACCCCAAATCAGGCATTTTAGGTTTGAGTTCATGCTGAACTTTCAATTCTTACAAAGCATGTAGTCAGTGTTGGTGTATGTATGACTTAAGAAAAGGGTTTTTCCAGGCCCATGAATATAAATAAAATGATTGAAAAATAGAAATAAAAACATAAATAGATCCATATAGCTGCAGCTTCCATGGGTTTAAGAGAATAAATGCTATGTCCCTTAAACAAAACTATCTTGAGCAGAATAAATTTGCCTTTTTATGCTGAGAGGAGCCTGAAATGAAACTTGCAGGGTCTTGTGTCACCAGCATCATCTTTATGTTCTTAAATAAATAACGGATGAAAGATATGCCTTATTACAGGAGAAAGTGACAAATATATTTGCTTTCAAGTGTAGAATACAATACATATTCTCAATGTGGAACTTCATTTTGATTATTTGTCTAGAGAAGGAGAGCAGAAAAAAAGCCGCTCATGCCCACCCAAACTCTCCCCCTGTCTTTTTTTGTTGTTGTTATTGAAGCAAATGAGGCCAATTGTTGGAAATTTCTGTGTAGCCCTGAATGCCTCAATGGTGACTCTCATTGAGATTAATGCATTTAATTTACCTCTTTGGTATATCCAAGATGCTATTCAGCAGTCAGCTGGGAGTTCCTGGCCTATAAGCTGCTCCATGATGAGCTGCACTCGGGCTGTCTCTATGCTAGCTTGCTTTGTAGGGCTTTGGCTGAGCCAAGGAAGGAGTGGGATAAGCCTTGCATTTTCTGCTCCTGCCTCCTCCTCCATAGGTGTCCATAAGCTGAAAAAAGATAGGAAAAGTTGAAGCATGGTTGGGGGGAGACAAACACAAAAGACTTGTATTTTCCATCTTTCCAAGCATTCCATACTGTCTTATCTCACAGAGTTCCTATCAGTAAAGAAGTCACTTGCATTCAAGACTAAGTTCCCCATGCGTGAGATGAATAAAGGTGGCTAAAGAATTCTCTTTATGACTCAAATAGTTTTTGGCTTTTTAATGTTAAATATCAACTCAGGACTAATAAAGGCAAAAATTTTTTTTCATTCTTTCCCAAATATTTACTGGTATTTACTTTATGCTAAATACTGTGCTAGGTCTGAAGGTACAGTCAGTACAAGAGACACATGATCTCTGTCCTCCAGGTTCTTCTACCTGTTAGGAGAGATCGATGATACATAAACAATCATACAAAGATGTACTTAATTGAAGTTTTGACAAATGTTACAAGAAAAACACTATGAAGATGTAATCTAGACTGGGGGATTTCAGAAAAATTCTTCCTGAAAATTTGATTTATATTATAGTTTGAAGGATGGCTAACCCAAGAGGAAATAAACAGTTAAGGATTCTAGCCTCTTGTCTTCAAACTCATTCCCTGACAGGTATCTGATCATGTTGAGGTTGGCCCATTTTGGTGCATCTCTAGAATCAAAGCTGCCTTATGGCAAACATCTATGAATTCCCAGAGGGCAGAAACTGCCTCTTTGATCTTTTGGTCTCTAGTCTTTAGTATGCTGCCTTGTTCCAAGAATCCAGTAGAATGAGAGATAGCTTATACTTATTTTCCTTGGTGCCTATCCTCAGTATATGGCTATGAATTGCTCTATCCTCTCTCTGCTCTCAGGAAAGGATAGAAACATTTATCCCTTGTCCTTTTAGTTCCTCACCACAATCCTTCAACCTCACCAGGAATATCTTTAGCAGCAAATAGCTCCAAAGATTTACCATTTAAGTTGAAAAATAAAGCTTTGGTCCGAGATTTCCTCGGGGTCAAAATAGGAGTAAAATACCAATGGTTCCTTACTCATAGCTTGATTTCCCCTTGATACTCAGGAAAACCCTGATGAGGCCACCTGAGGAGAAGAAATTCATCGAAACACCATAGGCTCCCCCTGCAGATGGTAAGCAAATCTTCTAGGTAAAATTAAAGTCTCAAATACAATTTCTCACATGCATTATGGCATGGTGAGGAGCTCTCCAATGGACAGGAACAAACACAGTCTTAGAAATTAAAATCATGGATAATTTATGTAGAATTTAGAACTAATGTTTTAAAAAGACTGTGAATGCTTCTTTAAAAATCAACTGCAAATAGAAACTTGCTACATACTTCAGGAGTTCATTGCTTCTACTGGGGGCTTGGTCATTAGAGTTTAGTGTGGGGCAACTGTCATCAGGATAATCTTTTCCTGATTGTGATAAAGATGGATGAAGTACTTCAAAAATGCCATAGGAGAGTAATATTTGCATCTCTGCCAGACAGAGTGAACTGAGGGTTGGGTCACATGGCCCTCCCTCAGAGTTCTTTAATGGCGTGACAGTGTGGACTGAAGAAAACCATGGCCCTCATGATTCGTTGGGCTTTGTTGTCCAGCAAGAATTCTTGTCACAGCTTTCTCCCTTCCTGCTATCTTGTCCCCTGACTGCAGAGACAATGACCTGAAAGAGGAGAAGCATTATTTGGAGTGATATGTGAGCCTCAGAAGGCTTCATCATTCACTCTGAAACATTGGCACAGAATCAAGTTAGTTCTTATGTGACATTAAAAAAGCTCACTTCAGTGAAGAACACAAATAGATAAAGAACACCAGCTAATGACTTTAGAAGGCCAGAGAGCAGCTGAAGTATTGTTTTTTTTTAAATGTAATAGATTTTAAACAGCATTTGCAATAATGAATAAGTCACCCAATTACTACACTCTTCTAATTCTGAACACCTGTCCCAATGATTCTCAATCCCCAGAGTGACTTTTATTTTTAACAATATTTATTATCATGAGTGTTATCACATTAGATGAAATTAGCTAGAGATAGATGTTGCATTCATTGATGGCATCAAGGCACTGTGGATTGGTGAGAGATTTTTTCATCTTCCTTCAGATGCCACAGCTGCTCTGAGCTACCATTACTGACAGTCCCCAGTGGACAAGGAGATAATCTCATAATGCCCTGCAGAGTAAGATCACCCTGAGGTTTTCTCATGACTGTCACCTCAAAGAGGACCTAAGTATTTTGAAAAGTGCTTGCTGGAGACAAATCTAAGTATAGCTCCACTTAGCTTTCAAAGACTGGTGCTTTGGGAAATGGGACCAAGTAACTCCATCATTGCCACATAGCTTTTGCTGTTTGCTCCTGAAGAAATGCTAGAGCAACTTCTGGAGCGCCAAGGGGTGATGACTCAGAAATGAGTTTAGTGCAACCTTTTTGCTTTTCAGACTTGGTCCAGAGATTAGACAAAATATATTTATACAGTTACTATCACATCTCTAGAACTGGGCCTATTACCTGTGCTTGCGAAGAATTTAACTTAGAAAAATCAATATTAAAAAGCTAGAGAGAGCATTGTGTAAAAGAATGTATGAATGCCTGCTACATGTTTTATATTTGGGATATGATATCTGATATGCCAATTTAAAGAAAAAGACTGCATTTTAGATGGTTCTGATGTTATGTACTAGGGAAGGTGGTCATGCAAAGTAATAATTTAGATAAGGATGATAATAATAGCATTCTAAGGATTTAGTGAATATTAAACTATTCAGTTCTTACCACAACATCCTGCTCATAGACAAGAATGGTAAGGACAAAGAAATAACTTGGCCAAGGTCATAAGGATACTAAGTCATAGATCTGGAAACCACGAAATTAGCATTCAGAGTCCATGCACTTAACCACTGTGCTCTCCTGCTTTCCATAAAGATAGGCAACCATTTTTTGACATGCTTAAATCATAAGCGAAACAATGTGACAAGCATTTAACACATGTTATGTAATTTAATATTTAGAACTACCTAGTCAAATAGTCAGGACTCTTGTTTGTAAGAGATATAATTACGATAAATTAATTAATTTTTAAAAAGTAACACAAGTAGCTCATAAAATCAAACAAATCAGGCCAGATCCCCGGACCACAGTGACTAGAACTAGGGACATGAACATTGTCTGGACTCTTTATCATTCTCCTCTCTCCCTCCCTTCCACTTTTCTCCACCTCCTCTACTCTTTTCTCTTTCTCTCCTCTTCTCTGCTCTACTCTCTATTTTAGCTTCACTCTTACCTACTATAACCAGCTTTGTTCACATGGTGGAGGCAAAGAACCCTGGCAACATTTGATGTATCTTCACACCTTTATCACCAGAGTAAAAGTTTCCTCCCCAGTTCTGAGAAATTTCTTAATAAGAACATTGGTTTGTCTTCTATCAAGTGACTACTCTTAGACTAAACACTATGACTAGCGAAGAAATGTCATTCTTTAAAAAAAGCAGCTCCCATTCAGACCACACATTAGACTGGATTCTACAGTCATATCCACTTTAATTATTCTTCCAAGGCCTTGCCTGAGTTGCTCTAAGAAACTATTTTAATCTCAAGGATCTCTTTCTTCTCTCTTTCTCCTTTACTAGACTTCTGATAGTCTTTATTAACTACTGTTCCTGCATTCTATTCGTTTCCTCCTGTCTTCTTTTTCTTAATCAGAATCTTCACCTTCCCTCCTCTGACTCATTATCTGGTGTAACACTTATTACTACTTCCTGGCTTCTGATCTTTCTGGTAGGGAGCCAGGTCATCTCCCTATTTTCTGCCAAATAGGTTGGAATCTTAGGCATTTTCCAATTTTCACTTGTGAATTTAACTCCAATGACAAAATTACCAGGGTTGCTCAGAAGGCTCCCAGAATTCACCATTTTTTCACGTGACTGTCCCAATTCTGAGAACTAGAACCATTCATTTGTTGGTATGTTTCTGGTTTATAGCCCTGCTTTGCCATCAGTAGAGAGCATCTCAACTTACACATCACGAAAGAGAGCCTTTTAAATGACCTCATAGAATCTCTCATGTTTTATAATCTTGTTAGGAATAAAGAGACATTGTCTGTTACACACAAAAAAGAATAATCAGAAAAAAAAGTGGTATAAATTCTTAAGAATGTTTATTTTGAAGCTTGTGCTTTTTTATTATGGCCTCGTAATTATAGAGCTTAAACTGAATATATTCCTAAACTTCTTGTGTTTCAGCCTCAGCCCTCTATTGTTTTCCAAGAAAAAAAGTTCAGAATTCCAAAACAAGTTGCAATTTTAAAAATCTTTATTCAGTCCCTCAGAGGGAAGTAGTGTTTCATTACAATCCCCTATAATTTCCCTTTTTGTTTTATTTTGTCTTATTCTGTTTTTACCTTATGGTTTTAATGATGTCCTCAGCTAGACAATTCTGATCTCTTTCTTTCTCTCTCTTTTTTTTTTCTTCTCCCACTACCTAGATTTAAGATGTGTGTGTGTGTGTATGTGTGTGTGTGTGTGTGTGTGTGTGTGTGTGTGTGTACCAATACACATCAACACTTTCTTGATTTCTTTCTTTGTTGCAGAGGTTTATCTAAGTCTTTTCTATGAAGTCAGAAATTGAGTTTGCCATAAGATTTTGGCTCAGGGAGATACTTTTATATGATTATTTGGTACTGAGAAGATACTTGGAAGCATATTTGCACATTTTGACTAAATAACAGATAATTCTTAAGAAAATTCCCAAGTTGACTGGCAAGATTTTTGGTGCTTCTCACCTCTGAAGGTGGGAGATGAACTTTTATCTGAGTTACTTTAACTCTTAGCAACTACTTCATAAATTACCTTCTATAGGAGATATTTGTCTAGTAGTTTATAACATTTGTTGAGAATTTTCTCTTTGTACATTCCAAGTTAGCATGAGAAGAATAAAGATAATTGATGAATTTCTCTACTCTAACAAACTTAAACTTTAGGAAGTTTCTCTCTCTGTTTTTTTATCCCCTCTCTCTCCTCCTTCTTCCTCCCCTCCTTCTCTGTCCCTCATTCCTCCCCTTCTTTTTTCTCTTTCTTTTACCCAAGTTCCTATACATACATATAAACATTCATACAATATAGAAACACTTAGAAACCTACATGTAAGCAGTTACAAAAATAGAATTCAAATGGGTGCATACATTTTAAATATACTGAGATATTCATTGAGATTTCTTAGATGAGGAGGTAAGTAAAAAGATATTCTTAAAAGATATATTTTATAAATATTTATTTTCTCAGCTTGAATTATATATTAATTTTATTGCAAAATTTTCAGAATTAAATATGTAAGTTTCCTCTCAAAATGGCAGTTCAAGAAATTTTTTTGATTTATTTACTTCTCAACAATTTGTTGATTCCTGAATTTGTACCAAGTACTGAATTGGGAGTTCTGAAGACAGAGATAGCTAAGACATGACCCCACCACCATCAAGATCTCAGCCATGAGGTGAACTAACAATGAGACTGTGTAGTGAAGTACAATAGCACAGAACAACAACACAGAACACTGGGTAAATGGGTGATTAAAGAGAATTCTTGAAGAAAGCAATGCCTCCGATGTGTCTTCTAGGGCCTGGAGGAGTAGCCAGGGACTGGTGCTCCTGTGAGAATCTAATATCTGATCATCTGAGGTGGAACTGAGATGGTGATGCTAACTCTGGAGAGTGTCTGCAAATACAGATGAAGCTGTGCTGGACTGTGGCTGCTCACCTGCTGTGCGATCTGGTTCCTATAAGGCCATGGACTGGTACTGGTCCGTGGCTTGGGGGTTGGGAACTCTTGATTTGTACAGCAGAGGGAGTCCTATTAAACATGACTGATCAAAATCCTTTATAGCTTACTCAGCAAAAGTCAAACACCTTAAAATATCCTACAAACCCTACATGGCTGACAGCATACCTCCTACCTGCCTTTCCTACCTTTTCTCCTACTATTCTCCCATCATTCCCTCTACCCTAGGCACATGTGCCTACCCCCATTCTTCCTCTTTGCCAAGTGTGTTCCAACACCAGGGTCTCAACACTTGCCATTTCCCTAGAAGTAGAAGATACTCTGCTTCTAATGTACACATGGCATACTCACTCACTTCCTGTAAGTCTTTATTTAAATGTCACCTCAGCAAGTTTTTCCAGAATCCAACATGCAAAACTGCAATGTTTCCTGACACCACCTCTCTCCCTCCCTGCTTCATGGCTCTCTTTAGCCCTCTTCACTATCTAATATCTAGCCAATTGTATTTTTTCTTCATTCTTGTCTATCTCTACACTAGCATTGGCAGTTTTGTTCCCTGCTATACTCCTAGTGCCTAGAACAGTACTTGGAATATAGTGGTTATTCAATGAACTTTTTTGTTGAGTAAATAAATAAACCAATGAGTTGATTGTATGGAGAGTTAAAAGAAGGGAAAAGGAGAAAGAAAAGTAGTTGCTTCTCCTGTGTGGAGGGTCTGTGTGGAGGGTCCTGTGACCAAGAGCAAAGGATAGGAAAGAAATGGAAGGGTGACACTGAGGTCTACAATGTGATGCAGATATTGTTCTGTCAAGAACAATTAAGTCACAGACATTTCATGGTTAATTCCAGAGGACAGTATGCCTATAAAAAAAGAGTTAACGAAATATAATGAGAAACTGAGAAACATGAACACCCTACCTTGAGCCATCTTCAGCACTCATGCTGGGGGAATAAGTGGGTTTTAATCAAGATTCTGAAGAAAGAAAGTATGTAGACTGATGGGGAAGACTGTCCAGGTATGGCATGTTGAGAACAAGGGAGAAAGGGGCAAGGGTAGTGAATTGTTCATTTATTGTTCATTAATTGTTCATTTTTAAAACAAAACATTTAGTCTTTGATACTCTGTCCAATAGCCCATGCCCCCACATCATTAATTAAAAAAAAAAAAAAAAACAACTCCAGTCCAGTCCAGTCCAGTCCTGCTCAAACACTGTCCTCAGAGCCAGGCCCACTGCACAGCAGGCAACAAAAAACAGATGTCCTTGTTTCCCATGACTTGCAGGACCTCTGTTCACTACAAGGACAAACTTCTAGGTTTTATTTAGGCTTCTGGTACTTACTTGTGTACAAACACCCACACAGATGTACATACAATCAGCAAGTGCTTTACATTTTCATATTTGAGTTTATATTGTGTAAAAAGCTTTATTTCCAGCAAGCATGCACTAAAAAGGCTCACAAGGCATGGATGTACAGCTTACCCCTTTTTCTAGGGTCTCAGAGCCTGAGTATGAATGCTTCTCACGCACAGTAAGTATACCTTATGTCTCATCTTCCCATTCTACACCTTGTTCCATGCAACAGTGCACAGTGCACAGTACTCTCTTCCTAATTCTGTCCAGTTATTTCTATTCCTAAACGTACTATGTGTATGTATGTACAAATGCATGTTTATAAGTAGATATGATATTGTTGGAGTAATATGTATGTATGCATGTAATGTCTATGCATACATGTATGTGAGTAGGTATATATTTTCAGAGAGGAGATAGTTGATGTAAGAAAAGCTGTATAATATAATGATTAAAAGCATGTGTTACAGAGTCTTTAGATCTTGGTCATGACCTTCATTCTGCCATTTACTAACTTTTGATCTTAAGTACTGGAATGTCTCATTGGGAAAATGGAGATAATATGTTTTTTAAGATTTTGAAAATAATTAGAATAAGTGGGATAATGTAGGGCTAAATGTGAGTTGTTATCATTAAATGTATCATAAAATAACACTGGATGCTTAATACTAAATAAAAGACCAATATAAAATTGGGGGAGAAGGAAATATATTGAAAGAGGAATGTAAGTTGGTTTGTTTGCAAGTCCTTCAGCCAGGGCCTCTTTGCCTTGACTGTTAAGATATTTGGAATGGTCTAATGAGCAAAGAACCTACAGCTAGCTCTCACTTTTCTCTAAAAGACAGTGGTGGGGCCAACTTCAACTATCCTTTGGTGCTGCCAGTTGAGTTGCATGGAGTCAGTGGAGATTGCAGCACAGTCTTTGTCCCAACAGTATCACCCTTAATAGAGTTCTGGTAAACTCAGCAGGGTTGTACTTGGTCTTTGTTAAAAATGTCTACTCTTAACCCATCCTTTAATGACTCTCTGCATAGAAGGCCAAAGATATAAGGCAAGGCATAGAAATCAGATGTCCTCTGCTGGGTTCTAGAGTCTAACTGACTGGGAGATGGAAAACTAATATGCCTATCTCTACCTCCTTTCTTGGGAGCCTCTGTTGGAAAGTAACAAAAAATTTGTCTCTCAGGAACTCTTAAGCCAATGCTCCCAGAAACCAGCTTCACTTAAAAATGTTTAATTGACATGCTCCCATCTTCCTAAAAGTAGGAAAGAAAAATTGGTAAACAGTAAATGGTTACAATCCTTGGATCAAAGTGTTTTAAATAAGGTTGTCATCAGCTTCATCCCATCCCTCTCTTACACTCTAATCACAAGCAAAACACATGAGCTAGTTCTTCAGAGGTGGGACTGAGATATCTTAAATGTGTCAGATAGACACCTGCAGGAGATGTCCCATGGTGGTCATGGTCTCACCTACTCAAGTGCAGCTTAACAGTTGGATTTGTAATAATGTAAGAATATTTTCTACTTTAAAACCTTTGCTTCTTTATCCCTGGTGAAGGGATTGTTTGTTAAGCTTAGCAATTGGTGGTAAAGAAGAAGTATGGATCCAATTAGCATAATTATTTCAAACAATTACAGACCTCAGGACTTTTGCATGTGTTCCCTCTGCCTGGAAAGCTCTTACCCCATATCTTACTGACTAGCTTCCTCAGTTCCTTTAGGTCTTTATTCATACATCACTTTTTCAGTGAAGCTTTCCTTGATTCAAATTTTCAATATTCCCCAGACACTGAATGTCTTATCTACTCACCGTTTCATTTGTGTTTCTTAGAACTGAGCGCTTTCTAAGATGCAGATATTTTACTGATTTAACTTGTTGATTATCTTGACCCTCTCAAAGAGGTAGAGAACAGAGATTCTTAATGCTTAATGCTTGGGACATTAATGTACTCCAGAGTTCTGGAATAGTGCCTGGCATTAGAAGGAGCTCAGTCAATATTTATTAGAGAAGAGGTATTGGCAAGAACCTGGCCTTGACAGGAATGACCAAGGCACAAATTTGAACTCAACAACTCACCAGCTTTTGACCTGGACAATTTTTCACTTAGTCTCTCTATACCTTGGTCTCTTCATCTGTAAAATAGAACTGATGGTATTAGGACCTACTCGTGGAGTTGTTATGAATACTAAGTATGCTAATATGTAAGATATTTAAACAGAGCTTTACACCTGATGTGCACTTTAAGGGTATCCATTATGACTGTTGTTATTAACAATGACACCCAACAATTATTAAGCATGTACTATGTACTGAGAACCATACTGTCTGTTCAGCTTTCACTGAGTAGGCTAATGTATGTAAAGTGCATAGAATAGTGCTTGGCACATATTAAGTGTATAAGAATATTAGCTATCATTTTATTTTATCTCTTTTAATATACAAACCACACAGTGAGGTAGATATAATTATTCTGATTAAGCTTGGTGAAGTTACTTAACTTTCCTGAAGCCAGTCTGCAGGAAAGGTGCACCATCCAGAGAACCACACTGACAACCACTGTAAGGTATATTGGTCATATTTCCAACTTGCAGGTGTTATCTTTTGCTTACAGGCTGCACTGTTCTTACTGAGTTGTTAGCTTTAATGACTGTGAAGGAAAACTTGAGACTCCTTGGATCACCACCCCCACAAGAGTACAAATTCAGTCCATACCTATTCTCTCTTTTCCAATAATGCATTACATGCAACTTATCATATGGGGTTTGTCGATGGAAGTTGTTTAAATTGGCTCAGTACAGACACTACAAATCCAGAGTATAAAGTTTCTGAACTGACCTGGTTTTGGAACTGAGGTTGTGGCTTTTACCTGAGGGATTTCAGGATATTTGCTGCCCTATAAAACCAAATTTCTTTCTCATCTTTTCTAGAGTGATTGCAGCCTCACTGACTCCTCTCAGAGCCAAGGCTGACAAGGTGTGAGGCAGCCCAGCACAGCCATGGAGGGGAGAGTGGAAAAGGCAGGAACAAATATTGACATCATGTTCAGATCTTAGAGTCAAGAAGAAGTTTCAGAACTGAAGACAGAAGTGGGAGACAGCCAGCAGGTGAGCTGGGCAATCACAGTATCCAGGGGTATCAACTTCTCCAGGAGTATCCCCAAACAGCAGGGGAAAGGTGTGGTTTCTTTTTGGTTTATGGCCTGAAATTCCCTTTTGCTCCAGCAGAGGAAGATCATGACTGCCAAGGGACAATGCTGCAGTTGAAGAAAGAGCCCCAGATCTGTGGTCACAGGGTCCGGAGCTTGTCCCTGGAAGATATTAGCAAATAAGTTTCAGGATAGCCTTTTGCATGGAGTAAGGCTGCCAAAGAAGCACTGCACTGTGCCTATACCACACTCAATGGGAGAGAAGATGTTTAAATGGGAGTGATTGGAAAAGTCATCACAGGTAGGACCAGGGAGAGGGAGATGTAAAAGGAGAGAATTCATTAATGTAGCACTGGAAAGAAGAGAAAATATGTAAGTTGATGAAGCTTTATTAATAGAAAGAAAGAGAAGAGGACACACCAAACCCAACTTTCAGGTGTAAGGATGAGGGACAGAGAGACAGATGGACAGGGATAAAAACGGATAACCAGGGAGAAAAGGGAAGACCCAGCGAGAGAGGAAGGGGGAAGTGGCTTCACAGAGCTAATGGAGATGAGTGGCATTGTGAAGAAGTCTGTCCTTAGAATTGGGAGGCCTAGGTGTTGGTCCAAATAACAACTTTAGCTCTTTTCATTGTTGTTTCCTTGTGTCAGGAGTAAGGTAACAGCATGCCAACAAGGGCACCCTTGAGCAAGGGAGATGTAGATGGTGTTACCATCTTCAGGAGTCACGAGAAGGCCCTTTCCACACCTGCATAAGCCCCATAACCTTCTTCTTTTTTCCCATTATTTTTTTCTCAAAATATTTAAATTTGGTGCCACTCTTGTGAAGTAAATGGCAAATTAGTCTCTGGAAGGGAGCTACTTGCACAGCAGATATTGTGAAAGAAAGATGGTAAGTCTAGTTGTTTTATGAGTACATCAGAACTTTACTTAACTGCTTCATTGGAAGATACTTCCAGCTCCCAGGGCAGGAGGAGCAGATAATATCCCCTTCTCCAGGGAAAAGTAGGTACAATCTAGAGATGGGGAGGAGTGGTTGTTGCTGAAGGGCATCAGAGTGGGAACTCTTGAACAAATGAAGTCTAGGGAGAACATGTGGATATGCTTGGTGAAGAAAATGCAAGCATGAGCTGGCAGAGAGTCCCAGTGATACAAGAAAATACTGTTGGGCCCCAGAAAAGAAACACTGTGGCCCCAAATCAAGCTGTGTGTCAGAGCCATCTCCAGTCTTCTTATTCTCTCATTGCTTTGCTGTGTCCAATCATGGATCAGGAAACTGCCTTTCTTGCAAGCAATTTTTTTCTCCCATCTCTTTTGTCTTTTATGTTCAGAATAAAACCTCAGAACAATAAAACATTTTTTTTCAATGAGAATACAGGTAGTTATTATGGTAAGTTTCTTGGACTACATTAATGAAATATTGAAGAAAAGTACAACCAATAGTTCATACAGATTTTCTTTTGACTAAAAAATATTTCTCTGAAGTTGTGCATTATAAAACTGTAAAATAAATAGTTTTATTATGCAATTGACACCTAAGCATTTGTGGCACTGGATGTCACAAGTATTCCTCATTTCTCTCTTCTTCTTTTCTATTTCTTTTTCTCATATTGGCACAGAAAAAAAAGAAGAGAAGGGAAAGCAGCTAGAAGAAGGGGTAAAGAGAAGTAGAGAAATGGTGATGGGGGTAAAAGAGAAAGAAGAAGAAGGAAGAAAGGAGAAAGGGAGCAGAGAAGAGATGAGAAGGGTGACAGTCTGTGGTCAGGGTTCTAGAAACACCTTTAGTAAATTAAAATGTTGAAAATCAGACTCCTTGTCATAACATTTTAATTTGTGATTTTTTTCTTTGAAATAGAAAGGACTGGATTACTGCAAAGGTGGTAGGGATGACAGTAAAGACAAATTTGATTTTACTCATTAGATTAAGACCATTTTCTTTTTTTGGTAAATAAGATTCTGCTTTGAGAGTAAAGAGGATGGTGGAGTGGGAGGTTTTATGTATTTTCTAAGTAGAGTAGAAAGAGAATCCCAGAATTAGAAAATGTGGAATAATCAGAGTCTGTTTAATTCTTTTTTCAGAGGGATTACACCTAAGCCACTTAAACTGAAGTCTCAGAGGCTGCAGTTGGTCCCATTTCTATTAAAATCTCCCTAACAGGAGTACACGGTATTTTTTTTTTTAAGAGGAAAGAGAAAAAAGCTGATGATGGTACTAGTATAACTCTAAATGTTACTAGTTCTTCTAATCACTCAATGATGCAGTATGTTTGCCATCTAATTTCATCCAAAACACCCTAAACTGAAAATAAAGTGCTGTTTAATAGGCATGCAAAGATGTCATTTCATTTTGCTGAATGTTCTAGTAGCAACTACTAATTATTTCAATGTATTTTTTTTCCTGTAATTATTTGAAACAGACTATTCAGAGCTCCCCATTAACTTCAAAAATATTTCGGCATCCTACTGAAATTTAATAGTATAAATTTAAATAGCTTTATCCCTCCTTTCTTCAATTTGCTTGGAGTACAGCTGCATGAAGTTGAGGGAGGAAACATGTCTTGTGCAAGCAGAAACTAAAGAAAAAAAGAAAGAAATCCATCCCAAACCCACACCTTATACTTCTGGGTCACTTTCTGGCTGCATTAGATTTTCTTCTGGTCTTCCTGACAGGTTTTAGAATGAATACCCCAGACAATCTGGTACTTTCTGCCGGCCAGAGGGAGGCTGGGTGGCCAATTAAAAGAAGGCAGACACAGGGAGCAGAGTTAGCTGAGAAAAGCAGCTGAGAGAAATCATGTCACCTCTCTTGGCAGTTTGCAAATTGACCTTCTCAAAGAACCTTGCCAAATTCCTATCGCTATTGTTTGGAATTATGAAGAAGGACACAGACTTACTGTGACCATCCACAGTTACTGCTTGGCTTAAACAATCCTGGTAGGTTTTCTGATATCCCACTGAAGAGAAGGGCAATACCAAATTCCTTTCCCATCCCATGAACTGTCTTCCTTTATGACCATATTATAGCCACAAATTCAGCAACAACTCAGAAAAAAGAGGGAGCTAAGCTATTCATGCTCTACATGGTGACACATGTATCAAATTCTAGGAACAGCAGAACCAAGAGAGCCTTATTCATAGTCTAGCTTCTTTATTTGACCTTCCTGTGGCATCAATCTCAGGAATAGTAGGTTTTTCAATAGCAAAATGACATATATGACAATTATCCACTGGAGTTGAGTTTCTATTCTACTCTGAGTATATTTATTGCACATGAGTCAACTGGCCTTCACAAAAAAACCACAGTACTTATAGCGAGCATCACCTAGAAAGCTTGCCATTTTTGTGATACCTTCTCAAGTGTGTTCACCCAGATGGGCATGACTGATAGTACAAGAGCATGGAAACAAGCTTCCTGTTGGTGGAACTCTGAGGAGTGACCTGGGTGGGACCAGGATAAAGCTGAACTTTGTGGGGCTGGTCACAGATCACCTTCTTGTTTAGCTTTCTCCATTCTTTTTCTTGCTCCTCCACTCCTGATGGGGCCCCTTAGGAGCATTTCCTTATGCAATCTCTTGCATATGACAAAAACAAGAAATAAAACATAACATATTTCTGTAATCATACTGCCTAATCTCTGGCTATGTGACAGATATCAAGAAATGGGAGGAGTGTGGACATGGACTATCGACTGGTGGTTACCAGAGCGTAGGGGATGGCGGGAGGTGGGAGGTAGATGGGGCAAAGGAGGTCAAATATATGGTGACAGAAAGAAATCTAACTATGGGAGGTGAATACACAGTGTAAAGACACACACACACATATGTATGTGTATATATACATATATATATATATAACATACATATATATATATATATATAACATACAATGTTTCATCTGTACACTTTAACAGTAAGGCATATATATATGTATGTATGTGTGTGTGTGTGTGTGTGTATATATATATATATATATATATATATATATATATATATATATATATGCCTTACTGTTAAAGTGTACAGGTGAAACATTGGATTTCGTTAACTAGTCACCATAAAATAAATAAAAATAAACAAATAAACAAACAAGTAAATAAATAAATAAGAAATGGGGAGAAGTTACAGAAAATATAAACTATTGTTTAATGTAATTGTAGAGTCCCTACTCTCATATTACATATTCTAACTCTCATTTAACCTTGAGAATACCTAAAAGAAAATCTCAATTAGGCACAAATTAACCAAATATTTACTTGATAAAACAGAAAGCTGGCAAAAGAACAATCAATTGATAAAGGATGAGTTCGAAAAATAGGTAAATCCCACCTGGAGAGAGGCCCAGGAGTCAACTGTTGGGCTTTATTTCAACCAATATTCCTTAGAGCAAGGGTCCTCTAGACATTTTCCCATTGGGAAGTAAAATTAGGTAGCAGGATTAAACTTTCTCTCTGCAAGGTGTGCAGAGAAACTTTACAACTTTAAAATGCCATAATGTTTTTTCTATCATTTTTACTGACTGAGGGATTGGTAAGTAAAACTTGACATTTGCATATAAATTAATGGCATTCAAAATCCTTGCATGTCTATTAATGAGTTGATCCTGCTAGTACCTTCATATGTTCATTTAATGGATGAGGAAATGGGCTCAGAGATGGAATTTTAGTTCCCAAGCACATCCAAGCTTTTAAGTAGCTAAGTGGGGAAAACTTTTTGTTTTGACTACCTAATAACTTTTTCACTTTTTTGATCAACACCTCAAACTAGATATTTCACATGTATATCACAATCCTCATGTTCATTATCACTTTTGTAAAGATGTTTATCTTCCTTAAATACCCTCTTCTTAAATCCCCATAACTTTCAATGAAGCCAAAAACATGGAATCTTTTCTCTAGCTGATGCTGTCATCACCCAACCCATTAGTTGTCATTTTAACCTACTAAGTATTTCATAAACTTTCTTTTTTTCTCTATCTTCCTGAACATTTCATCTTCTACTTGCATTTCTGTCTGTCTTTAGGTTTGTCCCCTAAAATTCATTTCTATTCAGAGCAATCTCCGTAAATTCAGAAGCTGGTTAACTCAATTTCTAGTTGAAACCCTTCAGTGGCTCCTCATACCCTTCAACATAAGTGTAGTTGGGAGTTTGGAGTCAGATCATCCACTCGCTTGCCCCCTGATAGTCCCTGGAAGAGGGTTAAGTCTACAGAACCTTAGGGTTCCAAGATATACAGTTTGAAAGCCACTGCATACAGAATAAAAAGATCTGGCCATAAAGTGAAAGCTCTACAACACCTGGCTTTAGCCCATCTCTTTAGTCTCATTCCTTGTCACTTGCCATCTTCTAGTTCATATTTCACAGGAAAAGAAAAGACTAAACCAATAATAAATGTTATTTGTCTTTTTTTACAGATGAGACAACTAAGTCATGGCATGACTAAATAACATGCTCAAGGAAACATGGTGAACACATGAGACGATGTGAGCCCAGAGTCCACACTCCTCATCACAACTTGGCATCTAGGACACTCATCAGACACCTCCCTGGATGGCTATTCTTAAGTAGAATCTAGGCTGTTTTCTGTTTAAAGAGAGTAAGCAGAATATTTAATCCAGGCTTTCTGAGACTCCAAGTAGAAACACTTAAGTATTATTAAATGCACTCAAATCAAAAGTATAATTAATGCAGATCTGAGAAGACAAGATTTAGATCTACAAAATACTGACCATATAAGATTGTGAGGATTAAATATGATAATGTATATAGAAGCTTCTGTAATCTTAAAAGTAGAAAGCAGAAGTACAAATGCCTACAGGAGCCTGGCAGGTAACAATTAAATTTAACTCTCCAGGTGACGACAGGGGAATACAGGGGAGTATCTGCCCCTTTTTAAAGAAGCAGTAGCTACTCAGTTCTAACAAATTGTTGCTGCTAGAGATTCAGAAAGTAGGTGCCCAGTATTGCCAACATTTCTGATTTTAAAAAAAACATTTTGATTTTAAAAAAACATTTTTATTTTAAAATGTTGGCCAAAACAATACAAAACAAAACAAAACATTGTGTGAATCCAACAAAATACCAGGAATCTGAGAGAGGGATTTGATCTTGAAGCTTCCAGTTTGCAACCTCTGTCTTGTAAAAGCCTTCAGGGATACTGGCTTTGTTGTTAGAACTGAAGAACCTCAAAAAGCAAAACACTTAAGGGCAGGTAAATTTGGAATCCTGAGGGCAGAGGCATCCTCCCCTAGGTGGTGCATGTTAACAGGATCCAGAAGGAGACTAATGATTTTTGTCTGAAGACAGAAGGCAGACATGGTAGGTGAGAATCATCAAGCAGGCAGAAAATTAGGAGCTTCTGAATCAATCCTCTCTTTACAGTCAAAAGACTCAATCAAGGTGGAAAACAATAAAGAGAAAATTAAAATCGATGAGTTCCAAATGGTTTCTTTTGAACCCTGACTCCAAAAAGGAGTCACATAAAGTGCTGCTAATATCTTCCCCAGGCACTTTAGGTTGCTCACTTCCCTCCAAAGCAGAGGAAAACAAAACACTATCCTCTTGCATTGAGTTTTGTGAAGGATTCATAAATTATATCCCGTCACTCTCCTGCTTAGAACCTTTTATGACTTCTCCTACAATATTCTAAAAGATAAAAGCCAAACTTTAACATTTCGGTGGATAAACAGAAACTATAAAAAAATTCAAAAGAATAAAATATAAATTAAAACATAAAAATCACAATAAACTGTTTTTCCCCCAAGACTTTTACCCAGTCTTTATCTCAATTAATGGGAATTCTCTCTTTCTAATTTCTCAGGCCCAAAAAATCCCAGAATCAGTGCTGACTAACCTCTCTCTCACACCTACACCAAATCTATCAAGAATACTCTTGCCTTTACCTTCAAAATATATCCACAATCAAAGGGCTTTACCACCTTTATTGCCAATACTCTCTCTCAGCCAACATCATCTCTCACCTAGATTATTGCAGTGGCCTTCTAGTAGTTCTCCCGCTTCTACCCTTGCCTACTACACCAGTAAAAATAGGCTACATTATGGTGCAGAAATAAATATTATCAATCTTTCAGTAACTTAACCAACATAGTTACTTCTCACTAAAGCTCACATTCGACATAGGTTAATTAGTAGAGAGATTCTCTTAATCATAGTCTCTGCTAAACTCATACTGACAAAGCAGCCACCATTGATAGTTATACTGAAGAGGCAAAATTGCACATAGGCTTTCAAAGCTTTCACCTGGAAGTGAAACATAATTTCTGGTCACATCTCATTGGCCAAGTCAATCAAACCATGCTTAACTTCAAGGGGGCATGAGAGTGCAATCCAACTATGTTTCTGGAGAACCAGAAATAATCTATAGACAACACTAATGACTACCTCCTTCCCACTTCCTGGATCTATTCTTGACCCAATAGAGCAAGTGAGCTTTTAAAAACATAAGCAAGGTGGTGTAAGTCTTATGCTTTCCATTTTCCCCTGAGTCAAAGCCAGAGGTCCTGTGGTTACTATAAGGAGCTACATGATCTGATGCCCATTAACTCTGATTCCATGTGTACTACCTCCCATCCCTTTGATCATCAGATTCCAGTGCTGTTGGCCTCCTTCCTGTTCCTCAGACAAGCCAGATGCACTTCCATTTTGGGGATTTTACATTGGATATACCCTCTTCCTAGAATACTCTTTCCCAGATACATGCATGTCTACTACCTTCATTTTTTATTTCACTTTCTTAAAGTTTTTGCTCAAATGTCATCTTATTTGGAATTGCATTCACACACTCCATGTTTGACTAAGGGATTCATGGTTTTCTAGCTATATTATCCTAAGAAATTTTTTTAATTTCTCAAAGTTTCAATATATTTCTTTGTGAGATTAGAATGATGGTATTTACCTTGCTGCGCTATTATAAATATTAAGTGAGAAAACATGTACATGGTACTACACTCATAGTTTTTGTTATAAGGCAGGTTACTCTCATCTATCCCCAAACATAAAATAGCACAATAGCCACTAAATGGTCATTTGCAAAATGCCAAAATTTTGTGTGTTAATAGTTGCCTAGTCTATCACAAAATATCTCCAGATTTTTGTTGATGCTAATGAAAATATAACAAAACAAAATAAAACAAAAATAAATCCTCCAAAATTTTTTGATCAAATAAGTTTAGGAAAAAAAGATTTTTCTAATTATGGTCAGTTTTTGAAGATTCAGACCTCATATTAGCACATTAAAATCTGTGAGAATTCTTACCATAAAGAAACCTGTTTGACTTTGTTTAAACCAGCTTTCCTCAAATTTAATTGACCACAGAACTCTGTTTCTTAAATTTTATATTAATATCAATGCTTATTAACATACTATAAAACTAATGTTCTGTTGAATACAACTTGGAAATGCTAATTTAATCTAAATCTCAGACTTACTTGAAGGCTAAACCATAGACCAGAGGTTAAACACTCAGCCCATTGTGACATAAAGGCAGGGTGAGATTGGACCCTGACTTATAAAGTCCGGAAATAGATTTTCCATTTTGCATTTACTAAATACTAATAAAAAAATGATCAAACATGAAAGATGTTCTCTCCCCATTTACTGATATTTTCAGACTCACCCTTCACACCCTTGTTCCGAACTTGGGGCTTTCATGGTCAGTTATCTTTCATTCATCTTTTTTTTGTGCATAGGAATCATCTTCCTTTACCTTTGAGCTCCTCCATCCACTTCAGTACAGGGTGTAAATAAATAAATAAATAAATAAATAAATAAATAAATAAACAAACAAACAAACTTTGAGAACAATATCTAGGCAGACCAGTTAGATATTATTTATCTGTACTTAGATGTCTTTTTAGACAGTATATCTAAATGAAGGAGAACATTGCTCTATAAATAACAGTAATAATCACCCCTTGGCTCAACTTTGTGAAAGAGCTCACAAAACAAAAGTTGTAGACAAATGATTTGCCATTCCCTAGACCCCTTTCTGCCCCAAAAGCCCCTTGCACCGTGAATGACCTATCACAGGCTCATAAGTTCTTTATTATTTTCTCTTATTCTGTGCAATGGGATGTGACAGGTGGATGTTTTCTGGGGATAAATGTCTTCAGCTAAGATGGATGAACTGGGGCTAGGGATTGTACTTATACTATTGGAAAACACAGATCCTTGAGAGAATGTTATGATATTTTCTTCCCCAGCATTTCCCAGTTTATTAAAGAGCAGTGTATAAGAGCTATCTCTGACATGATATCCATATCGATATTGGTATTTATATCTATGAAGATTATGTGTCTCAGGAATGTGCTTTATTCTCAGCCATTGTGATAGTAGGTGCAAAATAATGTCTTGGTTGATACATGATTACATGTATCCTGCCTTCTCTAATCTTTATGAGATTAGTTCTCTATGAGTTTTAATCCTTATGAGATTGATTTTCATTAACTTATTAATGTCTCATAATTACACTATGAGATGGACAGGATAATGTGTCATTCTCTTTTTGTAAGTAAGTTGAGGCATAGATCAGAAACATGTCTTAACTAAGATCAGATATTTAGATATTTGAAGAGCCTGAATTTGAACCTTTATTATTTGACTCTAAATTCTCAACTGTAATTGCAATCATGATTCCTGATCCAGGAAAAGTTGTTTTAAATATTTCTGCTCAAGACCCCAGACCCCAGTTGCCCAGTAAGAAGCACATTGTCATCACTGTAATCCATAATTTTTCCAGGCCCTCTTTTCCATTTATATTGTTACAAATTCTCACTTATTCCTATATTCAAGACTAGCATGCTCAGGATCCAGCCTCTGTCTCCCAGCTATTCAGTATCTAGAAGATTATGTCAGATTGTCCACAAGCAATAAATTTCTATTGGCTACCTTTCCATGGAAAACAATGCTCTTTGCTCCAAATCATTGGTGCTGCCAGTTACCAGGTTTGCCTCTGAAGTGCTCCTTAGTCTGCATTCTACTGGTCTCCTTCTTGGGAACCTCTGGTTCAGGTTAGTATATTTAATGCATCAGGGCTTTAGAAGGAGCAGAGTGCCTCCTTCTGCTGAGGCATTAAGCAATACACAGAACCAGGGCACTGTTTCTTGGCCTTTGCTGCATGTCATTACCTTGTTCAGTGTACTCAGCACTAATCGCACAATAAACACAAATGTGCTTGGCGAGCTGCGCAGTGCAAAGCAATAAACTGGATGGGAAGATTAGATCACAGTCATGCTATTAGGATGAGAGGCACAAGTGGGGGCTGGATGTGAATGAGCATGGCCTAGTGGAGTGGCACTAAGTCTGCTTGTTGGGGAGTAAATGTAACTCCTGCAGATAGGACCATGAGAATGTTCTCACCCCTTGCCTATCCCTCTTTCTTAACCTCATTGACATTTGAGACTTCCTAGCTTCTAACCTTAACTGTTGGAGCAAAAATACCTGGCATCTTATAGGTAATCAATAAGCACATGCTGATTTCAACTGAGAGATGATTTGATTCAATTACTCAAACACTCATTGAATGCCTCTTTTTCAGGTATTGCACTAGGTGCTATAGATGAGTTGTTGTCCCTGCTGTTGTAAGTTTTATTCCAAAAGGGAGAATTCACACATAAGATAATTTTAAAAGCATGGCAAAAGAGCTAGAATAAACATGTTATCGTTCTATGAAAGTACAGGGAAGGAAGACTGTCTTAGGCTATAACATCAGCATAACACAAAAGAAGTGAAATACAAGCCTGTATTTACTTAGTCTACATCTATTGAGCACTTGTGATATACAGGTGTTGCATAAATTATCGAGAATAAAAAGATGCAAAATCAGTTTGATCTTAAAGGAGCTTACATTTTACTGGGAGAAACAGACAAATGAAAAGACATTTGAGTCTGAGAACTTGTGTTAAATTGTAATACTGTTTACAATAATGAGTTTCTTCTTCTGTAGTAGTAATGCATGTGCCCAATCCTGCCATGCTTCCCCAAAAGAGGAGTGTATTTTCCGCTTCATTGATATTGGGCTTAGTCATGTAATGTGCTCTGGCCAGTTGAATGTGAGTGTATGTGACTTACACTCTCTCCTATCAGAAACTTTACATTCTATCGGATTATTCCATTCTGTCTTTTGTGTTCCTGTGCTATCTGCCATGAGAACTGCATATCTTAGAAGAAAGATGCCCCTTAAGAGGGTCCTAAAAGAGAGGCTACCTGGAGTAAACTTGAACCTGACCAAAGCCTAAAGCAGTGACTCATCTACAAACATGCAATAGCAGCAACAAAGATGTCTTTTCAGTTGTGGTCTAAGTTACTGAGACTTTGAGATTGTTTGTTATTCAATGTAGCCTAGTGTTGTCTAATACAGTGGTGTAATAAAGGTAACCAGAGATTACGGTGAGAAAACTTTTGATAAGCTACCCTTTAGCAATGGTTAGCAAAGACTGCCTGGAAGGAAAGGTGTACCTAAGTCAAATCCTGAGTAGAGAAAAGTTGGAAGAAAAAGAATAATCCAGGAAGTGGGAACCTTCTAAATATATAAGAGCTAGTGTGATATATTCAAGAGGCTCTGGCAATAATTTAGTCAGTTAAAGCTTAATTATGAGCTTATGTATATTTAAAGGAGAGTGTGGAGGCCGTATTGGGAAACAGATTCGTGGAAGATAAGACTGAAAGGTAAGAAAAACTATCTCATGAAGGACTGTGCTATGTAAGCAATGTGGACTTCATATTTTGGATATAGTCATCAAAGGATTAGAGGATGGGTGGGGAAAGTAGATTGACATTTGAAAGTGATTAGTCTGGTTGCATTTAGAGAACTAACTGAATAAAGAGAAAAAAATTGAAACAAAGGAGGCAGTTAAGAGGGCTCTGCAATACAGATGTTGAAGACTGGGTAAACAGAGAGAAAAGGATGCAGTCTGGAGATACTCAGGGGCTAGAATGAAGAAGAGTTAGCAATTGATAAGGGGCAAAGTAGATATAGGAAAGCCAGAGGACTTCTGGGTTTCTGGAGGGGGCAATGAATGAATGATGGTGTCGTTTTCTCAACTAGGTAAATAGTACAAGAATTAGTTTAGGAGTGGGTGATGGAGAGAAGATTAGGGACATAAAGAACATTAGATGTGTCTGAGGTATCTAAATAGAGATATTTAAACTCAGGAGGAAGATCTGGCTAGAGAAAAAGATCTAGAGGTCATTAAGATGGAGATGGTAGTTGAAGCTTTGGGATCAGAGTGAATGTATACAAAATGAGAAGAAAACTGTTAAAAATGAAGTAGAAATAAATAGTGCAGGAAATATTCTTTTTTTTCAGGCACTGCGGCTGTGAAGCAGGATGTAAAACAAAGGTGTGGCCCAGGAAGGATATAACGGTGCTACAGGTTGAACTATGTCCTCTAAAATTTGTGTTGAAGTCCTAACCTTCAGCACCTCGAAATGTGTCTTTATCTTGGAAGAGAGTCTTTGCAGATGTAATTAGCCCAGATGAGGTTTTTCTGAATAAGGTGGGCCCTAATACAATATGAATGACATCCTTATAAAAAGGGAAATGTGGACACCAAAACATGCACCCAGAACATTATGTGAAGGTACAGGTTATGCTACCACAAGCCAAAGAACTACCAGAAGCCAAGAAAGAAGACTGGAACAGATCATTCCCCAGTGCCTTCATGGAGAGGATAGTCCTATGGACACCTTGATTTTGGCATTTTGGTCTTCAGATTGTAAATCAATAAATTTCTGCTGTTTAGGGCACCCAATCTGTGCTACTTTTTTAGATAGTCCTAGAAGACTAATATAAAGTATAAGGATGAAATTTTGTTTTGTATTTTTTTTAATATGACATTATGAGACATTTAAATAATAGTAAGAAAGAACTGGCAAAAAAAGAGGTTGAAAATGGAGGAGAGAGGAGATAACAATTGATGGAAGAAAGCCTTTGAGGAAGAAAGAGAAAACAGTGTAATCGAGATGACTGAGAAATGGCAGCACAGTGAGCCCATGGCTTCTGTTGTGGAACCATAGGTAATTGTGGATATAAGAATGTTTTATAGGCAAAGGAGAAGAGCTTGAGCAATTTTCAGGTTGATGTTCTTTGAAGACTCTACTCAGATATCACCTGATCCATGAAGCCTCTCTTTACCAGCTATTTAAAATATCAATTTCTCCTTTCTATGCATTTAGAGGTTTGACTGAATAGAGAAAAAACTTGAAACAAAGGAGGCAGTTAAGAGGATTATTTCTTAATTTTTCTCCATGATAACTTCACTATCAGACATACTCTATGGTAGTGAACTTGTTAATTTCTTCACGTTCACTTCTCACTAGAATGTAAGGTGAGGGTTTTTGTCTATTGTGTTTACTACTGTATCATTAGAACCCTGAAATATCCCTGGTTCATAGAAGAACTTAATAAATAACTGTTGAATAAATGGATGAATGCTGCTTTCTTTCTTTTTTTTTTCCAGTGAAATAAAAAGCAAGGCCATCTACCGAACATGACAATGGGGAAGAGTTGTCTCAGGAAGAATAGAGGTATCACCATGCAATGTTGTGGGCCCAATGAAAGATGGAGACCGTTAAATAATTTGTGAGTTTTGATTTCCTCCAATGGTTCTTAGTGTCATTTATGTAGGGTGGGAGAAGACATTTGGATTGATAAAGAATTGATGCTTTTATCAGGTTACTATAATGGAAAAAAGGAAGCAATGACAATGGGGTACTTGACAGGAATATGGTTAAAGTGTTAGACCATGTAGTCTTGCCCAGATAGAGAAAGGGGTGAAGACAAGAGAGAACTGATGGATTAGGAAGGAGGAGGAAACGGCTCTTATGATAATGAAATTGAGAATTCCCAGCACATTCTAATAAATACCCATGCAATACTTGACCTATGTAAGAAAGAGCTAAGTGAGATGATCAGACAAAAGACGTGGTTAATCCCAGTTGGGAAGAGTCTTATATAACACATTTAGAGATTATTGTTATGGAAGTGCTCTGGATTTGGAATCAAGACCATGTTGAATTTGGACTCTGACATTTACTAGTATCTTTCATGAATTATTTTCTCTAGGTGTCTTTTATAAGTTTTAACTAGAGATAATAATAACATCTTTCTCATGGAACATTTATGAGAATTGAATGAAATAAGATATGCAAATGAAACTACTATATTTAAGAGAATAAATCAGATGACATATGATACTGCATAGTGCCTGTGTAGAATAAATGTTCAACAAATACTCGTGTTTTATTTTGCTCTTTGTTTGCTCATTTTCTTAACTCTAGGTTTTACATCTGTAATGTAGGTGTGGGCAGGGTACAGGAGAAATAGGAGATATCCATTTGGGAATTTTTAAATGTAAGTATTATTTCAATATTTCCTTCAACATAATTCTCACCCTGCTAAGAATAGCTACAGAAGGTGTTTGGGTGACTTTAAAAGTTTTTATGTAGATAAATAATAGGTCATAATTTGTACATGTATTTCTGGTGCAATGTAGAAAACTCATAGACAGAGCCTGAAAGGCATTGCAGAGAGGGTGGGTAATGTGGAGGTTGAGAATCTTGTCTTGACAGGGGTTTGGCAGAACAGAGAGGTTCATTTGAACTTGGATTTATTTTAATGTGTCTAAGAACTTAGATAGTAGGAAAAATGACTTGGATTCTTTATGTTTATACTTGAAAGACCAGTCAAGGTTCAAATAATGACTCTTCCATTATTGGGTGTACGACTAGACTAATTACTTCCTCCTCAGCTTTATTTTTCTCATATGCAAAATAGAAATAAAAAGAACTCACTACAAAGGGCTATATGAGGATAAAATGAGCTTCTGTGTCCTAAGGGCCTTTCACGGAGGTCCATTCTGGCACTAAGTAAGTGCTCACTAAATGGCAGTAGTGGTTACTGTTGATTTTGTTGTTATCCTTTTCCATGCATCCCTGGGGTGGGGAAATCTGTGAGTTGTATAGACAGGCAGATGATCACAAGCTCTGTAGACAGAAAATAGTCTTTGGCTAATATAATATTTAGGGCTTTTGGTATCTT
Source organism: Cynopterus sphinx (assembly GCA_030015415.1). Taxonomy (NCBI): domain Eukaryota; kingdom Metazoa; phylum Chordata; class Mammalia; order Chiroptera; family Pteropodidae; genus Cynopterus; species Cynopterus sphinx. Next base: position 32,364,911 of record CM057390.1, on the reverse strand, counting down.
TATAATAAAGTGACTCCAGATTGCAATGCTTTAAGCAAAAAAAGTTTATTCCTCCTTCACCTAATGTTTCGAGGTAAGTGAGTGGCAGCTCTGCCATCCCCAACATGTGGCTCTGCCTCTGAATTCAAGGCAGCTGCTCTATTTCTCTTGTCTCTAAAATTCATGAGATTCATATTGCCAAAGAGGAGAATGGACAATGAGTTAGAAAAGAAAGAGCAGAGTGATCCAGGGCAAGAAAACTTCAGTGGGAAAAACGTCAAAGGCACATCCATTTTAGGCATCATGATGACTTAGAAAATTCTTTGCAAATGAAAAGTTAGCCCCTCATCTGCTGAAGCTGATCAGATGTAACTTGGTCCATATAGCTAAAATACAGGGGCCTTTGAGTCAAAAGCCCAGGAGAGTGATTATCACAGAAGACTTATAGTTGGAGGATCAGGTGATCTCGGGGTAGGACTATCACCCCAAATTTGGCCAAGATTGCTTTGATTTCTGCAGTGAAATTTTTACATCCCAGGAAACCACTCAGGCCCAAGATGTTTGGTCAACATATCTCTGGGTTTCATTTGAAAAATTTATTTCCTGTGATGCTGCAGTCACTGTCAAAGAAAACAACCTTTCTTTCTCTCACCCCCTCACAGCAACAGTAAACACACACACACACACACCACATACACACACCAGAACTTCTCTTTTGTGTCTAAATGCTATGAAAAATTTCTTATGGAAAGATAGGAATCAAAATATATATAATTCATTCATTTATTCAGCACTTATTATATACTAATCATATACCAAGTACTATGTTAGGCATGCATTGTACAAGAACAAATGAAATATGAACTTTGATTTCCAAATGTTCACAGTTGATTTGAAAAGAGAGATCAGTAAGCTGATGATTACAATAAAATGTGGTAAGTGGTAAGTACTGCAATAGAAAGAAGTCTAGAATATGTAGAAATACCAGGGGAATCCACTCAGTTAAGCATGAGGAAAGCAGGGCAAGTTTCTTGGACATAATAACCATGAGTTCCTGCTTGAAGACAGATAATACTTTCTCAGGCAAAGGAAGTTTAGGGAGAAAAGTTGAGAAGAAGTAGAGGGAAGGAGCAGATGGGTAGGAAGAAGAGAGAAGAAGTTCTCTGTGAAGAAGAGGGGGCATCTGAATAGCTGGGACATAGATCAGGGCAAAGGTAGACTTTAGAGTTGACACTTAAAAAAAAATTAATTGGTTGAATGTCATCCCCACTCCTCTTGAAAAAATTTTCTATCCTCCCAACCTTCTCCTTCATCATTTCCTCCCAGAATGGAGTGAGCTGGTTGTTATAACTGTGTGTGTGTGTTTGTGTGTGTGTGTGTGTGTGTATCCTAATTAGTCTCTGGAAAGTGAGGTGGCCCTTTTTGAAGGCTTCATCTTTAGTCAATGCTCAAAATTCAGGAAAGCATATAGATTAAGTTAATCAAAAGAGGATCACACATGAGTCCAGAAGTGTCTCAGGAGTCCAGACTCCCAACCCTCAGCATGCAAAATCAGGAAGTATGTTAATAAACACTAGGAAATGGGAGCTCTCAAAATGCAGGTGAAGAATTTATTAATGGAGAAGAATGACTTCTCCAGAAGTGTCTGATGTTGGCTGCATGTCTCTCTCTAATAGGGTTATATAGCTATTCTAGGGTCAAGGAAATTATAAAGTTAGAAGTTCTTGTTTTCCCTGAATATTGACTAAATGAAGTAATTTATTAAATCAGAGGTTACTATAATTGAGTCCAATAAAAATCTTACTTTATATTAACATCTGCCAGAACTTAAATTCTGCGATCTTCTCCTGAAACCATGTCCTTGCCTTGTCAAGGTTTAATCTCATATGTCTTTTCTATCTCACATACATTATTAGCAACATCAACAGGTACTTGTGAGAGAACCACCTGAGATGCATTTCTTAGCTCTGGTGTGTGTGCACATGCACACACACACACATGCACACACACACACAACACATGCATGTAGGCATGCACACACAAAAATAATTGTCCCTGTTATGGACTGAATTGTGTTCTCCTCAAAATTTGTAATTGAATCCCTGACCCCCAATGTGATAGTATCTAGAGACAGGGCCTTAGAATAGGTATTTAAGGTTAAGTGAGGTCAAAAGAATGGAACCCTAATCCAATAAGACTGGTGTCCTTATAATAATAAGAAGAAGAGATATCAGATCTCTCTCTCTACCCCAAGCCTTTACCCTGTGCACATGCAGAAGAAAGGCCATGTGAGAATGAGAGCAAGAAGTTCTACAAGTCAGGAAGCCAATCCTCATCAGAAACTGAGCGCTGGCACCTTGATCTTGGACTTTCAGCCTCCAAACCTGTGAGAAAATAAACTTATGTTGTTTAAACTACCTAGTCAATGGCATTAGTCCAAGTGGATTAATTCACCCCCTTTGGAAGATGTCTTTTTTTCTCCTTGGGTAAGTCTCTTCTCCAGCTGCCACAACCCTAGATGGAGGAAGAGAAGAGGAGCAATTTGCTCCTGCACCTCGATCACCAAGAAAGCAACACTTTTTCTAGGAGAAAGGCAGAGACCTTGTTCTGAACAAATTCTATATCAGTAGCTGTGTTTCTTTCTACCCTTAATAAAATGAGAGGTAAGAAAAACTCTTACCTATGACAATAGCAGGAGAGCACCAAATATCTACATTTTAATTAAGCAGGATTTTGGGTGTGTTTTGGAGGCTAGTCCAGGTTACATTTTGTGAAAGCTAAATGTTATTGCTAGAAATATTTCTTCTCTCCTCTTCTGGGGGCAAGTTGGCACCAATGTCTCCTACTTCCAGTGGGTTTTTTCCTCTAGAGAAACTAAAGCCCGCCTTAGTTTCTACCCAGTCCCCATGCATGAGGTAGCTCCTACTTCTCGGCCAACAAGAAACATTGTCAATGATGAATATACTCCAATTACAACACACCTCTCAGCGGAGCTTGAGAGCAATGTATATGAGAGGAATAATGAAGAATGCATCTAGGAGGCATCATGAAGTGAAGACTAGAGGCATTCCTTCACTTGCTCTTATAAAGAATTCATGTGTGTTCTTGCTGCAGCCACTTCATTTAGCCAGGACTCTCAGAAAAGAGGTGTGCATAGCTGAAAGGCCAAAACCAGCACCTCCTCTATTTGCATAGAGGAGTCCTGCCTGCATGCTGTTTGATTCATCTATGTAGCAGTGTAGGGTGGGTACTCTGACAGTATCTTCTGTGGCCTCAACATTACTTTATATTTAGTGCCTCAAAATTGGCACTATTTAGTACAGGGTATTTTTTTTTTTATACCTAAGTAAAAGGATACTGGACAGTCACTACAAAATGAACAATGTTGAGAGAGTTTGTACATCTCTTGATTTAAAATCTATATAACTATTTTCTAAATGTAAGTCATGCCGCATTATGGGTCAAAAAAACAATTTATTGGGCCATAGTCAGCATTTTTTTTAAAGATGGAGTAAACAAGAATAAAAATGTTCACTATACATGCATACACACATACAATGTGTCTTGAAACAAAATATGGATTACAATAAAAATTGTGAAAGCCATTTGTGTTGATGACATTTAAGACCCTCTTTAACCTGAAATTCAATAACTCTATGATTCTTTTACCTTGTGCTGAACACTGTGTGAGGCATCGTGGGATACAGATAGGTTTAAAATGTGTTCTCTGGGAAGGAAAGGCAGCTAATACTTCCAAGCTCCTATTCTTGGTCTGGATATCTGCTAGGCTCTCTCTTGTGTTTCTCCTTTCATCTCAACAAAAATCCTATGAGATATGCATCTTTCTTTTTATTTTTTTAGGTGAGGAAATAGGCTTAGAAAGGCTAATTGACTCCACTGAGGTCACATAGTTATCAAGAAACACAAGATTACACATGAAATAGTAAGAGACTGATACATCACAATGTAGGATTACATTCCCAAATAATTGATACAGGCAACAGTGTTTGTAGGGAATCTGTGAAAGAGATCGATGTGAAATGCCCCATGAAAACCAACTGATTTCCAATAATAACCTTTGTGGAGAAGGCCATTCTAAGTTGGGGAAGCAGAATAAAGAAAGAAACAAAAATAGTTCAGATTAATTTTAAAAAAGAATTGTATCTCAGGTCTTGTGCTAGCAACTGGAACACAACAAGAAGTGCCAAATATCCCTATCCTCAAGTAACTTAAACTCCAGAGAAGGTACTTGCAGAAAGAAGCTTTTGGGATAGATGTCACCTATCTTTATACCCGAGAGTGTTTTTAGGAGACTCAAGAATTTTCCTGGTACCTGGAACTTATAGCGGTAAATAGATGGCCCATGTAAAAAATTATTACCTTTTCCCCAGGTTTCACTAATTGGAGAAAGGACAATTTGCTGAATAGCATAGGAGGGCTGGAAGAGTCCAGTACTTTTTCACAGCAGCCAAGAATACAATCAGGGAGTTTCTCAGGCGTGAGAAGGGCCTTATTCAGCAACTTTTAATAAAATCTGAGGTGTGTCCAATCAGCCAGGGTATGAGTTTGGATAAGTTTTATCCAGGATGCTTTATGTGTGGGACTAGTCCTAGGCATTGATTGCTCCAAGGGACCAATCATCCTTTGGGTGTCTCATTTTTGCCTCTCATTCACATGCTTCTTACTATTCTGACTCACTATGCCAGGACTAACATATTTTCCTAGTGTTTAACTGGTACCATCATCTGCTTTTCCCTAATATTTTCTCATTTCTGTATCACTTCTTCTGTGAAAGCCAACTACTGTGGCCAGAATTTTATTCTTTGTCCTATTCTATGTTCCTATATTAGCTTTTCTGTTTTTGCAAAAATTCAGCAAAATATCCCTATGTCCATCTCCTCTCTTTTTCTCACTCATGTCATTACCAATTCATGCCTCAAAGGGTGCCTGTAAGGCATTCTTTACACATGAAACACATGCTAACATCCTCAAAAAACTGCCATTTCTCAAACTAAGCTCCTTAATAAAGTTTCTCTTGACTATATATCCAAGAGACACCATCTCCCCTTATAAAATATCCTTTTCATAAAACTTCTCAAAATGAATTCAGTACAGCAGAAACACACAATCATTAAGAATGGCAGTTTCTTTATCTTTGATAGGTGGCCTTAGAAGAGGTGTTCCTAATGGGGTACTCTCTTGTTTTTCTACTACTTTGTCATGTGGTGCCTACACATTGGGAGGATTCAACCAACAGAGTCAAAATCAGAATAGAGCAATCTATTCACACAGTGAATAGATTATGTTCAATATTCTGTGCTAGGAATACATGCTACGGATGTAGAAGATAAAAACAGAAACTCTCTCCTTCAGTAACTTTTAGTTTAGTTGAAAAAGGGGGATGCAGACATATTTGTAAATTCCTGACAAAGAGCATAATTCTAAGTAGACGTGACTTATGTAATTCCAAATTGTTCTATTTAGGAACTTTTTGCTTATTTGTCTTTTCTTTCAGGCCCAACAGACCCACAACCTTTCTGGGAATGACTCAACAGCTTCTCGGTTGGTTTCTTCTGCTCCCACGGTGTGCCCCTGCCTTTCTCCTGCCCTGCCTTCCCCTGCGGTCAGGAGATGGCTCCCCAAGGATGAATAAGAGAAATGAATTTTATCCTCCATGTCCTGCGCTCAGTTCTGGAAAGGACATCCTGATGAGTCAAGAGCCTGGAACAAGTGCTGAGGAAATTTTTTTAAAAATAAAATATTTTCTAATTTTTATGTGAATTTCTCAGCTTTTATTATTTTATTATACCAATATCTTATGATTATATTTTCAAAAGAATAAATGAATGTGAAAACATACCAAGTGAAATCTGTTACTCTTCAGCCTTCCCCCAAAGTAAGAACTATTTGCTCAAGATCCACTTCCATTTCTCTCTCAATAAACATATATACAGGTATACATCTTTTATCAATAAATAGGATACTACACTCATTTAAAAATTTTTTTATGTTATGATTCAGAGATATATCCATGGTATGGCATATATAGCTACACCCCATTCTTTTAAATAAATATATAGCATTCTATACAATGAAAGAACAAAAATGTGTTTTAAACTATCCCTTCCAATGGATACCTAGGTGGTCCTCATGTCCATTTTTTTTTTATGGACAAAGACTGCATTCAAAAAACTGTGGGTATTTCTATGTGATCCTGCATATTTCTTCAGAGTAGAACACCTAAAAGTATTGTTGACTAAAAGGGAGTGCACAATTACAATGTGAATTGACACTGCCCAACAGTATATAAAAATGCTGTTTATATGTTCCCTCTACAACTTTTGACATTATCACTAGTTTAAAAATATTGTCAATCTATGGTTGGTGGTAGGTAGAGTGGGGAATCTATTGTTTAAAATTGAATACTTCTAATTACTGTTAAGCTTGAAGATCTTCTTATATGTTTATTTGTTTTGTTTATTTTGTATCATTTGTTGCTTGCCTGTTCTTGTATTGGGTGTTGATGAATATGGAGATGCACTGCCAAGATATGGGAGGGCTGTCAGTCACTTCAAGTTCTAAATCTCTAAGAAGCATGTCTCATAACATGCTCCATCTCAGAGTCAGTTTCCCAGAGATTATAACATGTGGCAGGTTGACTTTCTATATAGGACTGATTTGTAAGAGCACAATGCATATTATGGATACCAAATAAATATTACAAATGTAATGGGTTTTAAACTCTCATCAGCTAGAATAGAAAACTAATTTTTCTCTAACTTAATTTGATTTCAGCCCTTTCCTCTAGATGGCAGAGGCTAGATCTCAGACTTAACCATGATCACCTGTTTCATTGGTTTGAAGCCAAGTTCCTGGATCATAAACCTGGTATTGGTGGCAGGATGCCACTTGTCCTCAGTCACCTTTTCTCCATACTGGCTCCTCTGAGAAACACTGTATATCCTTTGGTTCTTCATCCTTACCTTAAACATAAACCATCTTTTGTTCCATTTTACTTGCTACTTCAATGCCATTATTTGGTGTACTAGTATATTTTGGCTGGCTTTTGTGCATTTTTTTACATGAGAGATATCCGTGAGAATATGTCAAGCCCATCCAGACATATCACACATATTTTCACTCCACTGCTCTCCTTCAGTGTAGGGTGGATTAAAGAGTTAGTCCCTGAGCTCCACTTGACAAAAAAAGATGTAAGACTCTGTTTCTAAGTGTTCTGTCTCTAGGACCCCAACACACACACACATGCACACATGCACACACACACTGACCTCTGCTGACCTCTGCAATACTAGTCTCATCCAGGGGGCTGGAGGCAGAATGTCTTTCTCAAGCACCTTCCAGTTTCTCAGTTCTCTTTGTTTCCCTTTCGACTCTTCTTCCTAAAGCCAATAGAGTCTTGAGACACTCAAACCTTGGGATTGATACTTTTCTGAATAGTTTTTCTATGCCATTGTCTTGACCTTTTCAAGATCAAAACCAGAACTGACTCTTTTGCTCTCTGCATTATGTTGTGTCATCTATTCTCTGAGACAATGAACACAGAATTCCATTGCTGCTGCCAAAACGAGGAGGGGGAAGTTGGCGGGGATAAGTCGTGAGTATAACAGGAATTAGAAAATAAATCAGTTATATCAAAATATTATTCCACTGCACCAATATTTTTTATCTCTCTTTTAACTTTGTTTATAGTCTTTTGTCATGCAGAAATTTATAATTTTTGTATAGAAAAATCTGTCAATCTTTTATAAATTCTAGGTTTTGTATCTTACTTAGGAAAGCTTTCCAATATACAACTTAAAAATATGTTCTCTAATATTTTCTTCAAAGATTTTAAAAATTTATTTCTTCATCCTAAACTCTTTAATTAAGTTTTTTTTTGTGTGTGTGTGTGTATGTGTATGTGTGCAATATCAAGAAAGAAAGGGTCTTTCTCTTTCTCTCCCTCTTGCCCTCCACAGGCCTCTCTCTCTCTCCTTCCCTTTTGGTTAGACAATTGCCATATTTTAAATACCATTTATTTAATATAAATTTCTTCCTCACTATTTTTAAATGCCATCTTTATTATAAACTAAACTCTAGTAAGCACACAAATCTCATTCTAAGCTCTGTATTCCAGACTCAGAGTAAGAATGAGATGGGAGTTGTAAGGATGTTGTTCCTTTAATTAACTTCCATTCCTGTGTACATTTCATGAAAATAAATGAGATGCTAATATCTAAACACAAAAGGTAAAATCTTCTCATGAAACATACCTCTACATTTAAAAAAAAAACTTTATTTTTGACCCACCTCCAAAAGATCAGCAAACTCTTTCAATTATGGAGAAAAAAAATGGTTATTTTTAACTTCTGAGAGATTTTAAAAGATAATGTTGACTGTATATAATTTTGTGTGTTGTAAGACTCCATTGTATTCTGTTTCATATGTTAGATGCATTTTGAAGTGTATTTAATTGTCATTCTCCTATTTTAAGTGTTCTGCCCATTGAGTTGATATAGTCAATTCTGTATTCCTAAGAAATCTATTTTATCTAGATATTCAAAAGTTGAACCTAGCACTCTCCTAATATTTAAAATGTAATTCATGTTTTCTTTCTTATTTATAACATTGTTTGTATATTTTATTTGATCACACTAGCCTGAATTTTATCTATTTTATTGGTCTTTTCAAATAACCAGATTTTATTTTTATTGATTAAATTTTATAATATTTTTAAATATATCTTCTGCTTTTATGATTATTCATATCTTCCACTGGCTCTTCTATTCATTTTCAAATTTTCTGTTTTAGCCAACATTGGTTATTAGCTATAATTCTGGCCAATGAAAATTATTAGAATTTGGAAAAAACATTTGAGTTCCTGATAAAAAAGGAGTAGACAAAGGCTGATACACATGTTACTTTTTTCCTTCCTGCTTGGAAAATGAATGCAATATCTGAAGAAGCCACAGACATATTGAGATATAAAGCAAAGATTAATAGAATTGTAAAACCATTGACCCTCATATTGTTTAGCCATTGAACTAATGACAGTAACTGCCCACCTCTGGACTTCTTTTTAAGTGAAGAAAAACAATAACATAAATTATTTCTCTTTTTTAGGGCATTGCATTTGTTTTTTGTTTGTTATTTGTAGAAATATTTCTAATAAACAAGCATGTCTACTGAATTTTTTAAAATGTTTTTTTGCTGTCTAATAACGTTATTTGAGACAAAAATTTCCTGGGTCACATTTCATATAATTAAATATATAATGTTTTCATTTTTTAATAACTATTTTATAATTTTTATCTAAATTTCTGTTTAAATGAGGGGTTTTCTCTTTTTAGGTAGTTTGTCTTATTTATTTATTTTTGGTTAATTTTTCAGTATTATATTGTGATGTGAGAACATGACCATAGCATTCTGACCATTAAAATGCACTGCGATTTTTCAGACTTCAATGTGAAACAATGTAAAATACAATGTGAAAATCACATTGTATTTTAAAAAATAAGCATTCTCTGTATTTTTAATTCAAAGTTCTCTCTATCTTTCTATATCTGTTGTATACCTACCTTTGTATCCATCTATGTGTATCCATATCTATCTGTCTATTGATCTATCATCTACTTATTATCTATTATTCATTTTTTATTTTCAGTTTATTGTTTTTGTTATTAAAATCTTCTAAGTGCTTCTGTTTTTACTATCCAAAAATGAAAGTTGTATTAATATTTTTTCTTTAATTGTGGAATGTTCATTTCTCCTTGTACATACAAAAGCTTTTATTTTGTAACAATTTGTTGGTCTCACTAAAGCTCATGACTGTTACTTACACTTAGCTGATTGTATTATATTTATCCTATGAATGCCATTTTTCCACCTGTATTTTTGTTACTTTTGGTATTAATATTGTACTTTGTTATTATTTTTTGGCATATTATTATTAAAATGTCTGTATTGCTTTATTTTATATCTGTCTTTATTAAATAATCTAAAACTAGATCCCCACCCTCAATCTGTGAATTTCTACATTTTACAAAAGTTAATATACTCATATTTTTGGCAGTAAAATCTTAATATTTTTTCTAGACAACTACCTCTATTTTCTATTTATAATGCTTTGTAGTTGTTTATTTAGCTCTTGATTTTTTGCTTTACTTTAAAATTGTGTGTTCTTTTTTCTTTTTTTCTTTATTTTCCCAATATTTTGAAGTTACACATTTATCTTTTTATTTTTTCTCCTGATTATTTATACATATATTATACATGCAATTAAATGTATTTTTCAAAAAACATTTTGAGTTAATTATCATGCTTTTCTTTCCATAAGAACATTTTATTTATTTCTGGTTCCTTATTCCTCTGCTGTCACACATCAAAATCCTTGATCTTTCCATGTAAAGAGCATCTGATACTTCCGTTTTACATTTAAGTTTTTTTTTTTCACAAAAGCATAACATCAATAATTATTTATATCAAGTTATAAGTATTAGTGGTTTGTTTATGCTCTACTAGTATTTATATCTATATTACCTCGACACTTAGAAGATGCTTCCTTATATTCTTGATTATTTTTCATAATACTCATCATGTTCAATAAAATTGTCCTGATATTTACCAGTGTATAGTGAAAGATGTTATTCAGCATAGCACTTTATAAGAGATATTTCGAGAATGCAACTTGTGCTTGCTCCCTCATTGCCACTGCCTTCCTTTGGGACTTTCTCACTTCTTGCTTAAACTCTTCTCTTGACTTTCTAACTGATATCTCTGCTCCCATTTGAGACTTACGATGAACTTAAAAAATAATTTTTTTGCTTTAAGGGCCTGAGATTCTGGATTCTTTTTGGTGTGTGTGTGTCAATGTTATTTATCTTAATTAATTCAATATCCATTATGTTTATAACTGATGGTCAGTCTCACACTTAAACTGTGAACTTCTTTAGGAAAATTTCAAACCATTTACTAATAGTTGTATCTTTAGCACTTGCAAAATGTCTAGTTCACAGCAGGTGCTAAATCAGTACTGGACGTCCATCTAATGAATATATGTGCCTCCCCTACCAAGTGACAAGGATGCATTTTTATTGAATCTGGATAAGGCAGAGCCTATCACAATGTCTTAACAAAGCTGGAATCCAATAAATACTTCTTGATGGTTTGATTTATTAATACACACCTTCGAATATCTAACTTGATAGAGAAACATAAAAAAGTTTTATGTTACATTTAAAGAAAATAAAACCATTAACCTTTTTTTACAATATGAGCAGTGTTCTTCTGAAGTGAGGACCTCATTTCGAATCAGTCATTGCAGCATGAGGGCTGAGTTTCTTTTCTGGTTTGATTATACAATGACACTCTGGTATTTTTGCTATCCACTTTATCCCATCTGTAAGATGAAGAAATAACACAAAGGTGAGCAAAGTATACCACAACAATCAATATAAACATATTACAATTCTGGTTGTATTTTCAGGACTTTCACATTCACATGGATTTAGATTGAACCACTGTAAATGAAGTAAACATAACTAGAAGGGAAGAGGAGAGTGTGTTTATTACTGTGTGTGTGTGTGTGTGTGTGTGTGTGCATGTTTAACTGTACTTTCAGCTTTTATTAAGAATCATACCTCTGTCCCATGTAGTTGCCTTATTTGTGCAGTGACAATTCTACAAGCATTTCATTTTTAATAACATTAAACAAAAACATGCTCACAAAAAGCACTTTCACCTACAGAAGACTTTGCAACTGCATTATAGTATCTCTGGATTGCTGTGGGAAGCATGGACCGTGTCTATGTGTGCACATTTCTATTAACAGTAACCGAAAATTGTGCACTGAGGCCTCTCTGCAATTCCCTTCTTCCAGAAACAGACCTCCTTTTTGAATGGAATGGATATAGGATTCAACATTTTACCCGGAATCACTTCTTCTCCCATATATTAGTAGTCAAACTTAAAACATTTTGATATTTTATCAATATATACCACCCTCAGAAAACTTTTCTAGGATAAAAGCAAAGAAGATGTAATGAAGCCTAACTAATCTATCAAGTTAAGAATCTTTAAAATAGAAAAGAGCTAATAAAAATTAAAAAAAAAGTTAAATGCCCAAAAGTGAAATCAATAGGTTATGTGGTAGCTGTATTTTTCTTCATTTATTTATGCATTATTTTCTTTTTTATTCTTATCTCCCCATACCCTCCCCTTTGGCAACCATCAGCTTATTCTCTATATCTATGGGTCTCTTTCTGTTTTGTTTTCTTTATTTGTTTATTTTGATTTTTAGATTTCACATATAAGTGAGATCATATGGTATTTGTCTTTCTTTGAGTTGTTTAACTTAGCATAATACCCTCTGGGTTCATTCATATTGTTGCAAATAGAAAAATTTCATTCTTTTTTTATTGCAGAATAATATTCCATTGTGTGTGTTTGTGTGTGTATCATATCTTCTATACTTATTGGTGGACATCTAGGTTGCTGTCGTATCTTAGCTATTACTAGTAATGTTGCAACAAACATTGGAGCACAATATATCTTTTTCAAATTAGTGTTTTTGTTTTTCTTGGATAAATAGCCAGAAATGAAATTATAGGATTTTATGGCAACTCTATTTTTAATTTTTTGAGGAATCACTATACTACTTTTTTATAGTGACTGTACTAATTTACAGTCTCACCAACAGTATACCAGGGTTTTCTTTATTTCATCTCTTCATTGACACTTTTTTTTTGATTTATTGATGATAGCTATTCTGACAGATGTGAGATGTCTCATTATGTGGTTTTAATTTGTATTTCCCTGATGATTGATGGTGTGAGCATCTTTTCATATGTGTGTAGGTCATCTGTATGTACTCTTGAGAGAAGTGTTTATTTAGAACCTCTGCCATTTTTTAACTGAATTGTTTGTTTTTTGGAGTTAAGTTGTATAAGTTCGTTATATACTTTTGATATTAGCCCTTTATCAAATGTATTATTTGAAAAAATCTTCTCCCAATCAATAGGTCATCTTTTTATTTTATTAATACTTTCATTCACTGCAAAATCTTTTTAGTGTAATGTAGTCTTATTTTTAATTATTTTTTCTTGTTTCCCTTGCTTGAGGAGCTGTATCCAAAACTACACTGTTAAGAACTAGGTCCAAGAGTTTACTACCTATGTTTTCTTCTAGAAATTTTATGGTTTCAGGTTTAACATTTAAGCCTTTAATCCATTTTGCGTTTATTCTTGTATATAATGTAAAGAAATCCAATTTTTTCTTTCTTCTTTTTCCTCCTCCTCCTCCTCCTCCTCCTCCTCCTCCTCCTCCTCCTCCTCCTCCTCCTCCTTCTCTTCCTCCTTCTCCTCCTCCTCCTCCTCCCCCCTCTCCTCCTCCCCCTCCTCTTCCTCCTCCTCTTCCTTTTCCTCTTCTTCTGCCTCTGCTTCTTTTCCTCCTCATCCTCCTCTTCCCATTCCTCCTCCACTGCCTCCTCCTCTTCCTCCTTATTTTTGCATGTATCTGCTCAATTTTTCCTACATCATTTATTAAAAATATTGTCTTTACTTCATTTTATATTCTTTTCTTCTTGGCCATAGATTAATTAACCATATAATGTGAGTTTATTGCTAGGCTCTCTATTCTATTACATTCATCTATGTGTCTGATTTTATGCCAATGCCATGCTGTTTTGATTATTGTAGATCTGTAGTATGATATCAGGGAGTATAATATCTCCCATTTTGTTCTATTTCTAGATTCCTTTGGCTCTTTGGAGTCTTTTGTGGTTTCATATAAATTTTAGGATTAATTCTAATTCTGAGAAGAATGCCCTTGGTATTTTAATAGGAATGGCATTGAATCTGTATATTACTTTAAATAGTAAGACCACTTTAACAATATTAATCCTTTCAATCCATGAGACAGTTATACCTTCCATTTATTTTTATCTTGTTCAATATCCTCCTTCAATGTCTTATTGTTTTCAGATTTCAGGTTTTTTACATCTTTGGTTAAATTTTTTTTCTAGGCATTTTATACTTTTTGATGCAATTGCAAATAATTTTTTCTTAATTTCTTTCTCTGATTATTTGTTATTGGTGTATAGAAACATATTTCTGTATGTGAATTCTGTATCCTGCAAATTTACTGAAGTTGTTTATTAGTTTTAATCAAGTTTTGGTGAAGTCCTTAGGGTTTTCTACATATAGTATCTTGTCATCTGCAAATAATGAAAGTTTTATTTTTTCTTTTCAATTTAGATGTCTTTTATTTATTTTTTCTTTCTTTTTTTCTTTCTTTTTTCTTTTTTTTTGTCTGACTGCTGTGACTAGAGCTTCCAATATTATGTTAAATAGAAGTGGTGATCCTTTAACATTTCTTATAAAGCTGATTCAATGGTGATGAACCTATAGTTTTGCTTGTCAAGAAAACTAACTTTCCTTCAATTCTGAATAATAACCTTGCTGGGTAAACCAGATTGTAGGTTTCTTTCTTCTAGAACTTTAAAGATGAGATGCCACTTCTCTCTGGCCTGTAAAGTTGCTGATAAGAAATCAGCTAATAGCTTTATAGAGTTTCCTTGGTAACTCGGTTTTCTCTAGGTTCCTTTGAGATTGTCTCTAACTTTTGTCACTCTAACTACACTATGCCTTGGTGAGGGTCTCTTGGTTCATCTTGTTTAGAATTATCTGTGATTCCTGGACCTGGATGCCTGTTTCCTTTCCCAGTCATTATTTCTTTAAATAAAGTTTCTAGGTTTTTTTCTCTTTTTCTTCTCCTTCTGGGATTCCGATAATGCAAATGCTTGAATGTATGATGTTATCCTAGAGGTCCCTTAAACTATCCTCATTCTTTAAAATTCTTTTTTCTTTCTGTTGTTCTGATTGGTTGATTTTCACTAGTCTGTCTTCCATTTCATTGATCTGTTCTGTGTTAGTTAATCTGCTATTGTTTCCTTCTAATACATTTTTTCATTTCTGTTATTATATTCTTCAGGTTTGCTTGGTTCTTTATTATACTTTCTAATTTTTTATTGAAGTTTTCCCTAAGTTCCTCTATTCTACTCTCAAGTTTAGAAGTTTGATGAGCACCTTTATGACCACTTTTTTAAATACTTTATCAAGCAAATTACTTATTTTATTTCTTTGGGATTCCCCCCCCCCCCCGGGGGACTTCTTTTTTTGTTCCTTCATTTGAGAGATATTCTTCTCTCTTTTCATTTTGACCTTCTATGTTTATTTATACAAATCAGAGAAAAAGGGTGTCTCTTCTAGTCTTAGAAAGGTGAACTTCTGCACAATTATGTCTGCCTGTGGTTTTGGTAATCAGGTAGAAGGTGAGTAGGTGCTTAAGGCACCTGGGGCACTGGTCTATCAAGTTGGAACAATTCCAGATGGGGAGGCCAGGTGCAAGTAGTAATGCCTTGCTGATCTTGCTTCCTCCTTTTGTTAGGCCTATTGGGTCTTAGGAGACTTTGCAGGCAGGCCAGAGCACCTGAATTGATCCTGATCCCCCATTTGCCCTTTTTTTGGTGGAGGTGAATATAAACTATGGAGCTCACTGGCACCTCCAACCCAAACCTTCCCTAATTTCTCTCTTGTTTGTTGTACAAAAAGTGTTCTTGTGTAGAAGTGACTTCTGTTCAGGCTTTATGTGCTAGAGAGTTTTGGGAAGCCCCTAGGAGCTAAGCAGGAGTAGGCACTTCTGGTGCCTGGGGAACTAGCCTGCAGGGTGCAGCAGAGCTCCACAAGTTGGCGAGATGAGTGTAGTTTTGCCCTGTTGTTCCCTGCTGCTCCCTTTGTCCAGAGGCAAAGGCTCCAGACAATGAAGAGGTGAACAAGCTACTGAGGTGATTTTGCAGGCAGACCAAGGTACGTGGATAGAGTTCCCACCCACGGTATCAAAGCGGCAAAATGGTGGGGACCATTAACAATGGTGTTTTCAAGCTCCTCCAGCCTGGAGGATTCTCACAGCTCCTGCGGAGCTCCCTCCTTTTCTTAGCTTTATTAATTTAGTCTGTGCTTCTTGTTTGTTGTTAGAAGCTGTTCATTAACTCTTGGTTGACTCTCAGGAGTAATTGCTACATATATGCATGTATGTCTGATTTTGCTCATGTGCAGGGGTGAGTTCAGTGTCCTACATCATTGACATCTTTGACCTCCCCAAATCAAAATTTTAATGTAAAATCAATTTTTTGTTTACTTAAAAATCACTTTTCTCCTAAATAATTATAATTGTCTACCTGATTGAACAAAAATGCTCTTCTAGTGAAAGAATCAATATGAACTTTGTGCCTACTGAGTGCCAATGTCTTTACATATATGCTGTGTTTGATGATATGGAGTTATTTTTACTCCCTCAGTTCACTAATGGGACATCTGCAACACAGGCAACTTAAGAATCCTGTAAGGAAAAGCAGTGTGTAAAGTAAAGATTCGGGAGAGAACCTGGCTATGCCTCTTGTCAGTACATCTTTTCTATCTCCAGGCCTCTAATCCATTTCAATACTTTGTTCTCTCACAAGATGTAATTTTTAAAAATGCTTATATTACTGTTATTACATAACCTGTGTGTGCCTGTTTGTTTGTTTTGCTCTGCATTAGATAATGATTACTGATGACTGAACCAGTGGAAAGAAGATAAGTGTTTAGGAGACCTGGGTTTCAACCCTACCTCCACTCCACTCATCATTTTTTGACTGAGAGCTCCTTTCTTCATCTGTTCTCCTTCAGGAAATCTAGGTCCTATTTTTAGTTTCATCACCTCTCGAAGATTACTTTCAGATCTAACATGATACTTTTTTTTTCTCTAATTCAGTCTCCCATTCAAAAACAAAAATGACAATAATATAAATTTCAAATATGTTATGGAGAGATTATAAAATAGAATATGAAACACACTTGAAAATAGAAATTTAACATAAAGATAGATGTACAACTGTTAGTGTTATGGATCTCTCCATAAACAAGTTATAGAAAAATTTGTTTGCAAGAGACCTCAAATTAATTCATTTTATGTCCTTATCATTTACCTCTTATATTATTCTAATCTAAAGCTTATACAGAATGTGGTAATGACCTGCACACAATGGACCTGCTCACAGTTCTCAGGAAAACAAAGGACAGACGACATGGGTGGATGGCTCAGAGCACTCAGGGATGTTTCAGGCAACTGTCTCCATCTTTCTTCTTTTGGGAATAAATCAAGGACTCTAGCTTTCTAAGCTGCTAATTCAGCACCTTTTATAGGCCCTTCATTCAGAAATTAAAAATATATACATATACCTTACATAAAGCACCATTATTTTTCAGCATGACACATGATTTGATTTTAAGCCTTTATATATCTCTTCTATATCCTATTGTGGGTTAGAATCAATCAAATGTCTGTGGTGAATAGCTATTGCTGCCTAGCTAGTCACATCCCACATAGATTCCATGTATACCCTCCTCAAATAATTTTTATGTCCCCCTCCACTGAAAGTCATCAATGTAGTTTATGGGGGCAGTGCATGAACAAGTCGTGTGTTTAATAAGAGTGGTACACCATGACCTGTTACCACTAGATCTCCTGTCTCCTGCCTTGCAAAGCAATATTTAGAATTACTAAGAAGGCCAACTCAGTTGTCATTGTTAGCTAACCCAGCCTCTCGGGTCTCCATTTTTGTTCTCTCCTCCCCTTTCCTCACAGTGCTCATACTACACACATTCTTTTGATCTCATTATCTCTGCTTCTGTCATAGCCTATGCTTTTTTTTAAAAGCTAAAACCCCTTTACCTTGAGCTTTCAGTGATAGATAAAACAGCTTATTTTATCTACCCCTTCCAGATATGGTTGCATTTTTGAAGATTTAGGACTGTCAGTTTCAAATAATATAATTTTGGAGTAAATGAGCAGCCAGGGTGTGTATTTTTGGGCCAGAGAAGGCTTCATGTGTAGCTATTTAATCAAACCTTGAACTAAGGCATTCAGATGCATTCTGGAAAAAGTAAAAAATAACACTGGACAATGAGCCAGAATAATTAATTCTGCTCCAAATTCTACTTCTAACTTGTATGAATACAACATGTTATTTCCCTGCTCTGGACACCATTTATCATTGTAAAATGACAGTGTGGGAAACTAATAGAAATGCTCCTAGATTCTGTCTATTTTATAACCTTTCTCAAATTTGGCTGGTAGAGTTCAGCATGTTTTTAGACAGTATTAGGAAGTATGAGGCCAAATGATTTAGAAATACATAAATCTTTCCTCAGACCAAACTCCTCCTACCCACTATAAAGTCTTCATATTAGATATGTCTATGAAGAGAAGTGGGAAAAAGCAGTAAACTGACACTTTGCTGTCAAACAGGATGAGCCATTAACCCCTGAAAACTGAGGCTGTTGTAGATACCCCAAGAATCCTTCTACCTCCCTTAAGTTCATGCTTGACTCTCACCATTGTATTATGCTCTGACCAACTTCCTTGTGGGTCTATGTGTGTGCCAGAGTCACCAATGTGTGTGATCTGCTAAAGGTTCAAGAGCCACTGTCCTACAATTTTCCCAGCTAGCCTAGGAGAAGCACAGGGTAGGCAGTTATCCATGTCTGGAGGCTCCTCTGAGGGAGCGACTTGATTTATTATGTATCCTGCCATATTCACTTCCAGAAACACCAATTTTTATTACTTTCAGTTTTTTTTTTTCTCTTTGGGTGGTAAGCACACAGTGGAGTATACAGATGTTGTATTATAAAGTTGTACAGCTGAAATTTTAATGACTCCATCTCCTCTTAGTTCTACTTTCTTTTTTGTGGACTTTATTTCCTTGCAGACTCATTCTACCTATTAGGAAAAATACCTTCTGCCAGCGGTACTTTTTTGCAAAAGGAACCTAGAAAGCTCTCAGAGAAGAAACTAATTAAGCAGGCCAGGGTTGTTGATATGAATGGAATGGGTCTAGGGTACAAATCTAGAATGGATTTGTACAAATCTAGAATGGATTTGTAACCGAGGATGGAATGGGTCTAGGGTCTAAGTCCTACACCAAAAATATGGCAGCCCCAATTACACCATACAGGACTGATACTCTGGGTGCCAAACAGGAGGAAAGTATGCTGGGCATCTAAAGGCAGTAGCTTCCAATCCCTTGCAGAGTCTACAGAAAACTTTTTGTCCATAAGCATCCTGAAGGAAAAGATTCTTTCTGGGAAATTCTTACTGAATATTATCCAGCCCAGTGATTTATTTTTTTCAGCAGGCTAATTGTAAAGACATAGGAGTCAGTGTGTATTTCAGATATAGTTTTAGGACTTTTGTAGTCTTCATTTTGGTTAATTCACATCAACTCTGTGAAGTAGATATTATTTCTACTTACAAACAAGATGGAAGGAGATGAGATGAGATGAGAAAATTGAGGTTTACAAAATTGAAGGTGATAAATGGAATTAGACTCAAATCCAGAACTTCTGATATTAAAAGTTAAATTATTTCTCTTATATTATTACTATGCCCTATTGCTTCTCTTTGAAATGATGATAGTTTATAGAAATCAAGACTAGATGACTGCCCATAATTCCAGTCAGAAAACTCAAAAATTGCTTCTTTTATAGAAAGGCAGATTTTAATTTCTGTGCTAAAGTTAGACTTTCATTTTAATATCACTTTAAGCAAATTATCAATAAATCGAGAAATCTTCTTTAAGTCAAATTCTCAAAATAGACCCCACATAATTACATTATTTGCACCCTAGGCCCATTCCATTCACACTAGTGACGACATATGGGAGCCACATCTAAGATGACTTTACAGGGAGAGTCCCTTGAAAAGGTATTGCATTCTTCCTGCCATGGTTTTCTCTGTCCTCAAAATGACATTTCAAGTCAGAGCTGGACCCTACTCAAACCCAGATGTATGAAGACTAGGCCAGCTTCCTCCTCCCACAGAGCAGGGCTGTCCCAGCATCTGAGTACGTGAGGTCATCTGTTGCACTGAGCCTCAGCTGAGGCAGGCCACAGCGGGCAGACAGCAGCACAGAGCAGCAGCTTTTGTTAAGTCCTGAATATTATTTCAGTGCTGCTCTTTAGATTTAAGCTCCTGCAGTTCTTTCCATAATAACTGAGAAAAAATAAAATCACTGCCCCAACATCCTCTTTCTTCCTCTTTCCCTCACACCACACATACCTACCTCCTCCTCCCTGGCCCTCAGCTAGTTCTCTGGGCAGAGCCCACTGTATGTGTATGATTATTCATTCATCCCTCCTCCCAGGGCTGGAGGGCCACTGTCAGGGTTCAGCTGACATATGGACAGCAAGGCAGCCAGGCCCCCCAGTGACCTTCCTGAATTCACTATGTGGTTCTGTGAGCTGACAGGTGTGCTTGGGGGCAGTTTACAGAGAATCAATTCCTATTTGTACTAACTCTCCACACACCATGCAAAATCTTAAGCTACCTGATGATGGAAGGTTTATGCAATACCTTCCAAACTCCCCTCTCCTCAGAAGTTATAGACTTTTTCCATTTCCCCTTTCTTATCCCTTATTTCTTATGCCTCCTCCTATTCCTTATCTGCAAACAGAAAATCATTTCTGTAGTAAAGTTCTCTGAACTTTAAGGAATGTAGATGGTAAGAGAATACCATTCTTCCTAGAATTTGAGGTTACTTTTCCAACATTAATTTTGTCTTAGGACCATTTATCCTCCTCTGACCCTTAAACTTGGAAATATAACATGAATCTGGCTAATCCAAGAGGCAAATTGAGTCCTGCAGACACCTGATTAGAAGTACTCAAACCTCCTAAGTGAGAGGAAGAAACTTTGATTACTGAATAAGGAAATGTGATTTCTGAGTATTCCCTTCCATTCATAGCTTTCTCCAATCAGCTTCTTTAGTCATTGCCTCTTTTGTAGTTGTGGTAATCCTTAACCATAACCTCAAGCCACTCTGGCACAGAAGGACCAAGGTACCAACTGTTTGGGGTAGTTGCTGCAAAAGATAATCCCAGCTCTAGGGCCCAAAAGATTATGAGACAAAAATGAAAATAGAAAGGAAAAATACTGATTGTATCAATATGACCAATTTCACTAGATAAGGGATGGGCCTGGTTGAGCACAACCATTCTGAGGATAGCCCAGGATCAGCTTTTAAATCTGCAATTATATCAGTGAGCTGCTGATATATAGGTAACGTGTGAAACTCCATGACAAAAGAGAGGAAAATATGGCTTCTCCAGAAGGAGGTTAAATGTGTGCTTTTGTGAAACACAAAGGCCATGAGGAAATTTTACTCTGTGTGGTAAATTCAAGCATTGAAAGAGATATAGCTCTCTAGATAGTTTAGCATTTAGCAGCACTTAGACTTTTGGTTCAGCAGTCCCTAAGGATATACTTTGCCTTCGTAAATGCACAAAATACTATTCTGAAACCAATTCCTGTAGGAGCTTTAGTTCATAGGTTCCAGTGGCTCCTCCCAATGACATTGAGTGGACCACATCAGTCTCAATTTGGTTAAAATAGTAAAACAGATATAAATTAGCTGATGGTTATGATGGATATTGGTGGTCGTGGTGGAGCTATAATAACTGTCCCCATTTCAGACATAGACTTGAGATGACTCAACCAAAGTACCATAGGCCCTCAGAAACAGAGCTGGGGTTTGAAACCCAGATACAGCCCTGGTATATGCTCTCAGTCAGCAAGCCATATTGATGATGGTAAGTATCTGCTGAGTGTGCTTACTGTATTCCAGGCATGGTCACATTAGCTATGTATATAGAGAAACTAATATGAATCAGACACTATACCAAGTTTCATTTTTTTTAATCTTTAAAAATTTTTATTACAACACAGCAGAGCAAGATGGGGGATCACAGACAGGTCTCAAGAGCCCAAAATTTAGGTGGTTTGTTTCTATCTCTAATTTTTAATTTATTGTATCCCTTGCCTGCAGTATTTGTCCCTGGCTAGTCTCTATTTCACTTCCAAGGTATGTCATAATTTTCACTGTCTCCACTGAACTCTTAAAAACTCTCATTGAAAAGGCCCATCTATCACTTCTTTACATTCTGATAAAAGTAATTATGTGTACCAGTCATTTGCAACTCATTTAATACTAAAAGCAATATATAGGGTTTTTATATTTATATTGATATATATATATATATTGTTTCATATAATTTGTAATCTCATGTGCTATTAAAATAGCAAAGATGTTATATATAAGAATGTCTGATATTTATTTGAATCCCTCATGGTATTTAGTATAGGATAGTGTTTTAGAAGTTAGTCTAAACAGTCAGTCTAGAGACAAATGTTTAGGCTCTAATCCTGGATCCATTGCTTACCACTGTGTGGCTGTGGACAAGTTTTGTTGGAGCCTTAATGTTCTCATAGATGAAATGGGATGACAGATGATAATTGCACGACTTATAAGCTGTGAGGATTTAATGAGAAAAATGCATGCAAAATAGTGACTATTATGCCTGTCATATAGCAAATGCTCAATAAATATGAACTAAAATTATCAACTTACTGTTGTCATACATAAAGATGTTTAATAAAAATTGGTAAGAGTACAGATTTATTGCAGTTTAGGAAGAGGGCATTTACAAATGTTAGTGACTCTGTCTCTCTGGGCAGGGACTAAAGGCCCGTGGTCATTGTCAGACTGGAGAGGAGTGGAATGGTGGTAAGAGGAAGTCATCTTTCCTTCTGTACTGAACTGCTATCACTGCTGCCACAGCCATTCCAAAGCATTTCATGGCACATGTCTCAATGCTGAATGAACATTGCACATGTGTGCATACACACACACAACATACATACTCATAAACTAGTAGAGAGAAAAAATTCTTTTCATTATGGTATCAAAGAAATTTTGATGGACATGAAAATTAGAACATAGTGGTGGGGAAAAGAATTTTATTAACATAAAACTCCTTAAAAAATTGAAAGAGGCCTTAGAAATTATTTCAGTTCTCTAATTTTACAGATGAGAGCAAAGGTTCGTTCACAGAGGTAAAATGATCTGCCCACATTCCTTTAGGTTTGTGTGGAGCTGACACTAGGATTCAGGTTTCCTGACCACCCAGTGTTCCTTCCATTCAGAGTCCCTGGGCTGTATGTGAGCAGAGGGCCACCGTTCTCTTTCACACAATACAGGTGAAGGGCAGCCCTTAGACATGTGTAAAAGGCAATACCGTTTCCATTTCACCTGTATGTAAGTGTAAGCAGACAATAAACACTTTTGTGCTATGCAGTTAAATAATATATACATTGAAAATATATACATTACGGGGGTTACAAGGAAGCATAATGATTAGCTGTGGAGATCCTAAGGCACCATGATGGCTTGAATTTATCAGAATCAATTAGAAAGATCCTGTTGATGGCTAAGTTTTCCAGAATTCTTGTTCCTATCATATAACTTGCTTCTCATAAGAGGAAACAAAAAAATTGGATTATCAAATTGAAGCCTTAGAGTTAGAAGATATCTCAAGAAGTTAGTACACCCATTCGATCATTTCTGTCTGATTTTTATTCTTATCTATCACCAAGAGATGGATATCTGTAACTCTCTAAGGACATTTTATAACCACACATAAAATCTACACTTAAAAAGTCCTTCATCATGTCTAACCTCAATCTGGCTTGCTGCAGTTTAAATCACAAGCACTTATATTGTTCTTCTTAGTGAATGTGGATTGACTTAGGCATGTAGAATGAACTCATTTTTTGTTCTCTTTTTGGAGAATGTTCTCCATATTCAGACTGCAGTTCTTTTCAAATCTCAGAAGTCTTATCCCTTTTTAGGATGTTATATACACAAGGATGACTTTAATAAACAAATTAAGTGAATAAAAAAATAGTAGTAATACAGATATTCTGGAACAAAAGTGACAAGAGAAGAAAATAGAAAGTTATTTATTATTTAAAAAGCAGCTAAGAAGGAGGTTGACTGGGTAAGGCAAAAAATAAGGGAGAAAAAAATCTGTCATTGAATAGTATTTTTATTGGAGAAGAAAATAGGTACAATGAAATTTGACTCATCTTTACAAATTTCACTGAGCATGAAAATGTGCCTTTAAAATTTTCTGTTAGCCGTTGCTGGCTATGAGATTTTTCCAGCGCAAAGGGAATCTGAGTTCAGGAGGCCAAGGAATGCCAGAAGGAAGGGATTTTTTGATGCTTGGGGCTCTGAGACTGTCAGTTTAAAAAATGAAAGTAATATAGAAGCGGCAAAGTGACATTTATCATTCCATCTCTCCAGGCTCCTGTCTCTTTAATCAGCTAGCCTGATTTGCCCAGTAAATGATTCCTGAGTGTGTGCGTGTGTGTGTGTGTGTCTGTGTGTGTGTGCCCGCGCGCGTGTGTTGTAGCTCTGTCAATCCTTGGATTAGAACCAATGATTGCAGCTTGTAGGAGGGCTGTCCAGGGCCAGATTGTACGATGTGTCTCAGTGCCAGAGTATGAGTAGAGATAATTACTGAGAAGTCACACTCTCTCACACCCTCAGCTTTCTTGTTGTGTCCTTCAGCAAAACAGTGGATTTAAATCTCCTTCCACAAGCTTGAGAGTAACGCAATCTGTCAGGAAAGAAAGAAAGAAAAAACCGAACCTGACAAAAAAGAGGAAAAAGAAGAAGGAAAAATATCATGAAAACCATCCAGGCAAAAATGCACAATTCTATCTCTTGGGCAATCTTCACGGGGCTGGCTGCTCTGTTTCTCTTTCAAGGTAAGAGCTTGCTATTGATTTGCCTACCTACGGTAGACCCAGGAATTGTACAGTGTGCTTTATATGATTCGCAGACTCCCGAGTCAGCTTTGCTGCGCGGTTTGCAGGTGGAAGAGAGAGCGTTTAAACAGCATGGCTGGGACTTCATTCTCCCTACCAGGCTGTGAGAATATTGATTTGATTCTGGCTGCGAGTGGAATGGGGGAATGTATATGCATAAGAAAAAGGTGTCTGGTGCTCCTGTTAGGTATGTGGCTGTATGCTTGTCTCCCTGGTTTTATGTACATTCTTGCACACACACGCGGCAGAGCATATACCGAAGGAGGGGGAAATTTCAGATTGCGAGGGCAGCGGGGCTGCTAATGTGTTGCTTATGTTACTGGGAAGAAATTACAAGAGGAAACTTTAAATATCGGCCAGTAAACTTGCAAACCTTCAAAAAAGGAGCAAAGGAAAATGCAGGCTGTAAGATTCTGGTCAAGGTTTCAGCTTAAAGGAATGAATCAATTTGCAGCTGTGGTGGACAACTATATTAGTTTTGAATGTGTTTCGAGGGGCCATTTGTGTCAGGGGCAGTGGGGTTTGGGGTGGATAACAAGCAGATAAAAGGCAGTGTGGACAAGCATGCACGGGGTTCTGAAATACTGGAAGGCTTTTCTAAGTTGAATAGAAAGAGGCAATAAGAGTAGAATGCTAATTTCTGTTTATTATTGGTCTGGAAGCCAAACCATGGGGGCTGCAGTTGAGGGCCAGGCTTGCTTCCTGGCCAACTGCATGCTTTGATGTTGACTGTGCTATATTGGGTGCATTTGGAATCTGCTTCTACCCTGAGTCTATTTACTGTACCATGTGTCCCCACACTCTGTCCCAGCTCTTCTGTTCCAACAACAGTATCATCTGCTAACCTGCTTGTTCCCACCCACCCTACCCTTTGGTTGGGGGTATGTGTGTGGCGGGGGGACGTGGATATCTGGCTTGCCTTTTTCATATTAAAGTTACCTGAACTTGTAGGGATTGAGATAGGCAAAGAAACTTTCCCTGGGTGGTCCAGCAGGTTCTCAGAAAGGATCTCAAGCAGAAGCTCTGTCCTGGGCAGTTGTTTTCCTAGAGGAAAGTTTGGTCTCATAGGTGAAAAAGAACAGGGAGTCCCCTTTACTTTTGTCTCTTCTTCTACTGCAATATGGAGTTCTCATGGTCTCAACTGAGTCCCCGCCGCTAGTCCTGTTGACCTCCCTCTTAGGGTAGGCTTTGTGGACTTCTGCTATCCCCGTTACATAGGTTGCAATGACTATCATTGGGTATGCAAGGTAGGCAGACGGAGCAGGCTGGGAAGAATTAAATATTTGTCTACCCTAGGCTGCAGCTCCAGGAGTAAGGCAAGTAGGGACTGAGGGTTCTGAGTCAGATGACAAGGAAGTAAGCCGTGGATTTTGCAGGGATATCCTTGACATCGCCTGCTGCTCTCAGCCTCAGGATCTCTCTCTTCTCCCATGGGGGCATTGATGGGTGTGAGAGTTAATGAGCCAACTTGGAAGCATCCTTGAATGACTTCTCTTATGTAACATGGAGCAGCAGCAGCATGTGTGTGAGTGTACGTGTGTGCAGGGTATGTGTTCACCCCTGCTTGTTCTGGGGCTCAGCCAGTGAGGTCACAGCCATAGCACTGGCCATGGGGAAACTGAGTTCAGGGCTAGGTTCTCTCAAAAAAAACAGCTTCTATCACATAATCACAGAAATCAAGGCTAATTAGGCAAGGAGTAGAGTAAGGGGTCAGAGGAGGCAAAATAAAGGTCCCAAGTCTTTGATAATTCCCATCTGTCCTGAGGTCTGTGTCTCTTCTATCTGTAATATCAAACTGGAGACAATGACCAAATTTCCACCATCAACAGCCCCATTGGCAGCATGCCAGGAGCCCCATGGCCAAACTGAATTTACATATAAATTAGCATACGTGATTATTTTTTCATCAGAAATAAATGCAGGGAAGCATAATATTTGCTCATACTTTGAATCATCCACGAATAGATGAGTAGAAAGCGGTGGTGCAAAATTCTCCAGGGTGAAATCTGATTTTGTGATCTTGTTCCTATCTTGACGTGAAAAGGGAGGTGACAAGGGTACCTCAGACCTCCTCACATTTTCTGCAATCCTGAATTTTCTAAAAAAAATAATGGCATTATTTGTGGTGCCCACCTCAAAGTCAGCTCTGAATAGGCTTCAGTATGTCACAATAGAACAAGGCTGACCGATTTTAAGGCAGAATGACCCCCAAAGACTCCCGGACTACATGCCAGTCAAAGCAGCAAAGGTGATGGCTGTTTTCTCTTTCAGAGGATGAAGCCAGAGTCTGCCAGCTATCTCTTATCAAACTTGCAGAATTACTGAGGCAGCCCAGGTCTTGGCTGCAATAATCCACCCCTATTGCATTGACCCAGTGGGACTAGTTAGAATGCAGTGCACATTCCAAGGCAATTTTTTTTCCACTGGTTTGTTTTAAGCTGGTTCTTCTTAGAGCTGCTACTTCCTGGGTTTCTTCCCTTCTGGAAAAGGTGTGTTCTGTTCTAGTGGCAGGTTATGAACCCCTTGCTGACCTGCTCCTCTCCCCAATCCAAGCAGCAACCAAGATCCAGCTTAAGGGCAGGGGATTTCTGGGAGAATCAGCACTAATTAGTGATGAGCAGGATAGTGTGGGGGGAAGGGAAGGGGTGATTAGCACCCTGGGGCTCTGGCCCTAAGACTCAACAGGGCTGATTAACTAGCAGCTTCTCTTTCTGGGAATAGGAGCCAGAAAGCTGGATTAGGTGCTGTCCTTTTCAGCACACCGCCTACCTTCTGCCACTGAGAGGCTCTGAAAGGAATGGCTGATTGGGTTGTACTGCAGCTTTACTCTTTCTAGAAACCCAAGCATTTCTCCTTCGAAGGATTAATGCTCCTTTTTAACACCTTCTGATAAGCTTGGCTAGATTCCTGTATTACCTTTCTAATTTTCTCTCATCTCCTCACATTCCGTATCAATTTATCTGCTCACTTGAGACATGAACAAGGCAGAATAGAAGGGAAAGGAGGCTGGGCTAAGTTTACACTTTCCTTCACTCAGTGCTGACAGCATGGAGACTGTTCAGCTGGGCAGCTTGGCTAAGTACCTGCCACTCTCAGTAAGCATTTGGGTGCCAGCAGCAGCCTGAGTTGGGCAATGCTGTTAAAATGTGAAGGAGGCAGTTGAGACCATAACAATGTTTACTGGCAAAGTGAAAAATCAGCTGGAGTAGTTGGGACCCTGGGCCTTATATAAGCATTGTAAGAACTTAGAAACATGGCCAAAAATGAAGTACATAAATAAAATTTTAAAAGGCAGGAGAGGGACAGAGGAGCTTCACAAAGTGGACCCTCACTACTGTGCTTGGAGCTGCCAACTTGGTGCAAGTTGTACATAGTACAGCAAAGGCTGCTCACCTCCCTCCTTGGTACTCAGAGGTCCTCTGAGCATTTAAACTGGAGAGTACCCACACTAGCCAGCAGGCCTTGCTGCATGAAGGCCATTATTGGGATTGCAGTTTTAGTGACCAGGTGCAAAGTTTAGTCCTGGTGCTGGTTCTTCCTTTTTGGCATTTTAAAGGCCAAATATAAGCCCCAAACCCCTTTTTATTAGCTTCAACACCTAGCCCCTGACTTCTGTTTTTTATTAGTGAATCTCTGCTAGGAAGCTTGTATTACGAAGTGCAGAGATCCTTGAAGGGTCTTTCCTGGTTCCCTTCTTGAGGTGCTTCATTTGGGACTTCCTAGTGGTTCACTGAGGCTCTGTATTCTGCATGCGTGGCAGTCTAGCAGCCCTGAGATACAGTGACCTGGGCTGGTGCCAGCTGCTTGTCATGGATGGGCCAAACAGACCAGTGTTGGTTTCACCCCTAATTTACCCCTTGAAATGAGGTGAGCTCTCTTGATATCCTAAGAGGTGGCAACATTTCTGAATCAAAATGGGACACATGACTCTGGCATGTTCAGGAAACACATGCTGACAAGATTTGCAATGTTATTGGCTGTCTCCTCTTGGTGAGAATGCTTTGGATGAGACTATCACATCTGGGATTTGGTTCTGTTCCAGATTTTTTGGTGTAAAGCTCACAGAACTGCTCCAGACCACTAACTAGAATGTAAAAAACACAAAAACAAAAAAACAAAAAACACCTTTGCGTTATTTCTAATCTTAGCAGCAGTCCTACAGACTCTTTGGGCACTTGAGTGAGCATGCCTTCAAGATTTCCAGCCAATTTTGGTGACCTCCATGGGGAACATGTACATCTGAACTCAATGTTTTCTATGTTTTCTGTAGGGGAAAATCTCTCCCTCTGTGAGCCAGTCTCCCCACCTGTCTGCCAGGCTGGGGAGCAAGTCCCCTGGGTGTTTTGAGGACTCATTAATGCTTGTAACACTCCAAACATGTGGTGCTAAGTGGAGCTTCATGCTGAGACTGGTTGTATTTATGCAGTTTACTTCCTTTCTGCTCTGTTGGCTTGTTACATGTTTACTTTATATCTATAGTCTTTTGAGATTAAATAAAACAAATTAAACATACAAAATGGAAACATGCAAACATAAGGTAATTAATGGCACAGGTTAGATGGGGCCTGACTGTTCTATCATAGCCATCCTCCCCGGTGTCTTCTCTGACCTTCCTATTCCACTACAGAATGCAGTGGAAGTCCATAGGGGCTTTAGGAAAAAAAAACATACAGGGAGCAGGCCTCCCATCCATTTGTATAAGGAGACTTTTGCATAGAGGTAAATGCTGTCAGGGTGAATGGTAGAGAGGAGGAGCATTGAGGAGGAAAGCTGGAGCTAGAACTGTTCTAGGAAAAAACCCCAGCTCTAATCTGGATTGGAAAAAAGTAGGAAAGGAGAACTCTATCCTTTGCTTAGACTATGCTTTTGTTGAATGACCTCTGAGAGCTTTGTATTTTAATTTGTGTATTTATTTATGCAAACTTCTAGATTAAGCCTGCTATTGCTATAAAAGCCCTTAAACTTAAGAGGTATGTGTTGACCCACCTTACCTCTCATTCTCTCTCCTTATTTCTTCTTTTTTCTCCCCTTTCCTTTTTCCTTCTTTCTGCCTTCTCTTCCTCCTTTTTCCTTCCTTTAATTTTTTCTTCTGCTCTATGGGAAAAATAATTGATCAACTGACAGATCTAGGTCAAGCTGGTAGGGGTTGCTTTGCTTCATGCAGACTTGCCTAGGAGAAGGAAGGGACAGTCTGTCTATCCAGTTCATAAGGAGGCCAGATGACATGGTGCAATAAAAGAGAGGGAGGGAGAACTAACGAACTGATGACCAAGTTCATTCACTACCAATAAGGATATCTAGGATCCTATTGATTGCAAGGTCCTCAGCTATTTGATATCCCTGACACTCTAATTTTCCATATCTAATTTATCATTGCCTCTTTCTTGCTTTTTGTTCATCTTCTGTGCCCTGCCTGCTCTCCAGTTTTCCTCATTCTTCTTTCTACTTGCCCTTTCTTTTCTCTTCTTTAATCCTCTTTCCAAAACCAGGGCAGATCACAGAATCTCCCTCACTTAAGTCACATTAAAGAAACAGCCTTTTGTTTATTTGCAAGAAGAAAAACAGCTACCCTGTCAGAAGAGCTCTGCAAGTCATTTGCAAACTGCAAAACAAACCGACAAAGGTTCACATTTTCATTGCTGAGAAGAGAGTATTTCAAGAGATACTGTCAAGCTAAGAAATCAAATATTGGAAAACACATTCTTCAGCGTTGTTACTAAGGACATCTTAGGTAACTAAATTTAATTTTTTTTTCCTTTTTTTGGTTTCTTTAGGAATATTGCCCTTTACAGCAATAAAAGACTGATCAAAAGATTGGCTGGTTTTGGCTTCACTTGCTCATTTAAATTTATTCTCCAAGGTGCTTCCTTTGCTTTAGCTTGGTGGTAGCACCAAATTCTAAACCAACACAGACTATCTACTTGTTCATTTGTTCATCGGTTTGGTCAGCCAGTAAATATTTATTGAGCACCTACTATGTTCCATTATTTTTGTTTGTTTTGTTTTAGATGCTGCGAATACAGCAGTGATTAAAACCACCTAAAGGATGAGACCAATGATAGAGTAAATGTCCCAGATTTGGCTTGGCTTGCCATCCTTTTTAATACATTTGGAAGCACCAATAGGTGTGGCAGTAACACGGGAGATGACTCAGTGACACAGCCTCTGTTTTTTTTTTGTGTGTGTGTGTGTGTGTGTGTGTGTGTGTGCATGCAAATGATAATGGGCTGCAAGGGAGCAACCAAACCTTGATCCTTGTTTTTAGATAGGGAGCAATGGGGGAGGATACATGACTTTAGCGTTGTGTTAATAATAAATAACAGACACTGCCTTTGCTATTCCATGGTGTCTCCTGCCAAGAAGGAGTTTATGGATATTTGATATTCTCTCAGTTAATATGTGAACAGTGAAACTGGTGGACATTAGTTGCCTTTGTGACCATGGCCTCTCATTATTAGAGTTACTAGTTGATCTTCAGTATTATTGCCACCCTATCTGTTGGCCTATCCAGCTTCATGTGCTCTGCCTTCTGTACAGAAGTAGAGGGTAAAGAAGTTAAGGGGAGAATACTTTTATAAGACAAAATAAGGATTTGCTTCAGGCACCTAGTCTGAATGGGGCAAATGCAATTTAGGGAACCTCTTTGAGGGCTAATTTAAGACTACTTCCCTTCTGCAAACTCTTTTATTTACTACTCACTCACACACCTTAATTTGGGGTTCCTGGAATAATAAAATGCATTGTGATTTACTTGTTCCCCTCTAGTACTATTCTGTGGTTGGGACACAAGCCTTTCAATCCATCAACTTGTTTTCAGCTGTATGTACCCAAAGAGAATACAGCTTCTCTTATGCTCACACTGGATGCTTTAGGATGGTCTCTTACCTGGCTGCTTCTACTAAATTTCCGTAGTGGGAGAGGTGATTATTCTTAGCTTTTCTCATGCAGAACAGCCTTTCTCATAGATCTGTGATGCTTCTAAGTCAAGCATCTTAGAGCAATTCTTCATCTTCTAGCCCTATCTCAGAAGTTGGTATGTCCATAGGAGGTACGTACAATTTGTTTTTATTTGCAATACTCCCATTCTCTAAGCCAGTGGTCTTCCATAAAATTGCCTCAGGAGCTTTATAAAAAAATACTAATGTCTGGTCTCCATTCCAGACTGATTAAATCAGAATCACTTCATGATGCAGTCCCTAGTGATATTTTTAAGGGCTCTGTAAGAAGTCCTAATCTGTGGCCAGGTATGAAAATTGTGCCTCTAAAGTCAACTGAAAATTATCTGTGACCTTGGGTATGACACATGCCCTATTTGAGCCTCAGTTTTCACATCTCTAAAATAAAGCAGTATAACTAAAAGATTTTCAAGTGTCATTTCAAGTTCAACATTTTGCAATTCCGCAAATAGTCTTTTTGAGTATAGTGCTTGAAAGGTAGTGGTGCTAGAAGAAAATATCCAGAAGCAATCTCTGCTTACAGGAAGCTAAAAATATAAACATGACCACCGATTGACAACCAAAGTCAGAACGTGTGAGTGAACTGTGTGCACACAAACACTGCATACTGTATCATACAGACTATCTTACATATCCATATATGCATGTATGTCTTTATCTGTAAGGCATTCTTAGGATGGAGAAAGGATTAACTAGTCCAGCATTTCAGGTAGGGTAAATCAGGAATTATAATAACTGTTAATTGATCAATCCTGTAAGAGAAATTCAGGAGACTTTTGAATATGGGTCAGGAATAAATGTGTTAAGGCTGGATTGAGAGAGTGCTAAGTGACAATAGGCTTTGGAAGAAGCTCCATTCATAAGTGTGAAGATTGGAACAGCTTTCATTTTTCTCCCAGGAATTGGTTATCTAGCCCGTTGCTCTATTGCTCTCCTTCTCATTCCCAGCAAAGGCCCAGTCTCAACCTCAATGGCAATTTTTCAGCTGATATGTTAGGCAAAAATGATTTTGGCTCCACTCTCTGAGCCAGGCCCATTCTTGAAGTATATGCAGGAGTGAAAACTTGTCTATTTTTGATGCAGTCAGCATGGCTAGGGGGCACATGGGGAAGAGAGCTACCTTGCAGATTTGTGCCGAGGGCAGTCAATGGGTAACTCATAAGATGTTCACACTGCCGGCTTCCCAAAGTGTTCACACTGCAGTGTCAGCCAAACCCACAATCACAACCATCGTGTACTCAGAGGAACTTTCAAGATGATTTATTTCAATCCCTTGCTTTGAGCTCTAACATCTCAAAAATGCAACTGTAGAGGTTCCCTAGCTTCTATGTCTAATAAGGGGACCTACATCTTTCTTAGTCTATTGTATCTGGCCTTTAGGAAGATAGGAAGGAAAAAAAGACAAAGAAGAAGGATCTATCTGGGAAAAAATTATAACATAGTGTCTATAACATTTTCTGGATCTAAATACTGGCTCTGTCACTTCCTAGTTTGAAACTTTTAGCAATTTAATCAACCTCTGTGTGATACATTTCTCTCTTTTATAAACCATGAGACTTACTTTAAGACTATTATGAGGATTATATAAGTTACTGCAGATAAAGTGCTTGGAACACTGCCTGGCACATAGTAAGTTCTTGATAAATATTACCTAATAGTATTATGATTGCTACTAAGACTACTACCCACAGGACAAGAATAATTTTTCTTCAGTGTGACTTTTCTTCAAATATTTGAAAACAAGATTCCCTGCCCTTCTCCCTCAAATCTCCTCTTCATTAGGTTAAATATTCC
The DNA here is from genome assembly GCA_030015415.1 of Cynopterus sphinx. Lineage (NCBI taxonomy): Eukaryota > Metazoa > Chordata > Mammalia > Chiroptera > Pteropodidae > Cynopterus > Cynopterus sphinx. The sequence continues at coordinate 32,331,417 of CM057390.1, read as the reverse complement.
AAGCTCCCCCCACCCATATAAGCATCCACTGAGAGGGTGCTGATTGTCCTTTTCTAAAGTTATTCTGGTTACTCTCATTCTTCTTTGAGTATTCTTCTCCCAGTTGCTCTAAGTAGCCCAGAACATTATAAGATATGGTCTCTCCTGATTTCAAATCCAAACAGAATAAAGTCTCAGCACTTTGCAAAGGTGCAGGAGGCATTAAGGGTTTAGCCCTGGGTTGCCAGCCTCTCAACTGATTGCAGATCTTCCTGGTTTTATGGACTTCTTGAAGTTCTCTACCATGTCTTCCTCACAACATGTGCACATTCTGCTCTCTCTGCTGAGGGCTGCCATTGTCGACCTCACAAATACCTGTTGTAATATAAGACAAAATTCCAGTTTCAGCATCCTTTTGAAGCCTCCCATTCCTTCTTTTATGTTTTCATTGCTCTTCATATCCACTACACATCTGCTTATAAATCTCTCTCCCTTACCAGACTGTGAGCCTCTGGAGATCAGGAACTGTTTTATTTAACTTTACATTCCTAGAACAGCTAGCACAGTACTTAGCACAAATGTGGCACTCAGTGTTTATGGATGGAAAGATAGGGGTGTGCGTGTGCGTGTGCGTGTGTGTGTGTGTGAAAGAGAGAGAGAGAGAGAGAGAGAGAGAGAGAGAGAGAGAGAGAGAGAGAGAGAGAGAGAGAAAGAGAGCGTGCGCCCTCGACCCGAGATCCTATTAGGATTTTTCCAGGAGTCATATAGTCTGTTAACTTATAATGAGCTGTTGTTAACCTAAACCTTTCTTACCCTATCCCTGTGTTATTTTACTGTGTTGTGTACACAACAACCTGACCTCGAACTTATTCTTTCTGAAATCATCTTATTATATTCAATTCATGTCTTTTTTCTGACATACTCTTTTTGGACTCTAAATCTGCAATCCCACATATTAGTAATCCTTTCTGGCTATAATCAGTAATATTCCACATATTATGAGCACTTTGGCAGTGGTAGATGAGTTCAATATTTCTGACACGCTCACCCAAGAGCAGCAAATAGTCACTCTAATGGTCACTAGATCAGATGAGTAGAGGAAAGGAGAGCTATCTGAACCTATGCTGACATCAGAGGGACAAGGGAAGTTTGGGTATATAAAAAAAGTGACTGGATGGACTTATTTAGCTGAAGAGGAAGTGGTCAAGGGTTCCATTTATTCAAGTCTATTCTTTTTTTTTTTTTCTTTTACACAGCTTTCCATTACAGCATTTGACTTTCCTCCTAAGCAGTCAAAAGGAAACTTGGCTCAGACATGTAAAAGATTTAATGACAACTTTTTTCTCAATGCAGTTGGTGATACATAGACATCTGTAGTTGAAAAAAAACATTTTGCTAATACTGAAAACAAGAATTAATTAATTGTTCTATATTTCTACTCATTTTGCCTTAAACCTTCTTAATAGAAGGATCTAAATGTCTCATCATCATTGTTTTCATTAGTCTCTTGTACTACTAAAAACCAAAATAATCTAATCATCAAATCCAAAAGCTTTTTTACAGACTCCTATAGTTGCAAAATACCTTGGAGTTTGCCCGGTCTCCCACCCTTGGCACCAGTCCCAGTTGAATCATGTTCACTAATTCCTGCTCAACAATTTCAGAGATTTTCAGTGAACAAATTTTTACTACCTGAGTTGTGACTCAATTCTGACTGTCAGAATTACCTGTGGAGATAATGATAAGCAGATGCCCAGGTCCAACTCACAATGATTCTCAATGAATAGGTCAGAAAGGTAGGGTTATCTATACTTTGAAACAACTACAGATGATTCTATCATGCAGATACATCTGAGAATAATGTATATTAGCATCACTTTTAATAGCTGATGAACTCTTTGAGAAAACACTATTTTGGCAGGCATTTATTATATTTCCTTAGTATCAATAGTATCTTTTCTCTTTATAAACAGTGCTCTAAATTTGTTCAGGGCAGCAGTGTGCCTATTCAAAATACTCACCTCCTTCGTTCCCATACAGCTGGGTCTGTATGGCCACAAAACTTAGTTCAGGTTGATGGAGTGTAAGCACACATTTACTAGGTTGAATTCTGAGAATTTCACTTAGGAAGACTGTGTTGTGTGGATCTTACTGTCCCCCTCTTCTTCTTGACTAAGAGACTGGTATACTACTGGGAGGTCTGGGAGCTAACTTCCAAACAGGAGGATAAACAAAACACATTAAAAAGTGACAAAATGGATTTACAGTTTCAATAAACTAAAAATAGTTGAGTATGGACACTTCCATATGTCTCAATCTAATAGAAGGATCTCAGGTTCAAGATGACATAATAGTTGACCAGTTCTAGAATATATATTTCCACATTTATTATCACTTTTTTAAAAGTCCCTATTTAATTATGTCTCTATTACTTACAGCTGAATACAATCATAGTGAATCCCTGTAGAGAAAAAATTTGTATCTTCCTAATTTCTGTCAACCAGATCCACCTTCTAGGAGATGACTATCATAGACCTTACTTATGACATGATTATTTCTTCTTATGATTCTCACAGGCATAAATTCTAGACCACTAATTATCGTGATCATTATCCTCTGAACTCTCTCCAGTCTGATAGTGATTCACCAGACAGACTCTTCCAGATGCAGTCTGATTGGCAAAGTGGGGAGTGGACTATTTCCTACCACATTTTGGACTTTATGATTCTATTTGTCCACCCTATTATAGTGTTGAATTCTTTTCTTTTTCCAATATGCGTAACACTATTGGTTCACATTGATGTTTTACTCAATTCTCTGACAACATGTTATTATACAAGACGTCTCCTATCCTAGTTTACAGTTAATTTTTAAAAAATGTTTCTTTTAAGTGTTTGGAAGTTTTATTGTACCTTGGGTTCATTATTTAAATTCATTAAGGTTATTTTTGTATTCTAATGAACTGACATCATTAGCTTTATGTCATCCCCAAATGATATAGACATGCCATTTCCACATGATCAAAGTGAATGATAACGAAAAAGTAACATACTAGATCCAAGAGAATGGACAAGTTCGTATTTACATTTATATTTAACCTACTTCAGAATGATTTATTCAGAACATACAGTGTACTAATCACAAACAATAAGAAATAATTCTTACACTCAGTGAAGTAGACAATTTCATACAAAATGGTAAGTGCTGAGATAAAAACAAGTGTTTGCTATGGCAGTATCTAGAAGATTTTTCAGGTCAGAGAAATCTAAAAGGAAGAGATGTTAAAGCTGAGACAAAACGATGACTAGACTGGACCAGGTAGAAAGAATGATGAGTGTTACAAGTGGAGGAAACTGCATATTTCAAAGCCTAGAGGCAGGAAAACATGGTAGGAATTTAGGAATTTACTATCCATTTGGGCTAGATTGATTGTGTTTATATGGGCTTAAGAGGAAGGGTGGGGCTTAAGAGGAAGGGAAAAGGGTTAATAGTGGAAAGGTTTAGGTAGAGATGTAGGCAGAGAGGTCAGACCTTGAATGACCTTAAAGATTTTATTAACAATTTTATACTGAGGGAAGAAACTGTCTTGGGGTGTTGTATGCTAAATAGTAATATGATAGTAATATGATCCGATCTGCAGTGTTAATTGTTGAATAGCATTATTTAGTTTACTTAAATATGTTAAAATGTTACTCTAGTTATAATGTGGGAAATGAATTAATAGGGGGCAAGACTAGAGGCAAAGGAGACTCTAAAAGGCTGTTTGGTCAACTGAGCATGAATTAACCAGGGTGAGAGCTGCAGAGGTGGAGAGATAAGATAGTATTAGAGTGTTTGGGAGGTAAAAGGGTTATGACTTGTAGATGGAAGGCAAAGGGGAACATAAGTGATAGTGAAATGAAAAAGGACTTCTAGTTCTGGGTAAATAGCACATAGGTGAGTTTTAGGGAAATAGAGATGAATGCAATTTGGGTCATGATGGGTTTGAAGGTGCCTGCTGGACAAGGAGCTCTCCAATATGAAGTAGTTTAGATGGAGATGAAACTTTGGAGAGACATTTGAGCTTGAAAGAAAATGGTCTTCAACATAGGTACAATTAATTACCCAAGAAGAGAGTAGAGTATATATTAGGAGACATGAGTGTATACCACTACTATTTAAAGATTGGGAAGAGAGGAAATCTTGGAAAGACAGTTGACAAGAAGTGGCCAGAAACATACAAGAAAAGCCAGGAGAACATGATAGCATCAAGATCAAAGGATGTGTTTGGGGAAGGAAGGAACATGAATAGTAAAAAATGCTGCTGAAGGATCAAGTAAGATGATACTTAGTGACAAGACTATCTTGTGTTCCCTTTGGAGAACAGTTTTATCTGACAAAGCTATAGCATGGTAGACAAAAGTGGAGTGGGTTAAGAATATAAAATATGTGGATAATTATTTCAAAAGGTTTTCTGTTTGCTTGTTTTATAAAGGAAAGAGAGAGAAAGTAGAGCAACAAAGGTGGGTTGCAGCTGGAGATAGAAAATACCTCTTTAAATGATGATGGTCAGGGGCTAGGAAAGCAGAAGCATGAGTGAATATATAGATGACTGACCAAGTAAGGTCCCTCAGGGAATATGAGGAATAAGAATGGTGGCAAATCTTGAGCACAGGTAGAACTAGTCTTGAAGAGAAGTAGGAAGATCAATTCTATTACTATGTATAGTAAGGAAGGAGAAAATGTAATTAGAATATCCGTTATGATTGGATTTGGCTGCAATGACAAATGACAAATGACAAAAACTACATGATAAAAGTGGTTTTAATAAGATAGAAGTTTATCTCTCTGTTTACAAAAACACTCTACTTTGTTCATGGCTGGTGTGGTGTTCCCTAAACTCAGAGACCCAACTCTTTCTGTGGTTTGGATCTGTTATATAGGGCTTTGACCCTATCATCTAAGATGGCAGCATCTGTGTGCCAAGAGATGAAGAAGAAGCAAAACGCACGAGTGTACTGTCTCCTAAAGAAGATTCCTTCACAGAAACTCTCGCATAGCACTTTTTTTAACATCTCCTTTGGCACATTGTACGTTTCATTGCAAAGTAATGTAGGAAATGTATTATCTGCTTTGGATGACTACATGCCCAGACAAATTAAGGGGCCTATCAGTATGAACAAGGGGAGGATAAAAATTAAGAGAAAATTATTGTGTTGGATGAAAGGAAGAATATTTAGGACTACCCTTGACAAGGATTGAACACACAGGTGATTAAGATAGCACACCTACTTTGAGGCATCTAACCATGAATTTTCAATATCTCTAGTTATTAAGGAAATATAAATCAAAATCACAATGAAATACCACTTTGCACCTACTAAGATGATTATTATTTTAAAAAGAGAGAAAAAAGAAAGAAAAGAAAAGAAAAGAAAGAAAAGAAAGAAAGAAAGAAAGAAAGAAAGAAAGAAAGAAAGAAAAAGAAAGAGAGAGAGAGAGAGAGAGAGAGAGAGAGAGAGAGAGAGAGAGAAAGAAAGAAAGAAAGAAAGAAAGAAAGAAAGAAAGAAAGAAAGAAAGAAAGAAAGAAAGAAAGAAAGAAAGAAAGAAAGAAAGAAAGAAAGAAAGAAAGAAAGAAAGAAAGAAAGAAAGAAAGAAAGAAAGAGAAAGAAAGAAAGAAAGAAAGTTGTCACGGACGTGGGGAAATTAAATCAGAAACCCTGTAATTGCTGGTGGGAATGTGAATGGTGTAACCACTGTGGAAAATATACTGGTGGTTCCTCAAAAAATAATAAAACAAATCACCATGTGGTTTAATAATTTCACTTCTAGGTATATAGCCTGAAAAATTGAAAGCAGGAACTCAAACAGATATTTGTATACCAATGTTCATAACAGCATTATTCGTAATAACCAAAAGCAACTAAAGTATTGATCAATGAATGAATGGAAGAACAAAATGTGGCATATACCTACAATCAAATATTATCTGGTCTTAATGACATTAATAAACGAAATACTGATATATGCTGCAACATGGCTAAATCTTAAAAGCCGTATGATAACTGAAACAAGTTAGATACAAAAGAATAACTAGAGTAGGTTTTCACATATATGAGGTGCCTAGAAGAGACAAATTCGTAGAGACAGAGAATAGAGTAGGAGTTACCAGGAGCTGGGGGAGAAGGGAATGGGAAGTTATTAGTTAATGGATATAGAGCTTCTGTTTGGGATAACGAAAAAGTTCTGGGGATGGATGGTGATAATTGTTGCACAATATTGTTAATATATTTAATGCCACTGAATGGTTAAGATGGTAAATGCTATGTTATGTATATTCTACTCCAATAAAGAAAAATGAAAAAAAGAGAGAAATGAGAGCTAATGTAGATGCAGGTACACATTTAAGCTTGGTGGCAGGAAGTGAAGAAGTATAAATTTGATGTTTTTTTTTCTCTGAGCATAATTTGGGTAAAATTTGTGTTGGCATGCATGTATGTACAGGTTCATGTGTGTATGGTTCTCCAGAAAGCAGAAAATAAATAAAATAGTCACTTGGATAATGAGCAAAAGAGCTGCTAAAGAATCAGAAAATTTTCACATGGTCTTAATCATGGCTTTCCTCATGACATTCTCTTTTCTCTGGATTTTAAAAATATAATAGAACCCACTTCTACCTTAAATTTTCACCTCTTTTTCTGGTTCCAGTTCTACCATTTAGAGATGGTAGCAGGCCATCCCCTACACATGTTCAAAGCTCATCTCTGACTCTTTTCTTACATTAATTCTCCAAGAAATTACAAAGATATATACTTTTACAGTTTACAGAGAATACTTATATAAAATATATTTCTTGATCTCCACATCAATCAGAATATCTTTTTCTCATCCCAGTTTTATCATTAACTCTTTTCAAATTTAGTATTTTTTCTGAAGACTTTATTTTCCTCATCTGTAAAATGGGGTACTTAAACTTCCTTGATGTAGCTTCATGTTTAATTGATTTATGTTTGTGAAACCTGTCACTCACTACATGTTGGAAAAAGACCAACAGTTTTATGAGAGCATTTGAATAGTGCAGGTATAAGTACCTTGTCATCAAAGTCATCCTTAGCTTCTCTCCTCCTTCTTACTCCTACTCCAGAAATCACTCACCCACTCAGTTCATTTCTGCCTCTGAATGCTCTCATTTGTCTGTTCCTCCTCTCCCACCTTTTGCCATCGTCTTACTTAAGGCTTAAGTCACTGCTTGCTGAGTTAACGCAGCCTCGTAATAGGTCTCCTGCTCAGTCTCCATCTTGCCAATAATTAATTATCTTGATAAAAAAAATTGCCAACTCAGTCTTTTAAAGTCTTCACTAGCTCTATATGGCTTTTAAGATAAAGTCTAAATTCTTTAACTGGGCCCAAAATGTTCTCCATATCTTGCCCCTCACTGTTACAGGCTCTGGGATGCTGACCCAGACACTGATGCCCTTCCACTGCACAGTGCCTTTGCACATGCTGCTCTCTGCCAGTAATGTCTTGCCTGAAGGATCACCACAGTGCAACACTATACATACGTGTCTTCGTGTTGAGGATGATAGCATAAATCAAGCCAGAACTTAGAAGCCTAAAAAATTAGAAAAGTGTTGAGTCCTACCTTAACCATTTCTGTACCCAGCCTTCATGTGGACCTCTCCCAGAAGTTCCTCATTTCTAGTCTACACGAAAGAAGGAAGGGGTCCCTGCCACATAAGGTCATTACAGCAGTGGCTGTCCAAGTGTAGTCCCTAAATCAGAGAGGCTGCATCTTTCTGACATCTGCTTTCTGCCTTTTAAGAAGCACTTCCGATGATTGACACTAAATTTTGAGAATCACAGATGAAGGGAGCCCTGAAGGGGAGGGTCGCTCTTAGTGTGGGCTCCATGAGTCAAGAAAGTCATGGGCCCTACCCTCACTGGAAGAGCCTCAGTTTCTCTGGAATAAATACTACCTTAGAAAAAAACCAACAAGACAAAGCAAGTTTGGTGGTCTATAAGCTATGAAAATATGTAAACTATAAAAGTACATGCATATTCCCTTTTCCTAGGGTTACCAGATTTAGCAAATAAAAATCTAGGATGCCCAATAAATTTGAATTCCAGATAAGCAACAAATAATTTTTATCATTCACAGCACATACTTATATTAAAAAAAAAAATTATTTACCTGAAATTCAAATTTAACTGGGAATCCTGTTTTTTTTTTCTGTTTTTATCTGGTGCCCAACTTTTGTCCCTAAAAAATTGATCAGAATCAGGTGTCTAAAAGGTGGAAGTGTTAATAACTTTTTATTTTGATTTTGTTTTACTTTTTATTGGGGAGGTATATGATTGATAAGGAAGAAAAAGAATGGCTTATTATATTATTTGTACATTTTACATTTGCGGGGAGAGACAGAGACAGACAGAGATAGAGAAGGAAAGAGAGAGAGAGAGACAGAGGTAGGGACAGAGGCAGAGACAGAGACAGAGAAACAAGATGGTAGTTGAATGTGGCCCATATGCCAGAAAGTTCCCCCCCAACTCAGTTGAAATAACTGAGCACCTATAATGACCCAGGCCCTGTAACTGTATCCTCCAATGAGAGAAAATTGGAGCAAGCTTTGTGGAGTTAAACTCCCTTCTTCAGGCCTTGGCTCCTGGGAACGTTTTCCACAGCTATCCTTATACCTGTCCCAGGTGAAAAGATGCCACTTTAAAGGGTGGGACTGTGTTGCTGTGACTGGGGAATGAATGACAAGCTTCCTAACAAGATGCAGCTGAGGGAGCAGCTTGCTGACAGAACAGTTTACTGGTGCCCAGAATACCAGACCAGCCTCTCTGCAAAGCAGCAGCCTGGGCATCAGGAGAAATTTCAGGTTTTATAATTCGCCTTGGTGTCAGATTTTCTCCAAGCCAGCATACTTCCCACTGTGCTTTTCCAGACCTGCCACCCTGACACCCTGTCCACTGAGGCTTCCAGAACTCCAGGAACAACTCGTAAAACTATTCCCGTTTTTTTTCCTCCTGATTCACTTGTGTTTATGTAAATGACTGGAAAAGCAGTTTTAGGCTTATTTTTGAAGCTTAAGGTTTGCTGAGAAACCTGTTATTGAAAAATCAGCAACTGAAAAGCAACTTCTTAGATAACGAATTAGCAGCTCAATGACTGTGTATAATGGAAGTGTACTGTAACTGGCTGCATTACAAATAGGAACTCCCCTGAGATGCAGTAATCAAACTCATGGCAACAGGTTTTCTGTTTCAACCCAGAGTGAGCGATCAAAGGAGATTTGCAGTTAATCTAAATATAACAGAGAGGTATTCAAGAAAAGGCCAGGAAAGGAGAGACTGGAAAGGTGAGGGGTAAACAGAACTTTCTGACCTGGAATTCCACAGGCAACTTTGAGGACAGGGGGCAAAATTGATTCATCTGAGCACTTGAGGCAACAACTTTGTAGAGGGGAAACAGACTTGGCTTTACAATGAAGCAAACCAGATTAATCTTGGTTCTTCCACTTGATCCTTAATGTGAAATTTAGGAATGAATTAATGATTTTTCAGTGATTTGCTTCAAAATTCTGAGTCCTATACTGGTTGAGGGTGGCAGGGTGAGGTCTGGGGTGGGGAATCGCTTGTCTCTACCGGGAGGTTCTGGTTAGTTGGTGGTACTACCCTGTATTTCAGGAGGCGGTTAAGTTTCTATGCCTATCTCTGTGCTCCCAGCAGTATCAGCATAACCTAGAAACTTGTCAGAAATGCAGATTCTCAACCTCACCCCCACCCCTACACCCCAGACCTATAGACTCTCAGAAATTGTAAAGTGAAGCCAAGCAGTTGGCTTATGAAGAAGCACTCCAAGTATTCTGATTCTGGCTAAAGTTTGAGAACCACTGGTTAATCTTATCACCTGGATGCTGTAGGTACCAGGTAGTGAGTACTCAGGTCTCTTACGTGGGTTTGCGTGTGAGCGAACCCATGGCTAGTTCCAGATCCCGGAGCAATTCTGTGCTGACCCACCTATCCCCTCACAGAGCTATGAGGCTATAAGCAAAGGAATTTAATATTTATTAAACATGAACTAGTACTTGATTCCAGGCACTGGTAAATGTTTCTATGTGTGATATTATATTTAATCTTTTCTACAACCGTGTGAGCTAGGAATAGTAGGTATGATTTTATTGCTGAGAAAATTTGGGCTCAGAAAGATCAACTTGCCCAGGTCTGGGTGTCTCCCCAGTCTATACTTTTTTCATGATCCCACGCTGCGTCTCTGATACATATGTCCTCTGCCCCCAGAATGCCACACATGTCACCTTCACAAAGCAACTGCCAGCCTGGCAGGCCCACAGTTCTATACTTTTGTCCCTCCCCCACCCCACCCGACTCTTTGCCTCATGTTAATTTCCCACCTGAGTACTGAGTACTTTATAAATAGCAAATCTAAAATGAATTTTCTACCAGCGATCATTAGCTCCCTTGACATCCATTAAACATTCTCGCAAGCAGAGAGAAGTGACAAAAGGGATTGATTTTTACAGTATGCTTAATGGGGGAAAAGAAAGAAAGGTGTTGACAAGTCTTTTTTTTTCCTGCCCTGATATCATGAGGAATTTGAAATCAGTCAAATGACTTTTATCTGAAAAAAAGAAGGCTAGGATTGGGGGTGGGAGGAGAGAGGGTGGGAAAAGAGGAGCGGCTTCCCCAGCACCCTGCTCAGCCCATTTCTGTATCTGACAGGTAAACATGAGTTAGTTAGCTTGTGCCAGCCACCAAGATGAATATGTCAGATTTAATGCTTCAAAATATATAGGGTCCAAGCCAGGGAGAGAGTAGGGGTGGGGGAAGAAAGCAAATAGTATTCGGGGAGAGGGAGAATAACCAATCTTCTGCTGAAACTACTAGAAGAATAAATGTGTTGATGAAATAGTTGGAGTCAGAGAAGGCTGGCATATGAGGCACTGTAGCTGAAAATTTAACTTTGATTTCAATTTTCATATTTGTCAGCAATAATTAGATTCATAAAATGTTTTGCCACTGTTCTAAAATACTAATAAGTAGAGGCCTTTGTAGTGTAGTTAATGGAGTCTTTTTCTCCTAGTGGTCTAGAAAAATTCCATTAAAGCAAAAAGTCATACTATATTGCTTCAACATACATGGGCTCTGCTGCTGAGGTAATGCCATCCCAGAGACTGGAGCCCTCTGTTTAAGCAGAGCCCCTGGCTAGAAAGGGGTTTGCGATTCATATGCCTCAGCTGCCTATCATTTCTGACCTTCACAGACCTCCCTGGGTCTTGGGGAAAGCCAGCCAGCCAGAGACAAAAGAAAAAGCAAATTCAATAAAACACCATTGAAAGAATAAGCCTTTATAACCATCACCTCCTGGAGCAGGTTGAAGAGAGGGCAGGAGGGAAAGATAGTCAGGTGTGGGGCAGGGGCTGCCCTGCTTGGGGAGTGTGATTTCTGCCTGAGGAGAGGGAATCCATTTCCTGTCAATCACCAAACTGGGTTCCCTCTGGTGCTAAATGCTGACGCCCCACCCAGCGGCAGAACTGACTTGTGCCTCTCCTCTCAGTCTCCACCCCACTCTAGAAAGGCTGAATTCTCTAGAGATAGGGTTTGATTAAAAGGTCCAAATTCTATTATTTTTGAGTGACTTTTCCCTGGGGTGTCTGAACCTCTCTCTGATATCTCAGGGAACTTCCTGCAGGCCAGTTTGTAGGGAGGGGTACATAACTGTACTTACATGGTTAAGTGTTTAACACCCACACTCTCCAGAGATCCCAGTGGATAAGGATGGGCCCACAGCAGCCTTGCCTCCCTTCTATCCTGCTTTCAACACTACTCCCCTGCAGTCAGGGATTCTTAAGTGCTGTGCCTACTCAGGTGGGCTGGCACCTCTCTCAGGAACATGCTTTCCTAGGCTGGGCACACTGCTGCTGGAATTTAGAGAACTCAAGAACTCTGCCATAATACTCTTAATTTTCCATCTCTAAGTTCTGAAGAGAAACCCCAAACTGTCAGTTCTAAGTTATTCACACCAACAGGAAAAAAGAAAGCCAAATGGACCTACGAGATTTCCTCATCCTGTCACACTGTCTTCATGTTAAATTATGCTGAGCTTGGCCTAATTTGAGAATGATTTGGAACTGACTAACCCTAAACTGTAAATGGAAAATGATGGAGGGGTGTGTCCTGTTGGGCAGGGGGCCTGGCCAGGATAAAGGAAAATTTCCTGAAGCCACTCATAGCAAAGGGAGGGTACATCCATCCATCCTATTAATGCAGGATAACTCCCTCTCTTTCTCCACCCTGAACTCCCACAGGAGCCCTGCTTTTCTATATTTTCTCTTCCCTCCCATGCCTACCTCTCAGAGTGGAAAGAGGAGACTGTGCTCCTTTCCCAAATCACAAAGACCCAGGCCCAGGCCTCTCTCTCTGCCTCTCTTTCCTCTCTCCCCACCAATCACTATTTCACTGGTGCCTTGCTTTTCTCTAGTGGCATGTGCCAGATCTTATCCCTATGCAGCACTTCAGGATGAAAGACGGAGGGGATATTAAATCCACCAGTGATACACGTGGCAATTGGAAGAAGCTTTTGTTGTGTCATTTTCTACCTCCTTCAGCCTATTAAGCAAACAAAAGTGCTTGTGGAATGAGAAATGTAAATGGCCAATGCAAGCCGATTAATCCTAGATGTACAATTCCATTAATAAGGCTTCTTTTTAATAGGCGGCTTCGGCAGAAGCAGCAGGCAGGCCAGGAATTGATGTATTCTCTATAATTGTATTGCAACTAATAGGATATGAAGAAAATTGTACCATAGAAGCAGGTCTTTCAACACTACTTTCCAATCAGCTGAAATAATGACTTACAGAAGAAAGCCTTGAAAAGTAATGACACAAAATATAGAGCATCATCCAGGAGTATTATTCATTATTCCAAATATAAGTTTGGGGATTATTTCTCTTATTCCTTCTCCCTGACCTTTCTCTTTTTCCCTCTCTAGCCCACCCTCTTCCTTCATCTCTTCTCCACCACAGGTAATAACCCAAACCCAGAGGAGTTTTGTCATTCCTGGTCCCAGCCTTCATCTGACATGGCAACTCACAGGCTGTAATTTCTTCACTAACCTATTTGGAAGTCACAGGGAGAGGAAGAGGGAAAGGGTGCCTAGAAGGGACCCAGTTTTGGCTTTTAAACTCATTAGTCGAGTGACTTCAAACCAGTCTCCACTTCTCTGGGTTCCCTTTCAAGGCTAAAGTGCAGTGAATTTGAGAGTGTTTTCAAAGAGCAACCTAGGAGAAAAGTGTGTCATCATAGCATTCCGGGGCCAAACAAGGGAGCCTGCTTAGAGGGTGTGCTCATTAGTTGACCATCTACTTGCCCAGAGGTCCTGTGGAGCCCAGGTGTCTCAACACTGACTTTGGCTTCTCAAAGGAGGCCTTCTTGCATCCTTAGGTATGAATATATGTGTTTTTTCACTTTGTTTATTCCTTCATTCAACAGATATTGACGGGGTGCCTATGATGCACTAGGTGCTGCTCTGAATTCTGGTGTTGTAGCAGTAAATAAAGCAGATAACAACAAAAAAAATTCTTTCTTGCCTTCGTGAGGTTTGTAGTCTATCAAGTCAGCAAAGTTTTTGCTGAGCCCTCACTCTATATTATCTCAGGTCTTGAAATGGTTGAGACCATGCCAACACATAACTGAAAGTACCTCTGCTATTGTGGACTTGGCTGTGGGCAGCAGTGGGAGCCAGTGACCCTGGCCAGTGCCTCTCACTCCCCCTGCCCACCTCTCCTGGTCACCAGGTCTCTGTCCTGCCCATTTGTATGCGGACTTTGACCTTCCCTTGGTAGAATGCTGAAGAGTAAATATAAAAAGAAAAGGCAAAGCACATTTCACTTGAAATCCCCAAGGAAACGGATGTGATTGCTGTACAGAAATGGTTCCAATAAGGGCAGAAAGGAATATTGCTTTTATAGCTTTTGGGACATAAAACATTTAGAAAATGTGATTGACTGGCAGGGTCTAATTTATCATTTATCTCATTCCTTCTGCTCTATCTCTATCTCTCCCTCTTTCTCCCTACCACACACAGGCAGACACTCACAGGCCAACTTTTTTTTTTTCCTTTTTGCTTTTCTTTTTTCTTCTTCTCTCTCAAAGATTGGGTTTATCCTCATTCTGTTAAGTAGGAGAACTCCTGTGGCTATTTATAATTAATGCTCAGAAACCTGCCAATCTATTTAATGACACTGGCAGGTCATGGCCTCCTTATAGCTCTTCATTAATCATCATTAGAGCAGCTCCGAGATTTTACATTCTTTTTAAATGTTAATTCACCTCTGTAATGCTCCTTTTAGTTAAAACTGTAAAGAGGCAAGTGGCTGGTACCTCTGTGCTGCCCACCGGGAGCAAGGCCTGGTGGACTTGATAAAGCCTGCTTGATTTCCTGTGTTCTTTTGTCCTCCACCCACTATCCCTGTTTGTTCTTTGGTAAACCAGATGTCAACCCTGTTTGTTCTTTGGTCACCTATACTTATTTATTTATATTTTTAAAATGACACTGGTTTACAGTTCCAGGCAAATAAATATCTTTGGGCTGCCAGGACCAAGGCAGCACCCTGTGACTAGTTATTGACCCAGTGTTGTGACGTGTGACATGATTTTGTAGTTCCTAAAGGTGATGGAGCATAGAAGGCTCCAAAGGTATATCAGATAGAGAACAGTCCCCATAGTTTTGCCAACACTCAAGAATATGCTCCAAACAAGCAGGCTAAAAGCTGTCATTTAAAAAATTCTCTTTTTTGCCTGTTAATAGAGCTTGCACTTGACTATGAGTCTCATGGCTATGAGACTTTGGGTAAAACATTTAAGCTTTATCCTCATTTATAAAATGGTGTGTATACCCGTCCTGTCTAATTAATAAGTTTAAATCTGTAAAGATTAAATTGAGGTGAAATGATACTAAATCTAAAAAACTAATATATTGATGCAAGATGTCAGTATTAGTATCATGTTTTCCCTTTATTTGCCATTCCACATACAAATCTCAACCTCCCACTAAAGCAGCACCCTGTCATCATCCATACCCATACACGTGTATGCTCTCAAACCTCAATTTGTGTTGCATTTATATCATACTTCTCAAGCCAGAAAAGTATATTTTGAATCATCAAAGTATATGCAGTAGAAAAAATGTTAAATTTGAATATCAGCTCTGTTACTTATTAACTGCAACTCTGAGCAACTTATTTCACCTTTCTGAGCTTCATTTCTTTTATTTTTGGACTTCATATTTTTAAAACTTCTTGACCTAACAAATCTTGTGATTTTACTGACTTTTCTGTGAGTCAGCCCAAAGGACCATGGCAGTGACTCAGACCTAAAAGAGATAAACTGGTCCCTTTATCCATGTAAGTTCTTAGATTCTCCTTATCTTGTCAAGCTCTATGCCCTAGAGTTTGGAACTCTAACATAAGCAAACATGAGTAGATGGGGAAATAGAAAATATATATTTAATTCATCTTTGACTCACTGATTTCTCTTGACAGCAGCCATCTTTGTTCTAGGCACTTAAAACTTGTGCTTATTTCAAGGCTGCATCAAATCTACATATTAAGCTGAGATGACCCTTCATGGTCTACCAAGTATCAGACACCTCATAGATTACATCATGTTATCCTTTTTAATACTTCTTCAAATCAGATTAACCTCATTTTATATGAATAAACAGGCTCAAAGAGGCAGCATGCCTAGTCCAAAGTTTAAGTAGTTTATATATTTCAGTGTCAAAGGTCACACCTAGATTTCTTGAATTTAAGTCCAGGTTTTGTTTTTTTATTTCTTAATCTTGTTCTGCCCATTCCTTCAGCTTCTTTGGGTGAAGATGAGATGATGCTCCTTGGATGAAATAGAGATATTTTATATTAGCAGCTGCTCCTGTTCTGGCATGGATTATACAAGTGACCTATGATTTGGGCTAAAAGCCTACTTTCCTGCATTAATTCCTCATTATGCTTACATTCACATTGGCATTACAATGTATAAATGAGCTTTCATGAGCTTTTCTATAAGAAAGCCCACCAACCACCCCTTTCATTTTCAGTCTGCCTATCTGTGTGGTCCCAGTCCTGATTTCTTACAGGTGCAGTCATGCCTCTCTTCTCTCTGCCCTGCAAAACATTGCTGATACCAAAGCAGACACCAGTCCTCAAGCTGGGCTTTGGCCATCTGTTCTGCCCATCACTTGAGAATGCAATAAAACCTGCTTGACAATTACCTCGGCACAAAGGGCAGAGAGGGCTGCATGGCAAAAAGCTGTGTAAAATTAATTCTTCCAAAGGTTGCATCAAGAATATCCTGGCCAAAAAGAGCTCTAGCAGCAAGTGGAGTATTGTATCATCTGCCTCTTGTTTCACTACTTTGTTTTATTAAAGGATTTGTGTTAGTTATTTTTTTTTGGTACAAGTTAATAATAATATGACCTTATAATCATGCAATACTACACATATTTAAAAGGGCTTTCACAAATCTAACATATCTTTAAATCTTCCTTACTGCAGTTGGATTTTAGAACTAAGGGCCTTAGAAAACACTTAACCCAACTCGCTCAGTTCATTATTATTGATATATGTTGTTTAGTTTAAGTAATATATTCTTATTAAATATAATTTGGAAACCATACAAAAGTAACTTTAAAAAGATTTAAAGTCATTCATGCACAGTCACATTTAATGTATTTCCTTCCAATTTTTTTTATTCTCTGCCATTGTTTTTATTATATTCTTATACTCATATCATTTATATCTCATTTTTTCTTTTAAGAATAGATTAGAAACAATTTTCCATGTCATTATTTAGTATTAGCAAACATAATTTTAATTGGTTTATTATATTATATCAAGTAGATGTACAATACTATTACCCAATGTTTGGACATTTATGTTATTCTAATTTTTGGCTGTTATAAATAATGTTTCAGTGAACATCTCCATGAATATAGCCTTATTACAGTCTTACAATTGTTTTCTTAGAACAGATCACTGAAAATTTTATTATCATTGATTCTTTTTCCCTTGGATGAAACTGAGGCATAGGACAATGAAGGGACTCCAGTCCCCATGATTGGTTAGAGGAGTAGCACTCAGACCAGAAGTCAGATCTTTTGTCTCTTGGTTTCACATTTCTTCCATTATATGGCAGTCTTCAGAATTTCTAAATAAATGGACTTTAAAAATGTCTATGGTGTTCACATGAAAGTAATTTTACTTTTGGTATCCAATGACTGAGAAAAAAACACAATAAAAACTACATAAATTCTGTAGTACTTCTAAACAATGTGTAGGAAATTAAGTACAGCAGTGTCCATATGTATTCATGAGCAATGCAAGTAGTATACTTTGAAAAACATCTATCTTTTGACGATGCTAGATGTGCACATGGACCCTAAACCCATTTAAAAAACCCTTACCCCAAAACTAGGGTTCATTGTCTTTTAAAAAGAAGATATCTTTAGTTTTCTGCCAGGATTGTCATTCTAAGCTTGGATGGAAACTACAATTATCTGACTCAGGACATATTTTGTTCTCTTTAATTTATAGGGGTAGCTGAGTTTTAGAAGAAAAATAGAGTGACTATTCTTAAGACAGGGAGTTGGAACAGGCCTGTTTTATATAAAGACTGTAAGTCTTTATACCCTGAAAAAACAGTCTCCAATAATAAAGATAATTTAAATTTACTGACTGCCTTCTAGTTACTAAGTACAATCCTAATTGCTATCTATATATTGTTTCTGTTGATTTTTACAATGTTCCTATGAAGTAGATGCTACGTTTATTATGATATTACCCATTGGAAGACTGAGGACAGAAGTTTAGTTCACATAGATCTAGTGATAGGGTGGGGATTTGAGCCCTTGGAAACATGGCTGTCAATCCTATACCCTTATTTACCCTGGGAACACAGCCTCCTTTATCAGTGTCCTCTGGACATTTGAGAAGAAGTGTGATGAGGCAGGTCAGGATCTTATGTATTCAGCTCTTATTCTTGTCCTTACTACTTATATAGAAGCAAGTTATGGAGTGAAAGACCCTCCTCTTTACCAGCTGGCTCTCCAGAATCACTAAGAGGGCTTTTCTTCCTTCATAGAAATTAATGGGTGGTTATTCAGGCAACAACCTCTTTTGACCATGGACTCTGCTCTGACATATTTAGAAAGAATTGTATAGGTGATTATGATTATAGTATTAGATTGAACCACACCAAGTTGCTAATATGCGACCATCTTGATGTTCAATATCATCATTTAATAAGACTTGTCTTATTATATGTATGTGGCTAGATTGCTTTCACATAGCTCATCAATTGGTAGCATATTGTACTAAAGTGAGGAAAGTGGATATATAATCACCCTGCCTACCCCTTAATTCAACATAGGGAAGCTGTAAAGGAACCCAACAAACTTAGAACATCATAGAATGAGGAAGTTGTAGCAAAGAGATAATTAGAATATCCCCTGTCCTTTCTTTTCAATTTTTATGTCCCCTCAGATTTATCAGCTACTCTGAAGCAATAGTAACTCCATTTCTGTTCCTACAAGCTTTCATGTGGACTCTTGATGGGGTTCTTATCTCCCTAAGCTGAAGACGACACTCTTTTTTTGAAATATAAAATTTAAGAGTTGCTCCCTCCAGAGACACAGACAGTATTTACCCCTGGACAGTGTTCTTGTTCTAAATTCATGCAGTGTTAATCAAAAGGATGAAATATAAAACTAGAGAGAGTTTGGTTTGATTCCTGATTCTACCAATTATTATGTGATCTTGAACAAATTGTTTATTCTGCCTCAGCTTTGGTTTTATCAACTATAAGTTTGGTGATTAAGTTCCTGAATATATGTAAAAATGGCAGTGGACTATGGACATGGATCCATTTTTTATCCCCTTGTTGTTCTGAATCTGGTGACCTGGGAAGGATGCCAGAGAAAGAATTCTGAAGGTTATTTTTTCACACAGAAACCCTATGTACACAACTGTATTTTGACGCCAAAGTTTCAACAAATGCAGGTGTACTTATGAAGACAATAGACCATGAAATATTAGATGAGGCATATTTTAAAAATCTAGGCCATATGCTCTTCATTATTTAATTTTTCTCCCTTGAACTTGGAGTAAAATCAGTTTTCTGTTTCCACTCTGGGCCTAACCTCAGGCCTTCTAAGTTTCTGGAGTTGGATATTGAGCCTCCCTATCAAATAGCTCCTATCCTATACCAAGATACAAGAACAAAAAAAATATAGCTTTTTTTTCCACCTTATATTGGACATCCTTAATGCTCACCAGTGTCCCTCTTCTCCTTGAAGATAGTGGGCATTTGGACAAGATGTTTTAATTGAGACAATTATAAATAGTAAGCTAAAAACATTTCTTTCAGCTGTATTTTATCATCAAAATCTTCATCACTTCATAATTATAATTATTCTTATTATCATTTGAGTCAGACTACTGAATATTTAAACTAGTAGTTTCACCAAGAGAAGGACTAAATGGTGATGGATGGCTACTGCTTGTTCTTTTAGTTGGAGATGGAGGGGAGACTATCACCTTCCTCTTGCTCAGCCATCAAAGCCTTAGAAAAAGTCACCTTGCTGCTATGGGATAGTGTGCCTGTGAGCTGAGAGTGATTCTCAGATGGTTTCTGGATATAGTGACAACTTTGGAAAGATAGTTGCAAAAACAGGGTAAAAGATCATCATTGATTTATATGAGTGGGAGAATCTGGCATTATAGAGCCGTAAGCATAGATTGTATTTCAAAAATAATGTTATGGATAAAATACATTGAAATTTACATGTCATGTCATAACTACAATGATAAACCATTGGACACACATTTAGCAATTATTATGATCACTGTGACATTACTCAGTTCCATACACAGCACCTCTAGTACTCAGAATCTTATACTGAACTGTTCAGAAGAAAATGGCCAATGGAGACCATTTCTTCTCTTCACAAAGAAAGATAACTAAGTCACAGAAGAAACAGAACCAAATGTTGGAGGATCCTATTTGCCCTGTGACCAACTAAAGTTTAGCAGATGAGATTCTCTGGGAAAGGTTAGAGAAATGAGAAGCTCGGAAAAAAAAAAAAGGAGTTACGTGAATACCAACAGAAGATGGGCCCCATTATGGAGTCATAGAAAAAAATTATAAGCCAATAAATGAGTAGAGTCAATCCAGATACAAGTGCAGGCACACCTAGGATGGAAAGATACTTAGAAGCAACCAAAAACTGAACACAAACCTGCAAGAAATGCTAGTAGCCAAAAAGTAGTTATTAAACCAAAGCAGATAATTCGGGGTAAAAATATAAACAAAATGAGATATTCTCTGGTCATACTAGTTCTATCAAAACTTTACTGGAACTTTTATTAAATTTCTATGGCATCTGTAATACCCCAGAAGAGCTCAACGGAAATGATCAAAAGGCCATATCATAAAGCCTATGAAGACTGTCATAGGAGATAGGGTTGTTTAGCAGGACAAAAAGTTTAAAAAGTGACTAAATATAATTAAAATAAATTATGTCCATGTGAATAACTAGCAGTTTCTCTTCATTAGCCTTTGGGAACTATGGAAGATGAAACCTAATTTAATTGCTATGGGAAAACCTTAGACTGCATAAAAGGAAATGCCAACCACGCCATTTGCACTTCTTCCAGAGTCTGAGATCTTCAGGTCTCCTGGACTCTCATCATTCTCTGAGAAGAGACACTGTTTGCTTACACTCCAATCTCAGATGGACTCATTTTCTCTTTCCAGAAGTGTTTCTGTCTCTGCCATATAAAATTAGACACTTCTTTTCTCACCAAAGACAGTCTACCCCTTTGTTACAAAGGTAACAGTCCATTACCTAAACCACGGATCTTCCTGTTTTTTCCTCATCTCCTATTTGCACTTCGCTTCTTACTTACTGTCTGTCGATGCTTTGGTCCCATAACCATTCTTTGGCAAATACCTTCAACTTCCTGGTTCTTTTTCCTTTTGTTGCATTTTCCTGAAAAAACAAACAAACAAACAAACAAACAAAAAACTCAAACCAGTTGAAATTACCTATCTACTTTTTCTGATCCTGATCCTGGACTTGTGAAACTAGAGATTGCTACAAGAAAACAATGAGACCTGTTATCATTTCAGTCTCTGTGGGTGCTTACTACTATCCAGGAGTCCTACTGTGCCTTCCTAGGAATTTTTGCTTTCTTTCCTCTGAGACATCTAATTTGTACTTCCTCCCCTCTACTCAAAATGTTTATAATCTTCTAAAAGCCTCCTTACTCCCATTTATGGTGAATGACTCATACTTAATTGAGGAAATACAAGTGAATTTATCTTCTAGATACCAAATCTTCCAATATACCTGCCTCTCATTTGTAGACCCTTACTTAACTCCTGTTATAACAAAAACAGTACACCTTGTCATTTAAGAGTCAGCTTCTCAGTTTATGCCCTGGGGTCTTTCCCCTCCTTCCTCAAGAACTTCAATCATGCAATTATCTTCCTCTTTCTTCTACAT
The DNA here is from genome assembly GCA_030015415.1 of Cynopterus sphinx. Taxonomy (NCBI): domain Eukaryota; kingdom Metazoa; phylum Chordata; class Mammalia; order Chiroptera; family Pteropodidae; genus Cynopterus; species Cynopterus sphinx. Next base: position 32,309,876 of record CM057390.1, on the reverse strand, counting down.
CATTACTTCTTTCTTCTTCACTGGATCATTTCCATCTGTGCATACACCTGCTTAAGTATCTCTCATCTTTAAAATAGCAACTATCACATCAACAACTCTTGTTGACCTCATATCCTCCTTCAGCTACAGACATGTATTTCTGATCCTCTGCCTTGTAAAGCTTCTCAGAAGAGTGACCTTTCTTTACTGTGTTTATTTTTTCTCCTCTCATTCAATCTTCAATTCTCCCATCTGGCATCGGTCCATATCACTCCTCTAACACTGTTCTTATCAAGTCATCAACAACATTTATATTGCCAAATCGAGTGGTCAATTTCCAACCTTTAATCTACCTCTGAGCAACACTTGATGTAATTGACCCTTTCTTCTTTCTTGAAAATTTTCCTTTTGGCTTCCCTGGCATCACACTCTCCTGGTTTTCTTTCTACCTTACTAAACACTCCTCTTCTGTCTCTGTTGACTATCTCCTGTGTCTGATCTCTATATGGTGAGTTGCTTAGGGCTTGGTCCTCAGGCATTTTCTCTCTTTCTTCACTTTTCTAGGAGATCTCATCTGTGACCATGGTTTCCATTATATCTACATACAGATGACTGTCCATGAGCTCCATATTTATAAAGATATCTGAAACTTAATAGGTCATTTTATTCATTCAATTACCCATATTTTTTCACATTTTTATGTCTCTGAAAATGGGATGCATCTTACAAGCAATGGCATCTTATATCTCCATCTGCTAGGTTAACAGGTTCAGTTGCCATTACCTGCACATGCACAAACTTGGCCATATTTTTTACTTCTGTGAATGATATGCATTGTTGGTACTATACATGTTGGTTTTAATTACCATATAAAATTTCTTTAAAAATGATTCTTTTAATCACACAATGATCTATCATCAAAATAAAAATTATCAAATATACAGAAATGCATGGAAACAGAACAACAGGGTATAAATTTGATAATAGCGAAGTGTGTGTGTGTGTGTGTGTGTGTGTGTGTGTGTGTGTGTGTGTGTGAGTGACTGTGGAAGAATGACCACAACAATCAAGTGCTTAAAACAACTTAAGGTAGAAAACATGCTCACAGGTGACAATTTCATTGTTGAGATGCATAAAAAAATTGCCTATCACACTTCAACCTGAGGAAAAGGAAATTGCCAGGTCCTTTGTTAATAAAAAAGGACTTTATAGAGGCTGGTATGACCACTAAAAGTATTTTCTGTCATTTTCATTATCATCCTTTCTTGGTAGTACTTAAGCTAACAGTGTTTCTTAGAGTAGATTACATCTACCATTTGATGTGTCCAAAAATGGAATGTGTTAGTCTACCATCTTGCAGCCAGCTGAGAGTCAGTTCTCTCAGTCTTCTCTAAGTCACTTAATGGGACCCTTCTATACATATTGCTTAAACATAACATTCTCCCCCCCCAAAAAAAAATCCTAGTCTTCATTTTTTCTTCACCCCAACATCAAATATATCAGTATTTATTTTCAGTTTCAGCTGCAAAATAAATCTCCAACCCATTTCCACTCCCCTTCACTCAAATATTTTCATCTGAGGAATTGTGCCATTTTGCCTGGACTATTGCAGTAGTTAATTTTGCTGCTTCCCCACTTTCTATCCCTTTTTTGCCTCATGCCTCCTATACTCCATTCTCCAGGCAACAGTCTAAATAATACTTTCTATCACAAACAAAACTTTATCACTCTCCCTTTAGACTTAGAATAAAATCCACACTTCTCCTCATTTAAATCTACACTTAAACTCTCTCCTGCCTCTTAGACGTTCTCATGTATCACTATTTTCGTCAATGATTTTGCTCCAGGAGCTCTGTTTGTTCTTCTATTTCTCAGACTTGCCAAGTTTTGTCTTACTTGATGGACTTCCCATTTGCTAAGTTTTCTTCCTGGAATTTTTTTCCTCCAGAGAAGACTTCTCATTCAGCCTATTTAAATGTGCTATATCCTTCTCTATCATATCATTCTGCATAACTTCCTACAGAGCACCTACCACTTTCTAAAGCCACCTAGTTAATTTTCTTGTATATTATTTATTTCCTCTAGCTAAGATATTAGTGTAAGAGGGAAGGGAATATTCTCATCGTTGTATCTTTAAGACTTAAGTTGTACTTTGGTAACTAGTAGATGATTGCTTGAAATTTTTCAAAGTAATGAAGGAACAGATATTCCATATTTTTTCCTAGGAAGTGGTATCTCTGAATGTAAAAATAGTGCTATCTTTTCAAGCATGATGTATAACTCCCTTCTAGAAATTGGGACAATTTTTCGAATCTCATTTACCCTCTATTTACTTATTTTTCTGGTGATCATATAGAAATCCTTATCTCCCTGGAACATTATAAGAACTAAATAAAATAATTTATGCAAACAAATGTTTTGATGAGTGGGAAACCTTATTATATTATTCATTGAGTCTCAGATTAAACATTGCTCAAATTGCACACTTGCAATTAGAAAAATATACAAGTACGCATTGACCTCTGTATTGAACAAAGACCTCAGATCAAGCCTCTCCCCCCCACACCATGTGAACATTAATTGTCACCTTGTCCATATTGAGTCACTTTTCAAGGTGATCATAATAATTTAAGATGTTTACTTTTTACGGTTAATGAAGTAGGATAACATTTTATGTTGTAAATATTGAAGACCCAGGCTGCCACTAGTTCAGGTAGTTGCTCACTCCTAAGAGGCTCACTTCTGTTTGTATCATTGACCTGAATATTTCTAGAGAATAATCAACACTGGATTTAGGCATAAACCAAAAAAAAACTAGGCTCTTAGGAGAGAACTTTCATGACTCAATATATCTGTCATGGGATTCAGTGTGTTTTCATCCTAAATAGATCTGTTATGCAGCCAGAAAATAAAAAAAAAAACGGTGTCACAGAAGGGAGCCCTGTTCTTTGCTGTCCTTTGCTTGTCAGTTTCTACACAAGGGCTGCATACAATACCCTGGTAAGCAATGCTATGGTGGAATTGTGAAATATTTTGTGGCTGTACCCACTCTGCATGCTCAAAAAACCCAATGACTGAGAATAGAAATGTGACATGCAAAAATGATCAGGGAAACATGCTCCAGGTCCAGGGGAAGCCTGCATAGCAGCAGGAGAGGAGAAGACCTGGAGACAAGAAGAGTAGTCTGTGGAAGAGGAAGGCAGAAAAGAAAACTTTGAGAATCTACTCTGCTCTGGCTCAGGCTTTCTCACACGTTCTATCTTAACTGAGTTACTACCAGATGGTCCCCTGTGGACTGGATTTTGAGAGAAGTGGGTCATATGGTCAGAAATAATTTCAACATCATTACTAGCAGGGAGTTCCTGTACTCACAGCCCAGATCCCCTTGGTTTCTAGGCAAAAAAAGAAGGGGACTCCTGATGAAGTTTAGACCTACCTGTTTCTCTGAGCAAATATGCCAGTAGCATTTGGGTTAATGAACTGTACATTTTAATAAATGGTTTTTATCTCACCAGAGTGGTGCTAAATTGTCAGGATTTTAAATTAACTTAATAGTTTTGTGGGTGGTATTTATTCACTGGTTACTCAGAAAGTGAATGAGGCCCCCAGCCTGGGCTTCTCATTGAATTATGCAACAGTTAGTTATTTCATTTGGATTTAAGGGGAAATGTTTAGGATTAATGTGCAATGCCTCAATACCCCCCTTAATGGGCATTTTCAGGCCTGCCCTAAACTAAAAGCCAGTTATTCATCATTGGGTCACCAGTGTTCTTCAGGCTTTGAGAAAGCTCTTAGAAAGACCCTACTGTGCTGAAAAAGGAAGACAAAATTCATTTTGTCTTCCATTTTGTCTTCCTTTTGTTTATTTGTGCGAGATATTTACTGAGATGGGAAAACCCTTATTCTGACTGCAAGGAACATATTATAATCTATAAGTTAGATGCCTATAAATGTTATGAAAAAGGTAAATCATGAAATTTGGGATTTCTAAAGAGGAAGGAAAAAAATAATTTTGTCTAGGGAAGAGGAAGAATTGGGATAAACCTTTTGGGAGGTAACATTTGAGCAGGGCCTTGGGGAAAAGTCATCTTATTTATAGGCATGGAGATGTGAAGAGATTTCTGGGTAAATTTTTAATCTGGTGCTTCTCCACCTAATCATGATCAGCTGTGGGCAAAAATAATTGCCACTTTTTGTGCATTTTCTGTGAGACTAGTATAAATTTCTAGCTTATAGATAAAAAGCTTCATTATTTCCATAATACAGATGACAAAACTGAGGCTCAGAGATAATACATACTTTGCTGAAAGCCACACAGCTTTGGGCATGCAAAGATTCCAACTCAAGCCCAAATTTATTAGTAACATAGTTTTTGAGGCAACTCCTTTTTATAATAATTTACTCCAGTTGAGTCCCCATCACAACAAAGCAGATTCATCCATCATGGATCAGAAATTATATTTGGGAAAAAAAGTAACTTAGCATGCAGCTAGTGAGAATTCTGTGCAAAGAGCAGTGCCTGGTAAGTACTGTGGCAGACACCACAGTGAGTCAGCCACTATTCCTACCCTTCAAAGCTGTCAGAATAGGCACAAGAGAAACACTGTCCCTCCCAACTGAAGACATGCAACCCATGACAGAATTACTGATGCCAGCAAGCAAATAATAGGTGTGCTATCAAATCAACCACAAAGCAAAATGTAGTAAGACTGCAAAGTGTTAGCATCAAACCCTGTCTGAGAAGCAGGAGCACACAAGGAGAGTGCATAAGGGAGGCTGAGAATGGGCACTTTGAGTCATTATTCACACTCCTGAGTGCCATGTCTATGGCCCCCAGAGGCAGTAGAGTGAACGTAAAGCTGGTTAGCTGCAGTTGTGGGGCTTTCTTCCACAGAACAAGGCACAAGTCCCACAGTAGCCCACTGGGACCACCCTGCTGGGAACTTCAGGTTCTCTGCCCCTGGGCAAGGACTCCACTGTAACTGAGGAGAGACAGAAAACAAAACTTGGCCCTTTCAGCTCCTCAGCAGGTTCCTGGGAGAGGCACAGGGGGGCCGGCTACGTGGAGTGACCTTGAGAAGGTCAAGCAGGCGTCTGAAGTTATGCCGCAGCACAGGGCAGGAGGAGCAGCACAACCATAAAGGAAATATTGTGTCTAAGAGATCCGTTTTCCCTTTCTTCTAGAGCAGACATAAGGCACTGACTTCATTTTGCATTCATAAAGCTGTCCTTTGGAAGCTGAGGGAGGCGTGAAGAAGCATGTTGGAGGGTCAAACACACATCTCCTTGGGCTTTCTTTCATCTGCCTTAAAAACAAAAATCTCTCTCTTTTTTAATCGCCTCCTTCTGTAAAAAGGGCTAATCTTTTGTTAACAGCAGACTCCCATGGCACAGAATCTCAACAATTAATAGAGGAAAGCAAGGGAGAGCAGGTGGAGGAGGAACTCCCCCAGAATGGAAAGAGGGACTCAGAAAGTAAGGCAAAGGACAAAGAGAGGAGGCGCTCATCACAGTCACACACAGAGTGAGGAAGGGGCTATGATTGCAAGGTGTTGAATGAAGCAGGCTGCCTCAGAGAAAGGTGCCTTTGGAGTACAAGTCAAAAAATATGGCCAGTTAATACAGACTAGCTCCTTCAAGGAGGGACCTGGAATGAGAAGGAATATCAGTTAATGGCATTTTCTGGACCTCTTCTCTTCCTGTGATCTTTCCTGTAATTTTTTACATCAACCTATTATTTTTGTAATTATTTCACCTTTAATAGAGAGGTATATTCTTCAAGTCATAAACCGATTTATTATCTTTCTAATTTCTGATTATGGTCTTTGCTTTAGAATTACATTTCTATAACAAAATATGCAACTACCCTGCTTAAAAACCTTCCATGGCTCCCATTTCTCCTAATATAAAACTCCAAACAGCATGGCGAAAGGTTCTTGTGCCTTGAGTCTTTTTAACATTTCCCTCCTCATTTGCTACTGGGCCCCTCCCCCGATGCCCTGCACTTTATCCTCTAAGACAAGCCATGTGCTGATATTACCACCCAGAGAGTTACTCTGCCCACAGTACTTTCACTTCATTCCTTACCTATAAAATCCCATCTTGTCCTTTGAAACTCAGCTTAATAATCACTTTCTCTGTGAGGCATTTAGGAATTTTTCATGAAGGTGTTAATCATTTTCTCTGAGATGTTTGCATGGAAATTTACGTGCAGCACTAAGAATGTTTTTATTATGTTATTTTTTTAATGATTTGTTTATGTGGAAATTTTTTACATCCATGAGATTTTCAAAAGCATGGAGTATGCCTTATCTTTTTAGCGCAGTGCCTGGGACATAGATGACACTGAACACATGTCTAAGCTAAAAATGGCGAAGGATGTAATACCAACAATAACCCACCTCCTCAGCATTCAAAGGTAGAAGGGAAAAAAGAGGAAAGTTTTCTGGATTCTAGTGATTTTATTTCACCAGCCAAGAGTAAGGGGATGGAGAAAAAGGCCAGCTGGAGGATGTGGGTGGGGCCGTGTGTGTGTGTGTGTGTGTGTGTGTGTGTGTGTGTGTGTTTGGGAGCTGATGAAACCAGTTAAGAGTGAAGAAACTGCAGTCACTGATGGGGTTTCTGACATCAAGAAAAAATGATGCTCTGCTCACAGGAAGGGTCCCCCAGCAGCCCCAAATCTCAGTTGCAGTTGGGGATACCTTTTGCCCACCATGCCATATTTATAGAGCACAAAGAACATTTTGAGTGAATCAGAGCACATGACTGTCACTTCTTTATTCTTCCCCAATTATGTGTTTGGAAAACAGCCCTGAGGACAATTTTATGCAGCAAAAGGAACAAAACTATAAGCAGCATTTGTCTCACTAATGTGAAAAGAGCTGTGCAAACTCCCTTGCATGGCTAGATATGAGAATATAGTTGCCCCTTTCAGTTCTCAAGCCTGGTGATCCCTGGACCCAGAGCCGTTATAGACCCTGCCTCTCTTTCTGGTAAAAGCTTGGTTCCAGTCTGGTAAAATGCCATTCAGTGTCGCTACAATTCTAATAGAAATTTCCCTTCAGTATACTGAACCCCGAGAATTATCTTTACTTGCTCATTTCCTGTCCTGTGTTAGTCTGGAAACTCCCACTGGAAAGGGTGTGAGAATCAAGGAAGTAAAGGCAGCATTTGTTTTGATCTCATAAGCTTGCAGATTCTAATCATGGAACGATGATGAACTCAGCATTCTGGGACCTATGTAACTTGTCAGGAAAGATCAACCCTGAGATTCAGCAAGTAGCACCTTTTATATGTTTCAGTTTCATACAAATGATACTGTTTGAAAGGAGAGAAGGAGGGAAGAAAAAGGAAAGAAAAAAGGAAGGGAGGAAGGGAGGAAGGGAGGAAGGGAGGAAGGGAGGAAGGAAGGAAGGAAGGAAGGAAGGAAGGAAGGAAGGAAGGAAGGAAGGAAGGAAGAGAAAGAAAATGAATTAGGTAGTGGTATGGAAAAGGAAAGCAAATAGTTTTGTTATCTGTGTATATTCACCTCTATAATATTCACCTCTATAATCTCTATCTGACCATCAAATAATAATCTGTAAAATTAAGACAAAACTGCCCTCCCCTCCTCTACCCACTACAATAAGTTAAACATCTTTATACTTAGCAGAAGTAAAAGAATGTTCCTTATTCTCCCAAGTAATTGATAGTAATGAATTTGTTTGCTGAGTGAGGTGGTTTATTCCTGACATTTGTATCTGATCTCTCTGTGCTTACAAATACAGGATTTGTGCTTCACTTGTTAAATTAATAAAATCTACAATGTTCCCCCCGCCCCCAAATGCACTCGAATGTAATTCTTGGCCAAAGCATCTACCTCTTTATGGGGAGTGTGTGAGTATGTTTATGAATCATCACTAATTATGAAAAAGAGAAGTGTCTGTTTTCTACTGGTTTGTTGAATTGGAAAACATCTATGATAAGAGGACCATTGGTACTGACAGGTTTTAGATTCTGAGTGGACCTTTGGCCTGGCCCATTTCCAGAGGTCTTAGGCCAAATAACTTTTAAAATCTAACACCACCTTATGCTGCATTTGGATAAAAATGACAGAATTTCTATGCCTGGTTTTATGAGGTCAACATAAATCTTTGGTCTCCTCTGTACCCCAGCTTCTCCTATGTGTCTTAGCATATACAATGGCTATTTTTTCCAAGGGAAAGAACAGGGGTGCTAAGGGAGAGAATCAGTGCCACTTTGCAACCTTCTTGGAGAAACCACTGCTTGCAAAAGTATTGTTATCAATGTCAGGGAGGTGATTAAAATGAACTAATCATTCTCCAAAATATTTATGTATTGAAAGCAATTCTGACTGATTGCCTTTAATAGCATTTTATTCTGTTTCAGTCACAAGCGGTGTTAGTGTGCTTCCTTTTGCTTTCTGGAGCTCCAGCCCACCTACTGTGGTAATGACCCTGAGTGGTGTGTGCTCTCTTTTGAGTACAGGGTGAGAAGAGTGCCTAATCAATGGCAAGGCCAAACCTCTAACTCAGAAGTGTTCCCTTAGCTGCGTTCTCCTTCATCCAGAGCTGTTTTGTCAAGAGCTTAGAGAGAGCCCCGACCTGCAGTTACAGTCAGCGTTGTCTCCTCACGTACAGAGCTGTTGTCACTTCAGGGCTGCTTCCTTTATGCCACAGCCTGAAAGAAACAGTAGTCTGATTAAATCAAGGCAGACACACCAACAGCTGGGTTACTGAACCTAAGGATTTTATTAACAATAATAGCGTTTGTGACAATATTGTCTTTTGTAGTTATATGCAAAGACATTGTTCCTGCAGGATAGGCAGCAGGCTCCTGGAAGTCCAGACCCTCAGGGAGAGGCAGGAAAAATCATGGAGATGAAGAGTTAGGAAAAATGAGCTGGCAAGATTATGTGGTTTTCTGGCTGTGAGGAAGATGGGAAATGGCAAGGAGGCCTTCTGTGTGAGGAAGGTAGAGGTAAGTACCTGGGACAACCCCTGTCTGGGGACCTAGTTCTTAGTCTTGATCTCCAGACAGGGTTGTCCCAGGTACTTCCCTCCGCCTGACTGGTTGTGTGACTCTGGGCAAGTCCCAAACACTCTGAATCTTAGTTTCATGTGCCTTTTGTGAAAAATGAATGGATCTTTAAATTTTCTTTCTATTATGATATTTTTGAATTTTGGAGAAAAGGAAGAGCAAGATGTTGTAGTTAAAGGTAGAATAACGTAAAAAATAGATAAAAAAATTTCAGTGTAGCTCTGTTCCCAAATTCTGGGAGACAAAGTGAGCTTATGTGTACTGGGGGTATGGCATTCATTTCATTAGGGGCTGGAGAGCTGAGACCTTTTTATTCCTGTCCAGGACTGAGCAGATAGCCACTTTGGAGCTTGCCCTCTGCTGAGGCCCTATGTCACTGACCTTATAAAACGGCTAGTGGTAAAGGCCAGACCAAACAAAGTCTGACCCATAACAAGAGAGAGAGATGCTATAGCAGATGAGGGCAGAAGGCCTGAGATGACAATTCACCAAATATTTCTTTCTGAAGTTCAAGAACAATCAGAAGTGAACAGAGTCTTTTGGAGGAGAACAAAGCACGGCCAAGACTCTGTAAGGTTACGTGGATACATGTGTCACTGTCTCCTGTGCACTACCCTGGCCCTTTGTCCAAAGTCAATGGTTTTTATTGGTATCTACACTTGCCTGTTGCCAGTGATAGATGGAGGTATATATTGTGTTCCCCATTTCTTTTTTAACTTTGTCAACATCTGTATGTCCATTTCTCCAATTAGAATGCCTTGCCTCCCCAGCAGTGTATAGTCTTCCCTTGGTATCTGTGGAAGAGTGGGCCAGGATCCACCATGGATATTAAAATTCATGGATGCTGAGGTCACTTATACAAAATGATATAAAGTGCTTGCATATAACCAATATTTATCTACCACAGACTTTAAATCATCTCTAGATCATTTATAATACCTTATGCAATGTGAGTGCTATGTAAATAGTTGCTATACTGCATTGTTTAGGAAATTATGATGAGGAAAGAAAGTCTGTATGTGTTCAGGACAGATACAGCCATCATTGACCTAAATACACAGTACATGTCAGTAGCAATGTGGCCTCTTTTTTCTTGAATGTTTCTGATCTATGGTTGGTTGCATCCACAGATGTAGAACATGTAGATTAAGAGACCTGGCTGTACTTGAATTTTTCTAAATTCTTGCAGGCTCTTTCTAACCCTTCCCAGGTCTGCATGTTATTTTCTTAATCTCCCAACAAGATTGTATGTGCAATGGGGCTGCTTACGCCTTTGGAAAGCAATTTATGCATTCCTGAAACCTACAAAATTCCAGTCTGCCAATCCTGCCACTTGGCACCTAGTGTGAATAATCCTCATGACTTTGGACAGCATCAGGTGTAAACCAGGAACTGATCCCTCCCTTGAGACTTACAGTACACTATTGATAGAGAATCTGAGGGCAGGACATTTGGGAAGGTAATAGGGGGTAGAACTGAAATGCAGTTGAGCTGTAATCATAGACTCTTAGAAAGGGTCCTAGGTGATTTTCTAAGTCAATGTGTCATAGACAGTTTTTTAACTAGTGACATCTTCATACAAAGGGAATCTCCTAGCAGCCCCCAGTATACAAAGCAGAGAAAGAGGCCTGCTTGGTAGAAGCAGGTTCACTAGGAGCCTGGTGTGCTCAGCTCCTCAGGGAAGCCTTGCAAACCTCTTTTGTACCCTGGCCACATTCTGAATGCTATCAAACTAAGCTAACAGACTATTCTACATATGAGGTCATTAAGGACAGAGCTTCAGTAACTCATTTATTCCCACATTGCTTGCTTTTGTAATTCTAAAGATGCAGTTTTGTACTGTGTTATTAAACACAAGCAAAATTGTTTATATAGAGTTGCACATCTGATGAGGAACAGCATAAAAACAGAATTATGGGCACCCACCTTTTAAGCCAGTATTACTCCATCTAAACCAGAGTCTACGCCAGCAGTATCATGATGTGCAAATGCGTTAGGAAGGCAAATTCTCCAGAAATACTGAGTTTGAAGCTCTGGAGATGAGGCCAAAAATCTGTATTTTAATGAGGGCTCCAGGTGACCTGGTAGCATGATGAAGTTTAAGAACCACTGCTCTGGCTAACCCATTATGATTCTTAATTGTTCCCAGTCGTTTAGAATGTTCTTAATGTTGTATGGGTTAAGGCTTGAGTGTTTCCCCCTTGGTGTTTTTGTGTATTTATTTTGGTAGTGAGTGCAAGAACTGGCAAAAAAGATTTAAAATATACAGAATACCCCACATTAGTTACTTTGGGATTAAAGTTGCCAGATTTAGCAAATAAAAAATAGATATTCAGTTGAATTTTTTGTTCAGATAAACAAGAAATATTTTAGTGTAAGTATGTGATATTTGGAACATACTTCTAGTAAAAACTTGTTTGTTTTTTATCTAAATTTCAAATTTAATTGGGCATCTTGCATTTTATCTGACAACCATATTTAGGACAGATTGTGGATTAGGAAAATTCCCCTTTTTAGTCTTTTTTCTCATTTCTTCCATAAACCCAACATCAGGCACATATCTCAGCACCGTGTTCTTATTTCCCAAATCCTTCTCTATGTTGTGAGAGAAGTTGAGAGAGAGAGAGGAACTAACGTGTACAAAATGGTAAGGAACTAACCTTCAAGCTCGTCATTTTTTACCATCATTGTTTTACTTGCATATTCACCACATTGTAAAAACTGCTGAGTAAGAGGCCAAGAAAACTTCTACAGAATCACACGGCTAACACTCCCTGCCTTCTCTCCCACCCCAGCAAACTCCATAGCCTTGTCTGCCACCTCTAGTGTTTATGATGGACTCACTGTGCTGGTGAATGAACTGCTCCTGGCCCCAAGCAGGCTTTACAAGCAAAACCAAGCCCATTTTTGTAAGACATACGGTCTGCCTCAGAGAACAGCTTCAGCTTCTAACTTGTGTTTAGGGATAGGAGCAGGAGCATTTAATAGGAGGCAAACAAAATACTATTGTTCTTACCATAAGATCTTTCAAATGAACTTGGCATCTCCAATAGGACTTCACTTGAAAATCAAAAGAAACAGATCTAGAGTCTTGCTATTGATGTACTTTTTTATTTAACAGAGCTTCAATTAGGGAGTGGATTGGGAGATTGGGAAGAATGTTGGTAGAGAAATGCAAATAGAATGGAAGACAAAAAATGTTTTCTCATTATATCCTTTGTCTGATTTCCTTTGATGGTAGCAAGAGTTGGGTCTGGGAGTCAGTGGACCCACTTTTCAAGTCTCACTTCTATTCCAATATTAATATGTAACCTTGAATTAATCACAAGACCTTTCTTATTCTCAATCTTCTCATTTGTAAATTGATGTTATTTATAAAATTAGACAACCCCCAGTTCAATGACTAACAAATTATGTCATTTTTCTTAGAACCTGATAAATTATTTTCCAGAGTTCAGCTTATCTGAACGAAAGCTTAAACCCATTGCTGCCTTCGCAAAGTGATGAGAGGAGAGATGTCAATTGATGAAATACCACTTGTTTCATACATAGATTATACATTAAACACAATAAAGAAGAAAAGGTATTTGAAATATTCCCCCCTTACCTTCTCCAGTGATAATAGCAAGGCCCATTCAAACTGTGGGTTTAAAGCAGGCTTTAATAAAATATGATTTTGGAGTAGGGATCCTTTTGATTTGATCAGTATAGCCATTGGTGGGGAAGGCTTTCCTGGACCCAGAAAGAGGTGAATTTTGTTAGATATTAAGGGAATTCTTACTTGATGTTAGTGGGAACTGGAGAGAGAGGTTTATTGGTCTAGAGGAAATTTGAAAGTAGTGTGTAACCCTCTGTGCATAGGTCAAGAACTTAATCGCTGAGGGGAAAAGTATTTTGATATAGATGGCTCTGCAGGGGACTGACTGGAGCAGGAAAGTTGTATTTATGCTCTCTGGTATGGCTGAACAGATTTGCAGCTAATGTGTTCAGTCCCCACAGCTGCCGCAGGCTGTGCCCATTGTCATGTGCATCTCCTCTAGAGCAGACCTGCACTGCAGTAACAGGCACCACACCTAGCTATATGATTGCTTAGCTGAATCCTACAGAGGGCAATGTATGGCCAAGGCATTCTGAAACCACATAACCCATAGGTCCCCAAGTTCCAGTTCATGAATGATCAGATTAATAGTTCATTTCTCAAATAGTCCCAGGGCCCTTTTCCCGTAAAAGAAATGTCCAGCAATTAGTTGTGACCTGGACGTTGGGTTGTTCTGAATACAGTTTAACTCTCCAGAGAATTTATGTTAAGGAACATTAGAGCTAATGGACCAAGCTAAATTTTTTTTTATTTAGAAGGAAAATGACATACTGATTATTTTATTGGAGGTATTCAGTCTGGTAACTAAAATTAGCACTGTGAAAGTTAACATGAAAAAGACAGGATGGAGAAAACTCAGGCAATCACAGCCCATCAAAGTTCATCTGGACCAACCTGTAGGAAGATGAGGGCTAATCCTCCCCATAATGCATGGATCAAAATCCTTCCTTTGATACATAACATATACAGTTACGAAGTTGTATTTCATGTCTCACCTAAAACTCTCCTTTGGCAGTGCAAGTCTTTGGAAAACAAACAGTCCATGATGGAAAATGTCCTAAGCTCTTTGGCAGTCTCCCAATAGGGTTGGTTACAGGTTTCATTTGCTCTTTTAATGGGATTTTCTTGAGTTATTGGCAGTCAGAGGAGTTCAGACAACTGGCTGAACAGGAGGCATCATAGGATCATATAATTTTAGAGCTGGAAGGAATGTTTGGGTTTGCCTTCCAGACAGCAATCATTTTGTCTTGGGTTCAGCTAGGAGTTAGTGAGGCAGAGCTGATTTTATCCAGTCTTTTTTGCCACACAATTAGACTGAGGGAGACCTTTAAATGTCAACAAAGCAATTTTGAATGGAATTCAGAGCTCACTAGGAAACTAGTATCAGAGCTGTGATGTTAGAGGAATCATGGGAACTGAATGTCTTGTTGTATTCCAGTGGAAGCCTTTTGCATGGGCTGCAGCCTGCAACAGCTTTATCAGCACCACGGAAAGCAGCTTATTTGAAAGAATACAGGCTAGAAGTTATTGGCTTAGATTACTATCACAGTATCAGCACAGGTCAGACACCACCTAAAGATATCCAAATCGCCTTTGTTTTCCATCTCCCATTCACCAGGGAATTGGTAACAGTCCATTCAAAGACTGGGCTTTGCAGGGATGAGAGCAGGTAGAGAAGGAACAAACACCTCTGTCTATGCTCACCCACAGCCTGTGAATTCAGAGTGAGCAAGGCAGGGACAGGAGGACAGTGATTGAGTTAGCCTCTGAAGCCTGCCCAACCACTCACGGAGCAGACGTGATTATGTTTCTGTTTGTCTCCTGTGCAAAGCCAACTGCTTGTACCCTGGCAGGAGTCACTGTGGAGGTTAGGAGCAATAAAATTGACATGGAGATTTTCTAGGTAATTTATTGGTTTTCTATTAAATTGCAAGAAAACAAAATAAATCACCAAGGCTTTGTCTGCCCATCTGTTGATATTTACACATCATGGACAAAGTCTCAAATCGAGGAGGGTTTGTGCCCCACACTGAATCACCCTTGCATTAAAAATCACCCTTACTTTAGAAACTCATCAGGTTAGAGTTTTATACTTTTATTGCCAAATGTACAGAGGAAATCACCCAGGCATACACTTAATAGACCAATACGCAGCGATGACACAGGTCAGGGCGAGTAGATCATCTCTTTTTGGTTAGCTTTCATTGATCTATCCATCTTTTTATTTACCCACCATATATACATCAACCATTTATCCATTCATCTAACAGATGGCCCAGTCTACTATGTGGTCATTGTACACTGTTGAAAAAGTCTGACCTGAGCTTGATCCTTACCATTAGCTTGTCTAGTGGGAGAGTCATCAATGCTGGAAAAAAACAGCTAAATTGCTAGTAAAGGTAAATTTTTTGTCTGAATTCATTATATACATGTTAAAAATCTGTTATTATATGCAAGTAAATAAATATATAAGTGAAATTTGTGGTAAGTGCTATGACAGTGAGGGAGGATAAGGTGTGTGTGTGTGTGTGTGTGTGTGTGTATGTGTGTGTGTGTGTGTGTGTGTGTGTGTAGGGGGATTATTTCCACAGATAGAATCACTCAGAGAAAGGCTCTTGGGGAAGTGACATTTAAGCTGAAATCTGAAGAATGAGAAGAGACTGGTGGCAAAAAGAGAAGGTGGAAGAGTATTTCAGGTATAAGAGCATGAGAGAAGGCTGTTAGGTGGGAATAGCTCAGCATTTTTCAAGAGACTAAAAGAGGCCATTGTGGCTGGACTAGGTAGTTGAGGGAGAGAGTGGAGCCAAATGAAAGGGAAGGAGACAGAAGCCAGAACATGCAGGGGATTGAAGGACATAAAATGAAATGAAGTTTTATTTTAAGTGCCATGGCAAGACACTGGAGGGAGGGATAGGGGTATAGAAGGATTATTTTAGCTGCTGTGTGTAGATAAAATTGGAGGAGGGCAATAGCAGACATTGAGAGACTATGTTAGTAGCCTGGGTAAGAGATGCCAGTGGTTTTAGCAAGAAACAGTGTGGGTCAGTACTGGTTGTACACCACTCTTGGAGAAGTAAGGCTGTGCCACTGTGCTCAGGGATCTTATTGGAGGAATTCTGTCATGAGGTCTTCATCCAACTTTTCCTTACTTTCGTTGTGGTAGGTGGGTGATCAGCACCCAGGTACAGTGTTCTGCTCTCACTTAACAGTTGCTCAACGGAATTTTATAAATGACAGTGCAGTAGGCTGAATGATGGCCTCTAATAATATCTATACCCTAATCCTGGAACCTGCAGCTTTGTAACTTTACAAACACAAGAGGCCCTATTGATGTGACTAGGGTAAAGACTATGAGATGGAGAAATCCTGAATTATTTAGGTGGGCTCAAGGTAATGATAAATTTTTTGATAAGAGAGAGACAAGGAGGTCAAAGGCAATAGCAGGAGATATATGACAATGGAAACAAGGTTGGAGAGAGGCAACAAGGAGCCACAAGCCAAGACAGGTAGGCACCCTCTAGAAACCGAAGAAAGCAAGAAAATTAACTTTCCTCTGGAACTCTCAGAGAGAATTGGCCCTGCTGACACCTTGAATTTAGCTCACTACATAGTGAGACCTATGTAGAATTTTTGACCTGTAGAACTATAAGATACAATGATATTGTTTTAAATAACGAAGTTAGTGGTGATTTGTTACAGCAGCAATGAGAAATTAATACAGAAGGTAACAATGATGAAATTGTGTAGGTTCATCCCCCTTCATGTGTTAGAATGTTTTCTGCACCTTTTTCAGTCCCTTGTACCCACTAGATTGAGAATGCCCTCCCATAAAAATGTACTTAAAATGTGTTTTCCTTAGCAGAGCAGTCAACTGAAGACATTCAAGGCTTTGGCTTATGGAATTAGATAGGTTAAGGAGATATAACCCAGAAAACCAAACAAGGAATGTATTTTTTTTAATTTTTCTTTTTCTGTTTTGTAAAAGTCAATTTTAGTGAATATAAGGAACAATGGCAAGAGCAATAGCAATAGTTAGTGAATAGAACTACTGAGTGTTCATTGGCAAACATCTGGTCCAGTTATCTTAAATGATTTAAAGATTTTTCTATTCGACTGTCAACCATGCTCTTGAATACCCACCCTGTTCCTGGCAGTGGTCTTTCTCTCTTGTGCCCTCACCCCTGCCTTGGTGCTCTCTCCATTCCAAGACAATCAGAGTGTATCTAATGTTCAGACTCTGGAGGAGTGCACACTGATCCCTATAGAGTGTGAGATGGGCTTGAAGCTTGAAGAGGAGGACTCCACTGGAAGAGGGGTATACCAACATGTTCACTGACAAATCAAGCATTTGCCTTGAAATAGACATATACATTTATCTAGCAGCACTTATGCCTCCTCCACTGGCACAATGCAGGTATGCAGCTGCCCCTCAAGTCTAGTGGCATGGCTGGCCCATGAACTTCCGTAATAGTTGAACAAAAGCCCTTGGCTAATGTATGTGTATATGTATGTATGTATGTATATATGTATGTATGTATGTGTGTGTGTGTGTGTGTGTGTGTATATATATATATATATATATATATATATACATACACATTTTTCTGTGAAAGTGACCAGGCTCACCAGTAGAGGAAAGGACAAAGACATCTTAAAGAGACTTAGAATCCTGTCCTGCTTGACAGCCCTTCCCTCACAGAGGCTGCTGGCATATGGTCATACCTGTAGAAAAGAAAGGGGTTGAAGCAGTGCTGAAGGTTCTCCCAGATCCTTTGACATTTTCCCCATATAGACTCTCTTTGAAACCAAGACGAATGATCTAGTAACCCTTTAGTCAGGCCTCCCAGAACAAGGGTTTAATTAGGGCTCAATTACAGGGAGTTACTGCATATGGTTTCCAGGTGACTTCTCCAAGGCCTCAAGGCAAAGATGACAAGGGGGTGACAAAGTCAATATTTAAGCTCTGTATTTTTCAAAATTGTCATCTCTGTCCTGCCTGGTTCAGGCTTCCCACCCTCTATCTCAAATTTAAACAAAGCAATTGCTAGCTAACCTACATACCTTTATTAAGAATACTCCACCTTAGCCTCACAGAGATGCAGATTTAGAATGGTGATTATTTGGGGTTAGCTATTTTTTTCTTCTTATGAATATGCATGAGGAGTTTCCTTTCCTTCCTATCTTTATGGTGGTGACTGCCTTTCTAATAAGGGTTGTGCCTATAAATGCATTTTACTTCCATATTTACTGAAAGGTTTAAATGTTCTCTAGAGATATTAATTGTTCCTATGTCTTGTGAGCAGGAAGTGGTCAGGTGCATAAGCTGTAGAAGAATATAATAACCCAGAGAATTCTCTTGTTCAAATCAAAGCCTCACATTTTGACTGCAATAGTGAATTTGTATAGGTATCGTGCTTTATCCTAATGAAGGAAGGAGAACACTGTGGTTCATCTTGGTAGGGCAGAAGAGAGCTTAGGATTTTAATAGGCTATTTAGAGGGATAGCAGTAACATCTGATAGAAGTCATATCTGAATATTCCTTACCAAATATTTCAGAAATTGATATATGCCTGACTCCAATATGCCACCTTCCTTCTGTCAGATTCTCCATCTAGACATCTGTCATCTGAATCTGAATGTGTGTCTCTTCTCCACAAGATTTTTCACCTTGGGCCCTTGCCCTATACAATCTGGCTGAAGAAGGTGTCAAATTGCCCATTCTGCTGGCCTTGTTCAGTGCCTCCTTCCCTTATATTGAGCCCTTCTGTGGCACTTTCTGTTCCACTGAACTCAAAACAGGCTACTGACCATGAACTTGTACTGGTGGTTAACCTTCATAATTGACATTCCAATTTAAGACCTCTAGCTTTCCAAACCCATGGCCTATTGGCAGCAAGATGTTGAAAGAGAAATTGTAAGGAATGTAGTCCATTTGTATTGATATGTTCAGGAAGCCATAACAAAGTAACACAGACTGAAGGGATTAAACAACAGAAAATAATTTTCTCACAGTCGAAGTCAGCAGTCTAAGATCAAGGTGTCAATAGACTGATTTCTTCTGAGACCTCTCTCCTCTCTCTTTGCCTTCTTCCTCAAATGGTCTTTCTTCTCTGTGTGTGTGTCCCCCTGATGTCTGTTTGTCCAAATTTTCTTTTCTTATAAGGACACTAGTCAGATTTCATTAAAACACACCCATCTGACTTCATTTTACCTAATTACCCCTGTAAAGACCCTACCTTCAAATATTCTGAGGTCATGTTCTAAGGTACTAGGAGCTAGGACTTCAACACGGGAATTTTGAGGAGACACAACTTAACCTGCTACCCATAGATGTGAGAATGGCAACAATAATAACAACTCCTAAAACACAGTGAGTGCTTACTGGATGCTGTGCACTTATTTCCAGGCATTAAAAATATCTCATTCAATCTTCCTAACAACCCTTTAAAGTAGGTATTATAAATATTCTCGTTATTACCTGAGGCATAAAGAGCTTACGTAACTTGTAATAGACACTCAGGTGGTAAGTAGTAGATACAAAAGTTGAACCTAGGAAGTTTAGCTCTGAATCTGTGTTCTTAACCTGGGAAGACACAGTTTGTTTTGGCTTTAAAGTTATAGGACATTCCCACTGGAACTGGGTGCTTTGAAATCAGTGCTAGATAAGAAATGGCTGTTAAATACCTGGGTATTAAAAACAAAATAGTGTTTGATCAGACATAATTTAATAGAAAAACCATAAACCGTGAGGTCTTTCTGATTCCTACTTTTGGTGACACATTTCTAGAGTAAATCTCAGAATCCCCAATGTTACAAGCATCCTTTAAAGTAAATGGCTCATCTTCTCTCTTGCAGATCATATCAAACCTGAGCCCCTTTATCACTAGTCTGGGTAGTAAATCTAATCAGAACCCTCTTTCTTCTCCCCTGCCCTTCAAAGGAACGTATGTATTCCAGTATAAATTAAGAAGGCAGCACACAAGAAGTCATCACAGATGGCTAATTTTACTCCTTCCTCCTACACTTTAAATCAACTTGCTTATTTGATACATTTTACATGTGAATTTTACTTCTAAATTTTAAATAGTTGTTGAATATTGAATAAATTGTCAGCCTAAGATCATGGGCCATATCTCTTACTGTTCTTGTTTTTACTTTGTTAACAGTGAAGAAGTAGTCTGCAAGCAGCAATCGATAACAAGATCTACACATGCTGAGCAGTCAAACACTGTCCTAGGTGCACCACATCTTTGCTACATAAAGTGTGATGCCAGGACCAGCCATGTTTTCTGTGCTGGTGAAATTTTTTGAAGCACAGTCACTCAGGCCCCATCACAGACCTCCTGAATCAGAATCTGAATTTGAACGTGACCTTCAGGTAACCCACAGGAACATTCTAGCTTGTGAAGGACTGCTTGACATCATTTCTTCCTTACAGTCACTCCAGGACATAGAAATTGTGGCTTAATTTTACAGATGAGAAACTGAGGCTCAGAAAAGTTAAAACAAGTTGTCCAAGGTCACATTTACTAAATAGGAGTCATATTAGAGATTTAAACTCAGTTATCTCTATCCCCTCCCTTATTCTATGTTTTTTTCCCCTGTTCTGTTACAATGATTTAAAGGAAAATCCATTTATAGTAAAGATTCAGCTTCAAAGATACCTGGCTTCAATAGTTTTTAAAAATTGCTGGGATAAAACTGATATGGTTAAATATGTCTGTCTAAGGGTGCTGATTAGTATGATCTCTTTAAATGCCATTTATTTATTCATTTATTCATTCATGCATGCATACATGCAATGACTGCATTGTTATTGACCTTCTCTTGGTACCTGGCTGCGTGGTAGGTACTTCCAAGGCACAAAGACTGAATGGGGCTTAGTGCCTGCTGTGGAGGAGAAACTAATTTTCCTTCTACCCTTCTAAATTCTTCTGTCTGGTTTAATAATCAGATTAACATGAGACAGATTAACAGGAAACAATTACCAATTTTATTACATATGTACATATAGGGGTTCCCTAAGAATATTGGACTCAAGGACAAATCAAGCAGTTGAGGTTTACATGCCCTTCAGAACTTAGGGAGGCAGGGGT
The DNA here is from genome assembly GCA_030015415.1 of Cynopterus sphinx. Taxonomy (NCBI): domain Eukaryota; kingdom Metazoa; phylum Chordata; class Mammalia; order Chiroptera; family Pteropodidae; genus Cynopterus; species Cynopterus sphinx. The sequence continues at coordinate 32,289,163 of CM057390.1, read as the reverse complement.
CTGACACTTCAAAGGAAAAGTAGGCAATTACCAAGTAGATGAGAGAGAGAGCAAACATTGTTAAAAAAATGGGGAGGGGCACCCAGAAACAATGGGACACAGAGTGGAGTCTAATAAACAGTTTGCTTGGTTTCTCCCTGTCTGCCACGCTTAGGAAAATATTATGATGCTTTAAACTGTTGTGTCCTTTAAACTGGTTTTTCTGTCTAAATGTTTTAGGCAGGTGGAGAAGAGATAACAGGCTCTTTTTCAGTCTTTGGTTTCTTAAAAACAGCTAGCTTAAAATAACATCCAAAAAGGCATATTTTGGGGCGGTAAACTCTGCTTCCCCTTATTGCCTAAGAGGGATGTTTGTTGCTGATTAGTCTTGAAAGTGCTGGCTGCTCAACACCATGAGTGCTTTCTGATATCAACTCAGAATCCTCAAAAATGGCAGGCCGTGTAGAGGTCAACAAGTGTAACTTATCTCCAAGTAACCAAGTATCTGGTTGCTCCCACGTTGCTGGTCAGGATGCAGCACCTTTCCACCTCTAGGAAGAGAAATTGTAGAGAGCAGTTGGGAGTTCCTCCAGCCAGATTAGTAGTCAGGCTCTGTATTCCCAGCTCAATTATACTTTGATGTTTTTTCCTCAGATGAGGCATTTCTATCCTTCTGAGACACCTCCAGGGAGAGGCTCAATTTTGTGTCTACCTGGCCAGTGGGTTAGAAGGGTAGTACTGAGGATTGACTCCTTCCTACTTTGTACTCAGAGTGGAGAATGAGCTTAAAGCTGCCATGAAAATAAAACCCTAATGGCTTTCCTCTTGCATTTACATTATTAAGAGTTCCTTTGACTGGTATTATGATGATAAATGAAAAATGCTTCGCATCATTACATAAAGCACTAATGCAGACTGGAATGAATTTCTGCTTTTGTTTCTTTCTTCTTTTTCCCTTTTTTGTTGTTATTGTTGAAATAAAATGGAAAAGAGAGGAAATAGCAGATGGGAAAGCAATTGGTCCTGGTTTCATGCTTGGCCATTTGCACACAGGCCTCGGTGGAGTCTGCCTCAAGGGCAGTACAGTGCATACTGCACCCAGCACACTGCCTGCTGCCTGCCTTTTCTATATTGCAAAGGTTTAGCCAGCCTGAATTTTTCATTTCTCAGTGATTCGTGAACCACTAAGACCCATTTGACAAGCAGGCAAGCTAAGTTATGCAATTTCCTCTAATCATTACAGATAAATGCCTGAAGTATCTAATTGGCCTGTGAACCAGCATGCTTTTTCTCAGAAAAAAGAAAAACATGCTAATAATTTACTCTCTATTTTGCAATAGATTAGTTTTATTTTGTAATGTCTTCTTCTTTACATGAGGGTGGCGGGAGTTGAGAAGCAAATAAAATAACATATGCAAGGTTTTATACAATGCAAGGCCATAGTTTCCAAATAACTTCCCATTGCTCCTTGCTGAGAATACAGACCATCATGTCTAAACAGTTTTGGCTCAAGTGTCTCAATCAATAGCAGCCTTTTGATGTCGAGGCCAAAATACAATAGAGTAAATAATAAATGCATTAAAAACCCTGTAACATGATAAAGAGGATTTAGAAATCTGAGAGAAGTTCTGAAGCCAGGGTGGGATACTGGCTTCCTCCCAAAATCACTGAAACACTCTGTAACTTCTTGTGGTAGAGACAGCACTGTTTCCCTTGTTTTTCTTGTTCCCCTGAGGAAGAAGGGCAAATCTGAACTACTCGCTGAGATGTCAAGCCTGGTTTAATTGGGTCTTTAGGTGTGAGAACTAAGGAAGTGATGATTGAGATCCATAAGGTTCTTGATGTAATAAAGATTGGGGGACACAAAGAATCTTGGGGTAAAAATTATACTTTGATGTTTTTTATTGTTGACTTAATGAGTCTTTCAGAAAGTTCCTGGAAGAAACAAAACAGTTATATACAATTGTCACCCTCTTGAGTAAGAGTCTTAAGAATAGTAATGCTGTGTTAATAAAGATAGGAGAAAGCTGAAGACAATAAGATATGCAAGAAGTTTGAGTTTTCACCAGGTGGGACTGGTCACAGTAGGGATAGTTCTTTGGGCCTCATAGATGGCCAGTGTCACTATCTTGGAAGCAGTCATTGGGAGTCTGGTGAGTCCTGTGAACATACATTTCTTTCTCTTTCTCCCCAGATGGGTCATATTTGGCCAAGAGTTCATCTTACCCTTCACATCCTTCTTAACCTTCCTTTTTAGTGGCCATAATTTGGGTGTAAGGATGAAATCTGGGAACTGAGAGTTTTTAATTTCATGTCCACACATTTCTTTCTTGGTCCTATGTGTAAGGAAGGCAGAAATCCTATTTCAGGATAGTGGTGGGAGGGGTGGCGGTGAAACTGTGAAAGGTCATGGGAAGCAAACATGTCTTCCCACTGATGTGATCTGTGTTCCTCGACATACCTGAGGTAGTTTGGCTTTTTATCTCAAAGTAACCCAGTATGAAGGCAGAGAATTTCTCTGCTCCCAGCTTCTAAGGAGTTGTATTGAGCAACTGCGAATAAAAAACAATTAAATTTGCTAAAGGTCTGTGAAATCAGATCTAATCTCTTTGGGGACTTGGAAAAAACAAGCAAACAAAAGAGCTGAGTTATCGATTGCTGCATTTCAACAGCTCTTAATCTGAAATGAAATCAGGCTGGGGCCCAAAGGCCAGAGCCCCTAATATCCATTCTTCCCTTGTCAGGAGGCCCACCTGTCAGAACTAGAGCTCCTTGCTCAACAACTAAATTAGTAGGCAGGTGGTAGGTTCCAGAGAGCTGTGGCCATTGGGCTTTCTTGGGGCACAGAAGGCAGAGAAAGAACTAGAATATTTTCTTAAGTATAAAGCAGTGGAGCAAATTGAGTTCAGAGGGTCAGCATTACTCTTCTTTGCCATATCAACAGAAGCACCTAATATGGCTGGAGCGCTTTGCCTCAGTCCTTATATTTCCCTTTTATGAGGTGCTGTCACACTATTATCTTTCCCCGAGTTGGTGTTTACCTCTTTGACCTTCAGAGGTGGAGGGGGAGAAAGACAGCAGGACTGGTAGTCTGGGGCTTGCCAGAGAGTAAAAAGACTTTGACCTTGAATAAACTAGATATGCAGCTTTCCCTGAGTTCAGGTTATGTCTGGAATGAAATGAGAGGTGGCAGGAGTTTCACTGGACATGCCCAGTCCTGAAACAGAAGACCAGTACCTGAGAGGTCTAAGTATCTAATTTGGGTTTTTATTTTTTGTGAAATTTTTTTTTTGTAATTTTATGAAAGATTATTTCATACTACCCGAGGCAAATCAAATGAAGATCCAGAATTTAAAAAATGTGGATCTTTTGGCAATTACACTGAAAACACCTAGCAGATAAGTCAGGATATTTAAAAAGTGACAACTTAGTTACCGTCTCAGATCCAAGGACAAGGAAGAGGAAAATGACCAATACTTATTTGTTAGTGAGATCTTTTGTCGTGATCCATTTGATATTATATAATAGAAAACCATAAACTGAGGCCTTATAAACAACAGAAATTTATTTCTCATAGTTCTGGTGGCTGGAAGACTGAGATCAAGGTGACAGAAGATTCGATGTTGGGTGAGGGCTCACTCCCTGGTTCAGACAGCTGTATTCTCACTGTGTCCTCATGTGGCAGAAGGGCAAGAGAGCTTTCTGGGGTCTCTCTCTCTCTCTCTCTCTCTCTCTCTCTCTCTCTCTCATAAAAATATTTTAATTAGGACACTAATATCATTCATGAGGGTTTTACCTGTATGACCTAATTACTTCCCAAAGATACCACCTTCAAGTGCCATCACATTGGGGGGTAGATTTCAACATATAAAGTTTGGGAGGAAACAAACATTTAGTCTTTAGCATTTTTGAACTGTAGTCCTCAGGAAACCACTAAGGGAGTGAACTCACATGGCAAGTAAATTTGAAAATCTTTAAATTGAAAACATGAAATTATTAATCCAACATGAATAGAAATAGACCTCGCTTTCATGCTCCCTTCCCCTCACTGTTCTGCTCACAACCCTCATTCATTTTGGTTCACATGAAAGTGGGTCCCTAAATCTTATTTCTTAGTCCACTCTAAATCAGCTTCCATTGTGACCCCTGGTTAAGGTCAATCATAAACCTATCATTGACTAATCTCATTCCTTCTTCAACATGATTTCCTTGAAGGAGTTGGCATAGTGGGTCACTCCTTTCTTGAAGTGTTTTTCAACCTTGATGTCCAGGTCACTTCATTCCTCTGCTTCCACAGTTATACCTTAGTTTGCTCTTCATTTCTCTGACCAAGTTAATATCTAGGTTTGCTAAGGTTTTTGTTTTTATTTTTGTTTTTGTTTTACTCCCTCTCTCTTTCTCTTACATTTCTATACATTAACTGGGAGACTGCTCTATTCCCAAGACTACAGAAATGACCACCAAATTTACATCTTTAGCCCAGAACCCTTCTCTCAGTTCTCAGTTCATATTTTCAGCTACCAATTAAAAATGTGCACCTGAAAGTTCCACAGGCCTCTGAAACTTGATACATAGAAAATCATTATTCAAATTTTCTCCTACTCTTCTCATTATTGGGATTAATGACAGAACCATTTACCTGGCAGCCCACACTGTAACTTTTATTATGCTGTTCACTCTTCTCTGTCCTACTCCTTATTCAGTTTACGTTCAAACATTTTAGCTTAGCATTAAGAAGCATCATAAGCGGGCCATAAACTACATTTCCAGACCTATACTTGCATCAAATCTAGGCCAGTTTTCTAATGCCCTTTTACTGTTCTCTAGCACTGAATATTTATTCATTCTTTGTTGATCTGTCCACATATATCCATTCTGTATCAGGCCTCTTTTCCCTTCGATGCCTTCAGTGTCTTCTTCTACCAGACCTACTTCAGGTGATGGCTCCTTTGTGAGTCTTCTCTGTTTTACTTAATGGAACTGACCACTCATTTCTGGGTGCTCCCAAAGTATATATCTTGGCTGTATTTACACTGTGTAGTGACATATCTGTTCCCACCCCCTAGACTTAAGTAAAGAACAGAAAAAAATTAACTTTTACTCTTTGTATCATTCTGACTTTCTAGAACAATTTCTGGCACACAATAGGGGTTCAACAAATCTTGGTCCAATAAATAAATACACGTTTGCACTAGGAATAGGAACAATTCTGCTTTCAGAGATAGATGAGTCTTAAAAGTAGATGTTGTCCTGCCAAGGAGCTATCACCTGATACCTTGAGGATGGTAATACTTTCTGTATGAATTTTAAGGGACCAAGGAATAGTGAGGCAGACTGCTGAAATAGTTTGCAGTCTCTAAGCCACAAGAGAGATGGGCATCCTACTCAGAAAAAAATGTGCAAAGGACACAGGATAGATGCAGAGAAGATCTGGCTTCTTCTTCACTTCCAAGATGTGGGAAAAGACCCTTTGAGCCTCAGGTTTGTATTTGTAAATAGAGATAAGATACCTACACTACAAGGATGTTGTAAGAATTCAGTGAGTATCCTAAGTGTGTTCACAAGTCATTTATGAACCCAAATTTTGAATGTCATTACTTTTCAGAGTAATCATCTGTGATGCTGATGATAATGATGATTAGGAAAACATATGAATAATAAAGACACAAAGTGACACACAAATAAATAGCTATATAATATAAATAGGAAAGCTGAAACAAATTAAAAAATTGAACACTAAAGCCACTTAAATCAACAACTCTGGTATTTCTGTACATGCTATTTGAATAATTATCAAACTTGAGGGTCTTTCATGTAAAGAAATGCTTAAGAATGAATTTTTGTCCAGTCTCTGTATCACCAGCAGTTTTTACTCACACAGTATTGCTCTAGTAGACTTATTCAGTAAGATTTGTAATGCAATTATGAATTCATGCCATAAACCTTCCTGGTCTCCTAAAATAGCTTGCATTTCCCTCCTATGTGTCCCAAGGCATTCTGATCTTACCCTTATCGTGGCACCGACGTTGCAGTTGTTGGTTGCAGTTTTTTTTTTCTCAAATGTTATTCAAGCTTCTTAAAGACAGAGGCTATATTTTGTTTGCTATACTCCTGGTACCTAGTATAGGCACATCTTAGAGATATTGAAAGTTTGGTTTCAGACTGCTGTAATAAAGTGAGCATTGCAATAAAATGGGTCTTACCTTTGATTTGTAAAAAATGCAACATCCATGAAGTGCAATACAGCAAAGCACAATAAAATGAGGCATGCCTGTATAGTGTAAAACACTTAAGTTGTGCTCAAAAGTTATTTGCTGGCATTTACTCATTCATCAGTATAGATTTGTGGAGGAGTGCCTTCACTGTGATAGGCATTGGGCATGCAGCAGTGCCAGTCATATTTGCTAATAGAACATGGTCAGGAAAATGAGAAGAAAGCCTGGAGCAATTTGAGAGTTACAGTGGGCAAAGATCCAGACTGATTACAGAAAAGGGAAAAGGCAAGTTCATCCTGAAAGTCACATCATGTTCAAGACTAAATGGTTCTTCTTAAGCAAGACACCTGTCCTGTCCCTTCCAGTGCACAGATGACAAGAGTGGAGCTGAAAGGTCCTGGACCTCCCACTGTAGACTCTGCCAATTTTTCTTTATAAGTTCTCCCTGCAAGTTACAGCATATAATGGCTTTTCTGGAGCACATATGTAGGATAATCTGCTTCCCCAGAATGCTATCTCGCAGCAGGATCCTATAGGCTGCCACCCTAATAGCCTGTGCCCCACAGGCCCCCATAGACCTGTTGCTGGATCTCAGTCAGTATCTTCTTCTCCCACCAGGCTGTCTGTCTCCTGAGGCACACTGCAGACACTGCAGTCTCTTACACACTTCAGGGAGATAGGTTATGGTGATTGAAAATAGCTTGATTTGCAGCAGCTCACTGCAAAAGAGTCACAGAGACCTGCAAAAGTCCCCATATTCTTGATTCGGTTTGCCTTCTGCTGTTTATCAGTGGTACCTGTTTGTGTTTTTAGCCACTCCTCAGCCATGTCCAGGACAGCTTTCCTGATAGAAATCACTCCTGAAGACCTATTTGGGCATTGTAGGCAGTGATAGGGGAGAGAAAAGCAAAAGAGGACGCAGGAGAGGAATTACTCGTTCTACATTGTGAGAGCTATTGCCCAGGTTAAGGCACAAGCACCTTGTTATTTTCTTCCTGCTCCAATCACTTCTCTCCCCATTTCTCCTCATATACTCACACTTATTTAGGAGGAGGTAGAGAGGAGAGTGACAGGCAGACAAGGTAAAAGATATTTCTGACCAAGGACAAGTTTAGGTTAGTGATCTGCTTACCTGCCCTACCCCCATAGACTAGGAGCTCCAGGACAAGCTGAGACTCTCCTGCTCAGGAACTATCACAAGCCACTAGTAGCCCACTGGCCCTTCACTTCCACTCACTAATCCAGTAAATGTTTTTTCCCTTATTTGATTCTCCCAACCACCCTGAGATTTGAACAAAATAGTTTGGGTTTTTATGTACATTCACAGATGAAGAGGTAACCCTCTCAAAGTTATGCATACCCTAGAGTCAAGGGTGCATCTCTTGATGCAGCAGTCGCTGGGTGTGTGTGTGTGGGGGATCTGCTTGCACAGCAAGCAGAGCACTGAGTGAGATAGAACCTAGCCAAGAACCCCACCTTCACTCCCCCACACTCCGCACTCCCCAGCACATCTCCTCATTTCCCCCAACAGGACCTACCCTCTGTTCCCCACCACATTCCTTCACTTTCCTCTACTCTCCACCACCTCTCTCAACCCCAAGCTTTCTTGTTTTGAGTGGTGGAAGGAGAGATAATGAAAGGCATCTACAAAATGAAATTTTAAGAAAGAAAAACTTTTATACTTAATGAACCTTATTTGAGAACTTAAAAAGAAGTTTGAGTGCAAGAGATTTTGAACCTACCTAAAGTAGTGGAAAGATTTAGCCTTTTGTACTTTTAAGACCCTGCTTGTAATCTGTAAATTCTTACTGTTAATAACTATGTAGTACACAGGGAAACACTAATTTCTCTTCAAGGAGAGAACTGCCATTTTTCATGCAGGAAGTCCTCAGAATAAGCTTAGAAGTAGACAATTTTATTCATTCATTTATTCTCTGCTAGGCACTGGGGAAATAATGGTTAACAAGCCAAGACCTATCCATTTATGAACTCTATAATCTAGTTGAGAAGGATAGATATTAAATAAATTATATTTCATTAAAAAATGTGACAAATTCTCAGAAGAAGTAAAACAACTTTCTGTGAGAGAAACTGACAGAGAACCTCTTTTACTTTGGGAAGCATGAAATTCCTATTTTTGAGGAAGCAACAGTTAAACTGAAATGATAAAAAGAGCAACATTAGCCAGGTTAAGAAATGTTACTGGATTGTTCCAGGTCACATAACTATGACGTAGTAGAATTGGAATTAGAGATCTGAGAACGTTGGCTTAAGAAAGAATATTATTTTTAGCAAAATAATTAAATATCTATAGTACACAAGTATAATTAAAAAAAAATTGTCCCTCTCTCCTCATCCAACAATCCTTTCTGTTTTCCAAAAGCAATTACTTTTAACCCTTATCTGTTTTTTGGCTATTTGTTTTTAGATTTTTAAATAACATGGTTATAAAGCTATTTTGTAAATTCCAGATATTAATTTACTACAGAAAATAAAGATTTAATATCTCACACCTCCCACACATCACATTTATTTCTTCTATTTTCCCAGTATGTAGTTTTACATCAAAAATTTTAATTGAAAAATAAATATTCAAATTATCAATGTAATGTAAATCAAATCAAGTAAATTATGATTACACTTACTTTCTTACACAAATTTTTATTTTTCTTAGAGTTAAGTTTTTGTGTGTATATATGCCAATGTTCTCTAGAATTTGTTCTGTTGTAGTATAAAAAAGTTCATCAGAGTTTTAACTGTGAGGCAATCTATTTATTGTTGCTTTTTCAATGTTTATTTGGAGTATCTCTTCTAGAACCCTCAATTGTCCTGGTCCAATTTGAGCAGATTGCTCTCTAGGCTTGCTAAACAGTTGTCTTCTAAAAATGTTTACAATCATCTGGCTACTCTGTCCCATCTTGGAATTTCTGCTCAGAAGCTCTTTGGAAAATCTATATGTGAGCATCTTTATGGAAAGCTTCACTGTGAGCTAATGGAGAGGAACCAGACATTTTGCTGGGGAACCCTCGAGTATCAAAAATTTTGATCTGTTCTTGTAGGTTCATTTTTCAGAGACAGCTCTTTCAATTTGTTTATTGTGCCTTTTCTCCAAGTGGTTCTCACATTGATCATGCATCAGAATTACCTGAAAAGGCTGGTTAAAACAGTGGTTTCTGGGCTTTTTCCCCCAGAGGTTCTGATTCAGTAGTTCCAGTATGGAGCCTGAGAATTTCATTTCTAACAAGTTCTCAGGCAATACTGATGCTGCTGATTTGGGGACCACATTTTTGAAATATCTGTTCTAGGCAATAAGCTTTCCATCTTTCACCAAGATAGAAGTCTGATTCCTTAGTCTGAGAGAGTGTTGACTCTTCCTCATAGATACTTACAACAGTATCTTGTTTTTGTCTCTTCCATGACCACAGCCTTTATAAATGTATGTTGTCTTAAATTCATGAATATTTCTAGAGGCTTGCAATCAGAATCAACTTGCTTCCCCCACCATTTTCGATTTTAACTTTCCATGCATGGAAATATCAGTTACTATTCATTCATTTTCTGTCTATTGTATGCAGTTTTGTCAGCATATTTCATCTGGTGATGTTTTCTCTCTTGTTGAATTTGTCTTTGTAGATTTTTTTTCCTTTACTGTTTTTTCTTTTTTATTTTATTTTTTTTTACAGGAGTATTGGAAGGAAGTAGGACAGAATACTGTTCTTTAGGCCAGTTTAACTAGTCCTGTCAAGGGTTACTTTAATTGCAGAGTATTGCCTCCTTCCCCTGTATTGAGCATAACTCTTTTTGGCCATAACTTAGAATGAGCGAATGCTGTCCATAGCCAAAGCCCAGAGAACCCTGAATGTGCCTGAATCATGCAAAGTACTCTCATTTCTATTCCTACTGAGAGAGGAATGCTTCCCAAAACTAACATTTCAACCACAAAAGGAAGAAAAGGCAGTTTGACATTTTCTTGATTGTTTAGAAATTTTTCTAGCACAACAAGCTGTTTATCCCTCACTCCCATTCTTATTGAATTAAGGAGAGAGAAAAGAAATCAATTCACTCTCCATATGCTGCATGGTAAAAAAACATCATTTAGTAAATGCTATGGAATATGTAGGAAAGGGGGAAAAAAGATAAATCCATCAACTAACAAGATAAGTGCCTTGTTCCCTTATCTGTTACCTCTGTGTCCTTATCTGGGATAGGAGCATGGCAGTCACGATATATCTTGTGTCAGGTATTATATTTCCAAGTCATATGAATGAATTTTCATGCTAGTAACCATCCATGATCTAGACCAGTCACAGCTAAATTTGTCCTAAGGCACCAACTGTCTTTTTGCATTTGGAAGACCATTGAATTCACAGACAAGAATAGGGTTGGCTGCTGATGCTGGGTGATGCTACCTGTCTTTTAGCTTTTCCAGCATGGTTTTATCTCTACTGTGCATGGGCTGGTGGTGATGACTTAGTTTATTCACCTTTAAAGAAGTGCTGAAGTCCTTATAAGAGACAGGATAAAAGTGGAGAAAATGTTTATAGAGGTCCTGTATATAGGTACATCTACAATCATTAAATCATTGATTAGATGTGTCACTTCTTAGATCACTGGGGAAAACTTAATAAGAATTTTCAATTGGAATGGCATCTCTGGCTCTTTAAAAGCAGTCTCGATTATACCATGATGATTTTCTCATTCAAAAACAGAGTTTATTTTGAGGACTCAGCCTTAACTGAGCATCCAGGTGCAGAAATAGAGATGATGACATGTGGCATCAGAACTCGTGCTTTTGGCATTTCCAACAAGGAAGAACATCTCAGTAGATATAACTTGTTTTCATCCATGGTAGAAACTGAGCCTCACATTTTATTATAGAGATGTGTGTAATTCATCTGTATTATCATCACTGTCACCATCATCATCCTCACCAATGATAGCAACAGCTGCACTACAACAGAAGGTACATTTCAATTTTTAGCACTTAGTGAAAATTTTATTCGCATTTATCTTCATCTTCATAGTCTCAGGGAATCTAACACATAGCACAAGTAGTGTGCTAGACTGGGTTACCTAGGCTGAGGTGTTCGTGAGCTAGATTTGCATTAAGCAATTCAGACTTGTAAGTGGCACAAAGTTGTAAAGAAGGAAAACAGGTTGGAATATATAGCAAATAAACTCAGAATAATAATACTGATTATGTTGTAAAAGTATAAAAGAAAGTACAAGATAAATTTGGTTTATGGCCATGCCATATTTGGAGAATAAGAGAGAACAGGTCATGCATTGGGAGAATGTGGTATGTTTTCTTTGGATTATATTGGGATTGAGAGGCTTGTGAGTCATCCAAGGAGAGATGTCCAGCAACAGTGAGTTTGAGTATAAAGGTCAAAGGATATGTCTAGGGATAGGCATATAGACATGAAATCATTCATGCACAGGTGTTGTAGTAGACAGCCTCTAAGATGGTCCCCAAGGATACCCATATACTGATCTTCAGACCCTCTGCAATATCTTTCCCTTAAGTGTGGGCTGGACTTTTTGACTCACTTCTAATCAGTAGACTATAATAGAAGTGATAAGATATCACTTTCAAGATTATGTTATAAAAGTATTATGACTTCTGCATTGGGCTCTCTGTATCAGTACCTCTTGGATCATTCACCTTGGTGAAAATCAGCTTCCATAGTGTGAGCCAGCCTTGTGGAGATACTCAGCTAGCTTTCAAAAAACATGTTAATGAGCTTGAAAGAAGACTCCTCTCCCCCAACCACATTCCAAGTTGAGCTTCAGATGAAACCATCATCATCCAGGTCAACCACTAGACTACAACTTTATGAGAGATCTTAAGTCAGAGGAACTCAGATAAGCCTGAGTTCCTAAGCTTTCTGATTTTTTTACCCACAAAAGCCACAAGATTATAAGTATTTGTGGTATTAATTTGCTAAGTTTTAAGGTAATTTATTACTATATACATTAACTAACACAGGTACTTAAACTTATGAGAATATTTGAACTCATCCAGGAACATGGTATAGAAAATGAAAAAGAGAACTCGATGCTCACTAGTGTCTAAAGGATGGGGGGAGAAGGAATAAATATGGGGGAGAGAAGAAATGGTCAGAGTAAAATGAGAAGAACCAGGGCAACTTAGTATTATAAAAGACCAGGGAATGACTTTTTATGGAAATAGAGATTAACAGTATCAAATGCTGCAGGTGACTCAAGTAATATAAAGTTTGAAATGGCTTATATGTTTGGCAATTGGGATATAATCTTGAGCAATCTTTCTAAGAACAGTTTCAGCAGAGTAGGGAGGATAAAAACTAGATGGCAGTGGGCTAAGGAATAAATGACACACAAAAAGAGAAGAGAGAGGATTATAGACTATTTTTGTTTTGTTTCATTTTGACTATTTTTTTTAGAAGAATGATTGAGGAAGAAAGAAAGATTGGGTAATAAAGGAAGATGTGACATAAAATGATGGTTTTGCATGATAAAAGTACTTGGATATGTTTATGACTACAACAGGGAAAGAAGAGAGAGAGGAGAAATTTCAGAATAGGTTAAAGATGGCCCATTGGAAAAAGACACAGAGAAAATGGGAGAAATTGGGGGTCAAAGACACAAGTAGAGGCAGTTGGCCTAAAAAAAACCATAGCTCATTAGCTAAGGCTGGAGGAAAGATATAAAAGAAGACTAAATGTGTATATATATATATATATATATATATATATATATATATATATACACACACACATATATATATACACACACACACACACACACATATATATATATATATATATATATATATATATATATATATATATATATTTCTGGGAAGGAGACTGAGAAATTGTGAGGGATTATACTTGATCTTGATTTTCTTATAAAAGAAGAAAGGAGTATATAACAAGGCAGTGTTTTGCAAACATTTCCACTCAATATCCCTGTAAACAAAGAGTTAATGCACATCTCTAATAATCTGATGTCATAGCAAAGTCAAAGTCAGTACAAGCTCAATTTTTTAAATCAATTATTAATATATACTATTTATATTTTTCATGTTATAGCTGCATTAATATGTTTAAATTTGTTATAATACTTAAGTTTTCTCTAAAATTATTCAAATAAAATGTATGTTTCTGAAAGCTGCATTATTATCATCTCGTGGTTTGTTTATCTTGTCACATTGCCCTGCTCCTCTTAAGTATCTTTATAGAGCAGCTCAAGAGTTCCAGCATTAAACTATTAGCACCCACTGTCACATTAGCTCAATCATATTTTGAGAATCATTCAGGTCTCAGTGGTCACCATGGGAAACATAGAGCTTCAATAGAGTAAAAATAGATTAAAAAAAGTAAAATTTACATTTAATTGAGCTGATGAGGTGAGAAAGCAGAGAAGATCTCAAGCCTGGGGTAACATTGACAGTTGTGGGTAAGTCTCTTTGGTGTACCAGAGGTAGGACTGTGTCCTTGTGAGGCATGACAGAAGAGGTGGTATTTGAGGTCAGGCATGGTACATAATAATCAGCCTCAGGATGTGGGAGTAAGACAGAGATAGGTGGAAGTTGTTAAGAGGTGTATTAGTGTAAGTAACAAGGACATCCACTCAACTTGTCTATTTTTCCAAGTGATGGACCTGACGGGCATAAAAAATTCTTGCAAGATAAGATTTATACATATTGTTTAACTTCCTTTGCTTTGCAGGGGAGATACCACATAAATTATTGTAAGCCCTAATTTTTTTTTTCTTCTAGATCAAGGTTTGGCAAACTGTGGCTCAGCCTGCCATATCTTTTAGTAAACATGGTTTAACTGGAATAGAGCCATGCTTCTTTTCTGGGTTAGTGTCCATGTCTGGTTTCCCCTATAACAACAGATGTGAATGATTGTAAAAAATCTGCAAGCCTAAAATATTTACTATCTGGATATTTGTTTTAAAAAAGATCCCTGTTTCAGATAGATGTACATCATGAGATATAATTTAGCAAATAATTTCTGCAGATAATTCCTGCTCATTCTCAATAACAATTCTGAGTTTTCAGAAATTCAACTTAAAATTCCTCAAGTCTAATGGAGGGAGTGCTATTGTACATTTAAGAGGTTTCTCAGCCTTCACCCAAACCCTGTCTCAAGGTTGGTAGTATAAGCCTATTAGAATTTTCTGTGCTTTAACGTAGTTAGCATTCTCACAAAACTTCCTAGGTCTAGATCAGCCTTATAATAGTTGCCCAAATTCTCTAGTGTGAGGTTCTACTGGGAACCAGCCTCTGAATTATCTCTATTCACTCTTCTCAGCTGTTCTTTTTTCTTTCTTTCTTTTTTTCTATTTCAGAACTCCCAGAAAGCATACTCAGAATTCTGAAATCAGACTCTACTCTTTCCCTCTTCTTTGACCTTCAGTAGAGATGGTGAATAGGACTAGTTAGCACATCTTTTTAAAATATGAGTTTTTCATATGAAAGATTTTAATCCACTCATCACATCCATTAATGTATTTATTCATCTACCTCTTCTTTAACTTTGAAATCCAGAGCCCCTGGAATCAATCAAAACAAGTGCTTATAGCTTTTCCTCATAGCATTGGATCACATGCGCTAAAGCAAACCTTCCTCAAGTCATAAATGCTTCTCTGATTCAGGGTTTGATGTAAAGTCAACTCTAGTTACCTGTGTATATGGCTAGTGCTGACTACCTATGGTTCATAGTGGTTAATGTAGTTTATAAAATCTAGATGACTGCCTTGCAATGCTCAGTACACTTTGGGGCCTTCATCTTTCCAGAGTATTTCCAGGAAACATGTAATTAAAATAGATTTCTATTGTTACAGGGACCTAAACTGTAACATGGCTATGGAACATCATAGCCAATGGTCTAATTATATTTAAACACATGCAGTAAATTCAAATTTAATGATTGCTGACTTTAAAAACCACTGAAGTCCAATCCAATGCATCGAGTCAGCAACAGGGATACAGGTAGTAATGTTTCAGTTTTAGAAAATTTATTTATTTATTGTAGAGCCTCAGATGGTGCCACAGACCATCTGGACCCTGTCTGTTCAACTGGGGTTAGGGCAGATCCCCAGCCCCTTCAAGTCCATTCATACACTCTAGTCCTTGAAGGAGGAAGTTAGAAGAAGGCATACTTCGCTGGGCTATGTGAATTCTCAAGGGTCTCATTAGTTACCTTTTAACAAGTTAACTTCAGAGCAATTTATTTTAAATCCCACCTAGTCCCAAAGCAGTTCCTGACTTTGGCTGGATTAGGGAATCAGGAAATGAAAGAAAGCAAGGCTGTCACATTCACAGAGAACACACAAAAGATCAACTGTTCTAGATTCTCAATGCTTACTATAAATGTCCACCATTGATTGGGCACCTACTAGGTGGCAGTATAATGCTGGGCTCTTTGTATCCATTAGCTATGTGGCAAGAGGGTGTGTATTATTGACTAGAATTGCAGCTATGCTGTACCTGACAAGAAAAGCAGTCTTAGTGGGAACCAGATTACTCCCTAGAGATTATTATGCACAGATAAAAGTTTCAAGTAACAGTACCTTGAGTTTTGTTTGATAGGAGGTGGTGGCATAACATTTCAGGTGGAGGAAGCACATGAAGGCAAGTAAATGCTATGAGTGTAAAACCTTTGAGAGAAAGCAATCTGTAGTGAAGATTTTAAATAAAGTTTTACTCTGTGATACATCAGGTAACTCCCTGTTCTCATATTTAATAATGCCTGCATTCTTTTTCACTGAAATTCTGAAATAGCTTATCACTCCTAGCTGTGAAAAATTTCAGCTTGTACATGTTACATGTAGCTACCTCTATTTGCCACTGATTATGGGCCAAGAACCATCCTACATTCTTTTGATATGTTTTTTTCATTTATTCTTTAAAAAAAAAATCTCTGAAGCAGATTACATTGCTAAACACGCAGAATCAAAAAAATTAAATAAATTATCTAAAATAACACTCACAGTAAGAGGTATAGGTGAGTTTTGAACCCAGGTCAACTTCACTCGAGACCTTCGCAGCAGTCTGGGGCACTCTGCTGAAACTGACAGGCATCAGTCACCACCTCTGAGCTGGCTTGTGAAGAGTTTCACAGAAACCAAATGTGTTTAATTGTTGGTCTAACTAAAATAATGTCAGGAAGAAACAGTAACAGAATATGAATATGGATATGTAATGTACACTAAAGCCAAAAATAATTATTTATGCTTTAGTCTGCCATTTTATATGATTCGTGACAAGGTTCCCCCTTGCTACTTAACAAAGATCGAGTGTTTGTGTTTGCAGGTAGATGCATACTCTCACTTAGTGGTCATTTCAATGAATCATAGAAGTGGACATTACTGCTTGGTTTGAGAATGAGCAAGAGGGCTGTTTGTACATTCCCTAACGTGCCTCTTAGGCCCCTAAATGTAAAGGTTAAGGGGCAGTTCCTTCTTCTCTTTGCTTTTTCTTGGGCTGATGCTTCTGTTCATGATTTTATTGCTTCAGAGTTCATGTGTTTAACATTGAATGAAAGAGATATCCTTTCCTTTGCTTCTCATTGGGCCCTGATGGATTTTGGTTGTCTCTTCAGAGGCTCCCAAATCCCTGCTCTAATTGCATTACAGTGCTCTCTGTGGTGGTGCAGTCTAGGCTGAAGAATCAATTCCTAATCCCCACATTAGCGCTGAATCATCCTTTTTTCTGAGTACTATCATCGGCAACTCTTGGGGAGGGGGAGGGAGGGAGAACTGAGCAATCTTTCAGAACAAATATGGTTTGTTTGTATATGTATTTGCTTCCATGCTGAATTCTGATTGCATCCTGTGCCTTGACACTACAATTATTATTAATTTCCCTGTCTGCTCTTCGATTTTTACTGCCACAAAAATGAGATGATGGATAATGTTAGATATAGTAACTGGATGAGTTGGGGGAAGGGAAAGGAAGGAAAAGACAGATGTTTCATTAAAAGATTTTGAATCTCAGTTTGGGCTTCCAGAGCAGAGGCCTAAAACGAAGCTGCATTTGAAACTAGGGACCCCATTCTGATGTGCCACAGTCCTGTCCTAGTTCTGTATCTTTGTTCCACTTATTCTCCTGTCCTGTGTTTCATGGGCAGTTGCATTTCATGCCTATTTATAGTGAATGCTAGAAAGCAAATGAGATGGTACATAGAAACTTGAATCATCTTGATTTCTTAGGCTGTTGCATCCTCACTTTGTGGCACAGTGGGCCCCATGGCCTGGCCGAGGGACCACAGCCAGACTAGGTCGCATTGGCCATGAAGTCTGGTCAACTCCTGCTTGCAATGTCAGATGCTTGTATCCATTGCTGTGCTCCAAATCTTAGAGCTGAAGAGGCTCTGAGAACTGGCTGAGACTACCTTTCCACCAGCCAAGCTCAAGTGAGAAGTAAAGAGGTAGAACAGCCAGTCATTGCTACATCATTCTCTCCCGGTACTGTCTGTCCTATCACTAATAAGTCTCCTACCCACCTTGGCTTGTTCTTACTCAGTTTGCTGTCTCTGCCTCCTAAACACTACTTTCCAGTCCAACACGAGTAGAGAACAAGAGAAATCCATGTCCCCAGAAGATATACCTGTACATATGGTGTGGCCCTACCTGTGCCTTCAGGCATGGCATTTCTAAAGATGGCAAAATCTGAAACCTGAGAAGGAAAGTTGGACTCTATCCACTGGGAACAAGGATGACCTTATAAGCACTGGCAAGAGCCCTCACTCACAAGAAAACCAACAGAGGCTTCCATATTCTCAGGTTCTTCTTTGCTGTGTAGTTCTATCTGTCAATACAGACCATGTGGAAGAAAAAGGAGTGCCTTAAGCCAGAATAGCCTCTCTGCTATTCCCATGTGTTTCTCCCAACACCTTCAAGCAACTCTCCAGTTCTCAGTGGACACTGACTGAGTATCCTACAGACATAACTCATTTCTGACATTGTCTACTTGGAGATAGTGTCAGACACCACATCTTCAAAATCAGAAGTCTGCCCCACTTCAGATGCCAATCATAAGTCCAGGTTGTTACCTGTGCCTCTGATTGAAGGGCTATAAATTGGAGGTTTCCCTTGGATTTGATTAATTCTCTAAAGCAGCTCACAGAACTCAGAGAAACATTTATTTATGTTTACTGATTTATTATAGAGGGTACAGTTCAACAGTCACATGAAGAGGTACGTAGGGGAGGTGTGGAAGAAGCCCCAGTGCAGGAGCTTCTGTCCTGTGGACTGTCAGGCACCACTTTCCTGGCGTGTTGATACATTCACCAACCTAGAGTGCATCAAATATTCTTCAAGAGTTTTTATAGAGCTTAATCTGCAGCCTCTTTTTCCCCTTCACAGAGATCA
The DNA here is from genome assembly GCA_030015415.1 of Cynopterus sphinx. Lineage (NCBI taxonomy): Eukaryota > Metazoa > Chordata > Mammalia > Chiroptera > Pteropodidae > Cynopterus > Cynopterus sphinx. The sequence goes on along the minus strand of CM057390.1, from coordinate 32,270,600 downwards.
CTCAGTGTAACTAGAAGTTCCAATCTTCTAAGTATTGGTCTTTCTGGTGACCTACCTCATCCTGAGGTTTTCTAGGAACACTGCCCTATATCGCCTCATTAGCATAAGCTCCGAAAGGGCCTCTTATGAATGAGAAAAGACACTCCTATCTCTCAGGAAATTCCTGGAGTTTAAGAAGCTTCATACACTAAACCTAGGACAAAATCCAAATATATTTCTGTCAGTGATACCTGTCCTTCAGGTGTTCCTTCTGGGATGCAGCAGAGATGCTGAAGCAGGTCTCACAGTTCAGCCCCTCCATTCAGGGCTGAGGCTTCCTGCACCAACCACCAGATAACAGGCCAGTGATGGTGATATCACACACACGACAAGCCACTGCATGTGAATGGCCTTCATCCTCAGCCAGGCTGGATCAAACAGAGCTGAAAGCATGGTGGCCATAATTATTTGGGAGACTCTTCCTGGGGACATTTCTTAATTCCCTGCTTCTGCTTGGCAGAAGGCTTTTCTTCATCCTCTTTGAATCCTGCAAGAGTTAGCAGCAGGGCCTACAAAGCACATGTACACACACACACACACACACACACACACACACAGACACACACAGGAGGCAGCAGGCCTTGTAGTGAGCAAGATGCATTTGGCAAACAAAGGACTGTGCTGGGTGCTCATAGGAAAGAAAAGGAAGGAGAGGCCTGAGGACTGAGCTACAAATTGGAACAGTCAGATTAGATGCTTTCCTTCCTTCCTTCCTTCCTTCCTTCCTTCCTTCCTTCCTTCCTTCCTTCCTTCCTTCCCTCCTTCCTTCCTTCCTTCCCTCCTTCCTTCCTTCCTTTCTTCCTCCTTTCCTTTCTTTTCCTTTCCTTTCCTTTCCTTTCCTTTCCTTTCCTTTCCTTTCCTTTCCTTTCCTTTCCTCTCTCTCTCTCTCTCTCTCTCTCTCTCTCTCTCTCTCTCTCTCTCCTCTCTCTCTCTTTCTTTCTTTCAATCTTTTTTTCTTTTTCCTTCCTTCCTTCCTTCCTTCCTTCCTTCCTTCCTTCCTTCCTTCCTTCCTTCCTTCCTTTTTACCTTCCTTGAAGAGCTTGAGGGGCTGGGTGTGGCAGCTCCCTTCTGTGGGCTTCAGCAGGACTAAGAGACTGGAACCTACAGAAATTTATAGATGGGAATGAACCTAGAGATATAGTCCAGATTCCTCATTTTACAAATGGAGAACAGAGGCCTAGACTGATGAAGGGACCTGCTAAAAGGCTCACATCAAGCTAGCAGCAGAGCCTGGGTTTGAATTTGAAACAGGAAACTTTTCTTCATGGTATCTTTCCTCTGTGTAGTCTTGCCTACAGAGGGATTATCAGTGCAGGAGGAGAGAGTCCACAGTGGATGCAAAACCAGATGGCAGCTCCAGCATCGCCCAGATTTTTGACTCCTTCACCTTTTCTAATCAAACCCTCTCTCTTCTCTTATTTTCATTCTCTCTTTTCTTGTAATTCCCACCAGCTGGCCCTTCAAAGGAGAGTGCATGTGTGCACGAGTGTGTGTGTGTGTGTGTGTGTGTGTGTGTGTGTGTGTGTGTGTGTGTTCGTAGTGTGCAGAACTGGGTGCGGCCAAGTTTGCTCGCCAGTTGTATATGGCTTTGAGAGACTGGAAAGTCCTTGGAAGCCTAGCTCATCTTGCATGTGCCCTGAGTGTAGAAAAGCCTGTCCAGACACACATGGCTTCATTATTAACTCACTCTCATTGCCAGATGGAAAGTGTGTAAATAAAGGCATGATTGCTTCTGGCTACTCAACACACCCATTCTGTTTCAGGCACAGTTTTCACTTTTACTTAAACTGGACCTGGATTTGGAGATCTATAATCTGAGATGCACAGGCATGCTTTAGTTAAGGTATTTATGGATAATACCAATAAGTTATTTATTGATCACTTTATGGAGGAATTTCTGTTCCAGGGTCACAGGTAGAGATCATAACATTTTTTTCTTCCTTTCCTGCAGGACACAGTGCAACCTGGTTATTTTATCTTTTAAAGTAACCACCACTTACTTTTGTTCCTCAGAAAAGCTCAAAGACTAAGCTCCCATATGGAGCAGTCTTCCACACTGCCTCCCTGTCATTGCTAACTCCTCTCTTAGCCCTCAGCTTTCTACCTGTTTATGTAGAAATAGAAGGAGAAGAGAAACAAAGTCTCACATGGGGGCAGGAATCCACACTGGTGGGCTCCTGAGCAAGACTGGGAAGTGCCTCCCATATGTTCAATTGTCCAGAACTCGATCATGGCTCCACTGCCCATGGCAGCACTGGCTGCCTCACTTCCCTCTGACCCATTCTTCCAGGTACTCTCCTATCTTCTTCATTTGGCTAGTTCCCAGTCAGATTTTGGTTTTCCTTCTCTGAAGGCCGCCCTGAATCCTTGCCCCAGATGGTGGGCCAGCTCACATTTTCACCACACTCTGTCCTAGTTTTGGAATATTCATCATGAGTTAACTTTCCCATCTTTGTCATTGGACCATGACCTTCTCAAGGACTGAACTGGACTTTTGTGGCTTTTTTTTTTTGAGTGGGGGAGGGAAGTAATTTTCAGTGGGTTTTAATAGAGATCATAACTTAGAATCACTTAGAGAATCTTTAAAAAAGATCTGTGTTTACACCCCTACCTCTAAATAATTAAACTGTAATTTCTGATATTTTTATAGAAGCTCAAATATTTATTCAGGGTTGAGATCCATAATAGCAGATACCTTAGAAATGTTTGTTGAATGAGTAAACCCTTCTTTCCAGCATTTAGAAATGGAGAAAAGAAAGCACAACAGGGTCCCTCTAGTATCTGGAAACCCCCTTGGATGGGTTAGGCCCATTTGATATAGTCTCTATGTTGATCATTTAAAAAATCCTTCAAACTTGTTCTTAATACTATAAATTGAATGGAATAAATTTTGTTTTTTCTGTTTTCAGAATTTGGGGGAAAAGGTGTTTATGGAAATAAAGAAAAATAAATAACAAATATTTTATTATAAGCATTTATTGAGTACCAACTGTGTACAATGATATGCATAACCAAGTGGGACTATGGGAGACAAACAGCACAGAGATATGGGTTTTTAATGGGGAAATCAAGTAGATGAGCAAGACAGAGTTTGATAGATGAGTATTTTCTCTAGAGATTTTTAAGGAGTACATTACTGGGTACAGATAATTAGAGAAGAAAGTGTACCATCAGGTGCTAATTATGCAGTGCAAGGGAAAGGAGAAATCATTCTGGAGTGATGTTTCAGAGAAGGTTTTGCAGAGGAGAGAGGTTGTGGATTTGGGTTGGAGAAATAGCCCCACATAAGACTTGGTGTGGGCAAAGGGAAGCCATGTCAGGACTTCCACGTACAAATTCAGAAATGGACACATGTGTCTAGACGTTTCTAAAAAGATAAGTTCAGCTGGAATAGAAGGCATTTCGGGGAAAGAACATGAAATTCATGTGCTTGTGGAGGGTGGACCAAATTACAAAGTGTTCTGAGGAATGAGCAGAAAAGACTAAAATTGAAGATGAGAAGTATCATTGGTGTGTGATCTGGGAACACTGATTCTGGCAGCAGTGTGCATGAAAAAGATGTGAGAAGAAACTGTAGCTTGGAGGCCCATGTAGAGCTATTTGAGTTATCTGACATGACATCATCGGGCTCCCACCCATGATGGTAGTGGAGGAAGGGGTGCATGTGTACTGCGGTGGTTGTGTATGTCAGAGAGTCTCAGTATCTCCAGGACAGTGGCCAGCAAGACCTAAAGCACCCACTTCACAGACCACTTTTACTCATCTGGGCTTTGGTGATGTCACCCATTTCCTGTGTCTTTAACATTTTTGCCTCATATAGCCAGAGGTAAATTGAGGCCCCTGGATTTGGACCTGGGGTAGAGCCTCATTTGGAAAGGATGAGGGAGGAGTAGCATGGTAGGCTTGATGCTATTTTATCACCATTAAATGTTTTTGAATGTTTGGAGCTTTCTAAGCTTAATGGACTAAGAAATGAAAACTCACTCAGTTGGCGGCAGCCTGGACACTCAGCCTGTTGCATTACTGTTGAGCTCTCAGCAGCCTTCCAGTCTACAGGCCCTACTGTCTCTCCGAGAATGTGTTAGCCTAACACATTCTTTGCTCACTCCATGGTACATTGTTGGTCTCAGGTAGAGTCCCCCATTTGAGGGCATCCTCTTTCTATGACTTGGGGAAAAACTTTCCCTTTTCTTGGCGGAGGGCTACTTATTCTAATGGTGTGTTGAATTTAAACAGGCTGGCAGGAAGCTTTCAGATCCAGGTGATATGTGCCTATTATTTTTTGTAGAAAGGTGTGAAAGATACCTCTTTTCAAGTGTGTACAGGTAAGTGATGGTATATAATAATATCTGCTGTGTAGTACTACATAAGGAAAGCTATTGTTAATATAGACATCTCTATGAAGACACTGAGGCCTGAGGTATTTGTTGGCTTTCCCAAATTATCCCAACTAGTTATGGTCCTTGGTGTGAACCCAGCTCCTCTGAAATTCCTGAAAGTCCCAACATCCTCCTCCTTCACCACTGACACTGCTTAGAAATAAGCTGGACAGGTTCCTGTGATACTTTTGGGTGGGATTTTTATCACTCAAATGACTGTGATTGCTACTTCTTGATCCAGTGACAACTTCAAGAAAATTAATTAGTTAACTAATTAATTAAAATAAATAGTCACCTTTGTGGCTCAGCACCCCTTTGAGACTGTGCGATTGTCAATGTCTAGGTGATAAAGCACACAGGACCCTGATTTCTTTTTGTTCTGGGACCAGCTCTCCTACGACCACATTTCAATGTCTTAGTGGAGCCGTCTGTCCAAAAAGTGGACATGTTTTGGGGACACGGAAACTTCTTGAATCTCTGAACCTCCTTGCATGCTCTGACATCCTCTCAGGACCACTGGTCAAAAACAGAAACCCATTTGTTAGCCCTGAACTCCTGGAGCTTATGGTGGGGTCTCCTCTTAGAGGTACATGTGGACTTAGTTTGGTAAGTTAGGAAATAAAGAGAAAAAAATAATGCCTTTTGCAGAAAACCCAATCTCTGCATCTTCCCAATGCATGCTTTCAAAGAAGGGAGACTTCTTGTGGTGATTATTCATAATGGTGAGTAATCTGAAACACCTTTATTTTCAGAAAGCTTGAGGGACAGTAACTAAGGATCCTACAGAAATTCTGGGAGCAAGTTTTCTGCATGAAGAATACTAACTGTTTTTCTCTAGTGGTAGAGAAAAGGGAAAGGGAGAGAGAAACAAAGACAAAGGAAAGCAGAGTGTTTTTTCAAAAAACAAAACAAGCAAACCAAAGGAAAAGAGTTTATCTAAGAATTAATAAGTTCCCAAGTTTCTACAGATGACCCACGTTCCTGGTGCACTGGTATTTTTATGTTGGTAAGAAATGAAGTGTCTAACATTTCATAACCTGGGCCACCGAGTGCATAAAGTATTTGCCATCTCTAATGTCTGCCTGACAATTTCTCCAAATATCTGTCTGATAAGGAGAGTATAATTACTGCAATACTTTGTGTCACCCAGTCATATGAGTGCATCCATCTCTCATGGGAGTTTTGGGGCTGGCTGGGGCAGAGAAAGTTGGGAGGGCCTGGAGGGTCAGTGCAGAGTTGTCAGGATTCTTGACAGCAACTAGACTAGCAGGTCCCACTCGGCTAGTGGGCTGGGAAAAGCAAGATAGGTTGATACTTCTGTCTCCTCTCCTTTCCAACTCTGAAATTTCCTTGGTGATGTCTCTTATAATTTCCATCTGAGAGCCTTTCCCCATCACGCACTGCTCCCAATCTCTAAGCACACATTTATTTTCTTTAACATTTTGTGAATAGACACCCCTCAGCTCACTTATAAGAATATTATTCTTTTTATTCTCTATTTAAAAACAAAAACAACTTTTCTTTCTTCTCTCATCCCTGCATCTAAAAGGCCACATGTGGCAATGGGAAATTCACACCCTGCCACAACATGCCATTTCTTTCTTTACTTCCAGACTGTAGTCCAGGACATATTGCTGCTTTCTGCTTTTTTTCAGAGTTGGAGCCACAGCAAAGGATTTTGTGGGCAGAGGCAGGGAGGCAAAGACCTTATATCCATCCAAGGAAGCACATAATTTGCAGGTGCTATAACTTTGAGGAAGTCATCTCTGTGGGCAGTGTGCATGTGTGGAGTGCTGCTAGAAAGAGTGGGAAGCTGGGAACAGGCCAGAGACCAGGATATTAATGACATCTGCAGTTGCCACCACATCCTGGCTCGGTAATCAGTTGGGGCCACAAAGAAAAGAAAAATCACCTGTATACAGATTCTGTATTTGGCATAGTTTAAATAATTTTAAATGAAACTGTCAGCCTTAAGCTGATATGTGCCTCCAGCAAAAGATAAACACAAAGAAAACAAGAGAGATTCAAAGGGGGGGGGATAAGGCATCACAATCTTTAATATTTTTAATCAGACTGTCTTCCAAAAAACAGGATACATTATTGCAGATACCCTTGCAGGCTATAAATTCTCTATTTTATTGTGTGTGCTGTTCAATTCAAACATGATAGTTCCATTTCAGAGGCTCAGCAAGACTTAAAATCTATGCTTGGCAGCTGCTGGGCCAGTAAAGACATCAGGTGCCGTCAATGGATAGCTTAGCAATCAACCTAAAATTGCAAGGGCAATGCAGCAGCTGTAGCCAGCACCTTGGGTGCATAAGCCTTGGTCTTGGTCACAGATTAGAGGAAAGAAGGTGCTACAAACAAAGCAGAGTAAGAGGTGGCCCACCCAAGCGACTGTGCAATATCTAAAGGTCTGCATGCTTTTAAGTGTTCCTGTGCTCAAGCTGCTACAGGAGTTTTTAAAATCAGACTCAGAAAACTGAGTTAGACCAAGAGCCTTACCAAAAAGGAATAGAACCACTGATCGGGTTAAGGTCTCTAATTTTATTAAAGCAACTGTTCCATGAAGAAAACTGGCCCTCTGAGGTAGAGAACGAGGCTGAGAAGAACAAAGAAAGAGTCTCAAAAGTTTGCAGGAATGGGGTTTGGGAGGGTGGGAATTTAGCAATTGTGCTCAAGGTCAAATAGAACTCAGCCTGTTTTGACTCAGATGGAGGGTTATTCCCAGGACTGGATAGAAGTGCTATGAGGGAGGTCTGGATTTCATAGACAAGGTTCTGAAGCAATGCATCTCAGTGCTAGTGGGGGTGTGTGGTCTGGGGGAAGCATTGCCAAGGAGAGGCTCTCTGAGCAGGATATCAGATACTCCCAACTTAGCAGATTTCCTTCTCTACTTTAGAAACTGGGCTGGGACTTTCCTCTCTCCTTGATCCTCATCTGGCATGCCAAAGTCAAGTTTTCAAGAGGGATAGTCAGTTGGATTCTTGCTTTGGGGAGGGGTGCTGCAAGGTAGACAGCATGAAAAGTCAGAGGTCAAGTTTAGCTCCAAGAGAAAGGGGACTGCAAAAGGAAAGTTCAAAAGCAAGTCTTAATAGGATGTATAATAACTTGGAACCAAAGAACATCTTTGACTGTAGGGAAAATCCCATCTACCTGCAAGGGCTTATGGGTGAATAGGTGATTACATTTTGAGTTGGGGCTGAATTCATGACCCTGCATATTACTTTGAGGTCTACAGTTATACATTTTTTTAAAAATCCTCTCATGTGAACTTCTGCTCCAGCTAAAAAAGAGTATTTGTTGGACATGGATCCCTGTGCTTTCCTATTCCTATGTTTATGTTTAGGTTATTCTAGCAGTTGAAATGTCTTCTTAATTTACTCAGTGCAAAATACCAAGCATCACATTGGAAGATGGAAGTCAAATGTTGGGGGAGATGCTTCAATCATGGTTAAGAAATCTAACATTCATTTTTGCAAAATGGACATGTGGCGTATTACAAACCAAAAATTCAATAAAGGTTTACTGAGCATTACCTCTGTGCCAAGAGCTGTTCTAGGTACTGGGGTTATAGCAGTAAAAACAACAGAGTCTCTGTCCTCTGGGATCCACGTAAACAGAGAAAATGAAATGAATAAACTATAATAAAGAAAAATAAAGAAAGCTAAGTTGGATTGGAGTATAAGGTATACTTCTTTAGATAGGTTGGCCAGGGTTAGCATCTCAAATAGGGTGATATTTATTCACAGACCTAAAGAAAGTGAAGGCATGCTGGTGGTTTGGAAGGAAATAGATTGTAAGTAGGAGGAACTCACAAGTGCAAGGGTTCTGAGATGAACACAAGCTTGTGAGACCAGTGGGTTAAAAAGAAATAAGGAAAGGTAGGAGATCAGGAGATTGAGTCAGAGAAAGGAGGGGCCAGATCTTGTAGTGTCACTCAGTGGAAGAATCTGCATTGTATTCTGAGTAAGATAGAAAGCCACTGGTGGTTGTGAATAGTGGAATTTGATGATAAACAGGTGAAAAAACTGAAGAATGGACTGATTCTGCAATGTTAAAGGTCAAAGAGAATTTGCTGACTTGGATGTGGGGTATAAAAAAGTAGGATCAAAACTGAATATAAGTTTTGACAACAGTTTTGGGAAAAATGTAGATTTTTTTTTTTACCAAAATAAATAATTAAGGGAGAAGGTGGTGTTTTGGAAATGGGACATAATTATATTGTGGCATGTTAAGTTTAAGATCTCTTAGACATCAAGAGAATATGTTAAGTAGGTATTTGGACTGGAGATTTTCCAATCACTTGGGAATCAATTCATTTATTTGAGACTGAACTACATACAGAATGGGTGTGGGTAGAAAAGAGAACAGGTTTGGTAATGAGTTCAGGAGGAAGATAGTCAGGGAGGCAGAAAAATGGAGAGAATGGGTTCTTGGCAGGCAGTGCCTTGTGCAGGGAAATAATCAACAAGACTAGTGCTGCTACCTGTGGAATGAGCAAGCAGAGACCTGGAAAGAGACTGTTAGGTTCTGCCATGTTGAGGTCACTCATGACCTGACAAGAAGTTTTCTGATTAAATGGTAGAGACTTGCAGAAATGCATACTTGGAGGGAAGCCCAACAGTAGATGAATTTATAGGGGCTAGTGTCCCACCATCTCTATGGAGGTCCTTCCCCAACCTCTACTGACCAAAATCTCAGTCATCCTTTCAGGCTCATCACAACAGCCATCTGCTCCATGAAGCATCCTCATCTATTCTCCCTTTTGTGCTCTCCCTATCCAGTTGGATGGGTTCCCTTATTTTCTTTTCACACTGTAAAACTTTCATGACATTTGACCTGTTCTCATCTGCCCTGTCTGTTCCTTTCCACAGTATAAGTAACTTTAGGAGAAAGGCTGTGCATTTTGCCTTACACTTCTTTCTATCTTACCTCTAGCTCTGAGCATGTGGCCTTCAAGTGGAATAGCCACTCCAGAAAATGTTTGCTGAATTTAATTTTGAGAGTTGTTACTAACCTTAGACCACCCCTTCTCAAGGTTGTCTCAGCTAGATTGTCAAACACTAGAGCAAAGCTTCTTAAAGTTTTTGCCCCAAATCACCAGGAGGGCTTATTATAATACAGATTGCTGGGCCCTAACACAGAATTTCTGCTTCAGTAGGTTTGGAGGACCCTAAAAAATTGTATTTCTTACAAGTCCCCAATTGATATACTGAGGCTTCTAGTTCAGGGAAAAAAAAAACAAAAACCTGAAAACCACTGCCTTAGAGCTGGCTCTGTGTATGTGTGTGTGTGTGTGTGTGTGTGTGTGTGTGTGTGTGTGTGTGTGTGTGTGTGTAAGTGTGTAAAGGCACCTGACCTGGTTGCATGGGAGAATGCAAATGTCACCTCTCCATGCTACTACATGCCAGTATGGTACTGTGCATTAACCTCCTGCATGGAGCAGGAGGCAGACATCCAGATAGCATCAGAGACTGGGTTAAATAGCTACCCTTCTGGACTTACTGAGGTCAAGGGCCACAGGCCTCTTGCACTCACCAGCAAGGGTGCCAAAGAAACAGGCACGGATTCTCCTATACCTTTTTCTCTATAGTCTTACCACTCAGGTTCTGAAAGGTTGTGGTGATTCCAAAGCATATATTTTAAACTATCTTACAGATTTTTTAATATATACATCATCGAAGGCCTACATTTTACGTTAATCTATGAGGCTTTCAAGTTAAAAAAATAAGCCTTATTTATCCTGAATATTCAGGATTTTAGGTGTTACACAGTGCCTGCTTTTAAGAAGACAGCATATAGAGGGGAAAATATTAATAGGATGACTTTAAGCACTCAGAAATAAAAACAACACTCACTAGAAGCAAGCATCAAATCACCATGACAAAGCTTGAGCAATCCAGCCTCACTTACTTTTATAATAAGTTACTTGGGAAATTTGATAGCCATCACTTGTTCAATTTAAGCAGGGCATTTTCTGGGATTCCTCAGGATGTTCCTGGGTAGTGGGTAGATTTCTACCTGATTGGCATTCTCCGTAGTGTCCTCAGTAATGGATCAGTGTCAACCAGGAGGAAGGCCTTGGTTCTTGACCCTATTTAATATTTTTATCAACATTAGATGAAAATACAGCAGGCACAGGGATCACAATTTCACCTGATTCAAACCTGAGATGGATAGTTAATAACCTGATAGAATTGTGTTTCAAAAGATCTTAAAAAGCTCAGGAAGTGGGCCAGCTTTATTAAAAAAAATAATAATAATAATAAATAAAAAGAACAATTATCTCAAAGCAGTTGAAGAAAACAAGGCTCAGTAACAGAACTTAAAAAAAACGTTTAGGAATTTTAGTTGCTAGAATGCATAACTTGTCATTAGTGCAATGTAAATTCCTCAGAAGTTGATATATGGGACTGTATTAACATACCAACAGTGACCAGAACAAAATGCATTTGCAGCATTATAAGCAATTATGAATTCCTAGGCAAACAGAATCATGTCCAAGAAGCCTATATGATAAATAGACTGGGTCATGTGCTTATGATTCTTATGATGAGTAACAGAAGTAACTGAGGAGCTTAGCTTTCAGCCTGGAGAAGAGAAGACTGAAGAAAGACACGGTGACTCAAATATTTGGAAATGTCTCGTGTGAATTCCACTTAGTTTAAATTGCCCCATAGGCCAAACATAAGATCAATCAAAGAAGTAATAGAGTTAACTGATTTTGGTTTAATATAAAGATAAAATTTCTACTATTCAATTTTATCTATAGTGAAATAATAATAATGATTGTGGTGATGAAGTGATAAAAAATTCTAACATGTCACGCAGGTTCATAAGCACATCTTACTCCACATACAGTGCTTCAGTCAATTAGATTATCAGGCTATCAGGCTAGTGAGTTTGATCTCAATGGGGAAATGCTGCCACTGGCTGAGCAGTAATGTTGCAGAGATTTAAATGTCAGATAGGAAGTTGAATAAGAAGAGGATCTTAAGTTTTGGAAACACTGCTTTTCTTTTTTAAGCTTGTGCTCAGAGAACTATCAGTACATATTTTTTTCTTCAAATATTTTAGATTGTTCCCTTTAGGTGTTTTCAAGTATGAGAGAAGTAGTGAAGATGAGGATATTGGTTTCAAAATCTGCCCTGTCACACATCTGAGTGAGGAATTGACTGTGAGCCAGAATTCATGGGTGTATTGCAGATGATCACTGTTTGTTTTATTGCTTATAAACAATTAATTTGTTGGTTGATTATAGCCAATCCTATGCCAGCATAACTTGAGTTAGCCAGTTCCAACTCCCTACTGTGATAAAGTAGAATGTCTACCACTTAATCAGCAAATTGGGTGCTATGTAGATGTACACATCTTAGAAATACATTTAATATATCTTTGTATCTTCAGTGCTGGTATAGTGCCTGGTACCTACCTGTGTTAAGAATTTTTGGTAGATAAAATTAGAAAACAAAGAACAATTTCTGTAGAACTGACCTTAGGTGTGTGAAATAAAAAAACAGAGAGGTTCAAGTTAAATATGTCCTTACCCTACACTCCAGCAAACCCAAGAGAAATGAAGAAAGGTTCAAACACAGACCTACATGTGAATATTTGTAGCAGCTTTATTAATAATTTTCCAAAACTGGAAAGTAAATATCCTTCAATTAGTGAGCAGAGAAAAGCATAAGGTGTATCTACATAATAGAATACTACTCAGCAATAAAAAAGAAGAAACTACTGATATACATAAGCTGTTGCTAAACCTCAAATGCTTCATGCTGAGACAAAGAAGCCATACCCAAAAGACTAAATACTGTATGATTCCATAACATTCTTGAAAGGAAAAAACTACAGTGACAGAAAACAGGTTGGGGGCTGGAGTTAGGTTGGGATTAGCTAGAAGGGCACAAGGGAGCTTTTAGATGAGGAAAATCTCCTATATCTTTATGATTATGAAGGTGGTAACATAACTATGTTAAAACATGTAGATGTATACACTAAAAATGGTAAATTTTACTGTATATAAATTATACCTCACTTTAAAACATGAACAACAACCACAACAAAATAGAGGCTGGTAAGGATTAAATGAGCCTCTGAGGAGGTAGGATAGAAATTAGGTTTCAAAGCTGGTAAATTAGAATAAGCTGAGAAGAAGAGTGAAAAATTGCCACCTGAATACTGCTTTTCTTTATCCTGAGTTCTCTCTTCTTGGTATAGAGTTGCTACCATTTTGGATGAGTGTCCTTTATTTTTTTTGTTTCAATGATTTCCTTTCATTCTGCATCAAGGCAAACACCAAGCATATTCTGTCCCCTCCTCAGTAATGGACAACAACTTTCATCAAGCCTTGCTAGCATGACTGTCTCTCCTGAGATCAGGCACATGGGAGCCTGGAGGCCCTAGCCTTTTAGCTGAACATGAAAGATATTAAAGTTAACCTTGAATTATGAAGGCTTTCTTATCTACTCATCAGAAAAAGGCATGGGAAAGAAGGGGCTTTAACTATTTCAAAAGTCAAATACAACTTTTCCTCATCCTTTTCAAATACAGTAGAGAAGTTGCCAGCCCAGGAACTGGGTTCCAGGCCAAGGTTTGCCTTGAGCTCAGTTACTTCACCTCTCTGGGCCTCAGCTTTCCAAGGGTTATAAAAAGATTATAGAGTATCTGAGGTCCTTTCCTAGTGCGAACATTCTATCAGGTTGTCTTCCCATTTCTCAGTAGAAAACAGCCAAAAGCCCTGCTCTTGACATACATTTCCTCGGTATCCTTCTAAATGATGCAACCAGATGCACATCTATTCCTGGAATAGGAGCTTATACATCACCAGGAGGTCAACAGCTATGGCAGAATGGCACAAGGCAGAGTTAGGTCCTTGGCTCTACCTCTCAATATGTGACCTTGAGCAAAAGGCTTAGCCTCAATTTTTATATCTGAAAGATGCCGATAATAATCTATACCTGGCTGTGTGGTTGCTGAGAACTAAACATTAGAGATAGTGTATTAGCCAGGCATATAACGTGTATTTAGTAAATGACATCTGCTAATATATATCATTATATAATAACAATTATTATTACTACCACCACTAACATCAAAGTATAACAGCATCTGAAAAAACAGTGTAACACACCAATGTGCAGGTTGTCATCTAGCTTCAAATCTTACTCTTATAAATTCTTTTGTCGCTAAAACTGTCTCTATGAAATCAATGCTGGAGGGTAGGAGTGGGCATCAGCTTGATTTCCATCCTAGGTCAAAAACTGACTTGGAATTAAAGTCCTGGAGGCTCTGGGCTGTATACTAATCAGGCTATGGCTCCAGGAGAACTCAGCCTGGGAAGGAGAGAGGATGGAGCCTGGAAGCAATGGCTGTGGCAGCTTCAGGCTTCCAGAGAGTGATTTATCACCAGGTTTCTGATGAATGTGTAAGAAAGGTTGCAGTGTAAGGCAGCATGAGCCATAATTAAAGTAATAGCTCTTGTTTTTAAATGCTCTTTATGTAATGCTTGGCTTTCTAGGGAATTTTCCCAATCTTTACTTCAGGACAATGTTTCCTCCCTCTGGAGACTGTTGATGAGAGTTCTATGGAGCATGTGTAGAAGGAACTCGTGACAGGGGACAAGGAAGGATGGATGCTGCTTCAGGGATATTGGCCCCTCGGTCTTTGATTAAAGTTTTGGAAGAAAACAATTCCTTGGAGATCAACACCATGTGACAGCCTTCTGAGAATGGGGAGTTACAGAGACCAGGAACTTTAAGATACCTAAAAACTATTTGTCAAGAGCGTTGCCATGTTTTTCCAATGTCTGCAGTAACCAACAGGAAGGGGAAGGAAAACCACATCGTAAATTCATCACTAAATCAGTTCTTTCTGGCAGCTGTCTCCAACCTGAGTGGTGTATTTCACAGATTAAAAGTCACAGAGCCCCTATTAGAGACTTTGACTTAGTCTCTAATGCAAGTCCTACTTTCTTGGTTTTCTTCTTTTGTGCTAGATCCCTCCTCCTCTTTTTCACTCTCTTTTTCCTTATTACCCACTTCTCTACTCCAAGTTTGGCAAATGTCCTACATACGGAGACACTGTGACAACCCCAAACAGGCACACAAATCAGAGGTGTCATTGGATAGAATTCTGGAAACTAGCTGTGACCTCTAAAAGGCCTAAATGTCCTTCTGCCAGCTAAGAACCATATTCTATCAGAGACTCCAGCAGAATTTCATTTATTAATGTCCGACCAGGACTGTAACAAGTCAAAGGTAGCTGCAAGTCATACTTAAAAGATTGGTCAAATAATTTTCCTCTTTTTCCTAAAAATCCCAAGCCCCTGAATAAGCCCTACTGAGTTAGTATCCTCCTTGAACAAGACCTCCAGTTGTCATTTTTACCTAGTGTTTCTACAACCTTGAGTCAGGGACAAGTGGTATTAAAATCTAGGAGGGAATTACACATATGTACACACAGACACTATTCTGGGTCTAGCCATTTCCCAGTTCTCTCAAATGGTAGAAAAATCTCATGAATGCAAAACTGCAGAATGATTTCTGTTTAGGGTTGATATATGTTAGGCAATGAATGCACAGTGACATCACCTTCATAAGGGGCTTTGCATGGCCAATAAATACATTTGTATTCCTTGAACACATTCCAGCTGAATGGTTAAGCCCAGATGCTCAGGGATGAACTGCAAACAGATGAAGAAACAACAAACAGTTGGCCTGCTAGATTTTCACCTCTCTGGGACTTGTGTTACACAGTTACTGCTTCAGCCACTGCCCATTCTTTCTCTGTATTACAGACTGGAAGAGGAAAATATAAACTGAATCAAACTAAAATCTGAGAAAAATCCAGCAAGTCCTGTACTAGGAAGAATAGACACACAGGAGCAGGTAGCTGTAACAGGGGCATTTGTCCATCCATAGAGTGTTGTGCCTATGATTTATCCCACTTTGCCAGCTTACTACATCATTTTCTATATGCGGTTGTAGTTTTTGTCATGCATGGGACTATTGTCCCAGTCCTTAGGCCCTAGTCTTTGGGACCTGTGTACTAATCTGAGGCTACTTGGGTGCTATGATTTCACAGAGAAGAGTGCAAACTCTGATTTGAAAGTCAATAAATATTGAATTCTACAGTGGACATTGTCTCTTCCTTTTGCAGAATTCCAAACCAGGCTCTTTTTAGCACAGAAAGGACTAGATACACCCATCTGAAAACACCAGAGAAAATAAAAAATCATGTTAATGTGAGAAGAATTGTACCTAGGCTGGTAGAAAAGATATGTGGTGGTCTCTTGGTTTTTCCCAAAGTAACAAAGCCCTTCTCTGCCCTCCAAAGCCACTACAGGATGCCCTGATGGTTGCTAACAACTAACAGATAACTAATGACTACCAGGGGCATAGCCCTTTGAATTACAATTAGGAGGTAGCTATAATTCAGTAGGAATTTCAAAGAGTAGGATGTGTGTCTATCAAGAACCTACAAGCTTTTGCCTAAAGTCATCACTTTTAATACGCTCAGTAGAGGGACAAGCAGCAGGGGAGCAGGTACATGATCTGTTGCTCCCACATATCACTGATATTCCAGATGCCTGTTCAGTGTGGTCCTTAGCCCTGACAGCCAAGGATTATGCTCATGAAAGGAGCCCAAGGGAGAAAGTGAGGGAGAGAGAAAGAGGGCAAGAAAAAGAGAATGAGAAGACAGAGACAGAAATGTGAACAAGAGATATGGGATATATTCTAAGCTGATTGTACAGACATGAATTGGTGAATACTTCCTAAATTCTAGGCCTTGTGCAAAGTATATCTCATTTAATTCTTACAGCATTAGGTACTATTATTATCTCCAATTAATACTGAAGGAAACCTACTCTCTGAGAGCGTAAGTAACCTGTCCTGGACATGTAAAAATAGACATTGCAGCTGCCACAAGGCTTAAGAAGTTGTATAGGTTTGGGAAAAGTGGCAGCTGAGTCTTAATCTCAGCTCTTGGGAATTCACCCTGCCCTGGAGTCCTGCAGGCTGTGTGCTAGCTCTCCCTCATCTCCCCATGGATGAGAACCATTCCACTTGTTCTCTGTCTCTCTTGGATATTGTGCAGCACAATTAGTTAGTATTTATAATATGCTTTCAACAAGGTAGGTACCACTTAAATTTATAGCACTGCTAACCTCTGGGCAATTATCTCTATACATTCCATCCTTTCCATTGAAATTAGGTGGTTAAGCATACCATGGCT
The DNA here is from genome assembly GCA_030015415.1 of Cynopterus sphinx. Taxonomy (NCBI): domain Eukaryota; kingdom Metazoa; phylum Chordata; class Mammalia; order Chiroptera; family Pteropodidae; genus Cynopterus; species Cynopterus sphinx. The sequence goes on along the minus strand of CM057390.1, from coordinate 32,253,942 downwards.
CCGACTCACTGCAGTTGCTGATAGAGCAATAGAATCAAATGCAAAACTAACATACTTAGAAGGGAGACAGCTTTTTTGAAAGCAAAATAACACAGCAATAACTTCTTTTTCTTTTTATATTATTTTCTTAGTGTTGAGGATTTGCAGGTTTACTCCTCTCTCAGTGTCATACTTTCACAACCTCTCTTACTGGAAGAATGAAATCATCAGCTTACTCATTCAGCTTATCTCTCTATCACACACCCACCCACACACACACACACTCATACACAAAGAGACACACGTAAATATAAATACACACATAAAACTATTCATGATTTCAACCCAACTCTGAAGTTTCTGGTTAGAGGGATTTTGAAGAATTGCTTTAGCACATTTTGAATGATGAATGAGAAAATTTTAAATATATTTAAATAATATAGGTTTATTCTTCATAAAGATAGAGAAGAAAGAGAATAAAGGAGAGGCACAAGAAAAAGTAAGGGAAACTAAGGGTAAAGAGGTAGAAAAAGAGGGTGAGAGAGGAAAAAGAGGGAGGGAAGTTCCAAGGGCCACTACATTGTAACTCAGATAAATATGGGTAACTTAGATAAGTATTGTAATTCAGAAAAGCATGTTGTTGGCAGTTCCCATTTCACAGGAAAACATAGAAATCCTTCCCATGGTAAGTCAGTAGCATCAGGAGATCAGCTTTCTCCAGGAATACCCTGGACTCAATGAAACCAGCCACTCTGCCTCTAGGTATTGTTTTACACAGTTAAGAAATTCAACTGCACTGCAGTACTCTGTACCAGGCCACTTTAGAACTGAGCATCATGACAGTTTTTTCCCAAATGGTTGTGGACTGTTTCTTCAAGGTTGATACCGGTCCTAGCTACAGGTCTGCTTACTTTCATAAACCTTAGATACCTAACATTTGGACTAAATCAGTGTTATTTGAACTGCAGGTTGCAGCTCATTAGAGTTATTAAATAATTGAGTGGCTTCTACCTGTGATTTTTTTAAATAAATGAAATAGAATAGAATTATCAAAGTGCATGACATATAGTAAAGATATTTTATGAGCGTTTTATTTCAGTGGTGTGGTGTGTGTGTGTATGCAGTGCTGTGATATCAATTTGTTACTGAGAGCCCCTGTTTAAAAAATTGAAACCCATGAGACCAAAAGATCTGGCAGGTCCTTGGAGAGTCTGTGAATCTTCAACTCTGAGCCACTCTATGAGACCACTTGAATCTATAAAATCTGGGTGGAGAAGTCTTCTGATGACAAGCTCTCTCGTGTCTTTCTGTCTGTGGGATTAGATATCAGAGAAGGTTCTAGCATATCTTGGCATCATGAACTTTACAGATACCTCTTTAGTCAGCCTTTTGGACAGTTGGAAATGAGCACAAACAGGGAAAGGGAGGAGATCGGGTAAATCTATACTCATCTAACAGGACTGGCATTTAACACAAAGGCTCCCGAGGTGCAGAGCTCACTCTGCTGGCTGCTGTACCTCCAGCCTGTCCTGCTCTTCGCCTGCCTCCCCTTCTTGCCCATCTGCTCCGTCACGTCTGATTGACTGGTTGACTCAAGCAACCTAATGAGAGGTAACACCCCATGTGACGAAGCCAACGCTGTGTAATGGGTTGATTGACATCCCCGGGATCTGACTGTGTGCACAGGCCCTCTTACAGATAATGTTAATGGCTGAGGAATTAAACCATTCTCGGTGTCTAATGAATGCAGTGTGTGCCTCATGTGAGCACATGCCGGCTGCATCTCTGAGAACCAGGAAGCAGCAACAATTTCTAAATTATTTATTAGTTCCTTTACCTCCACCCCAAAAGAGAGTTGGCTTATACATTTATTTATTTCATGGAATGATATGCAGAGTAATTGCTTTGGGTTTTTGTGATTTTTTTTTTCCTATGGATTTTCTTTTTCTGATTCAACAGCAGGGGGAAACGAGAGAGAAAATATCATGTCAATGTCATTTGAATCATAATAGCTACAAATTCACTCCCCTGAATAAATAGAGAAGCTTATTTATCAAACACAGACAAGATGTCTGTTGAGTTGTTAACAGAGGGAGAGAGATTTGAGTAGGCAGAAGTAATTGCAAAAGTTTTTGTATCTCCAGAACTCCTCTGGGAGAAACAAGCAAGCAGCTCCTTCCCTGCTCTGGAACCTTGTGTTTTGGCAGCTGATTGGGCAAACTTGGCTGTCAGAACTTATCACAGGAGGCCGAGATGGGTAGGGATGATCTGAGGAGTGAGGCAGTGATATCCTCTGAGGAGTGAGGCAGCTCCTGTCCATTTAAGGCAGAGAAGATGAATGAAATACCAAAGTGAGAGCAGGTATAAGGGGTTAGGTTGTCTGTGGCTCTAAAATAAAATTATTTTATTTTATTTTATTTTTTTATCTTTATGCTGGAAGGGCTGGCTGCTGCTATCTGTTGCAAACACAAGCTTCTGGTGCATCCTCTCCCTGTCTCTCTTCTCCCATAGCCAGACCCTCTGGGTCCCATCACAGTGCTGCCTTATCTCTACTTGATAAACCCACTTGAAAGAAGCAGCATGGTGAAACAGTAATGGCAACTATCTGGTGAGCAGCCATATCCAGTGGCTCTTTCTAGTGCTTTACATATATTCTCATTAAATTCGCACAGTAAACTGTGAGGAAGATACTATTTCATGACACTTTTATATAGAGGAGAAAACTAAATACCAGGTAGGCTAGCGACTTGCACAAGGTGATTCCCACTACTACATGTCCAGTCAGGATTTCAATCCTACTTTGTACTGACATCCAGGTAGAAAGACATCTGGACTGTGAATCAGGAGACCTGAGGTTGATTCCTAACTGCTGAGTTATCTTGGGCAAGTATCCCACATCTCTCCTGACTCCAGTTGCTAAGCAGCAATTCACTAAATAGTAGGAAGTGTGGATTCAGGGATACATTTCTTTGGTTTAGACCCTGCCACGGTTTAACCTCTAGGGAGTTAACTAACCTTAGTTTTCTCCTCTATAAATGGAAGCAATGACTGCTATCTCTGTCATGGAAATGGTTTTGATAATTAAATGAGTTACTGAATAAAAAAAAAAAGTTAGAGCTGAGATTGGTGCGTAGTATAAACACTGAATACCTGTGAGTATTATTATTTAACTTTTGTCTGAGTGTCATATTTATAACATGAGATGCAATGACTTTTAAGGTCTACTTTGGTTTGGAAATTCTGTGAATCAGGTCCATGTTTACACTTCTGTAAATCTCCATACCTCTCCATGCTGTGATGCCAATGAAGACAAAATTAGAGGGTGAAAACTGAGAATACTATGAATAGTATGAACAGCTTGAACATCTATATTTTATACTGAAAATGCCTGTTCATGTCTACATCTCATTTCATGTGAACATATATCCCTCACATTATCTCCAATGGGTAGGGCCAGGATTGCTGTCCCTGTTTTAAAGAATTATTCAGCAATTGGCTCAAGGTCAGAAGGTGATTGAAAAGCGGGATGCCAGCCCACATGCCCTGCTTCCAAGAGAGTTCTCAGTTGTTCACAAGGCAAAAAGACTTGAGAGTCTGAGTTATACCCTAAGCAAGGAGGTGCCTTAGAAAATAAACTTTTATTTAATTGTATTAGCCATTTATACTCCAAAATAAAAGATGAGGCAAAGTGTCCAGGTTGTATTTCATCAGCTCATCTTTCTCTAAGCATAAACATGTACCATTTTTCTTTTTTCTAACAAGAGAGCAATCAATCTCATCTCCTCTAGACCCTCACACTGGCACACGTTACAACTATCTTGAAAGCAGATGGTTTCCTGGGAGAGTAGAAAAGTGAAAAAAACCCAAAGCCACAAGAAGGGATGGCAAGTTCAAAGCATGGGCGGTGGGAATCAGGGCAAGATGCCCTGAAAGGCTCCTCCAGTTCTTCTGGGCTCTCATCCTAGAGTTAGATCTGTTCCCAGTGGCTTGCAGGGAGTGCAGGGTCAGAGCACCAAGGGAACACTGGTGAGTCATTTGAATGCAGCAGGGCTATACTGGGTCCTGAGGGAAAGAGAAAGGCCAGAGACCAAGAACTTAAAGAGAAAGTAGCCAGTGTTTTAGGAGCTTTGAGGGAGAAGCAGAAAAGCAATGTCTATTAACCCTTGCATTTCCAAACTCCCACAGCCTGTATCATCTATACCATGTAACCTGTTTCTGAGCTATGCTGTGCTGCCAGAGTCAAAATCTCATCTCTCTCAGGAAATCATATCTCAGAGTTGACAGGAACTCTGACATACACTTTTACATTCTCTGAAAGCTAGCACCATGCTGGGAATATAGTAAATGGTCAGTAAATTACCAAAAAAAAAAAAAAATCAAATTAGAATGATCAAATTAAATCCAACAAAAACATTATTTGAATGAGTGTTGTAAATTCCTAATCAATGGTGTGTTGGGTGATGCAGGGACAGAGCAGTTGTGACCCAAGTATCCAACAGAAAAGGCTAATCCACAAAACAATTCTATGCTTCCTCTCAACACAGTGTATAGTTTTATGTATCTCTTTACCCTTCCCAAATAAGTTTTTTCATGATTAATTCATTCCCCCATTTAACTGATACTTATGGAGTATATACCGTATGCTGTTCACATTACTGGTACTGGGAAATAACAAATATTGAGACAGTCACAATCTCTTTCCATGAAGAATTGATCATATATAGGGAAAGGTTGATATTATACCATATTGCATTAATTAATTATGATAATGACCTATGCTACTAAGAGTTAATGGGTGTTTTCAGGGTATATAACTGGGAGTCCTACCCAATTCTGCCCCAGGAGACAGGGTGGAAGTGAAGGAAGAAGTCTTTGAGGACATGATATTTACATTGACACCTGGGGAATGAGCATAAGATGCCGCTTTAGCGTTAAAATGAATTCACCTCTCTTAAAAACATCCCAATGATTGCTGGTTATTTGGTGTTAGAAACATTCCAGTAAGTCTGCTCTGTCCTCAAGGGAAAATGCTTGCTCCAGGGTCTTCAGAGTAGCCTGCCTTTGTTCAGGTGTTGAAGGGTAAAGAAGTTAGTCTTGGAAGTTCTTTCTGCTACCTGAGGTTGTGGGCATTCGCGCAGACTCCTGGCTGCCTATCTTTCCACCTGCATGCTCAGCAGCATCAGCCTGTAAATGAGCATTTCCCACCAATGACTGGAAAGGGAGAGAATCAAAATTTGCTTATCCAAAGATGTCACTGAAAACACTGAGAACATGGTTGTCCAGCCCAGAAATGTAACGGCTGGAAATTCTAACTAGCTTCCTGAAACTAAGACATCTTAATTAACAGGCTGCACTTCACACTAGGCACCTCTCTTTCATAGCTTCCTACTCAGAATGCTGTGTATTATAAATAACAATAAGCTGGCCAAGTCAGAGGCTGTAATTGAATCTCTTCTTTCTGTTGACATCAGTGGGATTCCCTTGAGTGTATAATGTGTGGGTATTTAAATGGGTGACACGTAAGGGAAGCCAGCTCTACTTTGTTTAACTTTGTTGGTGTCAGTGCCCACTTCCTGAAAGGGGCTATTAGACATTACTCACATCCCAGAAAACTATCGCAAAGATGTCAGGGAAGACCAGGGACAAAAGAAAGAAGCTTAGAGCTTCGAATGTGGTTAGAAAAGAGGACTAATCCCATGAACAAAAACGGCTGCTGTGGCTTACATATTTAACTTGTTGGGGACCTAACATTTATAGTGTGTGTGTGTGTGTGTGTGTGTGTGTGTGTGTGTGTGTGCGCGCGCGCGTGTGTGCACACATGTGTGTGGGCACATGTGTATGCATGAGTTTTGGGGGAGTGGTTGATAAGGGAGAAGAACATTAGAGAATGTCATAATCACAAAATACAAGAGAGCAAATGTTAGGTGCCAAAAGAAAGGTATAGCCATTTATCCAAACAATTTCCACAGCACTTTCTTCACTTGGGAAGGAAAAAAATGAGAGAACTTAATAATTTTTTAACTAATGGGTATCTGGCAATAAGCGTATGTAATTTTACTTCTTCATTTAGCTCTCTGAGGTAGTTTAACCTACCCATTTGACAGATAAAAAAGCTGAGGCTAAAAAAACTAGGTAATAAATAATAGAATCACATCTCTCTGACTCCAAATTCCATATTAATACTACCACATGCCAGGGCTTCAGCCAGTCCTCAGTTCTTTCTTAAGCTCCTCTATATCACATTGATTAACTAATGTGCAAAATATCTGCATTTCCACTACATGCATTAAGTAGATTTTGGTCCAGTAGGGAATATGAAGAGCTGTAATAATATTAATAACAACAATAACTAACATTTATATAGTGATTACTATATCCTAAGCTGTGATCAGAACATTTTATAAACATTAACTCATCTAATAAGACACCTGCATCTAGACAACTGGCTTCCAAATGAATCAGCACAATGCTTTGGAACAGTGAGCCTCTCATCCCTGATCATTTTGGGGTAAAGGCTGGGCAGTGGCAAGAGCAGGCAGCAGACTGTTAACCCACTGCCAAGGCCAAAGCAGGCAGGAGTGTCTTGGGCTGTGGCACAGTAGCTACATGCCAAAAGTCAAATTTTCCCATGCTTTGCTGACTACCATAAGAAATTTTCCTAATGGAATTTATGAGCAGAATGTATGGATCCTAGATGGGGGAGGGAGGGGCTGTGAATCAATGGCTGAGGGTGCATTCACTAGACACTTGATTTGTTTCCCAGTTCCTATTAAGGACTAGTTTTTCTCTGCAGAACTTGGGGATGCCACAGATAAGGATGTCATTTATCCTCTCAGTAAAGAGGCTGGTATGGTCAGGGCTTATATTTTATCAGAAGAACTAGAGATTAGACATTACTTAGAATTTTCTGGCTGTAAGTTTTTTGAAAGACTTGGAAGCATAATTGAGTTAGGAGAGAGAAAATGGAAGCTAACATCATGCAGTGGCCATTCACATATCGCATGACAGTGTTATGGAATATATTCAGCTCACTCTGTCATTCTTTCTGTGGTTATTTCAGACCAAAGCATTCTTGCAGCCTACCCACCATACATAACTATAACTGGCTCCTTCGTTCTGATCTCAGAGGATGAAGTCTCCCTTTCCCTGCTAAAGGCTGATCTGCCACTTCTGCCACTGATTCCACCTGCTCCCATCTCCTCTGAAACTGTGGTCCATTCATCTCTTCCCTCTCTCTCCATCATCTTCAACCTCTCTCTTCCTTTGACCTTTTTGTCTCAACCTATTTTTTTCAACCTATAAAGTTTTTCTTAAAAATTTAGACCAACAATAAATTTTAAATACAGGTGTCCTTCTAATAATTGCCTTACCCCTCTCCTTTCATTATTTTACAGATTGCTTGAAAGAACAATCCACTCCCCCATTGTCTTCACCTTATTACATCATATTCACTACTCTTTCAACTATAATTTAGCCTTTATTTTTACTTTTTAAATTAAATTAAATTTTTAAAATTAAGTTTATTGGGGGTAACATTGGTTAATACAATTATATAATTGTCAAGTGTACATTATAATTTGACATCCATATATTCTATTGTGTGATTACCACACAAAGTCCAGTTTCCTTCAGCTACCATCTCACCCTACCCCAAGCCCCCTATATTTAATCCTTGTAATGTAGGCTTTAGTCCCATTGTTTCACTGAAACTGCTCTCATTAAAGTCAGAATTGATGACCTCTTACATGAAAAAACTACAACATACTCAGAATTTCTCTGATCTTCCTTTGAACATATTTAAATTGCACACATTTTTTTTTGTAAGAGTTAATGCAACTTTTACAACACTTCCTCCATCCTGAAACTCTTCTCCTTAAGATTCTATTAGGAGAGGTGCCTGCCTTTCTTTTCCGGTTATCACCATAAGTGATTGGTTTCTTTGAGTTCCACCCTTGGCTCACTTCTTACTTTACATGTTCTCCTTGCCAATTTTATTTGTAATCATATTTTAAAGTTCCAGTTATATGCTAATATTTCCCAAATCTTTATTTCTATCCCCTGAGTTCCATACCTATATACCCACTATCTACTAGACAATCACCTGGATGCCTCCCAGGCACCATATGCTTCACATTCTTTATATTCAACATGGAATTCATTATCTTTATCTCCTACTCTATTTTCTTCTGAATTTTCTTTCTTGATTTGTAGCATCTCCATCTGCTCAGTTGCCTAGCCAGGAACCTAGACTTTTCAATATTCGTCTTTCTCCAGAGTTCCATTTACAACTAGTTGTCAGTCCTGAAATTTTTATTTTAAAGATATCTCCTTTTTGTCATCCCTGATGCCACTCTTAATTTAGCTACTCTTTATATCATTCCTGGACTACAATAGCCTCCTATCTGTTATCTTGACCACCACTCTGCTTACTCCCTACCCCACTCAAACATATCCTCCATACTGCTCTTAGGGTAATAATTCCAAAATATTGAGCTGACTATGTGAGTATTCATATTCAATCACACCAAGTGTAAGCATTCTTGTGTTAACAGAAAGGTTTAATTTATGTGACCCTAGCCTATGTCTCTAGACTGTTGCCTATCTTTACTCTTTATGTTCTATTGATATCACACTACTTTCAATTATCCCAGCCTATCATAATTACATCTTTTCTAGCCCTCCACTCAGAGTGTTTTTCTACCTGCAGCATCCTGTACTCTTTTCCCTCCATCATGCCTTTGATTCCATTAGCTCTTTCGTTTAGCCTCTGAGCACAGTCTTTTATAGACACAAGATAATACATTTGACAAGCCAAGACGAAACTTGTAAGTAGACAGAATAGGTGCCTACCCACACAGTTTGAATGGTGGGGCTTACAGAAACTCACAACTAATTATTTTTTATTGTTTAAAATAACTTCTTTTTGGGTCATTCCCTTCATTGCTTTTGTCTTTTTGTTTTTGGAGAGTCCTCTATAAATTTTTCTGGGAAGAATTAAGTCACTTAAATCTTTATCAGCACCTGCATATTATGGATAAAGGGTTATGGCAGTTAGCTAAGGGTTAGGACTTTGGTGAAATGGGACATGGGATGATGAAAAGTTTTAATGAGGAGTGGGGAGGAGTGTTTCTATACAGAGAGCTGAGAAAATGTCAAATACAACAGTCGACATCACAGATCTAGCTTGGTTAAATCTTGTGGATGATGCCAGTAAGTTAGAATTCAAGTAATACCCAGGTCACTGAAAAAAATAAACAATAAAAAAGATTTCCTAAACAATACAGAATCATCGCTCATGCAGTCTTATGTTATTTTTTTTAATGGTTGACAAATATAGATTAGTTATTTAATGAGATCTTAAAATACAGGCTAATGTGTGTCTAAGATATAGAAATGAAAGATAAAGATAATGAACCCAGTACCCTACAGATTGTTGAAGGTAGAGTGAGGAAGAAATTATGTTACAATCAAAAGACAGGAAAAAGAAAGAGTCACAAAGAGAAAGACATATTCAATAAACATGTGCTGAGTATCTACTACACAAACTATGCTATTAAGACTATATTGGTGATCAATATGCAAATAATTCCTTCTTGAATATCTACTTGGCACATTGTAGGTACTCAGCATAAATGAAGGAAGGAAGGAAGGAAGGAAGGAAGGAAGGAAGGAAGGAAGGAAGGAAGGAAGGAACCAGGTGCCCTATTGTTAGTTGATCTTAGATAGTTTAAATTAACTGAATCTATATTAATAGCTTACTGTTTAAATTTTCAACCTATGGTATGTTCTTGCCCATGGTATGTTCTTTCAGAAAAATCATACTGAATTTATTTCTCCTTAAGTTTAGGGAAAACTTTATTTGGCTAAACTATAGACTCTCTCTCTCTCTCTCTCTCTCTCTCTCTCTGTATATATATATATTATATATATATATATATATATATATAATATATATATCATATATATAACATATAACATATATATAACATATATGTGTGTGTGTGTGTGTGTGTATAATTTAATGAGTTATTAAAACAGAGAGTAAGTGAGTAGTAGAGTTAGGATTCTAAACCAGGTACCAACAGGACCACACATGATCTGAGCCCTATAGCCATAGTAGGAATCAGATAATGCCTTTCTGAAACACTTGGTGGACCAGCCATCTGACATACACCCAGAAGGGGACAAAATAGGTGATACAGTGCTCATAGTTGTGACAAGTCCAATCTTTCTTTTGTAATTATTCTCAGTTATTTACAAGCCCCAAAGCAATGAGGGGAGGACAAACTTAAAAATGTTTATCAGAAGGGTTTATGTGTGTCTGGGCCAGTTTTGTATGACAGCTGCCACAAAAGAGAAATTAATAAGACAATAAAAAAGAGAGGCAAGAGCCTAAAGACCCTCTAGTGAAGACAATTACTTTACATTATGAGAGTCTAGCAGGTAACACTTTAAACAGATGCCAGGCTTTTCCCATGCCCACTCAATCCAACATATAGGCAAATAAGTCATCTCAGAGTCTAAACACTATAGGTACTTGACATTTCTTTTTGCCTTATGATAGTCAACCCCAATCCCTTTACTCCAGATAGGATTTCCTTTAATTAGAAATGGCTTTCTTGATTGGGGCTATTCTTGGGGATTTCAAAGATTGTTAGTTCCATCCAATGAAATAGTTTTTAATTGAAAGTGGGCATCTCAATTTTGTGAAAACCACAATGTGCATTTTCACCTAATCCACCATCTACATTTCAACTCAGTGAGGCTCTTTATTGAGTGTCTACTCTGCAACATTCATGTGTTGAGTGGGAGGAATAAAAGGCAAGTTCTCAACAGCTTCAGGACTTGTGGAGTTCACCATGAACACTCACTTGCTGAGACCATCTGTCACTGATTACTGGTGCCCTGCACTCTATCTTGTAAAAAAAGGAGCTTAAAAAGGTTTATTTATAAGCATTTTAACCATAATAACTCAATTAATCAATTATTCATAATTCATTTGTATAACCATCAAAATTGTTTGGAGCACATAAGCCTTCAACATAAACGTGAATTTGAAAATCTCCTTGCCCTCAAGAAGCATTTTAGAGCTTGGTGGAGGAAACAGATGTACCAACAAACAATTGCAGTGCAGTGAAAGTGTGTTCTAACAGAAGCCTGCACAAAGGGCATGTTTTCCAGATTGAAGGAAGAAATGAGTGATCTAGGCAGAGAGAATAGCATGAATAAATGTAAGAAGGGTGGAAACAGTGTGAGAGTTTTGAGGAAATGTGAGATATTAGGTGCAATGCATTGTAATATGAGTGTTGATGGTTTATTTGAGGAGCTTGGATGAGAAAATAATAATAAAAAAATGAAACTGGCCACTAAAGGCATAAATTCCTTACAGTAAGCCCTGGGAAGCCTGGACAGTTCTTAAAGAGTGGGGAAAAGTGGAATTGCAATATAGAAAGAGATGAAGAAATAAACGGGGCCTATGGAAGCAGATATGGAGGGAAGGGGTGATTTTAAAAAGAATTGGGAGGCAAATGTGAGGTTGGAAAACAAAAGAGAGTCAAGCAATTGAGGCATTCACCTCACCACAGAATTTAATGGGGTGCCAAAACTCAGTAATAAAGACAAATAAAATTTTAATGCAGTATTTTTAAAATCATAATTAATGATAAAAAAATCCCCATGATTAACAAAATATCAAAATTTTAATAGAGACAGATCAGTATTATTGATCTTTTCTTTTTGTCTCTGGCTCCAATATGGCTCAACATGGTAATGTGCTGATCCTGTTTTTATCTAAAATTTTGATACTTTATTTATTATGTTTTTGTATAATTTTAATTTGAATAAATTCCATTAAATTATTATTTATTATGATTACTATTTTTTAATGGCATTCTTTTTATTTTTGAACTGAAGTAAGTGCTTCATTTGCCTCTACCTATTTCTGGCCCTGGAACAGGATGAGGGGTAAAAAGAAGGGGTCATCGTCAGGAATGATTGCAAAGGCGTTGTTAAGTAGGATATATCTATGCACCACCACTTTATTGAAGGACCACTCAGTTTGCTTCTAAAAGTGACTATCTACCCTGGCATATCTTTCCTCTATCCACTGAAGGCTGTCATTTTATGCTAGGAGTTTTCACCAAATGCAAACATCATGCAGACCTTGCCTATTTCCCTCCCTCTAAGCAAACTGAGTTTGGGTCTCACATGATGAAACTCCCATACAGCTTGTGTACAACTTGCCTAAATGCCATAAATGCTTTGAAATAAGCATAGAAATTGGTTTCTAAGCTCCAGCAGTTTCTAAAATAAGGATGGTTTAAAATAAAGCAGTACTATGAAAGGGATTCCTATAGAGCAGATTGTGAGAAATAGCAGTGAGCCTCCAAAACGAAAAACCTGAGGAAAGAGTCATAAAGGGCGTCCAGCCTTTCCTGGGAGAGGGCGGTGTGGGAAGGACCTGTGGTGGCCAGGGAGAGCAGTCAGCTCTGCTTCTATCTCCTCAGTGTGGTGAAACTAATTTCTCTCTATCCCCTGAAGCTTCTTTTCACTTTATATCTTGGCTCGATGCAGCTGTAATATATTCTGTCAGTGCAAAATTTGGGCTGAAAAAATATTGTGGCCTTTGGAAATCTGGGAGGAAATTGAGTGGGGGTTTTCCAAATTAATTGCAATGTACACATGGAGTACTTTGGGGATGGTGAGGTAAAGAGGATAGGGAACTAGCTGTATCAGGAGGCTATATGTAAAGTAATACTTGGGTGAAGAAAATGATAAAGTGGGTAGGAATGGGCATAAAAATAGAGAATTTGGTAATGAGGGAAAGTAGATAAAAATTTGACTAGAGCTTGCCTGATAACTTCAATTTTCTTAGAGAAGTTGGATGAAAGATTGTTTTCTGAGAGTATGGGCATGGGATGAATATTCAGTAGGATAGTGAAAGTTAACAAAAGTGGAGAGAAAACTGACCAGAGACAATGAGTAGATTTGGAAGCTTTCTTGCAGATCTTCTGCACTTCAAAACCATGAGTGTGTGTAACTCCAGTCTATACTGTTGCATGAATTTTATCTCTGGCCATGTTCAGCTTTCTGGGAAGGGACATGCAGAAGGTAGTCCATAGGACTGATCCCAAACTGGAAATATGTAAGGCATGTGAACAGTGAGGGAGATGGGAGGTAGAAGAAGAGGGGAAACTTTAGAAGAAGCCAGCATTGGGGCCATAACTGAGAAGACAAGTGATGAAGTGATGAAAGTTATGACACAATTTTATAGTATGAGAAATGTGATTACAGGGTCCTGTCTCAGTGGAATCAACCCTAGTTCAGCATACATAGCCATACAGACTTCACCTTCTAGTGACTGTGACCACTTTTGTTATCTTGACAACAATCAATATGAACTTTGCATCATCAACAATATTATCTTCTCTCTTGAAACACAGCCATGCAGTCTCCTCTTAGGTAGGAGATGTCTTATTTACCTCTCTGGAACATTATTAGGAAGGAAGTGTAGTAAAGAAGACTTATTTCCTCAGCAGCACTATAAGTCCCCCTAGGCCCTCCTGCTCATAAGGAAATTGCTAAAATATGGGAGTCAATAAGGAAGGCAACATCCTCAGGTTGACAATAAAGACAGATGCTGCTGACATTTCTTACAACCACATTGAATACAGCTGTCGGGGTGAGAAAAAATTTTGAGGAGGTGGTATGCAATTAACCTAGTTGGAACTGGGCCAAGGGACCCGAGGTTAATGGCCCCAGGAAAGGGAGCATTAATGACCATGAATGGTCAAGCCCCTTTGCATGTCTTACTCATTAGAGCCACCTTTTATATTCTATAAAATCATGGCCTTTGTCCTTGGGACCAAGGATAATGGAGAACTGCCACTCCCTCAGATGATGTGTTATGCATTCTGACAGCTTCTGTCCAGCTCTTGATCCCCCATCACAATATTCAGGTATAATGTGCAGCTGATCTCAAAACATACCAGCCATCTGTGAGCATTGCTGATGATAGCTAAGATGTATACATGATGCATATTCATGGGCAAAAATTGCTTCTGGTTTTCATCCAGCAGACTGACAAAAGCATGACATCCTCTTGCTTTCACCTGTTTGGTGCTCACATTCCATTCTCTACACACTTCTGGGTAAGCTGAAGTAGAATCTTTAACTACTCTGGAATGTGTCCTCAGTCATATTTGACGATGACAAGAATTATTAACATATGAATCTTCACAGTCTTCTGCCCTGACTTGACTGACAAAGAGAATGCTATTTCTGTCCACTTTGATTCTTCTTTTCCCTTATTCCCTGTACCCTCCAAAAGATAATTTACCTTTGTCATAAGCTAATCTAATGTGATAAGATTTTGTGATGCAAATTTGGGAAACTGGGTAGATAGAGACAGAGCTAGAGTAGGAGTGATGAGGGTATAAACTCAGGGGAGAGAAGAAAAACCAGAGGCAGAGCAGAGGAGAAAGGGAGAAAAGTCAAATTCAATATGGGCGTGATTTGCTGGGGAAAGTTGAGCATGGGGTTGGAAAGAAAGAAGCTTCAAGGTAGCTGTGTTTGTGTGAGATAAAGAAAAAGCATAAGGGAGTAGAGAAAAGTGAATTTTAAGAGGTCTGGTTGATTGTTGTCAATCAGATCTCCTTTAGTACTTTAGAGATTCAAATAAACACTGGTATTAGTTTTAATTATGTCTGATTGTTAAAGTGTTTTCCTATGCATGGAAGAGACCCCTATGAGACTGGGTCACATGCAGTTCTGAGATCATCTGAGTTAACATATTTAAATGGAAGGCTGATGTTGATGCTTTGAGAGAAGTTCAAACAGGGACAGTGATTTTGCTTCATCTTCTCTTGACCTTCGAGTCGGAAACATGTTCTGTGGTGCTACCTTTCCTAAATGAATTTTTAAAAGCAGAGTGTGTTAAAAAGTACTAAATGTCAAAAAGTTCCGTGCTGTCTATGGTAACATACATCGACAAAAGTCTCCATGATTATACAGCAGTCTCAAATGTTCTTACTTAAGCCTTACATAAACTCTCAGGAGGAGAGAGTACTCTCCCATAATACAAACTTTTAAACTGAAGTCTAGAGCCAGAGAGTGACTAGCTTGTCCATTGTTACAAAGTTCATAGGAAGCAACTCAATCCCAGGTAGAAGTGGGGCTTTTTATAAAAGGGGAGCAGAAGAAGGAGAAATATCAATAGTGGAAATTAAGTTCTTAAATAGAGTCAGGAATTCAGTGAAAACCTTGAGGTTTCACATGCCTGACTCTATACATACAGTTACTTTGAGACCTTTGTCAAGAGAGAAAAACCAGCAGAAAAACAGCTGCATTTCTTCCTGCTGCATTTCCTCCTGCATAATAGTCTCAGATGGCTGGGTCTCCTCCACTTGCTTGTTCCTTTTCTTTGGACCCAACAAAAGGGCAGTGGAGGAAGTAGAGTCTGTCTTCTGCCCTTGGCAATTAAGGACTGGGCATAGGCAGGACAAGGAGATGTTTGCATGGTGCTACTAGCCTTAGCATTTTCTCTACGAACCTGCAAAATTATTCAAGCCATTAAATCATCCAAAATCATATGCAGTGACTGTCACTTTTCTGTATGAACATCTCACTGGCTGAACCCAAGCATCTCAATAGTCACGGTGTCCTAATTTTCTTTGTCGGAGACAACAAAACCAAAGGTAATGATAGGAGAAAAAATCAAGTCCCAGGGGCACACTCTCTGGGGAAGTCTCTTGGGCTTAAATACATCTAAAGCAGATCCAAAAGAAAGCAGTGATTACAGACTAATTTTCTCCCTGCATTATGTTAAGTGTCTTGTCGTCTATACAAATAGCAATTGCTTTATGTCAGAAATATTTTTAGCATATCCTTCTTATTGGTAAATTTTGTATTAAAAGAAAAAGGAGACTAAAGAAAGATTTTTCAATTTAAAGGTGAGGCTATCAGGATTCCAGTGAAAGATATTGGACTGGCACAAACCCAGGAACTGATTTTTCTTTGCAAATGTAAATATTGGAGAAGAAGAAATGCTGCAGTTCTTTAACTTTGGCAATTTGGGGGTGGGAGGTTCAAGACATTAGCTATGGGAAGACACAATTCTGCCTCTTACAAACACACTTGGTTTTCTGGCAAGAAAGCTGTTGGTGGGCTGAGGTGGGGAGAATGGGTGAGGCTAATAAATTTAGCCATTTCTGAGTCATCCCAGGTGGACTGTCCACAGAAGAAGTGAGAGGGGCACGTTAGGCCTTTATTTTCCCCGACTTGGGCACTGTTCCTTCACAAGGAACAATGAGAGTCATATCAGCCATTTCCAGAGAGTCTCTTACTCTTCCACTATGGGTCTCAAGTCTGACAGGGATTTATATGAGGTTCATTCATTCACTCATCACCCATTCAATGATCATTAATGAAGCATCTTCTGTGTTACAGACAGTGGACCATATTCATGGAATTCCAAAAGACAGTTATGAAAAGGAAGTGGAAACAGCAAACAGAAGTGGAACAGGGGCATTGGAATCAGAGATCTGAATGGAAAATTCCAGCAAAATATTTCTTGCCCTGGATAAATAACTTATGAACTCATACTCATGAATTGGGTAATAGGGTGGAGACTACTATACCTACTTCAGAAAGGTGTCAAAAAGACGAAATAATACATACAAAGCAACTAGAACAGAGCCCATCAATAAACCAGTGCTCACTATCTGTGAGTTGATTCTGTCCTTCTTCTGAATTCTCATTTGGTATCACCAAATTTTTTTCCAGGGATGTATCAAGCCTGCAGGCCATCATCAAAAGACATTTGTGCCTGTTAAGGTCCAAATCTATGAATGACTTGACACAAAGTGGCTGAAAGTAGGGGTAAAGATTGTGACATGTACAGCAGAGCAGGAAGCATTTAGCCTTCCAATGGAAGGCTACAAGGACTAGTGAGAGGCCCTTCTATGCCAGGTACCATTTTAGGCATTTTGTATAGATTATTTTGCAGGCCTATGCATGGGATAAGAATCCCTGCCCCATTCAATTCCAGCAACTCCAGGAGAATGTTACCGGTGGGGTTGGAGTGGGGAGTAAAGCATCTTCCTAGAGCCCCAGAAGTGTGCTAAGCCTTGGTCTTTGATCACGAAGTTAGGTTCATTTCTGAGGGTGTGTGGCAGAATCATTAATTCCTAAAAGGAATGAAGATTTGTATTACAGGTAAGAATACATTGTAAATTAGCAATTAGTCAACTTATTTGACACTTCCTGCAGACAGAGTTTTGACACCAGAGAAGATCATCTTATCTTCCAATCATCCCCAGTGGGGATCTGGGACTTAATTTAAGCTTGTCTCCATGTATTACATACCAGTGCTGAGAAGTGTGTTCTAGTTTCCTTGAACATGCTGACCCCAAGCTCCTGCACAGCATGTATTATTATGGAATCTTACAAATGACTAATGACCTCCAAGGTGGAATGCAGCGTCAGGGGCATGGTTGTGAGGGAGAAAGGAAGGTGTTGGTCTCTGTTTCTCAATGAATAGATTGTAATCCACATTTTGTCTATGATTAACTATGTGACCTTGAGCAAATTACTTTATTTCTTTGAACATGTTATACCCTCTGGAAAATGGGGATTGTAACATTTGGCAGGGTTGTTATAAGGCTTAATTTAGGTAACATAACTTAAATAACCAAGCAGAGAAACCATCATTTACTAGAGGCTCAGTTGATATTAGTTAGTTGATACAGAATACAGAATGAAGGACATTTGGCAAAGATTTGGTGTTTGATGATGATGATAATGATGATAAGAGCATCGCTGTGTGTATTCAGAAAGGAAGACAAACATGGGATGCTGTTGCCTTCACAACTTGGCAGTGAATTAGGTGCTAAAGTGAAAATGGGGGCTGAGGGTGGGAGTGGATGTATCTTTGCTGATTCATGCAGGGCCCTGAAGTCCCAATTCCAGGGAGAAGAGCAATCTATGGCATACACAACAGCAGTTTGCATAAGGAAGTTGATTGTGTTGCTTGATCACTCAGCTCAGTCTTCTACATCTCAGTTTCCCAGGGCCAATCATCAGTTCATATCCTTTTCCAACAGTGAAGATGCTGTTAGATGGGGTAACTCTTACCTGTGGCCACTAGTTTGGCCTCTGATTTACTCTTTAGAGGCTGACAGAAATGAATTTCCAAGATCAAGTTTTGCTAGTCTGGAGCTGGCAGGGACTTAAATAACTGAACCCCATACCATCCCTTTTTTCAGATCCAGTGAAACTTAGAGGCAGTTTCTTAAGGCAATGAGTTCTTTCAAGGTCAAGTTGAGCAACCCCAATCACCCACAGCTGACCGTCACTCTCTTCCTTTTTCTTTTTTTTTCTTTATATACACATTCTTCTCCAACTTCTCTTTCTCCCTCATCCTTTCATTTAGACTCACTAAAAATTTCTGTGTCAAAGATACTTTCTCCTGCAGCCCCTTTCAGAAAGCAGATGAATAGCAGGATATCAGAACTGAAGGGGCCATAAATAATGCATAGTGCACAGAAACAGCAGGAGAGGCCCTCTAATTACAAAGAGATCTTTTGAAAACATATTATCCTCTTCACTCTTCTTGATGCCACCAGTCTTCATTCATCAGAGACACACACCTACTTGTTCATCAGTATGAATCCCTAGCAAAGAGCCACTGTTTTCCTTGCTATCTGATCCCAGGTTCACAAACAGGAAGGCCTGTCAACATCCTCTTCTAGTGCCTGAGTTATCATTTTCTGGGCAAATGGTAACTTGCCATAAGGGTAGCAAGGCTAACTTCAGTTCAAGGCTTACATTTCATTACTTTAAACTCTTATTATGATCTCAATGTCTTGATACATGTTGAACTCTAGAAGGCATAAAGAACTCTATTTCAGTTCCCTGATATATTTAAATACAATGACTAATAAATTGCATATTCAAGACTTAAGGCTTCGTGAATATTGAATGCCACAAACATAAACCTATAAAGTAGGTTATTATTATTTCCAGTTTCAGTTGAGGAAATTATAATTCAGATAAGTTAATTGATTAGTTCTAGGTCACCAAGCTAAGAAATTATAAACCTAAGATTGAAATCTAAATCTATAACTTCATGTTCCATACTTATTTTTTTTTCTGTTGATTAGGATTCAGAATTTGGGGACTAACATAGGGGAATATGTCAGTTGGAGTATAGCAAAAAAACAGAATTCCACTTGGTTCAAATGAAGATATGGAAATAAAGAGATGATTTTCAGAATTTGCAGATAGGGTACAGAAATCCAACAGGAAGGTTGAGGCACCCAGTGATTCACAATTTAGGAAAACTATTCCAACTTCTACAACTGCAGAAAAAAGTAGAAGAGATGCTATAATTGGAGCTGAGAGTAGGAGCCATGAGAAAGGGTATGCCTACCAGTGACTGTAGTTTGAAAGGCTTAGTACTGTCAATATAGAAACCCTGAAAGATTGAAAGATCATGGGGGGAGATTGAGAGAGAGAGAGAGAGAGAGAGAGATAGAGAGAGAGAGAGAGAGAACAGAGAGGAACAGGGAGAAAAGCCACTTTTTGTGAGACATTTTCCAAAAACAGATGGAACCAATCAGGAAAGAAGAAAATGATGCTGTTGGTGGGGTCAGCATTCTTTGAGGTGGAGCAGAGCAGGGAAGGGCAGAGAATGGTCTGTCAGTGATTGGAGTATGAAAAATCGTCAGCACATAGAAGCAACATGTAAATCTTTATTATATAGCTGGTATATGGAAAAGTCACAGCCTTCTCCCTAGGCTCTATACTTGGAAGTGGATATTCTATGAAGCTGATAAAATTTAAGCTTTGAGGTCTATTTCCATTATGTATTGCTGCATAACAGACTACTAAAAAACTTAATTACTTAAAACAAAGTAATTTATTGTGTCTTGTATTTCTGTGGATTTGCTGGGAAGTTCTGTTTCTCATAGGGTCAGCTGACTCACTCATGCAGCTGCGTTCAGCTGGGGGCTTAGCTGAATCTGAAACATATAAGATGGCTCCACTTGCATATCTGGGTCCTCAGTTTTCCTACATATGGTCTCTCTCTCCTCTCTCTCTCTCTCTCTCTCTCTCTCTCTCTCAATCTCCCCCCATGATCTTTCAATCTTTCAGCATTCAATAGTTTAGCCTAAACTTTGTTACATAGCAATTGCCTTCCAGAGGGGCAAAAGTAGAAGTCGTTGGGCTCTATAAGCTTGTCGTAGGGAACTTGCCAGCATCACTTCTGCCTAATTTTATTGGTCAAAGAAAGTTGTAGGTTAGCCCAGATTCAAGAGAAAGGAATATAGATTTTATGATGGAAACAGAAGCATTCACATACAGGGTGGGAAGAATCATTGGGGGCCTATTTTAGACAATCCAGTACAGTGTCTTCTCACTGCAGCTTATATAAAAGATATATTCACCTCCTCTTAAGACACCACAAATTTTCTTCTCATTATAGCATCAAGCTCAAGTTCAGCATCTCATAATCTGTAATGAGTGGATATGTGCATGAGGGTCCTTGGATTTGGCACTTGTTGAGCTAAAAAAACTGTGAACTAAATAATACAAATTAAATTCCCTCATATTCAGTATGCAGCTATAATATAATGGTAATACAGTAGTAGGATAATTGAAATAATCACTCCCATTCAAAAAAAGTGAGAAATGAGAAGTATATATCCATTGCTGGTCCATAGAAACTGTAAAATCTAAAGAGGCATTTGCCCCTTCCTAGGGACAAAGACTTTCCTTTGATTAGAGACAAGTTATGTCTCTGTGAGGGTTTCCAAATCCACTGCATTTGGTTTTACCATCTGGGCTCTTGGTTTTGCCTCCCAATTCATATATTCATTCCTCCTCCTCCTCCTCCTCCTCCTCCTCCTCCTCCTCCTCCTCCTCCTCCTCCTCTGTCTCCTTCTTCCTTTTCTTTCTCTTCTTCCTCTTCTTCTTTCTTCTTCTTCCTCTTTCTCTTCTTCCTTTTCTTTCTCTTCTTCCTCTTCCCCCTCTTCTTCTCCTTCTCCTCCTTCTTCTTCCTTTTCCCCTTTCTTTTCTTCTTCCTCTCCTCCTCCTCCTCCTCCTCCTCCTCCTCCTCCTCCTCCTCCTCCTCCTCCTCCTCTGCCTCCTCCTTCTCCTTTTCTTTCTCCTCCTTCTTTTATAAGAAATAACCCACACTTGGAGTTGATGAATTGGCTCAGCCCGCTTTTTTAACTACAAGAAATTAGGAATTCCAATGTCTCCTTTCACTTTGAACTTTCCATTTCTTTATTCAACTTGACAGCTCTCTCATCAAAATAAAGCTATTAAAATTATTGTGTGTTACCTATTGATCTGTTTGGGGTTTACTCCATGTTCCATGCCCCAGCATAATTCTTTATGAGACTGACATGTTTCCACTTTGAGAATGTAATTCCAAGGAGTCCTGTCATCTCAGAGTCCAGAGAACATTGCTATCATTATTCTAGAGGTCTTAATAAGGTGTCCTCAAAAAAAACTTTGATTTGATATTTTGTCTAAGGCACCTAATTTGAGAATCCTTTGCCACCTGAAGAAACTATTTGGGGACCCTGTGTTTCTACTAAATTTTCTTGAACACTGATCCATTCTTTTTTGTTTCCCCCCTTTTTGTTGTATCCTGCCATATGGTACCAAAATAAGCCAAATGGCATTTTTAGCATTTTGCCTGGAAATCTCCCTGGCCAAGTTTGCAATGTACTCTTTTACTGTACTGCTCTTCAAGCCTCTACTAACACTTGCCTTCAGCTTTGCCTGACACATCTACCCAGACCCAATGCCGCATGTTTGGGTGCAATTTAGTTGTCTGTTGCTATTTTAGTTATCTGTTACTGAGAAGAAAATCTTTCCAAAATTTAAAGTCTTAAAACAACAACTGTTTACTTGCTCATAATTTTGCAATTAGTATAAGGCTCAGCAGGGATGACTCAACTTTGCTCCACACAATGATGAGGGGTCATTCTTGTGGCTGCTTTCAACTGGGTGCTCCTTTGGAACTGGAACATCTGAGAAGGTCTCATTTCATTATATTTTGAGACAGTCTGTTATATCACAATAGAGAATAGAAACAGGGCCATTTATTGGACTGGATCCTTGCAAAGCCCTGGAAAAGGCACTAATAGTCACCTGGTAAAATATGTTTCGTTAATTATAGTAAATAAGATATTTTAAATGCAATTAATCAATACTTCTATTACTGTTATTCTGACATACTGTCTATCATTGTCTCCCTGTGTCAAGTGGCATTCAAATGGCATTTTGGGGATCTAGTTAAGAGAAATTTGAGTTGGAAATATACTTCATCTGGGCTTAGTCAGATATATTTTATGCACTTTATAGTCACTTCCATGTATATTAAATTCTTGCTAGCTGTTTTGATGTGTAGATGACTTCCAGAAACATTCATATTGCCTACTGTGAGACACTCAGGGTTACCCAGAAGTCACGCTGCAATATGAAAGTGTCCTTTGGGGATCAGCATTGGAAATATGTGGGGTGTGAAAGAAAAACAAGTTTTTAAAGATAAAGAGTTGAGGGTAGTCTGTGGAAAATTCTTTCAAATATCATAGAACAAAAGTGAAAGAAATTTGATAGTTATTTTTCCAGATTAGGCTAAAATCCTAAAAATTGCCATGACATTAACAGCCATGGTTTGGGAAGCTGAACAAAACTGTTGCAAACTATCAATTAAAAAATCAACCATGCTAGAAAACACATTGAATTATTTTTTATTCCCCCCCTCCAGCTTTATTGAAGTATATAGACAATTAGTTGTACATATTTACATTGTGCAATTAAATGAGATTTTTTTCAATTGTAGTTGGCATGCAATAATATCTTAGTTTCAGTTGTATAATATAGTGATTACAGAGCTCTATAACTCATGAAGTGGTCACCCCACTAAACCAAGTACCCTTCTTCCCCCTTACATATTTTTTACAACATTGTTGACTATTTCCCTTATGCTATACTTTATATCTCCATGACTATTTTGTATCTATCCATTTGTACTTCTAAATCTCTTTGCTCTTTTTCACTGTCCCCCCAACCTCCCCTCCCATCTAGTAGTCCTCAAAATATTCTCTGTATCTTTGAGTCTATTTCCATTTTTTTGTTGTTGTTTATTTTGTTCTTTAGATTTCACATGTATGTGAAATCATGTGGTAATTGTCCTTCTTTGTCTGATTTTATTCAGCCCAATACCCTCTAGGTTCATCAAGGCAATATCTTTTTTCATCCCTTTCCTTTCAGTCTGTGTGTATCTTTTAATCTGAATGGAGTATCTTGTAGGCAGCATATGTAGGGGTCTTATTTTCTTATCCATTCAACTTCCCTATCTTCTGGTTGAAGCATTTAACTCATTTGCATTTGAGATACTTGTTGATAAGTATATAGTTATACTATTCTGTATTCATGATTTTGATACATGATTTTTCTTCTTAAAACTGTTCCTCTAACATTTCCTGTAATACTGGCTTGGTGTTCATGAATTCCTTTGGCTTATTTTTGTCTGCAATGCTCTTTATCTGTCCTTCAACTTTAAATGATAGCTTTGCTGGATAAAGTATTCTTGGTTGTGGATCCTGGGTTTTCAACACTTTGATATTTTGTACCAAGCTCTTCTGTCCTGCAAAGTGTCTTTTGAGAAATTGACTGCCAATATTTTGGAGTTCCCTTGTAGGTAACTAAATGCTTTTCTCTTGCTACTTTTAAGATTCTCTCTTTGTATTTAACCTTTAGCATTTCAATTACGATGTCTCTTGGTGAGGGCCTCTTTTGGGTTCACTTTTTTGGGCACTCGTTGAGCTTCCTTGGGTTGTATGTCTATTTTCTGCACCAAGTTAGGAAAGTTTTCTATCATTATATATTTATTATGTCTTGTTCTCCCTCTTCAGGTACACTTATGACACAATTTCCGTAATTTTCCCTTAATTCTTTAATTTTTCTGCATAGGCTCCTTAAATCATTATTATTTTCTTAGTTGCTTTTTTCTTGCTGTTCTTGTTAGGTGTCCTTGGCTTTCCCATATTCTGATTGGTGTTTCAATCATCTTCTTCCTCCACTCTGTTGATTTCTCCTAATATGCTCTTTGTCTCAGATAATGTATTTTTCATTTCTGACTGCTTCTCTTTCATAATTTCCATTTATTTATTTATTTGTTTATTTATTTGTTTATTTGTTTGTCTATTTATTTAAGTTAGACATTTATATAATTTATAAAACAATCTCCCTAATTGCTCTTTCTCTCCTCTGGTTTTCCATCTAGCCAATATATTAATGCTAACTGCATTCCCTATGCTGTGCTCCCCATCTCCATAACCATCTATCAACAACAAATTTCTACTCCTTTAACGTTTCACCCCATTCTCCAAAACCCCCAAAACATCCTCCCCTCTGTCTGTCACCAAATTGTTCACAATAGTTGTGAGTCTGTTTTTTGATTAGTTTGTTCTTTTTGTTCCTTAGATCCCACATACAAGTGAAATCACATGGTATTTATCTTTCTCTGTTTGACTTATTTCACTTATCATAATAATCTCTAGGTCCATTCTTGTCATTGTAAATGGCAGTATTTCACTTTTTAATGGCTGAGTAATATTTCATTGTATATATGAACCATAATTTCTTCATCTAATCACCTTTATTCAATATTCTATATCTTGGCTATTGCAAATTGTAAATTATGCTGCCATGAACATAGGGGTACATAGATCTTTATGAATTATTGTTTTGGTTTTATTTGGATAAATACCCAGAAATATAATTGCTGGGTCAAAAGGTATATCCATTTTAATTTTTTTGAGAAACCTCCAAACTGTTTTCTACAGCAATCCTTGCCAACATTTGTTGTTTTGATTTATTGATGATCACCATTCTGATAGGTGTGAGGTGATATGTTATTGGGGTTTTAATTTGCATTCCCCTGACAATTAGTGACCTTGAGCATCTTTTCATATGTCTATTAGCCATCTGTATTTCCTCTTTGGAGAAGTATCTCTTCAGGTCTTCTGCCCATTTTTTAATTGGATTATTTTTCATTGTTGAGTTGTATGAGTTCTTTATATATTTTTGGATGTTAACCTCTTATCAGATGTATCATTAGCAAATATCTTTTCCCAATCAATCAGTTGTCTTTTTGTTATGTTGATGGTTTCTTTTGCTGTACGAAAACTTTTCAGTTTAATGTAGTCCCATTTGTTTATTTTTTCTTTTTATTCCCTTGTCCAGGGAGTTATATCGAAAAAGAAATTACCATTAGCAATATCAGAGTGTTTACTGCCTGTTTTCTTCTAAAAGTTTTATGGTTTCAGGCCTTACATTTAAGTTTTTAACCCATTTGAGTCTATTCGTGTATATGGTGTAAGAAGGTGGTCCAGTTTCTTTTTTTGTGTATATCATTCCAATTTTCCCAATACCATTTATTGAAGAGACTGTCTTTACCCCATTGTATATTCTTACCTCCTTTGTCATATATTAAATTAGCATATAGGCATGGATCTATTACTGGCTCTCTATTCTGTTCCATTGATCAATGTATCTGTTTTTATGCCAGTACAATGCTGTTTTGATCACTGTAACTTTATAGTATAATTTGAAATCAGATAGTGTGATACCTTCAACTTTGTTTTTTCTCAAGAATCCTGTGGCTATTTGTGGTCTTTTATCATTTAATATAACATGTTTTTTTTTAATCACTAAGTTCATCTTCAATCTTTCAATTTTATTGAGCATCTTTATAACCAGTGTATTGAAAACTCTGCATCTATGAGATTGTTTGATTCCATTTTTCCTTGATTTATGTTCTGTTCCTTCATACTGTTTATATGTCTTTGATTTCCCATTTTGCTGACTTTTTGTGTCTGTTTCTATGTACTAATCAAAGATCCTAAGTCTCTGGGTCTTATTAGCATGGCTTGTATAGTGGTGTCCAGTTGCATAGTCCTGAGAAGAGTTCAGCTGCAGGCCAAGTTTAGCCCCAGCCTGTGCCCCTCTGGGGAAACCTGTTAAGATTTAGTAAGCAATTAACAGATCCTGTGCTTATACTTGCCTCAAGAAGCCACACCAGAAACTGAGGTCAGCTGCCACCAGTGTGAATCTTGGCACTGCTCAGTAAATGACACAGAACTCATTGAAGATACAACTGAATGTAGCTTGGGTGGGGAAACAAGTTGGGGAGGCAGAGTTTCAAGAATTTCTCTGGGAAGAACAACCTCTGTTATCCAGTTTGAATGACATCTTGGCTATGGTGCTGTGTCCATGCACTGAGACAATGGAGGGCTCAACAGAAGAGCAATGGATACCACCAGTGCAAATACCAGGAAGAAAGCTTTACCTCCAGCCCTCACTCCAACAACTCAGTGTCCCCCTGTAAGTCCCTGGTGACCCCTGCCAACCTAGCACTGGTGCTCAGAGCTAGCAGGTCCATCACTGTGAAGGTCCAGTTGAAGACCCAGTCCCTTTAAGAGGCTTCTGCAGCTGCCAGCCACAGCTACCATAGCCTCTGTCCCACTCATCTGCTAGAGATTGGGCAGCCTCGTGTTTTTGTCCCCTCCTACCTCCAACCATTGCAGGGTGATTTCTTATTTTTCTACCTAGTTGTAGTGCTTCTGTTCGTATAGACCCCCAGGTGACTCTGCTGTTTACTCCATGTTTCCATCTCAACTTTGATGTGGTCACAAGAAGAGATAAGCAAAACTTCTATTATCTACACTATTTTGCCCGGTTCTTTATTTTTTTCTATAGAAAATATTATAAAATAATGTGAAATGATAAAAAATTTATATAGCTAAAAATGTAGAAAAATATTACTGAAATATATCAGAGAAATAGTTAATATCAATATGTTATTTTTTCAGAGTTTCAGATCTTATGGATATTTTTTAGCTTTTAAAAATTTATAACTTATCATTTCTCATTTAGAATAAGTATATCCATACCTATTTTTATACTTTCAATTTCATGTTCTTTTACTTAAAGAGAACCTCAAAAATGAGTGAGATTCAGGCCCCACTGAATCTGGGCCATGTCTGTACTTATACCAGAGATTTCTCCCTCAAAAGCAATGATAGAATATTAACTAATAAATTGTGGAGTCAATGCTATCTCTCAGCATGGAGCAATCATGCTCAGTATACAATGATTTATCTGGGTTGTATTTCTGGACATATAGAGAATCCAGATAAGACAAGATGAAGGGTAAATAAAACAAAGAAGAAAGTCACCTTACCTGGCGGCTGCCAAAACAGAAAGGGGAACGGTACCTTCCAGCCACAAGGCACCCTCCGGCCTGATCAAGATCTGGAAGCACAAGAATAACAATACTGTTGATATACAGTCATGTAACCCTGAACAAAGCCTGATCCTGTCTGATCTCAGAAGCTAAGCAGGGTGGAGCCTGGTTAGTGCTTGGGTGGGAGACTACCTAGGAAGACCACCTAGGAAGACCAGGTGCTGTAGGTGAAAAATTAAATAAATAAAAATAAGGATTGTAAGCTGACAATCTGTGAGGTCGATCAAGAGTTGCCTTGCTTAAAAAATAAGTAAACAAACAAACAAACAGATAAACAAAACAAAAAAAAACCATACTGTTGATAATAACACCAGTGATAATAACTTAGCTCACTTATTTAATTATTGTTTCAGACTTTGTTTCAAGCATTTTGTATGTATTAACCCATTTGACCCTCCTAAAAAACCTGTAAGATAGTTTCCACTGTCCCATCCATTTTGTAACCAGGAAAAGCACTGAGAGGCCAGTGACCTGCCCTGGGGCATGCAGGCTGTGTGTGATGGAACCAGGACTGCTTCTTTAACCACTCTGACACTGCACTGAATTGGTAGAGCAACATGTGGTTTGTCAAGCAATTTTACAGAGAGCATCTCACTAGCAATTCTAATAGCCCTGAAAAGTTGGCAGGACAATTGCTGCTGCTCTCATTTTATGGATGATTAATTGAAATCTACAGTTGCAAAGTGACTTATTCATGATCACCCAGGTAGTAAGAGGTGCTATTGAAACTGAAAGCCATCTCATGTATGCTTTTCATTATATCACACTGTGGATTAATACATCTCAGCTATAGTACTTTTCAGTTTCTAAAACATCTTTATGTATAATGATAATGTAATAACGTCCAAAACTTTATAAAAGCGTATTATTATTATTATCCCAATGTTACAAAGAGAAATTTGTAAGTCAAAGAGACTAAGCACAGGCTGCTTCTGAGTCCTGACTTTTTGATGCCAAATTCACAAGCAACATTCATTCTTTCACAAGTGGCAGTGTTTCTAGTCTTCATGCTGGATCCCCATCACATCTTGGCCCTTCAGCTGCTAGGGGAACGGAAGACATAACTAAAACCCCAGAACTTGGAAGTACTTGTTGGGCTCAGGAACGTTTAAGTGGATGGAGCATAGGGTGGATAGATAACAAGTTGAAAAAAATTGGGACCACATGGCGAGGGCTTGGAATACCATGATGTGAACATTATTTTGCAAAGAGTGAGCACTGAATGTTCACAGAGATCTGTACTGGACACTGGGGAAATAAAATGAAGAAATAAAAGTGTGTTCTTTAGCTGCAAACTGCTATCTAGACTGAGAGTAACAAACATATATGGAAAAGAGAAAAATAACAAAAGAGCAACAACCTAAAAGTATTTCTAAAAGAATAGATAAGTGACTTAATAGAAAATTTGTATTATGTCTCATGAGTCTCTGGATCAAAGAACTATAAATAAAAGGTTATAATATAAAATTCATAATATTTAAAATGGCCGAGGGGACCCTGGGTAAAAGAGCCCAGCCCACTAAATGTTTTCTGTTTATAGTTAACCTAGAAGGTGGCCCAGATTATAGCTTCATTGGTGGCCATTTATAAACAAGAGAGCTCTCTTCCCTCTAAAATTTATTTGTCTAATTGTTCTCAAGCTCCTCAATGGTGATATTAATATGTGATGCTGGTGATGGCCACCACTGCTGACTGCTTACTCTTTTGGGCAGTTCACATATATTGCCCCTGATCCAAAGCTACTCTGCAAGTTAGACATCAGTGTTTCCATTTCACAGATGAGTCAGTAAGACCCAGAAACCTTAAGAGACATTTCCAAGTGGTAAGCCAGGTTTAAAAAACATAAACCCCAGAATCTTTTTTCTACACTGTTCCTCCCCATTCCTTTGTCCAGAAACCAGTATGGAGATATTATTTTCTACTCAGTCAAGGCTGAGCAACTAATATACATATTCATGGCAGCTACAAGTGAGCTTAACCTACATATCCACCCTAATTTTTTTCTCTGTAGCCTCTTTTATTTCTCCTCAATTACTTTTTATTCTTATACTCTTAAGTGCCTGTCTTTCAAGAAGTACTATTTACCTAGTTTTTATCAAGTACTATGCTCAATGCATACATGGTTCTCTCTTTCTAGAATGTGCTTCTCCCCAGCGCAACCTTTCAAAATTCATATGTCACTTAAAGTTATGCTTTCATGTGTCAGGCACAAAGAAAATCTGAATAAATTACTACTGTCATTATTATTACTATTTTCATCATTATTATTTGTCATCCAATAAATGTTTGAGTGCCTACAGTTTATCCAAGCACTATGGGGTGTTAGGAAAATAATTATAACTAAGACAAAATATTGGCCTCAAGGAACCATGGTGAGGTGTGATGGGGAAGGGATGTGTGGAAGGAAAGCATGGTGATACAGAAGATAGTATGATAGGTGACTGATGGTACTGTGAAATAATGAAATCTATTTTGGCATTGTCACAGAAAGCTTTCCAGAGGAGGAACTAGCTGATGCCTAATGAACATGCTGCAGTCAGCCAAACAAATACAGCTTCACAAGAGAGAACCGGTTGTCCTGGTTGTCTGGAATCAAGGGGTTTTCTGAGTCTCTGATTGTCAGGTACTTAAACTGGGACAAACAGGGGCTGTGTGTTAACTGCTCTACAAAGACTCAAGGTAGCAGAGTCTGGAAAATATTTTTGAATGAATGAATGAATCATAATACAAGTGAGGGATGATGATTCACTACTGATTTACTGCTTTCTGAATAACTGCAAATCCAAATCTGATCTGAGTATTTGTAGCTGCCCCCCTACAGTGTCCACAGTGAATGCTCATTTGGGGGTTTCTGTGGATGTCAGAATTTTAATAACCAAAAAGATAGAGCTGTCACTAGAGTTGGGTGAAGGCAGCTCTGGGAAATCTCTTTCTCTTTCCCTCCCAAGCCTGTGTGTTCATTAAAATATGTATGACAACATTTCTCCTCACATTATTGTATTACACCATCCTTAATTGCATAATTCAACATTTTCAAGGGTATTTGGAGGAAATTTGGATGGTTCATTGACTGGTATTTGAAGGAATCCATGAATTAAATTAAAAAACATGAGGGTAAATTAGTAATAAAGGAGACTGATTGAGGGATGATATGGGCTGACTTTGAGGTCGGCCCCGGTGCTCTATGCACAAGGCTTTTTTGGTCTTTGGCCCTCCATACATAGCCCCTTGTCCCCAGACTGGCCAACAGGGGACAAGATAGGACAGTCCAACACTACAAGAAGTGTGTAGGTGGTGGCTGGTCTTTCCTCCCCAAATCCCACTTATCCCATTGTTTGTGTTGTTTGTGATTTTGACATGCATTTTGCAGATTGCATGCCTTTGCTTGCTCTGTCGAATGCATACCAGCTCTCAGGCTGATTGCAATTATGCAATCAAGGAGGTGCTTGTGGCCTGGGTCTGCTCCTTCACTGCTTGGGCTACAATCTGTAGTGCCCCTGGTTCCAGCTTTCTGCCCTGCAAATTTTCCTCTCCCACGATATTTCCTTTGAGCTTCCTCCCACCCAGCATAGTTTCCCCTCCTTCCCTTCTCCAGGGTGCTGAGATCATGTGCAGCAGCCTGGGCAAGCAGCCAGAAGCTGGTATGGAAATGAGGCTAGGCAGAGAAAGCCTGCTGAGCCCGTGGCAAACATTCCAACCAATAGCACTGTTCTTGCTTCAGGAGTAGCCCTCTTTTCAGCTCAACAACGGACCTGGGTTCAAGTTTTTTATATTCTTGCTTCCAGACTGCCTGACCATCAAAGAATGGCTCAGTAGCCCATGCACAAAATGATGCATTGCACTTCACTGATGGGATGGTTTTGCTAGCCAAAGAGAATGCTGGAGGGTAGGAGAGGTGTCAATTTACCAAAATGGATAAGAATTTGAAAAGTTGTTGCAAGAAATCTGAATGATCTTCCAATTTCAGTGAGAGGCAAATATGAGATATTTGGCTGAATTCAAAATTGAACTCCTTAGAACTCAAGACAAGTTGACTTTTGTAGTGGTAAGTGAGTGGTCTTTGATCAAATGTGCAGAATGAAACAGATCCCTGTTCCCCTATCTCAATGCTTGGGTTTTCTGGATGTAGTCTATACCATAAGGTGAGGGGGTAGAAGACATTCTGGAGTCCTTTCCTATTTTGGGATTTAGAGTTTGTGTCTGAGAATAACATTAGTAATGGCTTTCTCTCACCCTAAAGAATGATGATTTTAAGGTCCTGCTGACAGTCAGTCAGCTGGGATTCTGCCTCTATTTGAGAATGGGAGGCTTCCTCGTGACTCTGCAGCTGTACTCCTGCCATGCCCTTAAACTGCCCCTTGCTCTCTGGTAATTGTGTTCAGCTTGAAAAGTCCTACCCCAAAACAACAGGCTATGTTCCTGCCTGCATACAAAGCAGGGCAACAGACTCTAGGCAGGCCAGGAGCTGGCAAAGCCAACAGCAAGGGTTGCTGGTGTCTGGACTACAGACACACCCCACGCCCTGAGTCATTCTCCTGAAGGAATCCCAAGAAGCTTCTGGGAGCTGCATGTCACCTGGGGAAGATCAACAGAGCTCTTTTCACCAGGTGAGGCATCTTAACCTAGCATCTTCATCAGCTTATTTGGGAACATTTTGCTTGTTCCAGTTCAAAAATCTATTCGATAAAACTGTTAGTCCTGATGCAAATTCTAAATTAGTGTGTGGCTGCAGGCATGCTGGCTGTTCTACCTAACAGAATGAATCTTTACCTCCCCAACTCTGTAAGTGAAACCAGGTGATGTGAACATCATTAACAGAGATAATAAGAATAATGACAGCAACTCAGAATAGGCACCAGGCATCTCTGTGAAACCTACTCAGGCAGCATAACCACTTATAGAACCTGGGCGGGTATCATACCTCATGCCTTTCTCACTCTCTCCCTCCTGAACAAAGATGAAATTTGCTGTTACTGAATTCTTTCCAACAGGTGAGTGATAACTCAGAGACTGGGCTTTGCTTCGCAGCAAGTTGCTCAAGTTTTAGAATAGAAATGTGGCTCTATGTGATACTCTCTGGTCAGGGAGGAGAGCCACCCATTTCCGTCTCCTTTCCACATCATCTCCAGCAAATGGGGCCTCCATCTCTCATCTCCTACCTCTGGTTTGTGCTATAGATTACTTTTCCAGGAGATCCTTCCTGAGCCCACATCATACTTATTCCTGTGGATGGTGCAACCACTTAAAAAAATTTCTGTGAATAGAGGCAGTTTGACTCTGTTAGGAGTAAGGGTTCTGCAGTCATACAGATCTAAGGTCAAATCCTGACTCAGCTGCATACTGTGAAAGTGACTTCAAACAGAACTGAGCCTCAGCATCCACATTCCATCAAATAAAGATACTACTACTACCTGCCTGTGGAGTGCTTGGGAAGATTGGTATACATGTTTTTCATGTAGCTGATATTTATCAAATGGTTTCTAACAGATACTGAAATAATATTACATATTTTGTATAGTTGTTTTATTGATTATTTTTCTTCATTATGATTATTATAAGTTTTTTTCTGAGTCCTGCAGATGACTCTGACCTCTGCCCTGGGGCCTGGACCTTTTGCCTCTTTTCCTTTGGGGGAAAAAAAAAAAACCCAAAGCAAGCTATTGCCCATTACTTTTGCTCTTTCCCTGTGGTCTCCTTGCATTGCAAGTGCTAATTCCTCCAGCCTTCCTTCCCATCTCGGCATCTGCATATACATGAGCAGCTCCTCATTCTGGAGTGGGCTGAGCTGGGGCCTGAAAGAAAGCTCTGTTGGAGAGGGCAGGCTGGGAAGCCAGGGCCAAGCTGTCAGGAGGAGGGGACCACTTGCTCAGCTTCTCCTTTGATCTCCTTTCTTCTCTCTTGCCCATTTCTGGAGGCAACTGCTGGTAAGCAGGGGGATGCCAGCTACTGCCACAGGCACTCCTAACTGGAATTGTCTTGCTAGTGTCAGTTCCAGGCAGGGGATGTGAACTGTGTATTTTGCAGTGGCAGGAGGCTGGTCCTGGCACTGGAGTCCTGGGAGTACCGTCACTTGGCCAAGTAGTCCCCGGGACATTCCATTTCAGCACTTGGAGTCCACTCTGGAGTCCAATGAAGCTAAAAAATAAAGCAAATTGATTATTACAGCTCATGTAGCCCTGGAAAACATTATGTCCACTAAGCTGGTGTCCATAATCCCATAGGTGAATGATAGGGAACATTGACTTGATGGTTCTACGCATTCTTTTTGGGGCAAGTGATGTGGTAGACAAAACATTCTTAGAGTCTCTAGGTGTGGGTTCAAATATAATCTTGTTGATTAACACCTTAGTAATTTAGGTACTCACCTACTCTGAGCCTCAGCTTCCTTGTCTTTAAAATGAGTTTAAAGGTAACTATTAAATGGTAACTATTAACTATTTCACAGAGCTAAGATTGTGTTGAAACAGGTCAAGTACCTTGCTTACATGCATTCAATCTCCACTGTCACCATCTTCCTCCAAGCCACTCTAATCACCCACCTGTTTTAACTGCTTACTGAAAGTCTCCCCAAACTTCACTTTTGCTTCCTTACAATTCATTCTCCATACTGTGCCAGAATATCCTTTACATACATAAGCTGGATAATATCATTTACTTGTTTGAAACTCTGAATTGGCCTTGGGGGAAAAAAAAAATTTAAATCTCTAACTTGTCCTCTGTGCCTTCCAGTCTCAACTCATAACCTTCCAACCATACTTGCTTTTTCTAACTTTTAAAAATGTACAGTTCTTCTGCATCAGGAAAAAAAGATCTCCAGAGCCCCTAAACCAGATTAGGTTCTTCACCACCCACATCAATATGCTCTGAGTGTATCCTGTACTTTTGATGTGTACCTGTATGTCAGCTGACTACATATTTCTACTAATTTTTTTACCTTTTGTTATTTTGTGAATTATTTGCCCTCTTTGGGAAGCTATATCACTGCAAACAAAATCCCTGTGTGATGTGTTCTGGCATCAATCACAAGAGAGGAGAAGCACAGTGTGTTACTGGAAGTAGCAGACACCGTGAAGTTCATTGGAAAGATTGCAAGTTCTGTGTTGTACTCCAAGCCCTGCTCTACTCTGCAGGAGTGCCATCTTGGGTCTCATTTCCAGCACAGCAGTGATTGCCACGGGTTCTAAACTTAACATGCCTGCAGGAGTTCTGCCCCTTGTGACTGCACTGGCTACTGAAGAGAGAATAAATCCTTCCAAACTGTAAACTATGAACACTCACACTGAGAGAGAACTCCACACTTTTTCTTTCCTTGGCCAGGTACACATTTTTCTGACT
Source organism: Cynopterus sphinx (assembly GCA_030015415.1). Classification (NCBI taxonomy): domain Eukaryota; kingdom Metazoa; phylum Chordata; class Mammalia; order Chiroptera; family Pteropodidae; genus Cynopterus; species Cynopterus sphinx. The sequence goes on along the minus strand of CM057390.1, from coordinate 32,219,300 downwards.
TAGACAATAGGAGCAGACATGACTGTTTGCCTTTTTTTTTTTTATCCATCCTTGAGGGAATCATTAGGATATAAGATGTATGTATTTTATGAATATTTAGTGAGTAAATATTCCCCAGGAAGCTGTGTTCCACATGTTCTATATTTATCTGTTTATTATCTCCATTAACTCCCACAATGTCCTAAGAGGTAAGCATTATTATTATCATACTCATTTTACAGATTAGGAGCCTGAGGCACAGAGAGGTGAAGTAACTTGCTTAAGACCCTACAGCTAGTAAGTGGTGCAGCTGGAAACCAAATTCAGACACTCTGACTTCCAGGTATCCCTGGCTATTTAACCATACAGGCAGCACCTACCCAAGTGGAATGTACATCCTGATGAGAGTAACAGACTGCACACAAGTAGAGAGAGACAAGAAACAAAGAACACTTGTCTGGGAGAACAGCGAGTGCTGAGAAGAATATGAAGGAGGGACAGGCTTATGGAGTGACTTGTTGGGGAGGTAGCAACCGCTGGTAGAGTGGTCAAAGAAGATCTCTCTGAAGAGGTAACTTTTGGGCAACAAAATAAGCTGGCTGTGTAAATAACCAGAAGAATAATGTTCCAGGCAGAGGATGTGTCATGCTTGGGAACCGCTCTTGTGCTGGGACCTGGGGAGTGAAGAGAAACACAGCAGAAGATGAAGTTCAGAGAGGAGGTGAGGCCCTGACAAGAGGATATCGCAGGCCTGGTAGGATTTGGATTCTGTTCCATGTGACTGAATGGCGAGACCCCCAGAGGGTTTCAAGAGAAGGAAGCTAAGATCTGGTGCATATTTTAATAAGGTCATTCTGGCTGCTTTTTGGAGAGTGAAATCAGGAGGCCCAATTATCAAGTTTTCACCAGTCCAGATAAAAGATAATGTTAAAGTGGAAGTGATGCAAAATGGCTAGATTCAGACTGTTTTAGAGGTCCAATATGACAGCTTTGCCTGTGGAATTAAATGTAGGGCAGAGGGTAAGACAATCAAAATCAAGGATGATTACCAGGATTTCTGTCTGAGCCACTGGTTGGATGGTGACATCATTTATTAAATGAGGAAGATGGGAAGAGGAACAGATGTGCAAGTGTGCACACATGCCTGTGTGTTCAATGGGTCAGTCTAAAATCACAGGTTCTTTTGTGAACACGTTAAGTTTTAAAAATCTATTTGACTTCCAGGGGAGATGTTTTAGAGTGTAGGATCTATGAGTGTGGAGTTCAGAGGGCAAAGGGCGGGATGGGAGGCCATGGAGAATGGAGACATTAGCATTTCCATGGCTTTAGAGCCCAGGCCTAGGTGAGAGCACACAGAGAGAGTGCATAGACAGAGGCAAGAGCAGAGGAAGTCCTGCAATACTTGGGGCCAAGGAGAACAGGAGAAGCCAGTAAATGAACCAAGGGGAGGAGATCCGGAGAGTATGTTGTCCCAGAATGGCAAGGGAGGAAAGGGCTACCACTCACGAGAGTGAGTGGTAGGCTGAGCCAGATGCTGCTTCAAACCTCTGACTCTAGTTCCAGCAGGCCTTTGCTCCCCCTTTTCCCTGCTTTATTTTCCTCTGTGTCGCTCATCTCCTTTGCACACTTTAGGCATGCATTTATTTGTTTAGGTTAATGTCAGACTTCCCACTAGAATACAGCTTTGGAGAACAGGGGCTTCCCCCTCTTTTGTCTAGAGATGTATCCCTGGCACCCAGGTCAGAGCCTGGTACTTTATAGGTGCTTAACAAAATACTCATTGAATGATTTCGTCGTATGAGCAAGGATTGAGTAAGATGGGGACCGAGAACTGGCCACTGGCTTTGACAGGATAGAAGTCATTGGTATTCATGACTAGTTATGTTTCCATGGCTGACTGAATTCTGTTCAAGGAAAAAAAGAGAGACCAGGAAGTGGAGAGGGAGAAAACGGGAACTTTCTCAGCAGTTTGGGGAGGTTTTTGTTTGGTTGATGTTGTTTGTCTCTTTGTTTTCACTGGGAGACAATCAAGAACTAGACTGCCCAGTTTGCATGCTGAAGAGAATTATCCAGTAAAAGGGGAAGCTGGTGGTAAAGAAACAAAGGGATGAATAAGAGCAGGAACAGAGCTCTGAGCAGGGAAAGCAAAAGGGATACATATGGCATCCTGAGCACAGATAAGGGGTTGATTCGAGGTAGGAGCAAGAACGGTTCACTCAGCAGAAGGAGGAAAGGTAGAATAGACACATGTGGGGGTAGATTTAGGGAGGAAACATTAAGTGTTACAGTTTCTTCTGATTGTTTCCAGCTCCTGGGAGATATAAGAAGTAATCTCTTCAACTGGGAGAAGAGAAGGAAGAGGTTAGGGGCCCAAGGAGGAAAGAGAAGGGAAAGCAAATTTATTGGGTAAATGTTCTAGAATCATTGGGCAATTTCAGGCCCACTTGATATTTAAAGTTATAAATTTAAATTTAGACTAGGTGGCATGGTTATGCATTTTTCTCTAATCCACCAAATTGTTCTGTTAGAGGTAAAGTTAACTGGAGTGGGGATTAACTTTGATGCCATCAACAAGCTCTAAACTAACCATAAAAGGACTGTTAGTGCTCCCAGAGGAGGCAGGTCTGAGCAAGAAGGCCTGAGCCATGGCCTTCGAAGGAAATTTGATTCCACTACAGGCACTACCTGGCTCACTTTGACCCATGCTCCTGTGGATCATTCAAACCCGGTCCTTCTGGCCAAGCGGCTCCCTTCAGGCTCCCTGCTTCTGATTCCACCCACTATTGACACTGGCTTGTACCTCCACACTGGGCCTGCCTCCTGCCCAACTCCACCAGCTGCCTCATGCTCTCCCTTCTTTTCTGTTCTGCACAGCTCCCCCTGCTTTTGGCAGCATGTGTCTATTTCTGACTTCAGAATGTGGATCCATTGGGCTCAGGTTCCAAGGGGTGAACATTGACGCCTCTTTTCTCCTGACAGAGGGGTTCTGTCAAATCAGGTGGAAGTGTAGCCTCCTCAGCTCAGTCCTGGTTAACCCCTAGGAGCTTGGCAGGAATGGCTTTCTCAGATCAAGTTTCTTGGCAGAGAATTGGAAGGGATTTAAAATAACAGCACCATCACACTGCACATTCCCAGCTCCAAATAAAATTTGGAGTCCATTTCACACAGCACTGGGGTTCTCTCACTCACAGATGGCATTGTCAAAATCATGTGTGCCACCTCTTTGTCTGCCTCTACCTTCACCTACTTTATAGCTTTTCCAAACTCTCTCTTGTCTGTGGACTCCATGGCCATCTGGGTATTGGTATACGTCTGTCAGCTATCAGCCTCCCTAGATATCTATTTATTGATTTGTAGATTCCCTGTCTTTGTGTGTCCTGTCAGCTTGCCCACCCCCTTCCGCTTCCTCTGCCTGCACATGTGCATGCACCCACTCCAGCCTGACTACAGCCTTCTCTCTTCTCTTGGCAGTTGGCACTCACATCTCAGAATCAACATATACACATGAAAATTAACCCAATCTGTCTTCAGCAATATCATCCCAGCCAGGCAACAGGCAGAGGATGTTAACACAAAAGCAGGATGCAGCTGTGTACCTGCAGTGGATGCAATGTTATCTAATCTCAGAATTATTAAACTTACTTCCTGCTTCACTGTAGGGAAGTCACTTATTCTTCTGGGCCTCATTCACCACATCTAAGAAATAGGGATAAAGTGATCTTTCAGAAGTAGTTTAAGGTTCCTGTGACAAGATGTCATTGGATGTCTAGCTTAGTTTGTAGCATATGGTAAGTCTTTAAAAAAATGTTCTTGAATCTATGATGTATGTTCTAAATCTCAACAATGAACATCTATCATTTATTTAAGAATCATTCTCACTATGTTAAAGACTTTAAACATTTCATTGTGTTTAATTTTACAAAACCCAATGACCTTGATCATTGAAGTAAGGTCCCTGATACCTGGGGATTTTTTAAAAATGAAGAATTTCAGTCTCTACTGCCCAAATTTTCAAATCAGAATTAATCTTATAACAAGATCTCTAAGATGCTAAAAATAACATATCACCATTATTTATCCTCATTTTACAAAATCCAGATTACAGATTTCAGATGAACAGACTGAAATCTAAACTGGATGAATAAATTGTCCGTGGTCACATAGCATAGAGAAATCTTGGGTCCTAAGACTGGCTCCCCTGACTTCAGTGTTTACCACCATGGCCCCCACACTGTGAGACTGTAACACAAACACAAATACATACTCACTCACAGACACATTGGCAGCAGATGGATAGCCATCCAGTGCATTTAAAGCCCATGATCTGAAATGCCCAGAGATTAGACATTGAAAAGCCTGGGGCCTATTTTTCCTTCACTGGAAGAAAGTATATTAGCAGGAATTCTAGACTGGGAGTGAAGAGACTCGATTTAATTATCTGTGTGATCTCAGGCATGGTACTTTACCTATCTGGGCCTCTGGTTCTCCACTGATAAAGCGAGATGATTGGACCAGATATTATAACTATGCACCTCTGTTACTGCTCTTTTGTTTTATAGGTGATTCTTTTTTAACAATTCATATACTTGAGAAGTTTGTTTGAGAAATGTTTCTGTTTAATATCAATTACCACTTGAGCAATAGCTTTGGCATGGCAGGGAGAAAGAGAGATATGAGAGGTTGCTAGAGAATGGCTGGATTCTGAAATCCAAACCTGGCTTTCCATAAAAAGACTCATTCTCAAGTACAGACAAATCAGAAGGCCCTGTGTCAATTACTCCTTGTGATCATTCTGGAGATCTTTTTGTAAGATTGAGGCCTTTGCATACATCATCCTAGGACTTTCTCAAGGGGTTTATGGACAAGGACATCTGATGCCTGAGGCTTTATGTCAGTTGGTATGATCATCCAAATGAGAGAAGGACCTATAACAGCCCAAATGCTGGTGACCAAATATCTTTAATTCCTTCTGAAGGGTTGGGGCTATTTCTCCAGCAGGAGTACTAATGTGATTCTAATACCCTGGCAAATGAGATTTTTTACAACTGTCATTCTGCAATAACTGACATGGCATGTCACTGGGACAGCCCTATAAATTCTGCCAAGTTGCTCTGATGAGGAGGAGGAGAGAGGACCACAGGGAGAGAGGGCTCACCCGTGGTGCCACCTGCATGGTGGGCTGGCTGAGGGGGTGCTCTGGACCTAGTTCTCAGGATGAATTACTAACTCTGCTGGAGAGCTAAGTCTTGGAAATATGGCAGGGTTTACAAACCCAGTGTCTAAAAGAAACCAGACAGAATTTGATGGAAATGAGGCAATGGACCTATAGGAAATATATTTTACTCTTTGCCTTTCTCTTTATATTTGGTTTTCTAAGACCTCTATTTCTGAGGGCTTATAGTTAGATGACTTAAAGATATTTATTCAAAGCAGGCCACTCTATCCTTTTGGGCCCAGTGAAACAGGGCCCAAGAAATTCTTATGGAACATATCATGGAGAAAGAGCATGCAATGGGGCCTGTCCTGATTTTGGGGTTAAAATGGATGCTTTAGAGTAAAATTGTTGTTACAAAGAAGTAAATGTTTAATGTTCAGATTAATTGCCTTTAATCACAATCTCCTTGTGAAGCTAGGTCATAATATCAGTACACTGTTTATAGATAGCCTTTACATTACTGCAATAGATAGACAGATTATGTTCTTTTTTTTTCTTAAAGTCGAACAATAACTCTCAAAACCTTAAATAATTTGTTCCACCCCAATTTTAAGTTGCCGAGTTAAGAGTCAAACCCAAATTTTGTTATTTAAATGCAACCTGCCCTTCTTCCCTCCTCCTACCCTCTCGTCCCCCACACACCATGTTGCATTCTCTTGGAAAGTATTAGGCACAATCTTTTTTCTTCTTCAAGGTCAACCTGTCTCAGAAGGAAAGCTTCACTAAGGAGAGTTCCTAAATTGGGAATTTGGAGTTGTTTGTGAACTGGACATTTGCTCAAAGACACCTAATCTTGGCGCCACAGTCCACAAACACACTTTGGTACTCCAATTTGAGCTCCCCTTACTCTGCCTTGAAAGCACATCTACAAATTCTCTGTGGTTTTGCATTTCTCTTTTTCTAAGTTTTCTTGTCTGCTGCCTCTTCCCCCAGATACGGACTAATCATTTAGGACATTACATCATATTCAGAGCACACTTTTGTCAAAATCAAAATGTAAACTTTTCTAGAGGGAGGCTTCAGCAAGCATTTACTGAGTAAATCATGTTTTCATAACTAGATCCTATGGAAGATATGAAGAAACATAAAACTCAGTTCCAGTTTTCAAGGAACTTATAAATTTCCTAGGGAGACAGGATATATCCACAAGTTATAGTGAAAGCAATTTGCTATTATCTAGCTCTTTATAGTATGCAACACTTTAACAACAGTATTTAATTCCATTAATAGGTTAAGATTTTAATTCCTTCTTTAAAAATAAGGAAATGGAAGTTCAAAGAGGTAAATTGAGGCTTGCCCAAATTTATGAAGCTAGAAAACTTTTACATGAAAGCTCCATTTCAGGCCTGTTGCTTGGAGTAGCATGAGGGCTGTTGAATAAAATGATGCCAATTTACATGATAGAGAAACAAATACCATAGGCCATCAAAGGAAGAATAAAATCATTAAGCAAGAATTGGAAAATACTTCATGAAGGAGGTTGTGTTTAGGGGAGACCATGTTTTCCATTTCTCTAGAATTTCTTCTCCTTGGCTCAGTGCTAGAGTATGTCCAGCAGTACTTGTGGAGAAGAGGACTTGGGCTGGAGGCTGCAAGTCCATCACAGGGATCAAACTTCTCAAGTCGTATCAAGCAGTCTAAACGTTTCCACTTATGTGAAAAACTGTGTAATCCAGTGCTGTATAATCCAGTGCTGGAAATGAGTCTTGCCCATGCAGCCCTCCTCATCCTTCATCCCAAGCGTCGCACTCCTACCCTTCCTGTGTGGCCTGCCAGCCTCATCAGGCTTGCCACTCTTACCCTGGCTCAGTGGCCCTGCAGCTCCAGCCCCAAGAAGCAGAGCCTATTAAGGTGGCATTTTCCAGATCAAAGCAAAACCTACTCCTGGCATCACTCAGTGCCCTGTCCATGTCATTCTTCAGGTACACATGAGGAATGGATGGAAGGATCTGCTTGCCATCTGTCCTTTCCTATTTCTTAGTTATCCAAAGTATAGGGCTTGGAGCGAGACAGCCCCTGGTTCAAATCTCACTCTCTTACTAGTTATAAGATTGTGGTCAATTTACTAGCTTCTAAGTATCTAATAACTTCAGCTTCAATTTTCTTTTTACAATTTGAATAAAATTTCATACCTGCCATATCACTGTTATCATTTGGTTATTGTTGCTTTTATTTTATTATTACTAGACCTTTCTAAAGGTCCTAAGGGCCTACATAGCTGGAAGAACTAAGTAGTTCTATGAGGATGGCTGGGCAGGGTCTACACTAACTTCATGGCTGTGAGGAGAGCCTGTTTGGCAAAGGTTGCCTCCTGATCCTCTGGAAAGAACCAGAAGCCATCGCTGTGGAAGGGAGCTGGCATGTTTTGTCTTGAGAGTTAGGGTCTATCTTCAACTTAATAGTGTGGATTGGGGAAGCCAAAATTTCAGTCCTTCACATTGAAAACAATTTGAAGAGAGTAAGCTCCATGAGGCTGTTGGTGGGATCAGGGAGACGATGGCCCTGAGCTCCAGGCCATGTGAACTTCTGAGCAATGTTTTCAGGAGCTCATCATATGTTCCTTATAGACCTATAGCTCATGTAGACGCATCCAAGCATGGAGGCCAGGTGGTTGGGACCAACAGCAGAAGTTCAGGAGGGCAAGCCACACCCTCATGCCCAAGCCATGTGGGTGAGGCCAGCAGGTGAAGCTGGGACAGCAGCCAGTGGGAAGAAGATAGTGGCCCCAGCCCTGATTGAATCAAAGTGACGTGAAGGCAGCCTAGCTGCCAGTGACCCTCAGTCTTGGCCTGACTCTAGCCAAGACTCTCATGATAGTCATGCTATGACCCTATAAAATCTCAAACACCTCATCTACCTTCCTATTTAAGGATTGTTTAAATAGAGTAATGCCAACCTCTTTAGACTTCAATATAAAGTTTAAGGCCTCATATAAGGTTGGTGTCAGGCTTGTACTTACAAAATCAAAAACAACAGCAACAACAATAACAACAACAACAACAACAACAAAACAAAACCAGAAGACAGAAAAATAACAAAAACCCTAAGGTTATACATATCACATGACTGCATCCAATCTCTCTTTAGGACTGATTTTTCTTCATTTCTGATTTTAGGAAACCAGAAAGATGGGATTGCTGTCTTGGGCAATAATGAGCTGAGGCACCTGGCAACTGAGCACTCCACCTCCTCTTTCTACTTGTAAATGGGCAACATCTAGTTCCATTCTGTCCCCAAAATCCATAGCTCTTATTGCACAAACAGAGGCATTTGCTAAATCCCATTATAACTGGAAGCACTTTGCAAAGCCAATCTCTGCGTTATAGCATGACCTTCCAAAGCATGAATGAAGAAGAGCCTGCTCTACACCTGGGATGACAGGCAGGAGGCCCAGCTCTAAGTCCTAGGATCCAGTCATAGAAAACCAGAGCCACCTGCTATGCAAACAGATTCTATTGATACAGAAAGGGCAATAAAAGAGAATAGAAGGACTAGAGAAATAACCACCACTCAAGTGCAGAGACCATAGTTCCACACTGCAAACCCAGTAGTGAATGCCAGGCCTGATCATCAAATCTTTCCTTAGGATCTGAGTGGTTGAGAGGCCTGGGGACACAGTGCATTCAACCCCTGGGCTTCTTTTATTCTAACGCAACTTGGTAGGCTCACACTAAAGCATGTGCTGAATCGATTATAGAAATTATTTATTCTTCGTTCGTTTGCCTCTTGTTTGTTCACTTTCTAAGTATATCTAAAATCTCTATTCTGTTGTTGCTGTTTGGCTCCAATCCCAAGGTCTCAGTGGCTCTTGACTACTACATTGGTTCTGTGTTGCCATGGCTTGGCAGAGCCCAAGCAGGAGACTCCTCAAGACATAGCCTGGGGAGGGCCTGGACTCTGATCTCAGTTGAGTGGAGAGCTACAAGTCCAACTCTTGCAGCTATGCTTCTTGCAGACTCTGACTCTGAAGAGCCTACTGTAAACGGGCCAGGATTTGCTTTCTCCCTCTCTGCTGATGAGTTTCAGCTAGATTTCTCCAGGTTCCATCTTATAGCAGGCTCAACCTTGCTCTGAGTTTCTGAGCTACCCACAACAAAGAAAAATGGAATTAACAGAGTGAACATGATAAAGCAATCTAGGTCTAGCAGGTGCTGGCCATACCCCAGGCTGCTTTGCATTGTAATTTTTTTTTTCCTGTTCTACTTAGTCACCTACGAGACCAGGATTCACAAATGGGGTGGAAGGAGATCTAGTCACATATGTAGTTCCAAAAGGGACAGCCCTACTCTCTCCTCTCTCTGTGTGTTGGCCCTAGATTAGCTTCTAGAAAGATCCCACTTACTTATTCTTGATATATTGCCCATCTTATCATTTTATTGCTCAGCCCTGCACTTGGAATCACTGAGATTTGGAGCCTGGTTCTGAGCCCAGCATAGAAGAAGGTCCTGATATCCTGTCTTATACTTTTCAGCCCTTTTCTCCAGCTGCATCCAGTCCCTTGCCTATGCTGCAACATCCACCTCATGTTTGCATGGAATGCTTCATTGCCCCTCCTTCCCTGGACATCACAAACTGCACTGAGCTAAAACATAGGCAGGGCTCAGTCCACAGCTGAGGATGTGCACCCAAAGTGCAAGGTAAGGTGAACACTTGGCACCAGTAGCACTTCCTTTCTGGAAAAAAAACTAAACTGACCTGTCAGTGCTGTCACCAGGAAGCAACAATGTGTTGGAGTGACATTATGCTGAGCCCACAAAGAAGGAGTTACAGCCTCTGCACCCAACCTCTGGGGTTTCCATAGCAGGTAGCAGAGAGCACAGGAGACCACCAAGAAGGCCAAATCAGGAGACCAGAAATACTGAACAAACACTGAGAAAGCTCTTTGAACACAAGTCAAGGGCTAGCTCCTCTGAGAGCCTGTGACATGAGGGAAAGGTGCAGCAACTTCAAGTTTGTGGAAGACAGGATTAAGGAATGGTAACTTCCTTAAGTCCTCCTTCAATGTGAGATATGGTGATGATAGAATGAAAGAACCAATATGAAAGTGCTTTGAACTCTTTCAGGCTCAAAGGAGCTTTAAGGATCTAAGGTAGTATGATTATCTTTTTACTGTATAATATTGATTACATGGGAGTGTGGTAGGGTGTCCCTGGATGCCTGGGAAGAGTCCTTGAAAGCTAAAAATATATATAGGTATTGTTGTGTAAAGGTCTTTGAAACACTGAGATTCAGAGGGAAATTTATAAAGGTGGTGGAGGGCCATAGGTTAAGTTTTATCTTAATTTTGTGTTGGGAAGTGGCTTTCTGCCAAGTCACAGCCCAGGAGGAAGAGAATCAAATGTACCCTTCTCTTCAGAACCATCAGCTTTCTAATAGTCATCATTACTTTCTGCGATTTTCACTGTAGCTCCTGCCTCAGGCGCTCATGCTCTCAAGCCCTGGCATCAGGCTTACCCAGAAAAAGTTATTATTAATGATGATGATCATAACAATAATAATAATAATATAATAATAATAAGTCATCTAGCACCATCACTAACAATCCAGGGGAGAAACCATACGAAAATTGCCCGTAACGTAAACACTTTGATTTAATTTCCTAAATTAGGATTCTGCTACAGCTGATAAAGTAGAAAGACCACAGATTTCGAAGTCAGAGAAAATGAAGTAAGAATCTCTTCCTGATATGTACTATCCATGAATTCCTTGGCAAGTCCCTTCACTTTTCTACATCTTAGCTTCCTTATTTTAAAAGCAGATAGTATTAATATATACCTCATAATGTTGTTGTAAAGTTCAAATGGTAAAAAGCATGTAAGGCATTCACCAGAACATAATGACTCTCAAGTAATGTCTGCTATTATTAATATGGTATTATTGCCAGGGTTTGAGGAGCCTCAGAATCACTTCATTAGATAATTTTAAAATGCAGGTATGAGAGGCCTAATGATTCAGAATCTCCTTTTACACCAAATCTCTTTTTATACTGATCTTATGCCAAAAACCAGGACCTGTGGCCTTTGTGAGGATTAATTTAATTATGATGCTTGTCAAGTGCCCAGCACAGTGCCCACCACACAGTAGAATCTCAAAACCTGGTCACACTCAGATTAGGGAAAAGTCAGTGACATTAGAGACTATTACAAAGAACAAGGCTGTCTGTCCATGGTGTGTGACACTTCCTGCCTGCCTTTGAACATTTACTTATCTGATCAAAATGTGGTGCTGTGCATTCTCTGCTGCAACCAACAGAAGCCTGTAAATGTTGGGGATAATTAAAGACAAAACCACAGAGCCAGATAGAGCCACCTATTCAAAGAGCAGGTAACAGATAAGGCAGGATTTTTCCATAAGTTCGAGGTAAGAATTGTGAAGATCATTTTCTGCTGGTGCCAGGAACATTATTTTAGGAATGTGCAATTCTGGCCTTGGAAGCCAAGGCTGGTTCAAAACAATAATTCACAGTTAATGAACTTACAAAGTTATGGCTCTAGGATCAGAGCTTTCCTCTTGTTCATTTGACCAGTTTGGCTGGATCAGGTGTTTAAGCACAGAAATGAGAAACATTTCAGAGAGATTGTATATACAAGTCTTCTTGTGAATGCCCAGGCTATTTTATAGTCATTCTTATTTAATCATACTGTGCACCATAGTAAGGCTGAGCATACAAGTCTATTCTCTACCCAGATTCTAGGTGGGGAAATAGAAAGAGAAGATCCATATGGAATTTGGGTTTAGAAAGTATGAACGACTTGCTAAGATTTGTAGCTTTAGCAATGAGCTAAACAGAATGTATTTGTCTTATTGATAACCATGTGTATTTTTAAAAAATAAGTACACTAGATATAGAGAAAGCACTACTTGATTGAATAGATTTCTTTAATCAATGTTTTACTTCTAGAGTGTGTTTTTAATTTCTCAAAGTGCTTTTACATATATTATCTCATTTGATTTATACAATGTGTAGCAGGAAGCAGGTATTTTATTTCATATAACAGGTGGAAAAAAGCAAGGTTTGAGTTCCTTAGGCCATTAGTCTAGGGGAGGTAGTAGCATTGCTGGAGCTAGCACCTCAGGCATCTAAATCTCCACCTGTGCCCTTTTTACAGAATGACCCTATCTCTTTTGAAAAGTTACACCTTGCATTATGAGAAAATATGTGTTGTATTAATTTGACATTGGAGATAGAGAACTTTAAAAATGGTATAGAAGAATTTTTTGTGTGACTGCTCAGGGAGGAGGTTGTCACTTTCAGTCTCTCTCTCTTCTGTAATGTAAAAAATAATCATTTAGGCTTCTCTTAGGCTCTTTTAACAGAAGTAGATATAGAGTGACTTTAAATTGCATTTCAGGGTTGGTTGCTGGAGCAGGAAAGGTGACCATGGCAGATTAGGTGGCAATCTATCTTGATATGGTGGAGTGAGGGAAGGAGAAAGGTCATCATTTGAAGTAGCTCTGTCCTTGCTCAAGGGGGTAAGCAGGCTGATTGGGAAGTCTTTGTCAGTTTTGGCACAGACTCAGACCTTTAGGGTGGTGATCAGAAAATCTGACTTCTCATTGCCTGTGTTGTGGCCCAGGTCTAAGCTGTTGATTGGTTTCATTTTATGGATATCCCAATCACGCCCTGAAAACAATGTTTGATTGCATCTGCACCCAAGACATTTGTGAAAGATTCTGAATAATATGTAGGAGACCAGACTCTAGTTGCTTGAGTCACATGTCAAAACTAGACTCTGGGGTCTGTTTTAAAGACCCTCCGCTTTTAATGTTGGCTCTGCCCTTCCTCTGCAGTCTGAATATTAGCACTGTATCCACCCTAACTGCTGAATCATAAAAAAAAAATTATTAACAGGCAAAAACAACACAAATGCTGGCAAGGGATGGTGCAGAGATGCAGTTGAGTTCTGCTGCATTCCACTTATGTATAAAAATCCTGTGTCTTACATATGCCCTCCCTATATTCTTCTTAACCGGTTACCCAAGAGCATCAATCTTTTTATGTTTTTGCTGACTAGAGTGGAATTCAGTCTCTTTGGCATAGCTCTTCTTTGTTTCTGCTCAGGTTCAGGCAGAATGGCCTTCTAGTCCTTGACTCGATCTTTGAAGAGACTTTACAAGACCCATGTACCTGTGTTCATAGGCCTTAGGTGTAATTAACCCATTTTCCATCCAGAGTCCTCACTCATTTCATTTCTCTTACTTACCTTCCCATTATCCACCCTTCCCTCTAGCCCCAGCCTAGAGCAAGTGCTAGCTGAGGTAGCACAGCCCATCTGTAGCATTTACTATTCTAATATCTACTCCTCCATTGAATTAGCACTAGCGCAAACATCCTCATTTACATGGAATGCATAGAAGGTGACATTATGCTTATAACAATAGGTTATAATTATCATGTCTTTCATTTGTATTCAATTTTATAGCTTCATAAATTATTTCACATGCATTATTACCCCATTTACTTCTGCTTACAATACTTGGAGATAGGCAATTATTTATTCACTCACAAAATATTTATTGACGTGGTGAAGACAGGCATAGTTCTGCCCTCCTGTAGCTTATATTCTATATTAAATCAATAGTACCTTTTTCATTTTACAGCTAATCTGATGCCCAGAAAAGTGAAAAGACTCAAATCACTCTGGTAAGTAAGTATAAGAGTGAGAACTAGAACCCTAGATCTAAGAATGTTTTCTCCAGGGCTTCTTCACTTCACCTGGCTGCTTCTCTGAGGACATAGGGAGTCCTCATCGCACACAGAGGCTGTGTTTCAGAAGTTGAGTACTTGGAATTCAGGACACATTCTCCCATAGAAATTATTTTATAAATGGTTACTATGTTACAAGGCCATTCAACAAAAGCTCAGTTAACTCATTTAACCCATGATGTAGCTGAAGCATGCTATTAATAGAACAATTCCTTCCACTGCTACACCAGTGGGGAGATATTTCATGGGGATCATTTCAAACTGATGTCCTGTGAATAAAATCAACTTTTGGCCTTTAGATTTTCTTAGTTTTTCAATGCAGGCAGGGCACCACCCTGGTGTAACAGGTCCCCTTTACCACATTTGTTTATTTTTTCTTATATTTCCTCCTTTCTCTGTTTAGTATTTTTGCAAGGGTCTGATGTGGGTAAACACCAAGCTTAGTTTGTGTAGATTACATGCTATTAAATGAGTAAATGATCATCTGGCTTAAGGACAAATATATGGCTGTTTCCATAGATACCTGGTCATAATAACTAATTAGACCAACATGTTTTCCAAAGCCTATTTTTAAGGGTATTTCAGATGTAACATACTCCAAATGTCTTATATTACAGGTATATATAGTTTTTATTTCTCTTTAGTACCATAAATAAATAACCTCTGCTGCCTTTACTGAATAGAAATTAGGAATTTTCCCATTTAATGTGTTAAAGTAGTGTTAGGTAAATATTATACCTCACCTACATTTTGAACAGTAATCAGATGAGCTCCTTCCAAGTTTGCTTCATGGGGAAAAGTTCAAAATCAAGACTCAAGGGCTTTTAATTTAATTAATCTCTCCTTTCCTTCCCCTGCTTCCTTCTCTCATTTGAGGTTCCATTGGGACCTGAAACCTGCTTGGTCAAGAGGAATGAAGTTATTTACGACCAAATCAACTCTTCTTTGCCTCTGAAGTTCATAGAGGCAGCATCATTTGTTTCGTTTCTGGATTAATACCTAGGATGTGGTAGATAGCCTTAAACCTCTATCTCTATCCATACTTGCATCATAAAATCACTTGATAACAAAACATTAAATTTCTGAGTTATCACATAATTCCTCTAGTTCTGATAAAGTAGATGCTGCCAATAATAATAAAATAACAACAACAACAACAACAACAATAGCAACAACAACAAAGACAATGATGTTTATTGAGCAATAATTATGTTTATTGAATATCCAGTGTGTAGAGGCACTGTTCTGGGTACTTAATATTGTTCTGAGTCCGCTTTACAATTGCATTTTACCACAATTTTAAATAAACAAACTCAGCTTGACACATTTAGTGATTTTCATAAGACCATAAAGCTTAACAGTGGTAGAGATGGAATTTGAAACAGGACCCTGTTGACTTCCTGAAGTTCAAAGGGCTCTGGGAAGCAACAAATGTCTCTTTGTTTATTATTTGTCCATCATCTTAGGTGGTGTCCATAATAGCAGTTTGATTTATAAATATCCTTAGTTCTTGACTCCTTAGAAGCTCAGGCAGCAAGAAGAGCTTTTAAAAATCCTTCCAAATATAATTGAGCTGTGACAATTACCTTTGATTTTATCCTTCGTGTTTTATGACAGCTGCCAGTCATTATTGCCTTGCCATGATTTTTACTTTGTCCTGATGACTTAAGGAGGTAAAAGCTTTGTATGTCTATTTTAAAGAGAAAAATTTTCTGAAAACTACCAATCAGCACCCCTCTACCCAAATACATATGAAAAGGAATCTGAGTATATGAGTTGAAACACACTTAATTCTTTTCCAAATGTTACTAAGACTTCCACCTACCTCATTACCTCCTATTTTCCCTTTGTAATCTTTGAAGACCATTGTGCCTGGAGTTTTCATTGACTCATGTTTCTCTCAATCCATGTTTTTCATCAATCCATATTCCTTTCATCAATTCGTGTTTAGGTCATGGGGAGTGGCTCTGGGTTTCTGGATAAAAGAAATGAATAATTTTATAACTGGTAATCAAGCTCAGGGGTGTATACTGATTAACTTCAAGAGTCATCCAGGACTCTCTCTCTTTCCAAGTTTGGTATTTCTAGGCTGATTTTTGAGTGAGTCTTATTCTTCTTAAGACCATTGATAACTGAAATTATTGGGAAAAGAATAATTTAGAACCAAAATCAACCTATGTACAATGTCAGCTGACTCATAAATTAGGTGACCAAATGCATTGCTGATCACACTTGCATGAAAACAGATAAATGCACCCTTGTTTATATGTGCGGTGTTTCACTTTTAGCTTATGTATGTGTAGAAATACAACAAAGTGTTCTGCTGAAATCTTTACTGATATTCATTTTATAACAACTACTGTGCAATTCACAGATGAATAGATGTGTTATCAAGGTTATGTATTTCTATAAAACAGAGACATCTAACTTAGAAAATCTTTGTCCAGGAAAACATACCTATTTGAGCTAAATCAAAACAAAATTAAAGAGTGATTTAATAAGACCTCTGTGGAAAGGTTGAAGAAACTGGGATGATTTAACCTGGGATAAAAAAAAGCTGTACAGAGATTCCAGAAAAATTTTGTATCCAAAATATTCTCTCGTCAGTGCTTTTCTCTGTTTCTGTAGAGCATAGGGGAGGAGCAATGATCTTAAACTGTATTATTAAGGACGTAGGTCATTCAATGGTTCTAAAGTCCCAGCTACATGTTAAAATCATAGCGACCATTTAAAACATACTGATGCCTGTCTATGGCCATGCTACACTGAACAAGCCTGATCCCGTCTGATCTCAGAAACTAAGCAGGGTCAAGCCTGGTTAGTACTTGGATGGGAGACTACCTAGAAATACCAGGTGCTGTAGGCATAAAAAACAAACAAACAAACAAACAAACAAACAAACAAACAAACAAATAAATGATTGTGAGCTGACAAGATCCTTGCAGTCTGTGAGGTCAACCAATGGTTGCCTCACCCCCTGCTAAAAAAAAAAGGGGGGGGAAACCTACTGATGCTTTGATTAATGAATATCAAGAGGTGAGACCCAGGCATCAGTATTTTTTAAAAGCACTGATTGTGATTCTCATATGTAGCTTGAGTTGAGAACTATTGGTTTGACTAATGGGAAGAATTTCCTGAAAACATGAGTTCCATAAATTGGCCATAAAAGCATCTATAGATGTCTTTAAAATCTAGATAAGTCATATTTGATCTGGGCTGATTATGCTTATGCAGTTGACTTAATATCCCCATCTCGTGTTTGATCAGTTTTTTCCTGATACTGAGTAATCTAGGATCCTCTATTCACAGAGAGTATCTTAGTATAGGTTCTCAGTCAATATTTGTTGAATGAATAAATGAATGAATGCTAAAAGAACTCAAAGGAGGGCAGCTGAAAGTTTGTAATGCTGGTCTGTAGAGGTGGATTCTAGAAATGGCTTCCCCAAAGCAAGTGATGCTTACACTAGGAAAATGCCACTAGACTTTTTTGATTCAAAAATATCTGCTAAACTTCACCTTCTTTATCAATGAGTGGTAGAGATAGAAGTCAGAAACTATAGGTCAACAAGAAAGATAGAAGTGGATATAATATATGTTGATCACTCATTTGTCAAGTTTGGAAATGAAGAGACAGTAAGGTATACCTGGAAATTTCTCTGTGTAAGTTTGGAGACAGAGAGGATGATAGTGAGGGTGGGAAATCTTAAGATGCTGAGCCAGCTAGCATAAGTAAGGGAAGAGGAGAGAGAAAGAATTGAGGACACAGGTAGAAGACTCACAGTAGTCCAGATGCACCACTAGTCTACTTAGTTACAAACTGCCCCAAAACTTCCCTGATTTGTGGACCAGGGATTTGGTTATAACTCAGCTAGGTTATCCTCCTGTTCCATGATATATCAACTAGGATCGGTTAGTGATGTTTCGCCCGTGATTGCTTTAGTCTATAGGGTCTGACACAGCTAGACTCACGTGTTTTGTTGCACTGGAAGGCCATACTCACATGGACTCTTTGTCCTCTCCATGTAGACTTAGGCCTTAACTAGCTGGTTTCTCTAAGATGTTTGCTGGGCTTTCATGTGGTAGTGAAGGGCTCAAGGGACTAAGATGGGAGCTGCCAAGCCTCTCAAGCTAGGCCTGCACTGGCATGGTTTGGCTTTTGTATTCTGTTTGCCTGGCAAGTCACTGAGGCTGGACCAGATTCAGAGAGAGTGAGGCTGGATTCCACTTCTCAATGGCAGAGCTATCAAGTCATTTGTGGCCAATTTTAATTTGCCATAGTTACTCTCTAGAAGGAACATATGGACACAGAAAGAACAATTTTGAGGTAGGAAATAGTGAAAATTTAGTAGTACATACATTGAATGTACATGTCAGTAAATGAATGTACTTGTCAGTAAAACAGGGATCGAAGCAAAGGAGTGTAGATGGGGCTTTGGTCTAAGACTAACCTGGTTTCTATCCCTAGCCATTTAGTAACCGAATAGTCTTGAACTGTTTCCTCATTTATATTAAGTGTAATTAATAGTAGGATCTACTTGAACCTGAAACTGGTTTCTTCAGGAAGCAGAATCAGAGACAAAATTTAACAAATAGTTGTTCATTGGGAAATGCCTGGAAATCAACATCTGTGGAAAGATGGGGCCAGAAGCAGGATTGGACAATGGGGCAACTCACACTGTAATGCAGACCAATATTCACCTCAGTAGACGCAACTGAGTAGAGCTATGGAGTGAGAATGGCCCTTCGGAGCCATTCAAGTAGGCTGAGGTGGCCTGGTCTCTACTTACTTAGTCATTGGATGCAACCACCTGGGGAAGGGATAAGATGGCCCTCTCCAGTGAATCATCTCACTGAAGAATCTAAAAAGCTGAGCACATCTACTGATAGAACTCCCGGCAGCTGGAGCCACAATGCCTCGTTGGTAGGGCATTGAGTAGTGCACCACTGTATCCATTAGGGGTGTAAATAATCTTTGTACACATCAGTATAGCTCTTGTGCATGGTGAGCACTGTTTGAATGTCAGCTATTGTTTGCCAGTAGTGATTGTGATAAAGGGTTTGTAGGCTAGAACAGTGAGGCAGTTTGCTGAGTGAGGATATGTAGAAGAACCAGAAGACAACTAATGAGAATATTCAAAGGCTTGCATCAGAATCCAGGTGGGAAAAAGTCAAAGGTAGCTAGAAAAAGCCTAGATAATGAACTGGGCACATTTGGAAAATTGCTAATGTGTTCCCAGACTGATGTCAATAAGGTAGCACTATCTTGACTGTGTGAATGAATGTAAAGGTCATAAGACCATACTTCTCCTTCCCATGATCACTCAGCATCATTGGGGCTTGAGGTAATAGGAAGATAATGGGCCCTGGGTTCAGATCCCAGCTCTACTAGCACCAGATGTGTGAACTTTTGCAAGTTTATTTATCTCCCTGATCCTCAGCATCCTGGTTTTAAAATGGAGATCACATGGCAAATTTACAGGGTTCTTAGTGGAAATGTATATACAAATTGCCTGGAATAAAGGCCTGGGATCAACAAATGAAAATTTTTGTGGTAGAAAAGGCCACTGTGAATTGTTTCTTTCTCCAGGCAGAAATCACCTGCAGTGAATTCCAGAGCATTAGATTCCACTTAAACACCAGCTAAGCATCCCTGTGTCAGGCTTCATATTGTGCATTTTCTTACTTGAGCTCTTGCTTCAGCCTCACAATGGTACTGTGGGGCAGCATCATTGTCCCCTTTCACAGATAAGGTGGCTGAGGCTCAGAGAAGTTGAGGGGTTACATAGTGCATTAGATGGTTCTGAACCCAAGTCTTTTAACTCAAAGTCTATTTTTTTCCACTGTGTCACAATTACCTGCCCTAAGTTGAAGCACAGATATCTTCCTCTGACCTCGAGCATCCGACAGGGGTCCCAGGTCTAAGGCAGCTCTCCTACGACAGGTTTCGATTTTTGGAATGGCTAATCACTTCGAGCTGGATCTGGAGTGTGCATCTCTGCCATCAGCTTGGACTGGCAGCTTTTTTCATAATGATTAAAGGAGGTAAAAGAGGTGGAAAAGGACTAAAGAAATCATCTTTGTACATTTTAATCTGAGCCCTTTTTGAGCAGTGTGATAAGGCAGGTTGTGGAAATGTCAGTTTCTCCTTATCTCTAATTGACTTAAGTAGAGGCAGCTCTAATCCTTGTGTGCACAGGAGCCTGGAATGGAGAGATGAGGCCAATTGATTTCCTACTTTTTAATTAACAGAGGAGCTGCTTAAAAACAATAGTATATTGGGGGCAGTTTAGGGGCAGGAGGGAATGAGAGGGAGGGTCGCCTCCACAGCAATGACATTTAGAGCAACATCTACAAGTGTCAGCATTTGATTTGAATCAAGGCTGGAGCAGGGATGAATGGTGTGTCTCATACATAGGTGTGGTCACAGAAGGCTGCTGCCAATGTGACAAAGGAGCTTGTAATTTTCTCCAGGCACTAGAGGGGAGACCTTTTAATTTACTGGGCATATGTGTGTGTGTGTGAGGGGGGGGAGGTAATTCATGGTGTGTATTTATGCAAATTGGTCCTCACTCTGCCCTCCACATTGGCACTTGTCCAGGGCAATTAATGAAGTTGGTGGTTTCTGTCCTATCTAGTCCCAAGCAGTGAAAACTCAGTCTGGCTCAATGTGAGAAGTCTCATTCACATTATTGAACAGGATCTAGAGTAACTTTGCTCACATTATGGCTGATGTGCCTACATGCCACCCTCACCACCACTTCCAATACCTGGAGCTTACTACCTATTCTCATCTCATGTTCCCGGTTTAAATGGATTTGCTTTTGTCCTCATTCTGGAAAAGTCTCCTTATTCTGAGCTCCAGACTAGTTGACAGCTGTCCTTATTTTCTGCACAATAACTTCTATTTTCTCACTCCTGAGAGGTGGATTTTATATTCTGTATTCTCCTCCCTTTTTCCATCACTAGTCTTACATAAGCTTGATCAAAGCTATGCTATCTTCTGCATTAAATAAGCATCATTTCCACCTAGATATCTCCATTTCTGTGCCCATTCTAGTCTACAAATTAGTTCCCTGGCATACTGTTACTTGTCTGAGAAAAAACCAGAATTTGCTTTATTTTTTGGACATTGATGTTTTTACTGTGCTCTGTCCAGTTGTGGGTTGGAAAAGAGGAAGAAGCCTCATTTAGAGTTGGCTTCCCAAGGCCTATCTCAGCAAGAACCAATTCTATTATTTCTTCCTTAGCTATTTTCAAGATCCCAGCACTCCAGAGTTCTTCAGGGACAAATGACCATGGGTCATGATACTTATAACACTGTTGAAGTGTGCACTAGAGGACAATGGCTTTTAATTAGTGCTCTTAATTTAATAATAGATTAAAGATAGAGGAAGGAACTAGATAGTTTCTGATTGTATTCCTTTTCAGGATTTAAAGATCAGACTGTTCTGTAGATTTGGAAAGCAATAAATAAAATTGCAGTTGATAACATTCTGTCATTCCATCATATAAACTTTCACTTTTCTGTTTTTACTCTTGTTCTCATTTTGTTTATTTCCATTTTACCTTTTATTTTTTCAGGAGGACACATTAATCTAGGAATATGTCTGTCTTCTCCATTAGAATTGATGTAAGTTTCTTAAGGATGGAGACCATGTTTTAGCCATTGAGGTAGCTCCATAATAATAATAAAAGCTGGCATTTATGAAGTACATTTTTTGTCTGAAATTATGCTATGCCCTTTACATGCTAACTTCAGTTAATGCTTACATTCATTATATGAAGAAGCACTGTTATTATCCACATTTTATAATTAAGGAAAAGGAAGTTGAGAGATGTTAAGAAATGTGTGCAGGTTCACATAGTCAGTTAAGTGTCAGAGATACTTAATCAGTATGCAAAATAGTCAGTCTGCATCTATCTCCTTGCCTGACACATAATAGATTCTCATTTAGTATCAGTTGAATGAATGATGAGTTAAGTTATGAACACTGTTTCCAGTCCTGCTACTAAATGCAACATTTTTTCTAAATTACTGAGCTTTATTCTCTTTATTCATCACCTTCCACTGGTCCCAGGACATTGCACTTGTTTGGTAAATATTTAAAAAATGAATGGAGGAATGAATGGTTTATCCAGAAGTCTTTTCTAGTTCCAGCAGTATGGCTGCAGGTTACTTTGATCTATCTGTTCTCTGACCTTCCATACCCACTTCATATTTAGACATTTGATTATATTCTATCTTTTGTTGGTTCTAATTGTTCAGTGTGTGTGCTTGGTATTCCCCAATAAATTGTTATATTTCCCTTGTGTTCTCCACAGTTCCTAGCCCAGTGCTCAGAACACAATGAAGGCTCAGTAAATACAGACTGAAATAGAATTGAGTGTTGCTTCACCACTCTTCAAGCCAGAAGGAAACTGAAATATCAGTAACCTCCTGGGCTATTGTTTTAGTCTTCAGAGAAACTGCCATGTAGTTTCTGCTAAACAGATGTTTGACATGTCAGGAAGCAGCATCCAGGCTGCTGGCTTAAGGCACAGTTTAACATACTGCCATAGTATACTTACCGACTGCCCCCAAGTGCTGATCTCTAGAGGGAAATGGTATTATGCAGATTTTAGAAAATCCGAATGCAGTGGCCTGAGAGGGAGACACCAAGGTAACTGATAAAATTTCTCTAATTAAACAGTACCCTGATATTACACACACACACACACACACACACACACACACACTTCAACTCTTTCTGATCCTTAAATAGGATGGGAAAATGCATGTAGGTTTTTATTGCCCTAGGAAATCAAAAAAAAGCATGGCAGTCAGTGTCAAGGGTAGCCAAAGTAATTATGACTTCCTTCAGCATCTGAGACTTCACGAAGTAAGAGCACTAAGTTGACATCAAGGATGATTGATACATATGTTGGCTTCATGGTGTGGACATTCATGCAAAGATCATAGCTTCTCTAAGAAGTAATTTAAAAAAAAAGTCAAAAAAAATGGGAAAATCTGGGCCTAGCGTGACTGCCCACCTACCCTTATTTCTTCTCTCTGCACCCAACCAGCTTGACATTCTTTACAAAAAGGCACAAAATTCCTATTTTGTAAATCCACAAATAATTTCTCCTTGGTGTGAATGAATTATTTTATTTTAGCCCACCTCTTCAGCCATTCCCTTATCTATCCTCCCAGGACTCTACCTCCCACCCTCGATATCTAACACACACATATGAAGTTCATTTGAGAATTGTGCAGTTGCCTTCAAGAAAAGAGCAGACTTAAGTATTTGTCCTTGTGCAACCATCTCACACCATGGGACCCATCTAAAAAAGCAAGGTAACTTGGTACTGCCTCTGGACTTTGAAACCCCTTTATACATCAGACAACAATTTGTTATGCAGTGATATATTCATCAGATGCTCTTTTAGGGCAGGGACCATGTTCCATTGACCTGGTCCTCTCTGGTGCCTAGCATACGTCTGGCACACAGTAGGCATTCAATAGATTTTTGCTGAATGCACAAGTGAAAGAAATTCTAGATGGGTTTGAAATTTACCTAGATTACTGTGATGAATGCTTTGTACCCTTTCTAATCTATTTTTTCTTACAAGAAGGTTGACTGTATGACAATCCAAGGGCAAAAAGAAAAGAGAAATACATTTACCATGGAAGTCATCCAGTAAAGTTTAGTGCTTCCCCCTGCCCCCACCCCCCAAAAAAAACATATAACTCACCAGTTATTTAATTGGGGAACTTGAAACCTCACAAAAGAGAAAGGAAGGTGGGAAAATAGAAGGGAAAAAAAAGCACTTTCTCCACTGTGGAGAGACTGGGACATGAACAAAAGCCCAATGGTTCACACAAGAATAGAAGCTTAAAGGACTACACTACATGCCAAAGCATCAGAGGTCCTGCCAACCTCAGCTTACGTGGGACATTTGCCCTTTGATGCAGCCAATGAAAGGGATTTAAACAGGCAAATGGTGACCTTAGAACAGCTGCACTGGAAGGCCATTTTGGAGAGAAGACATCACTTATCCTCATCCTTAGCCTAACTCTCTTCCTCCTAACTGCTAAAGGAAGCCAAAAAAAAAAAAAAAAAGAGTTAATTATTGGACTAGAAAAAAAGAAAAAAACAAGATTGTGTTGCTAATAGAATAATTTATGTAGAAAAAATATGGAGGTAATTAAGAAATAATCTGAACTGGGGTTGGGGAAAAGGGAGAAATGTAGTGAGAGGCAGAGATAATCAATGAGCAAAGTTACAATGGGAGTCCCCTGCAACAGATCATACAGCATGCCTTGGGCAACTACCATGAAAAATGGGCTTCCAACCGTCATCTCACTGTATCCTCATCATCAACATTTCATGTGGACCTACTATCCTCATAGCCTAGATGAAGACACTAGATTTCAGCCAGGTTAAATAACAAGACCCAGACTCCACAGTCAGATCGAAGTCCAAGTGTTGGATGCTATAGCAGTGCTCTTTATGAGAGAAGCAGAACTTATGGAGGAAGGGAAACACTTTCCTTTATTTTTCTTGATGTTTCTCTTTTATTGGTACAATCCTAACAGCTTTTTCTGAGCAGTTATGACTGCCTGTCCACCCCCCACACACACTGCATTGAACTAAAATGAAAAAAAAAATACTTCTAAGAGCAACCAGCATAAACAAATATTTATTGAGCTCCTGTTATGAGTTAGGAATGCTCCTATGCGCTTGGGATACAAACATGATTAAAAGTTGTCCCTGACATGGGAAAGTCCCAGCCCACCTAAAGAAATCCTTGTAAAATAAGGTAGAGTGACTTAATAAAGCATGTGTGAATGCTTTAAGAAAATGAATAGGGAAACATTAAGACCTTGGATGTCAAGGAAATTAGCTAAAGATTCTGAGATAAAATGATATTTTTCAGGGCGAGGTGGGAAACACACTCCAGACAGAAGGAACAGCATACACACAGGCCAAGAGAAAGATAGAGACCATTGCGTTTGGGGTAGAGGGAGTCATCTAGAATGTTTCATGGGAAGGAAGTCAAGATCATAGCCTTCAAGTTCTGCTGTCTTAACATAAGTTTTTGTTTGGGTGGTGGGGTTATTGTAGTAAAATATACATTGCATAAAACTTACTATCTTAATCACTTATCAATGTACAATTTATTGACATTAAGTACATTCACATTGTTGTGCAACCATCACCACTATAGGTTTCCAGAACTTTTTGATCATCCTGAACAGTAACTCTGTACCCATTAATCAATAATTCCCCCATTCTCCCTCTCCTCCAGACATTGGTAATCTATATTTAATAACTCTATGAATTTGTTAATTTGAAGTACTTCACATACGTGGTATCATACAGTATTTATCCATTTGTGACTGGCTTGTTTTGCTTATCATAATGTTTTCATGCATCAGAATGTAATTCCATTTGTGGCTGAATAATATTCTATATTATGCATATGCCACACCTTGTTTAACTTTTTATCTATTGATAATCACCTGGGTTGCTTCCACCTTTTGGCTTTTGTGAGTAGTGTTGCTATGAACACTGGTGTACAAGTATTTGTTTGAGTCCCTGTTTTCAGTTTCTTTAGGTATGTACCTGTAAATAGAATTGCTGGGTTATATGGTAGCGCTATGTTTAAATTTTTGAGGAACTGCTAAATTGTTTACCGTAGTGGCTGCATAATTTTGCATTCTCATCAGCAGTGCAAAAGTTACCATTCCTCTACACCCTCACCAACATTTTTTTCTGTTTTGTTTTCGTTTTAACTATACATAATTTTCCATCCTAATGAGTATGAAGTGGTATCTTATATATTTTTTGCTAATGATTAGTGGTATTGAGTACTTTTTTATGTGCTTATTGACCATTTATGTACAGTTGGCCCTCCATATCCACAGATTCAATCAAGTGCTGATTGAACAACAACAAAAAAATGTTGAAAAAAATGTTGTGTTGTTGCTAATGTGCTATGTACTAGGTCTATGATGGTTGAGTTTGTACTGAACATGTACAGACATTTTTTGGTTATTATTCCTTAGATAATATATTATAACATTTACATTGCATTAGGTATTTAAAGTAATCTAGAGATGATTTAAAGTATACATGAGGATGTGCATAAGTTATATACAAATCATATACCACTTTATATAAAGGACTTGAGCATCTGTGGCTTTTTATATCTATTGGGGTGCAGAGGTCTTAGTATCAATCTCCTGTGGATACCAAGGGAAAACTGTATCATCTTTGGAGAAATGTCTGTTCAAGTTCTTTGCCCATTTTTGAATTGGGCTCTGCCTTTTTATAGTTACTGAATATATAAGTTTTGAGTATTGGGAGCTATGGATTTGGGACTAAATGTAACCAATAGAGTTTTAAGCTTATTTGTTCTTTATATTTAGTAAAACACAGCTCTGCTTTGCTGAGGTGTGAGACTGGAGCATTATTTTAAAAGTCTGTTGTTGTTGTTGTTGTTTGTTGTTGTTGTTATTATTGTTGTTGTTGTTATATATATTTTACTATATTTTTTGAATAAGTAGCTCCTCCATAGTCTCCCATGGCCAAAGATAATAAAACTCAGAGAACTGTGGGAATGCCAAGCTAAATAAAAACCCAGAAAACCACCAGGAAATAGAATAAGAATGTAAATCATACATTGTGAAAAACATTGGATTAGAAACACATTACCCATGTCTTGATTCACATATTCCAAGTAAATTTTCAGTGTGATTTACATCCCTGCATTTAAGAAAATGGGAGAGGGTGCTCCAGCCTGGCCTTGGTGAATGCCTATTTCTGTGTTCATAACTCTGACCCTGGAGAACAATGGGGTAGATGTTTTGGATCATGTAAATGGGTGACTTGAGCCAGGGAGGACCAGTTTACCAGTTTAAGGGCTTCTCTGACTGGCCCTGACTGGATCCTGGATAGTCAGGTAAATCAAACTAGGTGCTTGCTCTCACAGATTTAGTCCAGGATTGGAGGTTAGATATTCAGGCTTCAAATCCTAGCTCTGTTTGTATTATTTTGGTGGACTTGGAGCTTCTTGACATTAGGTTTCTCTTCCACAAAATGGGGGAAAGAGCTGTCACTCTAAGATTGTAACAGGATTCATACAAACAAAGCATGTTCTGCACATAGTCAATTTGACATGAAACACAGTTTGAGAGATGCTAGAGAAGAAGGGGGAAAAGTGCAGAACAAGGCAAAAATGGCAACAGCAGCAAAGCATGTCTATGTAGAAAGCAAACGGCAGTTTTGTCCAACATCCAAAGCAGATGTTCTCTAATAGAAATTTTATTTGTTGCAGTTTCCTGTTGATATGAAGACCTCTCTCCCACCCTACACTCCCAGAAAGCATTCTCCTTGCACAGATTCTCCTTTCCCCTGGGCATCTGAATTACCAGGCAGCCCTGCTCCATAAACACTAATCCCTATGGTACCTCTCAGAGGGAGGTTTAGCTGCATTTGTGAATTCCCAGTGAAATCTGTCCTATTCCCAATCTAAGGGAACAGCTGGTAGTGATACTGATAGCAAGGAAAGAAGTCATCGCTTTGTTAGGTGTATCCTTAAATAAGAAGTGAACTGTTTATGACATTCCTGAGCATCTGAAATTGCTGTCACCAAGCCCACATCACTGTCTGGATGTCAGGCAGCATGGACAGGCTCTCTCTGGTTTGAAACACGGGAAAAGTAGAACTTCTGATGCTCACAGGAAATTGTCATGAATAGCAACATCGGACCAGAGCCGGGGGTCTAGGGACAGCAGTGAAACACACATACACACTCACACGCACACACACACACACACACACACACACACACACACACTCACACACTCACATACACACACACACATGCATGAATACACATAGAATCAAATTTTTATTATTAGCTCATGACCTTAGGCAAGTAGTAAAGCATCTCTGAATCTTGGTTCCCTCCTTTGTGAAATGGGGCTAATCTCACCAAAAATCTCCTGTTGGAATTAAACAGAACAGCATATGAGAAGATATCTTGCATATCATAGGTGCTCGGTGAATCTTAGATTTTTAGTTTCTAACCCAACATAAAAGGAAATCACATTTTTATTTCTTTGTCTAAATGTTAAAAACAAAACAAAACAAAACACCCTATTGTGATATTTTTGGTAGAGGGCAGGAGTAGAAGGGAGAAAAGATAATTTCTCAGTGATTATTCTGGAATCTTTCTTGGGTGCAGAGCTATTGCTGAAAAGTCAAGTGCAGAAATGGTTGTAGTGTGGCCTTGGCAGGAAAAGGGGTGTGTTCGGCCTAAGTTAGGTTTCCCAAGTGTTTGGTGCACAAAGCCCTTCAGACTGGGCTGAGCCCTTGATGACCGGTACAAATGCAGGCCACCCTGAGCTGCACAACCACGCGGCACAAATCCCTGTATTTTCAGTGAAATGAACTGTTCCAGTGGCACCAAAGAGAGAGGGGAGAAAAGACCTTTCCTTGCAAGCAGGTTTGTTCTGCAACCACCAGTGAATGCTTTTAAAATTCACATCGGATTAGCCTCTCAGGGTTCTTGATGCTGCTCACAGAGGGAAGGTAGATGAAGCTCATTTTTCTGTGTGCCCCTGTGGCCAAGCATGGTCCAGGGGACAGCTATAAGCTCTGGAGCATTACTGGCACTAGGAAGAAGGAAGACTTAATTAATCAGTGCATTGATTGTGTACCTACTGTGAGCCAGGCATTGTGCAAGGCACAGTGGGGAATAGAAAACAAGGCACAGTCTTGCCTTCTGGTATCTTAAATTCTAGCCAAAGGTGAAAATGCATCAGTGTGTGAAAAATTAAATATTAATATAAAAAATTAATAACAACTTAATTCAATAATATAGAAGATGTCACGCAATACTTCAGACTATGATTAATTGCCAATGCAAGTCTCAGACATTAAGTGCTATGGGAAGAAATCAATCAGTGTGTATTTATTGACCGCCTCCTACAGGCCTACGACCATGAAAAAAAACAAGACATTCTCAGGATTCCTGTCCTCACCTCTTCATCTAATGCTATTTTGATGTTTTTAACAGCCCATTAAGTGCTAGGCAAATGGCATAAAGGCCCTTATCAGAATCCCTATTCCCTCTCATTTCAGGTGTTCATGCTTAAGTCCCCAGATAGAAGGAGGCAAGAAGTGCAATTGCCTGGCAAGAGGTTAAGATCCCCTTCCTCTGGTGTCTATCTTCCTCAGAGCAGTTCTCACATAGCCTTATAACTGCTTATATATTTCTCTCCCTCATAAGATCACAAGCATTCAAAGATAGGGTCTTGTCTTATTTGCTTTGATAGCTTCCTCTTGGCCACTGTTCATATGACTGATACACAGAAGTCACTCCCAAAACATGTTTGAATAAATGTTTATAGATTGCTACCGACTTAATGAATTACTATTGCTTAACATCTCTCATATCCATAGCAGAATTCTTATGAGTGGACAGTGCTTTACTGGAAAGAGTGACTTTTTTTGTAAAAAAAAAGTTAATACTATATTGAAGGTACAGGTTGGCAGCACTCACCTTATTTACTCATTTCCTTGATAGAGAACTTGAGAGTGGGGTCTTGGTCAATTATATTTTCCTTGAGATAGTCCTAGGGCAGATAGGTCATTTGCATCCCACCAACTGAAGGAGTATGCCAGCTTCCCTTCAGCTTGAGGCAGAAGAGACTGGTAGTATCCAAGACTGTAAGATGCAGCATAGCCTGGTACCACTAATGTCTCCCAAGCTGACTGTGTAAATGTTGTTCAATGCTGATAGCAAAACAGAAGGGCAGCTGCAGAGTGGAAGGTCAATCAATGGCACAGGGGTGGATAGGATTGGTACTGGCAGTTGCTGAAAAACACTAAATATTTTCAGCATTATTCTGGTTATCAGAAAGGACATACATATAGAATATGAAGTTCAGAATGTAGTAAGCACTTAATAAGTGTTTACTAAGGAAACAGATTAATGAATTAAGCTTTAAATGTTTTCTCTATTTGTATATGCAAGTCATCAAAATTACAGAAAAGATAAAATTCTACAGTGATTACCCACTAACCCATCACTAGATTTTATAATTAGCATTTTACTCAGATTTTCTTTTCAGAAATTCACCTATTTATCGACTATCTATCTGTCTATCTATCTATCTGACATTTCTGATTTTAAAAAGAATATATTCCACTTATAGAAACAAGGCATATACATGTGAAACAGTTACTGAGTGTTTTATAAGACAGTGCTAAATAGTGACATATAGGCACCATCTGGTTGGAGCTGAGAAAGTAATCTTCCATGAGGAATAAAATAGTCAGAGACTATTTCATGGAGGGAAGCAGGACTTTAACTGGGCCAGAAGGATGTATAATATTTGGACAGGTGGAAGGAGAGAGCCTGGTCTTTATGGGGTGGGATCTCAAGGAAAAGGTGAGGAGCATCATTCTGACCATTACTATACCATCCCTTCCCTCTTGCTCCGCGGATGCTGTTCTGGTACCATCTTCATCCTGATCATCATTAGTACTGAGGACAAAAGTTGCTTATGAACACCTCATGGCCTCAGACCCTCAGGAAGCTGTTAACTGGAGTTAAAGACATTGGATCAGAGGGATGAGCCTTTTTCACCCAGAATGAAGTTAAAGGAAAAAATGAAGTTGGATACATATGAGGGATTGGAATTTGAGGAAGGGGTTAAGATGTAGGTGGGGATTTTGAGGTCCATCCTGAAAGTAACAGTGAAGACTAGAGAGCTTTGCTACCTGCCTCCTAAGTAGACAAAGTAACACACACCTGACCAGCACCTTGGCCCCAGAAGAGCTACCACCTCAGGTGGAGCAAATGGAGCAAGTCTAATATAGGGTGGAGGTAGTTTAAGAGGGAACAGAAACTGACAGAGCCACTAAATACCAGCCTTCCACTTGGTGTCCTCTTGGGAAGAGGCTGCTGAAGATCAGCTTTAAAAGGCTCTTATTACTTAACTCTTTTCTGAGACATTTTCTGGTAATGGATGTCAGATAGGATCTAGGCTTGTGTTTAAATGGCAGACGGAGGAGGTGCAGAGCAATTTCAGACTGAATTTCAGACTGAATATGTCTGAAAAATTGTGAAAATTAGTTACCTGTTCTTCATCAGGACAGGGTTTGGCTGACTGCAGTTGGAACACCCCACCTGGCCTTTGCTTTTTTGCTTTTCCTCCCCTCTTTCTCAGAACCACCCTCCCCTTTCAACTGCATTGTTTCTCTCCCTTTGAATCAGTTTACTAAGCATGGATTCAGTCCATATGGGGCTCCCTGGTGAAACACCTTCGCTGGGCAGTGGTTGCCCTGTGCTGTGCTGGCTGGAGTAGGACCAGGGGGTCTGGTGTTCATAGAACAAAGGATGCCGGTCCTGTGAATGGTTCAGCCATGCTCAGTAGGGAGAAATTAATGCCAGTGCAGTGGAAGGATAAGCCCATTCATTTTGTGACATAGCCTCTGTGTATATTGTCAGCAGGATGGAGAACACTCACTATTTTCTCCAGCTTTAGCATTTCCATATTTATTGCTTGTTTGCTACCACCAGGGAGAGGAAAAGGGGAGAAAAGAACAACTTCCTCCATTGGAAATTTTAAACATGAACATGTGAGCTTTCCCCTCCCTCCCCAATCCCCTGCAGTTCCCTCAATGCATAAAGCCCTAGAATGTTAGAACTAGAAGCAAGTGAGAAACCTAAACAACAGGCCTCATTTTACAATCAAGGAATCCATGGGCAGGGAATAAAGATACTTGCCACATTCCTAGTTAGACATGGCTTCCTTGGGTATAAAAATAGGTCATCTCTACTTAGATATTCCTGTAACACCCTCTCTTGCAGACCGATTGAACTCTTCAAGACTTGAAGGTATGAACTCAGAATATCTCTATAGCAAAATTTAAAGGAGCAAGTCTTCACATGACAGTACCAGCGGAGAGCTGAAGCTGCATGGGTCTCCGAGATTGCTTAAAGCTGTGAGAGGGATACATTAGCCTCTGTGCTCAGGGCCTCTGGGTTTGTATGTTCTAAGTTCTTTAGTTAGGTGTGAAATTCTAATAGGATCTTGCTCCTTTAAGAATTTTAACCATGATAATGAAATTTGTGATCTCACAATCACATAAATCACTGCCAGCCCCCTTAAGTCAATTCATATTTCTGTAGTTCGTTAGTGGCTCGGGAGGAAATTGCATTTATTATAATTGCCTCTAATTGCACCAGATTAGTGATTACAATTATTGATGGCAGCTGATTATTCATTAGGCATCAAATCAATTCCCATGCTTCATCATCACTACAAACAGTAACTCTGATGAGGAGAGGTCTAAAGGAGGCCACGTCCACCCTCTTCCCTGCGTGGCAGGCAACCTCTCAGTGGTGTCTCTAAATAAGCACCTGAAAACAATTTAGGCCTTAAAGTGACAGAGAAGCATTCCTCTCCTTCCCCCACCCAAGGCCTAATGACATCCCCAGCATTGACTAATGAAATTGTGGCATCAGTTAAACATCACCAAAGGCTATCTGGAGGCCCCAGAATGCTCTAGAATTAATTGCTCTTCCAGGATGTCTTTCTTGATTGCATGCTAAAAACTTCAGAGTTCCCTAGCCCAACTCTTCCGGAATATATGCAACTTAGAATGTGGAAAGAAAATAGATATAGAGCCATACAGACCAGACTTTAAATTCTGACTAAATCCTTGTGAGGTATATAAACTGGGCAAGATACCCAATACCTACTCTGAGCTGTAGAAGCAACTGTAGATTATAAGTGAATAAGTGTGAGATTTTCTTCTGCTTCTTGTGTTTACTATTGGACTCCTAGACTGGTGTTGGCAGAGAGTAAGTGCCCAATAGACATCTAAAAAGGGAGTTCACAAGAAACACAATGCCTACCTGAAAGAGTTGTGGTGAGGGCTGAATTAGATAACACATTTAAAAATCTTGTCTTGCACCAAGTAAGGTTTTGTTACTCAATAATTGTCACAGCCTGCCTTCCTCTTCTTCCTCCATACTTTAACATCTAAATTATCTTTAAAAGTTTTATTTATTATCTCTGCGCCTTGGCTCAATATTAATTGCAAATTATTATTCCTGTATTTTCTTCTTGGTGAACACGTGTATTTGTAATAGAAGTGTGGCTTCCTGAAAACCTTTGTATGGTGGCTTTTGTTCCTTGGCTTATTCATCAATATCTATGGCATATCAGGCACTGGATCTAGAGGAGTTGAAAGATAAATAAAACATAGATATTGATCTCAAACTGCTCATAACCAAATGGGAAACACTGTCCATTCTGTTTCCACATTTTATTTGCATTTAAGAAATATAAGGTCTAATAAGCCCTTAGAGAAAGGAGAAACACAACTCAGCTTAGAGAGTAAGAAGGTCCTTACAGAGGTGGCATTTGAGATGGGCTTAAAACAGGGTAGTTTTCAAATGCCTAATGGATTTCCAAGGGAGCAATAACACCTGAAAAGGACAGGGAGGCAAAAGTGAGTACCTCTTTAGAGCTCACTATGCACTGCCATATGTTGATACAAGACCACTGTGCCACTGATAAGCACTTTTTGCCAGATATCCCCATTGGCAAAAACCTCCATGACCAAGGGGTCTTTCTGCTTTCAGCAGCTGAGATCTCAGAAATGTGGGGGTGTCTCAAGGTTTTTCCTATGGGCTTTCTTGAGATCATTTAGTGCCTTCGATGACATTAAACCCTAATGCATCCTTTCTTCAAATTACTGGGTCACCTAGATCTCCTTACCTATTTCAGTATTCTCTCTCATCACCTCTCCTACTACTCCCTTACTTCCACTCATGATTCAATTCAAAGAGCATAAGTGATTTCAGGGAGCAAAGGTATTCAGATATGACTGTACAGACACAGAGTTCTCTGTACTCCAAAGAGAGAAAAAGAAGGCAGGGGTGAGGAGACGCACAGACCGCTTGTTTGTGTGGGAGCTCACACGAATGTTCCTGGTTGCTCAGACGTGAGCCCTGAAGTGGGTCTGACCTGTATCCAGATCACTTGGGAAGTGAACATTGATATCCAAAACAATCCAAAATACAGGGCCCAGAGCCTGGAGGACACACCCCTGGTACCTTTTCTTTTGCGGGCTTTACCTACACAGTTGTCAGTCATTCTTCATCTGTTAGAGTAGCTGAGGGGAACTAGCACTTTATCTGGGCAGAGTGAATTTTTCTCCTACCTAAGTCTCTCATGCATCCTCTTTCTGAGACAGCTGAAACTTCAACATTTTGTCTTGATACCTCCCTTTCCTATGTCCCAGATTGCTGATCCATGCAGGCAGAGACTGACCCTCTTCCCCAGATGACATGTTTCTCTACCACCTGTCTCTCAAATGTCTCATATAGTGGCAGTGTTCTCTCTGAAGCCTCATCACTCAGGGGTAGAAAATATTACTTCTCTGAGCATCACTTAAGAGAAACAGGACACTATCAATATCACATGATGGATCACAACCCCAAGCAATACTTTCTCTTTCTTGGAAACGGCACCTTCAACCGCTTTCCTGAGATCCACTGAGGGTCAGTCTTTCCTTAAGAGCAACAGGACACTCACCCACTGGCTTGTGAAGGAAGTTGCATTTTATAATTTTCTGATTTCAGAGAAAAGCTGCAGTAGGAAGAGCCAGAGGGAAGTTCTATCTGGGACCAAGAGCACAGGGGTTTGCCTGCTTTAGAAAGCTACCTAGAGCCTGCTAACAGCTTGGACATGAGATAAGGAGTGTCTCTGTTTCCTTCTGCTCTGACAGAGCTCTCCGTAATTCTGAACTTTCAGAGAAATAGAGATTTGAGCCCCCATCCTACTCCCTGTCTAGTCCTCCTCCAGCAACCAGGGCCTGTGGTCTGCATCATCCTAGTGACAGTTGGTAAATGAGTCCCAGTCTAGCTGCTTGTGCAGGATGGTTGTGCAGTAAGAGCCTTCATCCTTATGGCAGGCACATTAATGCCAAGTTTGCTCATTCTAATTAATAACAGTCAGTAAACACCAAAGAGAGCTAATGATGATTACAGGCCATAGCTCCTGTGTATTGGCAAACATGCAAGGCAGGTGGCCTCTCCTCCCTTTCCAGGAAAGAGGCCGGGTCTGTTTCATGCAGACATGCTGTCCCTCTCCAAAGTTCCTGCTCCCTCATTTAGTAGGTCTAAGATTCTTCTCACCCCAATTATTACCAAGCAAGAAGAGGACAAGATCTATGCAACCAAGTGATATTAAAAGGATATCTGGCTTCGAGAACAGAGGACTGGGCAGCAGGTCCTTGGTCCCGGGTTCCGAAAAACTTCCCCTGGTACTTGGGGTTAAATAATTTTTTCTTTTTTCCCCTTATATTTGAAATATTTCTCCAACTTTCAAAGTAATGCAATTTGCTTTGTAAAACTAAAGTACAACAGAAGTGTGTAAAGAAGAAAGAGAGAGCCTGCCCTAGTCCTACTCCAGAGGTGGTTTTGAGTCACTGGTAAGTCTGTCATATTCCCCGGTTGCTCCATCTCTACTTTCACCAGTTCCCACTGATTTTATTCTCTTGTATTCCTGGTTAACACACAGTTTCATTCAGCTACTAAACAATCTGTTTAGTAGTCTGCAAAGCTTTGACCCATCCTCCACACCTCTTTCTTCTGATTCAAGGACTCTTTCTGTGACCACATTTTTAGGTCCAAAAAGGTGAAACGAGGAACCTCTCAGGACATGGTACCCAAGGAGACCTCCTCTTGAAATGTGTTTGTTTTTGATTTCCATGGTTGTGATGATGAAACCATTGTATAAACATCCTTTCATTCAGGTCTGCCTCTGAATTCAGAGAATGTTTCCTTTCTCAGAATGGCCCCTGACTCCATGCCCCCAGAAAACCAAGAAGTTGCAAATAACAGAGCTGGTGGTTTGAAAGATCCTCTTTGGGAGGCTGTCAAGTCCATCTTGTGAGCACTCTGAGCTGTCCTGGAGCCAAACTGCAAAATAAGATGTCTGGCCACCTAAGGCAATTCTATGGCAGTGGGCAGAGGGCATTTGAAGAAGAGAGAGCAGGCCACTGAAACATCAAAATCTCATCCAAAGTTGAATCTTTTTCTAGAGGACCCCAGGCCCTTCTCAATCTATCACTTTTTCTTTGTTAAATCTATCCTTCTTCTTACAGAAATTAATTCATTTGGCTATGAAAATAATGTTTTTTTCTATCACCATTCAGACAATAGTTTCTTTTTTGATGGACTGCTCAATCTACCCCACCCAGAACTGATTTTCTAAGGGTTTAAGAATGAAGAAAATATAAAAAACTCTGAAAAGTAGCTATATAAGACTTAAAAGGATGTTAATGAACAGTTCTAAGTAAATAATAGGGTTTGAATATAATGGCTTCTCATTATCTTTCTAAATGTGTGGGACCTTATATCTCTGTTTCTTCCTTTTTATTTCTTTTTATGTATCTACTTTTCTTTGGCTATTAATCTTCCTTCTGTTTTTCTCTATCACTCTTTTTCCTCTCTCCCTTTCTCATTCTCTCTCCTCTCCTTTTGATTACACTAAAGAATTAAAGGACGTTTCTAAATTTGGTTTGATACATTCAATGCATTCATTTATTCATCCATTCATTCACTTGACCAATGTTCACAGAGCTCTTGGTTTACATCAGTCTCTTTGCTGGGTTCTCAGAACAAAGAGATGAATAGACAATCTCTGCTCTCAAGAAATACTGAATCAGCAAGGGGAGAATGACATGAAATCAAAGAAACTATTAAATACATGCAAGATATGATGGTAGTTTTAAAAAAAAGGTGATGAGCGTGTTTATGGGGACATATCAGGAAAAATCTTCATAGAGAAAGTGACATTTGGGCTGAATTTTCAACTGTATTGAAGGTGTTGCTGAGTAGAGGGTGAGAGGCAGGGACTGGTGGGAGGATGGGTGCTGAGGCAGAGGAAGCTGCCTGAGCAAAAGCCTGGAGGCATGGAGTGCCTGAACACTGACGTATCTGAAAGTAACCTAGCTTGCCTGGGGAGGGCAACAATGAGAAATGAGCCAGGGAATAGCTGCTGAATTTTATCGCCAAGAACTGGCAGCTACTAAAATATTCAAATGGTATTTCTGCTCGGATCGTTAACTGAAGGAGTGAGGGGGGAACATTTACATTTTACCTAACATCCTGCTGTCCTATGTGACTTTTTATACCTTGAGCATGTATTACTTTTATGAAAAAGTAACAATAATAATTTGTAGGATCGTGTGCCATTCAATATTGAGGCAGTGAATCTCTTTCTTTTTGAGATCAGGGAGACTGGAAGGGTTCTAAGCAGGAAAACAGTGTAGTGAGAATTCAGTGACTAATGCTCTATGTGTCCTATTCCTTTACTTCGAAATAAGTGAGTGTTATTTGCCTCTAAGTAACCCTTGGTGGATTTTGTTTTTCTGTAGGTCAGTGACTCTGCATAGAAACAAGGTTTACCACTGGTTCATTAGCAATTACACTTTATCCCTGATCATCCTCCCATGTCCCTGTTACCCCACTTCTAGACACCTGATTTTCATTTTGCATTCTGCACATCAGGACTTTCTGTAAAGGCTGAAAAATTACCTATCAATCCCTGGCTGATGTGAACAATGTCATGTTTTCCTGACTCTCAAGCCAGTCCTGCCACTGGCTGATGTATCGAGCTACCCAACTCCCCTCATTCAGTGCTTTAACATCTGGTGTCACCATGCTTGCCAGTAACAAAAGAAACCCAGTAGCCTCAGTAACTGTTTCAGCCTCTAGGGGAATGTAAATGGAGGAATTGTGCAAACCAAGAGTGACAAGCACCATGCTATTCTTTCTGCAGAGCTACCCAGTGACTTTAGAAAGGATGGGGAATCAGCTGGTCTTGGGGTTTGTGAGGAAAATGGAAGATCCAGATGAAAACTCTTTTCTTTCTTTTTCCTGCTTCTGACACTCCATCTTTCTTTTCCTCTGAACCCATACCCCAGTTGTGAGGACCCTCTGTGTGTCTTTTATCCCCACCCTCACTCCCCTTGGCTTGCCTTATTCTTTAAAGCAGAGCTGCTTTTTTCCTGTCCCTAAACCCCTAGTCTTGTCTCCTGTCTCTTGGCTTTGTGCCATGCTACTGCCTTTCCACACCTGCCTCTCTGTGTTCCCGTTCTGTGAAGCCCTGTTTCAATCCTCCTCCTCCAAGGAGACTTCCCTGGGACTTTAACTCTTGTTTATCCCCTTGTACTCTCAACTCCTACAGACCTTGCCACATGATTTCACATTTAATTCACAACTCTCCTGGGTTCATTCCTCTTGGATTCTGTGATGTCAGTTTTATTTCCCTTTAAGAAAATTCTTGAAAGTGGGAGAAAGGATTGACATTACTGATATCTCTCAAACTTCATATCACAGTGCTAGGTGGTAGGTGGCTAGGAAGCATCAAAATAAGGTTATAAACTTGCATTTAAGATCATACCAAAAAGAACAGGAGAGAGATAGAGGGATTCAGACTCAGCCTCTGCTGTATATTAATTAAGTGATCTTAGGCAAGATCCTGAATTTAAAGGAGCTTCTTTTTCCATAACTATAAAATAGAGACACCGATAGATACTTCTCTGAAAATTTTAGTGACTTTTAAATTAGATATGTAAAGGAAGTTATTTGGGACTTGTGTTTTCCGAGGTGGTTAATGAATCTTGGTTCCCTTCCTCCTTGAATCTTTACAAGATTCTTTTCTTTGTCCACAAGCACGTTTTGCCTTCACTGCCACCCTCCCCCTCTGCATTTTTCTAAATCAATCCCATCCAGGAAAAAAATAGCCCCCAGGTAGTACATCCAGGTGATGTCTCAAGGAATGAGTCAGGAGAAGGCAGAAATATAATTTAAAAATATATGTATGTATCTTTTCCTGTGTGTGTTGGGGGTGAAGGTTGATCATTTTCTTTTATATTCATGGTATTTTTTTTCTCCCCAGAGACTCAGTGCTATATAAATGTAAAGTTATAATAATTATGATAACATTCAGATTAAATGTGATACTGACAAAGCTTCAGGAGATACAAAATTTGCCAATTCCCACTAAAACAAGTAAAGTTAGCTTTCCTATCTTAAATTCTCCATTCTGATATAGCAGGACTGCTTGGGGTTGGTGGGAGAGGAAAGAAAAAATAAGAAGTTGACTCTTTGGTCCTTTATATGATATATATCAAATACACCCATTGCCTCCAGGTCTCTTAGTATATTTAAATCCATCTATTAGCATACACATCAAATGAAAAGAAAAAAGCCAACAGCAAACTTCCACTATAGACCAATAATTTAAAATCACTTACCAGATAATTGTGAATTTGGAACACTGATACAGAAAAGGTAACAGTAAGAAAGCTACGGTAATAAAGAGTTGCATAGTCAATGCTCTGATTATTCTCAAAAGGAGGGGTCTTTGAAGGCAGCATTCATGTCTTATGTATCTTTGTTTCACATATGTGAATATATGATGGTTAAAAGTTTGAATAAATAAATAAATAAATGACCAAAAGCAGAAAAGCTCATCTCCACCATTCACTACTGTTCTTAGTGCCCCCAAAGTCATACCAAGACAGTATAGTAATGATTCAGAGGCAGATTGAGCAAGAGAACTTTCTCCCTTTCTGAAATAATCCCATTTGAGAGTTTGACATCAAGAGCATGGAAGCATGGACTTTGAAACATTTAATTAGGAAAGAATCTTGCATTTATCTTGGTGCCTCTAGAACACCGTTCAGCATATTGCAATCAAATAAATTGGGAAATAAATGTCTGGGATCATACTCTATGTAGAAGAAACTCCAGGCAGAAAGAGGCAGAAGCAGAAAGAGTTAAGCATTCTTGACTGCCTAAAAGATGTCAGGCTTTAATCTAAACCTTGTACATACATTATTCCACAATGAGTCACAGAGTAGTAGAGTAGTAATTATATCCTTAATTTCTCAGGAAACAAACAAACAAAAACAATCAACCAAACAAAACAAAACTGTAATCCAAAGATGGTAAATGCTGTTTTTTCTGGTACCCAAAGTTTATTACCCATATGCTCTGGTGCTTTGGATACTGAGAAAGAGTTTTCAGTCAAGGACAGATTCTATTGGAGGTTATTCAAAGTTATTTCATACTGTCTTTAAAAGTATTTATTAGCAAAGAGTTGGGAAATGGGATGGGGGATAAAATATTGACAGGAGGAAATTAAATTCTGTCCCAAAGATGAATAACATCTTCTAACACTGACAATGAAGTTCCATCTTTCAAATGACAACACACAATTTAAGGCAGTGTCCTCTTCATGTGCACCTGTGCACATAGTGAATGATGTTAGTTTAATTAAACATATGAGATCTTGTACTTCATGTC
This sequence comes from Cynopterus sphinx, assembly GCA_030015415.1. Taxonomy (NCBI): domain Eukaryota; kingdom Metazoa; phylum Chordata; class Mammalia; order Chiroptera; family Pteropodidae; genus Cynopterus; species Cynopterus sphinx. The sequence continues at coordinate 32,179,008 of CM057390.1, read as the reverse complement.
CTACAGGGCAGACCCATTAGCACACATAAAGTGTTTGCATTGTTCCAGGGGAAGCATGTGGCAATAAATTTGGAGTAATCAGGGATCAAAAAGAAGCAAGAATAATAACAAGATAATAACAAGAATAATAGAAAACTACATTAAATATTTACTATGTTCCAAGCACTGGTCTGAGCATATTACATGAAATGTGTTAATTAAGCCTCAAAAAAAAAGAAAAAGGAAGAAAAGACAAAAGAAAAGATAGAAGGAAGGAAGGAAGGAAGGAAGGAAGGAAGGAAGGAAGGAAGGAAGGAAGAAGGAAGGAAGGAAGACAGAAAGGAAGACAGAAATAGACACAGTTCTGTCTCTAAGTTTTTTATTGTTTGTTTGTTTGTTTGCCAATAAACTTTAATTCTGGCAAAACATTTGACATTACAAAGAAGTTAAATCAGAGGCATATTATTTATTTATTTTCATTAAATTTATTGGGGTGACACTAGTAAATAATACTATTTACTAATTTTAAACGCACAATTTAATAATATGTCATATGTATATTGCATTGTGTATTCACCACCCAAAATTAAATTTCTTTCCATCATCATATTTGACCCCTTTAACACTTATTTACCTTGCCCCTCCCCCCTTTCCCTGTGGTAACTACCAAACTTTTATCTGTGTCTATGAATTTTTGTTTGTCTTATAAATTTATCACTTTCAGTTTTATATCCCAGATATGAGTGAAATCATATAGTTCTCAGCTTTTTCTGTCTGACCTATTGTGCTTAGCATGATAATCTCCAGATGTATCCAAGTTGTCGCAAATGTCAGCATTTCATCTTTCATGGCTGAGTAATATTTCATTGAGTATATGTAGAACATCTTCTTTATCCAGTTATCTATCAAAGGGCACATTGGTTGTTTCTATGTCTTGGCCACTGTAAATAATGCTGCTATGAACATCAGGGTGCATGTATCTTTACAAATAAAAGTTTTCAATTTTGGGGGGTAAATACACAGAAGAGAAATTGCTGGGCCATAGAGTAATTCTGTTCTTAATTTTTTGAGGAAACTTCATACTGTTTTCCACAGTGGCTGTTCCAGTTTACATTCCCATCAACAGTGTATGAGGGTTCCTTTTCCTGCACAACCTCTGTAGTCATTCTAACAGGTGTGAGGTGGTATCCAATTGTGCTTTTGATTTGCATTTCCCTAATAGCCAATGAAGTTGAGCATCTTTTTATATGTCTGTTAGCTGTTTGTATGCCTTCTTGAGAGAACTATCTGTTCAAGTTCTCTGCCTATTTTTTAATGGGATTGTTTTTGTTGTTGTTGTTATTGTTGAGTTTTATCTTTTATGTATTTTGAATATTAGCCCTTTATCGGAGGTGTTATTTGCAAATATTTTCTTCTATTCAGTTGGTTGCCTGTTTTGTTGATGGTTTCTTTTTTAAGTTTTTAGTTTGAAATAGACCCCTTAACTAATTTTTGCTTTTACTTCTCTTGCCTTTAAAGTCAAATGTTCTGTCTTTTTGTTAGATGAGGGGACGGAGGCTTTGCTATATAAAGTAGTTTGTTAATGCTACCCAGCTGGCAGTGGCAGAGCTTGCACTCAGACTCAAGACTTTCACACTCTAGAACCCTCACTTTTAGCTGGCACTGTACTCCATACCATTTCATGAAGAGGAGGAATTCAGGGTGACCTTTCAAGAGCAAAGTGATAGCCTTAGAGTGAAGATAATGGATCAGAAAAGGAAGACTTCTCAGGTAGTCAAGAGAGTAAGTGAATCTGTCAGAACTATATAAATAAAAAAGATGGACCTTCAAGATTAAGGAAATGCATCTATACCACAATTATCTAAGTAAATAAAAATAAAATCAGTGATTAAAGACATTTGGGAATGTGGTATCTACTATTATGACCCTCTATGCAATTCAGCCCTTAATATAAATAAAGGCTTCAGAAAGTCTCGCAGCTGAGAAACCAATTTAACTTAGTTAAAACCAATACGTTTTAAACACATGGAAGCATGAACCAGTCAATCACCATTTTTTACTTATATCTGCTGTTAACATTCTTGCACATGTTCAAGAATCCTCTTTCCATGTGACTACTCTGTTTGCAAAATGCTTATTCCCATGATTTCTTTTCTGCCTGTTCTGCCCTTGAGAGGACCCATGGATATCCTTATAGGAACAGTATCTAGATGATAGGAGAAAGAGACAGAAGCCATGGCTGTAATAGCAAGCCCTGCGTCCTCAGATGAGTGAAAAAAAGCAGAAAGCTGTAAGCAGCCAGCTTTTAAGGCGTAGCAAACAACTAGTTTTTGGAGGTTAAACTCCTACCTCCTGTATCAAGATTACCACACACTTGATAAGCACAAAAGAGGGGCAGAACCTCCTTGGCTATCCTTAGTTGTTACACTATAGGCAGGTGAATTGAAGGTTTTTGTTGGCTATGATTACTACAAATACCTTCAAAGTAAGTGTCCCACAATTCGCATGTTTTGATCAAAGTCTAAATTTTTAGACAATCTAATATATTCCAGTGAGAAAAAGACTGAAGAAGGCATTTTATATATATAAAAAATAAGTTCAAAAGACCAATTCAGCATCATTAAGTATCAAGGAGAGGTGAATTAAGACACACACACCAGAATGAGGAAGGAAGAAAACAAAGAAGGTAAGGAGGGAAGAATGGACAAGAAAAGGGACAGAAAGTAAGAGGAATGGAGAGAAAAAAGGAGAGGAGAGAGGAAGAGAGAAAATGGAACCCTGCCAACACCAAGTGTTGGTGAGATGGTAATGTATAGCTGACACTTAGCTAGTGGGAGTTAAAGTAGGGCAGTCACTTAGGAAAATAGTTTTTTTTGGTCTACCAAAGTTCAAAATGTGAATACCACATCACCCAGAAATTATAATCTTAGTTATAAGGTACATGTGAACCAGGAGAGGTGTGTAGAAATGTTCCTGAAATGTTGTTTAAAATAGCCTCAAGATGGAAACAATGAAAATGTTCATCACAGTAGAATGAAGACGTACATTGTAGTGTATTCATTCAATTGAATGTCAAACAGCACTGAAAATGAATTGTTTCTAACTACACATAACAAGGGTGACTCACATAAATCACACTGAGCTACAGTAGCCAGACATAGAACAACACATACTGTGTGACATTTCAAAACAGACAAAATTAAACCTTTATGTTTAAATATGCACATTTAAATGTTAAAACTAACAAAACAAAACAAAAACAAAGCAAAACAAACAAAAAACCCAAGGGAGTAGCTATAAAATTTATAATGGGTGATGCTTAGTGAGGAAGGGGAGTGTATGGTGAGGAAGGAGCACATGTGTTCTGAGGTGCAGGCAATGTTCTTTTGTTTGGGTGGTGTTCACAAGGGTACTTAATTCACAATAATTAATAAAGCTACAAATCTATGTTTTATGTATTTTTTACATATTCTGTATTTTATATTTTTTAAAAAATATTTTAGAAGTCTAAATGTAAACAAAGATCAATTTTACTCTCTTGAGTACTAGATGAATACGTACAATGACCTATCAGACAGTTTTACCTGATGCTTAATAGATGCCCTAAATTCTAAGTATTATAATTGAACTCATCACTCTGGCCTGCAAGTGAGTTTCTTCTTTTATGCTTTCTAATTTTATAATTTTATAAATTAAAGCACCATCTCATTCAAGAAAACTGGAGTCATCCTGTCTTCTTTTCCTATATCATTTATGTCCAGTTAGTTCCTAAATCCAATTCATTTCTACTTTGTACACATATAAGAAAATTGTCTTTATCCTTCAGGCCCCCTACCACAAATTTAATCAAAACTTTACAACCTCTAATCTATATGACAGTAACACTTCCCAGTGTTTTTTGTTTCTATTTTTCCCTCCATACAATTTCATTTGCCTCACTAGTGCCAAAGGGATCTTTTTCAGATGCAAATCATATTAGGTTACATCAGAATTTTAAGGTTTCCACCATTTCGTCACCTGTAAAATCAAGTTTAACCTCTCTCTATGGCAGACACAGTTGTCTAAAACATGGCACCTACATGTATTTTCACTCTCATTTACAGTGAACTTGACTGCTCTTTCTTCATAGCCCACATACCTGTTATTCTCTCTGCTTCCAATACTCTGTTGCTATTCTTTGTCAATCCCACTTATTTGTCAATTGTTCAAGGCCCAAATTAAAGGATACCTCCTCTATGGATGCTTCTCTTCCTGCCTTTAAATCTTGCAAGAGTTGATTTTCTCCTTCTTTTGACTGTGTAACTAGCTTGAACTTAGTTTTATTTTGTTACTTTGTGGGCTCCTTAGCCATTATGTGTTGACATATCTGTCTCCCTTTCAGATCATGTGATCTTCTAAATGGCTTTATCCTAGGATAACACTTAGGACAAAGTATGATATTAATAAAAATTACTGACTGAATGAACGAACAATAAATGACTTGCACGATGACCATGTGATAGATTGAGCCTTGAGATATGCCTTGAAGAAGCTAAGTTCCTCCAATATTTAGTGGCGTATCAGTAGTCGAGCAAACACATTTAGTTACTATGACTTTTGGCAAGTAAGATTAAGATCCTCAGTAAAATAATAATTTATAAACAAGTATTGCTACAAATACTCTTTCTTTATATACAGAGTTTACTAGGTTACCTTCTAACACACACCTGAACACACACAAGCATAAACATATACACACACATCTACAAAGGAACAACTTATGAGTGTAAAGAAGATAGATGCTACTTCTTAACACTCCATTCTACTAATTTCTCCTGTTTTTACCATTGCTTTGGACTGCTACCTTGGATAATTCATATTAGGTGACATACCCTTGGTGCTGAAGGTAATAGGAAAACAGAGATGGAAGATTGGAAACAAGAATAGAAACCAACAACATGGCAAAATTAAAAACCAGGATTCCTCTGATGTAACCTCTTACTGATATCTGATCTCCAAGTCACCTTTCCACATCAAAGTTTAGGCCATTAAAACCAACAAAGTCACTACCAATTCTTTTCTCACACCCAAAAAAGTGTGAAGCGAGTAGACAGAATATCATCAATTGCTATAAATTTATAAAAATGATTTATGTATAGATTACATTAAAGGCAGAGTATTATCATTTAATACTTCAGATTACACTCTTACTGGAAATAGTAGTTAATGGATAAGTCAGAGTACCTAGTTTTAAATTCTAGTTTGGCTACTTACAATTTGTCAGTCCTTGGGCATAATAATATCATAACTCTGTTCCTTAACATTCTTTTTTGTCAAAAAAAATTATAAAAATGACACATCTCATAGGGATTTTAAAAAATTCAGTGAAAAAATACCTATCTGTATTTATTATATTTATTATATTTATATGATAGATAGATAGATAGATGATAGATAGATAGATAGATAGATAGATAGATAGATAGATAGATAGATCTTAGAAGACCATGCTGTAAATGTTAGCTGTCATCATTACTTATAATTATACTATTCTGGAGTAGAACATTAATGATGGTAATAGTCATACACTCTTGGTGTGTGTAAGATTGTGTGCATGTGTACGTGACTGCAAAGGGAAATTTCAGGTAATTTGTAACTTATTTTTTTTCTAAATCAGTCTGTCATGCCAGTCAAGGGCAGTTCTTTCTAGTATTTTGATGTAAATATTGATTGATTGATTGATTGATTGATTGATGATTGATTGATTGATTGATTGATTTTCTAGGGTTTCCCAGGAAAGGAAGCAGAACATGGCTAGAGCCCTTGGAGTGTGCTTTGTGGCTCTAGATGTGTGTGTGGGAATAAGTGCAGGTACAGATAAGGGGTTGGAAGGCAGGGTGAGGACAGGCTAAGGTGTCAGGAGCATCAAGAGAGACTACAGAAGATGGTAGAATCAGGCCCAAGATGCTGCTGCCCTGACCCCTCTTCTTAAAGCAAATAGTTTGAGGAATCTTATCCTAAGCCACTTATCTTGAGAAGAAGGAAAAACCTCTGCTTAGAGTAACTTATGTTGTTTTGTATGTCTCTGTGATTGAGGCATGCTCTATAGCCAGTGATTTTTTCTGTGAATTGGGTAACTTGGCTCAGAAGGATGAAAACAGAGAGTGAGCTTCAGAGGACTCTCACCATGACCTCCATCTTATTGACCCCTGACCCTATGAAAGCCACTTTTCCTTTCTGTGCTTAAGCTCCCCCTTTAGAAGTACTGCAAAGACGAGTCTTTTTTTTTTTTTTTTTTTTTGTAGATGTGTAGGAGATTTTGTTCCTTCCATCATCATGACTGAATTACAGTATCAAGATCTTCTAACTTTGTAATGCCCATAAAACCCTCTTTCTTCAGGAAACCTGGGCTTTGTGACCTAAAACCAATAGTAGATTTATCTTACTTCTACCTGGAAGACAGTTTTAAAATAACATAATTATGGTTTATCACCTCTATTATGAATCACATAATATGTATCTTTGCTTTAGACTGTCACCTCCCTGAATGTAGAGGACTCTATTGCTAATTCGATTGTGCCTAACTGATTAGATGTTTCTTGGACTTTGATGATGGGTTTAGGTCAGGTGGGGTAGTGGGACAGGGTGGTGAAGGTAGAGATGAGGGTTGGCAATGAGTATTGGTTTATTAAATCTGTATATATGAACAAATACTAAATGTCAGCTTAAGACTAGAATACCAACAGAGCTAAGCCCTAGATCCCAACACATAACTCACTTTACAGCATGATGTTTAGCACTTAGAGCTGGTACCACTGCTGCTACCTAAAAATTCTACCTCAAGGCCACTGAAAAAAAAAATGATACCTTCAATAAAGCCCCATCTTCTCCTGTCCTCCATTAATATGTTCTGTTTAGATCTGACATACACAAACAAGAACCTCCTAAAGAACTTTCTGAGACTTTATATACTGAGAGTTTACCCTCTGACTCCAGGCACTTAGAAACAGAAACTATTCTATGTAAGAATATGGGACTAGACTGGGCTGATAGTTACTTTTTTTTTTTTTTTTTTTTTGCTTGCTTAGTCTCTCTACTTGCTGCCTTGGGAGCAACACCAAGGCTGGCTCCTATTGCCCGCCCTGGTGCTAGCTCATCTAGCACCTGACTCTTTCGTCTCTACCTGCACATTTGACAGACCCATTCAGGTGAGCATAAGACACAGGGACTGGAAATATCTGTAACTGTCCTACTACTAGCCCATGCTTATTCAGATTGTCAGAGAATCAAAGGATAGAGAATTCTATTTTCAACCTCAGAATTTTGTATAAAAATGCTACTGGTTTTGTTAGTCTAAAAGCCTCAGCTGCCTCTTTTTTTCTTTCCTTTTCTTATTTTTGCTTAGAACTATATGTGTGGTTTGTTCTCAAGTCATCAGGACTTCCTTTATTGTGTGGGTATGCCCATCCCATTATTCAAACAGTTCCAAGAAGATTCTTTGAGATTTTTAAAATATCATTTGACATCAGTGTTGCCAGTATCCTAATATCCAAGTTGCCCCTTCCGTGGTCTGAAGAGTATGGCATTGGAAATTCAGCCAAGTGCCGTCAGGATCACTGGACATAATTTTTATGTCGTTATGAGGACAGTGGTAAATCTGAGGGGAAAGGATGCATTTCCTGCCTTCTTTGGATTTCTCAGTGCCTCTGTAAACATCCACTAGAACTTAAATCTGTAGGAGGGAGAATTCAGGTTTCTGATATACTATTCTACTTGTATGTAACTTGTGCTTAAAGACTAAAGAATAAAGATGAAGGGAAATAAAAAAGATAAAGAAGAAAATGTGAAAAAATTGCAATAATTGCTCGATACAAATGATGGATGTATGGGGTTTATTTGATCATTTTTGATTGCTTGACTATCTTCTTAATAAAAATAAATTCAAAATATAATTTTAAGGGTAATTACAAAATACATATTATCATGTGTAAAAATAGCAAGGATTAAGACTGCTTTTGTTTGTTTGTTCATTTATTTTGCATAACCAGCATTTCTTCTGGTTGACTTGGATTTCTCTTGATAAGCCAATCTTAATTTTATAAATTTACAGTTATGTACCCAAAGTCCTTTTCTAAAACATTTTTTTGTATTTTCTTTAGTAACACATGTGACTATTACAATGTTCTTCATGTTACTCCAAAAAGGTCTGTCAACTACTCCTAGTATTTCAATCATGTGTCTATTCACTGTTATCTGGTAAAGTGATAAAAGAACTTTACTTTTTACATTTAAGGATATTGCTTTGTTTCCCCTATCCTTTTCTCTTAGCTGTCTCCTTAATGTCCGTGGGAAGAGTATGGTATGTTTGCCTCACAGTTTCAAATTTATTAGATATAGTTCTGACCCTTAAGATGGTTGTGTTCAAAAATAGAGCCAAAATGTGTAAAATAAAGTCTTGGTTTCAATGACCATTATGAGTTCTGGATTAGTCAAAGTATAATCTAAGATGCTTTAATAAGGTAACTAGAAATACAGTGGCTTAATCAAGGTAGAAATAAATTTTTCTTTTAAGTAGGTAGATAGTTTAGGACTGGTGGAATGATCCTGATAGCTGCTTCGGCCCTTACATCACATCTATAACCCAAACAGCAGGGAGGAATATGGGAATAAGGAAATCACACATTCATTCCTTCCAAAGATGTGAACTAAATGTGATACATGTAACTTCTGTTGTCATCCTGCTGGTCAGAACAGTTTCAAATGCAGACATAACTGCAAAAGTGGATGGGAAATATAGACTAGCTATATTAAAATAAGAAGATAAGAAGATACTGATAAAAACTATAATTTTCTGCCACAGGTAGCTAGTGGACTCAAATTCAGGTGTTTTGACTCTGCATATGGTGCTATTTAAGACATGAAACAGTAAGTTAAATAATGATTACCTCCCCATCCCCCAACCCTCGCAAAATGATTAAGTACAATTGCTATACCATATGTCTTTAAGAGATGTAGTAGCTTAAAGTCTCAGACAAATCCTGTGATTCAGCTGGTCTTTCCAGATCACAGACTGAAGTCACTTTGCTATTATGTCATGCTTTTTGCTTGGTCTTACCTTTCATGGAGGTCTAGAGAGTTTTCCAGTTTTCTACATGGAGAGCTCCAGGCTTTCTGCAATTAAAAATTACAGAGACAACTACAACTAACCTATATCCCCATAGGTACAAACAGTCACAGAAATTTTAATTCAAAAATCCATTATACAGGGTTAAGGCCAGGATATATGTTCCAACATGACATAAATTCTCTAGTAATCATGTTATTTTAAAAAAACAGTAATGTGTAGTCAACATGTGGTATAATGTCCAAGGAAGGGTACCTTTTTTGAAATTTATTTTTCATTAAATTTTTGTCCAGTGCCCTATATTTTGGAAGAAGTTTTCAGCTTCTTACATTCTTCCTTCAATCTGCTGTTTCTTCCCTTCTTCCTTTCCACGAGTCATATTTTTGAATATGAAAAGCTATAGTCAATGCTAAATGTATTCTCCCTGAAAAGCCTTTAAGGCCATCTTCATAAACAAAACCATTTCTTATTTAATAAACAATCTCTGTCTCATTAAATGTAAATTAGTTCTTTATCCTTAGCAGTATTTGTTGAATCTATTACTTACTGTGTTTACCAATTTTGTTTCCTGTGGCTGGAAAGCTTTCTGTAAACTCCTCATAAATATAAATTTGAAATGAAGGCACATTCTCTATGTTTAAGCACCTGCATTAGCAGCTTTGAACAGCCCTCTTCTTAAAGTTATGCTGACAGTTCCATGATTCCTGGCCACATGCAATTCAACGCTGGGCCTTAGTCTCTCAGGAATGTCAAATGTTGGCCTTTCTGGTACAGCATTGGAGAACTCAGAGGACTTGCTGCAGATGGGAAACTTTAAATCTTTGAAAGAAAGAGCACAGTCAGTTTTTTGCCGAGTAGAAAATGAGTTCTTTGTAATAGAAGCAACATTTGGCACTTTGATTCACTCATTCTTAGCATGTCCAAGTTTCCTGGCTTGCAGGGCATGGTGTAAGGCCCATCTGTTCCAGCAGGCTTACCCTGATTACATAGGATGCTTGGCAAACAGAGTCTCAGATAATGGATATTTGAATATTTTTCTAATTTCCATGCTTGCGCCTAACAGCTTAGCAGTTGGCCCTATGTTTAAAGAAAATGAATAATAATTATGACTAATGTGACAATTTCCATTCAAATATTTCAAATGATGCTTAATTAAATCTTTCAATAACATTTGGAAGCAAAGGTTCATCCAGTCTATGCTATCCATGAATTAAATAGTGATAGGATAGTAGATTAGATCTTCAGGCACTCACTGTGGCATGACCAAATCAAGTACAAAAACTGTGACCACTCACTTAGCTGAAGACCCCAGAGTATCCTCCACAACCCAGCCTTTTCAATGGAACTGCAGCCTATCTATGTAACTGTCTCAAAATTGGCAGAGGCTCCTTAGTATTAGTCACTATTTCCATAGCGTCTATGAGAATAGAGGGACCACTCTTGATTGAACTGCTGGACAGTTTGCTGACAGTTCTGGATGCCTATTCTCTTGCCCCTGGCCTGGTAAAGAGAAGACTTGCTATTATTTCAGTCACATGGTAGTTGTTAGCCAACCAGGATCACTCAGAGCTTGTCCTAGATTGTAGAAAATCCTTCATCGAAATCTTCTCAAAATGAATGCTTACGTTCATTTCAAAAATTTCAGTCTAACAGCTTTCCTTAACTCTCTTTGGTAAATTTTAATATTCAGAATCCTGTTGTTAATAAAAATCTAAAAATCTTAGTATCTAGAGAGGGATTCTTCTAGACTAACCCCTCATTTTAGACATGAGAAACAGCCTCCTTCCCTCCCACCCACACAAAGGCTAAAAGCTTATCTAAGTTCATTTCAGCCATTTCCATCTGAGCCTGGCCTGGGACCTAGGTCATCTGACTTGTAGTCCAGCGATCTTTTTCTTTAGCATCACAAATGACTTTTGTCTCTGTTAAAATATGAATCTATTTTTATTTCTTCATTTCCCATTGGGGGACAGGCAGGAGGTGGAGTGATAGAGCAATTTGTCAGTATCCTACTTTTATTCATCTTTCCTATCACACAAGGGCTATTACTACATTGCTCCTCGCTTTTCTGCTCCTAATTCCTTTGGTCTTCCATTACATTTTCTCTTCACCTCCTTTTGTCTCATTTTACCAACATGTAAAATCAGGCAAATCAGATTTACCCTTTACCCTCTAGGGATGTTCTAAGATTGATAACATGTCAGGAAAAAGACTGGGTTTATTAGAATTTTGCAATATCCTATTTAAAGAGAGGATAGTCCACTGAGAAAAAAAATTTTTTGAAAATAATTTTCTCTTACATTATCTTTAAAATTTATTTTTCTCCCTCTTGTTATTATTATTTTTTAATTTTTTGGTCTGGTTGTACTACAATTTAAAGTCTTTTATAAAGGTCCTGAAGTTGCCAAGAAAGCAGGCCATGCACTGAAGCAGGGCAGAGAGAAGGATGATACAGTGGGCTCAGCCTGGAAAAAGACAGCCCTGTCATGCTGACTTCTGATGGATGAGGGAAAAGTCGATTTCTCATCTGTAGTGGGGGGAGGTGAAGTGTAAAGAGAGATCTACCAGAAGTCTCTGGCCAATTCATCTTGCAGCAGATAAACTCCCAGAAGCTGCAGAATTTTGAGGAAAGAGAGAAAGAATTGAAGAATCAAATTCATTATGTAAAGTATAATATCATGAGGAAATATCAAAATATCTCAGCAGCAACCAAGACAGGAGGGTGGAGGAGAGGATGGGGAATTTCCTGATGGTATTTGTCAGCCACTAAACCAGGCATGGAGGCAGAGGCACTGGGTTCTGCTGCTCTTGGTACAAACAACTTTCCCACCAAATTCTGTAGGAGGCCAGGCAGAGCGGAGGGCATTTCATGAATGAAATCAGGAGATTCATTGGGCACACAGGAGACTTCTTTGAAAGCTCTCCTACCTCCATCTAAAATTCATCTTCGCCATCCATATCTATTGTGTTTCTCACTTCTAAGGTGTACATAGAGGTTAGGTATAAATAATCACATGAAAAGTATTACATGGAGCTTTCTCTCTAGAACATTTTGTAATCATATCTTTCCTAACCATTTCCTGTTCATTTCCAAATTTTAGCAGTGCTCTACCTAGTCATAAGCAGCCTGAATCTTGCAAGTAAAAATAGATAGTTTGAGGAGCTTTCCCCTGTCACTTGAAATGTTCTTAGTGAACTGGAATTCTCTTAGTTCTGCATATGCATTAGGCAACATTCAGCCCTTTTCTCACACACCTCTGCAGACCTGGCCCCTCCAGCCCCAAAGAGCGAAGCTGTAGAAAGCTCCTCCAACTCTGGGTGCAGGGCAGATTTTGCAATTTCAGTCTCTTTCTTACTTCTCATTCCCGGAGTGACTTTGGGCAAATCACTTTCACTTTCCTGAGACTCAGTTTCCACATCTGAAAAGCTGAGATAATAACTATCTGCCTCCTGGGGAGAATCTGTAAGGCTTAATTAATTAAAGTTTGGCAAAGCTTCCAAGACCTTTGCTTGAAAGAATCCATGTGAGTACAAATTATTATTATTATATCACTGGAGCCTTAACTTTAATTTTGCCATTGAGGCTAATTATTATTTCTTTTCTGAAAAAAGAAATATTAATTTGACTCCAAGTAATGTATCAGGTAGTGGAGAGAGGGGAAATTCATTTGTCAAGGATGACATCATATACTTTGAAGCCCCAGCTACCTCTCTCTGGGAAAGACTGCAAGAAAATCTTTATATTTTGTCATCTTTTTTCTGTATCTTCTCTCCATGCCCCTTGCCCTGTCCCTGTTCTTCTCTCTCTCTCCACAGGGTCAAGGTGTTAAGTTGAGTGGGCCAGGGAGATACCTCTGTTGAATGTGCTTTTGATTTCCCTGTGCTGTGGGGTCCTTGCCCCAGAACTGAGTTCCACTGACTGCCCTTTACAGAAGCCATTCCCCCAGTTCCCAATATTTCCTTTGGCTCAGCATAGAAGCCAAATGCCAACTATTTTTAAGAAACATGACTTCATATAATATCTTTGGATTGATTTCAAATAAATGTGCACTTTTTCTATGAAAAGCATCAAACTAATTTACTGTGTCAAATGAACCCTCTCCCACAAGACAATGGCCTGTGTTTTCCACAAGAATAGAAAAACGTGTGAGGCATTGGCAGTCATTTTCTCCCTTTCTTTTTTTCTGTCAGTGGGATTTAATGGATGGCCTGGCTCCCCAAGCTAAGAAGCTCAGTGGCTCCTCCAGTAAACTTCCAGGACTTCCATATTTCTCAGTAAAAACCTGCAGGTGCTCACATTGCTACTTTTCTGAGGGGCAGATACATTCCTGCTCCCCACGTTTGTCTCAACTTTATAACCTTGGGCTATCCAGAAAGTCAAATTAGTCTGCATTTCTCTAGCAAAACTATAATTGTGCCATTAAGTTCAGAGCCAGGGGCAGCATTTTGTGGAAGGCTTTTTCTCTCCGTAGTTTATGGCCTTGTTTCTGCATGTGCTTTTGGAATTTGAAGGTTAGGGTTCACTTCAGTTTACTGAGTAAGAAACTGAGGAACAGAAAAGTAACTTTTCACTTGCTCTTTCTTTCATCCTAGTGCAGCTAGTTCTATGCCACACCCTTGACTTTAAAACCCATTTTCCTCTCTAAGTCTTCCCACATTCCTCTTTTCAAGAATATTCTCACCACATACACACCCACACACAGTCACATCACACTCAAACACACACAGATACACACACACACACACCTTTTTTCTGTAACCTAAATTATTGCCTTTCTTTAGGACACTCCATGTATGAATTACCCAAGCCACAGCAATCTGTTCTTTGTTGGATTACTAGTACCTGTGACTTATACCATCACAGTGTGTGACACTCTGGAGGACATACCAACTCTGGTGTTTCTCAGGTCTCATATGCTTGCAAAATGACAAGGTGGTGAGAAAGAAAATAATTCTGAGCGCTTAGTAGATATTTGATTACTGCACATTGACTGTTGTAGTTATTTCTAACACTGTACCCTCTGGACATCCTTAAGCTGATTTCTCATCTCAGTCCAGTTGTTTCTTGCCTAAATGTCTACTTCTGGGTTTAATGAAACACCAGTGGCTTCCTAAACATGTCACATTCCATTCTTGTATGCCTTTATTTCTGCTTGCCCTTCTGCCTGGAATGGCATTAACTCCACCTTCTATCTGGAAAAATACAACCAATATTTTCGTTCCAGGTAGAGCTTCTCTTCGGTGAAGTTCCTGGTTCTAATCCCTGACTCTTCTCCCTTTCCATTTGGAGTGGGTCACTTCTTCCTGTGTGCCACCTCTGAATCCTGTGGGTAACTCAATCATTACTATGCTCCCTACTGGGGAGAACATCTATGTTTTCATGGCTCCTTCTTCTTCTAGTTGAGAAGCATCTTGAGAAGAGTGCCTGGCCCTTAGTTGGCACTCAATAGATATTTAATGAATAAATGTTTGTCTCTATGTTCAACATTTTAGAGCAAAAATGACCATACATTTCATTTGTTTAGAATATGTGCTAAAAAAACAAACAAACTGAGAAATCTATACAGAGCTCTGAGTCTCTGTAGAGACTCTGTATGTAACTTCTGATAAATGTGGTCAAGTGCATCTTGCTGAAATTGTCTAGAATCACTCAGTTCCAACAAAACTGCATACATATTGTAGTGACTATTCTGTTGGTCAATATTCTTAAGGGGAAATTTTTATTCTTATGGCAATCAATCTGCACACTCAGGAAGTCCTACCTTTGTTCTACTTTCAGTCTGGTTGTCCCAAGCTAGAAATACTGAATTTTAGAGGAGGATAAGTAATCTCTGTGTACACACCAAGACTGAAGTGGTTAGAAATGAAAATGTGGTGTCAATATAAGATGATATTATTAGAAACCTGTTAAAGGGTTCCTGGTGTGTGCTTTTAATGTCTTTCCTTTCAACAAAACCGCCCTATGCCATGTCTCATTTTGTGCGGTCAATGCAATCATGATAAGGCCTACCTATCACAGCACTCATGATGCTGGAAGAAATTAAACATTTAGGGATCTCCTCCAGCGCCAGTATGATTGAGCTCAAATAATGCTGCTAAACTGACAGATGCATTTGTCTGTGCTTGCAAGCTAGTAAATCTTCCTTGCGGAATGTATTCCTTAACTGAAAGGAGATAAAAACAAATTAGGAACTTCTTTACTCTGTCTTTATGCTGCTTTCTCCAGAATAGAGTCTTGGTGTGCCTGCCTGTGGTGTGTGTGAGTGTGCATGTGGTGCCTGTGTGTGCACATGCTGGACACAAGGCAAATGCAGCAAGAGAGCCAAAGTGCTGCTCATCTCATCACACACACAGTGTGAGTCTTGAGCTTTCCAAGGCTGACCCTTTCTTCCTGACCATTCCGTTAATTGAACCAATCATGCCAACTCCTGAAATACAAGGCCAATCTTTTCAGCAGGGGAAACTACCTTGTACCTCTTAGCCAAATATAACACACTTTAAACTGATTAATAAAACTCTTAAAAAGATAATATTGTTGGGAAAAGTGCTAAGGTTTCCTGCTCTTGCTTGGGTTGCATTTTTATTAAGCTGTAAGCCATGTCTTTAAAAAAAAGAGAGAGAAGGGGAGAAGGAAGAGAGGGAAAGAGAGACTTTTATAGCCTGCAGCTTCTTGTTTGCAGATTATTTTTCGAAGATGCTCAGTAGAATATCAATTGCCTGTGATTAGAAGTCCACCCAGGTACTACCTTGAATGGAAGAGACTTTAGAAGTGCAAGTGAGAGCAGTTCCTCAGAGAAAGCCCACATTTTAGATTTGGAAAAATGGCTCAGCTGAAATTTTGTCTTCAAAGTGGGCAGAGCTAAGCAAGGGGTTGGGAAGATAGTGCTAAGCTAGAGTGATGGGCCAGGTTTGAAAGGATGTCTTTATACCCTGCTCCTGTCTATCTCAGTAAAAAGCAGGTTGTATTCTCATTACCATAAAGGTTTCCCGGGGGTTCAGGGAAGGGGTGGACTGATGTAGGGGGCTTAGGAAAGACCAGGAGTCTGGTCAGAGACACTAGAAAGAACTCTGTCTCTAAAAGCATCAAAAACTCTTATTGGAAGTGCTGCTGATTAAAGCCAGTTCTATTAGTCCTTTCATTTCATAAATAATCAAATTCACTAAAAACATAAAAAATGTTTTGTTTTTTTTAAGCAATGATAATAATTCTAAGTGGAAGTGTGATCCTTTATTAATTTAGTTGTGTAAATGCTGATGTTTCTGTCATAAATAACTTCACAAAGATGCTACCTGGAATCGTCTAATTTGTCCATCACAATGAGAAGAATAGCACCACCATCACTGGGTGGTTGGAGAGATGGAACATCACCTAGGTCCCAAAAACTCAAATTCTCATAAACATTTATAGCGACAAAGGTGCTGTTATAGTATATGGTCGGTGCTCAAAATTATTGTCTGAATGACTATACTAATAAACAATATTAATGTCTATTCTGGATGCTTCATGTTTGTGGAATCAGACAATGTGTGGTCCTTTATGTCTGGTTTCTTTCACTCAACACAATGTTTTGAAGTTCTGTCCTTGTAGCATAAGTCAGTGCTTCATTTCTTTATCAATTGCTCTCTTTTTTCCACTGTCTTTTGCTGAAGTTTCTTTTTATTTATACATATAGATCCAGGTTGTCCTCTCTCTTGCTTTTCTAGGACCAAGAAACCTGGGCCTTTTAGTTCAGACTCTGGGTCCACACTTCCCAGCTTCTACCTTTGTCCTCCTTAGACCCAGTGAAGCTTCTGGTCACCTGTGTCCTGCACAGGGCAGCTATGGGGCTCCAGAGCTCAACTTTCCATCTCAGATTCTTTTTTGTTAATCCTTGACTTCTTCCCAGATGTCATTGGGTCTGTCTCACTCTTCCTTCTGATCTTTGCTCTCGAGTCCTCTAACCTCATGCTTCTCTAACGGCAAAGTGCGAAGAATCACCCAAAAGTTATTCAACATGCAGATTCTTGGACCTAAGCCTCAGAAGCTTTCATTCCATTCATCATAATCGCAGTGTCACAAGATCTCAGGAAATTCTGAAGTGGATAGTCTCGTGACCTTACTTTGAAAAACTATCACTTTCTCATAGTACACACCTCACTCAGTTTCCGGAAGCCCCATTTGTTCCCTGGTTCTGTCTCTGGTCACCAACTCCTTTCCAGAGATAGGAATGTCTGTTTTCCATACTGCTCACCACTGCCTTTTCTCACATTTCCATTTACTCCTTTCTTGAAACATTCATTGAACTTGAGGCATGCCAGGTGCTAGGCTGACAGAGATGAATCAGCCATGACCCTTATCTCCACGATCTCACCTGCTGGGACAGATCTAGGTGTATAAATAACTACTTCATGCATTCTTCCACCAATTAGTGTGTGCCTATTACATATTATGTATCTTTTGAGCACAAGACCACAGCTGTGAATGAGATGAACAACAGGGGTAAACATAAACACACAGATGCAGAAATAAGTAAGATATTCTTAGTGTCAAGTGTAGTAGAGCAAACTGAGAAGGGTAAGGGATCAAGAGAAACTGGGAAGAGAAGGCCTCTGGACTGGAAGTCAGGAAAGGCCCCTCAGAAGAGGTAACTCAGGAGCCAAGCCCGAAAGAAACAAGATTGGTTCTTCGAAGATCCGAAGAGCAAGTATCAATGCGAAAGGGATCAGGCTAGTGCAGGACCCAGAGCAGTGTGAGCAGGACTGAGTTAGGGTGCAGGACACAGAGAGGAAGCCCCTAAGTTTGCCTGGTCGTCATTCCAGAGCTAATGTCCCTCTTTTGATTGAAGAAGAGCCTCTCTTCCTTGATTCCAGTGGCATTCTTTTCCTCACTCAAGCAGAGCCTCTGCCTCACCTCACCCCTCTTGAGCACACTGCAGTGAAAACAAAGTCACCCTGAAGCCATCCATGGGAAAGTAGCAAAAATGATTGATCAGGCACACTGGGGTGCTAACTAAAGTTTATTCAGACCCTTCAGGTTAGAAAGTGGACATTGAGCAGGCAGCCTATTATGCTTAAAGAGTAGAACAAGCTGAACTTATTCACAAATTCTTAAAAATTTTTAAAACCCAGAAGTGCCATATAAACCTTGAATGAAATGCATTTAAGACAAATTTAAGGGAGTGACTTAGTAGGTTATGAATTTGTAGAGTCCTTTACGCACAGGAAATAATAATTTAAAAATAGTAACTATTGATTCAATGAACGGTATTGCTTATTATGTGCCTGGCACTGCAGACTCATAAATGAACAAGAGCAATCCAATCCCTGAATGTCCAAAGGAACAGAGAAGACAGTCACTAGAGAAGTGAATAAGGCTGAAAAGAAGTGCACTACAGAGCAATGGCTTTGAAATCAGACTGGGCTAAGTCCCAGTTCTGCTGTGTGGCCTTGGGCAAATTACTTAGCTGTTCTGTGGCTCAAATTATTCATGTGTAAAATGGGGATAATAGTAGTGCCTCACTGGGTTGTAAAAACTTAAGTGCTTCAAACAATGCCTGTCACACATAAAGTGCTCAATAAGTATTAACTATTAGGTAACTAATTAACCATGTTTGTGATAAATGCTGGGAAGAGGGGTGGAATCAATAGTGCAACAGGAGTTCCTTTCTTGGTCTGGAAGGTTATCCTGATTGATGCGACATTGCAGTGGCTCCAAGCACTATACCTGATGATTTACATATATTAATATGAATTTTAAAAAAAAGTCCTGCAGAGTAGGTATTTTGCCTGTTTTAATTTACCCAAGAGAATATTGAGGCTTTTAAGGAAGTTTGAGCATCTTGCTCAAGGTCATCTCACTGGATACAAAACTAAACTCCACTCCCAAGTCCATGCATATTCTTAGCACTTCACTCCAGCAAAAATTCAATTCTGAGAAGAAAGCTCTGTAATTAGTTATTGATGGGAACCAAGATATTTGAAATAGCTGAGCCCTCCCACAAGATGTCTCTTGGGGCCACCATCAGAGAAAAATACTGGGCAGGAGAAACCATGCTGCATTCCAGGGATGT
The DNA here is from genome assembly GCA_030015415.1 of Cynopterus sphinx. Lineage (NCBI taxonomy): Eukaryota > Metazoa > Chordata > Mammalia > Chiroptera > Pteropodidae > Cynopterus > Cynopterus sphinx. The sequence continues at coordinate 32,159,877 of CM057390.1, read as the reverse complement.
GATGCTGGTTTTCTGTTTATGTTCTTTGTTAACGAATGCAGCATGGAAAGACAAAGGGGACTGATTCCTCTATCTGCACTGATCCCACAGCACAGGAGGCTGCCCTCTGAATCCTGTACTATTTAATTAAAGCAACACAGGACTCAGCCTTCCAGAACTAGGTCACAACCATGCCTCAGTGCAGGGAGGCTCCTTTTTGGCTTTGGAAGAAAGCAAGTATATATGAAATTAGTGAAGTTTGTTTTCCAATATTGTTCCACAATGCCAGCTTCCTGTTTGGGGTGGTGTAGAGCAAACTGGGAAGTCTTAAAAAACAATCAGAGACAAGTTTGCCCATTTGAAATGAATTAGACTGCTGCCAATTGATTTCATAAACACAAATCAGTATACATAAAGGCACATACTTGTAGCCACACCTGATGTGCTTGGCTTACTGGTAAATGTCTGAATGTGTGCCCTCTGGTATGCAGATATATGGGAACATATGAAAGTATCTCTTCTCTGTGAGAAAGGACACTCTGGCCCCAGGATTTCCCTAGGAGGCAGACAAGTCAAAGGCGCCCTAATATATAGGGCAGCCTGCTCTCAGGCTCACAGTGAGTACATCCCAAGAGTTCCCTCCCAGAACTAGGGATTCTTCTGAGACACAGAGCAACTGAATACATTTGATTTCCAAAAAACTACTGTCCGTTTTCCTCCAGACGGATAAGAGCCATACCTGAAATGCCATCACTCTCATCCCAGCCCCTTCATCCAGTGTGGGCATTCCTTTTCCCCCATTACTGTTTTTTTTCCCTTTTGTCTTCCTTTACCTGGCTGTGCCTTTTGATCTTCAGTGTGACAAATTTCAGCTGCCACTAATGTTCATGTAGAGCATGTTTCTTTTTCCCTTTGGATGACTGTGCACTCAAAGAAAGACTTCTCAGAGACAGCTCCCTGAATAGAAATGCACAGGAGACAAACAAAGCAACCAGCTCAGACACCCTCACCAAGGCTCAGGGAGTTTAAAAAGCCCCTGTCATCCTAGAAATGAGACTATTAAGGTGTGACATGATTCTTACTTTCAGTCAGAGGCTTTTTAAACTGCTGTAGAGCCCAATCAAGAGGAGATGAAAACTTCAGTGTTTTAAGATATCCAACTCTTTTGTCGATGAAGAACGTACCCCGACGCATATGGAATGAGAAGCAGGCTCTTGGCACACAGTCAGCAACCTGGCTGAGAGTGCACAGCCGCATTGTCACCTCCTGTTCATCTACTTGTCAATTTTCCACAGCCTCCACAGACAACACAGGGGGTGGTGAGAGGGGGCTTGGGACCCTGTAAGAATTTCAGCTGGAGTTGACCAGGGAAATACCACTCCACCTTTGCACCCCCTCTTCTTCCTGGAATGTGGGAACTATAAATAGAATCAGGAGGCAACAAGCAGCCCTGTGATCTGCTGCTAGAGGGTTTGAGACCCACTGGCAAATTCCAGCCTTCTGGTTGGAGCCCAGATGCTTTTTTTTTTTTTTTTATCATTCCTCAAAAGAAAATTTGACCCATAAGAGAGTGACTTTGGAACCAGAAAATCCAGGCTTTACATCCTGACTCTGCTAATTTATCATTGCATCCCTGAGCCTCAGTTTGTTCATTAGAAAAATTCCCTGCCTTTCAGAACTATAGAAAGGAACCAATGAAATGTTTCATATAAAGTGCCTCACAGTAGGAAGCAAACATAAATTAGCTTGTGTGGTGTTCTCAAATGGCAAGGAAATGAAGGCAGGGACTCCCAGTCAGAAGGTTAGGACTCAATTCAATTGAAAATAACTTCCTCTGATTGTTGAATTTCTGTTTTTTCTGAAAGTCTTACCTGTAGATTAATACCTCTCATAGTCTGGTAGAGTTCTGCCAAGTTCTTTTCTTCCAAAACAGTTCCCTCTTCTACGATTGTCAGGGAGAGGCTAGAAAGAAAAAGAGGTTATTTTAGCCAATAGAAAGCCTCTCTTGACAGCATTTTTCTGCCTCCTAATCTCTCTTGAATCAAGGTAATACCCAGTAGTGGTTGGGGGGTTGCTATTTAAAGAATCAGAACCTAATGATAATCATATTGGGGGCTTGGTGATGAGAACGAGCTTCCCCTCTTCTGTGATTTTCTTTGAAAGTATTAGAAATATTTTCTACCTGGAACATTTAAATCCCAAAGGTTTCCTCCTTGAGCCACCAGACATGGTCTGGTCAGAGGACAGCACAGCAGATCATGCTAGCTTAGATGATGAAGTCCTGTGTGTTTTCTTCCTTCTTCTTTAATACAGCTTTTTTATTGCTTCTCATTGCTCTAGAATATGATTGTAAAGAGAGAATTCAAATTTGAGGTTATGGGAAGCTCAATGTCCAGTGTATGTTTCTGGGTTATGCGAAGTTTCTATGAAGTACTTGAAAAGACAAGTCTAGCTCAGACTTTTGAAATCCAAGTAAGCTTGAAATACTAACTATATTCTTTATAGTTGCACGTGAACCATTCAGTGATGACTACAATTTGGAAAATGACATCACTACGTCCCCCACTCTGTTTGGTGAAACATGAGTCAAAAGCAATTCCAAGTATTCATGCACTATTCATTTAAAGCCACTTCATGTCCACCACTCTCGAATTCTTTCAGCATCTTAGAGAAAAAAGATTGCTCATATTCTCTATTTTATATAAACTGAGACCTGAATAATGATGTGTTTTGTCTGAGGGAATTTCAGAGTCTATGCCTGCAGTATACACACTGGACCACATTTGTAGATTCAAGAAATGCAAACTAGAGCATGTGTGTGTCTGTGATTGGGTGTACACATGTCCATTTGTATTTACTTATTATTTTCTAGGATCCCTTCCTATGATTGATAGTTGATACAAGTCCCAGAGTTCCCTGGGTGAAAGAGAAAGAGATGGCAAAAGGAAGACATCAGAGTAAAAGGAAGAGGAGAAACCTCAACTTTATAAAAAAAAAATCCATAGTAACCCTTCTAAAAAGTCTCCTTTCCTCCCCAAGATTTGCATTAGGAACAGCCTTGTAGTCATGGTCAGTGTGCTTGGGTCTCCTAGTAGAGAGGAGGAAAGGGTCTCTCTCTTCTCCCTAATACTGCCCATGAGAGATCCTGGGAGCTGAATCTCTGAATAGCATCAGTCTTCTCCTGGTTATCTGCCCTTCTCCAGAGAGATCCCTGGTCAGTGGCATGAGTTCCCTCAGGCTTCAGAGAAACCTTATCATCTATTTTAATCTGTGCTTGATGCAAGAATACCCTATTCAGCATGGTTTCCCAAAATGCCCAGAAAAAAACAGTTCTTTTGAATGGTTCTTTAAATAAAAGGAGGAAGAGAGCTCTATAGTTCAGCAGTTTGTGAAATTGCTGGGCACCTATCTTCCTCGGAATGATTTACAATAGACTTTGGCAAATAAAAGATTTGAGAAGGCCTGCATACAAGAAGAAAAATATTGTTACATTATAAGAAGACTAACAAGCTTTTATACAGACACAGTTTAAACAACTTTAGTGACAGAGAGTCCACTATTACATTAAACCTTTAAAAAAAGTGTTCTTACAATATATGTGTTTAGGTATATGGTCATTTTATTTTCCTTTCTAGTTGAGATGTTTCTAGAACACAAGGACTATATGCCATATCATTTATATCATAGTACACACCATATAGAGATGCTCAGCACTGCTCTTTCTAATAGGGCATATGAGAAAAATAAAAATAATATAAAGTAGTACATTCTAACTGAATAACATATTTAATGACATACCTTGTTTTATTGTCAGATCACTATAACTTTCAGAGTTCAGACAATTAGATTGAAACCTATCTTTCTATAACTCCCAAGCTTGTTCCTTCTACTTTCATCCAACTTCTTCCTTTGGTTTAGGTGATTATCTTCAAGAACACAGTTTAATGGTATTCAAAGGCAATCACTGGAGCAGGGTGGAGAGAGGCAACAATAAGAATGCTTAAACTTCTCCAAATCCAAAAGAGTTTCAGGTCCAGGAAGTTTTGTACAGGCCATTCCTTGGATCACATTTCTCTCCTACTAATATCCACTCTCTGGTTCTTTTACACTCTCATTCTCTCCTGGCTGGCTGTGTACTCTGTGGATTCCAGCCAAATTATCTCAAGTGGCAAATATACTCTAAAAGGAGAAGTGCAATGCATCTTACATTACCAGTATTAAAATTTCATTTAATTCCTTGTCTGATGCCATTCAGGACTATTATCTTCCTTCGTGTTCAGTAGGCAATAGAAATGTATGTCAGCAGAAAGCCAGCCTCAAACATGGTACCTAGAAGATGTGCTGGAAAGAGGGAGTCATTGTGATTCTTACTCCCTTACTTCCGCTCTGCTCCTGCCAATTAGAAAAGGGAGGAAGCCAGACCCAGACCATTAGTAACAGCTATACCACTAAAACCACCCTACTTCAGAGCATGGTTCTGTTCATATTGTCTAAATATTCTACAGGCTTGCACCCCTTTCAACTATTCTTCAGCACAGTTGGAAAAAGAAGAGAGGAAATAGCAGGATGTCAATATTTGAGTAGGTCTCCTTTCAAAAAATCTAGGATTAGTCCATTGCAAATATGCTGAAGGTAAAGCCTGCTTGCTCTCTCCTCCTAGTGTACTGTCCTGCCCCATACTTTTTAAGGGTGTGGCCCAGAACTGCCTCCACCCATTGACTAGCTTTTGTCTTTTTCTTCACTTCTAAGTTCTTCAAAGAAAACCTGTCTTTCTGCTCCTCTCTTTCAATGTTCTACTCTCACCTAGGTACCTTGGAGAGGTTCAGCTTCACACCAAATCTTTAATAACCAAGGAAGATTGCTACCCTTTAAACAAAGACAATTTCTCACTCAAAATAAAAGATAATCTCTAACAGTACATTCATGCAGGGGAGCTCATGGGAACAAATACAAGACTCCTCCAAGAATGGGCAATGAGTACCTGCCTGTGTCAGGTCTGATAATAATATGATCCCTGATATGAATCATAGCCCAATTGCTAACAGCAGAGTCTCTGGAGTCAGGTTTTGTGGATTGGAGTTTTAGCTTTTGATTTCTCTCCATGTGACCCTGGGGAAGCTCTGCATCTTCATATACAAAACCAGGAATAATAATATCACCAATAGTATGGCTATTGTGAGATTAAATAAGATAATCCTTGTAAAAATATAGCACAGGGCCTAGTTTTTTGGAAACACCAGAAATATTAGTTCTCAATACACTGATAATTATATAAGACCATAAAATATAAAGATAAATTTCAAGGACTTTGGAATCAATCAAACCTGAGTTTCAATTTTGGCTCTTTTGATTACTGATTGTGTGATTGTAAACCATTTATTAACCTGATTTTAGAATCAGCTTCCTCTTTGGTAAACATGAATAATCACATTTCTCTCATTAGGATTGTTGTAGAGGTTGAAGAAATCATGTGTTTCAAAATATGATGTAGCTAGGAGGCATTCAATAAATGTTTTGAGATGGGGAAACATCCTCTGAGCAAATGTCTGGGAACAAATGACAAGGATTCTTTTGGGCATTTAGAAGTGTGAATTTCAATAATGGACTTGCTTAGTCGCTCTGTCCTAAGGCTATCTATCAACTCTTATAGCACTTCTGTGAGACACAGGACAAATGTGGGTAATGGTGTCTCGATTTCATTAACAAAGTGAATGTCCCAAGCACCAGTCAATATCGCACAATCAAATATAGCACAAATCTAGACAGACCGATTGCTTTCTTTCTTTAAAGCAACAGTTTTCAAATTATATTTTGTGCCTCACTTTTTCAGGAAGGCTATAAGATGAAACATTATTATAATATACAAAATAGTGGAGTGTTTGAAATCTAGGGCCTGGGTTGTGCCTATTCCATTTCCCTCAGTCCCTGTAGAGGCACCTGAAGCACCTCTAAGGAAATCTAGGACTCCATAGGAGATGGTTTAGAAATCAATGCACTGTAGGCATGGAGTTTTCTTTAGACTCTCACAATGCACAGTGTGGATTAATAGTGATTTCCTACCACCTCAGATTTATTACTATTATGTCATGTCAGACAAAGCTTAGTTCCTACTTTGCTGATATTTTCCATGGAAAGGAGTAGGCATTTCAGTATTTCAGGAATGCATTTTACAAGGCCTTTTATAATAACTTTACTGAAATGATGAAGAAATTGATGTTGAATGCTAGCAAAATTAGGTATATTAGTAACTGGATGAAGAACTATAGTCAATAGGTGCTGAAAAACTAATTGATTGATGTCAAGCAGTGGGCTGCCAGGATACACAGGACATAAACGTTTCTATCAGCGACTTGGATGAAGACACAGAAATGACACTTATCAAATTTGCAGAAGACATGAAATTGGGAGGAAAAGCAAATTTATTGAATCCAGAAAGATCTCATCAGCCTGGAGAAATGGTCCAAATCTAAAATGATGAAATTTAAAAAGGAAAAAATGCAATATCTTATAGTTAGGTTCAAAAAGTAAATTTATTTTCATATGGGTTCATACTGTATCCTGTATTAGATTCAGGCATGGTCTAGCTAAGTGCAGGAAATAAGGGCTCTTAAGGATCCTTTAGGTTGATTTTATCACTGGAGGATGGGATCGGGAGAAAGGCCGGCACATCAGGAACATGGATTCTAAAGAACATGGCTGTAGGAAAGGGTGGTGGGTCAGAGGTTGTAGACATTTAAGGCTGTGAGTGGTGACAGGGACCAAGTACATACACTAACCCATCACTCATTCTTTCTCAATATGTTCATCATGAGACCATAGTGTATGGCTTTTAAGGGCCCAGCCTCTATATTCAGACTGTGTGAGTTTGCATGCTGACTTTGCCGCATACCAACTGTGCACTTTTAGGCAAGTTACTTAACTCCTCTGTGACTCAACTCTATATTTGTAAAATGGGAGTATATCTGTAGCTACCTACCTGTTAGCATTCTTGTGCAGCTCTAGTTCAATAATGCATATGAAGTATTTATTATCATGACTGCTCTTCACTAAGTACGCAGCTTGATTGAGGAGGAAGGACAAGGTACATTACTTCTTTGGAAGAGAGGTTGGTAGGATTAAAGCAGAACAGCCTATGCCAGAGATCCCAAGACCTGGAAGCTTAGGAAGACAGTCAAAAAGATAAGACAGGAAATCCATAACCAGAACTGCATAACAAGGAACACACTGAATTTGGGCTCTAAAATGTAAGCCATCAAAGAAAATGCAAAGTCTGAGTCAGACTAACAATTGATGGAGAGCCTGAGGTATTGGGCTAGCTCACTTTAAATCTCTTGTGTTTGAGAGCAGGCTTGAGTGTAGAGACAGACACAGGTGGAAACGAGGGTGGACAGTTTCTGCTCTGGACCCTGCTCTGAGGGGCAATGGGGCACAGAGGCTGGAAATTAGGAAGAGGCTAATAGATTGAAGAAGAGTTTGGTTTTAGCAGGTTGGAAAAAGAAGATGGGGGCCGGAGAATACTGATTTACTGATTGTCAGTTTCCTGCAAGTTACAAGAGTCAGATTACCCGCTCCCTTTTATATTTCATAAGACAACAACATTCACGTGTGCTGTATTTGTGAACCAGTCAGACAATACCCAAAGCACAATGTTTATCATTCCACCACACTTTCAAAGGTTGGAAATGGCCTATCCTGGTCAGGATGGTAAAGCAACACAAATGCGTATTGTGTGAACAAAGAGCAATAGGGCTGGCTGTGTTCCTTTGAGAACACTAAAATGATGCCCACACACGAATATGAGACATTCTTTAAATATTTGCAGGGCTGTCTTCTTAAAAGAAGAATGGTTCATCCCTGCTTAGTAAGCTGCCCAGGGCCAGAGCGTGGGAGCTCCAGGAAATGAACTTTAAATCTGAAATTCAAAGTCAATGAAATGCCAAAGATGGAAGCTTCCACCTGGTAAAGGGCACATGTCCATGGGCGAGGCACAGAGAGAGAGCATTTTAGCATTGCTTAAAGAGTCGGGCTAGATGGGGGTCTTTAAAATCTTTTCCCAAGCAGAGTATCCTACATTTTAATGAAAACTACTGTAAAACAGTTGAATAAATCCCAGGATTTGAGCTGCAGTTCCATTGCATCAGTGCCATCTTTGGAATGGCTGTGCTGCACTCGTTTCCCTGCCGTCAGTTGAAGAAGTCGTCCTTAAGCCTGTTGTAGTTTTACGCGGAGCCAGGAGGTGGAGCCGGTCCATAGCGTACCTGGAGGGCCCAACTGGGAGGCTTGTGTGATGAAGTTGAACCCCGGAGCTCTCTGCGTGGATTGGCAGCCATAAAAGAATGTGAAAGCTAATCGGCCGCCATCTGTCTTCATTTTGCTAACCCCCTCTATTGGATGCCACTAGCAGCTCACTTCCTATATTTATAAACATCCCCAATCAGTCATTTCTCTGCCCGCTGTCACATATTTGTGGCATTAATGCTGGCTGCTTTATCACAGATTGGACTTCATTTCAGGCATAACTCTCATATACTGTGGTTCTGAGATCTTTATAGCCACATTATGGTATATGGCTGAGTTGTGATTACACTTCAGCTCTGTAAGGCCACAGACAGTGATTTGGCCTACACCCACCCACCTGCCACCCCTGCCCTCTGCAGGCAGTTGTAAATCATGCTAGACACAGAAAAATTGGGATGTCTAGGAAAGGAGAGAGAGAGAAAGTTGAGCACACCTTCACGGTGGCTTATGGTCAGTGGCCGGGGCTCTTCCACAGGGCTGAGACCTCACAGGATTGTCTGCTTTTGGCAGAGTGACCTGACAGATGGAGAGAGTAAATGGAGGTAAAAGAGAGGGAGAGATGAGGAGGAGAAGTCTGTAATTGAACTGACCTTTCTCAGGAGCCCCCAGATCTCAAAGCTAACACTGGGACCATACATTTTATCTTATGTTTGAAATCAGAAATGTAAGTTAGCATTTCTTCTTGCTGTCTGTATCATGCTTGCCACATTTACAAGACTGGTTCTTTTACATAAATAAAGAAAAAAAATGTTTTTTTGTCCCATTACATTTGGGTTCTTATAGTTCCTGAATGAACTCTTGGAACCACAGTCACAGGGGAAGTAGTAACCCTTTCTTCTCTTGGGAGTTGTGGTGGCCATTAAGAGAGGTCAGAAGTAAAGAGGTATACTTGGTAAGTAGCTAAACAAAATGATTGGGGGGGGGGGGATAAAATAAGATTTTAGAGAATTATGGGAACCTGGCTTATGGGTTATTGCTAGAAGCATGTAGAATATTGGGTATACCACATGCATATTCAAAAAAATGTTTTTTTCAATTTGGAAAATGCCAATTTTCAGTCTTTGCAGCCATACTTTCTTCTTGATATTTTCTTCTTGTGGTTTTGACAGCACCACAAAACCATCTCTTCTTCCTTTGGTGAGGAATCCTGCTCTTTTTTCCTAGTGTTTCTAAGTTTCTGAGAGGCTCTTCCCAGACCTCCACAGGTGTTCTCTAACTGCCTGCAGCTGTTCAGAGCACCATCACTTCTCATAGTCACCTCTTTACTATGTTGTTCCACCACTTTCTTCTTTCTAATCCCCAAACGTTCATTCTGTTTTTTTTCCTTGTCCTCCAAAGGGTCATGGCCACATGGTGGGAGCAGAGGGGAGTTAGTTCAGGGAACAGAGAAATTTAATTAGATCACAAACATCACACTTCTGAAATCTATCACTCGGGACCTTTGGCTGGTGTCCTCCCTCTCCTGTTTATTCCTTCTCTGAATTCCAGGACCCCAACCTGTCCACTGCTCTCTCTGCCTCTTTTCAAGGGAAATAAATTAGCTACCTTATCCATCCTAACTCCCCGGAGATGCTTTTCTCTGCCTACAAAGACATTATTCCATTTATTACATAGCACATTTTCATCTTGATGATCTCAAAATTTCCTTCTCGAGTGGGCTGTGATCTTTAAATCACCAAATGAAAAAAAAAAGTATGGTAAAGTATTTCTTACCCACTCAACTTCCACCCTCCACATCTCTACCCCCCACACGCACACACACTAAAAGCTCTACTCAGAATGAATTCATGCTCCCCACATCTTCAGTCCCTAGAATGCAGAAAATGTTCAGCAAAATCTGTTTTAAAACATCATCAAGAATAGCCTTGAGGGGAGAAATCTGGACTAGATTCCACGCCGACTGGCACCACCCAGCTCATGAGATACATGGAGGAGGAAAGGAGTCCAGCTCTGCCGGCTGTCAGCCGTGGGCCCTGACTGTGTGTATAAGAATTCCCTAGTCTTTTTTTAGAACCATAGCAGTAGCTGCACTTCTAAATTTACGTGTTATACTGCTAAAGTTAACTTAGCAGTTAATTTATGCTTTGGAGTTAGTCTGCCTGCATTTTAAATCTTAGCTTCACCACTTACTTCTTTTCTTTTCTTTCTTTCTTTTTCTTTTTCTATATTTTTTTCTATTTACCATAGACAAGCCTCCATTTTCTCATCTGAAAAAGAGAAAAATATTTACTTTAGTGTTGGTGGGAGGAACAATCAATTAATGCCTTCAAAGCACCTAAGACAGTTCTTGGTACAGAGTTAACACTCAGTTTGTACATAGATATTACTTCTTATTGGCAGTGTCACATTTCCCCTGGCCATCACTTTCCTCTTGCACAAATGCCTCAAAAATTGAAAAGCAGCCTCTTCTCAGAATTATCCAGCGCAGTGGGTAATGCCACGGCATTGGAACTGGGTACCTGTGACTCTCACTCTCTCCACCTGTCTGCCAAGCTCTTACTCTCTAGTCTATGAATCATGTCCCAGTCTTTCAACTGAGGTTTTAAGGAAATGTAAAGGAAGGGAATTTTCTTTAGTAACAAAGCTCCAAACGCTGCTCAGCTGTTATAACTGTTTCTCTCTTCCGTGTGGGTACCCATCTCTCCTGCTTTTTAATCAGCCCAATCATGTTACTAAACTATTTCCGTAGTGCTTGGGAAGCCGTGATGGAAAGCCACTCTCAGAGTTCTCAGGTCTCATTGAATGGATTATGTTCTATGGTTTTCCAATTGGATTCAGATCCCTAAGCTGAATACCATCCTGCTGGCCCTGGAGAGTTAGAGTAGATGGTCTCTGCACCTTGAATTTAACTCATTTCAGAGAAAATGTGAAGCCTCATAACAGTACTTCGTTTCACACACACCCAACCCTACCACACACGCACAATAACTCCTTTACATTACCTAATTCTTTAGGCTTTGCGGCAAATAGATATTAAAATATTAAATCTGTCTTAGATGTGTTCTTCATAAAATATTAATGGAAAATGTCTGTGTTAACAATGTTTTAACATGAAATAATAAACAAACTACAGTAATTAGATATTTTTCTTCTGAAGGTCATATGCCTCCACAAAAATCACCCTGGCAAATGTGCATTTCAGGAGAATAATTGCACCTTATGTTCAGACACTGTGCTTTCTCAAGTTCAAAGAACATTCTTTAAACATTAATTAGTTATTCCACCAAATATCCTAGGAGGCGTGGATTAATATCGGCCTAAAACAGATGGAAACTCAAAGAAAGTTAAAGACTTGAGTCCTACCTCACCCAATTCTAAGGCAGAAATTTTTAGCTAAACCCTCATGAATGGACCAGAAATAAGTCACAAGTGGGAATAAGAGATCAAGGGTTACTTATCCTAAATTTCTTAGGGATTTATTCTGTTCTTTGATTTGTGTGAACTCTGTAAATGAACGCCTGAGAAATGCTTTCATCTCTCCCCTTAAATCAGATATTCACTTGTTCAAGAGTGCCCAGCTAGAAGATGCCATAATGGGAATCCCCACCCACCTAGTAGATCGGGACTATTTGTTTTTGAGGGCCCACTTTAGCCACAGGTGACTTTCTCTAAGTGGAAAAAAATGTAGAAGGAGGAGGCAGAACACAAAACACAGGTCCACTACATCTTACTGGGATTCTACTGTGCTATATTCGACTCATGCAAGCTTAAAGCTCAGAGATTGGCTGCAAATCCTCTTTACTTGCACTGCCCTGAATCACAGCTATATGTCTCTAGGTCATTGCTCCATGCTTTTCTTACAAACTCATGGTACGCCTATCACACAAAACCACTTGCAACCATTCCCAATAATTGCAGCATGGAAAACAAACTGATCAGCATCCAACTTTTATGGCTGGCTACTAACCCAGCCAGCATTTTCTAATAATACTTTTCCTTTCCATCCCAGGATCGCAGAGCAATTCACGAAGATTAATTAGAAGTGCCTCAGAACTCTCATCCTTGTTGGAGGCAGGGGTGGAGACCACGAGAGAAGCTTTAAATTAGCCTCCTCTGAGAGAGTGAGATGTGAGGATTCTAAGTGAGGACTCGTGGTTCAAGCCAGGGCTGTATCTGAGAATAAACCTCTATCTCCCATTTTCAAGGCGACAGAGAAACAATGTGTCATCTGCTATTCTGAAAGGACTCTATTGGGAGGAAGTAACAAGACTGTGTGTGTTTAATTTTTATTTGAAAAATGATGGAAATGCCCATATTTGTTACTACCCCCGGGGGTCTGGCAAGATGCCTAAAATATCTGATTTTGCAAGGTTACAATTTGTGTTATCTCAAACCAGCTCATTTTACTCTTTGCTCTTCCCAGAACCAGAGCTTGCTTCCCTGGTTCCCGGAGAGGTCAAGGGTAATCTGGGTGTAAATATGACTTTTCGATGTATGGTAATATGGAGGCACACTTCTCAGGTACCCACTTCCCAGTGCACAATGGGGCCTGGTGATGCAAGGATCAGCTTGGCAAAGAATAGGAAATGTGGTGGAGAAAGAGCTCTATCAGGCCATTGAGGAAGCACAGCTGTTGAGGGGCCTCGGGAGGGGCTGGGGGAAAGCTGCAGTGACGTTCTGTTTTGTTCTTGCAACCAAGGCACAAATTAAGGCAAAATTAGAGACTTTCTTTGGGAGATTGGACGGATGAAAAGAGGAGGAAGACGGGAAAGCAGAGCTTTTAAGGACAGCAATTTGAGAACATCTGAGACAAATCTGTGGTTGATTTTTTTTTTTTTTTTTGGTAGATTTGTTAGTGACTTTCTTTTTGGATTCCGGATCTGGAGGGGTTTTTCCCCCCTTCTTTTCCCTTTTTGCACCACGCACATGTAAATGTGATTGAGAATTCTTTTGTCAGATCTGCTGCCTTGGCAGCCTTCCTGCCAGCTGGCCTGGCTGGGGGAACCCAGGCCGGTGGCTGATTGTGATTGAGAAGTTCTCCCAGGCTTTATGGGAAGAGGTTTGGTTTGGGAGACACTACCACACCTTTGACTGGGCTCTAGAACCTGGAGGAAAGGAGGGCAGAGGGGACCTACGGCAGGACTAACTTGCTTTCTGCCCTTAGAATGTGCCCAGGCCACCTCCAGCATTCTGTCTTTCTCCACACAGCAAAAATTGTGGCTAGTGCAGAACATTTCTAACTGCCATCAGTGCAACATGTGATGCAGAATTCCATGATGCCTAAACTCTGAGTCCCTCTTGAAAGGCCATGAAATCCACACCCCCTTACTCTGTCTCTACATAAGGCATTTCATGTCAGCACCAAGGGGTGTAAAAATCTTGTCCACTCAAAACGATGGACAATCTTGTCTTTTGCATCTCTATTTCAACCTGTTTCTCTTTTTTTTGTCCACTCTTTCCCCCCACGTTTGCTTCAGGCCATATTTAATTGCTAGTATGTTTGCTTCCTTTTATCCTTTCTTTTTTCCTGCCCAGGAAAATTCTTGCCAATCTACCAGGTCCTCAAGGCTCATATTCTCTGCAAAACTGTTTCTGTTCCTAAATGGGTTCATGTTTATAAATTTGAGCACGGAGCCTGGCATATAATAACTACTCTCTAAAAGGTGAATAAAACTATACCCTATCTATTCTATCATAGGTAATCTCATGTGTGTGTGTCTTAGCTTCATCTTTTTAAACAATATTTTAATTCTTTATCTCAGATTTATAAAGCTATATATGTGCAAAGTCTCTTCAGAGGTCACCTTTTGTATAAATGTTTGTGGCAGTTAGCCATTGAGATGACCTCCAATAACTGTAACCTCCTGAGAGAACTGGGGCCGGATCCCTGTCCCCAGGAACTGTGAGATAATAAATGTTTGCTGTTTACAGCAGTTTAGTTTGTTACATAACAAAAAATAAATAAATAAATAACACAGTGGATTCTCAATCTCCTCTTGGGTTGCTTTAAATACAAAGTATTGTAGATTCTCAAAAAAGAAACTATGACACCAGCTTTGACATTAAGGAACTATTTTTTAAGTATTTGCAACCCTTTGGAAGGAACAATCTACATTACTGATCTCATACCGGTCATATCTAAAACTAGCACAACTTTAATTATTGAAAGAGTTATCAGACAAAACTGAATATCATGTTAACTTCAGTTGACTTAAAAAAAATAAGTAAGTGCTCAATTAGGAGGCTGTGGAACAAGTGAAAGTACTCAGAAAAGAGAGGGACAATAAATAGTACTATGCGCAGGTGTTACATTGTATTGTCCTATTTAATCTTCACATTTTTTTTCATCCTCTGGAGTAAGTTATATTATTAGCTCCATTTTACAGATGAGGCAGTTAAGGCACAGAGTTTCAGTGTAATAAAGCTAATAAAAATTTGACTTCAGAGCATATTCTCTTGACCACATTCAAGTTATTAAATACAATCAGATTTTAAGACTCATACATGTTTGTTGATTGAAAAATTGACAAATTACCTAGATATAAAATGAATTTGCTGCTATAAAGTATATTTAAAAATTCCACCCCATGAATGTAACATTATTTCACCAGTCATAGCACACACCCACATGAATGGAACTCTATGCTCTCAGCATCCAGCACAAGACTCTATTCCTTCATGACTGTGCATCAGAAACAATGGGAGGAAGCACGTTAAACAGGGATGAGTGCAGAGAGAAGCAAAGCAATGTTAAATAAGAGGTGGCCAGAGACCAAAACAAGTTCATGTAAGACAGAGAAAGACCAAATCACCACTTTTAAGAGGAGGTTGATAAGTAAGACTGACTCAAAATTGAAGAAGTAAGACAGGGGCTTAGAAAAGTAACACTAATGGAATGGTTGTTTTGTGCCAGGCATAATCTAAATGATTCAAAGTATAGTTTCATTTGCTCTACATATCACCATATCACACAGTTACTAAAAATCCCATTTTACAGATGAAAAAAGAGAAACAAGACATAGGGAGATTATGGTTAATATCAAGTCACAATTTGTAAATAGAAGAGCAAGAACACAGTTTCAATATGGCCTGAATCCAAAAATATTTCTCTTAACCACTACATTGAAATTTCTTGGCAATTTAGTTTGAAGCAGTGCTACTAGTAAACTAAGGCTATGAAGAGATTTGAACTGAACAGAAGGATAGAAATATTTATCTTTTGGAATCTTTTTTAAAAGTTGGGCCTGGGTAGTGCAGGGGCACAAAGCCAGAAGGATCTGCCATGTTGGCAACCTGATTCCACCTACAACTAGAGTGAAGAATCCTAAGGACTAAATTTTCAGTCCTGGTAGAATTTTATTAAATGCTAAGTATTAATACTTTTTACATATCTGTTACAGACAAGGGCACTGGGCTAGGTGCTATGTGTATATCAAACAAAGTAAGACAAGGTCCCTATCCTGTTTAGGAGGATAATAGATATGTCTATAGCTAAGAGCAATGTGTGAGCATTGCTAAATGAGGTAAAGATATTAACTTCTGGATGAATTTGGAGAGATAGCTCCCAGCTGGTGTGCTGT
This sequence comes from Cynopterus sphinx, assembly GCA_030015415.1. NCBI lineage: Eukaryota > Metazoa > Chordata > Mammalia > Chiroptera > Pteropodidae > Cynopterus > Cynopterus sphinx. Next base: position 32,144,080 of record CM057390.1, on the reverse strand, counting down.
GATTGAAGTTTTGAGCAAGAGATCTTACTGAACAAGCAAGATAGAAAGAGAAAGAACATTGACAAAGGTGTGGATTATACAAAATCAAAGTAAAGTGATAGTAGATAATGCTGCATGGGTCTCAAATTTAAGCATGGTAAGGAGAGAATTTGGTCTTTATCCAGTAAGCTATACAGGGAACCATGGCATGGTTAACCTGAAAAAAAAAAATACACACACACACACACACACACACACACACACATATATATATATATATATATATATATATATATATATATATATATACACACACACACACTCTGGTTATCAGGGAATACACTGGGCTAGAAGTCCAGATGCCCAGTTTCTAGTGAATATTTTGCCATTAATAATCCGAGTGAGTTAGAGCAGGATAGTTCTCTTCTCTGGGACACATATTTTTTATCATAGAGTAATGAGACTGGAGAAATTATCTTGACATTCTCTCTAGCACTGGCATTCTGGGCTTGTTCACACCACTACTCCCCTAGATTCATATAGCAAATCAAAAGCAGAGCCACTCATTACCTGAAGCAGCAGACCAGACTACTCATACCAGCTTCTGTGGAGGCAAAGCTGCCTCTTCCTCTACTTGCAATGATGATGATACCACAATGGTTTCCTTCTCTCTGCAGTATTTAATCCAAAATCATGGTTTTTATTTTTTGTTTAGCATCTTCCATGTACCAGGTTTTGAACATGACATATACATGGCAGGGAAATACAATCTCATCTCTGCTTCATTACATTTTCACACTCACACACACACAAACTTCATGCACACATCTCTCATACACATACCTTACATTTCCCTCATACACACATCTCACATGACACACATGCCTCACACGCCTTTACACATACCTTACACTTACCTCATGTTCATATACCTCTCACACACACACTTCACATGCATCTCACATACACCTCATCACACTCTTAATACACACACACTTCAAACTCACACCTACATACATAGCTTACTGCCGACTTCTCTCTCACACACACTCCTGACACATTTGAAGTCAGGTGGGTGTACTGGCATTATGCGGGCCTCACTGCTGAGGAGAAAAATTCCAAGTTTTCAGGGGACTTATTGTCCTTTACCCAGTGTTTTTTAGCTTGAGCTATAAGACTTGATGTGAGGCATGACAAGGTGATAGGTGTATGCCTACATAAATTGTGTGTTTCTCACCTTGGAATGTAAAAAAAGAATAGTTTTCCTAAACCAATACTCAACAAATAGTCAAGAAATACGCTTTTCCACAGTCATGCATTCTGATAAACACAGATTTTCACTAAGGAACTAGCATGTTCTAATCTCAATACTGGAAATGTCATTCCCAAAATGATCTGTGAATTTAAGTCCACAGTCTTTCAAACTATTTTGCTCCATCCCTGCCAATGCCTACCCTCAGTCTTATTGGCAAGGGTCATTCTCTTGAAGCAGTAACATTTCTTCCTATCCAGATGACAGTTACATCTGTCCATTCTGTTTTCAGAGCTAGGATTGTCCCACAGCAATGCTGGCCCCAAGGGATAGTGTTGAAAATAAACTCTTAGGTCTGAGGTGGATAGTGGGAGCAGAGTTTCCTGAAGTGACCAGAAATGGAGTTGGCTAAGAGCTGAGTGTTCATTGGACCTAAAAACAGCAAAAAATTTGATGCCAGAGAGGTGGGACCATATGTCAGGTTGGAAGGTGAAGTGCGAGCTGCAAACAAGGGAAAAGTCAGTCTCAGAGGGTGGGCACATGGAGCAAAAAGCATGCGAGGCAGATTCCAGTGGCTGGGCTCCCAGAGCATGCTATGGAATCTGGTCTCTGGTGTCCATGTGGAACGCTGAGCCAGGCCTCCCCTACACTGCATGAGGACATTTAGATGACTTTTTAATGTCCCCAAATCAGGTCATTGGCAGCATTTACAAGCACTAAAATAATAATTTTTTTTGAATGTTTACTTTGGATCAAACATTGAGTAAAAGCTTTGCAATATTAACAGAATTATCTATGTGCAATCACACTTATAGATGAGGAAACAAATTTCCTAACAGAACTTAAACAATTCGTTCAAGGTGTATTGTAGTGAGTGGCAGACCCAGGGTTTGAACCCAAGCTTGACCCCAAATCCAATGCTCTTAACTATTGTTTGTGTGTGTGTGTGTGTGTGTGTGTGTGTGTGTGTGTGTGTGTGTGTGTGATTTCCAATCACTTCTAAAGATGTGAGAATGCAAGCTGATGGCCAAGCAGCATTTGGACAGCATTCAGTCTCCATGAAGGGCAAGGCCATTTGGGGGAGCAGATCTATGTCCCATTTTTGTGAGCATGAAAAGCTCCTAGGAGAAGCCTAAAGTAACATGAGGAGACAAAAGCAGCAAGCAGGCTTAATGAGAACAATGAGATGCTTGGATGTGGTTTCAGTTCATCTATTCTGAACTTAGGCAACATTGATCTGGCCGGAGCTTCAGATTCCCAGGGAAATTTCTCACCAGCTCAGCCTTTAAGTCTCAGACATCTCATGTCTTCCCAGCTCCTGATTTCACTGCTCTCAGTTCCCATCTTCTCGACAGCATTCAGTTATCTTAGAACCAGAAGGTCTGTAGAGCACTGGACAGTCCCTGGAGTGGGGGAAACCCTTCTGTGGGAGGCCAGATTTGTAACAAATGACTTCCTGTGGAGACAAGGTATGCTCAGAGGCCCTGCTGAGGAGAACTGAAAACTCCCTGTGGGGCTGCCTGGCCCATCTGCTGCTGACAGGCCATGTAGCTGAGATTGGGGAGACACATGCATGGGCAGGGGGGCACACTCTGCTGGTTTAAGACCCAGCCTGCTAAGTTCCATCCCATCTGACAGCTCTCCGTGAAGATGTATGTAGTCCCTGCCCGAAGGTACTGCCTGCCAGTGAGCTGAGCCAGGAGTTCCCAGCATGCATAAGGTAAAATGAGGGACTTGGTTTTATAAAGGCCATTGATAAAAGACATCACCAGTCTACTGCTTTCAGCATGTTTTGTACTAGGTAAACATATACCCTCAGTTACAATGGGGAAACCAGAGGAATGTGGATGGTTGGTTCCTGCTCATCACATCTAGGGGGTAAACACCCATGGGACTTATGTGACTGGCAGTTGGGGCACTAGCTCAGAATGGAGAGGGATATCTTATTCACAGCTGAAATATACTCTCATGTGTTCACCCTAAGTTCCTGCTGCTGCAAATTAAGCCTATTTTCCATCTGATCTCATTGTAGATGTGCTTCTGTATTATGCTCTGGAAAGCATCAGCACCTGTCACCGTACACTCTTTCCTACTACACATCAAAGAATATTCTCCTCTCCCTCTACTTGACAAGTAGTATTTTGGGTTCGGGTTTGACAATGATGCACCACATGATAGGAGTTTGTATTGGTCAAATTGTTGATGAAGAGAAGAAAACTACTTTTTACCGAGCATTTAAAATGAACTCATCAGGTTTTATCTTATTTAATAGCTAATACAACCAGAGGACTTACTGAAACTCCCATAAAATATGAAGCTGCCATGCTGAATGCTGGTTTCAGGCCTGTGCTGGAATCTTCACACTACCAGTGAGAGGAAACCTTGGATATATTATTTAATCTGTTGGAGACTCAGTTTCCGCATCTGTAAAATGGAGTTACAATATCCACTTCTTTAAGGACATTTACTATATCCTTTTAATCTAGCATTCACAATGACTAACTCAGGGGCTGGAAGTCAAAGATGCTAATTATTTGTTATTGATGCTTGTTTAGTAGCAGGTCAATGTTTGAATGGTTGTGGTACAGATCATTGAAATGACACACTTAAAATGCCTAAGAAAACTTGGCATATAGTAGGTTTCTCAAAAAAGCTAATTTCATTTGCCCTGAAATGGTGGTGGGAGTCATGCAACCAGGTTCTGAAATTTTCTCTCTCCTATTCATTCCACAACTCACTCACTCACTCACTCACTCACTCACTCACTCACTCACTCACACCTTCTAATTTGTTCAAAATTGACCTTCTGGTGCTTTCTCCTACTTTTTCTCCACCAACTTTTGCTCTCTTGCTCTTCTTAGTCCCCTTGCTAACCCTTGATTGCCATGTTTCCCATGTCTTAGCCCCTAGGTCCTCTCCCCTTGTCCCTATGGCCCACCATCCTGGGCTCAAAGGAAGTGGGCAGCATCCTGCCATCTTCTCAGACGATATGCCTACCCTGTCAATCTCTGGCCATGCCTGGCAGCTGGAATTGCAATTCTCCTTGTTTACAATGCATTGTAATTGCAGACACAGGCTATGCTGTCACTTGTAATTTTATCCTGTCCTGTTCTTCCTGCACACTCCCTTACCTAAGTGTCAAGCAGTTGCCCTTGTGAGAGGTACTTTTGGCAGGAAATGTGCTCCAACATACAGCAAAGCAAACAAACAAAACAATAAAAAAAAACTATTTTTTATTTCTCATTCTCTCCCTTTCCACTCAAGAGAAGGAATAAGCCAAATGCAGATCTACCCCTCCTGCAGCCCTCCACTTGCCCCCACATCTCTTTTTTCCTTGTTCTCACCAGTTCCTCCAGCTGCTGGAGCTCCTGCTTCAGCTTGGAATTTGCTTTAGCAAGTCTGGAGATTAGAGGGGACAGATGAGGAAGCCATTTTCTAGGTGCACTCCCAGCAGGAGGGGTGTCTAGAATCTCAAGCAGACAGGTTGTATTCCGTGAGGGCATGGGCTCAAGGTGACCCTATCAGTGTATCTGAAATAGGGCCAGAAAAACACCTACCCACTCATGCCAGGCACCATTCTAAGAAGTTTAAACATGTTACCCTGTTGAATCCCCATTAGGCATCAGCAAAGAAAGCATTATAATCTCTGTTTCATAGATGAGAAACCTAAGTGCATAATCAAAGGTCACCCAGCTAGTAATATAGGGAGAAAACTGTGATTTAAAACTGACTTCATCTAGTGGCAAAAATCCTTGTGTTTCATTGTATTTTGTTTGTTTGTTTGTTTGTTTGCTTGCTTGCTTGTTTGCTTGCTTGTTTTGCTTGCTTATCTGTGTGTTTGGACACACTCAATCTCTACATTTATGGTTTTATTTTATGATTATTCATTTGTCTATCTGCTGCTAGACTGCGTGGGACTATAGGGTAAGGCCTATGTCTTATTTCATTTTTTCCCTTCAGCACCTAGTACAGCTCCCACTGCTGAGAGGGTTGTTAAGAAGATATTTGTTAAAAATTAATGTATTCACAGGATCAGCGTTTCTTTGTTTAGGTTGTCCGGCAATAGCTAAATTCTCTGCTACAGTATTATATACTCTTATTGTGGAAGAACATGAAAAATTCTTTGCTTCTAGATGCATAAGGCTGATTGTCTTAGACATAGTTAGAAGGCAAGACAATTCAGAGTATATACCTCATGACATCTAGATTCAAGAAATAAAATTCATATGAGTAGTCTCATTTATAGGTTGTTTAATCTGGTGCTCAGGAGGGCTTTAGAGAAATTCTGATATGTTCTATAGATTTTTTTTTGAAATCTACATAAAGTTGTCCTTATCTGTCCAAGTACTAATAGTCTTTGTGTTAGGTTAGGTGATGAATAGGTAACTTTTAGCTACCCCCTCCCCTCAAGTCTTATGTATAGCTCTCATGTTATGCTTGCAAGATAAAGTTTACTAACTTAGAGAAAAGATTGGTAGTAATTTTCTTTTTAAAGAAAATATTTCAACATCTTGAAGCAAGGTAGAAGGATTGATATAAATTCTGGCTCATTAATTGGCATTAAGAACTAGAAAAGATGATTAGAGAGAATCATTACACACTCTAAATGTCACAGCAATCCTTCCTCCCCTCTTCCTCTGCCTGATGGTCTGTCTCTGCTCAGCCACTTGCGAGTTGTGCATCTTTGAGCTACTTACTCAGCCTCTCTGTGCTTCCATTGCCTCTGACTTACAGAATTTTGTTGAGCTTAAAATAATCATACAATGTATGTAGAATGTCTAGCTCAGTGTCTAATCTACAGTAACCCTTCAGTTAAAAAGGCTTTTACACCATTGCTGTCTTACTTAAAGGAGGTTGAGTGGCTACAGATGAGTGTGAAGATAGATGTTCTGTTTAGCCTCTTCATGGCAGACAGGGGCTCACACAGTCACATCCAGAAACAGCCCACCAACTGATCACCTGCTGGTATCTGTCCCCTCCCTCCACATCTAGATTTGCTAACCAGCTGAAGGCAACGAGAAAGCTTTGATGAGATCTAATTAGAAATACAGATTCTACATTCAAGAGGGTTGAGCAGTTCATGCAATGGGAAGAAAGGACCCTGAAATTAGTCTAAGTGCCCTGCTCATATATCCTCACAAGCTAAATAGTGAAGAAAGATGTATCATTTAGCAGGATTGACCCTGGGGTGTTTGCCTCTTATCAGCTGTTATTATTTTGCAAATGACATCTCCAGCTCAAGTGAATGTGTTCCTCACTCACTGAAAAACACACATAAATAAATGATATGGAGGAGGCTAGGCTAAGATCAAAGAATTGAGGCAGACATTTCCCATGATACCCCCTTTATGAGCCCCTAGGGTGAACTATGCGTGCAGGGATGTTTTCTGGTGACAAAGAAGGCTTATCAAACCTCTATGCCTTTTATGTAAAATTAGTTGGGATTCTGTCTGGAACGATGGGGTGGGGAAGGCAAGAGTAGCTCCAGAAAACCTTAAAATCAAACTCACCACACTTCAGAGCAGATTCAGAGACAAAACTAGATTGACAGTAGTTTAATGTGCTCATCAACAAGCAGAAGAAAGTAGTCTGAGGATCCTGTCCATCCCGAAGGATGAAAATCAGTGTAACACAACATACTGGAGAACATACTAAATTGATGGACAAGTCTCTTTCAGAAGGTGGGTCTCTGCCCTCACCATCTGCATGGTGGGGTGAAGAAAGCCCAGGCCTCTTTCCAGCTCTCCTTAACTGTGTGAGTGGATTGCTGATCCCCAGTGACTTGGCCTTCTTTTTTTAAGAAGAGGTTGCTGCCCACCCTGTGACTGTACTTGCCTCGTGATATTGAAAAATGGGACAAGGTATTAAATTAAAAAGTGTACCTGACATAAGTCCTTGTTTTGCTGAATGAAGGGAAACCTTAAACTAGATGCCTCCAAGTATATTCAGCTCAATCTAATGTTCGTCTTCCTCTTTCAGTCAAATTCAAGATTATTATATAAGGGAGAGGTCCATGTGGCCTCCACTATCACCACAGCAGTAGAAGAGAGATCATGAGAGCCACACATATGCCCACTAGTGTTCCATGCCACTTCTACACCTGTTCATTAGCTAGAACTAGTCATGTGCTCCTGCCTAACTTCAAGAGAACAGGGAAATGTGTAGAAGCACATGGATATTTGATGAGCAGCGAACGATCCTGACACACAGGTTTGCAGCATCTTCTAGACATTCTTAACAGCCACTTTAGAGAGGAAAATTTGGTTAGTCATATTATTTATATGTCTATTTCATCATTCTAAATAACTATTGAACGTCTACTTTGTGATAAATATATTAGTAGACATTGGGCTTACAATGGTGAGCAGAAAAGATCCTGTCTCTTCCTCAAATGGTTCACAATTAAATAATATAGTGTGACGCATGATGTAAGAAGATACACAAGGCACCATGGAAGTACCTGGCAGGAGAATTTAATATTTTCAAGGAGGCAGAGTTATCTAGGCAAAGAAAATCTTGGTGGTGGTGAAGTAATGATAAAACAGATTTTTCCAAATCAGATACAAATTCTATAAACATGGTTTATTTTAGGCTAATTATCTTTTTTTTGCCTTATCCCAAATAGTCCACCTATCTGAGCCAGTACACCTCTAGTGAGCAGAGTTGAACTGCATGGAGGAAGCCACTCAATCTGCATCTGTTATTGATATCAAGTTATTCATAACCCAGGATTAGCTGTACATGTTTGGACCCCCCTTGCAAGCAGCCCTCTCTCGGGGATTGGGGTGAGGGCTGTGGGGAGACACCTTGCTGTTTAATAAATAATAGAAGAGATTCATAAAGTGTCGGGGAAGCACATTCCTCATGCAGAAATGTTACGGAATAACACAAGATGAATAATAGAAAAGCTTATTGAAAAATTCATAATTTCCAAGTGCCAGTGAAGGGCATCTCCTGTGCAGTCTATTTGCCTGTAGAAAAGTGATTAAAATATATATTATTGTCCTGTCTATAGGAAAATGTATTATTAAGTGGATACTACCGTGACATTTGAAAAATCCATTTCATTCCATTTAGCAGCAAAGGGGTTTTGGCTGCTGTTTCGTGTAGCCAGTTTCACAAGCATTTTAATAAGTCATTTAAAAAACAAAAAGGGATTTTAATTATGGCCCCCTGCCTCCAAGCCATACTATTGCTTTGTATTTACAGTTATCTTGCCAAAGAAATTTTAAAATTTATAATAGAGAAGGTAAATATCTTGCCTACAATTATTATGTCAATTGTCAAGAAAGCAACCTGACCATTGATTTGTATTTATGGGTGAAAATAGAGAGGAAGGTAAATAGATCTGCTGGTCCAGACACAAGAAACAAGCCTCAGTGTAAAGGCTGGTGATCCCTGCCAAACCTAAAGGGTAACTATTCTAAGCAGACATTCACAATGTTTTCCTTGTGAAACCAGTAGTTACTTTTGTGGTACTCTTATCAATAGTTTGCATTTTAACATAATTTCTTGAGTTAGAATCAGGGATTATCTGATTTACCCATGTTTTTCAGGACAGTGTGTAGCTCCTCATCTTGGAGATCCTCATGCCCAGTAAAATTCGGAGATGGATTCTGAATGGATTCAAATTTGGGGCTTGGATTGGGGCACCTCTCTGATCTTTGTTCACTATTAATTTTCTACTATAATTTAGGTTCAGTAAGGGTCAGGGAATAGGATGAGATCTGAGAATGATGAGCCATATCATACCAACCTCAAGATCTGATTTAGCATGGACAGCCCTGTAGCTCAGTGGACTCTCAGTGAGGGCACAGTTGGAGGGTGGTGGCTAAGAGGTCATCAGCAGTTGGTGTAGAAATTTAAGCAGAAACATGATATTTATGAGTAACACATTTATAGTTCCTCTCTCTTACCATCTAACTGTGTAAAATTACTATAAGCACCTAACTTCCCTGGGTCTCAGCTTAATGATGAAAATAAAGCAATTCGCATCAGATCATGATTTTCAAAATTTTTTTTAAAACTTTAAAAAAAAAAATTTAAAAATTAAACCATTTGTTCTAATGAGATCTCACTTTCATTAGATGAAAATGCTTCCCTTGTTAAAGAATGGTCAGGGGATCAAACTGCCTCCTACCTCAAATCAATTTCCTTCCCCATTTTCAAAACAATCCTCTGATTCCATGAGGATTCCTGGCATACAGTGTGAAACCCAATGTCTTTGGTGATATATAAGTCTCTTCCTACTCTAAGTTTCTGATGTTTGTGGCCTGTGTATGACTAGTAGCAATGAGAGAAATGGCTTCTTCTGGCCTCGGTTTTACTCCCACTTATTTAGAGTCATCATATATTTATCCATGTTTTTCAACAAACATTTATTGATAATTGTACATGCATTGCATGCAGAATACTGGGCTAAGTACTGCTTGAATACAGAACATGTGTGAAACACAGTCTTTGCTCTAAAGGAGCAACAGGAACCTAAACAACTTGCTACCAGTCTGAAATAAGAGAGATATTGGAGGTACAAGCCATTTTTTTTTACTAGTAATAACTATTAATTAAATTTAAAAAAGAAACTAACCAAACATCTCTATAATTCTTTCTTTAGCCCACTTCATTAATTATAATATCTCTTATCCTGTTAGCCTCCTGTATTGAGGACTAATTGTTATTTATCCTGGCTGCACCAGGATGGCTATACCAGTTGTTGAAATATTGAAACATTTCCATGTTTGTTGGTGGAAATTATGCTGAAGTTCCCTGAGTGTCCTCTACTGCCAGGTTACCTTGTACCCACTTATCTCTGGCTTTTCATTGATCCAGCTACTCTTCTAAACAGTAGGAATGGAGGTGAGGGTTCCATGACTATAGAATGCTATGGCTGAGCCTGGCTTGAATGGTTAGTGTTAGTATCTTACCAATTATTAAATATATTGAATAATACCCTTACCCAATATCAGTCTATGTCATTGCTCCTCTGATTCTAAGTTTCCAGAAAATAGGTTCCACTTAACATTTACTCCCTATAGAGTTCCTAGCGGTTTTCTGTCCTGACAATCAGATCTTAAAACTAACATCCTTCTTTGATATTTTAACATTGCTTTGCATTCTCTACGTTCTCCTGATCTCATTTCAATAACATCTTTATGTTAATGATTCTCAAATTTATATCTCCAGCTCAAAAATCTTGAGTTATAGATCCATACATCTGTCTATTTGATATCTCTATTTAGATACCTTGTAGAAAGCTAAAACATAACATTCTCAAAATTGAGTTTCTTTTTTGTACTGGGTTATATATATCTATTCTCCTTTCGGTTACCGCTATGCTCAGTAGCACCATCCACTTAAATGCTCATGACAAACATTGAGGAGTCCTTCTCTTTTCAATCCATATTCATTCATAAACAACCTTTGTCAGTTCTACCTCCAAAATATATCTTGTAGTCATCCCCTCTTCTCCTCTGTTCTACTACCATCTTACCTCAAGGTATAACTATCTCTTTATCCAACAACTAACTAGTCTCTCAATTTCTACCTTTGCTCCCTTCCAATTAAACCTTTTGATCCTTCCCAATTACAGAGAAATTCACACTTTATACCCTAGACTAGAAGGCTCTGAAAAATATGGTCCAAGCTTACTTTTCCCCATGAATTTCATGTCATTTCTCCCTCTGCTCATGCTGAATCACATTGCATTTTTCTGATGCTCATCATATTTTTATGTGCTTATTGTCCATTTGTATAATCTTCTTTGGAGAAATGTCTATTCAGATCCTTCACCTATTTCTTAGATTAGATATTTATCTTTTTGTTATTGAGGGTTATGTACATATATATTCTAGATAAAAGACCCTTATCAGATATATGATTTATAAATATTTTATTCCATTCTGTGGTTCCTTTTTTCATTTTCCTAATGGTGTCACTGGAATCACAAAATTTTTTACTTTTGATGAAATTCAACTTATCTGATTCTTTTTTGTCAATAGTGCTGTGTTGTCAAACATAAGAAGTCACTTCTTAATCTAAGTTTGCAAAGATTTATCCTTATGTTTAGCTATTATGTCTAGGTCCATGATTAATTTTGAGTTAATTTTTATATATAACATGAGATATGAGTTCAAATTAAACTTTTTACATGTGTAAATCCAGTTGTCTCAGCATCATTTGTTGATAATACTATTCTTTTCCTCATTGAATTTTCTTGGCACGCTTGTCAAAAATCAGTTGGCCATAAAATGTGAAGTTTTATTTCTGGACTTTCTATTCTGTTTCATTGGTCTATATGTCCATTCTTATGTTGCTATCACATTGTTTTTATTATTATAGCTGGGTAGTAAGTTTTGAAATCAGGCAACGTGAATCCTTTAACTTTGATCTTTTTCAAGATTACTGTGATTATTCTGGCTGTCTTTCATTTCCATACTAATTTGGGATTAGTTCATTAATTTCTACAAATAAAAAAAGGCAGCTAGGCTTTTGATATAAATTATGTTGAATATGTCAATAAATTTGGGAGTTTAACATTTTAACAATATTAAGTCTTCCAATCCATAAATATGGAATGAATTTCTATTTACTTTCTTTCAGTAATGTTTTATAGTTTTCAGAGTGTAAGTTTTGCATTTTTTTTGTTAAAATTATTTCTGAGCATTTTTTTCTTAGATGTTATTGTAAATGGAATTGCCTTTTTAATTTTACTTTTGGCTTGTTCATTCTAGTATATAAAAGTACAATTCATTTTTGTGTATTTATCATGTACATTACAATTCTGCTGAACTCACATTTCAGTTCTAATAATTTGTGGTTTTCTTAGGATTTTCTCTATGTAAGATCATATCATCTGAAAATTGAGAGTTCTAATTTTAATTCTCTCTTTTCAATCTGGATAACTTTTATTTATTTTTTTCTTTCTAATTGCCTTCAGGGCAATGTCAAATGCAAGTAGCAAGAGCAGACATGCTTGCCTTCTTCTTGATCTTATGGGGAACGCTTTCAGTCTTTCATCAGTAAGTATAATGTTAACCATAGGTGTTTTTTAGATGCTTTTTATCAGTATGAGGAGACTCTCTTATATCCCTATTTTTTAATGTTTATATCATGTATATATGTCTTTCTCAATTTTAAGTCAGCTTAAATGGTTCTTCCTTGGAGAGCCTTAACTCCATCTTCCTGCAGGATCTCATCTAAGTCAGCTTTCCCAACCCCAGCTTTATAATCATTGTTTCAGTCCTACACTTTCCATTCTATATTACTTATTAAAAGTATAAGTATTTTCACCTTCCTTGTTGTTTTGTTTGTTTTGTTTTGTTTCCCTTTCTCTAGCTACACCACATCAATAAAACTCTCCCAAGGAAGGCAGGAACCAAGGTTATTCTATTTGCTGCTATATTTTCTCCATCTACCACAGTCCTTGGCAGAGAGCAGTTAATCAATAAATAAATACTTGTTAAATAATTGAATAGATAAATGAATGAATGAGTATTCTATATAGAAGCAGGAGACTGATGGCCAATAATTGAACTTTAGAGAAAACAGTACTGAGCCTGGGAAATAGTAGCAAATAAAAAGTATGTGGAAACTGATGGCAGAAAGAGCTCTATCTAAGTGGGACACCCTCACACCCCAACCCGAAACCGGGATATCTAGTGTTGATAGTCTGGGTTGTTAACACAGATGCTTTGTTTATTTAAAGGTTAACAGAGAGTAATAATAACTATTAAAGTCTCCCCAGTAGGCTAGCATTCTACACACTGGGCCAGTCTGATTTGGTGGGTTTTCCTACTCAGCCTGCTGTGTATCATCAAGGAAAGGTCATGGCATGGGAGATGGCATGAGAGCTGGCTAAACACACCTCCCAATGTAACTTTATCATCAGTTTTATCTCATTCCTTTTACCACCCTGCAGTTAAATTTGTTCGTTTCTCAGTCTCCTCCTCCTGAGCTCCCATCATGATCATCTAAATTAAAATCTGTTATCAGTTTCTGGGTAATCCCCTCTGATGCCCTGAGTACTGCAGGATCTGTCTTGCTCAAACCTAGCTTGTAAGTGCTGATAGCTTTTGAGCAACTGAAATGGCTTTGTATATCTCACACAAATGTCTGCATCACTCGCAAACAGCTGGCAAAAAAGACACATTCGTGGCTGGAAGTTTTATGAAACTGTAAGTGGAATTGCCTTTGAGGACAGCTCATAAGGGCTCCTTGCCATTCTCTAAACACTTCCTCAGAGAGCAAAAGAATGGAGTCTCATGTTTTTTAGCTGTTGCATTGATATGGTCCTTCCTGTAGTTTGTTTTTCCTAGCAGCTTTGTTCCAGTGAGTTATCATGGTAACTTCAGTGACCAAATTATAAATTTGAAATTTTCTACTGAGCCAGTCAACCCCAATCATGACATGACCCATATTTCAATTTTGTTGTTGTCTCATTTCTTCTCTCCCTTACTAATGATTCTCTTCTCCTGGGAGAGCAGAGGAGGCTAGCATGTAGAGTAGAAAGAGTACAGGTTTGGGGTTAAAAGACCTAGGTTTTCATACTCCCTTTAAAAATCATTAGCTGAAAAATGAGTTCTTTAAAATTAAGTCTTATTGTCAATAAAATGAGGACCCTAATATTCATATAAAATTTATTTATTTGTTGTCACTCCCCCAAACTATACTGTAAACTAAATTGTAAACCCTGTGAAGGCAGGGAATGATTCTGTTTTGTTTCTTATATTGATAAAACCTAGTGCACACCATTTGCTTAATAAACATTTTGATTGAGTGAATGAGATGAGTTGATGGAAGAGCATGTGTTCAGTGCTCAGCACAACATAGTAGGTGTTTATAAAAATAACTATTCCTTTCACTAGTTTGACTGTTTCTCAGATTCTGCCTACAGATTGGCAGATTAGAAAATCTCAATTAAGGAGAAGGCTCCTCCTTTTTGAGCCTTTTCTGTGTGACAATGTCACATCATTTCTCATTAGTGATGGGCCCTGACAATCTAGTACTGCCTAACCTGGGAATCTGGGTCTTAATCAGATCAGATTAATACTTTACCCTGGTCTTCAGGCTTTGTTCCTTAGAACATATCCAGGAATTTTGTGTACACCATTCTCTTTCCTTTTTCAAGCTGTTAACTATTTTCTCCCTCTTTCTTTTCATCTTTACTTTTCTCTCTTTCCCTTTATCTCTCCCTCCCACTTTTCTTCTCTATTTCTCACTCATTATGCTTTGCTTGTGAAGCTTTCTTTGATCCTATCCAGTAAAGTTGCTTTATCTGTTAGACAAGAAAATATTGTCAGAGGCATTGAAACTCAGTGGTGTCCCACAAAGTTGATGACAAAGTCATGATTAGATATTAAAGTTTTTGGCTCTCCTATATTTATGTTACCTATAGTAACTGAAAATGTTAGTTAAAATAATAATTTAGAACTTTAAAAAAAAAACAAGGGAACTGTTTTTATGATAAAAAGTTTCTGTACGTGACTAATAGTTACCACCAAGAAAAGTGGAGTTGCTTGGGTTGGGGTGTGGACAAGAAGTACAATAATCAACTTTCCTCTGGAAGTTAGGAGGCTAACCTGTGCAGAGGCTTGAGGTCTAAAGGCTGCTCTCCTGTAGGTGTTGGATTTAGTAAGGATTACATTCTATGGATCATGCTGGTACTATCTTTTTGACTTTGATTTGTCTCGGCCACAGTGACAGCTTAGGCTTGGTTTGCTGAACCTGGTGGGTAATTTCTCTATTATTTTGCCTGTCTTAATAGTAGAGTGTTTGGGATATGGACAAAGCTATATTTTTAAACTCCCTTAAGCCTAGACTACACCAACTCTGAGAAAACACACTTCAGGGAAGCTCGTTGCTCACACTTGGCAATGGAAGCTATGACCTAAGCTTTCTCCATCTCTTATTTCAATCTCCTACATATCTGCTGTCATGCTGTGTCATACTGACTGAGACTCAGCTTGGGTTTCCTCCAACAGGTTTTGACTTAATCCAAAGAGGATCTAAGAGTCCTTAATGAGAACAGGGCACTGGAGAAGCATACAGTGGTTTGCATTTAAACTGAATTGTTTGTTTGTTTGTTTGTTTGTTTGTTTAATGAATAACAATGCCAGTCCATGAGTCTGGCACTTAATAGATCCTTATTTGCTAGCTGAATAAATAATGACTCCCCTTTATGCACTCCGCCCTAACAGCCAAAACATGCTTCTGTCTTCAACCCTTTTACTCAGTCTCTAGTTCACTTAATATAAATGCTAATTAGGATGTCGGTTTAAGGTCATTGTTCTCTCTCAGGGGGAAGACACCAAGGATAGGTTTCCCTATTCCGGAAGATGGTAAATCTCAGGCTGACTGTTTCTCTTGCTTTTATCCCTTCATCTAGCAAAGGAGGTGGGAATCTCTGCCCCTGGCGACAAGAAAAATACATTTCTTTGTTTCAGTCATTTGTGCAGTCCTGGCCTTATCATCCTAGCAGCATCTGTGGAAAACAAAAATGTACAAGCACAAATAACTTCAACTTTCCACAGTGAGTAGCCCTAAATAAGACACTTGCCGTTAGCATCAAAAGCAATTGTTAAATTGTCAAACAATAAACAGGGTAAACTGAGATAGAAAATAAACCTGATGCCAGCAAACAAATAATACTTGGGACCAGCAGTAGCAGTGTAAATGGAGTATTCCTCTGATGGGCAGGATGCTCTGTGCCCCTCAGTGATACAAAATTAAATGTTTCGGGTTTAAACCATAATGGAAAACCCAGCTCTTTTTATTAATAGCTGTTGAGCCAGGAAAGGAAGAAGAAAATATTTTTAAAAATAAATTGTTCCTGGGGCTTTTATTGGACTTTTTGTACCACAGAATTCATTGGTATAAGTATTGAATTCTCATTTATAGGACAGTGTTTTCAACCTAGCTGGGTAGAGAAGACCCATATAGTCTTGCCTGTTAGAAGGCTATTGTTTAAGGAGTTTTGCATACAGAGAGAGGAGATTTTGATTTTAATACAAGGTTATACACTGGAGCAAATGAACAGAGTGGGCAATACTATCATTAGAGTTTAAGAAGGCAGATTCAGGAGGAGCTAGAGCCCTCAAAGAAGTATGATGGAATATGCAGACCATGAATGGATATAATTTGCATGGTTGGGGCAAGGTCAGGCCAGGAATGAGGAACGGCACTGGTAGAGGCAAGTGATGAGAGTTCTTAGGTTGGGTATAAGTAAAAAGTAAGTAGAAATACTCTTTGGAATAAATTTTGGAGATCTTACATGCAAAGCCAAGGAGTTTAGACTTCATCCTGACATCAGTGGAGAAATACTGGAAGGATTTTTGGACAGAAGAATGAAATGATGAAAGTTGAATTTAAGAAAAATTAATCTGGTCAAAGCATGTGGAATCTGTTGGATCGGAGGCATTAGAAGTGGCCAGAGGACTTGGGATACTGATGCAAATCATGTGTCAAGAGGCTATAGAAACCAAGAATCAAGGTGGTTACAAGAGTGGAAAAGTAGGGTGGAAAAGAGAAACATTTCAGCATTCACCGCTGGGTATATATAGGGCAAAGAGGATCATGGCAAGGTGAGGAGAAACTGAGACTTTTATCCTTAGCACTATTTTAGGTGGAAACATGGACAGAAATTGTCAGGAGAGGGGAGTCTATTTAGGAGGATGATGAATTTCGCTTTACTTAAATATGTTCTACATGAGATAATAGGATCTCCTAGCATAGGTATGTAGAGAAACTCAATCAGAACTTTCATTCAAATGACACTTTGGATCTGTACAGAACCAAGTCCTGGCTTCTTTATGCATGATAACATTTTATAATTATATGCCACACTCTGCATATGTACAAGAATTTTGTAATTACAAGATAAATCCTCTGGCTCATTTCTACTCTGGCTCCTCTGTGTAGAATCATATTGCTCTGGGACTGAGAGAACAATAGATCAAAGAAGAATCCACTTATATAAAGAAAGAGGAAAAGAGCAAGGAGGAAGACAAAGTGTGTTTAATTCAAATAGAGGACCTAAACACACGTACTGGTCCTACTGCTAGTAGCAAGAAACATAGCCAGAGGAAGAATGGAACTAAAGAGAAAATAGAGATGTCAAGAAGGAAAACATGGTAATGGAACTAAACTGGAACCAATGAGACACACTAAAATATGTCAACTGAAGTGGGAAATGCCAGACTTTTCCCAAGTGGAGCTAGAATTGTCTACTTGCATGTCTGTGTATGTGAACATATGCTTCAGCAAATAGTCCAAAGGTAAATTCCAAAGATTAATTGCTAGATGTGGTAGCTAGCCTTTGAGATGACCTCCAGTGATTGTCACCTACTAATATGCAAGCTTCTGAATAGTTCTTTTCCAAAATGAATCAGGGCTGGTCCTAAGTGACTAACAGTATATGGAGGAAATGACTTTAGACGCTTGGTCATAAAAGGTATTACATTGTTGTCTTAGTCAATTGTGTCTCTTGCTTGAGGGGTAAGCCAGCCTGCACTCGAAGTGCCCCCAGGCAACAAGCAGGGCAGACTTGGCAGCCAGGTGAGGGAGCTACCTTGAAAGTGAGTCCTCTAGCCCAGCCAAACTTACAGTTAACTTCAACCCCAGCCTGCATCAGACTTCGACTTTAGAAGTGACCCTGAACCAGAATTGCCCAACCAACTTGCTCCTGAATTCCTGACCCATAGAAATTGTGAGAGATAATAAAGTATTATTATACTTTAAGCTACTAATATTTGAGCTGAATTGTTATGCAACAATACATAACTAATATACTAGAGTCATAAAAAAAACATACTATAACTCTGTAGAGTGATTGTCTAAATTTATAATGTGAAAAATATTTTGGTTGCTGTAATGCATCACCAAGCTATTGAAATTTATGAATAAAATGTTTTCAGCCCAAAGTCTATCCAAAAGTGTGTGAAGTTTCATGGATGGAAGCAGAGCTTGGGGAAAAAAAATGGATGCATATTAGATGTCAAACGTGCTTATTAGAATTAAATTGAATTGAAACTGCAGACAGTTACAGATGAAGCACTTTACATTGTCACCTCACATGTTTATCAACTGTTGAACTACTGACAACAGTTTATGACAAGGAATGCTTCCATGCTTAAACCTAACACTGAGAAACACAAGTTTACCCAGCAACACTGTGGGAAGGTACGAGGCAGAGCTCTGCTAATAGAAACAGCAGCTTCTCTCTGGCTCAGGCCCCTGCACAAAGCTCTAGCCCCACCATACTCATCAGCATCCTGGACCTCATCCTCTCCCTTGGACTTTGCTGCAGGAGTCTGTTTCTGTGACAACCACAATTTAGCCTTCCCTCAGTTAAAGTGGGTGAAATTATTCTAATCTGAAGCCCTCTCTCTAGGTCCAAGTTTAAATCTTTGGGACCAGACCCACCTCAGCTGCCCTCAGGTGAGCCTTCTGGTCTGCCCCTCCCCTAATGGTCTTCATTCAAGCTTCTGGGCCTGAATTCCTAAATCCTTTATGGGACTTCTTGCTTTCCCATACAGCCCACTCTTGCATAAAAGAATCTGCTTGGGGGCTTTTTCCTGGGGGTTAGCCATCAGCCCACGTATCTGGGCACTATCCTTTCCCTTGAACCTCATAGGTCACGCCTACAAGCACAGCCATGATGGCCTCACTCACCACCCCACTGACCATCAGTACAAATGAGTTTTTAGCTTACCCAAAGCCTGGATCTTCACTCTGAGGTCTCTGAAGTAGCATTTTCAAATCTTCTTAGGTTCCCTGTAGCCCCTGTGAAGAGCACATTTTTCTTTCAGTAGGTACCATTTTGATCTTTTTCTGAGGTTTCCCCACTGGGGTATGCCTGGTATACATCCCCAAATGCTGGACTGAAAAGGGAATCCATGATCAAATAGGTATTTCTTCCAAATTCAGTAAAAACTTACAATTTACCACTACTCAAGTTCAATAATCTAATCTTGAAATATTAATAATTAAAGCTTCTGCTTACTTCTGCTTTTTGGCACTGGGCCAAAAAGATTATATATGAGATCACATTAAATCCCCATCACACTACCAAGAGATATTTTTTATCCTTCTTAATTCATAGAAGAAACTGAGACTCAGAGTAGATAAGTATTTAGCCCAAAGCCATACACTGAGACCTAAGGTCTTTTTTATTTCAGTAATATCCCTGCTCTGAGGTACCTGATTAATCCCACTATCCTAACACTGAAGGGAACCTGGGAGAGTGTCCCACACCAGCCTCAGCTTAGTAGCTGAGTAATTAGAGGAGCTCTGGTCCCCAACTCTTCGGCCCTTGCTTTCTCCTACAATCAGTGGCCTCTTTTTTGTCTGTGAAATCCCACCTTTCACACGTAGACACACATCATGTATTTTTCTCCCTTCGTAGAAGAAAACCTCAAATGTTAATGTCATAAAGGGACTTACAGTGGCCTCAACACTGGATGCACACTGACATGGAGATACTCACTGCTTGCGAGATGTCACCGAAATCTGGGGTGATGTGCTGTCACCAATCTAAAACTAGAAGAATACATTTTAAGGCACTGCCTTTCTAATGGGGAGTTCCCTTCTGGTAATGCAAAGACCAAGTGTCTGAGGATTTGTAAAAGCAGTGGACAGAATCATCCCTGGTATGACTTGACCAGAAAGAGCAGTTCCTGCAAATACCCTGATGCCCTGAAGGGCTGTGCGGGAGATGTGAGCAGCTTCTGCCCCACACTCACTGGGGACCTGCTCCCTACTCTAGATCTATTATTAGCAATTACAGGTCTACTCTGGAAAATAAACACTTTCCCCCAAATGTGTCAGTTCTTTTTTTTTTTTATCTCATTTTCTTCCCAGAGGGGAGAAAACTGCTGATGTTCTCGCAGGAAGTGACGAGCCAAGACACTGTTGGCATGTGAAGTGTAAACCGGGCAAGGACTTTGCTCTATCCGCCTGCCTAGGAAAGAGAGGGATGCAGAGGAAGGCCCTGAGCCATGGCCCAGGGTGCTATGAAGTTAGCCCCTAAGGCCACAGCTGGCCTTAAGCTTCTCCATGAGATTTAGCCCAATTTTCTGGGGCTAGCTCTGGGTGACTTTTTCACCAAGATTGTTAATGCTTTGTCATTTTTTGTTTAAAGGTCCCCTGGGTTACAAAATTGTCATTGTCTGTCCCAGGTCTCAGAACACAAAAAGTCATTGCAATTACATATTGTCCACTAAGACTAAAATGAGATAGCTTGCTTGGATTCAAAATGGGCATAGTGGAAAGTGAGACACTAGGTAACCTCCATCATGTGACCAGCATTGCTGGGTGCCACCTCCTGCTCTTCTCTTCTTACCTTTTACATCTGGCTCCAGGCCATGCCTCTCTTCTGGCCTGCCTCCTAACCCTTAATCTTGTAAGGTGGTGGAAATGGGAGGCCTGGCAACCAGACAGGGGTATGTTCACCACAAAGCTGCCTCTCCATTGCAAAGTGGTGGTAAGCAGATTGACTTCTAGTCAAAGCAAAAACTCGACTTCCCTGAGTGTGCACTCATGACAAACACCTGACTGAAAACTCAGAATCTGAGTGACCTGGGTTCAAATCTTGACTCCAGAATCTACTCATTCTAGGAAATGGATCAGGTTACTAAACCTCTCCAAGCCTCAGTTTTCTTCTCAGTAACACCTGGAGGATAATGGTATCTACTTCACAGGTTTGGGGAGAAGTTTAAAGCTTAACCCCAACGCCTGGCTCACCATGAGCTCTTCATAAGCAGTAGTGCCAATAGTGTGTAGGATGCCTTTTTAGGACCCTGGTAGCTCACAGATCCCAGAGAACAGGGATTTTTGTCTCATGCCTCTTTTGGAAACCCTCTGGTAACTATCATGGTACTAAGAATGTGCACACTAGGGAGATCACTGAGTAACTGCTGAATCAGTTGGTAAATGAATAGCCTAGATTTGGGGCAATTGAGCAAGGCGAGACCTCTCCTGACCTAGGGGATAGCTTGAGTACTCCCCACACCAGTACTTCAAAAATCAAGGTTGAGGGTGTTTGCAGCCATGAGGAATAAAGATTGTAGCACTTGAGTAATTATATTCAACAAAATGGCTTTTTCTCTTCCTTCTCTCCCTCCTCCTCCTCCTCCTCCTCCTCCTCCTCCACTTCCTCCTCCACCTCCTCCTTTTCCTTCTCATTCTTCTTGATTTGGCATTCAATAGAATCCTCACAAGAAGCTATCCAGCACTCTTTGTTGCTCTCAACTGCTTCCTTGGCACTCACAAAGCCTATTTTCTCAAGGGGTAGCAAATCGCCTATTGAATAACAATGACAGGTTCTGCTCAGGAGAAAGAGGCAAGTGATAGATTGCATCTCACCAGGCTGATGAGACAACACAGGACCCTGCACCAGTGCTTATTCTCACCTTACTTTTTTCTCTCCTGTGCCACATTCTAGGGTCCCATCTCCTTTTCTGACCAAGGCAGCATCTGGATAAACTGCTCAATGCAGATTCCCATCACCCGAGAACAGAATTTGGGAGATAAAGAATAGAAGAAAAAGAAGCATTTCTCAAAGCTAGGGAATAAGAAATGACTGAGGACACAGGGCAAGGGAGAGCCTGGCCATCATAAAACAGAGGAAGAAATTTGACAGTGAGTTGAAAATTCCACAGCTGATTCTCCCCGACATCCTGAGCTCTACTTGTGGGCTCAAGGAGATCTGTCACTGGAGAACGTCTGCAAGGAAGTGGTAATAGTTTAGTAATGGCCCAGTGACTCAGAATGAAATGGAAGGCCACAGCTGTGCCAGGGGAGGTATCTTTTGTTTTTAACCCATGATGATCAGGTATGGAAACAGCCCTCTTCCCCAGCCCCACTCCTCCACTGAGCACATTGCTCAGAAAAGCCATAGGAACACAGAAAATATGAAGGAAAAAACTCAGATCAAGACAGCGTTTTAAAAATGCACCGGTTGTGTGTGTGTGAGAGTGTAAGCGTGTGTGTGTGGTGTTTGAATTTTCTACAGCTCTTTTAATGTATGCATCTTTCTTTCTTGAGGCCTTCCTCCTCTCTCTAGCATATCCCTACTTTATGGCAAATGGGTTTTGATTCTGAAGCAAATTGACCTTGAAATAAGCTCCAGGATCTGAGTTCTTACACCCGAGATGCTGGGTTTGGGAGGCAGACTTTTCATTCAACATATACCAACTCCATCATATGAATCTGGAGGGGACTGCCGCATTGTGTCAGCCTAGTGGGCAAAATTAATTTTGGGAATGGCTGCTCCTGCAGGCTACAGTTAGAATGTCTCAGGCATGTGGCAGACACTGGTGTTGCCTTGGTTCTCCTTTCTGATTGTGTGTGTCCATGTACATATGTAATCAAGGCTGTGCTTGTATTTGTGAATTGCACAATGAGTGGGGTGGAAGGGGGGTAGGAGACTGCATGAATCCAGGGTTACACAGCTGCAAAACTCTAACCACAAACCTGTCATGTCACAGGAAACCTGAATATTTTTTTATGGTAAAAATAAGTCTATCATATGTATCCATTGTGTGTACATGGAAGTCAAAATTTATATCATCCTTATGTTTAAGAAAGTTGCCTTAGCCTCAACTTTGCTGAACTCCTGACCCTTCTGTGTCTTAACATGGCCTTTGCATTAATAGGGTATCAGCATTACTTTATTGAAATTGTAATTTACAGCTTTTGATGTAACGGGGCCAGAGACAGCAAATTATTGAGCAACCGAGTATCTTCCATGTGCCTAGCAATGGAGCAACTATCGTTAAAGTGAAAGCCTGAGCAAACAGTTTCCTGGAACTAACTACTGGTGTTCAGCAGCTGAATGTTATATAATGTAGGTGCTGGGTCTAATTTAAAGGTGATATATGTCGCTTTAATGTATCCAAGTGCTATACTGTCCATGAACTGAATTGGCCATATAGAGGATCATGTCAAAGAGATAAATGTCTTCCAACCATTTTCAGCTTCTACAAAACAAACTGCTGT
The DNA here is from genome assembly GCA_030015415.1 of Cynopterus sphinx. NCBI lineage: Eukaryota > Metazoa > Chordata > Mammalia > Chiroptera > Pteropodidae > Cynopterus > Cynopterus sphinx. Next base: position 32,120,856 of record CM057390.1, on the reverse strand, counting down.
TGAAACTGAGCCCTTTCCCCAGGGTGTTTTTTGTTTGTTTGCTTGTTTTGTTTTGTTTTGTTTTGTTTTTGTATTTGAAGCTAAGCAATGATCACTTCAGATTGCTTCAAAGATGCCTCTTAGAGATTATAGGGGTGAATCTAGACCTGAAAGCATATAGGCAATAAGGGAGTGGGGGACACAAAACCATCCAGTGTGCTATCTGACCCTGGAGTGGAGAGTCATGGAGCTGTTTTAGAAGAAGTCAAATCAGCTCCTCTGGGCCAGACCTGGCCTGCTCTGATATGGCTCAGGACCAGGTTTTGGGATGAGAGCTGGGCAGGGAAATAGGTAGGGAATTAGTACCAAAATAGCAATCCTAGAAAGGCTTGCGGCTGCTCATTTGCATGCTGTTCATTTTTCTTCAAATAAGGGAGCCCTTTGGGAGAGATTTTTATAGAAGAAGCAGTTAGGTATAACTCTGGCTACAGAAGAAACTCAGGAGATCCAAGACCTCAAAAGTCCCCCAGAGGTTACTTAGTGCAACCCCTTTCCTTGAGCAAGTCTTTGCCCACAACCATTCCAAAACAAACATCTTTCATTTTAAATATTTTTCAGGAAGGAAATTTTATAAAGTTTCTAATGCACAAGTACCAAAACAAAGCCTAGCAGAAGAAGAACCAAATTTTCTCTGGACTGTGCCCAAGTGCAATTCAAAAGAAGTCAGGCAGTCAGCCAATGTGCCAATATATCTTGTCTCTGTGCTCTGTGGTGAAATGCTTTCCAAATTAAATCAGCCTGACATTGTGCTTGGCTCCTAGTTGACCTACTTATTCTGTTGGGAGAAAGATTTTCAGTTCAAAGAAGAGATGGGCAGAAGTCTTTGCTCAAATAATACCAGAATGTGAGGCCTACCTTAGCCTCCCTGATGTTCAAGTGAGACAGGAAAACTGGACCTTAATAGTTAGTTACTAGCAACCTATAGTTGACTTCCATTGTAGCAAGTTCAGAGATCAATGGGTTTCGAAAACAATTAATTCTGGAAACAGAAGGTTTAGAACACTTTCCATGCATGAATGCAAAGGAACTTGTTCTAATGATCTAGGAGGTATGTGCTGTATGTGGTAGCCCATATATATTAGCCATTAATTATTTTTGCTACTAAAGCAAGATGGCATTCCTAAGGAGACATAGTGAAGAAGTAAAAGAAATAATTATCTGGAATGTTTTAGAGAATATGAGGAGAGTGACTAAATCAGATAAAAATCATCAGTAAAAATATGCTAAGAATCGAAGAATTAATGTTGGGCAAAGAAGTATGCAAAAAAACCCCAAAAAACAAAAAAGAAAAAAGAAAGAAAGAAAAGAAAAAGAAAAGAGAGGAAAAGAAAAGAAGAAGGAAGATATTAAGACTTTTGCCCTTGGAGAGTGTAGCTCAAGCTTCTGAGATGCAATGTTTCATATTAAATGAGCTCAAAAGTGGATGCACAGGCATTCATATACCTCTGATGACAAGAAAAGAAATGTTTGGCAGAGGTTGGTAAAGTCCCAATAATAAAAATTAATGTGATTAAATGGAAACATGACATGGTTATTTAAGAAGTTTCTTTTTTCCTTCTACTGTGAAATAACATGGAGAGGCAGCCAAGACTGACCAAGCCCACAACTGCTCCCAATCCGGTTTTATATGAAAACACTTGACACTGACAGAAGAGCCTGGAAGAACCTCTACTCCAGTAACACTGAATCCTGGGACAAGAAACCACAGAGGGAGGACAGATGATGTTTGCATCCTTTCTAGCACTTGAAGGTCAGGAATAAAATGCAGGAAAGAAAAAATAAAAAGTGCTTATATATTTAGTACTACAACATAGGATTTTGTCTCTGAAATCATAGTTTCTCAGACTAAAATGGTCGGCACTTGGCAATAGATAGCATGTACTTATAAAGAAGGGAAGAAAAAACACATTTTGCCTGTCAGTCAAGAGAATTATAAAGCAAAATTTCTGAGAAAAAGAATAAAAAATTCCATGACTAAACTATAACATTAAATCTTATGAAAGATAGCAAGTATTATATAGAAGGAAATGTGGTAGAAAGTGCTTAGGAAAATGAAAGGGAAAAATAAAAAAATAATATTCCTGCCTCAAATATCTGTATTTTAAAACACAGAATATAGGCAGTAAATAAAGGTAAATGAGATTTTACCCAAAGAGGTAAATTCTGACTCTAAGTTAAGCTCCTTTAGGGCTAGTTGAAATAAAGTTTTCTTTACATATATTTTCTCTGATTTTGTAGCCCCATTTTTTGCATCAAGGATCTCCTCATGTCCACTGCTAAAACCTTTCAAAGTCATCATCTTCTTTAAAAACCCCTTACTGATCTTCCTTTTTTACTCTTTTATTCATCCCTCTCTCTTATTTACTATTCACCAGGCACAATAATCCTTTTACAACGTCAATCAGATCATGTCACTCCTGGTTTATAATCTCCCAATAGCTTCTCATCTTATGTAAAGTATAATTTGAATGTCCCAGCCTAGCTCACCATGCTTTCATAATCCAGTCCCTGGCTGGATTCTATAACCTTCTGTTCATTGCTTACTTAGTCCCAGCTGCATGGGGCTACTAGCTATTTCTCAAACCCATTGAGTATGCACCTGCTTCAGAGCCTTACTACTTATAGTTTCTTCTGCCTAAAGTTCTTTTGTCCCAAATATTCAAGTGGTTGTTCAATAACTTACCTCAAGTCTATGCTCATGTGCTACCTCCTAACATAACACATCCTCTACAACCAGCCCTTCTCTATCCTTCCTCATTATGTATCGCTAACTTTAGATCCCATTTTAATTTGTTCATTACATATTATCTATCTCCTAGACTAAGATGTAATATATGTCATAGCAGCAATTTTGTCTGTTGGTCCACTGATATATCCTCAGTGCCTAAACAAGTACTTAGGACATACTAGCTATTCAGTAACTATTTGTGAAATAAATGAACTAATAATGGATCATAGCTCAATACAATGCTAACCAATGAAAACAATCAGTAACAGTAATTGGATGTTGCCAGAACACAAAGCTCTATAATGTGTGTAATGAAAGAATACAAAAGACCTATGTGACGTAACATAAGAGAGTACAAAAAAAAATCAGAGTTAATTGAACCCACTTTCTGTTCAGGTAATAAAACCCCAAAGTGTCTTATTTATTAATGTTCATGTAACTAATATGTGATTGTCCAGACAATTATTTAAGTCTCTGTATTGACTGGCCAGAGTTTTGCTGTCTACATTATTTAGCAACCTATCTGTCCTCTAAAATGATGTGATTCTAATTGGGAAGATCAGACGTATTAACTTGACAATAACTTAGGACATCTGTAAAGTACATTAGACAGTATAGAGGGTGATCAGGAGATGAAAGAGAGGAGAAACGAGATTTTCACTTGAAACCACTGAGGGGAGCTTTGTGAGTATATATCTGAGGGACAGTCATGGGCAAATGCAAGGGAGAGTGTACTGTCTGTTCCCTCATGCAGAGCACAGATCAGGTTACCCTGTAGAAAAGGGAGCTACAGACAGAAACTGAAAAGACTGTTTTCATGGGGGACTCCATGAGACATGCAGCCCATATTCGGAGGCCTAAATAGCAAAGGACAATGCACAGCCAGAACAGATCACTCATTGGATGAGTGGGAAACAGCAAATTAACCAGGAAAGCTGATATCTGAGGAAGGTATTTATGGCTGTGGGCATGGTAGCTGCCGTGCTCAAGGCATTTGATGACAGTGGACACTAACAAAAGTCCAGAGGTAAAGGCGGAAGGAGATCCATCAAAGGATAGAGTGGAGAGAAGCAGTTACATTGTAGTGCAAAGAGTCTCCAATCAATGGGGAAGATGTAGCCAAAGAGTAAGACCCTGTTATGTAAGAGGAATAAAAAACAGCAAATTTTATGTATTAAAAATAATGTGACCTCATAGGTACCCACACAATGATGGGGGCTGGGGAAAGATGAATAGAAAAAAAAATAGGTGAATGTGTGTTTTATTTATTTCATAGTTTGTATAATCACACGTAAACAAAAACATTAGCTGAGACTCAGATCCCCGGTGTATGTTCAGCTCTGACACTGACTGCATTGTACAGGCACAGCCATTCATTTGTATGCTTAATATAGCCTCATATTCACAAACAGTTTAGAAAGAATGAACAAATAATTTATTTCTTGCTTGAAAAGTTAATTCATTTACACTAATAGTTTGTTTATTACCTTTAAGTTGACCAGATTATTAAGTTAACCATTATTTGGTAGCCAAAATTTTGCTGCTCCAACAGAATACATATTGATTATCTATTCTGTGACAACACAGTTAAGAAAGCACTGAAGATAAAAGAAGGAAAAAAAAACAGGCCATAAAGTGACTTCAATTCTGCCTCTGGGCCCCTGTTCGCTGTCATATCTAATAGCAGACAGGATGGGAATGGAGGGAGATGTCCTGACTTCCTACCAGCAAGTCTGCACCCCAGTAACTCACCAGCAATCACCTGTATTGGGCCCTTTAATTAATAAGAAAAGAAATCAAATTGGCCCTCTGGGGACTGTCAGTCACTTGGTATTTGTCTATTAAAATCATCCTTTTTGTTTGTCCCTAAGACATTAGTTGCCTTCCATCTAGGGGGTTTTATTGGTACATTGGCCTTCAAACTGGAGTTCCCCAGAATCTAAAAAGAAGAAGAAGAAGAAGAAGAAGAAGAAGAAGAAGAAGAAGAAGAAGAAGAAGAAGGAGGAGGAGGAGGAGGAGGAGGAGGAGGAGGAGGAGGAGGAGGAGGAGGAGGAGGAGGAGGAGGAGGAGGAGGAGGAGGAGGAGGAGACGGAGGAGGAGGAGGAGACGGAGGAGGAGGAGGAGATGGAGGAGGAGGAGGAGATGGAAGAGGAGGAGGAGGAGGAGGAAGCAGAAGAAGAAGAAGAAGAAGAAGAAGAAGAAGAAGAAGAAGAAGAAGAAGAAGAAGAAGAAGAAGGAGAAGGAGAAGGAGAAGGAGAAGGAGAAGGAGAAGGAGAAGGAGAAGGAGAAGGAGAAGGAGAAGGAGAAGGAGAAGGAGAAGGAGAAGGAGAAGGAGAAGGAGAAGGAGAAGGAGAAGGAGAAACAACTAGGAAGTGGCTCTGAAGAAACAACTTATCTCAGACAAACTCAGAAAACTCACCCATTCAGGATACTCACAGCATTGAGAGGTGGGGCCCATGAGTATACAGGCATCACTGTAACTGGAATTTTATTGTGTTCGTTCTTTCAAGATGAGCTCAGCATATAGTGGAGAGAAGCAGTAAAACTGTAGTGTGAGCACAGGGTAAAGAGTCTCCAATCAGAAGATGGAGGTTGAATTCCAATTCTATCATGTGCTAGCTAGTTGGGTGACCTTGTGAAAGTCCCTCCCCTTCTTCGATCTTCAGCTCTTTTATCATCAGTGCAAATTGGTGATACTACCTCCCAGGATCGTTTTGACAATGAGATGAAAATATATGTGAGAAGGCTTTGCACCCAGTAAAACCATATATAAACACTGGTTATCATTATAATGAGATCGTTTTGATTGTTCAACAACTGAAAGCCCTTGGCTAAAGTCTAAGACAGACACCATGCTGTACAACAAATTCCGTTTTATATAAATCATGTTAGAGACTCTAAGTGCTTCCATTTTAAAATTTCATCTTCCACTGCTTGCATATTTAAATGAAAATTCATTTGGATGGCAGCATGCTTCGAGCAAGACAGCAGTAACTAAATAAACAAATAATCAGCAATGGATTAGGCCCTGACACGGATGAGAATGCAGAGCACCTGCAGTGACACCAGTCTGGGAATGAATGGTGCTGATGGTTCTCATGCTCCAGTGTGTCACCCTCTGGGCCAGGACTCGCTCTTTCCCCATGAAATAAAACACACTGCACAATTAAGCATCTAATGTGCATGTAGATAGTGGAGGTGGTGGTGTTTGTTTAACTTATTTTTGTGTGTATGTCCTCTTTTTCCTTAGCCAAGGAAAAATCTCATGATTGTCCTACATTTGGATAGGATGAAATGGAGGGCGCACCATAGTAGTTCAGAATTCAAGTGCTCACATCAACTCTTATTCAACAAAGGCAGTTGCTTTGACAAAGGTAGCTAAAGTCTCTTAATTCTTTCTGTGAAAAAAGTTGATGTGGCCATGTTGAGATGTTTTGCCCCAGTTTTTTCTTGGAGTATCTTGCATTGTGCTCACAGGCCAAGTCCTCTCATTGTGCTTGAAGAGGCAAGCAGATGGCAGGACTCAGATTCCATTTTCTAGCTCATGGGGGAGATTCCTTGGTGAGGTCCGGTCTGGGCATCCCAGCCATCAGTGTCCTGCCTGTTTTTCAAGGACCAACTCACATCTTCCAGCAACAGCATGCATTGTGTTCTGCACTTAGACCACTGCTGACCAGCTCTGTGATCTAAAGCACACTACTTTAGTGTTCTCATCAGTAAAATGGACCAGGGCTATTCACCTGATCAAGTACCTGAATATTAAATGTTGGAATTCAAATACAGAGCTAAGAAGGTGTCTGCCACCTTGTAAGCCATGGACATCACAGGAAGTATCCTCTGGATGCTTCACTTTCTTTAGTACTCTTCCCCAAATCGTCCCATGGCCCTGTTGCATATTTTTACCTTTGTGAGCTCTTTGCATAGTGTGCTATGTCACGGGTGCTCACCTATGAGGGTAAGAGTCATACTTTTCTAGCACTTGTAGCACTTAACATTTTGCTGCATGTAGGGTAGACATTTAGCAAATGATTGAATTGTTGTTAACAGAAGTCTATTTTGCTTCATGAACAGTGGAAAAGTAAAGTCAGCACACCAACCCATGCTCATCATGAAGTACTCCATGGCCTATGCTCGAGGCAAGTCACTCTCTTTGACTTCTGCTTCAAGCTGCTAGATCAACTCATTCATTGTTTCTCTCTCTAATCATATCTCTCGAGCCTATTCAGCGCCAGGAATTTGGAAAGTGGTGATGAGGGGCAAGGCGACCAGGGTCCCCCATCAACACTGCAGCTTATGGGGCTGTAGTCATAGATCTTATTTAAGTATTTTTGCTCCTTTAATAAAGAAACTATGTGGGGGAGGTAGACGGAAAGAAAATTTAAATTATTTCTTTAATTAAACAAATATAAATATATATATACATATATATATGTATATATATATATAAAATGAAAAAAATAAAAGAGGGATTAGACCTTAAAAACACATACACACACAAACGCATGCACACAAAACAAATAAAAAATCATAAAAGAGGGGAAAAAATCTATGAATGATTCAATTACTTAGAGATCTTTATAACCTGAAAAACTGGGTGGTAGGTAAACAATAACCTGCACTTTCCTATGTTTACCTGTCATTGAACAGAAACAGTTACTAAATTCTATGGTCTGCACTACTTACCAACCTCATTTTTTCTCTTATACAGAAAGCAGCCATATGGAGAAACCACTTCATTTGAAAAAAAAATGCTCATGTTCTATTTTAAGTGCGGTAAATTAAATTATCATGTTCTTTGGAGATGAATATATCTCTTCAAAAGCATTTGGCTACATCAGGGGCCAAGATGCAGATGTGGTTCATTGCCCTAATAAGACCTTCCCTGGTGGGTCACATAAAGCCCCTCTGTAGGGTGCAGTGACTTTCTTGTTTCACTCCTGTACCTGGCAAAGGAAACAACAGCAATCTTCAGTACTCAAATTTGATCAAATATACAAAAAGCAATTCATTCCCTTCTTGGGATTAATAGAAATTAGTTTTATGGTGACTTTTCCTAGAGAGAGATAGAAATAGGGTAAGGGGGAAGGAGAAAGGAAGAAGAAAGGCTTCATATACAGTTTTTAAAAATTTGCCTTTAGTATAAGTTCACAGAACATCAGCTCCATGAGGTCACAAAGTGAACACACCTAAACAGCCAGCAGTCAGATTAAGGAAGAGAACACTACACACCGGAATCCCTACATCATTTACAGGCATAACTCCCCTCCCGACAAATTAATCTCCAGTTGACACCCAGCACCCCAGTAAGTACCTGCTCTTCAACTTAGATGAATGAGATCAGAGAGAATGTTTCCCTGTTGGCTGCCTACTTCTGTTGAACATTGCGTTGTGAGAGTCATTTATCACCGTTTTTAGTTGCCATTCTCAGTGCTGGGTAGTATTCTAATATGTGAATATGCAACACATCATGAGAATTGTCATATCAAAGATTCATTGAAGAAAAGTTTTAAAAGTTTAAATACGTGTAGAGAACATGCTTACTAAGTAGTAGTGAGAAAGATATCTAATTGTACTAGGCATTTATACTTTTTCAATATTCATATTTATACTTCAAATATTTCTTAGTAATTAGTAATTATTGCAGTACTAATAATTAATAATAATATGAAATGTATATGAATTATTAGTTATTATAAATGATAATCTTTGGTTGTTTTGGAAAAAAATTCTAATTTGTCACCAAAATGAGTGGTAGAGTGTGTGAAAAAACATATCAGTCAGTGTGAATCACAGCTGAAGGACACTTAGCAATTCATTCAGATGGTGGTAGTTTACTGAGGTGGCAGGCAAAGTATTGCTTAGTAAGAAATGATCATTCTTTAAAATACTGATTTTGAAACCTCCTATACGTTGAGTGATGACAAACATTGTAAACCATGAATTGACAGGCTGAAGGAGAAGATAGGCATAAATTGGGAGATGCCTTTTACTTACCTAAATGAATCAGTGAATCAGAAAAGTGATGAGGGCTTATTGATAATCTGCATTTATTCTCCATAGGTGAACTATGAATAGTCATCTTACATGGCTAACTTCATGAAAGCAATTTCATCCTTTGATTCTTAGTTTGCTGAGAAAACATAAACAAACAATCGAACAAATAAATACATCATAAAAAGAGTTCAGCTCTCCTTCCCAAATTGCTCCCTCCACCTGACTCCCTACCAGGGAAACCACCTTGTGAATTACAGCTGCTTGGGCAAAAGCTCTGAGGACTTTTGTGCTTATCTCCCTCCCCTGCATCCACCCAGTGATAAGATAATGAAATGCAAGGCTCTGGTGTGTTTGACAACCTGGTCTCTCCAGCAGGAGAGTGGAGAGACTCGGGGGCTGGGATTGGAGATTAATTAATGCTAAAAGACACAGTTTGATGTGGCAATGAAATTTCGATTATAATAATCTCTAATTATCTTGTACCACAAGTGCCCTGACTCTCCCAGGTGTTTCTTCATGGTTTGAAATTGCTATTTGTGCATGAAACAAAGCAGACTGAATTTCTGGAGGGGGATTTGAGGGAGGGATATGAGTCAAGTGGGAAGAAAATATGCATTGCCCTGCTTGCAATCAAGGGAGTGTCTGGAGCACCTTGTTAGTGAAAGTGTAACATTTGAGGAAAGTGGATTTGGCATTATTATATAACAAGTGTAATTGAGGCAAGATGAAGAAGCCAAACCGATCCAGCATCCTTATCTCTTGGCTATTGACTGCCAGGCACAGACCTCCTTTGCTGGACTCTGCCACCTCCATGACAATTAGAGAAAAAGTTCCCTTGTGGAGGACAAATTTTTCATCTTTCCAGGTGCTATTAGGGAGTCCTTTTACAATAGGCACTTCTCTTGGGAAAGAAGTATTCTTTCTAATGAGTTAGTACTTGGACCAAGGAAATATAATCTCATGGGGGAGAACAAGGACTCCTTATTCTCGCTGCATGCAGCTCATGACCTAAATACGCTGAAGCCCAAATATCCATGGAAATGGCTATTTTCACAATAAAATTGTGAACTATTCAAGGCTGTGAAACTTCAATTCTACTTCAAGGTTACTTAGAAAGTTTAGGGGATTGTTCCAGCTGGGCGAGGAAACTAACAAAACTTACCTTCTGGGAAAACACATAGGGAGGAGGCAAAATCTCGCATTTTCTACACACTCTGAAATAAGCAGAAAATTACAAGAAAATCATATAACTTATTTCTTCATTCTCTTCAGGTGACCCCTTCTACTCCATAAGCCACAGTTTGTGGTACCAAACCATCAATGGCCATATATAAGAAAGGATTGCTTAGAGGTTGGTCACACATGAGCTGTGAATGTGGATAAGCTACTTAATATCTTTAAATCTGTTTTTTTTTCATTTACAAAACGTGGTGAAAAATAGTTATTAATAGTTCACAAGACTATTTTCATGTGACGACATGTTTTGCAAAATATTTGGCTTGCAATAAATGCTTAGTAAATATGATTGTTAGCAAGGATATTTTAAAAATTCCCAAATCTTTTCATTCTTTCCCCAAACACAAAGACTATTGAAAAGCTTTTAGGGAGAATAATGAGTGAGTGAGTGAGTGAGTGAGTGAGTGAGTGAGTGTGTGTGTGTGTGTGTATTAACTACTCATCAGTTTTATTTTGGGCATGTCTGGTAGCCAGGAGTCAGATATCCAAATGGTACTCATGTCTCTCATCCTCCTTCCCGATACTAATTATCCTGCTCTCTAAGGAAGTTACTGCCTCCATCTGAATTCTATGCATCAAAGTGCTAATGGTCCATTCAGACCAAGGACTGCCTGAGTTAAAGGCTAGGGAAGAACCTTTCTCATTAGAGATATACAACTAAAAGAATAGATTGATGTACTGTTGAAGGTTTACAAAAAAAAAAAAATCAGAAAGGAACCCTGAGGAATTGCCACATACTTGGGATAAAGGTGAGTGTCCAGCTGGGGTGATAAGCAATGTGCACAAGAGCCAGGGATGCAAGACAAAGGCCAACAGAGAAAAAGAAGATGTACATAGATTCTGTAAAAAGAAAGCTGATTGACTTATTTTGAGGGGACATCTGGCAAAGGTGTGTGAGGGTCAGGGATCAAGTTGAAGGGAGAAGCAATAGGAAGAGCATGTCATCCTGTTGCTTGGCTCACTGCTAGGCTCATGAACTAGGAGTTGAGAGATCATGGACAGTGCCCTTGTGAAGATTGCAAATGGGAGTTTGGGGGATTTTTCTATTATCCCTTTAAATAAAGATCACAGAGATCTTCCCAAGGACTTAATAACAGATTCAATGAAGAGTAAAGCTGTATGGCTACAAATACATTAAAGATTTTTTTTTAATCTTCAGAAGCATGGCAGAATGTCTAAGCCACTTCATACAAGGATCTCTTAGTCTGATCATTTCTAGTCATTCCAGAATGGAGTCCAGTTTCAACCTAAGCCAAAGGAAGTTATATTGGTCCTCACCCTCCACCATCCCAAGTTTGCATGACTGTCCAGCCTCTGAAATTGTCTTATACTTGGAAAATTTTTACATCCTCTCCTGAGGGATGCCTCCTCTCTTTTCAGAGTTCTAAGAACAGGCAGTACTATGGTAAGAAAATGGGCCAGCATGGGTATTCATATGTTGAATGATTGGTTGACTGGGGAGAATGGGACACTCTCTTGCTTCTTGCTCACACTTAGCTGCTTAAAATTTCTTCTGATGAAAAAGCCTCAATAAGAAATCAGCTTGCTTATAATAAATGCCTTGGAGAATGCATGGATACACGCACACAATTTCAAAATCAGAGTATTTACATTTGGTTAGTATGGCTGAACAGACAAAACCTCATTTGTTTTCTGTTAGACCCACAATCTGTGTACAAGAATATAGAATCTAAAGATGTGTTTTGCTCTATAATGTGTATCAATTAGCACTAGGCTTAGTTGTAAGTAATAAAAGCCTGAAAAATAATGGCTTAAATAATATACAAATCCATTTTTTTCATATGTAAAATCCTAAAAATAAGTAGTGTGGGGCTGATTTAGTGACTGTAGTCATCCAGACAGTGTTCTTCTGCATCATTCATAGTGTAATGGTTGGCCTCATGGTCTGGGTCAGAGCTCCAGCCATCACATAATTCACCTCCCGAAGAGTGCAAAAGGAACAAGAGAAGTCAAAGGGCATGAACAATTATATTGTAGGATAATTCCCAGAAGCTTCCGCCACAACCCTTCTTGCTGGCTGGAACTTAAATCACATGGATACATCAAACTGCAAAGGAGATTAGTCCACATGATCCACTAAAAGTGATGATTCTATGGAGGTGAGAATGGATATTGGGATAAAAAGTTAGTGAATTCACCTTGGATCAAGAGAAATCTATGATATTTACTATCAAGAAACACTGCTTTTTTCAGGAGGAAGCTTTTAAATATTTTTTTATCTCTTCCAAGCCCCAGATTAATCTCTTATGATTAATCTTTACTTTGAAGATTTGGGTAAGCCCTTTTAAATCGAATCCAGAAAAAATCTTGGAAATTTTCAAGTTTGCTTGACTCTTGCAAATTCTGTGTTAACCTTTTCCATATTCTGCTTGAGTCAATTAAAAACCATTCTGTGCTAAGAGTTTACCAGTACTGATATCCAGTTCCTCAAACAGTTCTCTCATTCTTAAGCATTCATCCTCCGTGAGTAGACCCACTAATGAAATGAGGCCTACAGTTGGAGAACAAGTCAAGAGTCAAAAACTCTTAATATATGATCCAATCAAGATCCAATAGGCTCCTTTAGAATCTCAGGTTTCTCTTTATATATTCCTCCTGAGTGAGATCATGATAATCGCCTTAGCACTGGGATTTCTTAGAGGTTAATTAGTTAGCTGTACTGATGGTTGGCCTTTTATTGAATATTTTTTCTCTCTTTATCTCTGGTATATTAAATAAAATTTTAACTAGAATTCGTTAAGGATTTAGAATTTTTTTCCTCTGAAAACCTAACGTTCTTTGGAGCAAGGATACAAGTTTGAATGAAAAACACTAAAAGTAAAACCATGCTTTTAGAAACAAAAGCTTCCCCTAATTTTTATTGTCTTATATGTTCCTTAATATCCTTTAGGAATCTCTGTTCTATTGGTCAGAGTGAAATCAAACAATTCAGGAAGTACAGCATAGTGGTTAGGAAATTAAGAATGCATTTGGAAATATATGTATTTTAGTAGGTTTCTGGCCCCTACTAACAATTTTTACTAGCTTCTCTGATTTTTAAATTTGTAATCTGTTAAATGGCAATAATAAAACTCAGTGTATTGTGAAACGTTTTTGAGACAATGTATAGAAAACACTTAGCTTGCTAGGTGTTCAATAAGTATGTGTGTGTGTAATAAGTCAATTTAAAGCTGAAAGTATGCCAGCAGAGGAACTCACTCAAGTCATAGACAGTACCCAAGCTGATGAAATTTTCGGTCAACCTAACTTCTCAATTTCAACTCTATATCCTGTCCATGTAATTGTTAGAGATTTTCAAAGCCAAGAGGAATTTTTAAGTCATAATGCATATTATTTTCTAAAAGTTCTCTATAAAGTTAATGAAAGAGATTAAACTATTAAGAAATTGTAGTATATTTTAAAACTGCATGTTATCACTATAGACAGTAGCAGTTGATTCACAACTAAAAAAATCTGTAGAAATAAGCACTGTAATACTTCCTCCCACTTCCCCATTAATTACATCATTATTTTTTCATTTCCATTCACTTTTGTTACTGCAATTTTCATAATTATTTGGTCCTAATTATAAATTTAAGTGCATTAAAGTTACACAGCCAAGGGAGGAGTCTTTTACCTTCCTTTCCTGCATTTTGATTGGCTCATGGATTCTTTAATGATTGGAAATATTTGCTAACTACCTTAATGGCAGCTAAGCTGCAGTAATATTTTGGTGTAACATTTTATTTCACCTGAATTTTGTTAAGCACTGTTCTCATATCATCTAGCATTGAATGTTACCTTGGAAAGAAGTAAGACTAGCTTGTATTTATTTATTTTATATTTTTCTGGTGACTTTTTTCCCCCTAGGGGTCAGAGAATTCTTACTTTATCCTCACTCAATGCTGTATTATGTGACAAGGATATGTTTCAGCACCAATTATTCTGAAACAATTTTTTTCAAGTTAAATAGAGTGCTCTTTTGATCTGCAGAATCAATTATTCCTTAATTTCAGAGTTTTCCTGGGTTTTTAGGTTTTTTGGTTCAGGGATACCACTTTTTCTTATGTTAGAAACATTATCTTCTCTTTAATTTATTTAATCAATTTCTCTTTTTCCCTCAGCATTCACTAAGAATATCTTAGGTTTTCCTTTATGTCAGTAACTAAATTGTCTATTGTGTACCCTCTTTTATTACTAATTTTCAATTTTTTAGTCATTAAATAATCTTCAATTTGGGACTTGGATCCATCGTCTCATTTTTTTCTTCATTCTATTGTTTTTCAATCTTTTGTCTTAAATCTTAATTTATTTTACATTCATACTTGTATCAAGTCATTGTGCAGGACAATATTATTTTGCATTTTAAGCTAGATTTTCTTCCAAACAGGCTCTTCGTTTGAAGCTTGCAAGCGAGCTTTTTTCTCTGTTTCAAATTTGTTTTTTTCCTTTTCCTTGGAATATGTTTACAGAGATTCCATTGCACTTCCTTTCATTGTGATCATTCTCAGGCAGCTTTGTTTAGTTAGACCATCTATCTGTCCTGATATTCTTTTCTGACATTTTCAGAGAGCCAGGTGTTTGACATGCCATTCCACTTTACCATACCATACCCTGAGGCCCCAGGAAGGGAAAGAGGTCAAATAGTCTGTTTGAAGTATTTCTTAATAATTGGGCTCTGACTTATCTTCTCATGTTTTCTTAAATGTACATTCCCAAGGGGCACACCCTAAACTTTGAGGTACAATTGATCCTTGACCAACACGAGTTTGAACTGTGTATATCCACTTATTTGCAAACATTTTTTTCAATAAATACAACAGTACAATAAAAGTATTTTCTTATCATTTTAATAACATTTTCTTTCATCTAGCTTACTTTATTGTAAGAATACAGTATATAATACAAATAACATACAGAACATGTGTTAATCTACCGCTTATGTTATCAGTAAGGCTTCCAGTCAACAGTAGGCTATTAGTAGTTAAGTTGTGGAGGAGTCAAAAGTTATAAGTGTATTTTCCGCTGCACAGGATCAATACCCCTAACCCCATCCTAGTCAAGGGTCACCTGTATTTAATTTTGGAAACTTGAAGACTTCACACCTGTCAGCAGTAAGCCAATCCTCTTTGGCAGGCTGTTTTGAATTCTCTTCACCCATTTTACCAATCTCTTCTGTGCCATGGACTTGAAACAGATCTTAATGGCTAATGCAACGTAAGGTGCCGGAAGGGTTTATTATGACTTGATTTAATCTTCAAATCTCCGAGTTTTTTATTTTTATTTTATAAATTTATTAAGATTGTTATATCTTCCAAATGTTTAAAGAGTTTGTTTGCTATATAGTCTTCTCAGTGTTTCACTCAAGACATGTTCTCTCTCTCTCTCTCTCTCTCTCTCTCACACACACACACACACACACACACACACACACACACACACACACACAGAGCAATGCGATTCAGAAGAGCAAACAACTGAAGAGAAAACTTGTTTTGGTCTTCTTAATGAATCAGAGCTCCTACTATGGAGAGCAATTTCAGAATCATACAAGGAGGAGTTCTGTTCCTCATGGTATGTTATGTTCAGCCAATGCACATTAGGGCTAGGAGAAAATGAGACAGCGCAAAGTCATGAATATCCAAAGCAGCCCAACTCTATCTCTTCAAAGCTCTGTTGAACCAAACCCCCTTGTGAGCCGTTTTGAGTTGCAGATCTGTTTGCAAATGAGCTTGGAGTACACTGGGTAAACCCTGTGGTTGGTAAATTCTATTTCACTTCACCAGTGAGCTGAAAAAGTATTGGATAATATGTTATGAGTTGTAGATCTGTTTGATTGCATTGTTGCAAAGTGGGAATTGTTTTGCAACATAGATTCTTAATCACTGAGGCATCTATGATTCAATGCCTCGAAAATTGGCTGAAATTGAAAGTTAACTATACTGCAGACAGCTTATTCTGGTGTATAATTGAAAATAATTCTAATAACTTTTCTCGAAAGAGCTGCTTAGAGGAAATTTTAAGCATTCCCCGCTCCAGAAAAATACTTTCTCAAACAGACGCTTCCTCTGCATATGCAATAATGAAAACATCCTAAACTAGTTTTTCTGTGATTTGAATGCACTGACCAAAAACTGTTGATATTGAGCACAAGTAAACTTATTTTGTATTGTGCTTCTTGAGACTTTATGTTTATATTTTTCCTTGAAATCACTTCAGAATCATTGTATACAAGAGCAACCCATCAGAAAAGAAAAAAAAAATGTGAGCTTTTTAAATCAAACCATCTTAAGTTTGAATCCTGGCTCCAGTATTTAGTAACTTTGTGACAATGGCAATTAAAAAAAAATTTTTTTCTGAGCTTTAGTTTTCATCTCCCAGTTTCTAAAATAAATTTAATAATATAGTCTACTTTTTCCTGCTTTGCATAATTATTGTGAATCTAAAAAATAATAGATTTATATGAATGCTATCTCGTACATAGTTGGCACTCAATTCATTGTAGAAATTATATAAGGTGGACGTGGTTCCATAGCATAGCAGTTAGCACATCTGCTTTACACACAGAAGGTCCTGGGTTCATGCCCCAGTGAAGCCATGGTCCATGGTCTATGTCAATGACACCCTGAATAAGCTTAATGTCTGATCTCGGAAGATAAGCAGGGTCTAGGCCTGGTTAATACTTGGTTGGGAGACTACCTTGGAAGACCAGGTGCTGTAGGCTAAAATAATAATAAATAATAATAAAAATAAATTAGATATTATGTATGTGTATACATAGATAAAGTCTAAATAAATGTTCATTTATCTAATATTTATACATTTCTATCTTGCTTAAATATGTATTTACACAATACATATCTGCACTCCTGCAGACAGCAACTGAGTAATAGAATCAGGAGAAGACACCTGGCCCCATCTAGGAAGAGAAGTTTAATATCCTGGTCTTTCATTAAGAAGACTAGCATTCCAATCCTGCTTCGATATAAACCTCTCCAAACTCAATTTTCCATCTGTAAAACTGAACTAATAACTTTATGTATATATAAGGTTGCGATGTTAAATAAAATAATACAGAGTATCTGTCATTTAGTTCTTCTTCTTCTTCTTCTTCTTCTTCTTATTATTATTATTATTATTATTATTATTATTATTATTATTATTATTATTTAGTTCTTTCTAAATTTGCACTTGTAGCAGCAACGGCAGCAGCAGTGGCTACACTATCTCTGTACTGCTCCAGAGTCCAGTGGACAAAGACTACGCTTCAGAATCGGATGGACCTGGGCTCTCCCCAACTTCTCCCCTAATAGGCTGAGTAACCTTGAGCAAGTCACTGCACACTTGTGAGGCCATGCAATGGAGATTCTAACACTTCGCAGTGTGATGGAGAGGCTTTAGTGAGAAATGTACATAGTAGGCATTAACACATGTTAGCTGTGACCTGAACCTCTTTCTGAGTATTGTTGGACTGGTTTTAGGCAGAGTTGTACTTGGGCACATTGGTTTTTTTCATAGATACTTCTTCTCAGGAGTGCTTATGTAGTCATCTTCAAGATCAGGCAAGAACCTAGATTGCCCATCCAAGCTGGCAATCTTCATATCCAAAGAAATGCTCCCCTCTTCACCTCCCAGCTTCTGAAAGAAACGTTTCCTTATTTATCCAAGGCAATTGTTGCCAACATGAATAGCCAAGATGTTTCTTCTGCCTCTTGGATAGCTCCCACAATATTGTGATCACTTTCCTTCTAAAACTAAGTCCAGCGAGTCTGCAATGTATGGCCAGGACACGGCCTCCTTAAGACACTACTCCTGACTTCATCTCCTCCACAGAAGGCCAGAGTCACTTTCTATGGAAAAAAAAATTAAATTAAATTTTAAAAAGTCAACTAGTGGAAGAGACACCCCAGCTGTAATCTTTAAGGTCTCAAGGGAATGTGTGTTCATCTTGCCTATGCTTTCAGGTCTTCTGCACACACTTATATCATGTCTCCTTCCCAGATTCTCAAACTGGGTTCATCAGCCTTACCTGCTTGTTCAGGTCCTTTCCACTTGGCCTACTCTCTAGGCCATGCTGTCTAGGTGACCCCTGCTTTTGCCAGACCAGCAACTTTACCTACTTGTCCCTCCTGCTAGAGCAGGGGTCTCTAATCCCTGGGCCATGTACCTGTACCAGTCCATGGCCCATTACGAACCAGTCCACACAGCAGGAGGTGAGCAGCAGGGGAACCAGTGAAGCTTCATCTGATTTGCAACCTCTTCTCAGCACTAGCGTCGCCACCTAAGCTACATTTTAGATAATCAAGCATTCAATTCTCATAGGAGCACTGGTCCCTAGTCCCAAAACGGTTAAGGACCACTGTGAGAATGAAGCCTGGCCCCAAATCAAGGCTGTTAATCTGCAAATAGACAACTGACCCCCTCTTACCATAACTAAGGAAGAGTCTCTTATCTGCTCCTAATCCTGTTCTCTGTTAACCTCTGCCACAATTAACCTTCTTTCCAGTTCTTATGCCCCAACCAAAAGAATAAAAACACACCATCTTTAAAATAATATTTTCTTGAAATTTTACATCCTAAAAGGCAAGCTAGCTCTGGTAGTCACAGTGAATGTATCGTGCAGAGATGTGGAAAAGATGAGAGAAAAATTGAAGTACCTGAAACAAATATGCTCTCAAATATGGCAAAATTTTCTATTTGCTCCTCAGACTGATTTCAGTCTCTTTCTAAAGCTCAGCTTCCTTGGAATCTAGACTGATAACCAGCAAGCTTCAGTCCCTCTCCACTGCCCATGTCCTCAATAACTGTAACCTACCAGGTCACATGGCTGCACTGGGCATAGAACAGCCTTAATAGTGCACCCGCAGTTTCCTGTTGAACTCTTTGCAGTTTAAAATATCCTGATTTTCATGAAGGGTAACCTTTTTCTGGGAAGAAGCATATGGATATATCAGTTTATGAAAAATACAAATTGCGGAAAAATTATGCCCCTATTGATAAGATTAGGAATGTTATCATCATAGGAGAGAGTTAGATGAAATGGTCTACAGAGTTTAAAAATGTAGAAACATCTTATTCAAAAATGGACTCAGAAAGATGCCTCCTAAGTAAATCAGATAAAGAAGGCATTATTCTGGAATTTATCTTGCTAAAATGAGATTAGGTGAGCCTTAAGTCATACCTGTCATGGCCCCACATTTGCATCCCTTTTTTGATGGTTTGAAAGCCATGCCATGTATATGGTTTGCATACTAGAAAGCTAGGGCCTACTTTCAGGGCTTCCCTCTAAATAGCTGGGGCATCTTACACAATCTCTTTAGTTGTAGTTTTATTATCTCTAGAATGGAAACAGTATAATTCTCCCTGCATGCCATTTGAAAACATTTTCAAAGGTTAAAATTTAGAAAATGGTGATACTAACAACAACAATAATAGCTTAGACTCATGGAGTGCTTACAGGCACTCATGAAAAAACGTTTACATAAATTAAGTCATTCAGTCTTCACAGAAACCTTAAAAAGCTGGTTACTATTGTTAAGGTCATTTGACAAATTAGATAGTGACGCACAGAGAGGTTGAGTAACTTGCCTGAGGTCACACAACTGATGATTGGCAAAGCTGGGATTTAAAACCAGGTCATCTGAGCCCACACTGGCATTATTATCTTATATAGCCTCCCTAACAAATTTAAAGAAGTGGTAGTCACAGCAGTATGTGCAGAAGTTTGCTAGCATGTTAAGATATGTGTTAGCATAGCAATTATTGCAGTCATACCTTTTGGAATGGAATGTGATTACATATATATATATATATATATATATACACACACACACACACATACATACATATATATATATACACACACACACACACATATATATATATATATATATATATATATGTGTGTATATATATATATATATTTTTTTTACTTTACTGGTTTGGAGGATTTCCTAAGAAGTTGTTGACTAGAACTTCTCTTTGCTGGTAGCATTTATTTTTCAAAAAAAAAAAGATGCTATTTTTCAGATAAAATTTGGTAGTCAAAGCAGAAATACTGCTTTCAATAAAGAAATCTTAAAGTTTGAAAAAAAACAACTTGGACTCCCTTTCATCTCACACACAGATATTCTCCCTAGTAGGTCAAATACACAGTCCTCACATAGTTGAGAATTGAACGACGTAACTATTTTACTGTTCGACTAAGAGGTGAAAGAGTCTCTTTTCGAAACACAAATTTTGCTCCTGTCCCACAGGCAAAGCCCTCTCCTGACAGTTTCTCAGGAGAGATTAGCTGCCTTTCAGAAGGGGCAGAGGGTGGCCAAATTCCCCTTCTTCTATTGAACTAGGAAAAGACAAGGAGTATCCATCCTGGGAGAAGACGAAAGCAGAGAAGCTTCAATTCCGAGAATGTCTTTTTGTTCATTTTTTTTTCCTTCTGCAATTTCTTGCTGGTACTATAACCTCCTTACAGCTGGGAAGAACATAGTCTTCAAAGAACTTTTTAAAGCCTGAATAAAGTATAAGCCAAGTGAAAGAAACAGTACTACCTCATGCTGGAAGGATAAATACATGCAATTTACCATTGTGACAAAAAGATAAAATTTAAAAATAAAAATGGGTTTAAGAAAGGTTTAGATACATAGATTTCAAAACAGATTAATAACAGAGAATGGGCAGCATTTGTCTCTTTCTCTTGCTTTGAAGGTAAAGTTCAGGGAAGACAGTTACCCTTCCTAACAGAGGCTTCCCTGCAGGCTCTCAGAAGCCATATTTTGGTGCCTCCTGAACCATGAGATTGACCTAATTTGCTGTTTCTTGTCTTGCTAATGAGGCTAAGTACATCCCACTGCTTTGGAAAAGACCTTGCAATGTGAATCCAGAGGCCAGACTGCAGGAATTAGCACTCCACAGGTGACTTCAATTAAGTGCTGTGCCTCCAAAACCTAGGCCTCAGCCTAGCTCAATATGAAAATCACCTGTGAAGGCTTCTGACCTTGTAGCTGCCCTTGTTCTTCCCACTCCAAAACTTCGAAATCAGAGAGGGACCAAAACATCAGCCTTGTTTAGAATCATTGTAGGTGATTTGGATACAGTCAAGGTTGAGAATGACTGTATGGACACATGGGTCTCCACATCGGTGACCAGAGACTGCTAGTGTTTGCCTTCTGTTTACCTTCCCGGCTTGGGTGTTAAACAAGTCACTGGCATTTTCCAAACAAAAAACCAGCACTGCATGTTTGCTGTCAGCACAAATACAAAAGAAATTATGTATGAGAATGATGTTGCCCAAGAGAGCAGAAACTGGTCTACATATGAAAACACACATTCTTAGGAGATGTCCCTCGTGCATGTTTGCCACTTTAGAACAATGAATGGATACCCACACTGTCACAACTTGCTAACTTCTCTGGTCAAACTTATATTCAGTACCCAGATCAACATGACAACAATGACGATTGAGGTGTTTTGTGAAACAATAGGCAATACTATTGAAACATCAAGATTTTATTTGATAGTCCACCACTGTGACCTTGGATAAGTCACTAACTTTACCTAGGCTTAGGCTTTTGTTCGTTTTGTAAAAAAAGGGGAGTTAGACTAGACTGGTGGTTTTCAAAAGGTATTTCACAGTGGAACCTTTTTAAAATAAAGCAGATTAAATAGGGTTTCTTTGCTGCAACTAGAAGTTAGGTCATGGGAGCAGCACCTCACCTCTGTGAAGTCTCCCTGCAACCACCAGGAACTTCTGGGTCTGGAGAACTCAGGAGTGAGAAGAATTTAATCTCATTGGTTGAGGCTGGTCTGAGTGCCTTGGGCTGTCAGCCCACCCACCTTCTCCAACAGGGAGCTAGGGTTAACAACCCCTCCTTTTTGGGAGAGAGGAGTAGGGCTGAGAGTCTGTGGTGGTCATGCGTAGCACACCAACTTGTCAATTACTGTGATAGAAAATTCCGGAGTCTTCTTAGAGTGTCCATATTCTGGATTTTAAGACTTCTGATCCTTAAAATGTCTATTAAGTGAAGTGAAGGAAAAAAGGGATACCCGCCAAAATTTTTACAGCAGGGACATTCTCTGGCACAAACTGCAGATACTTTGGGATAATTGATCAGGTTGAATGAACAGTGATAAACGTGCAAAATGAAGCCCGGAAAATGGGAAGAACTGATTCAAGCCCCATCAGTCCTTGGCATGTTAGAAAGCAAAAGTAATTTAAAGTTGACTCAGTAGTCCATTCTAGAAACTAGAGAAAAAGGCAGATAGTTGCTTGTCAAAAGAATAAGTTTGGGGACGTGGGAGAACTGACTTTGAAACAGATGAAACAATATAAAATTCTAATAAACTCAGGTATCACTCTGAAATTAATGGAGTACAAATTGGATCTGCTGTTAACTTAAACATCCATCTGCTCATATCCCTGGAGCCCATAAATTTGAGGGGCTAATTAGTTGTTGCCATCCTGAGAGCAGCAGGCGGCTAACCATGTTCCCTGGAGTTCTGTTACCTATACAACCCATTCTCCCTGTCTCTTTAGATACCTGAGGTGGAGGAGTAGGAGGAAATTGATATGGCCCATCCTGGAGTATACCAAAGGCTTTAGATGAGATAGTGGTTGTTGTCCATGTTCTCATACTGACCTCCTGAAAAACGAGTTGAGAAATCTCCAAACTAATTTATGTCTTTTGTACTATTACAACAAACATTGCTTTTTCTCATCTATCCAATAATTGCCCTATATCTTCCTTCATTCCTTCTCTGCTGCCTTACTTGACTTCTCTAAAAGCGATTCTGTATGCACCAGAAACATGAAGCCTTAATATAGGCTCTTCAGCATAATCGCTTCTTAATTAAGTCAGGCTATGTCTCAGTTTCTCAGAATCGTTTCCAGAGGGCTTAATTTTACTTCTGCTCAAAATTAATATTTTACGTTTTGCTCTTAAAAGAAACAAAAAAAGACTGAAAAGAACTTAGGAAGAAGGGCTTGCAAAAATGGTCCAGGGGGAAAAAAAGATATCGTATTTCAACTCCCATTACAGAAACATTCGAGCCTCTGTCATTAGTTATTTTCATCAAGTAATACTCAATCTGTGACATTCCGTTTAGCAAAACAAAGCATGGATCAAGGTAATTAAATGGCACGGCTCAAAGTGAAGTAAGGGATGATTCTATCAGCAGAGGACACTTGCTGATCTGACACTTCTTGTGTGCCTGCTTTGTTCTGGCCATGTCTGTTGTGGCCCCAAGGATGCGGGAAGCCTGCTGACTGTTCCAGCACATGATGTACCTGGGTGCACCTGTGAGCAGGCACAGTCAGAGCTCATTATGAGAGTGGAAGACCCAAGAGACAAATGACATTATATTTTCTCCCTTAAGAGATGGTCATCTACTGTTCTGTATCCTGGCTCAGGAACTTCCTGAGTGCTCTGTTCAGCTTTCAAGGAGTGCTACCAACTGTGGTGCTATGGAATGTGTGAACACATTTGCCCCATGATGGCTGGGAGCCCACTCTACCACAAAATGTGGGACTGCTGACTCTACCCAACAATCCTGTCTGTTTTCCATTCAGCCATTCAAAAATATGCATTGACTTCCTACTCTATAACAGACTAAGTCCAGTTGCTGTGGCCACGACAACAAAACACAGAGCTGAGTGCTGCCATCAAGTCTGCAGATTAGTGTGTCACAGAACTTGGATCATGCCAAGAGTTCACTTGTACAAACTCACTTGGAGTGCTTGAAGGAGCTATAAAAAGGAAATCTGGGAATCCTAAAATGAAGATGAGAGCTATATCATGAAGATGCATGATGCCTAACAATGGTTTGGTTTAGATTATTGCTGCAAGGTCAAAATCACATGTACACAGACACTCTGTACTTCGATCATCTGTTGGAAGACAACCTCTGTAGAGTCTCCCAGAGGATACATAGTGATGTTGATGGGGATGTGGGGTCTATTCAGAGGCTGAGGAGCTGGGAGTGTGGTTCTGTGGCTCTGGCTGTGTGTGGAAAAGATTAGGTGTAGTTTCCCTGAAAGATTCTTCCCTTTTTTCCTGAGCCTTCACCCCTTTTTGCCTCCCAGCTAAGGTTAGTAATATCATAGGGAAGAAGAGGGTTTGAAGGAGGTGGAAGGTACTCAAAGTGACCAGTTAGACTACATATCAAACCATTTATGCAACCACATGTGGTTTGTGAGTCTATGTGAACATATGTAAAAATTGCTGAATATGTGACCAAAGTGAACCCCTGAAATTCTGTTTTCAGTAAATGTGCCAGGATTTTGAAAATCTTCATTCCAGAGCCTGTGGCTGAGGCTGCAACAGGGCATTTCCTCTTTCCTTCATTTGCATGACTGATTATTAACCAGATGTTTCCCTCTATTCTGGTCTGATGAACAGCTAACAGTACCACAGAAGGCAATGTTGCGAGGAACAGCCCAAATTCATTAGTTGCCCCATAAGTTTATTTTGCCAAGTACTATGTAAGATGATTATGCAATATATACCAGCAGGGATTGAGAAATCCTTTCATATATGGATTTCTTCACAACAGTATATACCTTTTAGGAAAAGACTTATTACAAGGGGCTTAGTTTATAGATTTCTCAATTTCTTTTCTAAATATTTTATAAGCATGATTGATTTGTCTTAAGAAGATTGGAAGATACATTTTCCTTAAGCCCATTTGAGTAAGAAAAAAAAAATTCCTGAGAAAGCATTTAGGATGGCAATAACCCCATAAAGGTTCAGGTGCTTTGTAATGGGAGATTGTACTTCATCATTTACCTCATATTGTGCATTGTTACCAAATGCTCCTACAAAGGGAAGGCTTGAGACATTGCCAATGTGTACTTTGTTAAGCCTTGCTGGGTTCCTGTCTAGGAGTCACTAGACTCTTGCTCCACCCAGAAGGGTAGCATGGATTGAGCACTTAAAGGGCCTGCTTTAAGCACTTTAGTTATAGTAGGTAAACTTCACAGTAATCACATGAGATAGATACTATTATTAGCCATTTAATAGTTAAGAAAATTGAGAGACAGAGAAGTTAAGTGACCACTCAAGGTGATAAGAATATGGTGGGGTCTAGTTTCAATGACAAGGACAGGTGCTTGACAACATTATCCTGATGCTGCTCAGTAAGGCCCTTCTTCTGGAGAAGCACATCCTTTTCCTCGCTAATGTATTTATCATCCTCAATCTTCCTACAAAGCACAAAGTCCTGCTGGTCAAAGCCCAGTGGCTAGAGAGTGGGCAAAGGCGGTGGGCATTCTGGGGAAGGAGTGAAAGAGCATTACATTTCAATCAGACCTTTCACATTTAGACCTACATGCTAAATAGGGAAAATAATTCTGTATATTAAGCCCAACAGTGTGAAGTCTTATCTACCCTCAAGCCATACCTTACTCTTCTTAAAGTCATCCGTTTTAAAATTCACCTCTTTTATGAAGACTTCATTCAATTATTTATTTTGGCATTCTTTTAGTTTGTATGCATTTGTTATGCACAGCTAGATGTGTAGGAGCATTCATATGTGTGTATGTGTGTGTGTGCATGCATATATATGTATGTATGTATGTATATGTGTGTATATGTATATATATGTATATATATCATGCATGATCATACTGTATCTTTTAAATATGTATCTATATTTCTAGTTTCTTCATTGGATTGGAAGCTTCCCTTGTGAAGGGTTAAATATTCCCTCTTTTATATCATTCTTTCAGTAGGATCTTGGATAGGTCTGTAAACACTGGGTATGTGAAGCACATAGAATGAATGAACAGCTAATGTTGAGGATTGGGTCATGACCTCAATACCATTCTACAACATCAAAAATGTCCATGATACTTGACCTTTGCAAAGAGAAAAATAGAGCTTTCTAACTATTAAGAGGATGAAACCCCAAGACCAGTCTTAACTATAGATATGTACATACAGAAGGACATGTATACTTGCACAGTCAGCACAGAGAAATAGACAAGAGGGGAAGTCTATTTTGCGGATAGGCTTCAAGGGCAAATACACAAGTGATCCTCTACAACAGGAGTCAACAAACTATGGTCTGTGGGTCAAATCTGATCAGTGACCTGTTCTTAAAATAGAGTTTTATAGGGACACAGCTACCCTCATCCTTGTAAATATAGTCTATGGCTGTTTCTTGCAACAGCTGAGTTGAGTAGTGAGGCAGAGACTTGATGACCAAAACCTAAATATTTACTATATAGCCTTTTTCTCTGCTTCTATTTTTGATGTATACAACTACCTTTTAAACTTCACATGGAAAAAATCTCTGAATGTCCGACTTTCCATACCTCAGTCCATTTCCTTTTCTTTTTACAAATATAAATTTGAAAAGAAGCAAGTCATTTATTCTTTCATACTATTCAGTGACATGGCTTTTTTAGATACAGATTTTAGATGAAGTTCCAGATTTTTTGTTGTATTTGACCTTTTTAGAGTGAGTTTTAGCATAAATGGTACCAAAATTCTTTGTGCTTTGTTTCACACATGGAACCTATATTCCAAGTTCTGTGATTTGGCAAGGAATTTCTGGGGTAAGTGTGATAAACAATGTCAGATAGTTCTTGACACTTCCAACCAGAAAAGTAAAATGGCAAACTAAAAATAAATGAACTCTAGAGGGGTTTTCAATCTCAGGCAGTTCCAGTAAGATGTATTTTCTGGTTTTCAGTGTTGTCTTTTACATTATAGAAAGAAAAATAGACGTACTCACTGTTTCTGGGCCATGTTCATGCTATCATGTGTTTAATAAGGAATGTATAAAGCCATAAATCCAGAATTATATAGCCTGAAAAAACATGAAAGGGGACATGGAACTGACATGTTCCCTTGCAGGGCTCCAGGCTTTAAGGCTGTTCATAAAAAGTTTAGTCTTGAGACCCAAGCAGTACCATGTGATAACTCTATGTTAACTCATCTTAAACCTCACACATTTATCAGTAGGATTGTATCTCCCACCCACCTTCCTTAACTAAAGGTCAAGTGGATCATAAAGGGACCTCTAGAAATAGATAGACAAGTACATGAGACACAGAAGCACTTAATCCAGTGAAAATATAAGCCCCGAGCAAAGAAAGAAATTCACAACTTACTCAAACTTGAGAGTCTCACCATTAAGGATTTTCTTAAGTTCATGGACAGATCTCAAAAGGTTATTAAATTGTTCAGGAGTTGGCACCAGGCATGTCTAACCTTAGAGAATGGCATTATAGAGGCCAACCACCACCTGTCTGTTGTGCTACAATGTAGAATGTTATAATAGAAGCCTTCTTGGGAAGCCCTTACCTTTCAATACAAGGAAAGGCAAGATATAAAAAACAACTTGAGGGGTGGGCTATCCAACAGACAATGAAGGTCCCAGTGTGCTAAGTATTGTTTATACATGATCTCATTAGATTCTTGCCAAATTTCTGAATTCTGTAAATCATGCTCATTTAATAAATGAGAAGGGTGTTAACAGTTAAATGATTTGTGAAAAGTTACATAGTTTGTAAATGATGAAACTGGACACACACTTATGTCTGATTTTTTACTACACTATGCTGGGACAAAATGTTATTATTGGAGACTCTCAGGAAGCAAACTGGGGGAGAAATTTGACTTTTGTGTAGCTAATAGGTAGGTTTTTATTTTTAACCCACCGAGAATGATGATTTTAACACTGACCTTAGAAATATATTGTGTCCTAAGCTAAGTGCAGTTTAGTACCTAGTTTCTTTTGGTAACATATACTCTTAACAACCTCATGTCTTAGTAATACTAAAAATGTCTTAATGCTAATACTAAGAAAAGGAAAGGAATGAAAGTTTTGATGGTGGTGTGTAAATTCTTATCCTCTTGTACTTTGTTATGTGCCATGATGATATAGAACTTAAGATATTTTGCACATTTTTTTTGGATGCCTTCTTTGGAAATATCCATGAACTACTTTTGGTGACACATTCAGAAAGAGAAAATAGAGGAATAGAAATTATCCTGGGTCACATAAATATAAATAAAAAGCAAAAGGACCTGACAAATATCAAAACATGAGCGAGAGACAAAAGCGGCCCTGTGATATCTTCTGATGTTGTACATGGTGTTGTTCACTTCATCATGTCATGTACTGGGTACATGGAGACGGGTTGTGGTGCTAACAACTACATGCATTCAAATAAGCACTGTTACTCCCTCTAGAACATCCAAGTGGAAGATGGAAACATTGTTTTCCCTAAATCCTAAGTAATAATGATAGTAATTAAAGCACTGTGCCTGGCACCAATTAATCTTAATTAGAGAATTTACTTAAATCAATTAAATGTAAAAGCCATTGCTTTGATAAGCATATCTGGAAATAGGGTAAAAGGAGCTCATGGAGTTTTTAGAAACAGAATGCAGTGTCTGTTTATGTATATGGGGGAAGGAGGGTGGGAATAAGCATTGAATGTGATAAGAAGCAATCTGACTATTCCTAAACCCCTTTCAGCACCTGAAGACAGCACCATAATTCATAATCCTGAAATGCATAGTCTGATAATTGCTTTAATCACTAGAGAAACATGGCTGAACTATATGGAAATAAGCCATAAAACTTATTACAAGATAACAAGATTTTATCTGTTCTCCAAGGCCATGTTAGAGCCTCACCTCCTTTGTAGAAGCACCATAGATAAGAAACTGGTGTGTGAGTATGTGTGTGCATGTGAGCATGCATGTGTGTGTGTTACGGGGGGAGGGGGGGTTAAATTCTCCTAGACTCCAGGACAATAGAGATGGCCAGGTAGGTAAAAGCAAAGTGGATAATAGTCTGTGAATAACCAATTGTTTTGTACTTTTCTTTTTTTAACTTTTGGACTGAAAACTTCTGGGTATCAGTAATTGTTACACTGATTTGCTTTGTGAAGTTAGCATTCTCCAGACTGATCCTCTTTCCATGCAATTTAAGTAAGGTAACAGCGAGTCAACAGGGGTGCAAGGCCATGGCTTTAGAGCAAGCACACTTCCTTCCCATTGGCCTGATGAAGTGAAACACACATTTGCACAAGAAGGAATCTTAGAAATCACCTACTTCTACCTCCTCAGTCTATCACATGAGTGGACAAGGCTGAGGGAGATGTATGGATGCCCAAAGTCTCCCAGGTCCTTCATGGTGTAGCAGAACAGTGAGATAGTTCAGGGTGCTACTTACTAAAAATCAGGTTCTCTGAGAGGGAAAGGCAGAGGCTGTTGTCAGCAAATGTCTTTCCCTGAAGATGAAATTTCTAATAATGCTAAGATAACACTCTTTTAAATTTGGAGTTGCATCCTCACATCCTCACTCATGAAAGGTGTGACCTTAAGGTTATGTTGGTTAAATCTGGCCCAGTAGCTCTTGTTTCTGCATTTTTCCCTCATTCGATGAGCATGGCCCACACTCATCTTCTCTTCAGGCCCTCAGCTCTAATTTTGCTCCTTACTTTTCATCATAGCTTTTAAGAAGCTAGACTTTGATTTATACCTAATACTAAAGCTAGATTTCCTGGGTTTCTCAATAAAGACTAAAGAGCAGCAAAAATAACAAAACTGCCAAAAAGATGATTATGATGATAAAATGAGATTATGTGCTTGGTTTATAGAATGTTGTCAGTAAACAATCATCATCATCAATTTAAGAAATGGTGTGTTGAGAGATATAAGGAAAAGAGTGATTGAATAGTTTTCATCACTCATACAAATTCGTTAAAGTAAAAGAGCATAAACTGCATAAAAATATAATTTTTAAAAAATAAAATTACTGAAGAATATGAGGAAACATGGCAGAGTTAGAGATGTTCCCAGATCTCTCCCCTTGAAACAACAATAAGTGGAACATCTAAAATTCAACATAGAACACCCAAACTGCATGGGATCTGTGCATAAGACCTACCATAGGTCAGAATCCTGGGTGTTGGGTGGTGCACTTGGAGAAATAAAGAAGCTGCCTGTAGTAAAAAAGGGAGACAACTTCTGTGAACAGCCCTGCCTGGGAGAGTTGTGAGTTCCACATAGATAGCAGCAGGGGCAAGTCATCAAGGCATAAAGCAGAGCAGAGGGATGGCAGAAAAACAGTAGCTGATTTTTACTGGCTGTGGTTGCAAAACCAAGACAGAGCCACAGCTGCCAACCCCCAACCCAGAAGGCCCTTCTCCCCATATCCCCTGAGACTGAGCACTGCAGAGCCCAGAGGAATCTGAGCAAACACTACTGAAACTGTTGGTAACACTGACAGGGACTGAGACTGGGGGTATCAAATGTGATTAAATATCTATAAGAAAATGAAAAGGCTTTATATAAAGACTTTATATAAAGCAGAGATCCAAGAGGCTTAGATGTCATCTACTGGAAACCAAAAGAAAAGCTCCTTCTTTGTAGCAGGCTAACAAGAGACCTATGTATAATGAATTTTTTTCAGGAATAAAGCAGAATATATTTCCATTAATGCCCAGAAGGAGAAATAGTCCTTTAAACACCATGAGCAACCAAGGTGACAAGGCATCTCAGAAAGATAGAGAAAAATCTCTAGAAAATAAGCTTACGGACATAGAAATATGCAACTTAAATGACAAAGAATTCAGGATGGTACTTCTGAAAAAACTCAGTGAATTCCAAAATAACTCAGTGAGTTCCAAAACAAGTCATATCAACAATTTCAGGAATTGAAAAACAACTAGGTGAGCAGAATGAGTTCTTTAGCAAGGAGATTGAATCCTTAAAAAAAAAAATAGATAGATCTTCTGGAGGTGAAAAACACACTGCAAGAATTAAAAAATGAAATAGCAAGCTAGGAAAATAAAGTCAATCAAATGAAGGAAAGGATCAGTAATATCAAAGACAGAAATCTAGAAATAAAACAAAAGGAAGAAGAGAGAAACTGAAGAATGAAAAATAATGGAAGAGAAATACAAAAACTAGCTGATACTATCAAGAGAGGAAACATAAGAATAATGGGCATTATTGAAGGTGAGGAAAAGGAGCAGGGACTAAAATGCATTTTCAGACAAATAGTTGATGAAAATTTCCCAAATCTAAGGAACGAGCGGGAGCTTGGAATTCAAGAAATCAACAGAACACTCAATTATCTCTACCCCAAAAGGCCTTCGCCAAGACATATTGTATTAAAATTACCAAAAATCAATGACAAAGAATTCTCAGGGCAACTAGAGAGAAGAAAATGGTAACCTATGAAAGAAAACTCATTAGATTATCATAGGACTTTTCAGCACAAACCTTAAAAGTCAGAAAGGAGTGAAATTGAAATTCAAAATATTAGGTGAAAGGAATTATCAGCCTAGAATAATGTATCCAGCTAAGCCCTCCTTTAGATATGAAGGGGAAATTAAGGCCTTTCAGAAATACAAAAATTGAGGGAATTCTCTACTGTGAGGCTTACACTACAGTAAATACTGAAAGGAGTCAGTTCACCTAAAACAAAATGACAAAAAAAAAAATACATAAATAGGAGTAAGATGACTATCAGGCAAACAGAAGCAGGGGAGTGCAACCCTTACTAGAAACAGGGCAGTATAAGCTTAAAATAAGAAAAGATTTGCTATAGCAAGCTAGTAATGAACATCCAGCATACATAGGGACAAATTAAGACAACAATGACTGAAAAGGGGAGGACTCAAAAATCCAAATTCACAAAGGGGAAAGGAGATAAGGCACACACAGAAGAAAATTGGCAAATATATATATGTATATATATGAATATATATGTATCTATACACGTGTGTGTGTGTGTGTGTGTGTGTGTGTGTGTGTGTATAAACTGTCCTTTACATATTCATAAAAATAAAATTACTGGGAAATTCTGTTAATAAATTCCAAGGAAATACCTAAAAAATCCCTCTGTCTTCACCTTGGGATGATAAATGAGTTATTTTTTGGAGACGGGAGGTGACTCCAGTGCCAGTTCCAAATGTTTTCAGGCATGTAGATACCATTAATCATCAATTAACTGCACATAAATTTAAATCTACTGACCAGAAGTATTAGTTTTTTGTTTGTTTCTTCTCTTTTAGGGGAGAGGACACCTGGTTTATAAACCTGTAGATTAAAAAAAAAAATCAAGAATATTCTCACTTATTTAGTTAAACAGAACAAAAAACTTTAGGCCTTGGCTTCTACAACTGCTAACTCCTCTCCAAAGTATCTTACTTTAAGTTTGCTTTGTAAAAACAATTTAAATTAAGCTCCCCAAATATGCATTTATTGAGGATTTACTTTGATAGATCTGTGTAAGTGGTTATTGCAGAATTAATCCTCAGTAGATATGTTTTTGATGATAAGTTGATTTTCATTTACACCCAGCAGTCACCACATAAACTCTACTCATGTATATCTAGTCAAAAAACAAGTTGAATAAATACTATCTGGTTATCAAAATCATTTATTGAGAGTTAACTTCTTGTTGTATGCACTCAAATCAATTGGATACATTCGGTAGTAAGTTTAAGTGGGTTTCCTTGGTTGATACCACAGAATAAAGCTTATTCCCTGACATCGGTAGGATTCTTGGATAAACATTCAGCTTGGGGCTCATAAGCTTAAATGTTTGCTTCCCAGGCTGAGGATAGGTAAAGGAGTCCGCTTAGGGCAACTAATCAGTTGTGCTGTTCTGAGAAGTTTTGTCAGCATTTGAGTACAGGCTAAAAATAGCAGGAGGTGATCACCAGCAGTGCTGGTGACTAAGGTTTGCTTAATCCTGTGCAGGAATCACATTATTTCATCAAAATCTTTAGAATATGGATGGGCACAAAAATTAGGGTCTGGCACTGATCTAGGTGTTAACAATTTGTGACCTTGGGCAAATGATGACCTCCCTAACATCAGTTTTCTCTTTTATAAAATAGGATTCTAAAAGAATATTGACCATATAAGACTTCTTATCAAATGTGATAGTAATATATGCAAAAGGACTTTTTTACACTGAGTAACACATAGAGATACTATTATTGTAATGTTTTTCTGATGAGAAAAGGCTTGAGATAATACACCATGGCCCCTGATGAGGCTTCCTTGGGAATCAAATGCCTTTAATGGGAAGGCAGGTATCCAGATAATACTCAGATTTCCAGTGGTCATAAACCAAAACTACACAGTTTGATGCTCCAGTCTTGGTTCCCTTGCATGGGGTTCAGACTGAAATCCATACAGTTGATGGTTCACTTTCCAAAGTGCTAAATTTATTCTTGCTATTAATCTTTTTGGAAGATTGTTCCTCAGTGTGTTATCACATATGTCGCAGTTCAATTTGGGGCAAGATAGCCATTGACTCACTTTACGTCTGGAAAGAGACAGAGCAGGTCTTGGGTTGGCAGGGGATGTCTATTCTTTACTCTCTTAGGGACTTCCAAAAGTCAGAATTCTGAAGTTAGAAGTTTTGGAGCATGACTCAGTCCAGTGTGCTCTTCTCTGGCTGCTCAACAGTCTGAAGGGAAGAGGAAGAAAACATACCCACTCTCATTAATAAACAAGCAAACATGAGAAGGTGCACCACACAATGTGCTTACTCCTCCATGCAATGGGGCAGGAACCTTAGCAAGTTTAGGGGCTTCAGACCCTTGAAGAAGGAAGTAAGCATTGGAACATATGGCAGCTGGTAACAGCCACTCATCCTTCAGAAAGCCACTTGAAATACAACCTGTGCAAATATCTTCATCTTTTACTGCTCAACCAGACTGTTTACTGGAACAACCTTATTACCTATCTCTTAAAAATGCCCATAAAATCTATAGATCATAAGCTAGAGCATCATTACTGCTACCAACCTACATGAGAAGCCTTTGCACAGACTCACCAGGGGCTGGATTAAGCAAACCTTAGTCGCCAGGTTCCCACTGATGTATACTGAATGAACTACAGAAAGAAGGAGAAAGAGGAAAAGAACAAAGGGATCTCGACAGTCTCTTTTAAATTCTTCCCTTTTACGGATCTTTTTCTAAATGTATTCTTTTTTTCCCCTCCTTTATTTCCTCAGTCTCACATACCTCTCTCATGAAACAGATGTGGGATGTTAGAAAGACTTCATAATTCCCCCAGCTCTCACTGGAGGAATGGCAGCAGCCAGCAGGCCCTAGAGGAGGGCAAGGCTCAGGCCTGGCTGGTTGTAGCTGTGGGAGAAATCTCTGATGAATTTCAAAACTTGCCTTTACTTTACATGTGATCAACAGTCACAATGGGGCCTCTGTGTTTTCCTATAAGAACAAGCACAGAGGGAGGGAGAAATTGCATCCCTCTCTGCTCTTCTCCTCCCCTGCTACAGCATGGCTGAGTGGAGAGTAAGTAGAAAACTGTCTTTGTGCCATGGGCATATGCCTGCCCAGTACAGAGCGGTCTAGGAGAAGGTGGAAAAGAAGTACCATGCTATCAGCACACAGCCCTGCTTCAGCTGTTCCCAATTCTCATTGGTGGAAAGTGCTAGATGTTTAGCGAGATGTAAAGTGGGGGCCTCTCTCTGCTTCTGCCAGTAAGTCCTGGGCAGAAACCATGGGGTACCCACCAGTGTAGGATCTTGAAGCAGCTTCCAGGACGAGAACCCTGATGAGATGACATCAAGCAATCCCTCTTTGAATCTGTCTCCCCAGTCTCTTCTAGGCTTTCTTGGGCAATAGATTGTGAAAAGACAGAGATGCTTTGGTGATAAAATGTTGTTAAAAGCAGGCTATAAATCACAAAAATCTGCAAATAAAAGCCCTCTCTTGGGTTATTACAGACTCTAGCCTTATCAAAAAGGTAGATTCAGTGCTCACAGAAGGTGTTTATCAAATATTTGTTGATTAATCATATGACTTCCTCTGTACCAGAAAACAATGTGACAGGCTCTTGGCTCTCCTGCCTTTTAAATGGCCTTTCTATTCATTGATCTATTCAACAGACATAGAACACATGTATCCTTGTGCATGTGGCTGTACTTAGTGACGGTATTATAAAACAACCTCTTTTCTGTCCTTAGGAAGCTATATGATGGGATCACGGGATTCCTCTTTAAAGGAATAGTGTTAATGCTTTGGCAGCAGGAGAGGTGCCTCCTTTCATTTGGCTATTACATCCCTTTTCTCAGAAAGCTTTCTTTCTAAGCATAGCTCTAGCAAGATAAAGAAAAGTCTAGAAGACCATCTTTCTCAATGGCAGGGCCAGTGCCCTTATATCTATTCCAGGGAAGCCTGTGAGGATGTGGGGACCTCACAGCTCCAAGAACTGCAGTTATAATGGGAAGTAAATCCTCTAGGCCATTTTCGCTTTCAAAGAGCCTAATGGACTAACCTAATGCAGTGCTTCTCAAAGTCTGGCCCCCAAGCAGCAGCACTGGCATCACCCAGCCACTCAGAAATGCAGATTCCTAGGTCTCACCTTAAACTTAGTCAGAAACAGGGGCTAGAGATCAGCAACCTGTGTTTTTACCAGCCTTCTGGGGGCTTTCATGCATGCTCCAGAGAACTGGTTCTCAAATGTGACTGTATGTTGGAATGACATTTTAAAAGCAATACATTGTCTTTCTCCCAGGTGTTCTGATTTGATTGGACTAGAAAGAAGCTTGGGTGTGGGCGTTTTGAAAACCTCTCAGGAAGTTTAATGTACCATTAAAGTGGGAACCATCGATATGGCCATCTAAAAATTTGGCTGCTGAGGAA
This sequence comes from Cynopterus sphinx, assembly GCA_030015415.1. NCBI lineage: Eukaryota > Metazoa > Chordata > Mammalia > Chiroptera > Pteropodidae > Cynopterus > Cynopterus sphinx. Next base: position 32,085,208 of record CM057390.1, on the reverse strand, counting down.
AGGGGACCTCAGATCCCTTCCCCACTCCAGAACTTCAGCTGTTCTGCTTCTATTTTCTCGTATTTTAGCAATTTCTGGATATTTGCCCAGTCATCAAGAAGAAAACACTAAAGAGCAGCATAAGGTGGCACTTTTCATCTTACTTCCTGGAGACATCTCACAGGTCAGCAGGGGACGCATAGGAAGCCAGGTCAGAATTAGTTCCTGGGGCTTCCTGGAAACAGAGGGGAGTCACTGACACAGCTGGCTTTTCACAGATGGCCATTCTTCACCGCTTTGTGCCAGAGAGAAAAGAGAGCCACAGGCTTAAAGCGCTGAGTGGGTTGGGTTGCACTCCTGCTTGCAGTCACAGATCCAGTCACAGACATAACTTTCTCTTAAAAACCACTCTTAGGAGTGGTGAAAAAAGGAAAATGAGGCTGGTAGGGAGGAAAATTAAAACCTTCTAGATGGTTATCACATTGCTGTGTCCGGTTGTGAAAATCAAGAAATATACTCACTGGAGTGAAAAGAAAAATCTGCCTAGCCAAGCTCTGTGTGAAGCACTGAGGGGAAAGGAAAGGTATTACTCAGAGGAATTCTGGTCTCCAGCGGAAGCCAAAGTAGGGTAAAAAGAGTTTCCTTCTGAAATGCTGGGACCAGATTCATTGCCTATCTTGGAATATGCCCCATTCTACCAGTAAACATGTTGCCTAGCTCCTGGGAAGACCTCCTCCCTTATCTGAGAAGCATTTAAGGGCAAATGAGTGACAGCCAGTCAATTCTCTTCCTAACCCTCCTTCATTCTCCCATTGAGCCAGATTCCAGCTGATGTTTCCCTGGGTCACAGTTTTCCGAACAGCAAAGTGTTACTCCAGACCTCTGTCTCCAGAGCATGGAGAAGCTGTGGGTAGGAAATGAAGGTCATGTTTGCATTTCAGCAATGTTTTTCTGCATGAGGAAAAAGTGTGAGAGATTTTGCCCCATCCCCATCCCTGCAGGGGGCTGCCTGGAGGAGAGGTTTTAAAACCATCCCATGGATTTCAGAGTACTTGCCTAAAAAGACTATAGCTCCAGACAATTACATGTTATTTCTCCACTGACTCTATCTCCTTCCAACAACATAGCATGGACTGTGAGGTAGCACCTCTGAATTAAGAGAATAACCAAATCTTTAGGAGCCATTCCACCAGTGGCATGGGTAGAGTTGAGAGTTGACACAGAAACTTGGTAATGCTAAGGAGAAAGAATTAAAGGTTTGACCATGCACATGGTCTGTTACAGAGATGCTGTTGAAGGTCCCAGCAGCACAGATGTGGGGACAGAGCTCCTCCTTACAGATTTTCAGATTCTCAGTTTGGACAGAGGAGGAGCGTGGGTGTGAGGGGTATGGGGGAGACAAAGGACACTGCCACATCCTGGATCCCAGCACTTGCCTTTCACCCTGTCTCTCTTTCATTAAGGAATCAAGGGCCATCAGAGGGAGGGTTTGAGAAAAGGTAATCTTGGCTAAAACTAGAGCTAGTCTGGAGCCCAAGTTCAAAGTAAGTATGTAATTGTTAATATAAACACTTACCCTGAAACAGGACCCATTCTGTGGAAAGCATGTGAGCCACATTTAGAATACAGTAGTATCCCCTTATTTGAAATTTCAATTTTCACAATTGCAGTTGCCCAGTCAACTGTGGTCCAAAAATATTAAATAAAAAAGTCCAGAAATAAACGCTTCCTAAGTTTCTGGTTGTGTGCCATTCTCAGTATTGAGATGAAATCTCCGATACCTTGCTCCGTCACACCCAGGATTTGAAGCATCCCTTTGTCCAGTATTTCCACACAGATGCTTCCTGCCTATTAGCCACTTAGTAGCCGTCTCCATTATCAGATCAACTGTCTTGATATTGCAATGTTTGTATTCAAGAAACCCTAATTTTATTTATTAATGGCCCTCAAGAGTGGGAGTGCTGGTGCTGGCAATTAAGACATGTCAAAGAGAGGCCGTAAAGTGCTTCCTTTAAGTGAAAAGTGAAAGTTCCCAATTTAAAAAGGAAAGATAAATTTCATATGCCGAGTTTGCTAAGTTCAACAGTAAGAATAAATATTCTACTATGGAAATTGTGAAGAAGGAAAAAGAAATTTATGCCAGTTTTGCTGTCGTACCTCAAACTGTGAAAGTTAGGGCCACAGTGCATGATAAATGCTTAGTTAAGATGGAAACGGTATTAAATTTGTGGATGGGAGACGTGAACAGAAAATTTTTTCCCACTATGTTGTGCTAGGAAGCATTGAACCTATATGAAGACTTTAGCAAGGCATACCCTAAAAAGAGAGAAATTCAGCAATTCACTGTAGATGAGGAGTGGTTATAACATGATATTTTGAGAGGGAGAGGAAGACCAAATTCATATAATTTTTATTATAGTATGTTGTTATAATTGTTCTATTTTATTATTAGTTATTATTGTTAATCTTTTAGTGGCCTAATTTATGAATTAAACTTTCTAATACCTATGTATGTATAGGGGAAAAAATAGTGTATAAAGAGTTTGGTACTATCTGCTTTCAGGCATCTATTGGGAGTCCTTGACCTTATCACCCGTGGAAAAAGGGGACTACTGTGTGTACATTTGGAATTTTCCAGAGTCCTTTGGGCTTCATGAGCCATGCTGGTGATCCGGCATTTTTTGCTCTGAAAAGCTGAGGATCGTCCCTGGCTGTGGCACTGAATGGGTTAGCTGAGTTGTCCTTGGTATTCACTGTTAAAGTGAGGAATGGAGATCCAGAGAAGGCTAAGCTCTTTGGATGAAACTATTTTGAACAGTTGAGCTGTCCCTATAAAGAGCACTTTACAATGGCTCTATAAAGAGTTGCCCCAAAAATTATTGGAATGAACTGGGCTTATAGTACCTTGTTTCAGGGCTGAATGCAAGTTAGCCCCTTCTGCAGAGTTAGCTTCTGTCTAGGTTCTGAGCCTTTCAGAAAAGTGAGCACCTGAGCACCTGGGCAGGTCAGTGGAGAGCTCCATCGTAGAAACACTCTGCAGTTTCAGAAGGGAGAACACAAAAGCAAGCCTGCCTTTGCCATGGAAGGATGGGGAACAGATGGTGATCAGCAGATTTTTGAGGTAACATTTCAATGGGAGCTGCTCAGATAGGGCCAGGCTTTTCTTTGAAGTTTTCTCTGGTAGTCTTTCACCAAAGTCTTTTTTTTTCTATATTATTCTCTGAATCCATGGAAACACATGGGTATTCTGTTTTCTCGTAGCACCCTATTTCTGCTCCTGTCATGTCAGCTACAATGCAGCATCTCCTCATCTGTCTTCCCCTCGAGATTATAAGAAGGCAGGGGTTACATCTTTTATCTCTGCAGCCTCAGAACTATCACAGTATCTGGTGATAATAGATTCACAATTCTTTATCGGCAATTCCAAATTCAAAAAGGTCTGAAAACCTGGTTTTCTTATAACTCATTTTTCTGTAAAACCTGGGCTAGGTGTTTTTAAGTTTGCAAAGTCAAAATGTCATAGCAGAATAAGAAATAAAATGGACTCCCTTAAATGGCAAAATGGAAGAAGTACTAAAAGCCAATGTAAGCAGCAAACTGTTGGGCACAGGGAGAAGAGTAAAACACTCTGAGGTGAGTTGAGAGTGGCTTAGAGGCTACATGGCACTTAAGTGAGTTTAAATTTTAGATATGATTCCCAAAGATGAGGGCCTGGAGTAGGGAGATAAACTTGGGCCAGCATTTGTGATTTTCTATGTATTTCCCAAACTTTTTATATTCTTCCCATAAAGTTTTCAAGCTCTCCTAGGGCTGAGGCTTTTTCCATTTTTTCTCTTCTTTCCATATGGCCCAGTGAAAGGCATTGTGAGGCCCACTCTGGGACTGTAGAAAGAAGTACAGTCATCTCCCAGAATGCTCCTGTTCTGCAAGAAATAATTTTGAGCCTTGCACATAAAATATGATCAAGAATATTTTCTTGAATAAATGAAAACTTAAGAAGTGTGACTTTTTAAATCTATAAACTTTATTTTTAGATCAGTTTTAGGTTCCATTAAAATTAAGAAGAAAGTACAGAGATTTTTCACACACCCCCACACGCCGCAAGGACTACCTTCCATTATCAACATCCCCCACCAGAGTGTGCATTAGCTGCAGTCCATGTGCCTACATTAACACGTCACTATTTTAATGCTTGTTTGTTCCTACTTAAGAGTAATAGTGGAGGCATACAAGACTTTGCTCCCTGACCTCAGATCATATTCAGCACCTCTCACTTTCCTTCAGCTATTTAGAGGTTCTTGGTATACTGAGAAACCTGCCCAGCTACAAAGATGCAGAGAAGAGAAGAAACAAGATTATAAGCTTTGAAAGGTGTAAACACTAAGTCAGAGAAACCATTCCTGTGTAACAGGAAAATTCAAAGGCATAGACATTAAAGATGGAAAAAGACCTATGAGATCAATTCCCTCCCTCAGGGCTCAGAGTAGATGAAGTAATGAAGGCACAGTAGCTCCTGACTTCTGATGATGGGAAAAACAAAAGCCACCCATCCTTAACCAGCTCCACAGCCAGCTGAGGCCCAGGGTTCTCTGTCTTTTTTCTTAAAAGCAGCCCAAGAACAGAGGTACTAAATACCAAGCCCTTGAAATGATTTGCCTATGCAGTTTACAAGGCACATTTAAAGTACCACTGCAGACTCATGACATCCTGATGGGGTATGAAGAGTGCATAGAGATCTCACCTTTTTACAAATGAGGGAACTTGGGTGAGCAAGCTTGTGGGGTTCTCGCATTAGATGAGAAATGAGGTCAAGCTGGAGCCCAGGATGCTGAGTCCTGGGCCGTGGTTCCACAGGGCATGGCTGGAGGGGGCAATGCTCTCAGGAGGTCCTGGTCACAGCCTATGATAAAACTAGATCAGTTTCTCTTAATGTAATAATCATCCTTCAGAAGCAAAGAAGAGTGTTTTAATCTGTGGGTAGGAAAGTAAGTTCCTGTGTCAAATCATTTCAGAAAAAACTTCAGCATGGCTCCTCAAAGAGGACCTTCCTAGAGTCTTTAAGATACTAATGCAGTCGTGAGTCTCCAAGAGAAGGAGGGTGCAGTGTTCCCTGAAAATATTTAAACACTGTTTGTTTTGGTCAGATCATCTTGGACAGAAAATTTCGTGGAGAATGCAGTGTTGAAATCAGCCAAACAGAGGACTTGTGGTGACTTTTTCATTCAGTTTTCAGCTCTGGGGTACCTTTCATGAAGACTCTCAGAGAAAATTGGAGGAGGCAAAAAAAAAAAAAAATGAAAACCTCTAAGAGAAGACTAAAAAGAACTGAGCTATTTGGGTATAAAGAAAAAAGATACTGGCAGGCCACTAAAATCAATTTAAAAATATTTAGTTTGAGGATTTGGTACATGGCAAGATAAGGGGCTATTCTTGAAAGTAGAAGGTGTGGAGCCTAACTCCCCTGTGGCAAAGGGAGGTGAGACCAACTTGGTGGTGAGGAGCCTGCTTTGTGAATGGTGGATGCCTCTGAGACCAGGAGCCAGGTGAGGTGTGGACTCAGCAGCCTGAATTCTCAGACAGAGGGTCTCCTAGGAAGAAGATGAACTGAGTTGAATGCTTTTAAGGCACAGGACCAGGGAAAAATATTCATGTAAGTCACATCTGGCCTTACAGTGCTGTGATCATGAGCAGTTTATGTAGAAGCAGATCTGAATGGTGGCACTAAGATGAAACTGTGGATGCTGTATGACAAAGGAAAGGAGAGGGACCTTGAGTGAATTCAGTCCAACTGGGAGGAGTGAGGGGGAGATGGGCAAGGGAAAGAGAGGAGAAGGGCTCAGAACCAAAATCTTCAATGAAAGTCACTCTGCAAGGAACTGTGGCCTTCCTTCAAAATAAACATCAGCCAACTCTGACCCCAGGTGCTTGAAGCCACTGCCTGTGAGAATAGAGACCTCACATGCCTCACTACTTTAGTGCCCATATCTGAAGTACCCCCTTGATCTGCATAGTTTCCATATCTTCCCTCATTCTTTCCTGACCTTCCCTCAATGAGGAGAGGGAGCAGGCAGTGCGGGGTGAGGGTGGGGAAGAGGGACAGTAAGTGGCAACAAAACAAAAGGAAAATCATGATGGGAGCCTGGGCTCTGGTGATGGACATCTTGCAAAATTCTGAGGTTCATTAAATATAGAAAGATAGGATGAAAAATAATATTCACTTATTGTTATAGTTTCAAAGTCGGAAGCTGGCCTTGATTTCAAAGAATTAGCATGTAATGTAATGTGATGCATGGCTTTCTTTTCTGTCTCTCTTTTTTTATAGGTAAGTGACATTTCATTCTGCTCAACCCCAAGGCAAAGTTGGATGTTTTTAAAGTGGAAAATAAATGAGCGAAAAAAGAAACGGGGAAGGTGGGAAGAGGTGGCAGTCAAGGGGCATCACAGGTAGGTGCCCACTGAATTCATCATCCTTTGCCCAGAAGGGCAGGGGGAGGCTCTTCCCTAGGGTCCATGTTGAATGCCTTTCTCCAATTCTGGAGGTCTGGATTCAGTTGTGACTTTGAGACGGAGATGACTTTGCTCTTGGTAAGAGGTTGGTTCTATAGAATCGATGGCTAGTGCTGTCGCCAAGGGGTCTGTCCCTGGTGATGTTTCAGGTCTGAAATGAATTGTGGTTCTGTGCCCTGATGCCATGTGTCAGGTACTTTGCTGTGGCTGGTGGTCGAGGAATTAGAGGAAACACACTGAAGACAAAATTAGGAAATTGCAAGATGAGATTTCCTGTCACGATGGAACTGCAAACAGTTTGGGAATTTCTGAATAGAAAGGAGATTTGTGAGAAAGCTGAGATTCTCGGGTACATTAAGAATCATTTACTTAATTTTAAGATCTATCTAATTACTGTGGTTGTGTTTTTCTATTCTTCTGTGGTCACTGAGGCAAAACATACATTCTCCTTATGAAGGAGAGTGGCTTTCTGGAGCTGGAGGCCGATTTATCATAATCATCTTACTTCTTCTTGGCCATTCAGGAAAGTCATTTTGAAGTTCAAGACTAATTTGGACTTTTCTACAATTCTGAAAATCAATTGCTCTCTCCTAAGATTAAAAAGAAAATACTTTTATTTTTCCTATAGTTTGTGAATAATCCACAGGAATAGTTGACTGATGACTCTGCCTAAATGTATTTATTTTCTGAGAGATAGAGAGAGAGAGAGAGAGAGAGAGAGAGAGAGAGAGAGAGATGTAAAACATTCTATTGAACAGTCTATAAATCTAGACTGAGGACATAGATAGAACTCAATTCAATAAAAATATTTAAAATATGTATCCCTTCCTAAGTCCAATTAAGAGAGATAAACAGAAGTGTTTGGAGGCTGGGCTGTTAGGAAGGGCAGAAATATACAAATGACTTTGATATCTGCCAAAGGCCTCAGAAGAGGCAATCCCATCCACATATCTGAGAAAAATTTGTAGATATCAGAAATGCTAGACAGAGGCAAAAATAGCAGAATTTGTTTTTAAAGGTGCTTAGTTTTGTTTCTGAAATTTGGACATACCTATGTTCTTTAAATTATTTTATCTCCAATTTCAACAAAGAGGAAAAAAGCTCAAAATTTAACTTTCTCCTCTGAAATGAGAAATTTTATTGTATATAAAATATCACAAAACATCATTTTTCATGATGTCATATTCCAATCTTGTGTTTTTTAAATCATAATTCCACTACAGGCACAATGACTCACATTAAATTTTTGTAGCTATAGACAGGCCTGAGAATGCTTCTAATTACTGCCCTGTATAATGGGAACAATTGAGCTGCCATCTATCTGTATCCCTGTCCAAGTCAGTGCAACCTGATTTGAAAACAAACAAACAAAAACAAACCTGCAACCAAGAAGCCATCCTAGACTCTTGCCCCATAGGGCAATAAAAAGGTGGGGTTTTTAGCCCATAAGGCTTTCTGTAGCTCTTTTGTCACAAAATGAAGATTTCTGTTTGCTGCCTTTAGATCAAGGTAGATTGAATCATTGACTAAGTTGGAAAATCTTGTTTTTTTTTTTTGTTTGTTTGTTTGTTTGTTTGTTTTTTGGGGGGAAATTCATCAACAGAATAAGGGCTGTGGCATAATTTCTTTCTTGGCTTGATATTCTGTCTTTTACACAGATGGCAAGAGTTGGTTGGGTGGGAAAGGGGCAGCATTCGCTCCCAGGTTTCTCCTGTGGGTACAATAATTTGCTTTGTCAGTTCAGAAGCAGGTGGCATTGGAAGGCCCACACTATTGCAATGGATGAAGTCAGCGCCTCAAATTTTCCTGCTAATAAAGAGGTAATAGAGTATATGTTAATTTTACAAGAAAAATTTCTACAGAGTATGTAAGTACATGGGATATATTTGAATAATTTTAATATGCTACATTTCTCAGAGCAACAAGAATAAAATTTCTTTTGAACCTACCTTATAATCAACACCTTCCCCAGCATTACCGCACTCTGTGGAACAGGACAAGCAGGTAGTGCTTACCCACACATACATCCCAAAACACACAACACTCCAATATACTCACACAAACAAATGCATATTTTTAGATGCAAACACACAAAGCTGTGGCTTTACCTTTGAAAGGTGACAAGGAGCAAAGACCATTTTTAGAATTTGATCTACCCCCTCTGTTGTTTCTTGAGATATATATGTGTTCTGCTTCATTCCCCAATCACGTATTGAAAGCCATGCCCAGTCACTGTGTTTAACTTCCCCAGGTCCTTTACTTGCTTTGTGATCCATCGATCTGGCTGCTTCCCCAGACTCAGTGCCCTGGGTTGGATAGTTAATCATGCAGGCTCCAGCACTGATCTACCTTTCTCTGTTTTTCTCTCTACATTGGGTTATGTGGCCTTCCTTGACCCTCTGTCTGTCCTCACCAGTTCTGGCCTAGAAGAAGGCCAGGCTATCTGCTGTAATTTGTGCTCCTTGGGCACTGGGATCTCAGGGCTTCAGGAAGCAGCCATATCCTTATAAACTTAACTGCTTGTGTGCCGCCTATGCTATTCTAGAGGAGCATAGTGGGACAGAAAAGGAAAGTCTGTAAATTACACTGGGACTTTCTAGCTGTTTAGATCAACTGACCTCTTGGCTGCATAGGCACCCTCTGGACAGGGCTTTGGAGGAGCTAGCACAGGTAGGTGAAAAAATAACTTCACAAGTCTTAGAAAAACTTGGATTTGAGGCCTGCATTTGCCATTAATTTGCTGTATGCCCTCAGGCAATTTATTTAATTCGCTGAACCTCTTACATCATGACTAAGGTAAATGAAGTATAATACTATTTCATGATCTTAATAGGAGACCAAATCAGAGAATAATACCTCTGAAAGGATGTTCTAACAATACATAGCTATTACCATTTCCTTAAAAACTTCCTTTCACCTTGGCTTCCCACATCTCTAAGACTAGTTCTTGATTTTTCTGATGAGGTCTAGAATTTTTGCCAAAAGCAAGGAACAATTTTTGGCAGCTTTCTGAGTCTTCACTTCTTTTCAATACCAGGCCTATTGGAGAACAAAATTAGCCTGCCAATCACTCAGAAACATGTGGGCCCCAGGAAATTAAACTCCCCCTCTCTCCAGCTGTCTATCCCCAAGTGCCAGGTACCAAATGAATACGCAGGACACACGTTTTCATGCCCATGTCTCCTCTTCCTACATGTTAATTTGATCATTTTAATAGAACAAAATAAACCAAGCAGATTTGAGTTGTCGTTTATTATCCCCAGAGGCTGAAGATGTTAAAATGTAGTTCGCAGGAAGGTGATTATTGCTCTTGCATTGTTCTTTTGGATTTCAACCTTTCCTTTCTCCAGCAATATTTAAAAGCTGCCATTTTACACTGGTTATCCTCCTTTGATGACAGACTGAAAGAAGAGAACAGAAACTAAGATCACTCAGCACAGCCTTGGAGCTGGTGTGGTTGACTTAGAGCCCTTCGTGTATTTATTTGGCACTGGGGACAGAACCCACATAATTGCTTTCTGCAGACCATTCACAGGTGCATGCATGCAGTTAGGAAAAGTACTCTCTAAATGCCTCCTGTGTCTGCCAGTGGTATTCACACATTCCCTCCTGTTCCTTTGGGAAATTAAAAAAGGATCTTCCATGAAGACTGGTACTTGGAGAAAGCTGTTTCATCTCACCTGTCCTTCCCATACCCCATCTCCAGAGTGAGTTATCTTAATCCTGACATTTGTCCAACCATTCAGATGAAAAGCCTTTTTTGCACTGCACGGTGATTGCACTAATATGAAAAGCCAAGGGTAGATCCCTTGACAAGTAAAGATAAAGAGTTTTACCTGAATACTTGATCACTGTTTGGGGGTTGACTTGGTATCATATTAGGACAAAGGGCCATCTATGAGCCAAGGAGAGAGGCTTCAGAATGAAACCAACAATATAGACACTTTGATCTTGGATTCCCAGCCACCTGAATAATGGTAGTTTGTTGTAGCTGCCCAAGCAGATTAATGCACTCATGGGTGAGTTCATCAGGACTCAGCCCATGTGTCTGAGAATAGGCCAAGGCTCCTCTGGGCCATGGAAAAGAGGCAGACTTGCAAGTTGAATCCTTCCTTTGCCCAATTTTGATTAACCTTTGGCAAATTACCACTTTAATCTTCATGTTCTTATCTACCTAAAGGGTATGATTATTTCTACATACACACACACACATACACACACACACACACACATATCACTGCTGTTTTGAGAATTAAGATAATGAATAACAAATATTGTAAGACTTTTAGTGCCCAATATGAAGTTCTCTAACTTTTGTTATTTCTCTTAGTAGTGAAATTATAAATAAAATATTGTGATTTTTAGTATGTGCCAGGCATTGTGCTAAATATTTACCTAGGAAATTTCATTTAATCTGGCCTTTTTACTTGTGGTAATTGAAGACAATAAGAATGTTATCAGGACTCTGTGCTGAGTTTATTCATCAACTTGCAGGCTGTAAGGTCTGAGTGCAGGCCCGAGAACTTTCCACTCTTCACACACCTGGCTGATATTGATTAGCTTTCTACCTTACTGACTTGGGGAGAAGGACCGCCATGGGACGATGCTCATGGGAGGTCCACACTCCCTACCCTGCCCCTGTATTCAATCTTAGCACCTCCAGATTTTCCCCTATTTAAATGAGACTTAGTTACAAATGACTGCAGACAAACTCTAAGGATTCACGTATAATGATTTTCATTATCAAACATATAATATACCACAAACACATAAGACATTGAAAGTGTGTGTGTGGGGGGGAGTGTTAACTGTTCTGCCAGTATCCTGATCTATGTGAACATGAAATCTTGCCTACAGCATTCCCTTCCTAGAACAGTGAATCTCAGGATGAAGAAACATTCAGTGAACACAAACCATTCTGACATTTTGAGATGAGAGAAGATCCTGATTTCCAGGCAGAGGCTGACTGAAAAGCAAGAAGCCCTAGATGACATAACCATTGTGGGCTTACCAAGGACACGGTCCTCAGCCTCTAGGGTTCGCAAAAGGACAGAATCAATCCAACAGATGTGTCCATATGCCTGGTGACAGAGTCACAGAGCTATATTCACAGTTATAGCTGCACCAAAATTCCAAATGAACAAGTAAACATAAAGGAGGACATGTCTTTCCAGAGGCTGATGTTATCAATATTATGGCAGTTTTCTGATGGGTAAAGATCTAGAGCAGAAGTTCTCTGAGATTTTCTACCCCAACATATGTGAGAAATACAGTCTACCTGTTAATGACCATATCTGAAGCTACATTGATTTTCCATAAAGGGCAGTCCAGAGGATCTCAGCAGGAGTGCTTCAACTGGTCCCTCACTTCATGCTGTCTCCTTGGCCCTCAGAACCAGAGTGCTAGTAAGTGAATGGGCTTGAAGGATAATTTATTCCACTTTACCATCCCAGCTTTTTATACCACTTTAAATTTCTCAATTTAAGAGCTTCCCTTTGCCTTTAAAGAGGAGGATCCAAATACTCCAACAAGTCTACCAGGCTCGGTCAGTTCTGGCCTCTGCTGCTTCCTAGCCCATCTCTTCCCTGCGCTCTCCTTGCTTGAACCACAAGGCCTTGCAACTGATCTTCAGTCCTTCTGCCTGGAAAGCACCCTGCTCTCTCTCTCTCTCTACGTGACATTTGGGATCTTTTGTAACTCAATCCAAGACCACTACTTAGGAAACCCTTCCTGGTCCCCAGGCTGTGCCTCTAGGCTGGGGTCAGTCCTTTACCCTTGGTGCTGTGTTTTGAATTGCACCTAATTGTCCATCGGTGACTTGATTCCAGTTCCCCAATAGACTGGCAGTCTCATGATAGCAGGCCATGGGGCTGCTTTTGCTTCCCATGCTCTGCCCAGCACCTGGAACAATAAAGAGACTAACCCTGCTCATGGAGGGACCCAGGGAAATTTCCCTGTGCTACAGCAGTGAACTCCTTTCTAGAACAGGGATAGACTAGCAGTGAAACAGCTGTGGGCAGTCCTTTCAGAAACAACACAGCTGGCTTACAGGCTATGCTTAATCAAATTTCAAATTGCTCACCATGGACCTCGAGAGGTTGAGTGGTTCTCAGCCTTAACTTCTCCTTAGAAACACCAAAGGATATTTTAAAGACACTGATGCCTTGCCCTGTGCCCAGAGATTCTCACTCAATAGGCCTGTGTGTCCTCAGGTGTTTCCACATGCAGCTAGGCCTTTATGATCTCCTGGCTGGAGACATTCCTTCTTCCCACTGAACAATCTTTGATTATTTTAACTCCAAAGGTGCCTTTCATCCAAGTTCTAATAGTTGTAGCACACTGTGAGGACCGCTTTGGGTGCCTCACATAGCTTGATCCTCATAATAAGAAGAGATAGCTGTTATCATTCCTATTCTATGGATGAGAAACTACAGCCCAGAGAGATTAAGCATCTTGAGTGAGGACACACAGCTCACATGTGAACAGGCAGCATTCAAATCATGTCCATCTAACTCCAGAGCCTAGGCTCTACATACTATACCATATCACCTTATATTCTTGTGGTGTATGTACATGTGTGTGTGTGTGTGTGTGTGTATGTGTGTGTATAACTCAGGGAGCAAGGTCTGTACATATACATATGTCCCACAGATCTACTGTCGGGAATGGCTGGGTATTTCTAAGGATTCCCAGGTAACAACAGCAATTGAGAGTCAAAGTTAAAAAAGACAAACTTGATTATGTATTACAGATGCCTAAATCCCTGGGCTGTGTCCCTCACCTACCGCTCATAGCTTTGAGTTGAGGAAGGGCAGTGCCTGTGTGGCCACTGTTATGAGCTGCTATGACCTTTATCAGATTCAACAGGAGTGAGGTGGAAGGTATAATGAGGCAGGAGCAAAGACTTAAGGTAACTAATTTTTCCCCTTTCTATTCCCCAATTTTGGACAAACATGGGGACCAGAAGTGAGTGAGGGAATTAAATTAATGAACACAATTTCTCCCTGTCATTGAACTCTGACTAATGAGTCTATTTCTGGGTAATAAAAAGGAGCAGGAAGTGACAAGGCAGTGTAATGAATTAGTGGCCCAGAACCTCGTTAGTCAGAATAATCTTTCCACGAAAGATAAATGATGCAAACATTAATTATAAAGCCAGGGTGGAAATGCATCCCATTATTTGGCTTCCTAAGAAATCTATCCTGGTTATTATGAGGCATTTCAAACAACAACAATAATAATAATAATAAAGGCTCAGTGAGAACCCTAACCCCTGGGGAGACTCACTTGGTGGGGAGGGCAATAGGAATTCCTGAGGCAGCAGACCTTGCTCCCTGAGTTATGTCTACGAAAGGAAGGGATGGATTCCCTGCCTGAGCCTCATGGTGACCTGCAGCCTGCCTGTCTCTCCAGCTCAGTCATTCAGAGCTTCCCATTCTGGGTCCTTTAAATCAGGTGAGGCGAGGAGTTCAACAGAAACATTCTCCCTATTGTAAAAAGAAGGGGTAAGTTCTTCGTTTTTGCCAGGAACTCTAGCATCTTAAAATGAGGGTGAGAGATCAAAATTGTGGAGGAAATAGAAGGTAAGAAGCCCACCTCTGGACTCAGCTAAGTTCAAATCCTGACTCTGTGTGTTTGAAAAAGTTACTTAGCCTGTTTTTCCATTGGAGAACTGGTAATAGAGGAGATATCTGGTTAAGGAGCTTGTTTATGAGGATGAAGTCAGGTTGAGCATGGAGGATACTTGGCAGCTAGCTATTAAGGGTTCGGTGGATGCCATATATACATACATACATACATACATACATACATACATACACACACACAGAGACATATATATTTTTAATGTGGTGTTAGGGTTGTAGAGCTGTCGGGGGCATTGATTCACTGAAGACAGTTCCGTTGTAAAGATGAGGGAAGTGAGACAAGGGAGAGGTACATTCATTGCTTGTCAATGTCATACAGTGGAGAGCGAGTGCCTAGTTTCCTGGTTCCAGGCTCCTTGATTCTGTCATGCCAGGCTGTTTTCTGTCACCTGGAATTTTGGTAGAGGCCCAAAAGGGAAGGCAGGAAGAGGAAGATGACTTCTCTCAGAACAAAAGTAGAGAAGATTGAATCAGTATGAATGTGGTTGCTGAGGCCATTACTCCAGAGAGTAAATAAAACAGAATTAAAAACTATAAAAAAGTACTTGGCAGTGACCTGGTAATAAACTTGTCTGTGACTTTACAGCTTAGAGCTAGAGGTCCCTAAAGGGGTTCTAAAGATTTTAGCTCTCCTATCCTACAGAGGAGTTGGAGAGTCATTTGCTAGAAGAAGAGAAGTTTGAGCTAGAGAGGCCAAAACTCTCTAAGTCTCCTTCCACACGGCATCTGACTGAAGCTGCTGGCTGCTTTTGCTTTTAAGGTTTTGTTATCTGAATGGCAATACCTCTTAATGAAAGATGAAAACAACAATTAACTGGGAATAAATTTTAATCGTCTCTGACTTCTCATTTGTCAGCCATTAAAATGTGTTCTCTATGAAGCAATCACGTTGGGTACATCATCCTAAGATAATGGCACCCCAAAAGCGTTCATCTTTTGGGTGTTCACTCCACCTTCTTCCCTTTGGGAAACACCAGGTTCTAGGGTTTTCAGCAAATTGAACCATATAGACAAAAAAGAAAAAAGAAAAAGAAAAGAAAGGAGAAAAAAACCTACTGGAGAAATCTTTTATTCTAGCAAAAGATAAAATATTTGCATTAGTTATTCTGCAGCCCTTGGTTTCTTTCACATTTTGAGAATGTTGCTTGGGGAACAGAGCTCAGCAGGAATCGGGCTGCTCCTCTGCCAACTCACTCACTGTCCACCTGGAACGGTGGCTCCACATGGGGCTGCACAGGGTCCTGGAAATGGAGCCCAGGCCAAACAGGAATGGGGGGTGGGGTGGAAAAGGACCAGCAGAGCTGCTTAGTCCTCTTTCCCTCCCCACCCCACCCCACTCATCTTTTCTTGCTTCAAAGGGTCAATGAGTTGGGTTTTTTAAAGCTTTATTATGGTGTAATTGGAAAATAAAAATTGTGTGTATTTCAGGTGTACAATGTGGTGATTTGATCTCTAAGTACTTTGTGAAATGATCACCACAACCAAGCTAAGTAGCAGATCCATCACCAGGATTACTATTCTTTCATGTGTGTATGGTGAGGAATCTTAAAATTAACCCTCTTAGCAAACTGCAAGTATACCATGTAGTATAGTTAACTGTAGTCACCTTGCTATGCATTAGGTTCCCCAGAACTTATTCATTCTACACAACTGAAACTCTGTGACCTTGACCAACAACTCTCTATTATCTCCTCTTCCCCCATTCTGCTCCCTGCTTCTGTAAGTTCTACTATTTTAGATTCCACGTGTAAGTAAGTTCATATAATCTTTGTTCTTTCTCTGTCTGGCTTATCTCACTTAGCATAATATTCATTGCAATATTCACAAGAGCCAAGATACAGAGACAAAAGAAGTGACTATGGACAGATAAATAAATAAAGCAAATGTGGTAAAGACATACAATGGAATATTATTCATTCCTAAAAAAGAAGAGGATGCTGCCATTTAGGACAACACGGGTGAATGTGCAGGGTCAGAGAGGTTTTCTTGCTTCGATGCAGCTGTCCAGTGGGCACAGCCTACTCTTCTTTGCCTGACCCCTCCACCCCACTCTGCCATTTTCTTTCCCCAGAGGAGATATAGGGATGTTGTGTACATGTGCCACTCGGATGTGGCATTAGATGTTGCTGAATAAGACCAAGTCACGTGGTAGAAAAGTGGAGCACCTTGCTTTGGAGTTCATGGTTCCTGCCTCAGCTCCTCTGTGAGGGGTTCTGTACGTGTAGACCAGCTAGATGCTAAATGCCTTGGCCTCAGCCTCTTTTCTTTCAGCTTTTCCTTACCAGATTTCCTTCCCCACATCACCCCCATCTGATATCTTCCCTTTCTTAGTCTTCATCTGTACCTTTCTCATTGCCATCTTCCTTTATCTTTGTCATCATCACCCTTCTTCTCACCCCTTTTATTCCCCTGGTCCTTTTCTACAACAGAAGGTCCAGGGTATCCTTCATAGAAGGCTCGGCTTGAGCATTTGTTAAGAAGCTCTGGGTGTCTTGCCTTTCTAGCAACTTGATGGCTGTCAAGACAGAGTCATTTCTGTCTCCCTCTGGCAGAGGCATAATCAGCCTGGAAACCAGTCCCACCCCCTCTGCTCTCTGGGGCTCTATCTGGCTTCTATCCTCACCCCACCCCCACCCAATCACTGCACAATTTATTTATGAAGGGCCAGAGGCACCCATCTTCTTCCATCTAAATTACCTGTATATTCAAGGAGATTAATTCATAGCTCCTGCTTGTACTCGCCTTATTAGCTTTGCAGAAAATGTGGTTGAATCAGTGCTGACTCTCTGATGGGCAGTGGGATGGGACCTAACAGCACCTTGACCCTCCTCTGGAGTCCATGCTGGACTGGGCATGGCTGCAACTTGGCAGAGCTGGCAACAGGCTTGGAGCCTTTTGAGAACTGGCCAAGGATCAGTGGTGTGAGAAGTTAAGGCATAGTGCAAATCTTCAGGTCACCAGAGGGCAACAAAGTGCGCATAGACAATAGTTGATCAAAGAGATGGCACCAAAAATGGCAAAGAGAACCGTGTGCCCTGAGCTCACTCCAGAATGAGGATCTGGGAGCCTCACTGAAGCAATATTTCTTGGTATAGAGCCAAGGCATCTTTGAAGGTTAAGTCAAGCTCTGGGGTCTCCAGAATATGGTGCCCTTTGACAGCAGCAGTTAGACCTGGGCAGAGCCCACCTCCACTCAGCCCCACAGCCCCAGGTGGACTCTTGGCTGCCCCCTGCTGGCCTCCACTAGGCAGAGCCATGTGTACTTCCTGTGCTCCTGTCTGCCTGCCCCAATCTTTCTTTCTCTTTCTAAGCAAACGGTCTGATTTGGGATTAGACCAGACTTTCTGAACTCTTCTGAGTGTTGCTGGATTGTTTGACTCCCTCCCTCCCTTTCAGTAGTCCCAGGAGCAGAATATCAAGAGGTCCTCCATTTAGGAGGCCTTAAAACAGAGCATGCAGTCTCTAATGCCTTCAGGATCTAAGCAGGGGATGTAAATGAGCAAAACCCTCCTGGGGTGAGGAGATGGCAGATGGTGACAGACTAAACAAAGGCATTCAAAACTTATTTTAAACCCTGAGACTACTTATTGAGACATACATGGGCCAAATTTGGGCCAAGTGTCTTGTGGCTTTGCAACCCGGAGGAAATTGAACTGGCCACATTGGCCACCCCGGACAGCTTGCATCCTCTACCCTATTCAGTACGAGGACCCTCGCTGTGACAGGATTTTCTCAGGCTCTTCTATCTTCTGGGAATTCTTGTTTCTTCTTTTCTGACAGTCCATTCCCCATTCATCCTTCAAACCTGTTCAAAACACCTTCTTAACTTTGTTCCCCATAGCTTTTGATAGCATTAATTAGATGGCAGAATAGGTGATTATTTTCCTTTCATAGTAGATTGCCAGTACTTACAGGAAGGGGACACTATCTTACTTAGGTTTTTATTTCTGCTGGGATATAGTAAGGGCTTAATAGAGGTTTACAGAATTAAAATGCCCACGAACTGACCCTGACCTTTTTTTCCCAGCCCTCTGAAAAAGACTTTGTGATAAACTCTTCCCTTAGTACAGAGAAGGTCACCATGCTTTGGGATAAGAATCTACTGAGTTATATCTGTCAGAAGCCTAAAAATATAAAAATAGACCTAGACAGACAAGAAGGCTGGAGAGGGCCAGAGGGTCAGAAACCCGCTGACATTTCTGGTCGTGAATAGTGAGGACAGCGATGAGACTGGAAGGCGGCTCCACCATCCTTCCTGGGTGCCCACCAGCCGTGCTGCTTATGAGCCAGTGGAACAGAACTTGCTCAGGACTGGCTAGAGGCTGAGCCAGTGGGGTTTACAGTTGGCCCAATGAGTCTCTACTGACCTGTTAAGATGCCTGCCTGAGCGGACACAGGGAGGCTGGTGGCTTTCTCGGAGCAGGCGATATGGCAGCCCTGAAAGGAGCTGCACTAAGATGTCTTCCAAGCTCTAGATCTGCACTCTGTAAGAGCTGTTTCCCCACTGTATGTGTCTGTGTGAGTGTGAACATGCATGTTCTTTCTTCCTGTCCTCTCGCTGTCCTGTCACACACATCTGGACAAAACCTCCATTTTAATATAGCACCCAGATATTGACATGATCATTTGGGGGTATCTATTTAGTGCCCTAATTTTCTCCTCTACTGGGACCTCTCCAGAAATGCTCCTCCATCCTTCACCAGGAACAGTGATAGAGGGACCTGGGCCCTCCGCGTTCCGGTTCCCCGCAGATGCCTGAAACCTCCCAGACAGCATCACAGCCTCGCCCCCTCTCTGTGCTTCCCCACCCCGGGGCTGGAGAACAGAGGCCTTACACTTGCAGACTTCCTTTAAAACAAAACGCCAAAACAGGGAAACAGGGATTTCACATCTTCAGTCAGGGAAAAAAGTTGCTTTTTTGCCTCTTTCTTTCCCCACCTCCAATCTCTCAGTCTGTTGGTGGCGGACTCTGATGTGTTGAAAGAGTACAAAAAGGAAGGGGGTGGGGCCAACATCGTCTCAGGGAGATAATTGACTTCAGAAAAGCTATGTCTGAGATGTAGAAAGAAAACAAGTGAAAATATGTTATTTTACAACCTTGATACTCCTGACCTCACTGAAAATAAATATACACAGGCTGCATAGGTGATCAAGTAGACTGGAAGGGGGTGGGGGGTGGGGGTCCTAGCATGGGGTACTGGCGCCCTCTCGCGGCCAGTAGAAATAGTGCTACATCCCATATTCTGTCTACCAGAGAAGCAGGCATGTTGCAGAAGTGTTTGGGTCCTGCCTGGATTAAAACCAGAAAGTTCCTTAGAACTGCCTGAAAAGGAGAGCAGTTCATAAAAGTATTCTTTCTCTATACAAGACATTCCATCACTCCTGGGGGTGGCGGACATTCTAGAAAAGAAGAGGTATAGTAGGAATAAAATTCAATACAAGAGCTTGGTTTGGTCTTTGTGACTTACCAGCTATATAGCCTTTGTGGGTCTCAGTTTAATCACCTGAAAAATGATACACTTGAAATGGACTATGTTCTGGTTCCTTCCAGCTGGGATATTCTTTCAAGTCTCAGCAGCCCTTAAGAAATGCTGAAACATCAAAGATCTGCAAATCATTGATTTTAGACTGGTGGGGAAACTCTTTGTATGGAATTGCTTCATTGCATTTAATCTCATTCCATGCTATTATTACAGTCTTTCTCTAGCTCCAATGAATCTAGTGTTAGCTCAGTGTAACAGAACCAGCCCTATTGTTCCTTTTCGCTGTTACAAGAATATCACCATTGTTATTACTAAGACTGACTTCCCTATCTGGTTACTTGTAATGCTGCTTCTGAAACTGGTGAGACAGAGAGCGTTCCCCTGGGGATGTAGCTTATCAGGCACCTGAACTCACTCCATAGCTGTGAGACGTACACCCAGAGAAGGCTTGTGAGAGGATGACGCCCTGAGCTCTGAACTGGGAATCAAAAGATGGAGCTCACAGTTGGTCTTACATTTTCCCTTTCAGCTGAATCTTAAGTCCGTTCACTCACTCACTGCATCTGCGGGGAACGCGGGGGTCCCAGGTCCCTCCAGCACCATAGTTTGTTGGACATGTGAAAAAAAATGTTCCTTTTTCTGCATTAACCCCTCTGTATGTACCAAAAGTCTCTAATTTTTCAAATCTTTAATTCATGTGAGTCAACTTCAAACCTCACTCACTGCCCCCACCTCCTAGTCCTGCATAAGCTTCCAGCTATCTCCTTTTCATAAATGTTCTAGTTCTTGTATAAAACTAACAGAGTCATCTTTTCTGTTTAAACCCTTGAGATATTTCTGTTTAGCAAGACAACAATATCAGGAAGATGTACTGTTTTATTAAGTGTATTAAATAGCAGAGTAGCTCATCTGTTGGCCACAGTTTGTCAACTCGTTGTCTTGGCTCTATCCCAATAGAGCATGGGTTGTTTTCCCAACACATTTTTAAATTCTTATTACTGACTATGATGTGATTTCACTGATGTTATTATTATAATTAGCTTATTTCTTACATAGCCTAAAACAGAGTAGACTTTTGCCAAATGCATCATTCTAACCTTTCTGAAATAGTGGTTACATTAATAAATAATTAGTACTTGCTGAGTGTCCATGTAGCTTTGAATTTATTTCAATTTTTTTGTTACAGCCCTAGAAGGGAGATAGTATTCTCTCATTTTAACAGATGAGGGGGCTTGCGTAGCCAGTCGAATTCTCACAGCTACCAAATTCTGCAAGAGACAAAATTCACACCCAGCTCTGGCTCCAAAGCCTGAGCATTTCTCATAATAACCCTCCACCCACATTCCTGCCTCTGTTGAAATTCCATTTGGGGCCTTGACTCAATGGAACGTCCACTGGCCAGCACATTTGTTGTGGGCTTTGTGTGTCCTCTGATGTAAAGGTGATTCAAAACTTGGTGAAAAGTGTTTTTAAACTGAGTACCCTAAAAAGACTGGCCCTGTCCTGAGAGAAAGACCTCAGACCTCTGCTTGGCTAGCTATAGGGGTAGGAATGTGGGCCCAGACATGCAATCTGCAAGGGTCCTATACTGTTTAATATTTAGTGCTGGGCAGGCAAGGAGCTCAAAGAGAGAATTTGGTCCATTGACTTGACTCTTAGAAACTTAAGCAAGCTGGTTTGTACCACCTTTATCTGAGAGGACTGATGGTGAAATTTTGAAATAATAATCTCAGACTTAAGTCCTTAGCTTTCTCTTTTGGAGAATTTTAGTTTTAACAGGAGACTGACTATCAGAAGATGTGGTGGTCTATTTTGGCTCCAAAATATGTAAACCTATGAAATAGGGACTGAAAAAGAAGGAATTGAGAACATAGAAATTACCATATATTTAAATTCTGTTTGGTGGAAAAGGAATATGTTTTCTGTGTGATTGTGAAAAACAAAACCAAGACCAATGGCCTAAGTTATTTGAGAACAACCGACTCAATATAAATGGAACGTAAAGATCTGAGGTGGTCAAAGAAGTAAAGATTTTTAATTTCAGAGTTTTTAGCACTCTGAAAGTGTGTGTGTGTGTGTGTGTGTGTGTGTGTGTGTGTGTGTGTGTTTGGTTCTGTGTAGGGGGTTCTGTGTGTTTAGGTGTGAATTTGTATGCATATGATCATGTATACAGGGGAAAAGACAAATAGAAAATAGAAGATTTAATCAAATGACCTTTGAGATTCCATATTATCTGGACTTCTGTGATTAAATATTCAAGATAGGCCTTCAAGGACCACACTAGCTTTGGGAGAGATATATTTGCTTAAGAAGTCTGCATTTTCTTTTGAAAAATTTCAAACCTTCAAAAAAGTAACAAGAGCATATCGAACAGCTTTCATCCATATTTGCCATGCATCTTCTAAGAACATGGCACTCTCTTACATAACCACAATGCAATGATAGAATTCAGGAAATTTAACAGAGATATAATGCTATTCTATAAAATACAGCCTGTACTCAAGCTTTCCCAGTTGTACAAATAACCCCTGACGGAGCCTGCTTAGTTAGCTGCACTCAGCTGTCACATGCCTGTAGACTTTTGTATCTGCCATAGCTCCTTAGCCTTAGTCTTTTCTGAAACTGACATTGGCGAAGGTGACAGACAGGCTGTTTGGTATGCTGGGTGCTTTTCAAACATTGCTCAAATCACCAGCAGATAGGTTCGTGTCCAGTGCATAATATCTAGTAAGTATTAGCAGAATGGAAGGAGACCGGCATGGTGGGCCCCAAGCCCCAGAACGAAAGGCAATTGGCCTACCTGGCCAGCTTGATTTAGATTGGAGGCAGCAGGACCACAGAAGTGATGCCCAAGGCCTGAACTCTGTTCTGCCATCTGAGTTTGCCTCCTCAAATTTCAACTTACCATCAGCTTCCTCATCTGTACAACGAGGACCTTACATGGCAGCAACAAGAAGTGGCATGTGTTAGTAAACTACAGCTAGACTGATGCAGCATATTACAACTTATTACTCATATGCCAGCAAGGCAGCCTGAAGCTAGAATAGCACAGTGAGAATGAAAAGTCTGAAAAATGCTGTGGAGAAACACAAAAGAGAGGATGACCCAGTACAATTATGATTGTGCAACTGGACATGGTTTTCAGGGTCTTTCTCAGAGTGTTAAATGGCACCTCCTTTCGACATGCACTTCCAAATGCTCTAAAGCTAGTAATGGTCGCAGCTTATTGAGAAGCTACCAAGGGTCAAGCACTTTGTCAAGAAAAGCCCACATGTTTGTAACAACCCCGCAAGTTCTTATGATCTCAGTGCTAAGGTGCAGAGTTTCAGAAAGATTATGTTATCCACTTGAAGTCCCACACTAAAGAAATGACAGAATTAAGAAGCAAATTTCCAACACTTCCTGCAGAGAAACTGGTGTGTGTGTGTGTGTGTGTGTGTGTGTGTGTGTGTGTGTGTGTGTGCATGCGCATACGCGTCTGATGACAGTGTTTCTTCCACCCTTCCCAATACATTCTTGGTGGCCCAGTGACATAAAGCCATGTGACATAAAGCCTTTCAGCAGGCCCTACTCTAAAGTAACAGAATTTATTTAAATCTGTAAATTAACAGCTCTCTTTGAGCAGAACCTTATTTCTTCATTGATATACAGATGTATGCTAATAAGCCCTGGTTTCACACATCTCTTGACCCCAGTTTCATCTATTTACTGATTTTGTGGTGTGAATCTAGGGAATTCTCAAAGAGATTCATGAGTATTGCAGTTTCTAAGGCTCCTGATAATGAGCATACTCTCTCCCTTTCCCTGCCTGGGCCCCCAGCCAGAGGTGGGGGAAGGTAGAGAACTCAGGTGTTCTGGATCATGCCCAAACTGAGATGCTAGAAACCTTTCTGAAGAGCATATACCTATGCACTGACTGGTTGTCCCATGGTGGTCTCAGCAGGGTTTATGGAATTGATATCAGGCATTAGGCTTGGAAATATATCAGACTCTGCAGTTGACCTATAAACTACCTGACTTCACAGAGGGAGGGAGGCTCAGCCCCCAGGCCTGTGCCCCTTGAAGTGACATTTCTCACAATCAGAACAGTGCTGGTCACTCAGAATTCTGCTGCCTGCATTTCCTGTTCCAGCTCAACGTGAAAGTAAGGGAGGCAGCTTGGGTCTATGGGCAATTCTCCTGAGTCTTATATGAACATGGCACAGAGGAGGAAACAATGTGAAATGGGTGTCCTTCCTTCCTCCCATCCCCCTCCAAACAAGTCATGCAAGCTCGGGGAAAAGGCCTGGCTGGTGGATTTGGGAATTTTAGACATTTTACTGTCTAGGTGCCTCCTTATACAAAAACATTTCTTCTTTTCCTTTTCTTTTATTCTACCTTTTGCTTTGACAAAAGCTCTTCAATTTTCTGTTTCTTTATCATTGTGGAAGGAGTGATCATTGGCTCTGTCCAGCTTCTATTACTCTCATGTTGTCTCTGACCTCTGACTCTCCCTACAAAGCCATAACACAACGGGTCTTCTTCCCAAGGCCGGCCTGTACTGCTGGTGCGTGGACAGTGTACATTCCCAAATGCTTCCCTGTCTTCAGGCACACAGCTTCCTCTGGTGTTGCTTTGTCATAGTTACTGCAGCCATCATGTTACATGATTGCTTTTAAAATGAGAAATATTCCATTTTTGGAGCAAGTATTCAAGGAGAACAACCACTTTCCTTGTCCACCCTCTGTATGTGTGCTCTGCATGCACTTCCATTACAGATCTCCTGGAGAGCACAGGCCACCAGCGGAAAGTTACCTTAATTCTGCTCCTTCTCACTTTATGACATGTTCTCTCTGGTCTCTTTCTCCTTTTCCTTTTTTGTTCTTAGGGCTACTCATTCTCTTAAGTCAGTAGGGAAGTTTATGCATTCGAGAAAGGATGAGCAATAAGGAGGATGCCTGCAATAGTCTAGTCCAAACCCTAGATTACAATCAGCTTTAGTGGCTTTCTGGACTAGTAAGTTGGGAAAGATTCTGAAGCTAAGTTTGAGCTCAACAAGAAAGAAGTCCATGATTGATTAATAGTGCCCGCCACATGCACAGACATAGGAGTGCTGGTATTTAGTCATCCCTTCCTTCCATGTGCTTCTACCAGGAGCTGATGTCATACCACTGAAAACGCTGATCATTCTCCTATTTGTGTCCAATGTCTCTCACTTCCTCTGATATCTTCTGGGGCCATTAGTTTCCCCAGCCACCAATAAAGTAGAAAGAAATGTTGTAAAAATGTTCCAGCAACAATATCACCTGGAAGTTTTTAGAAATGCCAAATCTTGGGCCCTGCACTGACTTCAGAACCCTGGGGCTGAAAGCCAGAGATGTGAAGTCTGTGACAAGCCCTCAAGTCATCCTGATACAGGCTAACATCTGAGAACCAGTGTGAAACGGAGTAGAAAAACATGGAGTGTGAGAGTTGAAATGACCAAGGCTGGCACTGGGTTTTCACGAACTCCATTCTTTCTTTTAGCAAAGTCATGGAAAGGTGAATTTGTTGGTTTATGATTCTCTGGGTGAAGCAGCTTGAGGACTAACATTTTATAGCAATATCCAGGGCAGATATTACCGAGCTTCAGTAAATCCCCACTGGACAGGTGGAACAAAGGCCCCTAGATGATGGCGTGATGCGAAGCCAGACAAAGACATTCAGGAGCCTGACCTGCCACCCTGCTCTGGTGTTTACGCAGTTGTGTTGCCATCACATCTCCTTGCTTTCCTCCCTTGGGGCATGCCTGCTTATGAAACTGGCATTCAAGATTTCATTGGAATGAATGAGTGCAGTTACTAGGTTTAGTTGGTTGGAAGGAAATGGAGATCCTTATTGACACGAACTTTTCTGTGGATTTGTTCATGTGTGTGTATGTGCATGTGTGTTTTTCCCTCTTGAGCACTAGAGTTAGAGAATCAAGGTAAAAAGTGTGTTGAGCTCACCCACCTTTTCAATCTCAGGTGGTATCTCCAGAAAGAGAAAACTCGGGGCCCAGGTGGAATCATTGCTGTGACACGTCCCTGGCCATGAGAGACACTAAGCTAAATGCTGCATCACTTCAACAGGTTCCTGGTTTCAAATCCTTCTCTGTCAGGTACTAAGAGATGAATAAATTATTATTGGCATGCTATATATCTGGGCAGCCTCATTTTCTCTCTTGGAAAATGTGGTGAAACCTATCTCAAAGGTTGTTGTGAGGACTAATCTAAGGATCTAAGCCCACAGAACTGCTACTGCAGTTTAAGACACTTTGAACCTTGCCTCTAGGGGTGTTCTGCAAGTACCACGGGGGACCAGCAGAAGTTTTTTCCTCTGCGTGCTCTTGCTTTCTTCACTCTGCAGTGCCTGGCAGCTGTAGAAAGCCGAAATTCACGGTGGCCTGTTCCCTCCCGTCGCCTCCTTACTCCACGCTGTATGAACACCATTGCGGAGCGGCAGGGCTCTGACACCTCTTCTCTGCCTGTGGTGCCCAGGACTGTGTCCCCTGGTGGCGGCTGAGAATCCTGCAGCTCCTTAGCACAGACTGGAGGAGGGAGGAGGGTCCGCCTCTCCCTTTTGGATATCTTGACTCAGGAGACTGGATCCATCCTTCTCATTCCACTCAGAATGCGTCTCTGCTCGAATCTGCTAGCAGTAGCTGCAAAGGAAATCTATGTCAATTCATTCACCTCTGATAGCTGGATTGGAAACTGGCCACCTCTTACATCAGAAGCATTCTCTCTGGCTCTCCACTCACTTCCTCTTTTGATTTTGGATTCTCTCTGGCTCCTGGAAGCCTAAGAGAGAAGCAGATCCAGCACCTGTGCTGTCTGTGCAGAAGGTGTATGAGCTCACAGGTTACTGCCAGTTAGGACTTTTAAAAAGGCTCATAAATGCCACAGATACCTAACACCAGTTTCCCCCACTTTCCTTTTCTCTGTTACACACACACACACACACACACACACACACACACGCACGCACGCATGCACGCACGCATGCACACCTACGTGCAAGCGCACACACGCAGGAAAATAGGTGCATAAAACTGTCTAGAAATTTCACTGGCGTAAATAATTCCCATACTCATCTGCACAGCTTTTTTCTCATTATAACTGAACTTTCCCTCTCAAAGTACAGCTTCCCTTCCTTCCTGCTAAACCCAACCAGGAGTTCTGCACATTTTATTTCTAATCAAAAGAAGATGTTAACCACACTGCCACTGACCCAGCATTACTCACTGACTTCACTGCCCTGTGTTTGCTTCTTTGAGTAAGATGGGAAAGGCAGAGAATGTGTGTGTCACTTGAGACGCTTCGACAGATCAGTCCCTTGTCAGGCATTGTGCAGGGTGCAAGGGGAAGAGGCAAAATGACCCCTGCCCCTAAGCACCAGTGGACAATATCCCTCCCAGGCAGTGACAGAAGAGGCCCCCAAAGCAGTCTGATGAGGTGAATGCCTTAGAACAAACACCAAGGGGAAAAATGGGTGAAGGGGACAAAGGGGGTCAGTGCAACATAATTTTCTATGGTAGAGTAGGTTTTATAGCTCTTTGCTATAGTTACAGAAATATACCCGAGGTATCAGAGGTTCATCTGAAAAGTCAGCAGCAACATGCCCTGGGCCAGTGGGACATGAGTCACTAAACAAAACCAGTCTCTCTGGAAGGAGCTGAGATCTTAGGGAAGGTGGTCGCACTTTGGGGGGGGGCGCAGAGGATCTTTCAGCAGAAGGTCTCTAGGCAGTAACTTCTGGATTCTCCATTGCCATGGGAACTGATGGTTCTCAAGATCCTCCCCTGGACCTCCCCGGTTCCATGTTGCTTGCAAGGAAAGGACCGTCTGGGAGGGTGGGGAGGGCAGGCCATGGCAAGAAGAGGTTCTCGTGACTGAATGAATTGCCTCTTGCCCTGGAGCTCAACAGAACTGAGCTCTAAGTACAACTGTACTATTTGCTGGCTGTACGAAGTAGCATTCAAGTTAACACCACCAGCTGCATTTTTGCTGTCAGTAAAATGTGAATATTCATCTATTAATTTGGTTGTGAGTGAGCCCATGTGTGTGCACTGACCAGGGCGCCCATCAAAGGGATGTGGTGATGATGATGCTCACCAGAAGAATGACACGACGATGGGAGCCATCTCTGGCTCCACCTACATTTCCAGAGCAATCCAAGGAGGGCTGTGGCTGGCTGACCAACAACAGCCCTGGGGTCATAGAACCATACGCCTACTCACCACTCTTTCCACTCTTTCTGAGCAAATGCAGCCAGCCATTCCCTGCCTAGAAAACCTCTTTCAATAGCTTTCTGAGCAGCTGACAGCATCCTCCTTCTCATGGCCTCATCAGCCCTCAAACACCACTTATAGTGTGCTAGGATGGAACAGGAAGGTGGGGGATGACATCTATTTATGGGTACTGTTCCAGCCAGTCTCTTCTCTTCTGGTGGACACACTGCTTTCTTATACTCGGTATTCATTTAGCTTTGGGCCTGAAGATGGGCAACTGAGTGTCACCCCAGGGTGGAGCGCTGTAGCCTTCCCACTATGTCTCTTGTGCCTGCCTCCTGCCTCTTGTCCCTCATCTCTGAAGAGTCTCCTTGTCCCAACATCTCACACTTTGGGAGACTTCCAGAGGCAGTGGATTGAACCTTGGCCCAGGTGATGACCTGGGAAAGATAACATGGTATGCATCTCTCTGGAACTCTGTGTCTCCTGCTGTGTAGGACAGAAGTGACATACTGAGGTGGGAAGTGAGATAGTGGGTGTAGGGAAACTCCAGAAGGAGGTTCCGATGGTTACCAAGCTCCCCTGAGAACCAACAAGAAATCTGATGCTGGCAGAACATTGGCTGAGACAGACGAAGGATGAGGCTTGTGTTGCTCAGGGGCCAGAAGTAGAACCATGAAAAGTTCAACCCAAGAGAGAGCTTTCTAGAAACTCTCAGGTAGGAGATAAGATTTCTTTTGGTATCTGACAAAGACATTTCATTTCATTTTTACAATAGCCCTGTAAGGAGGGCATTATGATAGCTTTACAGAGACAAGAAAGCAGAAGCCCAACAGCTGGGTAGCTTGACAAGATCACCAGGCTTGGGAAGAGCTAGGATGGTCTGCAACTCAGCTCTGCATGCATCCTGTTCCTGGGGATATTCAATGCTGAGGCTGGAGTGTAGCCAGCCAACATCTAGAGGAGGCATCTGTGTACTGAATGCAGTTAGGATGGCAGGCCTATAGCTCCTGGACTTCCCAGGACTGGACAAATTCCCATGTTTGTTCTATTTCTAGTTGACATGTTGTCTCTGACCTCATTTCTTGTTCTTCTCTCTTCACTACGCTGTACCATGGTCATCTCCTGGGTGCTCCTCTTACACACCCAACACACTCTTGCTTCAGGACAATTATACATGATGTTTTTCTGCTTGCTCTGCCCCCATATATCAAGTGGACTGTTTCCTCACTTCTTTTAGGCCTCTCGTCAAATGCCACCTTATTAGAAACACCTCCCAGTCACCCTCTATAGTAGAACACTGCCATCCATGCTATTACTTATCCTTGGTTTTTCAGTTCTCTTAGCTATTTGTTTAATGTTAGTTAATGTCTCTCCACTAGAATCAAAGTCCCATATGATCAGGGACACTGTTTATGTTTCCATCCACAGCATTTGGAACATTGACACAAAGAAGGCACTTAATTCCTTTTTGGAATCCAGTCATAGTAACTAGAGATACTTACCATCTCTGGGACCCCATAACATTATGCTGCATACCAGTACTACACTTGGCACAAGATGCTCACAAAGCAGCCTAGGTTTGGCTCTGTCCCCAGGGATTTCATCATCTTGGAGGGGGAGGAGCACACATGAGGTATTAAATAACCAGGGGCCCAGTGAGAGGTTCAGAAAGGGAGAGAGCCACAGCTGGTGGGAAGGGGGGCCACCTGAGAGCAAGCCAGGCCTGGGGACTTGCACAGGGATTACCTGATTCCAAGATCCCTCTCTGCACCTCTAAGGGCTGGACTCACCCGAATACCACAGTGAGGCTGGCCGAGAGGCCCAGATGGGAGTGGGATAATTTCCTTTGATTCCCTTTGATGTTTTCAAAGGTAGAAAATAATTTCTGTCCTCTTAGAACCATTTAGCTGTAGGCTGGTAGCTGGGGGAGTTTTCATCTGCAGGAAAGGCTAATTAGAAACAGCAACACCCCAGGCCTGACCTGTCAGGGCACAGGGAGGTGAAGCAGCCTGAGCTAAGTGTTCCTTGTCCCCAGCTGTGGAGGGTAGTGGAGCCAAGTGTCCCAAGCTGTTCTCCAAGGCCAATACAAACCACTGGAACTGCTACATTAGGAGAGGCAGTGTGACTGTGAACTGAAAGACTGTCCATTTGCAGTCCAGCATGATGGAGCGGACGGGGGCTCAGGCTCAATGCACCTCCACTTAACGAATAACCTCCACTGTTGCAAAGTAACAATTTAACTAACCCAATGTTCCAGAAAGAGCAACAGTGTAACTGCATGAAATGTGGGAAACAGGAAACATAGTAGTCAATAACAGGAATTGTGGATCTGCTGAGAGCACAGTGTCTGAACATCTGCCTTTTCCAGAGTCCCTTCCCCCTTGATTATTTCAATGTGGTGTTTCTGCCCCTAAAGATGTACTCCCCTTCAACTGGAGGTACCTGGCAGGGCACGGGGCTGCTCAGTCACTGTGACCCTTAATGATTAGTGCTACAGTGAGGGCAAGAGTGTGCATCCTTCCAGGTCCCCACAGAGCTCTCTGCTCCCATCCCCTTCACCAGACTGCTCATGGGGTGAGGGACATGCAGCCTGGAATAGCACTGGGCAACCACAATTCACTCATTGTGAACTAATTCTACCCAGGCAGCAGCAAAGCCTGTGCTAAGCACTGCAGTTGGCAGTGGGGAGGGAGTGGTCACAAAAATCACTGGCACAAGACCCATCGCTGGGAAGGGAAGGACAAGGGGCTACAGGGTGGAAGGAGGTTGTGAACTGCCTTCTCCGGGCCTCTACTGTTGATTCTTCAGTGTTTCTCAGCTCCCTTTTCCATTGTGTTGTCCAGCTCCTCATGTTTCCTCCCAGTAACGGTGCCCCACGTGCTCTAGCAAAGAAATCAAGTGCAGGTAGTTTAAAAGAAAACTCATTTACCAAGCAGGCCTCTGGAGCAGTTGATGGAATAGCCCTCCTCTGGATTGAAATGGTTGTGTAATGGCCTCCCGGGGTTATTATTGCACCGACATTACAGCGGGCTAATAAACCCCGGAAGGGTGTGAGGTGCGCTGCCTCCGCGGTTGGCACATCTGGAGAGGGGAGCCTGCAGGTGCGGCGGGGGCCGCTGAGCCTGCAGCTCCAAAGGACGACCACGGGGGGGCGCGCCTGCGCTGCTCGCGCGGCCGGAGCCGCGGCCTCGGAGCAGAGACCGCGGCTCCGCGCACCGCGGGGGCTTCCCTCCAGGAGGGGCGCGAGCATCCTGTACCTGGCTCTCTCCGTGCCCCCAGCTGCATGTCTGTAACAGGGTTTGCAAAACCAACGCTGCAGGTCGGTAGCGCTGGAAACAGGGTGGGCAGCTCACTCCCTCGATCCGAAATTGGCGTGGTTAAGGATGATTTTCAAAGCCCGTGAGAGATGCTTTCGAGTCACATCAGAGTGTGGGGGAGTGTGTCACTTCTCTATGGGAGAAGTCTGTGAGTTGAGCTCCAAAACCCTCAAGCAGGACACGTCTCCGGCCCCTCCTCCCCCTCGGCTTCCCTTGGGGTGCCCCCTCGCCGCCCCTCGCCGGCGCTCCCCCCGGGCTCTCCGCCAGCAGAGAGACTATCCACCTCTGTATCCCCAGGATCCAGCCGACAGTCGGATGCCTGTTTGAGTTGTACTTACTATGGCTTCGGGGACGGAGGGGTGGGGACGTTTGTGCAGAAGATGCCAACACCTTCCCACAGTATGACAGACAAACCGTCCGTCCTGCTGTCAGACCATGCGACACCGTTTGGGACCAGAAGATAGGGCCTTCGGTCCTACAGACCAGTGTGCAATGCCCAGTGACCATCCGAGATGGTCTCCCCCAATTTCAAAGGCCTGAGAACCCCGATACGTCTTAGAACTATCTCCTTAGCATTTCTAAACCAATCGTGAGCACTGCGAGACACATTTTATTTAATTTTTTTAAATGATAGTTTCAATGTTACATGTGCATGTCTTTCAGCAAGCACACTCTGGCGGACGAGTTGGATGTTTGTTAAGGGTGGTCAAAGAAGGGTGGCCCCTGGTGGCCAAAGAAGGAAGGAACGCTGCAGGGCAGGCAGGCAGGCCTTCTGAGCTCTGAGCCTGGCTTTTCTCTCCTAAAAATTCAATACTTGGTCCCAGAGCTTTCTGCCATAGCTCTAGCTGGCATGGTGAGGGAGAGTCTGGGACCTGAGCAGGCAGGAACACAGTTGGCAGGGGAGGTGTCCTTACTCTGCTTCAGCCTTCTCAGTACCGCCTGAACCCTCAGACACCCTATAACTCCTGCGGGATGACTCAGGAGGGGCTAGGCCAAGGGGAGACGTTGCAGGTGGACATTGAATTTATGCTCCGTTCGATCCCAGGGCAGGACAATAACTCTTTAACTTTCACAGCCTTAACTCAAAGGCTAGCTCAGTCCCTAGGCTAGACATAAGAGATTTATCTTGTGGAGTTCAGTTTTCCCACAAACGTTGCTGTTAGCCCAGTTCTCTTGAAAGCACTGGTTCTTTCTGAGGGAAGGTGGAGGTAAAGTCTGTGAGGAGGGGCTGGCCCTGGAAGTGAGGGGCACCCTCCTGGGAGGAGGATGGGGAGACAAGGCCTTGTGCAGGGAGGGGATGGGAGCCTCATCACAGGGCAGACCTCAGCCCCTCACTATCTCTGTCTTTCCCCAGATAGCAGGCAGGCAGCAGGTTTGCTAAGATTCATGAGCTCGCCTGCTTGCATTCTGAGAATCTTATTCAGAAAACATTTCCTCCTCTTCAGACACTATGTTCATCTTCTTCCAGAGTACTGTCATTTCACTACTTAGTCCTTTGCTTTCCTCCAGTCTCCCATTGCCTGCTTCAAGAAAGAGATGAGGTAGAAAAAACAGGAAAATGATTATCTTACCAGCACTTTATACTCTTGCTTTCCTATGACAAAAGATAATACCAAATACCACCACTGACAATAGCTACTAGATATCAGGTGCTAACAGCTTTATCACATTCATCATTTACTGCCTTTCTCACAACTCTCTTAAGAAGTGGGTCCCACATTACCCTCACTTTGCAGATGAGGAAACTAAGTCACACAGAAGCTGCAAACTGTCTTTAGTCATACATCCAGCCAATGCTCCCGACCACTAGGCTAGACTGTTGCATAGGCAGAAACCATGAAAACTGCTCAGTAAGGCCTGGCAGGCTGGAAAGATACCACCTGGCAAGATGCCTCAGTTCTCACATGTCCTCAATGTGTTGAGAAATAAGGAAATAGTATTCTATTGCTTATCAGTGATCCAGTGATGGAACATATGTGAGTAGAGCTGCAGATACACCCAGCACAGAAAAAGGGAGTCTCTCCTCCTTGCTCCTCATTGCACCTCCTCTCAGGTCTGGATTGCACCTCCAAGGGCTCAGACCAAGGCTTCACCCTACCCTTCTTCGCATGCAGCTGGCACAATGCCCCAGACCATCCCTCCCTATGTGACCAACTGGGAGCACTCAAGAAAGACTTAGTAGTGGAAAAAAAAAGTATTTTGGATAGTAAATTCAAGTTATTGGTCATATGCCTAAAACCTAAGAAGGTGGTATTTTTGTAGACACACTTTGCTCTCTGGTCTGCACAGGATGCATTTCAGCAGTATATTAATCTGGTGGTCTTTGGGCTTAAACTCATGCTGCCAAAAGCCATGATGAGGGATGTGAGGCAACTGGTCTCTCCCCTTGCACATGTCTGTCCCTGAGTCCATCTGATTGTACAGTTAGGTACAGGGGCACATGGAGCTGGCAAGGAGAGGTGTGGGTCCTGTATTAAAGAAGAGGGAAAATTCACAACATCATAAGGCCTTCCCACACACCTTAGTCTAGATCACACATTCCATCAGAAGCACAAAGCTGACAAAATCCTGGGAAATTGTGGTATATAGACTGTGCACCCCAGAACCCAGTGGCTGAGCAGGACGCACACAAGCATACAGGCTGGAGCCCAGTGGCCAGAAGTTCTGGAAGTACATTTTTTCACAAGCTAAATGAAAAATTTACAAGATATATTCAATAAATAAACCTCCTAATATAGGTAGCAATGACTGCCTCTTCCCACCAGCAAAAAATCAAATGAAAGGAAAAATAATAGATGTTATAGTCCAATTCTTCTCCCATAGTAGATAAACCTGGCCCAAGGAATTGTGGATGAGAATGATGTTTAAAAACTGGGGGAGAAGAGGTGTTGGAGGCATACAATGAGCCCTGAGGGGTCTTTTGAGGCCTAACCCTGCTGCTCCCTCCCACCCAACATCATCCGAGTATCTGGGCTCCATGGGCTCAGATGCTAAGACACCTGCAGGTGACTTCAGCCTCTGCAGGAGGCAAGTGGGTTGGATGAGGAGGCAAAGAGTCCTAAGAGCCAGTGGCTGTCTATCCACAGAGGTGCTGTCAGCAGGGGTCTCCCACAACCTGGTGGGGCGCAGATGAGACCCCGTATGTCAAACTCTGGACAGCCAGAATGCTCCAGCCCTACACATGTTTTGCAATTGTCTGAGCAAACTGGCCACTTCTCTTCTTTGGCAAAAACCGAGACTGGCCATGATCCTCCTCACAGGCCACTAGGGTGGGGACCAGAGCTGCAAGAGGAGGAGGGAAGGGAAGGGAAGGGAAGGGAAGGGAAGGGAAGGGAAGGGAAGGGAAGGGAAGGAAGGGAAGGGAGCATGGAATATACCAACTGGGAGCCAAAGTGAGGATGCAGAGAGAGAAGTGAGGCGACCCTTTCAAGAATTCTTAATGCAAAGGGCAAAGGGGAAATGGAATCTGCCTTTGATAAAACTCAGTCAGGGAGAAGACTGTTCCTAATGGAAGAAATACTCAGATAACCCCTTTGGAGAAAGGAGGGAGAGTAACAGAAGCTGATTACTTAGAGAAAGGCCTTTTACTTTCTAGAGGGGAGTTCCAAGTCTGGAGCAGAGGAGAGGCTGAGGCTGCCCCCAGGAACTCCCCACCCCCCACGCCCTGTCCCCAGGTCCCCAGGTGGCAGAGCTCTCTGTCTGTCCTCTGATAAACATTCACTTTCTCCAGGAGGACTCACCTACTGCATGGCCACGTGTCCACCAATGCTCCCACCAGTTGTCTCCAGCTTTGCCTCCTCTCCTCCTCCCTCAATTCAAGGATCAGTTCTCCTTTCTTCTTTAACCTTTGTGAAATTCAGTTCACGCCTGAGCGCACAGTCATCGCCCTCTGTCAAGTGGTCTGGGGTATAAAAAGGTGGTGAGTGGTTTGTTCTGCCTCTGCTGGTTTCCCTGCCCACGTGAGCCTCCTGTTGGATTCTTGAGCCTCCCGCTGCCTGTGTTTGTGGTGGCCGCCTAGGGTAGCTCTTGCACAGAAGGATGTGGCAGCTGCTTTTGTGGCTGCTCCTCTCTTGCTAGAGTTCATTTCACTGGAATTCTGGGGCCCACCCTGGCTGAACTGAGAGGGCAGTGTCCAGGTGGCATCAGCAGGCAGTCTGTCTGTCCCCTCCAATCTCCATTAGTTCTCCTTCCAGACCTCTCTCCAAGAACTCTGTGTCTGTACCAACCTGTGATATGACTCCACCTGCTTTACTTTCTCTGAAAGTCTTTCCCCCATCCTTCCTCTTCTTTTTCTTTAATTTCTTCCTCTCCCTTAATATGAATTCCCCCAAAGGGGTGCAATATGAAGACCACAAACCCGAGAGGCTCCTACCACCTTCTCTGATTTGGGGGTGCAATGGACATACTGAGCTCATCCTCCCATTAGGTGGAGCTTGCTCAGCTTTTCTTGCCTTAACGTGGCAGGGATTCATGAAGTTGCTGAAGGCTGAGGTCGGGCGAACTAATGTCACCTGAGCTTTCACTGTGTGTAATTTAATAGTTTTGCATATGTCATCTTACTCATTACTCAAAAAAAAAAAAAAAATGAAAACCATAATAGCATGATGAGCTTTTCCTTTTAAGAAAAGGAATTGAAAAGAAAAAAGCTTGAATAATTTGTGTAATTCAAATACTAAAAGTAATGGAAGCATGGATGTTGTCCTGTCATCTGGTCCAGAAAGAAGGGAAGCTGGAGCCACTCTTGGGTGGATCCGTGGGTGGGGTGTGGGACTGTCACCAAAGGCATCTCATTTATTAAGGAAACACGAGGTGCAAAGTATAGGGGGTAAAGGAAGAAATCAAAAGAAAAGGAGCAGTGGGAAGCCATGGGCTTAGACTGACTTCCATAGTTCTTTACAGCCTCCATATTTCGTTCTTTCTGTGCTTGCCCTGGAGACCTGCCCCCTGGGCTTGACTCAGACCCCTCCTAGAGCTTTGCTTTGAGAAGCACCCCTTCTCAATGCAGACTTATGGATAGTACTGGCACAAGGCTAGTTCCTCTTTAAAGAAACAGAGATAAAGAGGAGAGAGAATTTTCATTTCTAATTTGGCATCTGGGCTAAGAAATGGAACTCTTAGCTGAGCTTTGATCTGTCATCAGGGCAGAAAGTGTCTTTCCCAAGCTTCATAATGGAAGTCAGATAAAGGCAGAGAATTGGGCAGGAAGCCAAGAAACCAAATCATCCCACTTTAGTACTATTATTTGTGGGTTAAAGACACTGAGAATAAAAGCCTAAGAGGGGTTAAAGCATAAATCTGATTAAGGTTTAGTGATTCCAGGAAGGAATCAAAGGGAAAAATGTCACTGAGCATTCAGGGTTACTTTTAGATGCTTCAGCCAAAAAATAGCATGGCAGGTCATTAAATGAATTTAGTTGGGATTCTGGGTTTTTATGTTGTGGTTAATTAATCTATGTAAGTTTTTATAGTGGTAATGACAGAACAACCAACAGCCAAGA
The DNA here is from genome assembly GCA_030015415.1 of Cynopterus sphinx. Taxonomy (NCBI): domain Eukaryota; kingdom Metazoa; phylum Chordata; class Mammalia; order Chiroptera; family Pteropodidae; genus Cynopterus; species Cynopterus sphinx. Next base: position 32,048,545 of record CM057390.1, on the reverse strand, counting down.
CAAATCATCATAAGGCAAAGGCATGCAGCTGGGAATGGAATGGGTTGGGGGCATGGGACCGGGGCTTGGCCTTACAGGGAATCACTGAGTGTCTGGGGTTGGGCAGAGGTGGCCAGGGCAACTGAGCAACAATCTCATAGCTGAGGGGTCAATTGCCCTTATCAGAGTGATGGTGAGTGGTCCATAGGCTTATTCAGAGGGTTGCTTTCCTAGTTCTGAGACGATCTGTTTCTCCAGCAGAAAAATGTCACCTTCAACCTGACACTGGAGCCAGAGCATTTACAAATCTGCCTGTCACCCTGACAGCCTGACGGATAGCAACCTTAGTTGGGACTGAGTTAAATCGGTGCTATAAGTCTTGCAAAAAGTTTTGGCTCTTAAGATTTTTATCATCAAGACAGGTTAAGGGATGGGGGCACAGCTTTTAGACAGGAAGGAGACTGAGGCTCTGTGCCTGCCTTCTCAGGAACTCAGGCAGCTGCAGGATTATCTATTACCTGAGGGGAGGTGACAGGAGAAAATTACCCAGCATCAGCCCCATCTGTTGCTGAGCACCGCTTATTTCACCTTCACTAATTCACTTGGGTTGTCATTTTTCCTTTGTCTCCTTGTCATCCACCAAACCTTACATCTATTTGCCCTGCTGTTCCCAGTAGGGTATGTGGCTGCAGAAACAGAGCCTCTGGTATCTTTTCAATCAATGAACTGCAGTCAATCTGAGTCTTTCTCTCTCTTCTCTTCATTGTCATTTCCTCCATAATTGATTAGGAACTGGAGGTGAGAGAGAAGCTGTGATTGCTTCTACAGCCTAGGTCTTCAGGCAAAGCACATTTCTCTGTGTGGCTTTTTCTCCTGGGACCTGACTCTGTCAGGAATAGGTGGCAGGGTATTAATAAGGGTTAGCAGACTCGTGTCACTGGGAGCTAAGTTGCAAAAACCAAGCTAAAGCCCTTGCTCCCACATTATCCTTGGTTGCTGGGGGATCAACCTTTCCATAAGCTTTGTTTTCCTATCTGTAATACAGATTTAAAGGCTGCTCTCCTCCTCCTGCCACAGTTGTAAAGATTAAATGAGATAGTGCATGAAGAAGCTCACTGTGCTGATAGGATGAGGAAATGAATTTAAATCACTGAATGGGCATTGCATATAATACATTTTCCACAATTATTATTATATTAGTATGCAAATATAATTGTGATTATTTTTTTTATTCTTGCAGGATCTGCCATTCTTCTGGCTCCTAAGATAATGTCAATTTTTCATTCCACATTCATTAAGCAAGGTCTATGTGCCAGGCACTGTATTTTGTCCTGGGGTAGCAATGAAGATTTTTTTAAACGCCAGCAGAAATTGTGGCTTCTGGGTCTGGAAACATGAAATTGGGTGGGGAGACATCAGGGATCTGAGAACCGGGTCGCAGGTGTGCAGCCTATCTGAAATGAGTGGAGAGATTGCCAGAGAAGGTCCTAATTGAGAACGTAACATCCATGTTGGGTTCTGAAGAGGTTAGCCAGTGGAGTTGGGGTGCAGGAGAGAGCATTCAAGCTGAGAAAGTGGGAAATGGCAGGGCAGGGAGCGGGGTCCTCTGGGAGAACCTCGGGGCCCAGGACTCCTGACTTGATGGGCCCTCAGATCCAAGACTGGGCAGATGGACAAGGAAGATATCTCAGAAGGAGCATATTTATTTTATGGCAAGGATCTTGAGCTTTCCTAAAGGGCAGTGAAAACCATTAAAGGCTTTAAATAAAGAGTAATTGGGTCAGATTTGCTTAAAAGAGCACTCTGGATTGGATGGGGCCTGAATGAAGCTGACAATATTGAGATCCAGAGCAGGAAAGAAACTGCCTGCCCTATGGAGGATGAGAAAGCAAACATTATAAGACCCCATACTGCACTCTTAGTCCTGAGAAGATGCTTCCGGAGTACACAGCGCTGGCAGGGCCCGGGAGCCAGGAAAGGAAAAACCCCAGCAAGGAGACTGGAAGAGCCATGAAATTTCAAACTCCTGCCACCAGAGGGCAGTGGCAGAAGGGCTGATTCAGGCTGTACCTCCTCCAAGCTCAGCCACTGGAAGGTGGAGCAGAAAGCTGTCTGCTAGTGGAAATGCAGAATGTGTTGTCCAGGACATTTTTACCTTAAAATGTTCTGGGGCACGAGCAGGCCAAGGATTTACTGAAGAAAAAATCTCTGTGTTCCCACTGACTAGATACACACATGACTTGTATGACAAACTAGGTCAGCTGTGGTGCTGCTGACACACCTCAAGTTTAGTGCTTATTGTGTTGGGGTTGCCACATATCAATTCCCTATGAGATGATGTTAAAGGTTAAATTGGGTTAACTAGAATGACTACATGTGTTTTCATATTCATCGTCTCCCTGAATCCTTAGAGCAGCCCTATGAAGTATATATGAACATTTCACATATGTAATTCAGAGAAGTTACATGATTTGCCAAGAAAAGAGGTGGTCAGGTTTTGAATTCAGAGCTCAGGCCCCTTCTATTATTTCACACAAAACCCTCTCAATCTTCTTTGTCCATTGAAATAGGATATTTTTTTTCTATTTCACAGTGGCAAATCTGTGGGTAGTGAGTGCATCTGCGAAGCCTAATTGATACCTGCTCTGAGAACTATGGGAGGTTGTGCAGCAGATTGGGGTGGAGAACCCACAACTGTAACAGACTCAGAGAGATTAAATGTCACGAAGCAGCACAGCCACTAACTACCAAGTTCTGTGTACCCTGACTGCTCTACTTTCTGCTTGCTCTTGCTCTGAGGCTGAGAGGAGCTGAAACTGTGTACCTGTTTGGGTGGGAGGGCTGAAGCTCAAGAGGAAGGCTAAATGTGTGGCCCATCAATCACCATTCCAACAAAATCCTTTTCTAACACAAAACATTGTTGATACCACAGGCTTGTGACAATTCAAAACGAAGGAGGAAGCTGGCCTTCTGCAGGGAGAGTGGATAAAAATCTATGGTGCTGGGAGGGAACAAATTTTCTCAGCAGAATTGTGTATTGGGACTGGGTTGGGTGTCCGTTGTCACCATGAGGACTGGGAAAGGGTGATACAGGGCAGTACCAGGAGAGGGTCACCAGAACACTGGGAGGGAGAGTGAAATGCAAGCCCAGGAAAACAACATTGGTGGTACCAGCTGGAGGCACCTAACTCATTCTCTATGACAATCAGTGTCTCTTGGGTCATGTAGTTTAGGAGAGTCAGGTTACTCCAGCACAGGTGTAGGCTCTAGAGAGACCATTCCCGGTTATATGGTCTTCTCATTGGTCTGGTCTACAAGCCTCTATCAGACCACACACATTGTGCTTCCATTTATATATAAATTCTGAATTCTTCTCAGCATAATATTTTCTATCCACCTTGCTGATCCCATTTTCTTTCTTATAGATTTAGACTCAGAGCTAAGTGACCCTTCTCTTTTTACCTAACTTCTCTGAACCTCATTCTCCCCTGGTGATAAATGACCATGAAAATACTCTCCATATCTGATTACTATGATAATGGAAAGAATTGACATATATGATAACAATTATCTCGGGGAAAGGCACATATTAAAGCTAAATAAATATTGATTTTTATCTCTGCCTTCACCTTTGTGTCTCAAACCCACACAGACATCCACACACACAGGACAAACCACAAACCTCACCAATAAATCTATGCTAAGTCCGAGTTAACTTAGAAAATCAACATAGTGCAGAGGCTTTTAGAGGATTGACATTCCTCAGGTTATGGAAAACAATTATAATAAATCTTAAGAAATGTCACCTTGCTCCTGGCACTAATGACAAGAACCTTAAAATGTTAGTGGAGTATAACCTTGAGTGTGTGGAGAAAAGCAGCAGAAACAGTCTGTTCACAGTGGGGAATGGACTGTGGTTTTTAGAGGGAGGAAGATGGGGCACAGTGGATCATTTACTTGTCAGACTCTGTGCTTGCATATCTCTCATATTTAATTCCAGAATGGGGATACAAGGTAGAATGGCAGTGAATGTGATAAAGGTAGATATTATGTTCATTGAAATTTTGGAATGAACTTGAATGTGTGGATACATCAGTCCAAACTGCTCAGACTGCTCTTCTCAGAGTCTCTTAGATACAACTGGGGGCTACTGTTGCCACTGCTGGTATAGTGGCAATTTTGAGAGTTTTGCTGAGTCTACTACCACAGCCTCATCAAGAGTACTTCACTTTTGAATGTTTTACATATTGGCTGATTATTTTCAGTGCTGAGGTCCTTTAGTAATTTTGAGAATTCTTAGTCTTCCATTATCTCATCAAATATTATTACTCAGCTTTCTGAAGCTCCCGTTAGGCACACATTGGGTCTTCGTGCTCTTAATTGCTACTTTATATTTTTCATTACTATCTTTCTGGATGACTTCCCCAGATTTATCTTCCGTTTTGGTAATTTTATCTTCTCTGATGACACTTAACCATTCATTGAGATTTCACAATTTTTATGACTTCACTTTTTATTTCAAAAAAGTTTATGTTTTAAGGCTCTACTTTTATACATCTTGTAATTTCATATGTGTTTGGTTCTCACTTTTTAAGTATTTTAAGATGAATTATTTTATAGTTTCTATTTAGCTATTTGATTACTTGAAGTTTAAAGGGGCCTAAGAGAACATGGTTGTTTCTTCACATGTTTGGTAATTTTGGGTTTTGAGCACATCTTCAGCAGGAATATGTGGGAACTGGAACTATTGTGTGGTCTGGGGTGAGAGCATGTTCCTTTCAAGGCAATTCTGTGTATGCCCCTTCCAAGGGACTCAGGAGTGAATCGTCATAATAAACATAAATCAGAAACCCAAGTTCATTTGCTGGCCCCATGATAATTTTAGTTTAGTTTTTTTTTTTTTCTAATCCATTTGGAGGTTTTCAAAAGCTACAATCTTATGCGTAAATCTCATCCAGTTCCCAGCCTCTGTCCCAGGTTTCTGTTAAGATTTTGCTCCTTACTCTATAACACCAGCAGTTGCATTCTCCCCTTCCACAGCCCCAGGATGCTGGAGCACCAGCTCATACACTCCTCACTCTATTTTAAGTCACCTCTCTGTTGTTGGTCTTGAGAGAATTCCCTTATTTTCTTACAATCATCATCATCATTAGCAACATCATCATCATGGCTAACATTTATTGAGCCCTTGTACTACGTGCAAGTTCTACTCTAATTGCTTTATATGAGTTAGCTCATTCAACCCTCATAACAATACTATGAGGCAGAAGTTATAATTATCCCCATTTTACAGATGATAAAATTGTAATTTCATTTAAAGAACAAGCATTTTCCCACTGAGAAAAAATCCTAAATATTTAGGTAATAATTTAATAGAAAAGGAAGAATTGGATCCATAAAATACAATGATTTTCCAAGGTTCACATAGCTGGTATATATCAGATTCAAGAACGTGTCCTTATTCTCAGCCCAGTGCCAAGTGTCTCCATTAAGAGTATTCCTGTTGGAAAAGTTTTACTTACTTCTTACACTGTGGGTAAGCTTTGATTTGCTGAGGGAGATTCAAGGGGATGACTGTGACCTCCTCTCCAGAAAGGTTAACTCGGTCACTTGTTTCAGATCTCTACATTGCCACTAATCTTTCTAACTAGCCTTAGTACTGGGAAGATTTCAAAATGGATTTCATCAATGGGTCACAAAATTATTATAAGAGGGTGTCTGTTATATTTTGTCTTCCATGGAGAATTTTTCTTACAAATACAGATAGATTTTTAAATATAGATAGAACATCTCTTAATAAGGTTCATGTGGACTCCCACCCTGAATGTAAGTTGTTCTGAAAAAAAAGAATTATTGACTAAAATTAGGTAACAGCCTCTGGATTATACTTTAAAATTATATTGATATTGTTAAAGAGAATTGTGCTTAAATTGAAAAGGAACAGGGGGAACACAGGCTCTTTTCACTACTTACAGTCCTGAAGGCTTCTTTCTCATTGTTCATGAAGATGACTGGGCCTGGCATGAAGAACCAGTAAGAAAGGGTAGGACTAGGGGTCCACCTATCCTTGGAACCTAACAGGTCTGTGAGGCAGGAAAGAGTAGAAAGAGGCCTTAAACAGCAGCCTTCTGCGTCTAAGAAGGCAAAGAATGAGCCAGAGTGGCTGAGAGACTTTATATCTTAGGAAAAAGCTCTCAGCTCTCTATGTTGCTTTATGTGGCCTATTGAGTATAGTTAGTAAGAGTCCAGAGCCCATGAGTACCTTCACCATTCCTGGGCAGAGACAGGATGCCAGGAAGGTTATGCATTATCTACAATGTTCCCTGCATGTGTGAAAATCTGTATTCCTACCTCCCTCAATTCTCATCTCAACATTGGCATTTTTTGCTTCCTCCTGACGAAAAAGTTTTGCTCCAAACAAACTACCCCAAATTTAACTTCCTACCCTCCTTACATTGCCAATATGCTTTCCACCTGAAGCATCTTTCTTTGTCCTTTCCTTTGCCACCAAACTATGTATTTCACCTCCTACATGACAGCAATCATTATGGTCAACAGTCATTCATTTCTTTCAAAAAGCCTGGGATTGACCCTTCCCCATCCAGTCTATGCATCATAGCTTCTGTTTTGAAGCATGGTTCTTGGGACTATGGGTGGAAGATAATCTGGGGAAACCCACAAAGGAAAATTTTTGGGTGATGAAAATGATATGTATCTTGATTAGGGTAGCGGTTATACTACTGTATACAATTATCAAAATTTGTTGACTGGTACACTCAAAATGTGTGTCTTTTAATGTCTGTAAGTTATACCTCAACAAAGTAGACTGAAAAATAAACTTTTGTTTTGGACAAGGAGGGGCTCAAAACACTGAATCCTCACAAACTAAGTTCAATCTAGGAACAGAAGTAGGGATGGACTATAGAAAAGATGCTGAAAAGATGCTCCTCACAAGATAGTGTAGAATGTAGAGGCTATGCACCAAGCCACTTCCAGTAATTTATTTCATACAAATGGGCTGTCTTGGCTCTGGCTGTAAAATTTCACAAAATTTCTCAAAGGCTCACAAAATCCCAAGAAGCAGCATTTTGCCTCAGCATGCCTTGTACCTTGCTGAACAGCCCCAAGCCCCCCACTAGTGGAAGCTAGCCTCAGTTCCTGACTTGACCCCTTGTGGCACTTATAAGCCAAAAATGGGTGGAAGCTATATATGGATTACTTGGCGATTCTTAACAGATGGCCCTGGAGGTGCACAGGCTGTGCTTGAGAGCAACTGAACCTCTGCCAGGTCTGTGCCAAGGGCACCACAGCATACCTACTGTATAAAGCCACTCTACCAAGACCAGGAGACTTAGGAGCCTTACCTAATACAGAGAAACAGACACAGGGAGGCAGCCAAAATGGGGAGACAAAGAAGCATGACCCACATAAAGGAACAGAATTCCAAAAAAAGATTAGTAGTATAGTAGTACAGTAGTATAACCACTACCCTAATGGAAACAAGCAATATAACAGGGCAGAGTTCAAAACATTGGTTAAAAGGATGCTCAAGGGATTTAGGAGAAGAGTGGATGGACTCAGTGAAAACTTTAGCAAAGAAGTAAAAAAAAAAGGAAAGAAAGAAAAAACGTAAAAAACAGAGATGAAAAATGTAATATAGAGCCAGTCAAAAATGAAGAATACGATATCTGAGATAAAGATTACATTACAAGGAATCAACAGAGAGGATGAAATGGAGAATTAAATCAGCAACATAAAGGATGAGGTAGCAGATGACACCCAATCAGAATAACAATAAGAAAAAAGAATTAAAAAAAAATAAAGATAGCTTAAGAAGCCTCTGGGATAACATCAAGTGTAACAACATTCATATCACAGGAGTACCAGAAGGAGGAGAGAGCAAGGAATGGAATTGAAAACCTATTTGAGGACATAATGATGAAAAACTTCCTTAACCTGTTGAGGGAAATAGACATATAACTACTAGAAGTTCAGAGTCCCAAACAAGATGGACCCAAAAAGGTCCACATCAAGAAACATTATAATTAAAATGTCAAAGGTTAAATTCAAAGAGAGAATCAAAAACAGCAAGAAAAAGCAGTTAGTTACATAGAGGAGAACACCCATAAGACTGTCAGCTGATTTCTCACAGAAACTTTACAGGCCAGAAGGGCTTGGCACAAAATATTCAAAGTGATGAAAACCCAGGCCATGGAATCAAGATTACTCTACCCAGCAGTTATTATTTAGAATCAAAAGACAGATAAAGAGCTTCCCAGATAACAAAAGGGTAAAAGAGTTTATCTCCACCGAGCCAGAAGTACAGGAAAAATATTGGAGGGACTTCTTTAAGAAGAAAAAATATATATCAAAAGTATAAAGAATTGCAATAACTATATACCTATGAACAAGTACTTCAAATGAGAAAAGAATTAAATGCTCCAATCAAAAGACAGGGTGGCTGAATGGATAAGAAAACAAGACTTTTATATATGCTTCCTATAAGAGACTCACTTTAAATTAAAAAAGACACACAGATTAAAAGTAATGAGATGAAAAAAAATATTTCATGATGGACCTGGAAAGCAGTGTGCAGAGTGGAGTAAGTCGGGTACAGGAAGACAAATTCCATATGATTGTATATGTTTGTCGAATCTAAAGGACAAAACAAATAAACAAATAAACAAAAGAAACAAACTCATAGATGCAGAGAACACTTTGATGTTACCAGATAGAAGGGGAGTTGAGAGGTCATTAATAGGGGGAAGAGATTAAGAAGTACAAATTGGTAGTTAGAAAATAGTCATGGAAATAGGAAGTATAGCATAAGGAGTATCCCAATAATATTATAATAACTAAATATGGTGTCATAAGGGCACTAGATTTATTGGGGTGATCACTTTGTGAGTTATATAGATGTCCAATCACTATTTTGTACATCTGAAACTAATAGAATATTGTGTTCCAACTAAACTGAAAAATGTAAAATTTTTATTTAAAAAATACACTTTACAAAAATAAATTTAAAAAAATGAGACTTCTTCCTGTGATAGTCAGGCACTGTGCTAGTTCCTGAGGTTGTCAGAAAAAAACTCTCTCTGGTATAAGTTTATAGTCTAATAAGGAAGATAGAAAAGTAGAAAGTTTCAGTTCAATAGATTAATGCAGTGATGGATACAAGAGCAGGGAACTACTGAGGAGCATCAGACCAAGATGATTAACATCAAAGGCTTTCTGCAGGAAATCCATACTGAGCCCTGGGGTTCAGAGGAATCCCCCAAAATTATTTCCCAAAGCAGCAACCAGAAGATACTGAACGTGTGTGTGTGTGTGTGTGTGTGTGTGTGTGTGTGTGTGTGTTTAATATCTTGAGCTACACCACGGCTCTTGGATACCAGGACTCTTGATCACATAGAGGCTTGGATACCACATTTGGGCTGGAAGCTAATGGATGAGCTGGGAAATTCTCAGTATATGATGATGCGGAGCATATACTCTGGTGATCATTCTGTTCAGGTGATAAACAGAACAGTTTGGATAGCTGGAGTCCCCTTTCTCTAAGAGTTTGGTTTAATTATATCTTATTTGTTCTGATTATATGGTAACCATCCAAGGAACTGCTTTTTTCTTTTTCATCAGAGACTCAATGTTTTATTGAAAATATAAATGTTTCCCTTCTGTTGACCCTTAGGAACTTTTAATGACCAGACTTTATCCAATACCTCAAAGATAATTTGTATATTTATCAAGATGCTTACTTCCTACGGATCTCTTCTCATTCTACCCTTTCTCCATAAGAGATTTCCTTTTCTCCCGTGACGTCTGTTAATGTCTTTAAATTCAAAACTCTTCATTTTATCTCTAGCCAAGACCTTTCTTCTTTACTGCATTTGACCCAGTTGCTTACTGGGTCATACTAATCTTCTTAGCTCTACAATGACCCAGTTGTTCACTGGGCCATAATAACAGCAAACACTTACTTATTACTTACTTTGCACAAGGCACCCATCTAAGTACTTTGCATGCATTAACCCATTCAATCTTCCCAGGGACTCTGTAATGAAGCCACTGTTATGTGTAACATCTTCCTGGATACCTCCAAGCACCCCAAACTCAGCATGTTCAAAAGCGATGTTACAATCATTTCCCTAAAACTTGCACCTCAGCCATTTATATTTCACATTTCATTAAATGACACCATCTTCCTACCACCTCACATGGGAAACCTAAAAACAACCCTTGACCTTTTTCATCTTCAATCTATATGCAGTCATTAAGATTGCTCTACCCCATTCCAATTTTTCTTAGAAGAGGAAGCATCATAGAACAAATATAAATTTTGTGTTTGGAGACAGACCATATAAGTTTGAATTTTGGTTCTCCCACTTAGCAGCTCTAAATTCTTAGAGAAGTAACTTAAACTTTCTGAGCCTTAGTTTCTTTGAGATAATTATGTGAGTTAAAACATAATGCATTTAGCACAGCATTTAGAATATAAATTGAAATATTTCTTTATCTGTTTAAGTTGCCACTTAGTGGACAATATATTACACTAAGAAGAACAGACAATTGGTAAAAGACAGAACTTGGAATACATCATTTTTCTTAGTTACTTACTATATGTGTGACTTGGTCCAGTTTCTTTATCCATACAATGGAGATAATAATACCCACCAATAAGACCATTGTGAGGAATAAATGAGAAACTCTATGTAAAGTCCTTAGTACAATGCCTGGCATATGATAGACACTCAGTAAATGTTATTTCTCTTCTCCCCCAATCACTGCGGTTAAACATCCTCACTCACTTCTAAAGAGAAAACAATTAGTTGCCAGAGTGGCATCTGGGCATGGTTGATGGAAGAAAAAGAGGGATTTGTCAGCTTTGCCATGAACTACAGGATCCAAAATCATGAGCAAGAATTGTGCCTCTGACATTCTTTTATCTCTCACTTTTTATTCTTTTTTTTTAATCAGAGTGTCCAGTTAGCTTGTAAATCATGACCTACAATTTATACACCAAAGTTTAATACTCATATTTCTGAAAAAGTATATTCTCAAGCTCTTCCTCACACTTTACAGTAAGTACACTGCTGAGTGCTTTTTTATTTCCTAATTTAATGGTGTATCTGTGGGGCTTTAGGGCTAAGGCTAGGACAAACACAGAGCTGACCTCACCCCCATCAGATGGAAAGCTAAGCGAGTCATAGAAGTGGTACAAATAGGACAGCTACCTTATGTGTGGGACTCAATGCAAAAATAAAATACAGGATTCTCGTTAAAAAATTAATGAGCATTTCAGAATGGCAACAGCAGAGAATGAATCCAAACTCTGGGCTTGGGACCTTGTGGAACTGCATGGGGCACACACCCATGCACCCCACCCTGGTGGAAAAGACCTGACTTTTCCACAAGCCCCCTGCAGCTCCTTTCTTGGATGCTCATAAATAGCACTTAAATGTCCTCCTCAGCAATAGTTTGGTCTTTTCACCCTCCATTCAAGTCAAATATCAGAAGACTACTTTTGGAGGCAGAGCCCCTGACATCAGATCTCTGATCTCTTCTTCATCAAGAGTAAATTATTTGAATCTATGATTTATCAGACTCTGCTTCTCTAATGACTTTCACTCTTTCTTTTTAAGAAGGAAGAATGGTAATGCTAAAGATGTGCTGATTTTTGAAAGTTAGCATTTAGTAAGCGATTTTTAGTTCCCCATTGAGTTTTTAACATAACTTTCCTATTTAATCTTTAAAACCATCTAATCATTAGTTACTGCTGTAAGTCCATTTTATAGATAAATTTACAGGCTTAAACAGATCAAGTATTTTGTCCAAGGTTACACAGTGAGCAAGTGGTGGAGCTGGGGTAGAAGCCACGTTCTCTGATTCCAGAGCAGGGAAAAAAATATTACAGAACCTGAAAGATATGAAATAGGATGAAATGGTGAACAACAACACTAACGTCATGACAAACAAAAAAAAGAGAAAGTACATTTCTGATGAGAAGATTAAATACTATTAAGATGCCAGTTTTTTTCTTAGTGACTTTACAGTCTAAATGAAATTCTAAGCAAAATACTAATAGTTTTGTTTTGTTTTGTTTTGTTGGAATAGATGTCAAGGGAGAATAATGTTCATTTTTACCACAGCAGAGAAAACCCCAAAAGAAAAACAAATGGAGGATGGGAAGAACAGCCCTGCATATTTTCAAAAAACTACATTTCATAAAAACTACACACATACTGTGGGTCTTGGCATAAGAATCAATAGATTGATATATGTAGCAGAATTGATTGCCCAGAAGTACTTTTATGAAATATAAGAATTTTGTGTCTGAATATGACAATTTCAGAAATAGTTAGGAAAGAAAGGGTTATTCAACAAGAGATGTAGATTTTTCTAATAGTGAAAAATCCATATAGGGCTCAACTTCAAAATAAATTATAGTTAGATTACAGAACAGAAAGTAAAATACAAAACCATTAAAACTAGAAGCAAATATAAGTAAATCTTCATGAGATTTCAGATGGAGAAAGTCTGTGTCCAAAAGCAGTAACATAATAAGGGAGGGGAGATTGATGGATTCAGCAAAATTAAATTAAATTCTTCTGGATATCAAACATCACAAAATATGAAACATTCAATATGAGTAAGTATTTGTAACAATACAATAAACCGTTAATGTCTTTAATACATAAGAACTTCAAAAATCAATAAGAAAACATAAACATTTCAATAACAAAACAAGCAAAGGATCTGAAAACCTAGTTAAAATATGTTAACAAGAAACATAACAAAAACTTCAAATCACTTTTTTTCAAAAAAATTCAAATTAATGTAAAATTGAAATGTGCCTCTTTTTGTCTCACAGAGTGTCAAAGGTTAGAAAAAATGTTAACTCTTTACCTTAGCAGTGGGTATTCTCAAACATTACTGCTGGAAATGTAAGCTGAAAAGCAGTATGGCTGTGTACAACAAAAGTATTAAAATATCTATACAATTTTAGCTAGTTTTCTCATTTATGGAATTATATCCTTGGGTGGTTAAAATATAACTAATACAAGGTTTTTATGAAAAGCTATTATTTCAGTGTTCTATAAAACAACAAAATAGTGGAAATAACCTAAATGCCAAGCCTTAGTGGAACATTTATGTACAGTAAATATGATGTAAATTATTAAGTCACATGTTTCATTCTTTCATCAAAAATCTATTGAGGACCTTCTATGTGCTCAAAATGGTTCTAAACCTTGGGCACACATCAATGAACCAAACAACAAAAATTCCTATCCTTGGGAAGTCTACGTTTTTGTGGGGAGAAAAGAAATAAAAAGCAATACATAAAATATACACATATACATATACATGTATATATATAGCAAATGCAGAGAGATGGTGAGTGCTAAAAAGAAAAATATAGATGGGTATGTGATGGCCATGACAAAAGATGAGGTGGTGGGGTTTCAATCTTAAAGTGGATTTTCACAGTTGGCCTCACTTGAAAGCTTGAACAAATGCACGAAAGTAACAATGGAGTAAGTGTTGCAGATATCTGTGGAGAGAGAAAAATCATTCCACAGAGAAAAAGAGACTGTGAAGTCTGTGAAATGAGAGCTTGTCTGGTGTGGTCAGAAACAGCAATGAAGCAAGTGTGGCTGGTACAGAGTGAGTGAGGGTATGGGGGGAGGTGATAAGGTCAGAGAGGTAGGGCAAAACAGGAGAGGAAGAGAGGGCCTTACCTAAGACAGGGTTTCGTGTCCTGTTGTAGAAACTTCTGTTTTTACTGTAGGTGAAAGGACAACCATTGAAACTTGTGAGCAGAGGAATGATGTGAAAAAACTTATATTTTCAAAACATCACTTTTGCTTTTCTGTAGGATTTCGACTCCAGAATGGCCAGATTGGAAGCAGGAATATTTTGGGGAGACACTTTTCCAATAATCTAAGAAAGAGAAGATGGTAGAAGTGGTAGAGGTGATTGAGACAGATATGGAGGTTAGTCTGAAGGCAATTCATAAAGGATTTATTGATAGTTGTACATAAATGACAGGTTGTTAGGTCAAGTTGACCTAAATGTTTTTGGCCCCAGCATCTGGAAGGATGGCATTGTCGGTAACATATCTGGGAATACTTTAGTTAGGAAAGACTAGCAAACATTCTTAGGTATGATGTCTGTTATTCAAGCAGAGATAGTTGGTTATGTGAGTGTGCAGTTTAGAGCAAAAGTCTGACACATTTGAGAGTCATCAGCTTGTAAACGAGGTATAAAGCATACAATAAGAAGTATAGATACAAAAGAGAAGCTATCCAAAGTGTGAGCTCAAGATGCTTCACCACTGAGTGAATAGTTACAGTTATAACTCTCCATTATGGAAGAAGAAGAACCAATAAAAGAGGTTAACAGGGAACAGTTCTTATGATAAAAGGAAAGATGGAAACTATAACAGGAGAGTGTTATATCCTAGAGACTAAGGGAAGAAAAGTGTGCTGTAAAGAGGAAATGATCAATAGTATGAGATGCTACTACTAGGTCAATTGTGATGAGCTCTTAACACTGGACAGGACATTGGATTAGCAATGTGGAAGTCATTAATAACCTTGACAAAAACAATGTTAGAATAGTAATGGGGGCAAAGAGGGAATGGAGAGGAAGGCAGCTGGAGAAAGAAAGTCTGAAGTAACCCATCCTCTAGTGCACAGAAGCCACCTCCTTTCATTAACTCAAGGACTATTCTCAACTCTTTTTCTTATACCCTCTTCTCTTTTTCCTGGATCACTCCCATTGACATACAAATGCTATGATTTCTCTTATCTGTTTCCAAAAACTACTTAATGACATAAAAAATTTCTCAAGATATTTGGTTAAATAAAGTACATTAACACCAAATAATATACTCAGTGTGATGCCACTATCTACCCAAACATACGACTCAGTTCTTTTCTGTCATCGACTGATAGTTCTTAAAGTGTGATTCCCAGACCAGCAAGCATCAACAGCATCTGAGAAGTTGTAAGAAATGCAAATTCTCTGGCCCAGACTCAGACACTGTGGGGTCAGGGCCAGGAATATGCGATTTACAAGCCTTCCAGGCCATACTGATGTATTATTCCAAAGCCACAACAAATTCAAAGCTGTGAACTATAGGAAATGTTTTGATGAAGACACATGTGAGTTACCTAGAAGAATTACACCTCATGCTACACCATAAACAACATAAAAATGACCAATAGAAATTTCTCTTACTAGAAATTCTTTTGCCCACCCTCTCAGGAATAAAAACAATGCCTCCAATTGAACAGTTTATAAAGAAGTTCAGCCGCGTACAGTTTTTGTTGTCTTTTCTCAGCATTTGTACGTTCAAAATATCTTCCCAAATAAAGAAATAAACTGAAGAGGAAAGATTATGCTCTAAGGGTAAATATTTTATCATATATTTGTGTGTATATGTGTATGCATGTGTATATATGCACACATACATATACACATATATAAATAAAGATCACTATATATAAGACAGTATGAACAATTACCCATAATTAGTGGGCTATTAGTAGATAGCTTTTGTCTTTTTCTCTTCTTTTTCTCTTTCTTCTAATTATTGTTATTATTACCCTTCTTCTCCTCTTCCTCCTCCTTCTTCTTCTCCTTCTCTTCTCCTTTTGCTTCTTTTTCTCTTTCCTTCCTTGACAAATAATAATGAATTCATCAAAGGAAAGAATAAAGGAAGGAAGGAAGGAAGGAAGGAAGGAAGGAAGGAAGGAAGGAAGGAAGAAAGGAAGGAAGGAAGGAAGGGAGGGAGGGATGAGGGAGGGAAGGAAGGAAGGAAGGAAGGAAGGAAGGAAGGAAGGAAGGAAGAAAGGAAGGAAGGAAGGAAGGAAAGAGAAAGAAAAAGCGAAGCACAGTAGTTCCTCTGTAAAATATTGGGCAGTGTAGTTTTTCAGTGGAAGGCCCATGGAGTGGCAGATTCAGAGCCAACGCTGACTAGGGGGTGGAGGTTTAAGTAGTTTATAGTTGTGTATATGTCCCCAGTAGTCCATCTCATTTACTGTAGATGCTGCCAAGTTCCTCTTTAGAACAACATAAGGGTAGGAATCAAGTCTGCCTTTGTATGGGAAAACAAGGATGTCACACTACACACTCAGTGTGTTATTATAAAGAAATAGAAGTTTTTAGAGCAATAACACAAAATATTTGAGTACGTGTTCTAAAAATAAATTACACAGTGTCATACATGCAAGTAAAAAAGAAAGAAAAAAAGATTACAATCCAGCTACACGCAAAAGGGTATTGTTGTCACTTAACTGTGATAAAGCTCTGTTTCTAACCATTTACTTTATTGTCCTTCTCCTATCTACATGGTTCTGCCTAGTCTGCCTCAACTTAGCCTCAGCTATTAAGCAAAGTCCAAATGTTAAATGCCTCATTAACACTTCCTGCCACCAGGAGCAATTAGGTCTGAAATAATTTTTCTTAACTTCTCTAGGCTCAATTCATTCCTTTCTATTTTTTTGGAGAATTAGTCTCTAAAAATTTTTGCTCTCTTCTTCTCTGAACATTTTCCTTACTCAGGCCTACTCCCTTTATTTAGAATCAATTTAAGTGTATCATTTCACAGATTAAGCAAATACCCCTTTAGGAGTAGCACAAATTCAAGGCATACAGCACATATCTTCACACAGATGTGTCTTTCTCTAATCTACTATAGTTCATTGTCACCCCATGATGTCTATGAGACATTTGATAGCACATTGCTCTTGTTCTCTACAGAGATAGAGCCAACTTCCATAAACTTTGCTGTTTCCCATGGCTGAGAAACAAGATATCATGGTTTGAGTGGTGCTATTTCACTTGATTTTTCATTTATTGAAATGAGTTTCTTAATTTTTCAAATTGAAGCATCCTTGAGTCATACTTGCTTAATAAGTGCTTCTTTAATGATAAAATAAAGAAGCAAGATCTGTTTGTTCACAAAATTATGCTAGGTGCTTTAAGAAATTTCACAACAAATAATAGCTCTAGGAGCTTTTGCTACAATAGAGAAAAAGATGATTATTAGATATAGGTTATGAGGCCACCCCCAAGTACTATGGATAGAATTCTATTTCTCTCTCATTTGACAGTTTAGAAATAAGTAGATCAAGACCAAGCAGTGGCTCTATCATCTCCATTTGTTTTCCATGATTGTTCCAATTATCACCAATTTCCAATTGGCAAAGGGGAAGGAAGAATGTAGGACCAGCAATATAAATCTCTTTTGCACATATGTCATTGGCTCAAGCTTAATCACATGACTACACTGTTATAAGAAGCCTGGGAAATGTAGTCTGTAAGTGCATACCTGGAGGCCCAACTAAATTGGGAAATGGTGGGAGATATTTTCTATTACTGAAAGGAAAAGAGGAAAACTGGTTTCTGAGAGGTTCTATTCATTTTCTATGGCTGCTGTAACAAATTGCCACAAAGTGGATAGATGAAAACAACAGAAATTTATTTTCTCACAGTTTCAAAGACTGGAAGTTCCAAATGAAGGTGCCCAGCATGGTTGATTCTTTCTGAAGACCTTCAGAAATCATCTGTTCCAACTTTGTTTTACCTTCTGGTGGTTGCCAGCAAACTTTGATTTTTCTTGGTTTATAGTTATATTATTATAATATCTGCTTCCGTTTTCACAGGGTGTCTCCTCTCTGTGTGTTTATCTAAATCTCCCTCTCCTTTTTTTTTTTATAAAAATTTTAATAATTGTAGAGACCATCTTAAAAGATATGGGTTTGTCTAAAGGTTGGTTTCTTGTGAGAACTCTTTCCCTGGCTTGTAGATGGCCACATTCTTGCTCTGTCCCCACATGGTCTTTCCTCTATGTACATGTCTCAGGTGCATTTGTATATATCCAAATTTCTTCTTATAAGGACTATACTCAGATTATATTTGAGCCTGCTCTAACATCCTGATTTTAACTTAATTGTCTTTTTGAAGGCCTGATCTCCAAATACAGTCACATTCTGCAGTACTAGAAATTGAGACTTCAACACACACACACATACACAGACTCACACAAAACATAGCACAATATCTTAATTTGATTACTTCTTAACAGACCTTTATCCAAATAAGATCACATAAACAGCTATCAGCAGTTAAGTTTGAACATCATAACACAATTCAACTCACTACAGATGTTATTAGAAGTATTCTGTCAGTAGTAAACGTAGTTTTGTTTAAAGGATAAATTCACAATAGGGAAAAAAGTAATGTGAAGAGGGAGGTAGTTACAGAATTCCCATTTCTACGTACAGCAAAATTAAATCAAGAATACCGTAAATTCTTTTTTAAATAAATACAGCAAAACTTCTCAAAGGCAAGTCAATTTGCAGAGATAGGGGAGACAAAAAGATACCTGGATAAAAGATGCATATAAGACAAATAGATGGAAAGATTTTTTTTTTTATTATTTTAGACTATTTCTTACACCATTATTTTTTGACATTATATATATATATATACACATATGTATATATATATATATATATATATATATATATATATATATATATAGTCTATAAATTAATGTGAAATTTGATGTTTAGACATATCCATATACTTGTGAATTTTGTTTAGGTTTAATCATCACAAGCAAGATAATGGACTTATCCTTCTACCTATCAGGCCCCCTTCCTGCCCATGCAGCCACTGACCCCATTTCTGTTACCAAAAATTAGTTTTCATTTTCTAGAGTTTTTGATATTTGAAATCACACAGTATGTATTTGCTTTTGCCCAACTTCTTAAACTCAGCATAATTATTTTGAGATTTTATTTATCTTGCATTTCTCAACAGTTAATTCTTTTCTATTGTTGAGTGATATTCCATTATAAGAATATACAACAATTTGTTTATCCATTCACATATCGATGAACATGTGGGTTGTTTATAGTTTTATAGTTTTTGCTTAGTAGAAATAAAGCTGCTATAAGCATTCACAAACAAGTCTTTGTATGGTCATATGGTTTTATTTCTCTTGAGTAAAATATCTAGAAGTAGAATTGTTAGATTATACAGTAAGCATATGTTGAGCTCTTTACAAATTCCCAATCTACTTTTGAAAACAATTGTACCATTTTACATTCCCCCAGCAGTCTATGAGAGTTTTAGTTATTTTATATTCTTGCCAACATTTGGAATTTTAATTATAGCTATTTTAATAGTGGTGTAGTGGTATCTCTTTGTGGTTTTGATTTGAATTTTCCTAATGACTAATAATGTTCAGCATATTTTTGTGTGCTTATTTGCTAATGGTATATATTATTTGATTAACTGTTCAATTTTTTTGAAATTTTTTTATTGGGTTATTTTGCCTTTATTATTGACATTTGAAAGTTCTTTTTATTCTGGGTATGTGTGTGTGTGTGTGTGTGTGTTTGTGTGTATATATATATATATATATATATATATATATATACATATATATATATACACACATACATACATACACACACACACGCACATACATACATATATATATACACATACACATGTACAACTAAGGAATTTTATTGCCTGATTTAAGGTCATGAACATTTGCTCTTATGCTTTTTCCATTTTCATTTAGGTCTTTGATCCATTTAGACTTGATTTCTGCATATGGTGCAAAGCATGGATTGAAAAAGAATTTTTACCCTCTGGTTATGTAATTGTTCCAGCATTATTTGTAGATTATATCTTTTCTCCAATGAAGTGCCTTAGCACTTAAAAAAAAAAAAACATCAGTTGTTCTTACAACTGTGGGTCAATTTATGGACTCTATTTTGTTCCATTGATCTATTGTGTCTTTATGCTAATACCACACTGTTTTATTTACTGTAACTTTACAAGGCTTCAAATCAGGTAGAGTTAAGCCTCCAACTTTATCTTTCTTTTTTTAAAAAAATTGGCTGTTTTGTTGTTTTGCACTTCTGTATGGATTTTAAATTCAGCTTGTCAATTTTCACTAAAAAAAATCATTCATATTGTGTTGAGATTGTATTAAATCTATAGATTAATTTTGAGAAAAATTTTATCTTGATGAGTCTCATGACTGATTACATCAATATATATTTCTATCAAGATTTCTGTTAATTTCTTTAAAGGATGTTTTTTAACTTTTAATGTACAAGTCTTAGATATCCTTTGGCAGATTTAGCCTTAATTATTTAAATTTCCAATGCCTTTTTTGAATAGCATTTTTTCATTTAAATTTTAAATTATGCATTATTAGTATATAGGAATTCAATTGATTTTTATATATAATATTTTATCTTGCAAAATCTTAGTACACTCAGGTCTAGAAGCTTTTTGTAGATTTAATCAGGTATGCTATAATGGCAATCATGTCATCTGCAAAATAAGTGTTACATCTTCCTTTCCAATATTTTTTGAGACTACAGCCTCAAGCACAAGCTTAAATAAAATCATCAAAAACGGATATCTTTGTACTGTTTCTGATTTTACATGGGAAGCAGTCTGACTTTTACTTTTAGATATGTTAAGTAGCTATAGGATTTTGATAGATGTTCTTTATCAGAGTGAGAAAGTTTTTGTCTTAATTTACTGAAAGCCTTTCCCCCCAGTAATTAGGAATAATTGTTAGACTTTGTCAAGTTTTTTCTCTGTCTGTTGAGATAATCATATATTTTTCTTATTTTAGTTTGCTAATATTGTGAATTACATTGATTCGATTTTTTAAATATTAAACCAAACTTTTTTCTAGGATAAAGCTTACATGGTCCTGATGTATTGTTTTTATGTATTGTTAAATTCAACATACTAAAAGTTTCTTTAGAATATTTACATATATATTCAAGAGGTATGCTGATCTGTATATATTTTTTAACTTTTTTTTGTAATTTTGCATCAGGATATGCTGGGCTAATGTAATGAATTAGAACTTATTCTCTTTAATGTTCTGAAAGAGTTTGTATTTAGTTGATATTATTTATTCCTTAAATATTTGGTGAAATTTACCAGTGAAATCATTTGAGCTTATTTGTTTCTTTGTGGGATGGTTTTATCTAAAAATTTACTTCTTTAAGATCTTATTTTTAAGATTTGTTAGGTGAGATCAGGCAATGTTCAGTATTGGGCCCCACTATTGAGGCAAGATACTCAAGTCAGTGCTTCACAAATCATAGATTTTCTAGTCTGGCTGGTAGAAATAGGCACTATTCCTAGCCCTATGTGAGTGCTGGGCACTCTTTCTTCTAATCCTTTAGATGGTTTTTTCCCCAAGACTTTGGTAGTTTCATCACACATGTGCAATGACTACTCTGCTGAATATACAAAGGGACCTTCTACAGATCTCTGAAGTTGTCTCTCTGTGTAGGTCTCACCTTCCTGGTATTCTGTTCTGGGAACCTTAACTGCCTTCATTTCCCTGTTCTCTCAGCTGCTCAATTCAGGGAGTCCTCTAGGCTCTGAATGATTAACCCACCTTGTACTATGCCTAGACACTCTCTCCAGAATGTTAGCTAGGGCAATTATAGGGCTCATCTCATTTGTTTTTAATCTCTCAAGGATCACTATCTTTTACTGCCTCATGTATAGAGTCTTGAAAGCCAATGTCCCATATATTTGGCTGTCTTGTTGCTGTTGTTGCTTCAGACAGAAGGGTAATTTAATATCTGTTACTCAATCTTGGCCAGAATCAAAAGTCGGCAACTTGCACTTGAATTTAGGAGAAATCATTCAATGTCATCTTGGAGAGGAAGCTGTATGGCTGTGCCAATTCCATAATGTCAGTGAGAATGTTGAGAAAGAAGGGTAAAGATAGAGCCCTAACAATCTATAGCAGTGAAAGTTATAATAAAGTAGGCCAAGGTCACAGGGGAGGTGCATATAACAGAACAGGAGGCCCTATAGTCTTATAGGCTTAATATGCTAGAGGGCTCATTGCCTTAGGAGAACCAAGCCAGAGAAATGATGTTTCTGGATGGTCCTCAAAATGCTGTAGAAATGTGACAACAAGCCATGTTATGCCCGAGATCCCAAGTTAAACATGCTACTTATTTGCTAAGTATAGAGGCATTTATGGAGGCCAAGAGGACCTTGTTTATTTTAAGTGTTCTGTTGTGCTCCATCAATGCTAGTGGAGGTTGAACAGCCAGATGATCCTGATTCATCCACTCAGAAATCCCCTCTCCAAGATTTAAATGAAAAAGTAACAACAGCTTTAATTTTAAGAGACATTCAGAAAGGTGCAAATTGAAAGTAATTGGAAATTACTTTGTACTGCATGTGCTCTAACAGCAATGGATTTCCTTTTTTTTTTTTTTTTTTTTTTTTTAAGGGTCATTTTTACTGAGTATGTTTTCACTGAAAGCTTTCTTAAAAATCTTTGTGGAAGGAAACAGGCCCAGAACACTAGTGTTTCCGTAGGTGCTTCTTCAGAGCAAAGAAGCACAATGGTTCAAAAAAGGTAACTGACATAGGCTACAGAAGCTACTGTTTCAGTTGGCATTGTTTTAGACAGATACTTGAGAAGTTACCAATTATTATATGCCTTCATCATGCCAGACCACGTGCTATGTGCTTGACATAGTTATCATTTATAGTGGTAACATAGTTATAACAAACACACGTGACAACATGATCTCAAATTTATGGAGAAATAAGTAAAGAAACATAGAGATCATACATCTTGTTAGATGTAGCGTGTCTGCTTTCATTTCTCAAGCTGTTTGCTTATGCTGCCTGGATAATCCTTAGATTTGAACAGGTCTGTATTAATTTATTCTTTAAGATAGTCCTGGAGAAAAGAAAGCTCTTGGGCTTTGGAATGAATCATATATAGTTTGTAAGACTGGTTCTGCCCCCCAAATATCATGCACTCATTCAACAAATATGCATTGTAGGTGATGGTAGGGGGAAAATAAATCAGACTGGATACTTATTCTGATAAAGCTTACCGCCAAGTGATAGTGGCAATGTCGATATTTAAACCCAACTTTTTCTAACATCTTGAATACTTTCCACATCATTCTGCATTCCCAATACAATTTAGCACCAGATTGATTAGGCTAATGAACTACTTTGACTTTAGAGGCACTGTTTTATAGCAGTTAAAGGAGTGGACTGTGAAATAAACAGAATTTAAGTCCCTTCTCCATTACTTACTATCTAGGAATTTGGAGGTAAATTACTTAACCTGTCTTTGCCTCAATTATCTTATTGATAAAATAGCGGAAATAAGAATTACCTACTATACAAGGTTTTTATAAGAGTTAAATTAGTAGAGCACTTCGATGAGTATTTTGTCTTTTGTCAGTACTTAAATAATAATCATCAACTTTTATCTCCTTGTTTGTACATAGAAATACTTCAATCTTTAGAGTTAATGAGGAATATTTTTTCTTTCCTTTTGAAAAAATTCTTTCACATTAAATCAATAATTTTAGAATTAGAAAGACAATAGCAAATATCTTTTTAACTACATAATGTTACTATTCTGAAAAGATATTCCTGCTCAGTTCGGATAAATGACCCTGGAAACACAGAATAACCCAGGTAATTAGCAGCAGAAAAGCTACTGGTGCCCAGAAGGCATCAAGATCTCTTTTTCCTTGATCCTATGGTACTACCCTTGCATCTCTCAAATTTCAGCTTAACATAGTAGCTTTGGGGGGAAATATTCACAGAATAAATTGCTGAATTCACTAGTTTCTGGCTGAAAGGTCTTGGACAAGTTATGTAGGCTTTCTGAGCCTCAACTTTCTCATGTATAACATGGAGATAACAATTCTTTCCTCATTAGGTTTTTGGTTTTTGTGATCGTAAAATGAGATAGTGTTTATAATAAACTTAGCACATTACCTGGCATCCTATGTACTTAATAAAGAGTAAATACGCAAAATGGGTAAGAGAACTGTCTTTGGAGTCAAAAATGCCTGGATTTGAGTACCATCTCCATGTACCAAAGAGAAGTATGATCCTGGGCAAGTTACTAAACTTCCCTAATCTTTCTTTCAGTCTCTTAATCTTACAATAAGGATTACACTGCCTCTCTCTTAAGGTTGTTGTGAGAATTAAAGAAAATAATGCTAATAAAGCACTGAACACAATGCCTTGTACAGTGTCCAATAAATAATAACAGGTGCAAGTATATTTATAATTGTAAGTACTCTCATTATTATTTTTAAATCATTTCACTTCCACTACATGCTTAAATAATGTTATCCAATGTTCTAGACATGCAAAATAACTCACTATACTTAGGGGTCTATTCTGGATCTCTAGCCAGCCATTTTCCCCCACAAATTACAATCACTAAGAGTAAACTGTTTGGCGTGTAAAATAACAACATACCTGCTGCCTGACTGCTGAAAGGAAAACTTTGTGGAGAATCCTTTGATATGGACTTATAAAATAAGATTTCAAAATCACTCTTCAAGCATGAAATAATTGAATCTATATTTTAATTTAGAAACATACAGATTTCAAGATCTTGACTAACCCTTACAGAGAGTGAAGGAAGGAAGTGAGGGATAACCTACTAAATATACTTATATTGGTATTTTATTTTCTATACTTTCATAGGTTCTAGTGATGAAGAGGATTACAGGGGTGATCATAATAAAATGACTGATAATATTGGTTTAGCTTCAACAAATTTGTAGAAAGTTTCAGGGCCAATAGAGTGGGAGGGTCACAGCTATGGTAAATCAGTCCTAAAAAGGGACATCTCAAGGCCATCAGAACTATTTCTTCTACCTCATTATTATTTAATGGTCTGAAATATCAACTCTTCTATTGTTGGTATCACACAATCACAATACCTAAAATGTTCACTTTTAATTTATAATTATTTCCAATGAGAAAATGATGCCCCAAAAAGGTTAAATGAAATAGTCTCACAGTTGGTTAAGGGAGAGGAAGAACCAGATTTCAACAATTTGACCACAATTTATATTATTACTATCTCAAAATCCTAACATAGAGTATATTCATTACTATTTTCTAATTTTTCAGAACAGAAATCTCTCTGCCCAGAGAGGTGAAATGACACCAATCCAGGGTCACATAGCTGTTTAATGACAGATCTAAAACTAGACTTGAGTTTTTCTGATTCTCATTTTTAACAAAAGAATACTTTCTACTATATGACTTGGAAATATCCAAATCTTCTTTTCAAAATCTGGCCATTGAAAGTTATAAAGCATCATCATCTGTCATTCATATAATCCAGTGGTTTTTAAGCTTGCTTGCCATGGCAACCATTAAAATATTAAACACCTCAAAGCAGGATTAGAAAGGCAACTGCAGCTATGCTATTGTTACTGGTGATGGATGAAGCAGCAGAGCCAGGAATCAGTACCACTGCTCCTCTTCCACTAAAGCGATATCAAACACATACTGCTAAACCAGAATTCAGTCTCCATGATTGTTTGCTCTATGGTATCTACTCCATGATGGTTCATGTTAAACATATAGCAGATAAAAACAGGAATAAAAATGGTAAGTTATCAAGACCACCCTTTCTTTCTTTCTTTCTTTCTTTCTTTCTTTCTTTCTTTCTTTCTTTCTTTCTTTCTTCTCTCTCTTCTTCCTTCCTTCCTTCCTTCCTTCCTTCCTTCCTTCCTTCCTTCCTTCCTTCCTTCCTTCCTTCCTTCCTTCTTTCCTTCCTTCCTTTCCTTTCTCCCTTTCTCTTTTTCTCCCTCCCTTTCTTCCATTCTTCCTTTCTTTCTTTTTATGTGGGCAATACAAAGTGGTGGAATTCACGTCAAGTTTCAAATGGTTTCAGCCAAGCAGATAAACTCCAGCCATTATACCCAAACCTCTAGGAGACCAGACACTGGACTTAATGAAAAATGTCATATAAATTACTTTCTGTTACCCTCCTCTTTTATCTTATTTTCCCTCTTCTGATGTATTCAGCAAAGAGTTTTGTGTGTGTGTGTTAAAGAAAGAGAGAGCTTTGTGAAGATGCTGAGTATATTGGCTACAGACAGAATCACGTGCTACTGAAAGATGGTTGGCTATTCATTGACCTTGAGGTAACAGAAATCAGCATGGGAGGTGGGAGTGTTGGCTAAATTGGTAAAAGGAAGTTGCAAGAAGGCCTAAGGGCCAATGCAATTTTTTTGAACCAAATAAAGAATTCATGGTTATGTGATATCTCAAAATAATTTCCCAGTTTGACACTATTTATCAGACAGCACACCTTTTAAAAGAGGTCATTTAGAACAAGTCAGTGGAGAGAACTATACTTTGTATAGCAGGGATTACAAACCCAAACTGTAATTAGTCCTAAGTGAACAAGTGTGCGTGTAGGGGGGCGCACAGGTGTCTAGGCCATTGCTTTGTTCTCCTGACCAGATGTTGTGCCAGGTGCAGGGTGATGAAGGAGCTCATGGACCTCACCTTCCCTACTTGTTTGATACACAGCTGAGGCTTGCCTCTTTGACTGCCCATCTGGCTCCTGGCACAAGGAAGTAAAATTATTATTATTTTTTCCAAATGAAAGGCTTTGAATCATAGCTACTAATTACTGGATGATTATTAAAAACACATATTGCCTACTGATGTTTGAGAAGACAACTCATGTGTACCATCTGCCCCTCCTCTCAGAAGTTCTAATCCTCAACTGATATACATTTTTCTCCCAAGAACAAAAGGTGATTTTTCTATACATTTGGGGAAATGCAAATAAGAAGGGCAGTTAAGAGATCCAGGACACGGTTTAAAGTAATAAGGACATTTTTCTCCCTGCACAGCATGTTACAGAATCTCTAATTGCTTATCTTAAACCAGTGCTTTACTCAGATTACTGCTTTTGGGGGGTCTTTCAAACACCTGCAGCCCCTCCCATGGTGCTGACTAAGGCCTGTGCACCAATGATGCCCAGAAAAATAAAAGAAAGAAAAGACCTAGCAGAAAGGATCTAATGAATTATAGATCTCAGCTGTCATGCTGGGTTTCTGGAACTCAGGTGAGGGACAGATGGAGGCTGCCTGAGCAGGCACAGCCTAGGGATAGAAAGAGCAGCCAGTGAGGGATGAGTCTTTGCATGTCAGGAGAAATGACTGGAAATTATGGCTGGCCAAGGAAGAGGAAACAGGCTTAGAGCTTTGAACTGTGTATTGGGTTGTTTTTTTTTTGGGGGGGGCGGTAGAAGGGTGACTCTAGATGTTTACAGAGCATTGCATACGTTTTTCAGTTTGAATCCCAAGTCCAGGGGACAAGATTGTCAGATCTATAATCGAGAAGTTTCATGAGCTCTCTAAATATTCTTAGCACAATGCTAGGCATGGTAGGGAAGTCTGACATCCAAGATAGGGTGTCTCTTTTCATGAGGCTTACAGACTCATTGGCACCAAAGACTACAATAAATGTATTAGTTCATGAATAAGGGAAGACATAAAATAAGTGCTAAATTCACAAATTTAACAAATATTTATTAAATACTTGTCAGCACATAAATCAATATTCTATCAACAAAATAGAACGTGAAGTAAGATCTCTGTTCTCTTGGAACATTCTAGCAGAGTGAGTAGGACAAACAATTTAAAATTTGAGAAAGTAAAACATACACAAGATTATTTGCAGATAAATCATATGGAGGAAATAAATCAAGAAACAGGAATGGGTAATCTTGGTGAGGGTGAACCTATTTATAAGAATGACAAGAGCAGGCTTTACAGAAGAAATGACATGAAAGAAGTGAGGGACTGAGCCATACAGACAACTTGGGAGGAGTCTGCAGACAAAGCAGCTCCAAGAAAGGTGGGAAGTCAGAAGCAAACCTGGCATGTTTTCTAGTCATTAGCCTCAATAACTGGAGTGGAGTGAGTGACAGAAACAGTGTGGGGTGGGACAACTGAGGCCAGAAAAGTAAAATGAGAATTAATATACATGTAAGGCCCTGAAGGCCATTACAAATATTTGGATTTCACTAGGAATGAGATGGGATTCTATTGGATGGCACTGAGCTATAGAGAGATACGATGTGACTGCCAATCTAATAAGATGCCTCTTATCGTTTTAGAACTTCAGTGTGCATAGGAAATACCTGGAGGGCTTGTTAAGACACCTATTGCTGAACCCCATCCCTAGATTCAATGAGTCTGTGGTAGGGGCTGAGGAGTTGTTTTGCTAACATATTCTCAGGTGACGCTGCTGCTGGTCTGCAAGAGCACTCTGAGAACTGCTCTAAGAGAAACAATAGGGAGAAATGAGAGATAAAGCATCAGAAACTCCTTCCTAGAGGAAGCAAATTGATTTTAGGTCGTAAAGAATGGATTGGATTTTGGACAGTAAAAGGCAGAACCATTCTAGGAAAGGAATTACGTGAGCAAATGCAGAGCGATAGTGTTTTTGTTGTTGTTTTCCATTCTGTCTCCTGTTAGAAAGCATGTAGGGCAGTTAATAAAATGCAGATCAAAAATGTCTATATGAAGATCTCTCCATCAACCTTACCTTTGGCAAATTCTAGTATCTCTGGTACCCTTTGCAAGGTTCTTTTTTTTTTGTATTATGTTTAAAGGAAAAGAGAAGTCTCTTATGTAAATATCAGCCTTGCATTGCAGGCTACTTGCTCTCAGTATCTCCCAGCACCTCTCACTCTTGGATTCTGTGGCTGCTATTCCCTTTTGGCATTACCTATCTTCCGCAGGACACAACTTTTTGCTCTATTGTCTAGATCACTCTAGCCCAGGGCTACTGTGAGTGACAGGCTTTCACTGAAGGCTTACAGGGCCTGGAAAGGGCTAGCACAGTACAGAACAGAAAGCAACTTAAATTGAATACCAGACATCACAGTCCTAATAATTCTTCAGCAATCCCTGACTCTAGGAATTTCTTATTGGCCATTCTTCCCAAGCCTTAGTCTCCTGCTTTATAACGAGGTACATTTCTCTCTCCCAAGAATTTAATGCCTCACTGCTCTTAAAGCTGATTCCCATGTCATGTGGTCAATTCTTAAATTCCTCTTACTCTATTACACAGAGCAGCTTGACTCTTTGTTGTGTCTTTACTCTTCTTCCAGCCTACACCCTTAGAGGATTTGTTTTTCATCACCTCAAAGAGCCAAGTGAGGGCTTTTCCTAAAGAAAAAGAGTTCTCTTAGGAAGGTATAAATTCTGGTGCATCTGATTTCTAAAACATCAATTTATATAAGAATACCCCCCACCTTCTAGTAAAATGTATAATATAGCAATATCAAATGTATCTTAAATAGCTCAAAAACAGTAAAGGGAACTAAAATGCGAGTAAGAAATTAAGGTAAAGATAAGAAATTAAATGCATAGTTTTACATGCTAAGTGTTGCTGGAAGACAGTTACAAATTTGGCTTTTCATATGCTTTCAAAAAACAGGCAGTAAACTGTAGGGACCTATTTGTGAAGTAGTGAGATCAGCTTACTGCAGCAGGAGGAGTAATTAATAATTAGGGAAGTAAGGGGCAAGATTATAAACATGCCAGGGAGAGAGGAGTTTAGTTTGAGTATGAAAGAAAACAGGCAACCATTTAAGGTTTTTGTTCAAAGAAAGACAGGTTTTAAATAACATCTAAGAAAAATCAGTCTGGCAAAAGTCTGTAAGATAAATCATAAAATAGAGAAAGCCTGGAACCAGGACAGCTATCCCAAAGCAAAGGGTCATGCAAGATCAGAATGAAGCTGATAGTGCTCTCTTGGACCCATTCTGCAGCCTAATTGCTGAAATACAGTCCTTGTATCAAGCCCAGTTTCCATATCACCACTGCCGTTATCTTTCTGACTGCCCAGTATGGAAGCGATCATTCTGTCCTCTGCTCTTCGAATGCACATAACATGTGCTGCTTATTACACCTGTATTGTAGGTATTTGTGGACATGTTTATTAGAAAATAAATGCCATGAGAGCAGAGCCATCTCTATTACCACTTTGCCTATGGTAGATTGGAGAGAGGTGTAGTAATGACAACAACAACAACAACAACAACAACAACAACAACAGCAGCAACAATAATAACACCAACAATAATAGCATCAAAAACATACTGAGCTGATTGGAGGAAGATGGCAGACTAGGTAAGAGCAGGGTTCACCTCTTCTCAGGTCCACATTGAAATTACAACCAAATTATAAAATAATCAATGTGGAGAATCATCTGAAGCCCAATTAATCATAACACGTTTGTTGATATTATAAAGAAGGAGCCACATTGAAGTCGGTAGGAGGAGCAGTCATAAATCTGGCCTATAATGCTAGACCTGCACCTTTGGGTGGTGGAGGGTTACCAGGAAGGAGAGCAAGGCACCTAGCCTCATTTGGGGGCTCCCCAGCTCAGGGAAGAGGAGTTCCCAAAAATTCTGACTGTAAAAATCAAGAGGGGTTCAGACCATCTGGGTGTGATTGAAGGAGGCTTCTAGCTGCCTCTTTAAAGGGCCCATGCACAGGCTTTCTTTCCTGCAGACTCTCACCTGGGGCACTGATAGTAGGTCAGAGGCTCACACAAATCATATAAGGAAAGACTGTACTACCTAGCGCCAGAAAGAGGCCTGGACAGGCAGCCATCATTGTGCCTTAGCTGAGACCCCCCAGAGGTAATTTATAGGCCACTCCCAAATGGCCAATAAGGAAGTGCTGGTCTGAGGAGATCAGCCTATGCAACCCAACCTGTGGATTGCTGGATTGCTGGATTGCTGGGTTGCTGGATTGCTGGATTGGATTGCTGGGGCTTCTGTTGCTGAGTGGCTGCCACGCCCTGTGATTTACACCTTTTTAAAGGACAAACATTCTCAGCAGGCAGCCAGAGCTGTGAGTGCCCATTTCAGAGACAGTTTCTGGCAGATCTCTGCTGCCAACATGAACTTGGGCAGACCTCGGGGATCTGTGAGCCAGTCCCAGATGGCAGCTGGTCTTGTGATCTATGACCTTTGTGGGAACATGTAAATGGTTACCAAAGTTGCAGCACAACTGAGGCTATATAGATCTGAAGGTCATTGTCTCCTTGAGACACCTCTCCACTCATCCAAGCCGCGAATTGCCCCAGGTGACCTGTTGCAGAATCACCACCACCATCCTCCCCCTCCCCCAGGTTTCGCATTTGCACAGGTAACAAACTTTGGCTAGCACAGTACAGACATTGCAGAAAAATCAGTTGCAGGTAGACCTCTCTGCTGCTTGCAAGAGCTGTAATATTATGTGGGGATCACAGAAATCTGTGGGACTGCCCCAGACGGCAATTGCTCTCATTATGATCTATGACTACAGTGAGAATGCGTGGGCACAGAAGTTGCAGCAAAACTGAGGTTATATTGGCCTGATGGCCCTTGACTCCCTGAGATCCCACCCCATCTAGCCCACAAAGTGCCTTGCTCTGCCACTAGCTTGGGTGGCAATTCTGCACAGTCAACAAACCTCAGCCAGCAAAGTGAGCAAAGTTCAGGGAATACAGTGATGAGAAGATCACTGCTGCCAACACTAGAAACAGTATCACTTGAACAGTTCTCAGAGGTTTTGTAGGCCCCTCACAGATAGAAGTAGGTTGCACAATGGTATGTAACTTTGGTGAGAGCCCACAGTCCGAGATGTGGCAGCAAATCTGGTGCTATATAGGCCTGATGGCCCCACACCTTACTGAGACGACACCCCACCTAACTCAAAAATTACCATGGCAAGCCTGCTCCTAGACAACCCAGTTTCATCCTGTGCTTTCCTTAAGTCACAAATTCAACAGCAAACAACAGCGCTTAGTTCACATGGCCAACACAAAGCCCATTCCTCTGGGAGAAGTTTTAGATGGCAGGTCATAAACTCATCCATGAGCTTTATTAATTCTTGAACAGAGCTTGAGTGTTTGCAGGCCCAAGGTGGGCAGCATCTGGCCTTGCTATGATTAAACTTGTACAGGGAACCACAGAGACAGTACTGGCATATTAACTGACACTACAGTGGCATGGAGAAATTTACTCAATATTGTTAGAGGCTCATCCAGTTTCAGAAACTTACAGGCAACTGACGGGCAGTGTCAGGTCTTGAGGAGCACTAGTCCCTCTGCTTAACTGCCATAGGTCAGGGATGGGGGATAACCAACCACTGTCAACAGTATTGTCTTTTCCACTTACCTATAGATCCAGCATAGGCAACAGTCATCCGTAGATAGCTTTGTAGCTCCCATCAGGTAACCCTATGTAGTCAAAGGCAGCGGCTGATCTTGGCCTACTGGGAAATCCCTCCAAAGGGGCCACAAAACCATGAACTTAGAGGCTGGCCTTAGACCACAACAGAGAAACTCCTGATTAGTCCCACAGCAATACACACAAGGGGTAGTCTCAACAAGTACACAAGTCTGCTAAGACAAATCCCATTCAGTGGAGTCAGGCCCCACATAGCAACTTACACCCTGTGGGTGCAGCCAATTCCCACAATTAATCAGCCTAAGTGTTAATCCCATCCACTGATGTACTAATACCAATAAAGGCTTAGCTACAATAGAAGAGCACACACAACCCACACAAAGATCACGTCCAGAGCACTCAGCACAGGGGATCAGGGAGAGTGCACCACTGGGCCACACAGGACACCTTCCACACAAGGCCATCTGGCCAAGGATATAAGATGTAAAAAATATTTCTAGCACAGAAACACAGAGAAAGAAACACAGAGATGCGAATAAAAAGAGAAAACAAAGAAATATGCCACAACTGAAACAACAGGAGAAAACTCCATAAAATAAGCTAAATGAACTGGAGGCAGAGACAGAGTTCAAAATAATGGTTATAAGGATGCTCCGTGAACTTAGGGGAAGAATGGATGAGCACAATAAGAACCTCACCAGAGAGACAGTAAGCATAAAAAAGGACATAGAAGCCATAAAAATGAACCAGACAGAAATGAAGAATACAATAACTGAAATGAAGATCATGCTAAAAGGATTCAACAGTAGACTGGACAAAGAACTGGAATCAAAGAGCTGGAAGACAAGGTAGCAGAAAACACCAAACCAAAAAAAAAACAAAAAGAAAAAAAGAATTTAAAAAAATTTGGCTAGTTTAAGAGACCTCAGGGACAACATGAAATGTAACAATATTCACATCATAAGAGTACCCAAAGGAGAAGAAAGAAAGCAAAAGATTAAGAACCAATTTGAAGAAATAATGACAGAAAATTTTCTTAACCTGGCAAAGGAATTAGACATACAAATTCAGGAAGCACAGAGTCCCAAACAAGAGGAATTTAAACAGACTCACACCCAGACATATAATTAAAATGCCAAGGTCAAAGACAAAGAGAGAATCTTAGAAGCATCAAGAGAAAGGGAGCTAGTTACTTACAAGGGTACCTCCATAAGAATGTCTGCTTATTTTTCAACAGAAACTTTGCAGGCCAGAAGGGACTGGCAAGAAATATTAAAAGTTATAAAAAACAAAAATCTACAACCACGAATTCTCTATGAAGCAAGGCTTTTGATTACAATGTAAGATGAGACAAAGAGCTTCCCAGACAGGAAAAAGCTTAAGGAATTCATCATTAATAAGCCAGTATTACAAGATTACAAGAAATGTTAAACGGCCTTCTGTAAAAAAATAAATTAAAAAAAAGGAGTAAAAAAGAAAAAAGAGAAAAACAAAAAACAAATACTACTAATAAAATGCCAGTAACTATGTACCTATCAATAATCATTTTAAATGTAAATGGATTAAATGCTCCAATCAAAAAATTGGGTAGCTGAATGGATTAGAAAGCAGGACCCATGCATATGTTGTGTACAAGAGATCCACTTCAGATCACATGACACTCATAGACCGAAAGTAAAGGGATGGAAAAAGATATTTTGAAATATGCAAATGGAAATAAAAATAAGCTGGGGCAGTAATACTTATATTAGACAAAATAGACTTTAAAACAAAGGACATTACATAATGATAAAGGGATTAATAAATCAAGAGAACATAACCCTAGAAAACATGTATGCACCCAATATATGAGCACCTCCATACATAAAGAAATTATTGATTAACACAAAAGGAGAGATCAACAGTAATACACTCAAAGTAGGAGACTTTAACACCTCATTGACACCAATGGACAGATCTTCCAGACTAAAAATCAACAAGGAAATAATGGGCCTAAAAGACATAC
The DNA here is from genome assembly GCA_030015415.1 of Cynopterus sphinx. NCBI lineage: Eukaryota > Metazoa > Chordata > Mammalia > Chiroptera > Pteropodidae > Cynopterus > Cynopterus sphinx. The sequence goes on along the minus strand of CM057390.1, from coordinate 32,014,475 downwards.
TAAATCAGATGGATTTAATGATATTTTTAGAGCATTTCATCTCAAAGCAGCAAAATATACATTCTTCTTAAGTACTCATGGAATATTTTCCAGGATAGACCACTTGTTAGGACACAAAACAAGCCTCAATAGATTTAAGAAGATTGAAATAATAACAACTGTCTTCTCTGATCACTATGGTATGAAATTACAAATTAACTATAAGAAAAAAACTAGAGGTTAAATAACATGCCATTAAACAATAAATAGGTTATCAATGAGATCAAGGAAGAAATCAAAAGATACCTAGAGAGAAATGAAAATGAAAACACAATGAGTCAAATTCTGAGACAAAGCAAAAGCAGTCCTGAGAGAGAAATTCGTAGCAATACAGACCTGCCTTAAGGTCAAGAAAAATCTCAAATAAACAATCCAACCTTACACTTAAAAACAATACAACAGATTAATGAAACCAGGAGCTGGTTCTTTGAAAGGACAAAACCTTAACCAGACTCATTAAGGAAAAAAGAGAGCAGACTCAAATAAATAAAATCAGAAATGAGAGGAGAAATAACTACAGACTCTATGGAAATACAAAAGATCATAAGGAAATACTATGAGCAATTATACATCAACAAATTGGACAATCTGGAAGAAATGGATACATTCCTAAAAACATACAATTTCTCAAGACTGAGTCAAGAAAAAACAGGAAATCTGAACTGACAAATTACGACCAATGCAATAGAATCAGTAATCAAAAACTTCCTAAAAAACAGAAGTCCTGAACCAGATGCCTTCATAAGTAAATTTTACCAAACATTCAAAGAAGAATTAACATCTATTTTTCTCAAACTATTCTAAAAAATTCAAGAATAGGAAAGGCTTTCTAACTCCTTTTATGAGATCACCATTACCTGATTACAAAACTAAACAAAGACATTACCAAAAAAAAATTATAGGCCAATATCTCTCATAGACATTGATGTAAAAATCCTCAATAAAATATTAGCAAACTGAATTCAGCAACAAATTAAAAACATCATACACCATGATCAAGTCAGATTTATTCCTGAGATGTAAGGTTGATATGACAGTAAATCTATATGATACATTACATTAACAAATACAAAGATATGATCATATCAATAGATGCAGAAAAAGCATTTGGCCAAATCTGTCATCCAATTATGATACAAACTTTCAGCAAAGTGGGACTAGAGAGAAAATACCTCAATATAATAAAGGTCATATATGACAAACCGACAGTGAACATCATACTCAATGGGGAAAGGCTAAAAATGTTTTCCTTAAGATCAGGAACAGGACAAGGATGCATACTTTCATCACTTCTCTTCAATATCTTATTAGAAATCTTAGCCACAGCAACAAAACAAGAAAGAGAAATAAAAGATATTCGAATTAGAGAGGAAGAAGTAACACTCCAGTTATTTGCAGATGACATGGTACTGTATATAGAGAACTCTATAGATTGCACCAAAAATCTTTTGGAACTGATCAATGAATTCAGTAGAGTAGCAGAATACAAAATTAATATTCAGAAATCAGTGGCATTTTATACACCAATGATAAACTTTCAGAAAGAGAAATTAAGAAAACAACTTCATTTACAATTCCATCAAAAAAATAAAATAACTGAGAATCAAATTAACCAAGGAGGTAAAAGACCTGTTCTCAGAAAATTATAAGTCATTGAAAAAAGAAATTGAAGAAGATGCAAATAAATGGAAGCATATACCATGCTCATGGGTAGGAAGAATAAACATCATTAAAATGGCCATACTACCCAAAGTAATCTACTAATTAAATGCAACTCTTTTCAAAATACCAATGACATTTTTCATAGAGCTAGAACAAATAATTCTAAAATTTTTATATGAAGCCATGAAAGACCCCGAATAGCCACGGCAATGTTGATAAAGAAGAACAAAGTTCAGGGTAACACACTACCCGATATCAAACTACTTGTACACTACAAGTCTACAGTAATCAGAACAGCATGGTACTGGCATAAAAACAGATACATTGATAAATGGAATAGAATAGAGAGCCCAGGCTTACTTAATATATGGCAAAGTAGGCAAAAATATACAATAAATGGTGCTGGAAAAATTGGACAGATACATGCAAAAAAATAAATAAATAAAACTAGACCACCTTCTTACACCATATACAAGAATTCAAAAACTTAAATTTAAGACTCAAAACCATAAAACTTCTAGAAGAAAATGTAGGCAGTAAGCTCTGTGTTATTGCTAATAGTAATTTCTTATCAAATATATTTCCTCAGGCAAAGGAAACAAAATAAAAACTAAACAAGTGGAACTACATCAAACTAAAAAGTTCTTGCACAGGAAAGGAAACCATCAACAAAGCAGAAAGACAATCGACTGAGTGAGAGAAGATATTCACTTATGATATATCCAATAAGAGGTTAGTATCCAAAATATACAAGGAACACATACAACTCAACAATAAAAAACACAGATAATCCAATTAAAAGAGGGACAGAAGGCCTGAACAGAGATTTCTCCAAAGAAGAAATAGAGATGGCCAATAGACATTTGAAAAGATGCTCAAGGTCACTAATCATCAAAAAAACTACAATGAACTATCACCTCACACCTATTAATAAATCAAAGAACAAGTGTTGGTGAGGATGTGGAAAAAAGCGAACCTTCATAACATTGTTGATGTGATTGCAAATTGGTAGAGCCATTATGGAAAGCACTATGAAATTTCTCAAAAACATACAAATGGAAATACCTTTTGATCCAGCAATTGTACTTCTGGGTATTTTTCTGAAGAAAACCAAAATAACAATGAGTCAAGGTCTATGCATCTCTATGTTCACTGCAGCCCTATTCACAATAGCCAAGATAATAAGGTAGCAACCTAAATGTCCATTAACAGATGATTGAATAAAGAAATTATCATTCATATAAACAATGAAATATTGCTCAGCCATTAAAAAAAATTAAATCCTACCATTGATAATGGAAGGCAGGGGGGGCTAGAGGTTGCTACGCTGAAAGAAATAAGTCAGATAGAGAAAGATTAATACCATATGATTTAATTTACATGTGGAATCTAAGGAACAAAAAGAACAACTAATCTAAAATAGACTCACGCATTTAAGGGCAACGTAGTGATGGCCAGAGGGTAGGGGGTTTGGAGAGCTGTGAGAATGAGTGAAGGGTTAAAAAAGTACAAATCAGTAGTGGATAGTTGATCATGAGGATTGGGAGCACAGTATAGGAAATGCCGTTAACATTAATGTAATGGCTAGGTGGAGCACCAGAGAGGAGAAAGAACAATTAAGGGGATCATTTTATAAATTGTATAAATGTCTAACCAATGTACTATAGCTTTAAAAATAAAATAAAATAAAATTTAAATTAAAAAATAAAATAAATAAAATCAAATAAAAACACATACTGAAATCTTCACCATTCAGCTAGGCTCCTTCTCTAGATAGACCTCTACCTAGTCTCTAGGTAGACTAGGACAGTAAGAGATAATGGAATAGGTAATGTACTATACGATTAGGTAATAGAGTATAATGATAAAACATTATTTTAGGAGTCAGATGATATGGTTTTGAAATCCTAAATGTCCTAGCATTTATAAGCAGTGAAACCTCTCTACCTGAAATTTTTTGTCAACGCTGAGAGGTTATTATGAACACTAAATGAGTTAATATGTGTAAAGCACATCAAAGAACACTTGGAATGGACTGAGTGGTCAGTAAGTGTTAGGTATTAGGGCCAGTACACACATTGGACATTCAATAAATACAGATGGAATGAACTCAGTCACCTGGTTGCACAAAGTGACAGAGTGTCGCTATTGAAAATGAGATGTTGGAAAATTAATTGTTTTGTTAAAACAAATTAGTTTTCTATGTATATTAGTTTGTAATCAAGATATAATCCACATAATATAAAGTGTATCTTTTTAAAGCATGCAGTTCAATAGGTTTTATTATATTTGCAAAGTTGTGTAGTCATCACTAACTCCAGAACATTTTATCATTTCAAAAGAATCTCTGTACTCATTGGCAATCACTTCCCATATCCCCTCTTCCCAGACCCTGACAACCAGGGTTTACTACTTTCTGTCTTTATGGATTTTGCCTATTCTGGACATTTTACATACATGTAGTCATCCAATAAGTGGCCTTTTTTGTATGGCTTCTTTCATATACCATAATGTTTTCAAGACTCATCCATGTGGTATCATGGATCAGAGCTTTATTCTCTCTCTCTCTCTCTCTCTCTCTCTCTCTCTCTCTCTCTATATATATATATATATATATATATATATATATATATATATATATATATATATATATATAGCTGAATAGTATTCCATTAAAAGGATACACCACATTTTATTTATCCATATGTCAGTTGATTAGAAATTTGAAATATTTCCACTTTTTGGCTACCATTAATAATGCTGTGATAAACATTCAGGTACAAGATTTTAGGGGCATCTATTTTCATTTCTCTTGGATATATACCTAGGAGTGGAATTGCTAGGTCATATGATGATTCCATGTTTAACACTTTGAAGAACTACCAAACTGTTTGCCAAAGTGGCTTCACCATTTTACCTTTTTCACCAGCAATGTATGAAGTTTCCAGTTTCTCTATATCCTTGCCAATACTTGTCAACACCTGCCATTTTGATTTTAGCCATCCTAGTGATTATGAAGTGGTACTCTATTTTGATTTTGATTTTGATTTCCCTAAAGACTATTGATGCTGAGTACCTTTCCATATGCTTATTGGCAATTTTTATATCTTCAGCTCATTTTTTTTAACATGATACATTTGACATGAAGATGCTGAATGTAAATAAAATTAACTGGCAGGGGCTGGGGGCGGGTAACATATGCCCTATAAAGACATGGGCATATGTGTGAACAAATGAGATAAGAGTTAGAGTTTTTGTAATAATCATCAAATGGTGGTTTCTGAAGCCATAAAGAGGCATGAGTTCTAGTATGGAGAGAACAGGGAATCCCTGAGTCTTGAGAAACAACCGCATTCAGCAAGAAAGTAAAAGGTAATGGGAAGAAGAAAGATCTGCAAAAACCAGGAATGGATCTAGGGTGGCTCTTTAAGAGCAAACTTCAAATTTCAAGGAATACTGTTAGGATCAGCAAACTACCTGATTTCAGTGGTTTCTCTCTGAAATAAACAGTCTCCAGGAAGATCATTGCCAGTTCCAGAAAGGTCAGTAAGATTTCATAAACTTTTGTTATATCAAAATTCTTATAGTTATGGTATTATTACTCAATGCTTGTTATATCATAGGGTACCTTTTTTATAATTTATAAAATACTTTAAATATTCAGAACATAGAATTTTTTCTTTTTAATTTCTCAATGTAGAAAAAAATCATAATTTCATGAACACACCTAACTGCTGGTTCTAAAAAATTGCATGGCCTACAACCCCATCTCCCACTGTGTGTTCTCCCTTTGTTCCTTTGCATTCAGTCTCTAGACCCTAATTTTGCTCTACTTAGAGAAATCAAAGGAAAATCATAAGCATTGTGGATCTTTCTCTACTTTATGCTTACCTAGTTTCTTTAGATCAAAGGTATGTAGATCAGCTCTCATTTTCATGTTTCTTAAAATAACTCAGTCAAGTTAGGTCAATGTTTAGTTTTAATGCTGGTCTTTCATTTGTTTCTGAGATCAGAGCATTTCCATGTATATGATGTTGTTTAATCAACTCCAAATTCCTGTAGAAAAGGCCCTTAACTGTTCCTTTTTATCCCTCTTATTTCAGTTCATTTTATGCAGCTTCAAACACAACTGACACTCATCCAGGTCCATTAATGGAAAATAAAGGCCATGGATGAGGGCACCAATCATCACCTTTCTAGACTTCCACATAGGCTTGTCAATCTTTTCAATTTTCTTCTTGATTTAGTGGAAGCAATCAGAACAGCATTGGCTCTGAATGTTGGCTGCAAAACTTCCCTGAAGAAATGTACCAAAAGGCAAGCAGCTAACTGGCTGGACCCTATGATTGAGTTCACTAAAATGCATTTACAGAGGCAAGGTCCTGTTCAACAGTCTCAGAGATGGCTAATTCCTCTTCGAAAAATGCTTCTTGGGCTGAGTATGCTGGCATTTGGTATCTGTTCTGTGCTTTGGTGCTCCCTCTGCAGACCTCTCTCCAGTGCCTCTATCTAAACATATGCTTGTCTATCTGATGTCCTACTGTGCATGGTATAGTATGCAGTTTTAAATTCAACTATTACTGCCATGTCTCAATTTGAGGATCTTCGGCATATTTTACATAAACGTGTGGGCCACTATTTATTTGTCTGTAAGTAAAATAATTAAAGAACCTTTTTTAGAGGGCTGTCAAGAAAATTAATGAGATAAGGTATAGCAAGTTCTTAGAATAATAGAAAGTGCAAAATTCGTCTTGCATTTTGTTATTTACAATTTGTTATTTATTCACCCAATTGTCCACACTAGAAACTTCTTGAGTCTTTGTAAATATTCACTTCTCTCCTCATTTCTACTCTCTGTGTCTAATTGGCCCCCTTTTCTGTTCATTACACTATAAAAAATTTCTAGATTGCATCACCTTCTTTCTGTTCTCACTGTTACTAGTTCATTCAGGCCCTCACCATGTCTTAGTGGTTCTTCCTCCTGTCCTCTACCGCCCTAGCCCTCTTGGCTTTCCCAAGGTCAACAGAGTTGGCCATGTCAAGGAACAACTAACCTTCTGAATGTAAGATTTCAGTAGGGTAATTTTAAGGCAATTTATCAATTGTAATTTTGATAAAATGCACCCTACCCCACTAGTTTTGATTTTCATAGGTCTTTTTGCTTCCACGCAGTCTCATTATCTCAAGTCATGTGCTACATCATTCCATTATATTTACATTGTTAGTTTTATGTTTTCTAATCACTGAAGTAGTTCTTAGTGATGCCTATTTGTATGAATTTTTTTTTTACTAGGATACATGGTTAGGGTCTATAAATAATAATATTTTTTCCATGTGCATATATAAATTTATTTTACTTTGAAAATATTACTTTATTTGTACTCATGTATGAAAATGGCTCTACTATTACATATACATGTATGCTAATATTTGAAACATAATACACAAACTTTAAAACACTGGTTACATAAAAAGCACAGTGGGTGAAAAAAATTCACTATATTTTTATTTTTATTAAAGAGAAGCACCCTGTGAGAAGAATTAAATGAATTGGTAATTATTATCTATACTGCAAAATAATATATACATAAGAGAGCTAAAGTTACATGCACTTTACCCATTTGTTTCCATTGTGTTTCAGTTTCTTTTATGATTAGTTCTGTTGATGTAATGTAATGTTTTACATTGACATTATTGCAGTCATAATTATTTATTAATTTACAACATTAGCATGATGGATATAATTATTAATCAAATAATAAAGCCTCGCTTTAATGAAAAAAATTATTTTCATGTCAACAGATATTACTCTACTATGTAGAAATTTCGCTATGTTCCCCTACCTCCCTGAGTTCAGGCAAAATCCCTGTAGCATGACGTTCAAGGTGTATTATAATCTACTAGTCCAATCTTCTCTTTCATTGCTCTGCTGACAATCACCTTGTCCTCTAGTATTTTTTCTTGGCTATTCTCCCCATTTACCATCATCATACATTATATGCCATTAATATAACTCTAGAAAGTCATTTTAATAACTGCACAGTAATTTATCATATGGAAATGCTATAATTTATTTAGCAACCTCATATTGTTGATTATTAAAGTTATTTTCAATTATCTGGCATTATGAATAGTGTTATAAAGATTGATGTTTTAATTTTTTATCCACACAATAGATAGGTTTTTGGATAATTTATCGACAAACCAAAAAGTCGCTATTTTTAAAATAGTAACTGGTGGCAGACTCCTGCTGGGCATAGAGACATGTGACAACAAGATGATCATCCAATGGGGTAGTATCGGGAGGGAGACAAGGAAAATGAGGACAAACCTATTATCCAGTGACTCCTCATCTGTAATTCTGCCATCTTATCCTCCAGCTCAGAAGCTGACTTTCTGGGTAAATTGAGACTTGTCCTTTTAATGGTCACTCTTGTCATGGATTGGCTGAGTGGCCATTTTCATTGTAATGCAGTTGGAATATTTGATAAGGTCCACTTAAGGGTCCAGTACTTCCCCTTGCTCCTTTCTGACTTTGATTTGCATTTTTCCATTTTAATGAGTCTTTCCTTCCTGCCTCCCTTCCTGCATCCCTGCCTACCTACCTTCTTTCCTTTCAGCAACCATATATTGTGGCCCAAATATGTTTCCTAATGTGCTAGGCAGAGGAACCCAGAAGTGAGTGAGATATTCCCCCTAAGGGAGTGAGTCTCATATTTGCAGGATATAGAGTCAAAAATTTTTATTCATGTTCCTAATTGTACTATTTATTTCAATGACTGTCTACTATTCCCTGTACTTGTATTTTTTGCTGTTTTATCTTACTTTAGGGCAGGGACATTATTAATATTCAGCCTCCTCCCCTTTGCTTTACCCCAAGATGTACACAAGTTAATATTTCTCTAAAATATTCTGAACTTCTAGATGAAAACTACTCTTATTATTGTCCATATTAGTATCATTATTAATAATCTAAATAATGTCAGTGTGACCAGCAGCACTATTCACAATCATTGTTATTGCACATCTTCTGATAATTCTCCACCATTACCCAGAAGCTATTCAGAAAATTAACATCCAATAATAAGAATGAAGAATAATTAACATAACACCAAGAACAGTTGAAATGAGATGACAAATATTGGAAAAGGGAAGAAAACATAACCAAAAGACTAACTTCACTGTGACAGTTGCTAATAAGATCACCTAGAAATACGTGACAAAATCCTTCCTGAGAACTTGAAAATTCTCTCTTTCTTATTCAATGGCCTTTTTACCGAGATCTCAGGAGGTGCTAGATTATATAACACTTATTTATCTGATCCTGACAAAAATGTGTATCAAGGGGGCAAGAAAAATGAAGAAAAGAATGCTCTTTATGAGAATGACACTGAGGACTGCTTCCCTTCTGGCTGGATGCTGGCCAAGCTCCCAGGTGCTCTTTGAGGCTGCCTAGATCCTATAGAAGGCTTTGTGAAACTTAAGGGTGAAGGCACAGTTTACTTTCCACATGATCTGTGCACCTCAGTTTCTTCATCTGAAAAATGGGTATATTGGTCAGATATATAACTTGTCAGAAAAGCTACGTAAAATGGCTGTTTCTATGCAGAACATATGCAATAGTCATCTGGCAGTCATTTTGATGAAGCAGAGAAATATTAAAAGTCAGAAGGGATGGAATTTTACTGTCTGAAACAAAATCAGATAAAAATAATGAAACAGCTAGAATAAGCAAGTTTTATTTCATGTACTTCTTGTCAAGGTATTTGACTTTGCACAAAGAATATATCACTGTTAACTTTACTAGATACTAAATCATTGCCTGTGTTTACATGATGCTTGGCAGTTTCTTTGGGTGTTCTCATGCTCTATAACTGAGTTGCTCCTTCTGTTAATCATATAACAGAAGTCAGTTTTGCTGTGCTGCACATGTCAGTAGTAGAAAGAGCTCCAGAGTAGAAATCAGAGCCCTTGGCCATTCCTTAGGTTTTCATTCATGAGGTAAATATTCTTGAGTATTCTTGAGCCACTTCTATAAATTTATCTTCTATAAATCACCCCTTTCCATGTCTTCATTTTCTTATATAAAATGAATTAAAAAGGGCATTAGGTAAGCTGTCCCTGCCAACTCTGATGTTATTTCAATTATTTCAGAGATAAGAAACTAAGATCTAGAAAAGTGACTTGTCCATGGTGGTGTGCTGCAATGGATTCTGGGTGTCTGGAACCATGTATAGCCAGTTCTGGAATCCAGTGTGATTTTTATGTCATCAAAGGTACTTTGTATCTAAAATGCCATAAAATAGTTACACCTCTTCTTTATAGACTCACATTTATCTTTACTTGTATTGTACTTGTCTAACAGCCTTATTCTATTGGTCACAAGTTCAAAAGTACTGAGCAGATACAGGCTACTAGGTGACTGTAAATGGCATTGTCTGTGTGTGACACAAAGTATCTTCTCTACTTACAAAGTATCATGACACCAGTTGGAAGGGGCAGAGTAGTCCCACCCACCACTTCACTCCTCTCTCCCCCTCATATCAATCAGCCCAGTGTCTGCTGCCTCCTCAAATGGATTTCACTTTCTGTTCCATCTCATTTGACATTTTATCAGCTGGAAATGGCTCTGAGATGGTGTTTTTTCAGCTTCTGAGATACAGTCCATATCTGCCACAAACCTCTCTCTCCTTGGCAAGGGAGCCAAGGACACAGTAAAGGAGAGAAAGAGGTAAATGATTAGCATAACTCAATTTTGTTAAAGTAGTGCAAAAATTCCCTGACTTCTCTTAGTGTGGCATGAGGGGAGAGGAGGAAAGTGGGAGAAGAATAAATAAGGAGAGGAGTGTCACACCTGCTTTCATCCTGGAAGGAGGTTTGTCCATCTTAGTTGAAAATTCAGTGTTGATCCATCACATTCTCATTAATTATTGCGACGTGTTTACTTTTAAAAGAAGCCATTTATTGAGGGTCTCTATGCAGGGTGCAATGTCATTACAAGATTTTTTCACATAGTGACTATCCTCAAGGAGCTTAACAATCCTGTCTGCTCCTTTACATGCATGACAGTGCTCTGCATTTATTTAGAAAACTGCTACTTCCAGATGTCAAGCTGTCAGACTAATGGTTTCAATAAGAGGAAGGGAAGGGACACTCACTGGGTTCTAATGTATCTGGCATTGTGTAAGGTATAGAACTACTCATTAAAAAGGGAAAAGTTGGCCATGTGAGAATTGCCCCAACTTCTTGGGGCAATGAAAGCTAAGAAAAGGAGCAAAATGATTGGGGAGATTCTAAGTGAATTGGAAGGGGAGGGCTATAGCTGTGGGGGGTGTGAGGGTTGGTGGAGGATGATGGATCTCACCTCTCTGTCTTAAAAGACCAACCCCAGTCTCAACCACAAACATCAAAGATCAAGGAGAACTTTTGTTCTGAGCTTCAGTTAGCATATTTGTTTTGCTCCACTTCTCAGCAAAAGAGAAACAATTCATGCTATTTGTTTTGCTGCACCTCTATTTTTATCTGGTACAAACTGTGTTGATTTTTCAGCATTTTCTTATTTGTTACTTTATTTGCCTTTGAGAGCTCAGGAAAAAAAGCATCAGACATTTTACTTCTCTCTTCCTGATCCTGGGAGAAGATGAATAGATCTGGGTTTTATGATGTCTGTGCTCACTGCTCCCATTCCCTTTTTCTTCTTCTTTATATGTCTCCTCTGTCTCTCCTACCTTGCTTCCACAAATATCTTACTTCCACTTGGAAACTGATTCTTGATTTCTGTTCTCGAGTGAGGGGGTGAGGTGGGGGTGTGTGGGTGGGGAGAATTTCCATTCTCCTCAAACTCAATCAGAAATATAAATGCCCAGAACAAGGCTGATACCTCATACTCCAGGTTGCCATCTTCTGCATTTTCTCTCTCTTGTCCAAGTTGGTTTCAGAAGTTAAATGGTGTCTTTTTTGATATGAAAATTAATTTCTAGACAAAAAAAAAAACATGGCTGCACAGGGCCCAAATTTGTGTTGTCTCACAGCACAGCTGTAATTACACTGTAGATCAAACTGACTCCTTTATTTTCAATGGCTTTTTTCCCTCTCTGATGTCCCTGAGGCTGCCAGGATAGCCAGCAGCAGCAGTTTTCATTAGCAGCAGAGCAAGAGGATGGCGATGGATGGGCTGGGTTAACCATCACTTGTAGGTCTCTCTCCTCAAATCCTTTTCTGGATGGACAGATACAACCCAGGTAAACACAAATGGACCAGGGATTCAGAACTTTTGCCACACTGTGGAAGTGAATGGTGTTTGTGCTGGGAATACTTTTGATCCTGTTGCAAACACTATCACTATTCGGTTTTCAGATGTTAGCAGATCAAAAGGGTTTGACACATTTAACATGGTCTCTACACATTTCTCATTACCATCCTACCTACCAGAAGTCTGTGTTCCCCTGCTAAAAGTGGTCATTGTTAATATATAAGAACTTGTGAAATAGGGCAGTACCAATGAGAAATTTTCCAAAGTAATAAAAGTGAAGTGGCTTTTATGTTATATTCAATATTGTAAGTTCTAGAGCATTTTCAGGAAATAAACAAACATACCTTCACTTTATATCCCAATGACCAAAGCCTATCATAATTGTTCATTCGTAGCTACACCATTGTTAGTTTAGTATAACTATAGACCAAGGTCTATGGCCTTCAGGTGGACATCTGACCCTTTGCCAAAAAATTATGTATTACTCCTGAAAAAAAGCTTATTTGATTCTGGCAATTACAAGGTGAATGCATACTATTTGCTCATAAATGTGACTAGCATTCCTTCAGTTTTCTCATATGTTGAGAAAATTGTCCAGTGATTTGTGTGTGGAGAGAGGAGTGTTCACACATACTTTATATAGAAGAGTCACCCCGGGAAGTGTAGACAATTCTCATTAAATGAGTGAAAGCTCAAGAATGAGATTCTGTGCTCTCTCAGATTGAACTGGGTGCCGAGTGATATGGACTTCCATCCCTGCAGCTTTGCCACTATCCAGGAATGACCATTCATCTAGTTGTTTCACCTGCCGAGTTAAAAATCTATCTCCCTGTCATGCTCACAGCAACATTTTAAAGATGATTGAGCTTCAGTGCCTCTGAGAAGGGAAAGTTCTTGCTCACACCCCCATCCTCACATTTTTTTGAAGGAAACAATATTAATAGTGTTCTGATGCTTTTGAGAAATTAAAAGAACTCACTTTGTTGGAGTAGGAAAAAAACAACAACAAAAAAGAAAAAGGTTTTGCAAACAATCATTTTGAAGTTCAAATCTGAAACTTATTACTATCATGGATAAGCTACTCAACCTTTTGGAACTTCGTTTTCCCAATCCAAAAAATGGGGATAATAATGCCTCCCATGAAAGGCTGAAGGAGTAATTAACTATATTAGATTAATGCTCTTTTAACATTGAGAGAATAATTTTTCATTTCTAAGCTGATTTATTTAACCTGTGACCAATCTCTCATCACTACACATAGGTCACAGTTTGCTTTTCTACTATCCTGTCCTTCCTGATGCCTACAGAGGGTTTTGAAAATCAGGGGAGCTCAGTGCCATGTGCTGACCTGTCAAACTGCAGAACAACCTATCTGCTTCCCAAGCCAGAAATGAGAAGACAAGGCTGTCCCAGGAGGACTCTGCACCTGGTTAGAGTAGCAGTATTTGCCGGCAGGAAAGGAAGAATGTTACAGTGTTATACTAAGTCCCAGATGGAGAACTACACTTGTCAAAAGCTGTCTGAGGTTCTGATTTCTCTTCACTCTTTAGATGTATACAGATAAACGACAACTGGCTGAAGGTGAAAACTCTGCAAGATCTATGAGCTAGGAGTTTCAGATGAAGGGGAAACACCAATAACAAGGAAGGAACTAAATTCACAGCCTCCTAGACCCAGAAATGTTATTATCTGACATTTTGGTTTAATGGAAAAAAATGTTTTGTGAGTTGAATATGGGTTTGAAGGTTCACTTTGACACTTTACTCAGCAGAGTGCTGAGTAAGTTATTTTTTTCACTCATTCCCAGTTTTTCTTTTACTTACAATACCAGAATAATGTCCCTCACAGCACTATGGAGTATGACCATTCAAATGTCAGCCCCACTGATTTCTGCCTCTGGGTCTCAAGGAAAGCTGCTTACACGTATATGCCTCAGTTTTCACATCTGTGAATTGAGGAGGAAAAAATATTCCCCATGTCAGAGTGACATGAGGATTAAATGATGTGAGGCACATAGGAGCCTAAGGCACACAATACCTAACATAATGAATACTCAACAAGTGTCTTCCTTTTCACTAAGTGGCTGTTGTTAACATCATTATTATTTTATTGATGTTCACTTATTATTTACGAAATAGTTATGACTTATTAATTGGACTAGAACAGGACACTAGTTAAGCTGCTTGCATGTTTTTAAATGGCTTAGATTAAAATCCCTAGAAAATTTTCATTTTCTGAAAAATGTTTTTTGACTCTGGATTTTCCTTCCATGTAATCCATTATTTATATCTTCTCTTCCTCTCTGCCCATTCTCCAACCCCATGCAGTAAAACAGAGCTTAGAACAGTCAATTTTGTGTCAGTGGGCTGTGAAATCAGCTAAAAAAAATTGTTGACTGACCCTGACTGTGGCTGCTGGAACTGGGGGCAGGCTAGGTTTGGGTGGAAAGTAATTTTCATAATGGAAGTTTATCATCTTTGATCATTTCTGTGACCTTTAAGACACAGGCTGTTTGCAAGAAACTTGGTGAGCACTGCCAGAGGACCCACATCCAGGGGAGATGGCCTTGTCCAGGGAGGGCTGGGCCTCAGTTGAAAAGAGACAGGTGACTGATGGTGGGATTGCTCTCACCTGTGGTACACCTACCTATGGCTGTGAATTCTATATCATTGCAAGTATGAATGTCTGAGCTCTAAGGAATTATTGAGTTCCATAGTGATGCTGATCTCCAATTTCAAATATATTACAGTCACAGAAAAAATGCTCCATTTTTAGATTGTCTTTGACATCTGGGATTTTGCTCCTAAATACCAGCTTTCCTTCTTTATTCACTGAGGTGATCAGAGACTTTCTAGTGGAAACATAATTCTGAAGTAAAAAACTATTTAAGCTAATTTAATATTACAGTTTTGTGAATTTGTTTGCAAGTAGAATTACAAATAAAAAGATAGTGGAAAGGTAAGACTAAGGAATAAACTCAAGGAGAAACAGGAGCACATGAATAAATGAATGAATAAATGATGGCCCATATTTTATGTAATTTGCGAATTAAATGTAGTAAAATAAAAAAATAAGAACTTTATCATCATAGAATACTACAAATTTAATAAAGAAACTAAAAATATGTAAATTCTGGGAAATGTTTGTTGTGATCTTTAGAAAATATTTCTAAATAATAGCATGTTACCTCCATCTGTAAGTGACTACTTTGTTGCTTATTTTAGATTTATTCATTTTATGATTCTTTGGTTCAACTATTTATATTGAGAAAAACATTATGTAAATAATTTTATTTTCTTTTTAAAAGAAAGCACAAATACAAGTAAAGAGCATATGAGTATCTTTTGATATCTCTAATCTAATTTAGGGTGTAGGTTTTCTCTTAAGCTGGAGAAATACCCTATGTGAATTACATAAAAATTGTGATTTTAGCCCAGCTGCTTCTAATATTATATGAAATGGCATTTATGTAAATATAAAAATGTTGTGAGTTCTGGGTGAAATGTATGAGAGGGAAGAGCATAAATTATTTTCATTTAATTTCTTTCCATTTAAAGCAGGGGAAGTCCTGGTGACCAAGCTGGTCAGCTAAAAAACAATGTAAGTAGAATTGATTGCTCTGGGAAAAATAGAAAAAAGGAGCCATGTATTCAAGTAGAATAGAACTTAGGTGAAGGGTAAGAACATAGAAATGAAATAATACTTTGTTTTTCAAGGCAACAATTCAAGTGCACAAATTAAATCCGTATGAACTGAATACCTAACTGCTGACTGTGTACTGAGGAAATGTGTGAAGAGTCATCTGAAGGTTGATACTAGCGGCTGATAGACTCAACTTCACTTTTTTTTTTAGTGTTTATGCATTTATATGACCCCTCTGTGGGCTTTGGCTTTGTCTGATTGTTCAGGTCAATTATTGCATGAAGGAAGTTCAGAAAAACCATCTTCGTCTTTCATTCCTCCTCTCATAAATTTGTTATGCTATTGTTTCAACAACAGCTGAGACTTGGCGGTAACCTCCCTGGGCATGTGTTTTAGACTTAAGTTGCTTCTTTATTATTAACACTTTCCAATTGTGTGTTTCACTGGTTACTGTTAACAGTGTCTTTTTTTTTATTGGTTAAAAATAATAACTCTTGGCTAGGATATATTCATTTCTGATGATTTAAGAAATAATTTTGATAGAGATAAAATGGAAGAGAAAATAAAATGTAAATTTTATAAAATTTCTCTTACGAATAAATACATTGTTTTTCAGACATGAGGGATGTCAAGTTTCTGCAAAAGTTATAAAACAAAATAAAACCAAACAAAATGTAATGCTAAAATCTTCATAGTACCCTTTTTCAGAGGATTTTTTTTTCCTTTGGCTATGTAGATTTTAAATTAATTTAGGATCATGATTCAATTACATTTAATTGCTATATATAGCATTTCTATTAAGTGCTTGGCCAGAATTAAGGTGTATCAGTCAGAATGATGACTTAACCCATTTTCCATATATATTAGCCATCCACTGTGCCTTCGAGCATCATTCTTCCATATTTCAAGAACAGGCAAAAAACAATAAGATTTGGAAGTCAAGTAAAATAGTGGAAGCAGCTGCTCTTTTTTTCTGAAAATATGTACACCCTTCATCATGATACAGATAAACTATAGTTTTATATTGAATTTTTAATCCAGTACTTTGGGGCAGACCTACAATACCCAGGACAATTCCCTAATACTTAGAGTGCTCTATCATCTGGTCTATTCATTCCCCCACTGAGCCCAAGTAAAACCTTTGTGGTCATTTCCATTTCTCTGATACATATTCTGGCTCTAATAATCTACCAGCACCTGATGGGTTCTTAGAATGAAACCTAAATGTCTTTTTACACTAGAAGCTCTGGATATTCCAAAATTAGCCCATATCTGAGAAGCAGGTTCTATTCTGCTTTTTAAGATACTGCCTTTCTCTGTAACTTGAAGCAAGTCTCTTAACCTTTATTGATGTTCCCATTCGTGAATCAGAAGTAATTAATCATTCCTAACTTTAAGGAGCCATTAAATTAATTTGTTAATGTTTGTAAAATACTTTAGTATGTAAAGTGCTAAGTATTATTGAATTCCATACAAATAAATTTATAATCTAGAATTTAAAGGGACTGAATAATTGACTTTATTCTTGTGAATTTATAATATTTTAGCAAATCTACAAATTAGTGCTTTTCCCATCTAACATTTGTACAAAGATTATTATTATTTTTAATGCAGAATGTGCAAATTAACTCCTTTCTGCTCAAGTTAATAAAAACATAAAAAAAATGACTGTCATTAAAAGCAAACTGAATGTCCTGAGAGAAAGTAGATCCCAATTTTAAACTTTGCTGGCAATTTCCTCTGTAAGTATTCTGTAGAAAATGTGTTGGAGAAGGGAAAAGGAACAAAAAAGTTTATTAAAGCATCAGATAAGGATTAAACAATTAATGATAAAAATAATTTTGGTAGATAAGCATAACATAGTTGCCCTCAAGCTCAACTTCTTCTGGACATAAGAGTAGAATATGGAACTGGTTAAATTTTCTTTAGCCCCAGAGACACTCAGATTCTGGTTATTGTAATTTTTCCTGACATAATTGTACTACTGGTGCATCAACTCCTACATTTGTGTGATGCCTGGATTGCTAGAAACTCACTAAATATTAGACCTCCTGGGCTACTGGTTGCACAAGTGCTTATCTCCTGGGTGAATGCAAACACTTTGCCTACTGACACAGTCCCCAAATGATAATTCAGCTGAAATAGTTTTCTGTATTTACAAAGGGGTAATATTCTTTAAACAAACACTGGCACAAAATGCAGGGACTTTCACTTGAGTTGTGCTGACTTACTCTTAACTGATGATGCTACTAGAAGCCACTTTGTGCAGTTATAGCCTCGGATGACCATGGTCATTGCTCTTGTTACTGGGGCTGTATTTCCTGGAGCTGTCCCTATAGAATTTGAAGGATTCCTAAAGAGAATAGAGTGTCTTTTCTGGGGATTAGGAGTTGTATGTGTAGGAGGACAGGCTGGGGGGCACTGGGCCAGGTCAGGTTAAGGGCTCTGCCTCTCAGTCTTCTCATTTTTCAAATATGGAGAGTTATAGAAGCTACTACCTGACTTACAGGTTGAGGCCAAAGTAGCATAATAACTATGAAGGTGTTGGAAATGTAAAAGCCTTATGCAAATACAATTGATGCTACCAGAACCACTAATTTTGCTGTGATCAAAGTTTAATATGTCTTAGGCTCCATCACTCTATCCTCATCCACTATGGTTCACTCTCAGAGAGATTCAAGTCCTTACAGAGAATAAGTGAAGTTATAGCACTTAAATAAATTACTCTTAGTGGGCAAAATAAATCTTGTATTGTTTTGTTTTGTTTTTTATTTCACCAAAGGAAGCTTTGCAAAGGAATATGCTCATTTTCTAATCTGTGCCTCCCTTTTCTGCTGTGTTCCATAACACCTGAGTAGCAGAAAGACAGAGCATTGTTGAGGGGGTGCTGTGAGGGATCCAACCCACTTGGCCTATATTGTTATCCATCAGGGAAAATTTTAGTTGCCCTCTCCTGAGGAGTCTTTATACTCTCCTGTTCCTGTGGATAATTAGAAGAACAAGGTAAGTGGATATAGTGAACAATAACAACAAAAATCACCCCTCAGAAGATGACTTTCAGGGTTGGCAAGATTTAATTTAATTTATTTCTCTGTGGCAACCATGAGGGACATCTTTCACAGAGCTGGTTGGACATTTCCTGTATGATGCTGGTGGGATATGGACATGTGTTGCTCTTTTTCAAACCTGGAAAAGTGAAAAATTGCCCACTGGGGAGCTCTTTATTGACTTGTGTGTAGGGCTACAATGGAGCCAAATGGGTGTGGTGAAAGTTTTACAGACAAGACAAAACTGCAGAGAGTAGACAGATGCTCATGAAAGCATTTCTTCATCATGTACCTGGGAACTAAGTTTGCCTTTCTTGATCCTTTAGGTATGATTTTCCAGACCAAGATAAGCATTAAGCATGTTGTCTGCTTCCTCCAGCACAATTTGTAATTTCAGGTTGTGCTCAGATGGATAGAATGATGAGTATGCAGAGACATTAATAAGCTGATGCATTTAAATAACCTTTATCTTCCATGGAGCTCAGAGTCATATAAATGATGAATCATTGCTTTTTCTTCCCGCTTCAGATACTTCATGTTCATATAAAACTTAGAATTTCAGTATCATCTTTCATGAGTTTTATATATCATCAGAAAAAAATGACAATATCAACAAATTATTGTAACAAAGACTCGATGATATGTACAGAAAAGGATCAGAGAAGTTTTAAGTCCTGATTCAGTCACGTACTGACTTACTTTAGTAGTTTTAGCCAAGTCGCTTAATCTTAGAAACTCAATTTTGTTACCTGTAAAGTGGGGTAAAAAGATAGAACCTGTCAGTTTCTGGTGAGGAAAAAATGAAATGCCTATTTCATTGTAAAACATTATACAGAGTATGAGATGATTGTTATAAACATTTCTTGGAAGCCACTGCATCTTTTAGGAGCAGTTTACTTTTTATATAAATATGCCACAGGGAAACTAAGGCACAGATGGAAAATGTACTTTTTCCTACTGCCATCTATAAACTAACAACTCCAAAAACTATTAATGCAGTCAAAAATCTATGAGCTTAAAACTCCTGCATCAAGATGCCAGCTGAATAATTTACAAGCACCCAACCTCAGCATCTCTTCTGAGTTTTCCCTGCAGATCTGTTTCTCCTTCTGGGTTTCTTTTTCTAGTCACTGGCACAAATATCTGTTCCAGGAACTGGAGGCATATCCTGGCCTCTTTTTATATAGAGCAAACAAGTCTGGCTGAGCCTTTGGTTGTACTCCCTTAACATTTCTCACATCAGGCTTCTTCTAATTAATACTATTGATATCTCTGTGAAGCCCCTCTTGGGTTTCCACTAAATACAATAGCTTCTTTGCTAGGCTCTCTGCCTCTAGTCTTCTCCTTCTCCACCCCTGAAATCATCTTCCACAATCTTGCCAGAGCTATGGCTATAACATGTAAAATAAACCATCTCACTCCTAAATGTAAAATTCTCAATGGGAGCCCATTGCCCATGGAATAATCTCAAGCTTTATCAAGATAAAGAGGTTCTTTGTCATAGGACTCCTCAAACACCAACCTACCACAGGCCCTACCTCTCATGGAATTTCCAGTAACACCAAGTCATTTTTCCAAAAGCCCATGAAATTTTCATGTAGGTGCCATTAACATTTGATTCTCTTTGCATAGAATCTCTGCCTGTTTCTTCATCTGGCAAGTTCCTCATTATCCTGTGATCTCAGGCATACCTCCACAAGGTCACAGCCAACACATCACCACTGTGTCACTGTGATAGATGATGGGCTTCCCACTGTGCTCTCTTCTGTCACCTTTCACTGCGACTTAGTCTTACCCAATACATCTTTCTTAGCAGAATCCATTGATTGGGTTCAAGAAGTTTTGATGCTACTGTTCATATAAGATTAAGGGGTCATGAGCCAAATGTGTTCAATTCTACAGTACAATTTTGTGTATTTGGGCATGCAATCACTTAACCAGCTTTGTTAAGGGTTTACTATGTGCCAGGTACCACAGTAGGTTCTAGACAGCACAGCAGTGAAGTGGTCCAGGTCAAGTATGCAGGCTTGCTTCCCTGTAGTCCCCAGAAGCACTGACAGTTCTGAAAATAGAGGACTAGAGCAGCAGAGAAAGATTCTTACCAACAGGAGTCACTGCAGCTAACCAGACACCCAGACACTGCTATCAAAGAGAGGCATTAGGAGCTCTTTTTTGAATTAATAACATTCTAAAGGTTTTCTATTTATATGTGAAGTTCACATTTCTTTTCCTTTTGGGACAATACTAGATCTATTTATTCTCTTTTAATGGCTTTGTAAACATTGTGGCTTCTGTGACCTGCTCCCCTCCTCCCTCTCTCCCTGCCTCTTACTACACAGTGATTTTTATTTTGATTGTATTCATTTCCTATAAGGAGAGAGGCTGCGAATGAATCGTACATCGGTTCAAATGACTTTCTGTTTTGAGAATGTTCCCAGAGGGGTGCAATTCTTTTAATTTATTTAATCTGATGTGCTTTTGCAGAATCACTATCCTCTGCAAAACAGATGGGAAGGGAATATGAAGCACTATCTCTCTCTCTGTTCCCCTTGGTGATCTGGGCTCTCTACATACATTGTGAGAGGTTCTGTGGGGCTGTCTGGTGCCATAAAGCAATGCAGAAGTGCTTCTCCAGCAGTATAGGGTCCTTGGCATCAGAGGAGCCCTGGTCTTACCTTTATCTTAGGCCTGCCTCTATGGCCTGCCTCCTGTTTTATTTGAACCAAGAAAAAAAGACACAGAGCAGGGTGTCCTTAGTGGTTAGATCCATGACCATTACATACTAATTATTACCTTCTTTGGGCACTATAATAGACAACAGTTGAAGCAGGAGGGGGTGCTGGAGGTGTAATAGATGCAGTCAGCTTCATTTCCCAATGAAGTTTATTTTGAATAAAAACATTAACAGCCATTAAGTCATTAGGAGCTTAGGCTATAGGTCACATGGACCTAGCCTTGAATTCCAGTTTGACTTCTTCCTGAGAATGTAATCTTGGGCAAACTAATGTGTTTAAGCAGCAGTTTCCTAGTATGTAATAAAGGAATGACAAGAATATCCACCTCCCAATGTTACTCTGAAGAGTAATGGCATAGAGCTTGCAAATTGCTCAGCCCTATAACTGGCAGAGTAAGCATCCTAAAATGGCAATAAGCATGCACAATATTATTAAATATACAGAATTAATATGCTTAGGAAATCTTTCTTTTAGTTTTTCTAACTGAAGGAATGTGGCTTGTTAGATGGAGGACCTGTTCTTGCACTTAAATTTCTGTGTTGCTGTTGTTTTACATGCAGTTCTATTTGATTTTCCCTGTCAGCTCTACAGGGCAGAGGCTGAGTCATCAGCATCTCTATGTCTGTTGTGTTTAGGCAGGGTTCTGTCACAGAGTAGCAGCCCCCTGAATACTTAACAAAAGAAAGTCCCTAAGTTATCAGTGACCACTCACTCCTTGGTTTGTTTACTTAGGTTTCCACTTAGGTGGCCTTTGGTGACAAGCCATTGGGCAACTGCTTACATGTGACAGAGAAAAAGCACCAATAAACTTAATGTCCTTATTTCTCATTAAATTTGTCTTTCAGAATATCTATCTTGTATTCCTGTTTGAAAGACATCGTGAAACTTTTATTCATGAAACTAGGCATTGCTTTTTCCATGACGGTTGCATGTGGTTGTTCAAGCTGGACAGCACACAGTCTACATTTCTGTATGTGGTGACCCTGAATCTCCCTCAGTGTCTAGTTAGAGAGAGACCCCTAAGATATTACATTAAGTCACATGCACATTGCTACATACTAGTTTATTTTTACTGTCTTTATTTTTACAGTCAGCAAAAATGTTACTCTGGCAACAAGACTATCACCTTCTTCCTTGCAGTTGCCATTCTAGCCTTTTGTATAAGTCACTGTACAAATTGTATGGCTCCTGGTTCTGCTCCAGTCTTCTTGACTCCCCATTGGGTAACTCTATCAACCATAGTGCTCAGGGAAGAGACCCAGGAACCCCTGACCCTCCCTTTCCTGCAGTCCTATCATCTACATCATCACAAAATCCTGTTGGTTTCACCTCCAAAATTCATCTTGAATTCTTCCATTTCCACTCTCTCCACCAAAACCATACCTATTCATTGCTTAGACTATAGCTATAGCCAGTGACTAGCATCTCATTCCCAACCACATTCAAATTATTCTCATTACTGGAGTCTGGGTGAGATTTTGAAAGTGCAAAATTTAATGCCACTCCCATTTACCTATCAGTGAATTTCCACTCTACTTGAAACCAGTCTTAAATGCTTCCCATGATTTGGAGAGCTCTACTGCTTCCAACCTGCCTTCCTCTGTATCCTCATTACATGTCTTTACCCCCAGGCCTCAGTGTTATCAACCACATGGCCCTCTTTCATTCCTGAGGAAAAAAGCATGCACTTCTAACCCATCTTAGGAACTTCACAGGTGTGTTTCAAATGTTCTACCAAGGGGGGCTCATCTCTCATTTCCTAGTTTGAAATGGGTGGCTCTACTATTTTCTCTTGTTGTGCTTTATTTATTTATATTTCTAACGATACCACAATTTGTATGTATTTATTTATATATGTATGTTTGCTTAATATCTGCCTCACATGGTAGATTATAAACTCCATGCCTGACAAGGGTCATGCATGTTATTTCCCATTTTATACTCAGTGCCTATAGCATGCATGATACCTAGTCAAAAAAAAAAAAAAAAGATGCTCAAAAACTGCTTAATGAAAGAATTATACAACATTTTTTTCTCAGTATTTTAGAACTCAGTTGACCTCAAGGAAATGCAAACCAAAACTACCATGAGATATCACTACACACCTATTAAAATTACTAATATTTTTAAAAACTGACCATAGTAGCCAAGTTTCGACCAACATGTGGACCAATGAGGACTAACATACTGATGGTAGGAATGAAAACTGCTACAACTACTTTGAAAAAATAGCATGACAGTTCTTTATCAAGTTAAACATACACTTATCATATGACCCAGCCATTCTACTCCTTGGTCTTTATCTAAGAGAAATAAAATCTTATGTCTACTCAAAGACTGGTACACAAATATTAGTAGCATCTGCTTTGTTAACCAAATTTGGAAACAATCCATGTCCATCAATGGATGAGTGGATAAACAAATTATGGTGTCCATATAATACAATAAATATGAATGGATTATTGAGACAGGCAATAATATTAATGAGTTTCAAACCATGATTCTGAGTGAAAGAAGGCAGATGCAGAACAGTATAGATGGTGGAACTCTGATTTGATTTACATGAAATTCTGAGGAAACAGAACTAATCTATAATGACAGAAAGCAGAGCAGTGGTTCTCTGGGGCTGGAGAGGCATGAGAATTTTCTGCAAAGGATATGAGGTAACTTTCTGGGATGATGAAAATATTCTCTATCTTGCTTGGAGTGGTGGTTACACAGATATATACATTCATTCAAGGTCATTGAGACACATATCTAAATGAGAATTTTTTATCACAAGTATGCATACTCTTATACATATTCCTGTGTATGTAGGCTATATTGGTAAAGTTAGTTTTAAAAGTTCAATTGGGCTAATATCAGCTTTAAGTGGTCATAGTAGCAAGGATTCACTCCTGACTTAAGAGGAATCCCAGTGACTCTACAAAGTGGAAACTGGCAATGAAGCAGAGGAGAGAGCAATCAAGTTTTTCTTGACAGAGTTTTTGATTTGTCACCGAAAAAAGAAGCTGGGATCTTAAGGTGTTAAGTAAGATACAGACAGATTTCATTTAGTGCTTCCAGAAAAAATAAAAGATGACCAACTAAATTTCAATTTATGATGAATACAAGGATTTTAGCATAAGTATGCCCATGTAGAATTTAGAACATATTTATAACTAAGAAAATTATTTGTTGTTCATCTGAAATTCAAATTCAACTGGGTATCCTGTATTTTTATTTTCTAAACCTAGCAACTCTTCCAGCAAACCATATTATTACAAAAATGTTTGAACTCACATATAGAAAGATTTTTTTTTTAACATTTTATGGTGCTACTCCCATGGAAAATTTGAATCAATACTATATATTGAAAATATTGTGGATTTTGTAGTGAGTCAGACCTCAACTATTATCCCAACTTTGCACCTTGTCTCATTGCGAGATTTTAGCTAAGTTATTTAACATTCTTCAAAACAAGGGTAATGACATCTAACTTATAGTTTTATTCAACGATTGTCAGTAGAAGGGTTAGGCATTTGTCATCCTAAAACCAAGAGGACTTTTTTTTTTTCTTGCGGCTGCCCTGCTTTGGTCAGTAGAGGGCAGTGTCTCAACTTTCAGAAACTAACATTGCGGTGTTGGCAACAACTCTAAGTTTAAAAGGGATGCTGGGTTATCATGTTGGCTATCACCATCAGTCCCCCACACTTCTCCCTAGTGCTGGTAAAGAGGTAGTGTTGTAGCAGTTGTGATAGGAATGGAACTGAGATGTCATTTTCACCATTTGCTAATACTTTGAAAGATGGGAGGAGGTATAGAATGGAATAGGGAGGGACTTGATCTACTCAGGAGAAACTGGGGGAAGGGTCTTCTTATATATATGGATTAAATTGTATTGCTCACTAAGAGCTACTACATATATATGGATTAAATTGTATTGCTCACTAAGCGAAAAATTTTGAATCTGTAATAGTGACAGATCTATATGACGAATTGTTACTATTAAAACTCTACACCCAATTAAAAAAAAATAGAAAGAAAGAAGAGGAACTACTACAGTAGGGGATTATTTTATCTCAGGAAGAGAAAAGGGAAGGATGTTCAAGGGGAATAATGAAAAGTGCTTACTCCCCTGACTTACTTTACCTGACAATAACACATAGACCTGAGGGCACTTGGTGAAATATATAGCCAGTAAATTCTGAGCCATTAAAAGAAATGCTTCTTTATCTGCTATGCAGTTGACTGCTTTGGGAGGTCATTGAAGCAGAACCAGGGGCTATGTTTAAAAATGGATTCCAGCAATTTTATGATCCATAAAGTCTTGGCTGGTAATACAGCTTGGAGCAGGGGCAGCAAATGCCACCTGGGAGCTCAGAGTGACAGTTGGTACCTTCAGCCAGGGCAGGATGTCTTTGGACCACTTTACCTAGTTTAATATATCGTTGAGCCCCAGTTCTTGGCACTGGGAACATTACTTCTTTCTTTGACCCTTCGGTCCTAGATCTGGTAGAAACTTTCTCTCATTGCTAATCATTAGGTTTCCTTCTCATCTCCTCTTTCACTTTTCCAACAACTTTATAACTAGTTCCCAGTGTAAAAATCCTTCTGTCAGAGTCCTATCATGCATGCACTCTGCCTGACTGGCCCCTGACCAATGCACCTGGACATGTCATTTTCTTCAGGTATTTCTGTCTGTCATCACACAATCTTAATAGGATGGATATATTCACCATTGTTATGTAGTTGTAAGGTCAAGGCAAATTTGAATGGAAGAAGATTTGGATACCAATTATTTTCCTGCTCATCTAGTACTCATTTTCATGGATGTATTAATTCCATAGTCAATGCTATTTCTCTAGGGATACTCCCCTTAACTTCAAGAAGATGGAAACATTACCAGGTCATCCACTCATGTGACTTAAAGTTAAATTTTCACGTGGGTATTGTTTTATGCTTGACATTTTGTTTCCTTTGGAGGAGGTTATCGCTAAGAATTCACGCAAAAATCAGGATTTAGCATAATTTAATTATCTTACAGAGAAACTTAACCAGAGCAGGAATAGTAGAACAAAGATTAGTAAAAATATATACCCAATTTGAGAAAGAAAAACGTGATATTAAAAAGCAGAGAAAGTTTTATTTTATTAAAATTACTGGGGTGAAATTGGTTAATACAATCATATAGTTTTGAAGTGCCCTATTCAATAATATGTAATATGTATATTGCATTGTGTGTTCACCACCTGAAGTTTTATTTCTTTCCATCACCAAATATTTGAACCCCTTTGTCCCTGTTCACCTCCCCTTTCCCCAAAGAACATTAAAAGAAATTATGAAAAGTATATTCTAAAGATAAAATATAGATAAAAGACTTAATATTTAGCTGCTATTCTACTAGTTTCCAATCTTAAACAGGCCTTTATTGGAAAGTCTATGAGTTTAAATGGGTCATATTTCAAAGCTCTCCCAACTGGTCACTGGGTATTGTACAATTTCTTCTGAGTGCAAGTGGTCTTACTTAAGCAAGAAGCAGGAAAGCCCAAGATTCTAAATTCAACATAGACTATACTGTTTCACATTGTTCTAGCTGGTGGCCAAGAGTAAGCTTTATTTAAATGTATAGCCGTAAATGGTTACTTTTCACTATTATCTTTGATCCTTTAACCCAACATCTGTCTTTTTCACCACTAGCTAGCTGTAGAAACTTTGATGATGTGGGCTTGTAATATGGGAATACTTTTTTTCTGGACATTTGTAAGAAATTGAATGTTATTTACATTTTTAAAAAAATTGAGTCACACTTCACATTCACTACAAATACTATCTTTGAAGCAGCATCCTCAGGGTTTTTTTAGAGAGAGAAAGAGGGATTAATATTATTATCCCTGTTGTTAGTTTGGTACACTTGGAGTTTTTTGAGTATAGCATCTATTTGCCTAGAAGAGTCCTAATTAAGAAAGAAAGAAAGAAGGAAGGAAGGAAGGAAGGAAGGAAGGAAGGAAGGAAGAAAGAAAGAAAGAAAGAAAGAAAGAAAGAAAGAAAGAAAGAAAGAAAGAAAGAAAGAAAGAAAGAAAGAAAGAAAAGAAAGAAAATGACTGTTGAAACATGAGTGGATCACTTATCTTCATTGACAGAGGAGCCAACCTTAATAACTCCAGGCATTTTTTTTTTTTTTTTGAAATTTTAGTCTAGGATAATTTGAAGAGAAGGGCAGGATGGTATCCTTATGGTTACTGTTTAGAATACATTCTTTGAAAACTTTCATATTTTTGTGATTCCATTTAAAATATGGAAACCACAACAACGTGGTCATAGCTGTGCCACCCTGATGCAAAGAGAAGGGTTGGAAGCAACAAGTTTACTATGCTCTTCAACCCCTAGTACTGTTCATTGGCATATTTATAAGTCCTCTAAAAAATTGCTTCAGGCTTTTTATGGAATTGAGAAAATAATTTCATGTTCATGATTTCAAATAATGTATTCCTGGGGCTGTAAAACCAATACTACAGAGGCTAAAATTGCCTGGCACTCTGGAACCTGAGTGCAAGCAGAAGACAATATTCAATTTACACAGCTTTGCAGATCTTACTCAAATATGCATTGAAACATGAACATTTTCATTGGCTTACCAGCTTTTCATTTATCACCTCATTTGTTTGGAGAACACGCTCATATTTAACAATAATTTTATTTGCCTATAGTAACAATTTCACAACTATATAAAAAATACACAAGATGTTAGAAAGAAGGCTGCTGTTCCATAGAAGGCCAGTTGCTTAGACATATTTAAGACCCTCCTCATGATTTTAATACTTGAGCTTATTAGGGCTTATTTTCATAGATACTACCAAACTTAGTAAGAAAGAGTGTTCTTCATCCAAGTCATTAATTTACCTTCCTGAAATTGGTAAATTAGAAAGCAAGATTCTACCAAAAACTTGATACAAAGTGGATTTATCTCTCCATGAAGGGATCCAGGTTGCATTTTTATTTTTAGAGCATTTTGAGATGTTCTTTATAGGAGGGAGAGGGGATTGGCAGAGTGTTAATGAAAAAACTAAATAACTCTCTGAACATGGACTCATCATCTGAAAAACAGAAGCTAATTTTGTATTATTAAAGGAGGCTGGATCACAATTCACCACTGAGAAACAAAGGGAGGGAAAATGGTGTTTGGGAAGTCCAATTATTTTTAAACCAGAGACAGTCTTATTAAGTTGGGCAGAAAATTAATTAGGCTAATTAGAAAACCTCATTGGAATTCAGCAAGGAGTTATGAGAGGAAACATGACAACACTGGATATAGTGGGAGAGAGAGAAAGTTATGGGGGAGAGTGAAATGAATTTTTCAGGAAGCAATCGGAGGGTGATTCACGCACATTACGGCTGGTCATAGGATTATTTCGGAGGAAAGCAGCAGCGTTTTATAGACTTTCTGTTCCCAGTTGTGGGTCTTCACTGAGTATTAAAAATGACATCTCATGTATATCATAACGAGGGAAAAAAGAAAAAACCTAAGATTTATTCTGAGGTTTCAGTGGGATTTTATATTTATTTTGGTATTTCCGATATGCTGGTTCATCAGCATTGCGCATTGTTAAAAAGTGCTGGGTGGGTGGTTTTTTATCTTCACGGACTTATGGAGTCCTTAAAACATCTGTTCTGTTCTGATTCCCCCACTCAGTACAACGACGTTAGTCAGGGGAAGTGTCTAACATAGCCCTGTTTCAATGAACTGACATTTCAGCAGTTAATAGAGATAACCCTGATGATGGACTCAGTGGTGTCTGGGGGCAGGGAGGAAGGGCCGGGGGATTCCATCTCCAGGAATGATTCCTGGAAGCTGGGCTCTTTGACTGGACTTGGTGCTGCAGACACTGAGACTTTGAAGTGAGGCAAGGGAGACCCCAGAAAGGGGACATTCAGGATGATGAGTGAGCTGAGGAAACCTGCACCCAAGGAAATCATGATGAAAAATGACTGCCATATTTCTCTTAAGGCCCTGTTACAGACACTTCTTCTTTCATGGGACCCCTAGGAGAGGAGGAGTCATTGCAGCTCTGAGGGGATAATGCTTACTATTGTTTTCTGAGAAAGTAGGGTATAATCCAGCCGAAATCAGGATGGACAGAGCCTCACAGAGGAGACATTTTCAATATTAGATGGGAGTTAGGTCAGAAGTGATGAAAATGGATACTACCATAGATCAGAAACTCATTGAAAAAGGCAAAAAACAGAGATCATAACTCATATTTTTTAATACCTCATATGTCAGTGTTTTTTTCCAGGGACTCATCTTAGTCTTTAAATCCAAGTGTTACATGAACTGGATGTATGCATCCCTCTAAATCTATATTTTAAAGCCCTACCCCCCAATATGATGGTTTTTAGACATTGGGCTTGAAAGAGGTAAATAGGGCTAGGTTAGGGCATGAGGGTGGGCCCCTCATAATGACTAGAAAACTTATCAGAAGAGGAAGAGAAAAAGAGACCTCTCTCCCCATGTCAGGAGGAATGGCCATATGGGAAGCCCCAGAACCCAAACGTGTCAGCACCCTGATCTTGAATTCCAGGTCCCAGAACTTAAGAAAATAAATTTCTGTTGTTTAAATTGTCCACTCTATGGTATTTTGTTATAGTGGTCTAAGCTGAATAATATATCAGGTTTGTTTATTTCAAAGCCCCAGGACTTTCAATAGCACCACAGTGCCTCCAAGAGCCCTCTTAATAGTAATTGAGGAAACCAAACACTCTTCGCATAGGTGGCTCAGTGTAACAATGGTAAGGAGAGTCCTTGGAAAAGTACCTGTAGTTCTAGGGTGATGAAAGTTTGCCCTTCTTACCTAGAAAAGGACTCTACTTTCACTTTCCTCTGGGGAACGGTAAAAAGGATCTTAATCACAGTATTTAAAGGTGAGATTGAGGGATAGGAACAAAATGATGCCAAAGGGTCTGAATTCTGAGTGTCCTTCATGACTGCAGCTCAGGAACACAGACAGATGGGCAGCGGAGTCTCCCTGTAGGCCAGGGACAAGCCAGAGCTGCATGTTAGAAAATTATGACCTGAATGTGTGGGGCTGACACCGGGCAGTCTGCTCACAGTTCCCCAGGCTCAGCAGGTATAGTGGCCTCTTTGGCCCTTCCTTGGCGTGGGCCTCTTCTGAGGCCGTCCTTTTCCAATCACTAGGTTTTCCTGTCAAGCTGAGCCAAGTAATAAGACAGGAGTCAATTAGTTCACCCCAATAGACTGCTCCCCTGTCTATTCCCAGCCTCCCAGGTGACCCCATTATGATAATGGCCCAACCTGTCCGCTCTCAGAACAGGCCTAATGGAGAAGTGAGAGCCTCCTTGAAATGTGAATTACAGAGAGGCTGGCAGACTATGGCTCTGTACCCTGCTGACTCTGGACAGGAGCCTTCTGCCTCCCCACTGTCACTGCTGAGCAGTGCCATGTGCTTATTCATACCACATGCTGCTGGCATCCCAGGAATGTCCTGCCATGCCATTCATTCCAACAATGAGCTCGATCTGCTGAAACCATGGGAGAACAGGTGGATTCAGAGTGCAAACTGCGTTGCCTTCACTCTGGCATCACAATCTGAACTGAGTCTTTAGAGTAGGTGTACATTTTATATCCTCAGGTATATGATGGTATCCTTCACTCTGGACCTGAATAAACACACCTTTTATAAAATCTAGGCAGCCTGACTTCAAAACTTCGAAATAAAAAAAATTAGCAAGTCAGTCATCTGTATATTTGATTTATCATCAAACATCCTATTCTTTTCAAATATTTGAGTATGTTAATATTGTGATAACACTACCATAGAAACATTGAGATATGGTGCTTGACTGTTTCTAAAATCTCAAATAATTTTCAAAACTATATCATTCTCAACCTCTGGCAAGCATTCTGTCCTACATGCACACACTGGTCACAGTGTTAATACAGGTCGTTTAGAGTAGTTATATAATATTTAGCCAAGACTAAAGCTAAATTTTGTAATAATTTTAAAAGAAAGATTAAATGTATGTCACATGTGATGAGCTGTTCAGTTAAGTAGATTATATTATCCAAGTGATTTATTACCTTAGACAAATTACTTTGAGTTCTGGGGGTGATTAAATCTGCACGCATGTCTGAATCTAGAATGGGAAGCTGAGGAGCCTTTCTTACTACAAGCACCAGGGCTCCATATCCTGGACCTAGGTTGCTTTGCTTCATATCCATAGGCAAATCTTTTTTTTTTTTTTTTGCCTTGCCTAATGGTTTCCTTTTCTCCTCCTTTCTGTAAGCTGCTTTATATAGTGCATGTCCCTGTAGTTCTGGAATAAATTATTATTTAATTATGTAACCATTACATAATTCTTCAGCTTCAGCCTTCAGTGTTCTTATTGTTGTTAATGTAACTGCTATGGAGGCATGTAAGTTTTATTTATTGTTTTCATTGCAGAGCAATAATTATGTAATTCGGCAATTCTGCAACTATTATTTCTATTTGTTTAATTACATAACTATAATGATATTAAACCTCTAAAACATTTAGTGATAGATTTATGCAGAAGATGCTAGGAGACAGCAATAATAATGATATATCAGAGTAATAATAAACAAATGATAGTATCAATATTAATATTAATGGCAATAACAATAATAAATAGCAACATTACCATTTGCTTTTCCTTCATGCTCTATTCGGCCTCTTTAATAGACTGCTTCCCAAATATTTGTGGTTAATTAGCTATATAACATTTGGTACTCAGCAGTGGGTACAATCTCATTTCCAGACTTTACCTGGCAAGGCCGAGTTTTATAGACTACCAGATGGAATGGTTCTGTTCAGTCCTTTTTTATAAGGCTTGGAGTGGGTAGATTTCTTTCTTCTTCATGTCACCTGGGGACCTTTCATAAATAGGATACCCTGTGCTGAGAGACACAGATGTGGCAGAATTCTAAGAACCTGAGATGTGTTTGGGATGCAGGTGTGTGCTATGAATGATCCAGTAAGGCAGAAAGAGCATGAGGTTTGGAAAGAAACAGATATGGATTGAATTCTGGCTGTATAACTAATTAGGTGACCTTGAGCAAGTTAGCTAATGCCTTTGACCACAATTTACTCATATCTAAAATGGGAATAATAATTTCTACATTGCAAGACTGTTGTGAGAATGAAATAAAATAATGGATTTAAATTACTAGACCTATTGATAGCTCTTGTTTTGGAGTTACTAGTTGATGTGATTAAGAGAGAGAACATGATTTGAAGTTGCTCCTTTCTATGTATCCCCTTTTACCAGCCTTCTCCCTCACTTGCAGACCCCCAAAAGTCACTCTAACAGTTAAATAACTCATATTTAGCCAGCCATCACTGTATACCAGATTCCTTACACACGTTGTCTGATTAATGACCACAGCCTAAAAGCTAAGTATGTTTATTGTCACCTTGTTGAGGAAATTGAGATACAGAGCAGTTAAGAAATGTGGCACAGTCCTCCTGATTCACTGGTAGTGGTTCCTGGTTTTAGCTCAGCCAGTCTGTCTCCACAGCAGATCTTCTTAAGCTATACTATGTATCCTTACCAGGTGCATATCCAGGCAGCTACATAAGCAAGAAGCTGTGAGGGCCTCCCTCTTTGAAGAACTAACTTCCTCCTTCTCTTCTTGTGCCTCTTCTCCAATCCATTCTTCTCAGAGCAGCCTATCTAATCATCTTAAAATGTAACTCACGAGTCATTTTTTCTTCTATTACATCTTCCAGTGGTTTTCCATTAGTCTCAACTTTGGCCAAGGCCTAAATTTAAATATCTGTATGATTCAATCCCTGCTTACCTCTTCATATTCACCTTTTTCAAAATTCTATCCAATGCCAGACCCTGAGACCTTCTCAGACTAGGCAAAGCATTTCTCTCAGGCTATTGCACTCAGTTTCCTATGCCTGGAAGATTTTTTATCTTCTCATCCTGTTGGTTTCCACTTCTACATAATTGCTTCTCAAAAATATCCCCCAAAAGCCTTAAACAAATTAACCCTGGCCTCATGCCCTATTATTCATTATTAACCATCATACGTATAACATGTACTATCTCTACAGTTATTTTATTTTTCTGGCACTGCCTGGCTTGTTTTCAGTCCTACCCCTGGCACATAGCTCAGGACCTGTAACTCAGTAAATATTGGCTTATGAAAAGAATGACTGTCTGCCTTTGTGTGATCCTATATGCCCTTGGGGTTTAAATAGTTCATGTGCAATAGGAAGAAAAGAAGGTTGGATTTTCTCCTGAGGACTATTGATTAACATTCAAGAAGTGATATAGCACCCATCTTCAAAAGCTCAGACCCAGATTAGCATAGGTTGGGCATGCCAGGGGCTAGAAAAAGAACAGGATGATAATGTGGCCAGCCAGTAAGAAGAGTGAATCAGGAAAAAAGCAGTTAAATCACAGGCCCTAGAGAAGCTGACAGGGAGAGCACCTATGAACATGAAGGAAGTCAGGGTTGTTCTAAACTGACATTTGAAGGAAATTCTGGGACTCAGACAGCTATGTTCCCAGGGGTCACACAGCAGGTCCAAATTCCAGCAAGAATATCTCTTGTTTCTAAGTTACCACCAAAGAACCTAGACTGACCAACCTCCATTATATCCCTGTCCTCTGGTTTTTATTATTTTACTGAAGCATTTTCCTTCCTTGGGATGGAGAT
This sequence comes from Cynopterus sphinx, assembly GCA_030015415.1. NCBI lineage: Eukaryota > Metazoa > Chordata > Mammalia > Chiroptera > Pteropodidae > Cynopterus > Cynopterus sphinx. The sequence continues at coordinate 31,980,410 of CM057390.1, read as the reverse complement.
ACACACACACACACACACACACACACACACACACACACACACACACACACACACATATTCTTAAATTTATATATATATATATATATATATATATATATACCTGAAAATTATGTGACATTATTTATAGCAACGTGTTCTTTCTCATTTCCACTGTTTTTCTTTTCAATCAGATGCTTTTCATTTTCACATATCACATTTCAATCACTGCCACATGAATAACAGGGAGCATAAATATTCAGATCTAGCCCTCTTTGTCTTCTTTCTAATTCTCATTTTTCTTCTTACTTCGTCTTTATAAGGATATTCCTCTGCCTTTTCCCCAGTGACTTTGTTACCATAACTCTATCTTTTTCTATAGTCATCAACCCTATTTTTCTTACTTTTAAATTATTCACTAATGTAACCAAGTAAGAATCACTTCATTTTTTTATGACCTCTCTCTGTATGAGTTCTCTTTAGTACCTATAATCATGGGTAAGATAACAAATATCATATAAGGGTTAATAATTCAGACTGTGGAATCAGTTGGTATGGATTCCTAATCTCAGCGCAAGGACAAATTTCTGAACATTTTGGACCGCTGTCCCTTCATCAAAAGTTCAACAATCTTTTCTCATGGAATTGTTGTAAGAATAAACAAGATAAACCATATCAAATGCTTAGTATTTTCTCAATACATCTTACTTTATTATTATTCTTCTTAATTATTTGTAATAGTAATGAAAGTATTTACGGTCCTAACAGCACCAGTAGAGTGATTTTTGATTCCCAATCTGGGGCACATAGACCACAGGTCAGTGTGGACTGTATAAATAATATGGCCTAGATACTTTTGTATTATTTTTGAAAGTGCACATTTGCTATTATGTTTAATAATAATAATGGCACTAGTTTCATCAAATAAAAGTAAACCTGAACTGGGGAGGTGGAGGTCTTAATAAAGTCTCAATATCTGACAAATTATTAAACATTGGCATAAGGAACCAAGTACAAAGACCAGGCATGTATCACCGGCTGCAGGCAGTTTCCTGTCAGAGCAACAGACAAGTGTTTAATGGCTTCTTTTCTGTTGTTGATGTTCCTCTCTCACAGATTTTTCTCCTAAAATTTCTTAGTTTTAACATTTCATACCCAGTTATAAATGCCCTATATTTTTTTCATTCTATCAGTTCTTATTTTATTCTCCAGTGATTTGGTGTTTTTAAGGTTTTTTTTAAGGCAACAATTCTTCTACTGAAACTATTCTTTCAATTAGGAAGGAAAGGATCCAAAAGCTCTTCAAACTTTATGCTTCTGTGAAAACGTTAGCAGAGAAACCAGTCTAAAAGCAAGACAACAAAGGAAGCAAGAAGGAAGGAAAGAGAAGGAAATTAAAAACAAAGAACAAGTATTTATCTGTAACTAGCTTCTGGTGTCCAGTAAGCATTTACTGTTTCCTCTTTTTCTCAAGGTTAGAAAGTGCTCAAGGTGACAGCCAGTGATTCAAACTGAAGCCTTGGGTTCCAAATATTGTACTTTTTCCACTTCTCCATGAAGGAAGGATGCAGAGGAATTATATCTCTGCCTTGCATATTCTGAACCAATTGAGAAATACACCAAGAAGTCAAATGACAATATCAGCTCTGTGATTGGCAGGAACTCCACACGGTGTCAGGCAGACTAGCAATGTGACCTCAGGCCTTCAGCCCATCGGCAGGTGGCTCACCATGTGGTGGAGTAGACCCTGTATCCTGGGGTACCTGTCCAGCCAGAGCACGTGTTGCAAAAGTTTCCCAGGATAACTAATCAGATAGGCCTCTCCTCCCCTCAGGCAAGGAGTGAGTGAGAGTAAAAGGGGCACAAGTATGATTCCAACTCAAGTTTCCTCATAGAAATGAAAGGATAAAACAACATCCAAATAGTCAGTCTACTTTCTCATTTTGTTCATGTTTTTAATTATATCTTTTGTCCATCTAACCAGGCAGCAGAATTTTTGTTCCCAGTCATCTGATTTGCCTCTCTCCCTGACAAAGGAGGTCAAATGGCCAATGCTGACCAGTCTCAGACTTTTCTTCCCTCTTCCCTTTGAACAGAGGTGGAGGACCCAGTATGAAAGGAAAGATGGGGCCTTGTAACTTTAGCCCCAGCCTAGCTTTAGAGAGCTGAAGGGGTAAACATAGTGAGACTCTCTTCTCCCATCAGTAGAAAAGTACTCAAGTTCTATATGGCAAAGCACAAATTCTCAGGCTTCAGAGGACAATCAGTGCAGATCTTCTTGCACATGCTCTCAGGAAAGTCTGATTGGAATGTAGTGTTTACTTTGCAGACTCCAGGATTATGACCATTTTTAAGCCCTGGCTTCATAAGTCATGAGATTTTCTTACTAAGAAATAAGTTTGCTAAATCAAATCGATAGCCTGTGAGTGGAAATACTGTCTGCTACATGCAAAAATTCCCCCATTCGGAGCTGTGTGAAACTGAATTGGAGATTCTAGAGGTCTTCTCATCATAGTTTCTTTTCCAGTGCTTTGCCATTGATCCCTGGAATGATTGGGAGCACCAGCCCTTCACCACTTTGCTCCACAACTTTACTGTCAGTATGATGAGTGTCACTTCCTGCTGCCTTATTCTCTTCTGCCAATGCTGAGTCAGAGTTAGGTCACAAAGGCTTTCTATTGAAGAGAGACCATCTATGTCTGTTCCTATATCCAAGGCACATAGCTTTGGGTAAGTGGTAGAGCTGTTTCTTCTGCTGCTGTTCTATGCACTAGAAACTGGTTTTTGCAGATGCTCAGGTTCAGAATGATACTCTCCATAATAATTTTAATAACTCTAGGTGACTCACATAAAGAGGTCTTCTAAGCATGTTCCTAACAAAACAGAGACCCCCACCTCTCTGAATGAGCGGTATAAATTCCTCACTCCCAGCTGTAAAACTTATAGAATAAGTCTGACAATACAAAATGCAGTTTCTCAATACAAGGCATCTTGGAAATTATCAAAGGGCTGCATCAATATCTCTGTAAAGCTTTTATAAATTATGTTACTCTTGTTCATGATCACGGCAGAATGCAGTTTGGGTTTTAGGTGATTCTTTAAGCATATAACTGGACTTGATGGTCTCAGGTTTCAAACTTTGAGCAGCATCCATTATGTAGATGACAAGGTTGGAAACAAAGATGCCAGGGCTTCAGTTGTGATTGCCTTAGAATCTGATGAGGCTGAAACCACACTCTGTCCAAGTTCACCAGTCAGGACTTACTGCAGCCTTTTCCAAGCCTTTAATCATCTTCACTAAACTACTAAACTTGATAGCAGTTTAAAATGAAATTACTGGGCCTCTTTTTGGTCTAAGTCCATACTGTTTCATATTTCTTTATAATTCAGTCAGAAATGTCAGTGTTTTCAAGAAAAAGGACTCCTTGTGCCCATGTGGTGGCAGTCTGGGCTGTTCAGGTGTTGATGGAGATTTTGTATGAAGGTGACTGATCCAGATGCAGCCATCTCCAGAATACACTTGTGCTCAGAGGTCCTCCTTGTGCTCTAAACCCAGGCACTGCCATCTGCCTTCTAGCTCCACCACTTCCCTCTGGAAGTGCCTCTAAGCTCTGGGATTGACAGACAATATAGACACAGATTCCTGCACTTCTGAAATGGTCACGTTGTTTCTTTTTGGTTTTTAAAAAATATCTAAAGAAATGTGACACTTCTGTTTGCAGTGGTATAAAATAATGTATGCTTTGTTAAGAAACCTGGGGTGAAATGTGCAGGACACATTGCCAGAAAATAACTTTCATAATTTTTAAAAAGTTTTCTTTTTGATTTTTTCTATTCTCTAATTCCTTATGTCATTTCTAAATCTATTTCTCATCATTTTCCCCCAAAACAACCCCAAGTTTTGCTGTTGTTTGCTGTTTATATGTTGTTTTGTTTCTATTTGAATTTAACTGTAAATAAATTATTGAATATCTACTATAATTTTGGCATTATGCTAGTTGCTGGGGAATGCCAATTTGAAAAAGGCAAATCTACTCTAGGGGAAATGACACTCAGGAGGTAGAAAGGGAGAGGGAGAGGAAGAGGGAAAGATAGAAGGAGAGAGAGAAAGAGGAGAGGGAGAAGAGGAAGGAAAGTGTCAAGATGTGTTTGTAGAACACTGGTGCACCAACATATCTAAAACGTAGGGTACTTATGCTCACTTTAGTTTTTTTAACACTTCACAATTGTATTTATGGACTTTTCCATGGGTAAGTAAGTGGAGTTACTTTCATCTTAGTTTCCCATATCAATGATGCCCCACCTATGTCATTGTCCAATAACACAGGACAATATGTTATTGGACAACATATTATTGGACAATATGTTTGTAACCCTTTTCTCAGCATTTGTCTCATACTGATACATTTTTAAATCAGAAATATGCTATTAATGCATATAACAAATAATTAAGTGGGCATCTTTACCTTGTCTCATGACATTCTCTTCTTTATGACTACTCCCATTCTCATATGGTTAATATATTACTCCAAATTCATAACCATAGCAACCCAAAGTTATATATTTTCTTGTCAAACACAATGTCTTTATCCAAAAGTAATAAGTAACCTAATTGTGTTCCAACTGCAGAATGTCCTATTTTTTCACTTAGGGTGACTAAGCAATGCGTAATCTTCCTTCCTTTTATTACATGGTTTGGGTTCTCGTGCATCATTCTGTCAGCTACAACTTCTGAACTTACAGTGCAATTCCCACAAGTGCTTTAAAGCCCAAGTTCAATAGTGTTAAGGACCTCCACTTCCTGACATCTTCTGTCATGCCATTTTTAAACAAAATAGTCAATAGCTTTGGTGCCATTGACTTTGCTATCTTCTGATATTTCCAAAATTGCTTTGAAACCTTCCACCAAGCTTGGAGTACTTAATCAACAGTGAATTCTTTATAAATGTCAGTGGGAAACTCATCTGTTCCAAGAACTTTCCGTTATCTCAATAGCTTTTATTAAGCTTTCTACCTCTAAGGCACTGATTTTTACCCTTACAACCTCAATTTCTTCTTCTGTAGCAGCATCCTAGGGAGAACACTGATGTGCTTCTTTATTTCTTCTTTCTCCCTATTTCTGTCTTCCTTTTGGGGACATCCATGCTTATTTCTCACACTAAGCCTTGACTCTTCACACAATTACACACGCTTTCTTAAGGAGCTGGAAAAGTCATTTTCAAAAGTTACTCAACCATAATTCTTTTTGGCAGAATGATATCCACTTCCCCACCTCCTGCTTTCTGGAATTTTCTTCTCCACCGTGTATCATTCCGCTAGGTCAAAAAAGCATCTTTTTGCTACAGACGTATTCATGGCATACGGAATAAATGAAGAGGTCATATGTTTGGCTCCAAATATAATTTTCCTCCCCTGTTTTAAGTAATTGTGGTCACCAAAAATTGTAACAAATTTTTTTTTTTATCACTTACCATTAAGAAACATTCCTCAGAGCAATTCTCCTTGTGGTTTCCAGGAATGCATTAAACTTAAGGTGAAAATAATTTGACTTCAGCATTCAATATGAGAGTGTCATTAATGATCTAAGTGCTATTATGGACTACTTCCTTCCTAAAATGCCTGTGGCTTTTAGAGCAAACTTAGATTTCAAAACTGCTGAGAGAACCACAGCCTGCTGGAGAAATCCTATGATGTCTTATGAGAAAAAAATGTATGTGTGTTCCCTTCCCTTTTTTTCCCCCTCTCTCTTCCCTGCACGTATTCACACAACTTGGCAATGCATATCTCTCTTAGTGTTTAGTTTTTATGGAAGTTTGAAATAATCACTCCAAAGGTGAATGCTTGCTCAGTGTACTGTTAGACTCCCTATTGTTTCTATTCCAAAGGCCCTGGATTGTGATTCAGGACAGGACTCTTCTAGGATAGGGCTGCACTTGTAGCTAATCTATAATTTACAAAACACAGTCAGATGCATCTTAAAAAAAAAATGTAGAAATACTTTGCATGGGGCTTGTCCCCTGAAAATATTAGATATGGAACATTACTGCTCAACTCTAGATGGCCCCTTTATTTATTAGTTCACTTGGTGTATAGTTTAATATTGAGTTGCTATTTGTTGTGCCCAGAACTTGCTTAACAAGGAAAAAGATCCATGGAGGTGGGCTTCTCTGCCAGGTAAAGATTAAATGAAATGTTGGTGATTTTTAGACAGCAGGAATCAACTTTATTAAAAATGTTGTCATTTTAGTTTTTCATAATAAATCTCCATAGGAAAAATGTTTTCTCCATGATTTTCCTTTTCCTTCCATTGATATTACCTGAAGTTATCCATTTAGGGAATATCTCTTCCAGATATCAGTTGTGATCATCTTTTCTGTAATAAGGAATAGACATTAAGTAACTCTTGGTACGTGGTATACATTGTAGCTCTGTATAACCTAGGGGCATCGTGAAAAACATTGCATGAACTTGGTCTATTTCCTCTTGGAGCCTTTAATTTAGGAATATAGGAAACTCAATCAGCATGATACTTATGGCCAAATGAAGGCTTCTGTGCCAAATGAACAAGGGTGATGTGAAGTCGATGTTGATCCAGGATGAGTTGCGATGGAGGCCATGCATTATAAGTAACTACTTAGGTGGCATATTAGTTAGGGCAGAGTGAGTGTTTCAGCAAAGATAATCTACACTATTCAGTTTGTTTCTAGCCAATTCCCTGGGCCAGAAATCACACTAAAAGTTATTTTCTAGAACAATATTAGTGACTGCTTTATTTCTCTGCTTACACCTCCAGTGCTATGCCTCTCTCTGTCGAGATAAATGGTAGGTACCTTGAGGCTATCTGGAACAACAGATGAAGTGGAAGCCCTACTCTTATTCTGGTCTCAGCTGCAGGCCTATGTCACTCTGTTTAATTGAGAAGTTTTAATGGGTCTTTGTGATTCCAAGGCTTTAAAGTCTTATTTTACATTGTTTGTCCTCTAGAAGCAGCTTCAAACCTGTGTGATTCTACATTTCTGAATATAATTTCATTCCATTTCTTTTTGTCTGCAAAACAGCTCATTCTTTCTTGAAATACCTTGCCAAACACAGCAAGGGAAGATGAACATATGCTAGCATTCTGGCTCTTTCCAACCACTTTTCTGAGATGCACAGGCTCAGTAGGCACTTGGTCTGCCTTCCACGCTAACAAGGGTGACAGTTTTACCAACTGTTTCACTACAGCAGAGCAGAGATTTCCAGCTTGCTAGATCTGTTTCCTCACTGCCTACCACAAAACTGCTAAGCTTCTGTTAGATATTTTAGATAATTTTTTTTATGGCAGTATATACTTCAAGGCCTTGATTTCTGTATTTTTGAGGGGGTAATGTTAGCTTCTACAACAAATTCCCACGTTTTAATGGCATAACAAAATGAAATGAAAGTCATTTTTCTTCATATAAATGTCAGTGCTGGTGTTCCCAGATCATGAAAGGCTGGCTTTCCTACACATGGAGATGCAGGGATCCAGGTTCCTTCTGTCCTGGGACTTCACTATGTCCTAGGGCCCCAAGTACTCAGGCGACAGCCAGTAGAGGAGTGGGAAATGGAAAGATTTTGCAGACCAGCCTTGGAGGTGCCATAATATTACTTATACTCAGGTCCCTTTTTGCTAGGACTCTGTAGAAGGTTGCACAGAAGTGTGAAAAGACAGATAAATATCGTCTGTCTCTAGGTAGCCATTATTTAGTGACAACAGTACATTACAGAAGTTGAAATCACAAAGTTTTAGTGGCAGGAAGCTGCTTTGGCCATATGTGAAAAAAAAGTTTTGGAGAAAATTATCAAGTTTATTATAGTGGAAAATGAAATATTTAATAATACTTATGTGTATATATATATATAATAACGTTTTTACCTATACTATCTAGACATAAGGTGGCCTCTCTTTGCAGGCCTAAGCTAGTCAACTTAGTTTGGGAAGAGATAATATCAAGGTGAAATATTACATTTCATGAAGAAAACACACACACAGTTATACACACACAATATAAATAAAGAACTTTTTTGAACAATATATCTTATTCATCTTTATGATACAAAGGCTCTTATTTCTAACTTTTGAAATATGTAAACCCTGAATTTCCATATTTATTTTCTTCATGAGCAAATGCTTTCCCACATGCAATCCTGATGTTAGTCTGCACTGAAGCATTCAGTATCAGATTCTTCCCTCGTGCTTATTATTCTTAAGAGGAGTTTAAAATATGTGCCTACTCTGAACAGTGTGCTCTCATATTCTGTGTTCTTATTTCAAATTATGGCATTAAAAAAACAAAAACTTGACTTCCAAATGTAGTGTTAGTAATGCTGCTAGTTAACTACACTCTAATTTCCTGGCAATTTGAGATGCTCAGATATTGCAGATGTTACCAAATTCCTGTTCATTTCAAAAATTTTTACTTCATGCTAATGTAATGACAAAGTTTATTTATAGTACCTGATTATGAATGCTCCAGCATATACTTTCACCATGGTTTTTACATTAATCATATGGGAAATTGATAATTGACTATAGGGTTTTTCACCTATGAGCAAAAATATTTGACTCAATTATGCTTACATGGTGAGAAATGAACATGTTGAATTATTGGTGGATTTCAAGAAAGAGAAGAATTATCCCAGGAGAATAAGCCATGAACAAGTAAGTTTTAAAAATTTAAAAATTGATAATACTGTCATTATATCACTTGTCACAGCTTAGAAGTTTAATCCCATTCAATATAGGAGATGAAAAGGTAAACCTGGTACATTCGGTAACATTAAGTGCCTGTCACTCAAATTCCAGAATCCAGATGGATTTGTAGAAAAGCAGCAGACATCTTCTACAAGGAGCCAAAACCTGCAACGTTAGCTGATGACTGGCGTTCTAGAGGGTTAAGCTAAGCTAATGTAAGGGGCTTTGTGCATACTTATGCTTTATAAAAAGATAAGCTTCCAGCCTTACTTCAAAAGCCATCAACTATATTCTTTTAAACTTGAAGTTTGAGATTCTCTTTAGAGTCGATAAAGTTGAGCAAAAAATTTAAGAGTGAGTGATCAGACTTAATTCCTCAGTAAAGTTCCTTTTTACACATTTAACTTTTCAAAAACTGAAAGATTTTTTTTGTTTGTTTTGAGTGACTATTATGGTAGGAAGAATTCAAAAGTTACCCCCAAAGCTCTCACCTTATGGTATATGCCTATATATTCCTACATCTTTGAATGAAGTCATGACCCGTGAATGTGGAGATAGTCTCTCATCACTCCATTGGTTAGGTTATGACAAATTAGATAACATTGTACTCTGCTTTCATCACAACCTACTGGGGAGGGATAGAAAGTCAGACAATTGTATTTCAGTTGGCCTGGAGGAGAGCAAACAGCACCATTGTGACTGGCATGTGAGGGTTATGTGCCAAAGATCCATAGTCAGCCTTTAGGAGCTGAGAATGAACCCAACTGACAAGTAAGAACATAGGTACCTCAGTCTTACAGCACAGGACATGCATTCTACTACAGCTAATGAGCTAGGATGAGAACTCAGAGCCTCATATAAGATCACAGTGCTGCCTCACATCATAATTTCATCCTCAGTAGATGTCAAGTAGAGGATTCATGGACGTCTGACCAACAAAAACTAGGAGAGAATATATTTTTTGTTGCTTTAAACTGCTAAGTCTGTGATAATTTGTTATGCAGCAATAGACAACTAATACAACTGTACGTAAAATTTCAAATCAGTGTCCACTCATTTTCTATTTCATTTTATATCCATGCAGTCTAACAAAAGATATTTATTAAGTAGCTGCAACATTACAGATGGTATGCTAGGGACAAGTGATATGACACAGTCTCTGCCCTTAGTGTTATTCCTTTAAAAAGAGGTATACTCTAAACAAAATCTGTGAATAGATGACATATTCTCTAAGAGTAGCTCATAACTGGTATAACGAGGGGACAGAGAAGAGTATATAAGTCTATCTCTGAGGTAAGGGAGACACAAGGAAAGATTCTGTTATAAAATGCACTTGAGTTAAGTGATAAAGTATAGAAGCTTAAGGTGGGAAAGGGAGATAAGAGTGCTGTGAATGGAGAAGCTACATGGCTAATTCCACAAGATGCTCTTCTAGACAATTTTCAAAGGTAAGAATGTGAAAAGGGAAGGGCCACACTGGAGGAAAAGGAAAGAAAAATGAGTTTAGAGGCAGATCCGAATAGGAAGATAGAGATGAACTATTCAAAGTGTGGTTCAAGGAGTAGCAGTAGGGGGATCACTTGCAAACTTGTTAGAAATGCAGAACATCAGGCTCCACTTGTATCTACCAAATCATAATCCATGCTTTAACCACATCTTCAGCTAATTCACAAGTACTTTCAGTGTGTTGATGCTGGTGCATCTGGGTACTGTTTAGATAAAGAGAAGATGTTGCTGTTTTAAAGTGGATAAATAACAATCAGATCTATCTTTTAAAAAAAAAAACATTGAAGAACTGGAAAGGGCTGACTAGAGAAGTATGGGACAGAAAGCAGAGAAACCAGTTAGAACATTATTTTAATAGTTCAAGCAAGAAAACAAAGCAGAAAACAGAGGGCACAGAAAAGAGTGGATAAATAAGACAAATTTTAAGAAAGCAGAATATATAGAATTTTGAACAGTAGACTTAGATAAGCTACTTAAGGGGCATTGAATTATTTAAAATGAACCTCAGATGTCTGGTTAATATGACTATGTGAATGGAGTTGTCATTTTCAAATGTAGGAAAGTACAGGTGAAATAATGAGTTTTATTTTGGACATGCTATGTTTGAGATGCCTGTTAAACTGAGGTGAGAATATTTAGTAGGAAGTGGATATATGGATCTAAGGTTATTAATTTGGATGTCAGGGAATTATAGGGTAGATCTGAAGTTATGAGTGTGAGCTAGTGCTTCTAAGCTGAAAATTCCAATTCAATCTAAAATTTTTAAGACTTTTAGACTCAAGATTTCCACTGGTATCAGATTTTTTTCTCTTCCACCTTATTAAAAGAATACTTAGGAAAGCACAAATATATATTCAATATTAAAAGATTTTAAATGGGCTAGGCTCACCCTTTAGATGCTGATGTGAAAGGATTCTGACTGTTTCTATGTGGGAAGTGATACTGGCATGGAAGAAAATTCACATATCCATCAATTTTTAGATACCTTCTCATTCATGAAAAAGTACAAAGAGTGGAGTAATAATCATGAGAATTGTGAAGTGATTTAGTAGAATCTTTGTTGTACTTATAAGGTGAATATCATTGCATCCAAGATGTAAGGGAGGAATCAAAATATATATTTTATATATACATGTATTATCTATTCACATATATAATATACATATCATATATATACTACAAAAACAGAAGACAACTTTAGAAGAGCATATTATATATAATTTACTTTAAGGCAAAAAAATCACTAGCTCTGTAAAAAAATTGGTAAAATAGAAGATGATAAAACAGCAGATTGAGTAAAAAAAGAGTTCCATTAGAATAAAAAATATTTACAAAAACTAAACATCAGGAGAAGGCATATAGGACAGAAATAGCAACCTAAAATTTAATCAGTAATGTAGAGAACACAGTTGAAAATTTTTTTCAAAAGTAAAAGATGAAAAACAAATAAGTTAAAAATTAAAGTAGAAAGAATAACTAGTCTAACCTAAGAAGAATTTGTGTGCTATAAGAACATACAATCAACTGAGATCAACATACATACAACTCATAATCTTTTCCTAAGCTGCATAAGCACTTTAAATTGCAGAAATAAATAAAAAAAGAACATACAGATAGATGAACTAAATTTAAACATATATATTAGTTTATAATTATGCTAGTACCATATTGTTTGGATTATCATCATTTTGCAGTACATTCTGAAGTCAGGAAGTGTGATGCCTGTAGCTTTTTAAAGATTTCTCAGTATTGCTTTAGCTATTTGGGGTCTTTTGTGATTCTACAAAAATTTTACATTTTTTTCCATTTTCATAAACAGTGACATTGTAATTTTGATAGGGATCGCATTGAATCTATAGATGGCTTTGAAATAGTATAGACATTTTAGCAATATTGATGCTTTAGATCTATGAGTATAAATATCTTTTCATTTATTTTTGTCTTTTATAATTTCTAGTATCAATGTTGTAATTTTCTCTATATAGATATTTTACTTCCTTCATTACATTTATTTATTTATAAGTATTATAGTGTTTTGACCCTATTGTGGGATACTAACTGGGCTTTTTTTTTTTTTTTCAGATAGTTTATTGTTATTGCATAGAAACAATTTTGTATCCTGAAACTTTTCTGAATTAGCTTATTGAGTCTAACAGTTTTTGGTGGAATTTTTAAAATTTTCCACATATAAAATTACATTTCTTTTTTTCTGGTTTGGATACCTTTTATTTATTTTTCTTCCCTAATTTATTATTGTATTATATTGAGAAATAGGCTGACAGTCTTATGAGAACTACCTTGTAGGTAACTAACTTCTTTCATTGCTTTTAATAATTTCTCTTTGTCTTTAACTTTTGACATTTTAATTACAATGTGTCTTGACATGGGCCTCTTTGGGTTCATCTTTTTTGAGACTCTGTACTTCCTGGATTTTTATGTCTATTTCCTTCACCAGCTTAGGGAAATTTTTAGCCATTATTTCTTCAATTAGTTTTCAACCTCTTGTTCTCTCATCTACCGGTACCCTTATAATGCAAATGTTTTTATACTTGATGTTGTCTCAGATGTTCCTTAAACTCTATATTTTTTTATCTTTTCTCTTTTTGTTGTTACACTTGGGTGTTTTTCAACCACCTTGTCTTTCAAATTTCTACTTCAATCCTCTGCTTCATCTAACTTGCTGCTGATTCCACCTAAATTACTCTTAATTTAAGTTATTCTATTATTCACTTCTGACTGGTTCTTTTTTTTTAATGATTTTATTTTATATCCTTCTTATGTATTGTTCCCTATCTCATATGTTATGTTTGTTAAAATTGTCATCGAAATATTCTATTTTTACCCCAGGTTCATTGAGCATCCTTATAACCAATGTTTTGAACTCTGCATCTGGTGGATTTCTTGCCTCCAACTTGTTTTAGTTCTGTTTTTCTTTGTTTTTTAGTTTTGTTCAGTTCTTTTATTTGGGACATGTTTCTTTTTCTCTTCATTTTTGTTTGCCTCCCTGTGTTTTTCTCTGTGTGTTATGCAGATCTGCTATGTTTCCTAGTCTTTGCAGGGTGGCATTAAGTAGTAAGAGTCCTGTGGAGCCCAGTGTTACAGTTTCCCTATTTACCTGAGCTTGCTCCAGGGATGTTGCTTATGTGGGTTGTGTGTGCTCTTCTGCTGTAGTTAAGCCTTGATTGCTGTTGGCATGTCAGTGAGAGAGATTGACCCTCAGGCTGACTGGCTATGAGAGTCTACAGTGGACAAATGTTGTGCAAGTATTGACCCCATGGGGCAGGATTTGTTTTAGCAGTGTTCTGCTGCCTGCCATGTTTACCCTTGTGGTTCCTTTGTCATTTGTGGAGCTTAATGGGTAGTGCTCTATTGTGATCTGAATCTGGCCAGCAGGCATGTTGGTTCTCGGGTCTCTTGGGTGGGGCACTGGTATAGGTCAAAGTCAGCTGCTACCTGTGTCTGGCTCAGGGCCATGTGATAGGAGTTACAAAGTATTGTGGTTGGTGGATGCCTGTTTTGGGTTTGGAGTCACCTGGTAGTGGTTATGCTATGAATTGAAGCTGGTTGCCACTAGTGCCAGGCTTAGTGTTGCTTAATAAGGTGTATAGGGCACACCCAGGCCAGCCACTGCTTGTTTGTGTACATTTAGATATTTTAGGAAAGTCTGTAGTTTGGGTCTAGGCCAGCCTCTTGTGTAGATTAGCCTCATAAAGAGATTTGGGCTGGGTGTGTAAATTGGGTGGGACAGGATCTCAGAGATTCACCAAAGTGGATAAGAGTGGGTGTTAGCCAGTAGCATTAAAACCGTAAAATATTTAGCTCTGAATTTTTTAAAATATGTATAAGACTTGTTCTCTGAAAACTATAAAACATTGCTGAAGAAAATTGAAGAAAATCTGAATAAAAGAGAAAAAATATATACTATATCAACAGATTGGAAGACAATCACTTTAGATGTCAATACTTGCCAAATTATAAGTATGCTCAACAAAATTCCAGTCAAAATCTCAGCATGATTTTTTGATGTAAATTGACTAGCTGACTTAGAATAGCCATGCATAGTGGGAAAGATTACCTTTTCAATGGCTAGTAGCAAAAAGATGGTATTAATATGATAAAAATTAAACATCCATCCTTATCTCATGCACAAAAATCCTCTAAAAAGGCATCATAGATCTAAATGTAAGAGCAAAAACTATAAAATTTCTAAAAAATGTAGGAGCAAATTTTTGTGACCTAATTCTGGCAGAAAAAGCACAAACTAAAAGAGAAAAACTGTTAAATTGAACTTATCAAAACGAAATTTTTTTACTCTTGGAAAATGTAAAAAATGATAAGGCAAGCCACAAAATGGAAGAAAGTATTCTTAATGTATTCGTAATGACAAATAACTCATATTCGTAATCTATAAACAGATCTTACAAGTCATTATACGAGGTCAAATAACAATATATATATATTTTTAAATGGGCAAATGTTTAAGCAAATCATTTACAAAAGATGTATGAAATTTCAATTATCACAAGCAAAGATATTCAACATCAAGCAAATCATCAATCAAATGCAAATTAAAACCACAATAACTACCACTTTTCAGTTTTTAGAATGAATAAAATTAAAAAGACTGAGAAAGAATGTTTTAATGAGAGTATGGGTACTAGTAGAACACTAATATATTGCTGGTAGGTATATGAAATTGTACAGTCACTGGAAAACAATCTGGTAGTTACTTATGAAATTAAACATAAACTCAATATATAAACTATCAATCCATAGACATTTACCTAAGATAAATAAAAATATGTCCACACAAAGACTGGATTTGCACACAAATGTTTATAGTAGCTTCGTTCATAATAGTCAAAACCTGAAAGAAAAAAAACAAAACAAAATGGTAGTAATCCAAACGCTTATGTAAAAAGTAGATGAATACAATAATTCTATTATAGCCATAAATTGGAATTCTTTTGAGTAACAAAAAAGTAACTATTGTTACACAAAACAAAATGAATGAATCTTCAAAATATTACACTGAGCAAATGAAGTTGGCACAAAGGAGAACACATTTGATTCCAATCATAGAAGTTCTAGAATGGACAAAACCAAACTATAGTGGGAGAAAAGCAGTGCTAAGTTGCCTGGAATCAGGGTTGGAAAAAGAGTAAGGGAGTGTTGATGACATAAACTGGAAAGGTATGCTTGCTAATTTGGAAAGCTTTGGGAGATTTTCTATTGTTTCATTGCGGTAGTAGTTAAATGGGTAAAGATAACTTAAATGGTTACATTTTATCAACGGCTATAAAATATACTTTAATAAATTTAATAAGAGTGAGTTTACTAATTGAAAGAAATCACCAGAACGCGCGGTAGTCCGAGAGGAATTCCAATTTATTAAATGTAGTAGCGAGCTTATATAGGGGGAGGATCCGGTTGGGGAAGGCTAGTAGTTGTGTCGGATATTGATTGGATTGTGGTAGGGTGGCGAGTGTTGATAGGTCTCTTGGACCGTCACTGGGGTGGAGGGGACTTTTGGCACCGGCGAGTTCTTTTGGCGCCGGCGGGCTTTTTTGGCGCTAGTGGGGTTGCTAAGCATCATGGGATAGGGGATTTCGTCAGCTTCACTTCAGGTAAATGGAAAGTTACAGGGTTTGAAGAGGTGAAAAGTTAAGGGTCATTATGTTCCAACACTAATGGTTTTAAATTTCCCTTTTTGGCCTTCTTGTATTTCCCAAATTATCTTTCTGAATTGATGTATTAATACTTCCACAAAAAATAAACTAAAAAATATTTTTATACATTCATATTACTCCTGCAGATCTTGTGTAAATACTCTTTGTAAGTAACCTAGTCAACACTACCTAATATAATGAGGATTTACAGAAACTACAGGCCTTTAAATCTTTCTTACTGCATACATCCATTTGTAGCTTTTCTTATACTAAAGACAGACTAGGTTTATCATTACAAATAAAAACAAAAACCAGAAGATGATCAGGCTTTAGAATCAAGGCTTTGGAATCAAGATTTATAATTTTCTTCTTCCATCTTGTTAGTACTGACCTATACAGTCCTCTCATCTTGTTATTAAGAGTGTAGGCAGTGGCAGGTGGAGACGAGGCAAGCCGATCATGTACAGAATGAGAGCATCTGAACCATGGTGAGGTCAAAGCAAGATCAGAAACAAAAATCAAGATTATATGAATTTTAATGAGTGAAACACACTGTGAAATGAGACAGGTAAAAAACAGATCCAAAATAGTCTCAAAAATGAGAGTCGATGCTTCCAGGTACCTGGGAAAGCTAATTTTACAATTGAGCCTTTGGCAGCTAAGGCTAACAAAGAAAGTATGTAGTATTACTTAATTATCCTTTCTCACTGAAAGAAAGCCTAATGATTACCTGATAGAAAATGTGTTCCTGGAGCAAAACTGGGGACAAAACTTTTTGTAATGAAATGAATGGTTTCTTTAAGAAAATTTTTGAAAAGTCAGAATCCTTGCTCAAAGACAGTCTCTGTGCCCAAAAAGGCAAAGGAGGTGACACAAAAAATGGAGACCCAAAAAAGATGGATAACTTGGAATACAAGGTTAAGACATTGTTTTCTGATAATCTAACTTAATAGAATGATAATAACACTAGAAGAGAATAAAATAACAAAAAGAGTTGATATGCCTCATAAACAACACTTCTCAAATGTCAGTTATATTGGAAAAGGCTGGCCAGTGCTGTGGCTCAGACAATTTATGATTGAATCCTCTAACAAGTACCTGTGGTGCAGGCATTCTATGTTGCTGTGATGGCCATATGTTTTCAGTACCAGATGGAAAGGAAGATGTCATTCTGTTGTGAAAGCTGAGGAACCAGACAGAAGGCTACCTTCACTTTAGAACAGGTGGGGACAGCAGGGATTCTTTCAGGTACAGCCAGCTATTTCTTCAGGGAAGAGCTTTCTATCTTCTAAAGTACTCAACGTACATTTGGTAAAGACCTCAAAGTTTTATACCACCTAGAAAAAAATGACTTTAGCTTGAAAATTTTTAAGAAGTCTTATAACTGATCGACTTGTCCATCAAAGAAACTTCAGTGTTATCATTGTGGAATATTTTTTTAGGCCTACTACACATTATTGTGTTTTCCAAGATGAGTGCTCCCTAGCGAGTTGAAAAATTTCACCTCTGCATTGGGGTTATGCATGTTCCAACACATTTGTGTATATGAATACTTTACAAATGTAGTACTTGCCATTTTGGTAAAAGTGATGCCAACACACACAGGTTCAAATTCTTCTTGAGACTAACCATTACTGAAGTCAGAGACTGGAAAAAGGCACAATTTAATTCAGCACTATTTAACATTCCAGATGATTACTAGCACTCCCCAATGAGATAAAATATGGTAATAAGCACTTAAGGGGATTTCAAAATAAAATAAGTAAAAGATTCTTAAGAAGCATGAAGTGTTTGGGTCTTTTAAGTTTGATTTGTGATTGATCTTTTAAGTTTATCATGTTATGATATATATGGTATATTATGAAAGGAGAGCTAGAAAATATATTAAGGTACAGCTCCAATCGATAACTTTAAATTAGATACTGCACCTGCAGGATGCTATTTTCATCATCAACAGTGGTGGTTAGTAGTAAGGTTTAAATACAAGTTGAAGAGGCTTTCATAGAGTATAGTCTGATGATCATAGACTATTCCTGCTCATTGAGCTAAATGCCAGTTTAATGAATATTGCAAATAGACTGAACTTAGTCATGTATTTTTTTTAAAGTGATCGAATTATCTGAGTAGAATTATACAAAGTTTGAGTTTCTGTAAATATCCATGAATGTGCCATTCTATGAGTAATATTACTAACTCTGAACTTGCTCTTATCTGTGACAACTAAGACCAAATTTCTAATTAACTCCAGTACTGCATTTGTAGAGAGAACATATTTTAAAGATCTTGTGTTGAAATAGCTTTCAAACATTTCTAATTTCTGGTAATCTCTTGATTCTATTCTAGTTTTACTTAGAGTTCCCCCACTTCTAAGATAAAGCTATATGTTATTTTAATATAATAAGGTTTAGTTAATTGCTCAATTCTATTGCTAAAATTTTAATGAGATATTTGTGTCTATAGGTAAGTGTGAAATTTATTTATACTATTTTATTAGGTTTTGGTATTAATGCAATAGTGGATTTAGAAAACAAATTTGAATATTTCTTTTTTCTATGACCTGGAATAGTTCAAAATATCATTGGAATTTAATTGGCAACTGTGAACTCATATGGTCCTGCTTCCTATTTAAAATGATGTTGAATTTGATAAGTTCAGGGTTTCCACTTCTGAGGTGAATTTTTGTAAATTTGCATTTTGCTAGGACAGCATTCCTTTTGTCTATTGAGTTTAATGTAATTTCTTAAAATGTTATCATTTGTCTGGCATCTGTTTTTCTCTTTTCTTCTCTATTCTTATTTTTAATTGTGTCTCTCTCTATGTTCTGTTTTCTTCTTATTCAGGTTCACGGAAGGCTTTTTAATAAACTGGTTGTTGGATTTTTTTTTCCTTCTCTTTTTTTGTTTGTTTACTTTTAATTATTTCTTGATTGCATCCAAGTTAGTTTCTTCTTCTTATGTTTACTTATCTATTTTTGTTTTTTATTTTGTTTTTCATGTGCTTTTCATCTTTTTTCATTAATAATAAAGACAATTAAGGATATCATCTTTCCTGATGTTCCATAGTCTTAATGAGATATTTCCATTTAATTTATTTATTAGATAACTTGAAATTTCTTTTTCTGACCCAAAAGTGATCTGGAATATATTTTTTAATTTCCAGCATGGTTTTATTATTTATATCTATTTTAAGAGATTTTGATCAGAGAATATTGCCTGTTAAATCCTTAATTTTTAATTTTTTTGAATTTTTCTTTTAGTCCAGTGCAAGATTAATTTTTAAAACTATTCATTGTACATGCATGAATTAATACTAACTAAATATAAAACATAAGAATATAAGATTACTTATGAGATCAATTATTAATTATATTATTTAGTTCTTTTATATTTTTATCATTGCATTTTGTCTACTAAAACTACCAAATTCTATAAAAAATGTATTACTATTTTCCTAGTATAATATTTTTTATCAAGTGTATCTTGCATTATGAATAGTTTTGTTTTTGTAAAATCTACTATATATTGTATGTAGATTGATAGCTATTACATCTTAATTAGTCTTCATTCTATGGCTTTCCCATAGAATGGAAGTTTCATTTTCTATTATATTAATAAGTTATAGTCTTTTCTGCTGACACAATCAAACACATTTTTTCTATTATTTGAAAATTGTATAAAATATAGGCTCCCCGCTAAGGTTGACCTTAATCTACAAAATACTCTATTTTTCTTCCAATCCTCAATCCTCTCCAGTTAGATACGATGTTTGGAAAACTTCTTTCCGCTTAACTCAAACAAATCTTTGATATTCTTTACCTTCCTTCTTCCACTTTTTTTCCCCCCAACCTGAAGTTATGGGTTTTGGTGCAGCATTCTAAACAATTTCTATCATTTATTTTCGAGTAAATGCTTTCCGTTTCAAAAGTGGGCTTAAATACCTGTTGTGCAGTCTCTCTTTATTCACTTTGGGAGGAACACAGAGAGGTTAATTTCCCATCTCTGTTTCTCCTTTCCCCTTCCCCACCCTGCAGCCTCTGTTCTTCCTTATCACTTGTGTTCTCAAAGTTGTTCCTGAGGATTTCTTTCAGATAAGCTATATGCATGAAGCAGTTTCTGAATTATTGCCTAGTCTCAGGATCTTTCTTTTGCTCTGACAGGTGAATGATACCTTGACTGAGCATAGGATTCTAATATTGCAGTCATTTCTCTCAGCAATGTGGATATTATGTCATTGTCTTCTAGCTCCTGTGTTGCCAATGAGTTCAATGCCAGTTTGATTTTTTTCTTTCTAAGCCACTTATTCTTTCTATGTAGGAGTTTGTAAGATTATATATTTATATATAATTCTGGAATTGTATTGTAATATACTGAAGCATGTGTTTTTCTTATATATCCAGCCTTCAATAAAGAAAGCTCATTCAATATTGAGACTCAGGTCTACTTCAAATTTTCTTCTTTTATTTGTTCAGATTTTGCTTCTCTCTTCTTTTGTTGTTGTTTTTTTCTTCATATTAAATAATTTTTGTGTGTATTAAACTTTAGTGTCTATCCTCATGATTATTATCTCTTTATCTTTTTAATATGTGCTTTGAGGTGTACTTTCCCTTGACTTTCCAGGCAACTTATTTGAGTCTCAACAGGGGCATTTTCTCCTTATATTCAACTACAGAATATTTGGTTGAGAAAGTATACATTTTTTTTTTTTTACTGCAGAAATACTTACGTGCTGCACTCGAATGTGTGTGCATATATGTGCATATATAAAAAATCTTTAACTGTTCTCTTTTGCCGAGTATATGCCCTTTTTGTTTTGACAGACTCTTGTTCTTTAACTACTGGCCCCTGAGAATAGATTTTTTTTAATCAATAAATTTGTATTCAGACCATGTTGAGAAATTACTAGATAGGTGGTAGAATGTGAAATAGTCTCTCCTCCTGAGAATCAATAGTATAAAACGTGAAGTTTCTCCCTGTACCCACTTCCTCTTACCCGCCTGTCTTTAAGAGAAGATGGGACTCATCTCACCTGTTTGGTTTCTTCCTGAGGTCCTGGGAGAACCAGGCCATTTCAACCAGTCAGTTATTGAGATGCTGAACTTCCACCTAGGATTCCACAAATTACTATGGGATTCGCTTGTCGCAAAATCAACCACTTTTTGATCTGGACAAAGATCCCCTGAAGGTGATTTCTAATTCTTTTCCAGCTCATAAGAGAGCAAGTCCCATAGATAATCTCTTCATAGCAATTCCAGATAGCTGCTTCCATCTATCCATAATAGGCTGCCTGTTAGCTCCAGATACGTGGCTCAAGAGAGAGAGTAAAGTTGTAAATAAGACAAAAGAGAGGCATTCAGGTCACCACTTCACTTGGTTTGTTTTAGTCATTCATTGCTCACTCTACGATGTGAGCAGCAGCTACAACAGCCACTACTAATTCATAGGAGCACTCTGAAGTTTTCCAAACACACTTGATTCTTGAAATCAGCCCATGTTATAAGAATTATGGTGAGAAAATAGATTCAAAGTGTTTAGTGAAAGGCCTAAATTTACAAGTTGGTAAGGAACAACAAAACCAAGGTTTTCTCTATCAAAGTACAATAATTTTTGCACGACTATTTAAACAAGCAAGAGAAAGTCAAAACTATTTTGTCTACACTAAGCTAAGTATATAATAAAGTGATAAAGTAGTAGTAAAGTACATACACACATATATTATAAAAAATGAACAATGTCCTACATCAATATGAATAAAGTACTTTCAGATATTTTAGTTAAGAAAGTTATTTTCTTTTATTTGATACAGTGTTATTTTTCTAATCCAAGGAAGTATCTTTGTTGCTTCTTTATTTGTTTTTGTATGTGTTTACACTTTTGTTATCATTTGTATGTTTGTGTGTATGTATGTATGCATAAATGTGTACATACAGAAAAGTCCACATATCATTAGTGTACAGCTTCATAAATTTTCCAAACTGGACACATGAATGTAACTAGGAGCAAGATCAAGCAGTAGAACATTATCAACATCTACGACATCCCTCAAGTTCCTTTGCAGTCATCACCCAGCTCTCCAAGGGTGACCTTTACCCTGACTTCTGACAGCCTTCAGGACTTTTACAAGATCAGTCTGACTTACCATCTACATCCAGCATTTAACACAGAACATTCATCGTGTTTGATAAATATCTGTCGGGAAAGTGAATGAATAAATGGATCAATAAATAACTAAGTGAGGCAAGAATTAAATAAAGAGACCCTTAGAAGGTGAAACATTGCCAAATTTGGCTTTGGGGCCAGAGATTAAAGCTTAAATGGTTATGTAATTTGAGGTAATTTATTTAATCTGGTTGAGCCTCAGGTTGCTCATCTAAAAATAGAAATAGCAATGTTTCCTCAAAGCACTGTTTGTCCTAAGCCACAAAGTTAATGTATGTAGAACCTGTGCTTGGCATCTAATAGGCTATTTATTATTGGTACCTAATAATTGTTGTTGTTATGGAAAGAAAAGGGATCCAGCTATCTATATTTGGGACATGACTAATCCTGGTCCCTTGATCTTTTGTGTTCTAAATAACATTCAAATCCTTTTAAAAGTATGGCATTTTGATACAGTGGAAAGTATTTAAACATACTTAACATCCTAGCAAAAACAAACAACAAAAAAAAAACAGAAAGCAACAGAGACTACAGTGGAAATGTGGAAAATATGGTTAGCATGTGTTCTTGAATAAATTCGGGTTCTGTTCCAGATTTCTGCTCCTCTGCCTGTCGATGTCCAGTGATCATAGTTTTCATGGATTTCTGACCATCTGGGCCTTGGCTTATTTCTTGTGGTGGATCACCTACCCAACTTGTTGGATTTAAGTTGACATCTTATCAAGCCCAGGTTTCAGCTCTATACACAATTGGTCAAGTCCCCATGATGGTCTAGCCTCAGGTGACCCCCTCACCACCACCAGTAGAGTTCATGCTCTTCATTTCTGTATAGTGCTCCACCCACTACTGTGCAAAGTTTCCTCCACCTGACTACTACTCCAGCCATCATTACTCTCTCACTGCTCTTTATCCATCCAAGGCAGCAAGGGATGAAATAAGATGGCCATAACAAATGGACACAGCTCTTTCTGAAATGCCAATGTAATGCTTGCTCTTCAAATTGATATTGCTTTCATTTAGTTTTCAAGTTAAAAAGAGTAACCATAAAGACAGCTGCTTTGATATGTATGAAGAACAATTAGCCTATAAAAACGGTTTACTTTTTGCATATCTCGTCAAATGTCTGTTTAGTAGGCACATATTTGTGAAACAAATCGTATTTACTTTAGTTGAGTTGCTTAATTTCTCTCAGTAGCAGTTATCTTTACTGTAAAATGGAATATCTGGATTAGATCCCCCAGAGTGCAGATGGCAAATGCACACATGGAAGTCAAGTGGTATAAGTCCCATTATAATGCAGGCCCTGGACCTCTCCCTAGTGAGAACTGCCACTACTTAGAGGACTTTTTAGCATTTTCATTTTTCATCCTATCACAAAAATTGCAAAACCACTGAGAGCTGCCTAGGAATGTGATCTGAGAGGTTCTCATGGACTCTGCTCTGTTGGCAGAATAGTTGTCATACTATTCTGAATAATGGTAATGCTGTTATTATTTGGTTGTGACTACTTATTTAATTATTACTATTATTATTAAAGATAATAACTATGCTAAATATCTGCTGAACTTCTTGAAATGAAAGGCTGCCTCTTTTTTATACCCGAACCTCAGCACTTAATATTGGCAAAGTCCAGGGAAGCAGAGATGCAAAGTCAATATATATTGGTTAATGACTGATACTGTCATTATACTAGGAATGCCAGATACTGTGCCCAATACTTTGCTATATTTTCTCTTTTAATTCAAAGCAACCTTATAACATCAGAAGCATTATCATCATTTCACAGATTAATAAAAACAAATTCAAGTAGCAGATATTTTAAATAATTTACCAAAACCGTGGCACGTAAGAATTTCTCTCCCAGGTTAGCCTGATTTGAGTGTGCGCTGTACCTTCCACTGCTCTGTAATAGTACCGGCTTTTGGAACCACAAGGCAGAGGTTTCTTTTAGATCAGTTAAAAATCCCTATAATATGCAAACCTTACTTTTCATGTTTCCTGACTCTCTTCCTTTCTACTTTTCTCAAAAATGAGAATCAGTGTTCCAGGAAGAGCTCCTGGAAGAAGATTCCTAAAGCAAAGATGCAGAACTTTGAGGCCTCTGCATTTGTCTGAGCATCAGAATATAGGCTGAGGTCAAGCTTCACCTTCCATGGACCGTGCTTGGCTCTGCTCCCCTTCATTTCTGTTTCAGAGAGAAGTAGACAAATGAAAAGTTGTTTCCATAGAGAAACAAGAATGATTAGAGGGCTGAAGGGATTGACTTGTTAGATAAGATTGAAAGACCTCAGTATTTATCTTTGTCTGAGCTATGACTATGGGACAGACAATATAACCATCTGCAAATATTTACTGGTGTAATCATCTCAGACCACTGAACTCACCAGGAAAGTAGATTCTGGTTGTCAGCAAGGAAAGAAGGGAGTTGAGAAGTTGTGAAGCATGATGGCACATGCAACCTGCTGAGTGCCGTGCCACCTCTCCAAGCCATGTTAGGTGTTGAGGGTATCTAGCACCTCTGACTTGGGAGGATAACTCCATCTCTGAAATGGCCCCATGGACAGTGACACTGACAATATTGGGTACAAGCTAGTGTTTAGCACCTAGGTAGTCATTTTGTTATGGCTTACTTTAAAATAAGGCAATGGAAGAAAAGGGATAATCCTTTAACTCCATGATGCTCAGAGTTATGAAACTCAGGTAATTATTCACAGTAGCCACTGTCCAAATATATCACCTGATGTCTTCATGGTCTCTAGTTTCTAGTATAAATCAGTACTATAACATAAGTAGGCTGCCTTTATTTCTTATCTATAGTTTACTACTTTGTTTTTTGGGAGTTATCCCAAGAAAGACAAATATTTACTCTGCTACTTTTTACTAATTCATTCATTGAGTTCCACAAGAACTTCAAAAAATAATGGCAATAGACTAATACAAAATAGTACTCAATGACTGTTAGTTGAATGAATGAACGAATGAATGAATGAATAAGTGGTATATAAATGGTCAAAACAGCACTTTTTTGCAGTCATTTATAAGACTCGGTGCCCTAGAATGCATAGCATCTAAAATAAAATTGTGCATAATTTAGAGAAATAAAGAGTTCCATGTGGCATGTTGAAAACATTCATGTTCTTTGAAAGCCTCTACCTGGATTTCTCTGCCTTATATAAAAAGCTTAGCTCAGAAAGCTACAATAGATGATTCTCTCTCTCTCTCTCTCTCTCTCTCTCTTTCTCTTTCTCTCTGTCTGTCTGTCTCTCTCTCACTATGTAGTAAGTGGTGTATAATTAAGGTTTTGGAGTTTGAGGAACCTGAATTCACATTTTAGCTCCATGATGCACTGGGTGTGCATCTTTGTACAAGTTACAGAAGCAGTCTGTAGTGCAGCCTTATTGGACTCTGAGATCAAAGGGAAAAACCAACAATGCTAGTCTTTACTTTAAATTTTTGTATCATTTTTATTATTGATTTTTTTCATTTATTTACTTTTTAAATATGTATATTGATCATTGAGATTTTTGTAATTTTCTTAAATTTTTCTCCCAAGACTCATTCACCTGACCCTCATCTCACCTTTTCAGTAACACTTTTTCTTCATTTACAAAATAGGATAATGATTTCTTCCTCTTAGGTTTACTGATAGAATTTAATGAGATAGTGCATTGTCCAGGTGTTTATAGTATATTCTCGGTAAGTGGTAGATGTTGTTATTTCTCTTTGCTTAGCATCACTGAAGAAAGGAATAATGATGTTTTAGCACTATTCTTAGAATATCTGTAAAATAGAAAATGTTTAATATATAACTTAAAGAAATAAGTAACCTCTAAGCTTCCTGTTATTCTCCTTTTCTGATTCTTTCCATAGCAAAACACTGCTCTGTCAGAATACAGAAAGGACTTATTCATCCAGTGTTCCCCATGGGAACCCTGATCCCACCAGCATAGAGGCATGGGAGCTTCTTGAGAGTTCGGTTCACATTTAGGCTAATATGCTGTCAGGGCAAACCAGATATTTACTACATTTTTTCTTTACACCAGGTGCTGTCCAAAGTATGGGAGAGGCAGAGACCCATCTTGTGACACTGCCTGGTGTGTGTCTGTGCAAGGGGCAATTGACTGGGCAGACAGGGCCATAAAAGTATCTGTGTGATAGAGTAATGGGCAGAGTCACAATAATTCACAGGGTGCTCCAGGAATGTAGAGAGGGGATTCCCAGTCCATTGTAGGCAATGCCCGAGCTGCATCATAAAGGTTGACTAGACATTCTACATGTAAGGAAGGCGAAAAGGTATTTCAAATGAGAGGAAGTCATGAGCCAAGGCTGTGAGCCAGAGCTTGTGTGTACAGGTGTAACATTCAGTGCTAGGCAGGAAAATGTCACTCACACTAGTCATTTTTTATCAGAGTTCATCTAATTTAGGGAATTGGGCAATCAGATATTGGAAGATTGAAAAGGCAAAAAGAAATCCTGAAGCCCTCCTAGAGCTGGGAGAACAAGGGAAGAAGTTAAGATGGTCAGATCCAAGTTCTTGTAGGATTTGTAGAAAGGGCCCTGCAGAGCTGTGTCCAGCACTCCAAGGAGAAGGTGTTGCCTGGCTACCACTGTTTCTCAGGAGCATATAGAAGGGAGTACACATAACTGGGAGCTAGACCTCTGAAGAGGGGGCATTACCACTGCCCATGCTATTTCCTGTGACAGTGAACAATGAGCTGAATTTGGGACTATAGAAATAAGCTGGAAATGGAAACAATTGCTCTGAGAACTAAGTAATGCTGACAAGGTGAAGGGTAATTGCTGGGGCAATGCTCACAGGAACAGCAAGTCAACAGGAAGGAATAGATCCCTTTCCCCTTTCCTCCCTTCTGTCCTTTCTTTATGTCTCTTGCTGAAGAACCTAATAGGAAGGCAACTGGCACAAAAAAAATATATATTTTGTAGAATCTTAGCCTCAGCACCACAAGGCAGAATATAGAAGGTGCCTTAGAACTGAGAGATATGGGGGTTTTAAGAAATGAAGAATGACGTTAGTATCAATGGATGAGGTGAGAGGCTGGAGTTGAAGCTAGGTAGACTGTGGGGAGGAAAGGCTTGGTTCTCCCATGCTGCTTGGCAAGGTATAGACAGTGTCTTCAGAGAAATGAATCTCTGTTTTCTTTCTTTCTGGAGAAGGGGACATTAACGAGTCAGAGTAGGAAGAATTGAATTAATTACAGTTACAAATAGTTGGAAGTAATCCTTAGTAAGTCATCAAAAATATTTAGCAAATGATTAAATAGAAACATATTTCTTCTTTTTGTTTTTTCTTAGTAAAGCATTTCATTGTTTAATGAATACCTAAAGGAAATACTTAGCGGGATCTAATAATGTAAGTTTAATTAAATGCTTTTTAATATAAAAAAGACTCTGAATAATGTGTTTAGTAAGTAATGGTGTTCCTGAGTAATTTTTACACCAAGTAAATGACTTCAGACCATTTTTAGAAGCTAGCGAAGTTATTTTTCACTGTTTTTCTCTCTGTGGTTTCTAAGGACGACAAAAAGAACACCAACAAAATAGTGGAAGGAGTTTTGTGCAGATGAACAACTGTCCCTGTTCCATATCTTAATCCATACATCTTTATAGAACATTGACTCTAGGGAACATTGACTCCATAAGGGAGGACAGGATGCAAGGAGCCTTAGACAATAGTCTGGTTCTGCTCTCAGGAAATTTGTAATTGAAATGAAGTGGTGCGGTGGACAAATGACATTCATGTATGCCTAATGACAACATTTTGTCTAATCCCAAATAGTGTCTAAGAAATATGAGACAAACAGGACTGGTTAAAATATATGCCTTTTTCTCTAGTTGATGACTCACTGTGGAAGTTGTTACTTTTTGTTATTTTGCTAATATAGGCAAGAATTCCTCAAATATTGAAAAATAATAACACAACAGTAATGCGAATAAATCAATAATGCATTTTAGAATAATTATTAAGGTTAAGTCCCAGGTGTCTTTTCTCATGGGCAGATTTTCATATTCTCTGGAAAATAACAATCACTTTAGTATGTATCACTAATTAAAAACTGTTGAATAAGTTCCAACATATATTAAGCAATTATTGGCAATTCCATGTCAGCAACAGTAAATAATTTTCTCACCTTGTATCACATAATTAAAATTACAAAGCCTTCCAACAAATATTAAACAATAATAATTCCAATTGTGTACAAGTAGCAGCCATGCATTCGACTCAGTTGTTTGTAATTTAAAATGACATTTTTCATTTGACTGCTGATTTATGAAATTTTAAAAAATCCATTTGCTTTTCTTAATAGGCTAATGCCCTTTGGTTATATATCAGATGTTCTTCTGCCCCAGGTTGGCAGCTGTGCAGAAAAAAATTAGCCAAGCATATTGATATAAGGCCTAAACAAGAAAAGAGTAGTATTAATGGGTGGCAGGGTAAAATAAATTAAGTGACGATTTGCTCTAAAGTGGTTCTTATGACCCTTATCTTGTTGGTGTATGTCTGCAGGTTCCTCTTGGTGAGTATCTCTCTTCCATTGTTATCATGGTGACATCGGAAGACTAGCACAGTGGTGCAGTTTTTTTCTCTTCTTCTGTTGGGAATAGCACCTAAGTACATGGAGAAAGAGACTCTTCCAGTTGCTTCCTTATATTTGCCCTCCTGCAGGCCAGCTTCCATCAGAATGAGGGCTTGGTAGCAGGGTTGGCAGAATGAGGAGTCCAAAGCCTGATTACTTTAGAGCAGATAGCTACCTTTCAACTGATTTATTTAACAAATATTTAATGAGGACTTACTATGAACTAGGTACTATGGTTGATGCTGATTTTAAGGTTTTCTAACTTTTAAAAAGAGAGGCATTGTTTTATCTCAATCAAAGGACTATTGATCTAGATCCACAAAACAATATGTGGTCATTGTCCATTTCTACTAATATATGAATATCAGGTATAATGCAGATAGATCATCTCAGACTTTAAAGATTCTGAAATATTATGGGTCATTTAGGGTATCTGCATTCTTTTCCCTGTAGATGGAAAATGACCATCTGTACTTGCATCTGTCTTGGGTTATTTAAGTGCTTTTAGGAAACAGATGGTAACCCCAGTGAATTTCTAACTGTTTGGTGATCTATCCCCTAGTAGATTATTAAATTTTGAGAGCAGAGTTCATGCCTATGTTAATAAAAAAAATTTTAAAACAGTAAAAAGCAGAGAGGAAAATTGTTGACACCTTACATTCTTTATAACCAATTAATTAGATTAATCTTGAAAGACAAATATGACTGCAAATGGTATATCCTATACACAATCTCAATCTGACCCCAATCCTGACTAACATCCTATTTTATTCTTAATGCAGAGTATGCTTCAAACTGTTCAGTGCTAAAGCAGAGTCAGGCTGGAGTGTTACACTGCACTGAGCACTGGACAGCCCTAGGGGCCACAACAGGAACATTCTGATCTGAGCTAATAGGCGGGTGCACAAGTTAGATCTGAAAGGACTTTATTTGTTCTATGTCCTCAGGTAATGTGTAGACCATGCATAGGGTAGGATTCATTAAGAAGTCTAGGTTGGAAAAGAGAAGAGGTAAATAAAAGCCACTGAAAACAGCAGGAAAACTAGGAGGTCTTCTGGGTTGGAGTCCACCTGATACATCCTGGCTCAGTGGAGATTCAGTTTCTGTTTGCATGCCAGAGTGGGAAGGCAGGTTCTAGAGTTTTGAATCCACTGACAGTTGATCAAAGCAACAATTTGAGTGGTACTTCTCTGAGGTGGGCACCTATGAAGAAGAGAGAACAGAAATAGAGAATTGGTATTTTTATGAGTGTGGATCAGTTGCTAGGTTGGCAAATTATACTCTGATATTCTCAATAATGCATTGATTCACATATAAAGTCACTTGTGAAAGCTTTGTTTGAATAGATAGATGGATGAAGCTTCAAGAGTATGGGGGACAA
This sequence comes from Cynopterus sphinx, assembly GCA_030015415.1. Classification (NCBI taxonomy): domain Eukaryota; kingdom Metazoa; phylum Chordata; class Mammalia; order Chiroptera; family Pteropodidae; genus Cynopterus; species Cynopterus sphinx. The sequence goes on along the minus strand of CM057390.1, from coordinate 31,950,411 downwards.
CATAAAATGTTTCAAAATTATGGCTGGAGTAAATTCCATTAAACATCTAGATTGGCTATGTAGATATGTGAAAACAATGATACAGAACAAACATGTATTGCTTTTGTAAAAAAGTAGATTCATGTGGGTGGGATCTGGATTCTCAAATGGCTGTGATTTGGGGTACCATAGTAGTTTCATTAAAATCTAGTGACATATTCAAGTTGATGATGTTTAATGGATTTCTATATTTGTAAAATCCCCAAAAGATAGAGCACAGAGCATTTGGCAAGAAGCAGAAGGATACACAGAACCCCTGTGTCCCTGGGAGTTCTTTATCAGGTGGTTCTCACATAGCCTTTATTTTTTATTTTATTTTATTTTATTTTTTCACAGCAGAACAGAAAAGCTTTATTAGAAGGGAAAGTACACTTCCAGACGTGGAAGAGGGCCTGTGCAAGAGAAGTGTGTCTCAAAAGGCACATAGATGTTTTTAGGTAGACACTTGCCAATTTATTTTCTTTTTTCTTTAACAGAGGCTGATTTGATGATTGTTTTGCATAGTGCTAAATCCTAGTAATTTAAATAATGTGTCATTTTCATCTTCTCTCTTCATACTGACTCTGTCCTTCAAGCCCGGATCCTTCTATCAGGATTGGAATCATTCTAGTACTAGGACGTGGTGTGTACTCTCCCCACTGGTCCTCAATGCCTAGGGTCAACTACAGCAGCAGTCCCATATGACAAAATGAATCTGTACTTTTGCATTAAGTTATTTTAGTGGCATCATAGTCCACCTATTACCATTTATAAGAACTTGGCCATATTTTTTAACTTTGATGAAACTTATTATCTTTTTTGAAAATTGGAAAACAGTAGCCACCTTTAAGGTTATTAGTGGATTTAATGGACTGATGCACATAAAACACCTGGTGTAGATCTTGGCACATTCTAGATCCTCAATAAATCTCAATTGCCTATGTGCTTGGCACCTAGCCAGGCAAAATGGGAAATGCCGAAGGAGTTCAAGTGCTCCTGTAAGTGCTTACACTTAAAAAGCAAACACATGTACTGACACAAAGGGTTTATGACTTTTGGAAAACTAGAAACAATGTTTGGAGAAGTAAGCACAATCCCCATTATGCTATCTTATATAGCTGACCTAAAGGAGTGGAGTTTCTCATTTATTGAAGACAAAACAAGCAGTCTAGAAGTTTTGACTGCCCTTTCACCCATTTTTCTGTGTGCTGTAAGAATATGCTTTAAAGCTATGAGCTTCAACTACTACCTCTCCCTGGTCCCCAGGTTCTCAGTGGGAATTGTGAAACATGGAACCACATGTATCCCCAAAAGAAGTTACACAGCTTCCCTTCTCTCTGTAAAAGATTCATATGGCTAAAGAAATTTGATGGGTACATTTTGCTTTGTTTAAATAACATTTGGTTTTGCTGCTTTTAATCATTGGTTCCCCTGAGCATGATATGCTTTCTGCAGCACACACTGGCTGCATACCTAACAGGTATTTTGAACACAACAGCTTGACATCCTTGCTGCTTAGATGATAGCAATTGGCTAGGTGTTCCATCCTCTTCCTTCTCCCGCCTCTATGGATGCAAGGAGATTTCAAGTGCAATTTGGCCTTGCACATCAAACAGCAATTTTCCTGCAGAAACCACAACGTCCAAAAACTCTACACTAATCAAATATATCAAGCCCAATTTAGGGTTGAGCTCTGTCTGTTTATCAAGGAAATGGAGTTGAAATTGCCCCCTTTAATGGAATCGCAGCTGCCCACCATAATCTTTCACATGGATGTTTGAATTAATGACAGGACATGGCCCAACCTTAGAATTTGATTCCAGTTATAGGAAATAGCAATAATTTCTGTTCTGGGATTCTCAGAGATGTTGGGGTATTTTATGCTGGGGCTAGAATTAATGTGTCAGAAGAATTAAAGAATTCAGAAATGGTAGGGGGGAAGATTAGCACTTTTATACAACACCCAATGAGTCACCTCTGCATCAAATCAAACTCACTGTGACCCATGTAAACTACTTTACAAAGTCAAGGAGGAAAAATAGATGAAGGGCTTTTTCTGATGTTGAGATTTTAAATCAGAACACAGCAGATACGGGTAGAATGTATGTGTCACTTGGTTCAATGAGACATGAAGAGTTACCACATTGGGTGGGCAGAACCCCAGCTAAGATGCCCAGGTCTTCCTTGAGCCAGGAAACAGGCCAGCAGCTCATCAGAGTGCAACCCTTCTTCTTGTTCAGCTGGCAATAACCTCAGGGCATGCTATTCCCCATCCCTCAGAATCCCCTTTCTTCTTAGAGACTGTGCTCCATTCAGCACATGCAGATAGATACCCTGGCAGTTCTATACTAACTGAAGTCTTCATCTTTTAAAGATGTCCTTACCATTCCTCTTTCAGGCCTTTTAACATTTTATATTTATATACTATGCTAACCCTTTTTTTCTTGCACATTTTCATGTTTTTATCTCATTTTATTCTCACAGTACAGAAGGGAGGGGAACTATTTATAATGCAATGCTGTAAATGAGGAAACCGAAGTTAAATGACATCTCCAAGTAATGCTGACATTAGAACAAGGCCTCCTCTCTACAAAGCCAGTGCTCTCTCCATAACACTCTGATATCCTCACACGTTCTTTCACTCCCTTTCTGTCAGTCTGAGATGGGCATATCCATTCTGTTACCACCCATAAGCCCCACCCTACCTTGCCCATTCAGACCTCCTGCTCCGTACCTCTTTTCTCCTCAAGGAAGTTTCTCCTCAGCTTCATCTTCCCTCAGGAAGTCATTCTGAGCATTACAATGATGAGGTAACGGAGATCCTCTCTTTGTGAAATGCACCTGAAGTTTTTTCTCTTTCCATTGAAAATAAAAGACTAAATTAGAGAATCATAGAAATTTAATAAATGTGGGGAGAAAGCCTATACATTTTCTTCAAGAATGGCTAATGCCTTTCAGGAAAATCTCTCATTTAGAATTCATTCAGCTTTTCTCTTGCATCCTTTTCTTGTTCCTTTTCCTCCTTCCAAGCCTGGTCTCTTTTCATTTTACTTGAGGCTATTTGCATGAAAACAGCATTTCAACTAAATGGAGTTTTATCTGCTGCTCTTTATTCTCCCTCAGAATTCATAATCCCCTGATATAACCTTTATCTCTGCACCCACCAAGTGTGTGGGGGCTGCCTTCAGGTAGGATGTTACATGTCACTACTACAAATGAGCACCCTGGAAGCCTCTATGGCATGGGGGTGTCCTGGCACCAACAAGAAGGGTTACTACTGGTATCATGCAGGGTCAAGGGACCAGGGTCATGACAGTGAGCAGTCAAGGTGTCTCTCCTAGGGGCATCAGCAGCTCTGCTCTTGATCTGTTGATCAATTGTCGATTGTTGGGATGTGTTAGGAGTGATTAGTTTCCTGTGCAGCAAGAGTGCTATGCTAACCTTCCTTACTGGACTTAATATGTTTAAACAATAGCCTGAGAAACAGCAAACAAACAAACAAACAAACAAACAAATAAATAAATAGATAGATAAATGAATGAATAAATAAATAAATAAAAGGAAAAAAGAAAAACAGTGTTATTTTCTTCCTCTTTATAAAATTTCTAATTTAATTATTGATTGAGTTTTATCTATTCTGTTGTGCTATAGCCTTTTGTTGCTGTTGAGAATTGTGAAAGACTGCCTGTTACTTAAAAAAGGCATCTGATGTCCTATCCAAGGTGGGGTGGGCATTAGGGCATATTCAGTCCCACCTCTGAACTGTTTAGGAATGGTGCTGATCACTGACGTGTGCAAATTATTCCAATATTTGATTCACCTGGCGTCCTCAGTTTTGAAACGTTTCATAGAGCTGCCAAGTAGGGAGTAAGGGAAATTTAAATAACTTTCCCCCTATGGCTGATAGGTGAGCTTAATTTTGTGGGTCATTTTTTTTTTCAGTCATGAACTTTGTAAGACAACATTGTGCACTTAGTGTTTACTGTTATCTCTATGATACTTGATACCTTACCACCTGTTTTCTCCTCATAACGCTTTTTACCACTCTTCCCTTAAAGTTTTTCACTGACATATTAATTATCAAAAACTAGCTGAATCTTAATCCATCCTATTCCATTCTGCAATGCTTCACTTGGGACTTCTTCCTCTCTCTGGAAAACTGGCCTTTCTGACTGTCTTTTACTTCTGTGTCCCCTGTCCCCTCCACTTGGCCCTTCATCTTTCTCTATCTTCCAAACACAGGCATTCGCCAGGGTTTGGTACCAGGACCCTTTTTTGTTTTTTCATTTTTACACTCTTTTTCTTGGTATTCTTATCACCTCCCACTGTCCAATTATCACCTCTGTGGGAATGAGGGCTCAATCAGTATCCAGCCTTGACTCCCATCTTGAAATCTACTCTTGCATTTATAATTGCCTGAGGAATACCACCAGCTCTCTCTCTCTCTCTTGCCCCTACATAAAATCTGTCTTTCTGGTCTGTCACTCCCTTGATTCTAACTTTATCATTTTCCAGCCCTCCTTTTCATCTTCACCACCTTCATCCTAGTTTAGTATTTCATTACTTCTCACTTAAACTGTCAGAACAACCAACTAATTAATTACTCTCCCTTCTGTCTCTACCCTTCATATCTCTAATACATTAACCTTCCCAAGGCACAACTCTGACCCTGACATTCCCCAATTAGGAACCATTAATGATACTTCCTTGCCAGGAAAGTTAAGTCCAAATTCTTTTCTCAAGCATGGATGAGAAGGGTTAAGTCAAACTCAGTAAGCTCAATACTCAATATCCTGTGTGTGCTTTAGTCAAGACCTCACCTTCTTTCTCTTTGCATAAGCCAAGTATTACATGCCACACTTCATAACTACTAGTTTCCTGAGCATGCTACACTGGATGATATTTCTGAATTTGATAATGTTATTTCCTCTGCTAAGATTGTCATCCCTCCTTCATCTCACAAACCCTCACTCCATCTCTGCTAACTCAGTAAACTCTTTATCATCTTTCAAAACTCAGTGTGAGGATTATGTTTCCTGTAAAGTCTTCTTTCACTTAAATTGACAAGATTAGCCATTTTCTTCTCTCTACTCTCATAGTGCCCCATATATCTCTATGTTATAATATCTGTTTCTATAAGGCTGGAATCACTTTGACCATCTTATTCATCTTTATAGCCCCAGCACCCAATATAGAACCAACATGGAATCAATGATGAACTCTTGCCTTCTAACCAATTTGGAATTCTGTCAATACATGAGCATAACTAAGATGTCCTCTCCCTTTGTTTTTGCTCTGTTCCTTCCTTCTAGCTGGAATCTTTCCTATATTATTTACTCATCAAATTCTGTCCGTTCTTAGTAAAGCTCAATGTAAATATTTTTTCTCACAAGTCTTTGATCTCTTTTTACAGATGTAATTTTGTGTGTGTGTGAACCAAAAATATATGGAAAGAGCATGATTTGTAGTTATCACTTGAATTAGGGTTTAGAGTCAGACAAGTAAAGCTTTATTCCTCCATTTTTTAAAAATTTATCTTACTCCAAAAATTTATATTACTCCAAATTTATATTACTCCCCTTTCAAGCACAGTGAAAGAAAGACCCTATGATAGCACCTGGAACACAGCAAATGATAAATAAATGTTAATTAATGTTTTTTGTTCTTCAAGGCACTTACCATTTTATGACTTTTAGCACAGACATTTATACCATTTTCTTATTGTCAATAATAGAACAAACCTCCCAGTGGAAGAACAATATGTTATTCACATTTCTTTTTCCAAAAGTGACTATCAGAGATCCTTATAATAATTTAGTTGTTTAGAATCTTTGTTGAATTTAATGGAGCAAACTGATTTATAAAGCTTTATGCTTCAAAAATAATATAGTTTTATTTTTACAAAATTAAATCTGATATTTATGGTCATGCCTATAAAATGTTGGATATTACACTTTTGGTGAGGAATGTAACCTACATGATAACATATTTCTATGGGAAAATCAAATTAGACACCCATTATTTCAATTTAGTGTCTTTAACAGAAATGTTGCTCATTCTTTCTGTGAGGATTGCCTCTTATATCTTTTCAAGCCTTATAAAAAAAAAAATTGACTTGACAACATTTTTTTCAAAGGAGGTCAATGAGGTAAATTAGATTACCTGGTAAATTTCATGCAGTAATTGAGCATTTCTGTACATCTAAGTGAAAAATCTTTGAAGAAATTTTTCTCTACTATGGGGCAAATTATAAAGAATTGTTTATATCCTTTTAAATACTATGCCTCAGATTCTTAAGACTATCTAGTAACCATCAATTTTAAAGCTCTCTAAACTTTAGTTTTTTTTTTTTTTAATAAAAAAGCAAGGTCAATAATAATCACCTTGCTTACATTGCTAAGTTGATATGAGAACTACATGTGAGGTTCATGATTTCAGAGATTGTTTCCCCAATCCTTAAATGTAATAGAGTGTTTAGAATAAAAAAGGTGCTCAATAAATATTTATTAAATACATAAAGTGTATGAGGAAGATTTTTGAGGATTTCAAAATGTAATATACCAGAATTCATATTATCTAGAGCCACCCTTTCATTTTAGATGAGATAATAGGACTTAGAAAATACAAAGAATTTGTCCAATATCACACAGCAAGCTACTGGCAGAACAAGAAGCAAATTTCAGATCATGTTTCCTGGTTTAATGCTCTTCACATGCACCATACCATATCAGCCATTTTCCAGATATGAAGCACTCTTCAATAATAGAAAGAACCAATTTAATTCAGCTTAATATTTATTAAACTCTTATTATGCTTCAGGCATGGTGCTAAGCACAACAGGAATTGCAAGATGAATTACACAGTCTCTACTTTTAAGTTCACAAACTTTGTTGGAGGAGAAAAACACATAAACCACTACTAAATAATTATTAGGAAATAATACTGCAATGATGATAGAGAGAAAGCACTGTGGGCTCACAGTGAATGAGTTAATAAATCGTATTATAGGATGAGCAAAGTTGAAAGCTGAAGAGTGGTATTCATGGAAAAAATGATATTTTGGCTGATCTTTAAAAAAAAAAAATCCAAGGCAGCCATAAGCTAAGAAAAGAAAGAAAGAGTCTGGGTAAAGGAAAAATGGGAAGCATGAAGAAGCAGCGTGGAGGGCACTGCCTCTCCCAAAACTGGAACTTGAAGGAGCCAAAGTAGGAATTATAAAATGAAGGCTAGAAATGGGACTTTGGCCAAACAATTGAGGGCCGTGAATGCCATGCTTGGAAACTTAAATTTTTTTGGTATGCACTGGGGAGCCTTTGAAGGTGTTTTTTCCTTTTTGGAAAACCATTCTGTCTGTACTATGATTAGAGTGGGGAGACTGGTGGCAAGGAGAGCAGTTGCAAGCCTACTTTAAAATTCAGAAAATGAGAACCCTCAAACATTGTTGCTGGGACTATGCAAATTAGTGCAAACACTATGGAAAAGTCTGGAGGTTTCTTTAGAAATTAAAAATGGATATACCTTTTGACCCAGCAATTGTACTTCTGGGTATTTATCTAAAGAAAACCAAAACAATACTTCATTAAGATCTATGCATCCCTATGTTCATGGCAGCACAATTTGCAATAGCCAAGAAAGCAATCTAAATGTCCATGAACAGATGATAAAATAAAAAAGCTGTGGTTCACATATATAATGGCATATTACTTAGCCATAAAAAAATAAAATACTACCATTTGCAAAAACAGGGATGGACCTAGAGATTATTATGCTGAGTGAAATAAGTCAGACAGAGAAATATAAATGCCATATGATTTCACTTATATACAGAATCTAAGGCACAACAGAACAAACTAACCAAAAACATACTCAAAAATATAGAAGGCAATTTGGTGACGGGCAGAGGGAAGGGGGTTTGGAGGCTGTGAGAATGGAGTGAAGGGTTAAAAAAGTACAAATTAGTAGTTGATAGATGGTTATGGGGATGGGAGCACAGCATAGGGAATATAGTTAGCATTAATGTAATGGCTAGGTGGAGAGCCAGAGAGGAGAAAGAACAATTAAGGGGATCATTTTATAAACTATATAAATGTCTAACCAATGTACTGTATACTTGAAACTAATAAAATAAAAATTATTTAAAATCCAGATAAAGTTTTCTCTAAATAGGAACATAGTGCTAAGAATAAAATGAAAAGAACAAATAGGAGAAATGTTATGGAGAATAATTAGCAGGTTGGGCTCTGGATTCAGACTGTTTTCTTTGTGAACTTTCACAAATTTGTTAAATTCTCTGTGCATAGATTTTAATCTTCAAAATGCCCACTCATAGTGTTGCAGTTGCAGAGTGCTAAAAAGGGGGCCTGGCTCACAGAAAGGTCTCAATAAATATTGGTGGTGGTTGTTGGTATATAAATGCTAATGTGGAAGGCCGGTCTCCAGATGGCAGGCCCTTTGTTTCACTCACCACTGTATTCCCAGCACCTAGAAATGTGTCTGACATGTATTAGGCATTTAATCATTTAATAAACATTGTTATTGTTTTTGACATTATTACCAAAGTTTTCTGCCCTGTACCTTCTTCCTCTATAACCTTCTGACATGATTGTATATGAAGTTATTTACATAAGGATTATAACAGATGTCTTCAAATATTATGCATTGATATGTAGAAGATCATTAATGTCACAATTTTTCTAAAACTATCACTTTCATTGTATTCATCAGAGGGTTTGGGAAACAGAAGTTTAAAGCTGAAGATAAAGGCTCATTCCTTGAATTTGATTTAGAAGGTCAGTGAGCTAAGCTTAAGCTTTAATAATTCAAAAGTCTAGGGTTCTGTTTGTTTGCTCAGTTGACTCACTGGGTCATGAGACTAGAGCCATGCACTCTCTATGACACACTTTACTTATCCATGGTATGGGTTTTATGGGATGATCTCATATAAATTTCTGTGTTTATAAGTGGATATATTTTACTGGCTTAAGGAGGATGGATGCTTAGTAGTGGAGAGTGCTCTTAGAGTATGACACATTCCTAATGATGATCAGGCATTGTAAGTCCAGTTATATAAGTTTTCATGGACTGGAGTCCTCTTTGCACTTCTCTTGTTATGTGTATGCAGTTTCTAAAATCAAAATTCTTTTTTATTTTTAATGAAAACTTTACTAGTGAAAAATATTCTTCCAGCTACCTTCAGCACATACTTATAAAACACCTACTATGGGTAACATATGCTGCTAAGCATGATGTAAATGAATATAAAGAAGCTGTAGAGCCCACAATTTATATAACTGTGAACACAAAAAGACTATATCTATAAAACAATAAATTAAAAGAAGTAGTGCTCTGATGGATATATACAAGCTATAAAACAAAGAAGAATTAGCTCTGTTGAGTGGAGTTGGTGTTGGTTGTAGGAGGTGCCAGAGTCATGAGCTGGGTGTTCAAATATGAGTAGGATCATGGGGGAAGGAGCGGGGTATACCAGGCTGTGGGAAACAGCACATGCAAAGCTTGTACTAAGTCATCTCTGTGAAGCAGTTCACATAGGAGGGAATATATTAAAAAATAGGTTGGAAAAAAAGACCTTATCAAGTCTATGGAGTATGCATGTGTACGCACACATGAACACACACACAAAGAGGCTGGTGGTACAGAAAGTAAGGCATAGGCAATGAGGTCAGACAGATCTGGACTGAAATCCTAGTTTCTTGATCTTTTTGATCCTCAGTTTTCTTATTAGTAATATAATTTTTTATATCTACCTAGCAGTGTTAATGTGAATAGAGATGTCTAACACTTTTTATTACTAGAAAAAAAAAAAAAAAGAATTAGGGCATACATCATGATAAGTGGATATATTAGCTTTATGAATACACATATACAACTCTCCATATAGAAAATGTTTACAGAGAGAGATACTGATTGATTTGGTGACAGACACTCGGCTTAACTTCTACAGTTTCCTCCTCAATTTCTAGAAAAGTCTGATAGAATAGCACCATCATTTAGATCAGCATGCAAAAGGAGCACCAATTTGTCAGCATATAATTGGGTCTTCTTCCCAGCTTTCTTGGGATATTTTGTAGCTGTTTTAATTCTGTCTGTGTTTAATTCACTTTTCAAGTTGCAATGCTGTGTTGTGCATCCAAACTCACCTATCCTGGGGGATTTGCTGTCATATGTTCATGACCACAACTTCTGGAACAGTCAGTTACTGTTCTGGTCCTGTGGAGGATATTAGTATAATATGGGGACCATGCAGGAGGAGAAGCTATAAAACAATGGGCACCAATGGGTTTCTGTATTACTCCCAGCACTTCAAATTGTGTTTGAATACAGACTTCAAATTTCCTAGATAATCCCTCACCCCTTTTTCTGTCATTTGCTGTCTCAGTTTTGTTGCTGTGAAATCTCCTATTTCCTTTTTGGAGAACTCTCCCTGATTTTGATCTGAGGCAGCTGTTCTCTGGTGACAAACAGCAATTCCTATTAAGGGCACAAATATAAAGCCTTGGACAGATCTCTTCAAAGACCTGGGGCCAGGGTACCAAGTAAAGTAGTAGCTTCACTGACTGTGTCCCAGGGTGGGTGAGCTCTTGGGCTCCATTGGCTGCCTGCCAAATAACCTACGAGATTTGTTTTCAAAATCCTGCTTCAATGTATGTTTTGATAGAAGGTTAATGCATATGTGAATACACAACTTTTTGATTTATTGTCATTTTGAGCTCATCACTCTTTCCTTTAAATTAAAACTCTCTCCAGATGGGGATCTGTGACACAGATTTATTGATCTGCAATAAAATCTCACTCATAATCTCTACAGCTGCCGATTTATCTTCTCTAGAAAAGGGTTCATTACTCTGGATGTCCCAAGAATGAAAGCAAGAAGCTAACTTTTTCCTTTTGTCCTCTTTCTGCCCCTCCTTTGCTTTCTGATCCTCTCCTCCTCCCATTCTCTGCCCCCTCCTCTACTTCACGAGACCAGCTGAATTCCCTAAACAGAGATATTCTCTTTCCCCATCTCTGTAATGTTTCCTTACATTTTTCTTTACTCCCCTGATACCCACCCCAAAGATGGCCTTTTTGTGGGCATCTTGGAAGTGTTGTGAAATTGAAACCAATTTGTGGCTATAATAAATAGCTCAATCTTCCACTCTGCTCTTTCCAAATGGGATTGTATTCCCAGATTTGGACAAACCACTCTGGACTCAGGAGATAAATGAGATCATTGTAAAAAGAAGACCTAAGCAGCCAGACTGATAGAAATCAAAACAAGTGGCAGGTGGGTAGGTAGGTACTAGGTCTGCAGCTAAAACATGTACATGTGAATAAAGAGTGCTCATCACTGTGAGAGCCTTCTGATATATTGCCTAGGAGATATTCTCAAGTGCCCACATGATTGAGGCTGCTTCAACTGGTCAGCAGATGGCTTGGTCAGGGTGCCAGGAAGCAGGGGAAGTATCTGTTATCTCAGACTCAACAGAAAGAAGAGCACAAGGACTTTGGAGTGATCAGATTAATTGCCTAGTCAGTTCAGTGGAGTATCTCTTCATATTGGTAAAATTCTCTTGGATTTCCCTGATGGAAAAAAAAAAAGCATGGACATCATCTAGTCTAGTGGATTTAAATTGGAGCATCATGAAACATTGGTGTGTTGCAGTCAGCTTTATGGTGTGATGAATCATCCAAGTATATTACAAGTAATTTGTTCCTTCTAAAAATAAAGTGCTGAAGTTTGCAAATGAACAACTTAAAACAATCAATTAGAACAGATTCAAGGTTATACTTATAATAATGTCATTTTCTCTCACATGAATTCAGGGAATATTTCGTAAACAGGAGTTGGACCTAGTTAGAAGTAGCTTATCAGAAATTATACATCATATGAGTTGATAATTACTGTCCTGGTCTGTCTTTCTCCTCTAGTCAGGAGAGCTGTCTTTAGATGAACTAAAAGTACTCATCTCATGCGTTTTCATAGTGTGACACAAAATGCAGCTTCTCATCTTCATTTTAAAATAGCAAAGTCATAATCCAGAGCCAGTTAGTGATTGCCAAAGTCAGAATTTGAAGCCAAATATGTAAATTAGCATTCTAACATACACTTTCCCCTGACCTACCCCTTCCAACCGGCAAGCATAAGGAGCTTGTGACAGAGGCTAGGAACAGGTGGAAGAAGAGCCAGTAGGAGAGGAATCACCATTTATCACTGTAATCACAAAACTATCCTAGGCAGGTTTAATCACCCCAAGCAGAGAGGAATGCAGAGCAAGTTTATGGTTTACAGTGAGCAAGCTGACACAACTGATTGATGTCAAATATGTCATGATGTATATTGTAAAGCAGAGAGATTTAATGGTGTAACTCTATGGCAGGCACAGAAGTGAGTTCTGCAAAGTAAGCCATGATGGATGGGCTCATTTACATGTAAAATTGCCAATGGCATTGACAGCACTGGTATGTGAGGGGAAGATAAGAGACACATAGCAAGATTCACACTTGCTCTAGTATTGGAATATTAAAATACAGCTGTGGCAGCATCTGGAATTTGCAATGGACTTTAAAGATATAATTATTTCTTTTACCTTTTTGCCTGAGATAATCAACATCTTTTGTAAGGTTTTCTAAAAAGTCACCATACCATCCGTGGATCAAGAGTTTACAATATATGGTGATGGTGGTTTGAAATTCATTTATTTGTACAGAGGTTGTCAGCAAACCAAAACAATTCATGGATTTTATCTATTCCCAGCCTAACAACCTCAAAGTGCTTGTAGAGTAACAATATAAAAGACTGGAAGACTGACTTTAAAATTCCATTTGCTTCCCTCAAACTCTTGCCACTTCATGATTTTCTCTGCCCCTATTCCAGGAAGCCCCCACTCTCTCAATCTCTCTCCCTTCCCCCTCCCAGTGTGTGTGCGTCTTTTTTTGTTCTCCCCTTCTTTCTTCTCTAATGACACTGCCATTATTATATGTGGGCTAATGTCTATTACATAGGAGGGTATTCAGCCATGAGGATAGATTCCTGGACCTAAATTGGCTGGTAGAAGAGCATTTTATATTTGTCTCCCAACATTAGAAAAATGATAGAAAAACATTAGCCTTTCCTTCCTCTCTCCATTTCTCTTTTATTTTTTTATTCACACAGCATAAGCCAAGCATTATGCTAGGTACTGGAGACACAGCAGTGAAAAAGAAACTAGGTGAGAACGTTAGACAGAGAGAAGAAAAGAACCTCATGACAGTACTTCATGATCACTTCTTTAAATGCCAGGGAGGATCCATGGAGGTACACAGAATACCTCCATGGGACTAAGGAAGAAAGAATGGCTGTCAGATAAATAGAGAGGAATTATTGGAAAAATTAGCATCTGAACCAAGACTAAAGGTAGCAAGGCAAAGGAGACCAGAGTGGGGAGGGGAGGTTTTACTAAGGGGAAAACATGTGTGCAATGCAAGAAAGTGAAAAAGTCAAGGACCTGTGGCTAGTGAGATGCAAGAGAAAAGGTGCACTTGAGAAGGGACAGTCAAGAGATAGGGCTAAAGAAAACATTAGTATGCTGCAAAGCCTGAGTACACCTGTGTAAACAGTGTGAAGTATGACACACAAAGGATCCCTTGGTACATATGATGATGTTTTAGATTTGTTCTATTTATGTGTTTGCCTCTAATAAGCTGGGTCTTATTTCTGGCTATGATTGTCAGTTGCATGGTAAGGAAGATATGTTTAAAATAATAAAATTTATTATCAAAGCCATGCCTTTGGGAGTTCTCATTGCTTGTAAGTAAGCACATAATATTTGTAACTAAATATTTATCAAACATATTTGTCAATTTAGTTTAATATACTTTATGTAGCTCTTCAATAACCAGATTATTGTTACAATCACAGAAAATTAATTTTATATGATAGATAATAGCATCCATCTTTATCATCTGATCATTTTTTATTCCTTCAAAACATATTTATTGAAAACCTACTGAGTTGAAGATAGTTTACTAGATGATAGAGACACAAATAAGAATAACAAGAGTCCTTCTCATAGGATAATGAGGAAGACACATATCTACAGAATGATTGTCAACACATCATAAATGCAGCTATTGTAAAGAATGATCTGAAAATCTAAAGAGTAAGGGAACTTATGGCCTTTCCTGGAATCTAGGATGCTCAAGAAAAGAAATATTTGTGCTTTTAAAAAAAATGTTTAGGAGTAGCCAATTTTTTTTTTTTTTAAGGCAAGGCAAACCTTGGTTGACCTCACGGATTGCAAGGACCTTGTCAGTTTACAATCCCTTATTTATTTATTTTATTTTTTACGCTGATAGCACCTGATCTTCCTAGGTGGTCTCCTAAGTACCCAAGTACTAACCAGGCCTGACCCTGTTTAGCTTCCAAGATCAGATGGGATTGTGCTTGTTTAGGGTGGCATGGCAATAGAGAACAAGGGAACTAGTTTTGAGGCAAAAAGCTCACTTATATGGCTTTGTTGACTTTCAGCAATAAAATTAAAATAATGTTATGATTATTAAGTTATTAAGGTCTATGAACTATCATTTTATTTTTCTAAGAACTTGGTCGTAACATTATTTCTGTGATGCTCTTGGCAGTAAGGTGATGGTCAATACCAGAACCTCTAGATAACAGAGATCGGGGTTCTAATTTCATCTTTGCCACTTAGCAGTTGTGAGATCTGGAATGAGTAAATTAAGCTCTCTAACATTCATTCTCCTCATTTTTAATAGTGTGTATTCATAGAGTTCATAGAATGTTAAAAAGGTAATATGCTAGCTCGATATCCAGCACACAGTAGGAGTTAAATAAATGTTAGCTATATATGATTAATATTATTATTATTATCTGTCATTTAATGACTAATGAAACATTGAATGAACCACAACACAGTAACTTTATTGAGCTAATGTACCTCATAGAAACTAATAGAGCACTCTCCTCATTTCTCTTTAGAAAGAATGTGGTTCTGTTGTAATAAATCACCATCACAAAAGTGAGTACACAATGATCTCTATTCTCTGTTCTCCACTTAGTTTTTACTCCAATTATTTTGCTATTTTCCCTAGTGTTTCCTTTTTTGATAATCAGCTAAAATCTTCATGAATACTCAGTTTACTTTCTCTTCCAGATCATTAACAAAGCTGTTAGGAACACTCACACCTGGCTCTCCTTCTTCAGCAGCCCTCCCTCTAGGTGCCTCGCACAGCTGGTTCTCTGCTAGACCAGATTGTGAGTCCACACAAATATGTTCTTATCACACATGTGTGTTGTCATGTGAAAACAAAGATTCTGGAGCCCTTCCATGTAGTTTCAGATGGCAGTACATTTTCACTCCTCCCCACTCCCAGCTTTTAAAATAATTTTTAATCAATGGCTTGGATCTTAAAAGGCACTTCCAAACTTTGTCCTGTTCTTAGTCAATCCAGTGCAGGAAAAAAAAAAATGTGAAAACAAAACAAACATCAAAGTGAGAAAAACAGAATAGACAAGTGAGAGGCACCCTTATATAAAATCACTCCAAGTTTTTGCCCTTTGTTCTACATTGGTGCACCTACCCTAGACTAGAAACCTACACTTTAGACTTTATTCTTTTCTCTTTCTCAGCCATCACATGGAGACAATTGCCAAGTAAGCCCTACCAATTCAACCTCCCACATGTCTCTCAAAACCAATCACTTCTCCTAAGCTCCACTGCCACTTTGCATACCAGTACACTGTGGGTAATAGCTTTTGATGGTCTGTCATATTTTTGCCAAGTCTTTTTCCTTCTGAGCAACCAGAGATCTATTAAAAGGCAAAGACAATCTTGTTGCTCTCCAGCTGAAAATATTTCAATAACTTTTCATCACTCTCAGGATTGAACTCTTTGCTTGGGTGAGGAGTGTCTTCCTAACACTCATGACCCTCATTCTCAATGACCTCGTTGCTACCTGTCACTACTCCCATGTCCCCTAACCTCACCTTTCTGTTGGAACTGGCTATCTATGATTTATCTGTTGGTTTAGAGCTTAAATATAACTTCTTCCTAGAAGCTATCCAACTCTACTCTGCTCTGTGTCCCATTTATGTGCTTCCATGACTTTCCCAACCCTTTGATCATAGCCATTACCACGCTTTGCTATATTGTAGCTGCTATCACACCCTTGTCTCCCTGTACTCTATAAGAGCAGGCATTATCTCTCTAGTTCATAGTGTCTTCTAGCACAGTTCCTGGAATACATTAGGTGCTCAATATGTATTGGTAGAAATTTTAAAAAATTCCTTTAGAATTATTTTTTAAAATCCTTTTGGTGTTGAGAAGAGACAAAGCTAGTCAGGAATGAAAACAAAATTATTCTGGAAGTGGAAATGAGAGTGAACTTCTCTGCACAGGAAAAGGATGGTTTAGTTTTCTTCCTACTCTCTGCCCTCTTGCCTCCTTTATCTTTCCCCAGCTCCCCTCCTGAACAGGATCCACTCTCTCATTTCTCTTAACCTGAAGGTCAGCAGAAGGGCCTAACTTGGGATGTTTTTCGGAGGCAGTTTGAGTAAACACAGACTGAGCTGACCTGATATAAATTCTTAAGAAGCTTTGCAAGAGGATTAAGCAGCTATCTAATCTTGCTTCCTTCTGGGCAGCGGGAGCAGATTCCAGTATGTTGGCATGGCTGGGCCACGTGTCTCTGAGCCTCAGAGTTGCAAGCTGTCTGGGTATTATATACCGGGGAAGCCAGAAGTTAGGATTGGGGAGAGATCCCATAATGAGGCAATTGTTTCTATTTCAACATTTTAAGACCCCAAGTGAACTATCTTCTTTTCTCTCCTTTATTTACAATTCAGAAAGCTTTTCTGATTCTAAATGTGAAGTGTTCTTATTAGTGACTGAAAAATGCTAGATTTGTGGATTAAATAACCAAGGCTAAACCCAGACACATGGAAGCAGAAGAGGATTTATTATGGATTGCATCAAGTGAATCTATGGAGAAAAATATCTGAGACAGTCACTTATCATGAATGCATCTCAGATCATCTGCTATTTTCACAAGTGCCATGTGGTATATAGTCTGGTATAGTCAGTCCCTAGTACTCACAATATAGTAGACAGTTGCCCCCAAGATTCTCTAGTATAATTGTTTTTTAAAAACCCTGAAAAGGGAGAGGTGACATTTTTATAAAATCTGGGTTATGTTCCTTCCAGGATAACCCATGTTTTAGAGCCCTTGTTAACATGAATTAAAGACAAAAGCAACTGGCTTTCTGGGTGGGGAAATAATTTCATTGGGTATTAAAACTGGAAAAGAAGTTTAAAGATTATTTAGTCCAACTCATCATCTCCTGAGTCTTGAAGACTTACCCTCAAATCATGCAATCTTATATTGACTGAACTGACTTAGAATTAGGCATAGCTTGCATTTTTGCCTTACCACATTAGGGGTTCTAGAGGTTAAGAGTTTTATAGGTCTGGGCCTTTCACAAGAGCCCTATGCAGAGCTAAATTGGGTCATGTACTATTTGAGGCTTCTTTCAGCTTGAAGGCTTAGAGTTGAGTTTCTAGGTAAAGGGTTCATTCTTAGCACGTCTAGAATATTGGAAGTGCTTAGTGAACATTAATTAAATGTTGAATTTGTGCTATCTAGTTTTATGTACTCTGAGTGGGTTTGGAACTTCCAGATATTTTCCCTAATACTCCCTGAGATTTTTAACTATTTTATACTTGTTTTCCTAAGGCACAGCATCTATTTCCAAATATTTCTTATTCAGGCTATAGGCTGTGTGGGCCTTTTGAAACTCAGGGGGACATAAGGATACATAACATAATTTTGGTTGAGCTGGATGCGTTGTTTCAGGTTTTAATTTCAGTATTTTAAAGTGAGTCTCTCTCTGAATTGCTTAAGCTTTCTTTGCATTCACATCCAGGCTGTTCTTTATATTCTGTATACTTGTGTGAAATTCCCTGAAAGACTCGAATTGTGTTATTGTACTCATGTATTAATAATATATTTGATTCATTACTACTGCACCCCAAGCAATATGACCTCAAGGTATATACATGACACTTAAGACCAAGAATTATTTCACACAACAGGTCTGCTTAAAAAATAAAATCATCATGAATTTAGAGAGAGTGAACATTTAATGGATGGTTTTGATTTTTTTAAAAACAAACACTTAATCCTAAAACTGCTTCTCTCAGTGTTTTGTTTCATTAGGAATAGCACACTGGCCTTAGCCTGATCTCAAACTAGCCTTGTCTTTCCCTGGGCATCTCAGCAGCAGCTCTCCTAGCAGAGAAGAGGGGCTATCCTCAAATTTGCAGCTGCTCTGTCATCTCTTAACCAATAACATAAAGAGACAAGCAGACAATCTGACTGTTCCAGAAATCCTCAATGTTTTATGTGCAACACGCACCTGAGTCTTTTTGTAAAGGTTGTCCTGGAAGGAGATGCTGAAATTCTGGACTATTGATCTGTAGTGCCTTTTCTTGCCACTCTGGCCCTAGTTTTCTGAATTTATTCATTGTCTAACACCAAGGCCCTGGACACACAATTCTAATTAACAACAATCACCACTTCTTGTGTGCACTGACTTGAGACTCACCACTGCTGCTTTATGTCACTGGTTTATACTGAATGACTCCTGGATATTTTCCTAACCTCACTGAAGCTGAGAAGTAAATGGGGCTGGTGTCAGCTGCTATTGCTGGATTTGAATTGTACCACTTACTATCTTTGCAAATAAGGGTGATCCTCTTGCCTGTGCTTTCTTTTGAACAGATTTTTCATCACTGACGAAACTGAAAATGATAGGCTGGAGAGCTGGGTATTTACTCTGCATTTGCTTACTCTCACACATTAACAGTTTTTTTGCATCCAACAGTCATCAGCTGAAAGAGTCTGAGAGGGACAATGACATGAATTCTTTCTCTTTGCTTCAGAACCCACCTTCACGCTACAGTGCATCTTTCACAATGATTTCCAGGGAATTAATTTTAAATGGCTTTCTCCTATCCTGTCATTATCTTTTCAGAGGGGCTCCCACTATCCCAGGCTTACCTGATTTCAATTCAGACTCTTTCCAACTGACTTTAGTAAATGGCTAAAACACATTTAAATAAAATAGAAGACAATTTTTTTTTTATAAAGAGTTAGAAAGATCTCTACCTAGTGACATAGACTAAAATATCACTAAGTGCAAATATTTCCTTCCTGGAGAAGAAACCATATCCTTCTTGCCTCTAAGGTCATACATTTGCATATTGATAGAATCCAGAGACTTGTAGAGCTGGGTTGGAATATTAGAAACCATCAAGTATCATTCAGTGCAACAGTTTGCCTCTAGGAAAGTTGTGGAGAGGGAGATTATTTAACAACTAATGAGGCAGAAATACTCAGTGTCCAAAAGCAAGCCACACTGATTCACCATTAGAGGCATCATTCATTCATTCATTCATTCAATTATTTAACCAATAGTTATTGAATGTCTTCTGTGTGAGGCACTGTCAGTAAATGGAGGTAATGGAGGAAAATAATTATCAGTCTGTTGCTGTAGCACTTATCTATACTGCTTATCTATACTTATCAATTGTCTGTGTGTCTGCCTTTCTATCCAGCATCTATGCAGAATGTAACATGAGTAATAGGATCTTATCTCTGTCTCTCATTAGATGCATATCTTTGATCTCTCCACGGAGAGTTAGTACACAGAAAAGGCACTTGTTAGATATTTGTGCTTGTTGCTCTACATGAGTTCTAGGTCATGGAATTTCAAGGTCATAGAGCTGTCAAACCCTAAAGGGACTGAAAAGGTATCTAGTTACCAGATTCCACATTTTTTTTTTTTGTTTTTAATAAAAAGAATACTGAGATTTGGAGAGTTTAAGTTATCTTCCAAAAATCACAAAGCCATTATTGTTGAACCCCACTTGTCTCAACTGCTTTCTGGCTAATCTTTCTACTGTGTAAGTTCATGGCAAAAACCTATAATATCTAGCTAGAGAAGACTGCAAAACACCATCTAGTCCAAAGATCCTCAGTTTTGACTGCACATTTAGAGCCACCTGGAAGAACATGTAAAACCACTGAATACTGGGTTCCAGCATCTCCCCCCGCCCCCCGCCTAATTTTAATATGATTGATTTGGGGCCAGGTCTGGACTTCTAGATTTTTAAAAGAAGTCCTAGATGATTTGTACATGTTGCTTTGAGGGTCAACTCAAATAGACCACTTACCCGTGCATTCTACTGCTATGTTTATTTATTCATTAATTTCTTTATTTCATTGAGCATATTTTCTTAAATATTAATTTAACAAGAGAGCTGTATATAAATGATCTCCAAAGTAGTCTATGTCCTTTGTCAGTAAGATTCTGCTAGGCTACCAGCATACCGCAGGCACTTTCTGCTTCCCTTACCCAGTTACTAAACACCTCTAACAACCAGGAGTAGTCAGAAAGCTCATGCAGGCTAGTAGCTCATCCTATTTTCCAAGCTCTCCTCACATAGGAGCTGAGAGCCCTACCTCCATCTTCTGGGACCACTTTCCTATTCGAAGCCATGACAGAAGGCTCCAGGGGCTCGTTTCCCTTTATTTACTTTTAATTATAATTTTCTTGCATGGCTCTGTCCTCCCATGAGACAGCAGCACCCCGTTAATGGGATTATGTGGTGTGGATGCTGCTGTGTGTGTGTGTGCACCAATTCCTCCTGCCTCTGAATTCTATCCAGATAATTGATTTTGGTCTGTTCCCTGACACTTGCCTTTGCAGCACAGGGTGTTATTAGGGCCTTTGTTCCATTTTTTGAGTGACAAAACCTTTACAAGTCAGCCAAGCAAAAGCAATTGTTGCATCTCTCACTTTTCTTATTAACTAACACAGAATTTCAGGCAGCTTGAAACCCGCTGAGAGAAATAATAACAGAAGTGGCTGCTTGGGAGCAAAGGGGGTCCTTTTAGCCACAACAACCTTGTGAGATTAACAAGGGTTCCTCCTCTCACTCATCTGCTGGATCCCTGCTCTCCATCTTCTGTCTTCCATCCCCATTGTCTTTCCTCTAATTACATCTCTATTTGCTTCTGGACACTCTCCCACCACCCAAAGCAGCACAGTGATCTATCAAGAAGAGGAGCCATGTGAGATTCCAAATGGCAATAGCACTCCCCACATGGATACTGGGTTTGTTTGCTCTATGCCTCAGTTCTCTGGAAATTGGAATTACACATCCCAGTGATTATTGCTTGTTTCTGTGCTTGCTTAACATATTTTTAAATAAAAACATTTATTATGAACTATTTTGAACATACAAAAGAGAAAAAGGGAAAATAACCATTAGCATATCAGCCACCCAGATTAACAAAAAATATGTCACTCATATAGGTAAGGTCTCCTGAGAACCCTTTTCTGATCCACTCAGCCTCTCTCCCTCCTCTCAGAGTTTAATACTATTCCAAATTTGATATGTATCATTCCCAGGCATTCATTTACATATCTACCACATATGTGTGTGTCACTAAGCAATGTGAAACACTGCTGGCATGCTTCTAAACTTGCACAAATGTTCTCACACGGTGTTTATTTGTGACGTATCATATGTGACATAAGTATCATATGTGACGTTCTTCTACATATGTGAGCTAAAGTTGCTTTATCTTTACCACTGAGTATTTTATTCTGTCATATAATAAATCACAATAATACACTTACCTATTTGTTTGTTGGAAGACATTTAGTGGCTTCCATTCATTTTGCTGTTACAAGTGTCACTGCCATCACATCTGAGTTCACATTTCCTCATGCACATACACAAGTCTTTCTGTTTCCTCATCTTTAAGAGGAGAATAATCTACAGTGCTTTGCACATTGTGACTGACCGGTAAATAGCAGATGTGGCTTTAAATGCATGTTGTGCTCTGCATGTCTACTGAAGGGTAGATTGATGCCCTGCTAAAGAAAGGGCTCCTTCCAGGGAGAGCTTTTCTCCCCGCCTCCCTTTAGGCTCTAAATCTTAAGGTTAAAATACAGTGAGGATTCTGACCCTGGGATTGATTTTGACAATTTAAGAGAAAGATGGACTTCTGAGCACTCTCCTAGACCTGCCCCAATTCTTACCCAAAGGAGATAAGTAGAACCAGTTTCTGTGTGAACAAAAATCTCAGATATGAGTATGTGAGGCTTCTATCATGACTCTCTCCTTCACCTTTGTGTAATTGTACTTTGGAGAGGTGAAGGAGTAATTTCTTTTCTCTCTCAATAAAAACTCAGGAATGTCAAGACACATCTTAGAACCCCTTAGAGGTGAGAGGGTGGGGTCAGAATCTATTGTAGGCTACAGGGCACAAAGCTATTATAGTATGTTTTCTTTTTTTTTTTTTTTTTTTTTTTTACCATTTTCACTGTTTTCTCATGCAGTTGTTATTCCATTTAATTATCCCTTCTTTCTTTGTTTCTGTCTCCAGATCCCAACCCTCCTGATACTATTCCTTCTCATCTTCTCCTGTTTTCTTCCTTGTTCTCTCAGCCACCTGTCACTTCCACAATCCACCCAAAGACTCTCATGTAAACCTCTTGAATGAATGATTACTGGAAGGAATAGAATTTATAAAAAACAGCAATATTTTCTGTGCACTAATGTGTAAAATGTTCAATGAGAGAGCAGAACAACAGTAAATGAATTACGGTTTAAAAATATTACCAACCTGTCAAATACTATTAACATTTATATTATAAGGAGAATATGAATGTGTGTACAGAGGGAGTTTTTCTTCTTTTGTAAAACAAATATCAGCTCCTCGTAATATCTGGTTTCAGTGTCTTGACTGAAAAACTTATAAAAGACAGGAAAGTAAAACAGTCCAATGAATCATTTTTCATGATGTCAATGTCATGTGTTACTTTTGCTTGGAGTTCAGAAGTGTTTCAATAGTTGAGTGAAGGGCTCATTACCTTTCTGCTGACTTAATGGTATCTTATTCCATAGGATAGGGTGAATGGAAGAGGGGAAATTATGAAAACTGAAATTGGTGTGGAGTAGAATTTCAGTATTCAAGAATTAGCTTGCTTTTCAAAAAAGGCAGGTTGAAAAGGAAAGCAACACACACTAGAAAACGCCTTGTCTTTGTGTATAGACTAAGATAATATCTATTTGGGCACAGAGCAGTAGCTTTTTCCTTTTCTTTTCCTTCCTTCCTTCCTTCCTTCCTTCCTTCCTTCCTTCCTTCCTTCCTTCCTTTCTTCCTTCTTTCCTTCCTTCCTCTCTCTCTCTTTCTCCTTCTCTTTCTTTCTTTTCTTCTTCTTTTTTTTAATACTGAAAGTGAGGAGAGAAAGGAACTGGTCTTCAATCCAACAGGAATCCGGCTTTCACAGAGGCACCTGAAAGTGTTAGAAATGGGGAAGAAAATTGTATTACTTCTGAGGGGAGTTGCACTAATGGTGGTAATAACAGGACATTCTGATACCATGGAAATGCTAATTGACTCGTAGCAGGTAATTTTCTTCTTCAACATTGTATAAAGAAAACTTGATCAGCTGAGGCAGAACAGAATCCAAACAGATTCTCATCCTGCAGTAATTCACAGCTTCTTTGAATTCATCTAAATCTCTTAGTTTTGGCCTTCAGACTAATAGTGAAGGTATTAGTTGAGTATGAAATTAGATGTGGGATAAACTATATTATAAACAGATTTAGCTCATCTGACTCATGGGAGATGCATATTACATCTCAGTGAATGAAGAAATTTGCTATGAACCAACTGGATGACCTGTGATAAGTTCTAATTAAAAAATATCTGGTTTTTGTTCTCTGTTGACTATGTATAATTTTCTTGCTTGACCTTAATATAACAGAATACAATCCTTAGCAATGTCTTTGGAACATTGGATAAAAATAAATGTATAAATATAAATTATTGTTATTATTCTTTAATTAAAAATAACATTTTCCTATTATATTTGTGTATTTATAAGATTTCTATACCTTCTTCAAATTGCCCTGATATACAGTGCTTAAAATGCAAACAAACAAATAAAATTTTTAGTTAGAGAAGTAATTTTGGGTATATTATTTCAACTGGAACTAAATGGATTTGAGTGGCTGACCCAAACATAAAAAAGGTTATTATTTTGGCCTATGTTTACATTCAAAGTGTCCAAATACAAGTCTGTTAAGTTAGAAAAACATTAGAGCAAGTGGACAACTTTCCAGTTTCTGTTTGTTCTTTGAGCAATTCAAGGCTGTGTGTGATTGCAATGTTAGTTGGATTTAAGTGCTTTGTTTTCCTCTGGGTTACAAACATCTAAGGGAGGAGGGAGGATAAAAGGATCAAGAGACTGAAAAAGGATTCTCAAAGGGCAGTGTGGAACATATCAGCTAAGGAGTGAGTTATCAATGAATTTGAATAAGAGACATTTAATTTTCTTCCACTTAAGCCTGAGGCTAAAGGGAACTTACTGAACATAATTTTACTTACAAGAACCAGAAAATTTAAAAAACTCTTTAGTGTAGAGGAAAATAATTCAAGCCATTTGGTAATAATTATCCCTTACATTCATCCAGTATGTTATAGTACATTGTTCTCTAAAATTCTACATAACTCAATTCTACAACTATTGGTTGCATGTTCATTAGGTTCCAGATGAGTGCTGGATTTGGGAACATAAGGCTCAAAGAAGTCCCCCATCCCTAGGGGCTAGGACTTCTTTGAATAAAAGGTAGTGTGGCAAATTCTGTAATTACATATAGCATAAATCACTAGAAGAACATAAAAAAGTAAGCAATAAATTCTGTCTGGACTTGCATTTATATCAACCCAGAATATGTATTCATGTAAGTATTCATTCACTGGTCAAAGAATCACATGAGTGGTACAGTTATACTCTAAGACAAGTTGAATAAGAAATAAACCTGATTTAGACTGTGATCTTCCTCAGGGATGCCCTTCCTCATCTAGTCCTGGCACTGGAGAATTAGTAAGACTTAACAAAGTAAAAGAGAAGATAGGGTATTCTAGACTGAAGGAAGAGCATGTATAAAGTTCTTTTGTAGAAGGAAAACAGTTATGGAGGAGAAGGCAGGCTTGTATAGATAGATGTAAGTCAAAAAGCAAAGAAGAACATGGAATGTGCATTCATTTGCTAGGGCTGCTTGAATAAAGGATAGCAAATTAAGTGGGTTAGAATAACAAATGTTATTGTCTCATAATTCCGGAAACTAGAAGTCTGAGATCATAGTGTCAGAAGAGTTGATTCCTTCTAAGGTCTATGAAGGAGAATCTGCTCCATGCGTCTTGCCTAGCTTCGGGTGGTTTGCTGGCCATTTGGTGCTCCTTGATTGTAGAAGCACCATGCTGATCTCTGCCTTCATCTTCACATTGCACTCTCCCTTTTGAGTGTATCCATGTCAAAATCTTTATTTTTATAAAAATACCTATTAGGGGCCCATCCTACTCTATTATGACCTCATCCTAACTCATCTAATCACATCTATAATAACCCTATTTCCAAATAAGTTTACATTTTGAGGTATTAGGAGTTAGACCATTGGCATACAAATTGTTCGGAGAGGTCACAATTCAACTCATGATAGCAAGGGATGAGGCTGAAAGTGAGGCTGACACTTTATGCTTTTGACTTTTTTGATGACTGCTAGGTTATGTTAGGTAATGACTCTTTATCATGCAAATTTGAGCAAAAGATGCCATAGTCAGATATACATTTTTAAAAGATGTCCCTGCCTCTTCATCATAGAATTCATTATAAAAATGTGGGCAGATTCCTTGGAGACTATTGCAGTCAACTGGGTGGAAAATGATGTAAAAATGGAAATAAATAGATTAAGGATACATTTAAAAGATGAAAGCAATTGAATGATAAGAGGATAGGGTCAAGAATGACACCTGGATGAAAGATCATATCATTTAGTGACACAAGACCAGATTTAGCAAGGAAAACCTTGAATTTCATTTTGGCTATGTAGAGTATGAATTTCCTTTGAAGTATCCTAAAGGAGATATTAAGGATGTGGTTTGGACATCCTAGAGCTCAGAAAAGAGGTCTGGACTAGAGTTATGAATTTGGCAATGATTGTTTTATATCTTAATTCATAAGTTAAGCTGTTGCATAAATAGCATGTCTTATGAAGAAGGTGGTATAATATGGAGAGGGCCTGGAAATATGCTTTGATAAACTACAGCTCTTAAGGAGAATAAGAATGGTATAAGTTTGCAGAAGTAGAGTGGCCAGAGAGGTGGTGAAAAGTAGCCAAATAAGTCAAAGGAAGGAAATATTTCAAAAAAGGCAAGTAGTTAACAATATAAAATGTTGATTATTGAGGCAAATGAGGTGGGGAAAGAAATGTTCATTGGTTTTATAACAAAAATCATTGAAGTCTTTTTTAGTGAGGCACCATAGTTACTGCAGTCAAATGAAGAGTAAATAGGAGAGAAAATATATAAAATATATATGTCTTTTGAGGATTTGTTTGACTATGAAAGCAAGAAAAGACAGGGCTGTGGATGGAAAAAATATGCAGTCAAGGGAAAGATTTTGAAGATTGAGTATGTATGATGTTCATAATAGAAAACAACTATTTATACAAAAGAGTGAAAGAAAAATCAACAACATCAGGTTCTAAAGAGGACTGGAGGCAACTAGACCCAAGTGTGTGTGTGTGTGTGTGTGTGTGTGACAGAGAGAGAGAGAGAGAGAGAGAGAGAGAGAGAGAGAGAGAGAGAGAATGAATACCTGGAAAGAGCAATAACTCCTATATTTAAAAGGAGGTAGGAAAGAAAAAGAGAATGTGTTCTGATATAAGTATGAAAATGGGTATAATCAGTTTGAGTATAAGTACAGAATGATTTTCTAATAACTTTTGTCAACTTTTCTGGAAAATTAATCCCCTTTACCCTATGACCAGCAGGTATTCTTAATATCTGTTTAATTCATTAACTACTCAATCAAAATTTTAAAATTTGATCAGTCTGATTTAATATTATAATTTTATTTTTATTCAAATCTGCTTCTCCACAAAAATTCCAATTTTGGTTGAAATGTAGATGGGGCTGTGAATATGGTCTTCTCTCTCACTCTAAACTTCTCTCTCTAAACTCTTCTGACTTCCATGGATAATGTTTCTGCAAGGAAAGAATTAAAAGAAAAAGAACAGTCTCTGACTTGTGTAAGCTCCAAGGACATACATAGGTTCAAAATGAGAGATAAAGAAAGATATTCTATGCAAATGGAAACCAGGTTAACTGTACTTAAACCAGACAAAATAGACTAAGTCAAAAATAATAAGAGACAGGTCATTATTTAATCATAAAAGAATCAATTCACCATAAATATACATACACCCAACATTTGAGCACCTAAATATATTAAGCAAATACTAACAGACTTGAAGGGAGAAATAGACAACATAACAATAATAGTAAGGGACTTTAATACCTCACTTTCAACAATGGGTATATGATCCAGACAGAAAATAAATAAGAAAATGTTATCCTTGAACAAAACTTTAAACCAAATAGATCTAAGAGGCATATACAAAACATTCTAACAGAGAGCAGAAAGCCCATTCTTCGCAAGTGCACATGGAAGATTCTCCAAGAGAGATCAGATGAGAGGCCAAAAACAAGTCTTAACAAACTTTAAAAGATTGAAATCCTATTATCTTTCCCAACCTCAATGCCATAAAACTAAAAATCAATAACAAAAAGGCTAAAAATTTCATGAATAGATGGAAATTAAACAACATATTTCTGCTCAAATATAAAATTAAAAAATTAATAATATGCGCATTTTGAAACAAAAATAGAAACATATTGAAGTCCATAGAAAGCTACAAAAGCAGTTGTAAGAGAAAAGTTTATAACATTGAATGCTTGTATTAAGAAAAAATAATCTCAAATAAACAACAAAAAGAAAAAACTTAGTCCAAAGTAAAGAAAGAAGGAAATAACAAAGATCAGAGCAGAATAAATAAAATAGAGGCTAGAAAATTAATTAAAAAGATAAATAAGAAAAAGAATCATTTGAAATATAAATAAAATTAGCAATCTTTAGATTAATTAAGAAAAATAGAGAAAACTCAAATAAAGAAAATTAGAAATAAAAGAGAACATTACACATGATACCAAATAAATATGTGGGCTTATAAGATATTATTATGAACAATTATGTGCAAATTGAATAACCTAGAAGAAATGAAAATTCATAGAAACATATAACCTACCAAGAATGAAACATAAAGAAATAGAAAATATAAAAAGACCAATAGTGAGTAGGAGATTTAATCAAAATCAAAATCCTCCCAACAAAGAAAATGCCAGGACCAAATAAGTTCACTGGTGAATTCTAC
The DNA here is from genome assembly GCA_030015415.1 of Cynopterus sphinx. Lineage (NCBI taxonomy): Eukaryota > Metazoa > Chordata > Mammalia > Chiroptera > Pteropodidae > Cynopterus > Cynopterus sphinx. Next base: position 31,922,044 of record CM057390.1, on the reverse strand, counting down.
TAAACATTTTAAGAAGTATGATTATTATTCCTTCTCAAACTCTTACAAAGATTTGAGGATGTGAGAATGCTCCCCAATGCATTTTATAAGTCTAGTGTTTTCGTGATACGAAAGCCAGACAAGAACACTACAAGAAACTAAAAGTACAGATTAATATCCCTAATGAATATAAATACAAATATCCCTCCCCCAAATAATATCAAGCCAAATTCAAAAGTACATTAAAAGAATCCCATACCACGATCAAGTAGGATTTATCCCTGGAGTATGAAAACAGTTCAACATACACCTATCAATAAATGTGTTTAGAATGAAAGATAAAATCATATAATAATCTCAATACATAAAAAAATTATTTGAAAAAAAATACATCTTTTGTGATTAAAATGCTCATCAAATTGGATATAGAAGGACTATTCCTCAGCATAATAAAGCCTGTATATGACAAGCCTACAGCTAATACCACACTCAGCAGTGAATGGTTGAAAGCTTTTCCTTAAGGAGCAGGAAAAAGATTAGGATGCTCACTATCACCACTTTAATTCAACATAGTACTGGAAGTCTCAGCTAGAGCAATTAGGACAGAAAGAGAGAAAAAGGCTATCCAAACCAGAAATGAAAAAGTAAAATCATTTTTATTTGCATATTATATGATCTTATATATAAATATCCTAAAGAATACACCCAAAACCTGTTAGAACTAACAAGCCATTCAACAAAGTTGCAGGATACAAAATTAACATACAGAAATCAATTGTATTTCTATACACTAACAACAAAATATCTGAAAAAGAAATAAAGAAACAACCCCATTCACAATAGCATCAAAAACAATAAAATTCTTAGATATAAATTTAACCAAGGAATTTAAAGATCTGTATACTGAACCACAGACTTTAATGTAAAAATATTGAAAAAGACACAAACAAGTGGAAAAATATCCCATGTTAATGATCAAAAGAATTAATATTTTTATAAAATGTCCATACTATTCAAAGCGATCTATAAATTCAGTGCAATCTCTATCAAAATTCCAATGGCATTGTTCATAGAACTATGGAAAAAAAAGTCCTAAAATTTGTATGGAATCACAAAAAGCCTTGAATAGCCAGAGCAATCATGAGAAAGAAGAAAAAAGCTGAAGGCAACACACTTCCTGGTTTTAAACTATACTACAAAGCTACAGTATTCAAAACAGTATGATGCTGGAATAAAATAGTTGTATAGACTAATGGAGCAGAATCAAGAGCCCAGAAATAAATTCTTACATATACAGTTACTAACATGTGACAAAGGGAGCCAAGAGTACTCATTGGAGAAAGGATAGTTTCTTTAATAAATGGTGTTGGGAGAATTGAATACCACTCACAAAAATTATCTCAATATGGATCAAATATTGAAACATAAAAATAAACACTAAAATTCTTGAAAGAAAACAGGAGAAAATTTCCTTGGTATTTGTCTTGGCAACAAATTATTGGATGTGATATCAAAGGCACAGCCAAAAAAATAAAAGAAATTAATAAATGAGACTTCATCAAACTAAAAACCTTCAACACAATAAAAGGAAAAAAAATCAAAGGGTGACCTACAAAATATTTCCAAAACACATATCTGATAAGAGATTAATTTCTAAAAATATATAAATATATAATTTAAACAATCGGCAGAGGAACTGAATAGACACATTTCAAAAAAAAGATATACAAATGGGCAATGCATACATGAAAAGCTACTTGACACCATTAATCCAGGGAAATGCAAATGAAAACCACAATGAATTATTATCTCACACCTTTTAGAATGGCTTTCATGAAAAAGACAAGGAATGACAAGTTCTGATGAGAATATGAAGAAAATGGCACCCTTATGTATTGTTCATAGGACTGAAAATTGGTATGACCACTACGGATACAGTATAAGATTCTCCAAAAATTAACAATAGAGCTATTTCTGATCCAGCAATCATACTTCTGGGTACATATCCAAAAGAAATGAAAACAGAATCTCAAAGAGATATCTCCACCACCATGTTCATTGCTATGATAGGGACATAGCCTCCATCTGTCAACAGATTAATAGATAAAAATATATTAGATACATGTGATGGGATATTTTTTAGCCTGAGCAAAAAGGAAATCCTGTCATTTGCAACAGCAAGAATGGCTCCTAATGCCATTATGCTAGGTAAAATAGGTCAGAGATTAAAATGAGTATTGTATGATATTACATTTATGTGGAATGTAAAAAGCCAAAATCAGAGAATAGGAAAATAGAATCATGTTTACCAGGTACTTGGAGGTGGGGGAAAGTTATAGATATTGGTTGAAGGGTTCAAATGTTCATAAGATTAATAAGTTCTAGGGGTCTAAAGTAAAGTACGTTGATTATAGTTAACACTTTATCATATATCTGAAAGCCGTTAAGAGAGTAGATAGTAAATGTTCTCATCACAATAAATAAATTATAATCATGTGACCTGATGGAGGTATTAGCTAATGCTACAAGTGGTAAGCATTTTTCAATATGTCATTGTATCAAATCAACACATTGCATACCTTAAACTTACATAATGTTATATATCGATTATTTCTCAGTAAAGCTGGAACAAAGAAAAGCACAGCCTCTGCCCAAAGAGTGGTTGCACTCTAAGTTGTAGGTTTTAACTCCTCATCTAGCTTATCATTTATAGATTAGCAAGATCAGGTAGAAACCAAATAGCCCCAGCTAGTGAAATCCCAAACAACTCCCCTTATTGGTTACTTGCTTAAGAACAAGTGATTAGTTCCTTCTTCCAGGTGACCTTTAGCTGATGACAACTCATAACTTTTTTACATGCTCTGGACTCTGCTTCAGTCTGATGAAGTCGCTAGTAAGCCTCGATGACACAAACTCACCCACTCCCACTCTCTCATGGCTCATGGACACTATCAGATATACCATGTGTCAGTCTCCGGGACTATTGGAACTTGAGGGAATAGTCTGTGATCTCCTTCTCTGGTCATACACATTCCATTTCTTCTTATTGTTCATCTCTTCACTTCAACAATATAACTCAAGAGGGTAGGCATTATAGCTCAGCACTGGGTAACAACTGTAAGACTTACTTTATTATGATAGGCAGCCATAAACTTGATGAGAATTTTTTATAGCAATCCTGTTTCACTTGAGAAAGAAGATTAAGAGACACTCCCCCTCCCTTTTTCTGTCCCTCATAGCAGACACCTTCTAGTCAAATCCTTAAGAACGTTATTGGAACCCCAAGAGCTATTTCTCTGAACTGAGAATGTGAGGTAAGCAGTGGGTGATAAATTTAGAAAAATTAGAAAATATATACTTAGCACTTTATAATATTACATGAATAGAGAGGAAGTTGGGAATGAGAGAGTTGGAATACAGAGGATGATTTTCAAGCATTAATGGGGATTCACTAGAGGTTATTGATGGCATATTTGTACAGGAATTAATCTTCCCTAATGTTGGACACACCTCAGATGCAAGCATGGATGAAACACATTTGGACTTGTACGCAGTTGAAGATATGAGAAAGGTAAAAGGAAACAGAGGGGCAGGTTATTTGTGATGTTAGCAAGACTGATTGACAAGAGGGCCATAGAATCTAAACAATTTAGGAAAAAACTTGTGAGTGTTGACTTTGGTGAAAAAAATAAAGGGATCTCAATACATTATCTAAATGTAATATTGAGATATCAATGAATTTGAATAAATTATTTTTCAATAGAAATCATTGAAAAAATTGTAAAGTAAAATTTTAAAAGTATATTAATTACAAGTTATGACAAAGGTTGTGACCTCTTTGCAGAGATCCTAGAAGTAAATCCTTGAGGTGGAATAGGAAAAGGGTTATTGGTTATTAGAAGGTCAGAGACTGAGAAGTCAGGGTTTTGGATAAGTTATGATGATTACAGAAAGTCTTTGATGAATAAGGGAAGCGACAAGGAGGTTAGTAAGAAGGCAACAAGGAGAGAAGTAGGTGGAATTGACGAATGAAATGAGCCTCAAAGAAGCAATTTTAACAATAAGGTGAATGAGTAATTAATTGTATGGAAGGAGCAATGATAATAAGGAAGGGCACTTACCTACCAGAACTTTGAAGCAGCTATCAGCTTGAGAGAATATAAAGCTAAGGTTCCAAACAGAGCAGTGTCCTTAGTAGGTAACCAGTAAAGTTTGGACACTCAGTTAAGTTAAGGAATTGGTCATAACATTTTGAAAAATAAATGGAGGAAATATTCTAAATAGAATTGATGGGTGGGAGAAGAAAAGAAGAGGAGCAAAGACCAGGAGGAGAAGGGATGGGTGGGGATGGATCTCTTACTTTGAAATGGACAGAGGTGAAAAAGGATAAGAACCAGGATGGTTAGGGGTTCAGTTTCAACAGCTCCTTTTAGAAGGATGTGGAAGATGTGTGCTAGTTACAAATAGCCAGTGAGTTGGTTTCTAGAGCTTTTTGAGGTGAGTTCCAGAATCTGGAGTCTCTGCCTACTAAGGAGCAGTGTGGTTGCAGACACAGGTGCGCAGTTTCTGCATTTACATGGCGTAGGATAGTGGCATTTCAACTAGGCCATGTTCAGATAAAGCCAGAGAGTCTCTGTCTCTCTGGTTTATGACTAGAGATGGCAGTGCTCACAAAAGTGCTTTTGTTCATTCATTCATACACGAATCCATTTTTTCCCTTATTCATTCAACAAATATTTTTGAGTATCAACTTTTTACAGACTCTGGGCACACATTGATGGAAGAAAAATGTTCTTTCTGTCTGCCTGGTTTCTAATGTTTACTTGAATAAGATAGAAAATAAATAGCAAATAAAATAAATGAACAAAAATATAATTCTATTTTGGAGAAGTGCTATATGGAAAAAAAAGTAAGATGTCATAAAAGAAAACTAAAGGATTTTGTCTCTCTATATACACTTATATAGAGATTTTTGGTATATACAAAACAGAGTTTTAGAAATCAAAGGGATCTAGTCAAATGAATCTTGGGGGTGGCAAGCATTCATGGCAATGGTGGAAAAGGGCAAGGGAGCCATGGTGGGTTGCACACGATGAAATGACAAATGGTCACTCTGACTGTATTCTGCAGAAAAGATTGTGCAGAATGGCAAGAAAAGAGAAATGAAGTGGCTGGGAGGATTCATAATGCATGAATGGGGAATCCTATTGCTTTTAAGAACAACCTGCCTGTCATTTTGTCCTTAATAAACCTATTTTCAATGGCCTGTGTTTCCTCAAAAATCTGAAAACTTGGAACCAAACCATTTCCCCTCTATTACACTTGTCTACTGTGATTATGCAGCTTAACCAAAGCTTAATAGGTTAGCTAAGAGTGGAAACAAAAATCTATTTTCATATTGAATGATTATCTTGAAGTTCAAGTAATATACAGATAGGTAAATTATAGATATCCGATGCCATTACTTAATTTAGCTCTACACATTCTCTAATGAAATGATCAAACTTTATGGACAGTTACCTCCATAATTTCTAAGTCCATCCTTTTCTACTCTTAAGATTATGCTCACCTGTACTTTAACCAATCGCCTAACATCATTAGGCGATAATATTCTCTAGGTCTTCCATTTCAGGCATTGGCACATAAACCAGTTTTCCACTGGAACAAATTTTTCTAGTGTTTGGTCCTTAATTTTCTGTCCTTTCTGGCAGAATTGCAAAATAGTTAGGCTCTGGTGTCAAACAGCCTTGGATAGAATTTCTAGGTCAACACATAGCTATGTGACCTTGAAAAGCTGTCAAGCGATTCGTGCCTTGTTTTCCTCAGGTGTAAGATGAATGAAATAAAAGCCTTTATCTCACAAGGCTGTTTTTAGATTTAATGAAAGAATTAATGCAAAACACTTATCACAGCCTTGTCCATAGCAGTGCTCAAGAGAGGTAAGCTGTATGTTGTTTGTATGATCATCACAACCGCCAAGTCCACTACCATCATCACTATCACTACCTTCACCATCATTACTATCACCTCAACCACCACCATCATCACACACCACTATCTAATTCTGATCATCAAATGCCTTATCTTTCCATGAGTTTCTTAGCTTATCTCCACACCAAATAAATTCAGGCAACTTTTACACTTCTTGTATCTCAGATCCCTCTCTGTCTTTTTGACTATCCTAGTTTCTATTAATATTTCAAGGTATTAGGATAACTAAAGCTCACTTTAAATTTGAAACCAGTCATGCAATTAAACATAAAAAATTAAAGCTGGTAAAAAAAAAAAGTCCATTTTAGTCTCATGGCTGCCATTCCACCATGACCACCTCTATCTCATTCTCTTTTTTATCTGTCTCTGTCTTTCTCTCAATTTCTCTTTCTCTACATGTGCGCACACAAGCACGTGCACGCATGCGCGTGCGCGTACACACACACACACACACACACACACACACACACACACACACACCCCTACATCCAAAGCTCAAGGTATGCAACTTTCTTTATCATCCTTTTACCTAAATCAAGATACTAGTGACAAGAGCTCCCAGGCCACTGATCCTCTCTGTCATCTCAGAGGAAATCTTTTTTTCTATTTGGGACTCATTTCTTTAATTGACAATAGTAGCTCCAAGATGTTGGTTGGGCTTCTTTTTATGTATACATCTATAAACAATCATAAGTAATGAAATTGATGTAGTTTGCTACTGTTTACAAACCATACTAACAAATTTGATCTCCTTTCAAGACCCAACATGACCATAAGAAATCACTAGCACCTCACCTTACTCATAAGTGAACTCTGCCATGATTAGATGATGTGCCCAATCCACTCAGCTGTGAATAGGCAAAGCAGAGTTTTGAACCTCAGCTTGTGTCACCCATGCACACCAGGTTCCTCTGGACAGTGTATGAACTCTAATAGGAATCCTTGCCCCAGTGTGGTAACTTTTCCAAGATTCCAAGAGGTCAGGATTCTTGGCAGTTTTTACAGGGTTCAGGCCACTTAAAATCTTCCCACTCGCAAATTTTTAAATGTGCAAACTTTCCAGGAGTGTTTAAAGCTTTTGAAGCAATCACTTTCCCTGGGGAAGTCACTCTGTGAACTCCAGAGGAGAGCATTCTGAAATTGTATTTATATTATGGCTTTTCAGCAAAAATTAGGTCACAGGTACCCTCCCTCTAGACCTAAATTAAAGAGAATAAATTTTACTTGACTACTCTCAGACCAGCCTCATGTTCAGATTATCTCAGGGTTTATAGGAATCCCTTAAATATTCATGAAAGCATAAAGAATCTCCAAATTAATCTACATAATAAAGGTGGAGTGCAGAGAGGTCTGATTTCCTAGTACATCTATATGTGAAAAGCCAGCTTTACTCAATTCTTCTACAGAGGAATATTCTTCTGTATACAAATGGATGAACAAAAGGAAAAAAACACTTTGTTCGAAAATTCCCAAATCGCCCATCAAAACAAGCTGCAAACACTCAAACACAAGCATAAACTTTCATGTAAAATTCTAGATGTTAAAAAAAGAAAAAAATAAAACAGGTCATATGTATGCATGATGCTTCCTCTTTTCACTCATGAGTTCAGAGTCATTTTTTCAACGCTAACTCACTGTTAGAGTGTGAGAGACCAAATTCAGACTAAACAGCCAGGAGACTGAGTATGTGATATTTGGCAAAGCAATCATTGCAAAGAAAACTCGCTTCTAAGAAAAATTAAAAAAAAGGATATCCTGAGGAGTATTTAACCTGTATATTTGTTCTTTGATGGTAAAAAAGAATTATGATTCTATAGGCTCAGTAACAGTAAAGAATTTACTATGAGCTTTATTTTTAATTCCAATATAGTATAAATTTTATTGCGATAAATCCTAATGGCCTATAAAAATTAATTTCGACTTTACCCTCAGCTTGGATATGAGGTAGTTTAGTGCAGGGAAACCCAGATCAAGATCTGCTATCAGAGTTCTGAACCCATCACTTACTAATTCTATAGCTTCAAATGATTTATTAAGACTCTGCAAGCCCTAGCTTCCTTGGCTGTAAGCAAGGAGGATAATAGTCACTCCTTCTCAGGGATGCTCTGGGAATCAACTAAGGGATGTGAATGTCTGTATGAGTATTTGCATGTATACACACATATATGTTCACTTACATCAATATATGCATGCATGCATTCATATATGAGAACACTGGAAAACTGTTAACTGCTATTCAAATGATAAGCCAATTAAAAAATATAATTTAGGCTGCTCTGTTGTAAAGCATCTGTTGAAATGAGAATTTTTTCTTTAGTAAGTCTGAACTAATTTGCAATTGCTCATAGGGTGAACAAAATATTTTTGAGATGGTAGGATTAGAATTGTAATTAATACCCATAAAATGAAGTTTTTCTCTATGATCATAACCGGCCCAGAAAATATTAAGCTCACAAAATTTATGCTATTGGCTGTATCTTGAAAAGTAGTTTATAAATATTATTCCTACCAAAATATATTAGATTATACTTGTTCACTTGCTTCCTTTAGACATCTTTTCCAATTTTTATATTTAAAAATTGTTGAACAGTGGAAAAAATGTGAGTTTTGCAAGCAGGTAGACCTGAGTTTGACCACATGTGCCAGGATTTGCTACCTGTCAGCATGAGTAATTTTCTATTTCTATTATTGCTATCCATAGCTAACATTGGCTGACACTTAAAACTAGCTCCAGGAAATGTAGCAAGTGCTTCACACATTATCTCATGTAATCCTCAGAATACTTGATGAAGTAGATACTAATTTATCCTCATTTTATAAGGAAGGAAACTAAAGCACGGACAGGTTTATAGAATTTGTCTGTCCATGGTCGCATAGCTAGTAAGTGACTGAAGAAACTTTTTGACCCCAGCTTATTCCAGACTCATACTCCTAATTAAAAGAGGTCTTAAAGTTGCATGCTATGCTATAGGTACAACTTCAAAAACTAGCAGTTGTCACCACTCAAAGGAGCCAGTTATATCCATGCAATTGGGGGGGGGTGCTTTAAATACAATATATCATTTTTAATCCTTATATCAATTTTATTAAATAGATACTATTTTATTAGTTGTATAGATAAGAATTTAAGAATTAATAGGTTACCATCAAAAAACTTACCTAGATATCATAGGTCACCAAAGGTAGAGCCAAGATCTAGGCCCAGGTCTGTCAACCTCCAAACTCTAGGCTTTTCCAATAAGCTTTATTTATCAGTAAATCTCTTATACCAAGCCTCTCAATTCAGTTTCTGGATAAACCTGAGATTCCTCGAGCAAGCCCAGGCATGATGTGAAACAGGGCTAGCTTTGGACTATGAAAGGGGGCAGGACATGAAGACAGCACATAGGGGTAAAGGCTGGGTATTAAAAGAAAAGAATAGTCTGAAAGAAAAAAAATATTCAAAAAGGGCTAGGAGGAGATGATAATATCAATCTCAGTAGCACAACCTGGGACAACCAGGAGGAAGTGCTTCTGGAGTTCCATTAGGTGCTAGGGCCTAAGCTATTTCTTGAACTTGTGTGGGTAAAGCCAGTTCACAGGATTTAGGGCATCTCTCACTTTACGTGTAAGTCAGAAGGTGTCTGTCAAAGCTAAGTAAGACATTAATTGTGACTTTAAGTCTTTAAAAATAACATTCAGTGAAATGAACACTCTGTTGGTTATTATCTGGTTCTCCTTCCTGCCCCACCTGCTTTTCCTTGCATTCCTAGGTTCTAAAGGAAGGGGCTCTGCCTCGTTCTCCTGAGGAAATAGTATAGCCTAGCAGTTAAATGTAAGGTGAGAAAAAATTCAAAGGCACACACCCTGTTATGCAAAAAAAGATAACTTCATTTTTCTTTCTATAATAACTCAGTTTCTGGTTTAAGTCTATTTTGCTTAGTGACAGAAATCTTCACCTAATTATTTCTCGGGCTTTTTTCTCAGACTTTTTCTTAACTCCCCTTGTTCTCTTCCCCACCCTCTTAATTTCTGTCTTTCTACTTGGGATTGATCCATTCTAGAAAGCTTATGTTGCCTCATGGCATGGAGATGGGGTAACGTAGAGAGAACATTAGGTATAGGGATTCTCATTTTTATCCTGATATCCTCTGTCTTGTCTTTGTTCATTGGCCTCTATTTTTCATTAGACAAATATCTTTTACATTCTTACTAAGTGCTCAGTATTGTTCTCCACACTGAAGAATAAGTCAGAAAACAAAATCTGTAAAAATCCCCACCCTTATGTCATTTACTAACCTGGAGGTTAAATGTATTACAAAAAAAATAAGAGATTTTAGGGGACGATAGACACTTGTTCTTTGTTTTTACTTAGACGTTTCATATGTCTTTGAGCTCAGAACTGAAGCTGTTTCTCTGTTTTTAAGATCCAGATGATAGTGTAAAGTTTAATGAACAAGTGCCACCCTACCCATGCTAAAAGGCAAAAGAAAACTGCCAAATAAATGTGTGTATGTATGCCATGAAGGATATGACATACACCATTTAAAATGTTGTTGGGGGATTTATTTTTAAGTTCTTTGATCTGAGCAATGAGAGTAGTCACAGTATACATAACTAATAAGAGACATATCTAGAATATATAAACAGCTCCTACAAATCAAAAATAAAAAAGGACAGATATCTAAGGGAAATGGCTAAAATATTTAAACAGGTACTTGACAAAATGACCAATAATTTAGAAAGAAACTGAACCTCACTAATCCTAAGGGAAACATAAATTAAAACCACAATTATTTGTTAAGCATGTATCCATCAGAATGGCTAAAATTAAAGACTGACAATACCAACTGCTGATGAGAGTATAGTGACTAGACCTCTCCTACATAGCTGTTGGGAGTCTAAATTAGTACAGACACTTTGGAAAATTGTTTAGAACTATTAACTACAGAATCTCACTTTATTTCTCCCAGAATAGATTCCTCAAGCACAGATAAATACAGGCTTCAAAAGGAATTTTAGAAACATATTCATAACTGCACTGTTCGTTTTGGCCTCAAACTGGAAGCAATTCAAATGTGAATAGTCAAATGGATATCTGAATTAAGACATAGTTATCCAATGGAATATTATAAAACACTAAGACTGAGAAATTACACATGACATAAATAAATTTCACAAATATAATGTTGAGCCAAAAAAGTCAGACACTGAAGAATTTATAACAATTGATTCTGTTTACACAGAGTGGAAAAACAGGCAAAATTGACCTGAAAATAGAAGTCAGGGTAGTGTTACTTTGGAGAGGAGAGTTGAATAGGGGTTAAGGGAGAGGCTTCTGAATTTGGGTAATGTTTCATTTCTTCAACTGGTGGTAGCAATGCAGACGTGTTCACTGTGAATATGTGAATATTTTTATCATGCTGTACACTTATGATGTGTTATTTTTTTTCTATATGTATCTTATATTTTTCTAATACTTTTCTTAAAAATAATTAAGGTATTTACCACCTTCCAGTTCCTAGTTCTTCCTCTGTTTTCCAAGCTTTCTTGTTTGTTTGAGGGTTCTCCAGGATAGAATTCTTACTTTCAGATCTTTGTAAACCTTTCATAAAACTTTTAAAATTTAAATAGTGAATAAATTAAAATAATTGTTAAGAAAATTCTCATTTTTATATGCCGTTGCACAGCATAATGCCTGAAATTCAGTAAGCAGGCAATGAATGCTTGATATGTAAATAAAAGAATGAATTAATATTTTCTAAATCACATTAATAATTTTTTTTTTGGTATCTATACTTCTATGTAGTTTATCTGAGTCTGGGTCTTCAAATTTATTTAAAATTGTTTTCTAATGAGCATGATCTCCCCTGCACAGTTCTTTTCATTTTATGAGTGGCTGGACCTTTATTGAGTTGCTGCAGAAGTCAGTTACCCAATAAGAAATGCTTTGTTTACTTTAAATACATGAAAAATAGTTTCATTCCTCAGGGGATTCTTAATTACTGGTTTACAATTACTCTGAAACTGTTCTTTTTTTTTTTTTTCTTTTCTTTAAAGAAATCTAGGCACTTGTTTGAATGAATTATTGTTTAAGTGAGTAATTAGTTGGATCAAAATAATTGACTAAATTAAGAAATTCTTTAATAGACATTATTTAGGTGTCAGTTCGATTTTGCTATTAGTGATGCATAACAAATTCATTGCAATAAATTCATTAGTAATAAATCTGTCATTCCTTAAGAGATCTTTTTTAAAACAAAAGGGAGGTCTCTTGTGAGGCTTATGGAGAACCAAATATTCCCTATGTGTATAAGCTATAAAATATTTTGCATTTTTCTAAATTTTAATGTATTGACAAAACTCAAAACAAAAGAGTCAGAGTTCAGAAGAAAGTACATATATATTAACACGAAAAACTTTAATAGGGAAGGAATAGGCAATTTTTGAACCATGTTGATGTCAAGATCAGGAAGGTAAGGGAGGGTCTCTTCTTAGATAAGCATTTTCACCAGGCTTCTATGAAGTTTAGTCCTTCTTCGGGATCTTCCAAAAAAGGCACTCCCTCTGTCATGCCTTCTTTGACCCTCACTCCTTCAATGAAGTAGTGAGTGACTCAGTAAGTTGAGCTTTCTAACAGATTGTGCAAATCCTAAAATACTGTTCTCATTATAGTGTAGGTGTTCACCGATAGACTGTAACCTACCCCAGTAATGATCTTTATAATATAAGGAATTAGCCTCTCTTTTAAAGAGTAAATCAATAACACATGAATGAGTTAATATTTAGGAGATTCACATTCAATTGGTCCTTACTGAGAGCCCTTTTTCTGTTTCACAATCAATATGGTTTTTCTGATGATGAAACATATCACCTCTAAGTGACACTAATCTTCCACTACATTTGCCCAGGACTGTTCTTAATCATTAGTTTGAAGGCCAACCTAAAACTAGCCCAGCTAAACATTTTTAAACTGGCCCCAGCCCCTGGATGCAAAAAGTTATCAGGCACCCAAAGACCATGTATAATGTTATATGAGACCCATCATCATTAACTGCCATGACATAGGCACCATGACATATGCACCATAGCAGGAGGGATAGTTGTGGATTCCACAAGGGAAATGTGCCAGTGGTGGTTCTTCCTCACATTGGGACAAATGTTCTAACCGGGAATGACTTTAACTGCTTGAGCTAGAAAGAGGTCGTGTATAATACGAGGTTTTTTATTAAACAAAAATAAATTTTCTCTAACGTGGGTTTTCAGACAGGTTGTCCTAATATATTAACTTCTGTCTGTGTTTTGAATAGTCAATTTCACGGTGAAATGAGTTCTTAATAATATATTTACCACCTGGGAGAAATCTCCCAGCCATCTGGAAAGGAGAGGGGATTTAGGGCCTCCAAACGGAGATTGAAATTTTTTTTCACAGTTATTTATTTATTTTTACATCAGGTAGTGGGAAAAAAGACCTGGTTCCAGCATTGCTGCTGCAGTGGGTGGGGCGTGGATTACACCACATTGTGAGCATGCTCAGTTACCACTGATCCAGGAAGGCGGGCTGTGTCGTCTGTGTAAGGAATCTAGCACATAGGAAGCCAAAGAAACTGAAGGAGTATTCTATATTATATCAAGTGCTGATGAGAAATACAGAAATAGTAAAATAAAGTGCCTGGGCTTGTTTGTATTCTGTATCCTCATAGGGCCAATGAAAGGTGAAAGATTAGAACAATGGCTCTAGACTAGAAAACACTGGATTCAAACATGACTGTGATTTATTAGCTGTGTTTCAAATTAATAAATCTTTCTGGGTTGTATTTTCTGTATATTTAAAATAAAACCAGGGGGTGGCTCCATAGTGTAGTGGTTAGTATGTCTGCTTTACATACAGAAGGTCCTGGGTTAGGGCCCCAGGTGGAGCCACGGACTATACCCCTGGGTGCACCAGATCCCAAGTGCACCAGACCCCTCAAGTGTGCTGGGGGGGCCAGGCCCTGGTTGCACATTGCCAACCTATGGGAGGAGACACCCTGCTTTCAGAGATCCAGTTCTTAAGGGGAAATGGCACACCCACAGGTCAGAGGTGGAAGTGTGTTGCGGGGCATAAAGAGGGGAAAACAATAAAATATAAAATAAAATAATAAAATAAAACTAATTATATCTACCTTTCCTTTCAATATTGTTGTGGAGATTAGAGATAACATAGGAAAAGTACTTAGTTCAGTGCTAGAATCAATGGTCAATAGTAACGTGATCAGTGTGAAAAAATTATGGAATAGGTGAAAGCAAGTTAAGCACATGTGACTCTGTATGTGTGCATGTCTGTATGTGTGTGCATACAGACATACCTTAATACAAAATATTCACTCAAATTGCTCTAATGGAAGATGTTTGAACTGGGTGGATAAAAAAGAGGGGCTTAAATTTTGAAAAGAGTTTTCCAGAATTAAAAGAAAAAAAAAAGCCATTAACCATTTACTTGACAAATATCTACTGAGCACCTACTATGTGCCAGGCACTCTTTTGGGTGCTTTGTATATGTCCTGATTATAAAAGATAGCCTTGCTCTCTTTGCGTTTGGATTTTCAAGGTGAAGTGTATAGACAATACATTTTAAATGTAATAAGTAAGTAAATTATGTTGTATGTTTTAAGGTGCTAAGATAAAAAAAAAACACACAGAAAAAGATCAAGGACTAGAGTTTCAAGCCTGGGTTCTAACAGGGTATTCAAGATAGCCATTATTTAGTAGACAGCAGTAGAGAAAATATTTGAGGGAGATGAGGAAATTAATCAAGAGAAAGAACAGTCCAGGCAAGGAATCAGCTGGTGCCAAATCCCCAAGGAGCATACTAGGCATACTTAGTGAGTAGCAAGGTAGTCAGTGCCTAAAGCTAAGTGAGCCCAGGGACATTGTAGGAGTGAAGGTAATAAATATAAGAGGAAGCTAGAAAAGAAGAGACTTCTAGGTCATTGTAAGGACATAAGCTTTTACTCTGAGAGAAGCTGACAGCCACTGCAGGGTTTTGCACAGAACTCACATTTTAAAAGCATCACAAATTTTTTGGCTGCAGTGTTGAGACTACATTTGGATGGGTATAGGCAAATGTAGATGTAGGGAGAGCAATAGAAAAACTATTGTGATAACATATGCAAGAGATAGCAGTGGACCAGGCCAATATGGTAACAGTCCAGCCAGTGAGCAGTGAGTAACTTTTGGATACACTTTCAAGGAAGGGAGATATGATTTCCTAATGGAGAAAGGGGGGAAGCATGCATGATGCAAGACATTTGGCCTAGACAACTGGAAGGATGAACTTACCATAAGTTGATACAGTGAGGGTTACGAGTGCATCATTCTTGGGAGGTAGGTCAGGGGTTTCATTTTAGAGATACTGAGTTTGTTATATCTATCAGACATAGGTGGAGTTGAAGGTTAGACAATTGCATATTCACTCCTATAGTTCAGATTTGTACCAGAGATATACATTTGGATGTCGTTGGCACATAGGTGTCATTTAAAGCCATGAAACCAAATGAGATCCCCAAGGAAGTGAATGAGAATAGAGAAAAGGGATAAGATTGAGTCTTTGAAAACTAAAATATTAAGGAACAGAGGAGGAAATGAGAACACAGAAGGAAACTATAAAGGAACAACCAGTGAGAAAGGAGAAAAACCAAGCCCATGGACACCATGTGAAGGTGTATCATGGAGAATGGAGCGGTTAAATGATACTGATAGGTCACCTTAGATGGAAGCTGAAAAGTGACCATTAGATTTGGGGGTAGGGAGTTTAACAGGAACATTGAGAACATTTTCAGATGAGTAGTAAGAGAAAAAGCCTGATTGAAGAGAATGGAACAGAGAACATGAGACAAATAGGAGACAATGAAATAGATGTTTTTGAGAAGTTGTTTTTGTTTGCTTCTTTGTTTTTTCCTACAGAAGGGAGCAAAAATTAAAATGCTGTTTTTTTAAATAGAATACTCAATAGCACATTTGTATATTGATGCAAATGATTCAAACAAGAGAGAAAAAGTCTAAAGAAAAAAAAATGAACAAACAAAAAACAAATTCACAAATACAGAGAATAAACTGGTGATTGCCAGAGAGGAGAGGGGTTGATGGCCTAAGTGAAAAAGGTGAAGGGATGAGGAAGCACAAATTGGCAATTACAAAACAATCACAGAGATATAGAGAATGGCATAGGGAATATAGTCAATAATATTTTAATGGCTATGTATAGTGCTAGGTGGGTACTAGAGTAATTGGGGAGATCATTTCATAAATTCTATAAATACCTAACCATTGTTGCTGTGAACCTGACAGTAATAAAAACAAAACAAAACAAAATAAAATAAAATAAAATGGGAGAAAAAAATGACCTATAGTAGTAGACAGGGTAAAATAAATGAATGTCTTTGACTACATTAGATGGAGCAGGATATGGCTCTCATCAGAGGCAGCTGTGGGAACTGATGCTGGCAGGTAGATAGAGGGGTGATGAGTTTATGAAGTACTCTTTTGAACAATTTAAAATTTTTCTGTGGAATAGAAGATAAGATCACCAGGCAAATCTGAGGATGATGGAGCAAGTGTAAGAGGTTCAATAAGAGAGGAGAAGATGTGAAATTATCATGGGGTGTGGGACAGTGAATGAACTGAGATGGTAGTTCTCAAGGCCCTTTGAGGTTTTTGATGATTAATTTAAATTGAGATATTTAAATTCATAGTCAGTTAAATAATTTAGTACAAGTTTTTGAGATATTTTATAGGTCATGAACTGCTCTTGACTCTGGAGATATAAAAATGAATAGGATGTAGACCTGCTCCTCAAAGAACTCACAGTCCTGCAGCAAGAGAGACTGTAATATGAACTCAATAGCTACAACAAATTGTGATGGTTCTATAATTGAGTTATACTCATTGTTTTGGGAATTACTGCCAGGTGGTATTGGCAAATATAGTGACACAGCAAGCTGGAGGGGTATTTTGCATCAGAATTAGAATCTAGGTTTCCACAGTTACCTTCCATTTCCCAAATAAACATTTACTAAGTGTCCAGCACTGTGCTAGGCGTTAATGCTACATTGGCAAATAAGGTAACTACTGCACTCAAAGAGCTCACTGGCTACTAGCTAATACAGTGATTTCCAATGTTAGTTACACATTAGAATCCCCTGTGTGCTTTCAAAAATCCAGATACCCAGACCATACCCCATACTAATAGATAAACATTTTTAAAGTTCTCCAGTGTTTCTAATATGCAGTGAAAAAAGAGAACTACTGATTTAGTGGAAGAGACAGGTCAGAAAACAGGAAATGGATATATAGAGGTAATAAATACTGTAAGATAGAAAAAATCAGAGTATTAGAGGAGCTCAGCTGAGGGTTTCCCACCACAGATTGAGAGAGCGGCAAAAAGCCCCCAGAGGAAGAGCCACCTAGGCTGAGTAAAGAATAGCAGTCAGTGTGGTAAGCAAAGGAGGAAGAGTATTACAGCCAGAGGTGCATAAGTAAGAAAGACCTGAGCGATCGATGAATGTACTTCATTCAGAAATATGTGAAGGATTCAGTAAGTTCAGAGCAGGGGGCATACAATAGGACAAAGTAGCAAGAGATGCCAGGGACACATGGACATGGCAAATTCTATATTTGTTCCCTCACTATTGTCAAACCCCCATTCAAACATGGCCAAACTGTGTTCATTGAATTTGCTGAGCAAGCGAGAACAATACCTTGAGAGAATTGCAGTTTACAGAGCTCTGGGTCTGGAGTTAGCTATAGATTGGTATTAGGGCAGAAGTTAGTGAGCAGTGACTGAGCAGGAATTGATAAATTTTGTAAACCTTAAATAATTTGGTCTATTCTATGGTTTTATTTGGAACATAAAGATCTGAATGATCTGGTATTAGAATAATGAGTTTAGATTGCATTGTGTGTCTTGGTTTGGTAGAGTTTATCTGTTTTGTGAGTTATAGTAGTTTGTGGTTTGTTTCATTCCTCATGGTTTACTGTATTAAGAAAATGTGGCATGGTAAGTAAAACATTGAGAGTCAGGAGCCTGTCTTAAAATAGTGTCCAGAAATCTGCTGAATCCTGGAGATGACCTAAACATGAACATCATCTACTGAGTGTGTTCATCAAAAGGAAAAAAAATTCACTAAGAACTAACTTCTTTTAGAATGACACTGTAAAAGAACACCAATTGACTATATTAGCTATTGAGTAAGAAAATTTGCATACTTTTAGTGAAAATACTTTTAAAATTATTATCAACATTTATAATATAGATATTCCAAATATATAGAAAAACAATGAATAATAAAACATGAAAACATATACTAACTACCCATTTGTTTTGAATCTTAACATTTTTGCCAATTTTACCTCAGATCTCTTTGTTACAGAAATAAAAAATTACAGTCAAAATGAATTTCTATTAATTCTACTTCAATTTTATTCTTCTACTCCTTTCTTTCCTCCCCAGAGGTACCCATAATTATGAATTTAGTAAGAATTTTTTCTAATTATAATGCATTTGTGTGTAAGTAAAATATAATATTGTCCTCAATGATTTTGAACTTCTGTAAATGATCGCAACTTAATTATATCTTATAGCTATTTGCCTTGTCTGTGCAACTTTATGTTTCCAAGATTTGATTTATTGCTATTGGTAATATATGTATATATATATTAATCATTTTAATTACATCATATTGTTCCATTTTATGAATATACCCCTGCTTCAGCTTTGTTATTACAAGACAATTAGCTTGTTTCCTATTATCACAACAATGCCATAATAAACATTCTTGCATTTGGCTCCTTGTGTACATGTGAGAGAATTACTATAAGAACACTTTCAAATTTTCTAGATATTGCCACATTGCTCCATAAAATGGTTTTGCCAGTTTACAATCTCACTAGGGTGCATGAGAGTAGGCAATTTGCTGAATGTATAATGATATCTTATTGTTGTTTTAATTTGTATTTTCCTGATTACTAGTGTAGAGTATCTCTGAAAATACTTATTGGCCATTTGGCTTTTCCCTTACTGAACTGCCCATTTTTTTCTAAGTTTTTAATTCTTTCAAACTTTGAACATTAATTATTTTATAATTACATGCTTTGAAATTGCAAAATTTTTCTCCCAGCCTGTGACTTGTGTTTCACTTTATCATTTTTGGGGGCAAGGGGGCTAGAGAAGGATTTTTTTGTTTTAATTAACTAAAATTATATATATGTATATATATGTATGTATATACATATATATTTTATATAGAATATATATAGTGTGCACATAAAAAATCATTTCCTACCAGAAGCACATAAAAATACTCTCTTATATTTGTATTCTAAAAATGAAAAATCTTTGTTTTTCATATTTAGCTGTTTTATCTGCTTAAAACTGATTTTCATGTACTGTTGAGAAAGGGGTCCCAATAACATTCATTGAATTTCCAAAAAACTTGCAGTGTCATTTATTTCCTAAATCTAGATTACATATAATCTCATCTGTTTTGGGGCTTTTATCCTGTCCCATTGGCCTATTTTTGGACCCATACTATAATATCTTAATTACTGTAGCTCTGAAAACTGTTTTGCTATCTCGTAGGATGAGTCTTCTCATCCTGCTTTTCAAATTTATCTAGGTTATTCCTGACCCTTTGTTTATCCTCCTAAAATTAATGTCTAATACCATGCAAAATTCTTTTGGGATATTGACTAGAGTTGGATTAAGTTAAATTTATAGAATAATTTGGTATGAATTGACATATTTATGATGTTGAGTTTTTCTACCCATGAAGATGCAATATGCTTCCATTTAGCTTTATTTTTGGTTTTCATTAAAATTTTATATTTTTTTTCTTGTAAATCTCCTACACATCTTGTACAGTCATTCCCACAAACCCTATTTTTGTTGCCATTATAAGTAATGTGTATTCTAACTTTCTTATTTGTGTGCAGCTTGAGTTTAAAAACTTAATTACTATTTCTATAGTAATCTTATATTCAGCAACTTTTCTAAACTCACATATTAATTCTAATTACTTGGATTTTTCCATAGATAATCATATCACTATAAGGCAGCTCATTGTTTTTTAAAAATTATTTTCATCTTTATTTATTTGCATTATCTCCCTATGCAGACTCTGACCACCAACTTAGTGTTGAACGCAAACCCTGAGAATGACCATCTTTGATTTCTTCCTGACAGTACAGTAATTGCTTCTAATAGTTGCACCAAAAATATAGTTTGTCATTTATTTTTGGTAGATTTTTTTTTCAAGTTTAGGGAGTCTCATATTCATAGTTTCCTTTGAATTTTTAGTATTACTGTATCACATTTTATTAATTAGTTGTTCTGAACTTATTGAATAATTGTACTTCTTTTCCCCCTCAAATTTGACTAATCATCCCAGAATTTCACTAAATAAATATACTAAATTAAGACCCTGCATAAGGAAAATACTTGAGGTGAAAATAAATAAGGACTGGATGTGATGATGTTCATATTCTGGAGTAAAGGTGGAGAAATGTTTCTGAATAGAATGAAAATCTATTCCTTTAAAAACAATCATTGACCAGCAACAACAGTATTACTGGGAGATTGTTAAAAATGCAGTGTAAGGCTTACACCAGCCCTACTAAATCAGAATCTGCATTTAAGGAGATCCTCAGATGCCTTGAATGCCCATTGCAGTTTGAGAAGCCTTGCTAAACTTCAAATTTCAAAGCAGAGGCAAATTTATTCATGTAACTTAGCATATTAGTACCTTTTCTATATCACATACATTTGCATTCCTAAGATAAAATAACCTGGTCATTAAAAAAAAGACATCTATGGATATTGCATGTGTATAGGTGAGAGTAACCTATAATTTTCATTTTCTGTTATTATCCTTTTCTGGATTTGGTAACAACACTATTCTAGCACAACAAACAATTTGGGGAGTATTTTATCTTTTTATCCTTTCTGAATAGTTTATTTAACTTTCAAGTTATTTACATATTGTATTTTTAAAAATTATTTTATTATATGGGTTTCAGGTGTATAGCATTGTAATTCAAGATCTGTATACTCTATAAAGTTATCAGCAGCACAGGTCTAGTTATCATCCATCACCAATGCAGTTGATTCCCCTTATCCATTTCATTCACCTCTCAACCCCACTCCCCTCTGGTAACAATTAATCTATTCTCTGTATCTACGATTTATTTTGTTTTGTTTGTTTGTTTTGCTTCTTTTAGATTCCACATATGAGTGAAATTATGCAGTATTTTCTTTCTTTGTCTAACTTATTTCACTTAGCATATATCCTCAAGCACCTTCCAGGTTGTTGTAAATATATACATATTATATATGTATATTCTTATATATATATTCATATATAAATATATATAAATATATATTTACAACAATATATATATATTCTTATATATTATATATATGAATATATTCAATATATTATATATATTCTTATATATATTCATATATGAATATATACATATTTACAACATATATGTATTCTTTTATATTATATATGAATATATTCAATATATATTATATATTCTTATATATATGTTCATATATGAATATATAGAAATATATATTTACAACAACATATATATATTCTCATATATATTCATATATATGTAATATTTATATTTTTACAACAATATGGGAGGTGCTTGAGGATATATGCTAAGTGAGAGAGAGTGAGAGATGATATATCACACACATATATTACATCTTTATCCATTCATCCATTGATGGACACTTAGGTTGTTTCTATATCTTGGGTATTATAACTAATGCTGCAATGAACATAGGAGTGCATATATCTTTTTAAATTAGTGTTTTCATATTCTTTGAAGAGATACCCAGAAGTTGAATTTCAGGGTTATATGGTGGTTTTATTTTTAATGTTTAAAGAAATCTCCATACTATTTTCCTTAATGGCTACATCAATTTACATTCCCATCATCAGTGTAAAATGTTTCCCTTTTATCAACATGCTTTTGAATACTTATTTCTTGTTTTGTTTTTTTTTTTAACAATAGCCATTTGTCACAGTTGAGGTGATATTTCATTGTGGTTTTTGATTTTCATTCCCCTAATAATTAGTGATAATAAACATTTTTTCATGTGCCTGTTGCCTCTTTGTCTTTTTGGAAGAAATATCTTTTCTCATTCTCTGCCCATTTTTTAATTGAGTTGTTTGTTTTTTGTGGCTGAGTTGTCTGAATTTTTATATTTTGGATTTTAACCTTTTATCAGATGTATGGTTTGCAAATATATTTTCTCATTTAGTAGGTTGAGTTTTTATTTTGATGGTGGTTTTAGTTTGATGTAGTCCCATGTGTTTATTTTTGCTTCTGTTTACCTTGCCTTTGGAGTCAGATCCACAAAGACATTAATAAGAGTGATGCGAGAAGCTTACTGTTTATGTTTACTTCTAGGAATTTTATGGTTTCAGAACCTATATTAAGGTTTTTAATCCAGTCTGAATTCATTTTTGTGTATGGTATAAGTTAGTGGTTCACTTTTATACTTTTGCATGTATATGTCCCATTTTCCCATGATCATTTATTTAGAGACTTTCTCCATTGTATGTCCTTGGCTCCTTTGTCAAAGATTAATTGTCCTTACCTGTGAGGGTTTATTTCTGGGCTCTCAATCTGTTTCATTGATATTTGTGTCTATTTTTGTGCTAACACAATGCTTATTTGACTACTATAACTTTGTAGTATGCTTTGAAATTGAATCTTTCTCAAAATTGATCTTGTTATTTAAAATCTTTTGTTATTCAATACTAATTTTAAAATTATTTGTTCTAGTTCTGTGACATACACTACTGGAATTTTAATAGGGTTTGCATTGGATCTGTAGATTGCCTTGTGTAGTTTGAACATTATAACAGTGTTAATTTTTTCCAATCCATGAGCCTGGAATATCTTTGCAATTATTTGTCTTCTTCAGTTTCTTTCATTAGTGTCTTTGAGTTTCTTTCCTCTTTGGTTAAATTATTCCTAAGTATTTTACTATTTTTGAAATAGTATTTTACTATTTTTGCAATTGAAAATGGGATTGTTTACTTCTCTTCCTAATCATTTGTTGTTAGTGTATAGAAACACCAAAGATTTCTGTATATCTTTTATGTCTTGAAACTTTACTGACTTTCTTTTTTTGAACAAATTTTTGGGTTTATAAATCGTGTCATGTCATCTGCAGATAGTGACAGTTTTACTTCTTCCTTTCTCATTTGGGTGTCTTTTATTTTTTTCTTACCTAATTGCTGTGACTGGGACTCTTGATATTCTGTCAAATAAAAATAGCAAGAATGAACATTCTGGTCTTGATTCTAATCTTAGAGTAAAAGTCTTCAGTTTTTAACTATTGGAAATAATGTTGGCTGTAGGTTTGTGGTATCTTGCATTTTGTTTGAATTTATCTGTAAATCATTTGTGTCTAATGGTGGTTATTAGGTTTTTAACTTTGGCAACATGTTGTTTTAAACTTTACATGTCTAATTTAATTTTTATTTTTTAGTGAGTTTTAATATTTATTGTCAAATTTATCAGTAAATTTTTCTGTTAATTAAAAATGTATATTCTAAATTTATTATTATATACTGGTTTATTGTATTCCTAGTATTGTGTATTTATGCCTTTTCTCGGTCTTTTTCTTAACCTACATTAAAAAAGTCTCAATAGTATTTTTTGGTCTTTTCAGAGAACCATTTCTTGAATTCATCAATTCTCTAGAACTATTATTTGTTTTCTATTTTAGTGTTTCTTCTCTTATTCTTATTACTTTTTTTATTTTTTCTTATTTTTTATTACAGTTGAAATTATATATTATATTAGTTTCAGGTGTTTAGCATAGTGGTTAGACATTGATATAACTTACAAAGTGATTTCCCCAATAAGACTTGCACCCACCTAGCACTATACATAGGTATTACAATATTATTGACTATATTCCGTAAGCTGTACTTTACATCCCTGTGACTATTTCATAACTGACAGTTTATACTTTTTAATCCTTTCAACTTTTTATCCAGTTTTTAATCCTCTCTCTAATCTGGCAACCATCAGTTTTTTCTCTGTATATGAAAGTTTGCTTCTGTTTTTTCATTTATTTTTTCATTTGTTTGTTTTGGATTCCACATATAAGTGAAATCATATGGTATTTGACTTTTCAGTCTGACTTATTTCATTTAGCATAATATCTTCTAGTTCCATCCATACTATTGCAAATGAAAAGATTTCATTTTTTTATGGCTAGGTGATATTCCATTATATATATGTACCACATATTTTTTATCCTTTGTCTTTTGATTGGAGTGTTTAATTCATTTACATTTGAAGTGATTATGGATAGCTATACAGTTATTGTCATTTTATTAATTGTTTTTGTAGTTCTTTGTTCCTTTCTAATTCTCTTGCTCTCTTCTTCTTCTTCTTCTTCTTCTTCTTCTTCTTCTTCTTCTTCCTCCTCCTCCTCCTCCTCCTCCTCCTCCTCCTCCTCCTCCTCCTCCTTCTTCTTTCTTCTTCTTCTTCTTTCTTCTTCTTTTCTTCTTTCTTCTTCTTTCTTCTTCTTCTTCTTCTTCTTCTTCTTCTTCTTCTTCTTCTTCTTCTTCTTCTTCTTCTTCCTCCTTCTTTTTTTTTTTTGATGTCTTCCTACAGTATTGTGTTTGGGTTTCTCTTTATTTCTTGTATACCTCTTATAGATTTTGGTTTGTGATTACCATGTGCTTCATATATATCAAACTATGTTTATAGCTGTCTATTTGAAGTTGATGGTTGCTTAAGTATAAACACACTTTAAAATCACTATAATTTTTACTCACTTCCTACATGTTTATATTTTGTCATTTTTTTACTTCTTTTCTGTGTGCATTTGTATGTATCCATTAATTTACTGTTATAATTACACATGATGTTCTTGCTTTTGCCTATAACCTTTTAACTAACTTTGGTGTTGATTGAGCCAGTGCTTTTCTTATATGTTAGTCTTTGTCAGTGTGCATTATTTTTTCTTTCAATATTTTCTAATTTATTTCTTCTTCTTAAAGAAGTCCCTTTAACGCTTCTTGTAATACTGGTTTGGTGGTGATAAAGTTCTTCAGCTTCTTCTTGTCTGAGAATCTATCTCTCTTTTTACTCTAAATGATAGCTTTGCTGGGTGGAGTAATATTGTTTGTAGGTACTTGCTTTTTATCACTTTGAATATTTCATGCTAATTCCTTCTAGCCTGCAAATTTTCTGTTGAGAAGTAGGCTGACAGTCTTTTGTGAGCTCTCTTGTAGGTTACTAACTGCTTTTCTCTTGCTGCTTTTAAGATTCTTTCTTAGTCTTTAACTTTTGGTATTTTAATCATAATGTGTCTTGGTTTGGGCATCTTTGGGTTCTTGGTTTTGGGAGTTCTCTGAGCATCCTGAAGTTTTATGTCTATTTCCTTTACCAGGTTAGGGAAGTTTTCCATCATTATTTCTTCAAATAGTTGTTCAACATCTTGTTTTACCTCAGGTACCCCAATGACATGGATAATTTTACCTTTAATAATATCTCATAGGCTCCATAGATTATTATATAGTCTTGGCTTCTTTTTTCTTACCATTCTGTTTGAGTGTCCTTGGCTTTCCTATCCTCCCTGTAGGTCATTTGATCTTCTTCTTTATTCGCTTTGTTCATTCCTTTGTTTGTTCCATTTAATATACTTCTTATCTTAGATAATGTTCCCTTTTATAATTTTCATTTTAATTTTTGTTTTTTATCTCTTTGTTGAAGTTCTCACTGAATTCATCTACCCTTTCCATTAGTACATTGAACTCTTCATCTGTCATATGGCTTGACTTCATTATTTCTAGATCTCTGTTCTGTTCCCTCATATGATTTCTGTTTCTTTGTCTTCCCAGTTTGGCTGCCTTTCTGTGTCTGTTCTATGTACTAAGCAAACTTCTAAGTCTCCCAGTCTTTTTAGTGTGGATTTGTGTAGTCGATGTTCAGTGGCACAGTCCTGAGAGGGGTTCAGCCACAGGCCATATTTAGCCCAAGCCTCTACCGTTCCTGGGTCACTTGTTAAGCTTCAGCAAGCAATCCACAGATGCTGTGCTTATAGTTGCCTTAAAAGGCCACACCAGAAACCAAGGTCAGCTGCCACCAGCAAGAGTATTGGCTCTTCTCAGCAAGGAGCACCTGACTCACTGAGGATACCCCTGAATTTGGCTTGGGTGGGGCCCCAAGTTGGAAGAAACAGAGTTTCAGGGAATCCTCAGGGAAAAGCAATCTCTGTTATCCAGTTTAGTGATATCTCTGCTGTGGTGGTGCTGAATCTGTGCACTGGGAGGGATGAGGGCTGAGCAGAAAAACAATGGATACCCTGGCACTTCTGAAGGGAGAGAGCCTCACCATGGCCCTCACTCCAACAAGTCAATGTTGCCTTATAAGTCCCTACACAGCCAAATTTGCACTGGTGCTCAGAGTGAGCAGGCCTGAAGTCTGCTCGAGGAAAAGGCCCCTTTAAGAGGTGTCTGCAGCTGCCACTGTCATAGCCTTCATCCCACTCAGCTGCTCAGTATGGGCAGCTTTGCATCCTTCCCTTGTCCTACCATCTGCCGTACAGAATGATTTCTTAGATTTCTTCCTAGTTGTATGGTTTGTTCATCTAGCTCCCAGGTGATTATCCTTGTTGTTTGCTCCTTGTTTCGGTCACAACTTTGATTTGAGCTTGCCAGAGGGATGAACAGAGCCTCTATCATCTATGCCATTTTCCCCCCCTCTCAATTATGATGTGCCTTGGTGTGGGCATGTTTGGGTTCATGTTTTTTGGGACTCTCTGTTCTTCTTGGACTTATATGTCATTGTTTCTTCAAGTAGGTTCTCAATACCTGTTCTCTCTCTCCTCCTTCTGGTATATCTCTGGTGTGAAGGTTGTTAAACTTAATGTTGCCCCAGAGGGCCCTTAAACTATTTTCATTTTTAAAGTTCTTTCTTTTTCCTCCTTTTTTTTTTTTTTTTTTTTTTGCTGTCCTGATTGGGTATTTTCTGCTACCCTTTCTTTCAAATAGCTGATTCGATTCTCTGCTTCATCTAATCTGCTGTTGTTTCCTTCTAGTGTATTCTTCATTTCAGTTAACATTCTTCATTTCTAACTGGTTCTTTTTTATGTTTTTCATTTCCTTTTTTATGCTTTCTATCTCTTTGTTTGAAATACTCAAAAGTTCCTTGAACATCTTTATAACCAATGTTTTGAACTCTGTATCCAGTAGATTGCTTGCCTCTATTTTGTTTAATTCTCTCTTTTTTTGCAGTTTCATCCTATTTTTTCATTTGGGACTTTTTTTTTTTCTTCATTTCAGATGCTTTCCTGTGTTTGTTTCTATGTAGTATGCAAATCTGCTACATCTCTTCCCCTTGGCAGAATGGCTTTATATAGTAGGTGTCCTGTAGGGCCCAATGGTATAATCTCCCTGTTCACCTGAGCCAGGAGCTCCAGTGGTGGCCTTTGCGTGGGTTGTGTGTGCTCTCTTGTTTCATTTAAGTGTTGATTGCTGCTGGAAAGTTAGTGGGTTGGATTGACCTTCAGTCTATGAGACTAGCAGTGACTACAGAAGATAAGCTCTTTTGTGGGGCTGATCCCATGTAGCAGAAGTCACTTTAATTGGCCTCTGGTGCCTGCTAAATCCATACTTTGTGTGTGTGTGTGTTGTTTGTAAGGCTAGTTTCATGATGTTCTAGTGTGGTCTGAAGCTGGTCTACTAGGTGTGTTGTTTCTAGAGTCTTATGGAAGGAGATCCGGTGCAGGCCAAGTTCAGCAACTGCTTGTATCCAGCCTGGGTCACCTGGTCAAAGCCATAAAGTGATCAGCAGTTGGTAGCTGCCTCTGCTGGGCTTGGAGGAACCTGGGGGCGCTTATGCCATGAACCAAGACCAGCTGTCACTATGTCAGGCTTGGGGCCACTTAGCAAAAGGTACAGGTTATGCTGAAGCCAGTTGATGCTTGTTTTAGGTTTGTGGACCCTTGAGATATTTTAGGAAAATCTGCAGTGTGGACCCAGGCCAGCTACTTTTGAGGAATAGCCTCTGAAAGAGATTTTGGTCAGGTCCATGAATTGGGTGAGGTAGGGCCTCAGAGGGTCACCAGAGTGGGGTGAGAGCTGTGTTATTCATGTTAATGGAGAATTAGATTTGGTGCCCACCCATGCCTGCAAGCTGTTTGAGGGGAAGGGCCAATAAAGGAACAATGAGGCTTGCTGGCACTACCATCCCAGAGAGAGCTGCCTCTCCATTCTTCCTGAAACCAGACAATTTAGTTCCTCCGGTATGTCCTTGGTACTTTTTGAGCTGTTATCCCTTTTCTGGAGCTTAAGGTGAGGGCAGAGTGAGTGAGTCTGTGTGTGGGCCCTAAGAGAACTCCTGAGTCAACAGCAGCCCTCCATCTCACCTGGACTGAGTCCCTGTGATTTTCATAGACAGTTATTGTGGGACTTCTCTTTTCAGTATTGGTGTTCCCAGCTAAACAATCCAGTGTGAGGCTGGAACCTCTCTCTCTCCTCAGTCGAGACCTCCTCAACTGAGATATCCATCCTAATTCTTATCTACCACATGTGGATGTAAAACCAGCTTGTTTCACATCTCTGCACCTTCTGCTACTGTCTACATGGCTTCTTCTTTATATCCTTAGTTATAAGAGTTCTGTTTGGCTAGTCTTCAGGTGGTTCTGAAGGATGGTTGCTCTATAATTTAGGTATAATTTTGATGTGGTCAGGAGAGGAGGCTTGCACAACATTTACCTACTCTGCCATCTTGACCAGAAGTTCTACTTTCTTTATTCTATATATTCCTTGGGTTCCTCTATTTTTTTTTTCTATTTTAGTTAGATGATTGGCTCATTAGTTTTCAACTTTTAAGTCTCCTGTCAGTACTATATTGTTTTAGCTATATCATCTACATTTGACATTTAATATTGTATCAGAATTTAGTTCTCAATTATTTTGAATTTTTATTTTATTTCTTATTTGAGCCATAAGTTCAAAGTATGTGTGTATGTATATGTATGTGTGTGTGTGTGTGTGTGTGTATATATATGTATGTATGTATACACACACATACACACATTTATGTGTATATGTATATTCATATTCATATTTATATATTTATATATTTATATTTATATAAGTTCAGACCAGCTGTAAGGCCTAAATGGTAATCTGTGATGAATATTCCATGTGTGCTTGAACAGAATGTGTATTATGTAATTATACTTTAATTTGTTACATGCAGCTTTCTATAAATGCTCAGCCAGGAAAGGCAGAATCTCTGGAAAGCCTGAGAACTGGTAAGGATCTCAGTCAGGGCTAAGAAAAGATTAGCAGTAGCTCTCAAGGATGGGAGAAAATATGAGTCATCAGTTTAGGACCAAGTGACAGAAATCTAATTATGTTGGGGGGAAGAATCAAATAGCAAGGTAGAAGATGGGGTAAAGAAGGACAAGGTATGGGACCAGATTTGAAACAACAAATAACTAGACAGTAGTAAAAGCTGCACTAGGAAAAGGCTAGAAACTCAACACTGAGAGTCTGGCATAACAGTAATAAAGTAGGAATTTAATCACAATGTGGTGGTTACAGTTTCTAGTTTTGGATCATGGATTTAATTCCAAATCATTTTTCTTTCAGTTGTTGGAACCATAGACATGTTATTACAGTGTGGTAATTTTGGCTTTCTTTTCTATATGATATGGGTAATGATAATGTTCACCATATTGATTTACTGTGAAAATTAAATAATAAAGTATTTAGTTTGGTCTCTGAAATCTAGTGATCACTCAATGAATATTAGCTATTATTTTATATTAAATTTATTTTAATTATATAATTTATAATATAATGACCTCTCATGCAAACAATATTGATGATAATAATGTAAAACAAGACAAGAGAATGTACAGGAATAGAACCCTGTGTATATATGAGAGCAAGCACTGGACTTGCTCTAAGAACTTAGGCTATGGGCAAACTTGCAAGGAGTCAGGAGTGTAAAATTCCTTTTAGGGCAGACCCATTGAATACAAATAATGCAGTCTCTTTAGAAATGGAATAATTATCTTTGCTTCAAAGGTACTTGACGTCCAGCAACATTCTCTTCTCTTCTTCCCACTTGCTATTATAGTAACATTGAGTCAGACATCAGTCCAGAGTTGACCAACCATTTGTCAGCTCAAGAATGGATCCTCTTGTCATGCCTCAGAGCCTGGTACTAGCAAAATGCCTGTGATCAAAAAAAAAAAAAAAAAAAAAAAAAATGGAGACCGGGAGTTATGTTAAAGTTCTATGACCTAAGAAAAGACATGCATGTAAGGAAGTCCCATTGTTTCTGCACCGCCCTCTAGATCATCCTTCAAAATCTGAGCAGAAGCATGTAGGCCTCTACTACAATTGTATTTTAGTTTGGCTGATGAGGTTAAAACTTATTTTGAACAATGACTTGTATTCGCACTTCCTTTTTACTTAGCAAAAGATATTTTTCTCCTTTTACCACTATTATTCCTTTCTTTTGAATAAGAATTTTGCATTTGTTCATACTTCTGCAGCCTTCTACAAATGGCAGCAAGCTCTACGTCTTCCCTGCTTCTATAGAGAGGTTACCATGTATAGGATACAAGTGTACTTAAACTATCTCTGTAAATTGAGAAGAGCAGAATAGATATCATTTCTCAGGTTGCTTCTTTCTCTGTTTACTTGTCTTATGAGTCAGGATGTTGGACACATTGTCAGAAGCCAGTTAATACCTACCTTATATAAACCAACTACCTATATTAGGAAGCTAATAGGGTCATTGTTGATTTCAATTCTTAGAATTCTTCAATATCAGAGGTGCAGAAATACAATGGCTGAGGCTCCTAATCACAGCCCAGTTAGCCAACTAATAGAATTCTTATGCCTGAGTAAGAATTCCTGATAGGCCAGTTCTCTCCTGGCCAAACAGAAAATCTGTGGTGTAAACAATTTTCCAGGTTGGAGATGAACCAACACATCTGTTAGTTTCCTGGTTGCCAATCATGTTGTAATTTGTTCTATCTGCTGTGTGGTGATAGCCACAATCTGACCATTACCCACAATGAGCTTTAAGGTCCATTCAATTACTTTGCTTGGGATTGTATTTAGTATACTCTAAATATTCTTAGGGAGGTGGCATTCATCCTTTTATTTATCTACCCTGGATGTGTTCTATCACATTTGCACTATGATAGATGAGATAGAAACATAATGGATAAGACATAGACCCATTCACAAGGAGCTCAGATTTGAAGTACAAAAACAGACATAGGTGCATACAGCTGCTATCAATGTAATGCATGTAGTACATCAATAAGCCCAAGGTTATATGGGCACTTGGAGAACTACCACCTAACCCAAACTGTGAGAATCAAAGAAGTATTCTTGGAGAAACTAGTGCCCTTATCAGGCTCATAATGGATGCATAGGCTTGCTATATGTAGAGATAGAGATCAGGGGTGAGGAAAAAAACAGCTGGAGAGTAGGTTCAGAGCAAAGGCATGGATTTGAAAAAAGTCTTGCTCATGGAAGCACAGGCCAGTATTGCTGATACACAAATTGTGACTTCAGAGTGGTGTGGGATGGAGATGAAGAAAAAGGTAAGTGTCAAGCAGCATTTACTTCTTGTACATGGACCTCTCCACAAGGCAGCTCCCAATATGGCAGCACTCTTCAACCATGGTAATGAACAATAGGGCAGCAGATAGAATATGAGCAAGATGGAAGTCACAATATTTCATAACCAAATGGGATGACATTCTGACACCTTTTCTGTATTCTATTTGTTAGAAGTTGCTAAGGGTAGCCCATACTGAAGAGTAGGGAATTTCCGTAAGGGCATAAGTATTGGGTGATGAGGAGAAGGTCATTAGAACTATTTTGGAGGCTGTTTACAACACTTAGAAAATACCTATCATTAGTAAAATGTTTAGTGAGTGAATAAAATGCTTTTTCTCTCTATTCTTTATTTTCTCTTTTTACAACATAGTTTTCTGAGTATCATATAGCTGTGTTGCATCATTGAGTAACATATTGCTTAGGGCTTCTAAAGTTCAGATACAAAGTTGATATAAAAATGTAAGTTATTATGTATGTGTGTATATGTATGTATGTATGTATGTATACACACACATATACATATACATATACATATACATATAATCTATATATCTATATCTATATCTAATCTATATCTATATCTATATCTATATCTATATCTATATCTATATATAATCTCCCAAATTCCCTTTTCTCCATGAAGGCCTAACTTTTATCTTTACTCTTGGATTTCATCTAAATAAATAATTTAATAGCTATGGATAAAGACATAGAACCCTCCAAGCAGTCATAGCTCTCAAGCTGATTTTTAATAGTTTACACCTTTTTTCTCTTCTAATAAGGTTAAACAGTAGCCATATGGAATCCTTTTTATCTATATGAAAATCACTTTCTTGATCATGTGATAATATCAATTGCAATGGAGCCTTTGGCTGCCTGCAAGGCTATGGAAAAGATATAAATAATGTTATTAGAGAGAACACATGCATCCTATGAAACATCCATGCTTTATATCAACTTCCTCTTTATGCCTTTTAAATAGAGCCACTTTCCTCTGACCTTTGAAAACATTATTGTTCGTGCTCATTTTCCAAATACTGTTATTAACTAACATTCAGAGAATTTTTATATTTTACAGTGAGCTTTCATATCTGGCATTGCCCTTGGGTTTCATTGAAGCTCTGGAAGGTATCAGACTGTCATCAAATCACACTTCTAAGAAATATCAGAGCTAGACTAAAACCCAAATCTTCTCCTTTGAGTAAGATTTTAATTATGTTATAATGCATTATAAATTTCCATCATTGTCTTGTTTTGTTTTTTATAAATTAAAAAGTATTATTTTAATTGCTAGCTTATTATATTTCTTCTCAATGTTTTCAGGAAAGAGTGCCTTGAATAATTACTTCCTAAGTAGTGAATTTCCTTTTACAAGCTATTTTGTGTCTTATAAAACTTAAGTTTTCTCATCTATAAAGTAGATGCATAATAATTCCTTCTAATAATAATTATATGAGACTAAATTAACTCAATAGAGTCAGGTTTTTAAGCTTTGTCATTTTGTTTTATCCATGGCATGTTTCAAATAAAGACCAGTACTAGATGAATTAATAATTTGGAGGGGGGTGGGGCCACAGATCTTTATCTCAGAAAAGGTTGTAATTTAGAGTATTGTTTCTAGTATGTCTTAGTCAAGTATTTGTTTGGGTCCATTGAAGACTATAACTCTCCCCTGAAAAATCCCCACTGATAAAAAATATTGTATAGAATTTCAGAGGCAATTACAGATTGGCTAAAACTCATCTTTAGATGCCAATTAAGATCTAGAGTCACGTGGTCTGTACTCAGGATGCTAAATCCAAATTATAGTCACCATTAACAGTAAGCTAATACCCAGGATTAGCTTTAATGTCCTGCTAGTATTTGTGAAAATGTAAACACTTGAAATCATTCTATTGACAGGTAAAATGCACTTTCACATTCACAGTTGCAGCTTTGAGTATTTCAATTAGTAATTCAACTGAAGTGAAGTATTGCCACATAATTAATAATAAACAATGAATAATCACTTAGTCCATTCATCAGATTAAATCTGTATCCTAGAAGCTATTATAGGGCATGAGCCCATTGTGACTGCAAGAAAAATAAAGCTAGCACTATTTTCTTGCCTTTTCTATTTAATTTGGCTCTGAGGTTGGCAAGTCTAACTGTATATACTAGCAAGTCACTCTTTAGTTCTTGTTCCTGCAGAGGATGCATTTCAACTAGGGAACACAGAGTAGGGAGAATAGTTGGCTAAAGTAGGGTTCCTTTCCTTGACAAGGAGGTTTGGCTCATCCTCTTAGGTATAAGGTCATTGCTCTTGATTCGCTTAAAGAAAACCAAGAAACAAACAAAAAGGATTAGCTGAAATTCCTTTCAGTAGGTAGTAGCTGCTGAGGAGAATGGTCTAATGAGGTGAGAAGCAATAATCAATGTTCAAACAGAGGTCAGCAGGTGAGGCTGTGCCATTGGATTTGGTTGGGATTGTTTAGTCAATAAATGACCTAGTAGGAAATTACTATAAACAAACTGAACCATCTTTAATTCCGATGACCCATAGGATTTCTAGATTGGAAGAATAGGTCGCAGGTTATTTTTAATACTTCTTTCAATACATATACCTACCAAGCAGAGTTGTGTGTACAGAGATATCCTCTGTGCCCTCCTGCTTTGTCTCTCCATCTTTACAGGCTGTCATTTGTACCACAGCTGTCTTGACACTGTTAATAGATGAGCATGTGCCTTCTTCAATGTCCACGTGTAAGCAAAGTTGTTACTCACTTTAATCCATGTAGAACCAAATTTTACTGTGGTAAATTGGTTGTTTTGTCAAGTCTAAAGGAGAGTATTTTGAGTTTGAGTTGTACATAATTATTAGTCAAATAAACTAAAAAAATTACTAAATGAAAACAAAAACTATAGCAAAGACCTCAGTGTTGGAAATCTGTGTACCTAGCATCATAGATCTGTCAAATATTGGGCAATGAAGGGGCTTGGAGGATATACAGTCTAGCACCTGCATTTCACAGATATAAAACTAGAACCCAATGTGATTAAATGATACCCTATTCACAAGTCAATTCTCCTTCTAATGGAAAAAAAAGTGGTTTATTATTTTTATTTTGGGACTAATGTTTTCGTTCAATATAGTTATTTTCTTTTTGTGAATCTAAAGAACAGCACTGTCAAATTCAGAAGAGAAAGCTGGTTTTTCCTATGATTATCTCTAGGATTGTTTGTCTTTCTAAACTTCTGTGCTGAGTCAAAAACTACTTTCACATTCCAGCCGGTCTATAACTTCTCATGCTCTGTAAAGAATAAGCACTATGTTTCTGGAACCTGGTGGAGGTGAAATCAGGAGAAGCCTTTCCACTTCTGTGAAGCTTCCCTTTGTGCTTTGCAACAGGGTGCAGCATCTCTATTTTGTGTCACTTTTCCATATACGAATCTCCAATAGAGCAGCATTTAGAACATATTGTTATTCTTCTCCTATTGGGCAGTGATTTGTTTGAGGGAAGGAAACATCCATCCCTGCCCAATATGAAACAGCTATATATTAACAATTAAAAACCTCTTTGTCAAATGATAGATGTAAAAATAACCCATGCAATACTCAAACTTAAGTTAAATAAAAGGGAAACCAATGAAGAGGGATAGAGTAGAAAAGTGAGAAAGTAGCAAGAGAGAGGAGAACATTCTGGCTTGGATGAGTATTCTAAGAAAGGGTTTAGATCCCTTTTCATTTCCTCTCCTAAATCAATTTGCCTGCCTGGAGCCAGGGCCTGCAAATCTCATCGGGTGGGGATAAACTGGCTTCATTAACAGCTGCTGGACTTGCTGATAGACTGTCCTTGATGTTCTGGAATGGAGAGAAAGGCAGCGACTGACAGAGAGGGAGTATGAAGAAGGCTCCTGCGGGGACAGAGTGTTGTAACCTGCTGAGATGGCTCCCCACTGAGCCATGAGCCGTGTGCAAACGGCAGTTGGTATGTGCTTTGAAGCCTCCAGCTTTGGGAACTTCAAACAAGGAGAGAACAGACAGATGATCTGTGGGAAATTAATATCTAAAGGGGCTCAAAACTGCCTCCCTGTCACCTTAATATCCTGCCCACTCACGGATAGTATTTACTATTTGAACATACCAAACATGTACTACAGCAGAGGTTCTCATGCCCCTAATTTTCCTGAAACAAAACTTACATTTCAATAACATCCATTTTAACAATTTCCTTTTTTTTTCACTCTACTTTAAACTATTCTTTTCTCTAGATTTTGGAAGATTCCTTAGTGTGCAGAGGAATGAATAAGGTTTAAGAAAAGAGTTAGTCTGGCAGATGGATATGCCCTTTCACTGTCTTGCCCTGTCTTGAAGATGCTTATGGAATCAAGTTCAGAGACAGTGCCTGCTGGGTCAGGACCAAGTCTTCTTGCCTACCTGGATATAAATCCACACACTCTAGGATCTTTACTTTGATGTGATTGCTGGAATAGATAACTTATCTTGAAACTTCAGAAATAAATGTGGTTTGCATGTATTTATCTATCCATCCATCCTTGCACACATTCATTTTGCCACTCATTCATCTATCTACCCCTCATCTATCCATCCACTCACTAATTCATTCATTTAAACATATAGGCAGATAGTTCATCTACAAAAATTTTTAGAGCTCCTATTGTATGCTAACACTATGCTAGATGATAGTAATAGGAGGAGAGGATCTTTTGAAAGTTATGAACTACTGTTACTATAAGTTATGAACTACTGTTACTATAAGTTATGAACTACTGTTACTATAATTCTGTACCAGGAAAGAACCATAAGTAGACTATTTATGTCACCCTCTTGCCTTTAATATTCACTGGCATACCTGTCCCTCAACTTCTCTCTTGATATTCCAACCATAGTGTCCTGTTTTCACTACCACTTAGGGCGACCAACTAGTTCAGGTTTGCCCAGCATTGCCCAGGACTTTTCCAGTGTTAGCCCTGGAATTTAATTTCCTAAACAATCCCTCAGTCTCAGGCAAACAAGTATGGTTTGTCACCTTATTTCCACCAAATCAGATTCTCAACCAGTGGTTCTCAAAATGTACCTGGCACCTGCCTGTCCATTCACCCCTCCCCCTTCATGTACCCAAGAGGGTTCAGCATCACCTGGGAACTTGGCAGAAATGTAAATGTACATTTTTGTGTTCTTCTCATGACCCACTGAATCAGAAACTTAGTGTGCCACAGCAGTCTGCATTTTAACAAACCCTTCAGATGATTCTGTTTCACACTAAAGTTTGAGAACCTCCATTCTAAATTGGTTCTGGCTTCTGACCTATCAATATTTTTCTGTCTGACTTGATAAGCTAACTATAGACATGCGCCAAAGCTGATAATATATATTTTTCTCAATTAACAATTAATGAAGAAATAGCAAGCAAATAAATAAATTAGATATGATAGTTAACGTATACTTAAGGCAATAGCAGAAAGCTGGGAAGTCACATCTGGTAGCCAAGGGCTATGGCTTGAAAGGGCAGTGTACAGGAGAGACCAAAATAGTGCCAAGCTTGGTGTGGACTGCTGGGAAAATGGTTCCCCCTTCCAGATCATATTTTTACAGAATTCTATAATGATTTTGTATAAAGTCTCTTTAGTATCTGCCTGTCTATATTTGGAGCAAATATTTGGAGAACTGCCTACATTGCCTGTATGTTAAGCCAGTTCCAAGAATAGGGTAGGAGTCAGAGAATCTGGCCTGTCATCTTAGCTTAGGCACTAAATGATCTTGAATAAACAATTTATCCATACTAAACTTTACTCCCTACATCCATTAATAGGTGTAATAACTGCATCTTCTTCAAAGATACTATGAAGCAGGATCTTTTGAAAGTTATGAACTACTGTTCCTGTTGATTTATATACACATATTGTAGGTAATAACACAATATGTGAATGCTTTATATAATCCCATATTAAGTAAATAATATATTTAGGTTTTTTTGCAATTATGTATAAATGTTATTAATAGAAATTACACAATAGAAGGGTCTGGGTAGATGCATGCAGTAAGTTGGGAAAGCACACTGTGATAACTATTTCTTATGTTCACAAAGAAAACATTGATAATAATAAAAAAATCTCACAACTGAAGTCTTCTCAGAGTAAGACATGTGTTACCTAGAGTGGTCCTCTATGTAAACACTGGGGGGTCCTCACCATAATCATGGAGAGGGTCTCTGTTCTATATTTGTGGTAAAGTCACCCTCAGATGTGAGAGGTGCTCAGCACACTGTTATAAACAACAGACACTAGGTCCTTCCCTCAGGGAGCTGCCATTAGAGTGAAAAGGTACAGCAATAAATAACACATTCAGAAAAAAGATAATGTCTTTGACTCACAAGCGCTATAGAGGAACTAAAGGTAGAGGGAGTTATTGTTCCCTGTATGTAGGTGGTGTGGTCAGGGAAGGCCTTTCTGAGGATGTGGCATTTGAATTGAGATCTGAAGTAAGAGAGAAAGCCAGTACCACAAAAACTGGCATGAACTGTATTTTACACAAAGGAAACATCAATACTCAAGTCTTGATATAAGTGTGGGCTCATTATATAGGGGCAAACAGATTGGGGTTAGTGTGGCTGGAGCACAGGGAGTGGGGGTGGAAGAGAGATGAGCTGGGGAGATAGAAAGGGAAAAGATCAGGCCCTTGATTGAACTTTATTTTAATAACAATGGGAAGACATCAGAGTTTTTAAATAGTGTGAGCATTTAATTTATTGTCCAAATGGAATTGCTTCTGAAAGTGAATGGGGGCTAGCTTAATAATTATACCTGGATAATTGGTATCACAGGTAAATTAGGACTTAAGTTTACCTTAGTTTTGAGCAGTTTGGTGATCTAATTTCTATTTGTAAGAGATAACTGCAGCTGCCACACAGAAAACACATAGAAGGAAAGTGACAGTGGAAATGCAAGCAGTGGAAACCAATGTGATGACTGTGGTCAGGGAAGGACACCCAGAAATGGGACTGAGACTCAGATAGTCACAGTGCTGGGGAGGGGACACAGATGAATTGGCAATTCTGGATCATCAGAATGAAGAGGCATCATGAAATGCAGTTTATAAATGGTAAATTTAGAGCAATTAAAATGAAGTATTTCTTCACCCAGCAGGCAGTAAGTAGTGAAACTTGTTACTCTAAGATGTGGTACAGGCTGACAATTTCAAGAGGTTAAAAGAAAGTGAATAGAATGATTTGCTAAGGGAAACTAGATCATTTTGGATACTTCCATAATGTTGAGATATTAAATTGAGGGAAATAAACTGGCAAAGTGGAGGGGCTGCCGGGGTTGACTCCTGGCCAGGGAAGGCAGACATCCCAGGACCCAAAGTCTGGGCAGGTAGAATTTTGGGTCAAGTATGCCTCACCCCACATCAGAGGCAAATTGAAGGGTGGAAACAGAGTGAAGGTGATGTGCGACATCACTTGCCCAAGAGGCAGTGTCGGGGTTGGAGGGTTGCTCCAATCCAAGAGCAGGTCAGCCAGGTGAGGTGGGCAGGCAATTTAGCAGGAGAGCAGAAGACGGGGGGGGGGGGGGGGGGCTTCTGCATCAACAGAAGACAAAATCTTTGTATGTAACTCTGGTTGGAGATTTTCACATTTTAAATTCCCTACTCTGTACCAACAACCTCAGATCCTCCTCCTCACAACAAACAAATAAATAATAAAGTAAAATAAAATAAAATAAATTGCTGAAATTGCTGTTGACTCTGCCTTCCTCAAACTACCAAATATTTTTCTTTCCTTCGTTGCTGCCAAATCTCTTCAAGTAGTGATATTTACTTGCCAATCTTCGTTTCATTACCTTTCATTATTCCTTAAGTTAATACCTTTTACTTGTATCCTAACAACTCTACTTGAACGTGTTTCTCAGGGATTGTCAGAATTCTCTAGTTCAAATGCACTGAAGCCTGTTTTCCAACACCTTCTTTCTTGTGTGCAGCACTGGGAGACCTCTCTGGTGTCTATAGGTTTGACACCCTCACTTCCCTCAATGAATTTTGACCTTCTTGGTGATGGGGATTGTGCCTTTTTCATCTTTATATCCTTACTAGTTAGTTTAGTGCCTGACTCATAATAAATGCTCATAAAATATTGTTTAATTTAATTTTACATAAAATGGCATATGTTGTCAACTGCCAGATCCTCATTCCAGACAGATAGTGGCAGCCCAATAAATGTTTGTTGAATCAATAAAAGAAGGAATTGCTGGACTGGTGAGATAGTCAAAGCATATTTATTGCACTCCTTTAGAGTACAGTGCTTTGTTAGGTGCACCAGTGCTTGCATTAGCGGATAAAATAAGAACCCTGCATCTGTGGTCTTAGTTTCCTTAGCAGCCTGCAATGCTGATTTTTTCCATATCTCACTGCTACTGCACACTCTCCATCTCTAAAAATGTAGCATTGTTCTTGGAAACATCAAATATAATGAATGTTTCCTCAAAAAATAATGTATCATATAATTTTATAATTGAGACATTTAGAGATTAGCTATACCACCTCTCCAAATAATTCGACAAATAACACTCATTTTTTAAGTACCCATGACACCATTTGCAAGAATATTTCCCTAAATTTATATCAGCAACAACTCATTTTCTCTTTTAAACAAAAAAATATATAAATATACACATATATTTGCCATTCGAAGTGACTGATCATCATTCATTTATAAATTGAACAAATCTTTATTAAGTTGCTGTGTCCCCAGTGCTGTGCTAGATGCCAGAAATTACTTGATGAACAAAAAACATTCTTTTTGCTCACAACCTTATGATCTGGTGTAGGAATTATCCAGCATTACCATTCTGAGTTTATGTGATTCTAGCCAAAAAAAGAGATACATTTTATTTATATTTAACTGCCCTTTGTAGATAAATGTGTGTGTGTGTTTAGCATTTAAAATAAGCATGACCATCTTTAGAGGTTCTAATATGCCAGGATAATTGCCAGAATGTTGTCATTTATGTTGTCTAAAAGCCCATTTTACATACCAGCATGTTAAAGCCTACATTTCTAGTGGCTTACTAAAGGTTACACACATAAACAACTACAAAGCTGGGGCTAGAACAAGGAAATTGATTTCCAGTCCTGTGTTTTTCTTTTACTTATCTGTAGCCTTTGATCCTCATTCTTCTTTGTATGTAATATTAAAATATCTAAGAAGCCAGTCAGTAATAGAACCCAATTAATTTAGTTTAATCCAGCATTTTCCAAACTTAATTTAACTGCAAGCCTCTCATTTACTAAAGCAGTTATAAACATCTCGTGGGATACACG
The DNA here is from genome assembly GCA_030015415.1 of Cynopterus sphinx. NCBI lineage: Eukaryota > Metazoa > Chordata > Mammalia > Chiroptera > Pteropodidae > Cynopterus > Cynopterus sphinx. The sequence continues at coordinate 31,881,091 of CM057390.1, read as the reverse complement.
CCTTCTACATACCAGACAGGGTAACACTGGCCCAGAGAAGAGAGTTCAGACTCCATACTCAGTCATTTAAAGTCCTTCGCCCTCTATTTGTCCATCTTTATCTTCCATTATTTCCAGCTCTACAACCTTTGCTAAAGTTAAATGCTGAGTTATTTCCCACCCACCCTCCCCCACCCCACCCTGCTGCTCAGAATATGCCTTGCTCCCTATTGCTGCATCTGTTCTCCCCTAGATCCCGGGCCTTCCCCTCTACCGACCCAGCTTAATCCTGCCCATATTTTAAGCACTACTCCAGTTTCCTGTGATGAGTGCAGCTGGAAGCAATCATGTCTCCTCTCCCATGGTACTTACTGTGTCTACCTTCATTTGGCAGAGAAAATGTTTGACTCTTTGCTATTAGTTGTCTTTACGTGTTTGTATGCCCTTTCCTATGAACAGTGTCCTTGTCTTGTTCTTTGTGACTCACATAGGACAAGAGGGAAGGAAAAACAGAAATTTGAAAGCCAGTTAAAATTCCTCCTTCCTTCTACCCTAAATGACATTTCACATGTGAACATTTTTTCCATTCCCAATGTTAAAGCCTTAAGCCTGGCCTATTATCTCTTGTGCAGTCCATGTTATTGTCTCCTAACCAGTATCCTTATCTCCTGGCTCAGCCACCTTCAATCACCCTCCATTTTCCTACTATTTTAAAAATAGAAATCTGATCAAGTTATTCCAATGCAATTCTATCATCTTCAGCAAAGGGCTCCAACTCCTTCATGTAGCATCAAAGATCTTTCATTACCTGGTTGCTGACAACTCTTGGTTTTTATCTCTCTCCACTCTGTTTCTCCCCCACTCCCTAAACCTCACCTCCCTTCCCAGCCTCTGTTTTACCATTCTGAGCCTTTAGAGATCTTGGACTACACAAACTGTTTTGTAATTTTTGTACATGCAATTGCATTTGCCTAGAATGTTAACCCCTACCTGCCCACACACTCTTTCCTATCTGGTACAGTTTTTCATTTCTCTTTGTCTACCGTGCATCTGCCAGTTACCATGTTAAGGTTTTTGTGAACTTTCCAGGTTGAGAAGATTGAATTATTTATCTATTTACCCCATTGGATTATAAGCATATAAGAATCCTGTTTGAGTAATTATTGTATCTCTATCACCTATAAAAGAACCTAGTCTATTTAAGGAGCTCAGTATTTGTTGAACAGATCAACAAATGCATACAGGATCACAGGTCATGGGACCAAGGAGTCTCTAGGGCACTGATGGGCTACATGTATATAAAAATAGAACACCAAGTTAAGTGAGAAGGGTCCTTCAAGGGAGGCAATAGCAGTTGCAGGTGCTTTGTTCTTACCTAAACTGAATCTTGGCTTACTGAATTTGCTTAAGTGTGCTCTCTAGGAAGTTGAGTCCTAGCAGCTGGGAACCCACATGTCTGACATCTCCTTTCTGAAACATGGACTGAGAGGGTGGAATACTAGCCAACAGTCTGTGGGGCTTAATTCTTTCTTGCAAATCCCCAAATCAGGCAACAGTGGCAAGAATCCAGACAACTCCATTCTTTTGTCCAGTTTCTCCATCTCTGCCTTTATGTGGGATATCTCAGGTACATTAACTGCAAAAGGGGATAGGAGAGTAGAGACCTACTTTATCCCGATAACCTAATTAATTCTTAGCCTGGGAAACTAGGAACATAAATATCACAGCTTTAGCCATTCAAGGATGTTCCACACTTCCACTCCCAGAAAATTATTTTAAGTTTTCAAAGTCTATTTTCACTTTCAGCATACCACCATCCAGGCATCCATCTATACATGCATCCAATTATTTATTCATCCATCTAGTAATTATATATTGAACCATCTATCTGTCCATCTAGTCATCCATCTATCTGACCATCTACCCGTCCATCTGTCCATCTAGTCATTCATCTATCTGAAAGACATGTAATGTGCCTACTTGATGCCAGGTATAATTTTCAGATGATATAAAGGTGTGTTCATAGAGTTCACAATTTAGTAAAGTAAATATTTTGTGTTGTCTTTGAAGGTGCTTCAGAAATCTATAATCCTGACCAGTAAATATAAAACATTTGAAAATTAAGGTTCTTATTTCTTTAAAATTGCATCAAGGACTAAAAATCTGGATCTAGAAGGCAACATCCTTGGTCTCTCAGATGCTTTTTTCCACATATGCTATAGTAATTCACATATGTTAAGGGACACTGAGAGGTAATAGTGCCTCTTGTCCCTTTCAAAAATTCCCCTTAGGGGTCAGGTTCTATTTTGTCTTTTCCATTTTTTAACCATATTTCACAAGTCTAACAATATCAAGTAAGGGAGCATTAGTATGTTTCAGACTTACCTTTTCTTCCTGAAGAACACACCTGGATGGGATCTTGATTCCATTACTTACCAGTTCTGTAACTTGGGCAAATTATTTAAAATTTCTGTCCCTGTTTCATCATCTAAAACAAAAATAGAGATAATAATATTACCCAATATCTATTGCATTTGATTGTACATTTAGCTGAAATCCATGTATGTAAAGGGCTTTGCAGTGCCTGGTGCACTGAAAGTGTACAACTAACAGTACTGAAGAGGATGAAGTTGTTGATCATAGTAGTAAAAATAGACTGAGACATTTTACATTTACATTATAGAAGTTCCCACCTCTCTCTTTTTTTTTTTTTTCTTTTTGAAGCTATTAAAAGTTGTTCTCATTATCAAGGGCATTTTCCCCACTCCTTTCTCACTTCCTCTCCACTTATCTTCTTCTGTAGGTTTCTGATCAAGAAAGAATATATGTTTCTTATGTATGAGTAATAACAAGCCTATTAGAGTCCTCTGAGCACTGAGAGAGCTTAGTCACTGCTGGGGGTGATGTGTCTATATTGGGCCACAGCTCATATCTATAGTCTCTATCAATGTCAAAAAGAAATCTCAGAAGTAGATGTGAGACTCAGAATTGAGGGTAGAAATAACCAGCTGGAGAGTTTTCATTGAGAGAGGATGTGTCAGGGGACCCCTATACCACTTCATATTTGGAGATTCCCTAGGAAGACTCACAGGACTTAGCATATAATTGTGCTAATAACTAAGATTATTACAGAGATGTCATTAGGATACACAACTGAATCACAAGGGACAAAGGCACAAGTTGAATTGGGAGGAATCCATGTGAGGTTTCTTTGTGTTCTCTCCCTCCCATAAGGTGCCTGTCACACAGAGCTCGCTCTTCTCCCAGAAATGTATGTGATGTTTCTGCCCAGGGAAGCCCATGACAGACTCAGTGTCTACAGTTTTAATTGAGGGCTTGTCATGTAGGCACACTCTCTCCAGCACATACCAAAATTCCAGACTTCCAGAAGGAAAGCAGTTGTCCAGAATAAATCATAATGTCTGCACAGTCTAGCCAGAGGGAACTAGCCCTATCAGAGAATAGTGAAAACCCTCTCAAATTCCAAGTTTCCAAATTTTAGCCAAGGACCAACCTTGCAAGCTGGCTTTTCTGAAGACAGCAGCCTCAGGTCTACTGTGCTACATCCTTTCTACATTGAGAACTATTCTCTTTCCTAGTTAACAGCACCTTTTTCCACTTGTTGACTCAGCCCTGTATGATTTCTGAGCCAGTACTACGTAGAGTAGGAAGTTAATTAAGAGCACTGTGGTCTATGTAATTCATCTTGCTACTGATATCCAGAATGAACTCCAGGGAATCTGTGCCTTTCCCCTGTCTTTTGGCTCAGCCTAAGCTTTCTTTCCTCACACACTCCAGTGTCTGTTAGGACTGGATTTTTATCCCAGGTCCCAGGTTATTCATTTTGCCAACCTCCTGAGTTCCTCCCTGTTCTTTCTTGGAGGGTGTTTTGAAAGGTCTGCATTCATTCCCTGATTTCATACTCTTCATGGACACACATTTCTCACTCCATATCTTACTGGCTTGTACTTGTGAGAAAGGCCTGGGTGCCAGAGGTCATGATAATACCCATGATAAATAAGCCAGTACTGATCCTGATGCCCACCCCTGGGCCTCACCTAATACACTGGTCCACTCCCTTTGATTTGACACTACCTAGAATTAAGTCCAGTTTGCATGTTTTTTTGCACCCTATCCATCGACTGTCAGCTTCTTCCCAAAGGGTACCAACCATCTTAGTACCCAAGGATTTATTCAGCCCTATATCTTGCTTTCTGGCTTCTCCATAGGTAACTTGTTGTTGAGAACTGAGTATGTCTTTTGGTGATAGGGACAATGGAGTCAGAAAGAAGACCCCTGTCAGTTACGAAAAAAAGACAACACCTGCTATTCCATGAGAGCTTTCCAAATGTAGTGCTAAGGAGGGCCTAAATAGCAACACCAAAATATTAAGAAAGAGAAGACTGCTGTCCTATCCCCAACTTTTGGAAATACTTCAGACCAATGTGACCTGTAGCTTAATTGTACATTTTCAACAGCCTTTGAAAATTAAAACATAATCCCCTTGCAGTAAGGGGCAAGGGTTGTCCCCCTCTCTCATTCTTAGCATTTTATTTCTCTTACTCTTCTCTTGCCATCTCACTTTTGCTTTAAATCTCTTTCCTTCTGTCTTTTGGTCTGTTCATCCTTCTATGCCCTCTACCTATTTTTTCTTGATGAAAATTAAGAAAAAAACAACTTGATAGATTTTCCAATAACCTTCCAGAAAGTCTCACCGGGTTACATTTTGCTTTAATAGCATTTAAGCCAATCTGCCTGATGTTGCTGTAAAGGTCAATTAAATTCACCCTAAAAATTTCACTCCTTGCTCATTATACAATTGGAAAATGAATTAGAAGCACATGCTGCTCCTGAGGTTTCTGATATTTCACTAATGAATATGTCTTAGAATATGGGGTGGGGGTGGTGTAGGCCACACACAGCCACTTGAAGAGTTACTGGCCTGGCACACAGATCATTGCCACAGGTAACGGCTTGAGACAAGTGAATGCTAGTTAGTACCATCTCCACTTTATATTAGAAGATGTAAATATTTCTTGAGTGACTGAGGGTATAGCCAGCTCTTCAGTGTTCCCCAGGCATATCTGGAGCCATTCTTAAACCTCAGGTGAGATATTTAGCTCACCTTTCTCCTCATTGGTTATTCTTAGCATGGACTCAAGGACTACACATTCAGTTTAATATCAGCCTAAATAAAACGTGATTCTGAAGGTAAATCTTATAAAGATATTTGGAGGTGGGGCATGTATATTTCAAAGCCAATTATCAACTGATATGGGGATTCTCAGATTCTAATACTGTGGAGGGACATGGTACCTGTCAAATAAAGAACAGTGTATGGAGGAAGGAGTATGCATTTCTGGCTTAACTGGGGCCAAGGGTACAGGGAACACAAAGACAAATTTTGGTTGAAATTAAGAACGTAAATTTTAACTAACCTTCCTCCATGTTAAAAAAAAAAAAAAGCCACTAGATAAGATGATAACTTTCTTGTCTCTGAGGAGTTTTTCAATAGAACAGAACAATCCTGGAGCAGTCTTATATCCAGGGGGTTTATGTTCCAGGTAGAAGACTCACTTATTCATTTTATTTATTTGTTCATTCAACATATTTATTGCTGTGTCACAGATAGAAACAATCTTGGTAATAGGTATAAGCCCACATTCTGAACTATACAGCCACCTTATTAGGTATTGAGGTTTTTTTTTTTTTTTTTTTTTTATGAGGGTGAAGTTATTTTCAAAGAACTTTCCACATCTAAGTATCTAGTTTCAAAACCTGTCCTGACATTCAGTTTTTTACTCACATTGAAGTTTTGGAGGATTTTCATGTCCTCCAGACGGCCATGCTGACTATTCTACTGGCATGAAACTGCAAACTGGTTTTTTATTTTAGGGCAAGATGTCTCCAATTCTCACAATATGAGTTATTGGATGGCTGTCTTATGGTTTAAGTATAAACCTAGCTAAATTAACTAAAATATATAGAGACAATCTCTCAAGCCTTTCAGGAAGGATAAAGAGGATCTGTGCTACTCATCTTGCATGTCTCACAAATATCCATATGGGATTTTAGAATTTCAGAGCTTGAAAGTACACTGAGGTCATCTCATGAAGTTTTTCACTTCTAAAGTGAGAAAACTGAGGCGGCTTTCCTCTAGTAGTTAGTACCCATTAAACTACATTTCACCTGGGGTCTCTGGGTTCCAAAACAGTGTTCTTTCTTCTCTACCACACTGCCTTCCCACATTTGTAAAATTGTGTTTCTCTTGTTGATGGTGTTCTGGAAGACAGAAGCCATGGTGATGCATGTTGAGGGCAGCCAATCTGGCACTGAGGAAGACACAGATGGGCAGTGTTGTTGTCTCTGAACCTGGGGTGGGGATCACCCTTTGCTGTACATGGGTTCCTCAAAGCCTGCATCTGAGGATTTCCCTCACATGTTCTCAGTGTTTCCATTTTCATTCTCTGGTGCCTGGATGTTCTTGTCCTTTATATCAAACCAATAATTCATTAGATGCCCTTGGAGTTCTGCTCACTCCACTGTGCATCAAGCTGAGCCTATTTGGAGTGTACCCGAGAAGTACTGAGTCCTAGGTCCAAAAAAGTGATGATTGAAGTCACGCAGTCACTCATTAGCATCACTGACTCAGCAGTGTAAGCCAGGAGTAGTGGATATAGCAACTAGTGTGAAAACCAAGACCTGGCAATTGATGATGGCGTGAGGGAGAAGTTTGCCCTCTCTTCTTTCTAATCTCAGCCTGCACACCATGACTGTGAAGGCACAGAGCCTTTTGATCACTTCCACAAAACCAGGACACAGGGAAATGTGAATAAATTCTCAGGTTCTGCTGCTTCCTCCCTCCTTCTTCCCATCTGTCTGCCTTCTCATCCCTAAAATCCCACCATGAGCTCAGACTTTCTTATTGGCCGTGAATGTGAGCTCAGGCTGCCAGTGGCCCAGGGGTGAGGGTGGGGGTGGAGAGTGGGGGTAGAGTTGTGAGGGGTGACAAAAACTTGTGGGACCAGCTACATTTATAAAGCATTTGATACATTCTTATTTAGAAATCAGAGCTAGTTACAACAATATAAGCTATCATGATCAAGTTTCAGATAAAACAGTGCAGGCCTTAGAGTGAATCTGAATAAGGTCCCTGTAAGAATGAAGCTGGCAAAATCAAGAATGAATTGCATAGGGCTCCTCAATTAGTGATGTTGTACCCAGCCTTGGAATTCAGAGGAAACAGAGAAGAGAGGAAGGTGGGAAGGAAGAACAATGAAAGGGAGTTAGCTCAGTCAATCACTGAATTACCCTGAAGACAAGAAATGGAAGCACTATATAGTATAGAATGTTGCATATACTCCTCTTAAAGTGTAAGCAGTTAGAGAAGAAGGGAGGAAGGGGAACAAAAAGCAATCCAATTGAAGACAAAATAAATCAATGAGAACAAGGTACAGCAGGGAAAGAGTCAAATCACTCCTCTGTTCAAGGCAGGGCTTCCGGTCATTCGAGTTGTGTCACATGTGGGCATCATCATTCTAATGATGCTGGAAAGCAGAATGGGCAAGATTGACTCAGGGGATCCTCTATTTAGACTAAATAGTTTCAATTAAGACTATCACAAAAGCTAATTATCATTTTAAATCTACCTCTCAAACTCACTCTCCTTCCTCTAAACGGATTGTTTAATGGTCCCAGTGCAAGGCTCTGAAACTCTGGAGGTTTCCTATTATTTCTTTGCCTCCAGGAGGGACCAGGGACTTCCAGAGTTTTAGGTTTCAAGGGAAAATAGGAGTAGCAATACTTCCTTTCACTTCCACAGAAACAAAGACTCTTAGCATTGGGCGAACGTTCAATTTTGATTTTGATATAGTTGGACCTTCTACTGCATCAAAAAGTTTCCCTACATGAGATCTCTGACCAGGACTACCTGGCTTTGTTTGAACACAACAGGTGACAGGGAGCTTGTTACCTCTGGGTCTTTTGTTGGGCAGCTTTCATAGTCAAAATGTTTCTCCTAATGTTGAAATGACATCTGCTCTTGCTAATTTTCATGCTTTAGTCTCAGTACTGCCTGCACTTAAGGTTTTTGGTCTTGGACAACCCAAAGCTGTCTGATCTCAGCAGTCCCTGAGCCTAAGAAATGGTAAAGCTGTCCCATTTCTTCATTGCACTCTTCCCAGTGGGATCCACTACTTGCGGTACCATTCTGTGTTGGGGGTACTAGCCCCGGAGGCTCTCCCTCCTATGACCCAACTTTTGTTAGATGAGCAGGGAGACAGAGAGCACATACTTTATTTACTAAGCTGTAGTATATAGAACATGTAAATATCCTGGAAGGTAGGTATTAACTTCTCCATTTTCAAATGATATTGTTGAGGCTTAAAAAAATTAAGTGGCTTCCTTAAGGTCACATGGCTAGCAAATGAAAAATGTCAATGTTCAAGCCCCTGTCTGTTAACTTCAAGCCATGCTTTCCTATGTCACACCAAACAAAATTTGGAACACATGGTTTATCGAGTAAGAATGTGCTTGTGAATATACTACTAATAGCTATTTGAAGCTGTGGTCATCCACAGCTATCCTGAATATGTTGCATTTACATGGACAATAATGATTGGTTAAACGCATCAGAGCTGTGCCAAACATAGTCCTCATACTTTGCTTAACCAGCTTAACACTTCCTGCTCAGCACTTGAAGCTCATTCAAACAAACAAAAACAAATAAATTAATTAAAACAACTTATAGAGTCTTAGTATAGTCATACCCATATGCTTGGCCTTACCTAGTATGGTTAGCTTCCTCTGCCAATCCTCCCCGTGCCCTATAAACACAGACACACAGATACACACAGATACACACACAAGATACACACACACAAACAGGCTTCTGCCTTTTCATCCTTCCTTTTTCTATTCAGTCTTCTCTCAAATTTACATTAGAGAAAACAAAATAAAACAAAAATATAAGTGCCTATTGGGAATGAGGGACAGAGCCCCTCAATATCACCAGTAGGTTGCTGGCTGGTGCTTGGGAACTGCCAGGCCAGTCCGTTGTGATGGATGAGGCCCATTTCTCAGTGGCACTTGGGGGCCAGGAGCCTGAAACAAATCCACCCACAGAGCAGCACCTGGAACCAGCACACATTTGTCTGCAGGGGCCTTTCAGCTATCCCCTTCAGATCTCCAAATCCCAAAGGAATATTCAAACCTAAGAACCTACCTTGCATTCATTTAGTGTGTGTGTGAATATTCTCTCCGCAAATCTGTAAGGACTAAAAATACCTGCACCCTGTGTACCAGAGACCGCTGACAAAGGGATTTGCATTTGCAGTCAGAACACCCTCAGATCACTTTTGAAATAACCTCCCTTACATTTTAAGCAGGTTGGTGAATTCATCATTTAGGCTGCCGCCAAGAGACAGCTATTAAGAGGGGTGGCAGGGAATGGCATTTTTCTTAAAAGGTTAAGAAAAAAGTAGTTATTTTCTTTACAGTGCTGTGATTTTTCTAGTTTAAAAATAAAATACATTTGAAATTGGTATTTTTTCGACAAACTGATAACTTTAGGAAAAGTAGGTTATAGGAAATGTTTTTGGAGGAACCAGGTTGTCTTCTTGCTTCTTCTGGAATGACAGCAGGACACTATGTGCTGCTGCTGCCAAGATGGAGAGCAGGACACAGATGGGTGGGAAGGGCCAGCCTCTTTCCTTCCTGATCACCTGGGCTAAGAGGGCAGAGGGTAGGAGGAAATTTAGGACCAATTAGCAGCCTGCAAGTAAATTAACCAGCAAATTAACTTTTTAGATGTCCAACTGTTTGTCCTCACAAATATTGCAGTCCTACCAGTCTGCTGTTTCCATTTTGCTGCAGGGCTGAGAGAAGAGTGGTTCAACTTAAACTCCAGAGCCTGCCAGAGAAGGGATCTCAGGGACTTGAAAACGCGGAGTTGGGGGAGGTAGCTGAGAGGCCACATGGGCTAGCACAGAGAGGCTGTGCATTTGCAGCAGAGGCATCAAATAGAAAAGGACCCGGGCGTCCAGGTGTCTGTGTGTGCAGGTGTGTGCGTACGTATGTGTGTGTGTGATACGAGGAATGGAGTGTAGTGAGATAGTGGTGAGGGCACAAAATGAGGATTTTACTCGTGGATGCAGGCCACAGTATCCCACACCAGCAGATGGCGCTGTGGGCACAAGTTTAAAGGAGGCGAGGCTACAGGTTTGCTGGAGACCTCAGAAGTAATTATCCTGTTGAAGGCAGGAGTTAAGGGAAGATCACATCCCACCTGCGTGGAAAGCAAGAAAACCCTGAATATGCCTAGGAGTTTTTCTTCACTAAGAAGCCTGTGTTGTTTTGACTCTGTTGAATGGCAGGTTGCAACGAAATAAAACCTCCTTTGCTCCTATCAATGATTGTAGGCTCACAAGCCTGCCCTCACCCCACCTAGAGTTCAAACTTTATAGTTTGGACGAACCTTAGAATACTAAGCACCCCTTTGTTTTACAGATGAGGAAATGGGGCTTAATTTGTTGGTGCTTCCTTCTCCACCATTCTATCCCACAGTTCTTTTGGGGGGCCAAATTTTATCAAAATGTTTCTTCCGTCTCTTACCCCTGACCCTCCAGGAATGTCCTTCGTTACCTCACACCAGAGCTCATCTAATCCTCCCCTAACTGGTGTTACTGCCTGCAGTCTTTCCCACTCCCATCCATCTTGCCTGCTGCCAGGAGGTTAATATTCCCCAAACATGGCTCTAATGATATCGTGTGGACCCAGACACTTCAGCAGTCTCCAGAGCCAACCTTAGAAATCCCATCTATAGTCTTTAGCCTACAGTCTGGAAATAACACACCTTTCTAGCCCTACTTTGTTACCTCTCTGATCTGCCCATTTGAGAGCCAAACAGAGCTCCTTGCTATTTCCTATGTACACCCAGAGCTCTGTTTGTCTCTCTACCTTTGTTATTGTTTTTATTTTTTTCTTTTCAATTTGTCCTTTTATTTCACTTTCAAATACCCCAATCTCCTCAAATCTTCCCTTTCATATGCTGCCTGCTCCATGAAGGTGTACTGATGACACTGGCTTAAAATATCCATCTCCTGCTCTGAATTTTCCAAGCCTTTCATCCAGACTTCTCTTCTGTAATCTGTCCCTTTTACATGATATTGTGGGTCCTTGCATACTTACCTTTACCCTGAGGGTGACTTACCTCTTCCTATTCCCACAATATTGAACAGAGGAACTCCATAAAGCTTATGGGTAAATTAATACAAGAGTTTGATCTCATATGTATTTTCTTAGCCAAGCTTCCATTTGAAGCAACTTATGGTGTGGTCTTTCATCCAGCTCAGGAACAGAAGACAAGTCTTTTCACTGACTAGCTATATGGCCATGAGCAATCACTCCTCTACTCTGCCTTCAGTAGAGGAATCACATATTGTTTATACTGCACTCTAGTGGCAAACAAGTATACCTTCTGATCCCTCTCCCATGGTGGTGGTTGAAAGAAAAGAGATGGGCTTTGGTAGAAACTGCCTCGGCTTCTCTCCTGCAACTCATTTGAAAACTAATGTTTCCAAGAAAGTCATTTCCAGCTCTATCACTCATTGCATAATTCTAAGATTACTCTTTCTACCCTTTATAGCTTGAAGATTTTTCTCTTTCCTCTGGAGTGGATATAGAAGCAAATCAGGAGTTGAGATATTCTACTGTCTTTGACATCTGTTAACAGTCACTGGCTTCCCCAAGAAATTGTCCTGTCCTTTCCTTGCTCATCTTTTAAACTAAATAAAATTTAAAATTATTTCAGATGACTTAGTTGATGCCAGATTTCAGCCTCCCAAATGCTATTTCTAAAAATTTATGTTCTTATTTTATTCTTAATAAGACTGTAGACTTTTAGAAACAGAAAGAACCTTCTATGATAATTTGGAAGACTTCATTGTGGTTATCAAGTCAGCTACTGCTGTCACATTCTTTCTCTTTTATTTCTGTCCTTCTTCATCCAAGACTGCTACCAGGATTTCTGTTGTGATGAGAGCAAATCTTGGCCCATTTATCTCTGAACCATCCTCTATACCCTAAGGAATTTCATCCTTGCTACAACTTTAGTCAGTTGGCATTTACTGATTACTGACTATGTGCTACGTAAAAATCATCTCATCCAATTCACACAGCAACTCTACAGTGTAGATTCCAATCTCACAAGACAAGAAAAAAACTGAGGCTCAAAGTTGAACTAATTTAACTAATACCCTCAGCCTTCAAGAGGTAAAACTAAAATATGAACCTGGGAATTCTGATTACAGAAACCTTGCTTTTTAATTAGTCCATTTTACTGCATTTCTGTGAAGGCAAGATCCTAGGGGAAGGAAAAACAGTTCCACAGCGAAGTCCCAGTAGGAAAAGAGTGGTTGAGCTTTGGCTTGTTAGACTGAGCTGAATTGAATCCTGGTTTTACCAATTCGTTGATGTATAATATTGAGAAGTTTATTTTAATTTTTCTGAGCCTTTGTTTCTCCACTAGCAAAATGGGATAATAATGATATTTTTTAAAAATAGCATATTAACTGAACTTCTAGTTGGAGAACACCAGACAGAGGTGCCTGGTGTATTTTAGGTAGTCTGTGAATGCCAGAATTTTTCCTCTGAGAAGAATGTTTAGAAGTCCTTGCATTGCTTGATGGATGCACCAGTCCTGGTTGGTAATTTCTCTGGAATTTAGCCTTAGATCTGATACCAGGTTGTGAGCCACTTAGGCCTCTTCTTTATGCAATGTCTCTATGTACCTTTGAGCAAGATCTCTCTCTCTCCCCTGCCCACTGGGGCAAGAAGTACATTACCATATCCAAGGTTCAAGGCATTCTATTTCCCTTGAACTTCCAAGGTGAGAAAGTGCTGAGAGACACCAACCTGCAAAATTTAGAGGCCAAGTCTCATTTATTTCAAATGATTCAAATAAAATCCTTTCTGGCCCTAGGATAGAGTTTCTCAATTAGGAATGAACATCAGGAATGACCTGTGTGTACTGCTCAATATGTATTTATTTTTAAAGATAACCATGAGTCCCCAATAAATTCTATATTTGAGGTAGAAACTCAGATCTATATCTTAAAATACCCCTGTTTTAGAACCACTGTTCTAGACATGGTAGAAGGTGCTATGAGTAGACTTAGTTAAGGATCTGACCTAGCCTAAATAGAGAACTTGCAACCTGCCATCCATAGGAGCAGATGTAAGAAAGTCCATCTGAAAGCATTGTTACATATTTCATAAAACTGTAGCTAAAGATATTGTCAATTCATTATCTGTCTCTGCACATGCTAAACAGTACCAAGAAAGAGTTTGTGTGATCGTGTGGGCTGGTTTGCTTCTGTTTTAATCAGTGAGAACATTAAAGCCAACATACATTATCCCTCTTAGTCTTGGTAGCTCAGAGCTAAATTTAGTGATCAGTTGTGCTCAGTTGCTCAGTTCAGGTTGTGCCTGACACGGTTCTTTCCTTGTTCATTTTAACTGGTTTGTGTTTGTGTTTTCATTTTTAGCTATTCGGTTATATATATATTTTAATATTGCAAGCTGTCTCGGACCCTTTCTCCAAGTAGGCAAAATATAAATCATGAGTAAATAAATAAAGCTACTGAAGCAATGAATGACTTCTGAGAAAGTGGAGATATCATAGGCAGGCAGACACAGCAGGACTGGATATTATTATAACGGGTTTTAATATTTTGATAATAAAATTATAGCTATTAGCTATGAAATATTGTTTATACATTGTTTCCTGCTATATGTTTATTAATTGATTTGTATAAACTTATTTAAATAGTTTACCAATATGGATACTTTGCATTTATGGGCTTGTTTTCTTCCAATTAATCCAAGCAGGAATGTAGTGACAGTACTTACACCCTTCAGCTATTTACCCTACCCTCAGCTCTAAAGCCTCATCTGCCTTCTGCTACTCCTATAGGCCATCCTGCCAGGGCCTCTCTGGGGACCCCTTCTCTTTTCCCTCTGCATGTGCAACTATTGTTTCCCTAGGTCCTTCCTTTCTCATCATGTACCTTGTCTTCTTCCTCCTGTTTCACTGAAGCTTCTGTAGTTTCTCCCAATTAAGAAGGAAGAGATTCAGCCAATTTCAGCCCTAAAACTGAGAAAACTGTCAGTGTCTTTAAAGGATTTCAAGGCTCTTTATGAGGACATGTTGTGTACACATACAGAACTCCCTTGGCACTTCTGCAAGCTTCCTTTATTCTTCCATGGTAGTGGATTGTGTTTTAGTACACCTGACTGAGACTTCTTTTTACCAAATCGTTCTATACTGTGTACAATTCCACCAAATCCCAAATGTCCTCCAGCAAGAATAGAGTAGACTCAGGCAGATCTGAGTGCAAACTATTCACAAACAGGGGAGGAAGCTGACCTCAGGCTTTTGGGCCAGCCCTTAGCTAACCTTAAGAAAGTCCATCCTTGAGTTTTACTGGGGCTCAGCAGTATCTAGCTTTTAGATGCAAAGTTTCAGAGATATTTTACACAAGATAAATAGGTCTTAACATACTTATGAATGTCCAGGTTTGTCAATTTCTCAATGTCCATCTGCGTTGCTTCATTTTTCTTAATTCCTGGAAAGGGCCGGTGGCTGCCTCATTTATTGGCTTGTTTAGCTAAGATCTATGTTCATCAGTTTTCCTTTCTGCAACAGCCAGCCATCCTGATTGCATTACCAAATAGTTACTTATCGTTTTCTGGCTTTCTTTGTCAGATTTTGGTAATCTGAACATAGCCCACTAGAACTGACATAGTTATTGACTTGTGTGCAGGTGTAGTTGGAAGAATGTGGATAATGCATATAATGAGTACAAAATACAGCTGTAGTATTTAAGAATACATTCAAACTGGTGATTTATATCACCAGATTCTATCAGTGGATAGTTGCTATATTGAAATCTGGTACTATTAAGATTTTATTAATAAATTATGCTAATAATACTATTGAGTATTGGGCCAGATTTAGAGTGGGCAATGTTGACACTTAAAACCAGCAACTGACTATTTAGTGCCATGCCTCAGTGGTAGCTTCAATGTGAAAAGAAAGTAGAGAAAAAGGTCTTCTTGGTCTTACCTAGGCTCCCTCTGTTTTTGTAGGTTGTGGAAAATGTGGCCCATCACCGCTCCTTCTGCACATGAATGGTGGCAGTCAATTTGAATGACAGTCTAGCAAGACAAAGAATGAGAGCAGTGAAACTATGGCATGTGGCATGCAATATTCATGTTACTCATCCTGATTTTAAGTGATTTCTTTCAGGATAAATTGCTTCCATTATGCTGCTTAGTTTCCTAATTTCCATTAGGAAAAACAAAAACAATAGCAGCAGCAGAAGCAGCAAAATAACAGTAAGATAGTCTTCATTAAAGAAATATTACTAAACATCATATGACAAAAATAAATTTTGAGTTTTATACATTTAATTGGTCAAGTTTCTTAATTGCAATACTCAAATCATACAGACCCTGACTTTTGGGGTTGTAGTTAAATCTTTGCTATTTCGCCTTTTCTTGTACGTTCTCAGCACAGATCTACCAGTTGGTTTAATGCGAATCTGTTTGTTAGATAAATCTTTCTCCAATCCTTCTAAAACTGCCTAACTTATGCTATAATACTCTAAACTAGTTTTTCTAAATGTAAAATTATAATTAGGGGTTTGGGGTTTGATTAATCCACATCCACCAAATGATTGATGAAGATCTTTATTTCTGCCAAAGTTCTCCTTCTGATCCAGGAAAAGCATCAAAACACTGACTCTCAATCCCAGTTTGGATTCTCTGTGCCAGGAATAGGACTGCAAAAATAAGAAACTTAGTCATAAATTGTGATCATAAAAATTTGATATTAGCTAATTCTGCAAAGGAAGAACTCAATGAGGCAAGAGCTGGGTTCCCTTTTTTGGTGCATCTTTGGATTTTAGGGCCCAATAAAACAAGAGCTGGAAAAATGGCAAGAGCAGGGATTTGAGATCCCATATATATTCAGTGCCATACCCTTTATTCTCTACCTCTTAGCTGTAAAAATTGGAAAACTTATGAAAACTCATTGAGCCTATGTTACCACACATCAAATGGGATGAATACTTTCTCCTTTAAAAGTTATCTCTTCATCATCCATTCTTCCCCACTTGAATGAAAACTCTGGTCCCATATATTGGGTTTTCTAAAACCATTTTATATAAAGGTAGTTTTCCTATACTTCAAAAGGGAAAAATGTTTGAATATCATGCTTTACAGTGGTTGGTAAGTACCTTGAGAGAAGGGTCTGTGGTTGGCCATGGCTCTGTCTTTAGACCCCAGCCAAGGACCTGGTATATAATACAGTAGGTTCTAATTGATTTTTGGAATATCAATGGATGAATAAATAAATGAATGACTCTATAATAATGTAAACACTCTCGTGTCCTATGCCCCTCAGACAAGCTTGTGGTGGTTGCTGTTATAACAAAAATAGAATAGAAAGTAACTCAGAGTATCTTTTGTAGGACTGTGAAATATGTGATGGGTTTTAACTTATGACAATGCAGAAGTATACCTATGTACTTCACTATTTACAGTGACTTGTACATAACCTTGCACAATTAGTTATTTAATAAAGGCTTTGATAATGTATAAAATTAAAAATGATGATAAATCTGTCTTATATAGTCTCCAATGATCATTGTCCCAGAGTTGGATATGGCCAGCTGGCAGAGAAAGAGCTCTTACCCACCCACTTCTTTGTCTCTTTGTTTATTCTCTATTATTCCTGTTAGTAAAAAGCTGTTCAAGAGCTATTTTTCGGTCCATCCTCCTTTGAAGGACAGAGAAGTGGCATCCTTAGGGGTAAAAGATGGCAGAGGCAGTAAGGCAGCTAATAGGCAGGAGAAAAGGAGCCCTGTGTGCAAGGGAGAGGCAGGTCAAGGGAGTGACACTTGACAATTTTGTTTTGAACTCCGTTATTTCGAGTAAAGTGATTTCCTTGACATTTTCTTGTGGCATTTGAAGGAGGGAGAAAGTAGATTTTTTTCTTTACAATCTTTTATCCTTTTCTCTTTCTCTGAAGTGATTTATCTGGTCTTTCTCCAAAAGTCAACACTCCTCAGAGTCTAATAAACAGTATGAATGTAGTAGAAGGATGAACATTTGTGTTACATGCTGTGTGAGGGTGTGCGTACATGGATGTGTTTGCATGCATGTTGAGTTAACAGCTGTGGCCCCATGAGACTAAATACTGTCACATAAAGCTTGTGATAAAGATTCCAACCACAAAACAAGTTTCTGGATGCAAATTTAGAGGCCTGCTCAGGTACTTTCTGGTCATCTCCCACTACATTCAAACAATCTAGCTTGTGGACTACCCAAAACCAATCTCTAATCTTTAGCTTATCCTCAGGTGCCTGGCCCTATTATTCACCTGACGTGTGATCATAAAAAGACCAATTAATTTTAATCTTAGCCCAAGCAAAACATAATTAGAAAAATCTTCTAGAAGGATAACATATGAGGCATTCCAAAAGCAAAAGCAGGTCACATTCTGCCATGAGAGATGTCAGAAGACTACCTTTTCCTCTTCTCTCTGCACATGAGAACCACATTTAAAGAGATACTACTTAAAGAGTGCAGCATTGGCAGGAGCTGAGAAAGACCTGGTTATAAGAGTGAGACATTCACGTTTTCTCTGTCTATAGAATTAAATTTTCTGTGGCTATGCCAGAAGGGCATGAGATTTAATAAAATTACATGTGTAAACTATGAAGTGCTATATGAACACGACTATAATTGGTATTGAACTGATGCTTGCTTTACCGAAATTGTGTCCAACTACCTGACCTACAGTGGCTACTCTTTCAGATAGTTGATGTTGTGTCTCTGTAGTTAAGGCTCTGCATCAGTCAGTGCTGCCTGCCAGGGCCTATACAGACTCATTACCTTGTTTCTCTCTTGACTTAGTCCAGGGATCTGAAGGGGCAGGCTATCTTCAAGTTGACATTCAGAAGGAATCTGGCCAGAATCCCTGACTTGCAAAAACCTTATAGAAATGTTCTTGGTTGCCAAAGCCTGCACCCACAGTGCCAGAGAGACAGCAATTCACACCTGCAGCCCTGAGAGTGTCCTTCTGTGCATCTCCTGGGATGCAGCACCCACACAGCAATAATGCAGTATACCCATCCCAGAGATGCTTACATCTCTGTTGGGTCTTCATTTTTCTCCCTTTAAATACTTAAGAATAAATGGAATTTATAATCAGATACTATAAAATGTCTGATTTATTACTCATCTTGATGATTATATTTAATATCTTGTGTATATTTCATCCCATCTTTCTAATACTCTGTTGTGGAATTACTTAAAGGGAGTCCATCCTCTATGTTAAACTATCTTTGGCATGAAAAGAGAATAGTACCCTTTGGAGTAAGGGGCACAGAGATGTTGGGAGAATGCACAGCTTCCATCCATGTGGTCTGAGAAATCACAGGTTCTCTGAGCAGGGTTAGCATTTTTTCTCAAGTGGCAAAATTCTCACTACACCTGTTATGTCAGGCTTCTCAGGGTTTAAACTTCCAAGACCAGAAATTGTGCATTTGGAGACTGATTCTTTTGAAACTTGAAGATATTTCCTTTTCAAGTGCTTCCTATTAAAATTCTGCTATTCTCAGAAAGAAAACTTGTTATCAGGTAGATTGGAGATTATGTAATAGACACTTGAAAGAAATATCCTGTGAGACAGAGATACAAGGAAATGGATAGAGATGGGGAGAGTAAAAGACTCAGGAGAAAATAGACAGAGGTGGGTACTAGAGCAAAGTCGGCAAACCTGGCCATTGTGCTGAGAGGGGATAGACATCCTGTTAAGTTCCTTCTTCTTTCTCCTGAGTCCAGAGTCTCTTAGAATAAAGAGGGAGAGAGAGAGAGAAAGATCTTTGCTTGATGTAAGACCCCAACAGCCCTAAACACTCCAGTGTTCACCTTCTCCAAATAAAAATTCTATCTTTCTTATCCATACAACAAGGAAATCAATCAGTTGCCAAACAACCTTCCAATCCAAAGAACTAATTCATATGTTGCCAACTATCATAACATTGTCTCTTTTTGCTTTCTGGCCCTGAATTTATCCAGGAGCCACATTAAATTCAGTTGTCATAACTCACATTCTCCTTTAATCTGGAGCAATTGCTTGATCTATTTGTCTTTCACTTCCTCATCAGACTTTGAGTGTATCCACAGTTTCCATTCTGTAGGATGCCCCTGAACCAGGGTCTGTCCCATCTTTCTTTCTGACCAGCCTCAGGCAAGTACATTCTTAGAGGGAATATCACAGAAACAATGCTGTACTCTTCTTAGTGCAATGCGTTAGGAATCACAATGTCCACCTGTCCCACTCCCAGAGATACTATATTTGATTCTGTGCTCAAGTTCATGTCTGCCAGGTTTCTCCACTGTGTGGAAACCTTTCCTGAAATACGAAAAAGTTTGAATTTGAAGTTGTCTTGACACCACACCTAACTCCTAAACTTCAATCTTTAACACTTTTGCACTTAAACTGAACTAAGTTTAAAGAGGTTAATTCAGCAACACAAGGCAAAATAGAGGGTTCCAGCAAGGTAAGAATGGGAAATATTCTTAAGTGTCAGCTTAGTATCATCATAATGTCTAAGGAAAGACATGACAGACTTTAAATTCAAAAAAGTGTCATTTACAATTTTTGAGAAAATAGTTATTTGAAAAATATTTATTTTACCTATTGCCTTCTGAATTATAGGAAGTGATGAATCTAATAACTTGGGGTCTTATGGATAAACTTCCAAAAACATCCTTGGCGCAAACCATACCTTTCCTCTTGCTTTCTTTTAACTAGTCCCAAATCTTTTTCTTCACTCAAGATTCCACAGATAGTCTTTTTTATGCTTCAGAGGTCTGTGGCCTTAGAATCTTACAAATCCTAAAAGAAGCATTTATGTTACAAGGGTGTTTTAAGATTTTTGTGCTTCTGTGTATAGTGTTTGTGATTTGTTTATTTGTTTGTTTGTTTGTTTTGGTTTTGCCACTTTCAAGAATTACAATGGAGTCAAGCCATAGTGGACCAGAAAGACAGAGACTAGAGACTGCTTCCTCCCACCCCACCCCCATGCACAACACATGCACACAGCCCTCTGGGCAAATCTCAAAATCTCTTCTAGACAAATCATAAAACTCTCAATAAAGAAAAACCAAAAGGACCATTTCTAAAAATGACTTTTTTTCCTCCTTTTTTGAATCACTGCTAAGGATTTAAGGAGGCTCCCGGTCTTCCTGGCCCCAGCTCTGGCAACAGAACTCCCAGCCCTGGCAACAGAACTCCCAGCCATGCTCAGTTCCATGACTAACAGACCTGGATCTAATGCTAAATTATAGTCTGAAGGAGAGAACTCAGGGGGCAGATGATCACAGGCTATAAATACCTTCAAGGTAGCAATGCAAATGAGGGAAGGGAATTATTCATTTGCTCAGCAGGTGCTAGGACAAGGAACAATAGCCTGGAGCTAAGGAAGAGAAAATTTAGGCTGGGGATTAGCAGAAAAGCCTCTCACACAGAGTTTCCTGCCAGGGCCCTGGACTTTGGAGTCCAGTGCCAGGTATCAAGGAAAGAAGCGCAATAATAAGAATTGGGAAGAATTCCTGCCAGATTAAAGGGTCACAGGGGTTAACCTAAGGATTTCTAGTTATTATCTCTGTGTCTAAGATGATATCAACACAAACTCCTTGGCCTCAGGCATTTAATTTTTAACCTGGCTCTTCATGAAACACATATTTCATGTAAAGTCCTCTGACAGTTGAAAGTCCAACCCCTAGTCTCACTCCTGTTTCATTTTGCCCCCAAAACGGGGTGTATCTATAGGCAAGCCATGATTACTAGTATTCGGCCCTGATAGGTTTGATCCCAGATGCACACAATAGACACATATGACTTAGAGCTACATAGCTTAGACCCAGACACCACTTAGTAAGTATGAAACCTACACATATCTTTTTTAGTGGCAAAATTTTCATCTGAAAGCCAGATCTCCAGTCCTGATTCAACCAGGTCTTTCTCTTGCATCTAGGGGGCATTTTAATAGCTGGTGAAAATTGGTAATCTATAGCCATCTGGCATGCATTTCTAACTAAGTCACTACACCATGGGATTCCATAGTCAGAATCTCCTGCCAACAGCTTCTCATCCTAGGAAGCGTCCAATCATAAGAAAGAAAGAAAAGAAATAAAAGAAAGAAAGAAAGAGAGAGAGAGAGAGAGAGAGAGAGAGAGAGAGAGAGAGAGAGAAAGAAAGAAAGAAAGAAAAAAAGAAAAAACAATAACAACAAAAATCCATTAGTTGTAGACTAAATGTCCTGAGTCTCCATAGAACTTGTCAAGAAACTTCTTATTGAAAGGAATCAGTATATCTCCATATGATCTGCTTTCCTACACAGACATCCTATACTTTTCAGCCCTGAGTTCACTACTTTCTGATCTTCTACAAAGGCCCTCACTCAGCTGTCTCAATGAATTTTGTTCTCCATTGTTTATTACTGGCCTTTCATTCAATTGTCCTCGTTAACACACATTAAGCACTTACTGTTTTAAATTATGATAATATGAATATAGACAAATATAATATATTTTTATACTCTACTCTCAAGAGTTTGAGGATGCACTTTAGTTATGGATAGTAGATGGATTTGGATTCAGAAACACTGGGTGAAACCTAGATTGATCACTTATTAACAGTATGATCCTGGGTAACTTTCTTAATCTTGCTGAATTTCAGTTTGAGGATAATAAAACCTAGAATAAATAAAATAGTGATTGTGAGGTTTCAATTACACACATACATAGTGTCTAACAGCACAACCAATAAGTAGTAGACACTAGTATTAAAGGTACAGTGACTAAAGTGTACAAACAGCAAGAGTGTGTGGCAGCCTCTGACTTACCTCTAAAAGTTTAAAAAGGCACTAAGGAAATTAAGAGGAGGGAAAGGTTGTCCCCAACCTTCTTTTATGGAAAACAAAGGAAGCTTTATAATTGTTATATTTCAATTCATCTTTCAATCTTTGAGTACCTTTTACATACACTGTACAATGCTGGTGATGGGGTGATACAATAGGTGAAAGTAAGGCAAAACCTGCACCCCCTAAAGAGAGAGACAGGGCTGTGACATGTGACATGTGAAAGGCTATTTAAAGCCCACAAGCTACATTGTGCAGGACAGGCAGTTGCAGGGTATAACCAAATGGTGTGCTATGCCGTCTTTATCACTAGTAGAGAACAATTTCACACAGCTTCCTTCTCTTTGTCTACATGAATTAATTGAAATATAGGAATAGAGTGAAATCCAGTAAAGCTTCGCAGAGAAAATGTATATTCCAACAAAGTGCCTAAGAATAAATATATCTATATGTAGATTATATGTAGATATATACACATATGTATATATATGTGTGTATGTATATATATGTGTTTGTGTACATATATATGTATATATATATATAGAGAGAGAGAGACAGAGAGAGAGAGACAGAGAGACAAAGAGAGAGACAAGAGAGACAGAGACAGAGACAGAGGCAGAGCTACAGAGAGACAGAGAGAGAGACGCAGAGAGAGTTACACACACACACACACAAGACAGAGAGACAGAGATAGAGATTTATTTTAAAGAATTAGCTCATGTGATTGTGGTGGCTGGCAAGTTCATGATCTGCAGGGCAAGCAGGCAGGCTAGAGAGACCCAGGGGAAGAATCAATGCTACAGTTCAAGTCTAAAGGTTGACTACTGACAGAATACCCTCCTCTCCTGGGGAGTTCAGTCTTTTCCTATTAAAACTTTCAATGAATTGGATGAGACCACTCCACATTAAAAAGCGTCACCTGCTTTACTCAAAGTCTACAGATTTAAATGTCAACCCTATGTAAAAATTTTCTTTACTGAAACATCTGGAATCAGATTGACTAAATACCTGAGTGTTGTGGCCTAGTCAAGTTGACACATAACACTAACCATCACAACATGATAGAGAAGTTATATCATGACATGCATCTTAATTCTGCTCATTGCATTCCTAGAGTGAATCTCAGACTGGGGTTTGGACTGGGCCTCACATGATTGGCCTCACATGATGGGATGAAGATGAGAAATCTGCTGATTTGTGATGGGTGGTGACACATGCTATTCTTACACTAATTATAGAAAACCTTGAATATCATGTTGAAAAGTTTAGGTTAGATGAATAGCAATTGGTAAGAGTTAAGAGCTTCTACTTCATTTTGTTTCTTCTCTTTGCCCCGCCCCCCCCCAAGAGAACAGAGAGTGAATCAGAAAAGTTCAAGAAAATCACAAGTGACAGGGTCAGGTGGTATTAAAGGCACATAAACCATATTCCCTGGGATAGAAAATGAGTGACATATCCTGGGTACACTTTTCTGCTGTGAATGGAAAAGATAGCAGTACTTGGGAGAGAAAAGATCTCTGCTCCATATCTTCACACCAAGGAAGTAGCCTAAGCAATTTCCATAAATGAGTAAATCAGGATGTCTCTTGGTTTGCTGCTTGTCAAGACCTATACAACAGCATGTAACCTTTTCATGCCAACTACAATATATCTCAAATAATTAAAAAGGAAAAGACAAAACATTTATATTTCATATTCAAAGGTCATGATATATTCAGTCGCCTTTCCAAAGCTGGTGATAGAGAGCTTGTGGACTTCCTCAAAGTAATGCCATAAAATCCAAACAGAAATCACAGGGAGATATATTCTCTCTAAAAACAGCAGGAGCTTGTCAAGATCATGGCCAGATTCTCAGAGACCTTAACTGATGATCATATTCATAGAGTCTCTGAATTGAGAGAGAAGAAAAAACATACTTGCTATACTCCTCCATTGTTCACATGAGAAACCAAAGTCTTCTGAGAACTGATTTTTTTTCTGTGTTACACACTAACTTTTAGAAGAATTAACAGAAGTCAGTTTTATGACCCCCAGACAGGTGACCATTCCCTTTAGCTTATGTTGGAAATTCCATGTCTGAAAAATTAAAGTAGAAGGAAGACAATGACAACCCAGTGCTAAAGAGTACCTGTTGAAAGGTGCTTCCTTCAGAGGTGCTGAGCTGTGCTAGATTTCCAAAGTAAACCTCACGTTTACACCAAAGAAAAAGAGAGGCAACTTTGAGTCTTTGTACATGGGAATGGCTTGCTATCCATAGGCAGATAATATAAAACTGGAGGAGTCTTTCCTATAATTAAATGGCTGTGTGATTGTATGTATTAAGGAGACATATAATGGCTACAGATAATAATATTTAACATTTCTTAGCTATTATAAGACCTTCAAGGGAATCAACTCATTTAATCTTTTCAACAATCCCCTGAGGTGGTATCAGTGCCTCTATTCAACAAATAAGGAAACTGAGGTGTTAGAAATTATAAATACACCCAGGATCTGATAGCTGGGAAATGGCAAAGCTGAAATTTATGACTCTGGAGGCAGGGTTCTTAATTCCTACATCATGGTGCCTGTCTAGCTTTAGATGTTTGGAAAAGATGCCATCTGTGAAAAGTATGATCTTCCACAAATGAAAGATCTTTGGGTCTAGCACAGGCAAACATCGGGGTCCAAATAAAATACCAGGGAGCTTCAAGAGGGAGCACATTGTGAAAAACTGTGGCAAGAGGGGACATGAAGGAAGAGAACAATCCTGTCTTGAGTTGGTGATAGGATCATGCCCTAGAGTGATGGATTGACAAATTCTGGAGAAACTCTATCCTCAGTAGGTTTCTGGCACAAAGCACTCAAATGCAGAGAAAGAACCAACATTAAGGTATTAAAAAAAAAACAACTTTATAATGATTAATAATTATTTACTGCTTCTTATGTGCCAGGTCATTTTCTTAACCATTTAGAGACATTATTTCCTTCACCTTCATAGCAAACCACAAAGCAGGTAGTGTTAGTGTCTCTATTATCCAGAAGAGGAAGCTGAGGCACAGAAATGTTCGAAATATGAGCCCACGTTTATAATTAGGTAACAACTGGATTGATTTGATGCTGAGACTCTCAGATTTGGGTCTTGGCTATACAATTCCTCACAATGTAAGGACCAGTTCTCACAAGAGGACCAAGGTTGATGGAGGCCACAGCTTTGAGGAGTAAGGAGGTCTGAAAAGACTGAACACACACCATTCATGGCCTGGGAACCAGCATAGATGGGAGGGATTCGTTCATCCATGTTAAGCACTTGCCATGTCCAGGCACTTGGTGCACAGCAATGAACAGGCAGAAAGGGCCCCTGCCCTCATAGAGCTTATGGCTATAAGAAAAGCAGAAGACAGAGTTGGCTTATCTGTGAAGATCAATCTAGTGTGGCAGAACCATCCCCTCAAACTTTTTATACTATTCCAGGCAGGTGGGAGCCCCTGCAGAGAGTTGGCTGACACATAAAAAATGGCCTTTCGCATTTCTGCTGACATGTCATCTGTATTTGGTGGAGCAACATCTTCATTATGAAATTAGATAAAAATCCTGATGCACAGACTAATAGATAACATCCTATGCTCTTCCTCAGAGCCAAGCAAAAGAAATAGCAAAGAGCAAGGAATGAAGACAGAGTGTGCTCCCACCCTATCTGATTACATTTTTGTATCCACCTGTCATCACCTCACAAACATCATTAGCTCAGAGAGGATAGTGTCTCATTGCATTATCAGCCAACACCACAATAAGAGTTTTTTTTATGTGCTGAGGCTGTAGTTAAATTATGGAACAACTAGATGACTTTTATATAAGAAGTTCTGTGATGGAGTAGTGCTTCTTGTGCACCCAGGGCCCCTATTTCCAGCACAAGGGTGAGCAAACTTTCTATTTAAGAAGCCTGTACATACAGGCCATTGAAGATAAGTGAGATGGAGCCGATGGCAAACTGAAGGAGGATATGCTGAAGACTCTTGGATTCATTCTTTCCTATCCAGGGAAGAAATGGGCGTAGGTTACTCCCTTGAGAAATTGAGCTCTGGCTCTCTGCCATTCCTTCATTCTCCTTTTTATTTATTATTATTATTATTTTTTGGTTTGTTTGTTTGTTTTGTTTTTGTTTTTGTTTTTGTTTTATTTCAGGAGACATCTATCTGCCATTCTGGCCTTGCTAGCCAGCATGGTTTCAACCTGACTTTGAAAGCTAGTTGCAAGCCGGGATCAGTGGAGCCAGGGCACAAGTTCACCCTATTCGCTTCACATCACCCTGGTTAAACACTTCCTTACCCTCAATTCCTGCCATCTATCTGTTTGTGTTAAAGATATTTGCCATAAAAACCACCAGCTCTCCTTAAATAAAACCAAGGCTGCACATTCCCAGCTGCCCATGGAGAAATAATTTCCATATGGGCTGTAAGGACTACTGGGACTCCTGGCCATTTCTAAATTCCTGACTGACCTTTCTGCCGAAGTGTGCAGTGGGAGGAGAATCTCTTACCTTGGGTCAGGCTGTACATTTCATTTCAACTGCTCCCAGCCTGGGTTCTAGTTTTTAGCTGGTAGAACAGCTCACTCTCCTCTCTTGGTTTGAATTATTTTGCTCATATTTAGACTCTCTATCTGAAAGAATCCTTTCTGTCTGAGTCTTAAGCATACACTTTGGTTTTACAGAGTCAACTGTGTTTATGTGATACCCCTTTCCTCACCAACTTAGTAAGAAAGAATATCTCTATGAGGTTGAAGTTTGTGTGTCCCCTTCTCTTCCCTAGGTGCAAAGCTGTGCTGAGGATTCAGATTAGATCCTGAAACTCAAAGGAGAAGTAGGGGCAAAAAGAGGTTTGGGATGTTGAGGTATCTTTCATACAAAGCTATGACCATGGCCATGTCAGAGCCACATTTGTTAATAGCTATTTCTGTACTCTTCTACAAAGGAAGAAGGGGCTCACATGGGCCCCTGGATTCATGTTTTTCTTGAGAATGCTCCTGATCCTGCTGTTTGCATCTGTCCTACCTTGGTGGCACTAACCGCTCATTTATAGAGTGCCTACTGTGTGTTAGGAACTTTCATGTGTATTGTTTCATTTAGTCCTCACAATAAACCTGTAAGTGGTTGATATTATTTCCATTTTAAAATGTGAAAACCTAAGTCTTAGAGAGCTAAGTTAGGTCACTTGCCCAAGGCAATTAACTAGTAAAATGCACATCAATATTACTCTGAAGCCCCTGAGTTATCTACCATTTTGCATCTAGGTCCTTTATTCCATCTCTGCCTACTACAAATTCGTTTCAACTTAGACCTCAGTCCATTGTATTTCTCCCCTTTGTATATGTCCATTTTATATCTCTACTTTAAGACTTTAGCTTGAGACTATGTCTTCTTCTAGGTCCTCCTTTTATCCCCTCAGTAACCTTTCATTTAGGCCCAAGGGGGCTGCCTCCTCTACAACCAGCCTGAATCTAAGCTATTAATATGTAGGAAGCCACCTTTCTTCTTCATGTGAAAGATATATCCTCAGACCCCACTGACTTGGCAAACATTAAATAGCCAAGATTTATCCTTTAGTGCTGAAACTTCTACCCTTCTCTCTGAGTTAGCCATATGGTGGCTGAGCCTTTGTGGTTCAGGGAAATTTTTCTTCCTAGGCTAGTAGGAGATCTATGATTAACACCTGACAAAATTTTAGGTTGTAGGTTATCACCATTCAGGGAATACTGGTGAAACATAGACTTTTTTCCAAGTGCCCGAGAAACCGATTTTGCTTTTGATGTGTCAAATAGTTGAGCCTAAATAATAGTAAGGCATTTACCTACATGGGTCCTCTGGTACCAGAAACTACATTCCTCTTTAGGTAACAAAACCCCAGATTTATAGACTTAACTACAAAGCATGAAGTCCTGAGATACACAGGCTCAATGAGGACCAGCTCTATGATGTCACCGGTATCCCAGATTCCTCTCACCTTGTCTCTCTGTAGTCTTTAGTGTCAGATTCTTGTCCTCATGGTTGAAAGATGGTTGTTTCATCTCCACCCTCTTTTTGATTTCCAGGTGAGAAGAAGAATAAGTTAGAAGGGAGAAGTGTTGTGAAAATCAAGAAAGCAAAACTCTCCTACAAACCTCTAGGAGCTTTCCACTTTCAGACCACTGGACAGTTCCTCAGCATTTGGCTGCTCTTCTGCTACAAGAGGAGCTGGAAAGGCAGCTTTTAGTTAGGCCCATGGGTTCCCTGAACCAACTCAGAGATAGTTGAGTAAGGAAAATGGGGAGAACACTGATTAGATAGATAAATAAAAGTCTCTGCCACTTCTAGATATCGTCAGCTGTGTAGACTTTCTCAATGGTTGAGAGAAGCCACTAGAAGGAAACTCTAATGTTCTATACTGCTTTTAAAGACAGACTCCTCTGTTGCCTCTCACAGTGTCCCCTACTTCATTTTTTCCATCCTATCAATTATACACTATTGCTCAAGCCATCTGTGTTGTTCTCCTGTAGTTTGGATAATGCCTCTGCCCTTTTTTAAAAGTTCCAGTGGACTCTTATTTCCAACAAAATAGAACCTAAATTCTCTAGAAAGTCATGTGGGTTTCTTCTTTCCAGCTTCACTTCCCACTATCACAAATAACTTCTCACTGTTTCTTAAACAAACCTTGATCTTTTAAATTCCCATTTCTTTGTTCTTTATATTCTTTGCTGAAAATAATCTGATTCCTCTTCTCAAGTTGGTAAATTTCTACCTACCCTACAAAATCCATCTCTTCTGCTAAGCATTCCCCAACTCCTTTAACTCTTATATGACTTCATCACCAAAATTTCAAACTTTTGAGATATCACTACCTTAGCTCTCATCATTCTTAGCTCTCAGCATGCTGTTTATGAATCTGTACACATATTTGTCTCTTCCATTAAGCTATGAGCCACTGGAATGCATATACAGGCTCTTTACATCATTGTAGCTCTTGTATCTAGTATGGTATTTGCTCCATTATAGTTACTTATTGTATCATTACAATAGCACTGTTCTAGGCTAAGCACTTTATATAAAGGAGGTACTACTATTGTTAACCCTATTTTACAGATGAGAAACCCAAGACAAGAAGAGAATGATTTGTCACATTTATACCTTTAGCAGGGGAAAGAGTCATGATTGGGACCTTGGCTTCTTGCTCCAGTGCCTTTGCTTTTAGTCATTGCTCAACACTGCTTCCCAGTAAAATATTTGGTTAAAAAGAAGAATGAGACCATAATAAGTACGGCCCAGACTGGTTTTGAAAGAGTATCTCACTCATGATAAAGACGTATATATTTTTTTATTCCTCTCCAGCATATGACACACTTTTGACCCATCTGCTAGCTCAGCTCTCCTGCCTTTAAGCATTGAGCCTGATACAGGTGAGGGCTGCCTCCTTTGGGTTCAGGCTCAGATTCAGTTTCTTCAGGTCACAAATTGCATTATAGAATCTTGACATGTCTCCCTTGTGATGTCAACTTGCTTTTTCCTCTCTCTCTCTCTCTCTCTCTCTCTCTCTCTCTCTCTCTCCACCCTCCTCCCCCTCCCCCGTGTTCCCACCTCTCTCCACCATCCCTTTCCAGCCATAGATGTAAAATCCACACAGCCAACTCTGATGCTGCTAACCATAGGCATTCAGGAAGGCTTGCTCCAAATCCTGCCTCCTATTTTCATATTTCCTGTGGTGTTTTATAAAAATAGCAGAACAATTGCTCATCCACAGGGGGTGAAGAGAGCAGGATTTTATATAATTAAATGTTAACGTGACAAAGTCTTCAGCCTATGGAAGAAATAGGAAAAAAGGAAAGATAGATGGGGGTGGTCCAGAAGTAAAGGAGAAGCCTGAACTTGAGCTGTATATTGGTGATGAAAAAATCCAGCTTTAATCCTTTTATTTTTGTGTCTGTGACCAAGATAGTGGATTTAATTTGTGCCCCTTTTCTGCCTTTCCTCCCATGGAGTTGCAGCAGCAAGCTGCAAGTGGTGAATGGGTCTCTCTGCCAACAGTTGTTTGGAATCACATGTTTACAGAGAAATCTTGGTATTTTAGAAGGGTTGATAATTTATTTTCATTTTTTGAATTGGTATAAGAGAAAAAAAATAGTGGTTTGTCTCTCCAAATCATTCTTAACATGATGAGGGGCAGGGATCAGAAACTTCTGTCTGTAGCAAGCATGCTCACAATAAACAGGTTTCCATGAAAGCCAAACAAAGAGATGGAAAAGAAAGGCCAGACACATTCCACTTCAGCTCCCAGAATTACGTGAATCTCAGGGCCTCATTCCTTTTAAGGGCAGGAAGCCATAGGGCAGGCCAGGGCCAGATGGCTGCACCCAGACAGCATCAGGGCCAGCCTCACACCGGTGTCCTTCCCCTATGCAGGGGTGCACAGGTACATGCTCCCCGGCCATTCGTTCCTTTGATGTGCACTAAGTGAAACATAATTACCCACTTTGTCACATTGCATGTGACTTTGATGGCCCAGAGTATGAGGTTTTTAAATTTTATTTTTTTATAATACATTAGAAAGTCCTCAAGGAGAAACAGTGTTCCGTTTGGGGTTTGTTTCAAGAGTTCTATAAAACAGAATCACCAAAGCAGCTTCCCCCAATTAGGAGCAGATAATTCTTCTCCACTGATGGTCACCTACAAATAGATTAAAAGGACAGAAAAAAAAAAACCAGTGGGGATGGGCACATAGAGGCTTCAAGGAAGAAAAAGGAGAGAGACAGGGATACAACTGAGGCAAAAACACAGTGAAAAACACTGCTTACTCATGAAAAATCATTTCCAAAACAAAGCAGGCTGCTATCTCTGCAGGTACCCCTCCCTTTCACATTCCTCAGCATCCTACTTAAGCAGATATTTGGTACCTTCTCCAGATCCCTGGTACTCATATCTCTTGCTCACACAGGCTCCTTCTCAGACACACAGCGCTCCTCCCTGCTCCAGCAGCACTTACCTCTCTTTACAAGGACCCCCCTCCCTGACCCAGTGCCCCTTTCTAGAGGAAGGCTTCTGGCTCCTCTGAAATCATGGTTATGTGTGAATATGTGCACACATACAATACACATACATACCACACTCTTGACCCTCAGAAACTTCACTTCTTTGTGGAGACACACACTATACCCGCTGGTAACAGAGCTTCCCAAACACATTTGAGCCTTTAAATGTTGCTAGGGATCAGGCTGTGAGTTTCCTTAAATGTGAAGCCTGCTCATTACTGCAATTAATTGGCATCGCTGTGCTAATCGTAAGGTGGTCCGCCTGTAATAACAGCAGCAGCAACCTGCTGAGTGTAGGGGGAGCGGTGGTAGGAGCTGAGCTCTGTGCAGTGTTTACAGTGGAGGATACAAAAAATCCATATGCGTTTTTATTTTTTATAAAGCAAGGTTTCATTATTGGATTTATATTAGCAATTTTCAATCATATTTTATTAGTGCTAGATTGATTTTCTGTTCATTCTTTAATGTATTAAACCATAATAAACTCAAGAACTTTTATCCCTGGTCAATTGATTAAAAACAACATCACCACCCAATTTCTTATTAAGAAGCTTGAATGAGCCCTTCATGAAAATTTCATTGGATGGGAACAGACATGAGCTCAATGACATGGTTATTTTCAAAATAAAGATGACTTAAGGATTCTATATCAGTTGTATTTGTTTCTATCTAGACTATCTCTGGCCATGGACTGGCCTGTGTCAGGGATTTTTCAGATTACTCATTTATTCAATCTGTCATCTGGCCTTATTCTAGGCAAGTACTTCACTGAGCCAAGGGTGCAAATGAAATTCAGCTCTACTCTGGACTAGCTGCAGGAACTTGTCTCAACCATGTCAACTCTCTAGACCTTTGTTTCCTCATCTATAAGATTAAGAGATTGAACTAGATATTCATATGGGTCTTTTCTACCCTAAAGTAAATCAACCTCATGAAAAGACAAAGATCTTCCTAACAATAAGTTTGTCTTCGTGTAGGGAAGATGCCATATGTTAACCAACTGGCCCCATAAAATTGTATCTCTGCTGGTTTAACACAGGCAGCATGCTTTACATGTTACAGGAAACATATAATATTGTAGAAATTAGAAGAAAAAGATAATTTTGAACTGGGATAACCAGAAGGGCTCTGTGGAAGAGGGAATCATTCAAGATGTATCTTAAACAGTGAATATTTCATCAACAGAAATGGGAGGGATTATGGTGGTATCATCTCAATCCTGGAAAGAGAGAAAGGTATGGTGTCTAAATTTTAAAGAAAGAGGCCATTTCAAGAAGGAGAAGAGTATTTTAGAGTGCTGCATGCTCCTAAGAGATTAAGGAGGTTAACTGTTACTTCCTGAACAGACACTGCTGCAGATAACAGGCCCCTGGTCTTCCTAATGGGTCCTGCCTGGTCTGCCAATGGACACCTGAAAGACCATCCCAAGGTGCTCTCCACTATGATGACCATATCTGTGCTCCCAAGCCTGTAGTGTCCATAAATCCTGCTTATTATTCTGTGGACAACAAATGCTGCTTTTCCAGAAACTCAGAAGCGATACACTGGAGTGAATAGCAGGTCGATTACACAGCTCAGACATTTTGGACTGTCTTCCTCTTCTTTCTCTGTGTCTTATTTCTTCATGGGCATGGGGCCTACTTCTTGACCATAGTTTTGGTTCTCATTCTATTCATTTCTGAATTGTCATATTTTTTTTGTCCCTCATAAATTATTCCCTTTAAATTATTTGAGTACTCCTTATCCTCACTATGAGCCTTGGCCAAGATTCCATTCCACAAGGAGGGAGGATTGATTCTTGTGCTTATTGACCTGCAGCCAAGTAAAAGGAATCTTGAATTTAGAGTCAGAGAATTGAATCTGAGACCTAGATTTGCCCATACTACCATGAGAACTTTGTCAGCTTCTTTTATAAGTATAAACCTTGGTTTACTCATCTGTCAAATGGGGAGAATGCTTCTTTTGGACAAGGTGATTGATAGAGAATTAAATAACATGGCAAAAGATCATTTATTTTGCAGATCCAGCATTTTGACATCTATTATAGTTATTATAACCATGTAGAGAGGATCTTTATCGTTCTAAGAAGTTTAACAATCTTACTATTAAAAAAAAGTAATGGATGTGATTTAGATTTTTGTGTGCATATGCATAGCTTCTATCAATCAGGGTGTACTTTTCTTTACTGTTAGGAAATCCTGGCTGACTTCTAACTTAAGTCAGGGAGGGATATCATAGTTTTCCACTGACTCTCTTCTATGCACTTTCTATTGGATATGAACTTCTTCCAGTTTTTCTACTGAACATTTGGCTGCATCATTGTCCTGAAGGATTACTTCCTCCTGCCCGCTGGGTGATTGTACTTAGGTGGTGGAGGAAATTTAAGGGCCCAGTGGCATCCCAACTCAGTTTGTCCTCCTCTTAAGGAACAGACCATGTTGTGGACAGGACTGGCAGAGTACTTGCTCCTTGCCCTACAGTCAGTGGCACTCAGGCCAGCATATGCTCCCTAGGAGCAAGAGTGTCTTTCTCTTGAAAGGAGTCCACAGAGGGCTGGAGCTTCTCACTGCAGGAGTCCTACAGTGGTGCTCCAGTCTGCCTGAGTCCACTGGGTCAGCATTTCCACTTCCAGACAGGATGCTTTCTCTTGCCCCTGCTGTTCTTTCCCTGAGAACAGTCAGCGCACATCCTCTCTCCCCACTAAGGAAGAGCTCCAGTGTCATTTGTGGAGCTTAAAAGTCACTTTGAATCTTTGAGCTCTATTCCACCTTCTCTGAAAGGATATAGGGAGGTAGAAAAATATCAAGATCATCAGAGAAGAACAGCATATTTTTCCAAAATTGAGGATATGAACAATGTGGTCTTGGTTATTTGTAGGAATTCTTAATAGGGTTAGGGATTTTAAAATATGCACTTGTGTTCTTTGGGGGTCTCAATTGTTTAAGAGAAGGCCTCATAAAACTGTATCACTGCTGTTCTAAAATATATTTAAAAGTGCAAATGTTGGAAGAGGAGAGGAGGAGGCAGAAGCCCACTCATGCAAATATAGGGACAAAAATGACTCAGTTTCCTTCTCTATAAAAAAGATAATGATGTTGAGTTGCTTTGCTGGCAGGTTAGCTAATGAGTGGGTGTTGTGTTAATTAATGTTGTAAAGAATTGCAAAAGCTTAAAAACTTTAGAAGTACCCTGATGTAGTATGATTCTTGGTGTATTAGCCAGCGTGTGTATGCCATTATTTATAAGAGTAAGGGAATAAGAGAAAGCTGGCAGCAGAAAGCAGAAGAAACACATTCAAAAAACAAGGCCGGTTTAAGGCTAAGTAAAGGAATCTAAAGCAGATAACCACCCTGATAATGTTAATACATTTTCCTGATGAAATGCACATATAATACTCCAATACTTTTGGCTGCATAACCACACATTTACTAACAGAGGCTTAGAAAGTTAAGACCTCAATGAAACCTTCAGTAGAGTATCCAATAGCTCAGTAGTAGCTGAGGGTCCAGGATTTCACTGTCTCCATTATGCTTGAAATGTTGGGTCTTCATTCCATGAATGGGAGGTGGCTGCATCTATCTAGTCTTCACTCTATCATCTGAATATAATCAGAGACAAAAACAAAGAGAGCCTGGAGGAGTATACCTGCTTATTTTTGATTAGAGAAGAATATCTAACCTGTCTACTGTGTAATGTGGTCATCCATACCTGCAAAAGAGAGGAATGTGAATATTTGTCATTTTTAGCCTATGTTGTAGGAGGCAGGCTTTGCCAGTAGACAAGAAAGGAGGGGAAGGAAAAAAAAAAGATTTTATATAGATATCAGCACCTGGTGCCTTTGTAAAGAATAGACTTGTAGATAAAGATCTAGGATTTCTTGGGAAATATTCACTTTGCAAACACCCAAGACAATTGTGCAGCTTCTCTCTAACTGCCAGAGATATGTTTGCCTAATTAGTCTCTTTGCAGTCCTCACCTCTCTGTTCAGTCTGTAGAGCTTTGGCTTCACCATGCTTCATTCCACTTAGGGATCATCCACAACACAGACCCTCCTGGATATAGTATGACTCCTGCAATATAAACTGGATTCCTCCATTGTAGCCATTCCACACAGCAGAAAGTATGTAAATGAGGGCTTGGGGACTCCCAGCAGCTTTGCATTCCTGTGAAGTTTACAAACTACAAAACTAGATATGGAAAGCTATGGGCATGGTAGCCCTCAAACCATTACTGAACTTCCACTTGGCCCTGAAAGAAATGGGGACAATCTATTGAAAAGCTAGGCAGAAGGCCTAATGAGAAATTAGTCAGATGTTCGTTGACACTGTCTAACCCACAGGTTTCCATCTGTTTACACCCTTCCTTTCCAAATGAAGTACCAGTTATATTTGTTTAGTAACCAAGTGGCCATCCTTCCTTTCAATTTCTCAAACTGCAAATCATCAGCAGCAAAAGTTTCCTCCCTATCAGACCAGAGCAGCACATGAAAGCCATTCGTTCTCTTCCTTCTTTCCAGATGCATTTTTCATCATTAAAGGAAAAATGTCATTTTGGTGACAGATATTAGCATGATTGGTGTTAGGAATGAATCTTCTTTTCTCTGTCAGCCTTGCTTCACACGATCCTAAGACAATGTTCTGTTAAAAGGCCACTTCCATTTCCAACTCAAGCGATGTGCGAGAAGGGCAGGCTTCAGCTATGATGGATGAGTTTAGTCAAGGCTGGAGCTGTGCCAGGGAGCGCAGCTGAAACCTGACCCTTCCACTGTCAGGCAAGCTTCATATCTTATTTCTGGCTGAATTTTGTTAGGAATATAGTCTTAAAATGAGAAAACCTGCAGCGTTATTTGGTGACAAGATTTTAAAAGGTAGATTTGCCATCATGAGTGGCATATAGAGTGATATAAATCCAAATTAATATTAAAAAGAAGACTTAGAAATCTGCTTTAATTTTAGCAAAAGTTTATGCTAACCTTTCTAAATGTTTTTCTAGCTATTGCTCTGATCCTTGAATGAGCTGGAGGTAATAACATGTCTCCCCACTATGGCATGGCTCATTTGATGCTCTACATAAAATACCTTTCAAAACTCATTTACATCTCACTTTCCTTATGTGTGACAAAATATAATGGTACCTAGGATACCTCTCTGACTTTTTCAGAGGTCAATTCAATTCAACTCTGGACCACATACTTGGTTCAGCCTTGGGAAGGTACAAAAAATGAACAAGAAATGGTACCTGTCTTCAGAGAGCTTATAGCCTACTAGGTGAGATCAGACAAATAAACATTCAACAATGATGCAACAATATATGTACATTTAAATATATATATATATTTATATATATAAATAATAAGTGTGGGTATGTGTGTGTATGTATGTATGTATGTATGTATCTGTATCTATCTATATCTATATTTATATTTATATCTATGTATCTATCTATATCTATAATCTATCTCTATCTTATCTCTATCATCTATATCTATATCTATATCTAATCTATATCTATATCTAATCTATATCTATATCTAATCTATATCTATATCTATCTATATCTATATCTATATCTATATCTATATCTATATCTATATCATCTATCTATCTATAATCTATATCTATACCTATATATCTATCTACCTATCTAATCTACATCTATCTATCTATCATCTATCATCTATCTATCTATCTATCTATCTATCTATC
Organism: Cynopterus sphinx; assembly: GCA_030015415.1. Taxonomy (NCBI): domain Eukaryota; kingdom Metazoa; phylum Chordata; class Mammalia; order Chiroptera; family Pteropodidae; genus Cynopterus; species Cynopterus sphinx. Next base: position 31,844,376 of record CM057390.1, on the reverse strand, counting down.
TATCATCTATCTATCTTTATCCTAAAACAGATTCGTTTTTAAACAGTAAGGGAATAGAGGATAGAGAGACACAGGACATCGATTAAAGTAAAATTTTACGAAGAAAATAGAATTGTAACTGTTCCTTGAAGTCCAAATGGGACTTAGAAATGAGTGAATGAAAAGGAAGGGAAATCTGGCAGAGCAAAAGTCTGAATAAATACGTAGTTTGGAATATGCAGAGGGGCTGAAGAGTCACAGGATGGTGAATGAGGGTGGGGGTAGGGTCACAACAAAGACTAAGGCTAGAAATTTAGCTTGGGATATTTTTAAAAGCTTTGATTGCCAGACTTGGGAATTTAAACTATATGTCATAGACAGGGTAGTCACTGAAATTTTATGGACAGGTAAAGAATATTACCTAGCTACATTTTAGGAAGATGAAGCTCATTTCTGTGTATGGAATTATGTATATAAGAAGTTATTTACTGACCTGTCTCATTAAATAATATTTTGTGATACCCTTATTACTTTGTAAAATTAAGTTTATAAATAAAATAAGCTACCTATATACCTACTTAAAAAAAAAAAGACCTGTGTAATGTCCTAACTAGATCTATAAGAGAAGTAAATGAAAAATGATTGACAATCAAATAAATGTAAAATAAATCTTTAGGCACCACTGCACCACAGGATGTAATGAAGTGTAAATGCATCTGTTCATATATAGAATATCCATGAATGTGATGACTATAGGGGTGTAGAATTGGGACTCAAATACTATGAGAAGCATTACCATTTGTCATGTGATTTTCTAAACTAGTGAAGACCTGAACAAATCAAAGCACAACCTTCCGTTATTTTACAGATTATTTTATTCCCAGAGGGTTAGTGAACAATAAAACCTTGCAAAAATAGTATGTTTATATACCAAATGCAATACATGTCAAGCTCAGATTTAAATACCTGGCAGTCATTCAACATCTGTGACTAAATATTCTGTGTATTGCTGTGTGTCTTGCCTCCTTGGTTCCCATGCATGCACTAAGTGAAAAGAATGTCTCTGAAATTATGGTGATAACCAATCTCCCACCAACATTTTACTACCCCAACGAGTTTACCCTGCCTGTGTAAAGAAGCACTGGTTTTGGAAGAGGCAGAGTTTGGGGTAGATGAGTTAAGATTGACTTAAAACAATAGGGAAAGAAACAAGAGCTGCCTTACTGGTATCAGTGGAGTTGGAAAGAAGAGGACATTCAGGAGACGTTCCTATACAAGTGAGATAAGAATGCAAATGTCCATGGTAAAGTTTAAAGTACTATGCAAATATTATTGCTGTTAGAGTTAAATGCCATTATGTTCACTTCACAGAAAGGGAATCTGAAGTACTAAAAAGGTGCAGCGACTTTTCCAAAGACATAGAACAGGTCAGAAATTGCATTAGACACCAAATGCCTCACACCTACATTTCTACTATAATTGCTAATGCAAAGGAGCTTCTACTCAGCATGGATAATTATAAGCAGAGAACTAGAGCAGAGCAAATACAAAGATGAAAATGACTTTTGGAAATAGTCAAATTCCAAGTGCACTATTTAGCACCTCCTTATTCTATGAAATGCTCAGAAAACTTTATTTTTTTCAAACAAAGATAAAGATTTTACAAAACATTCCCTTCCATATTTGCTTATGACTCTAAATATTCATCAGTAACATTTAAGACAAAGGAAAGAGATAATTACAAGGAGAATTTTTTCAAGGTATTAAAGGTTAACAGGATTCTTGGCATTTGTGTCCTGTCAATTTCCATGTAATTATGCTCAATTCCCAGAATTCAGTCAGTTATGCCTGTTAATGCTTAAAGATGATATCCTTGGAAAATAATTTATAAGATCGTTTCTCAAAATTTTCAGGTTCAAACTAAGCACCCTGGCTAATAGTTTGATTATTATTAATGTTATTCTTGAATGGAGACTGCTAGGAGGTCATAAATTGGATGTTAGGATTAGAGTGGATTTTTTTCTGAGTGTGGTGAGCTAGCTTTCCCAAGGGCGAAATGAGTATGCTGAAAATATTTATATAATCTGATTTAGAATGTCTCCTATTTTAGTTTGATAAATAACAACAACATCAGAAGAGCAACCTAGTTCCCTAGAAGAAAAAAAGGGGTCTGGTAAAGATGTCTATGTAGAAGACAGTACAACTAACTTGCCTCATAGAAAAATATTTAAAATGTTACATTCTAGATGTTTATTCCTTCAATCATTTTTCTTCCATTAATTTATTATTAAATATATTTACCTTGTTCTGCTCTGAGATAGAATGATTATGAATAAGACACCGCCCCTTCCCTTTTCTGTTCTCTTTTAATCTTGTACTTTCCCCTTGTAATATGTATTCCACTAGTGATTCTTCAATTACCAGTACAATTATATCTAATGTTTGTCTCTGTAGCAGACTGTAGCTCTGGGGCCTGGGTTGAGAGTATGACAGTTCCTGTTGTATCACATCACCTACCGTAGTACATACTTTTTGAATAAATGTGAGAAGAGTTTTCCCATCCCAGCTGGGCAATCAGAAACAATCTTTCCAAGTAATTTATTTGAACCTTGATTTTGGAGAAAATTTTCTAGAGCCCTTCTGGTTTTGGGCTTGATATCTCTTGGTTCATGTGCATGGTATTCAGCTGTGTCTTCAGGAAACAAAAGTGACTAACACAGCTTCCCAAATGAAATTATAGTTAGACATCTTCTGGAAAAGCAAATCATATGGAACATAAGTTGAGAACATAGGCCTGTGCATTATCTATTGTTTTGGACTACAGCTATCATAGTTCTTTTCCACTAGAGGGAAAAATGAAGAATTATATAAAACCAATTGTTTTCCATTATGTCCTGAAAAGTAGGCTGGCACAAGGAATCAATGAGAAAGAAAAGACATGAAACCGAGAGTTTAGAGACACATGTTATAATCCAGCTCTTCTGTTATTAAAAGTTGAACCTTTGGTTAGCATGCTCCAAAATGGCATAGATGATAGTGGCTCTGTTCATCCTTCTGGCGACCAAATCAGATGGAAACAAGGAGCAGCAGCAAAGAAAAATCGCCTATGATTTAGATAAATAAGCCATACAACTACGGAGAAATCCAGCAAATCACCCTGTAATGGCAGAAGATAGGACAGGGCAAAGACACAGGGCTGCCTGGTCCGAGTGGCTGAGTGAGACAAAGGCTGCAGTGGCTGGCAGAGGCGGCGGCGGCGGAGGCAGCAGCAACAGCAGCAGCAGCAGCAGCAGCAGCAGGAGAAGTTTCTTAAAGGGGCCACGTCCACAAGCAGATTTTCATGATGACAAATCTTCTCTGCTCTGAGCACCAGTGCCAAGTTGGCTGCGCACAGGGGTCACGAAGGATTTACTGGGAGATATCGTCAGAGAGAGGGTCAAGCTGAGACTTGCTCAGTACAGAAGTGCCGGCGGTATCCATTGTTCCCTGTTGAGCCCTCCTGACTCTCAGTGTGTGGACTCAGAGTTGACATAGTTGTGACTTCATCAAACCAGATAACAGAGGTCACACCACTCAGAGGATTCCCCGAATCCCTGCCTCCTTCAACCCAGGCCCCACCCGAGTCACATCTAATATATACTCAGCGAGTCAGATGTGCCTTGCTGAGCAGCACCTAGACTCACACTGGAGGCAGCTGGCCTCGGTTTCTGGTGTGGCCTTTTGAGGCAACTATAAGCACAGCATCTGTGGATTGCTTGCTGAGTCTTGATAAGTGGCCCTGGAGGGTTAGAGGCTTGGGCTAAATTTGGCCTGCAACTGAACCCCTCTCAGGACTGTGCCACTGGACACCAACTTCACAAATCTACACTAATAAGACTGTGATACTTAAGAACTTTGCTTAGTATATAGAAACAGACATGGAAAGACAGCCAAAATGAGGACAAAGAAGAAGAAACCATATGACAGAACAGAACAGAGATCCAGGTATAATGGAGTCAAGTAATTTAACAGACGCAGAGTTCAAAACACTGGTTATAAAGATGTTCGATGAACTTTTGAGAAATGTAGAGAACTCAAACAAAGAGATAAACAACATAAAAATGGAAACGAAAACTATAAAAGGAAACCAGTCTGAAATGCAGAACTCATTATCTGAGATGAGAAATATATTAAATGAAATAAACAAAGAAATAAACAAAGTGAACAAAGAAGAGGATCACATGCCCTATCTAAAGGACAAGAATCAGGGTGCTCAAACAGAATGGCAAGAAAAAAAAGGTGAAGACTATAAAGATTTAAGGAGGATATGGGACACTATTAAGGCTCCAAAAATACATATGATCAGTGTAAGTGAAGAAAATCAAGATATTGAACAGCTCTTTGATGAAATAATGATGGTAAACTTCCCCAACCTGTTGAAGAAAATGAACATAAAACCCTGAGAAGCTCAGAGGATTCCAAAAATCAGGAATCCAAAGAGAACCACACCAAGACATATCATAATTAAAATGGCAAAGGTTAAATACAAAGGAAAAAAATTTTAAAGTAGCAAGAGAAAAACAAATAATTACATATAAGCAAACACCCGTACAACTGGAAGCTCAAGAGAGACTAGGCAGGACAGGAAGGCTTGGCACAAAATATTCGAAAGAATAAAGACCCAAGATCTACAACCAAGAATAATTTATCTAGCAAACCTATCAGTTAGAGCAGGACAGATAAAGAGCTTCCCAGATAAAAATAAACTAAAGGAATGTATCACCAACAAGTCATAATTACAGGAAATGTTGGAGGGACTTCTTTAAGAAGAAAAAACATGTATCAAAAACAGGAATAAAAATGGTAACAACTACATTCCTATTAATAAGTACCTTAAAGGGAGAATAATTAGGTGCTTCAACCAAGGTATAGAATAGTTAAAAGGACAAGAAAACAAGACCTCTACATATGAAAAGGAAGAGAATGGAAAAAGATATTGCTATGATAAACCTAGAAGGTATTTAAGTCAGACAGAGAAAGATAAACACTATATTATTTCACTTATATGCAGAATTTAAGGAATAAAAAGAACAAACTAATCAAAAACAGTCTCATAATTATAGTGGACAATTTGGTGATGGACATAGGGGAGAGGGTAGGGGGCCTGGAAGAATTGAGTGAAGGGTTAAAAAAGTACAAATTAGTAGCTGATGGGTGGTCATGGGGATGAGAAGATGGCATAATGATTGCAATTAGCATTAATGGATTGGTTAGGTTGAGGGTCAGGGGATGGAGGGCGCAATTGGGAGGATCATTTTACTGACTATATAGATGTCTAACCAGTGTACTGTATACTTGAAACTAGCTAGAATTAAAAAAAAAAAGTTGAATCTTTAGGAGGAGGGAGTCAAGGGAGGTGGGAAAAGTACCCGAAGTGTATCAGTGGATAATGTTCAAGGAAGTAGTAAGCACAGGATGGAGCAAGATTCCCAAGCCATTATTAAGAGTAGAAGTCAGGAGTCAGACATGTAGGAAATATCTAAGGAAGTGAGGTAAGAGCAGAAAAGTAAGAACAGAAGTCAGTACAACCAATTCTGCCTAAAGAGGGCTTTCTTCCTGCTCAGAATTCATTTCTCAAAACATGTTTTTCTCTTTTCATCTCTTTCTTTCTCTCTCTCTCTCTCTCTCTCTCTCTCTCTCTCTCTCTCTCTCACACACACACACACACACACACACACACATACTTGCAGCATTTTGAACATGCTCTTACCAAGTGTATACAAATATTCTAGAATGAGTGGCTGTAAGGTATGTGGGGAAAAGATAAGCATAATTTCTTATCCTTAGTAATATAGGAAATAGAATTACTGGGTAGATGGAAACATGACATTAGAAAAGTCACACCAGGTCATACCAGTTCAGATGTCCTACTTTCCTATTTTGGACAGTGGCAATTTTGCATGGGAATCCTACTTCAAAGGTTAGAGCTATACATCAGTCACCTTTAACTTAATGAACTAGTATAGGTCCGTCACCCACTAATTTATCCAAACCTTTCCTTATCCTATTTAGATATTATTTTTGCCTCTATAACCTTTTATACAGACATGTTTTTTTTTAATCTTTAAATGGCCATCTTTCAATTTATTGGGGTTCTTTATAGCTAGAGTTTGGTCATTAAGTGTGTGTATACTCTATCCTTACACTTCATAAATACTAAATGTCTTCATCTTCTTAATGCTCATTCACTTGGAAGTCCCTGCAAGAAATCATAATTTTTTGAATTTCCCCCAGTTGTACTATTTGCTTAAATTCAACAAATATTTGTCAAAAAACCTGTTATGGTTCAGGTATTGTGTTAGGCTTCAGAGATATAAGAGAGAAAAAGACAAAATTTAAACTATTACAAGTATTATAAATGTTATAAGTGCTGATGCAGTGGGTATTTGCCCTTAATGGGTAAATGGAATAGTTAAGGTAATGTCTTTATGAGGAAGTTAGAACTGAAAGGATGACTAGAACTTAGCCAGAAAAATGTGAGGACAGTATTTCAGGCAGGAATGCAGCATATGCAAAATCTCTGAGTTAAGAAAGAGGAAACTTTGAGAGATTAAAATAATAATAAAAAGTAAAGACTGACATGACTTCATAAGGGAACCACCAGAAGGAAAAAGTAAAAATAGGAAGAGGCCACACCATGAGGACTCAAAAACCATGCAAAAGATTTAGGATTGTATGCAATATGCTGTGTGGAGCCATTAAAGATTGAAGAGTGACATGGTCAGATTTTCAGAAAATTTCTATTTTAATGTGGAGCTTGACATAGATCTGGCAAGAGAAGATGGAAGAAATTCATGTAAGAAGGAATCTCAGTACTCCAAAGAAGAAAACAGAGAGAGAGAGAGAGAGAGAGAGAGAGAGAGAGAGAGAGAGAAATGATGGTTTAGGCCAGGGTAAGGCAGTTGAGGTAGAGAAAAGTGGCTAGACATGAAAGATATTTTGGATGAAGAACCCACAAGAGGAAAAAGGATTGAATGAATTACATAGGAATGGAGAATGGTCGGGGAGGAGAGATTAAAAGTGACTCCTGATTTCTGCCTTCAAAAATTGGGCACATGAAGTTCCTATATTATTTGTGAGCTACAATGATACTATTATAAGTAATATTTGAATACAGTAGCAGTATGATGTATATTATAATGCAATATATAACTAAATATAATGAAATGTAATATAGAATACAGTAATTTTTTTGTAGAGGCAACATTTCTTTATTTCAATTTTTCCTATATTGTAATAGCTTTCATAAAATGCTGGACGCAACATTTCTTTTTTTCGGCAAAAACCCCCAATAACTGCAGATAATAATGTATGGTATCATACTCCAGAATATAGCTTGGAGCTACTGGCCATGACTCTATTCCATGTTGTTCTCCTGTACTGTAAAAGAATAATAGCTGGCTACCATTTGTGGGATCTGTACCACATGCCAGGAACTTCACTGGGTACTTAAATGAACTATCTCATTTAACCTTCATAGCAAATACATGAGGTAGGTGATATTGTTATTTATTAGAGGAGAAAATTGGGAAATAAGAAAATTACCCAAGGTCAAGCTGGATATTTGCTGAGCTTGGACTTAAAGTCAAAGTCATTAACTCCAATATCCGTGCTCAGTCCACTCCTCAACACTATTTCTTATTCCATTGCCCAGAGTCCAGCATCTAAGAAGCACACTTTAGACGATTTTTCCTAAAATATGTTACATGACATTTGCCCACTTCTTTACATTCTCACATAACTTTGCAGATTATTTGCAAATTACTTAAGGGGACTTAATATCTTCTGCTATCTTGGGAGAGTTCTCTATGAATTCCCTTTGACAGATCATTGATAAAATATATTTATATATTACATTTGGTTTGTCCCAGCAACTCCCCCTTGTGAAATCAGGTATTAACACTTCTCCATATAGAAACATGTCAATCTAGCCTTGATTTGTGTCTTAGCTTTTAGCTAATTTTCTACCTTTGAAGAAAAATAGTATCCTCATTTCCTACTTTTCTTTTTTTTTTATTAAAACATCTTGAATCCTGACACCTTGTCAAAACTGTTGTGAAAGCCTAGACAAATTATTTTCATGTGTTGTCACTTATTCACATGCATACTCACAACATTCTCCCCATTCTCTCTCTCCCAGGTTTAAAGCTGAGTACCATTTAAATCCATGATCCCAAGCCACTTACAGCTTGCTGACTTTCTTACTACTTTCAGAACCACTTGTAGAATTTTGGTAAACTAGATGAAGAAAGTGTACAAAAAATTTAGGAAAATCATTCCTTTTTAAAACGTAAAGCTCAGGTTAGAAGGGATGTGATATTCTAGCTGCAGCCTCCTTCGATTTATTGTGAAAATCCTCAAACTCCTAATGGTAATGGGTAGAGTTGGACAGATAAAGTAAAAGTCAGGATGCTGCACAAGTGTATAGAAAAGGGTTCAATTATTTTTTTTAATTTCTAAAATTGAATAAAATAAAGAATATAGGGATTTAGATACAAAGGGTTTTTTTTAAGGACACTGTAAGGGTCATCTAGTGTCTTTAGTCTAACTTGACAATGATTGAAGTAAAGGAGAAAAAAGGAAGGGGTATGGTTTATGTGTTAGCATAGTGAGAAATACAAAAAAGCATTGGCTCCTACAGGCAGTACAAAGGTAAGCCTTCCATGAGCAAACAGCTGAGAATATGCTTAGTCCTCTTAAAAATGTGTGGCATGTCTTCCCATCTGCTCACCTTCTCCTCATTCACGTTGTCATATTTCCCCTACCCATTTTCATCTCCAATTCCCTCCCTCTCTACATTACCACCTCCTCCCCAAGCCCTGCAAGGCAGATAGTGATCAGTTATAAATCTAACTCAGGGTCCTACACCTTTAGAAACCTTAGGGTAAATTATTTTAGTTTCAACCAATTCCCACTTTTTGAGAAAATTAACTCAGCTTGAATACTAACCCATCTGATTAGGTGTTTATCTTTAATCCACATTTCACTAGCTAACTGATTGGATGCAACTAGTCTGTGTGTGTGTGTGTGTGTGTGTGTGTGTGTGTGGTGTGTGTGTGTGTGGTGTGTGTGATAGAAATGTTGTAAATGTTGTAAAAATGTAAATGTTGTAAATGATCATAGCAAAATAACATCCCAGAAGTTCAGCTGGGACTACACTTAGAATAAAAAATATTGATTGATTTCAGAGATAGCAAAGATCAGTTCTACCCAATTATACTCTCACTGCCCCTTCTAAAGCAGTGTGACTCAGGGATTATTTCACAATTTTAAGTCTTTTATATGTAACTGCTATTATAAAATGTTTTTTTTTTTGTGATACATAAAATAATATATACACATATGTTTGTGTGTATACAAAATTTTCTATGTGTCCAAAATGGCTTATCCTTAGAAGGTCAGCAGAATGAGTCTAAAACATGAAGGCTAAATGAAAAAAATCACTAGGAGAGAGAGAGAGAGAGAGAGAGAGAGAGAGAGAGAGAGATTCAAAATAATTTATAAAAAAGTGTAAGAGAGATAGATGATAGATATAGGGAATTCACAATAAGGACTTGCTGGAGAGAGGAGAAAATGGGCCCCCAGAAAGTCAAAAGACACCAGTTATAAAACTTACTAGTCTAGTTGACCTCTAAGGCCCTTCCAACCATAATATACTAATAGTCTAATTTTTTAAAAAAAATGGCTTTAATATTCTCTTTATGGCTGAATGCCTAGCATAGACTATGATCTAGATGACCATGTTCAAACTAGGCTTTAGGAAAAGATTCTCAAATGAGCAATTAATTTAGATTTAATAAGACAGTTACTGTAAGTTTAAATAAATGCCAGTTAAATATTAAGAGCATATTTACTGAAGATTAACATTGCTGGTTGCGTTGTAGGATTTTCTTTTTCTTAAAGAAATCCTTTATCAGACAACTTTTACTCTTCTTGGCTCTTCCAACAGCTTGCCTTAGATCCAGTGCAGCTCATTAATTACTTTGTACAGTGGTTTTCTGACTTTTGAAGTGGATACCTTGGTAAATGGGAAGAGTGGAAGGACATGATGAGGAGGGCTATTTCTTTGTTGGAGGAATTGATAAATGAATTTGCAGAATATACCACTTCTGAGAAGTGTTGAGAAGTATTTAAAAACTATAAACTATTAGAGTTGGACAGCTCCTTGGAAGTCATTTAATCCAAACTTCTCATTTTGAAGGAAAGCAGAAGTGACGTGAGCAGCTTTATATAGCCAGTAACTGGCAGACTTGAGGTTTAAATGGAACAAGCCTCCTTCCCCAGCTCCTCTGTTAAGCTGTCATCTTACTCTAGAATCATTCTTTCATCTTTCAAAAATGCATTTGCCCATTTGGATGCATTAACATTAGATCTTCTCAAGAACCCACTTATGAAGATGGTTCTTTTGACAAATGAAGAAGCTAAGAATTCAAGAAAACAGGTGACTTATCTAATGTGATGTAATGAAGGCCTGAGTTGAGACTAGAACCCAGATCTGGTTTACGAAATGTTATTTACAAAACGCTACCTCCAGTAGAAAGTACAATTGAGCATATATGTTATTAAGCAAGTTCTTATCTCATAATCATTTACCTCTTCTGTTGCTGCTCTTGGCTGGGGAACAAAGAGTAAAACCTCTAAAGAAAGTGAAGAGAAGGATTAAATAAAACATGTAATGGATAATTGTTTAGGGAGAAGAGTATGCAGTGTCAGAAGCAGGACAAGGTCCTCTGACAGTAAATTTCGTGTTTTAAGATCCATGTTGGGTGCTGGTGAGCTTGCCATTCAATGAACTCTTTCTAAATGAGAAGCTACCACCTAAATGCTTTGGCTGCATCCTGAAAATATTAGAATTGTGTCTGTCTATGCATGTAGACAAACGTCTGCATTTAACATTTCTACCTTGCACATAGGGTACCAAGCCAATCCTGAAGCACTGCCCTGAGATGTTCAAAGAGTAGAAATGAGGAGAGATGAGTCAGACATAGGGTATTATTATGAAATGACTAGTCTAAGATCTAGATCGAGAAGGCTTTGGATTCAGCCATGAGGCACCCAGAAGCCAAAAAAAAAAAAAAAAGCTAAGTACTTCACAGGGAGATCAGAGGGTATTGCCCACCTATGATGGTTTGGAAATGTCGTCTTTTTTTTCCCCCCAGATTATTTCACTACCTTTCAGGTATGTGTGGGAAGATGACAGATAAAAGTTCCCAGGCTGTCAAAAAAAGAGAAAGTCCTATCTTCTTTCTCAAGGCCTGGATGTTTCTCACAAGCTTATATCCTCCGTGCTTTTAAAGAACACTTGTGTTGTGACACTGGGGTGGGAGTCGGAGGGCCACCCTCTTCCTGTCCTGGTTTGAAAGCTCAGCCACTTCCCCTTTTTGACCACTTCTCAGCATGGTATTTCTGTTCTGTCTCTGGGATGAAAACCCTTAGGATGTGTACATAAATGGTGCTCATGGTTTGTGCTCAGCAGACTCCTGGTTTCTGAACAAACATCATGTCTACAGTTTCTATGAGAAGCACATCCATTGGCTGTCACTTCACGTCCCAGTGTAGAAACACAGGAGCTACCAGGTGTTTAGCCCCTGACAAGTAGCAGGCTCTGCACTAAACTTTTTACATCTCTTGTTTCATATTATCCTTACACCAACCTTATGCAGTAGAAAACATTATCAAGGCAATTTTACAAACAAGTTTAACTTATTTCTCCAAGGTCATCCAGTTAGTAATGGAGAAGATGAGTGTTTGACTTCTGGTCTGTTCGATTCCAAATCCTATGGTCATTCTTAATCAGTAAATATGTACTGAATGAATTGATGAATGCATGAACAGAAAGGTGAAGCAGTTATAGGGTTTCAATCAGACACAGTCCTTGAGATGTACTCACCTTTCCTTTATGTGAGCACCACCTGAGAATATAAAAGGCAGTTTCTGCCCATGCTCTTTCTGAGTTTGGGTTATGAAGATTCTGTCCTGTCTGCTTGCAACTAGATTACTGCCTACATTGCCTGTCCCTTCATCTGCTTCCTACTGTTAAGTCCCCATTTAAAGTTATTTTCTCGGGGAAATGTTCCCCAATTTTCCAGATTCCATAAGAACTTCTGCCATATGCATTCTTACATTTTACACCTTATACAGGTTTTCACAATTATATACACTATTTTATAGAATTCTTCCTTTAATACTTGTCTCCACTTCTGTTCAGTGTGCTTTATAATAATAAGACCCATGTAGGTTTTGTTTTGTCTCTCTAGTCAACAGCTTAAATCTGTCATCTAGGGCATAGCTGGCATTTAGTGGGCAGTAAATACTTGCTTGTTGAGTAGATGAATTTCTTCTCTACGTTTATAATTCTTTGAAAGCACCCCTTCCCCTCCTAATGTCACTTTAAATGAAGCTTAGAAAACCATGATCACTGTCTGGATAGCTGGACAAATGTAATGGAACAAACTGTTCCAAAGGGGTAGGCAAATTTGGCTTGTTTTTCTCAGCAATGAGAATGTTCTCAAGGGTTTACTGAGAGCAAGCATTGCATTCATTATAATTTTAGTAATCATGAATGTATATACAAATAAAACCACTGACAAATTACACTATACTATAAGCAAATTAAGGGCAGGAACTAAGCATTTCGTCTTTGTACCTCTAACTCCAACACAGTTCCTGGTACATAGGAAGAGCTCAAAATCTATGTAGAAAAGTTCACTGAAAAAAGTTCATTGAATTCAGTTGAATAATTGAATATCCAGAGGTATACTGGGCAACACCGACATTACTTCCTCTCTAAATCTCTCTTGCCTTTAGATACAACAGCTAAAGATCTGTTACTACTTAGCTCTTATGAAGTGTTCTAACCTGGCAGACATAGTGAAAAGAACACTGGAACCATAGCAGGAGTCCTGAGTTCTAGTCTTGAATTATCAGTTATAAATTTTAAGTTCCTACAACAATTATTCCTCTGTCCTGGGGTTGAATCCCCATTTATGAAATGAAAGGGTTATACTATACATCTTTAAAGGTCTTCTCTGACTGTGTCACACTGTAATCCTTGGAGTTCAAGATTTTATTATGAACCAAACCCAAGATAAGGAACAATTCTTCCCTATAGACCCCTGGCTCTTGGGTAGCTCCCCTTTGAGTATCTGGCTTTTGCTTTTTTGATGCTTTGAATTTAATTGTTCACTCTGCTCCTTTTTACTTTTATGTCTACAATACCAGTTGTTCTACTGACCATCTCTTCACTTTATGCATTTCTTAAATAGTTTTATGGCTTTTGAAGTCCACATAGTCTAACCTTTGGCATTTTTTCCTATATTCCTCCATTTTTTCTTATTTGTGACCTCTTTTTTGTCCTTGGAAGCTTCTTATTTCCCCTCTTTTGCTCTTCCTGCTGAAATCCTAACGTGTTAACCTCTAGCCCAGCTGAAAAATGATTTTATTTTGATCCTATACTTGTATAAGAGGAAAATTAGCATGTTTTTCCAAGTCCAGCTCTTCTCTAGAGGCATCTTCTTAGCCAGATCGACACCTTCCAATTTTCTATTACACCTTCCAATATCTATTTGGTACCATGCCACTCTAACTACCTTGCATTTGTCATCTTCTTGCCTATATTCATATTTGGAATCTCCACCAGGAGAGGGGGGTCTTTATCCTTTTTAGAGAAGGAGAAGCAGAATTGGTATTTCTTAAGCTAGTGCTCTTCTGGTCTTGTGTGTGTGGAACATTCACAGATAACCTGGCTTGCTATAGGTAACAGAGTAAAACAAAAACAGCAGCTGATTACTCTTTCACTGGGAATTCTTCTGTGTTCCAACCCTGCTTTAGTGTGTAGATGCTACTGCTGCCAGAAGTCTCTGTCTACCCCTGCTTCCTCACCTGCCTGCCTGCCTGCATGGCAAGCTCCTGCACATCCCTCCTTTGCAGTTACAGGATCATTAAAGGGAATGTGATTGTTTTATTTTGCTCAAGTGGTGTGTATGTGCATGCATGCGTGCGTGCGTGCGTGCGTGCGTGCGTGTGTGTGTGTGTGTGTCTGTGAGCTTGAAAGGCATTGTCCTATAGATATTTTTATAACCTGAAGCAATTATAGCTGTCAGCGCAGAGACAAGCTGTGACAAGTTGATTTATGTGTACGGTATATGTGTATGCAAGAGAGACGGGAGGAAGGAGAGGAAAATGGGGTAAAGAAGGTGGAGGTGGGCACTTGTTAGGAATCTGCTTTCCAGGAGATAGAAAGGAAGTTATTTCTATAAAGAACACAAATAATGAAATTGCTCTGACTGTCATCCCTTTTTCATTAACTTGGATATGTTAGGAAATATAAAATAAATCCGGCAGTTTTTATGAAGCAAGAGACAGGATATAAGATAAGCCACTAAATGTTGGTTATATTTAGAGATTAGGAGATGGGAAGGGAGTTGACATATGATTTTGATCTTCATCTATTCAAACTACTTCAATAATGAGTTTGAAAGAAATGGATCTGCCTTGTTAATCGTATGGGCATCTCTGACCTCTCACTATTTTCTAAAATTCCATTTCTGAATATGAAGTTTGGATCCCTGGGTCCAAGGAGCAGGCATGAGGTTTCAAGTGGCTTCTCTTTGTCTTCCATGGGCATTACCTGAGCTCTGCTGTGTTTCCTTTCAACCACTGCTGGGATGCTGCAGCTCAGCACTGTCCCTCCACAGACAAAGACAGACGGTCTGACTGTCTTAGATCAAATACATGCAGACTGATATAAATTGAACATCTTAAAGAGCCCATGAGGAGAATTATTTTTCTGCCCAGTCATGACAATAAAACAGTGGCAGGCAAAATGTATTAATAGAACATCTTCCACCTTAAATGAATTTCTAATTTTACTGTAGAGTTAATCATATATGTAGGCCACTTGGGTAGGCTTGTTGTTGTCATTATCCAAATTCCTAGATGGGAAAACCAATGCTCATCTGTACCTACCTGGGAATTAGATGCAAGAGCTAGGATTAGAATTTATCATGAAAGGAATCATTCTTCAGCCTGTAGAGAAATGACTCCAAAGACATAAGGAATCTCACTCCTTCTTAATTGCTGGCCTTTGTGTCTGCTTGAAGTAGTGAGGATGCATTAACAAAGAGGGGTGGGCAAGGGAGCATGAGTGGTTATTAACATGGATGGATGAAGGATTAGAGACAACTCCTTGGCTTTGAGAACCCCAAATTCAGCAAACTGAAAGTCAGCAAACATAATCTCATGCCTTATCTGCTCTCACATAACATCTTAACTTGGTGTAACTATTCAATTTCTTATTTCCATAATCTTTCATTGTAAAATGAAACAGGTTCTTACAAGAATGGACCAGTGCTAAATAGGTGAATTCTCCTTTTTCCGCCAGAATATAAATACAATTTTCCTGCTCCCCAGAGATGTCATTTTTCTCCCCATGGTAGTAAAATCTTTTGTTGTGGCTATAAGTTGATAATTGATTTTTTTGGTGTTATACATCATATGGTCCCCATTGGCGAAAAGTAACAGATGCGTTTCCCTGAGAATATCACAAAAAATCACCAGAGTAGAATAGGGGAAAATAAGCCTAATGATTGATTAGTTGAGATCATCATTGTAAAGTTGTTCGACTTTTCATGGTCAACAACTTTCTGGTCAACTATTAGAAGAGAAAAGCCAGCTTGTTCAGTCTTTCTTTGTTACCCTGGAGTTTGGCTTCCACTTCTGCAAACCTGACATCAGTCTTTGCCAATCTAAAATAGTTAGAGTGAGGGAAATATAATGGGTGAAATGTTTGCATCATCCCTAATATGCCTGTTATTTTCATGGAAGTGGTGGTTACTATTTAAATGTTACAGGAACTTTTATGGCACCAGGACCCATAAATATAATAATTCTCTTTGGTGTTATATGATGTTTTTTGGGAGAGAATATTTTTCTGTTTTATATATATATATATATGTGTGTGTGTGTGTGTGTGTGTGTGTGTATGTGTGTGTGTGTATACACACACACACACACACACACACACGCTTCCTGGTTGGATTTAATAAAAATTTGGGGCGGGGGGTGGCATGGGGCAAAGCCACTGTTATCTCATCTCCATCTTTAGGGAGAATATGTGTAAGTGCAGGAAGCTCAGGCCTGGAAGTCCCTGAGAAGACAGCATGGCAGTGCTAGCATTGCTGTGTGGGTTGGGCTGCTTGGACTTCCCCCTCGCTTAGGTGTCAGGCCCAAGAAGGAGAATGCACCACATTCCATCAGAGCTGAAGTTAAGAGAGAAATAAAAATATAGGCACTGAGGGACCCACAGCATCTAGAGAAGGGACATGAGAGGAACGGAGACAAATCCAGTTTTTCCCCAGGTTTCAAGAATTTGAAAAACACACCTCTTAAGATGAAATCAGCTCTGCAAGAGCGTGAAGCCCAGGAAACTTGCAAGTCCACTGTATAAATAGAGCAAGTGGTTCACACTCATTCATCTGAGTGAGCACTTTTACAGGGCTGGCATCTTTTAGTGTCAACAAAACAAGAATAAAGAATGTAAGTGTCGGGACTTGACCAAGATTTTGATGTAATTTTGCCAGTTTCACACACTATGTGGCTTCTGTGATTTTGCATTTGTTTTATATATGGAAGATCTCTATTTAGAATGGTGGTGTTGTCTCTGATATTTTAAAGTAGCTTTCGTGGGGAGGGCTGGTGGGGTGGGCGTTGACTATTGAATAAAAATGAGATTATTCTAAAACATCCTCCCGACACTCTAAATGCTAATGAATTAATCTGATAATTTTAAAGGTGCATGTATGCATGCTGCAGGTTTTTTTTTTTTTTCTAGTTAATTAGTTTTTGACCTTTATTAAGATGTCTGGAGCTTATTAAAACTGTGTGGTAACTTTGCTTACTTAATTTAGAAATGACAGGTTTTGTTAGGGGAGGGAATGGTTAAATTCGCCTTGGCTGGCGCACAGCCGCTGCGCGGCGCGGCGCCGCGGGGGTTAAGGTGGGCGCCCGCCGACGCCCCGCGCCCGCCCGCCGCGAAGAGCGCGCGATCCGCCGGCTCGCGCGGCGCGGGCACCGGAGACCGCGGCGGTCAGGGATGGAGCCGCTGCCATGACAACCGCGGCGGTCTGGGCCCGCGCGCGTCGGGGCTGCTCCCGGGAGGAAGGCTGCGCGGAGGCCGGGGGCGGCCGCTGAGCGTGGCGTCCGCGCGGCTCCGGAGCCCCCTGCACCTCGCCTTCGCCAGCGGACGAGGGGCGAGCGAGCGGCGGGCGGCTGCGGTTCGCTCCCGCCCGGCCGCTGCCCGCCCGGCCGCCCGCGCCGAGACCCGTCCCAGCGCAGCCGCTGCAGCGCGCGATTCGGCTCCGAGGAGGTGGACCGAGGCGGCTGCGGCAGGCTCCTCCGGCCCGGTTCGCACGAATCCTCCACTTTCCATCTCTGCTGTTGTTACAGGCTGTTCTTCGCGGGCAACCCTGCCTCTGAAACTTACAAAGAAAGTGCTGGCTTTCCCCTTGTGCTGACGGAGGGACTGCAGACCACCTCTGGGTGGCCGGATTTAACCCGCCCCTGTCCCCTTCGGGTGCCAAAGTGCTTACTCCACTCCAAAGTGCCATGTCTGCATTGTGAACGGGAAGAAGGGGCTCCTGAGACTTGCCCACACCTTGGCACCTGCCTCGCGCGTCCCCCTTCTCGGCCACGGTGCCCGGCCGAAGCAGCACCAAGGAAGGCCCCTGTGGACGTCCTCTGTGGAAACTGGTTCTCCGAAGCTGAAGCGCCGAGGCTGGGTTTGGGGGAGGAATCGTAGACTCGGAGGAGTCTGCGCGCTTTCCTCCTCCCCGCGCCTCTAGGTCGCCGCTAGTTCACTGCTGGGTCCCAGGGCTCGCGCCTCCACCCCACCCACTTCCCGTGCTCGCCCGGGGGGCGTGTGCCGTGCCGCTGCCGGAGTTCTGGGAAGTTGTGGCTGTCGAGGATGGGGGTCTGTGGGTACCTGTTCCTGCCCTGGAAGTGCCTCGTGGTCGTGTCTCTCAGGCTGCTGTTCCTTGTACCCACAGGAGTGCCGGTGCGCAGCGGGGATGCCACCTTCCCCAAAGCTATGGACAACGTGACGGTCCGGCAGGGGGAGAGCGCCACCCTCAGGTAGGGAGATGTTCTTCTTAGACTTAATGATTTGTGAGAGGAGTGGGGAGAGAGGGTCTGGGGTACATGTGTGTGTGAGCTGCTGTCAGGGTGGCCACTGGTTCCTATAGCCGCACAATTCATGAATGGGCTGGATACTCTTTCTCGGGAACGTTGGTGTTTCATAGGGAACTGCTCAGATGTTCAGGAGATGAGCTCCCCCACCCTTCCCACCAAAACTGGCTTCCTAGGCCCAGGATTTAGTAAGAATAAGGGGTGGCTGGGCCAAGAACTCACTGAGATTGAAGACGGTGGCACTCCCATGCTGGTGGCCACGGTCACTGGGAGCTTGAATGGGTCTCAGTGTGAATAGTCTTCTCTGAAGTTAATGAGTCTCAAAGGAATAGCCTGGCTTGGTGTGAATGCTTTTGCTCTGCCCATGCCATGGGGAGTTTACAGCTGGGTTTTCTACTCTGGCAGAGCTGCTGTTTTGTCCTGGGCCTGACTGTGCCAAGGCTTTCCTGGGTGCCTTAATGCTGTGAGCTGGTGGGCAGAGGGACATGCTTTTCCTGCCTGAACATGGCTTTCTGAGATAGAAGTCAGGGAGATGAATTTGACTTGTCTGTGGAAAATTTCCTTTACTCTCGTTAATTGTGCTCTCTGGTGCTGTCTGCCAAAGCAGTATGTACAGAACTCACGTACTGAACAGAAGCTGGGTTTCAGTGATGAGTCGAGCCTGATTGGCTTCTGGGGTTAAGGCTTACAGAAACTGGAGGAGGAGAAGAATCTTGGTTATGTTTTATGTAAAGCAGTAAGTGTCTAGCTCCCTGATCACTGTGCCTGCTAAAATGCTAACTCAATTCCCAGTACCTACAAACCATACTGCTCACAGGAGGGCAACGCAAAATTAGTGATTGTAATGGAATCTTATCTCTGGAATTTTATAACAGTCAGCCTGATGTAGAAGTTGAGAAGATTCATGAGAAAAATGATTTCCTACATCTCTTTGACATAACATGCTCTCTTAAATAAAGTTTTCCAAACTGGGGCACCGAGCTAACCACAAGGCAACGTGGCAGTATTTGCATCCTTTGCACATGAAGATCATCGGTGCTCATGTCCACTGTTTTGCCCCCTGGTGACTGTTCTTCCAAGATGGATTGTTTGTGGATGATATGCTTAAGGCAATACCCGCAGGATGGAAAATGTTGAGGAGGGGACACTTATATTGCCAAAGGAAGTATGCGATTTAAGGACCTATGCAAGTCTTGTGAAAATTTCATGCTCCTTTGTCTTTGGGGAGCTAACCCCCATGGCCCCAGTGAATTTCTGGTTAATTCTTGGTTCCTGAAACCAATCTCTCCCACTGAGCCCTTTGGGGACTATTTTGAACAAAGGTTAAACATCCAGTTGCCTCCCACCCTGAAATAACTGTGTATCTGCTTTATAAAGGGATATCCATGAGAACTCCAAATGTGCTGTGATTTCAGACTACTTAAGAGGAAAACAAAAAAGAACCTCTAAAGCAATATAGTTGATGACATTTATTGTCCTCTGGATGCCTGCTCTGTTTCTAACCTTTGGCTGCAAGGAGTAACCCTCAGAGATAAAACAGAAACAACTGCACAGGAAGAACATTTTAAAAACAAATGGGATGGTATTTTCAAGGAGAAGGTGGAAGATAGTTAGCTCTATAGAGGTTTGGAGATAAAAAAAAAATAGCAAAGGGGTCCTGATAGATAGTAGCCCCCATATTAAAGGAACACTGAAGGTTGTTGGACAGACCAGGATCTGGCCTCCAAGAGGCAGCCCTCTAGGTTCATGAGAATCAGATCTCTCTAGAGGGTGGCTGAATTTAGTAAGTGCTCAGTTAGAAGGTGAGTTAGCATCAGCTTCTCTTTATAATCACATTGTCATATACTGGCTGGCTTCTCTTTCTTTGTCTTTCCTTCCATGCCTCTTTCTTTCTCATTCTGGGGTTTGTTTGAATTTTCACGTATGCTCTAAATACACTGGACTTGTTTGGGTGTAGATGTAGAAAATGGGATGTGATGGTGCTTTCTCTCTAGACCCAACCCAGCCGTGGCATAAAAAGGTCTTCTTGGAACATCTCTTGCCATTTTGTCAGCCTCTGGGGCCTAATGTGTTCCTGGCATCAGTGGAAAGACCTCCCAGTGGTTGGAGTCCTATAGGGCAGGAATTTGAGGAAGTGGGATCTGCCTGACACCAACGCATTGACCAGGGGCCTGATTTAGGATGTGAAGTGAGCAGCAGGTGTATCAGGCAACCTACAGAGAGGATACTTCTGCCTTAGCAGGATGACCTTTATTCTACTCTGGCTCTAATGCACTGGAACAAGAAAGGGCCGCCATGTTGGGTGTACTTTTGTGGAGTGGAAGTCATTGAATTCTCAAACACAGGCTCTGCATTTTGTAATTTGTGTACAGAGAAGCAAGTAAGAATATCAGAATGTATTTTGTTGGCATAAAATTTGCTAAATTTGTATATAATCTGATCCTAGTTGACAACAATCTAGTGGTTCAGGACTCTGAGTTATTTTATTGTGGCATTTTTGTGTGTATATGTTGGTCTTTTTTCCTCTTTCCTCCTTATCTCCTTCTTTTTCCCCTTCCTTTCTTTTTGTGTTTATTCATCATGTGACCAAGCTATATTAAACTACAACTAGAGAGGTCCTGAATCCCTCTGCTCTATCCTCAAGAGCTACCTAGTCCACATGGCTGTGGGAGACAATGAGGATGATGTAGTTTTCTTCTTAACCAGCAGAGGACTTTTTTGCTCTAATTTCATTTTATTCTGCTTTGTTCTTAGCAGTTTAATTTTGGAAGGATCTTTTCAAGTCCCCACATAATGAATGCCTCAGCAGCATATTCTAATGTGAAGAAACTTTTTAAAATGTTTTATTTCATTTAAATAGCTCTAATGATCCTTGTAGAGGTATTGGGAAACCTTTCACCTAAAATGCAATAGACAGCCTGAAAAGATTCACAAACAATTTGCAGTCTCCCACTCTCTCTGCCCTCCTGCTGATATGCAATTTTTTTTTTCTAAAAAAAGTTAGATTATATAAAACAGAATTATCAGTAGTAATAATATTAACCAAGGTTTATTGAACACTCACTATGTGTTAGGGAGTATTCTGAATGTTTTATATAATATCTCACCCACCATCTATCCTCATAGCATGGGCATTTAACCCTAATAAAAACCCGGTGGTTCGGGTACTATTATTATTCCTATCTTACAGATGAGGAAACTGAGGTATGGAGAATTGACATCACTTAATTAAGATAGCACAGATAGTAAGTTTTGGAACCATACTGTGATGTACTAGTGACACTAATGTTAAGATGAATAGTCCATCGATTATTAGCCATTTACTGTGGGACACATTTTGCATACATAGAAATGTTTAATTGTCTACGAACTAGACAGAATAATGTGGTTTTGATACTTGAGAAAACCCATGGAGTCCCCTTCTAGATCTTGGAAACTGTGACACTTTATTTGTATCATATAAAGCACTTACCATTTCATTTTAGAAGCAGATGGATTCTCTCCAGTTAGTCTCTCCAGTTACTCCATGGATGGCCTCTGAGGACAGAACTATGCTGTTTTCAGGTTCATATCCCAATATGTAACACATGACTTGGTGTGTAGTTTTTGCTAATGAAGTCTGAGTGACTGTCCTCCCACCTCCCTTCCCTTACTCTGCTATAGACATCTAGCTTTCTTTTTGTTTCATGAGTACAGAGAACTTATTCTTGATACAGTGCCTTTCTGCTCATGGTTCCTACTGTTGGGAATACCCCTACGTTAGATTTTCCCATGGATGGTTGTTTATTATCCTGGCCTCAGCTGGCATGGAACCCCTCATTGAGGCCTTTCCTGACACCCACATAAATATAATCCCCTATTGTTTCTACTAGCCTTACACTGGCATGTCATCTTGGATTATTTTTCAGAGCAATCATCCGTATCTGAAAGTGTTCCCTTTCATGTATTTGTTTATTTATGTGTTTATGATCTGTCTTCACCAACTGGACTGTGATTCCCTTGAGGATAGATACCTTCTCTGTCTTGTTCTGCACTGTATAAACAGTGTCTGGCATATAGAAGGTACTCAAAACATAATTGTTGCATAAGTAAATGAAGGAATGAATTTCTGATGTCACTATCTTCTTCCCCTTGCCATTCTCTGTCCCTTTTCCTTAGTTGTCTTGTGGTGTCCTTGCCTGAACATGTTACTGACTCACTGTCATTTTTGTTCAGGATGTGCAACTATGTGAGGTTGTTCTTGTGTGTGGAGTTGCTCTTAAGGAGGTTGCAAATTAATTGAGCTGGTTTCTTTCTGTCCAGGACAGATGCATTTTTTCTGCCTGGTCACTTCCCTATTCAGTTCTTTGGCCTTTGAAGAAATGCTAATCTCTAATGATGAGGTCAACACCAGGTGGACCTCAGGGAAATTATCGTTTTCAAGAAAAGGGGACAGCAAAGCACCTCTCTGCTCATCCTTCTTTCTCTCCATTTGAAGACTGCTGGCAGTGTTTGTCGTGTGATATAACTATTGATTTGTTGTTTATGAGTTAACTTGTTTAGAATAGCAATGCTACTCAGGAAACATGTGCTGTTCTGGTTGCCCTGCTCTCTCCTAGGATCAACCACTGTGTGCTCACCTCCAGGGCTTGCCAGGCATCCAGCCGGTAGACTATGGCTCAAAAGAGCATGGACAGATGGAGCTGTGGAGGGAGGCTCCTGGAAGCACACTAAGTCTGTTGAGGAGCCAAAAAATAAAATGAGAAAGCTAAAATTCCAACCAACCATGGTTCAGAAGGAGTATGCCAGTTATCAAGAGAACCTAGAGAAGTCTACGAAGGGTCAGCCCAGTTCTCCAACACATCTCACCTACAGTATAGGTGCTTTGCAGAAATTTTGCTCTTTTCTTCTGAGTTTGAAGGAATTACAAAAACCAGAGAGTTCAACCACCTGCTTTTACAGATGAGGCTAGTGAGATTCAGCTTCTCACAAGGATGACTTCCTGAAAGGGTAAGAAGGACCTGACATCCAGCCCATATTTTTATCACCTGGCTATGAGCCCTAGCCTAGGGCTACCTGTGCTTGAAAGAGGGCAACTTTTTCCTACTAAGTGCAAACATATTATGCTGAGTGTTTCTGAGGCAATTAGCTAACTTTTATTACCATGCTATCTTTCAATTGCTGGTTTTGTCTGGTCCTAGAGTCTGTCTTCCTAACCCTTATCCTCTACTTTTGTTTCTGTATGGGACAACTCTGCTTACTAGGTATCAGGTGCTAAGCATTCTACAGTCAGGGTCTTTAATCCTCATAGCTGCTTCATGAGGTGAATACTGTTACTATTTCAGTTTGCAGATGAGGAAACCAAAGCACTGAGAGGCCAAGTGAGGCATTTTTCCCAGGTCACACAGTCATATATTGGCTAAGCCTGGGACTTGGAACCAGTTATGTATGACTTCTGAGCTAGCTCTTTTTTGATACCATAGGCCTTTTCTCATTCTATCATTTCTTTTCTTCATTGTCAAGTTCTCTTCTAGGAAAGAGAATTCAGCTATTTCTCCTTAACCTGGAGCACAAGAATCTTTTGTCATAAAAGTATTTTAAGAATGGGGGTATGTTAGTGTTTAAGGTTTTATGTAGTCTATGGCATGAAGACACAGAGAAGACCCAGCTGGGTTCTAGAGGTCCCTTGTCAGAGAATCCTAGAATCTCCATAATTTATTCAAAGTAAGACTTTTATTTCAGGTTCTTCCACCAACTTTTTTGCTTCAGATATCAATAATATTGAAGTCTTTTACAGAAAATTGACGATTCCTCAAACATTGCCATGTAGTTCTCTGAAATGGGATGTAGAACAAATCTAGGTGGAAACACAATTCTATAAAGATTCTGAAAGCCCATGTATGTGGATGCTCTGGCAGTAAAGGGAAAAATAGGTGTGGCCTTGACCTATAAATTTCTTTCTTTGCTATACTAGAAATAGGATTGCTGATGTCTCTCCTAGGGAATCTTAAAAAAATTACAATTAATATTGATATCACATTAATTCTCTTAGGTTCAAAGTTTCCATTGATGGATAAAGTATAACATTATCCTTGCATTATTTAAGGTCATTTTGCTTTCTCAGGGGCAAGTTGCTGGATTCCCACTCTGTTTAATAGATTATTAATAAGAAAATAATACCACTAACATCATAAAGATGGCCAAATGATACTTTCTTTAGGAAATCAAGAATTAGGTGAGTTTAGGATGCACTTTTAACCTGCATGTGTGAGCCAGGAGAGAGGAGTAAGCCATAGGAATATTTAATAAGAGTACAATTGATGGAGACGAACATACCGATAGACTTTACTAATTCATATTCAAACATAGGATATGACAGAAAACAGACCGGGAGATAGGAGTCTGTCAACTGAGATTCTAGTACTCTCTCTGTGTGATCTTGGGGAAAAATTTTTAATCACTCTGTGTAAAGAGCACAGTAATTACCTACTTTAATGGATTGTTTTGGGTTAAAATGAAACAATGCACACAAGGCTTAGTATGTAATTATAATTTTCTTTTCATATGTAGTCATACATATAAATGCATATATATATTTAATATTCACATATTTAGCAATTTTCATTATAATCTTTTATAGTTTAAACACTCATGTAGCTATACTTTAATAGATACTATGTCTTGCTTCTGAAAGGTCTTGAGAAAAAAGAATGCCCTCCATCCACTTATAATTGTACTTTTCTGAGTGTTTCTCCTACAGATCTGTTTAGATCCTAGGAATCTTCTCCAACTCAAATAATTTCTTGAGCTATTTTATTTCAGAGAGTGAGTGAGAAGAAAAGAATTCTTTATGTTTCACAAGATTGTTGCATAGCAAGCTCTGATTGTTCATGGTTGTGAAGATGAATTTCCTAACAGAACAAAACATATAGAAAATTCTGTGGAGCCAGGTTATCTGAACCAAACAGTGGGGTCAGAAATTCATGTATTGATTTAGAATTTGTAGACCGTTTTTCCCTGGAAGACTGATTGTTCCATGATAATCCACTGGAGTAAGCAGGCAACACAGGAGTAAGTGTGCCATCTTTGAGGGGGTGATTAAGCCCTCCAGGTTTATGTTCTCTGTTTGATTTTTTCCCCTTCATTCACATCTTCTATTCATTGAGAGGCAGCGCAGAGCTTGCACAGAGATGATGGAAAGAGAAAAGGAAGCCTCTCTGTATTTGGTAATTTTTCTTATGTGCCTGACTGGATCAAGACTGGTGTCTGGTATTAGAAACTGACTTCAGAATTTGCTGATGGAACTGCAGAAGTAGTTGTGTGTGTGTGTGTGTGTGTGTGTGTGTGTGTGTGTGTGTGTGTGTGTGTGGGGGTATCCTATGCCAAGAGGACTAAATTGGTTTAAATTATATATAGCAATCTCCATCTTTCATGAATGTTTTCTTCAAATCTCATTGATTCATATGGTTGAGTTATTTGGGTTTATTTGGGTGTATTTGGTCTACTTGCTATCTTGTCAGTGTGAGATATTTTGGCTTAGAAAGCTTTTGGAGATTTAGAGTTGTCTTATAGAGTGAACATGTGAATTAATCTTACAACTTTGCTGATGGTTTATTAAAATAATACAATTTTTAATAAAAACAACATCATCCACTAGAGTAATAGAAATGACAAAACTGAAGTCTACTTTCAGATAAAGTTTTGTTGGCCCCATGAAGGCAAAAGGAAATCTGATTGTGTGAAAGTAATTTTTTGATCTTCTCTAGCGTTCAAACAGGCTGCAATGTAGTGGATGAATGGAAAAGTATTCTTACATTTAGAATAAACATCTTTGGAAAAATTTACTCATCAGGAAAGCTCAATCCAAAACAACTCTAAGCCATACGAATGAGCATGAAAGTAAAGAAAGAGAGTAAGTACAAATTATTTTTCATTTGGTGCAGTAGTTATATATGAAAACTGGAAAGAGCAACATTTTGGAGTTGTGGGTTAAATTGTGCCACCTCCTAACTTCCCCCTGCACATATACACACACCAAAAAAAAAAAAAAAAAAGATATATTGGATTCCTAGCATTCAATACCTCATAATATGACCTTGTTTGGATATAGGGCTATTGCAGATGTAATTACTTGGATGAGATCATACTGGAGTAGTGTGGGGTCCTAGTCCAATATAACTAATGATCATGATAAGATGACAATGTGGAGAACATGGTAGACAGGCAGAGACATTCCATGTGATGACAATGACAGAGATTAGAGTTATACAATTAGAAGCCAAGAGATGCCAAAGATTCTCAGAGAACCACCAGAAGCTAGGAAAAGGCAAGGAACGATTCTCTCCTTCAGATTTCATAGGAAGCATGCCTTGTCAACACCTTGATTTCAGACTTCTGGCCTCCTGAACTGTGAGACAGTAAATTTCTGGGGTTTAAGCCATCCAGTTTGTAATGCTCTTTTATAACAGTCCCAGGAAATGGATACACTTGGGTATTATGGAGAGTTTCCTTAAATAATCATCACCTATAAAGGACCACTGAAAGGCCTGGTTAGATCACCCTGTTGTCCAAGGTGACATGAGCCATTGGAATCCATCAAGGAGGTATTAGAACTTTGAATGGTTTTGCAAGACTGTTCCTCTCCCAGTCATGTTTTACCAGCCTCTCCATTACAAATTATAGGAATTCCTCATTTTATTGTGCTTTGCCTTATTGTGCTTCACAGATATGCTTCTTTTAAAAATAAAAGGCAAGTCCTTCTACCAGCAAAAGGAATACAAATCACTATTTTTCAATGCTAATTTTATTGTAGTAGTTTAAAACCAGACCCACAATATCTCTGAGGCTGATCTGTAATAGAAATATAATTAGAATTGATTATCCTCTTTTTTCTAATATTATAGGGACAAACTCTATAGTATCATAATTTTCAGTTATTTTAGCCACCTCAGAAATCAAAGACCACCTCCCGAAGACATATATCATTGTTTAGATTCATATTACCATATGGTCCTATACATCCAATAATCTGACCAAATTGCAAATGTTTCCCTAATTCTTTAAATGTTTTTACTCTCTGGTCTTTATGTCCTGTCACCAACAAAATCCTTCTGTCACTACTCTCTTCTCTGAATGGTCCCATCTTTTTCTCTTTCCTAAGCTAAATCTTGGCTGTTTACTGGGTTATTTTCACTCCTATATCCTGATTACCACCAGGCCTGAAAGTTGGATAGGTGTTCTTCTGTCTGTTCTGTGGCTGCAGGACATTTCTTTCTCCATCTATCTCAAAATCTTCAGTTACGTTGGAGCCCAGCCACATTAACCACAGCCCCTTTCTTTCTGTAATCTACCATCTCTCTTGAGCAACCTCTGTCACTCTGGAGCTCCAGGATGCATACCCTAGTGTTGATCTACAGATCAATGTACAACTCAAACATTTTGAATGCATCTCAACCAGTGTTCTTGATACCAGCTCCATATGACCCTTCATTAGCCACCACCAACTTATCTTCCCTCAGTCTGTCCCTGTCATAGGAATAGGTATCACCATCCATCCAGCTGAGCATGCAAAATACCTAATTGATATATTATTTTCTTTCTCTTTCATATTACATTTAATCCATCAATACATCCTTTTTGTCTTTTTATTTCCTGGTATCTGCCTACCCTCAGAAATCTTCCTGCCACACTCATAAGGATGCAATTAAATGAACTTTCTTGTTCTTGAACACACCAAGTCCATTCTTGCCTGAGGAAATGCCCTTTCCTCTGCCAGGACACACTGCAATATTGAATGGAGGGATCCTTCATGGCATTCATTTCTTTGCTCAAATATCCCATCCTCAAAGAAGACTTTCCAGACCATGATATTGGAAATAGTCATACTCCACCCCCATATTACTCTACCCACTACCTAGTTTTAATTCTTTTTATAGCCCTCAACACTTAGAAAACTCTGTTAGTTATTTATTTCCTTTTGACTACTGTAGGATTTGCTACAGTAGTTTATCGTTCTCATGTATAGTGGCAAAATTACTGCCTAGAGCATAAGATATATTAAGGGATATTTGTTGAGTAATTGAAAACTTTATTAAGAATAATAGTAAGTTGTTAATAGTGAAAATTATTCATCTTTTATTAGAAAGTAGAGACTCAGGCTTGTCTCTGTCTTTGCATGAGTTTGCATGTTCTTAAACAGAACTCTGATAGGATGTGTGTGACCTAGCATTGGTTTTGTCTTCTAAAACAGTAAGGGGGATGAGACACTGGGAAGGGATCACTGGGGCAGTGTGACACACTTCATAAAAACGACATATGCAGAATTTAAAGGACCTTTAAATTTCCACTTTCACAAGAGGTCTTATAGAAAATTTAATAAACACTTGAAAATAAAGACTAGTTTCTAGCTTAAGGCCTACAAACTTGGGGGTTGGGGAGGGAAGGAAGTTGCAGTTAGATAGGTTGTGAGCCTGAAATTAAACATGTTATTAAATGTCTACTATTTTATTTTAAACTTTTTTTTTAAGGAAATTTTACTTTAAGGCTGTAAAGCATGGTGATTAAATGCAGGATCTGCAGCCAGACCCCTCCTGAGGTTCAAATTTTTGTTTTGCTACCTCCAAGGTATGTGAATTTTGGTGCTTGGATTAACCTCACTGGGCCTCAGTTTTGTCATCATTTAAGAGAATAATAGGAGTGCTGAGCCAGGAGTGAAAAATAAAGTATTTAGAACAGTGCCTGACCCTCAATAAGTGTTAGTTTTACACAGCTAGGGAAGGACTAGACATGAAATGTATGTGCTGTGGGCAAATAGCACTACTTTGAATTTCATGATCCTGGGAGCATTGTGAAGAGATAGAACAGGAAGCAGGGCTGACACTGGTATAAATTCTGCAGCTACCTGGACATCTTCGTGGTGGGAATCTCAGAATTGCCATTGTTTTCGGAATATGAGTAGTGGCCTAGGGTTAGGCTAATGTGTTTTAGTTCTTGTCTTCATCACTATGAGATGCTGCTAAGAAAAATTAGCTTGTCCAGGCTGCAGTTTCCTTGTGTCTAAAATGAGAAGGTGGTGCATGATCCAAACTACTCTGTTTATTTGAGGAAGAGATTCTTAGCTGTTTAAAAATACATGACATTTATTCTCCTCCCTGGGCACAAAGCTCAGCAGCATTTTCCAGCTTCTTTTGAATTTATATATGGTCATGTGACAGGGTTCTACTCATAAGAAAGTGAGCAAAAGTTATGTATGGATTGGCCCACAAAAAGCTCCCAGATGAAATACTTCATGCTTTTTCTCCTTATGCCATCTGGATGTTGATATCCAAAATTACCTTGAAAGCCTGTGTCCTATTTGGCAGATGCTCTATCAGCCAAGTTGCAGAATGCCTGCACTGAGCAGTGTTCCCACTCCTGTCCTGCTAGCTGACCCAGAACCTCATTTGTTAGAATCTTGGGTGAAGGAAAAATACACTTCCATTGTGATAAGCTTCTAAGGTTTTGAAGCTCATTTTGTTACAGTCACGAGCATTAACCTATATAATTCAACACAGCTATTGTTTATATTTTCTGATTTCGACTGCATAGAAATATGCCTGTATTTTTAAAATCCAAACATAAGCACACTAAAATTTCTTGGGAAGCCTTTTTTGGTGCTTTTTGCGTGTTTCTGAATGTGGGAAGCATGGCCTTTTCACACTGAAGCCTTTGATTTTCATTTGCTTGACTCTTTATACCTCTGAACCAAGTAAAGTGTCTTCCTTACTCTGCATGCATATGAAAACCAGAGACAAAGAAAAATTTTACCTTGAAGTAAATGTGCACATACCCATAATGGAGCCAACTTGAGATATACTATAAGTAGTGAAAATACTTCTTTGATGACAAATTGCTTATTAATGGCTAGAGGTTTCTTATTTAGTGTAACCTTTTGTGCTAGAGATATTTTAACATTTAATGTTTTAATTGACAAACAGTTAAGATGGAATGGTTTGTAAGCTTGTTCTTAAAATGTTGAAAAAAAGGGAGAGGAAATTTTCAGAGGTCAGATTTTAGAAGAGCAACCAGATAATGGAATAATCCTATGTGCATCTGACTAAAGGGGAAAGGAAGGTGGGAAAAGAGTAAAGTGGAAGGCAGTTGTTGTGCTTAGAGTTCTGCAAGGAACAGAAGCAATGCAGAGATATGGTGGTGGTCAGGGACCTTGTCTTACTTTCATTGATGTGTCAGTATGCTGCATAGCACCTGGCACCTAACAGGACTTTAATGTTACCATGGAGAATATATGGATGAGCTTTCAAATGTCACTTCAACAGTGCTTACTCTTCATCTTGTACATGTCAGGCACTGTTCTAGGCACTGAGTTTCCCTCCTCACACTGCGATTTTTAGAGAATGGAGACCAGAGCTGTCACTTGTACACATTGAAAAAAGGTGTCCTCTCTCAGCATGCCACTTGCACACATCAGTTAGAAGCAGGCCTGCTTCTTCAGTCTGACAGGTCACTCACCATGACTGCTGGTTGGTTAGACAAAGCCGCATTTCTCCAACTCCCTGCACCCAGAACCTTTGAGCAGCACACAACCTGTACAACTGTACCTAGTAGGCCCCAGCTGGCAATAAATATCTAGGTAGACAAACAGTATGTTTATTATGTGCTGGAAAGCATTATGCCAGAAAGTAAAGAATAAGGGGCAGAGTAACCTGGGGTTCAGAGAGAGGAGGGTTTGCATGATGGTCAGAAGCATGATAGTGGGAGACAGCCCTTCAGGGATACGCAAAAAAAACATTCTAGGCAGAGGAATTAGTGAGTTTTTATGACCTATTAAAATAAGAGTAGGACAAGGAGGCAATCTCAAGATTGAAGTAAAGAATGAAAAAATACAGGGTAAAGAGTGAAAAAAGACAGATTTGGGGCCTTGAGTGTCTGTAAGAACTAGTAAAACATCATAATTAAGGAACAATGATGATAGCCACACAGATAATAGATGAGAAATAAAAAAATCGCACATGAAGAAATACAACACCTGTGTTGATTTTATTTGCTGTGTGGGTGCTGTCCAGGCTGTTAAGCTTTGTGGTTTTATAACAGCCAGTATTTGGGGCCTGGCCCCCACCTCTCACACATCTAACAATGTGAGTTTAGTGTTTTCTAACTGAAATGCCATCCCTCTTTGACCCATTATTTTTTGTCATTTTCATTGATCACATCAGAATATTATAAACATTTAAAATCTGATTTGATGTTTTACCTGTTACCATTACCAGGATGTTACATTGTGAAATTAGGCTGGCATTTTACAATCATGTGAGGTTGTGTGTGTATGGATAAGCAGACACATATTTGAAATTAATGGACTCATAGAAATCAGAGATAGATTAGGCCTAATGAGCTGTTCAGAAGAATTATTTAGCACATATTTCATATCTCTATTCAGTAATCAAACCTACACACTGTGTATGCTAAGAAGGCAAGGTTTTATTTTTTTCTCTACTTCGATTATCTCCATTTGTGCCTGAAAGTTTAACATTGCACCCCTAGAGCATTTTGAACTGACTCTATTAAGCATTCAGCATGACATTTCCCTGCCCTTAGGGTTATCTTTGGTATTGAAAAAATAGTTGCTTTGCTTGTTATTATTAATATCTAATTACTAATTGGTGCTGGGCTCCAAAGATCCCACTGGGATCCTGGGCCAGCTCAGACCAGATGGCAGGGGTCAAGTCCTTCCCCCTCCCCAGTCCCTCTGTTCTTTGAGAGAGACAGACCTGATCTTTTGAGTTTACTGAATGAAAGACTTGGAGAGTTAGCCTATAAAAGAGGTAGGGAAACAACAACAACAAAAACAAAACAACAATTACAAACAACAAATATATATATATATGTGTGTGTGTGTGTGTGTGTGTGTGTATGTATATATATATATACATACACACACACACACACACACACACACACACACATATAATCTTTGAATTTTTATCCAAAGCAAGTGATTTCCCTGCTACCTTCTGTTTCCACCTAAGGTTTATTAGAGCTGGTGACCTTCCTGCTAGAAGACCAAGTGCACTGTGTTATGGCCTACCTTGGTTCGTATTATTCTTTCAAGCATAAATTCTCAACAGACCTTCAAAATCTATTTACAACATGGTGTTCCCTACTAACTAAAAGGAAGGAGGAATGAAAAGTGGAATACTTGTTAGGATAAAATTTTATCCAGAGAAGTATTGACTTTTTGAAGCTGTAACAGAGAGAAGAAATTATGGGACTTAAAGGAAGCCCTGGAAATGGGATACTATATTGGCAGCTTCCAATCGTCAAATGCCTACCCTGTGAAATTTCTTTATAGTTTTGTTAGATACAATATATAAATATAGGTCTTAAGCATATATGCTACACTTTTGTCAGTCTACATAAAACATGCTAATTGAGAATATATTCAATTGTAGAAGAAATGGACTCATAGTTGGAATAGATTTGAGATGAAACTTGATTTGTGAAATTATTAATTTCTGTCAGTGTATATTTTCTTATCTGTGAAATGGGGCTAAATAATACCTGATAGAGTAGTTATAAGAATGAGTTGTTAATAATAAAAACAATACAAAACAAAACAAAACAAAACAAAACACCTCATTTAATGGGGACCTGTTATTCTATGATAAATGCTTTATATTGGCCATCTCATTCAATCATCATTATTTATAACAATTACATAAGATGACATGTAAAATCTCAAAAATTGTGCCTAACAAATGTTAGGCATTAAATATGTTATTTTTATTAATTTATTAAATAAGCAAAGAAGAAGTTAAAACTGTTTTTCATGGAAAGATGATGGAAGATAGGTTTTCTCACATACCATCTGGTTCTTGTAGAATTTCCAGACACAAACCTTTTCTGTCATTTCTCACCCTTGTTTTGTCCCACTGGAAAGGTACCCATCCCATGTTCCAACACACCATTCACGGTGGCTTACTTAACCTGGTTGTGTTTTCTAAACCTTCTCTTCAATTCTTTCTCTCATCTCTCCCAGACATAAGTCTGGTGGAAATCTTGCACAAAGCATAAATCACTCTTTTCTCGTTCTTTCCAATTGGAACAAACCTCTTATTCTCCCATATTCCCATAGTTTATTGTTTATAAACACTCATCAATTTATTCAGTAAATAATTTTATAATACCTGCTAAGCACCAAACACTGTTTTAGACCCCAGGACGCGAGAAGACAGTGAACAAAGAAGTAGTTACCCAATGTAATTTTAGGTAGTGTTGCACAATCTAAAGAGGAAAGGAGATAAAGGAATGAAAAATTTTAGACATGCTGGTTGGGGGAAGTCTGTCAGAGGCAGGGCCTTTGAGTGAGATCTGATGAGTAAGGGAGTGAGCATGTATACATTTGGGGGAGGATGTCCCAGGCAGAAGCACAATAAAAGGAAGATGTAGAGGTGGGCACATCCTTGGCTTGCACAGATAGGGAGATGAGGATGCAGTCCAGGTCATTTAACCATAGTGACCACAATGTCCACTTTGGATTTTACTCTTAGAATTATGGAAATCACTAGAGCAGTTTGATCATTTTCACTACTATATATTAACTTTTTTTGTACACATTTTTGGTAATTTTTTTAGTTCATTAACTTTTTTTTGTATTCAATTTTAAGTTCTTTAAAAGCTGAGACCATATTTAATTTATATTTTTGCATCACTGAGAGGACAGGCTGGCTAAATGAATCCCCACTGAGCTCTCACAATTACCTGAGTCACCTCCTTTTATTAGCACTTAATGTAATGTAATGTATGAAAAGAGCTCTCTCCTCTCTGTCTGTCTGTCTGTCTGTCTGTCTGTCTGTCTCTTTAGGCTCACACTGATTCATAAAGCATGAAGCTACTTCCACATATTACATTGTGAGAGTTTTCCTAATGGATCATGAAATTCTCCCAGAATACAAGTCTATTGACTTCATTGGGTGAATAAACAGTATGCTATCCCTAGAATTTCATGTTCATTGTTGATAAAAGGCCCAGCCACATTGCCAGGCCCCTATTGCTCATGGTTTTACGAGGGTTGAAATTGATGAAATGTCCTGAAACTATGATTTGTAATAAATGCTTCAGCAGAGAAGCCTTAAACTCCTATTCTTATTTTATTATTTAGCTAAAAAAATTTCATTGCTTTGAAAAAGTAAATAGTGTTCAGCTCACTTTGTTAATGGTGCCCGGGCCATTGCTGGGTTGTTTTTAACCCTATAATGTGTACCAATGGTATTATTGGTCTATATTTCACAAGAATTAATGCCAAGTTACAAACAAAATATTAAACATATTCCCATTTTTATAGGAGATATTTACATTTAATTCCTATAAATACATTTTTAACTTTTCTATCAATTATTTGTTTTTATCACCCAGCTCTTTTCTACTAGAAAGTAGGAATGGGTGGGACACAAAGTGAAGAGTTTAAGGTACAAGCAGATGGGCAGTGATGAAGAACATGTACTTCTCATTGCTGTGCTTCCTCTATTTTATTTTGGACCTGCTGGCATCTCACTCTGGGCTTAGCTTATGATAGGCACTCAATAAATGTTTGATATAAGGTTTACTTGAGTGGTATAGCATTCTATGGATACTAAGAGCCAAATGTTTATTATTTTTATTTTAATTATGACATTTTATACATCGATGTGTGTGTGTGTCTGTGTGTATATATATATATATATATATATGTATGTATAGCATATCTGTGTATAAAAAACATAGCAAATTGATCACCTCCTACTTGCTCTAAAAAATAGAACCTTTCATTACCCATGAAACCGCCTATGTTTCCATACAATTTTATACCCTGTTTCTTCTGAGGATCTGACCACTGTCTTCAACTTTTTAATTATTTCCTTCTTTTCCTTAGAGTTTTACCAAATATATAAGTATTCTTAAACAACATATTTTCTAGTTTTGTTTTTCTTTATATAAAAGTAAATTTTATTTACCCTGCAAATGTTTTTCATTTAATATTATTTATTTTCTAATAATTTGAAATTAGTACCATTCCAAATATGAATAAAGGCAGAACTCTAAGTCATTTCAGGCAATTAACTGGTCTACAACTCATCACTCAAATGGTTCACTGCTTGTGAATGTGAGTGTGTGTGTGTGAGCATAAATGCCTGCTAAAACCAATGAACACTGAAAGGCTCTTACATCAACATAATAATGTTCATATATTTTCTGGATAATGGAATTACAAGTACCTTTGACTTTCTTCTTATATATTTTGTAACTATTAAATTAAAAAAAACACTAAAGTTTTTGTGTTCTAAAAGCAGAAGGTCAATATTAAACAATCTAATAAAAGTAAAAATAGGTACCGTTTGAATCCATGCTGCTCTGTATGGGTTGTGGGGCTTTTTGCACCATGTGGACTACAAATATATCTATATATCTATATATCTATATCTATCTATCTATCTATCTATCTATATCTATATATCTATATCTATATCTATATCTATATCTATATCTATATCTATCTATCTATCTATCTATCTATCTATATATATATATATATATATATCACAGTTCTTATCCTCAGCAAGCCTCTAATCTGGCCAAGTAAGAGAAACTTCAGAACCAAGACTTCAGAAAGAGGTTGAAAAGGATACCACTGCTGGTCTGGGAGGCCACCTGCAATCTTGGGTGTGAGAGGAGCACAGAAGGGCACTGTGGGGTGGCAAGGAGAAAGCAGGAAGAACTCGAGTCTGGCCTGGAGCAGTAGGAGCTCACTAACTGAAGTTGGCCCATTCCTGGATGGAGGGAGGGCTGCAGAATTCTGGGCCTCTGGGTCCAGTCCGTTTCCCTGCAGCCATGCCTCTGTCCATTTCAAATATGAGCCTAGAGCAACCATGGTCTGTCAGAACAGAGACCAATAAGTGAATGCTCTGTGTGGCTATCTTAGGTTTGATTTTATTTGGCAAATATTTATTGTTTGCTAGCTATGGGCCAGATACTATTCTAGATACTGTGAAATACAGTAGTTAGAAAAACATACTACCATATCAATCCTCACAGAACTTGTCTTCCAATAGAAGAAGACAATGAACAAAATCATACAAAATATGGAATGTATTAACTGGCGATAATGCTGTGGAGAAGAATGAAGAGTTGAAGAGGTAGGAAAGGATGGAGGCCATGATTTCAAATAGAATACCTAGTGAAGCTAATCATTTATCCTTTGCTTATGTGTATATTTTAAATTATCAACAAAAGAGGCATTATTTTGACATAGGAAAAAACACATGAGAAAAAAAGATAATGGTTTAAGGCAATATGTACTTTTTTCAACATTTGAGAAAAAGAGATTATATATGCTATATCAGAAATATGTTTTTGTGTCTAAAACTCTTTGTAGCCACAATGTTGATCTTTATTTATCACCCCAATTCTTTTCCTCTATCTTAATTGCCCCTGTCAGAAAGAATAAAAAATGGAAGCACTTTGTCCAGCTCTATCATGAAAAACCTGTCTCTGATCAACAGAAGAAGAATAATGAAATGGTGCTGATTATGGTGATTATTCATAACTTAATGAGCATACGCTTATCATCAGTGGGCTTTGCAAAGGACATGCCAGGGATTTATACTCTGCCCTCAGGAGGCTTTCTGGAAGGCTTCTGAGTGCTAAATCTGAGCTTGTGCAGATACAAGGCCTGGCTGGAAGAGGCAATCCTCAGGACAACTTTTAGCCCAAGGGTCTTTGGAACCAAATTGTGTGGAGCAGTTTAACTGCCTGGATACCCAAAGCCTCTTAAAAGCAATAGCCAATGAATAAGCCAGAATTCATAAATACATAAACTAACAAGCAAATAATGGAAATAATAAACAGATAGGGGAGCAGAACCAGTGCTGTGAGCACCCGCTAGATCTAGAAATGTCAGCTTTTCTCTCAGCTTTTCCTCCACAGCGCCAACTGTCAGTAATTTAACTA
This sequence comes from Cynopterus sphinx, assembly GCA_030015415.1. Classification (NCBI taxonomy): domain Eukaryota; kingdom Metazoa; phylum Chordata; class Mammalia; order Chiroptera; family Pteropodidae; genus Cynopterus; species Cynopterus sphinx. Next base: position 31,807,215 of record CM057390.1, on the reverse strand, counting down.
ACATTTTGTAAATAAATGTGGCACTCGGACAGCTGTCAGCATGCCTGCTATAAACACTCCTTTTGTCACAGAAAGCTGGCAGTGCTGTGCTGTTTCTCCTGCAACTGCGGCCTGCACTGCCAGTTGGCTCCTGGGCCCAGGGCTGTCAGTGAAATGCACAGAGACCAATGATGGGGAGGCCCATGTCTCCAACATCCTATGCAGGCCCCACTCCTGTAGACGCACAGGCTTTGCTGCTGGCTCAGCTCTTTTGGTTACCCTTAGCCAGTTTGTGAGGTGTTACATTTTCATTCCTGTACTTTTGCCCAAATTAAAACCAAAACTGTTGTTTTCTGAACATCTTTGTTTTTGTTAGGGATTCCACATCCCTGATCCTTTTGTTTCCCCCAGTGGATTTATTCTTCCTAAGTAAGATATTTATATATCTATGTTAAAATACTAAACTTCCTGTTTTCTACTCTAGATGCCAGATGATTATTTAATGTTATAAAGTCATGTTTTTCCTCATGCTTTAGTTTCCTCCTGTGCATAAGACAAATGGTTCTGGACTCTAAGTTAACTCTCCTAAGGTTTAATCATGGAGCTTTATTAAGTTAGTGCTTTAGTGTACCCTGGGATACTCTCTCTCCCAAGGATTCTGTACCTATACCTGAGTAAAAGAAGAGGGAGAGGAGGAATATGTTTTGATATAAAAGTCCCATGGGCAATACATTTAGATTAGTGTAACATATGGAATATAGCTCAGTGAGAAAAAGGGTGTGCTGGGTAATTAAGTAGTCAGAAATATATTTAGTAATAATAAAAATTCTACCAGACTTTTACTGAACCCTTTTTGTTGGCTATGTTATTTTTTCAATTGCTCTGTGTATTATCTCACCTAGTAAGGGCCTGGAGTACAGAAACATTGAAGAACCTGCCCAAGGCCCTATGCCTAAAGCATGGCAGAATGAGGGTTTGATACCAGACAACTAATTCTGGAGCCTGTGTTCTTGGTGACACTTCTCCACTTGTAGTTAGCATGTGTGCTGGGTATGGAACTACTAATTTTAAAGGAGTTAAATCATAATATAATAAACTCATACTAAAACTAAGGAACCAGCTTTGATCTTTTTCCAGTGAATAAGAAGGCTTTATAATATTACAGCAACCCATTGGAAACATTATTCCCTAGAGGCTATCATAGTGCTACATGTAGAGAATATAGAGGGATGATGAAGAGAACGGACTCTGGTGTTAGCTCGGAAATTTACTTAACCTCACAGGTAAAATAAGCATAGCAATTAATAGAAACTACCATGTAGAAATGTTTTAAGGATTAAATAAAACAATTCATGTAATGTATTTAGCAGTACGTGGTGCAGAGTAAGTATTTATTCTCTCATTGAAGTATTTATTACATGCATAAGATGTGCCATAGATTCTGCATTGAATAAGAGAGACAGAATATGCTCCTGGAGCTTATATTCTTGTGAGTGGAGATGGTGAACAAAGACCTATACAAATATATGACTCATTGAATTGCTGTTATCCAGGCCCCCTGGGTGGCTGCTGTAGGTTGGTAGGTTAGTGAAAGTCTTTCTGAGAAGAATGACATTCTTGCTGAGTTCTAAATGGAAAGAAGAATCTGGGAGTAGAGCACTCCAGGCATAGTAAACAAGCTTTATGTGTTGGAGGAAAAGAAAAGAGACCATTATGTATGAAGCAGAGTAGACAATGAGAAGAGAGATGAAGGATGAGGCAGAAGGGGTCAGACAGGCCAGGCTCTGAGAGTCAGGTGTAATGGATTTGGGTCTCATTTCATTATATGAGAGGAAGCCACCAGGACAATGACATGGCCTGAGTTACTGGGTTGGAACAAGCTGGTGCTGGCTGGCAATTTGGGGAATGGCTTATAAAGCCAAGAAGTGAAAATTAGGATACCTCTAGAGGTTATGCCAAATTCCAGGTGAGGGATGGAGGTAGATGACTGTAGAGTCAGTGAAGATTGAGAATGCTTCCATGAATGTTTCATGGTTACCCAGATTAAGCTGACCAAAACAAGGAAACAAGGAAATCATAGTTACATATGCACATATAAAGTGCATTTTTAAATATTAACTCCTAAAGTGTCAATATAAAAACTGATGTTTAGAACGATGAACCTGAGATATCAACATTTTAAAATATAGTAAATTACATTTAGCATACTCAGTCTCCCAGGGCATTCAAGTGAGCCATATATTTTTAGTAATTTGGCATCAAAGTTGGTTAAAATTAAGATCATAATTTTGCTATATGTAGAATTAAACTCCAGTTTGTGTCAGTATTCATTTATATTCTATGTTGCATTCTTCTACATGATACCAGAACACTGAGGTATCACTGGAAAATGCATGTGTTTCATCTATCTATGTTTTGAATGTATTTTAAGAAGGTACTTTTTTCTAGAATATATTTTTTATCAAGACTTGGATATAGTTAAAAGCTGAGTTATCAAGCCACCAGAGGAAGGAAGTGGTTTTCAAGATCAGCTACTGCTCTGGGAAAAAGACCCTACCCTATATCAGTGAATGGAACTGAGGAACATGTAGATCTTACACAGAATTAATACGAAGAGTCATCTGTCACTTCTTGTATGCCAGATAGTGCGCCAAGTACGTGTCTGTCTCATAACAATCTTTGAGATAGATTTATCATTATTCCCACTTTACAGGTAAAGAAACTAAGGCCCAGAAGAGTTAAATAGCATGACCAAAAATAAAATATGACTGGTAAGTAATGGAACCATGTTTCTTATTCTGTCTCCAAAAAGATTCTTATCTGAAGTCCAAAGGAAAAAGTCTGACCCACCTTCTATTTTAACTCTTTAGATTTCAGCTGTGAAAATATAAAGAAAAGAAGCAAGAGAGAATATTACTCCCTGTCTATAACCGTATTCAGCATGTCTCCACTATTATTCCTGCAGAAACAGAAGTTTTGCATTTTCACTCAGGAGGAGAGTCAGCAGTTTATGTGTGTGTGGTTTTTAGTGCCCTCTTAGCAATTAATTATTCCTTTTAATAAATGCCGTGAAAAAGAACTGTTATTGGGCTCATACTTTAATTGAATTAATAATTTATTCTGGCTATTAATTATTTTTTAATATTCTGTGTATTATTTCTTGTTCTATAAGACAGATACGGCAGGGAGATAAAATGTGAGGATACACAGTGTCTGTGTGGATGGAGCTCTCTGTATAATGCATGGACTGCTGACAGGGATTGGGAGTAAGTGGATACATATTGCAGGAAGGGCATATGAGATTCACTCGTGCTTTCTCATCACCACAAAGTGATTGAGATCTTTTGGATAATTTCTTGGGCAGAGGTGGATGAAATAGCAAAGTCATTCACAAGTGATACAAAATTCTGCGTTTGAAAGTGATTTCTAGAATCACATCTATTCCCATTTCTCTAGTTATAGATATATCTAGGCAAAGGGGTACTTTGCACTTAATACTATGATAATCTCGTTATGGGTCTAACTATAGAAACAAATCATAATCTCTTTATATCCAGTATTCCGTTTAGAGAGATAGACCCTTTGTTAGAGTTGTAATAAAGGGCATTAGGTATGGATTAAAGTTATTTTCTAGGGGATGTTCAGCAAAATGTCTCAAAGAGCAGAAAAAAGTTTAGTTTGTACAAAGCCTACCCTCCATACTAGACAGCTTTTTATTTAAGACTTCTGAGCCAGACCTCAAAACTATGTCACCTATGTCTAGACAATAATAGTCATTCTTGCTATCTATTTAGCTAGCATACATTGTTTGTTCACTCATTTATTCACTTATCTAACATGCATTGAGTGATTACTATGTGCATATTAGATGGCTGGGATACACAGATGACCAAAATAAAGTTGTTGCCTTCATGGAAGCTCACATTTTAGTGAGAAGAGAAAATGGTTAACACAATTAAACAAGGACATTTTTTGACAAGGCAAAAGAGCAGGTGATGTGATGGAAAGTAACTGAAGCGGGCTGGTTAAGAATGGACTCTGGAGGTAGGCATAGTCAAACTGAGCCTTGAGGGATGGGAAGGAGCCAGCAGGCAAAGAGCCTGGAAGGAAGTGCAGAATTCTAATGAGAGAGAGAACAAGTACAAAGCTTGTATGGCAGCAACCATTTTGGGATGGTTGGGAAAGACAAAGGAAGTCATTGTGGCTGAGCATAGTGATAAGAGTGAGAATGCAATACAAGAGGTCAGGTATATAGGCAGTAATCTGCTCTGTCCTGCCTTGCTGTCCAGGGTGAAGCTTTTGCACTTCTCTGGGTGCAATGAGAAGGATTAGAGGTTTAAAGTAAAAGAATAGCTTGATTGTGTGTATGCTTCTAAAACACCCTGACTGTTCTATGTATAATGCAGAGTGGTGTGGGTGACAAGGATAAAAGACCATTATGGAAATTCCTGTGGTCAATGGTGATAGCTTGGATGAAGGACATGGTGCTGAATATACAGAGATGTAGACATGGAAATATATATTTCATAGGAGAACCATTGGATATGATGCTGGGACTTGCAATGAAAGAATGGAAGGAATTAAAAATGACTTCCAGGAATTTGACTCAAGCTCTTGATAATTATTATTATTATTATTACCAACATGGAAAGTTTGAAGAAGTAGGTGGGGAGTGCTGGGGGGTTGGAACTAGGATGTAAGAGGACCATCTAAGTATAGTAAATTTAAAAGACTTAAAATCAAGAAGAGTTTAAAAGTGGATTTATGATTGAGAAGGTCAGGAGAAAAATGAGAGTTGGGGATGTCAAATTAGGAGAGCTCAGATTATATTTATCATTAAAATCTTGAAACTTGATGAAATCACTGAAATAAGGAGAGTGTGTAGCTAGAGTGCAGGATTAAGGGTTGGAGTACCTAGGCTCTGAAACATTTAAAGTTTGGAGAGAGGAAGATCCAACAAAGTATACAAAGATTCAGCAGCCAATCATGTAGGGAAAAAATGAGGAGAGAGTGATATCAAACAATATAAGGGAAGAACTCGTACCAAAGAGAGAATAACTGACTTGTGAAATGTTGCTACAACTGGGAGCTTTGGAACATGAGAAAAGAGAAATATTCATAGATCTGGGTAAGATAAATCCTTGGTGATCTTGGCAATAGGGATTCAGAAGAGAAATGGGAAGGGAGCAAAAGAGATTGTGGTAATGGAGCTGTAAATCAAATCAAATTGGTTGGGTGTTTGTGTGTGTTCAGACACAAGATAACTAGAGTATGATTGCATGAAATTGAGAAGGTTCTAGTAGATTGGGAATCATTATGATGTAAGAGAACAGGGGTGAGAGGCAGAGCATATGTAGAGAGCTGGCCTTTGCCAGAAGGAAGGGCTCACCCTTGGTCTAACAGTACTTCTGTTGCTTGCTTCCTAAGTGTTTCTTCTCTTAAATGTCCCAATTCTTGTAAATTACACAACTGGTCCAATTTTATTACATAGTTTTATGAATTTTCCAGTAGGGAAGTTGAAAGTATGAGGAATTTAATATACAAAGAGGTGGATTTCCAAGATTCCTCTATTATTCCCTCGAATGAATGATAATGACATTTTGTGGAGATAAGAGGACATTAGGAGAATACTAAGGATGGATGCCAGCTTGTAGTGGGGGAATGTGACAGTAGATGTATGAAACAATGTCAGGATTGATTTGCCGAGACCTAATATGGGCTACTTCATTACCCTTTAGACTTTTACCTGCATCATCTCTCTTGTCAAGGTACTTTTTTTTTTTTTCTTGTAGATCTAAGCAGAACCAGAAGAAATATGTTTTAAACTGTGTGTAGAACGTCTCACATCAGAGAACCTTCCTCACGATTTTTAGCTTCATTGTAGATGTTCTCCATTTAGGATGGGCAATTATGAAGAGATCTGGTTTTTCTTTATATCCAGTTTCCAATCTGAGATATTTATCCGACACTGCTCAATGACAGTTTCTTATTTCACTCTTGACCTAATGCAAAGTGTCACATTGAACTCCTGTATAGTTCCACCTTCCTATAATACAACGGAATGTAACAAAATATTGTCAAATGTTCTCAGGCATCTGATGGTTAAGGAAGGAGAGTGGGGAGTGCTTGTGTTAAATCAAACAAGTAAAGGCATGAATTGATTTAATTTACTGGATAAATAAAGTTTACTGGAGGTGGTTTATATTTACTTGGTTGTTCCTAGTGTTTTAGAAATGATACCAAGTATACACACAAGCAAATTTCCATGCTCCCTGTGCATATGATTGCCTGCTATTCCCTTATTTGGGAGCCATATAGACCCAGTTAATTCAGCTGAAGTTACAGACACTTTTGTTGCAAATGATTGTCTCAGTTCTTTCAGGAATGTTTCTTATTTTCTCTTTAGATAACTCAGTGTTTTTCAGAATCAATGTCTTCTTTCTGATTCTAGGTAAGTTTAGTGGAATATTTGAGTACCTGACATCAGACAGACACTCTATCACCCTTTTTATCTAACAAATGTTAAGTACAGAGAAGAGGGATTCATTGCTAAATCTTGCATGTTATCCTAATGTTGCTACATCCTTGTAACATGCAAATTATTTAAATAAATTGATCAACCTTATTTTGAAGACATAATCAGTTTATGAGTTGATACGATCAATGATTAAAAAACACCATTTCTGGATATGGATCCAAATTACCAAAATATTTTATCAAAGTGAACTCATACCAACAAATACATTACAAGCCTCTTGTTAATTGATCATATTGAACAAAGGGATAAATTCATGTGACAGTGTGAAAGGGTGTGTGGAAGGGCTTGTAGGGAGAATGAGATGACTTTAGAGGATAAAACTTGAGAGGTGCAGTTTACAATTTCTCACACATCATATTTCTATTTACATAATTTTTAAAAAGGGCATTAATTCATCAATCTGTCTCCTTGATACCACTCAGTAATTGTCATGTTTCCATTTTATTTTTGTTGAGCAGAGTAGAAACTCATTAGCCTGGAACTGGAGGTGCACCCCTGACCACTCTTCACTTTCCACCAGTCCCAGCCTCAGCCCCCAGCCCCTCTGAGAGAGGCAGACTAGCATAAGCAAAAGAACCCTTTGGGATAAGAATCCAAATCCTGTCCCTTCCATGCCATAGCTGGGTGTGACCTTGTACAAATTAACTACTTAGCTTTTGTTTCCTTCTCTTTGATCATTTCTGTAAATGAGGATTAAAAGAGATGAGGTACACAGTAGAAGGCTCAATGCAGAGGCTTGGGACCCACACTGTACCTTCAAACCTTCATGCTGCCACAGATCCAGGTCATCTTCCTCTCCATAATTCAGCCTCTCTTCTACCTGGGGAAGAGGATGTGCTGCTAACTATGTTTTGGGTACTCTCAAGGGATAGGTGCTGTGGAGGCATCCTGAGATATGTGACCACATGATTGCAAAGGTCACAGATAAGAGGTGGCCAGGACATTTCAACCCAAGCCTTTCTGACTTTAATGTTCTTGTTCTTCTTCACTAACCCATTCTGGGTCCCCAGACTGAACATGGGCTAATAAATCTGTGTAGTTCTTTAAAGGTTATAGAGTATATCCTCATATTCTCTTACTTATTTATTCCCTTAAGGCTGTAAGTATCTGAGCAGCAGATAGTGTCTCTTTCATCCTGGCATGGTTCTTGGCTAATAATATTGGAATGAACATAGACTAAATGAATGATAGACATTTATTTCACTCCTACCACCTGACTATAATGTGTCAGGAAGGTTGGGATAATGCTCACAAAGCACCTATCACAGCTCAATAAATGCAGATTTTTATTGTTATTATTGGGGAGCAGGTATTATTCACTTGGAGTGATAAAAATAAAACCAAAAATAGTCACTAAATAATGAATTTGAGCTCTCAACCCAATTCATGTGTTCTACTTGACTTCATATTATATTATATAACTGATCTTTTCTTCTTCTACTTGATTCTTTTTTTCTTCTTTTTTTTCTCTTCCTTCTGCAGACATTTATCAATTATCTATCTTCATGCCAGGGTTTTATTATGTGCTGGAGATTTTTTAAAAGGCATAAAATAAAGTGATAATATAATGAGAAAATGGACACTTAAACAACTAACTGTAATGTAAATGGAAAGTAGTATAGAAGAGGTAGGTACAAATTATTCTGCAAAAACAAGGGAGAGTGGATTAGTAGGGTAATTATTACTAGAGGCTGTAATAAACAACTTCCAAATTCTAGCGAGCTCACATGAGACAAGTTAATTTCTTACTTATGCAATGTCCATTATAGATGACATGGCTCTCCTGGTTGACCTTGTCCACGTGGTGATTTAAGGACCTAGGCTCTTTCCTAGGTCCTTAAATATATTGCATGGCTCATATATTTTGGAGTTTGATTCCTTGCAGGTGGACAGAACAGAGAATCATGCAATACCTTTTTGGGTCAGGCCTGGATATGGAGCCTACATGTCATATATTCCCAACTAGATGCAGGGGGCCAGACAGAAAAGGCACGCTGCTCTGAACCTAGGAGGAAAGTGATCATGATTGGTGTATGCATACATTATCTCTGCATAGGGAACAGTTATTTCTATTGAGAAAGAATGAGAGTCCAGGGATCCAGTAAGGCATTGCAGAGGGGACTGCATTTGCTTCACTCTTGAGAACTGACTAGGATTTAGTCATGTGAGAATGTTGCAAGGCATTCCAGGCAGAGAGATGCACAAGAACTAGGCATTCACCTCAGAATCACGGGCAACACAATCAGGGGAGTGGTTGTTAGGTGAAGAGGCATTCAGACAGCAGTTCCCCTTTACCATCCTATCCAATGGTGTGTGTTGATCGTTTTTGTTACCCAGCATTCAGATTCTCTTATTAGAAAAGGTTGTTGAGTAAACCATGGAGGTGCCTTAAGCCCATCTCCCTTCTGGAAACTCTCTTTATTCTTGCCTTTCTCATTCCCTGGCAGCAAGGGTGTGGCCACATGACCTAGGCTCAGACTAACCACATCCAAGATGTCAGCTCTGGGCTAGTGACACAAAGAAGGAGGGGTGGTGAGAGACTAGCAGCACTCTAGGGGTGGGGCAGGTAATCTGTGTTTTAATAAATCCTCAAGTGCTTCTGGTGCGTGCTGCAGTTTGAGAATCACTGCTTTAACCTGTTTCTCCTTGCTGAGTCTTGTCCTCAAAGTTTCTGACTCAGTAGGTCTGGGTAGGGCTGAAAATTGGCATTTCCAACAGATTCCCAGATATTACCTATGCTGCTAGTCCAGGAACCACACTTGGAAAGTCTCCGTGTTCCTGTAAAACATACTGAAAAATATAAAGAATAGAAAAGAGAGGGAGGAGGGTCATCAGTAGAGAGACCCTCCAGCCAGAGTGAAAGAGACCACTGAGGGAGTCTGCCCAATGTAATTTTCTTCCTCTCTTATTTTCCTTTACCTTCTGAGCACCTACTTTAATTTTTGCCCATCACTTCCCATCAGGTTGGACCACTTCACACATGGGTAAGGATTTTAGAAACGGAACTTTCTTGTTTTTTTTTTCTTTATCTACAGGTGCTAGTTCTGTCATTAGAAATGTCTTGCCAAATTAGATCACAACTAAACTAAGAATAAACTTCAAAATGCAGATAATCAAAAGCTCATCATCAGAATCTGATCATTCCCTCATACATCCATGGTGACGGCCCAGAGCTGCTCTCTTTACAGCCTGGCAGACATTCTGATTCTGACTCACATTTTTCTAAAAGGGAGAAAAATTACCTTTAGACTGACATTCCTTAAAGAAGATTCTTTCTTGAAGGAACTTTATAATAGCCATATTTGGGCATTATTTATATGTGAAAAGTGTGCTCTTCCTGCTTATAAACTTTTCTGAAACAATTTTTTCCTCTTTTCTTTTTTTGTGAGAGCTTAGAATAGGGCTGGTAATTTTAAAATGTCACATGTGACACTGATATGCCTTTGGTAGCAAATGAATACCACTGGCTGGGGTGAAGACAATTGCTTGGAAAATGTGAAGTGCTATATAACCAGAATTACTAGGCACAGAGTAAAATTCTCCATTCGTTTTTTTTTTTTTTTTTTTAAATCACCACTGACTTGCAGTAGTTAAGTTCTGTGCTGTGCTTTATTAATCCTACTCATAGTGCATTAGACATGAGAGGCAGGAACAACTGGTTAGGGGAGAGTACTTAACTGTGTTTGGGAGACCCTGTGTTGTGGGAGGGAGGTGAGGCAGTTCTCTGATCCACACACAAGACAGAGGGAACACATGCAGAAATTTGAATAGCTAGCTGTATCCTAGTCCCAGCTTTGCTTCCACACAAGGAGCAGTGATATCAGCGTGTAATCTCAGCATTTTGCCCTTGAAATAAAAATCTGCTGGCTGTTCTCATATCCAGTAGCTCACTCCTCACTAATTCGAAATAGGTCCCAGGGGATTAGCATCCCCTCTATCTGAATTGCAGCATGCACTTCATCTCCTGTTTAAAATGAGGATGAGCATGCTTATAGTGTTTAAGAGTTGGGCACTGCTTCAGGGGTAGGTATTTATCGTTTCATGAATTATTTATTTAAGCAAATGTATACGGAGCATTTATGTGTTGGAGTATAAGCCTGATCACACTTGAAGGGGTGTTCTGGAAATGTATCATGCACACCATCACCATTTTGACATATGTAGTGTGTAGAATCAAAACACTGCTCCTGGAATAGAACAGGATTAGTTCAGTTTGGAGTCATTTGGCTCTCATGATGCAAGACTAAGTAAATGCATTTTATCATCTTCCCTGTTGTGTGAGGATAAAGCCCAGCCTGGATCTATTTGGGCTTCATGCCTGGAGTTTTGAACTAAACACAGTCCCATTGGTGTGGTATTGGATTTCATTGTTTTTGTTTTTGTTTTGTTTTCCCCTTTCACCAAGCAAACATTGAGGAAAACAGCAGTATGTGCTTTACAGGTTTATAGCATTTTCCTTAGAGGGAGATTAACAAAGTAATATAAATCAAGTTCAATTTTTAAATATTTGTGTAACACAAAGTCTTAGTTTTCTCTATGTCCATAGCATCTCCTGTCACACATGTACACACATGTGTACATGCAGCCAGAGGTCTGCTGTAACATCTAGTGATGCATTCAGGTGTTTAATCTGAAGCAGTGGGGAAATGAGATGCCTGAATATCCTTTCATAGGTGAGCAGATGCAGCCTCGAGTTCACCTAGAACACCTTTACCTCACTAGGTATGGTTGGGGCAGCTCCCTGACTCTCTCGGTACCTTTTTTGTGCTTCTTTCTGGTCCATGGGTGGTTAAAGACTGAAGGGAAGGAATCTGAAATGAGCCACTAAAAACATGTCAGCAGATACTTCTGTCTGAAAATAGTAGAGTGTGAAATGTCAAGAGTAAAAGATAAACCAGGTCTTCAGGCTTTTACCTAAATATTCAGTAATTCCAAAATCATTTGAGAAATCAACCCCAAAGTGAATCATCAGCCAGCCAGTGTTTGTCAAAAAGAAAGGGTGAATTGGATACATTACTTGGTTAATTGTCCCTGTGGGGTAGTCTCTGAATTGTGCAGTGACTTCCTGTACCCTTCCTGATGCCCTCCAAAATCCCACATGGAAGGATAAATATAATTGCTCACTATGATATGTTGGTTGTGAAATCTCTGGGAGATAGGAGTATTAAAATGAATAGTCGGCATCTGGCAGATCCCTTCCTGCCAGTGATAAGCAATCTTGCCTATTAAGTGTCTCCTGGTGCAGGCAGATACTTCTATTCCATGCACAGTCACAAGCTCGGCGTGGAATGATTGATTAAATATATCTGTACTTTGTATACAGCTAATGAACTGGGGATGGTTGCTTAAAAGGAAGACTGATAGAACCCAGAAGTCTATAGCCAGATTCTGGCCAGAAGGAGAATGAGAAAGCAGGCCAGGGAATTAGGGTAAAGGGGGAAATAAATCAGGGAGATAGACATTATGTACAGTCCTGGGAAGCTGGGGATTGCCGGGAGTGTGAGAAACTCAGGAAATGGGGGAAAAATGAGGAATGCTTCACTGCTTTCCACCCTTAGCACGTTTAGGCTGGGCAGCCATCTGCACTTTGTAAAAGAGAATCTTCTTTCCAAGCCCTAGAATCATTCATCCGAAAAGACATTAGAAATTGTACCAATGCCCTTATTCTAGATAGGAGAAAACACCTACGTAAAATAAACTGCCTGAGGCATATTTCCTGATCTTTATTGTTCTTTAAAATAAAAAGAAAAAGAAAAAGGAAGAAAAGGACCCACGCATATTGTAAAAACCTAAATAGTTCAGTATTTTAAAATGTAGAATGGAAAAGTTTTTTTGGAGAGGTTTTTCTCCTCCTTCTTCAAAGGAATCAATGACTTTGCATGGGGTTTACATTCATTTCTACCCAAATACAGTGCATACAATATGAATTGTGCACAAATGAAGGGTGTTAAATGTAATCTTCTGTGGTTTCTTTTATTTAAATGCAGTATATTGGCAATATACATCCTTGTCAGTTGGATAAATTAATCTTGCTTCTTTTACCTCAATGAATATCCTATTTTATAAAATGGCATAATATATTTCACTATTTTCTTATAAATTCATTTGCAAGTTATTTCTAGTTCTGCTCTGCCAAATAAGGACATTATGAACATCTTGGTGTATACACGTAAATTTCTCTGTAAGGAAAACTCTTAGATATGGAATTGCTAAGACTAGTGATATATTTATTTAAAAGTTTGAAAAATTTTGTAAAATTGCCTAACAAAAAGGTTACTGTAATGTGCCAACCCATGACCTGTGTATAGAAGTTTCCAGTCATGAGTGTTTTCATACTTTTCACATTTGCCAAATAGGTAGGTGAGAAATGTTAATTTATATATATTTTTAATTATAAAGTTGAGCATATTTTAATGTATTTACTGAAGATTTCTTAATTTCATATTCTTTATATTCCTTGTTTATATTATTTGCCTGTTTTTCTTTTTCCCTTTTTTCATCTTTTTCTTATAGATTTGCAAGAGTACATGCTACATTAAGATAATTTGATCATCGTCCTGCATGTTATAAACTACTTTCCAGTTTGTTGTTTGCAATCTTATTTTGTTTATTAAATATGTTTTTCTACGTAAAGCTTCATTTTTATGTAGTCAAATAACTTTGCCTTTATGACATCTGAGCTCTTTCCCTTCTCCAATTCAAGATTTTGAATGTTATGAATTAGTTCCTAATGGTTTATATAATTTAATTTTATGTTTAAATTGCTGTTCTATCTGAAATGTATTTTATATCAGGAAGGAGATGCAGCATTTTCTTCTGTATAAATAATCCAGTAGTCCCAATATCATGTATTAAGTAATCTATTTACTCCCACTGATTGGAAATGCCATCTTTATTATATAAAAATGGCTGTATGTATCTGGAACAAATTCTAGTCTCTTTTATTTCATTGATTTGTCAGATTATTACTGAGACAGTTGTGTACTGTTTTTATGTATTATAGTTTTGTAAACTCAGTGCTTATCAGTGATAGTTCCCCACATTAAGTATCCTTCTCAGACTTTCCCTAATTGTCACCAAAAGGACAAGATAGGAGGACACGAAGTGAAGGTCCATTGTGCTGGTGCCTCCACGTGGTCCAGATGATCCTCTTGTCCATCCTGGCTTCTGAGAGCCTTGCTTCCCTCCGTCTTGAGATAGTAGACGTTCACCTCATAAGTCCCAAAAGGCTTTCACTTTCTTAGTAATAGAGCCCTCTTGTTGAGAAGCTATAGTAGCTCAAAGACCGTGCTTTAGTGTGTGGCTTCCCTTGTGCCTTGACTTCACATGCAGCTGGCTAGAGAAGGGCTTCTTCCTTTGGATGGGGTTGGTTGCATTTTTGTACGATGCTCTCCTACATAATTTCCTCCCCTACTGGGCAGTGAGGAACTGGCTTTATCTTCATACCTGATTTTATTGTGCATCTATACCTCATGCATTCAGTATGGGATTACATAAGGGACTTTCTTTGCCTGTGGAGCCAGTCTACCCTCATGGTCAGTATGCTTTGCACTCCTGTTAGCGCATGATCTCCTCAGACTGTGTCTGTCTGTCTTCACTGCATCCCAGCACCCAGGATAGTTCCTGGCAGGCATTGGCACTCAAAAAATGGTTGATAGAGGAAAAAAGAAGCAGGGACCATCTAAACACACACCATACATTTAGAATGATCATAACATCTGTGAGACACAGGGGCCCTAAGTTCTATCTTGATTCTGATTTTGTTTTAGTGCTTTAACACTCTGGGGCCTTGTTTCCTCACACACTGCTACCAGTCATTTACCTATATAGGGAGTATTTACTACAGCAATTAGTAACGTTGACTTTGGCATCAGTCAGATCTGGATGTGAGCAAAGGCCATATCACCTACTGGTTTTGTGATTGGTTTAATTTATTTTTCTAAGCCTCTATTTTTCCTCCTTATGTTAGTAGTGAGGTTGAAATGAAATAATTAATTGAAAGCATTTGACACAGAGCCTGATACAAAGTAAGCACCCAATAAATGTTAGCTCCTATTAATGATTTGTTATTTTTACTATTATTGTTACTATCTTATTATTATTAAGGAATATGATGATAAATCCTATTATGTTGCCATAAAGTATAGGTGATACACTGAGCAAGCTGTTATAATAAAAAATAAACCCATTGGTTATTATATCCAAAGATATACTTTTTGGGAATTAACAAAACATAGCCATTTTTATTTACCAATTTGCCAGTCTATTGCCCATCTTCCACTAGTAGAACCTAAGCAGCATGAGGGCAGTAGATTTATTTTGTTCACTGCTGTGTCTCAGAGTCTAGAGAGCATACTGTCCTAGACTCAGATCCCAGGACCTTTGTCTTTAATTGTTTACTAAGATGAAAAGCAATCTCAGTCCAAATTTTAGGCTTGCACAAAATAAAACTCTGAGCATGCCTCAAAAACTGATCAGCTTTGGAACCCTTGAGAATTCAAGATCTTGAGCCTGATTCACCTTGAATATTGGTCCTAGACCCAGAACAGTGACCTGTGTTCTCATGGTCTGAGGTCCACTCTTTTGAATTATGAAAAATGTCCTGTTTTAGGTTCAAGTCACTTATAAGCCTGGTTTTAGTTGAAGATCCAGACCCATTCAGGACTAGCACAGCTGACCTTGCAGGTCATTTCAAAAGGAACACTTCTTATTCCTTTTAGAGCCCCATATGCCCATTCTTTCATCCTGTTGAGGCTTTTATAGCTACCCATATTTCTCTCATCCAGAACTTTGCACTCTTACTATTATGTACTATTTGTAATTATTCTATTACTATTTTACTAGAAAGTGAACTCCATGAGGGATGATTCCCTGTTGGTTTTGTTCATCACCCTGTCTTGACTGCCAGGTGTAGTGCTTGGCCATAGTCAGAGAGTATTTGGTGAGTACTGATTGATGGTTTGACTTTGTTTCAACTTCCTGTCCACTCTGCATCCTACAGGTGGTTGTAATGGGATGCCTGCCCCTTTCCCAACCTGCTTTCAATGCTGTTTTCCTAGGCTGCTCTAGTGGCCTTCTATTTGGTCTTTTTACCTCTAGATTTTTCACCTTGCCATGTAGTGGCTATGTGAGGAATTGCAGAAGGGTGAAGGATGCTGCTAATGTACGACCCAGAGCACAAATCTTTGCCTACTACCAGGCATTTAAATTGCCCCACCTGTTTTTCTGGGCATTCAACACATTGGCTTCACCTTTTCTTTTCTTCTTTCCTGCTCGGTCTCTGTATTCTTGTTTTAGCCAACCAGACAACTCACTTTTAGCAGATGGATCCTTTATTTTCTCTCCTTTACTTTATTCACACAATATCCTATGTCAGAAGATCCCTCTCACTCCCCTTTCAGGCCATCCTTTTCTTTGAATATTTAGGTCCTAACTGAGCTTAAAAAAAAAGAAGAAAACATAGAATCTGGTTACATCCTGAATCTGCATAGCCAATGGGTAGCACTTCTCTGAGCTCATGTTTAATAATCTTTTTGGTGGGGTGAATAATGTCATCTATTTTATCAAGATATTGTGAGGGTAAATTAGATAGTGTGCATAGATAGTTCATCACGGAGTAAGTAGTCCATTAATGTAAGCTATTATTTCTCTTCAAAATCTACCCCAGAAAGTTTCCCTCTATAAACTCTTTTCTTATCTTCCCAGACATGGTCTCTCCTCTTCCTTACCTTTCTCTTAGAGGTTATGGCAAATATGGCCGTGTGTTAGAACTCTTCATACATATGTTATTCTTGTCTTTTATTCATCTAAGATGAGAAACACCTTGAAGTCAGGAATCCTGTCTTGAATTTTTCACAGTACTCTGAACATTGCTACTGTTTCGTAAGTGTTTTTTTTTTAATGGACTGAATCATTTTGCTGCTGCGAGACTGCTTTCTATCACAATATCCTGTAGATTATATAAGGATAGCCTATTTTTCATTTTTGTAAGGGCCCAGCAGCGAGGCTCTGATTTCTAGTTCTTAATATGGTACGAAGAAAATTACTAGCATTGAAAAAATAAGATCAGAGGTTGAATAAAAAGGTATTTGATGAGGCTCTTAGTGTAACAGTAGGTCTCCCTCATCTTTTTTCCTTAACCTTTGAAATTGACAATTGCCTAGGGCCTTCTCAGCAGATGGACCATGTTTGTGCCTTAGCCACTTAACAGCCATTAGCCTAATTCCATACACCGCAGCCAAATTAAATAATAAATAAGTCTATGAAAAATTGGTTTGAAGACAGTGTTACTGCCTTTCACTTGATGGCCTTCTCTGAAGCAGATGCTCTCTCTCTACCCTGTTAACTTGGTCCTGTGAATAAGAAGCCTTCCATGCAGAAACAAACATAGAGTCCTAGAGATGAGTGTCTGGATCCTAGAGATGGGGGAAGTTCTGATTATTAAAGTTCAGCTTCTACTCACTATGCCCACCCTATATACCAATTACCAGGAAGACAAGAACTTAATCCTAAAGTCACAAAAATGTGATTTGATTAGTCACAAATTCCTGTTTGTGTTAGTGGATAATATATGATCTCCAAAAGTCCACATTAAGGTTGTAACACCACCGTCTTACTCCTAACAAGTTTGATAACAAATTCTCCTTTATCAGTCCTATTTTCTCGCATTTGTGCCTTTGCTTACAGATTCTCCTCCAAGAATGCCTCTTCACCAACTCTCAAGTTCTACACATCCTTCAAGGACCAATCTAAATGTCCCTATCCCCATGCTCATGTCTCTGATTCTCAACTTCACTCCCTACTGAGAGTGACCATATCCTTCTCTGAGCACCCTTCTCATTAAATTTGAATATAATTTTTAATAGTATTTACTACTTTCACATTTGTATTATGAATATTTGTATATGTGCCTTACTACTAGGATCTAGATTTCTGGAGGTCAGGGACTCTATATTATTCACCTGTATACTTCCTACAATTTTAACCTTGTTTATAATGTCTCTGTGTATACTTATATGGACATACACATATGGTAAATGTTTTATGAATCAATGCATGCAAACTCATAGGCATTTTAGCTTTATTCTCTCCCTTTCAGCTCCCCCTGAATCCAAATTTTTCCTGTATGAAGGCAAATAGGTCTCTGTATCTGTAAAGCATTTCTGTCAGCTGTCAATGTTCATATATGGTTGTCACAGATTAGATTCAGTTATCTTCTAGAAAACATAGCTGTATTTTTCAACTTAAATTTTATTAAAAATAAAAGAAGCAAACTAATTTTTATTAAACAGAGAGAATTCCTTTCTCTCATACAAAGGTTCTTATTGCAAGTTGTACTTTATAAATAAGCAAACATGGTTCTCCGGTGTGTAGCCAGTCCACTTCTATTCTCATTTCATGCCTTTGCTACAAATTCCCAGGGTACCAAAAAGAAAGACCAGCTAGAGTTATTTTGTGTTTCTGCTGGTAAGATGACAAATAGATTTAAGTCCCTGACACGAGTAACACACATCAACTTGTTTGGGGTCAATTTTATCAATTTTGAAAAATCAGAAGGTAGTCCACTCATCATGGCTCCTGGAGAGGAACCATCAAGGTCAGGTCCCTCCAGCTGCTGGCAAGTAAAAGCATGGGGGTAGAAGAATCAGATATTGGTTAGTTTTCAAGCATCAGGAAATGATAGGATGGTCTGTCTTTGTGACAACATTTCTTTGATATTGTATAAATGTGGAAAATGATATGCTAAGTTGTAAAAAAAAAATAGAGTCATAATATATCTTTTTTTCATCCTGATATTTTATAAGATATTTTCACAGCATATTTTAGGACAAAAAATAGAGGTCCATTTTCCTGTTACAATGGAGTATATGGATATGGTATCCAAGGCATTTAAAATGTCAGAAGGCAGGTGTGTGTGTGTGTGTGTGTGTGTGTGTGTGTGTGTACACAATCCTGAGAACCAGCCTTTACAGAGCACTACATTTACCTAGGAGGCATGAAATAAAGTGAATGGTAGCATTAAAATTATGTTAAATTCTTTGGGAAAGTAGATGAGTCTTACCACTTATTCCAAAGGAAAGAACTTCCTCTAGATAAGTAATTTTATTGAATTTGTGTTTTTCTGTGTTTGGTTTCTGTTGGTGGTATTACTGACCTGCGCAGCATTAAGTCTGTCTGACCCTCAGTACTGGACAAAGTACAGAATAGTCACAGACATCGAGATTTCTGTAGAACATCAATTCACTTTCTGATGAAAAAGAAAAAGGATAAAAGTGTAAAAAAAATTGTTGGTAGGTTAAAAAGAGTTTGATAAACCAAGAGGAGAAAATATAAAGAGATTAAAGGTAAGAAAAAAGAGGAGGAGAAATTAATGGAGTACTGTAAAGAGAAGACAGACCCATAAGCAAGTCATTCTTGTGAGATGTAGAAGAGCACCCTATTCCTTGCTTGCCTTAGCAGACACTATCTCTAGTAATACAAGGCCATCTGTTAGTTGAGAAAGGTGAGTTTGCTTTATTTAATGATTTGTAATTAAGTCAAATTAGAGGGATGAAACAGCACCTCCCAACACTGTTACCCAGGGTGAGATGCTGACAGATCTGTGATTTAGGATAGGACCTCCTTTTCCCTAAAGTAACCACCTGAAGTATGCCTTTTGGCATGGGAGGGTATTTGAAAATTAGAGGTCAGCAGTTTGAGGAAGGAAACACAGGGATTGCAAATAGCTCCAGGGGCTTCTCTCAGGTAGGTAGCCTCCATAGGCCTGTTGGAGGGCCAGGGGGCACAGGACCCGCCAGCCCTGCTGTGGTCTGACTCATTCCCTGGGAAGCAGATAGACAGCTGCTGCAGCTCAACAAAACCCAGGCTGCCAGCTAAGCCTTTGGCCTGGACTTGGGCAGAGGCTTCAACTCTCTGCAAGGAGAAGATGATCTGTTTTTCTGTATATTTCATTGGGTCTCCATTAGGCCAACCAGTTGGTTTATTCAGGGCTCCCAATGTTATAATAGGATTATGAAGATTCTTCCCTTTCCCTCAGGACCTCCCAGGAGTCTATGTGCTTGATTGAAGTAATTTCTTTTTGGCATAGTAGTGTTTGGGACAAAGTTTGTGCTCAATCAACTTTTATAGATTAAATTAAGTTTTTTTAGGAAACAAAATCATTATATGTTTGTTATAGAACGTTTTAGGAAACAACACACAATTAAAGTCATCTGTAATCCACCATCCACAGTTAATCATTGTAAATATAGTGATATATGTGCTTTTAGTCTTTATTTTATACTTATATATCTAATATTTTCATCTATAAAAATGAATTTTTATTATATATTTTTTGTTATATGGAAAGATATAATATCTAATAATGTTAGAAGTGTAATATCTTTATATATTTTTATATGTAACCTTTTTATGTCATTAAATAGTTTATAAATTATATTTTGTGGCTAAAAAAGTTCTCTTTTATTTAATGATCCTTTATGGTTGGGCAGTTAACTGTACATATAATTCAAATGAACATCTTTGTTGTCAGTTCTTTTCATGACCATGATTATTTCCTTAGTATAAATTCCTCCCAGTGCAATGGTGGCAGGGAATAGGTAAACAGCCAGTGCGTGTTGATACCTGCTATTAAACTGCCCTCCAGGTCCATGCTCTGTGTGCTCCCAGGTATATCTGCATGCTCATTTCTCTACCACCCCCCACCCCAATCAATGCTGACTATTATAATTTTGTTAAATTTGCTAGTTCTGTAGGTAGACATGTCATATCATTGTTTTAAATTGCATTTTTAAAAATAGGAATGAGTTTGAACTTTTCCCTCACAGGTTGATTGGCTATCTAATCTTGTTTCCCAATTACCTATATACATGGATTCTGGCTGGGCTCCTGAAAGTGGCAATATGGCAACTTTTCAGCCTTCTCTTTCCTTGAAGAGACATTTGGTAGAAAATATACTTCATCAAACATGTCCAAAACTGTTTTAAAATAAAAGGAAATCTAGAACAGAGAGGCAAATTACAAACTGAGGGAAACTATAGTACTTATTTTAAGGAAGGCAAAAGCTCAAAAAATGCATAAATGATAAAAGAAAAAAAATGTGTCTCTTGTTAAGTGATAATCCTATAGTGAGTGTGTTCCATCAAGAAAAGCACCGCCTCCCACCCACCCAGCTCCCTTTCCCTCCAGTGCTCTACTGTGCCTTAAGGACAGTGTAATTTTGTGCTAGTGTCTCCACCAGGGACACATCCTACCCCAGCTCACTGATTCCAAAATACTCCTCTCCTAAATATAAAGCCCCTGAATTAGCTTTTAAAAATAACTGGAGAAAGTGACCAGAGGGGAACTGTGTGACGTCTAATGATCCTGGGGCAAAGCAGCCTGTTCTTAAGATAGCTGTGTTCTTGTCTTGCTGAATTATTTACAAAACCTGCGGGGGCAGAGGCTGAGTGAAGGCACTTCCTTTCTGAACAAGCTCAACAACTCCCAGGACCAGGCCAGGGAAGCCAGTGTCTCTCAGATGTCTGATACCTGGAGTCAAGGAGTCTGCCATTGATTTTCTTTAGAACAAATCTGCACAAAAGCCACTGACCTACATTAGCCACACTATAGAGACCTTGTCAGGGGCAGGCGTAGAGAATGGGAAATCCCACGTATTGATGTCCACTTTGCTTTGGACCATGCCTTCCTTTTGATGCAGGACAGGATAAATTTCACCTTGTGTGTGTGGGTGGGTGGGGGAAGATCAAGTCCTGCACCAAAAGAAGTAGAGGGTCCTTTGACAGAGAATGTAGAAAGAATTCAACACACAAGCCAAAGTTAAGACTCAAAAGGAAAGTTCATTAGAAAATTGGTAACACTCCACAGGCAGAGTGTGGTCTCCTCTGAGAGGCTGAGAGTGAGAAGGACAGTGAGTGGGACAGAAAAAAGGCACTGAGAGGGACCATAAGTGTTCAGGGAATTCAGTTTATATGTCATTCTCTAGTTCCCATTTTTTTTGATATGGACTCACAGTGAAGAGGGGGAAGAGTATGTAGTGTTAAAAGGTAAGAATATGTAGAGCGAAAGGCATGCTGGCAGTTCCCAGCCTTTAATCCTCAGGTTCCCCATGGTTTTAGCAATAGGGAATGACTGTGGGTTCCTGTTTCCCCTTCACAGATGTGAGGAATGGATTGTTAGCAAACCCAGCAGAAATCTTCCTTTATTCTGAAGGTGTGCTCCTGGCCTGGCTGCAGGGCTGATCAGCATATTGCAGTCTCTGAATGTAGCTTTACTAACATTTTAATTCTCTGGACTCCTCCCTACATTACTTTAACTGCCATTTCAAAGGGCAGGGAGAAGACAGGTACCCCCTCCCACCCCCCATCTAAGCTGACATAGTGACCTGGAGCATCAAAAGTCCTGGTTATTATTATTAGAGACACAATTAGAGTCATCCACATTAAAAGGGCATTTGGGATTTGGGAGATATGGAAAAGATGATGAGGATGAAGTTTGGATTGATTTCTCCACAACAGAGTTGATTTCAGAGGCTTTCCAAGACAATTTATGGTATTTTATCATTACCATGGCTCTCTGGCCAGTTTCTCAGTTTTGTTAAGCAGGAGGCTCTTAGAACTGAAGAAACCTTGAGAAGTCTCCTAACCTTGAGGCTGCTCCTGGGCATAGATTCCTCCTGATATGTCTCTAGGTGTGTTGAATCACAGTGCAGACTACACAGAACCTTCCTTCCAGCTCAGTGACAGTATTCTCTCATTTGTATTCATTTTCTCCCCAGTTCCTTAATGTTTGCATTTCTCTTCTAGCTAGGTATCTTGCCACGGATGGAAACTGGGCTCTAGTGAATGTCCCCTCACCTCACCCCTTTTTTCCAAGGTTAACTTCATTCTGTATGGGACACTGTCAACAGAAGCAAGGTCAGAAAGCTGTGAGTCATGTAATTAAAAGTGTTTGGGACTCGGAATTGGATGAGATAGTGAATTTAAGGCTTTGCTCTAAACCAGCGGTGTATCATTTATCAGATTCCTAAGCTGTCCAAAAGGATGGATGAACACACTTTTATTCCTTGGGCATCTATTTTGTGCTATCTACTTTGTGTCTTGTTAGTTATTTAATTTAATCTGTTAATATTATGTTGAGTAGGGAATATCATTCCTAGTTTATATATTTGGTACCTCAGGTTTGTAGTGGCTTATGGTCATATAAGCTACTAGGTAGCCATGCTAGGATTTAAACACCAGATTTTTTTTAGTGCAAATCTGTTTTCTTTCCAAGTTATTATAGTTAATTACTTCACAGGGCTGTTTTGAGGGTCAAATAATTATAATAATATGAAAGATAAAATAAAACAGTCTAACCAATTTTTGATATAGATATTATTGCTTCTGTATTTTACTCACCTGACTGTTATAAAAAACAAGTTTCCAAAAGCCCTGGCTTTGAAGAGAAATAACACAACTTGGAGACATAAGGAGAGGGCAGATTATAGTCTCTCTTTTCAACCCAGGAAACTTGTTCCCCAATAGCCTCATTGCAAAGGTCCATTTGTCAAACTGGAAATTTAACCATAACTCTGCTCTAAATCCACTGCTCTGGACTGCAGAGGGCCAGGCTCTGCTCAGCAGACTCAGCTTCCCTTTCTGCTATGTCCACTTGTGCTAAAATCATTCTGAAATAGCTTCCTGTATCATTACAGAGCTCATGGATCCTTAAATCCTGGAGCCCGCCCTTCTTACTCATGATTACCATAATTTTTGTTTATTGGCACAAATGAACAAATAGAAATAAAGGTAATAAAAATAAGACTATTTTAATTTTCATCTCACTAGTTTTAAACATCTGCTCTTTCTATATATCCCTCTCCCACTCTGGAACATTTAAGAATAGAAAAGATTATCATCTTATTCTATTTTCCTAATCTCAAATTAAAGGGTGTGAAGTTTTAATATAGATTTTTGAGAGTCAGAGATATCTTCCAAGAGAGAAATATAATGTTCTACACACACACACACACACACACACACACACACACACACACACACACACACTCCCCATGGCTTTATGTAGAATGTTTAAAGATCCTGAAAATTTCGCTCTAGGAATGGAAGCAAAAGACGCTGTAGGCTTCATGGTTGATTGCTTTTCTGATTGGTGCCATAAAAAAAATGCATTAGAGAGAGAATGTTTGATTTAAAGAGTGCCTAGATGCCAACACCACCTCTGTTTGTTTTCCTTCCTTTAGCAGAAACCTTGTAAAAATTTTATGAAGCATTAATGGATCTGGATTTTCTCAAGAAAATTTTATGAGGTGCATTTAATCCCACACATCCGACCCAATTTAGCAGTCTTTAGAGGCATATAACATAAAACACGCTCGGAAAGTATTCCTGGGTGCCTCAGTGCCATAGGGAGAATGACAGTGGGCAGAAAGGGACATTGAGTATACACAATGCTTTGATATGAACTTCCAGACCTGCTGGGTGGTGAAAGTAATAACTATGCAGGATGGAGTAATGAGATATTCTGGCCGTGATGAATACCACACAGGTAAGTCAAAGTACAGGTATTAAATCTTAATTCATAATTTAACACTGATTTCAAGAACTTCCCCTGTATAACTCCTTTAACCAATGAGAAAATCACATTTTAGAAAACAAATAGTTATTTGTATCAGCGACTTCTGTGATGGCAACCTGAAATCAGTGACTTTGATCTCAGAGAAAGACACACATAGTAACACACATTACAAGTACAATTCTCCCTTCATTCACTTTTTTTTTCTATATCTGAAACAAAAAACTTTGAAGATGATAAATTAACTTTTGTTTTATGCTGAATAACTCTAAGTTTAGGGAACCCGAATCTTTTTTTAATGGGATGCAAGCAAACCTGTCTGACATTTGCCTAGGAAGGAGACATTATCTTATTGTACTGGGTAATAAAGAAAACATGTCCTTTGCTCTGGAGGGAGATACTACCTCTGTCTTCCAAGGTTATCCATTCTATAAACATCTATAAAAAGATTGCCAGGTCCTCTGTAGTCAAAATGTGCAAAATGCAAGTGATCCATGGCAAATTTTCCTGAGACCTTGCTAAAAGGATCCAAACCAAAGGTACTGGGCAGTTGACTGTTACAGCTCCAGTCCTGGTTTCAGAGCATCTCTTAACTACTTATTAGAATGTTCAAGATTCTAGAATAGGCACAGACAATATAATAGCATAGTAATGGCTTCTTCCCTGACAGAGTTTCACTAGGTAAAATGATAATGATGACAGCTGCACTTATATATTGCTTACTCTGTCCTGGGGCTTTTGTAAAATTTTCATTTTAATCATAGAAATGACACTTCAAAATAGATACTATTGTTATTATTTTCATGTTTACAGATCAGAAAAACCAAGGAACCAAGAGAGAAGGTGATGGAATCAGGATTCTAACAAAGCAGTTTCCTGAGTTTGTACTTCTAACCAACTCTGTCTTATACTACTTCTAGTGGAATGACTGCTTAGTATCATGAATTCAGTGATTTTATAACACAAGAAGAATTGGGATCATCTAGAAAGACTTTCTAAGACACACTTAAGGGCATCCCAGAAGTGACCTCTAAGAACAATCTTGAGGAGTGAGTGGGTATTAACCAGTTGAAGGTAGGGGAAGAGATTTTGCATTAGGGAAACTGCACATGCAAAAGCATTGGAGGTGAGTTGGGATAGCTCATGATGATATCCACTTTAATGTGTAATTCACTCTAGGGGACATATTTCTTAGGAATAAATAAGCTCGATGAGATTTTCTCCAGATTTCTAATTCACAGCTCTTTGTTTCCTGTGCATTTTAAACTAAATACTCAATACTTCTATTGTTGAGATGGCCCAGGAGCCTTTAAAATGTCAGCAAAGTAAGCCAGGACATAGCAGCAATTACAAACAAAACTCACCAATACCAGAGTTTATTTTGATTTATGTAGGACTCATAAACTCTAGGTGCCTAGTTATTTCGCAAGTTGAGAAATTAAGGCTAGCTATGCATGGGGTTATGGGAGAGAAGAAAAAGTTTCAAAGCCCAGAAGACTGTTGGATCTTAAGAGCTTATTTGATGGTATCTCTTCATTATGGAATTTTAATAGACATGATTTTTTTTTTCATGACTAATGGCTAGAGTTTACCTTTATAGTCTACCTCCTGGCAGCTTCGGTGGGTTCCTTGGGTTGTGACACTAACTCACATTTATGGGTCTTCCTCACACTGACCTTCTTGTGATCATCCCATATTTTCCTACTCAGTGTCACCAGATGGCAAGTGCCCTGTGATCTGACAGTTCTGAATAATTGATCCTCACTCATACTGAAGTCAAGTTTAGGTTTTGTGGTGCAGTAGGATGCTTTACTCTTGTTGACCTTAACCTTCAGAGTCACTCGGGCATTACCAAGAGATCAATAAAACTTCCTTCCAGCAGCCGACCTGAGAGGATAAGAGCCTGACAGAGAGTGATGATCAAGATGAGAGGGAAGGGAAGATTGCATTGTAACCTAGGGAACAAGAAAAGGGAGGATATGTGAGACACTGGGGAGGGAGGAAAGGGAGTAAGGGTAGAAAAGTATCAGGGGAGCATGTTGAGAATAAGAGAAATGATTTTTTAAGATTAAAATAAAAATTAAAGTGATGGGGAAAAGGGGGCTTAGCAAAGAGAGAAGAGTATTGGAAGTATAATAAACAGAAGCATGATGACAAATGAGGGAAATATAGGACAAGAAAGGAGTTTTATTCCTTAATTCTTATGAATTGAAATCTATGGTATGTGGAACTATATACTATGGGGAGGTCTCAAGGAACTCAAAATCTCATGAGAAACAGACAACTAAACAATCTATAGAGCAAGGCAAAATAAAATAAGGGTCCTAATAAAGTATAAGGTAACTGGTGGGCATTGGAAGGAAGAGAAAAGAACTTAGTGTCTGAATGCCAACTATATGCTAAAAGGACACCTACATACTACTTAATTATTTATAATTAACTGTATTTATTATAAATATATATTACATTGCATATAATTATTAATTATTATTATTAGTTTAATTATCAAATGGCATCTTAATGTAGGAATTACTATCTTCATTAAATATGTAGAAATGGGGTTAAAGAGGTTGAGTGTTTCCAGTAAGCTCTTTGATAAATGGTAGAGCTAGAATATGCCCTCAATTTCTTATGACTCTTAAGCCTATGTGTTCTTTTCACTGTCTCAAGTTGCTACCCACAAAGTGAAACATTAGAGTGATTTATTCATACAGGACATGAGAGAAATATTTAGTGGACTATAACCAAATTGAAGGTAGGGGCTATAATTGATTTTTTAAAATCTATGTCTAACAGTAAATACTGCATAAAAATATTCTAACATGTGGAAAGAAAGGAAAGCTGGAGGGAGTTAGAGAAGTAGCAAAGGAGATAGGGAGAAGTGAAGGAAGCAAGAGTGGAAAGGAGGGAAGGAATTACATTCAAGTTGAATGTAGAAAATAAATTGTATTTCTTTTGGGATGGTTGTGGGAAGAAGAGTATTTGAGGTTGATTCACATAATCTAAAGTATAGTGTGTGTGTGTGTGTGTGTGTGTGTGTGTGTGTGTGTGTGTGGTAAAAACCAACAGCAACAAATAATTCATTCCAGCTCCATTCTAGATAGAAGAAAATGGTGGGAGATAAGATCGCTAATACAGAATGGGTCCTTATTCATTTATCTATTCATTCATTTATTCATGCACTCAAATTCAGTGATTACTATGGCTAGGAATTGCTAAAAGAACTTAGGGCATGTCAGTGAATAAAACAGATGAATACACGGTTCATTTTGAATCTTACATCCTAGGGAAGAGACAGAGGTCATAATAATACATAAATTATACAGAATGCAAAAAGTAATAAGTGCTTATGGGTTAAAAAAAATAGCAGAATAGTGGAATGAGATAGAGAGGCAGGCCCAAATAGCATATTGTGTTATTTTGGGTAAATCATTAGGAGGTAAAATTTGAGTAACATCTTAAAAGATGTGATGGAATGATTAACATGTTTGTCTAGGGAATGAACTCCAGGCAGATAGAATGGACTATGTAAATTCTAGGACACAAGTGAGCCTGGAGTATTCATGGGGCAGCCAGAAGGCCAATATGGCAAGGGTGCAGTGCATGGGGTGTGGTTGTACATCTAAGACTGTTTATCCATGAGAAAATAGGGAGTCACTGGGTGCTTTGGAGAAGAAGAGTGGCACATGTTTGAATAGGATTACTTAGGCTGCTTTGTGGGGGCAGATGTGGCAGCAGGGACCAGTTAGGTAGCTGCTATAGTCCAAGCCACCCATGATGGTGAGGAAGGTGGCTTCAGGCAGCATGCTACCCAGGGCCAAATTCCAGATGCATTACAAGGAAGAGCCAAGAAGATTTGTTGTTGGGTTAGATGCAGAGTGTGAGAGATATAGAGGCACCAAGCATAACTCTAAAGTTTTGGGCAAAGTTGTCCTTATCTGGAATGGGAATGCAATGGACGATATAAGTTTGTTGGAAAAGATCAGGAATTACCTTGTGCCCAATGACTGGGAATTAGTCCAAGTGTGCATGTCAAGTGAGCAGGTGAATATAGAAGAGGCTGGAACTTAAGAAAGATGTCCAGGCAGAAGGTTTACACTGGGCAGGCATGAGCACATAGATTGTATTGAAAATCATGAGATTAGAATGGACCACCAGAGAGGGAAGAGATTTGAAAAGAAATGTCATGCTCATGGTTTGAAACATTATTTTTTTGATTGATGGGGAACTATTGATTTTCTTTTTTTGATAATAGGAGTAACAAAATCTCAACTGGGCTTGTTTTGTTAGTGCATTTTTTTTCTTGTTTTATACAGGTGCCACTCTGGTGGTCCTATGGTGGATGGCCAGAGAGCACCAGTCAAGAGGTTGGTGCACTGAGCCATGTGAAGGGATAATAAGGACCTGAACCAGAGACATAGCAGTGGGGATGGTGAGGAACAGGGAAGGGGTAAAGGATAAAGAGAAAAAGGGAAAAGACAGCAAAACCAATTTTCCTTTCACTCAGTTCAAAACAGAAATCACCAGATCAATAGAAAAGAAAACAATTTATGCCTGAAAAGAAGGTTTTTGTGTTTTCTTTGCTTTTTTTTTTAACTGCTTGAGGCATGGTTATGGATTATAATGCTTTACTTCCTGGGGCCATAGCTGACAGCTATGAAAGGGAAAATAGAGATAGAGTTTTCAGTATTTCAGAAAACTGGTTTCTATCTGAAATGTGGAAGATGAGGAGCTCCTTCTTTTCATTAACTGTTTAGCACATTCAGAATGTAGGGGCTAACTTGTGAGACAAATAGATCTGAGTACATAGGATAGAAATGTTACCATTCCCCCAAACCCCTTGACCTGTTAAATACTTGCAATCATACTACATTATATAGGAATGGATTAGAACCAACGTATATAAAGTAGCTAGCCATGTGCCTAACACATGGTTAACTAGTATACTAGTATTTTATCAGCAAGAACACTTTAAAGTTTATGATCAGTTTTATATACTTTATTAGAAGGATTTCTCCCCCTAATCCCCAGAACTATCTTTTTACTGAGAACTAAGAGGCTAAGCTGTAATCAGGTGAAATGACCTGCTCACATCATAGAGAAACAAAACCAAAAATCAAAACTGTTTAAAGCTGAGGTCTGCTTTTCCACAGCACATGGTGTCTGGAAATGTAGGGACCATGTCACTGAACACCTGATGTCAAGAGCACCTTCAGGCCAATAATGTGCCTTTAGAGGGTTAGTGATTCTCTAAACTCAGCACCATCCTTGATAGTGTTTCTTGAACATTTTAAGGTTAAAGTGTGGTGGGCTACTGCAGCCATCCACAAGTACATTAGCAAAGGCAGGCTGCAGGCTTATGGAGGAGGTAAAAATAGCTGCCCATTTCTATATCTCTTTACCATGAAGGACCCCATCTTGCCTGGTAAGGGCTTGTACCTTCATATCTCTGTGCACTTTGCTTCTGGGTCTTACTGGCTACCCTGATGTGTTGTAACGAGAGTGTGGTAGGTTTTTGAGCTGGGAATTTATTGCTGGGATATTTGGTCTCTAACAGAGCACAGGTATGATAATCTTTTTTCACTTTTATAAATCATACCTGTCCTTTCCAAAAAGCATTTTGAGTAGAGCTTTTAGGTGTTGAACCCAAATAGCATCCCACTTTCTTAATTCTCTGACCATTATTTCAACTATTTCCCCACTGACTATTTCTCTTGCTATATTTTGTGTCTATTGAAGACCAGTGGTATTTAAGACCTACCTGAAAGATTTGTTTGTCAGTAGGCAAGGGGATTTTACCTCTGTTCCTGAAACATCTATAGTCAAACAGTTAATTAGAGGGCAAATACAGTATAGCAGTCTTTAGAAAATCAATTAGTGTGCAACTGAAGATTAAAAACAGAAGAGGACTAATACTGTTTTTCATTTGGCTAGTAGGCTGATTAAGGAATAGTAGTGCAAAGGACAAAGGCTTTAGAGGAATATTTAATCAGATGTAAATAAAATTTACCCAAGTGTCTGTTAATTACAAGAGGTAGGGAATTCCATGAGAGAGGTGGTTGAAGGCAGGCCACATTCTCCAGGAGAACTTTCATGGATTTTTGTCTTCTTAATCTCAAATATATGCCATTCTTTTAGCCATGGTCTGTATGAGTTATGTGTACTTGTTTGTGTTTTTCTGTAATTATTCAAAACTATATCTTCTTGACCTATACCATTTGCCCATAAACTCTAGAGAACAGGGTCCTTTAATCTGTTGGCTTTGGAGGCTGAATTAGGTTGAGGGGGTTGCATAGGGTGAGTCATCCATACCTTTCACTATAGATTAGAGTCACATACTCAATATCAGGTGTTTCATGTTTGGGGTTTAGTATTATATGCTATGAACAGAAGTACTTTAGACATTGGACAGATCTATCCCTTTGAAGTCCTCCTGTTATGTCTAATGTTGAGTACTACACAGAATGGATACTCTATACATTTTGAAAATGATAACTTGCTCTCTGGGCTGAAATTTTTCTCTAACTCCAGGGAACTCTTTACTCTTTCTCCTCTTTTGGTGTTTTCATCTTAGTATAAGGAAAGAAAGATGACAATTCACATATAAAGGCAATGAAAGTAATACAAACAAAAACTTCATCTGTATCTTTATAACAACCAAATCATAACTGTCCTCATGCATCCAGATCAAGGATGATGGTGTTAAAAGACATTCATCATTACTCTGATTTCCTTGTGTTTTACCTTAACTAAGCTTGTGCTGGTCATGAAATTCAATTGTGTATTTCCTGTTCTACCTGCTTCCGTGTTCTACCTGACAATGAGCTTTGGGTGAAGTTCATTTCCTTTGGGCCTCTCTCCACTTCTGCACAGGATAAACTATAACTGCACAGGCCCTTCCAATTGGGTAAGTCCAGTTGTCATTCATTTGTCAAGGTTAATATCATCAGTCCTCTTCTGTAGGCTTTATTCTTCTCCAGCTGTGCTACTTTATTTTGACCTGAAGATTCACATCTGCTCTCAGTTCCTAGGACTTCTAGACTAAGGCACTGTTATTTAAGTTGTGCTAGTCCTAGTTTCTGAAAGTCAGCAACCTTTCAGCTTTGCAGCTTGTTTGACTATGGCAGATTGACATTCTAGTTCTCATACCTGGGCTCTTACTTCATTCTCCATCCCTAATCCCACTTGTTATTCTTCATTATTTACACCACTGCAGAATGGTTGAGGATTGTATTAATCACATTTTTCAGTTCACAGCAAACTATTATTTCTAAAATGGGGATCATAAAGCTCCAAAGAGTACTATCTTATTTTCTTCTCATCTCCAACCCAACTCCTTTTCCTTTCCTCCAATTCCCTAAAAAATGTGTTTTATAAATCTAATTAAATGTGTATGCATCAAATGTGTATGAAAAATAATGATGTATTAAATACATATGCCACTATTTTATTCATTTCTCTGATTCATCAGGGCTCTTTCCAATTCTCCTTTATCACAAACAATTCCACAATAAACTTTATTTATACACCGATGTGACATTTCTCTAGGAAACTGAGCCAGTAGTGGCATTGCTGAGTAATAGAATTCCATGTACTTAATTGCTCCATATGATTAAGAGCTGCCATTTTGTGTTTCAGTATGGCTTACACATCTGCACTCCAGTAGAAAGTGTTCCCATCTACACATATCCTCACCAACACTTAGTTTTATCTACTTCCTTAATCCTGTTTTTAAAAACCATGTTCATGAGTCTAAAATGATACCACATTATTATTTTCATGTACATTTTTCTGTTTACTGGTGAGTGTGAGCATCTCTTTATGGATTTGTTTTGTGGGCTTCTTCTTCTGCATATGGCAGATTCTTCTGCCTATTGTTTTGAGTTAGCAATTATTTTTTTCCTTATGGAGTTAGAAGAATTCCTTGTGCATTCTAGATATCAATTGCTTATCAATTTTAGATGTTGCAATAATGTTTTTTTTTTCCTGTTTATTATCTGTTAGCTTTGCCCGAGGTGCATTGTAAAGGGAAGAAGAGCATATTTGCTAAAACCAGCTTCCTGGGTTCAAATCCTAGCTATGAGGCCTTAGTGATAGTCCTCAGTTTTCTGTCTTTAAAATGTGTTTATTAAGGTTACTTTCTTCATAGGGCTTTTACTGGGATTAAATGAGTTAAAATCTATAAAGATCTCATAATAGTACCTGACAAAAAATAATTTTTTAAAATGAAAACATATTTCTTTTTTCTAGCTTTATAATTACATCTTTCCCATTTAGGGAATTAATATGAAGTCCACTTTAACATAATATAATATAAATTTAACATAATATAATGAAAGGTAGGGATTGAGTTTTGTTTTCCTCCATATTCTGAGGTGGTTTGTCACTATCATCTACTAAACAGTTAATCATTCCTGTTGCTTTGAGGGGCTAGTGTTTTCATGTTGAGTTCTTATACATACTTGGTTCTTTTTCTGAGCTCTCTTGTATGTTCCATTATTTTGTTATTCCTGAGCTTGTACCATACTGTTGTATGAATCTAGCCTTATTATTGGTAGAACGGTTTTTCTTTCTCCCTTATTTTTTGGGACTATGTTTCTGGCTAGATATCTATGTATTTTTCTGTCCAGCTGTGCTCAAAGAACACATGATATGGCTCCCATGGTTTCCATAAGATTCTCAGTGGCTATCCTGGACCAAAAGACTCATAACATATTTTCTTCTTCCAGTGTAAAGTTACAAACCTCTAAAAAATTCAACATTGGTGCATCTTTTGTTTCTCTGTAAATTGCCAGATATAGTGTCAGGGGCAGTTGTTTAAGATGTTTTTAAGGATAATATAAAGGCAGCACTTACCGTCTCACCATATCATTGTAAATGAAAAGAAATCTAATGATTTTTGTGCACTTGAGTGATTTGTGAGTCAGCTTTTGCATTTTGAACTCATCTCATTCAGAGAGGTCTAAATCAGTGCATACCCTCTAACTAAGCTCAAACAATTCAAACCAACAAATAATCAGACAGGTTAACAAATAAGCAAGCAGACTAACAACAAAATTAATACTATGCACTTATCAATCCACTTAACTTCATGGGTCTTCAGGACCCAGAAAGAGCTCTAAATTCATTAAAATGGACTCCAAGTTCCCTAGAAAGTACTCCCCTGGTGAGGGCTATCTCATTCTTCTGCTTCCATCTATAATTTTGTCATCAGGATGATTACATGAAAGGGAAATGAAATTTAAAAAAAGGGCTATATCTCATCTCATGTCCCTTCTAATCCTTTGGTTCATTCAGAACTTTCAGTAGAGTGGAGAAAAGAATTGAGCACAAGATTGCTCTAATAACTCAGGGCTTTTGGGAATTCTGGAGCCTAAATGTGGGGACTCCACCATAGCCCTCACTCCACAGTATGTGGATTCAATTCACTGTTTCTCACAATCCAAAGGGAATCTGTGTGCCACTGTTAGTGCTTCTCTTGTGAAGTATCCATACCTGCCCCATACTCTACAGTGATGAACTCTTTAGGGCAGGAGTGAGGTGCCTCATTCTTCTACATCTTGCATTGTTTAGAAAAGTGATTGGCACAACCTAGGCATTTAAGACATTCAAATAAATAAAAAAAATAGATGAGTGAATGAATTATGATAAAATTATGTGTGTGTTAACTTATTACCCCAATTATATTGAGCCTAGCACTATCAAGCAAGGAATTCTTTTGCATCTTACTTAACATTCCAGGATATTTGTCCTGTAGGTAACCTGAATGATGATCATCATTTACGTGTTTATCATTTACATGTCAATGTATATCTCTTTGCTAATGTTAATAAATTCAGCAACTATTGATTTATCATCTACCATGAACATGGTATAATGACTGAAAGGTATCTGAAAGATCTGAAAGATATGTATAATGTAAAAATAGGTTATAAGATATGAGCATGAGCTCTTGGGTCAAATTGCCTCGGTTCAAATTTTGACTCTGTCACTTATAAGAACACAAACTTGGGTAAGTCACTAAAATGCTCTTTGTCTTAGTCTTCTCATGTGAAAAATAAGATTATTTTTCTCATATTGTTGCTGTGAAAATTCTATGACATAATATGTATGCAAAATCTGGCATATTCTTAATGTATTTTAATTCTTAGGTTCTAGTGTTATTACAGCCTAACCTGCAAAACTCTCAAATTTACATGAAGAAATAGTCTAGAGCAGTTAAAATATTTGAAAAGACTAAATCATATCACCAATATTCTAAATCGTCTATGTCTGCAGTGCATCCTTTGAGCCCCCATTTAATTTGCATTCCTCAGTGGGGTCTTCCCACATTGACAGATCCTGTTCTCTGTGAATAATATTCAAATTTATTATTTCATCAGTTTTATGCCTTAGAAAATATTCAGATTCAGAAAATATCCTTCTTTCCCTGTTTATTTTCTGCTTCTTTCTACTTTCTATACCTTCAGGAAATAGGTAAGAACCAAGTAAGGGTTTTCTTATGGAAAGTCTGACTTCTTAGGTTTA
Source organism: Cynopterus sphinx (assembly GCA_030015415.1). Lineage (NCBI taxonomy): Eukaryota > Metazoa > Chordata > Mammalia > Chiroptera > Pteropodidae > Cynopterus > Cynopterus sphinx. The sequence continues at coordinate 31,772,600 of CM057390.1, read as the reverse complement.
TAAATCACAAAAACAGCAAAAAATCAAACAGACAAATAAAGGATTATGAAAAGGTGAGCATACGAGTGTGTACATATCTGGTCCCCCTCCCATGCATGTTGTAGTTGCTTATCACCTGCTTTAAAACTGTGTTTGTTTTGTTCTGTTCAGTCTGTGTCTGTGTGAATGTCTTTTCTCAATAGTTTCCTTCTTGTGAGGAAGTGTATGGGTTGGATTTGAGAGCCCTCAACTTACTGCTGTAACACTTGAAAGGAAGAGGGTCATGAGGAGGTGAATTTCTAGAGTGGAATTTCAAGTCTCTATGGTCATCAGGAAAAGTAAGAAGTTCTGCCTAGAATTTCCTGTGTGTTTTTGGAGAGCTTTGTGGTATCCATGTGCAGGATCAGGAATCCAATGAACTAGACTTAGGACCCCATGGGCCTCATCTGAGAATCGAGTGCCTCTAGCACCAGCACGAAGTGTCCTTAGTGAAGCCTAACTTGTGTTCCATGGGGTCTTGTTACCCTTTCAGAAAGAACTAAGTGGTAATTGAATACATTTTAAACATGTGATTGGTGCATTTTGATTGCTCTTTTCTTTTTTAATCTGGAAAATATTGAATGCTGTTCAACTCAGATTTCAATCTATTTAATAGGATAAAGTTGAAACAATGAGAGGAGGATTATGGGAGGACTTAGACCTGAGCATGTGAATAGAGGGGATGAGTTTTTCTGATTATTCTTGCTCCTGTTTTGTCTCTGCTACCAATTGGCCTGATGAGAGGCAGTCTGGTCTACTGGACAGCAGTCACTTCTTATAAGCTGCCTTTTATATTTGACAATTTTCAATGTTCTCTTCACATTTTCTATCCTAAGGGATCATCTGATGTGTTCATGTTTTCTTAAATTCTTCCTGTCTTACTCCCCATTTTCGTTTTCTAAGAGATGGGCACACAAGTTGACATGCATAATTTAGAAGGAAGCTTCAGAGTTAGTTCTCTCTCCAAACCCTCACCCCATCCTGGTTCAGGAGTAAGCATCTTCATAAATGAATGGATCCAATTAATAGTATAAATAACAAGGTCCAATATGCTCTCTGGAGTTTCAAGATCCATAGTTAGAGGGCATATTTTCAGAATGTGATGTAAGGAGGGAAACAAACCTGTATCATGAGGAGTATTTTGTGTTGAAAAGAATCCTAGCAAAAAGTCCCATGTGATAATACAATTCTCATTTACATAATTCTGCTCTCTCTAGAGCACAGGTACATTTAATTTCTCACAACTGTTACCTAAATGAAGAGCAGCATGAGGAACACACAGAGAATGAAAAATGTCCACCTGTTTGGGTAGTACACGGCCAATAATCTTTCCTGACATTTACTCTCCCTCATGAGCACAGGGGTGACCAGCCCCACCAGTCCTAGATACTGAAGATAAATGTCAGCTCCATCCATTGGAAGCTTCCTATGCATACATGCATATTGGAAATCAAATATATCTGGCATATCACACACTGAGGCTGGAATGCCCATCCCTCAGACGTGCATTGATTGCTCCCTGCTTCCCTACTTCTCACTGCCATTTGATAGAGTTAAAGAGTGGTAGAATAGTTTGCTGCATTTTTAATGGAAGAAAAAAAAATTAAACTTAACAGTTTCACATCATCTGCCTTCAGTGCTGTGCTTTGTCTTCCCATGTGTTGTGCTGCCAAATTTCCCAAGAGCATCTGCTCTTCCTATTGTGAAAACACTGAGTTGGTGCATGTCATGCCAGAGCTATTCTACCCCTGCCAAATGGTGCTGTACATTGTAATTGTCCTCGGTTTGGGCTTTACCAATCACTCAGGTGCATACCATTTCTTCAGCCCTAGGCAACAGAAGTTCATAACATCTATGGGCGATTGCTTCACTTACAAAAAAGAAAATAAAAGGTTTTGCTTTTTAAGGTCCTGTTAGTTCATTGACTAATTTACTTTAACCCTGAATATATAAAGCTACTTGAACATTGCACTTACATGACATGGTTAAAGTCTTGTGTAAATATACCCCGTAAGGGCTGAGATCATAAAATAGTCAGAAAGAGGAGATATTTTTTTTAACTTGATACTATAAAAATCTGATGTACAGTTAATAGCTGAGCAGGAGTCTTTGTAACCCATTTCAATGTGAGTTGTTTTCCCAAAAAAGGGGGGGGTATTTTTTTTTTTTTTCATTTTCAAATAGCCATTAACAATGCAGTATAATGTGGCCTCTGATATGCAAGAACAGCCCAAAATAATTTATGGAGAAAATCAATCATGAACTAAAGAGAAAAGGAAGGTGCTCAGATTAATTACAAAGTCAAAAGAGACTGTCAGAGCCGCCGAAGTGATGTCTGAGGAGGAGGCCCTTCCTCAAGGGCCTTCCGTGGTCAGAAAGAAAGGAAGGAGCCATGTGAAGTCAGGGTTAGATGTAACTTCTGGAATGTTCAAAAGGGAGCACACATCTCTTACTCAGCTGAGATTTTAAAAAGGCTGCTTTGAAAATAAAGGTGTATCTCACCCTCTTGAATACAAAGTGTGAAATGGCAGTGGAAGAAGGAGAAGTATAGGCTGGAAAACCTGAAACAAAATATAATAAATGGAATTTGGAAAACTCAAGGAAGCTAATAATTTCAATATTGTATCATATCACATATTTTTCTTCAAAATAGTAATAAACTCATAGAATATTTATAATAGAGATGACTTTAGAATGGCTAGACAGTCTAGTCCAGTGGTTTTCAAATGACTTGTCAGAGGCTCTGTACTGAACGAATGTTATTCCATATCAAGAAATTAAAGCAGAGAAAAAAAATTAAAAAACACAAAAGTAGACCTGCTTTGGCTGACAAGCTGATGAGCTTTGAGGCTCTTTCCTCTCTGCTGTGTCTGTCCTGGAGGCCCCCACAGCAGAACCCCAGGGCTCTAGGGAACAGGATTGGAAGACAATTTTCCATGCTATTATTTTCCAAATTAGACTACCACATACTCTACTAAAACATGTTTCCATAGTTTACTAAGTTTTTTAAATGGTTTGTATATCTTGGATAATGGAAATGCGCAGTAGTACGTTGAGAGTTGTGAGGAATCTTTTGGTTTTGATATGTGTTCACTTATGTTTTACCGAGCATTTCACCTGCATACTTGAGTAAAACTAACTAGGGAACCCTTTCATCAGAAACACCTCTTGACATCTGTGGCAAACAAGTTCCCTAGAATGCAGTTTAAATAACTCAGATTTTGTCAGGGTTCTGGTTTTATTTCCTCATTTTTCAGATGTTGTGCTGAGGCTCAGAGAACTGGTGAGATAACCTATTCTAGGTGACACATTTGGAAGCATAGTTAGGAACCATAGACTCCTGAATCTATGAAGCTAAAGGGCTTTTCAAATATATTCTCTTTAATATTTCCACATGCCTATAGACAGGCAGCAGTCATATTCTATTCTGTCCATGCTACACACTGAAACAGAGAAAGTCAAGGTTACCTAGTCAGACTTGAGTATAATTTTCTCTACTATGTCCTGGTTTGCTTACTGGGTGCTAAACCAGTTCATCTCCCTGATGAAGGGAAGAGTTAAGGCTGATCAATTTTTATGTATTCGAACATACTATGTCTGAAATATAAACTAAAGGAGGCATGCAATGGCATTATTAGCAATTGTCATAGTAATTTCTTAAGATGTAAAGAAACCAGTGAATATTCACAATGCTTTGTAGTGATTTAGGTGTTTTGCTATGTTGGCATTAGAAAACTGGATAAACCTTTGGCCAAAGTAAAGGACAATCCATATGAACTATGGAAATGCTGTGAAAGAAAGTTATAAAACCCTCCCTACTGCTTGTGCTTAATTAAGATGTGATCAGGCAGTTTTTCAGTGGCCATTAATTTATTGTCTGGTAATTTAGTAAGGGGTATTATTTGAGGATGTCTGGGAGACACTTGCCTCATTATTAACTCAAATGTGCACAGAAGGCATCCCTAAGATGTCATTCTTTCTGCCTAGAAGAGAGTATAACATCAAAAGGCATCTGACACCCACTTTTTGACAGTACTTTATACTCAGACATTATAGTTCAAGCATTCACAAGTCTGTGGATATTATAGAACTGATAGATCTAATTAATAACTAGCAATTAATGATAATAACCCTTTGTGAATATATAGGCACATTCTGTATAAGAAACTCATTACTCTTTGCACTTATTAATTAACATAGACAATCAGGTTGTGACAGAAAGGTAGCTTTATAACTTTGTCAATGCTGAGTAAACTGTGTCATAGTCAAATTGCCCCTTATCAATATACACTAATTAATTGCTTGTTGATTTGAAGCCATATGGATTATAGTTTTAAAAAATAATTGAATAGGCACAGGAACTGTAGGGAAGAGAAGGAAATAGATGTTAAGAGAAAATTCAAAGAATTATTAAACTATTTGGATGCCTTAGTTACTTCTGTTCATAAAATTTTGAAATAGAAATTGGTAATTTTTATTGGATTGGTAGCCATACCTTAAACAGTAGGTAATCTTTGGCTAAATGATGTCTGCCATATCTGGCATAAGGTTAATTTACTATCTCTCCAAAGAGCCTTCATAACGCTGGATTCTATTCTCAAGTCAAAAGCAGCCTGGGTAGTGGTGTTCCATCAGTCCTTGTAGGTATAACTAATGTCTATTTGCCAAACATGGACGTTTTATTTAAAAACAGAAAACTAAATTATATCATTCCCATCGATCACCTCCAAATGCCCCCAATTTTTTTTATGATGACTTACTTATGAAATTAAAAAAATAATTGTTTTAAAAAATGGGTAATTACTCAAATTTTGCAGTGTTCTATAGTTTTTTTAACTATACCTTCAAAAACATGTGAGACAACACCATTATTTTATGTACTATTTTATTCCCTAGTATTTAATGATCTTTTGTGATGTGCCAGACCCTGTTGAATTTTGGATTTATTATGAGAAGAAGCTTTGGTTATGATTCTTAAGTCTAAGATGCTCAGTTTGGTGATGGAAAGAAAAGTAAATATATGATTATAATCCAGAGCAATAAATTCTACAACAGACATATGAGCAATTTATGGAAGGTAATGGGGGCAAAAAAGAGCAAGGGTTAACTTTTCAAGTAGCCCAATATATATGTAAACAAATACACACATACACATATGTACGTATATGTGTGCTAGGAGTTCGAATCAAAATCTATATCACTTAGCAGAAGTACTTTGTTCTTCCTATCCACTTGTTTTCATAGTTCTGAAACTTGGACGTGTATATGTGTGTGTATATGTAATAATTTAAAATAATTCAATCCTTTAGAACCTCACTAATCCCTGTTGATACCTATTTGTTATGAAATAAGTGAGATACAGGAAATTTGGCATGTAGTAGACGTTCAGTAAACATAACTTCAGCCTTAAGATTAAGGTGGAGAAATCCTGAACAGTTTGTTCAGTTTTGTAATACTCTGTTTCTTTTTCCTCCAAATTGTATAAGGCTACTATGGGTTGAGAACTGTAGAAGATAGGATTAAAATGCACTGAAACCGTGTTTCAGGTTACCTAGGTTTTTAGTAGGTGACACTTTTTCCACCTAAGAAGCTCCAGTGCAACTCTGTATGACCACATCTGAATGCCCCCAGCCGTCATGCTTCTCACTCTCTCTCCAATCATAGATGGCTCATCTGCCTAAAGGGAAAAGAAGCCTATGAGAAACATATTGAGGGGGGCAGACTCATTCAGATAGCAGCACACTATTGCCATGCAAAGGAAAGGCTTTTGTTATTTGACCGTATACTGGATCTTGCCCTGACTGGAGAAGAATTTGTGATCCTTACAGTGTGGGGTTTCTTTGTTAAAATGACTAAGAGAAGACTTGGAAAGTAGAGTGTAAAGAGAATGAAAGGGCACAAAGTAAAATGAACTAGAGGATGGAAAGGAAGAGTAATTTCATGGACTGAGAAAGAGGAGGGGTGGGGTAGGGGGAACAGATGGGAAAATGCAGCAGATACAACTGCTACTTGAATTACAGGAGCAGCTGGGGGCAATGCAAGAAAGAGGATTTGCCCAGAGGAGAGGGTCCTCTCAGCGAGGGTGACCAATGAAAAGCAAGAGTTTCTACTTTTCTAATATATGCCCTCTAAATCAAGCAACACTGGGGATGGAAAATGAAAAGAAGGGAGGGTGGGCTAAAGGGGAAAATCATTATAATTCTTAGACATGATTTTAAAAAGCAGTGATTTGGGTTCTTTTATTCATTACACATTATAAAGGACCCAGGCTGTATTGCCCATAGCTTTCAAATCTAGGACCCTATTAGAACATTTTCTTGTTAGTAACCCAGTGCTTTGGATACTCACTAAGAAAAAAAAGCCAATTTAATCAAGGCAAGATTTAACACAAAGAAAGGCCCTGATCTTGCCTTTCTGCAGAAAAACTTTCAGGATCAAATGGCTTACAGTTTTCATTTACTTAATGAATCCCTGTGGAATCAGCAGTTGGGGTAGGAGGTCCTTTCATTAGCTTTCAGGGCACTCCCAGATTCTTATTCTTCACATTGAGGCCTGACTAGTTCCACAGCCATTTAAAGAAATTTTGTTTGTTTGTTTGTTTGTTTATCAATCATTATTTTTTTTCCAATAATGCTATGTGGAAGAAAACCCATGACCTAAATCAGGGGTAAAAAAAAAAAATCTACCTAATAATCTGAAGGTAGGAGAGGGTTGATTGGCTTATCTATTGACCTCAATAGATCTCTTCCTTAATGACTGACGGTATATAGTCAATTGCTAAATTATAGTGTGACTCAATAAAAGAAGATGCTAGAGTTGGGTAGACATAGGTTTGAGCCCATCCTTCATTTGTAATCTTTCTAAATTGTGTAAATTAAGTTTCAAGCCTCAGTTTTCACATCTGTAAAATGGAGGGTATAGAATTTTATCTACTATTTAAAAAAAAGTCACCAAGTTTACTCAATGTAAGTTTATGTTGTTTTTACTTAACAGTCTAAAATAAGTGTTTCTGATTGTTGGTGAGGAGAGAGGTCCTGTTCTGTCTGCACTCAGGAACCCATGCTAACAAAAGATATGTTCTCATGAACACATGATGTCCAGTCATCCCGAGCATTACCTTCCAATCAAACAAAGAAGAACACAGAGGAGCACAGAAAGGATGCTGTTAAGGGTTTTCTACTTTCTCTACCTGTCATTTTTCTCTTGCATTTTTTTGGCTAAATACTGTCACTTTGTCTAACTTACTGCTGAGCCTAAAAAAAATAATCTCATCTAATGCTAAAAAAAACATAAAATAAAAATAAAATTAAATTAAAAAATGATATATAGGAATGAATCTTGGAGCATAGCTACCAATTATAGCTATGTTATTTTCACTAAGTATACATTTGCATCCTTCTTCACATATCCAGAATACATGCAACCTCAAATTAGACAACTCAAAATTAAATCCAACTATTGAATCCAGTTCAAAGTACAAAAATACTTGGTGATATTTACTTCTTCATGACCAAACATGACTTTACATGAAAAAGTGACCTATAACTAAAATAATTGCCACCCATTGTCTAACATCCTTTATTTCATTTTATTTATTTGTTTGTTTGTTTATTTATTTTTATTGAGGTATAATTGACATAGAATGTTATTAAATTACAGGTATACAACATATTGATTTGTTATTTGTAAATATTGTAAAAATAGATCATCACACACATAAAAATGTCTAGTTAACATTTGTCACCATACAGTTACAGTTTTTTTGTGTGTGATGAGGACTTGTTAAGACTTACTTTCTTATAGTGACTTTCAAATATACAGTACAGTATTATTAACTATAGCTACCATGTTATACATTTCATCTTATGACTTATTTATTTTGTAACTGAAAGTCATAAACATCTTTTTAAAATTGGGTTCACAGGATTAGATGTTCACAATAAAACATTTGGAAATTTTGGAAATTGGAAGAAAGAAGAATTGGAGATGTAAAGCAGTTACTGGTCCATGGCAGTCATAATACTTTTGTCCTGGCACTTGGAGACATTCCTTGTTTAGACTCTGATACTTCTTTCCAGAAGAAAATTTTTTGTCTCTTGTTCTCTGGAAAGTTCACCCACTGTGTATTTTTCCCTTGTTCAGTGTCTTCCATGACCACATCTAAAGTGGTCATTGTGGAACACTCATTTTCTGTTAGTATACATTGGGGGAACTAAACAGTTGTTTTGTAGTCATAGGCTTTTTTTTAAAAAATAATAAAAATTATATTCATTGTACAATATCCAGTTTTTTTGTTATTAAATAGCATTTGTTTCTAATTATAAAATCATTTGAATATCTTTTTAAAGAACAGATTATATTTACATTATTTTTACAGATTGAGGTAATTCTTAATTTTTATACCTTTGTAAATAAAGTTATGATAAATATTAATTCTTTATATTCATATAGTTTATTATTTCATGAGGATAGTGACCACAAAGTGAAATTAATGGTCTGGTCAAAGAGTATAAGGTATTTTTTGACTTGTGATATACATTTCCACATTACTTTAGAAAAAGACTGTATCAGTTTATACTGCATACTTTCTGAAATCAAACTATACAAGGCTACAGTAATCAAAGCAGTCATAGGCTTTTTAAAAATAGACCCATGGTTTCTTTGGCTAGAGAATTCTTTCAAAAATGTCATAAGCTCCCACTTTTAAGTTTTCAGGCAGATTTATTTGCCACATAAAATATATCAAAGTCATAACTGGCTGTAAGTCTCAAGCTTACATTATTTCTTTACTTTTGCACTCCCATGCTCTTCTTTCTCAAATGGATGTGGCTGTATGAAGGTCATCTGAAAGAAAGTTCTTGGTAAGGAAGGTAAGGTGGTAGTCATCCTTTAATAAAGGTGACAGTAGTGTTATTTTATCCCACTTAGCAGTATTAATAGAAATTTGCTGTTTAATACTGTTTTCTATCTTCTTAATTTTGGGGATCCAGGTTCGTTTTCCAAATAAGGAGGCCTCAGAATTCTCCAGTCTCTCTCTCTCTCTCTCTCTCTCTCTCTCTCTCTCTCTCTCTCTCTCTCTCTCTCTTTCTCTCTTCTCATTCCCCCTTATTTTAATATCTACTAAAAACTGGACATTTTTTTTTCTGGAGCTCATCTCTTTCTTAAAACTGTGTAAACAGAGAAGAGTGATACCTAGGAATACCTAGCTTTTTTCACCTTTTTTTTTCTTCTTCTGTAACTACAGGCTCAATAGGCACTTGGTTTGCCTTAGACATTATTAAAAGTGATAGTTTTACTAGATGTCCTCAACCTTCTAGCCCACTTTGTCTTTATCAACATCCATCCATTGCCCAACTGCAAAATAGTGCTATAGTTGTAAATTGTTGAAGGCTCTGCTTTTTGTGGTCATTGAGAAGTGCTGCATTACAGAGACTTTTCTACATTCAGTTTGTGACTTTCAAGTTTGACATGGGTGTCCACTTCTGGCTGGGTGAAGGGGAGAACATAGAGCAGAACATGAAGGAGGCTTTAATGGGCTAGGCTTAGGAAGTCATTCATATCACTTCTACACTCATTCCATTGAGTAGAACTAGGTCTCAGCATCACACACAATGCAGGAGAGTTTGGGAAACAGTATCTAGTGAAATACCCAAGAAGAAGAGAATGCAAGTTTTGGTGAATCACCATTGATCTCCCATAAATACCCACTATATGATTTTTTTAAGGATAACATAGGGTATATAAATCATCTATCATAATGATAGATCTCATTATAAGTACTTGGTGTTAGTTTTCTTCAGTTCCCTTCTCACTCTATATAGCCACCAAGCACCCAAGAAACACTTAATAAACAGAATAAATTAATCAATAATCATAGTTCTTTCTTCTCTGAATTGGAGATCTTTGAAATCTGACCCTGTTTTGGACTAATTTATGCTAAATCTCTTTGGGTTTGATTTTGCTTTGAATTAGAAACATCTGTCAGGAAACCTAGACTATTTTCCAAAGAACCCCATCTGGTCTATTGGTCACTGTTTCAAAGTTGAAACATCAACTCTGACAGGTCCTTTGGCCTCTAAAGATACAGCCACTAGGGACATGTCTATGTTGGCTATTAACATAAAATAGCATAGCAGAAATTGGATGAAAGTCATCTGCTGTGCTGGATTTTATATTCTTTTTAAACTTACCAGCCTTTAAATATACTTTTCACAAACAGTTGATCACCCCCCCCCCGATTTTAAATTATTTTGCAGACTACAGAAAGATTTATAAAGGAACTGTTTTTATTCTATTCCATTTCTACACTTGTTATAATGGGTGCTTCTTTTACCTTCCATACATTTTATTTTTTAAATTGGTTAACTTCTTTTCTAGCAGTATTGAAGCATAAAGACAAAGTTATAAGATATTTAAAGTAAAAATATGATAATTTGATATACATATTCATTGCGGAACTATTCCCTCATTGAGTTAATTAACATACCCACCAGCTCACATATTTACCTTTTATCTATCTATCTATCTATCTATCTATCTATCTATCTATCTATCTATCATCTATCATCTATCTATCTATCATCATCATCATCTATCTATCTATCTATCATCATCTATCTATTTTGATGACGGTTAAATTCTCTCATAAGAAATTTCAATATAGAATATAATGTTATCAGCTGTAGTCACCATATTATACATTAGTTCCTCAGACCTTATTTATCTTATAACTGAAAGTTTGTACCCTTTTACCAAATTATCTCTATTTCTCCCATCCCTCTGGCCCTGGCAATTACTTTATCCCTCTGTTTCTTTGAGTTTGACTTTTTTTAGATGTCACATGTAAATAATAGATGGTGTATTTGACTTTCTTTGCCATATTTTACTCAGCATACTGTCCTCCAGATTTATCCATGTTGTCACAAGTGACAAAATTGCCTTCTTTTTTTAAGACTAAATTATATTCCATTTTGTGTATTTTTTTAGGCATATTTCACATTTTCTACATCCATTCAATCATTGACAGACACTTGGCTATTATGAATAATGCTGCAATGAACATGGTAGTACAGATATCTCTTTGAGATAATTTTGGTTTCATTTCTTTTGGATATCAACCCAGAAGGGAGATTGCTGGATCATATGGTAGTTCTATTTTTAATTTTTAAAGGAATCTTTACACTGTTTTCCAAAATAGCTGTCAGTTTACATTTTTACTGAGTATACAGGGGTTACCTCTCTTCCATATCCTTATCAGCATTTGCTATCTCTTGTCTTTTTGATGATAGGCATCCTAACAGGTGTGAGAGGATATCTGCTATTGGTTTTGATTTGTATATCTCTGATGATTAGAGACCTTGAGTACCTTTTCATGTACCTGATGGCCATATATATCTCTTCTTTGGAAAAATGTGTATTCGGTTTCTTTGTCCAATTTTTAATTGGTTTATTTGTTTTGGGGAGTTTTTTGTTTGTTTGTTCTGTTGCTATAGAGTTCTGTGAGTTCCCTGTATATTTTGACTATTAACTCCTTATTGGATATGTGGTAGCAAATATTTCTTTCCCATTTTATACATTGCCTTTTCATTTTGTGGATGGTGTCCTTTGCAGAAACTTTTTTATTTAATGTAATCTCACTTGTTTATTTTTGCTTTTTTGTTTTTGCTTTTGGTGTCAAGTCCAAAAAGTCATTGACAAGACCAATGTCAAGAAGCTAACTCCCTTTTTTATCTTCTTGTAGTTTTATGGTTTCACATATTATGTTCAAGTCTTTAATAATCCATTTTGAGTTGAATATTGTGTATCATCCAAGAAAGAAATTCAATTTAATCTTTTGCATAGTTGATTAGTTAATTAAACATTTATGAAGTCCCAGAGTATATGGAACCCATATATACTTAACCTCGCAAAAGTGAGATTTAACCCAAACATTTTATCTAAAATCACAGTTCCTTTCGTCCAGCACTTTCTACCTCTCACCTCTTTCTTAATGTTTTCCTTAATACATTAAAGCTACCAGCATATTACTTATTTCTTAGTTTTTTTTGCTTGTCTTTCTCAACTGGAATAAAAGCTACACGAGGTCCAGGATTTGTCATTGCTTTCATTTACAGCTCTATTTCCACTGCCTAGAACATTGTCTGACTATAAAAAGGTACAATAAATTGAAAGAATAAATGATTTTATTATTTAAATGTATACAGAGAGAGAGGGAGAGAGAGAGAGAAAGAGAGAGAGAAAAAGGATAGAGATTTTAAAGAATTGCTCACAGTATGGAGGCCCGGAAGTCAAAAATCTGCCCAGTAGGCTGGCAGGACTCAAGGGAGAACTGATGCAGTTTGAGTCTGAAGGCCATTTTCTTCTGGCTGAATTCCTTCTTCTTCTGGGAAGGTCAGCCTTTTTGTTCTATTCAGACCTTTAACTGATTGGAAATGGCCCACCTACAGTATGGAGAGCAATCTGCTTTTCTCAAAGGCCGTGGCTTAAATGACTTTTTTTTAATTTTAATTTTATTTTTTCATTACAGTTGACATTCAGTATTGTATTAGCTTCAGGTGCACAGACTAGTGGTTAGAGTTTGTATAACTTACACAGTGATTCCCCCAATAGTCTTATACCCGGCTGACCCCATATGATAATTAGTATAATATTATTAACTATATTCCTTAAGCTGTACCTTAACTCCCCATGACTATTTTGTAACTGCCAATTTGCATTTCTTAATCACTTCATCATTTTTACCCAGCTCCTAAGCCTCCTCCCATCTTGCACCCATAAGTTTGTTCCTATGAATTGTTTCTGTCTTGCTTGTTCATTTAATTTTTTTTTAGATTTCACATAAAAGTGAGATCATATGGTGTTTGTCTTTGTCTTTCTGGCTAATTTTAATTAGCATGCTTTTCAGGTCCATTCATGGTAAGACTTCATTCTTTTTTATGGCTGAGTAGCATATCATTGTGTATATGTACCACTTCTTTATCCATTTGTCTTTTGATTGGAGCATTTAATTTATATTTAAAGAACTTATTGATAAGTATGTAGTTATTGCTATTTTATTGATTTTTTCTAATTATTTTTGTAATTCTTCTCTGTTCCTTTTTTATTTTTTTTTCTTTTCTCTTGTATGTTGTTGATTCACTGTAGTGTTGTGTTTGGATTCCTCTCTTTTTTGTAGATTTTTGGTTTGTAGTTGCATGTGCTTTGTATACACCAAGTTATGTTTATAGCAATCTGTAAACACATTTCATAATCACTACTACATTTGTTTTTGTCATTATTTTTACTCATTTTGTGTGTGCATCCCTTAGTTTTCTGTTTTAATTACATATGATCTTTCTGCTTTTGTCTTTTAACCTTTGCAGTAGCTTTAGTGTTGGTTGATTCACTACTTCTATTATGTATTTGCTATTGTCAATGTTTTTCTTTGCAGTATTTTTATATTCACATTTTAAAATTTATTTTTCTTCTTTTTAAAGAAGCCCCATTAACATTTCTTATAATACTATTTGGCAGTGATAAACTCCTTCAGCTTTTTCTTGTCTGGGAAGCTCTTTATTTGTTTTGTGTTATCTTGGCTGTAGGACCTTGCTTTATATTACTTTTAATACTTTGTGCCAACCCATTCTGTACTGCAAAGTTTCTGTTGAGAAATTGGCTAACAGTGTTATGGGAGCTCTTTTGTAAGCAACTAATTTTTTCTCTTGCTCCTCTTAAGATTTTCTGTCTTTAACCTTTGACATTTTAATTATGATATGTTTTAGTATGGGTCCCTTTAATTTGGAGCTTCTTATTTGGGACTCCCTGCACTTCTGGGGTTGTATATCTTTCCTTTCCTTTCCTTTCCTTTCCTTTCCTTTCCTTTCCTTTCCTTTCCTTTCCTTTCCTTTCCTTTCCTTCCTTTCCTTTCCTTTCCTTTCCTTTCCTTTCCTTTCCTTTCCTTTCCTTTCCTTTCCTTGCCTTGCCTTGCCTTGCCTTGCCTTGCCTTGCCTTTTTCCTTTCCTTTCCTTTCCTTCCCTTCCCTTCCCTTCCCTTCCCTTCCCTTCCCTTCCCTTCCCTTCCCTTCCCTTCCTCCCTCCCTCCCTCCCTCCCTCCCTCCCTTCCTTCCTTCCTTCCTTCCTTCCTTCCTTCCTTGTCAGATTAAGGACATTTTCAGTCATGATTTCTTCAAAACAGCTTTCAATTTCTCATGCTCTCTCTTTTCTTTCTGGTACACCTATGATGCAAATGCTATTATGCTTGATATTGTCCAAGAGGTCTCTTAAACTATCCTTATTTTTAAAAATTATTTTATTTTTGCTATTCTGTTTGGGTGTTTCCCTCTTTCTTACTTTCAAAACACTAATTTAATCCTCTGCTTCCTCTAATCTATCGATTTCATCTAATATATTCTTCATTTCAGTTATTGTTTTCTTCATTTCTGACTGGTTCTTTTTTATGCTTTCTACCTCCTTTCTAATATTTTCTATCTCATTTTCAAGTTCTCACTTCAATCATCTATTTTTACCCTAAGTTCATTGAGCATTCTTATAACTGGTGTTTTGAATTTGGCATTTGGTAGATTGCTTACCTCCATTTTTCTTAGTTCTTTTCCTGTCTATTTTTTCTATTCTTTTATTTAGAACTTTTTTTGTTGTTGTTTCTTCATTTGGTTGCCTTCCTGTTTCTGTTTCTGAGTTCGTTTCTGAGTCTGTTCCTGTTTTTGTTTGTTTTATCAGGTAGATCTCTTGTATCTCCTAATTTTGGCAGAATGGTGTCCTGTGGGCCACAGTAGCACAGTCTCTCTGTTATCTTGAGCTGGGTGCTCCAGGGGTGTCCTTTGTTTGTGTCATGTATACTCTCCTCTTGTAGTTGAGCCTTGAATGTTGTTGGCATATAAGTGGGTAGGTTTGACCCTCAGGTTGACTGACTATGAGGACTTGCCAAGTCTTCAGCAGACAAGCTTTTGTTCAGGGTCTGACCCCACAGAATAGAATTCACTTTCGTGGGGCTCATACTTACTGAGTTCAAACTGTTGGTGTGTTATTTCTTGAGCTATTTGGGTGCTTCTCTGGTGTGGTACAAAGCAGGCCACCTGGTGTGTCGGTTCTGGGCTCTTTTGAGTAGAACTCCAGTGCAGGTCAAGTTTAGTCACTGTCTGTGTCCAGCCTAGGGCTATCTGGTAGGAGCTACAATGTGACGTGTAGTTGGTAGCTGTCTATGCTGAGCTTGGAGGCACCTGGGAGAGGCTATGCTGTGAACCAAGGATAGCCGCCACTAGTGCCAGGCTTAGTGATGCCTAGCAAGAGGCATAGGGCATGCTGCAGCTAGCCACTGCTTGTTTTGAGGTTTGTGGGCCTTTGTGAGATTTTTAATAAGTCTGCAATTCTATCTCATGCTAGCCTCTTATGTACATTAGCCTCTGAAAGAAGTTCCAGCTAGATGTGCAACTTGGATGGAGAGAGGTCTCAGAGAATCACAAAGTTAGGAAAATAGTGGTGTTAACAGAGTTAATGGAGATCCAGACTTGGTGCCTACCTATGCCTGCAGGTGGAGTAGAGCAAGGACTCAACAAAGAAACCATGGCATCCCCTGGTACTGGGTGGAGCTGCCCCTCCAGCCCTTACCTTGAAGCCAGGCAATTCAATTCCTACACATTTTTCCTGGTACCTTTCTAGCTGATGTCTCTTCACTAGAACTTACGGCAAGTGTTTGTGAACAAGGGAGTCTCTATGTAGGCCATAGGATTTCTGCCATTCTAGCAGCCCCTCCATCTCACTTGGACTGCATTCCTGCTGATTTTCCCAGCCAGTTCTTTTGGGACTCCTCTCCTTGGCAGAGGTGCTCTGAGCTGGGGAACCCAATATGGGTCTTGGACCCCTCAATCTTTAATGGGGAACTCTGCAGCCAAGATATTTCTTCCTATTCTCAACTTCTATGCATGGGAATAGGACTAGCCATTTCATGTCTCCACCCTTCCTACCATTCTTAAGGTGGCTTCTTCTTTTTATCTTTCATTATAGGAGTTCTGTTCAGCTAGTCTTCAAGTGGTTGTCTTAACATTTAGTTGAAATTTTGATTTAGTCATGGGAAGAGGCAAGTAAAGCATTTAACTACTCTGCCATCTTGACTAGAAGTTTATGCCTTGTTCTTAAAAAACACATTTTAGTAGTGAAAATCTGAGACATACACAGTTATAAGGAGAAAAAAGGTTATGTTAATTACCTTAAGAAGCTACAGTGTTAAGAAAGAAGAAAAAAGGAAATGAGATAAACATTTTTATTAAGAATCTATTATGCCAATAAAATTTATTATTTTATTGATTTTAATATATACCACTGTCTTGAAAAATAGGTGGCCTATCTCTCATTTTACAAATGAAGAAACTGATGCTCTAAAAGGCAGAGTTACTTGTCTACTGTTACTTAATAGCTAGTGATGGAAACAAGATATTAATAAGGTATGTCTGGCTTGTTTATCTACATCAGTATTTTATAAACATCTTCATATCTTCTTACAGAAATACACATATTTTAATTGTAATGAACAGATAAGTGATCACACATGTGTGCATGCATACAAACAGAAGTATTTACTTTGTTATGTGAGAAGCTTTGTGACATTTTCTATTTAATCTATTCTATTCTATGCTTTCTATTCTATTCTATTGCAACCCATCATATTTTATTTCTTGATGTAATTTTGCCCCATTACATAGTTTTTGCAGCTAAGCAAGTAGGTTGCAAAGTAAATTTGAAAATATATGTTCTTTGTCCTATTTTATGGTGTTGAAAGGAACTGGAGATACAGACCACATTCTGAGGATTAGGGGAAATTTTATTTAGGAGGTAACATTTGAACTAGGCCTTGAATAATGAGTTGGGTATGAGGTAACCCTTAAAAGTTATAACAATTTCACCAGTCAGGCAGTGGTACTCACATAATGTAGGCTTCTATGAAATAATCTAGATGCTTGGCATTTTCTGATGAGTCTAAAGAAAAATCAAAATGCTCTAATGTGTTACTTTACTCATCTTTATAGTTCATCAGTCAGTCAATTGATAAGTCAATTGTTATTCACTTAGGAAGTAATTACTGAACACTAGTTATATGTTAGACAGTGGGCTCAGTACTAGAAACATACAGATGTCTTTATCATGCTATCAACCCTTAAGAAGCATATGGTTATATTTCTCATTCTATGGGCACACTTGGTTTAATACTTTGCACTGAGGGTACTGACTCTATTTTACTGTCCCTAGAGAGCTGATGTTCTTCCCTGGCTGTATGCTGAGAATCCTGGAAATACAACATTGATCTCTTTTTTTTTAATGTTGAAATGGGATTTTTCAAGTTAAAACATAGCTATTCTTTGTGGCCTGATGACAAATTGATTGGTGGTGTTGGGTGTTCTTAGTAAAAGGATTCCATGCACTGATAGTTTTAGACATGGTGAGGTAAGTTTACAAGTTTTGTCATCACCTCTTTTGCCTAAGATAATTTTTTCCTTACCTCAGGGAAATGAAAGTTGCTTCATTCAAGTCAGGGATTTTCTAGAGAAATTGATAAATGTGGTTCCATGGGCAGTACCTTCATTTTAAGATAAATTGATTGCTGGCAGAAGTGGTTAGGTAACTAAGTTTAGGCAATGAGGCCTCTGATAAGAAGGCTTCTAACAAAAGCCCCCTATTTTCTGTAGACTTTAGATGGCTAAAACATAATACCAAAATATTAATATATTTTATTTCTTACTCCTTATATCACATATTTCTTATTTTAAGGCTATAGTAATGAACTTGGATTATTTTGGAATGGATAAACAAACTAAGATATATAAAAACCAAATAAAATAGAAAGAGACATTGCCTTCCTGACCCTCTAAATCCAACTATAGTGAGCCTGGAACATTCTGTACCATTTTTGTTTTTGATATTTAATTGAAGCAATAGAGATTATTGGAAGTATGATCAGTCATGAGATAGGCTGAGGAATATGCTGCTGCTGATTTCCTTTTATGGTACTCTGGGTTGAAGGTAGTTATATGTTATCCCTGGTATGTTATTTTACAAAGAGTAACTGCTCAAAAATATACTAATTCACAAATTAGTATTAACTACATCAACACAGCAATTTGTCATTTATAAAATACTTTCAAATACATTTAACCTTTTGATTTTGGAAAATCAACAGCAATTTATTTAGTGATTTTTAAAATGATTTTAGTATTCTCATCAAGTCTTTTCAAAAAATTTAATTTACTCTTCATAGGAACAAATCACATTATGAAATTACAGAAGTTATACATGGCCTAAAAAACTGATTCTTGGTAACTTTTTTTTACCTAACTAGTGAGATCAGAAAAGTGCTAATCTACTAAGTATTAGTCTAATAACTCCTGACTTTCCGTATGTTTTTTAGAGGAAATAGAAATTATCTGTTAATTTTGTAGAGTATTCAAGTGAAAATTAGGTAAAAGAGGTTCTAAGATGTATCAATAAGTTTGACTAAATTATGCAGCAATAATAAGTGTTCCCAGTATGTCAGTGGCTTAGCAGCACAAAGGTGGCATGCAATTCTGTGTGCATTTTCTCGTCTGTCTGTCTGTCTATCTATCTATCTGTCTATCTATCATCTATCTATCTATCAATCTATCTATCATCTATCTATCCATCCATCCATCTAGCTAGCTAGCTATTTATCGATATCTAATGTGTATATATATGCCTGTGCTTGCACACATAAATACACACATTTAATTATTGAATTAATAGATCAGAGTTTGAAGAAGTATATATTATTTGAGAAGTGCAAGGGGGAAAAATGGCAGAACCACACGATGGCTCTTAAAGCTTCCATTTTATAATGACACATGAGAATTTTGTTCCTATTGCATTGGACAAAGTTAGTTTAGTTAAATGGCCAAAACTGACATCAGTGGGGTAAAAGATGTCATTCTTTCATTGAGAGAAGCTGTAAATACTAGGAACAAAACAATGTACCCCGTACAGTTATTATGTTACATTGGGATCTGGGTAGAAGAATCAATCTCATATCGATTTTGATTCTCAAAAGTAACTGTACATTTGGCAGAATAGGTTTTATTCACTGCATTTCATAGGAAAAAAAAAAACCTACGAATAATTTTTTAAAGCATTTTCAAGCCTCATAGCTGATAAATGGCAAATTCTAAATTTGAACTGAGGTTTAAATCTGACTCTCTTCTCAATCTAAATCTAAATCTGACACTCTTTTTGGCCATGCTACATATGTGAGTGTCTGTATGGTGTCAGAAACTAGAATGAAAAATGAAAATGTTCCAGCTATAGGATGCTGGAGAATTTGCTTTTAAGTTTCTATTTATATGTTTCATAATCCTTAAGGTGACCAATGTATATTCTTGTAGAGCCAAATAAAATTGCTGAGTTTCAGGTCAGAAATTAGTTTTGATTCTGTTGATGTAAATCTGAACAGAAAGGGAAACAATCGAACTTCCTGCATTATCAAGATTTGGATATACAGTTTTGATAAAAACTTGCAAGTACAAAATTTGCTATCAAGCCTAATGTAGCAAGGAGGATTTTGTCTGAGCTAGCAAAGGATCACATTTTCATCTCCTATGAAGCAGGGACTGAGATTTTAAACTAGAGTGTCCATAACCACACTCTACTTGAAAAAAGAGTATTTCATTTTGAGTCTTTGTCTGGTTTTAGAGTGGGTTGGCACTAAACCCAATTACCTGCTAAGTCATATTCTATATATGTGATATACACACTCACTAACTTGTGCAAGAACGCTGACTTCAGGTACAAAGAAAAACAATACTGCACAACAAATGGGCTAGATGACTCATTCAGTTCGATTCATGTTAGCTATACATTTAGTACTGTAGTGTGTATTATAGAGAAGATGCAATACCCTTTCTGCTGCTGAGGAATTCTTGTTGAAGAGATGGGTTATATGATCTTGGGGAGATGCTGTGGAAGCAGGATTTAAAAGGGTCTCTTTTTTTATTTTCGTCTAACTTGCTTCTTTAAAATCTAGTGGGGGTGGGGGTAGGGGAGGGGAATCATTGTATAGTTGAGGACAGTTGTTCTACATATAACAAGAGGGTTTTGCTTGGAGGTCAGAGACTGAGTCATTACAGACCATGGACAGCCACTTTTCAACCATTTCTTCATTTGGCACCCTCTTCTTATTAAATAGTAATTAATAGATTATTAATTAATTAAATTATTCCTTCAGCTCTTCATTTAATAAACATTAAGTGAGGTTATTATTTGTACCCAGAATTGTGCTAAATGATAGAGAGCCAAGATTATGAGAGCATAGCCCTTAGCCTTCATCTTTAAGTCCAATGAAGAAAGAAACAAATCAATAACAATTCCAACACCATGTGATAAAAGCTATGTCAGATATAAGCACAAGTTATTTTAGGACTCAGGGGGAGAATAATTGTCTATGATTAAACATCCCTTTAAGGAATTTTAGAGGAGGTAGTCCTTGAAAAAAAAACCATCATGGATGAGAAGGTTAATTACCCAGTTAAAGCAAGGGGGTAAGGCATTTAGACATGTTATATTGTACCATGCACACAAGAAGATAATCAGAAACAACAGGTACAAGTAGTCATGACAAATAGTTAAGCATAGTGGAAGTATGAAGGATTTATGAGGAAAAGAAATTTTGACAGCAGACAGGTAAGATAGAAGTCAAATGCATGAAGCACTTTTAGTCCATGCTTATTAATCAGTGTGATTTTGGACTTATGTATGGAAAAAGAACTCAGTCTAGGTTAGATAAAAAGAAACTTCCTTAATAACATTAGATGCTCTCCTGGAGTACAAACACAGTGCTGCAGCTTTGCTTTTAAACAGACTGTCACTAAAGACAGGAAATTCCATTAGGGATCTCGATT
The DNA here is from genome assembly GCA_030015415.1 of Cynopterus sphinx. Classification (NCBI taxonomy): domain Eukaryota; kingdom Metazoa; phylum Chordata; class Mammalia; order Chiroptera; family Pteropodidae; genus Cynopterus; species Cynopterus sphinx. Next base: position 31,751,692 of record CM057390.1, on the reverse strand, counting down.
CTGCTGTTTTCTTGGGTTTTTATTCACCTCATTATGCAGAATCGCTTATCTACTTTTCCAGTCCACATGATGGAACACAGAGGGTAAGAACATCATCCAAGATGTTATAACTTATATATCAAACCACCTGGAAAGATTGAATGCCTCTCTGTGTTCATTAGAAATTCTTTTTGAAAGGAAATTGGTTTGATCAACTTGAGCCTGGTGCCTACAGTTGCATTAGACTTGTGCCATTTTGATTGTGGCTAGAGGCAAGTTAGACATCATATCTGTAACTATGAGACTGCAGTGGAATGGATGCATTGGAAATTCCTGGAGAAAGAGACTGGGAATTTTACAGAATATACCTAATATATAAGTGGGTCTCAAATAAGAGTCCACTATAAGGTACATTATAATAACTTCTGGAGTTTTGCAAACATGTACCAGTATACTGTTGGGGCTTACTAAACATTACGATTAGGAAGATCTGAGGTGGGCTATGAGAACCTGCATTTTGAAAGTTCATTAAGTGATTCGAATGCCCAGCAAAACTGGAAACATTTAAAGAAATTTAGATTTTATCTCAAAGAAAAGAGGAAATCTCAGAAAAAAGAAGGAAATGTAGGAAAGATTTGCATCAGAGTATACCTACTCTGGCAAATAGTTTGGAAAGGAAAGCATGAGAGTTTAGTGACTCCTTAGGAGCCGATTACATTCATCCAAGAGAGTAAAAGATCTCATCTAGGGCAGGACTAATGTAAATAGAAAGGAACTGTAATGTAAATGGAAAGTAGGGCTGGCAGTTTGTTGCCATCGGTTATATCTGAGAGATAAGGAATGCATCTAGAACAATTTCCATATTTTTGGCATGAGTAGTGAGGTAAAAGGTGATCGAACAGGAGGCATGGGATATGTTGTAAGTTGAGTTGAGTTTTGATATTTTGTGTTTGAAATGCCTACATAGCCTCCAATTATGCAAGTCCAGGAATCAGTTGGGTATATGAGAGTTCTGGGGCAAAGATAATGCTTTTGTAATCATTGTTTGCAAGTCATAGATGAAGACATTGTGTGCAGACATGGTGCGGGATGGATATAATTCAGGACAAAGAAGTCTATGAATTTTGGACTATCAAAATTAAAAAAGAGTAAGAAGGTTGGGAAAGAGAAGCCTGAAAAGTGACATCAATAAATGTAAAATACATCAATAGAAACTCATGTCTTTAAAAGATAGGGAAAACATTTTCAAGAACACAGAATTAGCCAATAGTATGAAACATCATACTGGGTTTGGTAGTCCTTGAGGAGAGCAGTTTATTCTTATTAAAGAATATTAATTATAGGCATATATCTGTCCTCCCCATCTAATGGTAGACTTCATGTATTCATTGAGTAAACAGTCTGTGGGCAGGGCTAGGAGTCCTCAAATCCATAATTTCTAACTCAAGGAGCTCATAATTTAATGAAAGGACAAAAAGATTATAGTAGAAAGTGATAAGCTCTGATGGAGGCATATAGAGTATCATGAGACCCCACAGGGAGGATATCTAACTTCTTAACTAAGTGGGCACTAAATACAATTTTATTAAATTAGCATATTTATTAAATTTTCTGATGCAAAAATGAGTGATATCATCAGTAAGTGCATAGTAGTAATGCCAACTAATGTGGGCTGATGTGTTGGCAGATTTGTTTAGAAATGCAGTAACTCCTTTGTGTTCATTTAAATGCTCATATTTTTTTAGGGTTTTATCATAAGCCCACTAGTCTCTTCTGGATCTCTGAAGGCACCAAGAACTATTTTATTATACTTTGGTGATTGTAGGCTTTGGGTCACTAACTTCCCATATTATGTTTCTGGCCTTTTCTGGATATTGGAACTAATTCTCTAGCCACCTGCTGGATATTTCTACCTGTGTCTCACATGTACTTCATATTTATCAAAGCCCTAACTGTACTCTATTTTCAACTTAATATTCTGAATTCTTATTCCTAAACCCATTATATATCTGGTCACCCAGAGCAGATATGTGAATGTCAACCTAGACTCCTTGATCTTCCCTTTTTTCCATTATGTGCTGAGTTTAGTTTTAAATGACTTGTGTCTTTCATCTGTATTCTCCCTGCCACTGCACTGGGTAGAACTCTTGTCTCTTTTTCCTTGAATTATCAAAATAAACCAGTCTCCCTGAATCAGAACCTATACCTTCTAATGCATTCTTCTCCACGTTATGGCCAGAGTGATCTATTTTTTTTATAAGCCAATGCCCTTCATCCACCATTCAGGTGACTCTGTGTCAAGTATGAGTACCCATCTAGGCATCTTAGCAGGCCATGAAACACCTTTTCAGTCTGTCTCCAGTCTAGGTCTATTCAGCAATTTAGCCTAATTTTATTTTTCATACTATCTGCCAGACACTGAGCCATGTCCTGTGATAATAGGGCCCTGCTCTAATGGGATTTACATTCCAGTGTGGATAACAAAAGTAGATAATGGGAATTGAGAATCCAGTGAGTGTTTTAAAGAAGTGATTGAAGAGATGTGAACATATCGCTGTTGTGGCATAGTGACTTGGTAGTGTGGATGCCTGCCATGGAGGCTTCTCAAATGAAGCCATGTCTAGGTTAAGGCCTGAGTGTGAGAAGGATTCTGGTAGGGAAAAGCTATAGAGAGGAGAATGGCACTGGCCATGATTGTTAGTGGAAGGGAGTATATGGTGTGTAGAAGATGGAGGTGTGAATGGAGAACAGTGAGCAAAAGGATCAAGGCTAAGAGATCAGCCTGGTTGGACCTAAGCAGAAGCCAGAACGTGTGAGACTTCATAGGACTGTTAGGGAATTTACTTTTTCTTATGGACTACACCAAATGCCTATGGAGTTTGAAAGGGGAGGGACATGGCCAGTTTGTGCCTTAAGTAGACAACTCTGAGTACTCTGAAGGGAATGAATTAGATGATCTCAAGAATCAAGGCAAGAGAAGCAACCACTTTGCTGGTCCTGTATGCTATTTTTTTCCTACACTGCCTGGCACCTTCCATGTCCAGCACAGTACCCACCATGCTTGAGCCGATGGCTTAATCTTCAAACTTTCCTTACAAGGAGCTGATATTCTAGGCATAACAAATGTCTTACTGTACTTAAATTATGGGTAGTGCTGAACTGCACAGGTTTCCTTTATGGGAAATGCTTCTTTCCTTTGGGCACTGCAAACTCCTACCCATCCATTAAGATGCTCAAATCCCACCTTACATACCTCATCTTAATCCTTAGAACAACCAGTCGGGGCAGCTGTTTTATCTCCAATTTACAGATGAGGAAAAAGAGCTCAGAAAGATGAGAGAATTGCCCATAATTACATAGTGGGGTGTTGAAATTTACATCTGCATTTCATTCTTTTCATACCTGTTTCCCCTACTCTGCAAAGCCTCCTGGAAACTTATAAGATTGAAGAGGAATAATTATTGACCCTCAGTCACTGCTACAGCCCTAAGATAAACCTTGTCCCCTGAACTTGGGTTTGCTCACTGCCAGGACTTCCTGAACCCACCCTCTGACTCATTGCCTCCCTTACTCTGCCACATCTGTCTCTCTAGATGGAAGGACCAGTTCCACACAGCAATAATGCCTCAAGACCTATCACTTGCTTTCCTTTCTGTCTTGTCCAACCTGGAAAACCCAAAGCCTTGACAGTCAGTCACACTTTATGAATACTGGCAGCTTCACTGTGACCCTCACTGATTTGTACTCTCTGGGGGCAAAGTAGCAGTGGTGGCTGACTCCACCTGAGACATATCAACTCATCGTTCCTTCTATTTCTTTGATATTCTCTGAGGTTGAAAGTCAGCATCCATCACTTTCCCTGCCTTCCTCAGCTTCTGTGTGTGGATGCCTCAGAGCCAGAGTGGACCTGCTTGGAAGTACACCCTCCCTGCCTCACTCAGCTCCTCATTTGCCCTTCTGTGAATTCCTACTAGGAACACTTGGGCTGCATTCCTTCAGCCTTCATTCATGACTTTTGCTGTATAATGTTGTGTTTGTTTGTATATTTGTTTGTTTGTTTTATGAGGACAGGTAGAACACAGAGCCTGGCTGACAAATTTGAAAGATTTAAGATTTCCAACTTAAGGCTCAGAATCAAGTTGTCTCAATCACAGTGACTCAGGAGGAGCTCTGATGGTCCTGAGCTAAGAACCCTAGCCAAGGAGTGGGAACATGCATGGTTTGCAGGCACTGTGCATGCTTTAGCTGGGTGGAAAGTGTTCTAACCCTAATTGTCAAATTTTCTCCAAATCATGTGGGACACTTGAAGTGCTCTGAGCTGAGTTTCTGGCCCCTATTCACATTCTCTCTCTCACTTACACTCTCTTTCCCCTTCCCACAACTCACCCAAATGCAGGTGTAATAATAATGAGAAGATGTCCTTTAAAAAGTGCTGTGATTCCCTGGTGGCTACATTTTTTACCTTCCCAATGAAGGCATCTTTTTGCTCAGCCCCTGTATTTGGTGAATAGTATTGGATTTAGCATTTGAGTGCTCTGAAGTGCATCAAGTGTAAGGCCATGTTCATGTGCTTTTCTCATGCCTATCTCTACCTCCCTTTGCTGTCCTTCCCTTGCTTCCCCTCTCTCTCCAGTCCTTCCACCCCACCCACATCTGCTTTCACTCAGGGCAACCCTGCTGGCTGTGTTTGCTCCATCTTTCCTTGAGGCCTTGTAAATGTACAGACCATTTAGACTTTAAGACAGCGGGGCCACTTTTCATCTCAGGCCAGACTGCTGCCTGGTTTTACGGGGTCATAAAAGTCCTGACAGGAGTCATAAAAGCCTCCAATTGCACTGCAGAAACCCTTGGAGTATATTTTAAGGGCCCCTGAGTTTTCATTTTGCTGCTTTTATGGGGACTCGTAAAAGCTTCGTAGAGTGAGCCCTCTGATTGGCTGCTCAGCATGGAGGTGGTTAAAATTACAGCTTTAGACAAATTGTTCTAGTCTCAATAAATCAGCATCTGGCACGTGGAGGAAGGAAGGCTTCCAGCTCTGCTGCATTCCTGTGGCCTTCCTTGTCCTGCCTTATAGGCAAGACTATACTTGGGGCTGCCGTCTTTCCCAAAACCATTTCTTGCAAAAAGAATGCTTGTTGATCAACCAGCTATTTTTATTAATTTTACAAATAGCTGGTTGACTTTTTTATTCTCATAAACCTAATTTTTTTCAACCAGATTGATTATTTTTAAATCAATTGCAGTTAAAGAGATACAATCTCAGACTCTGTCCATGAGCATGGCTGTGGTGTGCCTGCTGTGTATAACCTATTTTCTCCCTGTGGATTCTCTCACATCCCATCTTCCCATATGCCCATTGTTTCTCTACCTTCTTCCTGCTCTTGTCTTAGCATATCTGTCATAACCTTTGATGGGCCAGTGTAGGGGTCACTATCAGGCCAATATGAGCAGTAGGAATGTCATTCTCTGGACCCATCGCAATGTTCCACTGGATATACCTGGCAGAGTACCAAACCAGAATGGGTATTGTGGGAGGCAGCTTTGTTTTTTGCTATTAGCTGGTAATTTAAGTATATCCCAACTTTTTATTAGCTGGTAATTTAAGTATATCCCAATCTGTAGCCTTCTCAAAACATTGAATGGAGATGCAGGCATTGTTTCTCTTCTTTCTAGACCCAAGAATCAGTCAGGCCTAGTTGAATTATCATGTTAATAATTTTAGGTTCAATCAGATTCTTCAACTTAGATTTAAAAGTTAAGAAGAAAGGGATTAACCCTTCATCATTTGAGATCCTCTTCCTTTTGGGGCAAAGAAAACTTTCAGGAGATGCTCTTATGGTAGTAGAAGCAAAGAAGAGACTCTACTCATGCCCCCATGGGAGAAATGTGCCACTCTTGTTTGTGTGGCAGCCTCTGTTCCCATGGCAACAACCTCTCTTTCCTGCTATTTTTGAACAGCACAGCTTGGGGTAGTATCATTCTTAAAAAAATATAAAAATTGATGCCTACTTCTCTGAAGATTAGCCAAGTCAATACCACCAGCAGCACAAGGTATCTTATTACTTGGGAAATACCCAACTAGGTGTAGATTGGTGAGAGTAGGGAGAAAGGCTTGGAGTAAGGAAGGAATGAAAGGGAGTGCTATCAGGTAGTAGACTAGCCTTAAAAATTAAACCATGATAAGTGTAAGAAAATCTCTATCACCATTAGTTCACTTTCAGAATCATGGGCTAGCAGATCAGCCCATCTAAGGCAAGGAAAAAAAGGGATGCAGGCATTGCTGCAAATTTTCTGCATAAGTCAGAAAAGAAAACAAGTTCTTTCCTGACATATGCCTCTGTTTTAAGGGTTTCATTTTTTTTTTTTAATAGATGAACCAATCACAAAGGTTACAGGCTATGTGAGAGAAAAACACGTCTTATTTCTGTCGTGCTCTAGTTTTATATAATTATTATATCAACTGTGGTTGATCAAAGCATTCATTAAAGAGAAACTATCTCTCCTTTGCTTTTGTTACAGTTCGGAGAGATTTGACAGGCTTTATATGGCTCTGGCTGTATTTTCCTTTTTACAGTTGATTTCTCTCTTCTTCTTCTCCTCCTCCCCTTTCTCCATACTGGTGATTTCAAACATGACATTTTTTTTTCTTTTTCTTTTTTTTTTTTTCCCTTCACCTGGCTTAATGAAATATCTCTTAAGACATCAAGGGAACCATGAGCCAAAGCAGCTCTGAAAGTAATAACTGTGTCTAGTGGGGAGCACTGCAGCAGGTCTCCAGTTTCAGAGAAGGGATCATCCATGTGAAAATGCATCCATGTGAAAATCCAGTAGCCATGGCCCCTATTCCCAATTCTCCATTTTTTGTTTTTTTTTTTTTTCATGGATTCTGATTTCTGTGCTGAGCTTACTGCTGTGTCTCAGGAGCTTCCTCCCAAAGATAGGCATACATCTAAATCCCTTTGTCAAACCCAGGGAGAATTCTGTGCCAGCAAAGGATTTCCATATTGTCAACTCTCATCTTAGTAAACTCTCATCTTTCAACATGGTTTTTGCAGTTCCTCCTTTCATTATTCCAATGCTATTCTTCCCATGGAGGTTGCTCCAGTTTATTTACCATAAAGCGTTTCCCCCAAAGGATTTCAATAAATTACAGGAAGATATGACTTGAACTTGGAGAGCATTCAGGGTGAATGTGTAGAAGTACATTTTTCATATTAACATGACTCCGTATCCCATTTTGTGACATAATTTTATCTTAATCTCCAATGAACTAATGACAGATTTCATAAATTTATAAAATGCTTTGGTCTTCAGTTTGTAATTCATCATTCATCTATTCACTCACTCAATACACACAAAGCACAAACTATGTGTTGGGTACTATGCTGGTGCCTGGAGATAAATAAGAAACAATTTCTGTCCTCTTGTAGTTCATAAGCACATAGAGCAGGAAAACTGTAATCAATTTTTCAGTTAACATTGTGGAAAATGCAACGATATACAAGGAAGAAGTAAGAGTGATCAATGAATTTCTACAAGTGTTTGATATTATCTGGATTTTTCTCAAGAGGTAAGAATAATGAAATGATGTTTTAGGTAGAGAAAGCAACATAAACATAAAATAGCATGTTTGTGGCATTCACAGTTATCTGATGAGGAAGAAAAAGTGAGAGAGACCTTGAGCAATAAAGAGACTGAAGAGGAAATGAAAGATCAGAGTTTTAGGAATACCTGGATTGCAGGACACACATGTGGATTTTAGGTTACTAAAGAAGGGGGAAAAGAACCCAGCATCATATATTTCTGTATCAGAGTGGGTCATCACATGTCCCTTCAACACAGCAAAATCTTATTGAATGTCTGCTGTGTATGAAGTACCAGAAAATACTTATTGAGTTTCTGCTCTGCACCAGGTATGGTAGAGGTATAATGACGAAGAGCCACAAAGATGATATAAAGATGTAGCCTAGTACTAGCCTTCGAAGGATCAGAAATTTTATTGCAGAGACAAGGCATAAACATACCAAAAAAAGCTGATTGATAACAACACACACACATTAGACATTACTGAAAAATGAGATGACAAGATATTACAGGAGTTATTGTCAGTAATCTTAAGTACAGACACTCATGAAAGTGGAGGAGAGAGTAATTATATAGACATAGATGGTCAAGGAAGCCTGTATAGACAAGGTGAATTTAAACTGAACCCAGAAAGATGGTTCAGATTTTGGAAGGTGGAGTCTATATAAATAGAAAGATTTGACTGATGTTGCAGAAGAAAAATCCAGATTTTAATTAGAATGTAGTGAATGAATTAGACTTACTGGGAGGAAGGACTGGTAGGTGGGACTGGAGGTATGGTGCCTGCAGATCCTGGATGGTCTTCAAATATCATATTAAGGGTTCTGGAATTTCCTTCATTGGCAACAGGGAGTCACTGAAGGTATGTGTAGGGAAGTGACATGGTATTGGTCAGAATTTTCTAATGGGCCATTTGTGGCACCTTTATTGTACAAAAGCCATCAAGTTGAATAAGTCTTCAGTTACTTGCAACAGTACTATAGTAAGATATTATATCTTTTAATGGAAATTCAGGCATGGGAGTTTACTGATAAGCAACTGAATTAAGAGAATATCAGCAGGGAAATTTTAGGGTAAAGAGGATAAGAAGGTAAGTTTTGAATGGCAATGGCCCTAGATAAACCCACTATATCAATTTCTTCTAAAGGAATAAAAATATTACTCTAAACAGCATGTAAAAAAATGAAATGGTGCCTTGTGTTTATTAGGAATCTTCTGGCCATTACTGGCATAACTTTCTCCCATCAGTATGCACAAACTTAGTTGTTTTGTTTTGTTTTTTTTCTTTTTTTTACCTTTTATCTCTTAATACCTATGATTCTCCTGAAAAAGTCTCACTGAATCTCAGTCTGTGTATTAAATTTTATGGCACTAGATTGCCTGGGTTTGGACTCAAATTTTGCCACTTCCTTGCTCTGTGGTCTTTGATGAGTATTTTAAACTCAATTAACTCATGTGAAAAATGGGGGGAATACTAGTAACAATTTTGTAGAGTTGAGGATTAAGTGAATTTTACACAGGAACAAACTTAGACCAATTTCTGCATTTAAAAAGCTCTTAACCAGTGTTACCTTTCCCAGATTTACTTCTTACAAAGCCACTAGCTTTGTTGAGATGTTTCTTGTTAAGAATATATTTCTCACTCAGCCACAAAGATTCTCTGAACATTCATGCAGGCTTCTCTTTTGTCCTTTTTCTTGAGCATCTTTTAGCCCCAGGATGGCTCAGCACTCCAATTCTGTTTTTAGATCTCTGAGTTTTCTTAATCAAACATTAACATAATGTATTAGCATATCCATAACACAATTATATTTTGATTACTTTGGCCCCAGTCAGACTAAAGGATGCCTTCAATCTAGATATAAATAATTTAGAATGTTTACAAGGGGGATTACAGAGGAGGGAAGGAAAGGAAGGAGAGAAAATATGTGTGTATATTGAGTTAGCTGGGTTTAGGGTAGTGGTGGTGGTGAAAAACAAAATAGATTGACACTTTATCTTGCACCTCATCTCTGGACTATTCTTTATAATAATGCATGTGTGTATTTATATTCAAAATATGGACACCATTTTGAATTGCTTCAAATCCTCTCCTTCCTTTTAATCTCATTAATCCTATCAACAAGTATCTTATTCATTAAGTAACAAAAATAGACGCTGATTTTGAGCTTTTATTTCTCCCTTTTGGCCAAATTTCTGTATAAGTTAAACCCTCCTATGATTCATCTGTGCAAGTTCTTGCTTTGTCCAGTTAAGTTGCTCAGCTCATCATTGATATCACTTGTCTTTGTGGTACTTTATTGTCAGTTTGGAAACCGTATTTCTCTTGATTGGTGTATCTGTAACAAGCTAAAGGAAGGCTTACTATATTTTGGCTCTGAAGAAGTTTCTCTCTCTCTGTCTCTGTCTCTCTCTGTCTCTCTGTCTGTCTGTCACACACACACACACACGCACACACATACACATACACGCATGCATTGTATCAGCTGGAACACAGGCATATTTGTGGTAGGATCACAGTTACTCAGAACTTGTGAGGTTCAAGGTATCTTGGAGATTAATTCATCTTTCAAGTAGCTGTGGATGGTAAGATAAAACGACTGCTTTTCTTGGAACTTTTAAGTAATGACATTATTGGTTGTCCTCTGAGCAGCATGGAGAGAAATTTGTTTGAAATGGAGACAATTTTTTATAGTTACATTTAGAATAGGTGTCCTATGTATAAACCTATCCATGGAAATTGTTAATTCTGTACCTTCTCACCCAGAATGACAAGGTCTTTGAGAGAAGCAGATTTAAGTATTCTTTTGCATTTGATGTGAAAACTGATTATGGTTGGGATGGTGTTGGGGTACTAAAAATCAAGGAATGACACTAAAAAATGATAGCATTGGTTTAGCTGGTCTTTAGATCGGGTTCACCAAGGGGAGATTTTTAAAAATAGGTTCCTAGGCCCCCAGACTTGAGATTTTATTTATCTAGGGATGGAATTCTATTAGCTAACTCTGATAGTCTGCAAGATTTTGATAATTTGGGTTTAGATAGTGTCAGAAAGACCTGAGCTTGAATCTTCCCTTCATAAATTAATATCTAGAAATCTTTAGACAAGGCACAGTCTCTCTGGGCCTCAGTTTCCTCATCCTATGGTCAATGTGTTCTAACTTATCATCTCTCCAGATAGCAAATAACTTTAGGGCAGTATCTCTCTCTATTTTCTCTTTGTCATCAGCTTTTCGAATAGTGCCGGCAGAGAATAAGATTAATTGTTATAGAATAAATGAATAGTGAATGAATGAGTTTTAGATGGAAGAAATATGTGAATGATATTTCATACATGTTTTGTGTGTATTAAATAAAATAATCTCATATAATACTCCTAACATAGAGTGGGGATTCAAAGAAGTTTCCTTCTCTTTTTCCATTTCATTTTTTACAATCCAGCATGCTCATTGTGTTGTTTTCATATTTCTTTTCCTTTTTTAACAGGAGAAAGAAGTTCTCATATTTTTTCCTCCTATTATCTCACTTGCATAGCCCCACAGCAGATCCTTTAGCATATAATATTAGCTCACCTAGATTTACAACCTATCTGACTCAAATTCTATTTTTTTTAAATGAAAATACTTCTTTTCTTTAGATATTTTAAAGCAACATTAAACAAACAGAAGTTTGTAAGAAAGCAAATTAAAGGATTTTAACCTCATCTGGGTATTTTGATTATTAGTATTCGCCTACACCCTCATTAATGAAGTTAAGTGAGACATCTTTGTATTATAATACTTTTATAGAAAACAGTTTATAGAAGTACAGCCCTCTTTCCTTCCTTTCTTCTGATGACTTATTCCTGTCTTTCACAAGAGTCATCTCATTCGGGTAATGCATCTTGACAATTCCTTTAATATGGGCACTTGATGTTAGCCTTTAGGTATATGTAGGATTTGACAAAAATCTACCTTGCTATCTTTTCATGGCTTGAAAATAAACCAATTCCCCCAAGGAAAACTTGTATCTGCATCTCTCAAGATGAAATGATAAGAAAGCTTCAGAGAGGAATGACCATTGATTTAACAGAGAACATTTGATTTCTTTCTGTTTCTTTTCTTCTTTTACTGTGAAAGGCTGGAAGGAGAAGGAAAATTTGGGATGTAGAAAATGTCTCAATCTATCCAAAAATCTAACAAGAAGTGTTGAGAGAATGTGAGAAGACAGTCTCTCTTTAATATGAATTAAAGCCTCTCTTGTAACAATATCATAGGACAAAGGTGTCTCTGCAGGACAGGACATCTCAGCAAGACATATAAGACCTGGTTTTCACACTTAAAGACAGCTCTGAAGGAGGTGTCCCACAGGGCAGGTGTGGCCAGGCACCCATTTTGAATTCAGAAGAGTTCTGTAGTCATTTTCTTTTGGGGATAAGGCTTAAGTGAATGGAGTAATCAGAGACACCACTAAGAATATCTTTCTTCTACAGAAATAATATAGACTGGGTTATCTAGAACTCTCTTTATGCATTTGTTTCCCAAGGTCCCAGGACTTAACGCTCCTTGTCCTCTGCAGTCATAGAACAGCCTTGGGTGCCCTAATGGGACTGTGGTGATTATTGGTGCTACTCATTGAAAGTTTTTGGCTCTCTGGATCCCCAGCACTTCCTTTGGTAGGATTCTACTTCCTCCCTTCCCAGGAGATGGCATGTAATTAGCTCTGGCTAGTGAAAAGAAATTAGGAGTGACATGTATCACTTGGTAAGTGGATTAAGTATTTTTTTTTTTTCAGTGTGGGGTCCTCCAGAGTTTTCTTCCCTCAGTCATGATAACCAGTAGCTTTAAAGGTCGTGACTGGTCCATCAGCCTGGGGCCTCAAGCATGTGGATAAAAAAAGCCCTTGGCCCTCTTCCTGCCCACTGTCCTGTGATGAACATCTAATGTGAGAGACAAATAAACTGTTGTTTTTTCAAGTCACTAAGACTTTCTAGTTGTTTGTTATTTCAGCATAACATAACATATACTGACTGTTACAGAGTCTGATTCTAATGCAAACAATTAATTAAGAATTGAAGCTTGTCTCTCCAGAGTGGCTCTTTATTTTTGAGTCTCAGTGTTTTGCAAGGTAGTCTGGTGATATGGAAATAAGGGAATAGTGGCAGTTTATACCAGAATGCTTTGTGAGCACAAATAATACTGGCATTCAAAACCAGGCTATGAGTAGAATAAGGCCACTAGGGAGTCAGTAGGGCATGACTCCCGCTAAACATTACGAACATAGCAAGTGATTTGGAGCCTGACAGCAGCTGAGGGCTAAATGAATCAACCCAGCATATGAGTTCTCCAGGCAAATATTTCTGATGCTTTTTTTCATTGCAGTCTTCTTTGCTTTATTTATGCAAAGAATATATCCCTGGAGGGGAAATCAAGTCATATCATAAATGCATCAGAGAAGCTTCCTATTTAAGGAAGGCTATGGTGAATCCTCTTGTGAAGGAATAATTATCCACTATGATTTACATTTGCTTTGTAAATTTTATTTTTGTGTGTGTGTGTTTCAAGTTTATGAATTTGGGGCATATCGTAATGCATAATGTCAAATATAGAGTGGGACAGAACTGAAGTTAATTTTAGGTCAGTTAAGGCACTTAACTTGGCATTATAATGGGTGCAGAGCGAGAGGGACAACCAAGTATGAACTGTTACCTATAAATCTCTGCAATTTGAGAAGGTAGGTGCTAGATAGAGGGTGCGAATAACTCTGGGTGGGTTAGGTTTGATGTAAGGAAAGTGAAAGAAGGCAAAAAGACATTTAGTGGATCCAGCTTAAATTTGAGATTTTAGAATAGGCCTTAGTATTGGAATGAGGAAATTAGGGAAAATCCATTTAGCCCTCTGTTAAGGCCCTAAATGAGGAGAGGCAAGAGAGTGCTTCTGAATGTACTAAGAATGAGTAAATGTAGTATTGGGATTAGATTTCCCAAAAAAATGCTTGCTTCCATTGTGTAGGGTCATGAAATAGTGGAAAGAGAATGGGCACTAAAATGTATCTAAAAAAATGGGAGATTAAGTTCCAAATTTGCTATTTACCACTTAAGATGCATCACTTTGGACAAGGTTTCTATTTTATAAAAATGTATTATCATTATTTAAATCTTTTGAGCTTCAGTTTTCTAGCCATATGCTGAATATTATAATCCCTCCCTGCCAGACAGTTGTGTGGATCATCAGCCCACGGATGTCAAGTATTTAACAGTAGCTGACCCCAGATAGGACTCAAAAAATTACAAATATCAGTATTGATAACTGTCTGTCTATTTTTTCCTAGGATCCTAAATGTAAAGTGTTAGTAGTGTACAGTCCATGATATGACTTTTATAAATATTTGTTGAAAGAATGAACCACTAAAGCAAAGGGTATGGAGAATGAAAACTAGATGTGAGAACTGAGGGGTAATGAGCCTCACTCTGTAATCATTTGCCATTCCTCCCCAGCATTATAAATGCCCCTGTTTCCTTATAAAAACATGGCCATTTAACAGAATCCACAATGCTTAGAAAGACTAAAAACACTTTCAGTGATTCTATGTTCTTTTTTATTCTTTCTCTTTTGTCACATCAAGTTCTCTGGCCATTTGATTTCAGCAAATCAAAGTACACTCCCTTTTCTTTCCTGCTTTTCTTTATTCCTTTCCTTTTCTTTCTTTCGTCACCTTTTCCCCCTTTTCCTTTCCTGTTGTGGGAACCCTAGGAGTTTCTTTTCCCTTTTTAATTAAGAACAAATGAGGTAGGAAAGTGTTTTATAACTGGAGAGAATTCACTAGCAGGACACCAGGGTGGAAATTCACATCATGAAAGAAAGGCAGACAGACACGACATCAGCATGATAGGGAAGGTGGCCTACACTCATTCTGTGACCTGCTGTCATATTGCCCAACCCCCAACCCTCTCTCTGCCCATCAACCTAGAAGCTTTACCACTGGTCTAAAGTCTCTCTATCTTTTGTTAGAAAAAGCTGCGACTAGTAGCTTTTTTTTAAAAAAGCATTTTTAAATACGCAGTATGTTCTCCTGAAATGCTCTAGTGCCTGCAAGGGTCCTTCCGGCTGTCCAGGGAAGTGTCCTATGTTTTCCTGACTTTCATTGGTTTACTCTTCACTGTGTACCTGGCTGTCTTTAAACAGTTTGGGATTGGAACAGCAAATTCCATGGAAGTGATTGTGAGATGTATCTGCAAGTGCTGATGTAAAACAAAAATTGGGGTTAAGAATAGCTGTGTAAGCAGGGGAGAGAGGAGGGGAAGAATAAAATTCTATTGCAGAGACCATTTCCAGCCCTGAGGCACAGTCAAATGTTGTTGCTGTGCTCCCCCCACAGCTCTGGAGCTTTATAATATTGGAAGAAAGAAGTGGAAGCACTCAGTGATGTCTTTCAAGCCCTGAATCTGACTCAGTGCTTTCCTGAGCTATGTTTTGCATGCTATACTTGAAAGATGGAATTATGAGATTCCTAATGAGGAAAGCATGCTTTTATTAAATTCCTGGACCAAATCACCTCCCTGTTGCCTCCTTCTTTTCCAAGAGACATGATGGGTTATTATATTTGTGATTAAAAAGTCTGTCATTGATTAGTTTTGCCTTTTCAATTTTATTGGAAGGTGATTGTCACACCAGTTCTCAGAAGAACAGAAAGATGGGAAAGAAAGGGCATATTTTGATTTTTAACCCATTTACCGTTTGCCCCAAGAATACATACATGCCAGCAATGCTTATGGTGACAGTGTTTACTTAGAGAAAACTCACAGAGTACAGTCCTACCTTTACCCCCCCAAATTCACCATGAAATATCTTGCTTTCATTATTATTTTTTCATTGCTCTAGTATATTGATAGTCTTTGGAAACAAATGACATCAATCTATTTATAGAATTCTGTTTTTTAGTAGTGGTATCTCCATTTACAAAATATAGTAATTTTTGATCACTAAAAATGTCAAATCCTGGAAAATGTAGCATTCCTATGTGTGATGTTAAACGAATGCTGGTAGTAAGCTGGTAGTAAGTAAAAAGGTAGTATTCCTTTTTGTAAATGGGAAAGGATTAAGAAACTCACCCTGCAGAGAGAGTTGACCCTTTTTTCTGCATTTACTGCTGACTGTGTGGTTCAAATAGTCACAGAAGGTCACTGAGCTGTACAGTAAATTCTGTACAGTAAAAGTGAAGAAAAGGAACAGGTCGATTTCTTAAGCCAGTAACTAGATTGTAGATGTCCATACAGATAATTCTGCAAGTAAAAAAATTCTAAATGTTTATGACTCCTTTAATCCTAATTAGCTTTTTGCTTCATGTTAGTTTTGTACTTACTATCTCTTTAGGCATAAATGTTTCAGAAATTACTTTTTCGTATAAAATATATTGAACACAAAAATGAGCATTTAAAATTCAACTAATGTGTAAAATAGTTAAAGCCCCAAACTTTCAGCTTATCTTGGTTACTCGGATATCAAAGGAGGATAAAGGTAAGGATTCTGTTTCTCTGTGGTTAGACCACCTGCTTAAGGATCAAGATATCAAGTTATAGGAATGACTGATATAACACAAAGGTCAGTTTTCTTCAGAATCCCCCACTGCTCTTCCCAATGGCTTGACTCATACTTGGACTACTAGGATGGCCTCCAAACTAGTTTCTTCATTTCTAGTCTCAAGCCTCCCATCTGTTCTGTATTACGATATAGTTCTTTGTGTAAAAAGAATGCCTTGATTGTGCCGATTCTCTTTTTGAAAAACTTCAATGAATTTCTTCTCAATGGCCATTCTTGTCTTATCCTGGCACTTGAGGCTCTCTATTAAGTTTCCTACTTTCACATTATTTTTTTTGTCTTATCTTCCACTAGACTCCCACATGAACTCTTCATGACCACTGAGTAGTATTACTAGGTATCATTGAAGGGTCTCTTACACTCCCCCAATCTTTAGAACTTTGCCAATATCATTCTGCATCTCTGTAAAACTTTCCCATTCTTTATTCTGCCTATAAAATTATATGATTTTTCCCAAGGCAAAGCCACATGCTATCCTTCTTAAGAATTTACTGATGAAAATATCGTTTACTTGATGCCAGGTGACTATGGTTATATCTTCAGCTCTTGCATGTGACCTTTAGACTTCTATTAGTGTCAGTTACTTGTCTGTATATAAACTCTAAGCACTCTTGACCTTATTCTGTACAGGAAGTGACATAGTACTTACATATCTTATATGGGCATTATTGCTATGTACATTATTTGCCAGTGAGTTGTTTGTATGCAAATTTAATTATAAGCCTCAGAGATAAGCATGGAATGATTTCTTATATGATTGGCATCTTTTACAGTGATTAGTTCTATGATTTGTAAAATTTGTTCTATAAATATTTGAAGAACTGAATGAAACAACTTCGAGTGAAAACTGAATAATGATTCTGTGATCTGATAAATAAATAGTTAGATAGATAGATACACAGATAAATAGATAAGTTGAAATGAGGAACTCCTAGAGACAATGGTTTGTTTCAGTGCTTCTAGAATTTTATTAAAGTAAAATAAATAAATTTGGTAGGTCGACTTCTCTTGGAAGGAATATGAATACTAGCAGGTCTTTGGAATGAAATGGAACAGGCATCTCTCTTAAGAAATGAAAGATAGATGGTGGCAGGGAGGTCATATTAGTGCCTCACCATGAACTGAATGAGTTATTGCTAAACATTTGTCCTGTTGTTTCTTCAGCAGGAATGTTTATACATAACATTTTTTTTCTTGTAAAAAAAAAAAAGGATATTTACATTTAGGATTTACATTTTTTACCTAAAATGTACATGAGTTTATAAGTATCATCCCAACAAATTATCATAATAATTCTATGACCAAGATATTATAATACACATTTTAACGTTGAGAAAACTAAGATTTGAAGTTTAAATAACTTTGTCAAAGTTACACAGATAGAAAGAGGTAGAGCTACTATTCTAACCCAGGTTCTTCTGATTCCAGAGCTCATGTACTTTCTAGTGCATCATGTGCTTCATTTATATATCCTACATTTTCCTGCTTCTGTCTCCGGTGTAATCATTCCCAGGTCAGTACTGGTTTTCCCCCTTCCACATTTCTACGTGTCCTCCCTTATTCCTAAGACCTGTTCCCTCTCTGTTTGGAAGCAATCATTCCTTTCATTAGGGTTCTCACAGAGTTTAGATTTTTATCTAAAATTCCTTCACATAATTGATTACTTTCATCCATATCACATAGTCATTTATGGGCGGTTTTCATCTTTATTCCTCTGCTGGAAGCTCCTTGAGGGCAGAATTGATGCTATTTGGTTCATTTGCACTCTTCAGGAGTGACTACAATAGTTAATGCACACTGTACTTACATATGGAAAATAGGGTTTTGGAGAGAAGGAGAGAGGCTGAAACAAAGAAAGGAAGGAATTAGAGAACAATAGAAGATAGTATATAATTAAGTGTTAAATTGTGTGCTTCAGACTAATTATAAAGCCTTTTAAAATAAATGTAATTTTATTACTTTTAAGAACATAAAATAAAGTTAATTAATGGCTAACAAAATGTTGTCGAGTAGCTGTCTTGTCTTTCTGACTGTAATTAGTCAATGCTTTTTGCGTAAAAGCAGAAGTGGACTTAAGCCCAGCCCATCTGCCAATTATTGAGAATTTTAAAATACCATAGTTGAAATAATTAGTTTTTAAAAAGGACTTAGATAGATGTCTACAGATAAAAGCATATATTGATAAAGAAACCACAGGACACTTCTAAGTATTTGTTTCTCCTTAACTGGTACTAACCATAGACTTCATAATTGTTCCAGCACATACAATGTCTTATTTGCCATAATTGTAGCACATTTGGTTAGAATTTTGAATTATTTCCGTTGTCTCTTTTTTGATTAATTGAATGATTCAGTCATTTATAAAACAAGGATCTAAAATTACTACGTTAAGACTATTTCAAAAATGCTAAAGTGATACAATAATAAAAATGAGAAATCCAGGAGCAGAGGGGGTGGAATGTTGGAGATAGAACAGAAAACTAAAAAGGATAGGATAGGACTTGTGAAGAGGCTAGTGTAGAGATCAGAGAAAGGACTACTGAATAGCTTTCAGATATTTTGCTTAAGTGATCGTTTGGAAGGGTTAGGGAACGTGTGTGATGGGAGTAGTCTAGGAGAGGGAGGTGTCCCCTCTCACACAGAGAAGAGAGGAACACTTCAGTATAGAGCTAAGTGAAGACTTCAGTTTGCTGCTTTTGTTTTTGTTGTTGGTTGGTTTGTTTTTGATATCTTTGTAAAGGGATAAGTTATGTACTGTAAAATTTACCCACTTTAGTGTGAAATTCAGTTATTTTTAGGCAAATTTGTAGAGTTGTATAACCATAGCCACAATCCAGGTTCAGAACGTTTCTATCACTCCAGAAAGTTCCTCTGTGCTTTTTTTCTGTTAATCTTAACATCTGCTCCCGGCTCTAGGTAGCCATTGATCTGCTTTCTGTATCTCTATATTTTCATTTCTTTACATTTTTTATAAATAGAATTGTACAGTATGTAGTTTTTGCATCTAGCTTTTTAATAATGTTTTTGAGGTTCATTTGTGTTGTAGCATGTATTAGGAATCATTCTTTTGTATTGCTTAATAGTATTCTATTATCAAAATATAGCCCATTTTGTTTATTCATTTACTGGTTATTAGAGATTTGGATAGTTTCCATATTTGGACTTTTATGATTAATGTTGGATAGTTTCCAGATTAGGGCTGCTATGAACACTCACCTATGTTTTTATGTGAACATATATTTTCTCTCTTGTGGAGGGAGATTCCTAGAAGTTGAATCATAAAATCATGTAGTAAGTTTATTTTTAACTTTAAAATAACCTGCCAACTGTTTTTCCAAAGTGGCTGTAACATTTTACATTTCCCCCACCAACTTATGAGTAGCCCATCTTTTCCACATCTTCACTAACACTTGCTTTTGTGTTTCTTTTCAATTATAGCTATTCTAGGTGATGTATATGAACTAAAAGGGGCATCTCCTTATGGTTTTAATTTGAAATTTCTTAATGACTAATGATATTGAACATCCTCTCATGAATTATTACCTTATATATATATTCTTGGGTTAAGGGTCTATTCAAATCTTTTAGCTATTTCTTAATCATGTTATTTATGTTCTTAAGTTGTAAGAATTCTTTGTGTATTCTGGATACAAGTCTTTTATTAGATGTATGATTTGCAAATATTTTCTCCCAGTCTCTAGCTTATCTTTTCATATCCTTAATGGGTCTTTTTAAAAATAGTTTTTAATTTTAATGAAGCTCAATTTATTTTTTTTCTTTTATAGTTTGTCCATTTGCTACTATTTCACAGAACTTTTTGCTTAATTTGAGGTTATGAAGAGTTTCTATTACATTTTCTTCCAGAAGTATCATAGTGTTTTATTACTTACATTTAAATCTGTGATCTAATTTGAATTAACTTCTGTTTATTATATGAGGTCAGGATTTAAATTTATTTTTATTCACATGAATATTCAACCATTCTAGCTCCATACATTGAAAATACTGTCTTTCTTCCATTGAGTTGTCTTAGCATTTTTGTCAAAATTTAATTGACCATGGATGAGATTTATGACTCTTTTCTTCCTGAGAATGGGATTTATTTCTGGAATCTCAGTTCTATTCCATTGATCTAAATAAATGTTTATCCTTATATCATACTATGTTTTATTGATTACTGTGACCTTCTAGTAAGCTTGAATCAGATAGTATAAGTCACTCAATTTTGATCTTCTTTTTCAAAGTTGCTTTTGTTAGTCTACATTCTTTGCATTTTCACACATAATTTAGAGACAGATTGTTAGTATATACCAACCTGCTGAGATTTCTATAGGGATTGCATTAAATTTAAAGATCAATTTGGGGAGAATTGCCATTTGACAACATAGAGTCTTCAAATCCATGAACGTGGAATGTCTCTCTATTTAACTTAGATCTGTTTTAATTTCTCTCCTCACTGTTTTATAGTTTTCTGTGTAGACATTTATTCCTAACTATTTCATTCTTTTTCATACTGTTGTGAATGGAATTGTTATCTTAATTTCATATTTGGTTTGTTAGTTGTTAGTATACAGAAATGCAATTCATTTTTTTGTTTATTGATGTTTTTTCCTTCGCCTTGGACAATTGTTTATTATTTCTAATAGTTTCTTTGTGAACTACGTGGAATTTTCTATATCCAGAATTATATCACCTGAGAATAGTTTTATTTTTTCTTGTAAATCTAGATTTTTTCTCTCTCTCTCTCTCCTTCTCTTTCTTGATCTCTCACTGAAGAGAATCTCTAGTACAGTGTTGAATAGATGTGTCAAAATTGGATATCTTTGCCTTTTTACTGATCTTAGGAGGAAAGCATTCAGTATTTTATCATAACTATATGATGTCAGCTGTGCGTTTTTTCATAGATACTTTTGTCAGGTTGAGGTTTTCTCTAATCCTCTTGGTTGAGAGTTTTTATCATAAATGGGTGTTAAAATTTATTAAATGTTTTTCTTTATCTTTTGAACTGACCATGTAGCTTTTTCTTATATTGTGTTACATAGTATATTTTATTAATTGATTTTCAGATACTAAATCAAGTTGCATTTCTGTGATAAGTTCCTATTGGTGTTGGTATATAATTTTCCTTCCATATTGCTAGTTACAGCTTATTAATATTTTGTTAAAGCGTTTTGTATTTGTGTTCATGAGAAAAAATGATCTGTAGCTTTTTTTGTGATTTCTTTGTCTAACTTTAATATTACACAGTAATAGACTCATAAATGCACTGAGTAGTGCTCTTTCTATGACTATTTTTTGCAAGAGTTAATATTTTCTTTTTAAAATATTTGACAGTATATTTCTGTGAAATCACATGGGCCTGTTTTTTTTTGTGTGGGGATATTTTTAATTACTAATTTAATTGTTTGATTTAGTTTTATTCAGATTTTCTATTTCTTCTTGAGTCAGTTTGGTAACTTGTGTTTTTATAGAAATTTGTCCATTTGCCTAAATTGTTGAATATGTTGGCACAAAATTGTTAATATTATTTTTTTCTAATCTGTTTATAGTCATATATGATCATTGACCTGTAGGATAATGTCCTTTTATACAATTTTGGTAATTTCTTTTTCTTCTTTTTTTTCTTCTTTTTCTTCTCTTTTTTCTTTTCTCTTTTCTCTTTTCTTTTTTGACTTTTTTGGGCTTTATTGAAATATAATAGACAATAGTCGCTCATATTTACATTGTCCATTTCAATGAGTTTTTTTTCAGTTATAGTTAGCATACAATAATATACCAGTTTCAGTTTTACAGGCTAGTGATCAGAGATTTACATAACTTGCAAAGCAATCACCCCAAATCTAGTACCCTTCTTCCCCTTACATGATTAACCATCTTTCCCATGTTATACTCTACATCTCTATGTCTATTCTGCAACTATCCACTTGTACCTTTTAATCCATTTGCAGTTTTTGTTCCCCCAACCCCTCTCCCATCTAGTAGCCCTCAAAATATTCTTTGTATCTAGGAGTTTATTACTGTGTTTGTTGTGGTTATTTATTTTGTACATGAAATCATGCAATATTTGTCTTTTTCTATCCAACCCATTTCATTCAGCACAATACCCTCTAGGTCTATTCAGGACATATCTTTTTTTATCCCCTTCCTTTTAGTCTGTGTGTGCCTTTTAATGTGAAGTGAGTCTTTTGTAGACAGCATATGTAGTGGTCTTGTTTCCTTATTCATTCGTCCACTCTGTCTTTTGGTTGGAGCACTTAATTCTTTTCCATTTGAAGTACTTGTTAATAGGAATGTAGCTGTTACCATTCTTTATTCCTTTTTTCTTATACATTTTTTTCTTCTTAAAGAAGTCCCTTCGACATTTCCTGTAATCCTGGATTGGCGATGATAAATTCCTTTAGTTTATTTTTGTCTGGGAAGCTCTTTATCTGTCCTTCAACTCTAAATGATAGCTTTGCTGGATAAAGTATTCTTGGTTATAGATCCTGGGTTTTTATCACATTGAATATTTTGTGCCGAGCCCTTCCGTTCTGCATACTATCTTTTGAGAAATCAGCTGCCAGTCTTATGGATGCTCCCTGTAGGTAACTAATTGATTTTCTCTTGTTACTTTTAAGACTCTCTTTGTATTTATTCTTTGGCATTTTAATTAGGACATTTCTTGGTGTGGACCTCTTTGGGTTTCTCTTTCTTGAGATTCTCTGAGCTTCCTGGGGTTGAATGTCTATTTTCTTCACTAGGTGAGGGAAGTTTTCCACTATTATTTTTTTCAAATAGCTCTTCAAGTATTCCTATGACATGTATTTTTTTCCTTCTTGTTTTCCTTCAAGTATTCCTATGACATGTATTTTTTTTTTTACATTTAAAAGTGTCCCATAGGCTCCTTAAATCATTATTGTAGTTTTTGCTTCTTTTTTCTTGCCATTCTAATTGAGTGTCCTTGGCTTCTCCATCCTCTATATTAGTGGTTCAATCCTATTTATTCACTCTGTTTATTCTATCTAATATACTCTTCATCTCAGATAATGTGTTCTTCATTTCAGACTGATTACCTTTTATAATTTCTATTTCCATTATTAAATTTTTTTATCTCTTTGTTGAAGTTCTCACTGAATTTCTCTACATTTCCCCCATATTCATTGAGCATCTTTATAACCAGGGTTTAAACTCTCCATCTGTTAAATTGCTTGACTCCATTATTTCTGGATCTCTGTTCTGTTCTCTCATATGGTTTCTGCTTCTTTGTCTCCCATTTTGGCTGCCCTTCTGTGCTGTTTCTATGTACTGTGCAAAGCTTCTAAGTCTCCTAGTCTTAGTGTGGCTTTGCATAGTAGGTGTCTAGTGGCAGTTCTGAGAGGGGTTTAGCTGCAGGCCAAGTTTAGCCCCAGCTTGTGCTTCTCTGGGACAACATGTTAAGATTCAGAAAGCAATCTATATATGTTGTGCTTATAGTTTCCTCAAGAATTTATGACAGAAACTGAGGCAGCTGCCACCAGTATTAGTCTTGGTGTTGCTTAGCAAGGAGCACCTGACTCTCAGAAGATTCACCTGGGTGTGGCTTGGGTGGGGCTGCGAGTTGGAGGAGGCAGAGTTTCAGGAAATCCTCTGGGTGGAGTGACCTGTATTATATAGTTTGATGACCTCTCAGCTATAGCAGTGCTGCTTCCACATACTGGGAGCTGGGAGGTCTCAATGGAGGAACAACTGATGTTGCCCACACTTATTTCCAGGAGAGATCCTAGCCTCCGGCCCTCACTCTGACATCTCAGTATCCCCCTGTAAGTACCTGGTGTCACCTGCGCTGCCAACTCTACACTGGTGCACAGAGAGAGCAGGTCTATCACTGTGAAAGTATGTTGGCTGATAAGTCCCCTTCAAGAGGCATCTGCAGCTGCCAATTGAAGGTGCTGCAGCCTCTGTCTCAGCCACTCAGAACAGGGCAGCCTTGCATCCTTGCCCCATTCTACCTCCTTCCATCACAGAGTGATTTCTTATTTTACTCCTTAGTTGTATGGCTTGTTCATCTAGATCCCAGGCGACGTTGCTTGCTGTTTGCTCTGTGTTTCTGCCAAAACTTTGATTTAGTAGCAGCGGATATAAACAAAGCCTCTATTCTGTATGCCATTTTTTTTCTCCTCTTTTTTTTTCTTGTTTACTGTAAAGATTTGTCAGTTTTGTTGAATTTTCAAATAAATTTTTGTTTCAATGGCTTTCTCTACTGTTTTTTTCAATCTATTTTGATGATTATTCTACAAATTTAGTTTTCTAGTTTCTTAAGGTGGAAACTTAGGTTATTGATTTGAGACATTTCTAATTTTTTTAACATAGGTATTTATAGCTATAAATTTAATTATAAACACTGCTTTTTTTGTATTCCATAAATTTCATTGTGTTTTTATTTTAATTCAGCTCAAAATATTTTCTATTTTTTCTTATGATTTTCTTCTTTGATCCATACACTATTTGTGTTTAATTTCCAAATATCTGGGAATTTCCCAGATTTATTTCTGTTATTAATTTATCATTTAATTCTGTCAATATTGCAAACATATTTTCTATAATTCCATCCTTTTAAATGTTGAGTCTTATTTTGGTCTACTATATATTAAATTCTGGAGACTGTTCCACATATGCTTGAAAAAACATGTATGCTGCAGACATTGGTCAAAGTCCTCTAGATATATTAGTTAGATAGAGTTCGTTGATAGTTTTGCTTAAGACTGGTTCTTCTTTTAACTATTGAGATTAGTTTAAATATTGATTAGTCTATTATTCCTTGAAATTTGTCAGTTTTTGCTTTAGTATTTTGAGGTTCTGTTTTTAAGTGGCTATACTTTTATAAGTTTTATATCTTTCTGAAATATGAACCCTTTCTGAAATTCATTTTATATGGTCTTTATTATGAAATTTCTTTCTTTGTCTTTGATAATATTTCTAGTTTTAAAGTCTGTTGTGTCTAATATTAAAATTTATTGTTTCCAATCTGAATGCTTTCTTTCTAATTGTTATTGTATACATTGTATATCTATTCATTCTTTTCTTTTCAACCTATTTGTAGCTTTAAATCTAAGATGTATCTCTTTTAGAAAACCTAAAATTGGATCTTACTTTCTTATGTAGTCTGATCATTTCTGCCTTTTGATTAAAATATTTATATTACTCATATTTATTTATAATTATTTTTATGGTTAGACTTATATTTGACATTTTGCTAACTAAATTTTGGTAAAATATAGAAAATTTGCTCCATTGTAGCTTTTTTCCCTCCTCCCTCCTTTGTGCTATTATTGTCAGATATATTCATATATGTGATAAAAACAATAATATGTCATTATGATATTTTGCTTTATTTAATTTTATATTTTAAAGATTTTAGAGGAGAAATGAGAAAAAAACAATTATGGAGATTTTTTTATGATCATCTCTTGTGTTCTTCACTTTTTTTATGTGTGAATTTAAGTCATCATCTGATCATCTTTTTTTTTTTATTCTGAAAAACTTTCTTTAGTGATACTAGAAAGGTAGATCAACTAGCAATACATTGTTTGTCTGAAATGTCTGTATTTTACTTTCTTATATGAAGGAGATTTCTTCTGGATATAGAATTCTTGGTTTACAGTATTTTGTTTTTTCTTTCAGTACTTTGAATATGTCATCCAGTGCCTTGGCATTCATTGTTTCAAATGAGAAATCAACCTTAATCTTATCACAGCTCTCCTGTTTTTGTGTGTGTGTGTGTGTGTGTGTGTGTGTGTGTGTGTGTGTGTGTGTGTGTGTGTCTGTCAATATTTTCTCTCTCTTTGGTTTTAAGAGTTTGAATATTACATGTCTACATTTGGATAATCTTTGGATTTGCAGAATATTCTAAATATGTAGATTCATGTACTTCACTGATCTTTTTGTCTGTCATTTCAAATCTGCTATTGAGTCCTCTAGTCATATTTTCAAATTCTCATTTAATACTCCCCCACTCCAAAGTTTTTATTTGGTTCTTTATACTTTC
The DNA here is from genome assembly GCA_030015415.1 of Cynopterus sphinx. Lineage (NCBI taxonomy): Eukaryota > Metazoa > Chordata > Mammalia > Chiroptera > Pteropodidae > Cynopterus > Cynopterus sphinx. The sequence continues at coordinate 31,725,550 of CM057390.1, read as the reverse complement.
TGTTTCTGTGTTTAAAATTTCTATTTATTGATTTATTATTGCCATACTTTATTGTTAAAACATGACTTTTTTTTAGTTTTTTAAAATATATTTATAATTGCTGTTTTGAAGTTTTGACTACTAAACCCAATATTTGAGACACTCACAGGGTTTATATTGACGACTCTTTTGGGTATGCATCACAATTTCTTATTTGTGGATCAAGGTCATTGTTTTGCTATTTTTCTTTGTTTATTGTTTGTTTAGTAAATTGGCTAGAATAATCTGTGAAGTCTGTCTTCTCTGTTGTGCAGTATGCAGTCACTAATGGTTTTGCTCAGATTTTTTTCTAACATATTTGTTTTAATTTTTAGGCTTGGCCTCCTACAAATTGCTCCTGGGTGTGTGTAGCTGAGCTAATGATTGAACAAAGATTTTGCTCAAAGCAGTAAGCCTTCTAATGATAGATTTATGTATGGGTAGAGAAGCACATTCAAAGTTCAGACCATTTCAAATTTTTTCTGGTTTTTACCTTCTCATGTCAGGATCATTGAAGAGTGTATGGTTGACTTGAGCACTTTCCAGGAAATGCTGTTTTGTATGCATGCAAGTAGATTCTTGCCCAACCCTGACCAAAACTTCAAGCTAGTGGAATCATTGGCCTTTCTCTCAAGTCCTTGGGAGTATCTATACTACCAACAAACCAACAACAGCATCACCCACTACTCCAACTCAAGGGAATACCTTACAGTGGTCTCCAAACATTTGGGCACTAAAAACTGATATTTCTATAAGAATCTAATGCTTGATGACCTGAGGTGGAGCTGAGGCAGTGAAACTGGCACTGGGGAACAGCTGCAAATTAGAAGAAGCTTTGCTTGCTCACCTGATTCTCACTTCCTGCTGTGAGACCTGGTTCCTAGTTGGCCATGGTACTGGTACCAGTCAATGGCCCAGGGGTTGGGAAACTCTTCCTTAAATGATGTTAGCAAAGCTACTGGTCCTCACAACCTGGTCTACACTGAAAGAACCTTTGTATTGACCGGGCTCAGGGTGGAGTCAGAACACCACAGATTCCCACAGTTCTTCACCAGAGTTCATCAGTTTTATGGAAGTATATGCTTCTCATATTGTTGTATAACTTACTCAGTTTTCACATCACTTATACAATTGCTTTGTCAATTTTGTTCAACTTAATATTCTATTTTTGTAGACAGAATATTTACTGTATTTTCCATAGCAGAAGCCACTGGGTTTTATTTAGTACTGTTCTCAGACCTTTATATTTGTAACTTTGAGTGAAGTTTCTTCAGAGTCCACATGGTATTGTTATCCCAGCTCCCTAAATTTTCAAATAAACTTTTAGTCCCATGTGGCCCAACAAAAGACACTGCCTCTACTTTCTGCCAGTTCCCATGAGCTCAGCTAGGAGCCTTACAACACTTAGCTTCCAAGTTGCTACCTCTGACTGCAAAGTGAAATTAGAAGCTCATATTTGTTAAGTAGAATACACTCAATGGCAGTATCCAGTCCAAAAATTCTCTTAAATTTGTTGGTTAAACTCAGGACAAACATTCCATAGGCAACTTTAGCCTTGAATTTGTCATGAGGACTGAATGCCTCTAAATGCACTGACATACAGCAGAAAGAATCTATAGAAATGTGCATTGTGGTCCTTTAAGATTTGAAAGCTGCAATTCAAGGGCTGTTAAGACCTTCAGCTGGTGATAATTGGATTTATAAGACAGTGCAACATGTGATAAAAACACTCCTGTTGGATGGGATCTCAGTTTTCTTCTATCCTTCCTATTAATTGGATAAATGTTTCTGTCTCAGCTGATAGGGCCATGTTGGATAATCAGATTGGAATCATGTTTGAGTTCCTCAGCCTGGCTCCATATGAAGCTTGTGGGAAGACTTGAAAAAAAAAAAAACCATAGAGAATAAAAGGGGGACCTGGGTTTGAAGAGAGAAAATTTTACTTTTATTACCAGGCCCAGTGGTTCAGGAAAGACTAATTAACCATAGGCTTCAGTCATGTGTTGCTTCCTCTGCATGCCATGTCTTATGAGAGGCTAATGGGAAAGGATCTCCATTGGCACTAGGCACACACCATAGTGAAGGCTGGTGAGAAAACAGCATCTCTTGATGTGGATGTTAGGCCAGGGTAGAGCCAAAATAATGTTGGAAAATTAAACCTCTCTTAATTAAAGTTGATGGCAAACAAACTTGAGTAATATAGCACTACAACTGGGAAACATAAATACAATTTAAAACTGAACAGCTGTGAAATTGGGACCTCTGTTCACAGCTGGGCCTGTGAGAAGGACAGAAGTCCTGGCAAATGTGTTACCCCTGCCTGGAAGACTGATTGGAGTAGTAACAACAGCCAGAATGGCTTGTTCTTCTGATTATTTTTGACACAATATACCCCACACAGATATTCAGTTCTCCGGGTTTCTGGACTTCTGGAGTCTGTTCACCAATAGCACCCCTCTATCCCATAGGCTTGTTTCAGATTTTTTTTCTGACATTATGAGTGCTGGATTGAAGAGTCTCAGAGGGAAGAGGAGCACAGAATTTGTTTGTTTAGTGTTTCAAAAATGTTTTATCTATTTCTCAAAGACTTATAGGCTTTGTCTTTCACTGTCACATTGATCAGTTTCTGACACTCTGTTCCTGACCACTCAGTCTTGAAAATCCTGTGTAAGGTGTAGCTAACCAAGAGCTGCTATCTCTTCTTTTACATTTGTACTTTACCACTAGCAGATTGTTCATATATAATGTGGCTTTACTTATGTTGGGATGGGCATATTTTAGGTTTTCTCTGAAGTTGTCAACTTCTGACTCAGTCATATGCTTAACATCTGAGACATGTGGCTGTCACTTTCTTTTGAATATTTTCCTTATGTTTCTTTTTCACTTGTCTGTCAAATTTAGATGTTCTTCTCAGAAGGTTAAGAACAACCCCAACAGTATATACCAATCATCATTTGTGTGTTAGGATGAGCTAACCTATGTTGCAGAAATAAGCTCTGAGATCTTAAAGGCTAAATACAATAAAGTTAGTTTTTATTACCTTTACTGGAGTGAGTTGCACAGACCCAATGACTGTTTCTCAGTTAACTGATGAGTTTTGGATCTGAGTTCCTTCCTGTCTGTGACATCACCATCTTTGAGTTCCATGGCATCCAGCCACAGATGAGAAAAAGAGGGGCTAGAAGTCTGAGCAATGGGAGATTGTGGAAAATTGAACAGAACGTTTTATAGCTAGGCCCGGGAGTGGCATTCCTCCCTATATTCCACTGTCAGCCTCCCTGTAAGGAATACTAGAGAATGGAGTTTTCCTGTGAGCCCAGGATTTGTCCAGTCTCTAACCCCCTGTAACTGCTAATATTAGTCTGTCCAATTATTAGTCTCAGTGCCTAAACTTGAAGGGATTTTTGAAAACAATTTAGTAATTCTTCTATCTGCATCTAAAATACCTTTGACTAGTGCTTCTAAGAGTGTGGTCATGGAATAAGAATGGTCTCCTGCATCACCTGGGATTTGTTAAAAATTTCTTGGGCCCCACTCCTGAGTCACATATTGGAAATTCTGGGAGTGAAGCCAAGCAATCTATGGTGTAATAAGCCCTCCAGGTGATTCTGATCCCAACAATTTGAGAATTGCTGTTCTAGATCAGCATTTCTTACTCAATCCCACTCATTGGGATTGCCTGGGTAGCTTTAAAAAGTACTGATGGCTGCATCCATACCCAGGAGACAGATTGAATTGACCTGGGGGTGTGGGCCAAGCCAAGGATGAGAAACATTACAGTAGAATGATTTTTGAGGAATGCACTCTCCCCCCAGTTTTTCATGAAAATATATTCAATGTGGCTTCAGTGACACTTAATAACTGCTTAAAAGCAATGGGAGTGATGAAATTTCATGTCCTAAGCACTTTCCTTTCCCTTTCAAACATAATCAACCACTCAGCTTTGCAAAGAGTGAAGAAAAATAGAGATTTGGAGACTTAGAAATAGAAATAGAATCCTGATTCTGTCAAAGACTTGTCCTGTGGCATTAGGCAAGTCAATTAATTTCTCTTTCTTGTGTATGTAAAATGGGAATAGTAACATTTGCCCACAGATGTTGCCAGCATTATCTAATTAATGAGCAGAGAGTAGGAAATATAAAGTACACTGCTGATGCTAATCATTATATGAATGCAGTACATTGTAGATACAAAAGTGTTGTGTATATGCTCATAATTATTATAATTATTGCTAATACCAATAATATTGTTACTATGAATACATCTCCCTTGCAGTGGGATCTCAGTATGTCACTTGGGTTAACATTTACTCCACATTATCAGGAAATCTTGCTAAGCAGCTGTTTAGTGACCATTGCTCTCTTCCTTCCCCAAAAGTGTCATTCATCAGGAATATAGTTATGCATGAAAACCATTCTGAGGTTCACTTGTGAGATGTCCCTGACTGTTAGGTTACTGTCTGATCATGTTACTGAAGCACTTCTTTAGGTTAAAGAAATGTCCAGAATATAAAACTCCTCTATTCTTTCTAGTATTTTTCGTCAGAGGTATTTTTTCCCCTTCTACTGCTGGTCTTTTATGTGTAATAGTTTCATCATCTGCTTTTATATACTGGTAAATGTGCTGAAGAAAATCCTAGTGTGTGTTGGTGAGTGTGAACAGTTCCATTGCTGACAATTCACAGATATTATCAACAGCAATTGGTGTGGAGTATGGGACAGATATTTTTTGCTGAGGTTTTGTTTTGTTCAGTTTTAGCTTGGATTTTGATTGTGAGGAGTGGTTATGGGGAAAGGCAATTGTGTTCCTCTTTTCATCTCTAAGGAAGGAAATGGTATTATGGATTGTGGTTTGGGTTTGGGCAAAGCAGATTTTAAACAAATAGAATCAACAGATAGTATTATGATACAATTAAAAGATCATTACCCCATATTCATGTTCATTTTGATGCCCATTTTCTGGTGTCATAAGATGTGGAGGTCTGAATTGCTTAGACTTTATCCACACTTCTGCTTCCTGATTTATCCATAGTAAAATGGGAATGAGCTTACAAAACAAACTCAACCTGTGAATTATTCCAATTTAGTCCAAGGGCCTGGAAAAAATATGAAGTTGCCTGATTGTTCCTACCATAGACACCTACAGAATTCCATTATTATCACCATTTCAAAATCCTAACGGCTACCTTGGTTTTCCTCTTGGTGAGGCCACAAATAATAGCCGAAATGTCAAGTGTCTTTGCTTTAGGCTTTACATCAGTTTAATGGGTTAGTGCTAATTTTCTTATGCTGCCCTGATTGACAGAAATATCTTGAATAAATAAAATGGGAAAACAAAATTATATCACTTTATATGGATCCAAGTTTCTAACCTACATAATTTTCCTTTTCTCCAAAGAACTTCTTTTAACATTTCTTGCAAGGCAGCTATACTAGCGACAGATAATTTGAACAAATATTTCTCTTTCACCTTTGGAGGATGGTTTTGTGGATCCAGAATTCTAGGTTGGTGATTCCTTTATTATAACACATAGCATATTCATTCCACTTTCTTCTCACATGTATTCTGAAGAGAAGCCCTATGTAATTTATTCATATATATATAATTTCCTCTACAGGTAAGATGCTCTCCTAGTCCTGTCATCGTTGGCTTCTTTCAAGATCTTCTCTTTATGTTTGATTTCTGCAGTTCCAATATGATGAACCTAGGTGTAGATTATTTTGATATTCTCTGAGCTTCCTGCTTTGTGTTCTCTGAATTTGTATCTGTGGTTTGGTATCTACCATTTGGGGCAATTCTGTCATTGTCACTTCAAATATTTATGTTTCTTTCTCTCTTCTCCTTTTGTTATTTTCATTACACATATATTACATCTTTTGTTATCCCACAAAATGTTTTTAGATATTCTTTTCTATTTTTAATCTTTGTTTTCTGTTTCCATTTCAATTTTGGAAGTTTCTGTTGTATTTTCTTTTTCAAATTCATTGATTTTTTTTTGTTTTGTTTTAGCCCAGTCTGGTCTATTGATGAGCCTATCAGTGGTTTTCTTAATTTCTATTATGGTGTTTTTGATCACTAGCACTTCCTCTGATTCTTTCTTAGATTTTCATCTCTCTGCTTATATTTCTCCATCGTTCTTACACAGTGTCCACTTTTGCCTTCAGAGACCTTAGAATATTAATCATAGTTGTTTAAAATTTCAAATCTGATAATTCCAGCATCTCTGCCATATCTGAATGTGGTTCTGATGCTTACTCCTTTTCATTAAACTTTGTTTTTTGTCTTTTAGTATGTCTTGTAATTTTGTTGTTGTTATTGTTGTTGAAAGCCACAAAGAATATATGGAGTAAACAGCACTGAGGTAAATAGGTGTTCAGTATAACCTTTTATATTTTTCTGGCTAGGGATGAAATTGTTGCTATAGCTGTTGGTATCAGAGGCTAAACTTCTTCTGGTGTCTTCGTTTTTGTCCAGCCTATTGCCTTTGGCTTTCTCTAAAGACTTCTTAAATGATGTCTGAGGTTCACAGTTCTTTCAATGTGTTCTCCTGTTATTATTATATAGAGCCCCTTCTGATGTAGTGATAAGGTGTGGGAGGAGGTGAGACATTCTCTATTCTTATCACTAGGTCTCAGTATTTTAGTATGCCTGTGTCTCTGGATTGTGAGCTTTACAATTACTTCTCAGTTTTGTTTTGTTTTCACCCTGTAGGTAAAATAGAATTGCCTGCCATTGGGTGTTTCCTTTTCCGCAGGTCATTTAAACTCCAGTAAAATTATTTCTCTTGAGATAAGGCCTTGTCAAGAATAGAATGCTTGGGTATATTTCAAAGTGGCTACCTTCCCTCTTCACTCCTGGAAATAGGAAAGGATTTTCTTTGTTCTTCACTGTAAGACTCCTGGAGATAATATTTACAAATGTGTTGGGGAGCACATATAAGAATGGGGTTTCCTGAACTTTTTAACTTTCACACTTGTCCAGTTGAGGAATTATCTCCAAAAATTTATCAAATACAGCTATATTTTCTTATCCCAGTACTGGTTCCTGCAAATTTTTTGTTACTAGTCTTCTGCTCCCATAAGTTTTGACTCTCTGTTCCCATCTGTCTCTTCAATACGGGGGCCAGTAGTTTGCCCTGTGACCTTGGTTTTCTGATGAAGATAAGAATTGTTAATTTTCAGTTTTCCTAGCATTTTGTTGTTGCGTGATGGCAGTAATGATTTTCAAGTTACTTACATACTGGATTGGAAACTAAAAGTTCTGTTTGCTCTCATAATTATTACAAAGCAAAGCAAATTCAGTCTGTGCAGTCCATCAGGCAGAAAAATAATTATATGGGCCTTTAGTGGTGGAAAGATAGGAAATAGGGCATAGATTAACTGATAGCTGCAACTATTTATTTTTACAAACTGCCTTTTTTAAGTGAAAAAGAAAAAAAAATAAAGGTGGGAGGAAGTGTGTCAGAGAAGAGGAGTGTGTATAAAATCAGTTCTGCCCATTATTCATAGGGAAAGAATAATCAGCAAGTTCATTACAAATCTTTATATTTATATAGGAAAGTCTTATTTATGAGGAGCCAGCAGTGTTTCACATGAATGAATTTGTCACATAACTGAGCTATCATTCTTTAAATTGAACTTAAAACATTACAATCCTTTCTGATTGAGTTCTTCTAAAATATATTATTGTTCTGTCTTATTGAGCAAAGCATAGAGAATATCATTTATCTTATTTTGTTACTCAGGTCATTATTGTAAACATCAGTCACAGAGCAACTCTGTTGTAATGCAGAGCAGCTTTCAAGGGCTACAGAGGTGACTGGGATCATTTACACTAAAGTACAGTGCCTGCTTTGCTTCCTAATGCTTATTTTTACCACACTTTTCCACCAATTACTCAACCTAAAATAAAATGAAATATATTTTAATTATATGAAATCTGTCCATTTATCTTCTAATATCATCTTACATGCTTCTTCATAGCACATGTACAATAGTTGGATAAAATACTGCTCTATAAAATAGAGACCTAAATTTATGTTTGTTTGGCTACTAATAAGACTATATGTACAAAAGTAAGTGCTGGCCTATAGGCTAAAAAAGTAACGAAATGTATGGTATGTCAGTTATATGATGAAGTGCTATGGAGAAAAGTAAACAAAAGCAAGGGGTAGGAAAGATTTGAAGGGAGGGATGGTTATGGATGATGTCTTTGTTAGGATAATGTTTGAAGTAGGAAATGAAGAAAGTGAAGAACAACATCATTTGAATATTGTAGACTAGGTAATGGGGGCTGCATGTGCAAAGGCCCTGTGGCAGGGGTCTGGATAAAGAAGAGGCAGGTAAGTCTTTGGTGGAGTAGGGAGGAAGAGGAAGATGATGCTTAGAGATGAAAGGTCATGGGAGATTAGATCATCAAATTAGTCAGCTATTGCCAAAACAGTGCTGCAGGTAAAACTTAGGAGCATACAATAGAGGTTTGTTCCCTCACTTTTCAATTTGGCTGTGATGGATGAAAACTATAAGATTGGGCTCAGGCCTCTTTCACCTATGTTTATTTTGGGGGCCCAGGCTACCACCAAATCCCTAGGTAGAACACCAGAGTGCAAGAGGAGAGCCTAAGCACCCATGAACTTTCCAAACCTCAAGCCTGCTCACATCCCTGTCAACTAACATCCTGCCCAAACAAATCACATGTCTAAGCCTCAAATCTAAGACTAGAAAAGTATACCTTGCCCACAGTGGGAGAAGAAAAGAATAAATAACTGTCCCCAATATTTCAATCTACCACAACAAAGGAGGGATTTGTAGACCATTGAAAATCTTTAACTTTTATTCTTTATGTGAAGGGAAGTCGTAAAAAATATTGAGCCAAGTGGTAACTTGTTTTGATTTTTGTCTTCTAAGAGTAACTCTGGAAACATGAGGAGAGTAGATTCTAAAGGTCAAGTTGAATGTAAGAAAAACAGTAAGGGGACTGTAGCCATATTGCAGATGAGAGATGATGGTGTTTTCAACCATGGTATAGAAATTGGGGTAATGTGGAACAGTCATTCTTTGGATCTGTTTCATAGGTAAAGACAATAGGATTGGTTGATAGATTGGATGTTGGGTATGAGAGAAAGAAAGTGGTCAAGGTGGGAAGGAAAGAACTCCAAGGCATTTGGTTAGAGAACCTGGAGTGATGGATAGGGAGACATGCCATAAAATATTTTGAGTTTGGGGTGGAGCATATGGAGTTCTATTTTGATCATATAAGGTTTGAGATGTCCATTAGGCTTTCAAATGAAGATGCCAGGGAGGCAATATGATTCTAGGGCTTAGAAGAGAGGTCTGAGATGGGGATAGGGTTATAAAAGATTTATACCTACATTTGTCTTGGATACTGAAAATATTTCACTTAGAGCCAGACTTTGTTGTAATATCTCTTGTGGGTGGGAGTCTGTACATCCTCTTGTTCTCTACTGGCTTCGCACAAACCCCTACTCCTCAAAAATAACATGTTCAAATCCCTTCTTCCCCCTTTTGCTTTTTTTATAGCCTTAATTGATGTTTTTGAAGAATAATCTACTTCCTCATTTTTATTAATTTCTTAATTGGAATCTATATTTTAACTGCTACCTCTATTAAAAGTGCTCTGACCAAAGGTTCCAAACTGCACAAATCCAAAGTGTTCTTTAAAGTGCTTATTTCACTGTTATATTCAAATTGATATCCCTCTCTCCCCTTCTTGAAACTCTCTACAGCTTTGGCTTCTGTAATACTGCTACCTAGCCTGGTTTCCTTCATGCTACTCCAGCTGCCTGACTTTGTCTCCTTGTGTGCTTGTTACCTCCTATCTTTTAATCATTGGTTCTGTTTATGACCCAAAGCTGTTAGTCCTCTCTATGGTAAATACCATCTATTTCCTGGATTTTAAGTGCTGTGTAGTAGCTGCCCAAATTGCCATCTCTGAATCTGATCCCTTATTCAAATATTATCAAAGTACTTCCAACTACATGTTGGGTACATCCAAACCAATGTCTAATAGGTGCCTAAAATTCAACATATCTAAAATAAGTATTCTCTGGTGGTTGGAGAGGTAGAGACCATCACTCTTATTTAAGCTCTACTGATTCAGACTTCCATAAATATATATTTGTATATTTAGACACAATCATACTCATCATTCTCCACTCCCAACATCCATTTACCTCTGAATTTACTTGTGAAGTTCCCACAGGAGGATGTCCTCTGAACCATCTTTTTCTTTGTTTTAGTTTCTGTACTTTACGGCATCTGATTCAAATGGTATCTCCTCTAAGAAGGTTCTTTTGAGTTCATAGCTTGGATGCAGTGTTCCTCCTTGGTACTCTGCCAATATTCTAATCACATCTTATCATATTATGCTGACATCATAGGTACATCTTTTTGCCTAACTTTCTAAATTAAGGTTTCTCAAGGAAGAATGTCATATTCATCAGTGCACTTCAAACACCTAGATTAGTACTCAGCACTTGGTAAGAATTCCATAAATGTTTTTGAATTTAACAGAAATGACGTTTGGACCAGTGAATCTAACTAAAGATAAGCAAGGCCCAGATATAGCCTTAGACACATAGTCTTTTAGACCTCATAGAATTCATAAGAACTGTGGTACATTCAAAAGCTTTTTCTTCATGTCTGCTATACACACATAATGAGAATGTGCTCATGACTTCAGGCAAAAGCACTGGGTGATTTACATGAGGCCTGACAATTCCTCCAAAAGAGAAAGTACCTCAATCATCCCCGGCTAGATGATGAGTGTGTCTCATGTTATTTTCAAGCAATGTAAGGTGTTTTTTTCTTTCTTTTTTTTTTTTTCTTTTTTTTTTTTTGTCATGCACCAAATGGGCTTGGTGTCAGGCAGTCAAATGTCTGGCAATCTGCCTAGCTGAAGAGATAGCATGAGTAGTGAATAGAACATTATTATGTGATAATGGTTTCCAGCAGCTATTGAAGAAAAATTCCAATGCAAAGTAGAAAGCTTTATTTTCAGGGCAGGAGATATCGATTGTGTGGCCACTGTAAATAAAATGAGATATGCAGGTGTAGAGAGATGTCCAGTCTTAGCAGGAAGAACTGTCTGCTGAAACCAAATGAAGATGCACTTGCTGATGAGCAACTTGAAGTTCCCCCAATGCTATTACTTCCTTGCAGGAGGAATGTATCATGGGAAGCAGATGCAGCACGGGAAACGTAGGTTTCACCATTGAACAATTATCAATACAGTTCCTAAATGTAAAATCAAACACAGATCTCTGCAAATCAGCAATGATTTGTCACAGTACAGTCCCTAGGGTCTTCCTTTTTTCTTTGAGAGAAACTGTTTTATGAGTCAGAGATAGGTTAGAAGCCTAGATTACTGAATAATTTTATAGACTTAATGGTTGGTTAAAACCATTTTTTTTTTAATCTACAGCTTGAGATCAAGTATTTGATTATTCTTCATTAGCATTTGAAGAACTGATCATTATAGCCTTCCTAGTTCATAAACTGTTCATTCTAGAAAATATCTTTAAGGATAATCCATCTAATTCTTTAATTTTTCAATAAGGAAATGATAACCAAGAGATAAGTAACATATACAAGATCACACAATTAACTTGGGCCTTTTTTTGAAACATTCTCAAAATGTGTTACTATTTTTAACCTGATGAGCATTCTGGTGATTGCAGAAGATATTTTCTTTGGGATACCACTAATTTATTTCAGAATGAGAAAGCCTTTGGGAGCTTCAAAATTCTTTAGGGACTGAAGGAGTGCTAATTCCCCATTGTTTCAGAGGCTAGAGGGTATATTTTTGTAGTTCTTCCATGGATAAATGCAAAAAGAGAAGAGATGCATTCTTCTTTTCCATTCTCACCCAGAGATCAACTACCAGCAAGCACTATCAATCTAAGGTGAGATCTATACAGGGTCTTGAATTTCAATGACACTAACTCCAAGTTTTATACCAAGTGTGTCTGTGTACTTTGCACATATGTGAAGAACATTTTCAGGGTAAATGTTGTGAGTGTCTGTGGCTAGAAGTTCAGCCAGTCAAAATCTTGCTTAAGTAAGTGAGGATGATGGCAAATGGTTTTACATTACATGGGGGTAAAACCTGAGAGGCCATCTTGTTTAACCCTCAGCAATAACTGCACAGTAACTCTTTCATGGTGCTATTCCTTTAGCACCTAGATATGAATATTGATTAGAAAGTTGGGAGTTTAGGGGCAAAGGAGTAGAGAAAGGTGATGACTCTTTGTCTCCCCTCACTATCTCAGAGACACACCCCCACTGACTCCCAATAGATTGTGTCCCATGTTAACTGCACTGTGATTAGATGCTTTGATTAAGGCTCTTACAAGTTTCTTCACTTGATGATTGTAATTCTTCAGGTCCTGGCCTACCTGCTAAATCCCTGTGTTGATCAGGAACTATTACTACTGCTTCAGACAGATTATATACATATATATTCAAGTTATAAATGCTCAGGCACTTCAGGGATGTTGAAGATATGATTATATTTCTGGTCCCCTAGCACCTTGGCTACACAGTTTTAAATTTGCTTACGCTCATATTTGTTGTTTTTCTTCCCAGGGTTTCTCTTTTTCATTAATGAAAAAATAATCTTTTTGTTGTTGATGATTTGCTTTTGGAGAACTGAGAAGGCTGTGAATAGAGAGAAATTAGAAATGTCTCTTTCTAACAGACCTTAAATGAACTTGATATTTTGGCTCTCTTAGATGTTCATTTTAATTTATAAGAAACTATATTTATGATTACACAACCCCCAAAGTGAGTTTCCTTTTTTTTCCACCTTTGTAGTTCTCATTGTCTGTACCAATCATATGGCGGTTAATTATGTACTGCCTTGTGTTATTTATAAGTTAACTTTTCTGCACATTTACATTATCTGTTTAAATGGACTCAAATCTTTACAGGAGAGAATTGAGTGTTATGCTTCTTTGTTTCCTCTCTAACACCTAGCGAATGCTGTATGCACAGTTGGCTATCAAACAATATTTGCTGAATAACCTATCACACAGAATTTTTTAATACCTCTCCATAATGGTCCCAGAGAGAATGTTGCATAAAAAGAGACTATTTTTCCAGTTTTAAAATATTTGGTGAAATGCTACAATAGTGATGTTTCAAAGGTCTACAGATTAAATGTTTCGGCAAGTATAAATTGGCTGTTGGTGTGTGTGTGAGCACATGTACATGTGTAGCATTTTATGTGCATGTTTTGGGGAGCCTATTCCTTTCATCCCTAATTTTGGGAACCTCAATCAATTTATCTTATTAAGGATGAATAAGACTGGCTGGGTAATGGATGTGTTGCTATGGATGGCAAGCCAGTAATGCCTCAACTGAAAAATCATTAAAGCCCAGATTTCAGCCTCTCTCTATATCACCTATCAGCAGCAGCAAATCTGCTTTAACAGCCAAGAATTTCCTTATCTCTCAGTGACTACAGACCATGTGCTACTGCTTTCTGTAAATGGGAGATAGAGCTGCATCATTACCCAGAGGTGACAAGGATATGATTTACAGGCGCAATCAGTTCTAGTTACCATGTAATTACAGAGTTATTACATGGTCATTTGTTTCTGATGGACACTAGCAATTTCTTATCCTATTCTACTGTGGTCTGTTTCTTGTCTTATGCAACTAAGTTGTTTAGTTTCTTCTGCATAGAATGTTAAATGGTATGCTAGGGAGGAAGGACAGAAACGATTTGGAATAGGATGCTGATTATGCTGAGATGCTATTTGTTCTCCTCAATTGGCCTGCTGATAATAACAGCATCCTGTGGCTTACCTCCCCTAGGCTCCAAGTTCACATTTTCTTCGTAAGAGAGGATGGAGACAATATTGTACTTGGCAGCATGAGGGAAATTGGGTGTAAGGAATATTCTGAGCCACCCCACCCATCGATGAGATAGCAATATCAACCTCAAGATTATGTCACTGCCTCTTGTAATTTGAAGCTCAAGTTAACACAGTGCCTGTTGGAAGAAAAATTCCTTTTAAAAATGAAAAGAGAGGAGCATTTAAGTGTGTAATTTAGTATCATAGAAAAAATCGTGAGAAGGTTCAGTAACCTGAGTAATGTCACCAAGTGGATGGAATGTCTAGAATTCAAACAACAGAGCTTGGTTCCTTTTACTCTAACACATTAAAAGAATTCCTGTCATTAGGAGCCAACATGCTTTTAAAAGCACAAGTACTAGATATTATGTGAAGAAATTTGAATATTACTATATGTTTCCTTCAATGACTTAGGATAAACTCCTTATTCCTTTGTTTTCATGAATTATCACTTGATATGTGTGATGCTACCTTATTTTTTAAGGGCATCTAATATATGTGAATTCTTAATTTTGGGGAAGTAGGCCAAATGAGGCATTTTTGTCACCATCAAAAAGTATAAAAATCGTGTCTTCACGTATGTGGTTTACTGAAGTCAGCACTGGAATGCATGACAGAGATCTGAGTTCTGGTCTCAGTATTTTTCACTCAACTCTGTAATTCAGAACCTACTACTCTGCCTGACCAGGTCTCAGTTGCTTCTCTGGAGAATGGTCAGATGGACCATATCATTGCTAAAGTCTGTTCCAACTCTAACAGTTGCCTATGACTCCATGATTTAAGTTGGCCTGTAGAGAAGTGTGAAAGTCACAGAGAATCTTTAGACAGAAGGTCATGGGAAGATAATATTCAATGTTGTTACCAGAAAACCTGCTTCCCACATGGGAGCCAGATAGGTGCTGGCATGTACATCACATTTCAGTTGATGAAATGCTATGAATCATTAAAACACTTCCCCACTTCTCTCAGCTACTAACACCTTGCTGATTTAATTAAAATACTCATTTTTTTTTTCTTTTGAATGGCTTAAAACCACACTAATTATAATGTAACTGCTATGTAACTGATATGTGCAGGTAATATAGTGATTATATACAGAGAGCCATAGCTCCTATGCAGCTATTCTTGATGCTATGAAACTGCTGAAGCGGATAAATTCATGTCCATGCACAAAGTAATTCCAACAAACTAATTTTTGTTTGCAAACAGATCCCAAATTAACTGTGTAAATAGGCAGTTCTGCAAACAAAATAGCATAATGCGCATGTGTGCACATGCATGGGGCCAAGTGGAAGTAATTTTCTACCTGCGTGACTGACGTTGTCAAGAAAGAACGGGCTGTGTATGGCCTTCTAGGTTTCCAGGTTCCTCAGGATTCTTGTCTTGCATTGGTAATTGTGAGTCACTCTGTTCAAATATAGGTGACTGAAGGCAATCTGAATTTGTTTTAACTAGAGGCAAAGGGTTTTTTCAACCAATCTACCTTTCTTGACCTCACTTGCTATCCTCAGGCATTACTTGGCCAATGATATTTCAAGATGGTCATCTCTAAGTGTTTAATATGGAATGAAGATGTTCTCACTATAAAGAGAGGAGAGTTGGTTCTTTGACTTGTTATTGCTCTGAGTACTTCATGGTGTTTTAAATCATACAGGAATATTTGAGATCTGCCTCCACCTTGGGCAAGTCACTTAACTTCTCTGAGTTTCAGTTTCTTCAACTGTAAAAGGAGTGGGTGATATTAGTTGCTTCTTCATCTGGCTATTTGGAGGATTAAGTGAGTGTATGTAGTATTTAGCACAGTACCTGGCATGTGATCAGTGGTCAATCAGTACTTGCTTCTGCTATTGCCATGCTTGACACCACTGTGGTGTGGTTATCTTTGGGTATCCCAGTAGGGCTTCTAGTGTGCTCTGTAAATAGAGTTAAGACTAACTTCAGGCTAATCCCAATGTGGGATATTAGCTACAGCATTAGTTACGGTTCTCCAGAGAAATTAGTAGGGTACAATAGCCATGTCCAAGGCATCACCCTTTTCTCCCTGTGAGCCTTATTATATTGAGGTGACTTGTCCCCCTGACTCCAGGCTATAGTGTAGTAAGGAGTGATGCACAGCCCATTATAAAACTCTCTAGCCATTAAAATTTGAGAACAAAATTTTGTTTGCTGTCAACCTCTTCAGCCTCTTCAAGAATCCTTTCTTCTACTAATAGGTGATCTAATCAGCCTATTCAAGTCTTGAGAGAAGAAAATAGATTTGTATCTGTGCATGTGCTTTGATTTCAGATTTTGGTTCAGATGTCAACTCACCATTTTCCAGCTGTATCACCATGACCACAGTACTCGAGCACCCAGTTTCCTTTTTGGCATATAAAAGGGGGCAATGCTATTCCCATGGTTATTACAAAAGACTTATTAGTCACAAAATTAGTTAATGTATGTAGAAGCATCTAACAAATCCTGGCATATAGTAGGTATACAGTTAATGTTAGTTTTTTTTCTGTTTATAAAATAAAAAAGCTAGAGCTTGCTTGTATCTAGTATTTAAAATTTAAAAGATTTTAGTTACATTTATGTATATTGGAGATTTTCTTTTTTAAAAATGCACATATCAGCCTGTATCTCTTTGTTGTTTGTTTGTTTTGTTTTGTTATGTTTTTGTTGTTTGCTGTGTCTTTTTTTAATAGTGTGGGGGGGCTTGTTTTCAGGGGAATAATTTTTGTGTTTTTTTTTTTTTGGTTTTGTTTGTGTTTGTTTATTTATAGGAAGATGATGAGAGAGAACTTTAGGAGGAGCCCATTGTGCTGAAGATGAGAATGTGGAAATGAAGGATGTTCACTAGACTAGGTCTAAAGTGCTGAGAGCAGAGGACTAGTTTGCCAAATCTCCTCAAATGTATTCAGAATAATCTTAAGCGTATTTAGACAGTCATACCTTTTATTTTTGTCTCTGGGCATTAATGTGCTGACTTGCAGGATTATTTAACTATAATTTCCCAAGATATATTTCTGTCACTCTGTGAGTATGAATGTGCAATCATTAGCAAACCCGAGATTTTGGATTTCTACTTCTTCATGTTAAATGGGAGCTGATAAAGGATAGTGACTGATGTCAGAAGCTGGAGCAAACACCCACCACTGTTCCTGAATCATTGGAATTTTCAGAGTGATAGTAGGAAGATTGTTGTTTTTGGAACTAGAAGACATGAGGACTAATTCTGTTACTGCTATTTATTAGCAATATGACTTTGGGATTAGTTTTCTCATCTGTAAAATTGGAAGAATATTTGTCATGTTTTGAAAGTCAAGTAAGTTACATGTAGTAGCAGATTGATAAAGTGTAAAACACTAAATATAGTTATATAATTCGTTATTAGTCATCCTGAGTTTTCCAATTTGGGAAAGGAATATCATGATTATAAACTAATTATTATAAGGGTCTGCCTTTCTTTTGACTGTATTAAGTTCATAGTTATATAGTGTTTAAAATATTGGTGAGTGGCAGGTAACTCACAACATCTCTTTCTTATGCTTCAAATGTCAGATAAACATCTACATGTTTTACTCTAGAACCAAAATGAGAAGCTCAGCTGTGTCAGAACTTAGAGGGGCTGCTTTTATATGTACCAGCAATGAACAAGTAGAATTTGAAATTATAAACACAATACCATTTATACTAGTACACCCCAAAATGAAATAATTAGATATAAATTTAAGAAACTATGTACAATCCATATAAGCGAAACTAGAAAACTCTGATTAACAAAATCAAAGAACTAAATAAATGGAGGGAGATTCTATATTCATGGATAGAAAGACAATATGGTAAAGATGTCAGTCTTTTCCACCTTGATCAGTGCAATCCCTATCGAAATCCTAGAACATCATTTTGTAGTTATCAGTAACCTGGTTCAAGTGTTTGCATAGAAAAGCAAAAGATTCAGAATAGCCAACACAGTATCAAAATAGAAGAACAGAGTTGGAGGACTGACACTACCAACTTTAAGACTTGGTATAAAGCTATAGTCATCAAGATAGTGTGATATTTGTAAAAAAAAAAAAAAGGCAAATAGTTCAATGGAACAGGGTAGAGGCCATGTTTTATTTTGATTTTAGATGTCAAATAGCATGCCTCTTTTTCTTATTTTCTAGGAAAGAGCCATGACCCTGTATTAGATGAGAGGAATAGTTACCTTTCTAAAAACAAATATGGCTCCTATAACCGAACATACCCAAGGGAGATTTACATTTATACTTCCCTGTAGAGGACCCAGATGTGTTTCTTCCTGCTGAAGAGGAACAGTTTCACCAAACTAAAATGACATCACATCTCCACATAGACAGGGTTTATATCCCTCTTGTTTACCTTTTATTACTTGCATCTAGGACTTTACCTGGCATACAGTTGATGTTCAAAATTGTGTATATATATATATACATATATATATACATATATATACACATATATATACACATGTATATATATGTATGTATATATATACATATATACATATATATGTATACATATATGTATACACACACACACATACATATATATATATATATATATATATATATATATATATATATATATATATATAAATTCCTGAGCATCCTTTTACTCATTGAGCTTGTTCCTACACTGGGCTAAAATACTTAATTTCTGTCTCTGTTACATAAGTAGAAGTGTGAAGAATTCAAGATTAAAGTGGGGAGTTTTAGAGGCATGTGCTGCTATTAGGATGCCAGAGAAAAAAAGGGGAATTTAGAAATTCTTTTACATCACCCTGTAGGCTAAGGGAGAGTTGAGAGGGTTTTTTTTGACAGTATTCTTAAGAATTCTGTGTTTACTCTCAAGTACTTGCTACTGTTTATTTTTGGTTTGTATCTCTCCAACCTCCGAAATGGCCACTAAGGATTGAGGTCTGTTAGAAAGTTTGACCTAATTCTTTCTCCTTCAGACTACATGGACTCTAGTTGGTGGGTTTGCCGAAAACAACACAAGCAAACAAACAAACATAAAAGCAGTCTTAACTACTTGTCATATTTAACAAAGGACTTTTAAAAATAAGAACCACTTGTCTGTCAACACAGGTGAGGGAGGTTGCTTTTGGTAGACTATACCTCACCAAACTCCCTTATGAAATCCTCCTATTGCTGTACAATTATTGAAGTCCAATGTGTATGAAGCAAGGGACTCAGGCATGTGTGACCATATGTGGAGCCATAGGCCCTGATGCTGGCAATTTTCACAGCTTGTTGATTTGAGATCACTTTTAGTTTCTACTTAATTGAAAAGTGGTCACCAATTTTATGGTCCTTGACTACTACTTCTGAGTTAGTTCAAGCACAGGATTCAATAATTTTCCCCATAAATGGTTGACAGGGAAAAAACAGTCACAACATCAGTTATTCGGGGTCTGGGATTGCTGTTGTCCTAGCAATATCAACTGATGTCTACAAAGGAGGAGAGAGTTAAGATTGAAGAATTATACCAAGAATAAAAAGTTCTGGTCTAGTGAAATATACATCACCTGGCTAATGTCACTTTGTCTTAGAACCATTTTCCTAGTTAAGGTAGGCCTACTGTTGTTGGGATAAGCGGCTGTGCTGCCATTCTCATAGTTTAAAAGAGCAGATACTGAATGTGTGTGTGTTTGTGTGTGTGTGTGTGTGTGTGTGTGTGTGTGTGTGTGTGTGAGCATTTTGAAATGGGCCTTATGCAGTACCTACTATGAGGTTTTGCTATGGTTTAATACTATTCAGTTTCTCCTTATCTCAGCCCCATAATCAGGGCTCCTAGTGATGATAACTTTGCCCATGTGTCTCTTTTTTTCAAGAACATATAAGGCCTTTGCGTGTTAAGATTTATGTTACTCCTGCAGTACATTGAAATCAGGACAGACAGAACACTTAGCATTTCAGAGATGGGAAATCTGAGGCCAGAAAAAATATGAATTGTAGAAATCTTTAAGTGTTTCAGTTCAAGAGAGGATATGCCTCTTTTGAATACTGTTATTTCATATTTCTTGTGTGCATCTTCTCATGGATCAAGATACATACATATATTTTTTTATTAATCATGTCTCTAAAGTGACCCACAGCTGTGAGAGATGATGAACAGTACAGGAAAAGTACTGGGAAATGAAAGAGAATCAAGCTGCCCCATTTGCTATCATAGGTGTTTCCTGGGGCACAAGGAAAATGAGTCTCCATAACAGGATTCTAGACAATGCAAGTCCTCTAATGAGACTGCATTCCAGGGCAGCCTGTGTTTTCCTGAGTTTGCCTCCCTGGAGCACTGCCTGGGGAGAGAGGCCTGCAGTGAGATGAAGGGAAAGGGTGTTTTTCATTGTGTAGTAATAACTTTAGAGTTTCTTATCAGGTTGTTTGTTGCATTCCATTTATTGTTGGGAGACACCATTCCTGTGATAAGCAGTTACACATCTCTTTGTACTCATTAAAGGGTTAAGCGCTGGCAGTTCTGTGAAGCAATTGCAGATATAAAGGAAGTGTGGTAAAAGGTGATACTGACAGTGTTGCTGGGAAGAAAGAAAAATGGAAAAGGAATTCAAAGAGAGAAAGGAGGGGACAGGCAGGAATAATGGAACTTGCTCTCGCAAGTATATTGGTAATTAGACTACCCTCTTTAAAAATTGATACATTTCCTTTTTCAGTCTATTGTTTTACACCTAGTGGTATCTGAAGTTATTCTTTTGGTGCATTTTCTTGTATTTAGCTTCTTTTACAAACACAGTATTACGATTTCCTAAGTGAGCAGTTATTTTTCAGACATGATTTCAGTGGCCATTTACTATTCTATTCTGTGGCAAGTCCCATATTTCCTTGAACATAATTCAATAAGGAAGGCAAAGAATGTCCTTAACTGCTAAGTTTGAGTGCAGCTAAACCAGAGACAGGTTTGCCTGAAGCACATTTATTCAGGTGGATCACCAGTAGTAGTAGGGTAGAGGTTTTCTTTTCTGGGCTTTTTCTCCCTGTGGCAGAGTGTGGCAGCCCTACATCTCAGTATCGGATCACAGATCCCTTTCATGGAACAGGTGACCATTTTTTTTTCTGAGCTCTTTCTGAACTTCTATTATCTCTGGTAATCTATCAGTGAGTCCACAGCAGTTTTGGAAAGAAAATAAAAAGATGAGAGATGCTGTTGTCCTGATTCTGTACAGTTATGTATAGAAATGTGGTTGTTTATATAAAATTAAGAAATTAAAATGGAATTTTATCTGTGTATCTGTCTTTCTTTCCAACTGGACTATAACCATCCTTACTGCATGGCCTTAGATGAGTTGCTCGACATATCTAATCTTCCATTTCCACAAAGTGGAGATACTAATAGTACCAACTTTGTAGGACGGTTTTGAGGACTGAGATAAATGAGGTAAAGAGCATGAAGTCCTTAGCACAGAGATTGGCACCTAGCAAATGCTGAATAAATGGTGAAGATTCTTGTCATTTTGTCATTATTGTTATGATTCTGAGCTTTTCCACAGTAAAGACCATATTCTATTTATCTTTGAGAGAGACATCAATAAATGTTTGTTAAATTGCACTGACTGTTCTAAGTAAAAATAAGTAAGAAAGAGAAAAAAAATGTATTCCTTTATGTAACACCACAGTATTTCTCCTGGCCAGTGGAGAAAACATGCAGATTTACTGCTGTGAGTTATTATAATCCTCTGAATAAACATAAGCCTTTCATATGACCTAATGATTAATGACTTATGCAAAAAAAATGTAATACCATTAATAAACATATTAAGCAGCAAGCTTTCCCCACTTTTTTTGACAGTATCAGGCTTTCACCTATTCTGGGAATAACAAGTTTCTGGGAACATGCTGAGCACAGAGAATAGATCATTCCCAGATGATGCTCCCTTGTTTACTCTGTATTCCTGACCAGCATGTGGGTTAGATACATGGCAGTCTTTAGGAAGAAGGGCCTTTGTAGAATGAAGAAGAAAGGGCAGCTGAGTTCTGTCTATCTGTCTGTCTGTCTATCTATCTCTATCATCTATCTGTCTTCTAACTATTTAGTATTTTTTGACATTCTTTGCTAACTCTAGTCATCTGTGGACGTATGGACTGTGATATGAAATGGACATCAGTCATTTACAGAAGAATGAGCAAGATTCTGGCACTGACTGCTCAGGAAAGGAGTCGTATCCAGTTAACTAAAAAATCTTTCAGCCATATTTCAATCAATGTATCTGGGCCAAACTGATGCTGATTTCTGAATATCCCTTATGAATGTTTTGTCTCTATCTTTTGGAGAAAACTACACCACAGATGATATTTTCTTCTTCATATAAGGCTTGGTCTCAAACCCAATTATCCACTTTGAAGCAAAACTTCCAAATTTCCCAAACCAGAATTCTCAGACTTAGAAACTAAGGGGATTTGTCAAGACTCAGTCATGATTAAAATTTCTGAGAAAATAATAGCTTCCTAGTGATAGCTTCATTCTTGCCCCTAGTGGACTGGGGTGGACAATATGTTAGCTCAGCTAAAGACTCTTTGGTGAATTTTCTTTCTCTGGAACCCTGCTGCTTTCTCATATGATTGTTCATAGGCCAAGAAAAGAGAACTTGTCTTTTTCAATGAACTTCTCCTTAGTATAACTTTGAGGACTCCATTCTGTCCTTGACCCATGTGAGAACTACTCTGGAGATCAAAGTGGAATGACCATGTGATGTCTTAAGGTTTTGGCTGGATCACCCTTGTAGCCTTAATGCTCTCACATTCTATACTGGCCTAGCATTTCATCCTTCATTAGTTCATATTATTATTATTATTATTATTATTATTATTATTATTATTATTTTGTAACTGTGTGTATTTAGACTTATGTTTGCATACCTACTCTTAGCTACATTTAAACTCTTAGGAAGAAGCCCTTCTTTATCTACATTTTGGATGAAGTCGGAGTCTAGGGGTGCATGTGAAGGTCTCAAAACACACCAATGCTTAACCAACACACAGGCTTCCTCTCTTCTGCTGAATCTGAAGGCATACTTATGAAGCAGCAATGCACTTCACACAGGCATGACTCCACCCCTCAGCACTCCCTCCAGCTCCCAAGCAGAGCTCAAGAGCCTCCATTGAAGAAAGATTATCTTTTGTGCTTTGTAAATTTTTCTGGGTCCACACTCCACACAATGCCTCTTTGTAGGGAATGGGTGTGCCATTCTTTGGTGCCAAGAAGAGAGAGGCTAGTATTGCACCCTGCAGTTGAATAGCAGTGCCACCAAGCCCTTGAAGGTTTGCTGTTTTTGCTTCTGGAAACAGAAAAAGAATAGGCTCTTCTCACCCGTTAGAATGGAAATAGTTCTACCTTTCTTGACATGATTCCAGAGTTCCTCTGAAGCTGCATATGAGAAAGCAGTGTGAACACAGTTGACATTTGTGGATGGTTGGGTCCAGATGGCAGTGACAGTGGCTCAGGGACCCAGAAATCAAGAAACCCCAACAGAAGTCATTTCAGTCTCAGCATTAGCATCCAACATCCTCAAAATGGATAAACAAACAAACCAAATAGCAGCAAAAACAAACAAAACTAAAATGAATATAGTCTCTAGAACTAAAGAGCTATTTCTTTTTGAGTGGCTCCTAAGACACATGGCAGCCACAGTTTCTTTGTTTCAGTATTCATTTGTGCACAATGCTAGGTGGGGAGGCATGTGAAGAGTCAGTGTATATCCTATGGGATACTCCAGTCTAACTTATGCAAGAGAAAAAGACTTCTGTATAATGGCTCAGGATACTTTTTATTTTGTTAATTATGAGCACAAAGAAAAGTAAATTTAGCTATTCAGATATGACCAGGTCATAGAAAATATTATTGAATAAAAATATCATTGGAGGGTGATGCAGGCTCCTGACTTTATTTTTACACACCTCAAATACCTATTGATAAGAAATAAAAAGAACAAGTCAGGCACATCTGACAAAAAGAGAGGGGGAGAGAGAGAGAGAGAGAGAGAGAGAGAGAGAGAGAGAGAGAGAGAGAGAGAGAGAGAGAGAGAGAGAGAGAGAGAGAGATCAGAGCATAAAGTATGTCTGAAAAAAAAAATTCTCCTATAACACCTGGAGAAGGATGTCACTAGATGGCCCAGGAATGGAGACAATAGGGGATCACATAGGTGCGGGGTATTTCTGATTAGAAAGGGGAGTGAAAGTCTTTCCCTTTACCTCTTCACCCTGTCATGTATATTGGGATTGGATATTCATGAGACAGGTCACCGAGTCTGTCTTTTTTTTAATCCATTTTACACTCTTCATGAAAGCAGGGCTGGGTTGGAGCAGGGATGTGGATTGCAAAGAAGAGGGGATAGGAGGAAGCACTTCCAGTGAGCAGAAGATCAACTGCTTCCTAAAATCATTGCTTTTAAGATCAATGAAATATCTCTTGCAGTGGTAGTCAGTGAGAGAAGCATGCCCTTTGTTTGTGACCTCACTGGTTATCAGCACCACTGGAGATGTTGATTGCTTCCATCACACTTGCCTGGGACCAGATTTTACTTATGTCAGTGGTGGCATGGCTGTTGGGGATGTGACTTGAATGAGAAAGCCAGTGCCATGTTTAGCTAGAGGGGCAGTGTGAGAAAATCCAGGAAAGGAAGAGACAAACAAAAAAGGAATATACCTTTTTGTTTAGCTCAGTCAGGAGGGCAGCCTTTAAGACTCCTGTCTGCTTGGCATGCCCTCTACTTAATGGAAGAGGAACTGCCTGCTTAGGAGGCCTGCCCTCAGGGACAAACTATCATCCCATTTCTGAGTCTCCTGTGGGGCAATTCTCGCAATAGTCACAGGATCTCCAGCCTCATCACCAGGTTAATTTGAAAGATGCAGTGTCTCCCTCCCAGCTCTCACACTGACCTTTTCTGAATTGGGCTATCCCAAAGGCAATAGGAAATTTGCTCAGTGGCATTTACCTAACTGAGGCCACTGGCAGTGTGACACAGTCTGGTGACTTTAGGGTTTTGAGAGAAGGTTCTGGCAGGAGAATGGGGGAGGGGAGATGTAGTTTCCTGCAGTGGTATTGCAATGATGAAAGGCAGGTTGGTTGGTTGGTTAATAATCATCCAGCAGGGACAAGCAGCAGGAGATCTCCTGCCCAAGTTTGGGTTGTTTGAGAGAAATGCAGGCCCTGCATCTGAAGTGAGCAGGGCTCTGAGAGTGCCCTCTTTTCACAGCTCCTGTTCTCCTGGAGCAGCAGAACATTCTACAGCCAGTCCTCACAGCCATGTGGACAAGCTCACTTAGTCGAGATCTGTCCTGCTTTGAATATTCTTGAAATAACTTTATATTAAACAAAGAAGGGGGGAGAGAGGAGAGGTGTCATGCAATTCTGTTCTTGAAGGAGATGCATTGAGTAAAAATTTATTTTGTATATCAGGCACTCTGCTCATAGTTGGAGCAAGAGAGAAACTGCCTTGCCTTCATGGATGCTATCTATCATCAAGCGAGGAGACAGACATAAATACAAAATTACACTAATAATTGCTAACGGTTGAGATCTGGGCTTCAAAAAAGAAGTGTGTGCAAAGGAGGTGCTCATAGGCAACAAAGCCTTGACAAAAGTCTGGAAGATGTGCTATTTCAGCTGAGACTTATCCCGAAGCTTAAATGGCTGTGTTTTGTGAGTCCTGGGCTCCAACCTTGAATCCCTACAAAAGAACATGGAGATCTGACGATTCTGAGAAGAAAGCCAGAAGAAAAATAGCAAGCAGAAGTAATTTTAATTAAACAAAGTAAATACATGGGAGAAAGTCCAAGGGAGCAGCTCAATAGAAATTCAAATGGCTAGGCAAGTTAAGGTGGAGCTTTATATGGCCTACAGGGTTTCTTTGTCTTCTCTCTATCCCTGCTACCTGGAGTGGAGCAAATTCCTAGCTCTTCCCTCTGAGCTTTCCATTCCGAGCTGGAGCCTGCCAGAGTGTGCTGGTAGATGGGAAGTCGTATGCTTGCGCAGTAGGTATTTTGGGGGTAGGTGTATGCCCAGTTAACTAATTTTGCCAATACCAGTAATGTGCCCCCAGAGTAAGGTCATATAATTGTCATCTGCAGTAACTGATGGCTGGGAGGAGGCACCGGGGAAGGGGGTGGTCAGCTCAAAAAGGCTCCAGGCACTGCCAGGTATCTTACCTGGGTATCTGGCTTTTGACCTTGGGGGAATGAGAGAGGCTTCAGAAGCTGCCAGATACCTTGTGTATATTCTGCTGAGCTCATTTTGGGGCCTTGTGCACCCTTCATTGTCCCTCTCCCTCCAGCTCATATCCACCTATCTACCTACCCTGTCAAGACTTCAGAGAAGAAAAGTCTGGGTAAAGGGGAGATGCAGAACTACTCATAAACAAAAGGTCCTTAGGCCAGCAACAGCCAAACGCTCAGGCACCAAAAGGCCCCTGTGGCAGGGGCAGTGGCAGGAGAGGGGAGCTCACATGGGCTGTCAGGTGGCACTTTATTCAGCCTTTATTTGACTACTTCTGTTTTTCCTTTCATAGTTATATATACTGCTTCCCCACAGATACTGTAAGAAACCTACATTATATCTTGTTCTTTGGCATAACTATGCCTAACTGGTAGTAGGAACTCCATAACTGGATTTGTTGAATTCAAGACTGTGCTATGTGTCAGGGGATGATGGGTAGGATGCCTTCGTGCCAACTGGCTAACTAACTTTGATCAGGAGAGGTGTCTTGTTTCATGGTTAACAGTTTGCCTCCTGGAGGCAGATCTGTCTGAGTTCCTAGCCCTATTATTTTGGCCAAGTTACCTAATCTTTCTGTCTCAATTACATATGTAGAAAAATGCAGGTAATACCTACCTTTATTCACCTGAAAATAATAATGATGATGATAACAACACTTTTATGTCAGGTATAGTTCTGAATGTTTCACAGATATTAACTCACTCAGTTCTTAGAGTGACTCTGCAAGGCAGACAGTATTATTATTACCATTTTACGGATGAGGAAACTCAGGTACTGAGAGGTTATCACATAGTTTACATGGGTTAGAGACCAGGTTTTGAATCCATGGACTCTGGATCCTGAAACTGCACTCTCAACTACTGTATTTTCTTATCTTTTCGGTCTATGTGGGGTCTGGAGTTGCTGCTGGTGATGAATCTATATAATGATGAGAAGGGAAGCAAATGAGGTGACCACAGTGAGCCAATACCTCCTTATTATCCCTCTTTGTATATCATTATTTTGTCTAAGACTATTATTTGCCCTTGGCATGGGTCTCTTGTGTCCCTGGGGTGAGGATGGAGGAACTTGAAGGGGAAATCTTCAACTGCTTAGACAAACAGTCACTTGCAGTAGACAAGCTGACAAGCTGCCAGCGGTAGTGGCACCTGTCCTTCTCCAGAAGCACCTGTCCTTCTCCAAAGGACCTGCAGAGGAAGGGTTTCAGCTAAGCTCTGGCCACTCTTCATTGCTCACCTAACTACTTCCACCTATAGTTTGTATACCAGACATTATGGAATGTGAGGAGCAAAGCCATGTATGAGCTTTCTCAAGTGCTAAGTCTATTTCAGAAATGATTGTCGAAAACTCATGGATGCTGGTTGCTTATTGCACTGTGATCCCTGAAGATTGGATTCAGTGCTGGCAGAATAATGGGCCTAACCTTGCCAGTGGGGTCACTGACTGATTGCACCAGCTGGCCCTGTGCTCATCTCCCAGGCTGCACAGAGATTGGAGGTAAGAGGATCGATTAAACTAGTGGGGGAAGTTTTACCTTTTAAATGTGAAAATAATAATAATAATAATAGGTCTTTTGTATAGAAGTTAATGTAATTATTAAAGGAAAGTAAATATATTTGCATGTTAAGAAAATATCCAACCGGTTTTGAAAAGTGTTTTCTAAATCCACAACAGACGTTTATCCAGAGGAGGAATATTCACTAATCAGAATATATTCTTCATCATTAATCCACAAAGGCTATAATCCTACAATTTCACCAAGTAAGAACTGACAGGAATGCTAATTGGAACTCACCAGCTGGCCCTCCCTCTCTTCTTCCCACTTTGCCCCTCTCCAGACTTATTTTACCCACCAGAGAGTGGTGTTTGACTACCACACTAACCACTCTTTTTGGCATTAATAGTGTAAATGGCGCTCTATCAGGTAAAAATATGAATCTTGTCAACAGCCCCCAGCTCTGCCAGCTTATCAGGTAAAAAAAGAGAACAAGATTCAGAGAGATATACCTAGTCCTGTTCATTCCAAAAGAGTGATAGATAATAATATTTCCAGCCACGAAATAGCAGGAAATCTGACGGACAGGAATTGAGGTGCTGAATGAAAAAGTTGATCGCTTATTCACTCCAAGTTTCATATCCTAAGGAAAGGTTATTTCATTTGGAGTCCCCGTCCTCACTTCTTCTATGAGGCAGTAGGAATAGCAGAATTCATTCTCTCTTTTTGCAATCATATTTTCTAGGCTCAATGAATCTCTGTGCTTGTGTAAATTCTCACTTAAATTTGTACTAGTGTTTTACAAATATGTATTTCTCAGCCATGTTAGGCATTTCAAAGCTCCACATATGTAAAAGAAAGAATCTCTTTAATTTCTTTTCCTGTAATGTCTCTTATCACCTCTAAAATAGATCTAAAGCAAGAAACGGCTAAAGCAAAACAAATAAAATTAATAATGGTACTGCTTCTGTAGTGTTATCCATCTCATTTGTGCAGTGTTTGATAGTTTTCCGCTGCATTTGCATTGCACTTAATCGAAATCACTAATGGCAATGATATATCAATCACAACAAAAATAATTATCAACTAAACATTAGGCATGCATGATTTAAGATAATGCTTACTGTAGTTCAATGAGGGAGCAGTTCTCATGGCCTTAGTTTACAAATAAAGAAACTTGGCTTAGATAGGTCAAGTAATATGCCCAAATTCATGCACCCCCTAAATGGCGGAGATGAGATTCAATCCTAGGCCTATCCAACTCCAGAGCCTGACCTTAAAATTTTCACTCTCTAGGTGATGAGAATGAGGCAAAGTACTTGTTAAGTTGTAATGAATGAAGGACAGATCCAGGCACTGTATTCAGGTTTGTCAGCTCTCATAGCTGCTCTTCTCTTGTTGCTAAGGCCAGGAAAAATGAGAATCAAGTTACCAAAACAAACTGATTTCTGTAAGGTAGAGACCTTCTTGTCCGTCTCTCAACAGAAAAAAGGTTATGGAATTCTGGACCCAGCCTATCCATGATGACTTGGAATGCAGGAAGTTAGAGAAGGTTAGTGAGGGAGGGAGCCAGATCTTCTAAGGGTGAAAGAACATGAAACAAATGAAGAATACTCTTTTCTTTCGTACAGTCCAACTTTCCAAACAAAATTTTTGAAAGTTACATAAACACTGGAAACAGAAGCTCAAATAGAGGATTTATCCTCTTTAAAGCTGCCCAGGTGTTTCTTAAAACAGAAGGCATTTAATAAGTGTTTTATTTTTCATTGTGCTGATTACTCTAATTGGTGGATTTCCTTCCAGTAGCAGCTGCTAATAATCCCTATCCACTCCCAGAATAGCTGCACTGAATCTCCAGGTCTATTTACAATAGCAAATGAAATGGTTACCCAACAAAAAGCAATCAGAAAATGAAACAAAACAAAACAAAAGAGTAAAACATTGTGTCTCAGCCTCATGCAGCATAAAGGGCCTGAGGTTCAGGACACAGCTATGAGCTCTCCATAGAAGCCTTGGGATTAGCCCTTTCAGTCTTGACTTTTTTTTTTCTTTTAAGCAAAGCTGTAAATTTAGCTACAAGGCCATTTGATTATACTGTCTATGGATGAACACAAGTGATTCCAATTTGGAGACATAGTGAAAATAGCCAAATAATTTTGAATACACTTCGATGTGAAATCCCTGTTTTTGAAGAGCTCAAAGCAACTTTTGGTTTATTTTGTTGTTTCTTCTGAAAATATTCTTTTAAAAATGCTAGAGTGATAGTAATAATTTCTACTTTAGAAGGGGAAATGAATGGAGGGACAGTTCTTTTGTAATGAGTTAGAGGAATGCAGCATCTCCCTGATTATGCTGGTGGCTGGGAAATCCACTAATTACTGTGTGGAACATTCGACCTAGACCCAGGAGTGCAGAGGAAAAAGGAGGAGGGACAAGAGTGGACACACCAACTTATGAACTTGAGATTTAGGAATACTATATCAAATCCACCTTGAACGGAACAAACAATGGTACTGATAACCTTCTAAAAGTTAAGCCAAGTATTTGTGTACTTAATAAAAAAAAATTAGCCAAATAATTCTGTTAGTTGATGAAATTGAGATGAAGGAAGTGGAAAATGAGCACCCCCTTCCTGTTGGAGGTGGAGCTCAGAATTTTCTGTGGTACAGTGGTAGCCAAGGGACAAAGCCTGTTGGCTCTGATGAGGATTTCCAAGGGCTTGATGCAGGAATGTGGTAGAGGGTGTGGGGTTTGGGTAGGAAGCAGAATTGGAGGGGATCTCAGAGGTGCTACTCTCTAGGTACAGAGTATTTAAGGTGTTCTGCCTACTGAGGGGAGATACAGCATGGAATGTAATTGCTTTGAACATATAGGTATTTGGAGTTCTACTTGCAGTGCACATGTAACAACAATTGTCAAGAGCTGAAATCCACACCAGATGAATATGTTTTATGTCTTAATTTTGCTTTGCTTTGCTTTGGTTTCTCCTCAGTCCTTTAAAAAGTCGTGCCCAGGTTATTGTATGTTCTACGATGAACACCAGGAATAGCTGAAGGTAAAACTTGTGAATTAGAGTAGGGGGACCCAACCCCTGGGACATGGACCGCTACCAGTCTGTGGCCTGTTAGGGACCAGGGCCACACAGAAGGAGGTGAGTGGCAAGCAAGGGAAGCTTCACCTGTATTTTCAGCTGCTCCTCAGGGCTAGTATCACTACCTCAGCTCCACCTCAGATCATCAGGCATTAGATTCTCATAGTAGCACTGGTCCCTGGCACCAAAAAGGTTGGGGACCACTACATTAGAGAGTATTAGTCACTGTGTCAATGACCTTCACTGAGTTACCTCATTCTACTTTTACAGCATGTTATGATCACTCCCATTTTGGAGGTAAGGGAGTCAAAGCTCTTAGAGATTCAAAAAGTAATCTGAGGTCACACGGCAAAAAATGACGGCAGAGCATGGGTACTCAGTTACTATGTGAGATCGTTTCTCTTAATTTATTTAGAAAGGACTTTGATATTCCCACTGATTGGTTTATAGGACTCAGCATATGTCTAAAATGAAGTGTGCTTTAACGAGCATATCATTATAGTTAACTCTGGGTTCAAATCTTAGATCTGTCATTCACTAGGAATATTGCTTTGATTAAGTCATTTATCTATGTGTGCAAGATTGGGCTGGTATAAAGATTAAATGAGCAACTATTTGTAAATTAATTAAAAATGTTATTTATTTGACATTACAAAAGTTTGATGAAAGGTGTCAGGATGAGTGAATTAAATCAGAGAGAGTCTGGGTTCCCTGCTAAGCCTTAGAATGGAGTGAGCCATATTTCAAAGGATGAGACTGGCATTATGGTGGGATCAAATATCACTGTATCTTTGACTGCTAATTTTCATCCTCAATTCTTCTTACTTTAATACTCTTTACTGGCACTGAATTTATTTTAGGATAATGAAAGCAGATGTTCCATTTATTTCCTCACCAAACTCACCTACCTATCTCATCTCAGACACACTCTCTCCCTCAGGACTAACTCTGAGTACAGTGGAGCCCATGTGTCGTGGGCTGAGGCTAGCACTTAGAGAGCTTGTTTCTGGAGAGCTATAGCCTCGGAGGAGTTAACATATTATCTAGGCATACTTAAATAATATGAGCCTATCAGATAAACAAATATATGTACTCACAGATGAATAGAAATGTGTTTATTAGAGTGGAAGAAAAAAGCTTTTTGGCACTGCTAGCACTATGGCATCAGGAGCAGCAGCTGCAGCCTGGGACAACAGGCAGGAAGAGTAAGGAAGTAAACATGTATTTTCAAAGTGCTTAATGTTAGGAGTGGATATTTCTAAGAAAAGATGAGGTGTGTGCACATGTGTGTGTGTGTGCATGTATGTGCATGCATGTGCGAGGGAGGATATGCAGAGAAATGGGAAGGCACAGGGACAGAGACATAGCAGAGTGGCATAGAGGTAAAAAAAAGGCTGTGGCAAGTGAATATAAGACCCAAGTGGACCTGAGACCCAGGTGGACCTGGGTTTACAACTTATCTTTTCCTCCCAGGGTAGCTTTGGTCCCTTTACTTGACCTCTCTGAAACAGCTTCTTTACCTGCACAATCCTTATCATAATCTGTCTTTGCTAGTCTTATTTATCAGGATTGTATGAAATATTTTGAACATCTAGCACAGGATCTGGCACACAGAAAGTGCTCAACAATTGCTAGTCCTTGCTGTAGTTCTGTGGTAGAATATTCTAAGAAAGCCGCAGTAGATTTGTGGTTCCTGAGCACCAAGGCATCTGTTTTTGGAAGAGCAGAAGGAAAGGAGAGGTGTGAGGCCACAAGAAATTGTAAAGAACATATTTTTATTTATGAATTTATTTTTACAAACTCTTCTTTTAAAATTGAAAAGTGGAAATGCCCATGCCATGTTTAATTAGTATACAATATGACTAAACTATATTCTTGTTCCAAACCTGGAAGTTTTTGAGAGAGAGAGAGAGAGAGAGAGAGAGAGAGAGAGAGAGAGAGAATAAATGGCTATGAGAATAAGCACTGGACTATAACCCTGAGTTTCTGTACCTTCTCATATCCCAACTCCTAAAGAAAAGCTCAGTTTTTATAACTTCATGAATATTTAATATAGGATTTCATTGGAAGGGAGGATCCTACTACCTAAAAACAGAACAGGTTTCACAGCCACTAATGTCTATAATATGACATCTGTTCAAAATAAGCTCCATGAGGGCAGGGATCAATAATGCACATAGTATGTGATCTAATGTAAAGGATGAATTAATGAATATATGAGTAACTAAATGGATAGAAAATATGACAGAGTAGAGATGAGGGGAAGGGAGAGGAGAATCATAGGATATAGGAAATGTCCTGTCCCTAAACACTGAAATGGCTTTTTAGTCTTGTCTTGCTCTTCTCAAATTCATCTGCCCTTATTCTATAAATCATTATGTTCTGTCATTTCCTTATTTGATATGTCCCTAATCTCATTGTTGAGCAAGTTCTTACTCTTGCACAGGTGATCCTTGACTTTTATATGTTCAATTTTTGCACAATATACTACACTAATATACTACACTGAAACCACTTGGCAAATGCCACATGTGGACTGTGAGCCCCACTGATGAATGAGCTCTTGCCCACAGTGCTGCCAACCAGCCAACAACTTAGTATCAGAAGTGCAATCTTCTTTGTCAGTATAGCAGTATTTGAATAATTTATTTCATTTTCACCTCACAGAAAAAATGAAAGAGCTGATACAAATGATAAGAAGCATAGGTTTCATAAACTTGACATAGTTGAGGCAAAGATGAAAATCAGTAGGCATGCACAAAAGAGCAAATATTTAGCCTTATTCCAGTCTTATCACTTGGCTTGTCTGACTGTGTGCTCAATTGTGAAGGAAAAGAAATGAAAACAGACATATGTAATAAATGCTTTCAAAGATTAACTCTAAAATATATGGTCTATTTTGAAATTATGTGGTCTTTTTTAGGATTCTAGGAATGCAGATATAATACTGGTTTCTTTTTACTCTCATGTGTGTTTTTAACCATGTCCTGTGATAGTACAAGAATCTTTTATCCAATTTTACTGTCCTCCCTCTCCCTGCTCCAAATCATGATTTATTTGTACCAATGCCACATCAATCTTTCATAATATCACCCTTAACCATAAAGTCCACAAGGTTTCCAACTTTGTTAAATAAACTTGTATTTTCAAAAATTTTAATAACATCTTCTCAATTGTCCAGTGTTTAGAAAAACATTACTGGAGAAAAAAAATCACTATTTCTCCTATTTTTCCCAACATGAAGTCTCCACTGTATGTTTCACTTTCTTCAAATACCGTTGTCACCCTCCCTCTTCCTCCATTTCTGCTAGTAGATCCTGCTGGACTTCATGTTGTCTCTTAAATTTGTTTTTCTACTGGAACCACTATAGAGGGGAGCTCTGGACTTTTATTTTGTATGAGGCAATCATGCCTACATAGTAGACTCTAAATAAACCAATTAATTAAATTTTTAAATATTTCTAGAATCTCTATGTTCTTTCTCATTCTTTTTTTCTCCTTTACTAAGAGTATCTAGGAGCCAGGGACTACTCTTTCACTGTTTGGCTATTTTGTTTTGTGATTGTTCCTCTCATCTTTCTCTACGGCATCTCATGATCATTTGGCAAATTACCTAAGACCCTGTATGTTTGCTTTTCATTTTTAAGATATCTAATTGTTTTTTCATAATCCTCTGTGTTTATCTTATAATTATTGTTTTTATTTATGAGTGAAATACTTTCCTATATCTTTCTGTAGGTTAGAAACTTATATAAAGTCATGTTCTTACTCCTACTTTATCTCTGCTTAAGTTTTTCTGTCTGTTGAACCTCTTTTATTTTGTTTCTTCATTTGATTTTCATGGTATTGGTCTTTGTGAAATGGTCAGTGATTCTTGATTAAACATTTATGTTTTTAACAGTAAATGCCCATTAAACTGTGTGGTGCATGTCCTTGTGCATTCTGTTGGAGAGGTGGACAAGAAGTTTGCTTGTGGTATGTGCACTGTATTCAGTGATAAGGGGAAGTAGTGGAAGGTGCTATGGGACAGTGCACCTGGTCCTGGCTGTGGTTCATCTTTGATCATCCCAAAGTCACCAGCCTTGAGAGCTCTGCTCTGCACATCGGGCCTGATCGCCCACACTCACTCCTCTAGCCTGAGTTAGACACTTCATACCTTGCTGCTTGCTATAGAGGTTCAGTTTGTCTGGCTGCTCCTGCAAACGTTGGGTTGTTTCAGACCTTGTGAAGACCTCCATCCACTGCTTGGCATGAACACTTTCCTTGGCTGAACTTGTCCACACATCCCCTGGTCTTTGACTTCCCTCTGTGGTGATCACTTCAGTCACTTTTAATCATTCAAAGATTATTCAGTTTTTATTTGAGGTACTTTTTTTTTCTCTCATTTTCTGTGGATTTGTCTGAGACAGGGAGATTCGTACAGGGAGGGAAGACTGCAGCAATATATGTTAAAACCAGAAGTTGCCTACTTCTCTGAGTCTCAGATGTGCCGACTCCCAGAACATCCCAGAATCTGAGCTTTACTGAACAGGACCTAAACCACATTGTTTGAACCTTTCACAGGTCACATGTACTCAAGCTGTACACTTCTCCCTCCCTCCCTCTCTCTCTCTCTCCTTCACTCTCCTTTCCCCTCCCTCTCCCTCCCTCTCTCCTCTCCCTCGTTCTTTCCCTCCCTCTCTCCCTCTCTCTAGATAGATAGATGACAGATAGATAATCTAGATATCTATCTATCTAGATATGTCTATACACACACAGTCTGTTGCTTTCTACCTGTTTCCATTCTTTCCTTGATCATTCCCATTCCTTCTTATAGTCAATGGAGAAAGCTTTATTGGCTCTAAGCAGCAGTGCTACATATGTGCTATTGACTGAATTGGGTCCCCCCTCCCTCCCATGTTCATACATTGAAGACTTAACCTCCATTCCGAATGTATTTGGAAATAGGACTTTTAGAAGGTAATTAAGGTTAAAGGAGATATTATGGGTGGGGTCTTAATCTGCTAGGATTATAGGCCTTAAGAAGAGGAAGACGGAGATATCTCTCTCCACATGGACACACTGAGGAAAGGCCATTTGAGGAAGCTAGAAGAGGGTTCTTCCTAGAACCTGAATGTACTAGCATCCTGATTTCAGATTTCCAGCTTCTAGACCTTGAGGAAATAAGTTTCTGTTATGTAAGTCACCCAGTCTATTGAATTTTGTTATGCAGTCTGAGCTGACTTGGACAAGGTGCTTACCTTTCTTTGAGTCATAGAATAGGAATGGCCTTAAAAATCTCATGATTACCAGCCCAGTGAACTGGTAAGCCAAATCTTACTTCCTAAATCAAGCCAATATCTGCAAAAAGTAAGCATTTTTTGTATGCCCAGGGCAGGTGCTTTGTGACTAGTTTCCACAGAATCCATTTCCAAGCCCTTTGATTGTACTTGTGAATTTTACCTTGCCTTAGAGTCTGGTTTATCTCTGCAAGATATCCAAGTCAAGAATCTCCACATTTTTTTTTTTTATTTCCTTACTTCTCCCAGTGATTCCCAGTGTTATTCTTCAGTCAGACCCAAAGCTGCACAGCACCTCATTGGCTCCCTCCCTGTACCGGGCTCTCCAAAGCTCCCTGGCAGTGTATTAAGCAGGGTGCTCATTTTCTCCAGGGCACATTCTCCAGACACCTATAGCTAAGACTCAGTCATGCTGCTTCTCATGAAGATCACACCTTGGCTTTAAACTGCTTCCAGAGGTGCAGTACATCCAGCAACTCAGGCTTTTTGTTAGTCCTGTTGTTCATTCTATATTTAAGTGTCTTATTACAAGTTCCCTCCTTGTTAGGGAACTGTTAGTAAAGCCACGTAGTAGGATTCAGTTTACCTGATGCATTCAGGGATGATGACCTAAGAACGCACAGAAAAGGGAGCCATTGTCTTCAGAATTCTTGTTTTCCTAAGCAAGTCTAGCCTAGAGTAAGAGCTTTCTAAGTTTAAAATGCTAATGTGCCGTGGATAGAGGGGATGTCCACATTTAATGCAACACAGGCAATAAGAGAAAGTGAAATATTTGAACTGCTGTCCTCCACTGATGTAAGGTGGATAAAGGTAACTTTTTGCTTCTAATAAACCAGTAAAGTAAATACAGAAATGTTGAGCAATGAAGAAAACATTTCACCCTGATACATATTATTGGTGGAAACTATTCATAGAAAACAAAGGCAGACTTTGACTTCCAGTCACAGAAATAATATAACATTGGGTTTCCTTGAGATTATACAAATATTTGTGCAATTGCAAGCTACTAGCATTTTCCTTCCATGAGAGTCTAGACCTGAGGTTGCAGAATAATTTAGAAATCAGTATATTGCCTGCTTCATATGGTGTGATTAATCTTTTTTGATTTTACATGTCTACAAATTGTGTTAATGGTCATAACTGCAAACTATTGCTATTTTTATTAGTCTGGAATGTGAATGTTTGTGTTGGAGCATCTGCAAAAGCAAACAATCTTGCAATGTTGAAAAATAATGAAAATCTAAGTGATTTTAAGATGGCACATTTTGAATGAACATTAAAATGCTGCTAGATTTTTATTTGTTTTACTGTTAATGCTGCATTGAAGATATAGTCACGCTTTGGCACATTTTTTCTCGTTTCTTCTTTTCCTTTGTCTTTAGCAACATATCCACTCAGTTGTAATTTTTACTCAAAAATCAAGATAGCCAGGCATTTAGATGAAGTTCATAATTCAAGAAGCAAATGTACCTACAAATAAAGCATCTCATTGCAGCATCAGCTGTTTTGTATCACACATAAGTGATGTTTTGCTTAGCCTGGGCATATTTTCTACCTACATTTTAATAGAATGGCCAATATATCACAGTCATCTAAATGTCCTTATCAACATTCTAGATGTTACACTCACTGATGCTTAGCATGCTTCATGTTGCAATTATAAAGGTCCCTCAAACCCTGGCTGATAAATTATTTTAGGTTCCTTGCAGGGAAGGGTTGTGTTTAATTTTTATACCAGCCTATATCTAATGTGTTGAATTAAATTGAATTAGATGGAATCAAATTGAATTGAACAGAAATAAATTGAATTGTATTGAATTATAAACCAGAGAATGAAAATATACAGTGATTTAATAGCATCTGATAATAACAGAATACCAAATTCATATGTACAACTTAGGAGACATTTGATAACTCCTAAGTGAAACAATTGCCTTCCTCCTATGATATTGGGTATCCTTGCCAAGTGGAGATGAATGTCACATGAGACCCATGGCAAATATACAGTTCAAGCATATTTTGTATTTATGCAGTGGTAGACCATGCCAGGAGGGTTACAAACCTGCTTTATTTTTCTATATGTCACCAAGTAGGAGCTCCATTTTTTAAATATATATTTTTTATTTTTCTTTTGTTCAGCAGCAGCTGGCTCTGTGTAAGCACTTAGAATAAAGTGATGTGAGTGTGTGTGTGTGTGTGTGTGTGTGTGTGTGTGTGTGTGTGTGTGTGTGTCAGATGGGGGGAATCATTTGCTAGTTTTAATTGGTAGATTCAGCATCTTCCTCTAACAGTGCAGAAGCCACTGGCTGAGACGTTACCATGGTAAATCAAACTCTGGTGTTTGGTATACTTCTGAAGCAGGTACAATCATTTTAATCAGCTCCAAAACAGTTGAGGCTATCTGGTTTTGCCTCACCTGGAAGTAATTTACCACCCAGGTGCAAAAAATTACCCTGCGGTCAGTAATGGTAAATCTGCCTCAGCAGAGCATGAAAGAGGAGCCGTGTCACATAGTAATTTTTATTTGTTTTTATATTTTCAAGCTTGGGAAAGTGAGGGGCTAATCGTGCAAATCAGAGCCAAGAACAGATTTGGCAGGCATTAACCCATCTAGTTCCACAAGCAAAGCAAAATCCCTCAAACTCATTTTATAGCAGCTATTTTAATGGCCCAGTTCTGAACAGCTAACAAATTTGGATTTTATAAAAGGAACTCTTCCTACAATTCAAGTTTCTCAAGAGCATGGCTGAAGAGAGTGTGAGCATTGGAAGAGTAAGGAGTGAAATGGGCTGCATTTGCAGTGAAGGAAGGCTTTCAGAAAAGCTTCTCCCTCTAAAAATATGTTTTAGGCATATATATATATTTTAGGTAGCAACTTAGTACTTTATATGTTCTTGTGATTGCATGGGATGTAACCAGCCCTAACCCAAATATGGTTAGTGAGAGGACTATAAAATCATTAGGCCTTTGGAGTAGTTAGAAGGATTTATTTGGCTCATATGACATTGATTTATTTTGGCTGCACTTGAAATGTATGGTCTTTGCAAGTTGATAGGAATGAAGTCCTTTATTGAATAGGAAAAACTCTATGAAGTAAATTGTAGAAAGAAAGAGAGGCAAAGGCATTGCTTCTGTGGCTTTGTGGGAATAGATGCCACAGTATATGAATTAGGCTTTGGGAGGGAAAGTACAGTTGCTTGAGAGGGAAAGACAGGCAGGAGTCACAAATCAATGTAAGGGGAAGCCATGGAAAACCTTAGTTTGATAGTTGGCAGAAACATGTGGTCATAGAAAGCCTGGGAGAAGGGAAAGATAGAATACCACTGGAAATCACTCAACAGTTCTTCCAGAAGTGTCATAATCCTAGAGGACTGGAAATGCAGGGGCCCAAAATCACTTAATGAGTCATGAAACACCTAATTTTATTAATGGTGTGAGATGAAGTGGACCATAGAATGGTCCAGAGCATAGATACTAAAGACTGGTCAATGAAAAAGCAAACACCAGTTTTAGAGTATCTGCTTGGGAATCTTCCCATCCAGTGGAGCCCAATAAACTAATGAAGTCAAGTCTCTCCCCATGCACTTTGTATCTGTGTCTTAATTGTTCAGATATTTCAAAGCTGACTTTAGTCATTTGGCATGATTTTAATATTACAAAGATTGAGATGGAATTGCTTGTTGTCCAGATTCTTTTTGATCAGAGAGGCCAGAACAAGTAAGGAATTAAAGTGCAAATCTTTCTGTCTCCCTGAGCTTTGTCTGGAGAGGAAACACAATTAGAAACCCTCATAGGTGAATCATTCTCTCACTTCATCTCCTCTGCAAAAAGGAGACAGACACAGTACTTGCTGTCAACCAGCCCTTTTCATCATCTACAACTATTGAAAATAGCTAGTCTTCTCTCTGGAGTCAGACTCAGAACTCACTTAATTTAAGGGCTAAAAAGCAATGAAAGTTTAGCCAGGAGAATATTCTGTCCCAGAGTGCTGCAAGTACAGCACAATTAGTTCTAAAATCTAACTAAAATGTTAGAAAATTGAGGAGGAAAGTCATGTTGGAAAAGCAGTGTGAGAAAGAGAAGAGAAGGTGAAAAGGCACACAGAGAGGAAATAAGACGGTGAAGAGAAAAAGAGAAAGATTTTTTCTAAGGGTCGGCCTTTTTGTGAATTAAACACCATTTTTAAGAACCTAAAAAATGGCAATCATTTTCCCATAGAACAAGTTTCTTCAGTTGACCTTGGGTAAGATTATATATAATGAACATTATACACACACACACACACACACATATACACACATATATATGTATATATATATATACACACACACAGAAACTTGTGCCTAATTTAACTGTAATTTAGCGATTACATATATAGATAGATAAGTGTATGCACTATATATATATAATATATATATGTGTGTGTGTGTATATATATATATGTGTATATATATATATATATAAAACATTATATATATTTGCTAAATTTCAGTTAAGCATGAGCTACTGAATGAAAACAGGGCAAAGATATCAAATACAGTCTTTTATTATCTAAAGTAAAAGAATGAATAATGAGAGGGAATAAGAGCAAAGACAAATTCAAGACGACTGTCAGGAATGAAGAGTTAAGGGTAAAGCCTCCCATAATATAGCATTTTCTTTAAGGGAAAGTATTTGAAGCATGGGTTTTGGATGATTTAAAATGAGCTTCACTAAAGCCCTGGATAACACAGTGCAGGAAACAAACCTGAAAATAGCTGGAAAAGCAGGTGGAGAAGACTAACAGCTTCTTATCATTGAACCCCACAGTTCCCTTTCATTTCATCTTTCTTCAAGTTAATAATTCTACTTTCCAGAGAGAAGGCAACTTAAATGACCACCATCTCAGATATAGGCTGGAAAATCATACCTTACTATTTCAAATGGATGAACATTTTATAAAATTACTGTATTTTATTTGTTTTCCAGAGGATGATTTATTACATATGTGTTTCTGCATTTCTGCTTAGTTGTGAAAGGCAGTACAATATTATAGATTCAAAGTCACACCTACAAGGATGTGCACATATGCTAGAATTCTAAGAATACATTTGTCTCTGCTCTCAAAGGAAAAAGTTAGAGAATTGCATGTTCTCATTGGCCTATCTGTGCCCAAGAATATAGGATGTATGACTCTTGGGAAAACATATGCAGCCAGCCATTGGGATTGTTAGGAATCATGAAAGGCAGTCTCTGTAAACATTGCATGCATTCCTAGTTATTGAACATTGTGACTTTTCATGACCAGCATCCTCAGAAGAGATGCCAAGTTCAGATGTCATTTCTGGATTAGCTTTGCATAATTAGGTTTCCCCCGATTCTTCACCAGCACAAACACGCATAAATCTCACCATTGAGTAATCATATGTGCCTGCCTATTTTTCTGCCTTCTCAAAAATAGCCTCAAGTCAGAAGAGCATAGTATTTGAAAATGTGTTTCTTGTACTATCTCCACCCTTAATTTCCTTCCTGGAACTTCTTGTAGCATCTTCTGAACTGGCTCCCTTCCTACTGATCTTTGTTTATGTCTTTCTACTACCATACATTTGTCTAGAACACAGAAAAGTTGTGTTAATCCATACTTTACAAACTTTAAATGGATGCTGACTCATATTGTAAAGTCGAAAACCCTTGGTATGTCCTTCAGTAACTTTACATTCTGACCTGAACATGTTTTCTAGCCTTACAATGGAAGTGTTAAGAGTCAGGAGACTAGGTGATAGTTCTTACTTTCTCATTTACTTACTATTATTGAGTACTGAATTAAGTCAAGGAACTGTGTAAGTATGTGACCAATATTAGCTTATTGTTTTAACAGACAGGTGAGTCAGATGCTCTTGTCTTCATTAGTTACACTGAACTCAGAAAGATCTAGTAACTTATCTGTGGACACCTGGAAGTGCCTCATTCAAACTCAAGTCCATCTGATGCTAATATCCATACTTTAAAGCACCCTGCTATACTGCCTTTCTTTACCTCTGACAGTGTGTTCTTGGGAAATTTCTCTTTCCTCAAATAAAATATGTATGTTGGAATGTGGGGGGCAGACTAGACCAGTGGTTTTCAATGTTTATAGTTCTCCCTATTTCATATGAGGACAAGAAAATGACCAGAACACCTCCAAGAGGGTGCCTGTTCTAATGTTCTAGTTTTACTTTGTCAGAATTAGTCTTGTTCCATATCTTCTCAGCAGCCTGAATTTCATAGTTCTCCCATGTGGAAAAGTATCTTTTATAGAACATGGTGTTTATTTCTATGCCTCTACTTCTCCCACTCCCTTCACATGCTTTGCTTTCTATGAATCTTTTCTGAGTCTTCTCCACCCAAAGAGCAGTTCCAATTCCTATACATTTAAGTCTGCATCATCATCAGCCCCATGTTAGAGTTATCTGAGTATTCATCTTGCACAGATTCTGAACTCTTCGAGGGAGAGTCATACTTTTTTATCTTAGTTTTATGTAGGATCTATATTGGTTTCCTGTGGCTACTGTAACAAATTACCACAAACTTAATGACTGAGTATAACACAGATTTATTCTCTCAGAATTCTGGAGCCCAGAGAACCAAAGTCATTTTTACTGTGCTGAAATCAAAGTGTTGGCAGGGCCATGCTCCCTTCAGAGGCTCCTGGGGAGAACCTTTTTCTTGCCTCTCCTAGCTTCTTGTGGCTGCTGGTATTCTTTGGCTTGTGGCTGTATCACTCTAGTCTTCAAGACCAGCATGTTTAAATCTCTG
Source organism: Cynopterus sphinx (assembly GCA_030015415.1). Classification (NCBI taxonomy): domain Eukaryota; kingdom Metazoa; phylum Chordata; class Mammalia; order Chiroptera; family Pteropodidae; genus Cynopterus; species Cynopterus sphinx. The sequence goes on along the minus strand of CM057390.1, from coordinate 31,682,783 downwards.
CTCCATCCTCACATTGCCTTCTTTTTTTATGTGTGCTTAAATCTCCCTCTGCTTTCCCCTTATAAGGATATATATAATTGTGTTTAGGGACCACCTGGCTAACTCAGGATAATCTTCCTATTTTAAGAAAAACCCCCCATTTTGTTCTGTTTTGTTTTTCCATATAACGTTACATTCATAGGTCTTAGGAATTGTGATATAGATATCTCTTGGGGGGCACATTTTCTAACCAACCACAGTATTCCCAAAAGCCTCCAGAGATTCACATCCATTCTAAATGCAAAATACATTCTTCCTATTTTAACATCCCCAAATTTCTTAACTCACTACAGCATCAACTGAAATAAAAAATCTCATCTATATATCAGCACCCTCAAAAGTCCCAAATTTCATCATCTAAATTAGGTATGGATGATGCTCTGGATATGATCCATCCTTAGACAGAATTCCTCACCATCCGTGAACCTTGAAACTAGAAAACATGTTGTCTGCCTCCAAAATGCAATGATAGAATGGGCATAGGATCACAGTTTTGTAACATTCTTACTCCAAATGGGAAAAAAATAAAGAAAAGGGTCATTAGTTTATAACACTTTGAATGTCTAAGAGGGTAATTTCCGTTAAGATGAAAGGGCTGGAGATAATCCTTTGTGGTTTGTCTGCACCCTCTGTGCCCACAGTTTTGCATTTGGCTCTACAGTTCTGACCACGGGGGCCTAAAAATCAGCTCTCAGAGTCAACCTTTCTTTTTTGTTTAAGGAAAGAACATGTATGCAACTCAGTGGGTGTTTTCTTTCTTTAGCTGTTTTTTTTTTTTTTTTTTGCCTGTTTCCTGATTGTAGAATTTGGTGAGTCAAACAACTTTCATTTTGTCATATCTTCATCTCTTTCAGTCCAAGCTGGCAATATTTCTGCTTTATCAGGTCCCTAAGGATTGTGTGTCTGCTACATGTATTATAGGGATTTATACTATTAGGCAAAAGTGTCTTCCACAGAATTTTCCTGGGTAATCCCATCTTTACTCCTGGCTTCTGATAAGGTTGAGTGGATGTATGCACCATATATCTAATACCTTCAGCACTAGCAAAAGGTTGTCCAGCCATACCCTTGATCTTCTCTCCAGAGCATATTTTCTTCTTGACAGTGACTCTCCCAACTTTAGCATCTTTTTCAATTTAAATAGACTGAGACTTTCATAAATTGTCAAATACTAGGTCCATTTTAACAGTTTTCTCCTAATTCATTTATTTTCTATCATGTTTTATTGTAAGCAGGAAAACAAAAATAAAAACAGGCCATGGCTTCCAGGTCTTGCTTTGAAATCTCCTCAGCTAAATATCCAAGTTCATAACTTCCATTTTCTGCCACTATATGCAAGGATCATCTTTCTTTCAGTTTTCAAAGACATGTACCCATTTCGTTCTGAGACCTCCCCAGAAGTGCTTCTACTGCCCATATTTCTGCCAATAATCTGTTTAAGGCAATGTAGGATATTTTCATCATACACCTAAAAATTTATCCAAACTCTGTCCATTACCAACTTCCAAAGCCAATTTCACAATTATAGGTATTTGTTCCAACAGCGCCCCGCTTCCTGGTACCAAAATCTTTATTAAGTCAAGGTTCAAAAAGAGAAACAGAACTGCTAAGAGACATACATTAAGGGATTGATTGTAGAAATTGGCTTACATGATTGTAGGGACAAGCTAGGCAAAATCCACAGGGCAGAGTGTCGGAAGGAGCAGACTAGAACTCTCTGGCACAGGTAGAAGACGCTGTCCACAGTGAAATTTCTTCTACCTAGAAGACTAAGTTCTGTCCTTAAGGCCTTTCAACTGATTGGATGCGGCTTATCCAAACTAGGATAATATACTTAAAGTCACCTGATTTAGAAAATTAATCATGTTTATAAAATGCCTCCACAGCATAACCATAACTGCATTACTGCTTGATTTAATAACTGAGCATTATCTCTAGCTGAGTTGACACATAAAACTGACCGTCATAGGCATACCATTGTACTTATAATAGGTGCTTGATGCTTGTGTGTAGATGAAAATAAAATACTGTGGTAGTAGGCAGTTATCCTCAGACCAGTGAAGAAATCATTTGATTAAAGTACAAGAATTAAATAGTCCTCACATTCCTTTAGATATGGTTATTATAATATGGGGAAGAACATACAAAATTTTTAGAAGTTAAACTTCTAATAAAGTGAGATCTCCTAACCTGGGCTAATGGAGCTTCAGGAGGTCCATAAACTTCTCAGAATTACATGGTTTGTGTGTGTGTGTGTGTGTGTGTGTGTGTGTGTGTGTGAGAGAGAGAGAGAGAGAGAGAGAGAGAGAGAGGGAGAAAGGGGGGATTGTGAGAACACATACATTTTTCTGAAAATAGAGTTAATAATTTTTATCAGATTCACAAAAAGTTCACTGTTTTAATATTTAAATTACTATAAAATACTACCTCAATTATATGGTAGTCAGGTCATCCATCAGTAGAAATAGTCCGACATTATGAGTTCAAACTATGGATTTAATAAAATCTTCTGTGTTCATAAACCCATACCAACCTGGATATTCTAGAGTCAACTCTTAGAGAACTCAGAGATAATGCTGATAATGGTTCTTATGGGGATTGTTTAGGGCAGAATTAGGAGATGTCTATTACCCCACAGCCTATTAGAATATGTTTTTCATTAATAACTGTTTACTGCTGGCCCCAGATCAACGATTAAGTACAACAAGGAAGCAGCACAGCAGCACAGCTCTGTGAGTGAGCCAACCCCAGCTCCTCCTCTGACTTAGAAAAGGGTTAATACACACAGATGGCTGCAAACCCCCCAAGCAGTAAGCATACTGTAAAACAATATTAACATCACTGCCTTTTGAATACCATGTCTTGTAAACCCCAGGATATGACAAGCCTCTTTAGAATCTGATTGTGTTACTCAGTCTCCTGTAGGGAAGTAGGGAGGAGTAGAGAGTAGATACCAGAGGAAACATGTAATTAGGGGTCTCTTAGAACAATCAGGATTCTCAAACACATATGCATGAAACAGATTTGTTGCTTTTGGTATTTCTGTTGGTGAGTAACTCACCAAGTTTTGGGATAGTGTGTGCTAGCTTGGGCAATCTGATTGTTGTAAACTAGGGAAAAGAGGAGTTCCCTTTAGCTATGTTTTCAGAGAAATAATAAAAGGAGATGTGAATGGAAAGGGAAGAACAGACTTTCTGGAGCAATGCCATTATGGTAATGTCAGAACTTCCTTCTGACTCAGATAAATCTTTCTTGTTATCCTTATTTTTAGTTTTACAGAAGACAGGAGGCCTATATCTATGAGAGAATGCTGTGTACACAGATATCCTTGCAACCTCCCCAGGAGAGATCCACAGCTGTCTCTATGGGTCTCTCTCTGGTTCTTGTTTTTACTGCAGCAATTCCTCAACATGGCAGTAAGCATGTGCCTATTGTAGTGGGGGGTGGGGTTATTATACTTCTCAGAGAAGTAGAGGTTTTCTCCTGGGAACTCTTCTGAGAGAAGAACAAACCCTTTCTGAAAGTTACTCCATGACTATATCCCAAGATTGTGTCATATCTGAAAAATGAAGCTGATCTGAGAGTCTGGTCCTCTGGCATATTGCCTGCAGCCACCAAGTCTCTCAGCTTTGAGATGCATTAGCTCTGCTTGTTCTGGGACTGCTCAGCCTTAATGTCATTGGCATCAGAGCAAAGAATTTAGCAGTTCTCTGGGCTAAGGGCTTCTAAATTAAGTGGCATTTTGAATTAAAAATAGGGAACCAAAATGGGAATTTTTGTATTAATGAAGAGAATCTAAAGAAAGTAAAATATTTTCATTGATTTTGGAGACCTAGGGCATGCAAATTATCTTCTCTCGGTCTCAGTTTATCCAACCAAAAAACTGGGCATGAAGGTGCTTACTTATCCACAGGAGTGCTATGTGACTGGAGAAAGCAGTGCTTATGTAATGATTTGCTGATATAAATGGCCTCAACAGTGCATTATATTATTTATAGTAAGTTTGCGAAGTATTTAGTCCCTTGGATGTAAAAGATCTTTGAAATGGCACCTTACAAATATTGTAAAAAGAAGTGGCTTTACCTGCTCAAAGGTATTTATTTGAGAAGTACAGAGCCATTTAAGTAGCATGGGAAGAAATTTAAAGGACCCCGACCCAGAGCAGTCCTTAAAAATTACAGACTAGAATCCCACAATGGAATTCACCAAGCTAACTATTAAGGTCAATTTGGTTTGGAGATAGAGCACCATCAATTCATCCGTCCAGTAGTCCAGGCTCCAATGTGACCCAAGCTTGCATTTGGAGGCCCAAATAAGTGCTGTGGCTAAGGAGCACTCCTATAAAAAGCTTTTTCTACTGTCATTGGTCTCAGGATTCCATTCTTTGTTTCGTCAGTTCTCATCTCTGTCCACAAACCTGTTTTGAGTTTGATGGGCCATCAACTAACATACGCATCTGTGCTCCCATCATGTCACAGAGACTGCAGAGGACACTGTGGATTTGCTAAGAGGTTCCTTTAGGGACTTTTGTGGGCTCAACATGATTTGAATATGTGCTCTCAGGCTGCTGCCACAGTGGCAGTTCTAACTGGCTGAGGATGAGTCTTTAAATGTCACAGAAAGACTTATCTCTCAACACAGATTCTCTCTCAACTAAATTTGCAATAGGCCATGGGATAATGGGTTGTTTGGATAACAGTGCTCAATCTCAGTGGCTTTTGTTTTCGAATGAACTTGGTTGGCTTCTTGAAGCAAAAGGGTGCCATCACTGGCTTAGAGACCATTGGCAATGAATGGAAGAAACAGGCTTTGTTTACTAAGGATTGGCTATTTCTGTTTCTGGGAGTGCCATCACTATCCCTGTGGGACTCATCAGACAGGTGGGTAAAGAAACCTGCTTTGAAACTTAGGGCTTGTGAAGAAATATGGGATTTGACATTTTGAACCTATTATATCAGCAGCAAGAATTAATTTCAGAGAACATATTTCATGAAAAGCAGATTCCTCCACCATCTTTTAGTTTCCCAGGAAAATTTATTTTATTGATTTAAAAGTGCCACCAACTCTAAGGTGTTTGTTTATTTAATAACAGCTTTTTAGCATTGGTAGAAGTAGGAAGATGGGTACCATGTGACATGCAAATACAGATTATAAGGTAAATTTCTAATTTGTAAATATCAATCTATGAAAACATATTTGGTAAAACTGAAGCAAACAGTATTTATGGTGGCCCAACAGCAAAATTTCCACACATTTTTGTCTAAAATCTTCTTCCAATGGGACTCCCAGCTTTGTATTGCATTTCCTAAGGACTTTATCTTTTTATTTATTGTTTTATCTATATAGATAACTAAGTAAAAAGAGAATTTCTGATGATCTCAGGTTCAGACAAAGCCCCTAGCATCTCCAAAGAGCTCTGGATTTCCGAGCTATTATTAGCCAGGAGAAAATAGATAATTGCAATCTACATAGAAATCTAAAAATAAAATGTTTATTCATTATCTCTAAAGATTTTTTTTAGCATATAGCCTTTTTCCAGAAAGGATTATAAGTGCTTAGATTAAAGGGCGACTCTTTCTATTCTCTTCCCTCCTCCTTGAAGAAAATATGAAACAACCAAAAGACAGAAATCGGAAGAGAAAAAAAGTTCAGCAAAGGTCTTATTAACCTGAGAATGTTTGAGAATTGGGTGAAAATTTAATTCTTCATATACAATAAACTTTATCTTGCTCACATTTACCTGGACTAAGGTAAATATTGATAATAATGGTTTATAATCAATGGCATGCTTTTATCATTTTTTTTAATGACACACATAATAGTATTGATTATACATTTTATGCTAATAGCTGCAGTAATCCAACTTAATGACTACGTATTGTTAAAACAGTTGTCCTACGTCTGTAACCTATTTTTAGCAACAGTCCAGCTTGCTTAAATATTTCTTTATTTCATCTATACCTTTTACTTGATTCTTATAAAAGAAGAGTGAACAAATAATACATATTTTAGGCCTTATGGGCCATACTCTCTCTGCTGCAACTACTCAACTTTGCCACTGAAGCAAGAAGCAGCCATAGATAATATGCACTCAAACAGGCATGGGTGTGTTCCAATAAAACTTAATTTGCTGAATGGGTGGGTGGGGTTTGAATCACAGGTTGCATTTCCAACCCCCTATTGTAGTCTGAAAAAGAAACCCTAATCACCACCATGATTTGCTGAGGGCCAACTATGTGGAAGGCATGGTTCAACTCCATGGTGGCAAACTGGTCAGCTGTCCTAAGCTTCAGGAGTAATGGTCTTGTGAAGAGTAGGGAAACAAAAGAAGCTAAAAGTAAGTAAGTTAAAATAATTTCAGTTGACAATACGCTCTATGGGGAAAAAAGTTGATTTGAGAAAGAATAACTTAGACTTGGGGAAAACATAATTTGTAATTAGGAATTGCAGAGTTCTGAATATGAAACCACTTTCTTGAGACCCATATGAATGTTTTCTAAGGAATCTTGCATTATCTCCCTCAGCCTCAGTTTTCTCATTTATAAATTAACAACAATACCTATCTCAGAGGGTTACATTGAAGACTAAATAATGTAGAATTTGTTAAGGGTCCTTTGTGAACCCGTAAAGCCATTCATTATATATGCATTCCATCTTTTTATCAATATTGTTTTTGGTATTGTTTTTATTATCTATGTCTGTATTTTCTTTCACATGTGCTAAGAAGTTTGTTCTAAAACATAACAGAGATTCTTTAAAGAAACTAGTTGGACTGCAGTTCTTTGCCTTTCATTTTCACTTAAGAGAAAATTTCTCTTAGTCATTGGCAAGCCAAAGCTGCTATCTTCATATTCAGATGACATGAGAAACCAGTGTTTAATATTCACACTTCACCCCTACTAGAATATCTGTCTTTGTCAGCAGCTGGTCCTATGGACTTGTTGGTGATACATGAAAAACTGGGTGAGCTGATCTAGACACCCAAAATAACAGTGTTGTAATAACTTAGAGATTGTTCTTGGTTATCAGAAGCTTTATAAACATTTATTGATAAAGGTGATGAGTGGAAAAACTTGGATAATTAAACTTTATCATGTTCGGTCTTCTCCGATTGAAAATGACCATCTGAAATGTGTATTTTTTCTACATATTGGAGGAAGATTTTAATAAAATTCAGAGTTCTTATAAAATTAACACCTACAAAATGGAAACAGCAGAAAGAAATCACAATGGCAGCTAACTTGCTGAGCCCTTATAAGCCAAAAATTTGTGCCAGGTACGTTGGTTTCCTAAACCTCACAATAAACTACCACAGCCTTCAAAGGTAGCAAAGTTCTCATGATACAGAAGAAGAAATAGAGACTCAGGTATTCTAAATATCTTCCTTAAGGTCATTTCTCTGGTAAGCAGAAGAGCAGAATTAAGCACAGTTCTGCCTGACCCAAAGCCAACAAGCCAATGCCCTGTTTACCAAACCGTGGTCTCTAAATTTTTCTATTGTTTATATCTACCAATAGAAAACAAACCACATAAAGTAAAACAAATAACTATAAAAAAGTATCATTTACAATATATGTATGGGTGTAGTGTATATATATATTACATATATGTTTGCTTATCATCTATAATATATGTATATTTATTAACAAGTTCAGTTTCTGTACCACTATACTAATATATGCTGAGAAAATTTTCATACATTAAAAGGAAAAATAATATAAAAATAATGGCTTGAAGAAATAAACATGAATGGAAGAACTCGTATTTTCTTCCTCCATGTGCAGGAATAACCATCTGCTTCGAATGGTGCGTATACTTTGCAAACCACTGCAATGGACCACACTGGGAGGCCAAACAGACACATCAGGTCTAACAATACTGCATCTCCCTGGTAAAGCTATCTTAATCTCTGCATGTAGCCCTACCTACATGGGTTTTGTCTCCCAAGAATTCTAAATGAGGGCTGCATGGCCGGTTGAGGTTGGCACAATCTAAGGGAGCTGGTGCGTGGCCTTAACCCAAAAGGAAACCAACGGCATTTGGGTTGGATGTTACCAAGAACAGAGCTTAGCTTCCCTCTATGTTGCTCTGGCTGCTGCTGCAAGGAGTTTACCACCTGGGTAGCTGGGTGAGTGCTGCTGGACAACCCAAGTAGTAAGCTCTGGACATTTCAAAAATAAACTGCTTCTTCCAGTACACAGATATCTCGCTAATTAGCAATTAGTTGTCAAAGGAGAAGAAACAGAGGAGAACTGAGGATCTGAAATAGTTTTTTAAGAGACATGGGGAAAAAAGTAGCACTTAAAAATAGCCAAATAGAAATGGGGAGCTGCCTCACTTGGGCAAAATGTCTTGAGTTATTTTTCTAAATGTTTTAGATTCAGCGAAGGGCCCCAATGCATTGTGCCGAGTGCTTCTTTTAATTTTTAAATGCATTCAGGTTTCAAGGGGAATTTAATCCGTATGTTTCTGGTTCTTTTACACTTAACTCATCAAAATGTTGTTCTTTAAGAGCTGTTTGATCTGTAAGGCTTATGGCCTTAGTTATAAGCCTTTTTCAAAACCTCTTTACCCCTTTTGAATCAGCAAATGGAATTTTGCCATATTTGAATAGGATTTGAATAAAAAGAAGTCCAACTTTAGTATTATATATAGAACCTCAAGGGTATCTGATCTGACTTTGCAGAGATACACACTTGACCCTTGTATAGTAGTAGGATCAATGGCATCATGGGCACACACACAGCACAGGGAGAGATGCTCAGAGAGAGCCCAAAGCAGAGGTAGTGTACCTCAGATGGCATGTACTTCTGCAAGAGAATCAGGAAATCTCAAAATTAGGCCTTAGAAGCCCTCTAACCCATCCTCCCACTCAATTACACCTTTGACATGTAACAATGAAAATAATGATATCAATAATAGATAATATTCCAGAGCATCCTTACATTACTAGTTGCTTTTGTAATGTTTTATATGCATCATCTCCCTTAATCTTCATCATAGCTCTACAACGGTAGCATGGAATTAGTAAAATTTAGTGGGTATGAGTTTAGGATTTAGAATCAGCTGACCCAGCTTTGGATTCATAGATCAACATTCATAAACTCTAGTGTATTAGGAACGTTCTTTAATAATCCCAAAATTGTGCTTCCACTTGATCTTGTTCTTGTTGTTGATGATGGCACCATCATAGCTCCACTATGATGGGGTGGCCATTTCTGTCATTAGCTACTATTGATAGTTATCCCTTCTTATTCTTTTCTTTTTTCCCTGCTTTCTGTTTCTGTTTCAAAATTTTCTGTTACAAATCACACTCATTAGTTCTAAAATAAAGTTAGGCCAACTCCTCTGTTACATGTCATGTCTTCATACACTTTAAGACAATTATGATATGCCTCAAAGTTCTCTTTCCCAGAGTTAATAACCCATATTTGATTCATAGTTTCTGGTAGGGACTTGTGTTCTGACCAATATCTTCCCTCAGTTGCATTGTCCTGACACGCTAGAATGAGCACAGTTCCTTAGATAAGGTCTGACCAGCATGAAGCACAATGGAAACCTGCTCACTTCTGTTTTGCATTTTATACTCTGATTAATATGGTCTTATCATAATTTACCTTGGAAAGTCATATTGTTCATCTAATGTCAATAATGTAAAACTTTTTTTTTTTTACATGAAATGTTTTTGAGGCAGTGCTCTATCTCCTGTACTTCTGCAGTTTTCTTTTTCTTTCAAAACAGGGTACTTTCTTATAAACCCTGTTGAATTAGTAAAAGCAAATAGAGATTTAATGGGAAAATGCATATTTTATTTGGATGTAAGTGGGCATGTGATGGAACAGGAAGAATTTCATGAATTCTTGTTCATATAATAAGTAACTAAATTCACAGCCCTAGATCATAAGCCTTGAAAGCCTTATTCTGAAGAAACATTTTGAAGTTCAGGCAAGTTTTATTATGGAAGAATGCTGAAAACACCAATGGCCCTTGACCCTCCAATTGGCTAAGCAACTGAGAGCTTACAGCCAATGTAAGACGTCTTTTAATTTGATAAGTGACTAAATGCGCAGTCACTGCAGCAGGTGTCCACCAGCTATGCCCACTTGGCCCACTCAGCTGAACTGCTTTTCAAAGGACAGTGCTTTTCTACCTTCTTGGTATTGAAAATCTCATGTCAAAGAGATCATCATTGCATTTGAACATTTGTAGTTAAGGGTAGACAGCTTTGCTTGACAAAGGCAGCTCTCTTCCTCTAGGCCAATGGGTAACTTATACACAGCGCTTCACCTAACGCTAAAATTGTGCCTACTGTGCTAAAATTGCTAGGCATAGGGGCTTACCATTGGTCCTGCTGGTGACTCTAGCCATCTGTCCACTTTCCTTTTACCTGCATTTTATCTCTGTATTTTCATGGGCTCTGGCAAATCCTTTAAGCATCACCGACCTATTTTGCCTGTGACCTGGGCAGTCTCTGAAGATCCTGAGTATGTTTCAGATACAACTCCATGGAAATTTCTTTTCCTTGGTTTGGATTTTAATTTAATAAAACTGTTAAATGTATTGGTTTTATATGATGTTTTTTCTTAAAGACTGTATAGAGACCTGATACTTGGGTAGCTTATGACAAGTAGGAATAAAGAGAATTGATTAAGCAACAAAACCTGCATTCCTAATGTGTACCTAGCCCAGTGCTAAATGTAGAAAAAAGTGTAAGGTACCGTGTCCTCTAATTCGTCTTGACAACTATTTAATGTGGTGGAGGAATCCAATTCATGTATAGGAAATAATATAACCATATAAGATAATAAGCAAGTGATTAAGAATTTGGTACAGGCTGCAAATTCTGTGCTCACTTAAAGGAGGAATAGCTCACTGTAGGCCAGAATAATCCAGAAGGCAGGATAGGCTCCTTTTTTTTTTTTTTTTTTTTTTTTTCTGTATAGGATTTAGAATAGTATGGGAAATGGTAAAATTTGAGAATGAGGATGGATCATTGGGAAATCACCTCCTACATGGAAACCAAACACCCACATACACACATAACACACATGCAAACACAATATATACCACAGAAACTATAAGCCAATAATATTTTTTTCTTATTTAATTTTCTTATAACTAAAAGCTATATATTTGTTGTTGCCAATAGGGATGTACATTGGCATCTTTCTAGTAAGACCTTTTTTCCCTTCCTAAGAGGATGGACACTATCCCCTTTTGAAAGGCAGAGTAGCTTTTTAAATCTATTAACACTTGTCTGAAATAAGGTCCAAAGTAACCATCAAAATGTATATGAAATAGCCCAATGAGGGGCACACAAAAGGGGAAAAGCATCTATATTTGTACTTTCTAGAACACTAAGTACTTTCCCAAGTGTTCTCTGTCTCAGTTTCTCTCTGTGCACACACACACACACACACACACACACACAAACGTATATGTTTATGTATCTATATCTTGAGTCCTGATAATAACTGCTGAGGGTAGGTGATATTACCTCATTCACAGACAAAGAAAACCATGTACTGAGAAATTATAAATGATGAAGTGAGCCTATGAACCAAGCATTCTGACTCCAGAATAGGGTGAGCATTTAAACAATGAGCTGTTTGTAATAAAATCATCTGAATCTGCATAACAGTCAACCATTTGAAAATAACCTTCTGATGCTCATCCTTTGTCTCCTTAGTGCTTCACAGCTTTCCTGTGACAAAAGAATATTGCATTCACAAGAAACCTGAGGCTCAGAGACACTTCTTTTGGGGTCATAGTTGTCCCTCTGCTCAGACAGTCACCATGCTGTGTCTGATGATGACTCATCAAACATCTGCCCTTTCAGTATTTTTCCCTTCCCATCTCTAGTGAACTTCATGTCCTTTCCATTTTAGCTTTTCATCCCATGCTTGTTCTCTGAACTCTGATCATACCAAGCTTCTCCAAGTCCATAATCTCTGGATCAGATATTCTATGCTTTGACCACAACTTGCTGTGTCCTTTTCTAGCTTGTTCATTTAGCTATTTCCCTTTGGTCTCATCGAAACCTAAGACTTTTTGAACATTGTACTTTTTCTCAGTCTCTCAGCTTCATCTTTCCTTTACTTCCTCATCCAGCCTAGATGCAGCGACCCATGGCTTCATCTACTGTTGTCAACATTCCCCACATCCATATTCCTCTGTCCTTATACACATTCTCCTAACCAAACTCAATTCCAGAGAAAATTCCGTCATAATAGGTTACCTTGGGTGCTGCTGGAGAAAATCATTAAGTTATTTATAGTGATGCCTCCATAAATTCATAATTTAACCTCACCTAGACCCACCAAAAAAAAGAAACTGGCAATTTTGCATTTTTCCGTTTCCACATTTCTCCCATCCTACATGATGGCTGTTTCCATTCTTCTTAACATTAAGCCTTTCTAATGCGACTTTTATCTTTTATTCCAGAAGATTACTTTGACTCTAACTTTACCTTTATTCCTTGGCCTATTTCTTTTAAGACAGTTTAAACATACTTTTTCTCAGGGAGGTCCTTCCTGATACATTTATCTTTCTGAAATATCCTATATTACCCAATTATATAACACATACCACATGGAATTATTACTCGTTTAGCTTTACCTTTATCTATAAGTTTCAAGAAGTCAAACAACATGTATTGTATCCCCAGCAAGTACATATTTTAGTAAAGGCCCAATAAATATTTGTTGAATAAATGGATGAATGAGTAAATTAATGAATAAATAAAAAGTATACATAGGGCCTCTCATACAAACTTTCATAACCTCCTGCCACTGAAGCTATGAGTCCCCCTTTCCCTTTCATCTTCTGTCCTCTTACAAAGGAAAAGTCATTCATCTCCTGCCCAAAGTTAAATCTTCCACTGAGGCAAGGGACCTTATTTACTCCCATTTTCTTGGCTAGTTTGTTTTATAACTTTCCTTCTCTTCCCCATGCCTTTAATCTCTAACAGTCTCTTATCTCTCTTCAACAATTAAACATGATAAAACCTATTCCATATTTAAAATAAAACCCTTTTTTTCATTTCATGTCCACTTCTGTTCTGTCTCATCTATGACTCCACTGAAACTACTCTCATTGAGATGATCATCAACTCCATTGTTTTTCTCTCTGAAGAGAGTTGTATGGATAACTTGCCTTTTTCAGGCCACTTGGCATCTTTTCCCTTGCTTCTGGAAACTACAGTTCCTTGACTCTCCAGGCCTAGCTGAATGCCCTTTATAAGTGTTCTTTGTGATTCTACTTCCTGTGACAATCACAGAAATTTTAGTGGCCCTTTGGGGTTCCTTGGTGAGTCCATTGCTTCCAGTGCAATCTATATGCTGATAACTCATTAATCCACATCTTCAGCCTGGTATTTACTCTGACTCTCAATCATTGTCCTCTGAACATCTTTATGTAGAAACCCACAGGCATCTCAAACTCAGCAGGTCTAAACAGAATTATCTTTAACCCAAACTCGTTTATACAGTGATCCCTCACCTAGGGGATGAAGCCAGAAACCTTGGTATCACCCAACTCATCTGTCTCTGTTTCCCAAATTTCCCTCAAAGTTAACCACTTCTCTTAATTCCCACCACCGCTTGGCTAATTCAAAGTGCCTCGATCTCATTGGAATTACTCTAGTAATTGGCTTTCCCACCTCAGGCTGTCCCTGATCCAGTTCATTCTCCATGTTACAGAATGAAAATAATTTTATCCTTTCACTGATTAGAACTTTTCATTGGTTCTTTTTTTATGTTCAAGGTCAAGTGCCATCTCCTTAAGTAGGCTTAGGATGTCCCAATTTTTCACCACATGATGTATTCATGTCTTTCATTTAAATCTGTACTCACCCTATTCCTTCCAACGTATTCCCCACAGTCCACATTCTATTCTCTGTCAACGCTGAACTGATTCCAGCTTCCTGCCATGTTCTCTTCTGCCTGTAGACCTTTATCTTTGCTGTTTCTTCTGCCTGACATACTGATCAGAAGGTCTGTCACAGTAGCATATGCTCACTGAGCCAACAGAGAACATGGTGCACTAGAAAGAATACAAGTTTTGGAAACAGACACCTGGCTTACCTATTTATTCTTCCATCTTTTTATCCACCATCCAAAATATATTAAATCAAGCATTTTTCTCTTTCCTTCTTTCAAAACACACTTCACCTGGCTATCTCTCACTAGTCTTCATGCTGCCTCTTAGGCATCAACTACTCTCCAGAGAATGGTTCTTCTCCACCCTCACACACACATTCAAACACATACATCTCTCTTTTCAGATGTTGCATTGTACCCTGAACTTCCCCATTATAGTAACTTCTGTGTTGTCTCTGTGTGCAACACATTGTGCTAGGCACTAGCTGCACTATATATGGCTTGTTTACTTGTTTATATTCCTAGTAGGATGATATGCTCCATGAGGGCTATGAGAGCATTTCACAATTGTGTTGTGCCAGTAACTAGCACTACTTATGAATTTTGGTATACTATCAATAAAGCATGTTGCCTGGCTGGCTGGGTAGGAAAATGGAAGAATAAGTTGGCCTGCTTGGTCTCTGGTTCCATATCTTGAGTTCTTCATAGTGTATCATGCTCTCTGTGGGCTGGGCACATTCATTACTATGATAGACCTTCTGATATTCCACAGGGGTGCTAGTTATTCTCAGTGGGGGCAAGGCTTCCTATCCCTGGCTACTCTAGTATCCCTACACTTCATTTCTCTCTGTCAGAGTCTCAACCCAAAATGATCTTGGTTCTTCTTTTTAGGAAGGCCTGAAAAGTTACTTAGAGTTCCATGTATCTGAGGGATGAGGCTGGGTTAGGAAAGGCTGAAATATTTGGTTAGAATTTAGAAGTCTATTGACGACACTGAACTTTAAGTGTTGATATATAGAGGTTCCTTTCAGCAGAAGAGAAGCAGGCTTTTCCTCCTTTTTTATTATGATGATGATTATTATTTTTGTGGTCCCCATTGAAACAATCAGTGAGAGAACAAAAAAGTCAGGAAGGTTAGAGTGATGAGACAGCCTCTATATGCTTAAGAAGACTGCATGTGTTTGCACACGTGCACACACAATGAACTCAATTTTTTCTCTATCACACTGTTGGGTCAGGAGAAATTGTGATGTTTATTCACAGCGTTTGTTACAACTGGGCTCAACAAGGAGACAACTATCAGCTTTAAGCAATTAGGGAGCATTTTAATGACAGCTCCATCAGATTAATAGCTGGGGAAGGAAGGCAGAGATGGAAACATTCAGAACGTGAGCCAGAGAAGTGTCAGAGAAGAAGATATAATTTTATAAATGGAAATCACCAGCTCAATGGCATTTCTCTCTGGTTTTCATCAGACCAGGATCACTTTACCTCCTATTTGGTTTTAATGGGGCATAGTAAAGGCATGGCTGAGAGTCCCTGATCTCTTCATCTGCTGCTCTTACTTTTGCTCCTCCCTGACTTTCTGATTCTTTACCCAATTTGGGGATTGGAAGAGAAGCCAGCCCATGGTACCTTCTCAGAACTGCTAAGCAGAACGTTGACATCTTGAGCCACCAAGAAGAGCTCACAAAAGCCTTCCCAAGGGAGCTCCCACATGCACTGACTCCTCTACTCTGAAGGGACTGGTCAGGATTCCTCTTCAGTATCATTTGTGGTCACAAGGATCAGGAGGCACCAGCATCTAAATGATAGCTCAACCATGAAAGGCATTGAAAAAAAGAGACTTGAAATCCCTAAACTGGGAATGATTCATCTGATTTGCATCTTTATAAAGAACCTTAAAGACAAGAACCAAAGAGGGCACTTACATCCTGTGCTCTTTAATTGGTGTTCCATCTTCAGTTGTGTGCACTTGTGTTGAAAAAGCTAAGGACTTCTTTCCCAGCCAGCCTCGTATCTGGGTGAGGCCAAGTGTCTATTCCTCACTCATGTGGTTACTTGTGCCAATTCCAGACTTTGTATCAGCTTTTATCAAACAGGCAGGGCAATCTTAGAATTCTGACACATGTTAAAAAAAAAAGGAAAACCTAGGCCACTTAAAAACTGGTTAGAGCAGAGCCCACACCAATCTTAGCCCTAATGACCAGGGACAGCACACTATATGTGATCCAAAAAAGACTTTTCTTTTGTGCTAGCCACTGAAATATTTGAGTTTATTGGTAACAGCATTTACTACTACCCTAACTAGTACAGCACCTCACTGTACAATAGAAGTGAAATGCCATTTCTTAGCACACACATATTGCCTTATCAGTCCCCTTACTTCGCCACAGCTCCCCTCTAGGTGCAGTCAAGCCTGAGTGACAGATTCCATCTCACAGCCCACTCCTTCTCCTTTAATACCACTGCCAGCTACTTGTCCCCCATATCTTTTAGACTATATCTTTTTCTATAAATTATTATTTTTTTCTTTCTGACCAGTATCCTTTGATTGCAAGGAGCAACTCAGTCACACATTACCAGAGTAACAGAGTGTGTTGTAATTGGCTGGGAATTGGTCTTGAAATGTCAAGGAAAGATTTATTTCCTCATGCAACCTCTCTAGGTGCTAATTTTGCTATAGGCCGCTGGATAATGGTTCCCGCTCACAATGGGCGAGAGTTCCTAATCAGAATACAGGACTGTAATTGGGTTGAAGGGATTTTAAATCATTAAAGTTGCATTTAGAAAGGGGAATAGAAATAGAACCCCAAGATGGAATGACTCACTTAGTATTTAATGAGGGAGTCATGGAGTATTACTTATAATATTCTCTTAATGACCTTACAAGCAATGTAACTCCCCCACCCTCCAGGGTCTATTCACAAGGCACAATTCTGCAGTTTCAGATTCAACACTCTGGAGCAATTAATTACTGACCCATCAAGTAGTAATCAGGCTCTTCTCAACCAGCAAAAGCACTATTTATTTCCCCACTGTCTCCTCACTCTTCCTCTCCCTGTCTGCCATGTTCTAGGGCTGCTAGGAGGAGAGTTGACATTTCCTAAGCCATAAATCATAATGTACTTGTTGCAAAGCCCAGCTTATTGTGGGGGCAAGAGGATGTCAGAGGCCACCACATGAAGGGTCTGAGAGCATGGGTTGTCAGAGGACCAAAGGCTCTGGGGAGTGGATGATCTATAGGTTTCAGAGGATATTCTCTGGTGCATCCATCCTGGTTGGAATGCACCAGTTTATCCAATCTCAGTCACTAGACTGGTTCTTTAATAACTGGGTTTCCACATTACTAGGAAACATACTACTAACTACCAGAATCAGAGAAGCAAATAGTGTAATGGAAAGAGAATAGACTTTTAAGTCCTACAGATCAGGTTCTGCCTTTTTGAGTCATGTGACCTTGGGCATGTTACTAAGTATCTAGTACATAGTAAGTGCTAAACGAATGGTACCTTCCCTTAATATGATTGTGATCAAGATTCACCAACCCACCCCTCCACTCTGTAAAGTTTTTCAGGTGTAGTGAAGCTCTAGTATTTATTTTGGATTTTATATTAAGGTAAACTGACAAAATCCCCACGTACATAAATGAAATTTCTGAGAACTTAGGGGTAGAAGGGATACTTAGGACATACGCATCTGTTCCTTCTGTAGATTCAGAAAAGGCCCAATTCTTTGGAGAAAACATGTGCGTATGGTAAGTATGCTGGTCATTGCTAGCGATCCCCTCCTACTAGGGACATACAGTTTAGAAATGTGATCTCTTCTAGAGTACCCTGTCTGAGTGGCCCAGCGGTCAGAAGATCCTTAGTCAGCCTTCCTTGGCCACTGGCCCTATGTCAGCTAGGCTGTTTCGAAAATGCTTGTTATGTACGTAAAAATGACTACCACGTTCCTTGGCAATAACAGCCTGGGATTCTAAATTGTCAGTAATGCCACTTGTTCCATCCAAAGTTAGGCCCTAGGAAGTGACTTTATCTCTTCTAGTATTTAAAAATAACTTCCTTTTATTCTTCAGTTGTAATTCTTATTACCTTTATATTTGAAGTGTTGTGACAAGTCACACTTATGTGGTCTCTGAGATGAGGCCAGTCTGGAAAGATTTTCTGTCTGAGAATGCCTATAACCATTGCCTTGGAAGGGAGTAAGGGCTTCATAAGCACCCATGAGAATGAATTCATAGTAGCACAGGTATTTCTCTTTAAAATTATAGTGCTATGTTTCACTTGGATGATTGTTAACAGGACCATCCCTCATGAAAGGGCAAGAGGGAAGGGGAACTTCCTTCTACTGGGCAAATAGTAGACTGGCCACTCTACAGAAATGAGCTTGTTTGTTATGCCCATTGTGAGTTGAGTCAAATCTTACTCAGCCGCATAGGTTTAGTGATAGGCTAAAATTTTCCTTCTTCCAGTTTTGCCTTTGTCCAACTAATGCAAATATCAATCTGCAACAAATATTTTGATCTTTTCTTTTTTAATCTAAATATCCACTGAGTCTACTAGAAAAAAAATGTGTCATGATTTGGAAAGTTAAGACAGCTAAGATATTTTTAAATTATGAGGTATTGGCTGATTCAAGTTTAGTAACTGAAAATATCAGTAGTTATATTGGTTGTTTACCAAAAATGAAAGATGATAATGTGGGCTTCATACAAATCAAGACCAAAACAATGTAACATTGTATGTGAAAGAACATGCTGTATTTTATATAATTAGTCTCCACCCCTCAACTTGTGACTCATTTATAATAATTCTAATAATGTCTTAAATGCAAAAAAGGTTGTCCATTATTTTAAAGTCTCCAACAGAGACTCTTTTGTGTGAAGGCTTTTTTGGCATTGTAGCCATCTCCATTTAGTCATCCATTTGAAACTTCCAGTGTCTATACTTTTCTTTTTAAAAGGGCCATCTCTGTTCATTGTGGACTGGACTATTTGAAAATCACTTTGTGGGATGCAGTTACTTATCTAGACTCTAGAATTACTGAGACTTACACTCTAGCTCCCTGGCTCTAATGCTATTGCTTTGGCTTTTTAATCTTCAATTTCAATTCCAGCCAGAGCTGTCTGCTTGCCCAAAGGGCATCTTTTAAAAAGTAGAAAATGTGGTCTTGTGGGAAAACATAACTCTACACGAGCAAGGTTTGATAAACCTACAGTGTCTTTGTGCAATTTAGATCAGAGGATGCAACCCCAACCTGGAGCTTATACCTGGACTTGCCAGCCCACTCCCGCCTGCCACGTGCCCTTGGCCAGGCTCCTTCGTGTTTGAACAACAACCTGTGCAACACACATATAGCAGCCTTGCTCTCCTACAACTGGGACTGTTTTGATCACAGAGAGAACAATCACCAAAGGATCTGCTAAATATTCACATGAATATGTTTATATTTAATAGGTAAAAATATTTTTGTCTTTTTTGAAAAAGCAGCAAATTCCCAGAAGCTGGTCAGGAGCACCAGCTGTTTACTGCCTGCAGAAGTTACTGCTTATCTCCTTGTAACAACCTGCCTTTTAGAGATCATGTCTTAATTAACTCAGCATTATCAAAACTAAAATTGCAGCAATGTTGTAAAATCAAATTGTAAACGAAAGATAAAGGGGAAGAGCTCTGCTGACCAGGGAACCAAGTGCAGCAACTCTCTACTGAGCTGGTTGTTGGCGACCTGCTGAAATTCCAAATACTCAAATCACATTTTGTTCCATTTGGAAGAGCTTTTCTAATCCAGCTAGTTTCATATATATATTTCATGACATAGAACTTATTCTCACAATGTTGAATATATTCTGATATTTTCTATTTTTCCTGTTTATTTCAATTTAAAAATGCTGGTTAAAAATCATCCAATTGATTACATGACACACTACAGATTCACAGCATGAAGACTGAAAAACTATGACTTACTCCTATTTCTAACTTTTTAAAGTTAAGGATGGAGGGCTAGAGAGGTGAATTGACTTGTCCTGGGTAGATTATTGATGGCAGAACTTGTCCTGAAATCCAGGACTATGACTTATTCCCAGTCACAGTATGCCTGCCATCTACCAAACAGGACCTTGCTCTTTTTAGTGTGACTGTGGGCTAAGCATATCCATGATGCACCCTTTGGGGAGATAGGTGCTTTCTCGTGTATGAAGTGTTTGTAACAATTATTGGTACTTGATATACACCTGAAACAGTGGGAGGCACATGATTCTAACCACATGGTCTTGCCCTGCTGCTTTAAAAATCTTGTGTCCCATCGCTACCCTTCACTCTCTCTCTCATTCCCTTCACCAACATTGTACCAACTACTTCAGTCTGTGCTCACCTCCACTTGCGCCACTCTTTCTGAGCTACTGGACTGACATGGTAAATAAAATAGGCAGTCTCATAGGGACCATAATTCCAAATTTTAAAAGAAAATATTTGGGACACCATGACAGACTTTTCTTACTTTATTAACCTGTATTTGCATATTTTCAATGTATTGAAAGCAATTTTCCAAATGAAAGCTTCCAGATTGATAACCACACCCATTTGCCTCATTTCTATTGCCTCTTCAAAGCAGTGTTTAGACCTAAACAGGTTTGTTTACTACTTTCCTACAATACTGAATGACATAATTGATAAAATCTGCACTTAGTTTTCTTTTACCGGAGTAGGGATTGATTAAGAAGTTGGTTAGCCAGCACTCATGATGATACAACTATGGCCAGGCAAGTGATCAAACCAGGGGGAATGAGTTGGCCCTTATAATATAGCATATTTAGCTTGTATTATGCAGGTCCCCTTTGAGTTTCACTCACTAGGGCATGCTTATGTGACAATTTAACTGTGGTAGATAGAATTGGGGCATGTGGGGCAAGTGGTCTCTATTTAAACTTCTTATCATCATTGCCTCATTTCCTTTTGCCTTTGGCCATATGTGCACTAATGATCTTGAATGGCTGCATTCACAGTAACCCGACTTTCTAGAGCAAACTGTTACAGACTCCTGCTGCCTTGGAATAGCTTTGTTCACTTCTTGCTGAGGGAATCCCCCTTTTCTTTTCTCTGAATATTCTCTACCAACCCTCCACCCCCTCATTCACATATATAGACACTGAGCTTTGTTTAGATATGTGAGGTGGGCTATCAGCTGTGATTTAATGAAGAGTATCACTGTCAGATTTCACAAAATGAAATTTCATCAGATGGTAAAGGAAGACTTCTGCATAGAAACTACAGAAAGAAATTTGACAGCTTTTTCAATCCAGTTATCAAAGCATTTGCAGTTCAAAGCAGGTGAAACAATAATGTAATCTTAGCACTGAATGCTCATTTGTATCTGAGTGTTGCAGTAAATAAAATAGTGGGGGGAAATGAAAGCAGATCTGTTGTCTCCAATCCACTAAATTTAATATCCAGAGTATTGACCGACAGCTTTTTATCACCATAATTAGTATGGATTGTTCCTGAGGCCATTGATCAATCTTTCCTACCTCTGTGGACTTGAGTTGCTGTTTTCTTCTTCTATTGTTCTCCCCACCTTTTCTTTTAATATTGACCTTGTAAGTTGCCTTCCACCATAGGGAGGCTGCTCACTTAGACAAAGGAAACCTCAGAGTGAGGAGAGAAGGCTGAGCAGCAATCATTCCTACCTGTCGTTCCACCTTTGGCATCACTAGGCCTCATCAGCCATGATCTTGTGGTCTGATTCCTGAGTCCCAGTGACTTTAGGTTTCTCTGATGTTACCAGGCATAGCGTCTCTCCCACCAGGTGGGAGGCTATATGAAGACAAGCCACAAAGTAGGTACTTGTTGGATGAATATCCCATCTTTCATGTCATCAAGGTAAATGAAGAATCTTGGATAGACTGATGAACTCACCTGTGTGTATGTGTGTGCATGCATGTCAATGCACACATCTGTCACATATAACCCAGGCCAGAGACCCAAGATCTCATTTCTCACCAAGTTTTCCAATTTCACATCCTGATTTCTTTATTCCATTCTAAGGATTACCTATATAATTTCTCTTGCTCACCACTTGTCTCACACTTTTGAGTCTTTGCTCAACATAGTTAATTTTCCCTGAAACGGCCTTTCTATCCTTTTCTCCTGTACTATTCTCTCTCTTCCCTCAGGGTTTAGCTCAGATGGCATCTCTTTCAGGAAGCATTCCTTTAGCCTTCAGTATACCCTAAGTATGTCTTTCTTCTGTCTTCTGAGATTTTTTTTTGTGCGTGAAATATGCATTCATTTTATTTTTATGTATCTCTGTGTCATAGTAGAAGACAAATCCCTTGAGGAAAGGAGCTGTGTGTTTTTCTTCATTCTGTCTCCAGTGTGAGGAACAGCACTTAGCATATAGATGTGTTTTTATACATGAAATAAGTATCCTTAAGGAGAGAATCAGTGAACCCCAAGAGTGGGGCATCATTTGCATAGAATAGGATATGTTCATAGTACCTGTAACATGCTGTGCGCTAGAGCTGTATCATCAGCTCTAGGCAGAGTCACTTATTCTCAAGGTAGGGAGAAAACATGGGAAAATTATACTTCTGTCAGTAAAGAGGTAGTACGATATCTTTCCCTGACCATAATGGATGCAGGTATTGCAGATTGGTAAGGTTGTATAGTATGAAAAGCTTAGCAACCTACACGTTAAAGTAATATTTTCTCATTGGTTTTCCTAATGGAATTTCTCTCTGCCCCTCTTTGTTGTAAAGGTCATACCATCGACAGCACTTTTCTTAAGGACATCTCCTAGGGGGAACAAATGTTATGCATTTCTACAGGTGCGCTTGTGGGCTGATATGGCTTCCATACTATCTGGGAGACAGCACCTCCACCTTTAGTCTGTTTCCCCTGCATCGCTGGCAGAGCAGCCCACCTCCACAATTACGAGTGCTTGCACACATCACATGTCTCATATTGAGAGGCATTAAACTAATACAACTCTTCTTTCTAAGTGAGCCAGCTGAGCTAAAGTGGACTGTAAGACCACACATTTCTGATGGCTCCAGGGAGATTGTGGCATCTACAATGCAAATTGGTCCCATAGAAAAGCAAACCAGAGCCAGAGCAGGCCCTCATTTCATCCCCATCATGCCTATTGTGGAGCATCAGCTGCAGATATTTCTCGAGGTGACCCCCAGATCCACACAAGCACATGCAGCACCTCCTTCTCAGGCATCTCTATCCAGGCTTCTATAAGACAGATCTGACAGACTGATACCAATTGGCACATCTTCCTTGCCAGATTGGAAACAGGCCCTTCTAATGTCTTTGGGGTCCATCATGGTTTCAAGTAAAACGTACAGAGGAGATGTAATTCTTAGCTACACAGCCAATTTTCTCTTTCCTGGCATGCTGGCATTTCTAATCCTGGGCATTTTATTGCTGGAGAGCACTTAACTACAAATGCAATTTTCAGCTTAGGAACTTTGATATTTGCAGGCATGTGAAAATGCCTTTTCATGTTCATACAGTTGGTATGCTTAGTTTGTTTTAAAGTAAAACTATTAAATAAGCTTCAGATTATATTGTTACATTTTTCCTAATTCAGTTATATATGGCTGGGGGTGCAGGTGGCAAAACTGAATTAAGGAAGACATCTACTAATTTTCTTTCCCTGATATTTCTGTGGTGTGTGTGTGTTGTAGCCCAGAAAGAATGTCAGCACTCCCATATTCTGATTGTACCACAAACTGGCTGTGAGTTTAGGAAAGACCCCTAAATTTTCTGAGATTTTAGTTTCTGACCTCCAGAGTTTTTTCTGGATTGGCATGAGGGTTAAACAAGGTAACATGTGTGTAGCAGCTGAGCACAGATCCTGATACATATGGCAGGAGTTCAATAAATATATTTTCCTTCCTTTTCAAGCCCAGGCCGAATAGTAATCCTTCAGATGGCCTTCCCATGGGCAGATCTTTATTCCACAGTACCTTTGCACTTAAAATAGTTTATTGATAGTATGATCCCATTTTATGTTATGCATGTATTGTGCATGCACATACATAACTGTATTATGTAAGAACATGTGTGAGAATATGCACTGAAGTATTTATAGTAGACATTTCTGAGTAGCGAGATTATGGACTAATCTTCCTTCATTCCTCCCTCTTTCTTCCTTCTCTTCATTTCTTCTTTCTTTTCTCTCTCTCTCTCTTTTTTCTTCCTTCCTCTGTCTCTTCATCTCTTTCTTTCTCTCTTCCTTCCTTCATCTTTTTTCCTTTTTTTCCCTGCTCCCCTCTTTCCCTTTCTCTTTCCTTCCCTATCTTCTTCCCCCCACTTCCTTCTGTTCCTTTCTTCCTTCCTATGTATTTTCCTATAATAAACATTTTATAAACTAGTAAAAGATATAAAAATATTCTAGCTCTTTAAGAACTGATTTTAGGAAAATCCCAGTGAAGTGAGCAACCTCGATGTCACAAAAAGAAGCCTGGCTATGTTCCATTTTCATTGCATTTTTCCTCTTCTAACCACGAGGAAACCCCAAATTCTGTGATGTTCATCCCACTCTCAGTCTGACCCAGATTCCTGTCACCTTCCCTCTAGCCTATGGAAGGATGTTTCCAAGGCTCTAATCGAACATAGGGAAAAGAACATGATTTGGGATCAGAGATCTGAGTGGAGTATAAAATGTAATATGAATATAAAATAATTTCTTGAAGCTGCATCCCATTTAGTGAGGATGAATGGCAACTTAAAAGATAAATTCTCAAGGGAGTGGGGTTCTGTAAGTTCAGAATGGATAAATATGCCTGCATTTAAATTTAATATATATGTTGGTCCAAGGACCCATTTGTATTAATACAGAAAAGAGAGGTATTAAAAAATCATCTCTTTGGAGTGAAACATGAGAAATTGAAAGAAAGGGAAAAGGAGTAGAATAACAATAGGGGCACATTGGAAACTGAGGAGAGAAGGAGAAGCAGTAGAAGGGATGAGATGTAGGAGTAGGGGACGAGCTTTTTAAGAAAGAACACTGGAAAGACAACAAATAAATGGAAGAGACAAAGCCGAGGGATCCAGCAGAGAAGCTTTTATCCTAAGTTTCCACTGCCAGTATAAAATTCAGGGTCCTGCAGCAGCCTGAGCACATGGCTAATTGCCTTTAATTATCATGAGTTGACTTCTCCAGAACCCTAGGCTGTGGATTTAAGGCAGTTTTCTCTAGTTTGCTGGCTGGCACTGCAGGTTTCTGTCATTGCACAGCCTTGATGGGCTAGCCACCGAGTACTGAATTGATTGCTTCATGCTGAGGAAAACTGGCTTTGGGCCCACACCCCGCTACCCATCTAAAGATTTTCTTGAGTCCTAGGTGGCACCTGTGCATACTGTGAACGAACACAGGGATAGAGTATCTTGTAACTTCCTACACCAACCTGCAAAGCCTTTGCTGTAAACCCAGCCCCTCCAGCAAGAAATCTAGAAGTTGAGTCAATTGAGGGTGGTCTGGGAGCCTGTGCTCCATGACTAACAGGGTGGTTGTTGGTCTGTAATAAGTCAGTGAAATAGCGAGTTTCAATTACTCATGTGTTCCCTGAAGCTGAAACAATTGCCATTATCCCACATAATATTGCTTGACCTACATTTTTACTTGAAAGCCTTCAGCTAATAATTAGTTTGAATGATGGGTTATAAATAAACACTTTCATATTCCAAAAGTAAAAAGGGATAGAGGGGGATCAAACCCCACATTCCTCTCTCCTCACCCTTTTTCCTTTGCCTTTTGTTTGATATTTCCATTTAGCTTTTCCAAGGTGATAGTCACTGGGGAGTTTTTCTGAAGGGGGCCTTGTTCAGAAGTAATGAGGGAACTGGGTTTTATCCAGGAAAGTGGCAGGATCGTTGGTGCCAGTGAGATTTGAGCCATCTGGATAAAAAGGGTCAAACTATCCGCTGGCAGCAATTAAGCAGCTCCGTGTGGAGAAGCCATGTGATCGCTATAAAGGAGCTGCCAAGAACAGGAGATTAGTAAACAAAAGTACACACCAGAAGGTGTCCAGGTTGGCCACTGCTCTGGCCACTTGGCATTTGCGCAGCTTCCTCACTCTCCGATGTCCCATCTGTCTGAGCCCACAACCTACCTCTAAGCTCTCTGAAGAGAGTTTAAACAAACTTAGACAGAGCTGAATTTATTTAATGTGGAAATCCTAGGGCCAAATCATTCATGACGATACAGTTTAGAGGTCCACACCAACCTTCCCAATGTGTTCACGGTGCCTCTGACATTTGTGGTTGTTCTTCACTGCTTCACTGGGATAAACTGAAAGATGTGGTGAGGTTGAGAGTGATGCTTAATTCTCTGACAGTGATCATGGTAGTTTATCCATTGATATTTACAACAAGTTAGGGAACATATGCTTGGATTATTTTAGTACTATTCATTGTGGTGATTTGAGAATCAACCGAGCATCTTTCTGAGTTCTGGAAATTTTTTATAAAAATTCCATAAAATGCAGGTAAAACTTCCAAATGTATGCACATATTCATTCAATAAATATTTATTTGCCAGGCACTGAATTAGTTCCTGTGGGTAGAGGAGAGGTGTATTCTCACACATGTTACCTCTTGGTGCAAGGAAGGGTGAACCACCATTGTGACTGTAGGACTATAGACTGCCCCACCCCAGGGTCCCTCTTCTGACTTCCAGATGGAGTCAATTTCACATGACATGAAACTAACATTTCCCAATGATTTAAAATACTGTTAGGCTTTCCTGTCCTCTGCAGTGTGTGGTTATAGAATATCAGTTCAAATAAAAGATATATACTTTTCAACTTGAAATTTAGACAGCTTACTCCATAGCTGTCTATGATACATTCTCATTTTCTCTAATGTTCTTAGTGTCTGTGACATTTCACATTCCTAGTTTTCTTTGCTATAATTCACTGGACACTGCTTGGCCCCATACCATCTTGAAATTTGGCATGCTAAAGGACTGAACCCTGTCTTTTACTGTACCCCATCTGTGCATAGACTCTCAAAATCTTTTTCATAAATTTACATCATTGCCCCCGAATCTTCACTGACCTCCATTATAGGAATGATGATTTGATGTGCAGTTCCATGTAAACTTATAACAATAATGATTACTGTGAATTCAAGGGATGGCTCTTATAGGCCATTGTATATGCATGCTTTAAAAAGAATCATTGTTTTTCTCTCAAACCTTGTTTTTCACACCCAGTCCAGCTTGGTAAATAATGCTACCTTCCACCCTGTTGCTCAGAATAAAAATATAGAAGTGGAACTTCATTCTTCTTTTATTGTTCCTCCCAGCCCTGCCATCTCTCCTGTTTTCAGTCCATTCACAAGTTTCGTTGAGTTTACTTCCAAAATACAATCCTAATTCATACTTTGACCTTTATCTCCACAGCCTCTAGTTAAAGCCACTGACGTTAAAATGTCAGTAACTCCACAAGCTTCTTAACTGGCCTCCCTGCTACCTTGATCTTCCCTTTACAGTCTGTTCTCCAGAAAGAAATCAAAGACATCTTTTATAACATAAATCTAATAATACAGCTTTTCTGCCTAAAACCCTTCAGACCAAACTCTTCACACTTACAATTCTGTCTTCTTACCAAGGTGTTAAGACCTACAGGATTTGACCTCTATTTTCTCTTTGCCTCAAGGATCACAGTGCACTACTGGGCCCACTTGGGCTGCACTGGTCTCTCTGCTCCTGGACTACACTGGATACTCTTCTTCCTCATCATATTGGCATTGTCCTTCCCTTTGCTGTGCCTAGATCTGCACTTGTTTGGCTCCTGCTCACTATTTAGATTTCAGGACAAATGCTGCCTCCTCAGAATGAACTTCTGCAAAGATGTCACACCCCTCCCCACCACCATCACTCCTTTGCTCCACACTCTCATGACTCTCTAGTTTTTGTCTGCCTGTGGTCTTCAGAGTACTGACTGCTCTCTGAAATAAACTACACCTTGTTGTAGTGTCTCTCTCTTCCAGCCAGCAGGAGAGGACTCTTGTCTTTCCCATGTTGTACCCCAGAGCCTAGAGCCTGGCTAAAACTTGTTGCTCAACAAGTATTCACTAAATGAATGGCTAAATAAATAAATAAATAAATAACCCTTTGTCCCATAATTTTTGTTTTCCTAGTACTGAAAAACACAAGAAACAATATTCTCTTCAAGTGTCTACCTGACTTATCTCTATGAGGCCCTCTTAGAAGGTCGAATGATCAGCACGTGGCTGAAGCATGATCCAGTGGACTGTAGGCATGCACTAAGTATATTCCTTATATCACATATGCTGGTGGCATAGTATATTTTCCATTTTTGGCTAATTAGCTTTACTGCAAATGTTTTTAGTCATATTCACATTTAATTGAAATTTGGTGGCAAAAAGTAATTTAAGGAACTTTGAATTTTTTTATTTGAAAATTACATTAAAACATACTATTATTTCTAGATATGTTTTTGAGATTTAAATGCATAGATATAGAGTTGTTTTTTTAACTTCTTCATTTATATAGAATATATTCACACGTCTTCTTCCTGTTTTACAAGAGAAGTGAAATTATGTCAGGAAATCCCCAAAGGTTTCCATGTGAGTGTCTATGTGTCAGCCTGTGTATGTGTATGAGTGTATAATATATATGATGCATATAATTTATGCATACATATTATGTATATTATGTATACATATATGCATCTATTATCTATCTGAAGTTTTGGATCTCTTGACAATTTTTTCTATCTTTTTTTTTTGTTGGAAAAATTTGGGTTAGAAAACTTTAAACCAAAATTATTTAAAGCAGGATAAGTGAATGGAAGAAACATATCTTGAGCTTCTTTTTATAAGCTTAAATACAGCTTTAATAGAGCCTAGAAATTTAAATACAAGGATGAACATCAGGAATTGCTGTCTAAGTTTTAATGATGCATCTTCTTCATTCCTGAGCAAGCCAGGAGGTCCTCAGAGCCAGTCTCCTATTAGTAAAATGTGAATTGTTTTAGGGATATCAGTGAAAGTTTAATGAACTAACCTTCTGAAAAGAGTTGTAGATGCCTCAAATGTCAAAGTCAACTAAAGAAAAATAAGCACTAGGCTTTAGGTTATTCTATGGAATGACTTCCTTAACAAAATTCTTTAACAGGTAAGATAGAAAGCATCTCTCCAGCCAGGCAACACTGACTGGATTTGGACTCATTATCTTCATAGCCATGATAATTAATAAATAATTTTTAGCACAAGTTTGCATTTGCTGGCAGGTTGTCAATGATTTGTGCTTGAGGCAGAAGGAAACCAGTTTGATTCTAACATAGGCATTTTGGCAAAAGAAATGGGAAACTTTACTTGTTTCAACAGAAATGACTCAGATTGCAAGTAGTTGCTGTACTATGCAACAAAAGGTCACTACTCCCCTCCCAGTTTGCCTTTCCCTGATTGTCCAGAATGAAGGTCAAGCTATTTGTCACCCTCCCCCTCCCTGCAATTTGTCATCTCGAAATGCATGACCTTCTTTATTTGGTGCATTCTGGCTAGTGAGTGACCCAGGCTGAGATAGTGCTGTGCAGATGGTTGCATCAGAAACAGACCACAATTGAAGAAGTCTTGCATCATTTGTCCTATCCACTATAAGGCATTGAATGGTAAATGAAAGAAACCAGTGTCCCTTAACATTTAGCTTCGTTATACATCTTGAAAGACAAGTTAAATAGAAGGGTGCAGCTAACCTATTGCAGGGTGGGGAATACAGAAGAAAAGGAAAAGAAAAAAAGAAGAAAAAAGACTTTCAGAAACCATTCTCTTAGTAAATAATGGAATGTCTTAGAAAATCCTTTGAATTTCTCTGACTTGATAGAAATATTTCAGTTTTGGCATGGGCTAAAACAACAAGAAAACTGACCTTCATTAGGATAGCATGTTCCGCAAAGCATAATGTGAGCAAGACTGAACCTAGCCTTCCATTACAGAAGGTGCCCTGCTTTCTAATCCAAACATCCCCAGGCTCTCAGAGGGCAAGGTTTGGATCCGAATGTCTGCGTTGACCTAATAAACATTTATTAGGACTAAAAAACATGTCCCCTTGCACACAACACACATATTACAAGATGACAGTATCCTGGTTGAGGGGAAGAGACTAGTAATCAACTACATCCCCAGGCTTCTTTTAAGGCTAGCAATTCTTTTTACATCTTAAACATTTAAAAATATAAATAACTATAAACATTTAAATAAATAATTAAAAATATATAGTTTAACATAGTTAACAAATATTTTAAAAATTGTCAGGACAATCTTCCTCGGTTACAGTTGGTGGAATAGCCAGAGGTCCTTGGAAGGCACCTGGATTCCTGCTGGGCCTACCTGATTATCCTTTAAATTCCCAGACAGAGGAAAAGTTACTCTAGTAGAGACCTTAAAAGCTACTTTTTCCAGTTAGCCTCTCCTAGTTATCATGTATGTTACATTACTGCTCCCGTCTCTCAAAGTATGTTCTTTTTGGTACACCTCATGCAAATTGCATGATTGTCTTGACCTAGTTAAGGATAAAAACTGACTCTCTCCATGCTGCATTCTGTGGTGACACAGCCTGTGCCAACTGCACTGAGGTACTCCACTTGGGTGGTTAGTAAGATATTCATCCAGCAACTTGCTTTTAAAATAACTTTGGAATCATAACCATGGTTGTAATAAATGCCTCAGTGATTTGCATTTAAATAGTATTTTCATCCACAGATCACAAAGAGGAAAGCTATCTTAACATTATGACCTGAATTCTCTTCATCTCAAAGCCAGCCCATGAGTACCAAGTACAAATTTTCTTTCTAAGGCTCATTCAGATCTGTATATCTTAGTGATCAAAACAAGTATTTGAAGTGCCCAGGCAGCTTAGTTGTGTACTGGGTTATCTGCTTTGCATACACATCATCAGTCTGCATCCCAGTGAGCCTTGACTGTAGCACCTCTGTCTCATTTTGGGATGTGAGAGGCAATAGACAGGGAATGGCCTCCTTGACCCCCAGGTGGTATGTTCAGCACCAAACAGTCAAAAAAAATACCTTACCCTATCTCTTGGGTTGTCTTGGGAAGCTGATTTGATCTGGAAGTGACTGAGAGGCAGTAAATATAGACCACCCCAAAGTCACGATCACAGTCACTTTCCAGAGTGTAATTGCACTTGAAGGGACTCCCCATGCACTCCTTTGGATTCATTACAGTTCAGCTCCTGGGGAAGAGTTAGGAGACAAGTTGCTGACAGAGCTCAGACACAGGAAAGGAATCTGAAGTCAACATCAGGCATAAGGCTCCAGCCTAATTTGTGACAGCTCCAGCCTGATTACCTAATTTATCCATCACTGCAGCCTTTTTCTCTGGTCTCCAGTCTTTTTGTCCCTTTTCGTGTCATCTTTCCTCATCTTTTGGCAATTTTTTTTTCATACTGTACAGTTGAACTTAATTCATCATCAGCACATTTTCCTCTGTCCTGTGGATTCTTTAAAAGGCATCCTTTGAAGATATGTTTTTATTCAGACACAAGCTTTTGAGATTTTTTTTAAAGAGGTATAAATATGGAATGTTATTGAAAAGGTCTTATCTTGCTTCAGACATGACATCTAAAAATGTGTTTAAAATAAAGAGCAAGTGTTGTACAAAGCATGTGTCAAGGCAGTTGCTTTCCGTAGTGAGAGCCGGCTACTGCTTTAAACACATTTCTGTCCCTGCAAACCTTTTCAGATATTAGGTCCCTGTGATCCCTGTTTCTCTTCAGTACATACCCCTTCCATATCCACTACCAGAGGGATACATAAGGTCCTTGGTTTGCTACGTTGCTAGGATTATCATAATTAGAATATTTAAACAAGATAAAATTATTTTTCCCAAAATAATAATATTGCTCACATAGAAAGCAGACTTCCCGACTCGCTACTTCCCTCGTTCCTCCAGTGCCCACCCCCTTTCACCACACACTGCATTTCCCATTTGCTTTGCATTTGCATGTAACACATTCATAATACTGTAGGGCAGGGAAGAGTATTAGGACAGTGAATACATGTTGCTCACACTCCAACAACAATAGTCAATAATTGCAGTGGAAAGATTTTTGAGGGCCTCTGATTTAGCCTCTTTATGATAAGGAAACCTAAGTCCAGAAAGGTAGTTTTACTTGTTGAAGGGCACACAATAATTAATGAAAATTGTCCAGTGGGGCATTCTGAATGTCGTTCAGTCCAAAGCTTACCTCTTCAGCTGCACAGTCATCTTCTTACCTAATGTTTGACAATTCCACTGCTCAGGACTTTGAGTTGTACTGCCCTGTAGTTAAAAGTAAGGGTAGGCATACATAACATATTTCCTAGACAAACTTCAAGTAGGTTATTTCTGAAGGAGTAGGCAGACTCCTTTTGTATAGGGAGGCACAACCATCCTCTGGACTTTTGACATTTCACCATGGTTGGTTAAGGCGACACCAAGGCAGCCTTAGAAACCAATAGTGGGCCCAAGATATATTATAGGTATTATGTCTTAGTGTTCCCTGGGCACTTGTCCTTGTTGTTCTAAAGTGTATTTAAATTGTAAAACAATGATGTTGCATTCCTCCCCTTCACTGATTATCACTCAAACCTTCTAGGAGTCTGGAAATGCAGATCATTTCAAATGCTTCACAGCCAAGGTGGTTGAGCTCAGCTTCTTCACCACCTCTAGATTATGACGATCCTTTATTGGTGCACTCGGCAAAACAACCTAAAAAATGCCTTTGTGCATGCTAATATTACTCCTGTTATGCACGTACCCCCATTCATTCTTTGACGCATTGCTGTAGCTTCCTCCAAGTTCAGCTTAGGTGTGACTCCACTGCTACTTTCTGAATATTTTTCCTCCCTCCTCAATCTGGATTAGGTGCCTGTAATTGTCAGAAACCAGTCTTTGTGTATCAATACTTGGTTACACTGATGAAGGAGGTATTAGAAAAGTTAAGAAGCCAATTGGAGGATGACAAGGCAACCAAGAGATTAAATAATAGCCAATTACACTACTCTTCACCCGATCCACATATATCTACAGAGCTAGAGAGGGGGATAGGGTAAAGCACTGGTTTGAGCCCAGGGGCCAGGCCCAGACAGCAAAAGGTACACCATGCAGGGATACCACCCAAACAGTAGAGGAACCTTCTCCATCCTCCTGCCCTTTCACTGGCTGACCAAACTGATACTGAAGACAAAGGACAAAAAAGTTTAGGAAATATAGGAAATGTAGTTCTTTGCATACAGAACAGAGTAGAGGAGAACAGGACATGAACAAAAGAACAGACGTGTGGGTGGCCAATCCCCATTGCTGGACTCACAGCAACCTGCACTTACTGCCTTCATTATCATCATTTCCCTCATTATCATCACTGAATCATGTCCTTATTGTCATCAGGGTTACTTTAAGGTAAGAATTGTTTCTTATACCACAGGCAGCTAGCACATTGTCTGGCATAGGTAGATACTAAATGAATGAATGCCTAGGTCTGGGAAATTATGATATACCATAGAAATGTGAGCAATCATTGTTAAGATCAAAGCAAAAGCATGACGTTCATTAAGGATGACTGACGTATAATCCTTCCTTCACCACATGTAAGAAACGGCTCCACCCTTTTCCCTGGTGCCATCCTCATTTGAAGACTTGAAGATGAAAAGTAATGTAATTGATTAGGATACTGTGAATGAATGAATGAATTACAGATTTAGGGAAGAAAGAAAAGCCTTGTGATGAGCCAAGTTAAAGAAGAGTGAAAAAAGCAGTCTCCACAGAGGACAATACAGAGCTTATTTTCTCAAGAGGTAAGATTATTTTCTGGCATGGATTGATCAAGGGAGATATCTCCCCAGCCCCCACCAGTCATGGAAATCCAGAGTTCCTGAGTGACACATTCATTCAAATTCTGCATTAGAAAAAAAAAATTATAAGGAATCAAGAATGTTATTTTAAATTATTGTTTCTTTGTATTACAACTTTTTAAAAGAGTCTAGCAAACCCTCTAGCAGTGCAATTGGTATTCAGTTTTACTACACAAAGACAAAAAGCATAGTTGCCAAGCTTCCTCGAAGGGAAGGAAACATCATTTTTATTCTTTCTATTGATGAATTTGAAAAGGTAACAAAGGTGCATCAGGGCTCACACTGGGACTAGTGACCAGAGACCCCTCTTGCTAGTCTGTGTTTGCCTCCAAGTCTGTCTTATTGGTCATATCATATAAGCTCCTTTGGCTTTTTAAAGCTTTACTGGTGACAAATCATTATTCTCAAAAGTAAAGGTCTGTGATTTGGCAGGGAGCTTCAAAATACCCTGATACATAAAGCATTACTATCGTAATTGTAACTAATGCCTAAGAAAGAGTCCTACTAGGCCCTTTGATTTTTCCTAGGAAGAAAGTCCCAAAGGCTTTAACTCTGGTTGGCTAACATGATGCGATAATAATAAAATAGTAAAATAGTACTACCTTCCACATTTCCTCTCCTCCTTATACTCATTTATTTTTCCCTATTGCACTTACCATCTGATACAGTTGTTGATCCGTTTGTTTTGTTTGTGTGAGTTCCACAAGAATCAAGACTTCGTCATTTCTTTCTTAATGTTCTTCTCTATTCCTGGCTCAAAGAGCAGGCACACAGTTGGAGCTCAATAAATATGCATCACCTGGAAAAATAAACATTCTAGATACCTGTCCTGCTTCATGGCAAAGCCTAGTTAACAGCTCTAGGTTTTTGTCTAATTCCTTGACTGTCCCTACATCCCCAAGTTTCTAATTCAAAACAGAAGAATTTGGGTCACTTTGGAACCAGCAACTCTGGACTATCTTGAATTAAATCAATCTTGTCACTCTTGTCAGCCTGTCTCCATGTCAGTGTAGATTAATACAACCTAATATAAAGCACATATATATAGCATTTCACAATAGTCTCAAGGTCCTCTACAGTCTTACAGTTTAATTAAATTGTATCCTCAAACATGATTTTCTTTAGTTTAAATGCATAAACTAAGCAAACAAGCCTTTTTTTAAACCATATTTTAAAACTAAAAGAACAGCTGATTGCAAAGTCCCTGAGTATTATTAATTACCAGTGGCCCAAATCAATGCACAGAGCTTGTCTAGAAAGCTATTTCCTCCTTAGGTGAATGGCTGGGAATACAATATGCAGTAATCAACAATTTAGATTGTTGTAGATTGAAAGTGTAGATTAAGGCTGAGAAAAGGCTGGGGCTGGGCATTGCCCCTCCCCCCTCTCGTGTAGATGGCAGATAATGAATCTTGATTTTACAAGGAAGACAAAGCAAGGTGGAGGTGTTTTCATTGCAATCACATGTGGCAAAATGGCAGAGAAAAGACAGAAACCCAGCACATGGGCTTCCTCTCCAAGAATAGCTAGCTACTTGTAGTTTGGAGCTGGCTGATC
The DNA here is from genome assembly GCA_030015415.1 of Cynopterus sphinx. Lineage (NCBI taxonomy): Eukaryota > Metazoa > Chordata > Mammalia > Chiroptera > Pteropodidae > Cynopterus > Cynopterus sphinx. The sequence continues at coordinate 31,647,419 of CM057390.1, read as the reverse complement.
TGCTCTTTCACTGTGGGAGAACTGCCTTCCTAAGGAGCTGTGGGAGGAGACCAGGAGTAGATGAGAGTCCATCAATGCAAAGAACGATGACGTGGCCCTTTAAATATAAATCTCTGGAGCCCCAAACCCGATGGATGTTCCCTTAAGTATTCAAATGAGATTGCAGCATCAGATTGGTATGCATTAGGCTGGTTTCAATGAAAATTAACATGTAATTGCTTCAAATGAAGTAAGTGAGGAGGTAATCTGTTCTTAAATTGGATTCCCAGGATTTTGTGGTACCATAATGCAGCTGTGAAATGAAATATATTTTAAGGATGATGTCCTCAAGGGGGTGAATGGGCTAGGAGGGGGAGAGGAGTAGAAATAGTATATAGTAGACTCTCCTTTTCCCCTAGCCTGCCTCATTTTTTTCTCAGTTTCATTCTCCAACTGCTAATGGATGAAAATATATTCTCCCACCCATGGATGACTCCCATTTTCTGCTACTTAAACAGACGCAGTCTACTCACCAGGCATCCACTCGTCCTCTTTATCTTTTTACTGTATCTGGAACTGTTTCCCAGAGGAATTCAACACTCCCAGTCCTCATAGCTGGGTGCTCTTCCCCCAAAGCTTGATTAGTGGAAAGATGCTCATTCCGCATAGTGTTTCTACGGAAACCATTGGTTCGGAAACTTTTACTGCCAGGGTTGGTTATATCATTCAGAACACATTGTGCAGTTGTAGGGTTCATTGTTTCTTGAACTCTTGGTATTGAATATGGAGAAATGCATTCTTGACCTCATGACTTACACTTCTCATATCAAAGACTTCCCCTGGAGCAGCAGCAGTGACAGAAACAGCAGCCAAATTCACTATCAATATGGTCCTCCAAAGCCTGAGTCTAGCCAGATCAGTCCCCTTCTTAACCCCCCAGCAGCCATGATATGGTCTGTGAGGTCCAGAGATGAGCCTCGAAATAATTAACCTTCTTAGCCTTCAATCAAGATGGGAAGCAGCTAGGTGAGGAGTCAATGCAGGTTAATGTATCAAATTGTTCACCTTGCCATCCTACAATGAAATAGGATTTTCAGTCCCGACTGAAATGAGCTGGCTGTCGTCTGGTCCCATGGCATCACTCCTCTCTACCAAAGGGCCATCTCTGATGAGCTCTGGGGACCTTCTGCACCAAGGCCACAGATGGGCAGAGCTGTTAAATGAAACAGATCATTTGGTGATGTGCAGGCCAAGCTGGGGTGGAGTTATTGAACTAGCACTAGCTTGTCTAGAACATGTTCTTCATGAAGGGGATAGAGTCACATGGCATGGCTGGCTAACTGTGTCTCAATTCTTGAGATAAGGATTTATAATATGCTGTACAAAGAATACACGTTTCAATAAAAGGGCCCCCATCAGAGCTATAGAGCTAAGAAATTAATAGGAAATCGAGAAGAATAAGATTCTGTGAATTCACTATTGCACTATTGAATCAGGCCCCCATCTGAGCCCTGCTTGCCTCTTTCTCTCCAGTCACAACTTGGTTTTACAGCTCAGCTGATGATTTTTTTTTTAATCTCTGTCTTTGTTTCTCACTCTGTTTATGTTGCTGTATTCTGCACATGTTTAACAGCTCTGGCTTCAAAATAGATATGAATTAATGGCTTCTTCAAATGTATGTGAAGTATTTCTGGAGACCTCTTAGTACGTGTGACCAAGAAGATTTTCGAAAGAATATCAAAATGTTTCCATTTTCCTCAGGTGGACAGATAAAAATGAAGAGAATGGGAGAAACTTATCTGCCTTAGTTTGCTCTCCCCAGAAACAACGGGTGGAGAACCTTAAGTCTCCGGCTAGTAGCTTTTGTTTCCTACTCTAGGGAGGCCATAAGGTTGTAGAGAAAGATCTACAGAGGGTATTCTCTATGGGCAAGAGAAGGACTACCCACAGTGATAAAAATTGTAATCATTCCACATAGGGAACTGACTCTATGGCTGCTTTTATGATAGATTTTCTATACCACATTGGACAAGACATCTGTCTTGATCTTTTTTCCTTTTTTCTTTATCCAGGAACAAGGGGAAGGGGGGCAATTGTGTTTACCTATCTGCCTAGGGCTCTGCAAGGATTAATAACCAGCTTGTCTTCCAGACTCCCCAGAGGCAGGCCAATAGCAACAAAAGGGACTTAGATTGTCCACAGATGCAGTATCTGCTCTACAGTTTATTTCTCATGTCAGCCCCACTGCCACACCTCGGTGGAATATGACTGGGCTACTAAAAGCTGAGCTACATTAGAAGAGGCTAAATGAAAATGGATTTTGTGAGATGTGTGTGTGTGTGTAAGCATGCATGTACACTAATTATTATTTTTTGATGATCTGATATCTTGTGTTAATCACATTGAATTCTTTTTTTTGCCATCAGAATTCTGTCAAATGATCACAGGGATATGCTCTTCTGGTTTAACTCTCTTCAAAGATTGCAGTGTTCACAAGAGGAAAGTAGGAAAAGACCAGTGGTTTTATGCCCATTTTAAAGACAGAGAAGGAGCTTTCCACTCCATGAACCTAAGGAAGTACAATTCATCTTAATCACTGAACTCGTCCCCTGTGGTGATATCTCTAAGTCTCTCTTCTTAGGACCTCATGTACTGCTTTGACTATAAAATCTTGATCATGGTGTTAACTCTCTGTTTTTAAAACACAAACCAACATCAAGGTCCAAGTATAGAAAGTAAAATAAAAACGAAACTATATAAACAACAGCACCAGTAGATACTACAGTCTAACATGGAATACTGAAAGAACTCCAAGTCATGGGTAGCACTCCTAGGGTCAAGAGGGGTATGATGAAATCTGGGAGATGAGGGACTAAATGGAAAATGCCTGACTCCATTTATTTAAGTAAAAGGACTAAGAAGTACAAAATTCATAAGTAAAACACTGGTCCATTATAGGATCCTATTCTGAGCTCTATTTTTGCCATTCTCTCTTTGACCTGTGAAATTCTCTCCTGTTCCTCTCTTAAATTCTACTTCAAAGCTTTAATTCTCACTTTATTTTCCTCTCCTGCTTGTAATCTATGTCCTCACACAGCTCCATGTCCCTCTATTCCAACCTGGATACCCACCCCTTCTGTTCATCCTCTCTACAGAGCTGACTGACAATGTTGCCAATAGTTTTCATAGATAATAACTTAAGTGCATCACTTTTCTACAAACATGTTATCTTTAGAGTTCAATTCTTTTGCTCCTAGCCTTTGTGCCTGGTAAATATATTCCTTTGATGTGTGTTTTGGAAGATGGTTCCATTTTGTGCATGTGCCATTAGTGTCAATTGCACAAAGCAGAAACACAAATTACCTGCATTCTGCAGACATATCTAATAACCTAGACACCATGGGCTGGCATTCACTGCAGCCTCTGCCTCTATGCACAAAGCTGAAAGGGGAACACCTAAACTGCCTATTAATCTGAAATGTAGGTAAAGTGCTGCAGTCACTGAATAGTGTGTTTAGGGAAGCTGTGGCCCAGCATTGTGCTAGGAGCTGTGCACTGGGCAGTAGCCCCCGCTCAGGATCTGTGGCTGTGTGCCAGTCTCTTTAGCGAAATCTGGAACTGTGGTACTTAGGAGCCTTACAACTCTACAAATTAGTATTAAAGGCAATCTGCTGGAGATGGAGCTAGAATGTTGTAGACAAGAGGGAGCACCAAAGAGGGGCACCTCTTGGTGTACAGGATGCCTGGAGAGGCATGTGTGGGTTCTCACTGTAGTGTTCTGTAAGATTCTCTTCTAACTGGTTTTATTTAGGCAACTCTGTAGTCAGCAAATCAGCTTCCCCTGGGTCTGTTAAAGTCAAATAAACAGGGTTTTCATGGGAATGAATATTTATAACAAAGAACCTGAACTTAGCCAATACCACCTACTGTCAGTCTTCACGATTTTGCTAAGGGAGCCTAAAGATGTGCCTCATCTGACTAGGATAAAAAAACAAATGTTCCCTCTGTAAATGGCCTTTGCTTCTCTGGCCTGGAGTTTCTGAGGATAGATACTATCAATGCAGCCTCAGTAAGGGACAGGCTGACTTGGAGACCCAAGGGTGCTCTGAGCAGACCAAATCCTTCTAAGGGGGGCTTTGCTTGGGAATCTCCTACAGGACTGCAGCCCCACCTTCCCTTGGGCTGTTCCCTCTTGAGTCAGTCTCAGGAGCTCCTTAATCAGTGTTTCTTTAAAAATACTGAATCTTGCCCTGCTCAGTATTTCTCCAGGTTTGGAACTTGTCACACAGCGATGCTCAGAATTGGATTCCTGATGCCTTATTTCTCACACACACATATGCATGCACACATTTATCCAATAGGAAAGAAGAGCAAAAAACAAACAAAACAAAACAAAAATAAAGTAATGGGAAATCCTGTTATTCCCTTCCTTCCTATTTAAAAGATGTTCTTCCTTATGTTCTTCCTCTCTGGCTTTCTCATTTGAATTTTCTCTTCCTCTTTCTATGCCTTGTCCTATCAGCCATATTGTTTCTGGTTCTTCACTTTTCCCTTTACTTCTTTCTGTCTCTTCTCTCTCATTTGTAATGAAGCTGCTCAACTACTGGAGGGTCAGTGCCATACATCACTAAGGGATCAGCATGAGGGCCACCCTGACAAGGAAAGCTGTCATCAAATTTTACAGCTTCATAATAAAATGCACTGTCCATGGCAAGGATAGAAAAGGGGCTGGAAGAGCATAGGAGGTGGTTTGGAAGGAAGAGGGTATATAGAAGAGAGTCTTGCTATTGGGTGAGGGGAGAGGTAAATCAATGTGCTTCCACAAAAATTATTCATGGAAACAAATCTGCTATCTCTTCTAAACCCAAACATGTACCCAGAAGAGTACTAGGGTCCCATCGATTGATAAAAACTTTGGTGATGGAATGTCCATGGTCTGTTGTGCAGAGCCGTGGAGAAAACTGGTCAGAGGTGTCTAGGTGCATGGGAGTTGAGGGCATTGTTATGGATGATACCTAAAGACATTCTTCCCTGAGAAGCAGTCTGGAGCTATCCTAACACTGGTCCTTCCCATTAACAACACTGTGTGCACATTTGATATGTCAATTAAGATATGTCTGCATACCTGCCGTGGGGCCAGCTGGTCGTAACCACCATTGAGGCACAACAAAACAGCCCCTGCCCTAAAGGCATTAACAACCTGAGCAGGCAAGCAAGGCCAGTCACATGAATCAGTTAGAGAGCCACACATGACAGCTCCTTATGAAGACTGAAGTTCCTATGTGCAGGAATCCCTTCTACAAGCTCTAGTCCTTCATTTAGGACCCTGCACTCAACCCCTTACCCAAACGAGAAACCAGCAGGAAGAATAGGACCTTGTAATAGACTATGGTTCTCCTAGAGAGGGACCACCAGAGTTCCAGACCCTTATCTGTGATTTATTAACTATTTGACCTAAAGCAATTTATTAGGACATGGTATCTTGCATATTAGGTGGAGATATTTTTGACAACTCCTTCACAGAGTGGCCATGTGGATCAAATAAGATAAAGCATGTAAAGTGCTTAGCGCAGTGCCACAGTGCCTCATGCTTGCTGGTGATCAATACATGCTAGCCATTATTATTATTATTATGCTATACCCCTTCCTTTCCTTCTTCACCCCTACCATCTCAAAATTTTCAGTGTGGGTAAACGTCCTTAATCTCTGCCCCCTCATCCCCAGCACCAGAGCTCTGACCTAACTGAGTTAGGCCACCCCTGGCTGGGGCGGGCCACTATTGGAGGGCTTATCAATGCTCTCTGCTTCTCAATCTCCTCTCCCGTGAGCAGCAATTGTCATTTGGAGCACAGAGCTGAGCACATTCATGTTCTGTTTGAAACTCTCTGTACCCACATCTTTATCCCAGTTTCCTTATGGTAACTCACATAGATGGCCTTTCATGAAAATGCCTTTGTTCACAGACACAAGTTTTTACACATCTGTTTCCTACCCAAATCCCCCCAGTCTCTCTCAATAATTCTCAGATTATGCACTAGGAAAATCTGTGGAACTTATTTTGAATAATGGATGGTGGGGTCTTCATTTATAAAATGTAGTTTTAATTTAAATTCCACAAGTGTGTCTGATGTGCATTTCAAGCTGGAAAGTACTAACATTGCTGCAAAACACACCCTGCCTTTAGCCACACAATAAGCAGGCACCCTGTCCTGTTCACATTTGTATACTCAGCTCATAGCACATTGACTGGCACACAGTATTCATGCCAAAAAAATTTTCCTGACAGACTGAATAAATAAAGGACATTTCTCATGATACCCAAGATAGTTTGACTAAATCACATTCACTCACAGGATTTAGGGAAGTAGAAGAATATTGTGTGATGGTGTGTGTAAAGGAGAGAGATTGGGGTTCAGGGTGGGAGGGATGTGTGAGCTATTGACAGAGGAAGGAACACAATCCAGAACATCACATTTGTCAACACTGCAAGTCCCCACAGGCACCGCTGTGCAATGTGGGGGAGTGGGAGACTGAATGTGAACCAGGGTCTGGCCATCTATGTATGTGAGTAAATGTATGTTTTGGGAACAGAAATAAAAATAGCCAAGATCAAGAAGATCCAGAATCCATCAATTCTTTCCAGATGAAAATCTGATGGATCGAAATTGTCAGTCCAAGAGTGCTGGGAGAATAACAGGAAGAAAGAGTGTTTTTGCAGCCCAGCTATGACCAGGTGCTGAAGTAGAAGGACAGTGCTGAAGGTTAGAGACGAGAAATGCCTGCACCAGTTATTCCATCACCCCCTTCTTTCCTGTGATAGATGAGAACCGAGCAGTATGCAGTGGATGACAAAATGAGGCGATCAGATTGGAAATCAAAGCTCTCATCATTGCTGGCAGTATGTGGGGACTTTGCAGCTACTCCCCATGGAGGGGGCAGACAAAGTGGGAGGAAGCAGCTGCTGTTATTTTCCCTCTAGGAGTTGTTTTGTGTTTTACTTTGATTTTACCAAGAGAAGAGGAATTGGAGAGGGTAGCCAAGGCAGCAAAAGAAAGACAAGGAGAAAAAGGATGAGAACTGGGATACACAGTGAGAAAGAGCCATGCAAAGGGGCCAGGAGAGTGGGAAGCAATAGGCATAGGAAGGAACCTTTGAGAACATGCCTTTTTTCTGCTTTCTGCTATTTTCAACCTTGCATTCTGTCTCTTTGCCAGCTGTCTCTCCTTTGTTCTCAGAGGTGCTCTCTGTGATCTGTAAACTTGGCTTAACTTACAGGATGCCTTGGAAATGATTCATTCCTCTGCTTCTTTGACAAATTAGGAAACTGAGGCACAGCACACTCAGGGCATTTTAACTCACTCCTTTTCAGTCCCACTCTCAGTCTTTTATCCTAATCTCCAGGAAGTATAACACATTCACCCTATATGATGAAGAACTGATTAATTTCTTTGCTTTTCTGGCCTTTCTCCCAGGACTTCTCAAATTGCCCCACAGGGTACTGAGCTTGAGTCCTGTGGGTTGACTGCCCTCTGCTGGATCGAAGGTAAACAATGAGGCAGGAAAGTGGACTTACTCCAGAAAATATAACCTGGCATGCATCCCAGGAAACTCTTTGGTTAAAGCAACCTGAACCTTAAATGAATACAGTTCAATACATGTTTGATGTATGAATATCCTGATAAGCTTGTAGGAACGTGTTTCTAAATAGACCTATTACATAAGTGGCAATAAATACTACTATCTCTTCCCTCTCTGCGGTTTGTACGTAGAGAAGGATCCACAGTATAGGATCCCAGGGCCATGCAGATAGAGTCTTAGCAGTTCTGACTGATGGGAAGTCCTGAGCTCCTTATAACACAGGTCTCCTGTGACAGCCATATCACACAGTCATGCCCTTTGCCCACCATTTTAATGACTTTATCTATTTTGTTTTACAATCTGCAATCTGCTACATGTTCTGGTAAACAGTATCTATCTTTTCCACTGTTGCTTGCTGCCTTGGCTGCATTTATGGGCATTGATTCCCTTCACTGGTTCCCCAAAGAGGTTTTTTTCCTTGAGCCGTAGCATCATTCCAGCGGATTACAGTGTCTGCCACTCTGTACTCCGATTTATTGCCATCCTGGGTTTTATTCTCTCCTACACTTGCAGCCAAGCCTTATTCATTTCATTTTCTGGGGCAAGCAGAATGGAAGAAGTTGCTATTAATAGGAGAAAGGATGTCATGCTGGCAGGCTTAATGATATGTAAGTTTATGGTCTGCAAGTTCCAGATTCCAGCTCTGGCTTTAGATCCACTCTCCTTCTTCCTCCAAGTGACTGAACCAAGCAGGATTCTCACATCAAAACTGACCCTCTGAAAGTTCTATACTCTTTTCAGGCCTTTGTGAACAAAGAATAATCCTGTATTTGTGCAAGCTCACCCATATGTCCTCTCCTTTCTCCTGCTTGTGACCACTGGCTTACATTTGGAAGATACTGGACAGGGATATAGATAAAGTCTCAGTGCTGAGGGATGGGCAAGAGGGAGACAGAGAGGAAAAACACATGGCAAGTGACACAGCAGGTCTTCTCAGAGTGGTTTGCTTTTCAGGTTTTCCAGACACTAAGGTATGTGAATCCGATTAAAGTCACTCTGCGGGTTTTATTTACTTTGATAAACATATTTGCTAATCATTTATCACAAATCAAATAGTAGAGTAATTTGTAAACAGTGTACTACAGATAATAAATGTCTTTAAATATGCATATATAATATTACATCTCAATTGTTGTCTATCCTGCTTATTCTCTCAGCAGCAGAATTTAGAAGGTGTCAAAGGGTCAAGGGTCTGAGGCTGCCTCTCCAGGGGCCTTCCTCAGCTCATTGTGGACTGTCCCAGGCTATACTGATTCACATTTCCTCCATACAGGAATAAAAGTCATAAGGAATCTTCCAGTGGGTTATAGTTGTGGGCATATGAGTTCATCCAACCAAACTGACTTTTCAGGAGATCACAAACATACTGATAGCTGGTAAGTTCAGAAATCATGGCAGACAGTGCTGGGAATTTTTCCTTTGGGTGGTATGATTTTGTGCAAATAGAAGGTTTTAATGTAAAGATTTCTCTTTACAATATGCTCCTGGGAAAGTACAGTTTGCAAAAGCACCCAGTGAGGATAGGAGATAGGGTAGATTCTGTTTGACCACATATGCTTAAAGAAAAGTTTGGAGTTGGTCATATAGGGATGTGGTACTGTGATCTATTTGCATTTCTAGAAAGAATAATATTATATAATGAATATGACTGTGTAAGAGGTAGTGCTATTGTTGGGGTTCTTGATGACAATTTTAGTGCCAACTTAGAGGGTAGTTTTTCAACATTTGTGCATGTATTTATCCAAAATATTTGACTTTACCTCTAGTAAGATAACGAAGGGGTAGCAAACAAACCCCAGAGCCTGAGTTCTAAGTGGGTCTATATACCAGAATTCTGGGAAAATTGACCCAAATACTTAGAACTTCTCATTTTCTCATTTTCAGTTTTAAGGCTGGAACATTACACACACACACACACACACACACACACACACATACACACACACACACATCTCATTCTCCCATCCCTCATCCCCCATCTCCTCTGTCACCAAATTGTTCACTATAATTGTGAGTGTTTTTAATTAGTTTGTTCTTTATATTGCTTAGATTCTTCATATAAGTGAAATAAAATAGTGTTTACCTTTCTCTATAGGACTTAAATACCTTCTGCTTCTGACTTAAATACCTTCTAGGCCCATCAAAGCAATATTATTCCCATCCCCTTCCTTTTAGTCTGTGTGTCTTTTAATCTGAAGTGAGCCTCTTATAGTCAACATGTAGGGATCTTGTTTTTCTTTCCATTCATCCACTCTATCTTTTAGTTGGAGCACTGAATTATTTTTCATTTGAGCTACATATTGATAGGAATGAAGTTGTTACCATTCTTTATTCCTGTTTTGGATACATGTTATTTTCTTCTTAAAGAAGTTCCTCCAACATTTCCTGTAATACTGGTGTGGTGGTGATAAATTCCTTTAGCTTATTTTTGTCTGGGAAGCTCTTTATCTGTCCTTCAACTCTAAATGAGAGCTTTGCTGGAGAAGTATTCTTGGTTGTAGATCCTGGGTCTTCATCACATCGAATAATTTTTGCCAAGCCCTTCTGTCCTGCATAGTTTCTTTTGAGAAATTAGCTGCCAGTATTATGGGAGTTTCTTTATATGTTTTCTTTGCTGCTTTTAAGATTCTTTCTTTGTATTTAAACTTTGGCATTTTAATTATGATATGTCCTGGTGTGGGCCTCTTTGGATCCCTGATATTTGGAATTCTATAAGCTTCTTGGGGTTTTATGTCTATTTTCTTCACCAGGTTCAGGAAGTTTTTCATCATTATTTCTTCTAACACCTGCTCACTATCTTGTTTTCCTTCAGGTACACAAATCAGACAAATATTTTGACCCTTAATAGTGTCCCATATACTCCTTAAATTATTTTTATAGTCTTGGCATCTTATCTCTTGCCATTCTGATTGTGTGTCCTTGGCTTTCACGTCCTCTAGATAGGGCATTTGATCCTTTACTTTATTCGCTTTGTTTATTCCTTTGTTTATTCAATTTAATATACTTCTCATCTCAGATAATGTGTTCTTCATTTCTGACTGGTTCCCTTTTATAACTCCCATTTCCATTTTTATGTTTTTTTATCTCTTTGTTGAAGTTCTTACTGAATTTATCTACATTTCTCAAAAGTTCATTGAGCATCTTTATAACCAGTATTTTGAACTCTGCATCTCCTATATTATGTGACTCCATTATATCTGGATCTCTGTTCATTTCTCATATGGCTTTGTCTGTTTGTCTTTCCATTTCGGCTGACTTTCCGTGTCTGTTTCTACGTAAGCAAAGCTCCTAAGTCTCCCATTCTTATTAGTGTGGATTTGTGAAGTAGATGTCTAGGGCATAGTCCTAAGAGGGGTTCAGCTGCAGGCCAAGTTTAGCCTAAGCCTCTGCCCTTCCCAGGCTACCTATTAAGGTTCAGCAAGCAATCCACAGATGCTGTGCTTATAGTTGCCTCAAAAGGCCACACCAGAAACCGAAGCCAGCTTCCTCCAGAGTGAGTCTAGGCGCTGCTCAGCAAGGAGAACCTGACTCGCTGAGGATATACCTGGATGTGGCTTGTGTAGGGCCGTGAGTTGGGGGAGGTGGGGTTTCAGGGAATCCTCTGAGTGGAGCAACCTCTGTTATCCAGTTTGATGACATCACGGCAATGGCGGAGCTGTGTCCACTGCACAGGTATGGGTGAGGGCCCAACAGGAAATAATGGATACCTGTAGCACTTCTGTACAGAGTGAGTCTTGCCTCACCCCCCACTTCAACAATGTCTCCCTGTAAGTCTCTCGTGACCCCTGCCACCAGTCGAACTAGCACTCGTTCTCAGAGCAAGCAGATCCATCACTGTGAAAAATTGTTCAGGGACATGGCTCCTTTAAGAGGTGTCTACCGCTGCTACAGCCCCCATCCTACTCAGCCACTCGAGACCAGGCAGCACCGCTTCCTCCTCATTGTCCTACCTTCAACTGTTACAGGGTGCTTTCTTCGATTTCTCCCTAGTTGTATGACTTGTTCATCTGTAGCCCAGGTGATTTTTCTTTGCTGCTGCTCCTTGTTTCCATCACAACTTTGATTTGATCATCTATGGCATATTTTTCCCCAGCCAGGAACATTATATTTTAAGATGGAATTCCTAGATACAGAATTTAGGTGGCTTTACCATGCTTACTTAGAAACCAGGTCAGCTTTGGATCAATCTACAGCTTCTTTTCTGCTCTGCTTAAAAGGCATCGAATGAAAGACTTGTTAGGAAATGAGAATTGAATTTTTTTCTGCTAATGTCCTTGTTTTTCTTAAACACATACACAAAAAATAGTCACCCGTTTCCACCAAGCATTTCCAGTTGGGGTTTGTATCACTATATTATAAAGACAAGGAAGAATAACATAGAGTATGGGAAATACCAAAGTTTAGGCCTGATCACTGGGAAACGGCGTCAGCTCTAATCACACTTTTCCCACCCTTTCCTCTATTCTCTTTTCCTTATGTCTTTCCCTTTTTCTGAATTTTCTGGTGCAATCTGACTCAGGCTTTTTATTGAAAATAATCTCAGTTCCTGTTGGAAACTGTATCACCATCTCTTTTCTCTTTGGGTGTTCTGCTGATCATTGAACATTTTTAACAAGTTTTGATGAAGCTAAAATTACCAAAGTACATCCTATTCTTAATTAGAATAATCCAATTCCAGTGACTGTTAGGACTTTGGGAGTAGGAAATTTGTTTTAAACACTAAATGTTCTCAGAAGGAGGAAGGAGCCAGAGGTGACCAATAATAGATCAGGACCGCGTGCATAAAGAAATCAATTGATTAGTGAGATAGGAGGAAAACAAAGCCTCAAGAGTGAGGACAGGTTACCTTCCTTAGGGAATGTTGGGAAATGCCATATAAATCAGTGAAGTCAAAAGATTAAGGAGAGAGGAATGTGTCTCCCATGTGGAGGGAAGGGGAAGATGCTACATTTTCACCCCTCTGACTTTTTTTTTTTGTAATTCTCTTGATAATTATAATGAAAGGAGTAATGATGTTTCTGATTTTACTCTATGCATTTAAATTCTAATTGATATTTGATCCTTCTGTGTCCTGCTGATGTGAAATAAAGCGCGCTCTTTTACTCAAGAATTTGCATAAGAAGTGAAGGAATGTTTGCATTTATTTCATTTTAAAAATTGGCATCCTTGCTTTCATAATTCTACTCCACTTTCTATTCTAACCTCCTCACATTTCCTTTCTCAGTTCACCTTGGCAAAGAGATGAAAAATTAAGGTTTTAAGACAGCATTGCCCATCAGAGAATAGGGCAGTTGTTATGGATGTGCAGGCAGCAGACCTGTGAACTTTTGCAGAGCTGAGGGGTCCCTCGGAGATCACTTTGTCTTGTACAGATGAGGAAACTGAGCGTCATAAAGTTGAAATGACTCACCCACAAACATACATTGAATAGTCCTAGGTCTGGGGTTAGAGATTTGTCTCTGCCTCCAGCTTTGTTTTGATGATTTCATGAGATATAATTATATGTGAAAGGATTTTATATGCTGTCATGCACAAGGGAAGTTTGAGCGACTATTTTTTTCTAGTTAATTAACAAAAGGCACTCTTATAAAATATCTGCTGTGTTCTCTCTTTTCATTTTGCAAGCTTTTGTGGAGAATGAATGTGACTTGGTAACTTAGGTTGATGTAGCCCACCCATGGTAGATATGCAGGTATGTCAGCCTCCTGGCATCCTGGCCTGAGTAACCATGCAGAACATCAGGGGAGAGTTTAGTGTTGGGGTTGTGCCTGAGCTAGCTATTGTCTCAGAGATACCTGATTTAAGACAGATTCCTACTTTAGTGTGTCTTCACTGCAAACAATAGAGATATTTATTTACTAATAGTGATAATGGACTAGGTACCATAGGAGGCACAACAAGTCTTGGGGAACAAAAAAAAATAGATAAATAAAATACACCAGCCCCAAATTTACAACTGCCATAAGGCCCAGTAAGTGATGTGATAGAGGAGTATAAAGTGCTATGGAATGGCAGACATTAATGAAGATGTGGTAGGGCAGAGGGAGCCTTGTGAAGGAAGGTGCATATGGGTGAAAAGATGGAAAGAGGTGCTCTAGACAGAGGGGACATCATATGACGTGGTGTAGAGGTATGAGAAAGCATGCCACATTGAAAAAACTGCAGACACTGACTTTGGCATGACTCCTGTGCAAGGTTATGGGACTAATGAGGCTAGAGGCATCTTGATGGGTTATTCTAAAATCTTTGAGCCTCATATTGAAGGCTACAGGAGCCACGAGGACTTTGAACATATAAGTTTCAAACATATCTTCTAGAAAGGTCTTTTCAGCAGAAAAAGAGGTGACCCTAAGTGTCAAATCTGAGGCAAGAAGCCTGATAACGATACTGATGTGGCAATGAATCAGGTGATGTGAAATTAGATTCTCCTCTTACCCAACCCCAGTCCCTGGTGTTCAGAAGGTGGTCTATTTGAATGAGATTTGGTAACAATTTAAGCTTTTATTGATTGACAAGATCAGGAGTAATGTATGCAGAGAAAGACTAGTTCTCCTACAGCCTAACTAGATTCTCTTCCTACAGAGACCTATTAATAAAGAATATCACCAAAATCACTAAGAGTTTGTGTAAAGCACTTAGGCAATGATTTGGCCATATTTGGTTGAAGGAAATCACTTTGGAAGAAGTGGCTAATGCAGTTTCAGTGCTGAGAGGCCCTAATTCTCACAGCTGACATTTTGCATCTGTTTACCCACTGCTACCCCCTCCATCTCTGCCCTCACTCAGGGCCATGGCTTCTCTTCCTGTCAGCATGGGGATGTGGGCCAGAGGGAAGGACAACTTACCTTTCCTAAGGGTGTCCTGCTTTGTGTTCAGTGGTGGTCATTGTACCTTCAGAGTTAGACAAGCCAGTTTTTTTCTGTATCTGTGTTAGACATTGAATTGACTGTGCAGGTCCCCTGCTTTCTTTCATTTAAGGAACTTTTATCTTTTTTGTATTGTAACCTCCTAAATTTGGAGAGCAAGGAATATATTTTGTTCTAAGAGTGAGCACTGTATCTCCACAGGCATGGAAGTACAATAAACATTTAATGTTGAGCATGGTGATGCAGGCATGTAATTAGTTACTTGAGAAATAATACTGAAGAGAAGGAACAACTGTATTTTTATGCAGGTGTATAAAATTTAACATTTCCCTGTTCTTGTACAGTTCTTTATCCTATTTCCTTAAATACTTACTTTGACCCTCATGACAACCATAGGAATCGAGTGGGCAGACATTTTTTCTCATATGACACATATGAAAACTGAGAAATAGAAAGTCAAGGGACCCAGGCTTGTCACAGCACATTAGATAATAATAAAACAAGGAACCAGCTAGCTCAACTCCATGGAATTCAGGCCAAAGCCTCTGGGCATGGTCGCTGCTTCTCTTAAATATGAACACACAATCTGAGATTGCACCAGATAAAATATACTAATGCATAGCAGCTTCCAGATGGTAGAGATCTTATTAAAACTTGAGTAACACCCAGTGCATTGTCAAGCTTTCAGGATGTTCATTACAGGAGCTCTTGTAGAATCCACTAACCCTAGTAAACACTTATTTTTCTTAGTTTAAGAAATCATAAAATGCAGATTCTCATCCAGAGTCTTTCTGGAACTAAATAGTTACACAGTCATAGTCTTATACATTACGTAGCTACTTGAACTTAGTTTCTCTAGGCTTCTTATTTGTATGTTGGTAGATATCTCCCAAGTCCTTCCAAGCACCAAATTTATATTCAATTGTAAAGTTCTCAGCAAAAACAGTATTTCCACAAGACCCTACCTGTCTCCTTAGACTAGGGCTCCCCAGCACCCATCTATTTTCTGTACAACAGCCCATAGTATCCTCTCATAAAAGGCCTCATGCTTCATTACAATGTGTCACTCTTTGCCTCTCTTCTGTAGGAGCTGAATGTTTGTCCATATCTGTCTTGTGTTTCTTCTTATTCATTCATTGCTTAAGTCTTCATATAATACATGATGTATAGTAGGTGCTCAAAAAAATTTGCCAAGAAAATGAATAATTTAATAAACCTATTCTTATATACTTCAGTTTATTCACCTTTCAAGAACAAAACTAGAAATTAAGTGCAAATAATGAGGAGAAGGACAGGCCTGGTGATAGGATCCTTGTCAGCAGAAAGGTTGTTAAAGAGGCCTGAAAATGGGTAGGAACCCTGGGAATCACAGCTATCCCTTGGCAATGTTCCTTCCTGGCAGCTCTGTATAAGCTGATTGTCTCCGTAAGAGAACATCTGCAGGTATCTGATCCTACAAATAATACCCACCATTATCCGGGAGGAAAGCCCATCCCATGAAGAGGAAACCTCAGGGTTTACATTGTTCCTTGCAGAGATTGGCTCCCCACCCTCTCTTGCCTGCATTCTCTCAGATATGATCTTCATCATGTCATTCAGCCAACCCACCCCTTTCAACAGCAGTCCACTGCTACAGATGAGAAGAAACCCTCATCATGGCATCTGAGGCCTCTGCAAACTGAGTGTAGCCTTTCTTCTTGTGCTGTCTACTTCTGTATCCCCATAAGTCCCCACATCTGTCACACCAGACCCTGAACATGCCTCATATCCATATCCATATATTTAAACTCTATTTTCTTCCTATGGAGAGTGCAGAGCAGTGGGTATTTCTCTGACACTTGCTTTTTACAGCTTCCAAAGAATCTCACACTCCCTCTTCTTAAGAGTTTCCCCTTCTAATAACAAAATGTTTGTGGGAATTACAAATAGAACTGTCTTAGTTCTGGAGCCCCAGAAAAAAGCCCAGAGATTTGAATTTATGTGAAAATGATTTATTAGGGAAGTACTCCTTAGGGAATCCACAGAAGAAGTGGGTGAAGCAGAGCAGGGCAGGACAATAAGTTAAATGGAGGTTCAATTTTAGTCAACTAGCTATGAGGGTGGCTTTAGCCTGCTGTGGTAAGACCCAGGCAGGTACAGAGAATAGGCTTCTACACTCTTACTACCTACTGTTCCTGGGGACACTCCTGGCTTTCAATGAGTGGGTGAAGGGGGTCCCAAAGTCTAAAGGCAGGCCTCCACAGAGAGTGGCAGTTAGAAGCTGAAGCTAACAGAAACCTGGGGAGTTACACAGATATGACAACAGGGACCTGAGTGACATTGACAACTACAGTTTCCTGCACAGTTGGGAATATTACTGTGGATCAAAGACCCAGGGACTGAGGCTCGGCTTCCAGCCTCCCTTCAAAGTGGGCTCTCCAGCTGCTTGCATATCCCTTCTCTGTAGACCTGGTCTAACATGAGCCCTGGGACTCTTTCCTCCAGGGATTTTGTCAGCAATTGAGGCAGAGAAACAAATGTATACCTTTCTTAGGTAAACACACCTGTGAGTTTTTTGTCTGATCTTTCTTTCTGGTCTCGCAAAGGTACTTTTAGAACTTCCCAGTACTTAGTTCATGAGACAGAGACAGTTGTCTAGGAACGCCAGTTGGCATCCCTCTCCCTGTGTCACGGCCCTCCCAATGGCTGCTCCCTGGAGCCAAATCCCATTTTATGATGAGGAAGGTGAGAAAAAGTAAGAATACCAAAGCTGCTCAGTAGCCTTCTTTAACAACAAACCAGTTTAAGACATCTGCACTCCTCTGAGATGGAGTTCTTCAAACAACCATCTACCACAGGGGACAGATGAAATCTGACACAAACAATGAGGTTTTCTACCTAGGGATTGAGGAAGGCCTCAGATCTGAAAGCAGTTCCTTCTACTAGGAGCATTCATCTTTCTGGAGGATATACCCTGCCCCTCAAGGTATCACATCACATGGATTAGCTATCTGGAGAGGTCCAATTACTTCTGTACTTATTTATTCTTATATTTCTTTTTTGTATTGGCATTGTTTTTCTGGATTCTGGGGGCCCTTTCTCCTCATGGGCCAGCGGAGGATGCACAAAAGGAAGAGGTACTTTGCAGATGCTACATCTCGGTGTTGGTTCCATTCTCCTGTCACTTTGTCTCAACAAAGTGCTTTGTAACTGGGCAGCCACTCTCTTGGGAGGAAGCCAGCCCACTTACTGCTTTCCTTAA
This sequence comes from Cynopterus sphinx, assembly GCA_030015415.1. Lineage (NCBI taxonomy): Eukaryota > Metazoa > Chordata > Mammalia > Chiroptera > Pteropodidae > Cynopterus > Cynopterus sphinx. The sequence goes on along the minus strand of CM057390.1, from coordinate 31,629,695 downwards.
CTTCTTTCTGGGCCCCGGAAAATCATTTTAGATGCAGTGACACTACCAAGAGGTGAAATGATGTGTGGCTGAGGTCATTTAGTGAGAAAATATAGAAGGCCCCTCTAACACAGAAGCCCTCTTTAAAATTTTGGAATTCTAGCTTTATCAGCCTGTTTTTCCTCTCATGGAACTATGGAGTCTGATGTAGCAGACTGTCTCTTCCTAGGGAAAGAAAAGGACAGTTATGACCTAAAGTTGGATTGCTTTCATTTGAGCCCTCTCTCCCCTAATATGGATTCATACTTGCACACAGTATCTGAGGTGAGAACCAGATAGAAAAGCAACCTGTCTCCTAACTGATCAGAACAGTCTGGGTGTCCCACTTTACACTTACTGGCTGGAAGTAAAACATTGGCTGCAGTTGATCTAGGTTATAGTTTTGGTCTCCTAAGCCATGAGGTTCTCCTTCTCATACTTGTAGTGTTCAAACCCTAAACATAGATTGTCCTTTAGAGATGATAGAAGTGGCCCAGGCCTAGGGAAGGAAATTAAAGTATTTCTCAACAAGGAATTGGAAGTGAAACTCCTAGCAGAGATGGGGCCAGGAGATATACACATATTTATTTCACTTGAGGCTGACTCCTATGCACAGACCTGCCAGTCTGGTACATCTTTCTTGGGCACTCACAGCCCAACTTAAGAGGAGCAGGGTACTTCCAGACCCCTTTCCAGCATAGCATGCTTAATGTGTACCATTCATTCCAGCATACCTGAGTGAGTCCTGGTTTTCCAAGTGTAATTGTAGGAAGTGTCTGGATTAGACAACAATTAGTAGTGTCCTCTCTACTAATGTCCTGAAAGGCTGGGTATGATTTCTCCAGGATGAAGCCCCATCTCAGATGGGAGCTTTACATGATTCAGCTGATGAGGACAGAATCAGAGATTAGGAGAAAAAAGAGAGTGGAGATGTATTTAATTGCTGGAATCCTCTTTCTTCTTCCCAACCTCATCCCTTCCAGAGAGGGCCACCTTGTGAAGAAGAGAAAAACATTTGTGCTTTTCATAACTATTGGTGATTTTTTGAGGTAGCCATTGCAGAGTTCTTCATTTTGGTTCTATGGTCCTTCTTGTCTTCAGGATAAAGTAAAACATCTTTTACATAGTATACTGCACAACCTGAAATTGTCAAGGTTCCTGCAGGGAAAAGAGGGCATGTCCAAATGAGTAATTTGAGGAGTTTAATAAAGTGGATGTTTACAAAGGTGAGTGTAAGAAAACCACAGGAGGTAGGTAGTCAGTACCTGAACTATAGGAGGACATTATTAACACCTATAGGCCTGAAGGGATAAGAGGAGGAAGTCATAGCTCTCACTAGAGAGAGAGGGTTGTATGGAGAGGGTCCATCAGCCAGGAGCTGTGATCTTTGATGAGGGATATAACCAGCCTGTAACATCCTTTTCCTGCCTCCTTTACTTCATCTCCTGCCACTGCTTTCTTCATATTGGCTGGACTCAACTTTAAGCTGTAGGACTGGGGAGCCTGTTGATATGACCCATACTGGTCAGTCTGGATGGATTGAGGGGACACATAAATAGCAGTGTACTAACTTACTGGCTTCATTTCTTGTAATTTTTCTCATCTACCAAAGCCTGTAAAGATCAAATTTACATTCTTCTGCAAACATGCCAGTATTTTTTCACAGCTCCGTTGTGCTTTCCTCTGCCTGAAATACCTTGCCCTACCCTCTTCTATTTAGCAAGCTCCTTCCAACCTCAATGACAACCTTAATTCTCACAAGATCTAAATTGCCCTGAAAGTAACAAATAGTCCTTGGAATAGAGAAGCACATACTTCCTGCCCTGTCAGAGCTCTACCTGTCACAAGAAGATGTAGCATGAACACACTATCAGTACACACCAGGAGGAAAGTGTGTCTGGAGAACATTTATGAGGAATTAAAAATATTTGCAGAGAAAAGGTAGCTGAGATACAGAATAATATTTAAAATTAGTCATGATGGGGAAATGAGAATTTGACTAACAAACAATAAGGAAGAGCATTCCAAATAAATAGAGTGAATTACTGAATTCTGAGTGTACAGAGTGCTCAGGTCACAGTGAAAAGCAGTTCAGCATACCAGGTACTACACATCATGCCTGAAGCAATGTGGGGTGGGAGTGAGATTGGCTTTGTAGGAGGTCATTCTCTGGAATCCAAAGTCAAATGGCAAATGAAGTCCAAGGTGGATTTCCACTGAACTCTCTCAGCACTTCTGGGCTTTCTTCCCCAGGAGAGAAACATTGGTCTCCACGAAGGGGTCCAAGAATTCCTCATTTGTGTTTGGCCTCTGTTGAATATGTAAGGGGAAAGAATGGAAAGAAAAGCCTCCAGGTGGTCACCTAAGGAAAAAAAGGCTCTATTGATTTTGTCTGTGGTTATATATAATCAAGAGACCACATCATCCTGATTATCTTAAGTTTAGAGTCCTTCCTCACCACATGGATGTAACACACAGTTATCAGATAAAGAAAGGCTTCTGGGACTATGGCTTACAAACATGATACGACTTATTGAACAGTCCAAAGTCTCCTCCACCATTTGAATTAGTATCGGGTTTGTGTCACCAGAACAAATCAAAATATTGTGTCATTTATTTTAGCAAAGTGATGGTCTACCTAACAACTCAACGCTTTCTTTGCGATTATGCTACTTCATTTGACTCAGACAGAAAGGAGATATGGATAGGTGTGCTTACCAAGAACTCATCTAGGAATTGCACAAAGCCAAGCCTTCTTGATTTATCCCCAAGACATTAGAAAGTGAAGGTGATGGCTTCCATCATTCTGATTGCCCCAAAGAGCAGAGGGTAATGTATGCACTTTGTATTTGTAAATTCAGGTTGGTGGAATATATAGAATGAGTATTCTCACAGCCTGCACCTTCAGTGGACATAGGCCCCATGGTCTTTTACTTCTCAGGAGTTTGTGAAACATGGGAGATTTTAATCAAACATTTATCACTCAACAGATATTTATTGATTGCTTACTTTGTACTCTTTATGATGTTGTGTAGAGACAACAAAGGAAAATAAGTCATGACCCTTGCCTTTTAAGAACTTACCATCTACTCAGTGATGTGACATTTTATATATACATATATACATATATATATATGTATATGTATATGTATATCTATATATGTACACACACACATCTGAGAAAGCAGTAAGTATAATACATTGTAAAATCATATCATTTACTGGGTTTCTACTACAAACAAAGCATTACATTTATATTTGCGGTCCTCTTTAATCTTCTCATTAACCCCATGCAGGAGTAAAATATATTTCCATTGCACATGAGCTAAATGAAATTTAGTGAGGTCAGAGGACTTACTAAGAGGCCACAAGGAGAGAGCTGGGACTTTGCTTCCTGAAGTCTGACTTCAGAGCCTGTTCTCTCTCCTCTTCCCTGACCTCCCTCAGACTGTAGCTATCTGCCAGCCATGTGGACTCAGTGCAATATGTTCACAGCTGTATTTTGCCCCTAGTCCCTTCATCTCTATCATAAGAGTTTCTTTTGCTTCTATCCAGGCATGATTAGTCTTGTCACTATCTTCATATTTAAGAAAGATTTGATAGCACACATCTATTTTTTTAATGTTAAGCAAAAACAGTAGTGGTTGAGATTGCAAGGGCCATGTGAATAGAATATAAGTCTATGTTTTTTTTTTCCCTATATGACCCAAAACTATTTTGTAAATACTGACAGGAATTTAGATTCCTGTAGGGTCAAAATTAGCACCCCCACTAGCAAAGGATTCTCCTACAATAAAGAGCTAAAGTGCAGTGATGTCTGAATTTTCAGCAGCTTGGCGATTTGCTCCTCTTTTGGTTTCCCCCAGAAGGAGATCTGGAAGATGCACCTGCGAGCTCTGTGGAACCGAGTGTTGGGATTCCAAGCCATTCACTTTGTGATGTTTCTCTGTGAAGCTTGAGGGGAGAGGCTGGGCACAGGCTAAATGCTCAGAGGAACCAAACTTAGGGACAGCTGGAGCATTTCTGTGTGATAAGAGAAGATTGTGACCAGGTGCTGTGAAGGGTGGAAGCACTCATTTCACTGTGGTCTCAAGCGCTGCTCGAGACGTGTTGCTTTTCAAAAGCAGTTAAAGGGCCATTTGATAGAGGGAATGGTTGGATTACCCACTGCCCAGATACATTATAGTCTCCAGATCTTCTGGCAGGTGTGTTTAAGAAAGGCCAAGCTTGGATTTTCCTAGAGTTCTTCAATAACTCTTCTCTTACACTTTGTAGAAGATTTTAAGCATACATATAATTGTTCTCTATTTTTCTTTTTATTTCCAGCATGCTCATTAATATTCTCTCTTTTTCTAGCTCTCTTTCTCTCTGTCTGTCTCGCTCTCTATCTCTTACACACACACACACACACACACACACACACACACACACCACAAACACACACGAGTACACACCTCCTAAAACATAGTATCTTGCATTCTTGAGTCCATGATTTTATGGTTTTATCCCTGCAGCACTTATCCTGGGCTCATTTAATCATTTTGTTTTGTTTTGTTTTATTTTGCCATTCCTCTAGATATAATTCAGCAAGTATAATAAAGCCAGTATTCATTAGCAAGAGATGAAGGACATAGAGGGCTACATTTCATTCATTCATTTGTTTGTTTGTTTTAAACTTTAGCATTTCATCAACATACATGGGTCTACAACCCTGGCTCAGTTTTCTGTAAATGCAAAGTTATCTGACCACAAAAAGGGAACAATGTTTAAGCTCTTGGATTTAATTTGCAATGACAGGATTCCTCAATGAATTTACTTTTAAAATATATATATATTTTATTTTTCAATTACAGTTGACAGACAATATTATATTAGTTTCAAGTATACGATATAATGATTAGACGTTCTATTTCATGAAATGTCTTTTTTCATCACTTTTTTCCAGTTTATATCTTTCAATCTGAAGCGAGTCTCTTGTAGGCAGCATATATATGAATATTGTTTTCTTATCCAGTTACTCTGTGTCTTTTGACTGAAGTGTTTAATCCATTTACATTTAAAGTAATTTTTGATAGATATGTAGTTATTGCCATTTTATTATTCGTATTTTTTATTTTTTCTTTTTTTTTTTTCATCTTAAAGATGGCCCTTTAACATTTCTTGTAATATTGGTTTGGTGGTAATGAACTCCTTTAGCCTCTTCTTGTCTGGGAAGCTCTTTATCTGTCCTTTGACTCTAAATGATAGCTTTGCTGAGTAGAGTAATCTTGGTTGTAGGTACTTGCTTTTTATTACTTCAAATATTTTGTGCCAAAGAGGGCTGTAGTTTTAGACTATTGACACAATCAGTGCAGCTGCAGACAGCTTTCTCTACTATGTGCTGTGCTCAGGTGCAAGATGATGCAGCATGGGCCCCTGTGTCTAGTCCTCTCTGGTTGACTACACATGAAGCTTTTTATCTTTGAAGAGAATGCATTGATGATGATTCATGCAGGCTGGACATCTTTGATAATCCGTGTTCAAATACATCAGGCCTATACTCTTTATGAAAAACTTCTCCAAGGAAAGGAACAGAGTGTAGACATATACACAGACTTAGAAGGACACTGTGGCTCAGCAGTTAAATGGTAACAAAGGCCCTGCCAAGGCTCTGTCTTTCTGTATGTCTGAATTCTGCTCGTATGTTGCATAGATCAGGCCATGGGTTCTCCATGGGGATAACATGCAGGAGGGGAGGGAAAGGCCACTCACACAAATACCAAAGGCTGATGGCCACTGACTAGAGGGCTAGAATATGAAATTGAAGACCTTACTAAGGCTGGAGGACAGGAGGTTTTCAGAGCTGAGAGATGTTGAAGTTTGGGGAGTTGTGAATTCCAGGTCTCAACCCAGAAGTGTAAGTTTGCTTCACTGTTCTTTGTATGTGTGGCAGGAGAAGCAGAGGGGTTGTTCATGGTGGAAGCTTAGTATTTGTATGTGGAGTTCTTGATAGATGAGAGATTTTCAAGGTCAGGTCAGGGAACTTCCAAACCTTTCTCTCTATCCATATCTCTTCCTGGCTATATTTATGCTGACCTGTGACTAGTTTCCCAAAGAAAAGTGGTCATCTTCAGTCACATTTCTCTGGGTTAGTCATGGAGAATTAAGTTTGAAACCTTCCTTACTCCCAATTAATTATCTTTCCAAGGGAGATGAAATATCATGATGTGTTTTAGGAGTAACTTTGTAGAACTATATTAAGGACTATCTCCATAAGACAGGGAGCCTGTTGACTGAATTCTCACCCTAATCTTCTACCAACTTCCCACTAACCAAAGCATTTGCTCTGGCTGAGAGAGCAATTGTGCTTTTTTTTTTTTTTTTTTTTTGCTAAAAATGAAAAAAAAAACTTGAATAACTATATCCTCTGCATTGTCGTGGAGACTCAATAAATGAAACAGACAGATGGGGGTAGGTATGAGGAGATGACAGGAGCTGGCGGCCAAGTTCCTTTTGTGATTCGTCTCTGCAGAAGCCAGCATTAATGCCATGGAGACTCAGCAAGACTGATCTCCAGCAGCGACAGTTTGGACATCTAAACATGACCTTGGATGTGCCCAAACCACAGCTGAAGTTATGCCAACTTTTCAGTGTACTATATCACAGAGGCCTCATAACCATGCTGAAAATTAACTGTGTTTGGAGTGTTAGAGTATCTGCAAATTAACATCTTTTGCCCTGTGTGATACAGTGTTGTATCACACTTGCATTTCAGTTGATTTCCAATGATTAGACACTCATAAGGAGGCCCAAGATAGTCCTGCATTTAGCAAGAGGCCATGAGATGTCCCTTTTTTGGGCATCAAAAGCAATGATTCAAGCAGTTTAGAGGTTGTTGATCAGCATTTTTTGCACCATGGCTATTCACCTGATATCTAGTCAAATTTTAGCTATTGGATGAAAAAATAACTAGGACTCTGCTTCTAGGTTCCCAAAACATATTGGTTACAAGAAAGTTCTCTCAGGTAAGGAAATGGAAAACTGTTTCAAATAAGAGTCTCATTCCCTAGTGCCCACTTGCTCAGCTGCTCTCATCAGAAAACAGATGTCTAAATTAATGGTTTTCAAAATGTGGTCTTCAAACCAGGTAGAAGAGTCCAGAAATCTGTATTTATCAGAGCTTCCTGGTGATTCTGGTGCACATTGAATTCAAGTGTTCTAAAGCCTTTTGGGAAGTCTGATAAGGACATTTAACAAACTGATCTTGAGGAAAAACAACAACAACAACAACAACAACAACAACAACAACAACAACAACAACAACAAAGAAACCTGGGTCTGAATCTTGTTTCCCCAATTTAGTAGTGATGTGATCTTAATTGATTTGGATATTTCTTAACCTCAGTTAACTCATCTATAAATTGCAGTGGTAGTGAACCCAGCCAAGTTTTTGAGATGTTAAAATAATGTATATAATAGGCTTGCTCAGTACTGAACACATAGTAATATGTATTCAATGAATGTTAGTCATGACTATGATTTTCACCAGTTTTTCCACTTGGCTTTAAGCAAAATTTAAAATAGGAGCCACCTTTAAGGTCATCATATGAATAATATTCTATGTATATTATTAGCAAAGTGAGCTGTGGAGTGTATTGTTCTTAAGGGATTTCAAACCATTGTAGTTCAAATCCCACATTTCAGGTGAGGCAGTCTGAATGTAGAGCATCAGATCTGCGAAGAATGTATGGGAAGTTGTAGCATCAGGTGCTTCCTTTATCAGCTCTGCTTCTCTACCTCTCATTCACTCTCAAAGTATATTCTGGGTATTGTCATCAAAGCCAAAATTCTTGGAGTATATTCCTACCAGTCCAAACTTCCTGTGTATCTAGCTACCTAGACATGTGATTAAATGCAGATTTCAGTTTATTACATTTGCATGGGGCCTGAGATTCAATGTTTCTAACAAGCTCCCCATTGATGCTGATTTGCTGGTTTTCTGACTACATGTTCATATAGAGAGGCTATCACATTTGCTCAGTGCTTCTCAAAGCCTACATGTGTATGATTCACCACTAGATTTATGCTATTTAAGGCATGGTCTAGGGGCTATCAGCAGGCTCATCATTACAAAAAATGTAGATTCTTAGGTACCACCCCCGACCTACCAAAACAGACTGTGCATTTCAGTAAAATCCAAGGAGCTTTATAAGCATGGTAAAGTCTGAGATCCATTCAGGATGTGTTTATTCACCCAAGGTCTAGCAACCAAAAGGACTCTGCACTTGATTAAATGCTCTGCTGTCACCATCTTGAAATTGTTAATAATTCTTGACCAAAGGTCTCTGCATTTTTATTTTGCACCAAGCCCCACAAATTATATATCTGGTCCTGAATGCACTATTCTACACAAGGATTTTTAAAACTTTGGTGTGATGTATATGACTTGACTGGGACATTATGAGAAATTCATATTTCTGGGTTCCCAAAGATTCTGAATCTGTAGGACAAGAGAATCTGTAACAGACTGCTCATGTGTTTCTGATGTAAGTGGTTCATGTACACTTTCAGAAATACACCCTCTGATTGTTCCCTAGTTAGGTCTTCTATCATTGTCATCTGTGCTGCCCAGAAAACACAATAAGCAGCACAGAACTTGCTGGACACCAGAGCCAAGGCATTTCTGGTTGAGAGGTTTTCTCTACAGGAGATCTCAGCAAGGCTTCCCACCTGCAGCTGAGTGGCCCTGCTATAACTGTGTGACATTTACACAAGTACAGGCAAAAAAAGATGCAGAGTACAAAATATCTCGAGAGCGACCACCTGGGGAAGGTGGTGTGCTCAGCAGCAGTTCTTAGGCTTTTTGTCGTCCTGTGGTCCATTTTGAAAATTCAGTGGAAACATTTGTCCCTCATCACTGAACAATTTACCTTGGCACGTCCTGAGGAGCACACAGGACCAGGAATTAGACAACCTGACTGAGAGGTCTGACTTCACTTCCTAGCTCTCGAACCTGAGGCAAGTCACAAGACCATTCCTAATCCTGGAGTCCTGATCTTTAAAGTAGAGAATGGGTAAGATCATCTATGTCACAGATTTGTTGCAAGAATCAAATGAGACAGTGTGGATTTTAAAAGTACTTTTTATACTGCTAAAGAATATATAAAATTAAGGCATCATTATACATACTGTGCTGCATGCTATTTCCAGTGTTATAGTTACGATCAGGTCAGTGTGTTTGTGAATTTAGCCAAAGGCCATAGAACATACTTGGTGTAGCAATAGAGGGAAATGAATGCAGACAGAGGGATGTAATGAGGACTTAGCAAGAGTAGCTGGAAAATCTGAAAGTGCAGGAAAAAAGAAAGGAGCTTCCACAATCTGGGGACTCCAGATTCAAAAATAAAATAAAGAACATCTATTTTTACATGTGCAAACAGTTTTGAGATTTTGGAAAAGGCCTTTGTTTAGCAATAATTGAACATCTCTGTCCTTTGATATAATGAAGATTAGTAGCAATGGTTGTGGTCCATATTTAGTTTTCACATCAGAAGCCTCTGTAAGAATCTGCTATTTTGAGATGAGAAAAATAATTTGTAGTAGTTAAAATCTGGGTCTCTGATCTAGCACATATTATCTGTGTGACCTGGGAAAATATTTAATTTCTCTGTTTTTTCAATTATTTTACCAGTGGAACCTTCCTCACAGGGTTCTTATAAGTACTGAATGACTTATAATACCTAAAACAACTATAAAATAATGTGAGGGATTATCTTTATCAGCACCATGGAAATTCTTAAGCCAAGGGAAGACTCATCATGTTCAAAGAGCCAAGCTATTCTGGATGTAGAAGATGACTTCAGATTATAACTATGAATAGTTAAGACTAATACAGTAGTCCTGAGCTCATGTGGTTCAGAAACATGAGACAGCCCATGTTCTAAGGCTATAAACCCATTAAGACCAATGCTGCTACCAAATTCTAGAAAGTGCCATCAATGGCAAATCAAACAAGAAAAATGTACATGTGTATACTGGGGGCACGGAATGAAGACAAGACATAAAATGTACCCGTAGCCTTGCCATGAACCCCACTCTGATGGGTCCCATTTTCTGTCTAGTCCCCTGACTTATCCATCTGGTCTTCCTTCCAGGTGCACGATTGACAACCGAGTCACTCGGGTGGCCTGGCTAAACCGCAGCACCATCCTCTATGCTGGGAATGACAAATGGTGCCTGGATCCACGTGTGATCCTCCTGAGCAACACCCAAACCCAGTACAGTATTGAAATCCAAAATGTGGACGTATATGATGAGGGCCCATACACCTGCTCTGTACAGACGGACAACCACCCCAAGACCTCAAGGGTCCACCTCATCGTGCAAGGTAGGTAGGTGGGGTTAATCTAGGAGGTCTGAGTGGGTGACTGGGAGAACCTGTATTAAATGCTTTTTCTGTGATCCTCAACAGATATGAGTTCTGTTTGTTCCATCCAGTGAAGACAACTTTCTAATTGTCATTTTTCTAATAGATGCTGAATTTTCAAATAATTTCCCCATTGAATAAAGCTAGGATTTTATTTTATTTTATTTATTTTATTTTATTATTTTATTTTATTTTACTTTTGTTTAATATATTTTCTCAGAAAATATCTTCTTATTATTGCTTTCCTTGACTTTTTCTACTCTAAATTTTAGGATCCATCCAATTCTAAGCTCACTCTATTTTAAGACTAGCATTTCAGCTTTTCTTGTACTCTACATCTGCCATACCCTCACATAGCCTTCAGAGAAAGCACAGCCAATCACAGGATCTCTGGGCACCCAGCTTGAATGATCCTTCACAAATCTCCATCATTTCCAGCTTGTTTCATCTTCTCTCACCTCCAAGTCCTGGCTTTCTGATACCACATCTTCTCTCTACTACCTATGTCCATTTTTCTCTATGTTTTGCTTGAACCTCAGCTCTCATTTAATTCTGCACCCTTCATCCCCAACTTTCAAGAACTGCATATTTGTTTTGTTTTTGCATCTCTCTTGGTTCTCTTCTCTCCATGATGCTCAGGCCCTGAGAATACTGCTCACCTGTTCCCCACAAAGCAGAACTGGTCCTGGGGCATTCAGACAACACTTAACCTCAGTGGGCAGATTCTTAGAGAGTAAGAATTCAGAATCCTCCGATTGTGCTATGAGGTCTTGATCAGGTTACCAACTGAACCTCAGGGTTTCCATCTGTAAAATGGAGTTAATGTTGTGAGGAGCTGTGGTGACCATCACACTTTACATGTGCTAATGCGTTTGACACTTAGAAGAAGGCCTGACATAGAGAGGTGCGATTTATGTGTCTGTTTTTTTTTTTCATTGTTATTTTAAAAAATTTTAAGATATCCTTTACAGTGGACCAGATACCTTGCTTTTATTATCTTAGATGCTTAAGCCCCTGAGCCACTGAGCCCAGCTCCTCTGTTACAGTGTCTTTCCCAGTCTAATTCTCAGTTCCCTTCGTGCAGCTAAATGCAGGTCCAGGGGCTCCTTCATTTGCCTCTCCTTGTCATTGTGCACAGGGAAATGGTAATGTCCTTGGATGCTTGGTTAGAGAAACAAAGGCCAGGGTGGTGGCTCAGGAAGGAAGAACACAAAGAGATGGAAGAATTAAGAGAAAGCTAACTATGAGAAGGTAAAAGAAGGTACAGCTTGGATTATGGATATCTCCTATGATGAGCGAGATGGGGTGGCCAATGATGAAAAGAGGACACAACTAGAGTGAGAGCAGTGTGGACACTGGCTCTGGTAAGGGATTATGCCAGTGGGACATCTGAGCCTCTCACCTTATGGCAAAGCTTGATCCTACCAAATTGTTTTTATCTTTATTTTTTTCTTACTCTTCCAAAAGAAAATTATGATGGCTTTTATTTTATTGGTTCTGTAAATAAATATTTTAAACTACTGGGTGCTAACATTTTTTAAAGGAAGTAGAGTTTCAGAGGAAGTATCAGAATGTATTACAAATAGCAGAGTAGGGATTATTACAGAAGATTTTTGTTTTATTGTAAGTTTTTAATATAAAGTACATTTTTTTATTGTGAATAGTCATCCAAAAAGGGCTGAGAATCACTGTTCTGAAGAGTTTCCCTGAATAATGCAGTGGCATCATTTACAATATATACCAGGCAGTATGTTTGAAGCCTTCCCTCAATACTCATCATGCCCCCTACACACACATTCATTGATGAGAGCAGGGTATCCCACAATGACAAGGAAACACTATGAACTGTGCACTATTGAAGACATTTGTTTTAGGAAGCAAGACCTGAATGGAATAGGAAAATGGAAGGGATAGTGAAAAATTCTGAAGCCTCCTCAAAAACAAGCACCATGTTTTTGTCATTTTCTTAATAAGCCTATACACTCTTATCTTAAGCACCTGGGTAAGTGCCTATACAAAGTGTGCATTTAATAAATGCTCTTTGAAACAAGTGGCTGGGATTATAGCTCCAAAGTCTTATACAGGGTCAAAGAGTGAAGGTTGCATATATGTGGGGGTGGAGAGATGGGAGGAGGTGAGGAGATGGAGTATACATTAGTCTTTGCTCATGTCCAATCTAATGGAAAATATCTAATCCCCAGCTAGGTGTTTCCATTTGTGACTTGGCTAGGTGCCCTCATAACATGACACACCACCTCAAGTATTGGAATCTCATCTTAGGCTAATTTTCAAATGCTGATGGGTATATTGATCTGGAGACAAGCTGGGTTAAAAAAAAGGCACTGGTCTTGTACACAGACTCAGCCCAAGCTAATCTGCTGTCAATATGCCTGGTCTGAGCATTATTGACACTTTAATGAATAGAAGACCACAGTTTTCCATAGCTAACCTGTTCCCCACTTTTAAAAGCAATCAGACAAACTAAATAGAGCCAGATTCCCCTGTTTCTGTATTGGAAAGAGGATATATCACCATCCAGGACTAAAGAGAGAGAGAGAGAGAAAGAGAGAGAGAGAAAGAAAAAAAATTATTTATTATGGAATCATTTATTGTACTGAACATCAATCTTAATTCCCCCTCCAAAAGCTGACTGTCTGGATTTTGTTGAAGTTACTATTCAACCTTGAGAAGAATGCTGCAGAAACGAAAGTTAGGCATATTAAGGTTTCAAAGTGGTATTGTTATTATTAAACACATATACCCACACACACACATATAATAGCAGCAGCAAGAAAAAGCTAAACTGGTATTCTACTCACGAGAATATGTATTTATGTATATGAAGTCAGTGTTATATATAAATAAACTCACACAAAGAAAGTAATGCATTTTCCTTGTATTGTGTGAACTGCTAAAGGTCTGGGGTTGTCTTTTTCATTACTATCAAATAACGCCTTCTGTCCCACTAGTTCTTTGTACTGGATCTTCTATATGGCTATGATTCAATATGTGTGGTTCTTGCTGATAGTCAGGATTGCTATCTTTGCATTTGCCTAAGAATCAGACCCTCTGTGTATGCACTCATTCACGCCTCATTCATTCACACAGTCAATAATCACCGAGAAACAGCTCTAGTTACTGGTGCCCGGGCCAATCACTTAGTCTTGGAAGATGAATAAAAACTGCCTTGGAAGAGTAAGTTCTCACTGTGTATCATGTTTGCCCAAATCGTCCCCAGGAATGTAACTTCCAGTAATATAGCTGCTGTTGGCTGAATCCTTCCTGGGCACCAGCCTGCTCCAAATACTCCTAGACATACCTGCAATGTGGGCCCCCTTTCCCCCATGGCTTATGATACAACATTTTAATAGAATTAAGAAATGACCTATTCAAAAGACAGGCTGGTCTCTTTATGCAGCAGACAACTTTCCCAGGCTGGTAAGTCCTGGTCTGTCCATTAGCTCAAACACAGGAGTGAAGGGCTATGTGCCTTTTCTTGGTTCATATGTTCTATAGCTTTGACTGTAGGCATGACATGTAGTCATTTCAACCATCAGGACAGCTTTTCACTAGTGGCAAGTTCTAGGTTTGTGCTTTGTTCTTTAGACCAGCGGTCTCCAACCTTTTTGGCACCAGGGACAGGTGCTCCTGTGAGAATTTAATGCCTGATGATCTGAGGTGGACCTGAGGCACTGATGCTAGCACTGGGGTACAGCTGCAAATACAGATGAAACTTCACTCACTGGTTCACTGTTCACCTCCTGCTGTGTGGCCCAGTTCCTAACAGGCCATGGACCAGGTGCTGGGGACCCCTGCTCTAGACTATTTTAAAAATCTGTTGATAATACTTTATAACATCTCTGGTTACTGGTTACCTTGTAGTAAATGAAAATGAAAATGCTTGTTCTTTTTTATCAGCGGATCATCACTTTTTATCTTGCTACCTGTTGCCATTAGAATGTATCCTCCCTTTGTTTTTTTGTTTGTTTTTATTGTATGTATGTATGTATGTATGTATGTATGTATGCATGCATGCATTTAGGAAGATAGCTCTAAGGCTACCTAAGCTGTTAATCTCTCCTAAATCTTTTCTATGCTTTCTGGGGGGCAGGTGGTTTTCAAAGGTCCAGGCAGGACTGGTCAGTGTCTGGTGCAGAGAATGGCTGGGGTCAGGCTAGCCAGGACTGCAGAGGAGAGGTCCTGCAGTTGGCAGCATAGGGGGATAGAGGAGCCACTATTAAGTATAGCCATGGAAAACACCAGGCAGAAGAAGGGTGAGTTTCAAACCACAGATAACTCTGCCTGCATGGTCAGGCATGTAAGAAGATCCTATAGGAAGAAGGTGTTGCTGCTTCTAATTTGAACTGTATAGGGTCAGCATGGAGGGAGGAACAGGTGTGTGGCTGCAGACAGAGCCCAGGATCTCATGTGGAATAAGTAACCTGGGCAAGTCAAGAACAGGGACAGCCTTGGTGAGGAGAGTGGCCCTGGAGCCAGTGTAGAAGGGAGATGTAGGATGAGGCAACAGGGCTGGAGGTGACAGAAAAACTGAGCTCAGTAGCTACTCATCAGTGTCTATTTAAAATTAAATTTAAATTAGCTAAAACCTAATAAAACTTAAAATTTACTTCTTTGGTAACATTAGCCTCATTCCATCTACTTCAGTAGCCACAGGTAACCAGTGGCTACTGCATTGAACAGTACAAATATAGAATAGTCTCATCATTGTAGAAAGTTCTACTGGGCAATGCTATAAGTGATTACTATCATGGGCCAGCAGGGATTAAAGCAAGAGTGAGTTTTATGGACCTGAAGAGCCAGGTGTGATATAGAAAGGAGACAGGAATTTTGTAGAGAAGATGGAAAAGAAAAGATAATAAAAGATGGAGGTCTTTTAAAGAAAAAAGAGAATTGTTGAAAAAGATAAAGGACTGGTGTTCCTCTATTAGCTAGGACAGAGAAGGTCTGGAGTCTGAAGATGTAGCGAAAAGAGAATAGACAGAATTTGGGGATTGTTGAGTGTGGGGGTGGGGCAGTGAAGTCTATCAGAAGACTAAAATTCCTGCTGTGGAGCCTTGGGGGAGGTTGATCCTAAGGAATCTAAAGTGTTGGGTGGTAAAGGCATTCTGTAGTAGCACAGAAGGAGGGGTTCAAACTCAGATTCTCATTTTAAGATGCCTTGAAAACTCCATTCAAAAACCCCATCTCCTTTTTCTCTTAAAAGGGGCCACATCTTAGAAAGCACAAAGTGAATAAAACGCTCCATGGGACTGAACCCTTTGCCAAATTAAGGGCAGTGAAGAAGACATCTCAAAAGCCCTAACTATCTCTAAAAGCCTTCCTGTGGTGGAACAACAGAACTGCCCTGGTTGTCTACACAGCATTTGGAAGGTTCTTTTTTATCCAAGGAAAGGCTTGGGAGGAGTACCTGTGGGCTTTATACTCAGAGTTATATTCACATAATAACAAAGTGGAATACAGTGTTTTAAAAATGGTAATATTAGTGTAATAATAACAATTGTAGTAATAATGATGATGTTGATAATGACGATGATGATGATGATAATAATAATAATAATAATAATAATAAAAGCTTTTGTCTTCTTTATCAGTTTTCTAGGTCTCTCTTTTGTCATTGGAGCATCTAATCCCCCCCTCCCTTTTGTATGGTGTAAATGAGTTTTTCTGTTTCTTCCTAGGCAGAATTAATCTGAAAATCCCTGCACTTGTTTGATAGTTAATTACCTGCATTTTGGAGCCAAACAGCTCTGAAACTCTCCTGAAAGAGGGTGGGGGCATGCTAGTATCTATGAAATGAGGCAGGAATTAGGGAAAGAAGCCAGGACATTGCCCTGCATTTTCTGTTTTATTGGAATTCCAGAGAGAAAGAGATTATGCCAGGATGATATCCAGCACAGGCAGGTGACTTGCAAATAATAGAGTTTTGGAGTCACCAGGCTTTGATTTACCTTTTATTGTCTTCCTGTTCTGAACTGTCTCCTCTTACCTACCTGATACATATAATCATGTTGCTTTCCAATCCTGAATAATTAATTGACCTTGTCAAGCCAAACTCATTAGTATGATTAAGAGAACAGAACAATAACTTTTAATTTCCAGACACCTACGCTCCGTAGGCTCCCTGCAACCCTGAATCTGAATAAAAGGAAATTTGAAACATAACATATCAAAGGGAATAATATGCCCTAATCCTCACATTGAAGGCAAAGATTTCTGTCTCTCCAACCACATCACCCAGAACACAACATGCCCTCCTGGCAGTGCAAGACTCCCGTGGAGCTGAGATCTTTGCACCAACTAATTTCCATTCATACTATGTCTTTGCCGAGTCCATGATGAAGGAAAACATAGCATCCAGTTCTGAACTGACATAAGTCACCTTAGACTCAAGTAATCTGAGCAAATTGCTATAATATAAGTCACATTGATTTAATAATGGCATTTTCTGTGCTTTCTGGGATGGCTGGGGAGGGTCCTTACATTTTCTAGGCAGTTTAGAAAACTTGGCATCTGTTTCCTGGTGCTGCCTGGTCAGAAGAACAAACAATAAAATATAAAACAGTAAATAGTAAAAAATAGGGTTTCCCTATCTAGGCCATCTATATTACTTACAGATCTAAGGAAACAGAAAGCTCAGGTGACCCTACTGCTTCACAGCAAACACAGGATTCAGGCAACATTCCTCCAGGTAAACAATTAAAGCTTCCAAGGGACAGTCTTGAAGCAACCACAGAATTCTCATCCCTTAGATAGTTTTCTCCAGGAAGTCTGAACCGCCCCAGATTCCAATACCATAAGATTGAGAAAAGTGGCTCTGTCTCCTTCGGGATTATATTTCTCTCTGGCATCCAATTGAGACATAGTATCATTTTACTTTGGGAAAAAGACAAATATTTCTAGATGTATTCCTGTAGACTCTCATACTTGTATCAGAAACCTTTTATGATTTTTTTAAGCTGAACTTGAAGCAAATATTCTTAACTAAGGAGTGTAAGAAATCTATTTATGATCCACTGGTACAGCTCTGGCTAATCCTAGAATATATCTAAAACAACCATCACTACTACATTCCTTAAAGTTTTATTGGTGGCACTTATAGAGTATGTATAAAGTGATATCAAAGGCAGCATTATTGATCTGAATAACACAACTCTTACAGAGGATTCTTCGGTACTAGAATACCTTAGAAACATCTAACAATTCCTTCTTCCTAAAATGAAAATAACTAGTATTTTAGGGCATTGTGAGAAGTTGGTAACTAAGTTCCTTAGTTCATCAGTTGTCGTACTGAGGACTGTCCACTGACATATGTCAATCCCAGTTACAAGCATTTCAAATCCACGTACTAGGGACACAAAGATTCAGATAGAATTACTCCCTGTCTAGCCAAGGAGACATCTATATTAACAAATAACTCTACTATATGGTAACAGGGATTAGGGTTCTTACATATATAAATGCTATACATACACCAAAAGGAACTAAATTTATCTTCAAGGTTAGGCAAAAGTACAAGGTTGAATTTTACAAGGGTCTTTGATGGTGAGTAGGACTTTTCAAGGAATGTGGAAAGGTGAAGGCATCCTGAGCAGGAACAATGGCATGTGCAAAGCTTGAAAGTCTGAAAACCTATGACCCATTGAAGGAAAAGTGTATATTATAAGTGGTGACATGGCATAGAAATCACTGGACACAGAGCCGGAAAGGTAGACTGCATTTAAGTTGTGGATGGCCTATGTGCCACAGGAAGAAGCACAATGCAAAGCAGTAGGCCTTGGTTTGTGTAGGTTTTCAACATAGGCTTGGTTTTCCTTGATATTATATAGAACCACCACTTCTTTTCCTCAAAGAGAATTGCATTGGATTATTTTGCCAAAGAATGAATATTCAGAAAGCTATCAGTGGGATAGAAAAATGACAGGAACCATTAATAAGAAGGGAGAGGTATTAGAAGGAAAGAATATATTTAAACATAACTGGCTGTGTGTCCCTTGCATGGTAAAGATACAAAAGGGAAAGATTGCCAAAGACTGTTCTACCACCAGGTTATTTCGTGAATGCACTAAATAAATGTTTTATTATTGCTGCCACAATAACGTTTTTTCTGCAGTGTGATTAAGGTCCATTTCTTTGTACACTAACAAATAGAGTACATGGTACTGTGGCTTTGGGCTGTGTCATCATTGTGATGATTGTACCAGAGAAAGTGAGTATGTTACTAAGGATAAAACAGTTGTAGGAAGGCTTCTATAACCCTCAGAAATGATGGGGCTGGCGCATAGCCAGCAGCCTCCTCTCACCATACCTGAGAACCATATGTAGATGAGAGGACTCTGTTTCAGGTATCTCCAGGCTGATTTATTTAGGCTGATGGTGTCAGCACTTGGAGTATATCTTAAGACTTATATTCCTGTTGAATATCGTCTCTGGTAAATTAGTATCTAACATTGTGCAACATCTAATTGACTTCTGCTGGAGTTGAGCTCAGTTGTGAAATGCTGCTAGAGTTGGTGGAGTACAATGTTTTTCTTTTGAGAGATCTTCCATTCATGTTATTTGAGAAAGGATTTATTGATTTAAAATTAGGACAGTTTAATTTGGTGTCATGTTTTCTTTATGTCTCAATTGTATATTCATGTCTTTGTGGTAAACTCAGCTGGTGGGGAGATGAAGAATTTAAAATAGAAGATTTTCACTTAGCAAACACTGTATTTTGCTGTGATTAATTGGGAATCTTCACAGTGAACCTACTGTTGACTCCCTTGGGAATTGAATAGCTTTGTATAAAGAAGTGAATTTCAGCCTTTAGGAATTCTGGACTCCAGTCCGATCTTTACAATAAGTACCTGGACAAATGACCTACTTCTTTAATTGGTTTTAGATTAAACACACTTTATAGAACAAATTTTAATATATTACATAATCTAATTTGGAAAAAGTTACCAAATACATGCAGGGAAGCCAGGAACCACTATATTCTTCATTTTTGTAATCATTAGCAATAAAGGTTTATATGCTCTTCTGTTTATTTTATGTCGACTCCATTAAACAGATCTAATCCTTTTTACTAAGAATGCGTACATGTTTTGTAGCTTCTGTGGTTCCCTACTCCAAAGAATTTACCTGAATTGTGTCCACTTTTGCCCAACCTGATTCCCTCCTTTGAACTTTCATGGTCTTGGTTTTCACCCTGCTGACCTGACGGTGTTTCTCTGCTCTCTTGCCATCATTTCCTCTGCTCTCACAATTTAATTTGGACATGTATTATGGTGGTTTTATAGTGCTACAAGCCTGGATTTCAGAGAAGGTCTCTTGTGCTAATGCTGCTCCTCACTCTAAGTACTCAGGCTGGCCAAACCATTTCTTCCTACCCAGAGAAAGGGAGAACAAAGTTTTGATCCCCCCACTTTAACTCATGCATAGACTACCATGTGTCAAGTACTGAAATACAAGTCCAGATGGGTAAAAAGATGAATGAGACAGGTCCCTGTGATGAGGATATATAATGGGGGCTGGGGTAGCAGTTAACTTGTAAAAAAGGGAGCTGCTGTGACAGAGCCATACATGGGAATCCTAGCACTGAGAGACAGGAGCTTGCCCAAGCTTGATGGCAGGGCTTGGGTGTCTGAGAAGGCCAATGGATGGTCTAACATTTTAGTTCTCAGCTATTAAAATGACAATAAAATAGCTAATCTGCTCATACCCATTCTACTCTCCATCACTCACCCTTTCTCCACTCACAGAGTGATCTTTTCAAATCTGAGTTTGATGATACCTCCAGGACTTATCCTGAACCTTAGGGAGCCAATTCCTTGTCAAGGCCTAGGGAGAGTTTCCTTTCCACTCAAGGTTCACACCATCCTCTTGCCTCACCATTCCTCTTTTATTTTATTTTACCCGTCTTGTTCTTTCTGGTCATGAGGCACTCTGTATTTGCTCCCCCACTGGCTTGTACTCTCCTCCTCTTTTCATACAGTTAAATATATTAAGTAGACTATGTTTCCTTAGGAATTCTTTCTCAAATCTGTCTTTCTTAGATAACCACTTACCCCAGCCTCCCCCAGGATTTAGAGCCACACATTTTGCTTTTCTTGCCACTGTTATAATTTGGCATTTGTTGGTGTTATTAGTGGCTTATGGCTGTGAGCCTCCTGAAGGAACAAAGCCTGTCTGTTTTTATATTCCATCCTCAATGTCTGGAACTTAATGGTGTCTCACAGCTAGTTGTTGGATAATAGTAGACTTGCAAAGCTTTTTCTCCTTTAAAAAAATTATTTAGCAAAGTGATTCATTATGTGTTGAGACTGACTATGGTAGGCTGAACAACAGCCACCCAAAATTATCAGGTTATAATCCTTGAAATTGTGAGTAATACAATGATATATCATCTTTGAAGATGTGATTAAGAAGTTGAGATGGTGAGATTATCCTAGATTATCCAGGTGGGTCATAACTGTGAACACATGTATACTTATAGGAGGGAGGTAGAGGGAGACTTAATACAGCACACATAGAGAGAAGATGAAATAAAGATGGATCAGAGAGAGCAAGGCAAAATTGCTGGTCTTGAAGACTGGAGTTATATGGCTATAAACCAAAGAATGTCAACAGCCACCAGAACCTGGAAGAGGCAAGGGACGCATTTTTTGCTAAAGCATCCAGAGAAAGTTTTATCCTTCTAGTATCTTGATTTCAGCCTAGTGAGGCTGATTTTGGACTTTCTGGTCTCCAAATTTGTGAGACAATGCTGTTGTTTTAAGCCACTGACCTTGTGGTAATGTGTTACAGTATTCACAGGAAATGAATACACTGGCCTTCAACATTTTTAATCCTTGATGGCTGGAAGTCAGAAAATGTTGATATTCCAAGTCTGCTATAAATTTAGGTTTGATTGTTGTGAAAGTTGAAGTAAAACTCGCCATTGGGGCAGACTGTTTTTCATTACTTCTTTTTAAAGGAATCTCTTTGGAAACCCTACACTAAGACTATACTTTGTTGATCAGCACTAAGATTTTACACTTTGATGTTGAAAATAACCGTCCTTGCATCACTATAGGAGGGGAGCAGACACAAAATGCACACAGAGAGAGGAGCCTCACCAAGCTTGATGGCAGGGCTTGGGTGTCTGGAAAGGAGACTCATGTTGCCTCACACTGGGCTGTGATATTTGGCTGGGGGAAATGGGACTAGAATCAAAGATAAAATTGCCAAGTATTCTGTTGTAAACTGAGAGGGTGTCTACTTCCTGGACTTGGTCTCTAGTATTTGTCTCATAGGTGTCTCAAATGCAAAAGGTACAAAATGGATCTCTTGAATTCTAGTGGTCATTCCCAACTGTCTCCTTTTTCCAACTCCAAACTTACTTCTTCTGTAGTCTTTCTATACAGTAAGTAGCAACTTCATTCTTTTAGTAGCTCATGTCAAAAGCCTCAGCATCAATTTTGACTTTTTTCTTTCTCCCATACTCAGTTTTGAGTATATCCTGTTAGATCTGCTGAATTTTGAAATTCATCCCAAATCCCACTATTTCTCCCCATATCCAGCTCAACTGCCCTGTCACAAGCCACCATAATCTTTGTCTGGAATAATCTGCAGCTACCTACCTATGTAGTCTCCAGTTTTCAGTATTGCTCCTTATTATCTGTTCTTCACACTCAGTAAAGGTATTCCTTTGCAAACTCCATCATTTCTCTGAGCAGCTCCCAGTCATTTGCCAACTCACTCAGGGTAGAACCCAAGGTGCATACTGTGACCTAAGCATTCCTATACCATCTGGCCTCCAGCATCTCTCTGAGTTCTCCTCCTAATATACTCCCTCTTTCTTACCCTGTCTCTGCTACTCCTTGATATTCTCAGAATATTTTCATGGGGCTCCCACCTCAGGGCTTTGCAGCCCCCTCTGCTGGTACCCCACACCAGGTTCCCCTCGGTACTCTCCTGTCCTCTTTAGGTCTGCTTAAATGTCACCATATGGGAGAGGTCTCTCTGACCACTTTTATAAAATAGATCTCCCCACTCTAAATCATTACTCCATAGCACTCTTCTTATTTGTTTTTCATCATAACATAGATCTCCAATGGGCATGCCATAGCTGTATATTTACATCTTTAAGAACCATGACCTGTTTGACTTCATTAGAACACATTTCCACGAGAGTAAGGACTTAAATTGCTTTGTTCATTGTTGTATCAAAGTGCCTAGAATAGGGTCTGGCATGCAGTAGGCCCTCAACAAATACCTATTGAATAGATAAATGAATGAAAGCCAGGGCCTGCTATTAAGTAAACATTTTTGTGTATGTGTGTCTACTCATTCTTTGCTTGAGTATGAAAGTGTGAATTTTTTGCTATTTCTATCGAAATCATTTGATTGCCCTATTCCCAAGCAATATGACATTAAGCTGAATTTTATAGCGTGGAATTTCTTAGCAAGGTAATGAAAGGGACTTGCTCCACACTTATGGAATAGCACACAGAAGGAAGGGCTCTTGAGTGTAGGTCTCTCCGTATGGTAAACTAAATAGAAAGTATGAGTTGTAAGGGAATGCCTAAACCTGGAGAGGGGAAGAGAACCAGACTTGACAAATCAGGAAGTTCATGTTTCATCCTGGAAGAGATGGGGAATCACAGATGGTTTTAGACAAGGAAACTACATGTGTTATGTTTTAGAAAGTACTTTGGCATCAGAATGGAGGATGGCTCAGTGATTGAGTTTTGAGAAGGGGCACTGAGAATGAGAACATGCTGTCCTGTGTCCCTGACCTGAAGAGAACCCCTCTCTTCTTGAGGGGTTAGATGCATAGTGCTTCGGAGGAGCTGACCAAGGCCAGAGGTGTGACCACACAGTAAGAGGGGGACTTGATTCCAGTTTTCCCAGATGGTCCCATTCCAAAGGAACGTGAGTTTTTCTCAGTGAGTGGTTTGTTAAGGTTGAAAATAAATATAATTCAATGTTTACACTTTTTCTAAAGTTTCATGCATATACATTTACAAATAAGGAAAAGATACTTTGTAAGATTTTGTTTTAGTTTGGAATTATAAGAACATGGCTTTCAGCTTATTGAAATAAAACCAGATTATCAAGAGAAGAAAAGGTTTATACCAGGCCATGAAGAAAGGGTAAAGCTTAAAATAAGACAGTATTGGATAGCAACAAGCTTTAATAGGGCCTTTGAAATAGAAGAAGATATTTGGAAATAGAGGATATCAGGTTTAGAGAGTAAAACATGAGATACTGAAAACTGCCTGTAGTATACACCCATTCCTGCTGTCTGCCTCAGAAACACATAAGGAACTTTTTAGGAAAAAAGAAAAAGGAGGACAACAAGGGAGGTGAAGGGGGAGGTTGACAACTTCCCAGACCAGCTGGACCTGAATCGCCCAGGTGGAGGTGTGGTTGGCAAACCCTCTGCAGGTAGGTTTAAGAATCAGATCTGAGGCCCAGCTAGGCTAAGAGTCAGAGGCAAAGAAAGTCAAATTGAGTACATTTCTCATATAAAAGCCTAAATTATGTTCATGCTCATTATTAAGAATTGTGTCAAATCAGGTGAGCGAGCTTGTTCCATTTTTGGCTTTCATCTTCCTGAGCTCGTTGCTGTGGTGTTGTTCAGATGAAATAGAGGAAACAGAGACACAGTAAAGGCTTAACCTATATTCCCAACTTTGTTTTAAAATAGTTTCTAAAGACTTACTAGACTTTTATCCTTCATTGCTACGCACTAAGACATCTGTGGCTCTCCCTTTTCTCTGTTTAGGTAGGAAGCATTCTGCCTGTTTAGTCCTCAGTAAATGAATATTTAATCCTCTTCTGGATCTCAGATGAGTGTTTTTCCCATAGCCAGGATTAATGGATCCAGGAATCAAGTGATGGAAATGGAAGTGGGACCATTCACTATTACCCCTACTGACCTACAAGTAAAATGTTTGTTTCCTGTTTCCTCCACTTTATACTCTCCTGGTCTAGAGACCTTAGTTTTAGAGGGAGGCATGTATTTCCACCAGGAGATACAAGTAATTTCATTGAACTGAAAGTAAAGATTGTAGCTTAGCCACTTTGGCTTCTTCATCTCTCTAATGTGGTAGGCAAAGAAGATAGTTATGGTGCTGGCTGGGGTGACTGATCCTGACTAACAAAGGGAAATTGAACTTCTACTTCACAATGGGGGTAAGAAAAAGTATGCTGGGCATACAGGAGATCTCTTAGGACATCTCTTAGTATTACCATGCCAGGTGATTAAAACCAATGAAAAACCAGCAAACCAATCCAGGCAAGATTGCTATTGGTCCAGACCCTTCAGGAATGAAGGTTTGAGTCACTGCTTGGTAAAGAACCATGACCAGCTGGGGTGCTTGCTGGAGACAAAGGGAACACAGAGTAGAGAATGGAAGAAGGTAGTTATAAATGCCTTAGCTGAAAATGGAATAAGATTATATATGTAAAATAGGATAGGTGAATCATACTAGACAGATAACAATAAACACAGAGACTAGAAGACTGACAGAAACATGGCCTATTCAGAGAACAGAAAGGCATCCCATAGGTGGGCCCTACAAGGAGGAGAGAGAAAAATGTGAGAGGTGAGATCAGAGAAGGGAACAGGAGCTAGATCAATAGAACACTTGTAAACCATGATACAGAATATTAAATTTTTCTGAAGGGCAAGAGATGCTCAAAATTAGGGGAGAACACATTCTATTCAGAAGGATTTTTCAGTTTCAGGTTTGAAAAGAGGGTTTCTGGGAATAAAACAAAGACAAAAATTCCTCCAGGGTTCATTATCCTTATCCAGTCCATCTCCTACCTATATCTACTGAGATTAAGGTTAAGAGGGGGTGATAATGAGCATGCCCTAGGTTAAGAGGGGGTGATGTCAAAACTAAGCTCATAGTCTGTATTTTAACCAAAAGCAGGGAATAAATTGTTGACTGATTTGCCAACTTTGCTTCAGGGAGTACCTATCAGAACAGTAGAGTTAGTGAAGAGATACATATTCTAGCTGCCCTTCCTCTGTTGGGCAATTCTCTCCCTTTGCCATTTTCCATGTCTCTCTGAGGCCATTTTTCATCTGCTTTTACCAGCAACTTTTTTTTATTGCCACATTTACTTTTTGTTGTTTTCTGTCTATTGCAATTTTTCATCTTTTCTCATTTCTTTTTAATCTTGTTCTATTTAACTCTTCTTGTCATTCTCTTGTCTGATCCATTGTTCATCCTCCTGTCACTCCTGTCATTCTTTATTTTGACCTGCTCTTCCCAAGACTGCCGTCTTTTGCTCAGGTGCTCTTTGTTCTAATAGTTGCTGGAATCTTCTTCCCTCCCCCTACATTTTGTTTCTAACTCTTTCCCCTTTCCTTGGTCCTCTTATCCTCTGGTGTCCCTCATTGTTACCCACTGTTTTATTCCCTCCCTGTTCAAAGATCCAAGCCTCCAGCCTACTGTCACCTTCAAGCCCTGCAGTCTCTGTCCTTCAACCTGTTAAGTAGCACTGTTTCTCCTATAAACTGCATTCATGATTTTGCTTCCAACACCAAGAGCTCTCATTACCACTGTGGAGAGGATAAGATAATCAAATGTGCCCATTTATATATTTGTTTGTTTGTTTATTTATTATTTCACTTAAAAGTGTATTGTAAAATTGAGCTGCAGTTTCACTCACAATATTTCATTATCCCTGGCAAGTCTGCATTCAGCCTCAGTTGAATGCACATAACAGGAAAAGAAGACAGTATATTTAATATTTCTTTGTTGAGATTTGAATGTATTGTGTCTGTGCACTTTGTCCCTAATGTAATGTGTATGTATGTGATTGTGTGTATGTTTGTGTGTGGAGGCTTCCATCTGCTTATGAGCTATCAGGAACTTGCAGTTGATCATGGATATGATGGGCTTGTAATGTTTATTCAGAGTGAATGTGAAGACCATAGAGGGACAGAGGGCTCAGCCCTGGGCCTGGGGACTGCTGGGATGACTTTAGAAGAGGGGCCATTTCTAAAAGCCTGATATTTTATTCTATGTAACTTCACTGATCCACTCTAGACAACGACAGGCTGTGAAAGTAGATTGTCAGAAATTTCATGTCCACTACACCAGCCACCTGGAACTCTTCTCTACAGAGAGGCACCGCCTTTTATCCATTCTCATCTTGCCAGACAAGGGCATCAAGAAAGAGAGATATTCTGGAATGTCACAGTACAAAAATTTAGGCTGAGTCCCAGGGGTCTTCTCTGACCCTCACTATGCCCAGAAGCCTCGTCTGCTTTTCAGGCCAGGGTACTTTACTGAAGCATAGTAACTCAGGTGTGTCCATGGATATTCTAGTCATAGAAGATTATAAACAGCTTTTCATCTCATAGCATGATTACAGGCAACTTAAAAAAAAAAAAACAGTAGCAGACTTACATCATGCAATGATAATAGTATTTATGACTACTTTATTTAAAATTTACTATGTAGCATTCAGGAATTAGTTAAAACACTTTATGCATAGTAGTATCTCATTTAATTTCAAAACACTCTTATACAACAGATGCTACTATTACCCTTACTTTAGAGATGAGAAAACTGAAACTTACTATCCTGGGTAAGGTCACATATATCAGTAAGTGGCAGAGCCAAATTCTGAACTCAA
This sequence comes from Cynopterus sphinx, assembly GCA_030015415.1. Classification (NCBI taxonomy): domain Eukaryota; kingdom Metazoa; phylum Chordata; class Mammalia; order Chiroptera; family Pteropodidae; genus Cynopterus; species Cynopterus sphinx. Next base: position 31,602,625 of record CM057390.1, on the reverse strand, counting down.
ACAGTCAGACTCTAAATAGCCCACACCTACGCTCTATACTCCTCTTTAGGAACAAAGATTCAGGTTAATCTGACTCAGAGAACTGAATCTCAAGTAGGAATGGGCTTTATGAGCATAAACCATGTGCTCAAATTATTTCAGAAATAGAAACCACCTTGAAAAACACCTAGCTAGAAATTCTTGAATCTGTTGTGCATTGTAAATATTTACAGTATTGTTAAAAAATAGCAATGTTGAGGTGCTTCCCCCAAAGAGTATGATTCAATTTATTAGGGATAAAGTCATAACATGATTATGTTTTTTAAACTCTCTGGTTGCTTATATTTTCATCCATGTTGAGAATCACCATTCTAAAATTACATACAGATGAGAAAACATGTAACCTTAGATTGACTGACTTACCTAAAGTTATACCACCAGTTAAGGGCAGTTGAGAAGACCAATCCCAGTTCTCTTGGCCTTCTCCAGGAATATTTTTCTTGCTCTGTTCAGAGACAAACCTGTCCTAATGTGTGTCCGAGAACACAGTAAAACATGGCAGATAAGCAGTGGACACAGGCACAATTCTGTTAGAATAGTAGCTATGTAGAATTTCCCTTTGCTTTAAGTTTGTTCCATATGCAAAATGAGCATAATAATAAAGCCTTCCTGGAGGACTTGTTATGAGGTGATATTATGAGATGATGCCATCCATGTAAAGAGTTTATAGTCCCACCCAGCATATGGTAATTTTTTTACCATCTGAAAAGGAGCAATCATTCATTAAACAGCAGTTTTGGCAGCAACTTTATATACAGTGACCTGCACAAGCCCATGACTTCATCTTCTATACTGTCACTAATGCTTGCCTTGTCCTACCAGGTTTAACACTTACCAGATCTCACTAAAATCTCACAATCACATGAAGTAAAGAATATGATATCTACACTGTAGATGACAGAGCTGAACCTGAGGGGTTAAAATCTTGCTACAAGTCATAGTTCCCAAGTGGAAGATGAAGTTTGAATTCTTATCTGCCATTGAAAGAATGCTCGTGATGGGCTCTGCCTACTCCTCAGGAGGCTGAGTGTTTGCTTTGCCTCCTCAAAATCATCCTCTTGCTAGATTCTGATTTTTGCAGAAGACCCTTTTTCTTTTATTTTTGAGGCACTTTCCTCTTTTCTTGGCAGTTTTTATTTCATTGCATTTTCATAATATTTCACGCTTTAATTTATTTAGTGCTATTGTACAGGGCCCTGAGCATCTTGGAAGAAGTATGAATTTTATAAATAAAATTATTATTACAGCTGCTCTGATCACAGCCCCTGAGCTATTTAATGGAGATATTAATTACTCTCAATGTTGAAAATTTTCACCCAAATTCCTTTATGGCCCAAGTTTTCCTTGGCTGTCATTATTCTATTCTGCTTGTTGTAGTTTTCACACAGCTATGTAGCATTTCTCCTTACTATTCCCATCAGAATTGAACAGCTCATCCAAAGTTTCATGTAATGTATTCTAGAGAACATGACCTACTTTCTTTAACCTTTTGAATCACTAAAGTTCCAAATCCCATTTCGACCTATAATGTCAAATGTTGTAATGAGTCAACCTTCCTTGTCTACTTCATGCAAAATAAGATCACATTATTTATCAGTCTCCAGCAGAAACCTCTTCCACATTTCTCCAGAGCTGGACATGAATTGATCACACCACTTATTTGACACCTGGGATTTTAGGAGTCTAAACATTGAGTCTTATGTGAACAAAACTTATGTCACTTTTGAAAGGAATTGAAGCCCAAACAAGGCGACTAGGGTCAGAGTCATGGTATCACTAACTACCCTTTCTATCAACAAGGCTGCTTTCTGGAACCTACCTGCCACCTCACAATCACATAGCACTTTGCTAGCCAGAGATGTGAGAGGACAACTGTTGAATGTTTGTATAATGTCAGTGACATGTTGAGGAATTCACAGAATAAGCCAATATTCAAGCTAAGATTTCTTGCAGGACATTTTCCAAATCATACTTGACCTCCCCTCTCCCAACTCCCCACACAGCGTGCTCTTTTTCCAGCCTTTTTAGCACACTTTACTCAGTCATTCATTCAGTGAAAGTTAACGAGGCAATGGCTGTGGACCAGTGACATGGCTGGCATGCATAATGATAAGCAAGACTGGCTTAGTTTCTTACTCTTTGGAGTCTGGGTTCTTCATTTCTCCTTTCATCTTGACATGCCTCCCTCTCAAACATATAGTCTCTTTATAATTTACAGTTGTATTTAGGATTTGAAGAAGTTTCCTAATTAACTGGGAGCAATATATTGTTCTGTTTCCATTTTGTGTTTTTTAGAAAGCAAATGGAAGGAGCCAATCTGCCCATTACAAATGAGTTCATTCCTATTCAAGCAGCGACTTTCACGTACCTTGCCTGAGGCTTCTTATGTTCTGAGCAACATACTGGCTTTAGCTGTCCGTACTTCTTCCCAGCTACACTGGGAACCCTACATGAATAGAAGACACAATAACTCAAAAAGAATTTATTGTATTATACATAGCGGCCATACATAGTTTCTGTAACAGAAAACACAATAAGCTTATTCAAGGTGAATATGTATAACTTTCTCTTCTAGACAGAGGTTTTTGGATATCTAACAACTAGATTTCATTAGAGCCAAATAAAAATATAAAATGAACTATGACCCAGATGTCTTGGTCAACAAGAAATAGACAGGTTTAAGCTTTTTTACTCCCAAAAGGAAGAATAATTTCCAGTGAGAAATGACTAACTAGAATATTCAAATTCCTAAAAAAGATGCAGCATAGAGAACTGTCTATATAAGTTCGGTTTTCCTGAAGCTCATAAGGACTTTGCAATCCACACAGTAATCAGAGAGAACCCAAGAAACTTTGTAAACCATGACCAGTATTCTCAAGATACATTAATAACTCAGTTACAGGTTACATTCCTACTAAGTGCAAGCCACTGCTCTTGGTACTGCTTGTGCAAAACAGGTGCATTCCACTGAAGCTCCTCATTTTATGAAAAGTTTAAGCCAGAACTGCTGATCATTTGTCACTTCTCTGAAATACATCTAAAGAAGTACAATTCTAGGCCCATCCTCTCCCTCCTACTTTTCCAAATTGATTGTGAACTTTGGAGGCCCTCTTGCATGGGTCAGGACAATCCTGGATTGCTAATTGAAGGCTGGCTTGGCCCATTTGTCTCCACTCTATTAGATATCTCATATCACTCATTGTAATTCTGTGTTAGTCTTTTAATAAAAATGGCCAGCAAGCCCAGAGATAACAGAATAGGAATCAATTGGACCTGTGATTGTCTGCATGCCAGATTCTCTTGTCAGCCTAGTCACCAATTCATACTGCCAACCCAACCTCCTCTGGGACTAAGACGTTTGAAAACAGTGCAGCAGCCTCCTCTCCTGGGCAGTGTTTTCCTCCATCATTTGCTTTATTAAATATTGATTTTCTGTTGCATTATTAAACCTTAAGTCCAGAGCATAAATTCTGGGCTGATACTTTAATCTGGCTCTCCTCATTTTTTTTTTTTTTTTGGCTTCTACAACTTATTTTCAGGCCAGCTCTCCTGGGGAATCTTTAAGTCAACTCGAGGCCTATAGAGAAACCTGTCTGCAGGAAGGGGAGGAGCCACAAATTGAGAGGTAGCTTGCCTCACTAGAGAACTGCAAAAAGACTGAGTTTGTGTAAAGCAGATTTTCACTTTACACTTGCTCCAGAGTCAAAAGCGTATCCTTATTGGAATTCAAGTGGCTGTACTAGGAAGTTTTTTGGATTCATACCATGAAAACTACTGAGTAGGGAAATGGTATGCTGAATCAGGCATCCACAGCTCTTCAGACATTACCTAATCAATTATCCATTCACTTCCTTTTCTTTTGTTCTCTGTTATTCCCAAACTTTGAGCCACTAGTTCTAATCACACAAGCCTTTGGCTTTTCACTTATTTCGAGCCTCTGCTTCATTATTTCCCATTCTCCTCTCTTTTCTCTTAAGGACCAGTGGTTGAGTGGTCATTTATCTCAATCTTTTGTAAGATGGAGACATCACACACTTTGTAAAACTTTCTGAGAGATATAGATGTCTCTAACCAGCCATGTTAGCTAGGATGACCTCCAACTTTAATTCCCTATTCCTTGAATGGCTTCCTTGACTAGCACTGTCATTGACCTGATCCTGGGCGCTTGAGCCTGAAGATAAAGAGTGCCTTTGTCTTCAACACAGAGACAAACAGGAGAAAAAAAATTGGAAATAAATATTTATGGATTTTCTCTGGCAAGACTGAAACACATTGCTGTTGACATGGGTGTTTGCAGAGAGCTATGATCACCTGCCCGTCTGGACTTCAGTTTATCTCAGCTTTCTCTCTGTACCCTATTTGATTCTACATCTCCAGAAATATAGTGTTAGGAAATTATTCCAGGAACTGGCAGATTGGTTAAAGGCCAGGGGTGAGGAGAAGTGTAATAACTCACTCTGTGTTATAGAGGAAGCACAACTACCTCAAGCTGGCCACTGACACCTATCAAATATGAACCTTCACATGCCATGGGCCCTGGGGTGACTAAGCCTGTGTGATCACTTCAGTTGCAATAAAACAATCTTTGGGGGATATTTCATGAAAAGTAAGTGAAAGTCAAGGTGGGAAAGATTATCTACTCCATTTTCTCCAACCGCTATCCTTATACCTTTAAAGAATAAGAGATATGTTTTTGCAGATCATGGAAATTCCAGGTCATGTATCTTTCTACATCCCCCCACCCCCGCCAAATCTGAATCTCTTCATAATACATTTTCTACATTTCTACATTTCTATATCCCCACCCCCCAATCTGAGTCTCTTCATAATATCTAGTTAGGTAAGTAGATTGTCAGTGATGGGCAACTAACTACTCACTCAAATAGGTCCTACTTCTTTTAGAAAAGATGGCCATTTTTTTCACATTAAGCCAAAATTTGCCTCATGTCTTCCTCTTGGTTATTCTTGTTAGAACTACGTAAAATAAATTTAATCCTTTGTAGTAATAAAAAAGTGCTTGCTTTTAATTAAGATATATGAATTTTGAATCTTAGTTCCTAAGTAAATTTGCACAAATTATAGGTCAAAATGGTTCAATACTAGTAGTTGCATATGTTTCAATCTGATATTTAATCTTTCTGACTTCTAGCTTTCTCATTTATAACAGCTTGAATATAACAACTCATCAATTTGTTGTGAGAGGGGATTGAAATTAGATGAAATACCTAACATTAAGAAATATTTAATATTTTTAAAAATTCAATTTGACAAATATTTTTGAACTCCTTCTGTGTGTCTGGCACTATAGCAAGTACTGGGAATAAAAAATGAATCATAAATGGTCTCTGACTTCACAATGGGAATTATAGCATTTGAAGATGCCTATTATATTTCTTAAGCCTCTACTTCTTTCAATAACTAAATAGTTCAAGTATCCCAAATGTTTATCATTGTACTCACTTCTTTATATTGTAATTATCTCTTCACCTAAAAGATATAAGTCTTTTGGGCCCAAGAGTCATTCTATGAATTTCAGATATTTTTCTCACTAAATGAGAGTTGTTGAATGAGTTTCTAATTCTTCACCATTTCTTTTATGACAGACTACAATGTCTTCACTCCTCTCTTCAGATGTTGGCTAACTTCCTCCTAGGGCTGCACAAGCACTACATTGGAGGCCACACAAGCACTCTGGCTTTCATCTAGTTGCTATAAGTCCTGTTGCTGATCCCTTTACTACCCTTCTATGAACTTTGACTATACCTCTATTTCCCTCTGATTTTCTCAGTGACAGTTTCTACCAGCCCAACATGTGTTATGGTAAAAAAAAAAATCCATCCAAATGACAGTAATTCACTCAAATAGTAAAACAAGGTTTATTGGCAAGATGAGAAAGACTTTGTGGAAACATGTGCAGGAAACAAAGGCAAATCCTACAAGAAGCTACTTCTCCCAGATAGATCTCTGCATTTCTCTTGTTGAGATCCTGTGGTCTCCTTATTTGTGCTTATTTCTACATATCTCAATGGTCTCTTGAGTCTCTTACTCAGGATTTCTCTGATCTCCACTAACTTCATCTCACGTGTGGCCTTGGCCTGTCTTGGCACACATTCAGACAACTTGATAGATCATAGCCAACTCTCTTCCTTTTGGAGCCTTAAGTTCTAATTATCAGGAAAATTAATCAGACTGTCTTCATTTGAGTCAGGTGTAGTTGGGGTAAGAATAGAGATTATATGATACATGATACTATCTGTGTCTATTTAGGATTCTGCTTTTTCAGAAAGATGATATGAGTGAAGGGTTAGTAGTTTCCAGGTCTGTTACAGAGATGATTTGTAATGTCTGCAAGGCTGCCAACCAAAGATGGTCTGCTCCTACTTTCTATGCCTTCCTTTTCAGTCAGAAAATGTGTTAAGAGCATATAAAGATTTTCTTCAAAAGATAGGACTTGGATAAAATGTGGCTAGATATCACCCTAGCTTGAAATACTTTGGCCTCATAGATGAGTGAAACTATTAAAATATACTGAAATATCAATAATTGAAATCAGGAACAACATAGGGAAGGCCAGCTATGTCCCATACCAGCTCCCAGTCTTCCCCTGCATGCAGCTTCACAAGATGTTTACTTCTCTTTTATACATAGTAAAGGGCTCCAAGTCATGTAGGAATATTGCAAATGGGTTGCAGACCCAATATCTTTGGGCTATTTCTATCTTAAGTTATTTTGATTTTTCCATTTGATGCTGTTAGAAACAGGAACTGATCATTTGTGCTGGAAATAGCACAACTTCTGCCTTTTGTTTTGATCACTTTTGACAAGTTTGATTGTTGAATCTGATTGCTGGCCACAGAAAATTGCATTTTTGTTGAGAGCATTCTGAACAGATAAATGTAAGAGTAAATCAGGCAAGATCAATTATAATACCAAAGGACTAGTAAAAAAAGTCATGTAGCTCACATGTCATTCTGTAACTCTCAGTGTCTAAACATCTCCCAGGTTCTTCACGAAAATTCATTAGTTAAATTTCATAACACCCCATGAGGTCAGCTAGTGTCTGATGCTAGACACGTAGGAAAGAGGAAAATGACATTCCAATTGTCCTTACAAAGAAAATTTGTAAAAAGTGAGACAAAATATAGTAACACGTATAATTATTATAATCACTCCACATATTTTACAGGTACTGTGTTAGGACTTCTTTGCACATTTATAATTTTAACTTTGAAAGAAGCTTAGGGTTTAAATCTCTTTATCATTACTATTTTATGACTAAAAGATCAGACTTGAAAGTTTAAATAATCAGTGTAGGATTGGCCTTTACTGTATGGAAAGTGACTATTGGGACTTCTGATTGCTCCAAATTCCATGCTTTATCCATCTCATTTTTTTTTGTAATTTTAAACCAAAACACTATGTACCAATATGAGTAAACATTATGATTTCTGCTGCTATTCTTATTATTTTACTAATTTCACTAGGTGTGTAGCATTTCCTCTTCCCCATGAAGGGATCTTTGGGGGATAGTTGCTCAAACTGCTATTATCTCTGTAATAGTTGTACACATCTGACTTTATAAAGTGGGTTCCCTGTCCATTCTCACAACTGGCATATAAAGGAAGTAGGGCAAGTATTATCAATTCCATTTTCTAAGAGAAGAAAGTGAGGCTTACAGAATGTTGACTAGTGCCCATGGTAGTGAAGAGAAGATCCCTGTGGCTACAAATCTTCTGGTCTTTCCACTTCCTTGCCATTCTATAAGATAAAACATTTATTTGTAAAGATATCATGGCATTAACTTGTTTTTTTCTTAAGTATTGGACTGCCTCTACCGCTACACACTTAAAAATATGAAATAACAATAACAACCAAAAAACAGTTAGGAATGCTTCAGTCAAAGAGTGTGTTTTATATTCCTTGTGGTTAAACCATGTCTTATGAATCTATTTGGTCCTACCTAGCCTTTAAGAGACTGCCTTCAATAGGGAGATGCATTGGAAAGAGGCTTTAACTGACTACTAGTAGACCAAATTCATGACTTAAAAAATACTTGATAATTTAGTCACATCATTCTTTATTAAAAAATACATACATACATACATACATACATATATACATGTATGTATCTATATGTATGTGCAAAATACATATATGTATTGATAGCCTCCTGCGTCTAGGCCCTCACCTGGGCATTTAATAGCTAGCTGACCTCAAACAAGACACTTAGGTTCTCTAGGCCTTGATTCTGCCATTTGCAAAATAGACATAATAATGCTTCTCTTTCTACTTCAAATAGTTATGGCAGAAATAAAATTAAACCATGGATGCAAACTGGTTATATAAACTAATGAGTCCTGTACTGATGTGATATATTCTTTTAAGCTCTCAAAAATGTTCATGAATGGGTTATTGAATTAAGAATGTACATTCCTAAGTGCTCCAGGCGTATAGAAAACAGTGCTGAAAGTGACATCACAGACTCAGGTGAGTTGAACGAGGGGCAGAACAAGAGGGAAGTCACTGTGTCCTGTCTTTTTTCCCTCTGGGTGGAAAGGGCTGCCTTTGGCAGGTTTTAGCCACTCATCTGTTCTTTTGAAACTGTTTGCTCTGAGTGGTGTGATTTCTGTGGCATTTTCTTCGTTTTCTTTCTCTTTCTGGCAATGACTCTTTGAAATATGATTTCTAGTTCCTTGACAACAGGCTATATAATTGATAGCCTCTCTGGGTTGCTGGAGCCCTGCATTTAAAACATGCTTGCCTTGGCTCCAACGCCTCAGAGTTCATTACTTTTTGAAAAGCTTCACGTCTGTTTGTGTTTAGATTATTGTTGCTCTGGAGAGGGAAGGTTATTGTCAGGCAGGAAGAGGAGTGTGGAGCAGAATTCACGATAATCGAATTCTCTCTCCTCCTTAGATGAATATTTCTGGGTAACAGGACTTCACAATTATCTGATATGGGTGTTTCGAACCAGGGGACCAAGGACCTTCACTTTTCCCCTGCAGCATGCTAGAGGGAGTTCAGCAACATTCAGTCTTGGGATGTGGGAGGCTGCTGCTTTGCAAATAAAGTGGGTAATAAAAGTGCCAAGCTCTGGTATTAGAGAATGATATAGTGCAGAATGTGTACATGTAAGATTTTAAATTAAAGGTATGGGGTACACTTGGTTCTCAGTGACAGTGTGGGTGGAGGGCACGTGTCCTTTCTACCTAAACCTATAATCTTCTCTCAACTCTGTAATGATCACCACGTCATTCGCAGCCCTTATTGCTCCCTTTCATTACAAAGTTATCATCCACACTGTTATCACTCATGTATGTCCACATCCTGTTTTCCTACACCACCTCCATAAGCATTAGAACCTTAAATTTGGTAAAGTCAGCCAAGTTTGTATAAATGTGACATATACCAGAACATGGTCTTTACAGCAGATGAAAAATAATTATTTGCTTTCCAATGATTAAGACACAGAGACTGTCTGAAGTGGTTGTGTGAAATATAAGTGAGAACTATTAATTGGGATTCTTTTATTCTCTGCACTTTTCTTCTCAGCCTGAAAAAAAAGTACTACCCTTTTCTTTAAGACTGAAATTACCTGCCTTCTTTGAGGAGATATTCCCACACTCTACCCCCCACCCCCACCTCAAGGAAGTTGCTCTGATCCCCCCTTGAACTTTCAAAGATTTTAATTTGTATCATTACTGTAGCATCCCTTACACTGTTCTATGATTATCCATCCTGTGGGTGTTCTCCTTGCCCTCATTGCATCCCTTGAGGACAGGAACCAGGTTTTAAAAATTCATTTCTGTATTATCACCATCTAGTGTGGTCCTGACATGCTTGACACTAAAGAAAGTTTCATTGAATAAATCCATGAAAAGATTTTACCCGATCAAAGCATATTCAGATTTTCCCTCCAGTTAAGTGTTACTATATGCAGAATGTGTGGAGTGTACGGAAACCTTGCTCATTTATCTGTCCTTGGGAAACTCACATAGCTTCTCATTCCAGAGGGAGAGATAGTCAGGTACAGTGCTACAGGTGATGCTATTTGCACGAGGCTAGGTGATAAAAAGTAGTCATTTGAAAAAGAAAAAGGTGGGTTTTGGCATTTTGGTCAGTTAGAGAGATAGGAGATAGAATCATCCTTCAAAGGGAAAAAAATACATAGAGAAAAATCAGTTTTAGAAAGAGTTTTCATCTCTATAGGAGATAAAACACTTTTAAGTTGAAGGCAGTTTCCCTTTTGCAATATAACGAGTAGAAGATATTGTCACATCTTGTCATTTGAAGGATGTAAATTTGGGTTATACAAGTAGAAAAGATATCATGCATATGTTTTTGTTTAACAAATAATAAATATTTGAGAGATTATTTTATATGTCTAACAAAAGACTTTCTGAATAAGACACCAAGGATAGATTTATTCATAGATAATGCTCAAAATGGAGTATTATATCTATATGTTCTTTAGTATTCTACGAGTAGGGAAATATTTTAGCCTCTCTGAATCATAGTCAAGTATACCAGCCTAAAGTTTTTATTGTTTCTTTGTTACTCAACCTTCTCCTTGATTCATTCTCTGATAGATTGTGAGGATTATAACAGCCTAAAGCTCAGTAAAGTGGAGGTGATTATCAGAATTTGAAATGCTGTGACATTTTGCTGCCAAAAAGTAATTGATTTATTAGAGACATTACAATACGTGCATGATTCAACATAAGAGGTTTCTTTGAACTTGTTCAGTATCAAGTCCCGTGGGAGATTATTCGCTTTCAGCACCGCGGACAGAAATTCTCTTTCATTCCAATTCACTTGGCCTTATACAAGTAAATATTATAGCTCAACAGTAGCACTCCAATTCAGTGGCCACAGTATGATTCTATTTAATAGTTTTAACAATTTAAATTCGGGAGTACCAGAATATTAATATATTGTTTTTCACTTATGTTGCCACAAAGTGGAACAAGGGACAGGTTCAGATGAATTTATATTATTATTACTATCATTATTGTTGCTAAAAATAATGATAATGTTTCACAGAAAATCAAGTGAAATACAGAACACTTCAGAAGATATTTGATTTTTTTTCCTAACAAGCGACTTCTTAGTAATGCTGTCCTTCCAAACTCTACGCGAGGAGCCATAATTGAGTTCAGTAGTTCCACACCTGAGCAATGAACCGAACAGACTAACGAAATGCCTAAAGCTGATGAAAATCTTGTTTCTGAAGCCCCAATGGGGCATGGGTTAAAACACTGAGAAGATTAGGATCTCTGCCTTAATGGCTGTGAATTAATATACTTATTCGGACTAGGCAAACCGCTAGTTAACTTCAAAATGCTTAAGGCAGCCTAAAACTTTTTAAATGCACTTAAAACTTTTTAAATGCAGTCTTAATCCAGTATGCTGTTTGCTTCCTTATCTAGTGTTTATTGATTATAAATCTTTCAAAGTAATTTTATTCCCCCTCACAGATAAGAAAAGAAAAAGAAAACTAATAATGGATTAATCCAGGGTCTTTCCTAAATAATTGACATTAAAGTGAATTATGGAATATATACCTAGGTTATGCCTGAATTAAAATATTTATAGAACATAAGATGATATAAATTTTGGATAGCATGCAATCCATGTTATAGTTAGAGAAACTATCTTCTTATAGATATGTAAACCAGATCATCAGTATCACATCACTTAACTAAGGTTTCAGGGATAAGTGCATGGCTTGTGCTTACTACTTGTTTGGGACAAAAAAAGGGGGTAGGAATAAACTTTAATATTACATAAGTTATCTTTTCCCCTCTGTTACCGAGAAAAGCTACAATACTTTCTTTTTATTTAACAAAACAACCATACAACTAAACACCATCCCCATTTTACCGTTTCTGTCAGGAAACTCAAAAAGAAATTTAAAGCTTACAATCAAAATGTATGCTGACATTATGGTTCTCATTTAAGGTATTCTTCTTTTTCTTTGACCTTATGTTATGTGTTGATTTTATTCTTTTATTTTGTGTTTTCATTATAAGATGCTTCGAATTTACTGTGGAAATAGTGAAATATAAATAATTATGAATAACTTGATATATTTATATTTAATATTGTTTAAAATATGCCCTGGACACTTGTGGTTTATATGGATGTAAATCATTTGTCCATTTTAAAAATTGGGGGTGGAGGAGGAATGCTCATTATTTATTCATCAATAAAGTGAGATAAGGGATAAGAGAATTAAAAATTAAATTAAAAGAATAAGAATTTCTTTAGTGTGCTATAGACCATCTAAGAGAAGGAAGATTTTTATTCGAAACATATTATGGGAAAATATAGGTTATAAGAATTTAACACTTAACTTGTCAATTGGATTAATGGAGTCAAAACAAAGAAAAACTTGGGAGTTACAGTTATTCAGTTCAAACAATTACATTAATTAAGTAAGCTGAATTCACTTTTTATTCCTGATTTTATTTATTTTTTCATTCATGTATTGAGTACCTGCTATGTTTCAGGCACTCTGAACTTTCTGGGCATTCAGAGATAGAAGAGAATTGCTGTTCTCAGAAGCTCTACTCTCTATTAACATCTGATACAATGAATTGTTGTAAGATGCTAGAGAAACAAAAAAGAAGGTCAAAACTAAAATGCTTCAGGGTGGAGTGGAGTCAGAGAAGGTTTCCAGATGTGAGTCTAAATTTAAAGGGCTAAGAGGAGTTAGCTATATGAAAATTGAGTGTTTACAAATTGAAGGAACAAGAATGGATTCACAAGAGAGAATTCTGGGGATAGGGGGATGGGACAAATATCCTAACACAGTTCACAGGTAGTAGTGCTTTCAAATTAGGTATGGGTAAGCAAATGCAGTGTGTGTGTGTGTGTGTGTATGTGTGTGTGAGTGTGAGTGTGTGTGTTTGCATTATAATAAAAGATAAGATTAGAAAGGCATAAATGCCCAGACCTGAGTGTTCTTGCTTTGTACATTCAGCTAAGGGTAACCTGAAAGAAAAGTAAATACTTAAAAATATTACAAGTAGATTATATTTGCATTTCTGAAAAGATAACACAAAGTTTTTTTGGAAGATGATTTGTAAAGGGTACAAAGCTAGCATACTCTACCATAGTAATTTTAGGAGAGTAGTGAGAATGACCTAAATTAAGATTATTAGTCCTTATGATAGAGAATGAATAGAGTTGAATGATTCTTCATTGGCAAGGATCAATGGAACTTGGTGACTGACTTGGATGATAAATAAGGAAACTGGAAAAAATGGGAAAATTTATTGATTTAGGGGAAATACAGCATAGTGATTTAGCATATGGCTACTGCATGCACACTGACATTTTAAAAATCTGTCCTTTTGACCACGTTATTTTCCTTAATCTCTCTTTACTTCAGTTTCTTCACCAGGAAATGGAAAATGATAATAATGATAGCAATGTTGTTTTGCATCACTTTCAGAATGTTATTTTAAAAATCTGATATTCTTTCTTGAACCTCTTTAAAGGACTAGTTTAAGATCTCGGTTTATAAACAAGGGACTGAGAAAGGTGATTGGGTTTAGAGAAAAGGATGATTTATTCAGTGTAAGACTTAACATTCACTTTGTATCATGTATTCACAGTCTAATGAATTATTACAGAATCTGTGAAGATGAAAGAGAATAAGAGTGTCATTAAAGTGGATAAAATAATCCAATAGAGAGATGTTGGAGATGATTAGGAAGAGCATTCAGACTGCAGAGAGAAGTTGACAGTCATGTTAAGTAAAACATGGCCTTTAAGGAAGCTACTAAACAGTGATAGATTATTATTAAAGGCAGAGATTAGCCAAGAAGTAATGCAGATTACTTCAAAGCAACAAGGAAATGGGGGAAAATATTTAAATCCTAAAGGAAATGAACAAGTGATAGAAATTTTATACAACTGAACAGCTTCCCCTAAATAAGTAATCCTGGCCTGTCCTTGATTTCAGAACTGAAATCTCATGGGTTTCCAAGCCCAGAGGAGAAAAACAAAAGATTCTCTCAAATTTTTCTGTATTTTTTGTCCTGGGAAGCAGGCCACAAACACAATGTCCTGTGTTACTAATCTCTTTAAGTCTGATATATTTGTATTACCAGCACTGGTAATTCAGCTTACCACCTCCATCCAGTCCACTTATCCTTAGAAGATGAAAAACTAAAACCTGTTGGGGCACCATCATTAAATTGCTTTTCCATTGCTTTCTGCTGCTACCAGCACCAGGCAAACATAAGTCTTTTCCTGGAGAGAGTTTCAGAAGAAGAAAAAAGTGAGGAGAAAAAAGAGGAAAGATGTGATAAATTTGGTTTATCACTATGTGGATACATGGTCAGTCAATTTATATGATATTATAAATTAAAGCTACTTAATTTACTTGAGGATCTCAGAATAAGTTATAAAAAATAAAGTGAGCTATTATTCTGACACCAGTAATTTCTTACTGCCAATTCCCATGACATCATTTTAGTATTCTTCTAGCTGATTTGATGTGGTTGCTACCACTTGCCTTCTTGATATTCTTTCTCTCTTAATTTTTCATGAAACCACTCTCTCCTGACTTTCACCCAGCTCTGACCCACTGCATCTTATTTCCCTTTTTTTGTTCACCTTGGTTCTTCTTATAAGTCAGAAATGCTGCCATTCCTTTGGGTTCCATCTTTGAGTTTCCTTCTTTCATGCCTTTCCCAAGTGATGCTGCTCAGCCATGAAATTAACCTAGAGATGTTGTTTTCAGCAGTTATTAGGGTGGTGTGCTTTGTTCAACTCTTCTAAATTCCAAAATGGTTACAAGTTGTCTACTTAGTATCTTAATTTTTCTGTCCTGCAGACAATTTAAACTCAACATATTCCAAACTGTTTTTATAATCTTCTAAACCTAACTGGGTTCTTGGTGTCAATGAACAGAGCATGATTCAGGTTGACTTATCGAAAAAGGAATTAATTGGAAGTATATTGTACAATTCATATAACTGACAGATATTGATTAAAATATAAGAAAGAGGTCAATACACAGGGAAAAATCACAACACAGTCTCTTTCAGTACTGTGGCCTCCTAGACATTGTTTTAGGTATTATTGTGGCCCTTCTGACACCTCTGAGCAATAGATGTCCCAACAGGAAAAAATTCCAAACTGAATCTGCTTTTTTCATCACTTGCTGTAGAGACAAAGTCCTTGGCAAGAGCATCCAGTTGGCAGAGACCAATTGATATGCCCATTTTCCAGCTACTAGAGTGTAATAGTGCAGCTTTGACCTTACCAGATTTCAGAGCAGACCCATATATTCTAGGATTTCTTAAATAAAGAAAGAGGATTCAGATTCTGGGTAGTATCTTAAAAGAATGGCAAATGACCACTGCACATCTTATGAATAAGCCTTCTCTTCAACTGATACTTCTCATCTCAACAAATGACACCAATGTACATTGTTCACTAAGCTAGAAAACTCAGAATTACCTGCAAGTTTTCTTTTCCTTATGATATGTATCTGTTTTGTTGATGTTTATTTAACTTACTGTGTCTTGCTAGTCCATGTACTAAATATTTCTTAACTATTTTTCACTCCACTCTTTTCCCTCTTATATCAACCCTATGCCCTTTATAAAGAGGACTTCTAATACTTTCAAACAATGATGAGGTGAAGGATGTTAAGGATACAGGCTCACATGTCAGACCATCTATGTTTAAATCATACTTCTACCACTCACTAGCTGGATGGCCTTAGGCATTTTACTTAACTTTGCTCTATGTTGTGTATATAAAAGGTTAAATAATACCTATCACGTAGGGTTGCTGCAAGGATTGATTAAGGCAGCATGTTTAAGGCATTTGGAATTCTCACAAGTAGTACCTGTTCAATAAAGCTAAGATAATGCTAAAAGTGAAAAGTAGTGGTGGTGGGTAAGGTGGAGAAGATGGTAACAATGGTGGTATAAATAGAAATACTACCACTAATCAGTATTCTTTTGGATATGCAGTCTGTATATTGTTGTCAGCATTATCATTTCAAACATTCATTTAATTTTGTTATTTCCTGCTTAGAATCTTTTGATGGCTCCAATTTTCTATGAGATAAAATCCCAACTCTTCAGTAAGGCATATAAACTCTTGCAAAATGAGATCTAAATTATCTTTTTACCACTGTATCCTACCACTCATGTTACAGTTGGAGGAACATGGATTAGCTGTTTCCTATAAGACTCTCCTTTGCAGCCTTGGAACCCCTACATTTTCTGTAAGACCAACACATGACAACTGTCTTTGCATGTCCCCCTGAGTCACTTTATGTATTCTCATCACCCTTGGTTTATGCATTTCATATGGCAGCACTCTGCAGTAGTTTTTGCATGTCATCAACTTATGTACCTGCTCATATGCCCTTGTACTGAATGCTCCTGTCTTATTCATTTGCATCTCTGTTATGTGGGACTGAAACATAGTGCGTGCTCAGTGAATGGTTATTCAAATACTGCATCAATGGACACATTCGTAATGACTCTAGGAAGACCCAGAAGAGTATAGGAAAAGACGTACCAACTTATTCCAGATCAGTGCACTATGTCTCACTGGCCTCACTTGGCAATGACATAAACAGGCAGAGCATTTGAGAACCTTAACTCCTGCAGCTCTGCTTTAATCATTTCCAGTTTGTGCTTGGCACCAGACACCTTCCTACAAACTTTAATAGACTACCGGGAAGACCCTTTTTTCTGAAGGAGTTTTCATTCCAGTAGAGACTTTAGATTAGAGGACATCATACATATGGACTCTGTAGCCAAATTTGTAATTACCATTAAGGAAAAGAGCCAAAGGACTTTGCATGTACTAGTATGATGTTCTAAAACAGAAATTATTACCTTCACCAACAGGTACCTTTTGAAAAAGCTACATGTTTCTTGCAAGAACCAGGGCAAGTACATTTTCTCTAGATCTAAGACATTGTATAAACTTTAGATCTCTCTCCAAAAATAGTCAAAAATTCTTAATCTGGTTATCTGCCACTTTCCTTATTGTATTTGAAAACAAATATTGCTATTGAATGAAACTAAAATATCTAATTAGGAGCAAGAAACAGAGATCAACTGTATTTAGAAAATAATTCTCACAAAATTTAATTATTGAAAAAGAATAATTTTATAAAAATGCATGAATCCTCTTTCCATGTGTAGAGACTATGCCATGCCTCCCAGAAATAATTCTCATGAAATATTAATTTTTGGAGACTAGGGTTGGGAAAACATGGAAATGCTTCCATCTTTGTCACCATGCTCTGATTCAAAAATGAGGGAATTTAGTGGGTACTTGGAAATTATGATCATTATCTAATAAACAAATGTGCAACAGCAAAGGCAAGGCACCTCATTTCACCAATGTAAAGGATTACACTGATTTCCCTGTAGTCAAAGAAAACATTTTCTAGTTCTCCATTGCCATATAGCAACCATTATTGCTCTAGAATCTGATGCTTTCACCCCTTTTATCTTCCTGCAATGCCAGCAACTCTTACAGATGAGTTACTTGGTGAATATTACCTATATTATTACTGTGGGAAATCATTTGATCTCAGCATCTTCTATACATACAACTGAACTAAAATAGGAATGATTCTGTATTTTAAATATTTTATTTTATTTTTTGAGAGCCTTTAAAGGACTGGGTTTGGAGGTATCCATGTTCTTCCTGCCATGCATCTTCTGTTAAACCACACAAGAGGGAGACCCCACCAAAACGTTTGCCTCCTTGCTAGGGCTGAAGAAAAGTTTTTCTCCTTTAACTCTCCCCTTTGCTCTCTTGGAGAAAAGAGGATGAGCCAGGGCTGATCCACTTGATTTCATAGATTAAGACTACTACTTCCAAAGCAAACTTCTCTACCCAGCCCATTTTTTTTAGATCCTTCTTTCTCCAGGTGTAGAGGGCACTTGCACTTCTAGAGTTTCTGTGATACAGACAGGTGAGGCTCTGCTCATTCTATTAATACTTTTCTACCTACTATTGGATAAGTAGATCAAATTGGCTCTAGGCAAAAAACTGCTTCTTTTCACTTCAGGAAAAGGAAACAGGAAGTTTCTTGCAGGCCCTCTCAGGAAACCCTCAATCTTGCTGTCCTGGTAGTAAAGCTGGTGGTAGCCCTTCAATCCCACCTGAGGCCTTGCTCTATTCTTAAGTCATTAGTACTAAGAAGGAAGGACCAGGGAAGGACTAGCACCCTAAAACAACAATGATAAATTTTTGCATTTGTGTTATTTATAATTCTAGCATGTGAATCATTATGTGGTATGAAGAATTTCCTACACATATTTTTCTGGCAAAAAATAAAAAGAGTATTCAGTTATAGGTAGTAGACCTTCAATCAGGTTCACGAAGCATCATTAAGGTACTGTGTCACTATGAACCTGTGCCACAAATTATTGGGTCAGATGTTGCAATTTAGGGGGACAGCGTTTTTTATGAAACTGTATGGTGGGTTCTTCTTTTTTACTTTCTCTTTTTTACTTTAATTTCTGTTGATTATATTACTCTGCCTCAGCACCTTAGATTCTTTTGCTGAGACTCTTTGTACAATACAACAGACTTATGATGATATATGACCTATTTTTCCAGTTCTTTTAAAAAAGTCTCTTGTCTGTATTCAATGCTATAGAAATAAAAGAACTTCTTGACAAAAATGGAAAACAAACAATAGTATAAATTCTCTGTGTTGAAAGACATTGCATGCTTAAACATCAAATCTCTTTGCGTCTTCCTCTCTATTTCTCTCACTCTTATTCCTTCCCTAGTATTGGTGTATACATGTGAATATGTACATAATGTGTGTTTATAAGATTGTTTACATATATACAGGCATATATACAAACATATGTAAAAACTTTTGCAAGAAATGTCAAACCTTTTCTTATTTCATTTAATGTTCTTTTTTCACTTTCTTTCTCAAGAGAGGAAGTTTTCTTCAGAGCATTCCTCTGAAATAAGCCCTGCATTTATAATCTTTGTAAAGAGTTTTTTCTGTGCTTGTTTAATGAGAAACGATACCCAGAATTAGAGCTTGATGCCTTCCAATTATCCCATTGCTTGTGATTTTGTTATACTACAAATAGTTATTTTCTTACTCCTCAATAGCTCCATAAATGGTCCATGGTAATCTACTTCAAAAAAAATGGTCAGGCATTTTAAATTTTACTGTATATAGTAAAGGAAAAAAAAACCTTCAGTATTAATAAAAATAATAATAATAATATCTGGTTATGATCACGATCTTTGGCATGAAAGAAAGTTGGAAGTCAGGTCTCCAAAAGCACAGCTTTTCTGAAAGCTGGGAGAGAGCTCAAGATAGAGTAGACAAGCTGCAGGGCTGAGAAACATCAATTACATTCACTTTACTTTTGAGCTCGGATTTTCCAATGTTGACCCTGCTTTGTGCTCAGGCAAATAATGGGTCAAGGCACTTAGAAGCAGACAGCTGCACTGGATGGACTCAATTCATCCTAATCAAAAATAATGGTCATGCTTGCCTATTAATCTTTTTTCCACCCTAGAAATGAGAGATTAGAGGAAGAATGAACTGAAATCTAAAGTGTTCTGCATTAGATGGTTAAGAGGTTGACTGGAATCAAAATCTCAGGCTTTTGGGAACCCTACTTGATTCTAAATTTACTAAAGACCAAAAGAAAGAAACACCAGCAGGAGCCTGTGGTAACCAGGACTTGACCACTGAGCTGTTGCAGTAGCTCTCTTTTCACAGGGACCTCCTAGGAGGAACCTAGGTTTTCCGTGATTCCACCTCATTATGATGTTCTGCCTGTGAGCAGTATATATCATAGTGTGAACATGATCAACTAAATTGAGAAACAGAGCAGCCGAAGTTAAAGAAATGAGTCCATGGCCAGCAGTCCCATGAATAAATTAGTCTGTCTCTTTTCTAAAAGCCCCAAATCTTCAGTGGAAATCCAACAAGCCTCTGGTCTCTAAGGCAGCCCCCTCTTTTCATTTTGGCTCTGGTATCACAGCTCCCTGAGGATCCTATAGGCCACTTGAATTCATGATAACTGCAGATAGAGATACCATCTTGTCATTCACAGGGACGCTGCATTGGACAGCTTCCCTCCTGCTCCCAAATGTCCTGGCTTTTAGGCCATGGCATTGTAGTCATACCTCATTTTTTTTTCTTTATTGATATGAAAACACTACCACATAAATTATGTAATTTGGTTCTCACAAAACTCTACAAGGCAAGGCAACTGTAATAATTTTCATATTATAAATGGAGCCTGAGACATCCCCTCTTTGGCCCCAAAGTATGCTGGGGCTAGGAGTCCTGTGATTTCACCCTAGCTATAGTACCCATGGTATTGCTCCTTTAGATGTTTCTTGCTGAAGGGGTCTCTGCTGAAGGTCTCTGTGGCCTTATGCAGAAGCATCTGATTGCTTGGGTGATCAGACATGGAATGTACTTGAGGTCATAATTTCAGGCAGAGGTGAGTGGTGGTGACAGGTATGTGAGCATGACTGCTGTTTTGACCCATGTCTTAGATAACACGGTGTGCCCCTGAATGCCACTATCCATACATGTGCCATCCAACAGTCTCCACTGTGTTCAGGACAGGGACAGGGCCATCTGGGTTTGTGGCCTTTCTAACCTCACCATGTAGTTCCACAGGGAATATGCTACTCTGTGGACCTTTTGAGTCTTGCTTTCATCTGGCTTCTCTTTTCTTCATTCTCAATGGGAAAGAAATTGCTCAGATAGTGTGATTATTTTCTTTTTTTGTTGTTTTTGTTTTATTTTGTTTGTTTGTTTGTTTGTTTAGGCTTGGGTACACTGAAAAAAAAACATGATGAAAAGTCTAGAAGTGTGTTCAGCAATATCATATCTGGCTTCTCTGCACCCCTACCCCACCCCACTTTATATTTTTCTGAGCTGTTCTGTTTTAGTTAGTGCTAATACAGTGCGCCCCTCCCACATTTCCCTTTAGGGTGAAATGCCTCCTCAGTGTGCTTTGGAAAGGCAGTATATTTTAGGCAGCCTGATAAAAGACTCTAATAGCCCCAGATTAATACATTCATTTCTGGCCAATTGAAGGATTCATTATAGTTCTCAGGCTGAGGCTTCTCTCTGATGGATTTGCCCTGGGTAATGAGCCATTCAGCAGCTGCTAACCTGCATTGCTGGTAACCTGCAAAAGGGGGCAGTGAGGTGGAGCTGAGCAGACATGGTAAAGTACAAAGAGAGGAACTTCTGGGTACCTCCAGGCATTGGAGAGCAGTTGTTAAGAGCATTTGTGTACATGGCCTCTGTCTCTGGAACGAACGGCTGGGACTAAGAATTATCTGATGGGAAGTGTGCTGAGGAATATGACAATACATATAGATAGCACTGCCATATTTCAAAGGCTGAGAAGTCTGGTTGATAACAAAGTTTGCCTCTGCTTTAAAAGTGAACCCTGACTAGGCAACTGGAAGAAGAGTGACGTGGAGGAGAAGATTCCATACAATTGAAATTTGTGCCTCTGACTAACATTTCTATATTGAGATTTCTAAAGAGGGTAAAATAGATGGAGTCAGAGAAAAAAAAAAAAAATTCCAAGGATTCACTAGCCCAGGAGGTTTTGTAGGATGGCAAAGGGTATGGTGGTAATTTACCAAGCGACATTTGTCTGGAGACATTTTTGAACGTCAAAACTCTTGGGGTAGGGGGAATGAAATTTTGCTGGCCTCTAGTGGGGAAAGACCAGAGATGCTGCTAAACATTCTACAATGCACAGGACAGTCCCCACTTGACAAAGTGAGAGTGGCACCAAGGTTAAGAAACTCTAGTTAGCCCAAATCCTTTCTATTATATCTGAGAAAGCTGAAGCATGGCAAAAATGACTGACACAGGGTTACACAGATGGAGAACCAGAAGAGCTGAGAGGAGCAGAAGACTGTCTTTTCTTTCTCAATTCCATGCTCATAGAACCAGAAGGTCTGCTTTCAAATTCTACACTGATAAATGCTTTCAGAAACAAAGCTGTTCCTTTTCCTCCCAGACTCCAGAGTACCCTTCCCTAGTCCACATCTCCAATAAGAAGAATTCCATTGCTTGCCTTCATGAACTCATACTAGTCCCTAACCAATTGGTCTAGGCAGATATCTTCTGGGGATTATCTTATTATATTTGTTATGCATTTTAGAAGTGGATGGTACTGGTGACAAAAATAGGAATTGCCAGAGGAACTAGCACCAGACATTATGAAATGCTGTATGTGCAATGTTGTTGCAAACAGTTCCCCATGAGGGTGGAAAGGAGACCCCTTCACGTACACATGCATAACTATATCTCACAATTATTAAATATTAAATCAGGCACAGCAGGGGCCTGTGCCTGATTTCAAAT
Organism: Cynopterus sphinx; assembly: GCA_030015415.1. NCBI lineage: Eukaryota > Metazoa > Chordata > Mammalia > Chiroptera > Pteropodidae > Cynopterus > Cynopterus sphinx. The sequence goes on along the minus strand of CM057390.1, from coordinate 31,580,196 downwards.
GAAAGCAGTGCATTAACTTGTGCTAATCCAGTCTACACCCAGAGCATTGTACCCTTTGCTATTTCTGCTGACCCTGGTTCTCTGATTGACAGTGTAGATGGGAGCAGAATCCTTTGTCAACCATTTTAATTCTAGAAGTAAGCATATATGAGTTTATATCTGGAGTTATAGGATATGTGGTGTATGAGCACTAGAGTTTAATAAAAAAGAAGCCTGCATGATGATGAATAGCAATTACAGAGAATTAGATTAGTATTCATGTCTGGAGTAATCATAAACATTTTCTGGTGTGATGTTGGAAGGCATTGGGAAGGTCGAGGTGGTGGGGGACAATGGAATGGAAGAGAGGCCAAAGATAACAAATATGCAAGACCATAGTGTGTGCTTAATGGAAATGAAATTTATTTTTCTATGTGTCTTTTTAAGCCTCTAGATAGATCACAAAAATTATAGCCAGCCAGAAAAGAAATAGCCCAAATGTAATTTAAAGGACAGCTTTTTAACCAATACTTCAGCTTGAAGACACCTGTTCTCTGTTCCTTGAAGATGCCCAGCTCAGAGGAGGAGTATTAAAGTTACTGATTTATCTTCAGTAGCACAGATCTCCTTTTAATTTATTGGCCAGTGACAGGTTTTTTGTTTAGCTTTTCTGTGTTTCTCAATACAATCTCTCAGTAAAAGAAGAATAGCTTGTAGCCATTGCTTTCTTTGATGTCCTAGTGCCTTAGAGGAAGAAACTGAACTTGGACTTCTTAAAGGCATGTTTACACTTTCTCTGGCTTCATGACAAGCAGCAAATTTTGTAATAGTTGCCCTGCCCTTTGATTCATACTAGGTATGTGTGTGTGTGCATGCACACACAGAACACCTATGTGGCTTTGAGGTATGTGTGGCAGTCAGTTTAATATCTTAGTTTCAATAGTTAGGCCATGGAAACTTTTTCCAGAAATGTATCTTTTAATAACATGGAGCCATGGAAAGATAGTATAATGTGTATGATTCATTTCAAACATACAAATAAGTGTTCATTTGTTGTACCCCCACTATTTGCAGGGAACAATGCTCCATGCTGAAGAGTGTAAAGGTGAAGCACAGAAAAGAGATAAAAACATTATTGATCCTTCCTTTATGAGTCTTACATTCAAGCAAGCATGCTAGGCACATACACCAACAGTTACTACAATAGAAGATGATATATCATATGAGAGTAGTTGGAACAAAGGAGTACAAAAGGACAAAGAAAGGATAAATTAATTCTGACCAGGGGAGTTTTTATATTCAACAAATATTTATTGAGTCCTTACTGTGTTCTGGGTACTGTTCTAGCTACTGTTGTAGGGAGATAAAAACATAGTTCTTTTCTCCTGCAGTTTGCAATCTAATGTGAGCAGATAGCTGACAAACACTAAATAGATAAATTAGAATTTGAGGGACTGGATATGTTCTATACCAAAAACAAACAAACAAACCTAAAGCAGAGCAATGGGATGGGGTAGGGAGCAATTTTAGATTGTATGTTCAGGAAGGATGCAAAGTAGGTAACGACCGAAATGAGAACTAATGATAAATATCTAACCATATAGATACCTGGGAAGGAACATTTCAAGAGAGGGAACAGAAACTGCAAAGGCCTGAGCGAGAAACAGCTTGGTACCTTTAAGGAATAGAATGCAGGTCAGGGGACTGGAATTAAGTAAATTCTGGGCCAAGCAGTCTACAATAAAGTGAGAATTCCTCAGGGGCCAGCTATGCCAACTCTTGTAGACAAAGGCATGAACTTTGAATTTCATTCTAAGTACAATAAGATGCCAAAGGAGGTGTTTAGGCAGAGAATGATATCTGATTTATGTCATTGCTTTTAATTACTTCAACTGTGGTGTAGAGAATAAACTATGTAAACAGTAGAAACAGGAAAACTGGGAAAGATGTTGGACATGGGTAGTCAGAGGGAAGAGAATCATATCAAGTTATTTTAGGAATTAAAACCAATAAAACTTAATAGCTGGATGTGGTAATAGAGAGGAAGTGAGACATTATGGATGATTTCTATGTCTTTGTCCTGAGCAATTAGGTAGATGATGGTTTCATTAACTAGGATGAGGTAATTAGGATGGGGAGGTGAAGAGTCCAGAACTCTGCTTGGGACATAGTAAATGAATTTGTCTATTGAACAGTTAAATAAAGATGACAAGTAAGCTGAATAGCTATCCTTTATTGAGCACACACTATATGCTCAGTATTGTTCTAAGCTTTTTATGTGTATGGACTCACCGAATACCCAGGACAGCCTAATAGGAAGTGCAATTATTAGATCACATTTTTTACAGAGGAAGAAAATAAAGTCCATATACACATAGCTAAAAAGTGTTGGACCCAGAATTTGATATTTGAGAGCCAAGAGGAGACGTGAGGTCTAGAGTCATGTGTTTGAAAACCATGAGCATCTGATGGTAGTTAAAGCCATGGGCAACATCAGAGTCCATTAGAGAAGAGGCCCATGATCCAGCAGTAGAAAATGCTCACATTTAGTCTGACACTGAGTAGGAATGGCCAGTAATGTAAGAGGTAAATAAAGTGTGATATTGCCAAGCCAGAGAAGTAAGAATAGATCTGATCAAGTGCTGCTGCAAGATTAATAATAACAAAGACAGAAAACTGACCAATAGATTTAGTAAGATAATATCAACTTAGACTTGTTTACACAGAGATTGAGGAAAGCCATTGTAGTTGGATTATGAGCTTGCATATTTGTGTGTATATATTTCTATTTTTCACCACTTAATGTGTGCTAAGTATTTTATATGAATTGTCTCAATCACTTGTCATAACCACCCTGTTAGGAATTATTATAATACCACTTTGCAGGTGAGGACACTGAGAAGCTAACTATTTAAAATATATGTGGCTATAGGGAGTAGGTCCAGGATTGGAGCCTGAGTCTCATTGTCTCTATAGCCTGAGCTTTTAGCTGCAGTGATATTTGGGAGATTTCTAGATGGCCTGCAATGCATGTTAATTAATGCAGATAGAGATAAATTATAATGGTTGGTCAAGAAAAATTAGAGAGAAGAGTAGGAAGGTAAATGGAGAGTGGCTTTCTGTCTCAAACCAAGGACATTATACTTTACTCCCTGGACGATAGGAGCCAGCAAACTTTTGAGCTTTTAATTAATTCACTAATTCATGATCGGTCATTCACCCAATACACATTAAGAGTCTATACCATGGAAGAAACAGTGCTGGGTACTATTTGTGGCACAAAGGTGAGGACATGTTGGAAGACCTCAAAGCCCTCACAAACTAGTAGAGAAGAGAAAATTGCAGCCCTAAATAATATGTGGAACTTGTGCTAAGATATCAGCAGAGTGCAGGCAGGGAGAGATAATTACAACTGTGCAGGTGCCAGAGAGGCAGTGGTCATAAATGGCCTAGTGGGGGACAGATGCATTTTTCTAAGATCTAAATGATGAGAGTGTTTCATACAAATGGCACTAAAAAGCAAGAGTCTGGTAAAAGGTAGAAACATCATAAACAAAGGTTTGGAGTAAGGAAAGTGACAGAGACTGTCATGGTGGAGCATGGCTATAGGATATGTTCTAAATGATAGATGGACTTGAATCACAAAGTTTGAGTTTCTTAATTTTATTCTGTGAACAACTCTGAGTAATGCAACATAAAACATCACTGGGAGGAATCCAGAAAAAGGGGGGAAAAGTCACATGTAGAGAATTTTGGAGAGTGCAAAGCACAGTGAAATAGACTTGTTCACCTAATTCATATGGAGGATGTTTATTCCATGGCAGAAGATGTCAAGGGACTTAAGTTGTGATATTTTGTCAGGCATGAAGTACAATATCTGTGTCTATGTGCCTCTCTGTGATTGGACATATTTTGGACATGGGGGCCAGGCTTCCTGATGTGCAAAGAGAAATGAATATTGTTTAGAGGTACATTTCTCTTGCAGCTCTTATGGGTAAGGGCGGATGCTGGTATAAAAATCATACCATTGCCTTTTCTATAGTAAGCGATCAGGTGCTCTCTGGCACTCTGTACCAGGAAAGGACAAACCTCTTCCTGAGTGATGCTGGGGAGCAGATGGCCTTCTGTCAAGATTCATTGACATCCTGATGGGCCCACTTCCGCCTGCTGGAAGCTGATGAGGGAGAGTTATTGTCAAATTCCCAACTTGCCCTTTTTGATATAAAGTTCACTTGTAATTTTTTTTTTTTACTTTGGTTGCTAATGCATTTTGTTCTCCTGTGTGCAAGAGACCCAGCTTCCTGTGTAGCCTTTAATTAGTTTCTGGATGATGACATCTCCACTGAGAAGCAACTGGTTGCGTCCCTCCAATCTCGAGGGAGAGAAAGAATCTAATAAAGACATTCGGTATTTCTAGGTGATGTGTTTGACAAGCTTTGTATTAACAAGAAGTCATGTTGAAACTTTTTCTTTCCCTAACCGCACTCTTTCACTGGCTCCAACACTGTGACATTTCACAGGAGATTAAGCGCTGCTCTGGCTAAGAATTTGTAGCTTAAAACCCAACCAGCTGCCTCTCCATCCCTCATGCTAGAGGGGAAGAGGTTTCACCTTGATCTGTTGTAGACCTTAAACTTTATGAGAGATTTAGTGGCAATAAGGCCTTGGGATAAAAATATAAAATAAAATAAATCAGTTTAAGACCAATAGACAAGTTACTTGGGACAGCAGTGAGGCCGCTTCCTGGGCTTTTGGATTCAAGGCCAGATAATGAGATGTTTCTTCTACTCGCCTAAGTTATTCCCAAAAACAATGGTACAGGGAGTATGGGTATAACTCAAGTTTTCAAGCTTTTCAGCATAAGCAACATTGGTGTTCTATTGAGAGTGGCAGATTCCCCTCAGGGCATCTACCTTTCTCTGAACTCAGTGTTGCAGGAAAGAGAAAAAGTCTGTGAAAGGATTTGTACCATACAGCAGTTGGGGTGGGGTGCAGACGGCTTCACCATAACCTTCCTACTGCAGTCAGCACAATTCCCCACTGCCTATGGTTTTATAGCTTGTATTTGAGTACATAACTACTAGTGCTTTTAGGCAATTAGGAATTAAAGTGCCAATGACACTATTGAGGCAGCTGAAAATGTAAGTGAGCTTGGCTCTATTGGCAGCCAGAAGATTGACAGCCCAGAAATGCAGGTTTCTGCCTGGCTGCCTCTGTCTGACCTGGGCAAAGCAGTCTAGCAGAGGAGAATGATGGGTCCCTGCCCACCCAGGCAGGTCTTAAGGGCAAAAGGACAATATCATAGCAATTCACTGCTAGGAGATCAAGAGATTATGGTGATACACACACACACACACACACACACACACACACACACACACACACACACACTTGTTTACTTGTAGTGTCTCAGATGGAGAAGCATAAACTTCATCCTGGGGTTAGTGAAGGCACTGATTATTGTAAAAAGACCATTCCTCTCAGGTGGGTTTCTGAGCAGAAGCAAAAACATCTAAAGAGGAAATTAGCCAACCTCTTCCTGAATTTGGAGAGAAACAACCTCTGTTAAATAGGAAGTGATACTACAGGAACTGCTGGTCCTAAAACTGAAATGTTTCTTAAGGGTCCCTTTAGCCAAGGCCTATTCTGCCTGGGGTACCTGTCATTGTGTCTTGAGCCAGATGAGGTCTGTGTCTCGTTTCTCTGAAGATCTTTTGGAACTTGTGCAAAAAAATTTTTCTGGAGAAGAGGGTTAACTGATGGGGTATGGGATATGATAAAAGTAAGAGATGCAGTTATATAGCTTTTCTTAAATGGTCACTTGAGTTTCATGGACATCAGCTACAGTCTTGCTTTGAGAAGAGAGAGACAAAGTAAAATGAAAGATGCCAAGGAGCAAAGGGAACTGCTTAAAGAGGCCTTGTGGCCAAACCTCAAGGATAGGTCAAGGCTCTGGCTGCTGGGAGCAACAGAGGAGAAATTGGAAACAGGAGAAATCAAAACTTGTTTTCAGCCCCTACCTTTGAGATGGATGTGAAGAAACCACACATGCCAAAAGATGTTTTTAGGTGTGCTGTAAAGAAGTCCTAGTCAGCAATTCTGGGTTGGTTTTTAAAACAGATAATTATGCTGTTTACCACTAATTGATTGAACTCTGCATTATCTCAGTCACAATGGCATTCATTGTAGAGTGGTTAGCATTTCACTAAGTGCTTTCAATTATACCTACATATTTCATTTGATCTCAAAAACCCTGTAGGAAAAGGTTGGGTCTGAAATCTGCCATTTTCTAGTTTAGTAGCCTGCGCACATCATTAGCTATTTAAAGCTTCAATATTCTGGATTAAGTAGGGAAATATATGGGAAGTACCTAGTACTTATTACATTCTAAACAAATACTAATTTTCTCCCTCCAGGAATAGTAACAATAAAGTAATTTTGTCCTGGGTTTTTCTCTGTCTCTCTGTCTGTCTGTCTCTTTTTCTCTCTCATTCTCTCTCTCTCTCTCTCTTTCTCACTCTCCTCATGAAATTATATAGGGAAATCAGGTTATTAATTGATGCCATTTGTGGTAACATTATTTTAATTTTCAAGGGTCTCAAGTTTAAAGTTTAGGTGATTTTTTAAAGAATACCTTATCAAAGAATCTGCTATTATCTGACTTCCTGTATGATGACCTTGTGTTAGTTGCTTAACCTCTCTGAGTATCAGTGTCTTTACTGAACAATGGGGATAATACCTATGAATCAGTGTGAGGATTTAAGAGGAAGCAGCAAATGCTAAGCCTCCAGCAAAGTGTGAGACACAGGTGTTCAGTGGTACTTCCCTTCCCATCCCTTGTTGTCCCTCTCTGTGCCAAATACTAGAAGCTGGAAAATAACCAGTCCTGTCTGGATGTCAGATCCATATCATGATTACCTACAATTCCCCTATGTTCCCACATTAAACAATTGATGAAGAGATAGATCTTAGCAATTTATTGGATGTTACCAAATATTATGAAGCACTTATGATTACAGATTGGTTGCTGTGAAATTCAATTGACACTAATATGCCCAGGAGCAGGAAAGCATGGAGTGAGGAATGCCTGGTGTTTTTTTCATTCTCCTATGTCTCTATCAGGAATGACTAAACTGGGTCAGGGAACAGAGCTCATAAAAACTCCCTTCCACATTTCAGCTCATCCTGAAAGGAACACATTCCAAACTTCAGAACCAGTGGTTTATGACTAATCCCAAATAAATCACTAGCTTTTCTCCTAGGGCTTCATGATTTTCCAGCAAACATGAATGGTTTTAATATGGAGAGAGAGAAAGAATGAGATGTAAGAAATGACAAAAGTATTCTGGTAAAAGAAATCACAATCTGCTTGAGGCTGTGCCACCAAAGAACTCTCTGCATGTTCAGACTCTAATTTGGGATTCTGAATGTCTGTAATCTGACTTGTCCCTTCTGGGAAGCAGAGACAGCAAGAATATTACTGGCAAAAAAAGTAGGGCCCTGTTGTACAGCCCCATCCTGGGCTGCATCCTGTGCCCTCACATACAGGATCTGTTTATTTCAGAATACATCTAAAGTAGTAGTTAGCATCTGCTTTTTAATTTTTTTTGTGGGGGAGGGTGTCCACCTCAGCCTCTAAATGAAAGCATTCCCCCCCACAAGCACCTGATGTCTGTATTTCTCCTCATGTCAGCCTCTAGAGCTATCCAACTTTTAGTAACATTGATAAACTTTAATTGAATAGTTCATTATGTTTAAAATGACTTCTCGCCATTTTGTCTGATCCATGGATCATCCATTTTAAGAGGCAAGATAGGTACTAATATAATTAAAATAATCGAAGTAAAATGATTAGAGTGAGTTTATACAGCTACTAGTTATTGGGTCTGGGTTTAATACCTGGTCTGCTGATGTAAAAAGCTTAGGGTTCTTTTAATAATAAGAGATCTCACAAATCCAGCAATACTAGAATATGCATTTTGTCATACAAATATTTCTTTTGGAAAGAAAGATGGAAGGAAGAAAAGAAAGAAGGATAAAAAGAACAACAGAAGGAAAGAAGAACTGATTGACTAATCTTCATAGTCAAAATAAACCAAATAAGTACCCTGCTCAGTGGACTCATCAGTGGGTTTAATTATTTCTCTGATATAGAGACAGCTAGAAGCACCTGAGAGACTGGTCACACAAAGCAGCAACTATACTGCTGCCTTGCTGAAATGGCTGCTTTGCTGGAAAGCTCCAGTTTTCTGCTTCCATGCACACTGAGAGGAAGATGAACTGGAGGACAATGAGTAGGAAGTGCTGGTGATGGAGTGGGGAGGAGGAGGAGATATTTACACAAATGTGGGAAGGTCCAAAAGTATATATTGATGAAACTTCCCACCTATTTTTCTGATGGAGAATAACACCACATGCAATGAAGAGGAAGGGCTCCCTTTCCTAACTGTACTATGGACATACACATGTTCACATGGAGGATTAAGAAAGGATGCTGGAGGAAGAACTAACTGCATGTTGCTGGATGAATCAGCAAGACCCAAAGAACACTGTGGGGAGAATCTGCATTCTATGGACTCAACTGTCAGTGTGAAGAGAGTAGATGTGGGATCATACATAATCTACATTCAGGTCCCACCTTTGACACTTATTATCTGGGTGAACTTGAGCAAATCACTAAAATTTCACTAAGCCTTAGTTTTTTTTTATCTGTCAATAGGAATAATAATAGTACTGCCTCATAAGATTCTTGTGAGATTAAATCGATCAGTGGAATCAAGTATTGTGTCAAATGTCTATGCACTACAGAGATGTATAATGTGTGACTGCATGTATATGTATGTTCAGTTTCTGTTTATCTGTTTGTGTATGCATCTGTGATTCTACGTGCATTTATTTTTCTAACCCATATAATCCCTCATTAAAAAAATATTCTGTAACACTATAATTTATAATTGAATGTCCTTGAACAAGTTTCTTAACCCCTCTGAATATAAGTATCTTCTTTGTAAAATGTAGGAAAGGAAATAATTAGGGTGACCAACACTTCCTCAATTGCCTAAAACTTCTTTTTGTTTCACCACTGAAAGTCCCATGTTCTGGGAGATCCCTTCATTCCAGGTAAACCTAGACAATTAGTTACTTTACAAATAATATCTACTTGTGGGATTAAGGCAGGAGTTAATTAAAGATAATATATATGCAAAATGCCTGTTACATAGTAGGTATTTAACAAATAGTAACTACCAGTATTATTATAGGTACTAAGAGTATTTGGGGGATATTTAAAGGCCTTGAGCAGGTTTACTCATGTTAATTTATTTGCATTCCCATACAGCCTTGTAAAAATACTTTCATTAATTAAAAAAGAAATTTATTGTACACATACTGTTCTAGACATTATGGTATGTGCTGAACACATCAACTAATGAGACAACCAATGGCACATTTTGTTTGGGAGAGCAGATAATTATGCAATAATCTAGTATGGGCAGTTCTACTTTTGATCAAGTAATCAAAGAAGGCTTCTTAAAGGGGCTGAGATTTAAAGAATAAGACAGAGCCAGCCAGTGAAGAACAGGGAGAAAGATCAGCAGAAAAGACTTAATTCAAGGAATGGCTTGAGCTGTTCCAGAAGGAAAGAAGGCCAGTGGAGGGAAAAAAAGAGAATGACATGTAATAAGTGTGGAAAAGGAGGCAGGATCTGGTTTGTAAAGGATCTTTGGAGCCAAGGAAGGAGTCTTATCTTCATGCTTTATGATGGACTCATCTCTGTTCAGTCTGGAAAAGAGAAGAGAGGTTCTAGATCAAGCACAATTTGCAGTAGCCTGAATCCATACCTTAACAACTAACTCTGCATTAGACTTTGCCTTGGTCCACAGTGGCCAGTGTGAAAAGATGGATTAGTCCACAAACGAACATCTGCTTAGTTGTGTCTTTAAAGTTTTCTAATCCAGATTGAATATTCATACACCAGGCTATTGACATAGGCTCTGTGTGGGGCCTGAAAATCAGGAAAGTTGAGAGTACTTCAGATTTGTCCTTATAATTCTGTAAAGACGAAGGTCCCAAGGCCAAAGCAGTGATGTAGCCCTTGTTGTAGAAACTGTGCCGAGTTGCCATAGACATCTCAGATGTTCACTACAGAGAGAAGCAGGAGAAGTGCTGCTGGCAGAAAGTAAGCCATCTGGGATGCATAGATCTGCATGCGCTGTGCGGAGTAACCTGGTCCAAACAGTTTATGTGCATTCTCAGCCCCACAGGACCATGCAGTGCCTAATAAAGCATCTTAATTTGGATTTAATAGGATATCTACTGTGTGCTAAAAACAGCAAATTGCTATTTATTAATGACATAATTATTAAAACTTAACACCTGGCCAGTGGAAGCTAAACTAAGAGTAGGAAGTTTCCTAGAATATGGTTTTAATAATTATGTTATTTAATTATTTACATATTTGAATTAAAATGCAATAAGAGCCAGATTAAACCTTAACATAATGTATTAAATGTATCCACAGTGTGGCTGGTCAGTCTTCTTCTTGTCTCCCCAAACAATTCTTGGTCTCCCTATTTTCATATATATGTTTTCTAGGTTTAGACCATCACATGCATGTCTGTGAAACAAGCTGATGGCCTTTCTTTTAAGGATCTGACATCACCCTAGACCTTTGATTATACAATTGTAATTGCTAACAGAATAGTTCTGTCTGTCTGCATGCCCCTTTTCATCTCACCATCAGCATGTCCAAGACAGATTAAAGTAATCAAACAAATGTTCCCCCAAGAATAGTTCTTATAATATTTGGGGATCTGCTAGCTCAGTCATCCAGCTGCCTTTGAACACAGTGGTGTTCATATTTGACTTCGTATTCCTAGTTCCTACATTCAGGCAATCGTCAAGTTCTAGCACAATTTCCTTGGGATTGCTCTTATATCCATCCTTTCTTTCCCTCCCTATAATATCACTCATATAGATTGATTTTCACTGATTCCAATTTCTGTCTTTTCTACTCATTCTGAAACATTATTATCAGACCATTTTACTTAAAGTACATTTAAAAAATGTGAAATTTCTTTTTTTTTTAAATGCAAATTCTTGCTATTACCTGTAGAATAGAGTTTAAATCCAGGAACTAGTCATTCAGGCTGTTCCAAAATCTGGCTTTAGTTTACCTAATTGATCATGTATCCCATTCTTCCTTGAGTTGGTTAAAATTCATTGACTGTCCACCTGTGTTCAAACTATATCCACGTGTTTGTCAAGTACACACAATGAAAGCCTACTTAATTGAGCCCTTCACATTTCTAGGAGCTTCTCTAAATGCATTTTATAAATGTACTCTTTAAATTCTCAAAAGAACCCTCTGAGCTATGTGCAATTGTCAGCTTTATTGAATAAGATGAAGTAAGGCACAGAGAAGTGAAGTAACTTGGCTAGGGTTACCCAGTTTGAACCAGGATAGTAGAGCCAGGATCTCAATCACCACTCTCTGTGGTTTTCTATAGTATATGCTTCATATCTTGATACATATCATGGATTTTTCTCTTCCTTTCTGTGTAATTCTGCTCCAATTGAAGCAGCTTCACATTTTCTGCCTTTGTGACTGTTTCTCATTTGTTGATATCCAAAATAAAATCTCTATTTGAGGTGAAGCCATCCTAACACTTCTACTCCCTATGATGCCCCCTCTTACTAACTCACAGAATTTGATTGTTTTACCTTCATTTAATCATGTACAATTTTGTGACAAATTTTGCTTTGTTATTCGGCATTCTGGGATATTTATATGCACTGTTTGTCCAAACAGATCATAATAAGTTCATGGAGAACCAAAAAGTTATATATTTCTACATGCCATTGATATACCTCACATGCAGTTGTATATATTGTTTGCTAAATGTTTGCTAAATGACTTTTGACCCAGCCTCCATTAGCAGCTATTCTTCTATTAATTATTATGCCTGTGTTTTTTTTAATGCCTTTTTTTCCTAGCTTGTCTTTCCTCCTCTTCTCCCCAGAATTAATTTTTACTTTTTGTCTAGGGCTTAGCTTAGACTCACATACTGAAGAAGTCTTCCATTGCATTCATCTCTAGGCTTAGATATTTCTTCTTTGTATTACCTTTGTATTACCTTAACAATTTATTTACCCTTCTGTGTCACAGTACATTAAAGGGATATGCTTCTGTACCTGTTTTTAGATTGCTAGACTGTGAACCCCTTGGAGACAAGCTCTGTGTCCATTTTAATGTTATGTTCTTAGTGCTAAGGACAGTGTTGCTATATGGAAGTGATCAGTGAGTACTGATGCATGAATGAAGGAGTAGGTGAATGAAGGAGTGAATGATGGAATGAAGAAAAACAAACAAACAAAGCAATCCTAGTATGTTTATACTCTTGGGTAAGATTGAATGGACAACCAACTTGACTTCATGAGCTGGGTACTTTACAAATGTAACTGGAAGAAGACAATTCTAGATGATTCTTCCAAGCATGAGGTGTGTTTGTATCATTTAATATACTTACTGTGCTGACAAATCTGGCCCAAACCATCTTCTGTTCTACTTGGGGACCGTCCATTGTTTTCTAGTATATGATTAGCAGATTAGCTATCATGTAAGAAGCCAAGAAAATGAACTGCCAGTAAGCCCTTCCAAAGCAAGAGTAATTCATTACCTGACCTGATTTTCACTTAAAATGTGCTTTAAGCACACTTTCAACTACAAACCTTAAATCACCCTGTGTTCACAAAGTCCATCATTTTTTATTTTATTGCATGGCGTTGGCATGACATAATCCCTTGCAGAGCATCTTGAAGTGCTTTACAGATCAATAAATTACTTACCTACACATTGAAGCAATGCCTGCAAGGCCAGCACAGTCATTCTGCAGGCAGCTTGTCCTCTAGAAAACAAGCAAGGCTGTGTGAGTTCCAAGTTTGGCAGGAGCTGGGGCCAGGAAAATGTATGTGTTTGGGAAAGGTGGTGGTTCAAGAAGTAAATGGTCCAGTTAAAAATCTGTGAATAAAATACATCAAGTTTAAATGATTTTAGAACTAAGAGAGTTTAAAAATTTGGAATTTTCAGTAAGCAAATCTGGTGTTCAGTCATTAACTTATTAAGTATTTTTCTGTTCTGGAAGATTCAATCTAGAGTTTAAAATTATATAGCTATAAATTACAATGTTTTGTCTTAAAATTCCTAGATTGTAGAGCCAACAATCACTCCTCAACCCTCACCACATTGATTCTCCATTGTTTTTTACTACTAAATACCTGTGAGAGTACAGATAAGTGGCCAATGTGTGTACATGCGCACACACACACTACCTCTCTGTGTGAAGTTTTGTGTGAATTTAAATCTAAAAATGATACATCAGTGCTTGCTTTATGGGAGACATCCTATTTAGGACAACAGTATTTTTTTTTTAATGAATAAGGCTCTTGCTTAATAATATATTCAGATGAGTCAGAAAGGAAAGGTCATATCCTTTTGGAGATGACCTGGAGGACCTTATGGAATGGGTGGTAATACAACCAGGTCTTGAACAATCCCAACAGTTGGAGAAGAGAGTCTATGTGATCAAAATCAGCATCAAGGGAATGAGGATAAGGAAACATCCTATTTATGAGCGTTCTCAGTTGTGTGCAGTGTGAGAAAGGAGTAGAAGATAATTTTAAGGAGAAGGACAGAAAGGAACAAAGGCCAGGGGAAGATATCTACATGATATATTTTTGTATGTGTGTAAGGAGGAAATCCAATACAATTAGGAGTGATCGATTAAATAGAAGAAATGAGCAGTGAAACTCCCAACCAGCCTGATTTCCATGTGACAGTTGCCTTGGAAAAGAGAATGAGGTTGGTGTTCAGCTTCCCTAGGATCTCCTGCAGGCCAGATGGCATCACGTACTAAATGGGTGATGTGCCCTGGAAATGCACAATGTGGTGGCTCTGAGTTTTTATTCAAATCAAGGAAAGAAAGTAACATGAAAAAATCTAAAAGAGCTGAATGGAGGGGAAACCAACTTACAAAGAGTTAATAAGTCAAAACCAGTGTCAGTAGAACATGTTAATGATCCAATTTTGAGATTGTTACAAACGTATAGCATGTTGAGAAGGTGGCTCCCCTGAACAACCATAATAATTCCATCTTTTAAACATTTGTTAAGATTTTAGTATAAATATAAATATAAGTAAGTCATGGCCCAGGCCATCAAAAAGCTCATGGTCTAGTGAGAGATGTTAAACGAATAACCATAATGTAGTGCAATAAATGCCAAGAATTGGAGTTTGGGAGACCTAATAAATGGCATGTGTACTTTATAAACCAATTAGCAGACAAGACAAATGAATAACCTGACATGAATTGAATATCACATCCAAAGTTTTAAAGATGATACTGGAGAATTAGACTTAGATGTGCCCCAATAATTAACTTCTAATTCTGAACCCCAAAATATGATAGGTGCACACAGGCAACTGCTGGCTGTGATGCAGGATATACCTTTGCCTGTGGGACAATGCCCCTGTGACATGAGCTTGAAGAGGAGCTCAAAAGAATTTCCTGAGGAAAGCTTGGCTCCAAAACAAAAGACTGTACAAATGTGGGGTTCTCTCTCCTAATTTACCAATTAAAATGAACAACTTCCCTCCTTGGGGGGATTGATTTAGGGTACAGAGAGGGACCAAGCATGTTCTAGCTAACTAATATTCCTTATGACTCACCATCTGACCTGTGTGATGTCTTTTGGAAACACGGGTGAGAAACAGTGGCCAATTAGAGTTATGCAGAAGGCAGAGAGGAATAGATGTAGGAAAAGCTGTAACAAAGTGGCATTTGGTTTGGACCTTAAAGGGTGACTGAAACTGTTCTGGAAAGGACATAAGGAACAATATAGATCCAAAATGCTTGATGCCCAGGAAGAACACAATGTGTTGGGGATAACAAGGGGATAAGCTAAGATAGAATCACTGGGTGTATCAGTGCAAACACAGATTGATGCTTGATTCTGAACAACCTGCTATGCCAGGACAAAGTGTGTGGTTATTACCAGGTAGGCAACAGGGAACAATTGCAGGTGTTTAGGCAGAGATGTGATATGATTAGAATCACATTACATAAAGACAATGGAATGCAGTGTGGAGAATGACTTGTGGGCATGTGTCGAAGTGGGTGGGGGTGAGAGTGCACACAGGAAGAGGATAGAGGCTAGGAGAATAGTGATTGCAGTATTACAGTCAAATCCAACCCCATACTATTATTTTGTAATAGTATGAAAGAGAAGTTAAATTCAAGATAAAATGTTTCTTTTATGTTTTAGGTAATTCCTCTAATTTCTCATGCTATAGCCCCTATATTTTAGCCCCTGGGCTATTCTGCCAACTACCATTTTAAAACAACAAAGAAATGTTTAAATAGGATTTTTATTTTCCTTCTACCTGGTTTTGTCTCCACAGTATCTCCCAAAATTGTAGAGATTTCTTCAGATGTCTCCATTAACGAAGGGAACAATATCAGCCTCACCTGCATAGCAACGGGTAGACCAGAGCCTACAGTTACCTGGAGACACATCTCCCCCAAAGGTAAGAGAGCAGTTTAGTGTATTGTGTCATGAGAGGAACTGGGAGAATTGCTGGTTATGGCACTTATGACTTTGTTCAAAGGGTTCTACATTTTTGGTAGTTTGATAACAATGTACTCAGGATGCTGCAGAGAATGTTAGTATTCTCTGAAAGACAAGCATATGTTCTAAGATTTTAGCAGTCATCCTAGAGGATCTCTCCAAACCTGGGAACTAAAAGCCAGTTGTTTGTGGGTGAAATGGTGGTAAGATAGTCTGGGAGAACTTCACTGGCTATTTTTGATGTTGGGACAATTAGCTGTTGTGGTGATGTTCAGTTGGTTGTTTTAAGATATAGAAAATACAAAGACACAATGATAAATGAGAGCTTCGAATGGCCATATTCCTGAAAGGAAACTTTCCAAATCTGTGTTTCTTCAACATTGCCAAATATCTGGTCTCTAGCTCATTAGTTGTATTATAGTTTTATTGTTGTTTTACTCTGATTAATCTTAGATAACTAAATTGCAACATTTACTTTATCTAAATATCTAAATGTTGTATAGACCAGACTAAGTGTTATTTTACGCTTTCATGGATTGAATATTAAACGTTTAGAACTTAAGGTAGGTGCCATTTATCATTAAGCTAGCTTTTATTCAAGGTACATTAGTTTTTTTTTTATTTGTTCTTCAGTATCTATTGAGTGCTTGCAATACTTTAGGCATATTTCTAAGCACTGGAGATATATAAATAAACCAAAACATACAAGTTCCTGCTGTCATAAGGTCACATTCTCATAAGAAAAAAAAATTGAATATACAATATAAGGTGGTGATAAGAAGGAGAAAATAGAACAGTATATACTGACAGAGGAGCAAGAGTTTTAGTAGGGGAAGGCCTTTAAAAAGGTGACATTTGACTAGAGACATGAATAAAGATCCTTAATTTCATTGCTTATTTCTGGTTTGTGTGTATGCTTGTATACTGTGGATGTGTGTATATAAATATATATGTATGTATGTATTAAGGTATGTATACAGCTGCGTAGTGAAGGTTCAAGGATTTTAAAGGAATTGTAGTGGGACCTGTTTGCTTGGTGTTACAAGTCAGATCTCCTAAAAGCCAACCCTTTGGCATACAAGTTTATTCAAGATGCTCTGGGAATCGACTCCTGTGGAAGAGAAGGAAGGAGGGTTGGGCAGTTGGAGTTCAGTTGCAATGCAGGTCAATGGAATATCTTAGCTAACCTTAATGGGAATTAAGAAGCTAGAGTGATTTTTCAGAAATGTTTTCTATTGAAGTGAGGGGGCTGGCCTTTTATACCAACAGGGAAGTCAGTCACTGAAATTGGGCTGTCCCCAGAAAGGCTATGTCCTTGAGTCATCTCTCTTTATCTGAAACAGTCCTCGTAAAGTTGCAGCCATTGGCTGTCCACCAGCAGCATGTTCACCCTCTGGGCAGACACCTTCTATCCCTTAAAGTGGCAATATATCGCAGTGTCTGTTACACTTGGACATTTCAAATAATTAGTTTCAGTTTTTGAATGGCCCCAAATTCCAAATTCCCTTTCTTAGACATCAACAATTTGCCCTGATAAGGTCCTTGGAGAAGGCATGAGATTTTCTGTGTGTTTAGTATGAATTCCTGCCACCATCTCTGATGCTACCACTGTGAGCAAAAAGATCAGAGAGCCACTCTTATCTATGACAGTGTCTTGATTTGAAATGCCCTTAAGTGTGGACTGGCTCAAAATCTGGGAGGAGGCTTTGGCTGTGTGTGAGATCATTAATGATGGGATGTAGCCCTGGGGTTCATCCGAAGGAGAGGCCATCCAAATGGGCAGATGCTTAACTTTCTACGACAATGGTGCATGCCATTCATCACTGATTAATGTTGAGTCCCCAGAGCTATTGGATGCCAGGGTGGTCTGTGCCTTTAGAATCTGCAGGACATTTATCATCCCAGGTAGACTTGCTTTGCCTTATGTCAAGAGGCACTGTGGTCTCCCTCTCACAAGTCTCCCCTTGTCTTGTGTTTGATGTTTTTCTTCATTTCCTTCTCTAGCCCCTCAGCAATTTGTCATTTTCTGGGTGTTTTTTTTTTCTTTTCCTCCTCTGCATATCTTCCTCTTTTGTCTTGCTCACTTATACTTTTTCCTTTTATTTTTTACTTTCCCTTTCTGTCATAGTATTATAGATGTTTCCATTCTAATTTCATTTATTTCCATGTTATCTTTTTTGTTTTTTCTCTCTCTTCTCATCATCGCAATTACTTCTGTCAGCACTCTGGCATTGGGGCCCTCTTCCATCCATCTTTCTGAAGTTCACAATGCTGTGCCTTACAGTCTTCTTCCCCCTTTTGTGGCCATCGAGCAGACTTGTTTACCCAGGGGACTTTACCTGAGCCTGGGCCAGATGCTTTCATTTTACTGGGGTTTTAGCTGCTATGGAAACAGAAGATGGATCAAGGGGAGAGGAGCAGGATAATCAGAATCTACCTGTGGATTGGAATAATTTAGATGAACAGTTTTTCCAGGTTCCTGGTCCAGATTAGCTATCTAGGATTCAAACTGATGAGACATGCCAAGCAGTAACTAATCACCTTGGGACTCACCAGGGTGCCATTTTCCCAGTGACTGATTATTTGGAGATCAGAGATGTCATTGGACTGCTGCCAAATCTGAACTGAAGCTGGAGACCCTTAGCAGTCAGACCTTCATCTTTCCCCACTAAATATCTCCAAAGGATGCTTATTTTAAACAGGTTAGGACAGGTTTGTGATTTCTTGAAGAACAAGACAGGCCACAATGTAGTAAAGGCTCCAAAAAGAGAGAACTGCTGTCATTCTTTGTCTTGTCCTGTGTGGGTAGATCATGTCTCAATCAAGATCATTCTTAAGCACACACCTGTTAAACCTCTGAATAGCTAGCTGATCAAGGTTAAGCACTTTCGGCAGCCCTGATGGCTTCATTGAATTTTCTCTCCCCAGGCTGATCTACTTGGTCTGTACATATCCGAATAATCCTAGTTTCCTCCACAGTAACTCATATACTGCTACTAGCAATATACTTTAGAATGTTTGTTCCACCACCTTTTATGTAGAAAAGAAATGCAGAAATGTTAACCACCATTTTATTAGTAGTGACTTATGCATTTCAATATACAAAAGCTGGGACTGACTGACTAGTAGGCAGTGGATAGAGGGGAATTGACTTACGATTGTCTTCCTAGCACTTTATACCAGATGGAGAAAATGTCCATTGTCTATATCCAAAATGGAGAGAGAAGTAAAGCCTCCCAAGCTGCCTCTCTGCATTGCCACAGATTGAGAGAAGTAATTTTCCACCTATTATTACTGGTATTAGGTCTTTTTAGTTCCCCACATGAATGTACTACTCTCAATTGTTCAAGGAGAAAGTGCACTAGTTTTCTAAAGATACCTGCCCTTATCTATGCACCTGTCTTGGAATGCACAGGTGTTGCCTGCACCTGCATGGGCTTTGGTATTTTCAATAGGAAGTGCCCCCATCTCACTGTCTCATAGCTAAATGCCACATTAGTCTGCATGGATATTTTATTGGCCCTTCATCAAATTCTGTGTAAATGCTAGTATACTACTCCAGGTGCCAGAGTACCATCATTCTTATTTAGATATATTCTCCTTTCATGACTCTGTGCCTTGTACTTTGTTTCTTCTAGGCATATAAGAAATAATTTTAGCACAATCCTTAAGCTCCAGACTTTCTATCTCCAAAAGAATACCTTTTCTGTCCTCGATCTCTCTGGATTTTTCCTAAGTAAACAAAAATATCATCTCTTTATATGTATACAAAAGGAAGCTTTATAGGACTTCACTCTTCATAGAAAAGCATTCTCAAAACCCAATTTTTATGTTTTCAGTTTCTGTTTGATTGTAAGATTTTTAGAGAGAAGGATGAGATTGCTATGTTTCACATTCTTGGGAGCCCAACATAAAACTCAAGTGAAGGCCTGAATCTAATCACCAATGATTGGGTTCCACTATATATAAAGATTCAAGGATCACCTAATGGAATTTTCCTCTTGGGTGCACCTACCTCCATCTGTCTTCCATCAAATAAAACAATGAAAATAAAAACCTCACTGAGGCTACTGAAAGAATACCTTGTCCCATATGTTGTTTGGGGTCAGTAAGCTCCAGTGAGCCATTCAAAGAGTTGTCCTAATCTCTAATTCATGAGTTCTTTGAGATAAGGGCCTGTATCTCACTCATCTTTGCTCCTTCACCTTCTAGAACAATGCTCAGCACCTAGAAAGCATTCAAGAGATAGGTGTTCATTCAGTGAACAAGCACTTTTTTGTGCCAGTGCCCCAAAGGAGCATGCCTATTCTCTCAGTTCAAAGACTTCATCTGGATTTATGAGGAGTTCTACTCTATTTTGATGTTGCAATTGAGACCTGGTGTATTTTCTGCTTAAACTCTTGAGTGGCAAGTCTCCAGAACATTTTTTCTGGTCATCACAGGATCTTCAAGCTCTTCCTGAGCTCCCTTTGCGGGGAACCTGTTATGGCAGGGCTTGACTTCCTCCTGAGGGAGAGACTCCTTTTCAGATTCTTTTTTGCAGAAGTTGAGGAGACACACAAGTGACTTTGAATGTGGGTCTTCTGTGCACCCACATCCACCTTCCTTACTGCCTTGTTGTAGTCATGCTACTTATATGTGTCTTTCTCTGACATGTTCTTCATCTGGTGTTTCTGGGTCCTTTTGGTGTCTTACTGTTCCCAGCCCTACTTGTGCCTAAATCTTCAGTGTCTATGGAGAGTTTTGTAAAACAATCCTGATTGTTGCTATATGAAAATTCTTTGTGCCTCATGGGTTAACAAAGTGAATATAAAAGAGGTAAATTAGTATAAAAAGGAGAATTGTTATTTAAAAAATTTCACTTCCTACAGTATGTGAATTGAAGTGGGATAAAGTTTGATTGATTGGTTTCCCCCAGGGCCATACAAAGACCCTGGGGGCAGAATTACAGTAGGACCATAAGTTCATAGAGTCTAAACCAAGACCTTGTTATGGGAGCTTTTCTTTCCACGATGTGGAGAGGGTACTTCTGCATGTCATCCACACCCATTCCTGCAGGACTAAGCAAACTTCTTCAACTGCCAAATCTCTTCCCTTCATACCTCAGTTATCCTACTGTGCTTGAAGAGGCCCAGTGGGCAGTTGAATGCTCCAGTGCTTGTTTCTCAGAGTTTTGAGAGGCACCAAGATGGTGAAGACCAAGTGACCCTTGGATGGGAGCTCTTCTTGCCAATGTCCTGAGCCTTCCCCTGCCTCTGCCTATTTTACCATTTGTCAGCACTGACAAATCTTCCTCCCCATCCAAGCAGGACACTGAAACACTAATTCGCACTGGAGGTATCACAGCTTGAGTTCAACCAGAGCTGGCAGGCACCATGACTCCAGTGACAGCTCCGTGAAAAAGTGTCAGGAGTAGAGCTCTGGCATGCTATCAGCTGACTGCAGCACCCTGGCACTAATGAGCAGCCTGTCAGCACCAGCATCAGTGGCCCCGTGTGGCACAGGGATCATTAGGATAGCAGATGAGAAAAATTTATCCAGCAAAAGGAGCAGTGAAGAGAGGGAAGGAACACAAAGCATAACTAACAGCATCACCTTACTCACGGAAGGTAACCACCCAGCAGGAAAGGACCAAAAAATAATAAGAAAAGAAAAAGATATTTATAAAAGATCTCTATCTATGCCAACTCTGGACAACTCTTGGAATCTCATTTGATTGGGTTGCCTTGTAATTAATTGATACAAGCTATAAATCTTTTCTGCAATAAGCCAAGGGAGAACTCAATGAAAACATTGACTCCCCAGCCATGGCTGCCATGCTATGAAACCATGAACTAACCTAAGTTTCAAGATACAGGGAACTGAGGGAGAAAGGGAGCCTTGCACTCTGTGTCTTTTTGCTACTTTTCAGGGCAGGCTCCCTGCTCAGGAGACCTGTTGCGCAGCCAGCTGTCTGCCTGTCTTCTGCTAGCGTATTAGAATCCAAGAGAAGCAATTAAGAGAAGAAGCTTTTTCCTGTCGTTTTATCCCATAAGTAGGCATAGGAAACAGCCAGTGTGTGCATTCTATCTGCTTCCTGAAGGCAGGTGTGGATTTTCCAGTTTGTTTATTCTCCTGCAACAGGCTCAGGACTGGGCACATTGGGCCATTTTTTGAGACTTTGGCTACGTTCAATGGCTCCATTTCCATAGGTGGAGGCTGACTGATAAAAAAGGCAGCAGTCTATCTGAAAGAGATCAACTTTGAGGCAGGTCCAACTGTATTTGGATTCCCCTCCACTACTCACTGGCTGGGTCATGCTGGTGTTGTGATAAACCTCTATGAAAATGCACTTCTTTATTAATTTCATTCTTGTTTCTTGGTGTGGCTTGCAGAGTTTTAAAATAATAGTCTAGGGCCCAGATTGCCCCACACACTGCAGTCACAATAACAACTTGATATTCACCACATTCTTATCATCCTCACCTTGTACTTAACCATTTATTCTCCCTAGAGTATGTCCTGTATGCACCTTTTAGATAAAATTTCTACTCGTGGTTTAAGACCACGAGTAGAAAGCCTCTGATGACCTTTAGGCAGAGTAAGTCACCCCTTTTTTGAGATCCCACAGCACTTTGCACACATTCCTAACAATAGTGATCTTTTAAGTTACCCACAGGCTCTTGAGGTCCCCTGGTAGTCCTAAGGATCAGGGAGGGAAGGAATAGTCCTTATGCTGTTTCATTTTATTCCAGTGCCTGCTATAGCAGCAAACATTTGCAGGCCCTGTTAGTGATTGTTGAACAAAGACATATCCAATCTGTAGACATGGTATTTTTTCTTTTATTTTTAAAATTAAATCTTTCTGGTGAATAATTTAAAACAAAACTAATTTTAATGAGTAAAGAGTAAGATATAGGAGCCTCTTCTCTTTGTATCATTCCTGACTGTGGACCATTTGTTTCCCAAATCATCAAGGAAATTCTTAAGAAAAAGTTCTCCCCTCACCCAACCCCCTGGTATAACCCAGGACCAGTTCTTAGACTCTTCATCTGCAAAATAGAAATAATAATGTTTTTCTAAATGGATGCTGTCCAATGCAAAGCATCCAGACCCCTGACACATAGTAGGTACCCAACAAAGTTAGTTTCCAGAGCCTTGGCCAGCATTTTCCTCTTCACTCCCACCCACGGAAGAAGAACAAAAGAGGAAATTTTAAGTTATTTTGTCTGAAAAGATTGAATTCTTACAAAAGCTCAAACTCAGTCAATTGCCAGAATGGATAGATATTCAAAGGTGCTTAATCAGCACCTCCCTAACCTTCAGCATTTTCTAATTAATGGAGGTGCTTGATTAAAATTCCCAGGCTACCCCAAGTAGCTGTCTCAGGAAGGCCAAGTAATTGGTATTGCAAAAGATATTACAGTGGTCATTGATGGTGGGAGAAAAAAAATAATTACATCATAATGGAAAGAGGCAGATCTCCTGTCCAGAGTAGCAGCACAGCATAAGGTATGAGGGCCCAACCTTTACAGAGAAAGCAGTATATTTAAAAAGGTAAACCACTGGCACAACCTCAAGTATGGGAAAAAGTGATCCAGAAACTAGTTAAGCAAATGTTTTAAACACAGATTTGCAGATCAAGGTAGGAGAGAAGGAAGCAGGAAAGACATTTATAGATCACTTTTTAACTCCGTAATTCTCTTTAACTATAAAATTACAGCTAGATAGATATACTTAGGGTGAAATTTGCCAATGTCAATAAGGGTTTTGTAAGTTCAATATTTATGATCTGGTTAAAGCAATATTACAGCTGTGTAACTTCTTACTTCAAAGGAGAGAAAAATCATGAAAAAGACTAGTGAGGAAATTAATGAGTTCAATGTGCTTGAATTTAGAACATATGAAATCAAGCCTCAGTCTAGAAACCAAGGGCAGGAGTGCATACCACAGACACTGTTTGCGGTTTTACCCAATTATTTTTAAACCCTTGAAAAATGTTGTAGAATCAGAAGTCTGCTGAATTCAGACATAGCTAACAAGCATACTCCCCCACACTCCCCTGAGTCTTAGGCTGTTTATACCAGTACTTGGCGACCGTTGCCATGCAGAACTGTTTTGATGGAACAAAAAAAGGAAACAAAAAAGCAAAGAGATTGTATCACTTCCCCACAGATGCTAACCAGCCCTGGCTCAGTAAGATACAAAAGCTCATTAAAATGGCAGCGCCTCCAGTCCAGGAGACTCTATCTCTGAGGAGCACCTATGACAGGCAATTCTATGGGAGTACAGGAAGGGTCTCAGCAGGGCCCCACCCCACCACATCATAGTGACGTTTCCCCATAGCACCACTGTAGAACAGCTAACAGCGTTGGGATTTCCATGTCTAGCATCTAACATAACTACTGTGAGATCTTGGAGAAGTTTCCATTCAAAATGTTCTTGTCACTAGGACTTCAGTATGTGCTTCTGATTTTGTATCTACTTTTACATTCTGAATCTTATCTTGACCTGTGATGACTGTTTTTTCTTTCCTAGAGTCTAAATTACAACCAGACTCTTTTATCATTTATAAATAACTAATAGTGTATGGATGATTTAAAACGTGCTAGGCACTCTTCTGAACATTCACACCCAGTAATATATATTTTTCACAACCACGGTGTGAGTCAGGTCCTATGATTAGCTTGCTTTCCCAATCACACAGCAGCAGTTGTCAGTGCTGAAGTACCACCCCAGGCATTGTCTACAGTACACATGTCCCTAACTTCTGTGCTATATAGCACCTTTCTCACTAGGTGGGGTCCTTGGACCAGCAGCATTGGCATCATCCCTTTGTACCCCATATCTACAGTGGGACCTGGAAACCTGCATTTTAAAAAATTTCTCCTGGTTCTCAGGTGAGTTCTCTTCCTTCCACTGAGTTTGTCTTTCCTCTCCACCTCCCGTAACCCTGGGTCACAGCAGTGATATAGCTGCTGTCTGACTTGATTTATTTTTTCCTCATGTTAAATACTATTATTCACTCACGGTGGCATGTCCTCTGCTTTGATTGTTATTATTAGGTTGTTTTACATTTTAACAGCTTTAAATATGGAAAGAAATTGCTGGATATCAGGGTTTGCTTTTCATTATCTGACTCCATTCAGTTTCTCTACAAGTCCTTATATTTGGCATACTTCATCTTCATAGTAGTATAAAATTATTTTCCTACTGGAGTAAGGGCAGTTTGAATGGAATGAGTGTAATACCAACTCGGTTCTCCTAAGATCAGGATTCCAGCTTCCTCCTTGGTTGACTGCACAGGTTCTCCAAATACTATTGCCATCAGCCTGTTCATTGCCTTGGCCTTGGGGATTAGAAAGATGCAGCTCTTCCTTCCCTAGGAAGATCATGTTAGCTTACTTCTATCCAACAGAGGCTGATTCATTTCTGCTCATCCTCTCCTCTCATCCAAAAACACAAACTCCTCATGTCTCTTCTAACAGAGAGTTCAAAGGAATGACTTTGGACTTTATTGTTTGTCTATAGTAGATTAAAGACTCCTGTTTAACTGATTTGCAGTCCAGGATCTTTGTATTCCTTCTCCAATTCCTTGCATTGCCCTTAATGGAATAGTTCACTGAGGTCACTGTGGTTGAAGCTATTTAGCCAGTCATCTGCATGATAGAGAAAGACAAATGGCTTTCTTCCCCTTTTGGTTTATTTATTCTGTCTCATACCATCCCTGAATAAGATTTAAGCTGAGAAGGTGATGTGAATTTTGCCCCCAGGAAAACTCCATGGCAAAACAATTTTGATATTTCCTATACTGATTTATTTCCTCAATATCTCTATGGAGTACCTACTGCTATTCACTGTCCTAAGCACTAGAGATACATGAATGAACAAAGCAGACAAAGCCCTGGTGTCACATAGCTTATATTCCAATAGGAGAGAATGGAAAAAGCCTACTGAAAAGTAAACTTTTTAATGGTTATATGGTATGTACTGTGGAGAATTAATCATGATAAGAGGCAGAAATTATCTGGCACTGCTTGGGGGTTCTTATTTCAAATAGAGTAGGTAGGAATGGATTCATTAAGAAAATACACCATTAAAATTGGGGGAAGGAACATTGCTCCAACAGGAGTATTCCTGGTAGGGCTAATGGTGAAAACAAATACTCAATCAGAATACATCTGGCATGTTAAAGGATCACTAAGGAGGCCATGTGGCTCTAGAAGATTTATTTAAAGACTGTCCTCCTCTCAATAGACTGTAAACTTCACAAGGGCAAGGAATATGTTATTCTTTGCCTACCACTGTGTGTACCGATGCTTAGCAGGATGCCTATCAAATTATATTCGACAAATATTTGTTTAATGAATGAGAGAATAAAGGAAGCATGGGGTTATAGTGTGATTAGTTGAACAAACATACTGAAAAGTTACAAGGTTTAAATCAGAATTGTGGTCCCTTAACTAATAATTTCATGTTTCAGAGAATGACACGTTCAGGCCAACTATAGTGGTAGCATTGGCGGAGGCAGAAAAGGTCCATGGACAAGAGGGGCCCAGGTAACTGATTGTATAGGTGTCTGACAAATCACCAAAGGAAGCATTGAAGTCACCCCAGATAATGGCTAAAGTTAGTGATAAATAGAGCTGTGAGCCATGTGTGGAAGCCCTCAAAGAATCATGAGAATTTAGAAGATCAGTCATTGGCAGAAAGGAAGAGGAGGGGTAGATGAAACATTGCCAAAGGGCAAGAGGTTTGAAGGAACGAGGGTTTTCAATAAAAATGTGAAAAGGAATGGTTTCCATGTGATTTTGAGAAGTGAGGAAGACTATCACTCCAACCTCTGGATGCCAAAGCAATCAACCCAGCAATTTCTTGAAAGCTATAGAGAAAACACTGCCCTTAGCAAACAGCTTGGTTTAATTGATAAAGGTGGTTCAGGGAATGCTCATACTAGAGGCTGAGGGTCTGAGGCAAACATTGTGCTTAGGTAGTGAATGTTCCAGAAGGCATAGTGATAAGACTTGGAAGGTGGGGAGAGGTAAGAAATGCAAGTGCAGCAGAGAACTGATGATAGGGGGAGGGAGGGTCACACTTTGCATGGTCATCTGGCAATGAGAGATGTGAGGCATGCTGAATTGAGTCCCACGTCATGATGGAAGACAGTGAAACCACACCTCACAGCTTTCATCTGCAGCTTGTATGTGGTAAGGAATTCCTTTTCTTCCTGAGCCTGAAGGAGGGATGATGACAGTAGGTATCTGTTGGTACAGTCAAGCCTTCTTGTGATCCTTAGCAAAGAGAATAACCTTTAGAAGCTGTTAAAAGCTCAAAGTCAAGATCATGAGGTAGCAGGCATGGTGAATGCTGTATGGAATGTGGAGACATGTGGGGGTCAGTTTTCCAGAATGTGGTGATTGGTTTAATGTGGGTTGGGAATGAAGACTAAGCTGAGAAAGAATTTCATATTTCTGCTTTGGCCTCCCTTTTTGCCCTGTTTTGGGGGACTAGGGATTGTTCATCTGGCTTTTATCCCATGTGGCAATGGAGAGAATATTAGGAACTAGCTGGTGTCTGAGTTATTTCTGCCTATTGGGTCATGTGGTTAGCTCTCTTTTCTCCAAAAATGATCATAATAACACAGACTTGTTTATTTTTTTTATAGATTCAGGGTTTATTAGATTGAACAGCAATGGTAGAGTACAACAGAGATTGATAGATAGGCAGAATAAATCATCTGTTATTCAATGGATATTTATTGAATACCTAAAACATGACAGTGCATATCTAGATGCTTCAGATCATGTGTGAACACAGCATTCAAAGCCTCTGTTCCATGGGACTACAGTATGAGCATATAGGTGATATTCGATAAATAAATGTGCAACCTAATGTTGGGAGAGATAGTACTATAGAGAAAAATAAAATATAGATGGGGTAAAAAAATGATAGCAGAGCTACTTTAGTTAATGTTGAGAGAAAGCCTGATCAGAGACCTAGAGACCTGAGTAAAGTGAGGCAGTGAATGTGACATATCAAGAAAGAGTTTCCAGACAGATGTACCTTCAAGTACCAAGGCCATGAATCTTGGGAATATGTTTGGTGTATATGAGAAACAGCAAGAATGTTTATGCAGAGAAAAGTGACATATGATATCGTCAAGAGAGAGAAGAGTAAGATCATGTAGTACTTTGAAAACCATGTGAAAAACTTCAGAATTTGTTCCAATGAAAAACGCTGACTGGCATGTTTTAAAAAAGAAAGTGAAATAATTTAATAAATGATTTTAAAGGGTCATTTTACCTGTT
This sequence comes from Cynopterus sphinx, assembly GCA_030015415.1. NCBI lineage: Eukaryota > Metazoa > Chordata > Mammalia > Chiroptera > Pteropodidae > Cynopterus > Cynopterus sphinx. The sequence goes on along the minus strand of CM057390.1, from coordinate 31,552,306 downwards.
TGAAGGGAAAGACAGGGCAAGAGTAGCAACTGGAATACCAGTTAGGATACTGTTGCTTTAATCTAACAAGAAATGATGATGACATGGTTAAAGATGGCAGGGTTAAAGATGGTAAGACTATATTTAATTTGGAATATATTCTGAAATTAAAACTAATGGGATTTGCTGATTGATTAGGTAGGGGTCATGAGAAAGAATTAAGAATGTAGATGACCCAGAGACTTGTGGCCTGGCTCACTGGTGACAAGTGATATTATTTTCTGCCCTGAAGAACTCCAAAAGGGACAGGTTTATAGGGGGAAATAAGGAAATTGTTACTTTTGATCTACAAGTGAAAATGATGAATAGGTAGTTTGCTATGCAAGCATACAGGGGCTAGAAAAAATAATGTTGGGTATCATCAGCATTCAAGTGGTATTTAGAGCTATGAGGATGTCCACTGCCACCTACAGACTGAAGACAGATGAGAGTTCTGTGGACTGGGACTTGGGGAATTGAAATGTTTAGATGTCAAAAAGAAAAGGAGGATCCAGCAAAGATGAGAGGGCTATGAAGGAAATATGAAAGATAATGAAGAGAATGCTTCTTAAAAGGAAGGAGAGGTGAATATCAAAAGTATAGCTTTGAAGTCAAGGGAGATGGCTGAAAACTAGCCAAAATCACTTAAATGAAATTACATAATTGGTTCTAGTGAAAGACAGTAGAAGAAGGATTAATTGGAAAGGGAGAATATGAGTTGAAGAAATGGAGAGAGTAATAAACATTTTCTGAGAAGTTTTGCTATAAAGGGTAGTAAAAGATGGGGTTAGTGGTTGGAGAGAGTATGAAGCTAAGCAGCCTGGCTTCTCTTGTGTATTCTTTGGCTAATGTTGCTGTGTAATTACTTGTATTAGGATTTTCAGTTGTCCCTCTTTCTCAAATGAAATAAAATAATAAATTAGCTGAGACTGGTTTCTGCTCATGGAACAACCTATAAATTTTGATCTTTAAGCCCAATAACCCCAAAATTTCTTTATGTAGCTTTTAAGAGATCCAGGAATTTGAAACCGAAGTTGCCATGTTGCTCAAGCAACTGACTCTCTCTGACATTGGGGAACAATGTCTGGAGGCGGGACTATCTGCTGAAAAATCTAATGAAGATTCCGCTAGGATTGATAGTTGGGATACTTATGGGGAACATTGCTTGGAGTGTGAAACAGCCCATGAGAAAGGGCATAGGATTGTAGGATGATTTCTACTTATCGCCCTACTCATCCCTAAGAGGTAGGGCCGGAGTTTTCAAAGTCCTCGATATTTGAATGTTCATGACCAGGGATATCTTAATTCCCTGAACTCAGCTAGCCATGTGTAGTCACCCCTTCTGGCCAAAGATGATTATTTAAGTGGAGCCCTCTCCACGACCAGAGAAAGCTCCACAAGGGATGGAGGGAAAAATCCAACCAAATGCCCCAGAAGTGCTGTCAAATACAACCCAAGCCCTGTTCTGGGGACAATAGTAATTTGGGGCAAATGCTTCCACTCTCTACATATCTGTGCCATAGAAATTATGCAGACAACCCTGTTGCCTTAATGTTGCTGAACCTAGGTCAAGCAGGGCAGAAGAAGAAGATAATCTCAGTGCTTAATCTAGAATAATGTTAGAGATAGGGGAGAACTCACCATCTTGGAAGAATGTACCTGCTGCAACAGTTGGTGACATTTTCTTCACCTAATCTTAGTTTTCAGGTAACTGCCAAAGTATCCATCCAAAACATTTCTCCTCAGAGTACTAACAAATCCATCTTTGTGGCCTCCATTTCCCTGGAGGCACTTCTCTTCTATGACAGGGAAAAACCCTTGATCAATAGGGCACACTATGTAATAAAGAAGGATTGGAGAGAGTTGGTTCCATTTCTCTCTGCATCTCTGTTTTTAACAAGAACCCAAGGCTCCTAAGAATTCAGTGCGACTTAGTGAGTCTGACCATAATGTTTTCTTTAACATTATTCTGCTTCCTTTGACTTGATGCTAAGCATTCACACTGACCAGTCCCCATTCTGGTCTTGAATGGCTGCATTCCTCTGTATGTTGATATGTTTTCTCTTTCACAGCACTTCCCTACACCTCTTGATTTTGGTCACTCAGGTGTTGTCATGGCAATGACATCCTCCATAGAGTGGCACTACTCATGTTGTCATGGTTATAAGGACCTCTTGATGAGAGCCTTACCTCACTGTCATCATGTAGACAGCAGTTAAAAAAAACCCTCTAGGATCTTTTAACAAGCCTGAATTCTTAGACAAGGAGTTAGTGGTTCTGTCACTTGAAAATGCAAGGAGCAGTAATTAGAAAAATAGCAGCAGGCTAAAATGGTTAGATTACAACCACTGAAAAAGAGAAGACTGAAGAGTATTACCACCATCATCATCATCATCATTTTTATTATGTTCTTTTCCTCTTTATTATCATCATCAGTAATAGCAGCAGCATAGTAGCTAACATTTTTATTGTAGGTCAGCTATATTGTAATCACTGTTCTATGTTTCACAGGAGTAAACTCTTTAATGTTCTTGACAATCACATAAATTAGGTGTTGTTACTGTTCTTTTGTAGATGAAAAGACTGAGACACAGAAAGCTGACTTAGGTAACTAGCTGCACACCCACTAATATGTGAGATGACTAAGACCAACTCTGAACCCGTTTCTCTGCTGGCACTATTGTCCTGTTTCATTACTGATAGGAAAATCAAGACGAATAAGCTGCTAACTCAGGTCATCTTTTTTTTCTTTTTTTCTAGAATTCAGATAGTTCATATTTTTATATCACTTTTAAGTTTTGAAATATTTTCATATTTTCATCTGATTCTCTAACAAGAGCATAAGGTTAGAATTGCTATTAACCTTATTTTATGGTTGAGAAAACCCAAGTTCAAAGAGTCTGTGACTTTCCAAGGTAACTTGACTGCTAGAGTGTGTGTCAGATTAGGTCTGAACACATGCCAATCTATTGATTTAGAATCTAGTATTTTGTTATGCCCTGCTGCACTATCATAGCATATTATATAGCCTGAAATCCAGTTTTGGGAAGGAGAGTGGCCAAACTATCTAAAGTGAATTGTTGCCAGCAGTTAACATTTATTGGTGGTAGAAGAAATAAGTGGTATGTGTTGGCATACCATTCAAGTAGCCATTTGTACTCTTTTGCCCTCCTCATTTTATCCTAAATACTCCAATAGTAATTCCACTGATAATAGCTGATAATTCCACTGTGACAGTAGCTACTTTTATCTATCACAATATAGGCAGGAGAGCAGCACCCTTCACTCCATTCTAATGGCTGCCACTGACTCTGCTACTTTGAGTAAGTCATTTAACCTGTGTGGGAGAATCCCAATAAAAGATTAATTACAGCTCTATGTTTATGCTAATTTTCAGAAAATGACAAACACAAATATGTTACTCAGAAGCTGGTCTCTAAGGAAGTTTAGCTTTTATGGCAGAAGAAACTCAGACCTAAGAGATGATAGATCTTTTCAATTGAGCACAAGGGGGTTGGAGCAGGATGTGTTGAGTGGGGGACAACCATAGATTAATAAAGGTGATATACACAATAATAGCAAACGCTAATAGTGTTATTATGTGTAAGTACTATACTTATGTCAACTCATTTAAACTTTGAAACTATTTTATGAGTTCAAACACTATTATTATCCATATTTGACAAATGACAAAACTGAGGCACAGAAATGTTAAAGAATTTGCTGAAAGTCAAGTAGCTAGTAAAAAGAGGACCTAGAAATTGAACCTTACCTTCTGGATCTGTCTGCAGATATCAGCATGCTGTTTTCATGGGCATGGACTAGGTTCATGGGCTTAATCAGTGGCATGATGTGTTTAACTTTCAAGACTTTAGTTCTGATTATTTTATTTTCTAAGTAGTGTTCCCTTGGCCACATTGCCCACCATCTCTGAGCCTTAGTCATCTCACCCGTAGAGTGAGGATTTGATAGATGCTTGTCATGGGTATATTGGAAGGATTATGTGAGATAACACATGTAAATGTGTGTTCTGTACATCATATAAAATAAAAGATCAATAAATATTTGTCACTAGAGTGGTGGTATCAAAGGTGGTACAAACAATAAGCATTAGGAGTGTAATTAATCCTGTCCTTGACAAGAGCATCTTATCTTATTTTTAAAGATGAACAAGTTCCTCTTAACACTTGAATGAGTTGTCTTAGGTCAAATATGACAGTATGATATGGATGACCAACTCATATGTCTTTTCACAAAATACCCCACTTTATCTAATATAGATTTTGACCTATATAATTTCTAAATGACCTCTTGGCTGTACCATTTTCTTTTGACAACCTTATCAAGAGCCTCAGTTTCCCCTGAGTCAAACGTACAGCCTCTTCTAAGGTTTACAGTGAACATCAGGGGAGTCTAATGGATGTTAGTTAAATGGAAATAGTGAATGTCTTACTGTGATTGTCTTCTTACCATCCTTTCTTTCACCTGAGACAAAAAGTTCAGAATTAATAGCATCTGACTTGGATAAAATAAAAGTTTAATGAAAATAGCAGTAGGAGACTGAAAACTAACCAAAAGTAATACTTTGTTCTAGGTTTTAATAAACCATTACACGAATATAAAAATTTTATTTCTACTTTATAAAGATACACACCTGGCATGTAACAGCCCAGCCTTGAACTGAGATGCACTCTTGCCATTTCTATGTAAGCAATATTCTGTGCGTATTAAATTCAGAATATGTAGCTATAAACACAGATACTAGTCAGCAGGGATGCGAGGCATAGCAAAGAGCTTTTTCCATGTCCACTTCCAAAAAAAAAATAGCTTGGACACAGGGTTGGTGCTGTCCACTGGGTTTGATCATATCAAGATGCTTTGCTGCTGTCATGTGACACTTAAATATAAGCTCTGCATATGTTTCCATTGCCTTTTAAAATGAAATCCTCTCCTCTGCCTTACTAATTGATGGGACAACTTAAGTGGGAGAAGGCTTGTCTGCCTCCCTCCCTGAGCACCATGACTGCTGAGTGAGTAGAAGGCAAAGTGGGAGACAGCCAGGAGGGTCACAGCAGTGTCTCTTTCAAGATACAAGTTGAATACAAAAAGGAATTAAGAACTTCACGTTGAGTTGTTGCCACCCTACTCATGTCTCGCCTCAGAGATTTCTACAGCTGGAGAATGCTGAGAATTCAGCCCTTTAGAGCTATTACGATTCATATTGACTATAAATTTCCCACTGTGCAGATAGGAAAGGGGGGTGCTTGCCAAGTGCTCTGAGGGGTGAATACAAGTTATTTCACCATCTGATAATATACACCATGTTGGGAAACATTAAGGGGGGAGGGAGAGGAAAGAAAGTAAAGAGTGCACTGGGAAGCTGGCAACTGATTATCCAGTATTCACTGATGAAACCCAGACTGAGGCACATGAGTACAATGGAGCAGGCTTCTGGGGCGATCTGACGGACACCTTCCTTTATTAATGAAGTGTGGTTTTCTCCGGTCTCCACTTAAGAAAGGAAAGTCTTAAACACACAGTTATCCGCCTGACATCCCAGGATCACATATAGTGAAAGGAAGGGTCATGGAATCCAGGATAATAAAGATCATTTTTATTAGAACCCTAGGTTTGGCACCTTGCTCTGCCAATTACTAAATGGATGACCCTTGACAAACCAATTAGCCTCTCTGCACCTCTGCTACTGCCTCTGTAAAATAGGATCAGATATGAAGATTCACAATCCTATTTTACAAGGTGCTTTGTAAACACAAAAACATTATGGGTAATGTCCTCTATTAAACGTTCTGAATTAATTGGGCATATTCTCCAGAGTAATACCAAGAAAGGCAAAATGCCAGGGAGGAGAGATATGAACCCAGTACATAGAAATCTTCTAAAACCAAGATGTTTTAAAATTTCTGCAACACAAGCTGAGAAAGCAAATGATGTAAATGTTGTTTATGACCATTGTTATAACAATAGCAATTATCATTTGTTCCAATTATCTTTGTTAAGTTTTACATTTATGTATGCAGCATAATTAATTTGAAAGTTCACCTAACCATTTCACAAATACTGCATAGAATGTAGCCCAAGTGAGTGAGGAGACTTAAATCTGGAACTTGTTTAAAAAGAGCAGAACAATAGGACACAACTGTGCAGAAAAGAAATCAAAAGGGAAATCACATGGCAAAAAAGATTTGGATTGGTGCTAGTTTTGGAATGGGGCCAGGAACTTTGACTTCCAAAGGGTTCAGGATCTCAAAGTCAGTACTGGTTCTCCTTGTCTATTTCATGACCCCAGGGATTGACAGATTATGACGGTGGGCCACATCTGGCCTGTTAGCTGCTTTTGAACAGTCAGTGAGTTCAGAAATAATTTTACATTTTAAATGGTTGAAAAAATTGAAGAACAGTACTTCATGAGATGTGCAAATTATTTGAAATGTGAACGTTAATATCTGTTTAAAAGGCTTTATGAGAACACAGCCACACCCATTTCTTTATGGCTGCTTTTGCCGTACAGTGTCAGAGTTGAGCAATTGCAACTAAACCATATGGTTTGCAAAGTCTAAAATATTTGTATATGATCCTTTAGAGAAGAAGTTCACTGATATCTACATTACATGCAGCTCGACAGTTCTGTTCACTGCTATTAAAATTGTTTTTAATCCATACTTGCTTCCTTGGTTCTCTTTCTTGTCACTCTGTGAACTTACAATTATGATATTTCTCATATATATTTAAAAACAATCCCAACATCTCTGTCATTTCAAGAGTCGCCTCATGCCATTCTCCAGGGGCTCCTCTCTGGCTGATAGGTTTTAGCTCCACTGATAGCTGTCTTACCTTGGTTTTGATCTCTGCTACCACAAAGCCCTGATTTGTATGACACAGAAGAGTACTTCCATAATTTTAAACTATTCTTTATTCTACCCCCTTACTCCTCTTTCAGGGAGTCATTTTTATCTGGAGGTTTCCAAAAATCTAGTCCTAGCCCTGGATCTTAGATTTTAGCAGCTTAAAACATGCTCACTCATCTGTTGTGGATTCTAGTTTTACCCTTGGGAAAGTTTGTTCAGATGTCGTTGCTGTTTTTCACAAAACATTTTGGGGTAGTATCTGAACTTGTCTTCACTGATAGATGGACACCATCTTCTGGGAGTGGACATTTGTCTTGAATCAACATCTCCCAACCATTCCATGTAACTGCAAACTCCTTAGCTGTTCTGGTTTCACACCCAGATTTGACCATCGCCAGCATTACCTCTGTCCTCCCTGTTTCTGGTTTCTGTCTGAAGCATCTCTTTAGCTTTGAGCTTGTGAAGCAGAGGTAACAGGACTTACATATAATAGATGATCACAGTCACATGAGCTCTACTCAATTTATTACATTCCTTTTGAATTTCTATACATCTCCTAGATGAATGATCTTTCAGAATCCCATCATTATGATTCCATAGTTTCAAAAATACTTTACACATTTATAATAATAATTTGACCAATTTGAAAAAAAAGGATAATTCTGTCAGATTTTTTTAATATTGAGATGGAATTTGAAATACTGTCACTCATTTTCAAAAGTGAATCCCAATTTTTATTCAGAAAATTAATTAGCTATTATTGCTAACTGTTGGCAGTATAGGTGTTATTTATATTCTTCATAACTTATCTGATTTTCAAAATGTTTAATATGTGTTTGCAACAATTTTGTCATCATAAACTTAACCTTTAGAAATATTTTCAATTTTAAATTCTAGTAAGATGTGCTTGGAAGAGACAAGACATTGAGTTAAGAAAGCTAGGCCTTTGGTGATCTACCAGCAGACATGTCATACCTTAGACTAATTCTTACCCTTGGACAAAACTGGGGCTTATTAATTTCTCTCTCCCTTTTCTGTGAATTATAGTACCCATATGATCTTAAGGCTCATTTTGAGCAGACATCAGTCATGACAGTAGTTGTTGTCAATGGGATACATTCTGGAACACAATTCAGATCTTAAAGTCATCCCACATGAATTTTCTGATGCAGAGAGAGCCATCTCTGCTTCCATCTTCAGTAAATAAAATTTGAATTATTGTCAGACCCCTTGGGGAGATGGAAGATCATGGTGTCCTCTTATGATGCATTGATAGGAAGTAGAGTGTGTTATATAACACCTGTTAAGCTATAATTGTTCTGTACATGTGTCTCTGTGTGTATATATGGTGCATGATGGTGGCTGCACATGTGTATATGTGTATATTTAGTTCCTATGCATCTGTCATCTCCAGACCTCTTTCTCTTGTGTTGTAGTTAAATTGAATTGAAAAGTGATAATGTTTTGTAATTAGCAGATGCCTAGAATTCAGTCCTTTGGATAGCACTACAATGGGAGGAAAAACTATCAAAATGTTATTCTTTGTCTTTTCTCTATTTTTTCCTCTTTTCCCTCTCCCTGAAGATCACTAGAGAACTCTGTGCCCTGTGAGCATCCCTTGAGCTTTTTGTCATTTCGGTGAGGTAATTTTCCCTAAAACTCATGGAACTCAGTAACTGTTTCCACCAGAAGAATTAATGGTTAAACAGCTGACAGAGTAAAGTGTTGGATGGATTTTTAAAGATATATTCTCACGCTATGTGACTGCTTATTATCTCATCATTACTGTTTTTAATCTCTAAGAAAGCTTACAACTAATTAATGTTAACTTTTTCATATATAGTCTATTTGAACAATATGGTGTTGTTGACAAGTACCAGAATATACATACGTATTCCTTTAGACAAATAAAAATTATGGGTATATACTATTTTAGATGATTGATAGTTAGATGATAGATAGATAGATAGATAGATAGATAGATAGATAGATGATAGATAGATAAATTTTTATCACTGATCTAGCTCATGGGACTTTGATCCAAATGGCTGTTTACAAAATAAAGTCTGTGCTTAAAGAATAATTTTGCTCTTACTAAAATTATTTAAAAGCATCATTATGTAACTTTTCTTGAGCATGTTTTCTTTGCCAAACCCTATGTAAAGTACTCTACATCTGTGATTATATTTAATCTTCATTATAACCCAGTAAGTTAGGTGTCATAATGGCCATTTTACAGATAAGAATATTGAAGCTCAGAGAGGTCAGGTGACTTTTCCCAAGTTTCACAATAACTGCTATGGTCATTTTGTTTATTAGCTCTTTTGGTATATATAGAACCTAATTTTACATACAGGGAAAACAGCACAGTAGAAAGATCACAGACTTCATTCAATTAGATTTCTGTTTTATCTCTCTTCTAGGCTATTTATACATAAATTGGGAATAATATATATCTCTAAAAGCAGGACTAAGTATCTATTATATACAGTTATAGGCATAAAGGAACATTTCATCAATAGCAGCAATGCTTACAAGTGTTATTATGAAGAGCTAATGGGGAGAAACTTATCTATACCTGAATCAATATAGGGATGGACAAGCAATGAAAATGTTTCGAATCAAAACTGGAGACAGAGAAACTATGGTACCTCTATGGAAAGGCAAAGAACAAGTGAAACTAGCTTATTGGGCTGTGCTAGTGTGCAAACATGTCCAGGGATTCCTTGAGACCCTCCCATCAGAGAATCTCACCCCGTCCCTGGACTATGAGCTGGCTCCCATAGCGCCCTCCTGATTAGTGGAATGAAATGGGAGCAAGGCTGGGTGACTTCACAGAACAGCTTACAAAGGGCCATCAAGTTTTTGTTGGTTTCTCCTGGGACACTCATGGGGAGCCTTAGGCTACCATATAAGAAACTCTTGGAGAGACCCCAAAAGAGAAAGAAGCTAAGGAACTCCAGATTACCTGGCTCAGCTGTTGGAGCCTGAGTGAAAAAAGCTTCCAGCTTTGGCACCAGAGGGTGCTAGCTCTAGCCACCATCTGACGCAACCTCTTGCCAAATTATGGCGAGGTCTTCTGGCCAAGCCCAGTTAACCCAGCTTCATGAGCAAAGTAATATGACTTTTTAGGGGGTAGATTGCTACTTAGCAATAAATTACTGGAACATGGGCACATCATATGAGACAATTATAAGACTGTTTACTTAGATATCACATTGTCCTTCTGCTTCTCACTTTGGTTTCTCCTTCCCCCTGCAATTTTTCCCGCGGCCAAAGACAATGTAGACTTCATAATCCTGGCACATGGGGGCCTTTCTAGTACCCAAAGTTTATGATCTCAGTTTCCTGTTTGGATTTCAGCAATTTCTGGTGAGCCCAAGGTTTTCTATCAGACTTCAGGGAGCTTCTAGAACTGCAGAAGGCTAAATCAGGTGCTGTGTCCTGATGATTAGCTTGCTACTCTCTCTGCTTTTGGTCCATAGCACCCATAGAATTTGGGGAAATTTGGAGAAGTTTGTCGTGTAAAGGTCTCTAGTTAGCAACCAGTGTGTTAACATTCTTACTCCCTCATAAAGCCCTGCTTACTCTCAGTGTCTCAAGCTATGGAATCCTCTGCGAATACAATGCTATTCTCATTTTCTGGAATTCACAGGCAAAAACCCAAAGCCACTGTCCCTGTCATTTCCTATAAATCTGAAGCAGGGAAAGTAGAAGCTTGGGAATCTCTGTTTCTCTACAGCCAGGGGAAATCAGAGAGCAGAGAGAGATTTAGAACACTTGAGCAGGGGATAAAACCTTCATCCTACAATCTCAGTCAGTCCCAGATCTGGGCTCCAAGTAAATGAACTGAACCATTTCAACAGGCTTGAATTCTGTCGGCAGCTCAACCATGCCCTTGTTTACTGTTGAAATAATTACTACTTTGCCATAATATTAGCTCTGAGCCGTGACTCCATTACCGTTATCACTGGAATATTACCCATTTGTTATCTCCCAGCAACCCTGGAAGATGAATACTGGGCTTCAGAGACCAATTGTTTTACAGCAGACAGGATCTTGGTGTGTATTGTTTAATGAGGTAAACTACATTATAGCCAGCATTAATTTGGCTGCAATACATTCCACTAAATCACTCTTAACCTGTAAATCTGCCACTGTTTTTGATGTGCACTTAATCAGTGAGGAGGAGAGCCATCATTTGAGAAGGGGATAGAGCCTAGGGGAGAGGAGAGGAGAGGGTGAAATGAGCAGACCCATGTTACAGGTGTGTGTGCAGATGACAGAGACTGTGGCTGTGTGGGTGTGCCACAGGAGTAGGAGGAGGAAAAAGGTAGAAGCTGCTGATCCTTTTGGCAAAACTCCTGAGATGATGTGATGTGATGTGATGTATTGATGTGATGCGATGTGATGTGATGTGATGTGATCTAGATATAATCTATGTGCCTACCCTCTCACAGCCCAGGAGTTGAGGATCCATAGAAACCATTTTCTGATCTTTAGCTTTTCTTCTACTTGACATCCTGGTGTGACCAAAGCAACCTGCAATTTAGATTAGTAGAAGCAGAAAACAGAGTAGACAGTAAGATTTTCCTTTGGCATGAGGGGCAGGAGAGACTCCCAGAAATGCATCTCTCCCCACTTGCTGAGTTTGCAGAAGCCTGCATGTGGGCACACAGAGCTTAGTGAGTGGAGGAAAGACAACTGGAAAAGAGCATCAGATGAAAGGAGTTTCCACATCAAGCCTAAGCCTTCCTTATTGCCAACATTTCTGCTTCTCAAAATTGAAGGTACATTTAAGTTACCTGGGGATTTGTTCAAATGCATATTCATATTTGGATTCTGTAGGTCAGGATGGGGGTGGAAATTCAGCATTTCAAACCAGCTCTCAGGGAAGCTTATGCTGCAGGTTCACAGACCAACCTCGCTCTGAGTAGTAAGGACCTGCTGAAAAGAGAGGAGCCTCCTCTATTTGGAGGAGCATTGCCCTTCAGCACTGGCTTGTTTCAGAGCATGCTCAGAGCAGTAGGTTGAAACAGCAGCATCGTTCCCATTTCCATGGTGGGAAAGTGGAAATGTATTGCTTGTGTTTCATGGAATGCTGGTGACTTCCACACAGGCCCCAGGGTAAGCAAGGCATAAGAACTTCTTGGAAATAATGTTCTAAGGACAATGGAGAGTAGGAAGACCGCCAGAAATCAGTGCCTTAGTTTTTAGGGTGGGGTGCTCTGTATTCCCAAAGTGCCCTAAGACATTACTTTTATATTAAAAATTCAAGAAAACTCAAAAGGCCTGAATGTTCTTGGGACCCTTGAAACTCCAATCTGATCTTGTTCTCCAAAGAGAAATGTATTCTCTGCCATGCCACTTTAAATTTTCCAAAATAACCTATTTTCTTGACCTTGAAAACCTTCTCTCCACACAGCCTTAATAAACTTGAAATTTAAGCAATTATCCAATATATACAATCCAGGTACTCATGGATAAAATTAATTAAATTGACCCTAGAAAGTTTATATATGTATATATATGTATATATATATATATATATATATACACATATATATATACATATACATACACACACATACATGCACGCACGCATGCACGCACACACACACATACATACATACGTATATATGTATGTGTGTGTGTGTGTGTGTGTGTGTGTGTGTATTTAAAGAGTGGAGTTGACATCCTTCTCAAAAATCTAAGGGAGATTCTCAAAAATCTTACCATCCTGTTTGTTTTCCCATATATCGCTGTGTTTTATAGAGAAAGAGTGACAGAGAAAAAGAGAAAAATTTGTGATTTAATAGGTAATCTTGGGAACATTACCTGGCAAACAGTATAAATTGAGTATATCTTTTACTATATGTCTTTCCTAAAATAGCTTTTTGTTGTATTCATCTTATATACTTATTATTTTTATCTCAGGGTATACCTTTGAAGTGTAATGTTGGTATGTGTATATGTCTTTTGTTCTTTATAACATTTAAATAACAATAATAATTTCTTTTTAATTTAATTACAATTGAAGAAAAAAACAGTACCAATTTAATTTCCTGTTATTTACCAAATTATTCTACTAGTTGTTAGGTAACATTTATATGGTTTGGGAGCAATATCCCTTCTCTTATTTATTCATCTACCCAACCATCCATCCACCCACCCATTTATCTACAGACATTTATTTAGCCTCTACTAGGTTCAATTAATGCTAGAAAAAATAAATAGATTTAAAAAAATGAAGTTGAGTGAGACATGGTTACTAACTACAGGAGTTTCACAATTTAGCAGGAGAGGAAAACAAATATTTTATTTGATACCATTTGGTACGTTCTAATTGTTTTCTTCTTTCTCCAAAGTGCAACCAGTTTGCTGTATTGGGATTATCTATAATTTTCATTGAACCAAATACAAAAAGATATGTAGAATCAAGCAGAAAGCCGAGTATAAATTTGGATATAATGTTGAAATAGTGATAATAACAGTTTTCTGAGGTAGGAGAGATATTTTCAATATAGTTGAACACTAGCTCTTTGTCTCAAGTTCTCCATTTATAAAACTAAGCTTCACTAATCTGATTATTCTATCTCAAGAATGTTTTTGTGTGCTCCAATGAAAAACTGACTGGCTCCAAGCATGGGTGGAGCCTTCAGCTTACCTTTATATAGCAACTGTCCACTGTTGACTCTGTGATTGAGAGGAAAAAATGGCATCCTGCTGAAAATGTTTGGCCATTGGCCATATTAAAAAGTCAAGATTGCTGAAGAAAATCTGTTCAAAGAACTTGATAAATGGTAGGATGAAATTTGATAGAAAAAAAAATCCAGATGTTGAGAGATATATCATCAATTAAACTAGTAAATTGAAGCAGTTAGTCAGGAATACTGGGGAAATAGGGGAATATCAAATATATATATTAGATGTATTAAGATATTTACCTTATGGAAAATTTAATTACTAATAATATATGTAATATAAAAATAAATGCATATTACATTAATAATATATGTATATATTATACAAATATATAGATATGTTTTTACTTTGGAACATGAAAACATATCTCATTTGATAGAGTCATGTGCCTAGTATTCCAATACAGATTTAACCATATTTAGTGAATGGTTACCACATGTTAGATACAGTACTATGTAATTAAGTTTAATATTGTTTAGTCTTCATTCCCTCCTAGCAATATAATTCAGTGATATCTAGTTATATGAGCCAAATTAGCTAAAGAGATGTTTTGACTCTTGAGCAGAAACCTACAGTCAGAGTAATTCTAATTGTAAATACACTGTCCTTTTGTAATTGGCTCTGTCCAAGAACCTCTGCTTCTTATCATGACCTATTGCATTTTTCTCTATTAAATGAAGCTAATGAGTTGCCCCCTTTTCTTAATACTCAAAATATCTATGATATTAAAAAAAAAACTGTTAGGGCCTTACTTAAAAGCTATCATGAAAATGAAAATTATTTTGCATGTGTTATATATAAGCCTTTTACCCATCAGTGTGCCCTCCTGTCCTGCTCCCTAATTTCTAGTACATCCATCAAACTCAATTGCCCATAAACAGCAGAAATGCTCTGTTAAGAATGAGCATTGGGGAGGAAAAACGCAAACTAGCCTTTGCTGTGATTGTTTCAATATGTGTGTGCTGTGTTCTCTCCCCCTTAGAAGCAAATTGCTGTGGGTAAAATATGTATTATGCTATCAGATGTCATCCCCACCTTTGTTCAAGTGCACTTTGCAGAAGCACAATAGATTGTGGTAGTTTTGATACCATCTCCTTGGTTTCCTTTCTTTCATCATGTTTGTTTGTCTCTCGGGTAATCCGCATAATTCAGAAGCCCTGCAGGTCTCTCTGTCCCTAGTCCCAATTCAACCAGTCAGACCTCCACTGTCCCTGGTCACCCTCTAGAAGTCAAGCTTTCTTTATTTGAATTATTGTTTTTATTCATCCACTCTCAAGGGAAGTACCATCCTAACAATTAAAGTACATGCAAGAAGATGACTGATGTCTCCTTTTGGCTTCACTGTAAATGGAAGGTGTGTGTGTGTGTGTGGGGGGGGGGGGTCATCCTGAATGAAATCTTTAATCTTTAAGCAAATGATGAATTTCAAAAGGTTCTGCGTAGTTTAAAAAAGGGGGTGCAGGTGGTAAGTGGCAGAAGAAAGAATAGCGAAGAAAGAAGAGCAAGTCATTTGGGCTTCTCACTTGCCTTTTCTCTACCCTGGTCATCAAAAGAAACTCCTGATTTACTTTCTCCTGACAGGTGGAGGCAGCAAGCTCAGCCTGTGTGAGGTTGACGGTGGGTTTCATATGGCCCAAGTAGCCACCCTGTTTGAAAGGAAAGCCAGAGCAGCTACAGAGTATCTGAGATTTGTCAGATCACTCCACAAATTAAAACCTTTTATCAGCCTCTAATAGCTGTGCAAACTAATTATATTTTGGCCAAACTTTGCCAATGTCTCCCCCGAGGTATTATTATAAAATTTTGAGCTTAGAAATGCGTCCCCATTCTGTCAACATCAGGGTGTTTCAGCTGCAGGAATCGGGCTCCAGCTCATTTTAGCTTCCATGATGTGCTTTGCATAAACTGCGGCATTTGCTCACTGATGTCGCAGGGAGGGGAGCAGAGGGAGCACAGCTGTATTTGAAAACACAGGGGGTATATTTTCAGCAGTTTGACTTAAGACAGAGGGCTGACTTTCAGAAGAATCCATTTTTGCCCCCAAAGTTTAAGGATAGGCTTCAGGTTTCTTAGCTCAAAATATAAAAGCACTCACTCAAAATCTCTGTTGACACATTTCTAATTTGAGGGAGGCATTACACCTCCCTTTTCAATGCTTTTATTTCTCTATATGCAGGGACAGCACTTCCCAACAGGCCACACTCAAATCCTTGGACGGGTCTCAGAGCAAATTCTAGTGGAGGGGGGTTTTCTGGAAGAGCTTGATAAGAAGTTAGTAGGCCCTGATTTATCTCAGAGAACTTAAGTCTTCAAGTTATAAGAGTTAAACCCAATGCAGTTCAAATAAAAATGAAATTTGGCAATCAGCAAGTGATGATCAAACATATTTGGACATTGTGGCATTATTGGAGGGACCTGACAATATCCTTGTGCCTGTGTATGCCAGCAGATCCCTTCCTATCTATTCTTGTACTTCCCAATAATTCTCTGCATAATTGGCCTCGAAAAACAGAATCACCCTACAGCAAATATAACCTTCCTCATATGCAGAGTTTCATGAAACAATCACAGCTGGAGAAGCCCAGAGTTCTCCCTCACTGTTAGCCTGCTATTGGAGCACAGAGCCAGAAAATGGGAGCTGCTATCTGTTTTCTTTGCTGGCTTCATTTGGTCTAGTTGAAAGCAGAACACTGATCAAGGTGACCTTCCAGTGTACTCAGGCCCCTTAGGACAGTATATGTTGACCACTTCCAGAACTGACCATCTGCCTAACTTTTTGACCAACCATGGACTACTGGTGCAACCAGGGTGCCTGGAGGGTCAGAGGAGTGGGAGGCTCTTGCCCAGTAGTCTGGGGGAGAGTTTTGGACACAGTCCCTCCAGCTTTTCAGTCTTGCAGCCCAGAGCCCTCTCAGACCCAGAGCAGAGACAGGAGATGTGGAACAAGGAGGCTGCCAGGGTCCAGATCCTCCCTCACCAGAGAGTCCCAGGTTCATTTTTGTTTCTGCCATCTGCCATCCCATCTCAAGGGCTCCCATGTTGGGTTCATCACATACTTGAATTCTTTCCAGTTGTTACTAATTATACTGCAGATTAGTAAATCATCCCAAGCTAAGACTGACAGGGAGAGAAATAGGCCCTCTGCCATGGAGAACTTGGGGCTCCCTGCCTCACCTGTAGCAGGTGCCTTTGAGGAATCCATCCAGGCCATCAGTGCTTCATGCAGATGGCAGGGACATCCAGTCACCCATGCCCCATACCTCTCTACCCCTGGGCTCCCCCTGCTTATGCCTTCTTACCCCAGTAACTGTCCCAGATTGGAAGAATTGAGGCATCGTGGCTTTGACCAGAGGGTTGGATTGCTATCTGGATATTGAAGGCAGCTAAGGGTAAGATGTTATTTCATCTGAAGTTTTATGAAGTCAAGACAGCATTCTCAAATTCTGTTAATAATGCTAGGGACTGATTCATTGGTCTGGGATGGGATGTAGAGATGTGTTTTAAATGTACCCCAGGGTGGAGATCCAGCACCCCACTTCTGTGGCTGTGGGTTCTAATTTACCTGTTTCTGGATGGGGTGGTAACATCTTTTTAAAACCTTGCTATTTTAATAAGGTCATAGATTCCTTCCAATTAATACTGTACTCAGCCTCTCTATACATTGCTGTTACAGGCAAATCCCAGGTGCACAGGCTCATAGCTATTGCTCTGAGAAAACCTGTGACTTCTCAGATTCCTGCAGCCACAGTGTGGGGGACTAGTGGGAGCACCCCCAGAGCCCCCAGACCTGTTTCCCAGCCCAGCCCTTCACTACACAGATTGCTGGCTAATGGGGCGGAGCTAGCTGAAGTGCCTTCTATTAATGGAGCAGAATATAAACAGAATAAAGCCTTCATTTCCCAGGCTGTGGTTTCATTATTAATATACTTTACAGTTCACAGGTTGTACGTTTGTGCCTGTGTTTTCTCAGCTGGTGTAATCTGCAGCTCCGAGTGAGAACAGTCATAAAATTTTCATTTCCAGTTGAATGTGCATCCAATTCGCCGTGAAATGTTCTATCTGTCGTGAATATTAAGTGCACTGAAGCAATGGCTGCTGGATTAGGCAAAGAGGTTCTCTGGCCCCTCCCAGGCCTGGCAAAGGACAGAGGCTGGCTAGGTCATGGGTATGTAGCCTGAAGCCTGTGGTTTTGAGGCTGCCTCCTGGAGTTGTGGTGGAGGAGAGGAAACATACCATAGAGGCCACTGATGAGTCAGAAATAATGGAGAATGTGCACCTCACAACCATTGAAAAGCAATCAGACAAGGGGTGAAAGGGGACTGGAAGTTCAAGCTCAGAGAAGAGGAGCAGGCAAGGTAATGCTGGGACATGGTGAGGAGGCAGAGGTGGTAGAGAAAGGAGGGAGGGAGTTGCAGAGGAGAGAGCAGGGCTGAGTGGAGAGTGCACATATGCGGGCTAGTTGATAGGCATAATATTAGAAAGAGCAAGCAAGCATTTTATGCAGAGTGCCTTTTTAGACACATCAATAAAGCAGTGAAGAGAGATAGCAGTGGGGGAGGTGCTTGGACAGGCAGGAGCGACAGCAATTAGGAAACCATTTCTGTCTCATGGCCTGCAGACTGGAAATAGGGCAGCAGTAGCATGAGGTCTTAGGCCTAAGAACAAATGTTACCTGCTGCCCACAGGAAGTGATTTGCCTCCAGCACTAACTTATTATTCTCTCTCAGGCCACTACCTGTGCAATTCCAACTGGTTTTATCTTCCAAATCCTTCTCTCCTCTTCTTAGCTGTTGCAGAATTATGTGTTACAATACTGGGACCCTTTGCCCCTTCCACAGCTTTAAGGAGCAGCCCAGGAGCCAAAGTGGAGGGGTGGCAGGCTGAGAACTGAGGACTCCTGGAAGCTGGTTCCACTTAGTCATTCCACCTGCTGTGTCAGGTTCTTTCCACCTCGTGGGCCAGGTGCCCACCCTCTAAGAGTTTGATGTGATAGCTGCCCTAGGCTGTAGAGGAATGAGAGGCAAATAGAAAGACTGAGTGAAGTCGAGTCTCATCGCCTCAGGCACACAGCCTCCTTAGCAATTGTGAGAGCAAAGCTGGCTGTGCCCTCCAGGGAGCCACCAACTTGGCTTTCCCAGAGTTCTTAGGCAGAGGGCTCCCACCCAGTCAGCTGGTTAGAGAGAAAGAGAGAGAGAGAGAGAGAGAGAGAGAGAGAGAGAGAGAGAGAAGAAAGCATACCTACATGTGTGTGCCTATGTGTACATAATCAGACATCTAAAGTCAAGTGGCCATACCACCCTTGGCTATTTACAGTTAAAGCTCCCAGAAGCCCTACAGTGGTTGTCTTCCTCCCTATGGCTAGGGAGTTCAGCATGGCTTAAAAGTGATGTGATTTCTCTGAGGTCCTAGAGAGGAACTCATGGTGGAGAAAGAAAAAAAAAAAACATCTACATTCTGACTTGGAGTTCGGCCCTCCTCCTTCCCCAAGTATTTGACTACCTCTCTTCTGTGTCCAATTGTTTTTCTTTGGATAATGGTGAAAAAAAAATTGTATTTTTTTGTATACTTATATACTGGGTGGAGTGAGTTGGAAGAAGCTGAAAATATGCTGGGCAAAGATTGTGAAGTGATCAAAAGTAAATAATATTCCAAAAAAATCCTAAACATGTCTAGTTATAATCCAGGAAACAAGCATCATTTTTGTACTTAGACCATTCCTACCAACACCAGTCACATACCTACTCACCTTAGTTGCTAACTAGTTCTTTGAGCATGAATCTAGAATTGCACATGTTGCATACAAGAGCCTTCTCAGCCCACCTTCATACCCTGTCCTTGCTCACTGCTCTCTGCAGGGTTCCCAGTGCATACGTGCTATTTTTATGTTTCTGTAGATCCTGTTCCCTTTGCATAGGAGACCACTCCATTTTCTTCTCCCTCTCCCAAACCTCATACTTACCCTGCACTCCTTCCAGAATTGATGTAAATGCCCCCTTTTGGGGAATTCTTCCTTGGCACCCATTTTCACCCACAAATCATAGCCCCTCTTCTTGGACTCCCCATGAGCTTGAGCTAGACATGCACACACCTCAATTCCAGCATTGATCACACAGTGGCTTGTCATCTATTTGCATATCCAGCTCCCTTGAGAAACAGTGGGCTTTTTCAAAGCGGGATCTATGGACTGTTTATTCTGCAACAGATACCCAGCCTATAGCCTGGGAGCACGGGCATTGCAATTGGATAGATTTGGGTTTCAATCCCCATGCAGCTGTTTATGTGCTATGAGACTCTGGTTAAATCATGTAACCTACTTGTGTCTCCTTTTTTTTATCTCTATAATGAGGATAATTAGTTTCTTTAAAGGGTGGGTTGTAAGAAATCAGTGAGGTGATATATGTAGTAGAAAACTTATAAAGATAGCGAACATAAAATAACTGCTCACTAAATGTCAGTTCTCTTATTTAATAAATATCTCTTCAATAAATAAGAATATATATATATATATATATATATATATTACAAAATTAGTTAATGTTTCAGATTCAAATTATACTCAGGATTCAGAAGGAATGGATTATCAAGAGCAAGTATGCCCAAGGTCTTCCAGGAGGAGCTGGGCCTCCAACTGATGCTCAGTTTAGAGATCAGTACCTTTTTCTTCTTTTGAATCTAAGAGGCTAACCCTCTACATATTCGTAGGTCTCTCTCTCTCTCTCTCTCTCTCTCTCTCTCTCTCTCTCTATCTCTTTCTCTCTCTCTCTCACCCTCTCTCACTCATTATCTCCCTCTCTCTCTTCCTCTCTCTCTCATATTCTATTCTCTGGTTCCTTTCCTTTACTGAAGCTAGAAATTTAGCTGGCACTTTTTGCCTCAGGAAGCTTTAACCTTACATTTAAAAATGTTAACCTCTCAGGAAGGTCTCTTCCAGCTCTTAGTTCCTGGGACCTTCCAGGAACTCTACCTTCTCTCCACAGGTCCTACAGAGAGGAGCCTAAAATGGTCCAGCCTAAAATATTTACACATGGGAGAAAAAAAGGAAGAAATTATCAGAAAGCCTTTTCAAAATGTGCATGCCTGCTGAAACCTTAATTTTACCCCTTGTTTCTGAGAAACCCTGCCCTTGAGCTGCATTCAAAATGAATTCTACCAGTGGCCCATTCTCAGGGAGAGCCAGGGAGGAAAAAACTGTACATCCTTCTCCTGGCTTGTCACTGTAGAGTTGAGATAATAATAGTCTTTTTCTGATCCCCTGAACTTTCCCATCTGCTTCATAAAACAATGGCAATTTTTTTTCCCCTTGCTCTGGCTTCCTTTTTTTTCTCTCTCTCTCTCGCGCGCTCTCTCTCTCTTTTATTTTTATCCTCCTACACTATAATTTAAAACTGTGGCAGTGCTATAGCCCTTGAGTTTTTTTTTCTTTCTTCTCTCCTTGCTTTAATACATGACTGTTATTTAAAATGGTCTTTCATTTGAGCACCAGGAAGCTGCCTGAGCAAGGAAACTGCCTTGTGCCTTTCTAAGGGAGGGGAGGGCCAGTTTGACCCCTGGTCTTGCCCAGCACCTAGCTCCCTTCAGCACTGCCATGAAAATCAGAAGTGTCATTTGTGTGTTTGTTTTTCCCCCAAGCATATATTTTTTTAATAAGACAGGCTCAGGTCCTACAAATGTTCCTTACTCTGAGGTAGCCATCCTATCCAGCTGATGACTCTTAGAGGTCTACCAGGCATCAGGTCCATCCAAACAAAGCCATTTCTCCTGGATGCAGTAAGTTTGATATGTGCCCAGAGATGCCAGGAGGGGGACATTTGCAGGCACCAAGCACAGAGACTTTCAGCTGTTGCTATGCAAGCTTTTTGTCAGCTATTCTTCCAATAACACACATCTTATGCATCTCTACCTCAGCTGGGTGGGTGATGCACATTAAAGGGGCTGCTTTCCCAGGGGAAATGCCACTTATTTTAGGTATCAGTCATCTGACCTTGGTGTGTTTCATACCAGCACTACAGCACCCCCTGTTTTCTGGTTTGGATCCCTGGCTAGTTATCACTGCCAGAAAATTCTTCATGCCCTGCCTGTCTCTGTGCCTGTTCATTTCAACGGATGCACCTGCACCTTCGAAAGATGTTTGGCCTTGTATTTTCTCTCCAGAGCTCCCTGTAAACTGGCATCAGCAAAGCAATCACAACGTAAATTATCTTCCTGAAGGAAGATAGCATTGCAATAAACCACAGGACAGAAAAAAGCTGAAGGCTAGAAAAGAGAGAGAGAGAGAGAGAGAGAGAGAGAGAGAGAGAGAGCGTGTGTGTGTGTGTGTGTGTGAGTTGTGCCCCAGTCCCCATGGAGATAATCACTCTTTTCTTTAGAGTATGCAGCCATTCTGCCAGCTAGAGGAGGAGGAACTCTCTGGGGGAGCCAGAACCTGCCTGTCCCCAGCTGGTCTGCTGTGGAGGCCCACACCTGCTATAAACAGATGAGGTTTATTCTAGCTCAAAGGCTCCTTCCTTGGCTGTGAAATCTGAAAAGACTGTTGACGACAAAGTTCTTAGAGCTTGTCGCTTGTTTCAGGCCATTGGATTAGGTCACAGGTGTCATTGCTTTAGTCTATTCTTTTTTGGAAGTCTCCTTTCTCTTAGACATTTGAAATGATCTTTGAAACCATGTAGCAATATCAAGATAAGAGAGAGGCTAAGAAGCCAGGAGCCCGATTTTCTCATGAATGTAATACTCAGCCCTGGAGTGGTGACAGAGGTTAAGGCCCGTCAACATGGGCCCCGCATTTCTTTTAACTTTTCAAAAGGTAGTTTTGATCAATATATTTTTCTTCTTTTCTCACAGTCCAAAGATACCAGATTATTTAAATTTATCTGTCCTTATTCTAACTCCATTTCTATTGCTGTCCTACAATTTAATTAAAAACATTTTTAATATATCATTTCATACATTTTTCATATTTCTCACAGTCTCTTCTCATTCCTCCCCACACCTCCATCTGGGATTTTTTTTTTTCATTTTCCTGCTTGAAGTTTCTTTTATAGATTTTCTTCTGGTGTAGGTCTGCTGGTGGCATATCTTCTCAATTTTTGTGTAGTTAAAATGACTTTGCCCTGATTTCTGAAAGGTACTATTTTTGGGGTATACAGTTTTGAGTTGGAAGTTATTTTTTTTCACCTTAGCCTTTTGTCTTCCGTTGTCAATCTTACTTTAGAGAATGAAGTTATGAAATGCAGATCTTCCACAAAAGATGCTTACATCTTTTTCCTTCATCTCCAACAATTGTTGCTTTCAAGACTTTTTCTCCACTTGTTTTTGTTTTTGTTTATAACTTCACTATGCTGTGTCTAGGTATAGTTTTTTTCTTTTTCTTTTTCATGTGACTTGTTATTCTTAAATGCATGGATTTATGTTTTTATTCTGGAAATTTCTCAGCTATTATCTCTTCAAATATTGATTTTTTCCCATTCTCCCTTTCTCCTCTCTTTCTGAGATTCCTTACTAAATGTTTGCTAGAACTTCTCCTTGTAAATATATGCCTTATTTATTCTTTTATGTTCTTGCTTTCTGTCTCTTTATTCTGTTTACTGGATAGTTTTATTCTTACTTCTCTTACAGTTAATTGATTCACTCTTTAGTTATGTCTCATCTTTTAAAACTTTCTATTGGTACTTTTATTATACTTCTTTTTATTTTAAGAAGTCTTTGATTATTTCCCTCAAATATGCAATTTACTCTTTATAGATTCATTTTCCATGAAGATTTTTAAAGTTTATCATTTATCTCTATATAAAATAAGTATGGCTATTTTATAATCTGCACATCATACTCCAATATTTAACATTTGTGAGTCTGTTTTTCTTTTGTCTATTTAATTCTGCTCCCACTCTTGGTATTGTGTGTTTCTGTGTGCCTTATTATATTTTGCTGTATGACATTCATTGTGTAAAAAACAAAAATCAAAACTTGAATTAATTTAAGACCAAAGATTACAGTCTTTGAGTTGGAAATGTGTCTGCAAGATGGCTGGGGGCTTCTCTGTTCAGAAGCACTTGAAATTAAGGTCTTCTGCTTCTACAAATAGCCCAGGTAGTTCAAACCAAAGGCAATTTTTTAGAAGAGATGTTTAATTCATAGTTCACTCTCATCTTGAGGATGCAGCCTTTTGAGGTTTTTCTATTGAACACCCCTACTTCAAAAGCATTTGGGGCTAGAATTTTTGTTCCCTTGGCCCTTTGAGGTTATCAGAAAAAACTCAGCATATGTACTCAGGTCAGGGGCCAACTGTCTCTTGATTCCTATTTTCCCTTTTATTTAGGGTCTGGTGATTCCATACCAAGGAGGAAGCTTTTAGGTGCTTTAAACAAGGATATAAAATATTTCTTACCTAACTCTTTCAGTTGTCTCAGCAGGAGAGCCACCCGAATAACTTGTCGGTCCTTTCTGGAAATAAGAAGGTTGGCATTTTCTTAACCCAAACCCATGTCACCTTGCCATCCACATACTAAAAACATCTTTATGTGATAATGAGCTTGCTCATGGAGAAAGAGCAAAGCATGTGGATTCCACTCCATTACTCACTGGCTATTTGACTATATATAAAGTTTTTATCTTTCTGGTTCTCAATTTCTTTGGATGTAGAAAAGGGAGACCAAAAACCTGCACTGCCTACTTCACAGAGTTATTGCAAAGCTTAAATGAGATCATGATTTTTTTTATTGATTTGATGGTGTCTATAAAAGTGCCTTGTGATATGCCAAGGCTACTACATATTTACCAGGCTTGGAATTTGCTTGCTTCTCAAAGAGGGCAGAGTCAAATGACAAAAATAGACTAAGGAAGAAGGGCAGGGCCTCATGCTGCCAATGGTCCTACCCAAGAGAAAGAAGACAACAGGCCAAATGTGACAAGGCACAGCATCCTGGATGTGTGGCATGATTCTGAGCCTAAGGACTGTGCCTCACTCTGCCCTTCTGTCAGTGCAGAGAGAGACTATAGGGAATTGCAGAAGGAGTGACTTTCCAGTGCAATGTCTTGAACATGGGTTCTTCTTGGAGCCCTCACCTATCCCATAGAGCCCTTCAAAAGCTCTCTCTTTTCACCCACTCTGCCCTCACCTATTAGCCAGGATGGTAACCCAGTGGCAGTTCTATTTGGCAGACCTTTTCCTCATCTTTATTTCAACATTTGTTCCTTGTCTTGAGTGAAAATTTGAAAATTTATCTCTAGTCAGCCCTTTGACTTGCTTCCCTACCAACTTCCCCTGCTCCTCACTTCTCATTTATTTCTGACAGGCATCATGTAACAAATTCTTAATTCGGTGAGCTAGATTCAACCCACTGGCAGAACAGTGAGCTGAACTTAGGGCTGGCTGCTGGGTCCATTTAGTGATCCTGGATCCTCAATGGCAGAGTTCCTGGGAATGGGTGGGATTGGGGCAGGTGAGGAATGAAACTGGGTAGAAGGATAGGAATCAGGAAGGGGAGCCTCACCCCCCCCCAAAAAAAAATCAATAGTTTTCTGTGAGGAATCCTAGAAGATGGGTGCTGAGTGGAAGCACATGAGGCACAGGATGTGGGCTGATAGTTTCCAGTGAACAAGAAGTTCATGGCTGGTTGAAAAAAAAGAGTGTTTGCAGCTTTGGGATATTCTTTGATAATTATGGATGAAAACCCTGGGCCTGGATATATGGATTCTTGGGTAGTTTCATGACTAACATTGGCTAGGTAAGCAAGAAATGTGTCTGTGTACACTCCTCTTTCTGAAATTGTGTTCATACTAACATCGATGGTCTCTGAGAGGTTAATAGGTATGTCTGTAAGAAGGACAGATGTACCTTGATCAAATAAGTTTAAAAAGTTGTGTGTGCTCCCTTCCCTATTTGGAGATGCAAGATGTATAAAACCTATAGAAGTTTTGGAAGAGTCCCACATTTTATCTGTAACACAAAATTTCCCCAAACTTGTTCAATAAAGAAATCTCTTTTTTGAATATTGATTACAGTAACATCTTGCAGGATACATAAATTTGGAAGAAAAAACTTTAATCCTATAGCAATAGCCATCTCTGTTTTACCTCTATTATTCAGGTATTTTCCATCAAACATACTTCCAGAATGGTAACTGTGAGTTTTACTCTCTTCCTAAAACACATTTTCATGTACCAGGCGTTTACTTTTGGGTAAAGATAATATTCTCATTCATTGAGTGTCCGCTACGTGTCCTCTGTGCTTTGCTCATGCATTACTTCTAATCCTCATAATAATCCTACAAGATAGCATCATCCCCATTTAATTGATGAGAAAACTGAGAATCAGGCTTGTTAAGTATTGTGTCCAAGGCCAAAGGTTAAGCCAGGCTTGCTCCAAGATCTGCTGATTCTAATGCTATGTTTTTCTGCCATACTACACCAGTTTTGAAAATGGGGCACATTTGCAAAACAAAACAATTTAAAAGTAAGAAAATTTATTAACTTTTCTAGATTTACATACAAGTACTCTTTTATATTAGATCCAGGAAAAAAAAAAAAAAAAACGAAAGAAAACCTGAAATTCACATAGACCTATTTTTTTTTTTTTTTCCATTTGCAAACAAGGAAACTGAGATCTGGAGAAAGTGAACTGACTTTCCTGAAATCATGTCCAGCTGGTTTCAGGATCAATATGATCACCAGTAATCAGTCTCCTGGGCCAGACTTTTTCTTATCAGCATCAACTCTTTTTCCTCCTCTCATGGGGATGTGCAGAAACTTTTTGTCAGGCAAATTCACCAAAGTGTTCAGCTTGCAAAGTGGAGCCACTCCTCCAGCCCATTCCTTAAAAGAGAGGACATGAAGAATCAAGCTCTGCCCCTCACCCTACAATCATCTGTGCATGCTGGGGGCCTAGCACAGTGCCTGGAACAGAGTTGAGTAGGGGATAAATTAGTTGTCTAGGATTATCCCCAAAGGTAGGATTTGAGAAATGTAAAAATGAGATAAATGTGGAAATGACAATCTTTGTAGGCTTAACTAGAACTCAAGGCAAGATGGGGCTGGAACATAGCTCTGGCACACTTCCCAAAACCTCATTCTCATAGTGTGTTCCTTGTTTTCCAGTCGCTCTGCCTCCAATTCATGAATAATTTCTAGAATTGAACTGCTAAATAGCTGACAAGGGACCACTGTTAGTTCTCTGTGTTCAGCTCAGCTCCTGGCCACAGACATGTTATCATCTGCTCACTCTTCCCATAAAAGCTTGTCTCCTCTCTGCCCTTACCCTTTGCTTTCTTAATTCTCCTCAGTCACTCCTCATTCCATACTTGCTTTACCTAGTATTTCTATGATTTCTCACTCTTTCTTAAATTTGTCTAGAACTGTTCTGTTTTCTCCTCATTTTCTCCATGTTTCATAGAATGCCAATCTTATTTCTTCACTATCTCTCTGATACATTCCCTGTAGGTACACTTTGTGCTATCTCTCTTTAACTCATCCTACATCTGAACTATGCTTCTTCAGTCCTTCCCCCCACATTCTCCAAGAGTTACTTCTGTCATTCTTTTTTTTTCAGTCTTTCCTCATGTCCCTTCATTTTCTTTTTCCACTTTAAATATTATTCCTCATCCACCTTGATTTTTCTTAAAGAACACTCATTTTTGCTTCAACATGCCGCCCCATTTCTCTGTCATTTGTGCAAGAGCTCTTTTATCTTTCATAACCTCTATCATTACTATCCTTATTACTGGAAGATAGAGCAGCTCCATTTCATAGAGATGCCAACGGCAGCAGGTCGACGTGAGCCAGAGATATCTTTTCCAGTGAGTTCGAAGGGTTCCAGTTGGGTCAGCATCTCTGGTTTCTGTTTGCATTCTCTAGCCTGGAGTTTCTCAATCTAGGTGCTATTCACATTTTGGGCTGGGTAATCCTTTGTTGGGGGCGGGGGCTGTCCTGTGTATGGTATTTACAGCGTCTCTGACTTCTGTTCACTAGATGCCAATAGCACCCACCTCTCAGTTATGACAACCACAAAATGTCTCCAGACATTGCCAAGTATCCCCTTGGGGTCATGATTGCCTCTGATTGAAAACCACTGGCCTAGCCCACAGCCTGTAGACTCATTTCTGGAATGCAAAGCTGAAGCAAGGATGCAAAAGAAACAGACTTTGTCAGGATAAATTTGAGCTTACCTTTTTATTGTTGTGTTTTTTTGGTGCCTTTGGTTCTGCTCTGACCTTTTCTACTCTTTTTCATCTTTTTATCCATGTTCTCTTTAATCTTCTTTCACTATAATCCAAACTTCTTTCTCACATGATGACATGACACTCTTAAGTCCCAGTCTGCTAAAAAACAGCCCTGATTAAACTCTTTCAGTGATTCTTACAAAAGAGGCTCTGCCGGTACCTCAGAAGGTCAAGGTGTCACTCAGCTGCTCAGGGGAACTCAGCTTTCTGGCTCAAAGGTGGTTAGTACCTGTTTGATTAGCTGTAAAACAAAATCCAGAAAATGCCAAGAGGTAATCTCAATTCGCCTAGTCAGGGAAGGGGGCAAGGAGGGATTGGTGAGTTTCACAGCTGTGAAAATTGCAACAGGTAAGCAAGCAGAGACAGATCTAACATACCTCCTCATCAGCTATACCTGAGTCACCTTCAACTTCCAGCAGCTGGCACTTAGCTGGAAGACAGCATGCCATTTTCTGCCCTCTCTGCTCTGTTCTGCCTTCCCAAAGAGGTGCCAATCTCAATCCCAAGCAGCCTCCCCCTTCACTATTCTGATGCCATCTTGTTACTTTCACTTGAAGCTCTCACCTCTGCAACCAATAGGCTGATCTCTGGTTATGTCTTCACCACACTTCTCCAGCAAGTACATCTCACTCCCATATCTGCTTTAAAAAATTAAAACTGAAGAAAAAAAGGAACCAGACATACCCAAGGATACGTAAAATCAAACACTCCCCACCTTCGTTTCTCTCTCCCTGTACCACATTTCTGCACACTCACAGTCCATCCTGGAAGGAGATGTGGACTATGAAGTCAAGGCCCTGGGTATGGTGGGTTGCCACCAATCATCTCCTGTGATGTTCTCCAGCACATATACTATGACTCCAACACAATTGTTGAATTGCTTGTCAAACAGACTTTTCATATTCTTTTTCAAATCACAGTATGGTTCCATGTGCAATCATTAACTTGGGAAGATGGCACCAGTTACCCCACAGTAATTATTACTACAGCATCAGATATAGATAGTGCCAATTATCCAGTGTTTCCTTCGGTCGGCTAGTGATCACAGATGCAGCATACAAAGAAAGTTGGCCAGGAATTAGAATGTCATCAGTAGCCTCTGTAACACATGTGCTTCTGTACCTGACTGAGCCAATTCTTTGCCTTCTACCTTTGAGTTTCATAACTACCTGTTTTTCTGACTCTCTTTGCCTTTCTGCCCATTCATGGCTCAGCAGGTCACTTTTATACCAGGTTATTCTTAAATAGGGATGCTTTCTAAATCCAGCCTGACTCACACTGTGTCACTTTTTCTCCTGGGCCTGTAGCTACAGGCATGACATGTTCTCTCTCGGATGGGGAGTGTGAAAATGATTTAAATGGGTCATGTGTGTGCCTACACAAAGACTCTCCAGATGGTTTTCAGTGACTACAGGAGGGGCCGGGTGGGTTCATCAACCATAGACTTGAAGCCCACGGCTCACCTGTGACGCCTGCTGATTCCAACCAAATGGAATTGGGCATGCCTCCCATGAACCCATGTTCCCCAGCTCCCACAAACAGGATGCATGTGTTTGTCTGGCTGACTTTCTGCAGGAGCATCTGTCACTCTCTAATATTTCCTTTATCATTGCAGCAAAGTATTTAAACACTACCCACTGAACCCCATCTGTCACTGAGCCCTGTTGCTGTCAGGGCCCTGCCTCCCCAGGTCTGTGAAGAAACTTGCCGGCAAAGGCTCTATGCCAAACAACAGGGCAAATTAAATCAAAGCGAGCTCTGGCACCCAGGGGGAAAATGCACATCAGCTTTGACTTATTGCATGGAGCATACTTACAACAGAGAAAGCAGCGGCTTTTGTCACTGCAAGGGGCCATGAAAAATGAATTAGGGCCTCTGCTGAGAGAGGGCATGGAGGAGAATCTTTCATTCTGAGATGTTGTCCTCTCTCACCTTGCAAGAAGGAAATAATAAAAGAAGAACTAGTGGTGGTTCTAAGTCCCTCCATGCTTTAACTGTATCCTCAAGCACTCCTGGATGTAGGAAGGAAGTGAGGAGTTGGGGGAAAAAGGATTCTGGAAGGAATGGTAGCAGTCTAAGTTACATGGTGCTCCAGAAGGTAAGAAACTGAGCATGTGCAGCCAAGAGCAAGCAGTGCCCTGCAGATGGGAGAGCAACTGGGACGCAAGGGGAACCGAGGAAGATGCTGAGTCTGGTCCTCATCGTGCTGATTAGTTCAGACCATGAATACCTGGAGAAATTGGCTATGACATTTCCAAACCCTCACTCTAGGTTCATTACTAGGCTGACTCTTCTTCATACTTGATCTCTTTTAATTCTCATATTCCCATAAAACAAGAATTACTTCTGCCCATTTTCAGATGAAGAACCTCAAAAAATTTAACACAGTTTTTAGCCATACAATTTGTGTGTGGCATGGCAGGATTCTGATCTACATCTGTCTGACTTCGAAGTCAATGTCTCCCTTTATAAAAGAATTTCTCCTTCATCTCCAGCTCCCCATGAGACACAGCTCATTTATCTTCCTATGATGAGGGAGGGTCCTTTAATTTCCTAGTAGATTGCTCACCTGCCATACTAATGGAGCTAGCATTCACTGTGGGTTTAGCTGCAAAGTCTTAACAACCAAACACATTTGTACTTCATGACAGCGTGGGCCACATGGACTGCTGCTCAGGAATATCTAATATAGTCTTTCACAGGCAGAGATCTTGACTGCAGGCAGTATGACTCCATCTTAAAGGAGAAGATGAGCCCACAGACCATCTCTAATTAGATCCCAAGCTAGATGGTTCAGCTTTATGTGCTGGGAGTTAGAAATGAGCAGAGAAGTCTTAGTTGGTCTGGCAGAAAGGACATAAAATCGAGGAACAGATTTTCTATGTTCTATCCTCATCTTAGTTGTGAATCATCTTCTTTCCCTGTGTATCTGTGGGTTTTTATATGCTATGATTGTGTATTTTCCTCAAGTTCAGAATTGAATATGAATAAAATATGTTAAATGTTAGCTTAAATGGTTGAGAAGTTTTCTAGTTTTCTTCTGGAGGATTGCTGAATGTTGCCAAATGTTTGGGCAGTTTCAGACTGCTGATACTTTTCAAACAATGTGTGCCACCCTAACAAGTACCTTTGTTTTTTACACACTCTCAAAACTGGATAAGGCCCAGGCCAGTTTGTATTATACCAGTGTACTTTGCTAGCCTCGAGCTCTGTATGTGTGATGCTTAACTTTTGGGCTTCTATAACTCTGGTCATCATTGAAAGATTATTGACCACAGTTGGAAAAGCAAACAACTCCAGACCTAGGGTCACAGTGTAAACAGACCACTGACCCAAAATGAGCCTTTTATCAGACCTACCATTTCTACTCAGCATAAGTAAACAGGGAACCACGTGGAGAATAATGTGTGGCTTTATCAAAAATCCATAAGCACATTATTATAGTGAACTAGTATATATCCATAAGACATTGACAGATACCCTTCATGCATGTGACAGTCACACTGAATATTTGGATGAATTCAGTCAAAACAGTCCAATTTAGTAAAACTTCAACAGTTCTGTTTGGAAGCATCTTTTGCACTTACTTCCATAAGTTTTCTATTTGTTGATTCCCCTGTGATTTAACTGCTGGAAATATTAACCATCTATTTGTTAATTTAATGTAAGCTCTGACCACTCCCTAAGCTTGTTAACCCTTTGAGAATTACCCTTACATAGGGTGACTGGTGGGGAGAGAGACAAAGGATATGTAAGAACATTACATCTATAACATCTCTCCTCCAAAATATATGATTTTTAAGGACAGTCATACCTTTATAATTGTTACCATCTTAACTGTGAATGTACGTTTTGATAGGGATAATATTGTAAACAGAGTCAAATTACACTGCACAAACTCACAAGGAAGGAGAAGACCTGAGGGCAGAATAAGAACCCCAAGAGGGGCTCAGATAAAAATAAAAGAAACATAGAAGTTGGATATTAAAAAGTGGTAACACTGCAGGGCCACCCATAAAACAGTCCTTTACTTGATCACTAATAAGTCAACTAAGACAATTTAAAAAGTTTTAAGTAGAACCAGGCAATGAAGGAATTTGTCAGAGGGGCAGGGCATGAAAGATATATCTCAAGAAAATCTATGGGTTATTTTGTGACTGGGACTCTGGGAGGGGAGAGGACTACCATTAGGTCCTCTGAACCATTAGGGGTTTGGTGACTCTCTGCTTTGCATAGAACTCAACCTCTCAACTCAAACTTAAAACTTGGGTTAAACAGGCAATCTTACTTGCCTCAGTTACCAGAGGAGTCCATAGATAAATCAAATGTTAAATCTGAAAAGAATTCTTAAAAATCATAAAGCCTAATCTTTTTTTTTTCAAGACAAGAGAACACAAGTTCAGAAAATTTAAGTAAATTTCTCAAAGTCCTACATCGAATTAGTAGCAGAAGCAAGATGAGAATCCAGGAAGTTTGACTTTAATTGTAATGTTCTTTGTATAATATCATGCTGTCCCATTGTATCACCAGGAAGATATTTAATTTTATTTGTTGGCTTGTTTTTAAGAAAATTCTACAGTTTTATTTTAGATAAAGTTGCTTTAAAATGTGGATGATATAAATGATACAATTAGATCTTCTAAGATGAATGAAAGATTGCCATAAAAAATATTCAATGAGGCACTTGATAGTATCAAGTTGAAAAATTATTACAAACCTCTGGCTTCAGAATTGAGTTGTCTGTAGTTTGCACGACTAGGCTGTAAACGATTTTTTAAAATTATATCATTCACAATTTGGCCAAACTCATTTGTTTTGGTCAAAGTCCTTCATTCCAGAGCATGGCCTAAAGCACAGCTGAGATTTTAGGTGTTGGCAGGGAAACACCAGGGAACTTTCTGTTCAAAGGTGCCTCAAACCCATAAGCCCTATCTTCAGCCTGGTTTGGAAAGTGACTTATAGGAGTCTTGTCATTTTCTCCTGAGCACAATATGTAGGCCCACATTCTTTAGGAAAGGAAAGTGAGAACCATTGCAGCTTATAGGGTAAGAGTATTATGGATAGAGTTTATACTTAGCAGTCTGAGAATTTGGGTTCAATTTCTGGCTTTATTTTAGCTTTGTGAACTTAGGCATGTCTGTTAACTAGATGCAAAGGTAAAGATGGTTCTCTCATTTCATTATTTGGCTTGGTCTATTAAACCATTGTCTCCCGCCTTACCTGTAGAAAAATTGGGTGCTCCATAGAAGGAAGAACCATCTTTACCAAGAGAGTACAGGTAGGTTCATTTACCTGCCAAACATCCAAACAAGTTCTCAAGAGCTTTCACATGTTACCTCACCTCTCTGAACCTGTTTTGTCATTCTTAAAGTCAAGGTGAGCAGGGAGGACTGCAAGAGGACCACGTGGGAAGGACTGTGACATGAACTGAAACCCAGGTATTAGTTTGTCTGATGCCCACAGACTTGTCACTCAAGGAGCTGAAGCTGGGTGAGAACCAGTTTCTCTTCCCTTTCATGGCAGTTTTACTACTTTGAAGAATGGGCTAGATCAGCAGCACGCAAGTGCTGGGAAAGGGAAAACCTAGGATCTTTTCCTGTATTTGGTCATAATTGGTTAAATGGAGAACCAGTAGTTCAAACTGCCCACATATAGAGACCTAGTTTAGATGGGGACATCTCTGACATGCCTTTTAAGATTGAAGATTTGAGCCTAAAAGGACATGCTAGCACAATAAGAGACAGAAGGCTTGTACCTCATTGTCGGGAGAATAGCTGGGCTTTGGACCGTAATAGAATAGGAGGTGCCAGTCAAGCAGTTTTAATAGAAGAGGAACAGATAGATTTCAATAAAAGAAATGAATATAAATATTATGAGTGGAGGAAGGAAGAAAGCAAAAGATCTTGTTTGACTAGTCACAGTTGGGAAACTTTTCAAGAACTCTAAACTAAAAACTCTTAAAGCTGAGACAGGTGACTGGGTAGAGTCCACTGACAGCTATGAGTCCAGGGCTTGCTTCCTAGGCACTCATTAATGAGGCTCTGATGGGGGAGACTCAAATTGGTGGGCTCATGTGGAAGCCTTCCTAGGTATATACAAGGAGCTCTTTGCTATTTGACCTCTCTTGCTGCTTCCATAGCATACAGGGAGCCCAGCCTGCAGTGCCTACAGCTGATGCCTCACTCACCAGTGGGATTCAGGTATAATTTCCTTTGGGGATGCCTGCTGGGTAGCAGCCCCCACATATCCCCACAAATTTCTTCCTTAGTAGCTTCCTGACTTACCTTGCATAGGCAAACCCACAACCTACAAAGGCCATCATCCCCTTCTCAGAACTTTGTGTTTCAGGCTCCTGAGATCTAACCATACCCCTTGGTCTAATGCCCCAGGAAGTCAAGATCTGCCTGATGCTGTCCCTTGGCCATGCCTCTGTCTCCTGCCCTGGCTCTCTACCTTGCTTCTGACCAAAGCTCAGCCTGCACCTGACCTTGAAAACAGTTGTTCCTTCCACTCAAATGCCTAGCCCCTGCCATTCTCTCAGGACTTCCATCTAGGTGTCTTCTGGATTGCTGTGCCTCTCTCTTGGACTTAACCTGTGATTGCAGACTCCTTCCCGGAGATGCCCTTTTTGCCTTGGCATTGTCCATCACTTTTCTCAGCTCCTTCTCTCTGGTTCTACCCCCTTCCATTCCAGCATGTCACAATCAAGGCTCTGGCTGCTACACAGTCTATATCTGCCCCTTGTAGGTGCCAGTGCTGATTCACATGGTGTAGTTTATCCCAATAGACTTCATCTTATATTTTGTGACAGAAGTACAATGACATGGACTGGTATAGATCCCATGGAACTAAAATTAAATAGAACATGATACCCGAAGGACCGGGTCTGGTACTTATTTAATACCCACGTGGTTAAAGACACATTTTTTTTCTTGCTGGATATTTCCAGTAGTCTTACTAATTTCATCTTACTGCACCTGAGCCCTGTGTTTAGCTTATCTGTGCCACAGCACACAAAGTGATCTTTTAAAGTTGGATCTTGATATGCCACTGCACAAAATTGTGTAGTGGTTACCCATCTCATTCAAAGAACAAGCCCAAATTAGTTCTCTGGCCTAATTTACTCCATCTCTTCTCTTTCAATACTGTTCTAGCAACACTGCCTTCCTGCTTGTTCCTCAAATGTACCAAGCAGATTCTGCCCTAGGGCCTTTGCCTTACTATCACTTCATGGGACAATCCTTCTCTAGATATCTATGTGACTCACTTCTTTATTTTCTTTAGATTTTGACTCAAATGCCACTTCAGTGGAGCTTCTAT
Organism: Cynopterus sphinx; assembly: GCA_030015415.1. NCBI lineage: Eukaryota > Metazoa > Chordata > Mammalia > Chiroptera > Pteropodidae > Cynopterus > Cynopterus sphinx. The sequence goes on along the minus strand of CM057390.1, from coordinate 31,517,187 downwards.
ACTTTTTTGACATTAATTCATCCAACCATCACTTAACCCCTATCCTACTACTCTGATTTCTTTCCTTAAAGCACTTACCATCTATATGCTATTTATTTGTTTGCTTGTTTGTTTGTTTAATTTTCTGTCTCCCCACTTTGAGGTGTTAGCTCACTCAGAGCAAGACTTTTGTCTATCCCCACTACTTAGTGTTTGGCATGTTATAAATGCTCGATTAATGTTTGTTTAATTAATGAAAACTCTTATTCACCCCATTGACAGTTTAATGGCTATCTGAGAAATTTTTTTGTACTTTCATACCTATATGCCAATATAACATACAAGTCATACATAAATAGGATTCCACTGTACTCAAAGTTCTATAACTACATTTTAAAATTTAACAGTATATCAAACATTTTTTACATGCATCTACATAGCTAGAATTCATTCAAATTGCCACTGCATAGTTCATAGTATGATCACTACATTGTAATTTATTAAACTGTGTGATACATAGTAATTTCTAATGTTTTACTCTTTTAGAGGATATTTCCCCAAATAGCCTCAGATATACAAAGGTGTGTATGTACATATGAATATTTCCTTAGGCTTTATTTATTTTTATACTATCAAAATGCATTTATTACACAATTATTAAGCTTTTACTATACTCTGGTTACATTTTCATGGGCAATGAAATTATTCAGAAGTGTAGAATCTAATAACAGATACAATTGTAAAACTAACTAAACTCATTGGAAAACAAAATTAAGGTGGGTGAGCTGAAAAGATGCTCTATCAACATTTTGTTGATTTTATTTAAGATTTTTTGTTTTTCAATTATAGTTGGCATACAATATTATATTAGTTTCAGGTGTATAACATAGTTATTAGACATTTATGTGACTTACAAACTGATCACCCCAATAACTCGTGTGCCCCTCTGAAACCATACATAGTTATTACATCTCCACGACTATTTTAAAACTACCAATTTGTACTTCTTAATCTCTTGCTCTTTTTTCACTCCTCAACCCCTACCCCATCTGGTAACCCTCAAAATGTTCTTTGTATCTATGAGTTTCTTTCTGTTTTATTTGCTTATTTTGTTCTTTAAATTCCACATGTAAGTGAAATCATATGGTATTTGTCTCTCTCTATCCAACCTACTCCACTTAGCACAATACCCTCTAGGCCCATCCATGTTGCCACAGATGCAAAGATTTTATTTATTTATTTATTATTCACTTTTATATTAATTCACTCACTTAACTACTTACTTATTTATTTTTATGGCTGAGTACTATTCCATTGTATATATGCACCAGCTCTTCCTTATCCACTCATCCATGGATGGGTACTCAGGTTACCTCCATGTCTTGGATATTGTGAATAATACTGCAATTACCATATGGATGCATATATCTCTTCAAAGTAGTATTTTGGGCTTCTTCAAATAAATACCAAGAAATGGCATTACTGGGTCCTTCTTTGTCTCTTGTTATAACCTTTGTTTTAAAGTCTATTTTGTCTGGTATAAGTATTGCTTCCCAGAGATTTTTTAAATTTCCATTTTCATGAAATACCTTTTCTCAACCCTTAACTTTCAGCCTCCGTGTGTCTTTTGATCTGAAGTAAGTCATGGGTAGCATATACAAGGGTTTTGATTTCTTATCTATTCACTTTAGTGACCCAATATTTTGATTGGAGCATTTAATTCTTCTTCAATTGAAGTACTTATTGATAGATATGTAGTTGTTTCCATTTTATTATTCACACTTTTGATAAATTTATATATTTTTTTCTGTTTAAAAAAATCCCTCCAACATTTTCTGTAATACTGGCTTGGTGGTGGTGCACTCTTATAGATATTTTTTATTTTATGTCTCTGGAGCTCTCTGTCTATCAATTCTAAATCACAGTTTGCTGAGTAGAGTAGTCTTGGCTGTAGGTCCTTTCTTTTCATCACTGAGTATTTTGTGTCAGTCCTTTCTGGCCTGCAAAGTTCATGTTGAGAAACTGACTGACAGTCTAATGGGAGTTCCCTTGTAGGTAACTAATTGCTTTTCTCTTGCTGCTTTTAAGATTCTCTCTTTGTCTTTAACCTTTGGCATTTTGATTATGATGTGTCTTGGTGTGGACTTCTTTGTGTTCATCTTGTGCGGGACTCACTGAGCTTCCTGGAGTTGTGTATTTATTTCCTCCACTAGATTAGGGAATTTTTCTGTCATTATATTTTCAAATATGTTTCAATTTCTTGTTCTCTCCCTTCTCCTTCTGGTCCCCCTATGATATGAATGTTGTTACACTTAATGTTGTCCCAGAGGCCCCTTACATTATTCTCTTTTTTTGGATCATGTTACTTGTTTCTGTTCTTATTGGGTGTCCTCCAGTGCTCTATTCTCTAATTTGCTGAACTGATCCTCCACTTCATCCAATCTTTGATTCCCTCTAGTGTATTCTTCATCTCAGATATTGTATTCTTCATTTCTGACTGGTTCTCTTTTATGTTTTCTATCTCCATTTTTATGTTTTCTATCTCTTTAAGTTTTCACTAAGTTCATGTACTCTTACGTTAAGTTCACTGAGCATCCTTATAACCAGTGTTTTGAACTCTGCATTTGTAGATTTCTTGTCTTCACTTTGTTTAGTTATTTTTCTGGAGTTTTATTCTGTTATTTTATTTTGAATGTGTGTGTGTGTGTGTGTGTGTGTGTGTGTGTGTGTGTGTGTGTCTCCCCATTTTGTTTTTATCTCTGGTTTGTTTCTATGTAGTAAGTAGGGCTCCTAAGTCTCCCAATATTAGTAGAATGGCTTTATGTAGTAGGTGTCCTGTGGGGCCTGGTGGCACAATTTTTTCTGGTCACCTGGGCTGGGTGCTGCAGGTATGTCCCTTATATGAGTTGGGTGGATCCTCCTGTTGTAGTTCACCCTTGGTTGCTGTTCACACATTGAAGACAGAGATTACCCCCCAGGCTGATTGGTTGTGAGGATTGGCCAGTGAGGGAACAACCCTACAGAGTATGATTCACTTTAGTGGGGTTCTAGTCAAAGCAGGCCACAGGGTATGTAGGCCTAAGAGCCTCCTGGAAGGGTTCCAGCTACTGACTAAATTCAACTGCAGACTACGCACTTCCACGCCTTTAAGCAAAGTCAGGCAGGAACTACGGGTGGCTGCAGCTAGTGCCAGCTCAGAGCTATTCAGTAAGAGGTACCCAACGTGCCAAAACCAGATGATAATTTTTTGGGCTTTGTGAGCCTTTGAGAGATTTTAGGAAAGCCCACATTATGAGCCAAGTCAGGCCATTTGTTTGGCAAATCCATGAAAGCAGCTTGGAAGGGCTTGCAAGTTGGGAGAGGCAGGATTTCAGGGAACCAACTGGGCAAAGTGACCTGTCTTAACCAGGATGATGGAGACTCAGATATGGTGACCTCCTGTGTCTCCCAGCTAGGAGTGGGGAAGGCTCAACCAACAAGCAATGGATACTGCTAGCACTTCTGTCTGGGAGAAAACTGACCCTCTGCCCTCACTCTGAATCCAGACAACTCAATTTCTCCTTGTATGTCCCTGGCACTCATCAAGTACCTGATCCAGAGCTAGAGCTTAGTGAGTCTATCAGTGATTAAGTCTGTGTGTGGGTCCTTTAAGAGGTACCTTGTGCCTCTAGCACTCTATCTCACTCAGCAATAATCTTCCCTGGTTTTCTCAGCAAGAAGTTCTGGGAACTGCTCTTTCTGGTACTGGAACCCTGGGCTGGGGATTCTAATATGGACTGAGACCCTTCACTCCTCCAGTGAGGGCTTCTGCAGCCAAAATAACTCTCTCGATTCTCAACCACCACATGTGGTTGTGGGACAGGCTTGTTTCACATCTCCACCCCTCCTGCCAGTCTCAAGTTAACCTCTTGTGTATGTCCCCAGTTGTAGGACTTGTGTTCATCCAGACCTTCAGTAACTCCCAGAGATGGTTGTATTATCATTTTATTATAATTTTAATGTGGTTGTAAGAAGAGGTGAGTACAGCATCTTCTATGCCATCTTAACCAGAACTCCATAGGTTTTAGTCCTACAATGGAATGACTTGGTCAGAGGACATGTTTATTTAAAAATCTTATATCACCATCTAGCTTCACCCCCAAAAAGCTATGTCAATTAACAATCTCACCAATATGTGGTCATACATATTCTCAACCCTTGGTCGTAACAGACCCTTACAATCGTTTACATTTCTGCCAGTGTGATAGGCAAGAAATTGCATAAATTTCTGCCAGTGTGATAGGCAAGAAATTGCACCTTATTTTAATTTGCATATTTTATCACTCCAGAAGTTACCATACATATTTTTTCATGTCTTATATGTTTATTGGGTATTTCTATTTATTCCATGAATTTCTTACCCATATTCTTCATTCATTTTTTTTCTACTGGGTTGTTTATTATTTTAAAAACTGATTTGTAGAAGGACTGTATATATAATATATGTTAACCCATTGTTATACGTGTTCAAGATATCTCTTTCAGTCTGTCTTTTGTCTTTTTATTTTGTGGAGTTTTAGATTTGTATGTATGTAACAGAATCTTTCAGTCTTTTCCTTTATGGCTTCATCATCTCATGTTTTGCTTAGGCTTTCACACACGCAGATACTATAGTGTGTATTTTCATAAGCCATTTTAAATTCCTTACAAAAATAAAGTCATGGCAAAAAAAATGAATGAATTAAAAGAAGAGTTTCTCTCAGGCATGTCACCTGTAAGACAAAGGTAACTTACATTATTTAGCACTTTTCTTCCCAAGTGTTTTTAACTTGATTATTTTATTACTGTGGTCAGCACATATCCAATAGAACTGCCAAAGCCTCCCTCAGGCAGCTGCATTATATTCACCTCCCTTCATTCTGTTGCCACCCCTGGAGGGATATGCAGACTCATTTAGTTTTGTAACTCAGGGTTATATTCTTGCCCCACAGGGCCCTCTGGTAAGTCATCGTAAGCAGATGTGGCTGCATGGGGACAGAGACACCTGTTCAGAGCACCCCATTAATTTATTAGTGGTCACGGACCATTCTTGGCATTATTTGCCCTGTCATTTATAATTCCCAGCTATTTCATCCTTAAATGGCAGACAGTGTGAGATGGCATTAGGTATACAAATGCTACTCTGCAGCAAAGATGCAGAAGGTGAGTAGAGGGGACAACAGAGATATGGAGAAATTTCTCATTCTATTTCAATCCAATCAGCTGTGCACTTAACCTGCTTACATACAGACAGTCGAGGTAAAATTTTAATATGTTAAAAAAAAAGGCCACACTTTGGGAGGAAGCAAGTCCAAGCATGGAAGTTTAGAGGCTAAGGTTAGCATATCATATCCACCACAGACTAGCTATGGAGATAGGGCAGTTATTTAAACTTTCCTCATGGTGTCTTTATTATAATGACTATAGAATCTACTTTTAACTCCTAGGATTGTTCTTTTAGTTAAATAAATTACTACATAGAATCATTTTAAGCATAGTTAACACTCAAGAAGAGCCAGATTTTTTATTAAAAAGTTATGAACTTCAAATCCTCTGTAGTGGTTGAACAGAGATGGCTTTTGTAGGCAAACCTAGGTTTTAACCTGGCTCTGCTATTTTCCAGCTGTGTGTTCTTGGGTAAAGTACCTAACTTCTCTGACAAGCTGAAGTTCTCTTCCATTCCAGAGTCATCATCAAATCTTTTCTAACTGTGCTCCAGAAATGACTCAAACTCTCCATTGCTCCCTGAACCAAAACTGGTGGCCAGGTGATACCTATTAGGTTTGTTGGCTTGAAAAATTTTTTTCAAAAAGAAAATAAATTGCATTGATTCTGATTAGCCTAAGCTACAGAGAATATAGTATTAAGTATTTTGGGGCCCTATTGATTTTATAGAAAGCTTGGCAAAAAGCAGGAAACATGACAAAATAGGAGGACAGGAAAAAATGAATCACATAAATAATAATTATAAGGATGATGAAGACACCCACTAACATGAAATCTGTGTATCAAGCACTAAGCATTTTACATAAAATATTTTATTCATTTCTAAGAACTTGAATAAGGTACATATTATTATTATCCCTATTTTATAAATGGGGAAACTGAGGCAGGATGCATAAGTAAAATGCCCAAAGAAACAAATGAGAGCTGGAACTCAGAGCAAGGTGGTAGGCCCAGCTGCAGCTCTTCAGCACCCAGGAACACAGATAAGATTCTCCACCTGCCCTGGCTCAAGGTTCCTGGAAAACAGAACATTAGGGCAAAATTGAATCCACTAACTCCTCATTGAAGCTCCATTCCCAAGGAAGGGAAAACAGACCAATGTGAAGTGAGACAGAGAAGGAGGAAAAATAAAATGCAGGAGGCTGTGATGCTAGAACTGGCTGCAGCCTCTCAGTATTGCAGCTGGTGGCCTGGTCTCTGGAATGATTCAATAGAACCACATGAAAAGACTGCACCAGGACAAGGATTCATCATTTGGCTCCTTCCCATTTTCAGTCTTCATTAATTGAAGCCCATCCCAAGGGCTGTTAACTTTCAACATCCCCTGCTGTGTTACCAGCCTCCTCAGGAAGCCGGAGACTCCTAGGACCAGGGTGCAGGCATGGCCATTGTCCCTCTTGTCGTTTGGCCGTGAATGTTCTCCTGGGTCTGTGGTAGCCATTGCCACTGTAGCCTCATGGTTATAGCCACAAACAGTGTGCAATCAGGCAAAGGTCATTACAAGTAATAGCACAACATGGAGCTGGAGAAACCTGGATTGAGGTCGAAATTGAGTCCCATCCTCTATCTAAATACTATTTAACATGAAGATTATTCTCTCATGGCCAGACAGAAGCTACACATTATGAAGAGAGAGGCCTTTAATCTCTTCCTCTGAGATGGCAGCATGGACTAAATTTTGAAGATAGAGAATGCAAAGGCTAGAAGGATTGTGTGTTTTGAATGAGGTTTTATAGCTATTTAGATATGGTGGTAGAAGGAGAATCCAGGTGTCCTAGACCTTTCTGAGTAAAGACTTCTGAATTTCTGGTTTTTGTTGATAATTAGGTCTAATATGCTCATGACAGTTTGGGGTCAGATGGGACTAGTTACACAGAGGAGGGTTGTGGATATGTGTGTAGGTGGATCGTGGCCGCATGTTTTAGAATGTAATGTGGTTGAATGACTTAGGTAACATCTGAACCAGAAAAGTCTATTAATGGATTTTGACTATAAATGTTTTATTTGAAACCAAATGATCATTTCAGAGAGTACAAATATTAGGGGCTATTAGTCCTCATCAGGGAAGGCTGGCATATCAAATTGTGATGAAAACATTCAACACTTGATGCTCAGGTAATATAAGAGGAAAGATGGGGGGCACTCACCATTTATTATACTTTTCATGTGCTAGCACTCTGTAATAAGGACACACAGAATCTTATAGGTATACAGTGTATTTCCTTTCCCTAGAGTAGCTAGATCAAAGTAGTTTTCCTTGTGAAAGCTCATTAGTTCCATAGCAAAGATTTAGCAGAGGAAAGAGACTAGATGTGCACTCCTGAAGTACAAAATCAATTAATTTGAAAAACACAGTGTAATATATTGTAGATAGTTACTTAGATGCTGCTGCTAAAATAATGTACAGATCATTGGAAGACACATTATTTAAATATATACATTTCTCGCCGTTCAGTTACACTACTTTCCTTAAATTGATGGAACTTACATATCTATCGCTTACACACTTTTTTATCCATATTTACTGGGTTTCAAATACACACCCAAGCCCTCATCTTAGGCATTCTCTTGGAATAATCCAAAACTTTCATCCTAACTTTGCCTGGGTGCCAATTGTTTCTTTACTCAACTCGTGGAAAATCATATCATATCCATGTGGGTGTTTTCTTCAATATTCAGAAAATAAACTAATATGAAGCGAAGCTAGTCAAACACATCACCGAGAATTCTCTTTGTTCCTCTTGTCTCTATTGGACACAAGACTCTTAAAGGTAAGAGGCTGGATCTTAGAATCTTAGCACAAGTGTTCATACCTACACCATCATCAAATCATAGATCTACTAAATATTTATTGAGTGCATATGTTGTACAAATGTCTGTGCCATGTGGAGTACTACACAGATGAATAGAAAAGACAAGATCATGCCTTTAAGCTTACATCCACAGGATAGTTGAAACTAGTTCTGCCCAGATGTATCTCATAAGGTAAACTTTTGGAATCTCATATTTTTCTAAATAATCACAAATCCAAATGAGGTCTGTGTGACGAAAAAAGAAAATGAAAAGCATGTACTGAGTAGCCCTCTGTGTCAGGCCCTGTGTTAGTTAAATGTACATTTATTTTATTCTACACCACACACATGCACAGTAGATATTATCTTTATTTTTCAAATGAGAAATTCAGACTTTACAAATAGCTTAATAAAAATTTAGTAGCACGCATATAATAATCAAACACCTCTGCATTATGTTTTATTTTTGTTTTAGAAACTTGGCATAGGGTATTGTTTGGTGAGAGAAGAGGGTATCCATATGTCTAGGATCCTCTGATTGTTGTGATTACTAATTAAAGTGTGTGTGTATGTGCATTTGGGATGGAGAGATAGATTTAAAATAAACCTGCACCTTTTTTAAAAGGTATCCTGGGCTAAGGCTAATTTTGTAGTTAAAAAAAAAAACAAAGAACCCAGTGACCTGAAAGGACAGTAATATTGATAATGACATCTCTAAGCAGAAAAGAAATAATGGTGAATCTGAGTCCAGGGTCTAATGAAGGCCAGAAAAAGCTGTCTACATCCCTGAGTGACCTGAAGTGATCATTCAGGCATGGTCAGTCATGATGGCTCAGCCTCAGACATAATCGAAGGATCATCAGAATCTCCATTTCTCCTAATGCCTTTATCCCCTGTATTCCAGAGCAAAAGCAATATGAAAGTGGCAGTGGAAAAGGGATAAAACTGAATCTGAAGGCAGACTCCACATGTCCAGTTTAATTAAATGTAAGAAGCAAAGGGAGGAAACTCAGGAGAAAGGACATGATATTATTCTGAAGCAGTGAAGCTGCTTGTTCCACAGTTGAACACGAAATAAAATAAGGAAAGACTACATATTTCATGTGTTCAAAAATGTGTCTTTTACTTAACTTACATTCCATTGCACATCTAGATATCTGGAGAGAAAGAGAGAGAGGGTGATACTAGTGATTTGTTTTTTAAAATTAGTATTCAGGGGTAATTACATCTTTCCTTTATATTTCAGTGAAAACAAAATGAGACAAACTCTTGCCAGTAGGCTGGTATGCTTCCTGCACTAGGAAACTACTGCACCATCTATTCCTATTTTTTAAAAAACCTGCAAATATTTCAGTCCTAGAGTATAGTACTTCTCCATGTAGACTTGTGTTAATAAAATACTTAGCAATGAGAATCTATCTAATATGACAGATGGTTGTTTAGGTCTTAAATAGTTCAACCTGTGCAACAACCCTATAAAACAGGTATTTTACTGTCCAAGATTAATACCAAAAATTGCACAGTTCATAAATGATATAGCCACAGTTGGAATCAAAATTTCTGACTTCTGATTTAATGTTCTCTGATTCACACAGTAGTATACTGAGACACTGCAACTGCTACTGAACAAGGAAGGTGAGAATGCAGAGTCAGTGTGAAAGCATAGTCCTGGCAAGCCAACAATTCAAAATCATCCCTGAAATCCCATCACTCAGAAACAAATTCTGCAAACACATCTAAGAGATGTGTGATTTACTTCATCAAAAGATTTGTTTTTCTGAAATCAACTTTACTGAGCTCTAATTTATATACAATGAAATGTAAGCATTTTAAGGTTGATGGATTTTGACAAATTGCACACAGTCATGTTACCACCACCTTAATCAAGATATAAAACCTTTTCCATCTGAGAAGATTTCTTCATACCCCTGTAAAGTCATTCTTTCTTCTCAGGACTCAGCCCCAGGCAAACACTGATATGATTTCTATAACTATAGATAGAATTTCATATATATTAAAGTATACAGTATGTATTCTAGATGAAGTATCTTTCACTTAGAAGAAGGTCTATGAGATTTATCTATGTCATAGCATATAGTATTATATTACAAAATTATACCATAATAGTTTATTCACTAATTTGTTGAGGACATTTAGCTTATTTCTCATTTCAAGATATTATGAATAAAACTGTTATGAATATTTGTATGCATTTTCTTTAGTGGATATATATTTTTATTTCCATTGGATAAATACCAAGGATTAGAATGGTCACATCACATATTACATGTATGCTAAGCTTTACAACATATCGAGAGTTTTCAAAATTTGTTGAGTCACTTTACCTTAAAAAATATATGAACCTTCCATTTCATCCACCTCCTAGCTCCTTGAAAATGTGTCATTTTTTTCAGTGTTACAATTTATTAATTTACCCATTTAAATGTGTACAATTCAATGTTTTTAATATATATTTACAGAGCTTTACAAGTATTTTTTATGCAACAGAATTTCAGTTTTTTTTTTTTATCATTTTATCACCCTTCTAAAGAAACATGTAACCTTTAAAAGTCACTTTTTATCCTACCTTCTCCTCCACCCACCCTCAGCCCTAGGCAAATAATAGTTTACTTTCTGTTTCTATAGAATTGACTATTTGGGATATTTCATATAAGTGACATCAAGTAATATGTGATCATTGTCTTTGCTTATTAACATGATGTTCTCAAAGTTCATCCATGTTGTAGAATTTACTAGTACTTCATTCCTGTTTATGATCAAATAACATTGTATTGTATCACTATACCACATTTTATTCATTCATCAGTATATCGACATTTAGATTCTTTCCATTTTTAGCTTTTTATACTGCTATGATGATCTGTGTGCAAATTTTTTTATGGATATATTCATTCTCTTTGGTATATACCTAGGAGTGGAATTGCTGGGCCATATGGCAGCCCTATGTTTCCTCTTTTTTGACACTACTGGACTATTTTCCAAAGTTGCTAATTTAATCTATTTATTTGTTATAGGTCTGTTTAGCTTTTTAAAAACTTCATGAATCAGCTTTAGTAGTTTGTATCTTCCATGAATTTGCCCATTTCACTTAAGTTATCTAGTTTATTGGCATATACATATTCATAGTAGTCCTTTATAATATTTTTTCTTGAAAGATTGATAAAATTTCTCCTATTTCACTTCTGATTTTACTAATTTGAGTTCTTTCTCTTTATTTTTTTGTTACTCTTTCTAAAGTATTGTCAAGAACAAATTTTGGGGTTTTTTTGCTTTTCTTTATTGCCTTCTATTCTCTGTTTCATTTATGTCTGCTATATTCTCTATTATTTTCTTCCTGCTGTTTGCTTTGGATTCAGTTTACTTTTTCAAGTTTTTTTTAAATCAATTACATTTATTTTTTTTTAAATATATTCTTTTTCATTTTTCAATTATGGCATACAATACTATGTTAGTTTCAGATGTATAACATAGTGATTTATGCACTTATATGATTTACAAAGCGATCGTCCTGATAAATCTATTACCCATCTGACACCATATATAGTTATTACAATATTATTGACTATATTTCTTGTGCTATATTTTATAGTCCCATGACTGTTTTGTAATTGTCAATTTGTACTTATTAATCCCTTTTCCTTTTTCACCCGTTCCACCAAACCCCTCTTCAATCTGGCAACCATCAAATGTTCTCTATATTTATGTGATTATTTCTGTTTTATTTTTTTATTTTGTTCTTTTGATTCCATAAGTAAGTGAAATCATACGAAATTTTCTTTCTCTGACTTACTCCACTCAGCATAGTACTCTCAAGGTCCAACCATGTTGCAGATGGCAAAATTTCATTTTTTTTTTATGGCTGAGTAATAGTCCATTGTATATATGTACCAGTCTGTCTTCATCCATTGATAGATACTCAGGTGGCCTCCATATCTTAGCTATGGGAAATAATGCTGCAATAAACATATGGGTTCATATTTCCCTTCAAAGTTGTGTTTTGGGTTTGTTCAGATAAATACCTCGAAGTTGGATTACTGGGTTTTTCTTTGTCTACTGTTATAACTTTTGTTTTCAAGTCTATTTTATCTGCTGTAAGTATTGCTATCACAGCTTTTTTTTTTCATTAAATATCTTTTTCTATCCCTTTACTTTCAGTCAGTGAGTGTCTTTTGATCTGAAGTAAGTCTCTTAAAGGTAGTATATGTAAGGTCTTGTTTTTTTATTCATTGAGCCACCCTGTCACTTCATTGGAGTGTTTAATCCATTTGTACTCAAAGTAATTATTGAGACATATGTAGTTGTCACCATTTTATTATTCATTTCTTAATTTTTCTTCTTCTTCTTAAAGAAGTCACTCTAACATTTCTTGTAATACTGGTCTGGTGGTGATGAACTCTTTTAGGTGGGGAGGGAGCGGAAAGCTCTTTATCTGTTCTTTGATTCTAATGATTGCTTTGCTTGTTAGAGTAGTCTTGGTTTTAGGTCTTGACTTTTCAGCACTTTGAATATTTTATGCCAATCCTTTCTGGCCTGCACAATTTCTGTTGAGAAATTATCTGACAGTCTTATGGGAGTTTCCTTGTAGGTGATGAATTGCTTTTCTCTTGCTATTTTTAAGATTCTCTCTTTGTCTTAAACATTGACATTTTTATTATGATGTGTCTTAGTGTAGGCCTCTTTGGGTTTATCTTATTTGTGACTCTATGTATCCTGGGCTTATATATCTATTTCCTTTGTCAGGTTAGGAAAGTTTTTTCTGTCATTATTTCTTCAAATAAGTTTTCAATTTCTTACTTTCTCTCTTCTCCTTCAGGTACCCCTATGATGAGAATGTTGTTGCACTTGATATTGTCCTAGAGGCCCCTTAATCTATCCTCATTTAAAAAAAAAATTTGTTGTTGTTGCTATTCAGTTATGTGTTTTTTGCTATCCTTTAAATTGTTGATTCTATCCTGTGTTTCGTGTAATCTACTGTTAGTTTCCTCTAAGTATTCTTCATTTCAGTTATTGCATTCTCTATTTCTGACTGTTTTTGTTTTGTTTTATTTTCTATATCCATTTTTATGTTTTCTAGCTCTTTGCTAAAGTTCTCGGTGAGTTCATCTACTCTTCTCCTGTGTTCATTTATAACCAGTGTTTTGAATGCTGCATTGGTAGATTGCTTGTCTCCATTTTGTTTAGTTCTTTTTTTCTGGAGTTTTGTTCTGTTCTTTTGTGCGGGACATGTTTCTTTGACTCCCTATTTTGGCTATCTCCCTATATTTGTCTCTATGTAGTAGGTAGAGCTGCAATTTCTTCCAGTCACAGGAGAGTAATCTTATGTAGTAGGTGTCCTGTGGATCCTGGTGGCACAATCTTCCATAGTCACCTGGGCCAGGTGCTCCAGGTGTGTCCCTTACACAGATTGTATGTACCCTTCTGTTGTAATTGAGCCTTAGTTGCTATTTGCACATCATTGGGAGGGATTGACCCTGAAGCTGATCAGTTGTGAGGACTGGCCAATAAGGGGCTGACCCTAAGAAACAGGTTTCATTTTAGCAGGGCTCTGCCTGCCCAGTCTGCCCTTTGGGTATGTCGTCCTCGGAGGTGGTCTCAGGTAGTGCTCTAACTTGGTCTGAAGCCAGGCACTGTGTTTGCTGGCCCCAGGGCCTCCTGGAAGGGGCCCCAAGCTCAGCTGCATATTTGACCTGTCTGGGGCTACCTGGCAAGAGTCACCAGCAATCCACAGATGGTTACCACCTGTTTTGGGCTTAGAGGAGACTTAAGAGGCCAAGTTGCAAATTAAGGCTGGCTGCTGCTAGTGTTAGGCTTGAGGCTGCTCATCAAGAGGTATGGGGTATGGTGAGGACAGATGCTGCTTGTTTGGATTTTGTGAACCTTTGAAAGATTTTAGAAAAGTCTGCAGTATGAGTCTAGATAGGCCATTTGTATGAAAGACCCATTGGAAATGGCTTGGATGTGTCTGCATGTTGAATGGGGCAAGTTCTCAGGGAAGCAACAGGGTAAGGCTAACAGTGTTAGGTAGGCTGATGGAGACTCAGATATGTTGGCCACGTACATCTGCAAACTGGGTTGGGGGAGAGCTCAGCGAAAGAATAGCAGCCCCTGCCAGCTCTTCTGTCTAGAGAAAGCCGCCCCTCTAGCCCTAACCCTAGCCCTGAAGTCATACAATTCAGTTTCTCCCCACATGTCCCAGACACCTTTTAAGCTGCTGCCCCTGGCCAGAGTGTGGAGCAGTAAGTCCCTTAGTGAGTAAGTCTGTGTGTGGGCCCCTTAAGAGGAATGTCTACGACTACAGCCACCCTCCATCTCACTCAGCCACAATCTCCACTGATTTTCACAGCCAAAATCCTGGGTACTTATCATCCTGGCACTGGAACCCTGGGCTAGGGAGCCCACTGGGCGGCCAGGACTCCTCACTTTTCATAGGGATCTCCACAGCCAAGATATCCCTCACAATTTTAACCACCACAAGTGGATATAGGACCAACCTGCTCCATGTCTTTGCCCCAGTTGTAGGACTTCTGTTCAGTTGGACTTCACGTGACTTCCAATAATGGTTATTCTGTAGTTTCATTGTACTTTTGATGCAGTTGTGAGAGGAGGCAAGCATAGTGTTTACTTATTCTGCCATCTTGGCCAGAACCTTTCCAGTGTTTTAAGGGGAAATTTAAGCTATAGATTTGAGATCTTTCTTCTTTATTTTAATAGATATTCCCAACTATAAATACTTCTCTAATTACTGTTTTATCTCCACCCCATAAGTTTTTATTTGTTTTACCTTTATTTTAATTCATTTCAAAGTATTTTCTAATTTTCCTTTGAACTACTGGTTATTTAAGAGCAAGTTGTTTAATATTTTCATGTTTGCAAATTCCCAAAATGTATTTCTGCTATTGATTTCTGATTTCAATCTATTTTGGTCAGAGAATATATTTTGAATGATTTCAATTCCTTTAAATTCACTAGGGTTTTCTTTATAGACTAGCATATGGTCTGTTTTGGAAATAATTCTATGCACCAATAATGTTTATTGGGTGAAGTATTTATTGGGTAAGTTTGCCATTTTTCTTTTGTAAATGACCTGTGTTTTGTAATTGAAATTTGTTTTGAAAGAGTTAACATAGCAGACTTAAGATAGCTTTGTTTAAAAAAAAAAAAAAAAAAAAAAAAAGAATTGCTTGCAAGGTTGGCCCTTAGGTGGTGGTATCTTGGAACTTTTTTGGTAAACAGTTCCCTACATTAATATAAAACTTTCCCTAATTGATAAGGGAGGTTCACTCTGCCTAGACTATTTTTACCATATGGTTTATGTTGTAAACCTGCTTTTCTTCTGGGAGTCTTGGATTTTAGTACACACGAGGCAGAGGGTGCCTACATGACCAGCCCCCAATTAACACCTTGGGCAGAGTCTCTAATAGGCTTCCTTAGTCAGAAACATCACACATATAGTGCTGCATTTTCATTACTTGGAAAATGTGGTGCTCTGTGTTACCCTTCATGGAACGGAAAGAACATACAGAAGCCACATGTGTATTCCTCTGGACTATACCTGTGTCTTTGTTCCTTATGATTTAGCGGTATGCCCTTACTATGTTTCTGTATTAAATCTTAACCCTGAGCACAGCTACATGCTGAGTTCCATTACTTCTAGCAAATATCTGCGTGTGAGAGTGGTCTTAGATACCTCTGACACACTATTCTATTCCACTATGTTGTTGCTAGTATATAGAAATACAATTGATTTTTATATGTTTACCTTTTATTATGTGGCCTTGATAAATTCTGAATTCTAACAGACTTTTGTAAATTCTCCATGTTGCTACACAGACAATTATGTCATCTGTGAGTAAAGATAGTTTTGTTTCTTCTTTTCTAATCTGAAATTCCTTCTATTTTTTTGTCTCCTATCATATTGCCCTGGTTAGGACTCCCTTTGAATGGAAGTGATGAATATGTATTCTTGCCTTATTTTCTATCAATAGTGGAAGACATTCTCTCATCCTTTATTTCTTACTTTCTCAACTGACTTATGACTTAATGACTTTACCATTGTTTATTATTTTTCTAAGAGCTATTTTCCCCCATGTAGGAGCTAAAATCATAGTTTATACTATGTAGGTAGCAGGGGACTAATGATTGAAGGAGAATATCTTTATTGATGACAATGAAAAGAATCAAAAGGTGATATTGTGGTATCTAAAGTACTACTTAACTTGCTTTTCCTCTAACTTGCTTTATTTATGTCTCTTAGTCCAGGGCCTAACATAGTAGGTTCTCAAAAAAAAAAAAAAGAAAAAAGAAAAAAAAAAAAGAAAAAGAAAAAGAAAGAAAGAAAAGAAAAAAAAAGAAATAAAATAAGGCTTTTAGAATAGTTGAATCAAAAGTCAAGCACTTTAATAGATTATTATTAATTTTGTCAGACACCTTAATTGTTTTTGTTAAGGTAGTATCAAATGTATTGTTTTTTAGGGATATATTCTGAAGTAGTTACAGGGAGAATTATGTAATGTCTGAAATTTACTTTAAAATACCAGCAAACAACACTAGTAACAAAAATAAGATTGTCAGAATACTGATAATTGTAGAAGCTGGGGGCTATGTATATTATACTAAAAATCTTTTAAAAAACATAAATTCTCTTTGCTAGAGTTATGGAACAAATAGGTAAATTCAGATTTGGGGACTTTTATTTTCTGAGTTCTAAGAAATGAAAAGCATATTTGCCAGTTAATTTTTTATAATAGATTATTGGATACTATAAAAGATATTAGTACTGACAAATCATGTAACAGTCACTGAAGATAGGAAAAATGCTTGTAGATATTCTTCTTTCATTGTCTCATCCTCCTTAGGCTGCATACACTGCTTAACTCACTACGGTTTGACTTCTAAACTCACTGCTGCATTGAGATACTCAGATCATATAGGCCTTCTAGTTACTAAATCTAATAGGCACTTCCTCCTCTTACTGCCTCTTTTGTATTGTTTATAGACTACCCACTATTCCTTTTAGAGTCCTGTTCCTTTGCCTGGCCTCTATTCTACTTATCTGATACAGTGTAAGAACCCCTCCCGAAGTTTTGTGGAGTAAACTAATCATTAGATTGTGCTCACAGATGCCTTGGGTCAGATGTTTGGACAGAGCACAAGGACAGCTTTTCTCTGCTCCATGATGCATGGGACCTCACCAAAAAGACCTGAAAGCTGGATGACGAGACAGCTTGGGAGTGGAATCATCTTGAGTCATTCTTACTGTCCTAGCTAATTGCTGATATTGACTGTTAGCTAAAACTTCTGCGAGGCTGTCAGCCAGACCCCTACACATAGTCTCTCTGAGTCATCTCTTTTAATGGCCTTGCTTGGGCTTTCTCAAAGCATAGTGTCTGAGTTATTAGAGAACAGTTAAAGCTGTGATACAATTCCACTCACATTTAAGAAGACGGGAGTATAGACACCACCTCTCAATGAAAGGTTTGTCAGAATCACTGTGGCATGGGAGATGCTGTCCAGAGGTCTTTGGAAAACAGTCTGCCTTAGCCTCATAACACTCATGGTTCTCCTTCCTCTTTGAAATTCCCTTCTTAACCTGAGTTTGTATGCTTGCTCTATTTACTGGGTGAATGACAATAATCCAGAGTAGGTGTGACATGAATCCTTTTTTTGCTCTATGCTTTCTTCTTTATCTCACTCAAACCCTCAGATGTAACTACCACCAACATATAGTGCAGTAAACAATGTAGCAAGCAGATCTATATAGTTCACACTTCACTTCTGAGCTCTAAATACACACATCTAACCATCTATGACTCCCCATTTTAATGCCTCACATCCAGATAAGGAATTCAAACTTATATTACCCAAATGGAATTAATCATTTTTTCCTGTATTCATTATTACAAGGAACATAACTACTATCCTGTTGCCTCAGGCAGAAAATTAAAAGCTATTTTAGATCCCTTTTATTGACTCCACATATCTTTTCAAGCATTTTGAAGTCTACTCCCTTTAGAACGATTGGAAATCCTTTCAGTATATTAATTTTTCTCCATCCCCACTGTCCTTGCCTAGTTCAGACATATAACAACTCTTACTAGGATCGTTGCAGTTTCTCTTGCTCATCTCGTCTTTTAGACTTGTACTGTACTTTATTCTGCCTTCTGCTGCTAGAGGGCACTGTTGATCAGATATATATCTGATTATTTCCTTGCTCAACTTTGTAAAGGGTTTTCCATGCTTCTCAGGAATTTTCTAAAACCTTTTCCTTGTCATATTTCGATACCTGACCAAATATCCACACTTAAAGCTCACCATTCTTTACACTATGGAACTTTAAATTGTAAGATTCACGAATTACTTATAAACATTTCTTAAAACACTATTATTTTATGCCTCTGAGCTTTTGCATGCTTTTCCACTTGCCTGAAATCCTTTTGCTCCATATCTTCCAAGAGTTTTGTTTATATTTTGCCTTTTAAAACCTCAATTTGTGTTGCCTCTTCCATGAATATCTCCCTGAGAGGCAAACCCCCCTTCATACATATATACACACATCCACCAAAATTAACAACTGCAAGAATTCAGTAGATGTAATACTTGATTTTATGGTTTTCTCTGCATACCTTCAATATAAATAAAACAGCGTGTTGAATGGTTGTACTACATAACTCTGTAGACTGAAAGCCTCTTAATGTAAGAACTCTTCTTCCTCAGTAATTCTTTATGTATTAATTCTATCAACAAATGATGACTAGTATCACCTACTACATGCCAGTCATTTTGTAGGAACAAGTGCCATTGTAAACAGAACTTTATTTATAGTCCACCTCAGGTTCATGGCAGGAATTCAGAACATCCATTTTGAATTTTTAAATAAATAAGTTATAGCTGTTTTAGGTGCTAAGTGCTATTAAATGGTTGATGAGAAGGAAGTTACCTCCATGTATCTCAATAGAAAAGTTGTTCTTTGCACATAAGGCAGGAATTGTGATTAGCAGTTTATATACTGCAAATAAATAAATTTGAAATTTGCTACCAAAGCTCCCTTGATTTTTCTTAAAGGCTATGAATATCTGTATTCCAAAAGAAAAATAGTAATTTGCCATCATGAAAGTCCAGGCCTCTCCATCAGATATATACTGTCTGCATTACCTCAGTTCAACCCAGTTCTTGTGTTTTTCTAGCGCCTGCACTCCCCTAGAGCAGATGTGGAGAGTCTCCCAGGCCTTGTGCTTTTCTAACAGTCTATCTTTGGTGGATTCCTGTGGGATTTGCCTCCATTGGCTGCTGGTTCTATAAGCCCCACCCAGATTTTAAAGCAACAAATATGAATTCTTCACCATTCTACAGAATTCACTATCATTGCCCACAGGGCTATGAGGACTCGGAGGAAAATCATGCCTTAAACCTATAACATGATTTTACTTTTAGCAGCTTTTATCTCCACCCCTCCTTGAGTTGTAGACATTTTTATAATGGGTATACTTCTTCATTTAATTTTCTTTGACATGCATTACATTAAAAGTGCCACGTCAACATTGAGTATCACTCATTTTGTAACTGAATTTTGCTCACAGCTATGATAAAGTGACCCTGGGTGTGGCTAGTGGTAATAAAGAGCATGGCCACATGTTGATTTGTTAGATTTTCTGTTATTCCACTTAGTCTACACACCAGTTACTGAAGCATAATCACAAATCTGAAGGGAACAGGGACTTTTCTTACAGGGAAGTAATATTGCCAGAGTGTATTATGTTTAAGTAATATCTGGTAGTGTCTAGTTAAATAAATTTCATGAATACTAAAGCACTGTGTACCCTCCATAAATTAAACATAATTGAAAAATTTGTACTCTGTATTCTTTTTTATGATTCTACTTATGCAAGGAACACAGAAACATTGGTTCATTTTTAATTGGGGCAGTTTATTATGTCCTAATAGATAATTGGGGTCCTTACCCATCCAGCGGACACAGATTATGGAAGGATCATTTTTTATTAACATGACACCAGTCTATTCTTATTGGAGATATAGAAACTTGATGCCCAGAAATAATATGTGAAGCCTGATTGCAAAATGTGAAGCATGAAACTCAAAGCACAACTAGACAGTAGGTATTCGTTCACATGTTGGTTGAACACAGGTATATTTTCTTTTAGGTTTGACATAAGGGTTAATTACACAATCTAGAAAGAGTTCAGAAACATAGCCTTGTGAGTTTCCACAGTTACAGGTAATATCAAAAATTAATTTCACACATGATATAAAGAATAAGAAAGCTGAGAATTATTTCAATTCTTAAAAACAGTACTGTGATATTAATAACATCAGTGAAATATAATTTTATTAACTCTTAATTCTAAAATTTCAGCCAGCATACTTTAAGACCACATCTTATAATACTGTTACGTTTTATTTCCAAAAGTAACTACATATTGATATTTCAGAGATACTGCAGGACCTTTATGTAACTATTTGCTATTTTACCTAAAAAAATAATGAATGCTTTCTGTTTTTACTTTTACTTATCTGGAATAAGTAGCTATTGACATCTGCTGAAGTCAGTATAAAGATTTATTTACCTGAGTGCAAATATTGACCAATAGGGATCTTGGCTCAGTGTTTATATTGAAGGACAATAAATTGTGATATTGACTGGGCTGGGACATCAATATTTGCATTGTTGTAAACATTTTAAAAATCTCCATGAAATATTCTTCAGAAATTCTCTTATCATCAGTTAGCTGAGCTGGAGCTGTTTGGGGAATAGCTTATGTCTAGAAGCTAGTGGTTAACGTGAAATAGCTATAAATTATTCTGGTTTACAAGTTTACACAAAGACACATTTTTTATGGTGATGGATAATGGTGATTATTAGGAGCTTTCAGATTACAATCCAAAACCCCACCCCCAAAATGAGGATTTTTGTCTAAAACAGCTCCCTGAGTAGAAATATTCTTCATGGTCAGCTTATGTCTTGAAAACTTCATGTTATTGAAAGATTATCTGATCCTCAAACCATGAAACTTTATTAATTCTAACTAGACTAAGTCATAAGTTGGAGTATTTAGACTCAGCTAAGATGAATTTTTCTTTTGTGTTTACAGTAGAAAGATAGTTTAAAACAAATTAAGGCAGGTAAAATAATAAATTGTATACTTATTCAATTTAAGAGAAAAATCTATACAAAATCATGTAACTATCTCTAAATACCTGTGTTCACCTGCAACTTCTTAAGTATAAGTGGTATGTGTGTTTATTTATATAGTATATGTAATTTTTAATGAATTGTTTGTATTAGTCAA
Source organism: Cynopterus sphinx (assembly GCA_030015415.1). NCBI lineage: Eukaryota > Metazoa > Chordata > Mammalia > Chiroptera > Pteropodidae > Cynopterus > Cynopterus sphinx. The sequence goes on along the minus strand of CM057390.1, from coordinate 31,495,847 downwards.
CAGATGTTCATATGCACTTGGAAGAAAAGTGATTCATATTATACAGTGTATAAATTTTTGGCTAGCTTTTAATTCCTAATTATTTCAAAGTTGGCGAAGACATAACCTCTGTGGCCAGCCTAGTAATACTAGGTATGCAATTCAAAGTAATGAGCCCCTCCTCTTGTAGAAGCACGGACTGAGTGGCCTACTGCAGGGTTTGATGTCCAGCATCTCTGTAAAGAAAGGCAACTCTGAGAGCATCCTGATTAGAGATCAAAATTGAGAAGGTGAGGAAAATATGCCTATTAATGTTCGAACATGAATTTGGGTGAAAAAGTTGGCATTTATAAAGTATATTTGCATCATGGGTATATTCATAGAGGATTAAAATAAGAATAATTAAGAGAAATCGATATGCCCTGCAGTTGCTTAAATATTTTATCTAGGCTGTTCTTCATAGTTCCCTGCTCTAAGTCAATCTTGGAAACTGAGAGTGCCTTTAGTTAAGAGGGCTAGAAGAAGAGGCCAAGAAGGGCAAGACAAAAATGGACCTATCCTGTGAGAAAGTGGAAATTTTCTTGCCAATAATGGTGGCTGCAAATAAAAGACTTCAGCTCTTGACCAGTTCCCATGACAAGTTCCTGTTCTGCCATCACTCTAGAAGCTCTTGTTCTATCCCCTCAGCCCATCCTTTTTTTGTCTCTTTCTCCCTCTGGTCTCTTCACTCTCCCCTCCTTCCCTGTGAGGAAGCTTTTCAGTGCAAATAGAAGTGCTGACTTCTCAGCCGGGTTGATCTGTCCCATGACTTCCAAAAGACTGATCTAACCTCCTGGGGCTTTTGTCACCCTGGCTCTGTAAAGGAATATTGTAGTAAGGAGTAAATAAAATAAGATGCAAAATATTTGGCAAGTAGAAGGTCCTCAACAGATGAAAATCTCCCTCCCTTCTCTAGGCTATTTCTTTACCCAGGAGAAGAGTGGACAGCTACCCAGTGTACTAGTTTGCTAGGTTTGACATAACAAAGTACCATGGACTGGTGACTTAAACAACAGAAAATAATTTTCTCTGAGTTATGGAAGGGAGAAAGCCAAGATTAAGGTGTTGGCATGGTTGGTTTCTTCCTAGACCTCTCTTGTGCACTTGGAGATAGCTTTTTCCTACCTGTGTTCCCCCATGGTCCTCCATCTGTATGTATCTTTGTCCCAATTTCCTCATCTTACAAGGGCACCTGTCATTATTAGGGCCCATCTTAATGGCCTCGTTTTACCTTAATTACCTCTTTAAAGCCCTGTTTGCAAATACAGTCACAATTTGTGGTACTGGAAGTTATAGCTTTAACACATTACTTTGAATTGGGGAAAGACACAGTTTAACTGATAACACTCAGTCACTCTCTGCCCTCTGTCTGCCCCAGCACATGGATTGCAAATCCGACCTGATTTTTGCCCCTGTGACCATGAGAGGAAAGGGCAGGGCATGTAGGAGTTGGTGTTTCCTGGAGGTGCCTGGGAACCTACCTTGAAAACCTAGCAGCACAAATGCCAGAGTTGTCAGCCTCAAAAATAGTGGTGCATGAGTATAAACAAGGAACTTGAACTCATGGTTTTGCCATAGCAACACAATGTCAAAAGCTCTGCAGGAAAGGAGGAACATTTTATTCTGGGTCTACTATCACAGAACAGTAAGAAGGAACAGGAAAAGAACAGATGTACCAGGGTCACGAGCAAAGGGAAAGCTGCTCTTGCTGATGCTTCTGTCCCCAGACCAGCCCAACCTCTCTGCTCCACAGATCCTCACTCCTCTCCCACCTGGACCCCACATTTCTCAAAAGTCACCCTCGGTAATGTCCTATTGGCCCACATCCACATATCGACATCACTCTTCACCCTGTGATCACAGGAACATTGGAAGTCAGTGCTCTGAAGTGTCTTTATACCACTCTTCTCACATTTTGAACCTTTTTTAAAAAAATCTAATTGCCATGTACATCTTGAATAAAATGGAACAAAATGTTTGCAGTCTGGATGGCTCTGTTTTCCTGACCATCCTTCTCCATCGCAGCCCTGGCCCAGCTGACACTTTTCCTCTCACTATCTCTCTCTCCTTCCCACTCAAGACCTGTAATACTGCTATTCAGGAGCACCCATATGTGGCCATGGTGTGCAACTGGGTTTGCTATGTTACTACCCACCTCACTTATCCCTGCTTTTCCTTGAGTTATATCTCCAGTCATTCCTATGAGGTCTACTTTGCAAAACAAGTTTAGCTCTTGGATCCAAAGGCCACACAGAAGATAATTTATTCTTTCCAGCACACACCCTTTCTCAAGGAATAAATGAATCTTTCCTGTTTCCCCTCCCGGCCCTGTTTGCCATCAGTCTGCTCTGTCTTGACCTTGACAGATGAGTCTCTCTCCACCAGGATCTTTACAATTCAAGGCACAGTCTACCCTCTTATAGATTGTAATCTTGTTAATGTAACCACTCCAGCTTATCCTGCTGGATCATGAAACCAGTGGAGCTAAGCTCAGGACTGGCTTCCCAGGTAGGCAGAGTTGGTGGACACCTGCAAACTAGGAGTTGTAGGCTGTGAAGAAGACCAATTACCTCAAGTTCTGCCCCCAGAGGCTTGGTTGCTAGCTGATAATCAAGTATTTGTGTTTTTAGTGTATCTGGTTTCTGTAAAATAATAGCCTCTAATATCTATGCACTCTTTTATAATATACAGAATACTTCCATATATTTAAAATATTTAAGCTGATCTATAAACTGTAGAATAGATATTAATTCTCTTTAATTTTAAAGGGAATATGAGAAGCTAAAACTTAAACTAGCCAGGTCTATAATCCTGTAAGATATCTCTGTTACAGCAGGCTGGCGCTCTGTAATTAATTGGAAGAGAAGTGTTACAAACTATTAGTAGTTCTTTTCAAATGGAGTTCTGTTTCTGGTTCTTTCCTGGAAGATAGTCTGGAAGACAATAAGAAGGAAGGAAAAAGCTAAAGAGAGAGAACACAAAATTACATATCGCAGTCCTTACCACTACTACCACCACCAGGGCAACTTTGCCCCCTTTATTCTTGCCTCTCTACCAAGTCGCTGCTGCTAGAACATTTCAAACTCCATCACTATGTCTGAAGAATCTTGCTATTCAGTGGCTCTCCACTGGGCATTATTGCTCAGGTATGACAGGTTGTCACTATCACTGGAGGGCTCTTATGGCATCCAGTGGAAGTGCAACCAGGAATACTAAACATCAGCACTGTGTAGAGCAGTCTCACATAGTGTTGAATGACGGCCCCACCTACAGTGTCACTATTAAGAAACTATGCGAGAGGGACACATCAATTTCAGGAAGCTCTAACATTTTTTCATGGACTCCCTAAGAACTCAAACATATCACCCTGCTTTGTATTCCCCTGTGCCTCGACCTATTGGTCCTTTCTTTGAGATACTCACCCCCCCACCTTTGGTGATGTGTCCTTTTTACTCTTGAAATGACTGAACCATAGAAATTTCTTTCTCTGATACATGAAGAAGGGCTTCTGCCTTTAAATTCTTCTTTAGTGACAAAATATTATCTAGACCAGTTGAGATGCTTCAGGATGCTGAAAATATGCTGTTAGAAGCTCATCAGTCCTTCCTCCTATCAGATCTATCTATATAACTGGTTTTTAAGCCCTGTAGGAAAGGCCAGTTTCAGTACTGTTTGGCACAGAGTTTAATGCTTTTCTCATACACAAATAATGGTGAAATCATGATGATCATAATCAGTATCATGATTTTGGTAAGTGGAATATGCTAAGCTTTCCAAATGCTTATTTTATATAATGTATAGAATGAATCACAGAAAGAACATGGGGGCGGTCATGATTCAGATATTCTGTTTCCCCTTAATAATTTGAGAAGAGTCTTTTTTATCCATAATTGGGCCTATGTGCCAAACTGATTATGAATGTGCTAAGCAGTGTCAAGGCATGAGTGAGTATGAGTTTAAAGTTCTGTGCATTCCTGGGGGGCGGGAAACATCTGGTTTATAAAAAATAATAATAATAATAATAAACATTTAAAACACTTAAGAAAGGAATCTAGGAGACTGAACAACCCCTAGAGAATATGATTATAGAAAGTCAAGTGCAAATAAATCAGGGATGTGTGATTCCATGAATGTTTCCCAGTATAGAACATTTGAAAAATAGATTTACAGGGAACTAAATGGCAAACTAAGTATAATGCTAAATAGTGAAAGAAAAAAAAACTGTGGTAACATGTACATGAGTGAACATCAGTGTGAGTGTATTTCAAGTTAGCTTACAACTTTAGAAGCATTAAATTTTGGATTTGTGTATATGGCCTAAGAGACTATATGGGTTTATGTGAATAAAAAGAAAAAATAGTATTCTGGTATGTATTTATTGTGTATGTGGCTACTTTGAAGAATACTGAGTAATAATAAGGTTTTTCTTTTAATAACATTTATGGAGTTGACAGAGATAATGTATATTATCCCTAGATACAAGACAAGTAAAATTTTAGTTACTTTATGTGCTTTGTGAAATATTATTATCTTTCTTGTCAAAAACTATTAGCATTGTGTGCTATACACAAACTTAAAGTCAGTGTATCTCTGAGAATTGAAATAGGCAGTTCTACACACAAGTATGGAGGGGAGACAGCCTGGACAGGACACAAAACAGGTAGTGAAGAATGTGATTATCAGTAGAATCCAGAAACAAGAGCCATGGAGGCCAAAAGGGTTAGGAGCTTCCCAAGCGTCCACAAGCTATTTAAAAGAACATTGAATTTCTAAGTGCACAGAAGATCCAGATATGATTAAACTGAAAGAACAAGTAGATTACAAGAAGCTGTAAAACTTGGGGACAGCCAAGATCTGACACATGAAATACAATTTGTCACTTTTGTTGTTAGCTAGTAAAGTAAGCTGGTTTTTTTTCTGTACATTTTTATGAATTTTAACACATGCATGGATCTGTATACCTACTACCACTGGAACTGAACAGACAACAGTCCCATCACCCCAATATATTTATTGTGCTGCTTTCTCTTTTGTAATCAAACTCTTACTGCTGTCTTAATCTCTGTTGTTCACATTGGAAGATTTCTCTTCATCTCTGTTCAAGTTTACTGACTGAACACTATGTTCATTCTGCTATTGAGCCCAACCAGTGCATATCTCAAATTTACTTCTACTTTTAATCCTTATTATGGCTTTTAGCTCTCTGTTGAAATTTCTATCTTCATGTTAATTTCAAGAGTTTTCACTTTTACTTCACAGGTGTAGTTATACTAGCCGCTTTGATAATTGCAACAAACAGGTTTCCTTAAGGTTGGTTTCTGTTACTTCCTACATGTGTTGTCTAGATTTCTCATTTCTTCTTTTTTTTTTTTTTTGTATGCTTAATAATTTTCTATTATATTCTGTATATTTTGAATATTATGGTAGATGGCTCTAGATCCTATTAAAAAGCCTTTGAGAATATATTCAGAGGCAGAATTGGCTGTTTTAGCAACCATTTTGTCCAATTATGTTCATGCCACAAGTTCTAACCCTCCTTCTGTAGGCTGTGGTTCCAAAGCCAGAACCACTTTCATAGTCTTTTCACTGTTGTTAAGATGTATCCTCCATTGGCCAACTAGGACTCTGTGTGGTAGTATACACAGTAGTTTAATTCTCAAAGCCTGTGGTGTACTGTTTTGGGTGAAATTCACACATGTTTATCAGTGAAGCTAAGGACTTTTTATGCTGCTTTCTATGATCCTTTTCTTGAGCTTTCTGCTCTCTGTGATTTATTCCCACTCTAGCTACCATGGGCCCCCTTTCTGTGCTCTCTGCCTAGAAAGCAAAAGTATTAGTCTCTCCTTAATGTTTTTCATTTCCTGTGACATAGTCAACCTCCAGGCAAAGCAAGAAACTTAAAATAGGAAACTTACTACTGTATTATTTTTTTCTTCAACTTTTGATTTTCCTTCCTAATCTACTTGCTATTGTTTACTTTTTAGAATCCTCATATGAATTATTTTTATGTATTCTGTCTAGTCTTAGTGAGTGAAAAAGATTAAGATATACTTACTCATTTAAACTAAAACTGCATGTTCTAATAAGAATTAATAATAACCAAGTCCAAATTTTAAATTATCACTGTGCACATATAATTTTAAACAATGTCAGTAGACAGGCATTCCCCACTGCACTGCCCATGTTAAACTACTGATGTGGAAAAGTAGCAGCTAGGAGTAACAGGAAATGGGAAGACAGAGTCAAGTATGTATGTCATGGGTTATCAAATAATTTAATACAATAATAAAATAAAATTTTAGGTTTCTGAATATGCATTTGGATCTGGAGTGGATTAATTTAGTAGATCCTGTCCATATAAATATAGACAGAGAATTAATGTTGACTTAGTCAACTATAAATTCTTTGAGAGCAGGGAACATGTAAGTTCATTCATTCCTTCATTCATTCAATAAGTCATTCATCCAATAATTATATATTGTGAATAGTAACTACTACAGATGCAGAAATATTATTTGCCCTTAATAGACTTTCATTCTGAAGGGATAAACAGATAAATAACCATTTCAATATAGTGTAACAAATGTTATCATAGGAAAAAGAACTAGCTAATTAGAATGTATAGTAAAGAGAGGGGCAAGGAGGAATTATCCCAGAGGCACCAGAAAGGTTAAGGAAGAAGTCTCATGAGATGAAATCTAATCTGTGACATGAAAGAAAAGGAAGAAATAGCTTGAGAGAGAAGGTACTTCTAGGTGATAACACGAATTAAAACAGGGGTAAAACATAAGACAACACTATTCTGGAATTATAAGTTTTTTTTTTCTTTTTCAGTGAAACTGTGCCAAATATGGAAATATATTAAGGGAAAAATGGTAATGACATAAAGACTGTTTAGGTCATGATGAGCCATATAGTAATTTATGCTGACTTTGGGTTGACAGGATCAAATGTCCATACCTACCTAATAGTATTTTTGAAAAAAAATGGGGATTGCATCTGTAAACAGTTTTATAAATTAGAAAGTCCAGAGGCTATTTCAGTAGTTCACAAAGTATAGGATGATAGAGGATTAAAAAAAAAGTGGAGAAGAGGATAAATTCAAGACATATTTCAAGGGAACAATTAATAACTCATAGTGATGGATTTCAGTATTATGGTCAAGGAGAGTAAGTGTTGAGAATGATTTCCAGAATTTTTATTTGAGCAGCTTGGTCAATAAAGGTATCATTTGTTAACAAAAAAAAAAAAAAACTGAAGAAAAATAAAGTTGGAAGGAGAAAATCAAGAATTCTATATTGGTCATAGCAAATATGAGATGCTTGTGAGACTTCCAAGTGATTGTTTTAGCTAGGCCATTGCATGTACATGTCTGGGGCCCAGGAAAGAGAAATAGAGTAGAGATATAAATTTCAGAGTTTTGTCATATAACTGGATATTCAAAACCACTGGATAAAAGACTTTACATAGAAAATGATAGCACAGTAAGATTTCTGGGTCTGAAGAATCCTAACACATAGAGGTTGGATAACATAGGAGGAGTTAGTGATAGAGACTCTGAAATAGTGTCCAGAGAGGTAGATGGGCAGGTAGGAGGATATGACCTCACAGAACCACAGAGAACTCATGCAAGAGAACTAGTTGTCAACCATGTAGATTGCTTTCAAGAAGTCTCTTAAGAAAGCACTAAAATGGGTACAAGGAATTTGGCAACTTGGCAATCACTCAGTGACCATCCTATGAGTAGGTTCAGTAAAGAGATGTGGGCAGGAGCCAGACTGGACCAATGGGAGTATAAATTGTGAGGTGAAGCATTCTAGATAGTACATCAGGATGATAGTTTCAAGAAGCTTGGCTGCAAAAAGGGGCTGTGGAATTTGGGGTCAGTGGAGAGGACTGGTGTTAAAGCAGACATTTAAAAGATGAAAAGAATCCAGGTAAATTACAGCTATGAACTAAGACTGGTATATCAAACTGGTATATCTCTTGAGCAATGTCAATTGGTGTGACCACTAGAATTTATTTATTTTTTTATGTGTGCATGTATGGCTAAATAAATAAAGCTGAGAGAACATCCATGAAAATAACCCAACAAAGCAAAATCAGTTAGAGAAGATGAGAAGGGAAGAAATTCATAGATCAAAAGGAAAAATTGTTTTTTTGATATAAGGAGAGAAAGAAAGTTGTTCTGTTAGACAGTACTATAACACAAGAATAGAGATAAAGGAATTGAGGATATTTTTCAATAAGAGAATAGAATAATGGGTCACAATATCTAAGTTTTCTCAAACTTAGTAGACAATGAGATGACAAGCACAGATATAGAATGTTTATAGATTTCATTAGGAGATAATGAGTGATGCCTGTCTAAGGGTTTCTGTTTTATTTTTTCATCTTCTCAGTAAAGCACTTGACAGGAATATTAGCAGAAAATAGCATAGATGGAGAGGATGATGAGGCCATGAGATATTTAAAGAGAATTAAGGAGGAAAAATAAAACTTTGATAGTATAAGAGTGTGGTTATTAGGGAAACATTGTAAAATTCCAGGGCAGTGATGAGTGCTTATTTGAGGTAGGTGATCATGAATGTATGGTGAAACCAAACTACTTGTTTGTGTGACATTCCCAGAGTAGACATAGAGAAAGAGAACACAAATATTTAGATCTCTCTAGAGAAGGGTTTTCTCAGGTTGGTGGATCATACAAATAGAGGTAATGTAATTTGGGGTATTTTACAGTGAGAGATTATAATGACAGGTCATAAAAATCTAAGTTTTATCAAAGGAGATATAAAAGTAAAAAAAGACTTAAAAGCATTGATTCAATGGATTTGAGGCCTTAGTGAAGTAATCATTTTCTTAAAGTCACTGAGCAAATGTTTTGCAAAGATAGGAAGTCATGGATAGTGAAATGCTAAAATTCATGACTTCAGAGGTGGTACAGTATCTGACAAGTTCCAGATATGACTAGAGTAGGTCACTGAAGTGAGCAGAAGAAAAACTCATTGGAGATAATGAGATAAAGAATATGAGAATCAGGATTTTGATAGATTATATTTCTGGACATCAAAGTCACTGAACATCATGGTAAGAGAGGTGATGGAGATGAAGACTCTAAGTTAGGGCAATGATATTCAGTTAAATGGAAAGGAGTGGCCAGGAGGTCAGTGGAAAGCAAAATGTGGTAAAGAAGAAAAATGTAATTATTTGGATGATATAATTCTTAAAGGTGCAGGGTTTTAAAAAGATGAAGTCTAGAGGTTTCATTGGAGAACAGTGGTACCAACCAACAATAAAATAAGTCACTAGCTTCCACTTGACAGACATGGGAAGTCTACATGGAATTCTTTAACCCAAACTCAGTATGACAGTGAGGTGGAGGCAACTCTCCAAGAAGAGTGGGAGGATATAAAGGAACAACTGATCATGTAGTTGTGAAAAATGGAGTGAAGAATGGAGGGTTTTGAAAGGAGAGATTTTGAGTCTGATGGAAGGTTATATGAAGCAGTGTGATAAGAGACAATGGGAAATAGGAGAGACTTAGACCTGTATATGAGGGGTCAGCAGGCCTCAGGCCAAATCCAGCTTGCTGCCTGTTTTTGCTTGTTTGTTTGTTTGTTTGTTTGATATGACCTGCAAGATAAGAATGATTTTTAGATTTTTAAAAAGCTGTCAATAAAAAGAAAAAGAATATTTTTGTAACACATAAATATTATATGAAATTAAAATTTCATTGTCCATAAATAAAGCTTTATTGGAATGCAGCTGTACTCACTCATTTATGTGTTCTCCGTGGCTGCTTTTGTATGACAAAAAATAGGCTACAGAGCCTATTTGGCTTGCAAGGTCTAAAATACTTGCTTTTGTTCTTTTACAGAAAAAGTTTACTGACTCTGTTCTAGAGGACTAATAATGATGGTCTCTGGGAGAAGAGTGGGTATTCAAGCTGGGGTCTTCAAAGCATCATAGGATGCTCCAGTGGTGTTCAGGCCATGTGTTTCCATAGGCTTCATACAAAAGAATGGTTAAGGCTAACTACCACCAGTGGGATGACAATGGCCTTGAGCTTTGATGAAAACACAGTAGTTATGGGAGTGAGTTTCTGGGTAATTGCCTTTAAAAAACATTTGCATTCTACTTGCTTTGTTTGGTGTGTAATTTTATCATATGCTTATACTCTGGCTCTCTCATACTCTCCTACTTTATCTATCATCATCACCATCATCATCACCGTCACCACCATCATCATCATCGTCATCATCATCATCATCTATCATCTATCACTTTATCTATCTCTCCTGCCTTTACCAGCTATTGACTTCATTGGTTCATTTACAAGTTTTTGCTCACTTCTCCACTGCACAATGAAAAATGCTGGTCAAGCCTCACATGTGGCAATTAGTCTCCTGAAGTTGAAAATTCAAACAGAAATAAAAAATTATTTGTGGGCCATCAGTCAAGGTTGTTAGTTTTTCCATTCAAGGACCAACGACATTTTAGGTGGTGATCAAGTAAAATGTTTTTTTACCTCCTTTCTTGGGACAGTGGAAAAGATAGTAGGCTTGAAGAAGATTAGAGAACTGGAAACTAATGTAATTTAAGTAGAGCACTTTAGGACAGGTGGAGGTAGATGAAACATAAAATTGTCAGTGGCTGGCAAAGCCCGTAGATCCTGAGAAAGAAGGAGGGCAGGGACATCAGGAGCATAAGTGTGAGAATGGGTAGATTTGTTCTGTCTGTTTATGAATTTTAGTTTTAAATATTTGAGGCATGTGATGGAGATTTCTCTAGTATAATACTGCCCTATTAGGCTGAGTTCAATATTTTCTTAGCAGAAGCAGCCGTTGTTTGAAACCACTTCCCCGCTTGCCAACTTCCATTCCTGGCATAGCGTTGCTCATTATGGTGCTTGTTGTTGTTAGTGTTTCTACTGCAGAGGCTACTCCTTCTGAGGAGCTCTGTTTTGTGTGGATGGCAGCACTTTTCCCTCTGCTTATCCCAGGAAGGTAAAGAGCCTAATCACATGCCCTGCAATCATTCTACAACTAATTACATAGAGACAGAGCTGAATCACTTGGAAAGCTGATTCCACTTGGAAAGAATTCAGCTGAATTGGTGATGACATAAGAAAGCTTTCTGAGACACTTCTGATTAGGGCACACTGTATCCTAACTTGTTTGAAGGAAGCAGGGATATTAGCTGCAAAAGATGTTAACCTTGGATATTTGTGGAGATAGCTAAACATGACTCCTTTCTTATTCACTCCAGGCCTAGCTTGATGAAGGCTTTTTAGTCTCCCCTAGGAAATGTGGAATAAAACTCTTGAACCTTAGGTCTCTTTATGTGTCCAGCCCTTTATTAGGGAAAAAAAATAATAAATACCCTAAAAGATAGATATCTATTTTCTTTAAAATCACCAAAGAAGGCTTTAAATAGTTCATTTTGACGGCTATAGTCAATCAGTTCAATCAGAACAGACACAATAAATGCCTAGTGTTTTTTGAACTTTGCTGGTGTATACAGTAGGTGTTATGAGGAGTTAGAATAGAAGAAACTGGAGATGTAGACAAGAGCCTTTATATACCATATCAGTGAAGAATGTGGAACAAAGGATTTAAAAGAGGCTAGATCGATTTTTATTTTCAGCTTATTTTGACAATAAAAACAATTAATTGAAGGCGAGGAGATGGGTAAAGAGGGTAATATAATAATCCAGGGTAGGATAAAGAATTAATATCATTAGCAATGAAAGGGGTGGGGTAGGAAAATAAATCTAGATAATAAAAATTTCATATATATATAAAAAACACAGACTCTGGTAGAATTCAAATATTTGGATGGTCCCTCACTAGATGTGTTATTTGACCTCTCTAAGCCACATCTGTCTCACAGGGTCATTGCAAAGATGAAATGAAAATGCATATAAAATGCTTGGCAGAGCTCCTGGCACACAGAAATACCTAGTCCATGTTAGCCACAATTTAAAACCTTAGGTAAAAATTAACAATAAGGAAGAGGAGGATAGATCTGAAAACTGTAAAGGCAGTAAAAACAACAGGATTTGTTGATTAAAATGAGAAATGAGAGAAAGGGAAAAATAAAATGTGACTTTCTTTTTTATTTTAGGAATATGAGAAATTATCCATGCCACCAACTGAAATTAATGGACATTGAAGTGAGAGCAGGATCCAGGGCAGGATGATGAATTCACCCTGTGGTATCTGTGAAACACAAAAGAGGCATTAGGTTTTGGACTTAGAGTTCAGCAGATCCTCCTGGGATGGCATTGTAGATGAGGAAATCATGAGCATAGCTGATAATTAATATGTAGGAATGGAATTTCCAAATATAGATAGACTTGGAGAGGGAACAGAAGTAGCAGAGATGTGGACCTGGTTGAAGGTCTGAGTCTCCTTCTTTCTATAATTTATGCCATCTAACATTTATTAACCATCTCCCATGTGTCAATCACTTTTCTGTGCATTTGCACAAATTCTCTCATATAATTCTTAGACCCAACCCATGAGTGCTTTAAAAAGTCTCCACGTTTTACAAATGAGGGAACTGAGGATTAATAACTTATGCAAGGTTACATAATTGCTAAGAGTAATAGCCATAATCAGGATTCAGAAACACCATGCTTACTCTGATAAATCATGGTTGTCTTGTTTTCATAAATTGTATTTCATCCAGGACCCAGGTGTGCATACCTACATTTATATTTTATGTGAAATGAAGAGAGGCAAAAGAAAACATTGGCAAAGAAAACATTAGTAGTGTAACTAATGAAAGAGTAAATCAACATTTCCTTTCCATGCACTCACTCTTTTTATAGACTTTATGTAGTTGAAGATTCCACCTGTGTATAGTAGAATACTTAGAACAGGCAAGTGGACAGGGCTCATGCACATGTTTCAGGCAGTATGATTTGGCAGCAAGTAGCTTTACTGGTGGGTAGATTTGGAGAACTATTTGCAAAGATTGTATTTTGTATATATATTCAAAGACTGTAGTTACACATGGCAAATACAAAGGTTTTCAGTCATGTCTCCCTTTCTCTAGGCACAATTGATCTTCCAACAGCCAGCTTCTTGATATCCTATCAGTATTTCTGTGCAGTTTTCTTGAGTCAATATTTCACACACAATCTCTTACACCATGCCAATAGGAAATAAATGTGTAGTGTGTCCTTTTCTAGTACTGACAGTAGTTTGTATTTTCCTCTTGTGGTCTGATCTAAATTTATTCATTAGATTAACTTAATTAGATATTCAACTCAGCCCAGCTTTTCTAATTTCTCCCTTTCTCCAAATGGTCATTTTGTCATTGATTCTTTGCTTGGTGCAGTCATCAACAAATGGAATTCTTTAGGAAAGCCTTCATTCTGCTTAGCATCTAAGGATGCTGTATAGGAAGGAAAAGCTTTGCCTCCCTCCTGCTTTCTTGTACAGTGAGTCTCTGGTTAATTGTCCAGTGGTCATAGGTCTCCAGGGAAATGGGCAGATCCCCGCACAATTCATTTCTTCTATACTAAGTCTTGGTGGGAAAATAACTCCCCTTATTAGTAAAAAATAATTCCTCAGACCTGCATATCCATTCTTCAAAAGGATTGTTTATAAGTTACTTCACTTCCATTCTCCACAAAATATCTAATGAAACAAGGCTATGCTCTCTCCTGGAGTATGTCCTTCTTCCTATCACCAGTTATATTTTGAGATTTTATTTATTAGTTTATTTTTATTTTTTGTAATACTAGGGGTTGATAGAGATTTGATTCTCTACAATCACTGGGAGGTGAACCAAAGGAACAAAGAAAGGTGCATTTTTGTATTCTAAGTTCCTTTTAGACCCATTTTCAGAAAGCTGTAGAATCTAATTAGGGAACACACACACACACAAACATGCAAATATTATTTCCTGAGGTTCAAAAACCCCTGGGGTTATTTTCACAATTCACAGATTAAGAACTCCTGTTCTTAATATAGAAAGCATCTTCATGGCATATTATAGACTGACTATACAGACCATCTTGCTTTTCTGGGACAGTTCAGAACCCCATGATCCAGATGACTTCATTACAAATGGACTTCTGACCTGACAGTATGTGGGATAGTGTAAGGAGAATTTTACCCATTAGCAGCCTCCCAAATAAAAATAATTTCCTTAAATTAATATGGGCAAGAAATGTCAAAGCAATTACATTTCTCAGCACTCAGTACTGGCTTATATCTCTAAAGATGTAAAAAGGAGGAAGCAAACAGCTAGGATACTGAAATGATATGACACTGCAGAATTCTGTATTTATCCTCTATCAGTGCCTTTCAGATCAATTTGCCTAAATTTACAAATCAAAAGCTGATTTTTATTTATTTATTTATTTATTCATTCATTCACTCACTCATTCATTCATTCATTCATTTTTAGCAGCCATCAGCGGCACTACTGCAAATATCCAGGTTCCAGATATCAAGCTGCCAACTCCAAATATCCAGCTATTTGCTTTCCACCTTTTATATCGTCACCCTTAATAGAGAGTCTGAATGCAAAACCAAGCTGACAGGCCTCATGAGAAGACACACAGCAGAAGAACACACAGTTAGTTTTCAGAGCCCAGCTGGCTGCTGAAGCCACATCTGCAAAGGAAACCAGTGTCACATTATTAAGGAAAGAGATAGGTCTGAGAGATGCACAGGGCCTGGCTCTTTGGAGTACAGAGGCTCATCTTCATTTGATTACCTGTGTGTTGGAGCTCCTCCTTTTAACAAAGCTAATGATTATTACCAGAATAATAAAAAGTTCAAGAAGTTGAACTTTATTTCTTCTTTATATCTGTGAAATAATATATTACATTTTATATATGAATAGTCATCCACATTCAAACATATACATAGTCAGTTTCAACTATAAAAATGTTCCTGAATCTATCCTAAGTATTTTTCTGTTATCTTGATTGATAGAAAGATAAGGAGACATGTAATTTATAGTTGGCATCAGTTTATATAATATTTATATTGAATCTCTATGGCTTTATAATGGAATCAGGTTAATAGATGAATATTTAAGCTATCACTTTACATTTCCATCTTCAGCAAAGAGGACAGTGAGCACTGAAACTATCTATGGAATGCTATCTTCTGTGTGTAGGACATGGTGCAAAAGAATCTGTGACAAACTGGAGGAGCTCAAAAACAACCAATTCTTAGATATCTCACAGAAAGCTGAGGGAGGTGACAAGATAAATTTCCCAGGTTTAAGAAGAGTTCATATGAAATAGATACAAATCTGAGTCTTGCAGGCATGTAATGGCATAGGGTCACCACCACCTACTGTGCACTCTAGGACATTAGCTCCTGGCTTACGGGCAACTGACACTAACATGTTTAAAGGAGATTCTGCTCATATCATGGAAACCAAAAGTAATTTTCTTGTTGACTGTTTGAGGTTGTACCTCAGTTCTATAATAAGCAAAAAAATGTTGAAAGAGATCTTATAAATTCGCTCATTCTTACAGAGATCATCACTCTCTTTTCTGCCAGCCATGCTATCTCTATTCAAAGTTAAAGTTAAGAAGAAAATAATGAGTCAAATATATGTATATCTTTTTATTGTTAGCTTTGAAATTAGAGACATTTCTCAAGCCCTCAGCAGGTTCATATGGGCAATGCAGCTACACGGGCTTTCTTAGAAGAAATGATCCTTAGAAATTGTATCCCTTGTAAATCAAATCCTATTTTAAGTTCAGGGAGTAGAAGGATCTGAGATGAATCCTTTGCAAAGTTTATTATTATTAAATTCTTACTAGAAAAGCAGAGATCTGATTATTCTTTCATTTCTGCATTGGAATTTTCTTGTATCAAGGATCTTGTATATTGAAATGTACTCAAAATGAGTTGTGATATCAGTTAAGAACAATGGTCGTGATAGCTACCATTTATTAATGGCTTACTATGTTATTAGTGCTTTACACATATGTACTTATTTAATATTCACAGGAGCTCAATAAAGTAGCCTATTTCCCCCATTTAACAGAAGAGGAATTTAAAGCATGGAGAAGTGAACTATCAGCTAATCAGTTCAACAGGGTGAGGGTGCTGGAACTCAGCACTGCCCCACAGTGCAGCCAGGGTCAACTGCCTTTGAGAGCCGTTTTGCTCCAGCCTAATATCAGACCCTCAGAATGTATTTTTTCTATGTACGTGTATGTTTGGAAATGCTTTTTAAATATCTGCTACAGCAGATATTTCTGTCTGGATTTTGTATGTAGTTCACATGTATGTCCCCAGCCTGATTCATAAGCCCAAGGATCACATCAGTGTCACATTTTATGGCTCCAAGGGCCCTAAACTTCAGCTTTACCACAGGGTTTCTTCTGTTTGGTTCTTGGAGGCCCTACCATATACTTAAATACAAGTCTTCTCTTCTCATGTTCTCTTTCTTGCTGCACTTGATGAAGTCCTCCACCTTTGCCTCTGCATGCATAGTGAGAATGAGGCTTTGTTTTGAACAGTTGTTAGCTGTGTGTGCATGGTTCCAGGCTATACTGAGTTATGGGGTGGAGGTCAAGGCATGAGGAAGGACTTTCTCAGTTCATTGACAGATGTTGACACTGATCTCACAGCAGTGCTACCCACCTCTGATGCCTTCCGTGAACTTTTCTTTAGTTTCTGGCCCTTACCACTTTATTCATCAGATCTCAAAACCAGTCCCTCTGGCTTTGTGGGGGTTGGTGCTGAGAAACGGTAAGCATACCCCTATCATGTTCTTATTGTGTTCTTGTCCACCCAACATACCCAGCATTTTAACAGAACCAAAACCTCCTATGCTACTCAGTTCATAATAAAGGCATCTGGAGAGAAACTAGCTGACTTGCCTTCTAAACAGTTGATCTGAGGCCCAGTCTTAGTTTAGCAGGAACACCCTGATGCAAACCAAGAGGACAAGAGAGAGCTGCAAAAGAGAACTAGTCTAGTACTGAGCTAGTCACAATATTTTAACTAAAATTTAAAAATAATTCCTTCTAACTCTCAAATTATGAGATTCAAAGTTCTTTATTTCACTTTTTGAGGTCCAATGATTTTTATCTAAGCTGGTATAAATGCCATAAAAATATTAAGCAAGGAGACAGCTGTGTTCTCTCCTCTCCAATAACTACAGCTGTTCTCCTGACAAGCTTATTCTTGGCTGGAATAAAAATGATAATTGTCGCTATTATTATTATCAGTTATAGAGGCTTTTAATCCCCCATCTATGAGCTCATAAACTTGGGGTTTTCTCTTCCAAAGGGGTATGACTTAACATAGGGAAGTTTTTGTCCTTCAATTGGTAGTAAACTGCTGAGTTCTGCCCGTGGGGCAATGTGAAGCTCCTTTGGTGATCTGAGGGCAGGTGTAATCATGTTTCCAACTTGCTTTATTTCACTTCTTGGCTGTAGAACAAATTCTGTTAAATACATCATACTTCCTCATTGATCTTCATTTTTAAATTAAGGATGCATTTCACCAAGGAAATAATTAGCCCCGAGACTAAATATAAATTGTACTAAACACTCAATAAATCTTTTAAAATAACATATTTAAAGAAAGTCTGTTCTGTTAGATAACTAATAGTGATAGTATTTTTTTTATCATCAGAAAATATAAATATTATGCTAAGAACAATGACCAGAAATGGCACTGTTGTGGGAATAGAGTTACATGAGGATTAAGTGAACAGCATAGGGTCCCTGAATCTCTCTCTCTCTTTTTTTTTTTAATTGAGTAGTTCTGAGTCTATCATTCAATTAGTTTATTAATGAGAAGTTGACACATTTCAATTATGTAAACTTTTCCTAAATGTTGGTCCCTGCTGTCAAAAAGTTTAAATTGCACTGGAAAATAAGAACAGTGAATATAGCAGAAAAAAAATCATTCGAAGATGCTATTATAGTTGTGGGACCTGTGAATTGAACATCAAGAGAGCTGGTGTGCTCTGGCACTATATAGATATGGATCTTTCTAAACTGTTGTTTCCCACATGAAAAATGTAGGGATTTAACAAAATTTCTAATTTACAAACTTGACAATATATGAGAATCTCCTGGTAAAATTATTAAAATTCCTTATCCCAGGATATTCTGACTTATAGGTATGGTAGTATATAGAAAATTATATTTAAATAATTGTTCTAGGGAATTCCACTGAAGTCAGTCTGTGTCTTAGTATAGAAATTATGGAATTACATAACCATTAATGACCTTTAAGCTTTTTAGTTTACTTTTATATGATTCTAAAGACTAGGTGAATTCTAGATAAACTAGTGATTTCTATGCGTAGGACAACCATAGGCACCGAAAATTAGGAGATAGATGGGAGTATATTAGTGTCCTTCTGTTCCACAACAAAGTTACAAAACCTAGGTGGCATAAACAACAGAAATATATTGTCTCACAGTTCTGAAAGCCCAAAGTCCAAATTCAAGGTGTCAGTTGATCCATGTTCTCTCTGAAAATTATAGGGCAGGATCTTATTTTGTGCTTTTTGCTTCCGGTGTTTATTAGCAATCCTTGACTCTCCTTGGCTTATAGAGGTATCACTGCCTTCCATGGCCATCTTTTCCTTGTTTATCTTCACATCCTCTCCCCTGTGTACATATCCATCTGTGTCCAAATTGTTTCTTTTCTAAGGACACCAGTCACATTGGATTAGGACTCAGACTAATAGCTCATTTTAATTCAATTACTATTGTAAAGACCCTGGTCCCAAGTAGGGTTCACATTCTCAGATATGTGAATGGTTAGGACATCAGCCTATCTTTTTTGGAGGGAACTCAATTCAACTCATAACAGGGAGTGTTCATGGAAGAACTGGAACTTTAAAGCTAAGTGGTGTTTGCTTGATACAACAAAAGGAAGGAACATAGAATCAATCTATGAAAAAGGAATAATCATGTTCGTGCAATATAAAAAATATAGTATGGCCTGGCTTACGAGTTGTGGTAGTTTATTGTTGGTGGGATATGTAAATTGGTGCAGCCAGTATGGAAAACAGTATGGAATTTACTCAAAAAATTAAAATGGAACTACCATATGATCCAGCAGTTCCACTTCTGGGTATCTATCCAAAAAAAAAAAAATGAAAACACTAACTCAAAATATATATGCACCCCTATGTTCATTGCAGCATTATTCACAATAGCCAATATATGGAAGCAACCTAAGTGTCTATCACTAGATGAATGGATAAACAAGATTTTATATATACATGAATATCACTCAGCCATTTAATAAACAGAATTAAATCTTGTCATTCTCTGCAACATTGATTGACCTAGAGATTATTTTGCTAAGTGAAATAAGTTAGACAGAGAAGGAAAAATACCATGTAATCTTACTTATATGTGGAACCTAAAAAACAAATGAACAAACAAAACAAACAGAAGCAGACATAGACATAGAGAACAGACTGATTGTCACCAGTGGAGAAAGAGGTGGGGAGAAGGACAAAAATGAAAAGAAGAATAAGTTACAAATTTCCATGTATAAAATTGATGTCATGAGGATGTAATATATGACATAGGGAATATGGTCAATAGTGTTATAATAACCTTGTACAGTGTCAGAGAGTTATTAAACTTTGGTGATCACTTCACTAGGTATATAAGTATTGAATAACTATGTTATACACCTGAAGCTAATATAATATTCTATATTAATTACACTTTAATAAAAATGTTTTTCAAAATAAAATAAATAATAGCAGTTGCATTTTTAAAAGTTTTGGTAATGGTGGTGATGGTGATGATAATAATGATTGTTGCAGCTAACACTTATAAAAATACTTATCTTGTGCCTTTCTCTGTACTACCTGTATCCCATGTGCATTCCATTCTCAAAGCAAACCTAGAGGTGGGTTGTACTACTCTGAGTTGTAGAGATGTGGAAACAGTGGCACAGGGGAGTTAGGTAACTCAATACATCATGAAACTTAAAGGTGGATAATGGGGTCTACCTGATCCCAAACTTTCTCTTTGTATCTTCCTCAAAGCCCTAATACAAAATAAACTTGGATGAGTGGATTGGAGTTACTTTCTGAAGTGCTTTGATAAGGATGTAGGGTTTATGTTTGATGTTACAGAAAATAGAAAAACTATTTTTAGTGTCTGAAGAGGTGTGTCATGATGAAGGGAATATTTTAGGAAGATGACTGTGTCACTTCCACTAAAGGATGTGTTTTCTTTAGGAAAGGCTTATAAATGGGAAGCTATTGACCATGAAGAGTTTCTTTTCATTGGGTTTTACCAAGTGATTTGCCTCTTTTCCACTGATACTTCTTCAACAAGAATTTCCTTTAGCACTTTAAAAAGTATGCTCTGTTGATCTTTTTTTTCTCTAATATTTTTTGTAAGTTTTTCATAGGATGGATAAAACATTGATCATTTCATACCCAGAGTATAAATGGTCTTAAAGAAAAACTTTTCTTGAATCATTAACTCTATAAATTCAGAGTCAGTTTTATAATTTTTGTTTTGTTTTGTTTTGTTTTGTTTTCATTCTGTTTATTTATCTTAGGCAGCACCTATAAGAGCTTCATTTCTGGTAGTTGAAAGTTTAATTTGTTATATACATACTGATTATTTTTCTCTCTGGTTTTGCCATCTATGCTCCTAGTAGAGAAAAAAGATATGAGGAAAAAGATGAAACTAATGGCACTGAAAGCTAAAATACATAAAGCATTTTATTATACACAAATTACTTTTTACATGCCTTATCCAAGTGAATCATAAAATGTGCATATAATAATTGGTGGGTAATGGAGTCATTATTGTTTTTCCATATTTCTACATTTGGTCGGGAGAACACATAATAGTAAAATTAAGCCTCAGTGGTATTTGCAGGATGACCTAAGTATAAATCCCCTCCCTCTGGTGAAAAATCTGGATCAGTGGAGAACATATGCCTTCCCCAAATCTTAAGCTGTCCAACTTCCTTCTCTACATAAGATTTTCTGATATTAATATATAAAGTTACACATATATTAAACACACAACTTCACAGAAAACTTGATGAGCTCTTGATTGTGATTACCCTAATATTTTTGAATTTTCATTTCAGTTTATGACTGCAGCCCACTACTTGCTTCTCCATTTGAGTGTCCTTATAACAATCTCATCCAAGCTGGGTGCCTGTAAATCTTACTGTGGTCACACAAGAAAATCTTTGGATGGTAGAATTAAAACAGTTGCTTGGTCAATTAGGGGAATCATTTTATAAATTATATAAATGTCTAACCAATGTAATGTATACATGAAACTAATAATAAATTTTTAAAAAACCAGATGTTTGATCTCTAGTTGGAGAGAAGACCAAGAGACCCAGGGAACTCTATGCTGCTTTGTTCCCTTGCTTTGATGGCATACTACACAGCCATCCAGATCTAAGGTCCTACCAGGCACTGATCTGACACTGGAGCTCAGTCCAAAAACAGCTGTCCAGAACTAATTTATTTTCTAATGCTATGGCACTGTTAATTTATAAATTACACTGGTAATTCAAGCTATTATTAATTTCAGATGGTGTAGGGCAAGCCTAATTAAAATATGACACCAATTGCCACACATATGTACCAAGGACTACCATTTAAAATTAATGGGAATATTAAGTGTGACACTGGTCTCTGAGATGCTTTTCACAGTAATTATAGCATTCTAGCAGGGAAAGATCTGACAAACATAGGCTTGAGTCTGGTAGCAAATAAACAACAAGATAAAAGGAATTACACATTCTGCATTTAAAATTTTTCTCCTCATTTTCTCTGCCCTTCTTCAAATCAAAGTTAGTACTTTTTCTCCTACAGATACTTAGAAAACAATAACAATAAACGCTACAGTGACAATTAAACGTTTCTTACTGGTTGGTACTATGAGTTCCTATGAGTTAATGCTGATTGTCTTCTCCACTTTCTGTACTTTTTGACGCTGTTTTCTGCTTATTAACATGTTTTTGGTTCTAACTGTGAATCTAGTAACTCTTGCTTGCTGCTTACTTTGGTAGATACAGGCTGTTCTTTTGCTCTTCTAGAGGTAGTGGGGGCAAGAGGATTTCTGCACATAAATAATACATGTTCCATGTGGCATGAAGGTTCATGACGAAATGCTCAGGTTGGGCTTATTACTCAATGGCAGCACAGAGTTCTCATATCCAAAGAATGGTGGCAGAGTTGGGCAGATGGTAGCCCTCTTTTACAAGGTAGTTGTTTAATTACTGCTGTCATTGTTATTGTTACTATTGTTATTATGACAAAAATAGTGACCTTAACAATGTCACAGAACAAATGCAACTATAACTTATATACCACATATATCATTCTTTGTATTTTATTTGTTTCTTACTGTTGTGATTTTCATGCTTGGGTCAGCAGATATATGTGGTGTTATGGAGCAGTGTTATCACCTGTAAAGAAATGTTTATTGCTTCCTTTTCTACTCATGCAGAACCGCTTATGTTAATATAGCTTCATTCCACCTGAGTCTGTGCCTCTAGGCAGATTACAGAATTCCTAACTAAAGCAACAGGAGTGCAACACATGAAAGTTTTCAAAGTGCTTTCATGTATACATATAGGTTTTTTTTATTTTGTCATCCAAACAATCTTCTGAGGTATTATGATTGCATGCATGTTATGCCTGGAAAAATGTCTCTCAGTTGCTAGTAACAGTATGAACTAATGCTTGTTGCTCTTTAATGACTGGTAATAGTACCCCCCATTTACTCTTAAAAGTATCCCAGTTTACATAATAAAATATATCATCATGTTGATTACTTCATTTAACACAGGAAGAAGGATAATCTCAGGATGGAAGCAGATACTTTTGCAGTCCACTGTCTTTCTGCAAGGGTGACTATGGGAGAGAACCATGGACCCATCTTCTAACCTTTAATGTCATGATCTTTTATAATCAAATTCTCATGGCAAGACCTCAGGAAGTCTAGTAGGTAGAGGGTTGTTATTATTATTCATAATTTTTCAAAACAGAAACTAAGTCTGAGGATGAAGTGACAGTAAGATTTGCAGCCATGTCTCCCTGGTTTTTACTTTCTGCCATGTTTGTGGTTAGAGTTTGAAGTTCCTCTTTTTGGTTAGTCTTCAGGATCATGTACCCAAGTACTCTAGAAGATCGAAGTTTAGAAAATTGTTTTTTTCTTATCTAATTGAGTGTCTAGCTCTGAAAACAGACATTAAAACTAATTTTATTAATGTTTCCACCACTTTTTGTTGTGTGTGTATATGTGTGTGTGACTGCCATTGTGGTATTTTTTAACTGATTCAGGTCTGGGATGCAGTCATAAGCTCTTCACTTCAAGGTTGTCTGACACTGGGAGATCAGAAAGAATTAATATTCACAAAAAGTACCTAACTCAGATCTCAGAGCCCAAGTACTTGGTAAGATCTAGGCAGTGTAAATGCCAAAATTATTAATCACTTTTCAAGGACCAATAATTCTCTAGGGACTGTGTTTAGTTCAGGTAGGAACACAAGCATTTCAGCTGGTCCACTGGGGAACTAAGGAAACATTGGTGATGAAAGTGATAGAAGAGAGAAGGAAGAGTGAATAGGCCTAGTTTTTAAGAATCTGAACATAGAAATGGCACAATTCTCTGCAGACATAGCCATATTCTACATTGTTTTCTAAATTTAGACTTGTCGTGTTTTTCTTTTTCTTCTTCTTTTTTTTTGTTTGTTCCCTATTTCATCATACTTTTTCCTGCAGCTGTGGGCTTTGTGAGTGAAGATGAATACTTGGAAATCCAGGGAATAACGAGAGAGCAGTCCGGGGACTACGAGTGCAGTGCCTCCAATGATGTGGCTGCACCAGTGGTACGGAGAGTAAAGGTCACCGTAAACTGTAAGTGGTCTCAGAGCCCCAACCTCGTATGTACATGAGGCTGGCTACTGTTATAACCGTAACAAAGTGCTGGACTACAGAACCAGCTGCTGATTCAGGATGAGAAATAATGTGGTATCATTGTCTACTCTCTGCTTTCAAGAGGAATAATTCCAAACTCTAATTAAAAACAAACAAAAATAATTGTATCTGAAAATACTTTAATATAATCCCAAAGTTAATTTATATATTCCTAGAAGATCATTAAATGGCATTCAATGCATAATTTATATAAGCATGTTTTTGAATCTCAATTTTTTTTCATACTTTACTCACGATATCCCCAGGTTCTCACTCTCTAGATCAGTAATCTCCAAATTGGGGAACAAAAATACAAAATTTAAAAAGGAAACATTGCAATTTCTACTTATGGTATGTTTACTTTATGGCATCCTTTTACCATTATATATGTTGATGTATGTCACATTCATAATTTAAATAAAAATAGCCATACACATATTACAGGATATACCTCAAAACGCGATTTTGACTAATGGAGGCACAGAATCCAAAATGATTGGAAGCCAGTGCTCTAGACCCCTAGTTCTTTTTGATAAGCCATCCAAATTCTCTCTAGCATTGATCCTATTCAACTTCCCTACCTCTCTCTCACCCTTTCTCCTCTTGATTCCTCATTATGCACGCTGACTCAGTTCTCTATGAGATTCTGAAAGTTTTTTTTGCTGTAATCATTCCAGGAAGTCTTATGACAGGATAGAATTCAAGAATTAAACTGGTAAACCAGAAGCCTTTTCTCTTCAAAATTTGGGTGGGTGGAGATAGAAGAGGAATATTGTGTGTTGGTGATTACTCATTCTTGATATTAATATTTTGGTTTCTGTTACAATTTGAACCAAATTAATATGGAGCACTTCAAGAATCAAGAAAATAGATCTAACCATGCTACCATTTTTTGTACCCTACCACAATTTTAATGGGACTTAAATAACTTCAGTTAATAAAGACCAATCTAAAGAGTAAGAAAATTTAAGCAAAGAAAAACATATTTAGAAAAATAAGTGAAAGCAATGGTTGAATAAGCAATTGAAATATGTTCCACAGGTGATTAGATGTGGATCCAGAACTTGGTTTTGTGTTGCTAAAGCAAAGAGACGAAACATCATCTCTTTTAAGGTTTATGTCCATAAGGTAAAAGCAAACTAGTTGCTTGGGAGAAACACTGCTTTTCCTAGTACTGAGACCCAGGAGAATTTTATCTTTAGGTTCTCCACAAATAGAGTACTTTGAGATATAGTCAGTAACATTACATACAGCATTTCTGCATTAAATAGACTGGCAAGTTTGTTATGGCTGTTTTTCACAATTCACTTCACTATAAACTGTTGGAATTGCCAATGGTTATTAGGTAAAGACTTCAAATGAATGCAGGAAAAGTATACAGGTCTCTTTTGGTCTGGCTTGACTCAGGGATCCATTTTAGAATACCTGATCTATATATCCTTCAGGCAATTCTCTATAAATTTTATTTTTTGCAACTGAGTTTTTGATAGAGATCGAATAGTTTGAGGGTATATACTCTGGCAAAAACCTGATGTGCAGAAATTCTAGAAGGCTGATTAAAGGTGCTGACTGTCAGCCCATGGAGTGTAGGGTTGATGGGTTAGCATCATCCTATGAAAGTTAAAAAGTTTAGATAGGAAATAGGCCTGAATACCTGGTCATTCCACCTTTGTCCAGAGGGGAACAGAAGCATTATGTGCTAGAAAGACTAAGCTTTTCTTTTGAATAACACTGACCGGTGTCATTCTCTGGCACAATTTGTATAGCGAGCGACATGTCAGTTTAAGTAAGCAGAGGTAGAGCAGGGAGTAAAAAATAAAATCAGTGAATGTGGCAGCCCAATTCATTTCAGAATGCTTTTTAAATGCTATGGGACATATTCTCTCTACAGATCCACCATACATTTCAGAAGCTAAGGGTACAGGCGTCCCTGTAGGACAAAAGGGAACACTGCAGTGTGAAGCCTCAGCAGTTCCCTCCGCAGAATTCCAGTGGTACAAGGATGACAAAAGGTAAAGACACCTTCCCCACCTTTCCTCCCAAAGAAGAAAGCTTTTCCAGGTTTTTGATTCAAGATGGTTGCAAATGAATTCCTGAAACATCCACTTCTGAATAACCCCTACATATGAGGGGGAAATGATATACAAACAAGTCTTTTCTTAGTATTAATGAATTTCAGCTTTGTTTTTAATGTTTCCATGCAAAATTAGCACTCCCAACCAACAGACCCAAAAGAAAATATTTTTGTTTTTTAGGAAAGTAAAATCTTATGGGAAAGGCCACCAGGAGCATTCTAAACTGGATTTTTTACAGGTCAAAAAATAATATGTTCTGCCTGAAGCTATTTTTAACACATTCTCAGGCTTGCATTAAGGCGTTAGGAGTGCTCACTGGCTGTTGAGAGTGGCTAAGAAGTTTGCTGCAGCTAGAGGTCTCAGTTGAGTTCCAAACAATAAGTTTTGGTTTATAGCCATCCATGACCCTGCTTAGCCATCCCTTTGTGCCAGGTTATTCCTGTACTGTAGAAAAAGAGAGAGAGTGGACTATTCCTTTCCTGCTCATTGCTGCAGCCACCATTGGGATATCTATTGCGATTCACTGAAGATTGTCATTGCGAGGAGTTATCAAAAAGCGTGTTAGCACAGGGTTCAGCAGCTTAGTACAGCCAGGCAATATGGTAATTGCTGTTATCCTATAGCTATTTTAAGATGGATGAACAACAAATAAATGTGCAAAGCTGTTTATATTTGGAACACTTTCACAAAAATGAGGTAGGGGTGATACAAAAAAGGCCTGAGGTATATGTAGGGTGAAGAAGGAGGAAGGGGTTACCGAGGCTGAGAAACTGAGAAAGAAAAACAACAAAAGGGTAATTGCAAGTAGGAGGGCAGTTGTAAGCAGCTCAAGGCCAGAAGGGATACAACTGTTGTCCATGCGACTTAAATCATCTACAACATGTTTGGGTTTCTTTCTTTATGAGGTCAGTCAGACACCAAAAGCTCTTCTAGTCTCTGAATCAATCATTAAATTTTATTTAGAACCAAGTGACTTTATCATACAATTCTTTGTCTTATGATAATCCTTTCAAAGAGAAGCAGTGCTTTTTCATCTTTAAGTACAAATTCCAGCAGCTTCTTAGTGAGGTGTGCTGTATTCATCTAGCCCATTTTATAGATGAAAGAATTGAGGCAAAAAGTCAAGTTTATAAGAAGATATTAGGAAGTATCTAGCTTTCCCTCTTTCTCCAAAAATTCAAAATTAAGCATAATGAGTAGTATTTTTTCAGTAAATAAACATGGTTATCTTTCTTAGATATCCTGCTTTACTTGTCCCTTCCTCCCTCTTATTGAAGGGCTTACCGTATGAAAGTCTAATTCAAAAAGAAAGAAAGAAAGAAAGAAAGAAAGAAAGAAAGAAAGAAAGAAAGAAAGAAAGAACATAAAGAAAAGAAAAAAAAAGAAAAGAAAAGGAAAGAAAAGAAAAGAAAAGAGAAAAGAAATTAACAAAACTACTATGGATCTTTTGAGTCAGTTCCTGAACCTCGATTGTTTAGGTCTTCAAGAAAACTAATCAGCTATGTCCTATTTTTCTAATTCTTTACAGAAGAGAAATATAAATAAAATGTATGGGAAAGCAGAATCTTATAATATGTAGAGGAAAGTAGAGCAGGCTGTAGTAAAAAATAGCTAATGGTGAGGAAAAGGAAGAGAGAGGTCTGCTTTGCATGACTGCCATGTCATGGAAGGTCTGCAGTCCACGCCAGAGAGTATCACCAGGGAGGGTTTTCAGAGGCCCTGCCTCAAGCAGCTTTGATTCTTGCTTTGTCCGAGTTCTCATGGGTGCTCCTTTACTCCCTACACTAATTCTGGTCAGTTTTCTACTTGCTGCTCATTTATTTCCAGTGTTCTCCCATCAAATGGGGTTGTCTGTCCTCCTCGCACCCGGATCAACAAGAACATTTCTGTAACTTAGATCTATGTCATGGACAGTCTTTCTATAACTCTAAGACTGTCAGGCAACCTCTTCCAGGCAGGTCTCAGAGGACATTTTATATCTGCCTGGGGTAAGATCAGCTCTAACCTAGCTCGCATTTCTAGTGAGATGAGTGGACTTCTAAGGCAAATCAAAGGACTCTGTATGATGTGGACAGCATTTTCCTCAAAATTCAGGGTAGAAGTCTCTTTTGACTATGTAATAGCACCACTCAATTGCATGCCATTGTGTGTCATCAATCAAAGGGACAGGAATTGGAACACTGTAGTTAACAAGGGTGACCCATCTATGGAGACATGAGCCAATAAAAAATATACAGGTTCATTAAGAAACTGAAGTCAGATGTGGGATGGGACAATGTGTGACCACACAGAGAAAAGGCAAGTGTGTCATCCCAGAAGCTGCAAAGTGGTGCAAAGTAAAGTTGGCCCTTTTTTTTAGCTAAAGACATCTCAGAGCTATCAAGCAGTAAACTACTTCAGGTAAGTGTCTCTGCCTACTACAGAGCTGAAATCTAATTCACAGCTTGGTTCTGATGTGAAGGCTTCCTCTCTAAACCAGGATGGCACTAAAATGGCAAATGGGAACAATAAGCTTGAGGTGCTCTCAGAAACCTCCTGATGGGTGGGCTGCAGAACCTTCTTTGGACAGCATCCCCTAGAGGATCAATATCTACATAACAAGCTGGAAATGTAACTGTGGCATCTGGCAGCACAGCCAGACGCCTCATTCCATTCGGACAGTGCTCATATTTTAATGAAGTTCATTGAATCTGGCCAGTTCATTGCTCCTAGCTTCTGAGAAAGAAAGGCTCCCAGAGGGAAGTCTGAATAATGAAAAGCAAGGCAAGTTCCTTCAACCATACTTCTGACTTCCTTGGAGACAGGTGTTGGGTGAGAACTAAAGCCAGAACCTGGTTTTCCTTTGTGGTCACTGTTGCTGTAAATTTTGGCAGTGGAGAGAATTATTCTGCAGTCCTACAGAGATAAGACCTTCTGATAATGACAAAGCAGCTGCCCTTTATGCCAGATACAGGCAGGAGTTCTCGATGTCTAACTTCATTGAAATATATTGTATTGAATAACATTTTATAGTTTACGAAGCATTTTTCTTCATTGTCTTGCTGGGCTTCACTTTCTATTTCTGCTTTGAATATTGGCTTTCTTGATTTGATGACTCTGACATCAGTCATTTGCCCCAATTCATGCCCCTGAGCCTGTTCCAATATGTATCCACCTCGACATGGTTTACACTCTATGCATCCTGCTTCAGCCAGGCTCTAAACAGGCAGCTTAAGTTTGTGACTATGTTCCCTCAGATCCTCCATTCAGAAAGATTTATTTCCCCCACAAGTATTCATTCTTGCCATAGCATAGTCTCAGCTTCTGGGCAAGGAAGACAGATTGTTTCAGGGAAGGGAAAAGATTGGCTTAAAGCCCATTCTCTAAAATAGGAGATTCTAGAGTTTTTAAAAGAAAGAGAATTGGGCTCATAATTTCTACGTAGACATGCAATTCTAATACAAATGGATGCTAACAACCTCCTACAATGGAGGATGTGGCCCTACTAACTCCTCAAGTTGTCTTCCCCTTACCCTCTGTCTCTACCCAGTAATGGAATCCGTGGTTCTAATACGTATACTTAAATATTTTCCCCAATATCTATTTGTGACATTTCTTAGGGGCTGCTACCACACCAATACTAGCCTTGCAGCATATCGGACTGCCATAATGGATTGCTCAGAGAGACTGGCTTTGCAGGGTCATATTCTCAGGAATCTCTAATCCCCCCTGAACTGAGTTGCTATGATACTCTGGGCAGATTACCTCTCTCCAGACTTTCAGAGTCCCCTGATATAAAAACAATCTCTGATTCTTATTTCCTATTCACTGCCCAAAATAAGGTATTATCTATAGAATGTCTCAAGTCTTAAAGGAAAATTTTATTAACCAGAAGCTTGAAAAACTTGTTCATTCAAGCACCTCAGGTTGTTCTTTTCTTTGCAGTTGGAGTTTTTTATTTTCAAGGTTTCCATCATCATAACCATCACTATCTTTATTAACACCATCATCAACATCAATTAAGTCCACACTTTTGAGCACAGCTGACATAGTATATTTGTTGAAGGCACCTCCATTTAGAGATTTTAAATATCTGCACAAGGAGGTGAATGTCTGTATAGTGTCACAAGTAACCCCAGGCACATACATAAAAACAGAGAAAATTATATGAAGTTGTGTGTGAACTTATTGTATAGTTGAGTGGGGAAAAATGTGGTTATAATAATTTCAGAAAGGGTGAAGGAGCCAATCATTAATTCAAGTCTGTCTTCTTGTAAGAAAAAGCTAACCATTTTATTTCTCTTGTTTTATCTCTCTTTTCTTTGCCTCAGACTGGTTGAAGGGAAAAAGGGAGTCAAAGTGGAAAATCGACCCTTCCTCTCAAAACTCACCTTCTTCAATGTTTCTGAGCATGACTATGGGAACTACACTTGTGTGGCCTCCAACAAGTTGGGCCACACCAATGCCAGCATCACATTATTTGGTAAGACAGAGCCCTGAGCTGGGTGATAAAAGAGGAAAAGGACCATGTAGAAGAAAAGGACTTGGGAAGGAAGGTTCAGAAAGGAAAACAGAAGAGAATCAAAGGTAGTTAGGCAGGGGTTAGAGAGAAGAGGAAGGGAGGAATGGGATGAGGGGAGGATAATTAGTACACGTATGAAGGTAGATACTGGGAATAGGGGAAATTTTTTTTTTTAATGTTCATATTTCATTCTATAATGGGAAATACCCTGAGACAGGAAAAAAAGAATTTTAGGATGTTGAAGTGACATTTAATTTTTTTCTCCTCAGTGATATCTCCTAAACTGACTATGGGAATTATAATTGGGTGTAATAGGAAAGAGTTCAGAGAGGAACATTTGCTATTTCAATACTTTGTTCACTGGATTAGCGTAAAATATTACCATTTCTGAAACTTTTTCTGGGCATTGGGATGTAAGTAAAACTGAATTATATTAATAAAAGTAGAATCATGGGCCTTGGGATCTTGAATAATATCCGTTTTAGAGGAAGAATTAATAGAGAAAATGGGGAATGCCCTAGTGCTCCATCTGTGTCAAAAAGGTGTTGTCTGCCTGGCTTAAGAAATATTTCTTCAAGCCACCATCCTGACAGAAGTCACATAGTCATTCATGCATTGATTCATTCATGCATTGATTCATTAAAGAACTATTCATTGAAGGATTAATACATGCAAGACAGATTGCTGTGCATTCACTGCACATTGGCAGTGATATTGGTGCCAGAAAGAAGTAAAGGAGGCAACTAAACCATCACTTTTACAGACCCAGTTCTGTAATTAGAAGAATTCCAAACAAGTGAGTGAGGATCCAGCCTCAGACCTCCAGAGATGACTTTATCCCTCAACGATTGCAGATTCTCCCTATAGGCCACCGGATTAATTTCTAGTTGCTTTGGTGACAACTGGAAACTCCATACCTCACCAAATTCAGTTAGCTTAGAATTTTTCAAATAACCACCCCTTTTCCGCACCCCAATCTCCCATGTAAACAAGCACTCTTGAATGTGATGGTGAGGGAAAGGTGAGGAAGTTAGCAGATAATTGTCAAGAATATAAATTCCTTTTATTCTGAGAACCTCATATAATTCCATAGCTTTAAGTACTTCACCTTTACTCCCAGGCCCTGGCACATCCCCTCCTTGACACAGTGCACCCAGTTTGCCCAGCAGCAGCCCTATCTTGCTGCCCCATTGTCCCATCACTGCTTCCAAATCACATTCTATCTCCCTTTTACTCAGCACATAAAATAAAGCTCAGCTTTATCCAAGAGGGTTGGGAAGGGGAAGGCTGCCCTTGATCCCAGATTGGATGGAGCTGTGATTAGAGTGATTGATCTGTCTGACATCTTTGACACAGGAATAGTCATAATTGCCCCTCACATTTGTCAGGCCTTTTCGTTTTTTGGCAGATATCTGTCTGCATGAATGGAAGGGCCAGGATTAGAAAGATGCCCCTCCTTTCCTTGCTTTGCAAATCTAAGGCTCTCCCTGGCTTCCCTACCCGTCCCTCCCAAGCCATGCTCTCAGAGCACAACAGGCATCATTTTGGTAAACAGTCTTTCTCCCCTTTTGACCTCCTCACTCTTCTGATTAGGATGCAAAAACTGATTTTGCAATTGACTTCATCACTACTGTCTAATTCCCTGGATTCTTCTCCTAAAGCCATTTTAAGATGAGAACTAGGAGAAAAAGCAAACTTTAAGAGTGAAATAACTGGCATTTGTGACAAGAAACACTGTGAAGGATGTGTCATAAATCTGCTTTTTTCAGCAGACCTATGGGTGGCAATTAAAACTTCTGCCCCACCCGACTCCCAACATCATTCTGTCAACATTCACCCTGTGTGGCATTTGGAAAATCCTTACAATTACCAGCTTTCTGGAGTCCAGGGTTATTTTTAAAATACATTAAAAAGTGATAGTAGGTATTGAAATAAGTTTAGAATATCTGGGTCAAACAAAGATGAACAGGGTCCAGGTGGAGTTGTTCTTTAATGCAGGAGGTCCCCAGACCTTTACATGCTAAATCTCTAAAAGGGAAAAAAAAGCAGCATTTTCCAAATTTAATAAAACAGACATCAATATTTTAGCCTCAACTCAGAGAGCATTTCTGAAGAGTCCACCATAGAGATGCTGCATGGGTGACATGGTTCCATGGAACTAATGGAATTCTATTAATGTGCATGAGGCTGTTCCCAATTCATAGGCTCCAGCCAAATGTAGTCCAGACACTGCAGCCCCTACATTCGTTATTGAGGTTCACCCTCAATGGGGCTTTTTGACAAATTCACCTTATCAGGGAATTTTCCATGTAATTTCCCATTATCAAAAGACCCCTCAGCTCAGAGTCATCAAACAGGCTGGAAAGCAGCATTTACTTAATGCAAATATAAAAACTTTGCCATGAAGTTTATTCTTCTAGAGCATCACAAAAAGTCAGCTGAATTTCATTATTTTACCACCAACTTGCACCTAAACTGCACACCCTCTCCACCTGACCTGAAAGTTAAAAAGTAAGGAATGTCAGTGCTGGGAGACTCCCATTGTGGCCAGTATCTTCAAGGGTACTTAAGCCAATGGGGGCCAGAATGCCCTTCCTATCACAGACCCATAAAGTTCTGAGCACCTGATCCCTAATACTGCAGAGATGACAGGGGTCCCAGAGAGTTCTGTTTCCATAATCATGAATCACAATAGTTCCTGGGGGATCTTGTTCCTGCAGTGATGTCTTGGGAGCAGAAATTCCTGAAGTTGGTATCCCAGAGTGAAACAATGGAGTGGAGATGTAAAACAGAAATCTAATCTGAAAAGGGACTACGGTCCTTTGTTACCAAATCAGTTCCCAGCTCAGCACAAGCTAAGGGCAAATCCATATGTACCAGAAAAATATACAAGTGGGCAGCTCCCTCACTTCCCAACCATCACATTCAAGTATAGAAGCATAAAGCACTTTAGTATTCCTCATGTTTCACCTTGTACTACCACCTTTGGTTTTTTATGTCTTCCTTTATTTATTCATTCCTCCAGAAATGTTTGTGAAAGGCAGTATACAAACTATATATGGCAAATATATAGCTACTGTATATAATATGTGTTTGTTTTCATTTTTCTCTCCTGTATGTCCCTCACCCGATTTAGAACTAAATGAGCCTACAAGCTCAACTTTGTTGCAAGGTCAGTATCCCCCTTGCTTTATGGTTTTCCCCCATCCCCTTTCTCCGAGAGCCCCCATTTCCTCTCTCCATTTCCCTATCTTTGTATGCATTACCTGAGGCTCCTATCTGTAAAGTTGCTTAGAGGATGTCAGTGGAAGCTAAGATAGATATTGGCAGCTAATGAAACTCTAAGAATAGCTCCCCTTTCTCTGCTCATCCTTTGCCCACACTTCCCCAGAAGGGCTAGGATTGGGGAAAGAAAAGAAACATCCTTAACATCGCAAAGCCCAGAGAGCTATGCTAGGCAAAAAATTGAGAGAGAGTCTGAACCAACAGGAAGACAGCGCCAACCCACTGGGCAATTGTCATAACAATAGTCCTAGTGACAGCCTCTCAGCAAAGAAACTAACACAAAATACCTAAAGATTCTAATATTCTCTAAAATGCATCAACTTTTTCACAGGGAGATTCTCCAGAAGAAGTTAGGTGTGGCACAGCATTTCTGCTGGTCAGTAAGCAGTCATCTGGAATGGGATGCCACTACATTATAGTTCAGAGTCTGAAATTTAGTAGTTCTATGCTCTTGGACAAGTCACTAAACATTATTTAGACTCAATTTCCTCTTCTATGAAATGGAATTGATTTGCCTTATCTACCTCAGAGATGTTCCAACATTCATCTGAAAATTCATATTAAAATGGCTTGAAGTTTCAAAAGCTTGAAAACTGCTAGGTGCATGTGAATCACTGAGGTCCAATCACCAGATGCAAGCTGAAAAACAAGGACATCTCTCAATGTAACATCATAGTGGTTCATTTCTCAAGCCCTTCTCCCAGCCCCTTTACATCCTCTTCCACTTAAAGCACTTCCCCATGTAAGTCATATTTTGCTTCTGTTTGCACAGCCTTTCAAATTTTCTCAAGGTCCACTAGCCTAGCGTGAATAATTCATTAAGAATGTGACTAAGCATTTGGGCAGAAGTGGGCCCAGTCTGAGTGGTAAAATATAGAATACATGCCGTATGTGCTGCTTTTCTCCTCCTTAGGACAGTGCCAACCTTAAACTAGCCCAGCAGGAAGACAGCTGTGAAGACACTGAGGGGATTGGATTTTTCCACCTCCTACCCCAATCACCTTTTAGATCTCACCTCATCTCCATCCTTTTCATTTATTCACATCTCTCTGTACAATCATTGGAAGGTGGCATTAGATTTGGAAGTTCAGGGAGATAATGGAAGAAAATTAAATACTTGGGATGCTGTTTGACAGATGAAGAAAAATACTTTTATCATGAAAAAAATTTAGGGCTGCATTATTCACCTTAATGATGTAGAGTGCAATGATGATGAACCATAAACAGAAAATGAAACAAAGAAATACAAAAAAAGAAGTCAATGGAAGCATTCAGGTTCAACTTATGATTCAACTTATGTTTATGGAACCCCTGTGTGAAGCTTATTCACAGATCTAAAATAGAGAGCAGTAGAAAAATAGCTGACATAAATGGTGAAAGGGAAGTGTAAAAGGCTGGAGCTAAAACGTTACTGCTACAGGATGTGCTTTTAGAAGTGACTAAGCTCATTCTGATCACTTAGTTTTACATTCTCAGAGAGAATAGGAGCTTTTAAAACATGTAGTGGTTGCTAAGGAGTTAGTATTTAACTGAAGATGTACCCAACTAATAGTGGGAGCATTGACCCACACCAAAGACAACAAGAACAAAGTCAACTGGAAATAAACAAATCACTATTTAGCTGCTGAGTGCAGAACCAGGAGCAGAGGACTTCATTTTGAGGCTCTACCTGGTGAAACAAGCTGTCCTGCCTCACTTCCTTCTGCTGTCAGTTATGAGTTTGGATGCTCTCATGGTGCTCTCAACCCCTCATCTTTCTTATTGAATGCAAAGCAATGGGTCAGGGACAGCAGTTGTAGATTGTAGACATCTAGAATATTTCAATATGTGGATTAGTGTGGTCTTTAGTATAGCTGTTGGACTCTTGTGCAACTAAAGAATATTTTAGAAAAAACAAATCTTGCACCTGGGGCATTGTTTTCATTTATCTAGGTTTTTTTTTTTCCCTCCTCTTTTGCTAGTTTTCCATAGAATAAAGACTGCCTATTTTCTCGAGAAATACTCCCAAGTTATGCCCATCTTATCTCAGAAATATTAAGTACAGGAAACACTTGGCTTTAAGAGAGAGGTTCCTAGCTATTTTGCCATTTCATATCTGGATGGACCAGAAAGATTCAGATAAAAGAATTTTATTTCTACTCAGCATTTTCTGACACCCTTGAAGTATTTCTATGCTCCCCTTTTACAAACACAACAGATTGTATGTTACCACCCCCATATTAATATTTGGTGGTGCAGGATTCCTGGTGTGATAAATAAGAACTCTGGGATGTGCTACCATCCCTCACAGTCTAGAGAGCTGGAGCCCACACTGCAAACTCAGTGGTTATGTGAATGTTCATTTCCTATCCACTGGGCCCTTTATCTTTTATTTCCTAGGCATTAAGTCAGAGTTGATGGTATCAGTGGGCTGGGAAATGTTGGCTGATTAATGTTTATGAACATCACAGTGACCACCAAACCAACTTATTATAGAATGGGGACTAAAGTAAACTGTATCAGCAGGGGAAAAAAAATGCAGTGGAGAGATGATTAGTTCTTTCCTGTGGAGGAATAAAGATAGTTAATTAGGTTCAGCCATCCAGCAGTTAGGTTTTCTATGGCACATGTGTCTAAATACCAGAGGTATAAACAATGTTATTACCTCTTTATAGAAGGTTTACCTATCCATCCTGACAAAAACCCATACTCCTTTGCCCACTAGACTCAGACAGAAGCCTTGTGCTCACGTAAGTACCTGACTTTATCTGGGAACATTGGCTTTGGTGGCAAAAGATCACTTAACAGATTGACAAAAGATACTGGCTTAAAGATTTGATGGGAGGTTTTTTTTTTTCTTTCATTCACTCTTTCTTTTGAACATTTTGTTTCCACTCTACCTGGCTTCTCATTAGTATATCAACAACAACAACAAAATGATCAAAAATTTCAGTCAAGCTCTTAGTAAGGAAAATACAGGCTTGGATTGCTATGATTTTTTCATAGCCAAAGGTTAACTCAAAGACATGAGCTTATGTCCAGTGCTCATTTTCGGAGCTCTATTAAGACTCGTACTTCTAGAAGCTGGAACCAATAGTGATAGCACATCAAGTATGATACAGAAGAGGGCATTAGCATTTCTACCTCTCTTCTTAGTAACAACTCAATGGGAATGAGTGAAAGTGCACCATTAGGGGTTTAGAGCAAATATAAAAGAACGTCTTGGCCACATTTTCTGCTTATTGCAGTGAGATATTAGCCAGGGCAGGAACACATTCTAGTTAACTAGAATTGAAACATTGCTACCTGGGACAGCCCCAAAATAAGTTCTAGCTAAAGTCATGGGTGTCAAATAGTCCTTTACCTAGTTGGGCTCTAAAGAGTATTAACCTTCTTTCAAGTAGCATGTATTAGAGGTTCATGGTAAAAAATGAACAAATAAATAAAAATAAAAGGTAGTTGGATGGAAATAATTATTTCAGATCTTTACTTTATAGAAAAACCACATCTTATACCTAAAACAGTGCAGAAGTTATATTATCAATTTATTTCACCTTCTGATGGTTGCAACAAGGCAAACTACTAAATAGAACCCTCCTCTGTATCCTTCCTTCAATAGTCTAAAACAGCACCCCAGTTCTTCCATGGACCTCACGCTTGCACTGCTTACAATTTGGGGTGAAAGATCTGTGACTATCCCTTCAAAAGTCTCTCTTCAGACTCCCCTCCCTCCTTCCAATTACTGTTCTTCTGGGTACTGAGAGACTCAGTGGTATCTGAATGAAACAGTTCTTGAAAATAGACCCTCCTTAGCTTCCGGTCTTATTTCTAGGACCCATCAGTCACTTCAGGGGACTGTTCTCACTAACTACACAGACAGCATGGCACCAGCACTCCTGACTTTTTTTTCTGCCATCCTTCCTTTACAAAGATCTTTTTGGAATCACCCCTTTGATTTTTGATTATAGATCACCCCTTACATTTTTTAAAGTGGCTTCTCAGGGTTGCTAATGTCCACTTAGATTAAGAGAGATATATCTCAGGTCTCTTTAAGCAACAGATTGAGAGCTCGAATGCAAAAGTGTGTATTCTGATTCTAGGCAAATATTTTATTTGAATGTAGTGTTGTGGCACAACCAAAACCCACGAAACAAACTGAGATTAATAATGAGCCTTTATTAGCTGGCCAGCAACTGACCCTCTACCATGCAGGGTTAGAAGGGACCAGTGCTGGGTTCTTAGGGGAGGCAGTTTATAAAGCCTCCCCCCTCTACTGCATTCTGGAACAAAGTACGTTAAAAGACAGAAGTTAGTTCTTTACAAAGCCAGCAGGAGTTAGTCATCACAAAGATAAATGTAGCCAGGGAATTTGCTAGTTTTAAACATGGCCTTGCAGATGTTCTTGTTATCTGTACCCTGGA
The DNA here is from genome assembly GCA_030015415.1 of Cynopterus sphinx. NCBI lineage: Eukaryota > Metazoa > Chordata > Mammalia > Chiroptera > Pteropodidae > Cynopterus > Cynopterus sphinx. Next base: position 31,457,629 of record CM057390.1, on the reverse strand, counting down.
ATGTTGCACTCTTCTCTCTTCATGCTAGTCTTGTGACTTATTTACTGCCTAGAGATATCATCTCCTTGTGGCTCCTTCACTGGGAAGTTTTAACCCTTACAGTAGGTCATGTTATATGTAGGTTGTCTTTTCTTTTGCACGTGAAGACCTTTGCAAGAGAATGGTATCATCACAATACAAAAGACTTTAATATTATTTTCTCTTTTTTGAGCTTTATTAAGGTATAATGACAAAATTGTAAGATATTAAAAGTGTACATCATGGTTATTTGATATGTGGATACATTGTGGAAAGTATTATATCTTCCTTATCTCCCAGGTGAACAACTACAAAGGCATGTAGCTAAAAAGAGAAGAAAAAGGTTATATTATCACCACTTCATGCCAGTCAAGGCATCTGGTATTATCAGGAAAGGTTCTGTGGATTGTTCTGAGAGCTTGGAGTTGGGAAAATTGGGATCTTTTATGGTCTAGTCAGCAGACAGGAAACTGAATTTCCAGTATTTCCAAGGGCAGGTCCCAGCAAGTTCAAGTATAACAGCATAGATGCAGGTCTCATAAACACAGGTTGACCCATAGAGAGGAAACCCTTTGAGCCAGCTTGCTATACCCTGACTCATCAAGAGAGTCAAATGGCCAAGGTCTGAACTCCTCTGACACATGCAATCTAGCTCAACAGTGTTTTTAAGATGCAAACATGAATTCCGGTCAAACTTTTACACTTCAAACATAGGATGGGAACCTATGTTCAAATGACTGTAGTGTAACCCATTTGTATCTGCCAATTTTATACTTAACATTTACAGACCTGAACTAATTTGGGGATAATTGGGGGGCTAAAAGAAGAAAGTTGTCCTATGAGGAAATGTTTATTGGCTTGGGGCCTCAAGGCTTGAAGTATACCCAATTTTTCTGCAAAGACAAAGTAGATGTGTTGTCTCTCTTTGGGTCAACAATCCAATCTGAACATCATTCATATTTTTTCCCATCTCAGTCATTATAGCAAATGACTTTCCAGTAAACCAGAGGGGTGCACATATGAGGACTAGGATATGTGGTCAGGACAGCAAGAAGCGAATGCAAGAGGGCTGGGAGTGCTGGCTCACTCCCAAAACCATCTCCAGGCAAAACAAGTGTCTCTGACTGCTTTCTACTTTAACAGTGGCTTGTTTTTAATTTTTTTTTTTAGAAGTGAAAACTACAGCCCTGCCCCCTTGGAAAGGTTTGTATATTTACTTTCTAGGCAGCTACTGCCTTGGTGAGGATGGGGTATGTAAAACTCTTTGCCTCCTTCCAAGGTACCTTCTCTTCTGAGCTAACCCCAGAAAGCAGCCTAGTGGGCCCCCTCCCTGACCTTGGGCTGTCTCTGTGTCAATTTAGATTAACCTATCCCCAAAGATATTCCACTCTCTCTGGGTAGCTTCCACTTGTAGAAGTCTAACTTCTCTGCTGGCAGCACTAATGAGCACCTGTCAGTGCCTGGAATAGCTCCTTGTCTAGGTGCCTGGCTCTTTCCTTGCACATGGATGTTCTAATGCAATGATCTTCTTAGACCTTGGCCTTGCATGTTACCCTTTGCTTCTCTCTCTCTCTCTCTCTCTCTCTCTCTCTCTCTCTCTCTCTCTCTCTCTCTCCTGAAAGGAAATGTGGTGGGAGGAAGGGTAAAGTGGAAGGAAGGGAGAGGTTCTTGTGTGAGTCACTTGGCTATGAATAAAATGTGTCTTATTTGAGGCTTTCATTCCTGCCAGATGTTTCTGCTGGGAAATCACAGTTCTGGGACCCTAACTGTCCTGATAATTAGTCTCTTTAGGCCTCTTCAGCTTTCTAATGAGATAGAGGTAATAAAGGCATCCAACATAGAGTTGAGGCATGGCTGGTTAAGGAACATCTGTGTAGGCTGTGTCACCAGGCAGATGAGATGAGTCATCATCAATCACTATGGCCAGCACAAGCTCTAAAAGAACCTTGCTCCAGTATGTTGTGATCCATGCATGGCTGGACAAAAGTTCCTTATGTTGTAGCATTCTTCCATGTGCTGGTCAGTGTGGGGATGACATGTATGTTTACCATATTAACCAGTGCACAGATGGGGCAGGGCCTAGGCCCTCACTCTCTTTCTACCCTTCATTCTTTGCAGATGTGTGAGTCACACAAAGTAGCAACTATGAGTTAATGGAAAGAAAATTGCATTTGGAGACAAAAGTCAAGAGACCTTGGTAAAGTCACTTAAGCTCTCTGAGGTTAATTTTCTATGTATCAGAATGCAGATACGTATTCCCTAGTACATGAGTGTTCTATGAGGAAGTGTAACTTTTCTATTGCAAGCACTCTCCTTGAAATCCCAATCAATAAGGTTTTACTTCTATGTATACCTTCCCTCAACCTCAGGAATTTGAAGTAGCTTTTATTGGAAATAATTAGAAAAAAAAGGGAAGGGTGTTTGGAAGATAGGAAAAGAGTTTATTTTGTTGTTGGTTTATTTTGTTTTGTTTTTGTTTTATTCTCCACCTAGATTCATAAGAGGAAGAAAACCATAGAGGCAAATAAATATAGGCATGTCAACATGCATCACAATGTTCTGGTTCTTTCTTTCCTCCAACAAACATGTATTGAATACTTTCCATGGGCTCAGTTAGACACAGATCTTGCCCTTTAGGTACTTAGAGCCCAGAGGAGGAAATACAGAAATTAGATAAATAATTTAATAGTGGGATGCACATGGTACTGTGGAAACAAACCACAAGTCAAGGGAGGCTGCCTAGAGGAGGTAACTGGGAGCCAGAATGGAATCTGGAACAAGGAGTAGAAGAAGTAAGTTTTTCAGGCAGAGAAACAGAGAGGATAAGAACAACAGAATATGGCTGGATGGTACAAGTTCTTATGTGCACACACGTGTGCGAGTGTGTGTGGAAATGCACACAACATGTACTTGTGTTGTGTGGAGTTGGAGTCAGGGAAAAACAGAATACATGGCAGGAAGAGAGGATAAGGAGGCAGATAAGCAAGCAGATTATGGAATGTGGAGTGTTAGCAAATTTGTAAAGCCTATAGAAATCCAACAGTTTTGTAGCATGATCAGTTTGGAAGCATAGAAACATCATCCTGGAATTAGCATAAAAAATAATTCTGAGGGGTTAGTTGAAAAGAGCTGCTTCAGAGAATGCCTTTGAGAGGACATATGGAGCACTCCTGCCTCCATGTTATTCCAGGGACTACCTCCTCCTTCTGTTTAGCTTTGATTAGGGCAAGTTTCCTGGACATACTGGATAGTAGGAAGGGACTGGGTGAGAGAAGAGAGTGTGTCGGGGGAAGATGAGGCCAGGCTGCATGTGGTTTCACACAGTGAATGACAGCCTTCCCTGGGACATCCTGCTGGCCTGGAACAGGAGACAGGAACAGCCCTAAGGGCTTGTCCAGGGTAACAACACACCAAGAAAAGGCTCTGGGGCATTCAGTAGCCTTTGTCTTTTTTTATGGGAAGAATTTTCTTTGACAACTGGTCAGGACCCCTCCCTACAAGCTCTCTGTGGTGCTTCCCAGTAGGCAGCAGAACCACAAAAAAACTGAGGGGTTTGGCAATGAAACTGAACACAGGAGCCCAGAGAGAGCACCTGCAGAGCAGCCCAACCATGTGAGGTACCCTGTGGGGGGTGTTTGAGGGTCACAGCTGCCTCCCCTGCAGTGTTTTAGAGTCCTAGGCCTGCAAACAATGTTTTCTGACTTTTCTTATGTGATAACCAAGTCAAACCCCTGCTGGGCTGTATGCCTGGCTTGTGGCATTCTCTATTCTCCCTGGAGACAGCCACTGACTGGGTCTCCCTGAAAGGAGAACATGCAAGGGAGAAACAGAAAGCATCTAAATGCTGAAAAATGTCATTGTCCCAGTTCTATTTTACCACAGGGTATCTTCTTAGCCATGGCCAGGGGCAGGTAGAGGGAGGGAGTATGCTGGGATGAATGGAGTGGGGAAGGGGGAGTGGATTTCAAAGCTATGTGTGAATGTTCGGCAGAGCAAAATAGATGAAAGAGTAAAAGAGCCTCCACCAATAGCTGCATGTCTGGCCAGGAGCTCTGTGTGCCAGGTGTACAGAACACATGCAGAGTCAGTGTGCTGTGCACACCTGAGAAAATGGAATGCAGCCACTATCTCTTCCCAGCTTAAAAACAGAACCTGGTTCCCACAAAGGTCTGCTGGTCCTGGAGACTAAGAAACAAACTTTGTGTCTTAGAGTCAGCCTCACGCATAGGCAAAGATCTTATTGTGAAGGATCTTAGAGTGGCCAGAGCCTTAGGGCTTTTTCACAGGAGAGAAACGTAACTTCTCACCCTAGAAAGCATTGAGGAGTGGCTTCTCTCCTGGGATTCCAAAGAAGGCTGTGTAGATAACAGAGTAATGGACTGTAAGGAGGGCCTTCCTGGCAGATGCCTTCAGTTTTGTTGCCCAGACATTCACCTTCCTGCAGGGTAGAGTGTTGAATATGCCTCTCTGCTTCTTGTGAGGAAAACTTGCACTACCAAGACATTCTGGCCTTGGGAACACTGTAACTCAGACAACAGGGACACATGAGGTTGGAGGACATGGTGCATTTCAAACTCATGTCTCTTTAGCTACTGCCCCATAATCAAAGATTAGTCTTAAAGGTCTAAGAAATATGATCATATGGAGAGTGCTTCCAAGCTAAGAGTTCTAGGACTTGATGGAATAATCTTATATAGAATCAAAAAGCCCGGTCTGATGCTGATCTGCATTAGCCCAAAGTGTCTCCGATGCTCAGCCTATAAGACAGGCAAATAGGTTTGGGCTGTTTCTTCACCCCTGTTGAGGACACGGTCTTAGTGAGGATATCAGCTTAAAATACATCCATTAAATTCAATGCAACAGAGCATGCTAGAGGAAGTCCAGTCTGAGAAGTTAACTTATATCACTGGAGATCTAATTCATCTGGGCATCCAAACTGTGTGGACTGCTCATAAATCATAGTTCCATTGGTTGTGGGCGTTCTTGGCCACCAGGCTGAGGTTGCCAAAAAGTTAATGTTTCAGAATGATAGAAAAGCTTCTGGGAAATTTTATGACTGCAGTTTCCTTGCCTCTCATATTTGGCTTCATCTCAAAGAGATGTTAACTGTTAACCTGGACTGTTAACAGTCCAGGTAAGTGTATGCCTCATAGGGAAATGTGCCATCCATCTCCCACTCACAGATATACTCCATGGCAGGTCCTGCATCCCAATGTTCACATAAACCTTCTTTTTTTTTCCATGGACACAGCTAAAAGCTACCTGCTTCTTGTTCCCACCTCCACTTCATGTGAGCTGGTTTTGGCTTTTCAGGCATGTGATACTTGAGCTAGGTCTGCTGTTACCAAGGCCAGATGGGGAAGAGGCCAAGTGCTCCAGGTGGAAGCCCAGTGCCCCGCTCTGAGATGCAGTGATTGACAGAAGGATGCTGAGCCCCATGCAACAGCAGCAGGGAGGCAGATTGTGGAGTCCAACAGGTCATTTCCGGAATAACAGGTGGAGCAGCTAGAGGGTTATATGAATGTTTAAGGCAGGCAGTGCTCAGAAGTATTTGGATGATGATGTGGGGCCTTACTTTATTGAAGTTTTGCATAGGAGGATTATCAATCTGCCGCTTTCTTCTTGAACTTGACCCTGAGCCATGGCCTTAGCATGTTATGACACAGTAAAGGAGTGGTGGCCACCAACACACTTTAACCTGAGCCTCATCTTCTCTCCTTGCAAGGAAAGGCTCCCCTTTACACTGTGTTTAGCCATGGGATCAAAGCTCTAGAAGGTCCATTTCTAATGCAGCCCCCTACACATGGAACTGGCAGAGCAAATGCTCCTAGTTAGAAAGACACCTTGTCAGAGGTGAGGCCTAAAAACAGCAGACCAGGCAATAACTGTTCCCTTTCATACTACCTGCTTGTGACAAGGGTGTTCTCTCCACAGGCCCCGGTGCAGTCAGTGAAGTGAACAATGGGACGTCGAGGAGGGCCGGCTGCATTTGGCTGCTACCTCTCCTGGTCTTCCTACTCCTCAAATTTTGATGTGAATGCCACTTCCCCCATCAGGGAAAAGCTGCCACTGCTGCAGCCACCAACACTAAAGCAACGGCAACGGCAACTCCAACAGTAACAAGAGCAAACATGTTTCTAAATAAGATATAAGCAAATGAAATTCTGAGAAACAGAGCCTAATGAGATACAAATTCGAGGGAGGGGAACAAAGAATACTTTGGAAAAACACATTTGAAAAAGAATTTGAAAATCGTCTTGCGGGCCTTGCAGATATATAGGTACAGCTGAGTTTTCTTTCTTTTCTCAAATGGGAAGAGCACACACCTGGCTCTGGACCCACCTGCAAGCTGCACTGTGTGACCGCTTTGTTTCCAGGATGGGCGAAGTCTCAGCCACTCTGCCCACTAAAGTGCCCCCCACCAAGGAAAATTCTGGAGTCAGCCATCCCAAATTCAATCTATCAATGCAGATGAACACAGAGTGAGATGTGTGGCCCAGATGTGCGACTGCAGGCCCTTTCGTAGACTGTGCCACTATTGTGTGTGCTATGAAACACAAATTTAAAAATAATAAATAAAAAGAAAACTAAACAATACAGCCTGACAGCTATAAAAATCCAACAGTCAACAGTCACAAAAGATATTGTTAAACATTTTTTTTTTTACTACATGAACACCACGGATCATAAGGGATTCAGATTCATTATTAATTTAATTAATTATATTTTCTGATATGAGTCTAGAACTTAGTGCAAAATCAAGACAAAACTAAAAATATACACAGATGAAAGGGGTGAAGAGAAGTATGTTTGTTAAACATTAAAAATGAATAGTGCACTTCTTAACTAGGTTTACAACTGGTGGACCACACACCAAGCATTAACCACTTGGATTTGGCAAATCCACCAAAAATAAAAAAATTAAAAAAAAACCCACATAATTTAATGAATATTTCCACCAGCGCTACAGATTTCTCCTTATTCAGGCATTTAATGCAGATAATGTTATGCTTTTACATGCTGTTTAGAAATGGAAGGGTGATCTTCACTGTATCTTGAGTTTGTGGGCTATGATTCTTTTGATGACATATATTATACAGTATATAAATATATATACATATATTTTTTTTGTTAGAGTTCTAGCCATTTGATTTCTCATCAGGGTCCTTTCTCAGACATTACTGCATGCTGTATATGGCGTTAGCTGTGTGTTGATCTTCTAAAAGATGATAGAGTTTACTGGTAATTGTGTAATCAGCTCCTGCCTTTTTATTTTCTTGGGTTATTTACATGTCAGAGACATTTTTAAAAAATGAAAAGAAAAAAAAAAACACTAATACCAGATATAGCATCTTCTCCAGATGTGGTTCTCAGAGGCCATCACAGGTACCTCGTTTCTTCATCATGAAAAGCAGCTGAACCAACTAAACAGTCAGTAACCACTTGCTTTAGCCCATATGGGGATCTCCAATGCCTTTGTGACCACTGGACAATTAAATCCTCTTGGTTTATCTTATTTAATTTTCCACCTTTGTGTGCGTGTGTATGAAAGAGAAGAAATGCAGTTTTTAGATAACCTTTTTTCCTCCCCTGAAGTCTGGGAACCAGAGAGGCCTCGGGGAGGGGGCCTGAATGTGATGAGGAAAAGTGGGGTTGGGGGCTATGGGAGGGAGAGTTTGTCTCTGACTTGACATTAAAAAGTGTTCCATGTCCCTCTTCATCTGGTGTGGTACCTCATTATCAAGTGGTGGGTGGGAGGGTGAGGAGGAACCCAGCCTGGCTGGCTCAGTTGTAAAGAACATGAAGGGTGATGGGCTCTTGACTCAAACTACTGTCCTTTAGACCCCTCCTTGGAGTGAATGGGGCTCTTTCTGAAGTATGTGCTCTGATGACAGGACAGGAGGAAAATCACCTTCATCAGCCTAACAGAAGTGATGGTGGGGTAGGTCTCATAGGAACTTTGTCTCCAATGCCTTTAGAAGGTCCTGTCCAATGGTGGCAGCATCCTGCTGTATCTAAACACTTAACCTCATAACCTAGTAAAAATATCAAGTCCAGGAGAGGCTTTTATGTATTATTATCTTGGAGGCAGCATAGTGCAGCTATCACAAAAGAAAAGAAAGAGAGAGAAAGAGAGAGAGAGAGAGAGAGAGAGAGAGAGAGAGAGAGAGAGAGAGAGAGAAGAAAGAAAGAAAGAAAGAAAGAAAGAAAGAAAGAAAGAAAGAAAGAAAGAAAGAAAGAAAGAAAGAGAAAGGAAGGAAGGAAGAAAGGAAGAAAGGAAGAAAGGAAGAAAGGAAGAAAGAAAGAAAGAAAGAAAGAAAGAAAGAAAGAAAGAAAGAAAGAAAGAAAGAAAGAAAGAAAGAAAGAAAGAAAGAAAGAAAGAAAGAAAGAAAGAGAAAGAAACCCTTTGAAAGATTGTGAATTGGTATTGAATAATCCTGAATCCCATCAACTGATATTTTGAGGGTTCTATTTCCTCCATTCCTGCTCCCCAAAGCTTCTCAAGCCACGTATTGAGTAAAGGTAGATTTTGATACAAAATAATATTCAAATAATGCTGAGCTTTTCTGACTGATTCTGAGAATTAAATAGTAGCTCAAGATTCACTGACAGGAAGAAATCAGGTCAGAGCTAAAACACTCAGGAATTATTATACTTGTGTCCTCAGAGGTCAATTCTACCTGAGAGCAGTAGAAAATGCAAAGGAGTCAATTCATTTTCGGTGGCTGCTAGCAAAACTGTTGACTTCATGGTTTTTTTGTGCTCTTCTTCCCTTCCATCCCCACCACCAGGTGCCAGAAACCCAGACGTTTCCCAGCAGCATGGGCAGAAACAGACTGGCCAAACCTCATAGATTTTGGCTGAATTAGTATAATTTCTCCCTCATGTTCCAGAACTGCTAAAGTCCAGGGATTTGTGTTTATCTCTAAAATAAAAGTGGACTGGTGTGATTTGCTAGCTGCCTCATGCATAAAACCTATGACCAGACACTGACCAGAGGATTTAGGTACAAATCATGGTTCACTAGAATAGGGTGGGAAACACAGTTAATTCCATATTGCTAATTATGAGCCTAGAAGCACCTTTAAATAATATATATCCAGTCATCTGCAAAGAGATGCTTCCAAAGCTGTGCTGAGACCAGAACACAGCAGCATATGACCTCCATCTGAATCAAAACTCTCTTTTATATTGACTAAGCATGCTTTGACCACTCTATCATCATCCTCCCAAGAGTGGCTGGTCTGTCACCTTTGTAAAGTGACAATGCCAACATTATAAAGTGACATTCATGAGGACTTCATTTTACCTGTGTGCCAACTCAATATTCCTTCCTATATTGCGGTTCTTTAGAACTCTACTTATTTAAGAGCATGTCCTTTATAAAACCAGTTTAGTTATAACTTATGGGTTCACCAGGTAGGAGAACTTCCTATCTATTCTGCCTCAAGAGAGGTTTTCTCTCATATTCTGCTTAGTGTGCCACATGAGCCCCAATCTTCTGAATTCTACTATTTAAGGGATTGTCTTGATGCTTCTGAGCAAAAGCCTTCAGCCAGATTTAGAGTCCAGTCCAGGAGGACATTGGTTTGCTAGAAGCTCATAGGGACAATCCTTAGCCTATCTGTTCTCAGGAGACAGGAGCTGGACAAAATAGTGTTCATTAGAGTAAGTAAAGAAATACATCCTGAATAATGCCTACAGCTATTCTTCTTGGTACAAGTACTAATGGAAGACAATTACTACAGACTAGCCTGGATTTCAAATGTACTGGATTCCTTTAGTCTTAGACAAAGGCACTATCAGTCCACTACCCCCTTGCATTAGGATGCTACTTGGGAAAAAATGATTTATGTTTGGCAGATTTTATCCCATGAGAGACTCTCATATGTGTGTATTGGGAGGTGGGGGTAGGAGAGTAATGGGGGATGTTTAAGCCCTAACCACTTTAACCAAACACTCCTGGAGAATCCCATTCATTTTTTCAACAGAATGTCTGCTCCTCTCTAGCCACAGAGATTTGCGACAGCTCTCAAGTTCCTATAGTTAAATCTTTCCATATCAGATCTTCTACACAATGGATTCAGATATCTAACTTGTCTTGCTGAGTGAGACTTGTAAAGCTGGAGCTATAGTCACAATCAATGATCTACAAATGTTTATTTTTGTTGCTGTGGATGGTGATGATGTTGATGATGGTGATGATAAATGACAGTTACTGTTATTCAAGCTGGAGATAAGTTAGCAAGTGAATTCACACTAAAATCTGATTGTAGTTAGGCTCAATAGACTGACTCCATCTTTATCTTATACCCCTGAACCATGAGTTTAGAACACTAAGTCATAGGAATGATGCTTTAATGGACAGATTTGTTTGACTAAAAAGTAAAATGTGGGATCAGGAAACATCCACAATTTTCTATTTCTATATGGCAAGAAACTGAGGTACTTCTCGCTAGAAGAGAAAAAACCTATACAAAAGAGTAGATGTGGTAAACTAGATGATTTCTGCTCATAATGAGCCTATGTGCTCTTGTGCTACTCTTGGTCAGCATATATGCACACACAGCTGGCCTTCATCAGAAAAGCAACTTAAAGAATGGTGATTAGTGATAACTGAGAGAGGCACTAAATAACTTTCCAGCATTTTTTAACTGAATCCCATAATTAATTTGGTTGAGAATTTGTTCATTGAGATTTGATCGCATACTAGTTTCTCCTTTGTCTTCTCATAACTACTCAATCAGGACATTCTAAAGCATTAATTCTTAACTTTTCTCTGCGCTTAATTCAAATCCTATTTCCTTGAGTGTCCAAATCTGTCTCCAAGGCAATAAATGCTAATTAATATCCCCATGATTTGTAAATGACTGAGATCTCTGAGTCTCTGTATCTTCATTCTCTTTCCCTGTTTCCCACAACTCCGTATCCTTTGCATCATATCCATATCATGTGAGTAGAATAACAGAACTTTCTGTAGAAAAGACTCTAATTCTTTACTCAAGTTAAGATCATGCTTACAATTTATGTCTCATGCCTTTTGTTGCATTATCATTTATACAGGGGGTTTGGTTTAGCTTTAGTTTTTTTAATGTTGATTTTACCTCCATGCAAGTCTCCATAAGTTACATATCTGCTTCCAGCATATTGTGAAAGTATATGAATTTATTTCTGAATTTTAGGAATTGTTAGCATTATTTGAATGAATTATTTATCTGCCAAAATATCTATAACTTTCTAGAAATATAACTCAGCTGTGGCCATAGCACTTACATTATTTCTGGTGAATCTAATTTGGAATTTCTGAGTATTGGTGCAGTATTTTGGATACAGAAATGAACTACCAATAATGAGAACTAGATTCTAGTCCAGATTCTATTACTAGCTAGTTGGGTTCCCTTTCCTTTTATATAAGATGTTAAGAAGGAAGATTGCTAATCTTTTGAATCTTTAAAATTTAATAGTCAGGTAATTTCAGATTTTATAAGATTTATGCAAGAAAAATTGGGAAAGCTATATTTTGGATAAATGGCAGTTGAAGTATAAATCTGGGCAAGTTCTAGATCCAACACATTGTCTTTGTTTCCAGTATAGCTCATAAGAAGGGCATACATGCAATCATAAGTGCCATTTCTACAGGTTTTTTAAGTGGGTCCTTAAGGAGAAATTGAGGAATGGTCACTGCAGCACTTGGAAAAGAGTATTGTATAATAAAATACAGTAGCTTTTTCTGGAACAGGAATTGATATTAGTCCTGAGTTGCTTTTTCATTTTGCTCTCTATAGGACCCATGTAAAATAATAGAGAATAAATTACCACAGATGTTAAGGTCTGGAGATGTAAAAGATATTGGGACTGGGAAAAATTTTCAGAGTTTTCACTAGGAATGTGTGTGTGTGTGTGTGTGTGTGTGTGTGTGTGTGCGTGTGTGTGCATGTTACTGTAATTACTTAATTTTTGTAACAAATGATACTTGTTGTTCCAAAGGTTCAACTTTAAAATAATATGAGATAATATTGAAGAAAGAGGTCTCTGGATAAGTCTTTTAATGATCATATCACATCATCCTGGTAAGTGTTCTGTTCAAAGGCTCAGAGGTTTTGTGCAGGTTTCATCTGGCATATTTGTGTAATGTTGGCTTAATTCCAAGTCCACCAAGTCCCCTTCACCTCTGAATCCTGCCCCTTAGACTCTGCTTTTTAACTCCTCCATGAAGAGCTTGAGGACCAAAGCAGCAGTGGGCAAAGCTCAGCCTGAGCTTGGCATTGGAAGATGGGTAAGTTCTGGTTCATTCTCCCAAATATTTGTGCTCAGTCATTCCTTAAGCTTCATCTTCTTCTGAAGCTCCATTTGTAGAGTAGATGGAATGATCATATGGGACCACCAAGCCATATCTCCTACTTTATGTACACTGTAAAGAGGAAAAGAGCACAGGCTACGTAGCACCCATACAGTAGAGGATCCTTGTCTACCCTTGGAAGGATGAAGGAATAAGAGGAAAAAGAAAAGAAATCCTTTCATGCCACCAAATCAAGCCAGAAGCATGTCATTCTTTGTATTCATTTCCTTAATTCTTCTCCTTCATATTTGACCACTTGTAAAGGAAGACAGACAGGAACTAATATATACAACAAAGTCTTTCTATTAAATATAAATAACATTATTGTCTTTAAGTGTCCATCTTAAAGTTTAACAAGCAAGAAAAATGAAAATAAAATGATAAAATAGAGACAAAATCCTAAAAGGTAAAACTTATACTTGAGTCTGGATGTGTGAGGAGGTCTATGCATGCATATATCAAATGTACTGTGGTGCTAAAAGTAAGGTCGTACAGCAGAGAGGCAAGGGCCTGCCTTCTTACACATGGGTCACTATGAGCACAGGCTCCTGGCAAAAGCCAATCAGATTTTGCCTATTAAAAGTAGTGTGTGCTACTGCATGTCAATTTTTCCTAATTTTCTTGAGGAATGGGTATAGCTAGCCAAAACATGCATTCTAGGCAAAACATAGCCTCAGGTTTGCTGTGGAATCTGCAGTAGATCATCGAAACTTCCAGGGCCTCTATTTCCCCATCGGTACAATGGATGTTGATCAAGTTGGTCTCAAGAACATTACCAGAGTTCTGATATTCTTTGAACTTCCTTCTGCATTCTTCCATAACTCATATCTATTTTTTTTTAAATAAGAAAATCCACATTTAAAGCCAAGGTGAAGCCTTTAGGCAGGTGTTGGCCTTGAAGAGAAAAGTAACATGCATCTCTATTCACACTCAACTAGAAAGAGCCCCTTTTAGTCTGTCACAACACAAAGATGGAAGGCTACTGTTCTAAATGCTTTTGATGTTAGGCTGCTCTTTGAGAGTCTGAGGAAAACATACAGACATTCTCAGAACAAGAATTCAAACAATTATCAATGCACACAATGCTCTAGATAGTTTCAGATGATCTATGGGTTATTTCAAACTCACTAGTATGCTCCACGTTAACAAAACCTGCTGTGAAGTTTCACTCTGGATTTTTCTTATAGGCTTGCATTTCTCAACTATACTTCATAAGAATTGTATCCTACACACTTTGATTTTTTGCTAAATAAACAAAAAGCAAAACTCTCTGGAATCACCCAGGGAGTCCCCGGATTAGAGCTCATCATTTAGAAATCAAACTCATAATGATCTAATTGCACAAGCTCTTTACGCCTAAACTCATTTTGCTAACTCATTCTTAGTATATCTTCTGTATGTGACAATTATACTAGTTTAGGTAAAACCAAATATGTTTGTGCATTTATTTGTAATAGCTAGTAATTATGACTTTCCATCAGCCAAATAGTTCATAGCCCACAATGAGACAAGGAAATCAAATTGGTTCTGTTTTGTTTGTTTGTTTGTTTGGTTTGTTTTGCTTTTCAATACCTATTAGGCCAAAGGTGGTCAAGACAGAAGATAGGATAGTTTGTCCTCCTCACTAGTATTTTCTCCCTCATGTTCTGTATATGAAATGCTCCCCTCTAAGGGTAAAATATTTTTTGTCATCAACTAAGCATTTGATTGAGCCAACACCAGCACAGCATTTACATCAGAGGGTCAGGCAAACCATTGGCCCAGCCCTAGTTCTAAACAAGAAAATTAATATTCCATAGTGTAATTCACTCATCAGGAGTAAATGCCCTCTATCACAGCAGCACAAGGGCAATAAATTCATTACAACATATTGCTGCCACTTCTCTCACATACTTCAACACCACTGTTTTACAAATACGTTAGACACCCTACCTCCTGATAATTTTCTGGCATTAATGCATGTCTTTTTTTCTCAGCTACATATAGAATCTTTCTTTCAAATATCAACACACTACGAGCATCTATATTAATGTCTCATCATTGCTTGTCAAAAATATAAAACTAAAATCAGTCAAGTAGAATCCATGGCATAAAATGATCTGAGCTCCAGAACAATGGGAATCAAGTTGAAATTTCTGAGTAGAAGCAGAGGCTATTTTCATAAACAAACAGTAGTGTTAAGGCACATCACTGAAATATCAATGAGACAGTCTTTCTGACTAAATAACCTACTAACCTAGTTCATCCATATCTTCTTTATTCACATTTTTCTGTACATTTCCCTTTATTTCTCTTTCTCTTCTCCATTCCCTTCAACCAGTACAGCCTATCTTTGCACTGATAACAAGATACCTAAGAAAAACCAAGTTGGAAAAAAAATTAATTTACACAGTTGTTTTTATACCCCTTTTTTTTACACTGGGTGTTCAGAGGGTAACTTTTTGACTTAGCAGAAAGAAAGTTGATCTGGTTGAGTTAATACCTTGGAAGATGCATTACTAAAAGCTTACATTAAATAGGCAGTGCCCTGAACTATACACCAGCCATTTTCTAGTGCTTCATTGACATTTGAGACAGTTTTATGCTACATGTTGCATCAACATATCCAAGCAACTTAGTTAACTTTAGTTAGGATCATTGGTTGTACTCAGGCACAGTTTTCAGTTTTAGCCATCTGTTGAGTAACCCAGATAGCCACATAAACAGAACAAATACCAAAAACAAACAAACAAACAAAAACAGTTCCCATTATTTTAAAAGTTCCTTGAGAAGTGATGTCAGCAACATGACTAATCAGATGTCTTTGTTCTTACCCCCTTCAACATTTGACATCCATTCACAGGCAAAAGTGCCTTTCTGGGAACCGTGGGATCTAGTAGCATATGCCAAGGGACCAAGAGTAGTCTTGCACATCTGTTCATCAGGTAATAAGCATACAGCCCTCAGTCTTGGCTGTGGACTCTACAGTGACCTGTAAACTGGCTCCAGCCCAACTCACCACAGTCCAAGAGCTTCTGGAGAGCACTGTCTTAAATGATAAACCACAAATGAGAGCTTTTGCAAAGTCCAGGTTTCCAGCAGAGAAATGCCAGCAAAGTATTAGAGCTAAAAATGTGAGCTTGGATGCCTTGGAGAAAGAAAGAGCGACAATTTGACTTCACCTGTGTAATGCATTTCTCCAAGACAGCACTGCTGAGTGCCAAGTGAGACCTTTACAGCCCATGATTTCTCCTGTAGGGAAGATTGAGAGGGTGTGAGTAAGCACTCAGCTTCCCCAGGTATGTGGAATATTGCCAAGGGGCCAATTTCACTCTCATCCATCTATAATACTAAACCATAAGCTATTTGATGGGGCGGGAGGTGGGGCTGGGAGATATTAGGAGAGTAACTGATAGCACTCTAAAAGCATACTAAAAGGGACAAGAATCTTACTAACTGGCTGCAATCTCCATTAATGAAATGCTGGTGACATCTCACCCATGGATCCCCTCAACTGGCCTATGGTCACCCCCAGCATTTTATATGCCTCACCCCCACATACCCGCACATCCTATGACCAGCTCTCTGTGCATGCTCCTGACACTGGTGAGAGTTAGCTTCAGTAAATGGCTAGTGAGCAAGCACAGAAAGCTAGCTCAAATCTGAGGGCCAGAGAGAATCCATGAACTTGAGCTTTAGTGTTACTCTTGGTAAAGCAAAATGGAGGTTCAAGCAATTGTCCTGGTACATTACAGGATCAAGAGAAGGCATGCAAGATTATGAATTCTGTCACAAGCGAGAGACCAAGCAGCATGAAGCAAGTATACCTCCTAAAGGTCTGAGAAAGTCTCAGAATTCCTAGCAAAGCTAATGGAAGGTATTTCTCTCCTAAAGCAATTTAGTAAAGACTGTAAGGGTGACTACTACTGCAAATATGAAGAGATCAATGTAAGACTTCAAGGTATATTAAAAAATTTAAGGAAACATGACACAACCAAAGGATCACAATAATGTTCCAGTAACCTACACCAAAGACATGGAGTTCTCTAATTTTGATAAAAATAATATTTCTGATAAATAATACAAAATATCTATTTTAAGGATGTTCAGTAAGCTACAATAGAACTCAGAAAGACAAGTCAAAAAAATCAATATATAAACAAAGTGAAAAATTTACCAAACAGTTAAAATCACTAAAAAGAACCAAATGAAGTTCTTAAGAATACAATGAATGAAATAAAAATGCAATTGAAGCCATCAGCATCAAAATGAATCAAGCAAAAGTATTCATGAATTAGAAGACAGGACCTTTGAAATTACCCAGTTGGAGGGGAACAGAAGGAAAACAGAATGAATTCAAGTAAAGAAAGTCTACATGATCTATAGAATACCATCCAAAGAAGCAAGTTATTGGTGTCTCAGAAGGAGAAGAGGACAGAAAACTTATTTAAATAAATAATGGTACAGAACTCCCCAAATCTAATGAGAGATTTGGCTATTCATGTTCATGAAACTCACAGGTCACCAAACAAATGCAACTTAAAGAGAACTTCTCCAAGATACATTGCAAAATCTGTCAAAATCAAACACAAAGAGAGACTCTTAAAAGCAGAGAGAAAAAGGTACTTATAATTTACCAGGGAAATTCCCTAAGGTTATTGAATTTCCTAGCAGAAACTTTGTAGGCCAAGAGAGAGGGATGCTATATTCAAAGTAATAAAAGAAAAAGAAAAAAAAAAAACTGCAGCAAAGAATGCTCTATTTGTCAAAACTGTCCTTCAGAAATGAAAGAGAGATACTTTCCAAAACTAATAAAAACTGAGGGAGTTCAGCACCACTAAACTTGCCTTACAAGAAATTCTGAAAAAAAATGTTTATCGAGCTGAAATAAAAGGACACTAATTAATAACATAAAAACATATTAAATATATAAAGTACTAGTAAGAGTAAGTATATAGTCAAATTCAGAACACCCTAATATTAACATATGGCAATATGATAATAATCTAGTATAAAGTTAAAGAGCAAGAGTTTAAAATTAACTACAGTAATATAATATGTTAATGAACATACAGTATAAGAAGAGGTAAATTATGACATTAAAAATATAAAAGTTAGTAAAAGGTAGAGATTTTGTATGTATTAAAATTTAAGTTATTAGCATAAAATAGGTTATATCTATTAGATGTTTTATTAAGCCTCATGGCAGTCACAAAGAAAAACCTATAGAGATACGTGAAAAGTAAAGAAAAGGGAATCAAATTATATCACTACAGAAAATCATCAATTTACAGAGAAAGCACTAAGAAAGGTGGAAAGAAATAAGCAAACTATAAAAATGTCAGAAAAAAATTAAAATATTGCATTAGTAAAGCCTTACCTATCAATAATCACTCAATGTAAATGGATTAAATTTTTAAAATTAAAAGGCATAGAGTGGATGGATGTATATAAAAACAAGAGCCAACTATATGTTTCCTACAAGAGACTCACTTCAGCTTTAAAGACATAAATAAGATCAAAGTGAAGGGATGGAAAAAGATAATCCATGCAAGTGAAAATCACAGAGAACAAGGGTAGCTATACTTCTATTAGTCAAAATAGACTAAAGCCAATAACTATAACAATAACGAAGATGGTCATTATACAATGACAAAGAGGTCAATTTATCAAGAGGATATAACAATCATAAATATATAGAGACCCAACACCAGAGGACCTAAATATATTTAATAAATGCTAACAGATCTGAAGGGAGAATTAGGAAACTATCCAATGATAGTAGGGGTCTTCAATATCCTTATTTTCAACAATATTAATGTCATCCATACAGAAAATTAATAAGAAAATGTTGGACTTGAACTATACTTTAGCCAAATTGAACTAATAGACATATACAGACATTCCAGCCTACAGCAGCAGGAAACACATTCTTTTCAAATGCACATGGAACATTTTCCCAAATAGGTCATATGATAGATCATAAAATAAGTCTTAGCACATTTAGGAAGATTAAAATCATATCAAATATCTTTTGTGACAACAACATACAAAACTAAAAATCAATTATGGGAGAATACCTGGAAAATGCTCAACTATGTGAAAGTTAAACAACACCCCTGAACAACCAGTTGGTCAAAGATAAAGTCAAAAGAGAAATTTAAAAATACTTAAATAAGAATGGAAACAATTTATCTAAATTTATGGGGTACAGCAAAAACTGTTCTAAGAAGGAAGTTTATAGTGATAAATGCCTGCATTAAGAAAAATAAATGATCTCAAAAAAACAGCCTAACTTTACACATCAAGGAACTAGGAGAAAAAAAACCCACTAAATCCAAAGTTAGCATAAGGAAGGAAATAATAAAGATCAGAGCAGAAATAAGTGACATGGAGTCCATAAACCCAATAGAAAACAAATTGTCAAAATTAAGGTTTCTTTTGAAAAGATAAAAAAATTGGCGAACCTTTAACTAAAGTAATAAAAAATGACAGAAAACTCAAATAAATAAAATAAAAAATGAAAAGGAGACTGAATCCAAAACCATTCTCAAAGGAAAAAATTAGCAAAACAAATTCAACAGCACATTAAAAGGATCATACACCATGATCCTGTGTTATTTATCCCTGGGATGCAAGTATGATTTGATATATGAAAATCATTAAATATGATATACCAAACAATAAAATGAAAGATGAAAGTAATATAATGCTCTCAATTGGTGGAAAATAAATGACAAAATATAGTGTTCTTTCATGATAAAAACTCTCAACATTTGGATAAGTGATAAAAGCCATATATGAGAAGCTCACAGCTAACATTTTATTGAAGGGTCCAAGCTTTTGAGCTTTTCCTGTGAGATCAGAAACAAAAAAAAGAGTGCCCCTCTTACTATCCTTGTTAAAAAAGTACTGGGAGTCTTAGCCAAAGCAATCAGGTAAATAAATGAAAAAAATAATAATCTAAATAGGAAAAGAAAAAGCAAAATTGTCTTTGCAAATTATATGATATAATGTATAAAAAATTCTAAAGATTCTACCCAAAAACTGTTAGACTGAATTAGCAAATTAGGTGAAGCTGGAAGATAAAAATTCAACATATAGATTAGTTGTGTTTCTATACACTAACAACAAAATATATGAAAAAGTATTCAAGGAAACATTACCGTTCAAAATAGCATAAAAAATAAAATATTTAGAAATGAATTTAACCAATAAGGTGAAATATATGTACAATGAAAACTATAATACTTTGATGAAAGATATTAAAGAAGGATCACATAAGTGGAAAGCTATTCTGTGTTCATGAATTGGAAGAATATTATTAAAATGTCCATACTATAGATTCAATTAAATTCCTATCAAAATTCCAATGACATTTTTTTCACGGGAATTTAAAAAGCAATCCTAAAATTCATATAAAACCCCAAAAGACCTCAAATAGCCAAAACAATCTTGAGAAAGAAAAAAGCTAAAGGCATCACACTTCCTGACTTTAAATTATATACAAAGCATGATATTCAAAACAGTGTGATGGGGGCTTAAAAATAGACACATAGACCACGGAATTGCAATCCCAGAAATAAACCTTCACATCTACTAATATTTAATAAAAAAGCCAAGAATATCCAGTATGAAAGGATAGTCTCTTCAATAAATAATGTTGGGAAAACTAGATTATCTACATGCAAAAAATAAAATTGGAGCAATATCTTAAAACACTCAAAAAAACTGATTTTAAATGGATTAAAGACTTAACATATGATCTGAAACCATATACTTTCTAGAAGAAAATGTATGGAAAAATCTCCTTTATGTTGGTCATAGAAATAATTTTCGGAGATGACACCAACAGCATAAGCAACAAAAGCAAACATAAATAAATGGGACTACATACAAAAGCTAAAAACTTGCATAGCAAAAGAAACAATCAACAAAATGAAAATGGAACCTACAAAATAGGAGAAAATATTTGCAAACCATATATCTGAGAAGGGGTTAATATCAAAAATATACAAGAAACTCATACAACTTGATAGAAAAAAAATTCTGATTAAAAAATAGGCAGAGGAACTGAATAAAAAGTACAAAAATAAAAAGAACATACAAATAAAAAAATTTGTTCAACATCTATAATTATCAGGGAAAATGAAAATCAAAACCACAATGAAATATCACTTCATACATGTTAGAATGACTATTATTAAAGAGATAAGAAAGAACAAATGTTGGCAAAGATATGGAGAGAAGGGAACATCTGGACTCTGTTGGTGGAAATGTAAATTGACACAGTCACTATGGAAAACAGTATGGAGTTTCCTCAAAAACAAAATTAAAAGTAGAAATACCATATAATCCAGAAATTTCACTTGTGGGTATTTATCAAAATAAATGAAATTAGAATCTCGAAGAGATATCTGCATTTTCATGTTTATTGTAGCATTATTCACAATAGCCAAGATATGTAAACAATTTAAGTATCTATCTATGGATAAATATATAAAGAAGATATGATGTGCATATTTATTCACACGTATACATACATACATGCATGCATGCATGCATATGTATATAATTTAATACTATTCAGCCATGAAAAAGAAAGTCCTGTTATTTGTGGCATCATGGATAAAGCTTGAGGGCATTATGCTAAATGAAATGAGCCAGATGGAGAAAGATAAATACTGTATGATTTCCTTTATATGTAGAATCTAACAAAGCTGAACTCATAGAAGCTTAGGGTGTTTTCCAGGGCATGGAGAATGGGGGGGGGGATGGGATGTTGGTCAAAGGGTACAAACTTTCAAGTTCCCTTCAAGTACCCTAAATGAGTTCTGAGGATCTAATGTACAACATGGTGACTATAGTTAATGATACTGTTTTATATACTTGAAAGTTGCTAGAAAAATGGATCCTAAATGTTTTACCACAAAAAAAGAAATAATAATAATGTGAAGTGATTGAAGTGTTAACCAACCAAACTGTAGTCATCATTTGGTAATATATAAGTGTATCACATCATCGTATTGAACACCTTAAAATTAAACAACATTACATGTAAATTATATCTTAATAAATTTGGGCTGTGTTGCGTTAAGGGAAGCAGCAGGACATATTCAACTCCAGTTCCCTAGTGGATAATGGCTCCTGTCATAAAAGGTACTCAGTAAAGTCTTACTGAAAGTTCTCACTCAACACTAACATCTTATGAGCAATTTAAAACACCTTTTTGGAACAGTACGACTCCACAAAGATTTGAAAGGTTCAATAGATTTTTGTTATTGCTGACATTTAAGTTTATGTAAAGAGTTTTGTCAGACCAATTATTATTCTCATATTCTGATCATATTGTTTTCTTTCTCTTGCATTTGTTTGTAAACGAATACCTTTTTAGAAATCAATGAACAGCCACCAATCAGGAGAAAAATAATGACACTTGGAACTGAATAACAAATAACATGTATTCATTTGTTCCCCATTATTTATTGAAGGCCTAATACATTCCAGACACTGTATTAGGTGCTGAAGATAAAATGGTAAATAAAACACAAAATTGGTTTCTGCTCCTTAGGTATTTCCAGTTTGTGGGTAGGGGTGTAAGTGATAAAATAATCTCTCTCTCTCTCTTTTTTCTCACATACACATGCACACACACACACTATAAATATACAAATATGCTCTGTACAGAGTGCTATGAACAATGTAACATGAAGAGCTCTTGGGAATCCAAGAAGATTCCCCGATGAGGTGAGATTGGAGTTGATCCACTAAGGATGAAGAGTTATCTATGTAGGCTGGAGGAGGGAAGGAATAAGGATATGGTAACTGCAGCTATAAAAGCTTTAAAACCAGAGGGAAGACCACCATTACAGAGAAAACTTTCATATACAACTCCATTCTTCTGAATATATATATATATATATATATATATATATATATATAAATTTCAGGTTAGTATGTTTTTTTTTTCATTTTTCAGGTACAGGAAACATACATAGTTGAATGCAAATGAATATAAATGTCAATTTATCTTATATATACATTTACACACGATATTCTCCAATCTGAATTCAGTATATTAGAATCTCTAAAGAGAAATCTATCAGATTCCCATTATTGCTACACTAGTCCCGTAATTATTTCATAACAGTCTGGCCTCCCTGTTTCCTACATTCTCCACACGCTGCTGGAGTGATATTAAGAAACAA
The DNA here is from genome assembly GCA_030015415.1 of Cynopterus sphinx. Taxonomy (NCBI): domain Eukaryota; kingdom Metazoa; phylum Chordata; class Mammalia; order Chiroptera; family Pteropodidae; genus Cynopterus; species Cynopterus sphinx. Next base: position 31,435,084 of record CM057390.1, on the reverse strand, counting down.
AAAAACACACAAAATCTATTACTCCATAACTCATTTGTAGCTTTTGATTCATTTTATTTTGTTAATGCAGACAATTCTCTCCCTTCAGGAAGGGGCTTCTCTAACTCTAATTTATAGATTCCTATATCAGACACAAAACGCTCAAAGTCACTAGAGGGGAAGCCGGGATGTTAACCAGGTGGTCTGCCCTGGAACCTGCAAGCTCAGTCTTGGAGCTATGCACTACCTTAATAAATGCCATTTGAATTCAATTCTCAGATGCACTTTTTTTCACATAAAAATCTTTGAAGTTGCTGTGTTTTGAAATTAATGATATATCTTGGATTCATTGGCATTAGTTTTCTCTTGTGGTATATAGAATAATGGCATGCCTTACAACTGATGGCTCTTAAAGTTGGTGAAATACAGTATTTGTTGAATTAATGAATGGGACTAAGAGGTCAGTGGAGATGCCCAGAGCATCTTTGCTTTAGTCTCTGTATCCAGGGGAGTAACACATACATTACAGAACTGAATATTTGGAAAAAGTCAGTAGAGACCTTTATAACTATTCTTATCACCATCAATTATTTTTTACTCTAATTTACTATATTTTTTTTACTTATATAACCAAAATAACCAAAGAGAACATTGCATTAGAGTAACCCACCCTTTGTTTAACATTTTTAATAATTATTAAATATTTACTCAAATAATTCTTCAGAACTACTATTGTGAAATTTTTAATTTACCCCATTTTACCTAATTCTATATGCTTTGAAGAAATGGTCTTAATTTTAATCATTATTATTCTTTTCTGTGAGCCATATACTTTTAAATACAGCTTGAAGCTTTTTTGTGTTAAGAGAAAAAAAAAACCACCAGGTAGATATGGCACTTGCCTTTCTATTTGTTTGCATGTATTTTATTTATTACTTTATTTGGATGATTTCAATTGGATGTTTGGGGTTTTACATCAGTATGATCAATGAGTGAGGAATATCTACCTAGGCAATCATGCACCAGTAATGGTATTAAAAATAAAAATTAAGAAATTTAAGAAATACTTTCCCATTTTGTATCTCATCTAATCCCCTTTAAGGCTCTCCATATATGTAAAGAGAGACACTGCCTTTCACACTCTGCACCTTCTTAATTCTCTCTATGAATACTCTCTGGACTCTGAAATAACTACTTTAGACAGATCCAAAATCATGAATTAGCCTAGGAGACACTGGGATGAGAGTTTCAGAAAATTCTGAAGTGCTTTTCTAAGTGGTAATGAGCCTGCATCTGCAGACTAGAGCTTATTAACATGAGTTCCATGGCTCCTGACACACAAAGATTGGGTTAGAGAAAATCAACAGGGCAGGGAGCTGGACAGCCGGAATGCCTGAACCCAAGTGTCTCATTGTTAACAGCTTTGTTCATGTATCCTAGTATCCTAGTATAGGACATGTCCTGTGTGTGCTTTGGCGCATACAAAGTTGGGAAACACTCAAGACTTCATAGCAGATTAAATCTTCCACTTGGGCCCTATCAATGTAGGCATGCTTCCCAGTACATGTTTAAGGGGTGTCGTTATCTCTACTGTATGTGAGAAAGATGCTGTAGAGTGAACAGCTTCATGGCTTCATGCTGCATCTCTGCACCTCTCTGCAACATACATGTTAAGACTCACTCACCATCCAAGTATAGATGTTGCCTCCTGCCCAGAGATTCCATGCCAACTCAGGGGCTTTGAAAAGCTTTGGGGCTTTGGAAATTTTCTAGGAATAATCTGAGGATCTCAAGGGAACAAAAACTAAAGAGTAAGAATATATTGTGCAACCTTTTGCCTGCTTCTCCTCTCTTAGTGACTCAAAAATGTGTTCTCGTATTCCTCTTACTGCTAAGATGAATTTCTTAGATGAGATTTCCTGGTGGGTTCGATAGTCCTAGGACAAGTTGCATGGCTGAGTACAGCCTCTGTTCAACACTGCACTGTCCCACTTCCAGCAAGACAGGTAGCTAATCCCATGGATGTAATGCGTGTACTGGCCCTTTATGTAAAACTAAATTAGCAGCCCAGCCATTAAACAGAACTGTAATGCCAGAGGCTTCAAAGCCTTCCAAGAGCCCACAAGCTGGGAGTTTTTACCTTCCATTCCATTTAAATCCAAGAGGTTTTCACCCTGCTGGCAACTCCAGAGTTGCTGCTGAGGCTCAGGGAAAAACTGTTATGAAAAGGCTGTTGCTAAGCAAAGGAAGTCTCAGGGAGGCAACTGACAGAGTAAAAGCAATACCTGGTTAAACTGAAACTGACATGAGAGCTCCTTCAGGCTTTAAGCTGCTTTTTAAGGGTCCGAGTTCCATCCAACTAATATTGAAAAGGCAATAAGCATAGAAAATCACAGTTCTTCCATACACACATTTCCCTAACGGTGGGAGACCCCATGAGAAATACTGCAAACCATGAGGGTGAGCAAATTGTGTTTGGGTATTGTGACATGAGAGTGTCCTCAGGATATCTTCTGTTCCCCGGGGCACCATGTGTCCTTTGTTGGGGATGAGTGAGCTGTGTGGAACAGATGGATCCTACCCCTAAACATCCTCTACCATCCTCATCCAGCAAAAAAATATTTGTGAAGAGAAATGGTTTCTTTCTCATCAGGAGATTTTCAGATCCTGAAATAAGAGGGCAAACACTTGACATCTAGTGTTTAGGTGATTTTGAACCAAAGGATCCCAGAAGAGTCAGTTGGCAGGCCCGTTTTCCTTTGGGAGACCCTGCCACGGACACAGTTCTGTGCCGCTGTGTTGGAGGATTCAGGAGGGTTTACTCAGTGCCTCAGGGTGGCCTCCTCACTACAGCACCGATACACAGAACAGACATTTACTAAAAAAAAAAAAAATTAGAATGTGAGAACACTTCAAATGGCATTGCACAGTCTCATAATAGCAAGTATTTAAAGGAGACAGATTAGAAGGATGGTTGGAAAGGCCAGGGTAAGCCATGGAATATGACTTGAGAAGGTGCCAGGGAGACACGATTTGGGAGGTGAGAAGGTAAGGCCTTCCCAAAAGGAAGTACATGAGGAGAACTCCATGTTGAAAATGCGTGGAGCAATGAGATCTTTCTCTAGGAAAAGAGTTAGTAAGAGATGGCCGAGCCCCCTGTAATGATCAGTGTCTGCCTTCCTCTAATGCACATCAGCAAAGATCATAGATAAAGGAAACATCATAGACAAATGTACTCAGCTTATTGCTGTAAAGCTTTGACTGCAAATGCGCAGGTAGAATATTAGCCTGAGGGCTGAGTTGGCTCTCATTATGGGTCAAAGTCTTAGTGTCCATTTTTCTAAGACTTGTTACCTTAAGAGCTGGAGGAGTGGTTTTCCATTCTCCTCCTTAGGCTAAATTTGACTCTCTTTTCCACTAGAGTAATAAGTTTTAATTGGGTGGAAAATGTAATGAAAACTAATACAAAGAGAAAAGGGGCAAAGTTATATTCTAATACCTGATGTTTTAACAAGAATCTAGTGTCAGGGTAGAAGGAAATCATTTATAGTTGGTGTGGCAGGTACATCAATGGATCAGGACATACTCAGTCCTATAGGACCTGGCCTGGAGAACTCCTGCTTTGCAAGCTTTAAATGCTTTATGCTGAATATCTTTCTGGTGACCCTCCAAACCACTTTTCTTCTCTGCCCTGCTCTGTACACAGCAAGCTAGCCCTCACTGCCAGCCTCTATTAAGCCACTTTATTCTAGCTAAAGGCTGGATTTGGCTCATGGGAGCCACCAGCAGGTTCTCAGAAGGAGAGAAAAAAGAATTTGGCCATTTTTCTCCCCCCTGGGCTCTCCTTACTAGCCTGAAGTTGGCAGTGGCTATGTCTCTTCACAAAGGCTTCAGCTCTCATCAGTTGGCTCTCTCCAGGGTTGTAGACCTAACCAAATTCTGCATGCCTAACAACTGCATTCCCTTTATCTTTCAAGTTAAAAGAGAGCAGGAGCTTCCCACTATTGCTAGACATGGATTGTCTCACTATCCCTTAATGATTTTCTTTAATCCCAAATACATCATTATTTTAGAGCCCTCTGTTAATCTCTTTTCAACTGTCTTTTTGGAGTATGCTGCCTGCTTCTTGCAAAACCCGTGAATGATCCATACATACCTTTATTATGGAAAGGTCCAAGATGCTCCAAGTCAACATGATTGGGGTGTTCAAATAGGACAAGGACTTCCAGGGTATTTGCAGCAAGGGTTATGTACCAGTCTGTATGGAATAATTTCTATATTTCAGTGACTGGTATAATCATATAAGTGAGTGCCATCTACCTATAAACCCCATTCTGAGAATTAACAGCTTCTGTCTCATTTTTCAAATAAAGAAACCAAGATTCAGAAAGGTCAAATGAAATGGCCCATTATAATTTTTCCGTCTGCAAGGGTTTGGGGCAACAGCTTACAAAACCTTTTTGGATGGTGAGTGCCACATTCTATATATCAAATCATGACATATAAAGGAAACATGTAAGAAATTCTTTCAAAAGGGTCAGAACCCTGACTGCATTTATGTTTCTTTACCTGTGATTTTTTTTCATCAACTCAATGAATTTAGTCTCTCTGCTCCCTGGGAAGAGCCCATATTATAGCACAGACCCTACCTAATTCTTTGTTTTGGTACAATGTCTAACATGTTTTTTGGTATTTAATGAATTTCTATTAATAGCACCTATCCATGAGGGGCTTTGAGTTCAATATGATCACTTGCTGTTTCATATACAGACCTATAAGACAAAATAATAGATTGACTTTTTTCCACATGAAGTCATAGATCAGCCCTTGAAAAGGTTTTCAGACGTCCTATAGCTCAATTCCTTGTCTCTGACAGAGACTGAGTTTGTTCTCTGGAGTCCCCCCACCACCACCACCACTGCCTCCCAGCTATGACAACCTGACAGCATGAAGATGCCTCTTCCTTTCTGATCTAAGTCCCTCCTGCCAGACTACCTGCAATGATGTGCACACAGTGGGGAAGAAACCAGTGAGAGGTCAGGTAGGAGGAAACAAATGAAAAAATGAAAGCAAATCAAGTGAAGAATTATAGCAAAGGGCCAAGAGGTCCATTCCTTCATAGTCAAAAGGAAAATCATGTGCTATTTTAAGACCTATTTAGGACAGTTTTATATTCACCCACCAAAGGGACAGATGTTTAGCATCTTCTGTGCTTTAGTCTCCATGTTAAGCTCTAAAGATATAGTGACAAATATGGATACAGGAACAGAATTTAGGAACAGGACATATGAATGAACCCTGTCCGTGACAAACATTCCTATTAAAAAGAATGACAGTTAGAAAATAGTACTATGGTTTGTCATTGATCCCTTTCTCCATTCATAGTGGACCTACTATGATCTAGTAACTTAGGATATGAGCAAGATAATTTTAGGATGTTTACTCTCCAGCAAGGAACTAGTTAACCAATAACAGTTTCTGATGAATAGACAAATTCCGTAGTACCAATGACATTGGATTTTCTTAGAATTAAGTGAGTTAATATATGTAAAGCGCTTCGAACAGTGTTTGGCCTATAATAAGCAATATGATTGTCACAAAGGAAAGGTACATTGTGAATTGAGAGAAAAATTAGAAACCTACTATTCTCTTGGATTAGAAAAAGCCCCTTGGAGGACACAACATTTAAAAGGAGACCAAAAGCATTAATCTAGGCTAATTAGGCAAAGGAGGGGTGAAGGCTGGAGCAAGCTTTCCTGAAAGAGAAATCAGCATTGTACAGACACTATGGGGCAAAGAACTTGGCATAGGAAGGGTAAGCTAGAGCATAGGTAACGGAGAAGAGAACAGGCTTCAGGGAGTTCTGTGGAGAGCCTTATGGCTGGGCAGGGTGAGCTGGAATTCAGACAGCAGGAGTCCAGTTGGCCTCTTGGAGTGCTCTGACCCTCCCAGCATCCTGTAATGCTGATGACTACTGTTCTGGGGCAGAGCGGGGAGCAGTTAGGCTCCGGCCTCTCTTGATGCACTTAACAGGAGATGGTTCCTAGAAGCTGAGTAGAATCTGAGTCAAGTCATATCTAAAATAAAAATATCTCTAGTGGAAGACCCCCAATCGAATCACCCACAGTCTTTCCTATTAAAACTTATTTCCATCACCTGAAAAGTGAAGCTCTCAGACAAATAGAGAATGGAAACACCTTAGAGTCAGGATCCCAGGACTGTCTCCTCCCAGATGCAAGATGGGAGGGATTTATACTGTGGAGACCAGTTCCCAGGCACCAAAACAGCACCTGAATAGAAAGAAAAAGCTTAAATGCCTAATTTCAATGAGGTCTTTGCAGGGAAAGACCTGAAGCAGCTCAAAAAGGACAGTAAATACAGTTTGGGAATGTGGATCCTTCCTACACCAGCAGAGCCACCTCAGTGTTGGGTCTGAAAATTGGTGGTGAAGGAGGGGTCTTCTTCTGGCTGACATTGCCTCTCCTTTGGTCCTCACACATCGAGCCCTTATACCCTCACTTCCAAACCCCCAGGTCTGAGCACAGTGTGTTAGTATGTGAGGACTTCACTTATCAGGCAACATCTGTCATACCCAGAGGGAACAACCCCTGCAATTCTACAGGCAGCCAGCTTCAAGTGCCTGCAGCTTGCGATCCAGGACTTCTGGTGCCCTGCCGGCCCAGATGGCTAACCTGCTCCAAGGGAGAGCACTATGTTTTCCCTCACAAAACGCAAAAGGTCCTGTTCATTCTTTCCTTAGGGTAGATAGTACCACCAATCCTACTCTTGCCTTTCTAAGAGGCTACATTCACTGGTTCCAGAGTGATCTCTCTTCCAAGTAGTCTCTCTCCCTTCTAGGGTATAAGGGTGGCCACTCTGTGATCCTAAGGGCACTTTTCTGAAATCATATGAATGCTATGGACTGGCTGGAACTATATCAACAAAGAAGAAAAATGTGTGTGCGTGTGTGTGTGTGTGTGTGTGTGTGTGTGTGTGTGTGTGTATCATCTTAATGGCAGACCATGTCATAAAGCTTTTAGGATGATCCTGGTCAAGAACACTATGAGAGAGCGCTAGTTAAAGACCTCTACTTTTAGTCCTGCGGGGAGTAAAAAATACTGGATTTATCCTGCTGTCTTAAGGAACTAGAAAACAAAGTGAATATTAGAATCCAGATTTTTATCATTGGATAATATAGCCAAGGCAACACAAGACAATCATCCCTAAGGGAAGGGAAAAAAAGAAAAATGGGTGAGGTCAGCAATTGCCTCAGCTTACTCAAAGAGAGCTTCCAGGTCTCAGTGCAGGGAACAGGGGCCCAACATCAAGCCTGGTGGCCTGCTAAGCTGAGAGAGTTCAGAGTTCAGGAAGGTCAAAGCAGCCAAAATTCACAAGTAGAGTATCAGAGAGCAGAAAGAAACTTAGAATGCTTCTCATCCAGTTTCCTCTGAAAACTGACCATGAGAGAACATATGTGCCTGTGAGACCCAAAGCCAGGGACAGAGAAAATGACCACACATCACACTGGTTGGGCCTCTTTCATGGTCCATCAGAGTAAAAAAGTTCTTCTTACAAAAAACTACTTTTGAAAGAACACCAGCTTCTTAACACAAAAAACATATAATTCCTACTTATGGAGTAGTCCAGCTTGAGTATTCTGGTCAGCACTTTGTGTAAAGGCAGGTTCTACAGTCAGTGATGGACCTGGGCTTAGGCAGGCTTTGCCATGTCTGACGTTGCCTTCAAGCCTGCCCTGGGTGTGGGCATCTCTCCAGCAGATCAGGGAGAAAGCAGACTGGACTGGAAATACTGTACCTGTTTCTGAACCACTTTGTCCTGGAAGTCACACATATCATATCTTCTCTCATTATTTGAGAAGACATTGTCATGTTATCTTGTGTACAATAGGACTTGGAAATGGAGTCTCTACTTGAGAAGCCACTTCTCAGTATCAGTAAGTCATGATTTCTCTAGTAGATATAAGAAAAGTCTAGCAGAACTTACTTTATTTCAACAACTGATCCTAGAAAAAAAGATAAGGGGTAAGTGGTAGAAATTAATATGATTATCATTAAAAAATTAAAGCAGGACTAAAAAATTACCCCCAAATGCAAAGTGTACAGTCATGTGCCACATAATGACATTTTAATCAACACAGTGGTCTCATTATGTTATAATTGAGCTGGAAAAAGCCTATCATCTAGTGATGTCATAGTCACCATCATGACATCATAGCTCAATGCACTAATTATATCTTTGTGGTGATTCTGATGTAAACAAATCTCCTGCACTGCCAGTTGTATAAAAGCGTAACACATACAATTATTAATAGTAACCAATACTTCATAATGATAACAAACACTATATAACTGGTTTATTTATGACAATATACTTTTTATCATTATTTTAGAGTATACTCTGTCTACTTAAAAAACAAAATTTTTCTGTAAAAAAGTACACTGTGTTATGCTGGTAGCAGCCCTACACATCTCGTGTTTATTGTATCTCTTGTTTGGATTATTTTCTCTTGCACTTGATTTAATTTCCTGTTGTTTTAAACAGTAAGATGCTATACAGGCTTATATCCTGCAAGCAATAGACTAAAAAATACAGTCTAGGTGTGCAGTAGGCTATGCCATCTAGGTTTTTGTAACCGATGTCCTCACAACAGTGATGTTTGCATAATGCCAAATTCAACAAAGGATGTATTTCTCAGAATGTATCTCGTTGACTGCATTACTTATTGTATCAATTGCCTACCATCCCACTGCAAACTTACAATCCTTCTCATCCAAACCTAGTTCCAGCTTCAACCAATCTCTGATGAACTTCTTTGGACAGTTGAAAATCCAGTTCTATTTTTGCCCTTGAAATCATCATCATCATGTTAACCAACATTTGAGGAAATAAGTGGCAAATTCACATTTAAGCAAAATAATAAATTTTAGAGAAATGCTCTTTTTTTCTTGTGTCCATATTCAGGTACAAGGTGCCCCAGCTATCATTACTGAAGTGTCAAAGTTCAGGAAAAATATGCGTTTGACATCTTTTCTGACACTTTTCCTCACTGCTGCAAGGTTGCTTCTAACTGGCTATAGCCGTTTCAAGGGTGTCATTGGCAGAAATGTCAGGATGGTTTCATAATACACAAATCATTATCATGATAAGATTACTTCCTTGGTGTAGACATCCCTCCAAAACTAGTGCCATGGCTCAAAAGCAATAAAAAGGATAAAAAAATAAGTCGGTGTCATGAACATTTTTCCTAACAATCCTTTAAGGATAAGTCTATTCTTTCCAGTGCCAACAAGCCTGATTTCAGCTGCAAAAAAAAAAAGAAAAAAGAAAAAAGAAAGAAAGAAAAGAAAAGAAAAGAAAAAAGAAAAAGAAGAAAAAGAAAAAGTAATGGGAGAGTTTCTGCAGCTAAAATCATCTTTCTTGAATGCAAAGTATGAATATAAACTGTAAGTGGGTGGTTCAGGCACAGCCTACACTGCTGTGCCAAGGCAGGTCCTCTAGCTCTCCAAGCATATATTTGCATGAAGAAACAAACAAACAAACAATAAAACCAATAAGACCTTTCTGTGTTCTAGGGCCTAGGCAAAAGATGAGAGACAGGGCATTGTCTACTATCTCAGTCCATATATTCAGTTGGAGCCCCAGGAGGGCAAGTGGTGTCCCCATTTTCATGTGTGAAACATCATATTCACCAAGGAATAGAATGATGTTATAGCTTCTTGTTTCTCTTTCCTTCCTTCCTTCCTTCCTTCCTTCCTTCCTTCCTTCCTCCTTCCTTCCTCCTTCCTTCCTCCTTCCTTCCTTCCTTCCTTCCTTCCTTCCTTCCTTCCTTCCTTCCTTCCTTCCTTCCTTTCTTTCTTTCTTTCTTTCTTTCTTTCTTTCTTTCTTTCTTTCTTTCTTTCTTTCTTTCTTTCTTTCTTTCTTTCTTTCATAGCCCTTAGAGGCAATGTCTTAAACAAGGCCAGGCATTCTCAAAGAGGAAGGGAACAACAGTGGAAATGGCATGGTACATTGACAACATCATCAAGAAAGCCTCGGTAGAACATGAGAAGTCATGAGATATTTGGGAAGAAGGAAAAAGGAAACAACCTCGGGTTACTTGGGTGGTGAAGACAGGTCAGGGAGATAGGTGTACAGTCCTTCAGGTACTCAGATAGGAAGATAGGCCAGCAGTGTTCATGTAACAGAATTTATAAGACATGATGGCAAAGTCTAGGGTCATTGTGGTTTTATTTTTAGTGATCTGAAACAAGGTCCAGAGATTCTTGTATAGTACCCATTTGCATCACTGCTAATCACTATTTTTAGAATACAGTCATAAGTACACTTTCACCACAGCTGCCAAAGTGCCAAGTGGCACATGGAGTACAGATTTACCTTCAGCACCTGGGTCCTGGCATATCACACAAGACAGAAGAATACTAGTTGTTGGAACTTCTTTGATGTTGGAATTAGTGCCCCTGAGGGATGTTCTATTAGAAACTGGATATATTAAATAGGGAGCAGCATATATCAACTTATACAATTTTAAACAAACTCTCTAAAGTAGTCAAATATTTTTAAATCTCTCAAAAGGATTTGGGGTGCAGGAGCCCTAGGAGCCTAATACCTACATAGACCAAATTTCTGAAACAATGGAAGACTTTACTTGACCTAGAAAGCAGGTCTATGGCAGATGTACTAAGACGGCATGAGTTGTGTCTGTAGTGTGTGGACACCTGTGTAGGTGATGTGATAGGTGGAGAAGACCAGAGTAAGCCCCAAAGGGTAATCCAACTGCAAGAGATTTTATGAAGCACAGTGACAGTGCCTAGAAAAAAAAATTTAAGCTTGACTCTACCAAGCCATTTAGATATTCAAGACTCACAGGTCCCCAAGGCAAAGCAGGATAGTCGTTTTGAAAGTGTATAAGCCCGTGCATAAAAGGTCATCTCAGACCTAAAAACCATTAAATGCCTCAGCACCTGTCGCTAAGAACTAAACTACACTTAAACAGCAGCTGGACATGTAGAGACGACTAGGCCTGTGTGTCAATTTTCTTGACCCCAAAATGCAGAGCAGAGTAGACCCTGAACAGATTAGATCAAAGAAGCTGCTCTGGAAAGCTTTTTAGAGGGGGCACAGGGTGAAAACAGGCAAAGGGGTTCAGGTGGACATGCAATTGTTAAACACTCCTTAATCTGAAATGGCACTCTGAAAATTCACATTTGGAGCTGAATGTTCATTGTTAGCAAAGTTAATCCTGGAGGGGGAAGATGGACAATTGGTAACAGAGATTCTCTAGCAACAGGGGCGGACAGGATAAGCAGCACTGAAGGCCTCAGGGGTAGGAGTTGATATGGATGTCAGATCACCCTATAGTCAGTCCTATCCCTGAAGGCTTTGTGAGGGGGCAACCAGATTTATCTTCCAGGCAATACTTTCTGGATATTAGCCTGTTATTTTGCTATTCTAAGGAATTGAAATGTGAGCAAATCCGTCAGGAAAACCACCTTCTAGTCTCTGTAGAAGCAGGTTTGAAAAAGAGCGTAGTGTTTTAGAGGCCAGGGATTCAGCCTTTATGGGGAGATGGGTGCTTGAAGCTGCATCTATGGCAACAAAGTCAAAGGGGGCAGCACTCAGCTCTCACAGAGGAATAGTTCTAGATATCTCTAAGACTTTCTGAGAGCAAATGTATTTATTATCAGTAAGGCATGTGTATTAGTTTCTGTTCCTGCTGTATCTATTAACAGATGCATATTGACTTAAAACAGTACACATTTATTATATTTCTGAAGGTTAGAAATCCAAAATCAGTCTCACTGGGCCAAAGTCCAGATGTCAGCAGAGCTGATTCCTTCTAGAAGCTCTGAAGGGAGAATTGTCTCCTTGCCTTTTCCAGCTTCTTGAGGACATCTGCATGCCTTTGTTTGCACCCCCTTTCTCCATCTTCAAAGCTAGCAGTGTAGCATCTCCAACTCTTTCTGACCCTCAAACTTCTGCTTTTCTGATCACAGTCCCTTCTTTGATTATGACATTCTTGTATCCCTCTTATAAGACCTTTTGTGACAATATTGGTCCCTCCCAAATATTCCATAATAATCTTCCATGTCAAAAACCTTTATTTTAATCACATCAGCAAATTCCCTTTGTCAAATAGGGTAAAAACTTCACAAGTTCTTGGGATTAAGACATGGAAATTTGGGGGGCCTAAGTGAGGGGCATTATACAGCCTAATACAGTAAACAGAATATGGCAGAATAGAATAATGCTGACAATATAACCTTGGTTAATCGAAAGCAAATGTCTTCCTGGAATGATGGTAATAAACCAGAAGGGCCTAAAGCAGAAGCCATTATGTTACTTTCAAGTAAAGGGGTTTAGAAAGCAGTTTCTTGAGAGCTGTCTTTTTTCTTCATGGATAAATGAGAGCTTAGAGAAAAAATGAAAAACATGGAAGCACTGGGTGGCAAGAAGTGTCCTCACTACCTGTACTAGACACCAGTGTTCAGTGTTTTATTTAGTGTAGAGTTGCTTGATAATGAGGATGATGATGACGATGATGATAACGATGATGATTAGGGAACTCATAAAGTCTAAGTATGGAGTGAGGAATTCTCTCAAGCTATTTGGGAAACAGAGATGCTGGCATAAAACTTAAAAATATAAAAAAAGATCTGGAGCTTGAGATTAGATTTAGGAAACCACACCTACCTATCTAGCCTTAACTCATTTCCAGATATACCCTATTTGATTCAAAAAGAGCTACCAGCAGAGAAACTTGGAAAAACTTTCTCCAAGATTGGGAGCAGTGGTGATGACTAATGTGTTCATGCCAGAAAGGCCAGTGCTAGGCTGGAGGATTCTGGTCTAGCTGGCTTTCTTTAAAAAGGTCAAAACTCTGCTTTATGCCCAGCATAACATCCAATGATCCTGGGAATGATAGACAAGAAGGAGCATTGCCCAGAACCCCTTCAAACAAGACTGTGTGACCAGCTGCAGGCATGTTCTCAGCAGACAATTTAGAACTGTCAGCTCCTTGAGGATGGGTTGCAACTGCTAAAAGCCACCTCACTCAAGACCATGCCCTACCTGGAACAGCCCCATGTGGTGACAGTACAGGAGTGTCAAAATATATGGCCATTTTGGATGGAAGCAGAACACTGAAAAACAATACTTTCTCCAGAGCTCTCTACCAGCTTAGCCAAGGCTTTCCTGGCCTGAATTATGGTTTGAACTCTTTCTATGCCCAATTTTTCTTCCTCTTTTCTTTAGCAGATGTTAATTCTTAATAAATATCTTGCTCGCCAAACAGTACACAGTTTGGTGTTTAAATACAAGTCACTTTGTCTTAGAGACTCTAAGACCTGAAATTGGGAGCACAGATGGGCCTGAGCAGGGCTCCCTGGCAAGGCAGGGCATTATCCTAGGGCGAAATAAGTGTAGAAATGGAAAGCTTGTTCAAAATCTAGCATCCTCAGAAGATCTTGTTATGGCAATGTGTGCCGTGATGGGAGCTCGTTGGTACTAGCCACCTGGCATGGTGTATGCTTTGAAGGAAAGCAACTGTGTATTCATGAACTTAGAAGGCAGTACCTCGGAGACAAGATATGCAGCCCCACTGTAGTGGTAGCAGGAATTTCAACTGGTGAAGCCCTCTTAGCAGCACAGATAGAGTTGTTCTTAGCAGTGACAACATACTGCACCCAGAAGGAATAGCAGAACACATAGGTTACTCCTGTGCTTCCTCTGCCTGGCATTTGAGACAACTGTTTCATCCCCTCACTTCTCTTTTAGACTGAGTGGGTTCTTAGGGTCCTGGATAATTCAGGCTATGCACTTTAGATCTTGAGGCACTACTGCCTCTGGCATGAGAATCCTTGAGCCAATTGGAAATATAAAAGAGATGCAGATATATCTAAACTCAGACTAGCAGAAAAGGCCATAAAGATATCATTTAGATATCTGAAGTAACACAATCACTACATGCCATGTATGGAAGAAAATTTATTTGATTTTCTTTGAATATAAAAGGGTTCAATGAATATTGATCCTGAGTGTGCAGAGTGGGGTAGTGTATAGAGTGAACTTATGTTTCTTCTTCAGAAAAGGAGGTAGAATACCAAGGGAGGACAAACTTTTGTTTTGGAGGAATAGCTCTGGAAGCCCTCTCTTCTCTTCTTCTCTTTGTCTTGGGAGCATGTTGATTACAGCAGACTATGGGTCATACTTCTCCATGAAATAACTATAGGAACTCAGAGATTTTGTGCAGTCTGCTACTCTTGCTCAGTTGTCATCAAGTCATACAAGGAAGACTATGTGTCATTAGCCTATATCACACCTAACACAACAATATGAAAATCATGGTGATAACTTTTCATATTATCTCTCTAAAGCAAGGACTGAAATAGTGTATGTCGCCAGGAAGTAAAGGTTTGGGGATGTTTCAGTTGATGTTGTTCCTGTGGGAGAGACACCAAAGTTAAGAGTCTCTGTCAGAGAGTCCAGGTCAAGACATCTCATCAGGGAAGTGAATCAGACCAAGTCTGAAGCTGCACGGACCATAACTAGGTAGGTCCAATCATACATAGCTCATACAAAAGTGCTGCAGATAACAGCATTGTTGCTCTTTCATCTGGGACTCTGTGTGGCCTAAGAAGACAAAAAGAGAAAGGTGTAAACTCTAGGTCTCTGGAGAGATGTCTGGAGTCCCTGTTTCTGTGTTTGAAGCAGGTAGCTCTCAACTGTCTGTACAAATTAGCAGTTTCACATTTAGTTTTAAGGCATGTCACAAGCAATTTGTTGGTAATAATAAAGTAGAAAATGTTTCCAATGATTTTTCTTTATAAATTAGATTAATATGTTAAGATTTATTTGATGGTAAGTGAGAAATAGCTAAACTGAGTTAGTTTGGGAGAGAAGAGGAACTCCCTGCAAGCTCTATGTAAGTACAAGAGTACAGCTGGATGTCAACCTGGGACTAGGAATCCAATGTCTCCAGGGCATGCTCATTTCACCTTTGTAATATACTTTTCTCTGCATGTTAGATTCATTCTCATTGCAGGTTATTCTCCTCTACCTGGCAGGAGACATAGCTACAAACAATTCACAAGCCTCACATATCACACTCATTTTGCCTACAGAGAATCCTAATTCTTTGTTCCAAGTTTTAGTTTGAATATCTCTAAGGAATAATTTCTATTGGTGTGATCATGCAGCCTAAATAATCAACTTGGCCATGATATGTCACATTCCAATTCTACCTGCAACAGAATTCTACATCTTTCAGATAAACCTATGTTGGCCAGACAGAGTCTCCAAACCACTTAAATAACAATTATTCTGGTCTATTCTTCTACCTCTCTTCAATACCCTTTAGATTCTGGTCTGGAACTTTTAGTCTGTCAGTAGGCATCCCCCTGTATCCTAAACTCCTTCTCTAAAAATGATTTGCATATTCTCCTAACTGCCCTCAAAGATTTACATCTCTCAGGTAGAGTCTGCTTTCTCTCTCTCACTGTCTCTTTAAACACCTGTGAGTCTGTACTCCTTGCTCTCTTTTGCTTCTTCCAAATCATTACTATACATCTTCAAGCCTTGGGAATCAGGTCATTAAACTGTATCTACCTCCGTCCCTCCATCTTTCTCTTACACTTCGACTTACTGTTAATTTCTCCCTGTTCAGGAATGGTTTGAGCACTTGCTTCATTATCATCTTATCAACCTCCATCTTTCATATCTGTGAGGACAATTCATCTAATACCCTGCTTTTATATCTTTATTATATTTGGGCCAGTAGGAATTGGATTGGGTGCAGAGGACAAAGGAGAAGGAAAATGTAGTTGAAAAAAAAAGTGAGGCCTCAGCTCTGCCTTGAATTATAAATGATTGTTCTATAGTATTGCAGGAAAAGGTGTCTCAGGGGGAAAGAACAGTATGGACAGCCTCACAGAGACTAGAAACAGCCTCACCCATTTTAAAAACTGGAAGTAATTTTGACTGCCCAAAACATAGGTGAAGTGAAAGGTGTAAAATGGTAAGAGAACACAGTAGAGATTCAAATATTGGAAGGCTATCTATGCCATATAATAAGAGTGTCTTAATTTTCCCATTTCTACAATAAAGGATAGTTGAATAGTTTAGCACCTTCCCGTATTTTGATCACAGTGTTTTACACAGTATATAATATTTTGCTTCTCAGTCTCTCTCCTTTGACTATGGCTTCCTAAATTGGGAACTGTTTTGTTCATCTTTATATCTCCCTTATCTAATACAGAACACACAAAATAGGTGTTCTGTGTTTGCTAAATGAAAGAATAGATTTTTGTGGAATGCCTGAGGATTGACTGTTCATAGGATTTTTATAGAGAAAAATATAATGACAAAAATATTACAAGTTAGGATAATAAATAACATTATGACAAACCTTAGAAACTCAACCAATCCACAGCCCACAATCCTCAGGATTAAATACGTTGCGACTGACAATTTTCAAGACTGCTCCAGAGAACCATGATTAAGCTGCCCTGAGTTGGAAAGTTTGTGAACAGGGATAATATTTTATATGGCTTTAGTGAGTTAGAATCTATGAGGGGCTTTTCAGGTACATCATTTTATTAAATCCTCTCCTTCAAGTTTGAGACAGTGAGAGTTAGGTTTTATTATCCTCACAATGAAGAAAGTAAGGCCAAGATTATAAGCCACTTGGCCGAGGTCATACAACAAATAAGTTGCAGAGCCTGAACTTAAACTCAGATCTTTGGTTCATAGTACAGTGGTCCTTCTTTCACTTTGACTGCCTCTAGATTACAGCAAGGACATTTGACAATGGAGAGACTGTAGGTTACAAGTGAGGTTGTTATATGGCACCACTATAAAAAAAAAATGTAAGGTAAAAGCCATCTGTGCTAATAAGTGTGTGAATTTACAACAAAAACTGGCAATACTTTTATCCTTTCACTGCTTATGCTATTGGTCAGACCCTTGTATTATGTCTGGTCTTCATCTCAGTCTTTCAAGAGTGATGTGCAGAAATGTAAGAGGGATTAAGTCTATTATATCAGATCTGTGAAAGAATATTATAGGAAAAAAATATGTTCACCATCTCCACAGAGGGCACAGCCTCACAGGAAATTAGCACATTGCAGCAACACAAATATAGGCTAGACGGAAGACTGAGTATGAGGGCTGTGAGATGCCAAGAATGTGTTTTTAAAGCAGGATATGAAATCTCTATCACTACAGATTTGAAGACTAGGAAAAATTCTGTTCAGAGTATGTTGAAAAGCCTAGAAGCAAAAATATATATAAATTAATTCTCCTCTATCTCTTCCATGGTGGGATGTGGCAATGGTGGCCACCTTATGTTACTATGTAGCTTGTTTACTATAAGTAAATTTGTTTTGCTCTCTTTGTTTTCTAAAATATGTAAATTATGATTTAGGTTTACATTCCCAAAGAAAATCTGCCATCTGAAAAGTACCACCTGATGATGATATCAGAGGTGAAAACAGAAAACAGAAAGAAACTAAACCATCTGCCTCTTTCTTAATTTGGTTCCTTACCAAAACCATAACCATGTTAAAAAAATATCACATACTTTTTAAAAAGGTATTAGTTATTCTTCTCACTCTTTATTAATTGCTTTATTCTACACTCTTCCTCAGATCTGTCTCTCTGTCTCTCTGTCTTTCTGTCTCTCTGTCTCTCTCTCTCTCCAATTTCCTGTGATCAACTTCCCTGCTCACCTCCAGTAGACACATGCTTATGGCTTATATTACAGAGCCAAAGCACTGCATATTTAGGCTTCCTCTTTTTCTCTGTCTTCTGTGTTTTCCAGGTATACTGTCATCTCATGATGTGCCTGTAGTAGGACATTCCATTTTCCTTTCCTTCCTTTCTTTTCCTTTCCTTTCCTTTCCTTTCCTTTCCTTTCCTTTCCTTTCCTTTCCTTTCCTTTCCTTTCCTTTCCTTTCCTTCCCTTTTCTTCCCTTTCTTTCCTTTCCTTTCCTTTCCTTTTTTTCTCTTGTCTTCATCTTGTTTCTTTCTTTTGTTGTTGTTGCCTACAATGATGTTTCAGGTTTAATTTGCTTTAGGACCTACTTGTTAATCTTTCTGGATGTCCAAGCTGTCTGTAGAGCTCTCCTCCAACACCATATTTCACATGAAACATTTTGTTTTCTATCAGCCTTCTTCACTGTCAGATTTTCTCACCTGTACACAGTAACTGGGAATACGGGTGTGTGGATGATCTTAGCTTCTGTCTCTAATAACACCCCATCACTCTTGATCATCTTTTCTAATTCCTCCATTACTACCCTTCTGAGTCTCAGCCTTCTCTTGATCTCTTGGCTGCAGTCCACATTTGAATTGATGATGGAACCAAGCAACATTTTTAACAATTTTCATGTCTGCATTGTTCATATTAAAGTTGTGTATTCCTCCTGTAGTCAGAATCTTTGTCTTCTTGATGCTCTAATGCAGCCCTGCTTTGGCACTTTCTTCTTTCACTTTCAACAGAAGGCATTTCAAATTATTGTGACTTTCTGCCAGTAAGATATCATCTACATATCTTTAGTAGTTGCTATTCTTCCACCAATTTTCACACCTCTTTCATCTGAGTTTAGTCCAGTATGTATGTACTGTTTTATGTATAGTTTATTATACATAAAACATAATATAGTATGTATAGTTTTTTAATGTTTTTTTTTTCTTACACCATTATACACTATTGCTAAGTTCTGTGTGATAGGTTTCAAAAATGACAGAATTTCCTTCTTCCATGCATCCATGCCTCTTAAAGATGTATGACTCTGAAAGAACTAATCTGGACTCAGCCTGGGCACTTCTTTTGCTTATGGGATGTCAACAAATGTAACACAAGTAGAGGTTTTAGAAGTGTTTGGCCTTGGAGTTTCTCCTCTCCTGCTGCTTTCTTTAAACACTATGACCATACTGTAAAGAAGTCTGCAGAAGAATGAGAGGCCCCATGCAGAGATAAGCCATTCTGCTGAAGGTACCCTATAGATCATTGGGGCTGCCAACTGCCAGACATGGACTTAAGTCCATCTTAGATCATCCAGACCTCAGCCTACATACCTGTTGACCTTTGTCTTATGAAAGTTCAACAGGGATTAATCAAGACTGAGTTAGCATAGACCAAAATAACCACCAACTAATATACAGAATCATACGTTAAGTAATTTGTGTTTTACCACTCAACTTTTGTATAGCTTTTTATACAGCTATAGGTATATACATTCATAGGTATAGATATAAATTTATGAGTCCATAAATTTAGAAATGTCAAGATTTGTTTCTAATCTTTTCCCCTTTGGGTTGATATTGTTTATTTTAGGGAAAAAAAACCCTAAAAATATATACAGAGACAAATGAATTGAATGCCCACGAACACAGCACCTAGATTCAATATTGTTTTTGTTTCAAATCATTTAACATAGAAAAAATTATTACAAATAAGGTTGTCCTCTATCAAAACCCATTCACCTTCTTAAATACTCTCATAAATTTAGTATGTATTTTCCTTGTCCAAGCTTTTCTATATATATAGAAAAGCTTTTATATATATATATATATATATATATATATATATATATATATAATGTATGTATGTATGTATATATATATATATGCATATTTTCTTTAGATAGATTTTTTTCTTAATATGGCTGATATATATTAAATTATATGTAAATTTTCTTCACACATGTAAGCCTGAATTTATTTTTTCATCCCCCATTAATGGACATTTAGGGTCCCTTCCAACATAAAAAATCGTTTGTCTGTAAAGATTCCTGTATATATTTCTTTGTACACATATGAGGGAATTAGCTAGAAACAGATATTGAATCATTTAATGTGTATTTTTTCAGTTTTACAAGAAATTGCCAACTCTCCAATTAACAATAATAATTTGACTTTTAATAGCAATGCATTAAGTTTCAATTTCCTCACATGAAACAAATACTTAATTTTTTTTAGGCAACAAGATTCATAAAACTACTGAAAGAGAGCTATGTTCAAAGACTTACAATAAGTGTTAATATGTTAATACCTTAATATGTTTTTAATCTGATAGATAAAAATAGCCTCTTGTTTTATTTGACTTTATTGATTACTGATAATATATAGCAATTTTTTATACAGTCATACAGTCTTGTGAATTGCCTGCATACTTCATTTGTATATTTTTCTATCGTGCTTATTTTTTTTTATTGCTTTTTAAAACATTTTTAATTTAGATATTGACCTCTAGTTTTATATGAATGTTGCAAATATTTCCTCCAGTTTTGTTTTTGGTTTTTGGTTTGTCTATAGTATTTTAACCATAGAGAAACTTAAAATGTAAATGTAAATTTATGTAATAAATTTTAATTTAATATGTGGGCCTTTTTGTTGTTTAACATTTTGTTTAACAAATTTCTTCTATCAAGTTCATAAGATATTTACATATATGTTCTTTAATAATTTTATAGTTTTGAATTAAACTCATAGGGAATTAATATTTGAGTAGAATGAAGAAAAAATTATACATTATTTTATGTGGAAAAATATCCATATGCATTTGTAAATATTTTTGCTTTCAAAATTAATTTAAAAAATCATCTCTATTAAATCATAAGGCTTTAAAAATGCTTGGCTCTGGTTAATATTTTCTACTCTTTTCTGTAAATTTTTTTGGGTCTATTCTTGCTTCAACACCACATTCTTTTGATTATTATAACTTCAAAGTAAATGTTAACAAATGGAAATATAAATCTCTCCTCTTATTTTGTAGAACTGTCTTGGCTATTCCTATCTATTTCTTATTTTATATTAGACATAATATTTTAAGTTTTACAAAAGGTCTCTTGAGATTATGATTAAAATTTTATTGCATTTAAAGATTAAATTGAAAAATTATATTAAATTTTATCGGAATAATAGCTATCTCCCTATTTATTTACATCTTCTTTGATGACTTTCACGAGTTTTATATTTTTTTACATAACAATTCTGCACTTTTTTGTTATATTATTACAAAGGACTTTTGTAATTTTTTGTTGTCACTACAAAAAAGATATTTATTTGCTGTTACAGTTTCTCTTTCATTATTCCTAGAAAAGAGGAATGTTCTTTAATATACTCAGATTATGTCCAACAACTATACTGTACTTTTCATTTCTATAGGTTATTTTGGATTTCTATTAAAGCAATCACATTTTAAATAAATTGAAGAGTATTTCCACTCCTCCTTTCTATTTATAAAATGCCTTTTTTCATATAATTGTTTATGATCTCCAGTACAAGCCTTAATACACATTTAGATCCCAAACGTTTATTGAGAACTTACATGTGACAGACTGTTTACATGCTTACAATATACAGCATACAATACAGAAAAAAAATTATTCTCTCAGGTAGTCCACATTAAACAAGATATGCCATATATTAAATATGTATATATCTGTGTGTGTATCTATAATGTCATGTTATCATGTTAAACAGTCATAAGTGCTATAAAAAAAAATATGATCCAGGATCAGAGGGTGTAGGCTCTAGATGGCATGTGTTGCTATTTAAAATATGATTATTAGTGCAGGCCTTAATGAAGTGATAGGTGAGGAAAGATTGAAGAAGGCCAAAGAGTTCATCTTGCAAATATATGGGGGAAGAGTACTCCAGGTAGAGGAAGATTCTCAGATAAGGTTTTAAGCAGTAGAAAAAGTGAGAAATAAGAAATGATTGAATTCTGTTTTTTTGTTGTTGAATTGTATGTGATTTCTGAGAGAAAATAAATTCTCAAAAAAAAAAAAAAAACTATAAGTTTTGTGATCTAAGCAGCTGGAAAGATAAATGTTTTCTCAACCAGGAAGGGCAAGACTGAGCTTAAGTAAGTTAAGGGAGGGAAGAACAAGAGTCTAATTTCAGACCTGGAAAGCTTAAGATGTTGTTTACATGTCCAAATAGAGATGTTGAAGTGGTAATTTGAAGTTTATAAGAAATGTGTCTGGTTGGAAATATAAATTTGAGTGACATTGGCAAATAGAAAGTATTTAACATGAAGAATATAAATGAAGTTATTAAGACTGAGGATAGAGCCTTTGGGCACTTTAAGGGTGTAGGAAGAAATGAGGAACCAGGAAAGGTGAGGGAGAGGGAAGAGCTAGTTAAAAGGAAATTCAAGACTACAGCTTTCTAGCTTTCTAGAAACTAAATGAAGAAGAATGTATAACAAGGAGGAAAGAGTGAGCAGTGGTATCATGGACAGGTCAAGTAGGATGGATCTAAGAGTTACACATTAAATGTAATAATGTGGAGGTTATCAGTGACCCTAATAAATTCATTTACAATAGAGTGATGGGGATAGAATCCTCTTTGGGAAATATGAAGAGAGAATGGAGAGAAAAATCTGAAACAATGAATATATATAACTTCTTTAAGTTTTGTTGTAAAAAAGAGCTGAAAATTGATGACGTGGATAGAAGTAGAGAGAGAGGAAGAGGGGGAAGAGGGGGGAGAGGAAGAGAATAAGAATGCAGGATCTAAAAAGAGAAACAAAGAGAGACACAGGGAATGGAGAAATAGCATGTTTATATACTGATAAAAATATTCAATAAAATTTTAAAAAATGATATAGGAGATGAAAAGAATTGTAGAAGTGTTGTCCTTGGGAATGTGAACAGGAATGAGATTGAATAGGATATAGCTTAAGAGATTGGTTTAGATAGAGCTAATAATGAATTTCTAATCTAGACATGAACATACCTTTCTATTCTACTCTACAAAAAACTATTTTTAATACAACTGATATTAAATTAAATTATTTTATGAGACCTATTTAGATGATCATATTTTTTTTCATTTTGTAAATATGGTATATTAATAACTTAATCCACATTGAATATATATATATATATGTGGGATAAATACTAAGTTGTAATATATTTTTATGCGATATTATTTTTAATATTTTAAAACAATTGTTTCTATGTTTATAAGTTATATAAGCTTATTATTTTGTATGGTTATCATTTAAAATGGTCAATATTATACTAATATTTAAAATGAGTTGAATAGTTTTGTCTTAAAATGTTATTCTCTAAAATAGTTTCACAAAACAGGAATGATCTCTTTATTTCTCCTTCTTGAAGATTTGGTGAAATCTGTAAAACTTAAACTGAAGTTTTTCTAGGAAAAAGGTTTAATTTTTTCATGATTATTAGTATATTCATATTTTCTATCTCTTCTGCAATCAATTTTGTGATTATGTATAGTTCATATTTTTTAAATGGTGGGAACAAAGTTTTCAGTAGTATTGTCTTAACTTTACCTGTAATTTTATTATTCTTTCTCATTTCATTGTCTTGAAATATATTTTTTGCACATAATGTTTTAAAAATACATTCTATCATAAGCATTAATTTTTAATTACATAGATACATGCAAGAAAAATATTACACAAATGATTTTCTCATTCTGAGAGAACCTATACATTTGAGTTTAATTCTAAAAGAACTTTGAAATGTTATTGATTGGACATATATTACAAGGTTTACTAGTAAATTCAGCTTTCTATAACAAACACCAAATGAATAAATACAACTTCCCATAACCAATAACTACACAAAGCTTTGTACTAATTCTAACAATGAAGCTAACTAAGAGTTATATTTTGCAAGTAAACCATTTTGTTTAAAATACCTTAGGAGAATTTCTTATAAATAAACTAAGAAAACAATTTCAGGGCAAAATATGTGTAAAAAATACAATTAACAAAAGAAGCTATATAACCTGGATAAAAAGGAGTTGTATCTACAAACCCTCTCCTTGAAATTTCTCATTAGTTAACACTGAAATGTGTAGTTTATGATTTATTTGAATTTTAACCAAGGCTGAAATCAATGTATAAGCTTATAATTTTTTATTTCTCCTTCTCTCTCTTCAAGCTTTCTGTAAGTTTCTATTGCATTATAATTCATAGAGTTAGCTTTTGGGTTTGTTGAAAATCTATAAATTCATTAATTTTTTTCTGTCAATTATTTTTACCTTTATTTTTATTATTTCATTCATTCATTTTTGGAATTTATTTTTCTTGGTCTAGATTTGTGATTTAATGCATATATCATTAATGAGTAATTCAAGTTTCAGATTTTCCTGTTTTTTAACTTAAGCATTTAAAACTATAACATTTCATTTAAGGCTCTAAAATTTCCTCCAATTACTACATTAGCTGCAACCTGCAATTTGTTTACATACTTTTCTTTGTCATTCATGTATAGATATTTTATAAGCCTGTTGTGATTTCGTCTTTAATTCATTACTTAGAAAAATGTTTTTAAATTGCCAAATATATGAGAAGAAGTCATTGAGATTGTATTTTTGTTGATAAAACTACATTGTGGTCAAAGAACTCAGTCTAAATATTTGTGTGAGTTTATGATAAATGTACAAATATGGTTATAAGCCTTTATGATAATGGTGGCCTGCTGTAACATATTCAGCTCTAAAAATTAGCTATTTGCTTCTGTTCTCCGTCTAGGTGTTTTCTTACAAACATCTTGTCTTTAAGTGTGGAGGGGAAATAAAACGCATCATGAGACCAGAAGGCAAGTGCAATGGGGAAGCCAGTAGACCTCAGATTTTAGAATTCTCCCTGATCAGTCTTTCCAGATCAGACCAATTCAATGGGTGACATTAAACCTGGACATTTCTGCTGGGCATAGGATCCAGTGTAATTTCTATGGATATTTCAGAGAGAGCTGACAACTGTCATCCAGTGGCTTAAAAATGAAGCTGGGACTGAGTTGTATTTGGATTGTGCATCAAGACACTTGGGTCTTCTATCAAGTCCTATTTTTTTTAGTTCTCTTTCTTCTCTCCTAGGGCTGTCCTTGTAAGCTATCTAAGAAGTCCCATATAGTGATCTCATGTACCTATTACGTGATAGGCTGTACCTTTTCCCTGCCTCATTGCAAAGTGTAAAGCATCATTTGCATTGCTTTGCATCTCTCCTTGTATCACCTTCCTTTACCTCACTTTCAATAGCCTGAGTCTGCACCACTTAAATAGAAAGTCAGCACATTGATGGTTGATTCAGGCTCTGTTGTCTAGGAATCTCAGACTAAGGCAATTGATATTACAAGTGAAATATAGAAAGCATATTCTTAAAATTGTTTTCGGGTTGGATTGTCTACCTGTCTGGAAACAATATAAAGTTTATTGCTGGAAGTTACTGGGATGATAATAAACTCTGGTATAGAGTAGCATTGCAATACATCTAGGTTTTCATTGGATAAAATGCAGTTAGAAGGTAAGACATTGGAAGAACAAGCTTTGTTGTCAGTTAGCATGGGAACCATGACCATTACAAGGCTTATGGAGTAAGTGAATGATTATGATACCACTAGAGACTACAAAAAAAATAATAGTCTGAGAATAGTTATTTTCCAACTTGGTATGTCCTAAAGCTAGAAGGCCTCTCTGGTAGCTTTAAAGGAAACTCTTATGTTTTTGGTCTCAGATAAAGTAGGTGGAAAAATCGCACCCCAAGTTTAATTAGACAACAAAAGTGTAAAGATGACTAAATATGAAGCAACATAAGTCTTCAATTATTAATGTCAGTGTTCTAGCAATGAAGACTGAAATGTAGAGACATAGAATAGAGTCATTTTTATTCATAAACCTAAAAATATTGAACATACAAGTTTTCTTGAATATTTTTGGTAGGAAACTTCTCAATATAAAAACAATACTTTCTATATTGACAGAAAAAAAACATATCCACATTTTACTGAGAGATAATATGATAACCTCATCTAAAGAATATTCTTCATACTATAATTTTATTCTCAACAAGATCCCTCCTCATTGTCTTCTCTAGGCTGATAATCAGAGACAAATAGAAGGACAAACTAAGGAGATGGTGGGGTGGGGAGCTTTTTTCTTCAGGAAGATACAGTCTACATACCAAAAGTATTTCAGAACCTGACAATATGTGTAGAAGGAACCTGCAGAAAATGTGCAGGAGTGGATCTTAGAAGTATTAAAACAAGGTTGAGATGAACTACAAAGTTGGGTATTAGAGAACTCAGTGACCTAGGCCTATACTCTCCCACAATTCAGGGGTCAATATTTTGTCAAGGACTTCTGGAATAAATTCTAAAAGTATTAGCTAGAATGGCTTTTTGAAATCTAGACTCAACAATTGTCTAAACTAGAGTAAGTAAATATGTCCATTTTGAAGAAGGAATAAGATTTAGGTAGCTGGAGATGTGAAATATACTATGTATAAGCTAGGATTCTACCATCTGACTACATTCCATAGGAGGGTCCAGAAGACATAGTTCACTAGGACAGTAAGGAATACTTTAGTGATAGGTGCACCGGCATTGTTGAGATGAGTAGAAGCTATCTTCTGAAGGCTATGGTAGACAGTAGGTGTTGCTGCCTTTGAATTGGCATTTTTATATCAATATCAATATTGGGATTATAAAATGAAAGTAGCTACATGGCAACACATAATCATCAAAAATAAGGTAAGTTTAATTGCTGCAATGGGTAAGAAGGCTGCCTTAACCCACAAAAGTATATGGTGGTAGTGAACAGATCATGATGCTTTTAAGGACAAGACAGAAGGAGAGAAGACTAGGGTATTACTAGGTTTATATAATCAGGAGGAAAAAATAGAGATGTCAAGTAGCAGGTTAATGTTAACTGACATAATAGTAAGTTACAGTTCCTTACCTAGTTATCAGATTTAAGCTGGTTCACAGAATAAGAACCCACTGATTGAAAAGAAGGCAATGTCTTCATTAAGAATCATCCTGCTACTTCACTATAAGTGCTTGCTCTAAATATTTTTCTGATCCTTTCCCAAAGAACTTAAGAAAAGTTCTCACTTTGCAGTGGGGAAATAGATATTACTATAACTGTTAACTAGTGAGTCTGAACTTACACTTGTATCATGAAATGGATAATGCCAATAGTGACCCTATAATTAGGGTAAGAGCTTGTAGAAGTCAATTGATAAATAGATTTTGGCCTGAGGTCATCTAAATTGTGGTTTCATGGAGTCAGCAAATTCACAATGTGGTTATTTCACTAGATCCCAAATGTATAATTGGGATAGATATTTTTAGCACCTAGCAGAAGAACCTTTGCATTGGTTTCCTGATTTGTGCATATTATGGTAGGTACTAATAAGCAGAAACTTCTGAAATAGCTTTCCCGTCATTCTTTCTCTATTGCCAAGAAGAAATACTGTATTCATTGAAAAATATGTTTATACTTATATCACAAATAAAGACATAAAAAAAATACAAGGATGATAATCTCTAACATATCTCTTTAATTTATCTGTCTGACCCTTATAAAAATGGATTGTGGCAGATGGTTGTACAATAAAAGATAACTTAAAGAGCAGTCTAAATCACAGTTGTTTCAAGTGTCATCTTTAGTAAGATTAGCACAATTTCTGTCACTTGGTATGTGGCCAATAATCTAGAAAATGCTATTGTCCATTAATTTCTGATAATAAAGAGGATCAAAAGTAGTTTGCTGTTACATGGCAAGGAAAGTAGTATACTTTAATATCCTGATTTAGGGCATGTTAAATATTATGCTTTATGTTATAATATAGTCAGTTCACACTTTTATTTTCTTGACATTCTCTGGAACATCAAGCCAGTGAGAAGTGAGTCACATTCAGAAACCTAGAGAAATACTCCTCATACTATCTGTGGCAAAGGTCAGTTTTAAAAGTTTATTGTGTTCTTGTTTTGTTTTACTTTAATTTCTAATTAATCTCAAACTAGTACTTTTATAAAATAAAGAGCTTAAGTTTGGATGCCGTGTAAATGACAAAATGATGTATAAAATTGTCTTATCACTCACTTTCTGTATTTATTATCTTTTGAACTGGTTAATTTTTCTCTTGGACTTACCTTTTGGACTGGTAATGAACAGTTCATAGATTAGCAGTACTGTCAGGATTATATTTTGTATAGCACTTCTCTAAATGTCTGAGTAAGACATATATTGGTATGCATATATGTATGTAACTATATGTTTTATTTGTCTTTATATAAGTATATATGTATATGTACATACATATGTATGTGTACAAACACACACACCAACACACTGACCATAGAATAAGGATTTTTAAAAAAATTGCAGAGGGAGGAGAGAAAAAATGGTATAGATGGTAGAGGCTCTGTTCATTCCTCTGGTGTTTACATCAAAGTTGTGATGGAAACAAGGAGCAAGCAGCAAAGAAAAATCACCTGGGATTCTAGATGAACAAGCCACATAAATAGAGAGAAATACAAGAAATCATCCTGAAATGGAAGAAGGTAAGACAGGGCAAGGACACGGGGCTACCCAGTCTTGAGCGGCTGAGTGACATGGAGGCTGCAGCAGCCACCGGGCAGCGGCAGAAACCTCTTAAAGGTGCAACATCATTGAGTGGATTTTTGTAGTGATGGACCTGCTCGTTCTGAGCACCAGTGCCCATTTGGCTGTGCACAGGGGGCATGAGTGACTTACAGGGAGACATTGTCGGAGTGGGGGCTGAGGTGAGACTCGTTCTGTATGGAAGTGCTAGAGGTATGTATTGTTTCCTGTTGAGCCCTCACCCATACCTGTGCACTGGAAAGAGCTCCACTTTTGCCGTGAAGACATTAAACTGGATAACAGAGGTTGCTCTGCCCAGAGGATTCCTTGAAACCCTGCCTACCCCTACTCACCTATACTACACTACATCTGAGTATATCCTCAGCGAGTCAAGTGCTCCTTGATGAGCAGTGCCTACACTCACACTTGTAGTAGCTTGCCTCAGTTTCTGATGTGGCCTTTTGAGGTAACTGTAAGCACAGCATCTGTGGACTGCTTACTGAATCTTAACAAGTGGTCCCAAAAAGACAGAGACTACTGCTAAATTTGGCCTGCAACTGAACCCTTCTCAGGACTGTGCTACTGTATGCCTACTTTACAAATTCAAACTAATAAGACCAGGAGACTTAGGAGCTTTGCTTAGTACATAGAAACAGACATGGAAAGGCAGCCAAAATGGGAAGATAAAGAAGCAGAAACCATATGAGAGAAGAGAAAAGAGATCCAGATATAATGGAGTCAAGTAATCTAACAGATGCAGAGTTCAAAACACTGGTTATAAAGATGCCTAATAAACTTTTGGTTAAATTCAGTGAGAACTTGAACAAAGAGATAAAAAATATAAAAATGGAAATGGAAATTATAAAAGGGAACCAATCTGAAATGAAGAACACATTATCTGACATGAGAAATATATTAAGAATGGAATAAGAATAAACAAAGGAATAAGCAAAGTGAATAAAGAAAAGAATCAAATGCCTTATCTAGAGGATGGGACACTCAATAAGACTGGCAAGAGATAAGATGACAAGGCTATAAAAATAATTAAAAGAGCATATGGAATAGTATTATGGGTCAAAATAGCCACCTGATTGGCGTATCTGAAGGAAAACAAGATATTGAACGGCTGTTTGAAGAAATAATGATAGAAAATTTTCCTAACTTGGTAAAGGAAATGGACATAAAACCCCAGGAAGCTCAGAGAATTCTAAAAATCAGGGATCAAAAGAGGCTTACACCAGGACACATCATCATTAAAATACTAAAAATTAAATACAAAGAAAGAATTTTAAAAGCAGCAAAATAAATGCAGATAGTTACCTATATGGGAACACCCTTAAGACTGACAACTGATTTCTCAAAAGAAACTGTGCAAGACAGAAGGGCTTGGCACAAAATATTTGATAAGTTGAAGACCCAGGATCTACAACCAAGAATATTTTATCCAGCAAAGCTATCATTTAGAGGCACATTTCAAGCTATGCTGGAGTTAAAACTTCTAGCATTCCATTAATCAAAGAAAGTCACAAACCTAACCTAAAGTCAAGGGGCAAGAAAGTACATTCTGTCCACTCTGAGGTCAAACTATGTCAAATTAACAACAAAAAAATCAATGGAATCAGGATGTATACACCCCTCGTGGAGGTGGACTGGGAGAGAGAACTTTTTAAATAATAGCATAATCCATCAAACCAAACTATTAAGCTGGCAAGCTGATATGAAGTCCATCATGAAATGGAAGTCAGACATTTGGGAGCAAGCTCAAGTAGATCCAGGAGGTACAATGTGCTATGTGAACAGATATTTTCTGCATTTGACATCCTACCTACTTTCCTTTCCTCAAACTATACTTATAACATCGTTGTGATATGAGAAGCTTCCTATAACTGATTGACAGAAGAAGAAAGGAATTTGATCTGGTTCCCAGATGTGTCAGTAAAAAATGTTAGCACTAACAGGAAATGAACTACTGCCTCCTGCTATCAAAGGCATGATAGACAGTAGTAAAATAAAACCCTTTTGGAGTAGAGTTAATCATCTATCTGTATAAAGGGAGAGGTGCCCAGAAGAAAAGATATAGTCTGCCTTCTGACAAATGAAATAAGACTAGAAGAATGGAAATGAGTAGATCTGGGAAGTAATGATATAGATAGACTTCTGAGACTGGAAAAAGTATGGAGATCTTTTTCTCTCATATTGTTGCTCAGTAAAGAGCAAGCATTGTAGAGTAGCTGCTCAATAAGTAGGCGGGGAAGATGATTTCTCCAAAGGATTTCATTCAGCCTCTTTTCTTGGCTACCCTGATGCATTTTCAATGAAACACGGTGGCAGAGATGGAGAGTATAAACAAATCCAGCAATTTAAACTTGTCTTCACCAAGACCTCTTGAGCTAATACCTCGGAGAAAAGCAGAAACTGATATGTGACTACTCTCCAGAGTACCTACCAGCCGTTTGGCAGAGATCAATTTCATTGGACTGTTTGCATCATGAAGGAGCATACATTGGCCTTTTAGAATAAATATAAATATGTATTGATGCCTCTCCATCACCACTATTCAAGTTTAAAGAACACCTCATCTAGAGACATGGCATCATACAACAGCGCCTTATATCAAAGGACACATTTAATAGCAAAGAAGATTTAAAAATGTCTCATGACCACAAGGTTCATGTCTTTTACCTGCTCTATCACCTAGAAGTAGCCAGCTTCATAGAACAATGAAACAGCTGCCCATTGAAGTTCCAACTGAGGTACCAGCACTATGGCTTCTGCCCTCCCAGATTTGGCATGTGTGTTAAATCAACAAGCAGCATATGGTTGGTATCTCTAATAGATGGAATACATGGATTATGGAAACAAGGTTAGAAATAGGAGTGGTGCCTCTCACTATAACACCCAGTGGCTCAGAATTTCTGCTTTCTCTTTCCTCAACATTGAGCTATGCTGAGGTAACAGTTCTAGTATAGGGTAGAAATAATACTGCCAGGGCATATATAGAGTGTTCCACTGAACAAACTAGAAGGTGCAACTGTCATCTTGGTAATTTGGGCTTCTCTAGGAAGTAGATAAACAGGTAAAGAAAGGCATTAATGTAACCAACATGGCTAATAGGTCTTGTTTCCTATGAGGAACTGGAACTGGTACTACATGATAAAAGCAAATGAGTATGGCTACTTCACCAGGCTGTGTCTCTTATAACTACCATTCTTGATGATAACTGCCAATGAGCAATTATAGCAAACAAAGTACAAAATGTATGGAGAAAATAATGGCCTAGATACTTCCAGGATTATAGTCTGAATCATACTACTTGACATGTAACCCTGACTGGCCAAATTGATTTCCAGGAGTGAGGGAAATCTAGAACTGCTATCAGAGAAGGCAGACAACGAACATCAATTGCAGGCTTGAGAACAGCTACATCAGTAGTAATATTTTGTATATCATTAACCCTCTTTACTTAAGTGTTGCAGGAGCTCACAAAATTGGCCATAACCTTAAAGGAGGCTCTGTAGGAAGTTGGATTTGTGCTCCAACTCCCTACACTTTAGGGAAGGCATGGAGGTGTCATTTTTTCACAATACATGCACATATGCACATGCAATGGAGGTCTTATATTGTTGAGAGGGAGTTTCTATAATGGCAGGTACACTTCTAGCCTTTTTTTTCTTCTCTTATACCAACCTCTGCTCCTTGGCTACTGTTAAATGGGTTTTCTTTGGTTAGTGTTTATAGCTCCTAGTAACACTTCTAAACTTCAATGAAACATCACACTGCATGGTATAGAATCTTGTATCCTCAGTGGCCATCAAAGGGGTCAGATGATTTAATCCAAAAGTACAGGAGACTTTATACTGTATGGAAAATTTTAACTAGTGGAAAGCAGGGAATAGATGGAGCTGGGAAAACAAGTTCTCCTCTTTTCTCTTTTCCATGGACTATCCCAAGGCATATGTTTTCCATGAACACTATCTAGAGAAGACCTACATATGTACTGAGCAGTAGCAACTTCTAAGTGGCCTACTTTCTTTATCTCCCCTGCTGGGCTCATTGTGACACAGTAGCCAGAAAGGTAAAGCATCATGCTGTTTTGCTTTTTAAGTATTATCTTTTCTTACATTCACTTTTTCCTCATCCTTGCTTTTCTAGGTCTACAGCACCTAAATAAAGTATGAGCGGTTTCTATTTGCAAAGGAATCCTGACTAAAAGATGAGCCTCTGTCTGTACACATGCATTCTAATTTTTCTCCTTTCCAAACAAATGTTACCCTTATTTCTACCTAAAGGCAACCTTCCTTGCACACAATACAATCCATATCCTATTTGCCCTCCTAGGCTCAAGTCTTTGTCTTGCAATTATTTCCAATTGTTTCTTGAATTATCTGTCATCTTTTCTACTGATAGTTCCTATCAGACCACATATATGCTAAAATTTCCTGTCTTTAAAAATTTATCCCTTGTTCTTACCTCCTCCTCCAGCTACTACTTATTTTTCAGACATCTTTTATGGAAAAACTATTTTAAGTAACTCTCTTATCTCTTCTTGCTCTTCATCTAATATTTCTTTAACTTATGCCAGGATTGTGTCCTCACTCCTTCACTCACTAAACTACACATCAATGCCTTTCTTCTGAAAAAATTACTTTTTCCCCAAAATATATCGGTCAAGTCTCAATCTTAATCTAGTCATACCTTTTGGCAGCATTTGAGCCAGTTGACCACTGCCTTTTCAAAATACATTCTCCATTTTGTTTCTAGGATGCAATGTCTCTATTTCCTTTCTGCCTCAATGGAAGCTCATTCTCATTCTTCTTCAATTGGTTATGCTTTCGTTCTTCATATTTAAATGTTCAATTGTAGATCGCTTGTCTTCTCTATCTCTAATTTTTTCTCTGGTAATATTTTCCAGAGTCTGGTTTTTAATTCTGAGGCTACCAAATTTATGTCTCTAGTTCTAGCTTCTCCCCTAAAATCTAGACTCTAATGTTCAGCTACTTAGTACCTGGATGTCTGAGAGAAACCTCAAAGGTATCGTACGTGCACATGGGCACACACACGTCATTCTTCCACTTTTAGTTGTTCAGGAAAAAATTAGGAGACTTCCTTGATTCCCTGATTACGCTTTCTCTCTCAGACTCTAACACCAACACATCAATGAATTCAATTAGCATTTTCTTAAAAATAAATCCTAGATCCCAACGTTTTTCATGATTGCCACTGATAGTACCTAACAGAAGCCAAAAAATATCCAGCCAGGATGACTGGAACAGTTTTCCAACAGGCTTCCCTTCTTCCTCCTTTTCTTTTTATGTAATCTAATTTTCACATACCAACCAGAAATGTTACTTTAAAAATGTAAATTACATAATGTTATTATATTTGCAAGATTCCTGTGATTTCCTAACCTACTTAGGTAAAAAGAATAAAAGTTCTTATCATGCTTCTGTGATTTTACCTGTAACTCTTTATCTTACTCACACAATTCCAGCTTGACTTCTTTGCTATTTCTCCAACACTCAGGCATGCACTTACCCCAGGATCTTTGTATCTGCTATTTCAGCTTTTAGAATTCTCTATTCTCAGGCATCTAGGGCTTGCTCCTTCACAATATTCACATCTCTGCTCAGTCTATCTTCTTTATGCTATTTATATGTTACTCCATAGAACTTATCATTAATTGACAACTTATTACATATTTACTGAATCTTTTCTTTCTTCACCACTAGAAAATGAGGTCCATGAGGGTTGGGATAACATTTTATTCATCATTGTATTCCAGCACTGAAAAGAGGACTTGGCTCATAGTTGGTATTCAGTAAGTATCTATTAAATGAATAGATGACTCAGTGAAACAACTTGTTATTTACCATTAATATCTACACATATCTTCATATTTAAATTATTTAAACCACTTATACTTGTGTGCTTATAATATCTTCTTACTTTAGGAATTTTAGGTTTTCTCCTAGTATTTTTTTTTCTACTTTAAATATTGTGATGTTTGACCTCCATGTGTATTTTAAAGTTTTGGGTTATGAGCTCATTCTTCCAGACTTTCCCTTCTGTGGGGGTTCTGTGTCTTCTATGGACTATGAAAGCATCCATAAGCGGTGGTTTCCTAGCTGCCTCTGTGAAATTGTTACTAATTTTGTAGGTTCCAGAGCAATTTTGCTGAATACAAAAATGTGGGTCTTACATCTTAGAGCAGTTCAGATTAAGGTCTCTGATGCAGTTGAATCATTTTCCAGCTGTGGTCTAGTCAGAGTAATTGCTTCCCTGCTTTCTTCAGGCCAAGAAGTGAAGTTTCTTCTAAGTAGACACTATTACAGGCTCCTGGATTTATCCAGAGAACATATTTCAGCTGTCCTACACACAAAAAAGTGATAACTGATATCCACTCCACATAGACTTTAAGCAACTTACAGTATATATCCTGCCCATTGCACATCATAGATCCTGTGATCTCAGCTTCTTCTTTCTGGTATGTGTATCACCTTTCCTAACAAAATAGAGTTAGTCCTTTTTTTGATTTCAATGCTTGGTTACATTTTTTATTTATTTCAAAAATTGTATGTAGTTTTTTTTTTTTTTTATGCGTTTAAAGTAGAAGGTGGCTTCTCATAACAATTTAGTATAGTCTGGACTAGAAATCTCTAATTTTATTTAAAAATACTTAGAATAACACCATAGGCTCAGAGCTTCTTCATAGACCATCAGCTTACAATGATGATCATGGTGGTGGTGATAGTGCGGTATATTATGTGATATTGTGGTAAGACTCTAAAGAGGTAAACAGTAAAAAGTAATAGAGGGTATATTCATTCTCTGCAGGTGTTATCACAAATTATCTTAAACTTGGCCATTTGAAACAACACTTATTTATTCTTTTATAATTTGCGAGGCCAGAAGTCAGAAATCATTACCATTCTGTTGAAATCAAGGTGTTGGCAGGGTCACGCTATTTCCAATGACTCTAGGAAAGAACCTGTTCCTTGCCCCTTCTAGCTACCGGAAGATGTCAGTATTCCTTGGCTTGTGGCTGTATCATGCAAATCTTTAAAGCCAGAATTTTAAAATGTCCATCTGCTTTGTCTTCACATCACCTTCTCATCATGTGTCAAATATTCTCCTGCTGCTCTCTCTTACAAGTATACATGTAATGGCATTTTGGGCCCAGAGAATAATTCAGGGTAGTCTGTCACCCCATCTCAAGATTCTTAACTACTAAATCACAACTGTAATGACCCACTTTTTTTTTCTTTTTCTTTTTCCATATAAGGGTAGAGTCACAAGTTGATTGCAGAGACTGGAATGTGGATATCTTTTAGGGGATAATTTTTCAACCTATCACAGATGGTGATAACTATAAAAAAAAGAGTTGCTCCTCCTCTCTCAGAATCCTAAAGAACCAATTTCAGAAGGAGAAGCAGGAATGATAGAAAGCATGTAAACTAAGACCAGGAGAGTTGATTTATATAGAGGAATCAAAGGAAATGAATCAAGTCACAATTGAAAATGCACATTCAGAGAGATGATAGCTCTAAGATAATTTTGTTCCATGGGAGTTCTAGGGAGGAAATTGAATACAAAGATAATGCAGCTGACTTTGACACTCCCAATTCTTCATAGCCCAATTGATTTTTAGGCAACAGTATTTACTTTGGAATTAAAACAGTTCACGATAGCTGTAAATAGCTAATGAAATAAATCTGTAAACTTATGTCATGCTCTCCTTTTTTAGTAATTCCAGAAGTAAAAGAGCACAGGGAACTTGAAGAATGGGGTCAGAAAGAGATCAATACATCATTTCCAGTTCATTGAGGTCAGCCAAAGGTCAGCAAAAGTTCCTCAAAATAAATTGAGGCATTTTCTGCAGTTAGAGTGTATTTCCAAAATTTGGGGAAAGTGAGGAAGAAGACCTTGTTCTATAGGGGTCACATAAAAGAAGGGTGGGGTTGCACAAAGTCCAGTAAACTAGAAAATATATTCGGGTCAAAAAGTAATTATTAGAGGTAACTTATATCAAGTTGGAGCCAAAATGAGTGCTGTTTTCTCTTCAAAATTAAACATAACAGGAGTGTTTTCTGAAGACAAAAGACATCAGGGGAAAGACAGGGATTTTTCCACAAATGCATTCAAGTTGCTTGAGATGCAACATAAAAACTAGGCATGCTACATTTTATGTGTTAGCATCCAAATAATTGATCCACTTTCTTTTAATACTGGGGAAAATAGTGGAGAGTCTAGGACTTCAGTCCAAAGGATGATGGAAAATCCCATACTTCCAACTCAAAATAATCTCCAAACATCTGTCTCTCAGAGTCACAAAGTTAGCATAGCTCTTTATAATGCAAATAAACCCTGAGAGAGCAAACACTCTGTGACAAGTTATCTCATTTGTAAAGTTCTCCACAGCCCAGTGGGTAGGAGGACGTTTCCATTCACATATATGAGAGCTCCTCAGGGAGACTTTATTTAAGATGGGAAGCAGGGCAAGAATGCCAACCTAATTGTCTTACTTCCTGGTCAAGAGCATTCTGGGAATGCAGAGGAGTGGCGTTTGAAAACAACTGAAGAGTGTGCAGCCACAAGTTCCTTACCTGCATCTCAATGGCCTCGGACCTGGGGAAAAGAAGTAGTTAAAATCTTCTTCCCTGCACCTGCTCCCTCTTCAAAGTAGGGTAAACTCCTTCCATGTGTTTCATATCCCCGATCTTAGCACCATCATTTGACACGTATTTTCTCCAGTTTCAGTTGCTCCACTTGGCTTCTTGAGAGCAGGAGTGGTGTCTTCTTGGAGGCACTTATTGGGTGCCCTGCACAGGGCGGGCTCTAAATTAGTGGCTCAGACACCATGAGCTCCATCTCTTGCAGAGTGAGGGAATAGTTCTGAGGTCATTAGGATCTGGGGAACAGATCTGAAGAATCCCCGGTGCACCCTGCCAGGTAATTACAAATCTTTTTCATTCCTTAATTCTCAAACAGCGCTGTAACCAACTATGATTATTCTTAATCCCGCAGATAAGGAAAACTGAGGCTCAGAGGGATAAAAGAATTTGCCTAGGGTTACATGCCTATGGAGAACATGTCTTATGGCTCCAAGTTAGGTATGCTTCCCCCACACCAAATGCACTGAATGTTCCTTCATGGACACAGTTCTCTATCAGTAGCAAGGGGCGAAAACATGGCCCTTGCATCGAGTGAAAAGAGAAATATCTAGGGATACTTTAAAAGCAGTATGTTCTTTGTAAAGATGAAGGGCCAAATGGGCAAAGCGCTGGGGAGTCATGGGGATTAGAAGTGATACCAGGTAAGTGAGGTTAATCAGAGAAGGCCAGGTTTCCTAAAGAAGGTGACATTTGAGCCAGCATAGCCTGCAGGTCTGCAGTGCAGCACCCGCTCACTGAAGAGCAGCTGTGTTCATTTGCAAGTGGGTGTAATTAAGTTCTTCCCCAGTGGCTCAGAGCACGAGGTCGCTGGGACCGCCGCTGTGTATTGCTAGCGCCCCCCTGTGCACAAAGGAAAACCAGCTTACTGACAGGAGGGTGGCACTACTGCTTCTTGGACCCTTCACCAGGAGTATGCATTTCAGTCTGACTTCCCAAAATCGACATTTTGAAACCACTCCTTTTGAGTAACAAATAACTAAGCAAGACTCTGGGCCCAGAGTGAGCCCTGCCCTTCTCACCTTCTCCTCTGCTGTCAGAACCTTTAGTTCCAGCACACTCTCCCGGACCATGAGTGTGCCGTAGACAAAGATGAGCTGCAGAATCCCTTCAGAAGAAGTAAAGGGTTTCCATTCATGGCCAGGGCTCTGTGACAGGACAGCCAAGTCTAGTGGAGGGAGCCCTGGGTTGGGAGTCAGAAAGCGCAGGCTCTAGAAATCAGAGTCTTTGCCTAGATTTGTTTTATTAGGCACTTTCTTCTCTGGATTTCAGTGTCTCCACCTGGAAATCAGGTACTTAATTACACTGGAGTTGACCTGGGTGTCAAGTGTTCATCGATGTCTCTTGAGTCCTTCCTCAGCTCTGCAGAACAGTGTTATTTGCTCACCTCCTTTCTCTGTTGCTCTTGTTTTTTTTTCCCTTGGAAACTATCATAAGGAATTTGGATAACTTAATGAATTAGATAGTTTTTTTTAGATTAGGAAATGACTGAGAAAGATGCTTACTGAGGTTCCTCTGGCTGCAGACTTAGATTCTATGTAAAAATATTCAGCTCTGAGCCAGGTGAGCAGCATTTTATTCTTTTAACTTAATTCAATCAACATATTTATTTAGTGACCATTGGATGCCAAGTGAAGTACTGCCCCTCAACCCCTGCCTTATTAATCTAAAAAAGATACTCACCTGCATCTTAGTAACTGTAATACAGAATTACATCTTTGCAATGCTTATGTATTTGTAAATTAACCTGTGTGTGAGGACAAGAATTGGAGAGAAATAGAAAATAAAAAAATAAGACAAGAATTGATTTAATAGGGTGTTAGGAAAGTGGGAATGGGCAGCTTTTATTGTTATAATGTTGCATATGCAAACATATACATAGACTGCAATGAGTATGTATAGATGGAATGAGTATAATCTATACAGAGCACCAAGAGACTGGGGACAGCGCAATCACTTTCATGCCGGTATCTAGAAAGTCTTGGCAGACATGTCATTTCAATATCAACATCAAAGGAGGACATTCATACACCCAGTGAAGCAGGCTATGTATTAAAAAAATTATTAAATAGATTCATCCATTTAGTCAGTCAGTCAGTCAGTCATTCACAGCTGAAGATACGCAGATAATTAATACACAGTCCATGTCCTGGAAGAAAACACGGGGAGAACAAACATGAAAGAATCAGGAAATGCTCTTTCCGAGGTGAACAAAAACCCAAGAGAAGTGTTTTCTTAATTAGCAACTAATGATACCTTCCCATCTTCTCAGCTTACTGTTTATAAGCAGCCAGTCAGTTATAAGTATTACTACCTTTATTAATATTATTAGTTACTTTGTGTCTATAGGGCTTTCTGGGAGAAGTGGGAGGGAGAAAAGAGAGAACATTGCAGGGAGAAATTCATCTTAAATGGAGATCTGGATTGGAGTTATATCAACTAGAAAACAGAGTCCTAAAATAGAGTTTGTGAAAACTTAAAAAAAAAAAAATCCTTAACATATGAGTTAATCCTAACTCACCCACTGATACCTGCAGGTTCCCTTCCTCTTTTCATCTCCATAGTAGATTAAATAAGAATGGAATGTTTGATTTACCCTCCTTTCTCTCAGTAGCATAAACTGCATGCTGGTTCTCTCTGGAGCTGTGCTGACACCAGACAGGTTTTAACCAACTGACCAGAAATCTCTTTGCCTCTCATGTACACATCTTATTTGCTTTGTGGAAGCAATGTCAACACTGGGGAAAGGAGCTGGTCACATGGAGAGCTGGGGATTTGGGGCAACACCCTCTCCTTGCCATTTGGTTAAATGCTGAGGCTGCCTGGGGAGAGACAGAGCCCAATCCTTGTCTGTGTTACTGACCATTGACACTGAGGGAAAGTTTACAGAAGGAGAGGATGCCACTGGATGGAGGGAAATCTGCTGAGCCTTGCCAAGGGGGATGGCCACTTTCTGGCTAGCTATATTCTGCCTCACGGGTAAATCCTCAAAGACTGGGAACTAAATAGGTGAGCTTTGTGGTTCCTGGCCTGTTCCATTCTTGTCTTTCTGTTGGCTGACAAATGGTTTGGTTCATTAAAAACAAATAAACTCCATAACTTCACCTCATTATCACCATTACTATCGATCAAAATTTTGACTCTCCAAATAACTCTAGGCTTAAGTTCATTGAACAAAATAATTCCATTTGCCCTTTCCCCCCACCCCAACCCCACTTTATATAACATTTAGCACTCCTACAGAAAAAAAAAAGTACGTCTTAAAAAAACTCTATTGAGACCATAGTTTAGTGGTTATCAGAGGAATAAAGGGGGTAGATAGGAATAGAAGAAGTCAAATATATGATGATGAAAAGAAATTTACCTTTACATGGTGAATATACAATACAATACATATATGATGTATTATTGAATTGTACACTTGAAACATCTATGATTTTATTAAACAATGTCACCCCAATAAATTTAATTAAAAAAAAAAAAGACTGGAAAAATACTATGGAAAGCCCATGTTATTGTTTGTTGTTGTCAGTTTGTGTGGTCTTCCAAAACAAGCTACCATCTTTAATATTCTTTTCTCAAAGTCAATCCAAAATCAAAGTTTCTGTGACTAAAATACATTGGAAAATTTAGTGCAGAAGAATTTGACCAAAAAAAAAAATTAGTCTTATGGAGGCTAAGCACAACAAACAAAGCAAAACAGCCTCTGCAGGAGAAAGCACATCAGAAATGTCTGCATATTCTTATTTATTTCATTTTTAAAACAATTATATTTCTCCATTAAGATCTAGCATGGGGAAAGGAATATGAGACAGAGCCTGGGGCCATGAAGGGTTAAGCATCTTTTTCTTCTTCAACAGTGTGCTCTGGGCATTTGAGAACTCTGGTCAATAGACAGATATATTGACTTGTTATTATTTAAAGTTGTTTAACCAGGTAGAGATAAACGAAAGCTTTCAGCAGCTGAACTATCACACAAATCACAATTAAGGTGGCATATGTGTTTGGAAGACGTAAAATCAATTCCCGTGAAGATAATGTTTTAGTTTCTATTTGAACTTGAAAACAGAAGTAAATTTTCAGCAGCAACAGCTGGGCTTGTTCCATCCAGGAGACTCTCTATTAACTGTACAAGAAAGGCCTTTATTACCTCTTCTAATGGTTTTCCTCTATGGTTTTGTCTTCATCAAAAAAGCCAAATTGATTGCTGTGGTGCTGTTTACTGATGTGGCAGTTGAGGACAGTAGCAGCTGGGCACTCACCCAGCCCAGTATTTGGACCTCCTTCTTTTTAGTGAGTGCTGTTTATTGTTTTTGAGAGGAGAACAATGGATCCCTCAGGGCTACTGGTTGTGCTGGGTCTGGGAGGGAGGGGAGTTTCTTTCCCTAAGGCAGCCTTCCCTGAGCTGCCTGGGTGGGAAAGCCTGTGTATAGGAAAAGAAGGTATCTCTTCCAATGGGATGTTACATTTAAAGACTACACTCACTATTTAACATTTTAATGGTTTGTGTGTGTGTGTGTGTGTGTGTGTGTTTGTGAATTATCCTCCTAATTCTATCCTATAATCCCAAGAGGCAGGGACTACATTTAATGCCACTAGAATCTTTACCAGACTTAGTATGGTGCTCAGACATAGTAGATGCTCTTACAAAGAGGGCCATGGATATTGGGAATTCGCTGGTCCAAAGGCCTTTCAATCTTCATATTAGTTCATGGGAAGTGAGGCTAGTTTAATGTTTTACTCCTACTGAGTTTTATCTGTCCTTTTGTTAAGACATGAAGGTAAGAGTAAGCTGGATGAAAACAAGGGCAGGCAGAGTTGCTCTATTGGGTGTCATGGGGCTTGCCTGTGAGTAAGAGAAAAAAAATTGTTGAGGATGTAGAATTTTGACCTCCCCAGAACAAGAAGTGAAGTGCAAGGTCAGGGTGATTCCAGAGTGAAAATAGAAGCAGATTAGGAAGGAAAGATAACCAGCAGAGGACAAGCAGCCAGGGAACCTGGATGACAGCTCTCATTAGAATGCTAACTAGTCAGTGCTAAATAGGCAGGCAATCAGCCTCTATATTGTAGATGTTTTTCTGAAAAATATACTCAGTGAAACCCAAGGCTCTTAAAACGTGGGTACTTATACAAGAATAGTATTACTATTAAAGAGAGACAAATAAAACATGCAAATAAAAACATGATAAAAAGAGAATACTGTTCTATTCAGACCTATTTCCTTTCAAAGAAGTTAATAAGAAAATATGCATTCTCTCTGAGTATCTCCATATCTGTATGATCCTTTTCAGCCCATGACCACCTCCACCATCAAACCTCATTATCACAAACATGGAACACACAGAGCTCCCTACCTCCCCACTTTCATCTATTGGTGCTGACTTTCTCCCTTTCACTCTGTTTAGTATATTTCTACAAGGTCTCTGCTCAAATGACTGTCTCAATCATATTGTTTCTCAACCCAAAAGCCATAGATTCACCCATTCAATAGATACGGTGATTCACCATGGGTCTGGCTCCATTCTAGGTGCAAACACAAACTATCTGCAGGCACTGTTAGGTGGAATGGAGTGAGACAGAGGATAAATGATTGATAGGTTGATAGGTAGGTAGATAGATATGTAGGTAGATGACAGATATAGATGATAGATAGATGATAGATAGACAGAGAGATGATAGATAGATAGATGATAGATAGATAGATGATAGATAGATAGATGATAGACAGATAGACGATAGATATCTTTATATAGATATAAATTTATATTTAAAGTCAGAAGTTCCCATTTGCCTGAATGGAGCCATATTTGACTAAATATTGTCTATATTTTATTGTCCAGCATCTATATTCCATTGTAATTTTTGTTCATTCTCTTGTTTGTCCAAACTAGAAAATAAAGAAAAGCTATTTCCTCTAAATTGTGACATTCTATTGTGTACTTAGAGCCTGGAATGAAATTATTTCCTTCCCTCATTTCTTTGTAGAATTGAGATTTCCCTTCTATCTGTTACTTCCCTAAGGCTCTAAGACTGGTGCACAGTTTAGGTTCAGATGAACATAAGCCAACAATACCAAGGATTTGTTCTTCAATAAGAAAGTAGAAAGGGTAAATGCTGAAGAGTACAGTCATTTTCTAGACCTGACCCTTGGAGCCTGAAGATTGTCTAGGAACTTGGTGCCATTTCTTCTAAGATATGGAACCCTGCCTTTCTTTCTGGAAGCTTGCAAGGGAGGCAGACTTACAAAATACTTACATGAATTGCTCTTGTGTTCGGTATTCATTCCAGTGTGTTTTGGAATATGGGGTCAACACTGAGAACAGTGGGCAATTTTGTGCGGAACTGGAAAAAGCATACTATATGGAATCAGAACAACCTATGTTGGACTCTCAACCCTGTCAGTCTCTTATAGTGTCCTTTAGGCTTCAGTGAGGATACATTATTCCTAAGGTTGTTTTGAATGTTATATGAATAAGTACATGTAAAAGCACCTACCTCCACATGTAATTTCAGTAAGCATATAAATATTAACTGCTTTTGGTCCTTGATCTTCTCCCCCTCCTCCTGTCCCTCCTCTCCTGTATACACATCATTCCTGTCATGTTATTGCCCGAGGAATGGGTCTGTTACAATATATTAGCTTGTGGACTTATTTGTGCTAAAACAAAGAGAATATTAACAAGACAGTTTTCACAAACCCCCAATCCAACAGCACCTTCCACTTCTTATCTTACCCTCTTCCTCAGCAGATTCAAAATTCCTAAGGTATGAATCAGGAGGAGGAAGTGGACAGGTTGAAGAGTGCTGATACTGCCCACAGAACAGAGATAAGTACAGGAGAGAGCAAGGCAGGAACAACAGAGAATTTTTAAAGTAACTCAATGAGGAATTTACATCAAATGGGATACATTCAAACAAACACACTCATTCAGATACTGGAGCAACTGTCACATAAAGTGGAAAAATGGTATGGGGAGAAAAAACAAATAGGGTTGTCCATGCTGCCTGTGCAGCACTGAGATGGAAACTCTGGCTTCATCAAGAGAACTGATGCCTCTGTATCTGAGGACCTCTGACAAGTCCCTTTACTATCCTAGCTGACTCAATCATGCAACTACTGTAATTTTTT
Organism: Cynopterus sphinx; assembly: GCA_030015415.1. Taxonomy (NCBI): domain Eukaryota; kingdom Metazoa; phylum Chordata; class Mammalia; order Chiroptera; family Pteropodidae; genus Cynopterus; species Cynopterus sphinx. The sequence continues at coordinate 31,390,915 of CM057390.1, read as the reverse complement.
TCTAAGAAGTTTATTCCCCTGAGACCTTTACTGATGAGGAGACAAAAACTGAACTGATTTGGTCTTCTAACAGAACAGCAGTTTTTGCAAATCCACAATGCAAAGAATAAGAGCAAGAACAAAGGAAGCAGCTTCATGGGCAGAACCTGGCCTGCCTTCTTAGGGACAGCCAATCTTGAAAGCATGTATACACCCTGCAGTGTCTAGACACCAGAAAGTTCATAGATAGCCTCTGTTCATTTATAGTTGGTTTGTTTATGATTGCACTGAGAAATAGGAAAATGGGGAGAAGAAAGTGGATATTATTAAACTCATAGGAGCTGAGTACTTTGCTAGGCACTTTATACATTCATGTGATTCTAACAATAAATCTGAGAATGTAATATTAGAGCAGTCATCTCTTACATTATGCCTCTGGACAACATGTGTCATAGGTGTGGGAGTGGTTTGAAAAAGGAAGAAGACATGGCAGAGGGTGATAAAAATAAATGAATTAATGGACTCCTCTCTTTGCTAAGCATCCACAGTTCATGAGCTTGCCAAGTACTTTTACATTGCACCTTCCATTATACATCTTATAGCAGTGTCTTGGTACAATTACTTACACTACTTTGCAGCTAAGTAAACTGAGGATGTAAGAGATGACACTATACATTTACAAGCACACAACTAGTACATGGAAGAATAAAGATTTAAATTCAGTTTGTCCTCACTTGAAGATCTTGCTGCTTCACCTCAGAGCAGTGTACTCTCATGGGCTCAAATTCACATGGCTCTGTGTTGAAGTATACTAATGTATACCTGGAAAATCATGTTGCCTTGAGATGTAGCCAGTCACTTGGCTTCCTGCTGGGATTCAGGCTTTGTAGTTTTTGGAGAGCCTCTCTGGGAATATAGGGAAAATAATTTAACAGAGCTAGAAGTATATCTATATTCTTGAATCATTCAAATGGGATGTATTCCTCTTAGAGGTAACTCTGATGAGATTCAGAAGTTTACAAACTTTAAAAAAAATAGTTTTCATGCAAAATAGTTTTTCATGCAAAAGCATCAGATTATTTGTCAAGAACACAGAAGACTTGCCTTACTGTAACAAAGCAGAGGAATTGTAATAAAACATGTTCAAACCTTCTTGGAGCCCAGCTGTTCTCTTACCACCAGTCAATAGCGGTGTAACCCTCCTGTTAGTCATGAGAAGCACCAAATTCCATCTGGGTGGTGAGACAGCTGTGCCAATTTCCATGCTTCAATCATCTGTTGTTTCCTGACTGCTGCCTAATCCAAGGACTGCTCTCTGCTCTTCCATCACAAGCAAAAAAAAAAAAAAAAAAAAAAAAATGGTACCTTTGTAAAATAAAATAAAGATACAGAGGAAATGGAGGATGAAAAATAAATTGCAGACAATCCAAGGAACTAGAGTTCCTGGGGAATCAAAGTGGGAGGCAAAGGAAGGAAATCAGGCACCCCTTGTAGATGATGATGGATATAATTAGATAACTCAGGAAAATGCTGATGGTGCTTAACCTCTCCACCTGGAGGTTCTACGGATGCTTGAAAAGATATAATGAATCTAGCTAGAACCTTATCATCCTCCTTATTTTTCAGAATCTTATAATGATACCATCTTCCACCCACTTGGCAGACTTGAAACCCTGGCATGTTACCCATATCTCTAAACCCCATGGATCTATTTCTTCCCACTTTATCTACCATCTAAAAATCATTCCCAATGTCCATGCTACTTCTTATTACTTCTCATCATTTCATCATTTTTCAGCTGAATTATTTCAATTTCCCTGAACATATTTTTCTTTTGCCAATTTGCCATTGCCCATTAATCCTCTCTCCTGCCATGGTGTTCTTTCTCAATCTGAATCCCATCTAGCCACTCTTCTGGTTAAATCCTTTGATTACTACCTTAATTACTTTAGGACAAATCCCAACATCTCAGCATTTCTTGTAAAGTTTTTAAGGATCTTGCTCTTGCCTATGCTCTCTATCTTCTCTCTTGTCAGGTGCCACTTCCCTTAACCCTCTCGGGATTATCTGCATTTGCAGTTTCTTGACCTTGCTATGCTTCTCATGGCTATATGAGTTTATCAAGGATGAGCCTCTGCCATTACTTGCTTCCCTTCCCTCCTTTTCCTTAGCTAATTCCTTCTGCTCCCTCAAGACTCAGCTTAGGCATCTCATCTTCTATAACTGTACTTTGAGACCTGATGTCTGGTTATGTGCCCTCTAGGGGCTCTTCTAACCCTTGAACAACACCTACCATCTTGTGCTCCTATTTTAATTCCTACACTGGACTTTCTTGATGATAGATATTCTTTTGTGTTTTTTTTTTTTTTCAGTACTTGCCATATATGAGCTATCTAGTACATGTTTATTAGCTTGAAAATTAAGTTCTACTCTATTTTTTCAACATTTTTGTGGTATTCAACCAAAAAATCTTTACAGTTTTCTAGGCTTACATACTTGAATAATCAGATCTCAAAAATGTGTTTCCCCGTTTTAAATTTCAGTAAAGAAATAACACAATATATGTATACTTTTTCATTTTTGAAAAAGGGGAACATAGTTGAGATTATATCTTACAGAAGCATAGGAAAATAAGGGGATTGAGAAGAGGCTGAGGGAAGAATAGGAGGAAAAAATCTAATGCTTATTTTGTCACTAGTATGTACCAGGTAACTATTTACACCTAATAATTCTCACAACCAGTCTTCTGAGGTGGATATTATTATCATTGTATTTTTTTAAAAAGATGAGACTAAAGTTCAGAGAGGGTAAGAAATTGATCAAAGACAACTATATCATACTATATCTCTGAAGAGGATATGCTTGGTTTGAGGACTTAAATTAAATAAAAGAAAATATATCTTATAAGATATATAATGTAGCAATAAAAACTGTAAATATTCTTATTTTTGAAACAGTTAAACACTTAAATGCAAGTGAACCAGATGTTTAATTCTAAATCCCAGAGTTGTAGTCTTATCTGGAGAAACTCATTTTAGGGAAAAGCATTCAGCAAGTCTACACTTAAGGTCTGCTTCTCATCCTTTACATCTTTGCTATGCCCATACTCAATCACCATTTTCTCTTTCCCTCATTAGAAAGGCTCATGTACTTTGAGATCCAATGAAAATATTATGTTCAATAATTCTGTGTAAAAATGACACTTAATATTCTGACTAGATCTGACATTCTAGAAATTACATATCTCTCTCTCTCCAGGAGGTGTTGTGTTGGCTTTATCACCAATTGCACAATGTGGCCCTTTGGCCATTTATACTGTTAACTCTTCATGATACTTATCCATCCAACAGTTATGTATTCACTACATTAATAAATACTTGAACATTGAGTGTGCCATGGTACTGGGACCCCATTTATTTTTGTAGGAACATATCTGTTCACCATATCCTTTACATGAGCTCTCTGTATCCCAGCTTTTTTTCTTCCTTGGGGTAAAAAGTGGAGAAAATAAAGAAGGTTCCAGTCATTTTCTAATATTTTCTCCCTCTGCGGTCTCACAGCTCTGTCTGAATATTTGCAATATTATATTGTAATGTTTCTTTTTATACGTCTGTTTTCACATCTTAGATGTGAGCTCCTCACTAGATGTGATACATAGATGAATTAATAAATATATAAATGGAATATATATGTATGTGTGTATGTATGTATGTATGTATGTATGTATGTATGTATATTTATATTCCTAATGGCCATAAAAATACATAAAGCAATGGTAACATCATTTGTTGTTTTAGATTTTTGGTATTTAATAGTGAAAACAGGGTTTGGTACCAATTAGTTCCATTCTCTAATTTTCACCAAAATAAATAACTTATTTAACAGAAAACCAAATAGAAAAGAAGAGATGGTTGCTAGTTGAGGTCTCTCCTATCTGTCTCTTTAGTCATATGTTACGTTCATTGCATGAATACATTTCTAGTATTGGAATGTTAAACATCAACATATGGTCAACTTGGTGTTTCCACTCTACTCCCAAATTCTCCATCCTCTTTGAACTGTAATACATCTCTATAGCATCAAGAATGCCCTGAATATATTTCCTAAACCACTCTTCTATGTACATTTTTAATAGAGAGAACTTTGGTCAAAAATGCATCTCTTCATTTACCTGCTGTGCTTAAGATTAACTAGGCAAAACCACCCTTGTAGAATAGAAAGATAACAGAAGATTTTTATTAGCTTGAAATGGCTTAGTAAATAGGTATCCCTGCCAAAAGCTAGTTGGAGGATGACTGGTGGGTGGATTGACAGGTGAGAAATGGATACATGGCTTAAATAGATAGGACCAGTCACATTAGGGAGGTTCATGAGTGTATAGATGGAATAAGGGTTAGATAAATGAGGAACATAATATATGAATGAATAGATGAGTGGTTAGCTGATGGAGAAATAAATTGGTACATTGGTGATTGATGGAGATGAGTGGCCAGATAAAGATAAAGGCCAATAAATGCCAACCAGAGAACAGACAGATGGGTAAATGTTTTGGCATGTATAAAGAGGAACAGTGGAGGGTCAGGTGTGAATGGGAAGAGGATTATTAACAGGAAGATTAAAAAGGAGAGGTGAAAAGGAGCACTAAAAGTGTTAAGATAGAATACTTGGAAATGTTTCCTCAACAAGTCAGGATTTTACAGTAAGCCTGAGGAAATTGGAAACTCTCAATCATTGGTACCTATCATTTTCTTGGTGTTTTAATTTACAAAGAACATGATGTAGTTTATCACATTATCTGTTTTTCATTCCCTGTGAAAGAGACCAAGTAATGAAAGGTCAGCCATTAGCCCTTGTCTATCTAGGAAGTCAAGAAAAAACAAGCCTCATAACTGTAGTTCAAGATCTTTGCCAGAGGTGCTAGCAAAGCTGTAATATCAGCTGAAGAATCTTAACTCCTTTCTTCTGAATTCCCTAACCATGACCAGCCATTGGACCCAAGCTCTATTTGGAGAATATATTGAGAGACCCAATGGTTGAAAGAAAAAGAGAAACTGCCCAGAGAATTGTGAACTAAAACACACTGGGGTGGGGGTGGGGGTGTCGAAGTTCACAAAGAATACAGATGAAGAAACAAAGACTAAGATCAAATGCCCGGTTCAAGATTACATATCTTGTTAATGGTAGAACTAGGATGGGCTAGCTGATATATAAATGGTTGATGAGAAACTGAGTTACACAAAAAAGGTTAATATAGATTCCTTCAGAAAAACAGATAAATGTGTGATGAAGGCAGAGGAGCTGGAGTTCTAATGAAAGAGAAAGTTGTGTTAGAAAAAGCAATTAGAGGAATAGAGCATCTTCAGATCATGTTTTCATGCTTTTATCCCATAGCAAAACCTAATATTGAGAACAATTAATCAGTGGCATATACTTCTAAGAATAAATGTACATAATATTCATTATATCTATTTATACTTACTCTAGTCAAAATTGTGCTTAATTTAGCTTGCAGAATCAAGGTGCAGGAAGTCCTAAGGAGTAGACTGCCCAAAGTGAGGAGTATGGTGATTTTTTTTTTCTGATTCCATTTAGCCTAGGTCAATAAATACTTTTTAGGCTTTAAGGCTACAGTTATAGTTTATATTATTTGTAAATAGCATATATATTTGATATATAGATGTAATATTGAAAGTGCTTATAGTGCCTTCTATGATCTGTGTGTGTGTGTGTGTGTGTGTGTGAGAGAGAGAGAGAGAGAGAGAGAGAGAGAGACTGCTCATTTTCCCGATTGTATCTATTTTCCAAAGCTTAAAATACACATATGAGAGAAGCGTAGTCTGCTTCACTTTTCTCCACTTCTGGATACTCAGTGAAATATCCTAATAAACAGCCCCCCTAAATTACAAATTTCTTCAAACTTTATTGATACACTGCACAATCACAACCATCTCATATTCATCCTGAATTAGAAAAGGTTACAACTACAATGTAACATGCACAAAATTCAGGTAGTATATTCACCCTTAATACAATTATTGACAGAAATCAAGTCTTCATTGATTTTTGGAGAAAAGTGTACTGAATAAAACAAAAGAAAAAAGAACTCTAGAAGGCTGACAAAATTATACTTTTTTATCATGATGTAATTTTGTAAAGCATTTGAACATAGATTTGTTTTAAGGATAATTATGAAAACGGGCACACCAATTGTCTGACACAGCTATAACGCACCATTGATAAGTCATATTTTTTTTAAATCTAGAGGACTCTGAACTTGACAGATAAATTTTTGTACACCCACACATTGCTCACAACTGTACTTTACATGTCACAAAAATTTTTGAATGATTAAAAATGCTCCCTTTAACTAACACAAGGGCAGCTATTATTACTTATCATTGCTATTATTGATAACCTTATAAATCTGCCAATAGCATAGAAAGTGGTCAAGAAAGGAGAGTAGAAGGTTCATAATCTTTCTTTCTCCACTCAGTGGTGGAGTAACTGGAACAACTGTGTGCCTTTAAAAGGGCATCCTTGAAAGAAACAAAAAGAAATTACTTTCAAAATACTGGAAATTAGGCTTAGCTGACTACTTTCAGTATGAAGACAATTGCATCTAATTAAGTCCACTCGGCATTCTTTTGGACTCCCGGTATTCTGCACCTGAAGGCTAAATTGCACTGGTTCAGCTCTATCTTTTTGCCACATCTTTTAATTGCAGATCTATTTCTTCCTCCTTTCATTTACTTCTCTTCTCTGAAATAAGAAATGAGGGAAATGAGACTGGCATTTTTATTTGTTTGCTTTTAGTGATCATTAGGAGTTCTCATCATATGCTGTCTTTTTGAATATGTTGCCTTCCTAGTTACACACCTGTTAAGTTTTACTGCAACTGCTCAAACTTATTTGTCTTAAAAGAAAATAAAAAATGGAGTTTTGGATAGTAGGAGGGGAGGCAATTGGGTATAAGTGTTTTTAGGTATAGGGCTTGTGCAAAATGAAAATAAAAGTTTCTCCTTGCTAGAGAAAAAGAGAAAAAAATGAATTTTGTTTAAAAGAAAAATGTTACGCTGCTTCTCCTAATTCCAAAAAGATTAAATTTTGCTTAAGGAAATTTTTAAAAATGTATTTTTTGGGAGCGAGGTGGAGAGGATTAGTGAGCCATTCACAGGTACTGCAAAGCCAGTTTTTCTCTGATGAAGACTCAGAGTGAAACTGAGAAAGATAACCTCACCCCCATATCTCTTCTCACCTTAAGCCATTCCTCCCTTCCTTCTATTGATGGGCTTGATGACATCCATACACAATTACAGAAAAGGCATTCTCAATGGCACTGGAACCATTCACCAAAACTAGGCTTCTCAATTTATAACCATTCGTGATGCAATGACAGTAATAAGATCTCTTTGTGATCCACTGCCCATTTTGAGGTTCTGTATACTTTTCCCTTAAGGATTCTTTCAATATAGGTAGAACTTGCTAACTCCTGCATGTTAAGTGCAAAGTAACTGGACTAATAAAAAAACAGATTCTTAAACTCATCCTTGCTTGTGGAGTTTCTAGAGCCCCAGAGCACACTTTCCATCTGGGTTTTGAGAACTAACTGCTCAACCTGGGAAATGTATCATTAGTATGAGACATAGGTTTCAGGAGAAAGAGGCCCAGGCCTCTTTTAGATATAAAGCTGTTTATCTTTCCTTCTATTCAGTTGAGCACAATTACAGTAGAATAATCATTTACAATGCTCTCTGAATAATGTGCATGTTTTCACCACCATTCTCTTATATGTCTCCCCTCACCCAGTTAAAAACAAACAAACAAACAAACAAACAAACAAACAAAAACACCCTAAAACACTTGCTTAGACTTTCAGATAACTATTAGGCACTTGACAGTAAATTTCTGAAAAACAAGCTTGGCCGGAGGCTTCACGCTAACACTTCATTTGCAGTACTTTGGTGGAAATATGTATTAACTTTGATTTGGGAAGGGAAAGGGCTTAGAGTAACTGCATTGCTGAGTTCCTCTCACCTAATATCTTAATAAGCCTTATTTGGTCTTCTTCCCATATGGAAAATCTTCAAAGAGCTATAGGTTGCTCAGAGACTTGTTTATTGTTTCCTCCTTTACTCCTATCCCCACCCCACCATTGATGCCTTGAAAAAAATCTGTCCAGAAGGACTTATCCATCTATCCTCCATATGTAAAGTTGAAAGAGCTTGTGTAAGTGTGAATTTGCTGTTTTGTACTTCAGAATGTTGGGGGACAGCTATTGTCATATGAAGCTATCCCCACCAAAGTAAGCTAAACGGCACAGAAGCTGGGGTACGTCTGTGTGAAGAAGAGCAATTTTCTTTCCCAGTGTCCAGTTTCCTTGGGTCTCATTTACTTGGTTTTCTTTATCCCAGACAGATGAATGTCAAGAATAGGAATTTTCTCCCCTCTGTCATGTGGCCAGAATAGGTAAATAACAGAGGTGCTGCATGGTATCCAGTGGAAGAGTGCAGTGCAGGGTTTCATAATGACTCTGAGATTCAGCTTTGCTGCATTCAGAAGGTTTGAGTGATTTTCCTAGCCAAAGGAGAATAGATCTCTTTCTCTAGAACAAGTCTTGGAGTGAAGAACATGTACAGCTTGTCCATTTCAAGCACTGTGTTCAGTCTCCACAGCCACCACATTTATTTTACTCCAAAGTAACAAATTCATTATCAGTAAGACACTCAAATGACACAATTCTCATACAATGTGTGACACCAGCCCAACTCCAGGTGCTGAATGTGGTGACAGATCTAAACATTGATGTCCAACCATTTATTATGACTTTGTGCCTGCTCATAATTGTCCCTGGAATGTGGAATTGATACACTGCTTTTGACACATCATTTATGTTCCCAGAATTTGGCTCCTGGAGGCTCACTAGGAAATGCAGATGTCTGTTTACAGTTGGAAAATGTAATATTAATTTTATTCACGTGAGCTCAAATTCTTATGAAAGTGCCTAGCTTTTTGTATGCCAAGAAAGCCTAGCCTAGGTTTGTAGTTTGTATTGTGTGTGTGTGTGTGTGTGTGTGTGTGTGTGTGTGTGTGTGTATCAAGTACATACACATTTATTTTTAGACCGTGGACCTGAACAGTTTTCCAGTTGAGACAGGGCATGTCTGTGAGACAGTCATCGTTGATGCTTCTTTTTTATCCTCTCAGTAGGTCAGTCCCTGCAGCATAGGTAGAGGAATAACCTTGTGTGGTTTTCAACGCCATTCCTTTGAATCACAGGCACGCTTGCTGGCCGAATCCTTTTTTGTCCCAGGACATAATGAAGAAATGTCAGGTTAGTTCTTGTTTATATGTTGGATCTGCTTTGAACATGGATTGCTGAGGAAAAGCAGACTGTATCAGAGGAAATTGTGTGTCACAAAGATTTTTCCCCTTCTTTTTGCAGTGTTGTATTAATCAAGTGCTTTGAAATTAAATCAGTTGCTTGAGTGCCCTCAGCTCAGAAGAGCTTCCTGAAACAAATACCAGAGTTGTCAACACACCCACCATGTAATTGGCTTCATAGGCTTTTTACTGGATAGTTTCCAAACAGATTAAACTAAAACTAGAGAAGAGAGGAGACAATAGCCAAAGTCATCACACTCAGGTAAACTGCTCTCTTCACATTCCACAGACAGATGTATGTTTTTTTCTTTTATGTTCTTTCTATTAAGAAAAGACATACATGGAGTAAGTCTCATGGGTTCCTGACATACACTTTCTTGAAAGGCTGAAAGAAGCATGAAGGTTGACACCTTGGTCCTTCAAGTGTGAAAGAAAAAAATACAGTACTGATCACGGCTTTCCCAGGGTTGATCTGGTTCCCAAGAAGATGTTTTTGAAAACACAGTCTCTTCTGGGAATAGTGAGTGACTGATCATTAGATTTCTACTTTGGTCCATCTGATAATAGCAGGTATTTGGGTGGGTGGGGTACCATATTCCAAAGAATCCATGACATATTGCTTTTCTACATTGTTAGCTTATAAGATCATTGGCTTTCACATGAGAAGTTAATAAGTAATTTTGAAGATGCCAATGTCTGCTGAAGGTAGAGGAGAAATGAATACAGCAGAATAGACACAATATGGTTAGACACCAGAATGGTGATGAATTGATAGTGAGAAGTGAGAAAAGAAATGGAAAGAAGTGTTAGATAAGTACACTGATAGATTGATAGAGTAAATAGATTGCTAGAGAGGAAGATGGGTGGGTAGATAATTGAAAGAAGAGATAAATCAGAAAATTGAGTAAATGGATAACTGTATAATTACTTTGATACATACTTGATAAAACCTAAATAATCAGCCATCTATGTATGAATCATATTTTTGTGAGTTGAACAGCATTTTTTTAAGAGAAGTAGGAAGTAGTATCCTCAAAATGCCTTGTCCTTTTTGGTTATAGGACTTCTAAATTTTTAGTGTTGGGTTGTATGAGTTGCCACAAATCTCTAATTTCTATAGCTAGGAAGGAACATAGAGAAGAGGGGCTAGAGAAGATGGCAAAATTAAACACAAACACACACATACAAGCATACACACACACAAGCACACACACATGTAAATATAGGTATAGATATATTTAGATAACTTCCCAGAAAGAAAAGATGTGAACCTTAATGCAATTAGATAATAATAAACATAGAATGAGGGATATGTACATTGCAATCTGAAAAATGGTCCAAAGCTTAAAAGACACAGATAATAGGACACTTGTATATAACTTTTGCTGTGCAGTACATTGTAAGTCAAGTTGTGTCTTCAAGGTGTTAATCACGAGGCACATTTTTTACCCAAATGGAGCTTATGTTTTAGTGTGTAGAGGAGGAGAGTTTGGTGGTGATGATGATGGGGAGGAAAGCAGAGAAAAGGGAAGGGCCAAGGTAGCAGAAACAGATTTCTTTTTTGGACACACCAATGAATGATTATCCTACACATGGCAGAACCCTGCCCACCCCTCCCCCAACCCTAGTCATTTAAACTAAAAAAAACAAAAATCAAATAAACAAATGAAACTCTAAAATAAAAAAAAAAAAAATTCAAGAACAGAAACAAACAAAAGAAGCCCAAACTGGTTTGCCCTCCGCAGTGTAGATTAAAGTCTGTGATATGGAGAAGCAGGCGTTGCTCAGAGAACCTATGTTTTCTTATCAAAACTTGATGAAGAAGTGGGCAAAAAGGGTCCCTGATAGCCAGAGACAAGCCAGCGCTCTAGAAGCCGAGTTTACACCATCAATGACTGCTCCAGGCCCTGTGTAGGGGAAAGAGAGACAGATCCATTAGGATGCACCCAAAGGTACCATACTTATTTCCTGATGAGCAAATATATAGACATGCTTCTCCATGAGCATTCTCCCACAATCCACCCCCATCAATGACCCTTCTAAATATGGACAAGTGGAAAGTAACCAGGAGGAGTGTTTAGAAACTCAAAGGAGCAAATCAACAGGATGCCTTTAACACTACAGCCTGCCCTGAGAGATGAGGGTTTTAAAAATGAAAGAGGTAGAGGGAAGTAATGGCAGTCATTTAGTCCTGTGGGCTGAAAAGTTAGGGCTGCAGATAGGGCTAAATAGTATGGCAGGATCTGATGGCTGTTTCATAAGCAGTACCTCTAATTGTGTTCTGTCTTTGGAGATAGCATTCTGGACAGACAGGGATGAAAGTGGAAAGGATAGGTATTGAGGGCAAGAAAGGATCTAGCATGGACAGAAGTGGGGTGGGGAGAGGAGAGTGGAGTAAAAACATTTGGTGAGGTATGGGAGTCTAGGAGTTGAGGTGGTGGACTTTTTACCCTGTGTATCTTTAGTACGATGGAGGTTCCTCTTACAGTAGCTGAGGAAGAATGAACACTCAAGAGTTTTAAAGACTGTGATTGGGTTTATCCCATCAGTCAGTGGTTCTTCTCCAAAAGCAAAAAGAAGACTCAACCTTTTAAGTCCAAACCATCAACTCTTTCTCTCTTGCCCCCTTCCCTTTGTCTCTTTACATAGACCTAGTGAATCATTCACATTCCATTGAATAAGACCATAGAACACAAGTTCTATTCTTCTCTTTTTGTTTGCTATCCTCGAGAAGACAAACCACTTAAACTGGGATTGTTCTAGCCTATCCCAAGAGCTGAGGACAGATGTGTTAGTTTTTAACACTCCCTCTGTGCTCCTCCATCAACTTTATTTGCAAGCCATAAAAATTTAGGGCCATAAGCAAGACCAGTATCTAGAAAGCAGAAAGTATTCCAGAGAAAGCAAAAGTGAGGACAAGCCAAAGGATCAGAAGGCATCAAGATACATTAGTGACAAATAGAAAAGAGTTGTAGGCAAGGAAAATATGTCTTCTCTACCTTTTCAAGTTAGAACTACACTGCATTTTTAGAAATAAACTGCCTTATTGGAAATAAGCATGACTACTTCTAGAAGCAGAGATGGTGCAGCGTCTCCTCAGACAGGACCTAAGCAACAAGCTTGCTTGTCAACCTAATGGCAGGCATCTGTGGGTTACCTAAGAAGGGACTGATGTTCACTTTTGCTTGGGGAAGCCTAGGGCTCTCATTTCAGCAGTGAGCATTCAACTATTTCAACTTCAGAGATTTCAACATGCATAACTTCTGATGTGCAATATTTGCAGTTCTCTAATAGACTAAAAAATGCATTTTTATGTGATAACTTAAGAGTCTCATATTTTTCTGCATTTTTGTTCCAGAGTATTCACAGACAAAGGCAGGATAAAGGCCCTAATTTAGTGCTATGGTCTTCATGAAGGCTCCATAAATATTTGTTGAAAGTAGCCTGACTCTAGGGCCTCCATCAGTCTAGACATATGTCCTAAGGAATCATACTGACCTACAGAATGTAGTAAGTTGAAAAATGCCCAAGTTAAATCTCAAAAAGATTTTCTATATGTCTTCTAAAAATAAATTATTGAAATTTTTAAATGTGTTTATAAGAGAATGAACAATGTATAAAATTAAAATGTATAAATTAAAATTTATAAAACCCATATATTTCTATAAAAGTATCTTTCATTATATATGGATATATACGACATACATTAAACAATATATATGTGTGTGTGTGCATATGTGTGGTATGTCTTTGTCCCTTTGTTGATTTTAACTTAGGAAACAACTAAAGCTCTAATAAGCTCTACTCTAGAGAGACAAAGGTCTTTATCCTAAGTTCTACCAGTGGACATTTTTATGGATATCATCTTATAGCACAAGGCTGCATATTACTAAAAAAAAGAGAAGATAAGTATATAAGAAAGCAAAGCTTAAAAGGGTAAGTATGAAGAGAAAAGAAGGCAGCATCATAAAGAGAAATGAGTGTCTCTTGTGTAGCGTGGCAGCTGCCAGAAGATGTTTGGTGCTGATCAGGCAGGGGGGTTTACAGCCACAGTTCAGCTTCAGTTGAGTGTTCCAAAGAGCAAAAACCAGGAAGAGGACTTTGTGTATATAGAGGCGGTTCAGTTTGCTTAGGATGGTAATGATAACACATATTCATATCGTGCCCTTTATGTGGCAAGCATGATTCTAAATTTTAAACATATGTTAACTTATTTAATCTTTGCAAACCACTCTGAGCTATGTGCTATTGGCATTTTCATTACATTAATGGGGACACTGACAAATGGAACAGTTAACTACTTTGCCTATGACCCTACAACTTACACACTTAGAGTTGGACTAGAATTTAGTCACTCTGTCTAAGGAGTTTGTGGCCTTTATTATTATAACTCTACTTTCTTTCTATGAAAAATAATTCTTTGTGAGTGTTTTCCAGGTACCAGAACATCATGATGAGAGAAATAATGAACTAGGAATCTAGAGATCCAATTTCTCTATGTGAGTTTGCTGAGTAAAATCCTCTCAGTTCTTTGTTCTCCAATCTACAAAATGAGAGATAGTTGGGATTCCTGACCTCTAAGGCTCTTCTGTTAGCATTTCAAATTATTGTATAAATAGAAACCTCACATCTGGTGCTGGAACTAACAGCTGGTGAACAGTCAGATGGCTTTTTCCAGTTGGTACCAAATATTACCATTCTGGCTTTTTGTACTTCCATATAGCACAATCTCTTGTGAAACAACAGGCACCAAACATTCCTAGATCCCAAGATTTTCTTTACTGTGGTTTCATTTTCTATGCAGCATCAGGGAGCTTTATTCTTTAGCAGGTATAATGAGCCCTGTTTTGTAATATCAGATGATATGGCAATTTACTGCCTAAGTGCCTTTGCCCAATCAGTCTATGAGATATGACTGAGCTATTCTGGTCAATGACTTAATCTAATCCAGCATAGTGGAGATTAAGACTAACACTGCTTTACTCATATGGGTCCTGGATACATTTGAGATTTGGCAGGTGGGCCATATGCCAGCATAGTGACAGCCCAACAGGCTTTGTCCAGAGCAAGAAGAGTGGTTCACATTTGTGTATCACTTTCTTGGTTGGAGAAATGTTAGACAAAACTATCAACCATGAACTGATTTTTTAATTGTGTCTTTACAGTAACTCTGATTCTACTGAAAGTGAAAGAAAACATCTGGATTGGGTCTCTCCCATAGGGCTTCTGTGTGCTCAGGCCATTCACCTGATTAAGCAAATGCTTCCCTGTGCTTTAATGTAGAAGTGATGGATTGTTGCTGTTTAACTTTTTGGTATGATCTCATGACCATGTGGAGCTCATGTGGGGGTCCTTAGGCTGATAAGAGGCTTGCAAATGTTAACTCAATCTATTGCAAGAGAGAAATTGATACTAGAGGAACTCTTCATGTGAGCTGAAGTTGAGTGTTTTTTTTTCCTATACCATAATTTGTTCAGATACCAGCTACTCAAGATAATACTAATTTTAATAGCAATAAACAGGATAAGGAAATAAATGTTTTAATTTTTATTTATTTTATTTTTTAATATAAATAAAGAGAAAGGTTGCTATCACAATACTAGAATCTAGGATTTGGTTATCTGAAGCAGATTTTCTGTTCTGTTTTCTACTACAGAAAACTAACCTGAAATGTACCTGGATAAAAGGCAAGGATTTGAAGAAAAGATATAACTGAAAAAAAGACTAAGGAGCAGGGTCCACGGATGCATAAGTGGAACAGACATTTTCTAGGGCAGTAGTTCACAATCATTTTGTCACCAGGGACCAGTGCTCCTATGAGAGAATCTAATGCCTGATGATCTGAGGTGGAGTTGAGGTGGTAATGCTACCACTGGGGAGTGGTTGCACATACAGATGAAGCTTCATTTGCTCTCCCATTGCTCATGTCCTGCCGTGCAGCACCAGTTCGTAACAGGCTATGGAACAGTACCAGTCTGCAGCATGGGTATTGGGGACCCCTGTTCTAGGGCACTTGAAAAAGGTTTTCAGCATATCTGACCCCCATGGCCTTGCTGTCTTGTCTTTGTAAACTTAAACATTCTTTGAGGTAAAGTCACTGACAACTATAAAAGTGCTGGCAACTTTGTAGTCAGACAAATTTTGCTTTTTAATCTTGACTCTATGGCTTAACAGCTGTGTGATCAGAAGGTACTTTCAGTTTTCTCATTGAGAATGTGGGTAATAATACTGAATTTACAGGGTGTTTAAAGGATTCAAGTGATTTCTGTAGTGCCTGGTACCAAGTAGTCATGTGATTCTGGTAACTGCTGCTCTGGTGGTTCCATGCCCCCTACCTTCCATTTCTTACTTGAGGCTAATATTGGCTTACTCTGATATTTTCCAAGTGTGTTAAATCTGAGGTGAAGTTTTGGTAGATGAGAGAGTGAGGAGGTGAGATAGGTGAGAAGGGGTGCTGAGAGAGGACATTTGTTCTGAGGGCCCACAGAGGGTTTGAGGCACTGAGCAAGGAAATGAGAGAGATCCAAAGACATCTGTGGCAAGATCTAACTGCAAAGGATCAGTCTGCAAGGTAAAGAGACCACAAGAGAGCTCCAGAACATCACAGCCATTCACTCAACAGGTATTTGTCGGGAGCCTGCCATGCACTAGGCTCTGTTTTCAGATGGAAGGGTAAATATAACTTCTCCTTTTCAAAACTTATACTTCCATAGGACCTAGAATATTCTATTCTGGTCTAAATCAATAAACAACCAACCAAAAAATAAATATATTTTCAAATCCTCACAGATTCTGAGAAGAAACCCTTTGTAACAAATAACATCTCTTTCCTCTCAGGAATAGCCTTCCTGATGAATAATCTTAAAAGGATTGAGTTCAAGAGTCAGAACTGAATTTGAATTCCGGCTCTGCTGCTCACTAGCAGGATGACTTTGGACAAGATAGTTAAGTTCCCTGAAAGAGTTATTATTATTTTTTAATGTATAAAATGGGGAAGAAGTGGTTTTATCTAGCTTTCAGGGTTACTTGAAGATTAGATCAGATAATATGTAAGATCACCAAGTATAAGTAAGGGATGAATAAATTTAGCTGAATTAGAAACAGAACAATTATTGTTGATTCCTAAAATAGCAACTTTTATGGGGATCCTACTTTAAATAAAGAACCCCGGCAGAATACTAGGTTCTCAAAGATAACTATCAAACACCCTTGAAAGCAAAGTTGGCTATGGCTAGCAAGCAAGTGACTTGGTTGCTCCTGAAAAGCACCGTGGTCCCTGCCAACCATAGATAATAGCTTCCTGAGGAAGTCCAGTTCTTCTGAGGAAGTGTGTTTAGAAGCCCAATTCTTTTCCTGGGTCAATGCTACAGGTAAAGAATTTTTATTAATGGTTAACAATGACTCAGTTAACTTAGGATGTCTATTATACCTATCGGGTTTAATTAAATATTTTTCAAAGATAAATTCAAAGGGAGAACATGTAATTATGCTTTTCCTCTCATTCTATTTCCTCTACCTTCACCCATTTCACCCAATGCTAAACACTGTTTCCTTCATACCTGAAGTTGAACATTTTTGAAAACAAAAGCTTAAGTGATGATGCAAAGCCACAAAACAAGCTGTGAACGACAACAAAATACCTTGGGAACACATATGCAGACAAAAATAAGTTAGTCTTTAGTAAACAGAAAGAAGAGATAGGCTTGGAAATGATTGTGAGATAAATTTCAGAAATTATAAATGGCATAAAGGTTAATTGGTGGGTGTGTTCTGGGCCAGAAGGAATATGTTATGGCTGTCAGGGAAGCTCAGGGGGGTGAGACAAATAAATTAAGAAATAGACAAACAAATAAAATAAAATCCACTTTGGAGAGACTACTTATTTTGTTAAATTACTTCTACTAAACATTAGATATGCAAAAAACAAATTTGGTTGAGGGCTTAACATGGAATTAACCTGCAGACCTGAAAATACTGGAACTAAGAGTTTGCCACTACATTCAAGGCATGGCTGATCACCCTCTAGAGGAGCAGGTGTTGAAAATCAAAGTACCCAAACTCAGCATAAATCTCCCAGAAAACTATATAAGCTTACTGATGAAATCCTGCCTTGTAAGAGGTTTTGAAGCTTAAAAATGAAGTATATATATTATAAGCAATGAAGATATTAAAATGTGTCACCGTTTTTCCCTTTCATGATGGCATGAAAACATGGTATGGTTCTTCAGCAACGGTAGACTGTATAACTATAATTCTACTAAAATAGCATGGTGATCACATTAAAAAAGAAAAGAAAAAAATCCCACCAGCAAGTTGAACTGGTGGTAGCACAGTGAGATCAATGAAGTATCTGAAGTCTAAGAAGATACAGTTTTGGTCTGAAATTTGGATAGGTTTTATAAGTGTGAATATGAACTATGTGACCTTCCTAATGAGAAACCAAAAGAATAATGATGTTCTTGGTGATTAAAAGAGGAGCAAGGAAATCTAATTAGAGGATCTATGAGTTACACTTGTTGTGAAACGCAAACCTGTTTTCAGCAGAGCTACTGATGTAGGCACATCATTCCCCTTCAAAGGGAACTTTTCCTCCGTTGTCCTTAATTACAGTGGAAAACATGGCACTGTGTTGTTTTACAAGGAAGATTAACTAGGCTTTGCAGAGCAAAGAAGATGGGTGAATAAAGAAGCACAAAAAGGTAGCCATCTTTGTCATATTGTCTTTAGTACTCCCTGTTTTGTGCTTACCACAAAGACAAAAGTTTAAAAAGTTAATATCAAAAGTTAATTCAAATCTGTCAGCTCATCACAAACCTGAAAGAGACAAGACTTTAGTCTATGCTGAACCATAAGCTCTTGTGTGTGTGCTGACATCAGCATACACTGAACGCTCAGTGTTAAATTCTAAATGCTTAGGCTAATAACCAGATGTCAATGATTCAGATCAAAGAGGGTAGGGGTGTGAGGAAACAACAAGGAACATCATCAGAAATGAAATGTGAAATGTCTGCATATTTTTTTTCTAAGATGTTGACATTTTGCAGGTTTGGGAAAATACAAATGATTATGCTGCTGTCATCAGCCAAAAGCAATGGTATTTCTCTCTGACTCATCCCCTCCCACCTGGATTTAAATTGTGGATTTAGAAAGTAGAAATCATATACATTATCGGGGGAAATAAACAAATATGTTCAGCTTTTGATGTCTCTGCAAGAAGAAATCATTTGATGAACTGCTTTCTAAACAGCGGATTGGAACATTTCATATAGTCTTGCTCACAAGGAAGAGTCATAGGAGGGGAAAAAACTCACCTAAATTTCAATCTAAAACTGGGATGCTGTAATGCAAGGGAGAGTATCAGAAAATAGTGACTGGCTTCCCTGGGAGGAGAAGACTACAAGTTCTTTTGAGCATTTGGTTTTTCTTTGGTTAGTAGAGAGATTCATATTGTATAGAGGCTGTAACTGATGCCCCCATTAACTGAAAGATATATTTATTAATTCAACAAACATTTACTGGGTAATAATCATTGCAAGATTCAATGCTACATCCTTTAAGTGATGAAACAAATGCAAACAAAATAGCAGCCTAAGAGCCCAAGAGATGAGTGATACTTCAGTAGGATTCAGAAATATGTGATGATGGGATAACATTGAGTAGAACCTCCATGGGTAGGCATGATTTTATACAGCAGCAAAAAGGCAAAAGCCTTCCTGTGTGACCCTACAACACAACAGAAGGAACAGTATATGTATGTGTTAAAAAGAACCATAAGATTAAGATCAGACTTGATGTTGCCACTTTCTTCTGTGGTAGAATTCCTATCTGTGGGAATTCAGTGACATTACTTAAATGTTCTTCTTCTGTGAAGTGGAAGTGATAACAGTACCTACCTCAAAGGGTTGGTTCTGAGCTGTCTAAAGCTATGTCTGGCTGACACTTAATAGTTAATAGTGTTTACATTCTTTTAGCAGAGCACTTATTATATTATTCTATTGTAATTTCTATTTATTTGCACAAAATTGAAAACTTTGTTCCTCTTTGCATTTCAATACAAATGGATGGATGAAAGAAAAGAGGTGAAAAAACATGGTTAAAGGCTTAAATGTGTAATGGCATCTGGGTTTCTGGAGCAAGGGGTAGTTTAGTCTGGTGAGTGCACAGTGTAGTCTGGTGAGTGCACAGAAGGCAACAAAAGAACTTGAAGCTATGAGGTAGTTGATCTCAGAGCAAGAACAGCCCTCTAGTCCATGTGTTCCTGGTAGGCAGTTTTTCTCATGGTGTGAACAACTTTATTCTGAGTTTTTCAGAGTTCTCTTGTCCTCACAGTGGCAGATTAGAAAAATTACTAGACAAAAGGAAACCAGTAAGAGAATATCATCATTGTTCAGGGGAAGCACTTCCACTGTATGAATGAGAGTGGAATAGAAAATGGGCAGTCCAGGGCTGTGACCTGCTTGCTGGTACTCACTGGCTAACAGGTAAGGAGGCAACAAAGAAGAGGAAGGCAAAATATCTGTTGAGATTCTAGCGAGAGTATATAGGTGAGAAGGTGTACATCTGAAAGGAAGGGGTGCCTGAGAAAGACTGATATTGCGACCGCTATAGAATGTTCAGATAGGGAGAGTGGTTTGTAACTCAGAATTAAGGAGAGAACCAGAGATATAGATTTGGGAGTTATTAGATTATTGCTCAGAAGCTATCGTTCTTCAGTGTGTATAAGATCTCCTTAGACAGCTTGCTTAAAAGCATTTTCTCACTACCTTCTCTGGAGATTTTGATTAAATGGGTCTAGGAAAAGGCCCATGAATCTGCATTTTTAAAGCACCCAAAGTAAGTGTAGTGCAGGCTAAGATACTTCTCTTTAAGGTGCTTGAAGGCATTGAAGACCCCTTAACCTCTCACTGTAATACTGTTTCTGGGCAGACTTATGGGGTAGGTGGTAGAGTAACTAGAAGCAGACTAAGAACAGAAAGAAGTCACCACAATTATATCACAGAAACTAGAAGTAGGATATCATGGGGCCAAAGGTAGGTCTGGTGCTGAGCCTGGGTATTAGACAAGAGGAGAATATAGTAGGCTGAGGTGCACATAGCACTGGAGGATATGAAGAGGGCCAACACTGACCCTCTCTTTCAGAGGTTTGGAGGTGAAGAGTAGATGCTATAGGATGATTCATGAACGGCATACTCAAGAGTATCTTCAGACTCCTTGGGCTCAGTTCTCAAGTCTCACCTGAAGCCATCAGGGGAAAGATATGGTTGCTTGGATACCTTAATAAATGAGTGGAGGCAGGAGTGTGTCAGGTGGAGATGGGAGCTATAAAGGCAGGGGCTTTGAGCTCTCTGCCTACAAGTACCAGTAAGGTTCAATGAAGAGGAGGTCAGAAAAAGGTGGAAGATGAGAGAAACTGGTCAATGCTTCTTCTAGTGGAAGAAAATCCAGTTTGGAAAGCCAACCTACTATGTATATATTCTGGAGAAATGACCATTATCAAAAAAATATATAGATTCTGTCCTCATGGCTTCCGGGAGCTGCTGAGGTAGGCTGTAGTGTAGCTGCTCTAAGAGAGTTGAGGTTTTTCCCGATGAAAATATCCATTGTCCAGATGTTGCCTTAACTGGAGTATTTTGCCATTATCATTTGTAATAACAAAATTCCTATGAGTTGTCATTATTCTTGATACTTAATTCTTAATGTAACTAATTTGTGTCACTACAATTTCACAGATAGAATATGAGAAATCTGCTTTTCTCTCTGCAGCATCCCCCCTCTTTTCTGGCTTTGTTTGTGTTCCCTGACCCTCTCCCCTGCCAGTTCAAGTAATCCAGGCATTTATATGGCTCATTAAGCACATTGCACACTGTAGTGCTGGATGTAATCAGGTTCGAAATCTTCCTTCATTGCACTCTACGGACAGGGGAATGGGGTCTTTTGCTCAAGACCCAGTGGAAACAAAATGGATTGGTAAATAGAGATAAAGTGAATGGCCTCTGAGGGGGGCAGAGCTGTGGCCAGCAAGCTGAGCCCAGCCATTCCCCTACTTCAAGCAAGCTAGAAAGACTTCAAGGTGCCAACATTCCAGGTGGGCCTTCAACTGTCCACATCCACTCAATGAAGCTTACGTATACTTCTAGCAAGCTGTTTTTCAATAACACAGGGTGCTTACCACAATTTCTAAGATCGGAGATGATAGGTTTTGGACATCTGTCACTTACCTTCTTTTGCCATTTTTTTAAAATTCAGAACATAGACTTAGAAAGCTGAAAGTAAGCTGAGAGTCTTTCTTGTTCTGTTCTTATGTTTTATAGACAACCATGGGATAGAGGTGGTTATAGGCCAGTACTCCCTTCTAGTACTGGTCTCTTCTCTATGTTCTGCTGCCTTTCCACTTCCTGCAGTTGTTGAGGGCTAATGAAAGTACACAATCTAAAATGCCACTTTGAGTTGCCATAATGTTTGTGTAATATATCCTGTCTGTATGGCTTTTGAAGGAACAGCAATGGGTGTGCAAAAAGCAAATATCTCATATCAATGCTAACCTTGGATTCACATTTGAGCATCTCCCACATACTTATGTTGTCTCTCATACTTTGCCTAATCACTTCCTGTTTCAACCCACTTACTAACCCATTGTCTCCATAGTTTTTGTCTTCTTTATTCTCTTGAAATTGCTTTAATCCTATTTTTTCCTTGTTCTTTGCATAGGTAGGAAATATATGAAAGGTGTTTGTGTGAGAGATCTATTATGAGTATGTATTGTGATAGATTCACAATGCGGAGTCAAAAGATTCTCCAAAAAAGAGTCTTTGAGGAAAAACACCAATGCATGCCTCTGAATGTGTGGTGTGAGTGTTTAGAAAGTATGTGTATATGGGTTTTGAATGTAAAAATTGCTCTTTAAAAGAATGAGTTCAGATTTAGATACAAGAGGGAGGATGTTGGTGTGGGAAATGGGTCCAAGCAGTCTAAATGTTGATGAGGTTCCATCAGAAGGTCATCCACCCAAATCTGTGATGGTTGCCAACTATTGTGAGTTGAAATGAAATAGAAAGTGCTCAGACACTGGAACCAGAATGCATTAAACCCTAGCTCAAGCACTTATAAGACACTAAAAGTTGAGTAATCTGGCTAACCTTTCAAATTCCTCCTCTGTAAAATCGTGCTTACTTCCTAGTGCCATTAAATGTAATAAAACATGTAGAAAACTTAGTCTAGTGACTCTGAGTTAATAAGTGGTTAGTAATACTTAGTCCAAATTACGGGATTGTTGAGAACCAGAAAGAACATTCATGGCCAGCAGAAAGAGTTGGTAAATTGCATAACATCACTCTAATTTTGTGTTGAAGCTATTGCCACTCAAGGATCATATCAGAAAATTAGTCTTTTGGGGGACCATGGAAAAAATCTTATTCAGATGCTTTTACTGATGAAAAACCCAGCATCCAATGAGATTGACTTTACCAAAGGCATTTGGTCATTGAGTAGCAGCTCCTGACCTCAGATTCTAAGACTTATAGACCCTACTTCTTTCTGTCTCATTCCGCTACTGACAGTTGTGCTCCTATTCCTGGTATCACCAATACAGCTCTTCTAGCTCTACAAATATTAATTCATTTATTCAACAAAAATTTCCTGACCAGCACTATGTTAGTTTCTAAGGATCAAACCAGATATGGTCTCTACATTCATGGAACATACAAGATAAATAAGAGAAAGAGTCTTCAATAAAACAAACTACATAAACAAAACAAAAATAATATTGCAAGTAGAAAATGAGATTAATAGAGATAAGGCATCTATCCACTGTGACATTGTGTATCCTTACTACTTAGTATAGCCCAGCTATTCTCAGGTCCTGATGCATATATGCTGAACAAATGCTAGTGAATGAACTGTGATAAGTATAGCATTCAGAAGTGTTATGTTAGAGGGTGTATGATGGGGGAAATGAGCTACTTATACAGGTCAGGGAAAGCTTCAGGGAGGGATTCTGAAAGGTGAGTGGAGACTAACCAGATGAAACAAGTTAAGGTGAATTCTGAGGATTGGTGGTGCTGTAATAACAGGGGACAGGAATGTTTGGAGAGTAAGAAACACAAGTCCAGCTAAGTAATAATTCTGACAGCCATATCAAGGGGAGCTGTGATAAGATGGGCTGTATCATTGAACACAAATACCAGTAATAATCATAGTACCTTATATTTATACAATAGCTTTCAGTTTGTCATACCACTATGATGAACATTATCTTATTGATAATTTACAATGATTATCAGCAGGTCAGGAAATATCTCAACTTTAGCTGTGTAAACTGAGATGTGCAGTATTTGTACATTGTCAAAGTCACATTTAAACAGCATTTATAGGTCTCTCTCTCTCTATATATATATATATATATATATACGCACACACACACACATATATATGTGTATATATATATACACATATATATGTGTGTGTGTGTGCATATATATATATATACGTGTGCGCGCACACACACACACATATATATGTATGTATGTATGTTATGTATGTGTGTGTATATATATATACATATATATGTGTATATATACACATATGTGTGTATATGTATATATGTATGTATGTATATATATATGTGTGTGTGTGTATATATATATATACACACATATATATATATACACACACACACACCCAGCCTTTTAAGGCAGGTATTACTATCCAACATCACATAAGAGGAAAGTAAGTCTTGGCAAGTTTAAGTATTTGGCCAAGTTGGGATATGAAGCTATGTCTTTACTATGGAATAAACTTCGTCTCCTCCCAAATTCATATGTTGAAGGCCTAACCTACAATGTTTATTTGGAGATGGTGAATAAGGAAATAATTAAAGTTCAATGAGGTTATAAGTATAGGGCCCTGATTCCACAGAATTAGTGTCCTAACAAGAAGACACAGCAGAGAGCAATCTCTCTCTCTCTCTTTCTCCCTCTCTCCCCACTTCACACATGTTCAGAGGAAATCCATGTGAGGACAAAGTAGCCAAGTCAGGATGAGAGGCCTCATCAAAAACAGATAATAGATCTTCCTGACTTGATCTTGGATTTTGGCCTTCAGAACTTTGAGAAAATAAATTTTTGTTAAGAAACCAGCCTATACCATTTTGTTATGACAGCCCTAGAAGACTAAAAAAGTCTTAATATATACTAACTGCTATGTCACCTCTCTTTCCTTACTTAACTGTACACAAGGAAGAGAACGTGGATTATCTAGTTGTCAGTCCTAGGTTTCTTCTGTTGGCCTTATTCTTTGCTACTGATGACCCCATTAACCAAAGGAGTGATCACAGCAACAGTGGCTGAGTAGCATCCTAGCCCTACCCTTTCTCCTTGGTTTTATCAAAAGGGAAAGTCATAGACATCAAGCTGTGGGCAGAGATAGTGGCCTACAATTGCCTTGTCTCCAGAGCTGTGAACAGTGACAGCGGCAGATTTGCTTCTAGGTTTGGAAAATTCAAAAATTACCATTTTCTATGTGACTGAGATTGATCATAGAAAAGTAGGGCTGTGAGTTGTCTACCTCTGGAAGCATAACTGCTTCACCTAAATACATGATTATGTGTATGCACATATCTCATTGTATTTATCTTCTGGGTAAACGCTGGATTATCTGATGAAGGGGACAGTGCTGGGTCTCATCTAGTATTCATTAGCTATGTGTACTTTGGTATTGTTAAACTCTTTGATACTCTTTTTTAAAATTGGGTTAATAAGCTGTCTTGCACAGTACTAATATGATGCCCAGGAACCGGTAAATATTTGGTAAATGGTAGATGATATTATTATTATTATTATTATTATTATTATTATTATAGATCTCAAGTACTTTTATTTTAAAATTAAAATTTTAGAATTAAGTCTTTAGCCCTTTGACTTCAGGCTAACAATATAAAGCATTCATACTAGAGTGACTTCCCCATGGACACAATCATTTGATAATATACTTGGTCTCTGGCCTGGGCCCCTCTTGGTGCTGCTGTGTGCAGGAATATCAGAATGTTCATTTTTTTAAAGACCACCAAGTGAAAGTTTATTGTGTTTTTTTCTTGGTGAGTGGAGAACTTCCACTTAAACATATCATGATATTTCAAATGTGTGCATGTGAATGTCATCATAGTCTACATGCTTGTTGCTTAAACTGTACAAATAAAACCCCCAAAGTATATCTACTAAGGAGAAATAAATCTGGGAGGTGGAGCAGGCAAGCCTATCTTTGAAGTAGGCATAGGCATTCAGGCAGGCAGAAGAATGAAGGAACATGCTGTACCCACCTGCCACTGCTGATGAGGGGCTTATTTCTAAGACACACACAGCACAATGCACACACAATGCAGAGAGAAAACAAAAGACATAGATCACACATTTCAGATGGTTGATGGACAAAGTTTAGTTAATGTCAATGCTGAAAGCTTGTTCAGGGTCTGAGGTGCACATAGAAAAATGATTACTTTTTCATTCTACTCACCAGATACTTCCCTCTAACCAAATCTCATCAAATAAACAAATACATACACACAAGAAATATCACAACAAGCTGGCCCTGGTCCATGGTACGAAATATTACACAAGAAAATGAATACAGAAATATGGGAATATTGACTGAGAAGGACAAGGACTTCGGGGTGGGAGTGGCTCTGTAGTGCTCTCCATCCTTGTGAGAGGGAGAGACTTTCAGAGAAGGGTTTGACACTCCAGCTGTGGATAGAACAGTCACCTTAATGAGGACTGAGGACTGCTCTCTTCATTTCAATGAATGAGAATATGACATGGCAATCAACATGAGAATCATGATGGAAGTTGACTTGGTTTAAAACTATAAATATAAGCCTCAGACTCATAGACTCTTATTGAAGGAGTTAACTAAAAATTATATCTAATTTACCCACCAGACCTTTACATAGTACTACAATTGAACCTTTCCATGGTTCTTTCTTCTTTTGGCTACCACCAATCAAATCAGTTCAGAATTTAGTTTACTCTTTTTGTAAGGTATGAACCTTGTCTTTCAATAGACCAAGAGATATCAATTACCTTTTAAACATCCCTGTATCACATGCTAGGAGAATGACAAGGAGAAGCATTTCATGTCTAACAGTGGTGGGTTGAGCAGTATAGATGGACACAAGCCAAGCAAATCTTGCTTTCCTCCCTCTTGAGTCCTTCAAGCTCCCTCACATGGCCCATACCACTGTATGTAGGCTTCCTGAACTCACCATACAGTGTGATGCTGGCGTTAGTGTTCCCAAGCTTGTTTGTAGCCACGCAAGTGTAGTTTCCATAATCTTTTTCTGAAACATTGAAGAAAGTCAGAGTGGATATGCGACCTTTGTTCTCAATCCTCACGCCGTCTAGGCCCGTTGCTAACCTGCAATAAGAGAAGGTACTGCTGGTCTGGTTCTACAAGAGTGGGACAGCAGACAGAAGGTGCTGGGAGAACTCTAAGGTAGCTCTGATTAATCCTACAAGGAGGGCTTCTACCTTGCAACATCCCTTTCCTCTGACTAACCAGT
Source organism: Cynopterus sphinx (assembly GCA_030015415.1). Lineage (NCBI taxonomy): Eukaryota > Metazoa > Chordata > Mammalia > Chiroptera > Pteropodidae > Cynopterus > Cynopterus sphinx. The sequence continues at coordinate 31,364,004 of CM057390.1, read as the reverse complement.
CCCAGTAACACCAACCATTAGCGCCACAGCCTCTGTCAGCAGATGAAAGGCTAAATTTACTGGCTTCTATTCATCAAAGACTGCCATGTCTACACCTAATCTCAGATTCTTAAACAAGGTCAGTTTATTTTATGCAGATCTCAGTTTTTCCATTTTTTTTTTGTTTGTTTATTTCTGGTTCTAAAAGGAGACTGGTATAAAGGAGGCTAAAATGCCTTTTGGTTCTGTCATATCTTTCTCCTTTTCTTTATCATTCTCCTTTAATGTGGGAAATGATCCACTAGTTTTACTTCAGATATGCTCTGTTTCCATTTTCAAGGTACCTGGTATCTTCCTTGAACCACTGGAATTCAGCTGTAGGCACTGCAGAGGCTTCACAGCTCAAGATACCCTTCTGACCAACTGAAACACCAGTGTTCTTGGCTTTTGAGATATAAGGAGGGTCTGTGAGGGGAGGGAGAAATGAAGAGTGATTTCATAAAATGGATGAAAGACATATTTAATCACCTGCTGTGCAAATGGATTTCTTATGACACCCCAAGTTCCCAGTTAAATAACCATTTATTTTAGGAAAAGAACTCTTGCTTAAAGATATTACATTTACCCCCACAGTTTTTAAGACTTTAAACCAATTCAAAGTTAACAATTTTCCCCATTAGCTAAAAGCTGTGACAGTCAAGGGAAGACTCCAGGGCAAATGTCAGTAGAGGCAGTGATGGGGCATGGCCATCTGATAAAGTATCTTCCTGTTGGAAACAAACATTACAATTACTAGCTTGTTCCCTTAGTCCCTATTTTCTCTTTCCCCCAGAACTCCCTGACAATGGGTCAACTTACAGTTAACGGTAATTTTGACTTTTCGCACATCAGGTGCAGCAACATCATTCAAGGCGCTGCATTCATATTCCCCAGACTGGTCACGTTTGATGTCAGAGATTTCTAGGTATTCATCTTCACTCACAAAACCCTGGCCTTCTGGGAGGAAGGAAACAGACAGGAAGCAATCATGAAACTGAAATCAGGGACAGAGCTCTATGAACATTTAGAACTTGTAGGAGATGGGATATGCAAAGTTGTAGAAGCAGGTTTTGAACATTAAGATTATAAAACATCCATCATGTTGGCTCAAAAGCATGGCATTTGAAGAAATAAATTATCTGCTTGAGTCTTAGATCAATGTGTTTTTGTCCAAGTCACTTTAATAGTTAATACCACTTAATAAAGAGATATTATTATTTATTCATGTGACTATTATGAGGATTAACTAAGAGAGGACATGCAAAATAATACAACACATCACTAAACTTTGATATTTTAAAGCAAAGTGTCAAAATCAATAATATAATAAAAACTGTGGGAACAACTTTAGAATATTTTAGTATTGACATCTTAATTTTTCACTAGGTAGAAATATCTTTGAATAGAGAATACAAACTATTAACTACATGTTGAACAAATAATTGACCATTTAGCATTTTAATATAAATAAATGTAAAGCAGTTGGTTTGGTTTTCAACTGTGAAGGAGTAGATAATATGGAGAATGAATGAATAGGAAGTATTTTGTGACTGCTATGTAGTAGCTGCTCAATAAACATTTGCCAAAAAAAAATAAACGTGATTGGTCCAAATAATGGATACATGGTTACTAGAACAGCCTCATGGATTTAATACCCAACTCTGTGGTGGCATTTTGGAGGCTTTAATTTTAGGTACTTGTGAAGATTGCAATTTATGATCCAAAATATTCTAGGGCTACCCAATTTACATTGCTCACAGCCTTCATTACATGCTCTTGCCACAATTTCTCTCTTCTGCTTTATTGTTTAACCCACCCTGTGATTCAGTGCAAAAAGTATAGACCCTCTGTCTTGAAATACAAATGTTCTGAGTTTTGTCAAAGCACCAGACTCCAGTGAAAACCCAGACAACACAAAGGCCAAGATGGAAATACAGTCATTTGCATTTCTTATAAACTTGCTGCCTAATTCCTTTTCGTGCTCCAGGAGTTAGAGATAAATTAGTTTTGTGGACTATAAAAACTCATCACAACTTTCCTCACACCCCCATGGGAGCATATTTTGATCCAGTGGGTATTCAATCAACTAATTCTGAGTCCACCATGAATATGGAACAGATGGGTATGGTGTCCCTGGTGGATGGAGTGATGGGTGAAGGTAGGAAGGCAAAATCTTTGGCATCCTGACTTTGCTCCAAGTCTAAGCCTTGGGGAGTATCCACTCACTCTTCTCACTACCCCAGAATTGCTTTTCAAATCTTGCTGCCTTCTCTGCCTCTATCTCCCGCCCCAGGTCTTGCCTACCCAGGCTCTGCCATAAGTGTCTGCATTCTGGTTTCCAGACATCCCTGGAAGGTGTGGGGTCCTAATCAAATATTTTTCAAGGAGCCCCTTTCTATATAGATATTTGAGTCACCTAAAATTCGTATCATTCTTATATACCAACCTCATGCAATCTTGATAAAGAAATCTTGCATTAGCCAGCAGGAACAATCCATTTGTCAGGCCACCTGCTGTCAGGGCCCCAGAACAAGCTCATAGGTGTCAGTTTTATAATCTGGGTAATCTGATTGAATCCACATGAGGACTGGTTTGAGTAGAAGTTGGACATGCGCCCTGAAAGAAAGGGAGAAATGGGGCCTGGGGAAGACCCACTTTCCCAGTCTAGAATCTGAGTGTCTCTCCTGAAGGGTATTCCTGGCCTAGGCTGGTCTCAGACACAAGAGGGGAACTTAGAAAATTTTAAGGAAGACACTCCAGAGCATGCCACCTCCTGGGGTTTGGGATAGGGCCCTCTGTAGGGCCCTATATCCCACCCAACATTTGGGAGTGACAGTGCTAGCAAGCATTAAGTTATTAAGTCTAGCTCATATCCTAATTTCTCAAGGTTCATTAGAGATATATAAACATCTCATCCTTTTCCCCTTATTTTCTTAGACTTGACAGTATCTCGGAGTTGAAGAAAATTCTAGAATCACTTATTTCAGAAAGTCTAAGAAAGATGAATATTGCTTCACTTGTTAAAATAATGCTGGCTGACCAATCTGAATATTTATAAAGGATTAAACAACAATTAAATCAAGCACACCAAAACAACTTTCCAAAGTCACTGTTCTACACCTTTCTTGCAATGAATAAATATGGCAGCATTGAAAGTCTAGCTTCCTATTATGGCGACACCATTATTCTTTCAAAATATACTGCAATGTATTTGCCACAGGTAATTACAACACACGACATTTAACCAAGCAAATGAGCTATGTACAGCGAGCCTGGCAAGAGCCTTCTCTGATCCCTTTCCTTGGAGAGAATAAGATAGACCATATTATGCTGCATGGTATAGACCAGATGGATGCCTTAAAGCCCTTGATAAGTCAAGTCAATGAATGCTGGACAGTGCAGGGGTCTTGGCTGTACAAAGGGAAGAGGTCACTTCAAAGAAGATAGAGGCTAGTGTTGTGGGATCATGAGTGATTCTCTGCATTTGTATGAGTAGAGCAGATCCTGGGTCCTTCATGGGGGAATTACAGGATAAAACATTCACCCTCTGGAATGCGGGGTTTATTTTCACAATCTGTGATGATTTTTTTTATGGGATGGTTATATGACAGCAAAAAAAGGGAGGAAAGAAGAGAGTGTCTCATGTAAAATGGGGATCATTACAATAATACTACCTCATTAAGTGAGAAAATGAATTTGTTAAGTTTATACTATAAAGTAAGTGCTTCTCAGTTTTTAATTTGCATATAAATTCTTCTAGAATTAAAAAAAAACTATATAGAGCTGATTCAGTAGGTTTAGAGTGGGGCCTAGGATTCTGCATTTCTAACAAGTGTCCAAGTATTTCCATGCTGCTTGTCTGGGGTCCACTCTCCGAGTAGCAAAGCAGCTAAAAGGCACCATCAAGTACTGCTCTTGGCTCCCTCTTCCTCACACAGTCATAATCATCTGGGTCTGTGAAGTGGATAGCAGGTCAATAAAGGCCACTGAGTTCCTCTCATGCTGAGGTCCCTGTGGAGCCTGCATCTCAAAGGACACCCTGTCTTTGTAGTACCAGGCTTAGTATGGTACATTGAGGCTGAGCATCTGGACCTTTGAAGCTAACTTTTCTGTTGAGTCTTTATGAACTCACTACAAAACATGCATCCTGTTAACATTTTCTTTGCTAAGAAGTGGAAAGCAGATGTTGAAACCGAAGCCCACTGAAAATGATGAGATGCTGTTTGCTTAACCACTTTGAATACTGGGTGAGAATTTTTAAACAGAACAAATCTAGGTTGCTAAATGCCTGGAGACCTAGGACACCACAGGGTTCAATGCTTTCCCTGTCCTCTCCATACTGGTTGCAATGTAAAATTCTGATTCCATGCTTCAGAGAAAGGGCAGAAGGCAAAAAATGTTTTAATCCTCTTCACTAACTGCCAAGAAGGCAAACTACAAACTATGAAGGAAAAGATGGGCAGGGAAACAGAGAAACACAGAAGGAGGAACAGGAAAGGAAGAAGAAAGACAATGAAGTATGCTCTGGTGTGAAGGAAAGAAAAGAGGTGCAGGAAAGATGGCCTGGGTGCCAAAAAAAAAAAAAATTAAAAGGGATTAAAAAGAAAGATAGGCTAGGAGACTATGATATTTCCTCTGACTAAATGTATGAACACAGGAGTTTTGAGTCTGCCCCACAGTTCTGGTTTGTGGTGAGATGTCCTGTAAAAGCCAGTAACCTACAGGCATCATCAACCTGCCCTATGCTTTCAGACCTTCAATTTAACATGAGTGGGAGCAAAAGGAAGTGGGTCCTGAATCATTGGTAGAAATATATATTTAAAAACAGGGTTTATTCCTTTCCATGGAGGAGTGCTTTGAAGAAGTTGTTTCAGTTCACTGAATTAGCAAGATTAATATCTGCAAGGATACAAAGGAAACCATTTATCCATGGATGTGAGAAGTCTGTGGACCAGGACCCCTCAGATACAGGATACATGCCTGGGGATGGAGTGAATGAGCCCAGGGTGCTGTGGGAACAAGGAGACTTCTTCTGCATGGATCATATTCTGACTTAACATAGTCACATAATTTAAAGAACAAGTCACAGACAAGAAGGATCTGCTCCATCTTAGAAATAGAAGAGCAAACAGAGAAACTGCCTTGGGAGAAGGATCATAATACCACCTGGTGGCCCCAACACCACCTGCATTTATTTTACTCATACTTGCCATGACAGAAGTGTTGGGTTAGACATGGCAGGGTGGACATGATATAGAAGACACAATCCTTCACTTTAGTCTTATAAGCCCAGAACTAGAGCAGTTCATATTTTGCTTTCCCTAGGTTCAATTTTTCAATTCTTAATTATTTTTAGATCCCTCAAGTAAGGTATGGGGCATCAGAAAGATTTATTAGAGCTGAAAGAAACCTAAGAATTCAGGATAAAGAGGTCAAATTGGAAATCCAGAGCAAATCCTGGAAGCTTCTGACCCAGTTCTTTCTCCCACTTTACATCTTATTCTTCCATGCTGTCTATATCTTGGTGGTCACACTTATGCCCAATTTTTTCTTCTTTTTCCTCAGCCAGCTCCTTAGAGTTACAAAGTTGAAAGTACCATGATTTTAGCATTCCAATTTTTTTGGATTATTGTTCCTCACAAAATATCTTCTCTGTGTGAATATCCCCAGGGATGACTTCAAGGGATGATTTATTCCTTCACTAGACTATTTACATAGTTCAAAAAATTATCCCCATATTATGGCAAACTCTGCCTGGCTTCTCTCTTTGAAATGATTAGAAGTTGCCTCCTAGGTGCCCCCATCACACTGTTCCTCCTCATGAGCCATGGAAAGCCACTGCTCTATCTAGAAAAGCTGCTTTGTGAGGTTAAATGTCAGCATCTGTCAAAACTTTTGCCATGGGACTGTCAGGAGGTGGCTTAGAGTAGCACCTGCCTGAGAGTAGGTACCATAGCAGAAATGAGCAGCAGGAGGATGAAAGCATGGAATAAGAGTTTAAGGAGTCGTTTACACAAAGAGGAAATGTTATGGGGGAAGAAACGGTCAGAGGAAGAATTTAGACAAGAAAGCCAGAGAAAGAAGTCAGTATGAGTGAAGAGAGAGGATCACCCTAGGGGTCCATCTGACTCAAATGGTAAGGTTTCTAGAAAAAAAAAATTTTTTTTTCTACTACCAAGCAAGAGGAGCTATTATGGATGATCCCTATTTACACTGAACTTGGAAAGTTGAAATCAAAGGTCCAGATGATCAGGCACATACTTCTGACCTGTGAGGCCACAACTAGTCTTCTTGATCCATTTTAAAAAATAGCTTCTTGCTGACTCACTAAAGCTAGGTAGTCTTTCAAGCTATCAAACATTTGGGATTTTACTCCTACAAGAAGTACACCATGCTTATAAAAAACTGGGTTTTTTGGTATGTGTGTATGCTGGAAATCAGACTCAGAAGGACAGGAGCAAGATAAAGGGAAGGAAAGGAACTGTCTAGAGCAGTCCGATTCTCACTGTTTCTGTGCCCTTGAGGTATACAGGGCCAAGTAGATACTGTTAGAAGTTCATGTAGAGATGTGTGCCCAAATCTTGTCACTCATCCATTTCTCTCCAGGATCCTGGCCGATAGAACATAATCATAAAAAAATGAGCCACAAAGATCAAAATATTAGCTTCACTGCTGTCAAGGTTGCCTACAATCTGGGCTTGGCATCCAAGACTGACATGGATTCTTGCCTTTCTCCCTATGAATTGATGATATCTAGACTTGTACAGTAGGAATACTTGACTTGAGTACTCAGCCACAGGTCAAAGTTGGACCTAAGAATAAGGGATGTATTAGAATGGAGACTCCTGGGTAAGCAGAGGTGGATCAGAAAGGTGACAGAAAGTCTGGAGTGCTGCCTTCACTTACAAATGATGGCCTTATACCTGCTTCACTAGGTCCAATGGATGCCTAAGAAAATAATCTTTCCAATTACTTTAGTCCCCCATCATCCATGGGGGAGACAAAGACTGACTGCAATAGAAAAGGAGCCTTTTCATTCTAGGAAGTGCAGAGGGAGCTGCCATCTGGAAATCTGTTGGCCATGGATCTGGTTTCTTTCTCCTTCCTAGAGGTCTGGTATCTTCTTCAACTGCATACTTTCTGGCACAAGAACCTTTTTATTTTGAAGAATATAAACATGAGAAACATGCTTGAATTGGGATTTGGGTAAGGTTTCAATATTTGGGACATTTGAGTTTCACAGTCTCAGTCTTGCACTGTTTGTGCTTGCTTCCTATTGTCTAAATGAAAGTGCATCAAGAAAGAATTACACTTTCTCCTTTTCTGAACTCCTTATGCATCTAGTGTAGGATAAACATGCAGTAATTGATTACTCTATACCAGATGGCTAGAGACTTGGAAACTCTGAAGCCCCCCAAAGCTCTTTTTCTCCAGTTACTCAATCTCTCTTTCTGCCAGTCTCTGACCTCCTGCATCCCATGCCTCTTCTTAGAATTCTGCTGGCAATAAGAAACGCTGCGCTCCCCTTTCCTTAATTAAACCATGGAGTGTGGGCAGGAGTACATTCCATTCTTGCCTGCTCCCAACTCTCAGATATATCCCTTTGCTGCATTGGAGTTAATGAAAAGTGTGATAAACCCACTGTTTCATTTCCCCTTAATTAATACAAGCATTTGAATTGTGCTAAAGTCATTTTAGTTTAGAAACTGAGCCTCTGGGTCAACGTCTTACTTGCTGGCAGTGACAGAAGCTCTTTGTCTTGGGCTCAGACAAACTTTCTCAGGCTGAGGCCACTAGGACCTTCCCTGAGGGAGGTGTGGCTTTCCTCATCCAGGACTGCCTTGCTGGCTACCTACCCTGAAGCTGATAGTAAGTTGAATAATGACAAGATCAATGTGTTACTATGAAAGTTTACTGAGTTTCTAGTGGAGTAAAGAGTGCATTAATAATGCTCACGGTAGCTGAGGATTCAAAGAAATCCCCTGGCCATGATGAGTTTTCTAAGTTATTCCCATTTTCTGATGTAACAGCTGAAGATGGCACAAGAAGAGGACCCAAGTTACTCAATCTGTAGGACTATCCAGAAAGATCAATTTTGGTACATTTGGCTCTCTTCAGTGAAGACTAGGAGGAACTGCCTAGATGTCCTGTTCCAGGTGGCACATCAGAACCTCCCTAGGAGCACTTTAAATGTAGACTCTTGTTCCCATGTTGACAGATTAATTGAATTGGCCCGGGATGTATCCTTGGCATCAGCATCTTCTAAAACCTTTCCAGTGGACTCCAATGTTCAAGGATAAGTAAGATTACAGCCCTGGTTAGTACACTGAGGATTCCTGAGGCCTTCACTTTCCAAGCACCAGCTCCACCTGTAGGATACCAGGCTTCCTCTGCTGGGAAGGCACGTGGAGCATAGTAGTGCATAAATCTCTGCACACCTCAGAGTGTGCAAAGGCCTTCTGTTGACTGTCATTTGGCCTCTGTGAGAGGTATACAGTCATGAAGTCAGCAGGTGATGTTTAGAAAGGGAACCTTGCAGCGTATAAGGTAATGAGAACCATGGCTGGGCCTGACAATGTCTACTGCTATTTGTCAGCCCACAATGGACAGGAATACCTAGATCCACAAACTCAGAGCATAAAAGCCAGAGTAGCTTTTTTTCCTGAAGAACCATAATGAGTGTTTAATTTGGTTTTACTCATGTTCTCTTTTCTGAGATGGGTTAATTATGCATAGAAAGAGTTGAGACAACATATTTTTAGAATCTGGATAATACTTTTGACCCAGAAGGAGTGGTCCTGAGTGAGTAACACAGAAAGAGCCAGGGTTCCTGCAAGGATGTGGAACATACCCTTTAAATGAAAGTTTAGAGTGAGTGCCAGGAAAAGAAGAGAAGGGTTGTAAGAGAGATATAGACAATAGACAGAGACAGAGAGACAAAGAGAGACAGAGAAAATGAAGATGTACAGAGCTGGGATTTTATATATAGGCAGGCAAATAACTGAGAACAGAAGTTTAAATCCACTTGGAAAACAAAGTAGCCTATTTAAGTTAAAAAAAAGTAAACATTTGTATTCTAAAAACTATCTAAATATAAATAGAAAGAAATAGTTCAGACCAAAAAGACATAGAGGTTGAAGAAAACATTATTATTTTTGAAAAGCAGAGCTTAAACAGCTAAATCATTGACAAAATGTTAAGAACCTTTGAAAAGCTTTTATTTATTGCATGTTTTTCTCTCATCATTATTTGCATTCTGAACCAACAGGATTCTTTCTGTATTAACAACTAAAAAGTGAAATTAATTCTGTGCTCTACCCTAAATAAACCACTGCTTAATCAAACAAACCTTCATGGCATTGAATGAGATACTGCTTCTTTAATTTATATGTTAAGAAAACCTGACTCAATTTTGCCTACACAACTCTAAGGCACTACCAGTCACCCAAGCAAAGTTTCTCAAACAAACAAACAAACAAACAAACAAAAAACAATATTATGGAGAAACAGTAACATCCCAAATCAGAGTGTGGTCAGTGGGTAACCAATACCAGAATTACCTTAGGGTGCTTTGGAGATTTGGCTTCTTGAGCCCATGACAAACTTATAAGGTCAAAATCTGTTCAGAGATAGGTGGTCTCTAAATTATTCAAATTATTTCTAATAATTAAGTAACTTGGAGTCAACGTTTTACTGTTTGCTTTCTTTGGGGGGAATTAAAGCTTCCAACACCAACTGCACCTGGCTCATTTTTCCTGAGGATTAATATTTTTGGTTTTGCATAACAACACTAAGGATGTGTTTGTTATTTTTATAGGAAAGGTAATCATATAGTTAGGTTTCTCTGAGACAATTCCAGTTGACACCTGTTTCCTCAAGATAGTTATTAACAGTCACTTTCTACTCTTAAAAGTGCTGGTCTAAATAATAATTTTGTGGCCTCTATACTTCCAGCCCAGTACCTGGATTGCTGCTGGCGTCTTACTCTGCCTGTGGGGCTGTCCCAACATTCACTTCTGAATCCAATGAGAGATAGTGATTTCGTCCCCTAGTAGATTGTAGATACTGGGATGTAGACTATGCTGGAAGAGGGTTAAGAATGACCGCATGAGTTCTGTTCTCCTGGAACTAGAGGCCCGGCCCATCAACCGCACTGTTCTCTGGAAGTACAGATTAGAGCAGCTGCTTGGAGCCTAAGGCAAGCACAGTGAGGGCAAAGCACAGCTGCCCCCCAGCGTGGAAACCCAGGTGGGGTTCTAGGAATCTTTTTGTTCAACGCCCTGGTGAGTCAAACAGCACACCTACACTTTCTGAAATGGCTTGGATGTCCCAGACTGCAGATAGGAGCTGCTCTAGGGCCTTTTCAGGCTACTTGCAAAATACTCTTTTGAAGAAGAATACAGCCCGATTTCTGCAGATGAAGCCTTGGCACAGACTGACTCTTCTTGCTTCCTCTTTCCTTTTCTTTTATTCTCTCCCTATTATCCTCTCCTCATATTAGTTTTCAACAGCACAGCAGCATGGCAATGACGCTAATTATCAATGTTCATTAATATTTTTGAAATATTTGTATTAGCTTCCAGGCAAAATATTAACTCAAGTAGAGCACTTGGCATGCAGGCCACAACCACACTTCTTGCATACTTCACAGAGCATGAGGGGCTAAGCTCTGAAACATCACAGGGAGATAGCTTGCTCATGCACTCAGCTATATTGGGAGCTGAGGAAAGGATTAGGAACACTTGATGTGACGTTTGTTCCCTTTGGAAACTTTCTTGTCAAGGGCTCTTACTGCATCTGCACCTTGTGCTTGCTATTCTAGGCAAGTCCATCTCCCTCTTATCATCCAACTTGGACTCTTATTAAATTGACTTCTCATCAAAGGCAACTATCTTCCTGGCCTCCCATCTTAGCCTAGTCACCATAGAAGTCACATTACACATGACCTTCTAAACTGTGCCAATAGTATAAATAAGTGGAGAAGATTATTGAGTGGGAAATTGACAGCGTGGGGTTTAACCCATTTTGTCACTATTATGCTATATGGTTTTGAGTGTTTTTAGCTATCCAAGCCTCAATTATTTTTTCTCTATCAAAAAATTGCACCAGATGATCTCAAAAGTCATATGATATTAAATAACTTAGCAATATGGTCTATACCCACAAATTCTAAATAATTTCTAAGTCTGGAAATCTGATGCCAGTGGTGTTGATGGGCAGAATTCCAAACCAGTAGCCCAAGATTATTGACCTGCCAAGAAATGTAAGAAGGTCCCTGCTCTCAAACACACAGTTGCAGAAGTGACTTTGGCTGCCCTGGGTTTATCTGGGGTCTTGACATTGCAGGCTCAAGAATAGAGGCACCACACTATTTCAAGGTGGCTCTCATCTGTCACTGTGCTGTAGCTGCTTGGTGATGGGGAGCAAAGGGAAGTTTTGACAATTATGAAGGACTTTATGTGTCTGAGGGTAATGTCTTCTATTAATGAGGTGGATTAATTATTTCCTTTTCCTTCTAAGACTCTTATCATGCAGATTTTGACAAGCAGCTTCTTTTTTTCTCCTCCCCTTGATGGGTAGATTGGAGTAATGTCTTAGAGGTACAACTAATCATCTATTTATATGATTTGAGGCCCATTTTCATGAGTCTGAGGGATCTCAAAATACAGGAAAATAATGCTTCTTTCTGTTTTCTGTCTTCCCCAGGCTTCTCTAAAAATCTCCCATTCTTAGATATGTGGCTTACCTTGCCAAGCAGAGAACAGATACTGAGAGACAAGGAAAGGAGTCCCAGCAGTAGTGAAGGCATAAAGCTCAGCAGTACGCTCTGCATTTTCCCTTCATCTCTGCTATCAGAATCTATGTATGGCTTCACCAGAGTATAACCAACAAGGTCTAAAGGGCCAGGCTCATTTTATGTGTCAATTTGACAGGAATAAGGGATGCCTGAATACCTAGTAAGTGTTATTTCTGGGTGTGTCTGTTAAGGTGTTTTCAGAAGAGATTAATATTTGAACCAGTAGGCTTGAGTATAGTAAACTAACCACCACAATGTGGGTGGGCATCATCCAGTTCACTGAGGACCTAAATAGAACAAAAGGCGGAGGAAGGACAGATTCTCTCTTCTTGAGCTGGGACATTTATTTTCTCCTGCTCTTGGACATCAGAGCTTCTGGTTCTTAGGCCTTCAGACTCTGGGACTTACACAGGTGCCCTGCCTCCTGCCCATGCCCTCAACTTTTCCTAGTTCTGAGGCCTTTAGCTTCAGGACTAGGAGTCATACCATCTACTCCTCTGGTTCTCAGACCTTCAGACTCACACTGAGTTACACAAATGACTTTCCTGATTCTTTTGCTTACAGATGGCAGACCAAGAGACTTCTCAGCACTCATAACAACGTGAGCCAATTCCTATAATGGATCTTATCTCTCTACATATTTTATTGGTTATGTTTCTCTGGAGAACTTTGACAAATACAGGCCTACTGGAAACCCAGGAGGCCAAGGTTCTGGTCTTCACTCTGCTACTAATTAATTACCCAGAAACTTTGGCCAACCTACTTTTCTTACTCCCAGTTTCCTTATCTGCAAAGTGAGTGCATTGGGCCAGCACATTTCTTAGATTCTCAAACACTGTTCTTTTCCCACCTTAACCCATGGCAGATTTTCTGACCAAATACATAGTGATTCTTTGCTCTTATCAGTAGTCACTGGACAGCAATCAGCCTTTATCAAGACCTGAAGCTTCTAGGTAGTTAAATTTGAAAGTTTGAATCCTGTTGCTACCCTTGAAGGTTGCGTCTGGGATGTGAAGACTCAGCCAAAAGCTCTCCAGTTTCTAAAATTTCCTGATCAGGCCCCTGCTGTGCCACCCATCCTGCTTGCCTTTGCTGGATTTTCTTATGCTTAGTGCTTACATATGTCCCAGGAGGAAGCTATCAAAATTAACACATTTTACCTGGAAAGAAGGATGGTCCTGTGACTTTCTAGATTTTTTTCCCTACTGGCTATAATTAGTTTGTCAGTTTTACCTTACAGGGCATGGGACCTCCGCTTTCTTGGCGAACAATGTCATTCTGGAGAAGAAAAGCAAGGAAGACTGTGTGGGTGACAGGGTTCCAACAGAGTGGGCCTGGATTGAAGGACCTTGGATAAAAATGAGGCGGTTGGGAGGGGCTATTGTATACCATGCCATACGAGGTAGGGGCCTGTACGATCTCTAGATAGGTGGTACCTGTGGATTTCTAGGACTATCCACAAATGGAGCTTCTGAGAATGAGCCAGTATGGATAGTGTCATCTCACTCTCTTTCTATGCAACTTTAAAGGTTTTTTTCAATTATAAGATATTGTACCCTGGTGGTAATTCATGTAATTAATGTAACAGTGTATTTATTTTGTTCTGCATATTATACACAGATGAACACACAGATACACACATAGTATGTATGTATAACAGTAAAGAAACTGTCACTAGAGAAAATATAGAGCCTTGACAATTCTGACAACATTCCAGTGTGTGAGTTCTCCTTCCTCCCCCACACACACCAATCAAGTCAACACCAGCTGCGTGTCCAACAATTTAACTCAATTTTGATGCTATCTACCTGTAGACAGTGTCATATTCCATAGGTTAAAGGCTCAGTCCTATAAGACCGCTCCCTAACCCCCACTGCAGATGCCAAAGACAAGTCCAGGTTGTCCTTTATTCTTCTGTCCAACTGGCTACAGATCACAGGTTCCCATGACCCGTCCTTGAGTTTGATTAATACGCTAGAGTAGCTCAAAGAACTCAGGAAAACATTTTATTTACTAGCTTATGAGTTCATTATAAAAAAAGACATAACTCAGGAACAGCCAGATAGAAGAGATGCACAGGACAAGGTATGAGGAAAGGGCAGGGAACTTCTGACCCTCTCCAGGTTTGCCACTCTCACAGAATGTTTATATGATTCTCAAATTGGAAGCTCTCTGAACCCCATCCTTTTTGGGTTTTATGAGGGCTTCATTACATAGGTTTGGTTAATTAATTGGCCATTTGTGATTGAACTCAGTCTCCAGCTCCTTTCCCATTCTAGGAGGTGGTGGCAGGAGTTAGGGAAACTGAAAGTCCCAATCCTCTAATCATATAATTGCTTCCCCTGGCAACCAGCCTCCATTCTTAGGTGCTTTCCAAAAGTCACATAATTGACATAGAAAAGATACCTTTTCCCACATCACAGGAAATTCCAAGGGTTTTAAAAGCTGTGTGCCAAAAAATAGATAAAGACCAAATATATATTTTTTATAATAAATCACAAAATCACATTCTTTTCAAAATTTTATCATCACAAGAAATATGCTAGGTACATGAACAGTCTCTAACTGTGTACATTTGAGTAAGTTATTTAACCATTCTATTTTGTCATTGGTAAAATTAAAGAAGTTTGATTAGATTATTTCTAAAAAGTGTTAGCTCTAACACTTGATACTCAATAGCTGATTGAAAAACTAATGTATTCTTTTTCCAACCATTGATTCAAATTGTGTGTGTACATGCATGTATATGTGTTTAAATATATATATATATATAAATAAGGAATACATTTCATATATAATCTCATGAGAACAGACAAAGATATAAGAAAGCCTAAAGATCTTTGAGATTAAAAATCAGAAGGCAATTCATCTTTAGAAGAAAACAAGCGGTATTTACATTATTAAATCACAATTACAAAGCCAATCAACTGCAGAAGAGAACAGATTATTTCTATCAATTATTACTGAACTGAACATAATTTTTCATTCACCAGCAAATTGTAAATGCGGCTACAACTCATCCAGAAACTCTTCTATCATAAGAGTTATTAATCAGGTATTAACTTTGTTGAATTAGCAAGGACACCAATTTGATGGTGAAGAAGCAGGATGCAGGGAGTACAAGAGGAGGCAGCCAGGTTAACTCCTGAGGCACAGAGCACTGGAGAAGGAGACCCTTGGTCAGCTACCTATGCAGCAAGCACTCTTTCTGTGATGAAGAAACACTAGTGCTTTCATTCCAGTGTCAACAGATGAACTGGTAAAAATAAGCAAATAATGCATATTTTACTGGTTATTTATTTCCTGTTACAGGACTGCTGGCATGGCTACAGTATGTATCAGGGCCTGGCTGTGAGAGAGTCTGGGTTTGGGTTGCATCTCTGACAGCTGACTTTACTGGGCGCTCTACCTACATCCCTAGACACCTGGGTGCTTCTGTCTTGGTGGGAAGTATGAACTGCCTAACTCATTTCAGCCTCATATAAATTTGTAGAGAATGAAAAAGCACAATCAAAATACTCTGTTGTGGGTTCCTTTGATGTGCTGGGATTACAATTTGGGTCTCAGGAAAAAATTCTATCAATTTCATGATATACCACATTCTCTGTTCCCCTGTTTTCTATCTTCCTTTATTTTATCACAATTTTTTTTCAATTACAGTTGACATACAGTATTATATTAGTTTCAGATGTACAACATAGTGATTAGATGCTTATATAACTTATGAAGTGATCACCCTGATGAGTCTAGTACCCATCCGACATCATACATTGTTATAATGTTACTAACTACAATCCTCATGCTGTCCTTTACATCCTCATTCTATATCCTTTGTAACTCTAACCCACTGGGTTTCTAAACCATACAGAATAGGCTTCAAATCCTCTAAATTACCAAACATTCAATACCCCTTCCCCACTTTGTAACATGACAGGCTACTACTGAGAAACTATGTAAAGTGTGTTTTGTTTTCAAAGCTGTGGAAGACTGGATGGATGAGAGAATTTCTCTCTTCTCCATTCCTCAAAGGTGCCAGATTTTGTGAATTCTTGATTCTGAGCTTCTTGTCTCATGTTGTTAATGACTTTTATGTCATGGGGTCTAAAGCAGTTGCTAGGCACCCAGAATATGATTACCACCTAGGCTTTGGTTATAAAGAACAAGAAAATAATGAATCTAGGCCCAGGGAGGTAGAAGTGGTCCAAGGTGGGGAGAAAGAGTATAAGGTGGTGGGGGATGGCTAGTGGATATGTATCCTACCAGCCTGGGTTACCTTTTCATTTCTCATACCAATGCCCCATAAGTGACAGCAGCTAAGACTGGGTGATAATGAAGCTGGATCCATAAGCAGAAATCCACTTGTCCACTCTTCTTCCCTTTTCCCCTCCCTCTGCACTTTCTTTGTTCCTTTATTCAAGGAATGAATTATTCCTACCATATAAAATTGAATGATTTCTACCACTTAGAACTGAAAACTAGAGACACCTTTTCTAAGCAGAAACAACCCTGCTGTTGTTATTAGCTTTGGGGCAATGCACTATCTGCATAAGTCCCCTATACTCTCTTCATACCTTATCAATAATCCACTCATTAAACCTGCCTGCACTTTTCAGAGTTAAATGTGCCATCTGTTTCTTGCTGGGCCCTGACTCCTTGACCATGAAGTTATGGATGTTCTTTCTCTAGGCTTCTACAAAACCTGAATTTATCACTTTACTGCATTAATTCTCAACCTGGTGATTTTTACAGCCTCACCTCCACCCACTGGGGATATTTGGCAATGTCTGGAGACTCTTTTGGTTGTCAGTATTGGGAGTTGGAAAGGGGGTATTGCTGAGACATAGAAACAGAGGCCAGAGATGATGCTAAAGACCCTATCGTGTATAGGACAGTCTTCCACAACAAAGACTTTTCTGTCCCAAAATGTCAATAGTGCTAAATTGAGAACACTGCATCAGACTTCAAATGCCTGTTTAACTGCCCATATTTCCTACTAGAAGGAAGCTCATTGAATGTAAGGACCATCCATCTCTTTCAGAGTGGCATCCCCAGTGCCTAGAGCAATTCTGACACATGATAGGGCCTCACAAATAGCTGTCAAATTTTCTTTTTAATAAGTAAATTAATTCACTAATGAAACCCAATTATAGTTTCCATCATCTAATTGTCCAGTGCTGAGGATAAAACTGATTTATATTTAAATATAAATTTAAAAAGAAATAACACAATAAATGCAAGGATGTTTAACTCCCTCTTCAGGATTTAAAGGAAATATCAGATACTATTTCACTGGGGCAGGGGGGAGTGGTGCAAGAGATGAACCTAGGAAGTGAAGTGGGTAGTGTTTGAAGCAGGCTTTGAAATGTTCTCATTATGATAGAATTAGGATAGCATGGAAAATGGGGAAATAGCATGAATGGGGGGGGTAGGAAAAATCTGGAAAGTATATTGTAAGTTATTCTATTATTCTTACTGCTTTTCTGAGGAAAATCATTTTGGCTCTTGGTTAGAGGATTCTGACTCCAAGGGAAATTCTGCCCTGTTAAATGACCCTGGGGAAATTATAATCATGAGACAAAAGCTATTTTTATGTTTTGTTGTCTCTTCATAATTTCTCAGTTCCAATGACTAGCAAGGAAAGATGGCTACTCTATGCAAAGCACATAATAGGGAACTTAGGCTTTTGTATTTTTGTTTGTTTGTTTGTTTGTTTGTGGGGGTAGTTTAAAACACAAGGATTAACAAACAGAAGAAGCCACACAATAAATACTATTGTATTGAATCTTCCTAAGAGTATTGTTTTTTACTGGTCTCATTTGTATTGTCTCTAATTTTAGAACCCAAATGACTAGAGTCACCTTTTACTTCTGCTTTACGGACCTAGCTTTCTCCAAGCCATAACATGCTCTTGAAAAATAAAGTCTGAGCAAAGCAGCCCAAGTCCTTGAAGAGGTCAGCAACAGTAGAACTTATCTCAAAAATTTGATTCCAAAAGTCTGATTTGGAAGGGTAAAGACCAGGATGTTTAGTGAGCCAGAGTCTACCTTTTCAAGGTCAGGCTTCAGTGGCCTAATATCTAATCAGGAGCCACCAAACACCTCATCATCCTGCAGAGCAGCCCCTTTACAGTGGGGATGCTCCACTGCCTCTTCCATTATCTGCTCAGAGTGACAGCCCCTCAGAGGGGGACTGGGGTGAGGACAGAGCACACATAGGAGGGAGCCAGAACCCAGGGCCTTGAGGATGTGGTAGTAGTGCTCCCTCCCTCCAAGAAACAAAATGGGGTCTATGGTTTTGTGAAACCAACTCTATGGGATCTATGGCAGAAAGGAGAGAGAAGCTGCTTTTATATCCAATCAAGCTGCTCTATGGGAAGCAAGATGGACTAACTTGTGGGAAAGCCATACCAGTAATATAAATTGCTTCATGATGCAAGGACATATAATATCTGCACACAGCCAGTGTACACATCACCTAGAAACAGTGTGATTTTCAGTCTAAATGTCAAGTTTTTTTACAGTAGGGTTGAATAATCACGTGCTGACTTGAGACAGAATAAACATGTCAGGGGCAGTGCCAAGATACTATCTGATTCGCCCTCTTCCTGTGAGACATTTGTAAGTTTATGAATAGAGTATAACACCATTATCACAAAATGTATCACATAAACTTAAATATATTTCAGGGCAAGCCCCTCTCCTAAAACATAACAATAACATCATTAAATAGCCTAATCTAATCCTATGCTCCTAATACCAGTTTTGAATAGGAGTCAACTGGACTTGCTTATCTCATTTTTACTTTGTTGTAAAGTCCTTAAATTCAGCACAAGACCACAATATCCCTTTACACTGTAAATGAGCACATACTCTGTCATACATTCATCATATAGGTGCTTTGGAAGTGCTGGGAAATAAGCTTAGAGTGTCCAGTGTACAGAGATAACTTACATGCTATAGCTGGTGGTGTTTGAACTCAGAGTGACCTCATTTCCAGAGGAAAGACCCCATAAGTTGGTGATGGTTGTCCCTCCACTCTGTGCTTCTCATCTCTGGCATGGCCCTTAGATTAACTGATATCACTCTCATGGACAGTACCCTAATCAAAAGGGTGGGAGGGGAACAGTAGCAGAAGTGGAATATAAGAACCCAGCACTGTTGATAGGATATCTCATTTAAACTCCAAAGGAACCCACTTTTTAGACACCCAAACTTTGGGAGGAGTGAGTAATTTGTAACAAGATTAAGACTGAATTGTCTCCTGTAAGTAATAACTATTTCTAATAGGCCAGGAATAAAAAGGTTGGAGGGGGGATGCTACAATTCCCTCTGCCAAAGTAAGTTTAAAATGTGTCTTCACGCAAGATCCCCTTGAAATGTCACTCAAGAAAGCAAATGTATGCCCTGTTTTGCCAGAGGCAGTCATTGTTTATAGCTGATGACCTGTTGTAACTACGAATAACATACCTTTCATTTTTGAAAGGATCTCATAGTAGGCAACACATTCATTATACGGTCACCCTATATTTAAAACATCCTAAACTCAAAAAATTTTCTCTTGTATTTAAATATCTTAAGCCAATCAGATATCAATAAAGACTATCATTGTATAATTCCTTCTTTGTCAAATTAATTAACTCATGTATTCTAGATGTGAACAATCACTTATTATGCTCACTATAATCCCTGCCTTCATGGATTTTACATTGTAGTGGGGAAAGAATCAACATCAGATGATGTAACTGATGAGATATGTTAGTGGTTAATAGCTATACAACCTGTTAATAAGTGGCAGAATCCTCTCTTTCAATGAAATCCTAGTTATAAATCAAGTCATAAAAACAGAGCTGCTCTTTTGGGGTTGGGATGGAGGTGTGAAGGAACCCAGGAGCATAGTCCAGGGCTCATTCTGATAGCCATTCATTCCCTCTTTTTTCCTGTTCCCTCCCTCCTTTCTCTAATATTCACAGAGGCACCTAGAAGTTCAGAGGAACTCCTTTGCTTTTATGAAATAAACAGTTAGAAATAAACAGGTTCCCATTGTTAAGTAGAAGACAGTGCAATAAAGGAGACAATACATAAACATATATAAATAACAGGAAAAATTTAACTACCAAGTCAGAACAAAAGAAAAGATGTCCAAGGCTGTGTAATTTAAGCAGCTAAGAATTCTAATAATTGCTAATAGAATTTTAAAGCAGGAGAGCTCACACTAGATTAAAATTTTTTAAATTTATTTTTAGTCAATTATTTAGGGGTTTAATTAGAAGAAAATTCCACATAGCTTGTCTAATAGCCTCATAACGAATCTTCTTCATTTTCAAGTGTATTGTTGTCAGTAACAATAGAAAATAGCTGTAAGGACTTTATATCTTCTCTATTAGACCATAAACATGCTATTTATCCAATTCTTCAACAAATGATAAATAATTCTACCCCTGTTTCATGTAGAGAATGTGAGGGTGGCAGTCCAACTTACTTTCATCAAAAAGCAACATAATTCACCCAAGTCATCAGTTGTATAGAATAATAATAAGCATGCATAGTGCTTTGACCTTTTCAGGTGTAATTGTCAAATTTGTGGTACTTTTGTTGTATTGCTCAAATAGTTCAATTAAAGTTATTTAAATATTTAAACAACACTCCTTCTATATAAATAATGTATGGCTATATAATAGCATTAATCGTGATTGCTACCCACCAATGCCTGTGTGAAATATTAGGAATATAGATATATAAGACAATGCTAGTTGGAGTCTCAGGTTCATAATGATGATTATAATGAGAAGTGTGATAGGTGCCTCTGGGGAGAAACCAAGGGTGTGTAGAAGCATTCAGGAGGCATAGAACCAGACCAATGTGCAGGATTCCCAGGAGAAAAAAGAGACTGGAACTAGACCTAGAGAATGAAGAGGAAATAGGACAGCCAAGAAGTAAAGGAGAAGCATTCCAGGCACTAGTGCTTCCCTTCTCAAGGTGCAGAGAAAGGAGAGCATCAGACTGCTTCAAAGAGCACAAGAGCAGAGAAGAGGGTGGAGAGGGGCAGCCTGGATGGAAATGGCCTTGAACACCATCCAAAAGAATGGTCACTTCCAACAGGTATAATTATTAGAATAATAATTATAATTATTATTATATATTACAAGAATAATTATTAGAGGTGTAAGACACATACTCTGATCTCAATAAGCTTTCACTATAAGTTGTCAAGTAAGGCTACACATACACACACATGCATGTGCACACACACACACAAATGGAATTAATCATTTAATAAATCATTTGAAATGGTTTTATGAATGACTTAAAATAATTCATTCCTTCAGCAGATATTTACTGAGTGCCTACTATGTTCCTGGAATTGATTAATTACTGACAGTACTCTAGCAAATGATATAAAATCCCTGTCTTCTAGAGGAGGAAGAATTAGTGAAGAAAAAACAATAAACAAATATAACATCAGACAGGAATAAGGACTGTGAAGAAATGTTAAAACAGCAATAATAACAACAACTAAAATGTATCTAATAATTACTGTGGACAACTTGTCATGAATTACTTTGTTTTACTTTCTATGGTGCAGACAGGGCTGCCCACCCAGATACCCTCTTCTGGACAAAAACAATCATATCCCCAGCTATCTGCTGAGTTTTCTCAGGGAATGGAAGTGATGGCTGCAGTGCCCATCCCAGGGCAGCATGCATTCAATGACTTGTTGCTGCAAAGCCTGATTCTCTTCATTAATCATACATATCTACAAAGGCCTTCTTAGCACCAGAGTGCCCTGTAGGATGAGCCCAG
This sequence comes from Cynopterus sphinx, assembly GCA_030015415.1. Lineage (NCBI taxonomy): Eukaryota > Metazoa > Chordata > Mammalia > Chiroptera > Pteropodidae > Cynopterus > Cynopterus sphinx. Next base: position 31,342,389 of record CM057390.1, on the reverse strand, counting down.
GCTTCTGTTACAACTGCTGTCCAGTGCAGCTTCCCCAGCCATCCAATCTGCTTACTCATACCCTAGGTTTGTTATTTCCAAAACTCCCAATAAAACTCATATTGTCTCAGTCTCAGAGACTGCTTACTAGGAAAATTAACCCAAGGCACAGTTGCAATAAATCAAGAAATTGAGGCTCAGAAGAGATACTCAACCAGGATCACACAGGCTGTAGTATTGCTCTTAACCCCCATATTCCACTCCCTTCAGAGCAGGATAGACAATTACTGCTATTATTACTCAAAGATGTATGGTGACATGTACATAGTAGATAATATATTGTTATTCAGAACTTCTCTTGGAGGGTATTTATCCGGCAAGAAGATTCTAAAAAATGTCTTAAATATATGTCAAGACATTCATTCTTTCCTTTAACAAATACAAACACCTTAGTGCCAGGCACAGTTGTAGGCATGGAAGATTCAGGGAACAGGACAGTCACTTATGTGTTTAGATTCCAGTGAGAAGAGCTGGTCGAAAAACTGATGGCCAGTGCTGCAGGGAAAATAAACAAAGCGGGATGGAGAGGGTAGGGAGCTATGAGAATGGGATACTCTCTTCTGGGTGGTCAGAGAAAGCCTTTCTGGTAAGATCATATTTAAGCAGAGGCCTAAAGAGAGTGAGGAAATGAGACATAGGGTGTGTGTGTGTGTGTGTGTGTGTGTGTGTGTGTGTGTGTGTGTAGGGGTGACAATGAGTAGAAAAGGTATTTCAGTAGAAAAAACATGGATGACATGCAATCTATTTGTCAAAGAACATGCAAGACTCAGAAGAGAGCATCTCAGGAGCTCACTCAGGACTGACACTCAAATCAGACAAGTCACATAAATCTGGTTATGTCCGTCTTATCAGGTTTAAGTATAGTGTAAACACACCCTGACTGGGGCCTAGAAAATGTGGATTCTAATCTAGACTTGCAATTTAATTATGTTTCAGTTTCCCCTGCAGCAAAATGATGAGGATAATTCCTTATCAGCTTACTGTACATGATTGTGGTGAGGTCTAAGGCAGAAATAATATACAGTCATATACCCCTTAACCACAAGGATGTTCTGAGAAATGTATTCTTAGGCTACTTCTTTGTGCAAACATCATGGAAAGCATGGCCACAAACCTATATAGTACAGCCTATTACACATCTAGGCTGTCTGGTAGAGCCTATTGCTTCTAGACTACAAGCCTGCACAGCATGCTACTGTCCAAAATAATACAAGGTTAAATCAAGCACAAGAGAATGATATAATCCAGAGAGGTAGTAAACATGAGAGGTATAAGGCTATTGCTGACATAACACAGCACACTGTTTTATAGCAAACTTTTTCATAAGTAGAAAGAGTATAGTTTAAAATAACAACAAAGAATATACTCTAACAATAAAAAGTATACCAGTAGCATAAACACGTATTATTATTATCAACCATTATGTACTGTACATAATTGTATGGGCTATACATTTATGACTGGCAGCACAGTAGGTTTGTTTATGCCAGCATCACCACAACATGTTAGTAATGCATTGTGCTAAGACATTACCATAGCCATGACATCACTAGGAATTTTTCAGCTCCGTTGTAATCTTTTCATGCCATCATCGTATATGCAGTCTGCCCTTGACTAAAATGTCATTAAGGTGAGTACGGCTGTATAAGGAGTAAGAGTTAATAGATTATCATAATTCAGCAATTTTCAAACCTTTTGGTCTTAGGATCCATTGACATTTAAAAAAGTGTTAAAGACTCCAAAGAATTTGCTTTATTATATTATACTTACAAATATTTACCATATGACAAAAAAAAAAAAAACAGAAACATTTAAAATATTCATTTAATGATTTGTTTTAAAATAGCAATAATAAATTCATTACATTTTAGCATAGGTAACATATATTTATGGAAAATAAATATTTTCTAAACAAAAATTAGTGAGAAGCATTTTTACGTTTTGGCAAATATCTTTTATGTCTGCTTTAACAGAAGACAGATTTCCATATCTGCTTTTGCTTTCAATCTGTTGAGAGTTTGTTGTGATTGAAGTATGTTAAGTAATGTAGCCTCACACAGAGAGGTAATTAGAAAACAAAGTATTTTAGTAGCCTTTTTGGGGAACTGCAGATACTCTACTTTGATATTCACCAAATTTGACAAGTGGTCGTTTCTTAAAGTTTAATCTCAATGTGAAAACTGAAACCGCATTGATAACCAAAACTTTGTACTCTATCATTTTAAAAGCTACATCCTCAAAATAACCATGCTAAGTGAAATAAGCCAGACAGAAAAAGTTGAAAACCACATGATATCACTTTCATGTGAGATATAAACCTAAAAGCAACAAACAGGACAAACAAACAGAGAGACTATAGACTAGTGGATACCAGAGAGTAGGGGTTTGGGAAGGAAGGAGGTAGATGGGATAAAAGGGGTCAAATATGTGGTAACATTAAGAAAATTAAAGAGTTACAAATTTATTTATTAATTTATTTTTAAAGAAGTAAAGAATTAAAAAATTAATTAATTTAAAAAATTAATTAAAGAAAATAAAATCCACTGTCCTCTCTTTCACCTTTTAATTGCTCTTATTTCCATGGATCATTTTGGAACATCACTGATATATGTAGCTCTTCCAAATGTTGACAATTTCATTATATAAAATATTTTAAAAATCACATCTATTAATATCATCACTCATTTTCTGCCTTTTTCTTTCTTGTGAATAGTTATCTGACATAGTTCTACCAATGTACACTAATCTGGGGAAATAGACAATTTTTTATTATCTCAGGTATGCCAACTTTTTTTTTCCATCTAGGCCTTCCTTCCTTTCAGACTCGTATAAAATGTTTCATAAATAGAAGACAACAGCAGAGGGAGGTATCATGAGAGGAAGTCCAAGTAACTTTGTATGAAAAAACAAAACTTTTATCATGCCTGGTTAACTCTATCAGAATAAGAAATGGTTTTTAAATGGTATAAACTGAAAGGACCAACCAATTGTTTGAACTGAATCAGCAACGTAGGAACAGTTGGCCTTGGTCAGGCATCTTATTTCATAGTAGGTGTCTCTGAGCATGTATAAAAGCTAGTGTAGGAAGTGCTTTAAACAGAGGATCTTTGAGATTTGCTTAGATATAGATTTATCCCTTCCATGCTCAGAGATCAGGACCCCGGGCTGGCACCTGGAGTCTCTGTCATTAACATGCAGCAGATATGCATTGGTGATTTTGGATCAGATATTGAACAAAAGAAACTGAGGGAAATACATTATGTGTACATATATGTGTATTTTTGTAGAGGCTTATTACAATGCTGTGGCTTCAAATTTGAAAAAAGGAAGCAAAGTAAAAAGGTCACCTAATCATTTTCACTTTGTGGAGGAGGAAGAAGCTCCATAGAACAACAAAAAAGAAATGATAAGACTATTCTAGGCTGAAAAGTGTAAAACTAAAGGATAATAAAATCAGAGCTGATGCAGTTTAAAGACTACTCATTACCTGGCCTGAGATACGGCATCCATTGTTGCTAGTGGTTGGAGATTATTTCTCAGCCTGCTGTGGACTGATAACAGACTCGTCCACTGGCCTGAAGGCTCATTGTTCTGCAGGCAAAATGGTGCCTCAGACAGAAGCAAAGTTGTTTTCAAATGCAGTCATGTTGCTTTGGCCTTTTCTCTACCTTCAGTGGGATTACAAAAAAAATCAAAAATTTTTTATCACCTATTAGGTACTCTGGGGCTTTTTAATCCTCCTCCCCTAACATTTCCATGGCCTAATTTGGATCAGGGTAATTCTGAAAATAAAATGCTGAAGTTTTCTTTTCCTTGAGAACAATGTCACGTTAGTCAACTTAAAAAGACTTGCTTACAGCACAAATTATCTGTACAACTCTTTTGCCCCTTAATTATATTTCATCTTGTTTTATTATTTAAAGGTGTCATATGAATTAAGTGTTTACATTATGTATATATTTATACACACACGCACACACATACATAATGTTGGAATTGGAAGTGAATTTAAAGACGTAGTTTAATTCTCTCACTTAATAGGCTGGCACAGTGAAGACAAGAAAGTCATGAAGAGTATGCTCTTCAGAGAATAGTGAGTAGGAAGATAAACTTTACCCTCCCTCTCCCCAAGGCAACACTGTGAGAAAGGGGTTTCTGGGTCAGGTGGAAAGGGAGCCAAATACTATAAAAATATGGAGATCAAGGCATCTCTAAAATCATATTAATAATACTCTGAAATTAAATGAAAATCAGGGATTCTAAACTCAAAATTCAGACTCTTTCATCCTCATTTGACCTGCTTCTAAAGTCAGGAATGCTGAAAAATTCAGAACAAAGTGCTTGCCAAGGTTGAGTAAATAAATTCCAGGAGCCAAGTGGCATCCCTCTATTTTCTGACCTCCACACTCAACAAAATTATATATTTTTACCTAAAATAATTACCTGTTGGTCCTAAAAAGAAGTGCCCCTTCATCTGGACAAAACTAATTTCCCATCTGGCCTCTTATTCTGGTTCCCCACTCTTTTTACTTGGGCCTTGCTCATTCAGTCAGTCTTCTTTAGTACTAAACTGGCTCATAAAAACCAACCCATTAAACTGTAAATTCTCCCTTCCTCCATAGTCAAACTAATTATAAAAAGAATGTACATTTTCTATCTATATTGTCCTCCCTTCTCTTCTTCACATTTTGACAAGCTTCTTACCTTATCACTCTATTTAAACTGCTTTGGCCAAGGTGATCAGTAGTCTATTACATAAATGCCATAGATTTTTTTCAGCCTTGCCTTTACTTGCTCTCCATGGAAAGGTCGAGAACACCATGGACCAATCCATCATCATGATCATCATCACTTTAATCCCTTATTTTGACAGGGTCTTTTCTCTTGGTATCAACATCATTATGTTTTTTTTTTTGTTCTCCTACTTCCTAAAATTTACTTTCCTGTTAGTTCTTTATATGAATTTCTTTTTCTTTGCCCATCTCTTAGTGTTAGGGATTCCTAAGGTTCTGTCATCAGTCCTTTTGTTTTTCTTGCCCCGTGAAACATTCTTGATGTTTCAACTACCACCTACAGAATAGATAAGAATAAAGTAACTCTGACTGTAGATGAAATAATCAAATGTTTATATATTCATACCTAATTATTCAATTTAAGCAAACATACACATTTAAAATAACATAACAATAGGTCCTATTTGCTTGTGCTGCCTGAGCTGTCAATACCAAAAAGTGCATTTGAACTCGAGGGACATGTAGAAGTATGTACTGACCACAGGTTGAACTGGTGCCCTACCGCTCAGAGGATGTCTTGCAAACTGAACTTGACTGCACACATGCCTACCACTTCCCTCAACATCACTGGTAGTGACCACCAGTACCACCAGCTGCTAAATGACTATGGGCCACCATCTCTAGGCTGCATCCAGTGAACTGGGAACAGCCAGACGTTCCAAAGCAGATATGCTTCACTGCTGGACATCGTTGTAGAGCTTGGGGAAAAAATCAGACCTACTTATGCAGAGAGCAAAGAGCACAATCAAGAGTCCAAAAAGACTTGTCATTCATGTAAGAGGATTGGCTCAGGTGCATTTGATTGAAATAGAATGGAATGCTAAATCCATGCTGCCTTGTTAGCATGGAAGGTTTTCCATCTTATTCCAAGAAGTTACAGTTCATCTCCTCTGTTCAAATTAAACTTTTTGTCAAAATAACAACCTCCCCATCCCCCTCTCATAGTTCATAGGTCTCTAAACCTACAGTTCCTAGATCAAGAAGATATTTTGCAGTTAATTAAGACTTATATTTTAAATAGTCAAGAGCTTCCAGGGTTCTTTTGTTTGTTTTTGGTTTTTTAAGCAATGATTCAAAAGATGCACATAAAAGTTACCTACCTATCTCACAGCAAACCGTAGTTTGCCTCCAAGATACTAGTGTTCCTTTTTTGAATATATTATATTACTCAAATTGTTCTTTGTTGTTTTCATAAGCTAATAAAACTCTAAAGCTTTTATGTTTAGTGCATACTGACAGTATTCTTTACTTAATAGCTAGTTCTTGTTTGACATACTATAGATTCTGCTAAATGTAACTTCTCTTCTGCTTAAGCATTTGCATGGCTGTTAGTGCTTTAAAGTCAATTTAAAAAATGCTCAAATTATAAATACAGAAGTAAGCACAACTTACCAAATCTGACATAACAAAGACCTCTAAAATTTTTTCTAAGACCTTAGGTAGATTGCAGTTCTGCCTTTTCTATAGGTTGATCCAAACATCTGGAAGAAAATGACTAAACCTGTTCATATTATTGTACATTTTTATTAGTTGGTAATAATAAATAAATAATATAATATACAATAAATAATATAATATGTACTTCAATATACTAACTTAGAAATGTTATTTCCCCACTCCCACTTGTGGTCAATTCATCTCTTCTCATTGATCACAATGTCGGGTTAGAAGTCCCTAGAGGAAGAAATGAGTCATCCAACAGAGCTTTCCAAATCATAGCATCTTCATTACAATGTTTTACCTAGAGCACATTTTAACCTTTTAAATTTTATGATTCCATAAATGGAAATTAAACCCTGAAACACTGGTACCTCTTTACATAAAATTGTGTTTTGTTTTGTTTTGTTTTGCTTTTCATAGAGTTGTGTATATTTGTGATTCCTGCTTACTAGATTGCTTTTAAATAATGATTTTTAAAAATGTGTTTACAGTAATATCTAACACTTATAATTGTTAGCCACAAACTTACAATTTGTTAGACACACACACAAAAATTAAATCAGTGTTTAAAACCTTCAATTATTTAATTGATTCTATCAGACAACCACCTAAACATCCCAAAGCATCATTGATTGAAGTAGTTTTAATTAATGTGTCTGCCCAAAGATTACTTCATTGCTCTAAATAAGTAATTAAGAAAACACTTAGGATTATGAAACACTTTATAAGACCCTAATGTAAAACAATGCTCCCTTTTTCTCGGGACTAATTTTAAGGCAAAATCTCACATTGAATTGGGTCATTTATGGTAAGTGCATATGGATCTCAAAACTGCATATCCCTCCCAAAACACTTCTGTACTCCAGAATCACAGGTCTAACTTTATACCGAGCTGGTCATATCCAGACAACTCACATAATCCCAAACTCAAAATGTCTAGAATTATACTCATTACTTTGACTTAAGTGAACTTATCTTATACATTTTATTGAAAGTAACCACCATCCAAATCAGTTAGAATGTCAGAATTCTGGATTCGTTCTTAGACTACCATTTTTGTCATATTGGCATTTATTCACTAATCATATTGAGCAACTACTTTGTTCTGGGGTCTGTTTTATGTGCTAAGGATACATCAATCAACCAGAGACATAAAACCCATGTTATTATAGAATGTATAGTCTAGTAAGCAGTTAGAAACAAAAGAAAGACATAATACAGGGAAAAAATGTAGAAAAATGAAAATAAAATACATGATTATAAAAATGAAACAAAATGATATATAAGAGAATAATCAAAGGCTCTGGAGTACCTTCATCTTTCTGGTGAACAAATAGTCCACATTTGAGACTTAGTTCAAGGAATGCCTCTTCCAGTGTATCTTCCTGACAAAACTGCCCCCCCCCCCGCCAATTTTAGGCTTCTTGGCACTAGCACAGGAGTCTATTACAACAGGTTAATTATTTTTTATATTTATTTGTTTGAAGTTCTGTCTTTCTTTACTAGAATATAAGATCTTTGAAGACAGGAAAGTATCTTATTTGTCTCTGTATCCCCAGGGCTTCACACATAATAAGCAGTCTACAAAAATCTGTTAAACTATAATTAGTTCAGTTAGAATATAGCTAGCTGAGAGCAGAGGGTTAAAACAATCCATTCTGGCAGGCTTATCCATCCCTGTAACAACCTACTGAGGGCTCATTATGAAGGACAATGCTCTGTAATGATTTCTTCTTGTATATCTTTGGTAATAATCATAGAGAAAATGAGCATCTTTCTGTAATATTTATATTTCTTAATAGCAAAGACACTATCTTCTGTAATTCTTCCTGTAAAAACAGCAAGAAAGCCAAGAATATACAAGTTCTCCATGGCAACTGGGTCACAGCAGCATGCAGCCTGGGCCAGGGTTTCAGATAAATGAAATAAGTGGAGATGAGCTTCCAGTCACAGGAATGATGCCTTGTAGTGGGGTTTTCACTGAAGCACTTCTCCCAACTGGGACCCAGCCCACAGCACTAGGGCTCCATGCATCATCACTGCATGGGGCAGTGGAGGTGTGGCCCCATGACATCTGTTTCACCACCTCAAAGTACCACACTGAGCGGTCAATCTCAGCAGATCAACAGGCCACCAAGTCAATGAACTGTTCTCACACCCACTTTCAAAAAATGTCTCCTATGCTCTGAACACTAAACCCCCCCCCAAAATTTTACCCCAAACTGCTAGAGAGCCCCCTCCTTCAGTAACTTGGAAGGGGAACCAGATTCAGCATCTGGTTAGAGGGGACAGCTGTTTAATGTGCAGAATGAAAATTTCCCATTCAAATCAGTCTACTCCTCCATCAAGGACAAGAGGTACCAAATAGCAGCAGCTGAGTGAACGAGCTTTGGTAAAGCCATTCTCAGAAGCTGGGTCCCCAGCCAATGTAAGGCAGCAAAACTCGCACAAAGTGGGAAAACCAACAGAAGGGTAGGAAAGAGTGCTGGGGCAACTCTTGACACAGAGCCTACTTCTTCAGGGCCCACCCTGTGGGAAAGCCCCACTTAGTAAGTCGGGTGACCCACACAAATTAAATTGCTGTTACTAACGAACTCCAACTGAGTCAATGATTCAATTCCCTCCTTATTGGTGCCTCTGAGAAAGACTTGATTACGGACTCCTGTGTTCAGCACAAAACTATGGCACTGACAAGGAGATTACATTTTGACAGGGAGGAGTTTCCTGATGGTACTTCATCATCACTGAAGTTGAGACTCATAATCTAGAGCTACATTAAGGAACAGCTTTGCAAGTGTTCCCAAAAGCATGAAAGAGGTGAATATTCAAACCAGACCCTTTATTTGGAGATGCCAGTAATACTCTCTGAAACCCGAGGAAGATTAATTAGCAGGAGCCATCAGTGCCCACACTAGGGTTGGCACATGTGCTGGCTGACTCATCTCTAGAATGAGCAGCAGGAAGGATGGGAGGGATAGATGACTTCAGTTGAGGAAAAGGAACCTGCTTGTGTTGGTACAGGTAGAGGATGAACAACCAGCCTACATTTTCCAACAGGCAGACCAAATGTGTGGCAGCAATTATATTCATATACCACAGTCACAGTCAGCAACATTAGAAATAGAAAGACCAACTGAGGCAGGCAGCCCACCTTTTGCCTCTGTAGCTTTACTCCCCAGAGTAAATTTCTTGGCCCAGTTTTAACTCTTCTTGTAATTTGCAGTGAAAAGGCACCAGAACCAAATATATTCTGGAATCTGTGGTCAAGGAGAGATCAAATTAAGAGGAAATGGACCTCTTCACAAAAGAGAGGGAAAAGCCTAGAGGAACGTAGTAAAGCAAGAAGCTCAAACAATAACCAGATCTCAGTGTCCCCATGGCCCATCATCATCAGTCCTTGCTAGCACCAGACATGCCCAGTGGAAAAGACCTGCACCCTCTGACTTGGCCCAGCATAGTACCACCCTGTCCCTAATCAAGCCTGACTGTGTGCTCAAAACTTTGGCCTCCACCAGTGGACAGAACCAGAAAGTCTTCTGCAGTGACCACAATATGGCTGATAACCTCTAGCCTCCCTTTCTATGCTCTCTGTTGGTATGCACAGTTCATATAACTGGTCTTCTGTCACACTTCTTTATTTATACTAATTTCCTCATCAAGGTGGAGCTCCACGCTGAATTTCAGCAGGTTTTGTTAGCACCAGGACATCTATATAGCTCTTATGGGTCTCTCCCCCAAAGTCCCCCATTGTAGTAACCTCAGGTAAAATAAATAGCTTCACCTGGCACCTCAACTTTATGTCCAACCTGGCTAAGAGAGACATGCTACTCTAAGTGCACAGTGGTCTTGGGTCCCATCATGAGTCTATCTTAACACCCAGTTGCCTGTAGAGTCTCCTGAATCACTGTGGTTGAAGACACTACTCCTGCTCACCATACTGCTGTTTAATTCACTATCCCAGACCTCTGGAGCTTTCTTATGCCCTTCTTTCCACCTACTCTTGGGGTCCCTGCTAGAGTTACAGAAGAGCCCATGGGATAAGAACACAGGATGGATTTGGAGGAGTCTGTGTAAAAGCTCTGAAGATCTTGGGCCTGGCCTAAATTCCAGAGTTATGAAAGGTTTGCTCCTATTTCTCCCACTGCACTTTGCTAAGTGGGTCACTGAGTTTATAGAAACAAAGCTGTTACTTGGAGAGATTTTTTTAAATTTTGTCTTATGCATGTAGCTCTAAAGAGTAAATTCAAGAAATTTATTAACCTCCTTTAATAAACTGAATTGTAATTCCCCACTCCAAAATTCATATTTTGAAACCCTAACCCCACCAGTACCTTAGAACATGACTGTACTTGGAGATGGGTACCTTAAGAGCACTTTAGGTCTCTAGGGTGGGCCCAAACCCAATCCGACTGGTGCTCTTAGGAGGAAATTAGGACACACATAGAGAAACCAGGAAGGTGGGTGAACACAGAAAAGACCTGGTAAAGAGGCAGAAGAAGGTGGCCTTCTGCAAGTTAAGAATAAAGACCTCAAAGGAAACTATCCCTGCCTGCACCTTTACTTCTAGCCTCCAGAACTGCGAAAAAATGAATTCCATTGTTTAAGCTATGCACTCTGTGGTGTTTACTCATGGCAGCCTGAGTGCCTCTCTTCTAGCATAAAAAACTTAGTACCATACAGCATTTTCCACACATTATGTGAATGATAAACTCATGTGAAACTGCTCTACCTCACATATAAATACTTACCTTAATTCAAATATACATTACAAATAGTCACATAGATATAGAGCTCTTCCCACGTATATAAAAATTCATGATATATAAGACACATAGACACGTAGATATTGGGCCAGTGTTCTAACCTCTCTCAGCCTCCATTTTTTATTTATAAAATAGGGTTTTTAAGAGCATCTACTTTAGTATTGTGAAGATGTGTAGGATCCTTAACAGTCTCTGAACCTATAAGCATAAGTGATACAAATAATAACTACACTCACTCAAGCTTTTACCTTATTTACATATCAACTTTAAGTCACAGAACCACACTCTTGAAAGGACCTTAGAAATTATATAGCTTTTCTTTATCTTTTCAGTATTAAGCCTCTTTAAAGGAAATATTTCCCCCATGAATCTTATTTTTTTTTAATATTTTTTCTACTATACAAATACATTTATTTTTCCAAAATTTTTTTATTATTATTTAATGCAGATATTCTTTAAATCTGAGTGTTTGATATGCTTAGTTGATAAGTTCTGAGTTCAAAATAGGTAAATTGACCATTTTTGGACTTTGACAAGTTTTATAAACACCAAAAATAGTTCATGGGCTCTCATGTCCCCTACATGGACACTGTACACAAGGTTCCCTAGGTTGAAGACACTGATGGACTACAACCTTTTTGTTTTCAAATGAGAACGGTGAGGGTAAGAGTGACCTTCACAAATGGCTCTTGAAGCCAGTCCCCAGACATTGTCTGGAGTTCTTTGGACCTTCCCCCCATGACTGCACATGCACACCCACACATACATCCAACTAATACATATCCACCTCCTCAGTGAGCCTGCACTCCTCAGGGAAGACACAGATGATAGCAGGGATCAGAGCCAAAGAAGATCCACTCTTCTAGATAAAGCAATGGCAGATATTCCCTTTTATCTCAGACTAAATAAGGTGGTGATACACAGGGGCCAAGGACTTCAGGAAGGAATAAGATTACCAGTCTGGCTGAGCTAGGAGCTGGAGGTTGGTTTTAGGGGAGGCCTTTCAGGGCTAGGCACAGCTTCTGTGTATGGGACGCAACTTTGATTCTGAAAAACTTTTTTGAAGGGCCAAGATATGGCTTAGAGAAGAGGTCAAGACTGTTCTGTGGTGTTTTAAATCCAGGCTTAAGAGAAAGGAAATTCCCTTAACTCCAACATAGAAAATTAGACAGGGTGTCAAGCCCATCTGGCCTGAGGAAACCACTTATCTGCAGGATGTTTGTGTTTTTATTCTCAGGGATAGGGCATGGTAGGTAGAATGCAGAAGGATAGGCAGCAGGAACTGCTGTATTCAAGCAATGACTAAATTTAGGAAAATGGATTCTATTTTTTCTTTTTAATTGCGAATTCTCATAGGATAAGTAATTCAGTGGAAAAGTTTTCTTTTAAAAATGAATACTCCTTGAAAATATTTTTTAAATGCAAATACTGTATCAAATAAAGTACATATTTATACATAAGGTGACAACAATAACATTATTTGCTGAGAAGTTGTCTTATTCACTTTTTAGGTAAAAAATAATAATAATAGCAGGTTTTTAAAGTTGAGGAATTCTAGCAAGCTTGAAGTTCAGCAAGTATAGAAAGTATACTGACAGAGACATTAAAACATTCCCTACACTAAAATGAAGAAAAGGCATGTGAAATGATGCACTCTAGTGTGTAGGAACTTTGGCTAGAATCAAACTGACCTAGGAGCAAACACTGGTCTTTGAGGTCTAAACTCTGAGTTCTTCCATCATTTACATGAGTTTTCTAATTCTCAATTTTTCAACCTGTAAAATGGGTTAATAACACTATTTCTAATTATAAGTTAAAAATGATTCAATAGAATATTATAAATGAAAGTACAGAGCACAGAGAATCTGGTACACAGTAAGTGCTCAATAAATGTCGAATATGATGATGGTGAGGAAGAAGGGGAAAATGGGTAGAGGAAAAAAAGCAAGAAGAGAAAAGTGAAGAGGTAGGGAAGGGAGATAAAAAAGCTGTCCTCATTTACCATACAATTGCCTGGGTGGCACCAATGCTATGGGGATCCTGGGGAGAACTTCTTGGGCCAACCATTGATTTACAATAGTTCCTCAACAGTAGTAAGTGTGTTTCCCAAGAAGAACTGAGAATTGAGAGGACAGCAAAGAGGCCTGATAAATAATTGTTTTGTGTGGTTTAAAATCAAAAATGCATTTTACATTTTAGCACAGATTTTTAAAACACATTTGTATAATCTTTAAGAGAATGATTCCATAGCCTAATAAGTTTAGAAAATTCCATGTATTATTTCTCTTTATTGGTGTTTACAAGGCACATTAGTCTATTTAAACACCAGCAAAATTCTGCATTAGTGGGCATATTTACTTCTATTCAAATCATTGTCATCCAAATTCATGTGTCTGAACATTTTTTTTTTAAATCATCTACCAATATCTTTTCCACAAAACATTTTTTGGAAAATGTTGGTATACAACATTTATGTTAATCTTAAAGTCAGCTTTCTTTAGAAATTGCAACCAAGTTTCAGTCAGTTTAGAAACTGTAACCAAAAGGAGCCTGTGAACAAATATATTTTGAAAAGATTAAAATTTGGTCAACAATTTTTTTCTTATTTACCATAAGCCAACTGGACATAGGCCAAATCTTATTCAATGTTTATTGAATCTCATTGCATATTATTGGTACTTGGTAAACATTAATTATCAGTGGTAGTTGAATACATGATAATGGTAATAATAATGATCATGATAATGCTGTATTTTTAATTTTTCCATAAACCAAAACATCTGAGAGAAATCTTAAGACAGCCTGTAAAATCCAAACACAGCTGGGCTCTCTTGTCTCCAATGGAAACTTTTCACTCTGAAACAAATAACAGTTGCTACATATAGAAGAACAGGTTGTCCTGAGTCACTGAGAGAATATTGTTCAGCCATCACAAACCCAGAGATAAATCCAGCTGTCAGGATTTTCTAATGTGTGCTTATGTTGGTCAACATCATGGCTGCCTTTTTAGCAGTCCCTGTGGTACGCTTCCTTCATTGACTTCCAGTTCCTCCAAGATGTCCTGCTGGACTTACAGGCATCATCTGCTACAATCCCCAATGTATCCACAGAGCCAACCTTCTTTACTTCATTCATCTTTTCCCATAGTCATTCCACAGGCCTTTTGCCAGAAACAATTATTTATCAAGTCCTGGAGTAAGAAGGTGCTAGGTAACTGTGAATGATCAACATGGCTCCTGTCTCCATAGAACTTACTTTTTGCTATACAAGCCGTCTCACATTAACTCAGCAGAAAGAGTCATAGACATTTTTTTCAGTTGAAAGAGATCTCAGAAATTTCCTAGTTCAGTCTCTTCACCTTATAGTGGAGAAAACTGAAGATCAGAGCCATTAACGGGTGGGTCTAGGCATATCACTCATAAATACTCATGATTCTTATCTTAACAGATAGTTACATGCACTGTGATTTTCTAATATGCATTTTTGTTACGGTTTCTCGACGAGACTACTTCTACGCTTTGTACACTTCTATCCATATGTAGTTATGTTTATTTTACTCTGTTCTCTACTAATTGCTTCCAGGATAAAAGCCAAACCAGTTAGTGAGTTGTATAGGGGTCTTAACAAACTGGCTCAAACATAATTCTTGAGCCTCAACTACTGTTATCTGACTCTGCAATTAATGTCTCAGAGACCCTGAGCCTTCCCAAAAACTTGCCTTTGCACATGTATGTGTTTATCTCTCTGCTTCTTTACCCAGAAAATATCTACCATTCCTGAGAAGTTTTACTAAAATATCATATCTTGTGTAAATCATTCTTTGACCATCTTTTACCCTATAGGCAAATTTAATAAAAAAAAATCAGATTCCACAGCACTCTCCTCTCACTTCTCTTATAGTTTCTCCTACTCAGCTGTAATCTTTCCCTTTTTTGTCAAGTCTGCGAGCACCTTGAGAAGCAGGGACTGTATCCTACTCATCATTTTGTGATGTTCCCATGAAATCTGACTATAAAAATAATTTGTTTTCAATGTTCTGAGAAAAATACTCTCTTGGTTTTTCTTCTAACTCACTGAGACTGCCAGAAGGGTTCCTTTTCTGGCTCTACCTATGTTCCCAGCTTTTATATTTTGAGTGTTCCAGGGATCAGCCACCTTCTCTCTCTACATGTACTCCATGGGTGACACTAGCAGGTGTCATGGCTTTAAATATGTTTTATATATAAATGAGCTCCATGCTTCTATCTTCAACCCTGACCTTTCCTCTAAAATGTAGATTTATATATTCTATCTGTAACTCCACTTCAATTTCTAATAAGTGTCTCATGTTTTTACTGTGTGAACTAAAAACTTGTTTATGTCCCACAAACGGCCCATTCCAGTTTCCTTCATTTCAGTAAATTACCGAGTAACTCAAGTTAAAAACTTCATACCCATATTTGACCCCTCTCTCTCTCATATTTTGCATCCACCAACATTCAATCTGTTCCTTACTCTGACTCTCAGCATATCATGCTACATACTGTGTCTCAGACCAATCATCCCCGCCACCTTAAGTACTACAGCACCTCCTCACCAACTTCTTGGTTCTGTTTGGTTCCCCTCGGTTTGTTCACTACAGACTTTGAAAACTAAGGCTTTTAAAGCATATGTCCTTATCCTGCTCAAAACCCAACAATAGTTTCACAGCACACTTAGAACAAAACCCACATACAAGTTGAAAGTTCCAGTCAAGATAGAAGGCTAGGTAAAAGCAGGAATCATTTCCTTCCATGACCACATGAAAATTACAAGCAAATTATAAAACAAACAACTTGAAGAATGACCTGAAGTCTAGCTGATCATAACACATACATCTGAAGATAAATAAAAAATCCATATTGAATCTGGTAGGAGGGTTGGAGAGGTGAAGTGGGCTGGTACCACACCCGTGCATGGCAGTTGAGCAGCAGGAGAGAAAGCATGGCTGAAGAGGCCCCCTGAAGAAAGGAGGTGTCTTATACCCACAGAGAGGCTCCCAAGTTTAAGGTCTCAGTCCTGGGAAGAGATATTCCCATAAAATCTGACTGTAAAAACTTCTGGGGACCCTGGCTATCTGGATGAGACATAAAATACCTGAAAACTCAGATATCCCATTCGAGGGCCCCCACACAGACCCATTCACTTGCAGACACTTTACCTGGGCTCTGGTGGAGGGTGAGCAGCTCAGGAGGTACAAGAGACCTACAAGGAAGGACTGAGTTTCATGTTGCCAGGGCAAGGGCAGAAGGAATAGATGTCATGGTTCCTTTCTTGGGCTCCTCTCCAGGCAGTCTGCAGGTGAACTCCATTTTGTGTATTTTGAACCCTACCCCCGCATGGCCAATTATGAAGCTTCATTGGCTAGGTGAGGTCAGCCCACTTCATCCTGTGTCTCCTTGGGGGCCTATCCCACTCAGCTCATATATTGCCCCCAGCAGCCCATTGCTGGGTAGCAAGTCCCACTCTGCAGCTTCTCTGGGCTACATATTTATTGACAAGCAGCAGCACTCTGCTCTCATGGCCTGTGCATAAACCACACATTTCAGGGAGACTTTTGGTGGTGAGCTACTGGTGTAAGCCCAAGCTACAATATGTTTTGGGTAGATCATGGGGGTCTGAGGGCCTGAGGAGAATGATAACTGGCTTTGCTATGATCTGAGACTTTTACAGGAAGCCTGTAAAATTTAACTAGACTGAAATCAGCACTGGCATGAAAACTGACTCTGTATTGGTTGGGTGAAATTGTTCATCTTATCCAGCTAACTCCCTCAGTCACCAACCCACCCAGCTTGCATACCACATAAATATTTTTCCTGCCGTGTACATATATGAACAGCTAGAAGGCAGCCCCTGGCCTTGAGGTGCACTAGTCCTTTTGCTAAGCTGCCCCTTGCCTGATAATTGAGGTAACTGACCTTGCCTTTCAGTGGTCTTTTACACTTTCCTCCAGATCCAGCATGGGCAGCAAACATCTGTGGATCACTTTGTAGCTCCTACCAGATAGCCTTAAGCAATCAAAGGTAGTAACTGAACTTGGCCTACATAGGAGCTCCTTCCAAAGGACCACAGAACCAATACATCCAAACACTGGCATCAGACAACAACAGAGCACCACCTGTCTAGTTCCATAAGAGGCACACACAAAGGGTGGTCTCAGCAGGTACAATACTGCTGGGGCAAATCACACTCCTCGGGATCAGCTGACACACAGTAGCTCATATCTTGTGGGTGTAGCCAATCCCCACAGCCAGTCAGCCTGAGAGTCAATCCCATCCACTGATGTGCTAACAGCAGTCAAGTGTTAGCTACAATAGGAGAACACACCAACCATACAAGGAACATGCCCAGACCGCCTGGTGCAGGTGATCAGGGAGACTGAGCCACTGAATCACACAGGATACCTACTATATAAGGCCACTTAGCCAAGCCTGGGAAATGTAATAGATCTTCCTAATACAAAGAGGAAGAAAAAAACACATAGAGGCAACTAAAATGAGAAAACAAAGAAACATGCTGCAAAAAAGGGGGGGGGGTGGGGAGAAAACTTCAGAAAAATAAATAAATAAAAACTAAACAAAATGGAGACAAGCAACCTACCAGAGACAGAGTTCAACACACTGGTCGTAAGGATGCTCAGTGAACCTAGAGGGAGAATAGATGATCTCAGTGAGGATTTCAGCAAAGGTATCAAGTATAAAAGAGGACATAGAAACCACAAAGAAGCACCAGTCAGAAATGACAAATACAATATCCAAAATGAAGAATACTCTAGAAGAAATCAATAGCAGATTAGATGAAGCAGAGGACCAAATCAGTGAGCTGAAAAAAAGACAGGAAAAAGTTAAAGGAATTTACCACCAACAAGCCATAGTTAAAAAAAATGTTGAGGACTGTTGTAAAAAAGAAAGGGGAAGAACATAATTATGAATAATAAAATGGCGATAATTATTAATAATCACTTTAAATGTAAATGAATTAAATGCTCCAAAGACATATGGTACCTGAATGTATAAAAAAACAGCCCATACATATGCCATGTATAAGAGACCACCTCAAATCAAATGACACAGACAGATTGAAAGCAAAAGAATGGACAGAGATACTTCAAACAAATGGAAATGAAAAAAAGTAATAATACTTATATCAGACAAAATAGACTTCAAAACAAACACTGATAAAAGACAAAGAAAGGCATTATATAGTGAGAAAGGGAACAATATGACAAGAGGATATAATCCTAGTAAACATATATGTACCCAAAAGAGGAACACTTACCTACATAAAGCAATTATTGGCTGATAAAAAGGGAGGCTAATGCACTCATAGTAAGAGACTTTAACACCTCATTGACACCAGCAGACAGATCTTCCAGACAGAAAATTAACAAGGAAATACCAGCCTTAAATGATACCCTTGACCAGATGGATTTAATTAATATTTTCATAGTGTTTGATGAAAGCAGCAAAATATAAATTCTTCTCAAGTATATATGGAACATTTTTTAGAATAGGTCACGTTAGGTCACAAAACAAGTCTCAATAAATTTAACTAGACTGAAATTATATCATGTGTCTTCTCTGACCACATGGTATGAAATTAGAAATCAACTACAAGAAAAAAAAAAACTAGAAAATACACAAACACATGGAGGCTAAATAGCATGCTACTAAAGGATAAATGGGTTAATAATGAGATAATGAAGAAACCAAAAGATACCTAGAGATAAACAAAAATGATTATACAACTCAAAATCTATGGGACAAAAAGAAAGTAGTCCTAAGAGGGAAATTCATAGCAATACAGGCCTATCTCAAGAAATAAGAAAAATCTCAAATGAACTGTTTAATCTTACCCTTAAAAATAGCTAGAAAAACAACAAACAAAACTCACTGAGTAGAAGTAAGGAAATAATAAAGATCAGAACAGAAATAAATGGAGTCTAGAAAAACAATACAAAAGATCAATAAAGCTAAGAGCTGACTGTTTGAAAAGATAACAAAATAAACCTTTAACCAGACTCATTAAGAAAAAAGGAGAGAGGACCTAAATAAATAAAATCATAAATGAAGAGGAAGTATCTCTGGACTCCAGAAAGTACTATAAAAATGCTATGATAATATTATATGCCAACAAATTGGACAATTTTGAAGAAATGGGTACATTCATAGAAACATATAATCTGTCTATACTAAGTCAAGTAGACACATAAAATCTGAACCAACTGATTACCACCAATGAAATTGAATCAGTAATCAAAAAACTTTCAAAAAACAAACGTTCTGGACCAGATATTTTCACAGGTGAATATTACCAATATCCAAAGAAGAATTAATCTCTATTCTTCTCAAAGTAGTCCAAAAATATTCAAGAGGAAAGAAGGTTTTTTAACTCTTTTTATGAAGCACTTTTACCCTGATTACAAAGCCAGATGGAGACAATAAACAAACAAACATAGGCCAATATCTCTTATGAACATTAATGCAAAAATCTTTAACAAAATATTAGCAAACCAAATTCAGCAATACATTAAAAATACCATACACCTTAATCAAGTTGAATTCATTTCTGGGATGCAAGGTTTGTTCAATATCACTAAATCAATTAATGAGATACACCACAATAACAAATTGAAAGATAAAAATCATATGATCATATCAATAGATGCAGAAAAAGCATTTGACAAAATCTAGTATCTATATAGGATAAAAATTCTCAGTAGAGTGAGAATAGAGGGAACATACTTCAACAAAATGAAGGCTATATATGACAAACCTATAGCTAGCATTACACTCAATGGGGAAAGGCTAAAAGTGTTGTCCATAAGGTCAGAAATGAGACAGGTATGCCCACTTTCACCACTTTTATCCAAAATAGCATTGGAAGTTCTTAGCTACAAAACTTGGACAAAAGAAAGAAATAAAAATCATTGAAGTTAGACATGAATTGGTAAAACTGTCATTATTTGCAAGTGACATGATACAGCACCCTAAAGATTCTACTAAAAAACTGTTAGAATTGATAATGAATTCAGTAAAGTAGGAGTATACAAAATTAATATTCAGAAGCTGTTTACATTTTTATACACCAATGATAAACTATCATAAAGAGAAATTAAGAAAACAATCCGATTTACAATTGCATTAAAAATAATAAAGTACCTCTAAATCAAATTAACCAAGGAAGTAAAATCTGTTCTCAGAAAATTATAAGTCATTGATAAAAGAAATTGAAGAAGATACAATTGGAAGATATAAATGGAAGCATACGCCATGTCAGGCTCATGGGTAGGAAAGAATCAATATTGTTAAAATGGCCATACCCAAAGCAATCTATGGCATTTTTCAGAGAACTAGAACAAATAATCCAAAAATTTATATGGAACCATTAAAGGTCCTAAATAGCAATGGCAATCTTATTTATTTTTTTTAATTTTTATTAAGTTTATTGGGGTAACACTGGTTAATACAATTATATAATTTTCAGGTATACATTATCATTTAACATCTGTATATTCTATTGTGTGCTTACCACCCAAAGTCCAGCTTTCTTCAGCTTATATATTTGATCCTCTTTACCAACTTCACCCTCCCCCTAAACCCTATATTTGATTCCGTTTACCCCATCTACCATACTCCTCCTTCCCCACCCTACTAGTAACTGCTAGTCCATAGTTCTCTGGTAACCACTAGTCTATATTCCATGTCCATGAGTCTCTGTTTGTTTGTCCTACTTATTTGTTGCTTTTAAGTGTATATTCCACATATAATTGATATCATGTGATTTTAAATTTTTTCTGTGTGACTTATTTCATTTAGCATGATTGTCTCAAGGTCCGTCCATGTTGTTGCAAATGGCAGTATATTATCTCTTCTTATGGCTGAGTAATATTCCATTGTGTGTATGGACCACAGCTTCTTTAGCCAATCATCTATTGTAGGACACTTTTGTTGCTTGCATGTCTTGGCCACTGTGAATAGTGCTGCTTTGAACATTGGTGTGCAAATATCTTTTTGGATATGGGTTTCCAAGTCTTTGGGGCAAATAACCAGTAGAGAGATTGCTGGATCATGTGGTAGATCGATTCTTCGTTTTTTGAAGAACTTGCAATCCCCACACCCAGCAGTGTATGAGAGTTCCTTTTTCTCCACATCCTCCCCAACATTTGTTATTACTTGTCCTGTTGATTATAGCTATTCTAACAGGTGTGTGATAATATCTTATTGTGGTTTTAATTTGCATTTCCCTAATAGCTAGAGATGTTGAGGATCTTTTAATATAGTTGTTGGCCATTTGTGTGTCCTCTAGGGAGAAGCAACTGTTTAGGTCCTCTGCCTATATTTTAATTGTTTTTTCTGTTGTTATTGAGTTGTATGAGTTCTTTGTATATTTTGGATATTAGGTCCTTATCAGAGGTGTTGCTTGCAAATATCTTTCCCCATTTGCATGGTTCTCTCTTTACCTTGCTGATGGTTTCTTTTGCTGAGCAGAAGCTTTTTAGTTTGATGTAGTCTCATTCTTTTTTTTTTTTTTTTTTTTTGCTTATACTTCCCTTGCTTTTGAGGTCAAATTCATAAAATCATTTTTAAGTTCAAGGTCCTTGACTTTAGTTCCTATCTTTTCTTCTATCCATGTTATTGTTTCAGGTCTTATATTGAGGTCCTTAATCCATTTGAGTTAATTTTGATGTGTGATATAGTCAACAATCTAGTTTCATTCTTTTGCATGTAGTTTTTTAGTTTTCCCAGCACCATTTATTGAAGAGGCTTTCCTTTCTTCACTGTATATTTTTGGCTTCTTTGTCAAAAATTATTTGCCCATTTAAATACGGCTTTACTTCTGGACTCTTGATTCTGTTCCACTGGTCAGTGTGTCTGTTTTTCTGCCAATACCATGCTGTTTTGATTACTTTGCTTTATAGTATAATTTGAAGTTGGGCAGAGTGATGCCTCCAGCCTTGTTCTTTTTTCTCAGGATGGCTTTGGCAATTCAGGGTCTTTTGTGCTTCCATACAAATTTGATGATTTTTTTGTTCTATTTCTTTAAAAAATGCTAATGAGATTTTGATGGGGATTGCATTAAATCTGTATAATGCTTTAGGTAATATGGTCATTTGAACTATGTTAATTCTTCCAATCCAAGAACATGGATTATCTTTCCATTTCGTTGTATCTTCTATTTCTTTTAAGACGGTCTTATAGGTTTCATTATATAGGTCCTTCATTTGTTTTGTTAAATTTATTCCTAAGTATTTTATTATTTTTTGTTTTAATTGCAAAAGGAATTGTTTTCTTCACTTCTTTTTCTGACACTTCATTATTAGAATATAGGAAAGCTACGGGTTTTTGAAAGTTGATTTTGTATTCAGAGACTTTATGTATTTGCTTATTGTTTCTAGTAATGTTCTTGTGAAATCTTTAGGGTTTTCTATATAGATAATCATATCATCTTCAAATACTGACAGTTTGATTTTTTATTTCCTATATTGATACCTTTTATATCTTACTCCTGCCTGGGTGCACTCGCTAGGACCTCCAATTTTATGTTGAATAACAGTGGAGATAGTGGACAGCCTTGCCTTGTTCCTGATCTTACAGAGAAGGTTTGTAGTTTTTCACCATTAAGTATATTGTTGGCTGAAGGTTTTTCATAGATGGCTTTCATTATGTTACAGTAACTTCCTTCTATAACAGTTTTGTTAAGTGTTTTGATCATAAATGAATGCTGTATGTTGTTGAAGGCTTTTTCTGCATCTATTGATATGATCATATGATTCTTATTTTTTAATTTGTTTATGTGGTGTATCACATTAATTGATTTGCATATGTTGAGCCATCTCTGTGCCTCCGGGATGAAGCCCACTTGATTGTGGTGTATAATCTATTTAAAATGTTGCTGTATTTGGTTTGCTAGTATTTTATTTAGGATTTTTGCATCTGTGTTCATGGGAGATATTGGTCGGTACTTTTCTTTTTTTGTGTTATCTTTACCAGGTTTTGGTATCAGAGTAACATTAGCCTCATAAAATGTGTTGAAAAGTATTGCCTTCTCTTTAATTTTTTGGAAGAGTTTGAGGAGAATAGGTATTAAACCTTCTTTGAATGTTTTGTAGAAATCACTGGTGAGTCGATCTGGTCCTGGACTTTTAGCAATGGCAATCTTGAGAAAGAACAAAGTTGGATGAAGACACTACTTGATATGAAATTATACAATAAGGCTACAGTATTCATAACAGTATGGTACTGACATAAAAATGGATACATTGGTGAGTGGAAAAGAATAGAAAGCTCAGAAATAAATCCATGCCTAGATGCCCACTTAATATATGAGAAAGGAAGCAAGAATATACAATGGAGTAAAGAAGTCTCTTCAATTAATGGTTCTGGGTAAACTGGACAGATATATGCAAAAAAAAGAAAAAGAAAGAAAGAAAGAAAAGAAAAGAAAGACATAAGATCGCCTTCTTATGTCATATACAAGAATAGACTGAAAATGGGTTAAACACTTAAATGTAAGATGTAAACCATAAAAATTCTAGAAAAAAAAACATAGGCAGTAAACTCTCTGATATTGCTAATAGTAATTTTGGATATATTGCACCAGGGAAGAGAAACAAAAGAAAAAATAAAGAAATCAGACTATATTAAACTAAAAAGTTTTTCTAGAGAAAAGGAAACCATCAACAAAACAAAAATAAAACCAACTGATTGAGAGAAGATGTTTGCTTATGATACATCTGATAAGAGGTTAATATTCAAAATATATATATAAAACATACAACTCAACAACAGAAAAACTAAGAATCCAATTAAAAATTGGCAGAACATATGAACAGGTATTTATAAAAAAAGGAAATACAGACAACCAATAGACTTATGAAAAGATGCTCAAGATCACTAATCATCAAAGAAATGCAATGAGATGTCTCCTCTCACCTGTCAGAATAGCTTTCATCAATAAAGCAAAGAACAAGTGTTGGTGAGGATGTGGATAAAAGGGAATTTTTTACACTGATGGTGGGATTGCAAGTGGGTATAGCCACTATGAAAAAGTCTGGAATTTTCTCAAAAAAAAATTAAAAAAAAAAATCTACCTTTTGACCCAGCAATTGCATGCACTTCTGGTTATTTATTCAAAGAAAACCAAAACAATAATTCATAAATATCTATGCACCTCTATGTTCATGGCAGCACCATTTACAATAGCCAAGATATGGAAGCAAACTAAATGCCCATCAAAAGACAATTAGTTTAAAAAGTTATGGTTCATATATACAATGGAATATTACTCAGCCATTCAAAAATGAAATCCTACCATTTGCAATGGCATGGAAGGACCTAGAGGTTATGCTGAATGAAATAAGTCAGACAAAGAAAGATTAATACCATATGATTTCACTTACATGTGAAATCTAAGAAACAAAAGAAACAAACTAATCAAAAACAGACTCACAGATATAGAGGACAATCTGAAGATCGCCAGAGGGGAGGAGGGGTGGAGAACTGAGATAATGGGGTGAAGGGGTAAAAGAAGTACAAATTAGTAGTTGATAGTCATGTGGATGGGAAGCACACATGGTATAGGGAATGCAGTTAGCATTAATGTAAAGGCTAGTGGAGAGCCAGAGGAGAGAAAGAACAATTAGGGGATCATTTTATAAACCATATAAATGTTTAACTAATGTACTGTATACTTGAAACTAATAAAATAAAATTAAAAAATAAAATATTCTTCAAAGCTATAGTAATCAAAATGGCATGGTACTGGCATGAAAACAGATATGTAAATCAATGGAACAAAATAAAGAGTCCAGAAATAAATCCACACCTATATGCCCATTTAATCTATGCAAAGAAGGCAAGACTATACAATCAGATAAAGACAGTCTCTTCAACAAATGGTGTTGGGAAAACTGGACAGATACATGTGAAAAAATAAAAACTGGACCACTTTCTTACACCATATACAAGAATAACCTCAAAATGGATTAATGACTTAAATGTAAGACCCTAAACCATAAAACTTCTAGAAGAAAACATTGGCAGTAAATTCTCTGACATTGCTATTAGTAATTTTTTCCCAATATATCTCCCCATACAAGGGAAATGAAAGAAAAAATAAACAAATGGAAACATCAAACTAAAAAGTTTTGCAGATCAAATGGAACCAATGGCAAAATGAAAAGACATGCTACTGAATGGGAGAAGATATTTGCCTATGATACGACTGACAAGAAGTTAATAACCAAAATTAATAAAGAATGCATACAATTCAACAAGAAATATTTAACAATCCAAATAAAAAAAAATGGGCAGAAAACCTGAACAGGTATTTCTCCAAAGAGAATATACAGATGACCAATAGAAAAATGAAAAGATGCTCAAAGTCACTAATCATCAGAGAAATGCAAATTAAAACTAAAATGAGATGTTGCTTCACACCTGTCAGATTTGCTAACATCAGTAAATCAAAGAACAATAAGTGTTGGAGAGGATGTGGATAAAAGGGAACCCTTGTGCACTGTTGGTGGATGGCAAATTGGTATAGCCACTCTTGAAAACAGTTTGGAGGTTTCTCAAAAAATTAAAAATAGGTCTATTTTTTGATCCAGCAATTGCACTTTTGGGGTATTTATACAAAGAAAACAAAAACACCATTTTGTAAAGATCTATGCACCCCTATGTTCATGGCAGTGCTATTCACAATAACCAAGATATGGAAGCAACATAAGTACCCATCAATAGAGGATTGAATAAAGAAGTTATGTTACATATATACAATGTAGTATTTACTCAGCTATTAAAAAAATGAAATCTTATCATTTGCAATAAAATGGATGCATGTAGAGGGCATTATGCTGATTGAAATAAGTCAGACAAAGATAAACATCACAGGATTTCACTTATATGTGGAATCCAAGGGAAAAAAAGAAACAACTAAACAAATTCTCTGATATAGAGAACAAACTGCTGATTACCAGACAGGAGTGGGTTTGGGGCTGCTTGAAAAAGGTGAAGAAATGAAGTACAAATTAGTGGTTACAAAACAGTCACAAGCATTTACAGTATAGTGTAGTCTACATTGTCAATATTATTGTAATGGTTGTGTGTAGTGCCAGATGGGTGCTAGCATAATCAGGAAGATCACTTCATGGGTTGTATAATGTCTAGTTTTTAAAACTTTAGCATAAGTAGAAAACAAATCTAAACACCTTATGAGGCATAGAGTGTATCCTACATGATCTCATTCCTTTTGTTCATTTCCATACTTTCACCTCATTCATTATCTTGTAGGCATAATAGCCTTCTTGTTGTTTGTCAGGTACACTTCTTGCTCAGACTTTACATGCTTGTCCCTTTGCTGGACTCCTCTGCCTTCACATCCCTACCTTGGTACCACTGCCTCAGCTCATTCAGATTCTGCTCAAGTACCACTTCCTCAGAGAGGCTTTTTTCTGAGCACGGTATCTGAACTAAAATCCCATCTGCTCACCATGTCTACACATAGTCATCACTCAATAACTATTTTGAATGAATGAAGAAATGATGGTCTCCAGAGGGACTGGTGTAGTGCCTAACATACAGAAATAGGTACTCAACAAATACTACCTGCTCAAAAATTCTAGATGGTTGACTGACAGATTAAACACAATTCAATAAAGAACCTGATTGCCTGTTCTTAGCACCAGATCTGAGAACAAAAGGCTACAGTTGTACGTTTTTATCTCTATCTTCTTATTTGAGACTATACTGAGTCTGGTGGCGGAATCTTCATGTGAAATTGGGTAGACAAGATGTTGGACCATGCTAGCTTTATGGCTTTGTTGTAGAAATATGGGAGTCATGAAAGATAACATGACTGACCCCTGTGTAGGATGGGCACAGAGACAGAGCTGAGACTAAGGCAGTCTCTGAAAAGAAGCAATTTGTCTCTTCTGACTCAGACAACTGCAGAGATACTCTTCTCTTATGGTCAGACAAGAAGGGAATATGCAAATGTTTCACTAAAGGTAATGCAATTTCTACACTTATTCCCCAGGGTGCAAGATAAATATTCTAGAAGCATATCAATGTCTTGTCCTATTACTATTTCCCTCTCTGTAGTTTTCAATGTAACCTGCTTTCATTTTTTGCTTTCCTGTCCATGCCCCTTTACAGTTCTTAGGTTTTTCTTTCCCTCTCCCTCTCTGCCTTGCTGCTTTCTTTTTTCCTCTCCTTCCTAGATTCTCATTTCTTTGTTCAAAAAGCCCCCCAAAAAAGTAAAAAAGGAGAAAAGGTGCACATAGTATTCCACTGAGAGAAAACTGAAGAAAAATAATTGCTAATTTTGAAAAGCCTTTCCCTTTTTATGGCAATGTTTTGTGCCCACCATATCAAATCTTTAAAAGAAACACTACCATTAATAATAAATAGTTTGCCTTGTTCAATTCAATTTTATCCTGATCCAAAGGGCCTGAAATATGAGGCATAGGCATTTGTTTATGCCGTGCTTCACGAATAACAGGATGATTGGTCCTACCCTGTTCCTATATGACTCTTTACTCATCTGTTTTGTTTTCTGGGTACAAAACAATTTCAGATGGTTGTGGGAACACTGGCAACCTCAGTTTGAGTTTTCTTAGAGCAGTGTCCCAGCTGTTGCCAGTTGTGCTACCTACAGGGAGACCTCCCCACCTGACAAGGCCCTTGACTGCTTGCCAGGCCTCCTGACTCGCAATCCACTTGCAGCTTCCCTGCTATGGCCACTTTTGGAGCTAGGAAGTAGCAGTGTCTGTTGCCAGCTTTCTTTTAAATTGAAGAAGTTGCCCTCAATCATATGTCTGTAGATGCAGGAAATAATATGCCAGTTGATATGTATTAGGTTTGTATTCCTACACAGCCATGAATCCTGCATGCTCCCATTATCTGCTACTTATGGTAAGACTGTGACAATTATTTAGTTAACAGAAGATATTTTTCTCCTGTTTTCAGTAGTGCTCATGGTGTTGGAGATTTTGCAAAAGTATGAAATAAACTTTTTTTCTTTACACAGAATAAGTTCAAGTAAAAACTGATCTCAGTGTATTTCTTTTTCTTTTCTTTTTGACAGCAGGAAAAAAAATAAAACATGTTTTTCCTCCCCTCCCAATCTCATGTTCTTTCTGTTCCTGTCTCTTTCTGGATCGATGTCAGTGAAGCAATAATAATTCACTAAGAAACTGGTTCCACATGAGGACAAGAGACAAAGAGCTCAAAAACTGTAGTGTCTTCAGTTAGCAGAAGGGAAGAAAAAGACTCCATCATTTTCATTTTGGAAGATTTCCACACTTTTCTTACAAGTAATTTAAATTCCCTGTCGAGGACATGGCCATTCTGTGAGAGAATCCTAACCGAAAACCAGATTATCTTGTTTTTAAAAAAGCAATGGTTACAGAAATATTTCTTCATCTACCTCTAGACCAACACCAGACCAGGGCATCCCATGGGAACAGACCATGATGCCTTTAACTTTCTGAGAGCTTTAGGTATTCTCCTTTAGGAGAAACAAGAGGAAGTTCTTATTTAGCTTAAACTCTATTTCAAACAACCTGTACTTTGAGAATAAAACTCAAACTCTACAAAGAACAAATTTTTGCTAAAAATGATTTTATCTCTCAATGACTGTAGGCTGTTTTTTAAAAATCTATCTAGAGTGCTAGTATCATCTCTTTTGAGTCTCCTTTGCAGCTTATCTGGATATTCAATTGCATTTAGGTTATTCTAATCCATTCAATTTCTTTCATTCTGTTCCTTTCTCTGAGCAAACCATATATTAAATATGCTTCATTAAGACTCTGTCTCTGACTTTCAGGAGCTCTCAAGTAGGAGTGACAAGGATAATAACATTGGTATGGATAACTGTCATAAGGAGACAACAACATCAGATTAAACATTAATATTTTAAAAGAGATATGCAAAACATATTCTAGGGATTAAGAGGACAAGGTTGAAAAAGGTGTGGATAAGCTATTGAAAAAATCTAGATTACAGATTTTTCTCAGAAATAAAACACAGAAAAGTAAAGCTCTAATTCAGAAGTGTCTCAAATTAGAATGTGTTGATCAACTCCCTTCAAAATAGCTAAGGGTGATTTTGCTTCAAACACATTTCACAAGGGCACACTCACACATGATTTTGAAACTATTTGTGGCATATATGAGATGAATTCTATAAAGTGTGGCTTGAAATAGGTGTTCCAAGAGATCAGTTAAGCCAAGTGACATAGCCCATGACTTTTTGCATTGATTCCTTTCACAAAATTTTACTGATTTTTGATGTTGTGCCAGGTGCTATGATAGCCACTAGAGGTAGAGTTGTGAAGACATAAAAACAGTTCCTGTCCCTAAGGAATAAATGTCTCTTTAGTCAAGACATATCTGAGTGCTCCTCCCCATCCTAGCCCCAAGGCAGTGCCTATCACAGTCATTAGGTCCTCAGTGGAGTAAAAGAGGGGCCCTGGCTATCCTCCCTCTCTAGGGTGTGTGATAGCAAGAACGAATAGATACTAAAGTGCCTGAGGGATTACAGTTTATCATAATCAGCTCTGGAAGCATTTCAGAGCACGTTGATAGTATGCATCATGTATAAAATGTGCTTTTACTTAGAGAAATATTTCTGAGAAGTATCAGAACTATACTAGATGCATATTTTACATGTTTTTGAAAAGTCTTCCTAATGCTTCATGGCTCTCTTTATTGTAGGAATAATTTTGCTTCTCCTGTGACTTATCTTTTTTATCTTTTTTTCGAGCTCTGAAGGAAGTAAGTTGAGACACAACAGGTTGGCTTACAAAAACTAACTGAACCTGACCAATCAGACATGCTCTCTGCTCCCTCATCAACTTGGGCAAAGTAGTATCAAAATCATTCTAACAGAGCTTCAAATCACTTAGTGAGTTCAGAATCATAGAAAAAGTATCAGAAAAATAATTGTGAGCTTTGATACACTCAGAATATGTTAATATATGAAACAAAGTAAAACCAAGATTACAGTTTAAAGCTCTACAATTCTAAGATTGGGAGTCTCAGTATAATATAAAATGTTACCATGATACTCTTAGATGGCTATAGAAAATGAAAGTATGCACTGTAGGGAAAAGCAAAGGGAAGATCTGAATAGATTTAATGGTGCCTTATAGAATCTTCCATAATGATAATGAGTTATCATTTCCTTAATGATTATTATGTATAAGTATCTTATATACATTGGTTCATTTAAGCATAACAATGATACTATGCATAGGCTTACTCAATATGCAGCCTCAAATCCCTCAAATCACAAAGTGTCTTCCAGGCAAACTAAACACTTAATTTCACAGTTTCTTCTGCTACTGAGCATGGCCAGGTGTGCTGGGGAAGTCCTCTCTACTTGAACAAAACAACATGGTCCCTAGGGGAAAATAGCCTCTCCCTTTGTTCTTCCTTGTCTTTTTTTCTCATCTTGAACACAGGTATAATGGCTGGAAGGGTAGCAGCCATCCTGCAACAATAAGGTAAGAAGCCATGAGAAGGATGTGTAGTGAGCTTCCACACTGATTCCTAGGACTCTACAATTTTCTTATGTGAAACAAATAGATTCTATTTTTAAGCCACTGCCTGTCTGTTTCTTATAGCCAAAATCATATCTATGTGCTCATTTATTCATATGAAAATATTTATTGAATGTCTATTAGTTGTCTGGTATTGTTTAAGACACTAGAGATAGAACACGGTAAACAAAATAGACTCTCCTCAATGATTTATATCCTCATGCAGTGTTAACAGAAAATATAAAGAAATGCAGTGTTTGTATCTGTGTGATGGAGAAAATAAAGCAGGATAAGAAGATAGGGAGTGCTGGGGAGATAATAGAGAGGTTACTATTTTATGGATGTAAGTCAGAGAAGGTCTAACTGATTTAGACCAGAAAGAAACATTGGAGTGAACCATGCATGCTTTTGGAGGGAAAACTTTCCAAGCAGAGATAAGTTCCTGTACCCATACTCTGAAGTGGGGGCATGCTTGGCATGCTGAGGAAACAGAAAGGAGTCTTTTGGAACTCTAATAAAGTAAAGAGAATAATGATGAAAGATGAGGTCAGGAAAGTAACCAGGCCAGATTACCCAGGCTGTTTCAGGCCATTGTGAGGCCTTTGGTTATTACTCTGCTATTCTTGAAACAAGTACAGATAAAAAAAAATTACAAAATGGGAATAATATTGTAATTTTTCTTGCTCTTTCTTTTCCTACCTACCTACCTTCCTTCCTTCCTTCCTTCCTTCCTTCCTTCCTTCCTTCCTTCCTTCCTCCCTCCCTCCCTCCCTCCCTCCCTCCCTCCCTTTTTTCCTTCCTTCCTTCCTTCCTTCCTTCCTTCCTTCCTTCCTTCCTTCCTTCCTTCCTTCCCTCCTCCTTTTATACAAACACATGTATGGTAGGTAAGTGTCCTTGTTTATAGTCCTTACATATGAATGAATCTATCCAAAAACTTTTAAAATATATTGACCAGGATTTTATTTCTCTAATCAAGTGGAAGCTGTAAATATTAACAGAAGTTTATGGTTTTAGGGAACATGAACTATTTGTCTAAATATACCATCTGTTTTTTATAGATTTTGTTTTAACCCTCTGTCCTAAATAAAATTATAAAACAGACAGGAAAAATATTTTTATTTTAATAATTCTATTTTAAATCAAAAGAAAAATATTGGACACGTTACTTAAATAATGTCTTAGAGTGACTTTACACTGCTTAGAGTTCAAGGAAGAATAAACTAGATTTTGCACAGAGTTAGCAGTATAACTGAAATCCTGACCATCAAGAACAGAGGCCACCAATTAGCTTATATTCTTTTCTCAAATTTTATAGTGCTAGGATATATGTTCATAGGGGTCCATATTTTCCATTCCATTTTTAAATAGACTCTAATCATATACTCATTATATTCAAAGACCCACTAATCATAACAGTAATTTGGCCACTAAGCTTCAGTTTCACAATTTGTCTATTCAATTTAAGGCAGAAAAGTTAGATTACTTTTACCCAAGAAAGTGTCTAACAACAACATGTAAGGATACTGGAACTTACCCAGATTACTTAGACATATTCATACTCTGCAGAGGAGGTTTAGATTTCCAATTTCAGTACTTTGAAAGAACACTAAAGATTATGTACCAAGATGCAGCAGATTGCTTTATTGGTAATGGACCTCACTACAGATTTTAAGAGGAATGAAAATTCATACCTTGAGAAAATTTGGTTGTTTCTAATCTTAGAAAAAGTGAGGAGGGTGTGTGCCACTCAAGTGGATTTGAATTCAATTGTGGATACAATTCCTATGTTGATTCTATTTAGGTCCTTCTGGGGTCAAGCAAAAGCCATGCTTTCAGAAGTCTGTGAGTCTGCTTCCCAGTGGGTGGTAGCGCACCTTAAAATTCAGCCATGGACTAGCCTAGGACTGTCAGAAAAAAAAAAACAGTACAAAATCCAGACCTTAGTAAGGCTACAATGGAATACAGGTAGAAATGGGATGGATATTCCCAGATGTAAGAGGATGAGGAAAGGATTCTTCTGCCAGCATAATGTGGTACAGGAGTAGAAGCAGAACCCAAGCAAAGAGCAGATCAGCAACCTGCCTACTTAGTTAATGTTTGGTTGATAGGGAGCATCAACAATCACCAGAAATAAATGTCATCCTGGCTTCCTCAAGGAAGCTGATTGTTGGCTTGTCAGGGGCCAGGGCTACTTGTTTCAGTACTATGTTGTAGTTACCCTTGCTAAGCCTGTCATAACATGATTCGCAAGGATAAAAGTCTACCAGTTGTCTATGGAGGAGTGAATCAGCTCAAGCTGGAAACCATTTGTCTCACACAGGTGAGATGAGCATAATGGCAGAACATTTCAAGTGAGGCAGCATAATTTCATCTTTAACCCTCAAACTCTGGAGCTTGAATGCTTAGGTTGATCTTGTCCTGCCACTTAATACCTGGGTAATCTTTGGCACTTGATTTAAATGCCTGTACCTCAGTCTTGTTAATTAAAGCCTGGGGACCCTAATAGTAACTGTGCCATCCTGAGGATGAAATATGCTATTATTCTCAAGGATATGTAGGCACATAGGAAAAGCCCAATTTATGTTAGCTTCTATTTTAACTACAAGCAGTTAACATCAAGGTAAGCTCTGTCAACATGTAGCAACATTCAAACAATAAACCAATATTCAAGGACAGTATTCTAATTTCTGGGAAATAGAAAGGAAAAAATAAGGAGAAGGGGTATTAGTCTCGGCGGAAAAAAAATAATGTAAGTATACACCTATTTATTTTATCTTGGGCTTAAAGCCATGTGTGAAGAAGCAGTGAAGATGAAGATAATAAATTGCTAAAGGTATTTCTAGAGTTGCTTAATTACCTCACACATCAAATCAAGATTGAGTCAGGACACTGATGTTAAATAAAGTCTAAACATGGGAAAATCAAATGATTGTTTGGGGAGTTTAGGGAAATTAAGTTTCCTTATTAGATAGATTAAAGGTAGCATCTTGCCTTGGTCTTATCACACCCCAGCTCCCCTTCACCCGAGATAGTTCAACTCCTCTAAGAATCAATATTTACCAATCTTGCCTGGTTGTTTATTAAATATATAATCCTCAAGGTGATCTTCTGAAAATCTAACTTGATAGGCCTGGAGTGGAGCCTGAAATGTATAGTTTTACAAGAGCCTGAGAAATTCCTTGGATCAAGCAATTTGGGAAAAACTATACCAGGAGGACAGGTAATCTCTGCCCTTAATTATGGGTCTAGAAAATTGCTTTCCAGACCAACCTCCAACAGACCAATGGGTTTTAAAGAAGTTGACCAAATGTTCTTTTGATCTTGTTACCCAGTCTCTTTACAAATTATAGATGTACATCATTTTCTTTATGTAATTGGATTTCGGGAACCTGGTGCCATAGTGCTGGGGCCTGTATTTTGATGGTATAATTTCTTTCTTACCTCTCCCTTTGGGACCTATAACTTGCCAACTGATTTAGATTCTGTCATTCTATGGGCTCTTCTAATCCATATCTTCCCAAGAAAAAGGAAACAGACAGATGGACAGTCATGCATGCCGAAACTAACTAGGGTCAAAATGATCACAGTGCCACAAGTTGTCCCAGCTCCTAACATGAGCCCTGTTTCTCACCATGTATCATTACTAACAACTGGCATCCTCCATAGACACTATAATTTTAGAAATAAATTATCTGTGTACACTAACAGAGTGGGCAAAGGAAGATACTAGGCAGGTATTTTAACTAATTTCAAATTAATTGCATTAGCATGGACTTGGTGTTGGGATTTATTTTTAACTTGAAGACATAAAATAATATCTGAGTTATGTTTCTGTATGAAATCGAAGAAGGAAAAATAAAGGAAATCTAAGATAGAGGGTGTGGTGTACACTTGCACTAATAAATAATACCATAGAAACTAAAGCAGGGGAAAGAATAGGTATTCAAAAAAGACCCACATTTGCCTTCTTATTACTATCTCTCCAAGGTAATGTGCGATGGACTCTTCGTGGAACATTATCAGCAATTTTTAAAGTATCTACTACCTTCACATACCATTCATTGCTTAGCTGCCCTTTTAAAAATATCAATAGCCACTATGAATGTGCCATTCCTTCTGTATGTTCTTTCTATCACAGTTTTAGTTCTTTCTGTGTTTGCCATTGTCTTCCTCAGTTGCTAGAACCTTTTCCCTTCTCTGCCCTCAGCTTGCTTCCCACATGCTCCTGCTCTCCCTGGTCCTCTTCTTAACAGCTTTTCTCAGAGCACAGAGGGCTGACAGAATGGGGACACTGAATATAGTTACAATAATGTCAGCAGCTCAGGGGAGAAAAATGAAAAGGGGAAAAAAATGAAAGGTTTTAATTAGATATCCATGCCACTGACTCACACTTAATATGCAAATTTTTAGCCCTTCTATTGTTAAATGAAACTTTTATTTAAATGTAAAAATGGTTGCGAGATAAAGAAGTGTAATTAAGTAGCACTGAAATGTAAACCCATGTTTCACAATGCCCATAGTAACATATGGAAGCAAAAGGATCCTATGTAGTGAGTTGTGAGTCTTGGATTAATATCACTCTTGCATGATCATGATCCATTTTTATGTGTGTGTGGTAGACTCTAGTTCAAAAGAACTTCGTTCCCCTTATCCTATTTGACACTCAAAGCCATATTGCAAGCAATTTAGGGCTGACTGACTAGCAACTTCGTAGGGGTGAGAACTAGAGACTCAAAAATTGTAGCAACATATTTAGGATCTAGCCATAAATATTGCAGTCACTTGGAGCTATTCTTCCTATTTTATACAACCAGCATTGGGAATCTCAGCACTAATGAACATGATTTGATTACAGAGGCAATGTGAAGAACCTGAGCTTTGAAAAGTATTTTTTCTATCTCCATTTGCTGACGATGTTTAATTACAACTTTGAGGGATAAGACTGGTGTCAGAAAAATTGCTACTGTACCTGGAAGGTTCTCCTTTGTACCATTATTAGTGCTTTGAACCAGTGTAGTACTTGAAAACTATAATTCACAACATTCACTGCAATAATAATTACCATTACTTCTACTGCAAGAATGTATAGATCAACTGCATTTTGTCAGGAAATGTGTATTTTCATGTCTTACTATTGTATATAGTGCTTTAGTTATAAGAATACACTTGTATTAACAAGTAGAATCTAACCATACATTAAACAAATAAAATGTATATCTAAAATTATTTCTAAAAAATTAAAGATGTGCCAGTGTTGTGTGAATAGTTCTAGAAACCCAAAAAGTAATAAATTAACGAAAATTAAACATTTGTTTATGGTCTCTCAATAATTACAATCTCTCTGAAAATAAAAGCTATCATCATACTTGATGGAAAAACCACTAGAGGCATTATGAAAGCAGAAATAAGTCAAAGGTTATCAGTTTTAATTATTACTATTCATCATGATTTAGAAAATTCTAGCCAATGCAATGAGATAGGAAAAGAAATGAAAGGAACATAAAAAGAAGAGTACAAAAAAATTATCTTTAAACTGATATAAACTACCTCAATAACTCAAGGATTGTGCATATTTTACCTTATTTAGAAAGATGAAGCATATATAAACGTGTTTTTTTATCCTTTTAAATAATAGCGTATTAAAGATATAAACGTACTTTTACGTAGCCTTATTAAGAGCAAAGAGAGAAATATGCTTTAAAACTGTATCGATGTTTCAAACAATTGGAAAACATATCAAAGTAGAAAACTCAAATGCATCTTCCCTATTTTCTTACTAAAATAACTTTCAAAAATTTGGGAAAAAAAATGATGCTCATAGTTTTGGAAAAGTTAAGGTTGAGGAATAATCTAATTCCCAAAATTAATGAGATATAATACTACCTAAAAGGGAAATGGAGTTGGATTGAGTAAACAGAGACATTTCTTAAATCATGGTATAACTTATGTTTATGAAACAAAAACTAAAAAGGAGGCAAGAAGGAAATATCCACCCTGTTCCTATCTTTCTCCTTACTCAGGTAATGTCTTCAACTACAAGAACTAACACAATGAATGGATGCATTAGTTAGTTATCTATTTCTCAAAAGCACATCATCTTAAAACTTGATGTATGACAAAAATAAATATGTATTATCATGTATCACTCTTGTAAGTCAAGAAATTGATAACTGCTTAGCTGGGTGGTTCTAGCTCAGGGTTTTTCATAGGGGTGTAGCCAAGATATTATTTGGGGCTACAGTCTTTTAAGACTTGACTCAGGCTGGAAGATTCACTGACCCTTAACTCAGATTCACAATTATTTATTTTCTGATAAAGATGTCTTTATCAATATTACTGTCCTTTCAGCAAATGACTTTTTTCTTTAAAAACAAAAACTGCAAAATTATCCTAGTATACGATCAACACAGTATAAGTTGATCTTACATTCATCTCTTCATCCCAAACACATGCACATGTACACTTGAATTGGTAATCACAACAATCAATCAACCTTAAATATATGGGCATCCACTACTCTTACTAAACAAGACCTTCTTCCAACCTTCTAAAAATAATTTTAAAATGATGCTAGAGGTGTAAATTATTATATGAGTGTTACTGAAATTTTATTAAACTATTCATGGAGTCCTAATTCTTCATTTCAAAAATGACAATATCTATTTGGCATGTGTGTGATACAGATTAAAATAAAGTAGTAATATATGTTTAGCACAGCACCTGCCACAGAAGGCTACTTAGTACATGTTTTTCTCTTCAGTTACACTGACCTTGTTTAGTTTTGTGAGCATTAAAAAAAATATAAGATTCCAAAAGTTTACCTTATAAAAACACACCTTGTTGGAACTAGTTATAACTACCATGCAGATGTAAGCTGAAAGACATGGTCTGGTCTTTTCTTTTTCTATTTATATATGTCCTACACCACACTAGCACAGATGTTTGTTCCATGTAAACACTCAATAAATTTTTTAGATTCATGATTTAGTAATAGTGTAGGTGTGAACATTCATGTTACGATTCTAAAATCCTGCCTCTGACTTTTAAGAGCCTTGAGCCCAGTAGAAACAAGAGGGACAGAGAGTTGATGCTGTGTTTGACCAGGTTTCCTTCATTGTTTCCTAAATGTCAAAGAAAATACCCACTTGGACTCTGTGGAGAAACTTCATAGACAATGCATGATTTTTCATGAGTTTTTAAGTAAAGAAAAAATACACATTTAAGCAAAGATAGAATGGAAGCTTGTTACAAGAAAATGCCTAAGATGAGGGTCTGAGTATGTATTGTAGTCAGTCCACCTAACCCACAGCTTAGTTTTCCACATTTGCAGTTATAGTCAGTTTTGGTTGACCGAGGTCTAAAAATATTAAATGAAAAAATTTCAGAAATGAAAATTAATGTTTTAAATTACATGCCATACTGAGTAGAGTGATAAAATTTTGTGCTGCTTCATTCCATTCTGCCTAGGATGTGAATCATCCCTTTGTCCAGAGGATCCATGCTTTATACACACCTGACCTATAGTCATTCAATAGCCATCTGGGTTATCAGCTTGATCATCACAGTGCTTCTGTTCAAGTAACCCTTATTTTATTTAAAAATGGCCCCAAAGCACATTCAGATATGCCAAAGAGGAGTCATAAAGTGCTTTCTTTAGTAAAAAAAGTAAAAGTTCTCAAATGATAAGGTATTGTATCATCTCACATCATCACAAGGAGGATGAGTTCAGTACAATAAACTTGAGAATGAGAGAGAGAGAGAAAGCGAGAGAGAGAGAGAGAGAGAGAGAGAGAGAGAGAGGTGATATTCACATAACTTTTATTATCATATATTGTTATAATTGTTTTATTTTGTCATTGTTTTGTTAATATGTTAATTTATAAATTAAATACCATAGGTATGTATGTACAGGGGAAATAAAACATAGTATATATAGGGTTTACTACTATCTAGTTTCAGACATCCATTGGGAAACATATTCGTTGTGAATAATGGAGGATTACTGTACAGAGGAAAAGACAAATTAAAGAATTTAATGAGAGAGAGAGCGAGATAACTGATATGAATGGATAGCCAAAGTGTGTATAATTAAGGTTTCTCAGAACTACTCAGAACCAATAATCAGGTATATAATAGATATTTTCTTGTCCCAAAGAAAAGCTAGTGTGTACATAATAATGGGATCATAAGAGGTAAAAATTCTGTATCAGTAGCAATAACACATTAGAATAAATCAGTTTGGAGAGACACTTCCACAGCTCCAGAAAAAGTTTTAAACCCAAAGATAATATATACCTTTATGCAGTAAGTGAATTATATGTAAAATCATATAAATGAGAAAAAAGGCACTAAAGTGCTCTGCTTTTTCATTAAATGCCAAATATAAGGGAGTAGCAACTATAGGAGCTTTGAGGATAAAGACTGTGACCCTTGAATTTTATACTCAGAAAAGATGCCAATCACATTGGATGGCAACTAAAAGATTTCTCTAGGTATATACTCCTGAGGGATAGTAACTTTGTTTTTATTATTTCCAGCACTTACCACAACTATTGTTACAAAACAAATTTTCAACAAATATTTATCACATGAAAAAAGAAATATGCTAAAAATAAAAAAAAAAATACAGTACTCACTCATTTCTCTGGTAAATTATTGAAGAATATTCCAAACAACAGAGAGGAAACAAAAGAAAAAGCTAATGAATGAATGATACCCATGAGGAATTCATGAAAGACTTAATGGGGAACTGATTCGAAGAGATGAGGCAAAAAAGTTGTTATAAATCTGATGATTAAGCTAAATGAATGTACAAATATTTCAGGATATAATCTCGGATTACAAATTCAAAAATGTGATTTTGATAAGAAACATGAGTGTTAAGGTAGGAGTGAGGATGGGAGGCCATTGCAATTCTTGTCTCAAATAGGTGCACATGAAAACACATTTTTCTCAGTTTGAACAATTAAATTAACATAGGTTAAAAATACTTTGGGAAACTTAAATGTAAGTAACAGTATGAATAAAAACATTCCTTTTTAAAAACTAAAGATGATAAAAGCAAATAATAATGTTTTTCAAATAGTGCAAGGTATAAAACATGAAGGCTACTAGATAGAACAAAAGCAGAAAAGAAAAAGATGACAAGGAGCAAATATATAATACATTTCTGTGAGTTAAACTCCCCATTAAAAAGAAAGAGAGGCTCAGATTGAATTGAAAAGAAAAGGAGAAAGAATACATTTATGTTATGTTTACAAAAGATACACCTAAATCAAAATAATACGATTATTTTTAAGTTATGCAAATGTATTTTTAGTATTAACAAAATCAAATCAGGAAATACAATATTCATGTTATATAAAGTTAAATACAAAACTTAACCCATTAAATTGTTTAAAAGTGTCATTTATATTGATAAAGGAAACCACTCATAGTCAAGCTTTAATTATTTTTAAACTTTATGCATAAGATACATAAAGCAAAATGTATTAAAATAGCATAAAAACATTATCTTAAAACCTGGCATCATTTACTTTTGGTTTTATAAAGTTTGAGGAAACAAATGATGCAAAATGGCTTTATGCAATATGAATAACAGAATTATCTATCTGTGTTGTTATGTATGTATAATATTTATCCTATATTGTATATGGTATTAACTAATATATACATTATATATATTTTATATAATACCTATTATTTTGTACTCATACATTAACATAAATATTTATAAACTTGACTGCCACGAAACATTTATCAAAATTAATCATATGAATTTTCAAAATTAATTCAAGTGGTCAAATTCTGAATCAACAACAATATATTTAAAAAAATTGCCAAAGAACTATTCACCAACTAGGCTTGTACCTTAATGAATTTAAATACAATTTTTATCAAGCACTTACTTAAGGAATATAAATTCTTTATTCAATTAAAAATGATCCAGAGTACACAAAAATGGAAAGTCTACCAATTCATTTGGCTATGATATTATAAACAATACTTATGGACAAGTTATTTAAATAAGTGGTAAACTACAGATATTCCTATTTTTCAATCAATGCTAAACCAGTAAATAAAATACTAATAAATGAAATATTTCAACATTATAAAATGTGATATCATTATTTATATACACACTGATCAAAGAATAATACATATAATTATTTCTATAAGTTGTCATAAAAAATGATTCAATAAAACTTATCCTTGTGTGAACTAAACATTTTTACTGAAATAGAAAAGAGAATTCTTTAATACGGTAAGGGGGCTCTCTGATGCCAGCATTATACTTTGTAAAAAAGCACTAGAAATATTTCAATTACAAAGATGAAAAAAGACACAGACATCTATTAACCATTATTATTATTAAATATCAATTTGGAATACCAATAATACCAATTATATTCACACTCTGAAAATAAATTAGGAACTTTTCTAGCTAATTTTATAAGGACCAGATTACACTGAACATCAAAACCAGATAATGATGTTACAACCACCAACCCTCATTAACATAGATGCAAAATTCTTAATAAAATATTGACAAATTTAGTCCAGTAATATTTTTTAAATGATAAATATTATAACCACATGAGATTTATTGCCAGAATATAAGATGGGTTTAGCATTAGAAATAATTTAGTATAATTTATTATATGATCATTTCAGTAGATGCCAAACAAAATATTTTTAAAAATTCAATATCCATTCACATATAATACAAAACAAAACTAAACTAAATTAAAAGCTTTTAGCAACTAGTAATAGATGATATCATCATTAATCTGATAAAAGCCATTTATGAAAAACATATAGATAACATTATACTTAAGGGGAAAATAAAGGATTTTTTTCTAATCAAGAACAAAGATGTCAGCTATCATTATTTATATTTAACATTATATTGGTAGGGAACTTAGTGCAGTAAGGCAAAAAAATAAATAAGGTGCACTGTTTGGTTAGAAAAAGTAAAACTGTATTTACAGAAGGCATAATCATTCATGTAAAAAAAATCTTCTGTAAGCTAAAAACCTAAAGAATAAATTTAGCATTGTAACAGCATTGAAGGTCAATATACAAAAAGCATTTCAATGACCAGTTTACAATGATCAGTTAAAATTAAAAAATACCCTTCACAATAGCACTTCAAACATAAAATAGATTGGAACTATACAATGAATGCTATAAAACATTACTGAAATAGCTAAACAAGACCTAAATAAATAGAAGAATTTATTTTATGAATTATAAAATCAATACTTTACAGATATCAATTGTTCCCAAATTGATATATAATTTCAATGTTTTTCTAGTTGATATTCTGGTAAGCTTTATTTTTGGTATGTATTATCAAGCTGATTCTAAAATTATATAAAAATACAAAAGACATAAGTTGGTCAGTCTCTTGAAAAAAACAAAGTTGGTGACTTACATTATCCAATTTTAAGACTTATTCTAAAGCTATGTGATCAAAATAGTATGGTATAGCATAAAGGTAGACATATAGACTATTAGAAAAAAAGAGTGTCCAGAAAAAACCCAATTAATGATCAATTGATTTTAACTAAGAAACTAAGGTAATTAATTAGGCAAAGAATAGAGTTTTTAACAGATGGTGTTGGATTAACAGATAGCCATATTGGAAAAAAAAATGAACCTTATTTTTTGAGATTTGACCTCCCATGAAGAACATAACTATGTGGATATTTAAAAAAAAAAAAAAAAAAAAAAAACCTACAGTGATAAATCTTCCAGAATAAAACACAGGAAATAACATTTGTAACCTTGGGTTGCATCTTATTTTTTAAGCTAAAACCTAAAAACTAGAACTATAAAACAAAATATTAATAAATTGGATGTCACCAAAATATAAACTTAGGCTCTTTGAGAAGTGCCATTAAGAAATTAGGAAGGAAATCCACAGGCTGAGAGAATGTGCTTTCAATAGATATGTTTGACATAAGACTTGTATCCAGAATATAATTATAGCTATTACAACACAATAATTAGGAAATATATAACCCCCCAAAATAGTAAAATATTTCAGGCTGAGAGAAGAAAGCCAGGAAAAAAGTACATATTTTAAGATTATATAAATTTTATGTTTTTTCTAGAATAAAAATAAGTTGTATATATAAGTGTATTTTTTAAAAACCTAATATATAGTAGCAGAAAACAGATCAGTGTTTGTCTCAAGTCAAGAGTGAGAATAAAAGTTTTGGGTATGAAAACAAAAAAAAATTTGTTGAAATGACAATAATATATTAATGTGTTATACCTTAATTAGGGCAGTGGTTTTAAAGATGTATAAATTTGTCAAAACTTACCAACCATGGATGGATCTTGAGGCCATTATGCTAAGTAAAATTAGATAGAGAAAGACAAATACTGAATCATCTCACATTTGAAATAGAAAAAAAAACTGATAGAGATAAGATTTATGGTTGCCAGAGGCAGGGGTTAAGGGGTGGAAAAATTGGGGAAGGGTGGTCAAAGGTACAAACTACCTGTTATAAGATAAATGATAAATAAGTACTAAAGATATAGTGTAGAAATGTTATGACTATGGTCAAGACTGGGGTATGGTATATTTGAGAATTGCTACAAAAGTAGATCCTAAAAGTTTATAAAAGAAAACATAATTTTTTGTAACTATATGAGATCATGGATATTAACTGAACTTATTGTGGTGATCATTTTGCACCATATGCATATTAAGTCATTATTCAGAACACCTTAAAACTTATACAGTATTGTATGTCAATCATATGTCAATAAAACTGTAAGAAAAAACTCACCAGAATGTACTTAAAGTGGGTACATTTTGTTTTATGTAAATTATAACCATACAAAATTGATATTATAAAAGGCCTATGTCTTACCTTGTATTCACTATTTAGCAGTTCATGATTTATTTCCAATTTTCTATGTAAACCATAGCTAACATCTGTTTCATGGGAATGAAAATATGTATAACAAAGTATAGATATTTTCTTGGTTCTTAGGCTTTATGTTGATCAAGATAATGCGTAGAGCTGCAGATAAAAATGTTAAGAAGCTAAACTGGTTTACCTTAGAAAGCTAAGAATGTTACTATTGAAAGAAGAGATCAGATACATAGTTTAGGTGAGAAAGTAGATACCTGGATCACCTAGAGTTTTCATGGGTTGAAATATAAAGAAGAGATTGGTAAAAAGTATAATTCGATTATTTTACTATCAGTTATGTAACACATGTTCAGGTCACTTTGAAACACTGCTGTAAATATTTAGCTTACATTAAAACACTTTTCTTTTCCCTCAGTATAATTATTCCTGCTTCCTTGTACTGCACTGTTATAGTTGCACGAGCTACATGTGGTCCAAAATTTTTATTTAGGTCAAAACAATTTCACACTGTATACTCCAGCAACATTAAACTGCTTCTATAGTCCAATTATACCATTTTGCTTCTCATTTCCATGTCTTTCATTCCCATGTCCGTCTCCACTGTCTGGGATATTTCTCTTCCCCTTCACCTCATTCATAAGATTCTATTTCCTTTGAATAACTCTTAAGCAATTATTAAGAGTCATTTTAATAGTCACCTCTTTCAAGAAGCGATCCTTGATTCTCCCATATTTCCCAGCTGGAGTTAAATATTCTCTCTTGCAAGTGCACAATGCTTTGAATGTTTCAGTAATGCCACTATCACATTGTGCTATACTTACATGTTACTATACCAGTGTCTTTCACTAAATGGG
Source organism: Cynopterus sphinx (assembly GCA_030015415.1). Lineage (NCBI taxonomy): Eukaryota > Metazoa > Chordata > Mammalia > Chiroptera > Pteropodidae > Cynopterus > Cynopterus sphinx. The sequence continues at coordinate 31,298,044 of CM057390.1, read as the reverse complement.
AGTTCCTTGAGAAGGTATAATGTTATTTATCTTCCTAACCACAGTGTCAAACACAGTACCTGCTATGTAATAGGTACTCACCAATTCTTTATTGAATGATTGAATGAGTTGATGAATAAATAACTGAAAGAATGTTGTTTCAGCTGTAATCAATTTAACCAGTCTAGGTCTTCGTTTTTTTATAAATGGTGTATGCTAGTTCCTCCTGTTCTGTTCTGTTCTGTTCTGTTCTGTTCTGTTCTGTTCTGTTCTGTTCTATTCTATTCTATTCTATTCTATTCTATTCTATTCTATTCTCTCTTCTGTCTGCATTTGACAGATATTTGAGACGGCTTAATGAGATTAAGTAAAAGTGGCAAGTTAATACATTTAAGGTATGGTTTTGATGATGACAATGATGACAATGATGACAATGACATTAGACTGAGACTTGAAGTTAAAAAGCATGCACACAATCATCAGAAGTCCAGAGAGTCGAGCAAAAATGGAAGCATTGACAGTTACCAAGTTTCAGAAATAGCCACTGGGAAGTCTTATGAGACAAAGTTTGAAGGTTCAATAGCTCTTAAGAATGAAGGCAGGTGAGGTACTAGTGCATGGGCCACATGATGTGAGGCAGCTACAGCATAAGACAGAGATACATAGGTGAGAGCAATACCTAAGCACAGATGCTGTCTTTTTGTCCTCTTTGCAGAAAGCTGCTAGAAACTGGTGGTCTTCGGCTCTCATGAGTGGAATTTCAGCTAGAGGCAACACCTGAGGCTTCTAGGTATATTATACCTTAGGCACAAGAGATGCTAGGCATACAGGAGATTTCTTAGACTATGATTCAAAGTGTTATGGGTAAAATGCTTTTGCTCTAACTGCTTTCACACCCTCTGGGACACAAAGTGTTACTGAAAAGATATCTAAAGTGTCATGGGAAGCTGGGAGATGAGTCAGGAGCAAAAATAGAAGGATTTTGGGGATGGGAGGGTATATGAAGTGGGTCTGGTTACAGCCTGTCCTAGGAAGACAAAGCTCCAGATATCTTGCCCTGTGATGATCCAGAGCTCCCTGCAGACCATGACACTGAAAAAAAGGCTCATTTCTTCATTAGCACTGCTGGCAACATCCTTACTGCCCATAAGGGAAACAAACCCTTTCACTGCAGATGTAATTACTGCATCCGGTTCCAATTGTGCAGGGACAAATAAGCACAGGCTTAGTGGAGCAGGAGGAGGCCCTAGAGAGGCCTAAGATGAAAGTGTTTATGGATGGCAATGATGTGAAGAGTGGAGGTGAGCTGAGTAAAGCTTGTGCGGAAAGGAAGAAAACTAGGAAAGCAGAGTTCTGGTTATATCAGTTCCCTACTAAACATTTCTCTTAGGGGCAAAATCACCCAGAGTATCATTAAAAACAAACTATTTCCAGCACTCCAGGGGGTTACTCTCACCAGTAAGTGATTGCAGAGTGGGGAAACTGTTGACAATATGAGAAAAAAAATAAAGCAAAGGCAGAATAAAGGAAAAACAAAAATAAAAGGCAGAAAGGACTTCGGTGATTGCCTCCTTGAATAATGAGGCATTGCAGGAGGGAAATGGAGTGGGGACCCCTTGGGTTATGCTTCCCTTGTTCCACTGGAGATCAAATTTCCTCATCTCCTCACTCCAATCCAGTTCTCGTTTGTGTGTGAGTCAATCACAGCCTTCCAACTGTGAAGCCCGGATTCAAATGGACCATCAACTATTTTTGCTTAATGAGATCAGTTCCTCTTGACCCTTCCTACTTACGTCCAGTGGAATTTCCCTCTAAGAAACGGGAACATTTATAAAATTGGAGGGCCCCCACTCCAATTAAAATCCTCTAGGCAACTGCCTGTTTCTTTCTCCTCTCCCTCCCTCTTCTGAATCTCACATGAAGAGAATGCCTAATGCAAGATGGTCTCTAGCTTTAAACTGGTGAGGAAATAATCTCCCTCTCACACACATACTACCACCATTTCTAGAGTCATATTTCTGTCTGTCATGTTAGAGCTATGACCCTGCTCTTAGAAGACAGGAAGAAAAGAGCCTACAGACAGAGACAAAATTGTGGTGTCACATAGCCAAATTCATTCTTGTAAGATGCCAAAATCACTCATTCAGCTTGTCCAGACTGAACTGTATGTGTTAAGACAAGTCATCCCAACACTTGGTTATTAAGTTAGTGAGTTTTCTAGCCAGTTATAGGTTTTCCTCAAGGACATGACTGATCAGGAATTAAAGAACTTCCTGATCACAGGTCACTACCACCAGGAGACGTAGGCTTGTGGGATCCTCACTACTGGGTTAAAACGTGATATAAATAAAACTGCAGCAGTAACACTACCTTGTAGCCAGTACAGCATTCAAATTTTAAACAAGGATGGACTAGAATAGATAATGGAGGAAAAAGAAAACAACCACTTGAAAGAGAAGACAGCAAGCTCCTGCAACCTCCTAATTCAGGCCTTCCACAAACTGCCTTCATTCTTTATAACAAAATTCTCTTTTGTCACATAAATAGTGCTTCCTAGATCTGGTGACTAGCCTAGTCTGATCCCTATTGCCATCTTTCTTTTTCTCTGGCTTCTACAAGATAGGTATAGGATTGACAAATAAGCATGCATTCATTCAATAGTTACTTTTTGATCAATTTTGAAGTGCAAGACATTCTTTGTGCTAGGTGCTAAAGAATATCACAAATGTATAAGCCCAATACCTAGTATCAAATAGCTCAAATACAGGGAGTGGAGAGAGATTATCTCTGGCCAAGGCAGAGCATACCATTGCAAGGAAAATTTTGTGAATTAGTGAGTCAACTACTTAAGACAAGCTACTTTGCCTTCAGAGTAGGAGAGCTCAGGAGAACATATGGATTTATGTCACTCATTGTATTCTCAATGCCTCTACTGTGAAAGGCACCTTTAATATACCCTAAGATGATCTGAAGAAATATTACACACTTGAATGTACAGAGGTGGTGATGATCTCCTGGTGTGAATTGCTGCCTAACTCAGTTCTAGAGTCCATGTGTCTATCTTGGCCTGATCCTAGCTGATTTTAATACAGAATCCCCTTAGTAACCTCCCCACCCCCTCAGCTCCTTAGGCAACTTCTAAGGTCTTCTCCAACATGGTAGAGGCAGTCTTGAAAAGCTAATCAGGATCTCAGGCAGCCTCCTCCCTGTCTTATTTGTACATGAAAGAGATAGCCCCAAACACACAATGGTGATGCTGTGTCCACATGTGTCTTCCCCAGTCCACTCTAGGTATAGAGCAAGAATTATACTCTGTTCACCTCAATTACATACTACGTTATACATCACATGGTGAATTTAATCATATTGACTTTGAATGTAAGTGACAGCAATCTAATTTAAAATAGCTTGAGCAAGAAAAGGAGATTTGTAGAAACCTTTGTCCTAGAGACATAGAGGTTTGTTAGAAAGAGATGTAAAAGGAGTACCAAGGACTGCAGGTGTGCACAGCTGGCTCTGACGTTCTTTTAAATCAAGGTTCCTCATCCAGGAGGTAGGGGGGGGGACCAACTTCTTTGAGGTTCTTTCAACATCTGGCCAAAAGAGCTGTGTCTAAATTAAAGTATATTATCTCCAGAGGTGACTGTGGAATGTTCATGTGGATCCAAGCTGCTTATTATTTTTTACTGAAGCCTATGATTTTTGTTCAGCAGCAAAAGTCACCATGGACCCACTGCTGAGGCCAATTAGATCTACCATATTTATAAAGCTGGTCTCAATTTTACCAGTATCCAACTGATTTCAATAGCAAAATTTGATATAGCAATTGCATAGAGAAGGTTTTATAACAGACGGCAGGCAGCACTGGATGCCTTTTCAATTTTAATTTTGTGTTTTAGTTAGATGGACTTTTCACTTGCTATGATACATGCTAATATCCATTCTTATATTATAATCAAAAAAGTATTTGTAATACACACTTTGAAATTCCATATTCTTTATCTCTATAAATAGATCATATTATTATTAACTCTTTTCTGGTTTATAGGTGGGGAAATTGAGATAGACATTTAGTGAGTTGCCAGATTTACATAGAAAAGGAGTAGATCGGAAATGAAATTTTCATGACACATGAACATCTGATTTCCAAGCTCTCTAGTTTGCAACTTTCTTTGCAGTTTCTAGTGCTCTTAGAATAAAGACTGACTTTTTTAAAGGGCTCTGTGTGATCTGGCACCTGAATACCCCATCTCAGCCCATTGTCTCTCCTGCTTTCTACACATTCAAGAGACAGTTCTCTTTCTTTTTGAAGCACTATGCCCCCTCTTACCTCAGGACCCTCGCACATGCTGTTTTCCCTGCTGGGTGGTTTCCACATTGCCCATTCCTAACACATATTCTTATCCCTGCCCCTAGTTAAGTTTCTATCCATCTTCATATGTTGCTCAGGCATCACTATCACAGAAAAGACTGACCTTGGACCATTTCACACTTCCCTATTGCCTGTCATAGCAGTCACTACATTTCAAAATTACATATTCTTAATGATCTGATTAATCACTCTCTCCTTGACTAGACTATAAGCTCCATAAGGACAGAAGTCATGTCTATTTTATAAGCTATTGTTGCTATGAGGCAAGCAAATACTCTTAATGTCTCAAATGAATGCATAAATAAATACAAAAGAGATAAATATTAGAGATGGCTTTACAACAGACAACAGGCAACATGTCTAATTTCAAATTTCACATTGGAGTTAGCTGGACTTTTCACTTGGTATGATACATGTTAATGTCCATTCTTATTTTTATAATCTAAAAAGCCCAATGTATAAGCTAAGCACTAGTTCAATGAAAGCCCAATTTTCAGATGCCCCATTCCTGCTGTACATAGTTTTTCAGTGTGAGAACCACACGTCCAGATATCATAACTGTTTACTTTAAGGTGAGTTATTTCACCTTGATCCTTAGGAAGAGAATGTTAGGGTATTACCTAATTTTTAGTGGGGTCTTTCCCCTTAGAAAGGAAGAGAGAGAGATGCTATCAAGGCATTATGGACCCATACATCTAGTGTTCCAGGGTAGAGTCTCTACTTTAGACCCAGGATCAGAGATCTCAAGTACAGCAACTACACAAAGATGCTGTCTGCCTGTATCTGTCTGCCAGGATAGCTCACTCTGCCCTCCCCCTTCTCATACAAAAGAACTTCAGTCTCCCAAGAAAGAGATTCTCAAGAATTTATGACTCAATCAACTTACCCAATAAGAGCATAAATAGGATTAGTTTTAATATTGTTAAGTTGCAAAAATACAGGCATATGTGCATGCCAAAGTGAAAACGTATGCAAGCAAAGGGGGAAAACATATGGGTACCCATATGGTGAAAAACGCATTGCAAACCTTCATACACTTCTCATTTACAACAAGAACCAAAGTTAGTGAACATAAATTTGTTTTGCAAAAATGTGAGAGGAACAGCTTGTTTGCCTATAACTGTTCCACTGAGCAAGCTATGTATAACCTTGATTTCTCATTTTAGACACCTCTTTCTCACACTCTGGGGATTAATTAGGCTCTAAACATGACTTCAGATTAGAAACAAGGATCCTGGCTGCCTTGGAGAGAGACAAAAAAGTGGTAGCATGACTGGATGATGCAGCAGATAAACTAATGGGCAATTCTTATTAGTAGTAAGAAACTTGTACCTGGGATGGCTTAGAAAAGAAATGAGGTTGGGAGGTCTCAGCGGGTTTATTTTAATTGAAGCAGAGAAACAACAGGGACCTACAGCAGACAATGGCATAAATGTAGTTTTCATTTGGAGGCTGTGCTTTTTTTAGAACAATACTGGGTGGTGGCTAGAAAGTACCTGGACACAGGAGGGTAGGGTAGAGTTAGTGACGTTAATGTAAAAGCACAGGTGATGCTCAGAGCTAGTGAGCACCCTTAGGTGCCCCAGGAAACAAGCAGAATTTGATACAATATATTATTTTATATTGTACTTGTCTCAACCTCAAGCCATGGGAGCTATCTTTGTGCAGTATAAAGAGCTCTAGACTTGAAAACAGGAAATAGGTTTCTCTCCTAGCTCCACCACTTTAGTTAGCTGTTGAGTCATTCACCATTACTTAACCTTTCCAAGTCTGTGTCCTTACCTGTGAAATAGGCAGAATATTCCTTCTCTGACCTATTTCAGAAAGTTGTGATAAACGCACTTCAAATGACACATGTAAATATATTGTATGAATAATAAATTTCTATATAAGCATGTTATATGTAAAACACTACAGGTTCATTTTACTTAACATTCTTATATTTTAATTATATTTTGAAATAATTATTGATTCACAAAAAGTTGCAAGGAAGGTCCCAAGTACTCATCACTAGCTCCCTCAATGGTGATATCTTATACAACTAAAGTACAATATCAAAACCAGGTAATTGATATGAGCACATTGCAATTAATTATTTTATAAAGCTTAACTGATTTTACCAGATTTTGCATGTACTCAGTTTTTTTTTTTACGTATAATTCCATGACATTTCATCATATATATTCATAGAAATACGAAAACAATCGAGATAGAAAATTCTTACATCACTGCAAAGTGACTCCATCTTGTTGACCTTTTCCCTTTCTTGCCACGCCTCTGGCAACCACTGATCTGTTGTGCATCTTTATCATTTTGCCATTATGAGAAAGTTATAAAACTGGAATCATATAGTATGCAACCCTTTGAGACTGACTCTTTTCATTTGGTGTAATGACCTAAGGTCCATCCAAGTTTTGAGTGTTTTAATAGTTCATTCCTTTCTATTGCTGTAAAGCATTTCATGATATGGATATTCCAGTTTGTTTAGCCAGTCATTTATTGAAGAATATTTTGGGCTGTTTCCAAATTTAGCTATTACAAATAAAACTACAATTTTTTAGGTGAACCAGAGAGACACTGAATCACTAATGAATGACACAAGACTGTCAAGAAGTAAAAAACAAAGGCAGAAGTAGAAATAGGCATAATAATTAAAAAGCCATAATGGAAAGCTTTAGTACTTTTCTCTCAGGACTTCTGGGTCATTAAATAAGTTAAAACATATAAAGTGCAAAATAGGACTTAACACACAGGAAACACTCATCATAATACTATTATAACCAGTTTCCAGGCTCATTGTAAGCTATAAGGATTGTGAGAAGAAATTTAAACACATGACACAACAGCAATTTATATATAATTGTTGGTCATGTTATATGTGTCCAGCACTATTACATGCCTTCCATTTAATTTTTTCTTTTCATCTTTAAAATAACTTGATAAAACTGGCATAAATGGTCCCATTTTTCAGTCTAGGATGATGAGGATCAGGGAGACAAAGCGATTTTCGTAAAGTTATTCAGATTGTTAACTGCTAGGGCCAGATTTCAATCTCAGATCTGTAAGAATCTAAAGTCTACATTTTATTATGAGCTTGTGCTACCAGCCAAAGGAAATTGATACCTACACATGAGTGTAGGCCAGTGATTCTTTTATTTGGAATGTTAAGGACTTGGCATTTTCTTTTAAGTCTTTTGTCTCAGAAATTCTTAGCATGAAAATAAAAGATGTAGTAGAAAAAGTCTTACACCAGTATATTTTGTAACCTAAACGCTGAACAGAGTGAATAGAAGAAAGAAAGACCTGCTTGTTTAGATCAGCTTCATTGATAATGATTTTGCAAGTAAGTATAAGCTATGTTAGCCTACCTTTCATTTACCTAGAAACCTCATAGATCTAGAACAAAGCCAAACATTATTTCCCTTAAAACAGCTATCATTGGTGCCATTTATTGCATTTATAAAATCTCATGCCCTTTCCTTTAAAAAGTTCTTTCCCACCACTAGGTTCTTATTCAAGACTAATCAAATTGGTTATATTGATTCTTGCACATGACAAATTAGAAGTAAATAACCAGAAGAAACGAGGCTGCTAAAAGGCAAGTACACTGATTTTAGGAAGAATTGTTAATAGTCTGGTTGAAGAGAAGGAGAAATAATAGAGAAACTATTAAAAAAAAAAAAGAACAAAAATTTAAATACTATTTTAGGTCCATTTTTCTGGTCATCCCAGTCCCTAAATGCTGAGATACAAACAATTAATATGTGTAATATTAGTGTTACAATATAAAGTTGAGGCTAAGTGGCATTCACCATACTCACAGAAACAGAGGAGAATATAATACATTTTTAAAATACTTCCATTAAAAATGACTCAAGTTATTGCATAAAGTAGTCAACTTGAATTTCCTAGAAAATTCACTTCTGTGAAATAACTCATTTACTCGCTCCCTGAGGTATTACTGTATATGAGTAGATTGTAGGACCAACTCACTCACAGGTGAATAGCTGCCATCTTAAAATCTCCATGGAGAAGAAACAGAAAAGACTTTATTATTTTCCCCAAACATCTGGCCTTTCCAAATATGTCATTGATAATGAGGTCAAGTATGTATGAAATTATAGCAGATTACTATGGAATCATAAGAAGGAAAGACAACCCTCCTTAGAACACAAACAGCCTATTCTTCTGCCATGCCTATCTTTGCAACTTTGTTTTTACATTATGTATGTTTTTACACTTGTGGTACTTCTGTCCTTCAGTAAGGAAAAAGAAAATAATTCTTTTTTCACAGCTGTATTCCAAACACACTGGCCCCTTGCCAATGCACTTGGCTTGGCTGCTTTGAGGCAGTGGCCGGTGATTCCATCATGTTTCTAGTTTCTAAACTGTAGGTTATTCAGAACATATTTCTCTCTGTGTGTAAAGGATATTAAATAAGTGCCATGTTCTCTATCAAATCTATATAATTATGTTTTTTTTAAAAAGACACTATCTGCTACTGAAAATAAATTAAACATAACTTTTTTCATATTTAAAGCTAAAGAATAAATACAGTCAAATGCTCAATGGTTTACATGTCAATTGCAAAACCCATGAATGTATGTTTATATAGTACTTTGAGATGCTCACAATACTTAATAATAATGATCTTGTAAAAAGCTCCTACTTTCCTCAGAAGTGAAACAGATGTCCTCTGGGAATGCCTAGTTCTGGGAATCCTAGCACATTTGTCAACACTGCAAAGGAAACTGGAGGTCAGAAAGTCTCCAGCTGCATAATCAGTCTGGAGACAGGAAATGCTCAGCATGATTTTTTAAAAAAAAACTTTTACCCTACCTTCATAATAAGGGTTTGTTTTAGTTAGAGATCTTGTTTTTTTAAGTAAAAATAAGCTGAAAAAACCAAAGTTACTTCGAAAGGGCTCCCAAGAAAGTAGCAATGATGGAAATATTTGCACCATAGAAACTGACAAACACCCTTTCCTTCCCTCCCCTCAGCTCCAATCAGTTTTAAAAATTTATCAGTGTACTATGACCTAAAATCTTTCTTTTCTCAACCATCATTTTAGGCATTGATCATATTCTTGTATTTTGAGCTGTATTTCCCCCTTTTATTTCATCTATTTACTTTTTATATTTCAGCTATTCCTCACAGTTTCTGATCCACCAAAGCTTACCATTATGATTTCTACCATGATAATGGGCTTATTAATTCATGTCTTTACTGTTTTTCTATAATTTCTAGTAATTAGCAGCATATGCTTTGTCTGTCTTTTTAAACCATATGCATTACCATTGTTCTTAATCTTTAATTATCTGATTATTAAAATATTCTTTTTAATAAAAGTTTGTTTATTCATTTCTGTCATATAGATTCCCAGATCTAAACAACAGATTTCAATATTGCATTAGCATTTGGGGAACACAGCTGTCCAGTGAGCTAAGTTCTCCAATGTAATCCTATTCGAATTTAAAAGGAAATGTCATTGCAGCTTGTATTTCTTATCTGTGCATGCTGAACTAACCAGTAGATTGTTGTAAAAATGCTGTTCAATGTTCAAGTTTTATTGGGTGATCTTCTAAACCTTTAAAACTTACCAAAGTCTCCTAGACTTCGAGTGAGAGGAAGCAGTCTTCTAAAATAAACATTGGTAGCCATTCACAGATGCAGCTTTTAAACTTACAAACCTCCCAGGTTCAATGATTTTCAAACTTGAGAAACAGTGCTTTGAGTTTAAATGCTTAAATGTCATAGGGGGCGGAGGGGCGGAGAGAATAGGGAAAAAAAGGCAGCAAAGTGAAGAACATAGCTATGAAAAAAACAAAAGGCAACTTGAAAGTAGAGCACAGCCTGGGAGATTTAAAGAGGAGAGGAATAATTTAAATTTAGAATTTTTCAAGCTTTTTTTGAAGCTGAATTGCAGCTATTACATTATATGAAAGGTAGAAATAAGGGATGAATCTCTCTTATTTAAAGAAGGAAATCTTACCAGTGTATCATTATAAAAAATTGTTTAAAACATACCATGTCAAAATGCTTTTCAAAAGATTTCTAGGCTTAGAAAACTATGTGTTTAGGATGAAGTAAATGCATTCTGGAATCTTAACATTTATAAAGACAAATATGAACAAATTGGTCTGAAGGTTAGACATATTTTTGTATATAATGTAAATTCAAAATTCTCCCTGACTTTAAGCAAAATTCCCATGGCACTTATTTCTTTGTTTACATTAAAGTTGAGTTTCTTCATGTCTCTTACATATACTTTAAAATTCTTTACAATACTTTATAATATTGACATTTTGCATTTAATATATGAGGTCTCTATACAAGGAATATTTGGTGGCTTAATAAGCCACCAAATAAACGTTATCTTACCCTATAACAAGGCAGAAACTGAAATATGTATTCTCAATTTACATGGAGGAAATAAAAGAGTAAAAGCTTAAACAATATTCCTAGTAACAAATTCACTCTCTCATTGGTAAGTCCTGCTAACATGATTTTGTTCAAAATTATGGGGGAAATTTCAGGTTATTATTTGCAACAGTTCCATATTTATATTTATCAATTTTTATTGAGATTTAATTAACATATAAAAATGCACCTATTTTTATTGTAGAGTTAGATTAGTTTTGATTAACAAACATCAATGCCACCACCAACCAATTCAAAATATAAAACATTTCTAATTTCTATCACCCTCCAAAATTCCTTCTGTCACTTTACAGCTAAAAAAAAAAAAAAAAACCCACACACGCACACACACAAATCCTACCCAAGGTAACTACTGACTCAAATGTAGTCATTATAGATTAGTTTCCCCTGTTCTAGGACTTCACATGAAGAAAATTTTTTGTACCTCGCTTCTTTTGCCTCATATAGTGTTTTTGAGATCCAATCATCCATGTATTGATGGTTATTACTTTTAATTGCTGAGAAATCACCTGTAAGAATATATCAATATTTATCTATTTATCTGTTGATGGTTATTCAGGTTATTTCCAGTTTGAAGATATTGTAAACAAAGCTGCTATATAAACATTTCTGTACAATGTTTATTTATGTACATTAGTTTTCATTTATCTTTGTTAAATACCTAGGAGTGGAATTGCTGGGTCATATGCAATTGTAGTTTAATTTTATCAAGAAGTGCCAAACTTTTTTCCATACGCCTTATACTGTTTTACAGTTTTACAAAGAATGTACAAGAGTTTCAGTAGCTCTATATCCTCATCATACCTTGATATTGTCAGTCTTTTTAATTTTTGGCGTTTCTGCAGTTGTAGAGGAATATCTCATTACAGTTTGATTTTCATTTTTATAATAAAGATGTCAAAGATATTTTTATGTACCTATTTCCTATTCACCTATCTTCTATTGTGAATTGTTTAAATACTTTGTTTTCAAGAGGTATTGTTAGAATTATGTTGTATATTTTTTTCATATAGCCCAGATAGTAAGTTTTTTGTCAGAAATAGATAATGAAAATATTTTCTTCCAGTCTGTGGCTGTCTTTTCATTTATTCTTAATTATATTTTTAATTTTGATGAAGCCTGTTATGGGTTGAATTGCAGCCCCTCTCCAAAAACAAACAAACAAAAAAAACAAAAAAACAAAACAAACAAACAAAAAAAACCTAACTCCCAGTGTCTCAGAATGTGACCTTATTTGGAAATAGGGTCTTTAGAGAGGTACTCAAGTTAAGGAGAGATCATAAATGTGGGCCTAAATCCAATGCATTTGGTGTCCCTATAAAAAGAAAATAATGATAGAGAGATGCACATAGGGAGAAGGCTATGTGAAGATGAGACAGTGTTATAATATATCTATATACCCCCAAACAACAAAGATTTCTAGGAAACCACTAGAAGCCAGTAGGAGGCATTGAACAGATTCTCTCTCATGGCATTTATAATTGCCTACACTTTTGTCATGAACATCTAATCTAGCCTCCAGGGCTATAAGAAAATTCATTTCTGTTGTTTAAGCCATGCCATGCAGCTTATGGTACTCTGTTATGGCAGCTGTAAAAATACAAAGCTAAATTTATCAACTATTTTTCTGTTATACTTAGAGCTTTCTGTGTCCTAGTAAATCTTTGTCTATCTCAAGATTACTAAATATTATTTCTGTTTCCTCTAGATCTACATTATTTTTACATCATACACAGGCATAATCCACCCATTTTCCTCTTCACTGGGTTTCACATATGGATTTTCCAATGCCTTAAGGAAGCACTTGTTTCTTGTATAATTTCTAGAATTAATCATGGTTTCTAGTAAAAGTATATATATCAAGTGGCTCTGTACCCATTTCTTCAATTTCAACTTGGAATCTTTTATTATTTATTTATTTATTTATTTATTTATTTATTTATTTATTTTTAATTTCCCTTCCTATTAAGTTGGAGATGATTATAGATAATGTTTTAATGTCAATCATATGGGGCCCAGCAGAGGCATGACCAGGTGCATGCTGTCATTTCTATTATCCTTATTCTACTCAAGATGGATTATTTATGTACCGGTCAAACAGATGTAGCTCTGGGTAAATGTCCTAGAAGTACTGAGCAATGATATCCCTTTTCCCCTGGGTATACAATAACATCAACATGGATATTCTAGTGTTCAAACACTCTACTTCAATAAAAGATAAACCACCAACTAACTCACACATCTCCACCTTAAGAAATTATCATCTTTGTTGAAAGTTATTCTTATGGTAACTCTGTTATTTACAGATAGAAAATTAAAAGTATACTGAGGTCATAAAAAGGACTGAAAAAGATTCAGTATTTTTTTTTCTATAAATCTTTTTTTTGGAACATGATACTCATTGACTGATGTATGTGGTTTTTGTTTACATTACTGTGTCATAATACAACATTGTTTTCTGATTCCTGAAGTCATGTTGTACATTAGAATTAAGTTTTCAATATACTAACTCTAAAGATGTCCTACAGGTAAATGCCTTACCCTTGACAGACAGGTGTCTCCATGTCACAGTTGGTTCTGGTCTGCCAATAGCAAGACACAGCAGGGTCACACTGCTTCCCTCATTTACAGTGATATCCGAGGAGATATTCATGATCTGGGGAGGAACTGTAAAGAAACAGAGGAGAGAATAAATACATGCAAATAATTGCTTGCACTTAAAAGGAGGCATTAGCCTTTAAATATTTCAATGGCATGCTTTTATGATCAGTATTTTCTCAATAATAATTTTTAAAATTCTTGATTTGACAAGGATGTGGCTACTTATGCAACATTTCTAGTGTTCTTATGTCTCGTAGCAGGAGGCAGGTATGTGTGTGGGGTGGGGAGGAAGCACAAGAACTGAGGAGAAGGGTATTAATGTTTTTTGTTTGAAAGGCAAAACTGAAGGAAACCAGTTACACAATTTTTCTAAGAATTCCTATCTCTCTACATGCTCATTCCTTTTAGTGGAATTGCTGGCTTAAGCAAATAGCCATGAGTAGCCCTCAGTTAAGCCTTTATTTCACCCCAGTGAAGTTAACTACACTGTTAGTTACCATTTCCTGAGCATTCCAGACCTCTTCAAATTATTTGACCTTGCACAGATTATTTCATTCTGCAATTCTTTTCCCTCACATTTCTTCACCTGAAAATGTCTGCTTATCCATTAAAACATATTTGTTAAAACTCTTCAACATTTTCTCTGACTTGCTCAGAGTTAGTTGCTTTTCTCCCTAGTCAATCCTGCTACTATTGTCACTATAAGATTATATTATATAACATAATTTTAATGGCATCATATTTCAGTGGTTAAGAGCAGGGCTCTGGAGCTCAACTCCTCACCCGGTGAATGATCTGGGTCAAGATAAACTGCCTTCACCTCTTCCAGCTTTGTTTTCCTCACCTTTGAAATACAGATGATATTAGTAGCTAAACTCATTGTGTTGTGAAGTGTAATAAAACAATGGCTTAGTAATGTTCCTGGTATAAAGAAAACACTCAAAATACGTTATCTACTAAGAAAAAAAGGATGAGAAAGATGGTAACAATAATATCTTTTACAATAACTGTTGTCCTCTCATAGGCCAGGTCCATGTCCAATTACCTTCAGCATTGCAAAGGCTGACATGATCCCTGGTCTTGCTTTCTACCTTGTCCTACCTCCAGGCCTCATTCAGTTCAATCCAAAACTCAGCATTAAAAAATACCCTAATTCCCTGTCTATTTCTATTTTCCATCAACATTGATCTCGCCAGTTGCCATTGAATAATGGCAATAGTCTCCCATCTGAAATTTCTTACCTAGCATCTTTCCAGTTTGAGATCCCTTCAAACTATCCTCTCCAGGTGGCCAGAAGGATCGTTGTAGACAATAACCTAATCAAACTGTTCCGCTACTTACTGTTTTAGCTCACCATGGCCCACCAGGCTACCTAAACTTTCTGCAGCCTAAACTCCAAGACACTAACAAACCTCATCTCTGGGCACAGGCCTCACTAGCACAGCACATTGCAGTCACTGGACTCTGGTCTCGCTGAATCATAGCAAATGCATAAGCATTTCCATAGCTTTGCTTTTTCTTGTCTTCTCTTCATTATCTACCTGAAAAGGTATGACTCATTTTTGAAGTGACCTCAAAGGTCACCTCCCCTCTGCAATTTTCCTAACCTTTTCCCAAATCCTGAAAAGAGAATCACTCCTCTTTCCCACTGCATTTTGTCCAACCCCCCTTATGGGAGGGGTTTGAGCATGTTTTATTTCAGGTGATTATTTTATACCTGTCTCCTTACCTAGGGAGTGATGTGCTTGAGAATAAGAATTGAAGTACATTAAAATCTATTTCCTTGGTGTCTGGTGCAAGGCTGGCAAGGGCACATGCTTAATTCTTCTTTGAAAGAAAGATCTAAAGAACAGATTGAATAAATCCAAAAACTAAGAGGGCAAAGCTTTTAATAGAGGTTTTCAGATATCTAAACCTTTCTTCCAAATTTTCTTTCAGATTCTCAAAATAAAAGGAAAGACAACAGAGAAAGGAGGCTCTACACTTAATAGTACGCTGATTCATTGAAGTTGCCAGTTTAATTATAAATTATTAATTACCATACAGGTAGAGTGCTAGTAAATTCCAAACCACCTGAGTTAGTGGTAAAGAAGAATTATGGCTCATGCTTGATTCAGACAACTATGCAGCCTAGAGTTTTATGCTATTGAGACCTTAGAGGTAAGTCTTTTCAAGGAGAAGCCATAAGTAACTTGTAGAACATTTGAGTTCTCAAGGGAATCTACATTAGCAATAAATAAAAATTTCCTAGCTTATAAATCTGCCATATTTTGGATTGTATCTGCATTAGAAGTTGCCCTGAAATTTCACTGCACATATTTTACCTTAATACACACTAGGGAAAACATAGTATAAATCTTAACTATGCTACATCCTCTTGAAAAAACTATATTACTTGTTTTTCAGTATTTCAGTATTTTTTAGCTTGTTAAAAAATAGTTCAGAGCTTATAAATGTCAATACTTTTTTTTAAATGTTATAAAGTAACAACTTCAGTGCACCTTCCAAAGTATTCTCCGATAATATCTGCTTTAGATGGATGTATAAGGCCATCTGAAGTTATCTTTCTCTAGACACAAGAGTCTCCCTGGTCGTAAGATAGATACAGCTCTGGGAGGCAAGGAGCAGTTGGGTTAGGGGAGGGTAATTTAGTAAATTTCAGCTATGATGCCCAGAGACAGATCTCTCAACACAAACCCCAATTCAGAACCATCAGTTTCATACATGTTATTTTTCATCTGATAGCTTGAGGGGTCCTGAATTAAGAGATATATTTCATAGGTATTTGGCATAAACTCCTCATTCCTCAGGTGTTGGGTCAGTGTCACCCACTAGAAGGGAGTTTCCTACAGTGGAATTGTAATCCAAACATCCCCACTGTACCCCAGGCAGTGCTTTCTATCATCTTCTGCAAGTTCATAGTGTTATCTGTCATTTTCTCAAAGGGAGAATGACAAAGGAACTGTGGGTAATAAAAAAGGAAGTACAAACAATAAATTGAGAGAAAGAAAAGTTGCTATTTTCAATTATGGTATTGTTATCATTAATATGTAATATGTAATGATCTATATTACTTATTAACATGTAATTTAATTGTTTTCAAATTGCTTGCACTTGCATTATCTCATGGTTTTGTCATGAATTATTAGATAAATAGAACAAATATTCTCATTATTAAAAAGTAAGAAACTGAGACATTGGGAGGATTAAGTAAATTGCCCCAAATTACATGGTTATCAAATGGCAGAATCTTCTCATTAAATTGTGCTACCTCTTTGTTTAACTTCTTATCAATGCCCCCAAACACAATATTTATATCTATACATTCTGTTTCCTCAGGTTTGAATGCCCTCCCTGTGCATCTTCACTTACATGACCTACCAAAATGAACAGACCATCTCATTCCAGTTGGCTTCTCAGAGCACTGCATGCCCCTGTCAGGTGGGAGTCCATTCTAGTTGTCCTTGTTTTTTTCCAGGGCCATCTACTTGGCAAATATTGCTTGCCAAGGGAAGTGTTCAATACTTTTAATTTAATTTTAAATCTTGATCAAATTTGGCAATGCTATTATGATACTCCCCTTGTTTTCGTGATAACATTTTGAAGAAAAGAATACTTTTAAATGACTTTAAATGTCTACATATATTGACAGAACTTTGTTCAATTTTCAGACACTTATTTATGGCAAGCATATAAATAAATATATTTATATTTATATATAAGTGGTATTTATGAATATACAGATAAAAAATGTATAACAATCTTACCCAAAATGCTAAAATTACTCAAAGAAAATGATAGGACCCACAAGTAAGTGTCCAGTTAAAAGATTATAAATAAAAAAATGTGATTTCAGTCACTTCTACAGACACTAGGGACAGCATCACCCCTGCTGGTAGTGTATGCATCTGGCTATATTTTCATAAGTGGTGGTGGATTACAACAGGGCCTTCACATAGCTGAACAGATTGTTCAGTGCACAAATGTAACTACTTTAATTTGTGGTCATTTTAGACTGTTCGTTGTTGAGTAGCTAGATATAGTCATATAAGTATAGATACAGACATGGATAGAATATAGTCTGTCTCTCTGTATACATACATACACATACAGAAAGTGAGAAAGACAATATTTTATCAGACTGCAATCAAATATTTTGAGGAAGAGGCAGATTTCCAAAAGTATCTTTGGACTCTGGGTTATCATGAGGTGTTTATACATTCTCTGTTTACCCTTACTATGGCCAACTACTCTTAAACATTCCAATATGTCATTCATACACATACATATACACACCTACACACATATACATATAAATATATATACATACATACACATATTTATTTTTTCAATTATAGTTGGCATACAATATTATATGAGTTTCAGGTATACAACATAGTGATTAGACATCAGTATAACCCGTGATCACCATAATAAATCTAATACCCATCTGACACCATACATAGTTATTACAATATTATCAAGTATATTCTTTTTGCTATACTTTATATCTCCATGACTATTTTGTAACTACCATTTTGTACTTAATCCCTTCCCCATTTTTTACTTACCCACCAACCCCATTCCCATCTGGTAAACCTCAGAATGTTCTCTGTATCTATAAATGTATTGCTATTATTTTTGTTTGTTTATTTTGTTATTTATTATTTATTATTATTATTATTTATTGTTATTTATTATTTATTATTTATTTATTTTGTTATTCCACATATATGTGACATCATATGGCATTTGTCTTTCTCTATCTGACTTACTCCACTCAATATAATACCCTCTAGGTCCCTCATGAATTATCTTTTTCCATCTCTTTACTTTTAGTCTGTGTGTCTTTTAATCTGAAGTGAATCTCATAGGCAGCATATACTACAACCAACTTGTTTTCTTATCCTTTCAGCTACACTTTTTTTCAATTGGATAGTTGTTGCCATTCTTTATTCATATTTTTAATATATAGTTTTTTCTTCTTCATGAAGAAGTTCTTCTAACATTTCCTGGAATACTGACTTGATGATGATGAACTCCATTAGTTTTTTATTTTTTTGTCTGGGAAGCTATTTATTTGTCCTTGACTCTAAATGATAGCTTTGCTGGGTGGAGTAATTTTGGTTGTAGAGCCTTACTTTTCATCACTTTGAATGTTTGTGCCAAGCCCTTCTTACCTTCAAAGTTTCTGTTGATAAATTAGCTGGCAGTCTTATAGGAGCTCCCTTGTAGGTAACTGATTGCTTTTTTTTTTTTGCCACATTTAAGATTCTCTTTTTGTATTTAACCTTTGACATTTTAATTATTTTGTGTCTTAGTGTGAACCTCTTTGAGTTTATCTTGTTTGGTGCTCTCTGAACTTCTTGGGGTTATATGTTTATTTCCCTCACCATATTAGAGAATTTTTTTGTCAATATTTCTTGAAATAGTTTTCAGTTCCTTGCTTTCTCTCTTCTCTTTCTGGTACTCCCATGATAAGAATGTTGTTACACTTACCAGAGGCTTCTTAAATTATCTTCATTTTTTTGGATTATTTTTTTCTTGTTGCTGTTCTGATTAGGTGACTTCTGCTACCTCATTCTCCATGTTGCTGATTTTATCTTCTGTTTGATCCACTCTATTGATTGCCTTTAATGAACAATTCATCTCAGATACTGTATTGTTCATTTCTGACAGGTTTCTTATAATGTTTTCTGTATTAATTTTTATGTTTTCTTTCTCGTTGTTAAAGTTCTCACTGAGTTTATATATTCTTCCCTTAAGTTCCTCAAACATCTTTATAATCAATGTTTTGAGCTATGCATATGGTAGATTGCTTGTCTCCACGTTGTTTAGCTCTTTTACTAGTGCTTTGTTCTTTTCTTTCATGTGAGACAAGCTTCTTTGTGCCCCCATTTTGACTGCCTCCCTGTGTTTGGTTTTGTGTGTGTGTGTTAGTTAGGGCTTCTAAGTCTCCTGGCCATAGAAGAGTGGGCTCATATAATAGGTGTTTTGTGGGGCCCAGTGGCATAGTCTTCTCTGGTCACCTGAGTGAGCTGTTGAACGTGTGTCCCTTGTGGGTTTGTGTGCCCTTCTGATATATTTAAGCATTGGTTTGCACTTTTATGAGAGGGATTGACCCTCATGCTGACTGGTTGTGAGGTTTGGCCAGTGAGGCTCTGATCCTATGGAGCAGGATTTACTTTAGCAGGGCTCTGGTACCTGCCCAGTCTGCCTTCATGTGTTTACTCATTAGATGCAGCCTTGGATGGTGCTCAAGCTTCACTGCTGGTCAAAATAAGCCACTGGGTGTGTTGGCCCAAGGGACATTTGGAAGGGACCCAGTTACAGGCAAAGTTTAGCTACAGTCTGTACACTTCTGGGGATACCTTGTAAAAGTCATTAAGCAATTTACAGATGGCTGCTACCCTGGATGGGCTTATAGGTGCCTCATGAGGCCAAGCTAGGTACTGAGGCTAACTACTGCTAATGCCAAGTGTGGTGCTGCTCAGCAAGAGGTATGGGTCATACTGAGGCCAGATGCTGTTTCTTTGGGTTTTGTGAGCCTTTGAAAGATTTTTAGGGAGACAGCTTCGATGGGCCTTCAAGTTGGGAGAGACCTGCCCAGGGAGTAACCTGGGCAAAGCTATGTTATCCAGGTTGATGGAGACTCAGATATGGTGGCCACCTGTGTCCACAGGCTAGGAGCAGGGGGAGCTCAACCAAAGAATGATAGATACTCCCAGAACTTCTGTCCAAGAAGAAGTTGCCCCTCCAGCCCTTGCCCTGAAGCCAGACAACTGTGTCTCTTCACATGTTCCTGGCACTCCTTGAGCAGCTGCCCCAGAGCTGGAGCTCAGAGCAAGTTAGTCCATGAGTGAGTAAGTCTGGCATGGACCTGTCAAGAGGAATGTCTATAACTCCCACAACCCTCTGTCTCACTCAGCCACAATCTCTGTGGTTTTCACATCCAGAGTTTGTAGGGACTTCTGGCACTGGACCCTTTTCTAGTGAGCTCAGTGTGGAACCAGAACCCCTCACTCCTCAGGGAGAGGAGGTGACTTTGCAGCCAAGATTACCCTCATGATTCTCAGCTGGCACACCATTGTTTGTGGGACCAGACCATTTCATACTTCTGCCCCTCCTATCAGTTTCAAGGTGACCTTTTATGTATGTCCTTGGTTGTAAGACTTTTTTTCAGCCAGACCTCAGTGACACCCAGGGATGGTTGCTCTATATTTTCATTATAATTCTGTTGTAGTCATAAGAGGAGGTCTGCATAGCCTCAACCTTCCATGTCATCTTAGCCAGTCTCCCCATCCCAATATGTCTTGGACCTGTCCTTCCCTCTCTGATCTCACCACCATTGGCTTAGTAGAGAAGCATATCTCCTCTTGCTTGGAATATTACAAAAGTTTCTTCACTTCTCAATCTACCACCTTTTATAATTTAAACCCTGTACACCCACAACCATTACCTTTTACATGTCTTGCTTCTGCCTAACACCACCAACATCTGTCCCTTGCTAAGACTGTAAAGTCAAAACTTCTTATCAGGATTTATAAAACCATTCACAGTCTAGCCATAGCCTAATTATATTCCCTTTTTCTAACAAGCATATGTCTCTGGGGCTACATTATTCTCTCATCTTTTTATACACACAATTCTTTCTGCTAGAAAAACACTTTCCCACTTCTATGCCATACAAAATCACTTATACTTCAACACTCAACTCAGACATGATCTTTTTTTATGATGCCTTAGTTGCTCTGTCCTCTATTTCCAAAGCATTCTTGTTTATGTCATTTTCATACCATTTATTTTTGCAACTGAGCTATTTTGTGGAAGGGATCTGCTATATTTATCCTTTTATTCCTATCATACAATGCAAAGCCATACAAGTAGTAACCCTCCCCCCTCACTGTAAATGTAATGTATGAATGTATAGGTTTTTACATTTGGTAACTTATAATTTGTCAAGTGTTTTCCATTCTAAAAATTTGACATTTGCCTTTTTCTCTCTAAAATACTCTCTACACTATTCTTAATTTAAATATACATATTTTTTTCTTTTGAGTTTGGTTTTAATGTTCTTTTTGTTTTATTTTGTTTTGTTTTGTTTTTTAGAGATGTCTGCTAATGACCTTAGTCCTTTCTCTACTCATTTAATTCAGGCCTTCTTGTTAAAATGTCTCCTCGACCTTTAAATTGTCCTCAGTAATACTTATATAGTTTATGCTTCTATACTCATTTGTATGGTTATTTGTTTAGAGTTTTTCTGTCTATGTTTTATAAACCACTATATTCCTAGTACTTAGAACTATGCTTGATACATAATAGGTGCTTAATCAAAATGTATTGAGTGAATAAATGCTTACATTGCCTTATATATGTTATTGTATAATTGTGAGGGAATAAATCCGAGTCAGAAAAGGTTTTCCTAAAGGTGAAACAATTCTTTGGGCAAAATTAATTTTGGGTTGAAATGTGTGATGTTTGACCTAGTAGCACCACCTACATAAAGTTGATATGACATGATCAACACCATATAAGGAACCATGTACCATAACTTAGAATCTAGAGTCCAACGAGCTGTGTAAACTTAGGCCTTCTAATCCCCTGGTCCTTCATCTGTATAATGAAGACAAAAAAATAATATCTCTAGGTTTTTGTAACAATTAAGTGAAAATGTAAGTTGTACACTAATACAATGCCTAGAAATAAGTATTTAATAAATGCTCTGTTATTATTCATTTTTATATACTCATTATTGATATTATTCTTGTTATTTAGAATCAGATAAATGATTTAATCTGTATCTAATTGTTAACTTGCTAAATCTCAGTTTCTTCAACTTTAATACAGAATTACAGATTAAGCTTGCCTTGGATAGCCAGGAAGATTTCATTACATATGCTTCACAGGTAAAATGTAAATATTTGATAAATAATTATCAATCTCTTTCTCTTATGCTGAACCATTGTACCTAAGCAAATACAAAGAATAAATCACACACACATTTGCATAAAGAAATCACTTGGCTCTCCCTTATCTATTTTCTTATAGGGAATTATTTTTTTCTTGTTTTTAGAAGGAACAGAGCATAGAACTTCAACAGCTGCTGTATTATTTTTAGGGAAATGGTTCCACCCATTACAATTCTACCTTGTCCTTGTCCAGCCACAGTATTTGGCAATCATGTTTTAAGCATTTTGTTTAAGACTGAATGACACCATTAAAAATAATAATTCTGTAATTTAGAGCATAGAGACTAAAATTTGACTACCATTTTTTTCCACCTACTTTCTGTGTCATATTTTTAAAAATTACTTGAGCTTATTAAGCCTTAATTTACTCTACCAAAAAATGGGCATAAAAATATTTTTTATACAAGGATGTGGGAGGTTGTGTGTTACATGCTGTTGAGTCTGCTCCGACTCTTGGTGACCCTATAAAGAAGTGACATCCACATGTTCTGTCCTCATCTCTTAGAGATAATAATTTTAGAGACTTAAGTAACTATTATTATTGTTTTTATTTTACTATTGCTATTATTATCCTCAGATAATAAAAAATTGAGACCATGTGAAAGCTAATACAAATATAAAATGCTTTTTGCTACTCTCTTAAACATTCAAGGCTAATTTCTAAAAATAACACAGAAAGGACTTTCAAAGACTGAATTTTTTATTATTCTAGGATAACCTTTTAAATTTATTTTAACAAGAGAGATAATTTCATAAACTGGAGGTAAAAATAATTTGACAATTATGGCATGCATGCTAGGCTAAGTTATGCCAAATTTTGTATACTCAAATAGTGTGATATATTGACAAAAGCACTACATAAAATACCAGTGTGGGTGGGTTCTAATCTTGATTCCTCCAAAGCTGTGTGACCTTTAGTAAATCACTTAACCACTTTGGCTTAGAGATGTGTGTGTGTGTGTGTGCGTGTGTGTGTGTGTGTGTGTAATATTTATTTGTATTTTGGTTAGTTTTGAATGAAAAAACTGCGTTGTGAATTCTCAGGTTCCTTCTGGTTTAAAATACTGTGAGTTGGTAATCTTCTAGCAACATTACAAGTCCAAGGGGGCTACTTTTCATAACAAAGTGGTAATAGTACCAGTAGCAATTACAAAACAGTGTTTATTTCTTTGAGTTAGGCATTAAGTCAGATATAGTGTTCTCTCTATATTACGTCATTTAAACCCAATACATTCTTAATACTCCCTTTAAAAAAATCATCATAGGGATAGACATATACATCAAAGGAATTGAAAAGATAGTCCAGAAAAATTGACTTTTTAAAATACTTTAATTATAAGTTGATTTTCAACAAGGTGACACAACAGTTCAATGAGAAAAAAATATCTTTTCAGCAAATAATGTTGGGACAGTTAAGTTTCCACAGGCAAAAAAAAAAAGCAAAGTTGAACCTCTATTTCACATGATTTACAAAATTAACTCAATATACATCAAATGCCTAAATGTAAAAGACAAAACTTAAAAGAAAACACAAGTATGAGTGTTACCTAAGATTAGACAATAATTTTTTAGATATGACACCAAAAGCATAAGCAACAAAAGAAAAAAATAGATAAATTAAACAGTAAAATTTTTAAAAACTTTGAATTTTGTGCAATTTAAAGCAAAGTTAGTGTTTTAAAAAGCACAATTGATAAAGTGAAAAAAAAAACCCACAGAATGGAAGAACAGTTTTGCAAATAATATATCTGATACGAGACTAGTATCCAAAATATATAAAAACCCTTATACCTCGACAATAAAAAGACAAACAAATGACAAAGGATTTGACTAGTCATTTCTTCAGAGAAGATATACAAATGGCAAGGATACACATAAAAGATTTTTTTAGCATCATTATTTATTAGAAAAGTGCAAATCAAAGCCACAATGTGATTCCACTTCATTCCCATTGTGATGGCTGTAATCAAAAGTCGAAGATGATTCAGTACCACATTTCTGTTTATTAAACATTACTGTATTCTTAGGCAAAACAAACAAGCAAATAAAAAGAAACATACAAAAAATCCTCCCCTCCAAAAATACAAAAACAAAATGATAAGAGATGGTGAGGATGTGGAAAATCTGGAGCCCATATACATTGCTGGTAGAGTTTTAATATTGCAACTGCCTTGGAACATAGTCTGGTGGTTGCTCAAAAGGTTAAATAGAATTACCATATGACTCAGCAATAGAACTCCTAGAGGAATGAAAACATATGTCCACAGCACAACTTGTATACAAATATTTATAATAGCATCATTCATAATAGACAAAAAAGCGAAAACAACCCAAATGCTCATCAACACTAAATGGATAAATTAAATCTGATGTATCATACAATGAAACATTATTCATCAATAAAAGAAAGGAAGTATGGATGCATACTCTACCACAGATAGAGCTTGAAAACAGTAAGTAGAAGAAATCAAACAGAAAAAAAAAACAAAATATCATGCAATTTCCTTTTTCATAAAATGTCCAAAATAGGTAAATCCATAGAAACAGAAAGTACATTAGTTGCCAGGGTCTGGGGAGAGGAGCGAATAAGAAGTAACTGTGAATGGTGTGGGTTTTCTTTTTGGGAGATGAAGATATCCTAAAATTGTATAGTAGTGATTGTTGAGCAACCTTGTGCATTTACTGAAAACCATTGCATTTTACACTTCAAAAAGAATGAATTTTCTGGTATATAAATTATGTCCCCATAAAAATATTATTAAAAAAATCATTACCTGTCAGTTCTTGAAAGCTAGAAACAGACATTATTGTACTATGAGAAGGAAAATCAACACATGTTGGTTCTCAGAAAATTTCTTTTTTCATTTATTGATAATTTATTGCACAATGTTGAACTTATATCTGCTTAACTCTCCATCTGTTGGTTATTACTTACCCACTGTTTTCCTTTCTTTTTCAACTTATGCTGCCCCTATCCATGTTGGCCTGTTTTGCAATGCCCTAAACATGTCATGCTCATTCATAATTCCATATTTTTGCATATGTTGTACCCTCTGCCTATGTGCCCTCTTCCTCGCTCTGTCAGTTCAAGTCCTACTCATACATGAAAACTGAGACATAATACACTTCCTCTATCAGCTCTTTATAGAGATTAATATAAATCTAGGTTCCATAACTCCTTCTTGATAATGATGCAATATATTTATTCTAAAACATTTATTGTGTATCTAGATGGTAATTGGGGGGTAGAAGAGTAACCAAACAACTTCTCTCTCTCTCATATAAATTATGAACTTTTGTGTTGAGAAGAACACTGACATTGATAAATAATCGTAAGATCAATGTGTGATTACCACTGTGGGTTTGCTATGAAGTGGTGGAAGGTACTATGAGACCCCGTAATAGGGGACCTGTCCTGATGAGTAAATTTGTATGATGGTTTTGTTTGGGGCAGAGTTGGGCAGAAAGATTAGCATATTCAAAGTTAGGAAGCACGGTAGGCTTGGGTGACTGTGTCTGAAACAAAATGTGAAAAATTGTATAAGGGCCCAGAATATACAGACTCTTCAAGAAAATGCTAAAGTTTTGATGTCTTTTTTTTAAAAAAATGAGGGAGGGCGTTAAAATGTTGAGAATCAGTTACTGCTGGCTGCAGTGTGGAGAATGGGCAAGAGTGGAACAAAAATGGTAATGGGAAGACTGGCTAGGATGTTATACAGCTGTGAGGTGGTGGTAACTTTGACAAGCATGGTGGCAGGAGAGATGGGCAGAGAGGGATCAATATATGGGACATTTTGGAGGTAAAAGAAACAAAGCTTGGGGTTGACAAGATATGTGTTAAGAGTCAAAACACTTCTCACACTGTTCTATTGTTTCCATGTCTCTCTCATTTATGTGGCTGGTGTATCTTTGAAATCAAAGACCTTTATTTGTTCATCTCATTACCTCTGAGGGCCTGTCAATGTCTGGTATCTAATAGGTGCTCCGGCAATAAGTACAGAATTTAACTTGCAGTGCAAAGAGGTTTTACAGAAAATACAAACTCCCAGGATCCAGTGTGGGCAGCCAGAGAGGTTAGATGAGGTTTCATCACCTGAGATCACAGCCTAAGGCCTACAAGGTAGGACCAGATACACATTATTCAGTTTTATAGACTCTACGAGGGAACCATGACTTTCTACACATTCTGGTGTGATAGAGCTTTATATTATACTGGATAAGATTAGACATGCTGTATTCTGATTGCTTTTCTCTTCTTGGTTCCATTTTGATAAAATGAATGGTAGATATTGAGGAAAAATTATTATAAATTGTGGACGCATAAATACATGGCTGAAACCCAGTGACATCATAAACCACTCAAGTTTTTCTGAGGTCCTTTGTAGTGATTTTCTCTATGGCATCTCTTACAGAAATTATTTATAGACTTAGACACATTTCCTAAGACACATTTTTAATTTGCACAGTTCAAACAACTGACCACAATCACAGAAATTACATTCAGTTAAAGAATACTACTCATCTTGTTCTTTCTAGGGTGTGGAGCTGCCTTCCTTCTGTGAAGGTCCTTTTATTCCTTCCTCTCCTGACTGCTGCCTCCCCTGAAAGTTCTCACCACACACACACACACACACACACACACACACACACACACACATACACACCCACACACAACCACAGAGATTAATTTACATCATACAATTTTTGAGTCAATAAAAGACCTTTAGAGGCCCAGCTCAACCTCTCCATTTTGCAACTGAGGAAACATTGGTTCTCGTCTTAGTTCTGTCCCGTGTTTTTTGTGAGGTGGGAGACAAGTTCTCTTATCTCTTTTAACAGAAATCTCTCTCTCCACCAGCACTCTTCCCCAAAAACTGGTTTCAGTGTTCTCTTCTCTAGCCTCCCTCCTTAAATTTGTCATAGTTATTGACTGTTAATGTAATCAGGACTTCTCTTCTATCCACAGTGACCCCTCTATCTCCATTTCCCAAACTTCAAGAGAGGGTAGTGATCTTAGGTAATTCATGGGTCCTGGTGAGAAATAAATAATAAACACATATAAAAAGGGTTTTATCACAGTGCCTGGCACATAGTAAATATCAATATTATGAGATCTTTAATTTTACTTCTAAATTTTTTTTGCCAGAAAATCTTTTGTTTTTGAGAACTTCATAAGCATCAGGAGATACCACCATACAAGTAGTTTGCCATGCACCACTTATTTTGTCCTTGAGACAGAAAAATAAATATACTTTAAAAACTATAGAATAATGTACCTGTAATTCACTATTTCCACTAAAGAATAAAAGCTACAATCTTGATTCTCAGGAATTCAACTGGTTCTAAACTCTATTTTTGTAAAGCGGTTTTGGCTATGGTATTCATGGCAATGTAACCCATATCACGCAGGCCAAGATTAATCTTATGTATTCCCCTTTTTAATATTTGCTACTATACTATATCCCAAAAGGAACATATGAAAGAACATGTTTAGATTTCTAAGTGTGAGGAACTTAGCCATTAAGTCTCAAATTCAATTTTTATGCGATTCTTTCCTCAAATTTTTTAAACCTCTCTTAAGACCCCAAAATCTGGAGAGTCTTGAAATAAGGATTAAATCCACATTTTTTTTCACATTGGAAAAATGGGAGGAGTATATGACTGAATATTGCTGAAAAAACATGATAACTGAGTCTTATTACAGCCAAAGACAAGTCTCATATTTTAGCATTTTTATTAAAGCTTTTTAAATTACTGAGTGTCTGGTATATTCAATACCAGCCTAAGTGATTTATATTAGTCTATCCCTAGATACTCCATCTAATAAATAACTTGGCAATCTCTTAACCCATAAATATCTCCGGCCCCAGCAAAAAGCAATTAAAGGACGTTAGGAAAAAAAAAATGAGGCTTCCCAGTACTCCAGACTGCAGTGTCATCGGATGTTTCCAATGGAATAATTCACACCATTTACCAAGGGATTAGATCTGTACTCACCACTCTCCCACCAGGAATTTACATTTCTGTTCCTTTCAAAAACAAAACACATCCAAAACTATCTCTAAATATTTAACATGTTATAATGATGCAGGTATTTTATCATGGAGAATATTAACCCCAGCAACAAGTGTTCTATAATATTTTAGACAGCCCAGGCTGAAAATATTGTGCAAAACCTTTTGGTAGGCAGTTGTGCCAAAAATGTTTAAAACACATTAAGTAGCAAGGCGGCCGATTAAAAGGTTATTAGAGGAGCCAGTGTCACTAGCCCAGGAAATATTTCAGATTAACAAGTTTCAACCAGATGCCAGGTAAAAAGGCATTGATATTTATGATAATGGCTTCAAGTTCAGTACTGTAAACTTCAAAAAGAGGCTACTTTTCCTGTAAAAACTCTCCTCTGGCCTTTTTCTGAACCCCCAAGGGTGTATGAAGAAAGAAAATCTGGGCCCTTACTTTCTCCTTACATAAATTAGTATTCTCTGCATTGCATTCAACACTCTGACACCCATATAGAAAAAAAAAAGTCACACACACAGACATTTCTCATTATTCTCAGGGAAGCTTCCTTGAGTAGGAAAGAATGGTCCCAGTACAGGTTTTATGGTGATTCTCCAAATTATAGTTCCAATGAGTCCATAGAATACTCATCATAAATTTTAAAGTCTTGCAGTCTTTAAATCAACTTAATTTGATGTGTCTTCTAATGACATTTTCAATCATTTTACTAAACATTGTCTATTTTTATACACTTCACTTCCCAGATAATGGTCATGTATGTATTGTTGGGAACAGGGAGCAATTTTCTTCTATAATTTCACAGTAACCGAATAACACACTACAAGTCTTCTGGCTCCAGGGCACATCAAGGGCACATATATATATATAGATATTAGGAAGTAGTAATGTCACTATACCTCAACTTGACTGTAATGCTGTAAAGTGGGGAGATGTGAAAATACTTATTTTCTCATTGTTTTATTTATTGTAAAGAAGAAAAAGCAGTAATTAAGCTTCACTTCTATAGCGTGGTGTCAGAATAAGGAAGTACTATGGTGAGGGGTTTGATGGAGAACATTTATTTTGCATAGATGTGTTTTTCCCTTTCCTTGTAGCAGGAGATATGTTATACTCAGATGCTCAGTACTACTCAGGACTCAACAGGTTATATTATATCTCATTTTCAATTTTTTAATGTAATCTTTTGAAACATTTAATACATTTCCATAATTCAAACATTTCCATGATTCAAATGCCAGCCTATTTCAAAAAGTATACAAAGAAGAATGTGACTTCCACCTTTACCCTCTGCACTCTTTTAGCCTACTTATTCTTACAATTTATTTGTATTTTGTTTATTCATTCAGTGTTTACCTGTGCAAAAAAAGCAAATAAGAAAGTGTGTTATTATCACTCTTCCTAACAAAAAAGGTAGCAGAGTATAGATACTATTTTTATATTTATAAAAATACATGTTACATGTTTTTCAAACTGTATTATATTCCTTTATATACATGTATTATATTTCATCTAAGTAGTGCCCTGTTCACAGAGATGTGACTTATTTCCTATTTCAACCCTTTTCTATTACAGTGTCACTCAAACTGCCCTATGTATGTGTATGTGTGTACAAGTGTATATGTTTAAGACTTGTCAAAAGGTTTGTAGGTGATAAAGCCTCTGAATAGGTACTTGTTTAAAGTGTAGATATATTTGAAGTTTTAATGATTGATGATAGATTTCTTTCCATGGGAGTTTTACTATCTTTCAGGTCCATTAACTGTCTGTGAGACTACCTATTGCCCCAAGAGTCTCATCAATAGTATCTATTTATAAAATTCTGGATTTTTGCCAGTATGATAAATAAGAGATGATATTTCTGTGTAGTCTTAATTGAATCATTTTACATGTGTAAGGAAGATTTGTGCTGTTTTCAGTTAATTCTCTTTTCATGACCTTTGCATAGGCTTATTGGGCCTCTATTTCCCTTTTAAATTAGTTATCTTTCTACGTATGTCAATTATAATTAATTTACCATGTTAGTTAGAGCTTACCCTGGCCCATTTCCTGGCACTACCATTTTATGGCTCTGTAACCTTGGAGAGTTTATTAACCTATCTGTGCCTCATTAAAAAATATATATATAAAATAGGCATAGAATTGGTACCAAAAAGGCAGAAGTATTATGAAGATGACACGAGTCAGTACATATAAAGTGCTTAGTATACTGTCTGTCGAGTAGTCAGACACTAATGGTCTCAGAAAGTGCTCATTCCAATTTTTCCAGGTATTCTCTGCTGTCTCATGGATGAGGTATATTGCTCTATGTCAGCTTTGGGCAAAGGAAATGCTGAGTGGTCCTACCTTCCACTTCCACAAGGAGAGGAAAAATTGGACTGGGAACCAGAGGCACTTTGTAAGAGTCAGGCTAATAATTAATCTTTACAAACAAACACATCTGTGGACTAGCACTTCTTATAAACTTGGGTGCCAAATGTAAAGGCCATTTTAAATATATGTCAGTAGAGAAAACGTCAGAGTTTTACAGGGCACAGAAGATAAGGATGTGAGAATTCACTCCTACCACATAGTGGGGCAATGGGTCCTTACTATATTTGAGCTAAAATTGATTAAATACCTTCTTTCCTTGCTAGAATATGCAAGAGAAGAACTACTACATTTAAGTAGGGGTGATTTGATCATTAAGGGCAGATAAGAGTGGGGTAGAAGTGATAAATTTGATTTTGACACAGAGGCAATTTTCATATCCGTAACTATTAATGTGGCTATCAGTCAAGGTAAAGTAAGTGGGATGAATCTGAGAGTAAGTGGCCTGTAGTTATCTATGGGAATGGGATGGGAGGAACAACGTGTGTTGGTTGTAGCTATGTTAAAGTAGTAGCCAGAGACAATGGCTATGACCAGAGATTGACAGAAATAGCAAGTAGGAGATCTGACAAAGCAAACAGCTAGGTTCCAAAATTAATAGGAGGATAATGGCATGTTACTTCTAGAGAAAATAAATCTCCCTCCATATGTAGTGACAAGGCCTTCATCAGATTTATTATCTTAGGAAAAGGTCAGTTTAATAGCACACCATCCATTTTAATAGAAGGCACTATTGTTTTAGATACCCAAATTAAATATCTCCTAATTTTTTTTGAAATGGGTGAGTAAAGAGCCCCATGAAGAAATTTTTCTGAGACTGAGAGCACTCCAATTGTGATACTATGTTTAGCCCCTGAACATAGGTAGAGGGGTCTTCCCTCACTGGAATGGCATAGAGCAGTATGTATTGATGGAAGAAAAAGAAAAAAGACCCAATGTAGCCCTCAAATAATAGATGATTAACTTGCAATAGATTTCATTTCTCCTAGAGGTTTAAAAATGAGAGCCTAGACCTGGAACTTGCTACAGCACTTCTCAAGGTGATAAAAACTTATTACATTAAGAGACTGTACTCCTGAAAGTGCCAGAAGCAGAAACAGAGCATTTAGGAGGATTCAGAGAAATGAGAGAGAGAGAGAGAGCTGGGGCTTAAAAATGGGTCACAGGTATGCCAGTAGACTCAGAACACTTACTCTGCCTTCTCCCTCTAACTTGGACCAAGACTTACCAACCTGCCAGTCTTGCTAGGGGTGTAAAAGGGAGCTTAGTGGAGGAGGCAGAAAAATTCAGGACATAAAATTCAAAGAGGAAGAGAGTAGGCTTGAAAGAAAGTAAGATAAAAAGGAAAGTAGGAATTTGAAGAATTGATCCTAGGTTATAAACAGGTACAGAATTCCTGCACCACCCCAGAAACACACACACACACACACACACACACACACACACACACACACACACACACACACACACACACACACACACACACACACCTGCTCCAAAAACAAGAGAGAAAACCTTCGGATGGCCCCGGGAGGGCATGCTTAGAGCAGATGTTTCACCTCTCCAACACCAAGTCTTTTGCACTCATCTGCTTATGTCCTCCCATTTAAAAGCCAGATAAGGCAATCAATGAGTATTAACAATCAGGTATCAAATAATATGTATACAGAGTGGAGCAAAGCAAAATAATATGGCAACAGAGTGGAGCAAAGCAAAAAGTAAGATGTTCCACTATCCAATTTCCTAAAAATATTTTAAAAATAGGAGATTTCAAGGGATCTCCTGGTTTAGGAGGATATCTAACACCCAAAGAATGAAAGGAACCACTTTAAGGCTTAAATCATGTTTAATTAGAAGTTAAACTCCTTAAACAAGTTTTATTTCTTATCTGTGTTCCAGAATATATCTGTAGTTATGTCAATTTTCTCTTTTTCTTTATGTTATCTATCCTTCTTCAGCCCTCTGTCCTCATATAACAGCTAATGTAATTGGAATAGAGGCATATTATTAAATGCATGTAGATTGTATACAGAGGAATAGTTTCATGTCCTGTCCCATAAACTTGATTAATAAATGCTATGCACAATCAGAAAGATCAATGAATATAAATTCACCTTACATACTCAAAACGGAGTCCAAGGCAGAAGAAGACCTAAACCCAGCCTGGCCTATAATATTCTATGATGCCCAGAGAATGAGTCTGAGAGAAGGACAGTGGCAGTTTCATCCACTTTTATCCAAGGATAGGGAATGTCCTGACTGGTAGAATCCACCTGCCTAGTTTCTGTGGCAGAAATAATCTCTATAATTCAGGTGGATTATGGAATTATGTATTATGGAACAACTGAGTGATAAAGAAATTTAAACAGGGCAATTACATTCCCTCTGTGCTTTCTTCTATTGATGCACTTCACACAGGGCTTCTACTTAAGGTCCTTACCTATTTGGCATCACTAATAAATAGGAAGCCTCTGCTTGCCTTCCCTAATGGATGGTAACCACTTAAGGGCACCTTTTATAATCCCAGTACCAGACACAGCATCTTCACTTAACAGACGGAACAATTATTTGTTGATCTGAACTGAATGGTAGATGTAGAATTATGCAGGATATAAAGTTGCTGATTTAATAGGCTTAATTATTTGCCTTTCCTGGAGACATCCACTTATTCTGAAGTCACTGTGCACAAAAGATTAGAAGTAAGAAGGGGAAAGAGTGCTATAAACTGATGCACTGACAAATGACACCCCACAGTGAAGAAGGCAGCAGATTCACCAGGAAAAAGAGCTAAAAAAATATAAGACCACAGAAGGGTGTACCTGGGTGTCTTCTCTGTGAGGCAGAGAAATATAATTAACTTCTATTTAAAATATGATAATAAGTAAGCAAGATACGGTTAAATTATAATAAGGTATTCTATTTCAAGGCAGAGATGCTTCTAACACACTTTCAACAATGTATAAAATATAGTCTAAAATTTAAAAGAAGTCTTAATGTTCAGAAAGGAAGATTCAGCTATCTAGAAGATTCATTCATTTGGAACATCTCATTATCTGATAATGCAGAACAAATAATGCATTCTTGTACATTTTCCTTGGATTCCCCCCATATTCTCTCCTTCCCAAACTCTCTGCCAATCTGACTTCAGATGAAAGTGCTTGGAGCAGAATTGGATCTACTGTGTTTGGTTTTGAATGCTGAATGAGAAGAGAAAGGATACTAATTTGGAAGAGACCATTCACTGCCTCTACATCCTCCCTGACCCCTCATTTTTTGCTCCTTCTCAAGTGCTCAGGATGATGGAGAGTCAACCTATAAAAAGTGAATAAGCAAGTGACCATTGTGGGAATGTCCTGCCCTGTTGTAGCTTCCTAGGGCCTGCAGATTTTAGAGTGAAGGAAGACATGCTGGGATCTGAAATATGTGTGATTCAGCTGCTTCCTTCCCCAGCTCTGACAGACAAATAAATATCAGCTAAATTTTGTTTTCATTGGTTCTAAGTCTGACTGCTTTTCCACAGCCCTCAAACTGTGTTTATATAGTTTATCTGCTTTTAATTTGAGAAAAGACTCTAGGCTGAAGGTACAAAATCTTTTACAATTACCATTTCACCCCAAAAGCAGCAGACCCTGGCATGAGCGTGGTATTCACTCTTCAACACCGTATCAGATCAAAGCCTCTCAGGGATAGAATGACTCAGGGTCAGGCCTGACAGTAAATAAACCATCTCCAGCAAGTTTTTGCCAAAGGAGTCAGAAGCCAGCACACTTCTGAGACTCACAGACACATTCATAAAGGGCAAGAGCAAGAACTGGCCACAAAGTGCTGACCTGGCAAAGGTGGGGACAAGTGGGGTTTCTCATTAGGTACTGCCAGGTTCAGCCTTCATCACTTTCACCGTATCAGCCAGCAGTGTCCTTCCTCCACTCTACCAAGCAAGAGTTTTTAATCTCACACGGAGCTTTGTCATTCACTAGAAGTTTGCCTGAGAAAAAGGAGGATGCTAAAGTCTCATTCCATGTGCTTATAAGTCATACATTTCTCTTTGATTGTAAATGGTTTACACTAATAAATAAACATTTAAAAAGGGAGGAAACAGGGGATAAAGTTTTTTTTGTTTGTCTTTAGCTTCAACTCTTGGGCTTAGATAGCCCTAGATGAGAAACTTACTATTTCTGTTTGGCAGCTTTCTGTGAACTTCTTGGGGTACATCTGATGAGATCACTATTCTTAATTTAGGTCCTTTGGGGACACATCCTGGTGAGTGCATAAATGTTAATTGGTCCATGGGAAAATGATAGGAACATTGACTAATTTAGATTAGCATGACCCACTTGAGAAGCTAGGGGATGAACACATGTTATAATCAGTCGAACCTCTTGGAGAGAAAAAACAAACAAACATAATTTGTTGATTAACAGGAGCAAGCAAATTTAAAGTAATTTAGATGTGTTTTGAGAGGTTATTTGATCTGCAAAAAGGCTTGTAAAACTCTCATGGCTGACAAACCTATATGAAAAAGGGAGAAGATAAAGGTACCTAAACTTCTGGTGAAAAGACAATAAACACCCATGCCCTCCTCATCCAGTTTGGTCATTGTTAATCAGAATTCCAGGCCCATGTATGCATCTGTCTGAACAAATAGTTTCTGTGATCTCTTTACATACACCTTGTAACTGCTGTGTGTGAGGTTGCATACCAGGTGTTGAAAAGTGAGGTACACAAAAGATGATCTCTATTCAAAAAGAATTTTAAAGAACTTCAAAAGACTCTACAAAAATATACCTTTGATTTCCCCCTAATGAAATTATCATTATTGATAATAAGGGAACCAGAATATATTAATTCTAAAATTTACTTAAGATCACTTACAAGAAACACGGGTCTTACTTGATTTTTCTCCTGGCACTGTAACCCAACCCAAAGCATTTAGGACATTCTGGGCCTTAACTAGATTTATAGAATCATTAAATTTTAATGCTGAAGGAGACACTAGAAATCTCTTAGTGATCAAATCCCCTCATAAATATAAATATAAATATAAATGAGAAAACTGGAATCCAAAGAGAGGACACTTGCCTATCTTTGTTCTTTTGGGCTTTTATAACAAAATGCCACTGACAGGGCAGCTTATAAAGAAGAGATTTATTTTTCACAGTTATAGAAGCTAGAAGTTCAAGACAAGAGTGCCAGGGGGGTTGGGTGAAGGATCTCTTCCAGGTCTCAGACCTCTAGCTATGTCCTCACAGGGGAGGGGTGAGGAGCTCTGTAGGGTTTCTAATAAAGGCACTAATCCAATTCACAAGGGCTCCACAGTATGACTTAATCACTTCCTAATACCATCATCTTTGGGGGTTAGAATTTCATCATATGAATTGGGGTTGGGGCACAAACATTCAGACCACAGTGTTACCTAAGGTTATACAAACAGGGAATGTGTGGAATTTTGTGTCATTAAGCAGCTTGTGACAGCAGAATTATAGCTTCCTAGGAAAGAAGGAAAATAAGATGGCTCTGCCAATTCTTGCCAGCAAAAGAGAATAAAACATTACAAACATACTTCTTACGCTGCCATTAATACAAAGAGAGAGACTGCCCTTTTCTCCTTCTATTTATCCCACCCTCAGCTAGCCTAGTGTTCACTGCAACTTCTATGATAGGGTCATTCTTAAGCTCCATTTCCTTTTCAAGGCAGCTCTTCACACTAGGTTTCCCTGCACAAAATATTACAAGAAAGAACAAGTGTGCCTTGGGTTGGGCCCAGACCCTCCTAGGTAGATAGATATTAGACTCAGCTTTCTCCTCTTATCTACCCTCATCCTGGAATTTTGATCCACTTGAAACCCTGTAAGGAATAAAGTTATGACTATCACAAAATATGTGCTTACTGAGGCCTTGGTATTTACTTGGCTGAGAATGAATTCCTTATTCTATGTGTAAAACTGATTTTTATAAAAAAGGATGTTTTAAAAAATCCTAATCTTACCTTGTTTGACTGGATATCTGTGAAAAGAATGTAAATAAATAAAAATAAAATAAACATTATTTTAATCTTTTTACTGTATTTACAGCTGTTGTTATTAAATACAATGCTCAAGGGAAGTGCCAGACTGGATCCATGGGAGCCAGAAACCAATTTACATTCTGCACAGAGGCCATGGTTGGCAGTGGTGAATCCCAAGGTCTTTTTCCATCAGCCATGGTGAGAGACAGAAGCATTGCCTCCCTTAGAAATAAACTAAAGTGATATCTATAGAACTTCAACTAAATAAAATCAGGATTTTAGGACTCTACATTTTCTTTCTTCCTTTATTAGTCCTTCTGACAGAAAGGATAATAATGCTCCCCTGTGCAGCCTGGTCATGAGATCTTTTCTCCCGCTGCCTGGACCCTGTTTCTGAGAAAGGGGGATGCGTGACAGTACCTGGCTAAGCAACTGGGGAAAGGGCTTCCAATGCCTACTCCAATGTACATTCTTTACCAAAATTCCAGTTCAAAATTTAACTCTTCGAGAAAGCCTTTATTGGTTAACCTCACCCAATTCATGGCAATTCTTTATATATGTCTATATTCAGCTAATACTTACTGAGCTCCCTCCTATATCTTAGCATTGTGTCAGGCCCTAAGGTAATAAAGATAAATAAGGTTAATTCCTTGCATTCCATTATTTGTAAGACGATAATGTGAGAAGCATGGATAAGTCAAGGAAGTCAAGGAAGTCAAAGAGTCAAGGAAGATTCCACAGAAGAGGTGACGTAGCTTTTTGGAGATATTTATAGATAAATAGCTTTAACATGTTTTAAAATCTCTACTCCTTGTTTCTATTTGAATGTGTATGTGTGTGTGTGTGTGTGTGTGTGTGTATGCATGTGTGTCTGTATGTTTGTGTGTCTTGGTGTATTTGTGTTTCTACTGGGTGAAAAAAATGAAAGTAAAAGTAAAACACACACACACATAGTACTATTTAGTCCTACTATGTGCAGGGCATGCAAGTAGATAAAGGAATTTCAAGGGAGAGTGCCTCACTTGCCTGTTTCCTTCTTCTATGACAGTTTTGCTCTTTATTTGAATACTCTCCTCCCTAGCATTTATTTAAAATACTTTACCATTTCATACTTAGCTTAAATCTCCCTCCTTGTTCTTGAAAACTTTTTTGACCATTTTAGTTCATATTTATTTCTCATTTCTCTTATTTTTTGAGTGAATATTAAGCTAGTAACATGAACAATAGGAACAACAGAAATTTAACTTTTGTAAGATGTAAGGGTGTTTTTATAAATCATCCCATTCAGTTCTCCTAATACCTCTTTTTCAGAGTGTATATTTCTCCTCTACAGAGTAATAAAAGCAGAAACAGCTAATGATGAATAAAAAGCTACCATACATGATTGTTCTATTTCACATAGAAGGGATACAGCCAGAAACTAAAGTCTTGTCTTTAGATTCCTAATCTGTTTTTCCCATAAAACTGAACTAATTACTGTCTAATTGTTGTTGAATATTCTGTCTCTTCAACTGGAACCTAATTTCTGAATGATACAGGCAAGGACAATTTTTTTATACTCTTCATGTTCTCCCACCCATGCATCTCATTCTCCCATCATAGGACCCAGCTCACGGTTGATCACAAACAAGTGCTCAGTATTTCCAACTGCTTAAGAATCACAAATTCAGTTTCAATCAGTGATTTATATGATGATGACTTCCATTTATTTGCTTGGAAGATGGGAGAGAGAAAGGTGCGAACTAAAAAGATAAAGGAAAAGAAAAAGGAAGAAGAGAGAAAAAGAAACGGAGGGAAAAAAGTGAGGAATAAAGTAAAGCAAAAGGGGGAGGGGAGGAGTGAGAGAATCATTCCTGTCTCCCACTGCCAAATCCATCTCAGATACTTAAAGGAAGCAGGTCTGCAGAAAACCAAAACAAGTGCTACAAGGTTATGAGTAATAATTGATGTTTTTTGTAGGGAAAAAGGGAAAGGAGGGGTTGAAGATGAAAGAAGTCAGGAGGGAGATAGGAAAGTTTTCAGGGTCACAGGATACATTTATCAGAAGCTTTTAAAGAAGTGTTTAAGAGCAGCTAAGCTGTTGCTATGGAAATAGGTAAAAGCTAATCCATTATCTGCAACCTCTGGATGCCACCAGCTTGCCGCTGGGGGGCATTCTGCTTTTTATTACTATTTATTTTTCCTTTCTCTCTTCTATTTCTTCTTTTTATATGAACACATTCCTGGAATTATAAGAAACGACTAAATAAATGCTGTAAGAAAAAGAATTTGACTCCTTCAGAGATTATATTAACACATGAGGGAAACTTCACCCTATGTGTCAACTCGTAAAGTGAGAAGTGATTATTTTAAGAAGATAAAATGAAAAGAAAACAATATATGAACACCTGGAGGGGAAAATTTCCTGTTCCTCCTAGAGCTACTCACATCTTTGGCTGCATCTGAAATTCATCCTAAAACCTGCAGAAGGCAGCATATGCCTCCTGGCTTAAATCCAGACTATGATCCTTGAGTGGAGCCATTTAAGAGGCTTTGAAACCTCAGGAAAGAAACGATAGAAGCCATTTCATAAATATCTCTCACTTCATGTAAAAGCTGAGACTTAGCTAAAGCCTAAATCTAAAATAAACCTATGTAAAGCTCGTGTCATTTGCCACAGATATACATGTCTGAAACACAGGTTTTAATCAGTTGATGTTTTATATGTGCATATTTGCGGGCAATGCTGAAGATGTTAATAATACCAATACTGTAATTATTGCACAATCTTTCCATTCACTGTCTTACCTCTTCACCATATCCTAAGTAATAGAAATCTTACCATGATCTTGTGTAAGTTATTGTGACTCTACACAGACAACTTTCAGAACTTGGTTATCTTTTTCCATTTGCTTATAAAGTTACAACCTCACAACTATATCAATTTCATAGTAATTATTAAAAATCAAAATCTATATCTTTGCCCACCTTCCCAGATACTTAATCATTTATTTGTATGCCTGAAACCTAGAAATCAATTTAATATTCTCCTGCCTTCTTAATTCCAGTAGTGAAGACATCACTACATCTGGCAAAATTAATTGTCTAAAATAACTTATTTTTCTCTATTCCTCTTCATCTCCATTACCATGACTTTAACTGGGGTTTTTATCATTTCTTATCTAAATTACCTCAACTACCTCCTAAATGATTTGCCTGTCCACCTCAAGATTTCTCTATTCCATTCTCCACATCGTTGAGAAAGCAATATTTCTAAAATGCACATCTAACCACTTGGATCTGTTTCTTAAAATTCTACACTTTCTCCTTCTCTCCACAAACTACTTAGATTAGTGATACTCCTCATCCTCCCACCCTTGTTTATCTCTATAGACATCTCAGCTGTCTGCACACACCTGGGTTTGAGGGCAAGATGCCTTGTCATCCCCACCAGACATGAGTTCCTTGATGATAAAAGCTAGATCCTATTTGTCTGGGTCCATTCTGGGCCCAAGACAGTGCTTGGAAAAAAATCTCTCTCAATAAATGCTTGTTGATTGCCAGTGGTGAGGATTTATTACCTCACTATGCTATGGAAGCCATCCCATAGCTTGTGCTCCAACCCACTAAAAATTATTCAAGTTCAAGGCTTCACTGTAAAATAAACTCATGCTTTTCTTAATCAGATATGTAAATTTAAATTCTGAATCATGAGCTCACTTAAAAAAAAAATAACTACAAAATACCACATGTAACAATGGCCAATGACAACTTGTTGAGCAAAGCCATGGGCAGACAAATAAATGTAATGACATAGAAACTTAAAACAAATTATAATACATTTTACAGAAGATTTTCTTAACCAATTGAAATCATTGGCTAGAGAGCTACTAGTCTAGTGCTCATGTAGCCACATCTTTAGAAATTCTTAGACAGAAACAAAACTGTAAAAGTGTCATACTTGCATTAGACAAAATTAAAGGTTTCCAGGGTTAAAGAGAATTCTTGGAAGATTTTTTAGTAAATTTCCTTCCCCTAGTCATGCATACATGAAAGCTCTGTCTAGATAGAGTCAGAAAGGAATGTATTTGGGTTATAATGTGGGCTCTTGTTTGAGGACAGATGATAAGCACACCAAAATGAAGGCCTGGCAACACATGTCTCTCATATTCAAAGAACTGAAGCATTAGCAATTAATTTTTATTAAAATAAGGTTTGTAATTACGTAGAGCTTCTAAGAAATGATGGATTGTGAGAGTAGAAAAATATAGATTCTCTGTGAAGCACTGTTTATGAAAAAAAGGAAGGCTGTGTAAAAAACAAAAATTCAAGGTCGCATCCAGGCTAGTGATTTTGTAGGGGTTTGACTGGCTACAAGAGAGTGCCTCTTGACATTTTTGTGATTAAGAGGAAATCTGTAGGCCAAATTAAAGAACTATCCTTCCTAATAAATAGTCCAGAACAACTAAAAGCAAGCTCTTGTTAAAACTGAAAAATTAAACTGGAATTGATGGTAAAAACAGAACTATATGTCCATATTATAACTGAATTATATACAGATTACTTTCAAGATTCTCTTGTCTTTTTAATAACCCAGGGTTCTTGGGCGCATAATAAGGGAGAAATAATGAGGGCATGTGAGGAAAGAAAACCATGGTCCACAAATCAGAAACTTTTGATCTGGAGCAATCCTAGAAGGAAGTTATCCTAGTAGCAGTGATGCAGTCTAGAAGACCTTACAGTTGGGGTTCTCATTTTATCATAGAGCTAATCATTTGACTCAAACTGAGAAAATCTAAACAAATTGACTAAGATTAAATTTATAAACTGGCAAAGCACAAATGCCATCAATGATGGCTTCAGACACTGAAAATGCCTTCAAAGATACACTGAACTCAGTAAGTAGAGATACAAGTCAGATACACATTAAAAGGCAAGATTACCCTGTAAATCATGTTCTATTCTACGTTCACTTTGTTGCATTTCATCAGTATCCAGAAAGTGCTTGTCTTTCCTCTTCATTGGTAAACATCACTCTTTTTGTTTTGTATGGCATTTTTTTTTCCATTTCTGAGATAAATGACTACATGACATTACTTTAAGGCATAATACCCTTCTGAGATACACTATTATTACCCCCATCCTAAAGATGGGGCTTATGCAGATAGATGATAGCATATTTAGGATTTAAAGCCAAGAAGCTTGACCTCAGAGTATGTGTCTGTTAGCACTCTTTTATGCTGTGGGACAACATCATAAGAATTTATGCTAAATCTGTAGCTGTATGCGAAAATGAAGGGAGTCTGTGTGTGTATGTGGGTGTGTTAGGGAGGTGCCATGCCCACCTTCCACTGCCTTTGGGTTAGGTTTTGGATTTCTCAGGTTGACTTTCTCCTTGAAAGGAACTGCTTAATGGGTAAGAGGTTTTACACTGGAGTGATGGAAATGTTTTGTGACTAGATATGGTAGTTGTTCAACATTATGAATGTACTAAATGCCACTAAATTGTTCACTTTAAAATGGTTAGTTTTATGTTATTTAAATTTCATCTAAAAAAATTATTGTTTAAAAATTTTGCCTTCTCTAAAGTTCTTCCATGATTAGACTAACTTCATTAAGGAGTTTTACTTTTAATGCCCACTATTCCTATGAAAAGAATCTGTAGAAAATATTTTCACAAGTTTATTTTAAAGCACCCAAGTACTATGACCAGCTTTTGCATTATGATAAAAGTCACTGATTTGCAGTTTCTGAATAGGTGGAAGTTGGGGAGATGTAGAATTTACCACCAAAGTGCTGATTATAACCAAATATGCTGACAATTCCAGAGAGCAATGCCCTGAGCGGGAAAGTTTAGATGACCACATTGTGGTCAACTACTAACACTTCCTAAAGAGAAAGTTTCATGAAAATAAATATTTAAAAAACATCAACTCACAGATTTCTTTTTAGTGATGAGGAAACAGAGGCCAAGGGACGTGAAGCAACTTGGCCAAAATCACAGAGAGCTGGTAATGTTCTGGGTTTTTGAAGGCAGGTCTCCCAATTGAGCTCTACCTGGGGCTGTCTTGACCTGACCACACTAGCTGTCAAAGTCCTTGGGAGTTAAGTAATGAAGTCTCCAAGATGCCTTTTCTGTCTTGCTTGAAATTTAATTCCTATAAAATACAGCTTTCAGTGCCTTGACATTTGTGTGTCCAAATATTATCAAGAGCTTCCTGCAGCACACAGGAGAGGCCCCAGCCCTGCAGTAACAGGTTTGCTTTTTGTTACCTAGTATGAGTGGACATGTTTTGATGATTCTTCCCAGACTGTCTGTTCTCTGCATAGAGACTTAATCTTTTATTTCTTCTGAGTCTCTCCATATTTTTTTTCTTTGCACAAAAGCCTGAGTAAATATTGTTTGTTGACAGACAAATGGAGGCTGCCATTTAAGGAGAACAGTATAAACTGATTACACTGAGGAAGTAATCTCACTGTATACTCCAAAGATCTCTAATG
Organism: Cynopterus sphinx; assembly: GCA_030015415.1. Classification (NCBI taxonomy): domain Eukaryota; kingdom Metazoa; phylum Chordata; class Mammalia; order Chiroptera; family Pteropodidae; genus Cynopterus; species Cynopterus sphinx. The sequence goes on along the minus strand of CM057390.1, from coordinate 31,254,810 downwards.
AGTGTGACGGGAATCTAGAAAGTAGGCTCCCTTAATAATGGGATGTAAAGATCATATTTTTCACTCCTCCTAAAATATTTTTCCCTGTGTGCATGCATTTGTACACTATATACTCGATAGTGTTAAAAAAAGATAGTGATCCTGGTCTCTGTGGCTATGTTTTATGTGCTATGTGCTGTGTTATGCATGCTAGGAAAGCTCAATAGTTTCCACTATTGACTAGGTGAATAGACAAAGCAAATGGGATGCAGTAAACAAACAACATATAATTTGGGACTAGAGACTAATACTGTACTAATGACTCATCTACTTCATATTAATAGAGTCCTGGACACACCACTTAATACCACATAATCTCTTTTCCTTCATCTTTAAAAAAAATGATACTAATGCTCACCATGTAATCTAGTAGTGAGATTCCAACAAAAAGATATAACTGAAAGAACTTTGAGAATTTAAAAGTCTTTTGTTATTAAATAACCATAACATATCTCCATACTATATCAAAACTTGAACTATTAAAAATCAAAACTAAAAGGGTCACTTAGGCATCTACTGCCAAATTTTTTTTTACCTCATAGAGACCTCTGTAGGGTATTTTCTCCTTTACTTATCAGATACTACTTCAACCCAGGAGCCTTTTTTTTTCACATGGTCAATATTTCCAAAACATACAGGCTTGCATTTGGCTTTTGGATGCTGGCTCATCTGCTTGAAGTGTGCCTTTAAGGTTTGGTGACTTCACAGCAATTCCCACACGTGAACAAAGTTCTTGCTACTTATTACTCTTGAATGTTAACTTAGGGACCATGTATACTCATTCTCATCCCCAAATTTGACCTTCTCTCAACCCTTAGCTCTCAAATGACTTTTAACCTTGTGGAACCAACATCCTCAGTGTTTACTCATAAATTATTACCTTAGCTGTGTCCTTGCTCAGGTCTTCACCTGGGCTCAAGCACACATCAGGCTCAACATTGACTACTGGATAGATATTTGGTTCCCATAACCACTTCAATGGCTGTGATAGACATTTCCCAGTTATACAAGAAGCTCTTAATGCATTTAGCTCTCTAGATATAGAATATGTAGAAAAGCAGGTTGGCTTCCACTTTTATTACTTTTATCACATTGCCAAGACATGTGTAACTACTCTATTTCTTATATATACTAAGCTCCCATTACTTACAAAGCATGGTGCTAAGCACTGTAGCTGATATAAACTGGTAGGGGAAACATGCAAAGAAATATTTAAATTACTTGTAGCAATAAACTAAAAAGCATTTTTTTTTCCTTTGTTTAACCCTTGGGTGAAGAACTTGGGTCAAAACTCAGACAATACCATTGTTAATGTGTAATTAAGAAAACTAGAGCCGTCTAATGTAGGGTTTGAAATTTGAATTAGTTTGTCTTTGTAAGTACAGCAGAGAAGGTGTCTGAGTACTTATCTGATATAACCTCTATTCCCTCAATATAGCTCTTTTAATAAATGTTTTGCCCTGAATCACCTCAATAGTACAACAAAAGAAGCAGACAGCTAGAAAATGTACTCATTAATACATTAAGTCACTGAGTTAAGATGTTCCAAATTATCACAGAGATCTGTGATACAGTCCTTTGGAAATGTGTGATCTGTCACAAATGAGTTATTCAATTTATGTCAACAATCTTTGTCGAGGAATTATTTTGTTCCCAGCATTGTGAAAATGTTGGATGAAACAATGGTAAGAAAGTCAACCACAAAGAGTTTATGTGCTGCTGGGCAATATATCATGATGAATTATTATTTTCTGCTTATTTCTGTGTGAGGTGTTCTGTCAGAGCTTGGAAACAGGTGCTATAGAAGGATAGCGGAGGAAAATCCACCAATCCTGGAATGTCAAGGGAATATCTGAAAAAAAAAACTATGTCTAAGTCAAATGCAAAAATAACTAGTTACTGTTAGCGTGAAATTGGGTTCATGATGAAAAATATTGGATTAGGACAGCATCCCAGCTACAAAGACTAGTATATGCAAAATACAGAGGCAAAGATGAGCATGGTGCATATTGCAACTTTATCATTCAGGGCTTTCTTTTCCTTTTTTTTTTTCTTTCTTTTTTGGGGGTAGGTTACAACTGGAGCAATTTTAAGCAAAAAATAGAACACTTAAATAGGGATATAAGTTGATATTTTAAGGGCAGAAATAGAGTAGCCTTAAAAATTGATTAGGATTAGGGAAAAGGGTACTGTAGGGACCCCAAAATTCATCTATTTTATCATCTTTTACCTCTTCTCTCCACTGTGTGCATAATTATTCTTCTCTCTAGCAGTTAAAAAAAAAGGCTTTACCACTGTCCAGTTTACATGGTGAAAAATTACCACTGCCAACAAACACTGAGTTGCTATCATCATCATTGAAAATAGCTAAAATATATTTTAGCTTTGATTTAAAATGATGAGAGAAAAGAGATCATTGGCTTAACCCAGGTCAGGTATTATCTATGGTCAAAAGAAACATAATAGAGAGATGGAGTCTTATTAAACAAATATGATTTTCCTATTGTAACCCTGTCATGGGATGGGAGAGTTGGGGAAAGATGTGACAAGAAAATAATTTTGTTATGAGAGTGGAAAACATTGTTAGCTGGAGAGACAACCAGTTGGACTTCCACTATGGTAACTACACATTTTCAAATGTAGTTATGATTTGTATCATGAAGCATATTATGTTATTAGAGGAGATGCTAGGTTATGAAAGCATTGAAAATTATTTTTAAAATAATAAATTTTTACCCTTAGGTCAAAGAAAAACTATTCTAGGGTGTGACAGAGAGAGTTAGATACTGTTTTGTTTTTGTTTAGTTTGAAGTTGAATTCAGAAGTAGATAAGAACTGAGTTGTGCTTTAATCAGATCATTCTTACTGTAGTTCAGTAGATGGATTGGATGTAGTTAAAAAGCTTTGGTCCAAAGTGATAGTACTATTAACTAAGGTACTGGCAGTGGTCTTAGTATTGTACATAACAGTGCCGCTTATTTTACTTGGTCATATATTTGTGATCCACAGACAGAAATCTGGACAAAGGATGGTATAATTAGGAAATGTAGATGAGAGTAACTCAGCAGCTAATGGAACACATGGAAATGGAGCCCTGGCCAAAATAAAAAAGGGTTACTTCCTTTCCTACATCCTTTCTTAGTATATTCCTTCTCAATCTCCATATCTCTCTCCTTTCTCCTCTTTCTCTTCTCCCCTCTCCACTCTCCACTCTCTGCTCTCCACTCTCTGCTCTCCCCTCTCCTCTCTCTTCCTTTCTATCCTTTTCATTAGTCCAAGCAGGGGAGGGTGGTAATTTCTATTCAGCAGTGAAATGTGTTGCACATGTGTTGCACAGGTGTACAAGCGCCAAGAGCTACATATGAATTTAAAAGTAAAAGCATTAATTGAGTAATTTCATTACCAGGAATGCACCCTAAGGAAATAATCAGTCGCATGCTCAAGTTTCTTAAACAAGGTTGTTTATTGTCATGTTGTTAATAGGAGACAAAAAAAAAAAAACTAGAAAAATAGGTTTATTTTTTCAATTGTTTAAATGAATCATGTCCATAACATAGAACATTATACAGCTTTACTGGGTTGAATAGTATCCACTGCCAATTCTCGTCCATCCCGTAGTCTCAGTATATGACTTTATTTGGAAAGAGAATAGCTGTCCCTCTACTATATTACAGTGGGTCCTAATGCAATGACTTGGTGGTTTTATAATAAAAGGGAAATTTAAACACAGAGACAAACTCAGAGGAAATAATGCCATGTAAAGATAGATAATAAGATTTGAGTGATGCAGCTGCAAGCCAGAGGATGCTAAGAATTGCCAGCAACCACCAGAAGCTAGGGACAACAAGGAAAGATTCTTTCCTAAAATCTTTAGAGGGAGAGATTTCCTAGAAACATATGAATGGGTGGGGGGCACAATATTCAGAACAAAGCACAAAAATAAATATATAATATTAAAAGCTACCAGAGATTACCTGCAAAGAAATGACAATGAGCAGATTTCTTAGCAGTAGTGATAGATACCGTAAGATAATAGGCTATTGCAACCCAGGTTAAGGAAAGAATGACAGTCAATTGACAATTAATTACAAATCCAGTTTTAATAACATTCAAATGTGGTTATGTTTTGTATCATGAAGCTTATTTTGTTACTTGAGGAGATGCCGGATCATAAAAGCATTGCAAATTATGCTTTGGAGAGTAAAATAAATAATTTAAAAATATAAAAACAATGATACATTTTAGCACCCAGAGGTCTTAGTCCTAAGGAATGCATTCAGTGAAGAAAATAACAACAAAAACAATGAATCCAGAAGAAATAAATGATATTTAAGCAGAGATTTAAAAAGAAAAAGAAATTAGTAAAACAGGCAAATCTAAATACTGATTGCAATCATTATCATAATTTTCACATAAAAAGTACCTGAATCTAAACTTCTAGATAGAGTCAGCAAAGTATAGCCTAGAGGCCAAATTTGGCCTCTGTTTTAATAAATAAAGTTTTTCTGTTTTCATTAAATTTGTGGATCCCTGCTTTAGATTACAAAGCCATGGAAATAGTTGGGGAAATAATAGGAGGCGATACTTTGAAGAGAGAGCATGTATGGCTATGAAAATTTACTGAGAGCCTCATCTTTAGAAGGAAGCAAGACATACTGATTTTCTGTAATGCCATTACAAACTATAAAATTAACTATGAAAGCATATTAAAATCTTAAAGATAGCCCTTAAAACAATAGTAATAAAACATATTATCTTTAAACTTGTAAATTCAAAAATGTAGAAGAAGAATTAAATTTTTTAAAGTTCATAGATTAGTAGAAAGTCTGAGCAAAGAAGCTGGAAAAATAATGGAAAATACATAATAATATATTTCATGAATGTGTGTGCATTAAACGGTATTTTAAAATACACTAAAATGGTGAGGAAATGAGATTGAGCATAGAGTAAAAGATCAAATGGGCTGCAATTTTTAAAAAATCAACCTTTTCTATTGAATTTTTGTCGCTTATAGGAAGAGACTAAGCAAAATGTCAATCATTGTCAATCTTAGGTATGAGGATTACAGTTCTTGTTTTAAGGTTATCTTTAATTTTTTATATTTTAAAATTTTTCTAAATTAAATAATAAGACTTCAAATGGAATTTACAAAATAGTGTGACTGCAATTCAGCTAGATCTATATGCCCTAACACACATGTACACATAGCAGATTAGAAATATATCTATATAGAAATATATTCATTTGTAATTCTATTTAGATCTATATCTCTAGAGATAGAGATATCTCTACATTGATATAGATGATATAGATAGATTGATTGATTGATAGACAGATAGACAGACAGATAGATAGATCAAACTTTAACAGCAATACTTCTTTGGCCCTAGCATATAAAATACAGCCACAGTAATGAATACCTTATCAAAAGTAACAGAAATACCCAGACTAGAAAATTATAGGTCATTTTATTCCCTTTGAAAAATGGATGATGTTGTCAAGGAATAGAATCAGAAGTGAGACTTTCTCCCTAGCTGGACAACTCTACTGGTTCTTTGCTGAGAGTTTAGTAAATACCACTTCTGCTCTTCAGGTTAGTTATGTAAGTGGCGATGTCGACTGCCTAGTAAACCTCTTCTCCGGTCAACTCATATAGAGGTATGGGTTTTTTGTTTTTGTTTTAATTTTCTTTGTTCTCTAAAATTCTGAGTTTAAGGTTTAACCATTTGGTCTCTATCTTAGTACTTAAGAAGCACATTTTTCAGTAAGTTGCTATGTTCACGGTTACACTAATACCAATGCACAACAGGTGATCAAACAGGTAATGTCTCCTGACACTGCAACAGATTATTTTGTACACAGGAGTTCATATAAAAGATGTTAAAAAGATGGATATGTAACTTAATACTGGTATTCTACCATCTTCTAAAGGTGGACTTGACTTTGAATTTGTCATGCATGCATAAATGCCTCTTGAGTCTTTTTTTGTGGGCTTTCCACAATAAAATAGTCACATTGCCTTCCAGATGTGAATACCTAGCCTACTTAGCTTGTACTCTGAGGTTTCCTATGTTTGTTTACAAGTGCAATTACAGAATCTTATTTTCCAAATTGAGTTTTTTGATTTAAAAGTATAGTCTTCAACAAATTCTTTGAGTTTGCAAATCACATTCCAAGAGAACACAACAATAACAAAAGAATTTATTGTAGCAAGAGCCTGAAGAAAAACAATAGCAGTAAATTCTACTAGAGACAGAACAGGATATTCCATAACTATCATTAAGAAAAAAAATTGAAAACTACAAGAATGAAATAACTCCTGATTCATTCTTAAGTACTAATAGTAACTGGTCTGCATTTGTGAAGCTTTGTAACAAAAAGCTTTTGTCTACAACTTGTATTCATTTTGAGGTATGACAGTTCCAAAGCTTTGGTAATGTATAAGCCATCCTTGCTGAATGTAACATATTAAACAGTTCGCTAGGCTTACAATGGTTCAGAATGTTAAAAATAAAATTGTACCAGTAGCTCTGCCCATCTTTGTGCTAAAGCAATACAGATGATTTTTGAATAAAGAAAACAACACTATTCATCTGAGCTTGCTAACAACACAAAATGACACAAAATGCTGTTGTACGACATTCTGAGTCTATCTCGAACACCCATTAGGAAATATTATGATATGCAATATTACATATTAAGGAACTAACAACAACTGATGCATGGCTGGGGGGAAAAAAACAAGATAGTGAAGTCACACATGGGTTTTACCCTATAGAAATCACTGCAGGCTTGATTTCTGCTCCTTCCTGAATTAATAATCCCCTACCTTACCACACTGAAAGGAAAAGAAAGCAAAACTTCAAGCAATAAACTTATCTATTTATTCTAAAAGAATTGCAACAAACCTAAAATCCATTCTGATTTTATCTCTAGGGTGGACAGTAAGGTTTAAGTGGGGCCTATATTAAGCAGGTAAATTTGGTAATATAAAGTACAAATCACAGTGTCATGAGTGCCACAAGTTTCCAGGTTGTCTATATGTATCTGTCTCCCCTTTCAATCAAGAAATTCTGTCCACTTTCTACAATGTGATAAGGACTTTGACTTCTCCTAGTAAGAGTGTTTTCCTTATAACAGTCAGCTACAAATTGACAAATCTTGGTGACTTGGGTGGGGCATGTTGTCAAGGTGACAGTCAGCTTAAAATGTGTGTGAGGAGGGACAGAAGGAGAGAGAAAACAGAGAGGAGGAGGGAGGGAGGGACAGAGAGAAAGAGAGAGAGAGAGAGAGAGAGAGAGAGAGAGAGAGAGAGAGAGAGAGAGGTTTAGAATGGTGAGATTAGTAGCAGATCAGGTATAATTCTCAGCCACGGTGGTGATAAATAATTTATGGGCAAGCAGAAATATAACTGAATGTGTCTGGAAACGCCAGGCAAAACTCGTCACCAAATGCCCTTGGGAGGCCAGAGGCTTTGCTTGCCAAGAGTCTCAGGGAGAGTGCATCCTCTTGTCCCCAAAGATTCACAGGCCTGAAGAATTCATTTTCACTCATCCCATTAAGAGATTTTGTTCAATACAGTGGCACATGAGGATGAGCTGTTCTGAGAAAGACGATCAAGCTCTGATAGACTGAGACGTAGTGAAGACAGAGTTGCATCTCAGCAGTCTAATGGGCCCAGTGAGGCAGTAAATTTCACAGCAACTTGACACATTAATATAGAAGTACAGTCTGTTATATCAAAGGGAGATTGTCTTAGTCCTTAAGGGGAAACCAGCAATCCAAAAATGAAAAGTGTGCACTGGTGACTTGTGAAAAATGTAGTTAACACTGAGAGCTGAAGTGCAGAGCTTTACGCCTTTCCTGGCTGGAGTTCTCATCAAGGGCAGATTCCTGCTCTTACCAGGGACCACACATGCCACAGTATCCACATGTCCTGACCTGGGTCCTTAAGAATAGTGCCATTTGTGGAGAAGGAGAACCAGCACAGAAGTTCTTATTTAGTCCTACAGGACTATGCAGGCTCTATCTTTCTGAAGCTATGTTTTCCTGTGGAACTTTGTCCCAGTAAAGCTTCTTTGAGCACATTGCTCAATGACTCCATAGGAAACATCTTACTTATCTAATAATAGGGAGGTAGCTTGGTAGATTAAAAAATGTCCACATGATGAAATATAAAGACTCTATTACACTGATCGTTATAAAGACCAAATAGAAAAAAAATCATGAGAAATATTTATGTTTAATGTTCAATAAAAATATAGACTATAATATTATCAAAATAGATGTAAAACCATAGATTTCTAGATCTCAGGGCTGGAAAGTAATATGGAGGATGAAATTAGTTATGTTAGAGGAAATACTTTTTTTATTTGGAAATTTGCTTTTACAAATATAATAGTTGTAACATTATATTTTTAAGGCATATATTTTTAATAAACCATAGGTAACAGGAGCTAACTTAATTTATTAGCACCTTTTGATTTTCTTGTTTAGTCATTATCTAACACTAATATTTTAGCACACACTTAATTTTTTCCTAAACCTAAAGCCAAACTACAACTAGAGTTGAGTGGCACTTTATTTCTTATACCCACAATTTAGATACTTTCACTTTTACTTTATTAACTTCTTAGTCCCTTAAGAAATAAATTTGGTGCTTGTATAACATAAAATTCATTTAACCAAATCAATATCCACTTGTCTGACAGAAATGTTATCTCTATAAGAGACCTTTCCAACATTCTGTTCATTTATTTATTTATTTATTTATTTATTTATTTATTTATTTATGCATGCATGCATGCATGCATGCATGCATGCATGTTTTAAATAATCCTCTAAAAGATATTTAAGATAGGGGTAAGATTTAATTGAAAGATACTAGCAGGTAGGAATTCAGGGTATCTGTAACTAAGTAATCCAGATGTACTTTGAAAGAGGGTCTGATTGACAACCCATTTGGGGTGATATCATTTGGAGCCTCTAAAAGAAAATAGTTGTTAATGTTATATAATTAGTGACTAAGAGTGACCTGCCCAAATTCATAAAAACACTATTCCTCATACCAAGAATTATATATTGCTTCTTATGGATCATTACACAGATTAAGCAACAATCACTCATTTACATGATTGTGGAGTTAATTATTTTATTATTTCTGATGAATGCTCATCTATATTTTAATATAAAAAAGTCAAACTTCAATAGAACTAAACAGATCAACTGTGTTAACCATATCCTATCCCCTTTATCTATATGTGATTTTATTCCAGCCAAATGCAAAGGATCTAATCAGATCATAAAGATCACAGGCTAACCCCCTCTCATGTGCTTTGGTTTATTTGCAATTATGTATGAAGTTTTATCCAACTGAATGATAAGCTCCCAGAGGAAAAACACTATCTCATTTAACTCTTCACATACAAGTAACAAAAACTATTTAAAAAAATAAATTATTTTTCTGGTTAAGCAGTGGGGGTTGGGGGGAGGCAGAAAACTGAAGCAGAGAAGAAAAGCTCAGCTCCTAATCCTATCCTGATTTTCTCACCTCTTAAACTTGAACATGGACCTGACAAATTCCAGAGATTTTTTAAATCAATAATCCTAATAATAGAGGAAATTGAATTTGATCAGATTATCCTTCTCCCTTTGAGATGAATGGTTAAAGACAATATCTATTGGAAGAGACTGCCTTTGCTTACTGAAGTGAGGTTCAGGGCTGCACATGGCAATGAGGGATACTCTGAAGACTCAGAATATTATATAATAGTAAGGGGACTTACTATTATAACTTGGTGCAGTGATTGTTAAAAAATTCAATATTCTCATGCCCATTCTAAGGACCACCCTATCTTCAACCTTAGAGACATGGGCAGAGCTATAAACAACCAACCCACAAACTGCAGCTTTGAGTGAAACAAACACATCTCAGGTTCAGTAGGAATAAATTACCCATACTTCATTGCCCAGAGAGAGCTATCCCAGCATGAACAAAATGAAAATAAATGGTGTAACAATTATGTAAATATATGAATGTGTTGTGTAAACATCTGTGTGTATGTGTATGTAATGGGGGGAGGGGAGAGAGAGAGATGCCATACAAAAACAATAACTACGTCTGGAATGATTAAAATTTCTACTATAAAACAACCTTTAAAATGTCAATTTAATAAAATGAAAGTTTATACCAACATGATATTAAATGTAAGTTACATACTTAAGTAAACAAGCTGATGACCAAGGAATAAAATGTCAGAAAATACATACAAATTAAGAAATAGAATAAGCACTGCTAAAAATAAAAAATCTAGCGATGCAAAAAGGTTCAGCTAATTACAGTTGTGCAGACAAGAGCAACAACAAAAGTAAAAAGATTAAAGATTAAAGTAGTTAGAAAGGTACTAATATATATGGGAGGCAGAAAACAATAATCTATGGTAAGTCTAATTGAGGTCCTGGAATATTCAGTAAGCAAATGAACAGAAGATTGTTCATAAAGATAAAATACAAGAAAATGTTCACCAAAATGAAAGAACTAAATCTAAAAACTAAACATTCACAGAGGATTCTAAGAAATTTTGATGTAGAGTAGTCAATACTGAGGAATACTATTCATTTAAGGTAATAAATAATAATGATAAAGAAGTGATTTGATTGTTCAGTCACTGAGGCAGCAAAGCAATTCACCTACAAAGAGGGAATAATCAGATTAACTTCCGAATTATTCCATTGCAACATTCAATGCAAAAGACAATGGGAAGGGACTTATGGTCAGAATGGTAGAGTAGGTAAATGCTATGCTCACCTCCTCCCACAACCGCATCAAAATTACAACTAAGTTATAGAACAACCACCCTTGAGAATTATCTGAAGACTTGCTGAACTGAACTCTCACAACTAAGGATATGAAAAAGAAGCCACAACAAGACTGGTAGGAGGGGTGGAGATGCAAAATGGATTGGTCCCGCATCCAAGTGTGGCAGTTAAGAATTGGGAGGGATATTATGGCTGTTGAGGTCCCTTCTGAGGAGTGAGAGGTCCCGGTCCCATTCCAGGTTCTCCAGCCCAGACCGCCAGTATGAAGAAACAGAGACCCTCAAAGATTCAGCTGTGAAAATTACCTTAGATTGCATCTAGGTGAGACAGAGGGCTGCTGGAAATAGGTGTCCTCTTAAAGGGCCTAAGCACAAACGTATTGATGAGGAACTCACTCACTTTGAGCTCCAGCATTGGGCAACAGCTAAAAAGTCCAGAAACATATGGGGAAGAAATAAATCGTATGGCTTCAGAGTGAGAATTGTTAGGGAACCTTTCTCTGGTGCTCAAGTGATGAAAGGTGTTGTTTTTCCTTTATTGAGCCCTCTCTCAACCAATCCTGCAGATGCAGTTAGGCACCAAATCTAAGTCTCCATCAAAATCACCCTACCTTTATATTCTCTGAGAACCTACCCCATCCAACATTGGCACAGGCTGAAATTTTTTGAGAAGCTGTTGCTTACAATCGGCCATTCTTGGCCCATGCTACAGACTTTCCTAAAATCTCTGAAAGGTCCACAAGTTCCAAACAAGCAGCAGCTGGCCTCTGTGTGCCCTGTATTTCTTGCTATGTGGCCCCCATCTGGCACTAGTGGCAGCTGGCCTCAGTTTACACCTTACCTTCTCACAGGTACCTCCAAGGCCAAAACATGCAGCTATCAACCATAGATCAAATTGTAGCTCCTGCCAGCTGTCCCTGGGCTGGACACAGGCAGCAGCTGAACAGGGCCTGCACTAGAGCTCATACCAAGAGGCCCCAGAACCAATACACCCAGTGGATGGCTTCATACCATGCCAAAGCACCACAAAGCACAAATGACATATGCAAGGGGTGCACTCAGCAGGCACGAGAACTCTGCTACAATGAATCCCACTCCGTGGGGTCAGCTCCTGCATGATAGCTCATGTGTTATAATCATGGACAACCCTCACAGTCAGTCAGTCTGAGGGTCAATCACATCAAATGACATGCCAACAGCAATCAAGATCCAACAATAACAGGAGATTACACATGACCCACATAAGGGACATACCTGGATCACCAGGTGATGAGAGATATTGTACCACTAGGACTTAGAGTGCATCTACTAAATAAGGCCATGCTACTGAGACCAGGAAACATAGTCCTACCTAATACATAGAGACAAATACAGGGAGGCAGCCACAATAGGGAAACAAAGAAACATGGCCAAAATGAAAGAACAGAACAAAGCTCCAGAAAAAGAACTAAATAAATTGGAGACAAACAATTTTAATAGATGCAGAATTCAAAACACTGATATAGGATGCTCAGTGATCTTAGTGAGAACTTTAACAAAGAGATAAAAATGAGTATAGAAAACATAAAAAAGAACTAGTCAGAAATTAAGGATATAATAACTGAAACAAAAAATATCTTAAGAGGAATCAAGAGTAGATTAGATGAAGCAGAGGATCAAGTAAACAATGTAGAAAGTAGCAGAAAACACCAAATCAGAACACAAACAAGAAAAAAGAAATTAAAAACCTATTTGAAGAAACAATGATGGAAAACTTTCCTAACCTGGTGAAGGATATAGACATACAACTTCAGGAAACGTAGAGTCCTAAACAAGATGAATCCTGAGGCCTTTGCCAAGGCACATCATAATTAAAATGCCAACAGTTACAAACAATGGAAAAATCTTAAAAGTGTCAAGAAAAAACAAGTAGTTACCTGCAAGGAAGCTCCCAAAACACTGTCACCTGATTTCTCAGCAGAAACTTTGAAGGCCAGAAGGGATTAGAAGGAAATATTTAAAGTGATGAAAAATAAGGATCTTCAACCAAGATTACTCTACCCAGCAAAGCTATCATTTAGAATCAAAGGACAGATAAAGAGCTTCTCAGACAAGAAAAAACTAAAGGAGTTCATCACCACTAAGCCAGAATTATAAGAAATGTTAAAGGGACGTTTTTAAATCCCTTAAGAAGACAAAAAAAAAGAGAGACTAAAAATATTGATAACGAAACAGCAATAACTACATATCTATCAGCAATTACTATTGAGTATAAATAAATTAGGTGCCCTGATTGAAAAATAGGGTGGCTGAATGGATAAGAAAACAAGACCCTTATGTATGCTCTCTACAAGACTCATTTCAGATCGAAAGACACACACAAACTGAAAGTAAAGAAATGGAAAAAGATGTTTTATGAAAGTGGAAACAAACAAAAAATCCAGAGGTATAAATATTTATACCAGACAAAATAGTCTTTAAAACAAAAGCTAAAGCAAGGGACAAGAAAGGACCCAGTAATTGCACCTCTGGCATTTAGTTAAAGAAACCCAAAATGCTCTTTTAAAGAGACATGCAAATCCATATGTTCATTGAAGCATTATTTAAAATAATAAATATTGGAGGCAAATAAAAACAATAATAAATAAATAAATATATGGATGTCCAGCAATGGATAAAGCAGTGGTAGTATATACGATAGAATATCACCCAGTCATAAAAAAAGAATGAAATCTTGCCATCTGCAAAAACATGAATGGACCTAGAGTGTATTGTGCTGAGTGGAGAAAGTCATACAAAGAAAGACAAATGTCATGATTTAATTTATATGTGGATTATAGAGAACAGGATAAATGAACAAACAAAATAGAAGCAAGCTCATAGAGAGCATTTTAATGGTTGCTGAATTAGGAGGGCATAGGTGAAGGGGGGAGGAGATCAAGAGGTACAAATTGGTAGTTATAGAACAGTTATGGGGATGTAGAGTATAGCATGGGGAATATAGTCAATAATATTGTGATAACTATGTACACTGTCAGAGAGGTACTAGATTTCTTGGTATGGTCACTTTGTAAGTTATGTAAGTGTTTAATTACTATGTCATACAGTCAAATCTAATATATACCAACTATAATTGAAAACATTTAAAAAATATTATTTAAAAATATACAGAACCCATTGTTTTACACTCCAAACTTAAAATCTCCTCTATACACTTTATCCCCACCCCACACCCTCTCTAATAAAGAACGCATCTATATTTGCCCTCAGTTTGCATTAAAATCCTATAAAAGTAGTCAATTGAACTTCTCTATGACTTTGCATTAAAATATATTTATTTATGATTAATTTTGTGACAAATACTGAGACAGATAAACCTTTTTCTCATGAAGAATTAAGTGAATAAATGAATGAGTAAAAAAATTCAGATTCTGATCATTGCTACAATGGAAAAAAACGAACAGGTTGCTATTAATGGCAACAAGAGAGCCTAGGAATTCTTAACCAGGAGGTCAGTTTAGGGTCTCTGAGAAGTGACGTTTAAATGGAAGTCTGAAGGATGAGTGGGAGCCAGCCAAGCAGACAAGTATATGGTATTTAGGCCAGTGGAGCATCTTGGAGAAGGACTTCTCTGTGTGATCAAAAAGAAGAGTTTAACTAAGGAGGAGGAAACAGAGAGGTGAGTGACATAGAAAGAGGAAAATTGGGGCAAGATAAGGTTGAGATTTACTCTTTTCTTGGAAGCAATTTTTTGTAGGCATTTTTGCCAGGGAAAACTATGCTTTTCCTAGGCCAGGGATTTGTTCTATCAAAGCCAGAGAGTAAATATGGTAGTCTTTGAGGACCACAGAGTCTCTGTTACATATTCTTCATTTTTTAAAACACCACTTAGAAAATATTCAGCACTTCTTGGCTCATGTGTGGCAAGCTGGATTTTTCCTGCAGGGCTTGGTTTGCTGACCCTTGTCCTAATCTGTTGATATGTTTCTACTTATGGACAATGAAAATCTTTTAAGCATTTATTTTCCTTCTTTGTCTTGGCAATTAGGAAGCTCACAGCTGAAGTGTGTCTTGTTTTATTGTGAAGGGCTTTATAATATTTGTCATGTATAAACTCTGAATATTACTAGTCAAACTTTATTTTTCCTTGCCCCAGATCTTTCCCTCTTTCAAAAAAAAATCTAATTTATTTTAGATCTTTCTGTAAGCTACTCCAAATATTTCTTGCAATTAGTAGACATAGATGAATGGATGAATTATTCTAAGGCTAAAACAAAAGTGCCTCTCTCCAGATGATGTTGCACAGTACAGTGGGGATGCAATGAAGAGGAATGAGTGCCTGAAGCAGACTGAACCTTCTGAGATTTTAATTTTGGTAAAAGCCATAACAAGAACCAAAGCAATTGCCATGTTTCAGTACCCATGGTTTACCAGCCAACAAGATAAAGGTTTTACATGCATTCTTTCATTTAAACCTCATAACAACTCCACAAGGAAGGTAAAATTTCAACTTTACAAATGAAAGAAAATAGCTCAGAAGCCTACTAGTGCTGTGATGAAACTTGAGTTTTCCTGTCTGCAAAGCCCTGCTTTTAAGCACAACTCTACATGAATCAGCCAGATGGCAGCTGCATGGCTGCTGCTTTCTATGCACATACAATCCCAGCACAAACAATGGAGTAGGTGAGTGATGGTCAGGGCCATGGTGTGGTCACTGTCCAAGAAAGCATGTTCCTTTGTGTGCTCTGCTTGTGGGGAGCCCTTTTCTCAGGGCCCTCCTGGAGACTCTGGTTTCCTTGGTAATTTATCTGACAGTTTGCTCAACACAAAACACACTTTTAAGAAAGGTTTTTTTAAAAAAGTTTATATGGCTAAGGTAATTATCTTGATGCTTTTGGTAACTCTCTGGAAGAGCCAATATTTCCCAGAAACCTTTAAAAAAAACTGTTTAAAACCAATTCCCCTGAGATCATAGATTGCTTGTATTTCTCCTCCTCTCTCTCTCTTCTCCTGTTCAGATTTGCGAAAAGCAAGACTGTTGTTCAGTAGGAATCCATCTCCTTCTGTTAGTTATGCCTGATCTGACGTTACATAATCTCTCTTCTGTGATTCCATAATCATTTCCACAGCAACTCAAAGGGGTGCATTTGGGAAGCAGGGAGAGTGGGGTGAGCAGCAGGAGGAGAGCCACTTTGAAGAAATGCAGGTCCTTGAGCCAGGCAGGTACTGTTAATCCTTAAGAGCCAGAGTCCAGACACAAAGTCATTTCTCTCTATCTCTTCTTTTGAGAAATGTATTTCATATACTGAATGGCTCTTAAATTAAACACTGAAAAATCTGCTTCATTACTTATTGAGTAAAAGAGGATCTGTACTTTGTACCTTTTCTGTTTGACCTTTCCATCAATTCCTTTAGTAATATTAAGCACCTGATTCTCCAAGTTCTAAAAGATTTTAGATGGTCTGATGATCTAATCACAAGATTAGGGAGCTTGCCTCTCTAAATTTTAATCTTCTACTGTCCTGAAGAATTTCCTTACCACCTTGAACAAATCAGTTCATCTCTGTCTCAGTTTCTTCATCTTTAAAATGGGAACAGTAAATATCAAATTTCTATGGTTATTTGTGAGAATTAATTACTTCAAATGTATAAGACGCTACATAACTGCTAAGTATTCTTTTCTGCATTATCAGAAAAATAAAAGGAAATATTGTTCCTGCATTTCCAAGAACTGTTAGCATATATACATTTCAGTAGTGACATTTATATGTTCATGTGTGTATAAAGATAAGAAGTAAGACAGATGGGCAAACAAATTGATACTGTGTAGTGTGGGATGAAGCTGTGAGGAACTCTGTGGCATAGCAATCAAATGTGATATACTCATGTGGGGAATAGACAGCAAGATGAGATGAACACTTGAAAAAAATACAGATTCTGTTTCTAGGAAAGTGTCCTTAATAGTAAAAAATGAGAGAGTAGAAATACAGAAAATGTGTGTTATATTATATAAGCAGAGTTGTTTCTAAATCGAAAGTCATACAAGGAGCAATATCAACTCATCAAACAAAGTAACAGCGAAGCCTCACTCTATGCTTTGTCTAAGTCAGGGACAGTTTCCCAATGCAGCAGGAGCCATAAAACACATTAGTACGTGCATGTGGAGGCATCATGAGAGATGGGAAGCTACCTGAGTTAATGCCTTGCTGCACAGTAAGAACCAGAGAAAGGAGATGGCAGACAGGATATCATGGAGAAAGAACCCAGTTCAGGATGAGCCAGGTGGGAGCTGGTTGGCATTAGGAGAGAAGACGGAGAATTGTGAGGATTTAAGGTACCCATAATATGACAGACACAAACAAAGGGCTAGGGACCTACACTGCTGAAACACTCATTACTGCTCCAGGCCCAGGCCTTGTGGAGGCTGAGTTACCTATGTGTATTAAACTGGAGGTTTCCCTCAGCAGGTGAGTGAATGACTCCTCAGATGAGTTTGTATCCCAGTAGTGGGAGACCTGCAGTGTGATGTTTGGATGTCTCCCTGACATGCTTTCCTGAAACTTTCTAAATCTAGCCTGGATTCTTAGTCAGAGCATCCTTTCCATAACTACCTGCAATCATTTTGTGAACCTGCAAACAAAGGAGTGGTCCAGATGGTACAAATACCAAGGGAAGGCTGACCAAAATCTCAAACGTTTTATGACAGACCATGTGGCCCAAGATCTACAAGTTCTGATGTGCCTGGCATAAAGGAGGCAAACAAAGTATTTGTTCATTTATTTATCTAATGGTGATTGATGACCTGCTCTGTTGTAGGTGCCAGGTATGTAGCAATAAATAAACATAATCTTTCCCTTTGAAGAGATAACCTGTTTGTGGAATTCTAGAGGATGGAAAATAAACAAGGAGCACATAACAATATGTTAAAAAGACAATAATTTTAGATAATGATGGGGCAATTAAAGTAAAAGACTCTAGAGGTGTGTGATGTATCTGAAGGCTGGTGGGAAAGTCAGGAAATATCCCCAGAAACAGATCTGTGTGGGGCAGAAGCCCATGTGAAGGACATAAGTGCAGTATTGCAGTCCAGGCAGAGTGTAGAATAAGTTCAATCATCCTGCAGTAGGAAAAAGCTTGGTAGTGTCAATGGCCAGCAAGAATACCCATGTAGCTGTGTAGAGCATTTGCAGGGGAAAGCAGTGGAAGATGGGGTGGCAGAGGCATATCACTCCATATCTTATAGACCACAGCAGGGAGTTTGCATTTTATTAAATTCAATTAGATCACATTAAAAAATTTAATCTGCTTTTAGGTTTAAACCTAAAAGCAACAAATAAACAGGACAAACAAGAGACCCATGGACATGGACTATAGACTAGTGGTTACCAAGAGGGTAGGAGGTGGGGAGAGGGGGGAGGTGAATGAGGTAAAGGGGATCAAATATGTGATGACAGAAAGAAATCTAAATATAAGAGGTGAACACACAGTGTAAATTTTATATATATATATATATATATATATATATATATATATATATACACACACACCTTACTGTTAAAGTGTACAGATGAAACTTATTGAACTTTGTTAACCAATGTCACTATAAAAAATAAATAAGTATAAATTTAAAAAATTTTTAATCTGAAAAGTGATGAAGGCTGCTTTATATTTTACCAAGAGCTCTGCTTGTAGTGTTGGAAATGAATTGTTGGGGCTGGGGAAGAGAAATCAGCCCAGCCAGGAAACTGAGTAGGCCAACTATAAAAGCAGATATAAGGAAGAAGTGGTGGGATTTGAGATAAAGTTTATAGTTACAGCCAAAAGGACCAACAATTGATTATGTGTTGTTTTTTCTGGAAAGAGAATCAGGATGACTCCTAGGATTAGTTTAACAAAGAATGAATTAATTCTTTAATGATTAAAATAACCAATTGATTCATTAATTTTGCTTGTTCTGGAACCATAAAAAATCAATTCTAGGAGAAAGACAGCTTTATTAGATTAAAGAGAAAAAACATAATTATAATAGTTAACATTTTAAGAGGATTTGCTAGTGCTAAACAGTGTGCAAGTGTGTAAATATAGAGACTCATTCAATTTTCTCATAACAGCAATAAAGAAAATTGTATGTCACTTCACTTCTACAGTTATTATCATTGCCACACAAATCATAAGAAGGAGAGCAATGCATATTCTTAACCACGATTCTCCCATCTCTAAGTCTTTAAAACTATTGAATATACAATGGTGATGAGTACATTTATACTTAGTGGAAATTTGATATTTTTTTCACTTGACACAAAAAAAGCAAATTAAAAGAGACAGTGCATAGGTGATATGTATTCAAATAAATGAAATTTAAATAATATTGAGGCAGCATTTTTCACCTACTGATTTGTCAAAAAAATTTTTTTTGTAATGCTATCCTCTCTGGCACAGACATGGGAATACTGCAACCATCCTAATATAATGTTAATTACTAAACTCCTTAAAATATCTATGCATAAGAGAAAGGTTAAGAAAAAATACAGCAATAGTTATAATAGAGTAATAGGACATTGAGTATTTTGTATATTTTAAAAATAGAGATATATGCTTTTATAAATTAAAAATTACTGTTTATATTAACTTAAAAACACCTTTATAAAAATTTTCATATCTATAAATTTCCAATTTAAAAATTTGTCAAATCATGAGTATCATTTTTTTCCCACAAATTTAATGATCATGAGATGTGAAATAGATACTACATAGTCTGGATCAGGGAGAGAGAAATGTAAGCTTCCAAATAGATGGGCTGGTTTCACTCCAGAGATTCTGTTGGTCATGCATGAATACTGAATTATGTCACTGAGTCCAGAAAAGGTGTGAAAGTTTAAGCTGGTCAAGTCTGGAAAAAGACTTGGTCTGATCTTCATGGACTAAACCTCATTTCAGCCTATCCTTCAAGGAGGTATTCTCTTTAATCGAATGATGGGAATCACAAAAAGAACCAATTTTCACAATTGTCACCATGTCATCAAAAACACCAAAGACTCGTTCTGTTTCCCTGCTGTTGCACAAATATCAATACAGCAAATTCCAATGCAGGAAAAAATAGCTCTAAGTATTTCTGAACCATTCTTTCTTATGCCCTTTGTGCACATTTTTATCACAACATTTAATACATCACCTTTACAACTATATGCTTCTTTCCCTAGTGAGTGAAATCTTTGAGAACAGGACCCTTTGACTTAACATTTATCAGCTACTACCCATGGTGTGTGGCTCTTGGAAGGCAGAGCATACCTATTCTTTGAATGAATGAAGCCATTAACACATTCATCTAGTCCAATGCACACTGCTAGTTAATGCCAGAGCCAGGTCTACAATACATATGATGCTCTTTATTCTCAGATTTGCCACCCTCTAGTTTATACCAGCCACTGTATGTACTTCAAAACATGTATGCATAATACACAATTAAATCAAAATTGAAAAAATTCCCTGAAATCATTAGGACAACTTTGGACCTGCATTTTAAAATACCATTTTCAATTCATATAATCAGAGTTCTATTTTCACCTGAACTGAGGAACTGTTCTTGGTGACCACTTTCATTTGTGGCTTGTGTTGTGGATTACAGGAGGATTGGAAAGGAGGCTCTGCATCAGGGAAACAGGAGGAGGAAGTGGGAGAGGAAGGAGAATAGCATATTTAGAACATGATCTAGGAAGAGGAGGATTTTAAAAGGCAAATTAAAAAATGTAGCACATTGCACAAGTAATATTTCTATAAAAATGATAGTGAATGAGGCCCAGCTTCACATAATTGATGTGTCCTCATCCTGCTGCATGAAAATCTGTGGGCAAATTATTAACAAGCAGATGGTTCTTTCTAACACCTGTCTATCACAACCTTTTAATTTTTTTTTTTTTTTGCTGAATTGCAGGTTTCCATTAATGAAAACTCTGAAGATTCTAAAACCTATTTTAGTTCTTAGAGCTGTCTAAAGACAAACAACACAGTAAAAGCATTCGAGGGAGTGGGGCATGAGCTTATTGCTCAGGATCCTTGGAACTCTCAGATTCTCATAGAATTAGGACCTGTGCATCTAGAATAAAATTTAAATTTCCTCACATGACATTTAAAAGTCCGGGAGGAAACCAACACTAGCATTTGGGCTGTTAAGCTGCAAACATCAATAAGAGGAATCAGACATGGAATTGTGGAACTGGTTTGATTTTCTGAGTAGCTCTACCCTGTGCTTATGTTGTTTCCCTCAAAGAACAACAAAGGTTGGGTCAGTTAAGAGCCATAAGTAGTATATGTATCACTTTATTGGCTGTGAATCAAATACAGCTTTTCCTAACATATACTTGGCCTCTGTCATACTTGTCTACAATTTTAATGAATAGGTGGTACATTGTTAGAGTTAAGAGAAGAGGCTTTGAAATCAGTTAAATCTGGATATAGTCCTGACTCAACCACTTGGCTGTATGACAACGAGTAATTCAACTTCCTTAAAACAGGATTTTCACATACATAACATCAATAGAATAATATGCCCACAGAGTTTTATGAAGATTAAATGAAAAAAAAATATGTCACATGCTTATCTCATTGTCTAATACATAGCTAAGTACTCAATTATTATTATTGTTGTTATTATTAATGCTTAGACAAAGTATCAATTGCAAAAATGCCTAAGAAACCAGAGAGTTTTGAATGAACATATGCTTGCTTCTGTCTATATCTTTGTTTTTTGTGTGTGTCTCCCTCTTCCCTGTTTCTTTTTTTAACTGAAACTACCAGTTTGAGTTCAACTTTACAAGTTTGTTCTTTGACAACAGTTTTTCTATGAAAGCAAAATTTCTCTTAACTTTTGTGTCAGGGCCAGTGAGAAAACAACCTAGAAAGAAAGGAAATGACAAAGAAGAAGAGTAGCTTTCCATAATCATCCCCTTCTGCAGTCCTCAATGAATAACGACTTCTATAGATCAACAGTTGTCTATGTTTTATCTGGGTTGCGGGACGATGCATCTAGAAGATAAGAAAGTTTCTTGCTTCTGTGATTAGTAGACATGTCACCCAGACTGAACAGGGTTCTTAGTCTTGGAGAAACTACCTCCTTTACTCTTAAGTCCTAAGACCATATTTGTCTTTCCCAAAGTATGTGAAAATGTCATTTGGTTTAAAAAGCGTAACAAAATGAATCCATAAGAATTGGCTTTCCATTGAAATAGCTGCACCACGAACAGACTAGATTGCTTAAGAGGAACCTAGAGACCCTACTTCCTCTTCCTAGGTAGCAGGGCTACAGAGCGTATATTTGCTCACACAGATATCTCCAACATACCCCCTTGAAACACTTGAACTTTCAAGATCTGTGCCACATACCCTTCATGCTACCTCTGCTTTTTCTCTCTGATATAAAATCTGTGCAGAAAGTATTTAGTATTTATTGAGGCACTATCTTTTTGGCTAAAAATAGAACAGAAGAAATGTCTACTCAAAGTGTTTGATAATATATAAAATTAAAGAAAGAGAAAGAACCAATATGCCATTTAGTCTGTGAAGTCTAACCTATTATTCCTTCTATTCTTCTAGCTACCTTGCTCAGCCACCCTAGTTTATAACAGCTTGATTTGGACTTATTACTATTCCTTTTCATAATATGCCATATGCAAAGATATTTAATAATAGAGGTACATTTTCTCATTGTTAAATATGAATAAAGCTGATATTTAAAAAAAGAAAAAGGATAACATCAAAGCATTTAGAAGAAACTATATTTAACCTATCTCTAAGAGCTTTCAAGATAGGGCTCATATACATCTGTTTGCCCTGTTTGCTTCCTACTGGCCTCTTATTTTTTATTCTTTCCTGCTAAAAAACTTCAGAATTGTCCCAAACTTTACTAGAATGAAGACAAAGAAAAGGAAAGATCACATTTCAATCAGACCTTTGAGCTCTTAAAAGGTTTTGTGTAGAGTATTGACAGGGACTGTTGAAATAAATGATTGAATGTGAGGCCTGAGAAGCATGAGGTTTACATAGAACACAGGGATGAGAGAAGGTAAATGCTGTTAGCAGAGAGTATGTGAGACAGGTCAATCATAATAAAGGGATGGCTTCACTGCTACAGAAGTTTTGAGTTTATATATATACACAGGCATATCTAGATAAAATATGCAAGCATAAAAAAAATCATGTGGTTATGCATATGTGTGTTTTGCTAAACATATTAAATATATGCATTTTAAAGTTTCAGTTTTCTTTTGTTCCATACATTTGGCATGAGCAATTTTTTTTAGTTTATTCAAGTTTCTACCTGGACTATCTTCTTGTTCTTTTACCACCTTACTCATTTCTGTCTGTCTCTGTCTGCCTTTCTGTCTCTGTCTCTCTGTCTCTCTCCCTCTCTCTTTCAAGGTTAAGTCCATGAGGCTTTGCTCCAACAAGTCTTACTTCATTCATAGTTTCTTTCATTCTCTTATCCAACAGATAGTTATCAAACATATACAAGGTATCAGGTACTGTACCAGGGACTTGGTGATACAAGAATGAAAAAGTTTCCAGCCTAGTTTTTGCTCATATGGAATGTGAAGTCAAGCTTTCCTCTTTCCTATTTCACTATGTGCCAACCTCTTTTAAATAACTATCTCTTTTTATTGCAATTTTTAATGTGGGTATTTTACAATCAATATCTTGATGTTGGAAACAGCTTTATAAAAATAATCACTTCATTCTAGATCTTTCATGCTACCTGGAACATAGTAGACTCTCAATAAATTTATTGAAATAGAATAAATTAAAAAATAAAAGAAAGCTGAGATATGGGAGACATGTAGATATTCAATTTTTTAATATTAAAATAACTTCACAGAACACCAGTTCTATGAAACTAAAATTGAATATAGAACTAATAGTCTCCATGAAAACAAGTATCAACACATTTTATTTAAGAAAAAAACTCCTTTCATTTTAGCCCTAAGCAGTGCTTACAAAATTTCATTAACACATTGTAATATTAATCAAGAATAAGTTGGTACATAATGTTTGGTGTGCCAAAAAAATGCATTTGCACTATAATTTGTTTCTTGGAGAGACCAAGGAGAGGAGTGCAATGAGAATGATCTGCCTCCAAATCTAATACAAAAAACTCTCTGATTGATTGTCCTTTATAAATTGAAATTTGAATCACTTAATATTCTTTCTCCCACAGTTCAGTCAAGATTTGTGTGAATTTTCTAGTTTATGATTCTTTTAATACTAAAGCCAACCTTTTAAAAGATTTTCTTTAATGCAACATGGCTTGTATTTGAGAAGTTCTCTCTTCTCTAGCTCAGACGTGTTTTAAGGAAAGAGCTTTACTAGCTCTGTGATCAGTTTGATTGCTAGTCAGCAGATAAAAAACCTAAGTCAAGCACAAACCAAAGGTCTCTAACCTAGAAAAACAAAACAAACAAATAAATGAACAAAACAAAATACAAAGTGAAAGGTTTACTTTCCCAGACAGTCTCTGGTGGGTCCAACTTATCCCATTACCAAAATGTCAACTTGAAAGAAGCTATCAAGTGCCTATACCTATTTGTATCTAAAGAAGTCTATAGTCTTGATTTATGTGTATTTTTATACAAATAGGATCACAATATAAATATTATTTTGCAACTTACCTTTTTAAAACTTAGCATTGTTACTAAATCTCCTTATATAACAGCATATTGATCTATTCCATCCTTTTTATCTGCTGCATAATATCCATAGTCATACTGAATCATGACATATTCAAACATTCCCTTTTAGGTGAACATTTAGGTTAATCTCAGATGTTTACAGACAATCTCAATCAATAGTTTCCATTTCACATAACTAAATAATCACCTTTTATCTTTAAGTGAAATTTCATAGAGTTCTCCAAAATACAGTACACAAAAAATAAAAGACTTCCCTGAGTCAAAGTTATAAGTATCTATAGGACCTAGATCTGACCAGCTTAGCTTTGGGATGCCTTCCTGAATTAATCTTCTCCACTACAGCAGTAATCTGTGAGATACCCTGACTAATCCCTAATGCCCTCACATCATGGTTTGGAAAACCTAAAAGACCAGGACAAATAGTTCAATTGAGATAAAGCTCAATTGGCCCATAGATCAGTTAAGACATTGTTTTAGTAGATGTTTTTAAACTTCCTATTTGAGATACTTACATACCTAAAGACTGTGTAAATGACAACCATATGATCTTCAGAAAATAGTTTTCACACATGCAGAAATACAGGACCAAAGGCTGATACAAGTATTTTCAGCCTCTCCATGTGGAGTTCTTTCTCATATTACTCAAGATGATGAGTGGCTGTAGTTTATTTGGTATGAGATAAGCTGTAAGAAGTTTTTTATTGTAACAAATTTGTCTTCTAAATTATGTTTTTGGTAAGCTTAAAATAAAGTGTATTTTCAACTCCTATGCATACCAGCTGAAAAGAAGAGCCAGTAACCCTGATATATAGTATATGACAGCAAGAAATCAATGTGGGACTCAAATCTATTTTTATCTCAAAGTGGGTGGTTCATATTTTGTTAAATGAGAAATTATAAGAGTAGATAAATATTCTGGTAATTGTTTTCTACAAGAGTTCAATTCCTCAATATTTAAATGCATATTATAATGCATAACCCCCTCAGTGACTCATATCATTTTTGAAAATATCTGTTGAATCAGTTAACTTTAATGAAATTTGTCTTTCAACTGTCAGTATACAATTCATGTATTAAAGGATTATGAGGAAATTAATACCCAGAAAGATGATCAGAAGAATTGATTGTGAAATGACTGCTTAGGGTTAAAAGTTAAACAAAAAATTCTGTAACAACTTCCCCATGTGAACACAATTGCAAAGTAGTTCTTTCTGTTCAGAACTTCCTCTTTCATTTGTCTATACCTCTGACTCTCCTGGACAACATTTCTGCCTCCCAGAGCTCTCTGAAATACTCTCGATTGTACCCTGATATATAGAGATCCCCACTAAGACTTATTAATAAGACAATGTCCCACAGTTAAATGACCATATATCTCAGATTTTCACAAAGAGCCCAGTTTTAAAGTAATCTATCTTATTTTCCTTAGGAATACACTTGTTTGTCAAAACACATGTCTTGATTAGGAAGTATGACCATGATATCCATGATACAAAGCTATCCTTTCCTCCTTCAGTTCACTTTACACTCCTTAAAATTATCATTTATTTAAAAAAAAATAACTGAAGAAATATCTAATGAAATTAAATTTTACAAAGTAGGGACTAACCTGACCAGCAGTGATAGTTGTACTTTTAGGAAGAAGCTTATTGCTAATCCATGAACACCTAATTCCAGCAGATAGGTATTGGTTCACAAAGACTTTCTAACTACACTTTAACTGACAGTAGATGCAAACAACTTTCTAATGTTTTTGTCTTTTAAGCTTCCTTATATTCTTTTTCTCCAGATGAGGTGGGGTGAGGAGATACATATGAAAAGAAAAACTGTAAAAGGCTATGGCACTTTGATTGCTACATTAGTTACATTGCAGTACGTTACTATATTAATATTTTCTATCTTCATTAATGTTCTTAATCATAAATATTCTATGCATTCTCTATTCCCTCCAGGCATTGTGAGTCGTGTCTGCTCAGAAAGACACTGTTCTCACATGCTGCCACTCACAGCCATTGTGAGAGACAGACACTTCAGCATTCACTATGCAAGTGTTTACTGAATTTACAAAACAGGAGACAGCTTCAGAGAAACACACATCTCAGTGGAGCCTACTTGCACAGATGTCAGATTTCTGTAGAAGCCTCCCAGAGGCACACAGATCCCACAATGGACTATTTTTAATCCTGATAATTAATATTGGAGGAGAAGGGGAGGAGGATAAAAATGCAGCTCCAGAAAAAAAGCAATTATCATTTATATCATATACTCTCACCTACAAGATGTGTTATTTTCAAAGAAACAAAAAGAGAAGCCTTCCCCAAACCTATAGATATTTATACTCTCCCTACCATGAGTAGATATTTAATTCTCCCCCTTCTTAATACTAGAAATAGCTTGAAATCATAGGTTAATATATGCCGTAAGTGTTATACCAACACGAACTTTACTACTACTACTACAAAAAAAAAAAAACAAAAACGCTTGTTTCTAAGTCCCAGAAAGTAAAATTTTGCTTCCCTCACACATACCAAATAATCATGATCAGCAATTGCTACACTAGAGCTTTAGTGAGGCCTCCTTACTCTTTCAAACAGGATTCCCAATGTCTCATTATTAAGACATTTTCCTACTCCCTCACAACTTCACTGAAATTGTGTAGACTTTTGTATTGTCTGTGGATTCATTTACATCTATTAAATAAGGGCACTTTTGTGCCACCTAAATTAAACCTGGTCCATTATGAAACGTAGGACAACCTTAGTGTCTCTCAGAGTCCAGATATTTTGTGAAAGGGATGGTAGGAACTTCATCATGGCCAGATATTTTTCTATGCAAACATGCTTATGCTCATTTTCCCTCAACCCACAGTTTAGTGCTGAGGTCCTGAAGGGAGGAGAGGTGCATTTAGAGAGGAACACCAACTGTTCTGATTTCTTAATTTAGTTCTCTTTTTAATGAATTTCTCTGTTCTATTTGGGGTTACTATCCTCCCTTTCTTGTGTTCTGCATTCTCTTCGCTTTTATAAAATTTGTACAAAGTTTAGTATTTTTCTGAGAGTGTTTCCTATATTTTCATAATAACCTGTGTCTTCTCTGCCTGCCACAGGCATGTGGATGTTGCACAAGAATCAGTGGCCTTTTTCGTACATCTGTATGTCTAGACTAGGCTTGGTCAGTGTTGACATTTGTATATTCACATGTCTGCCAAGTATCTCCTACTGATATATCATAGGAATCTCAAAAGATAACATACTCAAAACAGACCTTAATTCCTTTCTCTCTAGGACAAACCCTTCTCCTATGCTTGCATCTCAGTAGCTGGTGCTACAGTCTTCTCATTACCCAAAATGGACCTGCACATGTCTCCTGTGGCCACTGGCTCTCATCCTCCACATCTACTTTATCACTAACCAGTTCAAGTAATTTCATCTCCAGAAGATTTCTGGAATCCATCTATTCTTCTTTATCTTTGCCACCACCAATCTTGTTCAAACACTCTTCATCACTTGCCTGAACAACTACAGTCCTTCCCTATAAAGTGTCTCTCTGTTTTCACATTCTCAAATTCATCCTTTATCTGCCAGGGAGATCTTTTGAAAACTTAGGGAGAACTATATAACTGCCCAACTTAAAATCTTTCATCTAAAGGTTAAAAGCAAAACTCTCTGTCATGTTGTACTACCTGGTCTCTGCTTTTCTCTCTAATCATATGCATGCCTAAAGTCTGTCATCCTCCCTAGTACACTGAATTCCAGTAGACTGAACTGTTTAAAGATGGTCTTACATAAGTTGCTTTTTTGTTACCTCTTTAATTTTATGTGGCTTCCAAATAACTCAGTCACATCTTACATCCCAGACTTAGTAACTTTCTCTGATCCTTTATGATCTAGCTCCAGATCCTTCTTTGGTAGAGCTCCCTTAACAACTGAGATGTTTTGTATCAGCTCTAATTCTGAATCCAATAGTGATGTAATCCACTAGAAAGTATCTTGTTCACTGTTGTATACCCAGTTGGTATTCGTGTGTGTATGTGTGTGTGTGTGTGTGTGTGTGTGTGTGTGTGTGTGTGTGTTTAAATATTTGAAAAGTTCAGCAGCAACTATCACTTCCTTGGAGAAGATTTTGGAATCACCAACTCCAATACTGCTCTGCTGACCTTTGGGTCAGTTTTCTAACTGGAGGCCAGGCTGCTCTCCTCCTGAATGTTAATTCAAATAGGACATTGTAATTAGATTTACCCTTTTCCCACCCAAAGCCCCCCTCCTTATGACTTCCTAGTTTTATTTCATGGTACACTCTAAATCATACAGCCATGTAATTGCAGAATCAACTTGTTCATTTTCTTTTTCCATGTATCTCACATTTAATCAGCACCAACAAACTTTTAAATTAGTATGGATGTGGGAAAATTAACAAAGCTTTCAGATATGGCAAGTAATATACTCTCTATAAGTAACTGATGTAGAGGGTATATCAAAAAATTGATAGACTCTAAGACCAAATGCTAGCATAGAACCAGGTGCTGTGGAGCCTTACATTCTAATCTTAGGATCTGGGAATTCATTTAAAAGGACATTTTGAAATTGGTGAGTATGCTATTATGAGAAATGAATTTTAACAAAAATTAATCTGGTCTTGGTATATAGAAGGGTTAGAATGATGGTTGTGGTGGGGTGTTATTTAAAGTTAAAATACAAAATACCATACATAGCTCAGCTACATACCAGCTGTGTGACTTTGTTAAGACACCAAGCTCCTCTGAGAAAATATGTGTAATAATATCTATCACAGGAACATTTTGTGAATTAGCAATAATGTATATGAAAGCACACATAATTGTGCCAGCACATGTGAGGTACTAAATAACTTGTAGCCATGTTTTTAAGAATAATTACTACTAGCAGAGAATGTCCTTGATTTCTTGGCTGTTCTGGCTACAACTTAGCTCAACACCAAAGAACGTTGAGATTGTCCTTGTACACCCTCATTCAATTCCCTACAGGAAGCTGTCTCACACCTTCCATTTAGTCTACAAGTTCCCTTAGAGGATGACCATGGCTTGTACATCTCAGTTTCTACAAAGCAAGATCAGCACCTAACACATGGAAGGTTTGCAATATGTGTTGAATAAATAAGTGAATGAACAAGCCAAAATCCATAGTTTGCCAGTGACTAGCTTCGTTTAACTCTAGTTAGGTTTACAAATATCTGAACAGTGGTATATTTCTCCAGTTCTATGAACACTCTGAGTTACACTTGGCACTTATCAGCAGATATTATATGGTACTTGGGATCTTTTTCTTCTTTCCAAGTGCTCTCAAGTATACACTGAAGCTGTTCA
This sequence comes from Cynopterus sphinx, assembly GCA_030015415.1. Taxonomy (NCBI): domain Eukaryota; kingdom Metazoa; phylum Chordata; class Mammalia; order Chiroptera; family Pteropodidae; genus Cynopterus; species Cynopterus sphinx. Next base: position 31,224,955 of record CM057390.1, on the reverse strand, counting down.
AATTGGCAGAAGGAATTTTCTCTTATGTCTTCAAGAAATAAGGTAATAAGAATGCTTTAGTCCTATTTACATTAAAAGTTAATGTATTTAGTTATTGATCTACTTTTATGGATCTATTGTGCCTTCCCAAATCCATCTGCAGTTCTTTGGGTTTCTCTCTGGACAGAATTGCCGTTGCTTAAGCCGGATATATATTTAGAAATGGGCAATTAGCAGCTCTACAAACTGCCTGTTGGGAAGACACTCTTCCTGTTATGAAGATGGCAGCTGTCCCAGACCTCTCAGACAGGCTCTGAACTCCCCGACCTCCACCCTGCTCTTTTTAGATCTTCGCTGCCTGCTTCGCCTGGATTTGATTAAGCATCTCCTTTCACAAGATAGAAAATGACTGGCTGATTTAGTTTTATAATTTGGGGGATAAGGCACAAGTCAGAAGCATTTCCTGGAAGGGCTGATCTAGGGGGCATGCCACCACAACCACATACATAAAGTAAAGCCACCCCACAAGTATCATCATATCAATCTCTGAATCTTTCCCCTTTTTCCATTTCTGGAACTATGGAACTGTAGCTGCATTTAGAAGCCAATTAAATATTCCCGAATTTAGGAGCTGCAGAGATAGAAGATAGATATATTGAGAACTGAAATGAAAAATCTTTAAGTGAAGTAAGGAAAAATCCCTTAGACTTGGGATTGAAACTGATAAGTGACTAAGTGCCTCCCTCTTTATTTAATTATTTCTGTTAATACTTTTAGAGCCAATTTGGGGAGACAGTATGTAGAAATTGCTTCCTAGTGGTTTCTATCTATCAAGTTTTAGTTTTATAAGTTAAGTGTCATGTAACTTGAAGAAGAGAAAAGAAGAGTTACTTTTTAACTAGTGATGGAATCTTGTTTTCAGACAGGCCTGAATTTTAATTCTGTGCCATCAGTAACTAGGAAGTGACTAAAGTTATTGGCAGAGTATGAACTCGTAGATGTCCAACAAGTGTTAGTTGTGTTATTTATATTCTACCACTGTTATTATTCTTATTAATTTGGAGATTATAACATGACCAGGAGTGAAATATTTTAAGAGCAATTCAGCCCTTTATTCTCTTTTGTGGTCACCAGGAAAGATGATGTTCTCTGGGATGGAGGGGTACCCAGCTTGTGAAGGCCTGCTATCATGAGATTTGGGGGGATTACCAGAACTAATCAATCCCTAGATCATTAGATTCTTAAAGAACAAGTACTGTGGTCAGTATATTTCCCAATGAGCTTCCCTCTCTTAAGGGCCAAACACTGCCTGTACAAACAGCAGCAGAGACTCAATAAATATTGATTGGGACAAATTAAATTGGGTTAAGTCCATGGTCTCTGTATCCTAGTGTTCTGTTTCTGATGCTCATTGTAAGTAACTAGTAATAGAACTTCACGGCTGTGTACTTTAATTGCCTGGAAAATATAAACACCACCTTGAACCACTGCTTTTCTAAACTAAGGATATATTCTACATTGGTGGAGGACATGGGTTCTACAGTCAGACCAATATTCCAGCTCTGGATATGTGATCTTATTAGCTGTGTGATCTTAATTAACATATCTAATCTCTATGTTCCAGTTTCCTTTTATGTGAATCAATACTATCGATGACATTACTGGAAAAATTCAATAAAGACTTATCGGAAAGGCTAAATAAATTAATTATATATAAAACATGGACCATAGTGTCTGGCAGGAAGCATGTGCTCAAATTCATTCGCTTTGTTTTACTGCTATACATCATTGCAGATCTTGATGTTTTTTGAGTAAGTAGCCAGCTCCTTGCATCTCTACCTCAGCAATCTGCTCAGAGACATAATGTCACATCTCTTTTTTTATAATTCTGACCAGTCTATAGATAAAGAAATACTATTTTCATTTTATTCTAACATTGAGGCTGTTCAAACCCTGCCACTGAAACTTTTTTTGTTTCTTTTTTTAAAAATTTTAATTAAGTAAGGCTTTACAGTACTTGCTTCAGTAAAGCCCAAGTAATAGACAGGAGGTTAGTTAATTGAACCCAGATTCCAGGGTGTTAGTTCCCTCTTTGCTCATGATGCTGGGCAAACTAGATTGGCATCTTGTTGTGGAGAAGAATTAATTTAAAAATGATTATGTTTCTGTTTGCAAATATAATTTGCAGCAGAAATAATCAATAATACTGTAAGACTGGAGCCCCAGGGGAGCCTACTGCACCTTCCTAATGGGTGTATTCCTGGAAACCAGCCCCTTTTGGGCAGTCCTTAGGGTTGCCTGGTGCTTGGTAAGAGTCTGGGCCTTCCAACTGAATTTGCAAGATTATTCCACGGAGTTACTTTGATCGTTACAGAATAACCACATCAGTTCTGATTCCTCATGTTGCATTATGGATCTCCATTTTGTTGTGAATTCTAGTATGTCTGGAATTACTTTTTTTTCTTGTCATTACCACCACTTTGGCCTTGGTTTAAGTTCTTTTAAAATCCTTATTAGTTCTTTTCTGAACAGGCTTCTAACTGTTCTATTTGTCTCTTGTCTCACTATAATGCCATTCTACATTCATACTGATGTACAAGTAATTTTTTTAATAAGTCAAGAGCTAACCCTATGAATTCTCAGATCTTAGTTTCTCACTGTCTCCTTGCTGAATTTAGAATAAACTCCAAATCTTTATGTGGATGGTGCAAAAGAGAAAGGTGCTGAAAAGAACTAACATTTAGAACCAATTACCTCGTGTCAGGGATTTAATCCAGTGATGTAACATAATACATTTTATTACTATTCGTGTATCTTTAAGGAAACCAAGAATCAGAAAGATTTAGTAACTTGTCAAAGGTCTTAGAGTGATTATTTGAACTTATATTGTTTAACTTCCAAGGCCATTCTTGTTCCACCAGACCTTCACACATTATTCATACTGGGCCCCAGTTACCATTTCTAACCTCATTTCTTCCTATGCCTACCATCTTATTCATTATGCTGTAGTCACAGAAAAAAATTCACAATTACCCACCAGGATATAAATATTCAGGCCCCCAAGCCTTTGCCTAGACTGTTTCTTGCCTAGCACACCATTACCTACCACCTTTTATCATGGCTCAATTTCCACTCTTCCTTTAAAGGATAATTGGAATGCCAGCTCACCTAGGAAATCTTTCTTTATGAGTGGAGCATAGTTAATTGTTCCTTCATCACCTTTCCATTTATACTTTTGTGTTAATGCTACTCACCATTGTATTTATTTACATATAGCCTGCCCTCATTTATTCAATGCCTAGAGACTGTATCTCTGGTGACGGGCCAGCATGCGGGTACATGGAAAGTGATCCAATCTACTTTTACAAAATGAGAATAAACAAGAAATAAAATATCCATACCATAAATTATTCTTCTTATTATATTGACATTTGTCTGCCTCAGTAATAAACAATACAAAAAAATCCTTTTTGTGAATTCATGTTAGATTGGGTTAACATTTTTCAAATAAATTTAACAAGGGAAATGCTAAATCAGCTCTGTATGAATCAAGCAACCATGCATGCACATGAGAATCAATCACTCAATATTCTAGTTTCAAAAAATAATATTTGTACTGGCACCCTGCTAAATTATAAATTAGCTTAGATATACATATGATTGTATCCTAGCTCCACCCCCGCCCTGTCCAAACAATAATATAACATTATAGAATCTAGAGGGAGCTCTTAGCTATTGCCTAAGATCACTTAGGTGACTCTTCCAAAAGCATTGGAGAAGGAGTCAGACTTCTGTAGTACACATATCTTGTGGTAACTCCCCTGTCAGTTACTTTTAACTTAAGTTTTCCCAAAACAAGGTGATAGATGAAAGCTCTGTCAGTTTGACCCTTCTGCTGCACAGCTCCAGGCTTCCATCTCATTGATGGCATCATTTATAAGAAGACAAACAGAAAGTAAATGGTTGAAGCCATAGCAAAATATAGGTGTTCATATCACACTATCTTACAGGATAGTTGGCCACCAAGGAGCTCTGAGGGAAAACAAACTCAGAGAGCAGCATTTGCTGTGACTGCCATTCACCACTGCTGCTTAGAAGCAGAGGACAGGGAAAGGAGAGGCCCTGTCATCTGTGTCATTACTTGCAGCCAAAGAAACCACATCATTATTTCTAAAGGAGACTCTGGTTAGACATTTCATTTGAAAACTGTCATTGTACAAATGTTTAATTACTTCTCAAATGCAAAGGATGACTGCAAATTTGTGATCTGTCCTGTAGGAAGCTATCAACTTCAACCTCCTTGAGTCACTGGAAAGAAAAACATTTTACATAGAAAATTAAAGTGGTTTGATCACTTTGTATTTAAAATGATTTTTCTTGCTTCCCTATGGCTTTGTTCTCTAATATATACCTCAAGGGAGATTTCTCAGCTAAAGACCTTTGGCGCAGCTAGAGATAGTTTCTCTTTTCCTGCTACTCTCATGGCAGGTACTCAGGATTTACTTTAGTTCCAGCTGCATAGCTGAGAAATCACCTAAAAATTAGGTTCTGATTTTAATTAGGAGACTCCATGGTGTTTCTCTGAGCTTCTTTGAAGACCCAGGTCATTTGATTTTCACATGTAAAGTTTGAAGCTACGATCATTTTTAATGGGGATGGTTGCAGTTTCTAACAATGTCATGTGCTCATTTTAATTTGACAAATGTATCTGAGTAATTTGAGGTCCTAGATTTAGCCCCAGAGAGTACTCAAAAATGAATACAGGGAAATTCTTGCACACACTGACTCTGCTGTTCTCTTTACCTGAAATGCCCCCTCACCCCACCTATTTCCTAAACTCAAATCTACTGTGGTTCAGTTCAAATCTCTTCTCAACACAGCTTGCTGTGATATCTGTAACTGGAAATAATCATGTCCTCCACTGTAGCCCTTTTTTCAGAAAGTTCTCATAACATGGATAGCTACTAACCATGTGATATGGTTATTGCTTTTTTCTTTTCTCCCTAAATAGACTTTAAGTTATAAGGACAAGCTTTTTATCTTATGATAAATTATGTAGTGAGTACTTGAAATCTACATGCTATATTAATAAAATAAAAAATTCTCTCAAACTATTTATATTTAATGGAGGTGTTTGTAGGGAAAAGAAAGGACTACAATTTGAAGTAGAAAATGATCAGTATTACAAGGTAAAAGCCAAGTGCACTACAAATTCAAATAAGAAGAAAATGTAATGTAATTGGAGGAACCAGTAATAGTCAAGGCTTGTGTGACCAAATGCCTAGGACTAAAGGGTAGACAGGATATTTTTGTGCTGAAACCAGGCATGTCTTAGGTGAGTTGGTGATCCAGCTCAAGGCTCAGGTTTATTTACAATAGTTTTCAAAGTAGGCATTCCACTGGAAAAAAACAGCTTGTACAAAGCCAGGAAACAATGTTACAGGGCTCCTCTGAGGCAGTCCCAGATGGACTCATTTCATCAGGGTATAATGGGGCGTAAGGCGAGAAAGGATGACAAGAACTTTGTAAGAAAATGTTTAGAGGGTAAGAATTTGTTATAGTTACTCATCAGAAATGGAAGATGTGAAAAACAGGAACAGACAAGGATCTGAAGACAATCTAAATTTGTCTTTCACCTCCTTTTGAGACTTCACTACCATCATAATGCCAACACTTCCCATAAACAGTTCTTAGAAAGAAGCAGTGTTTCAGTGTCTATGGACCATCAAAAAAACTGGTTTCTCTTCCTGTTCATTAAAGTTTTGAGTTCATTAAGTCAGTACCTTGTAATGATGGACAGGTAAGAGTAATTGAGGGTGACAGTAGATATTGTACAAAGCACATTTTTTGGAAACATAATGGTTTGGGGACCAGTATAAATCACTCTTACTGATCCTACTTGGCTGCTGTCCAAAAAGGCACCTCTAAACACCTCCACAGTGTTACCTTCTACCTGATTACTGAGGAAGCTGGCACCCCCAAGTTAAGGGACTGCCTAAAACATCTGGAGTGCAGGACAGAGAGAGGAGACATACTCCTTATGCACAGTGAAGAGTCTCCTTTCATGAAAGCAGAAAAATAGTAGCCTAGAGTTCTGACTTTGACATTTGACTATTTACACTGTTGAAAAAGTGTATAATTATTTCCTCCAAGTTTCTCTATGGAAAGATATGGTAGCCAACTGTTTACATAATTTTTTGAAGGCAAAATAAAAATGAATTAAATTGATTTATATTTCATTAGGAAGAATTTAAGCTGCAGTTTATGAAGAAATTTCTGACGCTAAATTATCTAGAAAATAAAACATGTCCTCATCCGAAACTTTTTTTTCTTGAAAAACCTTGGGTGTACTAACTTTCTACGTAAATTCATTGTGTACTCAATAATGAACATGCACTTATTAAGTATACATTTTTGATATATAATCTTAGCTATATAAATTAATATAACTTTTAGTTTTACATGTCAAATAAAGTCATGAGCCATCCTACCTCATCTTATTTCCCACAAGCTTCATGTGAATAGCAGATTCTGAAACCTGATTTATCCTGAAAATTTCTTCAATATGTTAACTCAGTTATGCTGGGGAATTTGGAAGCAGAGAATACAACAGAGGGTGGAAGCTGGGAGTTGCCAACAGGAAAGGACAGAAGACAAATACTAGTGAGATAAAGAGTCACACTGGGAATGAGTGGTCACAGCAAAAGCAGAGACTTCAGAAGCCAAAGCAGGTGCAGACAGAAACAAATGCTTCCCAGGAGGGTTGAGGGCCTATAGGCAATGCAGATGAGATGAAGCTGGTAGATGTGCCTCGCTATCAGCCAAAGCAAACACATGTTTGCTTAGGGCCTACCTATTGCAGTCTTGGTAGATATTTGGCTTCTGCTGTCTAGTTTCCTATTCTTTATTATTCCTTGTCTAGGAGATATTGCTCCTGGAGTGCATAAATGTTCTGGAAGTAGTTAGCTTCTCACAAGTATTAAGGCTAAGCCTGAGCTCATTCTAGACAGCCAACCAGAAGATGGTTAGAGGACATCTGTGAGTAAAAAATGCATTGAGAAAGTTATCCCTAGACAACATCCTATTTCCAATATGGTCATTTAAATTACACAAGGCAGAGCAGATGAAAAAAAAAATTTGAGAAAAATAACCCTCTTTTCTTGCGGAGGTAATAGCATAGGGTTGGCTACTGTTCAGAGATATTACACTTTATACACATCTAGGCTCCTGTAGAGCCTTGGAGAACCTGGGCAATGACTGTTATCCTGGAGGAAAACTAGACTATGGAACCCTGATCTTTAAGAAAATAGTGTAATGGGTAAAACTTTGTTCGTTTACATACAACAAACATAACGTTTTATCAAAGGAGGAGTTCATTGTTCAAGAATACAAATCAGGACATCTTCATTGAACCTTGGATCAATTCTGGTAAACCTCATAGACAGCTACATTTTCAGGGTGTTGCAAGAATCACATAAACACAAAGCATACATATAAAACAAAACAAAACAGCTAATTGATTTTAAATACCTAAGCATTCACCTATGAGAGAACTCTCTTGGGAAACTTCTTTGCTGAACTGTTGAAAATGTCTCTAAATACTCTAAAGAAAGTCGAGAAATTACATATTGGAATCCTAGGTATTTCTCCCACTCCCTTGTATAACACACCTTAGGTGTATCTGTAAATGTAGAAAGATAAACAAAGATGAACAATCTTTTATGGGGCTGTAGAATGAGCAATTGAATATAACACCTTGCATTGAATTTTGAAAATAGACATTTTTTTTTATTCCAGAAAAACAGAAGTAGTTAATATTATGAAAGCATGCAGAATAACTGGAGAAAGAAGGATTCTGGGAAACCAAGTGGTTCTTGGTGGTGAAATTTCTTGTGGCATACAGTATGTGGGTATGCTTGCATGGAAAGTAAGAACCAGTAGTCTCCTGAAATCTCTTCTGAGGTGCACTGATGTATTTATTGACTTCTCAATTGCTTATTTTCCGAAGTGAAGCATGTTATCAAACATTTTCTCTCTAACATACAGATCACCAGTCAACAAAATCAACATATTTAAATAGACCTGATAAACATCGAGGTTGTATTTTAAGGAGAAAAAAACAATCAAGACCTCCAAAGTATGACCCCAAGCAACTTTCCCATTCCTTACCTCCCACTATGTCCTCAAAGGCCCCTCTGATCAATAAGCTGAGCTGATCTGCTTGTGCTTCCCAGACAAGTCCACGTTTTTCTACCTGCTTGACTTGCTCTGTTTTTCTCCCCTTTGACATTCATCCTCTCCCTGCATCTTGCCATTGGATGTTCTCCAACACAAACTCTGTTTCCTTGATGAAGATTTGTCATCATCAAAGCCATGTTGCTTTTGAGTTAAAATAATTCTGAGTGACACCTAGCCACATCCTTCATTTAAGGTCTTTGAAAATGAAGCTCAAAGATATCGGACTTACTCAGAATTACATAGCAGGCAGCAGTGGTGGCATTTCCCTTTACTGGCTCTGTTCAGTCCTGTGCATGGATATGTTCTTACATTATACTTGTTTGTGTTTTTCTCATATCATCTTCATATCTCTTTTTCTTTCACCTCAAAAGATGTTTCTTTAAGACGAGGTCTACTTAAAATATAGAATTCATTTTTCTAAGAGAAGTTAGCCTTTATTTTCTTGTTCCACAAATAAAGCTGGCTGTGCGAAATATTGAATCCTTGAAAAACCTAGAGGACTTTACATACATGAATGTATTTAATTGGAATGAATAGAAAAATAAAATCTTTCCACAAAATTTGATCTACAGCTAAAGGTAAAATCTTTTTAATGGTATTCATAATAGGACAGGCATTTTCAAAATAAATTTTGATTGGAGATCTTAAAAGCTAGTGGTTTTATCTAAGAAATTGAACATATAGAAACTATTTGTTCATTTTCATAAGCTGTAAATTTACTGAGATTTACAATTTTATCACTAACTTTTTAAAATCCGATTACTTTAACAAGCATTTCCTAATGTTCACCACTGTACTGAATGTTTGACAGTTTTTATTGCCAAGGGGTTGATTAGCGGAAATGTTCAATTCAAATTAAAATATGACACATTTATTGCGCATAAATAATTGTGTATGTGTGTATTTTTTTACCCTCCCCCCAAAAAAAAACAGCTATATTCTTCAAAGAACAAAAATGAGGGAAAACAGTCTTTGGGCTCCTAGGAACTTACTTTCTTTCTTTTTTTTTTTTTTATTGTGTTCATGGTGTGGGATATAGCAAATAAAATAGATTGATTTTAAAAGAGTAAGAGGACTACCAGCTTCTGCTAAGGTTTGAGGAAGTTAATATTTGTGGGCTCTTAGTGAATCACTATCACATAGGGGAAAGATCACATGTTATATGGTTCGTTAGAACTTGCATAAGTTTTTACTCTGCCATTTTATTAGTGGCAGAATCTTGGGGAAAATGCTTCATCTTTCTAAATCTTGGTATGTTCATCTATAAAATAAAGCTAATGCTGATATTGCCCTCAGGAACTGAGATAAAGATCAAATGAAGTAATACCTGCAAAGTACTTAACAAAGCTCACTGGAAATACTTTGTAAATGTAAGCGATAATTAGTTTTAGGAATAGAGGCTACAGAGAAAAAGAACCTTAGGCACGGTCTGTGCTTCAGAAATGAGAGAAAGATGAACCTCAGAGAGGATAAACAAAGTAGGTTGATGAGAGCAAAATCCACAAATGGTATAAGAGCAAAATGACATGGGGGGAAAAAATCAAAGAATTCACTTAGCACAGTTTTTTCTAGAACATTGGCCAACCCAGAACAATTCTACCTATGCTCCACAAAAATATTTTGTGATACTTACAATATCATTCTACTTTCATCTTGCAGACATGACTTACATGTTTTAAAATTGGTTATGAACTATTCTTGTTCAAGGAAGGCCGTGAGCAGCAAGAAGAAACCCTCACAATCATTATACAGTTAACCATATTTTTATACGTACACACTGGTTAAACTGATGCACACATTAATAAGAATATCCACTGCCTACACTGCTGAATATAGCTTTCTCTTCATATAAAGCCACAGAACAGGACTTCTCTTTCTATTATCTATTAAAAATACAGAAGTTGCAAAATCTATATTAACATATGAAATAGATTAACCAGGGTAATTTATATTCCTTCAATATTTTTTTAAAAAGTATGGGGACTTATAGCCTGCCTGCTTCTACATGGCCACTATTTAATAAGGCTTTGTATAAACAGAGGCACTTCCTCTGAACATGGTAGTATAATTAGATGTATCTAACGCCCTCATTACATTGATGGTAACTCATGGATAAGTCTTTTAGAAAATTTTTGAATTTCTATGCACTTGGTCCATGACTGACCAATGGAGAAACTCCATAAATGTTTGCTGAGTATCACATATCACACCCTGTGTTGTATAGCTATTGTTCTTTCTTAAGAAAAATGACTTCGGTTGATATCTAATTCTACATTGCTCACTCTACATTACTTAGTGTATTCTGAAGAAAATTAATGTAGAAGTTCTTGCTAATTCAAGCCACCTCTTACTTTAAGGTCCCATATTATTAACACCCAAAACCCATGCCGTTCTCCAACATAATATTCAATGAAGTGGGAGTAACAAAAGTAGCTCCTCTGATAAAGTGGGCTTTTACAATTTCACAAAATAGGTTATAAATTCTGTGAATTTATAGACTGCCCCAAACAGGACTCAACTGATAGCACAACTGCTAGTCCAGACTACCCTATGGATCCTGAAAGAGCCTTACCCTAAACATAGGTATCTAAATGATCATTGGGAATCCAAATGCAAGCAAGTTCCATGTAGGCATAGTCTGTCTGGCCTGTGTACTGCTGGTGTCTATTACTTAACTAAAACATAAAAGGCACTTAACAAATGTCTATGGAAACAAACAAAAAGACAAATAACTTAAGAGGGAAAATGGCAGATAGAAATTAAATACCATAAAACAAGGATCTAGACAGAAGCCAAAATCTAAGATGTCACTGTAGAAGTAGTAATAAGCTAAAACAATGAAATTCAGCATCAGAGAGACCTAACAGGAAATATCAGGGTTGCAAATCTGCTGAACATGGGAAACTAAGCCTAAAAGTTAATTTTTTTTTTGAAACTGACATTCAAGGGTAGTAACTATAGCCACTGAAAGACTAAGGTTTCCAAATCCTGAACAGCCTTATCAGAAAAGCTGATTTGCTATTGACTCAGAGAAAGGCTGACATATAAGAACAGATATTTCTCTCACTTAAGGATAGAACTGGGTATAAAATATGAAGATAGACTATTTTTAATAATGAGGTTAAGAAGGATTTATCAGCTAGTATTTTTTTAAAAAACAGAAATAGGAAGGTAGCAGGCACATCATTAAAGGGACTATTTTGTGCATCTTGTAGACTGAGATTTTCACCCAGATAGAGTCACAAGAAGGAATTGGCTTCAAAATTAGTTTTAAAAATCTGGTTCTTTTTGTATGTTTTACAACTATAGAGATAATAAATATATAAATATATAGCACAACTCTGGCCTAGTCAACTACCTAGGTAGTGAAATGCTTGGCTAGTTTGTGGTGTGTTTATGAAGCCAGGTTTACATAAATATAATCAAACAGTCTAGCCAGGAAGGCAACTAGTAATGCAGCTACGTTTTTCTATTAATGTATTAGAACCTTTGAAAATTGGTTCTTTTTTATTTTTAGACTGCAAAATTGGATCTTTTATTTTTTATTTTTATTTTTAGTTCTTTTCAGGAGAAGGGAGAAATATTTATGAAGCTTATTAGTGAGCAGACAGCACTTTACCTGATAAATATAAACTATCCCTGAGACTCTCAGTGTCTTCTTTACCATATCCCAGAGGAACAGAGCTGCGGTTTTACACATTAAAATAAATCTTCAGTGCTTTATCACCATGGGTCCTGAAGGGATTGAATGCAGTGTCAAGAAAATTATTCAGAGATTTTTTTTTTCTTTCCACTCTGTTTTGTAACCTTAATTTAGCATATCCTCACATTCACTATTTCTTTTCTGAGAAAAGCTGGAATAAATGAAAGTGACAATGCATTATATGGAAAGCTGATTTGCTCGGACATATGATCACTGTGGGGCAGTGGCTCTGCTTCTTTATGCCAGAATGTAGTCTAAGAGGTGGAGGCTGCCTTGTATTCCCAGGCTGGTGCTAGTGTGGCTGGACTAGCTGAGTGACGAGCAAGGCTACATGCATCAGATAATCTAGACCTTTCCTTCTACCTAAAATATGAGAATAATGTGGCAAATATATGCATGGTGGTATGTTTACCTTGAATCACCCAGATAATTTCTTTAATTCTTCATTTCACTTTACTAACACAGATCTTATTAAGTGAAAGGTTTTAGAGAGGTTGTTTAAATCTGTTTTTTAGGGAAATGACAATTTTCTGAGGCATCATTTATCCACAGATAATTTAGAACAATTTTATTAAAAAAATAATAAAAGCACTTACTTTGATCCTAAAAATATGAATATAGCAAACAGGTAACTGGGTGCACAAAACACTCGTTTGCATACACAATCAGACATTTTAGAGAAGAATATGCTCAATTGTGCATGCAAAAGCAGGTTGCATTTGCACTTTATTGCTTCAAACAATGGACATCTTATATCCTAGGGGTGTATTTTCAACATGTAGCTTTATAAATTTACCATTTCAGCTTTCTTTTTCTTAAATGTGAATGTGGTCTGAAAGCTGCTAGCTCAAGCTCAGCCTCCTGCTGCTTGTTTCTGTTTGGGGAGATTCTAAGTGATGACATATGATCATAATTGTCTTGCAACCTTCCTTTCTACTTCCAAGGGCAGTGAAGTAGAGTGAATAAAAAAAATGTTAGGAGTTTTAAGAAAGTGCTGCTTGTTGACAGCAAATATTATCTTGCTTGATAAAATCAATTTTGATGACAGCACAATCAGATCTTTTCTGAAGTTGATTTTATCAAGATAATAGATTAAATATGTCTGACAGCCAGATTGTGGTCAACAAAATATTTTTTTTGTCAAATTTCTCTGCTAGACAAGACATATGTTATGAATTTTTGCTTTTGTTCTTTTAAATAAAATTCCATTTTAGAAAGAAAAAAATGACAAAATATACTGGAAGAAAAAAATGAGTCACTTTTTCTAAATCATGTGTTTCAAAAAAGACTTTTCACATGAGCCATCAATCATTTCTGAGACTTATCAGCATTTAACTAAAATTTGTTTTTTTGTTTCTTTGTTTTTCTCCTCAAGAGCAAGGGATGTGAGGAAGTGAACTGGAAATAAATTAAATGCTTTTAAGACTTCAGAAATTTATACTTGCTTTCAATTTGCACTGACGGGGAATTTTATTACCTATGAAAAATAAGCAGATCACATGGTTTTAGATAGGGGAATCTAAATTTTCACTATGTTCACAGATGTTTAGAGGGAGGAGGTCCTCTGAAAAATTATTTATCACTATTCTACACCCAAAGATTTATCTGAAAGATTGTTCCATATTACAATACTTGTGGCACTGTTTCTCTCTCACAGTTAAAAATTATACCGAATGGCCAGAAACAGTTGTATTGATTTTAAAATCACTAATATCTCCAGGAAAATGTTTCTCTTTGAACATGAGCTTTTGAATGGAAAACTTTATGTAAAAGTAAGAGTGTATTATATTCTTAATTGCATGCAAAGCTCAGTTAGAATTTTGTGTTCTAGTCTTCAACAGATGGGTCCAGTTAATCCCCTATGAGTTGGATAAGAGTGCAAAAAGTGATTTAATTCTCTAGAATCTTATTTGGACATCTTTAGAGATGAGAAATCAAAATTAAATAATCATCTATGTCCAGTATTAATACTCTATTGATCTGTTCAATGTATGATCCCACTCTTGAAGCAAGCAATAGGGGAATAGGCCAAGGAGTGCCATTAATGTTTAAGTTTAGATTTCCTTATGTCTTTTTTTAATTTTAGAAATGTAATGAGAGCCCCAAAACATATTAAGTTATTAGAATTTCTATATGTAGTCTTTTATGCAGCAACTTTTTGTATTTGCAGATCTTCTTCACTTAGCTTTTATGTGTATTTAAGATTGGCTTTGTTGCTTTCATACTCGATAACTGTTCTTATCACCACCCCCTTCTTCAACAACCTTCTTTTTGTGTAACAAAGATCACCTTCCTCTAGAGAGGCTCAGATATCAGAAACTCATTTTTTGAGCCTCCCTTGAAGCTAGGGAGGACATGAGCAGGACATCGAATCTTAATTAGGAGAACCTGAGGGAAAGTTTGAGGGAGGGTATCTGGAGAAACTTTCCCTCCTTAACAAAAAGAGACATAAGAAAATATCTCTCTATATTTTTTCTTCTGCAAATATTGTTGTGTCCCCATGTTTGTCTACAAATGCTACCATCATCTTTTAACTGTGATGGTTCTCACCTGATGACCGAATCCTAACTCTGAGCAATGACAGAGGAGGCTGGGTCTTTAGACTGCACTTGTAGTCCTGATTTCACCCGTCCTCTGACTTCTTTCACTAGACAATAAATGCTTTTATTGTTTAGATGCCTTTTAGTTGGTGATGGGAAAGAAACACTTCTTCACCACTACTGATGTTCCTTTTATCTGAAGGAAACTATTGGCCTTTCTTAGACCTCTAATATACACCTCTTGCCACTGGGAGAGGAGGAATGTCTTAATTAATTCAATGAGTAATTTTGGAAAGTAAAAGCAGAAACCATCAGCCCTTTCCTTTCTCTTGGGAACTGATCTTCCCACAGAGGTCCTGTGCTGTGCAGTAGAGGAGGGCTGGCCTGGATGGGGTGGTCTGATGTCTCCTAGAAGTTCTTCTGACTGGGATTACGGGCATTTAATATTTAGGTTCAGTATTCAAATGCCCATTTGCCTCAAGATATAAACCACATTATCTACTTTCAATTTTTGTCAGAAACAAAGGTGCTATTTTTATTGTTTGTGTGTGTGTGTGTCTATTTTTTAAGTTGTTCTGAATATAGGCAGGGAAAACAGATGTTACTAATAAACTTCAAACACCAACATTGAGTGTTTGTTACTTGAAGAAGAAGACATTTTATCACATTGTTTGCACATATTTCTTATTAGATCAGAACCTTTAAAGCCAGAACAAACCTCATTTCCTTATTTCCTTAGTTTCCTCTTTCATCTGGTCTCAGAGCTCAGTGTTTAGCTCACAAGTAATTCTGGTTGCTGATGAACTGACTTACTTGTCATGAAAGCATTTGGAATAAATTTGTCATTCTAGATTTTTTTTCAACATGGAGAGAACATCATTAAGTAGGTATTCAATAGATAATATGAAAAAAAAAGCTGAATAGTCATGTTTCTTTATATTCTCTGGTGGTGAAACTCCTCCCTACCCATCTGAACAGTTGGCAAGAGTCCAGCATTGAGCAACAGCTTTGCTGAAGGCAAGGACTTACACAGAGGTGTGGAGATGGTGAGATTTCATAGTTTAGCTAAATGAAAACTGAGAGGCGGATGTGACAGAGTATATATACATTTCACATACAAAGAAGAGTGATTTCCTAGTCTTGCTCAAGATGGGGAAACAGAAAAAGACAGAAAAATATAGATACATTCAAGCTGAATATCATGGAATCCTTCAGGAAGAAAGTTCTCTTCAGGAAGAAAGGCTACATTATATATTGTTCTAGAGAAAGAGTGATACGGTGAAAATAATATACCCAAAGAGAGAAACAGACCTCAGTTTAAGTCCCAGCCCTATACCTTAAAATATATCTGACCTTACAAAGATTACTTTATCTTTCTGAATATCAATTTTCTCATCTTTAACATGGAAATAGTATTACCGGCTCTCCTAATGTCACAGAGTTATGAAGGTTTAATAAGTTAATAAATGCAAAGAATTTTTTTAAAATCATAAAGTATATAAATGTCACATATTGCTTTGATTACAATTCTACAAATCTATGATCTCATTCTAAAAGCCCTTCCCCACTCTCTCCCAAATCCCCACTGGCAAAGTTGCTGGAATAAGAGTTTCCTTCAAGGGCCTACCAAGATATTGCCCAAACCTCTACATGGCATAATCATGACATGATTCCCTTCTGTTTCTTCAGCTGGACCCAGGTGTCCTATCTAATGGATGTTTACAGGAGGGACTCTTTCAGGGTGGAAATCATTCTCACAACCCAGCCCAGGTGAGCATGACTGCCAAATGTTCAATTTCAGTGATGTGTTTGTCACCAAACTGTAAACCTGAACAAAAGTTATGATTCAGTGTTCTCCTATAGAAAAATTCTTCATATATCAAAGGTATCTTGGGTGTCATCAGAAAAAAAAAATTGCTATTGATTTAACCTAGGCTCTTAGCAAATATTTGATAATACATTTCACTATGGTGTATTGTCTATAGACATCAATTATTTATGCTTTTAAATATATCTCCTCTATTATTAGTCTACTAAGTTCTTTTTATAATACTTTTGCTTTAGAGTAATTTCTTTTTAATAGAATCAAATATAAATATCTTTTCCTTTTTAAACTACCTTTTAGGTTTTTTGTCTTGGTTTAAAAAAGTGCTTCCTAAAACTTTATATATATAGTCTAGGTATATTTATATATAAATTTTCTTTTTCTTCTGTCTTTATTGAAATAAAATAGACAATTAGTTGCTCATATTTACATTATACAAGTCAATGAGTTTCTTTTTTACAATGATATTTGGCATACAATATTTTAGTTTCAGTTGAACAGCACAGTGATTAGAGATCTATATAACTCACAAAGTGTTCATTCCATTAAATTTAGTACCCCTCCTCCCCCTTATATGTTTTCTAATAAATAAATTTATTTAAATTAGTTTTAATATGTAGTACATTGGTTAGACATCTATAATGTTCATAAAACGACCCCCTCAATTGTTCCCTTTTCCCCTGGCCCTCCACTTAGCCATCATATTAATGCTAACTGCGTTCCCTCTTCCATGTTCCCCATGCCCAACTATTGATTACTAATTTGTACTTCTTTAGCCCTTCACCCCATTCTCTCAGGCTTCCAACTCCCCTCCTCTCTGTCCATCACAAAATTGTCCATTATATTTGTGAGTTGGTTTTTGATTATTTTGTTCTTTATTTCCTTAGATACTATATGTAAGTGAAATCATATGGTATGTATCTTTCTCTGTCCAATTTATTTTACTAAACATAATAACCTTTAAGTCCATCCGTGTAATGGCAAATGGTAGGATGTCATTTTTTTTAATGGCTGAGTAAATATTCCATTGTATATATGAACCATAATTTCTTTATGATGGGCACTTAGGTTGTTTCCACATCTTGGCTATTGTAAATTGTGCTGCCATCAATATTAAAGTACATAGATCTTTACAAATTATTGTTTTGGTTTTCTTTGGATAAATACCCAGAAGTGCTATTGCTGGGTCAAGAGGTATATCCTTTTTAACTTTCTGAGGAAACTCCGTACTGTTTTCCATAGCAGCTGTACCAATTTGCAATCCCACCAAGAATGTGTGAGGGTTCCCTTTTCTCTGCATCCTCATAAACACTAGCTGATTTTTTGTTTATTGATGATAGCCATTCTGACACGTGTGAGGTGACATCTCATTGTGGTTTTAATTTGCATTTCTCTGATGATTAGTGACCTTGAGCATCTTTTCATATGTCTTTTACTCATCTGCATTTCCTCTTTGGAAAATCATCTGTTCAGGTCTTCTGACCACTTTTCAATTGGATTTCTCTTACAAGTTTATTACAACATTATCAACTATTTTTCTTACGCTGTAATTTATATCATCCTGTCTATTTTGTAACTATCCATTTGTACTTCTTGATCTCTTTGCCTTTTTTCACCATCTCCCCCAACCCCCTCCCATCTAGTAATATTTAAAATATTCTCTGTATCTGTGAGTTTATTTCTATTTTTGTTGTTGTTTATTTTTTCTTTAGATTCTATATGTACATGAGATCTTGCGATATTTGTCTTTATCTGACTTATTTCATTCAATGAAATACTCTCTAGGTCCATCAAGGCAATATCTTTTTCATCTCCTTCCTTTTAGTCCCTGTGTGTCTTTTATTCTGAAGTGAGTTTCTTGTAGGGAGTACATGTGGGGTCTTGTTTTCTTATCCATTCTATCTTTTGGTTGGAGCACTTAAATCTTTTTTTCATTTGAATGTAGTTATTATCATTTTTTTTTCATGTTTTTGATATATATATATATCAAAAATATATACATATATACATATACATACATGTGTATATGTATATGTATATATATGTTTATATATATATATGTATATATATATACACACACACACACACACACACACACATATATATATATATATATATTTTTTTTTTTTTTTTTTTTAAGGGAGACGCTCCAACATTTTCTGTAATACTGGCTTAGTGGTGATAAATTCCTTCAGCTTATTTTTGTCTGGGAAACTCTTTATCATTTAACTAAATGATAGCTTTGATGGATAAAGTATTCTTGGTTGTAGATCTTGGATTTTCATCACGTTGAATATTTTGTGCCAAGCTCTTCTGTCCTGCCTAGTTTCTTCTGAGAAATCGGTTCCCAGTCTTAGGAACTCTCTTGTAGATAAATAACTGCTTTTCTCTTGCTCCTTTTAAGATTCTCTCTTTGTATGTAAACTTTGACATTTTAATTATAATGTGTCTTGGTGTGGGTCTCCTTGGTTTCCTGGTTTTGGGGACTCTCTGAGATTCCTGGGGTTGTATGTCTATTTCTTTCACCATGTTAGGAACATTTTCCATCATTATTTCTTCAAATAGCTCTTCAATGTCTTGTTTTCCTTCAGGTACCTCTATGGCATGGGTAATTTTACATTTAATTGTGTCCCTTGGGCTTCTTAAATTATTATTACAGTCTTGACTTCTTTTTTCTTGCTGTTCTGATTGAGTAACCTTGGCTTCCCCATCGTTTATATTGGTGGTTTGATCCTCTTCTTTATCCACTCTGTTGATTCTCTCTAATACAATCTTTATCTCAGATAAAGTGTTCTTCCTTTCTAACTGGTTCCCTTTTATGATTTACACTTCCATTTTTATACATTTTATTTCCTTGTTATAGTTCTCATTAAATTCATCTACACCTCCCCTAAGTTCATTGTGTATATTTATAACCATCTCTATCACCAAAGGTTAGTTTTACCTATTCAGGTATCACATATATGGCCTCATGTAATATATACCTATTATGTCTGGCTTCTTTCCCTTCACATAACATTCTGAAAATGTTCTCATGGAAGAAGTGCCTGTTGATGAGAAACTATTAACTGTTTTTAAAATCATTGTACATTTTGTACTTTCACCAGCAATGTATGAGAGTTGCAATTCCTTTATATCCTCACTAATGCTTGGTATTGTCAGTCTTCTTACTTTTAGCTATCCTGGTAGGTACCTAAGTGGTAGATTCTCTCATAACAAGAAAACACACACACACATGCAAATATACATACATACATACATACATACATACATACATACATACATACATACGTATTTATACATGTATCCATGTATATATCCAAGCACACACACACATCCTTTTTACTTATTTTTGTAACATACTCATTCTCTCATATTACTAAATGTTCCTTACAAGCACAATGCCTATATAATATATCTTTTCTTCACTAATTAGAACAACATTATTTTATTATCATATAAAACATGATAAAACATGTGGTGAACATCTTTATATATTGACATTTGATCCTTAGTTATTTCTTTAGTCAAAATTAACAGGCTTGTAATCCCTGGATTATGAGAGAAGAATGTTTCTAAAGGTGTTGCTTACATACTGCAAATTGCTTTCTAAAATAATTTATACTTCACCAAAAATGCATGAAAGTGACCTTTTCACCACAACTTTCCCACAACTGAGTGTTCTATATTTTTTAATACCAATATAGTACAGCTTTTTAAAGTCCACCTTAAGCCACTTTGCTTTCACAAAAGGCCTAAATTAGCATCTGTTTTCACTAACAGAAAGAAATCCGAAATGAGTATTTGCTTTTTTGGAAAAGCTGAAACGTAAAATGTTTTGCAGCAAGGCATTACAGAAATAGTGCACACCCCAAGCAGCAAGAGGGACTCCACCAAACTCCCTCCCCCAAAATCAACTCAGCATCTTTACATCAGGTCACCATAGCTTTGAACTGTATCTGTGAGCATCTGTGCTATCTCCACTTATTTTGTGCTCCCGTTAGCAGCTGTATTCTAAAGTATCAGAAAAGCCTAAGAGAGTTCCTAAGGGTGTTGTGCTTAGCATAAAACTGGATGTAATTAAGTGTTTCTATTACGATGAATAAAATAAAGACATTGTACGTATGTTGAACTTACCTGTGCCCGGCATTCATACTCTTTACACTCAGAGAGAAAGAACTTTGAAAGCTGCCAGAATTATTGGTTCTGGTAGAAGCAAAGTGATCTATGTTAGTCATCATACAATAATGAATAAAATGGAAAGTCTATTACCTTAGGGGACTGATGGGTATACAAAGACTGTTGTTCTGTTTTCTTACACTTAAAAAGAAATCAGTCATTCCTTTTAATAAGTGAAGGTATACTCTACCTACATTATTTCTACTTTATATAGGTTGTTTACTTGCATTATTCCTTGTTTTATTTTTGGTTTTATGTGTTATTTGGTATGATTAGTTAAAATATTTTTTGGGTCTGGGAATGCTCAAAATTTTCTTCCATATAAATTAAGGGTAATTGCTTCTTTGCTTCATGCTGTCTCAGCTTATGGAAAGTTTCATAAAAATGCTCTACTTTCAAAAAGTAGAAAAAACTTGTAATATTTTCAAAATAAATGAATTAGATTATTTTTGTAAACATTTGTGTTAATAATTTTATACCCTATTTTGACATATGCATTCTTATTTTTTATCTTCTAGCACCTTTTATTTTTTAATCAATTATTATTATTTATTTACAAAATAATAATATTAAGCCTCTGCTTGACATATTTGTAGTCAATATTTTTTCAGCCTTCTTAACTGTTTGATTTTGTTTTAAATAGAAGAACTTTCCACAGAGCAAAGATGACAAAATATCATAAACTAAAGAATATGATGAACTCAATGCTGCACCTGGGGCCAACTAAGAAAAAGCAGAATAAAGCAAAAAATCATTTGTAGGTGTTTCTGACATTTTAAAAGAGAATTTTATTGGTGTAATAAAAAAGTGTGATTGTGTAGCAGTGTTTTGTTACTAATTTTTGAATGTGTTTTAGAGTTATACTATTTTCATATACAATAAAGACATCACTAATGCAGATAAAACTACATTAAGGAGTAAATATAAATTAGCTCATCATATTTAAGGACATGTCAGTGCAGTCTGGGTGGTAAGTGGAGGAGATGATTTAGATGTGTATAATTCTTGTGGGCATTTATGTTCTTCTGATAAATTAAGCTACATAGGCAAACCAAGAGTTATCAACTGTATGCCATAGATAGTTCTAATCAGGTAACTGAAATTTGTATTGATCAGGTACAGTAAGACATGACAGTCTTGAAGGAAGAAGTTTATTATACTTAGAAACAGGGGTCAGAGCACAACACTGAGGCTACATGGGGAAGTACCATGGTCAGTCAGGTGACAGAGCAAGGGAGAAATATGGAAAGGTTTTTATAGTGGTTTCCATGAGAGAGGCAAGGCAAGGCAAGGTAAGTAGGCTTAGGAGTGGCTAGTTGGAATAATTTATATGGAATCTGTCTGTAGCTGCTGTCCCTGCTTATCTGGTACCTGGTTCTGGGGTGATTAGGGCAAGTGGAGAGCTCAATTAAAAAGGTGGTTGTAGGTGTGGGATATGAAAGATGTGCTTGTTTACAGGCAGGTTGTTTACTATCTCTAGGAACTGGCTAATCCTGCAAAAGGCAATCTCTTCAAGATCAGCATGGCCTGTAGGTGTCAAAGCATAAGAATATGGGGGAAAAAAGACTGAGTTAATATGTATGTTAATAAAACAACATTCTCAGATTTTTTATATTGCAAGTGGAATTTGGAAAATATTATTTTCTAACAGTTTTCAAATATTATAATCATACTACTCTTTTAACCTCTTTATCTAAATAATTTTTTATTTCAATCATTTTTTCTTTTGAAATGTACTCTGTATTTCTTTCTCCTTTGCCTTCTCTGTTCACTTCTTTCAGCTTCTCATTACTCTTGTTATAGCTACCACAATGCCCTCCCATAAAACCTATCTACACAACATCTCTTCCAGGTATTTTGCGTATCTGGAACAACCTAATCTTTAAATACTGCATTTCCCATGCTTCTCATCTTCTTGCAAATTTCCAAATGGATCCCTATTTTCTTTCATATCAAGTCAAAATATCTCTAATGTAGATTAAAATATTTTTTCTCTGTAATTTCTTTTTTCTTAACCATCATCTTTCCAAATCTATTATTCAAGGCGTACTGAAAGTTCTATCTCCGTTTCAAAGTACGTAATCAAATTTTTCTCACAGTTATAAAAAATTAATTCTGATTGGATTTGCCTCGTATTGTTTAGTTAAAATGTATCAGCTTTCTTTTCAAATTGAATGCTTCATGAAGGCAAGTGTTGCATTTTGTATATACTTGTAGGCTATTGAGTACTTTATCTATCACTACTGTTCTCTCTACAGAGAAAGTTGTTCCTATGACTGACCCGGCTGGAAATCATTTGCCTATCATCTGAAACAGCTCAGTAAAGACCTCCATGACCATATTAGGTAATTGGACATTTTCTCATCTATAATACAATAGGGTCTTCCTTGAACATACTCTATTTCAATATTTGATCATAGTCTGTTTATGAAAATGGTCTTCACTACCATTGTGTAAACTACAGAAGGTAGAGAATGTGACATAACAAGTTGAGAGTATACAGAAGGTACTCTATATTCGGAGCATAAATATTGAAGACTAGGAATTCTGAGTATAACACCTACTCTCAATATTTCTGCTGTAAAGATTACTGTAGCAATTTGATTTGAATTATTCTTTTTTTTCCCCTTGAGGACACTGTACATTTTACTTACACATGAAATGAATCCAATGAATTCATTTGGGAAGTTATACTTATTAGATAATTTGCATCACCGCCATAATAATTCTTTCAACAGACATATAGTTTTCTGGTCATTATATGTCTTATATCTCCTGTTCCTGTTTTTAAAGCAATTTTATAACCATTTCTGTCTAGTCTGACACCAAATTACTCTCCTAATTGCAATAGATATATAATTGATCTGCTTATTTCTCTCTCTCAATTTATACTTCACTCTCTATTTATAGCTTTTCAATGCTGGCAGGTGTGATGCTTCATAATTTAAATGTATTGTGAAAAGGTTGTTTTTTAAAAGTTATATAAATATATATGTGTTTATATATATATACATATATATATATACATATATATATATAAAGTTTCTTTTACAATGTTTTATGCACCAGAGATTTTCAACAAAAGAAACAATGTGAAAGAGAGTATAATCCAAAGCCTTAACAGCTTGATTAGTAACTCCATTTAAAAAAATTAGCAAGAGATTGTTTTGTAAATTATATAAATATCTAACCACTGTGTGTACACCCGAAACTAATATAAAATGATATCAAATTTCAACTCTAATTAAAAAATAAAAATTAAAAAAAATTTATATCATAGAACAATGAACCAGTTTATCTGAACCCTAGAGCCACTCCTACTTCTTATGGTACAGTCATTTATCTAGGCCATAATGTTATGCCCTTAGTGGATCATTATTTCTGAAAATAAAGTGTATTCATGCAGATGTCTATTTTACCAGTTCTTTCCCATATGTTCTGTATACCTTTTCTGCATTCTTAATGAGATACATGTATTTTGAAAATCAGAATCTTGTCACATTAATCATATTTCTCTCTCAGCTTAAAATCCCTCTGTGGTTTTCAAATTCCTTATCTTTGCATTTAGTCCGCCATAGTGGACTTTGCCTGACTTTATCTCCTTTCATACATCCCAGCCATCGAAAGCTTAGAATATCTTGATTAAGCCCCGCTATTATACAAGTTCAAGCCTGTGATGCCTGTTGTCCCTTTTCAGTTGGATTTATTCCTAACTGTCCTTCTAGGATCTATTTTGTGTCAACCCTTCTACAAAATGTTTCCAGCTATTTCTATATGGAGGTGATTGTTTCCACTTTTAGCTCTATTGTACCCTGTTTATACATGTATTATTATGTCTAAGATGCATTATCTATGAATTTCATTGTTTTATTTATACTAAAGAGTATAAGCACCTTGAAGAAAGAGACTATATATGGCCTGATGCTTACCTTATAGAATGAGTTCAATGAACATTTCTAGAATAAAAATAATGGAGACAGTTTTTAACATATAAATAAAATGCAGTATATAAGTTCTAAAACGGAAGTGTGCCCAATATATATAGAGAAGTGAGCCTACAGCTCTTGCAGCTCTAGTGGGGCATTTCAAAATGGTCAGGGGCTTTGAGGCCTCCTAAAGACTGTGACAGTTAGGAATTGTGAAAGACATTTGCTGGCATGGCCTTGCCCTTCTATGGTATTTATGCACAAACTGATGTTGAGAGCTCTCCAATGACAAGCACCGTATTAGGTTCTGGGGTTATGGAGATGAAAGTCTTTGTGTCTGATTCCAAAATCAAATCACTTCATGGTCTGATTTTGGAAATAGAATAATAAGCAGACAATTGTAATACACATAAATTCTGCCACAGTGGCATATGTATGTTTTGGAAGTTCATAGGGAAGGCACCACGTTTAATCTTCACATTTAGAAAAGGCTTTCCTGAAGAGATGACATCTGATCTATATCCTGAGAGGATGAGCAGAGGTATTTCTGTCATAGGCACAAGTAATTGCTGAGGCTCATAGGTGAGATGGTCATGGTAGTAATTTAGAGAGAGTACAAGAGCACAGCTTATTTTAGACTTGGTGGAAGAGGAAACATATGAGCTAATAGAAGTCACAAGCACCATTCAGATCATGGATGACTGTCTAAAATGCACATCTTTTTCTATTACCACTCTGTGTAAAATTCTACATTAGTTCTCCTGTGACAGTTGCAGTTCATATAACTTACAGTGACATTAAAAGATTACTATGCCAGTCTCGTGGGACACAGACCAAAGGGAGGTAAGGTAGGAGGATAAAGAACAGGAGATTGGAGGGAGTCCAGGTGGGACATGATAAGAACTTGTATTATTAAGGTATTGGTTTTAAATAGAAAGAAAAGTATTCAGGTAATTAAATACAGGGATGTGGCATTCTTGGAAGAGAATGAGAATGAGTGGGTAGAGGCATAAGATGATATGAAGTGAGTGACATCATAGAAACAAGAAAAAGATATTTCTATGAGGAAAATATAGCAAATGTTTCAAAATCTATTAAGGGATGAAGTGTGAGAAGCAAATTCAAGGCCACCCACTTAGATGTTAATGATAACCTTGATATAAGCAGTTCTGTCAAGTGGGGGTAGAAGCCAATTATACACGCTCTTCTACCTCCTCAATTCCCATAAATACTTGAACCTAGTTGCTGAACTCATTTGCTCGTAGTTGTCTTTATGTAAATCATAAGGTTATTATTTCAATGAGAGGATTGTTTTATTAGTTGATATATTAAGCCATGCAAATAAATTATGAATAACAGTTGGAACAGTAAATTGCAAATATTTATTAAGTGCCTGCTATCATCTAGCCAAAATGTGAGGTGCTATAGATATGCTAAACAAACTAGTTTCACAGAGTTAAGATATTAAAGAAGCTGTGCCAATATATGTTAAATCGAAGAGTAATCTGTCCAATGCAAACTAATGATCATCAAATACCAACTTTTTAGTATACATAGAAATTCTTAAATTTGATTTTTTTCCTAGCAATGAAAGCTTGTGACAGATAAGTCAGTGAAAGTGAAAGCTAATCTTACAACTATTTTTTTTTAAACAAAAGAGTAACCATAGAAAAGTAATTTATTTTCACTGTCATCACACAGATTGACCCTGTGTGAAGGAAACTAGACCTAGGCAGTCTTGGGGAAGTAGCAGCCTTGGGCTGAGCCCTGCCACCCCACATTTTCAGGGTACCTTGAATGATATATGATACCTAGCCCTTCCAGATTTTCTCATTAAAACAGTATATATAATGAAAATAACAATTTTACACCTACTGTGTAACCACCTGTCAGTAAATTTATGAACAATTAGAAAATAAAAGCACTTTCCAGGAAACAATTTTTAGAAACAATAAAATGCTTATTGTTTTTTTAGAAATAAAACAGGACACTTTTTTTATTTTTTCTCCCCAAAACAGCTTTTGCAGTAATTAATCAGCTCTGTTTTATAGCTGTTTTTAATGTTTCAGTTCTTCAAAATTCACTAAACAGGCACAACTGTGAGCAATAAAGGAACCAATTAAAATACAGGTGAAGTATAGTTTAGAGCCCAGGCTGTTTCAAGATTCATAAGTAGTTGCACTTCTCAAAATACTAGGGTTTATGCACACTTTCTTGGGGGTTTTACCACTGAGACACAGATGTCAGCATTTTCTTTTGTGAAGCAAACTTAAGCTTAAGACATCCTTTTCAAATGTATGTGCTTTTCTCCTTAGACTGTAGTGGCAAATGACCTGAGGTCTCTATCCAACATCCTCTGATAAAAAAAAGAAAAGCAGATAATGACTACAATTCTATAGTGCATGTGTTGGACAAAAAGTTTTCTTCTAGAACATCCCATTTGAAAGATTGCCAGGGTGAGCATTATCCCCAAATTATAGTTGAGAATCCAAGAGATAAAATGAGTAGCCTGAGACTCCACAAGAAGCAGAAGGGCTAGATATCATAACAAAATGTGGTACCTTGGAGAGAGAGAGAACTCTCTCACCAGCTATCCTAGAGCTTCATCCCAGAACTATGAAATCTAAGAAGCATAATCACTCTCCTGGTCTCCAGGATCCTTCTCCTTTGGGGTCCCGAGTGGGCCATCCCTGCAGACCCCAAGCAGAGTGGATGGTGCCTGGCCTCCTGACCCACTTCAGGCTCAGCACCCCTGATAGTAAAAACACCAATTTTGTAGCATGCCATCTTTCTTCTGAGATCAATTGGTTAGTTCTTTTCCCTCTGTTATTGCACCCTTTCCTTTTTATCTTTTTTATTTTTCATCTCAAGTTCTTTGTGTGTGTGTGTGTGTGTGTGTGTGTGTGCAAGCACACATGCACAAGCACGCCTTTTGCTCCTTCAGTGGCCTTTTGATAGGTTTCTGCACTTCTCTCTTCTCTTTTTATGTTTGGCTCTATTGTAAGAAGTCCTATTTCTTGGTTGTCTTTGTTTGTCTGAATCTTCTTTCTAGGATGGCTTTTTCCTTTATTCATTGCTATTCACCCTGAGAGTCTTCTCTTGTCACTCTAGGGACTTCAATTTTGATCTTTACTGCTGAACTAAAGCTTTGTAATCCTTCTGCATTTTCTTTGTGTCAAATTTTTTTCCTTATAATTTTTCTTGGAGCCAAAAAAAATGTCTTTTAGCAGTCTATATGATCCATTTGATGGCTTGTGTTTTGAACTAAATGTTTGTTATCTCTTTGATAATTTATTATTTTAATTGTAGCTGTTAGGGCTCTGGGGTTGGAAGAAGACAATAGATGGTCCTTTTCTCAGTAATTGAAAACCAGTCATTTTCTCTTGTGATTACTAATTCCATGGAGGAAAAACTCATTCCACCTCTTGTAAACAGAAAGTTTTAATAGACAAGTCCCAATGTTCTGGATTTTGATGCTCTTTATCCATATATTTTTATTGGTAATTTAATAATTTTTTAAAATAATTTCTCAGGAAAGGAGGTGTGTGTGTGTGTGTGTGTGTGTGTGTGTGTGTGTGTGTGTGTGTGTGTGGTTGAGGCATAACTTAGATGCGGCAAAGAATATAGATTTAAATGTACAATTAGGTGAACTTATATGTGTATATTCACTCATGTAACCACCATACAGACAAAGATAAGAGAAGTTCCCTTATTTTAGGTTTCATTATGCTCTTTCCTATGTAATACTACCCCCAAAATTTGCCACTATTATAATTCTCTTGAATTACATATAAATGAAATTCTATAATGGGTACTCATTTCTGTCTTCCTTCATGCAAAATAATATCTGTGAGATTCCTCCATGTTGTTGTGTGTTTTATTTTGTTGTTGCTGTCATCTCTCTCTCTCTCTCTCTCTCTCTCTCTCTATATATATATATATATATATATATATATATACACACACACATATATATGTGTATATATATATGTATGTGTGTGTATATATATGTATGTGTGTGTATGTATGTATGTGTGTGTGTGTGTGTGTCTATATATATATATATATATATATATATATATATATATATATATTCCATAAGCTAGTCATCCTTTTTTTTTAATAAACACAAGTAGTTTCCAGTTTAGGGCATTATGAGTAAAGCTACCGTGAACATTCTTATTCATGCTTTTAGTGTATACATATACAAATATCTCTTGGGAAAATATCTAGAAGTTCAACTTGGGGGACATAAAATAAATGCATGTTTAGATTTAATAAAAAATACCAAGCCATTTTCTAACATAACTTTAGCCAGCTCTCTACCACAGTGTTTGATACCCATCCTTACCAAGACAGTATTATTAACCTTTTTAAATTTTCACCATCTGGCCAGTGTGAGAAGAGGTTAGAGTTAAAAAGCTAACTACACCAAATACTTCAGCCTTTCAAAAGACTTGCATATCAGACATCTGACATCATTTTTCACATTCTCTTGGACTACTTGACTCGCAACCCTTTGGCTGTTCAGCATTCCTCTGCCCTGTGGCCAACCAGCTCCATGGATGCCCCTGCAGTTTCACTACTTGAAGCTAACCAACTGAGCACCAAACTCTCTGGATTCTCTGCCACTTCCAACCTCAGATGACATGCCATCCTTCGGACACTGGGATCTGGCTTCCCCAGTGGTTGCTGCAGGGATCATGCAATTCAATATAGAAGTCTGTGGAATTCACTCACTTCGGAGTAAACTTACACCAAAGGAAGACAGGAAATGAGATGAGGATGAAGTCAGGTTAGTAAACCCCCTCTTTTTCTTTCTGACAATGGACAGTTTCAGGATACAATCTCTCTCTTTAGCTGATCTGTAGGCTTCCTACATGGTTGAGCAGAAACACCTGCTAAGTTGCCAACTATGCCTCTTGACTGCTCATTATTGACCTGCATCCAGCATCAATAAGAAATGACCTTATATTGCTTCCCATCCTTCTCTTCCTCAGTTCCCTTTGTCTTCACTCTCTCTGTCCTGAGATTTCACTCTCAAAATAAAATATAAGCATTTATTCTCTGCCTCAGGATCTGATTTCTAGGGTCCCAGAACTAAGATAGCTTGGTTAAAATATTTCTTAAGATATTAAATGGGCTTGATTGATATTATCAATTCATCCAATTTCTAGAGAACTGAAGTATAAGGGTATTAACTAGGATACTAGGATAAAGAGTTAGATGAAAAACTCATCTTAGAGTCTGAATGACAGTGTTCCAGATGAGGCTTTCCTATTTGTGATTTCAATGAATTTCTCTCTGGCTCTGAGATTCAGTTTCATTTCTTTTTAAAGCTCTCAAGGATGTAGTAGAAATGTCAAAGATACTCTATTAAGGGAACTTTAATATCAAATATAGTATCATTCGAAATTACTTGTCCAGTAGTTACCATTCCACAATATTATTTTTTTCTTTCCCTTCCTTTCCCTTCAAAGAAAGGCATACTCTAGAATTAAGAAATATTCTTTTTTCAATGTTATACTGATCATCATACTACTATCCCTAAGACTTTTTAAAAAGTGACATGCTGAAGAAATTTAATGGCAAATGAATAAATAATAAAATAATAAATTAATTATGCTGTGCCATTAAGTATAAATGCCTTCTTCTTAGACCAATTTTGCCAATGTTTTCATGCTCCTGTCTTCCAAGCTTTTTTCTGTGAAACTCTGATTTCCACCCTTTTTGGTGCCAATAACATTCATCTGTTCATTCATAATTTATTCATCTAGCACTTATTTTATACTGGGTATTACAATGAATACTAGAAATAAAATAGTGAATATAGATGGTATAGTCTCCACCCTTAATGAATTTAAGATTCAGTGGAAGTGATATATTAATTATAAAATTTATTAATTAAACACAAATATATAGCAATGCAAGAAGCTCTCTGAAAAAAAAATGGAAAATACTATAAAATTTTATAATAGGTAGTTTTGGCCTAGGCAGGAGGTTGAGAGAGATTATGATAAAAAAAAAAAGTGACTGTTAAAAGTGGAAAGATGCTAGGAGTTGACTAGATGAATGGGGAGAGAAGAACAGTTGGGAAAAAGCAGCCAGGGTAAAGATACTGAGGGAGGAGGGAATATGAGAAACATGAAACACTGAGTGCAAACACCAGCTCCAGGAGCTCAGAATCTGAAGGGGAGAGTGCTTTTCCATCAGACTAGAAAGGCAACGATGAATTAGAGCTCCCAACGAAGGAGCCACACTAGAGACTTTTATAATTTTGTTAAAAGCAATGTGAAGTCATTGAAGAGTCTAAACTCGTGTGTGTGTGTGTGTGTGTGTGTGTGTGTGTGTGTGTGTGTGTGCGCGCGCGCGCGCGCGTGCGTATGATGATAGGACTCTTCTAGGAGATCATTTTGGCTATAGGGAAAATTGAAGATGGTCAAGGCTTGAACTGGAGTAGAAACCAGGGAAGTGGGGAAAGGAAGGGATGAGAAATCATTGTTTTATGTATACAGAGATTGGGATCATGAGAATGATATGGCTAATAGTGGTAATGCAATATAGTCTTGTGAATGTACTCAATGCTACCTAATTATATACTTTAAAATGGTTAAAATGGTAAAATTTGTTATATGTATTTTACTACTTTAAAGAGAGTTTTAAAGAGATATAGATAAAAATTATGTTTTTGTAAGAATTCAAACAAGTGACTATATTGTTTGGTAGTGGAGATAGAAAAAGGTGAGTAGATTCAAAGTGTTTTTTTGGAGAGTAGTGAGTGGAATTTGGTATAGCAGGGAAAGGCTAACTGTTCACCATTTATAAGTGTATGTTTTCTTCTCTCACTAACAGACTCTTCCTTGGACTTTTCTCTATTACTCCCCGTAGTCCCTAACATAGCATAAATATAATTGATCTTCAATAAATGGTTAGGAAGGTTTATTGTTTTTTAAGAAGAGACTGTTCGATATCCAGGGGACCTAGACCTGCTCAGCGTGTCTTAAGATGTTTAGGGTAAAACTAGAATGGTGATTTAGACATTCACCTGTCACAACATTTCCTAAAGTAAATTTTTAATTAATAAAAGGGAAAACTACATAATTTAATTGTGACTATTCTCTGCCTTGTCGATGTCCTCACTTCCTATTATAAATATAAAAATAGGGCAAACTTTAAAAAAAAGTGGGGTTCGATTTAATTTTATCAAACATTATTGAATGCTATCAACCACACCGCACAATTTAGGTGCTCAAGCTAATGTAATCAATCTCTTGTCCCTCAAGAGCAAGGTGCAGACTAATTAGAAGAGGTGTGGAAATAATCCTAAAAAACGTGGATGGATGATTTACATTATTTTATTCTCAGTATGCAGCAAAGTGCCCAGTAGGAAGATGATGTTCAACAAATTCTCAGTGAATATGATTTTACATACTAGGTGTTAAATATTTGGTGAGTGAACAAATGATACAACGGATAGATTATAATATAGTAAATATATCTGTGGAAGAATAAAAAATATGTTACAAAATATATAACCCTAGGAATACAAATCTACAATTTTAGAGCAAGAATAGACTTCAGGAACCTTGTGCTTCTGCTCCCTTCTTTTATATAGTAAAAAACAGATCTAAAAGGTACATTAATCTATGTGCCTAATACAGCATAAGTAGTGGATGCTGGAGTAGTAGTTCTCTAGGTCTTTTGACTCACCACACTGTGTTCTTATAACCAAGCGATTATTTTCTATAAACAGATCACTAGACCCTTGTATTTAAAAGACCCTAGCAGTATGACCCCACACAGGTCCCTACCTAGCTCAGATGAAACAAAATAAATTAGGGACCCAGAAAGCTATCAACAGGTGACAAAAGAGCAGGCTGGTAGTCTGAAAACTTATTTCAGCTAAGAGAGGTGCTGAATTTACTAAAAGACAGAAGCAGAAGTACTGAGAAAACAGGTTTACTGATAGAACCCTCAGGCGGCTTGCCAGAGGGCATGCTATCAAAACTTGAGAAGCAGCTTCCTGACTCTTCACCTAAGGGGCAAGACTTCCTGGGAGATGTGGTCATAGGTGAGCTAGGCAAGTAGCTCAGCTGGATGACTTTCATACTCGGATCTGTCCAACTGACACCTAGATCCATCATTTAATATCATTAATCGCACTTATGCACTCTTCCGTAAAATAGTAATGACTACAGCCCCTTTCTTACCTGTTGTTTTCTATGGAACCTAAAGTTCCCAAATTCAAACAGAATCCTGTCACTGCTTACAGAGAACTTTGCATAATCATCCTGTTTGCAGGCCAACTGAATGTAAATTTATGCAAATATCCTGCCAAAGTTGGTCTGCCCTCAGTCTCTTCCAAAGAGGCTTTTTCTGCTGCAAAGGGTCCAGGAGCACTTACCTGTTCAGCAAGGAAGGATTAAGGAACAGCCAGAAGATGAAGAAACCAGTTGAAGAGGAAAGAGAACAAAGGACAAATGTAGAAAGCAATAAATTTGGGAAAGGAGATGTAAGGACAGCCCTGCTGTAAGTAGGTAAGAAATGACTAAATCACAAACCCTGCTCGGCTAGCACAAAGACTGTTTTTATTCCAGGTAACTGCGGCCTGGGAAACTTTTAATCGGTTAGAGACAGAAAATCACTGCACTGCAATAGTTTCTAAGGAAAATGGGAACATGTTCAAATCGTATTTTACCTAGATATTATTTTCCCCCTCCTAAAGTCAGAGAAGTCTATAAACGCCCCCTTGCTGCAGTCACAATGGGCAATTTGTAGCTACAGTACACGTCCTTCCTGCGAGAAAATTTACACCAATCAGCTAACACTAGCTAAATTGCCCTATCAGTATTCCACAGACATCTGAGTAGCAAAGGGGAATAGAAAGAATGAAACAGGACACTTCTAATACGGAAGATGGATAAAAAAAATTAGGAGCCCAGAGTCAGCACAAGATTAGAGACATGTCAGGTTGGAATGGAGATGAGTACTTTCTTAACTATTCTTGACTTAAGAATTCACTTTCATTTTATTGAGTAAGGTAGGATTAGTAGTTACCCACAGACTCACACACTAGCTACACCTGCATAATATGTGATTCACAATTTATTTTTGAAGGCACAAATGCCAAATTTAATTTGTTTTCTTGTCCCTCAACCAAATATTTCATCTATCTTACTATTAAATAGTTATAAATTGCTCGTTATATGCCAGATATATTTACTAAGCGTTGTTGATAATCTAATCTATGTTAGGTCCTGTGCCACACATGAGAGGTAAAAGTTTTTGTTCACCGAGAGGTGAAAACTATCCCCATCTTCATGGTTCTTATATTTTCACAGAGAAATCAAGTGTGTAACTCATTGGTTATAGTGTTACAGAGCTAGACACAAGGGTGTGCAACTTAGAAGATCTGAACTCATGTAAAACCTCTGGGTATTTATAAGGGGAGGTCCCTGAACTGGGAGGGAGAGTGGGTTAATACGGGGTGCACTGAAAGTGGTGGGTGGTCATCATCCTGTGCTTTCTGTGACCAGTCAGACATAATGCACCGCCTAGCAAAACCTTAAACCTGGAGACTTCCCTTGACATGTACCTTGTCGCTGGAGCTTCTATGAGAGGTCAAGCTTTTTATTAACAAATAAGTTCAGGGCAGTCTGGTTCCTTCTATGGAATGGGCTGGTATATGCACTCCCTAGGGCTCTATATTTGCCAATTTATGGTCAGCAGGTATAGCCTGGACCTGAACCGAATCTGAGGGCAAGGAAGGATGACAGAGACCCCACAGTGACACTCAGGAGACTTTGAATTTGAAATGTCATCACCTTGTGATTACGTATGTTTCCTAGGGACATATTAGCCAAAATAGGGGTCAAAGACACTGCAGTTAAAATGAAGATAGAACCAAAGACTTCTGATAATGGTGGGAACCTGTCCATGACCAGATGAGGAAATGTATTGGGAGGCACTACATTCTCACCCCACCTTTTCTCCTGCACAGTGGCCATGCCTTCATCGTTATGGGGACGTGTGAGACTGTAAAGAGATCTCACTTCGAGGGCATCCCACCTGAGGTGCTTCAGCCCCCTGCCTGGCACTTTTCAAAGTGAGTTTCCTTAGCAAGTTTCCTGAGCACCTGCTGATTGCCCCCCTGGACTTTCTCAAAGTAATCTTTGGGCATCTTTTTGATAGCCTGAACTTAATTGCATTTTCTTCTATATGCCATGGCAGTCAGCATGCAGTTTAATAAAAGATTTTCAAGCTGATGGTCCCATTCTTCCCTCCCCACTTACATCTTATGTAGTAGATTTTAAGGCTTATTTTTAAGGTGATTGATTTGGTGTGTTTTCTACTTTCTTTCCTGCCGTGGAGACATTTTTCCTCTATGTGTGATAATTTTTTTTAAAAGAACTTTGATTTTCCTGTTCCCTAAATTTCCACCCTGCTGTTGCAGAACCAAGGACTGGGAAGCTTTATTCCTCAAGTAGCTATTTTGTGTTCTCTGATTCTGTTATTAGTTGTTGGTGCTTTGGATTAACCATGGCCAGTGCTCAGAGCTTGTCATTTAATGTGCATTGTGGGGCACTTAATGTGGACACTTGGGGATATTTGTGCTACCACCAGACTCTTTTCCTTTTGAAACTGGAGCATAGACTTTTTTGTTTTGTTTTGTTTTGTTTTAATTTAACTTTATTTTATATTATTTATTTTGAATACAATAACAATAACAAAAATTTATTCCAGATGAAGCTGTAACATTCGATATGTTGTAGTAGCCTCTTAACTATGAGATCTGACGTAGAACTCTAAGTTTTGCATTGCTTTATAGAAGTCATGTTTATGTAAGGATAAAAGATTCTCAAGGAAAACAAAACCTCTAATGAAAATTTTGATGCTGATTCAGTGTTTATTCCTCTTTTGCCTCAAAGTTGTCTACTTCATCTCTTAATTCTCTCTCAATAAATATATATATTTTTCAGAGGTACCTCTTAAACACAAAACTATGACAATATAAAAAATAAATTAAAATTATGACAATATCAAAAATAATTTAAAAATATTTAAAATAATAAGAAGATTGATATAAATGACAAGGTATATCACACACATTCATATATATTCAGAAGATGTCATCATTGTTCACAAAATCCAATAAAAATGTATGGGGCCAGTGACTATATTTTTGTCATAAAACAATGTTAGAATGAGTAGAAGGTTAATAGTTCTAAGCATAGTAGTCCCCCCTTAACTACAGTTTTTCTTTCTGAGGTTTCAGTTACCAGAGGCAAACCATGGTCTGAAAATATTGAATAAAATATTTCAGAATTAAACAATTCATTAATTCTAAATTGTGTACAGTTCTGAGTAGTATGATGAAATCTTATACTGTCCACCTCCACCTGTCTGAGCTGTAAATCATCCTTTTGTCCCACATACCCAGGTTGTGTATGCTCTCTGCCCATTGGGTCATAGCCATCTAGGTTATTGGATAGATTATCATGGTATGGCAGTGCTTGTTTTTAAGTCACCCTTATTTTACTTAATAATGACCCCAAGGTGCAGAAGTGGTATTGTTGGCAATTCAGATACATCAAAGAGAAGCTGTAAAGTGTTGTTTGTTTTTTTTTTTAACTGAAAACATGTATGTATAGGGAAAAATCTAGTTTATATAAAGTTCGATACTACTTGTGGTTTTAGGCATCCATTGGTGGTCTTGAAACATATGCCCCCCCCCGACAAAGGGGGACTAGCGTATGAATTACGCATTCATTAACATCTGTCATGCAACCTCTTAAATTAGCCTAGCAGCCTAAAACAATTAATTTTAATATTTTTTTTTGTATGGGACCTATAAAGTATAGGGTGCTATCTACTTAATGCACAGCAATCTTAAAAAGGAAGTAGTAGGGCAGGCTTTATTACCCGCAATTTATGGATGAAGACACTGAAATTTAGCCAGTTTAAGTAACTCATTTAAGGTCGCAGAGCAAGCGACCAAACCAGGAGTTAAACTTTGTACACTTCCTTCCTAGGAGCAGCTCAGTGAGTTTCTTTTCTGTATATGCTTGATTTTCACTAATACTCCCTTTTTTATTGGATTAACTTTGATATTACAGCACTTGGAAAACATAAGCTCTACCATCAGTTGCCAGGGATGTGGTCGGTTAACACCAGTGGAGAAGGGATAGCCGGAGAATGGGAAAGGATGGAGACCCATAACTTTTCCTGAGCCTGCTGTGCGCTTGAGTGATGGCGTCACTGTCCTCCTGACCCCTGTAGAGGATATGCTGAATGAGCTATAGCCAAGTAGCAGGAGGGTAAGTAAAGAGGGGGCTGTTTGTGGAGAAAACTGCGGGTTGTCCTGGGTACCCAGAGAGGTGCAATGTGGGTTGCACTGGTGATGCCCACATGGAGAGCTTCAGAATTCAAGGACATTGGCTGATACTTTTTCCACCTCCATCGGGGGGGGGGGGTGGTGTCCTCAGTTCACTGAGCTATTGGCTAGGTTTCTTTTGTCTCCTCTTGCCCTTCCTATTGACCATTCTCCACCATTCTCTGCTTCCTTTGTTGTCATTCCCATTCTCCATTTGTATCTCTTTTGCCCTCTGCAAACATCCTTCAAGACTCCCATTACTTTCCTTTGCTATTTTCTTTTATTCTAAATTATTCTGGTTTGAGACCCATTACCTTGCCCTCCACTTCCTGGGCTACTTAAACTCCTATCAAAAGAAACAATTGGTGTCACATACCCTCCTCCAGTTTCTTTCAACAAGCCCAATTTGATCAGCATTGAAGAGCTTGGTACCCAGAGAGAAGTTATGTGTGCAGGCATTGTTAATAGTAAATTAAGTATAAAATCTGTATGTTGAAACAAAAATTGACTGTAAACTCTGTGTCTCAGGAGGACCAAATTTCTTTTCCTGGAGCTACTTGTGCCTTGGAAATGGCAAACATTGGGACTGCTGCTATTAGATTGCAGGCCACTGTGGGGTTTTTATAAAGCACTCTTAACTTCATTTAGATTTCTCATTTGACATCTCTGGAACACAGAGGATCTCTTCTGCCAACCTATAAATTCATTAAAAATTTGTGCTTTCCCCTGAAAAATCCTAATGAGTAAGAGAACTAATAACAATATTATAATTAATGTCTATTACAAGACAGAACTTTTTCTTTTTCAGTATTGACCTCAGTTAAAGTGACATTCTGAGAGCAGAATATTCACACATCAGGTAAAAGGAACACCACTCTGCTTTCAAATAACAATAATCCAATAATAAAACTCCAGCTCCCAAGGGACACATAGCTCATTGACTTGGGGATTTTAGATTATCCATGTAGTTGTTATGTTATTTTTGATGGGGAGAAATCTATATAAACAGAAATTAAGTATGAATTAAGATAAAAAGAGAAAAAGAAGTGAGAAGAAAGAAGAATCAAAAGAGAGGGTAAAACCTCCATTCCAACAATCTTCTTCTAAAGCTGTTTATGATAAAAAGAGGATTAGGTAGCTCAGATGCCAGCTATATTAAATTAAATCCTGGGCCCCTGTCCTCAGACACATGCAAGCCTGAGGACATCAATTCTATCATAACAAAATAGCCCCTGGGAAAAGGAATCCTCCTGGCAGTGTGCCATTCAGCTCTTATAAACTGTTAACCATGGTAATGAACCAATCCAAGAGACATATTAATAACGACATGAAGAGACACATTTATTGTTGATTGTTGAAATGGTGGCAGATTTATTGCCAGCTTGCCAGGAGGGAGGGCTTGGCCCAGCAATGGTGCAATTAAAAACAAATTGAACACAGGGACAAAGAATCAATAATCTAACAGGGCAACTTTTAGTTTGCAAAATACAAATATAAATTAATTGACCTGAACACAGTTGCTCACTGGTCATTAATGTCTGCTTCCTGGCCAATCAGAGCACATCATCCATCCCATTATGTTGATTCCAACAGGCTGGGTGGTGTACTTCCAGCTCTGCTTGCCAAGGCTTCTCTCTCAGGCCACTTGTTTGGGGATGATTTCCAATAGCACTAAAGGAAAGTGGTTGTGTCAGATCATTCCCCAGAAACTATTAATTGTGAAAAATATTAAAAGTTTTCTGAGAACTTTCATATTCAATAGAAATATTTTCAGTGCCTGCAGCATAGCCAGCTATTCCTAGCATGGGGTGACAAAGGTAATAAATCTAAGGTAGATAATGTCTTTTGTGGTGGGGTCTCCAACAGGACAACCTTCAATTTAGGACATATTGCTATTATTTTTGTAGATTTGTAACATTTAACATCAATTTGTTAAAGAGCTACCTATATGGCCATGCCAATTCAGCATACAATCCCTAAGCTGTGCTCTTATAAAAAATTATGGAGACACCTTTGGCTCTTGCCTTCAAGAAAATTATAATCTAGCAGAGGAGAAGAGTTAGATTCACTAATAGCTGAAATATGAAATGAAAAGTCTAAGTATCTAAGGAAATACAAGAAATATGTTATTGGAATTCCAATGAAAGACTTTGGCTGAAAGGATTTAGTAACTCTAAAACTGTGCTGTCCAATATGATAACCACTAGCATGCATGGCTATTTTTAATTAAATTAATTGTAATTGTATAGTACTAAAAATTTAGTTCTTCAGTCAGACTAGCCACATCTCAAATTCCCAATTGTCATTTGTGGCTAATGGCCACCATATTGAACAGTAAAGATACAACATATTTTTATCATCACAGAAGGTCAATTGGACAGACCTGTCTAAAAGGTAAAAGATCTGTGGAACAACCTAATCTAAAGGATCTGTGGCATTTGGATATCCAGAGAAAAGAATGTTCAAGATAGATGGATTGTGTGAGAAATAGAAAAGAATGCAGGACACTAAGTGTAGAAGCTTTACAAAGACAAGTTTGGCTAATAAAATAGAAGAAGAAAAAGATGTTCAAGGAGGCAGGTCCTAACTGCAGAGATATTAGACTGAAATTATTTAAACAGAGATAACCTGGCATGAAAAGCTTGTGTATTATAAACGAACTGGGGTATCAGTCTGGCTTGCCTCTTTAAAAGGGATGGAAACAAGATGAATTTCTTTGTAGAGGTTATGTGCAGGCTTTCACTCTAGACCAAGCAGAGCTCAGATCACAACTCTGTACTATCAGCTGGTGACCTAAGTCAAGTTCCTTAGCCTATCTGAGCGTTAGTCTCCTCATTGAAAAATTAGAAAAATACATCCGACCTTCTACTGTTAACTGGAAAATGGAACTGGATTGTATCTATAAAGTGACTTCCAGAGTAAGTACTCAGTATATGATAGCCATGGTTTGTAATTATTTTTTGAATATAGTCCTCATGATTCTTTTATTTCACTTCTATCACTCTTCAAGCTCTCTACCTATAGAGGAGACATTAGTGAGAAAAGAATCAAAGGCTTTGTAATACCTTCATGAGAAGGCAAAATAGGAATAAATACAAAGTCTAGTTATTATTGCAAGACACTGTTAACTAGGGGCTCAAAATAAATAAATAATGAAATAAATAATAAAACTTGTTAACTAGGGGCTCAAAATCAGGTTTCAGAATGCAAGTCGGACCCTCCAAATATGTGTACACATGCTGCATGTAGGAAAGCTTCACTACTCTGAATTTACAGATTACTCTGATGTAAGCTATGACTAACTAATTCTGTGGGTGATAAAGTTTGAAATCTTATGTAGGATCCTGACTATATGAGGGTCATGATGAAATCTAATCTACTAGGAGAATTTATGAACATTTACTAATTTACCATTCTTCTAAAGATTGCTTCTCTTGCTCACAACAGGAAAGATCTCTTTGTATTTATTTGAGCTACTCACAGACTAGACTCTTAGGAAATAAGCTGAGATCACAATACAAATTGAGTAGAACATAACAGGCATTTCATTTCCTCCTCCATTTCCACATCAGTGATGATTTTGAGAACAGACTTTATGACCGTTCCATTTATTTAATTCTACTGCAAATAAAGCAGACGACAGCTCCTGGCTCTGCCACTTCTCTTTGTGGCTATTGTATTTATCACCAGACCAGAAGCCAAGACTGCCAGCACATTCTTGGACCATATGGAAGAATACAACTGCCTTTGCTTTAAAACAAGCTCACGTACTTTCAAAGCCAGGACTCTCAAATGGAATTGGTGCCCTCTTGGCAGACAGGGTCAAACCATATTCAGCCTTGACAATGTGTGCATCCAATGTCAAAATTTGCTTTAGTCTCATTCACCTTGAAAAAAATCCAACTTTTCCTAGATCTATAATTAGATTTTAAGTATTACAGGAGGAATTAAGCCTATTTCTTTCTTCTAGAAGAAGGCTGAAACTACATATTTACTGGAGGGTAGAATGGAATTCCAGAGACCACAAAAGAAAGAACTATGAAACCCATGAAAACTGTATGCATGCATGTGTGACTGTGCGTGATTGTGTGTATTATAAACTTAGCTTCTAAGCAGAGCAGAACAAAGCCTCATATTTCTCCTCAGAACAATGTGAGTAGAGACTTGATAATAGAAGCTTTTTTGTTTGTTTGTTTGTTTACAAAATGTGTGATATCATGGAAGGTGTGTTAACCTCAGAGCCTCAGCCAGTCTCATTGAGGCTCCATGACATGTCAAATTCAAATAATAGCTGAGTAACACAATCTCAGGGAAGGAATAGGACCATTGCAAGGAGAGTGTTAGTGTGGCACCGTTCCACTCCTGAGGCTGGAGAAGCCAGTAGGGTGTGGAGAGAGCCTGCATGGGGAGGCCCTTCTGGTGAATGACATTTGAGATGCCTTCCTTTATTGAGTGCAGAGGCGTTCTGAGGGCAGTGACTTTATTCTTGATTCCTTCTAATTTTTAGTTGTCATGGTTATGAGCTGTGAGGGTTACATATGTCAAAGGAGATCATGGAAAGAAAGAAATAGGAATAAGAAAGAGACGGGCAGACTTTCATTTCTCCTTTCAGTGGGTGAAGGTGGAAAAGATATGAAACACAGAGATGGTTGGATATACAAAAATCTTCCAGAGAAATGACACTAACAAATCATAAAATCTAATAACTGGAAAGGACTTACTTACCATCAGTTCAACACTTTCATTTCAAAACCAAAGAAATGATTCCCAGAGAGGTTTTTATATTTACTTTGTACTGTGGATTCTTTGGCCTCTGTGCTTTATCTACACACATACATAGAATGTACAGTTTATAGATCCCTTTTCAGAATCTTATTTTCAAATGCATAATAACAACAATAACAACAACAATAAAACATAGGATTAAGGTATGCATGTGTGTACCTAAAGAAAATCAATTACATTGAATTTTACTCTTCACCTCAGTATGAGGAGCTAATGCTGGAACATCCCAAAGACACAGGCCTGGATGTCAAGAGCAGACTTCAGGGAGAGAAATGAATTTTTTAATGCCTGGTCTTATTTTTTTCCACTTTTCCACCCTGCCTCTGTGAAGAGAAAGTATGGTTATAATTTAAAATAGAGGCCTAATATTAAATTTACTTCAAGTTGACTGCCTATTTTTCTTTAGGCTCATAATCACACGTGTTAATTTAAATGAGTATAATATTTGGGAAAAGAGGTGAAAAAAGCAGAAAACAAAAGCTTAGTTACAAAGGAAGAGTTAGAAATAGGCAGGTACTTGGCAAAAATTGTTACCTGTGGGCAGGTCTGCCTCCTTTTGCCTGCTGGAAACCCTCCAGCTGGTACCCTGTCTACAGCCATCCAGGCCCCAGTCTCAGCCTGGCGCACTCCTCCCCAGCAATTGTCTCCTTAGTGTTCACCCTTATTGGTAGTGCCTTTTATATTTTCCTCACAAATGATAATATTTACCTGTCTTTTTACTTAGCTATGAGTTAGCAATCTGGTGTGTGAATAAAATATAGAATCTAGAATAAAAACTCCTGGCGTTAAGAGGTGCTTTGTCACTTACTGGCTACTATAACTTGGACTGATTACTTCAACTCTAAATCTAAACCTCTTTTCTAGAAATGTGGTGACTTTCTCTTTTGTTTCTCAGGACTTTTATAAAGTCTAATCAGAAGAGATAATGCATGTAAAATGCTTTAACTCTTTTTATTCCGATGGCATTTTTCTAGAGACAAGTCTGGTGAAGGGAATTTAAAAAATTTAACAGCTCTATCTTTGGACAAATTTTTTTAGTCTTTTTTAAGCCTCAGTTTCCTTATTTGTGAAATGTGAATATAATGTAGAGTTTGAAGGGTTGAGAATCAACTGAGAATCACCCAAGATAATGTTTATACTTAATGTGCCCAAACACAGAATTTAGCTGGTACTCAGCAAAATCTGCAACTGGGCTGGTTGGCAAATCTGACTTCTCTACCTGCTAAACTAAATTTTGAGTCCCAACCAGTCTCACTTAAAGTGACTCCAGATTCGCAGACCCAAAGCCTTTTGCAGGCACAGAAATTGCATATGTTTGCTGTGAAGTCTCAGATGTGAGGAATTAACATATTTCATCATTTCTAGCCCTTTGCATAAAATTGGGTTTAGTAAGAGAAATTTATTCC
Source organism: Cynopterus sphinx (assembly GCA_030015415.1). NCBI lineage: Eukaryota > Metazoa > Chordata > Mammalia > Chiroptera > Pteropodidae > Cynopterus > Cynopterus sphinx. The sequence goes on along the minus strand of CM057390.1, from coordinate 31,182,001 downwards.
ATGAGAGGAAATATCTGGTAGTAAACAGATTTCTGAACTAAGCCAAAAGAGCAAAGAATATCAACATCTAAGAAGTAAAACCCACTAGATCTCCCTATCTATTCCTGCTAATGACAACTACTGCAGCCACATAAGGATGTCCCCATAGTTTCAGAATGCTGAAGAGTTCATGACAATTAGAATGACAATTAAGTACTAGATTCTCAAAGGGGCCCATGTTTTCAGTACATATATAGGATAAAGAGGTAATATTTAAAATTGTAATTCTTGAAGGAATGAGGTACTCTTAATTTGATTCTCTTCTTTGCCTCTCTCTCAGCCTCTTGACATCATTCATTGTAACTTTGGCATCCCACTTTTGCTGCTAGTTTTCTTTCTTAAGCTTTGTCCTTAATTTCTGCTGGTACAATGCAATCTCAGTAGGAGAAAAAAATGGGGGGGAAAGGATAACTAGAAAATTCCCATGAATCTAGACTTGAAAAATAGCTTTAGACCTGATTGGTGGTAGAGATGGTGGATTATGCTAGAGAAACACTAATCTTGGAGTAATATGATCATCATTTAAAACCCAACTTCACTACTTACGGGAACCCTGACAAGCCTCTTAACCTCTGTGAGCTGTGGTTTTCTAATTTGTAAAATGAAGATAGTATTCACTTCCCTGCAGCCTCCCAGGGTTTGTTGTGAGGGTCAAATAAGTCATAGATTGTGACCAGTGCTCTAAAGCACTAAATAAGTACATAAAATTCATTTTGTCCCTAATATAACATGCCTCTTAGCTTGTCACATAGAAAGCTTTTATTCCTCCAGGGAACTGTTTCCAGTTACTGTCCACTCCAAGTCATCTGGACACAGTCCTCATCTCTCTCTGCTTGAAGAAGCCTTCTGATCATGCCTTCATATGCTATTTCATTTGCTGTATCAATCTGTTTTTGTCTTCATTTTATAAACATTTGATGAATGCCTAGTATGCCTCAGACAGTGTGCTATATGCTGAAGATATAAATAAATTATGATTTCTGCTGTTCTAAAAATAGTTAATCTCAGGAAACTCACCTTCTTTTAAGCTAGCAGATTCATCATGGGTCTCAAATATACCTCTTCTGGTATTGAGTCACACCTGTTCCTTAACTCTAAAATATCAGTGTAATGTTTGTGTTTTCCTTATCCCTAAACCCAGCAAGCCTAATGCTTTCTTTCCTAGTGGCACTGGATCCTAACTACACAATCACTAGTGAGGCCACTAACATTTCCCCAAACTTGAAAATGTAGGTGAGATCCCCTTAATTCTTTCTTTTTCAAGGCATTAAGATCAATTCTCTCAATTTTTTTGGATAATATCTCTTAGAGGAAATGTCTTCATTTCTACAGGAGGATCCATAGCCCATTCTTGGTACACCTGTCAGGTGGCTGGAGTAACTTATTGCTTGTCTTTGTGCCTCTGGCTTCTCTCTATTTCACCCCCCATACAGGGCTGTCAAATTTATTTTCCTACCCTGTCTAATCTGACTGCATAGAATTACTTCAACTATGGTAGTAGATTTCCTTAACACCTATGTATACAGTCTAGCTCACATTGTCACACATGATACTTTGAAATTATCCCCAGTGGTCAAGATGTACCTTAGGTATCAGTGACAATATTTTAATAAATACAGCTTCTCCTTTCAAAGAAAGCACTTGGAAATTAATTCTATCAGATATGTGGCAAAGGCCATCTTATAAAACAATAAGGACGAGCTCTGAGGTTAGTGACAGAGCATCTTTCAGTTCTTCACATTGCAGGAACAAGGAGTGACAAAGCCAAGGCCCCGAGGGATTGTTTTCCCTTCTGCTAATGACACTTGGTTGGCAGAGGTGATGAGATTCTAACACTCTCAAATGGACAGAAGATAAATAAACACTTTTTTTTTAACAGACATGTTGCAGCTCGGAAATTTTTCAGTTTTTCTCATTGCAAAATCAATACCCATCAGCAGTTTAAATTAAAGGCAAGATTAGGCCTTAGTTTTATACATGTCTTATTGTATTCCAAAAGCTTTCTACTCAGTCAGATAAATCTTCTTTAAGAGGATTAGGAAACTTTCATTATCTTTATCTAACGTGAACTAACACTAAGTCTGAAAAATTAATCTATAGACTGGACAAAAGCCGATAGCTGCTGGGAAGGAGGAGGACTCTTGGATGTCTTTCTAATTGAGCAGTGGAGTTTCTGCTTCAACCCATTGGAAATTCATCTGGTCTCTGAAGAAAAAACAAGTCCCTCCATTGCTAACTGAGACAGAAGAGAATGCAACTCACCTAGCTCCTTCTTGTAAACTCTCAGTAAATGTAAAGACCCAGGTGTTCCAAGAGAAGGTTCTTCTCTTCACCTCTGCCCTCCCTGGTCTTTTGAATTGGATTTCGCAGGCCACCTCTGATGCCCAAAACTACACACATTTCTCTGCCTGAATGGGGAGATTGTGAAAACTGACCCTGGAATTCAGGACTCTACTGATATACATCTTGCCTGTTCTCAGACCCTTCCTGACCCAAAGTTATGAGGTCCATAGAAAGTCACCACTGGCTCCCATATCTAATCCAAGGCATTACTCCAAGTGCCTTATGAAGAATATTATTCCTGAAGCTCTGCACTGCTAGTTCTTTATGGCCTGTGTTGACTTTGACATGCTTACATAATCTATCCTATTTCCAGCAAAGTGATAGTCTTGTTCTGTTTGAGTATGTTTTTGTACAGTGCCTGACAGTTCTTTTTTATTTCAGTGCCAAATTTCCTGAATTTGAAGATAACTTTGCTGTCAAGGCAATGGGGGTGTCATGGAGGCATCACTTCTAATGCTGAGAATTTCAGCTCTTCTGGAACCAAGGCCAGGTGGCAGGTGGCATAGAGAACTCTCGCTCCCTTGTTTTCTGCACCCCAGAAATTTTGAACAGGCATTTCAGCTCATCTCAGATGACTGATCTCATTGAGTGCCTTACCATCCTCTGAGGAGAAGCATCAGGCATGACAGTTGTCTTTATCTCCAGATGGTAGGCCATCTTGTGTCTCCAAAGCAGTGATCATCATCAAGCCATACCCCTAGGAGGGACATGTGCAGAGAATGGAAACAACAGAGCATACAGGAATCTGTCACATGGCAAGCTGATGTGGGCATCTGAGAGAATGTGGGGGTGAGAAAAGCATTCGGAGGCTGAACTAAGGCAAGGATTAAAGCAATATGAGAGCACCGGGGCCTGCTAGGGAGCAGAAACTGCAAGAAGCAGATCTCTGGCCCAGCCCACGCCTCACAGGGGCAGAGACCTGAATATTGTGCTAGCCAAGAGCTTCTCTAACCAAAAGGAAAGAATGGACATCTCAAGTTGTACAAGTGACTGAAGCAGAAAGACACTAATCCCTACCCAAACTCTCCATAAGACCAATTGAAATGAGCAAAATTATATTTTTTAGAAAAGCAGGAGTGAGGGAGTTTATATTAGCTAAGCAATGATGCTATACACATACCATAGAGTTACAAAATTTTTTTTTGAATATGCTGCAGATCTGATTTGATAAAAGTCAGCTACTAAAGAGTAAATCATATGTAGGAACTACTTCTGAGAGTTCAGTTCAGGTCCCTAAGACATCAGTACAGGAGACTCTAAGAAAAGTCCACTCAAATCTTTCATTTGGTGGAAGAAGGATGTGTCATTTAAAAATGGGAGCTACTCTGCTTGGCACTTCATTGTTATCAGGAGTCAATACCTGATAGAAATTGCTTTACGTAGTGGTGGTGAGGATTGAGGGGGGCATAGTTAGTTGGGGGCAGTTCAAAATAAGTTCATGTGTATTGTTGCCTTGTTTTAAAAATGGTTCTAAAAGTCTCATACCTGCCATCTGAATGTGTTTCTAATTCTTAATATTTAATCATTGATATCTGAGATTCTGACATTTCTTCAGACCCATTTTTTACCCTATAAAATGAAATCTGAATGAAAACCAATTAAATACTATGCCTGTGTTATACTAATTTAGATTTTATGTAAAGGAGAATAGGAGAGGAAGTTAGGGATTTCACTACTCCCCCTTTTAATTATATAAATTTTTTCCAACATAGACCTAAAGATATCATTTTTACTAGTCTCCCTCTTGATCTCAGCTCCACTATGAAGATAGGAGACATCCACACAACAGCAATGTCAAGGAGAACCTAATGACACAACACTCAGAATCACTTTCATGACATGCACAACCTTTGCCCATACGAAGGCAATCACAAGTCACATGATTTCGCATTAGTATTATTAACACTTTATTATGAAATAAGCCTATGACACATATGTAAAGGCACAGTGAGTGGTACTGTATCTATTTTTTAAATATATTTGGTCCCAACTCCACAATGCTAAGTAACTTAAGAGACTTCAGCCAGCGCATGTCAAACAACTTTCTAATAGGAACCAAAGGACCAGAGAAAATTTGTGATGATATTTAATATTCAGTTGAGAATTCAACAGACAGGAAGGAATCCTGGACTTACACTTAATCTTTGGATTCTGTGGAGGAAAATGACTTTTTGTGCTTTCATACACAAATAGAAGCAAAGACTGAGATTATGATTCCCCTCCATCATTGACAGTAACTCCAACCTGTAAATCTAGCTGTGACTCACCTTGCACTATAAGGTGAACCCGGGAAGTTTTGGGGTGGTTGTCTGTCTGCACAGAGCAGGTATACGGGCCCTCATCATACACATCCACGTTTTGGATCATGATGCTGTACTGGGTTGGTGTATTGACCAAGATGATCACACGAGGGTCTATGGACCACTTGTCATTCCCAGCATAGAGTATGGTGCTGCGGTTTAGCCATGCCACCCGGGTGACTCGGTCATCTATGGTACACCTGCAGGGAATTGGGGTGGGGGGTAAGGGAGAGGAAGAGTGGGGATGAGGAAGAGAGGAAGGAAGAAAGGAAGAAAGAAGGGGAGAGGATGGGAGAAAGTGTTGAGAGATCATATTAAATATATAGTGGTTATATTTCAAGGAATAAATGAAACAACCTAACCCAGTGTTAAAATAAAACTATCAATTATTGATGAAACTTCCTAAATATGGGGTAACAGTGGCCTGAATCACCCTGAAGAACCAATGATATATTTCTATTTGATTTAGAAACATATTATGTGAGTATCTTTGCTGCGTATTTGCTTTCCATCTTATTTTCCCCTTAGGCATATATAAAAATTAGTTTATATTTCTTGAGCACATTTAGCACTTTGTGGGAGAAGTGGTCCAGGGGCATAGGGGGAAGAAAGTGAATCAATATTTCAAATAGGTCACAGATAATCCACAAAGCAAATACTTAAGTTGTTTTTAGTCAAAAACTAAACATATTTACCTGCACACTTTCCTGGCATTGATAATCTCTGTGTACCCCTAAGCTGCCCAATGCTTGCAAACCACAGTTTATAACAGAGAATGGAAAAATTCACCTTAGAAAGCCAGTAATTTTGGAGGATGCCATGGCTATCTCTTAAGATTTCAGGAGAGAGAAGAAGAAAATGGTCAGGCAAGTTTGCTCCTCCCTCTTGTACTCCTCACCCTAGCTCCTGAGAGAAAAAAATGTGGCTTATGTCACACCTAGGTTACTATCAAGGTGAAAAGCTTACCTCTACTGTCATACCTATCACTTATTCTTACTAATAATTGGAGGCAAGTGAAATTTCCTTTTTGGTGTATGTGATCTGCTGGCTACCAGGTTTAATACAGAAATAAATATGCTTGTTGATTAGGAAGATCTGTAAATGGAAAATTTTTAAAAAGAATTAAAGGTTTAAAGTAGTGCCCACCTACTACTCAAAGCTCTAGTCACAACCTAAGTTGGAGTATCTGGCCAAATAGGAAGGTGCAAGTACAGCCCTCCTGCTTCTCCCAGGTGTGCTAGCAGAGAAGGAAGGATGTGTGCCTCTGGGGACAAGGCATGTGAATCCAGTGCCTTCAGGTAAGGAGACAGGGAAAGAATACTGCCATTCCTCACCACAACTGATCCCATTTCAACAGACAGCAGAGATCCTTCTGACAGGGAGCAGGAGATGCGAAGAATGCCAAAGACACTGGCAGTGGAGGAGAGATTACACACATTTTGGGCATGTTGTTTCCACTTGGAAAAGTGACCAGCCTGACGTAGGCCTGAAAGGTCAGGAAAACATAATGATACTGGAACATCAAAATGACAGCTTTTATTGAAAGGGGATATCATGTAGTCTAGCATGATACTCTCCCTGCTTGGTGAGAAGAGTAAAAATGATACTAGCTTCCAATTATGTCTTCCAATGAGGTCTTTTATCATTTAGCAAGTGCTGGCAGCCATGAGGTAGGTATGCAGTGATAATTAGATGCTTTCAATACTTTCAAACTATAGCAAAAAGAGATTCCTATCTTCTAAATTGTTATTATTTGCTGTTTTTTTTAACTACAAAAGTAAACATGTTTAAACAAGTGAACAAGTATAATACAAAGATGCATGAATGCCAAGCTAATCATTGCATCCCGACCCAGCTCTTAGTTCCCTGAGGTCATTTTTCAGTAACAGCCTATTACTTCTCTTTCCACATCTTACTCCTCCTCACAGACATATACTTATGTGTATAAAGGTTGTACTGATTTGTTTTTACCCGAAATAGAATCATACTCTAATATTCCTATGAAGTTTTTTTTTAAACTTGACCATGGGCATCCCTGGACACTAGTATATAAAGATCTAATTTTGTAATTATTTCTAGCTAATTCTAATATCAGTGAGATGAGTTTCTAGGACCCAAGTGAACTTACCATAAGATACTGATAGTTCAGGTATCATTGATTGACTCTTTCCCAACTAAATAGTGCCATTGATATAAAGAAAAATTGAAGTCATGTAGTTTTTCTCCATATCCTGGTACCTTAGCTTTACTTTCCACAAAGTTTCTCCTTCTATGGAAACTTTTCCATTTTCCTTATGAAGACTAAAACCCTAAAGGACTCTCCCTGGTTTGAATTTTCTGAAACAATTCTTTAAAAAGTTATATGATAAACTCATTCATTAATTCTCAGTTGTAAATAATAGATTAGGGTTAATGTGCAAACTTTTGTAATGATGGCTATTTGAGTGACTCCTAAGAAGTTCTGACTGTACAGTTCCAGGGATCAGCTGGCTGGGACGTGAAGGGTGAATCAGGACAGTGTAGAGAGTCATCTTCCAGCCTCTACAACCTCACAAACATAGGTGACTATGTGCAAAGATCTTTAATTTTATTTTGGTCTGTCATATAACCCCCTTTACATTTTTAAGTTGACATAATTTAAGTTATAGTTGCAAAAAATGCATTTTTGTAGAAAATGTTCACATTTTTAAATTAAACTGTCACACTATGCATATATATACATATATATATATACATATATATATACATACATATATGTATATATATATAGTTCATGGAATTTAAAAATTAAAGTGATTTGCTACTCTTGACTATATTAAACATTCACAAACAAGCTATTCTTTAGGAGTCATGGAATACGCATCATTCCTCTTTTAGTTTTGAAATCATGTTTTTATTATACATCCTCTGCAATATTTTATCTTGATATAATATTTTATGCTTGAAAATATTTTATTGATCAGTTATAATATTTATAAATAAACAACTTTCTTTTATGTTCTGCAACCATAAAGCTCTAAGTAATAATATTTTTTAAATTGAGTTATCATTACAAGGATAATATTGATAAAACAACACAAATATATTGTACATGTTGTTAAATAATAATTAACATAACAAGTAAGCTATTACTGAAAATAGAGCTATTAGTGGGATAGATGAAGCTTTTCAAAATTATACCATAAATATCATTACTGCTAGAATGAGAAAGAGCTAAAAATCAATTCTATTTCTATTTCCGCTTTAGGAGAAACCTAGTTCACATAAATAAGAAGATGGAAATAAAAATCTTGTATAAAAATGCCAATCAATTCTTTGAACTTTTTCCAAAATATATGCGAAAAATCACATAGTAATATAGCTTCAAAAATTATTTTAATAATCTTACAGTTGACAATTCAATTAGTTCCTCCTTCAATTTCTTTTAAAGCAATGAATTGGAAAATACCTCAATTGCAAAAGGCTACATTGTAACACAGTATTAAATTCATTCAATTTTTCAATATCTGGATAGTATCCTGCTAATATTTTCCCAGTTCTTATCAAATGACTATTAAAAATATGTTACTTTTTTACTTAGAAGCACCTTGGTTAAACCAATACACTCAGAAATGAGAGGAAAATTGAAGTACTATTAATTTTAATGTGCCAAATCACACTGCCTTCTGTCAGAAAATGTCTCTTTCTCTCTCTGAGTTCTAATTCCAAGATAGAGAAGGCACGAGTTTTGCCATAAATTTATTGCTAATAAAATAATGCGTCATGACCTTCAGCACTTCTTGTTTCACTTTGATTGGACTCTTCTTTAAGAGTAATCCTCCATTTGATAATTGCTGAGTGGTGAATGTGACAAAGGGAGTAAAGAAAAATTCTCTCTTGGACAATTAGTAAAGTGGAAGCAATCAGAAAGGAGAACTAAGATTACAATTCAATCTCAGATACTTTTCAGGCAGGAAATTTGAGATCTTAAAATATATTATTTAAATCTATTATTACTCTTGTATAAAGCCTCCAACTGCAGGTGGGATGTATGCAACTAATTCAGATTACCATGAAGCCTAGAAGGGGCTGATTTTGAAACACATTAGTACAAATCTACCTTCAAAGGCTAGAACACATTCTTAGTGCCTGGCCACACAATCCATGGAAAGCCTTGTAGGGTTAGACAAACCCCAGATGGATGACCAGTGCCCAATTTATTTGCTCTCAAACTTGGGGCTCACTACTGGGCATTGAGGGCAAATAGAGAGGAATAACTGCACTGAAAGCATCTCTCAATGGGGCAGAGTTGGATCACCAAGTCTGTAAAGTCCTAAAGCGTAACAAATGATAAAGAAACTTTGTAGAATGAAGATGTTGGTTCAGGACAGTTATTTTCCTCTAAACGTTTCTGTGCTTCAGAAGAAAGTATAGTGTGTAGTATCAATGCTTCTTGCTGTCTTCCATCACTACAGGGCTCTTTCAGTGTCTTCATAATGGCAGTAAGAAGAGCTTAGGAAAGGACTTAAACAAATGTTTAAGTGTCCTTCCAAACCTGGTCTTTTCTGCTGTTTATATCTACATCTACATTAACAAGAAGGACTTCTGATGTTAAACAAGGAGGATCCAAGAGAGAAGTTGAGAAACAGTATGTCAAATTTTCTGACATTCCATTAAAGTTTCTTGAAAACTCTTTCAGGCATTTAAAATCCTTATATTCCAAGGTAACCCTACTTATTAGTTCTTGATAAGAGAACTCATTACAACTTTATCACAAGTAAAACCTAAAATTACACAGTGCTTATTCTGTACCAAGCATAGCTTAAAAACTTTCCGTATATTAGATCTCTCAATCCCCTTTTGAGATATGCTCTAGTATTATCCACATTTTACAGATGAGGAAATTGAAACAGATTTCAGATTCCTAACGTCCACAGCTGGTACTATCAGAGCAGGGAATTCAAACTCAGACAGACTGGTGCTAGTTTCAGCACTTCAGAGTTGTGGTATTCATCTCAAAAAGAAAGTGCTTGTGGCTTGAGAATCCAAGTGACAAAGCCAACCAGGGTTGGATGGCCTTATCCACTTAGTACATTTATGGTACTAATTTATTTTCTCATAAGAGATAAAATAACTTAGATGAACACAGAAGATATTTAAAAGTGATTTTGTACACCTTAAAATACTGCTAGCTGGGTGTGAGGAAAGGAGGCAAAAATAAGAATCATAAAAACCAAAGCAATGCCTGAAAGACATTGGAGAAAAGAAATTCTGCAGGCAATGTATGATTTCCAATGCTACTGAAAATGGAATGTAGGGTGAAGGTGCAGAATCGCTTTTTTTTTCTTTCAGATGAGGAGGTGCAGTTAAAGGAAATGTGAACCTTAAAGCAGTGGTTTTCAAACTTTCGTGTGCATCTGAACCACCTAGAAAGCATTTTAAAACACAGATTACTGAGTCCTGCTCCCAAGAGCTTATGGGGCCTAATGGGTTGAAGGTGGGCTGTGAATTCGCATTTCTAACAATTTCCCAGGTGAGGTTAGTGTTGCTGGTCTTGGGCGAACTATTTGAGAACCACTGCCTTAAATAAATCAGACAAGAGACAGGTTGGATTTTAATCAAAATACCACAGTCTTCCTAAAAAGTGAAATTGGCCAGCTTTAATTTTTTTGTTTGTTTGTTACTTCTGATTTTATTTCTAAATTTTGCCTCTGAAAATATAAAATTAAAAAGCATCCTAACTGACAACAGATATTTAGTGAGTATCTAATGTGTACTAGAGGATGTTCCATGAGCAGAAAATGATGGGATAGGTGCAGACAAATATCATGTCCCTTGAAGCTATGTCCAGTGACACAATTAAAGCATATAAGTAAGAAAGTATATTAGTTTCAGAAAATTACAAATAGTAAAAAGTAAAGCAGAGTAAGGACTGGATTGTGCCATGGGGACTGGGATCTTATATGAGATAGAGTAGTCAGAAAATGATCCTCTGTGGCTTGCATGCTAGATATTGAAATTTTTCCAATCTTAAATGCAATATGGTGTACATCAGAAAATCATATCTAACTCAAAAATAAAAGTCATATCTCACTTACATACATAAATAGATGCAGGAACACTTAGATGATCTGGGTAGCTGGAGAACAAGTCTCTTAATCCAGCCTCACAAATGGTCTCTCCTATATGGATAACATTATAGGTGTTAATGTTCAAATAATTGACAATTGGCATTTTGAGACAGTAAAGTTAACTGGGAAATGCCTTTAGATTTCTACCCTTGTTATTGGGGTAATACCTGAAATATGTTTCAGGCATCTCTGCCTTAATGACTAGACATTGATATTAGAGTTTAATCTCAAATATAGACTTATCATTCTAAACTTTACTCTCTTTGTAATCTAATGTTAATGTTAAATATTTCATATACAGCTTGGAGTTTACATAGATAATTGACTAAAAATTTTGGTTCTTGTTCATTCCCATCAGAAAGATAAAGTTGAGATGGGTAACTCAAAGGTCACTTCCATGTCAAGAAATTTTAAAAAAGGTTTTTTTCTGTATCTTCAAAACTCTTCCTGAATGAAAATGTTCAATATTATTTGTTAATAAATTTCATCTCTCTCTCCCTCCCCGTCTCTCTCAATACTGCATTTAATTATCTACACACTTATTTTTTAGACTGTGAATACCACATGGTAAGAATCCTGTTAGTGGTCTTCATTTTGTATCGCCAGCTTCATCTGAAGTCCACTTGGCATTTAGTAGGTGATCAATACATATTTATAATGATTAAAAGATGTAAGACAATGTTTTTTAAATTGGCATCAAAAGAAACCACATAAGATTATAACTAAGGATATTGTATTACACAGTTAAAAGTTACTATATGCATTGATCTTAAATGTTTTTGCCACATAAAAGAAATACTAATTATATGATGTGTGGAAGGTTTAAACTTATACTATGGTGGTAATCATTTTGCAATAAATAAATGCCTTAAATCAACATTATATATCTTAAACATATATATAATGCTGTATGTCAATTACATATCAATAAAGCTGGAAAAGAAGGAGCCCACATAAGGTGAAGTAGATATCTTGGTTATATATATATATATATATATATATATATATATATATATACACACACACACACACATATATATATATGTATATATATATATACACATATATGTGTGTGTGTGTGTTTGTGTGTGTGTGTGTGTGTGTATCTCTCTGTGAGTTATATATATATTCACATACACTCATGTACATGCACCTGGGGTTCACAGGTTCTCTACTAGTATTTTTTTTTAATTTAGTGTTTTTATTTCTATAATACTCTGAAAAACTATAATAAATACATATTCTGGATGCAGCATGACCATGATTAGGTATAAGTGTTCATATCTGTGTCTATTATTACAATGTCATGAAAGAGTGCTTCTTTTACTGCCTCAGTCTAATGAGAAAAATACAGAAGTGGACTTACTTTGTCAGCAATGCATTCTTGCTAAGAAAGCTGAATGATGCCAGGGGCCGTTGTAGTCATAAAGATTCCCATAGTTGGAATGAACCAACGTGAAAAGAGAACTTGGTTGTTACATGGCACAGGCTGAAGGCAACAATGATGTTCTTACAGCAGTCAGCACCATTTACACATTAAAACTTAGAAATTAATTTTAATAAAACATCACCTGGTCCATTAAATTAATGTTGTAGGTTTTAATGTTAGAGGTTATATATGTGTATGTTTTACAATTTTTGATTTTTGAGTTATATGAAGGTAAAGGTTAAGGCATTTATATAGTGTTATGACCTTATGTACATAAAACTTAAAAAATAATGTCACCACTGGGAATTTCTAAAAACTTTGTCTCTGCCCTCCTCTGCCCCTGCCTTTAAAATGACCTTCTAAAGTAGCCTCAATTTAAGTAATGCTGATAAAAGTGAGATAACTGAATATTAAAACCTAAAAATTAATTTTTAAAAAATATTCTTTTAAAATATACCCAAAATATTAGTTTTTTCTTTTTTTAAATTTTGTTTTGTGTTTTACCCTTATCACAAATTGAAAGGTAATTGAATTTAAGAACCTTACATGTATCAAAATATATTAATAATGTCAGTTTGAAAAGTGAGTGGAAGATCTTACTTTAGAGAACTCAAAAACCAATAATAAATGGATTTTTTAAGGGAAAGGAGAGAAGGCAAGCCAAAATGAAATATTTTTAGATCAATTCCCAAGGTATTTTAAATCGCAGAAAGCTGTTCTCCTGGGAAGCTTTAACTATTCAATGATTTCCTGAGTTATAAATACAGCCAACTCTAACTCTAGAGCATCACCAAGGACCCTAAATTATGTAAGAGAAAACTTTATAATTCAGGTAGTCAAAAATTCGACAAGTTTAATAACTCTGCTAAAGCTTCTATTTGCTAATAAGGTATTGATGAAGAATAGATATGAGAGCCTCTATAGAAGAGTGAGAGGGGGCAGATTAGAGGTATTTAGAGAGGGTCCAAGAAGAGAATATTTCTTTCAGTGGTGCAAGAGGCTGACTTTGAAGGCTACTGATACATGACATATGCATAATGTTCCTAACTGGAAGATGGTGCCACACTAATTGCACCTGGAGTGGACAGTCACATTAATACACAGAAAGGGTGTAGGGCAGAGGGGAATAGGTGTTATCCAGAGAAAAGGGGAAAACATATCCTATGCATGCAGGATGAGGGCCCTGGGAGAAATAGAGTATTTAAAACAAAATAAAGGAAGGTGTAGGGTATCCTGAAAATGGTGTCGCTTGAGGCAGAAAATCAGCTTGCAAGATGATGATGTATTGTGGTGTCATCCATGACCAATGATATATGAGTCCATCAGAACAGTGCTCATTGTGTCTCCAAGCAGGCAACGGGACCTTCCTGTCCCCACAGCACAGTCAGGGCTCTACCTGGATACACAGAGCAACTTTACCACCTCATCACCCAAATGAGGCAGCAGGCTGAAGGCAGTTCAGAACAGAGCACCTGATATGATGAAGGAAAATGAAAGGAGTGATTTATGTGAGAAGATGGCTCCACAAAGAGGAAGAAATTGCTTACGACCACAAAAGAAGAGTTAAATTGCATGGCTGTGGGAGGAGAGAGGAGGAGAATTCCTATCACGGTAATAGAAGGTAAAGCACAGAGTAACTAAACATAATCATGAAAAAAAAAAAAAGTGGGTGAAAAGGCAAAAGAATGCTCTCTGGACAAAATACTGACTGACTAAGCTGGCTTCCTCCCATACTCCAAGTCACTCTAAATTCACAGAATGTGTTTGGTAGATAACTTCAGTGTTCCAAAGAGACAGAGGCAAGGCCAAAATAAAAATTATAACCAAAGCCATCATAAGAGACAGTGCCTGCCTTCAAAATTATTATGATCTCAGGGTAATGATAGAATAATAAGGCATTTAAAAGATACCCTACTACATTTATGGATATAATAAAAAGTGTACATTCACCCATTCATTTAACAAATATTTACTAAGCATTCACCAAGTGCCAGACTCTAGGGATAAGAAGTTGAACAAAGAATCAATGTCTATACCCTCATTGTACTTTTAGATTTATTGTAGTAGTATTCAATCAACAGACCTCAAGAATACCTTCATACTATTACAAACTAACTGAGGTGACCACTAGGACTATCACATATAGGGGATGGCATAGGAAGCCCTGCTCAGATACATAATCTAGAGACAGGCTTTTCTAAAGAAGTAGCAATTATTCTAAGATTGGAAAGTGAAATAGAATGCCAGGTACACGTGTTGGTTATGGAGAGCATTTAAGATAGAGGACAGAACAGATGCATTGGCCCTGAGACAAAGGTTGACTCAAGTAAGGAACAGAATGAAAGATAGAGTGGCCAAAGCAAGGCAGACAGGGAAATGGCAGATTGCATGAGGCTCGGGAGGTGTACATGTGTATAGTAAAAAGTCTGCATTTTATTCTAGGTGTAATGGGGAATCCTCGAACAGGTTGAAGGAGAAACATGCCATGTTTTAAATTATGCTTTTCACAAGAATATGCTGGACTCCTTTTAGCAAATGAGCTGTTGCAGGACAAAAGGCAGAAGAATTAGTGAAGGGACTATTGTAGCCCAATAGACATGAGAGAGTAATCATGTAACAAAAAGGTCAGTAATTGAAGGGAGAGGTGGGGAGCCAGGGTGAAGGAAGAGGGTTAGGAATGAAAAGAAAGTGGAGAGTTGATGACAACACTTTCAAGAATGTTGGCAGCAAAGGTGGAAAGATAAATGAGGTAAAAAGAACATTGGGCTCTCCAGAGGATTTGTCTGTTTATTTGTTTAAGAGTAGAAACACTGGAAGGCTTATTTATTTTCTAAATATTTACTGAATATCTACTGGGTGTTAGGACTTCTCAAACTTTCATATGCCCACAAATTACCTGTTCATCTTGTTAATTCACTAAGTCTGGATAGGGAGCACAGATCTGCATTTCCAACAAGCTCTGTAATTATGCCAATGTGTTGGGCACAGGACTTTGAGTAGCCCAATTTTAGTCACTAGAGATGCAGCTTGGAATACTACTAGAATTAGTCTTTTTTACATTCCATGATATAAGTATGTGCTAATGAGGTCAATCTTATTGAATGAGAACTCCTCCCACCTACCAGAGGTAGGTGATATCTGACAGAGAAATTTTACAGTTAAGGTGAGAAAATATGAGATTTAAGTGCATGATGGGAAGGTTTTTCATCTGTTTTATCATAAGAAAAGAAAAAATAGAAACATAGATATGTTTGTGGACCTGACTACTTGAAAGCAAGGGTTTGAGTGGTGGTTTCTGTTTTCTCTAAAGTATAGGGCAAAGTTATTGGTTGAAGGTGAATGAGAAAGTAGGAAAAAGGGAAAGGCAGAAGCAAGAAAAAGTGAAATAGCTGTTACATAAAATGAGAGCAAAATTATTGGGGAACTGTACTAGGAGTTACAGGCACTGCTGAGGTCCTGTTTGTAGATTTATAGTGACGATACTCTGCCATCTTTATGGATCTTCTCCAGTATTGCTCAGCTGCTCAGCTGCAGACATAGAAAATATGGATGGGTGGGTTCATCCAATGTTAGGATATGTCAGATGAGCAAGAGAAAGCAAGCCAAGGATTAGAGGAATTAAAAATAACAATTTATAAAAAGAAGTGAAAATTGGAGGTATTGGTGGATGGAAAACCTGGTGGGTTCAGTGCACTGAAAGTCTTAATGAGGTTCTTGAGCAGATGAGCTGGAATGAAAGAAACTATACATGATAGAAAGTAGAAATATGTGGTGACCATGCAAGGATGGCCCTTTTCCAGGGATTATACTAATTTTGAGGCCAAATGAGTCATCTAGGTGGATCTTGACAATATTGAAAATAATGGTGGAAGGTGAGAGTTTTTTATAAATTTTGATGACACATATAAATTGAATATTACAGAGACCATATACTATGGGGCTAAGGAGAAGTTCTTAACATCAGATGGACAAGGTTTCTGTATTTAATAACAAATGGCCCTAGAACAGGCATTTTGTTTAACTTCTCAGAACCTCCATTTCCCCATCTATAAAGTAGGATGAAAACATTTACCTCCTAGTGTTATTCTATGTTGTTATGAGGCTGAATGAAGTAATTCAGTACAAGAGTCAGAACTGCACCTGGCATATAATAAACATTCTTTAAACAGTGCCTGCTTTATTACTATTATCAGAGAGCTCTTTAGCTTCACTTGGAACAAATATCAACCTCTATTATTGGGAAGTATACGTTAGTTTAACTAAGTGATATTGACTCTATTTGCTTATCATTTTTCAAGGAGTTCTAAAGTCTTCCCTGTATATATTTTCAAATCTATAAGGAATGAGATTTGATTTAGGGTTGTTTGAGCCCATATCAAGATGGATTATATTGCTGGCTAATAAATCAGAAATAACATGAGTCTATGGCCATTCTATCCTTAACAAGCCCGATCCCATGTGATCTCGGAAGCTTAGCATGGTCAGGCCTGGTTCGTACTTGGATGGGAGACCACCTAGGAAGACGAGGTGCTGTGAGTGTAAAACATCAAAAAATAATAATAATAATAATAATAAGAGATTATAAGCTGTCAAGGTCCTTGCAATCTGTGAGGTCAACCAAGAGTTGCCTTGCCTAAAAAAAAAGAAATAACATGATATTTACATTTTAAGTATTACCTAGCAGCAAATCTATCCAGTGTTTTTCTAGCTTACCTATAGATTATTTCACTTCTAATGAAATTTTTTTCTCTCAAATTTTTTCCTCTTTAGAATTATTTTGTACTTAACCAATGTAGAGTTTTGCAATAGGATTTCATTTTTTTCTAATGTTGATTTTCTCAGCTATAACCATTGAGAGAACTTTAACTTTGTATTTTTATCAGGTCTCATTCACAATGTGTTGACATGATGGTTGATGGGACAGTTTCTAGATTGATGACCAGTGGTTGGTAAAATGCTATATTTCCAAAAATACATAATTGAGAGATCAATCAATACAATTGTGCACACATGAAAGAGAATGTAGTAGGCCTGCCGGCGCCGATAGCTTATGCAGTAGTGTCCTTGTCTTGGGCAGCTTCACTGTATAAATAGAACAGCCCTCAAATTAGTAGAACCAGAGACCCAGACTACTCCATTCTCAAGCTGACTGAGACATTACTGAAACTAAATGAAAACTGTTTAAGTGCTGAAAGGATTAAAAGTATTGGGATGATGGGGGTAGTTGAATGGATTACTTTAGGTGTGACCTTCAGAGAAGTACAGTCAATTTCTTTAAAAAATTTCGTACACTGCAGGATGCTTTGGAAAAGTGAAAATTAATCTAAGAGCCTCATTCTCAACCCAAGGAGACACCAGTAGCTGGTAAAAGTGTTTTTCAGAGGCATTGGTAAGAAGGGTACATTTTAGGGTAGATGAAGAACAAGCACAGATTTTAGAAAGGGTCTCTCCACAGAACTGGACAAGTCATGGGCAGATGGCCAGTTCATATTTGGAATCACCATGTGGCTTTGGAATGCTTCCTTTTCTTCCATTTTTTCTTTTGTGACTTTGTCTTAAAAGACAGTGCTATAGCATAAGCAAAGCCATTTCAGAAGCAATGAACCCTTTGGTAAAGAGGAAAAGTGTCTTTAATGGTAAGAATGATAAAAGTCTCTTCTTTCGCATCTTCCTGCCACATATTCCTTGCCTCTCTGGACCTCAACAATGGTGCAGAATTCCATGAGGAGTTGTAAAAGACAAAGAGAGGGTTTGCTTTCACATGCCTACCTGTCCTAAATAGCTGTTTCAGAACCTGCCCTGTGGCTACTCAGGAATGCCTTGCAAAGCAACCCAGAATAATTTACATTATTTATTTGCCACTTGGCTCTTACTCTGAAGCCCCTTCCTCCACATCCTGAACAGCATTAAAACTCAGACTCCCAATTTGTTCATTATAGTTGGCAAAAAAGTGAGTGAAATGAAATTAAAATGTTTCCTAAGCACACATCATTTTAATTCCATTCAATAGATTATCTTGACATATTTACTCATGGCCATGTCTGTCTCTGTATCATCCATAGAAAAGTATATATTAAAATTTTAAATTAAAAGCAGAGAGTCTGGGGAGCTTGATATCTTTTTGAGAAATGGAGCAAGTCAGCCACAGGCTCCCAGCATGAGTACCATGGGAGCAAAGAATCAGGCAGTGCAGAAATTACAGCCCATGGATTTCCCTGCAAATACCTTCTCACATATAATGTAAGAAATCATGGAATCCCAAAGACAGCAAAACCTCAATGGTCATTGTTCCTCTGGATTAGTGTATATAAAAGGCCATCTTCTTTTGGGTTCAGATGAAATTTATCAGAAACAGCTAATAAACTGATTTATTTTTGAAACCAAAAAATATGCTGAAAATTTATTAGCTTTTATTCTATTACAGAAATTTTGTGTAATATACTGGTTAAGAGAATAAATATTTTAATGAGTCACAGGTTTGTAATTTATAAACTCTTGATCCTTTGTGTGCATCAGTTTTCTCATTTATAAATGGAAATCATATTTAAAAAAAAACATAGATTATGATGACTTTTAAAGAAATAATCATTTTAATACTATTATCAAATTTCTGATGCTGTAATCAATACATGTTTATTATTATATTTCTATAATTACTCAGAACTAAAGAATAATGGTACTCAAAGCATTACAATAATTCTGCTTTTCTCTTAGTGTTCATTTTCCAATCTACACATATATTAGTTATGAAGTTTAGAAAATTAACTAGGAATCTACCTCTTTGGATCCCAGCTAATAGCTCATACTTCTCAAGTTTGGAAATAGAGATCGTGTGTTAAGTGATTATGGCTTCATGGTCACCTGGGAGGTCAATAAGTTTTCTTGATTTATTTTGTGGCATTCTGAACGGACTATACATCTGAACAAAACCTTATTTGAGTCTTTATAAATAAAAATCTCATTAAATAGACAAATGGGCTCGGACAGATGGAAGTGATACTTTTACCAGTGGTTTTCCATTCTTACAAGCACTTCTGTATAATGTCAACTTTATCTGTTTAAAAATATATGGCATATATTTTTAATAAGCCAATCATCTTTTCCAGAATATTGACTTATTTTATATAGATTAAGTGAACTATCTCCCCTTAAAAAAATGAAATAGAAGGCAGGCAAAAATCTTTCCTAGGGCCATGAGAGGCCCAAAGAGAGCTATTCCCTGGGGGCAGTAAAGTCACAGGAAAGTTTTGCAAATGTTTCCAGTTCAGACCCAGAGAGTCATTGCTTTTAATTTGTATCACCTAAAATCTTGTGCCACCTGTTGCCAGTCTGGAAGGAAGAGGGTATTCTTCACTCCTGGAATTTTCTCAAGCACTAGAGGGAACCAAAAGAACAGGAAGTCTGACCTGAAGGCAACCTGAATTTCTTTGGCCTGCTGCATTTTACTCACCTGCTGAGCAAGAGGCAGAAACTGTATGTAGTAGTACTCTGGAAGTGTGCAAAAAACACAGGGTGAGTTTATGGTGTTCTGTATAAAGGAAGGTCTTTCCATAGAAACTTGTTACTGAGAGTGTTTCAGAAGATATGCCACAAAAACCCAGTTATTCATTAGAATGTGGGAAGGCTGAGTTTCCTTGCCATGGATTTTAAATAAATAATGTTATAGAGTGAGATAAAAAGAGATTGAAAGGGAGGGAAATAAGAGAAAGAAAGTTTTCTAAAAAGAAAAAAGAGAAAGAAATAAACCTTTAGATTGGTTGAAAATGTATAATTTACTTCACACTTTTCAGCCAATGGCACCTTCTGAAT
Source organism: Cynopterus sphinx (assembly GCA_030015415.1). Lineage (NCBI taxonomy): Eukaryota > Metazoa > Chordata > Mammalia > Chiroptera > Pteropodidae > Cynopterus > Cynopterus sphinx. The sequence continues at coordinate 31,161,971 of CM057390.1, read as the reverse complement.
TGTGTTCTACATGGGAGAATATTGAAATAATTATGCACTTCTTAAGAACACATTGGCTACAGATGATTCCTGTTATTCTTTGACATTTCCTTTGTAACTCTTCATTACCTGGCACCCAGCAGATCTGCCTCCAGTGCTCTTAAAACTTGACTTTACACTGTCCTTACTGTCAATGGATTCAGTCCTCCCACTCTCCTGTTCCCAGGCTCTCCTCAACAAGCAAGAGTCCTAGTTAGGCCACATGTCCAAAGAGTAAAGTCTCCTTCCATTCAAATTAACTATAAGAAAGCAAGCAGAGTCTGGTTAAGCCCTCAGGGATTCCAGCAGAGTGGAGAATTACTCCCGTCTCAGTTCATTGTGATGAATAATAAAGAGATACTTACATGTAATTTTTGGTAAATTATTCATCTTGTGCACTGAAGAATCAGGGCAGTACGTAAGGGAGGGTTTTGGTGCATCTGAGTTTTTATAAATACTCAATCCAAAGACCCATCTCCTCCCCTCATTAAGGACTAAAGCAGTCAGAAATTTTGGAAAGAAGAGGCTTAAATCAGGCACTTCCATCTCCCCCTAGGCTCTGTGTGTGCAGCTGCCCATAAGCTGAAGCTATTTATTACATATTTGTTATTTTATTGTAGTGCCAAAGTCACTCGAAGCCACCTGAGAAGCTCAGCAAGACAACCGCTTTGCTTTCTGCAGCCATCCTCAGGAGGTAATTAGAGAGTGAGAATTGTTTCCAAATCAATAAAGCTCCTCCAGGACCCTCCACCCACCACTTTTACAGTAGGCCTGATCTCTCTCTGATGGTAGACACAACACACCCTAAAGGAGACAAAGTACTTCTGGTTCTTCATTGCTTCCTACTAGATTTCAGTACCACTGTTATTCCTTCATGCTTAGGATGACATACGGAGACATTCTGAAAACCCTCATCAAGAGTTCCACCCTCTCTGATGTGCCAGGGTAAATGAACATGAGGAGTGACAGAGTCTGAGGCCTTAGATCTCAGTCCTTTAAGATCTAAGAGATTTTACTTTTTCTAGGCCTTCACTTGTTAAGTTTAAAAAATAAAAGTCTTAATTAGTATTTGTCTTGTTGATACTTATAATCATTCATACCTATAAACAAAAAGGTTACTATTATAAATTTTAAAGTTTACATTTTGCACAGACACATGCTTTTATTCCCCTGTGAGTGGTACCATTCTTCCTTACACTGGGGAGAGTTAAGTGTTTAACTCACATTTTTGGCTTGTCCTTAGAAAACATGGACAAGGTTTAGAACTGAGGCTCATAAAACAAAACAAAACAAAACAAAACAAAACAAAACAAAACATGGTAATAGATGATGATGATAGAAATAAAATGGTGGAGATTATAGGGGGAAACAGACCAAAGAGAGATGGGGGTGGATAGGACATCAAACATCCGAAAATGTCTATTTTCGGCTGTTCTCAGAACCAAAAGAAGAAATTAACAGAGAGTAATCTGTAAGCAAAAGAATCTGAGCAAAAGTTTTAGATGCCCCGATGAACAAGAGGCAATATTTAGCTAATCAACTAAAGCAAGGCTTATGAGTTTAATTCATACTCCAATGTAGGCTAGGGACAATAAGAGAAGCCCTGTCTGAAAGAGGGAGGTGGTCTTCAGAGGTTCAGAGATAAACCAAATTCTGTTACGGGCATTGGGTAATGGGAACTATGCATCAGACAGGAAAGAAATTTTGTTTCTAACCTTTAAGAACTCTACAGGAAGAATTTTTCCAACCATATTTTCTCACCTTGCTATGATTTGTTGAAACAACAATCTTAACTTTTCCCAGAAGCAGAGTTGAGGCCAAAAACCAAATAGTAAGTAAACAGTTTGAACCTAAATCTTTGCAATTCTGTAAAGCTTTACTGTATCCCTTTTCGCCACCACCACCACCTCTCTCCCCGCCCTCTCTCTCCCTCTCTCTCTTTCTCTCTTTTTGTTTCTCTGTCTCTCACTCCCCAACCCCCATCCCCTTTCTCCCACTAGCAATTTATTCTAAGGCGTTTCTTTATCTATACTGGTTATGCTCTACCCTTTTCCAATTGACAGGTATTATAAAAATATATATGGTAAGCATACAGGCAGTATGTGGATGAAGAGACTTCTTCAAAGTGTTTTGATAAAGCAGACAAGCTCTGACAAAGATAGATAATAAACCAGGTCAGGAGGTTTTCCCTTGAAAAAACCTAATTAAGAACAAAGGCAAATGTACATTAACATTCTCCTCAAGGCATCATATTCACCTCTGAAGACATTTTATTGTTGTAAATACAAAAGACAAACCTTAGTGTTAGAGCTAAAAGGGAAAGCAGGAGCACAGATAGCTAAAAGAGTCTTATAATTTTGCTATGGGTGAAAAGGCCATCTGGGGAACAGAAATTCAAAAACATCTGAAACAAGAAGCATTTAAATTTTCAGGAAGCTAAGCCAGGCCCAACAGATGGCCTGGGAGGAAACCTGGCATCATCATTCAAAGCTGAACTTTTTTAGCAGGGGGATAGCCCCAGTGAATAATCATATTTATTTTGTTTTGTATATTTAACATGGAAAATAGGCCAGTTTAAGTTGCTGATCTCTTGACAAAAAGGAAAAGTTACCCCAAATCTATGTGGGCTGTCACTCCAAATCCAAGGTGGAGTGGTCCATGTCTTATAAAATTATTTCAAAGACTATTTTAGTAACTTTAAGGGGTGATAATGTCACATTTATATTGAAGTTTATTAAATTCTTAAAATTATAATATTTCCAAGTAAAAATTTTTTACTTTATATAAATGATGCAGAAAGCTTATGAAAAGGAATTTATTAAACCAGCAAGGAGTTTATTCTGATGTAAGTAGACCTAATATTGAGTTGTACTCCATCTCTCTAATGCCCACCCACTGGTCCTAGCTCTTCCTCTTGTAAAACAAATAAATTCAGTTCGTCCTCCCTATGGTAACCTTCATAAAGACAAATAAAATTATATTATCTACTCTAAGTTATCTCATTTTGAAATTATGCTTTTCTATTAAGCATCTTTAAATAAGCTACTATTCATATATTCCTTCCTATGTGTAGTTAAAAGCAACACCCTCTGAGAGGCCATGCTTAAAAGGTGAGTCATATTAGAAAGCGTCTAGAAGATGTAGTTTAGTGATTTAATTTTTACTACCCCCAAAATATGACAGAATATGTACATGTGCTTTATATGCCAATGTTCTACATATACATACACACATATAAATAATGTATACCTTTAGTTGTACCCCATCTCCTAATGTGTTTTGTTGTGTAGTTAAGTTCATTCTGGATAAAATGGATGCTTAAATACTTCCATTTAACATTATATGAAAGGTTGTAGCCACAGCAATTATACAAGAAAATTATATAAAAGGCATCCAGATTGAAAAGAAATAAAATGATCTCTCTGCAGATGACATAATCTTATATATAGAAAATTCTAAGAAAGCCCCTAAAAAACTATTAGAATGAATAAACAAGTTCAGCCAGATTTCAGAATACAACATATAGAAGAATCAGTTGCAGTTTTATATACTAGCAATAAAATAACTGAAAGTGAAATTAATAAAACAATTCTATTTACATTAGCATAAAAATGATTAAAATATATTAAACTAAATTTAATAAAAGAAGTATAAAACTTACACTCTAAAACCTAAAATGTTGTTGAAACAAATTAAAGACCTAAATACATGAAAAGACATCCAATGTTCATAGATTGAAAGATGGGATATTATTAAGATGGCATTATTCTCCAAATTGATCTATAGATTCAATTAAATCTCTTTCAAAATTATATCTAACTTTTTTTCAGAAATTAACAAGCTATTCCTTAAATTTATATGGAGATTCAAGGGATCTAAAATAGTCAAAGTCTTAGAAAAAGGAGAAAAAAGAGAATTCACTCTTCTCAATTTCAAAACTTACTGCAAAGCTATGGTAATCAAGGCAGTGTAATACTGGCATAAAGATAAATGTATAGATCAATGAAATAGAATTGAAAATTCAGACATGAACTCTCACATTTATAGGCAATTGAATTTTAACAAGAATGCCAAGACAACTAAATTGGGGAATGAATAGTTTTTAGTACTCATGGAACAACTGGATATCCACACACATTGAGGAAAACTGGGCCTCTACCCCATGTCAGTCACAAAAATTAACTCAAAATGGATCATAGGCTTAAATGTAAGAGTTAAAGTTATACAACTCTTGGAAGAAAACATAGGTGTAACCCCTTGTCAGATGGATTATTGCTGAATATCTTTCATTTAGTAGGTTGTCACTTGGTCTGTTGAAGATTTCCTTCTCTGTGCAAAACCTTTTTAGATTAATAGAGTCCATTTGTTATTTTTTTCTTTTGTTTTGCCTTGCCCAAGTCGATAAAGAAGATGTGGTACCTATATACAATTGAGTATTACTCAGCCATAAAACAGAATGAAGTCTTGCCAGTTATGGCAATGAGGGTGGACCTAGAGGTTATTATAAGTGAAATAAGTCAGATAAAGAAAGAAAAATACCATATGATTTTATTTATATGTGTAATCTAAAAAACAAAACAAACATACAAACAAACAAGAGACAAACTCATGATACAGAGAACATTTTTATGGTTGCCAGATGAGAGAGGAGTTAGGAAGATGGTTGAAAAAGGAGAAGGGATTAGTATATACAAATTGCTTCTTATAAAATCAGTCACAGGATATAAGTACAGCATAGTCTGTACTATTGTAATTACTATGTGTGCTGTAAGAAGGACATTAGACTTATTAGGGTGATGACTTTGTAAGTTATATAAATGTCTAATCACTACATTATGTATCTAAAACTAAAATTATACATCAACTGAAATTGAAAAAAATGAAAAAAAAATAGGTATAAAACTTTTTGACTTTGGATTAGGCAAGGGTCTATTAGACGCCCAAAGCATAAACAACAAATAAAGAGTAGATAAATTGGACTTCACTGAAATTAAACAACAAAAAGATTTGTACTTCAAAGAATACAATTAAGAAAGTCAAAAGAAAATTCATAGCATATAAAAAATATTGCAAATAATGTATCTGCTAAGTGACTTGTTTAGAGTATATTTAAAGAACTCTGGGAACTCAAAAAAAAAAAAAGACAAACACCCTAATTTTTAAAATGATTCAAATAGACATTTCTCCAAAAAAGATATACTAATAAGCAATAGGCCCATGAAAAGAAGCTGAACATCATTAGTCATCAGAGAAATGCAAGTAAAACCCATAATGAGATGTCACTTCATACCCAAAAGAGGAACTATAATTTAGAAAAAAAAAAAGGAAGGAAGGAAGGAAGGAAGGAAGGAAGGAAGGAAGGAAGGAAGGAAGGAAGGAAAGGAGGGAGGGAGGGGGGGAGAGAGAGAGAAAAGAAAGGAAAAGAAAAGAAAAAAGAAAAGAAAAAAAAGAAAAGAAAAGAAAAGAAAAGGAAAGGAAAGGAAAGGAAAGAAAAGAAAAGAAAAGAAAAGAAAAGAAAAGAAAAGAAAAGAAAAGAAAAGAAAAGAAAAGAAAAGAAAAGAAAAGAAAAGAAAAGAAAAAAGAAAAAAGAAAGAAAAAGTAAGTAGGAAGCATTGGTGAGGTTGTGGAACAATTGGAATTCTCATGCACCTCTGGTGGGGATGTAAAATAAGGCAGCTGTTTTGGAAAATAGTGTGGCAGTTCCCCAGAAACTTAAACATAAGTTAACACACAACTGAGCAACACCACTAGACATATGCCCAAGGGAAATGTTAAAGTCTGTCCACATAGAAAATGACACATGAATGTTCCCGTAGCATTACTCATTGAGAAAAACAGGAAACAACTTCAATTGGATGCATTATTTTTCAGTCATAAAACAGAATGAAGTACTGATACCTGCTCTAATATGGGTGAACTTCGAAAACATTTTACTAAGTGAGAGAAGCAAGTCTCAAAAGACCACTTATCTTCTGGTTTAACTCATATCAAATGTTCAGAATAAGCAAATCTATAAAACAGAAAACCATTTATTGGTTTCCTACGATTAGTAGGGAAGGTTGGGAAAATTGAGATTGACTGCTAATAGATATGGTGTTAATTTGGGGAGGTAATGAAAATGTTCTGAAATTGACTGTATACATAGTTGCACAATTCTGTGAATATACTAAAAAGCATTATAGTATATGTTTCAAATGGCTGAAATGTATAGTGTATAAACTCTATTTCAATAAAGTTGTTATTTAAAAAAGAGAGATCATGTTTAAGCCATGAAGGAGGGTATTCTTCAAAGAGGTGTCCTCATTGCTCTTTTATTTGGTCTTTAGGTAACCAAAGTTTATGTTACTACTGTGAACTCATGAGTCTCAGGTGATATTTATCACAACTGTTTGGGGAAGCAGTAGAAATAACTTAATCTCAATTCCCACTTCTTTTAATTTTTCTTTTCTTTTGTGGATTCAAAATGCTTTATAAACCCATATGTATTTAGGAATGTACTCGAGTCTATGAGCTGCAACTTCACGTACAGGTCTGGTAAATTTGGAGAGCTATCCACTATGCTAGGAAATCCTTGGAGCTTCACAGCCATGCTCAAACCGCCACACAATGGACCCACCTCTCGCCCACCCGCTTAGGGGTAGGATCCAAACGTTCTAATGACCCAGTCCAGGCTAATACCACCTTAGAGTAGGCCTCTCTCATTAACCCGCATCCTCCCAGGTAGACTGTTTATTTTAGTAATGACCTTCTCTGGCCAATTATCTGTATTACTAAGTGTAAAGGACTGATACTAATGGGCAGGATTTCTTCCCAAATAGGAGGAAAAATCAGCTCCTTGGCAAGGTGCTCAAAGAACTCCTACCATGTAGGCAGTGGCTCCCTTAACTCACATAAATACAGGCCTGAACCACCTCCCTCAGAGCCAAAGAAGAAAAATTTCAGGTTCAGGAACCTTAAAGAGACAAGGGCCTTGGCTCTAAGTGCAGTCAAGTGAGAAGATGCATGAAGGAGGGACCTGGGAAAACAGCTGCCTTGCTACCATGGCTGTAATTATAACGATTCTTCATTCTTAAATGCTAATTTTGAAGTTTTCCAAGGAATTATTTTACTTAGTGTCAATAATATAGATAACACTGTTGATAAACACTTTATATTCCAATAGTGAAACTGGTCAGTTTCTGCTCTGGGGCCTATTAGCCAGGCCCCCACTTGAATCACTCTGGCAGTGTATGCCTGGCTTCATTAATGTCATTGACAAGCTGCCCCCACCAGGAGGATTCTGCAGCAGAGAATGTCTGCTTTTTCTTACATACCACTCTGTTTCTTCCTTCCCCATGCCTACTGGCTTCTGCTCTCAGGTAAGCCTGGAATTTGTGAAGGCAGAGCACCATCAAAACTGCTGAACTTCCCCAGCTGCCAGGATTCCATCAGCTAGGAATGCCTGGCTATCCTTCGGTCCTTCTCTGAAGACAAGGCAACCCAAAGTGAGTGAGGCCAAATGATTCTCGTTTTGATGCTGAAGGACTTGCCCCCAAAGTCTCATTTTTCTGGTAGTTCTTTCTACCTAAGCTGACAAAGTCACTAACAAAGAAGATAGCAAGACTACAGAGTCTCACATTTTCCAGAGGAAGGGGCTGTGAGAAGAAAGAACTCCACAGTACCTTTATGGTCCATAGCATACCATCTTTAAAAAAAAAAAAAAAATTTTGTAAGATGAAAAAAAGAGGGCAGTCTCTTTAAAACACTTGCTAAATAAGAGGTAGAATTTGAGTCAAGAGAAAGCAATCAGCTTTGGGATACTAATGAAGCACTTGCATATTGAGAAAGTGTGTTCAGAGCCAAGGTCTTACTATGAAGTTGTGCTCACAAAGCCATAAAGAGGTATTAAGAAGCTAATTAACCTTCCCTCGAGAGAGTAACCAGGAGGAAAAGTGAACTTTCTGGTTCAGGACTTATGTAAAGGACCTATATCATCAATAAGTAAAAGTTGATCTATCCCCAATAAAATCGTCTTCCCATCCTCAACATAGCAAATGCTAGATATTAATTTCTGTTCTATAAACCCTTACAATGAGTGGATCTTAATCACTTTGTGCCCTAAAGGGCATATGCTTCTGCATGGTGGGGACCATTGACCTCTTCCTCTTTTCAGGGACTACACCACCTTCACAAACATTCCCCATCAGACAGACTGGGAGCAGAGCAAAATAGTGTCTTCAAGGACACACAGAAGAACTAAGCCTCAAACTCATGTATTCTGATTCTAGATATGTTATTCTTATTAGTTTAATACACAACTTAGACATAAGTAGTCGAAACAGTTTTTATTTATATTATGCTATGTTTAATTGGATATTGAATGACTAATAAGAAAAAGTTAATAGGTATGACATTTTCTTTAAAGAAAAAGTCTGTTGGTTTGATTTTCTTTTCAAACTTAAGAGGGTTTACCTCTGTCAAAATAAAGCTTTCGTAACCGGAAAACATAGGTCACCGAGTCACAAAACCTGGTGCAGGACCTGCTAAGTACCAGATGTATGACTTTGGATAAATTAAATAGCTTCATAGAACCTCAACTTCCTCATATTTAAAAGTGCAATGACTGTTTTGGACACATTGTGAGAATAAAAGTAGGAGTTTGTAAAAGAGGCTTATAAACCATAACTTGTGAATGCAATTTGCTCTTTACTATGGCCTGATATTCTTGTTATTTTCACTTCATCTTTAGAAAGCATACCACATCATCTCCCAGAATAATATTAAACACATTTGTGCTAATTCGTGGATCAGGTTAGCTAGCTGTCCCTGTGAAAATATGGAGCAGATCTCTTAGGGGTCTCAGATAAATGACTTTGGGCAAATCACACTGTTTGAAAGAATGGAACTGTATTATACCATATATCCCTCACAGCTTTATTAGGCAATGTTTCTAAGTACTATTTACAAGTAGTTCATAATTTTGCCTCCCTGAATTTTCCCTTTATGATTATTCCTCTTCAATGATATACTAGCATTAAATCTTTTTAATATTCTGTCATTATATTTCCATAAGCTTTAGTTAAATAACAAATAATATAATGCTGTTTATTGCTATTTTAAAAAATCACTTTTGTAAATAATGTGTTCAGCAGCTATAGAATGCAGAACAGGAAACTATAACTGAGAGATTAAAAATAAAGAATTTAGCATACTTGTCCTTAGTAAATACGTAAATTAGTAGAGGAGACCAACTATTTAATACTGATGATAATAAAAATTATTAGCTACTGTCATTGTTTAAGCACTTAGAATGCATGCCAGAAACTGTATTCAGATTATGTACATGCATTCTCTCAACATTTGTGAGATAGGTGGATTAATTCCCATTTTACGGATGAGTAAAATGAGTCTCAGACAGGCCAATAGTGTTGTCCCAGGTCAGATAGTTAGTAAGTGGTATAACTAGTTTGACTATAAAACTCATCATTTTATTCCTAATTCATATTACAGCTCATGTCTTTAATATAAAGTGGGATATACTGACGCACAAGAAGATAAATTTATTTTTTGCCTTCTATGAACTGTAATTTATATTTTTCCACCTCAATTGAAATAAAAGTCCCTAGTCCTGTTATGAAAATAAAGATTATACTTATAAAGTTGGTGTATTCATTAATTAAACAAGTATGTCTTGAGTTTTTATTATGTGATAGATATGATCTATGTATGCACAGAAAAACAGAGGCGAAGAATGAGCAAAAATCTTTGTTCTTGTGAAGATTTTCTGTTGGTATGTATTTTATCAAAAACCAACCAACACACAGACAAATAAATAACTTTAGGTCACTCTCAGAGGATGATGAATGTCTCCCCCGGGTTGATTTTCTTCACTTAAATTTCTCATTTATCTTAAAGTTATAGGGGAAAAAAAATATAACAGTTTGAGCTCAAAAGTTTAACAGCTATTAGATGGAACTTATTTAAATGAGTATTTTTGGCTTAGACTTGCTAAAAAAAAAATTCATAATGAGGTTTCATTTTGCCCCACCATCTCCACACCAGTCATCTCTATTGCAATAGATGAGAACAAAATTTCTCTTTTCAGTTTTTGTGGTCATTGAAATGGCTTTTAAATGGCTTCTGAATGGCATCAGTCTTAGTTGAATTCAGAAATACATATAACATTTCTCTCTTGCTTCCTTGACAGACCTTTAAAATTAGTCAACTTTGAGAGATTTGCTTTGGTTTTCTGAGTTCTTTGAAGATGAATCAGAAAGCTGCTTCGTCAAATTTAAAGTCTAAGCTTTAGTACTTTCTAACCTACATTTCCTCCAGTTCTATCATTTTTCATGACACACCCAGTCATGACATCCTGGTTTGGAGTCACTGCTCCCTGTGGTGTAAGTTTCTCTTAGACAAGCTGCAAGAAACTACAAAGAAAACAAATGTTTCAAAATGAAATGTAGCAACCATCCTCTTTGAGAAGAAAACATTAATTACATTTTGAAAGAATTATAATTGGATTTTACTTCTAGCTTTTTTTGATAGTTATCCTAGTTATGGAGTTAACATACTCCCAACATCTTTTATTCAGACAGTTTGAGAAAAGGAAGAAAGATTTATTTGTAATTATCAGAAATAAACACAGTTCCTGCAAAATAAATACAAAGGAGCAGAACCTGGCTTGGATCCCACCTCGTTAAAGATGCAAATTAGGAACAGACCATTGAAATGGGAAGTTTCACTAATCCTTTTTCAACAATGTAAATCATTAAATTAGCCTGGGGTTCAATGACATCTGCAGTGTGTGACCAGGGTTTTATACAAGGGATCCCAAAAGGAGAAGCAACTTCCTTGGGGCCTCTATTATTGTTCTAGTTGGTATTTATTTTGAGTCATGGGCATAAAACATGTTCACTTAAAGCCTATTTCTGCTTGCTGTCATTTTATTGTCTACCTAACCTATAGAGCTGTCCATTCCTTGATGCTAGTCCGTCTGTGATCTCTCTCCAAACCTTCTGGTCTATTTTTGGTTGATCAGCATTAGACTGTCCTTCAGGTGCTGGTCCCAGGTTCCCTGAAGCAGATGTGTGTGGATCATCAATTTTAACTCAGACTGTGCAACTAGCCTTTGGGGAACATGGCAATTACAAATACAACACTGAAAATGAAAACAGAAATCACAATGCCTTGCATTGGAAAATAGAGTTTTCACAATGATCTCTAGGTTTTCTCAGCCATGACTAACTAAATCAGGGGAGGTCTGATCTGTCCTCACCAAAAGAACTATTGAGGAAGATGGAGAAGAGCACACTGGAGTCTATCAAAACTAATTAATGTGCAAATGATGCAAGCTGATGGATTTCACTGGCCAAATAATTATCTCTTCAGTCCTCAAACCCCTACTCCAAATGTGAAGATGTTCTAAAACACCAAACTATACAAATGCTTTCAGTTTGTGGCCAGCACGTGGATTCTCTAGAACAAAAGTGGAGATTCCTCTTATTATTCCAATTTCTTTGCTTTACTGAAAACCCTTCAGTAAGAGCATATTTGTTCCTATTCTCCGGTGTCCCAAGAAGGTTTCAGAAGCTGTCCATTTATTCCAAATTTCTAAAACTGTTAAAAGTTTACATTTGTGTTACCATGTATTTTGTTTTCTCATAGTGAGGTTTTTGATGTCCTAATCTGGACACATTACTACTCATAAGTCCTTCAGTAATATTTCCTTCCTACTCAAAACTCATTTTCAGAGGGAAACACTTCTTGAAGGAGAGCAGTCAAAAGGGCTGTTGTGCAGATAATCAGATGATTTGCTGACTGCTCTGCAGGAAAACAGATAGCTATTCTGAATATTTGGACTATTTTTAATGCTACTCAGTTATTCCTCAAGATACTTCTCACTAATAGAAGCCTATACTTCAGTTTCAACAGTCATACAAATATTGTAAGTTCATTGGGCAGAAACTGTAACAATTTCTATTTTAAATAGGATCTACTATAAATATAAGCACATGATAAAAACTAATTAATAAGAAGAATAGCAATGCTCTTAGAAAATTATTTTACTGACTCATATGTATCACCATTAGGAATTTTTCTTTCTCACTATGAGACCAAATTTTACTTGATTTAGCTTTATTTCATAAAGGTTAATTTTGCCGTATTAAGTATTATGTTGATTTCAATGCTCTGCTAAAGGATTGGACTTCATTTCCCAATCTATGTAGTTCTTATAAACTGCTCTGCCTTAAGCTACATACATAGATTTTTTTTTTCATCTAAATAGCAAGAAGGGTTGTAGCATTGATTTGTGATTTGAGATCTCTGACCGAATTCTATGTTCTTTAACAAAACTTAAACTACAGCCTTTCTTCAGCACAGAAAACTATTTTTTTTAATTTCTCTCTTTTCTATTCCTTTCTTTCAAATCTCTCAAATACTCAGGGAATTAAACGCTGAACTTATATTTAAATGAGTTTCTCCCTTCTTAATCTCACCATTTAATGTCATATCATAGTGTTTTCCATGTGAAAGCAACTCTCCTGTTTATCACAAAATGAACTTCAAAATTGAAGTACTAAGTACCAAGTATTTAGCAAGTGATTTGGTTCTTGTAATATCCTCAGTCTAATTTACATCAGTCACATTCTTTTGCATGCAACTGCTTCCATTCTCCCTGAAAAGCAGAGGGCTAGACATTTTTAAGTTAAATGTTTGATATAAAACAGATATTCTACTAATTTGCTTTGCAAATTGAGCTCTCCATGATTTAATGTGATTTAATGAGTAATGCATTCTAAGAGACTAAAAATCTATATATAACTTGCTGTGCCATTCACACAAAGACATTTAACTGGTCTGGTTTACATTTTTCCTAGCTTGGAAATGGTAATTCTACAACCTACTTCTTTAGTAGAGAGAAAGTTTGTAAGAATTCTTAAAAAAGAAATTTGAAAATGTTGTCCTTTGGGGATAAAAAACACATATAATAATTATTATTGTTTTTCTGTTGAGCAACCATACATTTTTTCCCATGGTTTTTGTCAAAAACTAAAATTAAAAAAAAAATCCCCCAGTGTACTAAAGATACATATAAACTTTCTACAAAGAAGAAAAGTCAATGGATAAACATACTTTTCTTTGCTCATTTTCTTTGATCAGGTAGTAAATGATAAAATGAGAAAACGAGCCCACTGAACTGGTGGCTGCAATATAGTCCTGACTTTACCAAGAACTAGATGTGTGTCCTTGAGAAATTAAAGAGCTTTTCTGGGCCTCAGTTATCCCATCTGAAATATCAGAGTATTAGATGCAAGGGTCACCAAGACCTTTTGAATTAGCACCTATAATTTAGAATTTATCTTTATAACCTCTTTCAAGAAACAATGTTATATTTAATGCAGCCTGAAAATAATGGTATTACTATTTTTGAAAGATTTGGTACTGGATAACCTTCTATTAAGTTGAAACAGGCTTCATTTTCAGCACATGAACATATTGTCTAATAGATTTAAAATGTAAATAAAGACATCTTTTTTGTCTATCTGAGAAACGATGTGTTAGTAAAATGAGTTGCCTGTTCTTTGTACTCCTGAGCTGTCCCATGGATTATATGTGACATGTAATACATTCTAACTAACACTGCTTTTCCACTCTGAAGTAGGTCTCTGTAATTATTTTTAATACATGTTTTGGTCTATTTTCAGAATATACAAGAATAGCACTCAGTAAAGCCATTTAAATTTTGATGGGTAATTTGACTGTTACATTAGGATTTCACTGGATTATGTAGTGAGGTCTCCTCCCTAGGAATAAGCCCCTCCATTTTTCCTTATCGATTTGGAATAACAGTTTATAAAGAGCAAAGACTGCTCAATCCTGTGGTCAACAACAATATTTTCATTTGTTTGTTTTTGTTTTTGTTTTTCAAGAAGGGTAGGGCAAAGACTCTCTGTGTACTGACATAATTGTGACTTGAAAACTCATTCCCAGCTAAGATAATGAAAGGGAAAATACTTGAGACCATCCTTATTCACTGGTTCAAAGGTAGACTTGGAGTCAGGGATGGCTTAGAAAAAAGTTTCCTTAGCTATATTTTTGACTGAGATGGTGAATAAGATGGGCAATAAGAAGGTATCATGGGTCATGAAAAGCAGAATTGCATAGAATTCAAGAACACAAGTCAATGGAGTTGGTACACATGAATTCACAGCCAGCTTGGTCATTTACTCCCTTGTGAAATCTTGTGTGAGTTGTTGAACCTTAAAAGGAATTCTATCTCATGAGATAAGTTACATAAAATATATTTATGGATTGCATCATTTTCCTTTTGCCAAGCTAACTTTATAAAGTTAAGAGAGAATTAAAATGTGCAGAATTTGGTCTATGGCCATGCCATCTTGAACGTGTCTAATCTCATCTAATATCAGAAGCTAAGCAGGGTTGGGCCTGTTTAGTACTTGGATGGGAGACCACCTAGGAATACCAGGTGCTGTAGGCATAAAAAAGAAAATGTGCAAAATATCTTTAGTTAACATTTGAAGGGAAAAAGGTTATGGGAGTGTTTATGTCTAATGCTGAGAAAAAATTACTTGCCCTGTGACGTTTGACATGTACATAGAGCAGAATATCAAACAAATTTCATTAACCCTATATGAGACCAACACTGAATCTCATACTGGTCCAGGACTCAGTTTATACTCAGTATATCAATCAAAATGTAGGGTTCAACTTCACTTAAGCCTGTGTTCCTCAAACTATAGTGTGCATGAGGATTATCTAGAGGGTCTATTCAAAGATCACTGGATCCCACTCCCAAAGTTTCTAGATCAATAGGACTGGAGTGGGGCCAAAGGACTGGCATTTCTAACAAGTTCCCAGGTAATGCTGATGCTGCTGGCATAAGAAGCACATTTTGAGGACCTGTGGTTTAGACAATACATCGATATCTCCCAATGTCTATTAGTGGAATAACATCAGTGTAGAAGGGTGTCAGAGGAAAGTTCAGAGGAAGCTCTTTGCTTGGAATAATTGGCTTACTTCTTCCTCTCTGAATACCAGTGCTTAAAGCTGAAATAAAGAAAATGTAGAGTAGCCAATCTTTTATCCTTCTACTGATAATGCATGGATCTCTTCAACGATTCAATTAAATATAGATGCATGACATGTTTGTGTGTGTGTGTATGTGTGTGTGTGTGTGTGTGATTCTGGGTTAGAGCAGATGAAGAGAGACAAGGGCCATTGCATTTGGCATATTGATAGTCTAGCTTCACTTCAAGCCTAACCAACAGAATTTTGGACTACGATGTAAGACTTAGCTGGAAAGCAACTGTTAGTTTAAAACAAAATGTCCCAAGAAATTATGAGACCTCCATGTAGAAAATTGTATGTGTATAAGGACAACATGGGAAAGAGGCATTACAGAACCTTTAAGTTTGATTCATTCTTTCTGTAAAATCGAACATTTACACAGGGCTCACTAAGTGGCAGACACTGAACTATGCATGACTCATAACAACCCTGAGATATATCTTATCAGAATCCCCACTTACTTAGAAAGAAACTAAGGCACAGATATTTTTTTTTACAGTTAAGATTATTTTATATGTTAGATAATGTATACTTGATGAAAAACATTTAAATATATGAAATACAAATGAATATATAAATAATAGACCAATATGCATTCAACAGCAAAAAGATATTTCACTCATGGATAAATACCTCCTGGTTTTTCCTTCTCCAGCCAAAACTGCCAGTGAGCCTGCTGGGCCAATTTAAAACTAGATGGAAGTCCTTCTGAAAATCGTCTGTTGGTTTTCACAGAATTCCCCAAGTCCTCTTTGCAATTGTATCTGCCTCTGTGTTATTTCTCCTAGCAACTAACTCCATTTCCTTTCCCAGCAGGATGGGCTCTAAAGTGTCACAGAGCTTACAAAAAGTGCATCTTTAAAATGTAGGATAACAGTTATTGAACACCTCCTCACATGTCCGGTGCTGGCCCAGCCATCTCAGTGACAACACCTGGTGCATTTTCATGGGGCATTTCAAGCATTTGTGCCAATAACTCATGTTTCTTTATCCTGTTATAAAATCAGAGGCTGTTACATGGAGAATAAAGGACCCATACCCATCCAGTGTCATTACCAAGTCTAATGAACATCTGATTATTTTCATGATTTAAATGTTCATCTACTCAGCATGAGAAGGAAAAAAAATTAATCCAATTCTCCTTTTTCTCCTAGAGATCCACTTTTGTTCTTGTGACCAGCCTAGGGTGTTATTTCAGAGTGGGCTGAGGAATCTAAGCTCCAGTTGACAGTATTGATAGATTTGAAGGTGTTGATTAGGGAACATGATATGGCAAAATATCCTCCTCCTTAAAACCTAGTGTTTGCAGAATCATAAGCTTGCAGAACACGTGCTTCAATCAGCTGGCTGTGTAAGAATTCAATCAGTGTTAATCTAACACAATGTAGCACCTGCTCCCCAACTGATTTCTAGTGTTCTTCAATCAAAAGCAGCAGAAAAAAGCATCATTTATTGGAAGCAATGTTAGCAGACCTGAAAATTCAAGAACCTGAAGTTCAATAGGAGGATCAAGTTTGCCTTTTGCTCCTCTTGTTGAGATGCTACAGAAAGAGTAAGCTGCCGTTCACGAAGAATGTAGGAGAAGCTTTGGCATGTCCAGCAGTACATTTACTTCCTATAAAATGAATGTAGCAATTAAATGCTTGTAATTAACATTCATTGCTATTCTGCTTTTGCATTTATAGGATCAGTCATATATTTGGAACTTGGCTGGTTTTCCTCTAAGCTACAGCATAGAGCACAAAGAACAGATGAAACTAGTAAGCTGTATTAAAAAGGGCTTGACCATGTTACCCTCCTATTCAGGCTCAGACAGAGAGCCAGCTGGCCTCTTTACTGAAAAATTAATCAACTATCCACCCAAGGGAGGTACTTTCAGTGCCATAGGAAAGAAACCACTGAAATATAATCTTACCTACATTTTAAGCTTCCTGAAGGCAAAGACTAGAAAGTCTTATTCACGATTTCATCCCGGATGGTTAGAATGGATTATGGCTCATAATAGGTGATCCATAAATGTTTACTGAATGAATAATTAAACAAAGCAGACATCCCCAACATTTATGTGTAAAGATTTCTTCTACCACATGAGTTCATACCAAAATTTTTTTTTAAATCTATTAATTATTGTATTGAAGTTGACCATGGATCAACTTTCTTCATTGAGTTTAAAGGTCCCACCGAATGAAAATAATATATTTTCCTAAATTAAACACTAATTAACAATGTATTCTGTACTTTGCAATTTAAACCCTTAACTTGATAGTGCAATTCACAATATTTAACTTCAGATAGAAAATCTGTGATTTATGAGTAATGGAGAATTTGGTATCACTGAAAAATATATCTTCTGTCCCCAGCTGAATTCTTGACTAGTTATCTTCAAAACAGCTGGACTACTGGATAAATTCTATCTTAATACACAGTACAAGAGCAAATAAGGGTAATCAAACATTGATTCTAGACAAGATTGACAAAGTCAGTGAGTGGGGAGACTGTTAAAAATAGTAGGCAGAAGGAGACAGCATAAGAATCGTTACTTCTTAAAATCCTTCATCAGAACCAAAAAAGAATAACTAATATTCTGCAACTAATTTTGATAAATTTTTATTTTAATCCAATTATTTACTTTGCTTTGGGGAATGCCTAGTCAATTCCTCTGGGTCTCTAAATGGCTTCAAACAAATTATTTAAAAAACAACAAAAACAACAACAACTTGTTTTCATCAGAAATATGCAGCTAACAGAATTAGCACCTAAACTTCCTGTGGGCAAAAGTAACAACATCCTCCAAACATAGGATATTTACAAAAGCAAAATTTAGTTGAAAAATAATAAAACCATTCTCATGGGAAGTGTTATGAAGCATTCTTGCCAAATGCAAAATCTGTAAATTACCTGGGTAAGCAATCAGCTTCAGATTATAATTGCCAATTTGAGAAAATTTCACCAACGATTAAGCAAAATCAAATAACCCATTTGAGGAAGTAGAGTGGTGACAGGCCACCACCTTTTCCTTATTGTTAAGCCTTACTATAATTTGTTTTTATTTTCCTTTAGAAATTAAGATTCCATTCTCTTTTATTGGGCTAGAAATAATCAAGGGCCTGCACAGAGGGAGGCAGACACATCTGAAGAATCGTTTCTGACTTATTTGGTTCCAGCATGAAAATAGGAGTAATATGAGTCTGGATGGAAATTTTCTTGACTCAATAATTAGAATCTTAAACTCAAACACCAAAGCCTACATGACTCATTATCTTAGCCTATCATATCAGTTTAGTTCCATAAATTAAACTATAAACTATACTTGTAGAATGGTTGCAAGAGTTTGTTCCTACATTTGAATGTGTTCCAAGAACTTCCCACAGCTCTGCTACTTATAGTAATGGACCTTGGTGAGGTCATTTAAACTTTTTGGAGTTCAAATTCCCTCTCCAATAAAACAAGGTTCCTTTCACATTTTAAAATCTATTAATTTTTCTATAAATATTTAATGAGTACCTGCTATGTGCCAGATAGGGTACTAAGTAAAGAAGATATAAAATTAAGCAAACTGTAGGCTAGATACTGATAATAGTTTTCCAATATCCTTTCTTCCTTTCTTCCTTACTAAAAGAATCCCAGTGTTGCTCAAAGCGCCACTGTACCTAGATAAAACATGTGTCTTCCTAGGTTTTCTTTTCTAGTCAGAGATGATAACGTGACTCAATTCTGTCCAATGATAAGTAATAGAAGTTGGCCAAGAAATATTGGCATTTTTACTGATTTTATCTGAATTTTATATAAATTTTATTTTTCAGATCCAAATGCTCTCATTCTTTTCTTCCTTATTTTTGTTCTGGTCTGGAGTGAAAATAAATATTGAATTTAGAGCAGGCATCTTGAGATCAGGAAATGATGAGTTAAAATAAAAACCATAGACTATAGGTGACATAGAGAAAAAAAAAAGACAATGTCTGGGATATTAGTAACATAAAAAAGCCTCTTCCTACCTTTGCAAAGAACACCTTTATAATTCTTTATTGAGAAGAATCAACTCCTATTTGGTTTGGCCACATTATTTAGTTTTTGTTACTAGCAGGCAAATATAACACCAGCTGAGGAAATGTGTCTTTTCCCTAACATGCTGATGGAATTACAGCTACATATACAAATCAACTAAGGTGAAATGTGGTGAAAGTTATGAATGATATAGAGAAAAAGAATAACTGAGAGATATTAAAAGAGAGACAGAGACAGGAAAAATAGACTGTTTTTTGGAAGCAAATGACCTTTGCACTTTGCCTGTCCTTTCTGGGTGTGGTAGATAAGAAAATCTTTCTGAAATATAATATGCTATGTTATTATAATGGATCAATACTGCTAATGTGGTGAAGAAGAGGGAAGTAAAGATATGTTGTGTTCTAGGCAAAAAAAAAAAAAAAAACCCAAAAACTATAATCAAAAGTGAAATGGCAGAAGTATAACTATGAAATTGTGTGGTTCAAAGTGTGCCATGGACGATGGACTGGGCAAAGGAAGAGGTAAGTGAATTTGAACTGATAAGAGCTTATATAACACTGAAAAGTGTGGACTTTATGTTGAAGGACATAGTGAGATACTAAAGGATTTTCATTGGAACACTGAATAACTTCATTAGTGGAGTCTAGGCTTAGTGTTACAGTAGAAAAAGCAATTGGCAAGTTTGTGTGCACAGCATATTTAATTAATGACACATAAAATGAGGGAAACCTATTTCTTGAGCAAGCTAAGAAAACCTAAACTAGGAGCTTCTGGAGTGAGGTGATCTTTCTAAGTACATGCATTGGTTACTTCTCCTTCCTAACACTTCATTAAGATGATAGTAAAGAGGGGAAAAGGAAAGGAATAGTCACAAAATATCAAAGAGAATAGGGAAGGAATCATAAACAGATCAAGAATTTCAATAAACTTCTGAAAGCATAGAGAAAGATGGACATAAAGTAGAAGTAGCCACACCATACATGGGTGCTTTAGCAGGAATGTGAGCTTGTTGAGCTAAATTTCAGAGTGGCTCAAGATTGAAGGTATGGAAGGCAGGAAGTGGGACTGAAAACAGAGGAATAAACTGTTCACCCACAAAGCAATTGTGCGAATTTATTCCCCAAGCCTTTCCTTTATATCCTCACACATATGGAATATAGACAGCCAAGTATTAACCCAGACAAATGGTTTCTCTTCAAATAATAATAATAATAACAATAATAAATTATTATTATTATTATTATTATTATTATTATTAATAAAAACATGTTACCAAGAAGTTTGTCATATTCTGGCATTTGGGAATACCTAGCATTAAAGGTCATTTCCATATCCGTAATAACAAATGTGCGACCGGCTAGTAAATAAATTTAATCACATACAGCACCCAGAACTTTCAATTCATGGGTGAAACCCAATGTGAAGAGAGATTTACATTTCCAATAGCAGAGAAAACCCACACTGTATACTGCAGTATCAGTCCAGTTCTTTATAAATACATATGTCCAGTTAAGTATAAGGGGGAAAAAAGTGAACACATTGTATATTTCTTTCTAGAGGACATTACATGATCTTATTCCAAGTCTTTCTCTCACCCTAAACAAAGTGGATGGAAAAGCAGTAGTAGTTAAGAGTGACAGTCCCAGAAGTCTCGGTTTTCTTCCCCTTTTCCAGGCACAGGTGCCCCTTCCCACTTTTTAGAGTGATTTTTTCCTGCTACTCTCTCCCCTTCTCCCTAGATGTTAAAAATGGTGTCTCCTAAATAAGAGAGATATTGTACTTGAAGAGGCCAGCAGAAGTTGACTCACTAATAAGAGGTAAAAGATATAAATATAACATGGCAAAATTCCATTATGCAAGCTCCTCATGCCATGCCCTGGAAGCCCCCACTTTATTCTGCATAGCTTTAGCACTGCCCCTCCCTCTCAGAGGCCTGTGAATGAAGTGCATAATTTAGGGGTGCCTGACCATGGTATACTGGCAGTGTATTCATTCAACTGAATGAGTTCATCTAATTAGGGGTTTATTTGTTTGAGTTGTACATGAATATACCAAATTACATTATCAGATCATAGTCTGCTTCTGATTTATTCCTTCTTTGTTCTTCAAGGCTTTGTACATCTAAGCAATTAACCTCTCAAAGAGCTGGAGAACACATAATTATCCTCATTTGTCTAAACGTCGCCAAGATGGCCGCCTTTCAATTAACCTTCTGGGGATGGAAGAAAGTTGGAGTGATATAGTGATCATTTTTAACCTTACTGTATGCTTTTTTAATGTAATTTAATTGAAATAGCCAGATGATAAAATAGTCAGATACTGTTTCCACGGGTAAAAGGATCAAACGAGTTTTGAGGGAGAGATGACTATAAAGTTGACAGAGCTAATGGAACAGATGATGCATTGCATCAGAGAGAACTTAGTCACAGCAATCTATGGAACTAAATAAATGATCTTCAGAACCAAAGCCCACTGGAATCCCAGAACCAGATGGCAACAAACATGTATTCTCTAGCCTTTCATGAGCTCTAGCAGACTGTGGCAGACCAAGGAATAAACAATATTATTGCTCAAGAAGAGAAATTAGGAGGATGAAAGAAGCTAACTGTTATTAAATACCTAGTATCTACCAGCATTCTGCTAGGCACTTTAGGCACAGGTCTCATATAACAAATTTGTACATGAATATATCAAACAATATCTCTCTAGTCACTCCAAACTGATGAGAACAAAAATAGGGCACACAGATGAGAACTTATTGTATAGCTACATTATTGCTTTATTTAGGGATATGGCTGAGAAATAGTTTAAAGGGATATTGTTTTAACCAGTATGTAGAATTGTTTAACAAAGCGAGATTAATTGCCCTAATAAAGCCATCCATAGTATTCCTTATATGTCATTTCCTAATATATACTATAAGTGTGTATGTATGTTTCAAATCTGATATGTACAACCATATTGCACATTAAACAATGATTCAAATTGTATTCAACTCTGAGTAGTGCTTTCAAAGAGAAATATCAATAAATACTCATGTTTTTTTGAAATCATGTTATAGAAGAAATCATAAAATAACTGGAGATGTTGAACCTGAACTTCTTCTTAGGGCAAGTATGACAGATCTCTTCAAATAGAAGAAGGGCTGTCATGTAAAAGAAAAAGAAGACTTAATTCAGAGGAAATAAGCAAAGCCAATAGGTAGAGTTTCAAGGATGACAGAAACTGCCAATTTATATTTAGCCAAAATTTAACTACTGAGATGTAGCATGTTGGAATGTGCTCTTATTTTGAGTCACTATTATTTACAGTGTGCTTCTGTGACAGTGAATATTAAAGTGGGAGCTAAATAAACCCTTATGCAAGAAATACTAAAAAACAGATTTCTATGCTGAATGGGTAGACTAAAAAACTTCTCCAGTTCCTTCTGACTCTTGTTATATGACCTCCAGTCCTCACGATCACAAGGCTAATACTTTCACTTAGAGAAACTAACATTTTGTTTTTCTGAACACACCAATTTTCTTCCCTCTGTAGTCCAAAACCCCTCAAATAGGGTGGAATCACTGTAGTTGCACAGTGGTATCAAGAAAAATAAGAGAAAAATTTTAAAAAATCAATAGCACTTTCATATGTATGAATTTTTCTACTTAGGATATAATTTGAGATACTAAAATAATCATTGTTATTTTCCTATACTGAGCTGCAATCAAAGGACAACATTAACTCTTAACTAAAGAATGAAAATCAGACACAGTAGGTAATGGAGGTAGTCACTTAGATCTCTCTTCCTCGTTAGTGTTATTGGGGTAAAATTGATTTACACAGACTCCAACAATATTAAGGGTCAGAGGAGATAAATACATTTTTTGCTCCTTTAGAAATATCAAAAGTTTATTAATTGGAAAATAAAGCGAAACTAGAAAATTTTCTCAGTGAGTTTGAATAAGGCAGCTCCAGAAAGCTCTAAAAATTAGAGATGATAGTAATACTTTTTCTTACACAAACAATATAGTAACCAATAACACAATATATTTTCACAAGTAAAGAAGATAACACTTTAACACAATAATATTTTTTTTCTGAATGCTCATTCTATATTGAGCATACTTAAATGAAATGGTCTCTTGACATGAGTTTCTTATTTTTAGTCTCATGGGTCATAAAAAAAGTTTTTCTTTTCTTCAAATAAAAAATGGTAGGTGTTTAAGAAACATAAAGGGAACCTCACTAGTTGTCACTTCCTTCTCCAGAATTTTCTGGAAAGCTGTGCTCTAACCTCCTGCAGTGATATTCATCATTAATGCACAGCTGATAACCCCTTGTCTCCACTTGCATTTGCACCTTGATGGAAACAGGTCAGCAGCCAGTGTGGTTTATGAAAAAGGGTGAAGACTTTTCAGCAAGAATTATTTTTTAAATATATTTTTTAAAAGTTTATTATTTTGAAACGATTTTAGATATCTAGAAGAGTTGCAAAGATAATACAGAAAACCCTTGTAAACTTTTCACTTAACATTTTCTAAAACCTTGATATAATAATCAAAACTAAGACACTAACTTTAGAACAATACTATTAACTAAAGTACAGATTGTACTCACATTTTCCCAGTTTTTCCACTGATGTCTAGGACTGCATTGACCCTTCCACACTGCATTTAGTTGCCATGTCTTCTAAGTCTCCTCTAACCTGTGACAGTACCTGTGGTCTTTCCCTGTCTTTTATGACTTTGACTATGGACAGTGATGGCTAGGTATTTTGTATAATGTTCCTAAATTTGTGTTTGTCTGATATTCTCTCATGATTGGATGCTAACAAGCTTCATTACATCATATCAGGGGGAATAGGAAATAAACCTGGCATTCCTTGTGATGTCAACTTTAGTCACTTGGTAAAGTGATATCTGTCAAGTTTCTCCACTATAAAGTCACAATTTTTCCCTTTCCTCACTATTAATTAGAAGACAGTAACCGAGTCCATCTCACATTCTGAGGAAGGGGATTAGGCTCCACTACTTGGAGAGAAGAATAGCAAAATACTGTAATTTGTTAAAAACACAATGACTAATATACATCGTGGGGAGATACATTGAGGCTATGTGGAGATCTTTTATCTCCTTATAGTTTTGCCCACCAATTTGGGCTTTCATCATTGAACCCTGCCTCATGCAGGCATTGTTTGTAATACAAGTTCACTTTAATGGGATACACGGACACATTTAAAATAAGTCATCATGCAACATTATCTCAATTAAGAAAGAAATGGTAGTATTTACTAAATATCTGTTAATATGTATAACCAGTAATTTTAGAAATATTTTCCACCTGTAACTTAGGACACAATGGACATAATGTCATGGTTCTCCAGCTCTGTTATACATTGGTGTTATATATGAAGCTTGCTAAAAATGAGGAGGCCACAAATAGAACATGAACTTTATGTAGAACGAATTTAAGTGGACTAGAATTTGATGTAGTCCAAAAGAGTAAGAAACTGTTGTCTATTAAATCTAGGGTATTTGTTTATTTAAATTAAAAACTAATCAATGACAAAATATAAAATAGTATAATATTTACAGTATAGGGTTTATGATATTAATTTGGATACAAATATCTTGAAGGTGGAATTTGATCAATGTGTTGGTATACATTATAAGAGAAATATGAAGATATGTAAGACTTGGGTCTGACAGAAGTTGTTTGCTGTTTGGTTGGAATGATAAAACTATTAGTTCATTAACTGCTTAGTAGTTATCTAAGAGCCAATGTTGGGACTGACAATTGAAAAACCAGAAAATGAGAGGTGAAGGGGGGCTAAAGAAATCATGAAAGCCTTCATGAAAGAAGCAAATTAAAGATAGATTTTAAATGTTGAAGAGAATGGAGAAGAGACAGAAGTTGAGGAAGGAAGAACATGAGGGAAATTTCCAAGGCTTAATCAACATCAAGGACAGAGAGGTGACTAGATGATAGAGACTTGCTAGGGAGGACATTGAAGGCCACATAATAAAATATGGACTTGATGTGAATATCAAAGGGATAGCCTAATGATATAGGTGTTTAAGGAAAACCAATGCATCATTTATTGCTTTTATCTCTCAATATACCCACAAATATTTTTCTTCAGAAGGGGGTACTCAATTAACATTAATGATAAACTGATGTGAAGTCTCAAAAGAATCTCAAAATATGGGAAAAAAAAAGAAAAGATCTCCAAAGAATGACACAGAAATAGAATAAATACAAGAAAGTACACTTGAATAATAGATAAAATTGCCATAAACATATAATGGGATGTTGATTCCTGCATATGAGTATTAGGTTTTAGAACTGACACAAATTTATAAATCAACTAAAATGAATTGCCTGAATTTGATTCTAACACTAGTCCTTTGACTCAATATTATGTTCATTTTAAACTTTTTGAAATTTAGGCTCAGAGAATGTTAGTAACTTGCCCAGGAAAACAGAGCTAACAATTGGCAAAGTCTTTTGAGGTGACATCCTGTAGGAATCATAAATCACCTAGCATCACTGTGTGTGTGTGTGTGTGTGTGTGTGTGTGTGTGTGTGTGTGTGACACATATAGTATATATTATATATGTGAACATTTATGCCATGCATATTGTATATATAGTAGACCCTTGAGCAGAGTGGGGGTTAGGGGTGCAGACCACAACATGGTCAAAAATCCAAGTATAACTTTTGGCTCCTTAAAAACTTAATTACTAATAGCCTACTGTTGACCAAAAGCTTTGCTGATAACAAAACAGTCGATTAACACATATTTTCTTTGTAATATGTGTTATATAATGTATTGTTACAATAAAATAAGCTAAGAAAACTGTGATTAAGAAAAATCATAAGAAAGAGAAAGCATAGTTACAGTATTGAAATATCCACATATAAATGGATCCACACAATTTCAGCCTGTGTTTCAGGGTCAGCTGTCCAAGTTTACAAACAAAGCAATCTTCCCTTCTTGTCCCTACTCCTTCCATATTAATACCTCTCTCTTAAGATAACAAGATACATACAATGATGCTATATGTAAGGAATAGCTTAAACAATGAATATTCTACCAAAATATCAACAATAGTGTGCCTTAAATATATGAATTTGTTCTACCTTCACAATTGGCAGAGCCTATTTGAAAAAATCTGGAAGAATTACTTAATTTTTAATGTATCTCCCCTTTGTATCTCCTCTCTCTTAAAGCTCTTGTCCCATAAGGTGGTGGCAGGGAGCTATTCCTGGAGAGGAGGGAAGGGTGAGTAGTGCAGCTGTGTCTTGCAGAAATGTACCTTAGAAAATGAGATGGGATGTTGTTTGCAATTGATTTTGTAGAGGAGAATGGGAAGATGAATATAATTAACGGAACTGCAGGCTACTCGAAGCTTTAGGCTGGGTTTCTCAAAACTCATAAGTGTTCCACAGGTGCCGCCACCTCTCCCCCACATCCCTCCTCCCCAACAAGTGGTCAGACACAAGCTTGCCTGTCTCCATGGAGAGAATGAAGGTCACCGCTTAATAAAGCTCCCCTTTGGTGGAAGAGCTGTCAATGTGAAATTGTCTGTATTTATTTCAAGAAAAGAAAGGTTTGGTTGCGATAGTGTCTGACACTGGGCAAAGTCTTTTCTCTCTTTCAAGCTGTATAGTCTAATAAATATGTATCGTTTCTAACAGAAAGTATTGGGTCAAACTCCCACCCTCAAGAACACGGGATTAAGGAGACACAGCGCCAGCTGCTATTGCCAGCTCTGCCGCCGCATGTCAATAAAACTCTGAGGTTCATCACATTTCTTTCTCTGACAAGCGTGGCCTTCCAATTCATCTCTGAGCTGCTGCTTCCTGCTCAGCATGAAATCGGGCCCACCAAAAAGCAATTTCAGCTCCTGCTTTTTGCAGGGTTCCCAGTTTTGATGTGAAACTCTGGCACTGGGCAGCCTGGCATCAGGGAATGAGAGAGGAAATGACATGCAGTTTACAAAAATAAAAAGAGTTATATAATAGAATTTTAAATCCTGCTAGCCCCAATCAGCTTAAAGCACATCTCTCTCTCTCTCTCTTCATTGCTGGTGTAGGAGATGCTTATCTCTCTCTCTGAAAGTGTAGTAATTAAACAAAGTTCATCTCTGCTTCCCAGGGCCAGAGTCTGCAAGGTGTTTTTCACACCTAGCATGATCTCATTTAAAAAGCCATATGCATTTCTTTCTCCTTTCCTGCATTTCTATATCCTTTGTTTTCTCTCTTTTATCTGAAAGAGTAAAAGAGTTGGGGAGTTCCTTTATCATTTGAAGAGAGCAGTCATTATTTCATTCTAAAAATGTAATGTTACTCAGAACAAGATGCTTTATCATAAAATTATAATGACACCATGAGTCATAATTCATCATGTGCTTTACTTTCTGATTCATTATTGAATCCATCCAAGATTTTGGAATAATGGCTTCTAATTCTACAGGTGCAATACTTTGTAGTAATTACTCTAAATTACAATTACCTTTTCCAGTTTCCAGGAAGGAATTGGTAAGAAATCATCTAGTTTATCAACAAGGTGAATATCTTTATACTCCTCTAACCAATATGCAATATAAAAACTCTAAGAACTTTACAAAATAAGCACGTTTTATCATTATAAATAGAAATTGCTTTCTTGGAGACTGAAGTGCAGCATTTTCTTTAAAAAAATTAAATTATAAAAACTATCTTACATCATTATAGAAAATTTAACAACAGAGGAGAAATAATTTCTCCAAGTCTCCTATCCTTAAGTAAAGCTATGTTCTTTGATGTATTCAGACCTCAGTCCTCAGACCCAAGATAAGCTCAGCCAGAAATCTGGAATTAGCCAGAAAACTGGAATTGGCCAGTAAACTGGTTTTCATCTCATCTCTTGTAGCATTCAGGTTCAACAGCTGAGTCCATAAGTTACCAATATGAACATCAGGCAGAAAAAGAGAGTTGTCTGGTTGCCATTTTGTTTATGTGTTCCACCTGTGGAAAACTGCTTGGCAACAGCGATCAGAACATTCATATGTGTTGATCCATAATTCCATAACAGGGAAAGAACATTTGTGCAAATGATACTCTCTCCTATCTCCTCTGCAAAGTTCTTATAGAAAAAATTATCATTAAAGTGCTATTAACTACAATGGAAACTCCCTAAGTAAACAATAATAAGAGACGGGTTAGATTAATTTAGATTATAGCCTTAGGACACAATATTATGTAGACATTTGAACATATTTTTTAAAAACTATGAATTACACATAAATAAATTATAGCATAAAAGTATAAATAGAGTGCAATTCAGACCCTATAAAAATGTAATATGAGACTGAAAGCATATCCAGTAAAATGTTATCTACTCTCTAGCTGGTATGGTTGGTAATGATTTCTACTCTTTTTTCTATATTTTATTTTTCCCTGTTTTCTCTCAAACGCATTAAATCATATCTAATGAAAACATGTCTAATTTTTAAAAAACTCAGTAGAAAGCATCTCAAAGTTATCTGCAATGTTGGACATAGTGCAATACCACTGAATAATGCATCTGTCTGAAAGGTTATCCTCCTGTAAATAAGTCTACAAGTTAATGATGTACCAGATACACAGCAGTTTTTGCACTGAAGACTTGAGATGTTTCAAAACCCCACCTTCTTTTACTTTAGTTTCAAGGACAGGGGAAAGAAGCCTGCAAAAAGCTAGAAACTGTGGCCCAACTCACAAATTAGTGACATAATGGAAAGTATAAAAGTTAAACTTAAAATATCAATTGATAAATCTTGACTTTGGGCTCTGAAGCGTCATAGGAAACCTATAGTCAGTGATACTGGGGCTGAAGTAGAAACAGGCTGAGAGCACTGGCTTATCGAAGACTGTTTTAATGTTTTATTTGAGTAATGGGCCTTGCAAATTAGCACCCCTGCGGCCTGAAATACATATCTTTTCAAGGACACACCAGTTTTCAATTCGACAAGTAATATGGGAAAAAATCCCCAAGGGGAGCTTTGATTTCTGTACTTTTCAGACACAGTTATATTTTATTCTAGCTAGGATAATGTGGAAGATAGCAGAGAGCTCTGAGGGTGATCTAAGGGCTTGGAGAGGAAATGGAGCAGAAAACAGCTCAGAGTGCAAAGGAACAGAGGGCTCCAGGGAGAGAAAGGCTGCTCTAATCTGAATGACACCTAAAGGAATCTACACTATCTCCATGCTCATAAGAAGAAAGGGGCAGTGGCCAGCAGACACATCACCCCAGTCCTCAGACGGAACTTGACTCCCACTACTCCTTGTTCTTATTTACTGACCCCTTCCCTCTCTCTCAGTTCTCTTGATCATAAAACTGTAAGACAGAGTGTAGTTCAACACTGGCTTTTCGTAGAGGATTGCTCAGTCTACTTCCCCACTTACTAATCTACTTAACACATACTTACTGTGCATCTATGCCAAGCACTATATCAAATGTTGCAGATAAGCCAAAGAATAATACACAATTTTTGCCTATGGTCTGTTCATAAAGTGACAATATGCTAGGGTGTCAAGAACAAAAACTTTGGAACTGGGGAACCTTGGATTTCATTTCATTCACAGCTCTGTCACTGCTAGCTCAGTGAACTTGAGCAATTAACCCCATTTTCTCATCTCATATATAAAACTGAGATAATGAAAACTGTCTTACATATTACTGGAAGGAATAGAGGTAAATATATGTAAGGTGGATGATGAGACATGATTGATGCTCCATAAGAGGCATTTTTTTTTAATGACAGGCTTATCTGACTTGTCAAATTTATGTTTCTTAAAAGATAAGTCAGTGTCAATTAATTTTTATATATCTTCTGGGGGATTCAGCACAGATGTAGCTTATAGAACCACATTTTTCAATAGATGGAAAGAAAGGGTGGTGTGTTTGCATGGCAGGTAAGAAAGCTCCTCCAAGAGCTAGCTGAAGGTCTACACTGAATCCCACATCTAATGAGAGCAATAGGAACTAAAACTCAATGCAAGAACATTTTTGATTCCCAGTGTCAATGGCCTGCGAATTCCAGAGGCTCATGAACCCTGTTCAGGAAGCAGTTTGTAGGCTTAAAACCTGCCCTGCTGCACGAGCTCTTTATGCTAGAAGACTAAGGAAACAACAACAACAAAAAACCTATCTATCTAACTATCTATCTATCTATCATCTATCTATCTATCTATCTATCTATCTATCTATCTATCTATCTATCATCTATCTATCTATCTATCTATCATCTATCTATCTATCATCTATCTATCTATCTATCATCTATCTATCTATCTATCTATATCATCTATCTATCATCTATCTATCTATCATCTATCTATCTATCATCTATCTATCTAATCTATCATCTTTCTTTCTTTCTTCCTTCCTTCCTTCCTTCCTTCCTTCCTTCCTTCCTTCCTTCCTTCCTTCCTTCCTTTCTTTCCCTGGAAAAGTGGGCCCTATGAAGGGTAATAAATGGAAATAAAGTTTATCACAAAATTTTTATTTAAACCACTTCTCTAAGAAATCCAACTTAATAGAATTTCCCTATAAAATGTGCACTTTTCATATTTGATGTTTAACACCTAGTTTTTACAACACATATGTAGATGTAATTTCTATTTTTTGAGAAAAGTCAGTACTCTGCAGTTTAATTCCATAATTTTAAATTAAGCACTGTGTGGAATGATCATTTATTAAAGATCTAGTGCAAGCTTCATATTGGGAATTACAAGGTGAGTCCCTTACGCAGGCAACATTTAAAATGCCCAAAAATATGAAATAAAAGTTTTCTCTTATGAATATTTTTAAACTATCACTACAGAAAATAGATAAATGACATGAAAAACTTCCCAGGAAGAAGAATTTGTAGTCAATATACAAACATAAAAAAAATGTTCAAACCTTACTCATGAACAAGTAACTGATATGATATTAAAATATTAAGATACTTTGAGTATTTATCATATTATAAAAATCAATAGTAAGGAAAAATAAAATAAAATAATCAAATAGTAATACTTACTGCACAATACTGAGAAGGGCCCTATTTAATTGGCTAGCATTTATGGTTTGAATTGACCTTGTAATAAGTCTTATTGGATGCTTTTGAGCCAACGGTCTTACATGAAATCTATTATAAGAAAATAATCAAAGATGAAAATATAGGCATATATTACATGATATCAGTATATAATTTCTAACTATAAAAAAATGAAACAATTCAACAATAGGCACTGACTAAAGAAATTATGTCACTGTTATAGAATATTATGCAGCTGTTACAACATGGGGTCTTAAGAATACATTATCACCTGAGAAATGTTCACAGAATTCAGAGTGAAGAAGAAAAGCAGAAATAAACTAGTATGCAAATATCATTAACACAATGCAAAAGAGATAAGCATGCTTAAAAAAACACTGGCAGTATATATATCAAATTTTTAATAGTGGCTTATCTCTGAGTGGTAGAACAATTAGAAAATTTTGTTGTTTTTTTTCACACTTTCCATATTTTCCAAATTATCTAAAATTAACATGTATTATATAACAATGAGAAGCAAGTTTCACAAATTGTATTATTTCCCACCAATGTTTGCTTCCTTCTTTATTAAAGAAATAAAGTTTGAATTTTGAAAGTTTGGAAGTTTGGGTGTTTCTAATGACAATAAAAGCCAAAGTATGTGAGCAATGGTGGAGGAGCAAGGGGGTGTTGGCTGAGTGTTTTTAATGGCCAAGTTTACAAAGAACAGGTAGATGGCCTAGAGTCATTGGAGATGCCTTGTCCCATAATCCTCTTGCATTGGAAACTGCAGGGAGAAAAAGCTCCCTTTCCATATCTTCCACAAGTTGGAGTGATAGCAAATCTCATCTTCCAGCCTAACTGGTGAGACAGAAACAACACACTAACATCATTCCAAGTCCACTGACTGCGCAGTTTTTGAAGGCTTAATGACTCTAATCTCGTTTGGTGACATAGTAGTTTTTACCTGCTTTCTCTACAGTGTCTGAATGTGGCTTGGTGCTAATTCTGTCTCAAAATTAGCTTCTCCATTACCTCTTACAGCTGAGCAGACAAGAGTTTGTTAATTATAAATTCTAGTGCTAAAGATGGGTTCTGATTTAATGACATCTGAAATTTATAAAATTTGGGAGAACTGTTTTTTAAAAAAAGGAAAATGAGAAATTTTGAGTCCTGAATTAAGTACAAAATGAATATTGAGAATGATAAAGTATATCATAATATGTTATAACATTTAGAACATTGTAGGGTGTTTTTATAATTATATATCTTGTATTATCTTATACATCCCTAACAGCAGAGAAATTAAATTTGACTTGGCACTGGTGAGAACTGAATCTTTCTCTTGTAAATTTACACTAATGAAGACTGTAAATTTTTCACAGACTTGCTTGTTTTTCCTCACCCCATGCACCTTCAGGAGGAGGCAATAAGTGATACATTCACATCTGGATGTTGCCTACCACTTTGAGCTGTGATATTCTACACAGGACAGACACTGTATGCAGGAGAACACGGGGATCATGTAAGCACATGCTTATTAAACTAAGCTCCATCTTCTTCATTCACCAGCCCCAACCTGACACCTTCTGACCAGGAGGAAGGAGCAATGTGAGGGACTTTGCTTGAAGCATGGGGAGGTGATACCCCAGATGTTATTTCATGTACAAAACAGATGTTATTATATCTGTATTATACATGTAATAACATCTGTGTTTTGTACTTATGATATGTAGCCACAAGCCAGGCCTCTTGTGGTACAAAAGAGAGCAGACCAGAATGTCAGTGTACTGTGGCCAGGTTGTTACAAATGAGAAACAAAAAAAAAGTGGTTGATTCTCACACTAAAAGATTCATTATCATAAACTCGTCTATGAGATAAATAGTTCTTTTTTCTATGGGGAGAAATAAGAAAGGAATGAAGGAGGGAGACAAAGTAATATTTTTTCAGAAATTCTTTTATATTAAAATAAAAAGCCATAAAAATGGGTGTCTTCTAACAAAAGCTATGAGGAGATGATAATCAAATTTTTCCCAATGAGACAAAACAGTCAGGGATGAGGTTTTACCAGCTCTATCTCTCAATACAGTGTTCTAGAACCATCCTTTCCCCCATGTGCAATTCTAGAAAGGATTAGGTAAGCTCACGCAGATGTCTGATGTGTTAAATTTATTTGAAGTCATTGATTCTATGTGAGCATCTACCAAGGACCGGGCACAGCACAGAGAGGGGATCTCATCTGGGGACAGAACTTCATGTACCTGTAGCATAGAGTCCTTTCACTGAAAAAGGGAAATATACAATGCTAAATAAATGAATTTCCCCTTTGTGAGAGATTGATTGTCTCTGGGTATATTATTAAGATTAGTTTTTGTCCTGATAGAGCTAAAATCACACTCTGACCTTATGTCCATTGTCAAAATATGTGAACCACCCTATATTCTGGGAGACAGACTTTTAGTCAAGTGCTAGCCGCACTCCTATCTTCAAAGGATGCTGTGAACTATCAACCCGAGGGCTCGAACAAACAAGCCTTTCTCTGGACTGCCTTATTTTATTATCTCACATAGTTCCAGGAAAAGAGAAATGGTCATTTAAAATTCTGAACTGATTTCTCTAAATATTCTTTTTAAAATCTCTAGAAGAAGCTACTTGCAGTTAAAAACTAAATTTGCCAAAAAGAGCTGTCAATTCAAAGTTACTGATGGATTCAGGCATTTAAAAATTTCCACTAGTTCACTAGCGTGGCTTTCAAAACCTAATCAGCACACATATATTTTTCTAATTGGCTCACTATTTACCCTGGAACTTATTCTGGATGGAATTATGGAGATACAATTCCTAAATGTCTATTTTATTGTCAACTTTTCTTACGCAGATAAAGACTGACCTAGGATCCAATTATCGAGATAACTGGCAAGAAAATTAGCCAGAGATACAGCATAGTCAGAGGTAGCCTATTCACAAAATGCTTCATAAAATGTCACACAATGATATTATTACCTTGTGTATGTGGACTATTTTATAACCACAATTCAACATATGTCTCATTTTTTCCTAATAGCTTTATATACAGTTTTTAAACATAAGGCAAATTTATGACATCATTCTGGATAAATCAACTAAAATTATCTTCATAAATAATTTAATCAGCAATCATTTAAAATTAAATTTAAATTCCAAATCCCTCATGTATAATCTCTATTGATTCTTTTTTGACACTATCTCACACAGATTAACACCTTAGGATCTAAATTACAGTTTGAGTGCTGATTTGCTCATTCATTCATTCATTCAACATCATATGTCAGAGACTTCATTCAATCCTGGAGACATATAAATAAGAAATGAATACTGTCCCAACTCTTAAGAAGGCCTCAGCTGATTTCAGTGTGTGTGCCTGGTAGGACACTTAGTGCCATGTGTTGTACATTATAATAGATACACATTTAAGCTATGTATGACCTGCATGGTGGGTACAGTTGGGAAACTATATAGAAGAGGTGATGGTTTGCATGACTGAAGTTCATCAGCAGATAAGAAGAACAGTGAATGACATGTGGAATCAGTAGACAGGGCAAAGCCTTGAAGAGGTGCAAAAGAATAGCTTCTTGAGGAAATTATGGCAGCTAAAGGGTGGGCATGGCATGGTAGAGTTTGCAAGACAGGAGATGCTTGCAGAAAAGGCACAAGGAGCCTGAATGCCACGTGAAGAGCTGCAGATGCACATGTGGAAACCAGGTACCCCAGACAGAATTTTTAGCAGAAAAGTATAATGATCCACTTTGTATTTTAGAAAAATTTTTCTGGTGGTAAGAGGATAACTACACAAAGAAATGCGGGGAATGGAACAGCACAGCCGATGTTTGAGATGCCAATTAGGAGCCCTTAGCAAGCCTGTTTCCATGCGTTGATGGAGTACTCAGGATTGTAGTAAATAAAGACTGATAGGAAATGAGGAAGTGAAAGCAACAACAAGAAAAAAGCCAGGGTTTTCAAAATATTCAGAGGTGAAGGGAAGGAGAGAGAGAGAGAGAGAGAGAGAGAGAGAGAGAGAGAGAGAGAGAGAGAGAGAGGAATGGTGGGGGGAGAGAGAGAGACCTGTGACTAAGAAGGGTACCGTTTGAAGCTCTTTGGGGACTTTTTTTAAGAGGGGAGACATTTATGTGAGAAGCAAAGAGAATGTATTTTCTCTTTCATCTTTCTAACAAGTATCTGAACTCATATCACATCCATTTTATAAAGTTGTTTTTCAAAGAGGATGCATACTGGTGAAGGAACTTCTTGCATTTTAAAAAAAAGCAACATTATCTAAAATGGTTGGTATTTCTTCTTGTATTAAACAATCTCAGCAGATGAAAACATAAGCATTTCAAGACACTACTCTAATCACCCAGTGTGCTCTTGTGTCTGAAATGTAGGGTAACAGAAATGACAGCAGAGCTGGGAAAGTACAAAGAAACCCTATTCTCAATAAGTCCAAATGCAAGGAGAAATACACAGTTTCAGTGAAGAGCTCACCAGTTTATTGTAATATCACATTTAATTGATATACTTGCCTTTTATGACTACTATCTATTATGTCACCTGCCTATGTGCCAGGAGTCGTTAACAGGAGGAGGGAAACATGCAAGTAGGCTGTCAGTCCTCCAGAAGGCTGGAAAGGAGTAGAGAGGCCAATCCCATGCAGACCTCTAAGGCATTGTCCTTGCATTCAAGGACAGAATTCTAACACTATCACTTTCGTGTCACTAAAATGTCAGGTTGTTTTCTTTGCTACCTTTGTCTTCATGTATATTTCACAGTATACTCTTGATATTCTATAATTAAATGGAAATACATCAAGAGAATCATGAGGAATAGAGGATGCTTGAATCACATAGAACTGCCCCCAGGGTATATGCTCTGAAGCTGCCTCCACTAAATTACAGAGAATAGAACATTCTAGACAAAAGAGGAAGCTTGAACATGTACCTTGTCTAAAGAAAACTTGGTATACAAAGTCTACTGAACCAACAACATAACAAAGAGGGAGGCAATTAGAAATTGTTATTTGCACTTCAAAGGGATTCACCACAGGTTGCTTTTATAGAATGACCATAGCACATTTAAAGTATAAATTTATCTACCAAAAATATCTATTAATGCCAAACTTCTCAACAACATTTTTAGAACTTGCTTTTTTCTCTTTTCATAATGTCATACTTCAGATGAGATGAGGCATTATAACAGAGTGGTTAAAAACAGGGGCTTTTAGCCAAACAGATTTGGATTGGGACGTGGGCTCTGCCATTCACTACCAAATAACCTAAGGTAAAGGATCACTCCCTTCAGACCCCTCAATAATATACATGCCTCTTACAGTGATTGTAAAAAATAGAAGAGTTAATTATTAAAAACAAAACAAACAAAACAAAATGAATTAAAAGAAAAAAAATAATATAGACCGGCATTGTAGTTAACATTCAACAATTTCAGTGATTTTTTTTTTATAAAAGGTATGCAAAATAGTTTTTTGGAATATTTACCTATATTTCATTTCCTATTTAATCCAGCTACTTTAACTCTCCTAATGCCCTTCCCCCTTTCTTCCTCAGCACTCTTTTCCTAAGACAGCAAAGGCATTCCAGGGTATGACTGCAACAGCAGAAATGCAAAGAGAAATGGTACAAATAAATTTGTGGCCTTGGAGTTCTGAAGTAGGCATAAAGCATAAATTTTTGTAAGACTACTTTTGGAATTAGGACTGCTCTCCAGTTCTTTCCTCCTTCTCCAGAAGAAATAAAAATTCCATGGACAGGAGAGTGGTTGGGGGGAAGCTGTTGAGCATGGAGTAGCTGCTTCCTTGGCTATAGCAAGTGTGTTGGAGCTGTGGTGTGCAACGTTCAGGCAGATAGAACCTGAGACAGTCACACAGCTTCCCAGAACTGTCCTATTATTCTGGCCTGTAAGTAGCTGAATGAAGTCCTGCAGAAGTCCCCCAAGGTGTCTGAAAGACATGTGGGCTAGCAACTGAGGACCACACAGGCACAAGGACATTTCAGAAAATCATTCCAGGACAGAAGATTCGCAAGAACAGAATCATCCTGCCACATCTACCCTGCCCAACATGGTGCACTGTATAAGCACTTCCAACTAAAAAATCACCTTGAAGAGTGGGGAGAAAGTCTTGACCTGATAGGGAGAGTTGATTCTGATTTGACTGTTCTTGCCCCCAGGCAAAATGGAGACACTAAGTTTAGTTATTAAAAAATCACAATGAAGTCACAGTTTTGCAGCCTTGGTCTAACTTTGTGGCTTTTGAGATTCTTCCCAGTTATAAAAGACATATTGAATCAATTCCTTGTACAACGAAAGAGCTGATTAGGTAGCTTAAATATGTGTGTGAGCTAGCAGGATGGGTTGGGCAAATCCACTGCCGTGATCACAAAGCAAGACTGTATAAGAGGAAGCAGGTTCTCAAGCACCAGAATTGTTTGTGATAGGAAATGACCAGTCTGCTTGTGCCTGCTTCTACTCTGTTAAAGTTACAGCTCATTCAACGAATGTCTAGGTCATGGTTCCAAATGCCTGAAATGCCTTCCATCCCTCCAAGATCCCCACCCAATCTCTTCTTTCCTAGTTTTTAGGTATAAAAGAATCCTGTACTCAAATTCAGTTTTCATATCTCCTGCATATGGACCCTCCTGAGCCTGCACAGAATTACCCCGGTGATCCCTGTGCTCCTGAAGCACCTCCAACATACTGCACATTTATCAACACTTATCACTACTGATTGTAACATTTATTGGAGACTTACTTTATGCCACTCACTGTCATGAACACTATACATACACATCAGTCAATTAATTTCCTCATCCTTTTGAGGTAGGTGCTATGAAGAGCTCCTTTTATAGAGAAGGAAAGCAGTACAGATAAGTGGAGTTACTCTCCTGAGGCTGCACAACTAGATTTGTTGCTTGCAAACCCAGCAGCCTGAGTCCAAAACCCACTATCTACCATCATGCTAGCCAACCTCCCACCTTCGATTAGATCTCTGGTAGAATAGAGGTTTACATCCTTGCTTCTCTCAGTAACTTGAAGGCTCTTTAGTTTATTTGTTCATTCACTCAACAAATAGGTATTGAGTCTCCTAAGTGTCAGACTGCTCTCATTGGGAGGAAAGACCTCTCCTCTCATTCCTAAGTATATGCTGCATGAACGGGATCCCCTTTTGCTCTCCTGGCTGACTCAAAGCCCTAGAGCCACAGGCAGTTCTCCTCAACTTTGACTGCACAGGTAAATCACTTGGGCAGCTTTAAATAATGCTGACACAGAATGCTACATCCAAAAATGATGACTTAATTGGTCTTGGTTGTATCTCCAGATATGAGGCTTTTAAAGTCTCCCAGGAGTTGAAACTTCTGTTCTAGAACATCTGATCTAAAAAATACTTCACAGAATAAAATATCCTCTACAGCCATGTATAATTATTTCCTGAGGAGGATAAGTTCCTTATTTTTTAAAATCTCACCCCTTAGAAAGAAAGATAGGCATCATGACAGAATCCAGTAGTGTAGGAACCAAGAGCAGGAGTAGAACCTACTGAGCAAAGGAGAACCCAGAGTTAGCTCTCATTGACATGCAGCCCTATTCCAAGACTCTGTGCCAGGGAAGACAGGACAGGAGTTAAACTAAGGGGTGGGGTGGTTTTTTCTTTAGTAGCTTCCTACTAGGGTTGAGAAGATAGGCACACATTTGCCACATGGCTAACCTGGAATCCTCAAAAATAGCATCCAAGTTGGATTTACAGGAAAAAAATGGTGAAAGACTAAAGCATATGACCTGCTTTAATCATCATTGCACCTGCAGAATTCCTGAGTTATAGCAACAAACCTGCCTGACCCACCCCCTGCATTTTGGACCCTCCAGCCAGGTTTCTTTAGTACTAGGCAGTAAAGGAGTTGTGAATTATTTGAGGATATGTCAAGAGTAAACTACTAGATGACAGAAGTCTCATAAATCATTCCTTCTCTGAACTTGATCTCTCTTCCAAGTGGACTAATGCTGACCCACTGGGGAACCTGATGCCCTGGAATCAATGTGAAGTCATGGCTTGGGGATGCAGAGCTGCAAGAGGAAACAAAGGCTGAACTAGAAAAAGGGGAAAGAGCCAGCAAGAACATAACATAAAACAAGAACAGGAATAATAATGATAACGGTAACTACTAATAACTCTTCTTGCTAGCACTTTTCATCATTTGACAACATATGGTTTATTGATTTTTGTTTTTGTTTTTGTTTTTGTTGTTTTGTTTTGTTTTGAAGTTCTTTCCCCACTGGAGCATAGCCTTCATGGTAACAGGAGCCTGCCTTTTTCTTTCTGTAACCCCACTGCCTAGAATAGTACCAGGCATAGGGTAGGTGCTAATAGGTATCTACTGAATTAATTAAATGAAACATTACCTATGTGTCTTGCATTTAGCTCACATTAATTTATTTAATCCTCATAGTAACCCTGAAAGGTAGATATTACAAATTCCATTTAAGAATGATGAAACAGCTCAGAAAGTTACATAAATTCCTCCAAAACACACAATAACTATGTAGCAGGGTAGGGAATCCAATTTAATTTTGTCAGCCACTGAGCCTGTGCTCCTTTTACCACTGCAACACTGTGCCCCTATGAGAGTTAGAAAAAGGAGTAAGAAGGCATAGGAGATGAAGGCGGAGGGGGACAAAATAAAGCAGAAAGAAAGTGAACAATTTCAACGTGAAACAACTGCTGATTGGGATATTATGGTGGCCATTCTTTCCAAATGCCTCTGGTGAAAGGGACATGAATAGTCTCAGAGAAAACACAAATAAAGATTGGTGAGCTTTCTGCTGACTCACTTGAACTCCTTGTCATTTCATGTTGCACACAGTGAATTTTATATAATAATATTTCCAGACGGTTCAGGAAAAAGCAATCATACTTCATGCATACCCAGGTACCTCTTTTCAAATTCTTATGTGTTAGCATTCGACAAATCTTAAAATGTCAATAGAGCTTTCTATTGTAGTGTTTCCTTTCTGTCTGGGAGCTGTGATAAGCCCAAATTGAACATTCCCATTTTATAAATTAGGGACATACACCCACACCCACCCTCCCCCTCCCTACACACACACACACACACACACACACACACACACACACACACACAGAGTCAAAGGTTAAATGACTTGACAAGGTTCAACCTGGGTAAGAAACAGAATGCCAAAGTTTCTAATTGTTATTCCAGTATACTTTGGATGTCCTTGATGGATGTGGTATCTCCTTTATTGTTCTAAGTTTTGTTAGCCACAGTTTAATCTCACTTTTCCATTAGAGAAAAAGTTTGAAGCCATTACAACTATTCAGTCAAAAGGGGTCCAGCTTGATAAGAATTCAGGATAGCTTTTAATGCTTCTGGAAATTAGACCATGTGGTTTGCAGCAAAATAGTTTCTAGAAAACAGTTATGGGATTTGTCAGAAAGCATAAGACCACCTTTGTTGATGACTGAGGGCAGTTGTCAGGAGCTGAAGGAAGAAAGAACCCAGGCCCTGATACACTGCAAAGAGGGTGTAAAGACTTTTTGAATATGTCCCTACATACATCAAGCAGAAGGTCTCTTTATGGTATTAAAAGGATACTTTCCCAGGACAGTCTGTCCTGAGTCATTGTCATGAAGACAAAAGAAACTTTTGTGAGTTCTTGCAGAACAAGATATAGGTCATGTTTGCCACTGAGGCTTCATGAAGTCCATCTGGGCATATTACAGGTGGCCAGTGCCATGGACTAATGAAATGAACATTAATAAAAAAAAAAAGCAAATCAATTCATAGAGTACATAAAATAGAGGACTATGTTCTGATGTCAATTACCTCAACTATAGTGGAAACAGAAACAACAACATAAAGCCAAAACAGATAATCTCATTTTAATAAAATATTCTAAAAGCAAAAATAGTATAGTAGCTATGGGGAAATGGCTTTGATCTTTCGTTGATAGATATTTTTCATCAATTATTTTCTTCTCTGTTAAATGTAATTTTGATAGTATAATAAGATGGTGATTGTACTCAGAAAGATAACTTTCTGGAAAAGCACCCAAGTGGTGAATTGTTAAAGAGAACCTTCAGAAGAGAGGCTGATCTAGTAAACTGAACTGGGGGAAGGTGAATGTTTATTGGGATCATGAACAGATATTATCTTTGCTTTGAAAATAAGCTGGAAATTTGGGTGTCCCTCAGCCCAAACTCTGAGACAGGCAAAGAGTATGAACAGAAACTAGGAACTAGACACAAAAACTCTGGTCAGCCACCAGGAAGATGAAAACCTAAAGCTGGCTTACAAGATTGCAGAAAACCTACATTTGCAGAAAGAGAGAACCAGCTAGTGAATATGAATCAGGAAAACTTAACAGGTCAAGAAGGAATTTGGAAAGATAAGTTCAGGACAGTGGAAACCTAGGAAAAAAGACTTTGGTGGAAGATAAAAGTGAGGTTTAGTTTTGCTGCTCTGTTGTTTATAGCTAGAGCTCTGCTGCCCAATAGAACTGCCTGTGATGATAAAATGTTTTATTATCTGCACTATCCAATAAGGATACCCACTGTGTGGTTGTTGGGTACCTAAAATATGGATTGTGTCCAAGGAATTAAATTTTTAATTTGAATTAATTTATATTTAAAGTCACCCATATCTAGTAGCTACTTTATTAGCACATATCTAGGGGATCAAGAATCAGCATAGTATCCAAGAAATTCAGGACAACTAAAAGTTTAGAGATGACATGAACCAAAAACAAATAGACATGAACAATTGCCAGAAAAGTCTAACACTCCTAATAAATCTGTCAATGATACCCACCCAAGTTAACCCTAATCTAATGGTCTAAAAAGCTTGGTTCTCTTAAATAAAACTAAAACAAAGAAATGAACCACAGTGCATTGTTCTATATACTATAAAAGATAAGTCAGTCTAATGTAAACTTATTTACTAAAATTAGCATGTTTTTTGCTCTATCTACTATGTACTAAGCACATTTTGAGACCATCATAAGGTTATATGTCTTCATATTATGTTTGAGGTGACCAGGGTGTGCTGTGATAGCACATACATAAGGGATTAAGAAAAGATCTTTTAGAAGATGTGACTTGAGTTGATTCTTGAAGATGAGTAGGCAGCTAAGGGGGCTGGGAATACTAGGGAGAATATTCTAGGGAAAGGAAGCCTTTTAAGTAGAAATGAGTAAAACTCAAGCACATGTAGAAATAAACAGCAGCTATGTGTATCCAGGTTATTAAGTACTGTTAGAAGTGGTGGGATAAAAAGGAGGGGTAGAAGGTAAGGACAAAAAAATCATAGACAGTAATCAGACTGCACCATGCATACTAGGAAAATTGATTTTAATTTGCTGAAAGCATGGAATGCTATGCATGGTTTGAATAAGTATTATTTTGAATGGATCATTCTTCATACAAAGATAATTAGAGAATTAATATTTGTGGGGAAATGAGAATGCATGGTGAGGTATGGCAGGGTTTGGTGAGACAAATATACTAGTTGAGAGAATATATTTTTAAAGTTCAGATGAGAGACAATAAGGATCTAAATCAAGTCACTGTCAGGAAACTTGTAGAAGAGGTGAGTGGTTAAAAAATCTACTGTTTCCAATTACTACTTATGTGAGGGCGGGGCAAATAAAAAGAATAATCATGAACAAATCCTAGGATTCTGACCAAAGTAACTGAGTGAGACTGTGTTGTCATTAAGAAAAATACGAGTCATAGATGAAGTAGTGGCAGATGAGTGGTGGCAGAGGAAGTCACGAGTTTATTTTTAACATAGTGACACTGAGGTTCCTGTTTGAGACATTTTCATACACACATCTCAGGTCAGAGGTCTAAGCTGGAGATATAAAGATGAATGGCAACAGCATAAAATGATAGTTAAAATAGTAGATAGTTAAAATGGTAGATATAAATTCTGAGGTAGACTGAGAACAATGAAAAAGCGAAGATGAAACCATAGAAAGCCCCAGTGTGCAAGGGGCAGAAGCAGCTTCAGGGGAATTTACATGGGGAACAGGAACTAAATAGGAGGGTACTTAGGGAGCAAAGAAAGTAGAAGTAGAGTTGTTGAATATAGCATGGCAGGAAGGAGAAACACTAAATAATGAACCATAATTTATTTGGAAGCTAAGATAGGGCAGTAAAAAGGTGATGAGTAGAAACCTTTCGTTTCTTATAAACTTTTAACTTTCTCCTACATTATCTCAACCATAGGTGTTAATTTATAATAAAAACACAAATAAAGTTAAGTACAAAATAAAGATAAAAATTACCACAAAGATATAATAGCTCTGGGAACACGTACTTAACATGGATGGAAGACTAAGAAAGAAAACAGCCTTAGGTAGGATATCTTTTAGAGAGAGATTTAAAATCATAGGAGGAATATGACTCAGGTAAAAGAGATAACAGAGTAAAAGGTGAAGAGAGAGAGAGATGAATGACTTAGGACATGATTGATGCAGCAGTGATCCATAATAGCTGAGCAGGAAGATTAAAATGAATGAGTGGAAGGGTCAATCTTGAATGGTAAGTTGCATATAATTTTTAGAGACTGAAGGAAATAGGTGGATGTAGATAAACTTCTTGAAGTGTTTATGGTTGAATTAGATCATTCCACTTCCTGAGACTGGAGGTTCAAAGACAGAAGAGAAGGTTTGGAATGATAACCTGAAGAATGAGAAAAAGAGCTGGTCAAGGATAAGTGTGCAGACCTAAAGCCCTAGCTGAGGCTGGAGACCACATATTTTTAATGGCACAAATCCAGGG
The DNA here is from genome assembly GCA_030015415.1 of Cynopterus sphinx. Taxonomy (NCBI): domain Eukaryota; kingdom Metazoa; phylum Chordata; class Mammalia; order Chiroptera; family Pteropodidae; genus Cynopterus; species Cynopterus sphinx. Next base: position 31,117,996 of record CM057390.1, on the reverse strand, counting down.
TTAGGAGATTTTCTTCAGGTGCAGTAGGTAACCTGAAGATAAAATAAAAAATTTAGCTGTCATGTTGTTGAACCACTTGGGTAAGTGTCGAGGGAGGACACGGTTGCAAATGAAGGGAGCTATGCTGAGAAATAGTTGAGATGATTAACCGTTGGATCAGAGCTGAGCAGGAAATAAAATGAATTCAGAAGAGGCTGAAAGATTGAGAGAGAAAGAAGGGCTTAGAATCTCTAAAATTGAAGGCAGGTGCACTGGGAAGAAGCCAAAAGCAAAGGAGGTTGTGGCCAGAGAAAAAAAGTAGTATCAAAGCAGAGTTAAAATCTCAGGAATTGAAATAGGCATAGTTGAGACTAAAGTCCAGTTTTGCTATTACTAGATGTGTGACCTTAATAAAATTATTTAAATTCTCTATGCCTCAGTTTATTTAAATTCTCTATGCCTCTGTAAGATTACATTTATCTCAGTATTCTTTAATAAAAATTATATACAATAATCCATCTAAAACACATTTCACAATTCTTGATACATGATAAATATGCAGGAAATAGTAGGAACAAACACACATAGGTACACAATAGAGTTTCAGATTTTGAGGTAAAGAATCTTTTTGATAGACAGTTTTGGAGCATCATGGAAATGCCCACAACAATTCTCATCTCCTTAGGCAGTACCCAACCACACTGAATCATGGTTGGCCTACGTGTCCAATAGGCTGTGTTCAAAGTGATAGTGTCTGACTGGCAAAGTTACAACATAATAGACATTGCAGTTGCCACCTCAGTCTCTCTTGGATCACTTACTCTAGAGGAAGCCAACTCGTGAAGTTATTCAAGCAGTGCAAGAGGTCCATGTGATAATGAAATGGGGCATCCCACAAACAGCCAGGACCCATTTGCCAGCCATATGAGTGAACAATCTTAGGAATGGATCTAGTTCTGGTCATGCCTTCAGAAGCAGACATCATGACTACAACTTCATTGGAAACCTGTCTGAACCATCCAGCTAAGTCACTCAAATTTCTGATCTACAGAAACTGTGTGAGAGATAATAAATTTTATTGCTGCTTTAATCCACTGAGTGTTGCAAAAAGCTTGCTATACAGCAATAAATAATTAATTCATAATTTGGTACCTAGAACAAAGGTGCTGTCAATAATAAAAACACAAAATGCAGGCAAAGCAACTACTGAAAAGATATTAAGATGGGTATTAATGAAAGCCTAAAGAGGCAAAAAAAAAAAAAAAAAAACCAGCACAAACTTATGGGTCTTGAGAAGGCCATTACAAGAGTTCAAAAAAAAAAGTGGAGGAAATAGTACTAGAAATAGAGATACAACTGTTTTTATATGAGATAAAAATTTGGTAACACTGTTCCCTGCCAAAACAAGGAAAATAGGAAATGTACCTAATGAACTAGGTGATTCAACTTTAGACTTCAAAGCAGGTTGTTGAAAGTGCCACCTGGTTTTTCATGTTGTTTATAGTAAATTGAGAGAGGACAGAGCTACCCTAACGGAATATAAAGGAGCCAGAGCTTACTGGTTTTGAATATTCCCAGAAACTCTAGATGGGAAATGATATTAAAATTAAAAAAGAAAATGGTCATAAGAATAAATAAAGCCTAGGAAATAAATAAAAATAAATAAAACTTTGTCAGAAAAAGTTGATATATAAAGATAAAACTGAGGGTGTGGCTATGAAATGTTTTGTTAGGATCTCAGAAACATCTTGGTTGGTGCCTCAGAGAACCATTCAATAAAGCAACAGGGCATCTAAGAAGCTTAAAGATGCTGCTCCTTAGCAAAAGCCCAAAGTAGCTAAGGCTTGTCTAGAAGAGACTTTTAAGTATTGCTTTTGTCTAAAAGAGTGAACCCAATAAAATTCACAGGAGACTCTTCCATTTAAAAATAAAAAATGTATTGACAGGAATCTTGGCAGGTTGAATAGAAAACAACAGAGTACAAAATGAAAGAGAACTAGATGCCTAAACATATACATATGAGACACAGGCAGAGAAAAACATACTCAACTGTAAACATGAGCTATCTTTCATGAAAAAAAGGAAGGAAGACTCGGAAAGTAAAACCAAGAGCCAAAAACTATGAATTATTTTCAGGTATGAGTCCAAATCAGGAAATCGTCAACAGAACTTGGCTGGATTTTGGAATTGCTATGAACCAGTAAGTCCTATGTATGTCCTGTTTTCCTCTTTTTTGAATGGGGCAGTCTATACCATTAAACTACGCCTATCCCATAATTGTATGTTAAAGGTGCATGAGTGTGTGTGTGTGTATGTGTGTGTGGTAGTAGTGGTGGAGGTATGGAGGGAGGGGCCAGAAAACTGTCTTTAGTTCACAGGCTTTCTGACTGAGAGAAACTCTACTCAACGAGATACATGCAAGGACATGTAACAGAGGAGCATCATCCTCACTTAAACCTTGCCTGATGTAGATGATAAGATTCTGGATTTTGAGCTGTTGTGTAATGGAGTGACACTTTTCAGTGCCCTGGGATGGGGCAGGTGTATTTCACATCTAAAGAGATGTGATTCATTGAGAGCCAGAGGGTGAACTGTGGTAGCCAACCCTTAAAATGCCCCCAACCTTTCTTGTCTGTTGGTAAATAAGTCCCTGTGTAGAATCATCTTAAAGTGAATTACAGTTTGCCTTTTACGTCCAGTGGAATGTGGCAGAAGTGACAGTGTGTGACTCCTGAGGCTGGGTCATAAAAGTCATTTCCGTTTCCCCCATCTCTCTCTCTCTTGTTTTACTATCATGTTGTAAGGATATTCAAACAGCCTTGCAGAGTCCCAACAGACAGTACCAACTTGCAAGGGTACCAGTGAGTAGACCCTCCAGCCCCAGATGAACTATTATGAGTCCTGCTTCAGCCGATATCTTGACTGCAAACTTCTGAGAGACTGAATCAGAATTATACAACCAAGCCTCTGCTGAGTGACTGACTCATAGAAATTGACTGATATTACAAAGTTTACTGTTATTTTAAGATGTGAATTTTCATAGTGATTGTTATATAGCAATAGATCATTGTTATAATTTCAAAATTATGAAATATTCAGTTTGTGGCTGTGGAATATGATTGACAAAAGTAAAATGGATTTTGTTCCTTGGAGTTTAAGGCTATATCTCAAAGTTAGAATGTTGAATTTTTTTCTTGGGAACACGTATCTCTTGAATAGCAGTATGGCCTGGATCAGAAGGGTACACATGCAAATTTTCCAAATTCTGCAATGACTGTGGGTTGATGGATTGTAAGGAGGTCAAGGATTATAAAAATGAGGAAAGAAAGCATAATAAATTGAGGTTCAAAAGAGATGGACTTTCTCTCTCTTTTATTTTACCAAGGCAAATGATTTATTCTTAGAATACAAGTTTGTCTTCCATATTTAATCCCAAGAACTTTTGTTGTTTCACAAATATAATAGCAATTATAAAGAAAATGAAGATAAAAAAATCACATGATTCCAACATTTTTAGACATCAGGTATTCCTCTATGTCTTATATATGTTAACATATTGATATGTGAATGTGAATTAACAGTTATAGTATAAGTAAAATTGATATTTTTATTTTTACTGATTAATCTACTATAATAACTTATATATGTTCTTCATAATTTTTATTCAAAATAATTCCTTGAGTGAATATAGAATAATTTTCTTAGCCATTCTTGTGTTGCTCACTTTTTTCCCCAATTAAAAATTATGCTGTATAGAATCCTTCCTCCTACTTTTGAGTTATTTCTTCATGAAAATATTCTTGGATAAAATTACTGGATCAAAACTCATTGGCTATTTTAAGCAGTTAGAAAGCAACTTTATTTCTCTTAGTCTAGACTTAGCATAACTATAACATATTGCAATGGGGACTAACTAAAATGACAAAGAAGAAAAAGGTAGTTGAGCATCAGAAAGTTCCCACCAGCTAAACTGCTATCCCACAGATCAAAGGTATAAACAGTATGATAATTGTTTAAACAGAAGCCATTGGTATATTTATATTCAGGAAGTAGTTCGGAAACTTTCTTATATTTCACTTTTATAAAATGTCTTCACTCTTCCACTGCTCCCTCCTGTCATCTAATTGGTCAATATTAATCAAACGCTTAGCCTACAATCTGGAGGATAACTGGATAACCATACTAGACAAAGTTAAGAAAAAGAGAGCATGCATTTAGCTTTAGGAAGACACTGAACTTCAATGATAATGTGCTATTATTCTCACTTTTGAGAAGATACGGGCTGAGAGGTGGAGCATATTGCCTCTGTTTAGATAATGAAGAACTAGTGAAACTTAAAGGCTCAGCATTCATGCCAGTTCTTTTATAGCACATCTAGTCAGTGGGGGCTTAATGCCTTATAATAAAAACAGTTAACTCCTTTTCAAGCTAAACTTGCTAACTCCTTTCAAGCTAAAAAGGAAAAATAAAATTTTATCTCAAGGTTCTTCCTAAAGTCTTATTTTTAAAATGTTGAGTTAATTTTCCCATTTTTCAAGTGAACATGATTTTAAGTGTACAGAGGCTTCTTGTACCTTAGGATCAGAAAATTCCCAAGGGACAAAGAGCCACATGTCAGTCTTTGTTCTTAGACGTTTAACCACTTCCTTCCCCTCAAAGCACAAGTGCACACACCCACCACGAGTGCAAATTTCCTGTTTGTCTTCATTGTTGAGGAGACCAAAGAGTACTTTGAATGACTAATTCTGTAGAGAATGCTCCTTAACTTATGAAGAAGATTGTAATTTGAAGTGTGACCCACAGAGAGAGACATGCAGCCTGTCCTCCACCAGCCTACAGGATCCCTCAGTATGCATTGTGTTTCCCACTGCAGCACAATGTAAGGAAGCTGGTCTCTAAGGTTTCTACAAATTATGGGTTCACTTGCCACTTTATAGTAGTTATTTATTGCTTCCAGTGTTTTCAAAATACCAGATGTGTTGGTTATTGAAATCCAACTGTTTTTAAGCTCTTTAATTACCTTGTAGTTGGATCAGCCATTTTTATAAATTTAATAAAAAATTATAATGGCATATGGTGAATTCAACCTTGTACTGTAAACTCTTAGAACAATGAAAATGCTAACAAGGATTACTGGTATTCTGGAATCAACAAACAGCTGTGATGGTCTGGAAAAGACCTTCCCACAGGCCTTGATTCAGCATGCACAGCCAAGAAAAGTGCTACTGCAGATGCAGAAAATTCCATGGGTGGGACATAATAACAACCTAATAAGTGTCTTCTGGAAAATCCCGCCAGTTTTATACCTGATAAAGATATTGGGCATTTTTGTATGTTAGGGACAGAGACTAACAGTTAAGTGATAAGAAGTTTGAAAAGGAAAGATGAGGATAAAAATTTGTGTTCATTAAATTATTTTGTGAATTATTGGATGATGTTATCTCTCAAGTGTATCAGAGACCAAAGCTAGCTTATCATCATCGTTGATAGTACCTACCTCTCTATATTCTGTATTGTATGATCAACAGCAAAGCTTCTTTGTATACCATCAGGTCTGTTTTGGGTTATGGTATCACCCATCATTTGGTCTCTTTCTTGCTCTTCAATTTATTTCAACAAATACTGATTCAGCTTCTACTGTAGGGGTACAATCATGAAAAGGGGGGTATTATATTTTATTTTTATTTGTTTTCTCTTAAAAACAAAACAAAGAACTTGATCTTGTCAGTGTTTGGATATATCATTTCACTCCTACATTTTAATAATGCTTAGAGGAGTCAAATGTAAAAAGAAAAAGGAGAAGTATGTGTCAAAGGATAATTAATCAAGGGAACATGCTAAGAGTAGAACAGACTTATTTATAGTACTTGTATTTTAACTGAAGAGAGTGATGACATATTTATTATGTATCTATTTATGTCTTCACTTAATTAATGTCTGTTACTCTCCTGTCCCTATAAGATGCATGGGAGGAGAACCAAACAAGATTGATTCACTATTACTTTTCCAAATCTCACCCTCTGTCTAGCACATCATAACATACATTCTATCAACATATATTAGTTAAATAAATGATTTTGGCATTAAATAAAATAACTGAATATGTGTAAAGAAATAAAAAATAAAAAGCAGCACAAGGTATTAAATCTTTCTTTGGACTATTTCTGTACCATCTGCACTAGTAGGAAAGAAAGGCCTAGGGAACCCTCTCAGTATAATTTATTATATTTATGTAGCACCTATCACCTTGGTACTGTATCTAGGTCAGCAATTTCCTAAAGTTTGCTTCATAATGTCTCAGAATATCTCTGTGGGGCCATAATGTCGTACAATAGTCTCAAAATAAAATTAATTTTTATCCTACTTAATTTTTAAGTATAAACATGGCTCACAAAGGTAAAGCCGCATAACACCGAGAACACAATTCAAACTACATTTTCAGAGAGGTTGGCAACCAGGACTCTTTATTCATTCCAAAGTAATTATTGATTCATTTGTTTGCTTGTTTTTTCAACAAATATTTATGAAATGTTTACTTTGTGTCTGACATTATACCAGATACTTGAGATATAATGATGTAGAGTTTATTTAAAGGGCATTGTGATAGGAATATACTACGATATAAAATATAAAGTTTAAATCCAACATTTGTTGGGTATCCACATAAGTTATATGGAGTGCATTACTCTACATTTCTTACCTTTTCTGGTGTCTATATTATTCATAATTAATATTACCTAAGGAAGCCTCTGATACAAGCAGTCTAGTATATCCCTAGTCTTACAGAACTTACCCTGACTCACAGATTCACTTCTGTTGCAAGTTTCTGAAATTGAGGTGGCCAGACCCAGTCAACCTTCAGTTCAATACTTCCAGCTCCTGACACTTTGCATGCCCTTTAGTCAGGCACCTAAGAGACAAACTATATGTCCTCACCAGTAAACCAATTTCTTCATCAAAATGCCTTTATTTCTTCCAAGCACACTTAAGTAAAAAATCTGGAAACATTTTGATGCTTAAGGATTTAGAAAGAGCATGATCCCTGGAATCATAAAGATATAGGTTCAATTTCCAGTTCTGCTCCTGGTGTACATGGAGTAGCATGACTAGATTTCTGCTCTAATAAAAAGACAGTAGTTCTCACTTCTTAGAACTCTTTTGAGAATTAAATGACAACACATACACAGTCCTTTAAACAGTTCCAAAGACAGTGAAGTTGTTCAACAAATGTTCTTCTCTCTACTCACATAATAATGTATGTAAGTCATTATTGAAAAATTATAATTTTGATTCTACTCACTAAATGTATGCAAACAATGGCATTGTTCTCAATATATTTTAAGACAGTCGTCCATTTAAAAAATTATGTCATTATAATAATTTAAAAATGACTCACATTAGTGAAAGGTGCAAGACAATGGTACAGTTCTCTGGGCTGTGACTGTCTGGTCAGTGATATTACCAGAGTGCTGCCCACAGGTGAAGATTCTAACAGATCATTCCAAAGAAATGACAGGGGTACCAGGAGTGCAAAAGCTGTCATGATTCTCAATCACATTTTATATAAATACTACATGTATATCATATATATAGATATAGATATATATCATACATATGCTTCCGCTTATCCTTCTGCTTCTTATCTTTCTGCTTCTTTCCAAACTTTTTATGAACCTCTAAAATAAATGAAGTCATCAATGTGATTGATCAGATTACAAGACACTAATGAAGCCATGTTTCTAATAGGAAGGGTTCTAGTACATTACAATTTCATGCACTTAGATGGGGTTTTCTTTTACTTTATGTTCATGAATTGGTAAGCTGAGCTGAAGCCTTTTTCTTGGGCTCTTTCTCACTGCGTGATAATGCTGGTGATTACTTCTAGTTGCTGAACCATATGGCAAATGGCAAATACTTAAGATTTAGGATCAAAATAAAGTAGGAAGCCCCATTAAGGACATGCTTACCCCAGCTTAATTCTTGAGATTTCTGCTTGGGATTTGTTAAGAATTGGAATAGCAAATAATAATGTGATATTTTTCACCTCTTTCACCACCATTCTTTGACATCTCCCTTATAAGTCATCCAAGGAGAGATTGGAAAAATTGGGCATTTCTAAGTTGATCCTATCTGACTTTACTTTTACTTATGACATCACTGTGCATTTATGTATTGTTTTGACCTTTTCAATAGCAAAACTTGGCTTCAAATAAGAAGCCAGATTCTATGAACAGAGCACTTACTGTACTGGCAATGAGAGAAAAGTGTTCTCATTCAGGTTGTAATTTAAGATCAGAGACAGATATTTTTGCCTGAAACAGATTCAGAAATTGCATAAAAAAACTGATCAGCTCATGGAATTTTATTTTCTGAAAATGTTTTTCAAAAAGAAATTGTCCTTCCCATCTCCTGGATCAGATTTAAAAAATATAAGTACTTCTCTTCCTGGAATCAAAAGGAAAACTCAAACTTTTATATTAGAAGACGGGATATGACATAAATTGGTCAAGCATGTTGGACTAACATTTCACTCCATATTCCTCAGAATAAGAGGATGTCTTCCTCACATTAAATTATAATTGCTTTCCATGAGGTATCCCTCCATGTTTATATTGAAAGCAGCCTCAAAATGTCCTATTGTGCCACAGCAGCATCTACACAACATACAAGGACAGAAAAAAAGTTCGTATGTCACTTCTATTTTGCCACAAACTTAGCTCACATTCTAGATGATCTTTTCAACATAGTGTATTCTGTCTATAATGTTTTCTCATATGCACCCATTCCAATCACTTTGTGATCATACTGAGTGATCCTTGTAATTTAATATATTCTGGGTATGAAAGCCTCATTTGCTTATTCTGTCCATTGTTAATTTAACTATATTTTAAAATATAGCATGACTTTTATAGAGGTAGTAGAGCATAAGTAAGGAATTTAATGACAGGAAGGTATACCTGTATTACATGTCTTCTACGAATTTTAATCAAGCCAACTTAACCTCTTGTTTCCAGTCTAAAGAGCTTCTGGCCCATATCTTTCACTTTCTTGTCTATAAGGACAATCCATGAATTACAGCGAGTTTTCCAGCAGTCACTAGGATGCCCCTTGTTACTTTTGTTTAGATAGTTTTGCTTCCCTGCTTTGAACTCTCAGAACATCATTTCAGTGTCTGTCTCCTGTCTTTTAAGCTCATTCTTTCTAGTGAGTAGACTCAGCTCTCCCCTGAGAATTGGAATTTGTCTCCTGTCTAGCCATGACTGATGCCATGGGTACAATGAGCACTGATACAGTGGGGCTGTATGGAAGGTCTCAATGCCAACTGGTTAAGTGGACATTCTTTTGCCCATTACTGAGAAAGCAATAAGCACCAGGTGTATAGATGGCATATAGTAAGCATCTCCTGTTTGTTGTTCATTGACTAAAAGTTAAGCTGTGTTAGGCATTGCTGTGGAGAGCCATGCATAAGACTCCACTTGGAAATATAAAGAGGTTTAAGAACCCAAGACAATAAATAAACAAGTGCAAATTAATACAGGACAAATTGAGCAACTAAGTACTGAAGGGACACAGAAAACACAAAATGGAACAATACTCCAGAGTTTGGGAGTTATAAATACTCAGTAGAGGCCTCAATGGTGAAACTAAGTTTGAACTAAAATTCACGAGCATGCTCACTGAAGTGAACAAGCCCTTATAAATATTCAGTCCATGGAAGAGCTGACAATTCCCTGAGGAGTCACATCCCCCAGGATAAATGTTCTCGGGCAGACTGGCTGTTGTACACATATACTGTTTCTTTCCACCAATCGTTTTCACACTCTCACACTTACATGGCACCTTCTGAGGCTGACCAATGAACACAGACTTCATGGCATTTTGCCATGTTTTAGTAACTGCACGCTTGCATCCAGAGTGAAGGAGTCTGAATTCTTTAAGCCGAGGCTTCTGGACCTACTGGTCCAGCATGCCAAACACTTTATTCCAAGTACCCTGTAAGAGTTGACATGCAAGGCCATGCTCCAGAAAACCCATCAGCAACATGTCTTTGATGAAGATGAATTATAGTTTACAAATTATTAAAATATTGTTAACAATGATATCAAAGTACTTGATGCTCTGAAGGGAAACTTTGAAAATTAGATGTTACCAGAACATTTAGAGTCTTAACCACTTGTCAGTTCTTGTTTTTAAAAAGTGCATTAGCTTTATTCAGTATCCATATAACCTTTCTACTCTCCCTTGCTCTGTTTCCCTGGCAACCATTTAAAAGTGCTGCAAAAGGCACTGCTGTCTTGGAAAAAAAAAAGAACAATGGTCTTAAACTTCCTCTTTTTCTTTAGGGTTTTTCTCCATCTTCCCAGCCACTTTCCTGGCTCTTGGAGATTTTTCAGTCTCCAGAGCAAGCTCACCTTGAACATTCAGCTATGGCGTAATTAAGGAGGTGGGTGCCAGGCCAGGTGAAAGTGACTTCTTTGAGATGATAGTTAGGCATTCAGTGTTAGCTAAGAAGCCCTGTGACTGGGGCAGAACCGTACTTAATGCAGAAATATAACAAAATATAATATAATTTTGCCTTCAAACCTCTCATTTTAGAAAGAGACTTGTGTAAAAGGTAATGATATTGGCTATCAGCTGCCACTCTAAGGGATCTAGCTCTGAGAGATGAAAAATGAGAAAACTCTGGCCCAGGAAACAACTGCATAAACTAAGCAAGAATATCTGTTTTGAAAAACTTTGGATCCCAGAACTTTGCCTTCCCAAAGCTTCTATAAAGTTTTTTTCTCTCTCTCTAAGCGAAGATGTCCCTGTCTCCAACCCCATGATTCCTATCTCCAGGAAACATACAAAGAGAATTATGATATATTACAGGACTCCCTGTCATACTCAGAACAAAGCCACAGCTAACAAAGATCTTGAGACTTTCATTTGCCATTTTGGAATTGTTTGTTAAAGATCTCTTTTTATAAAAGAGGGCACCAATGATATGTCAGGAACCATGTTAAAGGATTTACACAAGTGATCTTATTCAATTTCACAAATAACTCTGTGAATAGATACCATTCTTATTTTCATTTGCATTTATTCCTTCTCACCTAACACTTAACTCTGAGACGTAAAGTTTGCCCAAGACACAGCAATGTTTCAGGACTGGGTTTCAAATCCAAGTCTGTCTAACTTCAGGAATTTTATGTTATTTCCATCAAACCTGCTGCCTTCTTGGCATTGTCTATCACATTGCTGAAAGGAGGTTAGGACTAGGTCTTTTATACAAAATAGACCTGGATAAGCCTTTTGTACCCATCCATGCTTATGTGTAAACTATGTTGTGGACAACAAATCACTGTTAGGACGTAATATGGGAAGATAGATTGGTTTCCAATAGGCAAAAGTATCAGACAAGCATAAAATTTATCTTCCTATTGGTTTAATCTGTACATAGAACTTATCATAAGAAAACTGGGCTAATGATGGAAGAAATTGGGAGAAAAAATAATTCATTTAGAATATAATATTAAAGGAATGTTTTGCAGATACTCTAGACTTCCATATGAATAAGTAGGTCCTAGAGTAAATTAAACCTGAAATATCACAGGAGGCAAAAATGACAAAACTGAAGCTGTCGTACTTCAGACACATCATGAGAGGGCAGAGTTCTTTGGAAAGTGAAAATAATACTGGGAAAAATAGAAGGCAGCAGGAACAGAGAAAGCCTGAATATAAAATAGATTGACTCTATGAAAGGAGCCAGAGACATGAGTCTACAGGAGATGAGCAGGGGTGTTGAGGACAGGACACTGTGGACATCACTTTTTCACAGGGTAGATGGGCATCAGAGTGAATCAATGGCAGGTAATATACATTGAGCCTACTCATCTCAGTAACACTAATCTGAAAATGGGAATCCCACAGAACCTTCTTCTTACAGATATTATTTCAGTAATGTGGCAACACAGAAGTAGGTTTTTAAATTTTTAGATTTATGAGTATTCATTAAGGATTTCCCATATGTTTGACATTATACAAAATAAAAAAGAAGCATAATAAAGTACTTTCCTTCAAGGGCAGGTCCTATGGTAAAAATGAGGATCCTGGGAATTTACTAAGCTAGCAATGAGCATCTATCTGTCTTGGCACACTGGCTGTGTGACCTTGGACATGTTCTCTGAGTTTTAGTTTTCTTATTTGTAAAATAAAAATAACTTATATCCTTTTTTAAATTATGTTGATGATTAAATAAAATAATGTAAACAAAGTGTTTTAGATAATAATTATTATTAGTTTACATATACTATAATTATAGTGATAATAATTAAATAGAAAGGCAAGACATAATATGATGAATTTTCAAAACAAGAGGCTTATTTTTAAGAGCTATCAGTGCAAGAGATATGAATGTGAGCTGGTGATTTAGGGAAAATTCATAAAGAAATTGAGTTTGACCTGGGATTTTTAGCTGCATAAAAGAAACCAAGATTATTTCAGGCAGCTATGGAATTCATGAACCCAAAGTGTGAACTTGGGAATAAGTAGGTTTAGAAAGGCCAGTTTGATCAAAGAAGAGTGACAGGTAATTGTGGGACAATCAAAGGAGAAAAAGTTGTACTGAGATAATGGACATGGTTATAGAAGATCTTAAAGTTGACACTGTTCTCATAGATGAGACCAGTAATTTTAGCTCTTTGTCAAATGAGATCCCAATAGAGGGGATTTTTGGTAACTCTGTGATCTGAGGAAATCCCATCCAGTTATACTAAACCTTGTGACCAAAAGGAGCCCACTGGGAGATGATATAGCATGTGAAATCAACCAGAGCATCTTCTTCAATTCTTAAATTTTCTATGTTTGATGATGTATTTTACTAACTGACACAGGTAAAAGACCAGCAACATCTCAGAAGACAGGACTCTAGAAGGGAGGGAGAATTATTAAAAGATAGAAAGATAACTAGATCAACCCAGATAATAAAGAGGTATTAGTTCTGTCAAGATGAATTTATTCTCTGAAGTAGATTTCAGACAGGTTAATTGAGGGTACAATATGCTGTCTTGATGACTTAGTGATATTTTAATGGGATTAGCAAGCAAGTGCTCATAAGAGTTTGTGTCATCCTACATTAAACACTCACCTTACTCTAACAGGTTTTTATTTTAGCCACTCTATTTTATTCTTTCTTTCCTACAAGTGCCTGACTCTTTTGAAAAAAAAATTAAAGAGGTTGAAAGCAATAGTGAACCTGAGAGTACTCAAAACTGATTAGGATGGGTATAATGTGTAAGTGAATTATTGTAACAATAACACAACAGTTTGAAATTCTGTTCATTTCATAAGCCTCATCGATCCTGCTTCCAGCTGGCTTTATGGAATCCCATTGGCTGATTGCGTCTTCCTCTCTTTCTAAACCCTCAATCATTCATAAATATTTTTAAATGCCTACTATCTCCAAGGTGCTGTTCTAGGGGCTAGAGAAACAATGATGACCATAACAAAGTTTTATGGGGCTTTTCTTCTTGTGTGGACTTGGATTTAAATAATAAATAAAATAAAAATGTTTGTAATACTATGAGGAAAAATAAAGCAGGGGAACAGAACAGAAGGTGATGCAAAGAGCCTGAATTTGGACTGTGCTTGGGTGAAAGCATACCGATGTTATAGAAGGAGGGTGAATGCCAGAGAGAGTGAGAGTAGATGCATCAGAGAGGTGCAAAGGAAGGATGCTGTGGGGCTTAGCAGCCCATTGTTAAGACTTTGGCTTTTACTATGAGGTTTTTAAACAAAGAAGAAACATGAGCTGCTCTATATTTTGACTTGATTATTCTCCTGCTCTGTTGAGAAGATATATGTTAAAGGGGGTTATGAGTGGAAGCAAAGAGATCAGAAAGGGAAAACCCCATACTGAAGGAGAGAGACTGTGGGAACTTGTACTGGGGTCGTTGAGATGAAGGAGCTAAGAAGTGTAAAGATTTTGAATATGTTTTGGAAGCAGAACTGGTAGGACTTGTTGATGAATAGATACTGGGTATAAGATGTAAAAGAAGAATCAAAGAAAGAACTAGGTTTTTGGGCTTGAGCAATAAGAACAGGATTATTGTTCAAGGAAATAGGGAAGACTGAAAAGAAGAAACAGGTTGACAAGATATTTGAGTGAATGGTGGAGGTATGATAATCTAAATACCCAAAAGTTTAATTTTTGATAAGTTAGAGTTGGAAAACCTGTTAGACATTTAAATAGAGAAGGCATGTAGATAGCTAAATATACACATTTAGATTATAAGAGGTAATTCAGAGCTAAATATATAAATGTGGACATTCTTAGCATATAGATAGAATTTAAAACAATGAAGCTAGATGAAGTCACCTAAGTAGTTAGCAGAAACAGAGGAGAAAAGAGAATCAGAACAGAGTTCAGAGAATGCCAACATTTAAAGATTAGGCAATAATAATGCAGTAAAAAAAAAAAAACAGCAAAAGGAAAACCAGGGCATTGTGGTTGGTGTCCCAGAGACAAAGTAAAGAAATAGCATTAAATAATGAGTAGTGAAACCTGTGTAAAACTGGACCATGAAACTTGGTAAGGTGGAAGTCATTATTGTCATTGTCAAATGCAATATTGATAAAATGCTAGGTATGTGTTATGGGCTAAATGTTAGTTCTTTTCTACCAAATTCATATATTTGAACCCCAATCGCCAGTGTGATAGTATTTGAATATGAGGTCTTTGGAAGGTAATTGGGGTTAGAGGAGGTCATAGGGTGGGGGCTTAGGATTGGTGCCCTAATAATAAAAAACAATGGGGGACAATGGGGAACATTCTCTCTCTCTCTCTCTCTCTCTCTCTCTCTCTCTCTCTCTCTCTCTCTCTCTTTTTCTCTCTCTCCCCCAATTCAGGAGCAGCAAGAAGGTGGCCATCTATAAGCTAGAAAGAGAGCTCTTGCTAGTCAGCCAGCACTTTCATCAGCTTCCAGAATTGTGAGAAAGTAAGTTTCTGTGTTTAAGACACCCACTCCAAGGTATTTTGTTATAACACCCTAAGCAGACTAATATGGAATGAGAGCCTGATCTATTTACATTTAATTAAGAGAAAACTCTATGAAAAAAATGAAAATAATGAATATAGAAAATTCTCTTTTGTTACATAGCTGAGCTATGCATGATAGCTAGGGTATACTTATAAGATCAAGAAAATGTTTTGAAGGTGGAAAACATTAGCATATATATTTGGCTGTTTATGGAAACTAATAGAGAAAGAATATTGATGATAACAGGAAGTAGCAACTACAGGATACAGAATTCCTAGCACAACCTATGATTAAAAACAAACAACCTCTGGCTATCCATTCCAAAAAAAGAAGGCAAAGTACCTGGCTGGTAGATTTGGTGGCAAGGGTGTATACACACTTTATTGTGATGGAAACCATGTCTCTGTGAGGTAGGAGCAAGCCAAGGGTAAGGAAAGAAAAGATTAGAGATTTTAGGATCTTTTTATTAAATTTCACTTATGTATACCTAATTATTTGTCTAGAAATAGATTTGAATATTCTATGTACAATGAAATCCATGTATAATGAAAAAAAGGAAAATAGGAGATGTTAATCTGCTGAAGCAATGCTGCTGAATACCTACCATGGCAATACAGAATGTTGTTTGCAAGGGAAAATCTTATCCTGCCTCCCACCAAAGTCATTCCCGACTTGCCTTATGGGTGTTAACATAGCATATTTCCTACGAATAGATAATTCACATTTATTTTTGTGGCAACATAATCTATCATGCGGCTTTAGTGATTCACCAGTTGCTTAGAGAATAGAGCACATATGTTCTCAAGTGCTGTCTCTGAATTGGGAGTCACAAGGCAAGGATAAAACCTAAATATGCAACTAGTTTGGATAAAAATTCGACCTCCATTGTATCTTTCTTTATCAAACACAACTCCTCCATGTCACCTCACTTGGCATCTCCTTATTTAATTTTTTATTTCATTCTTTATGGCCACTGGCTCTGTTTTGGGTTTCCTTTCTGTGTTCTGGCATACCCAGACAGACACTCTGGCTGTTGAAATGTTCAATATGATCCTTAAAGCATTCTGACAAAAAAACCTCAGATATTCATCTAGTAAGAGAGCACACATTATGGATGAGAGTCAAAATTTTTGGTTGTGAGGACTTGGAGATGATTGAATATAATAAAATTCACAAGCTTTGGGAAGAGTTCAGTCAAATATTAGATTTATTATCTTAGTGTTGTTAGGACTAGAGGTTGAGGATCTACTTTTAGGAAGAGCCTTCATTACTGAACACTATTTTTATTTTTATTTTTTGGCCAGGAAAGTACTTCAAATCCATGATCTCATTTAATTTTCACTCCAAATTCAAGAAATAGGAATTATTAACCTCCTTTCCCAAATGAGGAAACTGAAACTTGGAGAGGTGAAATCACCTGGCCAAGGTCACATAACTACTAAGTGGCAGAGCTGGAATTTGACAAAGTTTCCCCTGCATTTGAAGCCTTGTGCTCTTAATCACAGCTCATTTTCTGAGTCTAATAGCTCTTGCTATTGAATTGTTGTTTATTCACGCTATGTGTGTGAAAGAAGAGTGCCAGTCAATACTTGAATTGCTCGAGGTGGAGAGTGCATCATTTTTGTTTCTCAGAATCTGTGCTTACAACTATTAAGAGGAGAAATCAGGCTTCACAAAAGCAAAGCCCAGTAACTCTATCTCTGCATTTCAGTGGGCAGACTGGGAATTGGCACACAGTCTAATCAGCCCACATGCACACACTGTATTTAAATGGCACACAATGCTGCAGAACAATACTTCTCTAGAGACAGGAATTTGTCAATGAGAAACAGGCTAAACAGTTGAATCAAAGGGCCCACACACTCAAAGGCAGACTCTATGTGATCAGGCAGTGTTTTGTGCAGTTAGAGCTATAGATTGGTTGTGTTAATTAATTGTGTATTTTGAAGTTTGTTGAAGTTTGTTACAACTTCATACCAAGTATCTTTTTAAGAGAGAGGGAGAGAGAGAGAGAACCAAAAAAAAACACCTAATCTAATATCCAACAAACATTCTGTACCCAAACAGCACATTTTTGTCTGAAACCTTAGTTCCAAGAATCACTCACAGGTTTTCATCAACACATTATAATATTAATCAAGACTCATAATGCAGAGTTATTTGCATACCAACAAATATATTTACACTGTAAATTGTTTATTGAGGAGCCTTGGAGAGAAATGTAATTCACTGCCATAGAAATAAATAGTAAGAAATCCCCCCATTATAATCCAGAGAAAATAAAAAATCTGTAGAACTTGATTCTCTAGAGCCCTGAGTAAGAGATTCATTAACATTCTCTCTTATTCCTTACAAAAAATTTAGCTCCAACCTAAAGATTACATTTAAAAAGTCAATTTTCAGTGTAAGGCAGATGTGCTTTTTCTTCTCTTATTGGTATATATTAAAGAATTTTGCCATAATCACAGCTTCCACAGGGAGATAGAAATTATTTAATAGATAGATACATGATAGGTGATAGACAGACAGATAGATAGATAGATGATAGATAGATAGATAGATAGATAGATAGATAGATAGATAGATAGATAAATGATAGGTAGATAATCTCCTTTCTGAGAAGTTTTTGATAATTTTGTTTAAGTATCTCAATTGTGCCTTGTTGAATCAACCTTCTCACATATATCAAATGTGTCTACTTCTCTTCATTCCCATCACCACCTGTAATCATAGTTACTAATAATCTTCTAAGATTATTGTAATAGCTACCTTACTGGCTCCCTGCAGTCATTCATGACTTGTGGTTCCAGCAGAATAATATACAGCTCTCACATTCCATATATCTTATATGAGACCAATTTGTATAAAATCACATGGTCACTTTTCTTACAGTTCTCTACATAGTATGGCCCACCTAGCTCTCCACTCTCCCCTTCACTCTTGGATATTCTTACAACCACACATAGAAGCCATTCTCTTTCCTTGGCTTCCAGTCTATCTCAGAGACTCTATGGATACCCTCTACCCACCTCTGCACTTCTATTTTGGAGCACTTATCATGGTGAGCAATTGAATAATTATTTGTAATTCATTTAATTTAAAGTCTATCTTCTTTATTCCCATTCATTTCTATAATGTATTCCTGAATATTATGAGAGATGCAGAACAATATACTAGGAGAGTACTGTTGAAAATATAACCATCTCCATTCATTTTCTAATTTGGTCAATGTAAATTTAGTGTTCATTATATACAAGTACTCTTCAGCAATATATAAATATATACATTTAATAAACCTTCTTTAATTCCACCTTTACTTCTTTCTAATTGAATAATTTGGGACAAGTTACTATGCTTTGTTCCCCTCTTAGTATTCTCATCCATAAAATATAGCTAATACTAGTGGTTGCCCTATAGGTAATATTGTTGGAGTAGGTCATCAAGAGGACATAATCACTGGTTGGCCAGCGACCTAGAGTCTGGCAACCAGAGGCTCTTCACCCACTTCCTTGTCCTTGGAATGTGCATTTCATTTGCCTTCCCCACACTTGAAGGTGCCCAAATGACACATCCTTGAAAGGGCAATGTGTTGTTGAGACTATCTGGTGGTATACATCAGAATCTCCTTAAGGCCTCTACATGAACTTCAAGATTCTGGTAGGTGAGTGCGATCTTCCTGTCTTGTAGATGAGGACAAGCCTCGTAAGTAAGTTCCCTTGCTTATTAAAACTGCTACCTAGTAATCTGGAGTGATCTGCCTCTTTCTTTGGTCCCTCATTGAACTCCATGTATGGGGTTCAATTTATGAACCAACAAATATGAAGGTTAAATTAACCAATATGCATATCTATATCTATATATCTATAGATACAAATATAGATATAATATTAACTAAGGTATATATATAATACATAAAAGTTTATATAAGTTTTGCTGCTATTGTTATCTTTATTATTATTACTACTCTAGAAAAAACACTATGCTAGACATTGTAAGGAATAAAATTTAGTAAATTATAAACCATGCCTTCAAGGAGTTTGCAGTATGGTAAGTAACATAAAATGTAAATATCAATGCTTAGTGTATTTGTAAGTTGAATACTTGGCACAAACAGCACTGAGTCCTGGGAAGTAAAATCATTTTAGGTGGTGTGACTAGTGAAAACACCTATAGAGGAAGTAAAACTTGAAGAACTCAGAAAACCTACTGTTAAACTATCAACCCACCAGGGGTGCCTCCAGTGAGTCACAAGGGGGATAGATAATCCCTATTTCCCAAGTGACTTTGATTACACTTTTACTTGTCCTCATTGTGACCACAGATTGTAATTTTATTGCCCATCAGGAAAAATTGAGCCATGTTAAGTGGCAAGTAGAAAGAAGATCTAGCTTCAGTCAGAACCCAACCATTGCATGTTCTTTCAACAAGCAAGCATTCATTAATGTCTGATCCTGTGGCCTGTACTGAGCACATCAGGTCCCCTGAGGACAGTCCAACCAACTGTTGTGCAGATGCAGGGCACAGAGCAGGTAGAATGTCAGAACTTTAGCTTTAGCCTCCTTAATGTGAATAATACATTATCCTTCCTGAAGATACACAGACTAATAAGATATCACACTTTCTGTTGAGGAATTTATTATATTGGGGGAAAATCTTGAAAGATATTCAAGAAATCATGCAAAATGATGGGGTGGAGGCTGAGGATGATAGAGGACAAGAGAGGAAGAAACTGAGGGAGAGATCAACTCAGAAGTGGTTTCAAAATTAATGTGACCCATGAACTGAGCTTGGGACACAAGTAGCTGTCAGAGGGGCAAGTGGAAGTGTGATATTCTGGGCAAAGGGTATACTTTGAGCAAAACACTGAAAAGGACTTGGCTTGCTAAAGAAAATCAAGCAGTTCAAAAGAAGGATGTTCAGCTAAAGCTTCCTCCACAGTGTTCTGAGGGTGGGGTGGGAGGAAATGAGCTATATTGGAGAAGTTAGGGTGGAGACCAGGCTACTGGCTGCCTTTTGTACTATACTGAAGTATCTAGGATTTTTCCTATAGATACATAGAAACACTGTGGTTGTTTTAATAAAAAAAAAAATTAAATACAAATAAATTTAGAGACCAGAAAAACTTAAGTCATATGAAATTGCTATTCTTTGGTCAAAAAAGATCTAATATTGCCAGATCCACGTGGTTCAACCTATATACAATGAACAGTCCTATATCTATCAAATAGGTTTAGAAATTTCTAATATTTTACCATATTTGCTTTATTATTTTTTCTGAAATATTTTTAAAAAATTATAGCCATGTGGCATTTCTTCCATAAATATTTAGTATGGATCTCTAAAAAATAGATGTGTTTCTACATAAACACAATATAGTTAATGTGCCTAATATAATCAACAAATGTCCATATCACCTAATAAGCAATTCGTATTTAAATTTCTCCAATTGCCTCAGACATATATTTTGCAATTGATTTGTTCAGACTTTGCAACGTTAAACTAAAACCACAACAACCACCAACAAAACAACAGCATAAATATAAGGTACCATCAATTACAGTCATTCATATATCTCCAGAGCACAGGTGTGTCTGATGAGGATTACACCACTCTTCAACTAGAGCGAGATGCCTATAGTATAACCATGTCATGTGGGTGGCAGATGGCATACAGAAGGAAGTCTGTCCATCTGCTAGGCAAATTCAGGAATCACCTTGTCCCTGGTCTAACTAGTCAGTTGAAAAACCAACTCTTCTCTTTGGGATCTTATAAATGGATTGTTAGAAGCCCAGATTGAGGCATATGTTTTCAGTCAGATGCTGTGGTCCAAATGGAAGTCATTACCTATTCCCCATGACTACCCTGGAGAGGGCTGTATGAATCAAGAATCAATTGCATGAATTAATTAAATGAAGACATTGTCAAAATAACAATTGTATGTGTGGGAAGGCGTTGTCATAATAATAATTGTATGTGTGGGAAAGCATTGTCATAATAATAATTGTATGTGCATGTGGGTGTACTTTCTCATCTAGTTCTTCAAATAATTTGATACTAGAGATGCCCCAATATGAAAACATTCTGAGCAGGATCATTGTAATAATGACAAAAAAGAAAAAGTGTTATAAGGTGAGAAATAACTGAAGAACTTTGAATGAAATAGTGTTTTTCAATCTGAATTAATCTGGGTTTCTTGGCAGCCAAAACAAAGATATACAATGAACATATACACTCTGAGGCTTATATTTTTTTTCATAATAAATTGTTGACAGTATCATCATCACTAACATCATCATCATCACCATCATAACCACCAAATGCAAACTTGCTTAACACTTTCTGCTAAGGAGAATACCTATAAAATTATTTCATTCACTTTAAACACCTGTATTTATTGTGTATAATGCATGGGGCATTGTGCTTCGTAGCATGAGAAATAAAATGAAGAACTTATCTATGGTTCTTGTGAAAATCAAATCTGTACCCTTAAAAGGGGATGAGTGAGAGACTAGCAATTGCATGATTTCTATGTTAATTAAAATAACTGCAATTTACCGGGCACCCTGCTGAGAACCAGAACCTATTCAATCAAGGTCTTCATATCTATTACCTCTTTTTATCTACTCAACAGCACTGAAAGTACTATTCTCATTTTATGGAGGAAGATTTTGAGATCCAGAAAAGTTAGGATAATTTCCTGAGATCACATAGCTAATAAATGATATTTAGAATTATACACAAATCTTCCTAACTTGAAAAGTAGTACCCTTTCACCCTTGCTCTGTGACTTTTTATGATAAAAATGATTATCTAAATTAGAAGGTCAGGAAAAGTTACATAGAGGAGGGGAAATCTCTAGGAAGATAGTATTAGTGCCACATATAATGATAACATCTGATGTCATGAGTTATAAATGTCTGATTAATACAGAGGAAGAGAAAGGAAGGGAAGAAAAGGAGACAAACTATGCAGCTCAAATGTTACAGCTGTCTGTGTGGGAGAGTCTTGGAGAGTATCATCAGGTCATGTTGACACAGCACTGCCAAGCTAGGTATACAGGCTGTCCTCCCTAGGAACATGGCCACCTTATGCTGGTGGCTCCCTGGCTCCTGCTGAGCCATTTATTCCCCTCTCTCATCTTTCATGTTACCACAAAGAAAATTTGTTTTGCTCACAAAGACCAAAATCCAATGTTAAAGAAACCAATCTCTGAATATCAAGCCAACAATCTTCCAGTCTTAGAGGGTTCATTTTGGCTCTAGATCTCTAGGATTCAAAGAAATGATGACAGTCACTGTTATAAAGAAATTAAAAAGTATTTTAAGATGTTTTTTAAGCTGCTGGATAGCTGATTAGCAGGAAGCATTGAACTCTCAGCACAGAAATGTTCGGAAGAGGACGGGAGAAATCATAAGGGCATGGAAGAAATACCACTTACCAGTTTCTCTTTGCTAGTAAGCCCTGAATGAAGAGTTGATAATAATATGTTGGTGGTTGAGGTCCAGCGATAAGTGGAAGTGTAAAGAGTGAGTCAAATTGACCTTGAGATGCTCCTGTCTCCACTAATGCTTTTTTCCTTCAACCCAACATGGATATGCTCAGCTTGTGATCCCTTCCTTACTGAGTTACCCCATTCTACCTACCAAAGAAATAATCGTCCCTAAAATTGGTGACCTCAAGTCTAAACACAAGACTTCAGACAGAAAACATGGATTTAAGTATCATTTTCTATCCGTGAGCCATAGGATATGGCTTAACCTCCAGAGATAAGTTTCTTCATTTGTAAAGCAGGGATATTAATTTATAAAATTATACTTTACAAGAAAATCATGATAATTAAACTGAGTAATGCATGAAACTCTATTATCATAGAACTGGTCACATAGTAAGTGTTTAGGAGAAATACTTATTCTATAATTCCACCCACTGTGTTTCTACAGAGGACTTCTGTTCTATTTAGCAGAAGAAAGCAGGATTGAATACAAACATCTATTAACTGTTTCCATTCTTTCACTCACTCTTCTCTAATGAAAGAGGACTGACTTCACTAATTGGTAAGAGCCTAGCATTCCTCAGGACACATTTAAGGGCAATTAAGCTCAAGTGCAACCTGGTATTTTCCCCTTGCTCTGCCAAGTCCACATTCTAACAAAGCAGCACTTCCTTTGCTTGACCAGGACTTCTACACAGCCAGTACCACTTGGACAGGGCCCAACACCTGCCTTCTAGTACTGGTCCTGAAGTTTCTTTTCCTTTCATTCTCACTCTTTTCCCTTTGTACTTGATGGGGTATGAAGCAGGATACAACTCTTTCTCAGAAGGTAGGAGAGAGGGCACCTAATTATTGCTTTACTGACTCAGCTTCTCCCTAAGGAAGCCCCAAGATCTGGACATGATGAAAGTGGCACAAGGCCTAAGACACATCTTCCAAGACTATAAGCCAGGAGCCCTACGTTTTGGAGTAATGCAGCAGTGAAGGTGATTTGATCTCCATCTTGTTTCTGCTCTCAATTCTCTTAGGATTTCAAGAGGGAGGCTAATGTGAGTAATAAGAAAAATAGAAAGTAATCCATGAATGCAACTACAATATAATTATAATTGGTAATATCTAATAATGTTTTTATTATCCAAAACATTTCCTAGAAGATTAATTCTTTCAGGAACTTTTGAACATTAATGTAGTATCACTAAACTTGGATGTTAGACAGACCATAAGACATGAAAATTAATAAGGGTTATAAATAGCTTCTGTCACAGTGCCCTGCTTAGCTCCTTATCATAATTCATGACTTTGGCACCATCTTACCCTGTTTGCTCCTGAGTTTAGTTTTCAGGACAATCTTTACTTCTTAATTATAAGAGGAACCAGGCAGAACAGTGGAGTTGATAACTTTCTAGGCATAGATAAGAGCACAGTGTAAATTTAAGACAAGTTTTCTCATCAAGGAGAAATATGAGTGCAAAAGAAGAAAAAATATCCTGGGGAGAGATTTTAAAAGTTATCTTGTATGTCCCTCAATTTACTTTCTAGAAACAATGATGCCTCAGTAGCATCAAGTACAAGTATTCTGACCTTGGTTTACTCAACTCAACAGAACTAGAAATGTGCCTGACTTCAGGACTAGGGGAGGGAAAGCAGAAGATGAGCCTATAAAATATCTTGTTATGCCAGAAAGAAAGAAAGTGTTCAAAGGATGATGAGGACATGTCAAAAGGAAACAGAAAGCAGCTTGATGGAACCTGATTTATATCTAGGGTGATTTAAATACCAAGACAAATAAATACTTAAAACAATTTTAAGAATGATTATAATTCATTGAATAAAATAAAATTTCATAGTCTCGTACATATATACAACTAAAGAAAGGAAGGAGCAAAAGCCTTTCTTTACAGAAGAGTACTAATAAATGCATAATAAATAATGTAATTTTCAAAATCACCACTTTGTAACCATAGTAGTGACAACTGACTTAGGTGATAATCATCAATTGATACAAAAACCAGTGAGTAAACATTTGATGAAGGCAAATTATTCACATAGTCTCAAAATATCTTTCCAGAAATTATTATTTCAGTGAGTAAAATAATAACTTTATAGTTAAAAATTCTTGCAGATACAAGCTTAACCAAATGATTACTGTTATCAAAATGAGAAACACCAACATCAATTGCTGCCTAACATGAAAAGAACACATCATGTATATGGTATTTCTGCCTAAAATTGCATAATCTGAGTGTAGGCCTGGGGACATGTCAGACAAACTCTAATTGACGAATATTCTACAAATGCATTGATGCCTTGAAAGAGAAAGATAAGCTAAGGAGACTAAAAAGATATGAAAACTAAATGCATTGTGTGATCCTATACTGATGGGAAAAATTATAAGGGACATTAATGAAAAATTAAAAAATTTAAAGTAACAGTTGTGTATTAAATAATAATATTTTGTCGATGTTAAATATTCTAATTTTCATAATTGTATGAGAATATTTTGTTCTTAGGAAACTGAAGTGTTGGGGTATAGAATCATGATGTCTATAGCTTTCTCTGAAATAGTCAGAAAATGTTAAGACATGTACATATGTACTCTATCTGTCATCTATTTACTGTCTGTCTGTCTATCTATCTACCTACTTATCTATCTATAAATCTACCTGTCTACAGAGAAGATGATAAAACAAATATGACAAAGTGTTAACAGTGGGCAAATCTCTTGGGAGGTTGGTGTATTTTTGTACTATTCTTTCATTTTCTCTATGTTTCAAATTGTTTCAAAGTTCAAAGTTCAAAGAAGTATTTTTAGAATATTTACAGTTGCCAGAGCTACCATGCATATTGGTTTATTTGATTTTTTGAAAAGGGCCCTTGATTGTGGTGGTAGTGTTGGTGTTTGTGTATATGCTCACATAGTTTTGTTAACAATATTCCCATTTTACACATGAGTAAGCTGAAGCACAGAGAGGTTCTGCAGTTTGTCTAAGGTCAACTAAAAATAGCACATGAATTCAGGAATCTTGAGATCAAGTTAAGCATGCACTAAAAGCTCTCATACATAATTTCTGCTTAACTCTCACTTAACTGGCCTGCCGAGTTAACTGGCATTCTTCATTCTTCCTGTCACTCATGCTGTCTGAAGTTCACGTCATGCTGAATTCTCGTTCTGTGCCAGTCCTTTCCCTCTAGCACTAATGCATTCACTAATGACTCACTAGTTGAGTCAGCTGTGTCTTTTTCCAAATCTGTTCTTACCAGATGTACTTTTTCAAATAATTACATAATTTACCTAAATTCTTTAGAAACTGATACAATATGAATGTGAAAAGAGAACTGCTGTTTCTATGAAAACTAAGAAGAATAATTTGGAAAGATTCAATAACAGTAAGTGGGAAAAAACAGCAGTTGACGTAGATGTGGGGATAAACTAATAAATTTGGGGCAAAACTATAAAAGACCAGAAGAATTTTGTACTCAGATTGCTTCACAACAAGAAGCCTTACCCTCATGCCTGACTTTTAAGAAATTCAAACTAGTAATCGTGAGTGATGACTTACGAATATTGTTGATGCAAGAAGACACCAGTTTTTAGTCAGCCAATTTATTCTCAAAGAAAGGGTTTTGACTCTGTCAAAAGTCAAATGAAGGTTTATATACATGCTTTGACATATTAACAGTGTTTCTATATCATTATTTATGAATCTTCACTGTACATAACTTTTTCTTTCTATGTGAAATTATAAAAGAGCAGGACAGTTCTCTATAGCTCCACTATCCTGGTTTAGAATATATAATAGACCATCTATGATTCAGAGTTGGGAATGCCTTTGCCCCCTATTCTCTCTCTCCATTTGATGTTATTGATTAATATGTTGTAAGATTTGCTGTGATACATTCAACTCTCTCTGCATCCAAACCACTAACCTATTCATTCTCCACAATATGAGTTCAATTAAATCAAGATGGGAAGTATTGAGATCACTACAATTTGGGATCTGATCTGTTAATTAAAATAATATAGCTACATAGATTTATATTGAATTCTCTCGTTCTTCAACCTGAGAAACAACTAATGTGTGCTGCTACTATTTGTTAACCATTTCGAGGGCTCAGAATGCTTGTAATAGATTTACTCTAAGTGTTGGTCAACCCTGGCAACCTAGGAAATAGCAGATAAAAGCTGATGCATTTCAAAGTGCAAAAAGCATCATTATCTATCATTTCTCTCACTAATTGCTCCCTCAATAAAAGGGAGAAAGAGGAGGCACATCCTCTGTGCTGGAAGCCAGCTAACCCTCACCAAATAGTCACAGGATTTCTCCTGAGTTTTATGTAGCTGCTCCAGGCAAAGCTCACAGGTCAGTGGAAGCAGCAAGAGGTGGGAGGAGGCCCAGAGGAGAAAGTGGAACTCTGATGAAAGGAGCACTTTATTTGATAAAATTGTAAAGAGCAGCTTGTACTGTAGAGAAAGAATCTCCAAGTAATAAATGTCAGGTTTATGAACAATTGAACCTCTCTATTTCTGACCAAAATTGCTCGTTAAGGTCAGCTCTGTAAGAGCTCCCTGGGGTAACGAGGCTGTTCTGCCAAGTGGGTTTGTGGCATCTGCTGTGCTATTGGGAACAGGAAGGAGGTGCAAGACATACTGGGTCTGCCTATTGTGTTGTTGGAGTTCTGCAGTGAAAGAAGTGATAAATATGCTGAGTTGTTTTCATAAAGGAAAACATCCAGGTTTGTGAGTGGAGTGACAAGAAGTTTTGATTTAATGTTAGAACTGCACTCTTCTGCATCAGGCTGCAACAACCTTCTAAAGCACAGACCCATTACCTGTCATGGAGATGGAATCCTCAATTTAATATCTGTTCCTGACCCAAAAGCAGACATTGCCTTTGGTTGTTAACTTAAGTAGTATTACAGAGCACTATGTTCTCAACATAGAGAGAGAAAAAAAAACAGAATGAAAGCACATGCACATGACATGCAAAATTGCACACCCCAGAACTGACTTGAATAATTGAAAGTCAAAGTCCTGGATCCTCTCTTACCACATCCCTATGCCAGGAAAAAACACAACTTTAATACCAAGGTTTACTTGCTTGTCAAGCACTCAGAAATGGTAAGCTTTACATTGATGAACTATTTCACACCAACTTTTCCTGCCAGGATAGCAAAGACCACAGTGTCCAAATCACATCCTTTAAAGCTAGGCTAAATAAAATGTCTCATCCTTGAACCTGTAACCTAGGAGCCCAATCAGCTTCATTGTACCGTTCAACCATGTGGCTGTTCTAAAACAAATTTTGGGGGAGCTTTCTAGAAACTGTGACAGCTGGGATCAAACCAGCTACTGCAGAAAGAAGCCTATGGCAAAAATTAGTAGAAGAAAGAGTTAGGAAAATGGGGCACCAAGGGTACCGTGATGAACGTGATAGGAAACAGAGATGATGAGCAGTTCTGTGAGTTGATTTGTATTTCCTGGGGTTATTGCAGCAGGGCCTTGATAGACCATATGGTCTGGCCTTGACCCTTGAATCTCTGCATGCCCTCAAAGCAGCAGCCCTTGCTGTGGCTGGCTTCCACTTCTTGTTATTCTTGGCAGTAGGAGTTCTGATCACAGGACGGTTCAATATCATAATCCAAAACATTAGATAGAAACCATCTGGAAGAGCAACCAACTTTAACCTTGAGGGCTACTTGAAAACAACCTTCATCCACTGAGCTCTGTGTTCACGTGGAAAAATAGGTTATTTAAAGCATATTTCAAAAAGCACCAGGGTCTTGGGAACCATCCACCTCAGAAGAGACTGACATTTAACCACTAAGCTTTGATATCTATAGAATGAATTTTTTTTCCATCTTCTTAGTGCCAAGTTTCCAGTTACTTGCACAATAGGGATGCAATAAATAAGGCTGAGAAGGTAACAAAATTCACTGTAGGATACTAAGGAACAGAGAACAGAAAGGCCACGCCTGTAATAAATCAATTAGCTGATTATTCAGCAGAAGAAGCACAGTTAATATACCAGTGGTTGTTACTATGGAGTCTGAGTGCAGTAAAAGAAATAGGTGAGAAGTGCAAGATGAGCAAGTAACCCTATTACTATTGTTTCTTTTTATATGTAGGCTCCCTAGATTCCTGACTCAAATTCCCATGAAAACATTAATATCTATACATGTGCGTGTGCATCTTTCATGCACACAGCATTTTCCATGTATGCCGTATTCACCAATAAGTTTGTGAGATTTCATCAATTAACATTAATGAAGAAGAAATGCAATTCTCCCGAAACCCAAAGATTAAGTAAGTCAATGAAAATACACAGACTATAAACTCAGAGTTTTTTTTTTTTTGTGTTTCTCTGACTTAACCATACAGATAGTGATTCTTCACATAAAACTATAACTCCTCAAGGTGACTCTTCAGGAAGGAGTTTTGTGCTGTTAAAAAAGAAGGGTTACATCTCGAGTCTATTTAATACCACATGAGAGAGAAGCTTTCTGCCTCTTCTTGTAAATGAAGCATAGCTGTGCTCAGTTAGGCAGGATGTTGAATCAGCTCACATGTGAGCCAGGAATAGTCCCCCCTCTGTTCTCTGGATTTGAGCCATGCAATCCAAAGCCCAAATTTCTACCTGGGGCATGGCCACTGGAGGGTAAATGACATTTTCCAAAATACTAATTCTTAGATCAAAAATGCATCCACTGTTTGCATTGCTGGGAGATGAAATAATTGGGGAAGATAGAATACTGGGATAAACTCACCATTTTATATAGCAAGAAGAAGAATAGTTAATAACTAAGAGCTATTATTTTTTGCCAAATCTTTATCTGGAAGAGTAAGAACCTAGCTATCAAAGCTTTGAGATTTAAAATTGTACCATAGTTACTACGTGCCTGAAAAAATGCATGTAAAATATACTCAACAAAATGATGCCTAGCTCATCGTGGTGACTAATAGATATATACTAGGAGAGAGAGCAATATCTTTGTGAAAATCTACTTTAGAACATAGGACTGTGAGAGAACCAAAGTGCCTTTCAAGAAATAGGCCGGGCCTCTGCTAGCTCACAGGATACCTTCGTGTGGATGCATGGAAGGTGCCCTTTCCTTTAGGATGTCACAGCCCCAGGGAGCAGGGCTTGCTGACACACCGCATTCACAATGGTATGTCTGATGGCTCTGGGGATCCCGGGAGGTAGAGAGGCTCATTGGACAGACCCCAGGTCTCCCCAACATGCCCCATCCCTTTATAATCAGAGCACGTCTACCGCTATCTGTTTCGTACATCAACTTTGTAAATAATATTTTATTTTCAAAAAAAAAAAAATGACTCCACTGTTTAAATAAAGACATTGAAGGCCACTGTAAGAGAACTGGTTGTTTTACATTTCAAAATGATTCCTAAGGGATATTTCCCACAGCATTAGCTAATTTGCAAAAGACACATGCATAACATGGGCAGAATCTCTGGGCTCAATGCTGGAGAGTGATCAAAGCCCAGCTTAGTTCCTCTTTAGTCACTTAATTCCTCTCTTGAAAGTCGGACCTGACTTGCATTGGAAAAAGGAAGAGAAACACCTCTGGGGGCTCTGTTATCAGACATTGTAGTTGCCTTGTCCTGATAGAAGATAAGAATTCAGGACACAGAGACAAATCATAGAGAAGCAGAAGGAAGGTATGATTGGCAGGGAGGGGCAGAGACCAAGCAAGCAGCAGAGCGACAGACAGACAATGACAGAGGCACACTGAGAAGTGACATATGATGACACATTCTCTTTTCTCAGCCTGCAGCTCCCTTCTAGGAAGGAGGCCAACATAAATTCTTCCACTCAGCAGTGCCTAGATAGACCCAAAAGAAAACAAAAAGGGAATTAATCTCAGCATTGCAGGTGCCCCTCAGCCACTCTGCTAATACCTACCTTCCACGGAGGGTTTGATTTGACGAGAGCTTTGCCAGTAGCTGAAAAACCAACCACGGGCTCTCCCCCTCCTCTCCAGCACATTTCATTTTATTTCTATCAAGCAGTGCTTCTGATTGCCTCAGTCTGGAGGGCTGGCAGCACTACATTAACCTGCCGGATCTCCGTGAGGGACGTGGGCTGCCAATGTGGCTATCAAAGGACCTCGTCTGTATTTGCATGTTCCTGGAAATGCTGACAAAAAACAGCGATAGAAAAGCCTCAAGCCTCATGGTGGCATTTTTTTGCCTCACAATTAACCTTCACATTGGTAAACATGTAGTGAGCTTTATTTCAAAAATAGTTCCTCACCCTCATACTAGAACTTTCTTTACTTTGCAAATGGACACCATGCAAATTCAAAGGCTCTATTTCCATTCTCACTCACTCTTGTCAGTCATGAGCACAAGTTTCTCTCTATCCCTTTGTTTTGAATGTAATTTGCCTCCTCTCACTTTTTAATTTTTATTGACTCTCTTTCTAGTCTGTACATGTCCCACAATGGGTTAAGTAATTTCACTGAACCTAAAATAACATACTTAGAAATAACTCTATCGGTCACCATGGGAGCTCTGAACAGGGAGATTATTGCACATGCACATTTTAATTGAGTTTTGTAAAGAAGAAGATAGAAAAGGCTCTATTCTTAGTACATATAGTCTGTAGACATAGTATAGTAAGTAACAGTAAGAATTTGACTTTCAAAGATTTTTGGTCCAAAATCATGTCCTACAATACAGCCTGTCTGGATAAATCTTATGTCATGCTGTCAAATTTACTTTTAGTGTAGGTCATTTTGAACAGACTATACTCTCCATGTTAAGCTTTAACAGGGTCCATTTTAAATGAAGCACCTTCTAGAAGGTTATCCAATATGTATAAATGCAATGCTGATAGATTTCAGACATGAAGCCTTGTCAATTCTTCCCTGACATTCTGATCCATAGGCTGAAATAATTCCCCACTCTTGTTAACTTATTAATCTATTATTAATATACTAAATGCCATTTTAATGGCTTAAAAACACTAAATTACCTCCCCAAATACTTTGCCTGAACCTATAGCATGGCTTATGCATTGTGTAGGTTCTGACCTATAGGTGATGACATGGGACCTTTGTGCCAGAAATCAAAAAGCCTATGTCCCTCTGTAACCTCTCTTTTACTCTGAGTACTCATACATGAGCCTTTGGTGATTCTCATTCTCTTTGTGCAAAATGGAGTTAAGACTTGCCCCTACAACTCCAAAGGATAGGGAGACTACCAATGAATATTTGTCACACAGCATTTTGCACAGAATTTCCGCTCACTGGAGATTTATTTCTAGGATTCAGAATTAATTGGCTTTCCCTTTCCTGGACTTCATTTTATGTTCCTTTTCTTGTAGACTCCCCATGTTCTCCACTGTCCTATTTCTCCAGCAGACTGTATGTTCCTTCAAGGTAAGGATTGTTGTTTTCGGTACCTCTGGATTATGTATATTTTCAGGGATGAACACACAGTAGGTGATTAACAAATCCCTATTGATCATTACATATAGCATTGTATTTACCACACCGTATTTTTATTGGCTGTTTGCATGCTATTTCTCCCAATTCACTTTGAAGGGTAAGGGCCATATGATGTATTTCTTATGCTTTCCCCAATCCAGTCCCACTAACATGGTTTCCGGTACAATAAACATCCAAGAAGCTTTGTCAGAATTAATATAGAAACCAGTCCCTTGATACATACAACTGCTTGTTCCTCTATTTCTGAGATGGTCTTAAAATATTACTAAATGGTTAATCAGCCAACATGCTAAGAAAAAGTATGTTGTTAACTGGAGTAGCATCTTTCTGGATGCTAAACTACCTAGATCAGCTTGGAAAGACTACTGCAGCTGGAGCACAAGAGTTAAAGAGCTGATTTAAAGCTATCAAAGCTACTTGTGGTTGAATTTTTGCTTGATGACATTGAAAGTTTGCTTGCTTACTGGGTTTGATTATTTGCATTGCATGATTATAAGGTATATCACTCCCAGAATTGATGTGATGTGTTGTGATTGCAACAGCTTTTTGTTATGTGACCTGATAACTGATTGGGTTAAATGAACCTCTCTGCAGAATTATCTATTTATTTTCCCTCAATAACCACCAAACACACACGTACTAACTCAGTGAGAGGAACAATGACAAACTTTATACATATAACAGTTGTCATCCAAGCATCTCTGGCACTCTGAGATAGCATCACCAATCCCTGAAGCAGGCTACCAGTAAGTGCAACTACAGAAGCTCCTCAGGTGTGTTTGGAGACATACTGCCATTGAGATTTCTATCCCTGTTAATGTGGTTGCTTCTCGATCAACACCAACTAAAATGACCCATGACTCTGGACCCTGTGTATCTTGCAGAGGCTCAGGAATGCAGTGGGGCTACTTGTCCTTTTTCAAAGAATGACAGTACCTGGTTTCAAAAAGATATAATATGAGGCAATGGCTATACCACATGGCAGAAATGTTGCCAGCCACATATTTAACCACAGAATGCTGTTCTTTAACTATACAAACTAACTCAGGCCAGGGAGAGGAAAAGATTGAAACAGCAAAATCTAAGACAGTCGAGGTTGTCATGTGACCTTGATGCACCCTGTCTCTATTAGGAACATCTCTTAGAGTGTTAACATTTTATGGCACAGCTATTAACATATGCTTAAGCACTTTATGTATACATCTACCAATTATATATACAAATATATTATATATATATTTATTATATATATATTGTGTGTGTGTGTGTGTGTGTGTGTGTGTGTGTGTGTGTGTATTACTTGCTGATGTTATCATTCCATTTTACAAAGACTATGGTTGGGAAAGTTTATATAATTTGCCCAAGACCAAACAACTGTTTGCCAACCCTAGACACCAGGTCTGTGACAGGAAAGTTGTTTCTCCTTACTGCACTCAGTGAGTCCTGCAAAAGTTAACTCTATAAAGCCCCATTGTTGCAAAAAAAAACAAAACAAAACAAAAAAAAAAAACCTGAAGTCCAAAGACAAAGAAACTTATTAAGATAGAACGATATTTATTCGTAAAAGTTGTCAAGACTTCTTGCATTAACTTTGACCATAATCCTTTACTGAATTAAAGTTTTACTTCCCCAACTAAATTAAAAGTTCCCTAAGGATCAGAACCCATTTTATTGACTTGGTGTACTCTAAGTACTCTAGCCAAGAATTATGTGCAAACTATTTACCAGTCAATCACAGATTATAGTCTAAGCAAAGGAGTGCCATTAGTTGAGAGCTCAGTCCAGAAACTGTCCACTGTAGAACCTCAGGTTGTTCTGCCCAATCACATATGCAACATTTATTACGGTTTATTTCATATTATCCAGCTCATGTGGTCAACTCTCAGAGAAATTACTAGAATATATACAAAGAAGGCTTAATGAACATCACTTTTTGATGTCCAAAAATGTGGAATGAAGAGTGGAATTAAGCCAGTGGGTTGCTTACCTGAGACAGATTAGGGTATGGAGCTCCAGAAGCATACAATCATCCTAGAGCATGTGCCAGCCACCCAGTTGAGTTATTAATATATGAACCTTGCCACTGCTCACCCACACTGCCTGCTGATTTTTATACTACATTGCATAATTAATCTGTCAACATTCAGTGACAGGGTATAAATATTAATAATATGATCATACAGTTAGCTGTTCCCTTTAAAATTCAGCACTGAGGAGATAAATGGGCCACTTAATCTTACTAGATTCAGAAAAGAGGAGGAAAGAATGGGAAAGGAGGTGGAGACAGGAAAGAGAGGAATAGGCAGAGCTTGCAAACTAATTGGGAAAAGAAGCTTCCTTACTTGAATCTGGTCTCTCACAGTTGTAGTTTCAGATGAATGTTTAAAAGCATAACACTTTGAAGCTAGCTTAGTTCTTTTATTTCAATAAGATAAAACTTTTCTCTTCCTTTTTTCTTTTTACTCGAGGAACAGAAAGCTCTCATCTTTCCATCTAGCATTCCCCTTCTCTGGATCAGGGTGAGCAGTAGCAACTTCCAGGGGAGGCCTAAGCCAATCATCCTCTTTGTTTCCTGAAAAAAGAGAGAGGTCTGTGTTCTCCTGGAAGGCTGACCAACAATAATTTATGAGATTCACAGGACAGAGGTGGCTTTGAAATGCAAATGTGATTAGATAAACCAGGGAGAGAATGCATGTTTTGTCATTATAGCTTTACATAAAGTGTCCTTGTCCATCCGCTTGCCAAGTATTCCCTGTTTGTGTTAATCAAACAACTCCTAAAAACTTACAATTTTCAAGAACTCTACTGAATTGGCCTTTCAGCCCTCACCGTGCTGGTCCCTGGCTACCCATACTGCCATTGGAGCTCACTCAGCTCTTCTCTCATCTTTCACTCTATATATTAATTTCTTCATTCACCAAATATTTTCCGAGCATCTACTTGGCAGTAGGTACCATGCAAAGAGACATAAAAGATTAAAATTTAAAGAATCAAATGCAAATCAGGAAGTAATAGCAGCAGCTATTATACAGATAGGAATAGCATTTGTACAGAAAAAAAAAATTGAGATGTAATTTAATCCGTGTTTTTCTATGAAATTTTACGGTGTCATTCTGGTAATTGTATTTTTGTTGTGCCTTTTATTTATTTGTCCATTTTACTATCACTGTAAGTTATCCAGTTCCATCAAGTCATTTCACAAATGAGAAAAATTGAGGGCCAGAAAAATTCGATAAGTTGTCCAGAGCCATAGTCTCAGTTACTGGAAGTAGTAGGATTAGATGCAGGCTTCTCAACTCTCAGACTTAATGTTTTCATTGTCAATGTATACTTTGATAAAAAATAAAAATGAATTTTAACTCAATCTTTTATCATTGAATTCTGCTATACAATTAATAACACTATGAGTTGCTCTTAAGTTCTATAACCCTTTAAGCAGAAATGTGCCACAATGTATGTTCTACTGAAAGGATTGAAGGTACCTTCCCTATAATATTAGTATGGATATTGAGATGACATTGGCTTCCACCTCAAAGTCTATGGGTGGGCTTCTGGGGATCCCTACATCCTCTGAAACTGGGTTCAAAATGTGGATGTATAGGTACATTCTGCAAAGGGTGGGATCACTCAGGTACTTTTGCAGGGGTGATTTGATCATAGTCTCCAAGTTATGGCTGACAATACTTAAACAGTTAAGAGGAAGAAACTTTTTAGTGGTTTCCATCAAGCTGAGGGAGACCTCAGGGTCCCCCAGACTTTTCTGCTCTTGCTTTTCTGCCTAAATGTGTGGTTTTTGACTGCAGCAGAATGTTAATGAGGCCAGAACTCCAGTCTGTGTAATACAAATTAAGGAGCAATGGCAGGTCTGCCATCAAGTCTCCATCACTTTGTTTTACAGGGTTCAGAAATGAAAGAGATACTTTAGATTAAAAGATTTGTTTAATGGTCTGATTAATTCATTCCAGACAGACCGAAACTGTTCTAAGATTCTCCTTTTGCTCTTAACCTTTTCAGCTTGTTTTCATGCATGCTGACTTTCCTTGCCACTTCTTTTTTTTTTTTTTTTGTAGCTTAATTTAATATTCAGTAACTGCTGCTCTTATTTTCTTGTAGATAACAGGGTGTGAAAAAATGGAGTGTGTGTTCGTGTGTGTGTGTCCCAAGAGAAGGGGCCAAATGTTTCTTCAAAATTCAAACCTGTCATCACAACAGTAATCAAAATCATTATCAAGAGTTAACACTGTGGGTCTTGGTACACAATAAAGGAGTGTGCATTTATCCTGACCTTCTGTACCGTGGACATGAGCCCATTTGCTCGCTGTGATTTGCCACATTAATTAGTGGTGGAGAGTTCAGCCCCACATTGTATGTGAGATACTGGGAGCATTTGTGGTTTTAATGAACACAGGGAGTTTTAAGTAGGATCAGCAGGTTCCAGAAGTAGGAAGACCAAGCACAGCAGCTTTTTTATTGGACATTTGAGAGTTTTTACTCTAGTATATTAATAGTGAGTTGTTTTCCTTCCTTTCCTTCCTTTAAGATTATTTTACTAAATGTCCCTTTCACGCCCCTTCCCAAGCTTGATATCTGGAAAAAAGGCTATAACCTGTGCTTGATGCTGTGGGATTTTAAAACAGTGAATGATAAAAAATATATATGTGGATTAAAAATCATTAGCCCCATCCCACAAATTCATTAATTCTGAGATTCAAATGGACTCAGAAGAGGTTTGAGAGGTACCATATTGTAAGCAGGTAAGGATTTTTATGAAAATCAATAAATATTCCAAATCTATGTATAAGAGGGAGATTGAAAGTATGAGGATGTGCATGTGTAGCCCTATTTCATTTTTACCACATGCTGGCAAGTGTGAAAGAGGTTGAACAGTCTTAATATTTTAATTTGGGAAACTCTTAATAACTAAATAATTACAAATGACATTTTCTTAGCCAGTAAACAAGAAAAGATATACCAAGTGTATGTGTTTTAAATTCCTGACTATAGGAGCTTGTAAACAGAGTCAATGGGAAAATTTATATCTACATGTAAAAATATTGTAACTGTATATGATACATTTTTGTATTTATTTGCTTATGTTCTGTCCCTTCCAGAAAAGAATTTGAGGCAGCTTATCAGGTACTATCTAGTTAGAACTGTTTTAAAATTTAACATCAAAATAGTACCCAAGAAGAATGGGGAAAGGCAGCCTTGATATTTTCACACCTAGATGGGTCTGGGCAAGAGTGACAGTTAGTCATTTCTTCAGAACATACTATAGGCAGGCTTTTTGGAAAAGGAAGTATTGGGGGAAATTTTTTGAAACTAGTAGGAAAATAATCTTTAGGTTAACTTTTAAACTGAATCTCAGTACAAATTTAACACACCCCAGAGACTACAGATACACAAGTAAAGTGTCCAAAGGTTTCTTCTATCAGTGACAAGTGACAGAACTAGTCAAGATAGCTTGCTGCTTCTGCTATATTTTTTTCAGAGGAGGAACAGCCAGAATAATTAAGTTGTTTAATTCAGAGAGGACTGCCACATCTTAATTTTATCTGTAGTAGCTCTGTACGACTCTGAGTCTCTGCAAATTTTTGAAATGGAAGTTTTATTTTCCCTTAGATCAGAACCTTGAGCTACTGTCTGAGAGAGTTGGTAGTAACAAATTGACTAATTTAATATATAGATGTAAATGAAGTGAAGGGAAGGAAGTAAAATCATGGTTCACTCTTGTCAACTGGGTTTCCATGGAGACAGCTCTGAAGACTGGTGCCCAGGCCATTCCATCAGTCCCTCTCTGGCATCTCCATACTCACAAATTGAGATGGATCATGCTAATGAGGCCAACTTTTCTATTGTTCTCACAGGTCAGTCTTCTCTTTGCTGCAGGATGAATGTTTCTTAGTAAAGTGAGTGCCCATCAATGACAGTAGTCTTGGCTAGAAAAATGCTAATTCTAAAAAAAGCATTTAATTATACTAAGATGTGACGTCATTTATACATGACCTCATGGTTTTGGCTCCTTGACTCTTTTTTATTTTTTTTTTTTTTGGTAACTGTTGAGATTCAGTACATATAAAGATCAAATCATTTGCCAAAATTTACCCTAACTTATCCTCAGAAGAATAAAAGTCCTTTCTCCTGAAGATTATTTTCTTTAAAAATGGGGGAAATGTTTCACTTATTATCTTTTTAACAATAGGTAGGCTGAAACAAAGTGTCATGGAATAATTCCATTAGTATGTGTGTATACACACATTTAATACATGATACACAGACTATTTAATGTATTTTCATTACTCTCAGGAAGAATAACAGCTTAGAGTAGAAACCTAAGTTCTACTTTTAGATCTACTCTTAGCTTACTCTATAAACTCAGAAAGGTCAATACACCTCCTTGTGTCCTAGTTTATGTATGTTCACCTTCAGGGTTTTGGGAGAGTGTCCCTATAATCTCTTTTATTTCTAAATGTCTCAAAGTCCCTATCTTCTTACATGAGGCAAGTTACAGCAAAAGAATCAGAGTGGATGATCCAAGGATTAGTGGATACTATTTAAACATAAGTTACTAAACTTGGCCTTATTTGTGTTCATAATGACAAGAGTCATAAATTTCCCATGTGACATAGTTCACTCTTTCAGTATATCAAAACTTCCACCTTAGTGGAGTTAAGCCATATGCATTATAGACTAATGCCCCAAAGGCAATAAGTTGTAAAACAAGAGGCCAAATTTAAATACCACATTATAATAATTCCACAATGGATAATCTTATTAAAATAAATATTGATTTTGATAGGTGGCTTACTCCTTGCCATATTTTATTCCTAAACAAGTTAATCTCTATCAACTCTGCATTTTGGCATTCTCTTTCTATCTAAGTTCTCCAGGAATGCAATTCAACAATAAAATTATCCTAAGTAAAGATATAAATACATCCTAAGCAAAAACTCTAGGTAAAAAAATAAAGGTACAATACTACTCAAAAGCACATTTCCTAATAATATATCCTTCTGAATGATCTAATTTACCACCCTCCCCTACTTTAAGAGCATAGACTTGTTAGCTAAACTTATTAAAAATGTAAGTGAATCTAACTAAACCTTTAAATCCAATGGAGAATAGACCACTATGCATTAAAATAAGCTCAAATCAATTTGATCCAAAATACTTATTCATTTAGCAACTGCTATAGGAATAACTTTTGAAAAATCAATTCAATTTTATTACTTTTTGGTGGATATTTTTATCTTATAGGATTTCTAAATAGAAGTTTCAACCACTTTGATTTAGTTGATAGATAGGCCAGAGAAGCAAACTCATTTGCATACTAGCAATGAATATGATGGGAGACTGAATGTCCAACCATATATAACAATAGAACTCTGACCCACAACCTGCAGTTACCTCCCCAGGAAACCAACCTATTATCTACAGTAACCAGCCCAGAGGTGGATCCAGGGTACTATAGGTCAAACTTGTAGGAAGACAAGCTTTTATCTCTACCAATAACCTAGGATGCCAAATAATAGCCCCTTTAATAGTCCCAGGTGGCCAGGAGTAGATTAATAACTGACAATTTCCCTAATTATTGTCCTTGCTCCAAACTTTGGACCAACCAGAGAAAGCCAAATATGTACCCCTAGCCAATTGCATAGGATGCCCCACTTTTAATTAGTCAACCTACAGCTTCCCCATGCCAACAGCCTCCACTTAGGAAACACTGGAAGCCTTCCTTTCCCTCCATTTCTCACTCCTCTGTCTTCTCTGAGTCTCTGCCAAATATAAGTGATAGTGGCTGACTCCTTGCTATAGCAAGCTCTGAATAAACAGCCTTTGTTTGTTCTCCTTTGGTTAGTCTTTATTTCCACAATAATAATTTCTTTGAAATATTTTTTTAACTTGGTTACATGATAATTTTAATGTCATGTGCACATAATTTCTTTACTTAGAAAAAAAATAGTTCTTATGTTGTGCCAAAAGAAACTAAAGTTGAGTCCAGGTAGCATTTTCATAAATAATGGTAATGTTCATGCTGATGTCACAATGGTGACCAGTACACAGCAACAATGACCCAAATGACCCAATCTGTCTCACTGTGCCAAGAACCCATCAGAGTACTTAACATGTATTAATTCATTTACTTCTCAGAGCAGCACAGTACAGGGGCTCTTATTAGCTCCAATGAGAACATGAGAGGTCAAACATGAGCTCAGTACCACCAGCTAGTAAACAGCAGACCCAGGCTTCTAACAGCAGGCTGGCTCTAATAGTCATGCA
Organism: Cynopterus sphinx; assembly: GCA_030015415.1. Lineage (NCBI taxonomy): Eukaryota > Metazoa > Chordata > Mammalia > Chiroptera > Pteropodidae > Cynopterus > Cynopterus sphinx. Next base: position 31,077,754 of record CM057390.1, on the reverse strand, counting down.
TTTTGCCCCTATAGACATTGTTCAATTCCATGAGGCTTGTCCTGGCTTAAAATGAGAGAAGCCTACAGAAAAAGAAACTTCGCCGTAATGATTCTAGAAAATAGCAGCAAATTCACCTTTTTCTCATTTAAAAGGTACAGATAAACAAAAAACAGATTCAGTGAAAATTTCACAAATTAAACATATAAAACCAAAATTGTCTATAGAATACAAAATATTTTATAAAAGGATAAAAAGAAAGTTTATGTCCATAGGCTAGTATGACCAACTCGGTGCAGCAGAAGCACACTGTTGCCTAGGACTTGGCCCCAATCATCAAGATTTAAGCTTCGCCTATGCTGTATGGGACAGGCAAGTATATATTGTGAAAAAGTTCATAGATAATTCTGATGTGCACCTAGGGAAGAGGACCTCAGTTCTAAATATTTTAAATAGCCACTCATCTCTGATCATATAAACAAATAACACAGTGAAATAATAGAAATTTTAAAAATTCATCCAGGGAGTTTGGAGTTATATAAGCACAGGATTCCATGCTCAAATTTCTGTGCTTGATAGAAGTCTGTTTTGGGGGTTTTAGAAATCACTGTTCACATGAACACTGAAAAAAAATATTAAACAAAATTAAACATCTCATCTTCCAGAGTGTCAAAATTTGTCCCATTCCATCTCCATCTGCTCTCCTCAGAGACCAGCAGGGCCTGTAGAATTTTTTTTTTATTAGATTTTTCCTCAAGCTTTGAAATCTTTCACTATATGGTTCTCATACAAGGGAAGACTAATAAAAATTGTCATTAATGAAAGTAAATATTGCTAATTAACTTTGGCTATATAATTCATCCAAAAGCTAAAATAACATCATAATTAAAGTGCTAGCCAAAATTAGGCATTGGATTATAATAATTAATTTAAAATTATATACAATAGTACAAATCTAAGGTAATAACTAAAATGAAAAGAAATGGGGGAATGATATTAAAGCTGTAGATACCTTTTGGATAATTCAAATAAAATAAGTTATTTTAATGTCACTTCTAAAGAAAATGAATAGCTTTGATTCTGACATCTGACACTTCCCAGTATGGTTCCCTTTACCGTTTCTTATCCACCTGGAAGGTAAAGATAATAACATTTAACTTCTGTACCTCTTGGGAATGCTAATAATTTAGGAGGCTTTTCGATGACTATGAAAAAGCTGCATTAGGGAGCAAATTGTTACAGAACACATTTTGGTGCCGTAATTTGTGGTCTTAAGTTGGAACCTGTAGCTATTCCTTTATCTAGACATACATATAGTAGGTATTCAGCAGTGTCTACAAACTGAATACATTTCCCTTCTTATGTATAAACACTGCTTATTTATCAGTCTTCAAAAGTGTCTCCCTACCACTCAGAGTTACACAGATGAATTTCAAAGCCTTTTAAATCCCAAAACCCCTGAAAGTGTCTATGGGGTTATCAAATGAGAGGAGAGTTTGTGTAGGGAGAGGCCAGCATGGAACATGCAGAATGAAAGTTCATCTAGTCTAGACCAGTCTAGTCTTCAACACCCAGAAGCCTTGCTGAATATAGGTGGTGGAGCCTTACCTCAGAGTTTCTCACTTAGGGTATGTCTGGGTTTGGGCCTGAGAATTTGCATTTCCAAAAAAATTCTCACATGATTCTGTTGCTGCCAGTCTGAGGACCAGACTTTAAGAATCAGAGATCTAGACTAAAACCTCCAATATTCTCTAGTAACTAGAAATATTCATTCTAGCATACATTATGCTATCAACAGATTATATTCAAATTCAACATGACCATTAGCCACAGATATTTTAATTGTTTGACTGGCTATACGAGTGTGACTAAGTCTCTAAACAGAAACATTTACCTTGCTAATGACTGGACATACTACAAAATTTATTTATTTTATGAATAATAAATAAAGGATGAAAATTCTTTTGGTTGTAAGCAAAGAACTCTTTATGAAGACTTTCTACTAACAGCTCAATCTTTACTGAAGGAAAATTGCACAGCCAGATTCAGTTGTTAGATCTGTAAAATGCAGAGAATAATCTTGACTGATCTAACTAACAGTGTCATTGTGAGCATCAGGTCAGCTGATGGTAAGAAAGAGTACTTTAACACTGTAAGCACCGTACAAGTTTTATGTAGTTAGTTCCTGGGAATATTTTATGAGTGTCTCTTCACAGCTGAACAGAGGTCTCTATCCATTGCAGAGTCTTGCGCTCAACTCCTAAATTTTAAAGTTCTTTAGAACTTAGTACTGGGCCCTCTTCTTTTCTGATTATAGACTCTTGTTCTAAGTGAATTTATTCAATCTAATCTACCTGATTAAAACCCAACGGTCTGTCTACCAGCCAGAATTTTGGGGGGGCTCCTGACCTATATATCCAATAAGCTCCTTTACATTTCCACTAAAAGATTTCAAAGGCATCTCTAATATGTCCCCAAATGAGCTATTGTTCTTTTCTCTGAATTCTACTCTTCCTCCAGCAAATGGTGTTTCCATCCATCCAGTTAATCTCGCCAGAAACTTGATAATCAAATTTGACACCTTCTCATTTTCACCCTCACATCCAATCTGTCAACCAGCCTATGTATTCTGTCTCCCAAATATATTTCTAATCTGTGTACTTCTCTCTATTCTCATTACTGCCGTCCTGATGTCAGATAACATCATCTGTCTCCAAGACTAATGAAAGAACTTCTCCTTAATTAGTTTCATCTCTTTCCCTCTTTCTCTGACAAAAACTTCCCCTTATAGTCTCACCTTACACAGCAGTTACTGAGATCTCTGAAATTTCATTGTCATCACCATCATCATTGTCATCATCATTATTATCATCTAATATTTATAAATCACTTTCTACAGTACAGATACTTTGGAAAGAACATCACATCTAATTAACTTACAAAACTATAATTTTTTAACTTTTAAAGTATCATCATCTTGCTTTACAAAGATAAAAAAGTGAAAGCACAGGGAGTTTGAGTAAGTTATCTAAGGTTGCACAGCATGTAAGTGGTAGAGCTGTGATTCAAACTCAGATAGTCAGAGAGAATTCATGTATAACACCTCCTCTCACAAGTTCTTAAATATGCCACAAGTTGGCTTCTATAATGGCCTCCCATTGTCTTTGAGATCAAACCTACTGTCTTTACCTGGAATTTCAGAGCATTATCCAACCTGGCCTTGACATTCTACGCTAGCTTCACCTTCACACATTCTCCCCTCCATGTGCTATGAGCCAGCCATGTTGAATTTATTCATCTTCATGCATGGGCTTGTTGCTTTGCTTCAGGGTTTTTAAACATGTTATTCCATTTGCTGGGTCTCATTGCTTTGGGGAAGCTTTCTCTGATCCAACAAGTCTAAATTAGACTTTCTTCTTGTTTTATTATATCCTGTGTTTAATAGCTCTCAATGTAATGTCTAATTATCTATTTATGCAATGATTTATTGCATATCTGCCTTTGTGGGGCAGGACCAAGACCGCCCTATTCACCAATGCCTAGGCAGTGTCTAACAAACCCAGTGAAATATGAACATGAATGTCCAAAAAGAAAACAATAAATAGAAAATAAGGAGGTGGAAAAATAGACTATCAATATATTAGGAAGTAAGGAGATATAAAAGGCAACAGATGCTTAGAAAAAGGGCTGAACATGAATGAGAAGAGGTTCAATTGACAAGAGAATCCATCCAGTTGGTTTGGACAAATGATGATGAGGATAGAATTTGATACTTCAGCTGAAGGCTTAGAAAAAGGGACTAATATGAGCAATTTTAGGGCAAATAAATCTCAAAAAAAATAGAGTGGTCTCTCAGAGGAGTCTAGGGCCTGAACCTAGAGGTTATACTTAGAAAACCAAACAGAAAGAACAATATTTCCCATGGGGAGGGTAGACTCAGAGAAAGAGCTCAAATCAGAAGGGACGGAGAGAAGGTGAAGCAATATACATAGAAGAAACCCTAAAGGTATCTTCTGCAGCATTCAAATCAAGTCTGTCTTCTACAGGCAACGTGCCATTACCTAACATCAGCGTCAGCCCTTTTGATCTGGCTAAGGGGTACTTGGCTGCAGGCATGTAAACTCAAAGGGCCCATCCGAACATTGCCTTCAGCAAAGCCTTAGACCAGAGAAGGCTTATGCCTAGGCATTATCTCTGATACTCTAGTAAGGCATTCCAGAGGACTTGCAAGTAATCAATACCACAGGGTTCATTTTCTTCATAAATGTGGAAAACAGGAAAACAGGAAAGCAGGAAAATAGGAAAAGCAAACAGCATCGCAAGACAGGAGCTGTGTTTGCTTTACTGGTGCTCTTACTAGAAATTCTGGGATTCTCTTAATAGAGCAGTGTGGTAGCAGGTGTGAGAGCTGGTCTCTGCCATGCAAGATGTCACATGTGGCTTTCACTGAAATGAAATTGGCAGGAACCACAGTAAAAACGGCCTGCTGTAGGCAGCAGATATACAGGAGTTGTTTCTACGTTTTCTACCCAATTCTTACGTACACACACTCAGACATGGACCCACTTAGACTGCTGACTGGAACAAAATTTTGGTTACACTGAAGGAGTGAGAACAGTGCCATCACTATAGAAATCACACCAACAACAGGGCTGGGGTAGAAAGGGATTTACATTCTGGCTCTTCTGTGAGGACAATGTGAAATACCCTGTAGCCAGAGCTCTAGCACAGTAATTAGTATGTAAATAGTAGCAGCAGAGAAATAGAAATATTGCTGATATTGCCTGTGTTTACTTGGGATATTTCCATTTTCAAACCACATCATTTACTGGAACTGGCTGTGAGGAGTTATAAAGCTCTAGCCTATGAGGAGGCAGGGGGTGTGGGAATTATGATTCTCATGAGACCCTGTGCTATAGGGAGCTGGTGACAACAATGGTATTTTACAAACAAGAAGAATGGGCCTTGGCTAGACTGACTTCTCTAAAATCGCCCAATTACAACTGGAAAAGACCAGCACAATAGTTTTTTTTTTCTGTTTGTTTGTTTTTTAGGCAACTCACCTGAGCCCAGAGATTTTTAATTTATATACTATCCTTGGTTGCAATTTTTACTGAAATGCCTTCTCTCCTGTTGGGGTCTGAATTCCCAAGGGCAGGTGATGGCTGTACTTCACGTTTCGTGCCTGTACACAGCCCAATGGCTATCACACAATGTCACATATTTTTTGCTATATGAAGTAATGAATGAACAAATGAGACTTAAATAAACCTAGGTCCTTTGATTCTGATCCAAATGTTCCTCTGTAAGAGAACTCTGACTCTCTGAACCATTACTTGGTTACAAAAGCTATAGATAGTGTGAAGCCTCTTCATTCTCTTCTATCATTTTCTTTAAAATAGGGCTTTGTGATTTGCTTATTCCACCTCTACAATACAAAAACCAAGGGCATTATTTTGGTGAAATGAGAGGTAATCATTGCTATTACAATTATTGCTGTTTTCTGTGCTAAAACTTATTTTACCACTTTTGGTCCTCACTGCCACCACTTCCTGCAAAAAGGGAGGGGTGGGGGTAAGGAAGAATTAAAACAAACTTTGATCTATTTATTGTAAACACTTTATTGTATCGAGAACTTTAACTACCTCTCTCAAAGCCTACTCAATTCTGATTTAAAAAAATGATGAATTTAAAGTTTTAAATAATTAAGGCCTTTGGTAATTCCCACCCTGGCTCTCTTCAGAGGAGAGAGATGATTTATCTCCCATTTCCCCAGACACCTATTTTCATGAGGAAGGCTTTGGGTATTTGTATAATATTTTCTTTCTGGGATTAGAGTTCCATAGGTCCCTCTAAAATGCCGCCTTTGCTGGGCATAGGAAATTTAAAAGATAAGCAGGCCAGGAAGGAAGGGTGAAAGGCTGTGGAAGTGGGGGTTACATCCTCCCCCTCCACTGTCCCCCAGACACCGGCCCTGCTGAGTGAAGTGGAAAGCCTTCTAGGAGCATTGTGTGTCACATTTAGCTGAGTAAAAGGGTGGCTCCAACAACCCCCTGCCTGTCAATTGTGTTTGTCTCCAGTCCATGGAATTTTCATTATTCATTATTCTCCAGGCATGGACAGCACAGTAGCACCAGCCTCTGTCTAATCCCCACCTGATAATGTATTTCTAATAAGCATGACGGAGCCCAATGCTCATGACAGGATTCACATTTCCAGCTGGATAAAGTGCCATTTATATGAAGCAGGCACAGTGAATTTAGATCACGGAGATAAGGGCAGGCAGCAAACTCAGGCCTGAATTACACTGGAGACTATCGATTGGAGTCTGAGGGCATCTCAAGCTCCATTGCTCCATCACCCCAGACAGAGGAGCATTGGCCACTCTGAATGTTGACATGAAGAAGACTGATCAGAATCAGCTGCCTGCCTGAACCCTCTGCCTTTCACGTGAAATCTCCAATAGATGAAGCAGTCACACAGGTACCAGAGACTACAGTGGTTCTGAATCAAAGGGAAACAGAGACCCGCTACAATGTCTTTCCCAAGGCCAGAATCCATTCAAAGGAATCACCAGTCCTTTACTCACAATTCATAGTCTTCTATATGCATATGTTTTATTGCTTAAGAAAATATTTACACAGCATCTCATCAAATATTAAAAGATGTCTCAGGGCAGGAGCCTCTCTCATTCTGTCCCTGTGTTCTTCAAGCCAAAGGGACTATATTTGACACATTCGTAAATTGTTCAACATCATTTGTGAAAGAGGCAGGATTAGTACCAGCCGAGGGTATCAAATCAATTCTGATTAGTTGATGGTATTTAATGCTCTTTGGGGCTAATGCCGATTCTATTTTTCTAACTTAGATGTAGCCTGAAACTGACTGCCTCTCAGGGCATGTGCAGTTGTCAGCTTGACAACGGAAGCACATACTCATGATATCAATGAAATATCCTTAGTATTTCTCAATTCTGTCCCCATCTCTCAATCCTACTACTGCCTAGGTCAAGCTTCAACAACTCCTGCTGAATTTTCCTTAACAACTTCCTACCAAAACTTCCTGTTTTCAGATCTTGCAGGTCAGCCTTTGCCCCCTGCAATCCCTTACAACATCCAGGTGACACAGGGGCCTGACTGCATCTCTACGTGCTTCCAGATCTGTCGTGGCTCCCTATGCTCATGAATAAAGTCAGTTACTGGACCAAGCACTCCAAAGCCCTTCAGGTGGAGTCAATTGCCACTCCAGCTTCATCTTCTAGCTGGCTAATTGCAAATATTTGCATATTTATTTAATTATCCTTCCTTAATGCAACTCCTCTAAAATTTTCCATTTCTGGTCACATGCTATTGTTTGTGTCATCTCAAACATCGTCAGTCTCAATTTCCTCATGTCTCCATGTAAACTCCTTCTTAATATGGAAACTAGAGATGAATTAGTGTTCTATTCCTATATTTCCATAATACTTTTAGCACGTTTCTGCATGGCACTTACCACATTTTACTCTAATGCTTTCTGTAAGAATATGTTCCTCATATGAGAACTGAATTCTATGTGCTCCTGACATCTGCAGAAACCAGGACAAGAGTTCAAATAAAAGGCCACATGCCATAACTAAACACATTAACATTATAAATCAAACCATCTAATTGTTAATTAAAATATTTTCTATGTTCCAACCAGCATAAATGCCTGCAAGCCCAGGTCAAATTTAGAGCCTAAGGGCTCTAGCTTGAATGTGGTGGTGCCATGAGAACTCTCTCAATTCCTAGCCTTCTCCTCATTTCCCCATTCCTCTGGATCCACCTCACTTTGAGAATGACCCCTGTGCACATGTGGGGACATCCCTAGCCACTTCTTCAGGCTCTGTCTACAAAACTTGCAAATGTCCACCACTTGAACCTGAAGGTACACCATGGAAGGGCAGCCTTGGGAAATGGGCTGGAATGGTTTGGCATGGAATTTTCTACCAGTACTCAGAGTATTTTCTGAAAGAATACCCCAGGACTACCTGGCCAGGTCCTCTGAAACTATATATTCCTTGATTCAAGGTAAAAGGCACAACCATAGAGGCAGAGTAGGGTTTCCATCATAGAGGCATCTCTCTTGCCTAGGCAGAGGCAATACTGTCCTAGATCCTAGCCCACTGCTAGCATCCAAAAGGAGCTAAATAACTGTTAGATGAATAAACAAATTAGCGAATAAATCATTATTTACAAACACATATATAGTTGTACCTTACTAGATACCAATCTGTAACATAAAGCCTACATGCACTACTTAAGAATAATGAGAATGGGGCTCTGAGTTTAGAAAATATTATGTATTTGAACATTATCATAAACTTTACATGCTAAATTTAGTCAGAGTTAAATATTTTATTTAGCTAGTGAGTTCATTTTTGCATTAAGATAATACAGAATGACATGTGGGCAGATATGGACTCTAAAGTCAGATATAATCTTCATGGGCCTTAGTTTTCCTATCTATTTGATGAGAATATTAATAACATTAAATGTTGAAAAATATGAGTATGTAGCACTGAGCCTGGCAAGTAAATACTGTTTTGTTTTGTGTTGTTTCTCATTCATTCTCATTTGTTCTTAAAGAACAATACCATGAGTTGTAGACCATGAGGTTAGCTGAATCGACACTCCAAATTTTGTTGAATTTTAATAAACTGAGGCAAAAAAAAACAACAACACTAGGAGACATATGGTTTGGCTGCATGGGAAACTCAAGTAGAAAAAGACTTGCGTTGTCCTTCTGCAAATACATAGAAATGTCAAATATTATATAATAGAGAATGATACAAATAATTAAATATACACCTGATTTCAAAGGACAGATTAATTCCCTAGTGCCAGGAAAATAAAACAAGAAGGAACGCTAATCCAGAATACTTCACTGAACTGATGCTGAAGGAGGTTATTAAATTTAGATATGAATTCTAGGGCTAGAAGATAAGGTTTAAATATTCATACAGAAACAGATGTGGTCAATAGTTTATACAAAATTGGAAGGCATAATTCAGAGCCTTGCTTGAAAATACTGTTCTCAAAGGCCTGTCAGTGTTATAGAAAAAACAAAAACAAACAAACAAACAAACACATAAATAAATAAATAAAACCGCACAACCTGTCAAACCCAGAGAAGCAGAACGTTTGTCTACCCTGGACTCTTAGTAAAAGTAACTTAGAAATTAGAGTCTTAAAAACTTTTATCATATGTACTTGTAGCATCTGGAATCACATGATGCTGAAATCTCACATAAACTTTGGTCTAAGAACTTTGAAATACCTGGAGCTTCCATAAAAACAAACATAAAAATAGGTCCTTAGGAAACAGCCACAACCCAGAGTGCATGAATTCAACAGGAAACAGAAAAACAAGTAAAAAGTGCTGCTATTGAAATGAGCATTCCACAGAAAAGTACAACATTGAGAAATTAAAGGACCTTTCCAGGAGTCAGTGGAAAAAACAAAAGGAAGTACCAGCAAAAAAACAGAGGTAAAAGACAACACATTTATTATGTTCTAAGTAATTAAAACAACAAAAGAAGGAACAAAAATTAATGGGAAGCTTTTTTTTAAAAAAAATAAACAGCTTTATATTTATTTTTTAAAAAAGCTTACTGTTCACTAAATGCTATGTACAGTGGTGAGCATTTTGTAGGGATTATCTCATCTAATCTTTTAATATTTATGACAATCTTTTGAAATATATATTACTATTATTCCATTTTTAGAGATGAAAAAACAGTGATACAGAGAGAGATTAAATATTGTTCATGATCATATAGTTCTTAAGCAATGAAGTCAGAATTTAAACCCAGGCTGTCTTGCTCTAGAGTATTTTTTTAATCACTGCTGTAAACAGTGAAATTTAAGAAAATAAAAAGGAAAGTCATTAAAATTTAAGTAGAAATTAGATACAGTTGAAGAGAATAATAAGAAAATGTAAACACATTTGAGGAATTCATTCAGAAACATCATGGAGAAATGAATATATAGAAAAAATAGAGTGGAGAAGATGATAAAGATAAAAAATAAAATGAAGGGTCCAACATATTACCAATAGGGATTTCAGAAGTTAGAACCATCAATACTACTCAATCCTAGAGAAAGAAAAAAATAGAAAATAAGTATAACCAATATATCAGAATAAAATTACTTTACACCAAAGATACAGAGTTTACCTTAAAAGTAATAAGAGAGAAAATATGTAATCACTTCAAAAAGAACAAAGTATACTTATAACAGCAGATTTTTTTAGCAATAACAGAAGGCAAAAGCATAAAAAATATAGCCAAATTAGTAAGATAAGTTAAAAACAAAGACAAATTGTCAATCTATATCTTCATACTGGAAAAAAGTATACACATAAGAAAAGACTAAATAATGTCCACATCACCCAGTGAAGAATAAATTTGTGAAACTGACATTTATTCTAAAAGGCATACGGAATTTCAAGAGACACAGACAATATTGGGGGAAAAAGTAGGAGGATTCAGATTTTTAATTACAAAATTTACTACAAAACAACAATAATAAGAAGGTATAGCACTGACACAAAGATAGACATATAGGTACATAAAAGAGAATTCAGAACACAAAAATAAACCCAGACATCTATGGTAAACTGATCTTTGATAAGAGTGCCAAAACCATCACAAAGGAGAAAAATAGTCTTTTCAACAAATTCTGCTGAGAAAACTGATAGTTACTTGCAAAAGAATGAAATTGGATCCCTATCTTATACCATATACAAATATTAACTCAAAATAAATCATAGACCTAAAGGAAAGAGCTAAAATTACAAAACTTTTAGAATAAAACATAAGGGTAAATTTTTATGACATTGAATTTGGCAAATAATTTTTATAGATGGCATTAAATGCATGAGCAGCAAAAAATAAAAAGCTAAATTGTACTTTATCAAATTAAAAATGGGTTTTGCTTTAAAAGACAACCAAAAAGTGGGGGAAAAGCCACAGGAGGGGAGAATATATTTATATCTGATAATAGGTTTGTATCTGAAATATATTTTTAAAATAATGGCTATAACTCAATATTTAAAAGTCCACAATTAAATATGGACACAGAATTTTAATTGACATTTCTCCAAAGAAGATATGCAATTTACCAATGTCCAAGGGAAAGATGTTAAACATTATTAATCATCAGGGGAATGAGATTCAAAACCACAGTGACATATCACTTCACAATAACTAGGATGACTAGGATGGCTGTAATCAAAAAGACAACAGTGTTAGTGTGTACTTGAAGAAATTGAAATACAAGTATTGCTAGTGGGAATGTAAATTGGTTCAACTGCTTTGGTAAGTATTTTGTCAGTTTCTTAGGAAGTTAAATATATAGTTATCATATGACAGAGAAACTCTACTATACATACACACACACACACACACACACACGTGTGTGTGTGTGTGTGTGTGCGTGTATATATAAAAGAAAACATATTCACATAAAAACTTGTGCCTGACTGTTGCTCTTAGCATCATTATTCATAATAGCCAAAATGTGAAAACAACACAAATGTCCATGAACTGATGAATAAAGAAACAAAATTTTTAAGGTCATAAAATAGCATGTTATTTAGCTATAAAATGGAATAAATTATTGATATATGCTCCAAGAAGCCAGTCACTGAAGACTATGTATCATGTAGTATCTGATATAGAATATAGAATCATATTATATGATTCCATTTATACTCAAATCCAGAACAGAGCAATCTGTAGAAACAAATACAGATTAGTGGTTGTTTAGAACTGGGGGTACTGTTAATGTTGGAATTGATAGGAGAGGAAATACGGTTTATTTCATAGGTAATAAATGTTCTAAAATTGACTCTGGTGATAGTTGAATAGGCTAAAAAAACACTGAATTGTACATTTTAAATGGAGAAATTGTATAATATGTAAATTATCTCAATAAAGCTGTTAAAAAAGAAAATAATGAATTTATTATTTTCAAACAATTACTAAAGGTTATATTTTAACAACAACAAAACAAAGGAATTTGAAGCCAGAATGAAAGATAGACTGTAGGAAACAATGGTCAAAGAAGAAATTCATGAATACAATGATATCTATAAATAAGGATTGACTATACAAAAAGAGTAAGAACTTAAATATTCTGTGGTAAAGTTATTGTTTACAAAAGAATGAAAATAGTAATTAACTTTAAAAATGTTTAACAATTCACATTATTAATATAACTATATATTAATATATTAGATATCAATATTTAATCTTAATGTACATAATAAAATAATATTATATATTTATTAAAATTATATATAAATATACAACTTGTGACTAAGAAAGTGGTTAGTTTTTTTAATATGCATTAAACATGCTTGAAGAAAATATGCATTTTCTGAATTTGGAGTAAAATATCTCAAATACATTTATTAAAAAAAGATTTTACACACACATACACACTACACATACACACACATCCAACAATATTTTGTTTACAAGAGATGTATATGAAACAGAGCTCTTAAATTTACCAAAAAAAGTATATAAAGAGTCAAATAGTTTTAAGGGGTAATTTGGTACAGCAATGTTAATATAATTTTACAACTAAAACACTTCATTTTTGCATGTGTTGACTATATGTCAGACTTCATACTAAACCCAGTAACCAACTCATTAACTTAAAGTAACATTATAAGATACCTCCTAGAAGAATTGCAGAGGGAAATTGGAGTTCAAAATTGCAGTGTTAGGTTTTTAGTACATTTTTCTCATAAACCATTACAACAGGCAGACAAAATACAATAATCATATTTGACTAAGTAAACATAGGTAAAACCTTGCACCTCAAATTTACAAACTGCATACTCTCTTCAAGCACATCTGACATGTACAAAAATATTGGCTGTATCCTAGGGCATAAGTTTAATGTCAAAAGTTTACCAAAGATTCACTACCATATAGACCCTGTAGTATAAACAAAATGAAATGAAATTGCTAATTAGTAAGCAAAAAATGGTGAGAGAAACCAGCTACAAACTTCTGTTTGAATACTACAAAACTTATCTCTAAATAATTCATGTCAAAGTAATTACTTTAAAAAATTATAAAATACATCGATCCAAATGACATTGAAAATTATACATATAAAACTATTTGAACATTATATAAAAGGAAATGTATAACCTTAAATATATACATTAAAAAAATAAAATTGGTGATCTAAATGGTCAATTTAAGAAATGAGAAACCCCCCCAAAAAGAAGAAAATAATAAAGGTAAGGAAGTTGTTTACATAATAAACATATCATTTATATTTATAAAACATAATCTAATTTATTTACAAAAGTATTAATTACTATTTATGCAATATATAAGTAATAAAATAAAGGATCAATAAAAACTATTTCATTGAAGAGAATAAAAGAATATGCCTTTAGAAAATTGATCAAGACTAAAGATAAAGCAAAAGTGAGCAAATTAATAGTGAAAGATTGTTTATAATGAAAATTCAATATCAACATTTTAAATCATAATAATATATCATGATTGATTTGCCTATGATGCAAAACATATAAAATAAGCAAATTTTACTTAAATATTGAGTGATCAGTATTGACTCCTGTAAACATTAAAAAAAACTGATTATAATTTTGCTTTCATGTGGAACCTAAGAAACAAAAAGAACAAACTATTCAAAACCAGACTCAGAAATATAGAGGATAATCTGGTGACAGCCAGAGGGGAGGAGTGCAGGGAATGCTGAGAGAAAGTGGTGAAGGGTTAAAGAAGTACAAATTAGTAGTTAATAGATGATCACTGGGATGGGGAACATGGCATAGGGAATGTAGTCAGCAGTAATGTAATGGCTATGTGTAGAGCCAGAGAGAAGACAGCGTAATCAGGGGAATCGTTTCGTGAACTATATAAATGTCTAACCAATGTAGTATATACTTAAAATTAATAATAAAATTCTTTAAAAAGCTGATTAGCCTTATCAGTAGTAAAACATTTAATAAAAAGATAAATCATTTTCACAATAAAGCACCAGATGGTTTGTCTGGTAGGTCTTAGGAACTCATCAAACATCCATAACTCCTATATAATTCAAACTCTCCAGATGACAAGAAAAGGGAACAGGCACAACATGTAGATAGCTGTGGTAGCCAGCTCCAGGATGGCCCAATGTTCTTAATATTCTTGTGTTTAAGCCCCTCACATGCGAAATCATGGCAGGTCTGTGATCCACTGAGAAATGTGGAAGTGTCACTACATGACTTAAAAGGTAGGTCATAAAACACACTAAGTTTCTGCCTTGAATTAATTTTTCTGGTGGAAACCAAAAGCTATGTCATGAGAATACCCACACAACCCTGAGAGAGGTCCTTGTGCAGACATATTGAAGATTCTTGCCAACAGCTAGCACCACTTTCCAGACCTATGAGTGAACCTCCAGCCCTCTTTGAACCTTCGAACGACTGCACTCCCAACTAATATCTTGATTGCAACCTTGTGAGACACCTCAAGCCTAACTGTCCAGCCAATTTCTGATTTATAGAAATTTAGAGAGAGAGAAAAGTTCTTTGTCTAAGACATTTTGTTTTGCTGAGTAACATACATATCAATGGACAACTAATTAATTAGCATATACTTGATACACACTCATAAAGGACAAAACATATAGGTCAATCTTATAAACAAATGGGAAAGAATTCTAAGTAGAATATCAGCACATCAAATCCAGCAATATTTGTGTATGTGCATGTATGTGTAATAAAATCACTCAGAAATAAAAGAGGATTTATTTTAGGAAAGGAAGTATAATTACATCAGAAAAATATTTCAGTGCAATTCATTATATTCAAATAGATATAAAAAACAATTTTAAATGGTAAAAAGTATTAAATAAAAATAAATTTCATCTATTTTAAAAAGAAAAATGCTTTAGCATTTAGAAATACAAGAAGTCACACTTAAATAACCCTCCACCTTCTATAAAAGCATCTCTCTCAAAACTACAGTAAATGTATTTCCTGGTGGTGAAACATTAAAAGCATTTTTTTAAAGTAAGTTTCCACATGGTCACAAGGCTGTGAAGTATAACATAGAGAATACAGGTGATAATACTGTAATAAGAATATATAGAAACAGGAGGTACTAGACTTATCTGGGGGATCACTTCATAAGTTATATAAATGTCTAGCCACTACGCTGTACACCTGAAACTAATATAATATTGCATGTCAACTGTAATTAAAATTTGTAAAAATAATTTTAAAATACAAAGTTTTTATGACCTTGGTATAAAAACTATGCTTGCTACTACTTCTGTTATTTAACATTTCACTTAAGAGTAAAGACTGTACAATAAAACCACCAAAAAAATGAGGATATATAAATATTTTAACTAAAATATTTATAAAATTATTTATAAACAATTTGTTATTATTTATAGATATATAAATAATGACGTTAAAAAACCTCAGAGAATATATGAGATTATTAAGTTTACATGTCAATTTTGCTAGGCCACAATACCCAAATATTTGTCCAAAAATATTTAAGATGTTTCTGTGAAAGGTAATTTTGGAAAGAATTAACATTTAAACCAGTAGATTTTGAATATATCATGTGTCCTCTATAAAATGAGTGGGTCTCATCTGATAAATTGAAGGCCTTAAGAAACAGACTAATCTCCACTAAAAAAGAGGGAATTTTGCCAGCAGACTGATTGCCTTGCCTTTGGACTTGAAATGCAAACCCTGATGTTCGTTTCTCTCTCTCTCTCTCTCTCTCTCTCTCTCTCTCTCTCTCTCTGTACACACACACACACACACACACACACACACCTTAATTCTGTTTCTGTTTCTTTGGAGAATCCTAAAACAACACACAAAGTAATCGATCTAAAAAAATTAAAAATTAAAGAACACAAGATCAAATGTACAAAATAATACTGCTCTTATACACCGGCAAAAACACTATTCGAAAGCATAATTTCATTTATATGTGACACATTTAAAATGGTAGAAAAAATTAAAATGTGTTTAGAAATAATTTTACAAAAGATAAAAATCTTTACACAAAAAAGTCTTTTGAATGAATATAACAAAATAGTTATATTATGTTCATAAATTTGAAGACCTAATACCTCTAAGATATTATTTCTCCCAAAATGGAATATAATATCATGGATTCTGGTACACCAAGGAATTTAACAAACAGATTCTAAAATTTACAAAGGGTCAAAACAGGTCAAGACAAATTTAAAGAATAAGAGATAAGAAAGATTTGCCATGCCGGAATAAAGAATCACTTTAATACTGCAACTATAAAATCAATGAGATAGATGTGATAACAGAAAAACAGAGCAAAGGAATCAACCTACAAATATATATAGATAATTGGTACAGGACAGATGCAGTATTAAAATTCAGTGTAGGAAGGACAGAATAATTAAAATGGTAATAGGAAAATTTGTAAAATTTTAACATTTTCTATGTTACAAAAATAAATTAGTTCCTTAGTCTAAACCTTTCACAAAACATTTATTTGAACAAAAGAGTACTAAAAGGTCTGAAGGAAAATATAGAGGAATATATAGAGAAAGGTAAATTTTAAAAACAGCGATAAACTGTGAGAAGATATTAGTTTATAGAATAGTATAAATTTTATATACTATATATAAACTATATATTCTAAAATATATTTCAAATATATGTGTGTGTGTGTATATACACACACTATATAAACAACCCAAGCAGAAAAAAAAAATTAGAAACAGGCAATTAACAGAAAAATAAGCAAAAAGTTGCTCTGCTTCACAAAGAAACATGGTAATGTAAATTAAATCAAGAATGAGTCCACACTCTTTAGATTGAGTAAAAGAAAGGAAGGGAAGAAGGGGTATGGCGGCAGGAAAGAGGGATGGGAAGAGAAAATAGGGGGAAAAAGGAGGAGGAAGAGGAGCAGAAAAAGAAAAGAGAGAGAAAGAGTAAGGGAATGAAGGGAGGGGAAAAGGGGAAGATAGAAAATATCTAACAACACTAATTGCCAGAAAAGTTATGATCAAAGAAGAAATCCTATGTGATCCTGTTGAAAGAGTTGACCTCTTTAAAAACAAACAAACAAGCAAACAAAAACAAAACAAAAACACTGCTGTAGAGAAGAATTTGTCATTAGGAACTAAGCCCCCAAATTCTCATCCCATCTAACAATTCCACTTCTTGACACATGCCCTAGAGAATTCATTATACAGGCAGTGATAACATGCATATACATATTACATGTACAATGCCTGTACAGACATGCAAATTGCTATATTCATTGTAAGGACAAAATTTCAGAAGCATTCTAAATAACCATCATTAGGAACAGGAAAATAAATATATTTATACACTGCAATACTTTATAGGACTTCAAATAAACAGACCAAATGTACCTCTGTCAACATGGTTGAATCATGAAAATTATGAGTGGAGAAAAAGAGAAAATTATGAGTGGAGAAAAAGAGAAAATATTCATAGTGATGCCAAACCAAGACTACATATTATTCTTGAGCACAAAAATGTATAGAAAAATAATGAAAACATGGATAAGAAGGACCCATATCAAATCTAGGAGAGTAGTAATATTTGGAACAGGATGGGGAATAGAGTATGGAAAGGACTTTATTGGTATCTATTCATATTGTTTTATATTATTATACCAATGCATTAAAAATATATTTTATCTGTATTATATGTATATAAAGATAGAAAATGAAAAAAATGTTAACATTTCAAATAACTTATTGATGAGTGTTAGGTGTCATTTATTTCATACTTCTGAATCAAATATTTCAGAATTTTAATAATTTAGTAATGATTAATTTAAGATATTTTAATGAAAAATATCCAAATAAAAATTCTGGGTTTTTATTAGATCAGTTTTATTATGATATAATTCACCCATTTAAAGTATACAAATCATTGTTCTTATTATATTAACACCATCACTACAGTAAGTTTTTTAAAATTACCACCTTTCTCACCAAAAATTTCATGCCATTGAGCAGTCACTTCCCATATTCCCCTAACCACCATCCACACTCTGTTCTGGTAAATCACTTGTGTACTTTCTAAATATTTCATATAAGTGAAATCATACTATATGTGGGAGGGATTGACTAGCTTCTTTCAATTAGCATTCCATTTTCAGTGTACATTTATGCTGTAGCATGTATCAGTATATCATTACTGTTTACAGTTAAATAATATTCAAGTCTAAGAATATACCAAATTTTATGGTCATTTAGGTTGTTTTCACTTTTTGGCTATTATAATGCTGCTGTAAACATTAGTGACACATTTTTTATGTGGCAATGTTTATACTTATTTTTGACATATACCTAGAAATGGAATTGGTAGGTGATATAGTAACTCCCTGTTTAACTTTTTGAGAAACTTCTAGATTGTTTTCAAAAGAGGTTAACCACTTTACCTTGTTATCATCAGCAATATATTGGGATTCCAATTTCTCCACATGCTTGCCAACATTTGTTATTATCTGTCTTTTTCTTTTATTAATAGTCATCCTAGTGGGTATGAAATAGAATCTCATTGTGATTTCAATTTGTATTTCCCTGATGGCTAACTGAAGGATCTGTTAATGAGCTTAGTGGCCATGTATGTTTTCTTTGGAGAAATGTCTATTTTAGCTGTTTGCCTATTTTTTAGTTGTTTTTTTTTATTATTAAAGAATAACTTAGTCTAAGTAAAAATTTATTATCAATATATGATTTGCAAATATTTTCTCCTATTTTGCAGGTTTTCTTTTAACTTTTTTGATGGTATCCTTGGAAGCCAAAGTTTAAAAGTTTGATACAATTCAGTTTATTATGTTCTTTTGTCACTTGTGCTTTTGGTATAATATATAGGAAAGGTTTTTTAACCTATCACATTATGATATAAAATATATATATTTTTTGACTTGGTACATGGCTATTCCAGGCACACACCTTCTAAACCCTGTTATTTTCAATGTAATGAGCTATAAGTACTATCTTTTGTTATAACTTAATTTCTCCCCCACTAGCTCCTGAAATAGCTACAGAGTCACAAAGACAAAAGAAATATATTTTGCTATTTTTAATAAGCTCCTTTCAGCCACACTTGTTTATATTAGTGAGATGATTTTTAGAAAACCCCTAGATAACCACTGAGTTGGAAGCTGGTCACCAGGGGAACCAAATCTATGATTAGAGGGTTAGATTTCAGCCTTCATCCCCAACTTCCAGATAGGGAAAAGGGACCAGAGAATGAATTAACCACCCATGGATAATGTTTTAATCAAATATGCCTATATAAGAAAATCTCCATAAGAATCCCAAAAGTATAGAGATCAGAGAGTTTCCAGATTGGTGAATAAAGAGCACAAGCATGTGCTGGGAGAATGACACAATTCCATATTCTACAGATACAGAAACTCCTGTTCTTGGGACCCTTCCAAACTTTTCATATCTCTTCAACTAGCTGTTCATTTGTATCCTTTAATAAATATATCCTTTGTAATAAACTGGTAATCTAGTAAGTAAACCATTTTCATGAGTTCTGTGAAGAGTTCTAGCAAATGACGGAATGTGCAGAAGAGGTCATGGGAACCTATAACTTGTTGCCATGTCGGACGGAAGCTGTGGTTCACCTGTGCATCCACTGCTTGCAATTGACTCTGAAGTGAGAGGAAGTCTTGTGGGACTGAGCCCTTAACCTATGGCATCTGCACTAACCCTAGGAAGTTTAGTGTTAGAATTTAGTTAAATTGTAGAACATCCAGCTGGTCAGGGAGAACTGGTTGATGTGGGAAAACCCCACACATCTAGTGTCAAAATGTTCTGGGAAGTGTTGGGTGTGAGGAGCATGGTAAGTAGAGGGAGAAACTGAGTGTTTATTTCACTACTCAATGGAATGAAGATTTACTACTTAGTCTTCTATAAGGAGTTTTATAATATTAGGCTTAGGATCCATTTTGACTTATTTTTTGTACATGGTATGAAAAATGTTTCCAACTTCATTATTTGCATGTCCACATTCTATAATCCCAGCTCCCTTTGTTGGAAAGATTGTTCTTTCTTCCAGTGAAAAGTTTTTCAATCTAAGTTAAAAATCAATACTGTAAGAGTGAGGATTTATTTCTGGACTCAATTCTATCACATTGATCTATTGTCTATCCTTAAGCCATAACTGCATTTTCTTGATTATCGCAGTTTTGTAATAAGTTTTGAAATGGAATGTGTGATTGCTCCAACTTTGTTAATTTTAAAGATTGTTTTAGCTATTCTGGGCTCCTTATTTTGATATAACTATATCATCAGCTTATTGAAATCAGAAAAAAATTCTGCTAGAATTTTGATAAAAATCATGTTGAATTTGTTGACCAATTTAGGAAATATTGCAGTTTTTTGCAATATTAAGTCACCAAATACATGAACATTGAATATCTTTTTATTTAGGTTTTTTTAATTTCTTTTAATTATATTATAAATTTTGATTTTTTTAATGTTTCTACAATTTAATTATTTTTGATGTTATTTTATATGGAATTATATTCTTAGTTTTATTTTTAAATTGTTCATTGACAATGTATATTGATTTTTTGTTAATTGATTTATCCTACAATTTGTTTAGCTACTTTACTAATTGTAATACAGTTTTTAGTGGGTTTCTTAGGATTTTCTTTATATACAATCATGTTATTATCTTCAGATAGAGCTCATTCTTCTAATTCTTTTCTAAGCTGAATGTCTTTGTTTTTCTTGACAAAGTTCCCTAACTAGACCTGCAGTACAATATCAAATGTAAGTGGTGAGAGCAGACATTCTTATCCTGTTTTTGATTTAGAGGAAAAAGCCTTTAAATCAGTAGCCTTTCACTACTACATATGATGTAAGTTGTAGGTTTTCTGTAGATGTCATATATAACTGAGGTGCTCCCTCTTCATTTCTGATTTTAATAATCTGAATCTGCTTTCTTTTTCTCTTGATCAGTCTAGCTAAAGGGTTTGTCAGTCTTGTTGAGCTTTTTAAAGAACTGAATTATAGTTCTGCTTTAGAAAGATTTTTGACACAGACTTCCATTTGATATTTTTTTTATACCAGAACCGAAAAAAAAAAATCTTAAAGACTAATGTTTGCAGAAAATATTAGATTTTCCAGAATGAGAATACCAGATCTCTTTCAGTCTCTCTATACACCGGAAAAAGATATAACCAATTTCTAGTATAATCAAATAAGAGGAACGCTAATTATGTTTCTTTCCATAATTCTAAGAAGCTTTCCAATTCAAATAAATAAATTACATTCAATATGAGTATTTTAAAAAAAGCTCTGAGATTATTAAAAAACACCTATCTTTTAAAAGAAGGAACTGAGATGAATAGATAACTTTCTCTGATCTTATGCTTTCTCTTTTCTGTGTTTAAATAGATACTAATGTCTTTCACGTTTAAATTTCAGACTATCCTCTGAGCTCTCAACTTACTAAATCAAGGAATATTTATTGTGTGCTATTATGTGCCATATAGTACTGCATGTACTCAATATATAGGACAGATGATGTCTCCGCCTTCAAAGCAATTACATTTTTTACTAAATCTTTCAAACTTTGGAAACTCCAGTTTCATGCTTCTAAGTGAAATATTTCAAAACTAACATTTCTCAAATGCTACTTACTCTTTATTTCTCTCTCCAAAGTTATCACTTCCCTACCACCATCCCTGTGGTCCTGAACTCAACTTTCACCATCTCAAAAAATACCACCACCAATCACCAAATTCAAGCCAAAAATCCTAGGAGTAACCATTCTTCTTAGTTACTCCCTTTTCTTCATGACCATCAAAAATATTTTTGCTTCTGACTCACATTTATATCTGGAATACATCTACTTTTCTGCACCTTCAATAGTCTGAATGATCAGTATATTTGACCTCTTAACTCTGTGCCTTCCTTCCCTTCTTGCCCACAGTTCACTCTCTATCCAGAATCCAGAGTGATCTCTAGTTAGCGTAAATCAGATTATGTTGACCCTTAGCCTCTCATAAAGTTTTTTTTCATGTCTTTCTACTGTATATTAAATTAAATCTAGGTATTTGATATGAACCTGGTTACTCGGTCATTTTTTTTTTGGCCTCTCCAGCTTCATCATGAGCCATTCCCTTACTTACTCCATACACTCTTTGCTAACTAGCCTTTTGTATGCACTGAGCATTTGTTCAAGAATGAAGAACTGATCCTTAAGAATTTCTTAGAAATGATTTCTAGAAACTTCTTTGTGATCCAGTTATGACATTTTAATCATCTTATTAGAGGGATTTTCTGAATTACAAATCTTAAATATAGCAAAACCAACAGCAGAAAATATGTATTTAGAATAACCCCAAAACTGGATTATTCTCAACATCAGGAGATGTGGTTTAAACAAAGGGTCTATCTTCCTACCCTGAGTACTATAACAGTGCATCAGGGCAAAGCATTTCAAAGATTAAACTTTCTCCTGGTGTCAGAAATATATTAGAACAAGAATTCCTCAATTCCCTCTAGAAATGAAGTCTGATTTCCTTAGGTGGTTGAGAGTGGTTTTTGAAGCAATTTGTTGTCCATCTTCCACTCTCTTTTGATAGTTAAATGCTGCTTCTTCCTAGCATTTAAATTTGCCTTAGCATTAAAAGTAGAAAAATAAGAACCATAATTTCTTTCTTCAAATGATCATAACTGCTTGACAGAAGGTCTCGAACAAGCTCCCACTCTAACAAGCTACCGTTGTTTTCATGTTTTGGAATGGCTTAATCCTGTACATGGTGACATCCTCAAATAGCAAGTACATTAAGCTGTGACAGCTTTCCACTGACCTAAGGAACTGTATTAGGAAAACGCCATTTGCAGCTCCCTCTCTTCATCTGTTCTCTCCTCCTCCTTACTAGTAAAAACTATGTTCAATAGTACTATTAAATTACCCCTAGAAATATGCGCCTCAAAAAAAATCAATGCACATGTGTTTTAATACTTGTCACAGATAGTTCAAATGACCAATCTAAAATATATTATTTCACCAGAGCTTTACATTTTAAACCAGCTTCTTTTGATGGCACATTTATGAGCATGCATCCAAATTAAGGAAAAGAAAGCAATATGTGGGGATGTGGAAGAGAATAAGAATTAATCTTCCTATTATTTCAAGAAATTTTTATGCATTTAACTAGTACTTAATGTTGAATCCAGAACAACTCGGTGGGATAGGGTAAAAATGGTGATACATAGTAGCAGGGAGCCAAAACCCTAAAGCCTAAACTTGCCATGATTCAACTTATAATACTATTTCTTTGCTAATGGATTTTAATATGTTTTCTATTCTGATAATTTCCCCTTGTTTAGTTATGAGCCCCTTTTTACCAGAAGGAAACATAGTACAGTTTTTAGGGCACTGGAGCTAA
The DNA here is from genome assembly GCA_030015415.1 of Cynopterus sphinx. Classification (NCBI taxonomy): domain Eukaryota; kingdom Metazoa; phylum Chordata; class Mammalia; order Chiroptera; family Pteropodidae; genus Cynopterus; species Cynopterus sphinx. The sequence goes on along the minus strand of CM057390.1, from coordinate 31,054,305 downwards.
AAGCAGCGAGTGACTCAATAACTTTGTAAATGTATGAATTTAGGCAGGGTACTTAATCTCTCTGTGCTTCAATTTCTTTACTAAGAAATATGGAAATAAAAGTACTTAAGAGTTGTTGTAAGGATTAAATTATTTTAATAAGTAAGGCATTCAAAGCAACATAAGCCATGCTATTAATCATTATTATTTAGTATGTTTGTTAAGAAGACAAATTACTCTCCCTGATAAAGATACATGATACAGATTATATAGTTAATTTTCATTTCCAGCCATAATGGAGTAACTATTAGACTAGACCTATGGGCATGAATAGCTATAAACTACATGAAACGGCTGCTTTCAGACAATGAACAAAAGGCAGCACAAGACTGAGAGAAGGCGAGTCGCATAGCTGCCCAGGTTTCTATGTCAAGACAATTTCCCAACCACATTGTACAAAGTTGATGTCACAGAGGAGCACTGTGATCCTGAGGAGCTGAGGTAGCAGAGATCACAGTTCAGGGCAGCTGTTGATGCTGGGGCCAAAGGTGGGAAATTGAACAGGAGAAAACTATACAAAAAAGGAGCTTCAGAATTTCCTACAAGCCTGTGATTGAGGGAGTCTGTCACTGGGTAAGACATCCAGACATTTGTTGGATGGCAGCTGCTATGAAATTAAAAACAGAACATTGCTATCACAGGCACTGTGGGGAGAAAAGCAGTTCTCAGAGATTTTGGAGTTTGTATCCTGCCACAATGACTAATTATACTCCTTAACTATTGACTAAATTCCAAGTGAGACACCAAAAAGGTGGCCCTTAGGAGGAAGAAACATATGGAACAAGAACTTATTCAAGGCCCTTTCATCAAAACCAGAAAGAAGCCTTAACAAGATTCTAAGGGGTTTCAGAGTTTGGAGGCTGAGTCTTGGTATGTTAGATAAGTATGATTAGCCAGTGATTAAACTTCTTGCTAAAACAAAAATCAATAGTCTTGAGAGTAAGGTAACAGAATCTAGAAATCCAATAATTTATTATATGTAATTTTAATATAAAATATTATATTAATATTTATATAATAATTTAATATTATATGTAATTTTAATACAAAAATTGAGAATTATAAAAAAGAAAGAGGGAAATGTAATTTATATTTAAGAATAAAAACAACCAATAGATACTGAACTCAAGATATCTAGATTGTGGGCTTAACAGCAGCTATTATACATATACTCAATGAATTCAACAAAAATATATTTACAAAATTATAGAAAATATAATAAATGAGTAAGATGGAATCTCAACATAGTAATGGAAACTATTACTTAAAAAAATAATCAAATGGTAATTTTAGAACTCAAAAGTATACCACTGAAATGAAAAATTCACTGAATGGACAAGATAGCAGGTGCAAGATGACATTTAAAAAGTCAACAAATTAACAAATAAGAATATTTATCTAAATTAATAATAGATTTATCTAATAAATAAATATGATAAATAGAGGTTATCTAACTTTTATAATAGAAGGAAAAAATATTTAATAAAGGTAACTAGAACTTCTGGGACACACAGACACTTTGAAATGGGCTAATTTATGTGTAATGAGTACCACAATAAAACAAAAGAGAGAGAGATTGATCATAGGCAGAGAAATATTTGAAAATATAATGACAGAGAACTTTCTAAATTTTATTTTAAAACTTCACAAACCTATATATCCAATATGTTAGCAATCATCAAACAAGATAAATATAAAAATAACCAAAACTCAGTATGTCATAGTCAAATTACTGAAAACCAAAATAAAAGAGCACACTGAAGTCAGATATGAACAATGACAATACTCTGACTTCTCATCAGAACTATAGAGTATGGAAGACAATGGAACAACTTCTTTAACTTGATGAAAGGAAAGTAAGGAAAAAGTCAACTCGGAATTCCATGACTAGTGAAAATTTTCCACTCAAGAGTGAAATAAAGACCTTCTCAATTCATCAAACCTTCAAAAATTTGTTGTCAGCAAATTTGCACCACAAAAAAAGATTAAAGGATATTTTCCAATTAAAAGGAAAATGATACCAGACAGAAACTCCTATCTTTAGGCAGAAATAAAGAACATCAGAAAAGAATACAAATGACTAAGTTTATTAACTTCTTATAATGTATTTAAAAACTACTGTTTAAAGCAAAATAGTAACAGTATAAAGTAGAATTCAAAACATATGCAAAAGTAAAAGATGTCAATTACACAGGAAATGGGAGAGATAAATTAAGTGAACAGCGTAAAGTGAGAATCAATGTCAGTTTTGAAGTGTAAAAAATTTATGAATTGATATTGTTAATCATAAAGAAACCACTAAAAATAATAATACAAAGTTACAGCTAAGAAATTAATAAAATATAATTTGGAACTGTAAAATGTACAAATGAAAAACAAACAGCAATATGGTAGACTTAAAAACAATAATTACAGAAAATGTAAATGGATTTAAAATCTTAATTGAAAAGCAAAACTTGTCAGAATGAATAAAAAACAAAACCCAACTATAAGCTATCTATGAAAGATGCATTTCAAATTAAAGATTAGAACACGTTGAAAGTAAAAGGATGAAGATATACCATGGAAAAAAATAAGCATAGCTGACATGGCTGTATTAATTTCAGACAAATATACATCAGGAAAAAGTATATTACAAGAAGTAATGAGAAATATTACATGACAGAAAGGGCAGTTTACCTAGAGGATATACCAATTGTAAATATATATTCATCTAATAACAGAATATTAAAATCCAAGAAGCAAAAACTGACAAAATTAAAGGGAGAAATAGACAAACTTACAAGAAAAGTTAGATATTTTGATTTTATTCACTCAGTAATTGCTAGAAAAAAGTAGGCAAAAAAATGAGGAAGGACATGGAATATTTAATAATATTATGAAGCAACTTGATATAACTAGCATTTAAAATATTATACTCAACAGTGACAGAATGCATATACATATACATATTGTTTTCAAGTGTATCTGAAATATTTTCTAAGATAAGCCATAACCTTGACCACAAAATAAGCCTGAATAAATTTCAAAGCCTAATTTGAAATTAAATTAAAAATGTATATATTTCTATATAACCTATGGGTCAAGTAAAAAATTAGAGGGTAATTACAAAATATTTTCAACTGAATAATTAATATATCAAAATTTGAGAGATGCAGCTAAAATGCTCACAGGGAAATTTATATGTTTGAAATGTCTATATTAGAGGAGAAGAGAAGGTCAATAATCTAAGTTCCCCTCTCAAGAAGGTAGAAGAAGAATCTTAAACTTTAATATAAAGACATAAGAAGTAATAAATGTAAAGGCAAAAGTCAATAAACTAGGATACAAACAGTACAGAAAATTAAACCACAATGTGGTTATTTAGAAAGATTAATAAATTTCATTAAAATTCCTAGCAAGAATAATCATAGAGAAAAGAGAAAAGAACAAATACTCAGCATCAGGAATAAAGTTGAAATATTACTAGAGAGCCCACAGTTATTTAAAGGATAATAGAGAAAGCATGAACAACTTTATGCCGATAAATTTGACAAATCACATGAAATCAACAAATTTCTTGAATAAGAACTTTTTATAGAAAATCTGAAATCCCCTTGTCTATTAATGTAATAGATTTCATAATTTAAAAAAAATTTACTTCTCACACAAAAAAAAAATCCAGTTTTATTTTTACTGGTAAATTCTACCATTAATTCAAGAAAGAATTAATACCAGTCTTACACAAACGCCTTCAGAAAATTGAGAAGAAAGAAATGCTTCCCGATTCTTTTGCAAAATCAGCAAAAACTCTGATTCTTAAAGATGATAAAGAGATTACAAAAAAGTACATATTATATGAATAGGTATGAATTGTTTATTTATTCATTTGAGATATTTTTAATAATTTTATGCTGATAATGTATCATATTGAACTATATTAATTATTGCATCATACAGCTGTAGGTTTAAAAAATTGTCAAATATCAACAATATAATTTGATTCAATTTTACAATAGATGCTAGGAATATAGTAATGAACCAAATATAGTTCTCTATCTAACAAGAAAAACAATTTAGAGAAGATAGACAGACATCTACACAGGTGATGATAAGAATATGATAAATGCCACCACTATAATAGGATGAGGCACTACAATGGCACCATGAGAGCATGGATGAGAAAGCCCTACCTGCTCTTTCTTGATGTGAAATATGAGTAGTTCAGCAGGCAAACCAGAAGAAATACATTCCTGGCAGTGGGAACAGAATATGAAAAGGCACAGAGCTATAATAAAACACTGATACATCTAAAAATAAAAAACTACAGTGGAGATGACCAAGTACAGTGATGGGGTCATGGCACATGCAGTAATGGATACTGAAGGTCACCATATGTGTTTCCAGAGAAATTTGATGATAAATTTGTGATCATATCTTCCAAGTAAAAATGTATCCACTTTACTAGTTAATGAGAATCAAACAGGACTGTGAGCAGGCATGATTGTTTTCTTTCCTTACCTTATTTTCTCCTACAATATACTTGCTGCTGCCCAATTATTGAAACAGATATGAAGCAACTTGGGATTGCAAAGAACTTCTCTTGGAAAAGCACATGAAAACACAGATCAGAAAGGAACTTTCCTAACACATAGGAATAGGTCATTGGTTATTCTACTAATATGCTTTCAAGCTTGCTTTGAGAAGATCTCTTAGTGATAACCAGGGTCTCTGGACAAACTACTTACTATACAGTGCTGCCCAAAAAACAAATTTTCCATTATGACTGTAATGCAGATATCAATACCTTGTTATTCTAAAACCCAAGAAAAAAAGTTTTGCTTTGTCCATGTGCCACTACCTACCCCCAATTTAGCAGCCTCTGGAAAACCACACTAAATGACGCTATCTAAAAAGCTTAAAGAGAAAGTGCCACTCACCCTTCGGATTTAAATGAAAAAAACTAAAGAAGAAAATAACAACAACAACAACCAGCTGAAATAGTTTTAGTCAATAATACTAACCATCTTCCTTATTAAACCATTCATTGAAGCTAAGAAGCAGAAAAAATAACTAACTTCCCTTGCACACTGTGATTGTGGTATTAACAAGAAGTAAAATAGTCAAATTAGCTGAGAAGAGGGGCAGAATCAGTGAACATTAATATGAGAAAACTGATATTCCAGCCTCAACCCAATGATTGAGGATAGACAAAGAAACTTCATGTGGACAAAGCAAATACCTACAATAATTAACACTTGTGGTATAGTCACAGTGTACCAAGCACTGTGCTTTACCAGGAGTGTTTCATTTAAGTTCACATGGGCTGATGGAGCTCATTTTTTATGCTCCTTGTTATAGATTGTAACTCTTAAAAATATTTTTAATATTATGGTTCTAGATGTTACCTAAGATTAATAAAAGACTGAAGTATCCAATAAGTGCAATGCACTGCTAGCCCATTTATTTTAAATGCCATTTTAAAAACTAAAAACTATAGTAAAATAATGCCATCTGTGAGTATTTATGATTTATAGTTAATGGCATTTATTCATTCAAAAAAAATTTAATTAAATTTATAGAGGTGACATTGGTTAATAAAAGTATATGTTTCAAGAGTCAATACAATAATACATCATGTATATTTCATTGTGTGTTCACCATTCAAAGTCAAATCTCTTCCTGTCACCAAATATTTGACCCCCTTTTTACCCATATCTACCTTCCCCCTCACCCATTTCCCTCTGGTAATCACTAAACCATATTCTGTGTCCATGAGTCTCTGTTTGTCTGTGTTTCGGTTTTATATCCCACATATGAGTAAAATCATATGGTTCTCAACTTTTTCTGTCTGATTTATTTCACTTAGCATGATAAAGTCAAAGATCTATTCATGTTGTCACAAATAGCAATATTTCATCTTTTCTTATGGACGAGTAATATTCCATTGTATATATATATATACCACAGCTTCTTCATTCCATCATCTACCAAAAGACACTTCTGTTGTTTCCATGTTTTAGCTACCATGAATAATGCTGTAATGGAACAGAACTGAGAGCCCGGAAATAAAAACACATGTATATGGGCAAACAATTTTTTATAAAGGAGCCAAAAACATACGATGAAAAAAAGAAAGCTTTTTCAATAAATGGTGCTAAGAACATTGGAAAGTCACATGCAAAAGAATAAAACAAGATTTCTTTGTGTCCCCATATACCAAATTTACCTCAAAATCGATCAAAGGCTTAAATGTTAGTCCTGAAACAATGATTTGCATAGAAGAAAACATAGGTACTAAACTCATAAACCTTGGATTTAGAGAAGATTCAATGAATTTGACCTTAAAGGCAATGGAAGTAAAAGCAAAAATAAATAAATGAAACTATATCGAACTAAAAAGCTTCTGTAGAACAAAAGAAACCATTAACAAAACAGAGGCAAACAACTAAATGGGAGAAGATATTTGTAAATGATGTCTCTGAAATGTGACTAATATACAAAATATATAAAGAACTCATACAACTCAACAACAAAAAACAAACACTTTAATTTAAAAATAAGCAGAGGCCCTGAACAGACATATCTCCGAAGAAGACATAGATATGGACAACAGGCACATGGAAAGACAGTCAACACTATCTATTAGAGAAATATAAATCAAAGCCATAATAAGATACCACCTTTCACCTGTTAGAATGGCTATCATCAATATGACAAGTAATAACAAGTTGGAGAAATTATAGGGATAAAAACCCTCAAACACTGCTGGTGTGAATGTAAATTAATACAGCCACTATGGAAAACAAAAAATAAGACTAGAATTACCATATGACTCAGCAATTCCTCTTTGGAGTATCTACCCCAAAATTTTGAAAACATTTATCTATAAAGGTATATGCATCCCAATGTTCATGCAGCATTATTTATCCAAATTTAATGCTCACTTAATGGGACTGGCCAAAGCTGTGTCTTAAAGCATTGAGATTTTCACCTGTGAGAACAAGGTACACAAGCTTCTCTTTTCATTTTATCCAATGGGCTTTCAAAGGCCAAATCTTTGTGTAGGCTGCCAGACATGAAAGAAGTGAAATGAAAAAATCATGGATGGATAAATGCAGGCTAGACCTCAAGTAAAGTTTGACCTTGGGAACCCTTCCTGTTATTTAGAATTCCAACTCTTAGGTAAACCTTGTCTACTAGATGTGAAAAGAAAAGAAGGGCCCTAATGATGGTAATGTTGAAAACCAAGTATATCTATACACAGAGCTGAAGAAAATATCAAAGAGCACATTGAATATGGAATTTAGTGGCTGTACCTTCAAAATGTCTGCTCTTAATATCTCAAATGCATAGAACAGAATGAAAGAAGGTTGGAAAGTGTCACCTATCACCTATCCTACAAGATGACTCTTTATTTTTCTTCCCAAGTCAGACTAGCTTCTTAACCTCAGATGGATTTCCTTCTTATTTATAAAGATCTTCAGGGAGAGGGAACTAAGGCAACATTCTTGGAAATTCAGTCCGGCATTTAACAGTCTTCAGAGTACTTCCTAGAAACTCAACTGATTAGTTCACTGTCAGTGTGAGAGGATTATAAATGGCACAGTTTTTGGTACCCACAAGAGTTATACACTAACTGCTTTCAAATATTTTTACGACATTTATAATCTTATAAAGACCCCCACAATATTAATTAGCCAATCAAACTGCTCCCAGATGTAATCTAAACTCATATTCTCTCTTGTTTGGGAAATGAAGAATGTAGTCATTATTCTTGCTTTAAAATTCAGCCAAGACATAAAGATTATTATTAAAATTTCCTTTCTCCTCTTTTAAACACCAAGAAACTTTAGATCTTTTCACCTTTCCTTAGATTTGCTGTTCATAGAATCAGAGGTTCAAAAGAGACTTGATAATACAAACTAACCAATAATTATTTCTGGGATTAATCTTGACTCCCTCCGAGTCTCTTCTGCATGGTGCCATCTCTCCCACCTGCAGTTTTCTAGAAGAGCCTGATTAGGCCCCAGGAGAGTGAGGGAGAAAAACAAGGTGGTTGTTTGGGTTTAAAGATCTTCCCTGGACATATCAACACGTTTTTTTTCACTTATGGTTTTGTTTTCTCTTATATGACTATATTTATAGCTTTGTTAGATATCAGAATGAAGACAGAAACAAATCCTTTGCATTCTAATTAGAGCCCCACATATTAATGAATTCTCACCACTTGATGGCCTTAGGGTGCCAGCATCCCTACAGAAAATTAATAAGAGCTTTAATCACTTGGAGACTGGAAAGGTCAGTACTCACTAAAAGTTCAAATGCAGAGACTGCTGCACAATCATACACTATTTTACAAGCATAATAACAATAACCCATGGGTTTTAAGAGTATAACACTCCATTAACAGGCAGATGAATTAAAGTATCAACCTGGTCATGGGACCAAAGGAACATAAGCATAGAACAATTAGTCGCTTATGTTCATATTAAATACACAGTGATTTTGTAATTTCTTCTACATTTTAGATCATTTCTTCAAATTATAGACAGTGGCTTGCAGTATGAAATGCCTGTACAAGAATGGATCCTCAAAAATTTAGCCTGAGATTTATTATTGCTATCTGTACATCAGATTCACCAGTGGCCCTTTTAACCCTACCCTATGGATTCAAAATCTTAAGGAGTGAAAAGTGGGAAGAAGCATATCCAGATTTAAGCCATTCCCCTGAGCAGCCAAGATGGAAGACCAATCATCTATCCCATTTTTCCATCAGCCTAGCAGGACAATCCTTATACCAGTCACCGCAAATAGCAGAAAAGATTCCTCAATTCAGTAGAATTGTGTCTGAGAGGTAAACGTCGCAACAGGAGGCAATAAAATGTAGGAACAGGCATAATCTGTTATACTAAATGTCTGACCCACACTACAGTGGAAAGAAAATTCAACCAAAGAATTTGTCAGCACTCAGAAAATTAACGTTACAGAAATCAAGGAAAGAGGAAGTTTTAAAGTCCAATTCTGTGAAGTGGCTGTGAACTGAAAGCTAAGGAAAAACTATTAGAGTTAGTAATTAGGAAGTTATTGAAAACGTTTTACAGTATAGTTTCAATAGCATGATAAGTAGAAAGACCAGATGGTTTTCTTTCTTTTCTCTGCTTATTAAAAGTGGATCCAAGATTTAGAACTCAACTAACAGTCCACTTCCAGCTAAATTTAATTGCTTACCCTTCAGAACCACAATGATCCTATCATCACTAATTCATTTCCTACTCTGATATTACAAAGATTGTGTTATTAGTTACCTTGTGTACATCTCCCTCACTAACTTAAATTTTTCTTGCAGGCAGTAATCTATTTCCACTAGTATTTTTCTATGTTTCCCCAGCACTTAATATAGTGATTTGCATATAGTATGTGTTCCAAAAGCATTTGTAGAAAGTGAGATAGATTAGATCTTTATGGCAGTTCTATAATTAGAGGATTGCCCATCTATGATTTAGTCAATGAGATCTCCCTGAAAATATTAAACTATTCTATGTAAGACACAAACTCTAAAGTTAATTTAAAATAACTCTTTTATGAATATCAATAAAATATTCCCTTTTTCACTTAGACTGGTTCTCTTCTATAATTTGATTATTTTTAATTTAATTTCTGTGCATTTGGTACAAGTCTCTTTAGATAACTTTACATTTTGATGATGTCTTATTGAAGTCTTGGTTCTGACTTTATATAGCTCAAAGATCATGTCCATCTCTAAGTTTCTTTAATATTTTTAAACCTATAACATACCTAGAAATAATGTCTGAATTACAATTAGATAGCATTTCTGAAATCCATTTTTAAGACAGTAATTAGAACTCTGAACATATTTTCCCATACAAAGAATATGAAGACTTGATTAATTTACCAAGTGAATGTACAAAAGCTTATTTAATTCTACAGAATTATCAGTGCAACAATAGACACTAACTGCCTACTACAGTTATTTTAGTGCACAATATAATATACATTAAAATTCCAACCATCATCTTCAGAAGCCCACATTATCAATACCATAGCCTATAGTAGGAGCTCTTTTTCTTTCTGTATTCTTATTTTAAATCTCACTCTTATCTGAATTCTATTTTAATTGGAGCTAACCTTTTTAAGGATCACCACTTTTGGTCCTCAATGTCAAGTCCAAATATCTCAGTAAGAAAACTGTTCAGCATCTTTTTTTTTCTCCAGCTTCATTTCTCACCATTTACCTTTTAAACTCTTCTTCCCAGCAACAATGATCTATCAATCTGTTAAAGCTCCCATCTTCTCTCCCATCTCCTCTTCTTCCCCTGTTTTGGTGCCCTCCCCCAGTCTACCTTACCTTGGCTAATTACTATTTGCCCTCAGCCTCAGTTTAAACTTAGTCTCTCCTTTGGCAAACTAGTATTCCTCTCCCGTCTGTGAAGGTTCTCATTTTATGTGCATCAATATCACCCTTTCAAAAAACATACCAATTGTACTGACATCATCTTTTCAGTAGTTTCCTCCACAAACTAGTCCTTAAACTCACTAAAAACAGCAAGTTTGTCATCACACTGTAAGTCCCGTGTCTAGAACAGTTTTGAGCACAAAGTGTGAGTTTAGTAGGTCATTAATAAATGTTTAATGAATGACAGCCACCATTTCCAAGTTCACAGTTTCTTTAAGGCATTCATTCATTCATTCAAACAGTTTTGAATGCTACCATGTACAAAGTGATAGTAGGCACTAGAGGGAGATGTACTAGGCCCTGTAATGATATGTACTAGGCACTGGTTAGTGATAAGCTGGACTCATTGCTTGCCCTAATGTAGTTTATCATAATGGGAATTTGATATGGAGCACTAGGGGAAATTAGAAATTTGGACTTCAGGTTTCAATAGAAGGATCCTTGTGGTAACAGTTCCACAAGAGGCAAGAATTTTCACTGGTATTATGAGATAGATCCTCAAGATATTGCTTTCAATAGCACACAGTCAGTCATAAATGCTCTGAATTAAATGAAATGTGACGGCTTTAGAAGTGAGAATGTTACACTTAATCATTGTGAAGTCTTTATTGTGAACTTAAAAAGCATCTTTCCTCAAAGTGCTCAGTTCCATTTCTTACCTTGTTTTAGTGACATTCAAAAACCCTCAGCTATAAGTTGAAAACTTTGGCCCAGGTTATCATTGTTGCCACCTGGACTATATTAAGTTTCCTAACTTATCTCTTTGCTTCCAGGTTTATCAAATTAAATTCACTCCTCATTTGTTTGTGAGTCATTTTCCTAAAATATCTATCAAAATATGTCTTTTCTTTTGATAACCATCAGGATTTTCAAGCCTTTTAGAAGAATACAAGGCTCAGCATCTTGGTCTGCTAGGTGTTTGCAATGTCCTTTTTTTATTATTCAGATGTTGGGGACTTCTTATAAAGTATGAGGGTATGTGAAGGAACTACACAAACATGTAACACATTAAAAAAGGAAGAAATAAAGATAGAAATATCATAATTACTGCTTTCACTTTTAAGTTTAAAGTTCTTAGCAATGGAATTTAAGGTTTTTTTTTTTAACCTGAATCCTCACTTCATCTTGGATTATTTTCTCAAAAATATTTCATGCTTTTTTATATCTAAGATTTCTGTGGATTGAGAAGTGAAGGGGGAGTTTCAAAAGAGTGAATAAAGAGTAGGTTAGTTGTGAACAGGAAAAGGAAAAGAATGATGGTTAAATGAGGTCATGGGTTGAGATCATTTTTAAAACTCTGAATTTTTTTATTTTTTTCTAAAAAATCATGATTATATGTGTTGACATGAAAAAGTGTTTGAAGATGGCTATGTAGAGGAGGAAAAGGATTGTTGATGGAAAAATTATGGAGGATAAAAAATTAACATGAAGGCAGAGGGATATGTATTAAATGCTAATCTGAAAAGTATAGAAAGGACATAAGATAGGTACTAGATATAAATAAAAAAAAGGTTAGGAAGAAGCACCTGATGGCCTAATTTTTTCTATAAGAAGTAGAAAAGGTCATCTGGTGAGAATGTGAAGGGTAGTAATGGTGGCTGGGATCTGGATAAGAATGGGAAGTTTTGGCAAAGATGTACTATCAAATGAGAGAGGAATTTCACTAAGCACCCAAAGGGTTTCTAAGCATCATGAGAAATCATGTGGGATCATACTGATTTCGATTTGCATGCTATTGTGATTTAACATGACCATAAAGAAACAGTCTCTCCTAGGTCAGATCTGCTGTAGGACAGAACATGGCAATGATTTACATAACAGGCCATATAGTAAATCTTTAAGGTTTGTAGACCATATTATCTCTGTTGCAAACACTCAGTTCTGCCATTTGGTAGATTCCATAGACAGTGTGTAAATAAACAAATTGGACCAATTAAACTTTATTTACAAATACAAAAATATCATGATTTTTATGTATTATGTAATATCATTACTTTTTAAATTTCTTTTCAATTATTTAAAAATGTAAAAATCATTCTTTACTCTTGGGCGATACAAAAATGAGGAGTGAGCTGGATTTGTCCCAGTTTTCCGACCTTTTTCTAGAATATCAGAAATATTTTTCCTATTTATTCATATACTTCTGCCTTAACATTTGTTTAATAATTAAGCATTTCTCATTCAGTTTTCATGAACAAACTTTTAAACAAAAGATATATGCATTCTTTTGCCAATAGCAAGTAAGCCTAATTTATAGAAGAAAGAAATACCTGATACCTGGGTGTTCAGAGAGCAAGGCTACTACTCATAAGAGATGAAGAAATCAGGAAATCACAAAGCAAGTTCAAGAGTCTTAAATGAGTTCTTAGTCTATTGTAGGATTGTATTATAATATTTTCATGACCCAGACATAACACATGTGCAGCCTGCATTTTTCTTTATCCTAGTCTATAGATAAAAAATCTCCTCTATCAATAGCTATATCCATCTTTTTCAAAATGAGTGGGGCAAGGGAAAGAGGAACTTATGGAGTCAAAAAATAAACAAGGAGAGCTTCAGTTCTTTATTGGTATCACAAAAATATACAGGTGTGTACAGAGCTGGCATCAAGAGACTCCAAGACTGAAAAGAAACAACTTTCCATTATAAAAGCACTCTGTGCTCCTATCCTCTCCCAATAAAATGAAAGACCCTTCAGTTGACTTTCACACTCACTAAAGATTAAGCAGCAACAACTGATGCTGGCTCAAGTAGTATTAGATGTTGGTAGCACTTGTAAAGATGATGAATGTTGCCAAATGGTAATTTTCTCTGAGTGGTGGCTATGATTGATCTGCCATTGATGTGATTGTTGAGGCTTTCATATTCAATCTTAAAGAAAAAATATTATGTCATCATACAATGGGAGTTTCAGATGACTGAGGTCGGGATAGGGCTGGGATATTTCTTTGTTTTTGAAGAAGGCTCGCTGTAATAAGAGAACATTTATTTAAAACAAATCCACCAAATCGATGGAAGCCAGTATATATAATGTTATTAATGTAGAGTTCCAAAAAAATTTGCTTTTCATCTCTTATGACCTTGTAGTCCTACTTCAGAAAACTGAAGAATTTGGGGCCTCAGGTGGTGTTTTCATCTATCTTTTTTTTTCTTCTGTTTGTCTTTGGAAACAAAAATAGGATTGGTGAAACAGATAACTAGCTAGGTAGATAATACTAAAGGAAGATCAGGTTTGTTTTTCCAGAAATGTGCCTAGGTTATCATAGAGGTGATCCCATGACAAGGGCAAAAAATATAATTTCTAGAAAGAGTAAATTAGCCAGGAGACAACTCAGCTTTACAAGAGGGCTTGAATTTAAATTTCAGGGGATAAAGAGAAGAAATTTGATAAAACTATATTTTAGAAGATAGTAAGTACAACCTGACCAAAAAAAAGTGTAATGGAGGAAGTTCCGAGTAATCATCAGGAGAAAATACTTATGGCTATATTAGTCATTGCAAGGAGTATCTGTAGTACACAGAATGAACACTAAAGAGGTAAACTAAAATAATTTAAGTATCACTAAGACATGATGAAATAGTCACCACAATACGTCAGTGAATTCTAAAGAATAAGAGATTGAAGAGGAGGTAGAAGCATTTTGTATTAAGAAAGCATAAACTTGAATATAGATAGTTCATAATGGTTGGAGCCTCACTAAGAGTGTTGGACCTTGCTAAGAACTAGGAGAAGAGGGTTCAATTCTTTCATTAACAAATGAGACAACTGTAGATATTGTGAGCCTGGAAAAGAGAATTCCAAAATAATGTAAAGTAAAGAATTACATTACTTGCAAATTTTTCTTTTACTTCCCCATCCTCACCCATATTTAGATTTATCATGCTTTCCAGCATGTTCTATCTTATACACCCAACTAACAACTTTTTCTGAATGCTTATATTACTTCTCTTATCCCAGTGCTTTCAGTGTCTGCATCACTCATCCTCTGGAAATGTTAAAAGGTTTTACATATAGCCTGCACACAGTAAAATTTGAATGAATAAATGAATGAATAAATGAACAGGTAATAAAATGAAGAAATAAATAAAATGAAGAGGGAGGTATAAAAATTTCCTTTCTGCCATCTTGAGTTCTCAGAAGCTCTTAAGCAGGACTTCTGGATAGTGAGGACCCTCATTTCACATGCAAGTTCTGATAACCCTGTACTATAGGTTCTTACTAGCTCCCTTGTTATTATTCTGGACCCACAAAAGTAGGCACAGAAGAAAAGAACTTCTTACTACACATAAATACTTGAGGTTGAACCTAATTAGGTCACCAAATGTCTTATAAATGCCTGGATAGACATTCAAGCTCCCACTTCAAGAAAGCAAAAGTCATAAAAGATTAGGTAGATATAGATGATAGATGATGATAGATAGATGATTGATAGATAGATGATAGATAGATGATAGATGATAGATAGATAGATGATAGATAGATGATAGATGATAGATAGATAGATAGATAGATAGATGATAGATAGATAGATAGATAGATAGATAGATAGATAGATAGACAGACAGAATCTGCTTTTGAAATTATATTACCCAGTACTATACCCTACACTAATTTACTGACAAAATGTGTGCCATTGGCTACCAGGGAGTTTAATGGAAGATGGGGGAACAGGGTTTCCAGAACTGCTAAATTCACTATACACCTTTAAATGGTTAAAGTTATATCTCAGATAGTTTGGTGACAGAAGGAAATGCTAGCAACAAAACAAAGCTTTCCAAAAATTATTAAGTTGAAGATCGTGTTTAGTCTTCCTTTGCCTTTTCAGGACATTCATAATCTGTATCTGGTACCTTCTTTCCTGTTACCACCTTTTCCCACCTTGTCCTTCTAAGGGAACCCTTTTACAAACACCTAACAAACAAGTCCAACCCAGCCATTTTAGGCTTTTGGACCAAGCAGCAGTAAACGTTGAACAAAAAGCCTACACTTGCCAAATCAGTTTAATCACATGTCACTGAAACTTATCTTAAACAATGAGTCCCTGGATGCTGGGATCCCCTCACAGCCCTGGCTAGAAGCAGTGTCAGAGCCACTGGCTTGGACTGCTCTTTTGCTCAAGCTGAGATGCAAATGTGTCAAGGTCATAGGTAAATACTTCAGATCCATTTTTTTTTAGTTCAAGCCTCATGTTCAAATGATTTCTAGTGCTATAAGGAGTGTAAGTATAACATAGGCAAGATGGACTGAGATTCCTCCTAGCTGAGAGAGTGTGGGACTGGTAAAGTCCCTTGAGCCATTTCTTTTTCATTGCTAGTGAGAAAATCTAGACATCCTTTAAGCACAAGGCAAGACAGAGCAGAGACCCCTTGGGACCAGCCACAGGTCTCCATGTATGGAAGTCCTAACCATACATTGTCTATCTGAATCTGAAAGAAGAGGCAGGAGAGCTGAGACCCATTCTAGAAGGTAATCAGTTCCCATGTATCAGACAGAGCCAGAACTTTGGACAGCTACAGTCAAAGGAACAGCCCATTTAATGTGCTCTGATTCCCTCCTGTAAAGACGGGAAGATTATCTGCTTGCCTTGAATATCTTCATTAAAAATGCATTTAAGCTGTGAAGCTCTACGAAGGAGAGACCTGTAATACATGAAAGATTAGCCCCAGATTGCTGATTGGGCTATTTTACATCATTATGGTAATTAAACTAGCAAAGCTGTTGTGCTGACTTCAACACTTTTCTCCATTTGCCTTTGTCTCCAATTCAAGGTATTTTTTTCTTTTTTTTTCCAATTTTCAGACTTCTTTTCCTCCTCTTCCTACCCCTCCCCACCAAAAATCTCCTCAGAGCCTTGGCTTGTACTTTCTCATGCATATGCATCTGACTTCAGACTGCTTCAACCTCCCATGGATTCTCTGCTAACTTTGTCCTGACTGCAGAGAAAAGGCAAGAAATTAATGGTAATTACAAGGTGTCAGTGGATATTACAGCTCTCTATCTGATTGCCAGTGAAACCAAATAAAAATGGAATGTAATCAGTCAATTATTACAGTGCAGAGTAAACAAATGGAGACTTGCCTCTTATTCACCTTTTCTTGCTTACTTTCTATTCTCAGGCCAATAAGCTTGGCTCAGAACATGGTTAGAGACACTGTGATCATATTTTGTATAAGTTCCTGGGACTGCACTAGAGCAAAAACTACACAAATGTTATGCAGAGCAGCCTTCTCCAGTGTGGAAGATTGGGAGAGCTGTTTGAAGTTACACAGCGACCAGCAACCCCTTAGTCCTTCATGATCTCAGGGATCACACCCACCCATGACCCTGCCACCACCTGTCAGAGTCAATGGCACTCCAAACTTTCCCCACCGGAGGAAGCAATTCCATATTTCTTCCTACCATTTGTAAATACATGCTCAATTTTTAGCAGTAGAATCCAAAGATTATAAGGAAAAACATAAGAGAAATACTTTTCATCTTTATCTTCAAGAGATGATGAGAAAGCAGGATGTGTGTGTACGTGCTGTCCCATCCAAAAGCGATTCCAATGGCCCAGTCAGCCTTCTCTTTCTTTGTGACCTCAAGTCCCAGATCACTGATGGTGAAAGGATACAGATAAAAACTGAAACCAAGTCCTTCTCTTTCCCCAATGTTATTTGGTTCACAGTTGAGATTTTTAATAATATAAAGGTACTATGATGTATATGTCCTCATCCATGTACAAGCCTCATTCAGAACAGCCCAATTGTGTTCTAAGAAAGCAGCTCAACATGGAGATGTGAGGACAGTCTTTGTCGTAAATTACTCTGGTTTCTATCCTGCTAAAGTTCACATCACTGTCACTCCTTCAAGTCATAATTATCTCATTTGTAAGTAAAGGCTATAAGGGTATCCCCTATAAAGTTGTAAGGATTGAATTACATAATGCATGCCAAGTGCACTTAAGGAATATTATTATTATACAATGAGATACAGAAGTTTTCCATTTTTAACCTCTAAATGTATTCCTTCATAAATTGTATGCATTGGCAATTATCTCAAGAGAAAACTGTACCTTATTTTTTAGGACTTTGATGGACACTCACATCTGTCTTGTAATCCTGCTTCACTTCTCTAGTATGTTTGCTCCTTTGCTCACCTTGTCTCCCACCATTTTTTTTCCTAAGCTCCTCAACCTTCATAACTTCACATACCTTGCCATCCCTCCCTCATAGTAGAACCTCATATCATAAGTTACTGAGGACATCAAAGCATTCACATTGGGACAAATATTTTCTTCTATTAGTATATTTACAAAACTATAAGCCCCTGTTCCTATACTCACTTCCCCCTGTTTATTAAAATAGAGAATGTGTCTCAGCCCACATCAGTAGCCAGTACTCCCACTGACTCCCCAATACTCCATGCTTTAGATCCCAACCATCCAGCCTCTCTACTCAAGGACTTTGTGACTATGGTCATTGCCTTTCTCCTGCACTATCAGTATTAGCTTCCTGCCAGATCAGTCATATCAGTATCCAAATATTATCTGGGGCAGGGGTTCCCAACCACCAAGCTGTAGTCCAGTACTGGTTTGTAATCTGTTAGGAATCGGATCACACAGCAGGAGGTGAGTGGCTGGCAAGAGAGTGAAGCTTCATGTGTATTTGCAGCTACACTCCAGCACTAACATCACCAACTTGGCTCCACCTCAGATCATCAGGCATAAGATTCTCATAGGAGCATTGGTCCCTTGTGTTGAAAATGTTAGGTACCACTGATCTAGGGTATCTCATTTTATAAAGAAACCAACAAAACATTCAGAACTTTATCTAACTCATAGTTCACTGTTACCAGCTCAGTTCCCTGTTCTGTCTCACAACAAATCATCACAAAATAATGTTATGTGCTCTTTGTCTCCATTTACTCTCAATTCACTGTCTCTCGAACATATGCCATCAGGCTTTTATCTCTACCACTCCTCTGAAATTGCTCCTCAAGTCACCAACTACCTCCATACTGTTGAAACTGTTTGTTCCATGATGGACTAGCAGCATTTCACACACATGACCACTCTCTTCTTAAAAAGCATCCTGTTTCTTGTGACACACACTGTCTTCTAGCCGGCCTTCTACCTCATTGACTGCTCTTACTCTGTGTCTCCTGTTGATCCTTGCCGTCTGTTGGACAATTAGTGGTTGGAATGATTTAAAATCCTGAACTCTTTTCTATAACATTCTTTCCTCAATGATTTCACTGTAACTATTACAAAAATTTTGTATGGTGGGAACCTCCCAACTTAAATTTCAGCCCTCAATGCTTATAGCTTATCAGACCTCCTCATTTGGATGCCTAATAGGAATCTTTAATTTTATATAAAATCTTGCTTTTTTGCACCACAATCCGCTTCCCTCCAAAAATAACTAGGCCTCCTCCTATGGCTTTTATTCTCTCACTGAGTGCAACTACCATTCATGTAGCTGTCCCAATCATCACCCTTAATTTCCTTCTTTCTTTTTCCCATCCAATCCATCAACTGCCTCTGCCCATTCTAGCTCCAACACTTATATAGAATCTACCACTTCCCTTCATCTTTCTGCTACTTTTCCGGGACCAAGTCAATCTCATGTCCCACTTGGAGACTGCAATGGTATAATCAGTTACACTGTTTTCACTCACATCTGTGTATACTTCCCCAGCAGCAACCTTTATAATCTGAAAATCAGAGAGCATTTCCCTTCAAAAAACCTTCCAATGGCTTTAAATTTCAATTTGGAAAAAAATTAAATATCCTACTTTTTTGCTGAGACTCCCCCTCATACCACTTTCTCCCATATTCACTGTGTTCCCCTTACACTGACCTTCACCTGGTTTTACCTGCCTAAAGCCAGACCACATTATCTTCCCTGTGCCTACAAGTATCTACCTGCAGACTTTTGCATAGCAAGGTGCTCCTGTCTTTTGGGTCTCAGGTCAGAGAGCCTACTGCATCAGAACCTAAAGGCACAACACAATTCATCCCACCTTCATTGGTATCCACCACATTGTTACTTTTCCCATTCTTCAATTCTTTTATCATTAGTTGATATTACCTCTTAAAATTATTTATACAGTTGGTTATTACTTGTCTCTTCTTATTAGACCATGAACCCCATAACAGTAGTGACCTGCCCATTCTGCCTATCTTCACATCCCTCACAATTTGAAAAGTACTTGGTGTATAGTCTCATTTGAAATGTATTGACCTAGTAAATGAATGATTACTTATAGTTTAAACTAATGACCATACATGGACCTCTAGGTACCCAAGCAATCTAAGGATTCCCATTGCCCAGACCTCAACTCTGTCCACCCGAGTATGTCAAAACCATATTTCTCATCTCTCCCTCCATCAAAGCCCCTACTCATTCATGACCAGAACAGACCTGGATTTAAATCCTACTTCATCTATTTGACAGGTGTCATTGGAAAAGTATTTAAACCCATATATGTTTCTGTTTTCTTAACAATAAAATAAAATAATAAATGCTGTTAAAAATGATTATAAAGTTTAAAGAAATATAAAGTTTATAATGTGATCAGGTCTGACATATATTAGGCTCTCAATAAATATCAGGTTCTTTCTTCTTTCCTCAGTGTAGATTATTTCAGCTTGCCATTTGGAAAGGGGGTTAGAAAAAACAACTCTAATTAAAGAAATTGACACCAATGTGTGAATGACTCCCAACCCTTTTGCCATCCCAGAGGAAGCTTATTAACCTAAATGCATTACCAATTAGTAGAATTTCTGTTACTTTAACAAAGTGGAAAGTTCAGGGAGAGAAGGAAATGTGCCTTTGGGCCAGGGTGGGGGTCCAAAGGTAAAGACAGTACCCATGGGCCACTGGGGTCACCTCCCATAAATCCCTCTTTATTTTGGGGGGGTTATTTTTCTCCCTCTTTGTTCTATCTTAACTCACTACCTCCTGAAGCACTCAAGTTTTTTGTGTTTGTTTTTTAGTTTTGAGAGTTTCTTTTTTATCCTCTCTCAGCAAGGTAGTCTACACAAATATCCAGGCCCAGAGATGTGGTAATTTTATCTGCAGAGGTGTAAGCCCTGTCTATTTATAGAAATAGTATGTACGAATATAGTTTATAGATAGGTAATGAGATGCACAGGTGCACTTTCATGTGTGCTTGCATATACTTATATATGCTTGCTTGTCTGTCACATAGTCAGCCAACCATCTGAAATTTCAATATACAGCAAATTCTTTTTGGCCTGAAAACTATGAAAAATGCATTTGAAAGAGCAAGTTTTTGATGACAATTGTCATTAATAACTATTTTCAAATACATTTCAGAGTGCATTTCATGCTAGGAAGCATTTCTTCTGAACTTTCAGTCTGGCAGGCTGAGTGGAATGGTGACAGTTTCCTTTGAACACAGGTAGTGAAAGAACCCCCAGTGAAAAGCAATAGAAAAGAAAATATGCAGAGTGGGGGAGGATGCAAAAGACATCTGTGTTTGCCTTTATAGACACTGTTCAACAGCTTCATATTTGTCCTCTCTTTCTCTTTGTCCCAAGATTGTTTCATAGAGCAAAAGAACCTAGATAATAAAGCATGGCCAAAGCACATCTAAAACTGGCCTCAGTTATTTTAATCATCAATTGTCCACTTGTCTGATAAGATAATTCTCTTACCTTACCTCTTATTGCATTATTCCATAGAATTTATCTTATTTGGTCATAATTTTTCTGAGTCTAGCAAGACAATTAGACATCTAAAGGCACAAGACCAGGTCTCTTAATCTGCTGTCCACAGTCTGCCACCATTAACAGCCTCAGAACTCAGCCCTGGTGATATCCTTTCTGTCTGCCTCATAAAAACCTCCCTGTTCTAGAACTGTAGTTTGCACATGTCTTTTTCATAAGTGGTTTCATTTTCTGTATTTTCGGTTCCTGCATGTTTACACCTGTTAATATAAATTGTATAGCTAATATGCCTTTACTCTTAACTCTAATATTAACTATGTATTGATAATCCAAATTTCAGTCCAGGCTATATAAATAGAGAAATAAATATCCTCCATTAACATTCACAATAGCTCAGTGAATCTAGATATTACTGTACATATAACCTCTGGTTTGTAATAGCAGAATGAAATCTGTATTGAATTACATTCTTCCCCAATCTGTATTAATTTCATATGCTCATGTTGCATTTATACTGGCTCGGGTACTGCTCATCTTCTCTATTCATCAGTTTAGCTTGTGTAATATTTGTTTATCAATTGACCATAAGGTTACTACACATCTGCTATTCTTTCTAATTACTATGGGGATCAAACCTGAACTATGCAAACTTTTCTGAGCTTTTAGACTTTCCCAAATTGTATATGGTTTGTAATTTCATCTCGACATATCCATAAAGCTGTGTTGAACTCTATCTTCTAGTTAAATGAAATCAACTCTATCTTGACATGTAAGGTTGGGACTGGAAGAGCATATGAAATACCAACTAGTTGCTGTAATATGATTGACTTACTCACAGAATCAGCTTTTCCCTGAAGTCACACATTTATTCTGAAGTGTTGGTTCACCAAGACCCCTTCTGCAATTTCTACTTTATCATCAACCATTTCATTTGTGCTATTCCCTTAAGGAATATCAGAATCTAAAATCATAATGACAAATTACAGACATCACTAGAAGGTTCTGGCTCATGGATGGGACCCAGACAGATTTTTAAGATTTATTTGTGAAGTCTAACTCACAATGAGCAGAAAGTAGGAAATTACCTTTCTCCAATGAATTCTGCCTCTTTGCTTTTGTATTTAAATTGTACATATGTCTTACCTTTCTAAGGACAAGAAACATACAGGGGTGTTATCTTCTAAATGAATAATGGAAATATATTTTAATTTAAAACTACATGGCAATGTATCTCTTCATACCCAGCAATCTTGATATTCAGCAGTATTGGTGAAAGAAAATGCAGAGGAAGCATAACTAAATTCAATAGTTTTCATGCAATAGGATATATTTAGACTACGTTTATGTGAGGCAAGGTCTCTTTAAGTTCAGAATCAAATTTTTTCCACCTGCAATTTTTTTTCTTATAACTGAGCTACAGCCGTAGATTCAGATAATGAAGGCTTAATTTTGCTCACTGACTCGTATATCCCGGTATCATAAATCTGTCTCACTACATGTGCATGAATGCAATTGGGCAAATCACAGCAATTACACTTGGTATTAAAAAAAATCCACAGAAAATATAAGAGGACATTTAAAAGGCCTCAGGTTAATATACCCCACTATCACCCAACGAACAGAGGTCCAAACGCCAAACAACAAATTGGTGTCTAAATGCTCATTTAGCAGACAAATGAAAGGCAGTGTTCCAACACCCTTGGAAGAAACCAGATAGAAATAATTTTCAGTCAAAGGGGAATAATCTACATTCACAAGCCCACAGGTGAGGAGGCACTCTCTACCACAGCTCCATCACAGGAAGATGAGAATTGCTATTTTCAGCCACATTAATGCAGCTGTGTCAGTTTGTAGGTGAATCATTCCTGCTTCATCAGACATATCAACAGCCAGAATCGGAACTGCCATCTTCCCTCTACTTAGACATATTTTCTTAATTGCAGTCTTTAAATAGACACCATTTCTCCTTCCTCTCCCAAACCATCCATCATAACTGGTAATAGAGACATAAATGACCACTGCATTCATTTTTTCTCGACCCTTTCTCCTGACTCCCCCTCCCGACCATGCAACATCCCCCACACAGCTGCTCTCTCTTGACTTTCCTCCTTTCAAGTTTTAAACACTTCAAAGTTAGGCTGCCAAATATGTGTAGGCGTGGAAGCCATGTACAAACCTTGTGGCAATGAAGATCTTTATTGTCTTTTGAAGGCTTTCTTTTTTGTCCTGTTTAACAAAATATGGTCATTAAATAGCAATTATTTTGTCTTTATAAGTGCACGTCCTGTCTTCCCCCTTCATTTTCCATCTCTGGTACTGGCCACCAGTAGGTACCCTCTTGCCCTCCATTCTAAGAGAAGCAGGCATATCTCAAGTCCTTTGTACAATGCTTCCTCTCCGGTGGGGCCTTTATCGCATGACAATGCCAGCTCAAAGAATGACCATGGTTCTGGTGGTCCTATTGAATCACAGCCTTCTTCTGCAGCCTTTAAGTAGCTAAAGAATCCCCAGTCACATGCCTAACTCTACAACCCTCAGCCTCATCAAAAGGCAATTAAGCCTCTAATTGCATGTTCATTCCCAACCTTTTTTTTTGCTTGTCATAAAAGAAAAAATCATGCTACTTAAAGTACAAAAATAAACAGTCCAAGATAAAAGAAAGGAAGATCAAACCCAACATTTTTTTAAAGCCAGAAGTCCAAACTCCAAACCATAACTGAGAGACACAGCTTATGTTAATCTTTAACATATGATTTCTCGCTGACTTCTTTATCCCAAAGGATAGATACCCTCCATTTATGGACAATTGTTTAGCGCATGTAGACAATGAACAGGCTCAGACACTATTTGTTAGGTTCCTGAAATGGTAAATAGTATGCAACTTAGACACACACACACACACACACACACACACACACACACACTATCCATCTATCCATCTATCTATCTATCTATCTATCTATCTATCTATCTAGTTTATTATATATGTAAAATCAGCATTAATTGAGTCCTGAAAGGAGTAAATACTTTAAAGATATATTGAAAAAAAAATCTATGAATCAGTGATTCATACCTATTTCTATTATATATGGTTTTAACAATTCTCAGTGAGCAGAACCTTTAAATTATTTAAAGGCAAGCATATGAGTATTTATTTTTAAATTTACTTATTTTAATTAGTTTCAAGTATACGGTACATTGGTTAGACATCTATATAGTTCTAGTAACAATTACCCAATTGCTCCCTTCCTCCCCTGACCCTACGCCTAGCCAATGTATTAATGCTACCTGCATTCCCTACACACGCTGCCCATCCCCATGACCATCCATCAGCTACTAATTTGTACTTCTTTAACTCTTCACTCCATTCCCCCAGCCCCCCAAAACCTCCTCCCCTCTGTCCATCACCAAATAGTCCACTATATTTGTGAGTCTGTTTTTGATTAGTTTTTCCTTTTTATTCCTTGGATTCCACATATAAGTAAAATCATATAGGGTTTATTTTTCTCTGTCTGATCTAAATACCATCTAGGTCCATCAAAGCAATTTCTTTTTCCATCCCCTTCCTTTTAGTCTGTGTGTATCTTTTAATCTGAAGTGGGTCTTTTGTATTTTTTCTTCTTAAAAAAGTCCCTCCAATATATCATGTAATACTGGTTTGGTGGTAATAAATTCCTTTAGCTTATTTTTGTCTGGGAAGCTCTTTATCTATCGTTCAACTCTAAATGATAGTTTTGCTGGATAAAGTATCCTTGGTTGTAGAATCTGGGTCTTCATCCTGTCAAATATTTTTTGTCAGACCCTTCTGTCCTACATAGTTTCTTTTGAGAAAGGAGCTGCCAGTCTTATTGGTGTTCTCTTATAAGTAGTTATCTTTTTTTCTCTTGCTTTAATATTCTTTCTTTGTATTTAAACTTTGGCATTTTAATTATGATGTGTCTTGGTGTGAGCCTCTTTGGATCCCTGATTTTTGGAATTCTCTGAACTTCCAGGAATTTTATGTCCACTTCCTTCACCAAGTTAGTGAAGTTTTCCATCATTATTTCTTCAAACAGCTGTTCAACATCTTGATTTTCTTCAGTTATGCTGATCAGACAGACATTTGGACTCTTAGTAGTATCCCATATGCACCTTAAATTATTTTTATAGTCTTGGCATCTTATCACTTGCCATTCTGCTTGTGTGTCCTTGGCTTTCCCATCTTCTAGATAGTGCATTTGATCTTTTTCTTTATTCACTTTGTTTATTCCTTTGTTTATTCCATTTAATATACTTCTCATCTCAGATGTTTCTTCATTTTAGACTGGTTCCCTTTTATAATTTCCATTTCCATATTTATATTTTTTATCTTTGTTGAAGTTCTCTACACTTCCCAAAAGTTTATTGAGCATCTTTATAACCAGTGCTTTGAACTCTGCATCTGTTAGATTACTTGACTCCATTATATCTGGATCTCTGTTTTGTTCTCTCATATGACTTCTGCTTCTTTGTCTTCCCATTTTGGCTGTCTTTCCGTGTTTGTTTCTATGTAATAAGCAAAGCTCCTAAGTCTCCCAAATCCACTATTGTGGATTTTTGAAGTAGGTGTCTGTCCAGTGGCTCAGTCCTTAGACGGGTTCAGCTTCAGGGCAAACTTAGCCCAAGTCTCTACCTCTCTGGGGCCACCTGTTAAGATTCAGCAAGCAATGCACAGATGATGTGCTTATAGTTGCCTCAAAAGGCTACACCAGAAACCGAGGCCAGTGGCCTCCACTGTGAGTCTAAGCACTGCTCAGCAAGGAGCACCTGAATTGTCAAGGATATACCTGGATATAGTATGGGTGAGGCTGCATGTTGAAAGAAGTGGGGTTTCAGGGAATCCTCTGGACAGAGTGATCTCTGTTATCCAATTTGATGATGTCACAGCTTTGGCAGTGCTGTCTGGTGCACTGGTATGGGGGACGGCTCAACAGGGAACAATGGATACTGCCAGCATTTCTGTTCAAAGTGAGTCTCACCTAGGCCCTCACTCTGATAATGTCTCCTTGTAAGTCCCTAGTGCCTCCTGAGTGCAGCCAAATCAGCACGGGTGCTCAGAGCAAGCAGGTCCATCACCACAAAACTCTGCTCGTGGATGCAGTCCCTTTAAGAGGCAGCCCCCATCTCACTCAGCCGCTAGAGACTGGGAAGCCCGGCATCCTTGCCCCATCCTACCTTTTGCCATTGCAGGATGCTTTCTGGAATTGCTTCCTATTTTGTATGGCTTGTTCATCTAGATCCCAGGCAATTATTTCTTGCTGCTTGTTCCTTGTTTCTGTCACAACTTTGATTTGGTCACCAGAGAGATGAACAGAGCCTCTATCATCTACACCATTTTTTAAGCATATGAGTATTTAGAATAAACTATACTTTGGGGAAGAGGGGCTAATTACAAAAAGAAATAAAGCATGTAAAGATAAAACTACCTGTTTATCCTAGCACAAGCAACAATTTAGAAAAACAGCAAAAGAAAAAAAAAAGAGTTGGAAACTTGACCCATTGGTGCTCCAATTCCAGATCATTTTTTGAGCAAAGCTTATGAGTCTAGTAAAGCATTATTTTACATTTCTAAATTATTAAATCCCAGATCAGAGCCACCTTTTCAGAGTTGTCTAATGTTGTATTATATTCCACTCAAAAAGGAGTAGGCTTTCTTCACAAATGAGCAAAGGTAATAAAAACCATATTGAAAGTAACAGGTGATAGATCCAAAATGCCTTTGTTCTTTGAGATTCAACTTTAACCTTTTCTTTCCTCAGAACACAGTTGTGGGCAGGGGGACACTAAGTCCAATTTGAACACTAAGTGAAATAAATTCAATTTTAAAGCTAACCATAACCTTTTAGAACTATTTTCTAAGGCTGCTATAACTAAGTACCACAAACTGGGGAGGCAGGAAGAGGAGAGCTTAAAACAATAGAAATTGATTGTTTCACAGTTCCAAAAGTTAGAAGTTCCAAATTGAAATTTTGGCAGTGTCCTGTTCTCTCCTAAGCACCTACAGGTAGACCCAGGCATTCTTTGGCTTATGGCAACAAACCTCTGAATTTTTCATCTTCACACAGCCATCTTCCCTTTCTGCATCTTCACATGGTATTCCCTTTCTGTGTGACTGTGTTCAAATTTATCTCTTCTGACAAGAGCACCATCATTTTGGATTATAACACATCCTAATGACCTCATCTAACATGATTATTTCTTCACAGACCCTATTTCCAGATTAGGTCACATTCATAAGTAAACAGGTTAGGGCTTCAATATATTTGGTGAGGGGGCAAATATCAGAATGAAATTTTACTAGTACAAATACATTAATATTAAAAAGGCAAATTTGGAGTTAGATATGTGCTGCACTTATGTTTGTGATTATAAGAGGTTAATTAGCCATTTTAGGCAGAGTCCCCTGGCTGGTAGCTCTTCAAAAAGTTGCACACAGGGGCCACCACCTTTCCAGAGCCAGGGCCTCCACCCTGCAGTATCATAAAATCAGTTTCACCAGCTCTACCAAAGTTGCTCATGCCCTCTTACCTGACAGTGTGTTCATCACTGTAACAGGCTTGAGGGATAGCGACATGCCCTTTTCCTGGGCAAATCCACTTGGGATAATAAACTAGTAACTGTTGAATTAGTACAAAATAAGGTAGAAATATCTTTACAGAACACAACTGAGTCATTAAATCTCAAGAGCTGCCATTCTCTACCTCAGAAATATTATAACTAAATAACTAAGGAATTGAGTACTGAGTACACTAGAAGTGCTAAAAATTTCCTACTGGGTAGGCTAATGGATGGAGACTAGTGATCTAGAACCAGAGTCTTATTTCTCTCTAGATGGTCTAAGAAACTTGGTGACAGGTTCTTATTCTGAGTTTAGTTTTTTCTAGATTCTGAGCAGCACTTTCTGTTTGCATTTGTTTGCATTATAGCTAGATGTTTACATATCTCTGTCCTCTGACAGATTATAAACCTCCCCCTATAAGGTTCCCATGAGTTATACTCATTTTTCAATCCCCAGGCCCTAAAAAAGAACCAGATCACAGAAAACACCTTTTGCCATCTTGCCTTTGATGATGCAACTCAAATGCAGTAGGTCAACTTTCAAGTAAATGATCATCTGCCTTACACATCTTCCTTCTCTGTATTCACTTCGTTTGATGGGAATACCACCTATAGACTAAAACATCCATCCTAAAAAATCCAAACATTATCATTTGTCTCTTTCTTCTTTTTCTATAAAAATCAGTAGGCTTTGGCATTCGCTGTCTACATACAAATACCCATCCTTTTGTTCCATAGTCTCTGCCCTCTTTGGTTGGGAAGGGAATGTTGAAGGAATTTATTCTCTAAAATCGGGTCCTAGTATGCAGACCAATGAGTCTATATGCTAGCTCCTCAGCCAGGGTAGGTAGTGAGGGGTATATTTCGAAATGCAAAATTAAGCAGTGAGAACATGAACCACTAATTTTTTAAAATAGGGAACTTAGTCCGATATATCTAAGAGGCTCAACATACATTTGCATTATATGTATTCCACAGATTAATATTATGTTGACTTTTCCAAAATAATAAAAAATACACAAAGGGTAACACTGTAAATAATCTTTTCAGTGTTAGAAGAACTAATACTCTGCCTGCTCAGCCTTATCAATGAGGTTAGATTTAGTGTTCAGCCAAGAATCATTTGTGGAGAGTGAGCAGCCTTTAGTAGCACCATGTGACTTCTGTCACATTAGGAGTCTCCAAGAAATAACATATCTGTTTTAAGACTCTTAAGTTCAAGATGTATACAATGTGAGTATATAAGATATGATGTTTAAGTGGAAGTAATGATGATATTATAACTTTTAGAAGAGCCTCTGGTGTTATTTCATCGGTTTGAGAATAAATTTAGCCTTATTGGATTATGACAGTTCAAATCAAGAGTTTTATGAATATTACACCACCATGAGCCCTATTTTCATCTTCTGGACACCAATATATTATCTGCTAATATTTGTTTTGTATTAATTTGTTTTGTTTTGTATACAGACGTCAAAAGACAGATTCAATCAATTCAACCACTGAGAGCTGGAAGCAGGAATGTACATGATATGACTGAGTAACACTTGAATTTTATTTAAGCCCTAGCAGGAAAATCAAAGAGTAGAGAAAACTTAGACCATTTTAAAGAACGAAGTATTACATGTGGGGGGTTTGACGGATGGGAAAACATTGGAAAAGTAGAAGGTAGAAGTAGATTCAAGGTAACTTTAAAATTCATTTGATGACAATTGTGGACTGATTTTCATACATACAAATAAAAAAAGAGCCACAAAAGTAAAATTAATGATTATTGAAGAAGAGTTTGTGAGATGGAAAAAGAGAAGTGGAAGTTTTAGTGGCTTCCTATTTCCTTCATTTACATGTTTGTCCATTATTACATGTACCAATCAAGCCATTAATGTAACAAATAATTATCAAAAATTTAAATTTCTTAAGACAGTCTAGGCTATACCCTAATTATAAGGGGTAAAAAATCAAAGTAACTTTCTTCAAGGGACTTATTGTTCAATTGGAGATAATGATATGTGAACAAATGAAAGAAAGAAGGTTAAGTTGCAAATACTAATGTAAATAAATATGTGCATGTGATAGTGTGTATATCGCAAAGAAACAGTAGACAGTTCTCCTTGGGAAGAGAGAACAGAAAAGACTCCACAGAGGACATGATATCCAGAACACATTAGTATCCACTCAGCACACTTGATGTAAAGTGCATTCCATGGAGAGAGGTGGTGTGGACTAAGAAGCATCAGGGGCTTCTAGTGTCTTTGTGCCAACATGGACTTCCTCTTTTCCCCCTAAATTTTGGTTTTCTGTGAAGGCTCAACCTCATCTACTTGAATCTGAAACAAGAGTATCTCAATTTCAGTGTGAAGTCACTGTCATATTGCTCTATTTTATTTTCTCCTTAGGATTTATGTTATTCTTTGGTATGTATCTTTATTTATCTACTTGCAAATTGTCCACTTTACCCTACTGACTCATGTGCTTGAAGAGAGAGTAGACCTTTACTATCACATTCACTTCTGTATTATCATGCATAAAATATTCTGGCTAAATGGGAGGTCTGTAGAAATACTGACTAAAGAAGTATTTGCTGAATGCCTACTATGAGTCAGGCACTAGTGATATGGTCCCTGCTCTCAGGGTAATAGCATTCAAGAGAAGCAGGCAGTTAATTAACAAAATGAATGATTTTTTAAAAAATAGTAATAAAGTTTATGAAGAAAATAAAACTAATGGGAAAGAGTAAAGGGGACAGGAGTGGTAGGGTCTACAAAGTTACATAGAGTAGTTAAGGCAAGTAGCTCTGAAAGGATGTTTATTGTGTTGACATTTCTCCTGAGCAAATGGCTCAGATCCTGCCTACAAGTCCTTCACAGTATTATAGATGAACCACCTGTCTAGTGGCAATGCCAGAGACAGAGTAACCATTGTGATAATGGACGAATAACTATGTTATATAAGACTCTTGAAATTATTCGCATAATTTTGTTTCTGATTGCACATAACCCAATCACAATCTACTGTATTATATATATTTCCAGACAGCAGACTTTCTAAAACTTATTTTTGTGTTACACAAATACTACATTAATTTATTTCCCTTGCAAAAGATCCCAACACCATAGAAGTACATAGAGCAAGAGAAAAGGAATTTGGAGATGAGAATCATTGTGTGACTTCCCTGCAGTGGCCTGAGGAAGCTATGTAGCTATCAAGAGTATCTGAAGAGCTGACTCAGCGCTAGGATTGAGCAATCATTGTTCAGCATCCTCTAAGAAGAAACGTATAGTCAAAATTTTGGTTTTTAATTTGTGGCAGGAAAAGGATCCTTCAGAATTTATTCAAAGACATTACCAACCACATACCAACAGAGAAACACATTGCAGAAAGACTTTTCTGCAGTACACTCTTGTGTGAATGGGAAAACTGGTCTCTTGAGGAAACAAGGGGTATGAGCTGTTTAGCCTCCCAAACACCATATTTTCCTCAAGAGAAAATTCACGAAGATATCCACTCGTATTGTCCCATGGGTAAAGCATTTTCATCAACTTCATAGCCTTGTAAAACCTGTTGGTCTTGTCAGGAAAAAAAAGAAATCTTACAGTTATGATCAGAATGGTTGAATGGCCCAGGGAGATCAGGTGTAACAGGGGCCTGAGCCCTACTTGTAGTCTGCATGACATTTATCTCAGCAGTAGATCATAGGAGCAGGACCACAGAGAAATAAAACAGTGAAGTTGGAACCTGAAAGCACTCAGTACTAAGAACAAGGACCCAGTGACACACTCCTGGCTCCTCCCTAAGATGTCACACTTGACCTTCTCATATGCTATGCCCTTGGCTATCATGGGTACATTTCCTAATTTCCCAGCATGTTTGAATTAGGGTTGCTAGAGCTCTATAATAAGTTTGTGCAGGCTGATAATTAAATGTTTCTTGCCACCCATCCTATTTTAATTCCATGTGAAATTGGGGCAAGGCTAGAAAGGACTGCTCATATAGTCTCCTGGGCTGACCCACCACACTGCTTTTGTTGACACTGATTATTTAATCTGAAATTCTTCCCCCATGAGCTTTCCTCTTCCTTCTCACCCTCTGATTAAAATATGAATTAGATGCTGCAGAATTACTATTCTTAGGAGCAACTGATTCAAATATGGTTGCTTTTTTCAATTATTCAGCACCCGATCCAATGGTTCCGAGACAGAAGCTAATTAAAATCTAATTGAAATAAAATCATTTCCAATTCTCTTTCCCTTTGTCAATTGTCTGAGTAGGGGGTTTCTTGCTTTGTGGAAAAAACCTCTTCATTCTATTACTTTCTTCTGCTTTGTAAATAGCTATCCCTGGTTCTGTCACAGAGCATCAGCGGTACTAGGAGTAGGCAGGGAGGGATGAGGGAGCCCCTGAAAAAGCAAAGAGAGTATGTTTAAAGAGATAATGGTCAGCTAACAGAAGGAATGCAGATGGGGAAAGAAAGGGAAATGAAAATAGTGGTCAGAGCAGTAACCAGACAATTTAGGAGAGAAGGGGCAGAAAGAGAGAAAGTGACAGGGTCTGGTGGAGATGGGTGAGCTAGTGACACAGTATTTGGCTTGAACATGTCTAACTAATGTAGGCCTCCCCTGGGGCCTTGTTCAGGAACATGGAACAGTAACCAATATTTAAAGATCAGGATATGTTACTTAAACATTCATATTTTTGGCCTCCCTTGAAATATTGAAAAATTCTCTTTCCCATTTTGCAATAGGAAACAGGGCTGTGAAGAACTCACTCTTCTATTGGAGGGGAAAATGTGAGTCCCCAAATTATCTAGTTCCCAGTGGGCTCATTTTGCTCATTCTCATTAATGATGTCACAAGAGGAATTTGAGTTTGAATTTTGCTAGTGAGTGAAAGCACTTCTGCATCCAAAAATACAGAACCTCTACTACTGATGACAGCAGCCTTTGGGACAAGTGTTTTAATATCCCTAAACCTCATTTCCATAACCTAAAAGAAAGGATGTGATAAAAGTATTATCATTCAGTTGCTCAAAAGTACTAATCTGTATTTAAAAGATCAGGAAATTGTAAAATGCTATTCACACTTGCTTTTATAATTTTTTTTCCTAATATATTATTAGAATTCTTTTTCAGAAAGACAGTTGAAGTATAAAGGTTAAGGTAGGGGCTTTAGAAGTCTGATTAGAGAAATGCTGATAAGGGTGATGAATGAACATAACACAGCAGCAAAAAAAAAAAAAGGAGAAGGAGAATTATGGAGAGGACAGACTCCCAGCATAAAAGGGTGCAGAACTCAGGTGCAGTGAGGCCTGAGACCCACCAGAGAAAGAGTATGGACTGATGCTCACACCAGCCCTGTGATCTTAGGCACATTCTCCAACTTCTCTTACTCTCATACATCAGGCTCTTAATCTTCAAAGAAGGGAAAATCATACTTAGTCCACCTATAAATTACCTGACACAAGTAAGGGCTTCATAAGCATTAGCCATTGAGTTAATGTTAACTACTGCTAAGCACAATTATCCAAGACTTCATACTGTGTTAGGGAAACAAGTTTTGTTTTTTCTTTTGTTTGTTTGTTTGCAAACCAAACGCCACATTCTTATCCCTTTTTTAAATATAATGCAGAAGCTTAGAATCTATTTACCTAGCACCTACTGACACCCTGGGCTTCCTCAAATGGCACCACTAATTATTCCCTTCACTAAAGATCATGGAAAAGGAAAATCCTGTAGGGGACCATGAGTGTAAAGAAATGTGTGGGCTCAAAGGATCTGACAAGGATAGGGCTAGCTAGACAGATCACTATTAATGTGGCCTGTGTGAGGAAACTGCCTGGCTCAGAGGGTTTCAAATGAGGATACAGGTTCCTTTATAACTCTCAGTTAAAATATTAAAAATTTCCCCAGGCTGGGAAAGGGGATTGAGTGTATTAGGAAAAGAGTGTCCTTGAAAAATACAGTATTTAAGGTGAGGAAGAACAATGTACATTAAGAGTTTACAATAATTTTTCTTTAATAAAGGAGGACTCAACAAAGTACAAGATGTCTTAGACCCAAGTCAACCTCTCTGCATAGTATAGAAAGAGAAAAACATTTAAAGTAACATCATAAGTGTGGAGTTTGAGGAGACAGCCTCTCACTAATATAGGAGGAATTTGAGAGTCATGGAAATGGAGCAGAACTACAAAAATTAAAGCAACTAGCAACTTCTGCTTTCTTATTCATGAAGTCTGCTTTATTCCATCAACCAGGGTCTCTCAGATATAATGTATTTTTCTATAACCCTATTTGCTATTTTCCTCCATTTTCCTTTTCCAGCATTCCAGTGTAGTCATCTAGAGCTCTCATAAATAGCATGCTGCTGAGTCCCTCTCTCATACCCTGCAGTCTTTCCCTCAAATGAATTATTCCCCATTATTAATCCTTCCTTGCAAGGGGTTGTGGAGGATACACTAATGAAATTATAGCTATATTAGCAGGAACTTGAGGGAGGAAGCTGTCACTGCATTACTCAGCAGTTCTGACCACAGCTCTCCTTTCCAGCAATATTCCCAAAAGCTTAAGGGAGAAACAAACTTGTTTTGAGGCCCAAGGAAGTGAAACTATTTGCCTCTGCCCTATTAACAGTAGGGTTTAGGAATGCAGTGGCCCTTTCAGCCCTAAGGGATAAGCCCTGCTGATCCCATAAGCAATTTAATATTTGCTTGTCAGAGTTTTTCCTCCTCTAGGCACTCTCTACAACACCTAGCCCTATAAATAGAAATGATTACTCCCACCAAACTCACTGAAGGGTTTATGCCAATCCTGGTCATAAGCACCTACCTGGAAATATTGACAAAACTTCCTGTGAAAATGCAGACGTGCTTAACATGGAACCTCATCTTCAACATGATCTCCTTTAACCCTCTCATTTATGAGACTTATATTCACCCTAAAACGTTAGGTGATGTTAACACAGTGAGGGTTAGAAAAGTTATATGATCTGCTTATGTTGATTAACCTAAGGTGTGGGCTTCCAAGTTTATAGATTTGTCTAACTACTCATGCTTAGGTGTTTCTCAGCTTTTCAAAAGTTGTTAATCAGTTAATTTACTACATCACACTTATTTATAGAAATAAATTTCCAGGGACCAATTGCATTTTTTTATACTTCTGATGTTTTAAACTATGGTTTTTAATTAGGGGTGGGCATCCAATTTACCTGGGAATATTTTTTCCAAAATAAATAAGTTCTACTATTAAGATTCTGATGCAATAAAGCTATTACAATGTATTTTGCTAAAGTGGGTATACACACCCTAGGAGGAAAACCTCTTTTTGAGACATGGCATTGACCTTATTTTAAGCACGTGTGTGTCTATGCGTACATGTAAAACACATGCATCCTTGGCACTCAAAATAAGAACCTAGCACAAAATAAGTACTCATCTGATACTTGTTGTAAACAAAATGAATAAAGACTTCTGAAAAATACTT
The DNA here is from genome assembly GCA_030015415.1 of Cynopterus sphinx. NCBI lineage: Eukaryota > Metazoa > Chordata > Mammalia > Chiroptera > Pteropodidae > Cynopterus > Cynopterus sphinx. The sequence goes on along the minus strand of CM057390.1, from coordinate 31,019,084 downwards.
CAGCCTATAAAATTTGAGCACATTTATTTAGATCATAATGAAATGACTATATGTATTAGAAAAATGTGTCATATAAAAGACAGAGGTGTTGCTCTAGATTACGTTTTACTTGACCACACCTGTTTAGGTTTTGCTGAATTTAGGTAATAGTTTTAAAAGAAAAAACATGTGAAAGAATCAAAGGAGGGCTACTCAGGTATCTAAAGACTAAATCATTGCATGAAAATCTAAATGTATGATTTAACTAACTGGCAGAGTTCTCCTAGGTACACCTGGAATATTGTGAAGAGCAGTCATAAACTGATTCATTTCATGTATCTTTCTTCAGCCTGGGGCAGGAATTCTGGTAGCCAAATATGCAGGAATCCAGCCTTCAGAAGCTTGCATCTACTGGTGGGTAAATAAGTAAGCAGACAAATTACAAGAGAGTGTCATAAATAATAAAAGCTATCATGTTGATATGCAGAGGTGCTATGGGAATTGAGAGAGTAAAAATGTTGATTAGAAAATCTCTCTGGTAAAGCTATACCTGAAATGGGTTTCACAAAGGGAGGATACAAGGAAAGGAAGAAGGAATCATTCTAAATAAATATATCAGTATTTGTGATAACACAGTTTTGAGAAAAGGGAATGTAGTCCATGTGAGGAGAGTAGAGAGCTGACCTCAGAAGAAGTCATGAGAAATGGCTTTGGTAAAAGCAGTGTAAGGGAGCTAGATTTTTGTTATGTAAATAATGGGAAGGGGAGTGGCATAATCATATTCAAGTTTTAGGAAGAGTCTTAAAATAAAGTATATTAGAGGTCAGAAAGATCAAAGACAAGACCAATTTAAAAATTTCTGTGATTAGTCCAGATGAGAAGTGATAACCTAGAGTCTGTATCAGGTGTTGACAAATGTTTTCTATCAAAAGCCATATAGTAAATTTTTAGACTTTGAAGGACTCTTGTCTCTAACACAATTATTCAACTGTTGGTGTAACTGGAAAGCACCATAGATAATATATTTTAAAAAATGAGCAGGGCTTTGTTCCTATAAGAAACTATTTACAAAACATGTAGTAAGCCAGGTTTGGGCTATAAGTCTTTGTTTGCCAGTCATGGTTTAGACCAGAGGAATCACCCCGCTCTGGGTCACTTGCACTACATTCCTCACACATGGGCCTATGTACTTGATTAATTACTACCTGCATTGAGATGCCCAGAAGGCATGAAAACTAACAAAATGTTTTTTTTTTTTTTAATCTACTGTAGTTTTGGGAAAAATCAAAAGAGTTATACCTGTGCAGACAACAAACATGTGCTTACACATACTACCCTAATTCCTCCACTCAATAGCATAGGACCAGGGCGTGTGGGGTGCTCTACAAAGATCATTGCTGAGAAACCACAAAGCAGGTCATTGTAACTTGACTTAAAAATCATTACTTGGCATGATTCCTAGTGGTCTTCTTTTAGTCATCAATCCTCACGCTCATGCTAAATTTATTTGTATTTTTTTTTTTGTCCTAATAAACACTAAAGTTTTTGCAAGTAGGACAGCCCTTCACTGCCACTTATCATGTGCTTGGGCCAACTCAGTTATTTGTAACTAAAAAGGCAAACTCCTTTTAACAATAGCTTTTTTAAAAAGTGTATTTAGAAAAAAAATATGGAGCAAAGTATCATGTTTCAAACTCAGACACCTCTTAAAAATGTGTGGGATACTATACAAGTCAGTGCCACTATACTGACTGTGCTCTCATCAGTAAAATTAGGCAGGGATTAACTTTCACATCTCAAATGCTCTCTGGGTTCCCAGAGTAGAGGCCTTCAGTAGATGGATAGTATTGATGTTCCCTGGGATGGGGGGAGGAAGGGGGTGGGGGAGTACATTCTCTCACTAGGCCCAGACTTCTATATTTCTGTTTATTCACTCATGAAAGACCCTTCTTGAACTTATGTCCTATTACAGATGGATTCCTCTATATGACATTGGTAGACATACTGAAAGCACCCCTTTTCCCACCTCTCCTCCCTTTTCCTCTGGCCCTCCCTCTCTCTCCCTCTTCTTCTGTGCCTTACTATTTTTGTTAGACTTAGTGATGGTTTGAGTTCATCTACCCTATTCCCCACTCAGTCTTTTAGATGATGAGGAACTCTTCCACATCTCCCATCTGGCTGGGGTACCAGATGGGAGACTAGACAGAGCCAGGCTACATGTCTCAATAAAGACACTTAACTTTGATCTCTTCTTTAGCATATTTTATAATGCTGAGAGCAGTAGCCCATCACTGTTGCCCCTTTACAGTATCACAGAAATTAAAAGTTAATTAAAAGAAAAGGGCAGAACTTCTTTCCATTAAGCATTATAACACTTAAGGGCAAATTAATTTATAGTTTCCTTTAGAGATACTGTTGATCAGGTGTTCATTTCCAGGGTTTCAGTGAGCTTCCTGGAAATAGTGTCTCAGAGTCCAAGATTTATATCCAAGAATTTTGTTGTCTCAGTGTACTGAGATGTGGCCACATGAAAACTTAACCAACTGCCAAAGACAACAGTCCCAACACTTGGGACTGTTCTCCTAAGACTTTCTCAATGCAGCCTGAAAACACTAACATCAAAATGTTTCCTCAGGTCTACTAGTCAACTGAATAACTGAATTGGAAGTAAGGAAATAAAGTCAAAAGTGTTTTAAAAAAATTATTTTAGCTGCTTGGCGTTGTGTTTTTTACTTCCTTCTCATAAATACTTGCGTGTTCATAGAAATCAGGAGGAAAATAATTTTTAGAAATCCCTCAAATAATCATGAAATGGAGCAAGTCTAAAAGGTAACTTTCTAACTTCACTATCATACCATACACAGTGGATAAGAACATGGTAAATTTAGAGTCAGGATATAGGAGCTTTAGCATCAATCCAGTGCATGAGCCTCCCATCTTCCACTAACCTGCTCAATGGTTATGCAACCATTGGGCACTCTTTGAGTGTTGATAAGTCACACTGTGCCAGGTACTGTATGAAATGCTAGGGTTACAGGAACAAGGTTCCCAATATTCCTCCCCCTCCATTTAGAAAACTTTGAATAACAGGAAGCATTCCATGTATACCACTCTTACGTGGGATATCCCTGTATGACTGAAGATTTTACTTAAGTTATTCATGTTGCTTCTACTCATTGATCCTAATTCTATCTCTTGAATCTACATTTAAATATTTTTTCTAATTGTAATATAAGGCCCAAGAAAATTGTTTCATTCTCTTTCTTGACATAAATTACTGGGAAGGAAAAGGTAGAATACATAAACGTGTTTTCTCAACATTAGTAAAAGCAGGAGACAACACCCTTCTTAATGGGTCATAGATAATTGTCAAGGTTTAGTCATTCATCAGCCTATACTGTCTCTCAGACCCTGAGGATAAACCCTGCCGAAGGTCATGAACACATAAAGACTGAATGTGTGCTGTATATTTTCTTGGTCAAGCATAGGAAAACAAGAATTAAAACTAGTGGAGAAGACATCTTCACTGCCAGCAATCTCTAACTCCTCGCTGCTTTATTATATTGTATTTCTATTTTATTAAAGTATTTCCTTTTTTAGAAAAATGTATATTTTACATTAGAATAATAGGAGTACCTACTAGTCAAAATATATTAACAATATTCTTGGAATAAGACTCCAGAACTGTTCAAATTTGTACCTTATTATTAGGATTAAAAACAGTAAAAATGACCCAGCTTGCATTTGTTAACTTGGACCTAATAGGATACATAGGCCCTATCTTCTTTAGTTTATAATAAAGGTTAGTGTTAGTGACTTGTAATGCTTAATTTTTCCTCTTTCTGCCTCAATTGTTCTGGGTAATTATTTCTCCTAGTTCTTGGAAAGAAATGGGAGAGTAAAGTAAAAATTCATAATTTTGTCCTTATAACTCTTTTTTACTCTTTTTAGAAATCTCAGATACCACTAAAACTACTGATTTTTGGTCAGGTATTTGAGCCTGAAATTAGACTTTTGACATATAGTCTTTGGAGGATTCTCTATTTCTTTTCTTCTCCCCTTTTAGTATTGATTTTTCTCCTTTCATTTTCTGATACTTCTTTTTTTTGTTGCTGGGGATTTGTTAGAGCCACATCTGTACCTGATTTCTTATTTATGTTTGTTTTGTATATAAGCACCAGATGCTTCAACTTCCAGCTCCCCAATCAGTCAAAAAGGGTTCTATAGCAGTCAGGGCTATCAGTCAGGCAGAATGAGGACTCCACCCACCTCCCCCAATCCATTGCAGGTGCCTCAGAGAAGCAGGTCAGGTGACTGTTGATTAAGCACTTATTGTATTGAGAAATAAAATAGTATAAGCATACAGCACTAAATCACCAATACTAGCGTCTGTGGAAATCAGGAGGATTAATGAAATTTTATAAGCTGGCAGTAGGAAATTGAAAAAAAGTTGTAAGTATTCCCATATGAGTTTGTGTCTTTCAGTGAATAACACCTACTTCAGGTCTTCCACAAGAGCACGTAATTTTTCTGTAACAAATTATGCTGCTATTTTACAGGTATGATGCCACTTTCAAGGAATATCCTCCCTGTTGTGAACAAGTTTTATACAAATCTGCAAAGGTGATGGATGATGGTTTCCATTGTGGCATATTACATATTCACATGTCTTTCCACCCACCTTAGAACATAGCAAAGTCTCTTAAGACATTCCAAGTAAGCTCATCATCTACGATTCTCTACTTTGTGTGTATGTGTATGCATACACATGTGCGCGCTCGCACGTGCGTGTGTGTGTGTGTGTGTGTGTGTATGTGTGTGAGATACTTGGCATTTGCCTCAATCTTGAGATTACTGTGTGTGCTTGTGCTTTGACAGCAGCATCTCCAAGGAGATGATATAAAAGCTGCAAGCATTTACCTAACTTGCCTGTGATTTTTGTGAAGACCAGAGAAGGAGGACATTATGACTTGACCAGATTTGGATGGTACCCCAACACAAGACCTTTCCTGATTCAAAGTAATAAGATGTTGTATAAAATATTGGGATTAATTTAGAAGATACAATTTCTTGTCTTTATTCTGCCTCTTATCAGCTATGTGATCAGCAAAACACTTAATTTCTTTGTCTTCCATTTTCTATAAAATGATAATAATGATACTTCTTTTTGGTACAGAGCAATTGTGAAAATCACATTAGATCATGCCAACAAAAATGTTTTATAACATCCTCTACAAACATAAGGCAGGACTGTTGCTTGGCAAAGTTGGTGAAGTAAATGATTAGCTCCCTTCATCTATCCTTATCTTGTCCTTTCACACAATCACAGCATTTGGCAACTGATACTTCTCAATGGGACTACAGCACAATGACAAAACAAATAGAATCAAAATTTCTTGAGCTTTGGTTCTTGTCTGCTAAAATACAATTTGCATAGTGAAATAGCTTGCAATGCTTTTTTTACTTGCATTGATTTGTCTTATCAATTTCAAGGCATGAATACTACTTTCTCCATTTTATAGACAAGGAAATTGATGTTGAAAAAATTTAAGTAACTTGCTCAGTTACATTATTAATTATTAGAGCTTTGGAATTCAAGGGTGAATTTTAGCACTATCATATAGAGATAGCAATTGATTATTCATATCATCTATTTAGTCTCCATTATTTCTTGCCACCAACTTCTAGGCCCTGAAAATATACCTATGACTAAAACAGCCTTTTGCCTTCATGAAGCTAATCTTCTAGATAAGGGTGGCTTTTAACAACAACAACAAAAACACATCATTATATAATGCATCAAACATTGATAAATGCTATAGAGAAAAATCAATCAGGGTAAGGGAAGTAGAGAGGGCTAAGATGGGGGAAGATGCTATTATGTTATTTATCATGAGAGTCATATGCGAGGAGATGACCTATGTGCAGAAACCTGAATGAGATCAGGGACTGAGACATGCGAATATCTCAAGGAAAAGTTTTCTCAGCAGAGGGACCAGCAAGTACAAAGCAAATGCACAGCTCTTATGTAGGACCACACAGGCCTGCCCCAGAAACAGCAAAGAGGGTAAGATGGCCAAAGTGGCTCAGATAACCAAGCATAATATTATAGGTAAGAATGACGAAATGGGGAAGGATGGATTACATAGGCCCTTGTTGGCCTAAGATTTTATTCTGAATAAGTGAGAAACTGCTTCATGCATCTCTAAAGTTATTTGTTGTTTTCACTTGAGCAGGTGAGATATCAATTTTATTTCATGTTAACAATTTTAACCATTATATATAATTTTCCTAGTACTTTCATCTTTAATATTATAGTGAGGATGATTCTGCTGTCAGAGCACAAATATTTTTCTGTTCCAGCTAGGAATTTCAAAATGAATTGTGTACGTTTCATCTGAAATCTTGTGTTTAGTTCTCCCTCTTAGTGAAATAATCCTTCAAAGAGGCATTCTTCATTAATAAAGAAACTTTAAAGTCCCTATAGAAAAACATCCTTCTCCATCAAGAGTCGATCTTCATGGAATGAGAATAAGCCCTTCTAACCCCCAGTGGTTATGGATGACTGTTCTTACCTTTTCCCACTACACCGATTAGGTGCCACTTAACATATTCCCCAGTCATTGTGAGAAATTAGATCAATCCCCACTTTGCCCATTAAAAGGCTCATAAACAGTTGCAGCATCAAATTAGTGCTGGTAAATTTCTTCAGCTTGGAACGTGTTAAAATGCTCAACTGGGTAAGAAGAATCCATTAGGGCCAGACAGGGTGCGGAAGTTAAACAATTTGTCTACCTTATGATTCTATACTGTGGAAAGTGTGTGTGTGTGTGTGTGTGTGTGTGTGTGTGTGTGTGTGTGTGTGTGTCTTTACATTTCATTTCAAATTTAAAATTACTCATGTGTATATTTGTATAATTCAAATCATGGCTGGAGCAGAAACTATCTACCGAGAGAGAGGTTATTGTTTGAAGAGTCAGAAAAGTCTTACATGTACCTGTAAATTTGTAACTTGTAATTAAGCGCATTGTAGCTTTCTGATCTCTAAACCTCCATCAGCTGAGTTTAAGTTGACATGGGAGACGAGCATTTATTCGGGAAATAGACTTTGCATCCAAGTAATCATAATCCAGGTAAAAACACCAGACCTAGCTAGATACCCTGCTCCCAAATTCATCAGACAATTGACAATTCCTCAACATTGTTTCATGCCTTTCTAATTATGGGCCAAAACCAAAATGCTGAAGGAGATAATATAGTTGCAAGTTATTAACCTAGGGTCCATGAGCCCCCCAAGGGGTCTGTGAATAGAATTTGGGGATGTCTATCAGCTTCAATTATGAGGGAAGGTACATCTTTATTTCTACTGCTCTCTGATTGCCATGTAGCATATTCTTTATTTATGAATATAAGGAAGCTATCAGAGTAATGTCAGCAGTACCTCTGGCTTTATCACCCAAAGAATTCATAGTTTTTTTCATATCATGTTATATTTGTTGCCAATATTTTGAAATACCCTTTTTCACTTGACACATCTTTATGTTAATTGTTGGTCTCACTGCTAGATTTTGTTTAATGCAATAATCATGAAGCACATGCTACATAAATTTTGAAAATAATAACTGCACCTAATATAATCTGTTTCCTTTTTAATTCTCCATCTATATCAAAGGTTGTCTAAAGCTTAAAAAGTGGGGGTAAAACAAATTTCAAGGGTTATGGGGCTACCATCCCTAAGTGGCTCTGCTGGAGGGTCCAGTGTGGGTAGACTCCACCTCAACAGACTTTCTCTACCTTCCCATCACTGTGCCTAAAAGACTACTAATAAGAGAGTTCTCTTTGAGTGTGATGTTTCTTCCATGCACATAATTAACAGCAGGTAGAAAATTAATTCATAGCACAAAAAGAATATAATTGGCAATACAATATTTACTATTGTATACAGCACTCTGTTATGTATTTTACTAAAACTCTCATTTAATACATAAAAAATGTGTGAGTATTATTTTCCCCAATTGATGGACAAGGATACTGAGATTCAGAAAGATGAAGCACCTTGCCCAAGAACACTTAACTAGATTCTTTCTAAATTAAAGTCATGCTGGGTGTGATTTTTATATGGTATTCTTTCACATGAGAGAAAGTGAAGGGAAGGGTGAATGGGAAAAGACATCTAGAACAGCAGTTTTCTAAGTGAGGCCCTGAGACTTTTTCAGAGGGTCCATGAGGTGAAAACTACTCTCAGAATAATTCTATGATATTTGCCTTTTTCACTGGTGAGCACATACACTCAAGGTGCAATGGCGGATGAAACTTCTTGAATCCAAGCAGTGCCACAAATGTGTATTGGTTGTCACTGAATGCTTCAATACCTTGTATGCACAATAAAAATAAATAAATAAATAAATAGCCCTTTTTACTCGAAGATGTCCATGATAAAGCAAAGAAAATTAATAATTTAATAGATCTTATAGTATATCTTGATCATCAACTATACATATTTTTAGTATACTGTATATAGGAATCTTATAGACAGCACTTCTGCATAAAGCCTAAAGTATTTATTCTCTGGCTGCTAACCAAATAAATGACCAGGAGAGAAAAGCAATTGTGTGATTGCTTGAATTGTGAGCTGAACTGGGTGAGTTTTTCAAGACACACTATTTGTTTTTTTGTTTTTTTGGTTTTTTTTGAATGTACTACAGACAAACTATGGTTATTCAGAATTGGTATCTCACAGACATTTTCTCAAAAAGGAATGAAGTGTCACTTCAAGGAAAACAATTGGTAGTATTTATTACCAGTGATGCCATTTGAATTTTCATGGGGAAAATAAGGGTTTTGAAAAACTTGAATTTATCACCATGAACTTGACAGCTTCCAAATATTTAAAGACTTTTCTGATGAGATTGGTGGTGTTGTTAATGAATGTTATTTTTTATATTGTGTAATGGAATGTGTCAATACATAGAAGATTTGCATAGCTCTTTAAACCAATATTTTCCAAATGTCCACTGTGAGATTTTACAAAATTGGAAATAGAAAAATGTCCAAGTGCAAAATCGACCAGTGGATGGATATTGAGATAAAATTTACCTACCATAAAATACTCTTTTTAAGTGTACAATTCCATGCATTTAAGTACATATGCACACTTATGCAATTATCACAAGAACCTAATTTTAGAACATTTCCATCAAGCCCAAATTAAACCTCTTTTTCCTTTACAGTGACTCACTGCTCCTAAACCCAGTGCTACCAGTTACTAATCTACTTTCTGTCTTATAGAGTTACCATCTCCATCTATGTCATATAAATTGAAATATAAAGTATGTGTTCTTTCATGACAAGTTTTTTTCATTTGTTATAATGTTTTCAAGGTTTATACATATTGTAGCATGTATTAGTACTCCATTTCTCTGTATTGTCAAACAGTATTCCATTCATTACATAAACATACCATACATTCCACATTTTTTTAAAAAATCCATTTGCTAAGTTGTTTACTCTTTGGGGCTATTGTGAATAATGCTGTTATCAGCATTTGCATACAAGTCTTTGTGTGGACATATGCTTTCATTTCTGCTGTATGAATACATAGGAATAGAATTGCTGTGTCACATGAGATGTCCATGTTTAACAATTTGGGAAACAGCCTACATAACCACAACATTTTACATTCCTACTATCAATAAATGAGAGTTCCAATTTTCCCACATTCTCCCCAACACATGTTACTGTCAAACCTATCACAACTATACTAGTGGATATGAAGTAGTATCTAATAGTGATTTCAACTTACATTTTCCTCATGATGAATGACGTTGATTTTTTTTGTGTTTATTCATCATTCAGATATCTTCTATGGAGATGTCTATTCCCATTCTTTGCTATTTAAACTATTTCAAACATTTATTTTGAAGTAGTTAATGATTCACAGAAAGTTATAAAAATAGTACAGAAAAGACCAGTGGATTTTAATGTAACAAGACAATTTAGTTGACACAGTTTCAGATTTCACATTGCAACTTCTCTTCCAAAAATTACAACTTGTTGACTTTTGGTAGAGTACCAAAGAAGAAAATCTACAGTTATCTCAAAAGTGTATTAAAATATGCCTTCCTTTTCCAAATACATTCTGTGTGGAGGCAGATTTTTTAAATTTACTTCAAACAAAATGACACATTGCAATAGATTGAATATAGAAGCAGATATGAGAATGTAGCTACTGGCTAAGAGACTTTCAAAAGTGTAACACCACTCTTCTCATTAATTTTTGGGAGGAGGAACATATAGCTAGTTTCTACAAAAATGTGTTATATTAACGTAATGGGTTTTTACTATTAAAAATTAATAAACATAATTTTTTTTGTTTTAATGTTTAATATGGAAGTATTGATAGATATAACCCACATGAACAAAATCTCTTTGGGCTTCTCTATTATTTTAAATATGTAAAGGGGACCTGGGAACAAAAAGCATGAGAGTTGCTGTGTAAACTCTGTGGGAATTGTGATCTAAGCCCCTGAGGAGACAAAGTGTGTGAGCACAGGACCCCCAGGCAATGAAGAAGGCATTAACCTCCCTTAGGGGAGAGGGAGGGTTATCTGAAGGGAAAGAGTGGGAGGAGGACTCACTCACAGCTTTTCAGTACAGTATACACATGTACTCAAACAGCCATTCACTGAGAGGAGCTAGGAAGGAAGAGATCATCTGGCAATACAGATCATGAAAATTCACATCAACAACTTACCTCCCAAAACATTCAGGCTTTATTAGCTATTGTGATGTACCCTCTCAGCTCAGTCAGGGTCCCCAGGTGCCCTTCTCCCCTTCTACAGCAGCCCTTGTAATTGGGACTTCTTCCTCTTCTCTTCAGACAAGTGCACAGCCCCTTCCCACCTGGCTGCATGTACATGCAACCTCTTCACCCATACTTCCTTTGTTTGGCCTAAGAGTAAACACAGGTGCCCTTGAAAACGATAGATTAGTGTTAAACACTACTTGAGCATACCGAAGGGCAGTGCAGGTCACAAGCCTCTACACAGGTCTGATGAGGTGCCACCCAACCTAGAAAACGTTCCTGTAGGGTTTATTTCACCATGAGAGAAAGAGTATTGGCTTTGGCATCAGAAATCTAAATCTAAATCCTTGAGTCTGTCAGCTTCCTTTACCCTTTTAGAATCTCATTTCTCTCATCTATAATACAGGTGTTATGAATTCTTCTCATATTAATTGAAGAAATACATATGTGGTTTCAAATACATAACTATCAATGTAAATTATTTTTATTAAAGCTAAAAGCACTTTTCATAACTAATTCAATAGGCCATTCTGAGTATTTTATAAACTAACATAAATTTATTTAACAAGTTAATACAGCATAGAAATGCCAAAGATTCTCAGTAGCATTAATATATATCCTAAAGAAATAAAAAAAGAGCATTCTATATCCTCTTAATTTTAAGAAACAACAATGCTTGCCTTTGGTTAATTTAAATATTGAATGTGTTTTTTTCTCTCTGAAATATTAATATTTACTTTCTTCATTTCATTTCATAATTTGCTTAGAACCACAATAAAAAAAATAATTAATTAAAGCAGCTAAAATTCTTGTGATTTAAAACAATGGTGATGATAATGATAATGACAAATGAATGAATGAAATCTCAAATCACTTTTGAGGAAATGAATACTGAAGAAAGTAGAGGAAGAGAAACACACCCAAGTGCAACACAAACAAGCATACCTTATATGCTATGCTGGGTTTCTCCATATGTCCCTGGAGCAAGTATTAATGACTAAAGGTAATAGATTTTCAGAGATATGATTTCTTAAGGAAAAAAATTTAGGTCACCATGTCTTAAATGTGGGTGACTGTATTTAAAGAAAACACTCAAGTTATTTCAATTGCCTGGACTGTGCAGAGGAAGAGAATTAATTTCTAAGTTAGCTGGGTCCAAAACCATTTACAGCTGTGTAAATTAGATTTTATATCTTGAAATGCATTCTTCAGTAATGAGGAAACCTGTTTGAACTTCGGAAATGAGAGTAATATTATCTGCCCATAAAAGCTCCCAGATTTGCACCTGTGTCCTGCGGAAATGCTAGACTAGAGCCAGGACAAGCAGGACTTTAACAATACAGTATCCTACTTTGCCAGGGAGTTCTTGCATGGCCACATAAAATTCAAATGTTAGGGTCAGAAACAGGCTTACTTTTTGTAAGAGGCAATTATAAAAGAAAACCACCAAAAAAAGTTATGATATTCATAATCACACTGTACATTTTATAGAGAATTTTCAACATCATATTTCCAGTATTTTACATGTTAATTTTGTAAAGCTTTGCTGTTTTCACATGCCTACTCATTTGCCCTGTTCTCTCAACAATCTTATGAGCTCAGCTTCTTAACACTCATTCTATCCCTTTCATTTTCTGTTTTTCATTTATTAAAAAAGATAAAGAAAAATACAATAGAACACTCAAAAAATTGTACCAACAACACTGCTGTTTAAAAATGGAAAGACTGATCAAACTAGACCATTGGCCCCTAGACAATACTTTATAAATCCCTTGAAAGGTTAATTCTTCAGTTACATTAATTCAGAAAAGCCTGAATTTGACAAATGCACTGTAATTTAAGAGAGTCAAGACAGGATTATATAAATAAATATTTTCAAAAAGTTGAATGTGTAGAAGTTGGAGGTGTTTTTGCTGGGGTTGTCTAATGATGTCATTCTATTCTGAGACCTTAATAAGTTACAGATGGCCACAAGATTCCTCACCTTCCGGCACAATGTGAAACAAAGGACTGTTGGCCAGTTTTAATCTCAAAACTTGAGTTAAACTAAATGTCTACCGATTCGTGTCCCACTTGCCTTACACAGTAACTGAATTTTAAATGGAACACCATTTGACATGACTTTTTAAAAAAGTGTTCTTGAGTCACTTTATAGAGGCAAAATATGATAACCTTATTAAATTATCTGCCCTTGTAGACTGGGTAATGTAACAGGCCTGTCCCCCGAAGGTCTGTATTGAGACAAGATGCATGGTGAAAGCAATTGCAATCTATCCAGTCAGGCTCCAAGGTGAGCCTGACAAGAGAAAAACTTTCTCGTTCAAAAAAACCCCTATAGGAGAACGGACTTTTAAACTAGAGGGATTGAGACAGTAGGAAAAGCAAAGATATTTTTAGTATCTGGGAGTTAATTTTAACTAAAAAAAAAAAAAAAAAAAAAAGAAGTTTGAACTCTTGGGGACATTGAAAGACCTGAGATTCATATAACTGAACTGAACTATCACAGAAACACAAAAGAGTTTCTAATCATTACCTCAACAAACTTCGAAATATGGCAGGTTAAAAAGTTACAACAGAATAGAAGGCATCCAATAATTATTTTCTTACTTCTTTGAGGTAATAAGTAGAATTTCTTTTTCCTAACATGAAAAAAAAATAAAAATAAATTTAAAAAATAAAAAACAGGTCCAAAGGGAGCTAAAGAAAGTTTGACTAATAAACTGCACAAGCTGATGATTTAGCAGGAACTTCAGTAGACATTTTCACTTACTGTATCTCATTTAATCTGGCAGTATTCCCCTAAGGTAGATATATTTATCCTCTCTTTTATAGATAAATAAATCAAAGCTCACAATGTTAAAAAATAAAACTTATGCAACTTATTTCAGTTAAATATAACAGTATAGAAATAGCAGGCCCCAGGATGTTTTATAACAAAGCCCTTGAAAAAATGGGGTATAATATAAAAACAATTATCTTTAGGGCCAAGTACTTGCTTTTCATACTGAGCTTCTTCCTTTACTAGCTGAGGGATACCAGGTGAGTCACTTCTGAATCTCAGAAAATAACTCCTATATGTTCAGGTTGTATATAAGTATTCAAGATAATTATATGTTTCTATACACATAGAGATGCACATAAACACAAATATATACACTCTCACACACACATACATATACATGTTTGTATGTATGTATATACAGAATCTAACACAAAACAGGAGATCCACTAATCAAAACTACTTTATTAATTTTACTCTCTTTAAGTTAGCTACTTTTGAAAACTTCACTCCCATTGGATGCTGACACATGTTTAGCCTTTATTTATTTAATTTTCCTTTATTTCATTTCTTCAAGTTAAATTATATTATATGAGTATACTGTTAGTGTGGATTAGTAAGCATCTCCAATTCACATTCTTACCAATTTTGCAAATTATAATGAAGAGTAAAGGCAGCAAAGAAACTTGAACAATCCAGTTTTTAAGTAGCTGGTAAGGGGGCATTGTGATTTCAGAAAATAGTACCATGAACCTCAGAGATGACTTTTCCTATGTACTAATTATTAATTTTAATAATTAGTATTTTTAAAGCACCCAACTGTTGTTAGCATTTATCCATTGAAGCTATTTGTTTGTTTATAGTTGCACTACAGATGGAAACTTTGGTTTGAATAATCGAGGCTCATCATATGTTTTAAGGTGGGCTTTGTTTTGAAATATCCCAAGGTATCTAGGTTTCCCATCAATAAAAGCAGTGTAGCAAATTCCTCATAGATTCAAACAGGGCAGAGCTGGAGAGAATATTAAAGTCCATCACATCTAACTTCTTTATTTACACATAAACTGGGAGCAAGAGAGATAGATGTAAAGGCTTCTGATAAGTCAAATTGCTACTTGAGATAAATTCAGTACTAAACAAATGCTAAGTTTGGGGTTCATTTCATTGCTTGTGGATAAGCATTCTGGCTAAGGCAGAGGTAGCTAAAGAAGACAGCGGGCTAGGAGAATATTTCGGACATGGTTATACTGTAACTTCAAAGCATGTTAATAAAATTTTAATGGGGCCGGTCTCCTGCACTATGCGAACCTTCCTTTGCCTCATCCTTGACAGCAGCAGGAAAAAATCCCCTACCAGATAAATTCTTCTCAAAAGCTTTTCTCTTTGGATTAAATATTTCAAATCCTTAGATGCAAGTGTGACCTAGCATTTCCAGGCTATTCTTTCATAAAAGAAGATTATAAATCATAAAGCTAACCCTTTACGCAAAGCCTTATCTTGCCTGGTTACACTAAAATATTTCTTTGAGGTTAAGAACATATTTTCTCTAGAGAAAGCATTCCTCTTACTACTTTTAAGATGACTGCCAGCATACAATGTCTGCACTTTTGTTGGGGACAGGATCAACATCTGCTTCTCAGGGTAGTCACTATAGGTCAGATGCTTACTACATGCAGTTAGTCTGCAAGGGGCATTATTTGGCCTTCAACATGTTTGCAGCAGGGAATCCTGAACCCACTGAGCTCACTCTTGCATCCAGTCTAGTTGTTTGTAGTTACCAGAAATACAGTTGCAAAAGGGAATATGCATGGGCACTTTCAACAGAGGAACAAATGAACATATTAAGTGGGAAATAGAGATGGATGGTGAGGATATGGCACAGTTTTCACATTTTCTCTTAAGTAATTTTGAATCCCTACAGAGGACATGTTTAAGTTTAAATGAGTCATTTTTATAAGATACTTCAGAATATTCTGACACAAGCAGTATGCTCTGGGACCCAGGTGATAAATTGTGATAAAAGTTCTTCTTTCTCATCTCCCCAAATTTTGCCTTCACAGCACAGTGAAGGGTCTGGTTCTCTGAAGTCTCAATCATCCACTAGAAAAAAATGGGTGTGGCCACGGGAAAAACATGGCAGCAGAGGAAACTGACAACTGAAAAGTTAATAAGATGCACATACAGGTACAGGTCTGCTCTAGAGAACAGTGCTCCACTTCTCCCTGGAGGCCCCAAGGACCTGTGAGGACTATATATGTGCTCATTGTATTCAGAGGCTGAAAGGCCTGGAGACATTTAAATTTCCTGTCCATAGACAGAAAACAGCAAATGGAATTGTGAACACTTTTGGCAACCCTTAAAAAACAATACTAATAACAAAGACAAGTTTGATTAATAAATATGCTTGAGACATTTCCACATTATTGGTACCACACATCTTTTGATCACCTTCTTTTAGTTGAACAGATCCAGTTCTAGTATTTTATTATATTCTCAAGTAAAGTGAACTTTAATGCCTCCACTCCCATTTTATCTTATTCATCTCAGATTTCCATGTCCCCCATTTTCTCACTGTTTTCTTCCATGTCCTCCCACTGATCCTCACTCTTCTTGAGTTCATTTTGCTTTTTCCTCAGTCTGGATGTTTCCTGGGTCTCTTTTCCTCTTCTGTCGTCCCTTTCTTTAGCCACTTCTACGCCCCTGGTTTTTCCTTTTTAATGTCCAGAGAACACAGCTTTTATAGCTCCTAGACTTAAGCTACTGACCATTGCAAGCATTCCCGCTGTCTGAGTTATATTTGCTGATGAAGAGAAGAAACCCAGAACCCAGCAGTTGTTCAATAATATTTTTTAATTGGTTTGTTGACTGAAAGTTAATTTCAAATATTTTGAGGTGGGGAAATTCCTAAGTTGAGTGGTGCAAGATGGCAGAATCATCAAGAGCTGGTGAGTTCTCTGTCATCTAGACTTAGGCAGGTTGATGGCTCATGTGGGAATACTGTGAATAACATCAGAGTCATGGTCATGGGAATGGGGAGCATGGCACAGGAAATGCAGTTAGCATTAATATATTAACAAGATAAAAACCAGAGAAGAGAAGGAGCAATTACGGGGATAGTTTTATAAACTATATAAATATCTAATTAATGTATTATATACTTTAAAAAAAAAGTCAGAAAAACTCCCTTGCAGCAAATGTGGTATTACAGATTTGTCCAGTGGATTTGAAGTCAGAAAATGTGGTTAAGGCTCAAAGCTCTCACCAATTCACTGTTTAACTTCAGTCAAATTACTCATTATCCCTGAGCCTGTTTCCCATCTATAAAATAAAGGACATGATACCTTTGCTTCCACTTCACAAGTCTAAATGATGCTTTGGATTATGCAAATAAAAGCATTTAACTGCAAAGTATTACGTAGAGGTCACATATGGAAATTTCTGCTATTGGAAGTTTATAAATTGTAGGATCTAATAGAAATTGAGTTTAATAATTTTGAATGAAATTGTGAACACGATGCAGGATATAAAAAGGTACTTCGGATTAAAAGAAAAGCAAGAGGCATAAAATCTTGACACACAAATTAAGGATGGACTTCAGATTTCATATCTTAATTCAAATGGTTTTCTAGTAAAAATACACACACACACACACACGCACATGCACACACACATATACACACCCACATATATGTGTATATATAGATAGATAGATGTAAGGTTTTTTTTTTAAATCTTTCCTAAAATAGTTTAAGGAAAACAACATAGGTTGAAAAGCCCTCAGAACTTATTCCTATAATAGACAATTATTGAACATCTACTGTGTGCCAGGCACTCTGCTAAGAGCCAGAAATACCAGGATGATGAAGCCAGGCCCAGCTTCAAGAAGTCACACACTGGGAGGGAAATGGACAGCATGCCCAGCTGCTGGAGAGGATGAGGCAGACAGACTCAGGAGAGAAGCATTAGCCCCACCAGCCACTACCTCCTTCTTACATGTGTCATCATTTTAGCTTTTTATTTACTGAAACAAACATAGTTACTTTTTTTGTAAAATAATAATAATAATTAATAATATTTGTAATTCTGAAAATGAGATTATTTTAGCAGGTCAAAGGAGGAGGTAGAATTAAAGAAATACATTTGGAGGAATTCTATCATTTTCCAGAGCCCAGCTTCAAAATTTTATTTTAGAAAGAAAGAACATTATACATACATATATATAATGTTCTTTCTTTCTAAAATATATATAGTATTGAAGAAGATATATATATATATATATAAGATATATATATATTCTAAAACACTAAATTTAATAACAAGTAAATGACACATTTGTAAATATCAAACACGGTTTGTTTTATGAAAAGTTCATCATTTTTCTATAGGTATATTTTTAAAAACTGTACAAAGGTATATTTATATATATACAAAAGGTATATTTTTAAAAACTGTACAAAGAAGAAAGTTTATTTTTCTATTTTTGCTTAGGAAGTATTTTTGCAAATACTGCACAAAGTCCGTGAAAAATGTTTACTGCAATTGAACAAATAGGAGAAACTGAATCATACGCTCAACTTAGCAAAGGAAATGTGGCTCCTCATCAAGGAGCACCCTTTCTCAGCCCCAGATTTAGCATTTAAGCAGCATAACATTTTCATGGTATATCTGTATCCAGCTCACTGTTTGAAAAGCACAGTAACTCAACACTGTTAAATGTATGCATTGCTAGTAGAGGTTCTAATGTAGCCCTATGTAAATGCAGACCTGTCAGCAAATAGACTGGAGGAGTGGCCAAGACATAGCCAAATGCAGAGAAATTATCTCAGAACATGGGCAGCCGTGATTATGATGCAGGTAGAAATCTACCCATGAGTGATTGATTATAACACTGTAGCTAATTTTAGTCATTTTATTATTATTAAAAAAAAACTCATAGATAATGTGGAAGGAAATGGCATGTCATCTGGCCCCTGAGAGCACTTTATCCAGTTGAGCAGTAAATGTTTCTACCACTTCCTGAGAGATGCAATTCCACAATCTAATAATGGTTATTGCCAGGAATCTGTTTATTTCTTGTGGTCAGTTGACATTTTTCATATTTCACTTCATCCTGTAACTCTCAGAAAATTCATCTCCTTGAAGTTCCTTTAGTTCCTTCCTACCCATCCTTCTTTCTGCCCTGAAGGAGGAAAATGTAGCCTAAAACTGATAGCACATAAAAAAAACAAGAAGCAATGAGATTCTAAATTATAGTGAGCATTTCTGCATGCTTGTACATATAATTGATTCTATGACATTACACGGTAAGGATGCAAAAGGCTATAAATTGTCTTATTTATGAAGAAACTGAGGCAGAAAAAGGTTAAGTCATTTGTTCAAGTAAAGTCATTGTAAAGCAAAAATTCTGCCAAACCAAGAGGATTCTATAAAGTTCATCACTAAATTGCTCAGTGCTAATTATAATGATATTAAGTGTGGATTCAACTTTGCTGTTACTGAAGCAGTGTTTTGCAAACACTGCAGGTATCTCTTATAAAGCTCTGTGCCCAGGAAAGAATCCCAATTGGTCACCTAGAGATCTCATTAATTTTCCTGCCAATTTTGACTTTTTTATCTCAAATTGTACTAAGAGAATGGTGCCATTATAATAGACAAGAGGCAATTGTGAATTGTGAAACATCTTTTCTGTTTGTATTTTGGATGCATTACATATTTTTCATTGTAGATTTTCCTTTGTAATTAAATTTAGTTTTGGCTAACAATGTTAATGACTATTTTCATCGCATATTAGAATCTACAAAGGACTTTTACATGTTCTCTTACAAGTTATCACTTCCACACTGTGAGGCAGACAGAGTTGATTTTATTATCCTCAATTCAAAGATGAGTGAAATGAGATGTGGGGCAACTGTCTCCACATCACATAGCTCTGAACCTGAATCTATGCATTGACTTCAAATTCCTGGTTCTTACTGCCAAATCATCCTACTGCTCATTTATTTTCACTGATCAACTTCTAAAGGTGTGAGATAGAATCCAAAAGCTAGGCTCTGAGACAACCAAGCCGAGGCTTAGATATTTCCTTAACAATGCCTCACACACTCCCTTTACTTCTATACTTGGTTAGGTCCTTTTTGAGGTTTAAAAGCTCTGTTGTAATTAGTGATAATTTTGTTCCAATTAGAAGGAAATTTCAAAAACTTAAAGATGAGCACAGCGATGTCTCAGTTTTTCCAGCCACATAATTCAATAATAATCAAAACTGCCTTTTGCAGAGCACTGTCTTGCAAATGGTTTTATTTTGCATCTGACTTCTTGATGGTTATGGAAATAGACTGTTGGGAAGAGTGGCTCTGAAAGAGAATTCCATTCATTAAAATGACAACATGCTTCCTCTGTCACGGACTCAGAATCTCATGCACTAAAATACAATAACCAAAAAGTGCTGAGAACAAAGATAATCTGACTGGTGACTACAGATTAGCTGCCACTGGGAACTTTACCAAGATAAATAGAAGTTCTTTTCATTGAGGATGAAATAAAATGGTTGTTTTGTTTTGGGGCTGAGGAAGATGATATAAAGTTAAACCCTGTGTGAGTAGAGCTTCAGGAAAAGTAGACTGTCAGACAAATTTAATTGATTTCCTTGTGGAAATAGCTGAAAATAGAGCATTCCAGTGAAGCCACTGCAATTTTTTTCATACCTTAGACTCGGC
Source organism: Cynopterus sphinx (assembly GCA_030015415.1). Classification (NCBI taxonomy): domain Eukaryota; kingdom Metazoa; phylum Chordata; class Mammalia; order Chiroptera; family Pteropodidae; genus Cynopterus; species Cynopterus sphinx. The sequence continues at coordinate 30,998,806 of CM057390.1, read as the reverse complement.
TTTTGAGGAGGAAGAATGGAAAGACCCACAAAGCTGAGGATGTGTTAGTTGCTGGGGAAGACATGGAAACCCAGTTAGTGGGGCTGGCTCAGAAAATCACAACTCCTTCCTGCCCCTACCTTTCCATTTTTGGATTGCTCTATCCACCCACCTGCTAAGTTTAATGGTACTTGTAACACCTTACCTATGCATAATGATGTGTGATTTAATAGTGCTAGCAAGGCATTTGGAGTTCCCTGAATAAAAGGCAGCAGAAAAGTACAAAATAGTGTTATTATCTAGGTTAACGAGCAGGTTGTTGGCAGGCAAAGTAAAGAGGGTCACAGAAAATGACACCCAATCTGCATGCCGAGAAGTGACAAAGGCATTCTCTTGAAGCTCTATGCTCAGGCCAACCCCATTTATTAATAATAGGCACAGTAATACTTTATAGAGTGCAAAGTGCTTCCTAGCATTAACTTATTAAGCCTCCATACTTCTATGGAAAGTAGGGAGGTGTAAAGTGTTATTTTCTCAATTTCACAAATGGAGAAACCAAGGCACCAACAGTTGCCTTTTCTCACTTTCTCACAATCGGGCAATGAGCCTAAGGGTAAAAATAGTGAAAAGAAAGGTCTATTAGCCATTGAGATCATGCTTATTTTCTAAAATTTTTCACTGCTGTTTTGATTTAAAATAAATAAATAAAAATAACACATTATATAAGCTTAGAGTCATAGACTGATTTGAATTCAGTAAAAGAAAAAAACTATGAATTATCAAATGATTTGGATCATAATCAATGTCAATCTTGGAAGCACCATATAGCTTTAGGCAAGTTACTTACCTTATCTGTATATCAGTGTACATGCCTTTTAAATAATTGGAATAAACTTAGTTTTCTCCCTTCATTGTGTTTCAAATTCTCTAAGATAGCAGTCAGAGTGAAGCATGAAGCCTAGTGTAAGATTGGGTTCTGGCCTGTGAGAAAGAAACTTTCAAGTCTAATTTCCATTAGGGAAGATGGTCTAAAAGGCCTTTGTTTCTTACATCCTCAAGGACCATAGGCCAGAAAACCAAGAAATGAGAAAGGAGAAGCTGTGGCTTGATACATCATGACCAAGGTGTTCTAGCTAGGTGGCACTGCTGGCAAGAATAGATTTCTGCTCCCTGGTATGGATTAGACTACACTGTCTTTGAAAATTAGTATTTGATTTTTGGAGTATTCAGGTGTGCGTGCATGTGTGTGTGTGTGTGAACATGTGTTAACTTGATCTCAAATTTACTCTCAATGCAGGCAGGAAGGTTGTGGGAGCAACTTTTCCCTCACTGCAGTCAGAAGACAGGTATGGTGGGTGTCCTGCCAGGATCAAAGGGCTTCATGTGGCCTGTGCTGGGAAGGGTAGTAATGTCTGTGAGACAGGAGGGGAGTTTTCCTAATGCTATTGTAGCAATCATTCCATGAACACATGAAATAAAGGTTCCTTCTGAGGAAAAGAAAGTTAGAGTACAGAACAGAGGAAAGATTGGAAGTTGAGCATAAGGGACATGCCCCACTCAGAGATCCTAAATATTTAGGATCTTCCCAGAGATCCTAATATTTAGCATCAAATTGTTTTCCTGTGTCTTTCTCACAGAAGCATCCCCAGGTTCTTCGTTAAGTTGATCATGTCTACCTAGCCTTGTGTTGAAAATACTATGAAAAATTAAAGCCATCTGAGGCTAGGAGGCAGCCATCACTTGGTTAGGCAAAAGCTTATAAATAGGACCAGTTCTGCCCCTGAGGGCGTACCTTGCTGTTCTATGGAGGAAGCCCAGGGTCTGGCCAACAGCTGTCAGAATAGGAGACACTGAAAGCAAACCAAGGTCAAGGCCACAAGAGCAGACAACTGAAGCTCCTGTCACCCCTTCCCATCAAGTTCTCATGGCAAGGGACTGAGCCCTGGGGTTATATGATACATGCCCAAGAGCAGGGTGCAAATAAACAGTATGTTTTAAACTATATATATACATTTATGCATCTGAAAAAAATACCTACAACCTGGGAGGAATGACTCAGAAATGGTAAACATGAAGCAGTAGGACAATGGGTCTTTTTTCTTTAAACAAAATTTAGTAAATCGCTAGTAACATTACCTCCGAGAAATTTCATAGCATTGTCTGTATCCCTTTTTGGTACAATTTATTGTCTTGTTTAGTGATCTTATGTAGACTGACATTTACTCAGCTAAATTCTTAGTACAGAACTGTTTCACCTAATTTTGTGCAACCCTTGAAGCATCACACGCACAAGTAGGCTGCAATGCATATAGGCTACTTGACCGCCTCAGTGATTCACAAAAATACAAGGCAGCATTGGCAAGTCTGAGCACAGATGCACTTCTTGTGTTTTTTATGTCCATTTAAAAGTGTGACAAGAAATAATGATAAACGTCTGAGGACAAGCAATCAAATATTACATATGCAAATTAGTATAGACATCATAATTATTTTGCATTCTATATTATTATGTTAAATAACAACATCTTTAACCACATGGCACTATTTCAACAACTACTTAAGAGAGATATCATTAATGTCACTTTAAAAATAAGAAAGCTGACATTGGAATAACAGAAGCATTTGCTCAAGGACAGAAGACTATTAAGTAGCTCCCAAAGGTTCAGCCTGATCTGAGTTCTTTCCTGCTCTTTTCCACCAAAAGTGATGTTACTGCCTCAATACTGCCACATCACTTGAATAAAATCAAGCCAATAAATACTAAGTCATTTGCTTATTTGTAATGTCCACTGTTTACTGTGTGTCTCCTTCCACAGGAATAAGTTCCACAAGTGCAGAGTACATGCTATTTTGAACATCTCCTGCACGGTGCCTGGCTCAGAGTCCACACTTGATAGCAGTCTTTGCAGAACACTCCAGAAGAGTACTGCCTTCCGCTTTGCAGAACACTCCAGAAGAGTACTGATTCTCCTTACCTTGTGGCTTCGTCTCATCAATGTATGTGCATCTTTGTTTATTTTGTTGTTTATTGTTAAACTAACCTACCTCACCCAGGGTGATTATTAACTCTTTCCCAAACCTGGTTCTGAATTTTTTTTGTTTCCAAATTCAGCCTCATCCATACTAAAATGTTATCTCATTGTTCCAGAAATTTCTATCCTTCTTCAACACTTTCTTTTTCCTCATTAGCATTATTTACTTCCTTACATATTTTATGGTTTTAAATTATGTGTCTGTTTCCTTCAAGAACAGGGTTTTATTGGTGTGCTTGCTCTCTATTTCCGTGTTCCCAGAACAGTATCTGGCATGTAGCTTGTGTTCAACAATTATTTGTTGAGAGGATGATCAAAATGAAAAATTCTTTTCATCTTTAAAGATACCCAAACGAATAGGGCCTGTACTCGAAAAACATTTTAAGCATAGAGTTTTGTTTTGTTTTGTTTTGTTTTTATTCTGCTATGCCATTAAATCAGCCTTTTCAATATGACTGCTTTCTGGGAGACTAGACACAGTGGGCTGCTTTAGGTCTGTCATGTTGGTAAGCTAATCACAGTACTAAAAGGCTGCCAAGTACATAATCATCTTATGAGCCCCTTTCCTTCTTGGCAAGTAGTGCAGAGGAGGGCAGGGCACAAAGTCACTTCACTCTAAAGGAGAAAAACCATAGACTGTCAGGCACATCTGGCTTGATTCTCAGAGCTGGTAACTAACTGGCAGGGCTGAGGTTTCCATTCTAATCACTTAGTTCCATAAGGAACCCAGAAGGAAGCACAATGTTCATTCCTAGTTTATAGGCAGAAATCTGAGGTTCAGAACTATTAGGTAACTTCCCACTGGTCAGATGTAAAAAATATGAGACTCTGGTTTGTCTGACAGCATAGACTTATGTAAACTGCCATTCTTACATGCTAATTGATATCTGTAAGGTGAAAATAAGTGAATTAGGAATATAAAGAGGGCTCTGCATTCCTGATTCTGCTACCACTTACATTATTCAATTTCTCTTCTTGCTATGCCAACTTGTTCCCTGGCTGTGTACTCTGTGTCATTAGTTACACCGTAAGATGAGAATTTCCTACTTCCAGGAAGAACTTCAAATTAGGTGAAGTCCTGTGGCTAGCAACGCAGAGGCAATTAAACACACACACACACACACACACACACACACACACACACACACACACACACACACACACACCCTTCCTGCAAGGAAATGCAAGCTCTGCCAAGCATCCTCAAAACCAAACCACCACAGTGCAAAGTGATCTACTTTATAACTCTCTGCCTCATTGTCGTGTGAAAGTTGAGACCGCACCTCAGGCTAAGGTTCCTCTTGTCTTCTCAAGAAAGAGACACACTTTTTTGACCACAGGAGTCATCAAAAGTCCAATTAATAGATCCCCATGATCATTTTTCAAGCTGGGTTGAATTCAGATTTCATGAAAATTCTATTTAAGCCACTTTATGATTCTATTCATTAATTTCTCTTCTCTTTTTGATCAACATTTCTGAAGATTCAGATTAAAATTAAACATCCTAGTAGATTTAAATAATACTTTGATGATGAGTCTGGAACCGAATTAGAGGGCATGCTTTAGTTCAAGTAAACCATGTTAGTTTCCTTCTGAGTTCAAGAGTCTCTGCAGGCGACTGAAGAAAAACAAAAGAAAAATGAGGAGCAATAAAGATGAAAGAAGGAAGGTAGAAATTAATCTGGAGGCTGAGTTAAACAGTTGCAGGAAAAATAAAAATACAAAACAAGGAAGAATAAGTTTTTCTAAGCCAGTGAAAAGTAACAAAGAAATGGGAAAAGAGATAAGTGACTAAAGCAAGTCAAAACTTTCTTAAGTAACAGAAGAAGGTGATAGAGATTAAAATGCAGTCAAGGCATTAGTAATTCCATTTTGTATATTTGTTTAAAAAGATAAAATACTTCTCAGATACCACAAATTTACCTCTCTTCTTTGCTCCTGTGGCATTTTAAAAATCAGTAGCTGAAGAAATAAGTAATTACTCTGTCACTCTCTGGATCAGTCCCTCACTTTCACAGTAGTCCAGAGTCAAGTTTCCTGTTATTTGCCATTAAAAAAGGGATGTATCCTTTCAGGGTATGGGTGCCTGCCCCTGAGTCCCTATCTATAAAAATGACTACAATCAATTATATTCTTCTTTTTTTTTTACCTCATTACATTTGACCAATCACAATTGGGGTGGATATTTTTGCTATTATTATTAGTATCATTATTATTTTAAATGATAAACTATTAGAGCCTGGCTAGGTTAATAGAAAACCTATCTGTATTCTAAATGTCAGGATGAAATTGCTGGTTACTTTGAAGAAATCTATAGCAGTGTTGAAAAAAAATAATCAACTTTTTCCCTGTATAAGACAAACTATCTTCCTTGGAAAGATGTATTTCAATCACAAGCTGTTTGGGAATATTCCCAGAGTGACTGTCAGATTATTCTTAGGAAATAGCTTCTACCTGTTCATGTCTCTGGGTCTCAGGAGGAAACAAAGTTGTTATCACTGATCCGGACAGACATGTAAACCTACCAATAAATATGTCTTTGTTAAGCAACATGGAACTGCAGGATGTCTTATGGATGAAGCACAAGGTGGATTAGTAGAAAAAATCTGCTTTGACGATGTGTTTTCAGGTAAAGTACCTGGTTCTATGCAGGCCTGAAGAGCAGAGATGGATGAGAAATCTAAAAATGCTTACTTGTTCAATCAGTCAAAGTATAAACAAAGGCTGAGAAATATAGGTTCATCTTTTAGCACAACTGAAAATGCCTTTCTTAGTCAACACAGAACCAATCTTCACTCTCACCAATATCAGAAAAGATTTAAGATAAATACCAGCCCAAGTAAATATTTAAGGAAGAGTCTCAGATCTTAATGGAATGTTAGGATTGTCTGATGTATAATCTACATAAGCTTTAAGCATGCCGGTATTATAATTTGAATATTCCCAAAGAAAAAGGGATATGTACTTTGAAATCCACAAAAATTTCATTTTTAAAAAATGTATAATTATTTGTTATATGGAAAATGGAAAAAAATGTATCCATGCTATATCATGTTGAACCTATCTCTATTCTAGATTGAAAAGTAAAATAGTCATGCATTTAGACCTTGTCTCTGTCACCTTGGTCAAGTCATTTTGAGTCCTGATTTTCTTCTGCATGATGGGAATGATAATATCAAACTTGCATTGTGTGTGTGTGTGTGTGTGCATTTACACAATGTTATAAGTGCTCAAAAATGGTGGCTTATATTCATTCATCCATTAAAGGAGTCCCAAGCAACAGGCTGCAGACCGGTGTCAGCCTGTGGCCTGTTAGAAACAAGGCTCCACAACAGGAGGTGAGAGGTGAGCTAATGAGCAAAGCTTCATCTGTATTTGCAGCTGCTCCCCAGCGCTAGCATCAGCACCTCAGCTCCACCTCAGATCATCAGACATTAGGTTCTCATAGGAGCACCGGTCCTTTGTGCCAAAAAAGGTTGAAGACCACTGCTAATCCATCCACCCATCTATCTATTATTCCTCAATCTAATAAATATTTTGAAGTGTTTATGGCAGACACTATTTTGTGTGGTAGGAATTCACCATTTATCAAGACAATCGAGCTCCTCTGTTTTGCTGGAAGAATTGGGTTATACTTTCAAGCATCAAAAAGCATTTAATATATGTACCACATTACTGTAGGCCAGGTGTCAATAAATAATTGTTATAATTTGCACTTATGAACACAGGTGAGATCAATTTTAACAAATAAAATAAAACATAAAACAATGATGAAGATTTTGAAGTGCTTTGTATAAGATTCTGAAAAAAAAAATGAAACCATAGTTTTCTCAGGTCCTGGTAGGGCATTGTTCTCAGGAAGTTTACCTCTGTTCCAGTCTGAACAAAGTCCAATGCAAAGAAGGAAAACAAAATGGTTTTGAAGATGTTGGGAATCAATTTTCTTCACGATCACTCTCCATAAGCTTAAGCCCAGCAGGTCCTTAGGAAGAGGAGACTGAAGACTCACAGAAGGAGGGGCATTTTGATAGCAGATATAATGTCTTTCAGAGCATGACCTCTGAAGTATCCTAGCAACTCCTTGGCACAAAACCTTTAAGATCTGGGTTCAGACTCATCCATTCTGTAGCTTTAACACTGTCAGTCAGGGATGTGTGGAAAGCATCATCATTCAGAATTTCATCTTGCAAATAAATAGCTCTGAACTGCAGCCAGAAGCAATGGAATCTCTCAAAGACATTATCTGGAAATAGTTGGTGAACAGCATTACAAGTCTCATTAATCATCCTCATGCTTACAATACTTTTTAATATCTTTTATGGTTTATTCTTTGAACATCAACAAAGAGTGTGATTTTTCCTAGTTTGTTCTATTGAACAGAAATCAGTATCAAATATAAGTGTGCCAACAGTAGGATATTTGGAAACACTAGGAATGAACTAGTGCACCAATTTTATCTTGCACTGCCCAGAATGGTAGTTAGAGATTGACGATTAAAAGAAAGAATAAATATGCTTGGTGCTTTCTAAGGAATGAGAACACAACAGCTTCAGGAAGGGAGTGTGTACCACCAAACTGGATGTTTGGGGGTAAAAGATGTGGTATTTGCTTTTCAAGACAGGTAAAGTTAGGGTGGGACCTGCAACCATAGACTGTTAAAGAAAGTAAAACAAAAAGATGCTTAATTTTCTCCTGGGAGTGATTTTAAATAAGGAAACATGACTGGTAGCAGTTGTTCTTGTGGGAGAAAAGAAGTAGAGCTTTGTCTCAGATTTCTCTATCACACACAGTGGAAAGCTAGTAAAGTTACCCCATCACTTCTCAGTGTGCCAAGAGGCAACAGTAGCCTTTTAAAAGTGATATATGTCCCCAAAAGTGCGGTGTAGTAGCCACATTCTAAAGAGATAGATGTGAAAATTTCGAAGTCTGTCTTTTCAACCCACAGAGAAGGTTTAAACCATTCAATTCTGAAAGTCATGTCCACCATTTTTGATGGGAACCATTGACAGGAACTAAGCTGACCAACAACAACAAAAGAAGGCTTTTTCTTATAACAGAAAACCTTCACTGAAAAGCTTTTCTTAAATGGTGATAGAATTTTCACTTGATTGAAGATGAAAGAAAATGTGAGGACTTCAGATAATGAAAAATCCAACCATTGTACCAAATAATGAACTTAATACAAAGCAGCACCTAGTACCAGGGACACTAGAATGTGGTCCTAGAGTGGCTATTAATTTATTATGTTAACCTCAGGAGTTTATTTGAGTGTTCAGTTATTAACTCCTTATTTGTAGGAAGGGGCAGCACTTCCTACTTATTTCATGCACTTGTTCGAAGTTTAAATAGATCTATGTAAAATATTAAAAGCAAGGATCTTTAACACTCAGTCACCTATGGATGTCCTTGCTAGAGATCTCAAATCCTGTAGAATGTTGTTGAAGTAGACATGTAGCCTGCTTCCTTCACTACACTCAGGAAAGTTCTTGTCAACTTCTTAGCTAATACTCTGCCATACCTGAGTGAGTCCTCACTTCTTTGACCAGTCTCAAATCTGGTGCAAAGTAACTTTCCCTCAAAAAGACTGAGGATGTAAACACGAGTGACTAGACTAATGTGAATTATCATTAAGTATAGTCATGGAATATCACTTAGAAGATTTCATTTCTAATTGTATCTTATTTTATTCTTTTTTTCTGGGAAATATAAATAATAACATTAACTTATGCACTATTTTGGTAGAGATTTTTTTAATTGACTAGTGTTAGCTCTCTGATGATGACTGGCAAGAAAAATGTTTATCTTAACATCAGATCTGGAATGCTCAAGCATTCTCTACAGGTATTATGATGAGTACAGCATAGAGTATGATTAAAATTCAAGGATCTGAGCATTAAGTGCTTCACATTCCATTTTGCATACTCTGGTTAAAAGGTCAACTCATCAAAGGCTCAGAGGTGAATGAATGGCTCATGCAAGTAGGCTAAAATCATTGCTTAATATAGCTGACAAGAGGAATCAGAATAACATTTTCTCACATACTTCACTTTATATGTCTTAGTGGTAGAAACTTTAAATATATGAAATAAAAATAAGTGAGCTATTGTTTTTAGAGCCAGAAGTCTAAAACAAGCAAAATGTAAATTCCTGATACTGTTTTTACTATTGCTAGATATTTATTACTACTAGATATTTATGAAGTTTCTACTGTATGTCAGACATTATACTATGCACCTAGATAATAAAGATATATGAAATATTGGAAACAAAAGTATCAAAATCACACAGCCAATACTACAAAGCCCTAGATGAGTCTAAAGACAAATAAGGCATAGGGTGAATGCACTAAAGGCCACTCTGACCTTGTCTACCTCACAGCTTTTTAGAAATCGACAAATTAAAGATAGGCAAAAAATCATAAAATTTTTATATGCTTCAAAAACAAAATGTGGTGTTATTAGAAAGGATAATTTAAAATAGAAATCTCACTTTACAAGTTATTAGTAGCAGCCCATAAACCAAATTACATTTTATAAAAATTAAAGTGGGAAAGATACTGGGAAAGTGAGATTCTGTCTTCGGAGTGACATTTCTGTGATAAAAATATAGTGAGTGAGAATAACAAACTTCAGTGTGAAGTTACACTGAACATCTATTAAAATTCTTGCTAAGGAATTCTAAAGTGACTCCCAAGTAACAGCTATCCTCAGAAATAACCTAATGAATTAACTGTAAGTCTAGGTCAGGGTTAGTAAACAGATTTTCTTCTATTTGTATTTGTAATAATAATGGTATATATTCTAAGAGTCTATCCTATACATAGAGCATTTTGGAAAACAAACAAAAGCACGCATTGTTCCATCATATCTTCTTTTGGGTAACCCTCTTATTTGTGGTATTCTAAATTTTTTTTTCACAGAAAGATAAAGTAAGATGTCAGAGACATACCAGTTACATGTTTTCTTCTCTCCAGAATTAATCTGTGCCCCTAGTCTGCAGAATGAGTCTCCAACTCATTCCCAGGTGAGCATTAGATACTTTCAACTTGTCCTAACTTCCTTTACTTCTAACCCCTATCACTCACCATTTCATCATTTTCCTTCACATTTTTATTGTTCCTTAACTTCTCTCTTTCAGGTTTCAAGGCTTTCTCTAATAAATTTTTAAAGTAGCTAAGAATATGAAATTAAATAATTGAAATCTGTACACGTGCATACATACAGAAGACAACACACAGTCTCTCTTTTGAGCGTCTATCACCTATTGTTCAACCTCTTACAAATGTGTCTGTGTCTATATATCTCTTTTGATAGCAAACCCAGTGGACCTTATATTTTGATTAACTTGCTATCTTATTTCCCCCATTATACTATCACAAAGATATTTGATGTTCAAAAAAAGAGCTTAGTTGATTATAACCATAATTGAGACACACAGGGATTACTTTGAATTAATCAGGAACTATACAAATGCTCAAAATAAAACTCAAAATACTAGCTTGCCTTTTCTGACTCTCAGCCATACGTAAGGTGATGAAATGTAAAACATTGTTAACACATTTTACAAAAAGTCAATTAAAGTAAACTCCCCAAAAGGAAATCTGATTCAGGAAATGAACTGGTTAGCATTTACAGTAATTACTAGAGATTGCTACCAAATTACTAACCAAATCACTGGTAGAATGGTCATGTTTTTCTACTCCTTGTAATAACATTGCATACCAATTTCAAGTAATTATACATAATCTTCTTGACAGAGTCCAGACAGCAATTTGAAACTGATACCAATTCAGAATTTCCATATTTCTTCCCCTACCTCTGAAATGAAGTATGATATCACTTTAACCTGCAGACAAACCTCTCCAACCTCACTATTCATTCCCAGCTTCTTGCCACTTTGGGCCAGTATAGTATCAAGATGGAATACAAGGCTAAAAATAGTATTGTTATAAGCCTGATCTTACAATTGTGTGGTCATTCACATGACATGATTTGGAAGACGCTGTGATAAACTGTTCTTGCCACTCTGGGGTCATGACTTTCTGAAATACCACCATTTAAGCATTAGTTAGGATGAAGCATTGAGAAATAGTTGACTTGATATACTTATAGGAATATTTGGGAGAGGAGATCTCTAGATTTAGAGAAAATTTTATAAATGGGGAGAAATGTGTAAGGGATTGAATGAAGGTCTACATAACAGTTTTTGGTATCTGGAAGCAGATGTTGATGTGAAATCTGGGTTTCAAGATATTCAGTAGGATGCATACCTGGGAAAGAAAGAAGGAAGCAGGATCAGAAAAAGAAGAAAGTCAACCAGCCATGCAGGTCTAGCACAGCTCTGGCCAACCTGGTAGGAGTTCTGAAGTGATAATGCCCATCAACATTGGCTTTCCATGTGCCAAAATGGCCTGAGGTTTATACTCTACTTAGCTTGGTCATTGGATATGAGCTGACTAGTAAAAGAAACATGAAGCCACAAAGAAGCAGGTAACTGAGAGGAACCTGATGGAGGTGACAACTGAGGCTGTCAATAACCCCTGCAGCTGGGCCGGAAACTAGGCAATGGCTCATCTCTGTGTAAACCATGGTCATGGAAAGGGCTTTCCTAATAAACTCCTATTCTGTAGTTTTACTTAGATATAGACCTTGTACTAAAGAGTCTGGCAACATCTCAACCTAAAAAAAAAAAAAAAGCGGTCTTCAGAAAACAAGAAATGGAGCAAGCTCCATCATAAAGGAAATATCAGTGATCGCAAAATTGTTGTCTTTTTAAATCAGCCGAAACTGGATTTCCAAATTAGCAGCCCCAACTGTGACTGTGCAGTTGCTTGCATTTGTAGTACTGCAAACTTGTGTTCACATATAAGAGAGAACCATCTAACATAAGGCTACCACATTTCCCCTTCTCCAAATCTGGGAAATGTGGCCTATTTGCATATTTAGCATACATTTGCATTTTGTGTTCAATAGCCCCTAACTCTAATTATGTAAAATAAGATAAATTAGTACATTTTGCTGTCATTGCATTCTAGCCCTGTGGTTAGGGGCTAGGAAGATTTAACCTTATTTTTCCCTCTTCTGACTTATTCCTTTTAAGGTCAGAAGTCATTTGACGTTCAGACTTGAGACATTTCAAGAAAAATCCCCAACTATTGAGGGAGCAGAGAACATAAAAACAGGAATGATCAATAATATCCAGAAGTAGGGTTGTGTGTTTCTTAATATAACAAGTAAATTTAAAATGCAACTTGATAAAATAGTAAATAAAAAATGAACCATGTAAATATTGTTATAAGTAAATACAAGGCAAATCATTTTTAAATAAAAAAGTAGTATAAAACCATATTTAATGTGTTGTTTTAAGTAAAATACAAATTCCTATCAAGATGGAAATGAATTGGTTTGCAGATAGGAGCAGGCCTAGAAAGCAACTGGAACTTTGGAGGAGGGCAGCAATTGGCCAGATAAAGGTTGTCTTTGCTTTCCAATCTTTTATTTTCATCCCATGAACTCTTATTTTAAGTGAGCTTTATATACCTCTGGAAAGATACTTGATATTTCTAGATCATTCTGAAATCTCAACATTCATTAACATGTTTTTGCCCATCACACCTCACTAACTCTCCCTACCCCATCCCTTTAACTCTTTTAACATGTATTTATGAAGAGCTTTCCAAGTGCTAAGAGGCCCACTGGGGTTGAAGGTATGAAGATGAACAAAAACTATAGACCCAGACTGCTAAGAAGTCATGTGGAAAATTGTTTAAGTGATTACAATATAAGTTCTAAAAAAGAGGCATGTGAAAAATGTCATAAATACACACAAAACCAAATGTCCAGATCTACTTGAGAAGTGAAAAAAGAGGGGCAAATAGGCATTAGAAGTTTTCAAAAGGAGAAAACATTTCATTTTGCTCAAACTAACAGGTTATGGAATTCACTAGCTCTATAAAGGTGGGTAAGACTTTCTAGCCAGTGGAAATTATGCATATAAAAGCTTTTACTTCCATGAGTGTCCAAGAAATGGATCCAAAATATGTACAATGTGTTTATGAGAATAAGAAGAACTTCAGCTATGATAGTTGGGGAAGAGTTCGCAGAAGAGATGAGACTTTCCTGTTAAAGCCAGATGGTCAGACTTGAGGACAAGACACCCCTAGAAGGAAGAACCTGCACAGACAGGGGCATGACAATAGATTGTACGTGCTTTATGAAAGAAATGAATATTTCAGTTTAACCGAAGCCACAAGGGCAAAGGTGGGTTGTGGGGCAGGGTGGTGCAGGAAAGGCAGTTATAAAATGCAGACCAAGGTGCCTAAGAAAAATATATTATACATGATGAAGGTAGTTTAAGATATTATTTGTTTGTTATCCCTCTGGCAACCAACTCAAAGTTATAACAGAAACAAGGAGCAAACAGCAAAGAAAATCACCTGGAACCTAGATGAACAAGCCATACTACTAGGAAGAAATATAAATTACCCTGCAATGGCAGAAGGTAAGACAGGGTGAGAACATGAGGCTGTCCAGTTCCCAGTGGCTGAGTGGGACAGAGGCTGTGGCAGTGGCAGACACCTCTTAAAAGGGCCATGTCTGCTAGAGGAATTTTGTGGTGACAAACCTACTCGTTTTGAGCACCAGTGAAGGTTCAGCTGTGCAGAAACTTACAGGGGACACTGAGTTGTTGGAGTGAGGGTCTAGGCGAGACTCACTCTGTAAAGAAGTGTGGACAGTATCCATTTTCCTTCTGTTGAACCCCCACACACACACACCAGTGTGTAGGATGTAGCACCACTATAGCCATGATGTCGACAAACTGAATAATAGAGGTTGCTCCTCCCAGAAGATTCCCTGAAGCTCCACCTCCCCCAACTCACAGCTCCATCCTAGCTATATCCAAGTGTATCCTCTCTGAGTCAGATGCTCTCTGCCTAGCAGTGATTAGACTCATAGTGTTGGCAGCTGACATTGGTTTCTAGTGTGGATTTTTGAGGCGACTATAAGCACAGGGGGGCAGGCGGGGTCTAAATTTGGCCTGCAGCTGAACCTATCTCAGGACTGTACCGCTAGACACCTACTACATAAAGCCATACTAATAAGACCGGGCTACTTGGGAGCTTTGTGCATAGAAACAGACACAGAAAGACAGCCAAAATGGGAAGGCAAAGAAGCAGAAACCGTATGAGAGAAGAAAACAGAGATTCAGAAATAATGGAGTCAAGCAATCTAACAGATGCAGAATTCAAAACACTGGTCATAAAGATGCTCAGTGAACTTATGGGAAGTGTAGATGAATTCAGTGAGAACTTCAACAAAGAGATTAAAAAAAAAACATAAAAATGGAAATGGAAATTATAAAAGGGAACCAGTCAGAAATGTAGAACACATTATCTGAGATGAGAAGTATATTAAATGGAATAAACAAAGTGAATAAAGAAAAGGATCAAACAATCTATATAGAGAATGGGAAACCCAAAGACATTCAATCAGAATGACAAAAAAAAAAGAGAGAAGATATAATAATAATTTAAGAAGTCTATAGGACACTGTTAAAGGTAAAAATATCCATATCATCAGGGTACCAAAAGGAAAATAAGATGTTGAAGAGCTACTAGAAGACATGAAGATGAAAAACTTCCCTAACCTGGTGAAGAAAATAGACATAAAACCCAAGGAAGCTCAGAGAGTCCCAAGAAACAGGAACCCAAAGATGCCCACTCTAAGACACATCAGAATTAAAATGCCAAAGGTTAAATTCAAAGAGAAAATTTTAAATGCAGCAAGAGAAAAGCAGTTATTTGCCTACAAGGGTGCACCCATAGGACTGGCAGCTGATTTCTCAAAAGAAACTACGCAGGACAGAAGGGCTTGGCAGAAAATATCTCACATGATGAATACTCAGGATCTGCAATCATGAATACTTTATCCAGCAAAGCTATCATTTAGATTTGAAGGACAGATAAAGAGCTTCCCAGACAAAAATAAGCTAAAGGAATTTATCATCACCAAGACAGTATTACAGAAAATTATGGAGAAACTTCTTTAAGAAGAAATAAAAACATGTATCAAAAACAGGAATAAAGAATGTTAACAACTACATTCCTATCAATAAGTGCCTCAAATGGAAAAGAATTAAGTGCTCCAACCAAAAGACAGAGTGGCTTAATGGATAAGAAAACAAGATGCTGCCTATATATGCTGCCTACAAGAGACTCCCTTCAGATTAAGACACACACAGACTTAAAGGAAAGTGATGGAAAAAAAATATTGCCTTGATGGACCTAGAGGGTATTGTGCTGAATGTAATGGGTCAGATAGAGAAAGGCAAATATCGCACGACTTCATGTTCATGTGAAATCTAAAGAACAAAATCAACAACAACAACAACAAAAGCAGAAATAAACTCATAGATACAGAGAATATTTAGAAGGTTACTAGATGGGAGGGGGTGGGGGGAAGGCAAAGGGATTAAGAGGTACAAATGGATAGCTGCAAATAGATATAGAGATGTAAAGAATGGGGAAGATGGTTAATAATGTTGTAGTAAATATGTAAGGAGGGGAAAAGGTACTAGATTTAGTGGTGTGATCACTTTGTGAATTATGTGAATCTCTGATCAATGTGCTATACAACTGAAACTGGTATATTATTATATGCCAACTATAATTGAAAAAACTCATTGAATTGCACAATGTAAATACAAGCAACTAATTGTCTATTATATTTCAATAAAGACGGCAAAAAAGATGGTTAAACTGGATATTATTTGTTTGTTTAGATCAGTCACTGTACTTGGCACACATATTTGGCTATTCTTTGTGGGAAGGCAGATGGGTGAATCAGGAAGATACCTAAAGCTCCTGTTGGATTAATTAGCCCCCTAACTAGAAGGCTGCTAGAGGCTATTATGGAGCTGCTACAATATTTCAGGTGTGAAGAAATGAAGCTCTCAGCTAGGCTGATTCCAATGGGAATAACTATAAAAAACAGGTATAAATAGCATTTTTAAGAAAGATTTTAAAAAACGTGATCTGCTTTAGGGTTGGGTAATATGCTACAATGTTGCTAAATCTGACTCTGGGTAACTAGAATACTGACAAGAAGAGGGAAATCAGGAAGATGGTGGAATGAAAGGGGAAGGAAACTAACATTTATAATGTGCTAATTTGTATTCTATAGTATTTACCTATCAATTTTATACTCTTCAACTATGTAATCCTTATAAAACCACTATAGAAGTCATTCTCCCATATGAAGACATTGCAAATCAGGAAAGTTGTGCAAATTTCCCAAATTGGAGAGCCACAACTCTAATCCTGAATCTACTATAGTCCAAATTCTATCTCAGGTGTTTTTAATAAGCTGTACATGTACGAAAAGAAAGCATGATGTGTTTAGACTTAGACATGTTATGTTCAAGATGATAGTAGAACATCTAAGAGGGAATATGTAAGTGAGCGTTAGACATAATAGGATCATAGATTTATATAGGGCTAGAAGAGATCTTTAAAATTATATAACTGAAGTTCTAAAAAGAGATTAAAGTCTAGGTTATCCACTTGGGAAAATTAACACACTAGAACGTGAATGAAATTACATGAGAGGAAATATATATTAAAAGCTTAATAACCATCGTGTGTGTGCCTACCTTTCTGGGGACAGGGGGAAGAAGTGAAACTCACTAATAAGGTAGGACAGGGGCTTCTTGAAAAGGGGAGGAGATAGCAAGGTACCTCTCAAGTTAGGACAGGTCAATTATTAAGAAGTGGGTAGTCAGAAATGTTGAATGGCTGTGAGATATAAAAAAAAATGAGGTAATTATTCAAAGCTGTTAGTAGATTGTTGGTTGCCTTAGAGAGAACTTGTAAAAGAAACGAGAAAAATAATATAAGAAGACAAATAGTAGGGGTGAGAATGACTGTCTGGGATTTCTTTAGTTAACTTAATCTTGTAAAAGAAAATAAAATGTATGGAAAGACCTGTAAAGTAGATATTCTGTGAAGGTATATTTTGGTTTACTGTGGTTCACAAAGAGGATATCGCAAGCTACAAAATTTCATAAGGTTTTAGTTTCTTGTAATGAAAATTATTGACAGCTACATACAAATGCAAATTCAGAGCAATACCCATATTTTTGTGCAAGATTTTAATCATGGCTAGAACTAAAGATCTGCTATATTTCACACACACACACACACACACACACTCACACACACGAAGTTAGGAACATTGCAAAATTATTTCTACTAAATGTATAGGTAGATATACCCAAAGGTGCTTTTTCAAAGAACTAAGAAATAGTTGCTCAGATCAGTGACACATCTGTTTAAAACTATGGTTTATAATAGGAGACTGTTTCCAAAGAGAAAATGCTTAATTACATAAATCTATACTCAACTAAGCATTAGCAAAGGACACAAGAGTCTGAGCCTAGTCTAAGCAATGCAACTCTAGCTATGTCTGTCATGGGCAATAGATGAAGACCACCAGGATCATATTCTATTCCCTTCTCCTTCATCACTCCCTGTCACCATATAGATCAACTTACCAATGAGCCACAAATGCACTCTACCACCAAATGCAATGGACTTCCACAAGAACCATGGCAAAGATCACTTCCTAAATGGACTGTGACATTATCTGCTGAGTACTATCATGGATGCCACATGAAAAAGATTTCTAAAATGTGAGGAACTGGTAAGATCTGCATTTCAATGGCTATGAAACACAATATGGACACCAATTAGAAAAGAGCTGGCATGTCTAATAATCTAAAACCACATCTTGTTAATTACCATTCTCTCTGGGTGACTGAGTTGATTTCTGCCTGTGGTTAAACACGCTGCTTACACAGCTTTGGTTGGGGGTCAGGAGGTACAGAAAGAAAACACAACTCTTTGATAATATCTCTTTCACAGGGTATCTCATTCGATATTATTTTGTGCATTACACCCATGCCTGAGCTACACAGAAAAGAAAGTCATGTTAGGGGTAAAATAACTTTCCCCAAAATTACACAAAAAATAATGTTATTTTTTAATTGTCATTGTGATATAGTTGAAAACATATAATTTCAGCTGGCACCTGCAATATAGAAAATAGTTTTCCTTTTGAAGGTAGTGTATAGAATTTTCATTGCCTTAAAATTTTTGGAAGTATTAATTTTAGAATAGTTCAAACTCATGGTAGAAAATTAAACAGTAGAGAAGTGGGTAACATGAAAAGAAAACTTATCTTGGCACTTAACATTCACCTTACCTTGACCCTTTATTCCCATTATCCATAATTAGCTACTTAAGAGTTTCTTATGTATCCTTCCAGAGTTTTCTTGTGCATGTATGTATGAGCTTCACACAGAAACACACACACACACACACACACACACACACACAATTTCATTTCTCTTCTTTATACAATGTCATAGTACACATACTGCTTTGCAACATTTTTCTTTTTTCACCTTGCAATATGTCTTGGACATCTTTTTATAATAGGTATAAATCTATCACTTTATATAAGGATTATAGAGTATTACATTTACTATTACATAAACAGTCCCATATTGATGGAAGTTATTTTTTATTTATAAACACTCATTTTTAACAGTTTTATTATAAACATTTATTACTGTCCAGTTATCTATTGCCACCTCAAATTTAGTGAATTTAAAAACAGTAATGTTACTATGGCCATGGCATTGTGGGTAAGGAATTTGGGAAGAAGAGAGATGTCTTGTCTCTGCCTCATTATGTCTGGGGAGTCCCAAATGACTAAAGGTGATTAAAACACTGGGCCTGCAATACCCAAGAAAGCATCTGCATTTGCTTGTCTAACACTGACAGGAATGGCTGGAAGGACTGGCTCCATCTGGGAGCCTCTCCAGCATGGTTCTAAGGCGGTCAAACTTCTTCCAGGGTGGGTGACTTCTCTGGGCATCTGCCCTAAGCCAGCTGGGCAGATGCTGACAACCTTTTCTGACCTAGCCTCAGACTCATGCAGAACCACTTCTGCTGTGTTCTCCTAATTATGAGCAAGTTGTAAGGCCAGGCCTTGTTGATGAAAAGGAGAAGCAGACCCCCTCTATTTTTCTGAATAGTAGTGAAGTCAGCTTGTACAGAATGTATGAGATGGAAGAAGTCGTGAAGCATCTTTGGAACGCAGTCTTCCATAATCACCTTAAAAGTATGTCCCATTGCCTCTGTCTTCAAAATCTTTTCTGCCATCACAGATCAGGAAACAATGAAAATGTTTCCTTATTTCTGAGGTATGCATTTTGGAATGTTGTCATACTGTGCTTAGAGAACACAGTGCAATAGCATGCAAGGAGTACCAGCCTTTTGAAGAGGAGATACAAATTCATGTCACTGAACCTGTCAGAACCCCCAGTTTCATCATTAAAAGAAAGGGTGTAAAGTAAATTAGGTTCAAGCCTCACCCTTTATAGAATTCTGCTGTTCTAACACCCTACCTATATATTTTATTATGAGAAAGAGGAACAGGATAGAATAGATAGGAGGCAATTCCAGTTTCCCAATCTTTGTTGCACTTAACCCAAAGAAGAGGCCTAACCAAGAATAACAAACTGAGTGTGACTCCAACCCTACCACTGAACAGCCACGTAGAATGAAAAAAGTATTATGATGTTTCTAAACTTGTAAATGAGGATGATGTTACCCATGTTGGGACCATCGAAAAGTGAGGGTACTAAAATTTTATTGTGGTGAGTCTCCACATTGCCTCTCATTTTTAGAGCAAGGGATTGAAATATGAGAGAAATGGATAGAATTGGTGTTACAAGAACTGCTTTCTACCTAAAAAAGAGTGTCACAAACATGAGGGATTGCTATTTTACCAGCCTCTGCCCACACTTCAGCTCCTCTACCCTAGTTTTTGCTATGCTTTAGCTTTGTGCTTACTCTAAGTAGTGTCACCTAAGATATATTTCCATTTCCAGAACAATTTATTGTAGGGATTTATATTTAAAGTATGAATAGTCAAGGTCAGGCCAAGGTCCAGGTCTTGTTGCTTCTAAGACCAAGAAGAAAAAAAGTCTCTTCTCATGTAGAGTAGGATTTCGGGGAATTTTAGAGGAAAATGCAGCCCCTGCATAGCACCAATGAAAAAAAAATTACTGGCAAATCTACAAGGGTAGATAAAGGAAAGAGAGAAGAAAGAGGAAAAGCAAAGGATAGGTGCTGATGAGTCTGAGGACAGGCTTATTGGTCTGGCTCTCCTTTCTATCCTCGAGGGAGGGCTGCCAGATCCGCATGGTAAAGGCCACATCCACAAAGTGGAGGCAGCTCGGTCAGACCAGGGGCTCTCAGACCAGATGGCAAATATTCTAGGCTTCTCCTTATTTTTCTGGCTGAATACACATTTATCATTTAGGTCAGACTAAGTGGAATGGATAATATTCTCCAGAGATCAGAGGCTATGCACCATCTCTGACATGTGACAAAAAGAAAAAGGCAGAGCCATGCCTTCAACTTGCCCATGAAGGATAGACAGTGAGAAGAAATGAGGAGTCTAGGAATGCCTTTATTTCTATTTCAGTTCTTCTCCCCACCTATATGCTGTCCTTGTGAAGCAGAAGAAGGGAAAGAAAATGTCATTTTTCTGGAGGTACAATGAAAGGTTATTTGCTTCAGAAAAAGGCTCTGTCTTAAAAAAATGAAAGTTATCTATACTGTTCGTTTGTTTGGTGTTCCTTTTTTTTAGTCATCCCAGAAATCACTGAAAATCACCTTACCATTCCCTGAATTTGTAGGAGTTTCTTGCTGCTGCATGAAGGCATAAGAATGGGCCAAGGCAAACATCTCTAATGTCTTCTTTCAAAACCAAAATGCATTTTAATAATTTAAAGCTGAAGCTCTTTCAGTCACTTAATAAATTATTCACAAATTTTACAATGACAAAAAAATAAAAAAATCTGTTCCCTTTATAACTTCTGGAACTTTAAAATCATGTCAGAATAGATGAAAAGGAAAATCAGTCCTAAACTCTTAGAAATCATACATTTCACTTCATCTGAGAGCAGTGCCATACTTTGCAGGGCATCTGGCAGTTGAAGATGATTTTTCAGGACTTATGTCCAGGCACAAAGGGAGAATGACAGTGTAAGAATGAAAGGAAGAAAGTGACTTTCAGGGAATCTATAGAGAACATATCTACTTTTTTGCCTCAGGACTCCCACTTTAAATACCATTTCAAAGAAATCCTCAAGATTAGAAAAATGAGGAAGGCTGATTTGCTCAAGACAGCTCACTATTAAGTTTTGGGCAAAGGGGAAGTTACAATGATGCAGGCTCTTGCTGCTCTTGAGTTAAAATACTCCCTCACATATAAGAGCTAGGAGGTTGCATATTGTTCAAATGGCCATCAGGCATAACCTTTAGATGCTTAGCAAGCAGGTGCTTTTGACTCGATGGAATGGAGTTTCTTCACTTAGAACTGACTTTTAAATCAGTATCTAAGAGGATAACATTGCATCGTCAACACAGTTGCATCCCAGCTGAGGACCTTCGAATTTGTGCAAGTATATCCCATCTCATTAGAAAAACATAGTCACTGAATAACAATAGAAGTGACCTCTAGCAAAGGGCAGAGCAGTACTAGTAGGCTTTCCTTCCAGCTGTTTCCCATGACAGATGTTTCCTTCCTGCAGCCAGTGACCAGAATTTTACTGACATGAATACATTTTGTCATCACTTTTTGTCCTCCAACTGCACAATTTCTCTTTTGCTCTGCTGGAGCTGAGTGTCAGCCTTGTAGGAGAGCTCATTAAGATGTCATACTTCAACCAGGATGTGGTTAAGGTTCATCTGAATAAATACTGTCCATACGGGCCTAATACAATGCTGGTATTATTGTATATTTTTAAAGAAATATCTATTTTAGAGAAATTCTGATGTCAAGGGTATTCTTGGAGGCATTTGAGTTTTGATTAAAATATCTTGCATGTCAAGGAAATCTTATTACACTAGAACCATCTCTGTTGACAACACCTTTTTTTCACCCTTCAAATATGGTCCTCATCTTCTGGGGGTAGTCAACTTACAAAAGAGCCAACATTGCAAAAACCTATGGTTCTTTAATTTTAATTCAGCAAAATAGATGCAGACCCCCACATCAGTATTTGGAGATCAGAGAAGTGAAGAAGCAAAAAAGAAAAAACAGTGGAGTTCCTAGAGTATGCTATTTAATTATTTATATGTACATCTTATTGCCCTAAATAATGTAAGGGGCTTATTAGCAAAGATGCATACAAAAGAGTAAGATAAAAAAAATTAAAAATAAGAAAAAAAAAATGAACCTTAGTTAAGACATAGAAAAACAGAGTCAGAACTTGGCAATCTCTATATAATGTCTTTTTTACATCTCCCCTAAGGTATGTCAGCATAATCTTACCTTGTTTTTTGGCCCAGTTTGGTAGAATTATGTAATTTATAAGCAACATCCAAAGTTATTTGCCTTAAAGAGAACTCAGCATACATAATTTATAATATTTAAATAAATCAGGTAAGGTACTTCTAGGCGTTTGTTGGTAACTTTTCTGAAAGCCTATGTTACAAAATTATTTTAGTTTCCTAAAAGTGTTTAGATCTCTTGGTTCAATTGTCAACTTCATTGACAATTATCTTTATATCTTAAGAGCACAACAATTTGTGCATACTCTTCTCCTTCAGATCTGAGCTCATATATTATTTCACAGGGAGAGTTTCTGACACTGTAGCTAAAATAATTGCTTTTACGCCCATCTTAACCTCTCTTCCCATTATGTTCTATTATTTTCCTTAAAATACCAGTATTAAAATTAAGTGTGCTTATCGGCAAATGGTCTCCTTCACTAGAACATGAGGTCTGTGAGAGTTGAGAGTCTTTCTCATTTACTCTGTATGCCTCTGGTATCTAGAACACGGCCTGGAATAGAACAATGCTCAACAGAAGTCTGCTGAATGAATGTATGAATGAATAAATAAAACAAGGAAGGAAGGAAGGAAGGAAGGAAGGAAGGAAGGAAGGAAGGAAGGAAGGAAGGAAGGAAGGAAAGAAACTTTAGGGCAAAATTTTCTTTTTATTAATTTGGTTCAAATACTGTATTCACTTTTATAAGCTGGATGAGTAAGTCAGCTGCAGGAAAGAAATTCATTTAATATTCAGATATTTTAACTTCAACTTATACCTACAAAGATTTTTTCTCTCTCTTTCCCCAGCTCCTCCAGCTCACATTCTTGCTGCCATAAAGAAAGTATCTTCCTCTGGTCCAAGGTTCCTCCCTTCACCTAGGTTCTTGTCCCACCCTTCCTTCTTCTCAAGAACCTGCACTATTAACTCTGCCAGCTCCATTTCCTCTGACTCTTTTCCAGTAACATTTTAAGTATATGACAAAGCAAATTTAAAATATTAAAACATAAATGTCCAAGGGCTTTTCCTCTATCTCTTCTAAAAGGTAAGGACTTTTGTTTTAAGATCACACAGAAAAGGTCTATTATTCTGTTGAATAGTAATAAGTTAAACAGAAGGTGGGGAGATAGAGAAGCCAGAAATAGCTTAATTTACAGTGAAAAGACAGAGTTCCCCTGGTAGAAGAACAAAACAAATCCTAAAGGTGTACTGATAATAATAGAGGAACAAGAACTTATTCTGACTAGGCTAGAAAGAGAGTTCAAGATAGGTGAGGAAAAAAAATAAAGCTGTTTGGAGTAGGAAACAGATGCTGGGTATGTAAGATATTACAAGAAATATGGGGAAAAGAGAATTTTAAGATACTTTGATGTGTGTCATAAAGAGAGAGACCCTTACAGTTTTCAAAAGTAAAGATTCATTTGCTTTCCAATAATATTTGTTATTGCTGTGGCAGGACTGCTATTTACTTGAATAGTGTATTACATAGGTATTTAAGCTAGAAGCAAGAAAGCCTAGCTTTGTCTGGGTTACAGTCCAGCGCCATCATTCTTAAAAACAAAACACAGCAAAAAACCCTTCCTATTACTTATGTCATGTACTTCTCTCATTTTCTCAATTCCTATAAGGGTTGTCTTGATCCACTGCTTATAATTCATCAATTTGTACACACATTTCACTTTTGCACCATCAACCAATCCACTAATTCACTCTTCTTAAGATCATCAATTTTCTTGGCTAACTCAAGTGGATCCTTTTGAACCCTAGTTTTTTATTTGACCATTTGGCCATTTCTTGGACAGGACCAGGAAAATTCCAGACCTAAGCTTTCTACAAATCGCTCATACATCAAATATCAAACACATACATTTGAACCACCACAGCTAGGAGTGCTGTTACTACCCAAATGCAGCCCTATTCTCTGCTGATAGCTGAGCACTCAGCTAGCTCAGTACTTCTTGTCCATCAAGCTGTGTGTGACCTCCTTGTAGGTTATCCACCTAGTCTTGGGGTAAGAGAGAAGTACTTTCCACAACACCTCCCCTGGGAGGGGTGTAACTCACAGACTATCATGAGCTCTCTGTGAAAGAAGCCACAATACATTTCTCTAATTTCCGATTATCTTTTTCTGAAACTCTAGAATTTAAAGGCTAGCCTTGAGCAATTAGCAAGGTTGTAAAAGCAGTTTACAATAGTTTAGTCAACTCTTCTGCAAGTATGTCACTGGTCCAACATCTTGCTTTCAAAATAAACAAAGTTGGCACCCATTGCTTCGATGCCTCAGTCAAAACTGAAAAAAAAAATTCATACTTTCCAAAAATGGTGCCCCCTCTCTCCAAATATCACATTCAAGGCAAAGCTAGAGGCTCTCCTTACATACTCCCATTTATTGTAGTGCTGTGTACTTGTCTCTGTGTCTGACTCTCTATCATATCATAAGTGTCTAAAAGGTAAAATTTTTGTCTTTATAACAAAAAACAACAACAATCCTACTACCTCACCACTTATTCTTTCAGTCAGAATTCTATTTTTTCTCATCTAAACAGCCAAGCATTTCACAAGAGTGGTCTGTTTACTCTCTCCATTCCTTCACCTTCCACTTGGTCCTCAACTTGTTCAATTCTAAATTCTGGTCTCATCCTTGACAGAAACAATTTTCATTAATGTCACCAATTATCTTGTTCTTAAGTCCAATAGGTCTTGTAGGTCTTGTACTCTATTTCGTAGCAAACATTTTGTTCTTTGAACAATCTCTCCTTCCTGAAACAGTCTTTCTTGGCTTTCTTATATTAAAAAAAAAAGTCTTCTTTCCTGTTAACTCTATGGCTTACTTTTGTCTCTCTTTCTTACAAGCTTAAGCCACTAAATATTGAAGTTCTTCAAGGTTGTCCAAGGAACTCTCCCATTCTTAAATTCTTTCTCCAACAAGCTAATCCATGCCATGCCCTTCACCACTTAAGAGCCCACAACTCTCTCTGAGCAGCACAGCATAGCCTTGTATTCTTTTAAACAACAATCAAAACTGCCATGTCCAAAGAAACTCATGATGGGCTCATTATATATTCCTCCAACTGGGTCTTTAACAGTGAGTGGCCCACTAGTCATTCATTTAGGCAAGATGAAAGCCTGAGTGTCATCCTCGATATCTTTTTCCTTCCTCTCCGATAGCTAGTCTACCACCAAGTCATAATGGTTTTATCTCCAAAGTGCTCAAAGCGGTGCACTTTTTTTTTTATTTCCACCAATCACTCTATTCTATGCTACCATCATCTTTCAACTGAACTATTAGGCACTGAGTCCCAAAGGTATCCCTAAGTGTACTCAGCCCCCTCCTAATTCATTCTATACGCTACAGCCAGAATGATCTTTAAACAAATAGACAAAAAGTCATTCATGTCATCATTCTCCCCCTTCCATACCACTGCACACATTTTTTATTGGATTAATAAAAAAGAAGGTCCAAAATATACCTTACAAAACTTGACACTGTCTCCATATTCTCTGTTCCAAATGTTTGATGTGCCCTATGCTCTCCTTTCCTAGGGCCTTTGCACATTCTAGTCCTTTTATATGAAGCCTTCCCTAACCAAATTACTTCCAACTCATTCAGCTCTGTGTTGTGGGACGCTTGTCCTGCATTCCTAAGTAAGTCAAATCCTTCTCTCAAATCCCTCTCCCCTAGTGCCAGGTATCTCTTCATTAAATAAACCTGCACCATTGCAAGTTTACCTTGTATGATTACTTAAAGCCCATCCCCAGTTTGTGCTCCTTATTGCAGTTCCAGCGGGCAACACAGTGCTTGACATATAAGGGAAGCTAAATAAACATCAGTTAGATAATTTTAAGCTCACCAGAATGAGTGACCAGTGAACATGGTGTCTTTTTAAACTAAATCAAAGACTGAATAAAATCATTGTACTTCTCTGAACTTCAATTTCCTAAAATATACCATGGAAAAATTTCACAGAACTGTTTTAAGGACTAAATAAAATATGTTCAAATAGTTCAGCATAGTGACTGTCATGGAACCAACTCTCAATAAAGGTTAGCTTTCTTAACTTCTCTGCAAAATATACACATACAATGACATGGAACCAGGTGGTAAAATAAAACTAGCCATAGCTTAAAAGAAGGGCAACAAATTTGAGGTACAGAGTCCCCCTGTTATACATGTCTCAGTGGGATTCCATTTCCCCAGGAAAGTATTTTCCAGTGATGGGCACTGTGCCTTCTTGGCTTTTACCTTTCCCTTCTATTTCTCTGTGATAGCAAAGACTCATCAGGAGCAAAGAGAAAAGATAAAGAATCATAAAAGTAAAAAAAATGACAGTTTTCAGGATGCCAAGTAGATTATTCAACTTCATCTTGATTAACACATGACAGATGTGTTCCTGAAAAATATATGTAAACTGAATCATACTTCAAATTCACAAGAGACTCTTGGTATTTAAAGAAACCCTACACTGAATTCTTTTGGGAAAAGAATCACCAGCAGGCTGACTAACCTCTCCCCTTTGTGTATGTATCCTGAGCATTACTCCCTCTTTACTCCAGTCTGGGGCAAATTTATATATGGCTTATGTAAATGAAGATGCTTTTAAATGTTAATATTGGATGGAAAATCAAAAACTGGGAGGCCAACTTAGAAGAAACATTTAAAAAATCAAAGCTACAGGCCTGCACATCTATGAGTTACAGTGTAGAGTTTCCCTGACCTTCCTTACAGAACTGTGAGTTGAACATTCTTCATCCACAAACTGAGACAATGAACTGTGCGGGGACTTGCTCTGAAATCACAAAGAAGGTATTATTCTAGTGAGACTAAGGCTCAAGAAGTCAGGGCCTACGATGAGTCAGTAAATAGCTCAACTAGGTTGTAGAAAGTAAAAATAAAGGACTTCTTCATGAGGGCTTGTGTGAGCAAGATGATCAGTGAAAGGTGCTTAGCAGAGTGTCTGTCACATGTAGACTACTTCTGTAGATGGACATCCAGGCTACTTCTGTGACTCCAGCTACTCAGCTGCCTATGTTGTTCTTTGCCCAGAAACAAGTGATAGAGACCAGGGTACTAGGCAAAGGCTCTCATCTATGGCATGGGGATGACAGGAGGAATCCAGAAAGCGATAAAAGATATATTATTAAGTTACAAAGGGAAAACTAGTATCATTATAGACTGCCCACATGTGACCAGTGGACAGATCTGTAGGTAATATTTAGGCTGCATTAAATTAGATCAGGCTGTAACTGCACTGAGTAGCTATCATTTCCCTGTTGTTATTTATTTAATAACCTGAGAATCCTGATATTATAGTCAAATTGTTCTAAAGGCAGTGTCAGTGGTGGAAAGAGGAAGAGATGAGGAAACAGAAACTTTTCTGAGCCATATTGCTCTCCAACTGCATGCGCTTAAATATAACAGAGAAATATAATATAGATGAGCTTTAAGGCATTTTCTAGCCCTAAGAATTTTAGGAATTTCCAGCACCAAAAATACTGCCCGGCACAACATTTTTAAAAAATAAGTTATGATTTCTCACTACTAGCAAAAATAAAAGAGGAAGTAAGAAATAAACTGAGCCTTCGACGTCAGCCCATCACTGCTCTCCCAGCCAAGAGTAAAATGATGGAATATTACTACAATAAAGCAAGAAATAGCTTAGGTAATACTCTTCTCTAACCTCTCTACTCACTGTTATTCTACCTCCTCCCTCTGTCATTGCAGAAAAAAAGTATGAGTGGGGTATGTGTGTGTGTGTTGTGTCTATTTTTCATTGGTAGTAGTTGATGAAAATGGTGTTAAAATTACAGCTCAGAGATTTGTTTTTGATAGATGATGGACTTTATCTGAAATCAGAAATTGACTATGTAGCTTCAAGAAACATATCATCTTATAACATTTTAAGGTTAATATAGGTAACTGGGTCAGTGGCCAGTATTGACTGGTGAGTCTTGCCAGTTTGGCCTTGGGCTGGCAAACACAGATTGATCCTTCTTTACAGGGTGGAGCAGGAGGAGAGAGGGGAAGAGATGGCTCACACACAGCTGGAAAAAAAATCTTGGACACCCCTTTTGGAGCTCAGCAGTTATCTATATACCCATTAAGGAAACACTTTTCACCCATTTGGCCATTAATATAGCACAAAGACCATAGAGAAAAGGATGCATTTCTTTCTGATGGAGTGACAAATGTCTTGAACTGCTGAGCACTCATCACAGCCAGCTTCCTTACCCCAACAAATTGCAAAATAACAATAATAATAAACCTAAATAACAACAGCAGTAGCTAAATTATTTCCCCATACCAATTGATTCTTTAGATGAAATGTCATCTTGACAGATTTTTTTTGATCGGGGTGTCTAATTGAATAGAGCTCTCATTGCTCTTGAATTTGTGACCTCAGACTGCTGTGAAATAAATGCAATTTGGAGAATTATTTCCAAACAAACAACTGCTACTCCTCTGGGAACTTACTATTGCTTCCAGTTTTTGAAATTGTTGGTGAACCACCTACTGACTAAGCTATTAAAACTAGGTATTTTGTTTGGATTCCAGGGTAATGGTTCTATAAATCCAAAGCAAGAAAACTGCAAAAGCCTGCAGAAGGCCATGCACTTAGAAGCAAGAGACACCCAGGAGGCTGCTGCCTGCACACAGCTGGTGGCACTCCTCGGATCCTGACCTAGTTAGCAGGCTGCTCCCCTGGGCAGTCTGAGTAGTGGTAATTAGAGAGTGTGGGGGAAACTTGTATAATGAAGTTCCTTCAGAGGTGGCAAATTTGTTTGAATGGAGATTTTTCTCTGGATCTAAAGCTTGAGACTGAGTTTGCCAAAATGTTCAACAGTAAGACAAAACTTTTTGAGGAACTGACAGAGTTCTAAGTGCATCCAGAAACAGCAAATATACTTTATAAAGTGGGGCTCCTTTCTCTCTAAAACTTCAGCTGCATTTACTGAGCTGTGGAGTCTGGAACTAAGCCATTTCCCACATTTTCGCATCACTGCTATGGAGTTGGTAGCAATGCCACACCCAGTTTATAATTCCTGAGACTCACAGACTTTATAGAACTCCCCTCATATCTCAGAAATCTGAAGATAGGGCTGGGCTAGGAACATAGTTCTGATTCCGGAGACTAGAGTTTAACCACACTATGCATACAATTTCCAAGGATGGAAGGTTGAGGATTAATGGGATATATTGACTTCTTGATAAAAAATTAAGGGATTGAGTTTGTTGTAGGAGGACTTCAACAGAGGCAAGATAACCTAGAGGTTTTCTTTTGTTTTATTTTAAATATGGGACCTTTCTTCAAACTGACTTTTTATAAATTCTAGCTTCAGACTTTCTTGCAAAATAAGGTTTAGATAAGCTATCAAATGTTTCTAAGCCTTATTTTTTATATTTGTATAATGAGAATAATATCACGGTTGTTTTGATAATTAAACAAACAATGTATGTAAAAGCAAGGAGTCATTGCCTGGTTCATAGCCAATGTGCAATAAATGGGAACTGTAATTTGATTAATGATGCATATCTTAGCATTTATAGCCTTCAACAACTTCTCAAATGTACACATATTCTAAACTTTAAGGAACATTTCAGAATGCAAGCATGAAGCCTCTGCATTTTGTAAGGGTTTCTTGAAATGGAGCCTAAAACGTGAGTTTTATGCACTACAGTTCTCTTCTTTCTTCTCCCTGCTGCCTTTCTACATTCTTTTTCCCTCTGCCCTACCTGTACAGGGGCACCTTTCATCAATGTATTAGTCCAGAGCTAAAATATGACTCATGGTAGGAATGAAAAGGAATATTCTGTCTGTGCAGCCAGCAAGTGCCCATGGGGCAGATTCTCATTAGAATGCTTTACAATAATATCAATCAGTATTAAAAATGTATGTTCTACTCAATTTTTAAAATATCTTAAATAAATCTTTAAATAAAGCTATTTTGTTTTATCTTCAGGGCTCTGTGAACAGTCAACCCTAAGGGGCCCATGTTCCCCCAAGTACAGCCTCTAAAGCGTTTGCTACAAAAGCTTGCCTCTATGCCTGTCTTTCTGGGGGGGTCTCAGTTCTGGTGGAGTCAAGTCTTTTGGGAGATGTTAATTCTTTGTTTGGTGGTAGAACAGTACCAGGAGAAAGAAATATTATTCCATTAGGCTCATTTACCATTTAGAATTGCTTCACAGGAAGCAGCAAGTTAATCCACACCCTTGAGGTGTAAGCACTATTTTCCTATTGCCATCAGAAAGATTGGTGAGTTCACAGAAGAGAGAAGAAGGGCAGTGTTCTTGTTATAGGGTTGGGAAACTCAAGGGAAAGCTAAAATAAAAGTAGCTCTTTCCAGAAAGTAATGTGCTGCCTCCTTTATAAATACCTGTGTTTTACTTTCCTCTGCAACCCCACTCAAATCTCCATTGAAATTCAAATACCTACAGTAAGCAGCTAAAGTGAGTTGACTAGGTACAATGTGACAGAGAATAGAGGGGACTGAAGCCAAATGTGACAACTTTAATAAGTCTGCTTCTTAGAGCTGATGGTCATTCCTTACCCTAACCATCAAAATCTACCTAGAATACTGCAATAGTCTCCCGCTAACAAGACTTTTCTGCTTATCATCTCATAACCTCCTAATATATCTTACAAATTGCCATCCATTTTTACGTCAAAGATTGCTACCTACTCATGTCACTGACTCCCAAGAGGGGCACACAGTTCCTTTTGGAATAGAACTCCTACGTGTTTTTTTTTTTTCCAGTTCTATCCTCTATTACGTTCTACAACCAGTAAAAGCAATTTTTCATCCTGTCGTTCCATGAGTTTTTCATCCTGTATTTGTTTCCTTATGCCATTACCTTCCCTTGAAATGCTTTTCCTTCTACTTTGTTCTTGGCCTTCTTCAAGAAATTCAACTTCTTGTAAATGTGATTTCATCTATATGACCTCCACAAATGACATCTTCCTTTGACCTTGCCCCAACTCTGGTGGAATTAACTACTTGCTCACCAACATTTCCAGTTGCTCTTTGCACATTTCTCTGTTACACCAGCAGCATGCTTCAGTTTAATTATTAGTTTATATGAATCCTCCTCATTAAACTGTGGCATCCATGCATATAGACAGATGCCTCGTTTCATTTTCCTTAGTTGTCCAATGTCTAACATATCTGACTCATGGTACACAGTTAAAAGATAGTGAATGAATCAATGAACCAGTGAAAAAAGTCTGAATAAATTAGTTCCAAAAATATAGTGTTCCTAGAAGCTTTTGATAGAAAACTTTATGCTTGTCTCTTGAAATCTTTTGTGGTCAGGAGCCCGGTACCAGAATTAGCTATTTCCCAAAAGTAACTGCTGATTACTGTCATCAGCAGTGGTATGGACTTCTAGGAGGCAAAAAGAAAATCCAGAGAAGTAAAAGCAAGAGGACACATAAAAAGAGGACGGTGACCTGTCTATCAAGTGATCGAGTGTAGCCTGCCTAGTAACCAGGAAATTGACATTAGGGTCATGATGTTAGTAGAAATTAAAATGAAAGAAATTAACCGTCTCCCCCCAAAAAATAAGATTACACAAGCACACACACACACACACACACACACACACACATCTGAAAGCCAAAGGCCTTATATTTGGGTTTCCCTTGCCTCTGATTAACTATTTAACTACATTATTTAAACAAAAATAAACAACAAAAGAAAACAACTTAGTGTTTATGAACTCTAAGTTTTGTTCTTGCTCTAAAAATCTTTTTTTTTAATTTTCATTCTTCAATTAGAGTTGACATTAAATATCATTCTATATTAGTTTTAGGTATATAGCATAGTGGTTAGACTTCTGTATAATTTACAAAGTGATTTCCCAATCAATCTAGTACCCATCTGGCACTCTATGTAGTCACCACAGCATTGTGAACTATATTCTCCAGGTTGTACTTTACCCGCCTCCCCCCGCCCACCATGAATATTTTGTATCTACCAATTTGTGAGTCTTAATTCCTTCACCTTTTTCAACCAGCCCCTCAACCTCCCCTCCTACCAGTCTGTTCTCCACATTTAAGAGTCTGTTTTCATTTTGTTTGTTCATTTATTTTGTTCCTAAGATTCCAGTAAAAGTCTATGCTCGTAAGCCCTCTTACAAGGTTTTTCTGTCAGCCTTCTAAACTTCTCAATAAGAGCTTCTGTGTTTGTTCAGGTTGCATAGCCTAATTTGTTTCAAAAGACAAAGTGTGCTTACTGTTCTTGTTTGACCACAGTCCCATCAATTCTCACCAACCAGTTTATTTCCTTCACTATAAACAGAAACAAGATACTACTTGTTTTGAAAGATTTAACTAATCAATTTATATATACAACAAAATTGCATATTTTAAGTGAATTACTAAATGTACTAAATGGACATTGTGTTTAGGGATCACAGCTAAGAATACTCAGCCCCAGAACATGAAAGACTTGACGTCCAAAGCCCACTGCGGGAGCCAGCAGAGGAACTCAAACCACACAAGCTCTCTGCCATATGAATCACAGGTTTCCCAAGCCCTGTCAATCCCAGTTAGAATATCCCTCTGGTGTCACTGCTCAATCGCTCTTCTTCAAAAAAACACAAAGACTCCTCAGAGACAGAATGTCAGGGCAGGACATCTGAAGCCACACATGGTTGAGCTGCAGGCAAGGAACACCTTTACCTGTGACCCTCTGGATTCTGTCCCTGCTAACCAGTGTGAACAGTCACAGGCAGGAAGGTTTATGCTGAAAGGCATGGCCTTTTACATCTCACACACGTATGCTTTTATAAAACAGCCAGTCTAATAGACTGTTAACGATTCCAGATGCAACCCTAGACCTCGTGTTGAGTGTGATAGAAATTTCATATAGGTCAGACACTTTTATGTGTTTTTTTAGGTCTAAAAATAGAAATGAAGTTCAGGATTAGTTAAAAACCTAGGAGGAGACATTTCTTATGAAAGAAATCTGTTAGGCCAGGAAAGCTTCTGTACCCTATGTGCCAAAAGTTGCTGGGAGATGGTGGCATACAGGATACAGAAACCAAAGAGACATTAAATAATACGATCGCCAACCTCTCCATTGTTGCCATCTGCAGTTTGTTCCACAGAATTTATAAGAAGCCCTTCTTACTAAGTCAGTGGTCAGTAGAAGAGTGCACAGTGACCACACAAGGAAATTGCTTCACAGGGCATTTCTTTCAACTGTCAGCCTGTCACATCAGTGTTGACCACTGTCACTGGGAGCAGAAAGCTTTGGGCCCAAGAAATGCCAAGAAAATGGCAGCTAGTGGGCAGGGCAATTGCCAGCCTTTTCTTGTTAATATATGCAGCTGGTGTGGCATTTCTGACAATATTGCTTCTGCCTCACTTGCCATTTAATGTTAAGAGGCTTCTAGAGTCTACTGCATTTAAAGAGTAATGACTGTTTTCAGGGTAAATGCTCTGTTAAATAACCCTGGATTATTGTGTCGTGTTATTACATTTATAAAATGGCATTTCAAAAAATAATAATTGTTTTAGAGTTAATTGATGTTTTTAACCATCACTGTGTGAATTTTTATTCAGCAGACAGAGAGTGAGCAAAGGAGAAAGAGATTTCTATCGAGGGAGTTGCTACTGAAAATAGTAATCACTTTTGCATGTGAAATCCTGGTAGAGAAGGCCCTCCTCCTCCCAGCACTGCTTTCAACAAGCTCTTTTCACTGTAGTTAAAGCAGCCACAGGACAAAGGTAAGTCTCAGCCACATTCCCAAATGTAGTCTGTGAGCACTGGGTCTGGCAGTGGTCCAAGGGAGCAGTAGAGGCCTTGGCACAGATTCCCTGGCCATTATACCCCCATGTAGGCAGGCCTGGTCCTGAGGAGCCTGAAGCAATGGCAGGAACCTGGAGCTCTGCAGAGCAGTGACTTTTCAGATGTGAAGTTAATTACACAGCCGAGAGTCTGTGAATTTCATACTGCTAGAAGCAGAGTGGAATGCAGGGATATTACAGAATAAAACTTGGAAATTCCAAAATCTTCACATTGGGAGACTATAAACACTGTGTGCTGGGGAAGGTACCACCATCTTCCTTTTAACCAAAATTCTTCCATCACTGTTCCTCAAGTATATCTATAAGGGACTAGTTACTATGTGAGTGAGAAATTGTTCCATAATATGATTTCCTCTTGCTAGTATTTCTGTTATGTAGGAATTGGGTATTATTATTATGATAGCTTTAATTATAAACACATGCATTTGTAGAGAAAATAAAGCTCATTTTCACTATGATAGAGCTTAATGGGGAACCGAAATTTTTATATTTGCAGTTCATTGCTGTTATATTATATATTCTATCACATCTTTATATACCTTCAAGATCTATCATATATACCTTCAAGACAATTGTAGCTGCATGCCTGTAGCTAGATAATGGCAGTAAACAGACAATGACCCAGACTAAATTGGAGGAAAATGAAAGAATGTTGGAAGGTAAAGGTGAAAACCATGGTAAAGGTCATATAGTACAAAACCCTTATTTTTAGAATGTGGAGATTAAAACCAATAATGTTAACCAACAATCCAAAATTATACATCTAGATATTAAAGCTTCAACAGGAACTCACACCTTTGATTTCAGAAATCCCACATTTCTCCCTAATACTACTCTACCACTTCTTACAGAAGTCTGCATATAAACAGTATCACTTCTCCCCTCATTCTTAACCATTACCATTGACAGTGAGCAGGATCAAGCTTGGTGAATAATTACAAGGGGATTTTGACTACCTCAACAGCTAGAAATCAGTCATTGAGCATCAAATATGTTTCCCAGTCTCTTGTGCTGCCAAGTAACCAGGAGACGAGGTATCAATACCATGAAGCAGAATGATCCCACATTCTGGATGCAATAGAAGGAAGTTAAAAATCTTGTAACCATCTTTTAACCTCCTAATCAAACCACAGTTGGCAAAATGTCCTGACTTTTCACACATTCATCAAGATATACCAAGGAGTTTTCCTTTGAGTTTAATAACTCTTCTAAGAGTAAGAACACTGACATGATATGCAAAGTCAATCCCAGAGAGTAGTGGACATCACCTAACAGCAAAGACACCAGATCATGTGACTATCCAGCCACGCAACATTGTATCAGGAGCCTTGGCATTATATGCATGACAATGGAACCCTTCATTTCTTTCTTCACACTCCATAGCTGCTTTAAGCACGAGGCCGTCCAAAAGGCAGAAATATGATTCAAAGACTGTTTGTAGAATGTCTTCCCCTTTCTCCACTTAGTGTCTAAAAATAATAAAGTTAGCAGTTTTCTCTATTTATTTAAACAACGTATTTTCATTGTTTCTATATTTGTTAAGAAGGTAAATAGTCTTCCATTTTCATTATATAAGATCTTAACTTTCAGAATGTACAGAGCTGGAGTTATCTGGTATATCTTCCTCTGTTTCTCTTCGGGACAGAGTATATGGAGGAGATAGCACTTAGTCAGCTTGAATAATTGGAACAAATTGAGACACATCAGTTAGATACTATGTATTAGGCTCTGAAGACCATTAGAACATTTGGAATCTTCATAATTCCATATGATGTCATGGAATAACACGGGATCTTTTCCATAGATAGAAGAAATAAAGTCCCGCAAAACTCCAATAAAAAAAAAAACGACAAATAAACAGGTAAGATTAAAGGGCTGTAATATTAAAATTCTGACTTGTCTTTCATTATAATGGAAGTTACAATTGTAAAATATAAGAAAAAAATATTAATGTAATATAGTAAGCTATGAACTCAGCAGGTGAGCAAGATGGTTTTGCATAATAATAAAACTGCTGTATTTGGATCAATGTTTGTAAGTTTCCACAATGTGATGAACTCATTTCCACCTCCTGGTTATGAGATCAGAGAAGCACAACTAGTAATTAACTTCATCATCAATATCATTTTCAATGTCATTATTATAAAAAAAGTGTAATTTATAAAGAATTACAAAGAACAAGTTAAATGAATCTTTGGAAACCAGTAATTAATATACTTACAAAAATTTTTAAAAACACTAAATAGATTTTTAAATGTTTTCTCAAACATAATAAGTTGACAGGATTAGTATTTTCAGGTTCTGCGAAGAAAAAAATTATCTATTTCATCACTCTTTAAATATTATGTTTGAATCATCCAAAATTGAGTGAAGCCAATATGTCTTAATTGTAATCATAACCAGGATGCTTATTTGTCTCTGCAACCTCTCTCCCTTTCTTTCTCCTTCATCCCTATTCATTTATTTTAATAACTTCCATTGTATATATCATTTTAAAATTTGAATTATAGGAAACAATTTCTGTGAATGGTGAAGTGGGTGGTGAGAAGAAAAATCAAGAGGAGAAAAGGTTCTGCTGAATTGTATTATAGATACTTATGTAGTTAAGTATCAGAACCAGTATCAGACCAGTTCTTGGCCACAAAATGAACTGGCTTCTCTGTAGTGGCAGATCCAATCTGATTCCCAGGCATGGTGAATCAATCCCTGGGACTGTTTTCAAAACAATTGTCTTTTACTTATGCACACCAACGAGTTTATCAAGATTGTCATTATCTATTGCATCAACTTTTTGGAATAACATCCTAACTGGAGACGTTTGCTTTTTTGTTTTGTTTTGTGTTGTTTTGTTTTTTTGACTCTCATCTCAGCCCACATTACTCCATCTTCCATCTACTGCTGCCAGAATGATATGTTACAATATCATGACTTTGCATAAAACCTTTCAGTGATTTCCAATAGAATAATATCCATGCCACAGCTTCCTTAGGTCTTCTGGAAACAAATGAACAAATAGCAAACAATTTTTCACCATATGTTAAGTATATGTCAGAGATTCATATTTGTAATCTTAACTGATCTTCAGAACAATCATTTAGAAGAGGTATTGTTGCAGGAAGACTTGCCTAAAGATACAATTTGGAAAATGTTATATGTAACTTGGAAAATATTTTACTTATTACCATAATCTTTTTTCTATACCTTCTTTATTATTTAAAACTGAAACATAAACAAGTTACAAGTTATCACAACTACATTGATTGAAACTGATACATGGCAACGTTATGAAATTTTATGCATTTGTGTTAGCAAAAGTAACTTAAAATCAATGATTTAGAGAGAAATTATTTAGGAAATCTTAATGACTTATTATAGTAAAAACACTTATAAGAGTGCATCCATTAATGGAGGACAATTATGAGAAAGTAAATTTATTATTCAGGAAATCAATTAACAAGCATTTAATTACTTAAAATTATGATCCCTTAGTAAACACTGGTACACTTTGCTTATAAATATCATTTTTGATTATGGTTCATCAGGAGAAAAAATGACTAAGTTATGTCATTGAAAGTAATTTGATTCACTTCACATTTCCCTTTCTGTCTGTCTCTGTGAATTAGTACTGTGAAGAACCAGAGAACTATAGGGACAAAAATAAGGTGAGATTATGGAATTCCTCATATTTTACAAGGAAGACTTTCAGGCTCAGAGTGGTGATGTAAGCTGCCTAAGGCTGCACAGATGACCGTAGATGGTCCTGGTGTTACCGAATTGAACTTGAGTTTGCTTCTTAGCAAAAAAGCAGATGATACAGCAAGAATAGTTATTTCACAAAGCAGGATTTATTTGCAGCAAATAGGGAGACCAGGGGGAATAATTTCAAAAGTCATGGCTTCCTGAATTGAGGATCCTCTGTGCTTTTACCCTATCAAACTAATACATATCCATAATAGAAATTTTTGTCATAGCATGTAAGGGAATGTGTTGCGTTTGTGCAGGCACGATAGCAGGTCATGCCTCTTCATGTGCTTCATATTCAGAAAATGTCATTCAAACTCCTCCCAGAGGCAGGTTAGGATTTTGCTATTGTAATGAGATCTTAGTCGCCTCAATTTCATAATGGCTGTTGTAACTGGTTTAAGTAGGTTCTTTTCTGGATTCCTTCAGTGGTATCTGCAGGTGCTAATCTGGAGGTTCTAGCTACTCTCTGGGAAATATGTTAAAAGAAGATTTTATTTCCTTATTCTGAACTAACATCATCACTGGAACAAGAATCCCAAAAATCCTGGCTTCTAGAGAAATCCCTTCTTTGACTGTGTTTCCTTGACAACTCGGAAAACCAAAGGGTGTGCACCTTCTTCCTTTTTTCATTTTGAAGGTAGTAAAACTCCATAACTGCTTTAGAAAACCAGGGGACCCAAGTCATTCTCTAAGCTAAATGAGGAGTGAGTTGCCTGGCTCGCTTAACTAACTCCCCTTCCTCCCCCTCCTTCCACCCTCCCTCTTCTACATTTCACTAGGTATCATTTTGACTCATTTTCCGCTGTTTTCTGCATTGCTATGGGCATAACATCCTATCAGTGCAGTTAATTACATCCACTTGGACTGTGAAGGACAACTTGATTGTCTCAAAGAGCCAGAGGCCATATAATTCATCTCATTGCTCTCACAAGGCAAGTTCCCAGTTGCCTTTGCTGCAAGCAAGAGAGAAGGATGACCCTTAGAAATGTGTTGGCACCCTTGATCCCTGCTCCTGATCCACAATGGGGCTCTTCAATACTTCCACAATGCTAGTGTTCTCCCAGTTATAAGAAAACAGTTTTATTAATTTCGAACTTGGTTAACACTGCAATAGGGCTAAGTGTGCATGTTTGATTACACATCCTCATTACTTTTGTAACTTTTCTGAAAAAAAAATAATGTAATTGTTTATTTTACTATGCAATATGGTTAATTCTCTGTGACTATAAGTTTTCTGTTCTAGCATAATATTCATGTAATTGTTTAAATTTACTCAATGCTATACAATTTCTTCCTTCTGCGTGTGGAAGAATGAACTGGAATTAAACTTAGTTACCACTATGGCCTCAATGTTTTTATCCCTTTGTTCTTTGAATTTTAGAGCAGGGTGAGAAACAAACGACCCTGTAGAGGGGTGAGCTGCTGTTCAGAAGGCAAGATCCTGACCAGTTCTCAGTCACAGGGATGCTGCCTGCTAGGTTTTACCTCACTCAGGCTCCTTTGAGACCAGGACATCCAACTGAATATAGTCTAACTGATTCCTATGCAAACCCAGAGCAGCCACTGAGTCATGAACAGAGTGGAAAAGGGGATGGGGTTCCTCTTGGAAGCATGACAACAATCCCCTGAGAGCCAGCAATCCATTGGAGCAATAGAGACTATACATGACTACATATCACAAGGTCTGTGTGACTCTCAGAGAAGCTTTGCTACAATTTTAGCTTGAGAAATAGTTATTTCTCCCCAGCAACTGATTTAACTTTATGAGACAGACACTGTGGACAATATAACTGGTCACATCACCCTCTGGGGTCCTTGCATCCGCTTTGTTCTAAATTTTTTTTATGTTGCTATCCATTTCCTTTCTTTCTAAAAAAACATTTTTAAATGACATCAATTCAATACATTTATGAGATCTATATAATAAAGAAGCACACAAAACACATGGACCTACTTTCTCTTACCACTTTGTCATCATTTACCTCCATAGAGGTCCTGCATCTACCCATTTGCAAATATTACATAGTGAATGTGTATACACATGTATCTGTTTTATAATAGTTACATGAATTATTATATAATTTGCTGTTTTACCTCCCAGTAAGACATGCAAATTTCTGGTATCTGTATGTGCTTCAATACCACATTCTTTGTAACATCTACGAGGCATATCATAAAAATGTTGGCAAAGCTTCAAACTATTTGGTTGTTAAGTTTGTGTCTATGTTTTCACCCAGTCACCACGCTGGATGGGGCTGAATCCTGGGGAGTACCTCTGGAAGATTTTTCTAAATGCTCCCTCCAGAGGCTAGAATTGGAAATCAATTTGTAGTTAAATTTCTAATTGTTCTTGATATCACCAATGGCCTTTTCCAAAAGATTCACACTTATTTTAATTTGCATCTCCCTGATTACTCATGACGTTCAGAATCTTTTCACACATATAAAATAGCACTATTTTATTTCAAGGAGATGCTGATTCATATCACTATTTTCTGCTGTGCTATTTATTTTGTTGGTGGTTGTTCTTTATGTAATCCAGCTATTAATGTTATAAATATTGCTAATCTTTTTTTCCCAGTCTACCATTTGTCTTGTAATCTTTTTATGTCTAGATTTTTTGTATTTAATGAGAACCGTCTATCAATATATCAGTTTTTTTTTCATTGCTTTTGGGTTTCCTGGTCTATTACAAAATGTCTCCCCACTCTCAAGAATATATATACATGTATGAACAAAATTCTTTATTTCCTGATGCTGTCAGAACTTTTTCTTTTTAATGCTCAGCTCTCTGCCATTTATTTTGTATTGTAGTATAAGGTATAGTCTTACCAACATTTAATTTATGAAAATTGTTGTATCCTTATAAGACTCTTTACACTCCTTTGAAAAAGGATACTATGAATAGGTAATTAAAAATCACATTTACAATGTCATCACTACCAAGGGAAACAGCCTCTTACCAGAGGTTTGTGCCCACAAGCCCTTCAAAGCCTCTTTTCTCCAGGACTTTAGGTTCCCATGGTTTAGCCAAGCCATGCCGATGTGTAACTTCACAACTAGAGTTATACTTCTGCTGTTTATGTACTAGCACTCTGGATATCAGTCACTGAATTCCCCTGTATGGTTGTCAAGACAGACGAAGGTAAATAAAATCCACATTTCCTAAACTTGAACATACAATCTAAGTATCCAAGACAAGAAACCCTCCAAAAAAAGCAGAAAAAAGATGCACCATGAGACTATGAAAATGTATTCAAAGTAAGTAGTATACTCAGGGCTTAGAAGCTAAAAGAAAGGGATAGAATGAAGAAGTATGAATTGATAGAGGAGAAGGGGTAATAGGCTAAGTAAGAATGTCATGAAAGACTGTCTCAGCCTGTGTAGAGAGCATCTGAGTAGAGAAGATTGAGGTTCTCCTGCACCTGCCTCCACCTTTAATATAGAGAACTTCTTGTGGTGGGTGGTTAAAGTGGCTTCCAAGGCAGACAAGCGACTACATCCTTCTAGTAAGTGGGAAATCTAACTGTTACTAAGGAGCATTGTTCTTCCCATTCATATTGTAA
The DNA here is from genome assembly GCA_030015415.1 of Cynopterus sphinx. NCBI lineage: Eukaryota > Metazoa > Chordata > Mammalia > Chiroptera > Pteropodidae > Cynopterus > Cynopterus sphinx. The sequence continues at coordinate 30,957,269 of CM057390.1, read as the reverse complement.
AATATAATATGAGCTCCACATCACAACTCAAGGATTTTTTTGCAGACCCTGGAGCCTGGAGATTAGCCCCCAGTGCATAGAGAATGTTCCCCCTACCTCAGTAATCAACTCCAAGCTACCATAACTAATCCATCATCTTCAGTTAGCCAGGCTGGCTCCTGAGCATCGATGTGGAGTTAATTAGACAAATATCTTACGCTGAAGTCCAATTGATTATTAAGACACCATAACGAGGATTTAACATCACAGCATGTACTGGAAATGCTATATTATACCCTAAATATGCCTGCTAACCCTCAGAAACTATGGAGAGTCATCAACTGACAATTAGCATTCAATAGCAGCTAAGGCTTATTTTTATCACTGCTGACTTAATAAGGCAGTTATTGTTCTCTCTGTTAATATCTATTGATTAAAGTTTAAGGCTGGGCATCAGGCATATGTGCTCTTGGCTAAATATAGGGTAGTTAGCATGTTTCCCTGTTGAGCCTAACCTGGCCCTTCTTACTCATTCTGAACACCCTGAACACCCTGGACTGAAAGAGCACTGGACTAACAGTTGAGGGAGTATAGAGTGAGGTGATACTTCCTGAGAATTTGGGAAAGAAAATCACAAAACAGTGTTCTGAGGTGCCTGGTTTTCTCTAAAGAAACTCTAAATCTAGAAACTGTGTTATTTTAAGTTGCTATGATACCTGGGACTAAGTTAGCCATAATCCTGCCCTGAAGTTTGAAAGAAAATCTTACTCTTCGGCTCTGGGATTGGTTTAATTTCTTCACAGTAGTGGAACAATGGCTGCTCTCAGCAATCTCCTCCACTCTGGGCAAGGTTTTTTTGTGGTGGTGGTGGTGGCAGCAGCAATGGTTAATATAGTCCAAACTCCTGAACCTTTACTCTGGAGTGAAACAAAGCAGACTGTAAATCCACTGGTTCTTTGTATATAAAACAAGCCTTCAATCTGTTCTACACCATGATTTCTGGGAGAAACTCTTCTGCCTCCACGCCCATGCCTATGAGGCATGGACATTTCTGTTGTTCTTTAAATATGTTTTCCTGTTTTATGAGGGTTAGTTCTATGTCACTGGTCTTGAAAATAATCAAGCAAAGTAAAAGATTACAATATAATTTTTAATTTTTTAATTTAAGTAAATAAAAACTTATTTTATCTTGCTTATAATGTTATTTTTAACATCTATTTTTTAAAATGGTTTGCATCACTTTTTAAAAAGTATTCTGTTTATATAGGTAAACGTCTAACAAGTGAAGTGTATAAAGGGCACTGATCTTAGGAGTACAGCTCAATGATTTTTTTAACACATACACTTGTGTAACAACACACAGATCAAAATACAGAGCATCCCTACTATGCGACAAGATTTCCTCATACCAGTTTTTAAGTATTAACCCTCAAAACTTCTTTTACCACCACCTGAAGGAACTATACTGACTTCTGCCATCATTGGTTTGTTTTGCCTGTTTTTGAGTTTCATAAAATTGGATTTATACAGTGTATACACTTTGGTGTCTGAAAAACACTACTTAATAAAAGTAAAAATGAGTATATCAAAGTCAGATTTTTTTTTATTTTTTTTTTTAGGTCAGTTAATCTACTTAGGAACACTAATGATCAAATTTTGTTTTCTAACATCTTTAGCTAAAGTTTTTGGTCTTTCTTAAATTCCTGAGATCCTAGACATTCTTTGTTATGACTCTGCAATCATCACCAATCTTAGAAGTGGATTCATATGAGAATATTTAAATCACAAAGGCTAAAGAGATATTTACTGAACATCTACCTTCTCAACTTAAACTTGACAACATATAGTGTTACAGATTTAAAAAATGTAATTTTTGTCAATCTTATTAAATAGAAAAATTTGGAGAAGAAAAATTATGACAATGACATGTTAAATTGACTTGTGTCATGTTTTGGGATATTTTTGTATATTGTTCAGTTAACTGCAGGGGTAAAAATTCAGGCTGGATTAGTCCTAGAACTAACTGTGGATTATGGTAAGATATTCAATAAGTAGAACTTGATATACATGAAAGGTGGTGATTTTCAGTACATCAGAGTCAATGTAGCTGGCATCAGAGAAAACCATCAAATCCAGAAATAGGCAATGTTGGGGACTGTGAGAAGAAAGGTAGTAATCTGGGCCTTAAGCCTTGAGCCTAGATTTAATTGCAAGGCTTGGGTCCTTAATAAGAGATTAGCAAGAGAAGAGAAGGGCCTCGGCTTTGAAAAGATTGATTTACCAGGCAGGCGACCAGGACAGAGACTAACAAAAAAAGAACATATTCAAAGACAGTGGTTCTCAAAGCATGGTTCTGGGATTAGTAGCACCCGTGTCATCAGGAAACTTGTAAGAAATTCCTCTCCCCAGCCCTCCTGAATCAGAAACTTTGAGTTAAAGCCCAGAAATCTGTTCTAACAAACCCTCTGGATGATTCCAATACTGGTTAAAGTTTGAGAACATGTGAGTCAAGAGGTAAATAGGGTGCTATGTACAGCCTGCTTCTCAAGAGATAGTGAACAGTGTCAGAGCTGGGCTATAAATATGAAACAGTGCAGAGTTCCAGTGCAATATGTTACAATACCCTAAATCTCTCCAGTGTAAGTGCTGGTCCTAGGCATGAAGGCACTACTCAGACAGAACAGACAGAATCACATAGAGCCTGACAACACAAATGCACCTTAACAGAAGACATGGAGACTTACCTTAACATGTTGAACTGATTGCTTCTGTCTTCCAGTACCTCAATATTATGAGATTTTAAAAGGTGGAGCTTACACTTATTCATCACTCACAGCGACTAACAAATGCTTGAACCATGATAGGAGGTCGAAAAGTGTTTGCGGAATAGATGAGAGAGGGAATGAGTGAGTGAAAGAATGGTTAAATAAAAGAGAAGTTAAAAGCAGAGCATATGTATTGTACAAATTCATATACATGAAATGTCCAGATTGGGCAAATTCATTGAGGCAGAATAGAGATTAGTGGTAGCCAGGGCCAAGCAGAAATGGGGAGTGACTACTAATCGACATGAGGTTTCTTTGTGGGGGATGAAATGTTTTCAAATTAGATGGTGGTGATGGTTGCACAGCTTTGCAAATATACTGAAAACAACTGAATTGTATAATTTTAAAGGGTGAATTTTATGGTATGTGAATTATATCTCAATAAAAATACATTTTTTTAAAAAAGTTGAATGTGTGAATGTCAAGCAAGGTATTTCAAAATAAGCATTTCTTAAGCCAAAACACATTGGGAGTCTCATACAATGAAACTTGCCAAGACAAAGTGAGACTAGAGCAGTCTGATCACGGCCCTACCCACCCCTACATGCAGGTTTCATTATAGCAATATGTCAATGGCAACCAGGCCCCTAGGAGGTTTGTAGCAAGCTGAACCAGATAAATTATTATTTCTAAGATAATGTTTTCAAAATGGTTATCCTGCTAGCAGCAGAGGAAAGCATATAAGCACAGTATCAGGAGAAATAGGCTCTAGAACCCACCTCTCACTCAGGCTCTTTATCTTTAAGCTAAAGAAAATAGTAACTGTCAAACCACTCCCCCAGGAGTTTTGTGATGATTAATGAAGGTGATTCCTGGGGGAAATGCTTAGTTAATTCCAAAACAGAAAGAATCAAAGTTGTTGTTTGTAGGAGACAGACAAAAACAGCATCACATAAGAAGTATGCCATGCTTTCCTGAGCTCTCTGGGATCACAGAACTGGAGGAGGAGGAGGAAAGTCTCTCTAGGCCCACTCTAAAGTGAGTGTGCAGTTAGGGTCCTGAGTGCAGACAGACAAACGTGCCCAGGGCCAGCTTCTTGGGCCTTTCTAGAATAGAGCCCTTTTACAAGCCCTCCTTGTTATTACCACCTATTTTTTTTTGTGCTACTGCCAAAATACCACCATTAATCTTTCGCACTCCCTGAAGGCAAAACACGGGTAACTGGATTTATCTGGTTTTAGAATTTGTTAGGTTCCATTACAAAATAAATAAATAACTGACCTCAAAAGAGAGAAGAGGCTTCTCAGCCCTGTGCTGTCATGTCACTGTCCCACACCTACAGGAGCCTGGCACAGCCTGTCCTCGTTAATCTCTGCTATCTTTTTCCAGCACCTTTTCCCTCCTGTCTTCTAGCTAGTTTCTTGGTTCACCCTGAATTGATTTAAGAAGTTTTACTACTCTGACCCATCCAGCTCTAGAAGCTTCCCACTGTGTATTATTTTCCCTAAGGTTTTCTGGTTTTCTTTTCACCACGACTTGGTTGTCTTGCTCTCTCTCTCCGTCACTTTTCTTCTTTCTCCTGTCTCCTTCTTTCCACAGTGCCTGTATTTTTTTCCCTCCTTGATTGTAGTGTGTGGGGCTGTTTAAAACTTCATCAGCCTTGATTCTTTCTATTTTTTATCCCCGTTTCTTTTTAGCTTTTGTTTCCTAAACAAGTATTGATTCAAAAATCATGGATGACCACATAAAGAAAGAAAGTCTAGGTGTTTTCATCAAGATTTGACTATCACAGTAAGCAAACACACATTTTTTAGTTAATTCCTTCAATCCATATATGCTAAATTCTGTAGAGATCACCTATTGAGACCACACCTACCATTCTCTGAGAATTCTGCCTACCTCCACTGTTCCTCCAGCCACATTTGTAAACAACGTAAATGTCTCAGGGGCCTGTGTATATTATGATTTGGCAACCCAACAGCAACTGCTCATCAATACTTTGCTGATGGAGACTGCCTCCCACTATAAGGGCTGAAAATGCCAGAAACCACTTTCCCAGCCCGTTTTTCCAATTAAGGCCTGAACATGTAAATGGAATCCTGGCTAATGACATCACAAGGAATTCTGTTAGGAGGGAGTATTTGAAAAATTTTTTCAAGAGAGACACCACAAGCCATTCATGACTGCTTTTAGATTTTATTCTATGAATATGTGATGCCTAGAGATGCTGCATCCATGTTATAACCATAAAGGATCTCAGTACTTTAGTTCATGGAAACCAACCCTGAAATTACCAGCCTTTAGCATTCTTATTAAGTGAGATTATAAATATTACCATTATTTATATCACTTTTAGTGTTATGTTTTATTGCTTGGAGCTAAAAGCATCCTGATACTTTTTTTTTTTCTCCTGACCATGGCTGGATTACACTGTTAGAAACTAAACCCAAGCTGGGAAGGTCAGATTTTATTTCCTACATATTTGGAAATGAGAAAAGAGATGCTAGACAATCTGTGGAGACTACCTTGAAATGAGAAACTGGGAATTCAGGAAATGCAGAATAGCCATCTTATTCCTTATGGAAACAGAGGCTGATAGGTAAAAAGACAAAGAAATTAGACATTCAAGAAAAGTAAGACTAAAAGACCATGTGATCACATGAAAAGAGGCAGATGACAAAGTGGCTGCCTAGTTCCATTCTTTTCAAAGCCAAAATTCTCCACTCCTCTTGGGTTTTCTGGTCCTTATAACATAGACTACTTGTTTGTTTAAATAGCTGAGTAGGGAACTCTTAGCCACAGCAATTAGATAAGAAAAAGAAATAAAAGGCATGAAAATTGGAAAAAAAAAGTAAAACTGTCATTATTTGCAGATGACATGAACTATATATGTAGAAACCTGAAAATTCCACCAATTAACTGTTACTACTGATAAATTCAGTAAAATAACAGAATACAAAATTAATATTTATAAATTAGTTGCATTTTTATATGCCAACAATCAGAAAGGTAAATTAAGAAAATTTTATTTATAATCACATCAAAAATAAAATACTTAGAAATAAATTTAACCAAGGAGGTTAAAGACTTGTATTCAGAAAAGTATAAGTCACTGAAGAAAAAAAAATGGTAGAAGATATAAAAAAATGGAAGCATATACTGTGCTCATGGATAGGAAGAACTAACATCATGAAAATGTCCCTATTACCAAAAGCGATTTATAGATTTAATTCAATCCCTATTAAAATACCAATGGCATGTTTCACAGAACTAGAACAAATAATCCTAAAACATATATGGAGCCATAAAAAAACCCAAATAGCCAGAACAATCATAAGGAAGAAGAATAGTGTTGGACATATCATGCTACTTGATATCAAACTATACTACAAGGCTATAGTAATCAAAACAGCATGGTATTGGCATAAAAACAGAAATAGAGATTAATGGAAAAAAACAGAGACCCCAGAAATAAACCCAAGCCTATATGGTCATTTAATCTATGACAAAGGAAGCAAGAATATACAATGGGATAAAGACATTTTATTCAATCGACACTGTTGAAAAAACTGAACAGAAATATGCAAAAAAAAAAAATGAAACTGGACCGTCTTCTCACATACATATACAAGAATGAACTCAAAATGAATTAAAGACCTAAATGTAAGACCTGAAACCATAAAACTCTAAAGGAAAACATAGGCAATAAATTCTCTGATGTTGTTCTTAGTTACGTATACACAAATCTCCTCAGCAAGGGAAACAAAATAAAAAATAAACAAATGAGACTACACCAAACTAAAAAAGTTTTTGCATAGCACAAAACAAAACAAAACAAACAAAAAAAAAACATTAAAAAAACAGAAAGGCAACCTACTGATTGGGAGAAGATATTCATCAACGATACATCCAATAAGAGGTTAACATCCAAAATTTATAAAGAATTCGTATAACTTAAAACCAAAAACAAATAAATAATCCAATTAAAAATAAAGAAGACCCTAATAGATATGTCTCTAAACAGGACATAAAGATGTCAAACAGACATAAAAAGATGCACAATGTCACTAATCATCAGAGAAATGCTCAATGACTATCGTCAATAAATCAATAAACAACAAGTGTTGGTGAAGATGTGGAAAAAAAGGAAACCCTTGTACATTGTTAGTAAGACTGAAAATTGGTGTAGCCACTATAAAAAACAATATGAAGTTTCCACAAAAAGAAATTAAAAATATAACTACCTTATGACTCAGCAATTCCACACCTGGGTATTGATTTGAAGAAATCCAAAACCCTAATTCAAAAAGATATATGCACCCCTTTGTTCATTGCAGTGTAATTTATAAGAGCCAAGATTTGGAAGCAACCTAAGTGTCTACTAATAGATGACTGGATAAAGAAGTAGTGGTACATATATACAATGGAATATTACTCAGCCATAAAAGAGAATGAGATCTTACCATTTGTGCAACATAGATAGACTTAGAGGGTATTATGCTAACTGAAATAAGTCAGACAGAGAAGGATAAATACCACATGATTTTACTTACATGTGGAATCGAAAGAACAAAATATATGAATAAACAAAACAGAAACAGACTAATAGAGAAAAAACCGATGATTGCCGTATGAAAGAAGGGTTAGGGGGCTGAGTGAAAAAGGTGAAGATGATGAAGTACAAATCGGTAGGTACAAAACAGTCACAGAAATGTAAAGTACAGCAATAGGAAATATAGCCAATAATATTTTAATTACTATGTACTATGTATAATATCAGGTGTGTACTAGTCTTATTGGGGAAATCACTCTATAAATTACATAAATGTCTAACTACTATTCTGTACACCTAAAATTAAATAATATTAAATGTCAACTGTAATTGGAAAATTAAAAAAATAAAAATAAAAATTAATCTGAGAGGGATTTTGTAAGATTTAACAAAAAGACCAAGAAAAAAAATATGTTGTACTCAGAAATATAAATACAGAGATAAATGAGATGTTTTCCCTATGTTCTAGGAACTCAAGTCCTGCAACTGAGAAACACATGTAAGTACTCTTGGAGAAATTGACAGATATGCCACAGTTAGCAGTATAGAAGTGATGGGAGAATGAAGAGGTACAGTTCATTTCCACTATATGTTCTATAGGAAACACTAAGAAGATCAAATGTAATATTTAAAGAATGGTACCTAGAATTAGTTTTGATTGCATGAGAGTCAGAATCATGGGTATATTTCTCAGTATTCCTAATTCTGTATGTCTGTGGCTAGGCATAGAAATACGTATTCTAAAAAAATCTTTCTAGGTCACTATGGAGGCCAACTATGCTTGAAAAGTTTGGAAATCATTGATATAAAGAATACCAAGAAAAATCAGAAAATATTAGCAGGTCAAGTAACATTTGAGAGAGGCCTGAAAAATAAATAAGACATGTATACAAAGAGGTTAGAAAATAACTTTTTAGGAAAATAATGAGCAAATTGCAAATCACTACACAAATAAAAGTTGCTTATGTTCATCATTACTGCTACCTTTGTTATGACAACAAATATATAAATATCTAATCGTACCTATTTATGCAATCGAGAAGGAGATGAGGACAGATGAGGACAGAGAGATAGATGCAATCTACCTGCCTCTTGTCAAGCAGGCAGTGCTAATATGCATTGTTTGCAGAGCATCTTAGGAGGTACTTTAGGTAAGTAAATTGAAATAATATTCCTGCCTTCAAAAAACAAACATCCAAGAATTAAAAAAAAAAAAAGTGAGTGTGGTGGAGGCAGGGAGAGAGAATGAACAAATAATTTGATTTGCTCACCAAAGAGCCAGCTATACCTATAAATAATGGTGAATGGAGGGAAATGCAGAATGATCAGAGCAGTGTGAGTTAAACCAAGCTTTCCATAAGCCCTTGCTCATGATTCAACTCTCTAAAGACCTACTTTTAATATTTCTTGTAAGTCAGGTCAACTGAAGATAAATAACCTCAATTTTTGTTTGTTTGGAACCTTTTGTATCTAGGTCAGTGATCCTTTTCTTTCAAAGCTTTAAATATTTCATTCCACTTTCTTTTAGTTTGGATGGTTTCTAAAAAGAAATCTGATCTCATTCTTATCCTTATTCTTCTACAAATAATTCCCCCCTTTCGGGCCCCTTTCAGAATTTTTTTTTTTTTGCTTTTGCACTTCCTTAATTTTAATGTCATATGCCAAGGTAAAAATTGTTTTGTTTTATTTTTTGTTTTTTGGAATTTTGTGTGTGTGTGCATTTACTTTCTTGGTGTCTCATGAACTTCCTGGATTTGTGGTTTGGTGCCTCACATTAATCTTGAAAAATTCTCAGTCATTATTGTTTCAAATATTTTAAAAATATTTCTTCTACTCCTTTCTCTAACTTCTGGTACTCCCATTACATATATGTTATACCTTTTGTAATTGTCACAGTTATTGAATATTAATTTCCTGGGGTTTTTTTTTTCAGACTTCTTTTCTTTTCCAGTTTGGGAAGTTTCTACTGATAAACCTTCAAGCTTACTGACTCTTTCCTCTTCAATGTCCAGTCTACTAATGAAACCATCTATCAAAGGAATTCTTTATTTCTGCAACAACTTTTATAGTATTTCTTTTTTAATTTTATCTTAGAATTTCTGTTTCTTTCCTTACATCACCCATATGTTCTTGCATGTTATCCGTTTTTTCCATTAGAGCTCTTAATATATTAATTATAGTTATTTTAAATTTCTGCTTGGATAATTCTCACATGCCAGTCATGACTGAGTCTGGTTCTGATGCTTTGTCTTTCACTTTAAGCTGTGTTTCTTGCCATTTGACTAGAGGGGCTGTACTTGGGTATTACTTTTCTGCTACATGAAAAACTGGTGTGTTGGAGTTGGGTATTTCCCTTCCCCAATATAGTTAGGCTCTTGAAAAATAGTTTCCAGTGAAGACAGTTTCTGCTAAGAAGAATAGAATGCTCTGGGTATATATCAAAAATGGTTACCCTCCTACTGCCAGTTCTCCTATTTTCACCCTGAGGATCCACTGTAGCTCCTGGAAGTAAATTCACGAAAGTGTGAGAACGCCACCATGGCTCTGCTTCATGGAGATAGTTTTCAAATTAGTCCACACTCAGCCTCCAGAAATCAGTCAATTAATTGCCGTTTAACTGTTCTTATAAGAACCTGACTAGAGTGATGGCTTCTGTTCAGAATAAACACTGATTCTCTGTACCTGTCTCTCTAGTTTTCAGGGTGGCAGTTTATCCTGTGCACTCAATTCTCTGACATATTATAAGGTTTCTACTCAAATTCCAAACATCAAATGAGTAATTCTGGTAGTGAGAATAGAGCCAACTTTCTTTCTCAATTCATTTACTTTATTATTCTTCAGAGGACACATCACTGTATAATGTGATATTGTTTTAATGAGTTTATCTTGTTTAATATTGCCCTTTTGCCCTTGAATATAAGATCTATGATGTCAGAAGCTTGATCTCTTTTCTTTGTGTAACCCCAGCTCCTATATCACTGCCTGGAAAATAATACATGACATATAGTGTTTAATAGATATTTGTTGAATGAATTATAGACTAACATGTCAATCACTCAATGTCTATGAGAAGATAGATGAATGACCAATGTAAAAAAAAAACACATGAAAAGACATCTAATATTATTAATCCTCATGAAAATGCAAATTAACATGTGCAATGATATACTACTTTATACATTCACAAAAATCACTAATATTAAAAATTTAAAAGTTGGGTCAGTGGAGCAGCTGGAGCTCTTAGACATTCCTGGTGGGAATATAATTTGGTGTAATAACTTTGGGAAACAGTCTGGATATTTTCTTAAAAATTAAACCTACACTATGACTCAATTATTTTATTCCTAAGTCTTTTCTAAGGGAGGAAAAATTCCTCAAATATGTATACTGAAATCTTAATTGTACCTTTATTCACAGAAGCCAAAAATTAGAAATAAATGTACTGTATATGTACAATGAGATACTTTTGAGCAATCAAAAGGAATGAGCTATAAAAAATAATATGCATAAGTATCAAATACATTATGTTAAAGGAAATAAATCAAATATAAAAGCGCTTGTGTGTGATAGTATTGTTCTATTTATATGGCATTCTAAAACAGACAAAACTAATCGATGGTGTCAGAAATGAGATCAATGTCTCCCTAGACTGATGGAAGGAAATAATAAAGATGGATCAATAAAATAGAGAATAGGAATTAAAAAACAATAGAGAGAATTAAGAAAACCAAGAATCAGTTCTTTAAAAATAACAACAAAAGTAAAAGCTAGACTGACTAAGGAAAAAAAAAAGACTCAAATAGCTAAAATTAAAAATAAAAGGGACATGAAAAACAATTTTACAGAAACTAGAAGGATTATAAGAGTACTATGAACATTTGTATTTCAATAAATTAGATAAACTTGATGAAATTCATAAATTTCTAAAACACACAGCCTACAAAACTGAATCATGAAGAAATAGAAAATCTGAACAGATGTTTAACTAATAAGAAAATTAAATCAGTAATCAAAAATCTCCTAAAAAAGAAAAGCCCAAGACCAGATGATTTTACTAGTAGAGTCTACCAAGCACTTGAAGTGTTAACAACAGTCCTCAAACTCTTCCAAAAAATTTTTGAGGAGGAAACACTTTCAAACTCATTCTGAGAGGTCATAAGTATCCCAATATCGAAGCCAAACAAAGATACTACAAGACAAGAGAACTATATACCAATATCCTTTATGACCATTGATGTAAATATCCTCAACAATTTACAGCAAACTGAACTCGACAGGATATTCAAAGATTATATACCATGAAAAAATGAAATTTATTTTTGGAATGTACAGATAGTTCAACTCAAGTCAATCAATGTAGTATATCATGTTAGCAGAATGAAAAAAAATCATCTAATTGATGAAGGGAAAGCATTTGACAAAATTAAATACGCTTACATGATAAAAACACTCAACAGACTTAAAATTGAATAAAATTTTATCAGCGTAAGAAAAAAATCAAATAGGAAATACCCAAAGCTAACATTATACTCAATGAATATTTTCCTCTAATAGCAAGAACAAGGCAAGGATACCTGCTTTCATTGCTTCTATTCAACATAGTACTGAAAATTCTAGACAGAGCAATTACACAAGAAAAAAAGTTCTTCAAAAAATCCAAATTGGAAAAGGAAAAGGAAAATTACCTCTTTTTTGCAGGTGACATAAACTTATATGTAGGAAATCCTAAAAATTCCTCAAATCAATTGTTAGAACTAATAAATAAATTCAGCAAAGTTACAGAATAGAAAATTAACACATAAAAATCAGTTATATTTCTATTCACTAAAAAAGACAACCCAAAAAAGAAATTGAGAAAACAATTTTACATGTAGTAACATAAAAACAAATATCTGGTAATTAACTTAAGGAAGGTGGTCTGTACACAGAAAACTACAAAATTTTGCTGTAGAAAATTGAAAAAGACAAACATTAATGGAAAGCCATTTGTGTTTAGAGATTGTAAGACTTTATAGTGTTAAGATGTCAGTACTACTTAAAGTGAACCATAGAATCAGGCAATCTCTATTATCCAAAGATTTTTTTATCCAAAGATTTCTTTCTGTAGAAAAAGAAAACTCCATCTTAAATTTCATATGAAATCTCAAGTGTTTTTGAGTAGCTATAACAATTTTGAAAAAGAACAGAGTTGAAGGCCTTACCCTAATTTCAAAACCTATTACAAAGTTATAGTAATCAAAACAGTGTGGTAGTGATAATGAACACAGACACATAGAACAATGCAATAGAATAGAGAACCCAGAAATAAACTCTTGCATATTTCTTCAAATAAGTTTCAGCATAGGTGTGAAGACTATTTGGTGGGGGAGGAAAATAGTCTTTTCAACAAATGGTGCTGGGAAAATGGCATATCCACAAGCAAAATAAATTGATTAATTGATTGATTGATTGATTAATTAATTGAGTTGTATCCTTACCATATACCATATATAAAAAGTAACTCAAAATGGACCAAAGAACTAAACATAAAAGCCAAATTATAAAACTTATTAAAGAAAACATACAAGAAATCTTCAAGACATTGGATTTGGCAGTGATTTCTTGCCTATAACATCAAAAGCATGAGCTGTAAAAGAGAAAAATATATAAACTGGACTATCTCAATATTAAAAACTTTTGTGCACCAACTATCAACAGAGTGAAAAGGTAATCCACAAATGAAAGAAAATATAAAAATCATATATTAATAAAGGATTAATATTCATAATATGCAAAAAATTTATACAACTCAACAACAAATAACTGATTAAAAATTGGCCATTAACTTGATTAGGCACTGCTCTAACAAATATATATAAATGGTCAAAAATCACATCAACCTCACTAATCTTTAGGAAAATGGAAATTAGAACCACAATGTATCACTTCACAGACATTAAAATAGCTATTATCAAAAAGAGAGAGAGAAAGAGAGAGACATTAGCATTATGGTGATGTGAGAAAACCATCAGATATCTCTCCCTGAAGTCACAACAAGTTGCACTGCCAAAATTCAACAAAGGGTTTCCTCCTCAACACACAAAAATGTCTACGAGATCTGCACATTGAGATATCCAAAGATGAGCAGGGGGTACTGGAAAAGGGGAAGGGATAAGACAGAAACCATGGTCTGGCACTCACCATGGTCCCAGCAGATGTGACAGTAGTGAAAGGTCAGTGTGCAACCCCAGTAGACTGACCTGAAGAGTGGAGAAAGCAATCCATCCTGAGTGGCTGGTATACATTAAGGCTAAATCCAGTATCGGAGATAGGGGAGAAGGCAGAGAGTGGCAATGATCACCAGCCACCATCACCAGGATAACAAAGTCAGAGGTAGGAAACTGACCCCACACCACCACCTTCCTGTGGCTGTCTGGTATTACAACTCTTACTCTCCTGATTGCAAAGAGGCAGCAGCAACATTTCAACCTCGATGGTCTGCACTCACTACAGTTAAATGCACTGGAAGAAACAAAGCCACTGTTGCAAGAGCCATTTTCTCTCTGCACATCCCTCCCCAAACCATCATGGCAGAGCCTGGTAGAGGCTGCTGTAATGGAGTGCAGAAAGTGCAGCTGGATCAGAAACTTCCAGTTACAGAAAAGCAGCAACAGAAACACACAAGTCAGGAGTCCCATCACCTGCCTCAGCTCACCATAGAGTGGAGGCTAGTCCCCTGAGACTGAAGCGACTGAGTAGTAAAGGGGATTCCACTTCCTCAGGGAATATGAGGCATTTCCTATGGCTGAGAAAACAGTCCCACAGAGATCACAGAAGTCCCAGCAGTACAGGTAAGAAAAAACAAAATATTGAGCTATTGCAGCACCTTCTGGAAAATCAAGGAAAGTCTTCTAAACAAATAAAAAAATTAAGTACTCAAAAAAAATTTATTTCCTCAAATTTCCAGGCAGAGAAATAATCCATCAAATTCCATGAATGAATAACAAAAAAGTACAAGAACATGAAAAATCTTTAGAAAATAAAATTAAAGACATAAAAGACTGGATTTAAATTACAGAGAATTTAATATTGTAGTTCTTAAAAAATTCAATAAGATACAATGAAGCTCAGAAAAACAGTTAAATGAGATCAGAAATAAAATCAACAAACAAAAGGAGTACTATACAAAGAGATTTAAAATATAAAAAGAACCAAACAAATTCAGGAGCTGAAGAACTCAATAAATGAGATGAGAAATTAACAAGCAAGATTGGGACACAAAACAGACTAGATGGAGAAAAAAAATAGTGACATTGAAGATAAAAATTTAGAAATGTCTCAGGTGGAAGACAGAGAATCAAGAGTACATATAAAAAAGAACTTTATAAGAAGTATCTGACTTCATTAGAACAAGCAATATTAGTATAATGGGTATACCTGAAGGAGAAAAGAGGAAGAAAGGAACAGAGAGTTTATTTAAACAAAGAATCAGTGAGAACTACTCAAATCTATGGAAAGAACTGGAACCTCAAATCTAAGAAACAAATAGAACACCTAATTATTTCAATCTATAAAGACCTTCTTTCTCCAACGCACATTATATTAAAGCTGTCAAAAATAAATGACAAGAATTTTGAAGGCATTCAGAGAAAAGGAGACTATAACCCACTAAGGAAACCCCATTAGACTATCATTGGAATTTTAAACCAAAACCTTACAAACTAAAAGAATGAAATCAAATATTCAAAATATTGAAAGGAAGAACTTGCCATCTAAAAATAATAGTTATCTTTTAGATATAAAGGAGAAACAAAGATTTTTCCAGACAAACAGAAGCTGAGGGAATTTACCACCACAAGACCTCTATATAAAAGAAATGCTGAAAGGCATTTTTCTTCCTGAAACAAAAGGGCAAAAGGATACAAAAGTATAAGATGATTAACTAATAGAAAAACGAAATTCCAACTCTTATTCAGAATGGAGTATTAAACACTTAAATATAACATAAAAGTTAAAGAAGATAAGAGTACTTTTTTAAAAAGAAGACGATAGTTACTACGATTTGAAAATCAACGTGCAGCATAAAAGGGGGAAGGAGTTAGAACTGAACTTGCACAGGTGAATGAAGATAAAATGAAATCAGAAGAAGAAGGACTATAGTAGATATGAATTTTTTTCATTGTACCCACAAAACAAAATTTAGAACTGAAAAGTATAAAAAGCATACTATACCAGCAAACTCAAATAACAGACAGAAACTCAAGCAAAAAGAAACAATAGAGACATAGAGCAACCAGAAAACAAAAGAAAAAATAGCTATAGGGAGTTCTCATGTATTCATAAGCACTCTAATTATAAATGGATTGACTTCACCCAGGATAGAGTAATGGCACAAATGAAAAAACAAAACCCAACTATTTTTTGCCTCCAGCTCAGCTGTAAAATCAAACAGAGACTCAAAGCAAAGGGGTAGAAGATGATATTTCAAGCAAATGGCATTTTGAGAAAAGTGGGTGTAGCAACACTTATATCAAACAGAATCAATTTCAGGTTTTAAAAAAAGGTAACAAAAGACAGAGATGGACACTTTATAGTGGTAAGGGGACAATACATCAAGAAGACATAAGACTTATTAAAATATTTGCACTGAACCTGGGAGCACCAAAATATATAAAGCAATTACTACAAAACTAAAGGGAGAAACTAACAAAAATACAATTATATTAGGAAACTTAAATACCCCATTGACACTAATGGATAGATCATCCAAATGGAAGGTCAATAAGAAAATATAGGCTTCAAATGACATATTAGTCCAAATGGGCATAATCAGTATTTACAGAGCCTTTTATTCCAAAACACCAAAATATACATTCTTCTCTAAGGACATTTTCATAGGACATTTTCAAGGATAGATCATACATTGTTTATAAAACTAGTCTCAACTAACTTTAAAAAATTGAAATCATACAAAGCATATTTTCTGATCACAATGTTTTGACACTGGAAATCAACTGTAAAAAGAAAGCTGAGAAAATTGCAACAATGTGGAGTTTAAGCAACATGGTACTGAACAACAACTGGGTCAACGAAGAAATGAAAGAGATTAAAGGATATATAGAGAAAAATGAGAATGACAGTGAAACATCAAAATTTGGGGAACTCAGTAAAAGCAATAACAAATTTATGGCATTATACTCCCACATCAAGAGACAGAAAAATCTCAGATAAACAACATAATAATCCACCTAAAGAACTAGAAAAAAAGGAAGGAAATAATAATAATAATAACAACAAAATAGAGCAGAATTAAACACAATAGAGAATAGAAAATTGATAGAAAAAAAATGCTGCAACAAAGAACTAGCTGTTGAAAAGTTAAATAAAATCAATAAATCCCTGGCTAGACTCACTAAGACAAAAAGAGGAAAGACTCAAACAAAATCAGAAGTGAAAGTGAAGTTACAATGGGCACTGCAGAAATACAAAAGATTATACAAAAAATACTATGAAAGGCTATAAGTCACCAAATTCAATAACCCAGAAGAAATAGACAAATTATAAGAAACACATAACTCTTCTATACTGAATCATGAAAAATTAGAAAATCTAAACAGATCAACAGTAAGGAGATTGAAATATTCATTAAAAGCCTCAAAAAAAAAAAAAGAAAAAGAAAAGAAAAGCACAGGACCAGAAGTCTTTACTAGTGAAATCTACCAAATATTTAAAGATTTAATACTTTTCCTTCTTAACTCTTCTAAAAAGTTGAAGAAGACGCAATACTTCCTAACTCATTTTACAAGGCAAACATTACCCTGACACTAAAACCTGGCAAGAACAACACATAAAAATAAAATTATAGACCAATATCTCTGATGAATATAGTTGCAAAAATCCTAAGCATAACTCTAGCAAATCAAATACAATACATTAAAAAGATAAAATACATCATGATTGAGTGGCATTCATTCCAGGATAGTTCAACATATGCAAATTGATCAACATGATATACCACATTAACAAAATAAAGGAGAGAAATCATATGATCATACCAATAAATGCAAAAAATAAAGCATTTGATGAGAAACATAAATTTATGAATAAAACACTCAATCAACTGGTTATAGAAGGAAAGTACCAAAACATAATAAAGGCTTTCTATAATGAACTCTCAACTAATAACGTACTTCATGGTGAAAAACTGAAAGTTTTTCTTCTAACATCAGGAACAAAGTAAGGATGCCTACTGCCATCATTGTTAGTATTGGAAGTCCCAGCCAGACGATCAGGCAAGAGTAAGAAATAAAAGGCATCCAAATTGAGAATGAAGACATCAAATTGTCACTTTTTGCAGATAATATGATTGTATATAGAGAAAACTCTAAAGAAGCCACCTTGAAAAATAATTAGAAACAATAAACAAATACAGTAATGTTTCAGGATATAAAATCAATATATAAAAACCAGTTGCAATCCTGTATACTAACAATGAAATGTTAGAAAAAGAAATGAAGAAGATAATTTGTTTGTAATTGCAACAAAAAGAATAAAATACCTAGGAATAAATTTAACAAAAGAAGTAAAGGTCCTATACACTGAAAACTACAAGACATTGTTGAAAGAGAGTGAAGAAGACACAAACAAATGGAAAGATATTCTTTGTTCGTGAATTGGAAGAACATAGTTTAAATGGATATATTACCTAAAGCAATTTACAGATTTGATGCAATCTCCATCAAAATCCCAATGTCATTTTTCAAATAAATGGCACAACAGTGAAAAATTGTCAAATTTGTATGGAACCACAAAAGTCCCTGAATAGCCAAGCAATCCTGAGAAAAAAAAGAAGAAAGCCAGAGGTATCACATCCCCTGACTCAAATTATACTATGAAGGTACAATAATCAACAGCATGGTATTGGCAGAAAAAAAGACATAGAGACCAATGGAACAGAATTGAGAACCCAGAAATAAGCCTACAGGCATATGGACAATTAATTTTCTACAAAGAAGCAAAAACATTCAATTGAGAAAAGAAAGCCTTTTCAACACTTGGTGTTGGGAGAATTGGAAAGCCACATGCAAAACAATAAAGCTAGACTGCATTTGGCACCATACAAAAATATTAAAATGAATCAAAGACTTAAACATAAGACTTGAAACAATGAAGACGATGAAAATGAAGATGAAGACAAGGAAGAAGGAGGAGGAGGAGGAGGAGGAGGAGGAGGAGAAGAAGGAGGAGGATGAGGAGGAGGAGGAGGAGGAGAAGAAGGAGGAGGAGGAGAAGGAGGAGGAGGAGGAGGAGGAGAAGAAGAAAGGAGAAGGAGAAGGAGAAGGAGAAGGAGAAGAAGAGAAGGAGGAGGAGGAGAAGGAGGAGGAGGAGGAGGAGGAGGAGGAGGAGGAAGAGGAGGAGGAGGAGGAGGAGGAGAAGAAGACAGCATAGATATGAAACTTTGGTCCCAGGGAGGTTTTTATGAATTTGACCGCATAGACAAGGGAAGTAAAAGCAAAAGTAAATTAATGGGTCTATATGAAGCTAAAAAGTTTCTGCACAGAAAAAGAAACCATTTACAAAACAAAAAGGCAACCAACCAAGTAGGAGAAAATATTTACAAACAATACTTCGGAAAAGGGGATAATATCCAAAATGTATAAAGAACTCATACAACTCATTAACAACTATCAAATCAATCCTATTAAAAAACAAGTGGAGGATTTGAATGCACACTCATTCCAAAATAGCCAACAGATATATGAAAAGATGCTCAACTTCACTAGTTATAAGGGAAATGAAAATCAAAACCACAAGGAGATACCACCTCACACCTGTTAGAATGGCTATTAGCAATATGACAAGAAATAACAAGTGTTGGAGAAGATGTGGCGAAAAAGTAACCCTCATATATTGCTGGTGGAAATGTAAACTTATACAACCACTATAGAAAACAGTATAGAGGTTCTTCAAAAATCAAGCATAGAGTTACCTTATTTTCTATCCAGCAATCCCTCTTCTGTGTATCTATTCAAATATATATTTGAAAATATATATTTGCAAAGATTATGTACTCCTATGTTCACTGCAGCATTATTTATAGTAGCCAAGACATGAAAACAAGTTAAATGTCCTTCCGTGGATGATTTAAAAAAGATGATGTTTTACATGTATACTATAGAATATTACTCAGCCATGAGAAAGAATAAATAAAATACTGCCATTTCTGACAACATGGATGGATCTTGAGAGTATCATGCTAAGCGAAATAGGTCAGATGGAAAAGGGCAAGAACCATTTGATATCAATCATTTGTGAGATGTAAAACAGGAAGCAACAAATAAACAAAATAAACAAACTCATAGACACAAACAACAGTATCAAAGTTACCATAAGGGAAGGCAGTTAGAGTTCTGATGAAGAGAGTAAAGAAGGTCAAATACACTGTGACTGAGGGAAACTAAACTATGGATAGTGAGCATACAATGCAATATACAGATCACATATTATAGAATTGTATACTTGAAACTATGTAATGTTATTAACCAAAATCACCCCAATAAATTTAATTAAAAAGAAAAAAAGAACAAGCATGGGTGAGGATGTAAAGAAACTGTAACCTTTATGTATTGCTGGAGCAAATGTAAAATGGAGCAGTCACTATAAAAAATGGTATGATGTTTCCTAAAATTTTAAATGGAATTACCGTATGATCCACTGCTGGGTATACACAAAGGAATTGAAAGCAGAAACTTAAACAGATATTTGAGTACCCATGTTTATAACAACATTATTCACAAAAGCCAAAAGGTGAAAGAGACCCAAGTGTCCAACAAATGACTAGATAAATAAAATGTGGTGTGCACATTCAATGGAAGATTATTCAGTCTTTAAGAAGGAAAGAAATCCTGACACATGCTACAACACTTATGAAATTTGAAGACATTAGTCTAAGTGAAATAAGTCAGTCACAAAAGGACAATTACTGTATTGTATTATATGAGGTCCCTAGGCTAGTCAAATTCACAGAGGCAGAAAGTAGAAAGGTGTTTGACAAGGCTGCTGAGAATGGAGATGGAGAGTTAATGTTTAATGGGGACATCATTTCAGTTTGGAAAGATAAAAAGAGTTCTGGAGAGGCATACTGGTGATTGTTTCACATAATATGAATATATTTAAAATGCCACAGACTTGTCCACTTAAAAATAGCTAAAATAGTAAATTTCATGTTATATATATATTACCACAATAAAAAAAGGAGACATGGAGGAACTCCCTGAGAGTGATAAACATGTTCTGTATCTTATGTAGTGATGGTTACCTGAGTGAATATAAATGTTCCAGTTTGTGTACGTGAACAGTTAATATACATTTTATTTTAAGTAAATGTTCTTCCCTCCTCTTCCTTCTCTCTCTCTCTTCTTTCCTCTCCCACTTTCTAATCTCTGGGTTCTTTATTTTGCTAATATATTCACTAGATGTGAATGTTTAAAGTGAGGAGTCTAGGGATAATTCATCTTTATAATTTCCACACTGCCTAGAACAACGCTTGGTATATAGTTGGTAGTCAATACAAGCTGCTTGTTTAAATTGTGAATTAAATGACTTATATTTAAAACAAATGATATTTATTAGGAACTTTCTATATGTCATAATTTAACATAAGCTCTTACAAATTTAATGTCATGTATTCCTCCCCCAACAACCCAGTGAAGTTTGTATATAATCCCAATTTTTTTTTAGTCAGGAAAATGAGACTTACACATACTGTCAATATGTACCAGAGTTAGGATTTGAAGTGAGCTTTTTTGACTACAAAGTCTTGGCCTCTTAGCCTCTTCATAAGGTTATATTTTATCTTGTGTTTTGCTAAGTACCCATTGACTATGCAATTGTAAAATTGAGCATGAAACCAAGAATATCCTATAAACTATTCTCATTGCATCAGGATACATGCTGCTTAGAATTATTCAGAGATGTCACAATGAAAGCCTATCACAGAAGCAGGTACATTTCAGATATCCAAGAAAATGGGTCCATAAATCCCTTCACCCTGAGATCCCTGTGCAATGTTAAGAGTCATCCATATTGGCTTTTCCATCCTCTAAAGTTTGCAGATATACCGATAGAATGTGCCATCCTCTATTTTATAATCTTGAAAAAAGAGAGGAGGCAGTCATAACTCCCTTGAAACTTCAAAATCTTCCGGCTTTAAGAATATTGTTAAATTCATGAATACTACAATTATAATGAGCAGGAGAACACAGGACAAGTTAAATACCAACTACCTAGGGAAAGATCATTATCCAACTAGAATTCAAATGTCAGAGTCCCTAGTTGTAATTTTAGTGACTACCAATTGCTTCAAAATAGATAAGCAAGTATATGTGTGTGTTTGTGTGTGTGTGCATGTGCGTGAGAGAGTGGGTGACAGAGAGATAGAGATAGGAATAAGTATTCATCTTTTCAACAAACTTGAAGCACCTACTGCATATTAGGTATTGCACTGGGCACTGTTAATACAGAGATGAAGAGAGGATATTACTGTATTTAACAGAAGACATGAAAGCAATGAAAACAACAATGGGAAGAGAAAGATTTATAAACATGGCCTAAGAAAGCATAGGATACTGCAAAGTGGGATACTTTATTTCACTTTATACAGTATTTCCTTTTAACACAGGGAGCCTTATAGTCAAATATCTCAAGGTAAGCATAGCTACTTCAGTAAAACACTCAACTTATTCAATTCCCCGTGTAACTGGTGCTGGCTACTTCTTTTATGCATCATGGGGAGATCCTATGTTATAAAGGCATCAATTGAATGAATCCCAGCCAAGGTGGACAAATATCTGACATGGAAATTCATATATCTAAACATGATTGAGAATAGACAGTTTAGTTGTAAAGGAGCGGGTCTGACTTGGTCTAAACCTCATGTGCTGCCTGTACACGAGGTGGTCTCCGAAGTGGACACTTGAGTGGACAGGCAAACAATAAGAATTGAAAAGTCAGTGAACCACTAGGCTGGGAGGAATGGGGTCAAGGGTGGACCAAGATTCCTGATAAAGAGGTCTCAGCAGAGCAAGGCAGTCCTCTCAATCACCTAGAGCCTGCTGTAGATCTAACACAGAGTTAGAAGAGTTGGACTAGGACTCAGTGACAAGAAAGGGGATTTCCACCTGTGGGACAAGTAGGAACAAAGGGACAGAAAGAACAAGAACCCGAGCCCTAAGTTGCTTTTTGCCTTGATTTATATGGGCACTGGATACCTGTGTATGCAGGGTCCTGTGACGGAAAGTCAGGAATGGAGATGTTCATGAACCAAAAACTCACCAGATGGGACACCATCTGGTGAGTAATTCTTCCACCATTTTCTTTTTTCTTTCCTTCCTCCCTCCCTTCCTCTCTTCCTTCTTTTTCTCTACCTTTGACTATTCAGTAATTCCATGTTAGGTTCTCTCTCTCTCTCTCTCTCTCTCTCTCTCTCTCTCTCCCTCTCTCATGTAAACACTTTCCCCACCTCTTTAGTTCCTTTGTCTTCCTTCAACTTTTAGTTGACACCTTTGGAAAATCTTTCTCCTACTCATTTCTTCCCATTTTTGTCTTTCATTTCCTTTATCTGTCTTCCTTTCTTCATTAATATTTAGAAAAGAATTCCCAATCATCCAAGAAATGGCAAATGCATACTTGAATCAAATAAAATAAAAGCTATGAATCTTAAAATTAAATTTAGCACAACAAAAACAACAATACAAATTCTAAAACTTTTGAAAGTATTCAGGAAAATCTTTGGGAAAATGTTTCTGTATTATCTTTCTCTAATTATGCCTACTTTTCTTCAGCATTCACAATAAATAGAAAATTATCATTCTTTTTTTTCTTTTTTACATAATTACTTCTTCCACAACTTTGTTTTCTATTATTCTTCACTGGTATTATATAGCATTTTGGTAATTATGAGTTAAATTATCTTCTGTAGTCTAGCCAGAAAACTTAACAACCACTTAAAAAGTTCTTTGTTCCTATTATGCAAAGGAAGTTTGGTTAATACCATAAATCTTTAGATCCACTAAAAATGTTTAATATTTAAAACTAATTTCTAAACATCTAATTGATCAGCACCTTTATGGGAAACCAGCTCAAGTTCTTCAGCATTTCTTCGATTTAAGCAAAATGTAGCATCTCTATGGAAGAGGAGGCCAAAAGGGGTCACATGGTTTCCTCTAGGGTATGAATCAGCAGCAAGGTGAGAAGAAAGTCTGTGGTTCTCTGTTTTTACAGCCTCAGTGGCTTAAATTATAAATGAATGTAAAAATGGGGAGAAGGAATTATGAAATGACATATTTTAGGATTCAAAAACAGTACTTTTTTTTTTCCATACTTCCATAGTGATCCTTCATTTTCCTCACAGTTCGCCTGGAAATGCTCTGGCATTGGCATTCTTGTCAACAAATTACTTGCTTGCTTTGTCTTGGTTTGCAGTGTCCTTGGAGATGCTGTGTGTGCAGTGGGAGGCTGTGCAACAGGAGAGGACAACATTTAGGACAAGTTCAAAGCAAAGAGCCCAATGATTTTCTCAAAATACAGTGAACCCTCCTGTGGCCTTCACTCTGCATTGTTTGGAGCATTTTTTTTTTCAGTCCCAGAAGAAGGAGTGGCATTTACTAGGGGGAAGGTGAGGGCAGTTAAGCACCAGGAAACAAAGGAGACAGCTAAAGGCAGGACAATAGACTAAAATGTAGATTTGCCTGATCCTTGGTAAAATATAGTTCCTGGGAACAGAGAGGGTACTTTAAAATTCTTCCACTTGCAGCACTTGAGAAATTTCTTCTTTCTCTATATCTAGGAGGGGATACTATAAAGCTAAAAGAAGAAAAAAGGTCTTGCAGGAACAAATCCAGACTCTGACACATAAAAATGTGTGACTAAAAGCAAGTGACTCAACTCTTCTAAACCTCAGTCTCCTAGGCAGTTATTTGGGGTTCATAATAGTCTGAAAATTACATGAAATGATAAGACACAGAGTGAACCATGGGTAATAAAGTGTGTTAGTTTTAAAAGACCCCCTTCCCTTGCACTTTTTATTAAAAGGTTTGTAGTAAAATCCTGTAAGGAGAGTGACACAAGGCTCAAACTCTTCTATTCCTTAACCTTCTTTATCAATGAAATGACACACAGATCAAGGGTAAGTGCTGAGCTGCAGAGGCATCACATCTTGAATTTTTACTTCTTAAAAAAGATACAACAGGGTACAAGAAGCTCTAGGAAGGTGTCACTGGGAGGTGGGAGGGGACTGAGAAGGCAGCCTCTCCCCCAACACCCACCCTATGAAAATTTTCTCTCAAATTCAACTAAATCCCACATTAGCAAAAGCATCTTCCTGCAGGGAAAAAAATAAACAGATAAACAAACCTGAAATAATCTGATGCTATCTTGTATGGATTAAAAAATTACAATCAAGAAAGGTTAACACTTAGTTTCTAACTTAATAGGCAATGCATTTCTGGACCATGATTCCTTCATTTCATGATTCTGAGCACTGTTTCCTGTTAATAAGTAATTTAATAAGTCCTCTCTTCTGAAGGTCAAATAGGACATATTTGGCTTCTCCTCTCTGCATCTCACTGCTGGACCCCATCAAATTTGCACCCCACATTGTTGGTGCTGCTCTCCTCCCTGGCCCCTTCAGAGCCAGGTACACAGGAAAAAAGCAATAAACAGGCCAAGGGCACAGTCCCTTTTTAGAAGTTGAAAGGAAGGGAAATGAGAACGACTGGACTAAGCTAAACCCAAGGACCAAATTTACTTAAAGGCCAAAAATGAACAAAAGGGCTTAGATAAGAGCTGCCTAGTTTTCCAGAGCACTTCAGAAAGTCAGGAAGCATATGTCTTGAATGCTTTACAAATTTTTCTCCCATCCCCAGCTTTGGCTTGCGGTGTATGGTGTGTGGCATGTGTTGTTGGGGAGGCAGACACATTCCTAACCTTCAGTGACATTAGAGAGTCAGAGTGCAGCCAGCGCTGCTCTTTCATGCCAACTGAATCCTGCAGCTGTACCCCAATCCTGACCTAGCAGCTTCCCAGGCAGAATGGCTGGGCAACCTGTCTTCCCCTACTGCTTCCTTACCCTGTGTATCTCCTCATGTCTACAGCAAGGCAAACTTCCACAGAGACAGCCTCACTTCCACATATATTGTTCTACAGTCACAAAGAAGATTCCTCTCAACTCTGCTGCCCTGCTCAGTGTCTTGACCTCAGGGATAGTGAAGCCTTTTGCATAGTTTCAGATCAGATTGCAACCAAAAATAGATTCTACTGTCCTCTCTGGCAAGTGATTTAAGCAAAACCCAAAAGTCCCTGGCCTCCAATATCTCTAACCAACTGCTGTGGGTGAATATCCCAGCATCATATTTTGACAAGAGTAAAACCCTTTAAATGTAAGCACTTCATTGCTGCAGAGGTAATAATATAAGAGATTGAGTCGGATTAAGATGGATTAAAGCATTTAACAAATATTTATTATTTTAATCCTTAGTATTTACCATGTATGTACTCAGTACATAAGACATGATTCCTAACTGACAGGAGCTCAGAGTCTAACCATAACTACACATAAGTGGCAGGTCCATTGTGTGTATCTATTAGAATAGAAATCTGTAACAAGCGTTATTGGAATTCAGATTAGGGTAATTCTTGACTACAAGCAGAAAGAATGCTGAGTGGAATTGGGAAGAGATGAGTATCTTTTGGGGCAGAAAGTAGGGCAGATGAAACTGGACAATATTGAGAGTATTACAGGTTGTTATTGAGGAGTTCCATGTACTACCAGTGACAATTTATATGTATATGTTGCTTTTTAGTTAAACAGAAAAACACCATATATTTCATCTCACCTGTTGGCATGATTAGGCAGATATTGTTCTCATGTATCCACACTTGAACTGAAGTGCTCAAAACCATGTAGTAGTAGAATAAGAAACAAACCCAGGTATTCAGGTCCCTGAGCACAGTGCTCTTTCTAGAATGCCAAGGTAGCCTGTGAATGGTAAAGTACATATGGGCATGGAGAGAGCACTTACAGTGGGGTAGGACCGATGGAGACCAGCCTTGTTCAGAGCTTTAGAGCAGTGGGTCTCAACTCTAACTCCACATTAGAAATTCTGGGAGAGATTTTTAAAATGTCCACACTTATGCCCTACTCTAGAGATTTTGATTCCATTGTCTGGGAACCTGGAAGTGGAATGTTTGAAAAGCTTGCCAGAAGGTAGCTAGCTGGGTCAGCACTGTCACTTGAAAGGACCCTGTGGACCTACCCTGCTTTAATGTCTTTTCTGTCTTTATCTTCCCAAACCAAGAGCTAAGCCTTTGCACTTCCTCAAGTCCTTATTTAGTTTTGGCAGCTTAAACACTGAAATGTAAAATCATGTACTTGTTTTGAATAATTTAGCAGTTACTCTAAATTTTCTAATTTACACAAAAAGAAAAGATCGTGAGTGCAAAATACAGAGAAACACCCAGGCAAACAACAGAATGTTGTACTTGGGAGCTTGACTGCCCCACTGCTTTGGCAAAATCCTGCTGCTCAGATTATTCCTTGGCCGTAGGTAACCTTCAAATACTTGGTTCCTAAAGGATTAGCTCAGAACTCCAAATGAAAATACTGGGACATTTCAGAAAAGAGTTATTAAGCATAATCCCAGATCAGCAAGCCTGGATTATCAAACCTGATTATCCTGACATATAAAAATAAAAATAAAACAGTATGTTGGTGGGACTTTTCCCATTTAGTGGAACAGTTACAGCAACAACTCCTACCTCCATCCAATACCACCCACTCAAAATATTTATAATGTGGTCCCAATGAGAAACTAAAGCAAATTTAAAGGAGATTGAGGCCCACGAAGAAAACACATCTGGCCATCATCCCTGCAATTGAAATGGCTTAACAGACACCAGCCGACCACACTGAGCATCCTGGGCTCCTTTTCTGATGTGGGCACTGATTCAGACACAGGATTTTTAGAGACTTGTCATATCTAATCTATTGGAAAGACACAGAACATTTTTAAACCAACAGCAGATAATTGTAATGAAATGATTCTGGCCAAAAGGGCCCATTTGTAATAATGAATTCAAATCAGATTCATAGAAGCTATAATTCGGCCGTAATGAATACCACCTTCATTTTTTTCCATATCCTCTCTCTTCTAAGACGGCAAAATAACTCAGTATTCAAATAATTATTTTTACTTGTCAAGTAGCTCTGTTAAGTAGTTATGAGGAAGTAATATTGCCTCACTTATATAAATGAGTTCCATGCATGTTCAAAACTTCAGTGTTGTCTTTGGCACATCACTTCCTAAACATCCTTCAATGCAATCAAGGATCTAACACATAAAAAATGGTATCTCCAAGGAAGGAAATCACCTGTATCTAACCTGGGGAGTTTCTCACTAGAAAATTCAAAGAAGAACCCAGTTCTCTCCATGCCTTTGCTTTTCGTACTCAGTCTTTGGTTTCCAATGTGATTTTATTCAAGATTTGACACAAGCTTGGGATACTTTGATCCAGGGCAGCCACATTTGAAAAGACTTTCTGTGGCTGATGGGTGTGAAAATCATTCAATTATTTTCAATATATTCTGAATATTTGATGCATTCAGAAGACTAAATTCCCAAACACTGAATTCCCAGTGGAACATCTGTAAGGAGACTCAAGAGTGGCTATACTTAAGACTTACATTTTTTTAAAAAAGCAAAACACAATGCAAGATAAAGCATCACATGTCTATCTGGGGTTGAAGCTATGGAATTCCAGAGACTGGAAGCATGGTACCAACAAATAAATTTTTCATTGAGATGGGAACACAGATGTTAGCCAATAAACCAAAAGAGCATAGAAAACAAAAGGAGAGACATCCAGACTCCCCCAAATCTTCAGAGAGGTTTATGTTGTTTTAAGAAACATTACTCTAGTAGTAAAATCAGAACCTTAAAATACTGGAGAATAATAAAATTTAAGTGATGAAGGCAAAAAAAGAAGAGAATTAATAATAGGCAAAAGCATATAAAATAAGGCATTGATACAAATGAAGAAAGTAATAAAAGAGGAGACTACATGAAGTAAAAAAAAAAGGATATAAAAAGATTAAAATGTGGACAATGTGCTGAATTTCTCTACTTAAGGGCAAATTTTACCAAAGAGGAGAAGCAAAATCAACATAAGACATGTGTTTACTTTTTATAAAATAAAACATGCAGTCAGGTAACAGATAACATTTGTACTCAAACATATAATGATTTTTTCCTCTCCACAAAGCACAAAAAGCAACTATTCAGCTTTTTCTGTTTTTCACTCCCATTCCCATTTCGAAGCCCAGCTGCTAAACATTAGAATTGAAGATCATGAAAACAGGCCAGCAGCTAATAATAAAAAGAAAAAGTAGATTGTAGCCGGCTGGCCCTCTGCTGGTGGAATAGTGTTATTGCACTAGAAAGCAGCTCAAGTTTTTTGTTTCTGGTTTTAACTTTTAGATTCAGGAAAAGGAAAGAGGGTTTTGGAAAGTTCATCACTAAAGCCTTATTAAATGGTGGGACTCTTTGCAGCCAGTAGTAGAGAGAGGTACACTGTAGCGTCAACATCTCTTTGCACCTACTTTTACCAGCATCTCTTGGTAAATATGCACTAGTAGACCAAGTGCTACTCCCATCTCTAAGCTGACAGGTTCTTTGCAAATGTGCACCCACAGGTCATTTCTCAGGAAGGGGACTCCTGAAACTTCTTTGAGACAATGAAGTAGGCATATTACATTCTACTCTGGGACAGGCTGGGGGTTTCCCTTTTGCTTTCAGGGAAGGTCTGTGTCTATCCTACTTTTTGTCTCTCCTCCTGAGGCCCCTGAGTACCAGCAGACAGTGTCCTGGAACCTGTTCCTTAGCTCAGAAAAATATTCAGCTGAGAGCCACCCAAAGTGACAAGACTCCAACCTTAGTCATTAGGCTTCAGAAAAGATAGTTGGTGTCCCAGAGGTCTTTATTTTCTTCCCCAGGGAGAAGTTTTTCTAGATGCAGAGAGGTTCAATCACAGGATCTAAGAGAAGAACAGGAAGGACAACCACCCTTCTCCATTCTTTGGAGAAGCCAGGTTTTTGGCTGCAGAATCTGGGGCAGAATATTTTCTTCTTACCATTATCTTCAAAGTCAGAGATAGGGCAAAGACATTCACCCTGTGTAGATTGTGAGCCAGAGTTAAGCTGGGATGTCCCTGAATCTGTCTCCTAGGACCAAAACTGCCTCATTAAAAGCATAAAAGATGATATCTGCTGAGCTGGTGGAAAGTGGTGGCTGAATTTCTATTAAAGTCTCTGCTGCAGCAAGTCCAGTCCCCAAAGGTTCATATTCCGAGAATCTCCACCCCTCTGCCTGGAGCATGTAAGTGATTCTCTGTAACTCATTAAGGTAAAACAGAAAGCATTCCTATTATGCTTTTTGCACAGGAGTGATGTCCTTGCATAAAAGCTACATGTTTCTGCTTCTTGTCCTGAGCCTGCAAAGATAAAACTGCTCTCATAATTCATAATAGAGGATCCAGGAGCACCACACGGGGTTGGCATGGATGGCTGCATCTTGAGCAGACTCATAAAGGGCGGTGGCCCAGCACTAGCAATTGCAGAGCCTGGAATTTCTGAGAGGGACAAGCCAGCCTATCTTGAACATTTTCCTACCTTACCACATACCTTTCAGCTTATGAGAGAAGACAGGGGAACTCAGCCATTTTATATGAACCCCCGGTGTGTCAATTCCAGGGCTCTCTGTTCTCATCTTGGTGCCAAGACAAAAGTGAATCTAGCCATGTCATGGACTCATAGCTACATGTAGTCCCAAGAATGGACCTCAGTGTTCACTTATATGATCCTGGACCAGTGAAGCTGGAGAAATTGACAAACTTGTCCAGGAGAATGGGTGTCAGCTACCACAGTATGTAAGTGGGCATCTCTGGAAGCTGCAAAGTCCCTCTCACATGCTCTGATCTCCCATGCAAGCCTTCTGTTCTCTCTCTCTCTCTTGATCTCCCCTCCCCACATAACCACATAGAGGGGCTCAGTCCCCCGCTGAAGTACAGCTCCCTACCTGAGGGTGGCGCTCTCCCCCTGCCGGACCGTCACGTTGTCCATAGCTTTGGGGAAGGTGGCATCTCCGCTGCGCACCGGCACTCCTGTGGGTACAAGGAACAGCAGCCTGAGAGACACGACCACGAGGCACTTCCAGGGCAGGAACAGGTACCCACAGACCCCCATCCTCGACAGCCACAACTTCCCAGAACTCCGGCAGCGGCACGGTCCTTGTTCCCTGCCCCCACACACCAGCGGGTCTCAGGAAGTGGTGTGGAGAGAGAGGAAGGGATGGAGCAAGCCAGAAGCAGAGAGGGAGAAGAAGAAACGAGTCCAGGCTCTCGGAGTCTAGTGATTCTTCCTCAAATCCAGCCTCAGCTTTCCAGCCTGGCAGAACCAGATGCCCCTCCTGCAACCAAAAAAGAGCTTTCTTGACGCTCCCCTGGAGAGGAGGGAGGCAGCCTGGAAGGGAGAGGAAGGAAGGTGCAGGGATGAAGGTCACAGATTGCTCTTTCTCTTTCCCTCTCTTCGAGATGCTACTTTAAAATTCAGTTGCGCACGTTGTGCAGAGGTCTGGCGTCAAAAGTTTATAACCCAAAGAAGCCAGGCAAGTGTCTCAGACATAAGGAGATGTCATTAAAAAAAACTGCTGCTTCAAGGAGAGGAGCAAATGTTTTATTAGATCACACATACGTATAGATATATTTATCAACAGCCCAAGTCTCTAATCTGGAACCCAAAGGTGCAAAAAGTCCCACCGCGGGGACGGGCGGACGGCTCGGCGCGAGGATGCTCCGGCGTCGTGGATGCCCTCTACCGCAGCCCGGGCGGCGACTGGCGGCCAGCGGGGCCCGCGCTCCCAGCCCGCGGAGCGCCGCCCGGCGCAGGCTCGGGGCGCGAGGGAGCTGGGCGTCCCGCGCCCCCGCCTCCTCCAGGGCCGCGGCGCGGGGCGCGGGGCGCGGGGACGCGCGGCCGTGGCCACGCTCAGCGGCCGCCCCCGGCCTCCGCGCAGCCTTCCTCCCGGGAGCGGTCCCGGCGCGCGCGGGCCCCGACCGCCGCGGTTGTCATGGCAGCGGCTCCAGCCCGGACCGCCGCGCGAGCCCGCGGGTTGAGCGCTCATCCTCGCTAGCGGTCGCGAAGCACAGGCCAGGGCGCCCCTTCACCCCAGCCAGCCGCGCCGCGACCCCAGAGCCCACCCAGGCTGAGAGCCGAGCTGGGGACCTCATCCAGCTCCACTCTCCCCGACCCCTGCAGCCAGTAAGAGAAGGCTGCGCCTTTCCTGTGGCTCCCTTGCTTGCAGGCGGCTGGGAGTAGGGTCTGGGAGAGGTGCAGGGAGGGCGGGAGAGGGAGTTCTAAGGAAATCAGCAAATTGAGAACTGACGGTCGCACCTGCCCTCCTCGGATGCTAAAGCAGAAGTTGCCAACCCCCGCCCTGGAGAACTGAACTACGTTTCCCAAGCCAGGTAGCTGAATCGGTGTACAAGTCCACCACTCCCCCGCCCCTTCTCCACCTGGCAATGCTACAGTCCCACCCACAGCAGAACTCTTCTGGGCCTTTGCAAAGGGATGGAGCACGCTTTCTGTTCCAGTGACCCACCTCAAAAATGCTCATGGCTCTTCTTTCTCTCTCTCTCTCTCTCTCTCTCTCTCCCTTAAACTGGCAAATCTGAATTTCTTCTTACCGCTCAACACACACAAAATAACCCCATCCTACTCTATGCTTAATACCCAAGTATCTTACTGTAAAAATAAAAAAAATAAAAAGCAAGAGCTGGGAGGGAGAGAGATCTTATTGGGACTGATAATCATAAAATCTTTCTATGGCTTTATAATCACAATATGAAGTGACACCATGGTCGTATTGTGAGGGGACTTGGTGATAGAGGCCAGCCTATGAGTTTGTTTGGGGTTCAGCTTAATCACTTTCAGTTCTTAACTAGAAAGCCCAGCTTTCCCTTGGTTTTTTACTGCTCCCCTGGCAGAAGCCACTCCTTATTGCATATCATAATTTAATTGTTGTATCATCATTTAATGGTTGTGATGTGCATTTACTTTACTGTATTCTTGCTCAAATCCTTTACTAAATTGGACTAGGCACTAAACAATTGTTACAATGAAGTTTACAATGAAAACACATATCAGCTCCTTTCCAAAATCAGATAATACAAGTATGAGTGGGGCAGAGCACTCATCTGTGAGCTCCTGAGCTCCTGAGAGGAGTAATAATACTGAGAGGAGAGGCTGAGCACTCAGAGAGAAGCCAAACCACCCATTTTACATTTTAATGACACACATCTTTCCTTAAGATTTTAGTGGCCCTGAGTTTTCTGTACACCATTGTCCCTAATCCTCTAAACCGTGAGATGCACTTGTCAATTATCACCAGACTGGAAAGGCTTCTTCAGTGCCTATTTTACCTGTGTAAAACAGAGCACAAGACTTTCTTTAAGATTTTCTTCGATTATAGAGTTTGTATGTTTAACATTGGAGGTGGTAGCAGTGATGTTGGGTCAGGTTGCCATAGAGGTCACAAACTTCCTGCCACTTTGTTATAGGATACTCAGATGACATTTCCTACTCATGCACCTGTTAATTCTAGTGTTTCTCATGAGATGCAAATAGGAACAGTTGCTAAATGCTAAATAAGCTCATGAAGGATTGCTTGAGGTGGACTTACTAGGGAAGAGAAACAAATAACAGAGCATGAGATTCCAAGTGGGAAAGAAAGAGTTGGTGTAGAAAAAGAAGAAAAGTAGAGACAAGTTAAAGAGAGGAATTATATAGTCCTAATAATATGTCATCAGTCCTGAGCTCAAGGAAAGAATAAACCAAGTATTTATTTTTTGCAAGGCTGACTCCCCTAATTAAACATATCTGGAGTCCTAGGGAACAGGGTTGTGTCTATTCTCACTACTAAGTCAGCTTCCTAAGTTCAACTCATTTGTAAGTGAATATGTGGGTTGAACTTGAGGACTAGTGAATCAGAGAAATAACTGCAGAAGTCTGATCTTTATGTTAATCTATGTCAGGAATATTTCATTATTGTCAGGGAGAACACATTCACCTGTGAGGTATTGTGAGGACCAGTATATCCATCTGTAGACTAGAAAGCCAAACCAAATTGAAATGAGGAAGAGAAAAAGGTGAGGTTCACAATGTACAAAGTAGTTTATATCAGGAGTTTTTAATAAAATGCTTAGCTGAGTACCATAATAGGGAGACCCCCCAGTTAAAACTTTCTTTAATATATGACAACATATATGAAGACAATTATGTGAGAATAAATTAGAATACTAAGGGTGTTGGTTACTGTCTCTTCAGACTGACTCCTCAACCCTTCACCTGTATGAATGGTACCTTAGAATATCTATCTCGCCTATCTTATAGAGTTTTAGGGTATCTTGAAATGTCCTCATGATTTTCTATGGTAAGA
The DNA here is from genome assembly GCA_030015415.1 of Cynopterus sphinx. NCBI lineage: Eukaryota > Metazoa > Chordata > Mammalia > Chiroptera > Pteropodidae > Cynopterus > Cynopterus sphinx. Next base: position 30,923,451 of record CM057390.1, on the reverse strand, counting down.
TGGCAGGCATGGATACAACCATCTTGGAAAAAGAGTTTATTACTTATTGCTTTTAAGAATGGGGGTCACATCATACCACGTAGGGCCACATGGAGAAGCAATAGAGTGAGTCAGAAAGCAGGAGGAGCAAGATGAAGCAAGGCTGAGGGCCTTTTTGTGGTTTCCATGGGAAGGAATGGATGGGGCAGGGTAGACAAGCTTAAGCAAGTTTGAGGTTGGAGTGCTTGATAATTTTGGTAGGCTCTAGGCAATAGGGTTGATCTCTAGTTGCCAGTTCCTGGCCTTGGGTGAATTAGGGCAGGGAGCATATTGGAGTGGTGTGTAACATAGTTGGATAAAGGTTGTGGTTTTGGATATTGGTTAGTTTGCACATGAAAGGGGTGCTGGAGGCAAGTTGTTTGCTTTCCCTAGCAGTTAGCTAGCCCTGAGAGGAACAATCTCTCTACAATTAGCAAACCTGCAAAATCTCCAAACATCATAAAATATAGAAAATAAAATAACCTGATTAATACAGGGTAACAATTAATGAGGTGACACATCACCAAAGGACTTGGCACATTGGATCTATTTAGTAATCATAAATTATGATTATGTAGCATAATTCCACTTTCCTCTGATAACAACTTGTGATGTAAAAAGATATCAGTAAAAGATGTAAGTGCTCTCTGTATAAAATAGCCCTTTAGTTCAAACCTATAGACACATTGATATTTAGGTCAATTTGTAATAGAAAACACAGAGTTGGATCTAATGCAATAACTTGGAAAACTTAAAGCAAGGATGTGCCATGATCTAATTGGTAAATTTTTAAAATGTCACATTGGCTGTTGTATAGAGAATGTATTTTAAGTGTACAGAGAGGAAGCAGGGATAGAAGAGGGAAGGAATAATTGTGGTAGCAATGATGTTGACAAAAAATAAAGAGGTAAGGGCTTGCTCTGGAAATATCGTAGTGTTTAGGAATTTTGGGGAGTTTAGATGTGGGAATTGATAAAAAGAAAGAGATCGAAGATGACTCTTAAATTTGGTTGACAATGGGGAGGTACACTTTTTTGTATAGGTTTAGAATAGCAATAAGTTTAGAGAGGCAGAGTTTGAAAGGATGAATAAAAAAACTTGATGAGACAAATGCAGATGTCAGCTTGGCACTTGGAGAAAGGAGTCTGAAGTTTACAGTGAGAACTGAGATACCACTATTGTCTCATCTAAAATCTGCTTTCAAGCTTACTGTTCCCCCCCCCCCAAGAAAAAGGTGTAAAATTATTTCTGTTATCCATGAAACCTGCATCCCAGAGCACCCCAGCCCCTTTGTTTGTAAGTTAGAAACTGACCCCCACATCTTAAACTTTAGAACCTAAACTATTGCACTACTTTTAATGTGTCTCTTAATGTATTTCTTTTGCTTGGTCACATTTCAGCTTTCAAAATGAGATTCTAAGATTGTTTGGGATGAGGTCATGAAGTTGTACTGTTTTCATGAAAATGCTGCTCACTTGCCATTAATGTGAGTCATCTGACCCAGGTGACTCTAGTGTCTACTGATGTATTTCAATTGGAAGTCCTTCCCTGTTTTATAATGTAGTGGGTAATATTATAACATGGGCACTGGATTCAGTTTGAATCCTACCTCTAAAACTTACTTCATGCAACTCTATATAATTTCCTTAACTTTGCTAATTCTTAGTCTCCCCATCTGTAAATGGAGGCAACAGTTGTAATGAATGTATGACTATTAAATGAAATACTGCATGTAAAGTATTCAGCATCCTGCCTAGCACTAAGGAAGCACTAAATAAATGTTAGTTCTCATTACCTATAGAAAGTTGACTAATTCCCCCAATGTCACAGTTTTTTTTTTTTTCTTCTGAGGATGATTATGCAGGCTGATAAGTTGTACAGATCAGGGAAGGTAAATTCCCAAGTTGTCCAAAGTGGAGTGTGTGTGTGTGGGGGGTGGGGAACAAAACAAGTATTTCTCTGAATTTAAAGAATAACCAACTTTAGAATTAGAAATCACCTAAGGATCAAAAATGGTTAGCAATAAGATTTCGTTTTACCAGGAAGGGGCTTCCTAGACGAGGCTATTGGAAATTTCTGGATCCAACAGAAATACCTAAATTTTTCTAATATAATTTGTATCCATTTGTAAAAGCAATTTCAAACTGTGTGTTATTCATAAATAAGGAAAACTTACAGCTTGTGTTTATCTGAGAGAAGATTGTACCCAGCTGCTCTGTGTGTGCATTAGGAAAAAACATGAAGTATGTTGCATATTTTATATCACAGAAATCTTCCTAACTCAGTAAGAACCCAATGGTCGAACAACTGAGGAGGCCCTGTGGCTTAGCCAGAATTTGGCTCTCTCAGGGCCTTCAGGACATGAAGGCATAGTAAACCAGAACGGTTTGCTAGTGATCAGAGAGGCAAGGATTGACTAGACCTTCAGTTTTAGGCTCAAGGAATTTTGAAGAAATGGAAACACATGCCAGAACACAATACTTTGGATGAGATCCAGGTAGTGCCCTCTTTAAAATCCAAAGCCAGCTCACAACAGAATAGCTGCTCACATTAAGAATGACAAACATCATTTCTCATTGTCTTTTTACACTCTTTCAAAATGAGGCAAATATACGTTAAATGGTTTTTCTAGTTAGCTACTGACCTGAGGCCAGACTTCAGGTCAGTTAAATTTTAATCTGTTCCTCTTTTCATGGTAGACCACATCTAACACAGGACTCACCTAGTTGGGCTAGTGAAAAGAACTAATATTAGCCATGAATTAAAATTCATGTTTTATATACCAGCTCTACCACATAAAAGCTCTGTGATCTTGGATACATTACTTGGCCTCTCTGAGTTTGTATCTTCTCATCTGTAAATAGCATTAATAAGAGCTGCACAGGGTTGCTGTGAGAAATAAAACAGATGATACATGTGAAAGCTCTTGGTGCAGTCCTGGCACAACTGCAGCTATCAATAATGATGGACATTCAATTTCTCGTCTCTCCTTTTTGCCAAAATGACTGAAACTGATCAAAACAAACAAAAGAACAAAAATAACAATGGACAAACAAAACCAACAATAGCAACAAAAAACAGAAGGCACAAAAAATTTTTATTATAACAAGATCTGTATGAGGTATTCCTCAGACTGATATTGTGATCTACTAATAGCCGTAGAATCCAGTTGATACAATTTCAGACCATTATCTTCCTCTCTTTCCTTCTAAGGGTTTGTGTGCCTACGCATGTGTTTAACTGTCTCTCTCCCATTAGAATTGCAAGGTCCCTGAGAGCATTTGCTTTGCTCATCCCTGATTCCTACATGGGCTACAGCCTAACATAGAGTAAATACCAGCAAATGTTGGCTTCATAAGAGAACCTATGTTCACTCCAATAGACTGCAGAAGGCTTGTGAAACTGATAACAGAGAATCCAACTCTATCACCACCAGGGACTCTCTTGCCACACTCTTTCTCTCCCTCACTCCCACACTTCTCAATGGTGTGACATCACAAGGCATCAACTGTATTAAAGCATCTCCTTCTAGAAAGCCTAGAGACTCTTGTAAAGGGACCCATTTCCACAAGCCGTACAATAAAATCAGCCTCATTACTTTATAGTCACACTCCATATACTTCTACAAATCAAATAACATCAACAACAACAAAAAACATTATATTGAGACCTACAAGCCATAAAATGTGTTTTTTAAATGCTCAATAGGAGTTATTACAGTCTAACCCCCTCCTGAGTCTCACTATAGCTTCCAGTATGACAGATGGAAAATGGATCATTCCACTCAAAGAACCAGAGTGTGGAGGAGAGAATGCCTGTCAGGGGTTGACATGCCTTGCTCTAAATCAGACCTGCCACCAAGGACCTAGGACTGTAGGAAATGGACCAGACTTTTCGGAGCCCAAATTTCTTCATTGATTAATTGGGCAATACTCTATTTTTTCTCTCTTTGAAAAATTAAACAAGTTGTATGTGAGATACCTAGAAGAGAACTTGGCCTATCCTAAGTGCTCAGTAAGTAGGTGCTCTGATGCTACTTCACCTGGGCTCTACCCCTTCCTGCTAAAATGAACCTGATCTCTCTTGGTCTAAGAGAGGAATTAGAACTTGTGTTTTATATCATATATTCATTACTTGCAATATTTCTTATTTCATTTGCCAAACTTTTTTATGTTGTTCATTTATTTTGTTAAGTTATATATATGTTATATATATATATACACACACACACACACACACACACATAAACACACCATCAAGATTCATTGAATGTCTAGACATTTTGCCCACAATATCTGGGGGTAAAAAGAATATATTATTTACCTGCCATAGCCTAGTAGGGCAAATAAAAAATATGCAAGGATATGTAACATCTTACAGTTGGACCATCTAAACTAGCTTGGAAAGCTGCTGAAGTGCCTCCTAAATTCATTTTTAAAGACTAAGTAGAATTTAGGCTGCCATTTGGTTTCTGAAAGTAGCAACCGAGTGGATGGTATTACCAATCATAGACAAATAGTGAGAATAGTTGATACTGAGTGGACGGTGATAAATGATAAATGATAAATGTAAGGTGATAGTGAAATATCCAAGTAAAACTTTCTGTTGGCATTTGGATATTTAGGTTGTGAGCCCAAGAAAGATACCATGTTTCAAATTATAGATTTTGGAATCATCTTTGTATAAGTAGGATCTGAAGCCCTGGGTCCTAATGAAGTCACTCAGCAAGAATAACAGAGTGAGAAGGAAGCATTAAGTGTAAATTTGGGGCAATACAAACATTTAAGAGGTGAATGGAAGAGCTCATGAAGGATCATGTGGAGTGGCCAGAAAATTAGAAGAAAAACCAGAAATCAATAGTTTCACAGAAATCAGAGAGGACACTAAGAAGAGTAGTTAACAGTGTCAAATCCTGTGGTATTTGGGTAAGTGAAGGATGGAAAATCATGCTTCATTCTGGCTGAGTGACTTTAGCAGAAGCAGTTTCACTGCCGGGCTAGCAGAAGTTAGGCAGTAGTGAGCTGAAGGATGATGAAATCAGAGGAGTGGAGAAAGCAAATGTGGCCCAGGCTTTCCAGTTCAGCTGTGACAGAATAAGAAAGGAGAAAGTGCATGCTCTATCTGGACAGAGATGTGGGTCTGAGGGAGGCTAGTGTTGTGTTTTATTTTATCTGCAGAGTGAGATACTTGAATACTGATATATGGTAACTGAAAATAAGAGTTCCTTGAAGATGTTGTAGACTTGCCTGTTCTAATCACAGCATTTTGTGCATGGCTAATTATTAATAAATATATGTAGGGTGAATTGTTTCAGGTCAGAAGTTCCACTTTTGGACCCACACAGAAACAGACTATTCAACCAACTTTAAAAAAAATAATAACAGTGATCATCATAATTATCATACTACTATGTGCCAGATACTAGTGTGCACACTTCATAGATACTATCTAATGCAGCAGTCCCCAAACTTTTTGGCACCAGAGACCAGAGCTATGAGAATATAATGCCTGATGATCTAAGGTGGAGCTGAGGCGGTGATGCTAGCATTGGGGAGCAGCTATAAATACAGATAAAGCTTTGCTCACTGGCCTGCTGCTCACCTCCTGCTGTGCAGCTAGAGGGTTGGGGACCCCTGCTCAAATGTAATCCTTTTTAACACTTCTATGATGAATGTATTATTATTTCAAGATAAAAAAACCAGTGCATGGGGAAGAAAGATTATTCCTACTCATGTCTAGGAACTCAAGGTAGAATATAGTAAATCTTTTCCTGCTTCCCTCACAATTCACTGCTGTATCACCTGCACCCATAACAGTGCCTGGCATATAGCAGATTTTCAATAAATACTTATTCAACCAATAAGAAAAAATAGGTATGTCTCTCTAATACACACCCTGTAGTTTCACAGATTTTATAGCTATTCAAGATTCACATAACAAATATGAGATCATCAAACATATTTATGCTCATTTGGACATTGGTTAAGATTTTATTGGTAGCAATTCAGCTTGAGGTAAAGAAAAATTAGAGCAGTTCAATTTGTATCACAAAAATGCAAATATACTACTGATGTTCAACTACACTATTTTTATATTGTAAGAAACTCATCATGGGAGGAAAGCAGGTGGCTGTACCACATGGCTAACAGGCAATGTAGATGGGCTTCAGATATTAGTGTTATAATTAATAAAACATAACCATATCAATCATAAACAAAGTTTCTGATTTACATAATCATTGTGGTGCATGGTAACTCAGCATGGAGAATAAGCCTCTCATAAAGTATTATATCACAGAGTCCAGCCTTTATTCATCTATTTGTGTATGTTCTCAACCTCTCATGTGCACTTGTGTTCCACTCACATTTTAAAATGTATTTTTATTGTGGATTTGGGTCAAGAAAAGTTTGGGTATCTTAAACTGGACAATCTCAAAAATTCTACTATCTTGCTAGCATCATCACCACCACACAACTTCTGGGATTTGTTTGTGAACAGCCTCTTTTCTTCACCACTAATGCCCCCTTCCCACATCTGAACTTAGGACCAAACTTTTTCTCTGTGATTGCAAACTTTCTCTTTCATCTCCTCCCAGTTGCTTTAACTCCTGCTCAACTTTCTGGATAAATTCAGCGTGACAAAGAACAAGAAAGAAAAGACCACTCTGGGTCCTGAGGCTTTCTTTAACTTGTCTGTGGTGGCAAGTAATGCAGTCCAGAGAACTGGAAAGCAACAAAACAGAATCAACTCTTGACCCACCCTCCCTCTCCTCTACAGATATGAGGAAGTCTTGAGAAAGAGAAAGGGAAAGAATGTGGCAAATCAAGGCAGAAGAAAAGGAAAGAAGAGAGCATGACAGCAGAGAGGAGGATGCATCCAAGCATCTCATATTAGACTTCTCCAGGGAAATGCAATCAATAGGATTTTATATATGTATATTTTCTCTCTCTCTCTCTCTCTCTCTCTCTCTCTCTCTCTCTCTCCCCTCCATTTCCACATACACACACACACACACACACACACACACACACACACACACACACACAGAAATAGAGGATAGACAGAATATATAAAGAATATATAAATCATACGTATACATATATATTTAGAGAGAGAGCAAGAGAGGAAGATTGAGGGGTGGGGAGAGATTGTTTTATTTTAAGGAATTGGCTCGTGTAATCATGGAGCCTGGGAAGTTCAAAATCTGCAGGAAGGCAGAAACATATAGAGTAATGTTTAAACCAATGTCTGTGTACTGTGGCCTAGCCAGGTTGACACATGAAATTGACTATTGTACATCTCATTTTCTCTTTGCAGCAACCCTCCTAAAAGGATTAAAACAAGCATTTCTTCAGAAATATTACAGAAAATGAAAGGGAGGACAAGCCCCTCTACCCACTCCTCAAATAGTTTTATCATGGGCAAGCTAATGCCTAATTTTTCTTTCTCAAAAACAAATACCGATTCGAGTTTAAAGAATTCAAATTGCAAAGTCCTTAGGAAGTTAGTACATCAGTGTGAACGGATTTTATGGAAAGTGCAATTTCTCATTCTTTTTCACAAGTGGGGAAAATGGCTCTAAAGCAGGGAGGTACAGAAACGAGGCATTAGATGCCATAAAGAATGAGAAAGAAAATGTAGTACTGAAAAGCCAGAATAACTTCGTAAGACTCATAAGTGTGTGCTCAGCTTTACTTTATCTAGCTCCACTTTGAGGGAAAATGTCTGAATCTGTGTACAATAAGATTACACACAGGCACAGATGTAGGAGTGCTCCCTTGAATCTGGGGAAGTAGAAAGGAAATTGGGAGAAGATACCTCAAGGCAACCACTTATAATAGAGGGGAAAAATAAACTCAGCCTTATCTCATCTCACCTGTGGTGATACCAATTGTTCTTTCAAAATGTAATTGGATTACTTCCTATATTGTGTTCCAGATTGGAACATCATCCAACAGACTCACTGTTATGTGGCAAATCTCCAGTAATCAATTCAGCAAAGGATACATGTGTCCATTTAATCTGAAACTAAGCTTAACCACACTGTTTGGACTCGTTGATCTTTAATCAGAAAGATAGAACTTTGAGGTATAGAACACCAGGGACAAAATTTAGACTTTACTACTCCTACTGCTGCCAATAATAATGATAGTAATAATAATAATAATAATAATAATAATAATAATAGTATTTACTGGGATCATACCAAATTCTGAGATAAATGACTTCTATGCAAAATTTCATTTAGCTTGCTCAAGAGCCTTGATTTTACAGGTAGAAAACTGAGGCTCAGAGAGGGTGACTGGTACAAGATCAATGCCAGGAGGCAAAATCTTCTAAGACCTATTCCTTTCCTCCTTACCATGGGCATATCAGAAGTTTGGTGCTTTTCCCAAAAGAAAGTCCCTTTATCAAAAAAATGGGAATCCCTCATGTGTGAAAAGCACAACTGTTGTAGTGGAAGTGGGAAGTTGGGGTGAGACCAGGAACAGGGGTTGTAGATGGCGGAGGTTAAGAGTGGAACAGAAAATAAAGGCAAGACAGTTTCCCTGTAAAAGCACAGGCTGCTTCATCTGAGGGTAAAAAGCAAGACTGTGAAATAAAGCTGTGTCTTCTGCTCTATTTTCCACCATCTCCCTCCCCCTCTCCATCTGTCTGTCTCTTCCCTTTTCTCTCTCCCTCTGTCTCTTCTCCCGTTGCAAATCTTCATCTGTTAATTTCCATCTAACACATTTATGAATTAATTCCAACACATTCTTCTCTCTGTCAAGATACTCTGCTTTCTAACTACCCCCACCCTTCGGCAGTGTGTGCATCTTATACCACAGACTGTTTTTCTGACAACTCCCAGACGTAGTTATTTGTTCTGACATCTTTGTGTATGAAATCAACCCATGTCCCTGAGGGTCTGCAGAGAAGAGAGACCAGGTCTTCAGTTAGACAGCCTTGTAACCATCCATGTGGTGGAGCTGAGTGAGAGAGAGGCTGAGGACACAGGGGAGCTGAGGGAGCAGAAGCAGGGGAATAAATATGCTGTGCTAGTGGCTACCAGCAGCAAAGATCCCAAAATTCAGAAATGGGGCATATGTGACTTTCTTCTGCAAAGAGGCAAGGGTTTGTCAGAAATGAATCTTTATCATTCTCATCTTAATTAACACAAACTAATGGTGCTGGACAGGCAGTTCTAAAAATAGTTTTCTTGAAAATATTTAAACTGAGACACATGCACAAACAACACATCAAGCTATATCCCAGTGTCTGTTCAGCCTTGAAATACCTATGTTTCTAGGCACGTTGAAACGGTTGAGGAATAGATTCTGAGATTTTCACATCTTAAATCATTCAAGAATAAGTGCATTTTATGGATGAGCAACACAAAGAAATGGGTAGTTCTAAAGATCCAAAGGAATAAATGAATAGTGTATAGAATGTTGGACATGACACTTTCTATATACATATTTGATAGCTAGACTTGATTGGTTGTTGAATTGATGGATGTATTTAAGGTGGAAGAGCCAAGAGACTGCTTTTTGTAGACTTGGCAAAGGGGAAAAAGCTCATGCCAAGCACATTGACATGAGATGCATGTAACTCCATCAAATAAATATGTCCAAAGAATGGTAGATACAAATACACCCAGAGAGATGATGTAAAGGGACTGAACAGATCCAAGTTTCTGACTTTGGAGAAATCACATTGTCTATCCTGCTTTCAGTTCCCTTAACTGTAAAATAAGTCATTGAACTAGAAGATTTACAAATACCCTTTCAGCTGTAGTAGTTTATAAATCCATGACACTCACTAGACCGCTAGTCTTTCCAGGCAAATGTTCACATTTGCATCTCTCTCTCTTTTTCTCTGCTTTTGTCCATGCCACTTGTCCTGTCCAAAATGCCCTCCTCTGCAGATCAATTTCCAAAGCTCATCTGCAAGGCCCAGTTCAAATGTTTCCCTCTCCAAGCAGTTTCCCAGCTTCTAGGCATAAGTAATTCCTCCCTCCTCTTCACCTCTTCAGGATTTTTTATTTTCCTACTATAATCTTACTGCTATACGTTTTACCTAGTTGAGTACAGGACACTTTTTTTTTTTTTTTGCTAATTTATTGAGAATCAGATCTCTCTTCTTAGCAGCAAGCACAATGTTTAGCAAAGAGTACATCCTCAATAAAGGTTTGCCTAATGAATGAGTGTGACACTTTTCTGCAGGAGGTCCCTTTTCATTGTGCATTTGTTTTTAACTGGATGCTTCTAGTACTGCATAATAGAAGGCCAAGGAGGCTTCTTGATGAATCATCTCAGGAAGAAAACTAAACAAGAGGATAGTAAAGCACGGTAACTAAGGAACTAGCCCAATTATCATAACTCACTTGGGCTGGGATCTCCCAGCTTATACACCCTCCCCCATCATAGAGAAGACAGCATTTTGCAGACAAAGGAGAATGTGCCTGGGAACTCACATTTCTTTGCAATTAGCAAGCTTCCACAAAGTAAACAGACTAATTTTGCCCCTATATCAGCAGTTTGCCTAATCAGTGATTTCCACTCAGAGACTGAGGAAAAGGTTTGAAATCTAGACCATAGAGTGAAAGAATGAAAAACTGTAGTCCAAAGGAAAATCCTGTCTTTCATTCTCATATTTGTTATTGACAGGGCACCAAATTACAGACATAATCATTTATTCTTTATAGATACTCCTTCTATGTGCAAATCCATATTTAAAGCTACTTTTCACATTCACCCAACCTTTACTGTTGCACCTGAACTGTTCTGACGTTAAGACAGCCGCCCTCCCAAAGAAGGTCCTACTAAAGATTGAGAAGACCACTGTTTGGATCCATTCACCAGCAGGTACTTAACTGCATTCAAATTTTCAGTCTTTCCTTTATTTTGTACAATATTTACTTTAAATTATGAGCTCTCCACCAGTGTCACTTTTTGCTTTAGCACCTCTGATTTGAGGAATATCACATCCCCACCAATCTGCCTTTCCCTAAGTGGTTGAGAAACAAAGACGGAGACTGTTTTATTCGCCAGATGAACAGCAGCCTGGCCTGACAGCACACAGAAACCTACAAATGTGGACTTACAACTGCGATGCCTGATACTGCCCTTGTGCTCCGAGACATGGAACATTGGTATGACATTATCTACCTCACATTTAGGATCTCAAAGGCATGACAGGGGGTTTTCAGGCCACTCAGGAAATCATTGTGTCATAGAATTTTGGATTAGGGAAGACATGATTTTTGCTAACCTGAAGTTAATGTTAAAAGCTCCTGGGTGCTACGGCTGACTCGTGGTCATCGGATTTTGTTTGAAAGTTTCCATGAACATAGGGATCATTGTACCATACTTCACCTAGTTGACTACAGGAAAATATTGTTCTTATGCTATTGACAGGAAGCTCTTGCTGTTTGGATATTTTTCCTATTTTCATTTACTCCATTATTCTGACCTAGCAGAACAGAAGGATAGGCAGACAAGAATGCCAAGGTCTAGGTTGTCAGTAAATATTGATTCTTCTTCCTATCATATTTACAATATTAGCTGTGGCTGTGGTGGTGGTGGTTGTTTTATCATTATTTATTATTATTTTATATTTGAACATTGTCCCTGCCATAATTACAGCTTGTAGTTAGGGTCCTGAGATTTCAGGGTCACCAACTCTAGAATCAAGTTTAGTGATTGCCCCATTGCATGTCAGTTCAGGTCAGTGAATGTGAACTACAAAATCTAGCCTGTGTCCATTCTGTGTGCAGCAGTTGTGCGGGGGAGAAAAAGCTTTAGAGGCTGACAGATAAAGCTTTTTATGCTGAACACTGAGAGCAGGACACATACATACAACTGTGAGAGGAAAGTTACAGTCCCAGACACATCTCAGGGTGGTGAAGCAAGTGGCAAATGAAGCTGGAAAAGGAGGAAAAAATTTTAAAAAAGGAGAGAATCCTTTCTGCACAGACCTGTTTGAATAATTCTTACTCCAAATACATATGAACTATTACTTAACCAAGAAGAATTACCAACTAACAGCAGGATTCACCATCTCCTTCAACAGTGCTGCTTTTCATAAGGGACATGTTACGGACAGACATGTAACAGATATTAGCATGACATTATGGTAAGAGTATGGACTTTGCAATTTTTCAAATTTAGGTTCAAATCCTGGTTCCATCACTGAGCATATCAACTGAAGACATATCTTATAACCTCTGAGAACCTTAGGCTTCTCATTTGAAAATGAAGGGCAGTAGTAGCATCTATATATTTGGCTGTGAAGTGATTTCATGAGATAGTATAGAACTATTTAGGACATTTGTTAAGAGGTCACTTCTCAATCTCCAAATTTTCTCACCAAGACTTCCTGGCACCCTTTCTCCTCCTTCTTCTTTCCTTACCACTACTTTCAAAGCTCAGCCTAACTCCCATTCTTCCATGGCCTTACAGTTCTCACTGAGGTTCTTTGAACCTCCCTGGAAGTAATGTGGATGACATAATGTAACACATGACTTTGTGTAATGTTATTATTTGCTACGCAAATCCTATTGGCCCTTTTTGAAGGCCAGAGAGAAGAGTATTCTCATGCTCATTTCAAAAATGAGAAAAAAGACTCAGCAAGTCTGAGTGACTTGTTTTAAGCTACATAGCCAGACAAAAATTGATGAATTCAAGCTCATGTCATTTGACTTCCAATCCTCACTTTCTCTCTATTACAACATGTTATATTTAGCATTGTTGTTTCTCAAAAATGTTATTCTTATCTAATTAGATGGTTTGTTTTTTCAGGATATTAACCATTTCCTATACTTCTCTGTACCTCCCACTCCTCACTGCATAGGTGACACACTGTAGGAAAATAAGTTTAATTAACTAGAGTTCAAATCTGGACCCTACAACCCCTAATCTGTGCAACGTAGGGTGAGTTACTTATCCACACAGCTTCATTTTGCTTACTTGAAAGAAAAAATAGAGTACCAGTCCATTTTATAGGGTTGTTATTAGGATTAAATTAATTATTTATTCTTAAATACTTAATACATTTTAATCTTCCTGATGATGGTGGACATGAGATGAGCTACTTGTGATCATTTTCAAGGAAACACTTATTGGCACAGCATTTAGAAATGTCTTCATCGGCAAAGAAATCCCTTCCCAAGGTAGTCCATCTCCAGTGACTCATTCAGGTTGAGAAAAAAGGCCTGGCCATTTTCACCTAACGAGAGACAACCCTAATTGGACTGGGTCACACTTTGGCTTCTGCTCATCTTACCTCTGCCCCTGTCCTTTTATAATTGTTGATGCCAAGGGAATACCTAATAAACATTTTGTACACTAAACACCACCTCAGAGAACCAAACTTGGAAGAAAAGTCATTGCTATAACCATTGAGATCATTATCAGCTTTTCCAAGTTTCTATTTACATACATGTAAATTTACCTCACAAGAGTTGTGAGAATTAAATAAAACACTGTGTGTTCATGCCTGCAAGCATACTCCACATCTGGTTGACTTTCTGTCTGACAGGGCTGGCAGAGCCATGGGCACCTAGTAGAGAGAGAGTTCCATGCATATATACGATTCGATTGGCCTTTAACTGACATGATCCAGAGACAGCAGAGTGCAGTAGCAATGCTCTGTGAGGAAAAGACCATATGATGACTAGGCTTTCTAGATGCCAGAACAGAGGTGCTGTTATTTCAGGAATCGCTACACTGCCTCTTCAATCCTCATTCTATAGTAGCCACTTTGTTATCACTGCACCAGAGTCGTTCATAGATGTTTGTAAAGATTCTCAAACTATTTTTAATACATGTGTTTTGTATCTTTAATACATATTATTTTCCTCATCCCTGAAATTTTACTTTTTAAATTATGATTATTATATCCTCATACCAAAAGTAATGTTTTAAACATTTGACTAAAATCATTTGTAAAAAAAAGAAAGCATAGAAATATATAAATGAAAATGAATAATTTGGCTTTGGTTTGGGTTAGAGATGTCATGTGTGTCTATTCTATGTTAACACTGCCAGTGTTTTCCTAACTCCATGTGCTCGAAGGGGAAGCAATCATCACATCTAAAAAATCTATTTCCCAGGGTGTATACCTACCCCAAATCCATCCCATTTTACCTGACAGCTATTCACAATTTGTCTCAAACTTCTTTCTTCCCTTTGGTAGAAATATAGAATTTTAAGGTCTCCTCACTTTCACTGTGAAAGGGAAAGTCAACGAAACTCTGACAGACCCAGTAAAGTCTGAGCTGACCCTGAGCTCTGTCTGATGAAAACAAGTCCTAAAGCCACTGTAGAGGACTGAGCAGGACAGATTTAAATATAATCAGCTTCAACCACATTTTCCCAAATACAGTGGGCCCAAGTTAAAAACTGTGGGAACTGAGGGAAAGAAATAAATCAGGAGACAGGTTTTCAAGATGCATGAACCTATAATCAACAAGGGTGAGAAGAATAAAGAAGTCAGTGTAAGTCATCCATTCTGTCAATATTTTTGTCTAATCATGCTAAGACTGAGAGATAGTTTGGAGATATCTAGGATTAATGTTGGTTGTTCATGAATAGCACAATTGGCTAATAAAAAAATGCAGGCAGAATATAAAACCATGAAGAGCAACAGCATATAAAGAGAGAATATGAACTAGTGAATAAGATGGAGAAAGTAGCCTCAGAAATTTAGCCTGAAAACTTAAGGTAGTGTCAGAAAAACTGAGCAATTCTGCCCTATCATGCAGAATCAAATCTGGAAAACAAACATTAGCCACTACTACTGGCAATTAGCAGACTACGTTTTTGACATTGAGATAGGAGATAATTGTGTTAGAGTGAGAAGCCAAATTCAAATGGATTAAAAGGTAATTGGAGATGGACTATAGAAAAACATATAAACTATTATTTTCAGAGATTTACAATAGAGAAAGAGAGAGAGAGAAGAAAGAAAGAAAGAAAGAAAGAAAGAAAGAAAGAAAGAAAGAAAGAAAGAAAGAAAGAAAGAAAGAAAGAAAGAAAGAAGAAAGAAGGAAGGAAAACTTGAAGGTGAGGGAGTACTGAGAAAAGTGTGTTGTTTCACTACTGGGCTTTCGGATTTAAAATTTTTTTTTTCTGGAACTTGAGTGTATTGTAGATAGAGAAAGATGAACAAGCTGTAAATAAGTTACAAAAAAAAAAGAGGAAATAATACTGTGATACTGTAGGCCAGTGGGAAATGTATGTGAAATACAGGTGATCCACTTGGATGCCTTTTGGTATTCCCTTGCCAAATTGTGATAATTAATGGACACATAAGGCAGCTTTCGCCTGAAAAATCTCTCAGGGATGAGTGTCTGGGCAACACCACGAAATAAGCCATGAACAGCAGCAAAGGGGCTAGCCGAGGGTGAGAGTATCTAGAATTGAAGGTAGAGGAAAAGGATGAGTATCAATTGTAATCCCAAGACCAACTGCAGTGTTGGGGGCTGTTGTTCATCTCACAAACACTCACATTCTATGTTTCCTCCAGGAGGGAAATCCCACCAGAATCTGGAGACTTTGATCTCTCAACTATGTGAAGAAATAGATCTTGAGAGTCATGCAGCAATCAATTTTAGAATATTTTCATTGCCCAAGAGAGAAAAATCATACCATTTAGCTGTCATATTTAAGAAGGCTTCGCCTAAACCAAGGTCACAAAGATTTACTCTTAGTTTTTTTTCTAAGAGTTTCACAGTTTCAGCTTTTATATTTAGGCCTCTGATCCATCTTGGGATAATTTTGTGTATGGTGTAAGGGAACCAACTTCATTTTTTTTTTTGCATGTAGATATCCAGTTATTATTCTACCACCATTTCTTGTAAAGAATTTTCTGTACATTTATAGAAATCAGGTGACTGTAAATGGCAAGGATTATTACTAGATGGCAGTACAGTAATTCATTGTCTTTATTACTGTAGTTTCACAGTACCTTTTGAAATTGGAAGTGTGAATCTATTAACTTTCTCCTTATAGATTGCATTGGCTATTCTGGATCTCTTGAATTTCTATATAAATTTTAAGATCAACTTGTCAATTTCAGCAGAGAATCTAGGTGAAATTTGTATACGGATTGCATTGAATGCATATATTAATTTTGGGAATATTGACATTTTAAGAAAATTAAATTTTTCAATCCACAAATATGAAATGTCTTTCCATGTATATAGATCTCTTTCTTTTTTAAAAGTTTTCTTCCCATTTTTATTGAAATATATTAGGCAATTAATTGCTCATATTTACCTTGTACAATTCAATGAGTTTTTTCAATTATAGTTGGCATGTAATAATATAATATATTTGTTTCAGTTGTACAGCATACTGATTAGAGATCTATATAACTCACAAAGTGGTTACCCCACTAAATCTGGGACCCTTCTTACCTCTTACATATTTTTTACATTGTTGACTATTTTTCTTATGCTACACTTTATATCTTGATATTTTATATCTATCCATTTGTACTTAATTCCTTTGCCTTTTTTTTTACCATTCCTCCCAAACCCCACCTATCTAGTAGCCCTCATTCTCTGTATCTATGAGTGTGTTTCCATTTTTATTGTCATTGTTTATTTTGTTCTTTAGATTGCACATGTATGTGAAATCATGTGGCATTTGTCTTTTTCTGACTTACTTCATTCAACACAATTCCCTCTAGGTCCACCAAGGCAATATCATTTTCTATCCTCTTCCTTTTAGGCTTTGTGTGTCTTTTAATCTGAAGTGAATCTCTTGTAGGCAGCATATGTGGAGGTCTTGTTTTCTTATTCATTCAGCTTCCCTATCTTTTGGTTGGAGATCTTATTCATTTTTTGATACATGTTTTTACTTCTTAAAGAAGTCATTCCAACATTTCCTGTAATACTGGCTTGGTGCTAATGAATTTTTTTAGCTTAATTTTGTCTTGAAGCTCTTTATCTCTCCTTTGACTCTAAATGATAGCTTTACTGGATAAAGTATTCTTGGTTATAGATCCTGGGTTTCAACACTTGGAATATCTTGTGCCAAGCCCTTCTGTCCTGCAGTTTTTGTGTGGGTTTTTTTTTTTTTTTTTTGCTGTTGTTGTTTGTTTGTTTGTTTGTTTGTTTTTGTGAAATTGGCTTCCAATCTTATGGAAGCTTTCTTTTAGATAACAAATTGCTTTGCCCTTGCTGCTTTTAAGATTCTCTATTTATATTTAACCTTTGGCATTTTTAATTACGATGTGTCTTGGTGTGGACTTCTTTGGGTTCATTTTTTCTGTACTCTTTGAGCTTCCTAGAGTTATGTCTATTTCCTTCAACAGGTGAGAAAAGTTTTCCATCATTATTTCTTCAAATATATATTCAGCTTCTTGTTCTCCTTCTTCAGGTACCCCTATGACACAAATGTTGTTACTCTTAATTTTGTCACATGAGCTCATTAAATTATTATTATATTCTTGGTTACTTTTTTCTTGACATTCTGGTTGGGTGTCTTTGGCTTCCTCATCCTCTATATCAGTGTTTTGATCCTCTTCTTCCTCCATTCTGATGATTCCCTCTAATATAGTCTTCATCTCAGATAACATATATTTTTAATGTCTGACTGGTTCTCTTTTATAATTTTCTTTTCCACTTTTATGTTTTTTTATTTTTTTTTGTTAAAGTTCTCACTGAGTTCATCAATACTTCTCTTAATTTCGCTGAGCATCTTTATAGCCAGTGTTTTGAACTCTGCATCTGTTTAGATTGCTTGACTCAATTTTTTCTTCATCTATGTTCTGTTCTTTCATATGGTTTTTGTTCCTTTGTCTTCCCATTTTAGCTGTCTTTCAGTGTCTGTTTGTATGTACTAAGCCAAGCTCCTAAGTCTCCCGGTCTTATTAGCACGGCTCTGTGTAGTAGGTGTTCAGCAGCACAGACCAGTGAGGGGTTCATCTGTAGGCCAAATTTAGCCCCAGGCTATGTCGGCTATGTCCCTCTGGAACCACTTGTTAAGCTTGAGCAAGCAATCCACAGATGCTGTGCTTATAGTTGCCTCAAGAAGCCACATTAGAAACTGAGGCCAGCTGTTACCAATGTACGTCTTGGTGATGCTCAGCAAGTGACACAAGACTTGCCAAAGACACAACTGAATGTGGCTTTGGTGGGGCCATGAATTAGGAGAGGTGGAGTTTTCAAGGAATCCTCTGGGCTGAGAGACCTCTGTTATCCAGTTTGATGATGTCTCAGCTATAGCACCATTGTACAATGGGAGCAGGAGGGACTCAAAAGAGGAGCGATGGATACCACCAGTACTTCTGTCTAAGAGAAAGCCTTGCTGCTGGCCCTTGCTCTGACAACTAGATGTCTCCTTGTAAGTCCCTGGTGTCCCTCCACCCCCACCTGGCCAGTAGCTGACCGCCCTGGTGTTCTGAGTGCACAGGTCCATTATCATAAAAGTCCACTGGCAGACATGACCCCTTTAAGAGGCAGCTGCAGCTTCAGGATACAGCCGCTTTAGCGTCTGTCTCACTCAGCACCTAGGGACCAGGAAGCCTCATATCTTCACCCCCTCCTACCTCCAACCCTTCTAGGGTGATTTCTGATTTCTCTACCTAGTTCTAGTGCCTCTGTTCATCTATACTCCCAAGCAACTCTGCTTGCAGTTTGTTCTGTGTTTCTATCTCAACTTTGATGCAATCGCAAGGAGAGATGAGCAAAGCTTTTATCATCTATGTCATTTTTGCCTGGTTCCTTTTTTTCATTTTTTTTAACAATGCTTTGCAGTTGTGAGAGTAAAAGTTTTTCACTTAATTTGTTAAACTTATTTCTAAGTATTTTATTATTCTTTTGTTTTTATAAATAATATTTTCTTAATTTTATTTTTGGATTGTTAATTTGTAGTGTATCTAAATATAACTATTTTTGTATATTGATATTGTATCCTGCAACTTTTCCAAACTTTTTAATTAGATTGATTCATTTTTCAGTAGATTCCTTAGAATTATCTGCATATAAAATGATGTTATCTGCAAATAGAGATAATCTCACTACTCTCTTTTCAGTATGGATGGCTTTTATTTCTTTTTCTTGGCTAATTTCCTTGCTAGAATCTCCAAAACAATGTTGAATAAAGTGGTGAAAACAGACATCCTTGTCTACTACCTTAGTGACCAAGCATTCAGTCATTTTTCATCAATTATGATGTTAGCTCTAGGTTTCTTGTAGATTCCTTTAACAGGTTGAGGAAGTTTTCTTTTTTTTCTAATTTATTGAGTATTTTTTTGCATGAAGTGTTTTGGATCTTGTCAAATGCTTTTTCAGCCTGAATTAAAATAATTTTTTTACTCTATTGATATGGTGCATTGCATTAATTAATTATGGGATGTTAATTATTGCATTCCTTGGATAAATCCCATTTGGTCATAGTATGTAATTCATTTCACATAATGCTTTATTAAATTTTCTAGTATTTTAAAAGATTTGTAATGCACACTCTTTACAGATATTGGTCTGTAGTTTCCTTTCTTGTGATGTCATTGTTTTCTTTTGGAATCAGAGTAATTCCAGCTGAATGGGATGAGCCAAGAAGACCCCTTCTTCTATTTTTTTTTTTGCAAAAATTTGTGAAGAAGTGGTATTAATTCTTCTTTAAATGTTTGGTAGAATTCCCCAGTGAAGTCTTCTACTCCTAAGCTTTTCTTTGTGCAAAGTTTTAAATTACTAATTCGATCTTTTTACTTGTCTATTTAAATTTTTCTATTTCCTCTTGAGTCAGTGTCAGTAGTTTGTGTCTCACTGGGAATTCATCTATTTCATCTCAGTTATATAATTTATTAGCACATAATTGTTAATAATATTTTCTTAAGATTCTTACTTTGTGAAGTCATGAGTAATATCCTTATTTGTTTCTGATTTTAGTAATTGAGTCTTCTCTATTTTTTCTTGTTCAGTCTAGCTAAAGATTTGTAGATTTTGTTTATATTTTTAAAAAGTCCACTTCTGGTTTTATTGATATTTTTCTATTTTATATTGTTTATTTTGCTAACTTTGAATGTAATTTTTATATCCTTCTGGTTCCTTGATATTTGTTTGCTGTTATTTTCTATGTTAAGGTGGAAAGCTATATTATTGATTTGAAATTTTGCTCTTTTTAAATATAGATATTTATACCTATAAATTTATTTCTAAGCAATGTGTTACCTACATCCTATGTTTATGTATGTATGTCTTCATTTTCATTCATCTCAAAGTCTTTAGTAATTTCCCTTGTGGTTTCTTCTTTGATACATTGGTTATTTAAGGGTGCACTCATTTCCACATATTTGTGAATTTCTCACATGTGTATCTGTAATTGATTTCTATTTTTACTTTATGATGGTCAGATCTCACACTTTGTATGATTTCAATCCTTAAATTAATGGAGGCTTGTTTTACAGCCTGGCATATAATCTTTTCTGAAGAATGTTATATGTGTACAAGAGAATAACCTATATTCTGCTATGGAGTGTTTCATAGATGGCTGTTGGTTCTAGTTGTTTTATAGCATTGTTTATGACTTTCTTTGTTGATCATCTGTCTAGCTTTATATCTATTATTGAGAGTGGGTTACTGAAATCTCCAATTACTACTGTTGAATTGTTTATTTCTTCATTCAATTATGTCACTTTTTCTTCATGTATTCTATGGTTTTGTTATTAGGTACACATATATTTATAATTTTTATATCTTCCTGATGGATTGCTTCTATTTATCATTATAAATTGTTCCTCAATCTGATTTGGTCTGATTTGGTTTGGTTTGGTTTTAAAGCCTATTTTGTGGTATAGCCACTCTAGATTTTATGTATCTATTTGCAAGACATCTTTTTTCCATATTTTTCCTTTCTAACCATTTGTATCTAATGTGTGTCTCCCACAGATATTATATAGTTGGATCTTGTTGTTTCAACTGTCTTATAGTCTCCACCTTTTGATTGGATTGTTTAACCTATTCACATCTAATACTATTATTAATATAATTAGATTTTATGTCTCGTGCTTTTTTGTTGTTCTGCTACTTTACTGCTTTCTTTTGCATTAAGTGAATGTTTTCTAGTGTAAGATTTTAATCCTTTAATGATTTTTATTCTACTTTTTTGAAATATTTTGTTAACTGATCCTTTATTTATCAAGATAAACTTCAGATTTATCCTAACTCAATGCCAGTGCAATATAGAAATATTACTCTTATATAATTCTATCCCCTCTTCCCACTTTTTGTGCTAATATTCTTAAACATATTGCATGTATATATGTTACAACCCAATGATACAATATTATAAATTATGTTTTAATTATTTTAATGACTTTCATACAATCTGAGAGAAGAAAAAAGAGTTTAATATGAGTTTGCTGCAGTAGACATTATATTTACTATTTCTGGTTCTATTTGTTATTGTAGATTTGAGTTTTTATTTGTTGTAATTTCCTTATCTTAAAACAGATTTATACCTACCCACCTCTTATATTTTTATTGTCAAATATATTACATTTGTATATATTATAGGCACACAAAAAATAGCTATTGTTTTATATAATTGCTTTGCTTTTTAAATAATATAATAAAATAAAGAAGGAATATGCATTTATACTGTTTTTCTAATTACATAATTATTTTTACTAGTGATGTTTGCTTTTTGTGTAAATTTGCTTTACTGTCTGGAGTTACTTGCTTTCAGTCTGAAGAACAGCCTTTAGTATTTCTTGTAAGGCAATCTGCAAGCAACAAATTATCTCAAAAAATATATATATATTTGAATCTAGAGATTGAAAGGGACTTAGTTTTTTTTAAGACTTAGCTTTCCTCTAAACCCTCCTTTAGTGAAAGGTAAAAATGCCTTCAGCTGCTGTGACCCCTTGCTGACCTTTAGTTAAAGGTAAAAATGCCTTCAGCTGCTGTGACCCCTTGCTGAAAGGAAAAAAACCAATCAACCCCTACCTAACCTCACACCACCCTAGATATAGCCAATCAGGTAGGGACAAGTCTGGAATTTCCACGCTTGCTCTGTACAAATACCGGCTTCCCCAGAGTTCTGGGCTCTCTTCCAACACTGCTGCATCAGTGTCGGTGTAGAGTCCGAGAGTCCGGACTCAAGTCTGAATAAAAACCCTCATGTGATTGCATCGGTGTTGGCTCCTTGGTGGTCTTCTGGGATTCTCAACTTTGGGCACAACAGCGATGTCCTTATTTCAACTTTACTTCTGAATGTTAGTTTTCTGACTATGAGATCTTTTGGTTGACTTTTTAAAAGCACTTTAAATATATCATCCTATTGCATTCTAGCCTTTATTATTTTAATGAAAAATCATCTCTTAGTCTTATTGGTCTTATATGTAACGAGCCTTTTTTCTATTTCTTCATTCAAGATTTTTCTCTGTCTTTCAACATTTTTACTATAATGCATATGGATGTGAATATATTTATATTTATTTTATTGGAGTTCAGATTATTGGATATGTAAATTAATATTTTTCATCATTTTTTAAAGCTACCAGCCAGTATTTTTTTATTATTTTTTTCCTCCTTTTTTCTCTCTTCTTCTGAGACCTCTAGTTCATGTATATGGGTATACTTAAAGATATTTCATATTTTTTAAAGCTCTGTTTATTTTCTTCATTCTTTTTGCTTTTATAGTATATAATTTCTATCAATCTATATGCAAATTCAACTACTTTTTTCTACTTGAAATCTTCCTTTGAGCCCTTAAATGAATGTTTTACTTCAGTTATTATAGATTTCAATTACAATTACAATTTGATCTTTATTTTTTACAGTTTTATATCTTTATTATTATTCTTTATTTGCTGAGAGATTGCCATAATACCTCCTTTTACTACTTTAGCATAATTTTCTTTGTGGTTTGAACATATTTATCATGGCTACTTTGGAATTTTTTTAAATATAAAATCTAGGCCCTCTCAAAATCAGTTTCAGTTGCTCACATATCTTTCTTGTGTCAATCATTCTTTACTGTTTCTTTTCATGTCTCATAATTTTTTGTTGAAAATTGAATATTTTACATAATATATTGTGGTAATTCTAGAAACTGCTGCCTTCCATTTCCTTCCTGAGACTTGTTTGCTTATTAATTTGTTTAGAGTGGGATATTTCTTTATTGTTTCTAGTTCTTTGTGTTCTTTCAACTTCCATTTTAAGAAGTCAGGTGCATCAAAGCAGTTTCTCTTTATGTATCTATTTTATGGTTTCAAAACACATTTTTTTTCCCTTTCAAATTTGTCTTAGCTTTGAAAATCGTAAAGACATATTTTTACAGGCACATACAAAATATTTTATTTATATTTGTAGATGTTTTGCCTAGAACAAGCACTCATTTGAGGAGGGTGCGTTTTAATACAGAGAATCATACAGATAAAAATACGAAGGGGAGAAAGGTGAAAAAAAAAATCTAGCTTTTACTTCACTTTAAAAAGAGATCAAGCTGTTATCAAGGTCCAGAGAAGTCCTTAATTATATACACTTAATTCTGGACAACATTAAACTGATCGCCTTTGGAATGTTAATATCTTTAGTGCCTACAGAAAGTATTCCAAAGTATTTCTCTTGGCGCTCGTTGCTATTTATAATAAATCTCTACTTTTTTTTTGGCTATTTTTAACAGATCATTTTCCTATGAGTATTCTACAAATCCTTATTTTAGTCAAATATCACACACTACCTCCCATATGTATTTTGCCCTCTATTGTTTCCCGTACTCAGGATAATCTTATTCTTTTTTTTTTTTTCTATTAGATCCAGTTCTGCTCTTCCTTCAAGATTTAATTTAAATGTTACCTCTACTATAAAAACTTCCTCCAGTATGCCTAACTGCAATAATCTTTCATTTCTCTTAGCTACTATAGTATTTATTTTGTATGCCTGCACTTTGCAGTTAGAAATGAACTTTGTGTCCTTTATTCTGCTAAGTATTTGACAAATTAAATTTGTATTATTATTTCTCTGGTGTGTTCTCACTCCTCAAGTGGACTACCACCTCCTTGGGCACAGTGACATTGTCTTAATTTTTGTTTTCATCGCTCATAGCACTGTGCTATAGTGTTTTTAACCCTTTACACATAGTGACCACCAGTAATTAAGATGTCTTTTCTTCTAGATATTGAGAAAGAAAGCTGAAAAATGTTTTTCTTTAAACTTGTTCAGCTAATGGCTCTGACAAGATTAACAAATGTTTTAATTCTCTTGAAGACACAGACAAAATATTTTATTTTTCTCATTATAATAATTTGCACATTATAGGTGATTGATAAATATTGAGTGAAACCCTCAGTGGCTGAAATGTAGATTGCTGTGTCATTTTCCCCTTTATTTTGTTCCTTCCACTAACTAATACTTATGATTCTAATGTGCTGAAACAAACAATAGCAGACCTTCATGACTTTAACAGTATCATGAACAAACCACGAAGTCCCCTAAAAACACTACCTTTCCTTGCATGATTCCAGCTAGGCCTCTATGTTCAACCCCCATCCAATTCCTGATTCTTCTGTAGAGTTGATGTGTGTTGCACTTTAGCTTTTCTTGATTTGCCACATCTAATTCTGATAGTGACTTAGAATAGCCTTTTTGTGAACTTTGAATAGTGAAGAGCTTTCTTCCCCTATTTAACTATACAGATGTGACAAAGAAGCAAGTAAAGTGTGAAGACACATAGTTATCAAAACTCCAGGGAAGCCCTGTCCACTGCCATCCCTGAGGCTAAGGACAGGCTGCTTTGTCATTACATTTTCATTTGTCCTATCATTTTCTTCATCCCACCTCTCCCTCCTCTAAACCACATTAATATTGGACTTATGTATTCACAAATTTGGATTTCTGGGATCTTAAAAATAACAAACCCTGTCAGCCCAACCTAGCCCCCATACCTTATATGTAACTTGCTGTACTTCAATTACTCATCCAAGAGCAACTATGCTGCTGTAACTACTGTATTATTCCTTTTAAAAAACCTTATCATAAAGGCACTTTTTTTTTTTTTAGGACAACATTAGCAGAAGTTCAAGTGCACAGTATTTTCTGTCTCATGTACCCAGAAAGAGAAAAAGTATCTGTGTTGGAGCTGGTCACCTAAGCTGGCATGGTGTGGCTTTCTGGTCAAGGCAGCTTCCCAGAAATAGTATTTTCCTCACAATAGTGGCTTCTTGATTTCAATAACTTTGGGAGTGGTGGCAGTTTCTAAGTTGTAAACAGTATCTGTTGGTGACTCCAGTTCCATGGTGTGGCTTTCTGAAAGTTCAAACTATTTTGTCAGCTCTCAATGGATGGATAAGTCATTTGATGCCACACACTAAATACCTCTCTGCTAAAACAAGTTGCAATGTATTTTGCTTTCTATAACTGGAACCCAAATGACACAAGGGCCAATCACCTACCAAGGGTTGTCTGAAAGCAACTGGCAACTCACAGCTCTATTCATTGCTGAGTAAATGTGCTCCACAACATGCCAGAATAGAAAATTCCATTATTCATTTTTTGGTGCTGCATCTCCTTATGTGCATTTTTATTAAAACCATTGTTTGTCATGTTAAGCAGCTGTTGCAACATAAAGAGAAACTGTCAAATAATATGGCTTTTGAAAATGGTGACTTTTTTTAAATGTCTTTTTCTTCCATTTCTCTTTTAATGTCTTTTTCTCCATTTTTCTCTTTTAAACTTTCTACTGTTGCAGTGGCAGTGGGCAAGGACCATCAGCTTGACAAGTAGCTCTGTAAACTGCTGAACAAAAACAGAAGTTGGAATAGGCCCTTCCTTGTTGTTTATGAGTTATGCAATCTTCACGGAAAACTGTAGTTCCCTGCTCTCTCTGCTTGAGGCACCAACTACTCATATCACAGACCAGAGGCTGGATAGCTTTGGTACATTATTTTGTTGATAAAAAATAGCATTCAATTCCTGGAGCTGCCTGTTATCTGGAACCTTGAGTCAAGAAGCACGGGTGCACCGGGGTCTAAAAAAAGCCTCACATGGCCCACAGCTGGCTCTCAACCTTCAAAAATCTCTCTGCCTTAAGAAGTGCCAGAAAGTATGAGAATTCTGTATTTGTTGCTTGTTTTTTTTCTTTCTTTTTTTTTTTTTTAATCAACTTGTTCACTAGTGACAGAGCCTCCTTGGCAATCATTTTCTACTCGTGGATGAAGCCTCTTTATCCCACTTCAGGCTCACTTCTTGCCTAGAATTTAAGATAAATGTTGTCCTCATTCTAAGGCATGATGTTAGCCTGGCTCTGAGCAGGCTGGCCTTGTTAGAAAATACAATTACCCACCTCCCTCCCAAATTATGAATTCAAATATCTCATGCTTATAAAACAATCCCTTCTTCCTCCAGATGTTTGTCCAACTATTCCCACTACAGTGTATCTTTGACCACTTTAAAATTGCCTTATTTTTAACTCCTCAATTTTCTATCAGTTCTTAAGACCTCTACTTTCTCCGCTTCCTAAATCAGCTTGGATTTCATAGTCCATTATTCCAACTTAAACTCCCTTGCTCATTACTCTTTTTGCTACAGACTTTTCATCAAATTCCAAAGCTGCATGAACCCAGCTTTCTGCTCTGAGCCGACTACTGGGAAGTTGGGCATAGTTAAGGACATAGCAGGGCAAAATCATTTATTTATAGTTCATGCTTACCAAAGTAAAGTGGCCCCTCAAACTTATCCTATAATTTTTCTACTATTCATTGGCCGACTCATACCATTACTTTCCACAATTGCTTTTGCGCCTTCTCCATTCACCTCTGTCTTTTCAGTTTTCACTTATATCATTTTGCTCTCAGCAGATAATTCCTCCTACTTCAGAGAAAAAGAGGAACCACTAAATGAGAATACCTTAGCTTTCCCTTACCAAGCATGCAAACCTACCTACCTTTGGATTCTCCTTCCCTCTGGTTAATATAGAGATTCTGTCACTCCTCATAAATTGACTAATAACACTATCTTTAGATTATTTTTGCTCTAGATTTCATCATTTTTGGTTTTTCAGGATAATTATTCTAATAACTACTTTATCTAATGTATATTCAGGCTCACACCTCAAGTTTATCTTTCCCTTTAGCTTTTATATATATGAAAAATTAAACTAAAGTTATAAAAAGGACTTGGACCTTCATCTTCTTTCAAATTCTGTATTACTCTTCCCTTTATTTCATCCAAATATTTCAGAGTTTTACAAACATGTTCCTTCCCAGTTCTCATCTCCCAATTGCACTTCTATGCACAGCAGTATACCCTTTAACTTGTCATTCCACTAAATTAGTTTTTCCGATGGTCACTGGTGACCCCAATATATCACTCTTAAATTTTTATCTTCTTGACCTATCTGTATCTTTCAACACTTTCTTCTCTTTTATATACTACATTCTCCTTATTCCCTCCTACCTTTATGTTTTTTTTCCCTTTGGTTTCATTGCAAGCTTATCTTCTTCAACCGGGTTTTTGAATAATGGAACTCTTTCAGGTTTTTTTTCAAGGCCCTCTTTTCTTTTTATTTTATATTTTCTTTAGAGCCTATGGTTTCAGTTATTATTTATATAATGGTAACTCACTAATTTGTCTCATAAACCTAGTACCCTTCACATATGTCTATTTACAACTGTCCTTTTAACATCATTTCTGGGTCTAATTAGTTCCTTTATTCAATAGTTACTGAGCAACTACCATGAGTCAGGTACTGTTCTAGGTACTGGTAATACAGAATAAAATGCACAGTGTCATTGCTACATCAAACAATGTGGCAACAGTGAGATAATAAACAATAAATAAATAAAAGATAAAAATAAAAGATAATAATAAGTGCTCTGAAGAAACATAAACATGATGGAAGTTCTATTTTAAATTGCATGGTAATAGAAGTCCTCTCTGATGAAATGACATTTTATCAGAAAATAAAAGTAAGGGAATGAACCACTTGAAGTTTTGGAGGAAAATAATTCCAGGCACAGAAAATAGCAAGTGCAAATGCAATTGGAGCATATAAAGTTAGTATACAGGCATCATAAAAAATATATAACTTTTAATATTTTCTGGATTTACTCAGCTCTTCCAGGATGTCCATCCAGGTTTTCAAGCAAGAAATCACACTATCCACATTCAATCCATTACTAAATTCTATAAAATGTACTTTTTTTTCTGAAAATTCTGCTTTGTTTTACCTCATTAGACATTTCCTGTTACCAGCACCTGGCTCCCTTCCTCTCACTCTTCTTGTCTTATTCCAGAATGTGCCCAAACATAGCAGGCATGTCTTCTAGGTAGTAAGTAACCTCTCTTGGTTTCCTCTATCAGAGTGCACTTAACCCATACCTGCCCAGCTATCTCCTGAAATATAAGACAAAAGTTATATTAAAAGATTTAGTGATACCTACTTTTGACTCTTGTTACTGACCCACCATGAGATATTATTTATCTGGTCATGATAGAGTGAATCCTTGAAGGTATATTCTCTTGTGAAAATCAGAATAAAGGGAAGAGGTGCCAGCAATTTCCAACTAATTTACGTGTATTTGATTATTTGTCCTGTTCTTACAAGGGGTAGGCAACTGCTGGATTTGGATATAATGAAACTAGGAGAGAAGCCTAAATTCAGAACACAAGATTTGATTTTGTCTCAGGTCCTATTCTTTTAATGAAGTGGTATTTGCTGAAGAAAGCTATTTCTTCCATCAGGATATCTCCTATAAAAATTAGACAGGGAA
This sequence comes from Cynopterus sphinx, assembly GCA_030015415.1. Taxonomy (NCBI): domain Eukaryota; kingdom Metazoa; phylum Chordata; class Mammalia; order Chiroptera; family Pteropodidae; genus Cynopterus; species Cynopterus sphinx. The sequence goes on along the minus strand of CM057390.1, from coordinate 30,894,726 downwards.
TTATTAATCCCTAACAGTTGTTTATGAGACCAATATCATACTACCTCTGACTTGTGTTTATTTCCTTTTTAGAGGCCAGGCATGAGGTTAGCACATACAGTAACAAACTGCTCCAAATTCCCATTGGGTATTCAAGTTGATTTGCAGAAAAATGGAATGATGATTTTATAATAGCTAACAGAGTTTCTGATTTAATGCAGCTGCTAGAAATTAGCGAGGACTCCATTGAAAGCTTCCCAGTCACTTATAATAACAGGATAATAAATCATTCCCAGCACTTTCTGGCATTTATGATTCTATTAGAAACATAAGACCTCATTTAGCTATTCTTCTCAGTTTATTTATTATATATTTATTAAAATACGCTTTAAAGTTCAAGAAAAAAAAGCAATGCTCTTATTTTGCTGCCAAATATATTAATAAGTGATAGTATCTCTGTGGAATTCTTATTTCAAAAGGGAGTGGGGAGAGAAGGGGCAGAATCCTTAGATGAAGTGATCTAAAGTTGAAAGGTCTATCATTTGGAAGCAGTGCAATACATTGCAGAAAGTACTGGATACTGACTCTGAATACCCTGACCTAAATACTATTCTACTTCCTGCCTGGGTGACACTGCACCAGTCTTTTAGTATCTAAAGGCTTTACTTCTCTCATTTATAGAAATGGGATTATCATCTCTTGTCATTATGCATTTTCAAGGCAATTGGTATATCTAATAAAATAAAAAATATGAAAGTATTTTATAAATTGTCAGGTTCAATGGATGTTAGTTATCTTTTTTTTTTTTTTATGAAGGAATTAGGTTTTCCCTTATTGGAAACACTTATTGAAAATATAAAGTACTAATTGCTAAACTATTTACAGCTGCTTTGTTCTCCCTGGCCTAGGCTCTTAAGGAAGATCTAGCTCTCTTCCTTTGTTGGATATCTGAGCCAAATTCTCAACTGTGTCAATAACATCTAAATAATACCTCAAAATACCCAGAATCTGGAACTAGGCCAACTCTCTTCTACATTTAGCACATAGATAGCTATCTATTTATACTGCATTTACTAAATCACAAGAAACCATGTATCACACTCTCTACACATGAAGTCACATATTCATGCTCATGTGACCGTATATTTTTATATTTTTATAAATACACTTTGGCAGAACCTGTGCCATCTAGTCTCTGAATTGTAAATATAAAGAGGAGATATTTAGGAGTAGTGGGACCTGCTGTACCCAACAACAGCTGGCAGACAGAATTATACAGAATGTGTGTAGGAGGCTTTGGTGACCTGTCTGATCTATGAACTTGTTTAAAGAGGAAGCAAGTTCAATATTTTTAATTCCATTTGGAAAGTATTTATAAAACTTCCTTTCTACTTCTTAGTGCTATAATGAATAGAAATAAATGTGGTACAGTTTCATTCCATAAAGGGACTTATAATATTATTGGAGAGATAAAATATGCACACAGGAAACCACTGGAGGACATTTTAAGATGATATCTGATTAAGAGCTAAAATGGGCCAGAGTACACATGGAAGTCTTGGTGGAAAATGTAGGCACTGAGATGAGAATGTTTTGTTGAGTTGGAGAGATTCGGAGGGAAAAGCAGGAATGAAGAAATGGCACTGGCAGACTGGCGGAGGCAGAAATGAATGCTGGATACTGAAGGGATGACTCCTGTCTGACCTTGGAAGTTAGAGGCATCACATTTTTAGCAGAGTTGGTGTAAAAAAAAAAAATGTCAGTAGTTAATGACAATGAGTGGTCAAGTAGGAAATAAAGGTAGGGAAATAGTTTGAGCCAAGCTTGGGGAGACTTTAAAAGAACCACTAATAATCAAGAAGCCACAAAGAATTTTAAGTTAGCAGTAGTATGATCAGATTTTGTTTAAAATAGTTACTGTGATGTCACAGTGGAAAGAAGAGATTGATAGAAGGGAGATCATCGAAGAGGCCATTGCCATTAAGAAGGCTTAAAATGACAATAGATTAATACAAACAAGCTGTAAAGCAGGGCTAGCATTATTGCAAAATATATGTCATATAGTTGTGTTACAGAGAGGTTTCCTTTAAATAGGTTATAAAGTGACTGGTGTCCCCTGGAGGTGTGCAGCTTGTGGCTCTGAAGGAAGTATTAATAAAAAATATTTCTGGAATTAAATTGGCAAGATTTTGTAACTAAAGGGATATTTGGGGTCATGTCAGGACTTGAATCTCTATTTTTCTCTATATGTTCGTTGTCCTTTGAAGATCTCATCTAGTTCTGTGGCTGTAAGTATCATTTCTAGGCTAATGACTCAAATTATATATATTTGACTCACATTTTATATATGTACATAATTAGAGTTATGATTCTATCTATCTATCTATCTATCATCTATCTATCTATCTATCTATCTATCTATCTATCTATCTATCTATCTATCATCTATCTCTATCTGTCATCTATCTATCTGAGACTGGACATCAGCTGTAAATTCTTAATCTTTTAGCAGGAAATGAAACAGGAGATCTCTTGCAGAGTTAATCTATTTTGTAAACCTAGTTAAGTTTTTTTCCCTCCTTTCTTTGGAAAAAGGCTTCCTCCCTCAGATCCTGATAATTGCTCTGGTGACTCAGATCCTCTGGTTATTGATAAAGGGTCATCAGCCCATTGTTAAGCAGAAATGGTGTTAAACCAGGCAGGGCCCTTAGGGTCTGGGTGGGGGTAGGGGACAGACTTTAAGCCAAAGGTCTTTCTTTTTACTCTTTAAGAAACATGTTAACCAAACCTGTTTCCCTTTACTCACTTAATAGGCAAATCAATAATTGAAATTAATAGATGTATGATTTAAATGATGAGTTTGTATCTTTTTCTTGTCTAAGGACTGAGGTGGCACTTCAGAAAATTCGAGACCCCATCCTGACTGAGGCAGAAAGGGAAAGAGCTCCATGAAATCCCTGTAGGCAGGGATACAACCATTCTCAGGAGGAATCAGATATGTAAGAAGAGACCTTTCATCCCTCAGAATTCATACTAATAATAAGGGGGTTCATGGCTCTTATAAATGAGATAGGCAGAAAAGTTAGTTAGGGGGTTTTGGGTCCACCTGCAAAGACACTGAGGTCATTCTATCCTAGAAGGGGTCCACTCTAATCCTCCCACAATTAAGCAAGCCAGAAGGTATTTATTTTAACTCACACAAAGAAACCAGTAGACAGAGATTTAGGTATCAGTTTAAGCCAGTCACTCACACCTGCACAATGAAGACCCCAAGGACCTTCAACTCACCTGAGTCTCATTATACCATCATTATAACATGATGCATATGCCTGGAAGTTCATTAATATCATTATAACAAACTGAATTTTGAGAACAAACATGCACAGAAGGCAAAACGATGAATCACTGAGTCCTGTCAATCTTAGTTGTCAATCAGGGAAGCCCACTCCTCTAAAAAAAGTAACCACCAACAGCAAAAAAGGATAAAAACCCTGAAGTCTTTGTTACCAGGCCTTTTGAGCCACACTTCTCTTGCTCGAGGCCTGCTTCCATGTCTGGCCTCGACATGGAATTCCTTCCATGTCTGGCCTCGACAAAGGAATTCCTTAGAATTCCTTTCTAATTAAACTTTTCTTTTCTACTGTATTTCGGTGTCTTGCTCAATTCTTTGTTCGAGACATCAAGAACATGGACAATGCCCCGGGAGAGGACCCCACTCTCCAGTAACATATTTATCATCTATACCCTATCATCTATCTATCTCTATCTTCCTCTGGAAATCTTTCTGCTTACTTACCCTGTTCATTTGGATTTCAAGTAGACATCTTATATTTGACATGTCCATACCCAGACTCATTTTCTCCAATTTCAAACTTGTATCCCCAACATGTTTCACATCTCAGTAAATGTCAATGTAATCTGAGTTGTTCAGAATCAAAACTTTGTAATCACCCTTGACTCCTATCATCCTCTCACATTTGACACCCAACTTATCAGCAAATACTGCCAGATCTACCTCCAGAATATATTCAGAATCCCATTCCTCTAACCACCATCATCAATATCTACCTGCTCTAAACAACTCTCACCTAGATCATCATGATAGTATCTGGATGGTCTCCCTGCTTCTGCACTGTATGACATGCAATCCATTCTCAGAATAGGAGTAGGAATAATATGCTTGAAACACAAGAGTTCACGTACTTCTCTGCCCCAAATTTTTCACTGACGCCATCTCACTAAAGCGCAGTCTTGCATGATCTGGTTCCTCATCCCCTAACTGATTGCTCTCCTCCTATCACATAACCCAAGTTTAGCCACACTTCTTTATTTTTTATCCAGGCTAGGCACACTCTTTCTTTGGGATATTTGAGGTCGCAACTCTATTTTCATGAGAACCTCTTCTTCAAAGCATCCACATGACCTGCTCTATCACAAGGAACAAGGTTTCCATTTCAATGTCAGCTTCTCTATGTCATCTTCTCTGACTGAAAGACCCCCTCTTATTTTTCTACTCTTCCCAGCCTTATTTTTCTAAATCAGATTGCCATCTAAAATGCCATATTTTTTATGTTTTTATGAATTAATTCATTTATTGTCTCTTTCACTAGAACAAAAGCTTGATTAACACTACTAGCACTATGTATGGATACATGGATTTGATAGACATCAGAATGTAAGTGATATTTAAGGCATGAGAGGGGGTGTGTTTAATGAGAAAAAGGTTAGAGAGGGACAAACAAATATTTAAGAGAAGTAGAGAGGAAGTGAGGCTAATGGAGAAGGAAATTGGGATCATACAGGTTGGCAGAGAACATTTAGAATAAAGGTGAAACAAGATAGCCATTTTTTCAAATGTTTTAAGTGGCTAAGTAAGGTAAAATTAAACACTGCACCTTGCATCTGGATTTTAGGAAAATGTTGGGAACCTTAAGGAAATTTGTTTCAGCTGAGCAGAGAGGGCAGCAGCTGCATTATAGAAACTTGAAAGAAGAATGAGATATAAAAAAATACAGATGTAGGAAAACGAAGTCAGAAATTTTAACTTTATCATCAAAACTGGCATACAATATCAATAAGAAACCACCTTTATTTTCTTAATTACAGCTTATATTAAATTCCTGCAAGAAAAATTAAATGGAGGTTTGCATTTTGTTATTATTAAAAATATATTAATAATAGTCTGATATCTTTAATCCGCTCAACTAGAAATTACTTGTTTCCCTTAGAACAAAAATAGTTCCAGAAGTGAAAACAAAGCAAGATGTTTTTATTTATTCTAAGTGTTTCTTATTTTCTTAAAGGAAAATGAGTGTTAGCAAAAACTGCATTTGAAGTGTTTTTAGCAAATTTAATTTTTAAGTGCATAATATAGTCAGAAAATTGACTCTCTAAATAAGTTTGTATATTTTTATCTCTATTCTCCCTTGGTTGATTTAAAAAAAAAAAAAAACAAAAAAAAAAAAACACACAGCCCAAGGTTTTTCCTTCAATTTACTATGACTTTATGGGCAAGAAAGAAAAATCTGCTGTAAATTTTGAGGTATACAGTGATTTTATTAATTCATAAGATATATTAGGCACTTATTTTGTGCCTTGCACAGTGTTAGGCACAGGGAAGATATATGAGAAATTGAAAAGACATTAGTCTTTAAAATTTAGTCTATAACAGCCACAATACATATGTGATATAGTGGAATTATTAGGAAATGAGTTGTTTTACCTAATAGCGTAAGACAGGTCACAAGCTACACTGTGGTTATCACAAAGGCAAAGATGACAGATATGGGTGCTGTATAGACGAGTCCTATCTGGAAAAAACTGTGGAGGATATTATGATAGATGATAGATGATAGATAGATAGATAGATGATATAATAGATAATATAATATCTGACAACAACTATTGAAATAGGCCAAAACTAAAAATGGCTAAAACTGAAAATAGCTCTGCATAAACATAGAGGACAACTGTAGGGAGCAAGGAGGAGATAAGTTGGACTTGTTGGGCCTAAAGAAGGAATGTGAATTTGATAAAATGAACACAAATTGGAATCTTTGGATATTTATTAACAGTTAACGATTGACTATGAGCTGAAGAAGTGTTTAATGAAAATTAATGTGACAGTTACATGTAAAAATAATTAGAAAAGAGAGATTTTAAAATGGGAAACAAGAAGACTACAATTATTACAGTCTTAGCTTATGAAGTGAGATTGGACTTAGCTAATTCTAGAAAAAAGAATTACAGATAAAAATAAGTGACATTACAAAATAAGAACTAACAGAAAACCATGACAGCTAAGTCTAAGTTTCCAAAGCAAGGTAATGAAGAAAGAAATGAAAACCAATTTTATTTTTATTTAGCACATATCAAATTCTAGGTCCTGTGCTGTTTCACACTATTATCATATTTTATCTTCACAATACCTTGTAAGGAGGAGAAATATTAAGGTTTAGATGTTTAAGTTATTTGTATAAGATCATATATCCAGGCATTCATAGAGGTGAGATTCAAACACAAGCCTTTTAGCTCTAAGCCCAGGGATCTTTTCACTTTATAATGTTCTACCAACACGTAATTTTAATGTATGGCCTTAATATACACTTTTAAACTTATCTACCTCTATACTACTATACCTTACTCCTACTCCAAACAATGTCAGCTATTATTGTTGCTCATGCTAGCCCTGGTTTTCTCTGCCTCTGCTACTACTATTCTTACCATCTCTTAAGTATTTCCCTTCTCCCTTTCTTGTCTTTATTAAGATCTAAAGGCTCATGTCTAATATTATATTTCTATGGTTTTTCCCTTTGTCCCAAATCACTCTCTTTTCTGAACCTTTCTGAACCTTCTCTACTTTTCCCTACTTCTTCACTCTACTTACATTGTAGTATTTAGGTTTTTGTCTCATCTATAATATTAGACTGCAGTTTCTTGAGAAAAATAAGACTTGTTATCTTTATGGTGACCTCCATAATTTCTTTATAATAGGAATTTGTTGGACAAGAAAAGAGAAAAGGTAAGAAGGGTTTAAGAAGGCAGAGTAGGAAGATTCTGAGCTCTTCTCCCAAAGACACACAAAACTACAATGACATAGAATAACTATCACTGAGAATGACCTGAAGACTAGCAGAACAGATTTTCTACAACTAAGGATTAAAATTTAAAAAACACATCAAGGCAGGTAGAAAGGGCAGAAATGTAGTTTAGTCAGAAACAAAACCCTTGAGGCATCACCCCAGATAAAACCAAAGGCTATAGGAAACCAAAACTCTGATTTTAAAGTTATTGTGCACAAATTCACTCTCTCTGAGTCTCAGTGCAGAGGCAGCAGCTTTCTGAAAAGCACTTGGGTCATACATGAAGAAGATAAAATGACCAATGTTAAGATCAGTTCCAGAAAGGCAATGATCTGTTGAAACTTTCACCAGATGCAGAAGCACTGCTATATACCATTTTGTAATGCTCTTTTCACCTAACTGGGCACCATTTGTGACATTCTCAATTAACCTTGTTAACATTGTTGGCTCAGCCCCAGTGTTCCCTGAGGTCCTGCCCTGTCTATCCAGGCTACCTCACCTTGCACCTGTCCAAAGAGGTTCCATCCCTACCTCACCCAAGGGGAGAGCCTTGACCAGCACCAGCTCTCACTATGAGGAGTCAGCTTTCACACACTAGTAATCCCACAACAATTGAGACTGAACCTTTCAGCCAATGATAATGGGAGTCTACACCATATACCAGCATTCCTGCAAAAGGCACAGTCAGGCCTCTCTGCTAATCAGCCTGAGGGCCAATCTACTCACCAGCATACCTACAATAATCATGGCCCCATGAGAACAGGAGGGTGCAAACAACCTACATAAAGTAAACCCCTAAAAGCACCTAGCTCTGTTGACAATGGGGATCGTGAAATGGGCCCCACAGGACTCTATCTACATAAGGCCACTCTTTCAAAATCAGGAGACATGACTTATCTACCTAATATGTAGAAATAAACACAGAAAATTAGGCAAAATGAGAAGACAAATGAATAAGTTTCAAACAAAAGATCAAGACAAACCCCAGAAAAAATTAAATGAAACAAAGATAAGCAGTCTACCATACAGAGTTCAAAGTAATGATCCTAAAGTGGCTAACAGAACTTGGGAGAACTTTCAAAGAAATAGAAAATATTTTTAAAAGCAATCAGGTTGGAGAATACAATAACTAGGGTAAGAAATATGCTAGAAAATAATCAACAACAGATGATATAATTCAGAAGAATAGATTAATGATCTGGAAGACAGAGTAGTAGAAATCACCCAACTGAAACAGCAAAAATTTAAAAAGAAACTAAAAAAAAAAAAAATGAAGATAGTTCAAAGAAACTCTGAACAACAACTGTGTACTAAAATCCACATTCTAGGGATTCCAGAAGGAGAAGAGAGTGAGAAAGGGACACAAAACCTATCTGAAGAAATAATGGCTGAAAACTTCCCAACCCAGAAGAGGAAACTGATATCTAAATCCAGGAAGGATGGAGAGTCACCAACAAAATGAACCTAAAGAGTCCTACACCAAGACACATTACAATTAAAATGTCAAAAGTTAAGAATAAAGAGAAATCTTAAAGCAGCAAAAGAAAAACAACTAGTAATGTATATGAGAATACCCATAAAACTATCTGTTTATTTTTCAGCAGAAACTTTGCAGGCCAAAAGGGAGAGGCATGATATAGCTGAAATGATGAAAGGAAAAAAAACCTACAACCAAGAATAGTATACCTGGAAAGGCTATCTATCATTCAGAATTGAAGATGAAAACTTTTTCTCTATGATCAGGAGCAAGACAAGGATACCCACTCTCACTACTGTCATTCAACATAGTACTGGAAGTCCTAGGCACAGTAATAAGACCAGAGAGAGAGAGAGAGAGAGAGAGAGAGAGAGAAGAAATAAAAACATTAAAATTGGAAAGAAATCAGTAAACTGTCACTCTATACAGGTGACATGATCCTATATATATAGAAAACCCTATATAAATACTACACACACACACACACACGCACGCACACACACACACAATTAAAACTAATACATTAATTCAGTAAAGTTGCAAGATACAAAATTAGCATATAAAAATGTATTGCATTTAAATAAAATAACAAACTATCAGAAAGAGAAATGTTTTTAATCCCATTTATAATTTCATCAAAAAGAACTGGCAATTATAAAATAGTCATGAGATGTTAAGTACAGCATACAGAATATAGTCAACAATATTTTAATAATTATGCATATTGTTAGGTGGATACTAAACTTATCAGGGAGATCACTTTACAAGTTATATAAATGTGTAACCACTGTGCTATACCCCTGAAACTAATATAATATTAAATGCCAAATTGTAATAGAAAAATTTTTAAAGATTAAAAAAAAAAATAAAATACCTAGGAATAAATTTAAAGAGCTGAAAAATCTGTTCATTGATGAAAGAAATTGAAGACAATACAAATAAAGGAAGGTTATACTGTTTTCATGGGTGGAAATAATCAATATTATTAAAATGTCCATGCTACTCAATGCATCTCTATTAAAATACCAATGGCATAATTCTCAGAACTAGGATAAACCATCCTAAAATTTGTATGGATGTTTTCATGGGTGGAAATAATCAATATTATTAAAATGTCCATGCTACTCAATGCATCTCTATTAAAATACCAATGGCATAATTCTCAGAACTAGGATAAACCATCCTAAAATTTGTATGGAACCAGAACACACCCTGAATAGCCCAAGCAATTTTGAGAAAGAAGAACAAAGTTGGAGGTATCACACACCCTGACTGCAAATGATATTACGAAGCTATAGTAATCAAAATAATTTGGTAGTGGCACAAAAATAGACTCATACTTCAGTGGAGCAGAATAGAGAACCCAGAAATAAACCTAAGCTTATTTGGTCAATTAATCTACAACAAAAGAGGCAACAATATATAATAAAGAAAAGACTGTCTCTTCAATAAGTAGTTTGGCGAAACTGGACAACTACATGCAAGAAAGAAAGAAACTAAACCTTTTTTTATGCCATATATAAAAAAAAATCTCAAAATGGATTAAAGACATATATAAACCTAAAACCATAAAATTTTAGAAGAAAACATAGATAGTAAAGTTTTTGACATGAACATTAGCAATGTCTTTCTAAATATGTCTCCTCAGGCAAGGGCAACAAAATCAAATATAAAATTTTATTTGTCTAGTTTGACAACATCATAGTTGAAAGCTTTAGCACAGAGGAGGAAAACAATAAAACAAAAAAGAATCTACTAAATGGGAGAAGATAATTGTAAATGATATATTTGATAAGGGGCTAATGTCCAAAACATATAAAAATTCAACACAAATAAACAAACAATCTGAATTTTAATAAATGGACAGAGGACCTGAATAGACATTTCTCCAAAGGAGACATACAGATGGTCTTCAGACACATTAAAAAAAAAAATGCTCAGCATTACTAATCATTAAGGAAATGCAAATCAAAACCACAATGCAATATCAGCACAAATTTTTCAGAAAGGTTATTATTGAAAAGACAACAAAAATGTTTTGGTTAGGGTGTTGTGGGGAGAAAAGGGAACCACCATGCACTATTGGTGGAATTGTAAATTGTTGTAGTCATTATGGAAAACAGTATGGAGATTCCTCAAAAAATTAAAAATAGAACTACATACAACCCAACAATTCTATTTTGGGGTATTTTTCTGAACAAAATGAAGACATCAATTCAAAACGATATATGCACGCCTATGTTCATTGCATCATTATTTAAAATAACTAAGATAAGGAAGCCGCCTACATGTTTGTCTATGGATAAATGCACAAAGATGTTGAATATATAACAATGGAATATTACTCAGCCATAAAAATAATAAAATTTTTCAATTGGTAATAACATGGAAGGACCTAGAAGGTATTACACTAAGTGAAATAAGTCAGACAGAGAAAGAAAAATATATGTGATCTCACTTATATAGAAAATCTAAAAAGCAAAACATGAACAAACAAAAGAGAAACAGAATCACAGATATAGGAAATAAACTGATTGTGGCCAAAGGGGAAGGTAGAAACAGTCAAAGGGGATTAAGAAGTAGAAAATTCTAGTCATATAATTAATGAGTCATGGAGATATAATGTACAGCATAGTAAATACAGTCAATAGAATTATAATAACTTTGTACGGTGTCAGATGGTTACTGGACTTATTGTGATGATCACTTTGTAAGGTATATATACAAATGTTGAATCACCATGTTGTACACCTGAAATTAACATAACATTGTATGTCAACTATAATTTTAAAAGATAGAAGGTAAAAAAGGAGAAAAGAAAACATGTAGAGCTTAAGAAGAATACAAAATATTTTCTAGTTACTTGCATATAAGGGACAGTGTGGTGGGGTATGATATTACCCTGAACTTGGAGGCCAGAAATCTGGGTTCTTTAGAAAAGTTACACCATCATTGTGGACTCAGTTCCTCCTTCAAAATAAAGAGGTTTGGACACCTGGCAATACCTTAAACTGTTTTCAATTTTAATAATCTCTTTCTGATATTTGGAGGCAGAGAATAAAAATCTAGGTTTTGATTACCTAATTAAACTCCAACATTTTCATTAAAAAATCTACTTCACTCTAAAGGTCAACTTTAATAAACCACTTCACAATAAGCCCAGCATTAAGAAAACTCGGCTGACATCCTTAAGGTGAGACACATACCAGAGTTTTCTTGGGCTCCTGTTCCCAGTCTGGGTAATGTGCTGTGGCTTATTTGCATAATTACATGCATTAGGAAGGCTACTGATTGGATTGCTCCTTGCCAAATTATGATAGCTTTTTGAATGAAGCTGCCTTTCTTGTTTCTGAACAGCTGCTGGTGGTATGCTCAGTCTTCAATCACCACACGGAGAATGGCACCCACTTCCCTCTATATTTGAAAGTTTATTTTCTAAGAAAGAGAGACATCCTGGAATTTCTCCATGTCAAAATCTGTTAAGCCAGTGCCAAGTGACTTTCCCCAAGCAGGGCAGCATAGGCACTCAAAGTGCTACAATTTTGGAGGATAAACCTGGATGCCTTCTGGGATTGGTCCAGGTATTGTGCAAGTTCAACCACATTTTCATTTTAACAGAAGTCACGTAGTTACTTAAGAAATACAATTTTATGTTGTTGCTGTGCCCAGCATTGCTCTAGGCACCAGCCACCTGAGATAAGAAAAGGCACAACACGAATCATGCAGTGAGTGCAGTCTGGTAAGCAATGAGGATGGACTGTGTAATGGGTGTTGTCCCTGCTCCTCATGCTGCTTGTGCTGTAATTGTTTATTATCCTGTCTTCTTTACTGTGTAAACTCCTGAAGAGCAGAGATCATGTCTCATTTTTTCATCACTTCATCCCTGAACAATAGCTAAATAGCTCAGGCACTTTGAGAGCAAGGCTTGTATCTTATATCTCTTTTCTGATCTCACATATCAACAAGCAAAGTTCTTTACTTACTTAATGTTCCACAAAGCACTGTAAATTGTCTACAAACATTTTTTTAAAAAAATAAAAATATCTGCATGTCTTGCCCACACATGGCTATGTGCATTTATGAGGCTAATCTAATTATGTTGACTTTCTGGTACTGCTCTATTGGTAAACTTGAAGAAAAACAAAGAGATTAAAGTGGGTGCTAAGTAATTACCTTCTTAATAAGTACTATTGTGTGTCAGCCAGTAGTACTTTCTGAGGTTCTAATCCATCAAATTTAGAATTGTCACATTCTTCAGAATTTTCCTAGAGGGTGGTAATCTTTCATTGCAAATGAGGCCTCATTCAGGTTTAAGTTTTGCAGGGGCCTAAAATTTAGGAAAGCACCATCCTTCTAGCGGGGCTTATGCTTTCCCACCAGGTGATCCATGTCAAGGACAGAAAACCAAGTGCCTGTTGGATATGTCCAGATTCTGGTGTGATAACCCACCCTCTCCACCTGCAGCTAAGATCAACTGAGACATAAAACAACTGGAAATGAGACCTGTTTTATTGAACACTTATTATTTTTCAGAAGTGGAGCCTTTAAAGTCCTTATAGCTACTCTGTTATTATTCATTCAAGATGTATTTCACAAATATTTATTAAGTACTTATGATGTAATCTCAATAAATATGTTATATTCCTCAGTGTGGGAAACAGGGAAACAAAGATGCAACATTTATTGTTTGGCACACTAAATAAGACATACTAATGATTGTATTATGAGGCACCATGAGATTTATGATCTTATTTAATCTTAAAATATTTAACAATAGGCATTGTTAGCCATTATTTTCCTCTTTCATAGGTAGATAAGGAAAATATGGTTTTAAAATATTAAGTAACGTGTGCAAGGTAAAGGAACCAACTGGTAGAGCCAGAGTAGGACCTCTGGTTATCTAAGTGCAGTGCCCCATATTCTTTCTCACTATATATATTGCCTTTCAACCTACAGCAATGGCCTTCTTAAGTTTCAAACATAGGTCACCAATTGCACACCAAACAGTGTACATTAGTTAGCTATGGAACAAAGCAAAGACCACCTATTGCCTCTGCCTATATTGGCTTGAAATCTTTATGTGATATTTACATTAAAAATCTTTAGTCCAATTAATAGTATCAAATATCTAACCCTTGTCACCTTGTGTCTTGTTGAACTAGAAAACCCCTTTAGTTGTCTATACTTTTTCACATTCTCAACCTAATAATGTTCTGTATACCCTGCCACCTACTTCCTCTACTCCTCTTACTGTTTTCCCCTTACACTGTGCATGGTACATCTATTAAAAGCAAACCCTCCCAAAGGCTCAATCTTATTATGAGTATCTCTCCACCTTCCTGTTCCTGTTCTTCTAATGAGACACCTGATTCTTCTATTACATCAAGAAAAAGCTGTTTATTTTACTCTTTTCTACCCACCATAAGTTGATTATCTTCCATTCAGTCCTCAACACACAAAATCTGACTTTCATTCTCATCATTACACTAAAATGTCCCTGCACAAGACACCCAAGGCCTCCTATATTAGATTTCTATTTTTGTGTAACAAATGACCACACATTTAGCAACTTGAAATAAAACTAATATGTTTTTTCACAGTTCCTATGAATCAGGAGTCCTGTTTCAGGTTAGCAGGGTTCTCTGCAGAGCCACACCAGGCTGAAACCAAGATGGCTGGTGGGGAGCTGTGGTATTATATGAGTCTTAAAGTGTTTTTACAAGCTCACTATTAATGGGCAGACTTCATTTCCTTGTAGCTATAGGGCTACATTTTCCATTTTCTTTCTTTCTGTTAACAAGTCACCACTCTCAGATAGTAGATAGATACTAATCTAGGAAGGAAGAAGCTTCCACGGATACTTCATAACATGGTTTTTTCCTTCTTTAAGGCCAGCAGGAGAAATCTCTCTCACTTCAAACCCCATTTCAAAGAGCTCACTCGAGTAAGTCAGGCCCATTCAGAATAATCTCCCCTTTGATTAACTCAAAATCAGCTGATTAAGGACCCTAATTATACATGCAAAATACCTTCCTTTTCTCATCTAATATAACCTAACCCTAGACATGAAATCCTAACATATTCAGAAGTCCCACCCGTACTTAGGAGGAGAGGTTTGTACAAGATGTATAGACCTCTTAGAATTCATATTTCCAAATACTTCTAATAAGACTGTTCTTCCCTCTTTCTCACAATGAATACTTCTATTCTGCCAATCTGCCATAGTTTCTCTTGTTTTTTCAATTATATCCCTGGCTTTTCTTTTTCACCTTCTTCTCAAGTTTTGCATTTTGTTTTGTTTTGTTTTGTGTTCTATCCTAAGCTACTTATTTTTTCCAAAAAGATCAGGTTATATTCTGCCTCAGAGTAGTCAAACATATGCTTATCTCTGCCTAGAAGGTCTCTTCCACATGTTCTTCTTTCTCAGGTCAAATTTTGTTTATCCTTTAGAAATCACATGGAGTATAGACTCTGTCTGGAAACTCTTTTTTGATTCCCCTTCCCCTAAGCCTAATGGATGTGTGTGACCTCTATTTTCCCCAAATATTTTTTGTATATTCTAAGTAGCACTTATTGCAGAATAATCACTTATTTACTCATCTATCACTGTGGCTTGATCCCTTAGGATCACATACAATATCATACTTGGTATTTTAAATTATACCTTCTACTTTAGAAGTCACTCAGTCAATACTTTCTGTATGATTGAAAGTAAAATAATCATTTTACAGATGGAATTACTGAGGATAATTAAGGTTAAGTAAGCCTCTGAATATCACACAGTCAGTAAGAGTCAGAAGAGTAGGGAAAAAATGTATCTCCAACAGACTTTGGGAGTACCTAGCTATTCAGAAATGGACATTTGAGATCATTGATTGGCATGATTATTACCAAATTTAATCTCCAAATTAGAATAAACATCTGGCATTTTGCATGGATCTTAGGTGACAGGTGACTATCTGATAAAGATTTTTGAGTCAAATCAAGTATTGTTCAAACAAATAAATAATTAGAATTGGAGAATTGTATATAGAATTAAGCTTATAAGAGTTATGTATCTGTATAGCTTTAGAAAATCTTTCTCCTATGAAATGAAAACTGAATCTTGGTTTAAGATTTGGAATACCAAAATAAGAATGGATAGCAGAGAGTTAATTATGATCAAGGAAAAATAAAAGTCTAGTAACCAAAATAGGAAGTTTCCTATAGATTCCAGCACCCTCTGGAGACAAATTAAACAAATCTGCTGAAGATGTAGAAAGAATTCCAATAATGAGTCTTGTAAATTTTGAACCTTTTATGTTCCATCTAGTGAATAATCTTACATATTATCCAAACTAGCACCCTGCAAGTAATGAACCACAAATGAGTCAAGGAGACCATATGAATATTAGAAAAAGCATAGGATTTCAAGATAAATTTCCACATCTTCTTTCAATAGGTAACCATGTAGTGCATCCACATTTGTTTTCTCACTTATTCATTTATTTGTTTGACAATGGTTTATGCCAACTAATGTGCTAGATGGTGGGGAATATTGTGGTGAACAAAAACTGACTCCTGTACTGGAGGGTTTACTCTCTTATATAAAAGACAAGGTAGTGAATAAGAAATGATAACATATTGTGAGGGCTATTAGAAGGAAATTACAGAGTTCTTTGAAAACACAGTTTTTGTGAGGGAGAAGGGCAAAGGAAGGCATTTGGAAAGAATGACCTCTACACAGATATCCTGAGGAGCCAAGAAATAAGGGCACAAGGGAAGACAGCTTTCAAGGTAGAGATGCAAACATAAACGGAGACCCAGAGGTTCTTGCATGCAAATTTTGTGTGGCTGGAAGATGGAGTATTAGAAGGTGAAAGTGAGGCTAGCCCAAGATAACGATGCAGAAATACACAGGGCTGGTTTAGGAAGACATCTCATGTGCTTAAAAGTTTTGGTCAATTCTGAAAAAAAAGGTTGATACCTGGGGTGGGGGTAACACAATCAGATTTGTGATTTCAAGTGATTGCTCTAGCCACAGTTTAGAGAATGAATTTTAGAGAGCAAGTGTAGAGACCAGGATGGTAGCTAGAGCTAATGCAGTGGTTACAGAATAGGTATGGAGAATAATAAATGATTTGAAGACATGTAGACAAATTATTAAATTAAGAACGGAAATATACTAATTATACTAACAATTTACCTTATAAATTTGTTGTAAAAGTTAAATAAGATAATGAATTTGAAATTTACATATGAATAATAATGTGTTGCTGGTTATTGTCAACAAGGTGGAAAATGGGAATTTTCTTTCAAGCAGCCTAAATAATAAAGTCAAGATAGTTTAGTTAACCCAAACCTTTGAAAACTTTCTCTTTTTATTAAGAAAATTTTGGTAACAGAAAAAAAAAAAAAACAAAAAAAAAACAAGTTTCTCCAGGATAAATGGCAGTGGTCAGTGTCCCAACAAGAAACCATGTTCATAGCTCACTAGCTGGTCATGTTTATGTACTTCAATTATATTTTTCTATTTTAACCTCAGGGAAAAATGGCAATTTTATTAATATTAATACACTTGCATAAAGTGCTAATTTACTCCATCATTTTCTTAATTAGCACTATTGAATTGTGAGACTCATCTGCATGAATAATGAATCTCTATATGACTTTTCCAAAGTCTGTCTCATCTCTGCCAAGAGAAGTACAGAAAAAAAGAAATACTCATCTGTAATTTTTGATAATTTTGGAGACAGTCCACTTTCTCAGAAGATGGTAAAGACATCAAGAAGGTCCATTAATTAAACTTGGACAGAAATTGGGAAAGCTATTCTACCTTTCTTTTAGAGTAAGTAATATGAAGATTTTACTTTAGGCTTTACCAGCTCTGTCACTTCCTCTTAGAATGTACTAATGAGTGTAGGTTTCTCTCTAGTTCTTACACAATTTCATTCTCTCTGCTAGTGTCACAAGATAGGAAATTAAAGACGATAAGGTGAGGTCAAAAAGAGTGGGTTTATTTGATCAAAGAATAAAATAAATCCATGCTTCTTTTATTTGCTGCACTAATTATCTCAATTGGATAGAAAGTGGAGCTTTTCATAAAACTGACAAATATTAATGTCAAAAATATTGAAAAAACTCCTAATGATGTCAGTGAGAAGAACATAGCAAACAAATTTTTAAAAATGGGCAAAATAAGTGAACAAGAATACCAGAGAGGGGGAAACATATGTAACAAGATGTCCCTCAGATGCTAATTGAAGACTACAATTACCTACCATTTTAAACAGAAGCAACTGGGAAAAATTTAATTGCCTGATATTACTAATATTGGAGAATTGTGATTCTTCAGAATCTTTAGATATTGCTCTTGGTAAGCAGTTTGGCAATACCTTCTATATTTAAGCATCCCCAAACTCTGTGGCCCAGTAATTTCACTTCTGAAATTTTTTGTATATATGTTTTTATCAATCATTTTAATAACAAAAAAAATCATGGATTTAATCTAAATACCCATAGGCATAAAAAAGGGCAAATTAACTGAGGTATATTCACAAATTTGTATAATATACAGCAATTGAGCAAATAAATTACAGCAAAATACAAAAATAGGGGTGATCTTACAAATATTAAGTAAAAATGTCCCCCAAATTACATATTTCAGAATGCATACTTTTTTATGAAGATGAAAAATGACAAAACAAAAAAGTAATTTTAAAGACTCCTACATATGTGATGAAATTGTATAAAAATGAAAGCATGACATGAACACAGAATTTTAGATAATGATTCCCTCGGAAAAGAAGGAGGCAGGAAAAGGAATTGGTGGAGGGACCATGTGGTCAGGATATAGGCTGATGCCAAGTCTTATCTTTTGTGTTTTTTGAAGCTATTGTGTAACTATTTGCTTAAAATAAAATTAAAATATATATATATATATTAAATTAAATTTAAAAACAAAATAAAATAAAATAGGTAGGGCACATATAGAGGACTGATGTGGCTGTATCCTGTACCAATGGTTAAAAATAACCATTCTTATTCTGTACATATGAGGTTAATTTAGAAAAGAAAAAACTTCAATCATCAAATGTCTTTTATCCTTATATAGTTGGTTTTTAAAGAAAAAAAGAAATCCTTCCATTCTATCATTAATTTAGGTAGCTCCTTAAGAAATGCATTCATTTTATCATCCTTGGATAATGTTCCTTATGTACCAAGGACACAGAAGGAGCAACAGTATGAAAGGATACATATGGATTAGAATGTCTGCAGTTAACTGAATCTTAAGATACGGGCAAAAGGGCCTGGCGCCTTTTTGTGGGAACACAGGAGCTGGTGAAAATGAAAACAGGTGAGATGGATCTTCATGCCGACTACAGACCCAGAGCAGTGATTATTCAGAGGTTGAGTAATTCCAGAAAGATGTTCAAGGAAACAGAATCTCAGGCACAATTTGCCAGCGTGGCTGATTAAAGTGATGCAGAGTGCCTGCATTTACCTTTAAGGCCTAACTTATGGCAAAGAAATGCCCTTATGGCATTTGTCTCAGGCATCTCCTCTCTCAACCTTTCTGTCAGTTCAAGTTGACAGAGAATCCAGAGAATGATAACCTGTACTAAGAACAACAACACTTTACTTTTGTATAGCACCATCCTGTTTGTTGTCCAATTAATACTCATAACACCTACAGTAGGAAAGGTAGGCATTCGGCTTTCTTATTGTCATAGGAAGGAGCTGAGGTCTGGAGAGACTTTATATTGGCCACCTAGAAATGAGAAGTCTGGTCACTGGCCTGTCATGTCCTTTTCATGATTTCACCCAAAAAAGAAAGGGCAAGGTAGAAACAGGGAGTTCAGACTAATATTTATTAAATACACATGTCAGTGTTTTTCAATCTTTATTTCATTTAATATTTACAATACCCTTAGGAAATAAGCACTGTCATTCTCTCCTTTGTAAGGATAAGAAAATAGAAAATTCAGAGTTCAAGTTATCATCTGTTTAACCTAGAGCAAGTTGCTCAAGCACTCTAAGCTCCATGTCCTTATCTAAAATATAGAGGTTATAATAGTAAGTAATTTCATGGAGTTATTGGGAGAATTAATGAGATGGGGTAACTAATGTGCTTACTGAAAAAATTAAACTGCACAAAGTTTATAAATGGTAGAAGTAAGATTGAACCAATGGTTATGTGATATCAAGTTCTGCCTTTTCTATTAAAGCCATGTTGCCCACAAAGGGAATCAAAACAGATGATGCAGATGTTAGATTTGACCAGCTAAGCAAAGCACAACTGCACACCAATTCTGAGACCCACCACCCAAAGGAGTGCCATAAGAAAAGAGCTCACAACTGATTCTCACCAGATGCCCTTCTCCACACATGCCAGAGTTCCATCAAGACATAGCTCTATTCCTTGGATATTATTAGAACCATAAACTAGAAAATCTTTGACTGGCAAGAAACCAGGACATCAATTTTTATACTGCATCTGCTTTAAAGAGTAGGAGTCTAGTTAGATTATCAGTGACATTTTCTCAGTGGAAAATTGCCTGGATCATATTTGTATTCATTTCATAAATGCAATATATAAGCCACTAATAGAACAAAATCTACTAATTAAATTTCATTCAATAATGCATTTTCCACCTAGCTTAGCAGTGTCCTTGTATGTTTCTGCCAGCATAGTGCTAATAATGTCTTCTTTAGCTTATAAATAGTGCTTATCATTAAATCTGAAATATTATCAAGCATCAACGAGCTCAAAGTGACAGCATAGCAAATAATTTGAAAGGGCTCTACATTGTAGACCCATTTTTGCTTAATTTAATTTAGTTTATTTATTAAAAATTAAGCATATGGATTTGGAAGGATGCTAGCTCTGCTGCCATGGCAGCCCGATCTTTCTATGTATGCCAAGAATAGATGAGACAGAAACAGCAGCAAACCCTAGACTCACATCTTTGAAGGAAAGGCTCTATTACAATATCTTCATATCTTGGGGTGTAAAACTGTTTACTGTCCACCCCAAGGCTGATTTTTGATGCCTGTTTTCATTGTAGTTTACCTTGAGAGTTAAGACCTTTAGGTTAAGTGAATTGTTTAAAAAATGTTTATATGTTCCATATTCATATTTGGAAAAGAATAATAATATTTATATTGGCAATACTATGTGTATAGGGCTTCAGTGTTTACTGCATGCTTATGGGGAGTTGGGGAGCACGTGGCATATACTAATCAAGGGGAAACACATTTAGAATTAACACTGTGGCATCTGATTGCATAAAACCCTTAAAGAGTGGGTGGGGTCAGTATCTTGATTATTCCATTGTATCGACAAGGAAGCTAAGGCTTGGGGAGGCTACTCTATCTTCAAAGGCTTGCCTTGAAATCTCTTCCAAACTTGGTATCTAGGAGTTTAGATGTGTGCTTCTGCATCCCTTTCCACAGTCATCTAAATATCTTTCAGAGAAGAAAGAGAACTTCCATTACTATTGGAATAATGCCTCTGTCTCCATTTGTATTTATTGGCCACATTTAATTAATTCACTTACTTATCCATGTATTTGTTCCAGAAGAGTATTTATCAAACACCTATCTATGCCCAGCAGTGTTTTAAGCACCAGGGATACAGTACAGAACAAAGATAAAATCTCTGTCCTCCTGGGGTTTATGTTACTGTGGAGGCAGACAATAAGCAAAATAAGTGAGCATATTATATAGTATATTAGAAAGTACTAATTGAGGGAGAGTAATGAGTGAGGAAATGGTATAGGGAGTGCTGGAGAAAGTGCTGTGGTTGTCATGAAAGGGAAACATGACAAATCTAAAATTTGGTAATTTTCCCTTTTGAGATTTCTCAGGATTGGTACATACATCACTTACCCCCATCCCACCCCACCCACCAGTACACTCATACTATCAATATATGGTGCCTATAGCTCAAGCTTTCTTTTTTCCTTTTAGGAGACAAAGGGATATTGGGATTTCTATTTGTTCTCTAATTGGCTAGAGCAACGTTGACATCCAGTGGTGAATTAGATTAATCACAGGTGCCCACACTTTTTTAATCTCCCTGAATGGCAGTGCTGTGAGTACTGGTTAATAGTTTGTTAACCACAGTTCAGTGGGGTTACTCTGAAGTCACCAACTCCTGCTTCCCATCGCCTTCCTACACTGTTACTGCACTGGGCTGACTTGGTTTTCACAGCATGCATGTCATCATATGTTATGCATGTATGGATCAACCCACCTGATGTTCACATATGCATCCACGTTTTACTAGGCATCTATGTGAATCTGTGTGTGTTTATGTGTTTTCTATGTTACCTACACATGATGAGCCTGATGGTGTGTTGTTCTTCCTCTCATGAGACCCTCTCTGACCTCAGGAGCATGTTATTAGTGAGCTGAAGATATAAGGACCCTGCATCCTGATTTTGTCCTTTCCATCTGGCTGATGTTATTATTGTTCATTTGGAATGCAGTAAAAAGCATGGCTGCCTTGAGTTTTCTTACTTCTTAGCTGGCTACCACAGCTTAGAGAGCAGCAGGAGTATGGTACCCTCCATGAAGACATCACCTTTCATTTTCTTCTTTCACTCAGGGAGCATGCACCCTGTCCCAACTCCATACTTAGAAAGGGCAGAAAACATCACACTATGCCCTGGAAGAGTCAGGAGTTTAGACACAGTAGACTGGGCAGAAAAAGATTCTGGAATGAGACATTACACTTATCTTTATCTTTAAATTTAGCACCTATCAATATTACCTGCCACTAGTTTTAATTCATAAATTGTATGTGGTCAGGTAATTTTTATTCAGTATTGACAACCCACAGACAATTTTCTGGCTGGAATCTGAGGCGGAGGCTACCCCACAAAGCTATATTTTGAAATCCTTTTTACCTCGAGTATGGGAAAAGGGAAGACAAAAAAAAAAAAAAGAGAGAGGCCCTCTAACGAGTTTAACACACTCCACAATTAAATATTGATTGGAAATTCTCGCTGAGTATTTTTCCCTCCGTCTCTCTTCCTCCACAGGGAGATGTCTGGTTGTGATTCCTAAGCTGTCCCCATCCAGTGATTACGTTCATTAGGACACCAGCCTTGTGGTTAAAGCACTTTCCTTACTGCTGCACGTTTAATTAGACAACTCTTCCCCAGAAATTATTTATAGCCAGGCTCCAGAGCTATTGTTAGTCCGAATGTAAATAAGATTCAGCGCGGGAGTCCCAGCGGCTGGCGCGCTCCTGCCGCGACCGGCACCGGCTCGCGCGCTCGGGACCACGGCCAGGGCTTGACGGCCCAAACTCGGGCTATTGGAAAGCCCGGGCGCGATTTTCTAATTAAACTTTTGATACAGAACCACACAAAAGACGAAATCTATCAGGTCAGCGTGATTACACGGAGGAGGAGCAAAAGAAAGGAGCTAGAGGAGAAATGGACATCAGAGCAGCGCCCAGGAGAAGGGGCCGGAGAGGAGAAGGGCTAGGAGGGGGGAGGGGGCAGGAATGGGATGCGCGGGGCCGCAGCAGGGGGCGGGAACGAGGGCGGGGGCGAGGAGGCGAGGTCGGGGCAGGAGGACGTGGGGCGGGGCAAGGTAGTCCCCAATTTGGAAAAAGGCCAGGGCAGGATTTTCCTGTGTCAACACGCATATGTCATCCCTGACTGCCCAAAGGGATAAAGTGGGGGGACGTGACTTTAAGTTCTGTACTTGGTGCTGTAATTACACCAGCTAAATGCAACATAGTCCCTAAACTCAAGATACTCCCATTATTATAAAGGATACAGACATGTGACCAAACTAGTACAAACACTAAGAAAGAATTAAAACATCAACGGCCACTATTTATTGAGCACATAATAAATACAAGCGCTTTACATGCCTGGTTTTATTTAGTGTGCACAACAATCGTAGGAGTTGAAAGCTGTTCTTGTAATATCAGTTTCCAGCTGAGAAAACTGAGTTTAAAACAGACCACACAGTGAAGAGCTGACCATGAAATGCTAGGCCCCTACATAACCACCACTGTACTGTCTACTAGTGCACTCTGACAGGTGCATCATAACCAAAGGTGTGATCTGCAACTGAGATAGCTTTTTATATTAGGCAGGGAAATGGTGGTCAGACATGCTTTAACAAGGGGACTAGAATGTGAAGAGTGAGTAGAAGTTTGCTAGGCAGCCAGGAGGGAGAGGGTGGGTGCTACTGTTAGATTGTATGACAACCTAAATGAGTTGTGACCATCACTACTTATAAAGAGAGAACTTGGATTTAGGGACTAAGGTTCTTAATAAGTAGTAGTAATTTATTAATAATAGAATGTAGAAAGTTGGAACTGGAATCCAAAATACTAAAGAAGCTAAAATTTATTTGTTTTTTTTATCTATATGTATGTATGTATGTATTATTTATTTTTAACATTGACTGTGTTCATATGATTAAGTGAGGGGGTAGGCAATGAGAGCAGAAGAGACCAAGGAACAGAATTAAATCCCCAACAAACACCCTAAATTTACCTTCACTATGCATATTCACTCTGGATGAGGACTCTACATAAAATGCTACATAGACCTTAGCATATATTTCAGAAGTTAATCCTCATCATAGATTTAGTTATTAAACATGATGTACACTTAGGCAAATAAAGGTGCAGAGAAAATGCTTTGTTTGAGACCTCCTTACTCAATTGCTTATTTAATGTTTGGGTTTCAGCACACAAGATATGAAGGCAGATACACCAGTGGGGTGGAGGGTAAAGATGAAAACTCTGCTCACATATTTCTGTGTATCTTTTTTCCTTTAACTACAAAACAGACAATCTGGCAGAAAAGTCTTTCTAGGTGGTACTTTTTTTTACCCAGTACAGACAGCATCATGGGAAGTCATCCTTCAGTTACTACCTCTGAGGCCAGTCAAAACCATCACACTTCCAGTAGGAAGCCAGGGATGTCTATTATTTTAAACATATAATTGGTTCTAATTCATCACTTATCTCTCGGTGACAGATTTTTATATAGTTTATTATCTCTGTAGCAGCATGGGGCCCTGAGGGGCTACCTCCTATTTTTCTGCATTTCCTGGTAGGGCCTCAGCCAGGGCTGCTCCTGTTATCTGTCTGATTAAGTTAGGGAATCCAGCATCTCAGGGTCCCCAGGTAACTGTCAGTATTGCACATTCTCCCATTGCAGGATTAAATGAGTCTTTCACCCCTCTCCTACTTGACCTGTCTGCCGCAGTTAGTCTTCTTGTTTGCTGATTAATTTGGGACTCTGGGTCCCCAGGACCTGGGAGATAGCTATCACTCCTGTCCCCTAACCCTCAGACATATCTGTATATGAGTGCTCCCAAGGCCCTGGGAAGGGAACAGAGACACGAGATTAGATGGGGCAGGCTCCTGACACCACTGTTTTCTGTTCTTTCTGTGGCTCTGCCTTTAAATATCTCGTCATGTCTTCCCATCCCATGAAAACCTTTGAGTCAGTCTTAGTTACTCAAATGCATTTCCCTCTAAGAAGAACAGTGGTGAGCTGCTGCCCTGTCATCATTCTTCCTGGGAATGCTTTTTTTTTTTTTTTTTTTTTTTTTATCTGTATCTACTTGGCACAGCCCACACTTGACTGGGGACTTGATTCTGTGTTTTTGCACATGGCATTCAAACTGTACTGCTCCAGACCTCTGGCTCCTCAGACAGCAGGGTGCTGAGCAGGACACCTGGATGGCAGTAGGAGGGAACGACCCCTCATTATCATTCCACTATAAGGTCTCAAGAGAAGACCCTTGGCTGGGGCTGGCTCATAGGAAAAATATCAGGCTTTATCTTGTGTTTGTTTGTTTGTTTGTTTTTGCTGTGTTTCCCATGAAATTCACTTTGTTCCTTACAAAGTTATCTATTTCTCTCATTATTGAAATTTTGACCTATACCAGCCACATCTTAGAACTAATACTTTTCCAACACAATCCTGAACACACATTTTGTATCTTCAGATTTACAAAAGCCAGCTCTTTAAAACGGAGCTGGTTGCCTGCCTACTCAAAAGACCTTTCTTCCTGCTTCCCTGTCAGCATCCACATGCCTGAAATTATACATATGTCCACTCTCTGATTTGTATGCCCTGTGGGCACTTGTCCATTCTTCAGGTGCCAGATTGATCCTCCCCAAATTCCCCAAGAAATTCATCTGTGCTCTGTCACATTCCTTTCCTTATGAATGTATCATATCATTGTGCTATAATCTGTTTATGTGTCTTTACCAGTAGAGTGTGAGTTTGATAGTGTTTGCTGAATAGAGCTGAGTGATTTGAGGGCACTCACGCGATGGCTTGGTCAGAAATGGATGGTCATTTTCTCTGTCTTGTCACTGGGAGAGAGCCTACTGTGATACTGTGAGCCTGTTCACAATTCCCCCATCCCCCACTGGGAAGCTTTTTAGTATTTCTGGGATCTCTAAGTTTTTTCCATTTTCATGGGTATTAATAACCAAAAAGAGAGAGAGAGAGAGAGAGAGAGAGAGAGAGAGAGAGAGAGAGAGAAGAAAGAAAAGAAAAGAAAAAGAAAAAGAAAAAAAATAAAAAGAAAAGAAAAACAAAGTTCTCCAAACAATTCGCATTATGATTAGGTGTGATTGAGCATTTTCTGGAAAGAGCTCCAAACCTCAAATGTGCTTACAAGAACACAAAAGACCTCTGAAATCATTCAGCCTAATCTCTTTTTTCTCCTGAGTAAATGACTAATGATAAGACATGTATCCCAAGTCAACTAGTTGCCTGTTGGTAGCAAAAGGAGTTTAACTTTCCTTAAAACACAATTGAGATATTTTCTAATCGTCAGTAGCTCTTCTCATTTTATGGGGATGAGCTTTCTCTCTGGAGAAAGAATTCATGCCTCTAAACCTACCATAATTTCTCTTCCAGATTGCACCCTCCCCAGATGGGGAGTCCCCCTCACCAGCAATGACACTGCTGTTTTCTTTAGCAAGTACAAAGCATACACAGACTTAGTTTAGGGACAGTTAATTTCCAATTCTTTCCAGATGGGTTGGAATAATATCCCCAGGTGGTAAATACATTATTAAGAAGGCAGTTTGGTGTGAAATTGGCTATTAAAATATAGATAAAGTTTAATATATTGAGCTCCTTGTCAGAAAAAAATCACTTTAGAGGGAGCTTATTATTTGTTTGATATTAAAAGAGTCACAGCTCAGCTCCAAGTGACAAATAGGGGTGGGGGGTGGGAAATGCCAGCAGTAATGAACAAAAGCTTTTTAACATTTAAATTTAGGTTTTTCTTGTAGCTCTGCATGCTGCCATGAGCATGTCCATGTGGTGCAGACAGAGGCAGGAGTCAGAATTGTCAGGAACTCAGGAGCCAAGGAGGCTGCCAACCTGGCTTTAAATAGCTCAAGTCTTCCCAAAAGAAAGAACTACCAGATAGCAAAAAAAATAAAGTTTTAGGATGATTTCCTTAGCAATGCAGTGAAAAGGAGACAGGGGTTTATCTCAGAGCAGAAAGTCTAAGGCCCTCCCTCATTTTTTCAAAGTATCCCAACCTCCTACAACAGAACACCTCAAGTGCAATCTGTTTCAGGAAGTCTGCCTGGACTCAGCCCACCAGACTTGGAAGTCATCTTCCACATGTAGATAATTCAGTAAGCTAATTGAATGAATGCTAAAGTTGACAAAAGAGAAAGGTGTGTTAGAACTTCACCATACAGACCTAGAGCTATTGAGCTGCAACAAAACACCCATAACCAAGTCAGATATTTAATAGATAATAATCCATGTTTAACAATGTCACTCTCAAGATCTGTAATAGAGGGGGTGTCCATAATCTATCATTATAGCTGGATGTATCATTCCTCTTCCTAGCAAAATCCTCCCAGACATAAGCAAAACTCCAGAATGGAGGAGCAGAAGTAAGAAAAGATTTATGAAAACCACAAATTTCATTAATATTTAAAGAAAAATAGTGGTCCACATTTTAAATAAAAGGTCTTGAGGAAAGAAGATGAAATGGTTAGACAAGAGTCTTTAAAAAGAAAAAAAACTAGTGACTGTACTCAACAGAGTGGAAGTCTTTATTTCGATGTTTAGCATACCCATACCTACATGCACTTGTGCACACGCATGCACGCGCGCACAGACACACGTGCTCCTGAGATGGTGTGTCTTCTTTCCTTGCTAAAGGTTGAGATTTATAACAAAAAAAGCAGTCCCTGGCTTTTAGGCTGAATTGATAGAAGGGAGTCTCAGGAGAAAGAAAAGAAGAGGGATATGTTCTTCACGTAGACTCTTATTTTGTGGATTAAACACATTTGGTGACAAGTTGTAATGGAACAATAAGTAGCAGCAGTCCATGTCAAACTTTCCCTGCTGGTCAAAACCCAGCTAATAGCTGATTGCATCATTATTACATGTTTGGAGGGTGGGAGAGTAATTTTGTCACAGACTTAGTGAGATGAATGGATGATAATGTGGTTGGGGCCACAGTGGATATCAGTCTTCCAGGTGGACTTTAATCAAACATTGCCTAAATTAAAAAACACTCGGGGTACTGGGATCAGATCCTGGAGGTCTATGAGTCAGTTCAACCTCAGATAACTTAAGTATTGACCCTACCTTCAGCTGAATTCCAGAATGACTCCTGTGTAGATGTGACACAAGAGGGATGTGTTTAAAGAGACCCTCACAACCTGTCAAGGGTGCTCCTAGTGCCCTTGCTTCTGTATGGTGTAATTATTGCAATGAGAGCCTTAATTTTAGGTATAAGTAATACATTTTATCTTTGAATTTACAAGAAGCTGGGATTGTAACTTTGTGTTTGGCAAGTAGAAATAGAGAAACTTGAACAGAAATGCTTTCAAAGGGATAAAATTAATTGATCAGATACTAAGACTGAAATTGAAACTCTTGAAATCTAGAAAGGAGTTAAAAAAGAAGTATACTTTTAAAAGAGGAAGTCTCAAAACCAAGAATGGATCCAAGCATTTCCCTTTAGCTTATCCTAATGACTATTTGGATATGAATCCAGCCTGAGGAAGTATGTATTATTTTCCTAGTTTTATAGATGAAGATGTTGCTGAGGTTAAATAGCTGGCCAAAGTTACATGGCTTCTATGGGGCAAAGCCACAATTTGATTCTAGGCAGGTCTGCATGAATGTAGTTTCTGCTTAATTGTCACTGACTCAGGCAGCCGAGAAAGCTTTTTCCATTCTTCATCCACGTATTCCTGAAGATCTTTGTTTGAATCCTGGTTCATGGCTTATTTCCATATTTTTCAGAGTAAGGGCCTTAATAGTTTCTACTGTTAAGTTTCTACTAAGGCTCTTCACAGTTTCTTCATCTATAAAATGAGGAAGATTATGCCAGTCCTGTGAATAAACTCTAAAATGTTATTCAAATATAAGATAATTGTTATCATGTTCACCTTTACATAGAATTGTTTTACATAGGTTGTGTGTGGGGCAGAGGGAGAGAAAATTTGATTGGTTGATTAAAGGTTATTAAGTAAATTAACCAATTTGTTAAGACCTTATACTCAAATTTTACATGGTGCTAGACAGTTTTAAGACTATTTGCAAGCACTTGATCTCATCTGAACTAAAACAATCCCATGAATTGTAGCTATTATCTTCCTGGCATCAATGGAAGAAAATGAAACTTGAAGTCATAGTGTGTTTTCTAATATACCGTAAAACACTGATACCGTAAAACACTTTCTTCACTGCTTTGTAAATGCTAGCATGTGCCACAGATTTGAGAAAACCAATATGATGTAAAACTTAAAGAAAATTTTATTCATTAATTTATTTTTTCTTTAAATTGGAAAATTTTCACAATTTTGTACTTGTATTAGTTTCCTGTGGCTGCCATAACAAATTACCATATGCTTGATGACTTAAAACAACAGAAATACATTGTCTCACAGTTCTGGAGGCAAAAAGTCTGAAATTGGCATCACTGGGCCACTCCTTCCTGAGACTCTAGGGGAGAATCCTTGGTTTTCCATTTCCAGCTTCTGCTGCCTGCTGACATTTCTTGACTTGTGTCTACTTCATTACACATTCTTCAAGGCCAGCATTTTCAATTCTTTCTCTATTGTGGTTTCATATTCTCTTCTCCTCTGTGCTATTTAAAATCTTTCTCTGCCTTTTTTTAAGGATGCAAGTGATTGTGTTTAGGGCCCATCCTCATAACCCAGGGTAAATTAAACTCCACATCTCAAGATGTTTAAATTAATCACATTTGTGATACACTTTTTATTTTTTGCCACATGAAGTAACATTCACAGGTTTCAGGGATTAGGATGTGATCATCTTTTGGGTCCATTTTTCAGCTATCACAGTATTCTATTGTCTTGCAGGAGCACACTTGAAAAACATTTGCACACGATCGCTTCTTGTAATGAATTAAGGTCCCAACTCTTGAATGTCTAACTTTCTGGAGGCCATGGAATAGATTGAAGTCCAAGTAGGGGATCAAAGGAGAGTGTCCCTTGTGCTGCCTACAAAGCAAAACGTCCCCCAAGAGATGGATAAAGCAACAAAGCTGATCTTTGAATATGTCCTGTGTTCCTACCCTATCTTTGACAGGTGTCAGAATTCCCGCACACTCCTGACAAGCATTCTGTGTGCAAAAGTAGGCAATACCCATTACCCTGCCCCATCAGAAGTAGATCACTGCAAGTATCTTCTCCTCCTGATGAAGTTAGCCCACATTTCTCACTGAAGTTGGTAAGAAAAGCCAGCTAGAGAAGAGGAGGAGAAGAGGCGAAAGAATGGAGACTTTGGTATCTGTGTTCTAGTTTCTAAGTAAGTTGGAGGCCTATGAATTTTCACTGAGGGGGCAGGTAGCCCAGAAAGTGGGTCTCACTCTTCCTCTGCTGTCTAATCCAAGGCCTCCACCATCTGTCTTGTCTGAAAGTCATTTCCCTATAGTCTACAATACTTGGGACATAACTGTCTCCTTACGGGATTCCAGGGAAGAAGGAAAGTGTGATTTTACTGTAGCTCTGCCTTATTATTTAATTTCTATTTTATTTTTTGGCTCCTTTGGATTTCTGTGGTGTTGATGTTTTATTAATGGTTCTGTGCTCTCCTCGGAGGCAGTTAGAATCCTGTCTGTCATCTGCAATTGACAGCTGAGCACCGGAAAGGTAGGAGAGGAGAGTTACAAGGTGCTTGGTTGAGGGAGGCAACAATCAGTGTGACAGTGCCCTCTGCAGGCCACTGAGGCCTCACCATGTCATTCTGCCTCACCTTATAGTCCTTTGAAAGTTAACACTGACATAGCCCATTTCAGAGGAAGGTCCCTGCTCTGCTTTATTCTACCCATCAGCAGGTGAGGGGACCTGTGCTCCTTATTTGCATCAGGATCCCCTTGATATTTGCTGACCTTGGCTTTCTATGCATTTGATCTACACCAGATTTTGCGGGGAACAGAGACTCAGAACCTAAACCATACCTCCTTCCTTCCATTGCATCCTTCTTGACTCTACCTCCTCTTTATAACTGAGGGAAGCTGGATCTAATGTCATCCTCCAAAAGGAAATCGAAGGGTTGTGATGGTTTTTGTCTTCATTACCCCCTCACATGATGCTTGGTGTACTCTCTCCAATATCCTTTCCAGTTACCTCCTCTGCACTCAACTCATCTAACATTGCCATCATCTCCCACCTGAACTGCTACATGTTCCTCCACTGTCCCTCCCACCTCCCATCCTCTTTCCTTTCTAATCTGTTCCCTGAAGAAGTGGGAGCCACCTTTCACATATGTTGCTTAAAACCCTTAAAGGCTTCCCATGAAGCTTAGAATGAAATACAAACTTATAATCAAGTCCCTGCTCACTCTGGTGCCTACCTCTCCAAATAATATCTCTGGGCTCTGTTGTCCACTGTGTCTCCATCTCCAACCATAGTTCCTGGGGAGGAATAGTTTCTGGAAGATTAATCGTGGGACAAACGAAAAG
Source organism: Cynopterus sphinx (assembly GCA_030015415.1). Classification (NCBI taxonomy): domain Eukaryota; kingdom Metazoa; phylum Chordata; class Mammalia; order Chiroptera; family Pteropodidae; genus Cynopterus; species Cynopterus sphinx. The sequence goes on along the minus strand of CM057390.1, from coordinate 30,863,235 downwards.
TTAATGTCTTTCCCTCTGATTGCTTAAAAGCAACATGACAACAATGTGGTATGGATACATCTAGCCAGTGAGGTTTCTGCCTAAATTAATGCATTTTCACCCCAATCCTTGTGTTCTCCATTTCTACCCAAGTACCTTCATAGCACTTGGGTATTTAGCTCTTTCTGTGGGAACATATGACAAATTATACTGGGTAAGACCAGTGAAGCTGGTCTCCTCTGCATTTCCAGGGATGAAACATACTTTTAAATTTCTTGTTTGTGTGTGGAACATTTTCTCAGGGACTACAGGTGTATTTCAAAGCCCTTACACCATCCTTTCTGGTGACGCAGTGATCCAAGAAGGAATTGTTAGGCATGGATAGATACTTAGCAAAATTAAAGCATAGCAGATCCAGGTTTTTCTTATGAATTTCTTCTGTAAATTCCATCTTTCTTCTTATCTTTATTGTTGTTGTTGTTGTTGTCGTTATTTTACAAATCCTATCATTTTATAAACTCCTTCATTTCCAGCGATAAACATTCACATCTACAGAGCTACTTCTGGCCCTGAGGAGCAGAGACTGTTCTTTGCTACTTAATATCCACATTTATCTTTGCTTTAATCATAGAATTCTGGAATTTCTAGACATCTATTGGGTTAGCTGTGGCTGGCCCTGTGACTAAATTCTGACTAATGAGGTGTATGCAGTTTCCAGGACAAGTTCTTAAGTGACAGCATGCTTTTCCTTACACTCCTTCCTTTCTTATGTCTGGAAGGTGGACTTCATAGACCAAGCGAGATTAGGCATTTGGGATACCATAGTGACCCTGGGAATGGAGGATGCCCAGCAGAACGATGAGAACTGCCTCTCTAGATCACCATAAAACCATGGAGGAAGTTCCTTCTTGTTTAATCTTGGAAGGCATTCTATCTTGCTTAATCATCATAACTCTTTTTGTCACAGATTAGACTTTATTTGAATTAAACTCTGAGATTTTGCACAAGTGACGGTACAGAGTGCAGTTGAAAGCTGCTGGCTAACTGCCATGCCTCCCTGTACTGTAGGGAGAAGGCAAGAGAATTAAAAATGTTAATCAAGCTACATTCAGAGACTGCAATGTGTTGATCAGCCCTGCAGCCAGGCCAGGAGGACACCTGCAGAACAAAAGGAAGATTTCTGCTGGGGTTGCTAACAACCTATTCTCCACACCTGTGAAGGAGAAACAGGAACCAGCAGAGTCATTCGCTTTAGCTAAAACCATGGGAAAACTATGGATTAAAGGCTGAGAACTGCCAGCAGGCTTTTGCTCTACATATTTTTACCTTTTCACTCTACATATTCTTCCCTTTCCTCACTGTGAGTTCATATCAAAGGAAATGGGAACTAAAGCATGACATATAAACTGAATTCCCTGAACACTCGGCCCCCTACTCACTTCCTTTCCATGTCCCTCTCACTCTCCCTTTCACTCTCTGCCTCTGAGAAGAGACCACACTCTATGCAGAATGTTACCCCTTTTCTAATAAACTTTCCTTTTGACTTTCACTTTGAGATGTATGCTGACTTCTATCTACACTCACCACCAAAGGACCCTCTTCTCTCAGGGCAGGGCTTGGTCTCCCCACCAACTCAGAGAAGTTTGTCCTGTCCTGCATCAGCTGGACAGAACTATGTGAAACACACTGTCTGTTGGGTGGTTGATGCCCTTCCCCAGTCCCTTGTACTTGTCATTTTCATCTATTCTATAGGATTGTTCTCACACCACTTTGCACTGTCTGTTGTGAACATGTATGCATTGGCCTGATAACACAGGCCCTATACATGCTCCCAGGTCCTTCCTTTCACCTGGGCATAAACAATGCCTTGGAGGTGGCCAGGCACAAAGTGGGAGACAAGACAACTTTATCAGAAAGCTGCAAATATGCTTGGACAGAGGTGGAGGACCACAGACACTTGCAATGTACCTGTCAAGAGCTGGCTCAGATAGAGTAGTGCTTGTGGCTGGAACAGAAGACCCACCTAATAATTGTCTGCAAAATATCTGAGCTATTAATCCTTCACTCTCAAAGCAATCACATTCACTTAATTTAAAATAGGAGGGTGGAAAAGTCAGGGAAAGAAAAAATCCTTCTCTTGCCCAACTTTCAGATCAGATGTCAAATCTGTTCAACAGCAATCAAAACACAAAAGACTTTTTACCCCCAAACTTATCAGGTGTCTGCACTGGTACAGGCCCATGCATTGTGGTCTTGGGCATTTTGTCCCTGACAGTACACAAGTACTTTTAGAATTTGGGTTTGCCTGCCCCTCCCCTTCATTTCTTTAGTGTTTTCATATTCAAAAATGCCTGAGCTCCTTCTGGCTGCTGCAGAGTACTGCTCCATCTATAAATGACCTCAGCAGAACTCTGCATTGATTTAACCTCTGTTATCTGTGTGATTAGCTCAGTCACAGAGCAGATACTTGGTGCTTATCGGCCCATTAAAGAGTCAAAGAATGCTGTTACCAGTTTTTTATCTCTAAAATGCACACAAAGCCCTGCTGATTATTCTATTAATTTGTTAATGAACCTGTCCAGTAGACAGATTCTCTGTTCCTTTGGAAGGTAGGGTCTAGGAATTGAGCTTTCAAAGGGGTTTGAGCCCTTAATGCTGAAGCTTAAAACTTTGGAAGTGCTTGTGGAAGCTCAGAGACACGTATTGGTTTTCATTTTGTGTTTTTATTCTCTTTTAATCCTTTACTGAAATAGTAGGCACATGGAGAGACAAAGAAATTAGGCTGGGAAAAAAATTCAGTGTCTGATAGAAATAGCCCAAGCAGACTGGGACAAAGATGCCAGGCACAGAAAATTTGAATAGTTTAACACATGTGTCAAGTCTTTTTGGGGCTTTTTGGGATCTTCTCTCAGCTTTCTTCAGTTGGTACGTATGTGAATGGTGATGCTATCCAAGAACAAAGAATTCTGAGGAAAACGGTTTATATTTTTCTTTCATATACTGTCTTTAATTGGGAGCTATTTCAATTGTATTTATTTATCTCCCTAGAAATGTAGAGATTTCCGTGAGAGCAGACACATGTCTACACATATTTCAAGTGCCCAAGGGTTCTGTATTAATAAGTCATTTTGTCAGTGGGATCCTGTAATATGGTTACATGCTCTCTTGTTTTCAAAGGAATTCACCAACTACTAAAACTCTTCCAATTTTAAAAGTTTCTTGGGCAAGAAGATGGCTTAAAAGTAACACTGGTGGCCAAGGAATTCTTGAGCCATTCTACTGGCCACAGGATTAAGGTGAGAGCATAGGTTAGCTATTTGTGATTATAGTAAGAGAGTGGGTGCAAGCACTCTAAGGGTTGACAATTGATCATTATACAACCCTGCTGACTGGTAAACAATTAAAATAAAAATTAAAAAGTGATTTCCATTAAAATCAGAATGAAATTTTAGAAGAGAGCAAAGATTTTCCTGAGGATATTTTCTCTCTCTCTCTCTCTCTCTCTCTCTCTCTCTCTCTCTCTCTCTCTCTCTCTCTCTCTTTCTTTCTCTCTCTGTTAATGAATGCTATGATGTATTATCCAGATCCTCTTTCAGGATGGGAAGCACTTATTTCTCCAGATGCCAAAAGCTGGCTGTGGAAGGTTCCTACCACCTAACCCTCTTTCTAGGAACTACCCTCAGAAGAAGGGAGCTACCCCTTATGAGGTCACCTCACTATCACCTCACGTTATTTGAAGTCACCTTGTCTCATCTGAGGTCACATTGCCTCAAGAGCATACCCAACTATCGGGGCCTGGATTGTGTGGAACTATAAAAATGTGTTGCCTTTCCCCTCATTATGGGGCAACATAAAGAGACACATGGACTCCATCAGATAGAATTGATTGAGAACTCTAGTACAACTGTGACAAAACCCCATCCTTTCCTTTGACCCATCCTAATTCTCTCCCTTGCTTCAGGTATTATTTCCAACAGCAGTCTCAAATAAACTTTCTGTACAAAGTTCTTCAACTGAGAGTCTATTTGCATGGAACTCACCCTAAAGTGGCTGGTAAATGAATGACCTGTTTATAAATGCTTGATTAAAGAGTTACAGCAAGAAGAAAAGGTAAATGTTCCACATTGTTAAGGATGTTAGTATGAATTATGTTCTGACATGGATTGATCGCTACTTGGACATCTATATCAAAAGTTTCAATTACTTAATCAGAATCTTCATGCATAAAAGTTTCCAGTAGGATTAAAAGCATTCTTTGATGCTGTCCTGTTTAACATAGAATGATGACTTAGATTAGCATTTTTTTTACTTTTTATATTTTCATGAAAAATGCACATCGTGTCTACCATGTATAGACGTAATCCCTGATCTTACAAAACTTCAAATTTTCTAAGTAAAAAGACATAAAAGACTTGCTTGTTGAAAATGTAATGGTATATGTTTGGCAGAGCTGGCTAACGTGCAAAACAGTAGACTCTAGAATAAAAAGAAAAAGATGTTCACAGTCTGTCTAAATATAACAAGTTGATATTACAAGGAGAACATTAAAGAGGTCTGGTACTTTAGTTCCCCAAATCGGCTGCACTGATACAAGACTAATAAATCTGGCTTAACAAAGGGCAAAAATTGAGGTGATTGCATTCAGTCAAGTAGCATTCAAGGGAGGTGTTAGTCCACTCAACACTGTACCAGAATAGATATTGCTTTTGTGCTAGATGCTAGCATTAAAGGTCGTTGAGAGGAGGATGCCCAGAAGGTAAAATGTTTGGAAACTCAATTATTTGAGGTCTAGCCTCATTAGACCATTTTCATATCTTGTAATTTAAACCTATTCACAGAGCCATGTTTCCATTTCAGTGCCTTTGCATTGTTAGTCTTCACTGTTTTTCTCTGCCTTTCCACTTGGGATATTCCTTTTCATTCTTCAGGAAACAATTTGAAAGTTACCCCCTAACTGGAATTAACTCCTTCACACCTGGGGTATTAGCAACTCTTTTCTCCATGCAACCCAGAAACAGTTTGTCCACAAGTCTATTACAGCATTCGTTGCAATTCTTCTTCCTCCTGTATGGTGATCTATACAAGAGCTGTCAGTGTATCATATTGTTGTCGTGCCCTAATCTAGAGGAGTGTCTGCCATATGGAAAATATTCATCATTATTTGATAAATGAATTGGATGTGTGAATAAATAGATGAACAAATGAAGAAGCAAATATTAAATTTAAGATGGGGCAGCTTGGGAGTAAGGAGACTTGTAAGAGGTAGAAGAGTCTTCAAATATTTAAAGAGTTATTAAAGTATCCTTGTAACACAATAAAGAAATATGGACTGGATCATAATTTAATGGAGTGAATCTGTACTTAATTTAATGACTGTGACCAAAAGTTCCTGATTAATGAATTACTGGCAATCTGGAAAGAGGTCTCTTATGACGACTTCTCTAGCCTTATCCTCTTTAATATTTTTATCCATGTCTTGAATAAAGATACAAAAAAGTAGACTTGTCAAAATTTATGGATGACATAAAGCCAGGTAGAATAGTAAATAAATTGGAAGATGAAAACATGATCCAAAAATAACTCAAGAGGCTAGAATTATGAGCTGAATTTACCAAACTGACATTAAAGAGAGGAAAATAGAAAGCTATGCCATCCGGTGCTGAAACAATTGTAAAATGAAAGATGAGAAACATGAGGCTAAGCTGCAGTGTTTGTATAAATCCACAGGGAGTTTAGTTGAGTGTAAATTCATAATGAGTTCACATTATGGATCAACTTAAAAAAAAAGTTAATGCAAACTTAGGAAACATGATCTGTAGTGTAATATCTGGAAATCGTTTAGGAGAATGTAGAAAAATTGCTGCAGTTGCGTTAAAAGCAGAGCAACCAAACATGGCAACCAAATCACATTGTTTAAGGAGATAAGAAGCTAGCAGGGTACATAGGGAGACAAAAACATTTAGTAGAGATCCTATTGCTAAATTAATAAGAGCTGAACTATTTTCATCCAGCAAGTAGAATTGGACTCTTTCCGTCGATTTTAGATGATAGAAGATGTTTAATGGCAGCAAGTATAGGGAAAAATTTCAATCTAACAGAAAGGAGAGGAATTCCAAGTCACAGCTGTGCAACAATGGCATAGACCACAGTGAGAAGTGAAGTTCATTATTACTAGTGACTACAGGTACAGAGGCTGCAACTTGAATAATATCCAGCGAGATCCTCTGGTGTAGATTTATGTATTGCATGGATAATTAGAGTTCATGGTCTACCTAAAGCAGACATGTTATAAAACTCCAGAAGTCATGACTAGGATTAATTTAAAGGGAAACCTTCTAAAAATTAAAAGTTTTTAAAAACTGAATGAACAGTAATTTCTCTTTCTCTCTACAGATATTGTTATAACAAGAGCCCTTGTATTTGGTAGGAAGCTGAAATAGGTGATTTTTAAAGTCCCTTCAAGATCCAGGATTCTGAGGAAAGACTTTGAATGATAGGAAGAATTAGACTATAGTTGGTTTATAGTCCAAATTCTAATGAGTGGCAAGTCACTTTGTTACTCTTAGTCGGGGGTGCTCATCTGTAGAATGGGACTAGTATTACTTCTGAATATCTTACAAGAGTGTTAAAAAGTCAAATCAAATAGCATGAACGGAAAGCTTCTAGAAAAGTTGATTTAGTATAAAATTAGTGTGTTTTGGCATCATTGTTTGTCCTTATTTGGATCTTCCCAATCCTTCATTTGCCTTCATCACATCCCCAGTGTTACTCATTATTCTTTAAGGAGCTATAAATAATTCCTGCCAGGTAAGAAAATCAGCTGCCTCACTGTTGGTGTTGGTATAAAGCAAGGGCGGACAAGCTTTTCTAGTAAGGGCTAAATAGTAAACATTTTAGGCTGTGTGGGTAATATGGTCTCTGTTTCAACTACTCTACTATGCTGTTGTACAATAAAAGTAATCATAGACAATATGTAAGCAAACAAGCACCACTATGTTCCAATATCGCTTTATTTACAAAACAGGTGGCTGACCAGATTTGGACAACAGGCTATAGTTTGCTGACTCCTGGTTTAGACAAATCGTTCTCTATTTAATCTGAATTATTCAGATTAAAATACCAATAGTGTCATGGTTGAAAAATGCTGGTCTAGAAAAAATAAATAATCCTTTGTATTTCTGAGGTATTCAGCATCAAACAACCTTCTGACTTTTGAAGCCCAAGTTACTATAGAATCCTAGAAGGTTGGGGTTGGGAGTACTTGGAAAATGTAGGAACAATGTGAATCTTTTGGTTACTTCAAGTCCACTGTAAATTTAGTTAAATATTCAGAGTTTTCTTTAGTAATGTTGTATAGTGCACATAGCAAAACTCAAAATTTAAATTAATGTAAAAACAAAGGTCGAATTAAGAGATCTGCTAACACTGAAAAGCACAGGTTTGCAGTTAGACTTTCCCATAGCACCTGGGTATTTTTAGATTTCTGACCAGAACTCCCAGATGGCTCACTTCCTATTGGCGTGGATGTTTATCTACAACTAAAATGAGCTGGCTTCACCTACAGGAATTAGCATCAGTGTTATTTAATTGGCTCTTTCATTCTACAAACAAGAAGACACAGCACTGAGAAGCTATGTAACTGGCTCTTGATCACATAACTATTTAGTGGTAGAACTGATACTAGAATAATTTTTCCAGGCAAGCCCATTTCTGCTTCCTCACATTATGCCTTACAAAGAAAATGGCAGGTGGAGACTCCCCAGCTTGACACCTGGAATCCAGACCTGAATAGGGCCCACCCTAAAGCCCTAGGCGCCACCACCCTAATCCGGAGGCTCAATTAGCATTCGATTGATTAATGTTCCCCACCCTATACCCCTACCCCCACATAACCCATAAAAGCCACACCCTCCCACACCAAGGCATGACTTCTCTGGCCCCTCTCCTCTCTTGACCAGAGAACCTCGCCCGGGAGCACTGTCCCAATAAATGCTTGCTTCTAAAACGTCTGTTGGCATGTCACGCGTTTACCTTACAGTAACTATTGCAAAATAAAAGCTCTCTTGATTTAAAAACAAACAAACAAACAAACATTAGAACCTTTCCTTTTTCCATGACCTAAATCACTTTTTTGTTACTGTACAATATCTCAAAAATGAAATGTTTAAAATAATGCAATGAATTAAGAAAAAATAGTTTAAATGATGCACACATCCAATTTATGCCAGCCCCATAAGAAGGGAAAATTTAATTAAAATGAAACACAGTACAGCATATTTAAGCATTCTAACAAAGGTTTATTTAAATATTTTCTTTGAAGATGAAGTATTTTAGGATGATAAAGATAATTACTCATTGTAAGTATAATGGTCCACTTGACAGAAGGAATTAAAATGTAAGGATAATTTCTAATAAAAATTAAAAATTAAAAACCTCTCTTCTACGACCCTGCTTTATAACATATTTTTAAAGAAAAATGGTCCAAAAGCCTTTGTTCTACTTTCTCATGGATCCCCTTAGTGTATAGTCAGGCATTGCAGTGTTGCTTAGGAGAGTCAATGAAGAGCTCTGACTCCTGCTGAAACCACAAGGTAGTATTCATACCTGCAGCAGAAGATGAATTGGTCCAGGACAAGTGTCAGAAAAATGTTGTGCAATATTTAGTTTCAATTCTTGCCCATTAGGCTGAAATTTTTTCTGTGTCTGCCACTTCTCTATCTCAAGGTAGTCATCCCCTCACAGGCCCCTTTCCCATAAAAAAAGTGTGGTGCAGCTCTAAATGCTTCACAATTCATTCTGATACCACCATCCATCCACCAGTAGAAACCAGAAGGCTGCTGCCACATCTGTATTTCCATGCAGAAAAAAGATACATTGCTTGTTTTCTGTGATATACAGATGTACAGATTGTTAGGTCCGTGGGGGAAGGGCCAGCCAGGATGCCTGCCTGGAGACTCCCCAGCAGGCTCAATTAACATTCGAGATTAATGATTAATGTTCCCCACCCTATACCCCTACCCCCACATAACCCATAAAAGCCAGCCCTCCCACCCCAGGGCACGACTTCTCTGGCCCCTCTCCTCTCTGGACCAGAGAACCTGGCCCAGGAGCGCTCTCTCAATAAATGCTTGGCTTTTAAAACTTCTGTCGGCATGTCACGCGTTTACCTTATACTGATACTTTGAGATAGATACTTTGAGATACATGATCTGTTCTGTACTCTTGGACCACAGGCTCAGCTAGTTGAGGCTTTTTTTTTTTGCACTGACATGTGAGGTCCACTAAGAAAGTGAGAAGTATATGATTTTAATCTGAGTAAAATAAAAATATTTCCTATGTTGGCCATTTTGGGCATTGATCAGGGCCATTTTATAAGTTTCTAGCTTGCCCTCTCTTCTCCAATTCACATCTATTGCCCTAGTTTTGTGGCATAAACTTCTCAAATTCCCAAAGCTAGAGTTATAGAAAATGGGTCAATTCATCTTAGTGTATGTACTCAATGGAATATATACAGCAATCAAAATGAATGAAGTATAGCTACAGGCAACAGATAGAATGAAACTTAACAACGCAATTACAAAATACAAAAGATTACAAACAGCATGACATCCGCTTACAAATTGAAGAAAAAAACAACCCACAAACCTAAACAATGTACAGCTAAGAAATGTGCATAGTTATGACAAACAAAACAAATGAGTAGCCTAGATAATAGCTCTATTAATTAATAGGGTTAATAAATCAATAAATAAATATCAATAAATATCAAATCAATTAATAGCTAAAATAGGGGAGGGTATACATTGATAGAAGTTATCAATGTTCTGGCTTCTGTTTGGGCTGGAGTATTTAAATGTATGCATTCTGTTAGGAAGGAGGGAAAACAGGAAGAAAGGAGGGAGGGTGGGAGGAAGCAAGAATGAGAAAGAAGGCCATAACAACGATGAGAATGTGGCATGAATACATAATTATAATTACCCAAATTCTGTGTGTCTAGTTTTAAGTAGAAACAACAATCTGACTAGTCCCTCTTTTGCTTACCAACTTCTGGGTCTCTCCATTATTGCAAAATATCACCCAATCTCTTTGGCATGAAGCTCTTTGGCATGAATCTCTTTGGCATAATCCTTCCAGCATTGTCTATGGGCACTATCCATGTATTACAAGCTCCAGCTGCAATTGACTCTGATCTTTTACCCACTCCTGATAGGAACTTTCAGACCATTCTGCCTTTGGCCCTGCTGTTTTCTCCAGCTACATTCTCTCCCACTTCTCTACCTAACAAACCCTATGCATCCTCTAAGACCCAGCCCACATGCCACCTTCTCTGTGAAAACATTGCTGACCTCTTTTCTCCCCTAGCACACTAAGCAAGAATGATCTGACTCCATCCCCATTTTCCATAGTTAACCTCTTTCATAAATACCTAGGATATTCTATTTTAATTGGTTCTGTGTTATGAGATCCTGAAATATCCAGACAGGATATTTTCTGTGTTTGGTATTCTCTGAATATAGTAGTTTTCTATTGCTATGTAATAAATTATCAAAAATTCAGTGACTTGAAACAGTTTGTTATCTCACAGTTTTTAAGTTGGAAGTCCAGGTAAGCTTGGCTAAATTCTCAGCATAAGGTGTTCCCAGGTTGACATCAGGTATTGGCCAGCCTAGGATCTATCTGGAGTCTCTGAGAAAATACCTGCTCCCAGTCTGTAGCCTGAATTCAGTTCCTTGAAGTTGTGGGACTGAGATCTCTGATTCCTCCTGACTCCCAGCTCCAAAGGTTCATCTCCATTTCCTGGCACATGGCACCCTCTGCCTTCAAAGTCAGCAAAGACCTGTCAATTTCCCTGGTGCTTCAAATCTCTCTGACCTTTTTCTGTAACCAATTGGAAGAAGTTCTCTACTTCTAAAGCTTCATATGATTACATCAGGCCTGCCTGGATAATCCAGGATACTCTTCCTGTTTTAGAGTCAACATTACCACAGAACATAATCACAAGAGTGACATCTCTTTATATTCACAGGTACCAGAAATTAGGATAAAACATCTTTATGAGGCCATTTAAGATATTTTTTTCTGACACATCCAGTCTCTATCACAGTGAATAAAAAGAAGATAGAGAGAAAAAGGGAGTCTCTAACACTTATCCAGCACACCCCATTGCCCCATTCATGCACACAAATGTCCTCACACACAGTCACAAACACTGTGACATCCTGGGAAGCAGAGTATACCTTGTTCCTTTTTAAGTACGCCTATGTTCTTGGTCCAAATAAATGTTGGGAAAATGTTCAGAAAAGACAAAAGAGTAAGAACGCATCATAAACTTTTGCTAATGTTTTTCCAACTGAGACCCAGGCATGACTTACAAAAGAATTCACCCCAGAGTTCTTTTAAAACGCGTAGTTCTGGGCCCCACTTCAGATCTAATGAATCAGAATTTGAGGGTGGTGCCCTGCAATATACATTTTTAACAAGCTCCTTAGGTGATTCTTAAGTTGTTTAATGGTTGAGAACCACCACTCTGGCCACTCTGCAACCCTTTCTTTCTTAGATAATACTTTCTTTCTCTATGTGTATTTATACCAGTCAATGTTCCATTGGTGCCTGCTGATGTCCAACTTATTTTTATACCTGAATTTCAGCAGATAGATGACTCTACCATAGTCTTAGGCTTGCTAGCTGTTGGAGGAATTAATAATATACATGTTCTTGGAGTGATCAATAAATAACTAACTGGGAGTCATTTTGAATGTCTCCGATTTTGCAGAAACTGTAAAATTGATCCAAAGAAAAGGAGATAAGGGCACCAAACCCTTGACAACTATACCCATGAAGAGAGGGCAACAACTAGGAGGGAGCTGACTCTCTACTTAAGAGTTGAGATCTCTCTTTGTTGCGACACAGTAAATTGTCCTTTGGTTAAAGTAGTTACTTTCTCACTTAATATTAGAGGAGCTAGTTTTGTTATTTTTGCTTTTGAAAAAAAAAAAAACAACTCACTTGATGTGGAGGGAAAGAACAGGTCCACTATTACGATATGGACAGAATATAAACATATAGGACCAAAAAAAAAACAAAAAAACAAAGAAGAATACACATACATACACATACACACACATTCCCTCTCTTTATTTCGGTTTTTTTTTTTTTTTGTCTTTTCTTTCTTCCCTCTTTTCCTCTTTCTCTTTTTGTCTTTTCTTCTTGAAATGTGCCAGCCAGCATAGGCAAAGCACAGTCAGAAACACCACCACCAACCTCCAAAATGTAAGCAATTCAGACATGTGCTTGTGCAGGTCAGAAAAGTCTGACTTTCTTTTGAAGCCAGATTACCAGTGAGAAGAAAAGAGATGTGAACTGTGTTCTGAGCTGTATTTAAGAGGTCATATAGTTCATTGTGCTGTGTCTGGGTTCATACCAGCCCTTGAGGAACCATACAGTAAAGAGCTCCAGCTGTGCTTGGGCTGGCAAACAGCTGAGGCCCAATCTCAGAGAGCAGAAGTGTCTGGGGACACAGTGCATCACCCATGGCCCTGTATTCCCAGAGGCATACTTCGGGTCATCCTCTAGTTACATGCCTCAAAGATGAGTGCAACTGATGTGCTTTCATCAAGGTCAGTCCTCTGCTTTGTCCGGGCCCCATGAGCCACACGATGCCACCAAGAGACTGGCTACTCCTGCTTTTTTAGCTGGATGAGTGAGTTTGAGCAGAGTCCCAAATCCCTGGAGTTCCCCTGCAGTTCTTACATTTGCTGGTCTTTGTTCTCAAAGGTGATGCACTGTGAGTGATTATGATCTCCATAGGCTGGTGAAATGACAAAGACCAGAACAGAACTGTCACACTTTTGTTTCCTGGGCACGTGGCATCTGGCCTGTGGGTGGTACCTTTGGTTGCCTTTTGAAAGACCGGCTAAGAAGATCCCAAATAACGAACTCCCATTTGCAAGTAATATGACTCAGAATCACAGGCCATACTGGATAGCACCACCACAAGTTAGACACCTTCATATCCTTAAGGACTTGAGAAGAAACTCTAGATATCTGCACAATGTCTAGGTGGAAATGGGGACACACAGTGAGGTTTGGCCCAGCCCCACAGTGACATCTGAAACAGCCTCTCTGAGCAGAGATAACTGTGGTCAGATGGCTCCTTCCCCATGCCTCTCCATGCAGACACCACTTGATATTTAAATCTAAAGGTTAATTAAGTGCAGCTGCCAGGCAAAAGGCCACAATCAATTATCATGTCTTTTTGTCCATTTCGGCCTATTCTTAATTATGTGCATTGGGTTTGGGAAGGTCTTTTAGCCAAGTGTTAGAAAAAAGGAGCTATTTTGTTTTGAACAGACAAATCTGTTGTGCTAAGCCCCAGCATTCATCTTTATCTCCCATGGGATCCTGTGGCTGTTCGTCACAGGAAAGAGTCATTGAATGGGCTATGGACAGCTTGGCCTGGAGAGCATCCCTGTGCAGCCCTATGGGTACAGAGTGGAGGGCACATCCTTAAGCGCTTCCCTTAAGGATTTCCCCTGATAGCAGGACCACTCCTGTGCCAACATCAGTGACTCAGTGTTATTGTTAAACATTGCCCTGCGTCAATGTACTGCAAGATCCCAGATTCAGGCTTTGGCTGCGTGCCCACTCACCACCCTTGTGTCAGCTCTCTCATGCACATTCATGCTCCCCAGTACACACGTGTACGTGCTGAACTCTGTCATAATTAACTATTTAAGATTCCACTGCTGCTAATCGAAACTGCATGGGCTTTGTTCTCATTAAGGAGATCAATTCCTGTTAAATATTCACCTCCAGGGGCAGATGTGGTCAGAATGAGCTGATGGTTTCTGTCTGGCTCACCAGAGCTAATGAGTGGCTGCCACCATTACAACACAGTCACTTGCCTGTAATCAGTCAAAATAACAAGCAGCAGCTCCTTGCAGGGGTGCTGGGTGTACTACATAAATATAAAAACAGTTTCAGAGACAGCCTGGCCATCTCAACAAGCCAACCAAACCTGAGGTGTGGCTACCCTAAGTTTAAAATGCACTGCTACTTTGCTTTGGATTAGGGTCTCAGCTATACATCCCTTCTCCATCTGTCATCCCATCCCTTTCCCCAGAAAGACTCTGTGCATGTCTATCTGGTAAAGCTCACTTAGAACTCTTTGGCTGCCTCTCACCCAATTTATTAATATTCTTTAGTGTCTAGTTCAAGAGCATTGCCCCCTTGGAAATCTTCTGGGAAGGAGCCCTAGTACATTCTACAGGGAGTGAAAGTGTCAGTGGCCCTGAGAGCTTTAGGTGGTGGTTTCATCTGCCTTGAACTGTCTACACTGCAGAGTAAGCAGCTGGAATTTCACTTTTTTTTTTTCCTTTTCTGGAAACTCAGGATTAGAGGATTGGGCAAAGGCTAGTGTTCAAGAATCAAGAATCATAAAAATAAACCAACTTCTGAAGCTCTTGGCTGGCACTTGGAAACATTAGAGAAATATATATATATATATATACATATATATATATATATATACACACACACACACACACACACACACACACACATATACACACACACACACATACATACATATATATATAATTTGATCTAAGGTGATGAGACCAAACAGGTTGAAAGAAAGAAAGAAAGAAAGAAAGAAAGAAAGAAAGAAAGAAAGAAAGAAAAAGAGAGAGAGAGAGAGAGAGAGAGAGAGAGAGAGAGAGAGAGAAAGAAAGAAAGAAAGAAAGAAAGAAAGAAAGAAAGAAAGAAAGAAAGAAAGAAAGAAAAGAAAGAAAGACTTAATGGGAAGGAGAAGCAAGGCTTTCTTTTTAAGATGTGGGTCTGTACACATCAATTTCAACAAATTCTATAAAAAAAAAATTTCCCCCTTGTCTTTTCTAAAATCTTGTAGTAGTGACCTGAGCAAGAAATGGATTTTAAGCTTTTTCTTCCCATTGCCCCCTGACACCTGGGCATACATAGTCCCTTGTATAGATTGTTCTAACTGATGCATATGACATTGCAGGACATTTAGCCTAAAATACAAATACATCTTTGCTCATTCACTGATGTATTCATTTCTATGTCTACTGTAGAACTCACTTCCTCATTTCTCCAGTCATTCAACAAACATTCATCAAGCTCCAGTCATTGAAATTAGAAATTAATGAGATGTGGTCTCCATGGGCTTACAATCTAGGAAAAGGACATATTACAATCAGGTAAATGAAAGAACACAATAATGTAGAGACCATTAATTTCTTCTGTTGGAATATGTTTTTCCAGATTTTCAGGCAAGAACACTTTCTTAAAACTAATTATAATTTCAGAGAGAAAAGAGACTATCTTTGTTGACAATCTCAAGAGGAAAAAGGAGACACTGAAAGAGAATCTTCAGTGTATGCCTCTATTCATGAAGACCTGTTGCATAGTCCAGCATTTCTGTAATACATCCTGGTTCACATGCTGAGGACTCAGTTGCCTTGTATGGTCAGCTCAATTGTAGGTAAGATTTACTCAACAGCAATTAGGTGTCTGCATCTCAGCTGGAGAGAAGATAATCCAGTGAGTAAAGAATATATAGCTTTCTTCCTTTGACACCTGCAGAAGAAAGAGACTCTTGCTCACTTAAAGGTATGAGCTATGAGTCATTGGGAAAAAAAAGTGGTAATAAGTGCATGCCATTTCTAATCTTCCTCCTCATGAACAAAGCTCAGGGCAGTAAAGAAATGGAAAATGGCAGCTGGTACCACTCAGCATTCCAGCTCACCCATCCTTTGATCCTTATCAGCCATTAGAAAAAGTAATTAAGCCAGTGTCTTGCTCACACAGCCACTACTGAGCTGGTTGAAAATAATCTGCACCCAGTTCATACAGCTATATAACACCCCTGAATCACTGGCATCAGGGGATATTTAAGCATTCATTTGTTCATGACACAGCAGTGTGCTGGGCCCTGTGCTAGAGAACAAAGCAGACTGAATGCTTACTCTTTAAGCCTCTGCTTTTTAAGCACATGAAATGATCTGAATACACATGGATAGGTCAAACTGCAGTGAAGTAAAACCATTAAACTAAGCTGTAAATGAGAGAAAGGTACTGACATTCCCCACAGAATTTAGTGGATAGATTGCTTGGGGGTGGGGAGAATCTGGGTAGCTAATGAGCAAGAGGGCCTGAGAGATTTGTCATGTGACCTCCCAGTGCGGGTGGAAGGGGCTGGTTATTTCCCTGCTGCTGGAGACTGGCAAGTTCTCCTGGAGAAGGGGGATTTCAGGAGACATTCAAATGATGAGAAAAATGACTTTATGCAATAAACATTTTATAGAAATCACCTATAAATCCTGATGGCAAACTCTTGTGGAGGGAACCTTAATGGATGAATTTATTCTTTCATACTCCTGCCTTTCCTCTGTTTTCTTATTTTGCTTTGAAACTAACCAGTATGTTTTTAATTTATAATGTGCTATCCACCAAGGTGGAGGAAAATATCTAAATAAAAATTAATCAAAAGGGACTCAAAGATGGATCTCCAATTTTTAGATAATGTTTTGATTTTATCTGTGGAATAATAACAGTAACACCAACTAACTGACATTTAATGCTTACTGTGTGGCAGGATATGCAAGGAGGAGGGTAAACTATGTCATTCGGTATTCGAACAGCCCTATGAGATAGAGTCAACTGTTACTCTCTTTTTACAGATGAGAAACTGAGGCACAGAGTTTAAGACACTTGCCCAAACTTACACTATCATCCAGTGATAAAGCAACCTAATCTAACCTAAATCTCCTGTTTGAAATATGACAATAATTCTGCCACATTTTTCTTTCTGCAGTTAAGAGAGACAGAAATAAGAGCTATGAAAAGAAGATAAGCTTATAAGATGAAATGCTGGGATCATCATAGTGCTACATAAAATGCTGTTGCTATCCTACCTACCTGCTGAGGGAGGGTAGGTACATACTTGTACACATATTACATTCCATCAGACTTGTCTAACTAATTTTTCCTTTCCTTTCCTTTTATTTCCTTTCCTTTTTTATTGGAAGCGGGGAAACTGAACATGGTGGTTATCTCTTTAATAACCTTGACTATTGCTGCCCTGACATAGTACAGAGGTTGCAGATTCAGTGTTATTAGCAGGTCCAGAGTTCTTCACCACAGTGGTGCCTGTTAGGTCAAAAGTCTTAACTCCACTCTAACCTAGGCACCCTTAGCTGTCTTCCTAAAATAGCTGTGGCTGGCCGCTGGCTTCCTCCTGGTGCCCCAAGCTATGGTTTGGCTCAGCTGGGTAGCTAGACTCTGCTGCCTTTTGCCCCTAGGTGATGTATTTCTCTAGACAGCATTATTATATCTGCAAAGCACTTTGCAATGCTTGGGGATGAAAGGAGTTATAAATGAAAGATATTATTATTAATAAGAATATAGATGAACAAAGGGAAAATGTACTCACCCATGCTATCCATCAACTTACCACACTTCACCTAAAGACCATGATCTGCTGGAGTCTCAAGGAAAGCCTATTTGCAGAAATCAATAACTGGTTTTAAAAAATAGATCTGGGCTGCAGTGGAGCTGACTATTCAGGAGTTTCTCATAATTCTATGCAACAGTCAATATTAGCCATCACAGGCTCAAATAAAGATTGAATTCAAATTTAGTTAAGATTAGTTTTGTATGCTAATCTACCAACTGATTATTAAATATATTTACTGAGGGTTTTGAAAAATAGGCTGCGAAGAGAGGAGAAAAAAAGAATAAAAAAGAAATGCCTGCATGAGTCTACTTGATGTGAGCTATGGTTAACTTGTAGTGATGGACTCACATTAGCTTGATTCTCCTGGTTTTATAAAATTAACACTTGGGGAAATCATTTTCAATTCTGCAGGTGGCAGGAAACATTTCCCTTCTATGCATCATAAAGTGAAGGAAGAGTAACAGTCACCAAGTAAATCTGTGGGCAGCACTGATGTAAAACCAGCTTCATACAGAAACCCAGAGCTAATTGTGCACAGTAGTGAGTTGGGTACCATTAGATGTTATTATAAAGGAAGTAGGAGACACCTTCATCTCTTGTGATCATTATGGCACATGAGTAAACTAAGACAATACCCATTCATATGAGCATACATTACAGAAACTTGTTTATATAATAAGCTGGGGACACCCCATGATGTGTTATAGGGGAAAGAAAGTGAGAAAGGTGGGAACTTTTACCAGAAACTGTAGACATATTGATGGGGAAGAGTGGGAAATAAGACTACTGGAGTGAGTTGAGAAGTTCTGTTAGAAGTTGGGAAGAGTGCTTTGGAAGAAAAGTATGTTGCTAATACATGGAACTGTAGATACTTCCACTGGCTTACCCATTAGAATGTGAGACTTCTGGAGGGGTGTAAGCATGGAGAAATTGCAGGTAGAGAAGAAGAAGGGAAGATACACACAGGGCAGATGGGGTTGGATTTTATGGTCAATAAGATGCACAGTTCAAGAAACGCTATTTGCTTGTTATAGTATACCCTTGGCACATAATTCACATACTATAAAACTACATATAAATTTTTGCTCTGTGAGTATTTAATTTAACTTGCTAAACATGTCAAGTAAGTCCCATACTTTCCCCCAGACAATTCTGATAGTAGTGAAGACATTCCTTCAATAAAATATTTGGAGGACAGTTCTTATACTATGTGTTTTTGCCAGTCCTCACACATTTGAACCATTTTGACAAAAATCCAGAATGTGAAATTACTCTTCCAGAGCTCAGTTCTATCACTGCTATGGACAACCTGGTGAGAAAAAAGTGCTGCTTTCATGTATGTTCTTTGCTAGTGATTCTCCAAACCAAAGTATGTAAAGATCACCTGGATAATAATTTTATATATTTGAATTCCTGAACCTATTCTCTGTGCATGGCTTATAAATCTGAATTTTAACACACATCCCTGATGATTCTGAAGCAGGGCATTCTCAAACTGTACTTTAAAACATACTGTAGGATGTGCTGAGGTATCTATGCAGAATATGCACGGATGATCCATTAGCTCATTTCCCTTCATAGAGAGAAAAATGAAATTGATTTGAGGAGTAATGAGAATATTAGATTGACTGAAATATACATGCCCATATATAAATATGGAGTGACTCATTTTGTAATTCACAGAAATGTAAATTATTTTTCTTTGTGCAAATACATAGACTCTTCTTACTTGAGAATTGTACCTTCAAGAATTGAGACTATCGGTTTTTAATGTTGGCATTTATGTGGGTAATTATGGCTGTTATTAAGTTCTTGATTGTATAGCTTGGTGTCTTTTGGTTTAAAACTTTTGCTGGGCAAAATTATCCTAAAATGTGTTGCTCAAATGGCGGTTAGTAACTGTATTTAAGTAACTCAAACTTGATAGGTGTTCACTATTTGGTAAGTCAGTCAATAGGGTATCTCAGGACCACTAGATTCTTCAGTTGAATACAAGGCTGGAAATTGAAAAAGAGTTGACTGAGTATTTTAGTGCTATTTTAATTTTTTAAATGTATTAGTTATTGTTTTCTTCATCACAATTTGCATATTAAAGTTTTTTTACACATAATAACTCACAGGAAACACCATGTCTCTGAATATTTTGTTTGTTTGTTTTAATAGCCTTCAAAATGGTGAAAAATTGTACTCTGTTAAGTTTTGAGCCAGATTGTAGAAGTGGATTTTAGAATTCCCCCTTTCCACAGTCAAATACATACATATAAAAAAGAGTCTAAATTGATTTCGAATTTTGGCTTGTTCAAAGGGGAAAGCATTTATCAAATTTTTGGAGAGTGATGTATTATAATATCCTGACTATGGTCATCTGACTGGCCTCTTCTGTAGCTAAGTCTGTTTGCACCCTCTTTTCTCATTGTCATTCTCAACTATATTCCAACCTCATTTGGAGCAGGCAGTAACTTTTGTCCCACCTGCATACTTTTTCTCTTGTTACTTTCTCACCAAAATTTGCTCCTTTCCCAATATCTAAATCTGATGTAAGTTAAACTGAGATTCTCCATAAAATGCCCCCGCATTTCCATTGCACTTTCTCTCATAACCTGCCTCTCACTGCTGTGTCTGTTCCCTGGATGCTTCTGTGTTTAGCAGTAATTAATTTTAAATAGTTTAATCAGTTTTAGCTTTTCAGGACTGTGTGTTATGCCTGTGTTATGTTATATTTGTGCTTTGTATTTAAAAAATATTTTATTAGATTTAGAATGTATTAACTTTTACTATTCTTAATCGATATGCAGTTAACACAATTATGTTAGTGTCCTGATATAAATAATAATTGATGAGATACATCATTAGCCTGGATAATATTTTAATTCATTTTAATATCATTAACTTGAAGCTTCCCATGGTGAAACATTGTAATAGAATTGCTGAGCCAGGTTGTATAGTGCAAATGGAAAGTTAAGACTGAGGGATCTATAGCTGAAACACTTGGGTGGCTTCACATCCCACCTCCACCACTTACTACCTGCATGACTTTGGGAAAATGACATCGCCTCTCTGTATCTCAGTTTTATGGTGACTCACTTTTCATAGTTTGCCTTGGTCTCCCAAAGTTTTAAAATTGAAAGGCTCAGGTTCCTAGAATGTCCTCAGTCCTAGGCACATCAAGATGGTTGTTTAACCTTCCAATTTCCTTTCTTATATTTAACATAGAAGATGGTAGTAATGATATGTGCCACATGGGGTTGTCATGAAATAATTCACAATAAGTTCTAAAAACATTCTGAGTAAAATTTATCTGTTATGTGACTTAGTTCAATATAGTTTTTAAAAAATTATTTATCATAGACTTTCTGGTCAAAGCAAAATGAAGTAGGCAGTTGTCTTAACTCATAGAATATGCAGAGCTGATAACTTTAGTACAAAACACGCATTTCCTACAACAGAGGGGCTTCTCCATGCAGCCAGGGCAGTGTAGTCCAGGCACCCTTGGGTGGCCTCTGATATCTAGGGCCATGCCACCAGTGAATCAGTTGTGCCAGCCCTGAGCTAGGTCTGGGAGGGACTGACAGTCTGAATGGCTCTTTACGGGGTTTTCAGAGAAGACCAGCTGGCCCCATTTGGTGAGGAATGATGCTGACTGACCACTGTAGGGCTCTGCTTGGCTATAAGGCACTGTTCCACAGGGCATTCCTGTCCTCACATGAATTCAGTGATGGAGGTAGAAAAGTTATTAATTATTCTAATTCTTTAAGGAGGAAATTAAGGCTCAAAAGGGTTAGATGACACGTGTAGTGTCACACAACAAAAAATGACAGGATAGGTGTCAGGATCCACAGATTTTGCATTCTTTTCTGTTTGTGTGTTATAAATGTGTGGTGTGGGTATGGGTCATGTATGGTGAATGAGGTGTGTGTGTCTGGGGTGTGTGTGTGGTGTATAGTGTGTATTCATCTGGAATGTATATGTGTGTGTGGTGTATAGTATGGTTTTTGTGTATGGTGTATGGTATTTAGTGTGTGTGTGTGCAGTTTGTATGTTGTATGGCATATAGTGTGATGTGCATAGTTTGTGTGGTATATGTACAAGTAGTGTGTGGTGTGTATGTGAGGTATGGTTCATGTGTCTATATGCATGTATGTCATGTGTATGTGTAGGGGAGTTGTGGTGTATAATGTATATATGTGGTAGTGATGTGTATAGTATGTATACCTGTGGCCTGTGGTGTGTATGCTGTGTGGTATATGGTACTTGTGTTTGTGTGTATGTGGTATACACTGTGTGTGTGTGTGTGTGTGTGTGTGTGTGTGTGTGTGTGTGGTGGATGTGTGTGGGGGTACGTGGTGTATGGGGTGTATGTGTGATTTGGTGTATTGTGTGTGTGTGTGTTTGTGTGGTATATACAGTGTGTGATGTGTATACTTGTGATGTATTGTGTGTAGGGTTTGTGTGTATGTGAGTGCTGCATTTCCATGACCATTAAAGCCTTTCCTGTGTGAATTAAGGCTGATGGAAAGTTGATAAAGCCTGAGTTAGAACTCAGTGAAGTGTCAATGTTCTTTTATAAATCTAACATGTAATGAATGAATTTTTAAAAATGAAAGAAAAAAATTTAAAAAAAAGGAAAAGCTACTTTCTGGTACTTGAAGATTTGGTCTGTCCTTCAGGTACAAAAGTGAAGTTTGAAGAATTTCTCTTGGGCTATCCAACTCCCACCTCTCTCGTCAACCAGTGATTTCTTTGCTATTTACATCTCTTCAAATTTAGGCACCATTCATTGTTATATTTCTGGAGAATATGGTTTCTTAGAAGTGTTGCACATCATGTGTACTTTAGAGAAAAAAAATTTTAAGACCCAAAGAATAATTACTAATGGTGGAATTTCAGGCACTGACAGGCTGGGAAAGATATATTTGGCAAGTATGTGTTTTCATACCACTCTCTCCTCAAGGTAGTTGCCAAAAGCTAGCTCTTATCTTATCTGCTCACATGAAACTTCCTGAGATATTTATCCCAGTCAGATCTCATCATTTCATTCATTCTAACAAGTGCACACATCATTTTTTGTGTGGTATAAATGTGTATAACCTGTTTGTAACATCCATACAAATATGAATTATTTGTGTGTGTGTGTGTGTGTGTGTGTGTGTGAGAGAGAGAGACAGAGAGAGAGAGAGAGAGAGAGAGAGAGAGAGAGAGAGAGAGGAGAGATTCCTAAACCCATACTTGGAGTACTTAGCTCCTCATACAGTTGATAAGGCTGATTTAATATCCATAGCAATCTAAGTATTATAGAAGAGGGAGATCAAGTGGGGAGAGGAGAAATAATTTGGTTGAGTTGGACCTGCAAACTGGCTCCAGAGACCAATTTCTTATATAACATAAAGAGCAGATGAGGGGAATGATGCTTTATAAGTCTTACAGGGTGGATGAACTTCCTGGATATAACAACATTGCAATCCCGGGTCATGCCCTCATCAAGGTCTCAACACTAAAGAAGTCTTAGACTTGACCAACATTGTGCTATAAAGGCAAGGTAACTTGGAAAACTAGGTTAGAGCATTTAATTCAAAAGTCTGTAAAAATGTTTGCCTCGTATCTCATCTTGCCATACCTTCCTTAGACTCTGCAGTGGAAGGGATGCACAGTGGTAGATTGGAAATAGTGTGTAAGTTAAGCTATGTCACAAAAGCTATGTCACATTCTGGCTCTGCCATTCCTAGCTCTATAACTGAACCAGATGATCAAGGTCTCTGAGTTTCATTTCCTAATCTGAAACATAAAAATGGGCACTTTGCTCTGTTTACTTAACAGAATAATCATGTGGATATGAGAAAAGAACCCACACTGAGACCACAAAGTAAAGTTTAAGGTATTATTAATATTCACAACAGTCATAAAATAATGCAGTTATAAAATGCAGCCCACTGAATCATAAATTTTATCTTAAATTGATATGCTAGCTATAATATGCATTAAACATTTAACTAACAAGATTGCTCTTTTTATATTTTAAAAGGTTATTGTGAGACATTTCTGATGATCCAGGCCTCTTAAAAAGCTATCCAAGAAAGTCTGATCCTGCTTTTTTTTTCCCTTAATGAATTTCTTTTTACTAAGTAGTGGTATCTCAAATTATTCCACTAAACCTTTGTACTATGCTCAAAGTTTAGACTTTTTTTTTCCCCAAAGAAGGCATTATGGTAACTACACATTTAGAAGTTTTATTATTTTTTATTAGAGAAAATTTTGTCTGTTTCTCTCTGCTTGTTTCTCCAATGTACAAGATTGCTTGTACATTTATAATATATATATTCTGAAAAGCAATCTCACATTCTAGATGGACTTCATTTAAAGTATTAATATACAGTCAGTATTTACCACAATGTCTAATATTTAATAAACATTCAGAGTGTACCTCATGAATGAATAGATGGATAGATGGATGGACAGACAGACAAGATGGATGGATGGGTGGATAGATAGATGGGTGGATGAGAAGTTGCCAAGAAACAAATATGGTAATAGAAGGAGTAACCATAGCTTTTGCTTCAGTGATGGCTGCTGCAGCAAACAGAGAATTTGTGAAATTATTGGAAGTCATATAGGAAAGTACAGCAAAGGAAACTTTACTTATTTATTACTTATTGCCTCTCTGAATCACAGCCTAATCAGAAACATCAGAACCAAGCTTTTAAATTAGCATATCAAGACCTCTAGCATATCAAGAAAGTAAAATATGGGTATCAAATATTAGGTATAAAATATTAGTATCAAACGAGTTAACATTTATTGAGTGCCTACTCAATGCCAAACACATTATTTTGTTTATTATGTATGTTAACTCATTTAATCTTCAATATTATGAGGGAGAAAATATGATTGTCATTTATCTTAAGTTAAAAGAGATTGCATTCTGTGCCCAAGATCACACAGTGAAAAATAGCTAGAAAGAATATCTAGTAGTTTTATTTGCCAAACATCCCTTCTTTCAATCTGCTCTAAAAATGGAGACTGCTTTTTGTCCTTCCCTGCTCCCTGAATTCTAGTGGGGCTAGTCTCCTCTAGATGGAATAGCAGGCATGTGACCCAGACCTAGTTAATAATACTATTAGCCTCTCTGGCCCAAATGATTTACCCTAAGTTGAGCATATGACCCACGTCTATACTCAATCAGACAGCTTCCTCACTTTTCTGCTTAGCAGTGCCTCAGTGTGGTAGCTCTAGCTGCACAGGATGGTGAGGTCCAAATCAGTGCACCTGCACTTGGACACTGCCTTTATTGGTGGAACCGGTCATCATGCCAAATGTGTAGCTGAGCCCAGCTAAGTACACACATTCCCCTTGCAAATCAATAAGGAACCTAGAAAAAAACTGAAGTCATCATGTACTCCCATTTGTCTTGGTTGTAAAAGCCTGGGGACATCATTTGTTGGCTAAATCCTCAAGTTTGTTTGAGAATTGGGGACAACCAGTCCAGAACTCATAGAAATAAATGGCCACGATTCGACCTAAGCATTTTCTTACAGCAGTAACTCTGCACATGTACAACATGGAATTCCACTCTGTTTTCAAACCAAGAACCTCATGCAAGATATGAATTAAAAACAACTCCCCATGGACTGTCATGGGAACTGACATCTAACAGTTATCACCTGGTGCTGGTTCCTTGGCAACCAGCACATGATTCTGGCTGGCATTTATACAAGTCAAATTCTCCGATGCAGTCATTTCTTCAACTTTAAACAGCAGAAATTTCCCAAACATTTGCCTAGTCCCCTACAGCTTCTCTAACTTCATCTGTTTCCTCCTGAAGAGACTTTTATCTCAGAACTGCAATGAGGATATTAAACATAAATATATAGAATTACTTTACACTGATATAATTAGTCTGTCTCTCTCCTGATCCAGAAGTGGTTGTCTATTTTTAGCTGCTAATGGTTGTAATTATTTATGTCCATTTGTTAAAGGACTATAAATGCATTCATTAAAAAAAAAAAAAAAGGATGCAGAGATATTACCACAGAAAGGTCTCTGTCATCTTTTCCAATGCATTGTTCTAGTCTGAGTTCTATATCCTGGCTTCTTGGGAATTGCGTCTGAGAGGTTAGGGGAGATTAGATTCACACAAGGCACTCTGTTCATTTATTCTCTTTGACAAATTACCAGCAAGCTGACAAAATAAAATACTTTGGCTGTTCCAAAAACTCCATCCCCATAGCAGTACCCAGTGTACCTCTCCTTTTATATAAGGGTCACATTCAAGAAGAAGAAATGTGTGCTCACTTAGGACTATGCATTTGCTTTGTCTTCTGTACCAGTCTAGATCCTTGGCTACTTTGAAATCTCATACACTACAAAAATACACATATCATTCATATCTACACATTCTGAAATCAAAAAGTAGATGCATATCCATACATTCTAAAGTCAAAAACAATAGATATGAAAAAAAATTTATGTAAATATTTTCTTATTTACTATTTATATATAATAACCCTTTTCTTGTAGCCTATACTATTCTTTCTAAAATAACCACCATATTGAACCTGATATTCCCAGCACTGTATTATCTTTTACATATGTCTTTCATTTCATAATCACAAATCAGTAAATGGGAACACTGAGTCTAAGAAGACCTATTCTGCTACTGATATGAATTCAAACAAACCTAGATTTGAATCCAATCTGTGCAACCTACTAGCACTGCAGTCATAGGCATCCACCTCACAGTAGTACTGAGGTAGACATGATATCACCACTTTAAGATGAAAAAACTATAGTTCAGAAAATAATTGAATCATCTGATTGTCTTAGAGCCAACTCACTAACACATGCAAGATGCAGGATGGTCTGTTTGTCTCCAAAATTAGTAGTCTAAACTGTCATCTTTTATTGCCTACTTAAAGACTTAGTTGTGATTGAAACAAGTATAACAATTAATTTATGCATAAATCCCATTTAATAAGTGTGAAAGACTATGTTCACCATTCTATGATGGCACCAGTACTATTTTGAAAAAGATGGAGAGAATGCTTTTCTAGGAAGTAAGCTACTTTGGTCAGTCCTGAGGGCTTAGCATGTCTTATCCTCACTAACCCCAAGTCCGGGGTTCTCTCTGGAGGGGTATATTCCAAGAAGCTATCCCAGGATGAGTGGAGCTATGTATTTGTGTAAGAGCATGAGAGCAAGAATGAGATAAAAAAGCATGTATATGACATTAAGAAGCCAATTACTAATTGTATGACATTAAACCAATGCCTGTCACATATCCAGTGCTTAATAAATGTAAGGCTTTATTCATACGAAGTGTAGCAATTTAGGAGCATAGGATTTGGAGTTAGATTGTCTAGAGCTGAATGCCAGCTTATCTCCTTTTAACTCTGTGACCTCGAGCAAATTGCTTAACCTTACTATGCATCAATGTTCTCCAGTGAAGGATGCTGCTATATCAAGAAGTGTGAGAATTAAATGAGATATAAAGAACAATTAAAACTGTGACTATGATATAATACATGCTTAATAAAGTTAGTTGTGTTAGTTGTTTTTATTGTTTTCATTGTTACTAAGGCATAAGAACAGAGCTTATAAAAGAGGTATAGCTTAGCTGTTAATTTGGAAAAACTCTTCATTCTGGAGCCAGGATTTTTTTTTTTTCTTGCACCCATCACCCATACTCTGACACTACCAATTACCACAGGCACCAGAAAAGGCAGGTTCTCAAGCCTGGTATGATGAAGAGGACACCTTTGCAATGATTATCATTCTTTTCTTCCTCTCTTGCATACCCCACGCCACCCTTGTCAGGTTGATTTGACACTTCAACATCAGATGGGTAATGACCCTGATGGGAAGCAGAGATTGGCTGGGAACATAGCTTCCATAGGCATTAAGTCCCTTCTGATTTATATGGAAAAAGGGCTATGCTATCTTCCACTCCTGCTCATAATTATCTTCATCTTGGCTGCAGTCAGTCCCACAGGAGAGGAGTGTGCAGGGTAGCCTGACACACTACTTCTCACATTATCAAAGGCAGCAGCAAAGCTTCTTCTTCCTAGAAAAACTTTCTACTCCACCAACCACAAAAATAGTATTGCAGGTGCATGTTCATGGATCTCTCCAGCAAATCCCATTTTCAGGCTCAGTACCTGGATCAAGGGGGAAAAAAAAGAGGAGGGGGAGGAAGAGGAAGACAAAGAGAAGGAGAAAGAGAAGAAGGAGGAGGAAGAGGAAGAGGAAGAGGAAGAATAGGAGGAAAATGGGGCCTAAAGGCATATGCAGCACTTTCTAGCTCAGGCTGACAGGAAAATGGATAGATAGCAGGACCCCTTATACAAAACAGGGCCAGTGGTGTGGAGTCAAGAAATGGGCCAGAACATTTCTAGTCTAGACCATTGAGCTATTCCCATGTCATTTCTCAGACTTATCACTATCTCCAACTTTTCAACCGGTGCATGCTATTTCTCTCACATACCCTACTGTTATTGGCTAAATTGCTCCCTCCATTCATGTGTTGAAGTGTCAGCCCTCGGTATCTCAGAATGTGACTGTATTTAGAGATAAGATCTTTAAAAGGGTGATTAAGTTAAAACGAGCTTGTTAGGGTAGGTTCTAATGGACTCTGACTAGTATTTCTGTGAGAAGAGATTAGGATATACAGAGAAACATGTGTTATGCACATACACACACACATAGACACACACAGAGGAAAGGTCATGTGAGGTCAAAAAGAGAAGATGGCAAAACCAAACCTGCCAACACCTTGGTCTTGAACCTCCAGCCTCCAGAATCGTGATATGATAAACTTTCATTGTTTAAACAATTCATTTTCATTGTGTTATGAAAGGCTGAGCAGATAGTTGAGACCTTGACAAGCTCAAATTTAAAAATCTACTTACAAGTTGAGAATGGGAAAGAGGAGAGGTCAGTCACCGGGATGGCATGAACACTGTTCAAGACTAGAAAAATGGAACTGAGGACTTCCCTAAATCCCATTCTTTTCCAGGGTATTGTAAAAGCCTATGTGTTCATTTAGAAAAAAAAAAAAAAAACATGAAGTAAATTCTTATTATGTGCCAGGCACTACTTAGCTGCCAAGATTGCAACGATCAATAAAATATTCCCCATGGTCTAGTGAGAGAAATGTTAAATTTTATTGTGCACATTTATTTACATGCCCACATGTTTTAATTAGTTGATCTGATATTTCTTTTATACTGTTATCATCTCCTTAACCCATATTCACTCACCAAACATTACAATTGGTATATTTCAGCATGTCAAATACAAGCCAAACACAGGAATGTATTCCAGGGTTCTGTGCTTGGCCCTGTCTTACTGGATATTTAATTTAATCATTTACCTGAGACAGGAAGTGGAATGCATCCAAATGTCTCTGTGGACTATACTGAGCTGAGAAAAATAGTTAGCACCCAAGGAGACAGATCAAAATTCAAAAAGATCTTAATATCTGAGAAAAATGGTCAAGATTAATTTGGTAAAATGGATTCAGAATAACATGTTGTATTTAGATAAAGAACCAGCATGTTAAATCTATGCAAAGGAGGGTGCCTAGTTTATTAGCATATAAACAAACCTAAATCTTTTAGTTGTCCTGTATCTACTCTGCCTTCTCTTTCTGCTCATTTGCTACACTTCCCTCTTGCGATTTCTTTCTTCTGTAGTTTCATGCTCTGAGTGATCTTAATGACCACAACTTTGACTCTCCCTTCCCACATGTGAAGTTTCTACCTGGGCACCCTGCCTTTGATGGAAAGCTCTTCTTTTATACCTGACTCCTCTGCATGGCCAAGTGGAAAGCATTCATACAAAGTTTAGCCAGTATGCTGGAAGAGGGCATTAAGGACAGTGGAAGGCTGAAAATCATAAGGAAAAGCTAAATAAATAGAAAATGAACAAAAGTGAAAAGATAAGACTTAATTAATTGGATCAACAGAGCTAACTTCAAAATAACTCAGAGTACCACTGTGAGGATGTGAGCTATGTTATTCTGGGAAGAAACCCAACAGGTGAGAGTTATAGAAAACCAAAGATGAGATTCAATTTAAGCAAAAAAATTAAAATCGGATTTGATTAGCTTGCCAAGTACTGAGCTGTTATTGAAAGTACACAAGTTAAGGATGCAGGACCATCTGCAAGGTTTTGCAAAGGGGATTCCTGCATTAGTTAGTTCTGAATGACCTCTAATGTTGCTTCTAAATCTTAGATTCTCTTCTAACCTATTTGGACTTTATTATATTTAGAGCTAGGCTGGAGTGGAAAGTGCAAGTTCCTATATATGGGCTCACTTTGCCACCTTTTCAGAAAGCAAGTGAAATTTATACTTAGCTCATATGTCAATTTTAGGCACCCACAGCTGTTGGGTAGGAAATTCAGATCTCACTGAAGGAAAAAGGAACCCAGCTGTCTTTGACTCATCACCCTCTGGTGTTGCCAAGGTCACTGTTACCTTGCAATTAGCATAACCTTCAAAGAAAAGCAAGTTTGTCATCTGTACTATGCTGGCTAGAACTCTCTGTGGCCAGAAAAAGGGCCAAGACTTTGAAATAGCTGGAATTTGTGTGAATTAAGATAAGTTTTGATTTAAGTGGGTAAGTCTGAATGACTATCACACTCTTGTTCATTCTAGCTGCTTAGTGACAAATCCTTGAGAACAGTTCCCACTGGAACTGTAGTGTACTGGTCCTCTTCAGCATGAAAGGAATGAAAATGAAGATGTAAAATCTTTCCTTATATTACATTTCATGTTTCAGCAGATGGATTTTAGACACCCTTTAACTATTGGTCAATGTCCCTGAAAATAGAGGTGGTAGCCATCTCTTACTCATACCTCTGATATTTACATAGGTAGATTAAATGGAGCAGAGAGAATGAGAAGAGCTCTGGGTAGAGACTTAGAAGACCTGAGCACAGGCTGTGTCTCTTAAAAGTTCTTCACCATGTGGCCTGAGGCACAGCTTGGGTCTAAATTGATTTCTCCTGTCTTAGAATTTCCCTCAGAGGTTGTATAGTCCGGGTGGGATACCTGTTTCTTAGCCTTCTCTCACCCTTCTTTCACCATCCTATAGAACATCCTTAGGTTTTCCTCATCTATAAAGTATATAGAAAATCATAACTTTATTTTTTTAGGTTGTTGTTTAATCAAAATGGGTTATTATCAATAGACCATGGTTATTGACATATAGAATTTTACCTAAATAAAAGGGTTTGGGATGTTAACATATTTTTTCTAAATAATGGCAGTGAAAATAGTTATTCTATATTGCCAGGCACTAGGCCAAAGGTATAATATGTTTTCTAAATTAACTTTCTCAAAAGTCCCTGTGTGGGAGGTGGTATTACTATTCTTCATTAAGGATGAAGCAATTGCAGAACAGACAGGTTAAGCACATTCCCAAAGTCACACAGCTAGCAACTGTCAGAATTAGGATAGGTTCTGACAACCCTCCACTGTTTGAAGAAGTGAGTGCAGGCCAAGTTTTAAAAAATGTAAACACTGGTTGTAATAGTCAGGGTTGCTCCCTTTCTTATTTTTTCACTCACCTTTGCCAAAGAATAGCTGCTATATTTGATTAAAACAGCTCCTCACTCAAGTCTCTGTGATCTTGGCAAGGGTGCCAGACTGAAATCTACAAAGCTGTCCTGCCATTTCATGCTGCCTCTCCTCTGTGATGATTTGGGGAATCAGCAGGACCCACACCTGTCTTCTTCCTTTCAAAGCAGTTAGCAAGAAAGTGGCAAGTGCCCCATCCCCACTTTTCCTGCTGACAGGAGCTTGTTTTCTCACTCATGTGTTTAGAGATTTCAGAGCTCCAAGGCCTTTTCAGTACCTTCAGAAGAAATTCCATAGGCAGAGAATTAGAAAAGGAGATGTTTGGGAGAAGGAGAGGAGAATAGACTGTATTCTCACTATGGCTTAATATTAATAACATGTCCCTGAGCAGGTGAGTATAGAGGTGAAAGCAAAATCTGTACTGAACAGCAAGTGCCAACTTCTTGCCCTATGGGACCACTGCATTCAAGACAACTTCAATGAGTCTTGGGAGGGACATAAAGAATAAGAGAATAGTTTTAATGTTCACTTAATTTTCCTTTGAACAGCTCTTCCACATGCCTTCCAAAGCCCGGCAGCATTTGACCCTCCTTAATAAGAATATTCTCCTCTCTGAGGGTGCCTCCCTTCACCTCCTCCTCACACTGCACCCCTTGATCTGGTTTGGTTCTTCTAAACTCATTCCTAACAGTAATCCAACCTGCCCCAGAATCTGTAACCTAAATCTATTTCCCTAAAATGTTGCTCTTATCTTCAAATGCCCTAAATAATTTCCTAATGCTTACTGGTTTAAGGCCAAACTCTTTTGCCTATCACTTGAGGCCTTTCTCCATCTGGCCTCACCTGTCTTTTCAAATTGATTTTCTACTGCTTTTCCAAGGGAATGTTTTATTTTAATTCCAGTATGTATGGGGGAAGAGAAAGGATGGGGTGTCTGAAAAAGGCTTCCCAGAGGAGCTGCCTTTGAAATGAATGTGGAAAAATAAGTGACATTCATCCTGGAAGAGTAGTGGGGAGACATGCAGGCCTGCCCCAACCAGGAGCAAGGACCTGCTGCATAAAAGGGGCTCCTTACTTTCTTGGGGTCAGGAAGTCATCCAGAGCATCACCTATATGATTGTCTCTCATATTAATACATGAATAAATGCTGTAGAAATAAGGGAAGAAGAAAGGGTGAAGTAAGGGAAGTATTCTCGGAAGTGATTTGTGCAGTTTTAGTACCTATAGACTTAATAATATAAAATGCAAAATGTACAGACAGAATATCTTCTTACCTAGTTAAGATCAGCAGGGAAGGAATCAGAAAGCTTTGTGGGGGTTTGCATTATAAAAAACTTAGAAATACTGCAAATTAGCCAGGAAAAAAAAAAGCCAGATGAAAGGATTAACTACTGGAACAATTTGAGTTCAAATCCCAGCTTCTCACTTAAACCCCAAACATTTTCAGGTGGTGACCTTGGGAGAGTTACTTAGACTTTCTACATTTCAGTTGCTTAATCAGTGTGTGCTTTGTTTTTGTTGTTGTTGTTGTTGTTGTTGTTTTAAAATAACAGTAGGACCCACTTCTTAGGGTAGTAGCGAAAATAAAATTAGGTGATACAAATAAAGCACTTGGCATAGAATTTTTGGCACATGGTTAAGTGTTCAAATATCAGTAAGCCATAGGAGGGTATCATGTTATTATTGTTGATTGAACCAACTTTCAAGTATTGTTTAGATCTTCCTCTTGATGTGTTCACTTCTCTTTCCTCTGTATTTGCCGTTGCCTCTAAGGGCTTCATCCTTCTCTAGTACCCTTTGTAGTTTCTTTTGTGCTTCTCAATTGCCTTTAAACCATTTTGTCAAGAAGTAGAGGAGGAACAACATCTAGGAAAGGAGAATAATATCATATTCTGGTCTTCAAGTACCTAGCCTGCCCACTCCTAGCAAATGGGTAACATATATTCTCTGGGATTGAGTTTTAGTGTTATTGAAAAGAAACATAGTCCACCTCTTAGACTGCTCAATAAATATGGTCTTCTATTGCCACAATGGGAGAGTGACTCCTGAGAATAAAGCTATATGAATTAAAAATGAAAAAAAAATGAAATCCTACCATTTGCAATAACATGGATAGATCTAGAGGTTATTATGCCGAGTGAAATAAGTCAGACAGAAAAAGATAAGTACCATGTAATTTCATTTATATGTAGAATCTAAGGAACAAAAAGAACTGATCAAAACCAGACTCATAAATATAAAGGAAAATCTGGTGACGGCCAGAGAGGATGGGGGTTGGCAGGTTGGGAGAATGGGGTGAAGGATTACAAAAGTACAAATTAGTAGCTGATAGATTGTCAAGGGAATGGGGAGCATGGCATAGGGAATACAGTTAGCATTAATATAACAGCTTGGTGGAGTTCCGGAGGAGAGAAAGAACAATCAGTGGGATCGTTTTATAAGCTATATAAATGTCTAACCAATATACTATACATTTAAACTAATAATAAAATAAAATTTAAAAATTATTTTAAAAGAGTGAAAAAATATAGAAAATATATTAAAATGACAAAACACTCTTGAATTCAAGTTATCTCTAGCATCACTCTATACAATGAGGCTGTTTGAAATTTGGTAAATGAGTTCTCTTTGAGCCCCTCCAAGTCCAAAAGGCAGTGGTGTTTCTTGCCTTGCTGGTGCTCAAAGCCCTTCACAGAGTCACAAATGCCCACATTCTACAAGAAGGAGCTGTGACTTGCCTCTAAATCCCAGGACTTTGCTTTTTGGATCAACATTCAGTCGTGTTGGCTTATAACCTTCCTTGAATGCATCACTCGGCATGTTTTGCTAAAGTGGGGAGCAATGGTGCCCACTCATTCCTTCACTGGACACTGACTAATCACCACCATTAGGCTCACATTCACATGTGACAAGGCAATGCAGAAAGGCCTCAACTTCTGTTTAATGAAGGCAGGCTCCTTGTGGCCCTAATGGCTGTGATGCTCAAGAATGCCTATGGCCACACCTGCTCAGCCATTTGTCTCACCCCTTCACTGCTCACCTCCATGCAAAGTAACATTTTCCAGTATTAGTTAGAAAGGTCCCTGGGAGCCTAATGGATGGAAATGGCCTCATGTGTACGAAGCAGAGAAAAATAAATAAATACACTGCCCTTGTGTGTTGAGCACTGAAAAATTGGTAAACCCTTGACAGACAAGCTCTTGGTCTTTTCAATAATTGTGCTGAGTAGGTAAATCATGTTTGTCCCTTTATAGATGGGACAACAGAGCAGGAGGAGACCAAAATTATACAGTTAGGAAGTGTAAGTGCTAGTGTCTCACTCACAGAAATATACTGCTGTTTCCTACCACACAGCCTCTCTAGCCCTAATGGTCTAGTTTGAGGGGCTCTGTACCCAAATGCTGTCCTCACATTGGCTTCATTAAGCTCAAAAGAACTCCATTAGCAAGTTGTCTCTTTAGTGCAACTGCTGCCCCATTGCCGCTGTATTATGCCCAAGGCTAGCTCTGCTGTTAAATTCAGTGAATCAAATGGTTAAGACCTTGGCTAGTTTTTAAACATAGCAGAGGGCACCTTTAACTGCTAAGGTTAACACTGAATCCTTAGCTACTCACCGAGGCAGAAAACCTCAGTGCAGCCAAAACATATTTCTGTCACAGGATAAATTTAATTTCGAACACATTCAAACCGCCCCCTCTATTTTTGGTGTCAACCTGTTACTGTCATTTAATTATTAAGGGAGAAAATTAGGGGACGAGATTCAGAGAAAAAAGAAAATGCCTCCCAACTGTGGTTCCACTAAGAAAAGGCCTTCTGCAAACCACATACAGACACCCTGTCTTCTTTGTGAGGACACGTCCACACTTCCTCAGCCATCTCTCCCAACTTGCCCAACACAAGCGAGTTCATACACCTGGATGGCCAAGATGGCTCGAGTAAACCCCAATGATTCCCTTTTATCTTCCACTACATCAACTGCCTTCTTTGAGAATATTTATGACCAGGGAGGATATAAGAGGTAGAGAGACTCCAGCTGGAATTGTGGGTCCAGGTGCAGTTTTTTGTTCTAGCTATTAAAAAAATTCTATTTTGACTTGAAACTTGTCTAAATTTTCCCTGGAATTGATCGTGAGAGAACACAAATGAACCCCTACTTAGCATCCTTAAAAGTCATATTTCTTATTACCTCCTTCTTTGAAGAAGCTGGCTGGCCAAAGGCCTCCATATCACCAGGCCTCTCAGCTTTTCAGCTCCTAAATTAACTAACCTTCCTTTTCTGCCTTCTTCATGAACCCCTTGCTGTTCTCCAAAGTGTTAGATGACAGCTGTGCACACCCAGGAAAATAGCTTTTTTGGCTTTACTGTGATATTGCTTTAGGAAGGTCTGTGCTCCAGTCCACAGCATCGGTGTGTGGGGAATTTGACAATATGCATTCTGACGAACAGAATCAGTCCTTAGCCATGCAGAGCCTTCTTTCCTCATGCATTCTTGTTCATCCACTGATATTCTCAGTCACAAAGGATTATGCCAGGCACTGTGCTGGGTGGGGGAATACAGCAATGATGATTTCCATCAAGTTTGCACTCCTGTGACGAATATACATTTACAATAGGATATTGTATGCTATGCTGAGTCCAAGATTTTTGCCATTACCCGATGAGCATCTGGAAAGGCTTTCACAAGGAAGCCAGGTCTGCACTGAAGCCAGAAAGATCAGTATAAGTAGGCCAGGTGAAGAGTGAACATGTGTTATCTGTGTGCCTGTGCATGTGCACAAGCGAGTGTGAGAATAGGTGTGGGGGGGGCGTAATCATATACATCCTCCTGCTTGAAGTGGGAGCTAGAGAATAGGAGTAAGAAACATGTGTAGAAGCAAAGAATATGTAGAGGAAGAGAATATGTGTGCAAAGACAGGAAATAAGATAAGCA
This sequence comes from Cynopterus sphinx, assembly GCA_030015415.1. Taxonomy (NCBI): domain Eukaryota; kingdom Metazoa; phylum Chordata; class Mammalia; order Chiroptera; family Pteropodidae; genus Cynopterus; species Cynopterus sphinx. Next base: position 30,827,277 of record CM057390.1, on the reverse strand, counting down.
GTGGCCAAAACATGCAATACTTTATAAGCTATAATAGTTTGTAAAAAAAAAAAAGTATTTTCTTCTAACAGATACTTGAGGAATACATGGGGGAAGAGTGATAAACAAGGAATGACATACTTTGATCTGTGGTTTTTAAAACAGTACACTAACTGCAGAGAGTAGCATGGATTATAGGCAGATTAGCTGGAGGGAGGGAGATCTTTTTGGAGATTGTTAATGTCAGTCTGCCAATGAATGAGGATGTTTTGGACTAGGATTGGAACAATGGAAGAAGAGAAGAAGAAAAATATATAGACATATATCTCCCATATATGTGTATGTCATAGATGATTATATATATATATATATGATAGATAGATACATAGATGATATAGATATATATTAGAGTAATTAAGATTTAATAGGATTTTGACTGATAGGATTAATTGGGTATGGAAAGTAAGGAAGAAGAAATAGCCATGGATGACTCACAGGTTTCTGGATGCTATTTTCTAAGAAAAAAATCAGAGGAGGAACAGAAAAAGAAAACAAATCAATTAGAACTAAATATATTGAGCTTGAAATATCCATGGAGCAACTAGTGGACAAGCCCTTTAGACAGCTAGATATATACATCTGGAACTCCAGAGATGTAGGCTAGAGGCAGAGGTATGCTGGTAAATGTTTAGCAATTTAGTAAGTGGATTTCTTAAAGAACAAAAATCCTGCTTTTAAGTGTTGGCCTATTTTCATGATGTACATCCTCCCATCACAGCTGATTTCAAGCTACCAATGTGGTAACTGAGTATGGCATTGGGAAGTGATGGAACAGTTGGGTCTCATGAGTCCACTGTAGAACACCACTAGCTGAAAGTCATTTGGAGATTCTTTAGCACTGAGAGCAAACTGAGAATGTGGGAGTAGGTAAGACCTGCAGGCAGAAAGTTTAGAATTGGAGGGAGGGGAAATAGTCAAACTCATTTCAGAAGACTGAGTCACATAAAATCAGAAGGCCACCTAAGGAGGAGCCTGCAAAGGGAGTTGAGACTGAGCAGCAAGAGGTTAGTAAGAAGTTATATTTACTGAGCACTTACTCCCTGCCAAGAATCGTATGAATGTTACTTTCTTTAATTCAAACTCAATTCTAGAAGGTTGGTGTTATTGTCCTTTTTATTTTATAGATGAGGAACTGAGACATGGAGAGGTTAAGTAACTTGCATCAGGTTATACAAGTAGCAATTGGCAGAGCCAGGCATTGAACTCTGGCAGGCTGAATTGGAGCCTGGACGATTCAAGTCCATTTAATACTAAGGGAATATGAACAGCAACTTTAAAGATCAAAGAAATGCAACAGTCACAAAATTATAAAGCACTAGTGAAAGAAAGGTCTTAGAAATCACACTCCCATTTCAAAATGAGGAAACGGAAGACCAGCCCTGAATCCTAGATGCTCTGAAAAAGGATCTCTCCTCTCTCAGAGCCTACCCACCTATTGTTGTAAAGAAAGTAATCCAATTTTTAAGAATTCAAATAAATTGTTTTTAAAGGGGAAAAAAAATGCCACTGCTCAAGAGCTGGTTAAAACCCCCAATTCTGAAAGCCAGTCAGCAGATTTGATCCCTATCCTTCATATGTACTCCCTCATCTGGCTGATAGCCTAGGGCCCCTGGAAGAATTACATCACCAATTCTATGCTCTATTATTTTACATCGGCTTATAGGCTTGATTCTGATTTATTTTTACAATATTCCCTAGTATGCATTTTGTCTTCTACAACATGGTTGATTCCTCCATGTCAAAGCAGCAGTTTAACAGGGGCTCTCATGTTTCTTTGATCTTGCATTCTAGAAAGCACTTAATAAGTGTTTATTGAATCAACAAAGGTCTCGCCCACCTCAGAAGGATGGTCACAGATGGCTTCATCTCATTCCTACCAAAAATACAGTGGCTGCTGGACTGGACTCTGAAAGAGAGTGACAGCTGCTCAGTGAAGCAATGCCGTCCTGACCATGTGGAGGAGAAATGGGGAATTTAGTCTCTGTAAAATCCAAGGTGGGAGATAAGGGTCAGGGCCAAGTCAGGGCAAAGCCTCCCTGCCTGAGAGCTGTGAGTCAGTCTCTGTCATTTTCTCCCTCTCCCCAATCAGAAGCCTCACCTATCATCGACACCACATTTCTGAACAAGGTACATCCAGTGATGTCTGCATCTTCTAGAATGGTAGACACTTTTACTCTAAGCTTTTCTAAATTAGCTGAGAGTGGTACACAAGACTGCCTAGTGATAGACAGCTTCATAATGTTTAGACAGCCTGCCAAGTGGAAGCCTTCTTTACAAAGTAACTTGCAAATTACAACACAGTGATGGCTCAATAGTCACTTGCTTCAGATGGCCCCTGTAGCCAAGCAGGTGAGCCAAATCCCTGACAGTCAGTGAGAGTTACTCCTCCAACACAGAAGATGTCAAGATGCTCACCTGAAAGGGGGTTATGCAGAGGGAAGGCAGCCTGCTTTCTACTCTCCTACAGGATGTGTTATACTGAGAGACAAGGTTTTTAAATTTGTCACACTCTGGAGATGCCAGCTTGAGGGCTGGCCTGAAGATGACTGTGAGAATCATTAATCCCTTTGGTTCCTGACTTGTTATATGTACTCAAATGATTTATTTAGAGTCTTTGGAAAAACTAAGAGGAGAGCATTGTACCTACTTTGTGCCAGGTCAATACTTTTGAAATTTTTCCAAAAATGCAAATGTTCAAGTTCCTTGGAAGGAGACAGTATACATGAAGAAAAATAAGAAGCAGTAGTTCATATCTGATAGCCTGAAAATGACTGATCATTAAATTTCAAAGTAGCTAGTCAACTAAAAAGTAGTATCATATCCTAATGCCCATTCTATCCAACACTAAAATTGCTACTTTCCCGACTCTTACACTCTACTTTTGCATGAATAAGCCATGACATCCCTTCTTTTGTCCTCTATTAATAGACTTCAATGTCTAAAACTTTAGATCTAACATCAGAAAGCATCAGGCACATCATACGAAAAGAAAGCTGAAGAAATGTAACTCAACCTCAGGGGTCCAGTAGCTAACACCTTGCCCACATTCTTACCCAGTGGCATTTGGGGGTCTGTACAGTGAAGATTTTGAGGTAGCCACATAGTGGTCCCTTCTTCCTTTCCCGTTCCATTTTGTTCTCTGGCTGTCTATGGCCCATAACATTTTAATGTCATGAGAAAAGATTTAAAGAACAAAAAAATAAATTCCACTTAATAACAGTCTCCTTTTGAAGATGTAAATATTCATTAACATATCAACTCTTCCAGTCTCATCACAAATAGAACTGCCAATGACACCCTTGATGCCTTAGGCACTGTTGTAATAAATAAGGAGCAGGAGAGTAGAAAGGGATATTTTTAACTGTAGAATTTTTTTTCAAAAGCCATTTTGAAATATCCTGCTGGGAACAGAGCTGGAAAGAAGCTGTTTTCTAGAAACTGAGAATACTTCAAACAGAGTTGTAGATCAGATCTGAAATGGTGATTGAGACAAGGTGATCATATCTTACACTTCCATAACACAGGCCTCATGAAGGGTGCTCAGAAAAACAAAATCTGATCCCAGCTTCAGGTAGCCCAATGTGAAAAGGTGGGTCCACCTTCTCAGCAAAAGGGGCTCAGCCTGAAGAAGACAGACAACTTTTTGGGGTAACTCTGGAAGGTTGACAGGACAAGGTGGAGCCCTGAATGTTCCTCTGAGTTTATTTTCACAATCACTGGGGAATCTTCATACAGAGAAGCAGCTATTATATGACTTCTCAACTGGTGTAGCCGCAATTGCATTACCTGGGCATAAGTCCTTGATAAATATGTTTACTTGATTTAGTTGTTATTTATTATTTAATAACTGTCCTATTAAACTTAAATGAATGGGGTATTTGGGAGACATCCCTGAATGCTTCTTCCAGTTGTTTCTGCCGAGGGAATTCTCCAAGATCTTTAATAACACCCAGATTGCTGGTGATACTGTAGCCATGTGCTTCACTTGGGGTCTTGGTCAGGAGTCTCTTACAGCTGTAAACAGAGAGTTGGGAGACTGTTGACCTTTGAACAAGCCATCAATCACTCTGCTAAACTTCCCTGGCCCTGGCTTGGCTCCTCCCTTTCTGCTCCCACTCCTCAGGGAGTGCCTTGAAAGATTACAGCTCAGGAGCAGACAGGGTGAGAGAATGAGAAGGGATTAGAGAGAAAATAGATTCATGAGAAGACAGATAACAGAGTTGTTGGGGCTCTGTTAATTAAAAAGCAGCAATTTGTCTGAATTCTAAATGTGAAGAACCTCCTGGGAGGTATTAGCCAGGCTTCCTATGAGAATCAAACGTGCTTGGTTTCCAAGTTGTAACATGCTACAGTGGGGGATTTTGAAAGGGTTTCTGCCCGAAGTGTCCTTGTTCATAGACCTACACACTCTGGATGGACCATAGGGTCAATGCCCCTCACACTCCAGTCCCTCCCAAGTCACTCCATCACAAGGCTCTAGGTCCAGGCTTCTGAAAGGAGTTATGACTTTCCTCCCCAAATAGAATGTCCTGCTAACTCAATAAGGGATGTCAACTATTATACTAACATTAACAATAATGTTGTGACCTTATTCCAGGCCAGGCACTGTTCTAGGTGCTTGGCATAATTATCTCATTTTAATTCTTGCAACAATTCTATGAAGCAAATACTCTTATTTATCCCCATTTTATCAGAGAAGAAACGAAGATACAGATAAGCATACTAAAACTCCATCAATTAATAAAAGGTGACAGTGATTTTCAAACATAAGCAGAATGGTGGAGAGGCATTCTTATTAACACTGAACTCCATTGGCCATCATGACTATTTATGCTTATGAGCGATTTCTAAAATCCCATAAAAGAAAGCAGGAAGCACGTACCACTTAGAGCCAGAAACCAAGCACTCTACAGAAGACAGAAAGTGCCCACTGAATAAAGAGCATTTCTCAGTTTAGAGCAGGTTAATTAATCTTGCGACTTTTTATTCCTTTCAGGCAAAGTGAAAGTCTCTCATTGTCTGTGGAATTTCCACATTTGGGAAAACACACACACACATACACACACACACACACACACACACATTTTTCTTATGGGCTCATGGTTTCTACCAACATGATATTCCAGAATAAAAAATCATATAGTAGGAAGAGATATAGCTGATACAAAGAGAAACTTTGCTATTATGCACAGAGGGACACTGTAATTAAGATTAGGGCAGGGAACTCTGTCTAGACCCTGGCCTTTTGCAATTGTATAGAACATGTTTCCTGGGATGTCTAACATGCAAAATATGCATTTGACCATGAAGTGGCATGTAAGCTAGTAATGTTAACAAAACTAATATGTTTAAAAGTCTAGGCAATCTTACTTTACAAAATCTCATTAACAGATAAATGTTTCCCATTGATTTAGGTTTCATAGTTTTATTAAACATTAATATTTATACAAAGTTATTTATTGAAAATCTGTTATGTGACAGGTTTTACTTTGAGAGTGATGAATACAATAGTGAGCAACACAGAAAAAAATTGCTGTCCTCATCAGGCTCACAGTATAGGTTTTCCTTTACATATTGAGTTTCTCATGAGTATAACATTGTATTCTGTGTGACTTCCAAATCTCTGAGACTATCAATTATGTAGAGTAGAACTTATTCACAAAGCAGAACCCATGACCATAATTTGGACACAACTGCCTCAGATTATCTTCTGTTGCTTTGGAAGGCCTGGCAGTAAGTGAACTTGTTATCAGGGGAGCTAGTGTAGGAGACATTGATCAAGCTGGGTCTCATGTTGGGCAGCCTGGGGAAGTTGTGAGAACTCTGGACTTGGAATCAGAATATCTGGACATGCCTGGCCTGCCACACACTGAGCATAGGACCCTCAGCAAGCCACTTATAGTGTCCTTGCCTGTAAAATGAGGGAGGATCACACCTGCATTATTTATTTGAAAGGGTTGTATAAGCTCAAAGCAAAACAAAACAAAATAAAGATGGACTGTAGATATGCTTGGAATCTATGAACTAGCATGTAAATGTAATGTGTGTTGATATAATTAAAATAATGTATAAACTGAAAAAACATAGATGGTCTTATAACCCAGCTACTTCTTCCACAACATGCAGGGCAAAGCAATCCCAAGAGTATTTTCCTGCTGTCCTTTGCTCTCCCTCTATGTGAGCTCTTTGATGTGTCAGCTTAGAGAGACTGAACTCTGGCACCCAGAGTTCTCTTTCTAGTATGTTTCTGGTTATCTGGGCTACAAGGGATGTTGTCTCCGAAGAACTGGAGGGCAGATGGGAGGAAGGTGGGGTTTTGTAGCACACATATATACATCTTCTCTCCTCGTTATTCAATCACACACTAACCTAGGTTCCACTGTAGAAAGATTTTGCAGATGTGTTTGAAGTCGTTAATCAGTGTTTTTAAGGGAGATTGCTTAAAGAGGCCTGACTTAACCAGTTAGAAGTCTATAAAAGAAGGCTTGGGCCTTCCTTGAGGGAGATTCCATCTCTGGATCAACAACCATTCTCCTTTTCCCTTTGGCCTTCTTTTCTGATTGCTGTCTTTGGTCAACAAGCTTTAGCTCATGCCAGTGGAGCTCTAGCCTAATTATGACTTTCCTTTTGTAGCTGCCTACTTTAAGAACTTTGAACTTGTTTAGCCAGAACCCACCTCTGGATAAACCATTCCTTGTAAAGTCCATTTATATATCTCCCCTTAGTCCTATTGCTCTGGTGAATACTGACTGAGACACAATTCTTGATTCCTTGTTCAGTGGTTTTCTTATAATAATAACTTTACTCCTACCCACGGGTATTCTTAGACTTATAGAAAAATTGGCTTCAGTAAACCTGGGAGATACAAGCCTCTAGCACATCATATGATAGGGGAATGGATTGAACAACTAAGCCCATTTTCACATAAAAATTAATAAACCATAACAAGTCCAAGCCCAATGATGACTTGCTTAGAAAGCTTTACCCCTCAGGACCATTCTCTCAGCTCATGATTTCTTGAGTACAGTACCCTCTCCTTACCTTTTTAGGGTTTTTATTATGAAATTATGTGGTCTACCAGCATTTTTTTCCCCCAGTACAGTTCATCCTGAGCAATCAAGATAAATGGCCAGCTCAGGTAAGTTTGTGCAACAATCTCAGTGAGAGAAATGCTAAATCAATCTATTGGGGAAATATTAATGCTCTCATTAGGAGGCTTAATTATTCACATCAGCCTCTGGTTCTTTCCATGACATTAATTCCACTTCTGACTTCAGAACAATTGCTCTTCTCAAACTTGCAAGATACCCAACAGGTGCTCTTAGTTCCCAGAAGGTTAAAATATTTTGCATGAAGCCAGAAGAGATTAGTCTCTAAACCAATTTTTCCTCCTCTTCTTACACACACACAGACACACACAGACACACACACACACACACACACACACACACACACACATTCAAAGGCATACACCATAGCTTATTTCCTCTGGATGTTCAGATTAAATTCCATCATTTTTCCATGCACACTCAATTTTACAGTCTCATCTTTTTCCCATTCAAAATAGTAGCAATGGAAACAAACCCACATGTATTGATTTCTATGTACCAAGTATTTTTTTAAATGCTTAAATATATCAACTTATGTCCAGGCCTCTACGAGATAGCACTCTTTTATTGTTCATATTTTACCAGTAAGGAAAGTGAAACAGAAAATTAGCATCTTGCCTACAGTCATGTATCTAAAGAAGGGAGAGTTAGGGTTTGAATCCGGGTAGTCCCACTCTGAAGCCCACGTTTTTTATCTTTACGGTAAAGTGCTGCTTTCTATTCAAGATACTTATTATGACATGATTCTCTTTCATATACCTTGCCATAAGATTTTGCTATGCAATTTGTTTTAAATCTCTAAATGGCTGTTTGGGAAGAAGGTATTAAAGTTACATAGGACAACATAGGACAAGATCCACCGTTCTGAGTTTTTATTATAAGCCTCCCCTCACAGTCATTACACAAAACTGAAATTTATTTTTATGCAACAAAAGGCCTTTCAGCATCCTCACATGGACACATTACACAACATAAATTTCAAATCATCTACAAGGTTAGTGCCCATCCACCTGAGAGCTTTCCATAGTTCTACCACAGGTACTCCAGTGTCAGAAGTAAATACACCCCAACAGCTTTTTGTCCTCTACCTGTCTTTCTCCTGAACTCTGCCCCACCTTACAGTCATCAGGAGGAAAGAAACCCCCTGGGGACACAAAGCAGAGCTTCATTTGAATTTGTAGGGATTTTAGTTCTGGCTAAACAGGAGACATCACAGACAGAAGTGTGGTTTTTGTACCAAGGCAGTTTTGCCTCTTTGAACAAACTAAACAAACAAACAAACAAACAAACAAACAAACAAAAACTATTCTGAAGAGTAGGACATTAATTAAAAACACTATTTCAAAAAACTAAGAGTTTCAGAGCATTGCAGATCTACATGCAGAAAAAATAGTGATGAATTTCAACTATGTGAAGAGCTCTTCAACCAAAATTAAAATAAATAAATAAAGTGAAACAGGGCAGTGTTATAAGAGAATCTTTTGAGGTCACTCTTTTATTCAGTAAATATATATTATAAACATGAGAACAGAGCTAGTAACTATATTTGCTGAACAAGATTGGAAATGCCTCTGTCCTCATAAAACTTATGTTTTTGTAGACTCCTGGGAAACAGACTGTCAAACCATTCACAAGATAGTGAACATTTAAATGCATTCCTGGTTTACCGGAATCTGCCCTCTTTTGGAGGCCAGGTATCATTTTGTTTCTTAATAGCACCCTGATATTTCCTTTGGAAAGCACTCTCTACATCCACATCAGTTCATGTGGCCCTGAAGGCTGACATGCGGCCCAGGCCCAGCCCATGAAATCATCATGTACCCCTGAGATAGCAAGTGTTTTAGAAATAAGCAGGTGACAAAACTCATGCAATAAGTAAGAGGCAGCCCTGCCTGCGATCTTGACGCTTGGATTTTCCAAACTGTTGAAAATAAGCCATGAGCTGCTGGAGATCACCACCTAGAGAAACCTGCACCAGAATAAAGGCAGCACAGCTGAAAGCAGAGCCCAGCAGCACACAGATAGACTAAATCCTAATTACCCTGTATGAACCCCTGAATCCTGTTATACCTTAACTCAGATCTACTTCTGGATTTTTGAGATACATAAATTAAATGTCCTCACTTTTTTTTTCTTACTGCTGTTTGAGCTGGGATTTTATTCTTTGCACCAAAACAGGTCTTGACTAAGTACTGTTAAGAATTTCACTCTTTTTCAGCTGGCATTTTAAAGGAAACATGTCATTCTGCTGTGTTTAAGAGACATTGATGTTGGGTCAGACACATCTAGTTGGATCTCCAAGTCCTATGATTTATCAGATCTTGGACCCTGGTTCCTCTATTCTAGCACTCGAAACTGATAATAATATCAGAGCCTTCTTTATAGGTTTATTGACTGATCCAATGAGATTATGTATGGAAAACAGTTGGTACAGTGCCGGGCACATGGTAAGCACTCAATAAATGGTGATTACAATTATGATGACAGTAGTTATTATCATAGTCATCATCATAAATGTTAAAATTTTTTCCTTGGCTCCATGCCTTTTCTTCCAGCAACTGTCCTATTTCTCGGTTCTCCTCCACAATAAAAATCTTTTTAAAAATCAGGTATGCTCTCTGCTTTCCACTGTCCACTTTCCACTATTTATCCCCTGACTTCCAATTAGTTTTATTCCCATTATGCTATTGAAATTGCTTTTATCAAGGTCATCTATGAACTCTCTCTTGCCAAAAGCAATGATTAAAATTTCTCTCATTTCACTTCAGTAGCGTTTATCACAGTGGATGCATTCTTTCCCCTGAAGCGTTTTCCTCACTTGGCTTCTGGGAAGCTGCTCACTTGGCTTTTCTTCTACCTTTCTCTATACCCTTTCTCTCAGTCTTTGCTGGCTCTCCCTTTTTTTTTTTCCGATCAGCTTTTTCTGCACTCATTCCTGATTCTTCTCATTTAGCCCACAGCTAGAAAGCTCTTATCCATTAATGGTTTTGAAATGTATTCCTCCAGTCCCAGACTCTCCCCTCAGGTCTGTTCCTCTAACCATCCACATGACAACGTTGCTTGGGTGTCTAATAAGGCTCTAAAATAAACATACTAAAAACAAAACTGACCTGTTGATTGCACCATCCATCTTCTTCAAAAACTCTGCTCCTTTTTATGGAGTCTCTATTTTTGTAAATGGCATCATTATTCCTACTCTTGGGCCGAAACCCTAGAGGTCGTTTTTGTTCCTCTCTTCCTTGCCACCACATCCAATCCATTGGTGAGTACAGGCTCTGACTTAAATTGAATCTGAATCCGATTCCATCTTATTTTCTTAATCTTTCCACATGAGAGCAAGCAAGCACAGGACCACTACAGCAGTCCCTACTAACCCCCGGGTCTTACATTTGCCTCTTAACTAACAAATCAAATCATGCTTCTGACACTTCAAAATTCCTGGTGACTTCCCATTATTTCTATGATAAAATCCAAACTTAAAAATATCCCATGAGACTCTGTTGCATGTGGCATTTGCATGCTGTTCTGACCACCTGTGCATACTTCTTCTATCTGTCTGCCCCAACCTCGTTGTGCCCCAGTCACACTGGACATGCTCCAGGTGTCTTTACATACACCAACCTGGTTCCTGCCTCACAGCATTCATTGTTGTTGTTCCTTCTGCCTAGAACACTGACCTCCCAGGTCTTCTATTCACCTGCTTTTCATTGTTTAGTTCTTTGCTCAAATGCCACCTCCCCAGAGAGAACTTACCTGACTATGCCACCCTAAAGACTCTCCTTCCCATCCTCATTCATTCTCTCCTGCATTCGGCCTTATTTACTTATTTATTATAAGTACTATCACATAAGCATAGATGAAAGATGAATAGAGATTTATAGTAACAAGCAAGGACTACTCTGATCAATTAACTGTAGGGGAATACCTGAATCTTCTCTCTACTCATAATACCTTGGAAAGTCCAACTGTCTTCTTTCAGCCTACTCTGGAAAGTTGGACTTAAGAAATATACTTCCAAATAGTGACTTATCGCCTGAGTAAACTGCCTTTACTATAAAAGAAATAACTATTTGTAAAAACTTGGCATTCAAATGATTCAATAAGCCCAGCTAATATAGATTAGGGGTAAAAAAGCTAGGAGGTGAAGGGTTGCAGAAAATGAGTTATAGATAATTTTCATGCTATATTTGATATTTACTAAAAAAGTCATCTGTCATCTGTTGTCATTCCTGAACATCTGATATATAATTGATTGTAATTTCATTAACTACCTCATGCCCTAATAAGAAAAAAATAATAATAGGCATAGTGAACATGAGTACAGAATGATTAGCTGCATAAATATCTAAATCAATTCCTTTTTTAGAGTCCCTGGGGAATTAGAAATCAATAGGATAAGCCTGATCAATGTAAAAACTCTCTCAAGATTTAGTAAATCTCTAATAGTAGAGAGAATGACTCTTTCTACAAAAAATGGAAATCAGCCAGGACACATTAAAAAATAAATCTACTATGAAATTAACTGGTAATTTTAGGGATCCTCCAAACAGCAAATATCTGGGGAACATGTTCGTTCTTACAGGTTGGAGAAATATTCCTTTATACTTAGTATAACTGGACTTTATCTTGCACCCAAGATGTGATTACCTGATTACTTCAGCCTGATTCTGATCACACCTTATCTCAGCCAAGCCCTCAAGCACATGCAGTATTCAGATGATTCTATATTAATTTTTAATTGTTATATATGGCTTAGTAAGTGTGAAATCTTATTCAAGGACATTGTTTTATACACACACACACACACACACACACACACACACACAGATTGACAACTTCTCTAGGGATGTGACATTAGGTTTCTCACTCTTTTGTGCTCTGTCTTTAATTTTACTTGACCAGGGTACTGTACCCTGTATAGGTAGCCAGAATTGTACAGCAAGTATTTGTCTCCAGATCTGAAGAGAATTCCCTTCACATAAACTCTGTCACCAGAAAGGGCCATGTAGATTATAGGCTGGCATGTAGTTTGACTCAGAATTGCATGAAGACAAAGCTGGCTAGGTTCAATGTAAACCCACCTAATTTCTTCTGCTTGTTACTCTGTTTCTGGCTAGACTGCTTCTCTATCCTTTCTGCCTTCTTCTGTGTCCTTAGAGGTTGACCTCTATAGACATCATCAGTCAGGCTTCATTCCCATCAACTTCAGGTTGGGTTAGGAGAAGCTCCTGGCAGGAGATGAGAGGTGAGAGAAAAGAGAAGTTAAGGGCCTACAGTCTAGCTCCTGTCAGATCATCCCTCTTTCAAAGCTACAGCCCATACAGGTACTTTACCATCACATGTTTGCTTCCTGAACTCTGCTCATATCTTTGTCATGGTCCCTCTCATCTTCGTGTGTACAGTGAAAGTAAATTCACTAAGTAGAAATGTGTTAAATTCTTATAATCAATGTGACAATGTTTTAAATATTTGCAATAGACAAAACTAATAAAACACCCTAGCTTCTCTAATACTACATGTCTACTTCCATTATAGCCTATCATAGTATACTTTATTTTGGCTGCTTTATTATCTGCATTTCTCACTAGACTGGACACATCTTGAGTGCTGGAATCATGTCTGTTTTACTTATATGTATACCCAGAACCTAACTAGATCTGACTCAAACCTTGATTACATTTGAGAATATTCTCAAAGAATTTTAAGCTGAGTTACAAGTCTGGTTAAATAATTAACTATACTATAATGTGATAAATGTTTAAATGTAGCATGATTGAATTTGTCCACACGTAGAGGAGAAAGAGCTTGATTCTGACTTGGTCAGGTTATATGAAAACATAAGAAACATAAGAAAAGAGACTTTTGTTAAGTGGTGCCACATGGCATGAGATTTAAAGTGGGGGTTGGGGTGGGGGGGGTTAGAAACTTCTCAGAAAGAAATGAGGTAAATGGAGAGCACTCCAGATGGAGGGACAGCTGGAAGAGAAGCATCAAGGATGCAGAGGATCACGACGTGTTGGGGGCGGTGGTGAGCATCCTGATATAGCTGATATACTGAAACATGAGGATTGTGAGGGAGAGCAGAAGCAAATGCGATGGGAAAGCTATGTACTATTGAGAATGTAGTGCAACACAGGGTGTTAGAGAAACTCTTCTTGCCTCAATTCTATCTTATGGTAAAATTCGTAGGGCCTTTCCATTTCAGTAGAAAGAAAAACGTCCCCCTCCCACCATGGCAGCATCTTGAGAGGATGTTCGATCTCAGAGGTCTCTGACATTCACTGGTGATCGCACCACCACTCCCTCCTCTACCTTAGTTGAGCTTCTCTTCTATGCTTCTCATTGTCTCCCAGTAGGGGGCAGTATAATCCTCATTTCTACTTTTGCCTAAATTTATGCCGACTGCTGCGAGTTTACCTATAACCTAAGTAATTTAAAGATATCTATTTTTTTAAATGGCAGGATGTCTTTACCTCCAATATACAGAAGTCACATTTGCACTCAGGAGACCTTGATGGAAGCCTGGGTATTTAAAGGTCCCAACAGAGTTGTCTTCACTTTGGTTGCAGCCTCCTGACCTAAGCCACCTCCCCTGGGGCAATGGCTGAACCAGGAATGAGAGTGCCAGGGAAAGCTCATTCGCTGTAAGCATCAGGCCTATGGTAATTTTGCAAGGGCCTGTGTTATTTTTCATTGAAACTAACCAAATTTTCCTCCAGGATTACTCTGTGGATTTCTAGACCAATGACTCAGTTATAAGAAATACTAATTTTATGTTGTATCATTCAGATCCATGCAGTTACATCATAGATCAATATTAAGAACTTGTCAGAATTTGTATTGCCACCTTGACACCTGTTATCTCACAGATAAAAAAACACCTCAAACATGTCTGGGACCCGAGTCTTGGTATTCACCGGATCCACTGATTTTTAAAAGTAATAGATCTCAAAGTGTTACCCATAGATCTTTGAGGGTCTTCAAGATTTTTCAGGGTGTCTATGAGATCAGAACTGTTTTTGTAACAATATTGAGACATTGTTTACCTTTTTATTGCAGTTGCTATTTGCACTGAAGGCACAAAAGCAATTGTGTATAAGACTGTCAGTACCTTAGCACAAATCAAAGTCTTGGCAGCTCATTCTTTTTTGTCATTGTGTTCTTCACTACTACACACTTACAGTAAAACCTGCAGCCAGTTTCACTTAAAAGTGAAGAAATAATATATATTTTTTAGCAAATCCCAACTCTTGAGCACAAATGTTTTTTAATATTTTGTGGGATGAAATGTATAAAGTTCACATGAGCATTTTCACTGCACACTGAAGTACTACAGTTGTCTCAAAGAGACGTACTTGTATTTGAATCGCAAGCTGAACTAACTGCTGTTTTCATGGAGCATGGTATTTACTTGAAAGAGTGACAGACAATCTATGGTTATTTAGACTTGGGTACTTGACAGTCGTTTTCTCGAAAGAGAATGAAATAAGCCAGTCACTTTATGGAAAACTGCCAGTATCTGTGGTCAGTGATAAAATTTGAGCTTTCAGGTAAAAATTAGAATTTCAGAAAACTTCTGTCAGTCATCATTGTTATTACAGCTTCTAAGTCTTAGACTTTTTGATGAGATTTGTGGAGATATTCACAGTCAAGAGACATAATCTTGAATCTTAGATTTGCGATCAACTATCTATAAAATCTCTGTTAAGCCATATCTCTCTAGGTCTCATATTCTAAACTTAAAAAAAAAAAAACGTGATTTAGGATAATTAAGATAGTAAGGATTATTCTCTCTTCTATTTCCTCTCCTCTCCTCTCCTTTTCTCCCCTCCCCTGCCCTCTTTTGTGCTTTCTTCCTTCTCTGCTACTCAAGATTTATAGCTTCTAAGAAAAAAGAAAGGACACGTACTACTGGGGTAAAGAGAGAGACCACAAAGTTGTTTTTCCTCCCTCATTAGCACTGGACACTGTATCATCAGAGTCTGAAAGCAAAAGATTCTGACATATCACAATAGCCGCTTATGGTTACATATGGCCACATGTAGAACAGCAGTTCTGCTCCACTTTCAAAGTATAACTTAGCACCTGTGTGCAGGCTTGCGCTCAGACCTGTCTGCCCCATGCTCAGGCAAAGTTATCCTGAAGGATGAATGGGGCTTCTAGGTGAGAGCCAGGTGTGGAGAAGAGAATGCAGCCACCATGCCTTAGCTTTGTCAGTTCCACTATGCCAAGACACCTGCAGCCATCCTATGGTGCAGTTTGACTGGAACTGCCAGGCAAGAAAAACAGGCATCCTGCTGTGGAGGTAGCCTCTCCATTTAAGACTCAGAGTTCACTTAAGGAGTGCTAATAAAGCCTTGCAAGATTTTAAAAGTACACCTTTTAAAAGGCCCCCCACAGAGGAATGGAAATCTGCACACAGCAGTCCATTGCTAAATGCTTATTGACTGGGAGTTGGGCTAATTGCAGAGATGGTGGTCATGGCACACTCTGACCGTGTCTAAGTTTGTGTTAGCCAGAGGGACCACTGCCTGCAATGTTGCTTATGCCATACTGGCCCCTCCTTGACAAGGTCAGTTTTGCCACCACTTATCTTTTGTTGTGGTTGAATTTCCTTAAAGTCTGTTTGAGAGGAACAATGGCTGAGGAAAGAGGAGAGGAAGATATTCTTTCTTAGGGCTAGTTTCTTTGGTTGATTTGCTACAAAAAAAATGTCCTTTTTTATTAATTTATTCTCTGTTTAAAATTGTCTAAGTCTTCAAAAAATTAGGGAATTCTTGGAAGTGTCCAAAGCATTCTATTGCATCATCTTCCTTCTCTTTAGAGTCTGAAGAACCAGTAGCCACAGGAAAAAAAAAACAAATCGAGGTGGATGTGCTTTGCTTCCGTATATCTAGATACGGGGGAGGAAGGGAAGAGGGAAGTGGGGATGGGGTGTGGGCAGGAATAGAAAGAGTTCTAAAAACAGAAAGAAAAAAATCCCTGTGGGACTAAATTGTATTCAACATAACAAACTATCATCTTGAAATGAGTGTTCCAATTGAGTTTTGATGTAAACACTAATATCTCCTCTACTCTGCTATTCTCTTCTCAGGCAATCTCATGTATATTTCACTATGTGTCCTACCTACTATTACATTCATACATCAAAGGATATGAGGACAAGAAACCTGATTTTGAAAACATTATTCTTTTAAAGATTTATCCTCTCATCTTGACCACCTCCTTAGCTGGAAGGGAGAGGTTCTCTATAAATTATTTTAATGTGCCTTGAAAAAAGGATCTTCTCACCTCTTCTTCCAAAATTCTTTTCTGCTAGTATAATTAGGCAGGGCCCTTGATTTCATTTCTTTTCTTTTTTTTTCCATCCATGCATATTAAGGCATGTTTATAAATGGAACAAAAGTAAAAACTACAGGGGTGGTGGCAATAAAAAATTTTGAAAATTTCAATGAGACCTTTGAGGAAGTCCAATGGGAGGGGCATGGGTCTTGTTTATCTGCAACAAGGAACATTATTGTTTTAGGATGAATATCTTAGAGATAAGTATAAAGACACTTTTCAGAGGGGGTCCTTCTGTCTGGCCCATGCTCAGTGTCATTTCCGGGGTGTGTTGTGCTAACCACATTAGTGCTCAGGCCCCATATCTCCACTAGGAGCACACTCTGCCAGAACAGAACAGGCTGTTAAACATCTCTCCCAACAGTCTCTTCTTGGTTCTTCCAAACTGGCCAAGCCCTGAGAGAAATGGTGTTCAGATTACCTTCTGAAACTTCATTATCTTAATCTTCATGGGTCCTTACTCTTTAGGTGCAAGCGAAGACAGTACTAACAGTCTTCTAACACCTTCTCTCTTAGACCATGAATGGCACCACCAACATTGCAAGTAGGCCTGAGAATTTTTCCCAGGAAATTTTAATTTGCAAATGCTAAGATATAATCAGGCGGGGGTGCTCAGAGTCTTCCTTTTTCATAACATGTTTTCCAGTTTAGGGTCTCCATGTCAAGAATTTGTGTAAAGTTCTTGGCCCAAAATGTTTGCCCTGCCCAATTCCCTAATCTACATCCCTTCTTTTCCCATAGATGAGGTCTCCTGATCCCACTTATATATTAATATGTTGCTAAGATCAGGATTCACTAAGTGGCATCCTGGGAAGCAGCACACTGTCACCCTTGATCTCTTGTCCCAGTTTTGATTTGTGGTTGTCTCAGCAACCATACCACTGACAGCAGTTCCAAGAACTGTGCCCATAATATTACTTCTCTACCTGAGGTGCTGCCTTGATAGGCTGTGTGCCAACCAAGTCTCTATGAATTGACTTGTACCTTCTTCCCATCATCACTACGTGTAGCCAGCTGGCAGTTAGAGTGCTGATAGGCTCCACTGGTGTAGCTGCTCCTGGATGTCCCCATAGCACCTCACTGTCTGTAGAGATAATTTCATCAGCGTTGTATCTCCCTAGTGCCTAGTGCCTTACTTCACTAGACCCATCCAGGACTTTAGGAGTCATCCTGTCTTCCTCTTTTATTCTAGTCACTCACTTAGCACATGCTATAGGACCTGTCTGTCCAGATATCAGCCATTCCTGTCGGCACATCCAGTTTGTCCTGCTCCTTCCTGTTTTTTTTCTGTCTTCTCTAGTTGATATAGTTAACTAGAATGGCAAAGGTTCTGAGCAAGGACAGATGGCTTGTATCATGCAGAGAGAGACAGAAGTAACCAAGCAGCTCGTTCTCTCTGGCTCCTGCTACCTCCAGTGGCCCCCTTTCCATTTTTCATGTCTCCTTTATTAAGCACAATAGATTAGACAGCTTCCCATAGTGTCAAAAGAACAGGTACACTGTACTCTCATAAAAAGGTCCTGCAAAACCATATTCCATGGGCTTTGCAAGATTTCCTGTGATGTTCACACAATTCATATTATGAAGCATGTCTGCATTAGCCCTCATTTTAATAGGATTTGAATGATGACTTTGGGTTCTATTTATATGCTGTGAGGGTTTCATCAGCCTCATTCTCAAAAAAGGTCATTTACAGAGCAGTTTGTGATCATTAAAACGAGACAGATCTTCAAAGAAGTTTCTGAATTGAGAAAAATTTCCTGGATGTTTTTGTCAAACTGGCTAACCTAACTGTGAGCAGGACCGGATCACTTGAATATGTCAGTTTTAGAGAGGGCTGGGAAGAAACTGCTTTATGATCTTATCAAAAAAAAAAAAAAACACAAAAAGAACGAAAAACAAAAAAACCCTGTTTCTTAAACCCCTTGTATTTGGAAGCATTGTAGGTTGGGGGCCTAAGGCAAAGGAAAGAAGTAGCCCTGAACCAAAGGGGCAGGGGTGGGATGAGGGTGAGGTAGAGATAAGGGACCCTGGAACAAAGACAAGGTGACTCCTGATGTGAGAAGGCTGGAGAGCCGACACAAGGTTGCCTTGTCAGCCCTAGTTTCTTAGCTCATTTCTGGAGGTTTGTCTCCACTTGGTGGGCAGTTGCTAGCACTGCACATCCACCCCCTTGGCTGAGGCCCAACTGTAGATGGCCGCTTTTCTCAGGACAAGGAATCTGGAAAGTTAGCCAAATGGTGGGAGGGCAGCTTCGCCAATCAGAAAGACACAAGTCCCCTTCCTCTTGCAGTTATATCACAGTCAGTGGAACTGCACAGAGAGGCTAAAAGCAGGTAAGAGCTATAAGCTGGATTCAACCAGAGCTTGTATCATCTGGAAGTCCTGAGGAAGCCATCTGAGGCCATCTTTCTTGAGTGCCCACACCCAGTTCTAGATGACTGTGGGAGGGGGAAATGTGCTGTATGCTGTGGATGTGCTTCCTATCATCCTTTTCCTGGGGTGGACTGTCTCCCAAGCTGGCCCTTTATCAAGAGCAGATAAACGGGACTTGAGGGTGGAATTGGGATTGTGTTCCAGCAGAGCCTCAGCAATTACAAATCCCCATGAGGGTAGGGCCGGACTCTTATTTGCCTCTGTACCCACACTGCCTGCCAAGGAGTAGGTAGTCAGTGTGAATAAAAAAATATTTTATTCATTTACTCAAAAAAAAAAAAACATTTATTGGAAACCTATTTATTATATGCTAAAGATACATCATTGAGCAAAACAGACAGAAATCTCTACCATGAAGCCTATATTCTGTCACCAAAGTAGATAGACCATCACCAAGATCCATATGTAAATTTTGTAATATGTTCAGTAGTAATAAGAACAAGGAGAAAAAAAAAAAGGAGGGCTCAGACGTGGAGTGAGGTTGAGGACGTACCTGATGGCACCACCTGGGAAAGCAGGATACACAGGAAATTTCTACAATCTGAAGCTTGAAAAAGGAGGAGTTAGTTAAAGGTGACTGTGAGTGGGTGTGTGGTCCCACTGGAAATAGGCTTGTTGCTGTGAAAGAAAGTGGGTGTTTGTGCTGAGCCACGGGCCAGGCAGATGAACTAGAACCACAAGACATAAGACATACCAAGAAAGTGTACTTGTAAACAGAGGATGCAAGGGCTCCCAAAGTTAGTGGTCAAAAGGAGAAGTGGCATTCAAAGAAGTGCTGGTAATACCCACCAACAGGGTTTAAGGATGTATACTCCCAAACCCTGCTGCATGCATTCCCAGGAAGCATGGACCTGACATCTAGTCATACCTCCTTCCTGAGGTGAGGCATCTCTAAGGTACTGCCCATAGCTCTGAGGTGCCCAGAACGCGTGGCAATGCTGAAAACTAACCATTGCTTCTATGGTTTATCCCCTGTGTAGATATAGTGATAAGGTCGATGAAGCTCATCATGGGGCCCTGTGGTCCCTGGCAGCTTGGCACTTGTCTGCATTCTCTCCAGATAGGAAACTGAAATCTCAAAGGCCATTTTTCAGCCTCTCTTTGTATGTCTCCTCACTGTGGACAGGGTACTTCAAGTGGACTCACAGGATGCAATAATGAGTGATTACAGAGTCAAAGTTCTGACTCTGCCTTGGTCACGTAGGCCAGGGTGTACCGGGTCTCATAGGCAGGCCACGTCCCTGCTGCCAGAGTGTGCTCATGGTTGTGCTCTTTTGTCCAGAGCACCCTCCTCTCTCCCCTCTAAACATCTAAATTCTTCATCCCTCAAATAGCATATGATGCTTTCCCTGAACCTCCTCTCAACACTAATGCTCAGAAGCTAAATCCCACCCTTACGGCTACGTACTCCATCTTGTCTCATACTCTTTCCTGTGGCTACATCCTGTCTTTCAAAATAGATTGAATGCTGCTTAGGGGTAAATCTGCTTTATATGTTTCTTATCTTCTGATGGGAAAAAAAACATCCTCACTGGGCTTGAGGACCAAAGAGGCACAAGATCCCACTTCCTCAGAATGTGGAGAAAGAGCTGATCTTCCAACTCCTTATGCCTGGAGATCACTTAGGAGGGGACCACGACCAGCGCAAGTGAGTGGGACCCCTGGCTTATCTCACCTCCAGTCATGCTAGTGGTCATTCTCCATGGAGAGAAAAATCAATCCTAACAAGAAAGGATGGTAAACCACAGCCACTCCACAAACAGTAGAAATATTCTGTGAACATTCAAAATAATGGGCTAACAGTGCTGAAAAAAAAAAAAGTCTTTACAAAATGTCAGTCTCTTAGAGTCAATAACAATGTAATAACTACGCACAGTGACAGATGTTTGCTAGACTTATTGTAGTGATCACTTTGTAAGGTATACAAATATTGGGGGGAAAATGCCAGTCCAAGCCCCACCTGATCCTTCTGTAGAAGAGGTCACCCAGCCCAGAGAGGGTATGAAACTCGATTGAGGGTCCTTGTTATTTTAAGGAACCAAATTCAGAGAGCCTAACTTGAGTTTTACAATCTTTTCATTACGTCAGGTTAAATTCAATTCTGAGTTTCAATTATGGCATCCAGCAACAAGTAAGTCACTATATGTCTTTGTTTAAGCCACTGAATGCCCTGGGGCTCCATTTTCCCTCAAATGAGGCTACTGCCTCATGCTCTGTGTACCTCCTGTATCACTGTAAAGTTGTACTGAGATAATACTGAAAAATAAAACCATTAAATAAATAAAATAGAAAAAACATTCATAACAAGCTATACACCAGTTCTAATGGATCCCCCAGTTCCTATTCTTGCTCACTTATGGTGTAAAGTGCTTTAGAAATTGTAGAACACTGCTGAATGTATATGGTAACACATTCTGACAACAGTATTTTGAAATATGTATAACTGGAGTCATTCACCAATTAGAAAACTAAGGCTCAAAGAGCTTAAGTCATCATTTGCTCAGAGATCTACAGCCAGTAAAGGGTGTAGTGTCGACTTGAATAGGGTCAACCGAATCCAGATTCCAGACTCTTCCTACTGCAAATTACTGTTCAATATTTCTTCAACTGCCACAAATTCTAATCTATTTTGGGGGCTCCCTACAGATTGGAATGAGGAACTCTTGAATCTGGGAGCGCTCATGCTTGACTCTGGCTGAACTCTTGAAAGAATTCAGGCCCAGCAGAACTGCAATTCCTTCTTCAAGAGGAACAAACCCACAGGCTTGAATGGAGGAAGCTTAGACCTGTGCTAGTCTGACTTTCTATTTTACCAAGGATAAAGCTAAGACTCAGAGAGGCAAAGTGATTTGGACCAGTTTTATAAAACACTTTCCTATGCCCAAGGAAATAGTCAAATGGTGAAGTGGATAAAAGGTACCTTTACAAGCCACCCTTTGCCTCTTTAACTGCTGCTTCCTTCTGTTCTGTTACCTCTCCCCTACATATCAGCATGGTCAACCCTGATCCCCCATGTGTCTCACACCCAGTTTCTTCCATTCCCAATGGAAGGTGCTGTCTATCCTGCCTTTAAAAATCTGTTTTACCTTGGGGAAATACTCATGTTATATTCATACAAAATGCTATCAACTCTGCCCTGTGGTACAGAGAAAGGTTTGAAGGATGTTATCTCTGAAGGTAGAGTTATAGTTATTGTTAATCTCTTCTCTATATTGTTTAGTATTTTTAAGTTTCTTTTTAAAATTTTAATAAAGAAAATGTTATTTCCTTTCTAAACATGAGCTACTATATCTCTTTTTAAGCCTTTTTTTCAGCACACCCTCACAGCCAAAATTGATCTGATAAACTTATTTATATTACAGTATCAGAGATTGATGCTGACCAACTATGTTTTGATTCCAGACTCAGAACTGTAACCTAGTGTAGTTCTTTAAAACCAAGCACTGAAACTCTAAAGTGAAATCAAGGCATTCTGGCTTATTGGGAGCAGAGTTAGAAATGGGACAGGGTGGGTGTAGGTATGGAGAAATGAAAAAGCCCTTAACCCTTTTTTGGACAATATGCTCATAAATTTTCACAGAATGATTTTTTTTCCTCAATAGATCTGAACAGGAAAATCCTTCTTATTTGGATTTTCATTTACATATAGAAGATTTATAGTAGCAGCCATCTTGTTCTATGTCCAAATGGTAAAGAAAAGCCAGTTCTCAGCCCATTTCTTCATCAAAATTCACGACTTGTTTTCTCGATGCTTTCTGATTTAGGTTCTGATATCTTATAAATACATGCTAGTGAATTACCCAGCACAAACAGTTGATATGTTAATCCATGTCATGTGAATTTGCATGTTCACAGAAGGGCCTGTCAGGATAACTTGATTCAAAGGAGTTATGCTAATGAAAAAAATTTAGGTACCTGACAATGAAATGCTGGAAACATTTTTTAGCAGATGGACATTTTGGCATTCCCTGAATATATGCATACATGAATTATCACAACTGGTTGACATCTTACTGTGCTGGGTTAGCTCGGATTCCTTATAGTCTCATTTCTCACTGGTGTCTATTGGACAAAACAATTGAGGGTCAAGGTACCCTCAAAGAAACTAGAGAGGTAAATAGCATCAGTCAAGGATATTTAATCAAGTAACCAGCTCCAGCTTAGTTCACAATGAACGAAGGGAAAAAACTATCAGAATTGGGAGATAATTACTTACATTATCATAGAATAATATAATTTGAAGCTAGGGAGATCAAAAAACTTTTGAGATTACTAAATTGAACATCTTAAATTATATAAGAAACTAAAACTTAAATTTACTAAGGTATTAGCTAGAAAACAAAATGGTGCAGTGAAAAGAACATGAAATTTGGACCCTAATAAATGTATATTTGAATTTTTTTTTACCATGTATAATATGTAGATAACCTTGGGCAGGTTATTTAAACACACGAAGCCTTAGTCTTTCTATCTCAAAAATAAGCATAATAATGCCTAAATTTAAAGTTACAATAAAAGAAAAGTCAATCAAAACATTTAATATTATGCTTAAAACATAGTAAGCACTTTGTTTTTTAAAAAGTGACAGAATCAAAACCGGAGAAATTACTCATTGTTTAGTGCTGTTCCTTTACCCATTAGTGGAAGGTTCACATCAGAATTACTTGGAGGAACTTCTCCCAGCACATATGCCATCCCCTCCTATTCATGACAGAGTCAGAGTCAGACCACAGCTAGGGTACACTGCAAGTGGTGGTTTGTGAGTGTTTGAACCCAAATATAAACACCAACAGAGAATGTGTGCAAGACTATCAGACAAAAGACTATCAGAAGAAAGGTGTGCCTGAGTCGACATAAATGTGAGTGAGCAAGCACAATAGGAAGGGAGTATGAAGCTGTGAGCGAGCCCTAATATTTAGACAGAAGTGTACAAGAACATGTGTGCCTGAGTGCATGTACTTGTGTGCACACATGCACATGTGTGAGCTTCTGAAGGGGCACAAATGGTTTTGCTTCAACTGCACTCCCTTTTGAGGGCAGGAGGGAGTATCTGCAGCTCTGGGTGTTATCATAAACATAAAGGCAGAGGTGACAAAGATGATTAACTCTTAAGAGAGGCTCCCTGTAATAATTACCATGATAGAATTGCTCTCATAGAAGAGCTCAATTTGATAGCAAGCTCAGAAGGGGAGGGAGACTTGTGAACAATTCTGGCATCATCCAGGCTGATGATGCGGCTTTAACGGGCTGGAAAAAAAAAAAATTCTGCCATCTCCTGATGAACAAATGCCAATCGCCAGCTCTCTGTTAAATTCCACTTAAAACAAGTAGTGGGAGCTGTTTAGTTGGGTGTCCTTAGTACATATTAACAATAAATAAAGTTCCAATAAATATGCAAAGCAAAAACTAATTTAAATTGACATTTGTGTCAGGTGGGGTGAGAGAGAGTCCGATACACTACAAAATGATTTAGGATATATTACCTTGGGCATCTGAATTACAAATTTACCTCTCATTACAGCCATGTTAACGGGAAAAGGCAGCTTCTCAACAACATTCAAGGCAGAGTTTATTAGCATTAATTTGCATAATAATTAGCTCTGCAGCAAGGAAAGACTGTCCTGTCTTTTAAACAGGCAACTTTCAATGTCAGTTTTCTATGCTTAGCTGCTTGTCCCCTGTTCTGTCTAAAGCTCCTGGAACCCCTGTCTCTGCTTCTGCTAGTTGCTAAATTCTCTCCTTCTGTCCATTTAGGCTCAAGATTTCAAAATCTTTACTAAGTTCTCCTTGGAAGAAAATGGATATAAGTGTCTACCTGGGGATGTGGGTGATCAGAAGCCCATCCTTAAGTTCGTCTGCATGTTGACAAAGGGACATAGTTACACTCACTCTCCGCTATCACATAGTGAAGCACTATGAAGAGAAATAGCAGTGCAGTTAGTTCCTAAAGACGATACAATGGAAGGTAACATTCAGTTGATTTTTAGAATGCATCAATCCATTATTGTTTATCAGTTTATTTTATAATGATGTGTGTCTAAGATAATATAATAATTAGCTCCCAGCACCTAGGCTCATGCTGGCTGGGTGGTCAAGGCAGGAAGCTGGAAGTACAAGAATACTAATTGTTCAGGGATAATGCTAAGGGTGCATGGGCTGAGGGTTGACTGTATTGTTTCCCTGGACTCTTTCAGGACAACCAGGTGGGCAGATGAGGTCATACCGAGCTTTGTTATGTTTCTGCAAATTTAGTGGTGGTCACCAATTTTCTGAGAGGCACATCACATCCTTTCCCAGTAAAGCAGGCTCATTTCTACTCATCGAGATGCATAAGAATGTTCATCTGCAAAGGGAGCTGAGGAGAGAGATAGGTGGTTCTCCCTGCAGTGCATATTCTCAAAGGGTAAAATAAGATACAGTGTTTATGAACATACCTCAGATATGTTTCATCTGCAAAATAAAAAAAAGAAAAAGAAAATTCCCATGTTGGCATGTGTGAAGCACTGTGTCAGATAGGAAGCATATTCACTGCCCCTCAAATCTCCGCAAAGAAGATGACTTTGCCCCATCCACACACTGTGAGATGGAGTAGGACAGCCAAAGTTTTCACTGTACTTCGAGAAAATCAAAGTAGAGGTCAGATATCCAGACAATTACATAGAAAAAATATATATGTATTATGTCTTTATTAGCTCAAAAAAGGATTTTGTAATATGTGTGTGTGTGTGTTGGGGAGAGGTATTTTGTAAAACATGAAGTCAAGATGTCTTCACATAAGTTGAGTGAGGATAAAAATGTGATTTACTGAGTTTTTACTGTATCTGAGACTCCTTTTTAAAATAAGTAGCATTAGTTGCATATTTAGACATGTAAAATGAGACTGGAAGATTTGATTCCAAAGCACAAATTCTTTCAAAGCAGTGAAAGTGACTTAGGGAGATCGCTAGCTAGCCCAGGAGTCAGAGATATGCCTATTTTTAGTGCTACTTGTTGCATGATGCTACTTAATGCAAGTCATGCCCAAAACTCGATTTTCTCAAGTGTGAAATGTAGGTAATAATGAGATATTAGAGCTGAAAAAGCATTTTAGTGTTAAGCCCATTAGTTGTATATTTTTTTAAGTGATGGAGAGGTTGCTAGACTTTTATTAGTTTTGCTAAATATTTGAAC
The DNA here is from genome assembly GCA_030015415.1 of Cynopterus sphinx. Taxonomy (NCBI): domain Eukaryota; kingdom Metazoa; phylum Chordata; class Mammalia; order Chiroptera; family Pteropodidae; genus Cynopterus; species Cynopterus sphinx. The sequence goes on along the minus strand of CM057390.1, from coordinate 30,801,181 downwards.
TCTTCTCTAGAGAAATGCACCTGTCAATATATAATCAAATTTGAAGGCTTAGCATTTATGGGCCTCTTTTAAAAACCTCTCTTTTTAAGATCCTGCAAATCCAAGAGTAAATTGTCTTCATATATTCTGATGCTCTCATTTTATAAATAAGAGGCTCATAAAGGACAAAATACTTGTCTAAAATCAAGTGTTAGTGAGTAGTTAAGTCAAGATTGTATACCCAGGAGACCTCTGAGTCACCAATTACCCTGTGTTTCTAAAAGAACATTGTGAACTGATTCACAATACTCAGGCAAGAATAGACCAAATAAAGTTATGTAATGGGAAGATAAAAACCTGCTTGTTTGGAGGTGACTACTAACAGGGATGGGTTTCTTAAATGGTGACAAAAATGTTCTAGATGTAACTCATGGTGATAGGTGCACATCCTTTTGATTATGCTAAAAATATTAATTTCTGTACTTCAAAATGATAAATTTTATGGTTTGTGAATTATATCTTCATTTATAAAAGCCTAATATAATAACTATTCAAAATATTATTAAAGAATTTTGTAGTGAAGGAAGTAAATGGGAGACTAAACATTTAAAATAATTTATGAACAATGGTAGCATAATCCTTTTGTGAGTTTTAGGTAGGGGTAAAAGCATTTAGAAAGAGAAAATAGAAAATTAGATATGATTAACCTCACCAAAAGGGATTTATCATGACTTATACCTATGGGATATCATCCAAAGAAAAGCTCATTCTCACACTCAGCCTGCTTACCTCTTGGACTGCCTAAAGATCAAATGGGAAATGTCCAGAAGGTACAAGCTCTATTTTAGAACTGCTGTATTATTATCAATTAGAAAAGCATAACTTTCTGTATGTTAGAGAAGAAGTTAAGTGCTAAGGAAGTGAGTTGACTCTCAGCACAATATTGGATTGAAAGGGGGAAAGAGCAGTGTGAGTGGGAATCATCTGACAAGTCTCCACAGTGGGCCTGGCACACATCACTGACACGCCTTTTTCTTCAACAAACATTTAGGTTCTAAGTACCAAAGTGTGAGGTGCAGAGTTCAGTAGAGACTTTGAGTGTTGTGATGTCGACATTAGTTACTGGTGCAGCATGTTTCAGCCGGGAGAGCAGAGCTGAGATGAGGGTTTGTGTAAGGACAGATTATTTCTAGAAGTGACTCCAGGTGACAGGTGCGGGAGACTGGACAGGGTGAAACATAGAAAGAGGAAAAACTAATAAAAAAAAGAGAGGTCTGGAATTAGTCTCCAGACCTGAACTAAGGTTCAGGTAAGGTTCAATCTTGCTGACTCCTTCCAAGAAGGCAGGTAAATAAACCTCAGAATTACCTGCTTGAGGGATGAAGAGTGAAGAACACATCCTCCCTTTCACTTCCTCATTTGTTGTGGGTTGCACCAAAGGCTTGTTAACTCTCCCACACTCTTGTTAATGTCTGAGTGTCTAGAAGATTCCTGTAGGCAACAGCCAAGCCCTGGGGCAGGAAAGCAAGGTGCAGCTGAGGTGAGCTGCTGTCTGCTTACATCTGTGAAGAGCTCCTCACTGCAGTATTGCCTGGAATAAAAGGTGGGCAGAAAGGATGCTTTGTACTTTATATACATTATCTCATTGAAAACTCACAAATTGCTTAATGGAAGAGCAATGAATTTCCACAACTCTTTTGTGAATAAGGAGCCAGGCTCAGAACAGTGGCCCAAGGTCACACAGGTGGTATGTAGTACAGACAGCAATCAAAATCAGTTTGACTTCTTCCAAAATGCCTATTCTTAAATATTAATCTGTCCTCCATCCCATGCCATCTATTCTCTACACGAATAACTCCGATAATGGGAATCTCATTCATTATTTGCCAAGATAGCTCATTCAATCTTTAGTGAGCCCTAGAGGTCCTACGGAATAAGTAAATCCACATTTCTTTCTCTCGATATGCAAATATACTTGAAACATCTATATCTCTCTAGAACTCATTTCAAATGATAACCTTTCCTTGTTCAGAGAGCTACGTTGCTTCCCTGACATCTGGCCTCGGATGTTATACGAGAGATTTGTGCATCATGTTTGAGCTTGACTAGAAGATCTGTGGAGTCGTTCCCTACTCATAGATTTTATTCTTCTGGTGCAAGTACAAATGGTGGCCCCTCTCTTTACTTTAGCTTCTAGGAGGCTCAGAGACTTAGTAATTCCATTTAACCATGTTTCTGGTATTAGGTTGTTAAAATATGTTACTCTGTGTTCCAGCTCCTTTTTAGGTGGGAAAGAAGGTTTATGGCTTTAGACTGAGGGTGAGGGTCTGTAGACTCCCACCACAAGACTTTACAGATCTTTTGGTCCAGCTGCCAGGAAGAAGAAAGCTGAAACCTCAGAAAGATAGCTGAGATCTCAGGTAAAAATCTGAGACCTGAGTAAATGATACCCAACAGCTTGTCAGGACCGTTGACCCCAGGATCTCTGATGAAGTTGGCACAATTAACTTGATTTGAAGACGGCAAGTCATAGGACACTCATCCTGTAATTCACTTAATTCATTTATTTACTCTTGCAAAAACATGAGTCACAATAAATGGGACCCTATTCATATTCATTTATCGTTGTCCAATCTCTTTGCAATACAAGCTTCTAAGCACTTTAAATGCTGTTATCCTTGGAAAGAGAGCCACCAGAAGCCAAATCATTCAGTCTCATTTCAAAAATTGTCAGCTGAAGTGAAGAGTTGAGAAGCCATAAACAAAAGCTGCCGTCCCAGCACACTCACCACCACACTTTTCCTCAGGCATTCACATCTCATATCCAAACAATGTCTATGGTAAATACTTCAGGACAGTGACGTCCACAGCAGAGAGGAAGAAAACAGTGAGTGGATATCAGATGTGAACCTCTCAGGTGTCCCTGCCCCTTCCTGTCAGGCTCATCTGCATTTTGTCAGGCAGTACAAAATGCAGCATGCATGTCTCTCTCTTTCTCTCTCTCCCTCTCTCTCTCATAGCTGCAAGGATGCAAAATGTTGACACGGACAGATATAAGAGATGACTGAAGAATCAATATTTCTATGACATTGTCAGGATTGGTTCAGTAATCTGCTATATGCTCACCAGCCTTTTAATAGTAGATCATACTGAAGCCACGTTTCTCCAAAGACTGAGCCTGAGCACAAGTATATTGGGTCTCAGATCCTTCTTCTTAATAAAAACACAGGCATGAGCTAGGTTGTACAGCAGGTGAATGCTTTTATTATTTCTATGTATCTCTAAATAACATGACAGTTCTTGAAAGCACTGGAGGGATAAAGAGAAAGGAGTGGGATCAGATGGAATGCGTGGGGATGCAAAAGCCACATGTAAGGCCTTGGTTTGTGCTATTTGCTACAGGTGGTTCTCCTCTGAAGCTGGACACCCCAGTTTGCACACAGATGGCTTTATTAGCCATGCTGTCACTTATACCTGAGGCCTATAAAAAAAGCTTGGGTAAGTAAAAACATGAGTCATCTACTCTGGGACTCTACACACTTCATGAAGAGGGAGAGATTCTTCAGGGCAAGCTGAGGACACCTGGATCCTCAGATTTTCCATGTCTGAGGCACTTTTTATCTTGCAGAGGTACAGAGTATGGGAGACTTAGGCCTAGGGGATCTGGGTCCTTGCAAAGCTTGACTCTCTTGGGATTCCTAGATTTGGGTGGGAAAAAGAGTTGACCATGTCTCCAAAATTCCAATCATCCTGTCATTGTTTTTTCTATGTCTTCAGTTATCTGAATTATACACCTAATGCATGTTCATTGAAATGTCTTAAAAATATTTCTAAAATCTAATATAAAATTCATAGTTTCTGCCTCTTACATCTACACTGACATTACTATTTTTTTAGAATTTTAGAAATATACCATGTTCTTCCATAATTTATTTTTTGCATGTATAAATGCACATAAATTAGTGCACATCTCTCACTTTTTAAAAAACAGGATAATGAAATATATAGTATTTTATACTTTATTTACTTAATATTTTAGAGACATTTTTAAAAGTCAACACATATACATTTTTGGTGAACAAATTGTCTACTTTTGTCTAATTATTCATTTGCTTTTCCAAATAATTTTCCCCCTTTACCCTAGTCCAAAAATGTTTCTATCTTAGAAACTCAGGCTTTTGAGGAGAAGGTTATTTCTGGGCGAATTATTGTACCTCTCCACTTCTCTAAAGCTGTTGCTTTCATTGGCTCACCCTTGTAAAACCACGTGTGAATGCACGTTATCATCATTGTCATTGTCATCACCAACAATATCATCATCATCATGAAGATATGAAGGCTCAGAGAAACTAAGTGACTCTCAAAGTCAGTCCTAAGGTTGGTGATAGAGATAGATGAAATATGTATCTTCTGACTCTCACTTGCAATCTTTTGTATTCTGACACAAATTTCACCCAGTTCTCTTCCTTCAGGCAAATGAAAGCCCAAACAAAGTAGATTTCAAATCTTATGTCATCTCTGATTGATTACTAGTGGCACAATATTTAAGAAATCATGTAGGAAAAAACTTCTGATCAAATAGAGATGAGTGCTGTGGGACCAGAGATGATGTATTCTGTTTTTCCCAGTTACACTACCTACAACTGGTGGCTTATGTCTTTTCCCTGAGGGAATCCTGCAACAAACAAAATCACTGGTTTCTGGACACCCAGAGCCAGTTTCTCTGTAAGTACTGGGTTCCCTGGTTTGACAGTAAGAAAATTGGACAAGGTCAACTTCCAAGTCTCCCTTAAAGCTGTGAGCTTTTTAAGGATGCCCTCTGTCTAGATATCAGGAAGGCTGAAAATTCCCTACTGTATCTGGAAGAGGTCCTGTGGCCTGTCCACCCTGGGGAAAACATGCTAGGATTGTTCCCACAACTCAGGGATCTGTGCACATGGAATCAAGTTCAAGCCTTACAGATCTTCCCTCAGTTCCCCTGCAGGACTGGTGTGATAGCTTGTGTAAGTGGGGAGATGTAGAAAGTCTGAAATTGAGAGTAAAATAAGCAAAAGCCTACCTAATCTCACTTGCAAAACTGGATTCTGTATGATTTAAAAACCAAAATATTAAAAGTGAAGTTACATGATCAATAGAGAATTGTTGGAGCATGTCGTTGTGAACGAAAACTGGGAAGAGTTTTCTGAATTTCTATAAATAACTTCAAAAGCAAAAAACAAACAGAATTAAGAAACAAGGAATTAATATTTCTTTTCTGTAAAAAAATTCTTCATCTCATTAAAAAAAGGAAAAGAATTATAATGAAATATAGATAAAATATAAGAATGGGCAATTTAAAGATAAAACTCAAATGACAGTCAACTGTAGGAAGAGATCCTTAGCTCATTAGTGATCAGATAAATGCAGATTAAAACAAGAAAAGGGAATAATACTACTTTACACATAATTGATTTGTAAAGATTGAAAAACTGGATAATATCAGCTGCTCTAAAGGATGCAGGATATATGAGAAAATTTATAGAAACTGTTATTCTGGAGAGGAATCTGGTAGCATTTAGATTAAGTAAATTATATTCCTATAACCCAGCAATTTCACTTTTGGGTAAGTGTCAGCCCCTGATTTAAGGAGGCATGTGCAAGGATGCTTTCTTCAGTGCTATAGAGGTGGAAGGAAGCTGGAAATATTCATTGTGCACATTGATTGAGTGGTCAAGAAGCTGCAGGTTATGGACATACAGAGCACAGTCCAGGTATAAAAGCAATGAATTTAATAAACAGAGAGCAACATACATGGTTTTAACAACATGGTTCTGGGTGGCAAACACAGGAACAATAAGATATCTAATAGTATCATGTATCTAAATTGACAATAGCTGAACATCTATGTACCTTTTACACTAGAGATACAAACAGCAGCACACAAGATACATTGCCTACCTGCAGTGATTGGAGTGGGCAACGAGGATCAAAGGAAATGAATGAAGGGATGAAGAAACGAGAGAGTCCTTGTGCAAACCAGCAGTGATAATGCACTCATTAGCCTGTGCCTGAGTAAAACAGAAATAAAATAAAAGGCAACAGGATTTGGAAGGTTAAAGACCTAAGTTATACTCCTGCTCTTACACTTATCCTGTCCAAGCCTCTTGTTTCTCTTTTGTGCAGTGAAGGAAACAGGTAACCCTTGAAATCACCTCCAATCTCACATTCATAATTCCTTATGTGCTGTTTCCCTAGCTCAGTTAATTCTTTTTCAGAGTTGTAGGGACTCTGATACTACACAAGAGGGCGATCCTTGCCCATGGATTTTAATAATTCTGCATGTCATTCCAAATTTAATACATAAACCCAGAAATCTCTCATTGGAAGATGACCCCCAGCATGACCACAAACATATACCTTATTCTATGTTATTATTCTGCTGGTTGAGAAGTACAAAGCATACATTTATTACACGTTATGAATGGTAGATTTTAGAGAAGTCTTAAGCCAAATAAAACCTTTTTACTGGGTGGAATCCTTGTACCACACTTACTCCCCTTCTTATTCATCCTAGCTTACCCCTAGTCCAGTATTCTTTCCTCCCATCCGTAGTTCCTATCTTGCCTCATCTAGTTTTCCACGTACATGTTTGCCTTCCTGAAATGTTCTCCTGCCTTTGTCTCTGAATGAAGACATTTGCTGTTGGCAAGAATATTTGATATATCATTGCAGATACTTCTGATATAATTTGTGCTAGTGTAAGTCAAGGGAGGCATATGTAAGCTCAATAGAAGGCAAAAATGACCAGATGACCCATTAGAGCTCTTAGTAGGGCTATCTCATTACAGAATAATTTCTCTTTTCCTGGAAATGTTCAAGGCCAGACTTTGACAATGTAGGAATGCTGTAGAGAAGGCCCACCTTTCTGACTGGCAGCTGGGATAAATGGTGTTTAAGATTATTTCTAACCATTAATTTGGTGTTTGTATTAATGGATTCAACTTTGATCTCTAAACTAAATTATTTCAAAATAAATTTAAATCCCTTTTATAAGTAGGGAGAAAGTAAAAATCTACCCAAAGTTGTCCTTAGGGGAAGAGAAAGTGACTGGAAATCCTGCAAATAGCACAGCCGGGCTAACCAATCATTACAAGAACTCATTACAGGCCTTGTGCAGGCAAGCTTGGTCCACATCTCATCCCTTGCACAGGTCAGCATCCCATGACCTCGTAAATTCAGTAACCACCTCTATTTGGAATGAATTAGGAGCTCTCCAGTGTCCCACCTGCCTCACACATCCTGACCCGCCCCTGCCCATTGCAGGGTCTGCATTGCTCCTTGAAGATATTGGAGACAAGCCGAGATGCTCTTCAAGAGGGCAAAAAGGGAGGCTCTACTCTTCTCTATTAAAGAAGTAGCTCATTGAAATGTCATTTAAACTTCAACTGTGTTAGCAAAACAGTTTTACACAATTAATTCGACACGAGGGCGAGCACCCTACCAGAAGTGTCTAGTGCACAGCTGGCAGAGAGTGAGCAGAATGACATGAGAGGAACACTCATCATGGGCTATAAATAGGGTCCTCAACTCATCCACCCACCCACACCAAGAACCACTGACCAATGTGTTGGTAGAACTACAGTATCCCAGCCAGACACACAATCAGACATCTAGAGCTGCCCTTGGGTTGACAAAATGGGACGGTAGGTCCCTGCCTCTCACATACTAAGGTGCATCCTAATTGCTTGTCAAAATTCAGGCTCTGCTTCAGTTGGTTTGGGGTGGGACATGAGAACTTTTGTTTCTAGTAAGTTCCTAAACAATGCTACTGCAGCTGCCATGGACCAGGAGAGAAGATGGACTAGAATGCCAACAATTTTCTTATAGAAATGACTTTTTGTAAAACAGGCCCCTCTCCTCTCTGTGGAATGTTTTAGGTATAATACTGCCTGAGACCAGGGTTCTCTGAGAGGACAGCCACAGGCCTGGGATTTCATATGCATGAATTTTATTAATGAGTTTCTCCCTGCTTTCAAATCAGCAAAGTACCTGAACCCACTGTGCTCATGTCTTTCAAATAGACTTTTGAGGGGCCTTTGAGAACCCTGAAGATAGAGCATTAAATGTAGAAGCTTGTGTGGTTATGAAGGGCCTGGATATGTTCTATGTTCCTACCCTGTGAACACCTCTTAGGTGTCCATCTGTTCACTTATTTTTTTAATTTATTACTTACTCATTGAGGGTTTCTACTACATGCTGAACTCTGATCTAGAAGCTGAGGTTTCATCATAGAACAAAACTTCCCATGGACCTTACAGTCCAATGGAGATGTGGGCCAGTGGAGGAGAGCAGGGGTTCTGAGAGAGGAACACAGGACATGAGACCTCATCTAGCTTTTGATGGGAATTATTTGCAACAGTGTATTTAAAAAAAATAAATAAAGCAGACATTTTAGGATTGAAAGGACAACTGAATGTTTTTGTTCTTCCCAAATTCAGATGAATAGGTTTATATAGGTCATGAGGGTGAAGTCATTATGATGGGAGTGGTGCCCTTATAAGAAAAAAAAAAGCGTTTGCTCTCCCTCTCCCCCTTCCTGTCATGTGAGGACACAGTGAGAAGGTGGCCCTCTTCAAACCAGCCAGGAAGAGAACCTTTCCCCCAATCTGACCATACTGGCACTGTTATCTTGGAACTACTCTGTGAGAAATAAATGTCTGTTGTTGAAGCCACCCAGTGTTGTAGCTGCCCAAGCAGACCAAGAAAGACCCAAAGCCACACAGTTAATTCAGCGATTCTTCGTAGGGCCCTCTTGCAGCACCCTCTAGTCTGTGCTCATGATGTCAATCAAAGCTGCAGATCCTTCTGGCATTGATGGTGGAGAAAGAGACATATTTGGAGGTAAGAATGCCAAAAGCAATTTATGTATAGTTATAGAATTTAGAATTGAGCACTTCTGTCTGGAAAGACAAAGCCTACCCAAAAAACTTTTCTTTCATGAAAACTTTCCTCCGAAATGCCCTTGTTTTCCTAGGGGATGCCATCACATGGGGTAGACACCTAACAGAAGTCTCTCCAGATGCTGCATCCTAGTTACTAATTTAAACGAAAGATTCCCACATGGATTGCAAGTTCTGTGACTTAAGAACTGGGTCTGATTTTCTTCTTATTCTCAATATCTACTGAGTATAAGCTGTGAGGTATAGCCTCACTTGAGGTTAGTTAAATTCATAAGTAGTGAGGAAATGAATGAGTATTCTTACACATAGGCTAATATTTGGAGCCTGTTTTTTGACTTACATATGTGGGATTAAGGTAGATTTACCTTTCCTCTTGAGGTGACAGACGATAGCTTCTATCAGAATCTCTTGGTAGACTGTGGAAAGACCAGTAACTAACACAATGCATGTGTGCTGTGGGTCCTGCTGTAGGACCTCATTAAGTATGCCTCTTAGTCTCGAGGCTGAGGAGAACACAGATCCTGGACACATATTTCAATGGCGCCCATCATCCAGTTAAGAATGTCCTTCTAGGCAAGAGAAATAGAGGCCAAAGGAGGGAATCGTGGTGTGCAAAGCCATGGGCAGTCTCCTCCCCACCTGCTACAGACACACACACACACACATGGGTGAGGTGATATACACAGTACCTAAACCACATCTATATCGGTGTAGAAAATACCAGTGCACTTAGAATAGACCAGAGAGTGGACTTGTTCAGCTATTGTGTCACACCATCCCAGAATTGATGGTCCCTGAGGCTGGAGAAATGGCTGGTGATTTTTTTTTCTGCAGTTATCAGCAGCTCTGATGATGGGAAGGAGCATGCTGGGCCTTGTGGAGAGTTTGCCTGAGGGGAAAATCACCACCCCCTTCCCCAGTTAGGAGAGCATATCAAAGGGATGGAGAGACACAGAGTGCCAATGTGGTCACTAGGCCCCATAGATCCAGTGGTTCCTGGAGTGAGGAATATCACCTTTGACTTTTTTTTAGTTGCTGAGCTAATAAATTCACATTTAAAAAAAATGGATTGAATTTAGTTACATTTTTGCCACTTACAATTAAAAAAGCCCTGGTTATGCAATATTAATGGAAAAAAAAATGTCTTATGTTCTAGGTATTCTAGGGGATATTAGCATGAACATGGCCTTGTTACTAGGGGAGATGATATAATGTACCCAATCAAGGGTAAGACCAGGTAGAAAGCCAGATGCTCTCAAGATGAGGGTAGAATCTCACATGGGCTGTGGGAGTCCAGGAGAACTCCTTCTGGGTGGAGGAAGGATTTCCCCATGTAAGGGTTTTGAAGAAGGAGTTGATGAATTTGGTAGACTTCTTAATGTTAAATGATTCCTCCTTTCTTTAAAGTCTTATTGTGTATAGAATTCATTAGGCAATTAATCTTATACAGCCTTGTGACATCTTTCCTATTGTTGTCTGGAATTGTTATTTCAATCTTTTGTTTCTAATTAACTTTTTGCATGCTCCAGCCTTATCTCCCTAGATGGCAAATTCTTTGAGAATGGCGACCTGTCTTGACTATTTTCAACTGGCAAGGAAAACCAGATTCTAAACTGCATCTAACCACAGAAGAGACCTAGAGAGTAGTTTTTATTATTCTCATTTTATAGTCAAGTTAATGGAGAAGAATATATTATTTAAAAACAAACGGTTGTAAGAGGTAGAACCAGGTTCATATCTAGATGTTTCTATTACAAAGCTTGCTCCATAATGCACTGCCTTGCACACACTGGCATGTAATAAAAACCCTTTGATTTTCATCAGTCTTAACCATCAATGTTTTAAGATAAGTGATTAAAATTTGATGAAGATCAATTTTCAAATTCAAGTTTTAGTTTCTCATCAAATGGTCTTAAGTTTCAGCTGAGAGATTCATTTTAGACATAGAGAACGTCATACCTGGGAGGCAAATATTGAACCAGGCATCTCTTGAAAACTGAAAGCACTCCATACTTTCAAATGAAAACAAAAGAGATTAGGTTCTGCTTGTAAGCCTATGTAGGGTGTATAGCCCATCATCGTGGAAGGACATCAGGGCATGTAAGGCAGTCAGGGGTGGTGCTGGGCCTGAGCTGGAGACAGGCTTCTGATTTCAGCTCTTGCTGAACCTCACTGGGTTTCCATAGCCTTCCACATAGAGTGTGATCACCAGTTATGTTGGTGTTTTACACAAATGTGACTTCTATATTTTCTATTGAAAATATTATAATTTTTATAAAAACTCAAATGGTAACTAGGCATTAGTGAGCAGTTACTCTGCAATATACATTTATTATATAAGACTCGTGATATAAAAATACTGATATCAAGAACCTAAGTGATATAGTTCCTCTGCTCAAAGTGTACTTTTACTTTCATTGCCTACAGAATAAAGATTAAACTACATATTATGTCATTCAAGGACTCACATATCTTACTCTGACCTATTTTTTGAAGTTTAGCTCTTTTACCTTCTCTTTATTTAAAAGCTAATTAAATGGACTCCTTGTTTTTTGATCTTTATGCTCATCTTTTAAATTTCACTTCCCTTATGTCATTTTCAAAATATACTTATCTCTTCATTAATTCATGCAACTGAATGTATTTCATGAAGTACTTACTATGTGCCAGATGTTGTGTTGCAGAGTAGAGCTATTAATCTGCCTGCATAAAGCTTCCTCTCATTGTGTCCCACATAAAATACCTTTATTTCTCTATTTTCCACCCATGGTCCAGGTTGCTCTGTGTTCTAATCAGATGTATGCTACTCCTCACATAACATCAAGATCTTTGAGATCAAACCGGTGTTTTATTTCTTTTAATTATCTCTTCAGTACCCAGGACAAAGAGCAGACACTTTGTTCAGTTGATTTGAAAGAGCTTTCAGACATTTGGCAAGACTAACTATACTAGCAATTAACTAATAAGGTTGTGCTGTAGCCAACTGAACACCATTTAGATACTCATATAATAAAGTACCAAAGTGTGTTATTGACAAGAAGAAAAAATAATATGTAATAGAGTGCTGCATGAAGCAAAGAACCACACACACACATACAAAAATGAAAAATCTATACACACCTCAAAGAATCATTGGGACTTGGACAGAGCCCTAAATAAATGTTCTAGGTTGGGAAAAAAATAGAAGAAATATGAGACTTTCTGAGTCCTATTGTAAACTCGATCTGAGGATGAATTATGAAAATATAAAGCAATCTAGGAGATCGTGTACAAATAAAATTTTCAGTAGTCAAGGCATCCTTGAGAGCTAGTTAGATTGCTTAATTAACATGACAGTTCATCTAATATCTAACTCAGCTTCTTCCTGCTGCTTTGAACATCTCTTTATTCAGTCCTAAGAGAAAGTGGAAGACAGTTAATGATCTCTTCTGTGCATTTCAGAAGATGGTGTAAAACAGTGCCAGAGAAAAGTTTTTAATAATTTATGTCAAATATGTAGAACCAAAGGTGATAATTCGAGTGCAGCTTTAAAATTTTTCAAATACTTTATTTCATCTGCTTTGCTCTGATGATTTCTATGAACATATTTTCATTTCCTAAGTCCAGAATTAGTAGAATCTACTTGAAAAGAGATATTACAGTCAATTCGAGATGTAATTATTTCCCCCATTTTAAAAGCCTAACATAAAACGCGATGTGATTTTTTAAAATTTTATGAGATGTCAACTTTTTTATATCTCCTGTTTTATTTTTCTCTGAGCTTCCTACTACTTGGAGAACATTATTAATAGACAAAGAAATGCAGATAAGTTCAATTTCTAGTTTGCAATAAAAAGCCAGTTTATTGTCTAATAAATATTCTCCTCTTTACTCCATCACCTTCTTGCAGTTGAAAATTCTGCCAGAGGACACGTGCTTGCCTTTCCACTTGAAAGAAGGAGGATTCTATGCTGTTGCTTATATTTCTTCTTCCCCACTTCTTGTCCCTATAATTAGACTATGATATTCTTCTATTTCTTTATGCTGTGCCACTGCTACTCTAATATATTTCCATAAACTAAATCTTCACTGTTTTTGAGCTTACTCCTCAATCAAAACTCTTCTAGATGCTACATTAACCCTCAAACTTAAGTTAATACTTGAATCTGCCTTAAACGAGATTGCACTTAAAGAGTCAGAAATAAAAAATGTTATCACTGTGAGGAGCATTTGAGAGTATCTAGTTCAAACATATAATTCAACACAAGATGAACTTAGACCCAAAGAGGTTAAGTGACTAGATAAAGATCCCACTGTTGGTTAGCAGAGAGCTCAGATGAGCATTTAGTTATTGCTTATATTTCTGTTTTGGCATTTTTATTTTATTTACCAAGATTTTTCAAGCTGTGCTTTTTAAAATAGCAATTTCCAGGAGAATGTTAATAGGTACTTTAAATGAAAAAAAAAGAAAAAAGAAAAAAAAACATGTTCTGGGCCAAATAAACTAAAAAACACTAGTTTAACCCAATATTTTATAAATTTATCTAAAAGGCTTATTTACTGCAGGCCTACAAAGAGAGTGTAAAATGTTCATTATTGTGATTCCCCAAGAGAAATATGTTATACACAATTTGGCCAACATATTTGACTACAGACCATTTTTAAAATTACTTTTTATCAACATCTATTACTACATCTCAGGCCCTATGGTACCAGAGAACAATGTTTGGAAAATAGCATTCTACTAGAATGCTGCAGAAGTAGGACTGAGTTTATCAGGCAAAGACTGATGTCACCAGCTCTTTCACATACTTATTGTCTGGATAACGTTGCAAGTACAGATTACTCCTTACAAACCCGAGTTCTCATCTATAAAGTGAGTGCTCACCTATCCTACTAGATTGTTAAGAAATGGTATAGGTGAGTAAAATGTGTAAACTATAAATATCAAATAGGAATTGTGACAGTATGCAAAGGTATCTGCTATATAATATAATAAAATACATGTATGATAAAATGTGCATGAAGAAAAGATAAAGATGAGAAATAAAATACAACTACATAATAAGCTATATGAATGTGAACAGCTGTTGACAAATGTAACTCTGCACTACCAACCTAAGAAAACAGAAAAGTTCTAGTATAAGCAAATATTTGGTAAAGTAAAAGTGAGACAATTTCTCAGAAAAAGATCAGTTTTTCTTATTACTGAAGGCTGTCAGAAAATGTCATCATTTTTCATTAGTTCTTAAGAGAATGGATTCTGAAGTCATATAAACCTGGGCTTGAGAACCGCCTTTGCTTCTTACTTGGTTACATTAGCCAATTACATAATTCGTATAAGCCATAATCTTCACTTCCACATATTGGACAAGATACAAATGCACACAGAGGAAATGATATGTCCCAAGGTGGGAGAATGCGTGTCACTACCTTGAAAACAGAGAGCTCTTCAGTAAATGAGAGTTACTGTTGACAGTTTTTTTAATAATACCCTCAACAGAAAACAATAACTTTACCAATTCTTTCTTTTGCTGATGGCTTACAATGAATTAGGTAACAACATCAAAGGAGATTACCATAAAAATAATTTGATAACAAGATAAAGCATGCAGTTGTCTTAGTTTAAGTCAAGTAATAGATTAATTACATAAACTGGATAAATAACTCTGCAACTGAAAATGAAATGATAGAAAAAAATAAGATACATTTCTGGCAAACATTTGGAATTAAGGTAGTCTATGTTACCAACTCACAATTATCCAGAAGCTACTATAATTTTATATCAGAAAAATTTCAAAGCAAGTGATATCAATCTTCCATCACAGCAACAAAGTATGTGCAAAAGTTCCTGCTGGAAGGATAATATTAAGTAATGTGGTTTCTGGGGGAACCTGTTGATACACACTGATTGCCAAGTGTATCAGAATGTAATGTGATGATTTGACCCACTATAAAGAATTGTTGGATCTAAGTCAATTAAATTTTAAAGAACAAGTCCCCCCCCCACCAAAATGAACATCTGATCTGAAGCTATTTTTTCAGATAATAAGAAGTGAACAGTACCAGTTGCATATTGAGATTATTGGTACTATGTGACAAGTATAGATACACAGGTAGCATATGGAAATATGTCAAATAGGCATGCATTATGCAAAAAGAGGGATTCTGGGTGTATTCTGAGCAATTAATATATTTTAACAAAAGTGGTATTATCTCTCCAAAGGTAATTTCTTTGAAGAAAATTTTATTTGCCTAGATAAATGTTATATTATTTTGTAAGTAAAATGATAAGTATTTATTCTATGCTCCTAAATAATTACAAACATCTTTAAGGCTAAACATTAATTGTATGAATTAATGAATATACTCATTTGTTCGGAGATATTGACAGAGCATTACCATGTGATAGAAATATTTTCTGTACTAACGACAAAACAAAAGGCTTCTGACAAATTTCTTACTCTCCAAGGGCATATAATCTAGTTGTTGTGGGAATCACATAGCTGAATTTATTAACAAATAAGGAAAAATATGACTGAGTGCCTGATAAATGAAATAGATGATAAGTACTTAATGAAGTTCAGAAAAAATGAGTTACAGTTGGAACTAAAGCATTCATAGAAGGCTTTGTTGAGAAGAGGGGACTTCAGTCAAATCCTGAAAAAGCCCAGGGGCTTATGATTGGATAGAGACACTAAGGAAGGAAATTGAAACCGGGGAAATAGTGTAAAAGAAAGTTTTGATTGAGACCTGAAATCTGACATCACTTTCCATGATTTAAAAAAGATATTTATTGAGTACATGCCATTTATCAGTCACTGTTCTACATGTTGGGAATAAAATGATGAGCAAAAGGTGATAGGTCTCTACTCTTATGGAGCTTACACTCCAGTAAAGGGTAAAATATTTATCAAAAAAAAAATTACCTATATAAATTGGTGAGAACTCCCTCTAAACTTTAGTCAGGCTCCTCTGAGCCCCCTTGTCAACAAGGCCTCATCCATGATCCCTATCCTTGGCCTGCTGAGTCCAGTTTAAGCAAAGAATCCTGCTAAGCCAGTGTGTCAAGAATCTCCCTACCTCAATAGCTCTTCTTCCTCTAACCTTGATACCTAACCAGTTCCTCTTAGCAATTTCTTTTCACTCCTTTACTTGCCTATTGTTACAAATCCTCCCTTGACACACTTGTGTCCAGAGTTAAGTTCAGTTTCACTCTCTAGTCCACCAATCTTCACTCCTATTGCAGTCACCTTCAATAAAATTTCTCTTGCTGTTTTTAATAAGCATTTACTTTTTTTTCTTTAAAAATTTGAAGTTATAACTAATTACGATGTGAATGAGAAGTATCTAGGATCATAACACAGTAGGATATGAAGAAACAGAAAAGGAATTCCAGAGAAAGTGATTATTGAATTGCAATTCAGTGATGAGTTGCACTTCACTTGGTGATAAATAAGGGAAAGAGCACTGAAGCCAGAGGAAGCAGTGTATGTACATGCCTGGTATGGCAACTCTAAAGGACTAGCAGTAGTAGTATTACCTACCCCAGGGAAAGTGAAGTGAAGTGGTGGGTGGGTTAAAGCTATACTTCACAAATACCTAAATATTAACATATACAAATTTGAATTCATCATCTCTTTCCTAAAACTGTTTTTTCCCCTGTATCTTAATCCATGCATCTAACGCCTGAACTAAACTATTTTCTTTCTTTTCCCTGGGTTCTAATAGGTCAACAGGCCTTATCATTTCTGCCTTATTACTATCTGTAGAATCCTTTTTTATTGTTCAGCATCTTATTGTATTTCACCTGAATTAAGATTTTTCTAGATTTCTCGGCCTGCTTCTCTCTTACTTATCCTCCACACTATTAAAATTATCTTTCTAGAAAGTAAATTTGATTATGCAATTCTTCTAATTGAAACAATTAAATGGATCCCACCACCTGTAACCCATCATCCATCTCCATCATGCTCAGATTCTAAAATAATTATAATGAATAATCCTTGGCATTTCCCATCTAACAGCAATTCTTTTCTTTTGGGGATGAACCTCCAATAAACAATTGTATGATCTCAGTGTCCATGTGTATACTATGTTACTCTGCTATCTGTCCACAGTTAACTGGTACAGGGATGAGCATCTAATACAGGTGGACAAAATGGAAACCATTCCTGAAATCTTTAAAGCAAGAGACACAAAAATGAGGCAATCAAGAAATAAATTTCAAGAGCTGTCAAGTATTTTGTTATTTCTGTAGAGAGGACATTAGTCTTCAATACAAGATTTTTTTAAAATTCCAACATGCAGGAAGGTGTAAAGGAAAGAAAAAGTCAAAGAGCAAGAGAACAGGCAAGAGAGAGAGGAGAGAGAGAGAGAGAGAGAGAGAGAGAGAGAGAGAGATTCCGATAACAGCATTTGAGTTCCTAATACCAGTTATCTCTTAGGCTTAGCTTTTTCATCCCACAGTGTGATTATAAAGAATATCTAGTGCCCTTCTAATGAAGCTCTATTATTTCTAAGCTAAAATTGACTTAGATTCTGTAGCTCAAAACCAATATATTTGATGAATGAGTAACTGTAATCACTATAATTTATTAATTACCTATTACATGTCCAGCGCAACCTTAGGAAATATGTGGTTAGAATTTTATTTACTCCTCACAATGGACCTATAAGACTATTATTATTTTCAGAAAATGTTGGTGCCTGAATTCAAACTTAATTCTATCTGTCTCAAAAGCCAGTAAACAAGCAAATAGTATGCATGCATTAAATATAGCTTTAAAATGCAGATTGACTAAAATAGAGGGCTTATTTCCAGGGAAAGTGGCAGATTGATGTTGAGTAGGGTTTTTTATGCCAAAGTTAGGAATCTGCACTTAACTTTCTTAACAACTGTCATTAGAGTTCTTGAATGTAGTGGTAAAAGAAGGACTCATAACGCAGATGCCATGTCTGCATTAATTTTAGTCAATTCAATTCACTTAAAAAAGAATAGATAAATATTATTTTTTCTCTTACAGGAAATATAAAATTAAGTCTAAGTCAAGAATATGAGTGGAGAAGTTCAGTGGCTGCATTGTAGCTGCTAGTTGTGATCTGAGTGATAAAAATCTGGATCCCTAGTGTATCTAAATAATTGCTTTCTCTTGATGACATTATTATTCTACTTACCTGGATCTGGAGAAACTGTTTCTAAACAAATATAGGTGTAACTATAATTACCTACCTATATTGGGTGATGTGAGGTTAGGTGTAATTACTTTTCCCTTGAAGCTTTCAGATAAAAGTGTTTTGTTTTGTTTTTTTTTTAATGGAGGAGTGGCATTTATTTCAGTCAAGAAGGCTAGTCACAGGAAAACATTTAACACAAAGCACCCAGGCAGCAATGAATGCATTTAGCTAAGGTCAGTTTGCTTACAGGCCGAATTTACCAGACAAGGTTTAGGATACTGAAAACTCCAGAATAAAAATGCATAAAACGAGGGGCAAATGTTCAGATAGTATAATAAAATCTACAACTCATGATAATTCTCCTAAAGATCCCAAGGCAACTTTTGCAGTCCCTTTGCAAAATATCCCCATTTGT
This sequence comes from Cynopterus sphinx, assembly GCA_030015415.1. Taxonomy (NCBI): domain Eukaryota; kingdom Metazoa; phylum Chordata; class Mammalia; order Chiroptera; family Pteropodidae; genus Cynopterus; species Cynopterus sphinx. The sequence goes on along the minus strand of CM057390.1, from coordinate 30,782,692 downwards.
TAGCCCTTGCATTGGCTCCATTGCAATGACTTGTGGCATTGTTGATATTTCTACAAATATAAGTTTCTCAGAAGCATTTTTGGAGTTATATTGTTAGTAGATAATGCTCTGCTACTTCTACAATGATGCAAGGCTCTGGGTGAATGCCTAAATTGCCATAACTAAGGATGATTTCTTGTTTATTCAAATACCAGGAAAGCTCAAGATGGTACCAAATGACAACTTATTAGGGAATCAATGTCTAGAATGAACTATATGCTTACACATCCAAACACCTGCCTTAAAGTTCTCTTAGGATTCTAGAAATGAGCTAGTAACAGCAGGGTCTTGAAGCATGTATCTAGCAGATGTTTGAGTTAGGGAAGAAAATTTCATAAAAACATGAATATAAAGAGAGTACTGGGATATAACATTAAAAATTTTAACTTAGTGATGCTGGGCATTCAAATACCAGCAAGTTTGGGCAAATATTTCTTTATCTGGTTGCTACTTTTTAGTACAGAGCTCAATTATGTATGCACAGATACCAAATATTCTATGATATAATACATTATATTCCCAAGGATTTCGAAATTGTTGTTATTAAATACTGAAGATCTACATTCTATGGTTGTGTCAGGTTTCAACATTGGCACACAGTTTGTTTAGCTGTTTTACTGGTTCCAGACAGTGTCTCACGAAAGAATATAGAATGAGTTGTATATGTTTCTCATCTAGTGAGTGAGATGTTTTCTAGCCACCTATTCCAATAAAACTGCCCTCTTAGCTCCATTTGCTGAGGCTAGGATATTAGTGTAAGTATTCCTTGCAAAGGCACATTTCTGGTGAGGAAAAGTAGAACAGAAGAAAGACCATGGGATCTAAGAAGGCAAATGAAAGTGAGATTATCTCAGAATTGAGTCACCAGGAGGGGTTAGGGGGAATTCAAGTATTTAGATAAATAGTGTCTTGCAAATACCTGGCAATTAATAGGTATATTTTAGAGAGGAAATAAATAAATGAACAATTATGTGACAAAAGGGGGGGGCTTAATGGCTTCATAGAAAATTTCAGAAAGTTCATCTGTTTATAAATATGACCTCACTCTGAGTCACTTAAAATAGAAACAAGTTCAAAATTTAACTTCTCAGATCTAAGGTAGGAAAGACAATTTATCTGGCACATGAATAAAGCAGATTTAATTTCTAACTTTTGATGCGATGGCCTTGAATTGTAATAAAAAAGGCTAAACCACTTTATCAAAACTAAGAGAATTGTTTGGAGCATGAGAAAATCCCTTAAATATGCACTACGTTGAGAAATGCATGTTCTATGACTAAGCCAACTTTGATTTTGACTATCCAAAGTTATGTATCTGTACAAACAGAAATTCTGAAATCTCTCTAAATGAGATAGGTTTATGATCCATGGACTGTGGAACAGGATTAAATTTCCAGGTACTATATCAAGTTATCAACAGAAAGCCAGCATCTTTTCTTTGGGGATTAGAAGGGAGAATATCAATGGCTACTGGAGAAAGTGTTCCTGTGAAGGTGTCTTAATTATTGTCGTGAACTTCTCATACTTGGATAGAAAAATAAAGTAAATTATTGTTATATCTAAGTTAATATTAAACAGCAACACTATTTTAATAGTGATCGGAGGTTTTCTATATAATGAGGAAGGCATTTCAACTTAAGTATTTGTTTAGACTTATACTAGATAATTGTGAAATTATAGTTTTATTATTCCACTTTGATCAAAATTTACACATCTATTGATTTTCATAGAGTATTTAAATAAACTTAAGACAGTATCCTTTTATATAAAGAACAACTAAGTCACCGAAATCCCATTATATTTTGAGATTAACTCAAGAACAAAATCTAAGATGTGACTTCATCTAAAAAGTTACCATCTCTATACCAAGAAACCTAAAGACTGATAGCTTTAACAATAATTTACACTCAACTTTTAAATTTGCAGCAAACTTTGTGAGAGTGGGGATCAAAAACAGAAAGCCAGGAAAGGAGGTGTGGATTAGAATAAAACAAAATGTGATGGGAAAAAATCACAGGGTTAAAAAGCCTTTTGTTCATATAATGAAAAATAATTATTTTAAAGTGTGTACTGAATCACACAGTGTTCCTTTGCAAGATTCCATGTGTTGTTATGTTAAAATGAACTTCATCTTGTCCCAATCAATGAATCTCCTCACGTGGTATTACCTACAGAACTTCCTAGCAGCCAGGGTTCTGGCTATAATCCAACATAAGACTGGCATTAAAATAAGTAAAGTCATTGGTGTCTGTCCAAATGTTCAGTTGAGATAACTGGAAAATGTTACCTACACCTGGATAATTTTTAAACTTTTTTTTTCTTTTCTCTCTCCCCATGCTATTAAATTACCTGCAGCTTATTTGTCTGGCTAGAGGTTAATGGAACACTAATGATGTTAATGAGCTTTTTGCAGTGTAAGATTTTTTTCACGAAAGAGATATAATAGCTGTTTTCCTTTCATTTTTATTTTTTTCATCATTCAAGAGTTACAGGCTGAGACAATTAGCAACTTGTGCAGCTCTCTCTCTCTGCTCAGTCACAGTCCAATGGGGCAAAAAGCAGGAGCCCATTAGACAGCTTTACACGTCCACAGGTGAAATCCAGTGGATGAATGCAGCACACTGCTTCTTGCCAGAAGGCATAATACTATTCAGGGAGAGAGGAGGGAAATTAGCAATCTGTTGATGAAGCTTTTCTATGGCAAGCAGGCAGGCAGCAGGAGCTGTCCAAGGTTACTGAAGAGTCACTTTCCCTTCATTAGTCTGAGAGCCAGACCTGCCTAAGAGCTGCAAACTTCAAGGAACTAGTTCACTGAAGCATCCAAACGTTTAGTTACTTACAGTAAACTTATCCTAACCTCATAAAATTCTGGCAAAATAAGGACATTTTCATAAAAAAAGTTCTTTAGCAATATTTTTCAGTTTCTTGAGCTTTTGTCCATTTGGTGGTGGTTTATCATTCTGTCTCCCTATGCTTTGGAAAGAATACACCTCAGATGCATATGGTAATTAAAACATGCACTTATAGCACTGCTAAGATGAAAAAACATTGAAACTAAAACATGTCCAAGTTTTGAAGTAATCTTGATTCTGACTCAGCTGGTGTTAGGTTTTATTTCTAGTGAAAAGGGCCTATAAATGCCTTCAGCAAATGCTTCAAGAAGAAATTCAGAGCACTTGGGGGAAAGAGTTGAAGAATGTGACTTTTTGCTTTTCTTCAAATTTTTGATTTCTTTTGATTCTAAAAGTAGATTTTAATTAAATGGATCATGGTTCATAACCAAGCTATAGAAAAAATAATATTAAAGGCCCAAATCAAAATCAGAAACCATGGGCATAATCTGCTTATAAAGGTCACTCTTAGAGTTCAACAATTAAACCTAGCTAACCCAAGATGTAATGTAAAGTAAAATATTAATATTTTCAAAAACAATTTTGAATGAATTACAAGCTATTAATATATATGGGTTATTGGGAAAATGTAAAAATTTCTATATATACTTAAACTTTATGGCTTAAAAGTATGCCTGGAAAACAATCAAAAGTTTGTTGTCCACCCGTTATGGTTGTTCAATCAACTTTATGATCAATAAAGATAAAACCTGAAGTGAAAATTTAAGAGACAATGTGCATCTAAAATAATAAAAAAGATTTAATTATGTAATTGTTGAGCTGACTAGAAGCACAGCCTTCAAGGTGGAGAAATTCTTATTCTGACTAAGAGTAGTCCTGAGGGCTTCATTGACAAGGTCATAAAGTTTAAATACAATTTATTAAATTGAATGATACAGAGAAGGGATTTTAAGTTTCAGAAAACATAAAAAAGGTGAAAATCATTGATGATCCATGCATGTCAGAGTTATCATTTAGTGTCAGTGGGCAGATGGATTGAAATAAGCAGAAACCAAAAATAAGAGGATCTCCTAAGAGATAGCTGTCAAAATTCAGAAACAGGTCTAAAATATGAATAGACAGAATATAAATGTTAAGACATACTCTGAATGAAAATATTAAGACTTGATAGCAGATATGATTTTGTAGAAATAAAAAAGAAATACTCAGAGAGGATTTGGAGTTTTTTTGTTTATTTGTTTGTTTTGTTTTTGTTTTTAGCCAGAATTACTGGAATATTGGGTTATAAACCGAAAAAATAGATTCATAGAAAAAGCAACATGTTTGATAACCCTATTTTCAATAACATAATATTTTATCTAGACCCACTATGGGTTGGCCTACTGAATTATTATTAATGTTTTTAATTCTTCATTCCATTTTTAAGAACTGCTCCAATTGCTAAATAGCACATATACACTCTTACGTCAAATACAATATTTTTTACCAATTTCCTTCAGATAAAAGAATGCTCAAGAAAAAATGTTTATGTACTGTGCATTTGGCTATCATCACCAACATATTGTCATCTTGTCTATTTGGGACAGCAGATGTCTAGGAGGAAAGCTTTGCACCTATCTCACAAACTCTGTCACAGCCTGTGGAGAGCCATGCAGCTCCATGACACAAACTTTCTGCAGAAAATGATGATGACAACTAGAAATAATCTCAAAGAATCTATCAAATGCTTTAGATGGTAAAATCAGAGCTAAAGCTTTTATGCACATCACATCCTTGTTTTCTAAAGAAATAACAAACACCCCAGCAGTATAAGGAACTACATAATTGTGTGTATGGGAATGCAGTGCTTATAGCAATGTGCTCCATCCAGATGGCAAATGGGATGATGGTAAAGGCAGGATGAGGAAGCAACTAATGATACTTCAAATAGCAAACCGCAAAGCAAATGTAAGCACAAATGACATATCCAAGACCAGACAATGGAGCACATGTTAAAGTCAGCTGCCTGGGTTGGGGGAGGAGGAAACAAAAATAAAAAGTAAATATACACTATATAAATATAAATACAAATGCATGATAGTACTTCAGAAGCACTCAATGCTTTCCAGATCAGTCACTTTTGCTTGTTCTTGCCCTCATACCTCCCTTGTCCTAACCTCACTCAACATGAAAGAGACCATAGATCACCCACTGTGCTAGAAGAAGAGATGGGTTCTTTGTCAATTTCCCTGGAGACAGAACGATAATGTTTAACTCAGTAGATAATAAACTCTTTGGTAACATATTCTAGCCTTAGGCATTTCTATTTGAAAATGGAAAAAACAAGGCCCACGATCTCTTGGTGAATCAAGCCTGGATCAAGACTGAGAACTCCCTCTGATCTTAGGCCAGACTTCTTTTCTCTGCTCAAGAGAATAATTGTGAAGTACACCTATCTCATGGTAGAACTGTGACCACTTTAGAATGGTGGTAGTACACGAATGGCTCTATATTTAGGTAGAAATGCCATGGTGTATACAAGTAAATTATTAACCAGAACTCACAAGAATTGGAGACTTCTGCTTACATTTTTGTTAGAGGGTATCTATCTGCACTTAAAGCTGTTGCTCTATGATAATGAGGAGGAAGAGAGTTCTTCAAAATTGCCTTCAAATATTGACAAACCTGAGATAATGCTTTTAAAAATCCCTCACTAATTTATACAACCCTTGCCGTCCTTGTCAGTGCTTCTGGAACTTTTGATACAGGCTTAAGAAAAAACTTTTCATTACAAGTAAACATTTCTGGCCCTAATTTATTTACTCAGACAACCTGTTAACCTGCCGGAACCTGTGACTTGCCTGCTTTTTCTTCTGACTTCCCAGTTGCTCTTCCTATCTTCTGCCTAGGTTATTTTTTTTCAATAGATTTTCTGTTGACACAGACAAGACAGCAATACAATAGCTGTCTTGTTTATTGTTATTGTTTACCTTTTCTTCTGCATTGTCACAGATGCTTTATTTAAATGATAATAAAGATCCTCTGTGACTCAGTTTCCATTTTAATATTATCATTTCTTTTAATGACTACTTATTTATGACTGACTGCTATGGAGTACTTTTAAGAAAAGATGCCATTATAGCAGAAAGATGCTCTCTTGACCCTGAAGATTGGAATCTACTCAAATGTTCTGTAACAACTCATTTTAATGTTAGCCTACTTGTCTTAATTTATTTTTTATTTCTGATTCTCAATGTACTCGAGACAGAGGGAGGTTTGCTTCAACTCAGGGAGACATGCCACAAATCTAGCTGAAACTACAGATGGTGTGGGTTGGGTTGACTACCTCTTTTTCAGGCTTACAGTGGCTATTTGTATGCAGCACACAACCCTCACACTCATCAAGAAAGGGTTCCGGATGCACAAAAGCACAGCAGCTAAATTATTCTTGTTTATGGCAGGATAGGGTTCACTTTAGATCAAGACAGAAGTATATTAACAAAGAAATACACTTTGAAAAAATCTTTTTTTTTTCTTTTAATTTCAGTGAGAAGTCTGGCATATATCTGCTGGTCAGTGTCAAGACATATTTTCAGGTTGGGCTAAGAGGTGAATTTTCTGTGAATTAATATGCAACTCTATTTTCAGTTTTTTGTCCTTAGAAGGTTATCTTTCTTCTAGGTGGTCATAAGTTACTAAGTTGTAAGATTAAAGGTATGCATGATTCACTACACATTTAATTGGTAAACAATTGTCATATATTTGGTTTAAGAATATATAATGAAAATTTAATCCTTCCTATTAAAACTTCACTCAACAATCTATCATACCTCAAGGAGGAGGACCCCTGTAGTTGACCACCCTGAATCTGGGTTGGAAAGTTCTTCACTAGAGCTTTCTAGTGGGGTAAAAATGAAACACTGTTGTTCTAGTCAAGGAGTCACTTTACACATAGGACTGACTCTTTTATCACAAGCCTACACTAAGTATCTTCCAGCCAGCCCTACCGCAGGTCACCACTTACTCTCTTCTGTGGACTGAATACAAATATATTGCCTTTACTAGATTTTAAGTCCCTTTGAGACAGAATCATATTTAATTAATTTTAATATCACCCATATTATCAAAGACAGCATTTAGCAAGCTATGGGAGATCAAAAATATGTGTTAAAACTGATGTTCAAAGCATCATTATTCATGGTGGCCAGGACATGGAAGCAACCGAAGTGCCCTACAATAGATGATTGGATGTAGTATATATACAAAATAGAATATTACTCAGCTATAAGAAGCGATGTAATACTGTCATTGCAATAACATGGATGAATCTTGAAATAATCATGCAAAGCAAAATAAACCAGACAGAAAAAGTTGAAAATCACGTGATATCACTTATATGTGGGATATAATCTAAAAGCAACAAATATGATAAACAAACAGAATCTCATGGACAGGGAAACTAGATTAGTGTTAACCAGAGGGTAGGGGGGAGGGGGAGATAAAAGGGGTAAAAGAGGTGAAATATGTGATGAAAGAAATATATCTAACTATGGGTTGTAAACACATAATGCAGTATATACGTATGACTTACTGTGAACTGCACATTGAAAATTGATTGGAATTTGTTAATCAATATCACCATAATAAGTAAATAAAAAATATATATGTGTTAAATACCCAATGAAACACATCTTATTAACCGCACAAGGTTGGGGGAGATTTTATTGAGTATTTATAGCACACATATCTTTGTATGCAAGAAGTCTTGTGATTTTATTGCTTTAGATCCTTTGCAAACCTTGAAACCTTATGAAGACTTACACCCAAGCTGATGGCTCCATAACAAGTCTGTGACTTGCCTGTTCTTTTCTCTGCCTTCCTGGTTGCTATTCTTATCTTCTACCTGGGTTAATTTTTCTGTGGATCTCATAAAATCTCCCTTCTGTGTTCTTCAGTAAACTCCTTATCACTTACCCTCTTAGTTTCAAAAGAGTGCTTTTGTTTAGTATATCTGGTAGACCTTCTTAGCATTGACCTGGGGTGTATCCATTTGCCCCATCAGGAAAGACTGCTGAGGGCTCGAAGATCAGACCCAGAAAGGGAGATGAATTTTTGTAATTTAGAGTAAGAAGGTAAGTTAGGAGGCCTAACTTCGGGAGGCCTCTAGACTGGTGATTCTTAAGGAAGGGCAATTTTGCCCTCCATAGAACATTTAGTATTCAGTCCAAAAAGTTAATAGTACTAAGGTTAAAAAACCTGTTCTAGTCTATTAAGCTAACATAAAGCCAACAGGCAGGAACAGAATAAAAAAGGTAAATTTTGTGTTTTGAGTTCTAGAGTATGTATTATCTGCAGAGAAGCAGCCTTGGGGGAATGGTCACTCTTATTAGTGAAGATTATGTGAGTATGCTTAAATATTAGTTAGCAGATATGATACCAAGAATACCTTATATTCATCAGTTATAGAAAAGACATGATTTCCTTTGTCTTGCCTCAGCCTGGTGTGTACATAGCATGAGCTTTGTGCATTGTTAGGTCACTCAGGTTTGAGTATGCGGCAGAGGTGAAAGGCCATTATGTGTGATTCTACATTTATTTTGAGACCATAAACTGGGTTGCTATATTAGTGAAACGGTGTAGTTTTTGAGAAGGGCCTTAACCTAAAAGCCAAAGGAGTCTGTCTCTTATCTCCAGCGCACAGCTACAGAGTTTTTACATGACCTGGAATAATCTATTTCTTCACATTTTGTGGTTAGTAAGAAGTGTTTAATTGTGTATTTAACACATATGTTTTTTCCATTTGCTTATTATAGTGACATTGATTAACATTAAATGTGATGGTGACCTTTTACTTCAAAGGTAGTAGCTTCCAACTCTGATAATCTATTTTCCTTCCCTGTTTCCTCTGGCCTAGCTCTAAGAGTCAAGTGATAAACAAACTATGGAACAGCATTTTCTTTATGAACTGCGGTACCAATAAGACTAAGTAAAAAGAGCAGGGATAGTGTGGGACACAGACACTAATTACAGGAAATTGATGCAGTGTTTAAGATAATGGACTCTTAAGTCTTACTGGGATAGAATCTTGACTCCTGTCACTTAATAACTTCATGCTATTGGGCAATTATTTAACTATTTAAGTCCTCAGTTTCCTCATCTGTGAGGTGGAAATCATAATAAATAGTATCTACTGACATGGCTGCTGGCAGGAAATATTGTGATAATAAGCAAAAAGTGTTTAGTATAGCCCCTAAATAAGAAACTAAGTAAATGGAACCAGCCAATATGATTTGGTTTCTGGGTCAAAGGGTAAAAATATTATTTTCCTCCTCTAAGCCAGTCTGGTCCTTCCAGAAAAGAAAATGTTGAATACTGTTTTGGGTAATATGTTTAATTTTATACGATTGAGAATAAAAACACAAATATGCTATAATCCCAGCAGAATACTTTTGTGCCATTTACAATATAATAGTAAAAAAAAAAAAATTATTTACCCACTGTCACTGTAGCTGGTTTCTCGGTCTATTCTGGTTCCACATGTGCCTTCGCTGTGCATAACAAAAAAACTCAAGTGTCTTTGGGCAAATATTGCTTCCTGTTTGCTTATGGCTGGAGAGAGAGATTTTCTACGATCATATTCCCTGTGTCCCCACCCTCCAAGAGGTCACTTGGCATGTTTTGCCAGAGTTAGTGCAAATTTTTTTGTGGGGAGATACCAGCTCTCTCATTAGTCTTATTGGTTTCTATGGCTCCACAATACAGTCAATGCACTATTTAACACCCAGGAGGGAAGTGTTTCACTCAGATGATTCTTTCATTGTCTCTGTCCATCTGGAGCTCCCTTTAAACTCATGCAGCACCACTTGCCTAGGAAAATAATAAACTTAGGTGACTTTTCATTCCTATGCAGACAGGGTCCCATAAAACACAGTTAGTATCAAAAAAGAATTTTGTTGTTGTCTTTGTTTTTATTTATTTATTTATTTATTTATTTATTTATTTATTTATTTATACAGGGAATGACTGATCCTTCACAGATAATATTAGTCCTATAATTTCCTAGGTAATTACATTTATATTTGATTAGATTTCCACTTCTGACTGACATCTGTTAATAACCTGCAAGATGGGTAGAGGATGCTTATATTATCAGCCAGATTTATCTATAACTTTCTTTTTCATCAGCTTTGTCACTAAAGGGCAGTAGTAAAGGATAATATTTTTTGAAGATGTTGTTATAGATCTACAGACATTGGATTGGGGAAATTTTTCTGTACATATGCCTTTATGCCGGCTCTTAGAAAATATACTATTAAGATTGTGTGCAATATTCAAATAATGCATTTATATACTTTTATTACCCTAGTTTTGATATGGTGATAGGCAGCTCAGTGCTATAAACAAACAAACAAACAAACAAACAAATAAATAAATAAATAGTGAATAACCAAAACTATTTTTTATATTAATCTTGAAATTTTGGTTTTATCTGTTTTTTAATTAGAATTTGTACTTTTAAACAATTTTAAATAAGACATATTTTACAATTTAAGTTTATTGACTCTTTTTTTAAATTAGTTTCAGGTATACAATATATTGTTTAGACATTTATATAGTTTGTGAAGTGATTCCCCTGATTACACTTTTGCCCATCTGGCTCTACATATAGCTATTACAATACTACTGATTATATTTCCTATGCTGTACTGTACATTCTCATGACTCTTTTTTAACTACTAATTTGTAAGTTCATTGACTTGACCAAAAAAAATTGCTAAAAGAAGCAAAGTATCTCTTAACCCTTGGAAAACCCAATTAAATGTAAATATATAAAAGTGTGATTTTTAAAAATCAGTAAGGCTAAGTAAATTTTAGAAAAAAATAATTAAAAATATTACTGGATTCATCTTTTTTTTTTTCCAAATTAGAAAATATTCACTTTCCTGGACACGGGCAAAGAGAGCTGCCTTTTAGATATTTTATTTTTTCAGAGGAAAAAACAAGATTGTACTTTTTTAGAGTGAATATGTCCTAAAAACAGACCTTTGATGAGCAGTATTTGCCTCATATTTTTTGGATTGATCTATGTCCCATGGTTTATTGAGTTCTAGGTAAGGAAAAGTTGCATCTTTCTCTCATGCTTAGTTCAGTAACACCTCTGGCTCCTGTCTTTAGTACTCCAGAAGTGCAAGTGTCTAAGAGAACCAAGGACAAGCCAGTGAAAGGACACTAAAGAAGTCTTTAATTACACAGTGCTCAAGGAGAGAGAACTCTCAGTTCCTAGCCCTTTTGGGGAATTTTGCTATGTTGGCCTCAGCCAAAAGCCCCTGAGGAAAGATGCTGTGACATATGTCTTCCCTTGCTTCATGCCAGACTTAAGTAGATCTGGGCATTTATAATTCCCACATGCAATTAATCTGCAGTTACAAAATACATGTGCCCCTTTCATCTTCCAGATCTCCTGGCTAAACCAAAACTATACCAAATGTATTTTTAAGTGCTTCATTTAAAGCCTGATGACAATGCTGAGCCTGATCTTAGTTAACACGCAGAAAAGACAGCTTTATACTGTCTGCCCAGAGCTAAATTGTATGGGTATAAAAAAATGTTTTCCAGTACTTTCCTTCTGCCTTATTTTGGATCTGTTTTTGTCATTATGCCATGATTTTTTCCCCCTTGGAATAGCATTTAAGTGAAATGGAGATTTTTCAGAAAATCAAATTCATTAAAAGAATTTTTTAAACTCAATTGATCACTTCCTCCTTTAATTACCCAGAACATAGTTTAACCTAAGGACTTTAAAATTTGAGGAGAGGGATAAACAAGAAAGCACAGAAAAAAAAAATAGGACAGCCTTTGTTTTTATAGTGGTTTTATGCATGTGTTTCATTGTTTAATTCTTTCAAAAACTCTAAGGAATAAGTACACCAGATTTTATCAGACCCAGGAAACTGACACTCAAAGGTCACACAGAGCCAGGACATAAATCCAGATTTTCTGATCCTTAGTTCATTGTTTTTTTTTTCACAATAGTATAGAAATATAAGTCAAGAATAAACAAGAAACTTAACCAAAGCTAACGCCAAATACTGGCACTAGCTAACTGATTTTCTGTTTTGTTAAAGAGTAAGGCAATTTCAATAATGATTAGGGCCAAAGAATGAACTGATCCTAAAGAAATTTTTGAATTTTTCTTGGTTATCCTGCCACAAATAGGAAAGTATGACTCTCTATCATACAATGTGAATAAAGCTGCTTATTTTTATTATCCAGCTCAGTGATCTGACTTCTGAGCTTCAGGCACATAGTGAATTCTTTCTTCATTAGCATAAAATTAAATGCATTGCTTCTTACTGAAGAGCCCATTTTTATAAAAAACAGTGTGACCATTTTAGACCAAGTTGTGATTTTGTGGGAATTTTGACCCATTCTTGGGAATAGGCCATGATTAACACTATTGTCTGTACAAACCATTCTGTTTTTATTAGAAATGGAGCATAACCACAAGACAAAAAAAAAAAATAGAACATTAAGTCATGATAGTTACTGTTGTAGAAGAATTTCTACATACTCTATCATCTTGTTGGTCACAAAAAGTCTTATACTACAGTTTTACACCAATTATGTCCACAATGACATAGCCAGTATGAATCACCACCCTGAACTGTTCACTATACTTGCATGCATAATTGGTACCCAATCTGGACTCTTGGCCTCCCCCAGCACGTTCCTCACATCATCTTCTTAACATCAGTAAATGGTAATAGAATCTTTCCAGTTTCCCTAGCTGAAATCTTGAGGTTGTTCTGGTATCTTTTTCCCCATTAATGATCCATTCTCTATCCATAGCAAAGCACCCCTGCTCCACCTTTGAGATATATCCAGAACCTTATCATCACTTATTACATTCACTGCTCACATCCTGTACCAAATCATGGGCTCCTAACTATCTTCTTTTATTGCTCCCATGTCTTAACACATAGCCAGAACAATCTTTTCAAAGTATAATATAGACCATGTTTGAAATTACAATAGTTCTCATTTCATCCTCAGTAATACATGCCTGTCTTTTTAGAAAGTATACATTCTGTAAGGACAAAAAATTTGTATCTACTTATGTCACCACTATACCTCCAGGGGACCTAATTGTACTTAGCATAAAGTATGTGCTAAATAAACACTTGTTGGATTAGTGAATAAAGAGGAGGAGTTAAGAACCTCAAAGGTCAGATGGAAAGTTTTAGAGAGAGAGAGGTTATTAGGGATAAAGAATATTTAAGATGTTTTGTTGTACATTAAAAATATTCTCCCTCCCCTTTCATATTTTCTTAGAACCGAATAAATCTTGAAATTGCTTCCAGTTATTATACTGTGCCTTTGACTTGACACTCTTTGAAGGCTGGATTATGTAGGAACTCTGGTTATGGATTATTTGTATATCATTGAGTGAGAGGTCAAAGAATGTATCAAAAGCTGACACTGACATGTATCTATATACCAATCACCAGCTTGTTTGCAGCTGTTCAATCTACATTCCAGTCCTGAGGCCATCCAACAAGATTACATGCTGTTCTGACACCATCCACAGAGGGGATTTACTATCTTGCTTTAAGATCATGAAACCTCATTGCACATCAGGCTACAAGACTAGAGGGCAGATGCACTCACTTTCTTTGAAACTTTGCCTTCTGGGTGTTTTCTCTAAGACATCTGTGGATCTACCACGTGTGCTCATACAGCCTATGTAGTAAGGGCTTGTGGAGCAAATGAGGATGCCTGAGAAGTTGATCTCCCGTAAAACAGTCTTTCAATGCCTAGATTCTATTCTGTAGACATGTTTAAAGGAGAAAACCTATTTATCTGAGTTCTAAAGCCGTTAAAAGCAGGCAGAGTCCACATGCCTCTTGGAGACATAAGAAAGCCATTCTTGTGCATTACTTTGAGAAATACTACATTTTCCACTAACTTAAAAGTTTTAGAGTTTTGGTTACTTTTAAGGAGAGCTTGTGATAATATTTCTTTTTACCAGAGTCCTACAGGACTGCCACAGACCTTTGAGAAGAGACCACTGTCAAGTTATTGAGGGACCAAAGAGAGCTGGACTTTTTCTTTCTTTCCCCATTCTCTTCCTTTCTTTGCCTCTCTTTCCCTTTCTTCCTCTCTTAGTTAGAGGATAGTCTGCTTCTGAAATTTCTATAGCTTAATATTCCATTGCAGTTGTTCATTACTTTCATTTTTAGTTTTTCTTTTTTTTCCATGTCCTGCCCACCCTGCTTCCCTTCCTTGCCTAATGCTTGATTCTAGTACAGATGTTATTGCTTTTTGATGTTATGTTCACATGAGAAGCAGTTTAACCAGAGAATTGCTCAGGTGAAAGCCTGATTTTAAACCCAGTATGTAGGCACATCAGTCTAGATAATTTACCTCATCACTGGGCTCAGAGTGATCAGTTTGATAATTACTCTTAAAGTAAAAAATGACTATTATCAATTGTAGAAAATAAAAATGTAAGAAATATATAAATGCAATGAAGTAATAAGCTAGAAAAATTGCTTAGATAAGAAACAGAGCATGACTAACTCTGAAATCTTATAATAAAAGCAATAAGTTCGGATTATAAAAGCATTACTGGAAAGTTTTCCAGGACTTTATCAAGTCTCCAAATAATATGCAAAAATAATTTTTAGTAGGGAATTTGTGCTGTCCAAATGCTGCCATCCTTGGCATGCTGGAGGTGGATAAAATATCAAATAGCAGATTGTTCTCCACCTAAACCTGTAGGGGCATGATGTTTCTCCAGCAGGTGAAAACATGTCTTAGAAAAAAAACAAGCCATAATGTGAGCCCCAGTTCCCTTGCTAACTGAGACTCAGGTAAAAACTGTGGACTAAATTAACTGCCTTTGAATATATGTCTAAAAGTGGTGACGTGGCAACTGTTTCCATATTTAAGATGCTTTCTTCTTTCTGGATACTATGTCTGATATTTCTGGGATATGTCTATATTTCAGGCTTTTTCATATCATTAAACTGTATGCAGGCCCTTCTGAAGAAATGTCTACCTTTTTTAGGTTCAGGACCCAAGGCTAAAGCAAAGACTTTAATTTGCTTAATAGTGAGAGAAATAAACTAGAGTCTTTATTTGAGTCAGGGGCCACTTTTTTTTTCAAGGCATTTACTCAATGTCCCCGATGAAAGCAAACAGGGAACTGGAAAGAAGATTAAAAGGATTTTCCTCTTATGTGACCTTCTGGTTAAAGAGGCAGAATGGGGACATGAGCTCAGTAGCAAAGTCATAAAGGGATGAAAGGCAGAGGGGTTGTAAGGTGGAGAGGTGGCTTCCAAGAGACCATCACCATGAGCATTTGTCTTTACAAGATGGTCTCTTTTTACATGTAATGCAGTTTTACCATATCAAAAAAAATCAATTATTTATCCTCAATCTACTCACAGTTTCTGAACACAGGACTCCTCCTCATCCTGCAAACTGCTCTACAGCTAGGGAAATAAGGAGGGGGAGGCAGGAAATGGGCTGACAGCTATGTCCTCTTCTCTCCATAAAGTGCTCACTGGCAACCAGGAATATAGCAAAATGCCCTCCTGCACAGACCCAGGAATGGATGTGGTCCAGTTAAGACTGAGCAAATTGCTGGTCTTGTCTTTAATTCAAGTATTAAACTAGCAGTAATTTGGCACTGATTAGCAGTGTTAGTCCTGAAGGAAAAGGAGGATTGAAATTCAATGTGAAGTGCTAAACAATTCCTTCCTTTAGATAATACTTTTTTAGAAGCCAACTGTGCACATAAATAACACATCATGCCACCAGCTTGGCAAGTTTTTATCAGCCTTAATTCAGGCAATGTCTATATCCATCATATTCCAGGCTCTAGAAATGGCTTGTCACTCCTGCCAAGCCTGAGACAAACATACTGGATAGGAGATACCCAGGGAAGAGGGAGGGATGGCTCAGGCACAGCCCCGCCAACCAGGTGCTCAAGTCTCTATATCTATATCTTGTCAAAGATATATTTGGAACTATACTATCCCAGAAAAGCCTTTTGTCCCTGGTTTATCAGAAACTATGTTAGAAATAGTTGACCAGCCAGGAGTACTAGGGATGCGATCATCCCTTCACTCATATGTTCCCTCAGCAAATCTGCACCAAACCCTTCTTGGTACCAAGCCCAGCTCAGGGCAATGGAGACATTCTGGTCAGTAATATACTTGAATGTACAAGAGAAACTCATGTGAACCCCAGAACAGATATAGTTCAAAACAGCTTTGGGCATGTTAAAGGTATAGGCAGAGTCTTGTGGGACACTTTTAAAAGGCAAAATTCACACCCAGGCAGGGAGAGGAAAAAATCTTCAGAAAGAAGATGATTGAGCTGCATTGTAAATGTAAATTTTGCCAGTCAGGGAAATGAAGGGCAAAGGAAGAGCTTGAACAAGAGCTTAGAATCAGGCTAGAGGGAGCTGAGTTTCATCTTCCTGTTATACAAAATACAGAGTGTTGGAAGACGGCAGTAGGGAAAGGTGAGCTGAGGCAGGCAGGTAAGGCAGGAGAGGGGGGAAGTAGTTGCAGTCCTGGCAGATGTAGACTTTTTCAGAGAGAACTAGAAAACCAGTATAGATTTGTAAATCAGAGTTGAGAATTGTGTGGAATCCTAAGAAATGAAAGCTCTTGTCCCAGGTTTTTCCATTTGGTCATAGTCTTGGACCTGATCTGGATGTCTGGAAATCAGACACAGAATAACTGCTGGCCTTGTTCCACTGGCCTTGATCAAAGTTCAAAGCTCTTGAGCCCTGGGCTCAGAACTAAATTTCCAGCCCTGTTTGTGGTGATTTTCTAAGCCTCCTAATCTCCCCCAAAGCATAGCTGTTTAGCTGTTGAAATATATCTATAAAATAGACATAAAATTTGCCAAACAAATTGTTGGCATCTAGATATATGTAAGTATCTTTTCCACTTAAAATATTAGTTCAGTTAATAAACAAGTATGGATTAAGCACCTATTATGTGCCAGGCACTGTTCTAGGCACTGGGGATACTGTAAACATCATACCCTAATGGAATTGAAAACCTAGTTGGAAAAATACAAGTGCTAAGTCTTATTGAGCACTTAGCACATAACCTCAGACACTGTTTTAAGCATTTTAAGTGAATCAACTAATTTGATCCTCATAATTCTAGAAAGCTGATAGTATTGTCTCATACTAGATAAATTGAAGTACAGACAAGTTAAGGAAGTCACTCAAGGCCATCCACCTAATATATTTTTAGCATAAACAGATTCTGCCTCTCCAGAATTAATGAAATTGAGGTTCAGGGAGCTTATATAACTTTGTGAAAGTCATTCAGTAAGTCTAATCTGTCTCAGAATATAATCACACACACCCTGATTTTCCCAGGGGGTGAAAAACGATCTATTGCTAACAATAGAACTTCCAACTACAAGAAAGATGCTAAGCACCATCAACTATTCTGACAACTACCTGCAATTCTACCTATTTGCTATAATTCACCAAACATCCCATTATATTCATTTATAAGTGGAATTTATGGACAAAATTGTAGCATTTGAATTAGTCTGTAACTACACAAGACTCATTTTATATGGCTGGCAGAAACTTTCTAGAAAGGCTCTTCATTTTGTTAAATTATCATAATCTGTGATATTTATTCACCTGCTCCATTAGTGAGTGTCCAGCAGGAACAAATAGTCATTAGGTTGCCCTGAAATACCTGGGGGAGGGGAGGGTGGTGACAATGGTCTTGGGTCAAGGGCCAGTAAGGAATAGATAAAAACTTGCAGTTATTACCATTCACACAATCCCATTTTTACCCCCAGGCTGGTGAGATTTGGGGGAACAGTTTATATATATTAGATTGCATTCCCTTAAATCTATTAATTTACATGTCATCACACTAAAGTTTATTTGTTTCTTGATTACCCCTTTAAGGCTCATGAAATCTGCCAACATATTTTCCATATGAATACCACTTCAATCCTTAAGGTAATCTAAAGTTTTTCAGATTAAAATTTTTTTTTACCTAAGTACAAATATTTAATAAAAGTGGTCTCAGAAAAGTGCCCCAAGGAGCTTCTAATGCTAACATTTCCATTCCTAAGGAAGTAATCACGTATAATTATGTTTGGTTTTGACCCTTAGAAATTAAAAAAAAAAACAAACACGTGTGCCATTTTCTTATGATTATTTTAAAGCTATATTTTTTTGATGTATGGTTTCTTCAAATGCTTATCTGAAATCCATATTTTCAAGGCTCCCTATATCTTCATATTTATATAACATTCGGAAAAGCATTGGAAATAGCATAGCTATTGTTCCAGATAATAAGACAGATAATCCTAGCAGACTATGGGATGTTGTCCTTGTTCATTGTAATGTGTTTTTTTTTTTTTTTAAGAATATGTACTGCAGCAATCATGTAAGCATGAATGAAGATAAAGAATCTGGAATTCTGGTGCTAGCTCTGTGACTAACTGGTTGCCTGACATTGACAGGAGGTGGGTAGAAGGGTGGAAATCCTCAAGAGATTTAAGTTTTGTTATTCATATTTGGAACGGTAGGGTGACTTTAACTCTATGTAAAGTGGGTCTTGCAATGTCATTCTATTAATTAGCAACTATCTGGTGCTAGAGAACAAGTGTCCTGACTTCTGATTTATTTCTCTAGCTCCAAAATGTTAGCACTGAGTTCATACTACACTTCTGGGTGGGAAACCTTTTATATTTTGTTGACTCACTAGGTTTATCACAATTTGGTGATGTTTCTTCATGGAGTGAAGGTGGGGAGCAGAAGAATCACCTAGGAATCTTTTAGTCAACATGTGCTTGCCTTTCTCCTACTTCCCTATTCTCTCCATGACTCAGCTTTGATTTACCTTTTAATTTTTAGATAGTTCTGGCATGCAGGTCTTGATTGCACCTCAAAGCCCAACTAGAACTTCCAACATATCTGATTCTGGAGGTAAATTGAAAATCTAGTGTCATTCTCAGTAATGACTTGTCAAAAGCTTATTGACACCGCTACGGCATTTTATCTAATGACCAGCAAGTAATTCCTCTAGCTACTTTGAACCCTATAATGTATATAAATTGTGTCTTCATTTGAAAATCACTAGCAAAGTGTATCTACAAGACTGTGAAGACATTCTACAATTTTTTAGAGGCTTTTTAAAGCAGAGATTATGCTTCTTCATTACTTTTTTCTAAAAGAAGTGACTGGTAAAAAAATATTTAAATCTACAAACCATATCATGACAACCTCAAGGATACCTATTTGAAGAATTTCCTATGACATCATTCAGTAAGAAATACCCTCAAATCCAGACACTCTATTGATTATATGGTTTTGGATCAGATAGCTCATTTAGGTGACAGATGATCCTTGCCTTTGCATTATCCTTGTATTTTGCAGGTCTTAAAAGATTTTGAAAATGTGACTATCAAATAGGCAGAGAACTTGGGTGGAGAATTTCTCATGCTAGAGACCATATCCTTGTTTACTAAGGTCTATTTGTTTTTTACTCAGACATGTATTTGCTGGGCAGTTTCTTTTTGTTTGCCTTGGTGGAAATAACAACACATACATGCAAAAGAAAGAAAAAAAAATCTTTGCTTTTAAGATTTAAAGCAAGGGAGATGCTCAAGCTGAGGGCAGCATGCTTCCAAAAATGATAAGCTATTCTGAATGGGTTCGTTTCCTCTCTCCTCTGAAGCTGCTTTATCAAGGGCCATCTGGTCAGCTCAGCATGCTTGGAGGAGCAACACAGGGGGCCAGATGGATGGGTTCTTGGAGAGTTCTTTAAAAACCCATGCACCCAAAACCTGACTCACCATATGCCAAAAGGTCACCTCGACCTAAGTGGCATCCTTCCTGGTTCTCGTTCTGTAATTTTTCATCCCGAAAGAGCACCCTAGTGACTACTGGGGTTGTGGGGTTTTAATTAGTGTATTATTGTAATTATTTTAAGTATTAATATCATAGACAGAAAGTTTGCCATCTCATCTGAGGTTTCAGAAAATAAAAATGAGAGGAGAAAGTAGAGTATGCTGTGTGATCTCTGCCAGATGAAAGCAGTGCGAGCTCCTGAGGTAAGCTCATACCATTCTGGGCAAAGGTTCTAAATTTGGTCACTTTCCCTCAACATTAACGCTAGAAATGGCTACACGCCTACCAGGCACAGAAAGTGGGCTTATCTCTACTTTGCAGGTGGAAAACCGGAAGGCTTAAAGGCCTCAGAAAGAAGAAAATGTACAAGAAAAGTGCAAATGAGAAAGAATTAGCTAATTTCTCCCAATTCTTAAGTCATGCCCTCAAGGAATATAAAAGACATTTTAAGAACTAGTATCTCTTAAAGTACAGCATTTCCTAAAGGTAGAAGGTTAAGCAGTGTGACATTTAGGGTTCTCTTTTAGCCTCAGCATTTCTCATCCTTGAGCTCTTCACAAAGTACTCAGAAAATCTAAAAGACAGCCTAATATGGAAGCCTGGGGTCCCAAACATCTCTCCCTAGGAGGCCCTGGACCCCTCTCTAGGGCTTATCTGCTTCATCATGGGTTCAGTGGACCTTTCCTAGAGTGGCAGGTAGATGTAATCTCTAGCTGGTGACTTGCTGTGTGTGGTACACGCTTCACAAGAACCCCTTGACATAATGGGAAATCTCATTAAAGCATGACATTTGCTGAGCATCCCCAGAGGGCAAAGGTTGTCATTCCAGAGCCCCACTGCAGGGCCAAGCAGGCAGTGTGGTGGTGTTGAGACTGAACTGTCATCTTCACCATTACACAGGTTTCATTATTTTTCTGCATCCTAAAAGGACTCCTGTGCCTCTGCAGAACCACTCCCATCATGGAGCCTGGAAATATAGTGTTCACCTTTTTCTTCCCCATGATATTCTTCCTCTTGTACGTCTCCTTGCACAATGGCAACTTTGCATGAAGTCTGTTCAAAACCAGCATGGGAGCCTGAAATTCTACCCACTCAATTCTTTTTGATTTGGGCTTCTGCCCAAGATGAGAGAGTCCTGAGGAAGAAAGCCATTTCATACCTTTGCACACCTGATATGCAGGCAGTGCACTAGGAACTGACACAAATAAAAAAAAGAGGCTCAGTGGCCTGAGTCTTGTGTTATCTAAGAGATCTCTTGAAATTGGAAGGTTGTAGCTACTTGGGATACACCAATGATAATATTTCTGGTAGTATTATCAGATGGGGAGCATATCCTTTCTTGGTGTTCATGATGTGTATAGAGATTACCTAGCCCTTACCTAGGGAGTTAAATGGCTCGCCTCTGCAGAAGGTTTTATATAAACATTTTGAAAATCCATGATTCATCTATTTTCTGTAATTGAAATAATCCCTTCCTCCAAGTTAATCTGTGGTTAGTGGGTCAAAGTCATTCCCAATATCTATGTTTGAATTTATCTACCTTAGCTCTCTGTAATTCAGTCTTTTTTCTGTTTTTCTCTCCTTCCATTCTCTACCCTACATAGATGCTTCATAAATACTGGTACCTACTTGTCAGTTATGTATCTATATTTACATACACAATCCCTAATTTTCACCCAACTCTACAAGATATATCATCCTATCACCACTCCCTTAATGCTTTTTTATATAAACTACATACAGAAAAATACAAAGCAATGAAAAAAATATTCATGTACGCATCATCTAAAATAAATAAGTGCTATCTTTTGCCACTTTCACTTCAGAACTTTTTAAGAATGAAAATGGTGCAACAGAGTTGAAGTCTACTTTGAACCTGACCCCTCAATCCAATAGAGGCAGCCACTATCCTGAAATTGGTATGTATCTCTTCTGTTCATATTTTATCATTTCTTTTAGGAGTACAATGAGGATGTGAGATGCTGAGTAACTTTCCCAAGGGTACCCAGTTAAATGGAGGAGCTGAGACTAGAATGTCAGCTAACCTCCTGTATTTCTGAGTCATGAGTGGGCACACGCAAGAGGCTGACAGAAAAATAAGAATGAAAAAAGATGCAAAATTAACACTAAAAAAGAGAGAACTCAGAAAAGCGACACGTAAGCAATGACTCGACCCTTTGGAAATGAACACACTGGTAGAAAAGTGGCTTGATAGTGCTTTGAGGTGATTTCTGTTTCCACTGGACTTCTACCCCTATTGGCACTTTTCTTTTCCTATTCCCAACCTTTCAAAAGAATACAATGATGTCTGTCAAAGTAGGGAAATGGGTAACCATGACCTGTCCCTAAATGTGGCTCTTTTATCTCTTTTGATACTTTTTCTTTCACTTCTAAGCTCAAAGGAGTCTTGCTATGTCCTGTAATGCACATTCTTTAAGATCACAGGTAATTTAAAATTCTATTATTTTAAAGTTTTAAGATGCAACCAATTTGGGCCTCCTTTGTATATCTGTCAAATAATGATAATTGTCATCTCATGGATTCATTTATAGAGAAAAAAAGTCAAAATTTATTTATTTAATGAATATTTCCCAAGTATCTGCAATGTGCACTGATGTGCTAGTAGCTGGAATACAAATATGAACAGGACATATTTCTGTCCTTGTAATGCTTATAATCTATTTGAGAAGAAACTATGGAAAACATTAAAATATACTTTACTAAGGTGAAATATAAGGGTCTATACAAGCATCACATAAAAGCACCTAATTAGACATTAGAGATAGAAAAGGCTTCCAAAATGAGCCCTCAGAGACAAGTGAAGTTTGCCAGGAGAAGAAAGGGAATGACTATGTGCTTTTTCTACATTAGAAATCAATGTGATTTTTTAGTACAGGCTGGCTTTGCAGTGTAAATGACCATCAGTTACTATTAGCACAACAGGACTAATTTCCTTTGAATTTTTCCAGAAACCTCTTAAACTCTTTTCTTTTATACCATGACTCTTGATATTTTCTTTTACACCATGTTTTTTTATTTATTTATCTCCAGCATCTCATAGTGACTGTTGGAGGTAGAAGCATAGTGAAAACTGATAGGATAAAGAAACTAATGAGAATGACAATTGGCCTACCTCTGCCCCCTCCTACCTTGTACGTGAGGGATTTCGATTATGGAGGCAGAATCCAAATTTATTGCTGTTCTTACAATGCTTCTAATTCTGGATTTGCACAATAAGCCTGAAGGATCTGGCAGATATTTTTTTCTCAGCTTCTCCATCTCTTTCAAATGTAAAACATAAAAGAGAAGAAAAGGGACGAAAATAATCCAGAGAGAAGGGTTTATTTTGTTCTGTTTGATGTCAATTTTCTGTATAGCTCTTTAATCTCTCTCTTCCAAAAATGAGCTTCTCCCTCCTGTGGAGGGAATGGCTCAGACTTTCAAAATGTATAATCCTGAGAGTGAAACACCCACTGGAGATATCTAAGAAGAATGCAGATCAGAGGAAGAACCCCACCACAACTCTGACTTCAAAGCAACCTTTCTACTGGCAAGGACTCTTTACTGCTGATTGTAAACTCCAGGGTGGGAATGACACAAATTCCCAGGTATATCAGCATATCTCCTGGGAGCATCTGCATCTTTGAAAACAACTTTTCATTGACACTAGGAGGGGGAGAACTATTAGGAGGGCCAAGGGGGAGGAAAAATAAATGCCAATCAAAATAAAGTATCTCAGCCTATATTTCTTTTGAGGGCCCTGAAAATTATTTTACCAAAAAACTTGTTTCTGGTTACAATGGAGTAACAGGGACCAGTTTTCCTTCCCCCTTCAACCTGAAACAACCAAAACTCAGGATATATGAAACAATAATTTTCAAGGCTCTGAAGTCAAGCAATGAGAGATAGTGAGCCATGGGAGATGGAAAACAAAGATAAAAATATGTGCACTTGTTGCAATTTATACTTTAAAAGAGTTTACAAGCTATGAAAAGAGATGGAGCCTTGAGGACTCTTGGAGTTGAAGAAACAAAGTTGAGAGTCTGAGAAGACCAAAGCAGTTACAGTTTGCAGAACAGTGTGCACTAGAGAGGAGAGAGCTAGCTACACAGAAAGGGAATTTCACAGATATGGAAAGAATTTCTCTCAAGTTCTTGGTTGTGTAGTGATCAGACCACGCATTTAAGTTATCTGAAGCTAGAAAAAGAATTGCTCAAAGAGATTAGCAGTGACAACACACAGGGCCAGGCAAAGTGCCTGTTCCTACCTACCAGACACAATTCACAGAATAATGAGTAGAGTACACAGGAAGATTTTTAGTAGTAGGGAGTAACTAGTCCTAGAGTGAGCATGACTCCAATTCAGTCTAGTAATTTTTAAAAGCAAAACCCAAAAGGTCAAATTCTAATGTATCCCAGAACAAAGTTAACAAATATTTATAAGAGAACAAAAATAGCCAATGCACAACAAGGTAAAATTCACAATGTCCAGCTCTCAATAAAAAAAATTATCTGGGATTTAAAGTAGCAAAATAAATGACTTATATTCAGGAGAAAAAAAAATCAATCAATTGAAAACAACCTAGAAATGACACACATATTAGAATTAGCAACAGAGATATTAAAAAATGTTCTATATATTTTATACTCTAGTTGTATTCTGTGTTCTGTTAAGCAGAGATATATAAAAAAAAAAGCTTTTAGAGATTAAACACCACAACATGCAATGAAAAATCCTGAATAGAAATATGGTAGTAGACATTGACGAAAAAAATTTGTAAAATACAGAGAACTTGAAGACAGCAATAGAGCTACTGAAAAGAAAATATATAAAAAAATAAAAGAAAATGTGTAAGATATTGGTGAGCTGTGGGTCAATTTTAAATCAGCAAATATACATGCAAATAGAATCTCTGAAGGAGAGGAGGGAGGAAACATAAAATATTTTTAAAAATATTGATAAAAGTTTTTCTTTTCACTTACTTAATACTCAAAAGTAAAATAATTAGATATAAATCTTACAAGATCTATATGAGGAAAACTACAAAATATTAATAAAATAAATCAAAGAACAAAATAAATGGAGAGATATTCTATGATCATGATAAGAAGACAATATTATTATGATTTCAATTCTTCCCAAGTTGATCTGATTCAACACAAGCTTAATAAAAATGTCAGCAAGTTAATCTGTGGTTGTTTATCAAATTATTACAAAGTTTTTTATGGAAATATAAAAATCTCCAAATAACCAACATACTAGTGAGAAAGAATAACAGATTCGGAGGACTGACACATCCAACTTTAAGACTTACTATAAGACTACAGTAATTAAGACAATGAGGTACTTTCGAAGAAGTTGACAATAAACAAATGCAACAGCATAGAGAGCTCAGAAATATAACCACACAAACATAGTCAACTGATCTTTGACAAAACAGCAAAACAAATTTAATGGAAAATAATTTTTTCAACAAGTGGTGCTAGAACTGGACATCCACATGCAAAATAAAGAAAGGTTCTAGACACAGATTGTAACTTTTTAATAAATATTAACCCAAATGGAACATAAATCTAAATGTAAAATGCAGAACTGTAAAGTTTCTAGCGTATCACATAGAAAATTATGAAAAAATCTTCAATATCGTATGTCATTATGGAATTACAGATCAAAACTATGATATACCACTATATATCTACTGGTGTGGCTAAAATTCAAAAACTGACCACATCAAATGTTGAAGAGGACATGAAGTAACAGAATTTCTCATTCATTGCTTGTGGGAATGCAAAACATTATAGCCACTTTGGAAAGTTTGAAGTTTATACCAAAATTAAACATAGACTTTACCATCTGATCCTGCAATTACACTCCTAGATATTTACCCAAGTGAGCTGAATACTTATGTTCTAAAAAAAAAAAAAAAAAAAAAAAACTTTCCCAAGAATGTTTATAGCATGTATTGTAAGAACTGAAATTTTAAGTTCTATCTTGATATCTTTGAACTTCACAGGTTCCCAAAGGTCTACTCATGAGTACATTTACTTTAACCAGATATGCTCTCCCCACTCCACTCAGTGGAAAACGCTCCTCCTCAGCTGGCTAGTTCCTTTATCAAGCACCCATCTGAACTCCATTTGATTCTCAATCTAACAGGTTTCACTTCCCTAAAAGCCTGAAAAATTATTCAAATAGGTCAATCACATTCTCTGTGGGAACCAAGTATCACCTAACTCTCTCATTACTACAAAAGCTGCCTCCCATAGCTTCTGATGGTTCACTCTGTTTCCAAGTGCCATCTCCACGTTTTCTGCATGGTGTGCAGTGTCCTCCTCCCCCAGACTGTGAATATATGTGACTAATAACCTGCTGCCAATCACAGCTATCCAGTGTCAGGTATTGTGTGTTTGGCTGTCTCATACTATTTAGGGTAGGGGCTCTCTCCCTCAAAAATGAGATAAGTAGGAAGTGATAATAACATAGAAGATTTACAAATAATTTTCAAAAATTTTATGCAAATAAGATGTCCTTCAGTAGGTAAATGAATAAACAAACTGAATAAACAAATCTATGCGATGGAACATTATTCAGTAATAAGAACAGATGAGCTATCAAACTAAGAAAAGACATGGAGGAACCTTAAATGCATGTTGCTAAGTGAGAGAGTCCAATTATGTAATCCTATAAAAGGGCAAAACTTTAAGGCAGTAGAAAGAATTGTGGATTCCAAGAGTTAGGGACAGGGAAGGATGAAAGAGATGAATAGGTTAAGCACAGAGAATTTTTAGGGCAATGAAACTACTCTATATGATACTACAATAGTGGATATATAACATTATGCTTTTGTCAAAATCCATAGCATGTACAACACAAAGAGTGACCCTACTGTAAACCATGAACCTTAGTTAATAATGCTGTATCAATATTAATCCATCAATTATAATAAATGTACCACCCTAATGCAAGATGTAAATAACAGGGGAAGCTGTGGGGAGGGGAGAAATGGGAGAACATGTGAACTTGGTCTACAATGTAATGTAGACTTAAAACTGCTCTAAAAATAAAGTCTATTAACAAAATAGAGATATTTTAGACATACAAAAATGGAAATATTCATCACAAATTTATCACTACAAAAAATATTATAACAAGTTCTTAAGGTAAAAGAAAAATGATGCCAGAAGGAAATAAAGATCTTCAAAAAGGAAGGAAGACTACTAAAGTGATAATACATAAATAAATACAATTTTTTTTAGTATTTAATTTTTTAAAAGGACAATCATTTAAACCTAAATATTAATAGCAATCTTATAGGTAGTTTATAACATATGTAAAGTAAAATATATGGCAACAACAAGATAAAATTGGGGAGGAAAGAGATGCAAGTATCCTTTTGTAATGTTCTTATGCTTTATCTGAAGTGGTATAAATCACTGGAAGATAGATATGTTAAAAATGTACATTGTAAACCCTAAAGCAACTAATAAAATACAAAGAGTTATAGCTCATAAGCCAACAGGGGAGGGAAAAAAATGCAATTATAAAAAGATTCAGTTGATCCAAAGGTGGGCAGAAAAAAAGGAGTAAGAGAACTAAGGAACAAATAAAAAAATAACAGGATGACAGATTTAAACTTAATATCAAAATTACATGAACTGAAAATTGGTACAGCCACTATGGAAAACAGTATGGAGGTTCCTCAAAAAACTAAGAATTGATCTACAATATGATCTAGCAATATCAATACTGGGTATTTACCCCAAAGACTTGAAACCCCAAAAGATATTTACACACTGATGTGTGCAAAAAGATATTTGCACACCAGTCTAAAAAGATATTTGCACACTGATGTTTATAGCAGCATTATTCACAGTGACCAGGACATGGAAGCAACTAAAGTGTCCTATGATAGATGATTGGCTAAAGAAGCTGTGGCACATATGTACAATGGAATATTACTCAGCCATAGAAAAGGTGAAATACTGTCCTTTGTGACAACATGAATTAACCTTGAGATTATCATGCTAAGTGAAATAAGCCAGACTGAAATAAGATATTTATA
Source organism: Cynopterus sphinx (assembly GCA_030015415.1). Lineage (NCBI taxonomy): Eukaryota > Metazoa > Chordata > Mammalia > Chiroptera > Pteropodidae > Cynopterus > Cynopterus sphinx. The sequence continues at coordinate 30,754,845 of CM057390.1, read as the reverse complement.
TGTGGAATATAAACCTAAAAGAAACGAATCAGTGCAACAAACAGAGACTCAGGGACATGGACAATGGACTAGTGATTACCAGAGGGTAAGGGGTGGAGGAGGAGGGGAGAGGTAGATGGAGTAAAAGGGGTCAAATATAGGGAGTAGGGGGATGGTAAAGTGGATAAAGGAGATCAGATATATGGTAGCAGAAGGAAACTGGACTTTGGGTGGTAATCACACAATAGACTATATAGATGCCAAATTATAATGTACACCTGAAAATTATATAATTGTATGAAGTGATATTACCCCAATAAACTTAATTTAAAAATTACATGAAATGCAAATAGTCTAACTAACTCAAATAAAAGGCAGATATCATCAGAATAGTGGCAATAAAGACACAAAAAATTTGCAGTTGGAAGAGATAGAAAGTAAACCATGCTAATGTTAATCCAAAGAAAGCTTGAATGGCTATATAATATCAGGCAAAGATGATAAACTGATGGCAAGTACCTAACATTATTAGTTATTAGGGAAAATTCAAACTAAACCGCAATGAGAAATCATCATATACTTCTTCAAATAGCTAAAGTGAAAAAAACGACTAAACCTTGTGTTTGCAAAGATGTGGGGGATTTGGAATTCTTCTAAACTGCTGGTAGGAGTATAAATGACACAAACTAAGAAAATAGTTTGGAAGTTCCTTAAGTTAAACATATGCCTACCAAAGATTCACCCATTCTCCTCTTTGGAATTTACACATGAGAATTGAATGTATATGTTCATGAAGACCTGTACACATATATTCACTTCAACTTTTTTATAATAGCTTAAACTGGAAACAACATAAATGTTGATCAACAAGTGAATAGATAAACAGAATGTGGTGTATTCTTGCGATAAAAAACTCTGGCAATACAAAGGAATAACATATTGATATACATTTGGCTGAATATCAAAATAATTATGATGAGTGAAAGAAGCCAGACCAAAAGAAAAGTACATGTTCTATGACCCAATTTATAAATATATATATATTGAAAATGTACATTAATCTATTGTGACAGGAGGGTATCAGTGTTTTTCTAAGGTTGAGAAGGGGATTTCAAAGGGAAAAGACAAAACTTGCGAGGATGATATATATATACATTCTTTGGTCATCATCTTAATGGTGATAATTTCATGGATGTATATATTTGCTTAACTTATCAAATTACAGTCTTTAAATATGTGAGATTTCTTGTATATTAATTGTTATATTAATATCTCAAAAAAAAACCTGCCCCCCTCCCAAAAAAGCCAAAAAACAAACCATGGAACAACTCTGTGAGTTTTATACTAGGTTATGCATGAGGCAACAGGGGAGAACAAAGCTGACGTAATACAGACTAGACATAGAGGTACTCAGGAGCCAAAGGTGTGGACATGGGGGAGAGGGGCCATTGGCTTTAGGGCTGGCATGAAGTCCTTGCACTTTTGAGGAAGCTCTGAAAGGGCTCAGCACAAATGTCAAGGAAATCAGAAAGTTTATTTCAGGTTGTTTAGTGGCTAGTCACTCAGAAATTGAAATTCTACCAGCAAAGTAAGTCCAAATTGAAAAGAAATTTTCAGCTTTGTTGCTTCTCAGAAGGCATGGCCCCCACATGTTGCCTAATGCTAATTAGAGCTTAAGTCAAATTGGATGTACCAGTTCCTCCGATCTGACATCATTCTCAGGTGGCCCCAGACCCCTGATGGTGGTGGGGCTGGAGTCTGGTTCGGAAGCAGGGTCCTGATTGTGCAATCAAAGATAATTGGTTTCTAACTCTGATCCCATTTATTCTTCCCATCCTCAGCCAGGAAAAGCTGCCTAGGCTTCTTTGTTTTTAGCCTTCAAATTTTCTTACTGTCAGCTACTAAACATTTTTGTCTCTTTCATCCTCTTGTGTCTCCTCTTTCCGACTTCCTAGTCCTTCACTTACCTTAGAGATGCTTGCCATTCAGTTTCCTGACTGGCCTTCTGTCTGACCACAATGCACTTTACAGAGGGGCTACTGGAAACACTATCTTTTTTCTGCTGTCCTCTGGGCACTGAAGTGGTTCCCCTTCTGTTTTCCTGAAGAGCAGCTATACAACATCTCTTCTCCATACTATTCCTTTGAAAATCTATCATTCTTCTGTCTCTTAAACCAGACTGTCAGCTTCCTGTGTGGTTGCCTGACAGCAGCCCTTATCTGATCCACATGACCCTTGAGTCATTGAAAATGTCTCTAGACTTTCCACAGAATACTAAGTAAAGCAGAACTCACCCAGAAAAAAAGGAAAAAAGAATGAAAAAAGAGATTGGGTTGCAATAATTTTACACATCAATAAGATATACATACAAAGCTGTTCAAAGTTGTTAATGATTCACCATGAAACATCCAATGCCACCTGGACAAAGCACCTTACTTACTATTAATGAAGACGCAGACACAGAATATGAGATAGCTTTGAAACTCCTTTCAGCTGCCTTTATTAGTACAGGCTCCTATATTATGCCTGCCATATAATGAAACCCTCAGCTTGAATATATCAATGCAAATCACGGAAGATCCCTGCAGCTTGTATACTATAACTTATCTATTGGGCCAATAAAAAGATATTCATTATCAGCCTCATCCACTTAACTATTAATAAGGCCCCACCCACCAGGCCTTTCCTCACTCTTCTGCAGGATCCCTATGCCCTTCTTCTGCTTACATAGCTAGCACTCAAAGTCTGGTTAACTTTCCTTCTTACAGACTTAACTAGGGAAATGTATGCAGGTCAGTTTAGGTGTCTATAAAATCAAATCCACGTAAAATAATGTAAGGAGGCTTTTGAGTAGTGAGCACCAGTCCTTCCCTCCCCTGCAGGTCCTGGGAAGATGGGTGGGAGTGCCTTGGCCTCCTGTGCTTTGGTTTCTCAGGATAGTGGAGGCAGAAGGAAAGGCACGATGAAGTCACTCATTCATGAGGACACCCTCAGCCTTCTCTTTCTGCTTCTTGCCATGTCCCCTGAATACTTAAGTGCCTCTCCAAACACCTCTTCCTCAATGTGGGAACTTTGTATGAACTTCACCAAAGCCAAAGGGCTGAGCCCAGAGCAAAGGAAGTTGAGATGCCATTCTTTCATTCTGCTGCTAGTACCAGGTGGTGCTCTTTTCCCTCAACCCAGTCTCAGGCTGGAAGTGGGCAGAAAGCCCTTATACTAGGAGAGGTAGAGAATGCCAATAAGAGTCGCAGAGCTTTTGTGCTTACTTATAGTCACTTTGCTCTGCCTGCATTTTCTGGAGTATTTTTGTTTGTTTGCTTCCAGACTTGCTTTTTCTTCATTTATTGCATATTATTCTACTGTACATTTTACCCAAATTTACCAATTCTCTTTCTTTATTAATAACAGCCTCATATTCATTTTTGAATCATGTAAAGTACGCGGTTTTGTACAATCACTAAAAGAAAACTTCTGGAAGAAATGTTCTGAAAAGGACCTTTCTTACTGGTGAACTTAACTTGCTATGGATGGTATTCCTCTCTGATTGATGATTAACACACAGTACTCACATTCAGCAGGTGTTCACATGCCTGTATATTCTCTTCTGACCTTCACAACAACATTTCTGATAATAAATAACAGCTGAAGTGTTGTTTATCCCTGCTTGTTCCTGAAGAATTTAGGATGGGAATATTGGTCTGATTAATGAGTGATTAGCTGGTCTTCTGTGTCCCATCTCCTCTTCCATAGTGTTAGCCCACTCTTTCAAAGCAAGAGGCAGTCAGGGTTATTATCCTCTCTTGCCCACCACAGCATTGGATTCTTTTTAACAGTTGGTACAGACTGGTCTGTTTTCAGACAAAAGAAGGATTTCCTCTGTTATGTGAAATGCTCTGCTAAACTAGTCTCTACACAGGCAAACTTTCTATATTGTCAATCACCAGCATTATACATGCAAAAATTCAGGGTAAAAAGATAAGATTCCCAAAATGTGGATGTGAAGGCTGAACCTCTGCAGAGTTGAGGGCTAGCTAGCATAATTGTAGGCCTCTGCCCCCAACTCCTAAACAGTGTGTTCTTATGCTCTTGCTACTTCCCTCCACTCCTGTTGTTTCTGCAAATAGCAACACCACAAGTAGGCATCTTTGTTTTATTTGGGAAAGAACATAAAGAATAAGTTATCTTCAAACCACAAGAGAAACAGAGGTAAATAGAATGCAATTACCCAAATTGGAAAGTTGCCATAAACAACAGCTGCAGAATTCCATGGTGGGACAAAAAAGCAGTATTGACCAAGAAATATCATATTACCTTTCACAGACCCATTCTAATAGTTTGTTCCTCACCCATACTTATTCAAAAGACCTAAGAATCTATCTACTTAATATGAGAAACTCACTATTGGCATTTGCAGATCCTCAAGGACATAGTGCCTGAGATTGAGAGTAGGAGACAAGTATGAGAAATTAATAATTCATATAGCAAAACCCATGTAGTTCTCTATGTGTGAAGAGGGGCTTTTGTGAAGCAAGTTAGGGTGGTAAGAGTTAGGGATGATGTGCATGGAGAGAATGAAGGCAACAGCAAGAAGACAAAGAAACATTTGGCTGTGGATTCCAAAGCCAAAGTTCCTTCAAATAAGGTGGAACAAGCTCCTAGCCTGGGCAATCCCACCACTCTTTTCTCACTACCTTGAAGAAGGGAAGTTTATGAGAATTGCTGAGGCAGATGGGGATAAAAGCCCCACAAAGCTAGATCAATATTGAAGCCTTTGCAGCATACCAGGAGTTAATAGCAACTTGAAGTCTTCCAACACTGATAACAGAGCTGTTTCCTTGTAGATCAAGTAGGCTTTCAAGAGACAGAAGTGGAGGAAGGCCATTTGAGGAAGAGCGGCATGCAGACTAAAAGGAGTGAGAGTTCTTAGGGAAGAGAGAAAATGAGAGTGATTGAGTGAGAGAGAGAGAGAGAGAGAGACAGAAGGAGAGAAAATTAAGAGAATTTGGAGGAGGACAGACCATCTGGAAAATAAATGGGAAATTTAGGAAGTGACAATTTTGTGTGGGCTTTATTTGTTTGATAAGGAAAGCCCTACAATGTGTGTGTGTGTTTCATGCAGAGGCTAATATGTTTTTGGGGGGTGTTTTAAAGAATATTATTTTCTTAACAGAAGAGAATAGTCATCAGAAATCTGCCTTTAAAAAGGTAAACTGTTTTGGGAAAACAGTTATGACCAATGCCCTCAAAAGAATAAGCACATTTTTCAGACCCAAAAGGCCAAAAGTACCATTAATGTGAAGAATGATTTTTGTAATCATTGGTTTAGGGCCCATTTAACAATGATAATCTTTAGGTACTTGTGTAAATATTCCCCACCCCCACCCACCCCCCCAAAAAAAAAGTGAGAGAGAGAAAGAGAAATATTTTTCCAGAAGCTGTGCTTCTCTGAAAACTTTTTAATTCTTTTTTTTCTAGAGTTCAAGCTTGATCAACTATTCTGCCTGGAAAAGCAATTGCTGTTTTAGGAAAGTATCAAAACTACTTTGAGATGTGTAAGTGATATTCTTACATTTGTTTATTCATTCATTTTTTAACTCTACTTAGAATTGAGGTTTACATCATTCTGGAATTTTACTTAGGCACAGAGAGGAGCAATGGAGATCCAGTACTTTTACTCCTGTGGATTCAATACTTTTGTTCTAGAAGTTTTTCACCCATTGGATAGTTCATAAGAGTCAATATAATGTCGGCCATATTAAATCTGTGGGATTCATAACATATAATTTTGTGGATCATCATACTATCCTGTCATGGTGCTCTTGTAAACCTACTCTGAATGTCAAGGATGCATGACACAGGCCAAGGTCCTTGAGACACATTGAAATTTCTTTCTATCTCCTGCTGGGAAAAAAAGAATGTAAATGTAGTCATTTCATATTCCTTACCTTCCCATTTAGGGTGAAGTTTCACAGTTTAGCAGCAAATGTACTTTCTAGCAACATCAGGGGCTTTTAAGCATGCCAGGAAAATTGACCTCCAGTTAAAGTGGAAACAGTCTGGAGAGGTATGCAAACAGCAAATTACATGCATCAAGAAACTAAAACACAGGTTCTTTTTAAGAGTGCTTTGTAGGAAAGTCAGGTTGCCTCTGTTTAATGAAGGTAGACATGTGGAGAGAGGAGAGACTCTTGAAGCCTATCGTTTACTCCCAACAATGTTGATATTTTTTATGATGGCTAGACAGCCAAGACTTGCTTCTGAATTGAAGAGAGTTTTCTAACATCTCAAAATAAAGTTTCTTCATTTGAAAAGGAGAACAATCTGCTCAGTTTTCTGCTTGTGACTTCAGAACACACAACTCTCTTTCCATATCATTCGTCTCCCTTTTCCTGGATTACTAAATCCTATCTATATCTAAAAGAAAGACTCTCCTCCCACAGATGGGAAGAACATCTCTTGCTCTACCCCTAGTAATGTTATAGTTTGTAATGGCTCCAAAGCCATATCTTAGAGTGAACCCTTTAGGTCTCCTCCCAGACAGTGGTCCTGAAGATGCCATATAAAAAATTTGCCTTTCCTGGACTTTCAGCTATCACTAGTGATGATCTGCTCAAATGATAAGCAAATCTGCTCCCATTAATAAACCTGCAAGGCGAGCCATGCTCACATATGGGTCTCCTCTCTGGCCAGAACAGATCTGAATATTAAACACACAAAGTGTTTCCCAACTTACAATAAAATGCATTTTATAGATATTTGCTCATTGATTGTACAGAGTTTAGTATGCATTTTTCCAGATATAACGGTATAAGTAATTGTGAGGGTCCACCTTGGGCTCAAAAATAATATTAATCCTTAACGTTACTGAAATACTCTCATTGTCATCCTGCTACACTAATAATTAAGCAAAATGTGAAAAACTAAACAAATACATCTCCTATTAGGGTTCACTGAGGACAGAAACTGCATCATTTTCATCTTTGCGTAGCTCAACCATGATAATCGCTGCTAGCACTTATATGGGTCTGACTGTGTGCCAGATACTGTTCCAAGTGTTTATATATATTACTTAATACAATCCTGACATCAACCTAATGAGGTAGGCACTATTATTATCACTGTGCAGTTGCGGTTCTATCATGTTAAATAGGAAGTGGTGGAGCTGGAATATAAATGCAACATGTCTGCATCCAGAACACATGCTCTTCTGGGCTACTGAGGTATTTATTGAGTGCCTAGATGTAAAGAAGTATGTTTGTGCATATTTGGGCTCCAAGGCTTTGAAATAGAGATGGCTAATTAAAAGAAATGAGGCAGATTAGAATGATATTCTTTAATGGGAGCTTACCATATTTTAGAGGCTGATGGAACTGTAAATACTACCTCTATTATGTCTAATTTTCTGTTTGAATATTTGACTGAAGTTTTCCTGGAGGAGGCACATCACTGAGCCTCTTCTCACTTAGATCAGTCATAATTAGTCTTTTACATTTTTTAATCACAAATGAAAATGAAAGAGAATAAGTATGATTTTTTCTGAGGTGACTGGGAGTCTTTAGCAAGAAGAAGAAAAGAAGGAAAAATAAGTTTAAAATGAGAGTGTGTGAATGTGGGAGAGATTCCATCATGAAGTGAAATCACCACAAATGTAGTATGTGAAGGGAAAGAAAGAGGAGAGGATGGGTGGGTGCTTTGTCTGCATTCCAGCTGGCTTTCCTCTGAAGTCTTACCCACCCATGGCACATTTCTTAATTGGCATTTTTTACTCTTCCAGACCCCTCCCTACAATTTGCACACATTTTTTTCTTTCCCTTTATCTTTGCCCTAGATCCTCTGTGTGTACAGAACAGGTTCTAACAAGGTTACTGGACAAAGTAGCTGTAATCTCTTTGGATTCTTGGGTACTCCCTTGATGAGGGCTACCCTAGTTCTTTTTCTACTCCCCTAATCCTTTATCTTTTCCCTCATTACCTACAGACTATTGTATTTCATAACTGTCACCTCTACACAGATGACTCCCATATTTTATACTGAACCCACATTTCTACTCTCTCCTGGATCCTGTACCTGAGTGTTTCCAGCCAAGAACTGAAATCTGCTTTCTCTCCTAAAAGAGGATAAATTATTGCACTGAACCACCAATGTAGCTACAATTCACTCTCATTTGAAACTCAATATATATGAAGATTAAATTACCTTCTCTTTCTCTCTCACATTTGTTTCTTGTAATTTTAACTATTTTCACCTAGAATCATCCAAGTTGAAAATGTGAATAAACATTTTACCTTCCCTTTACCACCTAAGTTGTATCTATCAATGAATCTGATCCATTCTTCCTTTACAATCTCTGCCTCATTTATCTTTCCTTGTATTCTCATTACCACCACCCTGACTTTCAAGCTGTCCTTATTGCCGTGCCAAGTTACTAGTATTTAAGGGCATGCATACACTCTGACTTTTATTAAACAAAATAAAATAATAATGATACATACCACATAAAGTGGTTGATATGGTTAAATAAATAGTTACTGTTGAAGAAATTCTCAATAGTAATAGTTATTATTAATATAACTTACTTTTCCCTAATCTCACACTTATTCAAATCCATCTTGTCCTCTACCCCAAAATATTTTTTATCATATTATTCTGAAATACAACTTCACTACTTTAAAGCCACAAAAATTTCCCAAATGCTAAATAAATAGTCAAAAACTCTGTCTGACTCTCAGAGTCTTCCTCAGCCTGCTCCCTAGTAGTCTATTTTTATTCTACTCTGGTTAGAATGATTGATTTTCTGCCCCCAAAACACATGTGTATCAGTCCTGTTCAGAAGTCTATACAGCTTCAGACTGGAGTTGAACCCTCATTCAAAATATTGCTCTGATAACCCCATTATATCTTTTTAAAATTCTCTAACCTCATTTTGCATTTTTTGTCAGTATCACTGACTCAGTACTAACTACTCACTGTCTTTTGTTTATTGTTTTTATCCCTAGACTATCAGGCAATAGAGGTCTGAGATTCATTCTTACTTATATCTGTGGCCTTAAAAGAACATAGCACACAATAGGTTCTCAATTTTTGTTAAATAAAGGTGAGATGCCTATCTCTGTCAAAACATTAAGGGGTTGATAAATAAGGCAGAGATGTGAAGTGGACATGAAAGAGAAAGAGGGAGAGAATATGTGAGCAGGTGAGCATAGTGCAGAGATAACAGTTGATAATGGACATTCTGATAGTTTCAGGACAAGTTCTTTTCTCCATGGCTATCTGTATGACACCATCTGGGCAGGGGCCATGAAAGGCTTTTAACCATTATTGAACCATATACCCTTCAATATGAATGTGATTATGCAGCCCAGGCACAGTGAAGGTTGCTGGTATTGTCCTTGGACTTTGGACATGGTCAGAGACCACCTGTGTCATGGACAGCCAGCTATAGTGTGTACTGAATATATAGATGCTCCAGGTGAGGAATTTAGTCAATCAGTCTGACTGCAGAACACAGCTGATCTTGGACAGTTGCCTTGAAGAGGAAGTGTTCTGACCTATCTTTGCTAGATAGAATGACAGATGACATTTGAACAATAACCTACAATGACTGGGCCAGGGATTGGCAAGATGGTTGCTAGACCCACTTCTGGAGCTCATACAAACTGCATTTCATAGCTCCCTTGCATTTAAGTAGAATTCTGTCATCAGTTTTCCTGAATGGATTGTGTGAGTAGTGTGGCAATGCCAGGCCCAGGTCAGGATCTCTCTCTGATTTTCTATGGTTGGAATAGCCAGCATGCCGTAAAGCATACTGTTTGAAGATGGCACAGCCACAGCATGAGGGGGTCTGAGTCCAAGAATGACAGCATAGAACAAAGAGTACTTGCTGACCCACAAAGTGTTGTGATGGTAAGAGGGAAAAGACAACTATTTTTGCTTTAAGCACTAAGATCTATGAATTGTTTACAATAACACACAGAATTATTTAGAGTAACTAATACACTGTTCAAAACATCCTCCATATCTTATCTCAATTGAATTCCAGAGCAAACCTGGTATAAAGGAGGGATAAGTCTAATTATGTCTTTTTATGTGTGTTATGTGAGGAAATGTTTACTTAGCCTATCCTAAATCCTTCTGTTAGTAGCTAGGACTTTCAGAGACATTGTCTACTTATCTTTCTACTTGACCACACTATATCTCATAAGTATAAAAACTATTGTTTAATATCATTATTATTATTTCCTTCCACAGACCTACTCATTCCATCTCTGATTCCAACCATAGGCAAGGTTTATAAAGCACATCTCTCTTTCTAAGAGGCAGAAAGAGGAGGAAAGAGGAAGGCAGAGGGCTCTTGAGACTCTGCTACATGAAAATGGAGGAGAGCTCATGCTGGCCCTTGAGCCCATGCTATTTTGTCTGATTCTTGTTTTTATCTGGAAGTGAAGAGATGCCACTTAGTCAGGATCTGCTTGACTCCTTGTATCCTCTCCTGTTCTCTCTTTTTATGAGAGGACTTTGAGGGGAATTTCAAGAAGGCAATGTAAAGAGGGCTAACTTCCCTTTCCTTGCACAATAGATGCTTCAGTATCAGGAAGAAAAGGGAAGAAATAGCAGCCCATCTCAGCTGCACTGTGCTCTCTTCCTTTGGCTGATAGCCAGGGGTTAATAAGGACACACCCCCATCCTTGGGCATCTCTCTCCATCCCACCTACCAGCTACAAATTCCTAGTGGAGCCAGGGTCACACCCAAAGGAAGAAACGTGGAGATGCCATCGAGCAACATGGTGTCCTTCTTTCCTGGAGAGGTACCTTTTCACCTTTCTCAGCAACCATGAGTTTATTTTTTCAGGTGGCTGGTGTATCAGTTTCAAATATCTCCAAATTTAGAAGTGATGACAAGTAGAAATGGATCTGATATGACTGGACCTACCAAGAGTATCCTACCTGTGAGCTCAAGGAAGCTGTTACCTGTGCTTTCCTACATACTAGCAGCAGTCAACTCAGTGTCTGGTACATAGACAAAATGTAGTAAATGTTCACTGAGTGAAAAAGAGAATGGATGATTTTGACTATTCTCTTGCTTCAGATAATGGTATAATTATCCATTGATATGTAATCTTATTTCAAATGGATTGAGACAAATGATCAAGTATCTATATTCTAATGACTTCAGTTACTTTTTACATATTTCTTATTAATAGGTAGGTAAGGGAAACATCATTTCTAGTAAAAAATAATATAGAAACTCAGGGTCCAAATTCAAGCAATAAATCAAAACAATATTTAAACATCTGAAAAGAGACAACGAAAAGTTAGCAAAACAGAGTAGTGAATTAATTAAAGTTTCTGAGAAGCAGGAAACAGTTACTTCTAGGGTATCTAGGCAAGAAAAATCCTGGGATGTTAGCAACAATAAGGAACCAGACAGGAATAGAGTCTTCAGGTAGCCTATGGAAATTAGCAGGAAATGGAGGTGAGATCAGGTGAGAATTTATTTTAACAACTATGTTTTGGGCTTCTAAAATATGCTTGACCTTGAGGAAAACAAAGAGTGATCAGAACTTCTTTCACCAATATCTGTGAAAGGAAGAGGAGACAGAGATATCTACTACTAATTAATCCAAGACTGACTCTGATTAATGATGAGTGATATACTAGAATTACAAAGTGCTATGGAAATATAGGGGAAAGACATATTTTTTTTAAGGTAGGGGATGGTGGTGTATCTGATAAGACATGTAAAAGAGATGGATATTTACTTAAGCTTTGTCAGTTAGATATAAAGTTGACTGGTGATTATGGAAGAAGGAGAAGATAGGAAAAGAATTTATGGCAAAAAGAAATGTCTTGATGGTAAACCAATTATTAAACTGGTCAGCAGAAGAATTAGGTATAGAAATGGAGAAAGGTTTTTGTGAGAAAGTAGACTGAAAAGTCTGGTAGAATCACTCTGATGGGGGTTTTAGATATGAAGCTTAAGCATTTATGCTTTTTTTTCCCCCTGAATGCAATAAGGAGCCCTTGAAAACGTAAGTGGCTGGAAAAAAATTTTAAGAAGGTAACTCTGAAGGCAGTTCATAAGACCCATTGCATAAGAAAGGATCGGGAAGTAAGAAGATAAATTTGAAAGTAGAGGCATGGCCGTGAGGTCTGAGTTAGTTCACTGCTTTTGGCAGTGTATTAGGAGGGGTCTAAGATGAAAGGCAGAACCAGATGGGCAGGCTGTAATTGCTGATTGAATGTGGGGAGTAAAAGAGAAATAAATAGAAGAAAATTTTGGAACATGGAACCACAGTGACAAGGAAGATGAAGGTACCATTATGAAAATGGGGTAACAGGGAGATAAAGTTCATACTAGATGGGTTCAACTTGTTTTTTTTTTTTTTTCCTGTAAAGTAAGGAAAAGAGTTTTGGGCTGAAAAAGTTTGGAGATGGAGATAGATTTGGAAGTTTTAATAAAAAACAAAAATTTGAAGAAGGTATTATAAATTTAATAGAAGATTAATCAGAGGAAGAAAAATAATAAAGAGCTTTTCTCTATTTAAAGACCTGATTAAGTGTGAATGTGAGTAATGGTGATCTGCACTTGTTGATAGACCTTCTTTCCAATGGTTGGTGGGCACCCTAAAGGGAGAAGGCTGTCCCTTCAGTAGAAAATATTGATTTCTGGTGATATACTTTCTACGTTAGCATGTCTGTGTGTCATGGCTCATCTCTGATAGGCCAAACAACTAAAACAGGGATAGAGTCTCATTGGGTGCAGCCTCCCCAGACTTAACAGTGTCCCATAGAACTCCTTGCAATTTATAAACTGCTATGTTTAGGATACAGGTGAATAAAAAAGATTAAATGAGCTGATACTGATACTAAGTTCAACACTTCAATTTTATGACCATTAGAAATATCATTGTGTTCATTCCTCTAGACCCCAGGAAGTCAGAGATCTCTGCACTAAACTTCAAATACATGTTGCAAAGAAGAAATGACCACAGGGCATTAGTGAACACCTTGCAAGTTATTAAGGGTATGCACATACGATTCTAATGGCAGCTCTGTGAGACTGTTTTATTATTCTCATTAAAGAAATGCTAGTGTGGATCCATGATTAACTCAGTGGACTATAGTTCTCTGTGCTGAGAGTTTTACTGCAGGCTGACCATTCACTGGCTATGTACCACCAGATACATCACTCAGCTTTTCAGGGGCTCTGGCTGCATGACAGAGAAATGGGGTTAATGAGACCCACTAATGACCTGCTTGATAAGGCCACAGGGATGATGGATGAGCTGACCTCTAGATAAAACTGTCTTAGCTCCAGGAAGGCAAAGCCATGATCAATTACAGTGAAGAGATTTTCACTCTATTGCTCTATCTCGTACCCTTGTCTGTCTCCTACCAAACCAGAGGACTCCCTGGTCAGGCCTAGTAACATGACAGGCCTAGAGCCAGTATTTAGCATAGACAAGGCAGAGACAAAAAACATGTTTGAAATTAAATTTCTAAAAAGAGCTTTCCAATTTGTCAGTCATTCTCCTCCTGACCTTTGCTGCGTTCTGAGAAGCTGCAGTGCCTCCCCCAGTATGTTTCTCATCTGTAGGAGCTCAATGAATGAAGCATATTTAAATAAATATCTCCAAGGCAGCACCATTCAATATTAAAGTAACAGAACTCTGTCAGTCAGCAATAGGGCATAGGACCCAATTCCAGAGTGTCAAGGCCTTCCAGCCTCTTTCCTACTTGAACTTCAAATAGCTTTTCAAAGGGATCTTTTTGTGTCTGAGTTTATAACCCTGATGCCCAACTTGGTGTGCCATTTCCATAGCCAGGTTCTGGCTTTAACACCTCTGACAAAGCACAAGGGGGAAAAGAAGCCTGATGACTATTCAGAAGGAAGGGCAGATGGCAGAAGACTAGGGCAACAGTAGATCATGGGACAGCCAAGAAGTTATAAGATTTTGATAAACTGGTGGATAAATTTTAGATGAGGCTAAACCTAGGCTGAGCAATAACTGGCAGAGTCAGCACCTGGGAGAAAGGAGGTAGCTTCTGAGCAGACAGGTAGATGAGAAATGTCTGCCTGCTTTAAAAGATGAAGAGCCCATCACTTGAGCAGAATAAAGACCAATTTTAACTGTAAATAGTATTTCCTTGGACATTAGCAAGTAAGTGTGGTTTAGTAAAATAGGGATGATAATGCTCACATGGGAAAGATTTGTAGAGATTAAATAAGGTAACATGTATAAGAGATCAAAGGCTTTACCTGACACTCCCTAGGGATTCAACAAATGCTAGTAGAATACACCTAATGTCAGCATGCCATGCCTTTCTTCTTTTATTTTTTATTTTTAAATAAGCTGCTACCAAGTGCCAGGCTCCATAGCAGGCAGGTCCTGGCTATACCAAACTGCATATGATAAAATCCCCATCCTTGAGAAATTCAGTCTAACATTCTATTATTTATCAGTTGTGCATACTCAGATAGTTTATAACCTCCATTCCTTCATCTGCAAAAATGGGGTGATGATTAATTCAAAATGAGCCAGCTCACTGCCTGTTCTGCAGTAGTCACTCAGCAAATGCTTTCTTTCTGCCTATCTCCTGTTCCTCCTCTCTAGTTACCTGTCTGATGAGGGTGCAGAGGAGGCAGGTAGTGTTAAAAGTGAGGATTTCACCCTTTGGGCACCAGAAGCCAAGTTACCAGCTTTACTGCAGTCCATTCCCAAAGTAACTGTTTTTTTAGAAATAAATAAGTAGATTATGCAAAATGTTAAGAATCAGGGGTCTCATTTCCCTCTTTTCTTCAGGACATTGCTGGGAGTTTCAGTTCCCTTTTCTGCTCAGCCAATTAAAGGGCTCCTCTCACATGGGAAGTGAGGTTTGCCCACTGCCTCACTCTATATTTGACAGAGCCCACCCTGATGATAATGATCAGATAACTCATAAAGAGAGCACTCAGCTAGAGGCAAGGAGCTGGGAGTGGAACCCTGTGGATTCCCCCTCACTTCTGGTTCCCTGCTTCTACTATAGTCGGTAAATAGAACTGGTCACTTCACTCCACCCACCCATCACCCCTGAATGAGAAAAAAGAATTACCATAGATTTTTAGTGTTTGTAGTTCTGGCACTGGTTTGGAAACTCTGCCTACCTCTTAAATCTGGCATCCAGGCCTATAGGGGAGAGGAGTGGTGAGGCAAAGATGCAAACAGCCAGGGTCAAGGAAAGCATATGAGTCTTTATTCTGTCTCCAAAACATCCTAGAAGTGGAAAGGAGAGACAGGTCCTGTGTCTCAAACCTACGAATGGCAGAACCAAGGCCCAGAATTGAAGTGCTTTGTTTAAGGTCAGAACATTGGCTCTGACAAGTGAACATCGATTTTGACAAGAATACAACTAAGCTTTTAGACTCGGAATATGGAAACACACTGGTACCCGGGGAACTGTTGAAAATGACAACTAGGGAAAGAATGGGTAAGACTTTGAGGAATGACATGGCAGAGGCAACCATCAAGATTCAGGAGTTAGGATTCTGTTTCACCAAGTAGCCAGGTGCCTTCAGTCCTGGAAATAAGAGAGATTAAGGTGAAGAGGAGAAGTGAGAAGAAAAATTTCCTCATCTACCACCAGCCCTATTATTCTCTTTTCCTGATCACCACAATTCACCTGTTCTCTGAACTAGGGAAAGTAATACACCCAGACATCCACCTCAATTTTATTCAGTGGTTTAAAAATCTAAATTGATGGCTCTTCTCCTCTGCAGGTCTGCTGTGTAGGTTTTGTGGTTTATTCACCTTAACTTTGCTACACATGTGATACATGCAAATGCGGTAACATAAATTAAGAATTGGTAATAATAACATTTGGAGCAGATGCTATCACAGACTTAGATGAACCCTGATTAGTGGATATGAGAAAATCTCCCAATTTGACATGCAGAATAAAACCCGTATATTTCTCCCCTGTAAATTACATTTTCTACTCTTCCCAGCCAAGGCTAAGACAGGTCTCAGGCAACTCCTATCTTTCCCACTTCAAGTACAGCAATGTTAATTTACTTGCAAAAAGACATAAAACTTAACTCTCCTCTCTTTTATCTTCTCTACTATTGAGTTGGTTGCTGATAAGCCAGTTGCCCTTCCAAATTCCCCCAGTCCCCACATCCACATTGCTGCTGTCACTGAGAGAATAAGTACGAGCTGTTGGTTTAATAATCATCTTGTGAAAACCTTGTCCATTTAGTTATTAGAGAACCTTACAGGTATGAGTGGTGCTATTTGCTCACTGAAGCCTGTGTCTCATGTGGCTGTACAGGTGACCTTTGAGGCTGCCGTGAGCATATCCACTCCTCTCAGTAATTCTTCCATCTGAACTGCAGACATCCAATTTGGATTCCAAACCTGACTGCTCAGAAGAGGCTTGTCTGGGGAGATCCAAGTAGAACCATTTTGGAGTTAGTGAAGGTGGTTATGCTTGCGGAGAGAAACCACCGAGGATGTGTAACTGTAATGCTTAAAGGGACTGAAGCACTTCTTCTGGGAAGAAGACCGCCCAGTACTTGTTTTCTAAGAGAACTCCACCCCTGACTACAGAAGGGCATCAGCCTGTGGAGCCAAAGCCAGTCCTTTCAGGAAGCAAGTGGTTCTGGATTAACACATTCCTTCTTCTCTGGGACAGACCCAGCATAAAGCTTTCTCCTTTTGTTATCTCATTTACACTTTGACACTGGCCTTGAGCAAAGAGTCTTAGATATTTTTACCTCCATCATCCCCATTTTACAAATGAGGACACATCACCTCACAGATATATCAAATAATGCAGTAGAGGTACAAACTTGTTATAACAACAGCTAAGGTAGATTGGACGCACTAGGCACTCTGCTAACTCTGTGTGGATGACCTTGCTAAGTCCTCTCACAACCTTGAGGAATCCTGTCATCCTCTTCAGTTTACAGAGGAGGAACCCAGCCTCACAGAGGTTACGTGTGTAACTTGCCCAAGTTAACACAGCTACTAAGTACTGCAGATAAGCTTTAAACTCAGGACTCCTGAGTCTGTGCTATTAGTTGACACATCAGCAAATATCAGGGTTGCAGAAATTTTAACCTATGTCTGTAGTTTTCAAATTCCTTGCTCTTCAAGTTCTATCATTTAATGTGTTTTGCACTGCTTTATAGCACTCTCTTTAAAAGTGAAATCATGTGATGTGATGTACCTGGCTCTCACCCTACAATCTTAGCAACTCTTCAACTCAGGATCTAGGCTACTTATGACACTATACAATCTTCGCTCTACCACAGTACCCATTATGCAAGTCTTTACAAAGATGTGCAGGAACCTTATAAAGCCTTCATCCTCTCTCCTTTTTCTTCACAGTAATCCATGGCTAAAGAAACTTCTAATGGACCTAGTCATACAAATGAAAATGACACTTTAATCCAAAGCATTGCATAAGTAACTAGGCCATGTGGATTGACTGCAGAGCTGGGCAAGTGGGTGGGGATGCCAGGCTGAAGGGGCAGTGGAGACCAGCTTGGACCATTAGGAAGCCACATGGTCTTCTGCCAAGGGAAAAATTCTCCCTGAGAGAGTGGCTCCTGAAACTATTTCAAAAACATCAGTAATCCATCAACCCCAGTGGGGAAAAAAAATTTAGAAAAAGGAAAACAAAGATTTAATGGGCCTCAGAGACTCCCACACAATTGGCAAAGGTCGTTTTCATTGTCAGCTGCTGGATTACAGGAAGATGGGGGAGAAAAAAAAGGAAAAAGAGAATGTATTTTCTTGAAAAAAAAAAAAAACTTTTAATGTGAGAACAGCCTGTACCAAAACAACCTTTAATCTGTAGAGCTCTTTAGAGTTTATAAAAAGCTGCCATAGATAAATTTTGATCCTTAAAAAAATTGAGTGAGAATTCTGCAGTTATAATTAACCTAATATTTTAGATGAAGAACTGAATCTTCAAGAGCTTAAAGGTTTGCCAACCACCCAAACTCTGATACTCTGCACCTTAGTCCAGCAGGCCTTCTTCATTCCAGGCAGATGTCCCTCAGTGTTCTGGCCTTCCTTCCATCACAGCAGATGTTAAGACTTCTAGAGAAAACAGCTAGGAGGCCAAGATAAAAGCATTGGTCTAGAGTTCTCTGGATTTCAGCACAAATCTCAACTGCGATTCCCAGGAGTGAAAAAAGACCAGAGAGCCACAGAAACCATCCAACTTCTGTTCCAGATCCAGAGAAAAGGGGACTTTCTTACCATGCCTTGGCAAGGCCTTCAGAGTAGTTTGCATCTAGGTCATCTGACCTTTATGAACTTCTTCAGAATCCAATGCCATCCACAAAACTGAGGAACTACCTGAAAGAAGGGTCAGACACCTCTTCTAATATCTTTCCTTACCTTCTCCACTCCCACTATGCTTCCTTTGCCTGTCAGCGACCCAAATCAAGAGGGGAAGAATGTTTGCCTTTCATTTGTAATTCTTCTTGACAATATCAAAGACTCTATCATTGTCTTAAACTTTGTGGTTTACTGCACGTGAATGTCCACTTCATTATTTCAGAGTGTGGAGGTTCTTTTAGAGGTTGCTTTATCAAAATATGTCATTTATTAGAGGCTTCTGCATCAACAATATAATAGAAAGAATGTTTAATTGCCAGCATCTTTTACCATTTCCAGTCATTCCCACCCCCAACCCTCTCTACTCCCACTTTGGACTCAAGGTAACCTCTTCCCTCCCAATCCCCCCACTGAGTGGTCTATTTTGACTACTTTCCTGTTACAGAGACATTTCTTCAGTAATCTGGAAGTGTTAATGTGCTAATGCAGGTAAATTATAATTAATTTCTCTCTAATTGATGCGTGGGACTACCTAGGCCCCTCATTTTCCTCCCTTCATTTCTTTATAAATATATGATTTGACAGGTTAATCTGAAAGCAAAAGTTAGATTCTTTACAGCCATCTAAGCAGAAGCCCTGGAACGCAATTTTCCAGCTAGTTGTGTGAAGCATAATAAAAGGGTTGAAGTCAGGTTATCCTTTTTTATCGCTATTTTGCTAATTTAATCTTTTTCCTCTTCATAAGGTAATATAATATTCATTTCACAGCCTGAAACCCTCAAGAGTAATTGGTGAGGGAGCAGTTTCCAGAGTTCTGTGGCATCCGCAAGGTGGCTTTTTCCCAGGTGGGGCCTGCAGCCAGACCAGAAGGGGCATGGGAGGTTTGTGTGGGTGGTGCTGGGTGAGTTCTGCTTTGGCATCTAAATCAGGACTAAGTCAAGCCTATCTCATCTTGCTGTAGTTTGGAGAAAAGCATCAGTAATTCCTGGAGCCTCTGGGGCTGTGGGAGAGAAGGAGCCAGACCTGCCAGCAGGTACCTGGAAGCCGTTTTCTGAGAATGGGGAGGCGAAGGGCCATGTCTTGTCATCTCCAGCATGAGCCATTGGGAGGGCTTATGGCTGGAAGAAGACTTCTCCACAGGGAAACTAATCTCCAGAGGGAGAGGAGGGAACCTAGCTTCCTAAATGTTAGGCTCTTTGCAATTATATTTGAGGCAAGAGCTGGGACCGCTGAGGGCATTTAGCCTTCTTTCAGTAAGTTAGTGCCCTTCGGTGCTTAGACTATTTGATTGCCTCCATCCATGCTTTTGTTTGTTTTGTAGTCTGAACTAAATCACCATTTCTCCTTTCCTCAACAAAAACATTTTATAAAAGTGGTCTATATCCAGTGCTGTCTTTTCTTATCTCTCTCACCTTTCATTCCACGTCATTGTCATCTGGTTTCCATTCCTACCAATTTTGACCTCCAAGGAGCTCCAGTTTGTACAGGTTAAAAGATGAAAGTTTACTTCCTGTCTTCTACTTGGCAATGATGCTGACCATTCTATCCTTCAAACACTTCCCTACTTTGGTGTCCATGAAAAGATCTTATAAAATTTCTCCCAATTCTTTGGCTCATCTTTCCTTTGGTCTTTCCTGGCCTTCGACAATTTCTTGCATGGGAGTGCTCCCCAGCATGCCTTACTTTACCCTCAGCTCTTCTCACTTTATACAACACTGTTCATTATTTATCTCATACCCTTGGCATCAATGATGCTGATCAGTCTATGTATATAATCTATACATGTAATATCTACATCCAGGGGAGAATTCTTTTCTGAACTCAGATTTATTCAACTGCCTACTAGACATTTTTACAGATTTAAATTTAAACCTGCATTTCTCTCAAGACCTGCTTCCTGCTTGTTCCTCCTACTCCAGTCCCCATTTTGAACATGGCTCCTCATCCACCCAGTTCTTAGAACCTGAATCTTGGAGAGCATCTGTGCCTGCTTTGCCTTCTCATGGCCCATATCCAAAATATTAATAGATCTTAATCTTTCTTCTTGCTGGGTATCTCTTAAATCTTCCTATTCTCTAATCCCATCCACCTTGTCCAAGGTTAGACCCTCATCATTTCTCTTATTTACCCTAACTAGACAACTCTTCCACCAGTATTAATCATGTACCAGTCTAGTTTCTTGACTGTCAAAGCATCTTTACAAAATACAAATCTGATCATATCACTCTCTTGTTAATTTTTTTTAAATCTCCCTTTGATTTTTTTCAGTTATAGTTGACATACAATATTATATTGGTTCTAGGTGTGCAAAATGGTGATTAGACATTTATATAACTTATGAAGTGATCATCCTGAAAAGCCTAGTGCCCATCTGATACCATATACAGTTATTATAATATTACTGTCTATATTCCCTATATTATACTTTATGTCCCCTTAACTATTATTATAACTGGCAATTTTTACTTCTGAATGCCTTCATCTATTTCTCACTTTGATCTTGAGGATAAAATCCCAGTTCCTTAGGCTGGTAGACAGAGCTTCCATTTTCATAAGATCCCCACTTAATGCCCACTTAATGCCCGTTTTCATCTCTTTGCTTCCTTCTTTTTATACCCTTCATTCTACCCATCTCAGGATCTTAGCAGCAACATAAAGACATATGTTTCTATGAGAACTCTCCTCTCTACCTTGCTGATTATTCCTCATTCTGGGCAAGTCAACTCTCCCACTGCTGTATGCAGGAAGGGTAGCCTCTTCCATGTTCTTCTTTCTCTATGTTCTTAGAACATCCAGAACCTACCTCTATGAGTACTTCCCATATACATTTCGGCATCTCTATTTGCTCACTGGATTATTTCACTAGGCTGAGATCTTCTTAGGAGCAAAAAAATCACATTTTAGTATCGTTCCTTAGGAAAATGTCTTTCACATAATAGAAGCTAATAAAAGTTTGGTGAATTTTTTATAAAAAAAAAATACATACACACAATTTATCACAAAGCTACCAACAAAGAATTGTGAAGAAAATTTAGCATTTATTTACAAAGATGTCTTTTGGGGTGGTTCCATAGTATAGTGGTTAGCACATCTGCTTTGCATGTACATGTAGAAAGTCCTGGGTTCAAGTTCCATAGTATAGTGGTTAGCACATCTGCTTTGCATGTACATGTAGAAAGTCCTGGGTTCCCACTTTTTAAGGGGAAATGGCAATATCCATAGGTCAAGGGTGGAAGTGGAGTGGAAATAAAAGAGGGGGAAAAGATAAAATCAAAAACTAAAATGATGTCTTTTAAATGATGTTCCTAATATAAATATTTTAATCCCCAAAACAGAAAAATCTATTTTCTAATTAAAACACATATACATGTGTTCCTGCACGCACACGCATGCACACACACACCCACACACACATGCACAAAACAAAACTGGAAAGAAATTTGGTTTTGTTGTTCTAATAAACATTTTGCTCAAAAAACCTATCTCAGACACACACAAAAGTATACCGTGCCAAAGCTCAGACTAAGAAAACCAGGAAACCCCATGTTTCTCAGCTCTTAGTCAGCCTATTCACTTTTCACCCTTCAATCCTTTAGTCTGTGAAACCATTTAGAAGATTGCATCCTCGTAGCCACAGAGGTAGCATGTGTTCTTGGCTCCAGGTACATTTGCATTCTGCTTATAAGGTCACCCAATGACAAAATCTTCAGAGGAAGCTGACAATTTGTCCCTCCTACTGAAGCTAATGAGCAAAATAGCTCTCCCTGAAGGACAAGAAAAAGTCGAAGTGTGCCCAGTGTACCACAGATACCACAGGCAGGCTGTCGTAATTATGAAAAACCATCACAAGACCTTACAAATTAAAAGTTGTGGAGGAAACTTCTGCCCTATAGAGTTTATAAGGAAGCATCCTGCAGTTCATCAGAACCAGGCAGCTGCAGCAGGAACTCCTTCAGAATGCTGACAGGCCCGCTGCCTCCCAAAGGCTGCCACAGAGGACACAATATCAGCTGTCAATTTCTAAGCAAAGGGAGATTGTTTTATAACCACTTTGTGCTCTTGTAACATTTCAAGGCATGCCTCACAGAGTTGACTTTTATGACCAGGTTCGTCACCAGCAGGCTTAGCTGGGCAGTAATAAGAAATACCTAAACCTTCCCAATTTTCTTGATCTCCCTCTTCCTGCCTCCTCTGTCCCTGCCCCCGCCTCCCAGCTTCCGCTCTTCAGTCAGCTTCTTTGGCTGCTGTTAGAGACATCTTCTCAACTAGCTCACGCAGGGGATGAAGGAAGCTCATTTCAGAGCCAGTAATCAACTCCCCCTTTGAATCAAACTGTAAAGTCAAATTGTACCAATCTGTCTAAACAACCCAAGTAAAATGGAGCCTAAATTGCCCAATTTCGGTGTGTCCACCTAGCTTACTAATTTAATTTTACTTTCCAAAAACCTGAGACCCAGTACTGCCTCCTCCTCTGAGTTGATCTAGGAAAATGAGAAAAGTAAAAGAGCACATCTCCAAAAACAAATCATTTTGCCAGACCCATGGGGCACTGGTAATGCAAGAGACACCATCAGGTCTCTGGTGAGGGCCAGCTGAAAGTGCAGAGCAATGGGAAATTGAAAAATAATAGGGGAAAAGTGAAACAAACATTTCAGTTTTGTCTTAAATGTGCATTTGGAACTTAGCTCTGGGGAGAGAAAAAAGGTAGAGACAAACACTGCCAAGCAGGAACAGGATGCTTGGCCTTAGCTGGAGACTTTCCAAGGGGAACTGGTTTGCCAGAGACTTGTGTCCTTGCACACCTAGTTCAAGAATGTGGGGCAAGTCTCTCCTCACATTTTAGACTCTTGGTTCCTGAAATGAAGGACCTCCCTGATACCTAAAGATGATTTGTGTTTTAGAACAAAATATAAATGAGAGGCTTAGATGAGAAACCAAAACCAAAACCAAAAACCTCGTCAGCAAATGATAATTATAAGGAAAATGTCAAGACTGCAAATCTGTATTCTTAAGTGTCTCAGATTCATTTCTGAAAAATAAGCTTCAAGAAGTGTGAAAGCCCTTCCTTAGAAAGAGGAAGAAAGTTCTAAAGAACTCAGTTCCAGTGTACTGCAGTGCAGAAGGAGAGCCTTTCACATGCCCTGTGAGAGTGGGGAGTGCTGTTAGCACTCCACATCCTGTCACTGATTTGTAAAAGGCCAAACACCCACAATTATACACTTATTTCTTATGTTTCATTTATTATGGATTTGTTAATAAGAATAGTTACATTATTTCCCAATTTCTAGAATAATTCAAGAAGTTCTCTTCTGCATCATATTCCTAAGCTAACCGAAAGTAAATTGAGGTATCTGGCTGGTCCTGAGAGAGGCTGATGTCACAGGGGATATTTTAAAAATCTTTACACATATAAGCACTTGAAAACAAAACCAGCACATTCTCTGTGTTCTGGCAAGCTCTCTGCGCATGAGACTTCATTCTCGTGAGTACTCTGCACTTTGTGCTGGGTGCCACAGAAAAGTGGAAAGTCAGGGGTCCCTGGGGTACAAGGCATATATCAGTCAGAACAGGACAATTTACTCTGTGATAGCAAGTGACCATGCATCTTACATCTTCCCCCAATGCCTGCTCATGGTTCCTCTTCTTACTTCAGTCCTCCATATTTCAAGAAACCCTCTGCTTCTTGCTCATGAATACACATCCTCCATTCCACAGTAACCACACTCTGGACCAAGAATGACAAAACAGCCTGTGAATAGTCATTTACCAGCCTTACTTTAGAAGAAAGGGGGAAGCGTGGCAGATTAAAATTTCTGTTTGGAATCAACACGACTCTCTATATTGTATTGGCTAAAGCAAGACATGTGGTGACTCTTGAGTTCAACAGGGAAGCAATAATTCATTCTTCCACAGATAAGGAAGGCATATATTTGGCAACATTGTTGCAATCTCCTACAAAAGTCATCAGTGCGCTGTCACCTTTGGAGTCTAGAGTGGCCCCATCATTGTGGAATCTCACAAAAGCACTGTTTTCCAACCCAGTCACAAAACAAGCTCAAGACTGTGTCCCATCCTGACCCACTCTAGCAGTCTTCCTCATATTGTCCCACAGTATCCGAGTTATCATCAGTAGGGTTTTAGTTTTCTGCAAAATGTTTGTTACCATCTTCTCAGTATTGTGTGGTTTTAGACTTGTCTTAGGAATAGAGTCAAGACAGAGAACACACAAACTATGGAGAAAGAACTGGTTATCAAATGCCCATTTTGGTTGAGACATAAAAGCTCAAAGTAGGGCAGACACTACTTTTAGACAAATCCAATAGAAGGGATTGTGTAGTGCTTTGTTTTATTTACTTCAGGAATTCAAAAGTGTGCTCAGAAAAGGAATTGTAGAAAACTTTAACATAAAATGTACAGACACAAAGTTTACCTTGTCTTTCCGTCTCTCATTTTATGATAAACAGAACTGAGCATATCCAGCTTATTCCAGTAGAAGGAGCTAAGTGAATTACTCCATAGTGATCAACCATCCCATAGCCTTGGTGGCCTTTGCATGCAATAAGAAACAGAATATAACAGTAAGCAAGTGCTTGTTGTGTGCTAGGTATTAATGTTCAGCCCCCAATTACTGCCTCAAGAACAGACAGATCTCAGTTCATTAGAATAATTCTGCTATAAACTAGCCTACTGGCCATTTTAGCCTTGAACCTCCCTGGGAGCTAAGCATATGTTGTCTTATCTGTGTTTTTCTATTCTAATCCTTGTTTTGAACCCAGGTTTCATACCACTTTGGCCCATGAATTTGCTGGGCAGTTTTACTTTATATCTTGCCTCCTGATCTGTTTCCTTGGTTCCCAACCCTTCAGTCTCCTGTTCTGGTATAGTGTCTCCATGGACCAATAGCCTAGTAAGAGACATCTCCTAGATGTGGCCTAGGACCCTACAACCTTGAGTAGCCTTGGCAGGACTTATTCTTATCCTGGCAGTATGCACTGAGACCATGAGGAGTAGATACTACATTTATTCCTGGAAGAGGTTTAGGAAGTTTAATGAAGTCCTGGAAGGAGACAAAGCCAGTGAGCATATGTAGTACTAGAGAGCCACATGGCTCACCTCACTGAGCAAGCAAGCTGCCATGTTCTATGCGGCATGGGGCCTGCCCTGGAAACAACCCTGGCCCAGGTACATAAAGCCGAATGGAAATTAGGCAGCAGGCCCAATGAAGAGCAGTCAGCAGGCCTAGTGAAAATATCATAGCCTTACACTTCTTTTCTTTCACTTTTTTTTTTTAATTTAACTAAAGGGAATCCATAGGAGGAAGTCCAGGCAAGCTAGGGTACATCTTCTACTATTTTGTCATGGTCTCTGTGGCCTTGGGACAGAAGGAAAGTTGGAGGCAGAAATTTTGGCCAATTGCAGAGACAAGATATAAAAAATAAATAAGTAAATAAATAAATAAATAGTTTTAAAGCAAAAGTCCAAGAATTCAGTAGGAGAGTTGCCAAATGGCATGCATGTTATTGGAATCTGGAGGAGGGATGGAGATTTTCTAACTGAAATGATGACAGAAAGAATTTACAATAAAGGTGTAATTAAGTTCAAGAAGATGAGAATCCTAGTAGGTAAGGAAGGCACTCCAAGCACTGAACAGTGGTATGGACAGGGCTGTGGAGATGTGAGCTAACTGCAACTTACATTTAGCAGAATGGATAGAGTGAGAATTTAGGCTGGTAAGACAAGTTAGAAAAAATTTATAGAGGGTAGTTAAAGTTCTCTAGCTGCCTAATATTGAGAGGTCACCTTAAAATAGAAACAGCTTTTGTTATAAGTTGTACCAAATTAAGAAGTTTGGTATATGTGTTGTATTGTAATTTGATCCTTATTAACTTAATAGGTATATATATATATATGTATATATATATATATATGTATTTGAATCTTGTATTGAAGGCATGGATCTTAAACTTTGTAATTCCTATCTTCGATAAACAGTTTTGTGTATATCATGGGATTTCAATATAGACATAGCAAATATCAAAGACATAAATAATGTTTGAAAGCAAAGTTGAAAAGTAGCATAATCAAAACTCAAACAAAATTTCAAAATCCAGCATGGTGCTTGACCCTAAAAGGACAATTTTCTAGCCAAATAAGGAAAAGCAACAGACAAGTATTACTATTTTTAGTCTTGGGAGTGGAGGTCTCTGATTTTTCCATAAAATAGTGCTACATATATAGCCCATAGATTGACCTTTTCTTAAAATGTTGAAGGGCAGGATGCAATTTCCTGCCACAGCCCTTTGGCGGTGTCCACATTTTTTCAGCCTTCTTTCTTTTTTCTTCCAATTTTAACTTATGTCAGTTCACTTTCGATCATAGCAAGATTTTGGTGGAGTTGAGTGGAGGGAAAGTGCCTGGAAACTACCTCAGCTGAAGAAAAGAGAAACAAGACTGAGAGAAAATTAACACTACAGAGTGGAACCTGACAGGTGTGCAGATGTCCCTGCAGCCAATAAAATGTTATTCCTAAGGACACGAAAACCACAGAAACTGGACAAGCAGGGATCATAAGGAAGTACTTGAAGGGCAATGAGCTGGTAACTGACTTGGCCCTCCATTTGCTCCAGTGTTTTTCTGCTAGATTTTGATATGAAGATAAAATGGAACACTGCTGATATATAGCAACTCTGGTTCATGTTTGCTTAAAAAAAATAAGTCCCATATCTCAATCTATTTTACCTTAGCTGAGGATCAGCAAGGTTCTCCTCATTGGTCAATGCTGATGGTCCAATGAGAGAGGCTATAGGACTACTACCCCTGGCTTATTTAGGAACTTAGCCACTACTGGCTATACCAAACCAGTTTAATGGTATATAAATAGCTGTGACATTCATGTCATCAGTATCCTTATGTGGGAAAATTTACAGTTATAGCTAAAAGAAAAAAGAGAGAGAGAAAGGGTAGATGGTCAGGTGGAACGATATCCCAGAGGCTGGCATACCTCTCTTGCTCCACCATGGAATTAATTTGCTTAATGCATATGTCCTTCTTTCCCTACCAAAAATTAGGAATTAGACCACATCATTGATATGTATACTAACAACTAAAAGCATTTCAAGGTAATGGATGTATTTTAGATTTATAATTTAGATTTATAATTGCTCTTTAAAGGTGAGATGGTATCAGTGCAGTAAGCCTCATTATATTTATTTGTATGATGTTTATATTAGCATGTTTTTTTGTGTTTTCATTTCTTTTATGTATCTTGCTACTCTCCTAGCAACCTGTTACACAACCTGAGCAGAGGCCGCACTTTCTTGAATTTAGGATTATCATTTTGGAATACAGTATAAATATCAGAAGGGATTCTGTACATGTTCCTGAATGCCAGTTTATAAAATATTCTGGGACCATTTAGTTATGACCAAAGTTAGGTTTATACTGTGATGATTACAGAATAAAAGTTGGGCAGATATAAAATGTAACAAACCACAAATTTATTGATCCTGGAGCACATGCTAACAAATATGATGTAGTGCTCAGGAGTGAAAATTTTTCTCTCTTCAGTCCCATGAAAAAACAATGGCTCAGTCTTATCAGAGCTGAAGGTGCATGTCAGCAAAAGTTTACAAGGCAGGCGTAAATTGGGAGTAATAGTTTGTTTGAAGGTTACAAATGATTGCAATACCTATTGAATAAATTTCTTCTTGTTGATTTCAATCCAGGATATGCACTACCTTCTCTCCAGCTCTTTGGCTGTTTGAACAGCATCCTCTAGTGGTTTCTTTTCTCTAAACATTTTGGCATGGGCATTGAAAGAGAGACTCCATTTAATTTCAGAGTGCTCTCCTCACCCATTTTCATTCTTTGTAGTACAGAGAAATGCCCCTGTTTCCTTTAACTCTGCTATAATTATATTAGAGAAATCACAACTTCAGTTCTAATGAGTAGGCACAATTACCCCCTCCCAAATTTCATTTTGCTTCTACTATCACAGCAACCCCAGCAAGACTTTCATTAAAAACCTATCATATGGCTTTCAACTTAGTGTCTGTGTAATATGGATAAACTCTCTGCTTTTAATGAACCAGATAAGGTTACCCCTCCTCTTCTATAAATAATGGGTCGATGCCTTATTTCCAGTATTTCTACTTAAAAACCAGCAGCCGGTCTCTGGCTCCATGCAGGGCAGGGATTTAAAGTCATCCAAATTAATGAGTTAATGTTCCCCCTTACAAAGTAACTTTATGTCAGGTTGCTACTAAAAAATTGTCCACAAATCAGAGCAGCCACAGTGTGATGACACCATGTAACCCTTTGCCCGATACACTTGTATTAGGAAGGCAATGGCACACACAGTAAGACAAAGGACTTTCAGGTTAGACAGGTGGCTTTGGACAAGTAACTAAACCTTGTTTCTCATGCTTCACCTTCCCTTGACTGAAACAAATATTTCTCAAATGAATAAATAAGCATTGAATGGATTATTTGGTAAAGTTCTGGGAATATTGTAAGTATTTTAGAAAGGTAGGTCCTGGTGCCACCATTCAAGGACTTAGGTAATAGGATTTATTGTTCTAAGCCTCATTCAAATAATGAGAATAATTTCTTTCTCGCAGTGCTATAGTGGTGAGGGACATTAAGGCACAGAGCCCAGTGGCTGATGTGTAGTCACTGCTCTGTAAATGTCACCTTGTGTTTGGTTTATTACTTAAGAATTCCAGGGGACAAGTGACAAATTCTCTCCTAGACTCATAGTTGGTAGCATTATTTTAATACCCTCCCCATATTGAGAGGAGTATGTATTTCACCATGGTTAGAGTCCCCTGCTATACATAAAACATTGATTCAGAATTCCAAACCAAACTTGCATTCTGTGGAACTCCACATCTGCTTGCTCTAGATGAAACTGTTGCTAAATGAAGAGAAGAGTCTTTCAAATACTTATAAGAATGGCTCACAAAGCTCCTGGGATGCGTAATGTTCTTAAACAGTATTTTAGGAATTTAAGAGTAAATGAAGTAGAAAGTTGTGGGTTTAATTTCCCTTGAAATACATATACACTTAGAAATTAAGGGGCGTATACTCTGAACAAAACATATTTGTGATTTGGTGCCAGCTGGAACACTCACAGAGTGAGCTGAGCCACAGTCTAGCAGGCCATGTGGCCTGGCTCTCCACAAAGTTTGCAGAAGCTTTGGCCACACAAAAAAAACTTTGTTGTCCAGTTGCTAGAGGTCAATGGCTTTCCTATGTCAAGGCTGTGGCACTGAGGCTTTGCAAAAGGGTCTGGAGTATTTTGCTTGCTTGAACCACAAGGGTCCAATTGTACTGGGTTCAGGAGAGGCCCCACCTTTCACCCAGAAGCCTCTACATCCAGTGCAGTACCCAGGACCCTGCTGAAAAACTCTCCCTGTGTGAAGAGTCTTATTTCACCAAACTGGGACAAATGCAGCATATGGATCTCACCTGCATTTTGAGAAGTATTCACACTCCCTCTTTGTCTTTGAAGCTAGAGCATCTTAAAATGTTTTCTAGTTTATCATTTTTAAAGAGTCAGTTGGATAAATTTTTCTCCAAATTTTCATCTAATGAATGTAATGGTCTTTTCCCTGAGGGGGAAGGTTGTGCCCTCAGGTTTTTGTTTCTTGTGTTTGTGTTTGTTTTACTGCACAGAACTAATCAAAAGGAGATAGAAGCTACACGTTTTAGCAGGTGCTTTTCTCCCATTTATGCTCTCTAGTACTTATCTGTCCTTCAAGCCTTGCTTAAGTTTTCTCCATACGCTTCTATGACTGATATAGACCACACTTGTCCCAAGACTCTGAAATCCTACACTAGAATCCTTTGACCCAGTATACTCCAACTGCATTTTGACTATCTAGCCAAGAACAATTGGAAGACTTAATGGAATCCATCTAAAAAGCAAGTAGATGGCTTGATGATGACTACACACCTTGAAATAAATATAAAATTCCCACTATGCATTAGCTTCTATTCTACAAAATTTATGATCGTTCACTCATCACTCACTCATTCACTCACACACTGAATTCATTAATTGTCAGACACTGCATAAGTCATTTTAAGATGATAGTCATTTTCTTCTTTCAACCAGCAGTAACTGAACATCTCTATTTCAAATAGTGCTATATGGAAAAAATAATAAATAATTAAACAATAACTACTTTCTGCAAGATCCTTGCAGTTCAGTGGAATAAGCTTTAAATAAATTAATGATTATAACTAATATTTATGTAGCAATCCTTATGTACTAAGAGCTGCTATATATTCTTTACATGTATTAACTCACTTAATCCATCCAAGAACCATATGAGATAGGTACTATTAAAATCCCATTTTATAAATTATGAGGCTGGGACATAGAGATTAAATGACTTACCCATTAAATGAACTACCTACACAGCTAATAATGGCTGACCTGGGTCACACTCAGGAAGTGTAGGTACTTTTAACTTTTAATACTACTCTAAGTGTGATATAATTAATGCTATAATATTGGCATAAGTAGTGGAAATTCAGAAGAAGGAACAATTACTTCTGTTGGAAGTAGAGATAGAGAGATTTGCAAAGAAAAATTGTATCTGAATTGTATGGATGTGTATGTGATATAGTGGCTTGATGAGCAGACTGACTCCAAAGCATGCCCTGCTCTTCATCAGACTTTCTTCTCCCTTGACAAGGGAGAGTGTGCAGGGTACTAACCTGACAAACTCTAGAAGCAAGCCAATTTGGATACTAAGCCCAGGATAATTCAGATGTGAAACAAATTAAACTCATTTGCAATTACCAGACCTGTCCTCTTTAGGGGGAGCATTCAAACCTCTTAGCAATTTCATTCAATGACTATTGGCATTGTTTTGGATCACTGCCTTTGTGTGGCTTTGCATGTTAGCTAGAAGAAAAGTGTGTGATTAATGGCAAATAGCTTGGCATTTTTTTCCTCCAGTGTCTTGTTGTCCCTGTCTTCTCATTATCAGGCTAGGGTTTTCATCAAAATAGTATAATATCGGCACATAAAAGCAAGAGTTAAAAAAAAGTTAAACTAAACAGAATTAGGAGAATAGGTGCTGAAAGAAAGCATACAAGTATACAGTGTTTTTGTTTGTTTGTTTGTTTTAAATGAAAGGATTAAAGTAGGGTGGTCAGGCCTAGGAACCGGCTCTGGCACTAAGTAGGTCTGTCACTTGGGCATGTGCCCTTACCCACTGAGTCTTTTTTTGTTTCCCTCGCCTTTAATAATGTGTTAATAATACCCAAATTGTAGAACTGTTGAAAAACACAAAATAAATAATATAAATGAAACCAGTAGATCTGTCTCAGGTATTATTGGTAAACACAACCTTGCCTAACTCAGTTAAATTCCAAACAGATCTAAAAGCAGGTGTCCTAATTGGGACCGAAAGTCCTAATTAGGACCTTCTTGAAGGCCTAACCCACAGGCTATCAAAGTCTTTGAGGATTTGTTGCAACAACTTCCTTTCTCTGCATTTTTTTTTTGTCTCAGGTTATAAATATGCCCCAATTTTTTCTATTCCTAAAAGAAATTCCAGTTCAATATTAGTGTTTTCCTAGATTTTACCTTGAGTTCTCTTATCTTCTTCTACATAACCTATGATAATGACATCCACTCTTGGGTTATCAAAAATCACCCACATGATAGAGACACTCAAATATGTTTCAGTGCAGAACTTTCTGCAACCATTAACACAAATACATGTGTATCATTTAACACCTCATACTCTGACTCATTTTATAAGTTATCTCGGTTGGTATCCACACCATCCACCCAGTCACCTCAACCAAAAACTTGTAATTTTTTTTGGCTTACCCTTTTCCTTCATACCTATCTATCTGTTCATTCATTCATTCATTCATTCATTCATTGTATTCTTAATTCTTTTCTCAAGGAAATTGCAGAAAATAGTTTTCCCTTTAGGGTATTAGATTTGCTTTTTTTTCCCTGTGTTTTTTTTTTTTTAATATATGAAAACTAAAATGCATGTCAACAAATTTCCATGGAAAAAGGTGGAAAGTGGTTCAGCTATGCTGCTCGTCCCAGTAAGAAAAAATGAGAAGAGACTTCACGACTATATGTGAGAGCTAGAACATTCTATGTCACTTTTAGTGTCTTGGGGGCCAGCCAGGTACAATTCCTCCTTGACTTGTGCAACAGTAGCAATGGTATAGGGATAAATGCCAGAAACATCTGTCTTCCCTGGATGAAAATACTTTGCTTCTGGATAAAGAGCTGTTAACAAAACAGCCTCTAGGAAGTCAGATGCAAGGAAATTGTGAATGAAAAAAAAAATCAGTGAGTGAAAAGAAAGTTGGAAAAGATAATTCTGGCAGTATGGTACTGTTTATTTTTCTGACTAGATGATCAGACAAAACTAGGCAAGAAGATTTTCATGTGGTTTAATATGTAAGGAAATGGTATTTGCAGGGAGACAGTGGTCAACAGTGACAAAAAATGGTATCCTGAGAACAAAAAAAAAGTTGAAATTCAAAGGAAGGAAATTGAGTACAAGCTGACAGAGAACCATAAGTAACAAAATAAGAAAATATAGTACAATTTAGAAAATTTATGATGAATTGCTTGATAGAAAGCTTTGGTTC
The DNA here is from genome assembly GCA_030015415.1 of Cynopterus sphinx. Classification (NCBI taxonomy): domain Eukaryota; kingdom Metazoa; phylum Chordata; class Mammalia; order Chiroptera; family Pteropodidae; genus Cynopterus; species Cynopterus sphinx. The sequence continues at coordinate 30,721,897 of CM057390.1, read as the reverse complement.
ATTCTATCTTTTACAAGATCACATCTTTCCAGAGTCATTCAGAAACAAATAGCTTTTCAAAAGTAAAAATAAATGCTACAAAAAAGAGTTTGAACTGCTTTCCTGAATCATGTATATCATGTTCTTTATTATGTTCTAAGAATTGTGGTAGGTTCCTTATACATATTAACTCATCTATTTCTTATGAAAAGTCAATGAGAAAGTACATACTACTTCATCTTCACAGAGGCACACTGAGAGATCAAGCACCTTTCCTAAGTTATCTGGCTAGAAAGCGATAGTCTCTCAAAGAACTTGAATCTCAGCAGGCTGGGTCCAGAGGCTAATTTCTTAACTATTTTGTCATCTTAATTCACAAAATCTACATTTAAAAAAGGTCCTTTCCTGAGCTTAAAATGCAAAGAAAAATATAGAACAAGCACAAATAAGAGAAACAAAACTAAGTGACTAATTTCTGCCAATATTTAGTCAAACAATCTAACTTCAGAGTGCCAATTGATTCTTGCTCTGGATGGTTTCCTACTATGCCACTCTTCTTTATTCTTATAATTATTTATTAGTAAGGTCATCAAACACAGATATTTATTAGATTTGTAAAGGACTGGGAATATAGAAGTGAAAAAACAAACAAACAAAAATTTTGCAATTAGTAACTCAGTATTCAATTGGTTCACAAATACAGGTATTTGAATAGGGATTGACAGGTTGATCAGAAAATGCACTGCGGCTTAGAGGATAGCAAAGAATTCTCTCTCTGTGGAGGACCAGGAAGTTTTTTGCAAAAACTGTGGTTCAGATTCATTTAAAAAAAAAAAGGTTCAAATTCATCTTGTAGAAATAGTGGGATATGCTGGAATGTCAAACTATAATTTCAAGAAAAATATGTCTCATCATAATTTTATGTTTGGAAAAAGGTGGGAATGGCTATTTAATTACTGAATTAATAAACACATTTGTAATGACTATGGAGATCCCTCTGCTCCACATACATTTCTTAAAACTGTTTTTTGGATCTCATAAAAATACAGATAATATTTAAACTATAAGGTTAAATGAGTTCACTCATGGAGACAGCATAGAAAGATAGAAATAAAGAACCTAGGATATAGGTGGTGAAGAAAAAAGTTGAGTCAAAGTTGACTCCAAAGTTTCTGGCTTGAGTTAGATAGTCAGATGGTAATTTCATTAATCAAAAGAGATATTTCTGGGGAGACACAGATTTTGAAGAAAAGTGATACATTCAGGCTTACGTACACTGAGTTAATACTGCCTATAATAAATGCAGTTAAAGATATATAGTGGACAAGTGAAAATATAATTCAGAAGTTGATGTACAGATCTTCTGTGCAGCTAAGTAGGCTAAATGACCAGTATGACTAGTGTCAAATGTCTGGGCATAAACCATCTCATTACTGTGAGGTGGGAATGTAATTCAGGATTAAATCTTTCCACTGAAGTGACTAGTTTCTGGTTAGGAGTCTGGCATGACCTAAAGACAAAGTATCTGAGGAATAAAACATCAAACAAATCATTGATATAGGCAAGTTGTAGGCAATGTATTTGGGGAAAATAGAACCACAAGAAATTTCAGCTTCTAGGAAGAATGCACAATCCAGAAGAGATATAATATCTAAGAGGGAAGAAAAAGTATTAGGTAAGTTGTCAATATAGGGATTCAGTTGTCAAGGATAAAAACCTGATTCAGTACTCAATTGGAAGACAAGATGAGAAACAGATACCTGGAATAAGAATTTTCTCTATTAATTAAAAGTGGATGCTAAATTAAAGCCAGTTAGGCAGCAAACAGAGTTGAAAATAGAGCTCCTGAGCATCAGGTATGAATTCTTCAAATCTTTCCTTCTGCATGATAAGATTCAACACAGACTATGGAGATGGGGCTAAATTATGGGCACAGCCAAATAGCCTTGACTATGAAGATCTCACTAGCATGAGAGCTGAAAGTCACCCACTGACAGAACCTAAATTGATAAGAATATTTTCAAGGAACAAAGATGGCCATTTAGCTCATTGCTTTATTTAAGAATCAGGCATCCAAGCTCACATTTTCCATCTGTCTATAGTTACCTACTCTGTTATTGCAAGAGAAACTCAAAAAGGTATTTCCTGCTTGCTTTGTTGGGCCATTATCTCTGCCTTCCATTATCTCACCAGATTTGTTTCTTGATGCTTTTCTAGCCCACTTTTCCAAAAAGCTTTTTATCTTGTGGTTCCTAATACCTATTACTTAACCTCAATCTTCTCCATGGTCTAAAAGTCCACTCAATGACCCTGAAGGGCAATAATCTGTTACATCAGTCCCCTCACAAATGGAATTCTCACATAACCCATGGTGACAGAATAACCTGTCACTTTTAGTATTTTTAGTTTATCAAATCTCATGTTTCATTTTTTCAGAGGATACTAAGAGGATGAGGAAAATGCTGGAGTAGAGAGGGAAAATCAATATCCCACAGAAAGCCAAAAGCTCTGTTTGCTTTTGTGCTTGATGCCAGGTTGTGTAGGGAAAATTTTGCAAAGTCTAAAATTGCTTACCCTTTCCCAAAGGGTTAGTGAAGCATACCTCTGAAAATATGGCCTCCAAGGAGAAGTCAAACTTTTAAAGTGCTGTTTAAAACTGAAATTCTTGAAAGAATCAAAGAAATATCAAAGCATGAAGGACTGGAAGAAGCTTTGCTTTTTTCCAGGATATATGAACCACCTCAGGGAAAAGAAGAGGTGAAGAAGGTATAATGCTGAGGCACTAGGATCTAGACTACAAATATAGTTGGCTTATTCTATCATTATTGAAAAAAAATCATGAAAATTAATTTAATGTTGGCCACTCCATCTATAAAATACTAATTGAATGTGTAACATAAGCCCCTGTATGGAAATAGCATGTATATGAGGATGCTTTAAACTCATTTGGAAGATTATCTTCTTTAATTTAAAATGTTTTTAAAATTATTTTTGAAATCTTCTCTATTGGAATTAACTTTAGAAATAGATGCATTCATTCAGGAGTGCAATATCAATCACCTACTCCTGAATCTATAAAAGGCATGGGGATAAAATGTGATGAATATGACATTTACTGAATCATAGAGATCATAGATCGGTACAAAAAATAGTTATTTACCAGATAATATAATAAGTATTATATTAGAAATGGTAAAAGAATTATGGAGTACTTAGAAGGAGTCCATAGAATAGATATGGAGGCCTAAGAATGCCTCTTGGAAAAAGTGACTTCTCTTTGAGACCTGAAGGATGCAAAGGAGATATATAGTTGAAATGAAGAAAGAGGATGCTTCAGGCAGAGAGAACCACATGGGTAAAGGCTTCAAGAAAGGAAGAGCATTGCAGGGTAAAGGAAGTAAAAGAGTTTACTAGATATGTGGAATGGAGTGAGTGGAAGATTGTACCATACTTCTGACATAGACATCTACGTAGGTGGTGATGGCTAATCATTAATCTAGGGCAAGCAGTAGGAGTAGCAGATTTTAGAGAATAAACAATTGATTCTTTTTTTATATTATGACTTCAAAGTTTCTGTACAATATCTAAATGGTGATGTTCAATAAATAATATGTGATTTTGAAACATAGGACAAATATTTGTGCTAGAATTAAACTAACAAAATTATAACAGACATTTGTTGAATATCTACTAGATGCCAGGTATTGTGCTAAATACATCAAATACTTACTCTATTTCATTTTAATAAGAACCTTATGAGGTAGATACTGTTTAAAAATTAGAAAATTTTGTTTTAAAGATATTGACTCCTTTGCCAGAAATATAGATTAGGAAATTATAATCACAACTCTTAAAGTCTAATAAAATGTTTTATGCCTTGACATTCAAACATTATTTAGATAATTCTGAAACAAATTATTGTTAGCAAACTGGATTTTTGACCTTACCATAAGGCTTTTTAAGTAATATTAGCCGTTTTGAACAACTAAATCTAGGCAAACAAACAAATAAACAAACCCTATTCAATATATTTAAAAGAATGTTTCATACGAATTTCAAAGATGTTAACTTCTTTCATGTTTGCTTAAAAAATTAGAAATACTCTACATAACTTTGAATTTACTTAGAATTATTATCATTAGCAATCATACATCTATAATCATATGGTTACTTACTTGCCAGTGTTGCATGTCTGTCTCCCCCTTCAGACCATAAAATCCTTGAAGCCTGGGACTTAGAGAATATAGACAACAGTATACGGTACATAATTAGATCTTGAAAGAAAAAGAAAATGATTGAGCAAATGAATAGATGAACACCACTAGGCCACAGACAGACCTCTAGAATGAGCAACAAGCAGTTCCCAAGTCTTTTTTTCCTGTAAAGAAATGTTGCAGTGGTAGTATCTCCAAAGGAGGAAGTTACCAGCATTCAAACTTCATGATCTTACAAATTACTCCCCACCAGGTCCCTCATTACAAAAATTAGCAACATCTTGAAGAGGCAAACATAAAGACAGACAACTCTTTGAAGGTAATAGCATGAAACCTCAGTGCTGACTTAGTTTTAATTCTACCCAGGTTTAAAATGTTCTAAGAGTTTTCAAGTTTACAAAAAAAAATAAAAAAGACTTTTTTTTCCCCTTTGTCACTATCCCAGATACCATAGAAATATAACAAGAGCCTAAAGATGCAGACATTGAGTTTATGAAGCAAACAGTGAAGTTGATAGATGGGTATGCACTCTGGAGGGTAGAATCAAGATTGGCCAGGCCAGTATTATAGCTGCCTTCTCTCTTCCATCCATCCTGCAAGTATTTCTAGTCAGCCAATGCGTTGAAGCTCCCACATAAATCAGGGGCAACAACGAATGAGCATGAAGAAAGCGCTTGGCAGCCACAGTGCTGCAACCATAAATCAGGAACTAATTCAATTCTGTGAGATGCCTTGTTTGATTAATTTATGTCACTATTTTTCTGTGTTGTCAAGCTCAGACCCCTGTGTCTTCCTTACCCTCATTCTCTTCCTTCTTTGACACAAAGAAGTACCCCTCCCCTTTCGGTAGTATCACTACTGAAAAGGAAAGAAGGAAATGGAACACCAAAGAAGATTTTAGAAGGCTGAGGAAGATTAGCACCATTTCCTCCTTAACTTAGAGAGATGTGAAAAGAGACAGGCCCTCACAGTTAACCCAGGCTATAAGCTGGATGAAATAACCAGTGTCTACTTTCCCAAAATCACCATTTCCTGTACTTTATAATGAAAGAAGATAACCAAACCCTCACTCCCAAATATAGAAGACAGAATGGTTTTCTTAGCAGAGTTAGAAAAATACATCAACATTTAATTCTCATGGTGCAAAGGCCATTATGAACATTACCTTTATGATAGTGGAGAACTAGAAACTATCTAAATACCTAACAATAGTAAAAATGAGTTATGCATATATAATAAATGTTAGTATTCAATTTTATGAAAAGTTTTCCATACTTTATCTGTATGGAAAAAATACTCATGGAATGCTGTTTAGTAGAAAAAAGAAAGTCAACCAGCTAAATGTATAGTGTTTTTATTGTTTTCTGGGGGAAAAAAAGATGCATGCGTGTCTATATTTTCATCACTCTATTATTTTAGTCTATTAAATTCAATGTCCTAATTATTTGTGGTGAATATCTATTTCTTGTGCACTAGAAAAAAAAAGTACTAATCATCATAACAAAAGACTGCAGAGTGAAATCTCAAAATATTGGAAGTCAAATTTAGACCTGTTTGTTAAGGGTTTGCTAGCATTATAAAAGATTTACTTGGTATTATAGGATCAGTCTGAGCAGATATAAAAAGGAGACTATGAGAAGACCATGATCTATGTGGGCAGACAGAAAAAGCCCACAGCTCGATTCAAATAGAAGAGGAGACAATCAGAAAGGATGTGGCTAAGAGGAAGGACATGTACCTGCTAAGAGTCCACCAGAGTCCTGAGCAATAACAGTGCATTCTATTTTAGGCCTTATGGTGATAAAGTTCTCTCAAAGCCAAGGGAGTCATCTCCTCTATTGCTTATTTATTTTTGTTATTAAAAATGTTTATACCTTACTTACTTATATGTAGGTTTACAAATATAATGGAAGGAAAAAAAAACTAGAACTAGGTTTTCCATTATGGACTACAATCCATGACAAGTAACATCTATCAAGAACACAATTTCTCTGTTCACACATTTAATTAAGAAGCTTGAAATTGAAAGGAAGGGACAGGAAAGGATGATGAGCCATGAGAGAAAAATTTTTTAATTCACTGATGTGCATGTGTGTGTGCATGTGTGTGTTTTTAGATTCTGGAATTAATGTGTTCCTAGATGTGTGACCTACCCACTCAGGACAGGAATGCATGATGTAAATGTACATACTTAGAATCTAAATTCTGTCTTTCTTTGTAGATGAGAGCTGTGAAACTACATAAAAGGCAAGCGAAAATGTGCAATGAATGAGATCTGTATATTGGGAACCTGGTCCTTAGGTTATATATATTAAAAAATAAAAAATGTTTAATTAACCTAGAAGAGATAGCAACTGGCTGAAGATTAGAGGAGAGCAGTATTTCTCAAAATTGGCTGTCTTTCAGCAATACCTATGAAGCTTTATAAAAATGCATATCTCCTGGGCCACTATTAAACAGAAATTCTGTAAGTGGATCGTTGAGTCCATGCTTTAAAGTGGGTTTCAGTACATGAATATGATTCAGTGTAGCCAGTTTCGGTCAACACCAAGTTGGGTGAATACATTTCTATTTCAAAAACAAAATACAAACTCTTCATTAAAAGCTACAGAGAGACAGATTTAGGTTGGTATAGCAAGTATTTTTAATATAGTCTGTACAACACCGAAACTGTGCAAAACCGAAACAGACTGATTTATGAGGTAATGTGACTCCATTATGAAAAGGGAGCAAAGCAGTAATCCTCAGCTGTTTTGTATTCATGACACTATTTTAACACAAAATCTTCAAAACAGCATTAGGCAGGTCAGCAATAATTGCCACATAATCTCTACTGTGTTCGGAAAAGTAAATCTCCTCTTCCCTAAGAGCCTCCGCAATTGTAGCACAAAACTCCTTGCTACCTTTCTGCACTACCGTGCAGTGTGAACAGAGATCTGCATTGATGCTGCTCTCCAGTCTTCTTCATCATTCTGAGGTCAAGTCCCCTGAGCATGTGATTTGTTCTCAGTGCCACCATCAGGAGCTAAGAACTGTGCATTACTCCTTGCAAACTGTAATTCTCTCTCTACAGCAGGTCACATGACACCTATTGTCAGGTATCACCAGGATCTTCATAAGCTAAGGTTTGTGAAAATAAAGTTTACACATTTCCTAGTATTTAGGAGTTCACCTGTGAAGGGCTCAAGGAACACAGATGTGCCTCTGCACACCTCTTGATACTCTCTGATCTAAGCAGGGGCAAAATGCATGCCTAACAGAGAGCTAACATGGAGTGGGGAAGGAAGCTGTGTGACTTAGAAGGCCTTTTAAAAATTCTATAATTCAATTGACGTGAAAATGACTGTATATTCTTCCAGGACACCTAGGATATCATTAATCTTGAATTACTAATGCTAATTTATAATTTTGAACAGGTTGCTTAAACTTTATTAGCTAATTCACAGAAATGAGTGAGCAAATGAATAAACAACTCAAAATCCTGCTACCTACTGGACATAGAAGACTGCACCAGAGCCAAGTTTTCCCAGGAAGAGAAACTCTGGAATCTAATTATTGAGGCAGCAAAAGAAAATGTGAATGCAATTTTGTTCTTCCCTGACCCTGCCCAAATCTTCCCAGAACTTGGTCCTCATGGAGAACATGACTTCTCAGACCTAGCCATTGAAATCTACAGAATGGTGGGTGCTATGATAACATCCACAGATTTTCCAGCTGCTTCTGTGTATGTGGCATGTCTATGGAATTGTCATCACACATTCACAGAAGTGGCTCCAAAATTTGATATCAAAATATTCGATTAAATATTAGAAATCACTTACTGCAGAATTTCATTTACTTTGTGAGAAAGAAAGAGAGGAAGGAAGATGACATTTGTTGCCAGATGGCTATTTTCAAGATGTCTTTGTTCTTTCAAACAACACTGAATAAACAAAGGTTTCTAGGAGGCAATTCCAAGGTTTAAGTCTGATTTATGGTAGCTTTGTTGACATGTATATTTTAGGACTCATATTGATCAGTCAACTGGTATTATTTTCCAAGGACAAATGATAAAAAATGAACAAATTCATTAGTATTTTTAAGTCAGTAGCCCTTACTATCATAGATCCTGATATTAATACACTTCAGCTATGAGATGTCCCTGGGCCTCGTTGGTCTCATACACAAAATGAGAATCACAACCTGGATTATACAGCTAGTTGTGAGAAACTGCCTTCTGGAAGCGTAGACTCTCTGCTCCTTGCTCAGGCCAAAGTCAGAGAGTGTGAACACTAGTGAATTGCATGTGAAGATGGACTACTGCTCACCATCTGCAGGCTGCCTTCTCTGAGTGACCTGGGTCACAGTGAACTTCTCAAATGGCTTGACCTAACCTGTGGGACCTTTGCAACCCAGGAGGCTGTTCTTTTAAAATGAATATATATTTACTAGCTACTTGTTAGGTGCAAAGTATATAGTAGAATCTCAGAACCACATACTTTTTTTTGTCTCTCAGAACCACATACTATATGAGAAAGATAAGATATATTCACCTGAAAGCAAGAAAAAAGATTGAAGGAAGCCATGTTTTGGAATGGAGACAACCACTATGCAGCATCATTTTACAAATGTAGAACAGTAGAGCAAAAGTCTGAGGATACAAATGAGTAAGACAGATGTGAAAAAAGCCAAGAATTTCAGGCAGAGATCAAATAAGAACATTCAACCAAGGTAGATTTTTCCAGAGAGACTTTAATTAATAGTTTGGGGGAGCTTAATAAGCATAATTGATAAAATTATTGCTCAAATTCTGACACAAGGAGACTAATTTAAGCATGCATGGCTTACACAAACATATGTACAGTATGCAGATGTTTCAATGAAAAATTATTTCCATTTTGTATTTTTAAATTGTTTCCCCTTGCTGTCTTTAAAGATGAGGGTAAACTCTTACTTAATTTCTTTAAGTAAGAAAAGATGTTTTTCTAAATAGCTATATAATCTATTTCTGCCTCTTTTCCTCTAGGCACATACATTTTATTATCCTTTTGATAATCAGACTTATGTCTGATTACCTCACATAAGCAGGAATCCTGGAAGAAATGTCCCTCACATAAGCAGAAACCTTGGAGGAAATATCTAATTTTTGGCCATGTGACATTGGCTTGAAAATGTGTTTGGGAAATACACAGACACCTGAAAGATACAAATGTGAAGTATAAATAAATAAATAAATAAATAAATAAATAAATAAATAAATAAGAGAATTTACCAATTAATGAAGTAGAACAAGGCAGAATAGCCCTCCACAAGGGCATTCCTAGGAAAGGAAATCACTTAACTGATAATAATAACTCTAAACACTTCAGGGCTAGGATAGCAATTCAGAGTATTGACAGATGCCAGTAAATTGAACCCCATGGGGTGGGACAAAATTCTTCTTCATGAAAATGTCCTAGAACAGTGAATGAGACTTGTGGGGAAGGGGTTCCCTACTATCGTGCAGAGGAATGGAAACGGTGAGAAGGGAGCAGGTCTCCCTGAATGCTGGGTGAGAGTCACCAGACAGACCAGGTTCTCTTTCTTCTCCATTCTTTATGCAGCAAACATGTATTAGGTGACTATAAAATACTGGATACCACAAAGTCAAAGGAGAATATGCTTCTATTGTGTAAGATCTCAAAGTCCGTGGTGATTCAGACCCACAGAGAAACTGTGACCACTGATATATACCAAAAACAAAGTGTGTGGACAAGTCAGGGATGAAGATAAACTAGACATTTAATAGAAAGAACAGAGGAAAGGACATTCCAGGTAGAGGAAGAGCAAGATGTGTAAAAGCAAATAGGCACCTGCAGTGGTAAGTACCAGTGGAGTGGAGGCAGTGAGAAGGAGTGGAAGGTGAAGGAAATGATAGGCCTTGAGAAGTATTTTTGTTTCAGCCAACTAGAAGACCCTAGAAGGTAATCAAAGGACTAAAACATAGTGGGTATGTCCCTTCTTAGAAAAAACAGCAAAAATAAGAAGGGCCTAGAAGACTCATTCAGCAGTAATGAAAAACCTTAATCCATACTCATCAGAGAATTGTACTAATGTGTCCTCCACATACAATTTCCTTAGCTTCTCACCACCTTTAGTAAGAAGGGGTCATATGAACCGATGAGTCAGTGCCAGGGTCATTGTACACCCTGCTCCAGATAAGTCTTCATGGGGTTTATTTAGATCTGCCTGGTACCTGGGCTATCCATCAGTGAGTGAGTAAATACTTCTTGGCCATTGGTGTGAGTGAGAAATAATAGTTCCTTTTTTACAGAGGTAGGCACATGACCTCAGAAGCTGAATTCAATTTCACAGCTATCAATAAACTACTCTTGCTTTTACCCAGAACATTGTCCCTTTCATTGCCTCACTTTCCTGCTTAGTGTCAATTTAATTAAAATCAGAACAGATATGGGCATCATATAACTTGTCCACAAGAGGAGCAAGGTCATCACAAGGATATAAGAATCACATCCCCTCTGCTCTGTCAGCTGGGTAAAGAAAGGAGAGTAACCCTGAGAGGAGGGGCAGGGGTCTCACGAGAAAAATAGATCTCAGGCTCAAAGAGAGAACATCAGATTTGGAGGAAAGTTTTTCGGCACAATGTATTTCCGGCCTTAGTTTTCCGCTATGACATAGGCTTGACCTTCCTCACCCTCATTACTATAGGAAAGTCATGAATATTCCATTGTTAATGCTTCATACATAATTGAGAAAGAAATGTGTTGTGTCTATGAGCTATAATTGTGGAGACAGGTTACTACCTCCACTATCAGAGAAGCAAAAATATGTGAGGAAAAATAGAATTTTAAAACTTTGGTCCCCATCCCCCTCTCAGTGATTATTATGTCCATACAGCACATACATAAATGTTTATAACAGCTCTATTCATTATAGCCCCAAATTGAAACAACCCAAATGTTCTTCAGTAAGCATATGGTTAAACAAACTGTGATATATCCATGCCATGGAATGCTACTTAGCAACAGAAAAGAATGAACTATTGATACACAATGACCTGGATGAATTTCAAAGAAATCATGTTGTGAAAAAAGCCAATCCCCAGAGCTTACATGCTACATGATTTAATTTATGTAAATTTTGAAAATGACAAACTTACAGAAATGGAGAACACATTAGTGGTTGTCTGGGGTGGGGAGACAGTAAAGGCTGGGAGGGAGCTAAAAGGGCAATGTGAGGGGCCTTTGTGGTGTTGAAACTGTTTAGTATCTTGACTGTGGTGGTGGATACAGGAGTCTATACACATGATAAAAGTTCATAGAACTAAACACATACATACACAATTGTTCACAAATAAAACTGAAAAATCTGAATAAGATCAGTGGATTGTATGGATGTCAATATCCTGCCAGTGATATTGTACTATAATTTTACAAGATGTTACCAGTGGAGGAAACTGAGTAAAGTGCACATGGAAACTCTGTATTATTTGTTACAACTTCATGAGAATCTATGAAGTCGAACAAAAAAATTTTGATAAAAAATGATACAGGGTTGGGGGTGGGGGTAATGTAAGTTTTCCCCCACCAATTATACCATTATTCTGGAGAAGCAATGTTCATTTGTGTCCTAAATCATAAGTCATAAACTAAACTGTAAGATGATTCTTCTTCATCTGAAATAACTCTATTCTGTTTTGGATATCAGCTACGACACTGCACGTGAATCTCCCTTAGAGTTGGTCAATATGCCTTGAGTTCTCAGTCTGCACAAAAGATATGACTGGAAAAAAGCTTCCATCAGACAAATTACTAATCTCTGTGCTCACATGTATAGTGAGGATTTACATAAATTAGATATTATTTCATATTGTGTACCTGCCACTTTCTCAACATCTCATCTTCGAAAGGCAACAGCTTGGTACTGATCTCTCAGCAAAGGAATTAGAAGGCAGCCATGATGCCAAGTGTCCCCTTTATTGTTGGCACTACAATCTTTCTTACAATATTCTTCTCCATGGCCTGGCTTCTCTTTCAATATACCTTCAATGAGGCCTGGCATAAAGAAGAAAGTATTCCCAGTGGAGAAGCTCCATTCAGGAGCACACTCTTTGAAAAGTGCTATAATTGCTCTTTTGCTTCCTCCCTTCAGATATTTAACACTTGAAGATTTTCAAGACAAAATGTGATGCCACCCCTACTAGTAGGTAATTTCACTGCTCTCAGCTGATGGTATCCCTTTAGTGTCTCACAGAGGAAAACCCATGTAACAGAAAAAAAAAAAAAAAAATGTTTCCTTTGTAAGATGTTAATCTTCTGAGAAATGTCTAATCACCTATAGCTGAAATCCATACTAAAGCAGGACCAAAAGTTTAGCCATTTCCTTGATTTCTTATTATTTTGGTACTGAAAAAATACCTTAGCTTTTTTAAAATGTAAAGAAAAGATGCAGTAATGCAATTTGGGTGGTTATCTAAGCTGAAGAGATTGCATGTTCTATCTTATTAATACCAACCCAAGGCTAGCACAGTTGCCAGCAGACTGCCAGTCATGCCCTCTAAGGATGAAATAGCAGAAAAAAGGAAAAGACAATCCTCTCACTAAAGAAGGCAGCCAACTGAATGTTCAACTTAGAAGAATGCTGCTTCATCCTCTCTCTAAAGAGGTATCATAAACCTTCTGCAAGAGGTGCCAGGTGCTAGGAATTTCCCAGAACTGCCAAGAGTGGTAATGCCACTTGTTAGAAAATGAGGAAGCCAGAGCCCAGATGCCAAAGGGTAGTTCACTTTGAAAAGCAAAGCAGAATAAAAACAAACAAAAACAAGTTCCTGATTAAGTGAGTGTAAAAATAGGTGGTTAATAAGAATTCAAATTACAAGAGGTTCAAAAATTTGGTAGAACAGAAGCAAAAGAATGTGTGTAGTCAATATTGGGAGCTGTCATAGATCTCTGTCCTCTAAAAGAAGAAACTCTTCCTAGAGAACCATGAAGGAGTCTACCCCTAAATCGATTTCCTTGTCTGAAGTTCTGGACCATAAACAGCTAATATGAAGACCCAAATGTGTCAAAGAAATTAAAAAGTGATAATTTTAACACCATATGAGATAGGTAAAGAGGACATATGATGCCATTTTTAGATCAAAATAAAATCTCATTAGTATAACTTTCTTTGGGTTCATATCTCTGATTATGAGTATCTATTGAAAAGAAAACCTCATGAATCCCAATCTCAGTGGAATTATAGATAGACATAAAACTCTAAGAAATAAAATTTGTTTTGAGCTATTCTTTTGGAGTGTGACAAAAGTAAACAGGAAATGTGCACTAGATATGTAGTTTCTGCTGAATAAGACAAAGAGAGAAAAAAATCTTAATAATCTCAAACTGTCCTAAATCTAATCTCATTCTGTGATTACATCTCATCATCTTGGAGAACTTTCACTCCAAACAGGAGAATCAGTAAACCTGTAGAATTTTCTGAAGAAAAAATATTCTGGTTGGTGTAAATGTTCTGAGCTGAGAAATATGACTGTTAGTAGTGCAGAATTATAATCTCATGACTGTAAAATATTTTCTTCTAACCACTGTGAGATAAGTATTGTCTTCATTAAAAAATCACTTCACAATCTGACACTTCCACTTTTATTAAGGATCTACTTTTATTAAGGATTTATTAAGGATCTACTCTACTGGCAAAACTTACCTAAATTTACGAGAATGTATTATATAAGAGAGCATGGTCATGTTAATTTAAGAGATACAGAGAGTTATAAAGCTGTAGTTTTTGCCTTCATGGTGATGATAGTGTATTTGGAGACAATAATTCAAAATATATACATAAATATAAGAGGCAATGTATTAGTGCCCTGAGGGAAACCCATGCCTGAAAAGAAAATAGAGTCTTAAAGAACTCTGGAGCTGCACAGTACTTTCTGCACATCCACACTCCAAACAAATATCTTGGTTTTCAATTATCCTCAAGCCTGTCATTCACATTGAGATGTGATTTACTGGTTCTCATCAGAGGCTCACTTATCTGTGTGGCTTTGTTGTGTATGATAATATTTAATCTATCTGTCTAGCTCAGCAGAGATAATCTGAGATTGAACAAATATGGGGAGGAAGCAGAGCCTCAGCTATCTAGCCTAATCCTGGAACAGAAGGAACAGGGTTTCAAAGACAGATGCTTCAGGTCAAGAGCAACCAGGGTCTACTGTTTGAAATTAATCTATAAATATATTTGCTCACTCATTCAGCCTTTATTGAATGCCCACTTTGTAATGAGACACAGCTAAATGTTTAGGTTGATAAAGTGATGAACATAAAGTAAAATGGAAAAAAAATGATGACAGCTATAACAGAGGAAAAGAAAATATGATGTGCAGGTCGAGAGAAAGAGTTGACTTCTTATGGAGCTCAGATGAGTCCTCCTAGTTGAGGTTGTTTTTGGGTTCTCAGCCTTAAAGAAGGAGAAGATTGTCAATGAAATACAGCCTGGAAGGGATGGGAAAGAGGAACCTAATGAAGAGAAAGGGCTTTCCTGGACAAGAAGAGAAGGTGAGCTAAAGCGTGATAGTCTGAGTAGCAAAACAGCATGGCAGCAACATCTGCTCCTTAGACAGAAGTGTGCTTTGCTGGCTCTCCATTATGCACACATAAAAGTCACCATTGGCAGATCTATAAAAATCAAGTTCATTAAATGGACTATCTTGTTAAAGTAATTAAGACAGGGAGCTTCACTTCAGTTCAGTAGGACAGTAGATCTTTGCTATCAACTAGGCAGCTATTCACAGAAGACATTGATTGTAGAGTTATTAAATTCTGAATAAATATGTTTTAACTATATGTTATATAACATAGAGCAATGACCTTTTCCAACATAAAGGGAAATCTTTTTTCCGAGGCAGTAAATTATTGCCTACTGACAAATAGTGTGTCATTCCCCAAGGGACATTTCTGTATCATCTGAAATCATTTCTTCCTAAATGTAGTTTACTTCATTTCTCTTGAGAGCTTGTGTGAATGGTATACACACCTTGTATATCAAAATTTATTTGAAGACCAGATTTATATTTCTTTCCCCATACTTGACTCTATTATATTTTTTCACAGATGACTTCTGGAAACTTCTACAAAACCGATACTATAAAGCCTTCAAACCTCATACTCAGAAAAGTCTTGGTTATAGAAAAGCCAAATGTAAGAAATGTAGAATATTAATGATGAACTTCAGACCTTACAAAGAATGCATCAGTCTATCAATTGCTAGATTAGCCCTACAATATCTTTAAAAAGGCAAGAACTGACACCCATAATTAGAGTTCATTCTCTCATTACATTAGGGTAATCATTGTCCAGACCCATTTCTGTTTATAAAAGATTATTTGATTTCCCACACTAAAAGTTCTTTTATTACCAACAATCAACACCATAATAGTAGTCCTAAATGTGAAGAAAAGCCATTTAAATTAATACAGCTTTCTGACTTTATTTCACTATGTCAGCAGGGCCTCCCTGAGAACTGCTAAGCCTTCAGCCGATCACAGGGAGGGGCCCACAGTTGTGAACAGTGGGTCCAATAGGAAGGACAAAATGGTTGCACAGTGCAAACATGAGGGGGTGAAAGGAATTAGAGAACAATTGTGCATAAAGAATAATTCAGAAGGTTAAAACTACTAAGAAAATTCTATGAGAGAAGGGGAGGCCGAGGATGATCAGAGGAAATAAAAAAAAAAAAAGAAAAAATATGCATTTGGTCTTCTGGCTGTCATGACTATTTTATTTAAAGATAAGAAAAAAAATAGTTTATGGTTAATATGATGTCTTTCCTTGGTGGAGCTCTAATTAGTTTATATATCCCACATTTTTCCCAGCATGATGTGGAAAGAATACAGTCTTTACTCTCATTCCACAGATGCAAAACTTAAATACAAATGGCTTGTGAATTCTGTAAAATGAATGAGAAGATTTAATGATGGAATAATGATTTTTCAAATTAAATTCTCAGAGGACACACATGAATACTGTTTTTCAAAGTCGTCACTTTGAGAGCAAATGTATTCATCCCAATGATGGCACAACCATAGATCTGGGCATCTATAGAGTATCTTTGAGTGTGGCCAGTTTAGGTTTAAACCAGAAATCTAGCCTCAAGCATTTGTAGTTATTTTGGTTCTTGATCCAAACAGATATCTAGCTTGATCATTGAACTGGTTTATCAGACTTAACTTTCCCTAACTTTAGTTGCTTCTCAAAAGCACTTTTACTCTAAAGGAAATGAAATTCATTACCTCTGGGATTATGCGAAAAATGTGCTTCAGGCTGAGTATGTAATTCCAAAAGATGTTTTCTGAATGTGATACAATGGGGAGGAATAGATAGAATGAGGAGTAAGTATCTGGCCTTCCCTGTATTGACTTTAAGATAACTCATTAGCTTGTATCAGTTTGATGTGATTCTTCATTTATAAATATTACTATGTTACCTAAGAATAAATAGTGATTTAAATTCAAGCTCATGGCCTGCCTCATCTAGCCTCTGAAATGAATGCCAGATGGTGTAAAGTAGGATACAGGAGAAGCAGAAAGAGAAGAAAAGGGGAGGAAGAGGAAATAAGAATGGAGATTGAAAAAGGCAGAAGGATAAAAGAGAGGGACTTCCATAGGCTTTCTCACTATTCTTATCATGTTTACAGGTTACTCGTGTCTTCATGACCTCTCCTCTCAGTCATTCTACACATATTTATTAAGTGTCTATGATGTCCAAAAAACAAAAAATAAAATGGTTATAAGAAGACCTCATATTTCAATAATTACCCTAAATGTAAATAGATTGAACTCACCAATAAAAAGGCACAGAGTTGCAGATTGGATCAAAAAACAAAACCCAATCATATGCTTCCTCCAGAGGATACATCTCAATTCCAAAGACAAATATAGACTCAAAGTGAAATAGTGGAAAATGATATTTCAAGGAAATGGTATTCAGAGAAAAGTGGGAGTAGTGGTATTAATATCAGATGAAATAGACTGCAAAATAAAAAAAATGTAAGAAAAGATAGAGGGACACTTCATAATAATAAAGGGAATCATTCACCAAAAAACCCATAATAATTATTAATATCTATGCTCCATTCAGGGAGCCCCAAAATATATAAAGCAATTACTAACAGAACAAAAGAGAGAAATAGACCAACACACTATCATAGTAGAAGATCTAAATACCTCACTTCAGATATGGGCTGATCATCCAAACAGTAAATCAATAAGAAAATTACATCCTTAAATGATACATTAGACCAATTGAACATAATTGATATTTATAAAGCCTTCCAAATAGCTGCTTATACATTCTTCTCTTGTGCATATGGAACATTCTCAAGGATTGACCACATACTGGGACACAGAGATAGCCTCAATATAAATAAGAGGGTTGAAATCATACCAACCATATTCTCTAATCATAATGCTTGGAAACTAGAGATCAACCGTAAAACAAAACAAAACAAAACAAAACAAAACAAAACAAAACAAAACAAAACAGAAATAACTACAAATACATGGAGATTAAACAACATTCTAATGAAGAAAAACTGGGTCAGAAAAGAAATAAAAAGAAAGATCAAGAAATACATACAAACAAATGATAATGACAGTATAACTATCAAAACTTTTGGGACACAGCAAAAGTGGTCATAAGAGAAAAGTTGATATCAGTACAGGCCTATCTCGAAAAACAAGAATAAGCCCAAATAAACCATTTAATGCTTCATCTTAAAAAACTAGAAAAGATAGAACAAATGAAGCCTAAAGCCAGCAGGAAGAAATAATCAAAATAAGAGCAGAAATAAATTAAATTGAAAAAAAAAAAAGAAAAAGAAGAAAAAGAAATGCAACAAAGAGCTAGTTCTTTGAAAAGGTTAATAAAATTGACAAAACCTTGGTTAGACCCACTAAAGAAAAAAAATGAAAAAACACAAATAAACAAAATCAAAGATGAAAGAGGGGAAATTATGACAGAAATTGCAGGAATACAAAGGATCATATAAAATTCTATGGAAAATTATATAAAACCAAATTTAATAACCTAGAAGAAATGAACTAGTACTTAGAAAAATATAACCTTCCTAGACTGAATCAAGAAGAACAATAAAATCTAAACAGACTATTAGTAGTATGGAAATCAAAACAACCATCAAAAACCTACCAAAAAGTAAAAGTTTAGACCAGATGGTTTTACTAGTGAATTCTACCAAACATTTAAAGATTTAATATCTATTCTACTCAAAATCTTCCAAAAAATTGAAGAGGAAGCAATACTTTCTAACCCATTATATGAGGCCAATATTACCCTGATACCAAAACCTGGTAAAGGTAACACACAAAAAAGAAAACTACAAACATAGATGCAAAAATTCTTAATAAAATACTAGCAAACTGAATACAGCAACACATTAAAAAGATTATAAACCACAATCAAGCAGGCCTCATCCCAGAGGCAAAGAGAAGGTTCGACATACACAAATTGATTAATGTGATACACCACATAAACAAATTAAAAATAAGAATCATATAAGCATATTAATAGATGCAGAAAAGGCCTTTGATGCAGAAAAGGACTTTGACAAGATAGAGTATCCATTTATGATTTAAAAAATTTAATACAAAACAACAGCAATCAAAATGGCATGGTATTGGCAGCAAAACAGACACACAGACCAGTGGAACAGAATAGGGAGTCCAGAATTAAACCCTAATGGGCATTATTTTAGTATTTTGAATAGTTTGTTTCTTGATAAAAACCTGCTCCTTTTGGAAACACTTTAAATGATGATGTTTATCCATTTATATTTGTATACTGCTGAGCCCTCTGATAGTACTCAATAAATAAATAATAATGATAATAATAATCCTGATCCAAAAGTCTTCAAGAGCTAAAAAATGACTCAAAGATTCAAATGTTGGGATGTCCTGTAAAAATTGATCTGACTCTTTAAATCGAAGATGTGCCTTGAAGAAGATAATCCATTCATTTACAATTCAAAGAAAATGTAATTTTAAGAATAACAATAATAACAATAATAGCCAATATTTTATACAGCTCAAAAAAATTTTTAAATGAAAGAAAAAGAAAAAAAGAAACAAGAAAAAAAGAGAAAAGGAAGGAAGAAAGGAAGGAAGGAAGGAAGGAAGGAAGGAAGGAAGGAAGGAAGGAAGGAAGGAAGGAAACGATATCCAGAATAATACAAGTTATTACTTTAGGAAAAGAGGATGATTTCATGAGCACATTTAAATAACTGGATTCAGAAACAAGATATAAATGTCTGCTTTTGTTTGCTTCTTGAGGAGGTAGCCTGCCTTGCTTGGGTGAGGAGAGATGCTAATATATCTCTATTCACCTCTCTCAGTCTAACTTTCTCAACCAGTTGAAGCTCATTTCCATTGTTTATGTTATCAATAATGAACACCCTAGCTTTACATCAGGCCAAATTTCCTTGAATGATGATGTTATACTAGGTTAAAATAACCTGATGACTACCTTCTACACCTACACTGTTCCACATCCAACTCATCCCTCATTTTGACTCCACAGGGAGGTTTGTAACATATGAAAGATCTCTTTCTCAATATCCTTCAATGGTTACATATTTCCTATTAAATGAATTCAAAATCTGTACTAATCACCTGTTTCCACCTCAGTTTTGCAGTCACATTGTCTTCAGAATCCTGTTTCACTGATACATGCATAATGACCCTCACTCTCCATGCACTTACTTAGTGTCTCTGCCTTTGCTCAGGCTGATTTCCACATGGAATTTGCTTTGCTGCCTGCTGAGATTCTTCTTTAATATGCAGTTATGTCAACTCTTTCATGTAGCTTTTTATAGTTTCTTTACTTAATGTTGATTCCTGATTCCCTTGTACTCCAATAATATCATAATTGTAGCATATTTATAACATTTATTTTATTCTTCCTTGCATAAAATTAAATGTAAATAATTATCTCATAGTAAACTGTAAGATTTGAAAGTGCCCAAGTTTTACATATAATGGGTGCTTAATGTTTATTTATCAAATCTATTGCTATCTTTGGGAAGACACCCATGGAGAAATATACTAATATCTTAAAACTTTATGATCTGTGCTTTCAGTAAAATTCCAGATCATGTTCTTATTGAGCATCATCCTAACAGTGACAAGCATTTCTCTAACATGTAAAAGTATTTTCATGTATTATGTATGGTATGTAGTATGTGTTCAATAAATGTTCATTGAAAGTTCATAGCTAAAATAGAGCTAGTACCCATGAGGAAATATATTGATATCCTCAATATGTACAAGTGGTTTTTTTTTTCTGTAAAATCCCAACTTGTCTTGCTAAACGTCATTCTCACTTTAATAAACACTTCTTTAATATATTGAAATTCTTTTGGATTCTATTCCTAGAACTCGTTACAGCGCCCAATCTATTGCCTTTAACAAAAAATCAATGACTATGTTCTGTCATCAATCACACAACACAGTTAATAAAACATATTCATGGTCACTATGTAGGTTAAATTAGTATTGGAGGAAAAGTATGAAATTTAAAGTTATGAAAAAGGTTATCATATTCAAAAGGATCACATTTACTTTCATATATTAAAATTCCTTCTTATGTGTCTTTATCCTCCCATTAGACTGTAAACTCTATGAGGACAGGGGCCACTTCTGTCTTCTACAAAGTCAATTCTTCAACACCAAGCCCCAAGTCTCGATAGCATATTCTCAATAAACATTTGTTACATGAATGAAGTATATTGCCATACTAAACCAGCAATGGCTGCTAGGAGAGGTATAAATATAGACCAGAATATTTCTGTTTTTTCTCTAAGTTAAAGCAGTTCTACAGACTTTCTTGAGCTTAAATGATCAGACAATACAAATTTAAGGCAGTGATTTGGGAGTTTAAATGTGTTCGCAAGAAAGTTTAGTTTTCAAATATTTATGGGCTGCTGAGATCAGTGTACACCTGTGTCTTAGCAAATTAAATAACTAAATACAATCAAGGAAAATAGATGTCTGAGGAACAAAGGGGCTTAACTACTTCTTCATAATAACTTTAGGATTTACTGTACCAAACCAGGTGTAGAATTTTCTGAACTCCCTAAATTGATTCTGTCCCTGAGGCTTCCGAGGTGTTATTAGTGGGTTTCTTAGCCACCTAGGTGATTTTAATATTAGCTTAATGCATACCTTCCAGCAACTTCTCACTCTGACTCCTCATTTTTTCTCCATGGGGACTCCAATGACTAGGTTTCTCCCCACTATCTAACAATCCCTCCAGAGGCTCTTGGGAGATGCTCATGCATATTAATCTTTGCAAAGATAGCAAGGCAAAATCTAAGCCCTGTGATGAAGGCTATTTACCAACTTTCTTACCAGGCAGACTGCTTCTTGATGCCAGAGCAGTGTCTTCATAATCTAAGCACCAATTCTTAAATGTCTCCATTGCCTGGAACCTTTAATAGCACCACTCACTTGAAGATTTATTGACTATCAAATAATATTCCTTCCCTTTTATGCAAAGCCAGAATAGAGTAATAGAAGAAAAGGGCAATGTTAGTAAGGAGATTAAGAAGCAACTGGGAACCTACCAGGTCTAGAGCAAATCAAAGAAAAACCAGTTTATGAGCCAAGACACATCATCATTACCCAACTGCAGTGGAGTGGAGTGCTTGTAATTGATGAGCATCTGAAATACTAAAGGGCTATTTATTTACATGTCTGAGGCGTGAGGACCTATTCCTGTAACTGAAGTGACCCCCAAAGACTTACTGGAAACAAGCGTGATTCTGTATACAATTTGACATTACTCAAAGAGAGGGCATGTCACCCTTTTCATTAAGACTGGATGCAGAGACCACACAACTAAGGAAGCCAGTCAACTGGTAACAATCTCCCTTGAGTATGTCTTCTTGATCCAAATCATCATGTTGCTAGAAATATGTTATCTTAAATTAAATCAAGTTAGGCTTTTCCCACACTGGAAGATGGAATCTGTAATCTACACAGTATTTTATAGTCATCACAAAAAACACAGCATTTTAGCAGAAGAATTTACCTCCACTAGAGTACCTCTTACTCTTATTAGCATACTAAGTGATGCCATCAAGGTACAATGAATCTTTGGACTCTTGCTCTCTGATATCTGAAAGGGATTGAGAGGTGCCAATAAAGTATAACTTTACTTCTAGAGTGATATATTGTCCTTTATTTAAGAAAGAATAAGCTCTTTGGTAAAAGATCACTAAACCTTAATATGCTCACTCATTAAGGGCATAAACCATGCCATTTCAAAGTTCTTTACCAAATTCAGCACATGCCACCTGCCTAATAAATGTGACAATAGAAGAGCTACCATAATATTAAGCTTGTTTGTGTGGACTCATTTCCACACCTCACTGCTTCTCAGAAGTGACTAAGGTCTGGAAATGCAAAGATAATGAGCCATTCACTGCAATTAAATGAAAATAACCAATTGCAGGAGTAAAAGCCAGTCCTTAGGTTGGTCATGGAACTCTTCCCCTTGGAAGGCTGACAAATGGTGTTTATGGCAACGAATATGAGTCAATAGCCACACTGCTGCAGTGGGTATTGATTTAGCATGAGCTTGAGATCCAGTGATAGTCATCAGCTCTTTCACAAGTGCCTGTGTGTGATCGACTTTACTGATCCCTTGTTTAATGGGGCAAGCATGATCTGAGTGGGAAGGCTTCCAAATCAGCTTTTAGTCAAAAAGCAGGTAAATAAGGGTGAAAAAACTATCTTTTCTGAGAAATTCAGGTCTTGACATAGCCTGAAAAGAAAAAGAATGCCAGACAACAAATATTCCTTCAGGAGGCTTCACTACACAACTGCCAGGCCCAATTCAAAAGGATAATCATTAACCCAAACAACCTATTTTTAAGCTATCCTTCTCTTGTAGAGCCACACTTTTCAATATTAGTAGAAAAATAAATGAAATTGGTATTTTTCAGGTTTCCTGAAGTAAACAAAACTCATTTGCATATCTTTTCAAAATGAGGTAAAAAATTTGTCCCATTCAGTGATTTGTATAGAGATGGATATGATTGTACTGTTTAAAGCCTTATCTCATCATATTATAGGTTTTTGTATGATGACTTAAAAACTCAGTGAAGTGTGTTTCAATAGCAATATGTGTGAAAAATCACCAAGAGTTTTATAGTATTTTCACAATCCTGAGTTTAAAAAAATGAAATGACTGTTTAAAATGTAAGTTTGACCATAGATTTCATTTAGTTTACATAGCAGATATGTAAACATGTATAAAAACAAAAGAAATAAGACTCTCATTTCACTTTCTTCTGGGCAGACTATATTTGGGAATAACATGGAATAGAAGCCTATGCAAACCAGAGATATTGGGCAGAAAACAACCAGACTGAAAAAAGGGCCTCATTTTCAGGTTCCAGTTGGATATGAAAAAGAACAATATCAAGAGAGACAACACAGCTGCCTTTGGATAAGAGAAGAGTTGTGTAGAAGTGAAATCACATTTATTCTGTATGGCTCCTGGGTAGATATAACATTAGTTAGTGTGTGGACTTTCCTGGGAGACCATGGAATTGCAGTGGAAGGAGGCCCATTCCAAAAGCCATAGTCATATAAAGCAGTATAAAATGGTTAATAGCAGAGGTATCTTCAAGGATGTTCAAAGAGAGGCTATCTAAGCACTTGATGAGAAGGCCATAGAAGACCTGCATATTATTCTAGGAGCATACTAAAAGATGAACTATAAGTTTTATTCTAATAATAACAGTATATAAGTCTGTGAAATCCATTTTTTTTGTATCTTAAAATAGTTTATATATGGAAAGGTACATAACTTAAAGCATTTAAGTAAAGAACATATATAAAGTACAAAAATGATAAACAAGAGAACAGTAAGATTTCTTTCTCATAGAAAAAATAATATGTGTAAAAAAGAAAATGAGAATAAATCTTAAGCAGGTTAATTAAAAAGAATAAGAGGCTCTAGTGTTGGGTGAACACATCTTCAAGGCAAAATAAATTCAGGAAATAAAAATGAAAATAGCCTGACTTTATAAAGGACGAGAAGGAGAGGGTGAGTAACAGAATTCTGGGCAGAGTTCTTTAGAGATATGAGAAAAATTTCTTTCTTAAAATTAGTTCTAGAGGGAAACAAAGAGAAAAAATGTATTTTTGATCTGTTGCCTTTGGAAATCATCTCTTAATTGTTTTACAATTAATATCTTTTTTAATTTTGAAGAAATTTTTTTTCTTTCTATTTTTCTTTTCTATTTTCTTCTCTTTCTTTCTTTCTTTCTTTCTTTCTTTCTTTCTTTCTTTCTTTCTTTCTTTCTTTCTTTCTTTCTTTCTTTCTTTCTTTTTCTTAACAAAATAAAGTTCACAGTTCATTGTTCTAACACAAACACATGAGTCTCCAGCCACCTAGTAATGGAAAGCTGGAGAGGGAAATAGCTGGCTAGGCAGATGAGCTAAACAAATGAACTCTCTACCTTTCCAGATAACTGAGAGAAGAATAAATGCCACAGCTATTTCAATTTTTATTTCAAAAAATCTTGGCTCTACGTACACAGTTTTATTCTTCCTAAGTGTTTCACAACATATGAAATGCCCAAGCTGCTCTTAATTGTAGATTTGAATCATTTGTTTTTGAGCAACCCTTACATTTCACCTAAAGGCACCAATTTCTAATTAATGCTAAGTACCAATGAATCATATTGCAGTTTGCTCTTTTCTCTCTTTGATCAAGAAAGAAAAAAAATTTCTAAGTCTGCTAGAGTCTCCAAAAGAGCAAGGTTACTACATTTCTTGTTTATTATAAAATCCCTAAATTCAGTAAAAATCTAACATCCAGTAGATGCTATTAACATATTTTTGGAATTAAAAAATAAAGTGAATCAATCTGCCTGACTCCAGAGAGCTTTCTAAAAAGTTGAGTCTTTAACAGTCTGGACCCAGACTACCTATTAGCCTCCTTTTTGCTATTGCTCAGCACTTACCCTGCTCTCCATTCATGCTGAATCACTCTTTATTGCTCTGACAAGGTCCATTTTGCCACAAGCCTGTGCACATGCTCCCATCTGCACGAAAAGCTGTATATGCCTGCTGAAATGCTACCAAACTGAAACTAATATTTTTCACTTAACAATATGTCCCAGATATCTTCCATATCTACATATACAGATTTTTTTTTTTACACTTGAATAGGATTCCATAGAATAGAAGTATATTTTATGTAATTTAATCTACTTTGGATTCCTAGGACTCAGAACAATGCTTTACACCTTCAAAGTATTCTAGATGGTCAAACATTTTGATGAGTATTTTCTCATCAAGTACTCTAAGTATTTCCTGAGGTAAATCATATTCTAATTCATCACAGGTAAGTAGGTAAGTAGCATTTGAGTTGGATGTCAATAATCCAGAAGATACATTATTCAGAAGATGTACAGAGCACAAGAAAGGCAAAAGGAGAAGAATTTAATGAAGAAAACCAGGAAAGATGGAGTTTTCTGGATTTCCAGAAATTTGAGAATGCAGAAGAGCAGAAGACGAGCAACTTAAGATTTCATTCTTGTGCTGTTTCTGTAGCTCAGAAAACCCAGTGCTCTCCAAAACCATTATACGATGGGACAAGGATAGAAGCTCCTGCTCTCCTTCTTATTGCCTCTCCAAACTTCCCTCCAAATATTTACCTATTACATTCTTGAGTCAGGGTTTCATATCATTCATTTGCTCTTTCAAAAAACATTGTTGACTGTTTATTAATTACTATGCTACTGATATTGTCCTATGTGTCGGAGATACAGCTATTATGAAGACAAAGCCTCTCTCTTAATAGATTTATACAGCGATAAAATAGGTAGACAATAAATACATAATGCAATACATAATCCACTGCCAGCTTCTAGTAACTTCTATAAAAACATGAATATAAAGAAATAGAGAAAAATTAGGGAATAATCTAGATAAAATAATGAAGAAAGGGTTCTCTGGGGAGGCGACTTTGCTCAGAGATCTGAATGAAGTGACAAGGTCAGCCATGCTGGTATCTAGGAGAAGCCATATTTTCTTTATTTAGTAGATGAAGTGAAAGATCGCTAGGAATTTGCCTCTCCTCGACAGAACCCTCCTTCATCCTTTCCTCTTTGCCACCAATTAACTGTATAAGCTTGGGAAATCATTTACACTCTGCGTCTTGTTTTCATTATCTGGATAATAAAGACTTGAATTAGTGGCTTCAATTTCTCCATTAATAACAATAATCTGTGGTGTCATATTTCTACAAAATAAGAGGTACAGTCAGTGGACCTCACTATCTATACAATATATTTTTTTTCATTTATATCTTCCTAACAAAAGAGAATCATGTAGACTACTCAAAAGTAGGTGTGAGGCCTCTGTCATTGCTTGCCTTACTAAAGTTCCTAGACAGGAAACAATTGCCAAGCAGACCCATTTTCTTGTTTTTGATGATCTCGAAGTAATGCTCCTTACAGAGTAATGTTTTCCAGTAACAACTCCCTCAGTCTTCTGAGTTAGGGCTCTATTTTCCATGCGGGAGCCCAGATGTTCTGTCACAATGCCGAAAGGATCTTATCAGGACCCAACATTACTGCACAATGTTTTATTTTACCAAAAAATCTTAGACCTTGAAAATCAGTATGTACAAAGAAGTGGTAGTAGGGGAAGATGTAAGCTTTGGAACTTTTCTTCTGGACTTCCATCCTGGTTCATTCTCCTAGTAGCAATAAAATATTGAATAAGAAATAAAAGTAACAACCACTGTTTAGTACTTTCTATGTACCAGAGCTAAAAAGGTAAACTAAATTTATTTGTGTTTTACCACAAGAACATCATGAGGTTCTACTATTACATATGTGGTACTCTTATGTCACCATTTTACAAATGCAGAAACTGAGGCTAGAGAAAGATGATAGACCACAAAGCTAGGTCATAACTGGTAGTGGAGTCAGAATTCAAGCCCAGGTCTAACTCCAAACTCAATGCTTTCAATTATACACCTCTAAACAAGTTACTCTATCTCTTTGGACCTCAAGTTTTTTCATCTGTAAAACAGGATGATAATACCTTTGCAGTACTACAAGGATCAGTTGCACAGAGCACTAGTGAGTTCTTAACAGATCATAAACTTTTTCTAATAGGGAGAAAAATTAAATGTGAGTTCTCTTTGCTGCTGTTTCCTCCCTCAGCCCATGCCTTGGAGAGTCTACTTGGCCAAGACTGAGTATCCTTGCCTTCCAAGTGAAAGCCATGAGGGACCTGGAAGGCTAGGAGGGAAGAACATTGCTGCTCAGCTAAGAAACTTTCTACACAAGACTATTCTATATGAAAATACAGCCAATATGTAGTTGTGAATTATTTATGTAAAGATGTAGAACTAAGAAATAAATTGTTAGGAAGGGTACATAATCTGCAATCTCTGCCCAGACCTGTGTATTATTATAAAATTCTGAATTTCTGGAGGCCAAGTTAATGAAGCACTACTGTAGCTATCTGTCACATTATGCTAAGTGTTCTTAAATAACATAATTTCTATTCATTGCAGGATAGTTTAAAAAGATGCAATGGAAAAAAAATTTTCATCTTAATAGACATTTGGTATCATCAATTAGGCAGTATTTAAACTATGCAAAAATATATACTCTGAAAATAAAATGACCATAGAGAATTAAGGCAAGGTTATTATCTGAACATCAGATTAAAACAAAAATAATAAACTGGTCATTTGACTTACCATGAAAATTTTTTGCAAACTCAAATTTAAAATTTATGTTTCAATATTCACCTGAGTATTTTTTCCCCTGACTTTGTAAACCTATCTTCACTTCTCTGTTATTCTACATATGAAAAAGAACTAGATTATATGGTGTTCAAATTACATGCTGCACAACAAATCTTTATAAAGAAGAATATCATGATATTTGGGCACCAAGGGATTTGTATAGACTGTCAATGTTCTGGCACTTTATCATTCTCCTGTGGCGTGATCTGGACCCTACAGCATGGCCTTTACCAAACATTTGTGAAACATACATACAAACACAAAACAGATCTAAACGAAAAATAAGTTTCTTATATATAAATTTTTGGTAGGTGTGGTGGTGGGTGGTTTGCGAATGCAATAATATATAGTTGACCTTAGAACAATGTGGGGATTAGGGACACCGACCACCCCACATTGTTAAAAATCTGCATGTAACATTCAACTCCTCAAAAAATTATTAATGGTCATTGTGACTGGAAGCCTTACCAATAACATCAGCAGTTGATTAACACATATTTTGTATGTTATATGTATTATATACTGTATTCAAACAATAAAGTTAGCTAAAGAGAAATGTTATTAAGAAAATAATAAGAAAAATATATTTATAATATTTATTGAAAATATCCATGCATAAGTAGACCCATGCATAAGTGGACAGATATAACAAACGTGTGCTGTTCAACAGTCACTTGTAATTAGTTCTCTAATTCTTCAGAATTTCAGACACTCCATAAAGAAAAAAGCAATATGAATTTTCCAAAGAGTAGGAAAGTGACAGGCTAAGTACTAGAGAGAATGTTTGATTCCTTCTAGCCACTATTTCTCAGAAGTGTGACAGAGTTCATCAGTTGATAGTGAGCCTAAATTAATTTAGAATAAAGAAATATCATTGTTTGTTTTACCCCTTGTGATTAAGAATCCCAAGAAGGTATCATTTGGTTTAAGTTATATTTTGTGCTTTTAAACTTAGCAAGAGTAATGCCCAGTGAGAAAGAGCAAAGTTTCTGATATCTAAAAGACCTGAATTCAAATCTTGCCTCTGAAAGATGGAATGGTGTGAGTGTGATAAAAGGTTGAATGTAGTACAGATCCTGTTTCTAAATACTTCTGTGTTTTTAATTCTTGGACAAGATATGAACATTTGCTTTGCCTCAGTTTCCTGTCTGTGAGATAGAGATTCTATAAGTGTTGTAAGGATTACAAGACTTGATGCACATAAAGGATTTCAGTGTCTAGTGCCTACAGTAAGCATTTAATAATTGTTAACTTTTACCGTGTACAACAAGGATGATGATGATATATGTTACACTTCATAAGATTGTTTTAAGGCTTAAAAGAGATAATGCACAAAAGATGTTTCACATAGGGCCTAACATAACATTAAATGCTCAATGGATGGGGAGCTATTGCTTTTAAAGATTAGAGTAATTAAAGAAAGTGAGTAAAACTTGTCAGACTTGTGTCTGTCTGTGCTGTCCTTTCATATAGACATTGATACACTCAGTTTTATATCCACTACTGACTAGCTACAGAACTTTTAGAAAATTTAATAACTTCTCGGGCCCTCAGTTTCCTCAGATATAAAATACAAACATTAGGTGATGAAAGGTATGTTCAGCTGTGAAACTGCAGATTCTGATTCTTCAGTTAGAGTATGAAGGGCTCGTTAAGAATGGAAGGTAACAAAAAAAGCTTACTTTTTTCTATTACTCCTTCTGGAACATCCTACATTCCTGGAAATATTTGCAACTTTAAGCCATTAAGTAAGTAAAGGTTAGTTTGGAAGGCCAATTTTATGCTAGCACAAAAATCAAGTGCCCAGCATTCGCCTGAGAGATCACTAAGGCTGACCAATGATTGTAGTCTCTTACTTTATGCATCTTCTGTCCTTGTATCACAGGTTTGTTTATTTACCCACTGTTATCCCTAAGGTCAAAACGGAAGCAAGATATGCACTAACTCATAAGATTCTTCTGGTCAGAAAAGTTGTGAACGAAGAAAGCACACCTTTTATCCTCCCTGCTCCCATTTATATACTCACAGTTGCAGTGATTTATTGCTATCGCCCAGGCCTGGAAGATGAAAGGCGTAGAGCAGGTCTGGGTGAAGCCTCAAAATAACAGTTCAAGATATTACCCCTGAAGTACATTCACCTGATCTTCTAGAAAAAAAAAATAATCTCAATTTGAATCAATGGCTTTGGTACTGAACAAATAAACGGGCTGTAAGTAAGAACATTAGCAACTGAATATTAGAGTTTTTAGGTGCTTCTAATAATAATAATAATAATAATAATAATAATAATAATAAATAATAATAATAATAATACAGTTTAAAGGCTTTGGACTGTAGGACATTGATTCTAGCTTTAGATATTCATGTAGTTCTGTGACTTTGGGCATTCATTATCTATCACTAGATCTCAGGTTTTTTCATCTGTAAAATGGCAGTTGTGTAAGGCCAGTAGAACTAGATGACTTCTGAGATTCTTTCAAATTTTGATTCTGACCATATGTGCATTCAAAGAAAACTATTTCTGAGATAGCCACTGACTGTCAGAAGAAGTGGTACCATAGGTCTGTGGTGTAGTAGGTACATTCTCAGAAGACAATCTCCACAGAGGAAGAGGCAGACTGTCGAATACAATTTTCAGGCCCAGGCTTCTGGTTGCATTGCTGTCACTACAATTACCTTTTAAAATGAGAAAATCAGATATCTCTTATGATGTCCTCACCTCTTGTCTCTATCATCCTCCTGCTCTGCCATAGCTGCTGCAGCTATACTGAATCCTGCCAAATGTTCTCTTCTAGCTAGCTGCTCATGCTGTTCTCTTGCCTTGGAAAATGTTCTCTTTCCTTCTTTATGTGTCTATTTAACACCTCTAAACTACATTCAACACCTCAAACTCCATTTAACCAGGCAAGGTGAAGAAACCCGTACTCTGAGCTTCCATGGCATCTCACATTTTCGTTATTCAGAGCACCGACCACTCTATATTGTAGTGGCTCATTTAGCTGTTGTTATTTCTAACTTAATTATAAACTATATGGATGAAGGGCCTCTGTCCATCTTGCTCACCACTGTATCCCAACGGATACACATTGCTTGACACATCAGAGGTACTCAATAAGCACTGCTGTATTATATTGTTTTATATCGCATTATAGTGTTGTGTTGCTTTACATTGTGTTGTGCAGTGTTGTATTAGAGTGTATAAATACAATAGTAAATAAATTAATGTAAGCAAGACATCTATGCAGTAGGTTTTGCTACAGTCAGAGAAATTATTAAGGGGTAACTGCTCCATAATAGAAAGAGCAGTAGCCAAGAACCTGGGATCTCTCTGGAGTCAATTCTGGGCATAGGATGTGGCAGAGTAACTCATTAAACCTCTCTTAATCATTCAATTTTTGTATAAAATATTAGGATGATGAAGTTGAAAGAAGTATGCCAGTAGGACATCATAAATATAACACCAATGCTGGCTATCTACATATCTATACTAATGGACATGAATAGGAAAATATGGTCTTTAATACACATTTGACACGCATCTCACCTTCTATTTACCCATTCTCTGCTATAAAGCCTTATGTACCTTCTTGTATTCCTTTACAGCAGGATTTTAGGAGTGTTGGCTATCCGGGAAGAATGCCCATGTAAACAAAGGACTGAAAAACACATTTATCTGAATTAATGACCTTCTCTAGGATCAAAAATGCTTTTTTTATACTCTCCCTTCCTTTCCTCAATCTATGTCCTGTCTTTATTATACATTCTTAAAGCATTATGCCTTTTTTCATTATATTGCTTAATTACAGCTGTAATTAAATACTTATTGGTGGTAATTATTTGTTTAATGTCTATTTCCCTTGATAGATTAAAAACTATATGAGGATAGGGACTTTGAGAACCATGTTTATACCTAGAATCTTAGTATTTGGTATGGTACCTGGAATGGAAGAGATGCCCAGCAATTATTTGTTAAGTGGATGATAATGAAATGATACAATTTTTCAGTGTTGAGAAGTTTAAAAATAAAAGGCTGACATCTCACATAAAAAAGATACAATTATCAGTTGCCCTAATGACATATTTTAGTTTAAAAATAGCAATGCAGGTATGTATACTCTGAGAGAGTTAACAAATAGCACACCCATCAAAATAAATGTATAAGGGCAAATACTATCAACTTGAATTTGAAAGACATGGCATTATTTTTCAAAGGGAATGTTCTAGTAGAATACATAACATAGTATATTCTAGGTATTTGGCTTTTGATGTTTCTGTCTTCCCCACAAGATCAGGAGCTTTTGTAGAGGAATGCTCATTACCAGCTTTGCAAACACCTTGAACCTATCACAGTTCATGACAGAGAGTAGACTTTCATGATATCTTTGTTGAATGAATGAATGAATGAATGAATGAATGGAAAAACCAAAGATACCTAAAGAGGAAACTAAAAAATGAGCCCAGACAATAAGGCAAAATTAGGTTATCCATTAATGCCTTCATATTAGATATGGGGAAACAAAATATGTCTGTTTCTGAGTTTCACCTCTATTTATTAGGAATAAGTGACTTCCATAATAAACATATTCTCAGAAACCTACTAGAATTTCAGGAGGTAGCAACTGCTGTGATAAATTGGGGGGAAAAATAACAGCTCTCCCAGGAGCAGGTGTCTTTCAATTTAGTTTAAGTATGCACACACACACACACACACACACACACACTCATGTGTGCTGCAGCAACAATCCATAACATCGTTCTCTTTCTGTATGTGCCTAATAAATGAAGCCAAAGCTCGGTCGTGCCTCATTTGGCCAGGCTGTCACTCACCATTTTGTTCATTATGAGGAAATGAAGTTCATGTCCAAGCAACCAGAGAATGCAGAGTAATTGGGCTCAAAGCCTTTTCACTTAATTTGCTCAAGTTATATTTATTTTTTAGAGAATTAGGTGCTAGCCACTGATGGACAGAAAATTGAAAAAAATGAAGGCAAATGGATAGGATAATAAAGAAAATGATACAGCTTTCCCTTGCTCTCCTCCCCTGTCTTCTTTCTCCTGCCAGCCCTTCTTTACTCTCTGCCTCTTTCCATCTTTACCCCACTGCAGGATTCTGCAGCTCTACTACTACTGGCACAAGGGAGTTACATGGACAAGATTTCTTCTGCTGACCTGCACTCTCTCTCTCTCTGATGAACTTCCTATTGAGTTGTTTGTTAGAAAAGCCCTTATGCATTGTAGGTTCTTTTGACCAAACCTCTTTTATTTTTGACTAGCAAAGCCATGAAAACTGAGCTCAAAGGGACATTTCTTCTTTGCTGCTTTCTTTATCCTCAGTTACACAGAGTGGAATCGACTAAGGAAATGGTTTTGCAGGAGTTGGGGGGCACCTAAATGTACGACTATTTTTTTTTATTTTGTAGCAAATGTGCGGGTAGAATAAAACTATTTTCTTGTAAAAATCACCTTGGATCCTAACTCAGAAAGACCAGGATTCAAATTCCATTTATATTTTCTAATAGATGAATAATTTTAGGTTTACCTCTCTCACTTGCCTCCCTGAATAAACAACTTTGATGAGACTATATGTGTCTGGTACAGAGTAGGAACACAGCAAAAATAATTAAGGTCTCTTTATGCCTGTTGGTGCCCTCCCTCTCCGAAGTTTTAATCATTGCCACACTTTCTTTATTCCCATAAGAGGAGAGTATATAGTTAAAAACAACAATAAAAGAAGATGTACAGGGAAATCTCTCTATGAACTACAACTACCTACTAATAGCAATGAAATGAAGTATCATTCCAAATGGAGGCTTTCCCAATGCAATCTCAGCTTTCTAATCACCATCTGGTAAATGAGCCTCTCAAAAGAGATCAAATATTTCTGAAAGTTCTGAAAGTTCAGTGAAGATTTCTTTAGAATATGCCTTTTGGTGATGGTTTTCTGGAGTTCAGGGAATAGGGCGATTGTCATTTATTGTGTTGAGGGTTTCTAAGTGAGACCACAGCACCTACTGTCCAAAAATCCACTCTTCTAACATAGTTTTCTGTTGATTTCTTCCATAATCAAACCCTTGGAAGTCCTAAGAATTCTCTCTCACATATCTGGAACAATAGACTTCAAAGCTTTATACATATAATAAATGTGTTTCCCTCACTGAAATGAAACATTGTAAAACAGCCTTGAGCCCCTAGAGAGATACATATTTTTTCATATGAAGGCTGCATATAAGCCGGAGGAGACATGCATGTATGTGTGTGTTTGGGACTATGAAAACCTTGAACCTTATCAAGGGTTCTGTTTTATGCTCTGATTTGTATCAGTGGAGTGAGAAGTTGTTTCCTGGGGAAGCTGAGAGATTCTGAGGATATTCTCTGTAGCTAAAACTGTGAATCTTGCACCCAAAGTCATCCCAGGATAGAGAACCATCAGCTTTGTGGAACAATAGAATTTATGGATTAAACATCATCATCATATCATGCTTTCCATACAATAGCTCTTTGAGTCTCATAAAAGCCCTATGAAGTAGACAAAATGAAGGCTTAAAGACTGTATTTGACTCAAACTTACCTAGTTAAGGAGTGACTGAATGTAGAGTTGGAGTCAAGACTATGATCACAAATACTATCAAGTAGTTCATGTACTCAAACAGAGTCATGAACTCTGAACCCTCAGATGACTAGGAGACGAATGACATAGGCTGACCATGCCTGCTGTAACATTTACAATACATACCATTATAAGAGCCTTTCAAAGGGGTAGAGTGAATCGTGAAACAGGGGGTGAGAATTTTTCACCTGCTTGAACCTGTTCACAAAAAACACCTGTAATATCACCAATAGTAACAAAACAACTACCCAGTCAACCAAAAGAACAAGGTCAACAACAACAAAACACATCTTTCTTGCTGTCTCTTACCCTCAAATCAGATAGCTGTGCAAAATTATCCCAAAAGTCTATAAAGCTGATTTTATAGAGCCATATAGTTAAGGAGCTCTGAACTGTCAGGAGACTGTCTCCTTTCTTTCCCATTACCTCTCAGGTCATACTTTCTATCATTGTTCCCCATTGTTCCTCCATCCCAATCACATTACTGCTCTGATGTTCACTGAATTATGTCAAATGTGTTTATGCACCAAGATATTTGTAGCCCCTTATTTCTCTTTCTCAAAATCTGTTTCTCTATGCTTGGCCAAGCCCTCTTCAAATATTTGAGTAATTGTCTCTTTTCCCAGGAAGCTTACACTGAACACCCTATTGAAATTGGAATACACCCTCCCCACCCAACTCCCCTCTTGATTCCTCTTACTCTGTTCTACTTGTTTACTTTTCCCAAACACTTGTCATTTTTAGCAATCTCTATGATTTACTTCCTTAATATTAGTGTTGTTATTGTCTGTCTCTTGTCAGTCTAGAAGCTCCCTAACCATATGGCTCTGTGTCTAATATCTATCTACATGTGTATAGAATAGTAGTTGAGTGAATTATTGGATTAAGTAATTTTGTTTAACCTATTTTTGAAACACTCAGGGTTCTAAATAATAAAATGAAAAATCCAGCTGCAACTTTAAATGAGTATGTAGTTGTGGCTAAGACAGCATTTGAATGTTTTGAAAATTAGAAATAACTAAAAGGAGATTGAGAAAATTAGGTTCTAAGAATCTATAGTTTAGAGAAAATCCAGGTCTTGGTTTGATTGTGTGTCTTCTAGGGCATAACTCTAATAAAGAAGAAAAAAAAGCAAGCTTAATGTTCACAGTTAATTAGCAAAAGATAGTTTGCAAACAAAACGCTTTAGAAAATAATACAAAGTTACATTAAAAATATTTAATTTTTACTCGGGTGAGAGAAAATTTAAAATTAAAAAAAACTATAATAATGAAATTATTATAGTAACAAGGACAGAACAGCACTTTCTGTGTCACTCCAGGATCATGACGATAGCCTAGTATTATCCTCTAACAAGGGCATTTAGAGTCCCTGGTTCTCTGTATCTGTCCTTCTGGCTCTAGTTCTTCTAATTTGATTTTTTAAACACAAAAAAACTTCCGTTTGTCTTTGAAAATATTATGCACAAGTCATCTACTCTACAAAGTCTTCTATAATATATCAAGTCTGATTCCTTTTTTAGTTCCTTGTACCAATTTCTACTCTGGTGTGTTAAAATATGTGTTATGTGACATCATGATTATAAAATTGGCCACAGATTTTTCACATCCCTGTATATAGGCAACTTTACAATGTGTCTTTGCTGCCATTCCCAACAAAAGGTGAAGCCTAATTCTTCATTCACTGAAGCTGGGCGTGGTCATGCAACTCGCTGTGGCCAATGAGACATTAGCTCACTTGGGACTGGGAGATGCTCCATTACACTCACTCATTGGCATTTGTCTTCTTACTGCCATTGGAACAGGTCTGACTACCATCATGGTAATAAGCTCCTGCCAGCCTGCAGGATGAGGTGGTATGTAGGACCAAGTTTTCCCTGCTGAGGCCAACCTGTGGCCAGACATGAATGAGACCATCTGGCCCAGTTGAGCCTTCAGTCAACCTCAGAGATCAGCTAGGTTAGCCCAGACTAGAAATACTACTCAGCTCATCCATAGAATCCTTGAGGAATAATAAATGCTTGCTGTTTAAAGCCAACTAAGCTTTGAGGGTAATTTGTTATGCAGCTGAAACTAAGTGGTATACAAGATGTAGCTTACTACCAGAATATAAGGAATCGCTAATGTGCACATTAAGTACAGAAAATGGGTATTTTTCAATTCTAAAGAAAACTATTAAAATCAAGCAAAAGTATGGCTTTACAGAGCAATACTACCACTACTAATAGTAAATAAATTAAAAGATGCTCTTTCATGTGTAACATCATTACATAGTCAACACTTAATATAGAAAAGCAACTCTATAAGTCACAATTAAAGTTGAAAACTGAGTATTTTAAAGTGACATTATTTTAAATGTGACTATCTTTAGAAGGAAGCACAGACATTCCCTATAAATTAATTTATAATATGAAGGATCTAGTATTAATTTGGAGATAAAATATACTCTAATATATACTCTAAAATGTAACATTTCAATGTTAATAATAATAAAAATAAAATACCCAAAAAGACCAAATTAACTGTATATCAAATTGTGAAGTTTGTTCTAATTCACAGGGTGGACCTGTGTGTGTGTGTGTGTGTGTGTGTGTGTGTGTGTGTGTGTGTGATGAGAATATATATATTCTCTGATCATTTATGATAGAAAAAGATTTTAAAAGCTTAGAATAAATTTGTGAACTTTTTGTGGTGTGTTTATGAACACACGTATTTATTTTAATGTGGGTATAATTATTACTGAACTGTGGTTTTTAATGAGAAGATCATTAGGGACAGTTAAATCTGACTGCATTTAACTTTCATTGAGACTGAAATTATTTTTTCCAAACATTTGGGTTTTGAAAAAAAGGCAAACTGTGTTTGTCTCCAATAGTCTTTTCTTAAATTTTCAGACTGGTATTTTAAGGCAAATTTAATCCACATAGTTCATACTCATTTACACTTAAATTATACAACTAGAGCTTTTAACAGCTATTTAATGTTCCAGACACCTTTTGAGCTTTTAAAGTGAGCTCCTACAAGCCTTTTCCATATCTTCCACCTCCTCTCATCAGCTTAAGAGGCTGCATTTTTGCTCGGGAGTAAACAAATTGAATACTGAAACTTTGGGTTATTCTTCCTCTCGGTTTATGACCTATGAAAGTAAAGTGGCTTTCAGATGTGACATAACTAATTTCCCCAGCCCGATGAACCAATACAGGATGTGTGTCACATTATACTTACTTATGAACAGCTCTATAGCCAGCAAATGAGGCAATCTCCAGACTCCTCATTGGGTGTCCAGAGCATATAAATAGATAATTATAGAACCTGAAACGTCTATGACATTTTTTATCTGAATAGTGCCAAGGCCGTCTTTAGAATGGCATAAACATATATCTTTGAACTTGTCATAGATACCAAAAAATTCTTAGTTATATCTCTACATATTTC
The DNA here is from genome assembly GCA_030015415.1 of Cynopterus sphinx. NCBI lineage: Eukaryota > Metazoa > Chordata > Mammalia > Chiroptera > Pteropodidae > Cynopterus > Cynopterus sphinx. The sequence goes on along the minus strand of CM057390.1, from coordinate 30,683,829 downwards.
TACCTTTTTACAGATGGGAAAGGTTTAAGCAGTTATGAACTAAGACACCAAAGGTCCCTTTTTCCAGGCTCATGTTCCTCTGAAGCACAAAGGAGTTTAAGAAAATGTCATATTTTGAGCGTATGCATGCAAATGTGTGTGCATGCCCACATGTGTGTCTATGAAAGAGAAATAAAGAGACAGAGAAACAAGGACAGATAAACAGCAAGAGAGAAATAAAATGACAAGAGTGCTTTAAATTTTAAGGATTACACACCTATCTCTTTGAAATTGTGAGGTTACTAACAGCTGCTGCTTATACTGTTACCACTTACCTTTATTTATTTACTGTCTGTCTTCACAGGAAGCACGTATTGTTTCCGTGAATTTTTCACATTACTTCATATGTCATCTCCCTAAATCCCTTTGCTATAATTAATTCTAAACTCTATACTCTGTATTCCATGTTTTATTCCCAGCGTTCACTGCAACATGTTTTCATATCTTCAGACTGGTGAAGAGAAATGAATATCAGAAATGTCCTGGGGAACACAGGCAAGGGAAGATATTTATCTGGAAGGAAGCTGGAGTATAACAGGCATGGGATGCATGGGCTGGGCTGCATCAGGACATCTACTTTGATCCTTAGAGAGAATGGAGCCCAGGATAGCTGGCCTGGCAGGCAGGCAGTGCATGAGCACAGAGGGTTGCCTCTGCTACCTCCACTATACTAGCCCCGCCCCCTTCTGCCACCAGGAGAGCAGCAAGAGCCAGTGTTCTGGATCACTGCGTTTTTCTAATAAGACTTTGCACAAGCTGCTAAATGAAGCTAGCTGCCCGGTTGAGTTCAATCCCAGCCCCATTTCAGTTTACCCATTTCCTCAGAATGTAATCTCACCTTCTCACTATTGGATTCCTTCAGAGCCTTGTCACTGATGAATAGAGGCCACCAGGATGGAGGAGGGGTGAGACATACGGGTGCAGGTGATACAGAAGTCACAGCACACCGGATTCAGAAGGCACTGCCTGAAAAGGCCCCAGAACATGTGAATTTCCTGTTGCAAGGGGATGTCAGAAAATATGTAGTTAAACTCTCATCTGACATTTGCATTTCCATGTAAGATAGTCCTGCTTCTGCTGAAGCATCTTATGTCACAGGTAACTCACTCTCTCCAGGGACAACTTTCTTAGGAAGTTCTCCTTTGTGTGTTAGCATTTAACTCCCTGAAACTGGTTTTACAAACTGTGACCTGCACCCTTGCGTTTTATAAGCCCCAGTAGGAAATTCCTTCAATAAATCACCCAGTTATAAAATATAAATGAGTCATTCTTGCAATAGAAGCAAATATATATATATATATATATATATATATATATATATATATATATATCCTTTATGAGCCCTTTGGATGGTACATAATGGATGAATTTGTTTAGAATACCTCAAGCAGAAAGGCCACTGGCTCTGCCTGATTTCCACTATCAACCCAAAAGAATGAAAGATTCATTTTTCAACTAGTTGTAGTAGCAGAAAAGGTAGTAACATAAATAGCTGTATCTACCACTTATCGCCTACTCTTTGTATTATATTTATTATCTTGTTCCTCATTACATCTGTATGAAAGTTATATGTATGAATACGCCCACTTTCAGAAAAGAAAATTAAATCTCAATTAAATAATCCACTCAAGGAAACACCTTTTCTAAGTGACTAAATTGAGACCTAAACTTAGAACTATTTGAATGTAAAGATAGGTCTTTTGATTTTCATATAATAATTTATACATATGTTCATTTATATGTATAAATAGGTATATATTTTTATAGTCAAATCTTTTTTATCATGCGTATATTTATATACAAATAAATATATATGTTTATATGTATATGTGTATGTGTGTATGGGTAGCTAATATATAAATAAACATATGTAATAATGTATATATATACACTATACAAATAAATACTTGTATAAATATGTATATAGTCATAAGTAAATACAATATGTGTATATCTTAAAGCTAATTAGGGCCTGTGGCTTTGGTTGGTTTAATCTGCAGATTGTTGTTGAAAACTAAGTTTTTATTCAAATCAAGAGACTACACACATCTTTCTTCTTCACAGGAACTTGATCACTTTTTTTCAGGAGTGATAGACAGTCCCTCACCTTCCGGTCTGTAGCCTACTTCCACCAAGCCCACTTGCCCCTCTCATTTCTAGTCAGCCTTGATGATTTCTCTTGGCAGCTGAGTCTGTTGCTCCAGTCCCCTTTCCTACCTCCCTAAACTCCACCACAAACAAATCACCTTTTGGTGAACACTCATTTGTAAATTACTCATCATTCTCTCTACTTCCCATGGGTAGAAATGGAGGCCCATTATCTTGTGTCCAGCCTATGAACTCTCAGGGCCACCTGAAAATGAGAATACCAGACTTTTGCTGCCTATTTCTCTGCTTTAAAATATTTCTAATTTAAGCACAGCACAGGGGGAAAGGAGGTGAAGAGAAGACACTGTCACAGGATTGTGTCACCCAAGAAAGTGGGCAGAAAAATAAGTCTGCTGAGGTCACGTACCCTAGCCCAGCTCCAGAGCTGATGTCAGCAGGAGAAGCCATCAGCCTGGGTAGTGGGTACTCGGGCCAGCTGGCCACTGTGGTCAGGATGAGAGGGTCAGTGCCTTTTATATTTTCTTGTTCAGTGAAGCCCACTCCCAGCCTGTCTCAAGGGAGATGAGAGAAGGCAGAGACAAATCACACTGAAGCTGCTGGCCTTTCCAGCAGAGGTTTAAGAGCTTCCCTTCACCGGGCTGATTTCACTCAAGACTGGGTTTCTGTCCTGCTGAAATTGCTGCAGGCTGGGCTGGGAAAATCCTGTACATTCTTTACATTTATTTTATTTTATCTTCAGTTGAGAAGGAATCATAGAAAATTCCAGGCTTGGTATATAATCCGAATTGGCATCAACTTAAGGAGCAGCAATTAAAAACCAGTCCAGAAGTACCTCTATGTCAATTTGTGTCTGTGTAGCTCCCAAGACCCATTAATTTAGTGTGGGAGGGCAAATTACCCTTTCTGCTGAAATATAAGGCTTGTTGATAGAAAAGAGATAAGAACAGTAAACATCAAGTGATCACCTTTTGGAAGCCAAGAAATAATTCATTAATTAACTAAAAGAGAAATAATATAGCAACTAGTTTTACAGAAAAGTAGTATTTGGATTTTCCAAAGAGAAACTGGGGCAAGCAAGAGAATCTGAGTTCAAAGACAAAGAGAATGAACTGGTGTCCTGTGCATGTAAACTTGGATCAATTGGTACTGGCTTCATTCAGGCTCCAAAGGAAAGAATGATATCTGCGGCTGGCATGACATGGAGAAGAGGTGGCACACATGCAGTGGCCTACACTACTCCAGGCATTGCCTGAGAATTTGTGCTATGAGAGTTATTATGTTTCACTCTGGCACTTCTAAACACTGTTCAAGGGGTCAAGAGAGGAAGAACCCTTAAAGAGTTCCAGAGGTCTTTGGAGTTGGCGCTCATCTGAGTTCATCAGTTTCACACAGGCCCTTTGCAGAGACACTAGAACCAGCTGGTCCCATCATCACACCATAAAGCCCAGTGCCCCATGTGAAGTACCTAGCAGCTGATATACTACATCACTTTTTTATTCGTGCAATAGTAGTTGATTTTGTGATTGTTTTTATTTTCTTATCATAAAGCATTGCTTTAAAGTAGGATTTAAGCTTATTCTATATTGTGTATTTTGCACCACTTTGTTTTTCTGTCGAGTTGATTTAACTGTTATAATTATCAAAATAATATAAAAGGATCCTCTTTGAAATGGAGTGGAAGCTGCCATGCCTTGCACGTCTTGTGCCTCAAACCTTGAAATGTTAATACAAGGCAAAATAACCTTTGCACTGCACCTAAAGCAAAGAACTATTTGCAAGGATAACAAGAAAGCAGTTATTATGACTATTGTATTGATAACCACTGAACTTAAAAATTAAAAAAAAAACTTTAGAATTAACATCACTATGTTATGTTATCTGCACCAATAAAAATGCCTTCCTTCTATAGATGTAATCATTCCTCTTCCTGTTCTCATAAATACCCACTTCACTAGTTTCCTAATGGAAACATCATTTGGCCTCTGCCTGAAACAGTGTGTCCCTAATAGCTGTTCTTATTGATATCAAAGAAATGCTTGTTGCCTCTCACTTTGAAAGGCCTTTTTATTTTTAGGTTAACACGATAGATAGGGTTTGGAGAGGTAAGTGCTGTTATATTCATTGTATAAGCAAGTATAAGAGAGGAAGAAATCTGTCTTCCCTCAATTTGCTTCTGTATCTTGCTACATAATACCATAAGGTACCCAGTTCATGTTCCATAAGACTTGGATGATAGAAAAAGTGACAGTCTTATGATTCTTGGAGGTGTCCACATTATGGTAGCAGCACATCATGGTAGAAAATAAGAATTCCAATAGAACTTTCTGCAGTGATGAAAATGTTCTATACCTATTTTACATAGTATTGGTAGCCACCAATTTCACATGGCCATTGAACACTTGAAATGTAGTTAGAGTGATTGAGAAACTGAATGTTTAGTTTCAGTTAATTTAGTTAAGTATAAAGATTTAAATAGCCACATGTAGAAAGAGGCTACAGTGTAGCAATGTTTCTCAAATTTTAATTTGGATAAGAATCACCTGGAGGACTTGTTAAAAAATAAACTCCTGGGCCCCATAGCCAGAAATTGATTCAGAAGGTTCAGATGTGATGCAAAAATTTTCATTCCTAACACACCCCGAGATGACATACAGCTGCATGTCCAATGGCCTCATTTTGAGAAGCCCCAATGGAGAAGGCTGGAATTAATTCAGTGGTCAGCAGCCAGGAACAGCTTTGTCTCCTGCAGGACATTTTTTTGATTGAACAATTGGAGAGCAGGAGTTGCTATTGCCATCTACTAGGTAGAGACCAAAGCTACTGCTAACCTATGTAAGGGACAGTCCCCCACAACAAAAAATCACATAGCTTAAATATTAATGTCAGTAGTGTCAGAGTAGAGAAATTCTTCTAACTGCTCATGCCAATCAGATTCTGGCTTCAAAAGTGGTTACAGTGACATTATTTCTATTCAGTGTTACCCAGTATCCTTGATAGGCTATGTCATTATTCCTTTCATATTATATTTATATTGTAATACCTATCCATTCCTTCAACCTCAGATTTTTCCAAAATGAAAGGTTGAAAGCTGACAGTGGAGTGTGGCATATGAGTTTCACTGGCTTCTACAGTAGGAGACAGGACGTGTGTACACCAGACCACCAGGTTCCAGGGAGAGAACTTGCCAGATAGATGAAAAGCACACCAGACAATGGGGCAAATGGCTTCTTTCTTTGATCTGAAAGGATCAGTACACTGGATGTCTAGTTTGTGTATCACATGACAGTCATTAGGAGCTGTGTTGGAAGCATTAATCTGAGAGGTACACTAAGAAATAAAATAGGGGATAAGGGCACAAAAATGCTAGGGTTCCTGCTATTCTTCTAAAGAGCGGTTTCTTCAGTCTTGCCTGGGTGGGTCCCACAGTTACTTTTGCTTTCCCAGGGCTTTGAAGCTGTCAGGTAGGAACAACTGGGAGAGATGATGAAGGTACCTGGAGCGCTGTGGAGTTGGAGGTCAGAACAGGAGAGGTCCTCCTCGTACACGCCTGTGCCTCCCAGACACAAAGCAAGCACAAGATGCAAGTCCCTGTTAGTTAGCCTGCTTACAGGGAGCAAAAGCTGGATGTTTTTGTCTGTAGATTTTGGTTCTTAAAATCACTGAGATATCCCATCTCATTCACCAGTAAATACTTGCCCCAAGTCCCACTCACATATTTCCTCCATTTTTAAGCCCTAGCTCCCACTGAGGTCTGTTTACAAAACTGCTTCAATCTGGTTTCTCTGCTTAGCATCCCTCAGGCCTCTCTGGTGAGTCACAGGAGGAAACTAATCTCAGGGTTATATTGCCCTTTCATTTTTTTTTTTTTTTTTTGGTTGGAAATGAGAATCTGAAACCATTCAGCAAGTATTGTTATGGCCTAAACCTGCTTTCCTTTTTTAGATTCCCAAATGCCTTTTCAAAAGCAGCTGTTGTCCCAGTCACACTTGTCTATATGACACAGTAAGGGTTTGACTATTTACCACTTTTGAGCTTTTGATTGGTAATATTTCATCCACTGTCCCTTATCAGCTCAGAATGGAGAGGGTCATAGCATGTGATGGAACAGGGATAAAGTGACTAGCTCTTATGAGGAAATGAAGTCCTGTTTGCAGAATAACCAAGTTAGAGCCAGCTGATACCTATGAGAAAACCTGGGTCCCCCAAAATGACTTGACTTTAGGCTCTCTAATCCCTTCTACAGCGTCTTAAATCCTCCCTCTCCTTCACATTCCAGCTGTGCAATCTAAGTGAAGTAGCTTAGTGTAAGACTCAGTTTCTTTTCTAGAACATGAAGTAACACTAGCTCCCAGATTTCTTTAAGGTGTGAATTAAATAATACTTATTCATGGGCCAGCACAGTACCTCATCCACAGTGGGCATTCAGGAAACTTTAAATCTCTTAGTAGATACTATACTTAGTATCTTCACCCCTGGGGCACAGCTCCCAGGTCTGACGCCTGCACACATGCAAAAGTACAAAGCAGCAACTCTCTGAGCCAGGCATGGAGCACACACGTTAGAAGGGTGCTACGACTGCCTCTGGGTTATTCTGAGGCGTGAAGGAAATTAAGCTGAACATGCGTGACTACACAGAGAATACTGTATTATTACAGAACACTGTTTTTACACTTTGCTAATGAGTTTGACCTGTGTGAATTTGGTTTCATAATTACACAACTCACATTTCCTTTCGCCAATCAGACTGACAGTGATCTCAGCCATTTCACTATTCTTGATTATCAGAGCAGACACCACAGACTGGAAAAAATAACTAATGTTCTCCTCTTCTGAATATATCTTCTGTGAGAAAAACTGGTTTTCTCTTCCTATTTGTCAACACCAGTTCTGTTTACTTCCTCCCTACCTGCAGCTCTCTAAAGTCAGGGCCACTTAGGTAAGATTTCAGAGTTGCCTGGTATGTGGCCCACAGTTGGTCATTCCAGGCACAATAGTACCAGTAACTCAAGCTGGTTCCTGGGTTGCAGCAGAGCTGGGCTCAAGTGCCCAGACAGAAAGGATGATGCCTGAGCCACAAGCATCGGGCTCTGTTGGTTTCAGCAGTATGGCTGTAAACACCGGCAGGCAAGCTGTGGTAAGCAGCTGAGGAGGGGCCACCAGCTTGAACAAACCCCTTGCAGCTCTGTCTGGCCTCTAGCATTATAAATTATGTAGCTGTCTTCATTTATTATTCAGCATAATTTATTTTAGACATTTACATCAGCAGTTTATATACAAAATAGACCAGATGCCAAAAGAAGAAGGAGAGAATTAAAATGGACATGCTTTGAAGTGTGGAGCGGTGAGGAAGGAGGGTCAGCGTTAGGAATGGATCCATCCCATCTTTAGTCGAACATAGTCTGTGCAGTGACAAGAGACAAAAGGGCAAGTTGGAAAGCACTTGGAATTATAAGAGCACCCAATTAGCCCTCCCCAGGTCCCAGCCTCGTGTATTTTGAGCATTTAGACTTCACTTGAGAATGCCGAATCTTCCATTTCCTTTGGAAGCACAAGCATTATACCTTAGGGCAGTGTCATGCCAAGAGATATACAGCCGGGACCTCAGCAGTTCAGGCAGGAGCAAAGATGTGGGGCAGAGAATTGTCTCAGCTCCTATCCTCATCAAGCACCAGACCAGGCCCTGAGTCTAGAATGAAGTTCTTCTCACAACTCTCCAATGCCCGCTGAGCCACTTCAGTGGCTGGCTTGTTACACCCTTCACAGCCTGGTGCATTGGTTTTGGTGTGGAAATGGCTTGCTGAATAAGCCTGCTTTGTGTAGAAAAGTTTTTATAACTATTTCTGGGGTGCTGATGAGGAAGGCCTAAAAAGAATAGGACTGGGAGTAGGAAAGGAAGGGCAAAACATTCTTTCTGCTTCCCAAGCAATTATAGTATTTGGTAGGAATGATTCAGCAGGAACAATGTTTAGGTTCTGTTTTTTTTTCACTTTTTTTTTTTCTATTCAAAGCCTCTGATCCTTTCTTCTTATTCATATCTTGTATCAGAGAAGAAACTGAATGGGGGCAGGTGGAGAGTCAAAAAAACTATGGAGACAGAGGTCATTGGGAAGAAACTGCACCTGGGGAGGATTTAGAGAAAGAAATGATGGTTATTTTTCAGCAGAATCAATAAAAGGTTTTGTTTTGTGTTTCTGAAACCTTCAGGGTACCATTGTAGACAGTTATTAAGTGCAAATTTTTCTGTAGCAGAAAGAAAGATGTTTCCATTGTCTAAAAAAAATGCATTCCCACCATACTTATGGATTCATGAACTAGCCTAAAACTGAAGCTCCATGACACTAACCCTTGCCATTTTGATTTTGAAGGCTGTCTCTCTGCCCCATCCAACCAACCAGTTCCTGTCATTAGCATCTGAGTGTTAGGCCAGAAAAACTCAATCTGGGAACACCACCAACAAAGCCAGTAAGCTGCAATTTAGTTAATGTGCACCACTTGTAGGCCCTGGTTTTGGCCTTAGAGCATTTGGGTAGAATGTAGGGTGATAGTAGTGAGGAAAATGGGAAGGAAAGGGAGGGTGAAGAGCTCATTTGCAGGAACTGCCCAGCTGAGATAACATTTAAAATGAAAAATGAGAAGGTCCAATGCTTTGTAATCCTCCAGCAGCTGCTCACTTTGGGTCAAGATTGAAAAGCAGTAGTTTGCCATTAGTCCCTGAGCCAAGAGTGGCCGGAGGTGGTGTCTCATCTCCCTAAGCCATTTCTGAGGAGGCCACTCAGCTGTGTCCTAGGGAAGCTGAACAAGAGAAAAAGAACAAGACGGCTTGTAGGTTTCATCTGTGTGTGGGCCTTGGGATGGCCCGCAGATGGTCCTGGTTGGAGACAATGATACCTTGGACCAGCTCACTGTATCTCAGCGCCTGGAGAGGGCAGCTGGTGGGCTTGTTCTACTGTCTTTCAACATGTCACTGCACAGATCTTAACAAGTTATCCACCTTCCAGAAATGCAGATAATCCCTCAGCTCAGAACCTAGCCTCCCTCCGAGTGACTAAGCCTGCCAAAAAGCTTCCAGGAGCCCCAGAAGCCTGCCAAGATTCCACCTGAACAGAGACCAAGGAGCTGATCCACTGGTCATCATTCCAGCCAAGGGTGCATCTTCCTCCCCCAGGCCTATGGTTGCTCCCACTTGATGAAGAATGAGATTTTTCTTTTGCTGTAAAACTACAAATACAACTGAACTGACTTTGAGTGTATTAATGATACCAGATGTTTTTGTAAAATGTAAATACAGCAATAAAGATACAGATGGGGTCCTCCCAGTAATTAACTTTTGATTTACACAATCCAAAGAGAATTGGATTAAGAATCATATTTCTAATATATTAGGTGCTGATCCATATTCAGTCATTCTTCTAGGCTCAGCCTTACTGACTTTCACATATCTTTTCCTTGACCCTCCACTCCAAGCTGAGAGGTACTTCTAAGTTTCATGGCACTGGAATATTGAAATAAATGTTTGCAGTCATCTCTCAGGAATGTGTCAACAGGCTGCCTAATTAGGATGGCCATGAAGTACTTGGGGGACATAAAGAGTTCCATAAATGCACATTATTCTTGTTCTAATCATGACATAGTAATAATAACTCAGCTTATTTGGGGCATTTTCACAGTAGCAAATATGCCTACATTTATTTGGCAGTCACAAGCTTTGCTATTTATGGATGGAAAATATTCTTTGATGCCAAGGTCAGGTCACTGTATAAAGCCAACAAGGTAGAGCTATCCTGATTTCTAGATTCACTCTGCGTTCAGGAAGATTTGCAAAACCATAGTAACAGAAAACCATAGAAACACAAATTCTGCTTTACAGGCCCATGAACTTTCTCCTAGAACTAAATATTGGCTCCTCCTCCTACTGGCTGGGCAACCTTGGCAAGTAATCTGACCTCTCTGTGCCTCAGTTTATATATATGATGAATATATTAATGTTAAATTCCTCAATGGATTACTGCATGAATTAAATGAGTTAACACAAGTAATGCACTTAAAACAGTACTTATCAAGATAACTTTTATCTAAGTGTAACTGCTGCCACTGTGGCTGCAATCACAACAATGGAGCTGAAATAGTTTTCTAGAGATTATCTAGCTTGGCCTCCACATTATACTAAACAAACCAAAACTGAGGCCCACAGCAAATGGGGACTTATGCATGCCACCAAGTAATTTCAATGGAGGATTTGTGTTAGCTCTGTAAATTCAGTATAAGAAAAAGAGCTTAAGATAAAAAAGTAGATTGAAAATTCTTATAAGGTAGAGTTTCACATCTTAATTAGCATAAGGATAGATTAATAAAAAGCAAGTTGGATTGGAAATGCCATTTAATAATGATAGCAATGAACACTTAAATACAATATACTAAATATTCTTCAAAGAGCCTTTTGTACAATATCATTTAGCTCACAAACAGCCCTATAAGGTATGTATTATTTAGACTAAACTTTTACAGTTGAAGAAACTGCACAGAGAGGTTAAGTTGCTTGTACTAGGTTGCATAGCAAGTGCCAAAGTGGCAAATCTAGTATTTGAAAAACTTTCTGGGTTGGCTGCAGAGCCCATCATGAGTAGGATAATTAACCTGAGAAACAGATAGATTAGATATACCTGAAATTTTCTTCCAACCCTGTGGTTTCTTCAACAAATTTTTCCCAAATCTCATCACCATGTTTCCTATAGTCTAACCCCACCCTCAGGCCTGTCAAGCACTGAGATAGAACCCCGATGGTCTGGCAGTGAATCTGACCGACATCTTCTTCCCCTCAGGGAACTGTAGTTAATTTTTGTGTGTGTCGTATATGTCGTGTGTGTGTGTGTGTGTGCACGCACACACACACACACATGCGCACACCAGGGTGGTTTGTTTCATTTTAGCCAGGACAAAGTTTTCTTTATTTTATACACTCAAATGTGATGGTTGAAGTTATAAAAAAAATAGTCAATGACAAATTTTCTTCCTAACCTCTTTCTTGTATCCCTAAGGAAACTTCATCTCAACTTGGCAACCATCTTCTCTTAATTAACTAGATACTTCACCAATGGGGTCACTGATACCCTGCAACGGCTGTCAGTAACCCTTCCTGTGTACTTCCAACTCTGTAGGGCAGTGGTAGTGATCTATCTGGGTTATTCATATGTGATGTTTTAACATCTAAATTAAATGGCAAGCATGCCTGGAATTCATTACCTTTTCCACTACTACTAAAATCAAGCTAATGGGACCAGTTCAATTTTTCTCTTATGGACGGAGCTTGCAAGGGCATAAAAGCCAATAAAGATCTACATAGCTCTCTGCTCTAGTGGAAAAAGAAGGTAGTGGGTTTGGATTAACAGTCAACACAGCCCCTACAAACCAAATTAGGCAATTAACAACAGTAGGACCCACATCTAATGGGCATCCCAAGAGAGATTTCTTTGATGATCGCATTTAGATATTTGTAACTCAATACATTCCTGTCATAATCTAATCTTACTGACATAGATAGTGATTTCAAAATATATTTCATTTTATCAATTTCAGTTAAACTATTACATCTGAGACAAAGAAATGTATCTTGGCTGATCTGCATGTGTCTGCTCAAGCCTGTTTCAAAGAGACTGGAGTCTGAGTAATGAATGCTGTCCTCACAAGCCCACCTCACCCTAATCTGCACAATCCTCTGTGTTACTGCCTCAGCTGCATCATTACAGGGTCCCTATAAACTCAGAGGCAGCCTGGGTCATACTGATGGGATCCCTGCATTTCATACCTGCATCGTTGTTTCCTGAAGGGCCTTTAGGAGACGCAGTCTATATTCTTGTGACACCTTAGCACATAACTCACCTGTCAGACATATACCTAAATTTCTCCATTCTCATGATTTTGTCAGATCATCACCACTAATAGGATGATGAAATTCATTAATGCATCTATTTCCAAGAATAGGCCTATGTACTCCTATCTCCCAGTATGAAAAGAGAGATTTTTGCTGGGAATACAAATCCCACATGTCTCAAGAGGGCACCTGGCTTACTTGAATTGGGGAGGTAATTTTCTCCTAGGAGAAGCTGCTAAGATCTTTAATATCAAAAGTTTAAATATATCAGTGGCTGTGAAGTTCTGTCAGCAAGCTATGAATTGCTCAGAAAATCACAGGATTTTAAAGAAAGGGAGAGAAAAAAGGCAGTTCTTCTGCCACCTCCACTCCCACCTCAGGCGGGGCTCCCTGTGGCTTTGTCTGGAAGTCTGTGGCCTACCAGCATGAAGTACACTTGGGGAGTAAAGCCAGACAGTAGCCAAGAGGTCACCTACCTCTCCCAGACAGCTTTTTTTCTCATCACAAAAAGCAGTGGGTAGAGTTTCATAGGGATCCAGGCTAAGAAGAACTGTACCTAATCTTTCCATCTAAGACTTTCTGAAGTGTTGGAGTTGGGCCTGTGGCCATGTGCAAAGGGAAGTTTACTCAGGCTCCAACCCAGAGAACGATATGGCCAGTGTCCATTGCCTAACCAGAGGGCAAGGACCAGGCCAGGACCCTGGGGACTCTGCCTAGAGAGCTGGGGTTGTGTTCACTCAGCTTCTGAGCTGAGGCACTCATCTTTATTAGGAGACGTTTGCCTTTGGGATGGGAGGTATCCCATTTATTAATCACAGTACTGGATCTGAGTGAGTACTAAGGAGAAACTGGCATTCACTCTGATGCTGTGAAAACAGCAAATTAGGTGACTACTACCCAAGTACTGACATCCAATCCTACAGTTGTGGTGGTAACCATGCAACAAATGCCATTCATTTGCATGGCACTGCATTTTACAAAACACTTTCAAACCAACTGTTCAGTTGTTCCTCCCAAGGACCCTGGGAGGTGAGCCAAGCAGAAATCATCATTCCTGGTCTATGAGCTGAAACAGCCCCCTGGTAGAGATCTGGAAGCTGAGGTTTGGAAAGGTTAAAGTTGGTGAAGGTCACACGGCATAAGCACTAAAAATAGGATTAGACCCAAAGTTTTCTGCTTCGTAGAGACAGAATCTCAGATATGATTATCAAATCCATGCATAGAGTCCACTCCACACCTACAATTCCATCGGTGCGCTGCAGTGCCTGTAGAGTGTGCATGTGCCTGGAGGCTGAGGGCTCAGTGCCATGTGGGGCCTTTTTTTTCTTCAGCCTTCTTTCTTGCTCACTTACCCTGCCTTGGGCAGCCCTTCCTGCAGGTACTAGCTGCCAGGCAGCATGAGGCTTCCCACAAATTTATGGAGAGAGATTGGATCCTGCAGTGCCCCTCAGCACGAGCCCAGGAGGCTTCACGTGAAAAATGATTGCACCACACACAGAGGCTGTTTAAACCTGTCACTTTAAAATATCCCTTCTCCTCTGCCTTAGGCTTGGGCCAGGAGAGCAGGCCCAGGAAGAGGAAATCAGTTTAAAGTGACAGCCTTTAATTTCTGAAGCCAACCTGGGTGTCTGCTGCAGACTTTTTTATGTGCTGAGGTCTCAATTTAAAACCAAGGTACCCCAATTGCACCCCATAATTCTCAGTGAGTTTTTGCACCTCATCCCCAGATTTCTTCTCAAGAGAAAAAAAACCCAGAAAGCTAGGAGGAATTATGTAGAGGCTGAGCTAGTAGAAGGCCAGCACAGCACAGAAGCATGCCCAAGGCATTATAGAGACAGCAAAGGACACCCTCCCTTGCCCCCCACTGAGAAGTCCACTAGGCCTTTAATTGCTTTTCTTTTGTTAAAAGTTGCTGTTGCTAGATTGCCTGGAGCAAGGATGGGATGCTCAGCACTCAGTTAAAATGTTAAAGCACATTTATGAACCTAAAGCCTAGAAGATGCTGAATACAAGTTTTCAGCACACTTCAAGGCTCTATCATTTTCTTCTTCCATGAAGCCATCCCAGACCAGGCTATCTAGAGCTCTTGATCCCTTTAATAAGCCTCAAGAGCTCTTTGTTGAGTGCTGTTAATGTGTATTGCTTTGTCAGTTTTATTGTGTGAATTCATAATTTTCTCAACTAATAAGCAATATTAGATACGTGTGTACTCATTTGAGTGACAAAGGCAGTGCCTTGATTATATTAAATATTTCATAAAAATATCCTCCTAAGAAGTTTATTCAGAATGGGGGAAAAAAAGATCAATTCATAATGTTAGAAAAATAAGATATATGTAACAAACAGTTCTTCTCACCGTGTTTCTAGGGCCTGCCATAAGCACATTCAGCTCCTTCGAGAGAAATGTTGAATGAATGAAGAACCCAATGAATTTTAGCACAAGTATGGGAACACTACCTTACAAATTAAGTAAAAAGAGAAGCTCTCATCTTGTTGCAGTGGTGGTGTAGAGGTAGTGGGACAAACATGAATGTTAAGTGGCACTCCCCACTCCTCCTTACATCTAGACTATAGAAAAGGCATTAATACTCCCACTGATGCTGGTTGAGGCAAGGCACTGGAGCCCTCAGTGGCCACACCTCATTTTTTTTCTTTTCCTCTCCTTTCCTCAGCCATTCTATAGACTCAGAGAGTGATGCTGACCTAAGGAACAAAAACACAGGCTTTGAACCATAACTGGAGCAAGAGGCTTTCCCAAAAGGCCTTCTCTCTAGGCACCCACCACACTCAAACCTGCTTAATTTATGAGATTATTACTTTGAACAAGCTCTTATCTAGCACTTTACATATCTAGAATCAAAACTTGGTTAATTAATTCCACCTATTAATTCCATCATAAAAGTAGATGGTATGCACGCAGTCACCCAGTCTTAGCTTGACTTCCCATCTTAGTGCACTAGATTAGGTGGACCCCATTTCACTGAAGGGTGAGCACATTTCAGTGAGGTGTAAACTTTTTTAAAGCTGTGTGTCCTCATGTTGCAGGACACTGCTCCATGGCTCTGATAATCTGGCATCATTATTATTACTGTTTCTGAAATATTAACAATCTGAGTTAAGGAAAGAGAGAAGACAAGTGCTACTAGAAACCTGTGATTCATATCCATGACCTGCCTCTGCTCGTAATGAGGGTGGGTGTGCAGGGCACTTGTCTACACATTTGCAAACAGATTTAATAATAAGAGCTGTCTGCCTCCATGCTTCAAACTCCCTGCTAGCTGCAGGAGTGAATATCAAAGAAGGTAACAATACAAAGCAAGGCAAGATTATGGGCTCTTCTCTCCACTGTTCTAACAAATGATACAATTTTCCTTCAAATGAAAATTTCATAGTAGAATCAACTACCTAAAGAGTGGCTAGGGATAAAACATCTGAGAACAAAAATTAATCTCCAAGGAGACTGGTTCAACAAGGTGTTCTTCTCTTTTGCCCCATGAAGAATACAGACAGGAGGCTTAGTAAAGTGGAGGAGATTGGCCCCTGGACTCCTATACCTAGGATCAAAAGCCTTCATTGACACCAACCAAAATGAACAAATCAAAGCCACTTAACCTTTCTGACTTTCAATTAAAAAAGATATTCTTAGGATTGGTGAGTCTGAACACTTCATACTCAGGCCACAGTGTTTTGAGATTCCTAGGTGAAAATGTGTGATATATTGATGTATACATTGTAATTTAAAGAAATAATCTTCTACTGAGATCCTCAGTTAAAAACTGCTGTCATCTCTTCTCTTTCAACATTTCTTACACCACCTAGCTCAGCGTTAAGCACAAAGTTAACAATACCTACTAGCATATGCTGGTTAGCAAAAAAAGCTCTCTGAAATCAGACTTGCAGCCTCTCTCACCAGTTTATCACCTGGGGCAAGACACAAAGCTGACTGGGACTACAGTTTCCTTTAGGGGTAAAACTGTACCTGCATTGTATTTAAATAATATGAGATAATACTTATATGTGAAGAATGTGCAAGGAATAAGCCCTCAATGAATATTAGCTATTATTATCATTCAAGAACTAGAAGGAAGAGATAAGTAGGGAGACAGGAATACAATCATTAGATGAAAAGGGACATACAGGCAAGAGGCTCTGGATCTTATGTGAAAAACTGCTAGTACCACTGTTAAGAATGAGGTGGAGGAGAGGGAAGAGGTAGAATTGTGAGAAAGCTCATAAAGAACTTGGATTTATTTAGAATTTGGGACTTTTCCTTACCTTGAACATCACTTTATGCTTCCACAGCAAAGGAACTGACCCAGGAGATTCAGAAACTTGATTGTACCTCACCTGTAACTAGTTCCTGGATGTTCTCTAGCAAGAGAAAACTATCAGGGTCAGTCAGCCCCATGCTTTGTAGTCAAGAAAAAAAGATAAAATTCCTCTTTGAAGAGAAGCACATAGAGTGGTAGAGAGAGCCCAGGATATAGACTAGGAATTGATTTTGAATTCCTTTGTTATTGACTGACTCCCTAGGACAGGTGATATAACCTCTGAGTTTCTGTTCCTTCATCAGAGGCATAACTATCTCACAGGTTTATTGTAAGATATAGATGAAATATCAGACATGGAATGGATTTGCAAAATGTGATGCACTATAAAGTCATGTCAATTATTAAGACTTGGAGTGCAGGGAATATTAGGTTGTAAAAGAAGAGATTCCAGATATGGTCTTCTATGAGAAATTAGAAAAACTCACTCTTCACTTTATTCCCTTACACAACACAACACACACAAACACACACACATACAGACTGGTGTTGAAGAGACACCATGATATTGATTTGTAGATTTATGTATTTACTGATTAGATTGTTTTATACATCACAATTTGATAAATGTTTCCAACAGGAGAGAAAAGTGGAGGAAAAGGAGGAGAAAGAGACCCTCACTAAACACGTCTGCCTGCTACCAAGTGAATAAAATTATCTCCTAATCAAATGCATCATTAAAAGTACAGACATTAGAGCCCAGTGCTGACAGCTTTACGAGCAAGGCATTTGCAGTTAATGAGGATATACTGCCTTTGTAGTTGGGACTGCATCCAGAGTGCTGTTGACTCCTGCTATATAACACCTGCTGACACCTGTTACTACACCTAGGTGTTTGGCCCATTCTTTGGAATGCTCCCTAACCTGGTCTTGCAGGTAACCACAGCCATGCCACCTTGGCCTATATAGCAGCTGAGCTTCTTTTACAAAGAACAACAGCAACTTTTGTGGAAATGTATCCAGAGAAAGTGTGAGCCAAAGGAGGGGCTGAACTTTCTCCCAGACTGGGGAGGGGTGTCAAGGAGAGGGAAAGATGCAGCTGCATTTCCCAGCTGCTGTACCATTCTTTATAGGAAAGATGTGAAGGGGATCAGCACATGCCACCCCAAATATGCTGCTTTGAGATACTGATTATTTTGAGCTGAAGGCACTTGAGAAACAGCAGGTATCTTCTCCTTTTCTACCTAAAAGCAGGACATGAAATTTCTTCTGAGAAGAGTGTCCTCCCTAGACTAAGAAGAGAACATTCTCATTACTGGACTCTGGGTGTTGGCACTGAAAAGGACCTGTATAAATAAATCTACTAAAACAACATTGATCATTCATTAATTTACACCATATATCTCCTAGTCACTGTCCCCAACTTGTTGTCTTGGCCCAAGCCCCTTTTTATTTTGCCTTGTCATGTCTCCATGATTTTTCACTCGTTGTTAAAATGGTGTATAAACCTGCGAGTCTAACCACTACTTTCGGGGGTTCACTTTTTTTCTGTGAAGCCCCTGCAGTCTCACCTAAAAATATTAGAATCAAATAAAATGTGTATGTTTTTCTCCAGTTAATCTGCCTTTTATTAGCTTAATTCCTAGGCCCTTGTTACAGTCCTTAAGAGGGCAGAGGAAAAGTCTTTTCTTCCCTGCAGATAAGAACTGAAATGCCCACAGGGTGTCCACTTCTATTCCAGACCATTAGTATGCTGACTTCAGGCAACCCTCAGAGCAACTCAGGTAGCTGGACTCTTCTCTCTTCCAATTCTGACCACAAGTTGGATAATTCAATTCAAATGATTACAGAACTGAGCTGCCATCAGCATTAACCTAGAGAGGGGCAAAGTCCTTAGATAGATGCTCCCAAGTTACAAGAACACACTTGGATATTGGTGTGAGGGACAAGATTAGAATTGTTGACCTTTTGTCTGTCTTAGTGGAAGTTGATATTGTTTCTCAGATGTAACTCTTCTTTAAAGAAAAGTGCAGTTCTTTGGTTTTCTAAAAAAAAAATTACAGTTTCCATGTTTTTATGACTAATAAAAAATTCTGTAAATTGCTGTAAAAACCCTTTGGAGAATTATTTCACAGATTCTTCCATCTCTAAGCAGAATCACATTGGGAAGTAAAAACTTGTTCTCTTTTAGTCTAACCACCATTTTAACCTATTGACTCACAGAATCGAAAAAAAAAAAAAATAAATGCAGGCAGTGAGGCAGACCATGTAGTGTAAAACTCAGAAAGCTGAGAGACATACTCAAGGTCACACACATAACTTTAAATGCAAGGGCCAGGACTGGGACCAGGCCTCCTGATTGTTCAGCCCAGCACTTGTCTGTTGTACTTCGTGAGGATTAAATGGCTCCTCTTATTTTGGCTTCAGGGTATAGTCAGAACAGCTGACCATCTCTCTCTTTATAAGATTTCTGCCTCTCTCCTCCTAATGCTAATTCTTCAGTCTTTTTTGGAGGTTTTATTTTCCAAACTCTTTAATCATCTTGAACTCTCCCCAAGCCATTTTTGAATATCTGATCTGAGGAGAGAGTCAACAAAATTTGAAAAGTAGAAGAAAGCACTCAGTCATTTATTAGAAATGCTTAGGAGTAATAATCAAATATTGAATCATCCTTGGCCAAGCTCATTTCCTCGATAGGGATGTCCTGCTGCCATTTCAGAGGTGCGGCACAAGAGACGTGCACTGTTCCACCCTAACACCATATTAATTGCCACTGTAGACATTGGTAGAGGTTGCTGGGCAATTGAATGACCCAGAACAGTTATCAGGAGCTGGGTACCAAGATAAGGGTAATCAAATTTCATGCTTCAGGGGCTCCGTAGCTCTAGCTGGCACTTCAGGGGTCATGAAGAATTCTTTTCCCCACCGGATCACACTATTTTTCCCTACCAATAGCTCTGTACAATTGGTCAGTTGCATTTTGTGCTTCTGTGTTTTCCTCTGAAGAGTCCCCCAAAGGAAATTCCTGGAGGCAAAAACCCTCAGGAAGAGACCTACTTGAGCCAATTGGTCTCAAGAAAAATTAACTCCTATTTTTTCAATACCCTCTTCTAAGAGGCTGTTGATTATTGATGTAACCGTAACACCAGACATTCATGTAACCATAACACCAGACATTTACATGGGAGTAAGGACATGAGAACAGAGACAGGGAAATAAAATGCATATTGGAAAAAGAAAAAAAAGAGAGAAAGAAGGAGGAGGAGGAAGAGAAGGAGGAGGAGGAGGAGGAGGAGGAAGGAAAGAAGGAAGAAAAAACCTCTAGGAAGGAATCAAACATATTCAACTTAAACAAAACAAGAAATGCTGTGTCAGCACCAGCACCCAAGCTGACAAATGACAAAACACATTGCATGCAGCTGCCAGCAAGGGCTGAAAAAGATAATTTTGTTATAAAACTGAACCCTGGCTCAACAGCCCCCCACACTATCACTTCTTCTGCTCTAAACAAATAAAGACATCCAGAAAAAAATTCCTTTCTCATTGATGATTGGATTTTCTGGCCATAGTCATTTTTGGTGTACTGATTCAGAGAGCCTCTAAAAATGGATAGTGAATTAGGAGTCAGATTTAGAATCAGTAGCTGATTGACGATCTTTTCATTCATAAAAAGGGAGGGTTGGACAAAACTTGTACTAGGGTAAGGTACCTTTATATTAGAATATAGAGGATTAGAAGTAAGAGGTCTCCTTCGTGAGCTAACAAGCTTTAAGAAATGCTCTGAAGGGAAGTTTCTTGGCAAAAAAAATATTTCCAGAAGTGATATTTTAAAATATAGAATGACTTATATTCCCATTGTTGCTTCTTGTTTTAAAATGATTTAAAATTAAGGAATTGTTGGTATATATAACGTTTGAAAACGTTGAGCTTCAGGATGAGAGAGCCCCCAGCATAGACTTTCTGCCATGCCATGACGATTAAGTGCAATGAGACGTTACAGGTGCCAAGATTAAAGTTAACACAGGATCTGTGGGTTTAGGTGCAAGAACAGTATTCTAGGTGAAGGGAATGGGGTGAACAAAGGCATAAAGATGCAAAACATTCTGATGTGTTTGCACCTGAAGCTGCATCATTGGAGAGCGAAGTTTAGGCTAAAGGTATCCAAGAGTTATGGAGGAGCTAGTATTTGTTTTTAAAGAATAAACGATGGAAAGAAATCAAAGGCCCAAGGTACATGAAGAAATAACCCTTAGATTCCAGATCTTCTTTATCCTTTCTCTCTTCAAACCACGTGACCCTATAAGGGCTCATTGCCTTGACCATACAGAGCTATGTGCATATATCCATGAGAACACATGTCATGCATAAATCAAGGCTGAGGGAATCTATTAACCTCATTGCCAAAATGCAATGAGATATCAAGTCAGAATTAGGATGTATGTGTCTGATGCTAGTGGAGAAAGGATAGAGTAAGGGCCCTTGAAAAGGAGCTCACTCTATTTATATGATAGTAGTTATTTTCTTGCATTATTATAATACATGCTAGGCACTGCACTAAGCACTTTACGAAAGTAATCTCATTTAATCTTCATAAAAACTGTGACAATGGACCTAGTAGTATCGCTATGTTCCAGATGAAGAAACTGAAGCTCAAAATGATTAAATAATAGGTTCAATGTCACAATTACAAAGTTCTGAATTGGGACTCAATTTTAGGTCTGTCAGACTACGGATTCCATTTGACCATTGTCCCATTTTGCTATATGAATGAGAGCCCTGCATGATGCCACCAAGAATTCTTGGCTTTCCTTCTCAGAAACTATCTAGATCTGTGCTGATATACAGTAGCCACTTCCCACATGTGGTGATCGGGCACATGAATTGTGGGTAGTGCACACTGAGATATGCTCTCAGTGTAATATACATGGTGATTTCAAAGGCAGTAGAAACAAAAAGTGAAATATATCATTAACAAATCTGTTAATTACTTATTGAAATTATAACATCTCAAATATACTGGGTTAAATGAATTATTAAAACTAATTTTATCTATTTACTTTTTTAAAAAAATGTGGTTCTAAGATATTTGGAATCACGTGTGTTACTCACTCTGTACTTTGTTGGACAGAACTGGTCTCACCGATGCTCTGATTTCCTTTCCACCCATGGGGAGAGTGTAGGCCTGTGGCTCTTTTATCATCGGTGGGAGCAGCCCTCCCTAAAGAGACTGAAGATAATTACTGATAGAGTTACCCCTGCCTCCATGTCATGGAGCAATGCTCCTTCCTAAGTGGAGACTAAACAGGAGACACTCTTCCTAGTCCTGGAGGCAAAGAAAAACAGTATTCTGTGTTCACTAGTTAATATTTGCAAAATTTTTTGAAGATGAAATGTACTACTTAAATGATAATAATAGCTCACTGCACTTCTGTGGGCCTTTCATCTGGAGATTTCAAAGTCCCCATCACAGGAGGGCATTATTGTTCTATTATTTTAACATTAATTGTGCCTCATTGAAGTGCTGGCATCTTCCTTACCAGGCTGGGTATAGAGACAGTAACAGGTGACCTGTGGTCGGAAAAAAATATATACTCCTTGCACTCAGCCCAGATCTAAGGTAAAATTAACTTAGAGCCTGGACTTATGGAAGTAGCATCCTGCAAGAGAGAACTTGAAAACTCTGACTAAACAATACTTGAGGCTTTTTCTGCCTTCCCTGCACGGTTTTCATAGAACTGAGCACATACCAATCACTCAGTGAATCCTGGCTGGTTGACTGAGCTGTCCAGTGAACAAGTGTCTGTCATTAATTGTCAGCCGTGGTGGTAGATGTGACAGCTTGAGAGAAGGAACAGTCACAGAGTTTAAATGCTGTGCTCAGTTCAATCCAGACAAGCCTTAGCTTTGGCCCCTACCATTTTTCTGCACTCGACAGCAGGATGACACAAGGGAAGTGACATCTGATGCTGTGCTTAATCAAGCAGAGGAAAAATGCCTGCAAAAATAGAAAGGGAGCATACTAGGCTTTGTATCCCTGCAGCCTGGCTTAGCCCCAACCTCAGGTGCAAAATACTTCAGGGCCTTGAGGAATATCATAGCCAAGACCGACTCAGGAAGACCTCTGCAGCAGTTACCCCATCTCCTGCCTGCCAACTGTGAAAGACCAAAAAGTTGGATTGCTCACCAGGTGTAAAGCCACAGTGTGACATCCCCTCTGAGGAGAAATTCCTTTATGCTAATTAAAGCCACCAGGAAGTCAGACAGTGTGAGATGACACAGCTGGATTCCCCGCTGCTCAGGAAGAACTACTGGAGATGCCTAATCTTTCTCACCAAGTGAGAAAGAGACAGAAGAGGGGGAGACAGAACTCTGGAACATGAAAGAGCACAGGAGTGACAAGTACTCCACCACCAGGCAGGGGTTGGGTGTGTGTATGCAAGCTTTTATAAAAAGCTTTAGATTGAATTTTAGATTGAATAAGTTGAACATTACTAATTAAGAAATTACTTAATTATGGAGAAGAAAATAAAATGAAGGTATTTTGCCCTTGAGGAGAAAAAGTATCTTTGATTTGCTAAATCAAGGAGATGATTAGATTCGAACATTAAAACAGCTCCAACAAAAGCATTAGAATGTGCACACTGCTAGGTCTCCTGAGCAGCCCTTTTTCTTCTAAAGCCTCTGTCTTATGTGCTCCCTTCCTGAAAGGTCTTGTCTAGAGTGGACTGAATATCCACACTCTTTGACTTATCGGGGTACAAAATCCAAACTTACTTGCATGCACCTCTGTCTCATGCTAAGGATGCCTATCCGTAATGTTTTATTCATCTTCCCTCAACTATTTTTAATTCCTGCCTACCAAGGCTCAATTAATTGCTTTCTTCTTCTCTCCCACAATTCTTCAGCTAGCAGGTTATAAATCCTTGTCTGCAGGCTCACTAAACTAGGCACTAGTGTGATGGTCTCTCTATTCCCCATCCTACCTTAATTCTTCAGCTTAGAAGCACCTGAATCATAGACTAAAACAGCCAGCAGCCAGCCTACCAGGCCTGAAATCGGAGATATAAACTTCAGCATTTTAATATTCTTTTAAAAAATAAGATAAGGAAAGCTCATTTGCATGTTTTTATCTAAACACTAATCTTGCTTTAAGACTTCACCTTTACACTGATAATTCCTTTTTTATAGCTAAACTCTACCTTTCAAGCCTACATTTTCAATTTCTTTCATCATATATTCATAGGCAACCTCAAAAGTCAACAAACCCACTACTGCTCTCCTCACCACCTGTTCCTCCTCACCCAGTGTTACTTCCCAAAGAACTAGACTTAATTTCAAAGAATTTAAGGTATCCCAAAACTTTTATTTCTCCAGGTTGAATATTAAAGGCTGCTCTTATTTCTTTATCATTCCTCTATATCCAATCAGTCACCAAGCTCTGTTAAATCATAACGCCCAATATTTATTTAGTATTTAGAACTTTCAAACATTTCTCATACATTTATGTTATTTTTAATCATACAAAACTGATGAAGTAGGCAGGTAAAATATACTCTCATGTATTATTTTCAATAGATGGAGAGATAGGGTCGCATGCCTAGGTGCTCATTTGACCTCTTTCACTCTGGGAAGCCTTGACATTATTTCCCAAGGAAGACTTTTGTGAACCCCAAAGACTAGTTCTGTGCTTCCTTTAACTCCTGTATCATTCACTACTTTCTGTGTCATTAACACTAGGTTGTTAAAGATATGAAATGAGTAACTATTTACTGTTATTTTCACATTGCTCAGTAATGTGCTTGGAAGATACAAAGTACTCACTAAATTGTTCTCCAATAAATGTATGCATGCATAATAATAAATAAATGGAATCATATTCCTAAGGACACACAACTAGGAAATGGTAGAGCCAGAGACAAAAACTAAGCTCTTCTTTTTACTGTGTTTCTAACTAGTCTCCTTCACAGATGTTTCCAGGACATCATTAGATTAATCATTTGTGAGCACATTTTATCATTACATATTGTATCATAATAAAAAAATCTTTACTTGCTCTCAATTACATAATGGATAAAGTCTAAACATTTTAACATACCAAATAAGCCCTCAGGCACTTTTCAGTCATATTAAGAAATCTTAGAGTTGAAAGATGTCACAGATAATATAGTAAAACTTCTCAATGTAAGGATCTCTTCTGGGGCACCCATTTCCCAAAATCCAAAGAGAAGAACTTGGCACTTCCCACCTTTATCTCCTATGGGACCAACATGGCCATTTTCTGAGAAGCCAAACTCCTTATTCCCACCAATTTATACGTTTCCATACACACCCTCCTCAGTCTCTCTCCTTTTCTTCTAATATCACCTCTCCTAAGGGGTCCAGCTATAGGCTTATCTTCAGAAGGTCTTTTCCTAGTATCCAGAGAACATTATCCACTAGCATCCTTTCCTGCAATCTTGGAAGATGTATTCATCACCATTTTCATCTTTAGAGTCATATATTTTTAATTAGTTCTCATAAATGTTTGAGACTTATATGTCAGCTAACATAAAAAAATTTGGATTCTATCTTCTTCTCCAACACCCACAAAATAAATCACCAAATATGTATTTAGCAGTCATGTGAAAACCCTGTGTGCTGGACACCTTCAGGCACACTGTGTAAATATGTCATTTCAAAAGGGTTTAGAGAATGATATCATTACCAGATAGAAAAACTGAGCTTCTAAGAGACAAAGTGATAGTCTAAAGATCAAAGAATAAATTAAATGACACAGCTGTGATTCTAATCCAGGTTTTTGTATTAGTTTGCTAGGCTGCCATAACAAAATACCACAGACTGAGTGGCTTAAATAACAGAGATTTATTTTCTCACAGTTCCAGAGGCCAATTCCAAAATAAAGTGTTCGCAGTTTGGTTTCTTCTCAGACCTCTCTCTTTGGCTTGCAGATGGACACTGTGTCCTCACATGGTCTTTCCTCCATGAGCAACTCTAGTGTTTCTCCCTCTTCCTACAAGGGCATCAGTCAGACTGGATGAGGACACACCCTAAAGATCTCATTGTACATTGCTCACTTCTTTAAAGGCTCTATAATTCAAACATAGTCACATTCTGAGGTACTATGGGCTAGAGCTTCAATATATGATTTTTGGGCCCCTATCAGTATTCTTACTGAAATTTGTACATAGCTGCTTGGTATATACATAAATAGTGACTGAGTGTACTCGAGAGGAAGGCCTACTGATTTGGAGGAGAAAATGTTGCATGTTTTGTGACTGTTTTAATACTTTTGTGTTATTTGTTTGTTTAATTTTCTTATCCAGTCTTAAAGTAAGAACAAACATTTGAACTCTCCTAAGTTTCAGATTCAAAAGAAATAAGAATACATGAAAAAAAGTAAAAAAAAAAAAAGTCAAACAAACTCTGACAGTACAATCAAACAAATTTTATATTGCTGTCTTTGCTTTCTTTTTCTTTATCTTTCCCTGGACTTCTGTGCTGTGGGAATGGGGAGATCATTGTGTGTTTGCTGCATGCAATTTCTTGGAGAACAAACATTCTTGTGAACCTCCAGAAACCAGTGATGCTCACAAGTCCAGAAGTCAGGACAAACACAATGTTCCCCATAATAACTGTTTTCTACTACTAGTTACAAAACTGAGAGAGTGTCTAGTACAGTACTAAAACACAGAAGGTGCTCAGTAAGTATACTAAATGAGGCAAATTGAATAAGATTTTTGCTGTGGGTATGGAGAAGGACTGTCTTAGAAATGTGTGGGCTCGGCTTTCAGGTGAGCCACACTGAACAGACCAGGGCTGATCCGACACTTTCACCTGCAATTATTTTTGTTGCAATAACCAGCTGCCAAAAACTTGATCCAGGGACAAGAGGTGAGAACCATTTATCCTTCCATGTGCAATGGAGCGAAGTACAGTGGCTTATTATAAATGTGTTCACAGCCAAGTGAGAAGGCCTGGAAGAGAGACTAGAAATCTGCTTTGAGAAAAGGAGAAAAGCAGATAATGTTGAGAGGCAGAGAACGTCAGAGCCAGGCCTTCTGACAGAGAAGCTAAATACTCCCACAGGCTTCAAAAATCCACTACCAGTCTCTGCTTTGCTTTCTCTAGGGCATTGAAAGTCCTTGAAGGGGATCTGAAAGTGGCAACGTGACAAGTCATTTGCTTTAGTTTGGTTTCTCCAAGAAGCAGACTCTCAGATGAGGAAACGAGGACAAGTAATTTGTTTAGGGGGTAAAGAGAAACACTTGTCAGGGAGTGTGCAGGGCCTGAAGACAAGGAAAGGAAAAGCAACTGCTCCCAGCCAATTGGACTCATTCCCTTTTGGAGAGCTCATGGAGCTAGTATAAAACACCCACCTCAGGTGTCCTGTTGGAGGCAGGATAGAGCTACAGTGGCATGTTCACACCAACTCCTATCATCATCAGTGGTGGGTAGGTGAAGACACATTAACTTCCAGCCCCACTGACTTATAGAGTGGGCTCCAGGGCTGAGAGGGTGACTTCTCCCTTTAGGCAGAGAAACCCAAGTGCTGGCAGTAAGAATTTAGAGGACATGGGTGGGGTATGCACAGCATCTTCTAGCTCATTATAACACAGAGGGTATGGACAGACTTTGGAATCAGCCTGTATGGCTTGGATTTTCTAGTGGAATTCTCTTAGTCAAGTTAATGTTTTATACTTTGATTTCTTCATTTGGGAAAATAGAAGTGATAATGCATGGACATATCTGAAAGGGCTGAATTGGATCATCTATGCAATGCTCTGAGTAGTTGTCAAAAGCTCAGTAAAGGTTAGTTATTAATATTGTTAATCACTAACATTACCAGAGTCAATGAGTTAAGACAGCAGAGATTGTATTTCTGAATATATGAGGCTTACAACAGATATGTCTTGGGGTAAATATAATCTGTCTAAGGTCTAAGGGATATGAATGTTGCCCAGAGACCATGAAGCCTGTCAAGCAACTGGCAATCAGTATCCCAGGAACTCTGTTTTTCCAGTAATTCATCAGGATTTGGGGAACTTCTCTGAATGCCTATCTTCTTCATGATTTTACTTAGCTGATCCTAAAGTGGGTCTACCACAGCATCAAAGGTGACTTACTGAAAAGCGATAGATTTTAAGGACACACCTCCTCCAGTTCTGTGATTATATAACTGTATAAAACAATATGGAGCTTTAATCTTAGCAAATTCTCACTATTTTTACTATTTGGAAAGATCAAAGATGGAGATGTGTATTTGGATAATTCAAAATTTGTTGCAGTTAGCTTTTAGGTAGTTTTAGTCACAGCAGATTGTCTTAGGCTGGTATTAAAATGTGTCTCTATTCCCTAAGCATATACTAACTAGCAGTTGGAGAAGGAAGGTCAAAGCCTTCCTAACGGTAACAGAAGCCATCCGGGAGACACAGTCTTGCCACTGATGTAGAATAAGATTACATGAGTATCTAATGTTACTTATAGGTCCCAGGAAAGAATAAGAGCCTGAAATGCCAGGATTAAGACCTTCCTGAGGCTAGTGTGTTAGAATTTTCAGTGCATCCTTTCCACAGATCAACAGCAGTAAACTATGTATCTATTCTTTTACCCCAAACAACAACAGTTTTTTTCCCACTAAAATTAAGTAGCATGATGGAAAAATGGCCTAGTTATTTCATCGTTAGGACATTAATATGAAAAGTTCAAAATTTATTTAATGTACATTTGTTAAATTTTTATTACATGCTGGATATCATGCATATTACACATTAGGGATATGTAATCTCAGCCTTTAAATTGTTCATACTCTAACTGAAGGGCAGAGAAGTAAATATAGAGAACAATGGATAATCACTACTGTAAAAGTAAAGCAGGGATCATGCAGAGGGGGCCAATTAATACATGATAGTTCAGAAAAATCTTTTCTGGATTGGTAATGCATGAAGCAAATTATAAATCAAAATTTCTATCTATCTATCTATCTAGATGATATCTATCTATCATCTAGATGATATCTAGATGATAGATAGATAGATAGATAG
Source organism: Cynopterus sphinx (assembly GCA_030015415.1). Classification (NCBI taxonomy): domain Eukaryota; kingdom Metazoa; phylum Chordata; class Mammalia; order Chiroptera; family Pteropodidae; genus Cynopterus; species Cynopterus sphinx. The sequence continues at coordinate 30,655,504 of CM057390.1, read as the reverse complement.
ATCTAGATGATGATATAGATAGAGATAGAGATAGAGAGATAGATATAGATATAGATATAGATGATAGATATAGATATCGATATATAGATATAGATAGATGATATAGATATAGATATAGATATAGATATAGATATAGATATAGATATAGATATAGATATAGATATAGATATATAGATATAGATATAGATATAGCTGATATAAATATAGATAGAGATAGAGATAGATAGAGATAGATAGAGATAGAGATAGAGATAGAGATAGAGATAGATAGAGATAGAGATAGAGATAGATGTAGATGTAGTAGTAGATGTAGATATAGAATATAGATAGATATAGATACAGATGATATAGATATAAATATAGATAGATATAAATATAGATTAGATATAGATATGTATATCTATACATGTGGGTCGGGGAAAATTGGGTGGGGTCAGTAGAGAGCACACTTTAGGTTGAGGAAATAGTTTATGCAAAGAAGGGAAGCATGAGAGTGCCTGAGGGCCTGTAAGTTGTAGTTCGGGGCAGAGTGAGGTGAATGTATGCTGAACCTGAATACCATAAAGTATTTTGTATTTCTTACAGAAAGCACTCAGAAACTTTTCAGTGTCTTTTTTTTTCAATGTCTCAAAGCAAGCAATTATATAATTGTAATTTTGTTAGAAGGAAAGAAATAAAATACTATATGGCATTATAGAAAATGGATTGGCAGTGACAAGTTTGAAGATATGGAGATCAGTTAGAAAACTATTTTCCATGCAAGAAATTATAATGATTGTACCACCGGGGATGGTCAAGAGAGGACAAATTAAAAATGTGTTATGCAATTAGAATTGCCAGGGTGTAGTAGTCGCAGCACTGACACAGAGAAGAATATGTAGTAACTGAAAGTGACTGCCAGGCATCTTGGGATTTGGCATTGCACATTATGCCAAAAACCATGATCTGGACTATAAGATGAAACTAGAATAAAAATAGAGGGAGATGATGACATCAGCTTTTCTATTCAGCATTTTTTAAATAAAATGGATAAAAAGATTATTTTGAAAATATAACAGAAAATATGGGTTCAATAATGGAGTGAGGTTCACAAGAAATAGAGATTACCAGTAAGCAGAATGAAGGATACCTTCTTTGGATGAAGTGAAAAGGAAGAAAAGAAGGTGGATAAGAGTGCAGATAAATTTGCAAGTGAAAGGTAGGTACAAAATTTGAGACAATTTATACCTCGGTATTTCATCTGGAAACCTGGGGTAAAGCCATCTGTTGAAATGAAAAAAGATACATAGGGACCTTGAAGGAAGTGAAAAGGAGTTGAAATCGTCAATGTAAAGAAATACCAAGAAATACTAAATGATTTTAGCTAAAGCCATAACTTATAAAAGTACCAGTCTGGATAGTTAATTTCCCTGCAGCAGGGCTCAGAATCTTGGATGCAAAGAAGATAGGATTATGTGAGAGTTTAGCGGTGAGGTTTTTCAAGGCATGTGTGGCGAACAGACAAGGTTGCAAGTAAGCTGAGAATCTTCTAAGATGGATAAAGAAGTGAAGTGAAGCCAAGAGGAAACTGAAAGAAAAGGATAACCAGAGAACTGAATATTTAGACATGACAGAAGATAAAAGGCCATAAAAAGAGGAAATCATCATATTATAAAGTGGAATTTAAGGTTACAGAAGTTTCAAATGATTTAAAATTTCACAGTGTGGCTAAGAGAATGAACTACTAAAGTAGAGTGAAAATAAAGGTGTTTAGTATTCAGGAGAAATTATTAAAGTGTTATATGTATCATCTACTTGGATGTGAATGTGTCTTAGAAAATGGAAGAAATTCATCAACTGATACTGTAGAGTCAATTACATAAAAACAATGATTTCTTCTAGCTTTTTTTGCAGACCTGGTATCTATGCAGTTAAAACCGTGACAAAAATAGCACTGGCCCATCCTCATCCAACTCTTGAGCAGACAGAACTCTTTGATGCACTCCTGCTCTAGAAGAGATATTTTACAACAGGGTTAGGCAACCCAGACAAAAGCAATGGAAGGAAAGCTGACAGTGTCATCACCCATTTCTGATCTTTTTGACAGTGCATATATTTTAAACTTTACCTACCAGACCTGTCAATTCCATCTAGACTCCCTCTGAAGATGTAATTGGAACCAGACAGCTCCATGGTAATTCTATTATCATTAAGCAGTTCTATAGTTCTTTAGAATGTCAAAGCACTGTGCTTATTAATTTTCTACATAACAATGCCAGAAGGCAGTTCAAGTGTCTGAGCAATGCTTGTCAGAAGTGTGATAAAGTAAAAATGGACTATGGGGAGAAGCTAGATTAGAACTCAGTCAAGAAGAAGCAACACAATTCAGGCTAACACCCCTGAGTGTGAGAGATGCCATTAAACAATCTCCAGGGACCGAATGTCCTGATTAGAGGCAATGAAAGAATCAACCAAGTCACTAAACTCATCTTAAATAATATGCTATTATAAAACAATTTTTTTCTGTATATAAAAGATACTCAAAAATGTAATAAACATATTCATGTAACCACATGAATTAGGTTATATGAGTATGCTCATACTTAAAAAGATCATTAAGTTTTACACTTGTAATATCTGCCCTCTTCTGTACTTCTGTTATAATTCATTTTAAAAAAAAGGTTTACAAAAGAGTAAAACTTTCAATGTTTTGGATAATAACCTGTATTTCTCTATCAGTCAAACTATTAATTCAGGGTTCGGGTGAAATAAACAAATTTTAAGTCAATGGAAGTAAGAAAGGATAGAGAAAAGGAAGTAAAGAAGGTAAGAAGAAAGGATGGAAGGAAGGAAGGAAGGAAGGAAGGAAGGAAGGAAGGAAGGAAGGAAGGAAGGAAGGGAAATAGGACAGAAGGAACAAGGAAAGAAGGAACAAGAAAATAAAAGAAAAATCTTTAGAAAAATGCAATTTTTAACATGGTTCATTGTAGCAGTAGATAAAGAAAAAAATGATTCTAATCTTAGCTTTATTAGACTGAAAAATATATAGTGTTTACTAAAGACCAAATGGAAGAGATTTCCTTAATTAGAACCATTAAGTTCATAAAGAGGGCATTTTTTTTTAAAAAAAGCAAAGAATTGTAGTTGACATCTCTAATTTAATTACTATGATTGCTATTATCAATGGGCCTGTAGAATTCAAAATGATTGCCAGACCTGAAGTTACTCTATTTTCACTTCTCATCTCTGTTGCACTTGCTGACACAATTCGGTACAGAGCAGGAGAGTTGGCTTTTTGCAACACACCTACAAGAGCTGAAGAGCCCTGGTGTGTCTTTGGAGAAAAGATGTGGTGAAAACAGGAGCCTTTGTCCTTCAAGAAAAGGACCCTTGAGCACTCTAGTGCCTCTATTTGCTTTTTATGGGAAATTCTATATTCAAATATTTATTGCTAAAATATCATTGGAAAAAGAAATTTCTCACTAAAAGGAAGAAACCCTCAAGAAGTTTCAATAAAACGTGTTTCTAGAGTGGGTAACAACAGAAGACTCTTGGTAGAGAGTGTTTAAGACACTCTGAATTTGAACAGGAAGCATTTCACAGAACAGAAAAAAGGATTGTAAGGCAGAACCAAGGATAGATCAGAAACCTCAGAGTCCCAATGAGACAAGTATCTATAGGTACAGAAATCGAGCTAATTGTGTGTGTACTCTCAATATTAAATGATGTGATATTCTACCCATTTATTCCTTTTTAGCACTTATTAGAAATATATAGAGGAGCATGGCCTTTCTGAATCTGTTAGAAAACACTAGGACAATCCAGACAAGATAAAAAGAACTTTGTCCCCTCTCTACAAGACAGGAAGTGACAGATAAAGGTTAAGAGTTTTCAGCTTTGATCATCTTGCCTCATTCTCCACCCTTCAAGTGCTCACAAGAACCAGACCTAGTTTTGTATTTCTGGAAACCGAGGCAGAATTTCCTTAGAAGGTTTGTGTAAACGAGGCAATATGATCCCTAGAATCACAATTTCTCAGAAAAAGACAATATTAAAGAGTTTCCAATGTATCCCAGAAAATCTAAAAGCACTAAGCATTAGGCAGGGCTAAGTTCTTGGTCCTTTGAACCATCCTCATGATGGGGACTGATGTTTGTCTTTCTAAAATAGCAAAATGCCTCTTGATTGCTCAAGGAAGGTGGGCAGGAAAGGTGTGCAAAGGCTGATGATATTAAAAGAAAAGTTATTTCAGACTACAAAAAGCTCAAGTAGATGTAAGCCCCATTCTTTGTTTGAGAGAGATTCATTGAAATGCACAGTTGACTCTTGAACACACAAGGTTTAGGGGTGCCGACCCAGAGTAGTTGAAAACCCACAACTTAATTATAGTTCCTAGGTTTCCAAAGAGGATTGGTTCCAAGACCTCATGAGAATATCAAAATTCATAGATGCTCAGCTCCCTTATATGAAATCACATAAAACAATGCATAGAGTTAGCTCTCTGCATCGGAAGGTTGGTTGAAATCAGTGATGCCAAACCCAAGCAACTGTATATTTACTAAAAAAAATTGCATGTAAATGGACTGGTGTAGTTCAAACCTGTGTTGTTAAAAGGTTGACTGTACTGGTCTGAATTTACAGCTGTTATGCAGGTAAGCTTTCTATTAGATTCTACAGGGAGTGTGCCTTTAAGAACACTGCAGTCTCAGGGAGGGAGATTGTTAAAGTAATGCCAGGAAAGCTAACCCATTAAAATCTTTGCAGTAATAGGAGTTTCATTTTTTAAAATAAATTATATTAGGTACCAGCAAGGTTAATCTATTAAGACATCAGAATTAATTCCTAATGGAAATTTCTGAAGTACATACACACAAATACATACATATTCTCTATTAAAATAAGAAAGACAAGTTAGACCAGAAATATAAATAGGAGGTATGGCACAATCTCTAGTAAATTTCTCATAATATTTAATATTAATGTTTTACCCAGTTTAGGTCTCATCTAATTATGGGGTTGGTGAAACTTCAGGGAAACTCTGCAATGGAGTTCAGAATGTATATTCGGTTTATTTTCAAATTTGCCATTGCTAGACATTTTTGTGAATTAAGCTGTCACTCATCACCAAACGAAGTCACCTGATCAGGTGTTGTAACGATTCATGTGAGATGGGCAAACCTCTGGAGGCCGCATTTCTGATTAAAGCTTAGTTCAGATGGACCCCAGCATCACCTCAAAATATTTTCAATACTATCTTCTAGGAGTCTCATTAATATTAGCTGGTGGCCTTTGTTCCATAAAACCTCAGAGCTGGCTTCTGCCCATTCTCCTGTGCTTACACTGGCCAGTGTCTCAGCCTTTCCTTCTTTCCCTATTGCTCTTTCTGTCTTCTGAGTAGGGGAGCAGGTAGAAGGGCTATGATCGACTTTTTAATGAACCTCAGCAAAAGAAACAGATTATGTATATTAATTTTAAATTTCATGAAAGGATCTTTCTTTTCTCTTATACTTAGCATGCATTAAAATCAGAACCAGAATTAATAAAAATAAAAATGAGATAAATGTGAAGATAATAAGTGGTCTTTTGGGATGTCTTACTATGTTTTTGATAAAGTGCAAGTCACTTTTTAAATACTTATGATAAACAAAACTTGTAAGTTAACTTCCTCAGTAAGTTTAAAAGTGCTTATTATATTATTTTAAATAAATGAGGGGGGAAAAGTACAACAAAGAAACAAAGAAGCTAAATGTAGCCCAGGGAAGTACTAGTTTAAGGTTCCAATGTATTTTCTTCCCCACCATATCCCTCCTTTCCGCCCTCCCTCCCTCCCTCCTTCTCTTCCTTCCTTCCTTCTTTCTTTCTTTCCTTCCTTTCTTTTTTCCTTTCTTTCCTCTTTTCACAAACCTGTATTAAAGAACAACTACACTCAATATGCTAGGGGCAAAAGTTACAAATGGCTCTGATTTAGGCTCTGCCTTCAAAGACATAAATCAGACAAGAGACAGCAAAACCTGAATTCACTAAAATACAATGCATGTGCTAGAATTAGGGTGTTACAAATTACCAAAGAGATTTAAGGAAAGATGAATTAATTTTTACTAGGGTGTTAGGAAAGCTTCAGAGAGGAGGCTGACAAGTGCATTGGGATTTTAATAATTAGGATTTAGCCTCTCAGAGAGAGGGGAAAGGACACTCCAGGAAGCAGGAAGGGCTAGGGCAAAAATATTAAGAAATTTGACATGTGGAGAGCAGGGAGCGAGTTTGCTTCATTTCACACCTTAACCATCACTCATTACACCAGGGTGTTTCTAGTTGTTAATAAAAATAAAATCAAGGAAGATCAGATTGCATAGATAAGTTGGAATCAGAAAACAAAGAAGTTTGGGTGCCACACAAAGAAATTTGAATTTTATCCTCTAAACCCTGAAGATTCTTCTAAGGGGGATGGCAAAAGACGTGTTTTCTAGAAAGACAACTTGGGCAACAGAAAGAAACTGAGAGTGGAGACTAGGCTGAGTATTGATACTATTGTGATAGCCTGAGCTAAAGAAGATGAGGATGAGACCTAAAGAACTTGAACAGAGAATATGGGGGAGGAGACAGCTAAAGCAGATACCTCCTTAGATTACATTTAACACCAAAGAGGTGTTAGGGTAAGGAGAGAAGAGTCGATGATGAATTGACACCTTCAGGAATGGGCATTTGGGCCTCTGGGGACACTAGAGGAAGGCAAACTTGAAGTGTATTAGAAATGAGCTTAAACAGAGGTGAGCCTAAGTACCAATTATCTTTCTGCTTCCTCATGAGGCCTCAGGGGGATCTTCATGAAAAACATTAAATTAACTATATGCTTGATAAGCCCATTAAATACAGTTCTGAGTTCAAGAAAAGGAAAAATCCAGCAAAGTAAGTAATAAGCAGAAAGCCAAATTAAGAGTCTGCCTTGATTCAAAGGAATGTTGGATTTATTAAAATCCACAATAGTAGCAGGATATAATGAAGATTTAAGCTTTAAATATAACCTAATACTCATCTAATTAGGATAATAAAATACAAGTAGTTGCTGTGCCATCAGTATGCTAATGTAACTCAACTCTGCCACCTTCTTTTCTCACATTTCATTCAGAAGCTTATCCAGTGAGGGCATAGGCTTGTTAGTACACTGAAATGGAGGTGTAAAGTACATAACTGAGGCACAAAACTCTTAAATAATAATGTCTTTAGCCCTTGCTGTCTGGGATAGGAGTTTAATGTTATACAGGGAGAATCAGGGCTTGGCACACATGGGAAATTATTTTAGGTTCGGAGTCTTCTGAAAAAGAAACTTCTTCCAGCCAAGGTTTTCTTTGGGTCAGTTTGGTCCCTCCCATCCCACTTTTGTCCTGAGACTGGGAAAAAAATAGCTTTTTAAAAAGGAGGTACACATATTTGACCACATAAAAAATATGGAACTTTTATAACAAAGACAAAAGACAAATAGATTTGTAAAAAAAAAATTTTTTTTAAGATAAAAATAGCCTCTTGTAAATTGGAAAGGTGTCCTTAGTAAACATATAAAAATTGCCAAAGGATTATTCACAGAACAAATACAAATGGCAAACTGACATGAACTAGTGTTCATACTCAGCTTTAGCAGGGAAATACGAATCATGTGGCCACTGCTTCACACTTGTAGAGGAGAGGTACTTTTCAAGGCTGTTATCACCTACAGCTGGCAGGTGAAAGAATACTTCCAAGATGTATTTTATAAAACTGGGATGACTGTACATTTTATTTTCTCTACATCTTCCTTTCCTTATTCATCAATACCACATGGAAATCCCTCCAAATTATCTTGCCTAATTTGAATCTGTTATTTAGAAGACTGCATAAATTTCATGTGCAAGTGTTAACTAATTTATTCTACCTATTAGTGGACATTCACTATTTTTTGCTACCAAAGCTATAATTGCTTAATACAAATTACACTCCTAATTACATTGTGCTTATTTCTGTGGGATAGCTTTCAATGTCTTCCAAGTTTTAAGATGACTGGAGCAATTCTAGTATTAGATGTATGTATTTTGAGTTTTAACTGGAGTTGCCAATGATAGCTGTGTAATGGTGAAGGGCTCAGTTGACTGGGCTTCTTCCTGGCTTTGCCACTAACCTTCGACAAGGTATTTAAACGATCTTTGCTTTAGTTTCTTTCCCTGTAACATTCCTCATAGAATGTTTTTTTTTTTTAATGATTAAATGAGTTACTCTATGTAACTAATGCACTCGTATGCACAATTATATGTACATAATATGTGATGTAGTGAAGTGGTAAAATGATACCTTCTTCTAGCAAATGTACCATAACCTTGGTAATTATTATTCCGTAGAGAAAAGACACTAAAGATTATCATAAACACTTATATTATAACATTTATTGTTCACTGTATACAGTATGTGGGATGATTTTAGATGGTATATGGATGAGATTATTTTAATGTTATTCATATATTATCATTATTATATTAAGATATATTATTTTTTCATTTGCAGCCAAAATATAAATTTCTTTAAAATACATTTAAATAAAGGCACGAATTGCTTTAAATTAGAAAATAAGTGTATCGATAAAGGTTACACACAAATATGGAAAAAATGTAAACTTTGGGAATGACTAGTATTCTGCATGTTGTAATATATATTTTTTCCAGGTCTATTGAGATATAGTTGACATACAACACTGTATAAGTTTAAGGTGTACAGCATAATTATACCACGTACATTGTGAAATGATTGTCATGATTAGTTTAACATTCATCATTCCATACAGATGAAGAAAAAACTATTTTCCTTGTAATGTGAACCCTTAGAATCTACTCATTTCATAATTTTCATCAAATACACCATGCCACAGAGTTAGTTGTAGTCATGATGTTGTACATTACATCCCTAGTACTTATTTACAACAGAAAATTGTGCCCTGCATCCAATTTACCCACTACTGGTAACAACAAATCTGATATCCTTTTCCTTGACTTAGATTTTTTTTTATTTCACATGTAAGTGAGATTATACAGTTTTGGGCTTCCTCTGTCTGGTTTATTTCACTTAATGTAATGCCCTCAAGTTTCATCCATGTCATTACAATTGCAGGATTTTTTTATAATTTAATAATATTCCATTGTGTGCAGGCATGCTTGTATGTGTGTGTATGTGTGTGTATCAATCACAGCTTCTTTTTTTATGATTAACTTTTTTTGAAAGGGTGATATTTTCCCCCCACCCTGATTGAAATATAATACACAACTAGTTGCTCGTATTTACATTGTAAGATTCAATGCGTTTTTTAAAACTATAGTTGGCATACAATAGTACACCAGTTTCAATTGTACAGCATATGATCAGAGATCCATATAACTCACAACGTGATCTCCCCACTAAATCTAGTACCCTTCTTCCCCCTTACATATTTATTACAACATTATTAACCATCTTCTCCATGCTACACTAACATCTCCATGTCTATTTTGCAACTGCCCATTTGTACCTCTTAATCTTTGCTTTTTTTTTGTCTCCCAAAACCTCCTTCTATCTAGTGTCCTCTAAATATTCTCCATATCTATGAGTTTATTTCTGCTTTTATTGTTGTCATTGTTGATTTTGTTCTTTAGATTCCACATATACGTGAAATCATGTGATATTCATTCAATGTGATTCATGTGATATTCATTCAATGTAATACCCTCTAGGTCTATCAAGGCAATATCTTTTTTCATCCTCTTTCTTTTAATCTGTGTATGTCTTTTAATCTGAAGTGAGTCTTTTGTAGGCAGTGTATGTAAGGGTCCTGTTTTCTTATCCATTCAGTCACTCTATCTTTTGCTTGGAGCACTTAATTTTTTTCCATTTGATGTACTTGTTGACAAGAATGTAGTTTTTACCATTCTTTATTCATGTTTTTGATACATGTTTTACTTCTTAAAGGAGTCCCTCAAACATTTTTTGTAACACTGGCTTGGTGGTGATAAATTTCTTTAGCTTAATTTTGTCCAGGAAGCTCTTTATCTGTCCTTCAGTTCTAAATGATAGCTTTGCTGAAAAAGTATTCTTGGTTGCAGATCCTGGTTTTTTCATCATGTCAAATTTTTGTGCCCAGTCCTTCTGTCCCACATAGTCCCCACATAGCTTCTCTGGAGAAATCAGCTGTCAGTCTTATGGGTACTCTCTTATAGATAACTAACTGCCTTTTTTTTTTTCCTTCTGTTTTTAAGATTCTCTCTTTGTATATAACCTTTGGCATTTTAATTATGATGTGTCTTGGTGTGGGCCTCTTTGAGTTCCTGGATTTTGGGACTCTGAACTTCCTGGAGTTTTATGTCTATTTCCTTCACCAGGTTAAAAAAGTTTTCCATCATTATTTTTTTTTAATAGCCCTTCAACATCTCCCCCCCGGCCAGTACTCTGAAGACATGGATATTTTTACATTTAATAGTGTCCCATAGACTCCTTAAATTATTGTTATAGTCTTGGCTTCTTTTTTCTTGCCATTCTGATTGTGTGTCCTTGGCTTTCCCATTCTCTACATAGGTCATTTGATCTTCTTTTTTATCCACTCTATTTCTTCCATTTAATATACTTCTCATCTCATAATATGGTCTTTATTTCTGATTGGTTTACTTTTATAATTTCCATTTTCATTTTTTATGTTTTTTAAATCTCTTTGTTAAAGTTCTCATTGAGTTCATCTATACTTCCCTTAAGTTCATTGAACATCTTTATAACCAGTGTTTTGAACTCTACATCTGTTAGATTGTCTGACTACATTATTTCTCATCTCTGTTCTGTTCACTCATATGGTTTCTGCTTCTTTGTCTTCCTTTTTTGGCTGCCTTTCTGTGTCTGTTTCTATGTACTAAGAAAGCTTTTAAGTCTCCCAGTCTTATTAGTGTGACTTTGTGTAGTAGTTGTCTAGTGGCACAGTCCTAAGAGGGGTTCAGCTGTAGGCCAAGTTTAGCCCCACTGAGTGCCCCTCTGGAGCCACCTGTTAAGATTCAGCAAGCAATCCACAGATGCTGTGCTTACAGTTGCCCCCAAAGTCCACACCAGAGACTGAGGCCAGCTGCCACCAGTGTAAGTCTAGGTGCTGCTCAGCAAGGGGCACCTGACTAAGAGAGGACACAACTGAATGTGGTTTGGGTAGGGCCATGAGTTGTGAGAGGGGGAGTTTCAGGGAATCCTCTGGGAGGATTAACCCCATTATTCAGTTTGCTGATGTCGCTGCTAAGTCTGCACAATGGGATGGGGGAGGGCTCAACAGAAGAACAGTAGATACTACCAGCACTTCTATACAGAGCGAGTCTCACCTTGGCCCTCACTCTGACAACTCAGTGTTCCATTGTAAGGCCCTGGTGCCCCCTGTACAGCCTACTCGGCTTTAGTGCTTAGGGCAAGCCAGGTCCATTACCATAAAAGTTCACTAGTGGACACAGCCCCTTTAAGGGGCATCTACAGCTGCCACTGTCACTGCTATGGCATCTGTACCACTCAGCAACCAGGGATCAGGCAGCCTCATGTCCTCGCCCTATCCTACCTTTTGTCATGCAGAATCATTTTTTAAATTTCTCCCTAGTTGTATGGCTTGTTCATCTAGATCTCAGGCAATTTCCATGCTGTTTGCTTCTTGTTTCTATCACAACTTTGATTTGGTTGCCAGAACAATGAACAGATCCTTGATTATCTACGTCATCCCCCTACTCCCAATCACAGTTTCTTTATACATACATCCATTGATGGACATTTAGGTTTCTTTCATGTCTTTGCTATTATGAATAATACTACGATGAACATAAAAATGTAGATATCTCTTCCACATAATGTTTTTTTTTTTTTTGCTTCCTTTGTATATGCTCCCAGAAGTAGAATTGCTAGATCATACAGTAGTTCTCTTTTTGATTTCTTGTGGAACCTCCACACTATTTTCTATAGTGGCTGCACCAAACTTACATTCTCACCAATGGTGCACCAAGGCTCCTTTTTCTCCACAACCTTTTCAACATTTATTGTTTCTTGTCTTTTTGATAATAGCTGTTCTTGCAGGTATGAGGTGACATCTCATTTTAGTTTTGATTTGCATTTCCATTATGATTAGTGATGTTTAGCACCTTTTTGTGTAGCTGTTAGCCATTTGTCTGTCTTTTTTAGAAAAATGTCTATTTAGGTCTTTAGCCCTTTTTAAAAACTAGATTATTTATTTTGTTTGTTTTTACTAATAAGTTATATGAGTTCACTTTATATTTTAGGTATTAACTTCTTATCAGACAGATGGTTTATAAATACTGATTTTTCCATTCCATTTATTGTCTTCATTTTGTTGATCATTTTTTTTGCAATGCAGAATCCTTTTAGTTTCCGACTTGTCTGTTTTATATTTTTTATTTTGTTGCTTGTTTTGTAGGTGTTATATCCAAAATAAAAATAAAAATCATTGCCAGGACCCATGTCATGGAGCTTTTTTTCTATGTTTTTTTTTTTTTCTAGAGCTTTTACCCTTTCTGATCTTACATTTAAGTCTTTATTCCATTTCAGGCTATTTTTTTTTTCTAAAATTTTAATGGAAAGATAGTTTTATTCTTTTACATGTTAATATTCAAATTTCCCAGCACCATTTATTGAATAAACTGTCTTCTCCATTGAGTATTCATGGCTCCCTCATCAAATGTTAGTTAACCATATATGAATGGGTTTGTTTTGGGGTTCTTGTACTCTGTATTATTATCATGCCTTGCTTCAATTCTTCTTTCACTCTTTTATAAAAAATTTCTCTGGTAAATTCTATTAGTAGCATTTGCACAAGTGAGTTCTACCTACTTGTATGCTAGTAAACCAGATCTCTGAAAAACAACAACAAAGCAAAGTAAGAAGGCTCTGATCTGTACTGTTTGCTGATTCCTGTGAGGTAAATACTCCCACCAGGGCACACTACCATCCTATTTCACTGTTAAAGTCAAGATTTTGGTAACTAAAGTAGACTAAACCAGGTATGAAAGCAACATTTAGAATTCTGTCTAAGTTATATTTCTATGTCAATAATGAAAATTGCAAAAATGTTCAAGAAAAAGGTTAGTTCAGAATAGGGGTCTAAGCGTTTAGCAACATGAGAGTTCTTAAACTACAAGAAAATGTGACGATTTCCATTTTACCATGTTGTGAAACAAAGCAATGGTTTCATGGGAACATATCTAATAATACAATATTATGCATTATAATTAGTTTTTGTACCTGTTACATGTGCCAGGTGTGTGTGGGATCCATTCGTAGGTGTTCAATCCTCTCTGCTCCTGTGGTCACTAGAGCTTATACTCTTTGAGCCTTTCTACCCTAAGCTGCAAGACCCTGTCCACATGGCTGGGAGCTCCTTAACTCCTTAATGTCTTCCCTTTCCTTTTCCAGGGGTCTAGAGATGGATATACTCAACAGATGTTTGTGGAGTGGATGAGTTAACAAACAGGTCTTAGAATTAGCAGGATTTAAGATAGTCTCCTGTTTGACTCCCTAACATGACACATGAGAAACTTGAATTTCATCAGTTAGTGATTTTTCCGGAGGTCATAAATTATTAGATAGTAAGAGGCAAAGATTAGAACCCAAGTGTCTAATCCTCAGTGTCCTTTCTTCCATTTATTACAACATATGGCTCATTTCTACTACTTTGTTTCCCAAAGAAGTCTAAAATGGTCTTATTCTTGCATCAGTAACAATCTTGTTTTGGCTTATGCTATCTATGCATTCACCCATTTAATAAATATTCACTGAACGCCTATTCTATACCAGGCATCCTATCCTTTCCTTTTTCTTTCCTTCCTTTTTCTTTCTACCTCACTTTTTTCTTCTTTTCTTTCTTCAGAGAAAACATTCTAACTAAACACCATGAGACAACTCCTGAAAAATATTAAATCAGAACTATTAAACCTACTGATCACTGGAAAAGCTTATTGGTCTTTATATTTGCTCTAGAATTATATCTGGGAGTGGTTTAAGAAACTCTGTAGTAGTCAGCAGCTGAGCATTTCAGGTAGTTTCAGCAAGGGCCCACAGTCTCTCTGTTCTCTTGAAGGCCACAAACAGGATGTTTTCTAGAGAATCTCCTGGGATCCTTATGCCTTAGTTAACTCAGGCTAGGTTATTGGCACCAGTGGGTAAAGATAAGGAGAGACTGACACAACCTGCTGGCTCTAGTCTTACTCATTTGAACTACGTCCATCTTTGGAAGGCCATACACATGACAGTCAGTATAAAGTAAAATGTTTTGTTTGTTTTAATTTCTGTGAATAAGGCATGGAGGGAATGAACAAACAAATTATCAGAATAGGAAAGATTAGCTGTATGAGAAGTTTATAGAAAGGCATATTTTTTCAATGCTTTGAGAATTAGTGAGCTCTGGTAAGTGAGGGTAGGAAGATAGGCTCATGCCTATTGGCATATGGGTTACTACAGCCCCTTTTCCACATCAGTAGGGAGCAGACAAGTAATTCACTGTCATTTTGAATGAGAAGGCCTACCAGATGTTACAATGATTCAGTGTCTGCAGGAGGTTTTCTTGAGGTAACAGAGCTAAGTGAGCATGGAACTTTGGATTCAGTTTTTCATTTGAACAACTCAGATTAGCATTCCTAGTCACTGTCTTGGGGATTTGCTTAGCAAAGTTACTAGGGACTCAGGCTAAGTGTTCTGCAAAGTCCTTCTGAAGCACATGTCACTCTCTTACCCTTGGCCCACCCGCCACTCACATAAATGGTTCTGGTACCCCCCAGAAATGCCAGGATCCCACAACAGCCAAAGAGACCCTGAAACTATGAAACTCTAAGGTCCCACCTGGCCCAGCCTGTGCTTCTCAGGGGCTTCTAAGAATACTTACTGGGCATTGGCTCTGCATTTCAGGCAAAAAACAAAAACAAATAAACAAACAAACAAAAAAAACTGCAGGAAAAAAGAAGGGCCTGGCAGCCTTTGGATTTGAAATCTGGATAATAATCTCAAGACCTGGGCAGGAGTAATGCAAAACTTAAATTAAAATGGAAGTACAAAATCTGTCTTCCTAGCTCTGAGACAAACTCACCTTAGATTTCAAATGTCAGAATGGATAAAATCACAATTTGAAATAATTTAATCTTTTCTATTTACCTCTATTTTATAGATAGGAAAACTGAAGTCCAGTTATGGCAGATGACTTACTTGTGGCCCTAGAGATAGGAAAAAAAAGGCCATGTTATTTTGTTGTTCTTTTTTTATATATGCTAGGCCTAGTTCTAAATAGTTTTTAAGACTTAATGCATTTCATTTCAATACACATTTATGGGATTATATTATTAGCACAATCATTACCTTCTCCAGTTTCCAGAAGTGGAAACTAAAGCACAGAGAAGTTTAGCAATTTGCTCAAGGTCACACAGTTTTTAACTAGCCAAGCTGGGATTTGAACCTAAGTAGTAAAATTATAAAGTCAATGCTTTTTCATCATTACCAGGCTGTCACCTAGAACACTAGATTTTTCCTTGTAATACTCTGTCATTCAAGTAAAGCTCTTTGAAATCTGAGTTGAGGGAACATTTAATATAGTAAAAACCCAATGCATTTTCATCTATGCACAAGTGTCTCAATCTGTTTGGCAGGAACAAGCTAATTCTCCTCAATCTTTGATACAGAAGAGAGAGAAGGAAAGTAAAAGAGAAATTGCATATTAAAACATATAAAAAACATATTAGAATTACATTAAAAAAAAAAGAATGTTAACTATTAAACAAAATTTATCTTGCCTGATAAAGTAACAAAATATAAGAGCATTCAGGGGTAAGATGAGATGAAGAGATCAAATCAGCTCTTTATGTCCTAGAAATTTCTTTGTATTTATTCATTGACTGATTATTAATTAATTCATTATTAATTTACTTATCATTTAACTTATTCATTAATTCATTTATTATTTATTAAGTTCCTTTCTCAGTTCAGGGAATCCAATAGGGCACATAACAAAGCCCCCACCTTCAAAGAGTTTATAGTTTAAAAAAAAATACAACAGACAATAAATAAGTAAATAAGTAAGTAAATAAATAAATAAATAAATTAGAATACATAATATATTGGACAATGATAAAGCAAGGAAAATGGATGGGGGTGAAGAGTATAATTTCATCTAGGTGCATTAGCAGAGACCTCAGGAAATATGGCAGTGAGGCTGTGGCTCTCTGTGGTGGCATTCCAGAAGAGGAAAGAGCAATCGCAAATGTAGGAAAATGAAAGCACATTTGGCAGCCTCATAAAGGAGCAAGAAGTTTGGTGGGGCTGGTGACCTGTGAGTGAAGGTAAAAGTAGTACAGTCAGAAAGGTCATGGGAAGATAGATCAAGTAGGGTCCTGGAGGAGGTTTTAAAGATTTTGGCTTTTACTCTGAATGAAATGGAAACTCAGAGTTTGGGAAGAGGAATGAGGTAGCCTGGACCGGACTTGGAAGAGCTTCCTCTGGCTGTTTATTGAGACCAGAGTAAAGTGGGGGACAGGACTGAGACTGGGTACTAGGTAGGGCTATTGCAGTAATCCAGGCAGAGGAGGTTTGGACCAGAGTGGTAACAGCATAGGCAATGAGAGGGATCATATTCTGGAAAGGTTTTGAAGGTAGAACTACTTGGATTTGCTGCTGGATTGGGTTGTGGGAGAGGGGTAGGGAGTTCTTAGAAAGTGAATGAGGAGTCAAGGATAACTGAAATTGTGGCCTGAGCCTGTGGTAGCAGCCCAGATTTCAGATGCCATGATCACATCTGAATGGGAGTACTCCACTCTCCAAGCTCATCTGATCTACAAGTAAAACGATTGACTTTATTCCTTGGGCTTCAGTACATGGTCTTTTCCAAAACAGACTAAGAAGGAAAGAGAAACAAAAAAGACAGAGTTCAGAGGCCAGGGGACTTCCTGCAATACTATTTTCTGCTTCTTACACAAGCACAGCTGACCCCTTAGTCTACGAACTCAGTTCGTTTGTCCATGTAACTTGCTTTGGGTACCTAGGCTAGTGCTCAGACAAGTCACTTGACAGAGCTTCAGATTAGAGCTATTGCTAAATGTGCAGAAAGCCTCAGGGTGTGGGACCCAGGCTCAGGCTAGCTGAAATCCAATCTGACCACTCCTTGGCCCTCTGAATGAAGAAACATCCTTTTCCTTTTCTCTTTCCTAAAGTGTTCTCTCTGGGCCATTAAATAATGGCTTTGCTGTAGGGTCTGGGAGGTCTTACCTTGTGCTTTCTCTTCAGTCTTTTGAGATAAGCTATTCTGCAAATGTTTGAAAGATTTCAATACCTGGATAATAAGCAAAACCATATTCTCTTTACCCGTGCTCAAGCTACCATCCCAGCAAAGAGTCATGGAGGCTATAGCATAGTTTTTACCTATTTGGAAGGCTCTAGGAACTAATCTTGCCTCCCTGATTACCTCTGAGATGAGTGGGCTTTCACTGTTTTTGTTCCCTATTATATCCTCCTTGTCTAGGGAAACAATACTACTTCATGTTCTTGCAGTGGAGGATTATATCAGGATATTCTGACTGTAGAGTAGCAGAGGGCCAGTCCAGATAAGGAACACTACCTATAAAGTCTCTAAGAAGAGCATTGCAGGATTGTAGGATGCATTGTAGGTTGATTTACCTCATAGGAGAAAGCTAGGAGCAGAAAGTGACTTTCAGATATCCTGTACCAACTTTTTAGATCAATAGGGCTAGGACAAATGCCTCAGGAGAGAACTAAGGTGGATACCCTGAGACTTTATGGGATAAAATAGAGGATATCCAATTTAAAGTTACCCCAAACCAATAATCCAACCAGAGAAGCAGTCCTATAGTAGAAAATGCATTGAATCTGAAATGAAGAGGACATTGTTGGATCTTAGCTCAGAAAATTACCACATAGGTGACCCCACACAAATTACTTAATTTCTTTGAGCCTCATTTTTTTCTTCTTTAAAATGTAAATGATAGGAGATAATTATCACCTGTTTGACAGAGGTTTTTACTGTATTAAATTAAACAATTTTTTAAGCAACTGACAATCCAGTAGTTACTGCTGCATTGGATCATTGGTTCTTTTGACTTTTAGGGCAGAAGGCCAGGGGCCAGGTATTACTTAATCACCTATGAAAGTCCCTCTGCTGATAGACAACTAGCCAAGGACATGGCTTGATGACAGAATATGGGATTTTAGATCTTCCTGAGATACAAGAGAAAGATCTACATGGGAAGATAAACCAGGAACCAGAAGTATATAATAATATATATTTTCTTTTATTTTTCATGACGATAACAAAAGCTGGCAGATATTTTAGACTTCGTGCTTTCCAAGCTAAATTGGAGTCATTCTATAGAAGTTTCTCATGATTCATTTTGGGAGACTACAATAACAATTCAATTATACAAGACGTCATCAAGACTCACAAATATTTTGTTTAAAATGGAACAGAGAAGAGATATTGTTTTATTTTGTTTTCCTTCCTAGACTCTGGAAGATAACAACAATAAAAAATTCCAATGAAAATTAATATTTTGATACTAAAAAGTAGCAATAAAAACCCACTGTTTGAGTTGTTGAGAATGATAGGTGGAAGAAATGAAAAATTAGAAAAATAAGAGGAATGAAAATAAGGTTAAAGACCAAGGCAAATTAATACCCAAAGCAAAGAACTTCCAAGTATGCCGAGAAAAATGACTCCTTCTAAGTGATAGAAATAGTGTATTGCAAATTATTACATGCAGTGCAGTATACTATCATTTCAAGAACAAAAACATGTTCTCATCTTCTGGATTTGATGAAGCTAACAGACAATCAAAGCCATTCTCAGAGAATTCTCAGGAGGGAAGTAAGTGTTCAGAGGTTTCATTCTATCTTATCAGTAAGGCTAACCTGAGAACTTTCATCTCTCCCTATACACCTAATACAGACAAGTACACTCCTTCAATGGGAGGTCCTTCTCTTGGTCTTTGTCTGATCAAAAGAGGGAATTTCTCCGTATTTACTGTATACCTCTTGGGCATCTTGTATGAACTAAAAAACTAGAGTAAATTACAAACTAAAGCAAATATGTCAAGTGTACAAGTGCACTTAGATACCAGTGCAAACCTCAGAGTCCTCAAATTTAAAATTAATGTTATAATAATACCTTCCTTACCTAATGCACGGGGCTTTTTGTAAATCAACAGAAAAGATGCATGCAATAGCTCTTTATAAAAATGCACCCAGCTATACAACTGTCACTGATATATCATAATTACTTATAGATAGTGCATAAAACATTCAGTAAACTAAGTAATTTAAGGGGGTATGATTCTAATATTGGCTGTATGTAATAGACTCAAATTTAATTTTATGTCAGAATTCTTACATCACCTTTGTAGTTTTAGTGTTCTTTTATTCATTTTACACAGAAGTGAAGTAAAGCTCATAGATTTTCAACTGCCCAGAGTTCCACAGACAGCCAACAGGAAATCTGAGGTTTGTGTCCAGGTGATTTCCTTGTGATCCATCCACTATAAAAATCATACTTAGGGCGTAGAGAGTAACAGTTGAATATGACCCAAGAGGACTTTCTGGGAGAGATGGGGAGAACAGGGTAATTCTGTGACCAGCTTACAGAGAGGAACGCAGAGGATGGGACTTAAGTAGAGAAAAAAATATGTTCTTCCTTCTCAGCCCAGTTCTTCAAGCATCTGACCCCTCTGACATTTGTAATGGCATTTCTCATATTTCATCACTGAGTGAAATGTGTCTTGAAAGTATGATAGGCATTTTTTTTATCTCTGATGCTGCCACTTTGTTTTTTTTTTTTTCCTAGAAAATGCAACATCTAAAGAGAGGCCTGAATATTTACTATTAATTTCTACTCTGAAAATAGGTAGGAGAAAAAACTCACCATTAATTGTTTCTTACAAATTTTGAAGGATATAATAACCCAGAGAAAAAAGAAAACAAGATTTGATTATTTAAATCAAGATAGTAAGTCAGGGATGGGGATTAGAAAAGTTGAATCTGTTCTCACATAAGAATTCAAAATTGGGGCTGTGTTCCCTTCATGGTGGGATTGGATCAGCATCCTTACTCCCATCTGTGGGCAAAGATCTGTCTGAAGAAATTGGGCTGAATACAGGAGATATTGCCAGTGTTCCTCCTTCCCAGGTGTCAGATGATTTGTGAGTAATAGATGCTGGAAAAACAGACACTGGAATAAATTGCTGCTGCAGTCCCACAAAAACAGAAAGGGGAAAATGTGCCGGAAGCAATCAGGGCTTTTGAGAAGCAATGAGATTTTATGGCATGTCTCTCAGCCAATCATCATCTCACATGGTTTTTGCAGGCATCAGATAATTAGTCACCACAACTTCACTGTGAATAAAGTATTAATAGACCTCCATTTACAAAATGGGTAGGGAGTGAAGCAAAATGAGGCAACCTGGCCAAGGATCAAAATAGCAATTTGATAACACCGCTAGGAAAACAAAAGAAAAAGAAAAAGAAAGTAGACACCAAGTTAGAGTAACTGATCACAAGTCTTTAAAACAAACCAACAAAACAAACATATAGACACATATGTGAGTCTTTAATTTACACATATCCCACAGGACTAGGGGAGGGTATGCAGTGTCCCCCTCCTTAAGCCACTCTTTGACCCCAAGTACTCTGGGATCCCTGCTTACTAAGTTTTCAATGATTTGAATACCTCATTCTCTTTCTCATTTCTACTCTTTCAAACATACTGTTCCTTCAGCTGTGAGCCCTCACCAACTTCCATGACCTGTACATTTTCATGACTGGCTTTGTCCTATCCTTTTGCACTTCTCCTAGATATTTCCTCAAGAATCTTCCCCTGACCTTTAAATCCAGATTATACGCACTCTCATACTGTTCTTCCCTGTAAGTCTTTATCTCAACATGTGTTGCCATTGCCTGTTGATATCTCCCACTAAAATGTTCAAGCAGAAACCCAAGTCTGCTTGGCTTAACAGTTTATCCTCCGGATGAGAAGAATACCTGGTATATATCAGGATCTCAATAAATACTGTACAGAATGACTAACCGGAGAAAACTTGCATTAAGAAAGGTTTCAATTTAGTGGGTAAGTCATACACATTCCAAAGAGGTGAGAAAATGTTGAGAATAAAGAATAGAACTAATATGCTTTAACATTCCAACCTAGAGCATTATAGTTAATACCATGACATATAATATTACTTTAAATTAGAATCTCATTTTAATAGATTATTTCATGCTGGAAAGCTTCCCCAGGCTTCAGAGCAGACAAGATGTTTAAATGGAGATCTTCCTTTTAAATTCCATCTGAAACTTCCTTGTCAACCTTTGGACAGATAAAGACCTTCAAGATACATCTACTATGTTGTCTCTCTTAAAAGCAGAACTGTGATTCTGAACCTTGGGTAGATAAGTACTTGTTTGTTTTCCTATAGAGGCTGTTTAGTATAACAGAAAGGACTTTGTAGGTAGTAGAATGAGATGTGTTGGAAAGAGCATAAGTTTTAGAATTAAAGTGACCTTGGCTCCTATTGCAGCTCTGTAATTTACTAACAGTGAGAGTTGGGCAAAATTATGGCTTTCTCGAGTCCTACTCTCACCATTGCTAGACTTGTAGAGATTAATGTTATATTACAGACTTGAGCCTTGATAGTTTTATCAATGATATAAAAGATTCTATAATTTTTCTCTACCACTTTCTAGCTGTGTGCTCTTGAGCAAGTTTTCTAGTCATTCTAAACCTCAGTTTTTCCATGTATAAAATGAAGACAATCAAATCTACTTTGCATACATAATGTAAAAATTAAACAAGGTACATATATAAAGTTCTTAATTTGGTACCTGCACCATAATGAACACTTATCAAATAAAAATCTATATTTTTTGTATTGATTATAATGAGAATATATATATATATATTTATCTTCCTCTCTGGTCCATCTAACAGATCATTTTCTTTTGTATGATCTGCAGTTTTTTCACCCATTGGTATGGCAATGTGTGACTCTGACATTTCCTTTGATTATATCTCCTCCTGTATCTAGCCGCAGCCATAGATTTCCTGCAACGTCTTTAGGTCAAAGTGGAGGGCCTTGGATATTCAGACTATATTTAAGAAAACTGCTTATATCCCACTGACTTTGTGGTCTTGAAATTAATTTAGAAATAAAAATCCTCAAACAGCTGAATAAAATACTTATCTCCTTACTCAACTGACAGAATAGTATCACAATTTGGAAGCTGCTATATATTGAAGGATATTTGCCTAAACATTCAGATTTTGTTACTAACTATAAGAGGATATTAGGTTCTTAACATGTATATTCAGCTTTTTGAGCCTTCTTTATAGAAGAGATAGCTGATATTCTTATTAGATCCAAGTATATAAAAATTCATAATTAATTTAGATAACAGTGTATGAGCTAATAGTAAAATGTCTAACAATTAAATAATGAATGTAAGGGAGCCACAGTCATCAGAGATATCAGAATACATCTTAATTATAATGATGTAAAATCAGTGTGTTTTCATATGATTTAATTATAGATTGACAGGAAAAAGTGCAAAACAAGATTAACAATTTTTAGGTAACGCATATTTTAAAACTGTGTTTTTAAAACTATGATTAGTATCAAGCAAGTTAAATTCATCATTTAATAAAAGAATTTATAGATTTCAAGTATAATAACCTAGCATGAATAGAGATAGAAGTTTTGTATATGATTAAGTAGAAAATCCCTCTTATAACATGAAATGAAATAAAACTACCAAGTAATGCAGCATTTCTCTAAAGGCAGATTTTACCTACAATGACATTTTTGTTTTATACTAGAAAATTTTGGTCCCAATGGCTTGCATCCAATGCAAAATGCAGAACCAATTAGTATTTTATTTTTGCTCAATCTATAGGACATCATATAATGCCACCTCTTAGCATGTGCTTTAGGACAGCTGATGGCCCTGGAACCAACAATACCCTACCTCTTTATAGAGACAGGCTCAGATACAAGTCAGAGACCTGATAAAGACCTATGTATTCTTTATTTTGGGAACTCTCTCTATGTCTAAAAGTGATGGTTTTCTTATCTGGGAAGAAAGACATGTCTGAGCAATAAACGCTTCACGTACATGACATTTTCAGTAACACTACTGAACTTGGGAGCTAATCAAATCCCAAAGTAAAAATTCCCTGGAGGAATGAAAAATAATAACTTGGGAAACACACATTTTGAGCAGTTGTACATGACTCCCAAGAGGAAAGATGGACTTTATTCCAAGAACCTGAAAGCAATAAGGCATTTCTTCCCAGAGGACACAATAGCTAGTTTGGGAACTCCATAGTCTTCTTGCTCACTGATGTGCTGTCTCAAAACCAATCCAGATTTTCACATTGTTATAATCTTTTTATTATTATTTTCCTTTAATGATGGGAAAAAAGAATGAAGAACACTGTGAATTGCATTTAAACCCACCTGTTACCCATTTCAGGCAATAGCAACAATTCATGTTAACAGGCTAAACAAAGGAGCACACAGGGGTCAAATTTCATGTCAGAAATGGACGTCATTAATATGCACTAAGAGGAGAAAACAATCTTTCTAACTAGGGAAGCATTGTTAATAAAAATTACTTTTTTGTAAGAGCAAAAAGAATAATCTATCATTTATCAAAGAAGAGAGCATTGTGCAAAGTTGTGGGCAAGCCTTAACATTTTTGCAAGAAAGTTCTTCATAATAATAAAAGAAAAAAATGAAAGCAAAACACCTTCAAGAGGGCTGATTTTATCCATTTTATTTTTATAGCTAGATAATTATGAAGTATGACTTAACAATATAGGAAAGCTTAAATAAAAGTTGATATGTGGGAGCTCCTAGATGCAGACATTTGAATCTAATTCTTATATCGTAGTCCATGGTCCTTTCAGTGTAGAAGTGCTAAGAAATACAGCAAAAACACCAAGAACAGAGTGTTACTTTGTTATTTTTTGTGTTTAATTTAATGTTTTGTTTGTTTGTTTGTTTGTTTGTTTAGTTATAAGACTGATTGACTGATTGATTGAAAGAAAAGAAAGAGCAAACTTATTCTTTTAGACTCATTCTGAAGACTATGGAATATATGACATTCTCAATGTGTTCTTTATGTGGCCTCACATGGAGCATTAGCTAAATGAGAAATTATACCACTAGGAAACTTAAAAATTTTACGCAGTTGGGAAAAAGGAAAGAACCTCTTTGCTCAGTTGGAAAATGAGAGGGCTAGATGAATAAGTTCTCAGATCTCCTCCAGGACTGAAATTTGATGTTTCTCTGTTTCTTGGAGACCTATTTTAGGGAGCATTGTAAGAGAGAAATATTAAGTATCAACAACATATTTTTGGCTTTCACTTAAAATAGATATTTGATATCTGTTTACTCTTTCCAACATGGGCATTCCCATAGTGATTTCTGTTTAATTCAAAATGGAGTTTCACTGGCTGAGAGATTAAAAAACACTATATACAGCTGTTTTTAGTGGTTTATATTTGAACAATTCAGGGGCACAGAGAATCTCAGAAGATCAGGAAAAAAAAAGAGAAAATTTCCTTTCAATTAAATGGTTCATATTTATCTAATCTTGCTATAGTTGCGCCTTTCCAAGTTGGGAGCCTTAGGTATAAGATGGTATAAAGGACATCCTGAACTGACCTGATACAGTCTGTATTGTGCTACCAACTTTACAGAGAAACCATAGGAGGCCCAAGACATTAACAGAAACTTTACTCTTAGTTCAACACTAAGAATCAGGGCTGCTGTATCTTAGTTAAGATCTGTGTATTCCATTCTGAACTGCCCCTTGACATAAATGTACAAACTTGCATTCTTAATTTAAGACTTAAGTGAGTTGCACATGCTTTCTGGACTACAATTCCTAATCTATAGAATAAGAGAATGTTATTACCCACCTCAAATACTTTTATAGTGATTAAAGAGTAAAAGATTGTGTGTGTATGTGTGTGTGTGTGTGTGTCTGTGTGTAGTTTCTCACTATCCCAGAGCCTAGCATAAAGTATGCATCCAATAAATAGTAATCCTCTCTATCATTTCCAAAGTTTTGAGGGATTTCACACACACACACACACACACGTGTGTGCACGCACGCACTCGCACACACAGAGCAGCCTCTTCAATTCTCATATCCTGGGAGTTTGCCTGATATTGATAGACATTACCTAAATCTAAACCGAAAAACATGAAGGTAAATGGGACCTCAACATATTAAAGACCAAAAATTTTAGTTGGATGATATGGTAAGAGGAAAGGATGTCATCATAATCATTAATAATAATTATGACATTAATTAGCTTTTGTTTAAGCAGCACTTACTATCTGTGTAAACTATGCTAAATACATCCATTATTTCACTGAGTACACACAATATTATATAATACTAGTGTTGTTTCCATTTTACAGTGGAAGAAACTGAAGCTTCTATTACTACTCTCTGACAATGCTCCAGAAACTAATACAAATATAAAATTGCCACCAGAATTATGCCTTATACCTAAGTCAGCTATACGCTGATATTCTGTACCAAATCAAGAAAGACCTCTTTGTTCATTCTTTTGTGTTCTATTCATTCCACAAAATCAGGTGAGTACTTGTTATTCAACAAGCAGCATGCTAACTGCAAGGGTTCTGAAGATGAAAACATACAGTTTCTGCACCTAAATTGCTCAGGCAAACCAAGAGACAAACCTAGTAAAATAATGCAATATGTTTGGGTTGGACATCCACCCATGACCTCATTAATGCTCAGCACTGTTGGTATTCTTCTAGGCACAAGCTCTCTAAGCTCAGGCTCCATTAGTGATAAATGGCAAGACGAACTGGTCTATATTTAAGCAGTTGCAGGACATTTGAACTGAAAAAAAAGAGTGAAAGATGAATGCAATTTGCTAGTAGAAAAACAACAAAAAAATCTAATAGCCTAGAACATTCCACAAATTGCAATTACTTATTATCATACAGTGTGATGCAGGATTATTGACTAAATAAAATATGCTGCAATCAGACCAAGGTAGTATATTAATGGAGCATATATTAGAATGTAGATTTTCCATATACAGAACATTACTTTTAAATGGCATTTCTTGGCATGGAATTTTATTTGTATTTCTGAGCCAGCATTTCCTTGTGGTCACATGGAAAGCATGGCCATTTCCCATCAGCCCTGAAGGTGATGTTCTGCTGCATAGCTTGAGTCAACATGAAAAGAGGTGAGGTGTGGGACTGACTTGGAGAGGTGGTTGGTTAGCCAGGTCTGAGCATGCAAGATCACATGCTGAGAACACAACTTTTTTATTTTACCAAACTCACAAATATACACCAACTTGTTCACTTTTATAGCTTCAACGCATTACTTACTAAAGAACACCTCTTTCTGAAAGACTTTGACAAAATATTCAAGTACAAAAGAATGAACAGAACGTGGAAATGCCGTTTCTATAAAGTGGTGAGTCAGCAGGGGTGAAAAAAATGTTATCACTTTCGCTCCTTAGAATATTCAAGGCCTTTCTTTAAATCAAAATTTCTCTTTGCTATTAACAAGATGATAGTCTAGAACTTTGGCCTGCTGCTGAGATAGTGATTTCTTGCTGGGTTTAGATTATTCAAGAGCTCTGCCTTTAGTCTCAGAAGGTTGCCAATGGTTTTGAGAGCTAGGCAAAGCAAGAGACAGAGTGGACTGCTATAAGTGGGTGTCACTGTGCAAGGAAATTAAAAGCTTGTTGATATGTGAGACCATCTTATTTATTTTATTCTAATTGGTGTCAAAATACAGATACAAATTTGCATTTTCTCTCAGGCATCTAAAAAAGTAAGAAGAATGGAGAGGGGTTAAAAGAGAAGCAAGTGCCCTAAGAGCAAGCTAGAAAGAGTAACCGGCTTCTGAGCTCTGAGAATACATGCAAAGTAACAAATACTACATGTGAACAAGTGTGCTCACTGAAGAGTTAAGTGCATGGGGTTGGGGGGACTGAGGATCAGCATCCTCAAGCACACACCAAATCCCACTCTCCAGTCCTGAGGAGCTGAGAATTGCCCCCACCCTACACACCTCTCAACACGTTTCTTCTGTCTCATTAAGCCTCTGCATAAAAGGTCACGATTGTAATAATGTAAGGACTTTCTGTTCTTTTCTTGCAAAATTGGAGTTAAGGAGACAGAATTTTGTTGCTTTATTTCCCCTAAAAACTTAAAAATAATTAATCAGTAAAAATTCTTTGGGCCTTTAACTAGTCCCTCAAAGGATTTAAGACAGAAGCTAAAGAGAAATGGTCTTTCTTCTATAGAAAGAATAAGCCCAGTTTCCTAAAAAATGAACCACTTACCTATTGGGAGGCCCTTTCAGACTCAGAAACACTTGATTGTTTTAGGAGAAAATGTTCCCATTGCAAGCTGATTTCCCTCAGTATAAATGGGAATCTTTCAATAAGGAAAAATCTCATGAGTGCGACAAATTTTAAAACCATGGACAAGATCTTCAAATTTAATTATTACTACTTCAAAATCCCTGTTATATCTTTCAAAAGCACACATTGAAAAATTTAATATAACCTTAACTATTATATGTATGTGATATACAAATATATAAAAATGTATTTATATACACACACCTGCACATTCTGTACTAAGGAAAGTAAATTCTTCTTTGTTGACTCTTTGTCATGTTCACAGCCCAAATTCTAACTGATAGTGGTTTAAAAAATCATTTATGTATATATATGGGTTGAATTGTGTCTTTGAAATAGATATGTTGAAGTCTTAATACCCGGTATTTCAGAATATGATCATATTTGGCTATAGGCTGGTAGTCATTGTAATTATTAAGATAAGGTCATACTGGAGTAGCATAGATCTTAAGTCAATATGTCTAGTGTCCTTATAAGAACAGAAGAGACACAGAAACAATTGCTTGAGGGAAGAAGGCCATTTGACAGTGAGAGGCAGTGATTGATGTACCTGCAAACCAAAGAACACCAAGATTTTAGGTAAAACAGAAGCTGAAAAAACCAAGCAAAGACCCTCCTCTACAGGTTTCAGAGGTAACAGGGTCCTGCTAACACTTTGAGTTTGGAAATCTAGCCTCCATATATGAGAGACCATTAACTTCTGTGATGTTAAGTCACCAAATCTGTGGCATTTTTTTTACTGTAGCCCTAGAAAACTCATCAAGCACTGAAATGCTAGTTTGGGAAGGATACATGATTAACAAAATTAACTCTCATCTTTTAGAAGCTTGTAGTCCAGCTGACAGCAGCTCCATGTTGCCATTTTCATATCAAACCATAAAACATTTTAGAAAAATAATTAGTCGTTTAACCTCAACTTTCATTTTTCTCTTAGAATTTCCACTTCAAATACTACAAAAGACAAAGAGCCAGAGAGATAAAGGGAAAACATGATTCAGCTGGATAGCTTGAGTCCTTTTCTTTTTCAGAAACCTTGGGTGTCATTTTTTAAAATTTGCCTTGAGACATTTAACTTAGATTTTGTCTTTCAACCTTATGTCTCCTGTCTTTAGGGTCAGAGAGGCAGTTATGATTTTAGATGCCTTAAGAACATTTCCAGGTCTGGCACAATTAGCAATTAAATTGATTTACGGACAAGGCACATTTCAGCTTCGTGTTGAGTCTGCTTGGCAGAACTTACACACTATCCAGGAAAAGGAGACTGGATAAATAAAGGAAAAATTTATCAATTGTCAACAGCCAACCTGGATTATGCCAATGAAGAATTTTTTTTCTTAAAAAAATATATATTTACTGAATAACTGGATCATTTTGAATGGAACTCTCCAGAGTTTAGGTTTTAGAGACCAGTAAAATTTAAATGGAAAAGAAAATAGATATTAGGTGGTAAACCTTTTATTTGTCAAGTAAAATGTCTATTTTGTCTCATCATTAATTGCTAAAAATGAAGAGGACATTTTCATTTCACAAAAGGGCTCATGTAATCTCAGCTTGAAAGACAGATGTTGACATGACAGGATGTTCGCGACCTACCATTGACTTTGATCTCCTTATTTTTCTCTTCCTCCATAGGCAAGAGGCTTCATCATAGACCAGCATCAGTTCATGGTTCAGCATTTAGAAACCACTGACCTCAAGATTAGTATCACCATCCATCTTATTTTGCCTCCACAGACATGGTATGAGCTCCAGCCCCACCAGGAGAATGACAATTAGAGATTAACATGTCACAGCTGAAAATATTCCCTTTCTCTGCTAGACACGAAGAGTATTAGAGCTGAAGATCTTTTTATTCACCAAGTATTCCTTGCACTAAGCAAAGTGCCCACTATATGGGTGTTTAATAAATATTTGTTGGTGAGAGGGAGAAAAGAATTGTATGAATAATTGTTGATTCTGTCACCATCTCTTTTCTTGAAGTCCATGTCATTAAAGTACTCAAACTATTTTTTTGTCCCTCAGGCATATTTTTTATTCCTGAGATATTTAGGTTGGCCACATCCCCACTAAAGAATGACCAAATAGAAAACAGAAAAGAATAGGTATGGTTAAAGAATAAAAAGTAGCTGAAGGTTCAAGATAAAATTAATCCCTAGAATCAGTACACGTAATGACTCCCTAAAAATCAAAAACAGGGTTTGGAAAAATACAAATAATGGAATCAAGAACGTATCTCTCTGTTTTAGCAAATGAATGACAATTATTACTTTAGAAAACTCCCCAGCAGTGTCAGTATGATTAGGAATATACTTATTAATAACATGCAGATGACTCATTAACATATCAAAGCAAAATACTAAAAAACAAATTCTGACCTTAGCAAGTCTAATATGTTATACAAATGAAAAGAGCAAAATAAGAAATAAACAGCTGGTGGTGATGAACAGCAACTTCAGCTGAACTCTTACTTCCTGAGTTCCCTTTACTGTTTTCAGGAACTTCTTACTGTGTCCTCTGCATTGTTGTAGCAAACCTCACTTCCTTCTAAAATTCCCTTTCAGAGATGACCCTCCACCGCACCCCCCTGACACTTTTTCCTACTAACAATAAGTTCATACCTATCCCTCTTTGTCCTCATTTTTTTCCTCCCTTGCTCTTGGCTCATCAATCCAGATCCTTCAAGTCCTTTCTCACTTGTAGATCTTCTATTTCTTTCATTCTTCTTTACTTTCCTGTAAATACGTTATAGTCTATTACACATATACATATACATATACATATACATCAAACCAACAAAGAACTCCACAGACCTCCTCTTTCCCTATGTTTTACCTCTGTCTCCTTAAAAGATTATTACTGTCATTACACCATACCAATCCACTTCTTAATCCCTAGCTCACTGATATGTAAAAATATTCTAAATCCCTGATGACTTCTTAATTATCAAACTATTTCCCATTTTTCTCAATATCACAGTATCTGACATTGTTGATAATCCTTTTCTTTTTAAATGCTCTTTCCCATGATAACAAGGATATTGGATCACCCAGAGTATTACTTTTTTATCTTTTTTAACAGGTTTTTTTCATTCACCTCCATCATCCTTCAGTAGTTTTCGATTATGGAAAATCTTTGAATGACTTCATCCATTTCAATGTCTTTACTTGTTTCCTTCATTCAGAAGATTTCCAAATCTCTCCCAAGTTCCAGATATATTTCCATTTTTTACATCTATCATCTATCTACCTATTTATCATCTATCTAATCTATTGATGTTCTATGAGTATTTTAAATATACCTACTCCTTTACTTTAGCCACAGATAAATTTTATTTCCTGACATTCTTAATTTTATTTATTGTAACATACTTCAGAATCACTCTCTCCTTCTGTAGGCCAAGCCACACAGACTCAAATACTTAGTACTTACTTATCTTTGATTTCTCTTTATCCTTGACTGATTTCTCTCCTTCAAATACTTGTCAAATCCAGCTATCAAATTTAATATATTACTGGACAGTTCCAGTCAAGATGACAGAGTGAATAAATGCTATGCTTGTCTCCTCCCATAATATTAAAATTATAACTAAATTATAAAACAATCAACCCAGAAAACTATCTGAAGACTAGAGAAACAGAATTCCTAATCTAAGGGTATATAAAGAGGCCACATTGAAGCTGGCAGGAAGGGCAGAGACATAAAACAGGCTGCCCCACACTCACCTGTGGCAGTTGAGCATTGGGAGGGACAGTTAGGCTGTGGAGATGCCCCTGGAAGAGGGAGGGCCCCAGCTCCACACTGAGCCCCCCAGCCTAGGTTTCCAGTGACAGGAAGAAGAGTCTTCACAAAATTTGTCTATGAAAATCAGCAGACATTCCAACCATCCAGGTGAGACAGAAGGCTGCTGGAAACCCAGATGTCCTCATAAAAGGCCCACACACAAACACATTCACTCTCAGAGAAACAGCTGCTATTATCCATGTGTTGAGCCCTCCTCCTGCCTAGCCTACAGGTGGGTGCCATTTTACTTGTGTTGAACCATCCTCCCACACCCCAAAGCTAGATCAGCATTGACCTAGTAAACTCTGCTCACTCTACCATGGTGACCTTGCCCCACCTAAATTGCATACCACCACCAAAAGAATTTGGATGGCTGAGCAACCAGCTTATTCCATATATGGTAGGAGATTTTTCATCAGCAATCAGCAGACCTCAGCTCATGTGTGCCACCAGAAACATTTTTGGTTGTGAACAACTAGCCCCAGCTCAACTAGCCCCAGTCTTTCTTGGACACATCGTGGGGGTCTGTGGGACCTAGGCAGGTGGTAGCTGGCCTTAGTGTGATCTGAGACTTTTGCAAGTGGCACCAAGCTGAGCACTGATGCCAAATCTGAAAATGCACTAAACTGGTAAGCACCACTTACCCCAACCTGGTGACTACATGGGACCCTACCTCGTCCAACTTGTGTACTGCCCAAGGCTCTTTCAGTGGCAGGACCTTAAAGCAGCTGGAAGGTGGCCTCAGGCCTTGGGGCACTCTGAGCCTTTGGGTGAGCTCCTCCTGGCCCAGTAATGGTGGCACCAGCCCTTGGTTTGTAGTGTGACCTCTCTTACACACCTCCAGTCCAGCACAGGCAACAAACAATGCAGATAGTTTCATAGCTCCTACTAGTTAGCCCCAGACTGGTCACAGACAGCAATTGACATTGGCTTGCATGGGAGACCCTCCCAAAGGATGAAAGAACCAACACAGATGTATGTGGGCTTCAGACCACAACAGAGTACTACCTGATTAGCCCCATAAGCAGCTCACCTAAAGTTTGGTCTCAACAGGCACATGAGCCCACTGAGGTAAATCCTACATTGTGAGGTCAGCCCACACATAAGTGTTCATATGCTATTTGAACTAGTATGTGATTAGTATATAGTAGAGAGAGAGGATTTAAGTGTGTATACTGACAATTGGATTAAGGTAATTTCCGAAATGCCACTGCAGCCATTTTCAATTTTTTGGTTCTATATGTATGATTCTATGAGCCGAGAACTGTGAGAGTAATTCACAATATCCTGGCCTTAATATCTATTGTTTCATGCTAGTATATATTTAGCTTTCACCATGACTAGCTCTTTTAAGCCTGCTTAAATATCAGTTTTGGATCTCTTGACATAGAAAGCATGCAGATGCCATTAACTAAAAAAAAATAAAACATGCATATCAATTTCTTCCTTCAGGTCCCTATGAAAACCAACACAAAGATAGTGGGAAGTGAAGAAAACACGCAATGTTGTTTCTATTATTTTGCTTTTTTTCCCTTAAAAACTATGTTTAATAAATCCAATAGTTTATAAATACACAAAGGTGAAAACAATATCAATAAAATAATACTATAAATATGGAGGGCAGTATCTACATGTCCCACTTTTCTCATTGTCAGCTTAGACTCATATTTTCTTCACATTATGTTTCAATGAGAGAATTTCTCCCTCCTAAAGGGATAACATAGTGTATATGTGGGGAGGGGCAAGGGGTCAAGAGAAGGGAGAATTGACATAAGAAGATGGGGTTCTGGACACGTGAGTTTCCTTTTGAGGATATTGGGAAGCCCAATTTTAGCTGTAGGTCTAAACTGTTTTCTAATTTAACACCAATGGAAATAAATCTATTTTTTATGTTTGTTTTTTAAAAAGTCTGCCTATCATTTACTGAATTGATTCCAAATTGAATGGTGAGAAAAACAGAGGTTTCTTAACTCAAATGTTCCAAATTTAACACTCAGAAATTACAGTAAGCTTATATTATCTTCATTTTACAAATGAGAAAATGGAGGCTTATAGCTTTTAAATGACTTACCCACTTTCACTTACCTAGACAACAGCAGATTGGAAATGAAAACCCATATCTGTTTCACGCCAAAGCCTGTGCATTCACCCACTGAATTATAGTGCTGGTGCCTAACTCTAGGTGATTTCACAGAATCAAGTCCTCAGTTTTCTCACTTTGCCACTGGTAGCCCAGGATTGATAGGAGGAACTGAAGTGAGAACCTCAGCAATTCCGAACCTAGGCCTACAGTCATTGGACAATGAATAAGTAAACAACAGTCTCCCTCTTTAAATCCACTCACATAGAAAATTTTACATGTCATCAATATCTCCATGTCTAAAGTAAGCATCATGTTATGGCTAAGAAAATTCCAGTGACCCATTCCAAACAGGTCACTTTTTTTTTCAGATCTAAATTCTTGCTCCCAAATGCCTGGTGCTGCTCTCTATAAGCACAGAGTTGTGTCCTGAGTTCAGATCCTTTGAGCTCTCCCAAGCAACCATGGGCAGCTTAGCACAAATGACCCTACAATACAGCATTAATTTCCTGTTTTCCAATCTGAAGGCTCCTGATAAGCTGTTGTCTGGCTAAGGAGATGAAAGAGAATCAGGCTCTGGTCCCAGCAAACACTATTTTATTTCTCCCTGCCAGATATATTCCCTCCAGCTGCTGTTGCCCAGAACTAAGGATGACTCCTAGAGCAGTTTTCAAACAGAAGGCCCCCTGCTCTCTCCCCTTCACTCCCATTTCTGTTCCAACTGCAGCTGCTTTCTGCTGCTGCCTCTACTGTCCTGGCCATGAACTACTTCAGAGAATCTTAATCACTATTGAAAAACGTCTTTCTACAGCAGGCAGAGAAATAAAAAATTTTCCCATTTCAATTATTTTCTTTTCTCAAGCAAAGAAATGAAAAATAGATCTGCTCATAAAGAATTTTTTTTTTAAATCTAGAATTTTTTACATTTAGTTTTTTCTCAAAACTTAGTAGAGAAGCTGAAGGCATTTGTATAAATATTGGTGCACAATGAGTTAACCGCTTACTTTGGAGGAAATCGTTATGTGGGCATTATCTGTGCCTCTTTCCTCCAAATTCTCTCACCATCCCTCGATCCAGATAAAAACAAAAGAGCAGGACTAACAGGGAGAAATCAGAATAAGAAGTGGGTGCTGATAGGGTATAAATACTAATTGAACCTTGACAGTTAAATTGTGTATAAACTTTGGGAGCACAGGGTAAAGATAGATATGGGTTCTGTTTTCAACGAGCTTATGCTCTTCAGACAAAAGAGTGACACCTTCTTACATTTATTTTCATATGAAGCCACTGTATATGTTTCATTGTATCTTTTCATTTATCTAATTGAGCCTTGCAAATCAATTTTGTCTTTTTACCAGCCTGCCCTTACTTTCCTTAGTATTAGCATGTTTGGAACTTTTCATATCTTAGAAGCGTCCATGGCAGTGATAAAGAATGTAAACATCATCTGATGTTGCAGTAGAAAAAAAATGTTAAGCAGGAACTGATCTGTAAATTCTTCACCAGTGGGAAAGGAGAAAGTGGTTTCAGTGAACTAATAGAATTTCTATTACCTTAACTAAAAAGTCAATTATCAGATGGCTTTAGAGAAGTACTTCATTAAAGAAGTCTACTTTGATGCCCCCTCTCACTACATTCAAGACAAAATTAGATCCCCTTGTAGGTATGCATATATAGAGAACAACAGTTAATAGCTGCACTTTTGACCAACAGTTGTGTGGTTTCATGTTTGAATAATTACATTCTCTATACCTTCCATTTGGTAGGTAACACATAGTATTTTGGGAAGTAGTGAAGGTTGCAATAAGGATTGCAGTGCTCATAGAAAACTGAATTAACTTGTTACCCAAGTGGCATGAAAACAATGGGGCCTCTTAGATCATTTGTAATTCACTCTATCTGCTAGGGATACACTGCTGAGAGTAGAAAATATTTCAAGAGAGTAAGGACATCTTGAGACGGGATCATCTGGTAATCAGAATGGCAACCAGTGAGAAAGCAGGTTTCACAAAGAGTAAGGGAGGAGTAGTGGTCAGGTGCTGTTCCTAGAAAATTTCACTAACTTTCTAAACATCTTGGGTATTGTTCTGATCTGTTGGTTATACCAGCCTCATAGTGAAAGTGTTTCTACAGAGGCACTAGAGGAATTGTCTGAACAAGAAAAGGTTCACTGGACTGATCTGTCCTACAGACTCCCTTCCTAGGCTCACTTTTAGCTCTAGGGGCACGTTGCAGAAAGTTTGGAATACCGGATGCCTCACTTGGAAAGACCAGAAATGAATGTATTTTATGTGTTCATCATTACAGACAGCACTCTCACTGTGCTTGGGACTAGATGGCTTTGCGTTTGGCATAGGTCAAAGGAGAGTTTCAGGCCACATGGCCACTCCACTGAATAAATTCTAAAATACAAGTTAAGAGAATAAGCCCACCTTGTACAAGGTTTATCTTGCTGTGGTCAGTAGTTTGGGGAATGCTGTGAATGCTGCCCCAAACTTTAAGAAGTTCATTTTCTGATCTGAGCTCAGCTCTAAATATCTGTGTGCCTTGAAAAAACTTGCCAAATTTGCAGGCTTTTATCTCTAAAGTGAAGAGTCTGACCTGAGACTTTTACAGGCCCCTTCTACTTCTAACATCCAAAAGTTGAATCCAAAGAACCTTCTCACTCTTTCACCTGCTGCCATCAGTAATTAGCAAATTTCTTTTACCAAAATGAAGAATCACTGGAAATATTAACAAAAGAGGTCAATATATTGAATTGTGTTGTCTTTTTCTATTCTGAGAATATTCATGTCTTTTTGTTCTAACACAGAGAAAAACCTAGTCTGTGCCAATCTACATTAAATGGTGAGGGGAGGCAAAGAGTGAGGAGGAACCCAAACAGAAGCTGTAATCAGGGCTTTTAAATGGCAAACTCATTACACCAGGCATGCTGACGAGCTTAGTGAAGGCATGTCTTTCTTGTCAGAGGCCCTTCTGTCTGTCTCATGCTCATACATATAGCTATGTGTCACAAGGATCACAGCAGGTCTCGGCAATGGAAACTGGAAATGTCAGAAAGCAAAAGGGGTGCTTGTGAAATACCACTGGGCAAAACATTTGTGATGTTTGCAGTATAAAAAAACAAAAACAAAAACAAAAACAACAAAAAAAAATTTTGACGTAAAAATGAGCCCATGTGATTAGCAAGGTGGAAATGAATAAAAAAAAAGAAAAAGGAAGGAGAAGAGCAGAGCTAAGATAAGAAGGAAGTCATACTTCTTTTCATTCAAGGAACATTGGGACATTGGAAATCTGGCCCTATCCATTTAAATTATATTCCATTTACTACAGTGCTGTGCTATGACTTGTTCAGGCATAAAAGACCTAAATTTGAATCAAGAAAGTTAATGCATTGTGAAGAAAGGCCGCAGGCTTTAAAACAGAATGTACCTGGATTCAATTGTGGTTTAGTTGTGATTTTGGGAAATGACAAAAATATAGCCCATTAAAAAAAAAAAATTAAAGGTTTAAATGAGATATTGCAGGTAAAATGCCTGACACATAGAAGGCTCTTACTCAATGAAAGCTAGTAGGCAAGATTCCTGCTTGAGAAGAGCTTGGAATCTGTGAGGAGTATGGGGAGAACAACAATTTCTTACAATTCAAGGTACTGGAAGATACATGAATAATGTGAAATGCAAGAAGTGGCATAATTAATTTTTTCTGGAGTAATGAGAAATTTCATGAGGAAGTAAAATAAGGACAAAATTTCAGATGGGGATCTAGGAAGTGGAAGAGGACATTTGATGTTAGAGAGGCAAGTCAAACAAGAGTGTTTGTCCAATTGAGATGTTTATGTCTGAGCAGAGAGTATGTGAGAAGGAGGGGCAAGCAATGAGATAGACATAAGCCAATGCCTGAAGGATCACGTATGCCAATTTAAATTATCTGGGTATTCCCTCACACAAGTAACGAGGATCCACTGAAGTCTTCTCAACCATGGAATGACTTTATAAACATCATATAGCTGGTAGTATAGAGGATAAATCTGAATAAAGGCCAGGCTGAAGGAAGACCTTTGTAGACTATTATATACAGCATCGTTGTCACAGAGATGTTTCAGTTGCTGTAATCTATTACAATACTTCATTTGAAACAATGCCAGAATTAAGGAAGGAACAATGACAGTGAACATGGAGAGGAATGGTCATATCAAAGGAATAGTCTTCAGCTGCTAAATAGAGCAAACTAGAGCAAACAGTGCTATTTCTGCTAAAATCTGATCCATTTATATTACTTTTCATTAACATAGCTCTATTTACTTAATTATTTTTAAATAATCTATAAACATTAAGAAACAACCCTACAGTTGGTTAATGATTTGACTCTTTAAAAAAGGCATGTAAAATTTTTCAATTTTCTAAAATCTCTCTTAATTAAGTGCACAGCCATATTGAGTTTTTACTTTCTCTTAATCCCTGCACATTGTGTAATTTTATTCTTCAAAGAAGTGTACAGTATATAATATGATCCTACCCTGCAGGAGTTAACCAACACACTGAGGAATCATGTATAGAGCAGCTCAAAATATAATTGACAACTCAAAATAGTACAAATGGAATGCAAAACATATATTCACCAAATAAACGTATTACAGAGCTTCATAAGAACTGAGGAGAAACAAATGAATGAGAAGGATTGGGAAAGGTAATCTTCCTTGAGAGGGAGACAATGGAAAAGGGCAGATTGACTCAGTTACTTGGAGAGAAGAGCCTCCTTCTAACCCTTCCCCATCTGTTTTTTAAATCCGTTTCCCCAAATACACTCAAGAAAGCATAATAGCTGAAAAAGTACTTAGGACCAGATATAATACTGAATACAACCTTAATTTCATTTTATTTTTTTCTTAGTTTCTGAATATTGAATATTTTGCCCACAAACTGAACGAGAAAGTATGTTTTAATGTGAGGATCTATGGCTGATCCTGGTTTTGTTACTAAATTATTCTTGGCATAATTCACTTGCCCATCAATAATATTGGAGCTTGACTATCTACCCTTTCACTAACCTCAAGGGTATTTAAAAGATAAAGGTATTTACAAATAAAATGAATATGAGGAACTCTAAACTCCATGAAAGAAAGGGATAATTTTAATAGAGCTACATTAAACCATTCTGGATAATTCTGGATAAATAATAAATCCATGAATGAACCAAACAATAATTATTTTTTGAATGCCTCTTCTATAGGAACTATGCAGAAGAAGTTAGAGGATTCACAAAGGTAAAATATATCTCCATGAAAACTAAAGAGTAAGGGCAATGTCTTGTTTATCTTTTATATTTCCAAATCTCTGCCTGAAAGGAAGGTAGGGGATGAGGATGGATGAAAGAAAAAAACATATAAACAGAAACAATGTGAAGAGAAATATCTGACCCTTTATTTCATGCTGTAGACCAGAGCTAATAGAAACATAATATGATTATATACATATGTGTATATGTATATATACACACACACATTATATATTGCAAATATAATTTTAAATGCAACTATACTGTAAAAAGTTTAAAAAGATAAATATTAAAATATTTTATTTAATTCAATATATTCAAAATATTGGCACATAAACATGTCTACTAGCTGCATTTCAAGTGTTCAAGAGTCACATAAGGCTGGTGATTTCCCTACTGGACTGAACAACTATAAGCATTGTATAGTTTCTTTGGTTGGAACATTGGGTGAAAAAAACCCAACCACCAACAAATAGACAAAAATAGAGTGTGAATTTTTCTAGGAAAGGGGTATGCAGAGTACACTATGGGAAGACAGAAAGGGAATGCTCAGCAGACTGCTAGAGCCAGAAAAGAATTTCCAAAGGAAAAAGTTCCTGAGGATGACCTTTTCAGGTCAGCAGGAAGCAGCCATGGGGAAAAGGAGGAGAAAGTAGAGTTTCAGCATAAGAAACAATCAGGAAATAAACAAGATGTCAAAGTAAATGCTGCACTTGCCTCCTCTCATAACTGCATTAAAATTACAACTAAACTACAAAATAGACATTATTGGGAGTCACCTGAAGTCTAGATGAACAGAAGTCCTACAACTAGGGGCAGATAGAAGAGGCCACTTCAAAACTGGTAAGATAAGGAGAGACGCAAAATGGGCTGGTCTCACTTCTGTGTATGGTGGTTGAGAGTCAAGAGAAATATCTTGGCTGCAAAGATCCTTCTGGAGGAGTGAGGGGCCCCAGCCCCTCACTGGGCCCCCCAGCCTAGGGTTCCAATGCCAGAAAGAGAAGTCTCCACAACTTCTGGCTGTGAAAACCAGCAGAGATTGTGGCTGAATGAGATGAAAGCCTGGGGGAGTCCAAGATGCTTGTCTTAAAGGGCCCAGACCTAGACTTAGTGGCAAACTTACTCGCTCTAAGCTCTAGCACTGGGGCAGAGACTTGAAAGGCACCAGGTGCATATGGGAAGGAACTGAATTGCCTAGCTTTGGGGCAAGAGCTGGAGGGGCAGTTTTCTCCCAAACAGAGGTGCTGGCAGAAGGCATCGTGTCTTTGTTGAGCTTTCCCCTACCCAGCTTGCAGACACAGGTAGCTACTATATCTGAGTCTCTCACAACATAGCTAATACTGTTTGCCCCATGCCTCCCAACTTTTGGGTCCACCAAGTCACTTCCAATGGAACTTCTTTACAAATGGCCTGTCTTGACTCATACTGCAACTTTTCTACAATCTCTCAAAGGTTCAAAAAAACTAAAGAAGCAGCATCTGGCCTCAGAGTGTCCTGACCTCTTGCTGAGCAGCTCTAAGCCTGGCACTAGTGGCAGCCAACCTGTGTGCAGCTTGGCCTCTCAAGCTGCTTCCAAGCCCAGCATGAGTGGTGGCCATCTTTGGATTGCTTAGAGATTTATGCCAGGTGGCCCTGGTCAGGGCACAGGCAGCAGCTAAACTTAGCCTGCAACAAAGCCCTCCCAGGTGGCGCTGGGCTGCACACCTGGTATCCAGGTTTGGTCTGAGCTGAAGCACTACCCAGTGTCACATCTGAAGATGACACACTCAAGGGGCAGACAGGGCAGGCACTAGAGCCCTGTTAAAGCAAATCTTGCTTTGTAGAATCAGTCTCTGCACAATAGTTCCTCCAATGGTCAAGGCCAGCCATCACAACC
The DNA here is from genome assembly GCA_030015415.1 of Cynopterus sphinx. Lineage (NCBI taxonomy): Eukaryota > Metazoa > Chordata > Mammalia > Chiroptera > Pteropodidae > Cynopterus > Cynopterus sphinx. The sequence continues at coordinate 30,615,031 of CM057390.1, read as the reverse complement.
AATCAGCCTGAGAGCTAACCCTTTCATTGATGAGCAAACAGCAGTGAAGGCACAACTATAACAGGAGGCACATAAAACCCATAAAAGGGACATATATAAAGTACCTGGTTCTGGTGACCAGGGAAGACTGTGTCACTGGGCCCTACAGCACACCTATTACTTAAATCCACTCTACTAAGCCCAGGAGACAAAGCAGCCCTACCTAATTTATAGACACAAACACAAGTAGGCAGCCAAATTGAGAAGACAAAGGAACACCTCCTATATTAAAGAACAAAAGAAAGCTCTAGAAAAAGAACTAAACAAAATAGAGACAAGCAATCTACCAGATGCAGAGTTCAAAATGCTGTTTATCAAGAGGCTTAATGAACTTAGGGGAAGAGTAGAGTAACTCAGTGAGAATTTTAACAAAGAGATAGAAATCATAAAAGTAGAGATAGAAAATATAAAAAGAACCAATCAGAAATGATGAAGAATACAATAATTTAAATGAAGTATACCTTAGGAGGAATTAACAGCAAATTAGATGAAGTAGATGATTGAATCAGGAAACACTCAATCAGAACAGTGACAAGAAAAAATAATCCAAAAAAAAAAAAAAAAAGAGGATAGTTTAAGAGCCCTCTGGGACAGAATCATGCATACCATGCCAACATTCCTATCACAAAAATACCAAAAGGAGAAGAGAGAGAGCTAGGAATTTAAAACCTATTTCAAGAAATAATGATGGAAACTTCCCTAACCTGGTGAAGGAAATAGACATACAGCCCAGGAAGCTCAGAGAGTCCCAAACAAGATAAACTCAAATAAGCTCACACCAAGACACATCATAGTTAAAATGCCAAAGATTAAAGACAAAAGGAGAATCTCAAAAGCAGCAAGAGAAAAACAGTTACCTATAAGGGATATCTCATTAGACTGTCAGCTGATTTCTCAACAGAAACTTTGTAGGCCAGAAGAGACTGGCAGGAAATATTCAAAGTGATGAAAAGCAAGGACCTACAACCAAGATTACTCTACTCAGGAAAGTCACCATGCAGAATCAAAGGACAGATAAAGAGCTTCCTAGACAAGAAAAAGCTAAAGGAGTTGATCACCACCAAGATAGTATTATAGTAAATGCTAAAGGGACTTCATTAAGAAGAAGAAAAAATAAATAAAACATAAAAAATATGAATACTAAAATGGCAATAACTACATATCTAGGAAAAATTACTTTAAATGTAAATGGGTTAAATGTTCCAATTAAAAGATAGAGTGGCTGAATGGATAAGAAAACAAGACCTTTATACATGCTGCCTACAAGAGACTCATTTTAGATCATAAGACACACACAGACTGAAAGTAAAGGGTTGGAAAAGGTTTTGCATAAAAATGGAAACAAACAGACAAAAAACTGATGCAGGAATACTTATTCCAGACAAAATAGATTTTAAAACAGCAGCTATAGTGAGAGACAAAGAAGAACCCAATAATCCCACTTCTCAGTATTTATTTGAAGAAACCCAAAACACTACTTTGAAGGGACACATGAATCCACATGTTTATTGCAACATTATTTACAATAACCAAGATATGGAGGCTACCTGGGTGTCCATCAATGGATGAATGCATGAAGAATATGATATATCTACAATGGAATATTAGCCATAAAAATATAATGCAATCTTGCCATCTGCAACAAGATGGATGGATCTAGAGGGTATTGTGCTAAGTGAAGTAAATCAGACAAATGACATACGTAGAATCTAGAGAACAGGATAAACAAACAACAAATAAGCTCATATTTACAGAGAGCATTTTGATGGTTGTCATATTGGGGGGTGTGGGCAGATAGGTGAAGGGGAAAGGGATTAAGAAGAAGAAATTGGTAGTTACAAAATAGTCATGGGGATATAGAGTACAGCATGGGGAATACATTCAGTAGTATCGTGATAACTATGTATGGTGTCAGATGGGTGCTGGATTTATTGGGATGAATGCTCCATAAATTATATAAATGTATAATCCCTGTATTATGCCTAAAATTAGCATAATACTTTATGTCAACTATAATTTTAAAAAATTAAAAATTAAAATTAAAAAATAAATAAACTGAATGAAAATTTTAAAACTAAAAAATAAATTTAAAAATGTACATACAAATGTATATCTCCCTGACCTTGACCCTTTGGCTATTTATTCTTATAATTTTGAGGAGGATGATAAAAGGTAAGATAAGACAGTGTTTGAGTACCTTAAACTTAGAGGATTCAGCTAAATTTCATCCTGCAACTAACATAATGTTAAACCATCATGGCTCACTTTGCTTTTGTTAAACTCTTAAAAGAACATGATCACAGATGCATGGGAAATTAATTAAAGACACTCAGAAGAGGCTAGGACACCATAGCAGCAATTTGAATAAGAAAAAGTGAAAATATCATTCTAGATGATGTTTACTTTTGTTGAAATGAAGGTATGACAAATAGTGGATTAGATTGATACCATTTGTTTGTTTTGGATGACGAACACTGATTTAGAAAACTTTCATTAGAGATGAGACAAATGCTTATGGTTTCAGATTTTTTTCTTCTTTATATTTTGATGGCAATTTAATTCAATTTTAAATAGTAATAGTTATTTATATATTTTTACCATCAGTTCTATCTTAAAGAGCAGGGTCAGTATTGCTAGTCTTCAGCCACAATTAAAGAAAGCGAGTCTGAGAAAGTTATGCTGAATTGACTTGACTGAGGTCACACAGTTAACATATAAGCCTGGACAAGAATATATATCCTTGTTTCCTATTCCTTGATCATTCCAATAGTCTAGGGTCTATAGAAGTTTGCTAATAACTCTACCCCTCAAAAGACAACTGTGAAGAATTTTGGGTCTTTACAGACTCTGATGGTTACCACCCACTCAGTGTTTGTGCTGTTCTGATCAGGCCACCCAATCACTGAGGAAGAGGATGAGGAACCTAAGAAGATGTGACCACAGGCAAAAACAGAGAGCCTCTTTCCCAGCACTCCATCTTCCAGAGCCTTCCCTTCTTAACCTACTCTTAATCTTTCAGTATTTCCACTCCTTTCACAGTGACAGTGGCTGCATCTAGAATGGGCCCTATTTATAAGGAGTATTTAGGGAAATCTACTGACTGCAACATCAGAAAGTTCTACTTTTGTGGCTATACTGCTTTGACTCCCACATTCAGGCTTATCTGTGCCTCTCAAAATACCTAGAGGGTCAGGTATCTAATGAGGTATGGTGAGAGTTGCACAGCTGAGTTCAATGAGAGTGGGTAAATGCTGGATTAGAGAGGTGACCCTTGACAGAGAATGGTATCTGTGACTCAGATCACCTCTAGCCTGGACCTGAGCCCTAGGGTAATTTTGGCTGCAATAAATGAACAAATAAAAACGAAAAGAGCTAGTTCATGCTGCCCTATATGGACCACAGGAAAGAAAGAGGCTAGTATCCCAGCTTTACAAGGTACAACTGAGGGTTATGCGTTGGGAGGTGACATTAAGTGTGAAGCAGGATATAAATTCAGACCCCTGGGTATATACATAGGGCTGCCCTCAACAGAAGGCTTTGAGATGGAACCACATCAAACAGAAGGAGAGCAGAAACAAGGGATAACCACAAGAAGCCAAAAAGCTTACTTACAGATAGATTACAGTATGCCTCGGATTCCCAGACTATCTGGAAAAGCTTTTAGAAAAGCTTCCATTCCCACTCAGTGGGTTCAGGCAGAGCTTGAGAGAGACTTGTTCAGAATATTGTGCTGGTGAGGTCAGAAAAACAAAGTTTTAAGAATAAATAGCAGCTTATATTGTTGAGTGTCACTTGAATTTTAATGTTTAAATCCATATACTAGAGATATGTTTTAAGACTATCAGCCTGAAATGCTCAGATATTTGGAGCAATGAGGATTTTGGGCAAGAGTGTTTCCCTAAGTTTTAAATCACATTTTATAAATAGTTGCCTACTTAGCTTACATATAACACAGATATTACTTGTTCCACATATAGTTCATGTGCAGGGCTATGCAATCAGACAAAAGATCTGGGTTTTTGTTCTTGTTCTTTTGTGTTTTTATTTGTTCTATACACCTCTCTGAAGTTACTTTCTTATCTATAAAGTCATGACAATATATGCTCACTAAGAGCTAGACGATACACGTAGAGCTGCTGGCACAGTTGCTGTTCTAGTGCCGATGTTTACTAATGTTGGTGTGAGCCATATTCAATCCAGATCTCAGAGCCACACCCCCTCCAAACTAGCATTTCTACATGAATTGCCTTGTGATCTTCACCACATCCCTTTGCCCTGTCAGGGTACTGCTGTAGGGCATCCCTAATAGGCATAGTGCCTCTTCTTCCCGGAAGGCTAGCATTTACTGACCATTTTAAAATGGCATCTGAAAGGAATTACAGGTCTTACCTGCTGTGTGAGAAGAGCTGTGCTCTTTATCACCTCTTACCATCTCTGCCCTGAAGTGCCAGCAAATCCAATTCACTATCTTGGCACCATTTTCAACTCCCTCTTAATATTATATCAAATGGTGAGATTGCAGAGGCTTAAATCACTTTGGGAGGGTTTTCCATAGCTCTTCTGATCACCAGCCTTCGCGGTGGCCAGAATATTTGAGCATAGATTGAGCAACATTAATGAAACCAGATCTCAACATTTCACTCTCCACTGATCTTCAAAAATGTTCACAGGAAAGTTCAAGTGGTTCTTTGAAGGTACACACACACACACACACACACACACACACACACACACACACCCTGAAACCTCCCACCCATGGCCTGTGGCCACAGCTCACTCTAGATGTAGGAGTTTGCAGTCTGTGAAAGCACAGTGGCAGATTACTCAAGAGAATGGTATCACAGTTTCATAAACTATTTATTAGGCTCATCCTGGAGAGTTACATCAATATGGCCATTGGTGAAGCAAAGCAGAAGCTATAAAAATATCATCTATCCCAAACAAGCTTCATAATCAAACAAAGCCCCGTGCTGGCTAGGACAGGCTGTGTTCTGACACATAAGGGCCCTTTTCATCTTTAAAACAGACCATTAAAACACTGGAACACTTTGGCTCACAGAAGTCTAAATCAAAAGGGAGGGGAAAACGAAGAGAGCCCTTTTCTCCAAGAGTGATAATGCCTTTTCCAGCTCCTAGAAAAGATCATTGCAATATAGATGCAATATTGCTTTTTTCACTGTGGCTTCTTAGTTTTTTTCCCAACATCCAGAAAATCTCCTAGAGGTTCAAAATTGCCCCTTCCCTCCCTCCAGGACACTGTTTTTTGTCACTCTACACATAACACAGTTACTATACTGTGATTCCTTCAATATTATTTTGTTTTCCTAATAAATAAAAAGGATACAGTTTAATACGCACACAAAAAGGGAAATCATAATCATAATCATAACTTGAATTAAAATGACAGCAGCCCAATCCATGTTCCAATTCCCCAAGGCAGAAGAGGTGAGGAGGCAGGTCAATACATTAGTTGTTATTATGATTAACTTTTCCAACCAGTGCCCTCCAACTGGCTCCAAAACATGTTTTAATAAACTGCATTCCAAATACCCTGTATTTCTACCTTATTGCATCTGCTCAAGTGAGATAATATGTGGACTTGAGGAAAAGTGACATTCAGTGAATGAGCTTCAGAGGGTTATACAAGGAAGCTAAATTACACTCCCACCACCTGGCATACTGCTTGTGGCTTCTCATCATGATTCTAGAAATCAATCTGCAACTAAAATTTGTACATGGGGATGTTCTTCTGTGGACTGTGGGCTAGGTGAGGAGAAATATGATGTTATACTGAGAGGCAGAATTAAAAGGAAAGGAAGGAGAGATATGAAGTGTATGGGAGAGGTGGCTGACACACTCAGATATGCACTCCAAAGAGTATTTGCTCCATAAAGAAGCCTGAGAACACAGATAAGCACAGCTTAATAAGCCACAGCCACCTAATAATCCTGCATCTCAATATGGGAGATATCTCCTGTAAAACCTCAGCTGTTTTTAGATCTAGGTAGAATTCATGGATGGGAAAAGAAGGACACAGCATTAACTGAGAAGACCCAGCAAACATATACAAAGGACAAGCACAATGCCATGTGCTCTTTCTCCTTTGCCTCCCCTCATTTCAACCTCTGTTTCTTTTCCATTATCCTAGAGACAAACATAGTCTCTGTAACCTAGGTGGATGCATACAGGGAGAGGGAAAAGGTAGCATCCACGGTCATATTTTTTGTTTTTTTTACAAAATGCATTTGTTCTTGTTTGTTTGTTTAAAATTTAAAGACAGTTTGGTTATATCAGATCTCCATGAACCCTTAGGAGAAGTGAATAGATTTCAGGCTAATGGGTACTCATCACTAACATTGATGGTAATTCTTAGAGATCTGGGGGTCCTTCATGCAACTGGCAGTAAAAATCAGCTACAAACCAATAAATAACTAAATATTTAGGATCTTATTCTTTATACCACATCTTCCATGAAGAATTAAGCAAGCAAAGAAATAACAAAGAGTAAACAGATCTGAGTTGGGGACTAGATCACATCAACGACCATCTTAAACATCTTAGCCAAGTCAACTAAACCTTCCAGCTCCAATTCACCTTGAAGAAGAAAAGCTCGAGGTTGAGATAAATTTCATGACATTGAGCTTGAGAACGCTAATAAAAACCTACATGGTAAATCCAGTGACACACAGGTATCTAACAGTTTGACCAAGTCAGTAGGAAGTCTTGGCTGAGAAGTCTCTCTTTGGGAGTTTTCTTTTTACACCTTAAAAAAAAATCTCAGAAATTAAAAAAAATCTAAAAGGTTAATGAGAAATATAAAATTTTATGAAACATATTGAAATAGATATTTTTTTCTACTTTCAAACTTTTCTCAGTAGCACGGCTGGATATTCTATGTGAGAGAAGTTAGAGAAATCTCAGAGAGAGCTGCTAACGGTGAAAATGATATAATTTTCTGGGAAGTAGTGGAAAGAAGCACCACCTTTTCTAAAAAAGTCATCTGTGGGTCTATGTGGTCCCATAGCTTTAGACCACTAAGAGGAATTTTCATCAGTGACAACAGTGTGAAGCAGAATTCTGCAGGGGCAAATGAGTACACATAGAAAAAATTCTAACACATCTGCTGAGAGACAATCACACCCACTGACTAGAGCAGACCAAGTAGACTCCCCTGATGCTTGTGATTGGGGGTTGAAATCATAATGCTACACCAGTGAGGCATCCTATCATAACTGAGTGATGCTTGCCTTTTCCTCCTCTTTATTTTGGGCCACCTATTTTCCCTCTGGTCCCTATTCATTTGAGAAAGTGGCCCCAAATGGAGAATGAGACAGTTTGATGCACATCCACATTTGGAAAAAGCCATGAAATAGCTAAAATAAAACAACCACATCATATTCCTACTGACATGAACCAGATATGAATTCTGTAGAATGCCATTCCATTTAGGAAGATAAATAAAGGGACAAAACATGTTTTAAAGACAAAGGAACTTCAAGCAGAAAGTTTAAAACCCAAGTTCTTCCACTGGAGGGATACTTTGACAATGTCACTTAATAAATAACCAAAAAATAATGAACGTCTAGTTAATGCATAGCTTTAAAGAATTTATTTGTTGGACAAATATTTCTTAAAAAACAATACTTTTTCAGGCATATACTAAAACTTCTCTTATATCAGTTGTAAAACCAGGCAATCTAGGGAAGTCACAGAAAACTGAGGTAGATATGTTTCCAAAAAAAATAAGAAGAAGAAGGAGGAGGAGGTGGAGCAGGAGAAGGAGGAGGAGGAGGAGGAGGAAGAGGAGGAGGAAAACTGAACCACTTGAATTTCTAGACATGGCACAGATATGAACTTTAATAAATAAAAATATAGATAGTTAGAATATGAATATATGGCAGATAATGATTTTTCATTTTAAAATCTATACTCTTGATTATGTAAGGGAATTAAAAATAAGTAAAAAAGACTTCTGGGGTTTCTAATGAAAAGCAATGCACTATTTAAAATGTACCTACTGGATTATCTCACGTTAGCCTTTCATTGCCTTTCAGCTTTTTACAACTCTAAATTTTAGACAAGTGATTGTAATGCAAAAGTAATTCTGTCTATAAACATATAAATCCTGTCTGATTCAGTTTCAGTCAACTTCCCTCTCTCCTTCAGATGAAGTTACTTTTATGTCCATTTGCAAACTGATTTAAATATCCCTTTATTCTGTATACATTTGCACTTCTTTGATTTTTTTTCAAAATATATAACATGTATCTGATTCTCCATTAATAATGAGTTAAATAAAATATTGTTCATTTTTATCTCTATATGAATCATCATTTTACCTTTTATGAAAATTATCTTTTAACAAGCAAACAGGATGCTCTATGTATTCAGCCTAATAAAAAAAATAAAAGAGATTATCATGGATAATAAAAATGTGTCAGTGAATAATACAGAACTAGGGTGATAGAGAAAAAGTAAGTGTGTCTTCTACTTGAATCAGAGTGAGAAATTTTTTTTAGCCAGACCAGGTTAAAGTTTCCATCAATTTAGAAGACAAAAAGGATTTCTAAAAGAAGTACTCAAAAGGCACTGTAATCATATCTGCCTACTGCAGTTAACTGTTTATTATATCATCAGTTTGCTCCTGGCACGGATTTAGTTATTATCATCTAGATCATGCTTGACCTTCACAGTCACCTGCATTAGAAGTCCCCCTTCAGGTGCCATAGGGTTGAGATTCATGAATTTGATGGTCCTCTTGACAACTTCATTAAATATGCTGATCCTACAGTTGATAGAACAGTTCTGCAGCAAATTTTATGGTACAATGACACAATATGCCAAATTTACAGACACAAGAAATGTGTATAATTTGAGTCCTCAGATTTACATAATTCATTGTTCCTCTGTACTTTTATTTTTCTCATGTTTTATGAAATGTAGCCAACTATATGTTTAAGCATGCTGAACTTTATCATCTGAAAATAAGGACTAATTGACTTTTCTTAGACCCACTCATATACTCAACAGGTATATATAAACAAAATAATTTTAAACCTCTTTTCTCATTTTTTAAAAAGACAAAGAATAATTCCAAAGTCCTCAGTAGAAATAAAATTATTATAATTCACTTAGATATTTTATGAAGTTCATTTTTAGTAAATAGATTAACATAGAATTCATGAGAACTCATACAATGAGTCAACATGAAGTGGTAAAATAACTGTCTTTTGGCATTCAGTTCACAGTAATTTCTCTTAATTGTATCATTGACACTGATCCAACACTCACATTCCTTTTACCACTAACAGAAGCAAAGCCATTAACTATGAATAGCCATACCTTCATGTGCCCCGCCATACTGCAGGAGCCAAGAGATGAAATGAAACCATTCGGACAGGATAAATCGTAACTTCCTTCCAAAATGACTGAGAATTGGGTAGGCCTCAGAATTCTCCCTTTTAGAAGTTCAGTACAATAATCAAATATCACTTACCTAGGGAAAGACAAAAGGGTAAAGGGATAAAGAAAAAGAAAAGTTAAAGTTGATCACAATCCCATTATGTTCTGTAGAGATGATGTATTTTAATCAAAAAGATGTTTAATAAACAAGTTCTCCACAAGCGCCAAGAAAAATTTAAGTTTTAAATGTACCCAGGTAAAGGTCAGTGGGAAAATGGCACAATGTTGCAAATGCCCTGCAGTTCACTGTTTTCTTTTTTAATCTAACATTCTTATGCAGGTGCATTTATGGACCAGCACATGAGCCTTATAACAAGAGACTAGCTTGGGACTTTTAGTGTGCCAAAAAGCGGGGAGTAGAAAGGGATGCATATGATCCAGCTGCCTTAATGATTATGGAGGTTCTGTAGCTATATGATTCAGATGTTGAGAAGATTGAACTAATAAAAAAGAAATGAGAGAACTGTCATCACATATTACATGGTACTTATTCCAAAATCTGTTCATTATAGAAATTTGCAAGACAAATGGGTTTTTAGCAAGGAAAGGCAGCACTTTCCTTCTGGTAAGTGCATAACAAGGCACCCAATTTGTCTAGAGCATAGTCTATTTTTTTTTCTTTCAAATATGTCTGGCTCAAATCTTAGTAAAATTCCTGAAAATATTTATTTGAAGGTTAACAAAAACAAGGGTGATTTATAGCATTCTGTGTAATTTACAGAGGGTTTTCACAGACTGTCTCTTAATTTTCATAACAACATTTTATTGTAAGACAGGTATTATTACTTTCTCCTTTTTTCCCACCTTTTGTCCCTCTTCCTTGTCTCCCTCCTCCCCCTTTTTCTTGTCTTTCTTTCTTCTTCTTTCTCCCCCTTTCCCTTTGTCTTCCTCTTTTTCCCCTCTTTAAAAAAATAAGTAACATGAGGCCCAGTTTAATTAATCCACTTGCTTAAAAACTAGTCTCATGGAGAATGACAGTTTCAGAACTTGAATTCAGTTTTTCTATTTTCCCATTGTTTGCTCTTGATCAAATGTCAGACACAATATAAAGGTATCTAAGAAGAAATATAGAGAAGGGGAATGAGTAAAGGGAGAAGGAAAGGAATGAGCAAATTGAGGAAGAGGGAGATAGTAAAAGGAATAATGAAGTAAGAAAAGTAAAAAAAGATAAATCTAACAAATACTTTTAGCAAATTCTTTATTAAATATTTTTATACAAGACCATAAAAAAGTACCTGACATGTAGTAAACGTAATAGAAGTAATCGATATTATTCATTTCTTTATGTCTATTGATGCAAGTGAAACTTGACTTAAACAAGGTATTTCATTCCTATGATGGCTACTGTTGATTCATCTGACTTAATATCTAAATAATATTGGTCAAGAAAGTAACTATGTCAGAGAAATGTCATTTTTCAGAAAAAATCTCTAAGAAATATTTTCTGATCATGTTTTAATCCCTTGGTTCTGATGAATGGTTAATTCCTGGATTGCTCACCACTAACAAAGCAGTTGGCATTTTGCTGTATTCCAGAACTTCTAATGACATCTTGGCTTTTATTTCAGGTATTTCCAAAAGTCTGAAACTTACTGGAAATCTGCATCACATGTCTGACTACCTGTGTGATAGCAAAGGCAGCCATAATAAATGGTATAAAACAACCTGTGCTCTGGAGATTCAGAAAGGTCAAGAAATATTAGAAAGAGGAAGCTGTCAAATTTCATGCATATCTAGAAATTTGTCAGTACCATACCTGTTATTTGAGTAAGAAAAGGAGTTCTTAGACCCACATTGGCAGAAAAATAAAAAAGGAGACTTCAAAGGGTATCACAGGATCATCATATTTGCTACTTTTTATTAAAAGGTAATTATAGCCTTATTTAATTTTTATGCCCCAGAATGCACTTATTCCCCTCATAAATGCCTCTTCTTCACCACCCAGAACTCTCTGACACTACTGGTCAAATAAATGGTGGTTGTTTCTACCTGGGTGATGGCAAAGCTGTTAATTGTAACACTCCATGAAACTTAATTATGCAGAGCAGAGTGGCAACCCTGAAGCTATTAATCAAAGGTTTGGTTCATAAGTAATTTGTTGTTGGGACCCAAGGAGCTATTTGTCTAAGCCTTTTCACTGTGCTGTACCAAAGGTTAATTCCCTGTTTTAATGGAAAGCTATTGAGATTGGATCTGGGAACTTGATGGTGACTGAGTAGCTTATGAACATCACCTTGCTTATTAATGGGCAGATACCCAATTCCTTCTACTTAAGTCACCTTTAATTACAGCAAGCAGAAACCAATATTATTGTGGGCCATAAAAAGCAAGTATCCAATCACTATTTCTCAACAATTCCAGGCAAAACAAGAGAAATGAGAAGATTATATAATGGATTAATATGAGAAAGGAAGTAAGACAAAACATACTGGAAATTGATACAAAAGAATCATATATATTACCTTTGAATTCAATCTGTAGAGAGAGAATACTGTTTATAGCCTCTAATAAGGATGATTTTAATATTTGCTCAAATGTAAATTAATGGATGAAATTTATTAGGTTCACCCTGATGGTGCCCAAGGAGTTCCAAACTCATTTTTGATAAAAAAAAAAAAAGGAGAGATCACTATCTGACTAAGAACAATATCACAACCACCACCACTACACAATCACCAAAGACCTTCAATGGGGTCTCAGTGTCCTTGGTGTAAATCTATATATTCATTGACTCAAAAAGTATTCATTGAGCACCTCTTATAAATTACTCCCTGTGCTAGTTAAGAACTGGAGAGACAAAGACACATATGTTATGGCCCTTTCAAAGCGTTAACAGTCTAAAACAAGTGATTTGCAAAGCAAAGTAGTAAGAACAGTTGTGAAGAGAAATCATCCTGGAAGGACAGAAAAATAAGTAAAACTCAGAAAAGATACAGAAGCAACAGAAATCATCCTGGCAGGACCGAAAAATAAGTGAAACTCAAAAAAGATGCAGAAATAAAGTTACAAAAATTATCAAAGGGACAAAGTTGAATCATGGATTTAAAGAGGGAAGACTGTATTTATTCTACTTTCTTTATTCTAAAACTCTTTTATTTCAGTGTGAGAGACTGATGTGAAAGAGTTTTAGAACAAATAAAGTAGGAGATTGTGGAAAGCTTGGAATAAGGAAAGTCCAACATACTGATGTCAGCCTAACTTTCAAAGTTATCTTCACTGCTTCCATTACAAACTCTGTTTTCAGGACAGAGTATTTTCCTTTATGTCTCCCACACATCTCTACTCATTCCTCCCTCAAACCTTTACTCAGGCTCTATCTATCTAGAATGAATTCTTTCACATCTTTTCAAATTCTGTCCATTCTTTAAGGGTAAGGTTGCCCTAAGTTCAAGTGATTTCTGTTTCTTCTACACAACAGTATTGTCCATGCTATTCATGTGCAACTGTCTTGCATATGGTTTCTAATTTTTATTATTTTTTTATTATTTTAAGCTTATTGGGGTATTATTGGTTAATACAATTATGTAATTTTCAGGTGTACATTATAATTTGACATCTATATATTCTATTGTGTGATTACCATCCAGAGTCCATTTTCCTTCAGCTACCGTATATTTGATCACCTTTACCCACTTCACCATCCCTCAACTCCCCTATATTTTTACCCTGTCTACCTCTTCCCTCCTCCCCCACTCTTGTCCTCTGGTAACTACTAGTCCATTGTCCATGTCCATGATTCTCTGTCCTGTTTATTTGTTGCTTTTAGATTTATATATCACATATAAGTGACATGTGATTTTCAATTTTTTCAGTCTGGCTTATTTTGTTTAGCATGATTGTCTCAAAGTCCATCTATGTTGTCACAAATAGCAGTATTTCATCTCTTCTTATGGCTGAGTGATATTTCATTGTATATGTGTACCACAGCTTCTTTAGCCAATCATCTATTGTAGAATACTTTGGTTGCTTCCTTGTACTGGCCACCGTGAATAGTGTTGCTATGAACATGTGTGTGCAAATATCAGATATGGGTTTTCAAGTCTTTGGGGTAAATACCCAGTAGAGGGATCCCTGGATCATATGGTAGATCAATTCTTAGGTTTTTAAGGAACTTCCATACTGTTTTCTATAGTGGCTGTACCAATTTGCAGTCCCACTAGCAGTGTATGAGGGTTCCTTCTCCACATCTTCTCCAACATTTGTTATTACTTTTATGTCGATTATAGCTTTTCTAACAGGTATATCTCAATGTGGTTTTGATTTGCATTTCCCTAGCTAGCGATGTTGAGCATTTTCATATGTTCATTGGCTGTTTGTATGTCTTCTAGGGAGAAGTGTCTGTTCAGGTCCTCTGCCCATTTTTTTGATTGGATAATTTTTTTGTTGTTATTGAGTCATATGAGTTTTTTGTATATTTGGGATATTAGGTCCTTATCAGAGCCATTGCTTGTAAAAATATTTTTCCATTCAGATGGTTGTCTCTTTACCTTGTTGATTTCTTTTGCTGAGCAGAAGCTTTTTAGTTTGGTGTAGTCCCATTCATTTACTTTTGCTTTTACTTCCCTTGCCTTTGAGGCCAAATTCATAAAATCCTCTATAAGTCTAAGGTCCTTGAGTTTCATTCCTATGTTTTCTTCTATGCATTTTATTGATTCTGGTTTTATATTCAGGTGCTTAATCCGTTTTGAGGTAATTTGGTGTGTGGTCATAGATAACAGTCTAGTTTGGTTCTTATTCAGATGGCCTTCCAATTTTCACCATTTATTAAAGAGGCTTTCCTTTCTCCACTGTTTGTTTCTTGCTTTTTTTTTTTTTGGTCAAAAATTATTTGCCTATATAAATATGGGTTTACTTCTGAACTCTCAATTCTGTTCCACTGGTCTATGTGTCTGTTTTGCTGCCAATACCATGCCGATTTGATTACTGTCACTTTGTGTAAGTGACAGTAATCAAAATAGAATAATTTGAAGTCAGGCAGAATGATGCCTCCAGCTTTGTTCTTTTTTCTCAGAATGGCTTTGGCAATTCAGGGTCTTTGATGCTTCCATACAAATCTGATGATTTTTGTTCTATTTCTTTAAAAAAGGCTAATGAGGTTTCGTTGGGTATTACATTAAATTTTTATAATGCTTTAGGTCATTTTAACTATGTTGATTCTTCCAAACCAAGAATATGAAATATCTTTCCATTTCTTTGTATCTTCTTTGATTTCTTTTATAGGTAGGGTCCTGTAGTTTTCCTTATATAGGTCCTTCATATGTTTCATTAAATTTATTTCTAGGTATTTAATTCTTTTGTTGCAATTGCAAGAGGAATTATTTTTCCACTTTTTTTTCAGACACTTCATTATTAGAGTATAGGAAAGCTATGGACTTTTAAACATTGATTTTGCATCCAGAGGCTTTACTGTATTTGCTTATTGTTTCTAGTAGTGTCTTGTGGAGTCTTTAGGATTTCTATATATAGATAACATGTCACCTGCCAATAGTGACAGTTTAATTACTTCATTTCCTATTTGAATGACTTTTATATCTTTCTCTTGTCTGACTGCACTTACTAGGACCTCCAATGTTATATTGAATAACAGGGGCAATAGTGAACAGCTTTGCCTTGTTTCTGATCTTAGAGGGAAGGTTTTTAGTTTTTCACCATTAAGTATAATGTTGACTGAGGGTTTGTCATAGATGGCCTTAATTATATTAAGGTACTTTCTTTCTATACCAATTTTGTGAGGTGTTTTAATAATAAATGGATGCTGTATCTAAATGAAGGGTTTTTTTTGGCATCTACTGATATGATCATATGATATTTATTTTTTAATTTATTTATATGGTTTATCACATTAATCAATTTGCATATGTTGAACCATCTCTGTGCACTTAGAATGAAGCCCATGTGATTGTGGTGTATAAGTTTTCTAATATGTTGCTGTATTTGGTTCACTAGTACCTTATTTAAGATTTTTGCGTCTTTGTTCATGAGAGATATTGATCTGTAGTTTTATTTTTTTTGTGTTATCTTTTCCAGGCTTTGATATCAAGATAATATTGGCTTCATAAAATGAGTTGGGAAATATTGCCTCCTCTTCAATTTTTTGGAAGTGTTTGAGGAGAATAGGTATTAAATCTTCTTTGAATGTTTGGTAGAATTCACTGGTGAAACCATCTGGTCCTGGATTTTTACTTTTTTGGTAGGTTTTTGATGATTGTTTCAACTTCCATATTTAGATTTTCAAGATCTTTTTGATTAGGTCTGGAAAAGTTATATTTTTTTAAGTACTGGTCCATTTCTCTTCTAGGCTATCAAATATGTTATTGTGTAATTTTTCATAGTATTCTTGCATGATCCTTTATATTTCTGTGATGTCATTCATAATTTCTCCTCTTTCATCCCTAATTTTGTTCATTTGTGTTCTTTCTTTTTTTTCTTTAGTGAGACTAGCCAGGGTTTGTTGATTTTATTACCTTCTCAAAGAACCAGCTCCTTGTATTTATTTTTTCTATTTTTCTTTGTTTTCAATTTCATTTAATTCTGCTCTAATTTTGACGATTTCTCTTCTTCTGCTGACTTTAGCCCTCATTTGTTCCTCCTTTTCTAGTTTTCTTTTCTTTTTTTTTTTTTTTTAAGATGAAGCATTAGCTTGTTTATTTGGACTCATTCTTATTTTTGGTGATAGACCTGTAATGATAGGACCTTCTCTCTTATAACTGCTTTTGCTGTGTTCCAAAAGTTTTGATATGTTGTACTATCATTATCATTTGTTTCTATGTATCTCTTGATCTCTCTTTTTGTTTCTTCCCTGAACCAGTTATTCCTCAGTAGCATGTTGTTTAATCTGCATTTATTTGTGTTTCGTTCTGATTTCTTTTTGCAGCTGATCTCTAGTTTCAAAGCATCATGATCAGAGAATATGGCTGCTATGATTTCAACTCTCTTATATTTGTTGAGGCTATTTCTGTGTCTCAGTACATTGTCTATTTTCGAGAATGTTTCATGGGCACTAGAGAAGAAGATATAAGCAGTTGTTTTGGGATGGAAGGCTCTGTACATGTCAATTATGTCCAGTTGGTCTAATGTGTCATTTAAGGATGTTATTTCCTTATTGATTTTATGTTTGGATGATCTGACAGTGGGGTATTTAGTGTTTTGGTCTGTTTCTCCCTTCAGTTCTGTTATAATTGCTTTACATATTTCAGTGTTCCCTGTTGGGAGCACAGATATTAATAAGTGTTCTGTCTTTTTGGTGCATGATTCCCTTTATCATTATGAAGTGTCCCTAAGAATATTTCTTTACCTTTTTGATTTTGAAGTCTATTTCGTCCAATACTCCCACTTTTCTCTGAATGTCTTTTGCTTGAAATATCACTTTCCACCCTTTCACTTTGAGTCTATATTTGTCTTTGGAGCTGAGATATGTCTCCTGGAGGCAACATACGGTAGAGTTTTGTTTTTTGATCCATTCTGCAGCTCTGGACCTTTAATTGGTGAGTTTAGTTCATTTTTATTTAGGGTGATTATTGAAATATGAGGTCTTCTTAGATCCATTTTATCTTTTGCTTTGTGGTAGCTTGGTGTTTCCATTGCTTCCTTGTCCTTGTTTCTTGTTTTTTTTGTTTGTTTGCTTTTTTGGTTTTGTTTTGTTTTGTTTTGTTTTTGTTTTTTGGTTGTTTTTTTTTTTTTTTTGGTTGGCTTTTGTGGGTTTTGCCTCTGGTTCTTCTTGTTTTGTTATATATCTCAGTTCTGAATCTTTGGTGTGTGGTTACCATTACAAATATGAAAAGGGTTATTTTATATATATATATATATATATATATATATATATATATATATATATATATATATATACAGTTGTCCATTTTTTTTCTGTGTGTGCCTTATCTCCTTTCCCCTCTATAAATTTGGATCTTTGAATCCTCCCCTTTTCAATCACTGTTATCTCAATTTGTCCCTATGTATGCTGAATGTTCATTACAATCTTGCTATAGCAATTTTCTTATTATTATTATTTAAGCTTATAATGCCCTGTTCTTAGTAAGGTTTGTGCTCCTCTGCTTCTATTTGCCCAATAGTCACTTTACTCCTAATTATGTAGTTTTTGTTTTGTTTTGTTATTTTGTTTTAGTTGAGCTGACCCTTTTCAGTATTTCCTGTAGTGCAGGCCTCATAGTGGAGAATTTCCTCAATTTTTGTATGTCTGACAAGGTCTTAATTTCTTCTTAATATCTAAAGAAGAGCTTAGCTGGATACATTATTCTAGGTTGGTAGTTTCGTTCACTTAGTAGTTTAAATATTTAATTCCATTCCTTTCTGGCTTGTAAGGTTTGTGCTGAGAAGTTCAATGATAATCAAATGGGTTTTCCTTTACATATTACCATCTTATTTTCCCTGGCTGCTCTGAGAATTCTTTGTTGTTGATCTTTGATAATTTTCATACAATGTGTCTTTGTGAAGGTCTTTTTGAGATAATTGGGTTTTCTGCTGACTTCTTAAATTCCAAGCTCCAGTTCCTTTCTTAGATTTGAGAAATTCTTGTCTACTAATTGTCTGAAAATGCTTCTTTGTTCCTGTTCCTTTTCCTCACTTTTGATAATGCCCATCATTTTTATGCTTCCTTTCTTGATGGTATCAGCTAGTTCTTGTATTTCTCTTTCATTATTTTTCATTCTTTGGTTTCTCTCTTCTTCCTTCTGATATATTTCTAGATTTCTTTCTATTATATCACTGATCCTTTCCTCCATTTGGTCAACTCTATTTCCCAAGCTTGCTATTTCATTTTCAATTCTTGCAGTGTGTTCTTCATCTCTAGAAGTTCTATTTGGTTTCTTTTGAGGGCTTGAATCTCCTTGCTCTGCTCACCTGGCTGTTTTTTCAATACCTGAAATTGTTGATTTTTGTTTTGGATCTCATCGAGTCATCTCAGAAGTACCATTCTGAATTTTCTATTATTTAATTCACATATTTCTATGTCTGTAAGCTGATTTTCTATAGATTTTTCTCTTTTTTTTCTGAGATGCCTTGTCATTCATGTTGTTTAATGGACTATTTCTCCACCTGGGCATTAATGGATGTGTATTCTGTCATTCTTCCAGAAAGATTACATGAAGGTCTCTCTTTAGCTTGCTGCAAAAAGGCACTTTTTTTTTGTTTGTTTGTTTCCAGTAGGTGGCATGCAAACTTCTTGGATACCTGCTTTATATAAAGCCTAAATGTCTTTTTTATTTTCTTGTAGATATTTAATCACACTTGTGACTCTCAGTTTTAGTCCCCGTAAGTTTTAGCAACAGTTTCTGTAGCATTTCCTCTGATTCCCCTGGGGCTCTGTGGTAATCCGTCTCAAAGGGTAAGGGGGAGGGGACCTCTGGGGTTTAGGTTGGGGCTGCATCTCAGCCTCAGTTTTGCAACTGGGGCTGGTAAAAATTAACTGTTCTTTCCTTGTGGTCCCATTCTGCTTTTCTGCTCTCTGCGCTGATGACTGGGCGCTGCTGCAAGCTGCTAAAAGTTCCAGCACTTCCAGGCAGGTTTATAGGAGAATTTGCCACATCTTTCTCCTGACAGGAGTTCCAGTGGCTGCCAGAGGCAGTTTCTTTATTTCTCCCAAACCACTGCCCGATACCCACAGTTCTGACCTATGGTAGATCTTATATGCAGACCCCATGTTCAAATGTGCTGGTTTGTAGTTTTGGTGTTTTTTTGTTGAGTTTTAGATGTTCAGTTTGTTGTTGTTTCAAGGGGAGAGATCTGTGGATGAATCTCCCTATGCCATGTTTTCTAAAAACTCCAGTTTCTAATTTCTTAAGTGTGTAATTTTATTCTTACTGATACCATCAAAACTTTAAAGACTTTCAAAGATATCAGATCCTAATCCCTGGAATTTGTAAATATCAATTAATTTAAAGGAAAAAGGTCTTTGCAGATATGATTAAGTTAAGAGTTCTAAGACAGAGCAGTTATCTTAGATTATCCTTGTGGTCCCTAAATGACCTCAGGAGTTTCCATACAAGAGGGAAGTAGAGGGAGATCTTACAAAGACAAAAGAAGAAAAAGCGGTGTGACCATAGAGGCTAAGATTGAAGCAATGTAAGCATGAGGCCAGGAATGCCAGCAGTCATTAAAAGCAAAAAACAAACACTTCCCTGTAGTCTCTGGAGAGTACAGCCATAACAACACATAGACCTCAGCCCAGTATTACTGATATTGGACTTCTAGCCTTTGGAACTGTAAAGAAATAAATTTCTATTTCAGACCACCAAGTTTATGGAAATTTATTACAGCAGCCATGAGAAACTAATATGATGTATAGGTTAACCACACAAACAGAATTTCCTTAGACAGTCCAAGTTTATTCCTATCATTCCGACATAATTATAATTTCTTTTTCACTCTCAAAATTGTTCTAGTTTCACCAAACTAGATATGGATGGTATTTTAGTATTTGTTGAATCATCCACAGTACAATTAACATAATGCTATTCCTGTAGTCAGCAAGCAATATATAGTTTTTTAAATAAAAAGTGAAAAACTCTGTCATTTTAGAAAAAATTTGCTTACAAACTTTTTCACAAATTGGAAATAAGGAACTACTTAGGTTGCCTAAAGTAGAGAACATGCTCAAATGTTGCTTAAAGGTTTTCAGTTTTGCCTTACCCCCAAAATACTGAACTGGGGTTTGTTATAAAATGAATAGAGATTCCAGACCAGATTTTCAAAATTGATAATATTGAAGCTTTAGGTGGATATGTGTGACACATTCTGTATATTTAGGTAAATGTGGTTTTGAGTCTTTATTTCAGAGAAAATATCTATATAAACTTATTAGAAAAAATTAGAAGAAGGAAATTAAAAGAGGGTGGGGAGATGAGGGGAAATGGGGAAAAACAGTCAGTAATATTGTAATAAGTTTGTTTAGTGACAGGTGATTACCAGATTCAGTGGGGTGGTTGCACTACAAGGTATACAACTGTCAAATCATTATATTGTACATCTGAAACTAATATAACTAGCATAATACTGTATAATATCTATATTTAACTTTAAAAAAAATAAATCGATCTCTTGACACAGCTTAGATAGTGTACATGAACTCTTTTAGAGGAAATATCTGCTTGTTTGTGTATGTTTATGGATGGGGCAATCAGGAAGCTTTTGAATCTGGTTACTAAATATATATGAAATACTATGAGGAAGCATTTCAAAAATAAGTTAATATAATATTAGTCAATAACATCCTCAGGACTCATAGCCTTTATATGAATCAAGTAACAAATATGCATAAGTGTAAATCATTATATATTAAGCACTAAAAAAAAAGCAAATGGTAGAAGATCCATTCAACAAATACAATTTTGGGGGGGACATGGAAGGCTTGAAAAGACATGGAACACTAACCAATCAAAGGACAACTCAAAGCTTTATTGTGTTAAGTTACATGATATTGACTATAAGTGACAGAAACATTAAGAGAAGGATCAGTCCATTGTGAGCTAGGATAATTGTTAATAGTTTCATAAAGAGATGCGATTTAAGCTGGAGTTTGGAGATAGTATATAGGATTCAATTTGGTATTAAAAATGGCATGATGGGAGAATGTGCAAGATTAATCCAGGGGAACAGTATATGACAGGAATATTAACATGTCATGTGAAAGAAATATCACGTTACTTTATTCAATATTAACTGCTAAGTTTGGTTTAAAATATGTTATAATATTTTTAATATTATTGGTTTAAAATATGTGGATACTATTCTGAAATCCCATGGAACTTAGAACTCACTCTCTATTCTTTTGGCTAACATGAAAATTTCAACTATTCCCTGAATGTAAATTTTTGTGAACTGAGCTGATTAGATGAGATTCTCACAAATTAAAAGAATGTGATGTTACACTTTGGTGTAGAACAATGAATATTCATTTTAATAAATTTAATTATGAAAGATCAACCAAAGTGCTTTTTTATTTTTTTCTCTAATACTACTGAACTATAAGCAGCCTAGAAATGATTAGATAATTTGTCATTGTATTAGAATTTCCCGCTTTTCCATTGAGTGACACTCCTCACAAAACAAATATTTTGATATTAATTACTGTTCAAGATAAGTAAACATTGGTTGACCTTGTCTGATATTGGTTATAAAGAATTAAAAAAGAATAAAAAGAAAGAAAAAAAAGAAAGAAAGAAAGAAAGAAAGAAAGAAAGAAAGAAAGAAAGAAAGAAAGAAAGAAAGAGAGGGGGGAGGAAGGGAGAGAGGGAGAGTGGGATGGAGGGAGAAGAAAGGGAGGAAGGAGAGAGGGAGGGAAGGAAGGAAGGAAGGAAGGAAGGAAGGAAGGAAAGAAGAAAGGAAAATTCAACCCAAATGTAAATACATTGATGTCTGTTTATGGATAATGAAGTTGAAATAAAAGAGAAAATGTGAGGCCCTTTGGTGCACAGGAAAGATAATTAAGAAACAGAAATGGAAATTGGCATAAGGGGAAAGCAGCACTTGGAAAGTATTTATGCATGTAGAACCAATTTTGTTACCAGGAGGCAATCATACATATGGCACCAGAAGAGAAAACTCTATAACAAAAATGTGCCTTATCACACAGTCTCCACCTACAACTACCTACTGCATAACAGAATGCAAATGATAAGCTGAGTGTTTCATGATTGCTCATTGCTGAGTTTACTGTTCATTGCCATTGGCCTGTTGGTTCTTTTGTGTTTCACTATATAATAGAACTAGAACATCTAGCAAGAAAACAATGAACACCTGGATCTTCTTAGTGTCTTGCATTACAATGGATATCTGAATGATGTCTTGTGTTGAAAGAGACTTTTAGAAAATATGCTACCATTTGTGTTCTACAATTGACCTTGATCTGTTATTGATTGCATGTTATTAATAGCTGATATTAGTCATTTAAAACAACATAAATTTATTGGTCAGAGAATAGCTGAAATACAGAGAATAGGAACTCTAGAAAGTATACAAAAACAAAAATAGAAACAGGACACTTTTGAGTAGAAAGAATGGTTACAGAATAGAATCACCAAGCAAATTTTATTGTGCTACCCACATAATCAAAATAAAAAATTGGAGACTAAAAATCTTATTGCTGTCGTCCTATGCTCTTGATTCTAGATTTAAACTTTAATAACTACCAAAACAACTTAGTGTGAAGATGACTCTTTTTCAGTCAGGTTTATGTGTGAAAATTTTAACTGATAGATCTGGTAAATTTGAGTACTATAATTTCCATTATATTAAACTCTTTGAAAGCTAGAGATGTTCACATAGGAAGCACGCTGTACTAGATGGTTAAATCCACAAGTAAGGTATGATTCTGAAACCCAAAGATATAACACACACATACAGACTCAAGTGCAGCAAATGTCTGTTGTGAAATGAAGCTTATCTTTACTTTAATATTACCTCCTAAATCATTAAGATAACCAGTAGGGGGGAGCAAAGTACCTGGATAACAAGTGATATTTAGAATTTGGCTTCCTGACCCTTTCCTTGGAAAGAATATCAAAGATCTGACAGGACACCAAATTAATGAAATAAACACAACAAACAGCAGACACTATGCAAGGCACTTTACAACAGGCCATGAACTGGGAACTGGGACATTTTCATTTTCTAGATGCAGAAGCAATGCCCAGGAAGAATAATTGTCTATCTAAAACTTGCACTTAGATTCTACTTACTTAACCATTTACTTAACCATTCATGCCAAGTCTTTAATGAAAGCAAACATGTGAAAACATGGGATTCTCCAAGTGTATTGGTCTGGGATGAGAAAAGGTTGCCTAAATTTTTCTAATATAATAGTAGGGTTGATTAAGGGCCATAACTATTACCATTTCAAATGGGCATCTAACTTCCTGAAGCATATACCTTCAACACTACCTAACCCTTTTCACACCAAAAATTTATTTGAGAACTTTTTCCCAATAAAAATAAATTGCAAATTATGTAATGAGAATTGATAAGAATATGAGATTTATTTATGACAATTTGCTTTATAACTGAATTTTTTGAACTCTGTCTTACGTGTATGGAGACCTAACTACACAAAGATATGGGCTATAAATTGCCAAAAAGACACCACTCAAGGCTCTATAGCTCAGATGAAATAAGCAACCCTTCCAGCCTGCAGCTTTTTATATGGAGAGTACAGAGTAGAGTTTGATTCTTAACTATGCCCTTTACCACAATCATTTTCTTTCTCCTATTCTCGTTGGAATAGAAGAATCTTTTTTCTCTTAACACATATCTTGCAGAAATATTGTGATTATTTAATAAGATATGAGACATCAAGCAAAAAGCATAGTGACTATCTTAGGAACACCCAATAAATACCTATTACTAACTACATTGCTCTTCAGATCTAGGGCTTCCCCCTCTCCAAAAATGACCACAACACAAGGATGCCAACTTTGGAAAAGAGTAATCGGTTTTCAGATATGTTCATTGCATGTGGAAAGTCAAAGCCCTACAAGAGATGGAAGAGACTTCTCTTCTGCCAAAACACAGAGACCTCAAACAAAAATACCATAAGGTATAGAAAGTCTGACTCTGAGGATCATTTCAGTGTCTTGCACGTGCATACACAGTTATTTTTAATTAAATAAATAGTTTTAAATGTTTTTTTATTAAAGCTATGCTTAACATTTTTCCTAATTTACCCAGACTTATCTAAGATAAAATTTCACAACTCTTCACACACACTGGATTTCCTGATGTATATATAGATTTACTTTATGGTTTTCTTCACTATACACACACACACACACACACACACACACACACATACACACACACACACACACACACAGGTGTCTGCCTCTCTTATTCCCTGAATAAGAAACAGACATGCATGTTTCCAGGGCATCCTGGGAACTTCTATGGTTGTTCTTTTCAGAGAAGCAGTCTTTTTCTGTTGACCATCAGCAGTTCATCTTAGAATTACACGAACGGGAGCCAAGATCAATGGCAACCTGATTTACAGCAGATCTTCCAACAGCTTGTGGAAATTAGAAATAAATACAGGGTCAAACAACTCACCAGTAATTTGACATTGGTAAATATGGCTTATTTAGAAGTCTTAAATAATTGGGACTTTCACATCTTCATTTCAACTGAAAAAGCATCAATGCATTGTCTGAAGAGCCTTTTAGAGTTGAAAAGGTGCTTTAATGTATATCACCATTAGAAGTATTTTTCTACTCTCTTAAATGTCGTAACATAGAAAATTGGCAGCACAATGCTTAACTATTAACTGCCTTAACTGGCACATACTAATAGAATGACTCATGAGGATCTGTTCTTGGTCCTGAACTCTGTGTTCATGTCTTTTTGCAGGATATATTACAAGTCAGTCAAACAGGTATCTGTATATCTGAGTATACTAGGAAAACTATGAATTCCTCAGCAAAGTAATTGAGAAGTTTTGTGTATCTAAATGAAGTAGAAGCAATACAAAATATCAAAAACAATGAAAATTTCAGAACTAACATTATTGTTTTAAGAAAATGGCAATGGTTCTTAAGTTTGAATAATGATTTGATTCAGTTAGTCCAAAGCTGATTTTGACTTCAATTTACAAAGAAACATTTACTGTTATTAATTGCCATAAAATGTGAGTTTTGAATATATAGAACAGCATAGCAGAGGCAATAGTATATACATGCAAGCCATAGTCCCCTTTTTGTGAAAATATTACAATAGTTTTTATTAATGCACAATGGCACAATGTAAATATTATATAGTTGTAGAAAAATATGACATAATGAAATGTGATAACAGCCTTTAGGGGTAATTTAGTCCTTTTTATCTCCTAGCAACTCAGTTAAAATAAATGAAGGGGATGAAAGGGAAGGACTTTCTAAAATTTGATAAAGTTTCATGATTTGTATTACATCAGTTTCTCCTGATAACAGGCATAAATTTTTTGTGCCACAAAAAAAAAATTGATTCTATTTCTTGTTTTATCTTTATGAGAGACACACCCAACCAGCCACATAATAGGCTGTCCTATAACTGAAAATTGTCTGGTCAACTTCAGGGCAGTTTTAATGCAGTTAGTGAATAACCCTTCATTACCCATACAGTGGATAAGCTGAGATATCTTTAAGAATAGTCAGTAACTTGGTAATGATACAGATTTAAAATTGGAATAGTTGGTCACTGTCACCTAGTGGCCACAGCTTTGCTTCCCTTTATCTCATGCCACCATCCTTAACCTCCTTCATCTTTGAATTTTATAGGCATAGCATCTCACAGCATTTATAAGTCCATTTTGAAAGTAAAAATAAAATGAATGTCAGAGATAGCAAAATAGGATAAGCACTAGTAGTTAATGCTAGGGAAAGTGAGAAACATCCAAAAAGCAGAGAAGAAAGTGATGTGAGAAATCATCAAATTCCAAGTTTGACTTCTGTATCCTTTCACTACATTATATCACAAAGTCTCTTACCACACAGTGTATATGTACATAATGTATATATAAAATAACACCCAGGGAGAAGACTGAAGTAAGCAGTTTGTTTTTTAGGTATTCTGTTCACCCTTTCCTGAGCATTTATTTTGGCTGCCAATTTGCCTATGGTGAATGCTTTACTAGTTTCCCTGATTAAGTCAAATGTCACTTTCTCTGACTCTCAATCTTAGCCCCATCTGAGGGAAGATGGTATAAGGTCGATAGCACCAACTTTGGTTTTAGATGTAGTTAGTAAGTGGCAAACTGGGACTGAACTCACATCTGTTTTGGTTTCAATACCTGCACCAAGAACTGTGCCACATTCAGAGTGAACAGGAGGCCTTCATAAAGTGCTGAGCTTACAATGAAGCTAAACTAATCTTATTTCCCTTTTCTCTTGTTTCCAAGTTCCCTTTTCTATTTTACCTTTCAGGCAGCTTTTTATGGACTTATTGCTATCAGAGCATTTTTATTAATCAAAAGACTATACTTTTTTTTTTTCAGTCAATGAACATTCATGGAGTTCTGAAAAAGTTTCAATAGAAGAAGCTAGAGATCTACTAACTAAATGATTATATAAGAGCTATATTGGGAAGAACTTTATATGCAATAACAAAAACTTAAGCCTTTACCTTATGGGCTAAAGGGAGATATTGGAGAATTTTAAGTACCAGGGTAATATAATCTGATTTTTATTTTAGGTGAATCAATCTGACTGCCATGTGAAGAATAGATCAGAGGTAGAAAATGTCACCAGAAATTCCAGTTTCAGTGGTCTAGTTGCAGAGAAATGAGGAAGATTTAATCTAGGCAACAAGCTATTATATAAACAAAAAGAAATGAACTATACCCAAACATACTCTAATTGGTACTTTTCTTTCTACTAGAGGAATGGAGAAGAAATTCTGAAACAATTTTATTTGCATACTAGGGTTAAAAAGGTACTCAAATATATTGTAGGTAATGAAATTGCCAGGTGTCTCACTATTGAACAAAAAGGTTTCAAACAAACTCTTTGGGAAAATAAAAAAGAAATAGGGGCTGAGTGAGAAGGTTGGGGAAGTGGAAGTAGTGTGTGTGTGTGTGTGTGTGTGTGTGTGTGTGTGTGTGTGTGTGTGTGTAAGTAAGAGATAGAAGAGAGAGAGAGAGAGCTGTGGTCATCTGTGAGTTAGTATGCATTCAATATTTCCTAGCCCCATCCACTGAGAGGGAATAAATGCAGTTATCCTATAGCAGCTACAAGCTCTCCTGGGACTGAGACCTCAGTTTCTAAATACAATTCTCTGACAAAAATACCATGGCTCCTTAGAGAATTGGTAGATTCCAGAGAGAGGGAAGGAGAAATATAAGATGAGTCTGTAGCATTTTCTGGCACCAAAAAGTAAGAATGTGTTTTAAAAGAGACAGGCAGATGCATCCATACTGAAAAGTTACAGGAGCCAACTTGAAAGAGTTCCCAATGACTAAAGTTGGAACAAGTTAGAAATAATAAATAACAAAGATTAAAATAAATAGCCATGAGTTCATATTGATATAAAGTAAAAAGAAAAAAAAAGAAATAGAAAGAGAGAGAAAGGGAAGGAAGGAAAGAAGGAAGGAAGGAAGGAAGGAAGGAAGGAAGGAAGGAAGGAAGGAAGGAAGGAAGGAAGGAAAATATAAATGGAGGAGGAGACCACTTTTTCTTGAAGAAGAATTCCAATTAAAAATGTAGGGGGAAAGAATGAGGGAAACAGAAAATCACCATTAGAAGTCTATAGGAATAATCACTTCCACAGGATACTACCAATTAATGCTAAAATTTAATGGAAATTTTTAAAGCGAAAACAGAATGTGTTTCTCCTCCATATATTTACGAAGAGAAAAAATAACTTTACAATTGAATTTCTGGTATATACCATAGCACCTTAACATCACCAGGGCTAACATCATTTGTGTTTGGTTCATATCAATATTATGTACCTGCTGATATTATGAAAAGTGAGCAGCACATAACTTCTGTTATATCTTTCCTAGTAATTCATAATCTCAAAGTAATCATTAGAAATCATCAGTAAAACCTGTTTTATGGGTTATTGTACAAAATAATAAAGAGTGCTCTTTGAAAGTGTTAAGGTTATAAAAATAAGAGAAGACTGAGAAACTGTCACAGATTGGAAGATACTAAGAAAGATATGATAGCTCATTGAAACATAGGATCCTGGAATGAAAAAGTGACATTCATAGGAAAATTATTGAAATCTAATATGTTTCATGTACCATCAGATTGTACCATAGTCAATTTTTCTTAGTTTTGATAATGACCCTATGATTTTGCAAGATGGTGATATAAGGAATAACTAGGTGAAGGGTATGTGGGACCCTCTGTATTACTTTTGTAAATGTTCTGTACTCTAAATTTAATTCAAAAACTAAAATTAAGCAGACTTGGAGACTGTAACTAGAGATGAATAGAAGCATAGCAGAACCTACAAGATCAGTGATAAATGAGGTGTAGGATGTCAGGGAGAGGACCGACTCAAGAATGAGTGGCATTTACCAATACAGGGAAATCAGTGAGAGTGCAGGAATAGGAGGGCAATGAGGATTTCATTTTGGAATATGCTGAGTATGAGGCGCTTCCGGGACATCCAGATGGACACACGAATTAGGCAGTTTGATGACTGTGTCTAGAGTCTAAGAGAAAAAGATGAATTGGAAATATAAATTCTGAAGTAGTCAGCATCCGGAAGTTTGTTGGAAGCATGAGAATGGATAGAATCATATGAAAAGCACATGAATGGTGAAAAAGATAGAGGATGAAACTTAGATTTAACTCTTGTTCACATTAACCTTATTTCACAAATTTTAGGGGAACATAAGATATTAGTTTATTCATTTCTGTGTTCTTACCATTTAATAGTGTGCCTGGCAAATAATATGTAACCATAAATGTGTATTTAACATACATTTACATGAATGAATGAAGAAAGAAAGAAATTATTCTCCTTGGACACCAGGATTACATAGACATTTACACCTCTTTTTAAGCATATTTCATTCTGTGAGGTTTATTTAAAAGGAACATTCCTCTAGTTTAAAATTTTAGGTAATTGATAGGATTGATACCTGAAGACAAATCATACTATATGCTATAACATCAGGTTATATCTGATCTGTTTATTCTTTTCAACACTTCTAAGAGAATGGTAGAAAAATCAATAAACAGCCTTAAATTGTTTTAATGTAGAAAATGCTTTGCTTGGGGTCCAATATTCTGCCACCCAGCCTTGTCTACAACAAATAGGAGCTCGCTTCATTTCTACCATATTTGCTGAATACTTAAGAGTCATTCTTCCCCAAGGAGACTATTTCCAGACAGGATTTAGGTGGAATGAGTCAGTCCATGTCAAATAAGAATCCTCAACCTGAAATCCATGAAAACAGAACACTCCACTTGCATCTTCCACATCCTCTCAGTGGAAAGATTTTGCTTTGTGCTGTCCAGCACCTTCGACTCACTGTGTGCTATGCAAATACCCTGCCTAATATAGTGTGTTTGTTCTGGAAAAGAGTAAAATGTAATGGCATTTAAAAAGACAAATGGCTGCTGGAATCCTCACAACATTATACTATCTGGGAAAATAGAGCTTACCTGAATATTTTAGTCTTAACAATTGCCAGCCAGATGGCAGGCAGCAATATAAAAGGTATTACAAAGCTCCAACTCCTTCTGTGTGTCATTTAGTAGAATATTGTGTTCAGATGCTCTTCTGTCACTGTTGGGTTAGTCATTCCCTTCTCTTTTTAGTTTTATTTTTCCATGCTAACACTTCAAGAAAAAAAAAAGTATTGCTCTGTATTCTTAATTTATAATCTTTGAACTTACTGGATTTGTCCTTGAAGTTCTTCCAGATATAGATGTTGGGAAGGAAGTGTGGTTAACCTGTGAGGTAGATACTAACCAGAAGAAAGGATGAAGGGCACAGTTTGTTTCTCCTTGTTATGTATACACTGCCTTTCCTTCAGTGTGTTAGAAGCACTGAGAATTTGGCCCAGACTTTCTAGAGATTTTAAGTAAGAATACTGCATCATTAATGATAAAGTCTTCAGATTCTGAAAGCAAAAAGCCCAGCGGGTATTCAAATGAAAGCTTAGGGACAGTGGATGGGATGTTTGGTCCAAATCCAGCTATAGGAGATGAAATAAGCTCTAGGTAGAACAATAAATATGGTGCTAAAAAATGATTCAGAGGAGTCTAGAAAGAGATCGTTTAAGGAGTTAAGATGAGATTTGGAATATGGCCTGACAACAAATTTGAGAGTCAACACCATGGGACTTGAGTCCAGTGTCTGGGTCAAAGCAAAGGCCAAGTTTTGGAGTAACTGAAGAAATAATTTAATAAGATAAATTATTAAAGCAGGCATTCAGGCATAGAAACAGATCAGTGGCAAATATGAAGACAGTATTACAACTGCATAGTTGTGACAACTATATCACAGTGTTTCTTCACTGAGAGTTGGGCAAAAGTTAAAGTGGAAGTGACATAGAAGTAGACTTGATGTGAAACATATTATTCACTTCAGTGGAATTTGTTAATCCCCAGCACAGAATCTGACCCAGTGCTCCAGATCTGACATGGCAAACTGACCTCTATCCAGGGTGACAGAGACAGAAAGTTCAAGAGTATATACTTGTATCATATCATCATATCATATCATATCATATCATCAGATTATAAGAGGAAATATCTTAAAGAAGGAAGCCATTTGGAGAGTTATATGCTAACTACCTTTCCTCTGCAGAGGTTGAGAATGCATTTATATCCAGATTATTTCCAAAATGTTTTATTGCAAATATGTTCAAATAATAAATGTGTGTAGCTAATGCAGTGCATTTAATTAACCACAGATGGAAATATTACCCCCTCCCCAGAACACCCACCACCAGCCTCAATGACATCAACAACAAAACACTTCATTGAAAGATACTTGTTTTCACAGATTCTCTGATCTTTCTCTTCTCCCTCATTTCACCCAATCTGTATGTACTCAGCAGCTGTATCTGAGCAGAGAGAATGAAATAATAGAGGATAGGCTGGAGCCCTGAATAGGCTGTTTAAATTAGTTCTAAGGCATGGGTAATTGTCTGACTCTTCCCTTTGCTCAGCTTGTGTAAACACAGATATAAATGATTGATCAAAGAAAGAATAGTCACATAATAATCAAAAAGAAAATTAGGGAAGCTCAAAGATATCATCTCATATTTGGAGGAAAATAAAGTATTTAAAACCCTATCTCAAGCTTTCCTCTCTTATTTATAATTTATGAGGGGTCACTAGTAGCTTAGGCAGAGAATAAAGAAACTTGAGACAAACAAACTTAAATGATGACACTGTAAAACTCTAAATGCATTTTATTGCTCTACCACATGATTAAAAGTAACATTAAAAAAAAAAGTCATTCAACTCTTTTGAGCCTCACTTTACTCATTAACAAGGTCAGAAAACACCAACTATTCCCCAGGTCTATGTTTATGATAAAAGACTAAGATGTATACTAAAACTCTTCTATAATGACTTATTCACAAGTGTCCCAATGATAAGTTTGATGATGACATAAATGAATAAAATAATGAATGAAAATGGACATATGAAATTACTACAGATACTGAGTAATTTCTATACATAGACAACATAAGCCTGTACTACCATTTATCTTTATAGTATTTATCATTATCTAACATTACATGATATATTTATTTATAGGCTATCTGCTTTCCTTACTAAAATATGTCTCTTGGGCAGTAAATTTGTCTTATTCACCGCTAAATCACTAGTGATCAAAGAGAAACTTAGCACTTTACAGACATTCAGTAACTATGTGATGAATGAAGGCAGTTAGGTTTTGAACATGCATCTGCCTGACTCCAAAGTCTGTGCCTTTAACAACTAAACTATGCTAACTCTTCATGAATGAATAATCTCTAGAAATAATTGGGGCATATTTCATTTAACACCACATTGGGTCTTTCTGATATTATTTTTGTGGGCAGAATATGTACCCAAGCATGTCCACATCCTAATTCCCAGAGCCTGTGCATGTGTTCCTTTACATGGCAAAAGGGTGTTTATAGATAAAATTAAGTAAAGGATGGAAATATGGGGAGATTACCCTAGATTATCCATTGGGCCCATTTCATTCATATGGATCCTTAAAAGTAGAGGACCTTTTTAGGCTGTGGTCAGAGAAAGTGACATGAGACTGAGGTAAGGTCAGAGAGATGCTGTCATATGGCTTTGAAGGTGGAAGAAGGGGACTATGAGTCAAAAAATGCAGGTGGCCTTTAGAAGCTGGAAGAGACAGGAAAATGGAGTCTCTTCTGGAACTCCAGAAAGAAGTGCAGCCCTGCCAAACTTCCCAATTTTAGCCAAGTAAGACCCAACTCAGATTATTAACCCGCAGAACTGTATAGCAACAAATTTGTGTTGTTTTAAGCCACTGTGTTTGTGGTACTGTGTTATAGCACTGATAGAAAATAACATCACTTTGAGGAAGTCCATTGCTTACACGCTACCAGAAAATGATTTTAGCTACCATAAGAGACTTTCACTCAGATTTTTCAAAAAATTGGATTTAATAAACTACCTTCTAAACTGAACCCCTAAACTCCATGACTTTGGGCCAAAATTAGACAATTCAAAACTGTAATTTTTTTCTTTATATATGCTTATTGAGAAAACCTTGAAACCTCAACTGATCTTTTTGAGTTCTGGAAATGTGAACTGGCATCCGCATACTATTCATTAAACAGTGAGTAGCACTATATATCAAAAAAAAAAAAATCTTCATGCTGCTACCATTTCACCAGACACTTGCATCCTCCCAGGCACTTGAATTATTACAGCCTTTCTAGTCAAAGGGTTCATCTGTCTTTACCACAGAGCCCTCCAGGTTGGTGGCTATGATGCTAATGCCCTGAGATTCTTTAGCTCCCAAGTAATGGACACTACAGCAGAAATTAACGTGCATCCATTCATCACTGTAGACAGCAGGACTGGACTATAATTTTAGCTACTGTTCCTCAAATAATGTTTGTTGTCATACTGTAATCTTGGCAATCAGTGTAACAGATGAACATATCGTTCATCTGAAATATTTGCTAAACATGATAGGACCTTGAAAACCACACCTCAGCATGAGTATGTGTGTCTGTGTGTGTATGTTTGAAGAGACACCATGTGTGTTGGGTAGTCTGTAGAGTTAAAAACAAAACCAAGTAAAAACCAGCTGAATAAGGTAAAATGAAGAACATTGCAAGTTCATTAAAATGAATTAGATGCCTATCTCCTTTTTCTAGCACTATTTCAGTTAGTGTTTTTTAACCTTAAAAAATGAAGGTTTCAAACAGATTCAGAAAAGCCATGCATCTACCTTTCCTCTTTTAAAATATGAAATTTAATGCCTGTATAGTTTCTAAAGTAGAATCTAATGGTAATAAAAGTTAATTAGCCCAAGTCAGCATTGGACATATTACTCTTGTGACATTGCATTAACTTCAGTGCTGTTAAATTTGTTTGCTTATAAAATAGCCTGGACCACTGAAAGGACTCTTTGTTTTTTGAATGGACACACTGGCATATAAGTCAATCGATGCTTGGGCAAACCCCCGCCAACACTGAACTAGAAAACCTCTTTCTTTCCAAAGTCACCCCAAGATAAAATTCATATCTGAGGCTATTGCTACAGCAGAAACTTTAAAACAATTCAACATCTCTTCTCACCTTCCTCTGTATTAGAAATAGCCACAGAATCAATATTTTTATCATTAGTGAACTAATTCAACAAGTATTCATTGACTTTCTACTATGTGGTAGGTACTGTCCTAGGTTCAGGGATATAGAAGAACAAAATATTCAAAGTTTTTTGCTTTCATTTGAGCCCTCACTTAATCCGGGATTCTGAGAGCAAAGAAATATAATGTTTCAGAAGGCAATAAATGCAAAATGGGAAAATTAAGCTGAGGGTTGGGGAGAAGTGTGAAAGAAAATTTAAGGAGGAAGTGAAAACTTGATTATCTGGGCAACAGCACTTCAGACAAAGTTTGTGGGGACAGGGTCATATGTCATATTCTGTGTGCTTGGATAGGGGTAAGAAGACCAATGAGGCTGGAGCAGGGAGAAAAGAGAGAAAAATGCAGTCACAGTTGCAACAAGGACATTCCCAAATGAACAAACAGTTGAGTCCTAGGACATGAACAGTATACATGTTTAGAGAAAGAATGCAGGCATCAGCCCTTTTCATTTTAATCAGGGGATAATAGAATAGAAATTAGAAATTATATTTTATGATGTTTAGCCTATGGTTCTTAAATAGCTAGTTTTTTATTTTTGTTTACATTAATATGTATAGGTTTATAATATAGTATAAATGTATGCATGTGTATTATATATGTGAGGATATTCAGTACTAGTAAAAATTAAAGAAATTATGATTTCATCATCAAATCAATGTTCAATGGTTATTTTCCAATTCAGTTCAATTACTATATTTAATTGAATCTAAAATGTCATTGTTCATAAATACACCACTAGTTTACGATCCTCTAAGAAGGAAAAAAAAAATACACCCAATTAACCCATAACAAGCAATCAAAGACATCATAATTTCAGAGATGTTTTAAATTTGAAAACTTGTATATTGTAAAATAAATGAAATGGCATACACTCAACCCTCTCCTGACCTACAAAATGCATAAATTTTGACTTTTTTTTGATGTACTATTTTTGCAAACCTTGTTTGTTAACCTTGACTTAAAGAAAGAAATTACATTTGTATTTTATTTTCTTTGGACCTACTTGCTGAGAGACAAAAAGCCTTTATCACAGGGCATTGTTCAGTCTCAGTTGTCTTTATGATTATTAGCAGAAGTAATAATTGTAGTAGTGACAGTGGATATAGAAATGAATATTCTAGTGATAGCATCCATCACATATTTAGAGAGTATTTATTGAGTGTATGCTGATGTGTCTCTGCCTATTGCTTCTGCCTGACTACCCTTCATGAATAAATTTAAAACTGGATGAGAGGGGTTGGCATCTATCAGGATAGTAAGTGACTATACCTGCACTGTCTTCTTTATTTTATATCCACATTAGTAGCCTCTAGCAGAATATCCAAATTCTGTTTCCTAAGCCTCTCTTGTGTATGCTATGCATAAGTGTGTCAGTGCTGTTAGTTTTAAATTGTAAGCTTATGATAACAGACAGTTCTATAACTTTTTGTTATAATAATTACAATTGCTAATGTTTATTGCACATCTATTATTAGGCATACTTCTAATTACTTAATGTCTACCTTATAAAGTAAATTATACTTCTAATTATTATTATTCCCATTTACAGCTGAGGCAACTTAAGCACAGATAGGTAGGGCTATTTTTCAACGCATAAAAACTCAGGGAAATAGTCCACAGGTCATGGTGATCATCAGTTCCACGCTTTCTATCAAGTGCTTCACACTAGCCATTTTATGAGAACCATATTGTTTTACTAGAACATACACACATCCTGTCGGCTGGGCCACTCTGTCTCACCTAGCGTGTTCGTGAACACAGCCACATTCATTACACCAGCTCCATTCTTGAAGCCTAAAATCTCGCAAGACTAGATGGCTAAATTAAATCTGATGCAGATATTCAAACTTACTTTCCTCACAGCCTCAGTGATTTCACCCATCTAAGATGATGAGACTTCTTCACTTCAAACCTGATCATTTTAACTTAGGACAGTAATCAAAGTCTGTCCTTTTTGGTTGCTTCTTTTTAAAATTCATGACACACCATGTCAACAAGTCAAGACATTCAAGCCACCCAGGCTCATTGTGCACCCAGGTGAGAAGTATGTGAATGGAAAATCAGATCCTCCTTTCTTGCCAGCACTGCATTTAAATTGACAG
The DNA here is from genome assembly GCA_030015415.1 of Cynopterus sphinx. Taxonomy (NCBI): domain Eukaryota; kingdom Metazoa; phylum Chordata; class Mammalia; order Chiroptera; family Pteropodidae; genus Cynopterus; species Cynopterus sphinx. Next base: position 30,579,133 of record CM057390.1, on the reverse strand, counting down.
CAAACAGCTCAGCTCACAGGCCGCCCAGCTGTTCCTGCCCCTCTCTTACAATAGTGAGAAGCTTCTTTTGAGCTCCTGACAGGGTGAAATTCTTTGCTCAATTTTTTGCTCAGAACCACTTGGAATTTAGTGCACTTAGTGGCAACCCTGCTGTGATCTCCCAAAAGGGAGGATTATTCATGACTTAAAACCTGACCAGCAACCAGCATCATTCCAACACTTATTTTCTGGATCCTCTAATCAACTAAAAAAGAAAGGAAAAGAAAGAAAAGGGAAGGGAAGGGAAAAGAAGGGAAGGAAAGGAAAGGGAAGGAAAGGGAAAGGAAGGGAAGGAAAGGAAAGGGAAGGGAAGGGAAGGGAAGGGAAGGGAAGGGAAGGAAAGGAAAGGAAAGGAAAGGAAAGGAAAGGGAAAGGAAGGGAAGGAAAGGGAAGGGAAGGGAAGGGAAGGGAAGGGAAGGGAAGGGAAGGAAAGGAAAGGAAAGGAAAGGAAAGGAAAGGAAAGGAAAGGAAAGGAAAGGAAAAGAAAGGAAAAAAGGAGGAAGGAAGGAAGGAAGGAAGGAAGGAAGGAAGGAAGGAAGGAAGGAAGGAAGGAAGGAAGGAAGGAAGGAAAAAAGAAACTGTTTTTGTTTTCATTCTAGACTTCTCTGCCGCATTTCCCATTGCTCTAAGTCTGAGTCTTCCTGTGTGTTAATATCACTTTTCAGGGAGTTAAAAATAAAAGTGCACACAAAGAAACACAGAAATACTAGTGTCAGAAGGACCCCCAACCTAGGAGAGCTCAGTTCCCACAGCCAGCCACTCAGGGGACAATTCTATAAGAAGAACTGTGACCAAAGGACCTTGTGATTCCTCCATGCTTACAAAGTTTCCACAAAATGTATTTAACTGAGTAGTTTGAAGAAAATTGCATTTTTTGAAATTTCATAGGTGTTTGCATTACGTTAGCATGGAACCATATTCTTCTACATCTCAAGCTTTCCAGGAAATGCCTTAGAGAAATTGGTTTTGAATGAAGATCTAACTGAATTAGGGTAGTAGGGAAGCTTCTGTCTCATTACCCATTTTCACATTTCAAGTAATTGTTATAGATATGTTTAACTATACAAATTTTACTTTCCCGATATGTACCAAAACTCATTGAATGACACACTTAATTTTTAACAACTTCACCAGTTATGTGGTTAATTTAATCGATAGAGACAATCTACTAGAAAGAGAATTTTGATATATTTTTTATTCTCTTTCCTCCACCCCTTCCTTGTCTTTCTCCTTCTTTTTAATAATATCTGTCTTTCTTGATCCCAGGAACCTGGAGTCAGACTGATGAACTGGGTTAGAGTTTTAGTTTTGCTTCTCATTTCTATGTGAAACTTTGACACATTCTCTATCTATTCCTTAGACATGAAATGAGAATAAGCCCATCTAACTTAGAGATTCTTATTGTAATTAAAATAATTTGCAAGTATCAGAGTGCCTAGCCCATAATAAATATCTTATAAATGTTAATTCTTGTTCTTGTTATCTTCTTCTTTCAGAAATAGTTATGTATTTTCACTAGTTTCAGAATGCTGATGTCTTACATCTTTTTGTTTGTTTATAAAATATTCATTTAATAATTTAAAAATAAAAACTCTTAAAAAGTATGCTTAATCTGGAAAACATTTAGCTAACTTTGCCAATGTGTAAATAAATGGCATTTGTCATCTCAAAATTTAGAATTGGATACTGTCTCTGGTTCTGAACCATCTCTTCTTTCTCCAGTGTTTCTGCTGGATGTTAAATCTGCAAAGAAAACTATTTTATGGGGCCCATCAGTCTGCCCAGAGACACAGAATATAGGGATAGTTGCACCAGGCTGTCTCAAGACTGGAGAAGAGGAAATATTTTGTAAAAAACAAAACCCATAATTTATTCATTTTCTGCCCATTTTCCTAATGACTCTCCAGCTCCTAAAATTAAGGTACTATTACACATTCACGATTCCACAGGCTCCTGTGGCCACCAGACATTCAGTAAGTGCTGCATTTACCGAGGAAAGGCAGCTTCAAAGGTTTCACTTCCACTTAGATTTTGAGCAGCTCAACAAAGGAGCATCGATTTTGGTTAAATTGATTTTATTCATCGTTGGTTTGGGTGGTGTATTCAAAAGATAGATTGTATCAGGCTGTTAGCACATATGAGGTTGGGAGAGCAGATACTCTTGTGTGTGTGTGTGTGTGTGTGTGTGTGTGTGTGTGTGTTTCTAAATATTTTCTCTATTTATAGTTTGGTGGGATTTGGCCTTTAAGGAGGTTGAAAAGACATTTTCACAGTAGGGCTACTCTGGATGGGAGTATTACACTGCAGTTTTGCATATATCAAAAGCATAAAATCTGGCTTCTCAACATTGCTTCTAATTCCTGTTCAATAAATGCTCATTTGTCTTATTACCTTATATGAATGCAGATTAGCTATTGACTCTAATTGAGTTGAAATATAAATGAATAGACATATGTACCAAGTGCTAGCCAGTTATTAGAAACTCAGATTTGAGCCTATGGATTCAGTGTGGTGGCTATTGTGGAAAATACCTGCATGACTTTTTTAAACATGTTATTAGGTATGTTCCTGATCACTGCGTTTGAGTGCAAAACTCAAGCAGTATGGCATTTAAAAACCATATAGTCTTAAAACTGAAGCACCAAAGTAAAGTCTTCTGTTTAAAAATATTCGAAATTATATATGTGATTTTATATCAACACATGCTGTGAACTTTCATTTATTCACATGAGAGAGAGTTGTTAGCTTAAAACAATTAGAGATAAAGAGACGATACTTTTAAATTATTTAAAGATGACTGATGGCTATATGACATATCACATGGTCTTTCTCACTCAGCATATTTGTCCACTTATTTATGCTCTACTCAGACCAATATTAAAATCAGTTTTCTCTAAACAGATACTGACTAATAGTAATGGGCAGAGATTAATTAAGGGAAAGTATTTGGAGAACTCAGTTGTGAGATTAAAAATATATCATAGTTGGATTATACAGATCACATGCATATCCACACATGAACACATAATACCCATATATGTTTATTATTATGATTTTCAGTAATATTTTTTTCAATCAAGGACATTCAAAAAATTATCTGGGAATCTTTTTCAAACAGAAATGCTTAGATCTCATCACCCAAATAATCTGATTCAATAAGACTGCAGTATGTCCCATGCAATTTTATATACATTTATATATGTGTATATGTATACACACACACACACACACACAATTCATACCACTTAACTCTGATATGAACTAGTTAAGCTACTGCATTAATAATCATATTTTTTGAAACATCAGCAGTGTGGGTACTTGAGGGGAGTCCTCACTCAGTCTTTCCTAAGATCTAAGGAAATGTCTATAGGTACCACCTTCACTCAGTCACTAAAAGAACAGTATAAAACAACAGTATAGTAGTAATTCTTGATTACCCAATGTCCTCATCCAACCCACCAACCAGTGCTCCTGGTTTTATCTTCAAAACACTTTTTAATTTTGTCCATATTTTCTTTACTTCACTGCCACCAATTTAGTTCAAGCTATCATCTCCCCACATGATTGCTACTTTATTCCTGGAGGTGGGCACTAGGCCAGACACATAATACTTGCTCCACAAATATTTGTTGAAAGAATAAACAAACAATTGAGCAGTTATGAGTATACTTTCAACAACTACTTGCACAAGACCTGGTATATTCAAATTGAATTAATAGACATTGAATTAAAAAGAAGCTTGCTAATATGTCTAATATTAAGGTACAAATTATGAGATGTATTAAATAGCTGAGATGAAAAATATCCCAATGGCATACTGGAAACCCCGAGTACACAGAGACATAGATACCTGTGGTTCAAGCCTCTTGTTTCACTCCTACTCACAATAGAGCAACTGGGGAAATGCGTGTGCCAGAGCTTCACCAGCTTCACAGTCTACAGAGGGGTATCTGGTGGCAAAATATCAATTGTTGCTTCTTTATCTGAGAAGCAGAAAATTGGATTTCTGGAGATCTCCATGCCCCACTTTTGTTCTATTCCGTTTGAATGCTTACATAAAACACTCTAGCTCTCCACAAAGGACAAAGGTGATGGAATCACTGCTTGAAGTGAAACAAACTGAATGTAAATGGAAAGATAATATGGTTTAAACTGAAAAGGCAGATGCTACATAAATAGGGGTCTCAAATTTACATGCTACTTAAAGTCACCCTAAGAAAAGTTACTGTTGCATATATAATATTCTCTAGGGTTGAAAAGAATCCTCTTGGGTAATGCTACTGCTGCTGTTCTGATAGTAGCCCAGAACTTAGGAGATGAGCTGACAGAACTCACCTCTTCTCCAAACGAGTCAAGGCACCAACCAGGTCACTAGGCATGAGGGATAAATATTACATCCCAGATATTCCCAGATTATTATAGATGGACACCTCCCCTATCCAACTCCCAAGCTTATAGGTTTGAGATACATATAGTAACTGTGAGAGAGATTAAAGGAAGCAAAACAAAAGAATTGAGTGGCCACTGAGAGGTGGTCCTGGAATGGTTGACAGTGGTCCAATCTTCGAACTTCTCCCAAACTTCACATATGCCCACCACCCAAACAGGGACACAATTTTTAAACCAGTCTAGCTTGAATCTTTCCAATTCAGTTAAAATGTTTATTGTTTGTTGCCCAGAATTCTAAATCACTCATAAAGGAGCTTATTTGTTCTCTCAAGTTCTTTATTACCCCTGTGGGGGTTTGAGAGAGAGCTTTGAACTGAGAAAAAGCCATGGCAGTAATTAAATACAAAAGGCCTCCCAGTGCCTTCCTTGTGCCTTCATTTTGGCAGCCTGCTCTAGCCAAGCAGAAGGAAGAAGATTTGATTTTAATCACACAGATTTCATATTTTATTTTGCTCATTAAAATTCCTGATAAGGATTTACTTCAGCATTTTGTGACTCTCCCTGAATATTTGAAAAGGGTATTTTTTCTTTCCTTTTTCTTCTTTTTCACTACAAATGTTTTCTGAGTCCTGCTTGTTCTACAGTCTGAAGACTCTGCCTCCATGTTGCTCAAATTCAAGGTGTGAGCCATTTCTTGGAGAATTAAGAAAAAAATAAAATAAAAAAGTTAAGGAGTTAGGGATGACATGCCACCGCTGTAATTATTGCCGTACTGCCTCTGCTCAGCCAGGGTGGAAAAAAATTAATTATCTAAGAATGCAGGCCTGGAATCAAGATGTAGAATAACTTTGCTATGTAAAGTTACCTAGAACTCCTAAAAAAAGAGGAATTCAGGGCCTGTAAAAATATTCTTGCTTGAGAAGGAAAGAGCAAAATCATTTTTAGAAGGAAATTCTCAGAAGCCTTTACAATCAGACCACATTCCAATCGATTTGTCTTTCTGCAGGTTGACTGAACTGCTGGGGGCAAAGCTCCATTGTTGCCAGCCTTATTCCTGAGATTTCTAGTATTAAATTGTCACCAATCAGGCTTGAACTAGAATGAAGCTGGTATCACATTATTCTTCCACAGGACATTGAATGTTAACTCTTCTTGCCCACAAAAAATATCAAATTATAATTTATATGTATATTTATATATTTAGAAATATATATGTGTATGCATATATATGTTCAATATATAGGGAGAATTATATCTAGGTATATATAGAATAGTATATAATATTATATATGTAATTATATATATATGTACATATATATATTCTACATGTATATACTCTCCATCTATATCCCTAGAATTTCTTTTTCTGAATCTATGATTAAGATTTGCAAATAGTATATTCTACATTCTAGATACTTGAAACTTTGTATGTGTCCTCTGCATGAAGATTTGTCCCCAAGAGATCTGGGGATGGTCCTGGAGTGCAGCCAGGACTCCAGTGGAGAGCTGGGAAGGCAGCACCAGAATTCTCCACGCTCACCTCCTAGTTGAGGTTCTAGTATTACAAAGCCTCATAAGTTTCCACCATGTATTGCTTCAGATGCACTGTGTCATAAGAAATATTAGAGGTTCTGCTTAAGCATAAATATATTCCAAAGCATCTATTTTTTCCTTCTATGTTCACCCATCCAAATGTTAGATTACCAGACTGCATGATTAGGTGGGGGATGATCTAATTTTCAAAGAGCCAATTCTATTTAAGTACCTATAAATATAATTACAGCAGGTCCTTTCATAACACGGTTTTGTTCAATTTTTGCTTTATTATAACATTGATGAGTAAACAAAGAAAATTATCTAGGTTAAGAGCCTCTGTCCGTGTAGAGTTTGCACGTTCTCCCCATGTCTGTGTGGGTTTTCTCCAGGTACTTGGTTTCCTCCCATATCCCAGAGATGTGCAGGTGAGATGAACTGGCATGTCTACATTGCACCAGTCTGAGTAAGTGTGGGTGTGGGTATGGTTGCGAGTGGCTCTGTGATGAAAGGGTATCCTCTCCAAAGTGAGTCCTGCCTTGCACCCTGAGCTGCTGGTATAAGCTCCAGCCACCCATGGCCCTGAATAGGATTAAGCAGTTAGAAGAAATTATCTTAAACATGTATTAATTATTTTTAAATAAATGTGTACTTCATATTTATTTTAATGTTGAAAATTAGAAGTGTTTTGAATTTTTATTCGAAAGTTTTGTAATGTTTTTGTAACCAGAAATAAATCTCAGCTTCCAAGGACCTATCAACAACTTTAAACAAGGACTTACTGTACTCTGATTCTTGTTAGCTTGTTAACTTGAATTAGAAAGTGAGGATAATTTACCTTTTGTCTTTTTACTACAACAAAACTCTGTTCTCACTGAAGTAATTTTAGCACCTATCAAAATGCAGAAAGAACCAAAAAAATAGTGAGATTGTATAAATGTATGTAAATAGATTTTTATATTCCTACATTTAGTATTTTAGGATACATATACATTTATATATAATTTAATTCTATTAATAGGTAATAACTGTTAATAAGGTTTTAAAGATGTCCCAAGAACCCAGGATCATAATTGGGAAATTTGATCAAGTTATTCTGGAGAAGAGAGATAAATCCTTGCCAAGATATGCAGCATCTTTTGCATGTTCGAAATGTTCGTATGGAAGAAAAACAGGAATTACAGAGTGAGAAAGGCATATCCTTAATCGACCTCCACAGAGCTCATCTGGGAAGAAACTGGGTCCCTTCTTGCCTGCCTTGCAGACATCTGTTTTGTACTCAACATCCAGCATTTTCTGTTTCTCAGTCTTTTGTGCACTTAGGCTGTTTCTTAAAGAACAAAATCTTATCCATCACAATAGAATGCAAGGCCTTACTTCTCTTTGAGGCCCATGTACTCCCACTTCCTGCAATCTCTTTACTTAGGAGCCAATTTCCCTTTATTAAAATTAAGCCTCATTTCTTGCTCGTCTTTTCCTGTTTTTCTCAGCAGAACAGTACAACACTGAACCTCTTTTTCTCTCTGCTTTACTATCTTGTAACTTCATAACTAAATTTTTTCCCTCCAAAAACAACCAAAGTAGTTTCTTTACTTGATTTTGCCCCACCTTTGTGTGAAAAACAGGTGTGTGTGTGTGTGTGTGTGTGTGTGTGTGTGTGTGTGTGTGTGTGTGTTGGCAGGAGGGAAGATAGAGTATGTTTTACTTTACTATGTCCTCAATATGTACTAGAAGGGTCTATTTGGTATATTTTGCATGAGGTTTTTGTACGGACCCCGGAATTAGTGATTATGCTTCAATGGATACTAATTGCAGGGATAAAATGGCCTTATATTTCCAACTGGAATTGTGATAGCTCAAAGTAATTCTCCAGAGTCATATTCTTAGAGAGCTAAGAAGACTATTGTGAGGTTAGCATTGGCTTTCCTGGGACAGGAGTTTTCAGGTTCTGATTAATCTGCCCCTATAACAGCTATCCTCCCATCTTAATTTATTCTCATTTTCTCTCCTTCAGTCAGCATATTAGCTAACTTCTCCATTAGGGCCAAGTGGACATGAGGAATTCTACAGATCTGAATTTCATAGGACTCTGCGTGGCACTGAAGCTACCTTACCCTTGACAGGCAGAGAGAGAATGGCCATTCAATAACAGCCAGTAGAATAGGGCTGCAGTGGAGAGTTCAAGACCCATGGACATAGCTCCCACTATGATGTCAAATAAAGCTGAGTCTACCTGGTGGGGATTGATGTGCACCTGAATTCTAATCAAACTAGAGCAGGGCTCCACTGCAATGCTCACTTTCATGGGGCTTTACCACAAGTGTTAAGGAGACTCATTGAAGTACTGCGGATAAAGCCCCAGAGAACTCTGTCTAGGTAAGGATGTGCTGGCTATTCTGGTTACCCTTCAGTTCTCACTTAACCTGTCTTAATTCTCCTGTTTGCTAAACCTGGACACTCATCAAGTGGTGGTTAAAAACCCAAAAAACTATATACTTGAAACTAATTTTTAAAAACCTAAAAACTACTGGGTGACTTTAGGCCAATTACTTAATTTCTAAGCCCAATCTATAAAATGAGTTAATGATATTGTAAACCTTGTGTGCATATGTGTGTATATGTTATGAAGGTCAATTATTATAATCAGAGTAAAATGCATAGCATAATTCTTAACATATAGTACAATAAGTCCTCACTTAACGTGGTCCACAGGTTCTGGAACGTTAAGCAAAACAACATAAAACAAAACCAATTTTATCATAGGCTGATTAATATACACAAGATTTAAGTTCCTATGTCATCTCATCAACATTCTAAAATAAAAAAAAAACAACATTGAACAAGTCACATTATTTGAGGACCTACTGTAATGCATTACTAAAGATATTAGCTTTTATTATTATCATTAGACAGGCATTGAAACTTAATATGTACTGGGCAGTTTACCAAGTATTAAGAATATAAAAGCAAGCAAGAAATGGATTATGGCATTGTTTAGCTTACAATTTAGAGTATATCTCATTTGAATAATTAAGAGAGGTAGATTTTTTTTTTATTTTCCCCCTTTTTTAAGTGAAGCAACTGAAGTTCAAAGAAATTAATTAGATTGTTTAAAAGTTCATAGCTAGTAATGGACAAAGCTAGGATTTGACCCCAGATCTAAATTCTTACAAAAGATTTCCCTTTGTTTGCTTTTAATACTGATTATTACAAATAAAGTGAGGATCCAGGAATAAGACAGAATGAGAAAGTGATTTAGTAACTCAGAAACCCCCAGGTTACCTTATTCTTATAGAAAGTTCAGAAATGAAAAAGATAGATGAGGGGTTCAGACTCAATGAGAGCTCGTGCCATGGTATCAGAACTCTTGATATCCCATCTACTTATTGTAGGTACATAAGCCTGTAAATTCCAAAGAAAAGAGTGGGCCACAGGCTTTAGCTTGACTCACCTGCCCAGAGTCTTTACATTTTAGACCCACCAGTAGGACTGTTAAGAATAACTGGCATCAAGCATGTCACAGCAGACATGCACATGGGGGACCAGGGCTACTCTTTCCTATCCTGGTCTCTATCAGGAGGAATGCTGCCATTTCTAAAGAGAGTGCACAGGAGGCCCAGGCCTCCCAAGACTGTAGTTAAAGCCTTTCCACATGTATAACTAGAGTTTGCTGTTTTTCCCCTTCTCATTTGCTCTAATTTTCAAGTGTTACTAGTTTATTTCCTTAAAGTTACAAATCAGAAACAAACAAAAATGCTTGCTTTTTAAAAAGTACTATAATAGTTTCTGTATTTTCTTTAATTTTATTTTTTTCCTAAGTTATTTCCTCTTCTTAATTCTATATATTACTTTCTTTTACACTTTTTGTTATGGTTAGCTTTTAGTCTTAATCTATTAACTCTTGTACTTCGTTGACCTTAAAGTTTTTTTATCTTTTACTTATGAATTTTATATATTATTTTATAACTTTTAATCTTTTATCTCTATTATGACAAGTTCTGTTATTTGAAAATTCTACTTTATTTATATTTATAATTTATTTGTAATGAATCCCTTCTTATTTTTCATATATATATATGTGTGTGTGTGTGTGTGTGTGTGTGTGTGTGTGTGTATATTTATGTATAAAATCTTCCCTTTGTGTTCTTGTTTCCTAGAGTTTTCCTATATTTGGTGGTATTTATAATAGCCAACAAAAAGTATGGTCATACTGCTATTTTTTTTTTTTAGTAAAGAGTTTCTCGGGCTATTTTCAGATGTTATGATTTAGAATAAACAGAGTGGGTCTTTCATGGAGCCTGCCAGGAGATAAGTGCAGAGAACCAGTTACATAATCAGTAGAGCTGGACTGGACTTACTGCTCCCTTTCAAACTCCACCCAAAGGCCACTCCAAAACAGCTGAAGAATGGCCTTCACAAAGGCTCATAATGTAATTCTTACCAAATCTCGAAGTCTCTGTAGAGGGTACTTTTAGTCTGCTGAAATATCTGACTTCAGACCACCCATACTTTAAATAAATTGATATGCATGAAGTAATTTAACCTGTAAAGTTGTGTACACATAAAATATCTTGCTAGTAAATCACAGTGATTATTAACAACAAAGACAGACTTAAACTTACAAATGAAAAATGATGAGGGCTGCTTCTACTTTGATCTGCTCATATCTTCCTCTAATAATAAGGAATGGGGCTGAGAGGATATATATATACACAGAATTGGAAAATCTGTGAGTTCGTTGAGGAAGGAGGTGACAATTCCAGATTATCTATTAGAGATAATAACGTAGAATGGCTCCAGAAGTTTGAAATAAACTCTTTACTCTGCCACTTTCTGTGTGCCTATTAAAATATTCGACACCATCTGGGTCCTTAGCAAGTTTAGGCCAAGTGTTGCATAAAACATTTTTCAGTCCTGGTTACTTTTTGGAATTACATGGAGAGCTTAAGAAAAGTAAAAACAAAAACAACCTCTGCCTGAGCCTAGCCTTCAGATAAATAAATTGAATAGTCATGGAGTGGGGACCAAACATTGATATATTTTTTCTGTTTTCTCAGAGAACACTCTCTAGCAGCACTGGTGGGCTGCAGTGTTTAACCCGAGATAACTCACAGATTACAGTTCTAACCTTACCACCAAAGTTTGCTATAAAATATCTCAATTTTATTATTATTTTCACATCACTCTGGTATATCAATAGTCTTTGGAAACAAATTACATCATTCTATTAATAACATTCTGTTTTTATGAGTTCTATCACTGAAAATGTCAAATCCTAGAAAACGTAGCATTTCTATGTGTGATGTTAAATGAACACTGGCAGTGAGCTGCACTTTTTTTCTAAACAAGAAAAGGGCTAAAAAGATTTTCAATTGACTATTAGGCATTAAGGGTTGAGAATCTCTGGAATATAGAATCTCTCTTTCAACAAGTAAAAAGATTTCAGTTCATAGCATGGTGACAAAAAATAGTGATATTAGCATTACTACTATTAATAACAATAAGAAAGCCAAATACAACAATAGCTATAACAATAGCAACAACAATTACTACTATTACCATTCAGCTCTTACTTCTGTCATGAACCATGTGAAACAATTTGTCTTCTAATTTATGGGTCAAAAATCTGAGGCTCAAACCAATCAGACAACTTGTCTATGTTCATAGAGTTCATAAGTGCAGAACCAGGGCTCGGGCTCAAATTCAAGGGGTTCTCAGTCTAACCTTTTGACTTCCTGCTAAAGTAGTTTTGCCTCAATCCATTGGGTATGGAGGTCAGATATCAGGGATGTTCTACAGTCACATATTCAAGTAAATCAAAAGCCAGACAGAAAAAGTTGAAAACCACATGATATCATTTATATGTGGGATATAACCTAAAAGCCACAAACAAACAGGACAAATAAGCAGAGACTCATGAACATGGACAATAGACTAGTGGTTACCAGAGGGTAAGGGGGCAGATAGATGGGGTTAAAAGGGTCTAATATGTGGTGACAGAAAGAAAGCTAACTATGGGTGGTGAAAAGACAATGCAATGTATATACGTGCCTTACTGTTGAAATGTACACATGAAACCTACTGAATTATGTTAACCAATCTCACTATTAAAGTAAAAGTGCTCACTGTACAGAGACTTAGCAATTTGAAAAGGATTAATCTATGGTCTCCAAGTCTCTGGGAGAGGGTTTGTGGAGGTCACTCTTCAGATAGTTTGGGGTAGCTTTTGGGTGGAGACTGAGGGGGAGCAGCAGAAACAAGATCAATGGATTACAGGGCTTTCTGCCCTTACCTCCAGGTAGGCTCTGTGAGAGTAATGTGTAGTATGTTTGTTGCTGAATTCTAACATGTAAAGCCAATTAAATACATTTATTTAACTTGAACTTTTGACATGTTAGGTTAGTAGATACTTCTTTTTTGTGAAAGGCTATCTCCTGATACTCTATAGATGCCAGTAGCAACTGCTGAATCCAGTGTGACAATCAAACATGTCTCTAGACATTGTAGAATGTTCCCTAGAGGCAAAATCACCACACCCTTGGCACCCCATTGAGAAACAATGACTTAATCCTTGCAGCCATTTTTTGTGAAGGGCAAGATAACCATCAACACTCTTCATTTTATTTTTAAAAAAATCAGACTAAGAGGCTGCGATCTGTTCAAAGTCACACAGAGTGGCAGAGTGGACTAGGTACTGACTCCCAATCTGATTCCCAATCCAGTGCTTGTTTTATTTATATCAGCATTTCACACATGACAAGTACAAGACATTGTCCTCAGAGCAAGAACAGGCAGACTTTGTAACATTCACTCTGGGCTGCCCAATGAAGTCAGAGCCTCTGCCAGAAAGGATACTCCTGGTGTACACAAACTCTGCAGGCCATGGTATTCATACATTAAATGAGGTCAAAGGTCTACAACCTCATTAACAACTAGTTCTCAATGAAAGCTTCTGGAATAGAGGACAAGTTGACTTTTAATTTAAAAAGTAGTTAATTCAGCCTTTGAAAAGCACCCTCTAAATTTCAGCATCATACTCATTCTCTTTGCTTGATTTCCTTAAGACAGCACCTTAGACAATTCCTGGGCCAGGCCACAGTAAAATTGACCCAATTATACAGGATAACTGCAGAGGTTTGTGCTAAGGACAAGAGCAGCCCCCAAGAATTAATCTAATGTTCTGCTAATGTATAAACAGGCAGCGGGCAAAGGTTCTCAACAAAGGTTCAGGATGTCCTATTATATGAAGAGAACAATTACAGGCATCCTGAAGGAATGAAGTCTCTATCCAAGGTCTCTATTTAAAAGTAGCAAGACCCAGCCAGGGAGAGATTACAAATGCTGAAGCTGAATCAGTAAGGGCAATGCAAGATGCCTATCTAGGTTGAAACTAAGGGATCTGTTCAAGGAATGAAATAAATGTTTTTATAGAAATGGACTTTATGATGGAGTGAAGGCCTATTATCAGGACCAAAATTAGATAAAAAGCAAAGGTCACTAATGGAGAGCCCACACAGTATGGGGCCTGTCTCAGAGCAGCCCTGATTTTAGGGATGAGTTAGAGAGTGAGAGAACCCCACCAGGTATAAGATTCAGAGGCCAGGAGTCATGGGGACTTTTAGAAAACACTTTAGCTTCTTTCATTATCACAGAATTTTTAGTTGTTCTCAAAAGAAAAAAAAAACCCTCAAGTAGTAGAATCTAATGCCTAAGAACACAAGACATGGGATCAGGCAAATCTGGGTTAAACTTTGTATACCAAATAACTGTGTGGTCCTGGAAAGGTGCTTAATGTCTCTAAGATACGGTATTATTGCCTTTAAGATGGGAACAGATATAGACTCTCTTCCATAGGATTGGGTAATTTAAATGAGATAACAGAAATAGAAAATCTCCAGTGCCTGAAACACAGTAAAAATTCACTAAATACTCACTTAAAGCGATTTGTTTCCCAGTCTCAATTTGGCATTTCACTTGGAGGGAGAGGAAGGAAATGAAAGGAAAGGTGAGGTTGCTGTTGTTGTCAGAGGTTCTAATTTAGTGACTGTCCTTGCTCTTAGCATCTCTTTTCATCATTTCCTCACCACTCCATATGTTATTAAAAGGAATGGAGACTTTTTATTTCCCTTTTTGTGATATCCCAAGATTTCCTCCACCTAGAGATATTTAACATTCTCCAGATGCTCACAGCCAGGCTTCAAGTTAGCATAGCTACACCTGGATTTGGATCTAGAGACAAATTGCTACTTCATTATGGAACCAGTGAGAAGCATCCAATTTTTAAGGCTGTTAAACTTGCAAGGGCAATAGAGATCCAAATGAATATATAATGAAGAATTACCTAACATGGGGCAAAGCATCTTAAAAGAGAAACACACACACACACACACACACACACACACACACACACACACACACACAGCCCTCATGCCCTAGAAAGACATTTTATAATAGTAGGAATAGTTGCAGTAAGACGATTTTCTATATTTTATTTCCTGTTTAGATATGATAAGCAGGATGTAAAATGCTAGTCACTCCTTTGCTTTTCACAAGGCAAGGGGTGCCAAGGCGTCAACCATCATTTAGTAAGCTTTTCTGTATACCTGTCACCTGTGCAGGCCTCTCTGAAAGTCTTAGTGGTACAAACTCCTTTAGTTTGTGAATATCACCCATTGTGCTGTCACTGATAAACACATTCACTCAAAAAATGTCTGGTCTTACAGGATACAGAAAAACAACAGCCCAGTAGCCTGAGGAATCATGAATTCATGCAGGAGGCTTGTGGGGTCCACCTCTGGGGCCACAGTGACAACAGAGATGGAAAGCTTAGTTGCCTTAAACTTGTGACATACAATGAATTCCTGAGCTATGTGGGGAAATCAGCAACCACTTTAGTGTCTTTATTTTGCTGCAGGAAGAAGCTTTACATATCCTACAGTCAATTGACTTCTGAGTAAAGGAATCAAGCTCTTATTTCTGTCAGTTCTAACTCTTTACCTCACCAGTACACTTTTACAGTAGTTTTATTTTTTCTTAATAAAAAATTCCATTTAAAAGAGGCCTTCAAATAGAATTTTAAAAAAGGACACCCAGTCTAGATTTCAACACAGGACAAAACGTGGTACACAGAAACCCCAAAAATCATTTTAGAATTTTGCAAACACCGAGCTTACAGTGGAAGATGTTAAATCAATATAAATGATAAAAATACCAAGGCTTTCTTCTGAAAATGCAGTCAGACATGTCCTTCCTTACTGCCATTTCCAAACACTCAACTGTCTGAAGCATTTCCTGTCTCCCTAGCTCCTTTGCCAGGTCTACGCTTGGCAAGAGAACAAGAATCATATCGGTTCTCAAATCACTAACTCATCATTTAAAGGGAAAAGGGCCTGATTGCTTTCCCCATTTTCCATCAGCTTAGCTACTGTTTCTACATAATTAAAAGATGACTGACAGTAAAGACAGTTTGTTTTCTTCCATTGAATTCAGTTGTTTAGATGACAGCCTATGAGTGCTGCAATTTTGCAGGTTAAAGACAATTTACCTCAGAGGTGATATTGAAAACAACACATAAGTTGCTTCCATATCTTGACTATTATGAATAGTGTGGCAGTGATCATGAGATGAATATATCTTTTTGAAATACTGTTTTGGTTTCCTTTAGATAAATACTCTGAATTGTAATTTCTGGGTCATAAGTTCTATTTTTAATTTTTTGAGGAACATCCAAACTTTTTTCCATAGTGGCTGTACTAGTTTGCGATCCCACCAAAACTGCATGAGAGTTCTCTTTTCTCCACATTCTCACCAACACTTATTTTTTTGTTTATTTATGATAGCCATTCTGACAGATATGAGGTGAAATCTCATTGTGGGTTTAATACGTGGTTTTAATATTTATGATGATTAATAATCTTGAGTATTTTTTCATATGTCTATTGGGGATATGTCCTCTTTAGAGAAAGACCTATTCAGGTCTTCTGCCCATTTTTAATTTAATTGTTGTTTTTGGTGTTATATGAGTTCTTTATGAATTTTAGAGATTAACCCCTTATTAGATGTTTCATTGGCAATGATCTTCTCTTATTCATTAGGTTGTGTTTTCATTTTTTTGATTGTTTTCTTTGTTGTGCAAAAATGATATACTCCCATTTGTTTATTTTGTTTGTTTCCCTTGCCCAAGGAGATATATCAGAAAAATATATATATATTACTAAGAGTATTGTCAGAGTGTTTGCTGCCTATATTTTCTTCTAGGAGTTTTACGGTTTTGCCTTTGTCTTTAATCAGTTTTTAGTTTATTCTTGTATATAGTATAAGAAAGCAGGACACAGCAAAAGCAGTCCTAAGAAGAAAAGTCAGCAATACAAGCCTACCTCAAGAAACCAGAAAAATATCAAATAAACTTCACATCTAAAGGAACTAGAAAAATAGCAAACAGCTCAAAATGAGTAGAAAAAAAGCAAATAAAAATCAAACCAAAAATAAACAAAATAGAATAAAAAATATAAAAAATCAATAAAATGAAGAGCTGGTTCTTATAAAAGATAAACAAAATTAATAAATCTTTAATCAGACTCACCAAGGAAAAAAGAAAGGTGACACAAATAAAATCAGAAATGAAAGAAAAGTGAAAACTGACTCCACAGAAATACAAAGGATTACAGGAAAATACTGTAAGCAGTTATATGTCAACATTTTAAACAATCTTGAAGAAATGGATACATT
Organism: Cynopterus sphinx; assembly: GCA_030015415.1. Taxonomy (NCBI): domain Eukaryota; kingdom Metazoa; phylum Chordata; class Mammalia; order Chiroptera; family Pteropodidae; genus Cynopterus; species Cynopterus sphinx. The sequence goes on along the minus strand of CM057390.1, from coordinate 30,562,444 downwards.
TCTAGAAACACATAGTCTCCTAAGACTGAATCAAGAAGGAACAGAAAATTTGAACTGACCTAGTACTACTAATGAAATAAAATCAGTTATAGAAAAAATCTTTTAAATAACAAAAATCCTGGATTGATGACTTCACAGGTGAATTTTACTAAACATTTAAAAAAGCATTGACACCTGTTTTTCTCAAACTATTCCAAAAAATGCAAGAGGAGGAAAGGCTCCCAAGTTCATTTAGGGGGCCACCATTATCCTGATTTTCAAACTAGACAAAGATATTACAAAAGAAGAAGAAAGAAGAAGAAGAAAGAAGAAGGAGAAGAAGAAGGAGAAGAAGGAGAAGGAGAAGAAGGAGAAGAAGGAGAAGGAGAAGGAGGAGAAGGAGAAGGAGGAGAAGGAGAAGGAGAAGAAGGAGAAGGAGAAGAAGGAGGAGAAGGATAAGGAGAAGGAGGAGAAGAAGGAGAAGGAGGAGGATGAGGAGGAGGAGGAGAAGAAAGAAGAAGAAGAAGAAGAAGAAGAAGAAGAAGAAGAAGAAGAAGAAGAAGAAGAAGAAGAAGAAGAAGAAGGAAGAGAAAGAGGAAGAAAGAGAGAGAGAGAGAGAGAGAGAGAGAGAGAGAGAAGAAGGAAGGAAGGAAGGAAGGTAGGAAGGAAGGTAGGAAGGAAGGAAGGAAGGAAGGAAGGAAGGAAGGAAGGAAGGAAATTATAGGCCAATATTCTTGATGAACAAGGATGCAAAAATCCTCAACAAAATATTAGTAAACCAAATTCAGCAATACATTAAAAAGATCATCCACCATGATCAAGTTGGATTTATTTCTAGGGTACAAGGTGGTTTCAATACCTGCAAATCAATTCATGTGATACACATTAACAAATTGAAAGATATAAATTATATATTATCAATAAATGCAGAAAAAAACATTTGACAAAATCCAGCATGCATTTATGATTTTAAAAAGATTCTCAGCAAAATGGAACTAGAGGGAACATATCTCAACATAAGAGGCATACGTGATGAATCTGCAGTCGACATCACATCCAATAGGGAAAACCTAAAAGTGTTTTCCTGAAGATAAGAAATAAGACAAGGATGTTCACATCCATCACTTTTATTCTACATAGTACTGGATGTCATAGCCATAGCAATCAGACAAGAAAGAAAAATACAATGCATCCAAATTGAAAAGAAGTAAAACTGTCACTTTTAGATAACATAATGTTATATAGAGATAACCCTAAAGATTCTACCAAAAAACTGTTATAACTGATAAATAAATATAGTAAAATAGCAAGATACAAAATAAATATTTACAAATTTGTTGCATTTTTATACATCAATGAAGAACTGTTAGAAAGAGAAATTAAGAAAATAATCCCAGTTAAAATTGCATAAAAAACAATGAATACTGGAGGGAAAAAAATGATGTAGATGATAGAGGCTCTGTTCACACCTCTGACAACCAAATCAAAGTTGTGGCAGAAACAAGGAGCAAGCAGCAAGGAAAAATCACTTGGGATCTAGATGAACAAGCCATACAACTAGGGAGAAATCCAAGAAATCGCCCTGCAACAGAAGAAGGTAGGACAGGTCGAGGATGTGGGGCTGCTGGGTCTAGAGCAGCTGAGTGAGATGGAGGCTGCACCAATGGCTGTAGCCGATGCCTCTTAAAGGGGCCATGTCTGCGAGCAGATATTTGCGGTGACAGACCTGCTCACTTTGAGTACCAGTGTCAATTAGGCTGCACACAGAGGGCACCGGGAACTTATCGGGAGACATTGTCAGAATGAGGGTCCAAGTAAGATCTACCCTGTACAGAAGTTCCAGAGGTATCCATTGTTCCCTATTGAGCCATCCCAACTTCCAGTGAGTGAACATAGTGCTGCCATAGTGGAGGCATCATCAAACTGGATAACAGAGGTTGCTCCGCCAAGAGGATTCTCTGAAACCCTACCTCCTCTAACTCCGGCCCTACCCAAGCCTCATTCAGGTATATTATTAGCAAGTCAGGTGCTCCTTGCTGAGCAATACTGGAAGCAGCTGGCCTTGGTTTCTGGTATGACCTTTTGAGGCAACTATAAGCACAGCATTTGTGATTGTTTGCTGAAACTTTTTTTTTTTTTTGATGAGGCAACCCTTGGTTGACCTCACAGATTGCAAGGATCTTGTCAGCTTACAATCCCTTATTTTTTTATTTTCTATGCCTACAGAAGCTGGTCTTCCTAGGTGGTCTCCCATCCAAGTACTAACCAGGCCCAACCCAGCTTAGCTTCTGAGTTCAGATGGGATTGGTCTTGTTGAAGGTGGCATGGCCATAGACACTTGCTGAATCTTAACGGGATGCCCAAGAGGGGCTCAGGCTGGGGTCAAACTTGGCCTGCAGCTTAAACCCTCTCAGGACTGTGTCACTGGACACCTACTTCACAAATTCACACTAAGACTGGGAGGCTTAGGGGCTTTGCTTAGTACCTAAATACAGACATGGAAAGGCAGCCAAAATAGGAAGACAAAGAAGCAGAAACCTTATAAGAGAACAGAACACAGATGCAGATATAATGAAGTCAAGTAATAAAACAGATGCAGAATTCAAAACACCAGTTATAAAGATGCTCAATGAACTTTTAGGAAGTATAGATAAATTCAGTGAGAACCTTAATAAAGAAATAAAAAACATAAAAATAGAAATAGAAATTATAAAAGGGAACCAATCTGAAATGGAGGACACATTATTTGAGATGAGAAGTTTATTAAATTGAATAAACAAAGGAATAAACAAAGTGAATAAAGAAAAGGATCAAAAGCCCTACCTAGAGGACAGGAGAGCCAAGAACATTCAATTAAAGTGAAAAGAAAAACTGTGCCAAGACTATAAAAAGAATTTAAGGAGTATGTGGGACACTATTAAGGGTTAAAATATCTATTTGATCAGCATACCTGATGGAAAACAAGATTTTGAAAAGCTGTTTAAAAAAATAATGATGGAAAACTTCCCTAACCTGGTAAAGTTCAAATTAATAGCTGATAATTGGTGATGGGGGTTGGGGAGCTCAGGCTAGGGAATACAGTTAGCATTAACATGTTGGCTAGGGGGAGTATTATGGGAGAGAGGGAGCAATTGGGGGAGATCATTTTATGAATTATATGGATGTCTAACCAATGTACTATATATTTGAAACTAATTAAAATAAATAAATTAAAAAATAAATAAATACCTAGGAATTGATTTAACTAAGAAGGTAAAAGACCTGTTCTTAAAAACATGTCATTGAAGAAACAAATTGAAGAAGATATAACTAAATGAAAACATATATCATCCTCATAGATAAAAAGAATTAAAATAACTTAAATGTCCACACTACCCAAAGCAATCTAGATCTTTTATATAATTCCTATCAAAACATCATTGGCATTTTTCACAGAACTAAAACAAATTATCACAAATGTATATAGAACCAAGAAAGACCCCAAATAGCTACCTCAAACTCGAGAAAAAACTAAGTTGGAGGTATCACACTACTTGATATCAAACTATACCACGAAGCTATAGTAATCAAAACAGCATATTACTGGCATAAAAACAGACACATACATCAATGCAAAGATTAGAGAGCTCATAAATAAACCCACACCAATATGGTCACTTAATTTATGACAAGGGAGGCAAGAACATACAATGGGGTAATGATAATTTATTCAATAAATTATTATGGGAAAACTGAACAGATACATGTAAAAAAATGAAATTGGACAATCTTCTAAGCGTCCATCAATAGACAATTGTATAAAGAAGAGGTGATATACATGCACACAATGGAATATTACCCAGCCATAAAAAACAAAATCTTACATTTACAATGACATGGATGGACCTAGAGGATAAGTCAGACAGAGTAAGAAAAATATATGAATTCACTTGTATGTAGAATCTAAAGAACAAAATACATAAACAAAATGGTGATAGTTATATTAGAAGGGGTTGGGGGGGCTGGGAGAATAAAGTGAATGGATTAAGGAGTACAATTGGTAGTTACAAAAAAGTCACAGTGATGTGAAGTACAGCATAGAGAATATAATCAATAATATTGTAATGGCTATGCATACTGCCAGGTGGGTACTAGAGTAATTGAGGGAATCACTTAATAAATTGTTCATAAATTATATAAATGTCTAAGCTGTATACTGTTTACCTGAAACTAATATAAAATAAAAAAGGAAAGAAGTAAAGCTAATGTTTTGACCTTTTTTTAACCAACATTTTTTTTTTATTAGAAAAAGAAAACAATATAGCAGGCACTTACCTACCACCAGTCCTCTTACTAAAAAAGCCCCCATTATAGTCCCCCTGGGCCCTGGTGACTAATCCAGCTGGTGTCTAATCCAGTGTCCACTGGGGCAGGATTCTTGTCATGATTGTCTGGGGTGTTGCGCCAAAGACAAGAGGGAAGTAGGGTTGGGGGTGGAGTGTTGGCTTGTGTGTGGGCTCTTCTGCTGTATTCCAGTTCCTAAACTCTGGATCAACATTCTCCTATAAAGAGGGCCAACAGCAAACCCTCACTTCTGCCAGCCCATTGGGCCAGCCAACTTGCTGTAGGACTGTTCTGTGCAGGACTTCAGAGGAAAAGAGCTGAAGTGACATTTGTCACTTTGGTTAGAGCTGAAGCCATTAAGAGGGGTCAGAACAATGAAGAGAAACTCAAAAAGTTATACAGTTCTGGCCTGTAAGAAGGAAAAACTGAAATCTCCTCATTTCCTACCATTTCAATCACTTTTGGGTTGACAGAAATAGCTCTGGAAACGTATTTTTCTGCTGGAAAAGGTTTTGTTGTATTCAAGGAACTGGGATGGCCAGCAGCGTGAGGAATGCGTGAATCTTCAACCAACTCCAGTCTGCCCTCTGACTCCCTCTGTGTGAATCTGAAAGCTGGGAATACATGTTCAGGAAGGTGACTTTTCTCAAGAGAGGAGTTGCCAATCCTTAAATAAATCTGGGATTTCTCCTGTTATTGTAGTTCCTGCAAGACCTGAGCACACTCAGCCTGAAATGCTTCTCTCATCTTTCAGCTGGTGAGATCCACATTTCATACCACCACTTTCCCAAATCAAATTGCTCTGTCTATAATAAGACTTTCCTCTTTATCTCCTTTATTAAATTACAACTCTGCTCAACTATCTACGATGACCTCACATCCTTAATATAAGCAAAATATGGTTTTATTAATAATATTACTGACTATTGATTACTTACTATATACTAGAGGTTTTCTTATAATTTCACATATATTGATTTATTTCACTTCCATGGCAAACATCTAAATTAGGTATCATTACTTTTTTTATGTTAAAAAATAAAAACATAATAAAACAAAATTGATTCTCAGTTTTTGAGTACTGGAAATAGGATTTGAACCCAGGTAATTGATCAGTTAGCCCATGCTCTTCACCCCTAAATTTTATTTGGCATGGAAGCCTACCCAGTGGTACTCCTAAATCACCCAAATTTTTCACCCGTAGTTTCCTCTGTGCCAAAAAGAGCCCTCATGCCATTCAGGCTAGCCTTTTTATTCTTATAAAACAAATCATGCTCGTATTTCCTCATCTTCCATCTGGCCTGCTCTGTCATCCACTCATTTGATCCTTACCATTCCTCAAAAACTAGCTCAAGTCCAGCCTGTCCCACAATGTTCTCTAGACTATCCAAGACCACCCTTATCTCCCCAAACCCTGTGGCACATCATCACAGACCCTGTGTGCCTGGCTCTATTATGTATGTCTGTGCCCTGTCTTGTTTTGAGTGACTAGGAGCCATTTCAGAGAAAGGAAACTGTCATAGTATTCTGTAGCCCTTGTTGAATCTTACCAATATGAGGGAAACACCAAAATTAGATTGACATAGGATGAGGCTCTGGAGAATATTCCAACCTGAGGTCTTATAAAAACTCTGTAAGAGAAATGAGCAGGCTAGCCATACCTTCCATGCTTTAATACTACACATGGCTGAGTCAAACCCCATGCATTTCTATTCCCTAGAGTCTTTGATGCTCTGTTTGCATCTATAAAAATGTTTTTTTTTCTTAATTCTGAAGAAAACCCAGGTGTGCTTTCTTCATTGATGTAGTAATGAGAACTCTGTGAATTGCAATAGAACATCATCTCCTCTTATTTGCTGGCTTTGGGTTTTGGATATGAGAAGCAGAAACTGGGAACCAGCTTTTTGGCCCCAAGGAGTATCTTCTATTCTTCAGAAACTCCAGACACACGATTATATCTACTAGAAGTGCACATCTCAGTTCTCTTGCCAGCCTACCCATCCTAGAGTAGATTAATGATGGATGGCTACATGGTGGATGCTAGAACCAGATTCACCTTGAGTACATTGTATAATTCTGTACATTTCTACCCACCGTCTCTTGTTTTTTGTTTGTTTGTTTGATTGTTTTTTATAGGTGATATCTGTAGAACCACCCAGGCCACTAATTATAGATGGGGGAGGAGGTTAAATGTCTGTATAAGAAAATATATAAATTCTAAATATCTATTTCTGTGATAAAAGGGAAACAATTATGAATTCATGACCTTGCAACTGTAATTTCTTCTGTCTAGAACTGTTTCCTCTCAGAGGGCTAAATAACTGCTCCCTCACTTGATGTCTCTCCTGAATGTGATGTTAAAGAGATATTTCCTTAATATTTCATATAAAATGGCACCCCCATAACTTTCTATTTCTATCCACTTCACTCTATTTTTGTCATAGCACTGATACTGCTGACACTATATATGTATTTATTTATCTATTTATATGTCCTCTACACATTTCCTCATAAGAGCAGAAATGATGTCTATTTAAATTATTTTTTTATTTCTAGGACCTAGAACTCTGCCTGCCTGGCACATCATGGGTGCTTAATAAATAGTCAATAAAAATTATTAAATAAACACATGTGTGAATTCTAATACATAAATAAAAGGGGTTCTGAATCTCATTTGAAGTTAATATTAAGACAATCTGGGACCTCAGACAATGACTTTATCTCTGTGGGTCTCAGCCTTCTTATCTATAAAATGAGATACCTAGACAAGATAAGCAATTTATTGCTATCAGTTTCTAAATGTACTTAAATTCCTTTGATAAGAACAAGTAGTGTAGGAGGTCCTACCCTGCAACTGACTTTAACGTAACCTTGTGCCATGCTATTTTCCCTTTACCCATGAGGTGAAGGTTAAAGCATAACACTCTGTGGAGTGTTCCATAGAGTGGTTGCCTGGACACCTGCTTCTACCCAAACTCAGATTGTGTCTTGGTTTTGCAGATGAAAAATAATTAGTTACTCTAAAATACTTTTGCAAATTCATTTCTATGAATCAGAACCAGGGCTTTATACCATCCAGCCTTAAGAAGTAATGCTCTTTATTGGGTCCCACAGAAGAGAACTCATAAGAAGTTGCCTGAACTATGTTTAAGAAGAATGAAAACATATTTCTAGGGAAAGCAGGAAAATAGTTTTGAGACTTCCACATGATATCTCTTGGCCAAGCATTAGCTTCCTAAGGCATCAGAACTAATCATGACAGTGTTGTCTTTCTCATTTTAACCATCCTTAGAAGCCTTCCATATATTAGAGATCCCCAGAGAGAAGAGGAAAACTAATGCACTAGAAATAGCTGTGCTTTTGACATGAAGCACACCAGCAACAAGGATAAGATAGATCACATAGTCAGGCATCACCATTACTCCATGTGCACTTGAAATGCTGTACCCCACTCTCATGGTTATGCAATGCAACAACTTGATAGAGTGCTGCTGTTGTGGTACTAGAAATTGAAAGTGATCTACTCCTACCTGTACATACAGCAGGGAAAATCACTTTCAACTCATTGAGAGGCTTCAACAGCAGAAAGGTTGATCAAACCAATGAGAAGCAAATCTCCCTGTCACCTACTGATGCCAGACACATAAACAAAGCTGGCTGCAAGTCATCTGCAGGAGAAACTGGTGTTGAAGCTTGGGAGGATGTAAGGTTTAGGGAACTCAGAGGAGGGAAGGACAACAAATGGTAGTTGAGAGGCAGAAGGCAACTTGAGGCCCAGGTTCCCCAGTTTTTTTTTTTTTTCATTTGCAGAGACCTCATGTTGAGCCTTCTTCAGTTGATCCTGCCCTGGCTCAGGACCATGCTGGCTTAGGAGAATGTAATTTGGTATTGAGAGGAAGCCAGAATTTAGAGCTCTAGTTGGAAGAGCTTGATGGGGGATTCAGTGACACCTTATGTCTCCTGTAGCTTTCTCTGAGACTCATTATTTGGGGACTTATGAGGAGGAAGTAATAGATTTCTGAAATTCAGTATTACAAATGAATAAAAAATTCCAAGTCCTCTCCAATGAGAGTTGGAAAAAGTCCTAAGAAAGGGAGGAGCAGTATACTCACTGGTATAGTCACCTGTCCCTAATGACTCTGAGGCTCAAGGGTCCTTTGTTGCTTCCTTACCTCCTGCAATGGCCTGGGTCATCCTCACTCTCCTTTTAACTATGGAGCCAGCACTTGTCATCTTGCCACTACCCATGTCACTCCCATGTCTTCATTAGATAAAAAAATAAATTTTGTTAATTAAAGTAATGGAAATCAGTTACCCTTATCAGGCCACATGGCCTATTGAAACAGAGCCAAGCCTTGTACTGCAGTGTCCTTTTGGCAGAGATTAAAGAGAGTGCCACAGGGTTGGGTTCTCAGAAGGGGGTTTCCTGTCCTGGGAACAGAGGAATTTCTCTCCTTTAGAGCTAGAGCAGGTTCTAAGCTGTTAACAAGCAGGATATTTACTTCAATATGATGAGGAGTAGAATTAAAATTTGCTAACTTTTAAAGGTTCGATTAATTTTTTTTAGCTATCTACATAGCATTGTTATAGGTTTAACAAAAATCATGCATGCTTAAAATAAAACTCAGTAACTTTACAAATGGAAAAAAAAGGCTGACGCATTATGGTTGGTAGGATTTTACTCCTTTTTCTTCTCCTATACTACATCTTCTCTGAACAGCTTGAAAATTCATCACTTTTATAAATATCTCTGTACAATTTAAACACAGTCATTATTTCACTTAAAAAATGCTGAAAATGCAAAGGCTAAAGTCTTCTCAGCGAAGTCCCTGCAGTGTTCTCAGTTTATTCTGAACTAATTGCCAAAGCAGCATGTGATGAAATCCCTAATAGTCTTCATGATAAAAGATTAAACCCTAGAAAGAAACATATTTGAAAGGTGAGCTGCAGACTCTGACATTCCACTCATTTGAGCAATGTAAAATGAATACTTTCTCTGTTAGTCAGGATCTTTGGGGTAACTTGCATGCTCTCTCACAAACTCTCAGTTTAGTTACACTTACTCAATGGTAGCCCTGGTTCATGGCTGGAGTAAGGAACAGGATCTAGGAGTCCAGGTTATATTTCTCCTGCTGAGCCACTATTGAAAAAAATAAATCCATTGACATCTCTCTCAGCTTAGCACCCAGAGCCAATTTCTCTGGATTTGAGAAGGGGTAAATTACTTAGTGGTATAGTCTTAGCTCACCATTCTTTCTTAAACTGATCATGTTCACCTCCTGTCCAGTAAAACCTTTCTCCAGACCACTTTGAACATTTTACTCTACTTCCTTTCCTGACACAATAGGAAAAACCACAATTAATTTTGATAGTCAAGACCTTCCTTACCTCCCATCTCACAATATTACTACCCAGATTTCCCACTGCACTTTAGAGTATGTGGTGCTTGAACTGAGAAAACTCAGGTTCTTTCTTCAAATGTAGCATGCTAACCATCACCTTAGACTGAAACCACTCAAGAATCCTGACCTTTATACTTCTCTCTTTTAGAATACCCCCTCTGTCCCTGACTATATGGAAAGGCAGACCTCTGATATCATAATTAATCATAAAATAGGGGGAGTTCTCTTTCCCTCAGTCAGTGAAAGTATGGAAGATCTAGCTAAGAGGAAAACCTTAAAATGATGCTACATCTATTTATGACAGTCACATCAAAGTTTCTGGTAGCAAATCTCAGCACCCAGAGACTTTTGTTGTATGCTCTTTGATTGCCTTTCTGGGTATTGTTAAAACTGAAAGCTCTCAGACAGATGCTGATAAGTACATGGACTTTCCCAGCAATATTCCATACAGAGATTTTCTCAAATAGATCAGTTCTTACAACCTTATGTTCTTCATTGCCATCACAATCTGTATGGTTTTCATTATGCTTCTTAAAATTAATCTGGAAATCATATTTATCTCAAATAATATAAACAAGCCAACCCTCTATCAATCAAAGAGTCCTGATGTAGCACTGTTATTCTTAGAAAAAGCATAATGTCTTGAAGAGCTGCTGTACATCAAAGGCAAATCTATTCTATAGAATTTGGGAATTCTTGATATAGAAAATCTCAAGATAGGAAAAGAACTTATAGGAAAGTATTTCCTAGTGTTCAAAGAGTATAAATAAAAATTACCTCAAAAGTGGGCAGTCAGCAGTTTTGGTCAAGTTGGCAGGGTAGGCAAATATTGTACATATTGTACTTGCCTCCTCTCATTACTGCATTAAAACTGCAACTAAATTATGAAACAATCAACCTAGAGAAGACTAGATGAACAGAACTCATATAACTGGGGATATCAAGAGAAGACAACATCAAGACTGGTTGGGTAGAGATGTGCAATGAGCTGGTCTCCTATCCATATGTGGTGATGGAGCATTAGGAGAGACATATCTGCTATGAGGCCTACTCCCTAGAGGAGAGAGGGGCTCTAGCCCTACACTGGGGCTCTATAGCCCAGTGTTTCAGGGCCTAGAATAAAAGTTCCCCAAAAATCTGGCTGTGAAAATCAACGGGGATTCTGGCCACGCAGATGAAACAGAAGGCAGCTAGAAATCCAGACATCCCCTTAAAAGAGCCCATGCACAGACTTACTCTCTTGTAGGCACTCATCTGGGCTCTGGTAGAGGAACAGCAGCTCAGGAAGTATCAAGTATAACAAAAAAAAAAATACTGAGTTGTGTGGTTTCAGGACTAAGGCTGGAAGGACAACCACCACTCTCCCTTTGTTCAGCCCTCTCTCATGCAGTCTGCGAGCATGACCGAAAATGAATCTGCATTGGCCTGGTGAGATCTGCTTGTTTCACCCTGTGACTCCTTGAGACCCTGCTCCATACTACTCGCAAATTCTCTGATGGCAATTTTGGTAGTTACTAGACAATTAGCCCTATCTTTCACTCTTAGCAGGAAGTTTCTTTAACAACAGTCAATGGTCCTTGGCACTCACAGGAGATATTTTTGGTGGCAGGCAACCAGCCCTAGTCCTAGATGCAGTATTTCTTGAACAAATCTCAGGGGTCTGTGGGCCCAGGGAAGGCAGTGGCTGGCTTCAGTGTGAGCCCAGATTTTTATGAGTAGTGACAGACTGGACACTGGAAACATATTTTAATCTGTACCAACCTTGGGAACACCATTTGCCTCATCCTGGTGACTCCCTGAGACCCCACCTTATCCAGCTCTGGTACTCCCAAGGCTTACTCAGCTGCTGAACATTAGGGGCAACAGGTAGGCAACCTAGGCCTGGGGGAGCTGCTTAAGCTGAGTTCTTGTGGCAGTCAGCCTCAGTTCATGGTCTGGCCTCTCTCACATACCTTCAGATCCAGTGCAATCTGCAACCAAATACAGATAGTTTTGTAGCACTTACCAGGTAGCTCCAGGCCAGTCATAGGCAGCAGTTTGTGACTAAACTTGCATAGGAGCCCCTCTCAAAAGGCTCCAGAATCAACAACCCAGAGGCTAGCATTAGACCTCAACAGAGCACTACCTGATTAGCCCCACAAGCAGCACACCCAAAGAGTGGTCTTAACAGGCACACTGACCTGTAGGAACCAACCCCATTTCATGGGGTCAGCCCCCACAGAGCAGCTTGTATGATGTGGGCATGGCCAATGCTCATAGCCAGTCAGCCTGAGAATCAACTCCATTCACTGATGTGCTAACAACAATCAAAGCTCAACTACAACAAGAGGGCACATACAACCCACACAAGAGTCCCTCCTGGAGTACCCAGCATAGGTGATCAGGGAGATTGTGCCACTGGCCACACAAGCCATCTACTATATAAAGCCACCTGGCTAAAACTAGGAGATGTAATACATCTACATAATACATAAAAATGAACAAAAAGAGGCAGCCAGATGAAAAAAAAAATACACATGTCCCAAATTAAAGAATGGGAGAAATTTCAGAAAAGGAACTAAATAAAATGGAGGCAAGCAACTATTAGATACAAAGTTCAAAATACTGGTTATAAAAATCCTCAAAAGCTTAGAGGAAGAATAGATCATCTCAGTGAAAATTTCAACAAAGAGATAGTAAACATAAAAAAGGACATAGAAATCATTTTTAAAAAGTCAGAAATGAAGAGTACAATAAGTGAAATGCAAAATACACAGTAGATTGTATGAAGCAGAATATCAAATCAGTAACTTTGAAGACAAGATAGCAAAAAAAAAAATTCAATGAGAAAAAAAAAGAAAAGTAAAGTAAAGAAGAAAAGAAAAGAAAAGAATTAGGATAATTTAAGGGATCTCTGGGACAATATCAAGCATACCATATTCATATCATAGGCATACCAGAAGAGAAGAGAGAAAGCAAAGAACTGAGAACCTATTTGAGGAAATAATTACTAAAGGCTTCCCCAACCTGGTAAAAGAAATAGGCATACAAGTCCAGGAAGCTCAGAGAGTCCAAAACAAAGAACTTCAACAGACCCACGCTGAGACACATCATAATTCAAAAACAAAGTTTAAAGAAAAAGAGAATCCTAAAAGTATTCAGAGAAAGGCAGCTAGTTACTTACAAAGGTACTGCCATAAAAATGGAAGCTGATTTCTTAATGGAAGATTTTCAGGCAAGAAAAGATTGGCACAGAATATTCAAAATGATGAAAAATAAAGACCTACAACCAAGACTACTCTACCCAGCAATGTTATCAATAAAATTGAAGGTGAGCTAAAGAGCCTATCAGATGAGAAAAAGCTAAATGAATTTACCAGCCCTGCTCCAGTATTACAAGAAATGTTGAAGGGACTTCTTTAAAAATTAAAAAAGAGTCAGGGAGAACATGAATTTAAATAATACAAATGGAAATAACTATGTAGCTATCAATAATCACTTTAAATTTAAATAGATTAAATGATCTAATCAGAAGAAATTGAGTAGCTGAGTGGATAAGAAAACAAGACCCATATATGTGTTGTCTACAGGAGGACCCCATTAGATCTAAAGATAAAAACAGACTTAAAGTAAAGGGATGAATGAATATATTTCATGCAAATGTGAATTTAAAAAAAAAAAGCTGGTGCAGCAATACTTAGACAAAATGGACTTTAAAACAAAAACTATAATAAGAGACAAAAACTGACATTACATAATGATATAGGTTCAATACAACAAGAGGATATAATCCTAGTAAACATTTATGCACCTAACATAGGAGCACCTAAATACAGTAAACAAATATTGGCAGAAATAAAGGGAGGGATCAATAGTAATGCAGTCACAGTAAGGGACATCAATACTTCATTGACACCAATAGACAGATCTTTCTGACAGAAAATTAACAAGAAAATAGTGACCTTTAATGACACATAAGAGCAGATTAATATAATTGGTATTTTTGGAGCATTTACCTAAAGCAGCAGAATATACATTTTTCTCAGGTGAATGAAACATTTTCCAAGATAGACTACATGTTAATCTATAAAACAAGTTTAAGTAAATTTAAGAAGTTTGAAATCATATCAACTTTTCTCCAACCACATGGTAGAAAACTAGAAATCAATTACAAGAAAAATAACTGAAAAATACACAAACTTTAGGAGGCCAAACAACAAGCTATTAAACAATGAATGGGTTAACAATAAGATGAAGAAAGAAATCATGGTATCTTGAGACAAATGAAAATGAAGAAACAACAACCTTAAATCTATGAGACACAGTGAAGGCAATTTAGAGAGGAAAATTCATAGTAATACACGTCAACCTCAAGAAACAAGATAAATCTCAAATAAACCTCACACCTAAAGCAACTAGGAAAAAAAAAAGCAAAGTCCAAAGAGAGTAGAATAAAGAAAATAATAAAATCATAGAGAAAATAAACAAAATAGAGTCTAAAAAAAAAACAGTATAAAAATTCAATGAAACTAAGAGCTAATTCTGAGAAAAGATAAACAAAATTGTTAAACCTTTAACTAAACTTATAAAAAGAAGAGAGCTGACTCAAATAAATAAATGAGAAATGAAAGAGAAGTGAAAACTGACTCCACAGAAATATAAAAGATTATAAGAAAATACTATGAGTAATTATATATCAACAAATTGCACAATTTTGAAGAAATGAATACATTCCTAGAAACATACAATCACCCAGATAGAGTCAAGAAGAAACTGAAAACCTGAAGTGACTAATTATGGCTAACAAAATTGAATCAGTAATTTAAAAATCACTTTTAAATAACAAAAGTCCTGCCTTAGGGCTTCACAGGTGAAGTGTACTAAACATTTAAAGAAGAATTAACACCTATATTTCTCAAACTATTCCAAAAAATTCAAGAGGAGAAAAGGCTCCTGGCTCATTCTATGAGGCCACCATTACCCTGCTCCCAAACCAGACAAAGATATTATAAATAAATAAATAAATAGATAGATAGATAGATAAATAAATAAATAAATAAATAAATAAATAAAATAGAAAATGAAAAGAAGAAGAAGAGCAGAATTATAGGCCAATATTCCTGATAAACATAGATGCAAAAATCTGCAACAAAATATTAGCAAACCAAATTCAGTAATACATTAAAATGATTATCTACGATGATCAATTTGGATTTATTCCTAAAATGAAATTAGGTTCAATATCAGCAAATCAATTCATATGACACACTACATTAATAAATTGAAAGAAAAAGTAATACAATACTATCAATAGATGCAGGAAAAGCTTTTGATAAAATCCAGCATGGATTTATCATAAAAATTCTCAGCTAACTGGGAATAGAATAAATATACCTCAACATAATAAAGGTCATGTATGACAAACCCGCAGTCAACATTATACTCAATAGGAAAAAGCTAAAAATTGTTTTCCTTGAGATCAGAAAGAAGGAAAGAATGCCTGTGTTCACCACTTTTATTCAACATAATATTGGAAGTCCTAGCTATGGCAATCAAACAAGAAAGAGAAATAGGAGATATCCAAATTGGACAGGAAGAAGAGAAAGTATCATTATTTGCAGATGATGGGTGCTATATAGAGAGAATCCTAAAGATTCCACATAAAAAACTATTAGAACTAATAAATGAATTTAATAAAGTAGCAAGATACAAAATTAATATTCAGAAATCAGTTGCATTTCTACACATCAATAATTATCAGGAAGAGAAATTAAGATAATCACATTACAATTGCATCAAAAAATAATTAAGATAATAAAATAAAATAATTAAAAAAAACAATAAAAAAATAAATAAAATAAAATACCTATATAAATTTAAACAAGGAGGTAAAAGTCCTGTACTCAGAAAATAAAGCATTGAAGAATAAAATTGAAGAAGATACAAATATTTGGAAATATATACCATGCTCATGAATAGAAAAAATTAATATTGTTAAAATCTCCATATTACCCAAAACAATCTAGAGATTTAATATAATTCCTATAAAAATACCAATTTTTATTTTTCACAAAAGCAGGAAAAATAATTCAAAAATTTATATGGAACTATATAAGACCCTGAATCGCCACTTCATTCTCAAGAAAGAAGAGCAACATTTGATGTATCATCCTCTCCCAAATCAAACTATATTACAAGATTATAGAAATCAAAACAGCATGTTACTAGAATAAAAACAGACACACAGATCAATGTAACAGACTAGAGAGCCCAGAAATATATCTAGACTTTTATGGTCATTTAATCTATGACAAAGGAGGCAAGAACATACTACAGGGTAGAGAATTTATTCAATAAGTAGTGTTGGAAAAACTGGACAGGACCATTAAAAAAAAAATGACCACCTTCTTACACCATATGCAAGAATAATCTCAAAATGAATTAAAGACTTAAATGTAAGACCCAAAACCATAAAACTCCTAGAAGAAAATATGGGTAGCAAACAAACTCTCTGACATTGCTCTAAGTAATACATACATACATACATATATACATATATATATATATATATGTATGTATGTATGTATGTATTTGATACATCTCCTTGAGCATTGGAAACAAAGAAAAAATAAACAAATCATACTATATCAAACTAAAAAGTCTCCACACAGCAAAGAAAACTATTAACAAAACAAAAAGACAACCTACTGAATGGGATAAGATATTTGTCTATGGTAAATCTGTAAGGGGTTACAAAATATACAAAATTCATAAAAAACTCATACAACTCAATACAAAAAACATGGTCTTATTAAAAAATGGGCAAAAGACTTGAATAGACAATTTTTTAAAGAGGACATGCAGATGGCCAACAGACACAGGAAAAGATGCTCAGTGTCACTAATTATCAGAGAAATTCATATTAAAACATAATAATATAGTGGTTACCAGACTGGAAGTAGGAAGGAGGGAGGTAGATAAGCATTAAAGCTGTCAAATAGATAGTAAAAAAAGAAAATTTTGAGTGATGAATATGTCATGAAATATACATATGATGTATTATTTAATCGTGTATTTAAAATCTATAAAATTTTATTAACCAATCTCACCCCAATAAATTTAATTAAAATAAAAATGCAATGAGATATCATCTTATGCCTGTCAGATAAGCTACGATCAATAAATCAGAAAACAATAAGTGTTGGTGAGGATATGAAAAAAAGAAAAACCTTGTGCAATGTTGGTGGGATTGCAAATTGGTATAGCCACAGTGGGATACAGTTTGGAGTTTCCTCCAAAAATTAAAAATATAACTACTTTTGACCTAGTAATTATACTTCAGAGTATTTCTCCAAAGAAAACCAAAATATTAATTGAAAAAGATATATGTACCCCTATGTTCACTGCAGTGCTATTAATAATAACTGAGATATGAAAGCAACCTAAGTGCCCATCAATAGATGATTGGATGAAGAAGAAATACATATATAAAATAGAATATTATTCAGCCATAAAAAAAAAAAATCTTACCACTTGCAACAACATGGACAAACCTAGAGGATACTATGCTAAATGAAAAAAGTCAGAGAAAGGCAAATACCATGATTTCACTTATATGTGAAATCTAAGGAACAAAATAAACAAACAAAACAGAAACAGAATCATAGCTACAGAAAACAAACTAACGATTGCCAAATGGGAGGAGTTTTGGGGGACTGGGTGAAAAAGGTGAAGAGATTAAGAAGTACAAATTGGTAGTTTCAAAATAGTCACAGGAATGTAAAGTACAGCAAAGGAAATGTAGCCAATAATATTTTAATTATATATAGTGTCAGGTGGGTACTAGACTAATCAAGGGGATCACTTTGTAAATCACATAAATGTCTTATCACTATCCAGATCTGCTTAAATCAACACAAACAAAAGCAAGACTATTCTATTTTTTTTTTTTTTTTTTGGCTCTGGACACTGCTCTAACACAACAATAAGAAATCAGGAGATTTTACTGAAATACTATAGAATTTTATCTACTTTAAAGTAGTTCTTGTCACAAGTTGAAGTTATTTAAGTTCATCCAGATGAATAAATTTAGTTATTTCCATGAGAATGATGACCTAAGTGTTAAGACCTTGAGTAATTTGGTATAGACACTTACAGTGAACTAGACTGTGATTTAGATCCCTCTGGCTCTAATGGACACTACTTGTTATCATTACCATTGTCATGAGCAAAAAGTCAGAGTCCCTAATGGGAGTTGACAGGTTTGACTCAGGTTGACTCTTCCTTAAACCCTCAGCAGGGACAACATCCCTAAATGCCAAGCAAGATGCTCAAGAATCAGCCAAATTGCCACTGAAAAAGAAGCCTTAGCATGTAAGAGGCAATTCCTGTTATTTTGCTGGGTACATATTGATTTCAAAAGCAGAAGAGAGAACAGAGGCCAATATTTTGAGATGTGAATAGTATCAGAGAACTGCAGAAGAATAGAAATGCAAATACAATTTTTGAAATGCACCATACTGAATAATTCCCTGGAAATATAAAGGCATATAGCAAGAAATGCGGCCACCAGGGTATCTAGTCTCTGCAGGACCATGTTAGCTTTTAGAATGGCCAGCATGGATTAGATAGGTACTTTAGCCATATCCATTTGCAAGTAGACTTTAAAGAAAATTAAAAACAAAATGGTGGCAGTGGAAAGAACACAGAATTATACATCTGGTAACCTGTTTTCAGACCAAGTTTTGTCATTACTACCTATATGAGCTCTGATAAATTCACTCAACCTCTTTAAAAACTTATCTATAAAATCAAAGTTCTGTACTGGATATCAGTTATAGTCTTTATGGTACAGACCTTCTATGTCCTACAGAACATCATCACTTTTGGGCCCTCCAAAAGAAATGGGTTTACATAATTTCGAAAGGATAGAAGTGTACATAATATTTGAAGGTGAGAGAGAGGATAGATGAGAAAAAGGATAAACTAATTAAAGGCCTCTATTATATCTATCATATATCATAAAAGTTGTGTTGTTGTTTATTTTCTTTTTGTTGTTGTTGTTTCCAGAAAACAAAATATTTGTGTCATTTCTTTTGTTTGTTCTTTAAAACTTTGATTTGTACCTTAGCTTCAGTTTTAAGCCACCTGAAAAGCTCCTATGGCCAGAGAGTGACATGTTGCTTCTGTAGCTCTCCATGACTGCTCTCAGTATTCTCTCTCCCTGGAGGGGAGTTTGATTCAACTGTAAAAATTCTCTTGGTATGTACACCTACTTTGGTTTGACATGCAAGAATTATAAATATAGCATTTTCTTAGGCCTTAAAATTGCATTTTCTTCAGCCTCTGAAGATCACAGAACCAATAGAACTCCATTGAGGTCATGGTCATTGGAAACCAAAAGTAGGCTTGGATTTAAAAAAAAAAACAATATTAAGATATTGAAATGTACTGGAATGTTCTTAGGAAAATTTTGTTCTACATCAAAAATGTGTAACTCATACTGTCTACTGAAGCACACATAGATTAGCCTCTGAAATTAAAACTAAAGACAAAAACTGGAGGCTTCTAGCAGATGAAGAGCCTGTCTGCATTTGTAGACTGAAACAAGCTATTAATTTTATTTCCAGATAAATGAAGAGATTATTTTGACCTGAGAAGAAAAGCTCCTGCTGTCCAAATTTCTCTTTGCCTGATGGAACTGGAGATGCATGTCATTCACTTAACATTAAATGCATTTAGGAAGAAATTCATGGTAAAATAAGAATGATTCTCAATACCCTAAATTATTATAGTCCCAGTATGTGTGGGTGTACATAAAAGACAATGGTGAGCTGAGATGAAATGCAGAAAGAAGAGAATCCTAAAATATGCTGTAGAGAACAGGGCAGTCTATGTTAAAAGCTTATAAAGAAGAGCTTCATAATAATACACAAATAATTGTTACCCTGTTGCATTTGACCCAATAGCCAGCTGTACATGTGCTCTTATACTCATTTTTCAAAAGCTGGTTGTTTTTTTGTTGTTGTTTGTTTTTTTAGGGGTGGCAGGGAGAAAGAGCTCAGGATAGGAAGAGCTCGATGACCATTCACTAAGCATTGTGATGAATAAAATCTACTACAAATGACAGCCATTGATATACCAAAGCCCAGATAGCAGCTGAATCTCATCTAGCATATCTTTACTGTGAGCTGTTTGAGGGCAAGGACAATGCCTAATTCCCCTTTGCATCTCCCATAGCACCAAGCAAGGTACTTTGTGTAGAGCAGTTTCTGAGTAATTGTTTGATAGGCAACTGTTTTCATAAATGAAGAGAGATGTTTGATACTAAATCCCATGAAGTAGCCACAGGGAAACATTTTGAATGGTATATTCAGAAGGTGCTGAATCTGCTGGAAAGGTGTCTACTATTCCCAGCCCCCTAAATGAGAGAAGTCATTCACAAATAGATGAGCAACCAGCTTCTGAGAGGTCTTAGAACATTATTATCAAGTTCTAAGGTTTTATTGGTCGATGCAGCATTAATAGTAATACCAACCGATAGATTTTGTGTTAGAATCTGATCTCTGTGTGCTTCCAGATAAAAAAAATTATGAATTTATTTCCCTTAGTACAAAAGCCCTAAAACAAGGGAATGTTAGTCAAATAATAGCAAGGGGAAGTAGACCATGTGAAATGTATTCAATTCATATTTAAACCATAATTAGTAAGCACCTACTACAGCTAAATGCAAAGATGAAGAAGATGTGGCCTTGACATTTAAAGAATTCACAGTCTAGTGAGAGAGAATCTGCATCATGACACAGGGGAGCAGAGAAGTTTCAACAAATGAACCCTGAAGGCTCAGGTTTGCATCCTAAGCTGTGTACCTCAGTAACTCAGACACATGGGCAAGTGACCTGGCTTCTCTAGCTCTTTTTAACAGCTAAACAGTATTAACTGTATCCATTTCAAGCTTGCATATTAAGCCTTTAATCAGTGTTTGTACATGGTAACCATTTAATAAATCTAAGCTTTTACTTTCATGAAAGGATAAGAAGGTAACAGAAGGCAAAATGGAGAGTAGCTCTTTGGCCAAAACTGAATAAATATTTTACAGTTCCTTCTTGAGCATGGATTGGAAATTAACATCACTATATCCAAAAAATGTGTTACAAATATAAGATTGTTAACTGTTTATTTAGCTGTCTTTAGTTTTGAATAAAATTTTAATTTTAAGTGCTATTTTCTTATGTAGTATTGTGTTAATTCCCAACTCCTATTTCAGCTCTGAAGAAAGAACCCCTTCAGATACTACAGTGGATGGTACCTGAACCAAGTGACTTTGTTTCAAAAACTGTGTATGATATAGGCAATCAGAACTCATCACAGGATGGACTCTGAGCTAGGTCTACCCAGTGTGAGAATATCCCATATTATAAAAGGACAATGGTGCCAGCCAGAAATACACCATTAATTCCTTCTTATTCAGGGATACTAACCCACATTTCTATAATCTTCATAGAATTTATGTAAGATAGCTGGGCAACCACAAAATAGTGCTTGTCTTCCCTATATATTTGTGCTGTCTGTGGCCACATTGCCCTTGAAGAATTTTCTTTCTGAAAGTGAGGTGAGAGACAGAAATAACACAGCTGTGCTTTCTGATCTCAGATTGAAATAATGGAACATATTAAGAAGTCAGAAAAAATATTTTGACATGTACAGAGCACTCTTTATTTAGAAGATATCAGAGAGATAGAACCAAGTTTCTGCACAAAATTCATGTATTTCCTATTCACTGGTCTTCTTTTCAGAAGGCACTTTATATTGAAACATTAGTGGTGCCCATGTGGTGAGCTAGACAAATGGGGGCTGACTGATTTGTGTGGTTCTAGATGTGAAACAGTTAACACCACTGCAAAAGTGCAGAGGAACCCATAGAATCTTGCTATCCTTTTAATTCTAGATGAATTGGATAGAAAAGCCAATCCTGCCATTTTGATGGCTTAATTTCTTTTCCTCAGCCACTGCAGCAGTGACACTTCTAAAAGGGAGAGCCTCCTCCTCTATGGAACCATCTCCATTGGAATTCTACTAAATGGCATTAAATGTCTTCAAAATCAAAGGGAGAATGTAATTTAAGTGCCACTAGGATCTTCCCACAGTTTCTCTGTACCCACACACTAGAACATGGCTTGTGACAGGTCTATAGTTTAGGGTAACACACAGTGGGAAAAAATGATGGTTTTTCAACCATGTATTTCAGGAAATTGACAAATTTTTTATGGTACATTTCTAATGTAGAATCATCCAGATTCCTTCCCTGCCCCACAAGTTAAAAACATCAGTAGACTGCGAGAAAGCAAGAAATTTGTCAAGAAATTAGCATTTATCTTCTTTCTATAAGTGAAGATTCACAATTTGAATAGCACCAAAATAAGAGCTGAGTTAAAAAATTTTGTATGGAGATGGGGAGAAAATCACACTCTCCTCCCCAAACTACTGTTTTTATAAGAAATATTGCATACTCCATATATAGTGTGTGTCCTAGAGTACCATTATCCTAACTTTAAAAGAACCAAGTAAATTTAAAAAGAATTACAAAATTTAGTTATTAAATAAATGTTTAGTAAGCATTATTATGTACCAGCCATGCCCATTTGATAGCAGTATTTCTTCTTTCTTGGAACTCACATGTTAGTGAAAAAGTCTAATACACAAATGAATATACACAGTACTATCTGAAATTGGAATGGATGTGACATAAAGGTATCAGTCATGAAGAGCTAGGAGTAGACCAATGAAGAATGGTGAAATGGTTATGAAAGTATATTAGTAAAAATTGGCATATTAATTTTATGAGTATGTCTTTATCTCTATAAAATTATAATGGATAAAATATCTCAGGTCACTAGATGGAATAACTTTCTGATAGTAAAAGTTGTTTAAAATGAAATGAGTCACAAAGAGGTACCCTGTTTGTCATGGTTATTTTAGAAATAGCAAATGACCTTTCAGAGTTTTGTCAATATCCAGCTTTTGTGGTATGGGACTAAGTGTAATTAGGAGTGAATTGAGAAAAGTGTTGTCTACATTCTCCATCTCTCCCCTTTTCCACCTCCCATTCCCTTCTAAAGTCACTACAATTGAGCTTAAAAATCCATCCATTCCAACAAAACAGCTGTTATCAAGGTCATCAAGTACTCCATCTTACCAAATTGCCAAAAGTCATTTCCCATTTCCCATTGTATTGCTCTCTTCTCAGCAGCATTTAAAAGAAATACTTTTCTCTTCAAGCTTCTGTGATACCACTCTCTTGCTCACTTGTTCATTTATTTTTTATATACTAGATAGTTGCTTCTTTGTGGCGACCCTTTTTTCTCCTTCTCCTCCTGACCTCTAAAAGGAGTACTCCAGGGTTCCATCTTCATTCCTCAACTCTCCTGTCTTCACACTCTCTTTTAGCATGGCCTCATGCAATCTCATGGTTTTGAATTCCATCTATATCCTGGTTATTCTCAAATCTACATCCTTAATTTAGTCCATTTTCCAGAGAATAAAATTCATATATTTAAATGCCCCCTTAAATCCAAAAGGCTCCTCAAACATAACATACACACACTGAATGGAATTTCATGCTATGCTACCCCTCTTCACACAGTATTTTCTTTCTTGAGATGCTTCCAGTACAGCAAATGGTACCACCATCTACCAATTTCTTGATCCTAAAACTAGGAATCATCTTTAATCTTTTTTTCCCTCTTATCGAAATCCAATTCATTAGTCAGCCTTTTTTCTAGAATGTCTCAACTCTTAATTTCCTTCTATTTTCATTGCTGTCATCCTAGTTTATACATCTCTCACCTGGATTATTGAAATAGTTTTTAATCCACCTTCTTCCCTTTCTCCAGAAATCCATTCCGCACTTATTAGGGTAATTTTAACATTCAAATTGAATCACTTCACTCCAATGGTTAAAAACTTCAGTGCTTTACTATTGAATTTAAAATAAACTTCACTCGCATACTATGTTTGTAAGGCCTTCAATGATCTGGTTCATGTCAATTTTGTAACTCCATCTCCTGAAACTTTCCCATTGTCACTGTGCTTCCACTTTATAGGCTTTCTTTCTATTTTTTCCAAGACAGGCAATATTCATTGCTACCCCTGCCTTTTGTACCTGCTCTCTTGTCTATCAAAAATGCTCTTTCCCTAGATAATAAAATAATTGTCTTCTTCTCATAGTACCTTTCACTGAGTCTTGTCTGACTGTCTGAGCTGAGGTACTTTAAACCCATCGCCAATAACTTTTTCTACCATTGTCTATTTTACAGAAGAAATCTATTTTATGTATTTTGCATGTTTAGTATACTTTTTACATCAGTAGGAATGTGGAATCTCTGTAAGGATAAGAATTTTGTCTCCTTCACTGTAATATTCATGTCCTTAGTATGCCCATAGATCATAGATTACCATAATTATTAAATGAATATATTTATTTATATATAAGTAAATGAATGAATGAGGTTTCCCTGGATACTAGTAAGAGCTGGAGAACTAGGAAAAGCCAATTTCCATTTCTCTCTCTCAAATGTCATATTTCCAAGGGCTAGGACAGAAATCATTGAAGCAATAGACTTAGAATTAGTGAATCTAGGTTCATGTCAAACTGTTTTATTTTTGCAATGTATGGACCTCAGCTTTCTCATCTATTAAATGTGAATAATAATCCCTAGAGTTACCACAAAGATTAATTTAATAATCATTGTCACAGTCTCTAAGTTATAATCAGTACTTGATTTTTGTCTAATTTATGGGTTATGTCTAAATAGTTATTCCTATATTAAAATATTTTAAAGATGAAGTTCATCCTCTTTCCTAGAATTTGCCTCTGAGTTATTACTATCCAAAAGATTCTGCCTTTTTACTGTAAGCTTCAATTTTGGCCAGTTCTCAATAGGGATGGAAGAGAGAACCTGGCTTGATTGCATATTTTAAGTGCTTAGTCTCTGTGCTGATGGGAGCTGCAAAAACAGATGATGGGGAAGAAATCAGTCTGTGCAAATCCTCTGGTCTCTTTTCTCTAAGGAAAGCTCACTGTCATCTGCTCAGCCACCATCGCCTAACTGATAAGATCCTCTCTTGGCAGGCAGAAGTCTGCTCTCTGCTTCTAGCCACACTGCCACCAAGCCAGATTCTTTCTACATTAACTCTATCCCAGAGCATCACAGGGATGCAAACTTTTAGAAGATGTATATGAAACAAAATTAGAGACTTCATGCTTTTTGTTCTCTCAACTTTCCAGGAAGGAGCCTAGAAAGGGCTCAAGCTATAAAAAGTTTAGCCTTCCAGTGGGATAGATGACACCTTCCACCCTTCCCCACCAAGAAAGTAAAAAATATATACCTTTTATTACATTCTTATACATTTGCTATAAGATATGAAGAGATATTTCGTCCCTTTTTTCCCACAGAGTATAAGTAAAGCCTCTCTCTACTGTAGCCCTAAATACATTTTCACAATCTGTGTCTGCTGTATTTTTCTAGTGTTCAAAATTTAGGTCTGTATGACTCATAGGCCATTGTTCCAAAATTTAAGTAGCTATGTATGTCCTTTTCTGCTGCTGCCATTCACTGACTAGATGATGGTTGTGATGGTAATGGTGATGGTAATAATAGCGATGATAATGCTAGTGATGATGGTGGTGATGATGGTGGCTTTGATAGTAATTAGTGGTGGTAGTGATGATAATTGTGATATTGATAATCAGGTAGTGGTGGCAGCAGCAGTAATGATAATAAAGGGAAGAAAAATAAGGAACTAACACATACAGAATGCTTATTATAAAGTATTATTTTTAAAACAGCCCTGAGAGGGAAGTATTACTATTTCCATTTTACAAACACAATAGTGAAGCACTGAGAGATTCTATAACTTGCTTGGCTAACAAGCAACAGAACTGGATTCCAGTTCTACTGGATTTCAATCCATGCAATCTAACTCTAGAATAGCAGCTCTTAACTAACACTATTTCAAATTTGGTCTACATCTAAAAGTACTCTTATTTTTCCATTTTTAACTGGGAGTAGTAGTAATTATTACTACCTATTTGCAATATTTTTCTATGTATCGAATATTTTGAGAGCTATGAAGAAAGCTGCACAGTAAGTAGTGAAACGTTATCAGAGTTCAATATACTCCTCTCTTCTAAATCCAGGATCAGGGTTGCAGAGTGACACAACATGCATATTTACAGAAGTAGAGGTACTCAATTAAGAAGTTGGCTTTGCAATGCCTTAAAATAAATATGCCTTAAAATAAAATAAAAATGTCATGATGTGCATGTAGGACCTGGAATTATAAAAACATAACTTCTCAAATTAAGTTATTAAAAAGTTGATAAACTAGGCATTTTTGAAGAGAATTAAAAGCAATCTTAAGCGTCTTGGAGAAGAAAAAGCATGAGGTGAAATTGAGAGAAAGAAATGACTAGCTACCTAATTGCACAAATATCTTACCAGTCACTTGATTCCATTTACAGGAAAGGGGAAGGTCAAAAGGTTTACCTTACCTAACAAAGGTAATAAGTGCTTAGCACAAGGTTAAGGGCTTTGAATTAACTGACTGAGAGGAGTTCTACAAATTTGAAGTCAATGTCAATGACTTTTTAAATTAGTTCTAACAGCAGCTGCCCATATGGAATAGATTTGGTAGCCTCAGTCCATTTTCTAATTGGCCGAACAAAATGAGGTCTCTGTTGCAGCTCATCCTTCTAGCATTTCCTATTTCTCTGTTCCATGGTAACTATTAATGGAGTTAACTGATTTTAACAACATGCACTGAGCTATAATTCAAGTCTATCTAGCAGGATCCAAAAGGTTAGGTCAGAAATCCAAGATCCTAAATTCAAGTAATCCATGAACTAAATTTATGATAATAAACTAAAGTTATATAAATATAGAGTTGGAAAGAAATCTCTAGGCTACTTAGAGCAAATCCAGCACTTAGTTGAAGGGCTGATGTTCTAGAAAAGTATTTAACCTAGGACTCCTAGCTAAGTAGATAGCACAGCTGGTTCTGGAACATCAGCCCTTTTGATTCTCAGCCCAGTGCTCTTCCTGCCATATCACATGATTTCAATAGTTTCTCTTAGCTCTAGTAGTCTAAGAAATAATTGAAGTGGTTCAATCTGCCTCCTAAAAAGAAGATGGCAGCTGATAAAGGAATCTTACTTGACTATCTTTTCTGTCATTTAACATAGATTAGTCAAATTCATACAGGTCACTACAGATTGCAGAAATATAGAATTGCAGCGAGGGCAGTCTATAATTTACAGAATCTCTGATTGGGCAGATGTGACCTTTGTTTCTAATGGCCACACTAATCAGTTTTCATTTCCTCTCAGTATTAGAAAAAGGGCCAGAGGGATTTAAATAGAATGGGCATTTAGTAGAACATAGTTGACTTTTCCAGCAAGCAAAGAAAATCTCTGAAGATTTCCAAAAGCTGCTGCTGGTGGTTGTGGGGTGGAGAAAAAAAAGGTTCAGTTGTAGAACTATGCAAAAAACAAGCAATTAATTAGTAATGACAGAGATGATTTGGAGCAAGCTGGAATTTCTCTTCTTACCAGTATCTTAAAAATTATAGCATGATTCTTCAGGGAGCTATCCTTGTCTCTAACCCAACCATTAATTTTATTTTATTAAGAAATATAATTGGACAGCTTTCAAATGCTGGGTTTGGAGAATAGAACTAATATCTGATTATGGGAGAAGGGTGTTTTCTATTTTGTGGTTATGCTCCACATTTTATACTCTAAGCTACTAAATTTCCAAATCTTAATAAAAAGTTATGTCGTAACTGGATTTTATCACAAGTTTGAACAAAAGAAATGGACTGAAATGACTCAAAATTATCACTTGTCCACACCCAGGTTTAGCCCTGCCTCTCCATTCCTCTGATCAAGTTAGAAAGTAAGTGTTAGTGGGTTTTCAGGTAACTTGTCACCAGAAGGACAGAGGGTCCCCTCAGCTTGCATTTCTTCTCTACTGCTTTTTCCTTGTTTGTCTTGAGCCAATTAAGACTTATACTATCATTAATTGTCAAACAAGCACTTTTAGACTTGAGAAAACCCATCTGGCAATCACCTTTAAATTAGCCTTCAGTCCCTCCAAATAACTTTAATTAAAGTCACGACTGGCATGGAATCTGTCCAGATTTTGTTTGCAGTTACAAATTTACAGTGTCACAGGTGTGGCAGGAACAGGATGTGTATTAATTCTGGAAACTCAAGGTCTCATCCAGGTCATGTTCATATTTTTTTTTTAATAAATGCTCATGCAAACAGTCTACTAGCCAGGCTTGGCAGAGAGTTCATCTCAAAGGACCTCCCTATAGAGAAAATGGATGAACTTCTGTGTAGTTTTAGGAGCTGGTTCTACCTAAACTAGACTACTAGCTAATCCAACTCAGGATAAAGGGTATCCTACAGCTATATAAAGATATGTTGAAAAAATCAGGTTATATACTTGAATTGTCATTCAACAGTATGTTATAGGAGAGGGATATAACTGCATGGCCACTCCTTGCAGATCTCTTAGAACTAGCTCAGACTCAAAGACCCCAAATAATAACTATATCATATACTATATACTCCTCCAGAAAAGGTCATTTCTAGGAAAGCAACCATCTTAGATGGGTCTTTTAGGAAAGAGAGCAACCTAAAAAGTAAAATGCACTAATATAGGCTTTCATCTGAATTCAAAACTGGTTCTACTTAGTAGCAGTCTAACTCTGGTAAAGTTATTTAATATCTCTCAGACTTCTTTCTCCATCTATATAATGTAGACAATAAGACTTGTCTCCATAGAGTTTTGGTAAGGATTAACAGAAACAAAATATAGAAAGTCCATTGTAAATGCCTGACATAAGTAAGTGGACAATAAACTGCAGCATTTTAAAGAAGGATGTGGGTTAGTTGGGAGAGCCTTTCCTGTTATGTCAGCTCATAGCAGCTGCTCACCAGGGGTATTAAGGACACCCCTGGATCTGCTACCTAATCCATATTGTACCATCTCCTAATTTTTTAAAAAATCTAATCTTCTCATACCTCATATTTTATTATTTGACAATAAAATATCATGTTTTATTCTCTGAGAAGAAATTAAGAAATTAAGAAGCCCTATAATTCTTCTCCAAATCAAAACATGTCCACCACTTAAGTAATCTATGTTGATTCTGTGAAATATTTTTCTACTCTTTTTGAAAGACTAAACATTCTACATTAATAAACATTAATAAACATTAATTCTACATCTTCATGTCTCCTTCATGATCTTTTTCCATCAAATCTACTGACTTTTTGGTATATTTTTTCACTCACTTATTTCCTGCCAGATTACAAACATGCTTAAATTCCCCCCAAATAACAAGCAAGTTAAATCAAAACTAAATAAAATCTCCCCTCTAAGCTGCCTCCACTTTACCCTCCATACATTCACTGCCAACCTCTTGGAAAAGAAATATGCACATAGGTGACTTTTGGTCAAAATGGCAGAATAGGAAAACACTGTGCTCACCTCCTCCCATGACCACATCAAAATTACAAATAAACTGCAAAACAAAAATTACTGAGAATCACCTGAAGGGTATCCTTTATCCTGAGAATCACCTGAAGACTAGCTAAACTATCTAACTAAAGATATACTAAAAAAGCCACATCAAGACTGGTAAGAGGGGCATAGACACTGATAGAGCAGGCTGCACACTCACAGGTGTGGTGGTTAAGAAGCAGTATAGTTATCTTGGCTGCAGAGATTTCCTTTGAGGAGGGAGGGGTTCCAACCTCACACCAAGACCTTTATTCCTAAGTTCCAATGCCAGGAAGAGAAGTTCCCAAATTTATGGCTGTGAAAACCAGTGGAGATTGTGGCTGAGTGAGAGGGAGGGCTTCAGGAGTCCCAGGCATTCCTCTTAAAGGGCTCATGAATGGACTTACTCACTGATGAACTGACTTCCTCTGAACTCCAGTGCTAGGAGAGGAGCTCAAAAAGTACTGGGGACTCATGAGGAAGAACTGAATTGTCTGGCTTTAGGGCATGGTCTCAATGGGAAGTTTTCACCCAGACAAAAGTGCTGGTAGACTCCATTGTTTCTTTATTGAAGCCTCCCTCACACCCAGCCTAAAGGCACAGATGGGCACCAAATCTGAATATTCATCAATCTAGCAAACACCATTCGCTCTACCCTGGTGATTTCCTAAGACCCTGCCCCACCCAACTTGCAGGCAAAACCAAACTGCCCACAGTGTCTTTTACACACAAACAGCCTAACCCAGCTTGTGCTGGGGACTTTTCTAAAATCTCTCTAAGGCTCACAAACTTTAAACAAGCATCAACTTGCCTCAGCATGCCCTGTACTTCTTGCTAAGTGGCTCCAAGCCCAGCCAGTTTCAGTTTATAGCTTAGCATCTTTCAGGTACCTCCAAGGCCAGCACAAGTGGCAACGATCTGCAGGTCACTTTGTAGCTTATACCATATCGCCCCACATTGGGCACAGGCAGCAGGTGACTTTGGTCTGTGCCAGAGCTTTCCTCACGAATCCTCAGAAGCAACATACCCAGTGGCAAGCTTCAGACCACACCAGAGCACCACTCAACTACTTTCACAAATGACACACCCAAAGGGCAGACTTTGCAGATTTTTGAGCCCTGCTGAAGTAAATCTTGGTCCAGTGGGTCAGCCCCCACACAATAGTATCTTCACTGTAATTATGGCCATTCTTCACAGCCAATCAGCCTGAGGGTTTTTTTCTTTTATTAATATGCCAACAGCAATCAAGGCTCAAATAAAACAGGAGGGCACACATAACCTATACAAGGGACACATATCTGGATCACCGGCTCAGGTGACTGGGGAGACTGCACCAATGAGCCCCAAAGGACACCTACTACATAAGGCCTCTCTACCAAGAATGATAGACATAACAGTTATACCTAATATACAAATACAAAAAGTCAGCCAAAATGAAGTGACAAAGAAACATGTCTCAAATATAAAAATAAGATGAAACTCCAGGAAAAGAACTAAACAAAGAGGATACAAGCAATCTACCAGATGCAGAGTACAAAACACTTGTTATAAGGATGTTCAGTGAACTTAGAAAAAGAGTAGATGAACTCAGTGAGAACTTTGACAAAGAAATAGGAAACCAAAAAATGGACATAGAAAAGAAAAAAGAACCAATCAGAAATGAAGAATGCAATAACTGAACTAAAGAATACATTAGAGGGATTCAACAGTCAATTAGAAGAAGCAGCAATTTGAAAGGCAAGGTAGCATAAAACACTTAATCAAAAATAAATAGATGATAGATAGATACATAGGTAGATAGATAGATAGATGGTAGATAGATGATAGATAGATAGATGATAGATGATAGATAGATAGATAGATAGATAGATAGATAGATAGATGATAGATAGATGATAGATGATAGATAGATTGATAGATAGATAGATAGATAGATAGATAGATAGATAGATAGATAGATAGATAGATAGATAGATAGATAGATAGATAGATAGATAGATAGATAGATAGATGATAGATAGATGATAAATAGATAATAGGTAGGTAGGTAAGTAGGTAGGTAGGTAGGTAGATAGATAGATAGATGATAGATAGATAGATAGATAGATAGATAGATAGATAGATAGATAGACAGACAGACAGACTAGTTTGATGGATCTCTGGGACAACATCAAGTATACCAACATTTGCATCATATGAGTCCAGAAGGAATAATGACAGAAAGTGTCCCTAACCTGATAAAGGAAATAGACATATAAGTATAGGAAGCACAGTGTCCCAAACAATACAGATCCAAAAAAACCCACACAAGACACATCATAATTAAAATGTCAAAGGTTAAAGACAAAGAGAGAATCTCAAAAGCAGCAAGAGAAAAGGACTCAGTTACCTACAAGGGAGTTCTCATAAGACTATCAGCTGATTTTGCAACAGAAACTTTTAGATCAGTTGAATTAGCACAAAGTATTCAAAATGATGAAAAGCAAGGATGTACAACCAAGATAACACTATCCAGCAAAACTATCATTTAGAATCAAATGATAGGCAAAGAGCTCCCCAGACAAGAAAAAGTTAAGGAGTCATCAACACCAAACCAGTATTACAAAAAATGTTTAAGAGACTTTTTTTAAAAAGAAAAAGAAATAATCATGTTGAAAATATGAATAATAAAATGTCAATAACTACATACCTGTCAACAATTACTTTCAATGTAAATTGATTAAATGTTCCAATCAAAAGATATAGGGTGCAAACTAATAATAAAATAAAACCTATACATATGCTGCCTATAAGAGACCTATTTCAGATTGAAAGACACACAAAGACTGAAAGTAATAAAAAATTTCATACAAATGAAAATGAAATTTAAGAAACTGAGATAGCAAAACTTATATCAGACAAAATAGGTTTTAAGACAAATGCTAAAACAAAAGACAAAGAAGGACCTAGCAGTTCCGCTTCTGGGTATTTCTCAAAAAATAAATCAGAAACACTAATATGAAAAGACATATCCATTTCTACTCTTATTGCAGCAATATTTACAAAATACAAAAGAAACCTAAATGTTCATAGGTAGACAAAATGTGGTACATATATACAATGGAATACTATTCAGCCATAAAAAGAATAAAATCTTGCCATTTGCAACAAAATAGGAGGACCTATGCTAAATGAAATAAGTCAGACAGATAAAAATAAATATAATATGATTTCACTTATATGTAAAATCTAAAAAACCAAAACAAATTAAATTAACAAACAAACAAAAACAAATTCAGAGATACAGAGAACATTTTGGTGGTTACCAGATGAGAGGAGGTTTGGGAGAAGAAGGGATTAAGATGTGCAAATTTCCAGTTATAAAAACAGTCACAGGGATGTAAACTACAACATAGGAAATACAGTCAATAATACTTTAATAATTATATATGATGTAATACAAGTACTAGATTTATTGGGATGATTGCTTTGTAAGTTATATAAATGTATAATCACTATATTATATACCTGAAACTAATACGGTATTTTATGTTAACTGTAATTAAAAAATAAAAAAAAATTATTTAGAAAAAGAAAGAAATCTCCACCCACTACTTTTTCTTTCTTATGCCTAGCCCACTGTACACTGTGGACTCTTGAATGCTATGTCTTTCTCACTCTTCCCTACACCTCTCCTTGGATTATTCTCATCTAAGATACCAGCTATCATCTTCATAGTTAGCCCAAATGGAATGAATTTTACTTTTTCTTCTCCTTTATTTCTCAGCTGATAAATTGAGTGATTCAATGATAAATGAAAGATAAAAATACTTATCATGTTAATCTGTCCCGATACTCCACTGCATTCTAAATTCTCTGGATCTCCTATTGTAATGTCTTGTGGTCACCTATCCAGTTGATTTAGTCTTGCCTAGAAAACTGTAAGTTCTGAGAAGGCATGGGTCTCATCTCTCTTGGGTTCTGGGCACTTACTATGGGGCTTTGAAAACATACTCAACAATATAAATGTAATGTCTGAGTAACTGAAATGCTTGCTACTCTTCATTCCCTTCATTGCCTTGGTTTAAAGACTTATAATCTCCTATCAGTGTTACTGGGTGAGTCTCTTACTTCTTCATCATTATTTAAATGATTCATTCATTCAACAAATAGCTATTAGCATCTTTCTGTGCTGGCCCTGTTCTGGGTACTGGGCGAAAACAAAGATAAAATTTCTGCTCTCATAAATCTTATAGTCTAGTTAAGGAAAGAAAAGAAATAAGATAAAAGTACACATAAGGGCTCTGAGGGTGAGCAGTGCTATTTAGACACATGGTCATAATAAGCCTTTTGTGTTCATTAGTATTTGAGCAGAGACCTGAATGGTGGGAAGAATGTGCCATCAGAAACCTGCTAGGAAAGTACCCTACATGGAGGGAACAGCAAGGACAAAGGCCATGAGACTGGTGCTTGATGGGCTTCTAAACAGTAAGGATACCAGTGTGGTTGGGGTGAAAGCAGCTTTTAGATTAGAAAGTGAAAGGCTATGGTGGATGATATGGTGGGAGGAGGCCCGGTAGGCCATGGCAAGAATATTGGAGTTATTCTAAATTACATGAAAAGTCAGCAGAGAAATTTGAAAAGGGACCTTAACTTACTGTTCCCAAACATAGTTCTGATCATATTTTCCCTATTTATTAATTTTTGAATTTTCTTGCTTTTTTCTATAAAATAAATTCCAAAATGTCTTTGCTTGACATTTAAATTCCTCTGTGATCCAGACGTTTATGTCCTTCCCTCCCACTTTCTCATTTCTGCACTTTTAAGCCTAACTTGTTGGTGTCTACACCTGTGGCTACTGAACTCATGCATAGAAGTCCTGCTGTCAGGAATACCTTTACATTCCCTTTCATAATTGTTCACATTTGTTAGGATTTGACATAACAAGGGATATTTGTTTGTAAGGTAAGGCCCCACAACATGGTATTGCTGACTATATCTGATTAATCATCATATGAGCTACTGTTTACTTAGCATCTACTATGGGTCAAACACTGCTGGGCACTTCTCAATACCTGCAAATACTTCATGAAGTAGAGTTATTAAAGTCACCATCTTCATCTTGCAGAGAAAAATACAAAAGCCAAAATGAATTAAACAATTCCCAGAGATTGTATTGCTCGTAGCTAAAGCAGCGAAAAGCAGGCCCAGGCCTCTCAGATGTCCATGCTCTTTTATACATTTGTACTGTAGGTAGTTGTTTATAAATAATATTTACTCCACTTAACTGTGAGCTCCTTCTTTATGTGGACCATATTTAATTCATTTTGTTATCCTCAGTATTTATCAGAGTAGTTGCTTAATAATCACTTGCTAATATAAATGAAAGTTTGAGAAGAATAACCAAGGGGAATATCTCAGAGGCTTCTGCCATGAAAAACTTTTTATTTGCTCATTATCTGTGTATTTACTCTTTTCTATATCTATTTGTTCCACAAAAAAAAAAAAATCATGTGAACCCAAAATGCAAAGGTGGGTTTTTGTACTATGGAAAATACAAAGATAAACATGATGCACACTGATCCCAAAAGCTTAAAGTCCAATTAAAGGGAAGAAAGATAGGAATTAACAGTTATTAAATACTCATAAGGTAACAGGTACTGTGTTAGAAACTTAACATCTATTTTCTTGTTTAATTATCCAGCAGAGTGAATGATCAACACCAAGAAACCAAATATCAAAGGAAGTAAACATATTTTTTGAAAGTACATGGTAAGTATGTAGTGGAGCTGAGATTCTATATACAACTTCATAACCTCTTCTCTTTCCACTACATAAAACTGGGGCCTAATATTATAATTATACCTACATAATTATGAC
The DNA here is from genome assembly GCA_030015415.1 of Cynopterus sphinx. Classification (NCBI taxonomy): domain Eukaryota; kingdom Metazoa; phylum Chordata; class Mammalia; order Chiroptera; family Pteropodidae; genus Cynopterus; species Cynopterus sphinx. The sequence continues at coordinate 30,527,331 of CM057390.1, read as the reverse complement.
AGAAGACACAGTAAAAGTGCTTGCACAAGTTTACATGTGATTTTTTTTCCTGTAAGGCATGCAAAGGCTTTACAGATAGCACACAAATGAAGAGCTTAGGAATGAAGACGATTATAGTGTTGGGTATAGATGCAGGGATAAGGCTGAGGCAGTTTTGATGCTGTGAGGTGGGGAAATGATTCTCCATAACTGGAAGCACATGATTTTGACAGTAATTATGAAAACCACACAGACAGACGGCTTTTACTAAATGTTGGTAGAACTAAATGGAAGAAAGAAGTAAAGAGGAAGGGGAGAAGGAGGGAGACAACACATGATGCTTAATTCTGGTTAACATCCATCTTGCTAATGTTTTGTTTGTTTGTTTGTTTATTTGTTTGTTTCCATCATTCAATACATTTATTTTGCCACTTGCTGTATAAGGGCATATTTAGGGACATGGATATTCGAGTCAGACTCACCTAGGTTCAAATATCATCTCTAGCTCTAATCTAGCTTGGCCAAGAAACTAAATATCTCTGTATTCTCGTTTCCTCTTCTGCAGAGTGGGGATCATAGCAGTTCTACTCTAAGGTTTATCATGAAGGTCAAATGATTTACAACAGTGTCTGAAACACAGAGGTACTCAAACAACAAAAAGCAATGACTTTAATGTCCTACACCTCTGATTGCATGGCTGCTGCCTCAGTGCCTTTCCTTTTCTGTCATGATTGGTCGAATTCTACTTACACTGCTGCCTTGGGCCCTAGCCTCTGAGGACATTTTTATGGCCTCCGGAAGAGAAGCCCTTTCTGGGTGAAGCCTGATGATAGAGGTGGTTTTCGACTATTGGCTCACTGGAACCAAGGGTTACATAGCTCAGTTTCTATACAAAGCATGAGGAAGAGAGAGCCTGGTGGGTATCCTGAGGCCAGAGTCACCATGCTGGACATAGGCAGGACCCAGAGTGAGGTACTGAGGACTTAGGGACAGAGAGATGAAGTAGCCAAGAAGCCCCAGTCCTTACATTTTTTTTTTGTGACTAGAAAGAAAAGAACTGATATGCAAATAAGCTTAAGACTTTAACAGCTAATATATACATGAGTGTGATCTTATGAAAAAAATGCACCTGTGCTGTTCACTGGAAGAGATCTCAGACTGGGATTGACCAAGCCAGTTCAATATGCTGATCTGCGCTCCAATGTACCCCTGGTTCGAAATCCACATTTCATTCCCTTGAGATGACATCACTCACTGGCCAGTCCAGCTCTCTCACTCAAATGATCACCTAAAGCATCATTATTACATCTTATTCACCTTTGGAGTCCCACAGCATGTCGCACAGAGGTCTGACATAGTTGCTGCTCAACAGGAGGCTACCAGGTACATTTTATTCCTCCTGCAAACCTCTCACAGTTGTTGAAATAAATTCAGCATAAGAGCAGCACATTCAACATGGGAGATGGCAAAGCAGTAGGAAGCTCAGCCTTGACTGTCAAGAGAAACGCTTAGCTCCATGAAATAACCCAGAAGGCACTTGCAAAAGAGTAATGTTGCTAAGGGGCAGAGTACTGTCACCACAACATTCATCTGAGCAGTGTACAAAGGCACTTACTTTCTCGTGCAACCTAAACTGGATGGTGTGATTACTATGGTGGCTTTAAGGATTAAACAAGGCATAGTCAAAGGAGCTCAGTCTTGAACTTGGATCATCTAATTACTGCTAAGTGTATTTTCTCCCACTGATCCATAACTATCTCCCTCATAGGTAGAGCTGATGTAACAGGCTTTATGGAAGAAGGCAGAGTTACTTGGGATTTTGAAAAAAGATGTCGATTCACAAAGAAAAAGGGTATGGGATATGCAGAATAAACACAAAATGTGCTAGGTTCAGTAAGCCAATTAGCTGCTTTGAAATGAGGCTGTGCTGTAAACAGGTTCACTGCTGGAGGAAACAGGCCCCGATTCTCTCCTCATTGGAAATGTGTTTTTCCTTTTGTGCTGTTTCCTCCCTTTCTGTCTCCCCTCCAGAGGCTGCCTGCTGTCAGACAGGACCAGGATCCTATGCAGACAAGCCAAAGGAGGTTCGGACTTGTGGGCTTCAGTCCTCTGGTGATGTGAATCATTCCTTTGATGTCACAAACACGATTATTCACTGAGAAAAACAGAAGCTTGTCAAGCTGCCACAACCACAAGGAAAGGTTCTACCTCTCTCTTACGGAGATAAATGTAACAGGAGATAAATGTAATAGGGGCTGAAAGACAGGGCTGTCTGAAGGGAATGAGGTGAGAAACATCTTGGGTGGATATGATATTAGTCACACGTGTTAACCCTGCCATAGACTGGGAATCCAGAAATGAGAAATGAAGTAGCAAAGATGGAAGGCTAACAGTAACACAGTTATCTTTCACTAGACCCAACAGCAGTAGAAAGAAAGAAAGAAAGAAAGAAAGAAAGAAAGAAAGAAAGAAAGAAAGAAAGAAAGAAAGAAAGGAAGGAAGGAAGGAAGGAAGGAAGGAAGGAAGGAAGGAAGGAAGGAAGGAAGGAAGGAAGGAAGGAAGGAAGGAAGAAAGGAAGGACCCAATGCAAAACAATTGGCACTTCAGCCCACCCTCTAATTTCTCCATTTACTTTCCTCCCCACCTAGGGTTGTCCATATGACAGCCTTTTTCCTAAAAAGAAAAGTAAGGCAATGCCACAGCAACAGCTCCATGCTCTAAGGTTGCTCAGAAGATGAAAAGGAAGCAAGCAAGCACTTTTGCATTTATATAGGACTAAATTATCATATAGAAGCATAATTACTTTGGTAAGATTCTAAGAAGGACATTGAAGTAAACCAACTGAGTATCCCAAAAGTGGGCAAAGCCTGCCGTATGAAGGACCACTCAGAAATTAAGCTGGTCAAGTGGCTTGTGGGAAAAGCTGCTATTTATGGCTGAGAAAGAACAGATGTGGGGAGGACACAAAAGCCGCTGGAAACTGTTCATGTCAATGAGCATGAGATTCTACTTTGCTTCTCATGGAAAGGGCAAGATGGCTCTTTTTTATACATACTTTAAAAGACCTCCTGGGCTGAACAAAATAAGATAATGAAAAAGAGACATTCTCAAAACATCATGATGGGCCAAGGTTTGGGACAGAAGTATGGCATATGTGTGAGTTCTCATTAAATAATGCCTGATGTGCCTACACTTATCTGGTTTAAGAATAATTCTCCTTATATGAGAAGATAGCCCCTCCTCCCACTCTGCCCCCAATGTAGATTATTGGCTCATCTTCCTGCTTTTTTAAAGCTACTTGAAAGCAACACTTTTGGCTATCACTGTGATAGAGACACCCATTAGAACTATTTCCTTCCAAAGCAATGCTATTGCGATAGGGAAATGCCAGGCACAAACTTTCTCACTCAGGTGCATTCTTACACTTGCTTGGAAAGGCAACAATTCAAGTCAATGAACTATGAAGGGAGATTTGGCAGGGTGGAAGGACAGGGAGGAGAAAAGAATCACCTTCACCATATAGAGTGACAACCTCATGGATTCTGGTCAGGCTACCTGCCAGCCTCCCAGCTCCTGGAAGCTGTGTTCTGAGCCAAAAAGAAGGTGGTCTTCTCTTAGGAAGACTTGATATCCATGCCTATTTTAGATTGCATGATACCCAAGAACCTTCATAGGCCAACTTTAAGCATACATTTCTAATGTCACCTCTTTTCTCCATTCTTTGGGCCACATGAAGCTCTTGTTGTGCCCTTTGACTCTCACAGCTGATACTATAGTATATCTCTATTTCTGTTCGCAAATTTTCTGTCCAGACAGCTTTTCCTACCTATTACTCTGTTTCTCTGATTAGTGAGGGCTTATTTTCCTCTAAGTCCCAGCTCAAATATTCCTTTTCTTGTGTTATTGGTTTCCCTCACCTATTCCGTACCTACTTCTATTTGTAAAAACAACTACCTCATAAATGCAAATAATATGGCTCTCACATTTTATTTTAGTCACTTAAAGGTCTGTTTTACACAGGTGCATGCAAACACACACACGTACACACATTACACTATCAGCTATCACATTGAGCACTCACTAAATTTTAGCCAGTAAAGGAGATATTATTTTCACTTCCCAAATAAAGAAGCTAAGGTTAACTAGTAGACTGGATTTGGGAATACAGCTGTGGTCTCTTTGTCTCCAAATCTATGCTCTTCATTAATATATTTCCTGCTGTCTTCACTTCATTAGACTGAGAGCACCTGAAAGGAAGATAGCTCAGTTAGTGAACAGAAAGTAGGCTCTGAACTTAGATGGAGTTGCAAATGCTGACTCCAACAGTTGTATGAAGTTAGTTAAACTCAAACTAAGCCTCAGTTTTCCCATCAGTAAAATGGTGTTTTAAAAAAATAACTTACTTTACAATATTATGTAAAAATTAAATAGAATTCTGTATGTTAATTATTGCAAAATAAATAGGCATTCACAGGAATGTGTGTTCCAGCCCTTGTGTTGATCTTTGCTCCCTTAATCCTTAGCATAACACCTGGTACTGAATGAGCACTCAGGCCTCACAGGCACAGGCCTCAGCAGCCTCTTAGAGAATCTCACTCAGTGTACCAACAACATCCATTAGGACTACTTCTAACTGGAAGTAACAACCTCAAAGACAGTGGGTTAAACAAATTGCTTCTTCTCATAAAGCATGAAGTCTGGGAAGAGAAAGTCACCAGTGTTGAGATACTCAGAGAGGCCATTTGGGGTCCAGGCTCTACCACATAGCTTTCTACCCTCAGCATGTAGGCTTTGTGTTTATATTAGCCACCTTATGCTCTTAAGATGACTGCTGACATTCAAGGCAAGAAGGGGAAAAGATAATGCCAGCAGGAAGTGAGCTTTTTATTGATTATGGAAAACTTTCTTGGAAACTAGTTTTCACTTATATTCTATTACTCAGAACTAGCTCATGTGACCATAAAGAGTTGCAGATGAGGCTAGGAAAACAGAAAACAGTAAATCTTTGGGACAGTGGCACCAACTGCATCAAACAAAAAAAGTGGGGGAGGGAAAAGATATTATATGCCACCAATACTGCATTCCACACTCCATAATTTCTCTTTCTTCCATTTTACCTTTAACTTAGAGTGGGCTGATTTCTGAAACACATAGGCTAACAGACAGAGAAATATGTTACCTCTGTCCCCACTTTCACTTCTCAACAAATGTTTCACAAATTATTGGCAGGAAGGGAAAAAATGTAAATAAGGCCAGATATACAAATCCTGCTGAGAGAGTGTGGAGATGCTGCAAGCCAACCCCTACTACTGTTTACTGAAGGCATAAGAGGTGAGCAGGTCGTGAGCATGAGACTGCATGATTAAGTGCCATCAGCTGAGAGTGTCAGAAAGTCTTTTCAGAGGATCAGAAAATAGAAGGGCAGAATGGCCTGAGCTAAAGCTGAACTTTTCACCCCTTCCCTATGGAGAAGAACAGAGCTCAATGTGTCTAAAGAATATGATAGAAAGTGGCAAGATGAAGGCAGAAATTATATTGAGCCAGGCTTGAAATCAGGAAGGAAAACAGCAGTTCTTTTTCTCCTCCCTTGAGCTCCACAACTATACCTGAATGATAGGAAGAAGCCAGAGAAGCATCAGGGTTGAATGATGCAGAAAGGTCTCTAGAATAGGTAGGTATCATATTTCCCAATTTAAGTGTGGAATAAAATCTCTCCTTCAAGAAAGATCCAGATCCTTAATTTTTAGCATCAGCAACAATAAATCTTGCTGCCATATTCATAATGTTGTATCCAGAGCAGTTTAATATCGAGATTTCTTAGTCCTCCCACCATTCCCATGTAAGAGCTACTCATTTAAGAGATGAGTATAAAGCTACGACCCTGCCCAAGGTTCTACCCACCACACTTCAATACCTAATACAGGGAAAGCCAACTATAGGAACAGAAAAGCAAAGGACCCCCAGTGTGAAACCGAGTCTTCATTAACCCATCGCATGTCTTTCCATCATCCACACCATGAAATGCACTTTCTAATACAGCACTAAAGCTCTCAGGTAGCTGGAGACACAGCACTTATGTTACTCTTTTCTTCGATTCCACTTTCTACTCCCCTCCCCTTCACACACACCATTATCAGCTCAGCAAGTAAAACTGAGGGTGGAGACAGTTCTTCAAGATTCAGAAATTCACTGAGTCTGTTCTAAATGAAAAGGAAACATAATCCCCACTGTCAACTGTTTTTGGCTTTTAGAGGGTGGCACCTCTTTTAGAAGCTGACATTTAGAAAAAGAGAGAGAAAGAGAAACAATTAAAATTTGACATCTTTTCTCATTCATTTTACCTTTGCCAAAATCACAGAAACATAATCAGGGCTTTTTTGAGTAAATCAGTACTTTTTGGGAGAGGGGGTACAGTTAAGAGTGGTTCAAATTTAGCATCTAATAATAGCTCAATTAAGACACAGATCCCATCTGTTTCTACTTGAGAAGTTTTACAGAACCCAAAGACTAGTTATTTTCTTTTATTTTCCTTCTCTTTTAACTTGCATACACTGGCCCTTCTTTCACCACCCTCACAAACACCTACAGAGAACTTGCTCTCCTTTGGGGACCTGACCTCTGCTTCTTGATTTAGCACTTCATTAACCACTTCTCTGGCAGAGAGCGGCCCAGCATCTGAGCACAAATGTGGGAATATTTGGGGGTAAAATAAATCTATTTCCTGACTCAACATGAGTCTCAGCAGCACCTGCAACTTATCTAGCTACCAAGATGGGAAATTGCATTCTGTATTTCATGGTCACATAAAAATTGGGTGAGAGCTAATGCAAAGTATCTAGGCAGTCCTTGGGGGAAGACACCCCTTCAGGGCTGGTCACTGCAATTTCTGTGATGTTATTTCAGGTAAGGAATCAAAGTTAAAAATTCTCACATTTTCATTCTCCGAGGTTATTATTTGTCCAATGTGAAAGCAGGAGAGAGAAGAGGGAAGAGAGGAGTGGGGAGATTTATGTATTTGGCATGTCATTGTGCTGGGAGATGAATGCAGGACAGGGCTGGGGGTGGTGGTTAGGATCAACAATTAAGGCCTCAGGAAACCCAGCCTTAAAATAGTGTAAGAGGATCTGTTAACTGGCCACTTCTGTTAAAAGTGTTCCCCTGTCTCCCCAAGCCTGCAGTAGAATAGAAAAAGATCCTTGGAGTTTCACAACCACGTTAAACACTTCAAGGCAGAGCAGGAAGGACAATACATTGACTTCCTTTGTGACAGCACCATGGAGCTTCTTGATGAACTTCTCTTCTTTGTCCACTTATTCCAATAAATAGGCCATTTCTATCAAAACAAATTATTTTCTTCCTAAATTTCCTATGACACTGAATTTAGATGCTAGGTTCTTATCTCAACAATCCTGTCCTAGGGTCATGAGATAAGAAGGGGCTCTACCAAGAGATTTTCTCTTATGGAATTCAAGCTATTATTCTCTGGCTTGAAAGGTAAAAAGTCTGTGAGGCCTGAGAAATGGAGCCTGAGAATTGAACACTTTCATTGTCTCTCAATCTATACCAATAGCTCCTGGTTATTTACTGTCACCTCCATCATTAGTGTTGTTTTTAAGGCCATGTTCAGGCTACTGAAAACCTCTGATGAGTAAAAAATGAACACTAATAAAAATGGGCATTAATGGGAAAAGCAAGAGAAACAATGGGTAAATGATGACCACCCAATCTATTATCAGCCCCCATCATTATCTCTGAAGGATATTCAAATAAGCAAAAGAGGGAGAAGGATGTAGAATCAGATAATGTCTATAATTTATAAAAACAAAGAACTGTGACAATTCATTAAGAAAACTCAATGTGCAGATACAGAAACAATAAAGAGGTATTCATATTGAATACGACCCATGTTTATAGAATAGTATTTTTACTCTCCAGCATATGATTCAGCTTGGTTAAGACTAGATTCAAGATTTTTTTCTAGATATCTGATTTCTCCTTGATTTCTCTATGTCAGATAAATGTAGCTATATAATTAAATGAATTTAAAACTTCTGGAAGAATTCTTTTTAGATTTTGAAAATGAAGGTGATGCTATAAAAATTAAAGGCATTCTTAACCATAGGCAGAAAACTAGGAAATCCCATTTGAAAACATTCAGACTGACCAGATCTGGTGCAACCAAGTCTCAAGTGATTGAAAAGACTAAATCCACTTCAAAGTTTGCCCTCTTGTTTCCAAGTAAAGGGAAAGTATTGGCTCTGGTTTAGCTTGTAACAAAAGAGATTTGTTATGCAATAACTTAAGTGTAGTATCATGTCAGCATAGATATTCCTTGTCCTTAGAAGTAAATATGTAGGATTAAATACAAATGAAAAAAGTATTCATAAACATATAATGTTATACCAATCATTTCATTCTTAGTAGGCAATAATACAATGAAATCATCCTCAAAAATATTAGTGTGGAGAAGCTTCCCAAAAGGAATTTTCAAAAGAAGAAAAAAGGCCAAGTCATTAGCCATATGGAGACATGTGGTTGGTGAGGAAAGCTTTTTAGCAGAATAAGAATAGTAGCAGTAAATAATTGAATCAAAGCACAAGGCCAGTTGGCATATCTGCACTTTCCTAACCACACATACTATATTTCATCATGACATAAGATATTGTCACAAAATACAGAAAGTCATGAGCTGTAATGAAACAATCCATCATTCTATAACTCCATGCCATGTACTCCAAATTCCATGGGTTTGAAAAGAATCCCAATTTTATACCACTCAACCAACACACACACACACACACACACACACACACACACACACACACACATACATCAACTTCTTCAGCTTTCAACTATAGTAAATATGACAATAATGAAAGGTAAACTACACATATATTAACACTTACATAACTAACCATGTGGCATCAGGTAAGGATCATTAAGTTCAGTTCATAGACTGAAGTTAAGCAATGCCTTCAGTAATCGTTAGCATATAATTCTAGGTATATTAAGGTTGTTGAGAAATTAAACAACATTGACTTTTGAACCCAAGTCTACAGTTTAAATTTTATATCAACCAGTTCATCATCTGGGTCATTCTCAAAGTCATTTAGTTTAATTAAGCTCAATTTCTTCATCTGAATAATGGGTAGAGGAGAAGAAAATTATATCTTTATCTCTTTCCTCCTAAAGTTGTTGTTATGATTAAATGAAAAAATGCATATGAAATTTCTTGGTAAATCTTTAGAAGTTATATTAATATTTGTTAATTTAGTTCTATGGACCTGACTTTTTTCATAAAATGGGAATTAAATAAAATTCATCTTCTGCATCTTCACAGTGTTTCATAGGACTAAACTAGCTAATGTATATGGATGTGTTTGGAAAACTATAAAGCACTTCAAAACTGATTGTCATTATATTAGGTTAACCTTGAAATTCCCTGTATCATCCTACCAAGACAAGCTGGCTTCTCTCAAAGCTAAATGTCCTCCATTTCTCATTTCACTTGCTTTATACTAAAGAGCATGCCTGACATATTAGTCGTCCAGCAAATATTGCCATTCTTTAGTATTACAACCTTCCTTTTTTAATTTAAATAATTGTTTGCATAGATCTGCATAAGTTATACATCAGTTGTTACTTTACTTAGGCATTTGAATTAAAAATATTCAAGTTCTTATTAACACTCATTCATTTTCTTCTTCCTGTATGCCAAAAAATAAAATGCTCTTCTCTTTCAGGAAAAAGTATACACAGTAGTTTATAACAAAATGTTAAAACAAAAACAATACAGCCTTGGAAACCGTAATTCCCAAACCGCCTGTATTACCTATGGCCACTTGATTTACTGAACAATCTAAGCTTTCTTTCCAATTTCCAATATTAAAATAGCCTTATTTGCTTTGAGAGGAAATTGTAAAAATATTTTCACTTATTATAAAAACAAATTAAAGAATACATAAAAGTACACCCAAAATCTCATCGAAAATAAAATAATAAAATAAAACAAATTCTATTTATATTTTGGTTACTATATACATAAAAACCTATAATGTGCCTTTTCTTTTACAATGTGGTCATATTTCTATTAAATATAAATCTATAATCATTTTCAAACAGCTCCAAAGTTTTCCATCACATGCATGTATCATATAATATTTGACCATCTAATTTAAATTACTTCTCATTTTTCACTAATATATAAATGCTGTGCAAGTTATTTAAAAATTTAAATGTATGCCTTCTGATGCAGTTATTCTGCTCCTAGGTATTCCAAAGAAATGAAAGTATATGTCTATAAAAAAGACTTGAACACAGATGTTTATACAACTTTATTTGTAATATCCAAAACTGTAAGCAACCCAATAGTTCATAAACAGGTGAATGGATAAATCAATGTAGCACATCAATATAATAGAATATAAAGAAATGGACACGATAACATGAATCTCAAAATAATTATGCTCAGAAAAAAAAAAACTAAACGAAGAATAAATGTTGTGTAATGTCATTTCTATAAAATTCTGGAAGATTCAATCTAATCTGTAGTAAGAGAAAGCAAATCAATGGTTGTATGTAAATGAGGGTACAAGAGGGGATATAGGGGAGGGATAACCAAAGGCAGAGGGAGACATTTAGGGGATGAATATATTGATTGTGATGGTTGCATATGTACATCAAAACTTATCAAATTGTACAATTTAAATATGTGTAGTTTGTTGTGGGCCAATTATATCTTAATAAAGCCATTTAAAACTGGAAGCGGGGAATGTTGTATGTTGCATCTATCCATGCAACTCTGTGAACTGGTAGAATTACCTCCATAGAGTATTTTTGCCTTGGGCACTGACTATTAAATAACTTCTTAACAGATCATCTGCTACCAATATGACCTTCATACAGACTGTTATTTTGTTTGTTTGTTTGTTTGTTTAATCTGGATTAATCTTTCTAAAGTGCAGTTCTGAACATAACTTTTAATTCACTCCTCATTTTTAATTAGTGAATTCTTCTTATAAACTGCTGATCTGTCATCCAAGAACCACCATTACTTGGCCTTAATCACCCTTGTTAGGCTCTTTCTCTCACTGTCCACTTTCGTGGAGCTCATGTACCACATGTGAACTGAGTCATCAGCTGGGAATGACACTGAAGCAAAGCGCATCAATTTCCTGATCTATAAAATAGAATAATAAATATAATCTGACTAAACTTTGTTATAAAAATAAAATATTTGCAAAGAATTTTAAACTTCAGTTAGCCCCCTATTCTCTGTTCTGGCATTCATATTTTCTCATTCATACAACTTTGCACATGCTGTTCCCTTCTTCATCTTTACATATACCAAGTCGACCTACCCTTTATAACCATTCCCTCTACATAAAAGTCTTTCTCTGAATTCTCATGATCTGTTAGATGGACTCATCCATAACACCTAGCAATTAGTTCATATCGTTGTCCTACACATAAGTTTGTATGCTTGCCACATAAGTATATAACGTTCCTAATTCTGGAGCTATTTTTAGAGATGACTTGAGAAGTGAACATAAAAACTTGATCTCCAAAGGGCAGCATCCAGGATCTGGGTCCACGCCCTGACGTGACCACTTAGTGTGGCCTGACTAATAGGACTGAACGTGGGATCTCCTGAGTGGCTCCTGTAAGTCCACTTTATCCTTATCTGAGTTAGGACTTTGGCTTTTACTTCCATTAAATTAAAAAATATATATATTTTTTGATCATTTCTTGCCTAGTTTCCTGCCTATTCAGCTGTCAGCTCTTTTAGGACAGATATCACATCTCTGTGTTCCCATAACAACCAGCACAATACTGGGCACACAGTGGTCATTAAATAAAATGTGTCAGGAATTTCAAAAAAAAAGTGCTGGTTCCTTATTCTTTTTCCCTCTTGGGCCCTTTAAAGTTTTGAAAATGTTATTTTAGTTCAAGGATAGGGTAGAGATAGGAGAAAATATGCTGCCAGCTATGTCCACTAAAGTTTTGCTAAGTTGAAAGAGATTTTGTTAAAAAGAACAAGAAGTAAAAAGACAAATTATATTTATTTCATATTATATCATAAAATTGGGAGAGAAAGATATCAGATTTGTGTGTAAGTTAAAGAGTAAGATTCAGTAAAAATCAAGTTTATACAAGACTTCAAAATAGCAATTGTTTTAATGTGCCTTTATAATAAAAATATAAGTAAATATTTTGGCAATTAAAAGTTATAAGTGCATTAACTAGAAAAAATGAAGGTGATGCAAACTTATTCTATGATGATAATTGATAATATTCACAAATATTTATGATAACAAAAAATTCTAAGCAATAACACCCCAATGATAGATTAGTCAAATAAATGATAATATACCCATATGCTGCAGATATTAAAAATGGTATATAGCAATTTGTAAAAATAAAGATGCCCATATACATAAAAATATTACCAAAAGGATTGTAAGTAGTGAATGATGTCAGTTTCTGTATCTATATGTAATTTATGAATATAGAAAAATGACTAGAAGTGTATTTACCAACACTTGAACAGTGATGATTATTTGGAGTTAAGATTACATGATGAGCTATTCTTAGTCTTTCTGTTTATCTCCACTTTCTAAATTTTCCCCATTAAATATAAACTATTTGATAAGAAGAGTAACTGGGAATAGATATACACATAAATCAGTAAATCCAGATATAAAATATCCAAGAAACTAATGCAATGAAACTAACTAGCCCAAAATATTAATACAATAATAACAATCTGTTTATATTTAAAACTTTTGAAGAATTTACATTGAAGCATAAAAAATATTTTAGCCTATCCTTTCAATCACTAAAGGAATTCCCTCTACAATAGACCTCAAGGTGTTCTACAGGGCAACAAGAAAAGAAGGATGCAGGGTGGGTATAAAGAAAGAAAAAGAAAAGAAAAAAATAATGTAAGAGAGGGAGGAGGGCTTTTATCTGCAGGAGTATCTCCATGTTCAACAGTAAATGTTGGCAAAAAACTAAAGCAAGTCAGTAAACACAAGACATTCTGTCACACTGTTCAGAAATGAGGATTTGAGACATCACATCATATAAAAAATTCTTTCCAGGCTGAGGTACTGCCGCAGGGCAAAGGGCTCACATCATGGACAGTGAATAAAGAAGGAAAGTATGAAGTAGCTATCCTTGCTGCAGGCAATTCTCATATATGTAGAAAAGTGTGTGCAGAGACAAAAGGGTCAATGTGCTGCTTTTGTCTCTTGGATCTAAATTCCTCCTTCCAGGTTTCACCCTGTAATTCTGAAGCTGGAATGCTGAGATATACATTTTTCAGATATTTTGTCAAATCAGCCATTTCTTGAGTTCTGCCAATTAAAAATACCAGATTGACAGTGAAAGATGGGGTGTGGAGAAGGATGCTACCCTCCTTTTTCTTTTTCCTGTCTGGGTGGAACCAGAAGTAGCAGGAGGTCCTAGCAGCTATAGATGGCTGGAACCTCTAGCTTCTTTTTGGAAACCCCAGAGCTAGTCTTATTATGTTCTCTCAGAGCTGCCCCATTTTCAGAAATCTGAGCACTAACTTTTCAGTATCTGCCCTCTAAGTTCATATGTTCATTCAGGACCTTCAATCAATTCTTTGCTGAATAGTACTAGTTGTTAAAAAGTTTAATATACCACATTGAGCTGAAATTTGTCTCCCCAGAACCCTAGATGTTACTTCTTATTCTGATACCAGAAGCCACCTAGTTTGTCCAGTGTCTCTTCTTATGCTTCAGATGTTAAGAAGCTATGTCTTTCCAAAGTCTTTTTTTTCCTAAATTATCTCCAGTCCTAACCATTTTTCTTTCCCTTCACTTTCCTAGGCCATTTCCCTTAAAGTAAAAATTTCTATCAATATAACTCTCCAATTATGCCCAGAAGAGAACAAAATACTCCACATTTTGTATAGCCTTTAATGGGACCATAAAATTACTACTTCCTTTACTCAAACATTGCTCTTGTGTTAAATTGAGTAATTTTATTTACCTTATTGGTGGTGGGCAAGTCAAATTCTACTTTTTTTCTCATATTATGCCACCAATACTCATAATTTTCTCCTCTCCACATGCCATGAAGTCAGATTCCATAACCCAGCAAATTTTAAATTAATGTTAAATATTCATTTTGTAATTGTTTTTGATCAATTATTCCCAGCAGTTGAAATCTTTTTAATCCTACTTCCTTTCTAACATGTTTACTATTCATATTTTTCTCTATGCAAATTTGACAATGATGTTGTTTATTTCACTGCTTAAATCTTTGAAAAGGCAGAACCAAAAACAGAGGACTACGTCAAAAACTATGGATAATGACTTTCCAAACTAGCCGTCTAAAACAGGTTTCCATATGTACATTTAGGATCCCACGAGTCTTCCAATTAGTTCACACATGAATGATTTGTTCTAAACTTATTTCTCTTTGCCCCAGGCTATCTCTACCTTGCAGTTTAATGCACTGATTTCTACAATCCTATATGTCCTATCCTGTATTTCTGTTTCTACTGCCATCCTCTGAGCCAGGGTCCTCAGTGAGCTCCCTCTGTGAACACTACAGTTTGTTTAGCAGCTTTACTTACTTTTCTCATTATCAGAAAATTTTGTAATTCTTTATTCAAAGTGTCCCAACCTTTTTAAGCTATCATCACAGCTAACTTTTCTGTTGACTATTAAGTATACTTTTTATAATTATACTATTAAGTATAATTTTTTAATATTATAGTTATTTTTTATTTTTTATTAAATTTGTTGGGATGACATTGGTTAATAAAATAGCATATTTTCAAGTGTACAATTCAAAAATACATCATCTGTGTATTGCATTGTAAGTTTACCACCCAAAGTCAAATCTCCTTTTATCACCATGTATTTGACTCCCTTTACACTTATTCACCTCTCTTTCCTCTTTTCATCTGCTAACCATTAAACTGTTGCCTGTGCCTTTTGTTTATTTTTCTAGTTCTTTTGTTGCTTTTACCTTTATATCCCACATACAAGTGAAATCTTATAGTTCTCAACTTTTTCTGTCTGACTTATTTTGTTTAGCTTGGTTTTCTTAATATCTATGTTGCACATGGCAGTATTTCACTGTAATATTCCACTTTATGTACCTACCACATCTTCTTCATCCATTTATATCTATCAAAGGACACTTTGGTTGTTTCCATGTCTTCGCCATCATGAATAATACTGCAATGAACATCGGGTATGTATTTCTTTCCAGATAAACATTTTCAATTTGGGGGGTTAAATATCCAGAAGAGGGTTTGCTGGGTCAAATATAATTCTGTGTTAATTTTTTGAGGAGGCTCTATCCTGTTTTCCATAGAGCAACAATAACCAAAACATCATGATATTAGCAAAAAAACAGTCACACAAACAAATGAAACAGAATTAAGAGCCCAGAAAAAAACTCACATATATACAGGAAAATAATTTTTTAGTGAAGGAGCCAAAAACATACAATGGTAAAAAGAAAGTCTCTTCAATAAATGGTGCTTAGAAAATTGGAAAGCCAAGTACAAAAGAATGAAACTAGAATGCCATCTTCACTATATACCAAAATTAACTCAAAATGAATCAAAGACCTAAATATAAGACCTGAAACTACAAATTGCATTGAAGAAAACATAGGTACTAAACTTATGGACCTTGAATTTTATGAATTTGACCTTGAAGCAAGGAAAGTAAAAGGAAAAATAAATGAATGAGACAGTAACAGACTAAAAAGCTACTGCACAGCAAAAAAACTATCGACAAGACAAACAGGCAACCAGCTGAATGGGAGAAGATATTTTTGGACAGTACCTCTGATAAGAGGCTAATATCCCAAATATATAAAAAACTCATGCAACTCAACAAGAGCAACAACAACAACAACAACAACAACAATTAAAAAATGAGCAGAGGACCTGAACAGACATTTCTCCCAAGAAGACATATAAATAACCAACAGACATTTGAAAAGATGCTCAACTTCACTAGCTACTAGGAAAGTGCAAATCAAAACCACAATGAGATATCACCTCACACCTGTAAGAATGACTATTATCAATAAGAACAGTAATAACAAGTGTTGGAGAGGTTATCGAGGAAAAGAAAACCTCATACACTGCAGGTGGGGATGGAAATTGGTATAGTCAGTATACATATATTTTTAATTCTAGAGTGTGCAACTATCAAGTATTTCCTTCCTTTGCCTTATAAGTCATGTTTCTAGGTTTTTACTCCTTTCACTTTAATTTCTGAAAATTATTGAACAAGTTATGTGCCATTTCTCTTAAGATGGACTTAGTTCAGTATTTTTCAAACTATGTTCCACAAAATGTTAAATGGTGCATAAAAGATGTGTTCTATAGTCAAATGATTTTGGTAGATTCTGCATATATCAGCCATTTTTTGGTATATATTAACATATTAGTCTTGAAAAACGTATTATAGTATGGAAACCGGCTTTTCTTTAAAGCAACACCTCCCAACTTAATTAACCATAGAACTCTTTCCAACCCATGTACTAACAGTTTTGAGACTGAACACATCCAATCTCATTGGATCTCAGAAGCTAAGCATGGTTGAGCCTGGTTAGTACTTGGATGGGAGACAAGACTTAGAACTTTCAGAACTTAGAATTTTCAGCTAGAATACAGTTTGGGTAATCCTGGTTCAAAAGATAGTTTTGTTTCTGTATCTGAGTTTATTCAACATTTATTAATTATATGCTAGTTTATGAAACACAAAGATGAGTACAACATAATTCTGGTTCTTATGTTGTCATGATTATAATCTGGTGGTAGAGGACAGAAATATAAATGGCAGAATACAAGTAGAAAATCAGGCAAAATTTAATGGGATCACCAAAGAGGATGCAGTGAATTTACATGAAATATATTGAGGAGGGTTTAAAAAGATGACATTTCATTTATATACAAAAGGATAAAGAAAATTTCAGAGGGCCTCAAGGGGTTTGGCAAGGACTCATTCATACAATTTCAGTTTTGGAAGGGATATTGATATAAATAATTCCTTCAATAATTCACATATATTATTATTTTTTTAATCCCAATCAATATTAGTTAAACATGCCCTTTTTTTCCTAATTTCCTCATTAAGTATGTACTCTAAATATAATATCATATTTCAGATGTAGGATGTCTAAAATGGAATGAATGAAGACTCTCACCGTCCTAAAATGGTGTTTTTTGGATAACTTTCTATTGTTATCTTCAATTATACTTAGTAGAATAAGTAGATTTTTTTTTAGTTGGCGCCTTAAGTAAACCATGCCTCTCTTATCCTATATTTTTAATATTATTTTTTAACACAAAATGTAACTTTATATTTATTCATGTTAAATTCAATATGGTTACATTTGGTTTTGATTCTGATTTTGTTATACAACATATCATTCTCTGCCCCAGCTTCCTGTCTTTCCTAAGTTTGTAGGTATACTCTCTGTATCATTACATATATTCCCCATTTAAGTCATCTTAAAATCATTTTCCAAAACAGGCTGAGGGCAGAAACCTAAGTCTCTGTGGGGTCACACCAAGACAGCACCACGGATAGGACATAGAGGTATAAATATGAATTACCTTCTCCAGAAAGGCAATCAGCCTCATGCACAAAGGAAAGAGGAGAAAGGGGAGGAAATGGGGTTAAATATCAACTAAAAGCAGTCTAAAGAGTCATGGGTAATGCTAGGGAGCCTGCAGTGGGGAAACACTGGCAAGCTCAGAGGAGAGGGCTGTCTTGCCTAGAACGGTTTAGAAATGTATCAACTGAGACAGTATGGGCACATTAACTGGATCAGCAGGGACGGGATGGGAGCAATCATGTAGAAGAGAGGGTGGGAGTCTGGCCTCAGTAAGTGGCAGATACTAAGAGGATAGAAACACTAAAGAAAGGTGTCATTGGTGGTATAAGAAGTGAAAGGAGCAAGCCCAAACTGAAGCTTCTGTTTCTGTATCAGGGGATGAAGTAAATATGCATAGTCATTGATACAATACAGAATGAAAAAAATCACTTGGTGCATAGTGACCTAGGTATTTTATAGAATTTGCACAGAATTTAGAAGAAAGATTGTGCCTGTACACGTTTGTTTGGGAGTCATCTCTGATAACTGATGGTATAAAAAAAGAGAAAGCATGTAGCACAAAGAAAAGAAGAAAGAATTTCAAGGAATTTCTGAATTCAAGGTAGGAGATATGGGAAGGAACCAGACACTACAGAAAACTCAGTCAAGCAATGGAGGACCTGATTTGAGCAGCATCCTGACTGCCAAATGGGATATTTTCTAGGAGTGGCCCTTTCAGCATTTACTTGTCCAAGTTCATTTAAGTGTTTGGGCACCAACACCTTATGTGAACGTGTTCCTAACAAGTCATTTTATCACTCATCTGTAGAAAGAAGTTTTAGAGTCCTTGAAAAAGACAAAATAGTCTAGAAAGTCACAAGCCACAGCTGCCTGCATGTCTTCAAAGTGAGTTCAGAGCTGGAGACCACCTTTCCAGTGTGGATGCTGTGTCTTTTTGGAGAGACAATCCCTGCAGATAACATTAGTCAGGGCAAGAGCCAGGCTGGGTTTTGCCATCTTATCAGTACGCCTTTTCTCCACTTGCCAACTGATTTTGGGAGGTAAAGGGATGGAAGTTGGTGTTACTACTTTTGACTTGGCTTACTGTTTTGTCCTTTTACACATAATCTGCCCCTGACCCAACATTAGCATAATGCTCATTAATCAAGCTCTGGCTGCCAATTAATGGCCAAATGTGTGGATGCTGTACATTTAATAGCTTCCAAACCAGTTAGGCAAAAGATTAGGCAGATGATTTTGGCATGAGGGGCGGGGAACATCCTAATTTTGAGAGAGCCTGGAGGCATCTACCCACATAGTAAGCACATTTGCTCTCATTCATGAGTGAGCTGAAAAGGAGGCCAGGCATTGACCAATCATTCTTTCTCCACCCCTTTTCCATCCCCCTCGCCCACCCCAAAAAGACTAGAGACAAAACTTTCTTCCATCCTTCTGGCCTGGGGTTACAAATCCCCACATCAGTGCCCCAGCAGCCAGCCAAAGAATAAAGCTTTGATTTATTGCTCTTGGCAGTGTCTAGGCTGGGCATTTCTATAAACCCAGAATTGTGGCTGACTAATAAAACACACACTCAGATTTGCCCCTCAGTAAATGTCTTTCAACCTTTAATCCTGTTTGTTACAGTCTTTAAGGGAGCATTGATTTAGCGGGCAATAAGGGCTTTTCCTCCCATCTATCTCATACCGATCGATGTTCTGTCACCCCACTCTATCCAGTCTGACAGAGGAGAGGTCTCCGAGTGGCAAGGCAGGCATCTCTCCAGATTTATTTTACTGCTCGTGAAAGGAGTTTTTAAAACTGCCCCCTGAAATCTGTTTCCAGATAGTTTTTCTGCCCCTCAGCTATTCTAGGTGACCCCCTTGAACTTGGAGCACAGAACCCAGATTACAGAGTAATACCACAGATGTTAAGGAGGACTTAGAATGACTCATCCAAAATACAAATTATAAATTTCTCCTCTTTGACATCATTCCATTCTTTCTCCTACTTTTTCCACCTTAGTTAATAATACCAAGATACACCTAATCACCAGAGTTCAACCTGAGTTATATCCATTCTTCCTTCCCCTTTCTGTATATACAAATAGTTAACAAGTCTTCTCATTCTTGAATCCATGCCTCACCTTCTTGTTGTCATCTCAGCTCAGACTCCAAATGCCGCCTGTCCAGATCACTGCCAGAAATTATTAATTGATCACTATTATTCCAGTTCCTTCCCAAACAAACGCATTGTTGGAATTACTAAAACACAAATCTAATCACATAATTCACCTGATTCTAAAAAAGTGAGTAACTTGCCTAAGGTCACACAGCTGGCAAGTGTCAGCAAAGATAGAATCAAGTGGGGCCATCTGTAATCCACTGCTCTCTCACCTGAGACATTAACTCCCTTCTCAATGTGAATTGCTTGAGGGCATCAATCAGATCTGATTCATTTTGGTTTCTACTATCCCTTTCAAACACTGTGCCCAGCGTATTAATGAATGTTCAGTAAATATCTGCTTGCTGAATCTACCACACAAACTCCATCCTGAAATCATGTGAAGTATAAATGA
Organism: Cynopterus sphinx; assembly: GCA_030015415.1. Taxonomy (NCBI): domain Eukaryota; kingdom Metazoa; phylum Chordata; class Mammalia; order Chiroptera; family Pteropodidae; genus Cynopterus; species Cynopterus sphinx. Next base: position 30,507,176 of record CM057390.1, on the reverse strand, counting down.
TGTCCATCTTCAGAAATTTTTCTGGAGCATTTACTTTTAGGAGTCAGCATCAGAAAAATAAATAGTAACTGAGGTTCTTATAAGGTGAAGTATAAATTTTAATAGGGTCAGAATCAGCTATTCATTGTTGAGACATAAATGAGCATGTGGGTCCAATTCTTTGCCTGAGACTCTGATATTTCTTTAAAGCCCTTCAGCTTACATAACAGTGAGCAAGCAGAGAATAAGTCTATAGCTGCAGTGCATACCCTGGGCAAACAGGGTCTACATTCACAGTGAGTGGAGGGGAGGGTGTATGGACAGCACCAGGCCAAACTGACTGCTCTCCCAGACACAGAAGAATCATGGGAAGTGCCCCAGAATGGTATACCTATCCTTGCTCACCTGCTGACCTCTCTTAATGTCATTTTCCCACCCACCTGGCCTCTCCTCAGTGTCCCTAGTGGTAAAGACAAGCAAATATGCCTGTGGTCCACCAATGTAAATGCCAGGGGCCCTGGCTGAGTGATGAATTAGCAAGAATGTATCTTCTTTGGATAGAATTTTTCCAACATCCCCATAAATTAATGTACCCACCAAAGGCAATTCTACTGAGGAAGTCAACTACCCAGCACTGACTTTCCCACTTCCCAACCTCCACTCCTTCCTGGCACCCATCTCCTTTCCCTTCCTTTCAAGCCACAGCCAGAGGAAAACATGATTGTCATTAGCTTAGACTATGGCCTTAGGTTTACTTAACATCTCATTCAACAGCTGACAAAGAAAGACACTAAAAAAAAAAAGGTTCAACCCTACCAGATGAGAAATAAAAAACAAAAAACTTTTTGATGCTTTTTTTCTTCTTTCTGTACTGAAAATCTAATTTAGATGCAAGTTAACTTGCTTTCATTAGCTCCTCTTACTGTCAATCCTAGCTCTTGTGGTTTACCCCAAAAGAAATGCTGCTCCTTGTGCTGAGTTCTAACTCCCTCTCTGAAGTGCCCCACAGCTGTGAGGCAGCAATCATCTGAGCTTAGCCTGGAGTTCATATATAGTTATTCAGGAGACAACTCCTTTGATCCACCCGCCCTTGCCACAGCCTTCTTCAAAGTCCCTCTGTAGTAGAAATATGACTTGTCTCAGGAAAGATGAGACTGAGCAAGTCTGTAAGCCTTTCCATCCCAGGCTTCCCAGGCTGGACAGTAGGAAAATGACTAAAAGTTAGCTAAGCTCTGATAAGAAGAAGGTGGGACAAAGTAAAAAACTGTTAGAAGGCAAATAACCCAAAAAGGCAGGCCAGCCTCCAAGTTAGTCCCATTGTTTGCCTCTTGTGCACATCTAGTGTAACCTCCTCTTGTGTTGCTGGTGGGCAAGACTTAGTGACTGGTAATGAGCCGAAGAAGGAAATGAGGGTGTGTGAAGCTGAGTCTGGTCATCAATGACAATGTGATGCCACTCTTTTCCCTCTTGGAAGCCAGTTGCCCTCTGGAAAACTCCTGTGTGATGAGGAAATGGAGCTACCCACAGTCCACGAGTAAGTTTGGACTTAGATCTTCAGGTGTGGTTAAGCCTTAAATGACTGCAGGTATAGCTAGCATGGTAATTCCTAGGTCTCTTGAAGGACTCTGAGCTAGAAACGCCCAGATTATAATCACAAACCTTTTTCAGATTTCTGACCCACAAAAACTGTGAGATAATAAGTGTTTGCTATTTTAATGTACTAAGTTTTGGGGTAATTTATCATGCAGCAGTGAAAGACTAATGCATTTGGTTACATGTGTTTTGCCTTAATAGGGAGCAGAAGCTAAGTATTCTCTCCCTTGACCCCCTAGAAGACCAAAGTCAAGCTGAGAAAGAAATTGCAGCATCTCACTTTACAATCTAGTGCTGCAGCCTCAGAATTAGTAGAGAGGAAGAAAGAGGCCACTTAGGTAGCCTTACTGTGTTCCAATCACCATACAGGGTGCTTTCCTGAACTTGAGTATTTTCAACCTTCTTTTGACTGATGAGGAGGCTAAGGACTGGGAGAAGGTAACTCCTGGTTTAGCCCCTGTCATGAACATCCACAGAGATTACCAGAAACCCATTGCTGAGCTCATACCAGAAATATGAGGCACAAACTTAGCCAAGAAAAGTCATCCGTTTTCTTGTAAAATACTATAATCTCTGTCCGAGCTTTTAAAGAAGATGGGGAAAAAGCTATAGTAGAAGGAACTTGGCTCCAGAAATTAGTTAAAAAGCAAAAATCCAGATGTCTTTTTTTTTTCTCTCTCTCTCTGTAAGCATCAAATCAGGCAGCAGCTTGCAACTCTATGTGTGGCCCAGCTGAAGAAATTTTAAACATTGCTTCAAGGATCTAACTCACAACTCATCTCAAACCATCACAAGAAAACTCCCATTAGAGAGGGAGAGGGGAAGTGTATGTTAATGAGCTGAAGTGTGAGAATCGGTATGAATAAGCAGAGGCCTGAATACAGCATGTGAGGCAAATGAAATAATCACCCAGCTTACTATTGTTACAACGCAATAAATTTCATGTAATTCCTAAAAGCCAACCCAGTTTTTTCTTTCTTTTTTTAACTCCTTTTACATTTTCAGAATTATAGTTTAATTAGCATAACATTTAAATTAGCGAATGAAGTCTTAATTAGCGGAAGAAATAGACTTTTGTTGGAGTGGTAACTAAAATAAATCCACTTCCTCTTTCAGCAGTTTGCTTATGGTGCATTTAATAGCCTAGTGTACCATAAACAATTTGAGGAAAAGATAAGTAATTAAATTATAAGACATATAAGTCAGCTCCCAGTTTCAAGGAACTATTTTTTCTCTTTCTCTCTCAAAGGGTTCTCTTCCCTCTCTCCTCATCACGGTGAGTCTCTGCACTCCAACGATAAACACAGGAGTTTCTCAAGACTTCATTGGGTGTTTCTTATGATTATGATCTCTTGATGATTGGCAGAATAAAAATTTTGCTTCAAGTTCCCTGCTTCTATTTTCCCTCTGAGATGCTCTTTTTTAATTCACTGGGTCAAACAAAGAGCCAAGCAAATCAAATTTAAGTAGTGACTGGTTGATAGACACCACTTTTCCCTTTTGCTCTCTCTCAGGCCTATGGCCCTTTGCAAAATGACAATGCTTCACTCCACACCAGGGCCACTGGGCAAGAGATGAAACATGTCAATATTAGCAGGCAGCACATCACACAGTAACAGGAGCCCAGCAAGGTGCACAAAGCAGTGTCTTTCAGAGCTGATAGTAGTGTTGCAGATCACAGATGGTCCTACCTGCCCATCATAACTCAGATGTGAAAACTGAGGTTCAAGAAAATAAAGAGACTTTTCCTAGGTTGCCCAGGGAGGAAGCTTCCCTCAATTCACAATTTCTGGCCTCAATATGCTCTCTGCATTATATTCTATACAAATTATCTATCTATCTATCTATCTATCTATCTATCTATCTATCATCTATCTATCTATCATCTATCTATCTATCATCTATCTATCTATTGTCTATCTATCAATCAATCATCTATATGCGTGTGTGTATGTGTGTGTATTCTTCAAACACATGGTCAGGATTTCTGAGAAGATTCCTAAGAATGGCTTAAATTTGAGGCAAGATCCACGTCCAGGACTCAATGTGGCCCCAATTTGCTGGGAGGTTGGGGGTTGGCTACCTTACCATTCTATATCCTCTGTTCAAGTACCAACAAATAACTTGCTCAGCCCCAAAGAAGAAGCAAGTTGCCACTTGAGTGTGATTGCTAAGATCAGTATTCTGCCTCTTTACATCAAGAACTTAAGATGAGAGAGTAACAATGGTAGGCTGGCCATTGGGTAACCTGCATCCTAGTCCTGACTTCTTATTGCTAGCCTGAACCTGCCTTTCTTCACCTCTTTAATAAGAGGACCAAGTGAGACAGTATCTTTATGCCCCAAAGGTAAAGCTTCAGACAGAGTTCTCCCATGAGAAGTTACCTGACATGGCACAAGACTTATGAAATTGGGAGTTAATAAACTCTTCTAAATTACCACTTAGTTTATTAATTTTTTCATTCAGTTTTTATTCAATAAATATTTATTCAATGCTTACTATATTCCAAGCATTTCTCTAGATAGAAATGTAAAGTGAACAAAACAGAAAACGCCTCTGTCTTCATGGGTTTGAGATTCTAATGAAAAAGTTACACTGTAATACAAACACATGACATGATATTATATACTGAAAAGTGCTATGAATAAAACTAAAGATTGGTGGGGGGGTGTTAATTCAGAAAGTGTACCTCAAGAGGTAACTTGAAGAAGCCTTCACACTATGAATCAACCTGCTTCATACTATGCCTGGCATATAGTAAATGCCCAATAAAATTATTATTATAACAATTATATTTATAACTAAAATTATTATATTGTAACCGTGGCTAAAAAAAGAGGGGTTTGTTTAACACACAGAGTTACATATGTTATTGCTACTATATATTTTGAATTTCCCCTCTTTGTTTCATTTCGCCAGTTTAAACCCTCATACATAAATCTGGAAACTTTAAGAATCTGAGAACTATTAAGAAAAAATTGGTACCCCACTCTTGTTCTTGGCCCTTGGGATGTGTCAGGAGAAAGAGGTAATAGAATAAACAGAATACTGAAGATCTAAAATGGTTTTAGAGCTCTGAATGGTTTACATTGTAGTGATAATACTAGAAGACCATTAGGTAACTAGAAGAGTAAGTATCTCCTTCAAGAGAATCCATAACATAATCAAATTTACGTTTCAAGAATGTCAACCATATTACATCTGTAGTAATGAAAAGAAGACGGTTTTCTTCTAGAGAGAGATCTATTACAAGGAATTTGAAAATCTCTGCTCTGCCTTGGGTTCATTTCAGTGAATTCCAGTTCCTATGAACATGTGTCTTTTGCCTCCTTCATTAAGTGATAGTCTTTAGATTAAAATTTAGCCACCTAATGAGGCTAAGTTTTACAATAAGTGGGAATGATGTTAGACACATGAAAAGAGAGATATTAAAAATTAAATTCTATTGAGAATTTATTATGCACCAGGAATAGTCATGTGTTTTAGATGTATTGACTTTCATGGGGCTCTCATATTAAGCATTCACGGCAGGTTTTTTGTTTGTTTGTTTGTTTTTTGGTTTGTTTGTTTTTTTTATCATCCCCATGGTATAGATGAAAATACTGAGGCCCACAAAAGGTCAAGATTACCGAGCTTACAATAAGTGGAAGGGACAAAAATTGAACCCTGAAACTCTTACTTCAGCTTTTGGCTCTCAATCACTTTGTGATATTGCTGTCACTCCCCAATAAAAGTAAAATGTCCTTGCTGCTAGTGAGTACTGAGATGACAGCTGATAGAACAAGCCTCATAAGGAGTAACCATTTTTAAGGTCCTCTTGTCAAAATTCCTACCATGATGATAAAATTTTATATCCCATCTAAAAATTTTATTCTTAAAATGGAAATATGTTAGGAAAAGAGAACAAGCACTTGACATCACACTGAGGGATCAATAATCAAGACATCTTCCTGATGCTGATGGATTCACATTGAGATGGGAGACAGATTCTGTGGGGCCTCTGTCTGGCTTCCCAGCCCAGCTTGAAGCCAAGCTGGTTTCTTACAGAGAGCATGCAGTTAAAATATATCCTGGGATACTTTTATCAGCATAAAAATGATATAATTTGTATAGTATACTACCTGAATAAAATTGAAACACAAAATGGTCATTATATGTTGTTGTATCTTACTATATTGAAGACCAATTTCCTTTGAGGCTTGGCCCTCATAGCTGAAGAAATGATCACAAAACCTTGGTTTCCCTTTTTTTCCAGGCAGTGTTCAGATGATATTATTTAATATATCTTTGATGCAGTGCCCATGTGTCAGGACCCATGTTTTGGCTCAGGGTTTTCCAGGATTCCCAGCACCTGGTAAATATGCAGTAACTATTACTAACTGACAGTGAATGACGAAGTCTTCCTTGGATGGAAACCAAGCCATGTCTAGGTATTTTAGCTAATTGCCCAGTGAGAAAGTGGGAGACGACTGAAGTCATCACTGGAATACTTTTCCTTTTTTTAACATGGCATAAAAACATAACTTGCCAGGACCCTCCTTCAAATACAGGCATAAGAATATCTCAATTCCTATGTGAATCTGAGTAAATTAATTCACTGCTTAAGTTGAACTGAAATTTTTTTTTTTACTTTTTTCAGATTTAGGATTCTACAACTCAACTTTAAGATTTATGACTAGAGCATCTGTACGTATATCCAACAATATAAGGCAGCTGCAAGTCTGAAGGAAGATAGGTATCAAAATCTGGGACAAAGACCACTGAAATCAAAAAGAGCTGGAGTCCAGGAAAGAGAGGTAAGAGGAGTTTCAGGGAAACTCTTGGCCTTCATTTGATCAACAGAAGACATCCTGAAAGAGATAGGACCTTGGAGAGATTTTAATAGAGTGGGGAGATTTAGCATGCAGTACAATTTGTCGGGGGAATCATCCTAAAAGTTCAGTGCAGTTTGGGAAAAGATTGGGACCAAAATGAGAAGACTGAACAAAAGAGGCTTACTTCTAATCCCTCCCACCCAATGCTCCCTGTGAATAAGCCAATAGAAAGAAAAGCTTTTCCAACTTTAGGCCCCCTCAATTCCACTCTGGCCAGGCAACTGCAGAGAGCAATAAAACTTTAATGGTTCCCAGTGGGCCGATTCGGCAAGAAGGAAAGTGCTATAAATCTCAACCAGTGCTTATGTGCAGCTTAAAAACGAACGGCTCCGATCACACTTAGCAGAGCTAGCCAATTTCCCCAGCATGGGTATGTAGCAGATTTACCCACCTACAAGACTCATGCAAGAAGTTTGGGGAAGAGAGCAGGAAAAGGAAGGTCAGCTATGAAATGAATGTCAATGATTTTGCAATGGATGGCTTACTATGAAGACATGGTATGCATGTAGCTGTACTGCTAAGTAGCCGTGGACAAGCAGCCTGGGTGAATTATTCCCCTAGTGAGATTTACTAGGGCAGACACATTTCTCATTGCGAAGTGATCCATTGGCTCTCTGAAATTGTTTCTCCAAGCCACCAAGGAGACCTGCCTGTCCCTTCAGGATCTCTTGTCATTGTGGTTGGACTCCCAGTAGCTCTGAGCATGATATAGCCACATGATATATAAAAGTGAATCCTCGTTAGTAGTTGTGCTTCTCCATGATCCCCAGACTCATGGGAATTGGAAGTATACAGAAGCAAAAAGCCATTTTTCCATGGAACTTGTTCTGTCTTACCACCACCCCCCGTTCCAGCTTTATCATCCTTTCTCTGCTGAACATTTAGCCCTCATCTACTCAGAGTGCTCTTCAGGCCACACTGCAATCCTCCCACTGAAAAGCAGGATGCATTTCAGTGATGCACTTTTTTGGAAGAAAGTGTGTTAACAAAGGTAAGAAATAGCCCTAAATCTATAGAATACATTGTGACACACTTTATGTAGTCACCATGTTATTAACAACATTCACAATTACACTAATAGCAAGAATTTATTGAGGCTTACCATGTGACAGACCCAGTGCTAAAGTTCTCTTAAATACATGATATCGTTTAACATTAAAGATAATCTCAGAGCCAGACTCTTTGCCCCTCTTTAAGAAGCCGAGATTCAGAGAAGTTCCATAATTCACCCAAAGTTATCCAGATAGAGAAGGGAGAAGATAGGAGTAGAATTGGGGTGCTCTGACTGCATAACACATTCTTAACCAGTAGATTGTATAAGAAAAAAAATCAATGACCAGTTTTTTTAATTACATATAAAATTTGAAATGTTAATGCTTGTTTAGTGTTTACCATATTTGCAGACACCATACTAACCACTTTACATGATTAATATATTTAATCTTCACAACAAATCTAAGAACTAGATATACCTATTACCCTCACTTATAGATAAGAAAACTGAGATTTGAATAGATTAAGGTATTTACATAAGATCACATAGCAGGTTAAAAGTCAGAAGCAGGAAGGTACTAGTATATCTCTCTCTCCCTCTCTTTGATTCTAGAATCTTCAACTTAACCTGCTATATTCTGTAACAGGCCAAAAAACAAAAAAACAAAAAACAAAAACAAAAACAAAAACAAAAAAACACACCATAAGCAGTCATATGAGCATGAATTTTAGCCTTTGATGCACTATGTTAACTCTCACTGCTGTCAAGCCCAAAAGAGATCAGGAAAGGTAAAAAAAAATAAAATAAAATAATAAAAGTGTGAGGCTCAGAAATTACATAAGGAAGGCTAGAGACTGCCAGGATCCATTGGTCCTGCAAACCCTGCCAAGTCTCCCTGCCCTTCACAGGGCAGGGACCTACAGGAGGCCTTAGGTCCCAGCCTGACATCTCTGATGAGGACCACAAACTCTCCCTCTGATGCTCATTTCAGGGCTTGCAACTTGCCACCAAGGAGGTTTCTCTTTGCACTAGAAAGGCAGAGAAATGCTGACCCCAAGGGTAAAGGGAAAAAACACAAGAGCAAGCAAGATATATTATGGTCAGTTGTTCCTAGGCTTCTCTCAAGAGTGCGTGAATTGCTAAAAATGTGCCATGGCCATTAATAGAGCTGATCCTCATTATTCACAGATTTTGTATTTATGAATTTGCCTACTTGTTGAAATTTATTTGTTATTTGCCAAAACCAATACTCACAGTGCTTTCACAGATATTCACAGACATGGGCAAGGTAGCAATGTGCATGTTCCCTGACGAGGCTGAACAAGTGAACATTCTGCCTTCTTGTTTCAGTTTTAATACTGCAAACAAGGTCTATTTGGTGCTGTGAATTTTGCATTTTGGGATCCTTATGATGATTTCCCTTTTTAAAGTGCCCCCCCAAGTGCAGTGCTATAGCGCTATATAGTGCTCCCAAGTGAGGGACAGTGGTGATATGTGTTAAGAAGAAAACACATGTATTAAATAAATTTCTTTTAGGCATGAGTTATAGTGCTGTTGGCTGTGAGCTCAATATTAATAAATGAACAATATATATTAAATATGGTTTCTTTAAACAGAAATACACATAAAACAAGGCTATATATTGTTTCATTGATGATAATGTGACCAAAGGCTTGCAGGAACCTAACTCTTTATTTCCCTTAGGAGCAATGTTTCAGTATTTACTAATTCAGTGTTTGAGGTGACTTAATGCTTGCTCCTGTGACTTTCCCCTTCAACCACAAATAATGAGACTCAACTGTACTATCTGTCTCCACCCCAGAGAATATTTAACTATTGCTAGCTTTGGTCACTGTATGGCCTTGAGCAATCCACTTAAGCCTCATTTTTGTCATTTATAGAATGACAATAATTATAGTATCTGCCTCACAATTTGTTGTAACTGTTCAATGAGATAAAATATGTGGCATGAGAGTTGGCACATGGTAAGTAAGAAGCTTAATGGATCTCCACTGCTGCAGTTATGGACACCAGTATCACTCTTGGGGGAGGGATGACAGTCTCAATCAAGTCAGTCTCCAACCTTATTCATCTTTTTCAGGCTGTGTGTACTTCTGAGCACAATACTGGGCTAATTGCAGGAACAGCCCAAGCTCTGGAGGATTGTCCTTTGATGGTTAATCCAGAAGATGAATAGCTACAGCTTTGTTAGGCCCTTTTCCCTGACATCTTGCTTAGGAGTTTTGAACAACTTTCAATCACCTACCTGAGAAGGATCACCACATCCTCCCTTTACCCCTGCCAGAGTGACCCAATGCTGAGGAAGTAGAAAGTCCTTTCTCTACTATGCCTCTACCTCTTCCCACATGACTTAGCATGCCTCCCTGATGCACTGTATTTTTATGACAACTCTCATCAGTTTCTCATCTACAACATGTCCTGTGCACTTACCTCTGCCCTTCACCTAAGCCCTTTTGACTTACTTATATATTCCTGGACCCTTCATCACTCTTTATGGATGATATTATTAGACTTCTAGTCACCCAGTCTCATAAACTCAGGGTCACATCAGGCTACAACTTGTACTTGTATATTACTTAATATATTATCAGTTGCCATATTATGTTGTCAACAATATCTCCTGCATTTGCATCATTCATTTCTATCTCTTCTCATTCTCATTAACAAATCCTGATTAAAAGCATTACTTGACCTCTATGTTATTATAATTAACTTTTACCTTCTCTCTATTGCTGGTATTTATCTAGCTTAATGCTCACCTCATTTCTCCCCCTAAAGAACTTCAATAGTTCCTCTTTGATGAAAACATTAAATACAAACTTTTCAAGGGATTCAGTGACATTTTCCTGAATCACCTTTTATTTCTCTTACTCTGCTCCCTCAGAGATAACTACTAGACAAATAACACTTCTACCATCCTTGAACATACTCAGCACTCGCTTATCTTTACATCTTTGCTCAACCTCAGTTGTCTTTCTGCCCAATATCACCTCCTCTACAAAGGTTTTCATGACTTCCCAACTATAACAACAAAAATGACCCTTTGCTTCTTTAGGTCACTATTGAACTCTATTCCTACTTCTTGGGAACGTATATTCTGCCATAGAAATTTATGAGATTGTTTTAATACCTATTTAACCTATAAGATATTGAGAGCAAGAACTAAATGTTATCCCTCATCTTTACCTGTCAGTAGTGTGCACAAAGAAGGGCTTCATGCTTATGAATTTAAAGAAGTGGTCTGGATGATTTCATTTCAAGTTGCTGTAATTTTCAGACAGCTGATGAATGTTCTTGTGTTACTTTCAGGTAGGCATGAGTAGAGAGAGAATGAAAAATGTGGGTGGTCCTCCCTAGCTGGGCTAATATCATGCAAGTGCAAAGTCCATGTATCTTCCTTCCTCTATGCTCCCTTCAATACCTAGCTTAAGATATGGAGTCATCAATATTCAAAAAAATGTTTATTTATCTATAATATTTGTTCTCAAGTACCAATAAGATGCCATCCTATTGCCCAATCACTCAAGAAGGACAATAGAGAGATGGACAGACAGCTATACAGGTAAACATACAAAAAAAATATCATTGTTAGATTCGTGCCATACCTACTGAGTGGACTTCAGACAGCCCTGCCAAGTAAAGTAAGTCTTATAAGAGTAAGTCAAAACAAACTTCATCTGGAAGGAGTGAAAGGAGGATGCTTCAGATATCTGAGTTTAGCAGGTAACACTGAATAATGGATTTGACTTAGAGTTTGTACCAGCTAAGGCAAATGGAAAGAACACTGGTTATGTCATTTGTTTTCTATAAACAGAAGGCATACAAATTCAACAGGCAAGACAGTATTTTACTTGGAACCAAACTGAAGCAGAAATTTACTGTGAGTTGGTGGAGGTACACTAGACAGTATTAATAATAATAATAAAAAAAAAACTTTGAATGACAGAGTAGAAAAACTCGATTGGTAAAAGATTTAGAGAAATGCTGTTCAATTGACAAGTCTCATATTGATCCTACACAAAGGTAGAATGTATTACGTTAAATCCTGGTGGAAGGCATTTCTTCAAGGAAGATGATGCCATTTACACAATATTAGTATGGCATGTTTTCTGAAATGTTTTTCTAGAGGTCATGATGGATCCAACCATATACCCTTAAGTAGTCCCTTTTGTTGCCAAGAGTAAGCTCCTGCAGAAGCCTGTTTGTGGTGAGACCCCATCAGCTTCCACTGAAGCAAAGGGAGCCCAATCTGCTAACCTGGGAATCAGCCTAAGAAACACAGACTTCTAATAAAATTACATTGATTAGCACAAAACTCAGACCTCCCTCATAGTAAATAAGATTTATTCAACTGATATTTTTAAGATATGTTTCTGAACTTCGGTGTCCTGGTACTGTCCAATGTGGTCCTTTCAGAAAGCAGTTCCTTTGTCAAGTCCATGTTAACCATTTCTTGCATAGCTAAAGACAATGATTTCTCGAAGAATCACTTGATTGTACATGTTCACAGGCAGTGAATATATCTTTATTCTTGTCACTCTGTGCCTACCACAATGTCTGGCCCATAGTAATGAATCAGTTAACATTTGCTGAATGAATGAGATCCTGCTTCTCTGTTCTTCCAGGAGAAAATATAAGAACCATTTACTAATGTGGCACCTCAACACACACATGTTACTTCTCTCTACCTAAGGAGAGGACAAGACTAAAAATATATTTGAAATAAAACAATCTAAATAGATGCAAACAGGAAAGACCCAGTGTTCAAAAACATTGTTATTATTACATTCTAAGACATAGCAGGGACTGTAAAAGGTATAAAAGGTATAAACATTGTTATTATTACATTCTAAGACATAGCAGGGACTGTGAAAGGTATAAAAGGTATAAACCTTTCCTCCGACTCTTGTCAAATATTTCTCAATAAGACCCCCCTGCCCATTTTCAGCTACATGAAATGTGAACACCAAACAATTTTGTTTCATCTCCCCACTGTGCTTTGACCCCTAACCAAACCTCAGTTTCTATTTTTCCAAGTGAGTTGGGAATCACTATTTTGAAGTATAGATGAGTATAGAGCTTAAAAGTGCATTCTGCAAGAATTCTTTATGCTAAAGAACTTATTGCTGCCAAAGAACAATGCTTCTCCTTCAAAAACAAAAACAAAGAAACACCTGATTTATTATCTGCATCACCCTGGGGACAGAAATACACCTGAAACTGCAATTGTATTAGTATATTCTTTCTTAAGCTGAAATCTTGGTATTTACATAAAGAAGTGATCCTTCACTTCTTTTTGACATCTGAAATAATTTCAGATAATCTACTTTATTCCTCCTTCTAGTAGACAGAGGTTTAAAAAGGGGACTATAATATAAAAAGGACAAAGAGGAAATATACCTTGTTCTTTAAACTTGTGAATTTTTTTTATTTGCCATTTCCACTGATGGCATACAGTTTCATTTGGGTTTAGGAGTGAGATGCATCTGAGTTTGAGCCAAGCTCTGTCTCTTACCAATTATATGACCTTGGATAACTTACTTAACCTCTTTAAACTTCAATGAACTCAACAATTAAATGGGGGGGGGGGAACAGCTAACATGTTTAGCAAAGTGGTGGGTATCCAGTAAGCTCTTAATAATACCCATTGTCATCTTCACCACTATTAATATGTTCTTCTGTTCCTCTCACAGTGCATTTGCAGACCAGCCTCACTGCCATTACATAACTGTGTTATGAATCCTTTGGACTACAGGAATTCAGTGAATAACACAAAAGCACACACCATCTTTCCATTCTCTCCTTCTACATGATAAAGGACACAAGCAGATACAAATGGTTATTGGCCCTATTCTCTCTACAAATTTAATTTCACAAGAGAATATCAGTTTTCAATATACCTAGAGAGAGCATTATTAGACAAAGACTCATGCCACTGGATTTCTACCACCATAGGCAATATGTCATTTCTAGATTTGTCTTCCCTTTAATTCAATTCTCTAAATTTAACCATGTTAGAAAAGTGTGTGTGTGTGTGTGTGTGTGTGTGTGTGTGTGTGTGTGTGTGTAAAATGCTTTTATGCATTTATTTACTAATGAATGCATAGGTCTGCTCCATATTGCATTTGGCAAGCTAAAAAAATCTTCCTATAAATTTAACATAAAAAAAAAAAAACGAGTTTGGGTAAATTAGAAGGCTTATCATCTATAAGAACATTGAAACTCTATACTTTATAGTTCTCCCCGCCCAACTATTTCTAAACTTATTCATTAAGCATGAAGGGCTTCTTCCCATTTGTGCTTAAGCTTTCTGACCCATAAATTCAAATGCCCAGCCCAGAGGAAATGATGCCTTCTAACATAGATTAAAGTGAGGAAGTGATTGCCGTAAATTTATAGAAAATCTGGTTGGACATGACTTCAATGTACAGGTAGTCCACCTCTTTCCATTGGCAATAAATTGTGTCCACACATTCGTGACAATGGGAGCAACACAATTTATTTGAATTCTTTCAAGGAGATAGTTTACCCAGCCTCCCTGAACCAGTTATAACTTAACTCATTTAAGCTCCTCTTGCCTCTTCTACTAAACTATTTGGCTAAAAGTGTCAGAACAATATTTTACAATCTTATAGTGTTTTTTACATTCCTATGGTTATAGTTTACTAAGGAATTTTACAAAAATAATTTTGTTTTATTCTAACAACTTTTGCAGTTCTAGATATGAATGGTGGTGATGGTTGCACAACAATGAGACTGTGCTTAATACCATAAACTTTTTGTTATGTATATTTTACCACAATAAATTATTTTAAACTAAAAATTAAATTAAAACTGAGATAGATGGCAATATTGTAAAGGGAGTGACATGCTCAAGGCAAGCAATCCAGCTCATGACAATTGGTTACAGCTGCACCAGAGCTGTACCTGAGCAGTAAGTTTCTAAGAAGGCTGTCTGACAAAGATGCTACATTCTACACTCTGAAAATGTCTACCTATTCAGAGAAACACAATCAGTGGCCATGTGGGACATTGTGACTCTTTTTTTTTTTTTTTCTGCTAGCACCCAATTGGTTTCCTATTTACAAACATTCAGAATCTGAAGAAAAGTTTATTTTAATAGTCTATTTACTCTGGTAATAATCTAAGCATCCAGTCTAACAATTTTCTCAGTTCATGCTGGAAAGGTAACTTAAAAAATTAGTACCAAGAGGCCTAGAAGTCAGAGCCCAACTTATTTTACATATTAGACAACTCAATCATACTCTGCTTCTTGTAGGTAAAACAGATGTGGTATGAAAGCAAAATGAAATAATTCATGTGAAAGTATATAGAGTTCCAAGGAAGTAAGATAAAAATCAAATACCTGATTGTTTAGACCACTATAAAGAGATAGAAAATGAATAATTCAAAAGGGCAGAAAATCCATATGTATTTTCTGTAAAAATAACTAAGCTTTGTGTAATATTTTACAATTTGCAAAACACTCTCACATGGATTATCTTATTTGACTTTTCCAAAAACCCTGCAAAATAAACTATTATTATTATTATTATTATTATTATTATTATTATTATTATTCTCCTTTCATAATAGAAGAAATTAAAGCATAGAGAGTTTGCATTTTCATCCAGGGTCAAAGAGTCACTTAGAGGCAGACAGAGCTGGGTCCTGCAAAAGGTGTTTTAGTTTTAAATGCTGTTGTGAAAATCATGAATGTCATGATGTTGTTTAACCCTGTTTATGCAATTTAGGTTTTGAAGGGATTGGTTTTAATATAACTAAGGTTAGGAGGATTTACTCCAACAACACTAGACTACAGAAAATAAAAATAAAGTCTCAAAGGCAGCAGGAAAGATGCTGGTTTCCTTCCGGCTGACTCCCACTCATAATCTCCTTACAACTGACTCCTTACCAAAAATATTCATTCTCTTTTAGATTTGTCCTCTTTTAAATCTTCAGGGGGTTGGAAACAGTTGTGTGTGATATTTTCATAGGCAACCTCTGGGAAGTCCACTGAGACTGGACACAATACTTATAGCAGTGAATTCTCAATGCCACAGCCAAGCAAATTCTATAATAGAGTGCTGATTGTCAACTGGCCACAAGCCAGTCCAATGCTCAGACTCCATGAAGATTAAAAAGATTGCTGAAACAGTATCATAAGAATTTCAGGCCCCCAAGAGCTGAAATTCATAGCAGGAAAATACCTACCCCATGTAGCACACGTGGATTCTCATCTTGGATCACCATCTATTGGCAAGGACAGGAAATGTTTTCTCATTTAGCATAAAAGCAGACCTTGCCTGGAGTTATGTCAGCATTGAATCTCCTGGGCCTGACAAGTCAGTAGTACCCAGAGAGAAAAAGCAGCCAGAACCTGAGATGAGCCTAGAGATGATGGCCCCACACAGGTCAGGCCCCTGCTCCTTCTTAGGCTCATAAATAAAAACTGCTGAGAATGTTGGCCTTGTGGTTACTGCCCTGTAGCACCTGCAGAAACTTTAAACCACAAAAAACCCTCTCAGCAGCTGGACACCCAAGGCCAACCAGGGTAGGAGTTATAATAATCAATCAGCCACAGTGATGGTTCCCCCTCTCCCCTCCAACTAGGCTGCTTTATATAGCTTGAATCCAGGAAAATCATGAGTCTCTGGAGCAAATGTTCTTATCTCTATTCTTACCCATGACTTTAATAATTTTTTGCTTACCCCTCTTTACTGCTATACTCTAAAATCTATGAGAATGAGTTATTTAACCTCTGTGCAATGATCCAAGAGCTCTGAAGTCAGACTGCCTGGGTACAAAACTGGGTATCTATTATTTTCTAGGTGACTTTGAGAAAGTATCTAAATCTCACTAAGCATGTTTTATCACCTAGGAAATGGGCTTACCTAACTCAAACAGTTATTGAAAGGATCAAATAAGATAGTGAACTTAGAATGCTGCCTGGCACGTAATAAAGACTTCATAAAGTGTTCACCACATTTGTTTTCATTCTGTCTTATTCTGCATTATATCTCATTTCTAGTCTAGTTCCAGGTATGCTTTAGGCTGTTTGATAAATTTTCAAAAGTGAAATCCTGTTCAAGACCAACATAATCCTATATATATACCATACCTTGATTCATGTGTTTGTTTTATTTTTTTTTCTACTTTGAGTTATCAATTATCATTTATGGATCTTTAGGATAAGGGGAAGAAATCAGAATCTCCAGGAGGCAGAATGAGTTCAATAAACTGAAGACAGGTCCTCACAGATTACCGTTTTGTAGCAACCTCCTTGCCTTTTATTATTATATCTAAAAAAGGTAATTTCATATGTAATGTCATCACTCCAATTAGAAGTTAAACTGAATGAATATGCATGCTTAATTAATATCAAATAGGTGGTACATAAACACAACTTGTAAACCCTAATTCTACTAAAACTATTATTTCAGACTCTCATTAATGCTCCTTTGACTGAGCCCATTAACTTCAACAAATGTTCATTGGCCAAGATTATCTACTTCTCAAGCATTCTACTACTGCTATGTTGGATGAACACACAGAAGGCAAAGCTTACTCATTTTATGATCCCTTCAGGATTGTAATAATAGAGAAAGCTAATATTTATATAATACTTGCCATGTAACAGCATTGCTTCAGTTCCCGTGTTACTTATGTAACCCTTATTACAGTTCTACAAAGTATTATTGCCATCCTTCTTATTTTACAGACAGAGAAGACTAGAAAGATAAAGTAACTTGCTGAGAGTCATATAACTAGTTTTAATGTTCAGCCTCTTAACCACTATTTTACACTGCCTCTTACAGGCTATAGATGAGATGAGGCTGATTCAGTAATAATTAGAAGAGAAACATAAACTAGTATGACAAGAGAACTGAGAAGGCTGGCATTGCTTTTACTGGGAACATTTGAATTAGGTTTTTACTTTAATTCAAAGGTAAACAAATATTGTTAAATGTCAAAGGCAATATTAATTTTTTGAGATACAGCATTTTAAAACAACCAAAACCAAAATAAAATAAAATTAAAAATAAATAAAATAAAATAAAAAATAAAAATAAAGACATTGACTCTGCTCTGTAAAAGCTTCGTCTAGAGCAGAATAACCTTTAGCAAATGACAGCAATACAATGTGATAAGATGAATAGTAAACATATGAAGAAATAGAAATCGTCACAGAAAAATAGAACTTGACATTTTAGAGGGTTTTTTTTTATGTGTGTGCATTTTCCCCAGATTATGAATACCTTGAGGTAACCTCTCATTTCTCTTATATTCTTTCCAAACAGGTTTTACAGAGTTCCCTACCCACAAGGAACTCAAAAAAGGTACTTATTAAGGATGGTGCTCAACTAAGGATGCAAAAAAGATAAGATTATACTGTGTTACCCCCCAAAGACTTGGCTCCCCTGGCTGATCAACACCCCCAGAGAGATAAGTGATGCTTGTGGTGCTAAACTCTGGAGTATGGTGTCCTTTCTGCTGATGGTTCATATATTCAACAGCATTGTTCAAGCAAACCTGTTTCCTCTGAGGAGTGTGAGCTGTGTTTCAGGACACATGAAATGCCAGGCAGACTGTTCTGAAGCCATAGACATGGGTTTGCAGGTCTCTCTCCCCTGCCCACACCTCTTTCTCCTGTTTGCTTCTCCCTACTGACTGGGTTTTAAGTGGATTTGGAAATTTTTATCATCTTTATGGTTTTTGTTGTTGTTTCCATCTGCATTTGTGTCTTCCTTCTCTACAACTTGGGATATATTGAGACAAAGACAGTCAACATGCCCTCAGCTATAAGACTTGGGACTTCCTTGTCTTCATCCAAAACCACTGAACTCTATTTTTAGCCTCTCTCCTCACTTTTGTCTACTTAGTGTGGTCTGGCTCTAGTGCTTGTGGAAGCAGAGTGATGATGCTGCCCATAGGCTGCCTTGGGCTAGTAATAGGGACAACAGCATTTGTTTTGTATCCACATCCAAAAACTGTCCTGAGTCTTTCCAAGATCAGATTATGTTAATCCTTACAGGGATAAAAAGATCCCATCTCCTGACTCTGAACATAACCTTCTTTTAATAAACCCTATGATCCTAGTCCCATCCTACCATTTAGATAAACAGTTTTATTCTGAAAAGAAAACCTTGCCGAGAGTGCAGCCTAAGCAATGCAGCCCTGGCAAAATAGAGACCTGACCTCCCCTAATCAAAAGAAATCCTGTTTCCTCCTTTCTCAACTCTCCCTTCAGCTCATTTTTATTACTCCCTTTGGGTCTTGCCTTGCTTCCTCTTTACATAATAGTTCCACTGGGTAGGGACTATGTCTAATTGTATGCTGTTAGCACTGCCTGGTGCATTATAGTCCTCAATAAATGTATTATCATGATTATTGTTATGATGTATCATAACAATTATCTCACTTCGGTGCACATTTCTCTAAATTTCAAGCATCTTGGAGAGGCAGGAATACATCATCCCCTGTATATCCTTAAGAGCTTTGAGTAAGGATCTAAACTGAAGGAGTATAGCTATGCAGATCTGATCTGTACCCCCAAACCTGCAGAGATTTGAGGATAATCATCTTCTTTTCTTTGAAAGAGCCGAACATGAGAACAGTCTCTTTACATGCAGAAAGAGTAAATAAGAGGTAGGTAGAGATTAGAAAAGATCAAGACAGGAGAAATAGTATTAAACTATAGATTGTTCAGAGACAGCAAAGACCACAGTTAGGGCTGACCCAATGGCAAAAAACCTGTTCAAGCAATGATAAGAAAAATAATTTACTGGGCACACCCATTGGATAAATGCTGTCAGGATATGTTGTGAGCTGTTCCAATGAGATGTAATAATTGAATTTGTTTTCATTTAATTTGGAGGGCCTTTAATTAAAAGCCAGGATTGTGTGTGCAGAGAGATAAAGCTAGCACATGGAGACTGGAGATAATTTAGGTGCTGAATGCAATAATTTATTGTAAATTCAGAGGTCAGGATACTGGCACCATCTTTGTGAAATCAGCACAGTGAGTTAGCCATCCAACTGCAGTAGACTAAGGAATAGCAGAAACATACCCTTAAGTTATTTTTTAAATCAATTACAATTAGAGAGTAGCATGTAGGTTAATTTTTAAAGTTCATTTATCAGAGAAATAAATATATCAATGATTTCCTGCTGGAAGACAACTTGGAAAAGCCTGGTTTTCCAGTGACAATTTTCCAAAACTTCCACTCAATTTTGAAATGGTATGGAATCCACATTGTGGTTAGTCATGCCAACTTTCATTCGTCTTTGAATTGATGCTAAATAATCTACTTCTCCCCTTTAGGTTATTGGTTAAGCCCACTTACCTGACCACTTCAAGATAATACAAACCTGTTTTAGAATAATGGGCCTAAAATGAGAATTAGCCACAGGATAAATTCTAGAGTATACAGTTTCTATTAGTATTCAAGAAATCAACATCTAGAATTAGGACCAGAACACAGAGTTCAAATTAATGCCCAATATTAATCTAAGAAATTAGGATTAGAGGGTTAACTAGAGTTATCAATATTAAGATATATTTGTATTTCATGGTATAAGGCAATACAGATTTTATGCTAACGTATGAATTTTATGCCCAGAAAATGACATTTCATTACATGAACATTTTGTGCTTAAGAAAGTTTTATTTTAGAAATGTATCCCAGCATGCAATGATGGAGCTGCTAGAAGGCTGCTTTCTTCCAATTCTCAGTGTAGGGTGTAGTGATGGGATCCACATTCACTTAATTTTACCATAATGCCCAAGAATTTGCAAGTTGGTGAGCTACCCATTGCCAAAAACTCGTCATCTAATACAAATGTGGACATGCATCTGTGCCTGGACATATTCTGGAAGTTTGCCATTTTCAACTTCTTTTTCTCTAGCTTATAATTGCTCTCTAGGGAAAGAAAGTGTCATAGGTTGGGAGCTTTCCTCAGAGAGGGGAATAGTGTACTAGATCGAGGGTGTCCAACAGAATTGTCTGGGGAAAATTTTATAAAATTTGTGAGTTTTATCCTTTCCCAGACCTCCAGAATTAGGATCTCAAGAGACTGAGGCCCCTGGTAATTCTAAATTGCCCTCAGGTAGGAACAACTGAAATAAACTCCAAGATCTCTCCACTTATAAAGTCATGTTATTCTTAGCCCTACTTTCAGGAATTGTTTGCTCTCTGTGTGCCTAATGATTTGCCATCCAAGAATATAATCAGCATCTGAGGGTTGAAAACTAGTTTAATCACCTATTTCATGAATAAATAATTTTTATTATATATCTACCAACCATTGTTCATCTTCTGTTAATGCCTTGGTTTTTCACCAAATTTAGCTTCCAAGCTTTTTGGGTGTCCCTGGAACACCCAAAATAAAGAAGCAGCCACTCATATTTTTTTGAGCAAAGAACAAGGAGCTTTAGAAAGACAAATATGGGTTTTCAAACAAAAGAAGTAGTAATTCTTTAGAGATCAGGTTTCTTTCCAGAAGAACTAGTCATTACATCATGATATCCGCTTCACAGATGAGGAAACTGAAGCACAGAGAAATGTGATTACTTTTCAGAACTCAATGCCAGGCAGTGCAAATCCAAAGCTTGAGTTCTTATCTTCCATCACAGAAGTACCACTGCCAAGTCTTACTTCAGGGCTATTTTGTGGTAAAGTAGTGAGTTTATAAAACTTGATCAAGGAGATAATGGTGATTAGAGGAGAAGCTAGAAAAATCTCTAGGCTGAGGTGGTAAGAGGCTTGTATTTTTGGTGAAAATATTTATTCCATAAATGGAAACTAAAAATCACCTAGTTTCTCAGTAAAAATAAAAAATTCAAACAAAATCAACAACAAAAAATTTTAACATTAGCTCTATGCATCATAATAAATACTACCATTGAGCATCATTATGTTCCAGACATTAGGTATCTTATATATATATTTTTTGTCTTTAGATGTTTCTACAAACCTTAGAAGATATTACTATCCCTAATTTTTGCTGCTAAAATTGAGACCTGGACAGTTATTCAAGGTCCCATAAAGAGTAATAGGTCTGATTGTCGCCTCAGCCTGTTTAGAACAAAAAAATTAATTTCTGGTGTTAACTTCTTAATCAAACCATAATCAAGTAATCACTGAATGCCTAATAGGCAGCACAAGGCACCATGCTAGGCACTGTTAAACACAGATAGAAAAACTAATAAAGTGTCTGCCTGTATGAAGATCTTACCTTACAGTTTGTGGGGGAGAGACAAACAGAAAACACAACACCATATGATTAAGTCTCACAAAAAGAAGTATTGTGTACTATGATAACACAAAAGTAGGACATATATATGCCTACAGAATTGGGCCAGTCAATAGGAAAGGTGCATCGGATGGCAAAGAAGAATAGAAGAATGTATCAAGTTGAGGAGATAGTATATGCAAAGCCTCAAGGACACAAATGAGGGCAATAGAGCTCAGAAATCTAAAATATGATTTGGACATACCCTGCAACATGGAGGAAATTACAAAAGATAAGACTAGAAATTCTATTCAACTACTGAGAAATATTTCCAGTTATATTACCAGTGCCTAGCACAGTGCCTGTACATAGCGGACCAGACCCTCAATGCCTCAGTGGGTAAACATATGACTAAATGGGCAGTGGGCTACAAGATTCCAGTCCTGCCTCCAGGTGACCTGGCTCAGTGATTGTCCAAAATTCTCCTAACAGTTCTAATACTTCAATCTCCTTAGGGTCCTGGTAAACAGACATTTTTAAGTGAGCATAATATTTGCTATAATGTATGTCTGTAGTTGATGGGAAACAGGAAGGGAGGATGACTCTGCACTAAGACCTGTTTCTAGGAGCCATATACTCACTGTGTCTTTTTGTCTATGTTATAATTTCTCCCTTGAGGAGGGATACATGGCATGCATTGGGTTTGGGAGTTTTATTTTATTTTTTTTTCTGAGTCTATCTCAGGAACCAGTTTAGAAGTTGCAGGGTTTATGTTGTCTTTTCATTTTTTTCCTCTAGTGAAAGCACACATTAAGAAAAAAAAAATATTATTCCCACTGGCTCTTTTGATGTTGCTGGGAGACAAATAAAGCAGTAGCAAGTCTCCAAATGAGCTTTTAAAAAGAAATATATTTTAAATAAACCTTGAAAGCAGAAAGCATCACTTAGTAATATGTTGTATATTATGATCCACCTTCTCCTACAAGGGAAGCACTTTTCTGGACCTATAAACAAGTAATTTAAAAGAGCTACATGTAACTCCTAGAAACTAGAGGAACAACTATTCCAGAGACCTATACTGAAAGAGAGGAACCAAAACCAGGCATAGTCCCCAAAATTTATTCCAACAATTGTTATACTTTTCCCTAGCATGCTTGCATTTTGATATTCCTTGGTTTAAGACAAGCTAAATCCAGAAAAACATTGTGGCAGGATGTTTTTGAAATATGATATTTATTCTCTATATTCTCTATATTTTTTCTTCCCTGTATTCCAAGAAGGCAACCAAGCTTCTGCCTTTCACCTAAAGGAGAGGTTTGTGTATTGGGTCAAAAGGTCTGAGGATAATTTCTTTTTCTTTTTGAAGGCCTAAGCTAATTAAGAACCAAGAAGCAAAGGGCTACTCTGGAAAATAGAGAAATCAAAGCAGGAAAGGAGGTGGAGATCTTCCTAAGCCAATGAGAGAACAGATATTTTTGAATTTCCTAAGTAGTTAGACCCATGCTGGAAGGAAATGCCTCACAAGTCCCTAGGTAATTAAATAAATATCAGATATGTACTGGATAAAGGCCAGATAAGCCAAAGGGGTGCTGGAGCTCAAGCAAATACTAATTTCACAAGTCTGGACTTCAAGGACCATAGAGGATGTGGATAATGGGTGCCTCAGTGTTATGGAATGGGAAGTACACACTTATGTGAGGAGAATGTAATGAAGGTACTATCTACAAAAGCAAGGTCAGTTTGTAGGAAAATCCTGACATATAATAAATTCAGTTCCCTAGAACTAGTAATTCCAAAGCACTATTGCCACCCTAGACCTGAATAGAAATAGTTATTGGAACAGTGACCTAGAAAAAAAAAAGAACTGTTGGAAAGACCCACCTAAGAGGAGCTATGATCCTTGATTGAAGGACATAGCCACCTCACAGTGAGCCCAGAGAGAGAGATTAGGAGAATCAGCACCCAGACCTTACTCTAGCCCTCCTAACTGCTGCCACTGTTCTTCATTGTCCAAACCGATCGAAAACTAGAGAGTAAGAGAGCATATTGATGTGATTCATGAAAGTCAACCATTTCGGCTATAGAGCACTTTAGAGATGGATATGAAAGGTATCTAACAACACCTTTAGCTTCATCTTTGACATCCTGATATTGGTTTATTATGTAGCCAGTTTTGAGGTTTTATTTGAGACCTATTTCCTAAAAATGAGAAGTTTTCCCATTATTACCATCCCAGCTTATATTACGAGAGAAAACAGTACATTTACAGCCATATTTGTTTTTCATAACCCCAACAAAGTTTTCCAGTTTTGTTTATTGTTTATACTTTGTGATTGCTTCAGTCTTAGTTTTGAAAAGAAAGGGAGGTAAGTGAGACTGAGGTCAAGTAGCAGGAAAAGTGAATCTGGAAGTAGTAGAGAGTCTGAGCAGCCTCTTTACTGAGTGACTACTTACTATACAAGATATAACATTCTAAAACTAGCAAATTTGATTTGTTTACAGAGTGTCAAAAGTCTATTTTTGATCAAAAGTATCTCTCTTAAAAGCCTTTCCTTTGTCTTGAAGAATGTGCAAATCTTATTTTAGAAGACTTGTTTTTCACTAAGATCAAGGTGTGACTTAGAGGCACCACTTCTCAGACTAAGGAACTTGGCACTACCTTTGACCTACATCACAGTCAGGGTTCTGATATAAAAGGACATAAAATGGGCGAGTTTTGAGGAGGATAGTAGGAATGGGGAGAGCAGTGGTTATCAGGGAAAGTTAAACAATATGGAATGTTGTACAGAATTGATAAGATGCAGGGGGCTCTGGAGATCTGCAGGAAGCATAGAGGCCTAGTCACAAGGGTAAAGAATTATAAAAAGCAGGAACAAATGAATATTGAAGCTAAAATTTGCTTCTTCCTAGTTTGGTCTAAAGCCAGTCTCAAGTGAAAAGAAAACTAAATGTCTCTCCTCACTTCATCATGGCGTATTCTTTAGCTGATGAAAAACTATAAAGGTATCTTCTATACCTCTCTTACTCTCTTTTTCCTCTCTCAACTCCAACCCTGGAGATTAGTGAAGATAAGAGCTAACTTTCAGCTTCTAGAACTGTGCTTAATTAAACACTTTAATTAAAACCTATAAGAGTGATTGTGGCTGTCAGGGTGTGAAAAGAAATCTAATAAAGTTCCTTTCATCCAATCCAACGGGCAGCCCAAGGACATGCTGCTGTGGGGGTGGGGGGGGAAGCAGAGAGACTGAGGAAGGGTAAGCTAAACACAGGAGCCAGGCTGAGAGGTCCAATGAGATGCTTCCTCTCAAGCCAGAGATGAATGAGCAAACAAAGTTCTCTCATTCCTTCCCCTATGACTGTAGCTACTTAAATAAATTTATGTACTTATATCTATGGTAGCTTCAAAATAGAAAAAGTTCACTCTCACTCAAAGTGCAGAAATAATTCATACTTATTTGTGTGTTTTTCTTTCAATGGTTTCTTACTTAGAGCCTACTCCATACAACACACTCTCTTCCTTGCCACGGGCATGGGAACTGTAATGTGAAAGTCAGAATTTCAGCCTTCTGAATCAAGGTAAGTCAAAAAACCTCCCTGACTTACAGTGGAAATTCTCACCCTAAAACACCAAATTAAAAAAAAAAAAATTGGCAAGCATGACCTTCTTAGGGATTTATCAAATTCACTTTGATGGCTTTTTTGAATTATGTCCAGGTTCACAGGATATGCCATCCTGTAGTTGGCACAATGGGGGTGGGAGACAGAATGCATAGATGCATAAATGACAAATTCCAGCATCACTGCCATTATCTTGCATTTAGTCATTCTTTCATCCATCCACACATCAAGCTAAGACCTAATGGGTTATTGCTAGTTACAAACATGTGTCTGGGTCCAGAGTAGCAGGGACAGAAATAAACCCAAAATTATTGCCCTAAAATAAAAACTTCAACATAAAACCCCAACAAGTCAATCTGGCTCTATGCATTTAGGAATGCATCTAACCCCAGAGACTTTCAGATGAAGCCGATTCTCTAGGTTTTGACAACTCCCTATGAAACTCAGTTAACAGCTTGGATTCACAAATCCCTAGTTCCCAGCTTCTCCCTGCCTCATCAGCATACTGATTTGAACAGACTGTGCCATTTAAAAGCACATCTTTTTCTTTCCACTCCAGGATTTTCTGCACCACATATATTTCTCACTAGCAGTGATATCCTGACCTTGGAGATTTTTGTGATTCGAGAAATGCAGACATAGATACAGGTCCAAGGAATAACATCAGTTGTTGGGAGTGATCAGAAGTCAAAAACAAAATTTGGTGCCCAACATTAGGGGATTTGTTTAACCAAACCCCCTCTTGACAATTCAATTCAACAAGACAACAAGAATTTAAATGTCCTAAGTATAGAAAGAGAATAAAATGTGAGTTATTAGAGAAGTGCATCTCAAACTTCAAAAATCATATGTATAATCTGGAAATCTTGCTAAAATGAAGATTTTTTATTCTCTAGGTTCCTAGTAGAATCCTACTTTCCACTTTTCTAATCATACCTGGAGTGGCAAGAATTTAGAAAGCAATCAGGATCTAGGTACCAAAAGCCAAAATTCTGTTAGAGGTAATGGGTCAACCAGAAGGAAGAACAATGACCCCTCAAAAATGTCCATACTGTAATCCTTTACATGGCAAAAAAGACTTTGCTGATGTCATGTAGTTGAGGATTTTGAGATGGGAGAGATTATCCTGGATTAGTCAGGTGGGCTCCATGTAATCACATAAATCCTTAAAATCAAAGAATCTTCCCTGGTTGAGTCAGAGAGATGACATGGTGAAAAAAATTTGATGTTCCTTGGCTGCTCTGAGATACAGAGACTCACGTGCAAAGACAGGAGAGAGACCTCTAAGAGCTAATGATGATTCCTGATTAATGTCCAGCAAGAAACAGAGGACTCATTCTTAAAACTACATGGCCAAAGCTTGAAATGCAAATCTGGCCAATGTTTGAATAAGCAAGGAAGGTCATTTTCTCCTAAAGCCTCTAGAAAGTAACACAGCTTGTCTATATCTTAATTTTAACACAGTGAGATGCATACCAGACTTCTGACCTACAGGAATGTAAGATAATAAATTTGTGCTGTTTTAAGCCACAAAATTTGGAGTAAATTACAGCAGTAAAAAACTAATACACCACCCTTCAGACTGCCATGCAAATATTAGAAAGTTTTTCTTTATTTTCAAGTTAAAATAAAAGCGAATCTCTCTGCTTTTGGCCTTCCTTTGTACTTGATTAACTATACTCAGCCACACTAGAGAAAACACTAAAATTTTATTCTGAGCATAATTTTCCCCCAACCCTCTCTAAAATTTGTTATTGGCTTAAACTTCTTGTCAAGAATTTAAAATTCTTCATAATCTACCTCTGCTTGGTTACCCACTATCTCTACCAAACTAAACTTGACAAACTCTTCCCCATTGCTCAAGACTGTACTGTTCAGACCTCACCTTCTCTGGGCAGCCTCTTCTAACAAATTCAATGTGAATCAAGTTCCTTACAAACCATTCTTATAACTGTGGATTTAGCACATGTCATTCTATTGTCTGTGTCTCATTGACCATAAACTTCTCATAAACAGGCTACTTTTTTTCATCCCCTATATATCTGGCTCCTATAAAAGTTTCCTGGAAAATGTTGCCTGAATGATTATCCACCTTTAATGTGACAATTTCAAATTGAGTTTTGTCTTCCAAACTTCACAAACAAGAGACATCAAGGAAAGTTCTCAAAGTCCAGCTCTTGTGAATTCATTCTACATTTATCCTACTGCATCAATAGCAGCCAACCCTGGGCACAACGCTTGATTCAGAGAAATGGCAGGAAACGACAGAGTAGAAAGATAAAGAAACAACAGACTCCACCATTAGTGATTTCATAGCCTGAATTGTCTGGTAGAGGCTGTGGGGAGAAGAGGACGAGCACAAAGGAACAAATTCAGGAAGAAATAAATCAACCAAATATGTTGATATGCTTTTCCATTAAAGAGCATATAAAGTATTAAGAACATATGTAAAGGTATTATCAGTATCAGCTAAAATTAATTAAGTTTTTCTGGGGAGTGAAGCATGTCCCAGGTATCGTCTTTGCCAAAAAGTATGCATTTAGCACTTGCTGCATGTCAAATGTTGTGTTTGGCTCTAGATGTATAAATAGACCTAAAAATAACCCCATCCATCAGGAGCTTACTGACTCAGTGGGAGACAGGCAGACTCATGGACTAGGAAGTGTGAAGTCAATACCAAGGGTAAGAAGATAAGAAACAAGTTGGGTGACTGGGGAATGGGAAAAGTCTGACAGACTTCTGAAAGAAAGCAAAACACAAGGAGAGGTGAAAGAGGGTGGAGTAGAATGCTGGAGGAAATAAACTGAACTTAATGAAAGGAACGAAAGGCCTGTGAGGGCCTAAGACTAAATGCTGCCCCTAAGTCCCTGGGCTACATGGGTCCTTCATATGGTTCCTCTGCAGTGAACCTCAGGTTCACTTTCCCCATTTCACTCCTACTGCTGTCAACTTTGCTGCCATAACAAATACCATAGACAGCAATAGAAATTTATTTTATCACAGTTCTAGGGGCTAAAAGTCCAAAATCAAGATGTCGGCAGGGTAGGCTGGCAGGTAGCTAACTTCTAGCTTTGTCTTCACACAGTCTTCCCTCAGACTATGTTGTCTGTATCCTAATCTCTTCTTTTGAAGACACCAGTCATGTTGGATTAAGGCCCACCCTCATGACTTCAGTTTACCTTAATTACCTTTATAAAGGTTATGTCTCCTAATACAGTCACATTCTAAGGCATTGGGAGTTAGGATTTCAACATATGAATTTGGGGGCATAGAATACAGTTCATTACATTCAGAGTTGTTTGTTTCTTATAAAAACTCATTCCCAAATGGCTAATTTCTTCAGACTCTTGTGCAGAACTTGGACATATTAATTTTAAAATTTTTTTCTTTATGCCATGTTGTTGCTTAAGACTCATCACTAGCCATTTAAGATTCTTTTACTATATCTCAGATCTCACCTCCTTGACTAATGTCAGAACATGATTGCCCACTAAACAAATTCACTGTCTCTTATATGCTACAAGACATTCTGTTCATAGTAAAGAATTTTGCACATGGAGGACATTAACAAGTATATATATATATATATTTCCTCATATAAAGACATCTTGGGATCAACTTTCCATCATAAACTTCACTTAAAATAATAACTATGCCTAAGGTTTCTTTCATATCTGTCCATAGTAGATGCTCACTTATTAATCAGGCAGTTGGTTTATTTCTTGTACTCATCTTCCACTCAGTTATTTAGATTACCATATTAAACCTCAACAAAACAGGGACATCTAAGACATGACCCTTCTTCATTCACCTCACAGCCACTGAGCATGCACCATGTTCCAAGGACTACACCAGGTCTGCAAGAAGCACAGAAAATAAAATAAGGATGGTCTCGACACCCAAGAAACTCACAGTCTTATAAGAAAGATGCACAAGTAGTTAGTACATAGTCTGAAAAAATTGGGTTGGCTGAAAAGAGGACTAACATGTATTGGTTATTTAAAATAAACCTAGTGTTCTATCAACAACATTCAATTTAATCTTCCCTGTGACATTAAAAGGCAGCTTCATTGTTTTGATTTTATAGATGAAGAAACTGAAACTAAAGAGGTTGTATAGTTTGTCTATGATCACAGAGCTAGCAAGTCACTGGGACATGGATTCTAAAATTCATGTCCTTAACACTAGAAAATTTAGGGAAAGACCACCAAATGAATAATCACTACATGCTACATTTTGTGTAAGATATGGTATGTACACTATTTAAGGAAAACATTAAAAAATGGTAACAGGGGGCCAGAGGAGGAAATAGTAACTCTTCTAAAAGTTAGACAAAGCCTTATATCTGAGTTCCTTGTTGAAAGACAAATACAATTTTCCCTGATGTTAAAGAGTAGAAAGAACATACTAGAAAATGTTTGAACTAAGAAAAAGCACTGCCTGTAAAATATGCCATCAGAGGTATAGAGTCAATGGTTAGAAAATGGAGTTAGGCAAAAAATGGCAGAAAATAAACAGGAAAGACTGAGGAAATACTCTCAACAACCTACCATAGCATAGTAATAGGATTTTCACCTAATTATAGAAATCTGTACCTACTTTTTTAAGCAGGCCTGGGACAGGGCCAACACTGTTCTAGAATGACACGGCAGGTTTATGAAGGCGGGGCTTGTCTAGCAATAATCTAGAATAGATGATGAGGTTTTGAATTCAATTCAAAATGAATACAAAAATTCAAGTTGTTTCACTGGTGATTGCTTGATGGTTTTTAAAGCTGAGGAAGATGGAGACTTAAACGACCTTCCATGTTTCTAGTTTGTGCACTTGTGAATGAGAGAATAATATAGTCATCATTGGCAGAGAGTAGATGAGTTTGGTTCTGCACATAACAACTTTGTAAATCCTATAATGTCCAACCAGCATAGACTAGAAATTAGGCCAAAGTCTCAGGAATAAAATCACTGAGTGACATGCTAGAGCTGATTCATATCAAACTTGTGAGACCCATTCTTTAAGTTTTTTGAAATTTTACATGCCAGCTATTAAAATTAATCATTATTAAAAATTAAATTATGTAAACTTTCAACCAAATAAATTATATTTAAAGGCAATGAAAATACAAAAACCACCACTTTCTAATTATTTTATTATTTTTAGTCCATTATCCATGTTCTTAAAGTTATTTATGTCTATTTTTTTTATATGGTTGAACACACTCTATAATGGTTTGCTGCTCTGCATCTCTTTGCAAGTCCATGTTTAGCGACATCAAGTTGGTTGCCTGAAATTACCCATGATGAGAGTATTTATACCATGAAAATGAGCAAATATTACAAATAACGGCTTGATTAATTGCTTTGTTGACTGTCTAGACTTAAGAGAGTGGTGGAAAAAATGTTAACAATAGAGATTAAACTTAAAAGTCTATTATGTCTGCAACCATCACACTGCGAATTGTACAGTGTAATGTGCAACATGCATTATGTGAGTAACACAAAAATTTTTAAAAATATTCTTCGAATGTTCAAAGACTACTATCTGATTCAGTAAAGAAGTTGTTTAAATTACTGACAAACAAAAGAAGTTCTGACACACATCACTGCTGTTTTACTTTCATCTTATTCAATGTAAATAAAAATATCAACTAATGTCCATATTGGGACTATCCTTGTTCATCACAGATGGAATATGGATGTAGTAGTTTAGTTTGGCAAAAATCAGGAAAGTATTCTACGAGAAAGAATTACCCATACTGAATTTACAATAAAGAGTATTATATATTCATTATCTGTAACTAGTGTGCTGTATATTCTTTTTCTCTTTAAGTCTCCAGGACAGTAGTTGGTTATTTTTAATTAGCAATATCTCCACTACAATGAAATGCATTATATCATTTAAATCTTTGTTTTCATGTTTGTTTTTTCTCATAGATATTTCTACCTCTTTAGAACTTTTATTATTTTCTTTCTAGCCTCAATCGATGGTAACAACCTCTCCTAATTTAGATACACCTGCAAATATCATTAACATGCTGTTTACTCCCTCATTAACACTTAAATATTATCATTTATCATTATCTTTGGTAATAGTCATGGGATTAAGAATGTAAGAGCCTTATAAAGTTTTGGTTCTAATCATCAATTTGAAAAAGAATAAATCTAGACAGACCATGAATTGTTCAGGGGCACACCAAGAGCTTGGCAAAGAGGTTTACAAAGTAATTGATTTAAGCATTCAAGATGAAATTCAATATTCCTTAATATAGTATTAGTTGAAAATCAGAAGCATAGGAAAATTTCATGAGATAATATTGATATGTTCTGGTAGCTACAACAAGTTCTATATATATGAATGTCTCATGAGCCTTCAAGGAAAACTATTTTAAAAAATCACAGTAGTTAATAATTGGTCTTGAAAATGAGGCCTTTGAACCAGGTGAGTGCATGGGTAAGAAAGAGCTGCATGAGCCTAGAATCCGCTAAAGGAGAGAATTGTAGTACCTCAATTTTGTCCTGAAATCTTGCCTGATTATCTGAGAGTAAGCATTCTTTGGGGTCAACATAGCAATGTTATTTACACAACTGTTCTTTAATTCAACTCTGATTTTTCTCAAGACTGATAAAGGATGAAATATTACAGAAACATTAAATGATAGCCCACATTGTTGAGCATGTGTGCAGTAACATCTGCAGTTGTGGCTGAGTCAAGGGGGTGAATTTAATGCTATATGGGAAAAGATCACAAGCATCAAGGTGGAGAACCAGATGCCCTTTAGGGACCATAAGAAAAAAAAAAATCAGAGGCTTAATTGTGTCTGTTTCCCACCAGTTGTTCTTGTTGGGGCTGAGAGATAAAACTAAAAATGACCATTTTTATATTTATCTACACACTTTGCTTTTTTTCTCCTCAGCCTTTTCACAAGTCATTGCACATTATTGAGATGGGATTGTTGGTTCAGCTACTTTATGTTAGATGGAAAGATAATTTGAGAACTGGTCTTTTAACCTCAGCAGCCATTGAATGTTAGGATCCAAGTATTTACTCTTATTTTGTTTCTCTTAGATCTAAATGAACCCTTATTTATTGAAACTTGCCTTCTTTGTGTGTGGTAAAGAGGAACGAAGATAAGCATCCTAGAAAATAGACTGCAGCAATGACAACAGCAATCCTTAATGAATATCAATTGACTTTGAATCTTCCAGCTGAGTCCCAGGCACCAGAGAACAGAAACAGCCTTTCTCATCACGACCTGTTTAAACTTCCGACCCACAGAAACTTTGAGAAATAATAATTATTATTGGTTAAAGCTTCAAATTTTGGAGGTAGTGTTATGCAACTACAGATAACTAATACGATTCTTCAGGAAAACAGTACAATAAAATGAACACATATATAATTATTCTAAAGAATTGGCTTGTGAGATTATGGTAGATGAAAAATCCAAAATCTGCAGAGTATTCTGTCATTCTAGAGAACCAGAAAGGGCCAATGTCACACATATGTTATAAAAGCAGTCTGCTGGAGAATTCTCTCTTGCTCAGGGGAAGCTGGTCTTCTTCTATTCAGGTCTTCAACTGATTGGATGAGGCCCAATCACTTCATGGAGGTTAATGTACTTTACTTGAAGTCCACTGATTGAAATGTTAGTTTCATCTAAAACATTAGCAGTAACATCTTGAATAATGTTTAATTGAATATTTGGGGACCCTTTGGTTCAGGCAAGATGAAAATAGAAAAAATGTTCACAAAGTGTATATAAAATATAAAAAAAACAAATAAATAAAAAAAGCAAAAACAATATTATACTAAATGAAAAAAATTGGAAGCATTTGGTTTAAGATTTAGATATCAAGAAGCTGACTATTACACGTATATGTCAGATAGTATTGATAGTTCTCATCAGTACAATAAAACAAGAACAAAGAAATTAGAGGCATGACAATTAGAAATGAGGAAATGAGTGTCATCACTGACATATAGAATAATCATTTACATAGGAAAACTCAAAATAGTCAGTAAACAGATTATTATAAATGTGGGCAGAAGGGATTAGAAAAGTAACTGAAAATAAAAATAAAACACAAAAAGTTGCCTTTTTACATATCGGTGCATAAAAACTAGAAAATATAATTAAAAAGAAGATAACTATTTGCAATAAAGAGAATACCAACTACCTACAAAATTATCAAAAGATGCATAAGATCTTTATGGCAAAAAGTATAAGCTTTATTTAGAAATATTAAAAAAGACCTAAAATATTAGAAAAATACACCATGTCTCTGGATAAAAAGACAATACTTTATAAATATCAGTTCTACTCAAACTCACCTAGAGAGTCAACATAATTTAATTAAGATGTTAGCAGGGTATTTAATGGGTCTTAATAGGATTTTTCTATAAATCTTTATGTTTCAATAAAGGACATAATTGAAATAGATGAATATAATAGACCTGTCCTACATAATATCAAGATTTATTAGAAACATATAATAATTAAAACAGTATGAGTATTGGCATACTGATAGTTAGACTGACAAATAGAATTGAATAGAAAGTCCAGGAACAGACCAATATGCATATAAAACTTTGGTATAAGAGATGTCATCAAATCAATTTAAAGATTTAAAATTAAAATATTGAATATTAATAAGGAAAAATGTAAAATTAGATCCCTATCTCACATAATAAACAAAATGCAACCTCAGAGGAATTAAGCATTTAAATTAAACAAACAAACAAACAAAAATCTGAAACCATTCATAGAAAATATGGGTGAATATGTTTTAGACCATAAGATAGTATTTTTTTTAAGACATGGGAAACATTTGTATAAAACATTTTATCTAGTGATTCTATTCCCTAGGTCTATTCTCAAGTCAAATTCATGTACATGCACAATAAAAAAAATATTCAAAAGTGTTTAGCATAGCACTGTTCACAATAGCAAAGCTTAAAGGCAGCTCAGATGCCTATCATCAAAAGAATGGTTAAACAAACTATGATTTATTCACCCAACAGAATGTTATACAACAGCCAAAACAAATGTAGTATATAAATGAATGAATGTAAACAAAAATATCATGAAAAAATAAATTCAACATTATAATATATATTATGATATATCCCATAATATAAATAAAAATAAAAACAATGAAATAATATGAAATTCAGGATGTGGTTTCCTTGGATAATGGGTGGTAAGGGGATGGGGACTACCACATGGTTAAATATAAATTATTATAAAGGTCCTACCTTTTGTTTTTGGTTCTGAATTTATGCATACTTACTATATTATTAAAAGTAGTTGCCTTGTGTTTGTAGTCAATCATGGCAATTTAGTTCTGCTAATTCTACTCTAGTCAGTTCTGCTGCAGACATAGTATATTTTCTGTTAGCAAGAATCATATTAGTTATCTACAGCTGCATAACACTAGCCAGAATTTTATCTATTTTAACAGTATTTTTATTTCAAAGAATAAATTTTGACTGTTGGTTTCATTTACAACACCCTTTTCTATTCCATTTATTTCTACCCTTATATTTATCATCTCTTCTACCTTTAGATTTATACTATTACCCTTTTATCTATTTTTAAGGTATAAAATTTACTCATTAGTTTTGAGAATTTTCTCTTCTCAATTATAAATATTTAAAACTATAAATATTTTGAAAAATCACTTATGCTACAAGTTTTGATATAGAGCACACTTATTATTCAGTTCCACATATTATTTTTAAGTTTTTATTCTTTCTTTCATAATCCATGATATGTTTATTAGTATGCTTTTAAATATTGCAAGTGTAGGAATTTGAAAATTTATCCTTTTGTTACTAATTTCTTAATTAGTGACATGGTAGTGAAAGATCATTATTTATATGATACACATTGTTGATATTTGTTGAGGGTGTTTTTTTTTAATGAAGAAATTTACTTATTTTTTATTTCATGTGTACTTGAGATAAAATTGTCTTTTCTATTTACTGGATGTAGAACACTATACGAGATCACTAGGTCAGACTTCTGGATTTATTTCCTTTAACCTGGTTGTTTGATTTTTCAATTATCAGGACATATGTGTTGATATCTCCTTCTATGGTAATAAATTTTCCTATACTTCTCAATTTTTTCTTCATGTTTTGAATCTCTTCCGCTAGACTTACATATTCTTAAAATTGCAGTATTATCTGAGTACACTGAATTGTTTATCATTGTATAGCGTTCTATTCCACCTCAACTTTTGATTTTTTTGCCTTTTTTGCCTTAAAGTCAGTTTTATCTGATAGTAATGTAGACTTGCCAACTTTATTTCGTTAGTATGTGCCTAATATCACTGTTTTTCATTTTTTTAGTTTGAACTCTTTTTTGACTTTATTATTTGAGTGTATCTCTTATAATGAGCATATAGCTGTATACTTTTTGTCCAATACAGCTATGTTTGCCTTCAAATTTAAAATTAATTCATTTATATCTATTGTAATTCTTCATATTCTTTCTATTATCTAATTTATTATTTTCTTTTACTTTTTCTATGTTTTTTTTATTTTTTCTTTTATTTTAAGACCTGTAAGAGTAGGCCTGATAAAACTAGGACTTTAGTTCCTCTTTTCTCTAACTTATATAATGGCATGATCTGTGTCAGTGTAGTACCTAAAATATAATTTAAGCTAGAAATGCAAAACACATAAAAATTTAAATTTTCTAGTGAACACATAAAAGAAAGTAAAAACAAACCATTGAATTAATTTTAATTACAAAATTTTCAGGAGTCCAATATCTTCAAAACATTATTTCAATATGTAATTAGTACAAAATGAGGTATTTAGTTTTTCTGTAATCCATTTTTTTAAATTTATTGTGCACTTTATACTGATAGCAATTTTAATTCAGAATAACTGCATTTCAAATAGCTAGTGGTTATTGTATTAGACATACAGATCTAGACATTTAATGACTTTTCTATTTACCTTTGATACTTTAAAATAAAATAGAAAATCTTAAAAATGTATTTAATAACTTTTATTTCATATAGCTCTTGTGTGAAAACTGCTAGATTGGTCTTGACTTTTATTTGAATATTTTTTAATATTTATTTTAATACGTTTGTAAGAATTTCACAAAATTTCTGAACTCTTATATTGTACAAATATGTTTTGGCCTACCCTCATATTTGAGAGAAAATTTGTCTGTATATAAGCTACTAAGTTGTAAATATTTGACTTCTGACATCCAGTGTGCTGTTAAATAATCAGTTGTTAATTTGATTCTTATCCTTTTCTCTCTATAAACATTTAAATTTTTTTTTATTCTAATGTTTTTAAATTGAATGATCTTTCTAGGAATGGATTTTTCCTTCTCTCTCACATTTGGCATTTCTTGAACCCATTCCATCTATAATCATTTTTTATTTAATTTTAAGAAAATTATTTCAATATTTTCTTATCTCCCTTAAAAAGAACATTCTCTCTTTCTGATACTTCTATTTTCCATATAGTACTGTGGATATCTTTAACCCTCATATATCTTATTTTTTTTTACTTTAATATATTTCATTTTTTCTTTCCTTTTTCCATATTGAAGATTTGCTCAATATGGTCCTTCAAAGACTTAATTGATTCTTTACTCCTATTCATTATGCTTTTTAACCATTTATTTTTTTAATTTAACAATTATATATTTTTATATTTAATATTTTTTGTTCTTTTAATGTTTTCTTGTTATTGATTCAAATTTAAAACTTCTTATCATTTTGCTTATCAGACTTATTTTAATTTTTTAGTTAGTTGTTCTAGTACTTTTCTTTGTCTCTGATAGAATTTATAATCTAGTATTTTATATTTCTTTTGAAATAGTCATGCCTCTCAAGTATCTTGAAAGGTCTTTTTCCTCTGGGGTATTAAATGCGTTGCCAAGTGAATCTCACTCTGGAGGGCCATACTCTAGATCTCAGCCTCAATGGCTTTAGGTACAAGAGGAGGTGGAAACTGTGAACCAGAAAAATAGTTACTCAACATAGCATGAGCCAATTCTTTAGTCAGGACCTTACTTTTTGGCCCCAGAAAGAAGCATCATTAAGGTAGATACTGCTTAGATTATAGCTCATAACCTTAGGGTAAGATGGGGGTTAATGTAGATCCTTACAAGTAAAAGGCTATTTTACACCTTAGGACCCCTGTGCCAGAGACCTGATTTGTTTCAAGTGTGTTGTGGAAATCACTGTTTTGCACAAAGAAACAGGGAAGAAAGAGAACGAGCAAAATTTCATAATTTTTTTTGCCATTGTATCCTTCCAAAGCCATACTAGTTTGTACTTTCTCTCAGACCAAGGATATTGTGCGTATAAGCACAAATTCAAACCAGTGCCCCATCTTGCTATCTTTGCTTGGATACCAGTCTTGGGAGAGCGAGCCTTAGCCATGTTATTTCAGTGTCTTATTAGGAATCACTGATTTCCTTTTAATAATCATTATGCAACTGGCAACCTTGAATATATACAAACATTTCTCAAATCTTCTTATATTTTGTCTGTATAATATTTACAGTTTTTGTATTACAAAATAAAACAAACTCTTTTAAAGTCAAAAAGTATTCTCAAACCCAATTAATTCTATTCCTGATTCTACAAATTAAAAATATGAGTCCTAAAAAGTGAAGATCATGTGAATAGCTGGTGCTAGAGCTGGGACTAGAACAAAATGCTCTGTTTGTTATATAAAGAGATAACGTGCATGCAATGTCTTCCTTTTTGCTCCTTTCTCCATTATATCATCCAAAGACACCCTACTCTTTCTCTGACCTTCTTTAGATTTTAAATTATACCCTCAAATGTGTATACAGAATTGAAAAATAGATTTATTTTGCCTTTCATAATGTTATAAACATCTCTTAGCATTTATATTCCATTCTAAAAAATTTTATATCTTCTTCAGTATTCCATCACTCCCTCGATCATTTTAATTGCCTCATTCTGGAGTTTTTCTACCTTATTATTTCTCTCTTTCATTTTAGCAATTAGAATTTTAGGTAAAAATTATATATATATGTGCAGTTCTGATGAACTTCAAGCTACATTCAGCATCTGTTGCCCATTTGGGCTGCAGCTGCATATAAATTATAGTAGATAGAAACTCCAATGTTTTTTTCATATGTGGCAGCTGACCAAAAGAACTTACATTGTATCTTTAGGCAAATTATTTAAAATTTTCTGGACTCTATTACATTCCTGGCAATAAGGAGTTATAGAAGTTTCCAATGTGGAGAAAAGAATTACAAAGGAGAAGTCATTGAGGAATTCCAATTCCTTGAAAAAAAATATCTGACAAGGATGAGGAACCAAGGGGGAATGAGCACATTTACTGAGTGGTTTGTAAAATTTCAATGTTATTTGTATCTGAATAGTCAGTACTTCTGACAGGAAGAGTTATTTCCTATATTATAATATGCTAATCCTTATTAACACAGGTTTCATGTCATTATTGAGAACCAGTTTGAACCCCCAACTAACTCTTCTTTTCTAAAGCTTTCTTCATGTTGATTTTCCTGCCTTTATTGTGTCATTTGCTATATGAACAGAGAGATACAAGCTCCTTTTCTCCTTGAAAGGCACCTAGACCACCTCTTTAATAATTTTATTATTTAAATAATGCTTATTTTCTCATAAAATTTTTATTTTTATTTTTATTTTTGAAGTTCTAGTTGGCTCTATTAAGCAATTCGTGAATATGGCAGCATCCTATCTAGCAATTAGAAGTGTGCTTCTCAGGAAACATTTTTATTTTAAATATTTATAAAAATACAGAAAACTACAAAATTTAATTAATTTGTGTTCTCATAACCCTGAGATAACTACTTGTAAAATATTGGTAAATTTTCACTCAGTTATAAACATCATAATTCTATATAGTTTTATATCCTAATTTTATTTAGTTTGGAAATAATTTCTTCACATCATCAACTATTACTGTAAAACATAATCTATCTTAGTTATACAGAGTGTCCAATCCTATGACTAAATCATAATTTATTTTTTGGTTTGCCCCTTTAAGATCACTTTGTTTACTTTATATTTTCTTTATTAAGCATTATTAAACTTTACCAAACAATTCATGTGCCTGTTGTGAAAGTAGCAATATGCCACAAATACTAAAATCAAATAGAAACAATCCAAATCGTAATATTCACTATGAACTGAAACTGTCTGGACAGCTTACTGTTGACAGAACATGACTTTATTATTTGTTGTTCTTCATTAACATAACTTTAGTATTTCTAAACAATTTTTACCTAGAAGATGAAGTTGCAAATAACTTTGTTTCAGGAACATTTTGAAAATTCATTGATCTCAACAATAGACCACTCTACTTGCATTCATCAGAGTAAACAGCCTTCTTCTTAGGAAAGTAAATTGTTTAGTTGGCATCACCCATCTGTTTACTCTTTGAGGCTTGCTTCAAAATCCTCACCTCTGAGTCCACCAATTCTATTATAATATAACCCTAATATAAACTATATTGCAACCTTGGCCCAGTTTCAATCTGGCCTCCTCACAAAAACACCTACCTTAAACCAGACATGCCTGCCAAATAACATAAATATCTTACCTTTGTTCTTCCTTTTCAGAGACACTACTAAAAAGGTAGCAGTTCCTCCTACTACACTAAGCAATAGTTTCCAGAGCTTTAAATTTATTATATCAGGCTATCGTCACAAAAGTGATGTGAAATAAGTACTATTGCTCAAATTTCCAAATGTTATGTACTTAGAAAGTGGTTTTATAAACTCTACGTTCGCATATAATTACTTCAACTTCAAGTTCTATACTTATGATACATATTTGATACATATTTGATACATATTTGATACATTGTTTAGCCAATGTCTAACGTACATTGCCTCCATTTTCAGTGGCCCCGTGTACATTATCGCCTGGAGTGGGAGCTCTGCTAGCACCTAGAGACAGTATGTCGAAAGCTGAGTAATTTCTTCCCTTTTTCTTTATTCTTTTATTATGAAACAATTTCTCAAAATATAGAGAAGTAAAGTTAAAATAAACATTAATATATCCACCTCCTTGATTTAACCATTTCCAACATATTTTCATTTATAATTATCTTTTACAACATTACATTTTGCTTCCTCTCTATGCATTTCTTTATAAAATAAGAAAAAAACTTTTTTACATAACTATATTTCTTTCAAAAGCTCTTCGTCAGCAGCATGCCAAATATTTTCATTAATTTGTGCTAGAAAGTTCAGCATTAATTTGAAATTTTCCCACACCTGTGTTTTCCCCACCTAACTTTCAGTTTACAACCTTATACATACATACAAATTTACTTATTTTCCATATTATAGATTCTTCCTCCTCTTATAACTCTGTCCATTTACTTCTCTCTCCATTCCCACCACAAGAGAGTTATAACTTTTTTAGACTGCCGCCACTGTCTCCTAGTTGAGGATTCTGTTACACTCTGAACAGATGAAATCTCTTATAACACAGTGATGACTGAATAGACCACAACTCTGTAGAAACATTCCAGTAGCAGAATTTTTTTTAACACACCAGCAGTTCCTGATGTTGTCTCTATCAACTGTCCACAAAAATGCTTATTAAGATACTAGAGGGGAAAGGAAGTAAAAGAAAAC
Source organism: Cynopterus sphinx (assembly GCA_030015415.1). Taxonomy (NCBI): domain Eukaryota; kingdom Metazoa; phylum Chordata; class Mammalia; order Chiroptera; family Pteropodidae; genus Cynopterus; species Cynopterus sphinx. The sequence continues at coordinate 30,466,219 of CM057390.1, read as the reverse complement.
ATAACAAATTCATAAAAGCAAACAGATATCGCATTTATTGCTAGAATCTGGGAGCAACTCCCAAACGCTGGAAGGTTGTAGAAGCATACATGATAAAATAATAAAGGTGTAATCTGATAGATGTGAGAGGAAACTGGAAACTAAGCTCTTCCTGACTGTTCCAAAGACTCAAGCTCCACAACAACCTGAAAATCGTGCAAGGCAGTTGAAGTGTTCCACAAATATGCTCAGAAAATGCTATTACCAGGAAAGAACCACACTGTGAGAAGAGCAGGACTGCCAAAAGTGACTTTCCCTCTTTGATGTGAACTCTCCCTGGTTTATCACCTTATGTGTTGTAGAAAGGGAAGGGTACCAGAATCAGTATATGCTGGAGGCTAATTTTCACATTTACCCCCCAAAACAGGAAGAAAGCAGGATTCAAAATATTAATATCAGTCAAAGGAGAATTTTACATGTAAGAAAACTTCATATAAGTGAAAATAAATGCACATCCAAACAAATAGGTGATTCATAAATGTTTATACAAAAAAATACAAGTACCAATATATAAAGAGAAAGAGATAAATTGTTAGCAGTATGAGGCAAAATTAGCAGTACTATTGTAGGAGACTGTAACTCACATACAAAAGTCACAAAATTGATTCCCCACAATTAAAAGATATAGAGAATAATATATAATTTAAAAGATTAATAATGTTTTTTTACTACAGAAGATTTTTTTTCACTAAAGAAGCACCTTATTTTCAAATGACCATGGACCATTACAAACTTAATCTACTACATCATGAAAAGAGCACAAATAAATTCTCAGTAGTGGAAATTACAGGAGTCTCATTCTCTGACCACACTACAATAAGATGAGGAAATAAAAACAATAATTTACCAAATAAATAAAAGCTTAATCATAAGATATTAAAAATCACTCTCAAACAAATATAGAATCAAAGACAAACTAAAATGGAAGCCATTTTTTTGAGACAAAAAAGGACTGTAGTCAAAATTTATTAAAATGGGGAGTACAAATCTTAAATGCTTTACTATTAGTAAAATTTAACATTAATTAAAGAAGCCTTTTGAAAAACAAAGATAAACAGATCAAATAAAAATAAGCAGAACCAGAAATGACAATGGGCCACAATAGCAGATTTAGAAAAAAAAATTTTAACTGTAAGAAAATGCTAGGTATAATTCAACAGTTATAATTTTAAAATTGAGTTAAAATAGGTTATTTACTATAAAAGCAAAATATTATCAAGATTTCGTTAAAAGGGAGTAGAATATTGAAATACATCAATAACCATGGTAATAATTAGTAAGTTATCAAAAGGGTTTTGGGGCTTTAAGATCAGTAGTTTTTAGTTGCAAATTCTGTCAAATATCTTAGAAGCAGATACTCTCCATAAACACATTTGTGTATGTACATATGAATACACACACATGCATGTGTGCATATATACATCCTGCTTTCCTCAATATGAAACAAGATAAATTGCTTCCCAATTTACTTTATAAAAATATCATAATGTGTGCAGTTGGTGTTAATATACTGACGAGGTGGAAAACCAGAGAAGAGAAGCAGCAATTAGGGAAACCATTTTATAAACTCTACAAATGTCTAACCATTGTCTAGCCAATGTCTAATGTACTTTATACTTGAAACTAATTAAATAAATAAATAAATTTTAATAAATACCATAATGTGGATTCCAATAACTGACAAAAGATAGTATTAAAATGAAAATTATAGACCAGACACACTTATATAGATGCAAAATTCTCATTTAAATATCAATTAATTAATTAAGTTCAACAGTATGTTTTAAAATGTCATTCCCAACAATCATTCTTATGGTTTAATAATGAGAAATTTGTTCATCAAATTAATTGGTAATATTAGCGTAGTTGATGTAAACAAAAAGCACAAGTCAAACTTCTCAACTCTTCCTTATTTTTTCTCAAAAGAGCTTATAGTAAAACAGAAATATAAAGATAATTTCTTAACATGATGAAACACATACATCTTGAAATAAATAGCTAAACACCAGAGTTAAGAGTGAATAAGCAGAAAAAAAAGAACAACAAGCTAGTTATTACTGTGATTATTCAAACCTTGTAGAAGTCTAGCCAAGGCATTACAGCATGAGACAAAATATAGGGATGAGAAGGGACAGAATTATCATTATGATTACTTAGAAAACCCAAGAGAATAAATGAGAAATATATTGCAACTAATAAGATAGTTGAACAAAGTTGTTTGATACAAATTTTAAAAACCATCTGTCTGGAAACAGTCTTTTAGAAATACATAATGGAAAAATGTAGCAACAACAGAAACACATCAGGGGAAAAATATAGACTAAAGCAAATAACTTAAACAAGAAATATGAAAAAATTACTAAAAAAATATAGAATTACAAAACTTTGATAGCAAAACCTAAGTAGCCATGAATAAATGGAAAAGCATACAGCATTCCTGGAACGGAAGAGTGAATAATATAGATATTAATTCTCTGCAAATAAATATGCATGTGTATGAAATTAATGCAAATTAATGTGCGTGTATTAGGAAATTCTAAAAACTCATATTTATTTTTCTTCTTTTAGAACATGAAAATTACTTTTTAAGTAAGGCTGGAAAAAAAGGCTAAGAATAATGAAAATAATGTTTAAAAATAAGAATAATAAAGAAAATTTGTCTCACCAGATAAAATTATAATAATTTTGACAAAATTATAATAATAAATCAGTTGCTGATGGTTCAATAATTAACAGAAAAATCATTAAATAAATAAAATTTTTTAAAATTAAGCTAATATATATTTATAACAGTGTATTAGATGACAAGGGTAACAGTAGATATGGAAGGGGAATGGCAGTGTAAACAAAATTAGAATTTTAAACAGGATAATGATAAAGTTCTCACTAAGAAGGTAAATTGAATAAATATATGAAGATGGGTATGAGGAATGACCCACCAATATATTGTGAGAAGAGCCTTCCATGAGGGAACAGCAACTACAAAGCCTCTGAAGTGGGAGCAAATCTGATATGTCCGAGGAAGAGTCAAGAAACCATGATATCCCTCCTGGAATTAGCAAGGCAGAAAATTAGTAGGAAATGAGGCCAGAGAGATACTGGGGTTCACATACGGTCTTTAGTACATTATACATATTTTAACTTTTACTCCAAATGAAGTTGCCAGCCATTGGAAGACACAGGGCCGTGGCATGGCATGATTTGATTTTAACTTTTAAATGGTCACTCTGGTTGCTTTGTTAACAATAGATTGCAGAGAAGCAAAGATGAAAATGAGTTGGTTGGTTGAAGGCTACTGTAATAATCCAGCCAATACATTATGAACAAAATAGCAGTGAAGACGGTAAGAAATTTCTTGAAATAGGTAGATTCAACAGGATCTACTCAGTGTGAAAGTAAGGTATGAGAAAGAGAGTTCAAAGGTGACTCCAAATGTTTAGCCTGAGTGCTAAAAAGATATTTCTATTAGCTAGGTTGGAATGACCTCACAGCAGTTTTGAGAGAGAAGATCAGGAATTTACATTCAGGTAGAAATGTTGAGAAAGCTATTGTAAATATACTACAGTTCACAAGAAAGATCCAGGCTACAGGTATATATTTGGGAGTCAGAATATGCAGATTTTAGTTAAAACCATACATGTAGATGAAATCATGATGGGCATGAGAATAGAGACAAGTAAATGAACTCAGACCTAGGGCCAATTGACGTTAAAAATCAAGACCATTAGGAGAAACAAGCAAAAGAGACAGTGAAAGATTTGCCAGTGAGGTAGGAGGTTGTGGTGACAAATGTTTTGCCAGAAATCAGTGATCAAATGTTGCTTGTAGATCAAATTGTATGAAAGCTTAAAGCTGACCAATATATTTAATAATGGGTGTCTTATTGGTGGCTCTGAAAAGAGGTGACTGGGTTGAAATGAAAAATCTAAAGACTGATTGCGATGGATTTAAGAAAAAAGATAGAAAACAAAATGAAGTATCTTAAAAGGAACAACTCTTTTTAAGAGTTTTGCTTTAAAGTAAAACAGAAAAATAAGGAAAACTCTGAAGCTACCAACAAGGTGAACCATTTGGAAAATGAAATTGAAATAGTTCTTTATATTAGTACATACTGTAAAGAATATTGAAGATGGCTTGCGGAATAAAATATAAAATTAAAGTAACTTTTTGTTATTTATAAAGTGAACTTAAAACTAATAAAATATTATAAAAGCATATGTGAATAATTATCTAACTTTTCAGTGAGAATGGATGAATAATCTAAGCACAACAACAAAAGAAGATGCACACAAACACATACATACAAACACACACATTGATTGCAAAAATACCAGAAAACCATAAAATAAATAAAAAGCCAAATTACTTAAGGAAAAAATGACACAAATATATCATATCAAACTACTGGACTTACTATATGCTAGGAACATATGTAGATCAATTTTTTTAGAGAAAAACACTAAAACACCAAAACTCAGCAAAGATCACAAACAAGAAGAAATACAACTAGCTTATGTTACATGTAAAAAACATTCAAAGTCATTTGTAAATCAAGAAATTATAATCATAGTAATATTAGATATATATTTTAACCTTAATATATTGTCAGAAGTTACTAATTCTAAAATAGTTCTGTACTCAATATTAGCAAGGTTCTACTGAGGGCAGTTACAGTGCTAAAGATAATGTCTTAGCAGAAAGCAGATTGGCTCTATAAATGCCTTTCTGAAGGTAATGAGTTTTACTTCTAAATATTAATCTCAAAAAACTAATATGTCATACAAATATGTGGGCAAAAAACAATTAGCAAATATTATTTACAATACTTAATATTAACAGAAACTTTCTATATCTAAAAAACTGCTTTATTTATTTAAACAGTTATATTAAAACTCATGTTTTCCAAACTTATTTAACACGGTAGTCAAAAATTTAATGCAATATGGCGTAGGGGTCAAGAACACAGAATCTGGAGCCAGATTACCTAGTTTCAAATCCTAGCTCTGAATTTAAGTGTCATTAAAGAAGTTGTTTTACCTCTCTGGAATGTTGTTTCTTCAACTGCAAAGTGAGAAAAATAACTACCTCATGAAGTAGTTATTAAGACTGAGAAATTAACGTTTATAAAGTGCATACTACAGTGCCTAGCATATGTTATATTAAATAAGTAAATAAAATATTTAGGTTGTATTAATTTAAGAAGGAGAATGCAAAACTAGGTATTGAGTAAATTTCAATTTGAAAATTATATATATATGTGTGTATAATTATACACAGAGAGAAAGAAGAAGTTGAAAAATATTTGTGGTTCTCTCTGTGAAAGAGAATACATTGCTAAATTTGTTGAGTGAGTAATGTCTATTGAATACCATGCAAAATACTACTGGTCAGTTGCTTGGGACTAACAGATTAATAAAATAACTTTTAGGTATTTCGTTTGATCTAGATGTGCTATATTAAAAAGAAATACACACACATACGTATATTGAGACACTAAGTATGCAATAAATTGAGGGAGGCTAAGAAATATTTATTTATTTATTTATTTATTTATTTATTTATTTATTTGGTATTTTCTTAAGATATACCTTTCAGGTCACTAATTCTTTCTGTAGCTGAAACTAATCTACTTTTTATCCATCTATTGAAATTCTACTTTCAATTATTATCTTTTTCATTTTTAGAAATTTAGTTAGTTATTTGAAAAATAACACTGACAATTTTTTTGTTACTTTGTACTTTAAAGCAAAATATATACATATATATTTTATATTCTGCATTTGAAAAATTGCACATCTGCATTTTTTGCAGTTATGTTCTACACTTTATTATGAGTACTAACTTTCGTTCTAAAGTTTGTTTTCTGATTTATATTATGAGCTAAACTTCATAAATATATGTGAAAATGCTAGTGATGACTGAACATTTCTTCAATGAAGATTTGTGTTTGCTTATTTAAAGTTTTACCAAATTCAAGCTTTAGAAAATGAATGATTAAAAAATGTTCTAGAGCAAAACTGGCTTTGGTATATAGTTTAACTTTTTTTCAAGCTTATCTTTTTGGAGTAATATTTTTCCATTACTTTGTGCTCTTTAAACTTTCCCTTCCTTTCCTACTAAATTATTATACATTTAAAAATGTTTCTTTTAATATATCTTTATATCTTTTCAGTGTTTTAAAATATTCTATACAAGGAGTGTTTCTGTGTATGCCTCATTTTCCATATTGTTAAAAATGAAAAGCTGTGCCTATATTTTCTGTATAATCTATCAAGGATAGAATATCTTTGTAATTAGGTAGGAATATATTGTTCATTTCCCCCATGTTCAGCTCCCTAGATTCTCACTTGCATGTCTTTGCTCATTCTATTCCTTACTTGTTCTTGACAAAGTTTTTTTGTTTCTTTGTTTGTTTGTTTTATTTGTACTCAAAGATCAGGGAGAATAGCTGCCTCCTCCATCAAGCCTTCCTTAATCTCTCCTATAGCTTCTGAATTTAGAGTTTTATCTATATCTTTCCTATGGGGATTGATCCTTTTGTCCCCTATTGATTATCTAAAGATGCCAGGCATTGCTTATTTGTGATTATACAAGTAGGGTTTTGATTATTTACAAAGGTTTCAATTGTACTTTAATTTTGCCAAGGCTCAAATTTGAATCCAATACTCCAAGGTTGGTGTTGGAAATTACTCCAATAGCTTCTGAGAGTAGCTTGGATGGTCCTGGGCATCCAATTCTAAGTTAACCTATGTTTGTTTCCACATACTTGTTGAAATGGTGGCTAGGTTCTACTTTGGTTCTCTCAAGGGGGTTGGGGGAGCTCCTAATAAGAAAATTGGCCTCTACTGTTAATATAAATATGAGAAAATGAGAAAATCCAATCATGAAAGCTTTCATCAGGAAATAGATTCTTTAAAGCAAATTTAAGAGCAAAAATTTAAGATTCTGCAGTCACTTAAACATAAATGATTTCACCACAGGTTCTATATGGAAATTGGGAAAAGCAATTCTTAGAATGAGTTTAGCAAGGCTCTGGATGGTGTAAAAATTGCTCAAGTGAGAGAACATAGTATAGAGTTTATATTAATAGCAACATTCATTTTAAAGGCCTTATAAATTACTTGAGTCCTTTACTTATAAAATTATAAAGGTCCAAAGGGGTCACTTAATTTTTTTCAGTTATATTTTATTGAATTTTATGTGGAAAATTATATGCTATAGTAAGATTTACAAATATAAAAATTCTCTAAGATCTCAGGGTATATCCCTTGCCCATGTCAAGGATTTTATGAATGTTTGTTTTGTCCTAGAAGGAACTCCTCTGACTTCCTCTCCCTCATGTTTCCATACTAACTACTCATCAGTATTGGTAGAAATAAAAAAAAAAAAGAAGGGTAAAAGGAAGAAAAAAAATTTGTTCTCATCATTATGTTGCTTCTCCACATCCTTGTACTTCTGAGGTGAGTTTAAGTAATGTCAGAAGAAATAAGTGAGGAATGTGGAGTCTTTTTCAGTTTCCATTTGTGGAATTGTAGCAAATAAATAACATCCTCATTCATTATTAATGGACTTTCTAGAGATCAAAAAAGTGAATTCCAATTTCCAATGAATAATGTTACTGGCAATTATTTGCAGTTTAAATAAAAGTCATTTTGTGTGGAAGATTCAAACAGTGGATAATTAAAATAAAGTAACCAATTTCCATAAATAATAAAAATTTTTTTATCTCTGACTTTGTTTGCAAAGCTCTATTTCCATTTCATCCCCTGTTAAGAGGATTAACCACTTCCACTCTAGTGCCCACCTCTCCATGAGGTGAGGAAAGCAGAGCTGTTATGCATACCGCACAGTTTTGTTCTCACAAGATATAAGAAGCAGCAAATTTCATCTCTTCACTTTTGAAAACAAAGTACTGAGCCTCTATAGTTCTTTTTAAAAATTCTAATTAAGAGCTATAAATAACATTTTCTAAAATAACATGCACACTCTCTCACACTCACATGTTCAACCATATAAAAACATATACTCATACACAAATTGCTGTCACAAAATACCTAATCAAGAGTTGAGTGGTAGAATGTTAGAACTAGAAGTAATATGTTCATTTCTTAAAAGTAAAAAACAAAACAAAACTAAACTAAAACTAAATTGTTTCTGCAACAAGAACAAAATAGCCCATTTCTTATACTGTCCTATTAAAAAAAAAAAAGCAAGTAAGAAAGATCTAGAAGCAGTTAATTAAATTAATGATAAAAGAAGATAATTTTTGGAACCACCTTGTAGTTTATTTCTGACTTGGCACACACACACAAAAATAAAATGTAGTGAGGTAGTGTTTGGGCACTCATGTGGCCATCTTTAGTCTTTTGTCTCTTTATCGCCAAAAACTTTTCTTTTTATAGATTCTCCTAACTGAAAAGTCTAGATATGCATTATAGTTAAAGTCAAAATTCCCATATTGAGCGAGTTAACAGTTTCACTCTATTCACCTTTTCCTTATCCTAAGATGTTTTCTTCATATCTGAAGGCTTCTGCATTATTAAGCTTACAAATATAATCTATCACATTTATATATCACATGATAGATGATAATTTATTATTTTATCTATCACATTTATATATCACATGATAGATGATAATTTATTATTTTTCACTAAGAGTTTCCACATTTATGTGTGTGAGTGCCACCATATAACATGTCTGGTAGCAAGAAACATGAAAATAAAAGAGGATATAATTAAAAATATCTGGGCTTATAGCCTAGGTCCACCACTAGCTGTGTGACCTTGAATGGGTCACTAAAATTGTCAGAGTTTCTTTAGGTATAAAGTGAGGATAATGATAGAACCTAACTCATACAATTCTTCCGAGGAGCAAGTATAATATTTTGTATGAAAACCTTTGGGTAACTAAATCATTCTAAACCTTTTCCATTATTATCGCCCAGCAGTATGTTGAAGTGCTTTTCTATTTTGGTTTATTTATACAGACTCATGGCTTCATTTTTTTTCATCTAAGTCTAAAGATTGTTCAACTTTTTAGCACAGCTATCTAATTTATATATTATATTTCTCGACATTAATTCAATATTTACTAACTGACAATATGGCTTAATGACCAGGACCCAAATCATAGTATGTTATGCATCAGCCAAGCCTTATACTGTTGTTATATATGTATGCAGAATGATGGTGCTTGTACTATTTGCCATAGACAGAGACATGATCAATATGTATGTATAGGGCTGTAAGAAGATAGAGAGAAGATGCTACTTTCTACATCCACTTTTCAAATACCTCCTTTTAGGCCCTTCCTGAAGAATCAAAATGTATTTGAATCACAAGGTAAATGACTCAATCTACACTTGGAAAATTGTGTATCCATCCACAGAATTGTAGGAGAGATAATCAGTGTCTGGTATATATTTTCTTCAGAAGCCTGTCACGCCTCAACCAAGTAGTTTCTCCCTTCCTCTTTTTTCAAATATCCAAGGTACTCAAAACTAATCACTTAGTATTTCAATACCTCTGTAACATTGTTCATCTATTCACTCTTGCCTGGAATGCCTTCATGCTCTTCACTTCTGATACCTACTTACATTCTCTGACTGCAAACTTCTAGTTATCCTTGAAGAAACAAATCAAAATTCACCTATCTATGAAATAATTTCCCTTATGTTTTCTAATGGAAGATTTAGTCATTTTATATCCTTTTTATTTTTGATTCTTTTTACATTATGAAGTATTTCTCGAAGTATAAAATGAGTGGGTCTGATTATAGAGTGAAAGAATCTAAATCTCACACATTCTCACATTCCCATATTCCTACCTAAAAAGATGTCAGTCATATAATAGGAACTGAGTGACTGTCAATAAATAAATGAAAGATCCTCTTCCTTGAGAGATTTAGAAAACTTAAGCCAATACTCCTTAGAGGAAGACCATCTAAAACAGATAAAATTAAGGTTTGATCAAGAAGATATTCCTGCACTATGTGTGTTTATCTTTTAACCCATCCTAAATCCTGTGATATGGCCAAAAAAAAAAAAGATGTCTGAAAAAAAAAAAAAAAGAAAAAGCTCATAAGAATTTTGGAAAACAAGAACTGTATCGTAGGACCAGAAATTTTGATGATTCTCTAAACAATATAAAGCAGAGATAATCAGAGTTAAGAAAAAAGTGAAACCAAGTAAAACAAGAGTCCAAAGTGCATGACTGTTAAAGAGAAGTCTTGTTGAATTAAAAATCCAAAGAGTTCCAAGTGTATAGTTTATAGGAAAAAACCATGTGCAGAGTGATTTGAGATATGTACTCGGAATCATTAAGGTTGTTGGCCCCTCCACAACTCTCTTATACCTCCATCTGACCAAGTTACCTGGGCTCTCTGGTAACTGTATACCACTTAAAAACAGTTTGTATAGGCACTGAGCCAAAGAAGTAATAAGAAATTAAGACCTAGCGGATAGGTTCTTCTAGGATGAGATACACATATACCCCAATTCTAACCTACCTGGTGCATCACACCCACAGTCATATGAACCAAAACACAGTCAAGAAAACATACTACCAGCCAAAAGAGAAAAGGAAACTTCAAGTAAAAAGAAAAATACACAAAATCAGGACTCATTCACCATATGAATGAAACCAACACATATTTCAAAAAAAAATTAAGATATAAGTATTTAATAAAACTAAGATGAAGACTTTAAATGATGTTAATGTCCTTAAAGTTACTTTAAAATATACTAAATCTTTAAATAAAAACAATGAAATCTTGGGAAAAAGAGAAAAATAAATACTAAAACCATATCATAATGGATATAGGTAAATAATTCAGTAGGCTACAAAATCAAGCTAAGGGTTTCTCCTAGAAAATATAATAAATAAAGGAAACAAGGAAACATAGAAGAAAATTTAATACACATGGAGAAGAGTTCTGAAAAAGGAAATTAAACAGAATGATCAAAAATAATTGAAAAGATCTATGTTTTGTCAAAAGAATGAGTTTTAAAAGGCCCTCTACTTTAAACATCATGGTAAAATATCAGAACATTATACATAAAAAAAATCCTAAAAATATTTTGAAAAGAAAATAATGGATTACCTACAAAGATATGAGGATTAAATTTATATGTTATTTCTCAACAGCAATACTAAAAAGATTGGAGAAAATGTACCAATGCTATTATTTTGAACCCAGACTCAAACTTACATTCATGTATGAAAAGAGAATAGACTTATAAATCTGCAAAGACTTGAAAATTTTGCAACCCACAAATATTTTAGGGGGAAAAATAATAAAACTTATAAATCTTTTATAAAACTTATAAAATAATATTTCACTAATATAAATGGCAAAACGAAGATAAAGTATACAGGAAAAAATAATGATCAAAGAAAACACCAAAAGTCAAAGTTAAGTTTAAATAAGTATTGATATGATGTTTTAAAAATGTGTAAGATAGCAAAATCCCAGATGTTCTCAACAGCACTTTCTGCAAGTGAGGTAGTGGGAACTATAAAAATACTAAAACTTTTATTCTCATATAAGAAGAAGATATTATGGCTGTTGACAGAATTGTTAAAGATTGTTATGTATATAATAAGTATAATCACTAGAAAAATAAAAATAGATATATAAATCCTAAGTTACCAGAGAGTAAACTTTATGGGACAAAGTATATATAAGATCCATTCAGTAAAGAACAAGTTAGAAAGAAATAACAGAACATTCAAATCAAAGTATATTAGAAATCACTAAAAAATGTCTATCTTAAACTCTCTGTAAAAAAAAAATTTAGCTACATGTAGACTACCAATTAGTCTGAAATTAAACTGTAGAACATTTTTTTAAATAATATGAAAATGTATACTACACAAATGGTAATAAAATTATTATAAAGTAGCATAGCATAACAAAATTAATATCAGAAAATAGAATAATTGAGGTATAAAGCATTAAATGGGATGAAGTGGATATCTAGAATTGATATAATATGATCCAATAAGAATATGCAATAGTCATAAAATTATGTCTCTAGCTAGAAAGCTGAATAAATATAAATGTGTGTATGCAGAAAACTCTGATGTAAGAAACTGAAAAGTTTACAAACATAGAAAAAGCTTTAACTATGCCCATTTTAATAATTTATAGATAAAGGAGATAAAGAGAGAGGAATAGATAGAGGAAAGGAGAGACAAAGTGAGGGCATGAGAGAGCAAGAAAAAAAATATTCTATGAAAAGATTATTTATTCAAGTCTCTCAAGAAAATCTGGAAAAACTGAATAAACAAATAATAACTGAAAAAAATTATGACTCTCAAAAGTTTCAAAAAAATTTTTTTTCTAAAATAAAAGAACTACTCCATAACAAATAAAAACAAACAAATGAAAAACATAAGAAACTTACAACTGTTTCTGAGAATAGGAAATTCTTATAAGGCCAGTCTAACTCTGATACTAAAACCAAGAAAAAACTACAAAAAAAAAAAATCAAAGGAGCAATTTCATGTTTCTAAGACTCCTAAGTAAAATATGAACAAATCAAATCCAGCTATGAATTAATAAAATACTATATCATGAAAGTATAATTTATCTAAGAAATGATAAAATAGTTTAACATCAGGAAAGCTATTAAAATAATTATATATAATAATAGATGTTTAAAAATGCCAAATATGATCATTTAAATAAAAGCTGACAAGCATTTAATAAAATATAACTGTCAAACCTGAATAAACCAAAAACTTTTTGGCAATCTAAAAATAGATAGAAATGTCTTCAATCTTAAAAAGACTTTTTATGAAAGTCTACAGAAACTACATATAAGATGACTCAAATAACATTCCTATTAGAGTTAGATAAAAGCAAAGAAAAGTCATTTTCAATGTTACATAGCAGGCCTAGACAATAAACGATAGTCAACGTTAATATAAAAATGGTATAAGTGTAAAAGCTTCTACAAAACTTTCACAATTTTCCACAGTATAATTTTCTACCTCTAAAAGAATCCATAGACTCTACAATAACTATTAAAATAAGTCAAATTACTAAAATAAGAGTCTCATAAGATTAGAGAAATATCATCACATACAAAAATCAATAATTATTTTATGTATTAGCCTATATTACAAACTAGAAAACATAATGAAAAATAATCCTGAAGACGAAAAAAGTAAATTCAGGAAGACTGCAAACTTGCCTCCTCCCAAGGACACATCAAATATAAACCTACATATAAAGCAATTCCTCCTGAAAAATAACTCTCAACAAAGTGAGTATAGAGGGTACAATTTACAATAGTCAAGATATGGAAGTAATCTAAATGCCCATCAACAGATGACTGGATAAAGAAATTATGGTTCATATATACAATGGAATATTACTCAGCCATTAAAAAAATGAAACCCTACCATTTGCAATGACATGGATGGACCTAGAGGTTATTTTGCTGAGTGAAATAAGTCAGACAGAGAAAAATAGATACCATATGATTTCACTTACATGTGGAATCTAAGGAACAAAAAGAACAAACTAATCAAAAACTAACCCACAAATATAATGAAAAATTTGGTTTTGGACAGAGGGGAGGGAAGTTGGGGGCTGGGAGAATAAGGTGAAGAGTTAAAAAGTACAAATCAGTAGTTGATAGTTGGTCATTGGGATGAAGAGCACAGCAGAGAGATTACAGTTAGCACTAATATGTTGGCTAGATGGACTGCCAGGGGAGGGAGGGAGCAATTGGGGGGATCATTTTCTAAACTATATAGATGTCTAACTAATATACTGTATACTTGAAACTAATTTAAATAAATATTTTTTTTAAAAAGTCTTGGGACATAAATGTTAAATAACCACTAAACTTCAAAGTCAATGGCGTATCTTTTTCTTTTGAATGTACTCAAAGAAAAACATGTTATTAATGGAAGAATAAAAGGCTAAAACAAAAACAAAACAAAAAAGTGAGTATAAAGGGAACATGCCTTAACATACTGAAGACCTATATGGCAAATCCATAGCTAATATCTCACTCAATGGTAAGAAGCTGAAAACATTCCCTCTAAGTTCAGGAACAACACAAGAATGCCCACTCTTAACACTTATTCAACATAGTATTAGGAGTCCTAGACACAGTAATCAGACCAGAAAAAAAAATAAAATGCATCCAAATTGAAAAAGATGTAAAACTGCCACTATTTGTGAATGGTATGTCACTAAATATAAAAAATCAAAAAGACTCCACACACAAAAAAAATATCTATTAGAACTAGAAAATAAATTCAGCAAAGTTTCAGGATAAAAATATAATATTCAGAAATCTGTTGCATTTGTATACACTCATTATGATTTATTGGAAAGAAAAAAATTTTTTAAATCCCATTTAAATTGCATCAAAAAATGATACCTAGGAATAAATTTAACTAAGGATATGAAAGATCTGTACTTGGAAAATAATAAGACATTAATGAAAAAAATTGAATATGACAAAAACAGATGAAAGTATATACTAGGCTCATGAATTGAAAATATTTATATTATTAAAATGTCCATACTACCCAAAGCAATCTATACATTTAATACAATCTCTATAAAAATACAATGGCTTTTTTACAGAATAAAAAATCCTAAAATTTATATGGAACAAAAGACCCTGTAATGAAAAATTATAGGAATCAAAACAGTATGATAGTGGCACAAAAACAGACATAGATCAATGAAACAGACAGGACATTCCCAAAATTAACCCAAGTTTATGTGGTCTATTACTCAATGACAAAGAGACAAGAATATACATTGAAGGAATAATAGTCTTTCAATGAATGATGTTCAAAAAAACATATAAATATGTGCAAAAATAAATAAAACTAGACCACCATGTACAAAAATAAATTCAAAATAGAGTAAAGACTTAGATGTAAGACCTGAAACAATAAAACTTCTAGAAGAAAACATAGGCACTAAACTCTTTGTCATTGGTCTTACCAATATTTCTTTAATATGTTTCTCTAGGCAAGGCCTACCAAAGCAAAAATAAACAATCAGACTACATCAATCTAAAAAGTGTATGTATGCATGTGTGTGTTTTACAGAGAAAGAAACCATCAACAAAAATGAAAAAAACAACCTACTGACTGAAAAAGATATTTTCAAATGACATATTCAATAAGAGTTTAATATCTAAAATATATAAAAGAGCTCATACAACTCAGCATAAAAAATAATAGTCTGATTTTAAAAAAAAATGAACAGATGACCCGAAGAGACATTTCTCTAAGGAAAAAATACAAATGGTCAACAAATATGTGAAATATGCTTGACATAATTAATTATCAGGGAAATGCAAATCAAAATTGCAATGAGATATTACTTCACACACATCAGAATAGCTACTATCAATAAATCAACAAAAACAAGAACAGGTGAGCATGTGAATAAATGGGAACCCTTGTGAACTTCTGGTAAGAGAATAATATGGTGCGGCCAGTATTAAAAACAGATGGTTTCTTAAAAATTAAAAATAGAAATATCATATGACCCCACAATTATACTTCTGGGCATTTATCCAAAGAAAATGAAACCATTAATTTAAAAATGTCAAGGGGAATAAGAGGTACAAACTTTTGTTATAAACAAATAAGTCACAAGCATATAATGTACAGCATAGGGCATATATTCATTAATATAACATCTTTGTACTGTAACAGATGGTCACTAGACATATTATGGTGATCACATCATAAGGTATATATAGCATACAGTATAAAAAGGTAGAATTACTATGCTGTACACCTGACACTATGTAATACCATATGCCAAGAATACTTTAACCAAAAATAAAATTAAATAAAAATTTTTAAAAATAGTATATTCTAGTCATATACACTCACACCTATACTATAAAATGCATTCAGAAAAAAAAATTCCCAAGAATAGCATAAAATTTTTAAAAAGCTTTCATTTGGTCTATCACTTTACTATCAATCATATTTTAAAAATACTTTGTAATAAAACAATTGTGGTATTAATATATAAAATAAAAAAGAATTTGAGAAATGAGAAACAGATCCTTGATATAAAGGTATTTATTTTATAATGTATAAAGGTTTCATTTCAGGTAGGAATAGAAAAGGTGCTATTCACATACATGTTTCTAAAAATAAATAAATAAATAAAATTGTATCTTACATCTCACACTATATAAATTTCAGAATTTCAAAAGGGTTAAAAAGCTAAATGTTAAGTAAGTAAGTAAGTAAGTAAGTAAGTAAGTAAATAAATAAATAAATAAATAAAATCCTCATTTTTTTTTCCCCAAAAAATGTTAGTTGGGGAGATATCCCTGAGTAGACATTAATAGAATAAGTTACAGTGGAAAAGGCAGACATGTTTGATAAAAGGAAAAAATGTATAACTTTATCAAGCAGCACATGTAATACTATAGGACATACAAATATTTCTGAAAAATATTTTCAGCATATGATCAAAGTTTAATATTTAATCATACCTATGTGTATATGTGTGTATAAATAGCACTTCCAAATTTTTTAAAAAATAAAGAACCTATCAAATCAAAAACTAGGTCAAAAAGTATTTCTAATAAGATTTTGCAGTGTCAATAAATATTTAATAATGTATATAGCCCTATTAAGAGAAGAGAGGAAGCATCTGAAGAATGCAAAGGAAAGGGCTTGCAGAAATGACCAACTCAGCCAGTTAAAGTCTATTCTAGACTGCCCTCTCTCTATCCTCCAGGACTCTCCAGCTAACATGTTTTCCCATAGCTACCACTTCAAGGACTTTCCAGTTCACATCTGTTGATTCATGACTTGCCAACCAACTAATGCTCTTTCTTATCTCTGTAGCTGTGTAAGAATAACAAGACTGTATAAAACTGCCTGTTACGTTATAATCAGGGCTCAGCCTTTGGATAGGAATTCACTGAGCCAGTGCTGGCATCAATAACCACTGCTTCCTGCGTATAGCCTTGGTGTTCCATCTCTCTGTTTGAGAATCTTATAACAGTGCTGATAATGCCAAGGTCACTGATTCTACAAAACAAACAACCTGTAAATAGATAAGACCAGTGGTTTGGAAATTCCTTCCTGCTTGCAGCCTCCCACCTGAAGCTCCTCCTCCCCATTCTGAGTCATGAGGTGGATGTGAAAACTCAGACAAAGGAATCACATGTTTCTTGCATGGACACTGCAAAGGTTTATAAGCTGTAAGAAATCTAACTAAAAGGAGCTCATGCTTTGGTGCTGTTAAGTCCCACAACTGCACCAGAAATAAATTCTCCTTCCTCTAACAAAGTTGTCTCAGTATCCAATTTCCTCCATTGGGTGTTGCTTCCTGCAACACTACCAAAATCATTAAAATTGTACTATTAATAATAAATATGGTCAACATTTATTGAGAGTTTGCTACTGCCCAGCCACTCTTTTAGGGTTTGACCAGAACTAATTATCTAAGCCTTATACCAGACTTTGGCGGGTATTTTTCCCACTGTGAAAAAAAAAAAATTATATGAAATTTATATAAAAACAAACATGTAGATCAATGAAACAAAATAGAGAGCCAAGAAATAAGGTCACACTTATATGATCAACTAATCTATAAAAAGGAGGAGAGAATATACAATAAGGTAAAGATAGTCTATTCAATAAATGGTGTTGTGAAAATTGGACAGACACAAGAAAAAATAAAAGAAGAAAAGAAATGGCATAGATGATAGAGGTCTGTTCATCCCTCTGGTGGCCAAATCAAAGTTGTGATGGAAACAAATAGCAGCAGCAAGGAAAAATCACCTGGGATCTAGATGAATAAACCATACAACTAGGGAGAAACCCAAGAAATCACCCTGCAATGGTAGAAGGTAGGACTGGGCGAGGATGCCAGGCTGCCTGTTCTTGAGCAGCTAAATGAGACAGAGACAATGGCAGAGGCAGAAGCCTCTTAAAGGAGCCGCATCTGTGAGTGGATTTTCACGTGATGGACCTGCTCCCTCTGAGCATCAGTGCACCAATTAGGCCATGAACAAGGGGCAAAAAAAAAAAAAAAACATAAAAGTGGAAATAGAAATTATAAAAAGGAACCAGTCTAAAATGAAGAACACATTATCAGAAATGAGAAGTATATTAAATGGAATAAACAAGGTGAATAAAGAAAAAGATCAAATTCTCTATCTAGAGGATAAGAAAGCCAAGGCCACACAATCAGAATGGCAAGAGATAAGATTCCAAGACTATAAAAATAATTTAAGGAGTATATGGGACACTATTCAAAATTTATAAATAACTCATACAACTTAACATGAAAAATACTAACAATCCAATTTAAAAAATGGGCAGAGGACCCAAACAGACATTTCTCCAAAGAGACAAACAAATGACCAATAAACATAAGAGAAAATGATCAAGGTACCTATTCATAAGAGAAATGCAAATTAAAACTACAATGAGATATCACATCCCACTTGTCAGAATGGCCATCATCAAATATAAATCAACTAATAGCAAGTGATGGTGAGGATGTGGAGAAAAGAGTACTCTTGTACACTGTTGGTGAAATTGCAAATTGGGAAGCCACTATAGAAAACAGTATGGAAGTTCCTCAAAGAATTAAAAATGTACCTACCATATGACCCAAAAATTCCACTTCTGGGTATTTATCGAAAGAAATCCAAGACACTAATTAGAAAGATATATGGACTCCTATGTTCATTGCAGTTTTATTTACAATAGCAAAGATATAAAAGCAACATAAGTGTCCAGTGATAGATGATTGGATATAGAAGTGATATATATTTATGATGGAACATTACTCAGCGATAAAAAAGAATGAAAGCTTACTATTTGCAACAACATGAATGGACCTGGAAGGTATTATGCTAAGTGAAATAAGTCAGACTGAGAGAGACAAACACCATATTATCTCACAGGTGGAAACTAAATAAATAAATAAAAATAAACAAATGCATAAATACAGAAATGTTTTGATAGTTGTCAAGTGGGAATGGGTTTGGGGAGTGGGGTGAAAAAGATGAAGGGATTAAGAAGTACAAATTAATAGTTATAACATAGTCATAGGGATATAAACTAAAGCATAGGGAATATAGTCAATAATACCATAAGAACTGTATAAGACCTAGTCAGAAGGATTACTTTGTAAATTATATAAATATCTAACCATTATACTGTACACCTGAAACTAACATAAAATAATATTGAATGGCAACTCTAACTGAAAAATTTAAAGGGAGGAAAAAGTTAAGAAGACTAAGAGGCTTGAATTTCTAGGTATAAAACAAATAAGTCATGAGGATATGGTATACAGCACAAAGAATATAGTCAATAAGATTGAAATAGCATTGTATGATGTCAGATGGTTGCTGGGCTTGTAAAGGTTATCACCTCTTTAGGTATATAAATGTTGAGTAACTATAATGTATACCTGAAACTCACACAATATTGTATGTTAGCTATATTTTAATAAAACTTTTTAATAAAAAAATAGTTGACATATATAGAAGATGCTTGAAAATGAATGTTATGGCAGCATTACTGGTAACACTGGAAACTTAGAATTAACATATATGTCAGTAACATGATTCTCGTGTAATGATTAGAGAATATCTCTATATAATACAATAGCATTCAGCCTTTAATAAAAATTAAGTAGGTTTATAGAAACTGATATAAAATGATTATAAAACTTATTTATCTTCTCTTTGCTGAAAAAAGCAAATTGCAGAAACAAAAATTTTTGTATTTTTAAAAGAAAAAAATGGAAAGAAGGAAGAAAAGAAGGGAAGAAGGGAAGGAGGAAGGGAGGAAGGAAGGAAGGAAGGAAGGAAGGAAGGAAGGAAGGAAGGAAGGAAGGAAAAATGATTTACATGTGTGAATGTGTGTGTGTGATTGTTTAGAAAAAGGATTAGAAAGATACACGCCAAGTTATTTTCAGTAGTGGTTTCTGCTGGAGAGGAGAACAGAAATGTTTTGGATTGGAAGATTTAGAGAGGACGGAGATAAACTTTTAACATTATACTTAATATCAGTAGTTATTTCTTGAGTCCTTTACAATGAGATGTTTGTATAATGAAAACAACGATTACACAAGGAAAAGTAAATAATGCAAGTGATGAAATTGAAGCTGAATCCACAGAAATCACAGACAATAAGTTAAAAACTATGTGCCACATGTTATTGTAGTAGTTGCATACATCACCACAATTAAGGGTCATGGAAGGGAAATAGAACATCTGAACTGTAAATATGATCACTCACTGTACAGGTCCAGGGTTAACATTCTTGTTAAGAGCACATATTAATCTTTTATATAAACTTCACTCTTCTGTTTAAGGAAAGAGTAAAATTCAATGCTGGATTTTTCTATATAATGCCAAATAATTTTATTAAGATATGTTGGCAATTTAGCCTGGAGTTTTCAGATTCCCTCTCATTTTACCAACATGAAGTGGCATTCTTAACACAAAATCGATCCTGAATTAATTCCAGAGACAGATGCATAGGTAGCTGTGGCAGAAATGATTTTAGGTTCCTATTCTCTTTTTCTCATTAAAACATGCACAGCATTGCTCATTACAGTCAATCGGACTCACAAGACTTCATCCTGGGTGAAAATAACAGGTCCCATTGTCCTTTAGTAACCAGGTTACATTGTTCTTTCATTGTTGCAGTTAACACCCATTATTTCCTCCAAACACCAATATTCCAAATCAGGATCATTCAGCTCTGAAGTGGATTGAGGCACTGTATGTACAGCACTTCTTTTGTCACAAGAAGAGCTCAAGGTTGCTTAACTTTTCTGTCCCAGTTGTTGAGCTGCCTACAAAGGAGTCAGTGGGGATAGCCACAGCAGGAACCCTGTATTTGCAAAGGAAGTTTGGGGTGTCTTGTTAACGTGTTCTTACCATGCAACAAGCCTGAGACTCAGATGACAGAAAGATAGTAGCACCTAAATATCAGCTTTCTTATCTGTTTGTAGTGGGGACCTCTGGGACCAAGAGAGATAACAAACCCCTTATAAATGCTTCCATATACTTCATGCAGAGGCAACAGAGAGGCGTGGAGCAAGCAGGATGCAGCCTACCTCCTGCAGTCTCCAAGCACATACAAGCAGAAGAGTGGGGACTTAAGAGTGCAGTATTTAATGTTTTTAGATAGGCAAAGCAATATACTAGACACTTAATGACAAAGAAAAAAAGTAGCCTCCCTGCTTTCAACAAGTTTAAAACTATCAGTATAATTTTTCAAAATGTTAAACATTCTTTATATACAGATATTAGGTGAGCCCTTGTCAAAGATGTATTTAACTCATTAATGATTAAACCGAAAGAATGATAAATCTAGTTCAAAGAGGATTTGAGAGACTGAGTTAGTTATATACAGGTTCTGAAAAAATGCTAGAATAAGATTGGTAAATTAGTTATAAAACTGGTTAAAATCTTGCAGGGCAATACAATTCCTTCTGCTTTGGACAAGAATAATTTGCATTGATATCAGTTTTATAAATATTAATATGAAATCTAATATATTAGAATAAAATATTCTAATCAATAATTACTCATAAGTAAAAAAAAAAATCCCCAGAGAACTAGATAAACCTTGAACAGCCTAATAGACAATGTTCAGTCACGACACTGAAAGAACATGCAGTCATCCATCCTTTCAACTATTTTAAAAATAAGTTGTTTGTTTCTTACATAGTTACATCCTTAGATGGTGGAGAGAAATGACCATACTCATCTACAGAATGGCAAAGTGCTATGTTTATATTTACCCAAAATTCATATGTTGAAGCCCTAATTCACAAAGTGCTGATACTTGGAGGTAGGGCCTTTGAGAAGGAATTAGGCTTAGATGAGATTGTGAGGATGAAGTTCCCATGATGGGATTAGTGTTCTTATAAAAAGAGACATTAAAAAGATTCTCCCTCTCCCCTTCCAACCCTCCTTCCTTCTGTCCCTCTCTGCCATGTAAGAATAAATGTTTGTCGTTTAAGGTACTCAATCTATGATATTTATTATGACAGCCTGAGAGGACTAAAACACAGAGTAAGGGACATCAAGAGATAATAATGTTCATTCCCCATCTCCCTACATGTGTAGGTCAAATGTCAAGGAATGACAAGAAGTTAGTATTGTGCAAGGGTTAGGGTAAGAACTTAGAACTCAGCAGAACTGAGTTAATTCTTTACTCTGCCACTTTTCAGATAAATGTAATTTGAGACCCAAATAGTATCTACTTTATAGAGTGATGAGTAAAAGAGATAATCCAAGATAAGTGTTTACTAGATTGCCTAGCACTTACTAGTTTTTTTTTAAAAATGTAGTTGTTATCCCTTGCGACTAAGTTTTATCATCATTCATTGTCTGCAAAATGTGGTCAAATTAATTTAAATTAGATTCAACTTGGTAAAAGAAGGGAAACTTCCAAAATAACAAATTTGCAAAGCAAAATTTCTCTCCTGGCTAAAAATGTTGTCCTGGAACTGACTTTCTAAGCATTCCAGAGAAGATTTTAAGCAAGATTGGCTCAAGAATTATAGCCTTACAGTTCTTTCTCTGAGGAACAAAAGTGAGAAATTAAGCAGAAATTAAATGTAATGTTGGTGCTAGATATAAAGTTGATTAGGAGGATATAAAGATGGGGTAAGTAATGTAAGGTAGATCTCCCAAGACTGTTAAAAAAGTCAGATATCACTTTATCTTCATAACATATCTGTCATTCTATGATCTGAAAAGGGGACCAAAAATATCTGTTCAACCTACCTCACAGGATGGTATAAAGAAAAGAGAAAAAAAGAAATAAAAGCCCTAAAAGTATGTTCTGCTCATTCAGCTAATGGGATTCTTATCTTTTTACTCTGCTTACTGGGTCAGTAGGAGGCCAGGAAACTCAGGCATTCCACTCTGAGCTATACAATGGTTATGATATTTAAAAATCTCTGGAATAAGAACAAGAATCCCCAAACTCCCTTTAGCCTTTTTGTACTGTTTTGTATTTGAAATGCAATGGATACAACTTACATACATTTCATGTTTTGTTGAACAAAATTAGACATTTGCAGATTTTTAAAAAAATTTTTCTATCTATATGTATTTTTGAATAATCTCATTGAGGTATAACTCATATATTATAAAATCACCCACTTTAAGTTGAATTTAAAGATTTTTAATAAATTTATAGAGTCATGCAACCACAGCCACTCAGTTTCAAGGCCTTTCCAACACCCAAAAAGATCTCACAATCTCAACTGTTGTTGCTGCTTATTTTCCACCCCTAGCCACAGGCTCTCTTAATCTACTTTTTGTCTATAGATTTGCCTTTTCTGGACATTTCATAAAAACAGGATCATACAATATTTTGTCACCCATGTCTGATGTCTTTTTATTGAATTTTTTTCAAGATTCATTCACGTTTAAGCAAGATCCAGTACCTTCTTTTTATTGTTGAATAGTACTTTGAATGGAATACCATATTTTCTTTATCTATTCACCATCAATAGACATTTGCATTGTTATCATTTGTCTGATATAAATAATGCTTCTATGTGCTTTTGTATACAAATCTTTGTATGAACATATATTTTTATTTCTGTTTGGTCGATACCTAGGAGTACAATTGGTGGGTTCTATGGTCAGTTTATGTTGAAGATTTTATTAAACTGACAAATTCTTTTTCAAAGTAGCCATGCCATTTCACATCCTTCCCAGCAATGTATGAGAGTTCCAGTCTCTCTACATCTTTAACAACTCTTATTATAGTCTGTCTTATTTTTTTTATTGAAATGATATCTCATTGTGGTTTTAATTTACATTTTTATAATGAGGCATAATGATAAGCATCTTTGCATGTGCTTCTTAGCCATCCTTCCCCGCCTTTTTAAAGAAGTGTCTATTTAGATCATCTGTCTATTTTTAAAGCAGGTTCTTCATCTTATTAAATCATATCTTTTGTTTTTATACTCTGTGTATAAGTCTCATTGGATATGTGATTTATGAATAGTATCTCCCCAACTGCGGCTTATTTTTTCATTTTTTAAATGATGTCTTTAGAAACTTAAAAGTTTTAAATTTTAAAAATGTCCAATTTTTTCATTTATGAATCATGTTTTTGGTGTCACATCTAAAAACCCTTTGCCTAACCCAAGATTCTAAATATTTTTTATGATTTTTTAATCTAGTTTTATAGTTTTAACTCTATAATCCGTTTGGGTTTACAACCCATTATTCACTAATATTTGTGTATGGTGTGAGGCAAAAGTCAAATTAATTATTTTGCATGTGGATATCCAGTCATCTCAACACCAGTTGTTGAAAAAAATATTTTCTCATTAAGTCACTTTGGCCTCTTTGTCGAAAAACTGTAGATCACAATATAAAGATTTCTTTTCTAGACTCCACATTCTGGTTCATGAGCTCTATGTACATTGTTGGAGAAGTGCTATCTTTTCCAGATTATTGTAGAATTGTCCAGTATTTTTAATCCCACATCTTGAATATCATCATTTAGAAATCCAAAAATATAAAAAATAAAGTTTGCAAACTGTATTCTGTATACACAATTTATAAAATCAAGATGATTACTCTATTATGATTTATTTATACAGCCAAATTTGTAATATATTATCACATAAAATATAGTACTACTGACAATTGTATTAATAACAAAACCCACCTGGGACCCTACGGATTTAGTACATTTCTTAGAGAAAAGCTACATGTGTGAACAGTTAACAAGTATTAACTTATTCTTATATATAATCCATGTTTAATGGCTACATGCACATGAACTAATTAGGTATGAAAAATATTTTTGGTTGTTTACCCATAAATCATCATCCCCACCCTCTTTGCTAACAGAGCCTCATTTTGTTCAGGTGTTAACAAACAGTATTCTTATAGAAAATGGGCCTCTCTACAGACCTAAAAGTTAAACCTCTATTAGTCCAGGCCAAAGGTCAGCAAACATTTTCTCCTTGAAGCCAGATAGTAAATATTTAAATATTTGCTGGCCATAAGGTCTAGTAATAAATATTCAACTCTATCATGATTGTAGAAATATATCCATAGATAATATGTAAATGAATGGATGAGGCTAAATTTTAATAAAATTTTAGATATATCAATAGCTAACAGGCAAGTCTAGGCCAGTGATGATAATCTTATTCTCTATTGTTATTCATTATCTAGCAGAAAGCACATGACTCACTTCTAGCCAGTGAGAATAAAAAGTCTAACTATTGGGTGATCTGGGGAAAAGGGTTCTTATTTAATTTTCTAAAGTACAGGCATGACTCATACTTTTCTGTCTCTGGATGCTGACACATGGAAACATGATGCTAAGAGTTGAGGCGGTCACCTATGACCCTAAAGAGAAGCCAGGATAAGTGTAGGAAAGCTATAAAGTCTTCCCATCATTAAGATGATGAATTAACTCTCTTCACAGTTTCTTAGCTCTGAAATTCTTGTTATGATAGACAATAAAATTCTTATTGATTAAACCATTGAATTTAGGGTAAATTTCCAATTTTATGAACTTTGGCTGAAGGTAGTCTCAGCAACTACAAGTTGAGAGGACAAATCCCAGAATAAAGACATCCACAGAAGAAGGGCCCTAAATTCTAAATTTAAACAATCTCTTTAAATATCTGGCTGGTCCCTGAACTTCTCATGTGCAAAGACTTTGTCAAGGAACCCTGCTAAGGCTAAAAGGACTAAGCAATAATTTCTATTGTTGCCCATCACAGGGGAGATAGAGTTTGGAGTTTGGATCTTACTATGTGGGCTACTATCTAAAACAAAAACATTCAGAGGAACATGACAGAATCCAGAGTTTTGTGTCAGTCACAATGTCCAGAACATGATCAAAATGATAACACTGCAAAGAAACAGGAAAATGTGGTCCATAATCAAAAGAAAAAATAATCAATGTAGACCAAATCCAAGACAATCTAGATAATGTAATTAGTAGACAAAGATTTTAGAAGAAGCTATTATAACTGTACTCAAGAATAAAAAGAAAAATGCATCAAAAAGAAGAAATCTCAACAGAGAAATATAAATCTATAAAAATGCACAATTGATAGTATTTCATTAATTTACTTTATACCTATTAAATAATCCTGTATCTATTTTCTTCATAATAAAAAAATCATCTAAAGTTGGTCACCTTAGTGCCATTATCTTGGAGCTTAAATTGCTTAAATAGTATGGTAGCACACTGAGTGAAGAAAATCAAATCGTAACAAGAATCTCTATATGCCATTAAGTGAGATGTTTAACTTCAATGGACCTTATTGTGTTCTATAATCATAAGGTTAGATCTAAATAATCTCCAAACCTTTTGCTAAAGATCTTGATTTGTTTACAGTCCCAAAACCAGTTAGTATAAAGCTAAGACCAAGATACAGGTCTTCTACTTATCACTAACACCTGAACCAAAAGAACCCGGGAAATCTTAACTAAACATGTATCAGCATATAATCTTTAGTTATTTCTCTGTGGATTAATATAATATAGTTCCAGCCTCAGATCTCAGTTTACTCCATAAAAACACCATAATGGCCTCATAAAAAGGGTTTAGAGGACCATTGAACCAGATGCTATAATTGAGAGTAAAAAAAATTATTACTTCTCTCTTAATCTAGATTTAGCAGAATTGATTGCATTTGTAAAGCCAAACAATTCATATTACACCAAGTTCCAGGAATGCTTGAGTATCAAAAACATTTTTTAAAGTTGTTCCTATGAAACCCATCAAAAATAAAGTGGGTGATGACTAAATTGAAAATTTAATCAGAGAGAGGTTCTGTTGTTAGTATGTGCATTTTAAAATCTATTTTTTTAATATACTGTAAGCCTAAAAATATAAATTTTTAAACTTTTGAGTAGATACTGAAATGTTAAACTCTGATAAAAAAAACATTATTTATAATTTATTGCTTTGCTTTTCCCTTTTATAGAGAATAATTATTTATTTAATTTCCCTCAAAGTTTGTTTTTTCTCCTCTGACAAACAAGTGCCAAAAATGAGGACAAGCCAAACACATAAATTGCTAAAAAGTGGATGTGTACTTTAAAACTTCACTGTTTTTTATTTCACTGTGCTGAGCTGACAGCTCTGGCTATCCTCAGGGAATCTGTGGGCTGGTGTTGGTATACCAGCTTTCCAAACACAGTTCAGCCACAACTTCCCATTTTAGTCCATTCACTAGCCGTTAATCCTCAAATGTTCTTTTGGTGACTGTATCCTTATGTGGCATAAGCTTTGCCATAGATAAGAGACTTATATGTCCACAAATAACACAGAAATATCTCATACAGATGGAGATGAAAGAAAGCCAAAATATGAATGTTTGGAGATGGAGCCTACATGAGAATTCAAACACACGTTTTGTCTAGTGATGATATTAATGAGATTTTGGCCGTAGGCAAAAGGAAATCAATCCATTCACACAGGAATCGAGTGGGAAGAAAGGAGAATTTATGTCCATTGCGGTTTAACAGAATCACATAATCTTGGGTTTGGAAGGAACTTTAGAGGACATCTAATCCAAGTACATTCCCTAATCAGAAATTCTGCAAGTTTTCAGTTCTCTTTTGGATTTTAGGAATTGATATTCGAAGAGCCAAATTAAGGCTTACTAGTTACCAGGGTAATTAAAGTTGCAGAGCTTTAGAAATCAAGTTTCATTTTGTTTTTATCCTTATTGCCTCAGGGTTCTGAATCCTGGGTTTTAAAAAGTCATTTTGAACATATTCATTGATATCATATCTCAGATATGTATTATTAAAAATGCAGTGTTAATCCATCAATGGCAGGTTATTATAAGGCAGTGTGTTACTACCTTGTGTTATTGTGAGATATTTTTAAAAGCATAATTAATTTCTGAGGTAAAGGAATTCATGATTTTAGTTTAGTAACAAATTATATAGATATAGATATAGATAGATATAGATATAAATTATATAGGTAGATATAAACAGATATAGAGATAGAGATAGATAGGGATAGATAGAGATAGAGAGAGAGATAGAGATAGAGGTAGCGATACAGATAGAGAGAGATGATAGAGATAGATAGAGATAGAGATGATAGAGATAGAGATAGAGATAGAGAGAGAGAGAGAGAGAGAGATAGATTAGATAGAGATAGATAGATATAGATAGATATAGATGATATAGATATAGATATAGATGATATAGATGATAGATAGATTAGATATAGATATAGATATAGATATAGATGATATAGATATAGATATAGATAGATTTATAGATATAGATAGATGATATAGATATAGATATAGATATAGATAGATATAGATATAGATATAGATAGATGATATAGATAGATATAGATGATATAGATGATATAGATGTAGATGTAGATATAGATAGAGATAGAGATGATAGAGATGATATAGATGATAGAGAGAGAGATAGAGATAGAGATAGAGATAG
Organism: Cynopterus sphinx; assembly: GCA_030015415.1. Taxonomy (NCBI): domain Eukaryota; kingdom Metazoa; phylum Chordata; class Mammalia; order Chiroptera; family Pteropodidae; genus Cynopterus; species Cynopterus sphinx. Next base: position 30,437,694 of record CM057390.1, on the reverse strand, counting down.
ATAGATATAGATATAGATAGATATATAGATGATATAGATATAGATAGATATAAATATAGAAAGGCACTCTTAAATTTTCTCACAGTCAAAAGTGCTGATAATATTAGAAAGTATTAACAGTATGTATTGAGCAGTGAATGTATGCTGTAAAAGATTAAAGGATTTTAGAACTATTAAGCTGGGGAAATAGAAGCCAGGGGTAGAATTCAACTATTTTCTAATATATTAAACTTATCTTAAATAAGATGCTAATTAATTGCTATTAATGTTATTCCAGAAGATAGAATAAAAAAGTACAGTCAGTATAAAAGAAAATAAATAAAAACATTCATATTTACTTTATAAGTATGGTAGAAGAAATTATTTATTTTTAAAAAGCTACATCATAATCTCTTTGGAGAATTTTAAGAATAAGTCAAACATTTGTTTATCTTGACCAGACTGAGAAAAAAACACTCTTGATGGCAAAGATGTCACTTGTCACTTATCAGTGTCACCTCCTTTAATATTATAAAAAGAGACAGAGTGGCCCAGAGTTGGATAAAAGAAATGAATGATCCTTAGAGTTTCAATTTGTTTCATCTCGTTTAGAGAGAGAAAGTAAGGAACTATGAGATCTACTTTTTTTCCCCAAAAACAATTATTCATTTTCACCCTTGGAAGTTTGCATTATTAACAGTGTTTTCTCATGATTTAAAAGACACAATCCTAAACCCAAAGTTTATTAGTTAAAACCCAAAGTTTGTTTTGCCTCCTCTACTAAACTAAAAAAAAAACACTCTTTTCTCACAAAGAGAAAAAGGAAGTTAACTACTGATTCTTGGAAGTCTGAGATAAAATATTCTTGTCAGCGCAGATCGTAAAATACAATATTTCACACTGCTAACAGATCACACTGATTATGGGGTCAGTTTCCTAAGAACAGGAAATACCAAAGAAAAGTAGAATGAATTATTTTATTCTTAATTTAAACCCAGCCTTTTTTTCTTTTTTTTTTTTTTTTTTTTGAGAGGCTATGTAGTTTCCAGAAGTTCCAACAGTTTTGTGATTCCTACATATTTTATTTCTGGGTTATATAATAGATTCAATTTGGAGGTTTCCTTCACATGTAATGAATACTATCACTTAGGAAAATCAAACCCCAACAAGGTTTTTGACAAGCATATAGATGATACAATTTAAGGATGTCACAAACCAATTTTCTGTCTACAATTGCTTAAAATAATTCTCCAGTTTGCTCTTAGTGTTGTTTCCCCCTTTTAATTGCCCCCAGAAAACAGTTGGGAATGTGCACATAATTGGAAAATAATAATAATAATAATTTAAAATAATAATAATAATAATTTATAATAATGCCTTCTATATGTCAGGTACTAAGCAAAAGTGCCTTACAGGAGTAATGCCAAATGATAAACTAGGAAACTTTATATCTTCATTTCCCCACTGAAAAGTAACAAAATATTATACATAAATTAAAATAATTTTATACAAGCTCTGGAAACTAGTCAAAAATCTATAGCAAACAAGTAAATACTCAGTCAAGAAAAAGCCACATTTGAATGGTGAGAATTTTTATGGTACTTTTATTTACCTTTATCTCTCCCCTTCCCTGGTAAGGTGCAGTTGAGAAGTGTCATTCATAGTTTCCTCCCTGGGTCAGAAGGGAGCAGAGTAGAACATTTTTACAATGTTTTACTCTGTCTGTGGGCTATGTAAAGGAACAGGTTTTTATCCCCATCTGACTTGGAGATCAGGTGGGAAATGGGTACATAGTTTGGATTTCAGGTTGGTGGAAGCCAATGAAGATAGTGGCAGGCACTGCAGTAGGTAAAAATAACAAAAGGCTACAAACCTGCAGACACCTGGTAGCAAGAGATTAAATGCAAAGGAATATGATAGAAATCTAAGGCCCCAGAAGAAAATGGGGTGGTACTATTTGAAAAATTAAGACACTTAAAAGTAGCTATTTATTTAGGGAAAATCTGAAAATAATCATACAAACGAACACCTCAAATAGTCTCAGAAAAGACTTCAGAGGACCTTAAATTTTCACCCCACACCAGTCCTAAGACTCAGAAGCCCACTAATTAGTGATGATCTTCCATGTCAGTCTACAAAGATTAAGGAGATAGCTGTGCTTTCAAATGCTCAGATTTCAAGAAAATATTACAAGTCATGCAAAGACACAGGAAAGCATGGCCTTGGAGAAGAAAATAATAATCTGCAAAAAACTGTCTCTAAAGATTCAGTTATCAAACTTACTAGGCAAATACTTTAAAACAATGGTCTTACATAGGCTAAAATCTCTAAAAGAAAATATGAACAACAACCAAAAAATAAAAATAAATAAAAATAAGTAAAGGAAACCAGGAAAATAATATACGAGTAAAATGATAATATCAACAAATAGAATCATTGCAAAAAAATACTGAAATTCTGGTGATTAAAAATACAATAACTAAATTGAAAATTCATTAGTAAAATTCACATCAGACTTGAACAGGTAGAAGAAAGAATCAATAAGCTTAAAAAGTAATTTGAAATTATTGATTTTGAAGAGAAAACAGGGAGAAAAATGCAAAAGAAGTGAGCAGAATCTGAGACTTATGTGACACCATTAGATATATCAATATGCATATTGTGCAAGTTCTAAAAAAATTGAAAGAGATTATTTTAAAAAATAATAGTTGAAAAATTCCCAAGTGTGAAGAATTACATGGATATACAAATAAAAGAAAAAAATCTAAGCAGGATAGTCTCAAAGAGACTCACATCAAGACAGATTAGAATTAAAATGTCAAAAAACAATGACACAGAGAGAATCTTGAAAAGAGCAAGAGAAAGTGACTCATGATATACAAATGACACACAATAGATGATCAGTGGATTTTCGATAAAAATCTCACAGGCCAGATGAAGTGGGATAATATGTTTAATAAACTGAAAGAAAAATAAATAAAACTATCACTCAAGAATGCTATATTCAGAAAAAAAAAATGTTTCAGACATGAGAAAGAAATCAAGACATTATCAAGTAAATAGCATAGGAAGTTCAACACCTCTACACTTTCCCCAGAAGAAATACTAGAGAGCTGAAATAAAAGGACACAACATAGTAACTCAGACCTGTATGAAAATATTGTAATCTCCAGTGAAAGTAAATACAAGGAAAACTTTTTAAAACAGTATCATTGTAATCTTGGCTTGTAATTCCAATTTTAATTAACATATAATATTTTAAAAGCCAAAGCATTTAAAAGGTATAAATCTATGCTAGTGTGTATACAACTTATAAAGTTATCACTTATTAATAACATAAAGTGGGAGGGGAAGAGACTATAAAAGAGCAGATTTTCTGTATGTGATTTAATTTAAGTTGAACACAATGGGAAACAGAAGTAAAAACATAAGGGACAAAAACATTCTAAAACATTCAGAAAAAAAAACTTAATAGCAAAAGTAAGTTCTTGCCAATAATTCTTTTAAATGTAAGTAAATTAACCTCACCAATCAAAACACATGGATTAGCAGAATAAATTAAAAAACAGTATTCAAGTATATGCTGTCTATAAGAAACTCACTTAAGATGTAGAACATACATTAAAGTAAAGAATGGAAAACCAAATAAGTTGTCAGAAGCACCTTCCATCAGGACAAGAGGCAGTACTCAAGAATTCTTTGTCCCCTTTCTGGTCTTTTTCTTTGATTTTTGGAGGATTCTCCTACCCTCTTTAAAAGTATTAATCAAGTTCTTGGGCCATTGTAGGTGTTCAGTATATAACTAATAAAATTGACTTTAAGTCAAAAATTATTGCAAAAGACAAATAAGGATATTATATAATAATAAAAGGGTCAATTCACCAGGGAGATGAAATCATTACATTATATAAGAGGGTAGATCTCATTTTGTGTATTTACCACCATAAAATAATATATAAAATAAAAAACATAACAATTATAAACATATATGTAATTGGTTATATAAAGTGCCTTGTGAAATAAAATATTTGTTGAAGTTAATCTGATCAGTAGATTTGACTTCAAACTTGGAGTGTCTGATTCATAACTTTGCATATTATTTGGTTCAATCAGTCACTGTATCTCAGAGAAAAGGTCAGGCAACCCTGCTCCTCTGCCTTCACCTGTCAACAATGGCACCACTCTAGGGGATCAGAAATCATATAACATAAACTTTTCAACATGTAAAGTATTTTGCTTTGTATGCTGGAAAGAAGGAGCAGGAGATAAAAAGTTCTAAGAGAGAAATATGCCAGCAGACAAGGCAAATATTTGAAAACCTAAACAACAACGTAATCAGAGATCAAAATAAGAGAAGTCACAAAATCATTCAGGCTAAGTAATTGGTACAGGGTTTTTTTTATTCAAGGAAGGTGAGGTTATTGTGGTTATTTTGCTCTTTCCTGGAAGTAGAACCTAAACCAAGACCTTAGAAATGGATGGGATTCATAAATAAGAGACCAGTGAAGACATAAGATAAGGAGATAGGGAAACTGGTTTGTTGAAGCCAGAAGCCATTCTGGAAAAGAGTGGGAAATTAAGCCAAAAAGATAGTTTGGGATTAAACTATGAAGACATTTAATATCAGGCCAAGAAATTTTAACTCATCCTTATAGCACAAATACTACCTAATTTTTATTCATACATAATAGTAAACTTAGATGAATTCCAATTGTAATGCACAAATAGATCAAATTAACTAATTTGGGTGACAAGAAGATGAGGAATAGAGAATGAGAGAAGATGAAGTATCCCAACTGATGTCTGAAAGATAAGGCAGATGGCATTAAGACTTCCAAAGGAGTCTTGGAATACCTAATGTAGCCTGTTGAAGAACAAAACAACCCACTGTTTCAGATAGTCTGGCATATCCTCTTTTCAAGTTTTGTTTGTTTGATTTTTTCCTTTTAAAACAGGTGTTTATATTCAGTTTCATGTTAAAATGTCAACTACTGCGATTTTCTCCTTCTCCCCTAAAAAATTCATTTGAGGAAGCAGTTGCTTTTTGCATCTGTTACGCAGCAGAATATCTGTGTCCCACAAATTAACCCACTGCCATTCCTGATGAAGTTTGAGTACTGGGGATACAAAATGACCATTCCTAGGGCAACTGTAAGACAACGGCTTCCTGCCATTGCATTGCCAGGTCCGATGTTATGCAAAATGCACTCAGGATCCCTGCCCTTAGATAACTTACAGATTTTGTTCTTGTTCTTCCTTTTCAAGTGCAAAATATGATAGAATGTATAATACAAATGGGAATTTTCATGGATTTACTAGGCGCCCTTTGTGTTCACACATGATTTTAACAATCACTTGCACTACTCCTGTCTACATTCTCAGATCTCTGAACACTCTTTAAAAAGTCTAAAAAACATCAAATTCTCAAGCAAGTTTAATGAAATTTCATATTTCTATATATTTATAATTATTCATTAGTTATATACTGAACACCTACAATGGCCCAAGAACTTGATTAATACTTTTAAAGAGAGTAGGAGAATCCTCCAAAAATCAAAGAAAAAGACCAGAAAGGGAACTAAGAATTCTTGAGTACTGCCTTTTGCCCCGATGGAAGGTGCTTCTGACAACTTATTTAGTCAATACTTTCAATACCTCTGTATCAAGTGGTAGTTCTCATTTCACCAAACTGAGCAAAAAGGTAAATAGTCTGCCTAGTACCTTGTGCCCCAATGGTAGGGCTGGTAGGTGAGCCAAGACCTCTGACTTTCCAGCCTTTACCCACTACATTATCAATCTTCAATGTCTTGCTGCACTGGCTAGTTGTTTAGGGCTTCCCCTCATTCTCTAAGCTGAAAAAAGAAAATAGCAAATGCGATGTAGTAAATCAATCTGGTGACTGATCCTTGGGAATCAGTGTGGGAAAGAGAAAAGAGTGGAAGCTTTGTTTATACAATAATAGATTATTTGTATAATAGATATACAATCACCTCACCATAAGCCACTGCCTACCTCTGAAGTTGTCAGTTTGACCTGGCAGTTTGCAATTCTCTCATCTCTACAGTAGGGATGGCAAACAGTATCTCACGTAAGGTGCCTGGTACCTTTGACTATAAAGCTCTCAATAAATGACACCTTAGGGGGACAATGGCTGGCTGCAAATTTTGGTGTTATCTGAAATAAAGTAAAAGTTTTAAAACAAATGAGAAAATTCCCTTGCCTTTCACTGATGGCAGAATCTAATTAAGACTTCACGGAATCCTTGCAGCCACCCTCTCCACAGTCCCACGGGAGAGTCAAAGCACAGCACTATGTTTGTTGAGCATGTCCCGTAAGTTAAACCTACACAGTTCTCAGACCTCTGCCAATATAACTCCTTTCCTAGAGAAGAAAAAAGAATCCAGGTTGCAGACAACTGAAGCTGAATGTTGTGAGGAAAACTGTGTACGGCAGCAGTGAGGTAGGAGCTACATCAGGACCCCTCTCTAGAGTCACTAAAATGGAAAACAGCCTTGAACAATAGTTTTGACAAGCTGAAGCAGTTTTGTGGTTTAAAACTTTCTGCTAAAGCAGAAAATAAAGGGGATAGGGAAAGTCCCCAACATAGGCATGCAAAGAGAGAGGGACAGCTAGCGTGATCTAGAATTCATCATTGCTTCATTATATGATCTTTATAAAAAATTAGCATTGCAGTTAAGGCTATACCTATCATGCAACTGATGCCATGACAGTTCCGAAAAGCCCAAACATGGCAAGAAAAGGGAGGTTTCCACAATTCCCCCCCAATCCGCCACAAAAAAAAACACCTTCTTTCTATGAAGAGTCCACCCCAAATCATGAATATTCCACCCCTTAGTTAGATAAATGGATAAAACCCCCAAACCCACAACAGGAAAACGCAGCAGCTCTCTCTCTCTCAAGCCTGCCAGCTCTCCCATCTGAGAGCGTACTTTTGCTTGTACTTTTGGCTGACCACTTTTGACAGCATGATCTCCCTTCTAAGAGTGAGTGTACTTTGTCTTCAAGGCTGACCGCTCTTGGCACCCTACTCTTCCATCTGAGAAGTATACGTTTGTTTTTAGTAAAACTACCTTGCTTACAAACTGCTGGGTGTCTGCCTTCAATTCTTTGTCAACCAGCCTCCAAGAACCAAGGTCCAGGAGTTCTAGGACTCCCCAGGACCGATAACAGTAGTGGCAATTCTCCCACAGTTTCCAGTATACTCAAACATTCCCAGGGCATCTGCCATCAGAGTTCTGAAGCCCGGAAACTGGAGACTTTGGCTCCTGCTGTTGCTATGAAGCGTGAGCAGAGCCCCCAAACTTTCTAGGACTTAGCTAGTTGCAACATTGTCTTCAGGGCCTCAGGTCTATTCAGACCTGGATGACTGCCTTAGGTAGACTCTCAGAATCAGGCTTAACAGTGACAGGTGAGCCCTGTAGAAATTGTCCAGAGCAAATGGAATTAGAATACAAAATCATGTTTGGCCTAGAGCCCTTCCAGTCACCTTAGTCCCCAGAGAAAATGGGTTCCACTGAGATATACAGAAGAAAAAAGTCTTCTTGACAAGCATTTATGAGAACATTTCTGTTTATTTTCCCCTAGCCCCTTTCTATACCTTCTGAAATTATGTCACCCCTCCATTTAGAAGTGAGAGTGTAGAAAATTAGTATAAACAGCAACTCTGCTTCCAGGGTGAGGACAGAGAATATGATGGGAAAAAAAAATTACTGATGACTAGAAATGCGCATCATTAAATATAAGCACCTCCCTTAGGGCAAGAAGCAGAGTGAGCACCCAGGAGCCCAACCTGACCAAGAATAGGAGTTGGCAATACATTTCCTCTCCCAGTAAAGTTTCTGATCAGCTCATTCATACTAAGGTATGGATTGCCAAACAAGTACTATTTCTCAGAATTTTTTGTATTTCAGTGCCTCCCCTGGTTTGATGACAGTCCCCTGAAATAACTAATGCAAATGCCACTCAACTCATTTCTTTCTGTCCTGCTTTCCCCTGCTCCAGCTTAAATCCACTTCAATTCACTCTACCTATTGTCACCTCTTTGCTTTTCCTTAACAATTGCTTCAAACGTTTAATCTCATCACAACAAACCTTTCAGGAGTTCGTTGTTTTCGGGGAGAATCAACAATTCTAAATTTGACCTTAATTCTCCTCAGTCTGATCTCAATTGTCTATTGAAGCTTGTCAATATTCTTATCGCCAACACAAAGTTTCCCCTATAACCAAACTGTCCCCTTGCTGTTATACAATGGATAAAACCTCAGGTTTTTATGAATCTTGCCTTGCACAGGTGTTTCTTCTGCTTCTTCCTTCTTTCTCCTTTCATAAAATTGTATTCATTCTTTAGGGGTCTCTCAGATTTACTACCTCAGTGAAACTTTTTCTGCTCTCCTACAATAATCTCTCACCTCTAAACAATTAAAAACATTTACTGTCTGTGACAGCTAGATAGTATCGTCACCTTTTTATTTATTTACATTTAGTCTTGCTAAATTACACTATAATAATTCATTTGAAGTTGCGAACTGATTTATCAGTCCTGTAATCGCAGAGCAGCAACAAGAGGTTGACGCTTTGCATCTGGACTGAGACTCACTCAACCCTAAGAAACTTGAGATTTTTTTTTAAGTCCGAGAAGCCAAGTTTGGATTCCCAAATTAAAAGAAAACAACATGATTTTCTCAAAAAAGAAACATGCTTCACAGCTTTTGACTATCACTCCCTTGAGAATGAGCTCTAAGACTGAACTAATGAGTGTATTAGAATTAATTAGACTAATATGAAATTATTTACTTAATCTGGGGACAATCTCACAGTGGAGAAATTCCCCAGGGAGGAGCTGACCACAGTATGAAAAAGCAGCATAGCTTTTCTCATCTCTTTGGTCAATGCAGGCGCACACAGCTGGTCCCAGACAGTCCGGCAGATGTCACTTGGAAAGAAGGCAGATAAATTGGTAAAGTGTGATATCTTTCCTTGCTCTTGTCTCTGTAGCTCCAATCAGCAGTAAGATTTCTAGAGACGAAGTGTCATGAGTCTGCCAGTCATCTTGATGTGGGCTTGACACAGAGCACATCTGATCAAAAGAGCTCATCTTTATGTTCTGCATTTTGTGCTTTGGCAAACCCTTCCCATTGGCTGACTATTGGAGGAAAAAATGGAAAGAACAACTGACTATTGAAAGAAAACAAGCATAATTATGTTGACCTTTATGCCTTGCTTAAGGCAAGCACATATTTGCATTCACAGAGATACTTGAGAAGACTTTCTTGGCTGGAGAGATCATTTTGGGTCAATGTAAACAAACCTGGTCCCTAACACAGACTCTGACAAGGCAGAGAGTTGGAAAATTCTATTCCTTCAGCTATTCCTTCTTGTCAAATCAACAAACTACATTCCTACTATGGTTAAGGCCCTCTATTGAATGTTATCATGTTGTAGGAGTTAAAATACAGGCTAAGACATGGCCCCTATTCTTAAAGACATTACAGTTTACCTGGGAAGCTATGACCAACAACATTAAAGATAGCTAACAATATGGATAAGGAGTGGTCAGAAAAACAAACAAACAAACAATGAAAATAGTCTATAGTTCATAATAAGAAAAGATTTTTGGATGTTGGAATGACAAGAGGAAGCCGTCCCCAAAGAAGTAGCATTGAATTCAGAATGTGAAAGATTTGAGAGAAACAGAAGAAGGCAAGAGACAAGTAATCAAAAGGATATGTAAAAGAGTGAAGAAGCTGTCTAAATATTGAAATGAATGTTCTCTAAGAAATATTGCTATGTAAAAGACAAGATACAGAATAAGGTATTTTATATGGTGATGTGTGTTTGTGTGTGTGTGCCAGAGAGAGAGAGAAAGGGGGGTGGGGATTTGCTTATATTTGCACAGGAGATTATTTTTGGAAAGATGATAAAAATGATTTTACTGATTACCTTGGGAGAGAAGAACTGGTTAGTTGGAGCATAGAGATGTAAGGACATTTCACACATATTTTATATCTCTCTCTGACTTTTGATTTTTGAAACATGTGATTTAAAAAAAGAAAAAAAATGGAATGAGCAAAAGAATACTCACAACGTATTTATATACTACTCAAGCTGAAACAGAAGACTTACGTTAGAAATATCTGAGAAACAAAGCAGTAAAATGGAAATATGTCATGAATACCCTTGAAGGTGGGCAAAAATCAAATACGTATATTAGGAATATGAATATAGGTATGAAGAATAGGTTGGATTAGAGATGTTGAGAGAAGAAGTCTCCAACAGCAGACCAAGTGTATGTTTTCAGGGTCTAGATTGAGAGCAGAAGTGAGAATGCAAAGTTAAGTTTGATTTTTTTGCTACTGGCAAAAAGACAACTAAACCCTTTTAACACACTTTCTTTCAGAATATGAGGGTCTTTTAGTTACTTTTCTTTTCTGCACTAATTCTCAAATACTCTGAAAATGTCAGAAGCCAGGCCAAACCTTTGCTTGATGAACTTTGAATAGCAAGATGTGGCCTTTTTAATAGAAACATGTTTCTCTACATTATCTTCTCATAATTACAAAGAAATAGGAAACAATGGGTCATGCTTTTTGGAGAAAGCAATAGTACTTATTGGCCCAAGTTAGGTACAAGACAGCCCTGACAGGTTTTAAAGAGCAACATTTTAGAGAGTCACTGCCACCTGACCAAAGGTGAAAAACAGGCTCTCTCTCTACCATGAACCACGTTACTCTTCCTGACATAATTATGTGACCCAGGTCAACAAAATCACAATGTTGGGCTCAGAGCCACAGCCTTACCATGCTCTTCCCATTGCTATTTTTAGAAGGCTGCGAGTGCTCTTCTGGCTACATCACCCTTGCTCAGTGGGTTTCTTGCTGAATATTAATGCTGAGACTGCCAGCAGAGCCCCAAATAGTCCCCATATCCATCCAGAAGTAGACTGTGGCATTTATATTTTGTATTTTTACTGCAAGGAATCCTTTTACTTTTCTCATCTCAAATCCTCCAATGTCTCACAAAAGAAAGTCCAAGATTGCTGAAAATATATGTGAGCAGACTCTGCAGCTATTGTCAATATTCTCTCCCAGGTGTGGAGATATTGACATGATCCTACCTACTAACCTGGGCCAAAAACATGGTTTGCAGTCACCCTTCTTGACCACCATCAGTTCACCCCACCTCCCTACATACAAATGGCCACAGCTAACCAAGGGGCAAAGAACCATAAATGTTATGCTTTCTCAGTGCCTGGGACTGTCTCTCCCTCTGGCCCATTCTGGGAGCTCACAGGGACCAAGGCATCCTCAGGTAAGATGAGTTTCATCTAGACCACATCTGGATATTGATTTTGGCCTTCTCTTAATAGATAGACTCTCACCCCAAGTAGGAGAGTAGGCCCAGGAGAATTGATAGCAGAGAACAAAAACTCAAAAACTTAACCCAGTCTCAAATTTTAAATAAACCCAGATATGGAGGGCTGAGGACTAGGAGGTGTCCTCCATGGAAAACAAAGCCCATTATGTCTATTTAATAAAAGAATGGTAATTATCTTCAGCAGTATTGAAGTCTGTGAAAATGTTGTTCTTATTTTAAAAATTGTGATTCTGATTAAGTTTGCTGACTTCAGAGTTGTCTGTGGTGTTAAATTATTTGAACCCTAAAACTTTTAATGTTGAATTGCTGAGTTTGTACTTAGAAAAAGACAAGAAAATAGGGGTTGGTTAATGAACAGGGATACATCATATTTTGTCACTGAAAAAATGTCTAGAAAACAAAGGAAAACAAAATTAGAGAAGAGTCAAGGAGAAAAAGTAGTTATTTGGAGATCTCTATGTATAATCTTCCCAATTGTTCTACACAAATGGCAGAATTAAGTCTCATAGGACTGGTTTAGGCCATTCCTATTTCTGTTCTCTTTCTTTCTTTCTTTCTTTCTTTCTTTCTTTCTTTCTTTCTTTCTTTCTTTCTCCCTCAACATTTTGTTTTGAAAATCTCAAATCTACAAAATAATTGATAGAATACTACAATGAAGATTTACTTAACAATAGCCAAGATATGGAAGCAACCTAAGTGCTCATCAACAGATAATTGAATGAAGAAGCTATGGTTCTTATATACAATGGAATATTACTTAGCCATTTAAAAAATGAAATCATAACATTTGCAATGACATGGATAGACCTAAAGGCTATTATGCCAAGTGAAATAAGTCAGACAGAGAAAGACAAATACCATAGGATTTCACTTATATGTAGAATCTAAGAGAAAAAAAAAGAACAAACTAATCAAAAACAGATACAAATATAGAGGACAATCTGGTGACAGTCGAGGGTTGGGAAGCTTGGAGAGTGGAGTGAAGGGTTAAAAAAAGTACAAATTAGTAGTTGATAGATGGTCATGGGGATGGGGAGTACAGCATAGGAAATGCAGTTAGCATTAATGTAATGGGTAGGTGGAGAGCCAGAGGAGAGAAAGAGTAATTAGCAGGATTGTTTTCTAAACTATATAAATGTATAACCAATGTACTATAGACTTGAAACTAATAAAATTAAATTTTTAAAAAATTACTTAATTTTCACTCAGATGCAACCAGTGGTTAAAATTTTACCACTTATGCTTGCATTCTCCATGCACCTTTCCTCTCTCTCTGCCCTCCATAAAACCATTTGAAAGTACATTACAGTCATGATTAAATTTTATCCCCCCATACTGTAAGAAGTATCTAAGAGCACCATGTTAATTCTCAAGAAAGTTAACATTGACACAATAATATTTTCTCATCTACAGATTATATTCAATTCTTCAATTCCCCCAATAATGTCTTATGTAGTTAGTCTTTTATCTTTATTTGATCTAGAATCAATAAAAGATCATGCATTGTATTTATTTAATATATTTCTATAACCTTTATTAATCTAAAACAGCCCCCTATCATTTTTTAAATCTTTTATAATATTGACATTTTAAAGAGTTCAGGCCAGTTATTTTTTAGATTATTTCACAATTTAGAATGACACAATTATTTTCTCATACATAGATTCAAGTTAAACATTTTTAACCTGGAAGACTACAAAGGTAATGTTGTGACCTCTTAATAAATAATATCAGGAGACATAGAATGTAGTTTGTCCCATTATTGATGATTCTAATGTATTCAGTTGGTGAAGAGGTCCTTTCTAGATTTTTTCATTGCAAAGATTTACATATTTTCATTTGTAATTAATATATAATCTGGGGAAGGGTGATGCTTTGATACTATATGAATATTCTATTCAATTATATCACCCTATAGTTTTATCATCCATTAATGATACTTGTCTAAATTTTTTGGTGCTTATAAAATATTTACAACATAATTCTATCATTCCTTTTTATATCTATTAGCTCTAGCATTCTTCTATTAAAAAAATTCCATTTATATTTTATATAGTAAAATTATAGACTCAGAAGTTACTTTTTATTTAGCTTGTTATTATAATTAAATGATGTTATTCTTCTTCTTAATACTCAAATTTTACCAAAGTTTGGACATCGTGACCCTTTTTGACTTGCCTCCTCCATTCTTTGAACACCTTCCCATTAGTTTTTGAGCACTTCCTTGCTATTAGAAATAAGGTATTTCAGGATCACTCTGGATTTCTTATGTCCCAGTCCTAAAATCAACCAACCATTAACACATGGTGTCCTGACTCCTTTTAGTGGCTACTAGCTAGTCACAAAAATGTATACATATATATGCCACTAGTTAATCTAATGCCACTTTTAATCTAATTAGACAAAGATATTTTTGTGGCCATCATGTTTTGGGACATTGGACTTCACACTGGAGAGCCTTTCAGTGTTTCAGTGTTTTCTTGGGTCACATTTCTTGCTCGATAAAGTGTATCTGAAGGGGTGTGGAGGAAGGGGTTCCAGATTATTTCTGAACATGTCATTACAGAGAAGGAATTTGTAATGGCCACATTGGGTCCCTGACACATTTGTGGAGCTCAACTTATAGCCAGCCAGTGCATTGAAACTACACAGACAGAGCTGATGGGAGGACTGACTTCCCAAGCTGATAATCTGAAGAAGAAAAGAGAGAGACTATGCAAATTTACATAGCAAATATACTTAGCACAATATTTTTCGAAATTAACACTTTCATAAAAATATGATCTTTGTAATTGGAATGGATTAAAATTGTTGAGAATTGGCAAAGCTAGAAATAATTAAGACAAAGCTGTCATTGACTAGTTAAGAAAAGAAAGAGATAGTTCTTTTATACATAAAAGGACCCCCTTTTAATAGTTTTCTTTGTTTTTACTTGTTCTTATTATTTTATCTATTTTGCTTGATAAGTACATTCCTTTATGTCTTGTCATTATAAATAAGCATTAAATTCTTTATATAAATATTAATTAAATATTCCTTAAGTGGCCAGTCCCTGCCTTAACTGAAGTGAATGATGTACATGTTTCAAGTCAAGAATATCATAGTATCCTGGAAAAGAGCAGCTCCCAGATAAAAACATACTCAGACTCTTAGCACAGATTGTATAAAAAAAATTACAGGCTGTCATTCATTTCTCTGATTTTATCAGATCACGTATTTCCAAAGTGAGCAACTAAATATGCTAATCATTTAGAAATCCAAAAAAATATTTATTAATCAATAATTATTTATCTGTAACTGTTCTAGGTAAGCATGGCTATCTTCAAAGAGATTATAGTTTAATTCATAAGAAAATAAGAAATAGACAAGTATACTGCATTGTAGTAAGTTTAATACAGGTAAAATTGTAAGGTGCTAGAGAAGTACAGAAAAGGCATCTTAAAAGCAGACTAGTGCTGGGAGCATAGAGCTAGCTGATGGTATTCCTGGAGAGGCAGAGTCCTAAAGAAGAGAAGGGTTGTTAGAAGCACAGCAGGACAACCCTAAGAGAGGCAGAAGCATATTAACTTATGGAGAAACTACAAAGAATCCTATCTACTTATAGTGATGATAAGTGGGTGGGGAGACTGGTGATATATGAGCCTGTGAAGGTGAATAGGGGGCCAGATCTCAAATGCCACGTTCTGAAGTTTAGATTTTTTCCCCTGGACGCAGCCAGGAGTCCTTGAAGCATGAACAAGCAGGCAAGAGACACAACAGGCTCTGCAGTATAGGCAAACCACTCCTGATGTGCACACAGGTTAGGAATATGTTTATCTAAACAATCCAAGGATGATGTGGAGCGGAATTACTTGCAGTGGGTGAGAACGGAAGTGGAGAATTTCCAGAAATATTTTAGAGACTGAATTAATAGTATTTGATGACAGAAGCTGTGGAGATGGGTAGTGAGAGGAAGTGGTTTTAATGGTTAGTTTTTAAGCTTAATTTCACATCATCACTATTGAGAACTCCAGAGCTGAGATATTTTTCTATCTGTACAGTCTAATTACCCCATAAACAGCCATGGATCTATACAACCATGAATCCCTTTCAGCATGTCAAAGTCAAAAAGCCAATAAATTGTAAACACCCTGGGACTCAGTTCACTTAGGCTGCCCTCTGAGACTTGGCTCGAAATTATGTATTTCAGACTCATTCTCTACATGAAAGAACAGATGGCAGGAGAGCAGAGTGAAAGAGAATATAGGAGAGGAATGTAGGGGATCTCAGATGTGCTGGGGCACTGGCCTTTGGACACTGGCCTTTGAGCATGCACAGCAAGCACCCATTTCCTCCAGAGACAATGTCAAACAGAAAGGAAACTGAGAGATTGTGGAAGCACTCAAAAGTATAGGAGAGGGAATGTTCCTGCTAAGGAACCACAGCCTGCCAAGTCACACAATATCCACTGAGTCTACCAAAAAAGTTTCTGATGATGCCTGGGACAGGCCACCTTCACTTCCAGCCATGAAACTAGCTGTTCCCTGGTTGTACTCTACCCTGGTGCTGCTCCAGGACTATGCTGACAAACATTGTAATTATTAAATAATATTATTGCTACACAACTGGATGTTTCTGAAGCGTTTTTGTTTTTTGGTATATACATATATATTTTTTTCTCTTTTCTTCCTTTTTTTTCTTTTTTGTCTATTTTGCTACTTAGTACCACATCCAAGAGAATGCAAATATTTCAAGCCAAATATAATGTAAGTACAAACATAACAAACAGCTGCTCAATGGATACTGCAGACTACAGGAAAAACAGTTGTTCATTTCTCTTCAATTTTCTCCTCTTCATACCATTCCCTATTTTATTTTTCTATTAATCTCTTCCTTCTTGCATTAAATGGTACAGACAGAGATAAACACAGCAACCAGCCCAAGTTCAAGGCCTTTCAAAATAAGAAGCACCAGACAGAAATAGTCCATTGTGTCCCTTTGCAGTAACATGGAGGAGAAGAAAGGACTGAAGTTTTTGTAGAAGAATTAAGAGCACCTTTCCAGTGATGGCATTGCAGAAGAGATCTCTTCACTTTATAAACCCACCAGCTCTGCCTTTTTCTTCAGTTCAGAAGATAACATAGACATCGGTGGGAGAGTTGACTGCTGAAATCCAGTCTTAACCTTTGAAAATATAATTTATTTAAACCCAGAGTATTACAGAAAGCCCAGTGTGGATGAAGGATTAGGTGGCCAAGGCAGCTTCAGTCAAAGGAACAGGATAAATGAAGTATCTCCCTTGAGATAATTCCAGCGAAATAAAAATGCTTTCAGTCAAGATACTGAAATTTTTAAAAAGCCCTTTCTGGGTGGGGGAAAGGATGAGAGAGGCAAGATGGCAGCATAGCCCTCCCAGGGGCAATGAGTGGTTAATAGCAAGCTGTGTTCATTCAGAGGATCCCTAGAAGTGGAAAGAGGATGAAAGACAAAAAAAAAAAAAAAAACTTCAAAAGCTTCTAAGGACCACCATCAAAACTTTCTCCTCAACAGAGGTCTCCCTGTATTAACACAGCTGTCACTACCCAACTGACCTGCAAAGTAAACAAAAATCCAAGATAGAAGGAGAAAAATGGCATTTGGGCCAAAAACCCTTTAAGGTAATTTTCAACATACAGGATCATCCTCCAAGCATTTATAGCTACTCCCTAGGTGGGCTATGAAGAGATAGACTATTTAACCACTAATTATTTTGCCAAAGCTTGTTTAAAGTGCTGATGATTGACCCATTAGTCAAGTGGTTTGATTAAGGTACAAAGAAAGAAGTAAGCAGATAAACAGAAGAAATGCAAAGACAAATTATAAGTAGAATTTTCCCTCTGATTATTGTTAGGTGATTAGTTTTCGATATGTTTTCTTGATACAAAATAGACTTTATGGGAGAAATCTAGTACCAATAAAAATGTGATCAATCTCACAATTCAGGTTTCAATTATTTTCCCCATGTAGTAAAAACTGCTTGTGAATTTGGTTTTATTCAGTGGGAAAGAAGTCATAGGATATTCATTCGTTTATGAATTAACAGTAATATGTTAGACATTTATTAAATGTGATATTTTAAGGAGATAGAAGAAAATAAAGCAGGAAGCAAAGTTATCCAAGGTCCTGCCTTCATGAAACATATTATCCAGCAGGGAAGGCATAGAGAAGAGTGAGTAATGAGAAGTACCAGGAGAAATCATTGGTTCTGGTTTTCCTACAATTAACCACACCTCGGGAGACTCTCATAGGCATTGTTTGATATTCTGATTTTGGAGCATTAAACCAACTACCACCTGGCACTAGACTAGGCACTAAGAAAAGTGGGACAAATAAGATCAATGGACAGAAAGCTCTGAATTCTATAAACAGGGCCTTCAGGAAATACACAAAATTATCATGCATACATCTCTCTATGGTTTTCAAATGACAAATTAATTATAAGCACATCATTGACACTTCACCGATGAAAGGTTGCTTACACTAGAAAGAGTTTTGCCTCTTTTCTGGCACAGTTATTCTTCCCCACTTTTCTATTTTCCCTGTCTTCAGCATGTGAAGGGTAGCCACAGCTCTTTGTCTTCTGGATAAGCACTAGCTCCTAAAGGACACGAAATAGCAACTGTCTTTGGCCCTCTTTAATCTGTTCTTTGACCTCATCTCTAAAATGAGTGGCTAGCAATCTCCAAATAGAGTCTTTTCACTTTCAAGATGTTGAATATTCTGCCTTCTAATTGCAGCTAGCACCCCCACAGAAATGTAACATCAGACACCTGTGATCCTCAGCTTAGCTGGAGATGGATGTGGATGAAAAATACATATCACAGCCATTTAGAACTTCAAAAAAGCTTTAAATCTCATTCGTTTTCAAAGATTTTGCTAGGATTTTTGGTGGAAGTTTGACAAGGATTTTTTTTTCCAGTCTAGAGGCAAACAAGACCTTTCTGACACTGTCCATGTTTAGATAAATGTCGCAAAATCTAAGTTAGAAGCTGAAATTTCCCTGGCATAAAGCAAGAATCAGCAGTGCGGTCATTATGGGCCAGGCATGTCTTAGTTTGAGGAAGACACCCCTTAGTCCGCTGAGAAAATGTATAACTTTCTGAAAGAATAAATCAACAAAAGTATCTGCAACTCACCCTTAGTTATCTGAGGCTCTGAAAGTAAAAGTGGGTATTTGAAATTCTATGGAGGGGTAACTGAAGAAGAATTTTTACCTGCTGTTATAAATCCAATTACATGTATTTCGAGGAAAGAGTGTGTGTATATTAGATTTTAATTAAGTAGTGTTAATTATAATCTATGAGATGTGCTTACCGCTTATCAGATAATTATGAGAAAGCCAATTTGGCTGCTGGCTTTTGACTAATTAAGTGGAATTAGTAATGATAATTATAGATTTAATTTGGTTTGCCTTTATTGGAAAAGGGGCAAATCTTGTTAGGATAGGGTGGTTCAGGGTAAAAGGGCAGAATCCACAATCCACCCAGAAAGCATACTAGGTTTTGAGAAGTCGGGAAAAGCAAGAGAATGGAGGAAACAACCAGCTGTTGTGGCCTTCTCACCACCACTCCCCACATTCACCATCTTGCTTGACTGATTCTTCTCCCTTGCTTTTCCCTCTGGAGTCCAATTCCTTCTTCCTTCATAGAGAAGTTTCAGTGTTTATGTTAGTGAGGAAGAAGTTTGAATGAGTGAGACACCACAGTGATCTGACCGAAGTTCTTTAAGCCTGAATTGGAGAAATATAATACGTCTGTGTTCTCAGGGTGCAGACTCTGACGTTGTTCTGTGATGTCACATGGGAAAGAAACAGCCTTTAGCAGCCTCAATATTCCACCTCAAAGTGAGTTGCCTCTAATACTTACAGGATCTTCACAGGATCACTGTATATTATTAATTGATTGATTTCTTTCAAATCACCTTTCTTCTAGAATTTAAGTAAAACAAGAGATGTACGTGTAATTGGAGTACGGGATTTGCCTCTTTCAAAGGCCATTGAGACTAACCTAAACCATAGAAAACTAAAAAAAAAAAAAAATCTTCCTATTTTTATTTAATACACCATTTGACATTTCAATTACATTTTCCTTTATTTAACATTTTATTCTTTCTGGTCTCCAACATGAGACTTTTAATTCCTTGAGAACTTATACTGTATCTATTTTTAATCTTTTTACTCTGTTACCTGTTGTAAAATAAACTCCCCCTGCGACTGTGGCGCCTGAGGGGATTGAATTAAGTAGGGGGAAAAAAAACCTAAAACTTCTACTCTCCTAAACTAATCCCAGGTTACCACCTTGTAGCATTGTTATCTTGGCAAAATTGTTTAAAATACCTAAACCTCAAGGCAATTTTGTTGCTTTATTTCCCCCTTCAATCTGTAAAATAGACAGTGTTCAACTTAAAGGATGCATATGAATTAAATAACTTACTTAAGTTTAGCACAGGGCTTGGCCCACCAAGTGATCAGCAAATGTGTCTTCCTCAGGTGGTCCATGACTATCTGCATTGCAACCATTTGAGGGTAAATATAACAGGTGCACATACCTGTGCTCCAACCCAGACCCACTGAATCAGAAACTTGGACAACATTTAGGTGTCGCATTGTCAAGGATCATATTGCCAGGTGATTCTCATGCACAGTGACTATTCAGAGCCACTGCACAAAATGTCAGTTACCATTAGAGCACCAGGATTGGTCAGCTCACTATACCAAACCAATGAGTATTTTTAGCTGGGCTCACTTTTGACCTCAGCCTGGACATAATAATGAAAGCAGGTTAAAGAGGGAGCTAAGTCAGATACATTAACAAACTGGAAATCCCCACTGTCTGTGTGTTATCACTATTATCAGAAATGTAGCCACAGCCTGTAGAGACCTTGGTGTGTACAGAGATGTTTCTGCACAGTGGGCCCTGAAGGGCATCACAGGGAGTTTAGTGGTAATGAAGCAGCACTCTATATCCTATAGTTACTCAAATGAAGTGTAGCAGGATCAACCCTGCCACAGCTCCAGTTGATAAGTGCGGTATTTGTCCATTTGGGCCCGAACAATTTGTACATTCCAAGCAAGATATATATTGGGAACCAGATGCACACAACAGTGGCTTGCACATGGCCATCACTGAGTGTTAATTCATGGCTGATTTATATTCTTTACACGTCACCACCATCATGCCATATCACTGCTTGAAGTCCTCTCTGCTAGCCCTCTTATCCAAACTGGATTGGACTGGCCTGGCCTGGCCTTGGAAGAGCCTTGAACTCTGATCTTGCCTTCGGGGTACCACCCAAGGAACCAGCAGCAGATTCTTATCACTTCATAATCAAGAAACAAGGGAAAGTTTCAAAATGAGAGGGACTCTTCCTGACTTAAATGATCTCTGTATGCTTGCCCTTAAACCCTGAACCAAGATACACAGTGTTCTAGGCTACCCACTCAACTTTTAGCTCCCAAATTGGTTTCCTTTTTAAGGCAGGTATCCAAGTACATCTTATCCTTCCTTTCTCTCAGTCTGATCACTTGATCTCTGTCTTGATCACTTATATCAATAGCCTGCCAAAGCTTGTTTAGTGATTAATATGAGCCAGGCAGTACTCTCTTGGTAATTTGAGCCAGGCAATACACTCTTCATAATTTCTTGATTTGAGTTAGCTCTCTTTTATTTCTCACATCCTATGAAGATGGTAATATTATTACTATAGTTATTTTACAGATGAGAAAAACAAGGCCCAGGTTATTACCTATCTTGTCCTTGTTCACACACTCAGGAATGGTAGACCAAGGCTCTGAACTCTGGCAGCAACCTCCAGAACACTCACTCAGAACCATTGCCTTGGCCTTCTGCTTTTTCTGAGCTTCAGATCACCATGTATTTGGTCCCAATCCTTACCTGACTGGGGCAGCTTATGTGCCTTCAGTGAGCTGCTGCCTCCTGCCCTCAATGCGTCCCCAGGTTGTATACTGAGACTTGCATTTATACCATCAGGTAAAATTCTCTCTCTTTTTATGACTTTAAAATACTAATCATTTCCCCAAGGTCTAAATTAAACCCCATATTACCCATGAAGCTCTTGCTGACCACTTTTCCTCAAAACACTGTCTCCTTTCTCTGAAATCATGTTGTATTAACTTACTATTCTGTTATTGTTACACATCTATTTTAGTGTCATCTATATCTGCCTTTCCTAAATAGATTACAAACTACTTATAGAGGATCATGCTATATTTGTCTTTTCAAGATCAATGATATAGAGTTCTACCTATATAGCGTGGTACAGTATAAATGAGATGATTGAATAATTTTGATTTTAATGAACTGCACTGTCTGAGAGTATGAACAAAAAGTGTTACCATCTTGTCTTACTGTGATTATCAAGAATGCAAAGGTTTATGCTCACACTGGAGTGGGGGGTGGCAAGCAGGGATACATGGGGCTCTAGCAAGACTTATGCATATAAGTGACAAGGAGAATTGAGGTTAGTAGTAAGATAATATAGCCAACCAATGTTAAACACTTTTGTTGAAATTAGTGTATATGGATATGGAAGTATAGCACAAATTTGAGGCCAGAATTTTATTATGAAGCTAATTCAATTCAAGAGACATTTAGTAGACAGCTTCTACATGCAAAAATGTAGAAGGCTGACTCTGTCTCAAAGGGGCTTCAAACATAATATTACTCAAACATAATACTACTCAAACATAATATTAAAGCTTGAGAAGTCCTTGGGGAATAAGAATCTAATCATCTCAATTTGCAATAGAGAATGGTGAAATCCAGAGAAGGGGAGTTACTGATGAATGGCCACACAGCTCTCAATATAGAGGCAGATCCAGTGTTAGAAGCCAAGTCTGTTTCATTGTATCTCTATGGGAAGATCCAGTATTAGAACCTGTCTTTCATTGTACCACACACCTTCTTCCCAGAATTACAAAAACTAATGTAACAGTAGCTACAATTTTAGTTAGTGAAAAGTAAAAGCATTCAGGCCATCTAGGAGAGTTATTTTCTAGGATTAGTCCACAAAAAAATCATGTCCCTTAACTCCACTGACAAAATCCATTGTTTATTTATAAGTTCTATCCCAGTATAAAAAATAAGTAAGGACTACAGGAAAGCTACATTAGAGATATACCTGAGTTAAGTCTTAAGAAAAAATTGAAATTTCAACAGACTTAAATAGGAGGGGAAAAAAGACAGGGGATGGAAGGCTAAATGAAATAATACACAGGATGGTGTTCATAACCTTTCAACAAAATAAAGCAAATGTAAAGTATTAAGAATTCCAAGGGGAGGGAAAAGCACAAAGAAACGAGTATGAAACATTAATGGCCTTCTACTCGGAGGTTTGCAAATAAAATAGACAGAATTGGGATTTCTAGAAGGAGCTGAGAGAGGAGGCTGAGTTCAGAACACAACAGATTTAGAGTATCATGTGAAGCAATTTGTCCAAAAAAGAACTCTATATGTATATACTCTGTGCAATAGTCTTAAAATTAAAGTTTTGGAGCTCAGATGTACCATGATCACAGTAGCAGATAACTCTGTGCTTAAAGTGCACAGGCTAAGAAGTGAAGGCAGTGAAGTAAAAGTAAAGAGCAATGACTGGGAAAATATGCAGAACACTGTGAAGCTGTATTGTTAGTTTCTTGAAGCTAAATGTATATATATGAATGATAGTGAGAAGAGAGGAGTCATAGATACTTGGGATGATGACAATGCCAACAATTGTGTAAATGACATGAAAGAAGAACATCTGAGAGGAAATGTAAGTTTAAATCCAGATATCTCAACCCTGAGGTGGCAGATGACATGTAGTTAAGGGTACCCAATAATATGTTTCTTGTAAAAAGATTAAGCTCTCTTAGGTTTCTGAATCCCTCTCCTAAAATCAATCATGGGGAAACTAGAATACAGAGAATGAATGAGTTTTACAAAGTTACAACAAAAATATCAACAAAATCTATGTGAGACCCATGAGAGTCTAGCCACTGCCTTGAACTTGAGTGGCTCTGTTGCAAATGTAGGGAGGGGAGGCAGTGTCCCAAACCTGGGATCAAGGAAGGCAGGGAGATGAAGTGAGAGTTGGAGGAAGGCTTTCAAATTCTCCTGTCCCATACTGCCTGCAGGGAAAATTTGCCTGTCCCAGCACCAGTGAAACCAGCTACTGGAGCTTTAAGATACATTAAAGGTGGCAACATAATTAATTGGGGAAAAGAAAAATGATATTATGAAAACCATCTTAGTATATGGAGAAAAATAAACCTTATCTATTTAACTCTACATTTAAAAATAGATGCAGGATAGATTAAAGACTGAAATGAAAAAGTAAAACTGAAAATTTAATTGAAGAAAATTTGGGAGAATTTCTTTGTAAGCTAGGGGTAGAAAAAAACTGCTTAAATAAAAGCCTAAAATGTTCCACAGAAGTTTACGAATTTGATCACATAGAAATTAAGAACTTACTTCAAAAGAGGACATTATAAATAGAATTAACAAACAATGATAGACTAAGAAAAGATATGTGAAGTATCTGAAACTGACAAAATACTAGTATTTAGAATATATGTGATGCATACAAGGAAAAGACAATAACTCCAAAAATTATATGAGCAAGGAATTTACATGAGGAATTTTAAAAAGGAGAAACACAAAAGGCTTATGAGTATATAAAGAAATACTTAAATTAGTTGGTAATCAAAACATTTTCAAAATAAAACAAAAATCAAATAACAGTTTATAGCTGTTTGGCAAGATTCATAAAGTTGATAAAAGCCAAGTGTTGAAGGAAGTAAAGAGAAGGATACGCACAGCACTGTAGGTGGAAGTGTAGACTGGAGCTGCCACTGTGGAGGGCAGGCAGATTAAGGGAAGTACTCACTGCCACCATCTATTTCACTGGTGAGCAAATAAACCAAGAGAATTCTCGCATAGGTCTCTATGGAAACATGTTTAAAGAAGCTCATCTTAGCACATATATTGGAGGCAATGTAGCATCAATCCTGGAGTAGTAGAAAAGTAAACTTTCATAGATGCCCTCACTGAGTGTTAAGAATAGTTAGAAGTTAGATAAACACAAAGAAATACTATTGGGCCTTAAAAGAGTACAGAAATGAGGGGGAGAGGAGAGGTAAGAAACAATATAAAGTATGTAATATAATACCATTTATGCCAAGTAATATATATACACTTATATACATATATCTACATATGTGTATATATACATACATACAAACCTAAGAGACTAAAGACTAAACATTATATGCATTTGAATGGTTCTTAATAAGGCTGTGAGAAATGGGATAACATAAATAAAACAAGAAAAGGGGCCTTAATGCATGACACAATGATGATAATGTCCCATAAATGAGAGACCAATCTTCTGCATCTAAGATTCTAAATTAAATGAAAAAAAAAAATTGAACCATCATTTGAAAATATGAGTTGGCAGTTCAGAATACTGTTATAAAGAAAAGGGATTGGCAAATGCATACTTAGAAGTGATAGCCAGATCCGTGGGGAGGCAGTAGATACACTGACAAAAAAAAAAAAAAAATTGGAGCCAAGAAAAGAAAGCAAGAGGAACTGAGAATACAGAAGAGGTAATGAAAAACCTGAAAGCCACAGGTAAAAACAACTAGAAACTTTCTCAATTCATTTAATAAGTTTACAACCAACTTGATACAAAACATAGCTTAAAGAACAAACAAAATAATTTTAGATCAATTTTACTAAGTAATATGATGTAAAACAATAAAATGAAATCTGGCAGCACTTTAAATCCAATTAGGGTTTGTGCCAGGCATACCAGATTTCAACTATAGAAGATACATCAACAATAAGTCATCACATTAAAATATAGAGGAAAAAAATCATATAATAATATTGTTAGATGCCAAATGAGTTTTTGTTAAAATTAACAACGATTCATAATGGAGGAAAATAACAACTTTAGGCAAATTTTTTTTAAAAAAAATTCCTAAAGTTTATAAAGTTTTATAGCAAAAATCAGCAGCAAACCTCCTATTAAATTTTGAAACACAGAAGGCAATTCTATAAAATTTTGAACAGGAAAGAGTTTTTAAATTTTATAACACTGGGGGAGGGAGGGGAAAAAGATAAATTTATTATTTTCTAACAACAATATAATGGTCTTCCTAGAAATGCAAAAACTCATTTAAAATTATTAAAACTTGCTAAGAGTTCAATAAAGCAACTTGATATAAAATAAGCACATAAAAATCAATGCTTTTCTTTATATCAGCAGTAAGTAGTTATTAAGTACTGTTATAAGGAATGCCCATTACAAACAACATCAAAAATGCTAACATCTAGTAACTAATTTAATAATATATTCATAAGAACTATGTAAATAAAACTATAAAAATTATAAGAGGACATTTAAAAAATGGCCCTGAATGATGGGGAAGTCACCCATGATGAATTGTGACTGCACTGATAATGACTCCTCTTTCATTGAAGACATAGATTCCATTTCTTCTCATCTTATTGGAGACTTTGCTTGGCCAACAGTTCTCCCTTCTGCATCTCAGGTTCCTCTCTGTACTGGACCAATCCTCTCATCCTAAAAACACACTGTAGTGTCACTTTTATTATTAACAGCAAAGTAAAATAAAACCTCCATTACTATAGCAAACCTTACAGCAAACTATTTCCAGAGTTGCCTATAGTTAGTACAGACAATCTGCATTATTCACATATTCTATATATACAAATATATACTATATATATTACATATATTTATATATAATATAGAATATATACAATTCTATATATGCAAATTTGCTTATTTGCTGTTTTTGTAACTCCCAAATTAATACTCATGGCACTTTTGCAGTTATGTGTGGACATATGCACAGTAGCAAAAAAATCAAGTCATCTGACTTGTATGTTCCTAGCTGAGATTGAAAAAGATGATACTCTTGATGTCTCACTTCAGCTCCCATATTCTTAACAAGTGCCTTTTTTTGTTGTTGTTATCTATTTAGTGGAACATTTTTTTCATTTCTGTGCTTTTGGTTGCTGATTTTCCTGTTCAAATAGTTCCCTAAATCAGTGCTGAGGTATTTTCTAGTGCCTCGACAAAGAAGAGATGTGCCTTCTGAAGAAAATATATGTATTCGATAAGCTTTGTTCAGGTATGAGCTATAGTGCTGTTTGTTATAAGTTCAATGTTAATGATTTAACAATATATATTAAATAAGGTGTCTTCAAATAGTAACACACATAAGTTTATGTATTGATTAGTTAATAAAAATGTTGTAAACAGAGGTTCACAAGAATGTAATCCTGTATTTCCCCTCAGAGAAACAGTTCTATAATCACTAATATATTGTTTGTGTTGATTTTGCAAAACATAGCTACAATGAACAACAAAACTTTTTCATGTCTCATTCTTTCTTCAATTTCTACCAAGCTTCTGAACTCATCATTTCACTGTAATTACTCTGGTTAAGATCACCAACTGTGAATTCCAAGGGTCTGAATCATTTATTTTCTGCTCTTATCAAACATGACTATCAACAACAATCTATGTAATAACCACATCTACTTGAAACACTTTTTCTTTTGTCTTCTCAGAATTACACTAGCAGGTTTAACTTCCTATATCAATCTTGCCCATTTACTGAGTCTCCCTCCCCTCAACTTCTATGTAAGAGTTCCTCAAGCCCTCTTAATTAGTTTCTCTTACCAACCTCTTAAACAATGGCTTTAGCAGACAACAATACACTAATGCTTCTCTCACATATTTATAGCTAGCAGGACTCTTCCCAGAACTCAGGACTCATAACTTAAATTTCCTTCCTGACACTTCTAGCTGGATAGTATTTTAGAGTAAACACAGAGTTCATGAAAAACTAGATGGACCTACATGCTCTGCCTCTCTTTAATCTTCCCATTCATACTTTCTCAAACCTGAGCCTATCTTTATTTTTTACTCTCTCTCACTGCACACAACCAATGCATTTGAAAATTCTGCTTTTCTTCAAAACTGTATGCTAAATTCAGTAGTATCTCTCAGCTCCTTTGTTACTGCCATAATCCAGAGCCCCATCTTCCAACCTGACTATAGCAACTATTTTCTGAACAGTCTCCTACATTATCTCTTTCTACTTTCAACACACACAGTCTATTCACATCACAGAAACTAGAATGGGTTGGTAAATTATAAATCAAATCATTTATGCCTTTACTCAAAAACTTCTAAAGACTTTTTATTATTTAAGAAATAATATCCCAAATTTTTTACCATGGTCTACAAGACTCTATAAAATTTATTCTTGTCTAAGTCTCTGCACAATGAGAAAAAACCTCATCTCACACCATGCAAGTCTTTTATTGTTCTCTTGAAACTGATAAGTGGTTTTCAACTTAGAGTCTTTGAACTGGCTGTTCCCTCAAGAATACTCTCCACTTGGATTTTTTTCTTAGTCAATTCCTTATGATCAGGTCTCAGCTAAAATGTTACTCCCTCACAGAGGACTCCCTAAAATATACAATCCAAAAACAGTCCCTCTTAATTATATTCCATTTCATCAACCCGATGACTTTCTCTTCATATTTACACCACCTCAAATACTTTTGAAATCTTTTCTATCTCATAGCTAAGAATGGTTCCTGGCACATAATAGATTCTAAGTAAATACTTACTGAAGAAATGTATGGTCTTATTGAGAACTCTCAATATTGTAGAGATGTCAAATGTGTATGTGTGTGTGTGTGTGTGTATGTAAATTTCTAGTAATCTCAATTAAACTACCAGTTGAAGTTGGTGTTTGACTAATTAGTTAAACATTAGTCCAGAGATACATTTATTAAACTAAAGTATGGTTATTCTAAGTAGTATGGCTCAGAACAGAGATAGACAAACAAACTGATGATATCAAAGTAAGGCTCTAGAAACAAACATGTATATATGGAAACTTCACAGGAGGCAAAAATAGTATTTCATATTAGTGAGGATTTAAACATCTTATACCAAAGAATCTGGTAGCTTGAAGTCAGCATGGTTGTGGTATCCATAACCTGGAATCAGCAAATTCTACAAATTAGGGCTTTTAAAAAATACTTTATTGTTGTTAGAGTAGTTTTAGCTTCACAGAAAAATTGGGAGAAAGATACAGAGATTTCCCATATATCTCTCTCCCACATATGCAAATTCTCCTCCATTATCAATATTCCCCATCAAAGTGGTACATTTTTTTTACAATTAAATCTACAATCATAGATCATAATCACACAAAGTCCATAGTTACATTAGGTTTCATTCTTGGTGTTTCATACTCTATGACTTTGAACAAATGCATAATGACATATATTCATCATTATAGAGTCATACAGAATATTTTTACTGTACTAAAAGTCCTCTGTTTCCAGCTATTTCTCCCTCCTCCCAACTTCTGGAAACCCCTGATCTCTACTATCTCCGTAGTTTTGCCTTTTACAGAATGTATAGTTGGAATCACAAAATGTAACCTTCTTAGATTGGCTTCTTTCACTTAGTAATAATATACATTTAAAGTTCCTCCATGTCTTTTTATGACCCCGTAGCTTATTCTTTTTAACACTTATTCTTTTTAGTCCATTTACCTTCTGAAGGACATCTTAGTTGTTTCCAGGTTTTGGCAATTATGAAAGAGGGCTTATTTTTTCTCCTTCAGAAAGTTGGTTGTTATCAGCTTTCAGTGTGCCAAGGACCCATGTAAGACAAAAGCTCCATGAGTGAGAGTAGAAATGATGTGATATAAGGTTGCAGCTCTCAGCAGGCACCCATCATCCTGGGATTTCCAACCTGACCTACATACAAATGGTGAGAAAATGACAAAGGACTTGCTTTTTATATAATTCAGTATTTTACTCATGTTGTTAGTCCTGTGTGTTTATATGCTGATAAATTTGAATATTTTGTATTCTTAGTTTTTCATCTTCTACATTTCATATTATGTAAGAAATACATTTAGAAAGAAATCAGTGAAGTAGGGTTGAGAATTCAAATTGGAGGAAGGGTAAGTAAAGTAAAATGACTCAAGAGAGCAGTTGCTAAAGCCATTAAAAGAGAAAATTTCAAGAAAAGATCAAAGTGCTTCTGATTTGCTGTCTCTTCTCAACATAGAATCATGGATTAGCCTCTGTTACTTCTTTACAGAGAACATCCCAATGACCTCTCACCTTAGTTGCTTCCCATTGCGACCAGAATAAACACCATCTCTGAAGTCTTTCTCCTTCATTTGCTTATTTTTAGTCAACCAGCCCTCATTTAAATATTTTGAACATGCTCCTCCATGCAGCAAAAGGCTGCTCCCCAGATATCTTTATGGCTTACTCTCTCATCCTCTTCAATTCTTTGTTAAAATACCATTGTTAGCTACCCTACACTGTCAACTTTATCTTTTTTCACAGTTCTTACCATCTTATACTATTCCTTATGATTTTTTTTATTCTCCATCTCTTCTCACTAAAAAGTAAGCTTCATGAAAACAAGAATTTCTATCTCTTTTATGAATTGCTGAATCCAAAGTGTTCAGGGCCTGACACAGAGCAAGTAGGTATTTAGTAAATATTTACTGACCCACTGAATAAATGGGTAAATTGAGAGACCGCAGTGTGAAATTCCATAAAAAAGTTGAGCAGAGGAAATTGAGTATGGTGAAAAGGTGAGTACTGATGGTGATGTTCAGGATGGTGACTACTAGAGTAGAGATAGTTGGGAGAAGTATAGGACAGAAGGTAATCTAGATGCTAGGCTGGTCCATGGTTAACTTACCACCTATGTGGAATTTGCTGATGTCTATTCCATCTTAGTGACTTTACTACTTTACCCTCAACATCACTCAGCCTTGAAAAGTGCCCCGTCCCACTCATCTTTGGAAGACATTGCTATATACTCAGGGAGGAGAGAAAAACACCTTATTTGATTGATTTCACTTCAGTGGCCTCTTGTGAAGAGAATAGGCTGAGAAAATATCTACTCTCTGGCCAAAGCTTAGTTCTTGCAAAGGAAAACAAAAGTTTTTCTTTCAAAACTATATATTCTTGTTCCAGAAATTGTTACTCTCTATTTTCTTTAAGAACATTAAAGAAGACTGGAAGAAAGAAAACGTAGCCAAGAAAGATGCACAAGCTGTGTGAGGAATCCCAGAAAACCACTGAAAGACAGAATGTGACCGAGGCAGGTTGTGACAACTCAGTGAACTTAGAAATAGTCTCATGGATCTTCTTCTACAAACCAGAACTGCCGTCTGGCCACAGTGTCATAAGAGGAAGTTAGTTACTCCGGTACATCAAGAAAAAGGTGGTGTATTTTTAAAAGAGGGAAGCTTTGAGCATTTTTCAATTCAAGTTGCAGAACAGACATGCCAAAGAGAAAATGGGACCCAAAAAGTAAAAGGATCAGAAACCCAAATTAGGAACAACTCAGAAATAGCTCAACTATTGTACTTCTCATTCATGGTGCCTTTCTATCTGGGATCTCACAGTGAGCTTTACATGTGGATTAAAACTCATAACAGCCTGGGATAGGCAGGAAAGGGGATGAGTTAAGTGCATTTGAAACAATGCACTAGAATCATATGCAGGATTTAATCCATAGAAAGAATACTTGGGAACTCACGTCATTTTTGGATGCACTTGTTTCTATATCAGGTGGATTCCATGAGTGTTCTATTTTACTCTGAGAGAAAAAAGAACCTGGCCAATTTTGTGGAATCCCTGGACATGAAGGGAAGAAAGAAGTGGTGGAGGGATACAGAGAGCTTTGGCGGAAGGCACAGCTGCCTCCCTCACTGGTTTGGTCTGTGGTTTTTGGGAGGGGTCCCATTTCACAAATGTGAGTTGAGTACTTAAGGTCTGCTTTGGGTGGGTGCATTCTGCATTTTTAAATATTTCTTTTAGTACTTATCCCCTAGGATACAAACTCTCATTCCAAATCAGCTTTCACCCTTTCTCTACCCTTGATACCAGCCAGCATATAAAAACAAAGGGAGAAACAACCAGAACGTCATAAAGATTTGAGACTAAAGTCATTGTTAAAAAAGCTGCTCAGACTATTTTTTTAATGGCAAACTAAGATGAGGCCATATGGATAGAGAGATGTCATTAGAGACTAAAACACACTCCAGGGCTGCAGAAGAATTAAGTTGGAGACAATGATGCCAAACTATCAAAGGAGAAAATAAAAAGCAGTCCTGATGTTATTTTAGAGAGAGAGAAGAACTAAGCAATCAATTACTGTTGAAAAAGTCTAAATTCAGTGACCACTAAAATTTTGGAATAAATATTAAGGAGAAAATGAATAAGTATTTAGAAGCTAATAGAAACTTGAGGGAAAATGTCCTAATGGTGAGGTCTATCAGATGGAAGAATGGTCTGTTTAACTCAGAACATACACGTTGGAGACTGGAGGCATCACCCATTGAAGTCACTTAAAACAAGGCACGAAAATACACTTGAAATGCACCAAAAGAAATGACCAACAGCTGCTACAAGGATAAGCAAAGTGGCTCAATTGAGACTCTGCTCTTTGTAAGGGCCACCCTGTCCCATGAGTCCCAGCATCTGTATCTTAAGCCAAAGACTCTTATCTCATAGAGATTCTCAGAAGCACCACCTGAGACTAACTATACATGTGTGACTTTGAGCAGCTTGTGGCTTTGCCACTCAGAAGGCTACTCCTAACTATCAGGAGCCTATGATCTATACTAGTCTGTGAGAAGTTAAAAAGACAGGAAGCAGCCCTGCCTAGAGGTAGATCCCACGCAGGTCTCCCCCGGCCATTATACAGTGACATGCAGTTGTGGAAATAATTAGAAAGTGAGGGTAAATAAAACCAAACACCAAGATGAAAATGCTCTGAATTTTACCATTTTGCTATACATCCCTCACCTGTATGCACATACATACATTTTTTTATAAAAATTAATTTACACATAGTATTTTAGAATCTATGGCCATATTTCAAATTAATTAAAACACTTTCATAACATCTTTTCTTAGCGGGCATTACTATAGTGCATCAATATAGTATAATATTTAATTTCACTAAGTCCTTATTGTTACACATTTCTTTGTTTCTTTCTCTTTCTTATTTTCTTTCTTATAAATATTTCTTTGATAGAAATTTTTGTAGGCATCCTTAATTATTCCATAAGATGAAATTGTAAAAAAAAAAAATTGCTGTATGGAAAGGGTATACATAATATTTTTAAGGGTTTTGATTCTTGTTGCCAAAATGCTTTTTAGTAAGATAGTAGCTCCCACCAGCAGAATGAAATTGTCTCTTTGTTGTTGCTGCTGTTTTCATCAAAATAAAGCATCCTCATGCATTTGGATTTAAGTGTGCAAGAAGGACACATGGCCATTTTAGTCCAGTTAACACCAAGAAGGAAAGAGAGAGGAAGGCCCCTTTAAATAGGCAGCTTGAGCTATTTCCTCAAAGAGAAGGAACTGAACAAGAGCCTGCAAAGTGTCTTAAAAGGAAGAGGCTATCTGCTTGAAACAGCCAGGACCTTTAGCTCAAATCCATTAATCCTCTTTATTAAACCTGGGTCACCTCTGAGTCTTGAGAAATTAACCAGCATCTCCCCACTGCAAGTACATCAAGAGACAGCATACTGCACACTGCCTGTAATTTTCATGGACCAGGGCTACAGGGTCAGAGGGCTTCTCAGGCTCCATCTTCTTCTTTTGTCAATTTAAAAGAGAACATCAGCTGCACTTGTATAAATTTCGGGCCAGGCTGTGCAGGGGCCAGGGCAGCACAGCATCTCTCCACTGTGGAGATGTGAGGGGAGAATCCAGGAGAGGCAGCAGGCAAGCCGTGGCAGCTCAGCTTCTCTCCTACATTCCAGACACCTCTAGGTGGGCACAGGAGCTCTGGAGGGGGCCAACTGAGAGTCAAAGAACTTGGTCTCTCCTTAGAGCAACTTCCCCAACTACCCTGCATTCTTGATTTGACTCCATCCCAAAACCTACAAGGAAGGACCAAAATTCTCCCTGTGCTGAAGTAAAGACAATGCTAGAGCCATCTGAGGAAGGGCAAGAGACAAGAAAGGAGACAGACTGAGGCAGTGAAAAGCATAGAGAAACCAAGAAGAACCAGAGAGCCAAAATCAGAATGAGAGCAAAAATTCAAAAATGTGCAGGTCCCCTCTTTGGCAGCCTTCTTTGCATGATCCTGTCTTCTCCAAGACAACTTCACTTTGAAACATAGTGAATCTTTCTCCCTACCCAATTACAAGAACCTGACTAAAGCTTAACGGTTGATCAAAGACTGTGTTAAGCAAACTTCAGATACCAATCGGAAAAAGGATGATGGGTTCAAGCTCTATTGGAATCAGAATCCAATAGAGTAATGCATCTAGTTCTATGTTCCACCTGATATGAAGGATACAAAAATTAACTAGCAAGGATCCAGAGGAAAAAGGCTAAAAGGAGGTTAGTGTTAAAAACTAAACCTGTAAGAAAATGCAGAATGGAGTAATGACCTCATGGTAATTTTAAATGTAAGAATGGAGACCATAAATAAAATTATGGAGGCTGGCTTTCTCTAAGGTGGAATGATGTATTCCTTTCACAAGAACTCCATGTGGTAAGTAGTAGTGTTATTGCCAATTTTACATGAGAAAACTGAGGCACATGGACATTCTGTGACTTGTCCATGTCTACGAATCCCAATCCAGGAAGTGAGAGAGGTCTCAGACATCTGACCACTGTTTACCACCTCAGTCACTAACAGAAGAACAGTCACAAATACTGTCCCCACTGATGACACATTGAAGAACAATCCAGCTTCCTCAAGGCACAAACCTTTTTTTGCTGAACTGGGACCAAACTACTTTTATGGAAGGTGGTGAGTGAGGGCAAAGTCTCTGAAACCACCACCACCTTGTGCAGAAGCAGGAAGAGGACAGTAAGCAAGAATAGGGGCAGTATTGAAAAAAGTTTTCTTCCATAAAATCTCTATCAGATTCCAAACGTTAATAAAAAAAACTTTGTTTCATATTCTCTTCTGCTATTCAAACATTTTACCATTAACATGTGATACATTTCTAATCAGAAAAATATATGTGTGTGTGTGTGTGTGTGTGTGTGTGTGTGTATTTTATTGATCCTCTTCTTTCCCTTTGTACATGGGGAACTGGAAAGGTAACTCCTTTGGCCACGATGCAAGTTCACTGTTTTGAACTTTGCTCAGCCCCAAAGGAGGCTCATTTTTTTTTTTAATAGTGAATCACACTGCAAAGTTCATCCCTATCCTTAAGGCAGACACAGTGATGGATTTGGGTGAGAATAAATATGTCACAGCCTTGAAGAAGAGCCACATACCTGCTGTCTGGAAAAAGAAGACTTTTTTTCTACTAATTGAACAGTCTTCCAGATCAAAAATAAATAATCAACAATGCCAGCAAATATATATATATATATATATATATATATATATATATATATATATATATATATATTATTTTTAATCTAAGAAAGAATTCAACTTTTAACATCAAATGATATATGGCAAAAACTGCTTCCTCTAGACTCTGCACCAGCAGACAGCATCTGTGAGCATAGATGGGAGGCAAACCTACCTCACCGTGACCCAGGCCAGTGGGACTGTAACTGCTACACTGGCGTAAATTGTGGATGGATTAGCTACTGTCACCAGGAGACTTCTGGCTTCTGTCAGCTTCTCTCCCAGCCATTATGTTATTAAAACAGGGAGTGTTTTGCATATTTAATCACTCCAATGTCATTTCACTGACATAATGCTTTTTCCTGGCATGTATTTTCTGGGTCCCCAGTGTCATTCCCTGGGCTGAGGGGAGATTCAGGCAGGGTCTCTTTTACCTTCTACCACCTGCCCTGCAGGGTGCCCATAAAGGGACGGGAACAAAGCCAGGTGCCCACCAGTCAGCTCCCAAGACAGACTCCTGCTCAGAGACTGATGGCCACCTGGAGAAGAGAAATTACACTGCTCAAGTCCTCCTCCTGCTTCTAGCCAATTTCTACTGCCTTTAATTCAATTCAGCTATTCCTGACCCCGGCAGACTGGAGTTCCAGAGTTACTTTCAACGAACAGCACCAATTACTGAGGTGTGAAAATAGAAACCTTCGAATTTTGAGAACAAACCCAGAGATGCAGACTTAAGTGAACTGAGAAAAAAGGCCGGGAAGAAGAGAGGAGGAGTCTGGACAGGGAGAGAGACAACCCCCAAGCAATCAGGAGTCCTGCAAAGGATGAGCGCACAGAGAGTATCTCCCAGAACAAACACACAGGACCCAGGTGGAGGCCCTGGTGCACAAGGGTATGTGGGCAAAAGCCCCAGGGGCTAGGACAGTCTCAGCAGAAAAAGACAAACAGAAGGCTGTGAGAACTCCAGTACCAATGAAGTTGGACAGAAACACTAGGAACTTAATTCTCACAGCTGAGCAGAACATGGAGAAAGAAGAGCACCAGGTTCATCATTCTGGCTTAGATAGGCTGTCTGCAGTCAATGTGAACTCTGTGCTCACTTAGGGAAGGACTTTGACCTTTCTTGTAGATTTCCTAGGAGAGCTACTTGCTGCTGTGCACTGTGGCATGTGAAATCCAAATACACATAGGGACCTAGGAACACTTATACAATTATGGATACTGCTGGTTTATGCTTCTGTGGTCAAAATTAATTAACTACATGACATTTTTATATTAGTATACTATCCCCCTATAAAACTTAAATGAAGTAGGTACTCAGCAAGTATTTGAAATAATGTTTTTAATAAGGTGATCTGACTTCCTTAAAGCCAGTCTTGTTATATAAGAAAAAGAAGACATTTTCTGAGGGAATGAACTCTGAATATAAATCCAATGACACTAAATGAGCTAGGTAAGAAACTACTTGGGAGAATTACTCTATATCTCCCCCTAATCACTACAAGGGAAACGTACTTCACAGGGGGCAGAAGCAGAGCTTCAAACCACTCGAGCCAGGTGAAAACGAAGATCCTTCCAGAAGCATGTGAATAATCTTCACTGTGGTCACCTAACTTCCTCTGCCAAGCATCCCATCTCTGTGAAGCAGGCTCCCCACCCTCACTAACCCACGTTCCTCATATCTGCCTCTCATACCCTCTATTCTAATTTGATGTTCAATCTGCCCACCAACTCACTGTGATCATTCCTGCCTTTTCTTCATGCAGCCTGCCTTCAACACAGTACTCTCAGCCATTTTCACAGCTACCAGCCTAAGAACCAGCTGTCATTCTTTCTCCTCACCAACCCCACAATTCCTGCCCAACCAACTCCTCCTTAGATGATTCACCCCTTCTATATTCCTCCCATGCTCAAAGCCTATAATTTGATCAAGGAGGATAACTCTACTTTTGGCAGAAGTGAAGCATAAAGGAAAAAGTGGGAAGGAACGTTGCCCCCACAGGACTCAAGACCTAGGTATGAAATCTTACTCAGCAGATAATGGAATTTTCTTTAATTTTTCCCTCAGTCTTTTTCCTAATCTATAACATGAAGGAAATTAGGCCATAGAGTGAAGGTTTAGAGTTCACCTTCCTCTCTAGTTCCTGCCCTTCAAATATAGGGTGTCGAGCCAGCTGCTTAGGCCACAGAAGTATTTCTTACTGTTTCTCTTCCAAACTAGAGGATCAGCTCCCTGGGTGGGCAAAAGGGTCGACTGCCCTGTCCCCACCTGGAATGGTGCTGAAGGAATGACTCTAGCTCACCCACCTTGCGTTGGATTGAGGAGTGCTTTGTGCATGATTTGGAGAAGTGGCTCATTGGTGTCGCATGAATCCATGGACACACCTTTAAAATATATCAGAAAAAGAAATAAAAAAGCACAATGTCTCTTCTTCTTTCCAAGGGTTAATCAAAGCAACATCATCTTCAGGGAAGAAAAAAAAAATCTAAATACCTTTTAGTCAGATAATCTGACTTTTAGTTCAGATTCTCAGGCACTTTATTGGTGGACAATTGTCCCCCAGTCTGTCAAAGACCTCCATCATTCTCCTTCACAGATGTGTGTGCCTGCTTAGTTTTATGTCCAGTGAAATGCATGGCCAACAGTCCTGATTTTTTTGCTGCAGCAACACTTGAGCCCATTACCTGTGAAGGAGAAATACTTCTCAATTAGCCCTAGAGTGACCAGCTATCCCAGTCTGCCTAGGACTGAGGCTTCTCCGAGTGCAGGGCTTGAAGTTTTAAAATCAGAACAATTCTGGGAAAATCAGAGTTGGATAATCTAGCTTCGACTTGATTTCTAAAAAGGCTTTCATCCTTAGTAGAAGGGATGGGGCAGGAATGAAAGGATTTGAAAAGCCACAACATGATTTGAAGGTTTCATATTCTAATCTCTCTGTTAATTTTATCATTTCATTTTCATAGCTGGAAAATGAGTTTTGGAGAAGTGTGTTTGCCTAGGAGCCATCCTTAAGTGGCAGAGTTGAGTTTGCTTCTCAGATCTATGTGGTCCCTGAATCTGTGTTTAGAACTTGAGGATCATCACTATCTCCCAGATCCAGGAAATGGGTATTATAATTCAAGACAAAGGCCTCCCTTTGAGAAGTTTCAGAAACATGTAGAGTCAGTGGATTTAAATTTAGCAAGTCAACATCTCCTTCCCTGCCCTCTGCCTTGTGACCACCCTGCTTCCAAATCCAACTGTAAATCCTTCAGTCTGCAAACACTCAGATACAGTTCCCTCCATTTCTTAGCAGCTTTTGACACTAATTGCTTTTCAGAGTGTGTGCAACTGGCAACACCTTATTAAAAGTGAAATATATTACACTGTCCATTTATCGCTATTTTATAGAGATAAAGTATCCTTACTACATGAAAAAGCTGGCAAAGAAATTGACAAAATTGATATTTTCTAAATAGAAGTCTGCATGAGGCCATCCCTGGGACACAGGCTCTGTCTGGGTCATGCTGGGGGTTTCACTTGATCTGACCTAAAGATTTCCACATGCCAACACTCTCTCCCTTTCATTGTTCTAATTTCGATCTCAAGGTTAGCTTCCAAGAAACAAGTCTTGGTGCTGAAGAGAAAAAAAAGGTGGTTGCTCTCAGAGCTGAGAAAGCAACACTGGCCCCGTCATCTATAGAGATAATTCATCTCTTTTCTTCCAAGGACAAAGCAGGGTGAAGAGGAAAATGCCACTAAGGAAGTGCTAGGGCAGTCAGGGGGATGGGGCAGAGGAGAAAGAGGCAAGACAGGAGGGAGAGAGCTCCAAATTCAGACCTAACACCATCTTGTTTTTTCAAACAAATGTGGGACAACACAGGATTCCTGAAGAAAACTCATCAAGCCCTAAATCCTACATTTAAAACAAAGTTAAAATCAGCAATCTCTGTGGAGACTCACTATATACTCACACCATCAGAAAATTTACCTACCACCTAACCCCAGCAAAGTCAACTATTTGGGTCTCTGTTATACAAGATAAACACTTTAATGACTTCCATGCTGGAAAGAAACTAGATTAAACTCTTCAGTTCAAATACTTCTAAATACTTTTACTAAACCCTCTCAAATCCAAGACTGCCTGATAATTTATACAATTGCAAACTAAGAATGATATTTACATTTTCAAAGGGTTGTAAAAAGAAGACAACCAGAGGTAGAGTCCTTATAAGGCCCACAAAGCCTAAAATATTTACATCACAAAAAATCATTTGCCAACCATATTTTAAAAGAAAGAATTGGAAAGCTGAGAATGATGACTGCAGGCAGGCTCAAAAGAAAACACTGAGAGAGACAGAAGGACAAAGATTGATACAAAAATGCCACCAGGAAAATAATGCCCTGCTTCTATCATAACAAACTTAGCTCAAGTGCTGAGATTTGATTTATTGTGTTAAGTGCACTTGTTGGAAAGAGTCCGCTTGCTAGTGTCCTCGCCTTTTGTCTTGGCAATGTTTTAATGCTGATCTCCATCCATGCCAGCATTGAGAAGCAGCCAAATGGGACAGGGTGGCCCCAGGAGCTAGCAGATAACAAGGGAGATGAAATGATGGAGAGAGGAATCTATTGTCCCTGCCACATTTTGTGTTTCCGAGATACCAAATTGCCTGATCACTTTGACATTTCCGAGACCAAATTAAAATGCGCCACCATGGAGACAAAATGCCATTAGCCTCATTATAAGTGATTGTGTTAAAATAAATACAAAAATAAAGTGGAAATTAGTCCAAACCATTAAAATACAGAAGCAGAAATGGCCAAGAGGGACCTTACACGTGACAGACTAAGAAAGGTTGAGACATCCCCTAAGGAAAAGATGAATGTAATGTAACAGGCACAGTGACTGAGCAATAGGCTTCTGATGTCTGTGACAGAGCTTTGGCACTAAGTCTACTGCAGGCTTTTACACTGCCCCATGACTTTGGACATGGCATTTGACCTCATCAAACCACTGAATTCCTTTTCTAGAGAATAGGAAAGTAACATCAACTTTTTTCATGTATCTGTTAAGAGTTTCACTTCTATCTAGGAAGGAATAAAGAAATGGTCTCTTAGATGTTCAAGATAGTGGCGGTGCAGGAGGAGCAGAGTTCGCCCCATTCCGTGGGCAAAATCAAATACACATGCATGTAGGTAGCAATTACTCCTGAGTGACAACTCAGTACTGAATGAACAGCTTCCTATAACAAACTATAGGAAAAGACCAAATAGAGAAGGCTGGGAAGCCCAGGGAGCCCTGCAGGCCAGAGGAGCCAGTAAGCATTATTATTTAAGTTCCTTTCTTCTTTGATAGGGTGGTCAAGAGCTTTGTTTGGGGGGTATTGGCCTATCTGCAACATCCTGGAAGCCTATGCTCAGCTACATTGACTGGAGCCTTTTGCCCCTGAACAAAGGGAGCAGGCAGGAACTACATGGCCATCACCACACTCATCTGGCCTCGCTACAGAGAGCTGTTCAGTAAGCCCAGAAGCCTAATGCCTGAGGAACCAGAAGTGCCTGCTCAGGGCATTACAGCACCTACCTAACCTCCCAGACAAGATCTGTGTCACCAATAGGCTAGTGCCCTAGGCCCCATAAGTACCTCCTAGGTTCTAAACAGCTTCCCAAAACTTCCCAGACATGAAGAGCCTACACAGAAATTTGCTCTACATGGACCTCTTTCTGTACAGCAAGCAGGAGAGAGACTGTATTGAGAAGATTGGAGAACCACAGGAGTTTTCTGGGGGACTTCAGGAATTATTCAAGAATCTGAGGGTTTGGTGAGTGCAATTGTTTGTGTTATCCTCCACTTCCATAGGACAGGAGGAGGCTCTATCCAGGTACTCTGGCTTGCCTGCAGAGTCTCCTGAGCCCATTTTGGCATAACAAAGGGAGCAAGAAGGATCAACAAGGCATTATTGATCTACTACATATGCACATGGTTTCCATATCTGGATCCACTGTGACTCAGTAGGCTAGTGCCCTGGATGTTTTAGGGACCCACTCAGTATCTACCGGCCCACCAAAACCACCCAGTAAAACAGTCTACACAGAACTCACTTCTACCTAAGGCTACTTTTTCAAGACTGGAAGAAACAGGTTTTTTATCTAATCAAATAAACAAACATAGAAAGTCAAACAAAATGAAGACAGAAAAATCTCCCTCAAATGAAGAAACAATACAAATTCCTAAAAAAAAAAAAAAAATCCCAAGGAAACTTTTAAAAATAAGTAATTTTCCTGATAAAGAATTCAAAGAAATGGTTATAAGAATGCTCACCAAACTTGAGACTGGAATAGAAGAACTTAGGGAGAACTTCAAGAAAAAGAAAGTATAAGAAAGAAACAAGAAGACCTGAAGAATATAATAGCTGACATGATAAACACATTAGAATAAATTAACATCAGATTAGTTAATGCGGTAGACCAGATCAGAGACCCGGTAGTCAGGCTAGTGAAAATCAACCAATCAGGACAGCACAAAGAAAGAAGAATTTAAAAGAATAAGGATAGTTTAAAAGACCTCTGGGATAGCATCAAGTTTTCAAGCATTTACATCATAAGGATTCCAGAAGAGGACGTAAGAGAAAAAGAAACAAAAATTTACTTAAAGAAATAATGGCTGAAAATTTTCCTAACCTGGTAAAGAAACAGACATCCAGGTGTAGAAAGCACAGAGCATTCCAAAGGGGATAAACCCAGAGACCCTACCAAGACATATTGTAATTAAAGTGGCAAAAATAGAAGATAAAGAGACAATCTTGAAGGAGACAAGATAAAAATAGGTTGCATACAAATGAAACCCTGTAAGGCTACCAGTTGTTTTCTCATCTGCAACTTACAGGCTGCAACTTACAGGCAGGACATCTTTAAGGCGCTGAAATAAAGGAACCTACAACCAAGGACAATTTACTAAACAAAAATATCCTTCAGAATTGAAAAAGAGATAAAGAGTGTCCTAGATAAGTAAAAATTAAAGAAGTTTATTATCATCAAAGCAGCTTTACAAGAAATGTTAAAAAATGGTCTCATTTAACTAGAAAAGGAAAGGTCATAACAAGAGATAGGAAAATATGAGAAAGGGAAAAACCTCACAGGTAAAGTCAAATACAGTAAATTAGAAATTTAAAAGGCTACTATGAAGATCAAAAGAAAAAAAATATAAAACTCAATTTAAACTACAAAAAGTAGGTAGAAGATACAAAACAAAAAATATCTAAGATATGACATCAATAAGATAAAGCATAGAGGAAGGAGTAAAAATGTAGTCCTTATAAAATATATTCAAATTAAAATGTCTATTAGTTAAAAATAGACTGCTGTCGATAAAGAATAATATACATAGACCCCATGGTAACCACAACTAAAAACCACATAAAAACGATATACAAAGAACAAAGACAAGGGAAATTAAACAAAACACTAAAGAAAAACAGCAAATCACAAAAAAAGAGATCAAAGTAGAAGAAAAAAACAGAGAAAAACTATAAAAACAGCCCAAGAACAATTAACAAATGTCAATAAGTACTTATCAATAATTACTTTAAATGTGTATGAATTAAATGCTCCAATAAAAAAATATAGGGTGAATGAATGAATTAAGACAGGAACCATCTGTATGCTTTTTATGAGACTTCAAATTGAAACACACATACAGAATGAAAGTGAAGGGATGGTAAAAGATATTTCATGCAAATAGAAATGAAAGTAAAGGTAGAGTACCAATACCTAAAAATTTAAACTTTAAAACAAACAAAAAGTGAAAATAAAAAGACAAAGAAGGACA
The DNA here is from genome assembly GCA_030015415.1 of Cynopterus sphinx. NCBI lineage: Eukaryota > Metazoa > Chordata > Mammalia > Chiroptera > Pteropodidae > Cynopterus > Cynopterus sphinx. The sequence goes on along the minus strand of CM057390.1, from coordinate 30,395,065 downwards.
TTACATAATTAAAGAGGGTGAATCCAAGAAGAGGATACAACAATCAAAAATATCTATGCACACAACAAAAGACCACCTAAGTATATAAAGCCATTATTAATGGACATAAAGGTAGAAATCTGCAGTAATGTATTAATAGTAGGGGATTTTGATATGCCATTCACATCTTTGACATAGCTCTTTGTAATATCTTTTTTGATCTACCTTCTTAAGAGGTGAAACCAAAAAAATAAAATAAAATAATCAAACTAAATTTGAAAGTTTTTGCACAGCAAAGGAAACCATCAAGAAAACAAAATGCCTATTGAGTGTGAAAAATATTTGCAAATGATACATTTGATAAGGAGTTAAAAAACAAAATATATAAGGAGCTCATACAACTTAACACCTCCCCCCACCCCCGTCAACAAATTCAGTTAAAAAAAATGGACAGAAGACGCACATTGACATTTCATACATGGAAGCAGACAGATAACCAAGAGACATATGAAAGATGTTCAACATCACTAATCATCAGGGAAATGAAAATTAAAACCACAATGTGATATCACCTCACATCTGTCAGAATGGCCATCATCAATAAATTAACAAATAGCAAGTGCTAATAGGCATGTGGAAAAAAGAAAATCTTTATACATTGGGATTATAAATTGGTGCAGCTACTATTTAAAAAAGTATGAAGATTCCTCAGAAAAATTAAAAATAGAGCTGTCATAAGATCTAGCAATTATACTCCTGGATATTCATCCAAAGAAAAGAAAAACACTAATTTGAAAAGATACATGCATCCTTGTGTTCATTGAAGCATTACCAGTAATAGCCAAGATATGGAAGTAACCTAGACATCCATCCGTAGACCATTGGATAAAGAAGATGTGGTATACATATAATGGAATACTATCCAGCAATAAATAAAGAATGAAATCTTACCATTTGCAACAACATAGATGGATCTAGAGGCTATTGTGCTAAGTGAAATTAGACAGAGAAAGAAAAATGTATGGAATCTAAAAAACAAAAAACAAAATAAATGAATAAACAAAACAAAACAAAATAGAAACAAACCCATAAATATAGAAAATAAACTGCTGGTTGCCAAAGGGGAAGGAGATGAGGAAAATATCTGTTTTTTATATATATATTTATTTAATGATGTTTTGAAATGATCTCTGGAGACAGGGGGTGCAGCAAGCCTCTGTGGGAAGGGAGTAGCTGCACCTGACCAGGGACAGGGATATCCTCACATGGTCGACGCCAGGTTTCCTGATTTTCTTCAGGGGATGAGCCATAAACATAAAGCAGATCTTCCACTGAGAGAAAACCGAGGTTTGGGATACAGAGACAATGATTTGGATTACGACTCAGTCTGATTTAAGCCTTTTTAATAAGTATGAAACTACTCAACTGAAAGCATAATGATAGAATAATAATACCTTATGTTAGCATGAGATTTCTTTCTATTTTCTAAATGAATTCTCCATTAATAGCACCCTGGACCCACATACAAATTCTGTTTTGTGATTAAAGCAGCTATTATCTTTCCCTTCTAATATCTGAAAAAACTGAGACTCTCTTCCCTCCCCCCACCACACACACACACATAAAATGTCTTATTCAATTTCCCACAGTCTATAGCAAAGAGCAACTAAAAGTCACATTCTTAACTCTAAGTTCCTTTCAAATTCTTGGATTATTTTGTCTAAGTTTTAAAGAGTAAAATAAAGAATTCTGCTAAAGCTGTGAGAGGGTTAATTCCCAAATGCTTGCAAATAGCTTGGCACATAAGAAGAGCCTCCAAAATGCTCAGTAGTAATGAGCAAGGGGGCTCAGAGGGCTTTGCTGACATGAGCTCACTAATCCCCAAAGCTTTTAGCACAATCTGTGGCAGGAGATAGTCTTCCTATCTTTGCCTCTTTGTTCCTCTACTTTCTCTGTAATTATGATCCCTCAGTAAATGTATAAATGTTTAGCAAAATGTATATATTTTTAAATTTTAGATAAGTCTAAGATAAAAATCCTGGTAAAACCATGTGGTAAGACAGGAATGGGAAGGGAACACTGGCCAGCAAAGACACATGTGGTAGGCCATTTCTTATGAAATCAGAGATAGAGGTTGCCGCAAAAGACAACTAATGGCAGTGTCCTAACCACATGGCAGAAAAACTTCATTCTGGAATCTCCAAACAGAACAGTTATTGTTTAATCAGCAGGTGCAAATGCTACTGTGTTTTGTGTTGGGGTAGGAGGCAAGAGAATGTGCTTTGTACATGTCTCCAAAGATGACATCTATGCAGGAGTGACTGCCTTCTGCTGGAGGAATCACATTTTTGCAATCAAATCTGCAGTTTTCACAGTGTCCCCATTAGCCCAGCTCCTTCCCTCCAAACCCAACAGACATCTTACTTCTCTATTTTTTTTTTTTTTTGTCCCGGCAGTATCATTTTTTCTCCCATTTCCCATTTTTAAATTGTTGATTTTAAATATATGCCTACTTTCCCCTTCACTCCATAGGGTGGGAATCAAGATAAAGAGGACCTTTTTCTACTGCTGTACTAGCCCACTCTGTGGACCCAATCAGTTTTTGCTGCAATGCAGACTGAGCAACACCATGAACTAGGATAAGGTGTAGTAAAATTATCTCATAAAAAGCCCGACATCCAGCTGAGAAGACACATCTTTAGAAGGAGGATGGTGGCAAAATTCTAAAATGGGTCAAACACCAGGCTTCAAGAAAGTTGGCTAGCTGAAAACAATCCCCATTTTCTGAGTGTTCATTAGAATTACAAAACATCAGAGCTAGCAGCACCATAAGCCAGATCTTCTTGTACCATCTTTTTTTGTAGAGAAGGAATTTGAGACTGAGAAAAGTCCAGTGACCCACCCACAATTACATAGTCAGACAATGCCATGAAAGAACAGAGTTCAGAGGTCCTGATCCACATTGCTGCTTTTATGGGTCTACATGTGCCCACTCTCGGAGAACAGGAGGATAGAATTCATGTCCCCAAGTACTTTGCTCTCAGATTATAGAGAAAAAGGTAAAGCCATTTTTAGAAGTGACCATTGAGAAAGTAAATCATTAAAAAACAAATGAGTCAGGGCCAATAATATATGCTCTAAGACAATGTTTTACAGTACCACATATTAGAATCACCAGAAATATTTTTTAAAAACACTAATATCTAATGTCACATGCTGACCAAGAGCCTCAGAATCTCTGGGAGTAGGGCCTGCACAGGAAACTCAGGTTGTTTTAAAGCTCTTCCAGTTGATTCCTATGTACAACCAATTTTGAGAACAATTTTTCTGGGAGGTCAAAGGGAAAGAGGTTCTTATTGGATAAAGTGTCCATAAAAGAGAATAGACATGCTTGCAACTTAGCAGATCTGACCTTGGCTGATCTGCCTTTACACTGCAAGTTCAACTTATAGGAATCAATTGGGAGGGGGCAGGGCCTGAGGCTGATGATCTCTCTGGCCTAGTAAGAAATTGTCTCCAGTCTTCTGATCACACAGCAAAGTTGGAAGAAGGAAGTGGTTATGGAGAGATCTGTCAAAAGTTATCTCTCCTGTGGCTTTGTACCACAGATCTCATCTTCCTGTGTCAGCAGCCTCATTCCTTCATGCTGGGTGCAACTGGGCACATATCCAACAGCAAGGAAAGAGCTGAGAGCTACTAAAAGTAGGTGTGAAGGTTTATTGGTCTTTCCAACTCTTGCTTGCCATCATCTCCACCCTCCCCACTGCCCAGTCAGGACAGAAAAAACTGAAAGGGGCTATGCTTCACAATACTCTCCTCCTGACTTACCCAAGACTTCTCTTGGCAAGTTGGCAGTGGTGAGAATGCCATTCAATATTTACACTGAGATTGTCTTGAGATCCTCTAAAGCTTTCTATGACTATACTCCCTTAACCTTCTCCCATTGATCTAAGTCAGGAGCTTGAATCTTATTTCTAGGTGGAAAACAGTAAGCCATAGAGAGGTCAAGAAGGTACCCAAAGGCTCATGGGTAGTCAGGAACACCATGGATTCTATCCAACTCAGCTAACCTACTTACATAATGTATTTCTATTAGGTGGAGTCATCCACTAAGATACTTATTTGATAAGCATCTATTGAATGCCTTTTCTATGTCAGGCACCATTTATTGGGTGCCTCATCTTAAAGGCTTTTGGGATCTATCTCATGCGCACAGTCATTCTCCAAAGCAGACACATCAGCCAAACTATAGGAGTTCTTAAATGGAGAATTCCACTAAAAGTTTGCTTATAATTTTACACCACATAAAATGCAGGTATGAACCTGTACAGTCATTTAACCTGCTCTAAATTAAGGAGAAAGTGCACATCTGTGAGAAGCAGGTTTCAGTAACCAAGGACCAATGCCCTGAAAGACCCCTGTTTTGTTTGTGATTCAAAGTTTTGCCATTCCAGGCAGAGAAGAAAGGTTTTCAGATTTTCACAATATCATTCCTTTGGTATGATCTATAGTAAACATCAACAAGAGGAAAAATGATAGAGAAGAAAATACACTAAACTAGGAATAATCAGACCTCATCCTATACCTGATTATCTCACAAGCTGCTATGTGAAGCTGATTATATCAGTTAGCTTTTGAGACATGAGTCTCCTCATTTGTAAATCAAGCTATTTGGCTTAAATAATCTTAAGGTATCTTATGATGCTAATAATTTTGAGCATAGACTTAGCCTCTCTCAATCTATGTCCTAGCATTAAACACTTAAGAGAGCATGATGAAAGGGACCTGTATTTAAAGAACACCATTTGGGTTCCCTTAGTTTTATATTACAGTGATTTGAGATGACATGTGATCAAGAACTTCATGTCTAACAAGGCCTGCATGTCACTTATCTATTGGTTGTTGCCTTGATCCATGGAGAGCCTACCCACATGTTACCATAGAGAAACTCTTTATGCTTCTACATAAACATGTCCTTGACCTCTTTTAAATTTGAAGTTTCTCAGAGCTTAATGTTTAGACCTCTTGTCTTTTTTTCTGTATTTCCTCCTCTTATAATTTCATTCAGCCATGTGGCTTTAAATACCATCTACAAGCCAACAATTTCAATTGTTCAGTATCTGATTTTCCCCACTAGTAAACAAGCTTCCTAAGGACAGGGATTTTAGTTTGTTTTATTTTATTTTATTTGATGATGAATCCTAAAGTCCTAGAATAGTGCTTGATCACTTCTAGATCTTCAGTGCATATTTGTGGAATTAATAAAGTTAAAGAGGGAGGGTCATGCCAACTCATTTTCAAGAACTCAGTAAGCAACTAAATGCACCTTTTTCCTGAAGTTTGAGCATACCCCACAATTAAAACAAACCTTTCAAGGCATAAAGAAGACCTTAATGTTATTTATCCTGCTTTGTGGAAATTATAATCCTAGAGGTTACAATTCTATATTGAATGGGGAAAAAAATGGAAGAATCTGAGGAGAAATGCACCATACTTCTCTGATAATGCATGAAGCCCTCAAACAAAAAATTTTTTTTAAATGCACAAAAAATACGAGTTTCTCATACCTTTGACTTGATGACATGGACTTTTAGAAGTCCATGGGTTATTAAAAGTTCAGGTTTCACCAGCACCATCAGTCATTTTTCTGACATTTAAATTAAACAAAACAAATTTACAATTTACAATATGGTAAGGGCATTGCTGCTTGGATTACAAAGCCTGACATTTTCTCAATACTCCAATTTGGAGCATGTCTTAAATCCGGGGTCCCTAATCCCCAGATCACAAACTAGTAACAGCCTGTGGCCTGTTAGGAACCAGGCCGCACAACTTGAGATGAGCTGTATAATTAATCATTATATATTACAATGTAATAACAGTGGAAATAAAGTGCACAATAAGTGTAATATATACTTGAATCATCCCAGAAACATGCCCACTCCAACTCCAGTCCATGGAAAAATTATCTTCCATGAAATTGGTCCATAGTGCCAAAAAGGTTCATGACCACTGACTTAGATTATTTCCCCATCTCTCTCTCTCTCACCACTTTACCCCCATCTCTATTCTTCAGGCAATCTCTAGTCATGAATACACATGTGTAATGCAATTTTTGGTCAGTTTCTACATGAGCTGATTTTCTGCTCCTCAAAAAGCCTAGCTCAAATGTTCTCTCCTCTGGGAAGTCTCCCTGATGAAAATCAGAGAGCTAGTTTCCTCCCTCCTTATGCTTTCAGCAGACTGTCTATGCAAAAACTTGCAAAGATATCACATTGTGATATGTTTGTGTGTTTACAGAACCCTCCTGCCTGAGTGAAGCACACAAAGATAGCTACCTTGGCTTAGTCATCTCATTATCCTGTGCCACTAGTGCCTGGCAGAGAGAAAGTTCTCAACTGATGCTTCTTGCACAGATGACCTTGTAGAATTAATCATTGTATGTGAAGTTTCACAATGAAGCAGCGTTTATCTAAACTGAATTTGGCAATTTTAATTGTTTATGATAAGATCCTAATCAGTAAACTAGATCACAGAAATTAATAGTTTAGCTTCTAAAATTAGTGTTAACAATACAGCAGTACAGAAATTAGACCAATAGGCAAGCAGAAAAAATATGATTCAGAAGCCCAAAGGGTTAGTCCTTATACACCAAGCCCTGTTAGGGCTGTGAAAGATTCTGCAGTAATCAAGGAATTGGAGAACATATTCTGCAAAGTAAAGAGATGCCTCAAGACTAGTCAAGACCATAAAAAAGATACCCCAAAATTAGGTAATAGACCACACCATCTGGCATCTACAAGGCCTTAGGGCTCGAGCATTCTAAAGGTTTGTGATAGAAGTCATAGAGGCTTGCATGCAAATGAGAAGCTGATACAGGGGAGGTCAAATAATTGTCACATATGCAGGCCTCTGTAATAGTTACTTATAAGGGAAGTTTTCTGCTGCTCCCTAGATTTGGGGCCCTATAACACTGACCTCTTCAGTATAGGCTTGATGTTTTGGCCTGCATGTCAAACAGAGCTGAAGAGAGGATATCAATTTAATATTTCTGTGTTATTTTTGCCAATTCCACTCCAACTTACTGTGTCTACTTCCTTTCTCCTCACTTTGAGCTCTTAGCATTGCTCATGGATAGATACAAGATACTCTAAATGTCCTGCAAAGATCTTTCCTTTTTATTAAGAGGGAATCCAAAACCATAGTTGAGAGTCTTTTCTAATATTTAGGACCATTGTCACTTCCTAATTGCAGGAAATTGTTCTTTTCAAATTGGTTGAGTATTTTAATTGTTTTTATACTTTGCTGCCATAATTGTAGGTAGGTCTAAACTATTATTTACAATCCATTAATTTTTAGAGATTGCATTTTAGTTTAGTGTTAGGTATTTGTCTATATGAATATGCTCTGGGCTGTCATGCTCACTTATGACTACCCTCAAGCTAATTAGACTAAAAGCCAAGTCTTCCCTAAAGAAAAGTTGTTAGAACAGTTTGGTTTACAACAATTACGTGCTCAATAAAAGAGTCAGTCCAGCTAAATTAATAATGTAGATGGCTTAAGACTTTTTATATCTGTTTTATTTCAGACATACCATTCCAGGAAATGACCCTACTATTATAGCTAACACTATCATTATCATATATGTTCCTCTTGTTAACCATTCCTATAAAATATTCATCAGAGAGCACCTGGCATAGATGAAGATGATGGATTGATTTACAAGTTCTGGATAAGCCAAATTTTCAGTGAAACAAGTAAACTGACAACTTGAAGGTTCTCACAGATTTGAAACCAGACAGATCAGAAGTACAGGCCTATGAAGTATGAAGAGGCCATCTTTCATTAGCTGGGAGAAAGACAACTGACACAAGTTGGAGGTGTTGCTAGGATACCATACTGACCATTTAAAATCATAGAACAGTGATTTGCAACCCACAACAATTTTGTTTCCCCAAAGAACATTTGTCTATGTCCAGAGTCATTTTTGGTTGTCACAACTCAAGGAAAGCTACTGGCATCTGATAGGTAGAAGCCAGGGATGCTGCCAAATATCTTAGAATGTACTGGACAGCCCAACTACAAAGAAATATCCTGTCTAAATTGTCAATAGTATTGACATTAAGGAAACCCAGACATAAGACATTAGGAAAATCAAGTTGGAGAAGGTAGTACAAAACCATAACAACTAAAAACTGAAGCATCTCTAAAGGATAGAACCAATTTTATGAGCTACGTAGTGAATATGTTCCAGATAACAAACCAGGAAAGTGAGAAAGAATTGTAAGATGTGGGTAAAATCTCTAAATGGACATAGGTTATATCAAGAAAGAAAAGAAACACCTTGATGATCAGTCAAAAAAAGCCAGAAACCCAAGTGAGAAATTTTGAAAGACATGTTTTAAAAATGACTCATTTATTCAAAGGTCAGAATAGGACCACCAAGAGCCAAGGCTCCTGGATTCTGCCTAAGAGGGTCCAAATAATCCCGTTTCTTCTGGTTTTAAAAATGGCACTGATCTCACAGTGGCTGCCCAAAGTCATAGCCCAACTCTGCAGAATGATTAGTATAATCAAACTAGAAAGTGTTTAAATGTTCAGTAAAACATTGCCTTCCATGCGTACCATCAGCCCAGCAACTCTGGGTTATCCTGGGTCCTCTATGAACCAGATATCCAGACAGGACTAAGTATGCAAGATATTTATTAGAAGAAATATTTGTGAGAGAAAACAGGAAAGGAACTGAAAAAGTCTAGGAAGCCCAGAAGACTATAGTGCCGGTATGTTCCCTAGTGAGGGTGAGAAGGAAGAAGGCAGGAAGGTTGACTGGAGGCAGGAAATGCAGCTTCGTTCTATGGAAGGTTCAGCAATATCCTTGGGAAACCTCAAGTCAAACTTGTCCATCAGAGGAGACCATGTCTCCAAAGATCGGACCTGACCTAGTACATCTGCCTCTGCCCCACTCAGTCACTGGATAAGAGCAACCCTCAAAGCCAATCCAGCAATGGACTTCAGAAGGCAGAGGCTAAGGCTCTTGATAAGTTGCATTTATTGTAGCCAAAGATTTGAGAGACACATTCTCATGGTTGCCACCAATGCTGAGACAAGACTTTAGTCACTTCAGAATAAAAACTAGACTCAGGAAAATGTATTCATTTCCAATTTTTTCTATATTTACTCTTTGCTGTGTATCTCCATTGATATGGTCTAATAATATTTCTTATTAAAAAATCTTAACCTTACCTCACCTGAATTATTACTTGGGAGAAAGGATGCTTCCCAAGCAAAATCATGAAATCTAGGACCTCAGTGTCTCTAAGGTAAGAGGTAGTCTTTGGAGAAGAACTACAACAGAGGGTGAGAACACAGGGGATAAAGAATCAGGAGTAGTTGGAATAAATGGTCCCTGTCCTTAGCTTTTCTTCCCCCAAAACTATTTTTCATTTATTTCCTTTTAATTTTTTTAATAAGCAAGAGAATATTCTTGATGATGGTCTGTATCCACTGGCCTGTTACTCAGTTTTACCATAAAGATAATATTGTTGAAGGACATTACAGCTGCTCCAAGATAGGTTCTGCCATAGTAACTATATTGTACCAATATCCAGAGTGATTTGTGGCCAAGGACACATCCCCATGCTAATTCTCAGAGAGCAGCAGCCAGAGCTGAGCCATTAGAAGCATTTTGCCAAGGATAATTTGACTTTTCTGTCTTGATTCTAGATCCAAGGACATGGCATGACTTAGTGCATTAATCTCCAAAGCGGTGCTTGTCCCCAGGGCTACTCTGAGTATAATTATGTGAATAAAAGAAATATTAAAATACTTATTTTTATGTATTTAGATTTTATCTTTTTTATTATCATATATGTGTAGTGACATCATTTATACATAAAGAAATACATTGTGCGTACATGCTTTAAAACAAAAAAAAGATTAGAGACTCCTGGTAGTGCAGTGGTCTTAATTCTTTTTAATAGTGAAAATGATGGCATAACACAGGTGAAGATGGAACTACTTTGGTTGATAAATGGCGATTGCAGTCAGGGAGTGGGGAATAGTCTCCCACCTACTTAACCTGTAGGAATCTGGACAATGCAAATGGAAAACTATAGGCAGCTGGATACAGAGATGCAGGAAGTGATCAAAGAGGCATCATCATTGGGGGAAGAGAACAAATTAGAGCTGTGAAAACTCTTGAGCAAAGCTGTCAGTGTAGGGATCTAAACAGCAATGGAACAGCCAGAGACAAAACTGAACAGGGAGAGCATCCCAGGCAAGAGTAATGTATTTCTGAAGAGGAGAGGTTGGGGACATAAGGATTTTCCCAGCCAAACTGAGTAAATGAACAAGTACAATAGCTTTTTAAAGGGGCACCAGTGCCATGAGTGTGTGCAGTGAGGGAACAACCAAGAACATCTTCCTGGCTGAGTACCATCTATCAAACTGGCAATGAAGACTAAAGAATCCTCCAATCCCATCTCATGCCTCAAATCCTATGATTGGAAGACCATAGCAACCATGAAGCAATACTTTAGCACTCCAAAGTGGACTCCATTTCTGCTTCAGAGAGACAAACTTCGAAAGCAAAAAAGATTACTTTCTTTGGGGAGTGAGTGATAGACTCCCACCCATTTAACTACAAATAAACCTGCAGGGCTCTGTGCGAATACAAAAATAGTTAACCAGGAGGAGTGGTGGTTAACTTACCAGGGAGTGACATGTGGTTATGGGTGGGTGGTAAACAGTGGCAGGTTGGAAAGCAGGCAGTTGTTATACATGTCAGGATATCCTGTGCTTGCTCCTTAATGTTACTGGTGTTTCTGGGTTGCGTGGCTTGCTGTTAGGTGCCTTGGGCAGTGGTCTGCCCACGGAGGTTTTGCCCCAGTGGGTAACAATCATTGTAAGCCTCTATATACTACCTCAGCACTGGAGAGGTACTCTGCTCTGAGGCAGGAATATCTCCAGGGCTCAGACTTCCTTCTCCCTGGTATATTGTCAGCTCCACTCTTTGGATGGTTGCCTCATCCTCTGCCTGTCTCTGTTCCTGTACCCTCTTGCCTGGTGGCCTGGTAGTTTGCTTTTATGTTTCCTTATCTTTAGCTTTCAGCCATTCCCCATGCTACACTCTTCTTAACTTTCCTCCCAGCTTTAATTTTTGCTCTCTGGCTTCACACTGACTGCTATCCACTATCCACCACTAAATGTTCACTGCAAGACAAAGGAGGAAATCCCAGGAATTTTGAGGGAATACTTAAGATATTTCTGATGTACTCATTTCTTTGAGCAAAATAAATTCCAATCACAGGCCTAAGTGAGACATCTGCTGATTGCCAACCAAGACCTACAGCCAACATCTGATAACCATAACAGAAAAGACAAGCTACCCTGAAGGGCTTTGTCTTCACTGAAAAATCTATCACAATCGCTCTTCCCAGATAGCAATATCAAAAAGCAGCAGAAAAAACGTGGTCACTAAGAATTAAAAATAAAAAAGAACAGAGAATGTAGGATGCATTTACAGGCAGGGGATGGGGGAGTTAAAATGTATATTTGATTTTTCCCCTATCCTCATGAACTCTCTTCCGTTATTTCTGTTCTTCAACTGCAACATATAATTTGTTATTGCTACATAAAACAAACAAACAAATAAACCTTCTGTGTGGTCTCCCAGACACACAAATTTCAATCCTGATTTTGGAAGATCAACCTGGAGGAAATGTCAACGGTTTCTCTGTACCTCTCATCTACAAGATATGCCTGCCAGGTAAAACTGACTTACAAGCTCTGCCCTGGCTGACTGGCTTCCAAAGAAGCATCCACTGTTTCTATAGAACGTGACCACATTGACAGGACTTCTGATGCATATGAATGAGACCTGAGGCTGGGAGTTGGGAGCTGAGCAGTTCAAAACCAAAGCTAGATGGTACAGCCCTACATATCTGAGAGTCTTCCCATCTAAAGCTAGTCCCAGAGATCTTTGAGGATATTAAAAACTGATGAAAAAGGGAACTACAGAAGTGCTCCACCCTACTCCAGATGAGACAAAGAATTCAGTATGTGGTTAAAGCACAAGCAAGCTTTACTCTACAGCAGAGCTTCCAGTCAAAGTATACAGGCTTTAGCTACTGAGAAGACAGCTCAGTGACACACACAGATTCTTACCAGTGCAGAGTGCTTGGGAGATCCTTAGTCTCCAGGTCTCTTTTCCAGTTGACCATCTAAGGCTGAGTCTTTTTCTGAGGCCACTTAAAAGCTGAGTATGTTGGATTAAGAAGGATATAAGATAGGTGTATGACTCTACAAATTACCCACTTTCTACCACCTAAGCACACCCTTGAATCAATGGATGTCATTCTTGATTGAGCCCATCATAAATTGCATAGGTTTGTAGAAACCTCAGGTGCTGTATGGTTTCCCCTTGGGCCTGGGCAAAGAGAAATATAATCTTTAGAGACTCAGTAATCAGCCCATGTGGAGAGGAACTAGTCAATCCCCTCTCCAGTATGTGTTCAAGAGAGCCAAAGAAGATCCTTTTTTCTACTAAACACTGCTTCCTAAAATTCTACCTATAGTAGGGACAGCAAGCTTAAGAGGCAGGCAATGTCAGGCCTGGCACTTACAGAGATGAAGAGCACTTTTCACCTAACTTTAGGGTCCATATAGGAGCACTTCTAAACCCCATCGGGGGTCTCTTTTATCCCAGCACCAAAAGCAGAGTCCACTTCCTTGTCTGGGCCAGAGTAGTTCAGCTGGGGAAATATGAGCCACTTATCAGTACTCTCCATAGAATGTAGAAAAGCCAACCAAACATTGTTCAAGCCTAGGGAAATAAATGCAGGAGTTCCCTGAAATAGGCTTTCTATTCTAAAACAAATGTCACAAGTACTTTGTTATATGCTCCACTGAAAAATAGAACCATAACCTATGATAGTCAGAGCAAGAGAGAAAATAAGGAGTTAGGTGATTGACAAAGAAAAAAAAAAGAAAAGAAATGCCCAGACAGAAGTAGCCAACCTAAGTAATACATTAAGACCTGGCAACCTGAAACTGTAGGCACTTCAGAGAGGGCATATCCATTGTGAATCTCTTACTACCTTTATTGCTGCCCTGGGAAGTAGGTAAACAGTTATTTTTTTTTTCTATTTTTACAGAGAATTAAGTATACTGGAGAGCTTAGACTGCTTGCCCAATACCATCCAGTTCCTAAGCACAGAGAGAAAGCCAGATGCCATGTCTTTGGTTTTCTGGTTAGTGCTTCTCTACTCTCCTATAGTGATAGTAGAAAAAGCACGGTCTATTTTTTTAATAAATAATTTACACAAAAGAAGAAAATAAACAGTTATCTTGGTCATAATTAAAAAGCAGTCCAATTTTTATGAACATTGTGAGGGCTAAATGGGACCATTGTAAGGCCCTTTTACTCCCAAGATTTTGTCCCCTAAAAAAAGAGTGTAGGGCCTATCAGGAAAAGATGCAGACTCCTAACAGTAGTTTCATCATCCTTCCCATCTGGACCTCACCCAAGGAGGCATTCACCTTAGTGCCAAGCAAGACTGGGCACTCTCTTCTCTATGGGATACAGCCAGGAAATTCCCAAGGAAATTCCAGCTTCTCTTGGAGTCTGTAAGCTGATGGGCTATTTCCATCTGCCACATGCTCTCTTCCAACATTCTCCTTTCTTTGAGGAATGTGGGAAATCCCTTGGCACTGGGCGTTTAAAAGAACCACGTTGGTTTATTCAGAGAAGCCAAGGGTTTCTTTAGATCTGTCTTCTTAGGATCAGAAATGACCATAGGTACTTGACCCCACCACTGTCACACTTGAGCAATCCTATCATTTTATATATCTATTATTGCATTCTCCCTTGATTTTATCTGGCAGATCTAAATCTGAACTTTTTCTTTCCATTCTACATTTGTCTATAGCTGGTTTTGTTTGCATTGTGCCCATGTGCATGTTGTCAATTGTGAAGGCATTGTGGTGGTAGTAGCATTAGAGAAGTAAGAATATCTCTTTTGGCTCTTTTGCTCACTGATATACAGGATAGTTATATGGATGTGCTTTGCATACTGTAAGTCACCATTTGACCATGAATCATTAATTTGGAGACTAGGGCATTCTCAATGTGAATTTTCTCTTGGTTTAGTACAGCCAAGCCTAAAGAGATAAAATTAAAATAGATGTTTTGATTGTATATTAATAGTAAAGGCAGATCCCTTTCAGATTGTATAGACCAAACGAGTCAAGTCAGTACATATCTGGAATTTGATATTGTACTACCCTGAGCATACCCTTCCATATATCAGGAAACAACTGGTTTATAGAAGTCTCCCAGTTAAGGTACAAAGGTCATTCTAAGTACGAGAATGCCTCTGAAAAAAGACAGGCTTCCCTTTTGTTTCTTGACCAGTCATCATAATTCTTGGGAAAAGATTAGTGTTACCCTGTTCCATGATATTCTCTGTCTACTAAGATAAGAAAGCTTCAGGGAAACAGAACAGTGGCCAAGGTTACAAATCTATTTTCCAATAGGGTACCAGGCTGGAGGCCAACTTTCAGCTCAACCCTTCACTATCATGCTTAAATTATACCAGGTAGGCTAGAAATACTTTAAAAGTCACTTAGGTCACTCTCATTGTGACCTTGAAAAGATTCTTGGACTTCCCTTGCCTCAATGTCCTCATATATAGAATGAAAGAATGACTTAGACAATCTCCACAGTCACTTTCAGCTCCAGGGACCTCAACTCTTCTAAATAAATTAATGTAATTTATCCAGGCAGTGGACCTTGGAGGAAGATCATGCATGATTTCATATAATCATGACAATATTGGTTACATCTTGATGTTTACAAATCACAAAAACTGCCTGTTTTCTTCCAGGAAGAAACACTCATCGGCAGGAGTCAGCAGATAACAAAACTAGAGCTCTTTGCAATCTTTTCAGTGCAATTCTAATGCAGTTTTAAGTTCCTATATTAGACCCTGAGAGGCTATCAGTTAAGGAGATGAGGTTATTAGATATCCAAAAATGCTAGAAAACCCAAAAACAACTATTTCTTGTTTCAGGGTAAACTGAAATTCAGAGTCAGGCCCAAGGTGGCAACAGTGTACACTGTACCAATACAAGGAGGAATTGTGTTGTTCACAAGAAAGAGATAGCTCGCAAACAGGAATTTGAGGACAGATACTCTTCTCAATGCTTCCCAAATGGCTGTCAGCACTAATTGTGAGTTTACTTTTAGAGTTAGATTTTTTAGACATGTGTGGTGAACAGGTGACAGTCTTATAAAGGCTCTCAACTCATCCATGTCCTGTTTCAACCACCACTGGTCATTTCTCATCCAACTACTGCCATGGCCTCCCAACTTGCCCATTCCTTTCAGGTTTCCTCACCTCTAATCTGTTCTACAAAATTTCAATAACAGCAAGATTTAAAAATTGAACTCATGATCCATGCCCTACAACATGAATTACGTCAATGGTGTTCTATCACTTCTAGGATAAAGATCAAAATTATAACATAAGCTTCAAAGGCTGTTTGCATCTTCTGACCCCTTCTGAGCCCTCCTGCTTTTCTTATACCATACTCCCTTCCCCTACACTCCACCCAAATAGGAGAATATTCTCTGATCCTTTTTGCTATATACCCTCTGCATGTCCTATTCACTCTGTTTTCTCCTTGTCTTCCCCCCTGGGATAATTTCCATTCTCATCTCTCAGATCTCAGCTCAATTTTCACAGAAAAGGCTGTGTTAGCCTCCCTGAAAACATCAAGCCCTCCTTATAGGTAATCATAGAAACACATTTCTCTTTCCATAGTGTTGTCTCAGTTGTAATTTTACAACCATATCAGTATTTATTTAAGGCATGTCTGTCTCTCCCACTAGACTTTAAACTTCATGAAAGCTGGGACCATAAATATTTTTGTTCAGGCATTGCATTCATAGTGCCTAGCATACTGTTTGTCACATTGTAATCACTCAATAAATAACAAGTCAAATAAGTAAATGTGCTTGGTCTTTTAAGTACTCAGAGATGAATAAGGTAAGATCCCTGCTTTTCAGAATCCCACAGGAATGAATAAAATGGCAACACTGAAAAAGGCTAGTCTATGAAAAGTAACTAGGTACAAGAAATAAGAAAGCCATTTTCCTATTTCTTCTGATTTGCTGAGCCCCTTTTTACATTTTAAATATAAATATCATTCCACTTAAGTATCAGATTCTCAAATATGATTCACTCCTATCCCTAACCCAACACTTTACTTCTTGTGAACAACACAATTCCTCCTTGTATTGGTACAGTGTGTACTGTTGGCACCATGGGCCTGACTCTAAATTTTAAATAACTAGGACCACTTCAACAGATACCCTGATTAAATCTGAATAATTTTGGTTTATATTAAGCCAATAGCCCACATCAGGGACCACATCTGTGTTTATGAAGTGACTCTCATTCTCAGGCATGTCTGTCGCAACATGTGATGTGAAATCTGAAAGCATGCAGCTTCAGCTCTAAGCTGCTGCATGTGTGTTGGTTGGTAGCTTAAAACTGCTGTTTATTGACAAGCATGAACACTGGAATGAGTAATCATTAAAAGCATTCTTTGCACATTTCCATCTCCTGTTAGCAAAGCATATCCCCAGGCCTCTCTGTTCTCACTTTGCAGATAGGTAAGCTGATGGGCAGGCTGAACCTAGGGTCCCAGATGCCTCTGAGGAATCAATTGGATGAAACAGAATAATAGAATCAATAAGCTCATACTTAGGATTTGTGTGATCATAATTGTTACTCATTCATTTGTCCATTCATTCATCTACTAACTCATTCATTCAACAAACACATTTCAAGTACTTGTTTTAGATCTGTCACTGTATTAGGCCCTGAGAATTTGCTGGAAAACAAGACAAGTTTTCCCTACCTTTATAGACCATGGTATAAGGAAGAAAGAGGGACATAAAGTATTACTTTAAAATATATAGACTCATAGTGTTAGAAAGGAGTTGGCATGGACTTGTGCAATAAAGGAGACCTAACCTACTTTAGAACATCGAGAATGCTCTCCTGAAAGAGCAAAATTTAAGCTGAGCCCCGAAGGATAAAAAAGATGTTCAGTCAGAAACAACATGATAAGACAATCAGAACTTTCCAAGCTCTGAGAGCCTTACAGGTAAAATCTTTGAGAAACTGAAAGAGTCCAGAGAAGCTAGAGCCAAGAGCTGGGTGGTGAGAGAGGTGAGAAATTAGATTAAATGTGAATTATGTTGAGTATTTTAAACACTATTCTAAAGGTAACCAGAAGTCTGCATAAGGTTTTAAACAAAGAATAAGTCAGATTAGATCAGATAAGATCAGAATTGGGCAACATGTACCCTGCCTATCTCAAAATTCCTTGATGAGGAACAAATGAGATCAAAGATAATCTTGTAGGTAAACCATAAAGCAAGAAACCATCTGTGTTTTTAGTATAACAACTAAGCAAACTCCCAAGAGTCATGAAACAGCATTTATAAATTCCCTATTTCTAGGAAATAAGATTCAAGAATGTCCATTCAGACCATTTCAGAGATTCTGTCCCTTGATATGCCAGATATGCTATTTTTCTCCATGTTAGATTTGGATGTGCCATTTGATTTACTTATCATTTTCCCCACAAACATGCAAGCAGCATTCTAATCAATGGCCTGCACTGATTCATCTTGGCCTTTCCAGGGGTCTCTCAGAACAGTGTCTCTACTCATTAAAGGTAACGTGCCTGCATCATAATGATAATGCTTTGTACTTACCCAGCACATTGCCTAGAGTGTCTCAAAGCATTTTGAAAATACTTAATTGTTAGTCTAGTGACTGCAGGGGAGTCCCCAGGCTTTCAGCACCGAGGGATCTGGGTAGGAAGCAGTAATGGGAATCAAGTGCAAAGCCTACCTCCAGCCCAGGCTCTAGGTCACAGGGACCAGGAAAAGGATGTGCAGGAGGGTGAGCCTCTGTGTCACTAGGGAGAAGTATTCACACATGCATGGTCATGGCTGTGTGTGGTACAGGCAGTGAAGCCCTGCTGCCATAGGTGTTTATGGAGAGAGCACCAAAGCTTGGAGGCTACAGCAGGGAGTTCTGGAAGGGCAGAGATGAAAGTCAGAAGGAAATGGCTATAATTTTGAAGGTAACTAAACTCTCACTTAGAAGCATAAGTGTGTGTCTTGAAATGAGTAGAGGAGAGTAAAGAGAAAGGGAGTGTGTGTGTGTGTATGTGTTTGTGTGTGTTTGTGTGTGTGTGTGTGTGTGTGTGTGTGTGTGTGTGTACAGGAAGGTAATAAAATAGTAAACACAGTAAGCACATTTGTCATTTGTAATCAGGTATATCTCAGAGCTATGTCTCAGAGTTATCTTCAATTCTGCCCCCAGCCCTACAAATACCGTTTTATCAAGACATAGAGTTAAATGGTATAAAAATCTAACAAGTGGAACTATATCCATGCCCCACTGAGTAGCTGCTTCTTGCCCCTCAGGGAAAGGCAGAGACAACCAAGGCCTCACAGATTAAGCCAAGTCTAGGTGTTAGTCTCCTACCAATAGCATAAAAATCCTACAGGAACAACTGTCTGCAGGCCTGGAGCTCAGTGTCTTTATCGGGGTCAGAAGGACTGGGAGAGTAGAGAAGAGCTGCCCCAAGGTGATGCCAGCCTGTCTCCTTTCTCAGAGTGCCTGCCTGGCCCTTTATGTCTGGAAGGTGCCACTTAGCATCCATAGGTGCTAATATCCACCGTTGCTGACAGCCCAGCTTGTCAGCAGCCATGGGCCATCTGTGGGCTGACACTTGAGTTCACTGACAAGAATAGCTAAGATTTGCTTTCCATTTCTCTTTTCTCCCCAGGCTCTACAGCTGCAAGTGATGGCAACAGTCCATGGGCTCCTGTCTACTAAGCCAGAGACAGGAAATCTATAGCCTAGAGGCTGAAGGTGATGAGTCTCCTAGAGCACCAACTGTTCAAGTCTGATATACAAGTCCATGTACATAGCACTCCACCAGAAATATTGCAAAACAATGTTTAGAAGACCAAAGGGGCCATGTCTGCAACTCTTGTTTTCCATGTAGGGAAACCAAGGCCCAGGAAGCTCCAAAGTCAGCATGCATATCTTATTAGGGGTACAGAAAAAGGGAAAACACTGAATAATTTTCTATTTTACTAGATCTATATTTCTCAAAGCAGAAGAGTATCTTATTTAATGTATTTTGTTTAATCAGAACCTATATAAAGTCTCATTGAGTAAATGAATGGGTGGACTGTATTCAGCTAATTTTCATCACTGTGACAAAGATATATGAGTTGGGATGATCCAGTCTTGTCTTCCTCCTCCTTCAACAATAAGGAATGAACTCCCAACTCCTATGTGTGAGACCCCCCTTTTTTTGCCCTGTTACTAGGAGACCAGGATGAATTTTTTTATGTTAAAAATTCATAACTATGTTCATCTTTGGTTAATTAGTCCATTTGGAAACAGGAAGCATCCATCATTGGAACATATACTACAGAGTGGTAGACTGAGACCCAGAGAATTCCTTGAACCAATCAAATAAACTTGAAAGAGCTCTTATGCCGAGTCTGTTCTCTGTTGTCAGAACTCTCAGAAGCTTAGTTGGAGTCCCACCTATTGATAAATGCACTCTCACTATGAAGCTCTGACAGAGGTTTGAGGTGTAGCTCCTAGTGTTGATGCGGCAGATCGAGGCCCAGAGCTGCTAAATAACAAACACAGGCAAGTACCAGCTGTTTAAGGAGTCCTCTGTAACTTTCCAGGCTACAGGACATGGCAGAGGGTGCTAAGTATGAGAGAAAGCACAGAGGCACACAGAACTGAAGCAGTACATGAGAATCTTAAACCACTCGGGAACTTTGATAAATCTCAGGCTAAGCAATGCTGCCCAGCTCCAGGCTACTGAAAAAGCAGTCTTTATGAGGTAGTCAACACCTGTCTCCTTCTCAGAGCCTGCTATTACGCTGGGCCAATGCTGGGGGCTGACAGGAAATGGTCTGACCTTATTAACATGTCTATCATTTTTAAGTGATGAAAGCCACAGGATAGCTTGTGTGGGTGGGGGGTACAAGTCTATGATTGACAGAGGGATGATGAGGTTTTGATTATAACTGAACTCACAGACCTTGTTCATATCTTTTTTACAGTGAGTTTAGGCTAGGGTAGGAGTTTCCCAATGGCAAATCATTCTCCTATTTGATCCCTCATGCAAACCAGATGATCACAGCAGGTTCTTCAACACTGTATTGGTGATAAGTAAGAGGTGGGAAAAGGAATTCATGGAAACTTGGCTGTGGAGTCCTCCCCCAGGTCTCACCCAAAAGCCAAGCATCTAGCCCAAAGAACCCATGGCCCAGAGCACTTCCCCCAGAGGAAGGTGTGGTCAGGTGTGTTCTGGGGAAGAACGAATCCTACATGTCCCAGAGCTGTCTATCCAAGTACAGGTCTTTTAACCAAAATAGTGCAAAGACAGAGTAAAAGATGTGAGACATGGCTGTAGCTGTGATGTAGACTCACGGATCTGTGCATGGGACATAACTTTGTCCAGTCCAGGTAGATAAAGGTGCTTCACAGCTAATTTCCTGGGTAGAGTCATAACACAGCAGGACAAGCTCAGGAAAAGAGGTAATGATTAAACTAAAGAAAAGAAGCTCCCCACATTAGAGATCCAATGCCCCAGTCAGTGAGCTGGACCCCTGGCTATCCTGCTGTGCTTCTGGAACTAAGGATAGCAACACACTCTCACCCCGCCCCTATGCCCCTGCTCTGCCATTTCTCGGAGTTACAGGAAAAAAGACAGAAGATGGGTTTCCACTTGAATGCTGTAGGTCATAAACAGGATTTTAAAGTTCAGACCAAGTGGGCTCAGAGCACATCAGAAACATGAGATGCTTGATAAAAATGTATTGTCTACGATGGGGGTAGGGATTCTGCATTTTAATTTTCCCCTTCCCTGACATGATTCTGATGCAAATGTCCAGCAGCCCTTAACTTCCAGCTTCCCCAGGCTTGTTTCACCATCTACTCGTTTTCCCACAAAGTTCCCATTTCAAGGTCAAAAAGGCTCCTAGCACGACCCATCTGTCCTCCCACCTAGGACAGCAAAAGCATCATCACACTTGGTGCTTGGGGTTACAGAAGCATCTTAAGCCATGAAAATTAAATTGTCAGCCGAGGCCCTCTCCCCTTCTTGGGTGTGGGCTCATTACTGTTTCCTCTCTTTACTAATATCTTTCCCATTCCAGAGATTCTGAATAGTAAAGCAATTTATGACCATCAGTCTACCCCTGGAAGGCACCAGGAGACAACAACATTAGCCTTAAAATTACTCTGGGATGAAAACGTGTTTTATCAGGAAATAGAAAGCTGCAGAATAAAATGGCATCGAGGCCTAACCAGGTCAGGGTTTCATTATTACATTAGCTTCTGTCTTTAGACATAGGGAAAGTAAAAGGCTAACGAGTTGGTATTGACCCTGATGGGAGAAAAAGCATTATTTGAAACAAAGGTAATAAAAAGTCTAAAACTGTAATAAAGGAAGTAAAATAAGTGAGGAAGAAATCACAAATAAGCACTCACAGCTAGTCAGAATTTTTGGATTCAGCCCAGGTTCCCTTTCGCACAGGAACCCTTCATGAAGTGATGTTTTCCTTCTCTCCAGGTATACCTCTCAAGACCAACTTTTTCTCCTCCCTGCCCCAGACCCAAGGCCAAGTTCCTGGCACAATGAACATGAAGAGCAGCCCTCAAAGCAAGAGTAACACTGGGTCATACCAGTGCCCCACCTTCCTCTGTCACCTGAAATGCTTTAATCTGGTGAGGGCTGACTGGCAGGGAGGCTGAGGTAATTCCCTGGGACCT
The DNA here is from genome assembly GCA_030015415.1 of Cynopterus sphinx. Classification (NCBI taxonomy): domain Eukaryota; kingdom Metazoa; phylum Chordata; class Mammalia; order Chiroptera; family Pteropodidae; genus Cynopterus; species Cynopterus sphinx. The sequence continues at coordinate 30,373,187 of CM057390.1, read as the reverse complement.
AGTTGGCTTCAGGTGTGCATGCTTCTCCCACAGGCTCAGTCAATGCTCCCCAGAAAAGTAGAGCTGTGTTTTCAGGTGCCATGGGAACTCTAGGGGGAGGTAGTACCCTGATTCTTGGTTTCCTTCAGGGTGCACTGCAATGCAGTTTCAACTGCCTGGGGCTCACTCCCCTCCCCTTTCGAAGTGTAATTTCCTGATTCCCGCTCTGCAGAGAGCAGACACACAGCCAGCATCTCTGGGGAGGGGAGGGTCCTGATCTCTGCCTTTCTGCTCACCTCTGCCCAGAACGTTGGTAGGAGGCCAGGCTGGAGACTTGTACACACAGGAAAGTTCTTCTCCCGGTGTGGACCCAAAGCGCCTTCTTGGCTCCCTCTACAGGCTGGAGCAGGTATTGAGTGTTCCCTGCCTGCCCTGCCTTCCCCACTGAGCACTGTCAGGGTGAAACCCTCTCCCAGGCTTGAATCTGGAGGAAGAAAAACTGCGGCACCCCCCCTCCCTGAACTTCTCAGCCCACAACAAACAGCCAGGAACATGGTTATGCAGATCCCATCTCTGCTAGAAAAAGTACAGTCTTTAAAAAGCATTACAAAACATTATACAAAAGATTTCTTCTTTCAGCCCAATAAACTTCCATTCGTCTGATTTTACTTTGGTAGCTTAAAAATACTTAGAGCTTTATGTACTTAAAAACCAAAACCAAATGATTTTGAACATGAAAATGTAAAATTCTGTGTTTTACCTGTGTCAGCATATGTAAGCTTTAAGAATCTTAGTATTTATTTATGGCTGCATATATATGTATGAGATTTAGGTTTAAGCTAATATTTAACCATATTCATGTATCTCGGTTTGGAAAAAAAAAAAGAAAGAAAAAGAAAAATCTTACTGGGCTGGACTTTAGGATGGAAGCCCCACAGATCTTTTGATGCTGCCTAAAACCTTGGCAAGCTTAACCCAGTCCCTTCAGCATTGTTTGAAGGATGCCTGCAGGCATTCAGTTGTCTGCTTGAGAACGACAGGCATGCAATTATCAAACCTATTAAAATGTGTTGGGTTTTGCAACACTTTCACTAAGCTTATTCTGATAGGATTGCAGCATCTTACCTGTGTACTGCAGATTTGTTTCCCCTCAAACAAGTAACTGCTATGATAGGTAAGATCACATTTAAATCATTAGATAAGGTAGGGAAGGTACTGTGGAGAATCAGGTAAATCCAGATCCCAAACCTTCTTTCTGACTGAATATTTCAAATCCTGTCAAGGGAAATTCATGTTTCTTATGTGAGAGGAAAGGAGAAACCGAGAAGATTCTGAATTTCAAAGGTATAATCTGCCCATTTGGTGGAAGGATAAGGAAAGGATGATATAGAAGGACTATGTTAAAACAAGAAAATCAGGAGCCAAGGAGAAGGAAGGGAAGAGGAAGGACCTGAAGTGAAAGAGAGTGAGAGAGAGGGTTCTGAAGGAAGAGAAGGAAAAGAGAAAGAGGGGAGAGGGAGAGGAAAGAGACCAAGAAAAAAGACAGGAAGAGTGACCGGAAAAAAAAATTGAGATACAGGGATATAGAGAGCTGGAGACTGGAACAGAAAGATCACGATGGAGAATTAAGGGTGCCCCATCAATCCTGCAGGTCCTAACATAAGCAGCGAGAAGGATTTATGCCTGGCAGCTGACATCCCTCTTCTCCTACCCCTGGGACCACAATTGGTTAATGCCAATGGGTCCCTTTTACAGGAACAGCAGTGCCTCACAGCATGGTGCAGATCTCGAACCCAGCTCACCAGATCGCATAGCCGGGAACAGAGAGCAAATCCCGTGCTGCAAGCATCTGCGTGCGAGTGAGTGAGCGGATGTGTATGCGCGTGCACAGAGCAAGGCTACCTCTTTCCCTCACATGCAGCCTACATTCCCTCTCCCCTCACCACCCCCGAGCTCTCCTTCCCCTTCTTCTTCTTCTCCAACATCTCGAATTCGCCCAAGGAAAAGAGAACCTCCTTCTCCCATACCTGGGATGAAGAGCAGGGCGGTTGTCGCGGAGAAGACGATCCAGCAAGCAGGGTGGTACATCTTGAGGCTGCGGTGTCTCAGCTGCTAGGCTTGCTACTGCTGCTGCTGCTGCTGCTGCTGCTGCTGCTACGGCTGCTGCCTTCCTCTGTGCTGAATTCTGAGCAGGTTTAAATCCAATGTTTGCAAAGGCGGGGAGAGAGCAAAAGAGAGGGAGCAAGAGAGAGAGCGCGAGAGATGGGAGCAGGCAGGCAGCGTTTCTGATTTTTTTTTTCTTTTTTTCTTGCACATACACACAACTGGTAAGAATCATCAGCATCAATCTGCACAGGGCTCAGAGCAGACCTCTTCCGAGGCACGCATTGGCTCCACTCTCCTGAGCGTCACCCTGAGACTTTCCTATTTGGGAGGCTGGACTCCGAGGGGAGTTGAAGCTTGTCCCTTCTTCGCCCCTCAGCCGGAGCACCGCAGTGTGCTCTGGTACCTGTATACCTATGCTGGTGTGTGGCTTTTGTGAGCACACACAAGTGCCTTGCTGGGCAGTGAGGAGGGGACTGGAACTATATAGATCTTACCCAAGCTGGGCTCAGGGCACAGCAAGAAAGCAAACTTGACCTAAGTCCATGAAAATTCCTGATTATTGTTCCTTCTTCCTGGTCTGAGAAGGGAGGCAGCAGGAGCATAACCCACAGGGATACTCTGACATTTTAATCTACTCCTTGCTCCTCCAGCCAGCCATTCAGAGCACTTGGGAGCAATTCAGTTTTCCCTGCAGGAAGATGGGTATGTTAGGGATTTTCTTTCTTTCTTTTTCTTTTTTTTTTTTTACCAAGTATGCAAAGAAAATTTGCCAGCTCCCCACAGTTACAACATTCTGAAACTCTACAAAGACAAGATGCTATAAAAGCCCAAACCATTGCTATGATTACAGCATAGGCAGGGATATATTCAGATTAGATTTCAAGGAGGCGGAAACTGCTGAAGTCATTGGAAATCTTCAAGATGAGAAGGCCATGGAAGGATACCTACTTGGGACTTTGTGCTTTCCACTTTTCCTTACTTCATTACAGTCCAGTCTGTCCCTTCCTCTGGAATAGCAGTTTATACAGACAACGTTTCTGCATGTGATGTATCTCAGAACTTTCTCCTGCTTGACACCTGCCCTAAAAAGGCCTGCAGCCCTTGTAAAAACATGAGTGGTACACTTTGCTTGGTAAGTAAATGCCACCCCTGAAATACAAGCTGAACTTGGAGATTCTGTGATAAAAATAGCACTAGGTGTTGTAGAAGGGACTGGAAGATACATTAAAAAACTATTTCTGTTCCAGGGTAGCCTCCAAAGACCCCACAGTGGCTTCCCTACCAGCTCAATGTATGTGTGGTCCCTTACTAGAGATCTGCGATAGCCATATGTGAGAGCCTACTTCCCTCCTCCTCAGCTGCAACTGCTAATGTTTTCCCCAATGCCTGTTATGGGACAATATTCACATGTACTATTTTAGTTAAGCCACATGATATAGACATTATTGTCCGTGGACTTTAATAGGCTGGGACTGAAGTTCAGAGATGTTTAGCAACTTACTAAAGGCCACACAGCTAATGAGGGTCAGGATTCAAACCCAGGTCTGTCCTGCACCAAAATCCACAGTTTCTATTAAGTGGCTATATCTACAAACAATTGCCAACAAGTTATTTCAGCCTAACAGAGCTCCTTCCTTTCTACAAAATTAAACCTATTTGCTTTTAAAGAAGTAAAACAATTAATAACGTTCCCCTTTAGAACTAAGTCTGAAAACTTTATGAGTCAAGTAGAAAATATAAGATAATAGTATCTCACCTCATGCTTATGAAGTACCTACTTAATATAAAGTCTTTTTTTAAAGGCTAGGAATATAAAGAATATAATTTGTTCTTGTCTGAAAAAGGCATACAATAGATTTGCATAGACCATTTGAAAATTAATATATTTTACTGTACATAAAAGATAATAGGACATATACATACTAAGTAATAAAGTCAAATTCTATAGAATTAATAGTTGCAAACATATCATTCACAAGTAAATTGGTCTGTGAATCCTTTGAAATGCTAGCTAAATCTTAGATGTTTATAAGAATTATCACTAGTGGATGAATCTGCTGGAGAAAAGAACTTGCTTGAAGTGCGTGAGAGGGATCAGATAGGCTACAGAAATTAAATGGATATTCCAAGATGGTGAAACAGGGTAGACACAGTCAGAAACCAACCAGGAAAAAACTGGGAGAGGATTTGAGGAAGTAGTTGGAAGATAGAGTTAAAAAGGCCTTGAATTCTAAACCAATGATATTTTGAAATTTTCTATTGCTCCTGGAAAGGTTTATTTCTTTCTGAGCAGGGAAGAGTTGTGAATAAGGGGAAATTAACATATGAAAATTAATCTGGAGAAAGTACATGAGATAAATTGAGGCAGGTGGACTTGTTAGTAGGCCTTTCCCGGATTTGATACATTCTAGAACTAGGTGGTAGCAGTGGAAGACAAAAAACAGGGTCCAGGTGTGAAACAAAAAATTAGCAGAATTTTTGGTGACTAATGACATTATGCAAGCAATACACATCATTTCTACAACCTTTATGGATGAAGAGTTTTAAAAATATCATCACATTTTATTCCTAAATTTGTCTTCCAAGAAAGTATAATTATACATTTTTGAGAGATGAGGAAACTGAGTTTCAGAGATGTTAGGTAACTTATCTAAGGTCACACAGCTAGTTAGTGACACAGCCAAAATGTAAATGAAGGAATTTCTGTTTCCAAAGTGAATACCTCCCTAAAATAAATAATACCAAGTACTATCATTTTATTGCATATCTGTGTACCAGTTCCTCTGTCAGTGGCCTTATAAATCCCATATTTATCTTCTCAACAAGCCAATGAAGTAGGCATTGTTATCCACATAGCAGTCAAAGAATTTAAATAACTTCTCCGGTGTTGCAGAGTTGTCCAGGCATGAAACCAGGGTTTGGGGCCAGGCCTGCCTTCTCCACCAGGGCTTTACCCACACAGGGAGAGAAGGAGAAATATTCATAGCCTCCTGCACCAATGCATTTTTACACACATCAGCAGGCACTCCCTGAGCACCGTGTACAAAGCAACATAATAGGCTCCAAGGGCACTGAGCCGCATATGTCACAGCCTCTAACTCCACTCTTGGGAAAGAAGAAACATACATACTACCCTTAGTGAACAAAGAAATGGGTGAAATTAAACTTTATCAACTTTTGTTAGGCTAGATACAAGGTTAATAATTTCACATGTGTTTTCCCTTTATTCTACTGTACTTATTGCTATTTCTACCCTGCAGATGAAGAAATTGCCAAGCTCTTTCCTCAAAGCTAATAAGTGGTAGAGGAATCTAGGTCTTTCTTAACACAAATTTTATGTTCTCTCTCTATTTCCTGTCAGTTATATTTTTGCTTTAAGAACAAGTCGTTTATTTAACCAAACTACTTCCTACACACGTACACGCAAACGTATCCTGTTCCTTTAATTAAATTCACAGTTAACAAGCATCAATGTATATCAAGAAATATTTTAGTTTTGAAAATTTATATACCTAATAAAATCTTTCTTGAGGAAACATATAAATATGTATTTTCAGTGATCAATTTTCTAAGTAGATTATATGATTAAAATACATGTCTACTCTATTTTTTTAAGTAAGAGAAGAAATGTATAAATACATATTTAATCAATAGATGACACCAACTCTGAAGAGAGATATTATGGTCTTCTGGGTCTATTTAAGCACCTTAAAAAATACAAATATAAATAAAAATGCTTCAATGCATATTTACTAAGGGAATTGTTCTCTTCTCTGGGGTAAATAATATGCAATTTTGTACCTTCTATGAATCATTTCTTCTTCTTTTAAAGCAAACAAAATCATCAAAACTGTATTTAAATAGCAATGAAGTAGAAGAACAAACCAACTGAAACTAGGCAGTTCTGTGATGAAGCTTATTGTCACACTTTTACTTCTGTCTACGCGTCTTTCCTCTGGGCCAGGGATAGTTGTTAGGGAAACCCTTTCAAATGAAGTGACCAGATTCTTAGAGCTAGATGGGAAATGGGGAATGCTGGATCAGGGCTGGGTCCTTCATCCATGAGAGATAAACCTATTCCTAATTCTGCCTCTGTCCCTATAAGCTATGTGACCTTGGGGAAGGAAACTGCATTTAATCTACATTTAATGTTTTTATTTTCTTACATGAAGGATCACATTAATGAAGAGATTGCCTTTTGGTACATCATATATTCATTCATTCATTCATTCATTCATTCATGGAATAAATACTCATTATGTACCTACTTTGGGCTGGGTAAATATCTACTATGTGTGACACATAGGAGAGTGTAATGTAAAGCAAGATAAAAGACTGTCCTCAGCTACCTAAAATTCACACAGTAGTAGGGGAGACAAATATTAAACTGTTAATTACATCTGATTACACTTGTGATAAGTGATTGTAGAAGAATTATAGGTTGATAGGAGAGCACAAAATAAAGACAATGTACCTAATGGAGGAAGGGAAATGGAGGGTGTGAAGAGACTACGCTAAGAAGTGACTTCTTAGCTGGGATGGAAGTAGGAGCTGGCCAGGAGAAGAGAAGCTGACAGAATGCACAGCCTGTGAAGAACAGCCAAGGCATAGCCAAGGCAGGGATTGACTTGCGAGACACTAAAGCTCTTTTGTGTAAATCATGTTCATCAACTTCATACAGAAATCAGCTTGGAAAACAGTGCTAAGATGATGGTTCAGTGTACTTGGAGCCTAACTAAGGGACAAAGAAGAATAGAATTTTAGATATTGTAACACCAGGTTTTCTTCCTATAAAAAGTTCAAAGGAACAGATAATAAAACACTACAGATTAAAATAGGACTTGGTCATTTTAGCTCTATATATTCCAAAATGAACTGGAGCCTTCGGAGTTGTTCATGATTCCCTGAAAACAAGTCCAAGACTCTGTAAGATATATTAACTTTAAACTAGAAAGGTGCATTTAGTTCAAAAGAGCAGGAATTTCTTAAGTGATTGGCTTGTGACTAGAAATGTAAACCCTTCTTCTCAAGTCCTAGGAACTTACAATAGTGTCTTACTTCTGGTCTCAGGCCTTAATCTCTTCCTGATACTTCTCCAGACTTTTAACATGTGCACCAAATATCTCAGTTGTGCCCATGATAGTTTTAACAATAAATAAGTATTTGAAACATACTGTGTGTCAGTTTCCCTGTTAGGTGGCTAATAAGCATGATATCTACTTTCATACCAATCCCTTCAGTAAAGTCAGCCTATAGCACTTTTTATAGACATGTCACCTAAGACATCCCCAAGGCCCTACAGAGAACTGACAGAGGTGAGATTCGCACTCAGAACTGTCACACTCCAAAGTCTGAATTCTTCCTATCCTTTGATTCACTTAAATGATGTCAGTATAAAGATTTACTATACAGCATCATGTAAATTTTTAAATTAAAAAACTTTAATCAAAATAATATATTACTTGCTTGTTCAAGTCACCAGTACTAAAGGCTTATGAGGAAAACAGAATTCCAAATCCCACTTTTCAGAGGCAGCTGCTTCTAACTCTTTTAGCTGTTTCATCTGATATTTGTTCCCTTATTTCTTTAAAATGTGTTTGCTCTTCTATTTCTTGATTTAACAATATTTAAATTATCTATTGACATCCTAATAGAGAAAATGAAGATTTAGCCCTGTACACCTCCCCTCATTCCATCAACCAATATGTCACTGTTTTTAATTGCATCAATATTTATATTGACATTGTTATAGTCATTGTCTTTCTTTTTGCAACTTTTCGCTTATCCAGAGTAATATTAGCCTTTTATCTTCATTTGATTAATTTTCTATGAACCTAACATTAAACCTCCCAAACTCCCTGTAGAATTCTAAAATTCCTCTTACTATAGTTATCCACGGGCATCACGTTTTAAAGGCACTTCTTCCTTCTGGAGCCTTTTATTCCCCTGGTTCAAGGCCGTCTTCCCTTTATTAAAGCATATGATCCCTTGTGTCTCTCTCTTGTTTTCTGAATCTAGATTTTCTTCTCTCTTTCCATTACTTGTTTGAATACAACATATTTTTTAATAGATTGCTACTAACATAAGTAGTCTTTTTTGAGAGGTGGGGCTAGGAGGCTTGCACATTTGAAAATAGCTTTATTCTAATCTTACTCAATTTATGTGTAGTTAATTCAGTTTCCAGTAGAATTCTAGGTTGAAATTAATATCATCTCCAAATTTTGAAGGCATTTCTCTATTTTTTTCTAAGCAGAGCACTATTGTTGAAAAGTCTGATGAACGCCAATTTGTATTTTTTTTTTTGTATGTGAAATGGCTCTATTTTCTTTTATTAAACATTTAGAGTATTCTATTTATCTGTGGCTTCCCAAAATTTCACAAAGTTGTTTTTAATGTGAATCTGTGTGTGTGTGTGTGTATACTCCTTCCATATAAAAAATTCATATTTTTTAACTCTAGAAATTGATTTGATTTGATTTGATTTGATTTTTTGGTATTATGTCTTTGAAATGTTCTCTCTGCCATATTACTAATTTTTTTTTAATTCCTTTTTAAAGGATGTTTGTCTTCTGGATGAGTTCCCTATATTTTTTTATATTTACTCCTTGCTTTTTCATGATGTCCTTGATTTTAATTTCCAATTCTCCTACTGATTTTTCTTAATTCTACTCCAAATTATTAATTTTTAATTGGCTTCCCTGTGGTCTGATTTTTTTTTTTATAGTGCCCCACTCTTGTTTTGTGGTTATATCTTCCCATATCTCTTTGAGGATATTAAAGTCTTCTCTGAAGTTCCCAGCTTTAGCTGGAAGTGTAGTCTACCTTTCCTCAGTGTCCTTTTATTCTACTCATTTGTTTTTCTCTTCATCTTTCATGTAGGAAAGCTTCCTCAGCTGTCTGGTGATCTGTAGTCTTTCTTTTGTATTTAAGAATAAAGCAAAAAAAAAGGACTGACTACTACAATCTTTGCATTTATCACTGGAGATTATCTACTGCTGGACCTTTTAAAAAATATCAGGTAAGGAGCTAGTCTTGGGAGCATTTCCCCCAAATATCAATAATTGAAGGTCTTTTTTTTTTTTTTTTTTTTTTTTTTTTTTGAGCCGCTCAAGTTTCTCGGTTATTCTGCTGGGAGAATAAAATCCTGGCTCCAGCATTCTGAAGGGGAGAGTTGTGCCATTCAAGGTGAAGATCCTTAACTTTGTTGTTTTATTAGGGTGCCTTAACACTCTCCTGTGGATGATCCTAGAGACTCTTCTTTAATTTCTTCAAAAATAAATGAATAAATATCTAAACATTCCATTCACATTAAAGTGGGAAAAGCAGAGAAGTCTAGGGGTTGAGGAGTGTCTAACACAGACTTTCAGCCAATTATTTGTTTTCTGCTCCTGTTCATGTCTGCATTCTAAAGTATCCCATACCTGTCATTCCTGGGCCATCCTGGGTTCAGTGTGACAAACCTGCATAGTACTAACTATCAATTTTCTTTACTAATTCAGTTGCTTTTCTTTTCTTTTCTTTTTTTTTCTTTGCACAAGAAAATCCATTTCCCACACACTTTCATTTTCTTTTTTAATTTGTTGTTCTTGGGCTTTATACCTTTTTAACCTTTTGCTATCCTTTTGTGGGATTTGGGAGGCCAAAATGGAGGCCACTCCTTCATAATTAACTGCACACTAGTTTATGCACTTAATGTCATAAGGCAGAAAAGATTGAAAACATAATTCTCAAAACATCTGGAATATCAGACTATGTTTCCAATAGAAAGCTGAAGTCCTGTCCAAACTGGAGTAACTGAAATATGAGCTACTGTTGCTGTTGTGCATATCAAAGATTTGCCGTTTATAAACTCATGTATTTGCTTCATGTCCATGTGAAGTGTCACAGAAGGCAGATTAATTAGTCCCACTTCCTAGTTAGACAGATTCGTAAGAATTACAATTAAAAGATATGTTCCACAAGACCAATAATTCAAGGAAGAAGCCAGGACTAGAACTCACATATCCTAACATTTAGGACTTTTCTATCCGTCAATTCCAACAATGAATGTTTTTTTTTCAGTTATTATTATTGTTCTGGTTGTTGCTAATTACATAAGCATCACTCTAGTTCATATGCAGTCTGGAAACCAGCCAGATTTGTTCAAGACAGTATATTATTCAATCTCGCGTCATCATAAAGCATTCTAGATACACTTGATCAAATTTTGGCTAAGCATTTAAGAAAATAGCATTTATTTTCACCTGCATATGCATTTTTATTCTAGAACAGCTTTCAAGAAAGAGCCGAAATATTCTACCTACTGGGGAGAAAGTCATTACCCCTTTTCTGAGATTAAGTGCAGGATGATGAAAAGATGGCCAATTCCTGTGCAAGTGAACAGGCATGGCGAAACATCCATCTCCAGATTTCTGCCCAGAGTCTATGGATAGTCTTCTTGAAAAATTCAGTCCCCCTTCTTTCTCTCTTCCCTCTTTCGCTCCCCCTCCCATTTCCTGTCCTCCTTTCCTCCCTGTGTAGAGAGGCTGATCCCTGTACTCCTCTCTGGATGAAAAGGCTACTCTTCTCCCCTTGACATCTTGTTAGGCTGTGAATACACATCTACTGATTTGCATTTGGTGTAAAAAAAAAAAAAAGGGAGAGAGAGAAAGGGGCGGGGTAAAGAAAAAGAAAAACACAGTCACACATTCCCTGACTTCGTGGCTACCAAGGGGACATGTTCAGTCAATGACAGAAAATTTTAACTGTGTCCCCTTTCTGCTTCCCAAGCCCTCCAGCCTCTCCATTGCACCAGCTGCTGCTTTGGCTCCACCCAGCCCAGGCCTACTTACTCTGCTCTAAGGCATCCAGCACAGAGAAAACAGCTCAGTCCTCACCCCTCCTCCATTCATGTGCTGAAACACTGCTGACACTGACCCTTTGTTTGCGGCTCCAGAACCAAAGAATTTTTCTTGCAGGATAGTATCTCAGGAAGGCCAGGAGGCCCCGTTATCAAAGGCTAGCCCCAGAGATTGCATGACAATGACTTCAGGGGTTGTGGCTGCTGCTCCCACCAATTTTAAAATAAAGTTCAAGTAATTAAAAAGCATATGAGTAGGAATTATACACCTAGATTACAATCTACCATCTGACATTTTCTAGCTGTGAGGCACTTAATTCCACATTCATCTCTTTCAGTGACAAACACTCAGTGCACTGGGAATACATGTGTTCTTTAAAGGGTTATACCCAGAATCCAACCCACAGCTGCATAGAGATGCAGGACAGGCTGTACTTATCCCTGGAATCTCCAGGGTCTGGGAGCTCAAACTCTATATGATAAAGTGGCTGAGGAACCTAAGAGGTATTATTTCAACTCAATATGTGTCTTTGTAAGTGAAAAACAAAGTCAGCATCTAATCATGAGCCATGTTAGTTTATTTTTAAGTAACATTTACTGAGCTTTTAATTAATAACCATTGCTGAGCACCCATTGAGCACAACAAATAACTGGGTCTGAACAGAAGATTGAGTCACTATAAGCAGGCAGCATGGCCTGATGTCCTTCTCTACATTTCCTAGGAAAAGGAAGGAGCAAATCAAGAAACAAATGCAAAAACCCTTGGCAAACAGTAACCAGTCATAGAAATGCCCCATGTTATTGTTGTTGCAACTGATATTAAATTCGGTAGGCCTGGCCAAATCTGTGTATTTTACTAAAAATGCATTTATAGTAGCCAAAGACATTGGGACTATTTAAATGAAATCAGCAGGCACAGTATTTTAAATAATCCCTGCTTTGGTTCAGTCCACATGTACACCTTTTAAAATGGAAACACTGGACCACATAGTAATAATAGGGAAAAAACATACTTATGTACCATCTATTTGGACTGGAAATTGTGGAAAGCTCAAGACTGGAATGAATCTGATTTGCCTCCTCAGCAGAAGGTTGACTTACTTCACAGCAGAACTGCAGCACTTGTATGAAGATGCTCTCCTGCAAAATGAGATTGCTCAAGCTTCACTAGGTACCTGTGTTTGACACACTTGCTTCTGTTTTCAATATTTCCTTGAAGGATGCAAGAGCCTCTGAAGCCTCCAAAGTTCAGTTAAAGTACAGACACGTGAGTTAGGATGCTAACTTTGTTCAGGGGGTTGCACCATGGAACTACATCCTCATGAGGGAAAGTCATGATAAAGCTTTTCCAATTTCTTTTTTCTGATGCGCATGCTGTGTACTCCCAGGAATGAAGAATTCTCCCCCAAACCTTTGGCATGCCTGGAACACAGAGACTGATATAAAATGAGAGATCAGAGCCTGAGGAGGAGGTCACATAGACACTGTTCAGGTAGCAGTTGGAGCAGTCTCCAGTGCACTGGCTTTCCTCTTGCTATCTTCAGCATAAATTACATGGGTCTCTCATTAATTCCACCACCAATAAAGGTTTTGAGTTCACTGAAAAAAATAAGGCCTGTGGCCATAGCAAGAAGGATGACTAAGTCAACAATTTCAGTGCCCTTTGTGTTCCTCTCCAGATAAATCCCTCCTTGCCTGGCATTAATATTTCCATAGTCTCCTTAAATTCATGTATTTATATCAGAAACATGTAGCTAAAGAAAATAAGTTCATTAACGTTGTGGCAAAATACCAAAACAGGAGGTCAGGGATTTGGTTTTTGCTGCTAAATGCACACACACAAAATGGCCTCTGCACAGTGTCTCTATTTCCCCAAAAAGCTACCCTTCACACCTCAGGGTCATGTAGAAACTCACTAACTGTTCCTTTAGGAGCCATCTGCCATCACAGTTCAGCCCTAGGATGTTCCAAAGTCCTCACAAGAGAAATCCCTGCCACCAATATGACAGTGTGTTTAAGTGGAATTTGGCTAGTGGAACCTTGTGTCAGGGTTTGGAGCTGAGGGATACACAGCCAGACAGGGAAGACAGCAGAGGGTCCAGCTGTGCCAAAGGTCCCACTTGGCCCCACATCTCATAGCCATGACTTTTTGGTCACTACCTCAGAACACAGGGCCTTGTGATGCCAGCATTCTGATCTCTGACAGGAAAGAAGAAACATTCCTTCCACTGGCACTTTCCTTGGGTCTTCGTACCCTTTCTAACCATCTCCTGTGGAAAAAGCTCATGACCCATATCCACAGCTTCTCACTGCAGTCCTGAATAGCTTATGCCAGGGTTCCAAACTAGAAGCCTAAGGGCCAGATCTGACCTTCAGACATGTTTTTTATGCCCAACAATATTTTTTACCATCTTTAATTACTCCCCACCCCACTTCCACCTCTGACCTATGGATGTTGCCATTTCCCCTTGAGAACTGGATCTCTGAAGGCAGGGTGTCTCCTTCCACATGCTCAAGTCATGCACCCAGGGGGCCTGGCACACCCAGGGTATGAGTATGGTCTGTGGCTCCACCTGGAGAGTGAACCCAGGACCTTCTGCATGTAAAACAAATGTGCTAACCACTACACTATGGAGCCACCCCTCCCCCCAAAAAAGTTTTTTTAATTGAATATCTTGCTCGTAATTAAATATCTGCTCATTCAGATTTTTAGTTACTCTCAAAAATATCAGTTGAAGTTCTATCCCTGTGTTTAGAAAAGGAAGCATTCTTCATTTGCTGCAGGCCCCACCAGGATCACCTTATTCATCTCTATAACCTTCTTGGGCCTATGGGCTTTAGCTTCCCCTGCTCCTGTGAAAGTGCGCTCTCTCTCTCGCTCTCTCTCTCTCTCTCTCTCTCTCTCTCTCCTCTACCTTCTCCTTCTCCTCCCCCTCCTCCTCTTCTTCTTCCTCCTCCTCATTCTTCTCCTTTCCATAATTATTATAAGCTGAAAAACATAGAAAACAGAGAATATCTTTAACCTGACCCAAGAAAACATCACCAGAGGCTTAGAAGTTATCAAACTTTCCCCCCTTCCTCCCAAGTAAGAGAAAACAGTGTGGAGCTCCTTTTGCAAGGGCCTAACATTATCCATTCAGATATCTCAGTATGCTGGTCATGAAGTTTTCATTACATTTCTATAATAAGTTGCAGATAATACTAACCTCCCAAGAGGAATGTTCATGTTTCAGAAAACTTGGAAAATGAGACAGGTGAGATAAAAAGTCATATGTGACCTTCATAGGCACACACACACAGAGGGACCAGAGAAAATGAAAAGAACGTCTTCCATTACCTGTTCAGTGCAGGCCAGTTAGGCTTTAATAATAGCCAGGGGAAAGAAGTCCATGGGAGGAGTCTGCTTAATGACAACGAGATTATTTTTCAGGATACGTATGCAAAAATGAAAGAGTAAAATTTTTCAATGGTGTATTCAAGCAAGAGAGAAATGTGTTTAAATACAACCACTACCAAAAATAAACAAACAAAAATCAACCTTAGCTTATTTTCCATGATGCTTCACCTCATTTTTAAGTAGAATTTTTGTCAGAGGGACTCTGAAATTTGAATGATAGCATAAAGAAAAGTCTCTGCTACCTCCAAAGACTGAAAGAAATGAGACAGAGTGAGAGCAAAACATTTGGTTCCACAGAATAAAACCCAACAAGACTGTACATCGATTTTGGCTTTGGAAAACAAGGCATCTAGAAGCAAGGAGTCATGCTGGGAGAAAACTACCCTCCTAGCAGTAGAAGCCAGGGAGCCTGGTAGGCAATGAACTAATTTGAGTCAAGTGTTTTTGAGAGTTTCCATGAAGCAAAGTGTATACATGGAAATATCTGCAGACGGCAAGCGTAGCATCTCGGGTTTTCTGATCACCTCAGAGACTACAGTTAGGTTTCTTGCACTGGGCAGGCTCCTTGCTTTGTGCCAGTTTTCTGGAATAAAGTTTTATATCACAGCCTGTGATATTAGGAAACAGGAAACCTGTATTTGGTTCCAAGATCACCACTTTTGCTTCTTGAGTCTCTGGGATTAGAGTTTTGCCAGTCCGCTGTATGTACCCCAGCTTCAGTCTCAGTCTACAGGAGTTATTCAGTAGACATATATGGAATGAATGCATGAATGAATAAACATGCTAGGCTTCATACAAAATCACTTTTGCAGCATAGGCCACAAACTATACTCAGAGAGGCAAAATGCAAATAATGAAGAAACTCTGGGATCAGATAGACCTGGTTGAAATCTCTCTGTGTGACCTGAGACAAACTCCTTTTCCTCTCTAAGTTTTGCTTTCTTAAATGATGAATTAAGATAAGAATGTCCATCTGGCAGTGTGGCCATGAGAAGCAAGTGAAAGAAAGTCTATAAAGCACTTACCCAGTGCTTAGGAACTCAATAACGGGCAGGTGTTATTATTACTGGTCCTGCAACAATCCAGCTTATTGATTTCTAGCAAGTCTCAATCTCAGACTGTTCCTGATGATTCCCAGGTAGAAATTTCCTGGCTCACATTCTAGGTGGAAAGCACTCCTCCACACCCTCACAGTGACCTTGAGCAGATTGCTTCCCAGGATCTCACTTCCAGAA
The DNA here is from genome assembly GCA_030015415.1 of Cynopterus sphinx. NCBI lineage: Eukaryota > Metazoa > Chordata > Mammalia > Chiroptera > Pteropodidae > Cynopterus > Cynopterus sphinx. Next base: position 30,357,631 of record CM057390.1, on the reverse strand, counting down.
TTTTTTATCAAACTCTTTCTCCAACCTGTTGTGCTGATGAGAAGTTTTTCCTCCACAGTCTGAGCTTGAGTAAAATCACAAGGTGAATGTTCTTCCAGCTTTCTTACTGAACCTTAGATTTTTCCCTCCTTGATGTCTTGATTTGTTTTGTTCAGCTTTACTCTTACCTGCATGCCTGAGTCCCCACACTATTATCCCAGAGTGCTCCCCATGGCACTCCTCAGGGTACATCACAGCTGGCTTGTGTTGTCTGTTTCTTTTTCATTGTCCTGTTTCAGTCATTTAAAAATCTGAAATATAGAAACTTACATGCAAACAGAGTCACAAATAACTTTTGTCTCAGTCAAGTGAAATTACACTTAAAACATGTATGTAATAGATGACTAAACTATTTCCCAAATAGGGGAAAAGAACATCTTCCATTACTTAGGGTTTGATTCCTTCTTTCAAGCTCTTAGAGAGGGACCAGCAATCAACGTTGCAGAGGCAACTCATCATCATATAAAACACCAAAAGGACCTGTATTTGTGTTCTGGCTCTGACATTCAGCATCTCAAAGCAGGGTGCTGAGCCTCTCCCATCTTGAGTTTCCTCATCTATAAAATAGAAATAAACAAAGTAACTATCTCCCCATGCCACTGTGAGAAATAAATGACAAAATGTGTTCAGCACTGCAAACAGTGCCTGGCATATAGAAAGTACCTAATTGATGTTAGCTGTTACCATCATTGTAACTGAATCCAAACAGCATTTACCGAGTTACTATCTTGTGCTAGAACCTATACAAGACACTCAAAATACAATGGGAAGTAACAGCAGTCAGGACCTCTGGCCTCCTAAGTTTAAAACCTAGAGGGAGGCAGTGTTTTGTTTTGTTTTGTTTAAATAAACACACATAGCTATCAATTATAATTGTAATGATTGCCTTGAAATGGAGGTACGATGTATTTAAATGGAGATGCATGGTATTGAGATGGGAGGTATGACTGGTAAGGGAAGGCTTCCCTGGTGAAGAGATATTTCATCTGAGACCTGAAGGAGGAGAGGTTCATTAGCTTACGGCAGAGCAGAAACAGAACATGTGGGAAATAACTGTGCACATCTAAGGCACTAAAAGAAGGTCCAGGTGGCCAGACCACAGGAAATGAGTGCTACGGTAGGACAGGTGTGGCTGAAGGAGGAGAGGGAGGCCTAGCAGGCTCTGTGAAGCAGCTTTGTCTTCATCCCAAGAGTGACAGGGAGCTATGAAAGATTGCTAAGTTGGAGGAAGTGTAGGTGCCTGATCATTCTGTATGAAGAGTGAGTTGGAAGGGAATAAAAATGGATATAGCCAGTTAGAAGTGTACAGAAGTGAGAGAAAATCTGTCTAAAGAACTAGATGATGGTGATAAATGTGGCTATCTGAAATGGACTATAAAGATTTTTAGGAGATAAGATCCACAGGATTTGGCAGTGATGGAGATAAGGTAAGAGAAACTGTCAAGACTGATACCTTAGGTCCTGGCTGTGTTTCTGGATGATTTTAATGTTAATGACTGAGAAAGGATTTACTGGATTCAGACCCAGTTTAAGAGAGCAGTTATGGGCTTAGTTGGAAAAGCAGTATAATACAGCAGACAATAGTTTTAGAGTCAGGCTACCTGGGTTCTAATCTACTGCTTCCAGGTAGTATGACCTAAAACTCTCCAGACTTAATTTTATTAATGATTCCCACCTACCTCATAGAGTTGATATGAAGATCAAATGAGATAATCAACATAAAGGTAATAGCACAGTGCCTGGCACACAGTAATACTCAATGATTACTTACTAATATGATTATCTGGGGGCATGTTGAACTTCAATTGCATTTGAAATATTCAAATGGAGACATCAATTAAGAAATTAAATATATAAGACTAAAGGTCAAAGGAGAGTTTCTACACTAAGATAATTTGGGAATTATCTTAGTGTAGAAACCCTCTCTCTGGGTTTCTCCAGGTTTATGTAATAGAAACTTCAGCCTCTTTCAGAAAAGTATTGAAGTAGCTTTCTTTGCTTTACCTCTCACTGCTCCCTCCACCCCAGGAATAAGACTGATTTATCTGATTAGAGATATGACAAAGGGTCTGACATGTCTGTGTTCTTGTTTCTTTACTGGGCAGGGTTAATGCATTATCTGTGCATATACTCTCTCTCTCTCTCTCTCTCTCTCTCTCTCTCTCTCTCTCTGTCTGTCTCTCTCTCTCTCTCTTTGTGTGTGTGTGTGTGTGTGTGTGTGTGTGTGTGTGTGTGTCCCTCTCTCCCTCTTTCCCTCTATCTTCCTTTAAAAGAACAATCTGTAGTTCATCTGTGTTCTCTATTCTGTTTCATCTTCCTCTATGTGGTAAGCTTCCTGGCAGGTTCTTTCTCTGCAGGGGGAGACCTACAGCTACAGTTGACAAATTATTCTGCCTGTGACTGAGTGAATAAAACTAGTTGAGAAAAAGAAGGGCAGTAATTTAGAAGCTTATTTTGGACTTGCATCAAGATTGCATTCTGCAATTTAGCTTTACCCCTAATAAAATAGTTTGATGCCTGCTTGACTTTGTATTTCTTAGTTGGTTCATACCTAAAAGGGGAAAAGGAATTATCAGTTGTGCCTTATAACCCCAACAGTAATTGAAGCAATCATTGAGATAATCTCAGAAAAAATAACAGGAATAAGAGGACCTAGAACTGAGTCTTAAAAAACACTTTTTAATGTCCTGGCTAAAGAAGAGTTAGCCAAGGATAAGGGGTGGGGAAAGGCAGATTAAGATATGCATGTGTTACACAGTCCAAGAAAAGAAAAAGTCTGAAGAAGGAAGGAGTGATCAACAATGCAGAATGTTATCAAAAATTTGAGTAAGATAATTATTAACATTTTTCTATTAAATTATTGTCAGGGAGGTCATTGATTGCCTTGGTAAATATTCTTTTGTTAAAAAATGAAGAGCAGAAGCCAAATTACTGTGGGTTGGAGGATGAGTGGAAAATGAGGAAAAGGAGAAAGCACATAAAGACAACTTTTCAAGAAATTTAGCTATGAAAAGGCAAAGAAAGATAGAGTTGTAATTTATCTTTCCAGACCCCAATGGAGATCTTTGTTCCAAGGGAACCCCAAGCCTTCATTTCACAGCTGGTTTGGAAAAGCTTGGCTCTGCATACAATTCCTCCCCACCCCCACCCCAGACTCTCTTTTTAGAATCATTGATTCATAGGAACACAGTGCTCACAGGCATTTTTTCTTTCAGAAACACAATCTTTTATATAAATGAACATTCCAATTTAATTGATTCATTTGACCACGAGGTCCATCCAAATGAGCCCTATACCAGAAAATATGAATTGGGTCATTGTGTTCTCCTGGCAAAGATTATCAAGAGTCATCTCTTCTTTTCAGGGATTTTATAGCACCTGGTTTATTTCCTGTTATAGTACATCCCACAAGATACAGTAATTATTTCTTTACCTACCTGTAACCACCCCTAGTTGGTAGGGCATGGGTTTTATTATTACTTGTCTCACATAAGTGAACTCAATAAGTGATGGAAAAATAACTGAGAAATGGGTAGCATCCTCCCCTATGCTTGTGGTAATATCTGTTGTCAAAAGGGGATTTCTATGTTGGACATAGATCATAGGAGTCTAAAGGAACATGCTGACTCAATGCAACAGAAGAAGAAAATTGTGGGAAAGCTGTAAATTGATTTTGGGGCACGAAGCCTGAGACACTGAACACTAAGTATTTGAACCCAAGACTCTTGTTTCTTAAGATGAGTAGAGACATATGTAATTTTCTCCTTCAAAGTGGTCCTGAAGAAGGGCATATAAAGGTGAAATGATATTCTTAGACACTCTCCTTATTGAACAAATTAGCCTTTGAAAATCAATTAGTATCATTCTTTCTGAGAGTATCATGAGAATGAAAGTATCATTCTTTCTGAGACACCCACTGGTTTTCCTTTACGTGGGACTGTTTAAATGCAAGAAGGGTTCTTCATGCAGGATTCATAAGCAGCTTGGTTATAACTTACTCCATTTACTTCCATCTTCAGTATTTTGCTCCCATGCTTGAAGACTTTCTAGAGAGAATATTTAATATGGTAATGATGATTAAATGAAATACCCCCAGCTTTGTCTCTTTTTTATATGAGAATGTGGATCTTTCATACCCCTATACAAATAAAGATTACCCAAGAAACTGTTTCTATCTACAAAAGAATTATGAAGACTGTAGCAAAGAATAGACATGCCAGTGAGAGGGAAATGCAGAATCAGAAACCTTTAAGTTGTACTAAAAAGTCAAAATATGGTCTGTGGAATTTTGCTTTCCACAGAAAACAGTGACAACAGTGACAAAGACAAGAGCAAAGATGAGAGTATTTGCTTACCACTTAATATATGACAGACACTGTGCAAAGTATAGGGCATTATATCACTTCATCCTCACAACACTATGGGTTGGTCCTACTATTTTTTTTTTTTATTTTACAGATGAAGACACAGGATAAGAGAGGTTGAGTAACTTGCCCAAGGCTATTAGTTAATAAGAGACATAGTCAAGATTTAAAAACAGACATTTTGTCTTTCGAGTTCATGATCTTAGCCACATCACAATACCACATTTAAACTTGTAAACCTTGGCACATAAATCTAGTTTAGAGTTCATTATGAGAAAGGCAAGGAGCAGGAATGCAGTAGAAGAGTATGCTCTGTGTGGCTCACTAAGCTTCTATGTGTTGTGGAGGAAGAATCAATGAACATTCTCTTTCCCCTTCTCATTCTCCTGCTTTTCCTCCTCCTTTCCTCCTCCTGTTCCTTCTCCTCTTCCTCTTTTTTCTCCTCCCTCTCCCCCTCATCTTTCCCTCTCCTTCTCCCTCTCTTCCTCCTCCTCCATCACTCCCTTCTCAATCTGTTTCTGTCTCTCTCCTCTCTTTCTCCTCCTCCCACCTCAGCTGTCCACACCTCCCTGGAACCCCTTATTCTCAGAAATTCCACAAGAAAAAATTCTTTCACCTACTTGACCCTTGACTTATTCCCACAAAGTCTGAATCATTCCAGTTCAACATGTATTTATTTGTCCAGAAAATGCCACCCCAAATCCTTTCATGGAGAAAACTATCATAAAAAATAAATTAGGTATTGATATTTGTCAGGCAACATACTAAGTAGTAGGGATACAAAGATAATAAGCCCTGCTCTCTGATAGAAAATTGATGTGCTAATTAACATTAATAGCTTAATTGGTAATAATGGCTTAAAGCACTACCCTATCTAGTTAAGATGTTATCATTTTAACGGGATCTTTCAGTGTTTGAACTCAAGGGAATGACTCATGGTGTAAATTTCAGCACATTTGGAAGATTAGGATGGAGTGGAGGGCAAAAGATGAGCAGGAAAACTCTCTCATTCCACAATATTAAAAACATATCTGAGCAAAAGTGTCTCTGAGAGTCTCCTTTAATCCTCCTTGCACATGCTTTTTCTAATTGAGTTGGTTCTGAGTTCCAAAATAAGTCATATGTTCATGGTAAATCATAAACCCCTCACACAATTAACTTAGAAACATATTTGAACATTAGAAGAAATCTTGTAAAACAGTGCTTCTCAGACTCTCTTGTGCATACAGATAACTTGGGAGATCTTGCCAAAATGCAAATTCTGATTTAGTAGGTCTTAGGTGGGGCCTGAGAGTTTGTGTTTATAACAAGTTTCCAGGTGATATTAATGCTTTTGGTTCTGGGATCACACTTTGAGAAGCATGACTGTAGAACTACAACCATATCATCACCTAGTGGCCACCTAGACATAACTTAGATTCCTCCACTGATGGGGAATATATTACCCCCTAGGTTAGTTTTTTAAATCTTGGACTGCTCAAGTTATTGTAATGTTCTTCTTTATGTTGAGCTTATATCTGTTTTCCCCCATTAAATGTTCCATCCACCAGGGCCAAAAGAACAGGTTTGGTCTTTCTCTTGGGTAACACTCTTGAGAGTGACCATATGAGGTCAAAGATCAATAATTTCCTGACATACAGACTCCCAAGTATCTGTGATGGGCAGGAGCTATAGAAATAAATTTCCTTAAAAATTATAAATGCAGATTCCATTGACTCTTTGTACTCATTGTGGTAACTTGGTGCTTCCTTGGATAAATAAAGACAAGTCATAGGCAATAGCTATAGCCTCCACCAGCTTGTCTCAAACAGAAATCAGTCTGCTCCCTTCCTGGAGCTCCATTGGACCATTATACAATCTTTTTTTGTCTTCTCTACTCCATCATAATGTACACATCTGGCACTGGCACTGATAGAGGGATTTCTGTTTTCCTTGTATGTTATCACAGTACAACAGGATAGTTTCATTTTTCCAACTTTGATTAGAGGAACTGTTAGAGAAGAAAATTTAAGAAGAGAATGGCATGTCCCAGTCTATAGAGAAAAGACAGTTCAGGACTGATTCAGACCTCATTTGTGAGTTTGTTCTTTGAAAATGGAAAAGGAAAATGAAATACCTTTGCTTTTTGACTCTCAGTATGCTATTGATTTGAAGGCAGCATTATAAACATTTCTAACTTCTCCAGCATGCTTTTGGTATCTTATTTCAAGTAAGGAATGGAACAGGGAAAAAAATGATCAGATGCACAGAGAAAAGTCTCATAGTCATGAAAGCCCAGGTTGGGTTTGATTCTGTTGCCTTTTGATTAAATAAAGGTTGAGTTATGAAAGACTTCACATAACAGTCTGGGAGGGTCAGAGACAGGTATTTATAGCTCCTTAGCCTGTTTTTGTCCATGAAAAATTTAAGAATCTGAAACCTTATTAATAAATGTTATGGTTTCCTTCATAAGATGGGAAGAACATGTGATGGGAAGGGAAAAAGACAAATGCAACCATGTAGAGAATCAGGGTTCTATACGAGAGTCTATATGAATAGTGATCTATACAAATCAATGGGTCACTTGGTTTGGTATGAGGAGATTTGAGCAGCAGAACTGATGTGTTTGTCTCTAGTCTGACCTTCCTTCTAGACAATCCTGTTCCCATAAGAGCTTACTCTATTTCACACTTAAACTCCAGTGTCCTTTTGAGAATCAGCGAAATCTCAAATTTTGTTGGCTTTGGATGAAGGTGGGCATAAGCAATGGAGTCAAAATCAAGCAGGTACCACCTGCTAATTTTCTCTGCTGCATAACCTACAATGACACATGAATATCTATTGTCATTTGCTGCTGAAGATGAAATATAAGGATCTGAAGGTTTTAAACTTGAGGAACAGTTTCTTGGTACTCAGATAAAATTGGATAGCTGAGAAGTATCACTACCACACATGGTAACTTTGGTCTACTAACTGATCAGCTATCAATATACAAGCAATAGCTCAAAATTAGAAGTCACACTTCCTATTCTCTGGACAATTGGAATGTCAAGTGGCATAAAACTGGTAAATCAGTTAGATTAAACTGAGGCTACTGGAAATATATAGCTTTTTAACTCTGCTTTCCCTGAAAAGAAAAGCTTAGAGAGGACAAAGAAGGGGAACCACTCCACCCCCTAACTCACGGCACATACACTCTCATCACCGCCCTGTACCAAATGGGAATATTTTCAGGCCCAAGTTATGATTTAAATGAAGCACACCACACCAATATTGTGTGGTGCCATCTGTTATTTTATATTTCACAAAATTTGGCCAGTTTTGAAATATTATAATTATATCTCTTCCATTACGTATGCAACGCAGACATTTTCTGAAACATAAATACAGTATGTGGGAAATGTGACTATATTTATAGCAAAAGGGCAGCTGGCACCCATTGACAGTCTGGAAAACTCAGCCTGCCAAAGGAGCAGGGCCCCCAGGTCTGAAACTTGCCTCTCTACATCACACTTCACTTCCTAAGGAGGCTCCACTGTTCACAGTGGATCACATCCTACTCATCTTCCAAGGATGGTCATATCAGCTATATTTCAAATAGTCCAAGATCAAGTGTATCTCCCTGATTTGGACTGTTGCTGCCAGCCACAGACATATTCAGTGATATCAGAGTCAGAGAATGGGGACAGAAGGCACATAGTCCTGGCGCAGTTTCTCCACTCCAGATGCTCTTTCCAACAGAGCTATGAAGGAGAGAGAACTGGGTTAGAAGGAAGGCAGAGTCCTCAGAGTTAAAGAACCAGAAGTTTGGGTCAACCTGCTGTTGGAAGGGATCCTTGTTCGGAGACAGCCAGTGCTCCTTAGCCCTCAGTCCTTCTTGCTTCTTCAAAGGAGAATCTAGAGCCTTAACGGCTCACTTGGTTTGGTGTTGGAGATAAAGGAAAATGGTCAGACTTAATCAAGTCTGCAGTGAGTGCAATCTGTGATTTTCATCTTCAGAGAAAAGTGTTCAGTTGATTTGTTTTTATTCAAAATACTGCAAAGTGTTTTGCAATAACAAAGAGAAGAAGGCAAATGACAAGTATTTGAATTTCCCTTTTTGTATTTCCAAAACAAAAGCACTATTCAATAATAAGAGCTATTGGATAATGCCAGGCATTCCTGCCATGGGCTTCACACCCATCTTTAGGAGTTTAGACAAACCTTTCTTTTTCTAACTGCCAGCACTGGAATATCCAGCCCAAGAAGAGATTCATTGGCACTGCACCTTTTTTTTCTAGTTAGTTACTAACATTTAAAAATGAAAGATTTCACATAAAACCAGTTTGTTTGTTTTTTTTTTAAGAAAAATGTAAGAGCTGGTGGCATCATTGGTTCTTTATGTCTCCCTGAAAACAATCTGCCTGCTCTGACTAGGAGCTGTCCCTCCTCCCTTCCCCACTGGAGTATACACTCCTCAGTTTACTCCAGTCTCCACTCCTTCCACAAAGCCCCTTCACTCATTCATGTCACTTTCCTGGCTCTTGCAGGCAGTTGTGTTTGTTACTCCTGAACTAGGTAATTGACTCTTATGGAGAAATATAGACTAGGGGATTGAGATAACTTTTTTATCTTGATGTAGAGTTGGAGAAGTATTAAAACATATTGGCAAACTCTAACAGGAAATTAAAATGAATTTAAGACTTTCTGATTTAAAAAAAAAAAACTTCTAAAAATAAAAAAAGATAAATCTCTGCCACAGCTCTTATTTTATTGTATTTTCATCATCTCTTTATTTATCATTCTTTTTGTTGTTCTTAATTTTTATATATTTATTTATTATTTTAAAAATTTATTTATTTAAATTAGTTTTGAGTATATCGTACATTGGTTAGACATCTATATAGTTTATAAAATGATCCTCCCAATTGCTCCCTCTCTCCCCTGGCCCTCCACCCGGCCATCATATAAATGTTAACTGCATTTCCTCTGCCATGCTCCCCATCCGCATGACCAAATGTCAACTATTAATTTGTACTTCTTTAATCCTTCACCTCATTCTCCGCATCCTTCAACCCTCCTCCTCTCTATCTGTCACCAAAATGTCCACTATATTTGCAAATCTGTTTTAGATTAGTTTGTTCTTTTATTTCTTAGAATTATCATTCTTTAATAATATACTTGGAACAGTTTTAGAAGCACATCAGAGACTATAACAATGTTTGGCACATAGTGAACCATAATAAATGGAAGAAAGAAAAGAAGTAAAGACTTACCAAAGTCAGAAACTGTGTGTTAACCTGAGTCAGAGTTTTATTCTTAGTTGAAGATCCCAGTCTAAGATCTATACTGATTCTCTGAGATCCCCAGTATAGTGCAATACATTCCCTTACCAGTCCAGAAATGAAAACAGACTCCCCACATCCCAATTTGTCTGTCTGATATCTAACTATAACTGAAAAAAAGAAGTAGGATGCCCCCCTACAACACCAAACCATGGGCGTTGAGTGATGGGTAGACACATAGCTCAGTGGCAGCAGCTGCCTTTCCAGGATGAGCTGGGCCATTAACACCAGCAAATCACTGCTCATCATGCTTCAATTATGGTTTAAATAAAAGGAAACAGAGCTTTGAATAAATATCTGACTCCAAGAGGACAGTGCACTGTTTGTGGAGTGATTTGAAGGGATGCTAGATGATACTGCCTTAGGGATGAAGGAACTTCAGAGAGGCCAAAGAGAAGATACTTGCAAAGGCTGTGCGCTCCCATGGAATTCTTATTAGAATCTAACAAGAAATAAGAGAGAGAGCAAACTGAGAAACAAAAATCTTTGAGTCTTAAGCATACCTACCTCAGAAACAGCCATGGGAGAAAAATTTACCAAATTAAATCCATTAAAAAAGAAGCTGTTACTGAGTACACTGATATATTTTAGGACCCATGAACTCTACACTAAGAAAAAACTTACTTTTGGTCTCCTCAAATATATTTTACCCTATGTTTTCAGTAAGTGGTATAAACTTGGTGATACTATTGGCCTAATTCTCTCTGTACACATGGTGTGCCTGATGCTAATATCACAGAGAAAACAGCAGTGTGACCTCTCAGTCTCCTTTGACTCTTCTTGCACATCTGGATTTCTGGTATAGCATGCTCACTAGCATTCCTGACTCCAGTCTTGCCTCAACTCTCTCCTGCCATTAGATTACATTTTCTTAAAACATAATCTGACACAGCCTCATCCTTGCACTGAAAACTACTGAGTGTCTCCTAGGGCCAGACATTCATATGGGCTCAATTAACAGTTATGCCCAGCATGTGCCAGGCATCAAGGGTAAAATCCAACTCCTTTGCCATGGTGCACAATGCCCTCCATTGTCTGGCCTTGCCTATCTCTTCAACATTTTTCCTCATTTCTCAACTATTTTGCTTTCCACATTCCTTTCAATCTGGACTACTTGACAGTCTATAGAATAATTAATGTATAAGTGGCCAGAGGTCATTTGTAAAGAAAGCCTTCCACTTTTTCAGAAACTTTCAATCTGACCTAATCAAAAAAAAATGGCCAGGTATGTCAACCCCCTCTTTCAGAGCACCAACTCTGGCCTCTCTGCATTTGCTGAGCTACAAAAATGATTTCTAGTCTCAGCTCAAGAACATTGACTACTTGTCCCCTGACCCCTGTATCTAAAATAGCATCTACTCCAATCTTGTTAATCTCTAGCCCTTTACACTGTTTCAGTTGTCAACAAGTATTCATTAGTACTTGATGTAATATTATATATTTGTTTATCTATTGCCTGCCTTCCCTGTTAAGATATAAGCAGAGACTTTGTTTTGTTCACTATGCATTCTCAGTACCTGGAACTGAGCTTAGCACATAGTAGGTGCCCAATGAATATCTGTTGAATGAATGAATGAATGAATGAATGACAGCTCAAGGTAAGTTACTGACAATTTGATGAAGCCTCTGAGAGCAGGAGCACATCTCAGCTGACATACAGTATTCGCACTGTAGTAATAATTCTTTTTATTGAATCTACTCTCATGTAACTCATTTAAACGGCAGGTGGTTAGGATGGTAATTTGTGCTTTTAGAGTATACCTAATAGGAAAAAAAAAAACATAATCTATAGGAGAGAGTTAGTAAAAAGCTAAGATTTGAACCTAAACCAGTCAACGAATTGGTCTACAGCTCCTTTCAGGAAAACTTCCCTGACCCTCTCAGGTCTGGGATATGATCCCCTCCTAGATGCTCCCAGTGGAGATACCTTTACGTGATATATTGCATTTTTGTTGATGCTTTCCTCCACCATCTCTTCCACTGGCCTGAGCTTGAATGAGGCTTAAATAGTGGCATAGCTACCTAATGACTAGTAAGGACATTGGAGTGAAATAACAATGTTTGATCTCAAGTAGTGCAATAGAAAGAATAGCAGGCTCAGAATCAGATGACTTGTGTTCATATTTTCTGTAATTTTGACTATCTAGAACCAGAACTTCACTTGCTATGGGGATACAGGATAGGAGATGCTTGGTAAATTGGAGGCATAGGTTTAGAACTCTGAAACTTAGAAAAGTGCAAAAAATTATAGGTACAGTCAATGGTTAATCACAGGAGCAGTGGTTTAAATAAGATCTAGGGAACTGACCCAAGCATGTGAGGTTGGCAATATCTGCATGGCAGTGTGTAGGGTACTGGGCATGTGGTGCCAGTGGTATGATCTTCAGTGTTCTTGGCTTTCTCAGTCCCCCTTAGTTTCTGCCTTGTGTTCCAACCTCCTATTGAACCTGTGTGCTGTCAAGTATACTCATAATGAATCCTTTGTTGTTTAAACTAGTAAACGTTGATTTCTATTGCTTGGATCCCAAAACTGACTGTTTCACTCAACTTCTTTGGATCTCATTTTTCTTACATAAAACATAGGCATAATTTTTACTTTCTGAGTTGATGTGAGAGTTAAATGACATATGGTGTTCATAGAGTGGCCTACATCAATGGGAAACAGATAGCAGACATCTAATAAGTATGAATTCCCTTTCTACATCCTTAAACATGCTCTAGAGCCATATAGCAGGAGGAAAGGGTTACATCAATTGCATCAATGCAGAGATCTCCAGAGTGAATTTCCTGGAATGTTTGAGAAGAACAGTATTTACTTATCTGCCAGCAGTATAGGCATAATTAGTGTTTGCAAACTGCTTGACATCTTTGAAAGAAAGGTGCCACCTAAGCACAGGCCATTATCATAATCAACTGGTGCCACACATGCCTGAAACAAGAAATGTAGAACTGTATGAGACGGAGTAGATTTCACAGAGGCCCATGTGACATTAATGTCCTTAAAAACTATTGAGATATAATTCACTTATTGGAAAATGTACTCTTTTAAAGTATACAGTTCATTGGTTTTTAGTATACTCACAGGTTGTGCAATCACTACAGTCAATTGTCAAACATTTTCACCACTACAAAGATAAAACCTCTACCCTTTAGCTATCACCTTCCTATTCCCCCAAAATTCCAGGCTTACACAACCACTGATCTGCTTTGTCTATAGATTTTTCTATTTTGAACGGTATACATGAATGAAATCATATAATATGTGGTCTTTTGTGACTCACTTCTTTTACTTAGCATGTTTTCAAGGTTCATTCATGTTGTAACATGTGTCAGTACTTCATGACTTTTTGTGTCCAAGTGATGTTTTATTTCATAGTATAAATCATATGTAAATACCACATTTTGTTTATCCATTCATCTGTTGATGGGCATTTGGGTTGTCTCCACCTTTTCACTATTCTAAATAGAACTGCTATAAACCTTCATGTATAAGTTAGTATTTAAAAACTTGTTTCTTAATTCTTTTGGGTATATATCTAGGAGTAGAATTTCTGGGTCTTCTGATAACTCTGTGTTTAGCTTTCTGAAAAAGCTCCAAACTTTTCCATAGTACTGCATCGTTTTAACATTCCCACCAGAACATTTTTTTTTTATTTTATAAAGATGTAGACACCTCCTTACATCTATAAGTATTTATGTTAGAATACTTCAAAAAGTTTTTTTTTTTAACCATTCAGACAATTACACACATTTTTTCAACCTTCCCATGTATGGCCTAGTGTCTCCTTAGCTGCCAAAACTTAACCAGCTTCTACCTAGTCAGACATGAATCTCAATGCTGTTACTATGTAAGATTTGAGAACTCCCAGTGCAATCTGGACCCAATCCATTCTGAGCATCAGTACAAATGTCTTGACTAACTAGCTGTGGAGCCTGGCATAATGTGTCTCATCTTTAAGTCAGCCTGTACTACATTTGGTCTTATAACATTTTCCTAATATAATCAGTTTTATTGTTTGGAATCTAAATTTAAAAAAGTCTTCTCTGATTTGGTCCTAACTAATGCATACTTTCTCAAGTGTTTTTTATTTAACATGTAATGAAAAAAAATACATGTGATAATTCTGTGTACTCATAAGTTGAAAAGTTAAGTTATTGAAAAATAAACTAAAATGTTTTATTAACTACACAGCATTTGTAAAAAATTGACTTTTGCCATTTTTAGCAAAGCAGAATGCTCTAGTTCCCCCAAGCTCTATCTCTGGTATCCTATGTTCTTTCACTCAGCACAATTCACATTTATATTTCCTGTTTAGATGTTATGGGATTTCAAATTTGCAATCCCCCATATAAAGGGATCATTAGGAAACATTTTTTTTTTTACTTCTTATGATAGCATAATATACCCAAGTCTCACTAGTCTCTTTAGAGGCATTCATTTAAGTGCATTTTATATGTTAATTATAAATTCTTCTTTAGGGGCATGTTCACTAAAAAAGCAAGACCACATAGTATATAGTCAGATATTCATTTGCATTTTTACCCCCATACCCAGTAGCTGTGTAGTCTCAGAAAGTTACCTGATATCTTTGAACACTAGTTCCTTATCTGTAATATAGCTACTTCATTGGGTTCTTACAAAGATTAAGTGAAATAGGGGTCCTAAAAATTATTATTAGTAGTAGTACCTTTCTCACCTTAAGGGCCCTTATTAACAAGTTTCATAGCCATATGCATTTGAAAACAATGTTTTTTAGTTTGAGGTAAATAGGAGTATTGATGCTTTGCTAAACAATAAAATGCCTCTCCTGCCTTGTTCTGATACATCACCCCTATAATATCTCTTTTTCCCTTCCATTGTGATATTTGACATGTTCATATTACACAGAATGTCAGCTATGGGATAAACGAAGTTGTGGTAAAGGGAAAAAATGCTGGACTGTACCACTTGGAGACTTGCTGTTGTTCGATTGATGTTGTTCAGTGGCAGTATCTCACGTGTCGGCACATGCACTTGAATGGGTCTTGGCTGTTCCTGCCAATTGTATCAGTTGAAATGAAAACTATTATTTATTTGAGTGGCCTTTTATAAACACTTTTCTGAAAGTAGGAGAGGGACCGGTACTCTGTATCAGCAGGTAACATCTTCTAACAACTATTTCTTGAATCAAATTTTTATTGTTAATGGCATTTCTTTTTTAAAAAGTGTATTTTAAAATTTGGATGTTCCATTAATTTATACTGGTATTTACCACAGTTGGTATATATTTAGAGAGTTTTCTTATTTATGTAGAAATACTTACAAAATAGAACATATTATAGAATTGAAATGTAATGTTCTCACTAGTAGTAATAGTAATAAAATAATGATAACATGTATCTTTTGCATGAAGTCTGCAACAAGCTTGTGAGGAGAGAACTCGTATTGCTTATCTTGAATAATGAAAGTATATTCCTGCAGTCTTCACTTCCAAAGTTATTTCACAAAGAGAGAACACAGGAGTCCATCTCCTGGCGAGAGATGGGCTTCTGGGCATGGCTAGTGAAGAGGAATGGCTTAATGGAGTTAAAGATGTAATTTCCTGTTGAAAAAATGCCAAACTTCCATTTTCTGAAATAAATAATGTCTGTGTAAGTGTAGAAATTAGTTTTTGACAGATAGATAGTGGACCTGGAGATGTACAAACCTAAAGCATAATCTGATGGCCTCCTGTTTGCTTTACAAAAGAAAAAGAAAAAGCTAAGAAAACCTTGGCTCAAAACTTGTTCTACTTTCTCTGTGAAACATTCAGAATGTAATCAACTTTCAAGAAAATAAATAAAATCTCACTAATAGAGTATCATGTGAGCTCCCTCAGTCCTTACCTTTCCTTATAACAGTTTACAATCTAGGTTAAATTTCCTAAAAATTTATTTTCATCAATATTAGTTCAAAATACAAACAAACAACAACAAATAAAACACGTTCAGTATTGTTTTAAAGTTTTAAAGAATTAAAACTAATTCTTTAGTTTTTCTTTAAAGGCAGTCCAAAATTGAACAACAACTGATGTTCCTAACTTATTTCCATTATTCTCTACACAAACTCTCCAATACCCAGACAGGCCTTGTTAGCTTCAACCCGCATTCATAATGTAGTTAGAAAACACATCTGGGCTCTTTGGTCCTTTCCTTCCACACTAAGTTCTAGTTCCATCTCTTTTATGGCATCTTCTCTGGTGTCCTCAGTCACCTGCTTTTAGTGTCTTCTAGCTCCTATGAATAATAATTTTTGTACTTACCATTTGCTACCTTACGTATGCAATTTTTGTTGTTTTATTTAATGAGACCACAAGAAGCTTAAGAGTGGGTCAATTTTACTCCTATTTTTATTCCCAAGAACTAGTACATTTCCTTGTCCATGGTAATAATACCAGAAATGTTTGTTGAGAATATCAGCAGTGGCAAAAATGCCTTAACAATGCCCTATAGAGTCTTCTCTTTGTAGAAACCAGATAATTCTCTACTTTTTTCCTAAGTGTCTTCTCAGCTACTACAGCCAAGAAACTCTGGCTTTCTCCACCTTCCCCAGAGAGAAGATGTGGGTTGTAGATGGATTCAAACAAATGAATCAGTAACTTTCATGTAGATGACATTCCCAGGATACTGGACGATGCCAAATCCAGTTTTCCCTTTCAATGCACTTGGCTGGAGCCACATACCTAGTGGCTGAGTCCCATCAGAGAAGCAACCAATTCAAGCAAAGGTCCAGCTCTCTGAGAGGAGAACCTGGCAAACTCAAGTTGCCACGGTAACTGGACTCCCAGCTTCAACATTTCCTTCTTATGTTTTTTAGTTTGGGGTTTATGTTTGGAGAGTTTTTTTTCCTTCCTTTTAACCTCCAAATGTGTGAGAAAATGTCTGCCAGGAGAATTAAGAGAACACACTGCATATAAGCAACTAGAAACCATGTTTCTGAGACTGTAAAAAAAAACACATAGGACTTGGAATCTAAGCAACAGGGTATTAGAACTGTGGGTTGTAGCTGGCCTCACAGGCCTCCTGTGTTGCCTCCTTCTTTATGTAGCCAATTTTTCATATGCCATAACTACCACATTCTATTTTTTTAAGCATGAAGAATCTTACGTTTCTTGAGTCTGGCAGTATTTTTAAGAAAAAATAGAGCTTAAAATATGTTTGAAAGGGCCACTTGCCATGTAGATAGCCCCCAGTTCACTCAGCCCATACTCATGCTGACCTGGAAATACCATCAATTATTCAGTCTGTCAACTGGACCAAGCTATGTATATAATTCTTGTAGATAAGAAAGAAAAAAACTTTAAGGGGGCCTGGGGACTGAAGAACTTTTGTGGAAAAATTAAATGCTTATTCCAACCCCATTGCTTTCCAGTTGGTATTCCCAGCTCTGAATGGTTAGTCTAGGCTCTCCCTGAAAGATATAAACAACAAAGCTGGTGGTACGGATAAAATCCTTTCTGACATTGTTTTATCCTGAGGTTCTGTGCCAGCAGGGTAGTTTTGGCAGATTTAAAGTCTTAATGAAAATGGAGTGCCCTAACTTTGCCAATTACAGAAAGAGTGCTTCTTATCTCTCCTGTTAGCTGTAAAGATGCTTTAAGAGTTTAGACCAGAAGACACAGACAGAAGGAGAGAAGAGTTATTAAATTTTGAACCTGACACAGAGAGAAGTTAGGGATAAACAGATGAGAAATAAAACATCTTATATCTCAGCTAAGAGATCAAGTTGATGAAACAGATAATCACTAATCTTAACTACATAAAAAAAAGCAAACAGTACATATGCACACATATATATTACATATACCATATTATATTATATATGCATAACTTTATATATATATGAATATACCTATATTCTTATTCATATATACATGAATATATAGTTTTAGCACATGCTGACATGCTGTCATATATGCAAGTGGTCTTTTGAATGCAATATGCAATTGACAGTAAATTATGCAGATGAAGACTTCAAAAAATAATTTCCTTCTGGCACACAGCTACACATGTATGGCACAAATCATTTCCAGAGGACATGATAATAATCTCCCAGTTTTAAGAGCTAAAGAGAGCTCATATTGTTAATTAGCTCAGGCATGAAATGATAAACATGTCAAGATAGAAGCAGCATTTTTTTTCTTAAATAAGAAATAATGATATGATGAGAAATGTTGCTCTGTGTTAGGTGAACAATATACTCATAATCTATCATCCACAATAAACTGTCATAATTTGAGCTAATCTATGTTGGTCAGGAGATACCTAGTGATAGGGGAAATTAAAATTACTACTTTTTTAATGGAATTCTAGAGTTCAAAATAAGTTCTTTAAGAAACTTCAAATCAATTTCCCTTTTCCCATGTAAGATCTCTTTTAATCTACCATCATTTGTCATCACCATCTTCATCAACATGTTTAGTTTTATATGTAATAAAACTTAAGAAAGTTTTGCTTGTTTTGCTTTGTTTTGTTTAGATTTTTATCTACAGATGTATTTCAACATCTCAGAGTCATGTTGAAGTCAGGATAGTTCTGATGTTTTGCTTGAATTCACTATTGCCAGAAAAAAATTAATTCCCTATTGTTTTATCATCTATGAAAAAAGAAGTGACTTCTACTGACACTATATGAAAAAGTATTTGTAAATTTGGAACCAAATAAAATAGCAACTGAATATAGTTCAAATTACTAGATGTCTAAAATATATCCTCAATTAATAGTCCCATTGGCTTTAAGAGAAATTATTGGTTTTATTTTAGCTTTTGATGGAAGCAAAAAATTTAAACTTTCATTGTGAGATGCATTAACATTTCAAAAAAAAGGAAAGGGTTAATGGGAACCTTAAAACCAAGGAAATATGTTGTTTTTAAATTTATTTCATTTTTCTATCATGCTAATATTCTTATGAAACAACCATGTGCTGACCATAGAATATGAAAAACAGGGTTTGTTCCTGGGTTCACTCAATGCTGGATGAACATCATATATATTCATAAATATCACAAAAAAAGATGTATTCAGTCTTCATATCACATCAGTAGAGAAAACTGAGACTGAGTAGAAAATGAATAAGGTATCAGGAGTTCTTCATGTATATAATGTTCCAGGGACCTTGTTTCTGCCAAATTAGTGTTTCTTTTCCATGCAGTTGGTCTCTGGACTTTAAGCATTGATTAATTCAAAATGGAATATAAGACTACCACTCTGAATCAATATATTAATTGGTAGTGTACAAGCCCTACCACCTTAAAAAAAAAACATAAAAACTAAAAGAAATATGTTAGATTTTTTTTTTCAGGCATTGAATAACAGCACCAGACCCCAATTTTTATGACTAGGAAAATTTATGAGATGAGCCCCATAATTATCCTAGATATGCCTTTGGATAATTTCTTGGTATTAGCACAAATGGGAGTCCAAATATAACACAGTAGACCTACTGGGGTAAAGATGCAAAGTTTAGACTTCAGAGAAGTTGCAGACCCTCAAAACAAAGAATGAGAGTAGTGGAAGTGACACATTTATGATGAGATAGTTGTCATGAGTCTATTTAAGGGTTCCTGAAAATCCACACAGTGTAAGTTGCGTGTTCCCAGAGTGATACTAGACAAGGCTTAACAGAGAGTGACTTTAACAGGCTGAGAACAGAACAGTGATATTCAAGTTAAAACAGTTCTGATGAGCATTAAAGGTTTGCCCCACCTGAATCAAGAGACCACATTAACATCTTGTTAATTCCCTAGTAATCCAGCTGAGATGCAAAGAGTCTGATCTTTATGATTAATACCCAAGTCTTAGAGTGAGATGTTCTAATAAAGTCTAAAAGCAACTCCTCAGGGGAAAGAGAATATTGATGTTAGAGAAACTTTGAAAACACCTTGAGCTTTCCACAGATCATTCTAATAGAACATAAATTCAAGTTGTGTAAGTTCAAGGCCATTAATCAATAATTAAACTATTTTCTAAATTAAAAATGATTACTTTTCAGAGTAAAGTTACAAATCCAAGCCTATAATATGCACTCAACAATGTCTACCCAACTACAAAAATTATTACCTATAATAAAAAGAAATGGTAAAATAACTCATACTAAATAAAAACAGTAGTTAATAAAAACACTCAAATGATCCAGATGTTGGCTGTAGCAAAGATTTAAAGCAGCTTTTATAAATATGTTTAAATATTTAAAAGTTCAAGGAAAATATGGTCTTAATGAAAAAACAGATGGGGACCCTCAACAGAAAAATGAAATATTATAAAAAATAACCCAAAAAAGAACCAAGAAGAAGAAACTTTTTCAATAAAGAAAAAGTAAAATAGCTAAAAAATTAATTATTTGAACTAACCAGCAGATTGAAGGTAACAGCAGTCAATAAACTTGAGATGATATCAATCAAACATATCCAATTTTAAAAAGAGAGAGGAAAAAATGACTGAAGAAAAATGTGCAGAGTCTCCAGAATCCATAGGATAAATTCAAATAGCCTAACATACATATAAGAAGTGTGTAGAAAAAAAAAAGTGAGCATATAGCAGAAAATATATTTAGAAAATATAATAGCTGTATATTTACCAGATTTTATTAAAAGGATCAACTTTCAAATCAAAGATCAACAAACCCAAGCAGGATTGATATAAGAGAAATCATAGCTAGGCACAATATAGACAAACTACTGAAAACCAGAGAGAAAATCTTGAAACAGCTTGTGGTGATGGTAAGGGGTGGGTAATACATATAGAGAAACCAATATATGGATTATTTAATTTATTTTCAATTTAGAAGCAATTAAAGCCATAAGACAATGAAATAACATCTTTAAAATGCTGAAAGAAAATTGTCTCTCAACTTAGAGCTCTATATCTTGTAAACATGTTCCTCAAAAATAAGAGTAAAACACAGATATATTTAAATAAACTAAAGCTGATAAAAGCTCACCAGTAGATTCAGAGTGCTGAAGAATGGTACCAGATGGCTTCTCAGTTCTATAGGAAAGCAAGAACAACAACAGTAATGGTGAATAAGTACATAAATAGAAGAAATTTTGGGTTACTTTCCTTTTCATTATTTCTTAAAAAATCCTCCTAACTATAAGTAGTCTTCACTTTTCATGCTGGTGAGGGATCAAAAAACTGAGCACATAGAAACCATGCAAAGTCATATCAATGAGAAAATTATAATAATTCCATGATCTTTGAAATTTATTAACTGTTAATTACATAAATGTATAGAAAAGTGAAAATGTTAAAATTAATAGTAATTTAAAACATTAGAAACATTAAAAATTAAAGTATTTTATTTATAAAACCAAATTATCAAGAGTAGTTTGAAGAATGCTTGTCTTCTTTTCATGTAACTTATTCAGAGTGAGCATCTTTTTTATGCCTTGGAAAAATTTTTTTTTAAATTTTTTTTAAAGTTTAAATTAGTTTTTAACTAATTAAATTTCTAAAAGATTAAGGCTTTATGTTTTCAATGTTATAATGTACCTTCAATCTTTTTGATGTGATTTTTTTATTTGGTGGCATTACTTCTGACACCATCATTTTTTTTCTCATCACAATTATTTTCCTCACTTATGTTGATACTTTTGCATTCATTAAATTCTCTGGCTAAATATCAAGAATTTCTCAAATAGTAGCAGTGTCAATATTTCCATGGTCAACTATTTATTTCTTTAATAATTCTGCTGAAATTCCAGCCAAATTGACTTCCAGCATTATCACTTTTCATTTTTTGTTGGACCTTCATCTTTATTGGCCCACTCCCTCATTTGATTATCCATTTTTTGTACAATGTTATATGGAATTGTCACTGGGAGACAAAGGTTGACACACCTACATGCTTTACTCTCTGTGAACAACCTAAATAACAGATGGAGAGTGACATAATCAGAAACAGACTTTGCAAGATGTGACATAATTGGTTAGTGATCATGATGTACATCTGTTATTTATGTTGTAATTTGTGAACTGAAAAGCTAGCAGTAAAGTTATTCACAGTTAATACAGTAGTACCTGAAATATAAATCATGTTGGAGTACTAATATATATTAAATAAATGTGTAACTGAAATTTGTTTATCAAAACTGTGCAAAGCAGGGACTACCTATATTGAAAGCAAATATAACATTGTAGGGTAGGGTTTATATTGTATGCAGAAGTAAAAGTTATTTAAATAATAGCACAAAGTTGATGGCTGGGTAAAATGGAATTATACCATTATACAATTATTGCATTTGTGAAATAATTAAGAAGTATATAAAATGGTATGTGGCACATTATTGATTAAGATTAGATTTCTTCATTGAAGTTTTAATTGGGATAATGGTAGATTTGCATGCAATTGTAAAGAATAATACAGAGATACCTTGTGTACTATTTGCTCATTTTCTGTAATGGTAACTTTACAAAACTATAGCACAATATCATAGCCAGGATATTGACACTGATACAATTCACCATTCTTATTTAGATTGCCATAGTTTTACTTGTATTCACTTGTGTGTGTATTTAGTTTTATCTAATTTTATTACATGTGTAGGTTTGTGCATCCACTACCACATTCAAGATACAAAACAAGAACATTTCTACCACCACAAGGATCCCTTGAATTGTTCTTTCATAAGCACATCCAGCTCCCTTTCTTCATTCTCGAATCTCTAGCAACAACTAATTTGTTATTCATTTCTAAAATGTCATTAAATGTGTTATATAAATGTAACCATATAGACATAACCTATGGAGATTGGCTTGTTTTAATACACATAGTTGTATGTATCAGTAGTCCTTTTTTATTAGTATATGTGCCATCCCAGAATTAACATATGAAGTTTACAAGTGATGCATGCTGCACAGGGCATTATTTACACATAGGGAGCAACTTTGCTCATGAATCATCTCCATTTTATATTCTAGAATTACCTAGTAATTACCTATGTGACACAGACATTCTCCAGCAGAAAACCATAAATTCCACGTTTATTTATCATAAACGTTTCTAAACAAACTAGGTCTATCCTCTTAAAAGCACTCCATAAATGAAAACTCATACATTAGTAACAACCATCAGAAGGTCAAGTTACTATGTTTACACAAAGATTCAAACTGATGATTTCTCCCCCAGGCATCCCCAATTGATTCAAACCATTTGTTTCAAAGACTTTTTTCTTCATCAAAGGACCATAAGTTTATGAAGCTATTTTTGACTCTTATTTTTTTCCCTTGATCTCTTTAAGGTGCACAGCTACTTGTAATCACTTAATTTTTCTGAGACTCAGAACCCTAATACATAAAACCAAAATTAATAATAATAATAATATATTTACATATAATTAAATTGTGACAATTAAATGCAAAGAGCCTGGCACATAGAAGACATTTAATGTGTGATAACTATTATGGTGCACATGTTATATGAAGTCAAATTGAGCTATGACAAGTGACAAAGACTTGGTTTTTATCCCCTATTTAAAGCTATCAATATATAAAATCAAATAAAAGCATAAAATCACTTAATTATTTAATAAATCACTTGATAGGACTATAACGTTTAAGAAATTAGATAACCCACACCCTCACAAATATTCTAAACATATTGCTGTAAACATACAGCATATTAATATATATTAATGTATATATGTGTAATTTAGTATTTATACTCAATTCCATGTCTTTGCTTAAGCTAGTGCATGTCTCTAAAGCTTCATGATACCTCCACCCCAACCAAGGATCAAACTCCTACTCATACCACCAAACTTATGTGTCACCTCCTCCAGAAAATCTCCCCTGTCTTTCCTCCTTAGTAGTCTTTATGTCTCTACTGATGAATTTACCTCCTTCTTTTATAAGCATCTGTGTATCCTTTTTTCACATTAGTCACAGAGGTCCTTCAAATGAATGGCTCTTTGCTTTCCCACCCCGAGTACACTTTCTAAACACATGCAATCCAGTGCCTTGTGCACAGTAGATACCTAACGTAGGTGCTTAACAGCTTAAGCTATCTTCCTCCAAGCCCGTTCTTGTCTATTAATAATATGCCTACAAGTAACTGTGTGTATGTGTTCCAGCTACGTTATTTAAGTATAAATATTTCAGCCTTATCCAGATATCACAATGCAGATGATTCCTCTGATTGGGGTTCCTCCTGAGAACTATGGCTTTGGAACAACAATAAAGCACCTAAATGAGGCATGGAGGAGGCACCTGGAACCCATCAGCAATGGAAAAACTATTATTACTACAATCTATCAGAGGCTTACATCCTACATAATTTAAAATTGATCAAATATTGGAAGTAGTGGATGGAACAAAATATTTCCTTTTACTATGACTTGTTTTACTGTTTGATCTCTCTTCAGTCAACATAAATCATTTCACATTATTACTGAAGGAATCAACACAAATGCAAATTCCACCAGAAAAGTAGAACTGACCTTTCCAGGTTAATCATTATGGCTGATCTATTTTGAATCAAGATCAAATTCAGAGTTAGGAGCACCAAAATCACCTTAACCAAGTTTACCAATGTATGTCGAGTTATGGAATATGATAGAAAATAATATAGATCAACAACTAGAGGTAAATTATTTAAATAGGAGCAAGCTAAGTAAATTAGAGTTCTTAATCCAGTTTTCAAGCCAGTCAGAAACACAGGTATTTGAGTCCAAGTCAGGTCAGCAAACTAATGTCAGAGCATCAAAATCAGTCCAGAGTTCCATAAAAATAAGGTTAACTTCTCATTTATTCTTATGTCTTTTTTCTTCTATGCTTAGCACTTTCCTTGGACATTAGAAGGAGAGGAAAAACAAACAAAACCAAAAATGTTTTGAGTAATCAATCTTTAAAAGTTTCAATAACCACGCCATCTAAGCCTGAAGCACTGGAGAGCAATTTGGTTTTATTTACACTGAATAATAGTAGGGGAGAGACTTTTTCATAATATAGCACAATTATATCCCTGTATTATTTCTGATATGCTATGACAAGCTCCCACGTCTCAGTGGAATTTATTTTTCATTCACATAAAGTAGTAAACACATGTTTACTACTTCACAATTTGAGGCTCTTCTTGAAGTAGTAAGTCAGGGACCCCAATTCCTATTAGCTCATGGCTCTTTGTTTCCCAGTTCATGAAGCGAAAGCCACCATACTCATTTATATCAAGCCAGATGGAGAAGGAACATGGAGGACTGAGTATGAAAATTTTTAATTGCTTGGCTTGAAAGTGGCATAAAGTAGTCCCACTCATATTCTGTTGACCAAACCTGAGTTACTTGGCCAGCCCTGACTGAAAAGGAGACAAAGAAATATGTAGTCTTACCCAGGAAGAGACCATGCATGAGTCTGTTAATTAGTTAGCAGACTCTCACAATCTACTTGTGTGTCTTTTATTTCTCAGAAGGATAAGGGGATGAGAAGAAAATTTACAACTTGAGATTGTTAAATTTAAACTTAATTCACCGCTTCCACTTTATTCTTCTTCTAAAAATGTGTTACTGCCTTGGAAGAATCCTTAGGGAATTTGACAATTTCCCAGTTGAGGAAGCTAGGTAGCCAGAATTAGAATTGTCCCCTTTACCTATCTTAATATGCAAATGACAAAAGTTCCCTGTGTTCTTATTCAATTTTTTATTTATTAAACATTAAATATTTATTCAGCATCTACTCTATGGAAAGCACTATGCTGCTAGACAGGAGGTACAAATAATATAGTTTCAGGAAGTTGGGATAATTTTTCAGGTGAGCTGGCTTTATTTAAATTTTATAATCAAGTTATAATTCAGAGCAACACCAGGTTCTGACCCATCTTCAATCTGGGGATTACACACTAACCAAGGGGAAATGGTTTCCCCAGAGCACTGGCATTTATATATATGAATCTCCCACTTCTCTCCTTTCCTCTGCATTCCTTCTCTTTTATGGATTCTGGTCCCCACACCCAGCCCATCCTGACTATATTCCATGTTTATGCCTTTCTACTTATTTGCATTTGATTATTTAATTATACTTGCTCTACATTTTATTGTATACAACAAAGTTATTATCTCTCAGGATGACTGAAATGCAAAACTTTCTGTGTCATAATATGCACAAAAAGGCGCTTAAAAAGTTTTGGTTTTGCTTATATATATTTTTTACTTTCACTGTACTTTTTTTTTTTTTTACTAAGAAGGACAGTAAAAGTAGGGCAGAAGGACACAGTGAGGAGAATGCTCCAATTCTGACCCTAGTGCTCCTCCTTTCCTCTGTAACCCAGGCAAAGGTGATCAGCCTCACAGGTCAATGACTCTTTCACAGGCTGCCACCTTCATGCCTCTGGACCTTTTTCACCTCCCCTTCAGAAATGCTGGCTCAATTGCTTAGGAAGTCTCCAGGCTCAAAAGGAGCTTGATGACCATTAATATGAAAGGTGCACAGAAAGAAAACAGACCTTAGAAGGAACCAGCCATGCCATTGTAGTGTCCAGCCACTGGGTTCACAGAAGGGGGAAGAAATAGGTGGGTTCACCAGGACAAAAAAGAAGAGAAAGAGGCCCCAGGGGGTTGACAGGTTTCTCCTGTATCTTGTTTGCTGTTTGGACACCTAATTGTCCCAGTGTCTAGGTTTAAAGAAATACATATGTATTAACATGTTTCAAGGGCAAATGAAAAAATAAATGAATAAACGCCTGTCTTGGTCTAAACTCACATCCAGGACATCAAGTTCTGGAATATTATACCTTGCCCATGAGGAGGTCAGACAAACTGCAAGCAGCTTAAAGGTATTCAAAAGTGACACAAAGGTTTGACTATGTCTGTGAAGCATGAAAGATACTCACTGAATCTGAGGATACTGGACAGAGAGAAAAACTCCAGAAATGAAACAGAGAGATAGACTGGGGACACCAGGGTACGGTGTGTGGCCTAGGTGGGGAGATGAGAAACAAGAGCTTCCTGTCACTCCTGAGAGAAAGGTTGCATACAGGTGTTTCAGCAGAGCACCCGGGCTCCTGCACAAATGGAGGGCAGGCTGGGAAAGGCCCCAAACCACTTCAGAATCTTTCTCCCTAGAAATCATCTATGAGATCAACTTTTGGAGTCAGGAAAGAGACAGAGATACTAATCTTTTTTTTTTTTTTTTTTTTTTTAACACAGATTGATTGAATTAAAGTATTTGTGTGGCTCCTGTTAGGAATCTCCCTCATTCAGCAAGTATTAACTAAAGGCCTACCAGCAATTTTTTAAAAAACTATTTAAATAGTGGCTAATATTTCTTTACCATTATGGGTTATAAAAGGGCCCTGTCACCTCATCTGTCTTTATGGCTCTTCTTCTGCTCTCCCCTATTGACACATCTAACACACATGCATGACCCTAGCATTGGGTGAAGTCAGCAGTGGTGAAGGTCAAAGTCATTGTAAGGGATGTTGAGAAAAAGAAAAAACAGCCTTAGTTTCTCAGTGCTTGATAGTTTGAAAACAGGATGATAAACTTTATACTTTTGGAAGAAGGAACTAGATGGGTCCACCCACACATAGCTTTGGAAACTCTGTGTTTCTACCAAATTAGAGAGCTGAAACTGAAGAATGAATTTATTAATGAGGAGGTATGCCAAAATAATTGTGAGTAAAAGGTTCCTATGAGCTAGCCATTTCACACACAGAAAAGTACTAATACCTTATGTGTGTATCATACTGTGCTAGGTGCTGCAGATTACATAAAAGAAATTTAAGACATGTCCCTTCCATATGGCATCCAACAATAGAGCTTAATGAAGCCCTTGAATAATAACAATTCAAGGCAACATGTGATTAGGTGCTACAGGAGTAGTCTACAGGACATGTGCTGAAAAGATAACAGAGATGGAGAAAATGAGTCTGTCTGGTATAATGGAGAAGATCTCAATGAGAAAGTGGTGAGACAGCTAGCACAGATTTACAGCAGCACTTATGTAGCAGGAGAGAGGGAGAAAGAACTCAGGCATAGACAGTAGCATGAGCTAAGTCTTAGAACCAGAAATGAGCAGGTTCCCATGCCTAGGAGAGGTGGCTTCAGCTGACAGGGACAGAGGAATTTTTCAGGAAGGCAGAAAGAGGCAGGTGAGTGATGGAACCAGGTCACGAGGGCGTTGAGGAGGGGGAACTAAAAAGAATGCACCAGGAGAAATGGCGGATCACTCAAAGCTTTTGAAGTTTTAGGATAGCAATTTGGAACTTACAGCGGTGATGCAGGTCTGAGTGATCACAGGTGGGACAGTGGCTGTTGAAGGACTTTTTGTAATTTGTTTCCTGACTCAATATATAAAGGAAATAAAGGAGAAGGAAAAGCAAAAGAAATGACCAGAATTGTAGTCCATATGATTTTAAAATGAAGCTCTATTTACAAAAATAGAAAAGACTTAAAGAGACTATATTTGAGAAGATGTGGTCATATAAGGTGTCTGAAGTTTAAGATAACGAGATCTACAAGTGCAGATGTCTTTGAAGCAATTGATAAATAAGGTCTTAAACTTGTATGAGAAGTTGTTATATAGACCTCTATTATAGGAGAAAGTCACCACAACATGGAAAACAGTGAAAATGGGACAGAACAGGTTCAAGAAGGAAAAAAGCTTTTTTGCATGTGTTTCTGTGTGTGTGTGTGTGTGTGTGTGTGTGTGTGTGTTTTTCAAGAAGAGTATATAAAGATATGGCAAAAACAAAAACACTAGCAGAGGACATAAATAAGGTTAAAAGACCAGTGGCATTCTGGAAAAGGTTTCTGCATCATCTGTATATGACAGGCATAGAATTGATATCCAAGCCATATGAATAATTCTCAAAAAAAAAAAAAAACCAGAAAATAGAAAATACTAATCATCTAATCAAAAAGTAACTAAGGATATAAAAAGAAAACTTGATAGAAGAAATGCACATGGCCCATGAGCCTATGAAAGAGCACTCGGCCTTACCCAATTTAGAAACCCACAATGATGTATGCATAAAATATGCAGACTCTGGGCCAAGTATGAATGCCTTTGTCCCACTTTACTAGTTGAAAAATCTTGGGTGATGTATTAAACCTCATTTTATTATCTGTAAAATGAGAATGATAACAATAAAAACCATCTGAAAAAATTGTGGTGACAATTAAATAAGTTAACATATGTAAACTGCTTAGAATAGCGCCTGGCACAGAATAAGTGCTATGTAATTATTAGCTATTCTTAATAATGGAGAAATACAAATTAAAATAATAATGGGATATACATTTTTTCCCACAGATTGTCAAAAGTTTTAAAGTATGACAATATCAAGGATTTGGGGAAAATGATACTTATAAACTGTGAGTGGAAATGTAAATTGATACATCTACTTTGGAGGAAAAATGTCACATTTTATAAAATTAAAAATATGTCTACTTTATAACCAGAAATTTTACCTCTGAGAAATATACTTAGACAAACCCTCTCAAGAGTGTATAAGAAGACATGTTCAAGGGTGTTTGTTGACTAAAGCATTTTTTATTAGCAAAACTTTGGAAAGAATGTAGATGTCTATGGATAGGGGAATGTATCACATAATAATTTAATATATTTAAGATAGTTAATAATAGAATACCACACACCAGTAAAAAGAAATAAAACACAAATTTATTAAATGGCCAGTGACAAGCACTAGTTGCACCATGATGCTTATATGTCACTTAAGGATATCTGTGTACTAAAAGCATGACCTGTACTGCTTGCCTCTGAGAACTACTGGAGAGGAATGGGAAAGAGAATACTGATTGAAAGAAACTTTAATTTCTCTATAATGCTTATTTATTCAAAAAGAAAAAGGAATATTAGATGCAAAGAAGATAAAATGCTAACAGTTACTGATTTGGGACGGTGGAGATATGCATGTGAGATGTTATTCTTTGTACTTTTCTATACTTTAAAATTTTGAAAAAAATTATAAATGGCATTTGAACAAATGTTCTGAGTGTCATTGAAAATGCCTCATGAAAAAAAAAAAAGAGGAAAAGCAGTAAAAAGAAGGCAGAGAAATGGGCCTTAGCGATAGTGCACTCAGAGGGTGGGGTTGTGAAAGAATCTCATCAAGATCCAAGATCCAAAGAAATTCACAGCAAAAGAGGTATAGGCCCTTGGAGGCCACTTGACCTGCAGAAGAGATAAGTATAGGAAAGACAGGTCTGTCACACTGAATGGGGAGCATGAAAATAATTGACTCAGGAACAGACTGCCGGCTCATGAGGCAATGAGTGCATATTTTGCAAAAGAGAAGCCCTATCAAAGGGGACAAGCATGGAATAACTATCAGCAGGTATATGAAGTAGTAAATATAAGTTAGTGTTTCAGAAAGTATGGCAATGAAGGTAAGTACTAGTGACACCATGGGAGGGTGGAGGTTACGGGAGAAGAGAGTCTGTATTGGTTTGTACTGGTTCAAGATCCCCAAATCTGTGCTCTTTGTACAACCAAAGGAAAATAACTGTGGCTATGGAAGAGTTAACAATGCTACAAACTGGGAAAGCAATAGGATGAAGTCCCTCAGGAGCTGGATGGGGTCGAAATCCAGGGCCCGCACCCAGACCCACATAGCAAATACTAACCTGATGAGACCCCATTTTGCGGGGGCAGCCCTCCTGCTGGAATTATTTCTAGTGCCTCGATATACTCCGGAGTGCCTTAAGAATTAGTTTGTGTTTAGGCCAGGCTTTCTTCAGCCACCCACAAGAAAAGCTGGCAGCATTCCCCAGGGTGGGGGCTGCACAGCAGATGCACACTTTCTCATTAAGGGACTTGCATATGGAATAAAGACACCTCTCCCCTTGCCTACCCTGGTTCCCACCCTCACATATATAGTGAGCTGCCAGCTTCCCACTTCCTTTTACGCAAGGCGACTGCAGCCTGGCAGTATGAGGCTGTGACTGTATGCACAGAGCAAGAGCAGAGCAGTGG
Source organism: Cynopterus sphinx (assembly GCA_030015415.1). Lineage (NCBI taxonomy): Eukaryota > Metazoa > Chordata > Mammalia > Chiroptera > Pteropodidae > Cynopterus > Cynopterus sphinx. The sequence goes on along the minus strand of CM057390.1, from coordinate 30,326,982 downwards.
CAGGGGCAGGCTCTATTGCTCACTCAGCATGTCTTCCCTCTTCGGAGACAGCAGGGCCTCTCTCAGATGTGACAGAAACAGTCACAGGCAAGGAGACTCATTATTTTCACTTTCACTGCTCAGTGATCTCTTTTTCTACCTGAAATCCTCCAGGGAAGCAGCCCCAGCCAATAGGAGAGGGAGGAGGACAAAGGAAGGAAAGAAGAATAATCATCTTATTCAAGGAGAGTAGTACCTCCTGAGTCCCCTCAGGTTCATGTCCTTTTACTCTTGGGCCTCCTGGTTTTGTGTAAGAGACCTCTGTCTCCAAGGAAAACACAAAACCACCCCCTTTCTCTCACTTTCCCATCTGGACAGTCCTGAGATCTGTGAAGGCTCTGAGTACTGGGTAGATCAGAGTGGCTCCTTGGTATGAAATCAATCACAGATGTAATGCTAAGCCATAAAAGTAAAACTAAATGTATATTAAAATTAAATTAGTGTTTCTCTGGATTTCTTAAATCACAAATTCTGGAGGTTATCAAAGATGAACTTTTCTCATTTATTAATGTTCCTGTTCTGTGTGTGTTCTAAGCACATTCTAGGAGTGCATGATATAGGAAGGTAATCCTGATACAGGTAGATAATCCTGATATGGATATGAGTGCATACATAATATGCACATACAGTCCTCACCATGTACAAGAACCAAACATACATATATACACAGAGATATGAAACTTGCTTGCTCCTATCTCTATTCATTTTTCCTTATGCCCATCAATTAAAATAAAATCCTACTCCCCGAAATTGTTTTCTTAATGTCTCTCTCCAGAATCCTTCTCTGACAAATCCCACTATAGCAGAAATTGTCTGATTTGATGTCAGGAACTGAATTCTGATTTCTACTTCCTGTGTATGTGTGACTTTGAGCAAACCACTGGATGTCTGTGTGTGCCCCCACTTCCATTTTAGGATAGAATTAAAAATAGATCCTTCACATATGTCTGAGTACTATTTATTCTAGGTCTTCCATAAAATCAGGTGCCAAGATGGCATTAGCTATGAAAGGGGGATATTTAGGGGGATGTTCATGAGGAAAAATGGGGAGCTGTCATGCAGGTCTGACCCTGTGAAAGAGAAAGGGAAGAAGTAAAAAAAAAAAAAAAAAAAAAAAGACCGTAAGCTGTAGTGAGGTGCTAAGGAGTTTCAGCAAGGCCAAGGAAGAGTTTTGTGGTCAGGTACTCATTAGAGAAGCTGATATATAAGATGGAAGCAAGAGTTCATTGGCTTGGGGCACTTTCTCAGAACATGGGCCTTAAAACCCTGGCAAGAACCTGTGAATGAAGCAAACTTGATGTTGGACTGGTTCTTAGAAGATTGAAAAAGAGATGGCCTGGTCTCAGTAAGTAGAAACGTTCAAGTTATTCTGACAGATGCTAGAAGAAAGAATAAAGAAGCCAAGGGAAGTGGGCATTCTGGAATGAATGTATTATATGAGGCCAGAAGACGAATGAATGTATTATATGAGGCCAGAAGACCCTCTAGAGACTTATGTTCCACAAAGAGCCCTGAGGACAACTGTTCACTAAGACCATTAAGGATGCACTGATGAGTGGGCACTTAGCATCACCAAGACATTCAGTGATGGCTTACCACTGTAAGTCAAGGTTAGTAGTTAGAAAGATCCCCACAAAACTGGGCTGGTTAATGTCCATGAGGATATTGGGGCCCAGAGTAATAGAGGCCAGGTGGTATTTAACTTCTAGAAAGCCAGGAGGCCACAGTGTCTGAAAAGGCCTGAGGATCAGCTAAGGTGTCTTAACTCAGAGGGAAACATGTTGATGTTTGATAGATTACAATGTGCCAGAGAAAAACAGATGAGCAGCCAACAGTACACTGCCTAACACTGAAACAGAAACAACAAAAAGTCAAGAATGGAGGAGCAGGAGGCCAAGTGTGGTTGCACTGAAACAGTCACAATTCCTTGTTTAATTTCCAAACCTGAGTTAATTTTCAGATCTATAACCCACTGAATGAAGTGTTGCCTAAGTCCCTAGAAGGTTGGACCCTGCAATGCTATTGTAGGTATATACAGTGATGATTCCTGAGAAAAGAAAAATATCCAGACATACTGAGGACTACTAGATGCAGTGTATAGGTTTACATTAATATTCAGAGATCCAATATCATCATGCCTGTTATAGTGAAAATTTATGGAGCTTGGGTATTATATGATGGGAATGTTCCTGAAGTCTGGCCTACATGGGCCCACTGGGTGCACAGATCCACCCAGTGGCTATTTCCCCAGTTCCAGAATATATAATTATAATTTTGTATATATCTTGGCAGTCAGATTAATCCTTTTTTGGATATAACATGTTAATTTAGTTTCCCCAAGAAGAAGACAGAAAAATGGGATTAGATATATAAAAAAAATTTACTGGGAAATAGCTGTGAAGATAAATAAGAAAAGAAATAAAAAAAATCTGGGAGGCTTGTCAGACCTCAATACAGGTCTTCTGTGAAGGGGGAAGAGAGAAATAAGAAGAAAATATAAAAAGTCAGAGACAGCACAGCAGTTCTAAGAAAGTTTTGACGAGGTGAATAGGACATCCTTGATCCAAAGGCACACATCTAAGGAGTCTTGCCTTTCCAGGAACAGGCCTACCCTTGTTTCCCTGCTACACTCACATGCTGGCTGGAACAGACATGGAAAGCATGGCCTGGGCACAAAAGTGGTGGATGGGTTTCAGAGCACAGCAGTGGAAACAGTCAGTCACTTAGTCTTCTCCCAGTAGGACATCTGTACTGGCCACTCATGGCCACAGTAAGGTCCCACACAAGCAAATGACCCTATCTTACTCCTTCCTGGGACTCCACACCATCATCATTGGCACTAGTTTAGGTTGATTCTTCTTTGGCACACACGTGGAATTCAACAACTCTGCCAACATTTAATGAGCATTTTAAGTTCCAAGTTGTGCACTATTCACTAAAAGTAAAAAACAAACAAACAAACAAACAAACAAACAAATAAAGTTAGAGTCAGTCTCTGATCATATGGAGTTTGCTATCTGGCAGAAAGAAGCAAATATGTAAACAAATAGGGGCAAGGAGATATTAAATGTCTGTGACAAAGTCTCCATAGAATAGAGTGAAATAAATGAGAGAGTTATCTGTTATATGTGGTTCTGAGGCAGGGCAGGAGTGCCAAGAAAAAGCTTTGTCAACCAGAGTATAGTGCTGGAGCAGAATCTGGAAAAAAGAAGAGGCATTCCCGAGGTGAGAAGGTCAGTGGGGATGCTGGGGAGCTGAAGATCAGTCATGAGCAACATAAGATACTTTGAAAATTGCAAATAATGTAACATGTCTGGAATTTAGGATGCCAAGATGGAAGCAGCAAGAGACAAGACTGACCTCAAGGCCAGTTCATAGAGACAGATTATGTAGGCCTTGCAAAGAGATGGGATCTTATCCTATCAGATGTGAAAAATTATTGACACTTTAAGGATAACACCATGGCCAGATTCAAATTCTTAAGACAAAACACCCTGATTTGTTGTCAAAGTATAGATGACCAGGAAAAAGATGGGTTCAGAGAGGCCATTCTGATAATTCTTGAGAGAAAAGACAAGGATCTGCTATACACAAATGGCAGTGAAGATGGAGATACAAAAATGGATAGAAGAGATGTTAAGATGATAGAACTTATTGAATATGGGTTGAATCTGAACACATTTTAGCAGTATTAATGGGGTACAAGGTAATGTTCAGTAGGGAGTAAGCAAAATGATGACATAAGCTTGGAACAGGCTGAGTTTAAGGGTCTCTGGGTCATCAAATTGGAGGTATCTTAGTCAATTGTCTAAGAGAGTATGAGAGATAAGAACATGTTCTAGGAGAGATATAATTTAAGGGTACAAATGAACAACTAGTAGTAATTAAGTCCTAGCTAGTTAATACACAGAATATAACTATAGAAAACAGTATTGTATTATAATCATCATACTTACTGATACTAAATCTTGTTATTCCAACCACAAAAAGAAAAAGAAATGATATTTATGTGATGTGATAGAGGTGCTAACTATTGCTACAATGGCATGCACATCACAGTATGTGAATGTATCAAATAAAGATATATACTTTAAATTGACACAATGTTATATATCACATATATTTCAATGAGAAAAAGAAGATCTTCTGGACTAGAAATAAAAATGAGGATGCTTTTCATTCATTTAGCAATTATCTGAGTGTTTTCTATGTGCCAAGCACTGTGCTTATTTAGCTTGTGCTAGGCATTACAGAGAGAGCATGGGCAGGTCAGTCTAGCAAGGAAGAGAGACTCTTAAGCAATCACAACAACTGTGTAGTGTGTGCCCTAAGATAAAAAGTCTCACGTCAGGGAAGGTTTCTGGAAGAAAGTAGCTTTTAAGCCAAGATCTAAATGAGTATTGAAATTATCCAGGTAAAAGGGAGGTGGGAGAGAAATGGGAAAAAGGAAAAGTATTCCAGGCTAAAGGAATAGCAATGTGCAAAAGAATTCAGAGAGAGGTGAGTCATTTTTCTGTGTGTGAACTCTACTTGGTGTGTCATTCCCTCCAAAGGGGTGTCTTCTCTCTATAGTTTCTCTACTTGTCATCAATTCATTATCTGAAGAGTTGTTTCCTCAGTGAAACAAAGCTCCTAGACAAGGAATAGAGGGAGCACAACAGCGGGTAGAAGGTAAAGGCACTATGGCTATTCTAGTCACAGTCCTCCATGGATAGAGATCTGCTTGGAAGACTATATAGCCCACTTGTTTAAACCAAAGAGCAATGATGACAACAAATAAACACGCCATTTGGATAGTGCCCTGCAATCCACAAGCACTATCCATGTAAATTTTCACTTGAGGGAAAAAAATCGCCTTAAGATGATGCAGAGCATTATTCACATTATTCACAGTGGTCAAGACATGTAAGCAACCAAATTGTCTTGTGATAGATGATTAGATAAAGACAATGTGGTACATATATACAATGAAATATTGTCATTTGTTACAACATGGATATATCCCAAGATGATCATGCTGAGCAAAATAAATCAGACAGAAAAAGTTGAGGACCATATGATTTCACCCATAAGTAGAATGTAAAACTGAAAGCAACAAATAAACAAGACAAACAAACAAAAACTCATAGATATAGACAACAACTTAGTGATTACCAGAGAGAAAGGTTGGAGGGGCTGTAGATAAGGGTAAAGGGGTCAAATACATAGTGATGGAAGGAAATTTGACTTTAGGTGGTAAACACACAATGCAATATATGTCTGATGTATTACTGAATTATACACTTGAAACCTATATAATTTTATTAACCAATGTCATCCAAATAAATTTAATAGAAAAAAAAGATGACTTAGGATATATCTTAACCAGAAATGGGTTTGAATTTTATGGTTTTAAATTTTATGTTTTTCTTGTTGTTGTTGTTGTTGTTGTTGTTGTTACATATAAAACTACATTAGAGGCAATGATTAAGAGGGAGGCCTCTTGGGCCAGAGAGCATCAATTTTTAGGTGACATAACTGCTCCAGTCTGTTCCCTCATAAGTATAGTCAGAGGGATAATAGTATTAAGACAGGTGAACATACTTAGAGTTAATAGAAGAAATGTACCCACACAGGAACCTGGCCTTAGCAAGCATTCAATAAAAGTAATTATAATAGCCAAAAGTGTGATCAAAATCCAGAAGCATTCTAAAACTGATTCCCATGTCTCATCCTGAAAAATAATGATTAGGTAGACCTTGATAAGATTTAGGAAACTGCAATTTTACAGAACTATTCCAGTGATTTATATAAACATCCCAGGTGAAAAATTACAGCTCTTCTCCAAAAAAGAGGTATGGGACATTGAGTTTAAGGAAGTAACCGCCATCTGGACATACAGACACCAACTTTATCAAGACTACCATCAAGTGAGATCATATCTGACCCCAATTCTTTTTTCTTTGAGTCAATAACACTTAAAGGTAGAAAAATGATGTTGAAGAAGTGGGAATTAGCTAACTGTGTTGGCCATTCTCCTCCCTTTCCTTTCTTGTTTGCTCACCTGTACTCTGTTCTGAATATAGAAGCTTCAGGCAGGACCCCGGCAAGCAGCTTATGGTCATTTGAGAACTTCATCAATGAGAGCCTTTCAATGCTTAAGCTGAAGCCTCCCTCACCTTTGATCTCCTTGAATCTATACTGAGGTTGGGGACAAGAAGGGCGGATACCTGCTCAACAGGACTTCACAAAGGCTGTCACGCTTAATTTTAGCCCCAAAAGAAGTGGCTGGTTTGGGTCTAGTATCAAGAAAAAATAAAGGATAATATAGGTATTCAGTCAATCAGCAGCCACAACCCAGGCCCACTTTACAGAAAAAAACTAATGTTTTTTAACAAGAAAAGACAGGCTGCTAGACTTAGTCATTCATTTGACCAATACAATAGTCCTCCTTTATCTGCAATTTCAGTTACTTGCAGTCAACATTGATCTGAGAATATTAAATGGAAAATTCCAGAAATAAACTATTCATAAGTTTTAAATAGCTAGATGTTCTGAGTAATGTGATGAAATCTAGTCCCATCCCATTTCATCCCACCCAAGATGTGATACACATCTTTGTCCACCTTATGCATGCTGTATACAAAACCCACATGTTAGTCACTTAGTAGCTGACTTGGTGATTAGATCTGCTATTAGATACAGAGAGAGAGAGAGAGAGAGAGAGAGAGAGAGAGAAAGAGAGAGAATTGGAGGACCATGTAAAATGTTTTACAGACCAGGCCTGAAGTTGGTGTACTCGCTTCTTCTTACATCCCATTGACCAGCACTAAACAAAGTCAAAAGGGAGGCTGAGAAACAAAGGCAACAAATAAACAAGACAAACAAACATGAATATTGCTGAGAACCAACCGATAAAGGTAAAATGAAAAGAGAAGTGGGAAGTGAGCCATGTGAGAAGGTGATATTTCATGCAACTGCATGCAAGTGAGCCAGTCTGAATTGCGAGGGGAAAAAAAGGCAAGAAAAAAAATATACTTTTTCTAATTACCCTAAATTCCTGAAAGGATTGCTTTCTTCTTACTTTTACTGATAAATAATCTATTTATAAGCATAACTTCTATATCCCTCTGATCCACAAAAAGCATTTTCCTCCCAAGGATAGAGATTTACCAGGTCTTAGTAATACACAGACCTCAGAAGCCATTAACATCCTTCTAAGATAGGCCCATTATGATCTCAGTTGGATGTGGATGGTTGAAGCAAGCTTAGATCACCCCTATTTCAACCATTAAGGTCACTCCACTGAGGTCTAAACATCTTGGTTATTACTTGGAATTCCTGAAACAATAGCTAATGTCCAAATCTCTATTTATCATATAAAGTGTCATTCAGAAGAGGGATAAAGAATTACAGAGGAAGAAATCATAGAGAAGGAGACTAAAGGAGGAAAAAGAGAAGAACCTTAAAAAAAGAAAACATTCCAAGGCCCCCAACTCTGAAAACAAATGTGATCAAGGGAAATCAGTTAATTCTGCAAATTACTCAAATAACAGTGGGTACTGGGGGTGGTTCCTATTGAAGTGATCGGATGTTGGCATTCAACAATTTTGAAGAAACTTTACTGATTTATTACCACTCCAAAGATAATTCCAAACACTGAAGTAGGATGAAAGGTGCTGCTGCTAAATTCTAGGAGCAAAAATATTTCTCAGGAGTTTGTCCATTTCACTTAGCTTGAACAGGGAGTTCTCTGAGGGGACAGATGCTACAGGTAAGGTCCCTGGCATCTTTTTTCTATTCTTTCTTAGCTTATTATTCTCTCAATTTATAGTCTAACTCTTCCTAGTCTCTGGCAGACAATGATGATGGTGACAATGATGCTAATGATGACACTAATGATGATGTAACATTTGTGGTTTAACAGTACTTTTTGTCAGTCACTGGTCTAGGCACTTACCATTTATCTTATTTTATCTTCCAAACACCCAGTGAAAGGGGTGCTATTTAAATCTTTTTTTTAGTAGTAGGAAGAAATCAAGACTCAGGAGATACGCCCAAGATCACACTTAGTAAGTGGTGGAGTCTAGATTGCAATATTCTGGTCTTTCTGGCTCCAAGTCCAGGCTCTTCATCACCATGTTGGTCTGGCTCTGGGTGGGGATGGAGGGAGTGCGTATTCCAGCCCCTCGCCCACTTACTCAGGCCATGGCTCCATTATTTTGTCACTTTAGTGGCAGGTTTCAAGATCCTGGAGCTACCAGAGAATCGAAGTCCCTTTCTCTTCTCTGCTTTGCTGTCAGGCAAGGTTGATATCCTGAAAGTTGAAACTTCCAGCAGACAGGAGGCTGACAGCCTATCTGCTTTGGGGCAAAATTGTTCTGACAGATTAATCAGCAGTCAGGCACCTGCAATAAGATGTAAAACATAGGCTTTTGTTTCTAGAGGAAAAGCTGCTGCTAAAGGTTGTTAGATACTTTATCTGAAATGCCTAGAGCAGGATTTCTGGGAGTCATTTCCACTTGGCCAAACCCACTCAGATACTTTCTTCTTATATTCTTTCACTTCCAAAACCCTAATGTCTTGTCTTCTCAAACACTGGTCAGAGACCTTTTTTCTTGGCTGCTGTACTATAGTTGGACTAAGAACTATGCAGACAGTCCTTCAAAGGGGTTGAACCTTGAAGGTCATGAGATCCAGGCATCTGATATATATAATGAGAAGCACAAGCTGTACTAACTCATTGGGATTTCCTCCTCTGTCCTGAGAGTCAAGATGACAGAATGGGGTAGAATCATTCTATCTAGGGTGATGCTCAAGTGGAAAAAACACCAAGCTACTTTCTAGAACAAAAATGAGATCACAAAGTATTAGGCCCAAGAATGACTGCAGAGGCTAAGGCAACCTCCTAATTTGTCTGGAAGTGACTGTCACTCATAATGAGTAAATTACTTTTTAATCTCACATAGATATTGTTTTATCTGAGTAATATTTTCTCTTCGCATTTGACTAGCTCCCATTTATCTTTTAGACTAAGTTCAAGAGTAACCTCCTCTGGTTCCCTGATACCTCTAGCCTTTGACTAAGTTGGGGTCCTCTTACATCATCATGTCGCACCACACCATACTTGTCAGTGTCCTTCATGAATTTTACCTCCTTCTGGGCAGGAACTGTATATTTTTCTCTCTTTGCATCTACCAAAGAACATGACACCAGGTGAAAGTTTAATGAAAATGTCATTGTTAAAACTTTCAAAGTTTTAACTCCTCTTTCAAAGTTTTAACTCCTCTTTCAATTGTCTCCCCAAAAGGTTAGGTGGCTTATTCACCACTGAAATAGCAATTCCATATAGCAAAGAATAAAAGATTGGACTTATGATGTTGTGCAAATTCTTTGGGTAATAATGAGCAAAATCATTTCTAAAGGCTGGTATGTGGGGGCTGGAGGTGAAAAGAGAACATCCAAATCTTCACTCCTAGTACTTCAGTCAAACTGTGATTAAAGTGGACTTTCTTGCTAGTGCCTGTTCTCTCTTCATCTTTTGGTGTCCAGCATCATTTGGGGAAGAGACGATGTCCCTCTGATGGAGCCATGAGGGTGGAAGGACCCGCTTATGTTCTACTTCCACACTCCAATATTCACAAACTGCTGTGTTAAGTAGAAAGAGGTCAGATTAAAATCAACTACTCTGACTTGCTGCTGCTGCTGCTGCTGCTGCTGCTGCTGCTGCTGCTGCTGCTGCTCCTGCTCTTGCAGTGAAGGAAGATGGAGATGCCTGGTAGTCATATTTATGGGTGGCTATTCAGGAAGAGGATAAAAAGAAGGGAGGAGAACTGATACCTGTTTGGCGCCTACCATGTGCTAGTTCCCACCTTCATGTTTTCATATGTTGTCTGATTAAATATTGACAAGGTTATGAAGGTAGATATCATTTTCTCTATTATATGGGTAAGGAAACCAAGGTGAGCAAACTGCTTATGGACACACAGCTACTCTGTGGCTGAGTTGCAGTGAGAACCCAGGTCAATCTGATACAACTGTCCCTGCTTTTCTCACCATTCTATGCTGCTTCTCCCAAAACTGAAGATTTACTTACTCATGCTTCCAGTGCCCTAATATTCCCATGCATTCCTGAACACCACCCTATGCCCCATCAGTGTTATTTCTGCTTTCCTCAACATTGCTGATGAGCTGTAGTTCACACAAGAGACTAAATAGTTGTATAGTTGGCTATTTAGCATCTTTGGCAGAACCACTGGAAACAAACACGTTGCCTAAAAATTCCTAAAAGGAAGATTTATCTGAGGAGCATATGCAAAACAAAAAGAAGATATATGCATTGGCCCCAAGCCACCAACTCCTGGATGACCTTCCAGTTCACTGTTCTCATTTTATTGTTTTTCCACAAACAACACAGGACTCAGGTGATATTCAGGGTGATAACACCAAAACTACTTCTTAGGGAAAAAACATACTCTGTGTCTATATCCTGGCAGCATATATGAGCCTTTGCACAACACAGTCATCCAATAGTCTTGACTGTGTGGACCGACTCTGTGAGTGGCATTCTTTCAGGATGCACGGTGATGTGCATACATTGTATCCTGTAGTAAGCACAGGGTACTATGGAATTCCCTACATATAAGAGTAAGAAATGAATTGTTTGCCATTGTCATAGTGAGAAGTCCAGGGCTGAACATAGTGAGAAGCATGTGTTGCAACTTGTAAATTGGATTTGCAAGATTTGTTCATACCCTCACTTGTTAGGTAGAAAGGATGATCTATGACAGTGAGAAGACTTCTTTGAAAGCAACCCTCTCACATGTGGAGCTGTGAACCAACAGCAATCTCAGTATTGGCAAGTGCCAAGCTTGTATCCCCTTAATTGGGTGTACTGTCTCTTAACCTCTCTCTACAAGGCAGGTATATTAGGTTTCTGTAAAAAGCAATGACAGTTTCACTCTAGTCACTTATGATATTAAACTTGAAGCTCTCTCAAACTTGCACACAACTCTAAGTTTTGCTCTCAACAGCAATCAGTACAAACACAGAATTAATGAGGACCAAAGCCCATAAGTCATCATGAAGATAGGCAGCTTTGGTAAATTATGCACTTGGAGCAGTTATATTATCCCATCACAACCTATTACAGCATCATTAACAAGAAAATAACATTCCAAATATTAATACCTGTAATAATTTCACTAATAAGCCTGCTTTCCAAAATAAAAAGTTCCTCCATGGATCATTTAAAGGTACCACTCGGTCAGAGTTTGCTCCTTTCATGAATAAAGTATCTTGAATAGCTTTCAGCCCAAAACATCCTCTTTTCATCTACTCTCCACCTGCAGAAGATTCACTTTTTTCCAACATGAATATATTGTCCTTCAGAGGGCTAGAATATCCTTTGAATTTGTAGCCATTATTTTTTAAATATCTTAAATATGTATTTATATTGTAATCTTTTTCTATTTGAAACAACTGCACTGAAGAAGTGAATTTTGTTTAAGAGCTGCTTAAGAGATATGGCTTCCACATTTAAAAAAATCATCTAAGGTTATAGTTGCAAAGAAGATAAATGATTATTTGGATTCACCTTCGAGCATTGAGGACTTCATTAAAATTCCAAAGACATAAATGTCAGAGCCCCTGTCCTTGAGTCACTTACAATTTAGTTAGAGAGACCGACAGTGTCTTAGAAACTTCAGTCCAATACAGTAAATGCTATCGCAGATGTTTGCACAGAGTGCTAAGAACACATACACCTGACTTTAGAGGGTATGCCAGGGAAGGGGTCCTCGAAGAGGGGATGCTAGATCTAAGTTCTTTTTTTTTTACTGTTATTTTTAATTTAAAAATGAATAGCTTCATTGAAATATAGTCGATAGAAACAAAACATACTTAAAGTATACATTTTGATATGTTTTGTTGTGTGTGTGTGTGTGTGTGTGTGTGTGTGCGTGTACACACACCCATGAAACGGCTCCACAATCAAAATGATGAGCATAGTCAAAGTTTTCTTGTGTCTCTTTATAATCATTCCCTCATCCTTTCCCCTCCCCTGAAAAGCTGTGATCTATTTTCTGTCACCATACATTACTTCAAGTTTCCTAGGATTTTATATAAATGGAATCATGTGATATTATTTTTTTATTGGCCTCCATTCATCAGCATAATTACTTTGAAAGTCCCATGTTGTAGCATGTATGAATAGTTCATTACTGTTTGTTGCTATCAGTATTTTATTGTAACCTCTACCAGAGTTTGTTTACTCATTCACCTGAAGATGGACATTTGATGTTGCTTTCAGTTTTGCCCACTACAAACAAAATTGTACTAATATTCATGCATAAGTCTTTGTATGAATACATGCTTTTATTTCTCTCAAATAAATGCATAGGAGTTAAGTGGCTGGATCATATTATAGGTATATGTTAAATTATTAAAAGAAACTGCTGAGCTACTTTTAAAGTGGTTGTATCATTTTTATCTTCTCATTAGTATTGTATGAGAGCTCAAGTTGTTCTACGTCCTTATCGACACTTGGTGTGGTCAGTCTTTTTAATTTTAGTCATTCTTGTAGATGTGTAGTGATACCTCAAGGGTTTTAATTTGCATTTCCTGATTGACTAACAAAGTTGAACATCTTTTTGTGTGTTGTTTAGCATCTATGTATCTCCTTCTTTTGTCAAGTGTTCATTTGAATCTTGTGTCCATTTCTCTATTATTTATTTTCTTATTATTGAGTTTTGAGAATCCTTTATATAATCTGGATACACTTTTTTTTAATCAGACACATAATTTGAAAATAATTTTTCTTAGTTTGAGGCTTGTCTTTTCACTTAGAGCTGAGTTTTGAAAGATAAATTGTAAAAATTAAGTTGTGGAATTATGTTGGAAGACATCCCAAAAGGAAAAAATACAAAGAAAAGTAATTAAGGTATAAAAGATGCTGGTAAGTTTTAAAAACTGTAAATAGTTTTGGGTGACTTGGTTGCAGACTACCTAAGAGGCAGTGGCAAGAGATGAGGCTGGAAGAATCATTATCTGAAAAGTGACAGTAAGACAATGAAGACTTTTAAAGTCGTGAGAGGCATAATTAGAGCTGCATTTTAGAAAAATTATTAAAGTAGGAACATGAAGAGAATGAAGATCTGGAAATTGGAGAGATCATTTAAGAGAGATAGTATAGACCTGAAACAAGTTCAAATCATTTTTTGGTAAGGAAAGAAGATCTCTAAAACGATACTAAGAGAAGAAAAACTGGTTGTGGTAGGAGAATATAAGACAGCTAAATGGAAAAACTATGCCTTGTCCACACAGAGAGCAGTGTTGCTGAAGTTCCACTCAGAAGGAGACATGGCTTGAAATGTGTTTTCCTGGTTTCAAAATGGGTTAACCAATCACAATCACAATAAAATCCAAATTTTAAAAACTGCTTAACCCGAATGCTATGCTTCAGGCTCTGTTCTATGCCTTTATATACATGTTATTTTATTTAATCCTCTCAATAACCCAGAGAGGAAAGGGCTTATATATTTTATAGATGAGGAAATATGAATAAATTAAGCAGCTCACCTAGGGTTCTAGCTCCAGTGAGTAACAAACAGATTCTTTTTATAAGTCCAGACTGTTAGGTCGGTGGGGGTAAGGGCCAGCCAGATGCCTGCCTGGAGACTCCCCAGCTTGATACCAGAATCCAAACCTTCTGAATAGGGCCCACCCTAAAGCCCTAGGCTCCACCACCCTAATCCGGATGCTCAATTATCATTTGATTAACATTCCCCACTCTATACCCTACCCTTACATAACCCCATAAAAGCTGTGCCCTCCCACCCCAGGGCACAACTTCTCTGGCCCCTCTTGTCTCTAGACCAGAGAACCTCACCCGCAAGCTCTCTCCCAATAAAGGCTTGCTTTTAAAATTTCTCTCAGCAGGTCACATATTTAAATTACACAGACCTCTTGATGGCCATCTTCTGCGTTTACCAGAGACTGCCTAGAATTAGTAAGGCAACCTGAGGCTTAAGGAAAAGGCCAACTGGTCTTACTCAGTTACAGGCTCCAAGTCCTTGACCTCATGAATACCTGTCCCCAAAGGCACCATTAGGAGATGATGACCATCTGTTTCCCACATTTACCTGAAGCACAGCTGAAGAAAATTGGCATAAAGCATAGTTGTAAAAATATCAGTTCATAAATTATCAAAAAACAAGCCATTGCATGAAGGATAGGAAAGCACTTGAATGAATTTCTAAAAATATCCAATATTTATTAAAAATTACCTCCAGGAATTATAGGCTTTACATGAAATACTTTGTTGTATCCTTATGATAACCTTATGGGATAGATACTATTGTGTCCAAATTGCAAATGAGGATTCCATGTCCTGGTGAATTCCATGTAATAGCCGTGGCCAGGTCACATATTTAGTGAGCATAATGCTGGAGTTTGTGTCTGTGTTTGTCTAACTCCAGATATGTAATAATTGCTGCCTCTTGGGCAGACCTATGGTGTCTATCCTAGAGAATGCATAAGGACAAAACATATATGTGCCCATGGGGGTTGAAGGCATAGAAAATGACCCTTTCTGGGGCAAAAACTCTGGCTCTCCTGTCACAGCAGGTGGCTATAAAATAAACACATGATCCCAAGAATGCCAGCCTCTGTCACCAGTCATAGCCCCAGAGCAGGTGTCTGCAGGACAGATGGTGCTTTCCACAGAAGAGAACAGCCACAAATGGCAGCTTCTTCTGGAAGTGATAAAGACCTCCTCCCTATCTCATTAGGTTCAGAGGATGTCTTACCTGTGACAGATCCATCTGAAACTCCCCTTTCCATTCCCGCCAGCCACCCTCACAGGGCCTTTCCATGTACTTTGACATTGCCAAAGTACATTGGGAATGAGAGAAGCCTCTGCAAGCCTCCTCCCTTTCCCAGCTCCACCTAGTATCTCCACTCACACTGGCTCCTTTGCCTCTGCCTCTACCAAACTATCTCATCACGGTCAGATATTGATTCAGCAAGCTTCAGTGGCCAGGACGCTTTATCGGATGAGGAGTTGCACTGCTGAGTTAGCTTCCTGCCAAGCTTTTCTATTCATCCTCCTTCCTTACCTCTCTTCCTCTTTGAATTCTGTTTTGCCTTCATTTTCTAATAGCGACTGAGGACAAACTATTGGGCCAGCCCTGAGTCAGGCACTGGGGGTACATTGAGGAATAATTCTGACACATTTCTCTTCCCTAAAAACATGTTGTCTTGTTATGGAGACAGGCATTCCAAAAAGTAGTTATATAAACAATTCATTTTAACTGCACCCAATCTGCCAAAGCTTTAAAGGGGAAGTGCTTGGGAAAAGATAACATATAATGAGACATTGGGAGGTGTAGAACAAGGGCTTTGGTGAGAAAATGACATTAGGTTGAAACCTGGAGCAAGTAGAAATTCATTGGAAGGAGAGAATGGAAGAAGAGTGTGATAGAAGGAACATGCACACAAATCCCTCCCATGGAAGGAACTTTATGGGTTAGTTCAAGGATCTGAAAGAGACCAAATAGGTGGAGAAGAGTCAACTGCAAAGGTAAGCAGGATCTTTTAAACTGTGAGAAGATTCTGGACTTTATCTAGAAAATTCTGGAAGAGATACATTCTTAAAAGAGAATTTCAAGTTCAGGTTTGCATTTTAAATGTTCTCTCTGATCACAGTTTGAAAGACAGATTTAGAGGAGGTGGCAGGTGAAATAGAGAGTGAAACTGGATATAATATAAGAAGACCAGTTAAGCAAGTTACTATGTATTTCAGAAAAAATCTGATGATGTTTCTGGTGAGGAGGAAGGATAGCAGTTCAGACTTGAGTTGCAGTGGTAGAGATGGAGAGTAGAATATTCAGGTGGTAGATCATAGAACTTGGCAGTGAATTAGATTATGGAAGACAAGAGAAAGTGGGAGGTGTCAGAGATGATTTCTAGGTTTCTGGCAAAAGTGACTTCTCCACATCTTTCCACTATGCCATATCCATTTCTCTTCCAAGTTCATCAAAGAAATAAGGTGCAGGCAACCCAGAGAAGAAAATATTACAGCATTAATGCTATTTTTGTACAGTAAAATATGGACATAGAAATCTTTCAATTTGTTATATAAGAAGTGGTAAATGTCAGGAGATAGATTTGCTCCAACTTCAGGCCTTTCAGTTGATTTCTGGTTAGACTTGACACCTGTGTTTTTCTCTAAAGAGTTACTGGGAGGTAAAGCACATCCCTTTGGCCATCTTGCTGACTGTGTCTCCTGGAGAGACAAGAATCCTAGCATGGGGTCTGCAGGGAAAAATAACCCTGTAGAACTTATTCTGGATTTTAGGTAGAAGAAGTTTGTGTTGACTTTTATTTGAACCTTTAGTTTTAATTGATATATAATCTACTTACTGTACAAGTCACCCATTTAAAGTACACAGTTAAATACTTTTTAGTGTTGTGTAGCCATCACCACAATAAATGTATGTATACGTGCATCACCCCTGAAAGAAACCATACAAATTAGAAATTACTGCCATTTATCCCTAATTCCTTCCTTCCCCAGTCCCTGGCAATAACTAATATACTTCCCATCTTTATATATTTGCATATTTTAGATATTTTCTATAAATGGAATTATGCATTATCCAGTCATTTGTGGCAGGCTTCTTTCACATAGTACAATGTTTTCAAAGCTAAGCAATCTTATAGTATGTTTCAGTACTCCATTAATTTTTAAGTCCAAGTAATATTTCATTTAATTTCATTTATTTGAAGTAGTAAATTTTATTTATCTATTTATCAACTAATGAATAATGAGATTCTTTCCACTTTTGGGCTGTTAAGAGTAATGCTGCCATGAATATTCTTCCACAAGTATTTGTTTGGACATGTTTTTGTTTCTCTTGAGAATATTTCTATAAATAAAATTTGGGGTGCTGGAATTTTGGGGTATTTGGGGTATTCTTAAAAGTAAAGATAATACCTGCCTTTAATTCATGTGCCTTTGAAAAAAATTTGCAAGATATCTTCAGAAAGAAGATAAATGGTATCATGAGAGAGTCAACAAATAAGTTTTTAAAAACTGAAAGACTGTATCTGTAAATATGTTTGCCTTCATATGTTTGTGCAAATATAAAAGATACAGCCATAATGCTGAAAGAAGTCTAAAGGAAGCAACATATAAATAAATGCTATTAAATATAGTGTGAACTCAGTGTCTATGTAAAATATTATTATGAAGGTCCTGGAACTGGGACAAATCATAGTTTTGAATGATCCATTGAGTTCACTTCTGTCATTACTTACTGATTCAATTCCCTGAAAGTGCTAATGCAACTTCTACCATCCCCTGCTACGAGCAGGTCAGAGTAGGAATTTGGGAAAGACTATTTTAGCTGTGCAAATATCATGTAGCTTCTAAAGTGCAGGGTCCATTTACATTCTTCTTACAACTGTTGGCAGATGACAGATGAATAGGCAAACAGTGACTCTATGTGCATTAGGCATATGCAGAGAGGTGACCTGAGCATATCAGTAATAGGGAGATATAACAGAGTGGGAGGAGGCACCAAAGATCAAGGTTAGAGTTCGAAACCTCAGTGGAAACAATAGTTTTCTCCCTTCTGAAGGAATAAGGGCCAGGGACTTCATAATAAATACTGACACACTCCTGGACCTTCAAGTTAGAGGGAGAAGAAGACCAAAAGGCAATGTCACAAAACAACTACCCTCTAATTTGAGCAACATCAAGGCAAAACCCCTGTCAAAACAAGAGAGTACGTAGGAGCAGACCCTCAAGGGTCTTCGAGCATGGAAGATGAGTCTATGATTACTTGACCAGGCCCAATTCTGAAGCACAATGCCCCTTCACCATGTGCAGTGAGAATCAGAGATTTGCAGAGCCCTGCAGCTTCTGCTTCTTATCAATGGTGAGCATTTTCAACTCCTGAGATCCATATGTGAAAGCTTTCAGGAGAAGGAAACACTAACTTCCACTGGTTTACATTAATCATCTTGCACAGTCACATATCCAAACACACTGGGTCACTTTTTCATCCCAAGAAAAATTGAGGGGGAATTTAGGTGATGTCCACTCTCTTGCTTTTACTCTAATACCTTAGGTTCAGGTGGAAGTCTCTAGGCTTCCCTCTATAATAACTGAATTGGGGACCTTGACATATGTAATCAGCAACAGTAGATGGTGAAATTCTTCAAATCTCAGAACAGAGGCTGAACTTCAGACACCAGACACTATCAGAAACACAAACATTCAAACCTGATCCAAGAAAATAACCTATAGTCAATTACCTACTTAGTATTCAGGCTTCTGATCAACTCAAGCAAAATAGGAACAACTGATTGCCTTTATCAGGATGGGCTAGAATGTTGAATCGGGCCTCCTCAGGTTTGTCAGGGAACTAAGAAGAGAATTTATACCAGGAACAAAAAGAATAAAAATGCTTTCAGTACCCCAGTCGCCATCTTATCACACTCTTGACTCTTGGAATTTTAGTTCATTTCACAGAAAGTCACTGGGAACCTATGAATTTCAAATTCCAGGGGAAGGCACAACAGCACAGAATAAAATGCATAAAGAGGATCCTGGGAGACTTGCTTGGTTTTGAGACATAGGACAGACAGAATCATGGCTGGCAAGCCAGGTCCTGACCTCCCAGAGCCTTGTGGTGTTGGGGGAAATAAATGGAACAAGGAATTTGAAATTTAACAACCCTTGCAGGTTGTTTCTCTTTTTTTAACCATCACATTTTCACCTTTCTTTGAAGTACTGTCTCTCAGTAAAGCCATGAGCTTTTTTCTCAAGTTGAATCACCATAGGTTGTTTTGCAGCAAGTAGATAGAGGGAGGAGGAAAAAAATCTGTTACCAGCTCAAGTACATTTTGCTCTGCTAATCAGCATTTTTAAAAATTATCTTTTTCATTTCATAGAGAAGCTGGCAGAAGCTCCCATCTCTTTAGAGCAAATATAACCACCAGACCATCTGGGGCTGACATTTTCAACATGGCAGTCAGGAGAGCTCATCTCGGGAGTTCCATGGATGATTAGGAGCATGTCGCAGAATTCTCTCTAGGACGGGTAGGGTGTACAGAAGCCACTTGTACACAAGCAAACTTGGAACTGAGCCCTCTGCCCTCCTAGCTCTCCTTGGGCTCTGTCTCCTTTTCCTCCCCATCCCAGAGACGTATGCTCTCAGAACTTGTATCTTGTAATAGTAGTAATGAATATTGACTCTAAAAATATCAAAACACCCTCCAAGTTTGAAGATCCACTTTTGTTAAATAAAATTTAGGACCACAAGAGACTAAGATGAAAGTACATATATATGTTTACATGCAAAGCAGTGATTGTTTAGCTAACAAGACTGGGAAATTAAGATTTCTTAATAAGTAGGTCAGCCAAGGGCAATTAAGTGAATCCAAAAAACAGTTTAGAATCACTGATGTGTCCCTCCAGGCCTCCTAAACACTTGCAGAGCCAAAGTCCACCTAACAATTATTACTGTTGCTGAAGTGGGATGTCCCAGTGCTACAGACCTCATACCATTAACCACAAAACAGTCCTCATGGATGCCAGCTGGTCCATGTCAAGACAGAGATGACTGACCACCTCCCTTAATTACTTTCTAGGCAAACCTTTAGACATTTAAATTCACACCACATATTTCACACCAGGTGAGGCATTCTTTAACCAGCCACGTTTTCCAAAAAACAAGGACTTTATGTTCATCTATGTCACTAGCATTCATCTTTTCCATGCAAAATTAACACAATAGAGACCAGAATTGGATGATCCCTGGAAAAACTCCTATATGCGATCTCAATATTCTGCATCTGCACTTGCTCTCCTCCCTCAGTTCTTATTCATAAGCCATTGGTCATAAGGATATTAGAAAATATCAGAGTAAATCCAAATAAAGTAGAACTGATTACCATATATATGTATTTCTATGCTGATATGTAGAGGCTTACCTCTAAGGTAATAATTGCAATTTATAATTAAAAAAGCAATTCTGTGTCAAATATACTTGTTGGGTGTTTCTGTTGCTCTGTGTCCAGGACTGCTCCAGGAGTTAGGAATATTGAGACATGATCTCTGTCTTCAAGAATCGACCATCTAGGTAAACAAACACCAAGACAGCCAACATGTCAGTGTGATAAAAGTGTAAAAGAATCATGTGCAGCTAGGACCAAATGACTTCCTAAAATAGGGAGTGCTCCAACTGGCTTTTGAAGGAAGTGCAAAAGGTCCTTAAACCAAGAAATACAAGAAGAAAGATCCAAATGAAGGGAAGACAATGCAGAATGCCTCAGAAGTGCTAAATAGTGTAAAATTCAAGTAGTTAGGAAGGACTAAAGAAAAGAGTGTCTGTGGAAGCATGCTGGAAAAGGAAAGTAAATGGGCCACCAGGATAAGCTTGGGAGCGGCTTTGTTCCCTAAAAGCTAAGGCATTAAATAGTATCTATTGAGGTATTTAAATATTGAGGTCAATAGCCAGCCATTGAGAGATTTTTCAGTACTAGAGTTCTCAATTCAAGTTTGCATTTAGAAAGGTCATGCAAGCAACGTGGAGGAGGTGAGATGCTAGGTGGGCTAAAGCAGAAGCTGAAAGATCAGTTTTGAGGCTATAGAAGTTAGTGGGACAATCAAATAGACCTGGGTTTATTCCCAATATTCCATTCTAATCAACTGCTCCCCTCACCCAGCTCCTGAAGACCACTTATATGTTTTCTATCCCTATAGTTTCACCTTTTCCAGATATTACATAAATAGAATTATACACTCATAGGCTTTTTGAGTCTGACTTTTTTCACTTATAATGAATTTGAAATTCATCCAAATTCATGTATTGTTACATTTATCAATAGTTCCATTTTTATTGCTCAATAGCTCTACACAGTTTATGTAATCATTCTTGAAGGACATTTGAGACATTTCTAATTTTTTTAACATATAGGTAAAGTAGCTACAAATATTCACATACCTGTTTTATGTGAACATGGCTTTTTTTCTAACTTGTGAATTATTTTTTTCTAAATATCTAAAAGTGGAATTGCTAAGTTGACAGGTAAATGTATGTCAAATTATTTTACAAAGTGACTATGTTATTTTCCATTTATACCAAAAATGTGTAAGGGTTCCAGATGTTCCACATCTTTGCCAGCACATGTAATCATCAATTTGTTGTTGTTTTTAGACAAAGTAATAAGTACATATTTGTATCTCATTGTGCTTTTAATTTGCATGTTAATAACTAATGATGCTGTGTAATATATATTTTTACTGAAAACATTAGTTTGACACATAGTAGGTGCTTAGTAAGCATTTGTTTCATAAATAAATCAATGTCACCATTATCATCCTAACATCTGCAAGAAGAGATGAGAAACTGAGCTAAAGCAGTAATGGTTATATAGAATAGAATATTAAGAAGGAAGAAGTATCAGGTCTTCATGGTTAAATGTGAGGGTGAATAAGAACTCATCTAAGATAACACTCCAGTTTCTGAACTGGGCAATCGGTTGATGCAATGCCAGTTCATAATATGGAGAACATGAGAATAGAAGCAAGGCTTGGAGAAAAAAAAGTTAATTCCAGTTTTGGACATGGTAAACCTGTGAAACCACAGGGCCATTGATTTAACACATCTTGGGGGCCACCAGAAGGATTTTGTCTTGTTCACTTCTGTGCTCCTAGCACCTACTGTAGTATCCAGCATTAAGATGGCCATGTAAATTTGGGTATTAACAGCATACCTCATTTGGTATATATCTTTTGTCATTTCTCACAACATCCCTGTAACAGCAGCTCTAAATAAGGGTTTGCCCTTTAGAAGGCTGACTTCCCCATGGTCACAGTGTTAACTAGTAATTTGCCAGACTTTAATCATACACACTGAGGCCTATTTTTATCATATACTGCGAATTAGAAAAAACTGCTAGTTAGACATGAGAACTTCTGGGCAGTTGCCGTTTTCTGTGGTTGGTGGTTCTGGGCTGGATTACATAGTTAGTCAAGTAGAGGATAGGCTAGATCTAACTCTTCCTCACCCCATCAGACAAGAGCCCTTGTGCAGAACAACCACACCTGGAGACGTAGTCTCTCATACAAACCCCTGTGCTTCTTCTACTACATCATGTTTCTAATTCTACTGGTCAAAAAAAAAAAATGAGCCTGCTAATATATAACCAAGTCTCACTTACATATTAATATAGGTTATTAACTTATACGTAAAGAAGCTTCAGCTTACAAACCTCCCCAGCTATAAATATACCAACACTGTTATATTTTTATCACTTCTGAGATGTTTTATGATCAATTTCAAAATGCTTTTCAAGTGCAAAAACAACAAATGTGTTGGTTATCATACTAAAAGACAATGAAATAAAATTTAGATTTACACTGATGGATGAGTATTCATTGCTTATAAATATCACATTCAATTTACATTCTAAATTGTCTCTAAATAGAGGAGATTTTGCACATGCATCATGAACTTATATGATTACATCATATCTCTAATGAATCTGTATATAAACTTAAACTTTATAATAGGGCAGAAGACCTTTCTAGACTCTCATTTCTTTTCCTTCTCACTCCCTCACATTAGGTGAGGAGGCAAGTAATAGGGAGATAGGCAATGTGAGCATGGAGAGTGGCTGAAGAGGAGATCAAATATAGATTTGACCTATAAGTACTAACTCCCCCAAACCAAGGAACCCTGACTCAAAAGATAATGAGTCAAAGCACAAACTCTCAACAGCTTGGAAATTCATCAGATAATCTGCTCTGGCTTTTGAAATGCCAACAGTTTCTGTATTATATTTCATGTACATGGAGTAAAGGAAGAGATGACAATAAAATAAAAGCTGACATATAGAATTTATTTGTGCTATGCACTGTCCCAAAAACTTTATACATGTTGACTCATTTAATCTCTAAGACAACACTATGAGGTCTGTATTACTAACAACTTTATTTAACAGATGAGGAAACTGAGGCACAGAGAGATGATTGATAGATCTAGTAAATGATAGAATCAGTATTCAAACTCAGCAAGTTCGTGTCAAAGTCCATGCAATCAAGATTTTAGTCAATATGACAGACTAGGTAAAAGCAGGGTTTGCCTCCTTCTATGACCACATTAAAATTACAACCAAATTAAAAAACAAACAACTTGGAGAACCACCAAAATTTAGCCCATACCTGAGGATATAAAAAAAAAAAAAGCCAAATAGAGACCAGTAGGAGGGTCAGAGATGCAAAGTGGGTCGACCCCACACCTGAACATGGCAATTGAGCAGTGGGAGGGAGAGTGTGGCTACAGAGGCCCCCCTAAAGGAATGAGGTGCTATAGGCCCACATAGAGGCTCCCCAGCCCAGACTTCCAGTACCAGCAAGAGGAGTTCTCTCAAAATCTGACTATAAAATCAGTGGGAATTCTGGCCATCGAGGTGAGATGAAAAGAAAAAAAAAAACCCAGATGTTGCATTAAAGAGCCCATGCACAGACTTGCTCATAGACACTTGCACTGTGCTCCAGTAGTAGTTCTGGAGGTTCAAAAGGCATATAGGGAAAGACTGAGTTTCATGGCACCAGGGAAAGGGCTGGAGGGGCAGCTGCCACTGTTCCTTTGTTGAGCCCCGGTATGGGGCAGTCTGCAGGTGGGTTTCATCTTGCCTATGTTAAACCCTCCCACTGCATGGCTAATTCTGGTGCTACAGTGGCTGGGTGAGACTGGCCTGCTCTACCCCATATCTCCCAGGTGCCGTACCTCACCCAGCTTACTAATTGCCCTTATTGCTGTTGGACAGCCAGCCCTGCCATGCACCTAACAAGGGCCACACATTTGACAGACAATAGTCTTCAGCTCATGTGTCCCACATGCAGCCCTCTTATTTTGGGGGGAGGCTTTTGGTGGAAAGCTATTGGTACCAGCCAGAGCTGCAGTATCTCTTGGGCAGATCAAAGAGTTCTGAGGGCCTGAAAAGGGCAACAGCTGGCCTTGCTGCAATCTGAGACTTACAGGAAACCACAGATTCAGCACCAGCATGAAACCTTAAACTGCATAGGACAGGTGAAATTTGTTTGCTTTACCCTGGTGACTCCCTCAGTCCCTGCCCCATACAACTCACATGCCACCCAAAGACCCTCCTCAGCTGCAGAGTCATACAAGCAGGTGGCAGGTAGCCCTAGGCCTTGAAGTGCACTTGTCCTTTTGCTAAGCCACCCCAGGCCTTGTACTGGGGGTAGCCAACCTTGGCTTACAGCATGGTCTCTCCCACTTGCCTACAGATCCAGCATAGGCAGCAACCATCTATGGATCATCTGTAGCTCTTACTAGGTAGCTCCAAGCAATCAAAGGCAGCAGGTGAATTTGGCCTATAATAAAGCCCCTTCCAAGAGGCCCCAGAATCAACACACCCAAAGGCTTTTATCAGGCCACAACAGAGCACTACCTGACTAGTCCCATAGTGGCACACTCAAAAGGTGGTTTTAACAGGTACACAAGAAAACTGGGGTGAATCCCACTTAATGGGGTCAGCTCCACACAACTCCTGTGACATGGCCAGTCACCATAACCAGTAAGCTCAAGAGTCAACCCCATCCACTGACATGCTAACAGCAATCAATAATTATCTATAACAGGAGAATATATACAACCACACAAGAACATGCCCAGAGTCCTTTATTAGTTCATCAGGAAGACTCTGTTACTGGGCCACCCAGGACACCTACCACATAAGACCACTAGGCCAAGTCTGGGAGATGTAACAAATCTTCCTAATAAATAAAAGCAAACACACAGAGGCAACTAAAATTAGAAATCAAAGAAACATGCTGTAAATGAAACAACAGGAGAAAACTTCAGAAAAAATTAAACAAAATGGAGGTAAGCAACCTACCAGAGACAGAGTTCAAAACATTGGTTATAAGGATGCTCAATGAACTTAGGAGAAAAAAAGACGATTTCAGTGAGGACTTCAACAAAAAAGATATTAAATATAAAAAAAGACATAAAACCACCAGGAAGAACCAGTCATATGTGAAGAATACAATAACCAAAATAAAGAATAAACTAGAAGGAATAAACAGTAAATTAGATGAAGAGGAGAATCAAATCAGTGAGTTGGAAGACAAGCTATCAGAAAACACTCAATCAGAACAGTTAAAAAAAAAAAGAATTTTTAAAAATGAGGAAAATTTAAGAGACCTCTGGGACAACATCAAATGCACCAACATACTCACTATAGGGGTACCAGAAGGAGAGAGGAAGGAATTGAGAACCCATTTGAAAAATATTGACAGAAAACTTCTTGAACCTAGTGAAAGAAATAGACATACAAGTCCAGGAAGCACAAAGAGTCCCAAACAAGGGGAACACATATAGACCCACACCAAGACACCTCATTATTAAAATACCAAAGGTTGAAGACAGAAAGAGAATACTAAAAGCTAGTTACTTGCAAGGAAACTTCCAGAAGAATGACAGCTGATTTTTCAATAAGAACTTTGCAGGCCAGAAGGGATGGCATAAAATATTCAAAGTGATGAAAAATAAGAACCTAAAACCAAGACTACTCTACTCAGCAATGCTATCAATTAAAATTGAAGGTAAGATAAAGAGCTTCCCAGACAAGAAAAACCTAAAGGAATTCATCACTAACAAGTCAGAATTACAAACAGTGTTAAGGGGACTTATGTAAAATAAGAGAGGGAATCCCATAATTACAAATAATAAAATGGCAGTAACTATGTACCTATCAATAATCACTTTAAATGTAAATGTATTAAATGCTCCAATCAAAAGACATGGGGTAGCTGAATGGATAAGAAAACAAGACCTATACATATGCTGTCTACAGACCAAATGACACACACAGATTGAAAGTAAAAGTATGGAATAAAGATATATTATGCAAATGGAAATGAAAATATAAAAAAGCTTGAGTAGAAATACTTATACCAGACAAAATAGACTTTAAAACAAAGATTATAAGAGACAAAGAAGGGCATTACATAATGATAAAGGAATCAGTACAACAAGACATGACTCTACTAAACATACACACGTCCAACATAAGAGCTACATATATTAAGCAATTATTGACCAATCTAAAGGGGAAGACTGACAGTAATACACTCACAGTAGGAGACTTTAACACTCCATTGACTCCAGTGGATGGATTTTTCAGACAGAAAATCAAAAAGAAAACAGGAGCCTTAAATGGCACATTAGACCAGATGGATTTAATTAATATTTTCAGAATGTTTCACCCCAAAGCAGCAGAATATAATTCTTATCAAATGCACATGAACATTTTCCAAGATAGAGCACATGTTAGGTCACAAAATTATTCTCAATAAGTTTAAAAAGATTGAAATTATATCAAATGTATTCAACAACAATGGTATTAAACTAGAAATTAAGTGCAAGAAAAAAACTGGAAAATATACAAACATGTGTAGGCTAAACTACATGCTACTAAATAATGAATATGTTAACAATGAGCTCAAAGAAGAAATTAAGCGATACCTAGAGACAAATGAAATGAAAACACAGCACTTCAAAATCTATGGGTCACAGCAAAAGCAGTGCTAAGAAGGAAATTCATAGTAATATAGGCCTACCTCAAGAAACAAGAAAAACCTCAAATAAACCATCTAACCTTACATTTAAAAGAACTTGAGAAAGAACAGCAAATACAAACCCAATGTGAGTAGAAAAGAGGAAATAATAAATATCAGAATGGAAATAAACAAAACAGCCTAGAAAAACAATATGAAGATCAATGAAACAAAGAGTTCATTCTTTGAAAGATAAACAAAATTGATAAACCTTTAACCAGACTCATCAAGAAAAATAAGAGAGGACTCAAATAAATAAAATCAGAAATGAAAGAGAAGTAATACAAACTCCACAGGATCATAAGAAAATACTATGAGCAAATTGGACAACCAGGAAGAAATGAATACATTCCTAGAAATATACAATCTTCCAATATTGAGTCAAAAAGGAATAAAATCTGAACCAACCAATTATCACCAATGAAATTAAGCCATTAATTTAAAAAAAAATCTTCCAAGAAAACAAAAGTTCTGGACCAAATAGCTTCATAAGTAAATTTTACCAAATATTCAAAGAAAAATTAACACCTATTCTTCTTCAACTATTCCAAAAAATTTAAGAGCAGGGAAGCTTTCTTAATGCTTCTTATGAATCCACCAACACCCTGATTTCATAACCAGACAAAGACAGTAAACACACAGAAAAAAAAAAAGCTATAGGTCAATATTCCTGATGAACACTAATACAAAAATCCTCAATGAAATATTAGCAAACTGAATTAGCAATACATTAAACATATCATACTCTATGATCAAGATTTGGGATCCAAGGTTTGTTAATATCACCAAATAAACTAACATAATACACTACATTAACAAATTGAAAGATAAAAATCATACAATCATATTAATAGATACAAAAAAAAGCATTCAATGAAATCTAGTACCCATTTAGGATAAAAACTCTTAGCAAAGTGGGAATAGCAGAAATATACCTCAACATGATAAAGGCCATATATTTCAGGCCTACAGTTAGCAGTGGAAAGACTGAAAGCATTTTCCTTAATATCAGAAAGAATACAAGGATGCCCACTTTCACCACTTCTATTCAACATTGAATTGGAAGTCCTAGCTATAGCAATAAGACAAAAAAGAGAAATAAAAGGCATTGAAATTAGAAGGGAAGAAGTGAAACTGTCATTATTTGCAGATGACGTGATACTACATAGATCCCTAAAAATTCTGCCAAAACAACTAGTAGAACTGATCAATGGATTTGGTAAAATAGCAGGATACAAAATTCATATTCAGAAGTTGTTTGCATTTTTATACACCAGTGATGAACCATCAGGAAGAGAAATTGAGAAAATAATCCCATTTACAATTGCATTAAAAACAAAGATGAAAGGACGAAGAAAATAGCATTCTCCGTAAATGGTTCAGTCTTAATAAATTGTGCTTTACTATAAGCCACTTCAAATCTTTTTATCAAAAGGTAAAATATAAATATAGAAGTAAATAAAATAAACAGAAACAATTAAAAAGACCATGCAAACAGTAACTATACCATTCTGCCTCTCTTGAGATATTTATATTTATACAAGTACTTTTTCTCATATACACTTTGATGGGTTTATATAAAATTGTACCAGAGGAAGCTGTAAATATTTATAAAGAATAAATCCTGCCCTCTCATTATGACTTAAAAAAATGGTTGCGGGCCAGAAATCACTCCTTTATCAGCCACATGGAAGAGAACGTTGTGATGTTAGATATCAAAGTTGGCCCTTACACAAGACAGAACACTTCAAGGAATAAAAAAGAAGGCCATTATGCAGTCAGAACAGACCCAAGTGCAAAGTCCAAAGGCTTCAGTGACAAAGAGAAAATTAACTCACCCACTGCCAGCCTGCTGCTCCTTGACCAGAGGACTGTATTATAGGGAAGGAAGACATATTCTCAAATGTATGCCTTTGACACACTCCAATCTGAACTTGAGCAGTTTCTGGAGTCAAGGACTGGACCTTTTTACACAGCCCTTTCCTTCTTTTTTCTTTCATCAGAATATCTGACTGTTGCAACCTCTGTAATACAACAAAAGAGGTCCCGAGCATTTTAAAAGCAACATAACAGATGAGCCTCATTTCTGAGAGACAGAAAAATAAAGTTTTGTCAGCTAGAGGCCCTATTTTGAAAAACACGTTGCCTTTAGATAGTGGGATATGATCCAGCAGCCTTTCTTTTAATACTTTTGCTCAGTGGATGATCCAGTCCATTTGGCTGCCTCTTCTTCTTGTCAGATCTTCAACAGAGAAGGACATGCCCTCCCGGGTTTTGATATGCAATCCGGGACTTCCAAGTACTTCAATTTCAAGGCTTTAAATTTTTTGAAGAGTCCAAATATAACTGATCACCCTGAGATGAGAGGGCAGGATCCGGGCCTCCACAATATCCCTGAGTCTCAGCCTCGTGCACAGCTTCGGGGCCAAATGTGGTGCCTAACTGGGACCTGAGTCAAAAGAATTCTTCTACCTGTTCCATCCTGGGTCAGATCTAGCCAGCAATGCTGGGCTGTGTTGAGAAGCATCTTGGCATGAATAGCTGTACATCTAAAGAGTGGAGGAAATGGGAATCATGGAGTCTGTGTTTGGTGCACGCTTTCTTTTCAGTGTGCAGTATTAGAAATTAACCTTTTTCCCAAGAGTCCTTCCTCACAGACATCCTACATTTAATTAGCAGCCTGGCATTAGGGCACACTCGAAAAATTCAATAGCCCTCAAGTGGCAATGGGTATAATTTCCATTTCCTTCAAAATGCCAGACAGGTGGGTCATGCCTGGGCTGTCTAATTCCTACACTGCCTCTGCACTATGATAACTTTCCAAGTATAGGGAAAGGGAGAAGAGGAGAGAAGGTGAAGGCACAGAATAAGGGTTTTTCTGGGTTGGCAGGCTACCAAACACAGTGCTAACCAAACTGATCAATCCAATCCTTTGCCTTCAGACAGAATCCTATATCGCAAAAGTTACAAAATAGTTAAGGGATCTGCATGATTCTAAAAATCTCTAGGAATGAAGAGCCCTTGACAACCCATGAGGATGGTTTCTCAGATGATATTCTGACACATATTCTATCTCAGTAGAAGTTGTAGGTACCCAGATGATATGCTATCTAACATTTGTAGATCCTAATAGTTTCTGTGGCCCACTTAACCCTGTGGTAAAGAAGCAGAGGGTTAGGAAATTTAGGAAAATGAATGCTGGATTGTGTTCAGGATAAGTTTTCTCTACTTTTCAGCTATTCCCCACCTGTGAGATACCATGTGGGACATTTTGTGGCATGTCAACTTATTTAATGCTGCTATAAAGAAACCCACGAAGTGCTGAAAACCCAACAAATATCTAAAGCTTCTTTATTTATTTATTTCTTCCAGATGCCACTTCAAATATGAAATCATCAAACTTCTCAGGAGGTCTAACCCCCATTGCCTTTCTTCAGTGGGAATTTAGAGCCTATTAAATAATGGAAGCACAGAGAGTTCAAGGAGGTCAAGAAACTAAAACAAACTTACCTGAAATAGTATTATGTGTGTGACTCTGCATGTATGAGTGTATATGTTGAATTGGGATCTTTTGGAGGGTTAGAAAGAAGAACCAAGGTTGAAGAGAGAGTTTCCCATGCACAGAACAATGATTACTGATATTCTGTATCCCACTGATAGTCCTAAAATTTCTCTTATCTACTCTCTCCCCACCCACTTCTATAAAATGGATATAACTCTTTGATAGGATACAAGTCAGAGGAATGCCAATTACAATTTCAACTTAGTATAGAAACGTGTTTTACCTGCCTGCTTCTCTGAATTTTTTCCCATCTAAGCTCTTTTTCCCCTTGGAAAAGGAAGTTTAAAATTCACTTTTTCTATGGTCAGATAAAAAGATTCTTCTGCATCCAGTTTCCATCTGAGTGT
The DNA here is from genome assembly GCA_030015415.1 of Cynopterus sphinx. NCBI lineage: Eukaryota > Metazoa > Chordata > Mammalia > Chiroptera > Pteropodidae > Cynopterus > Cynopterus sphinx. Next base: position 30,296,396 of record CM057390.1, on the reverse strand, counting down.
CTTTAACACCCCACAACTTAGGAGCAGCATCTTTTAATTCTTGTCTCTTAAGATACTATATGGAGATGAATAACCCTGTTAACAGAAGCAAATAACAACAGAAGAAGAGATAAATTAAGAAGTATGAGGCTGAAATGTAAAAGGAGATGGGGAGTCAATGAGGTAGAAATATACAACAAGGTGGCCAAAATAAACATGAAGACTTGGCTTTCAACATTAAATCAGAGAATACCAATACCTGAGAGTGATCAAGGTAGCTCAGCAGGGTGAAGGCACCAAAAGTTAAGATACAAAGGTTTCCCTTGGTCCTGGAATAGAAGATGATAATATGGTGGAATTAATATAGGTTTTGGTATTAGACAAGCCCAAGTTTTAATTAAAGTTCTACTACTTGTCAGGTGTATGTGTGAATCTCCCTGCCACTCCTGCTCTATGCTTCTAGAATCCTCATGATAGTGTTAGGATGCTGGAAAGAGAATAGGTTCACAGCAAGTGAGGCCAGTTCCCAGATTTATGTCTTTCTACTGAATGTGATTCACAAGAATAAGAAATTTTGTGAAGCTGTAAGGAAACTATAACAGACAGAAGATATAGGAAACTGGCAAATTCACTGGTTCGCTGTCTCTCCCAATTCCACTTTGCCTACTGAATTCTTCACCATGTGTAGATTTTATCCTTTGATTGCACAATATCACAATGGTGCCACATTTTCTTTCTCTCTCACTATCTCATAATTTTTCTCTTTCCTTATTTTATACACTCCATGCTTTTGTGGTAGTCTGCCTTCAAAATGACACCTACATAGTATTCATAATCTCATATAGTCCTTTCCCCTCCAAGGTCATTCTAGCTGACCTATGTAAATCAATAGAATGTCAGAGACATGGTGTTATGACTTCTGAGGCTTGGTCATAAAACCTGTAAGGCTTCTGCTTTGTTCTCTAATATCACTCATTCTGGGGGAATCTAGCTGACACATTGTAAGTACACTAGTGAAGCAACATGATGGTGAGGTCCATGTTGATAGGAACTGAGGCTTCATTTAAACAACTTATGTGAGTAAGCTATTTTGGAAGTGTTTCTGTAGCCTTGACTGAGCCTTCAGGTGATGACTACAACCCCAGCCTATAGCTTTAATTCAATATCCTAGTCAGAACCACCCAGCTAAGCCAGTCTTGGATTTCTGACTCAGAAACTATGTGAAATAATAAAGATATAGTATTTTAAGCCATTAAATTTGGGGATAATTTGTTACACAGAAACAGAAAACAAATACAATCTTTCATCATGTTGCAGCTTCTTCCCTACTTATTTTGTAGCCATACCCAACAAGTATTCCAAAGTTTGTACATTTATCTCTGGGACAGATTTTTCAGCACGTCTACCATGGCTTCTACTAACTGAATACTTTTCTTTTCCATTTGAATTTAATATTTCGCTGAGACAATTTTGTTTCCCTACAAATAGACTCACTTTAGAAGGTCTTAAACATTAAAGCAAGGCTATACAGTCTCAGGAATTTTCACATCCAGTATCTACTTCAACTTTTACCATAATTTTGTGGGGTAATAAGCTAAAAACATTACTTTCATTTTACAGATGAGGACTTTGAGTTCCGATGTATTTAAATACTGACTTGTACAAAGACATAACTACTTAGTGGTAGAACTAGGTTTAGAAAGCTGATCTTTTACCACTGCCTGTTTAAGATAGGTAAATCAAATATCCAGTGATTCTAGCTTTATAACTAGATATCTAAGCAATTCAATAAACTTAATTCCCACAGATTTTTATAAAGTTGAGTACTTATACCAATTGTTCCAGTTATCTGCTGCTCTACAAGAGAGCATCACAAGAATTTAGTATTTCAAAAGAACAATGCTATTACTATCTCTCTTACTTCTTGGGTTTGGTGGGCTCAGTTGGGTAGTTATCACTTGGGATCCATTTTAATGTTGCAGTCAAATGTTGGCTAAGACTGGAATATTTAAAGACCTTTTTATTCATGTGTCTTATGCATGAGCTACGATGACTGGAAGTTCTGGGAGCTGTTAAGCATCTCTCTTTATTTCTTTGTGTGGCTTCTCCATGTAGCTAGCTTTGTCTTTACATCCTGACTGTCTTAAAGGAATCAAACTTATTATGTCATAACTAAATTCTTTCATTCATTCCAAGAGAAAGTCTTCTAAGATGCTTAAGAAAAAGTTGATAGTTTTCTCATGATCTAGCCTCAGGAGTCCCAGGATGTAATTTCCACCATATTCTATGGGCTAAGCAAGTTACTAAGGCCAGTACAAACTCAAGAGAAGGATAGTAACAGCTCAACCTCAATGGAAATAGTGTATACAGGGAAGAAAGGTAGTCAGTCATCTTGGAGGCAAACTATCACAAATCCCCTGCTGGAACCTCCTTGATTGGAATGTACACTCCCCCTCTTCCAAAGCCAATAAAGTTTTGTCCAATTAAAGAAACAGCTGAAATTCAGGATCTTATCATCTAAGTTGTGCTCAAGTGCAAATAAGCCTCTTTTGGAACAATTTCTTGAGTACATTTTCTTTTGGTCTAAAGATCTGTGAAAAGTCATCTGCCTACCCACCTACCCACAACATATAATGGTGAGATGTGCATCAGATAACTACAACATACCCTACTGTTTCAAGAGGAGAGAAATAAATAGAATATAAAAGTCATTGTTTCACAGAAATTTTGAAATTTTGTTGGGCACATGTTGCTAGTCCTTTGGTTAGAGTTCAGTCCTGCTGCCAGAAAATAATTATCCATTCTTTCCTTTTGGCTCTTGGTTCCATCCTCTAAATTTTCTTTTCTATAAGAAATGATCCTCGTTTTAAACTGAGAAATCTCCTCATTTTCTTCTTGCTCATAGAAGATTATTTTATACTGTCTCTGTTCGTTCAAGTGCAAGGTGACATAATTCCTTTAAAAAATGTGTGGTCTTCCTATTTATCAAATAGTAACCATTTACTTACATAAAACCCATAGTTTTTTTTTCTTTCTGAGTTAGCCAGATGCTTTTCCCTTTTCTCCATTGTTCTCAAAGTCACAATACTGTGGAATAGTGCTTTTAAGGTCCTTAGATGATTTTTGTCTAGTTTGAACAGTCTACAAGATATTCCCTTCAGATTCTTTTATAACACATAGAGTCTAAGGTGCATAGATTTAGTATTCTAAGAAGCCTTACTAAACATGCATTTAACTCGTTATGTGGTCTCATCAAAAGGTCTTAAAACTTTGAGACTTTTACTTTAAAACCATAATTTATTTATCATGCCCTAGATTTCATCTCTCTTTTAAGGAAATTTTTAGTTTCAGAAGCATTTTCTGGGATGAGAAGCATTTTCTGGGATGGATTTCTTCTCAATTCTGCTTGAAACTAAATGGTTTCTTCTTTAGTTCATCTCCACTCATATTTTATATTAGGCAGCTAAAAAAAGCCAGCTGGTATCCTTTACTTTTCTACATTTCTCTCTGACCAGTTCTATAAGCTTATTTGGTACTCTCTCTTTTCCACATTATCACAGGTGACAGTGCCATCAAAATTCCCACCATATGTATAGCAAACGCTTCTTTTTCTCTAATCTACAGCAGCATTTTCTCCTATCTTTTAAGTACTCTTCAATAGTCTCTTTGAAGTCTTTCCAGATTTCACTAACAGAATTTTTGTGAATATTCCAACTTCCACTCAATGCTTGGTCCAAAAGCAAATGCCACATGTTTTAGGTTTATGTTAGAGCAGCACCTCACTTTGAGGTACAAAATTCTGTTCCAGTTATCAACTCTTTGTTTTAGAAAGTATCCCCAAATTTACTTGTTTTGAGGCTTACTACAAATCTACAGTAATCAAGACAATGTGGTATTGGTGAAAGAACAGAGATTAAAGAAACAGAATAGAAAGCCCAGAACAGACCCATAAAAATATAGTCAACTAACCTTTGACAAAGGAGCAAAAGCAATATAATGAAGCAAAAGTAGTCTTTCAATAAATGTTGCTTGAATAACTAGATATCTACATGCAAAAAATAAAAATGATTCTAGACATAGATCCTATACCTTTCAAATGAAAATATAAATGTAAAACAAACAAAAAACTATAAAACTCATAGAAGATAACATAGACGAACACTTAGATAATTTTGAATATAGCTATGATTTTTTAAATGCAACACCAAAGTCACGATTCTTGAAAGAAATAGTTGATAAGTGGAACTTCATTAAAATTAGAATTTTCTACTTTGCAAAAAACAATGTCAAGAGAATGAGAAGGCTCAGAGAAAATATTTGCAAAAGACATATCTAATAAAGGATTGTTATAAGAAATATGCAAAAAACTCTTAAAATTCAAAAATAAAAATAAAACAATTTAAAAATATGCTAAAAACCTTAACAGACACCTCATCAAAGAAGATATACAAATTAGCACATTAAAAGATGTTCAATCTGATATGTCATCAGAGAAATGCAAATTAAAATTTAAAAATCTATGAGATACCACTGCACACCTTTTAGAATGGTCAGAATTTGAAATACTGACAACACCAAATGTTAACAAGAATATGGAGCAGCAGGAACTCTCATTCATTGTTGATGGGAATATAAAATATTACAGCCACTTTGGAAAACTGCTTGGTAGTTTCACACAAAATTATACATACTCTTACCATAAGATTCAGCAATCAGGTTCCTTGGGTTTTTCCCAAAGGATATGAAAAAAATATATCTACACAAACCTGCAATTAATGTTTATAGCAGCTTTATTCTTAGTTGACAACACTTGGAAGCAACCAAGGTGTCCTTCAGTAGGTAAATGAATAAAATGTAGTATGGAATATTATTCAGTGCTAAAGAGAAATGAGCTAACAAGCCATGAAAAGACATGTAGAAAACTTAAATGTGTATTATTAAGTAAAAGAAAGCAGTCTGTGATTTCGACTATATGACATTCTCGAAAAGGCAAAACTATGGAGACAGTAAAAAGATCAGTGATTTCCAGGGGTTTGAGAAAGAGAAGAGATGACTAGGCAGAGCACAAAGGCTTTTTAGTAAAATGTTATTATAAAGATGAATGATACCATAATCATACACATTGTTATCCAAATATTTATCCATTGTAGATTTGTCCAAACCCATATCATGTACAATGTCTGCCAAAACTAACTATAATGTAAACTATGGACTTCAGATGATTCTGATGTGTCAATGCGCATTCATCAATTATAACAAATGTACCACTCTGGCAGGGTATGTCAATTAGTGGAGGAGGCTGTGCGTGTAGGAGCGGGACGTATATGAAAAGTCTTTGTACTTTTCTCTCATTTTTGCTGTGAATCTCAAACTGCTTTAAAAAATATGTCTTGTAAAAACTTATCCCAGAATTTAGTGGCTTAAAATAACAGTATATTATTATCTCCCATCATTCTGAGAGTTGACAGGTTCATCTGAGTAGTTGTCACATTGTGAACCTCTCAAATGGCTATAGTCAAATGGCAGTTGAAACTGAATTCATCTGAAAGTTTATTTACTCTTGTATTTAGCATAGAGGACTGGAATAGGTAGAGGTTTGTTGGGTTTCTTCTCCTCAATCCACCTTTTTCCCTCTACTGGGCTTCCTCCAATCATGGACTTTATAAATGGTGGTTGGCTTTCCTCAGAGTTATCATTCTAAGAAGTCCAGACAAATGAACAACACAAGAGGTTTCCATACTTTATTAGTCCACAGCACTCTTAATGTCTCAGTAAATCTTTACAATGTCCCTAGGCCAAAACAAACAATACAAAATAAAATAAGAAAGAAACCTAATGACTCATTTATTAACTAGTTACATTAAACAAATTGATGAATTTTTATTTCCTAATATTTCAGTAGCTTTTAAAAAATATATATAAACTAAAAAAATTTTTTATTACATTCTCAATTAAGTGCAGTGGGCACTACTCAGCTTCCTGTTCCACAATGATTTTTGTTTAATACTTGTCTTTTTAATTCATATAAACCATCAGAAAACAAGCTTTGCAAAGATATGATATCACTAGAATGTTTGTATTGAAACTGTAAACTATATTGAACAAATAGTTTTCACACTTCTGATAGATGTTCATATATTTTCCTTAGAAATATAAAATGAATTATGGTTCCCCCTGTGAGTTTGCTATGACATGCCAAGATGCCTCAGCACAGTTATGAACCACTGTACCACATGAATTAAACTTTCATTCAACCCTATTTTTAAATTCTTATCCTTACCTACTTATTAGATGGTCAAGCAAAAAAATATATATACTATCTATTTGGCTCTCCTTTGGCCAATGTAAATAAGATATATAAGTAGAACCAATGAAAAGTTTAGGTTGCTCTCCTGTCCACAAGAACAATTCTAAAACATGTTAAATATTTATATGCACACAGATATCATTAAGTTTTTACATCTTTGAATTTCCATAACCAGGTTACTGACAGAATGCTTAAATCAATAGTAGATACTCAACACATAATTATTAGATATAGATAGATAGATAGATAGATAGATAGATAGATAGATAGATGCAGACATTTATGAAGAAAATAGAGGGGAAATTCTCATAAGGATTATTAGTTTGTAACACTTTGCTTAGAAATCTTCTCAGCTAAATATCTAAGTTTAATAATTACAATTTCTACTGAACACACACACACACACACAACGCTAGAAAACAATTTGGCTGAAAGTCTTTACCACTTTAAAATGAGAATTTCCTTTTCTCCAATTTCCAATAACATGTTTTTCATTTCCATCTGAGACCTCCCCATTGTCACCTTTAATGTCCATATTTTTACCAAAAACCTTTTCAAGACAATCTCAGATTTTTCTCCAACAATTTCTTCAAGGCAATTTGGATTTTACAAACAAATACCTCAAAACTTTTCTATTATCTACCTATCACCCAGTTCCAAAGCCATTTCCATGTTTTTAGGTATTTGTTATAGCAGCATCCACTTCTAGTTACCAAAATCTTTTAGTTTGCTAGTTCTGCTATAACAAAATACCACAGAACAGATTTAATTAAGATATAATAAAGAAGACAGCTTAAACAGCAGAAATTTAATTTCTCACAGTTCTGGAGACTGGAAGTCCGAAATCAAGGCTCTGTTTTGTCTAAGGCTTCTCTGCCTGGCTTGTAGAAACCACTTTTTACTGTGTTTTCACATGGCCTTTTCTCTGTTCATATCTATCTCTGGTGTCTCCTCCTCTTCTTATAAGGATACCAACCCTATGGGATTAGAAACCAACCCTGATGACCTTAGTTAACATTAATTACCTTTCTAAAGGCCCTGTGTTCAAATACAGTCACTTTGAGTGTTAAGGCTTTAACATACAGAATTTAGGGGAAAATTATTCAGTTCATAACAGGAATATATCAGATAGGTGCTCTGTGTGATTTCCTTGAGGTTTTCCTTTAGATGCATAGGTTCTTAATTTTGTATTTTTATACATTTGTTTTCAGTAGTCCTTGATCCTCAGAAATTACATGCAAAAATATTATGCACATTAACTTTTTTGAAAAAAAGGATCTATATTTGTAGTTCTAAGCCCTGTATGCATCATGGAAAGAGTTTAAAAGGATGCCAAGGCCCATAGTCAGAGGTTCTGATTTAATTTCTGTTGGGTGAATGTTAGGTGTGGATAGTTTATAGCATTTTCTACTTGATTCTAATCACTAGTCTAAAACTTTTTATTTAAATCATGATATGAAGACTAGTAGCATCTGCATTAACTGAAAATTTATTAGAAATGCTGAATCTCAGTCCACAACTAGACCTACAGAACCTACAGAATCTGCATTTTAGTAAGGTCTTCAGGTAATCTGTATGGTATTTTCATTAAAGTTTGAGAAAAACTTGTTTATGGTTTTCTCAAATTACGAAAGTGGACTGTAATCACAAAATTTTCATAACCATTGAAGACATTTTCTTCAACATGTAATTTTAGGATAGCTTACATAGTTCTTTTCTTTGTTATCGGCTCTATACTAGTGACAAGGTAATGTTAGGGCCAGGTGTAAATAATTAATTCATGAAGTAACAGCATTGTGAATTATATCCAGGCTCAACCCACAGATGACCTATTATTCATCATTACAATCATTATGGATAATTGCTCAACTATCAGCTATAATAGGTCTACACAGCATTTACCTTACAAGACCCAAATAGCTCTTAATAAAGAAGACAGTAGCTGGGTTGTGTTAATATTGAAGAAAAAGTGAGAGAGAGAGAGAGAGAGAGAGAGAGAGGAGAGAGAAAGCTCTGGGGGAAGAAAAATAGAAGAAAACGGAAGTAAATAAGGAAGTGTAAGAGAGACATGGTACTTCACTATTTTGAATATTAGAATCTCAATTCCAATACCTAAGACTTTCAGTTCATAATTCTTGATCTCCAACAAAGCATTTCCCATTATTTCTATGGTTATTTTGAATAAATAAGGGTAGGATTGGATAGAAATGAGTAAAAGGAACAACAAACAACTCCTGTGAAAAGGATATATTACCATATAAAATTTCTGGATAAATTATTGGATGAATTTCACTGGAGATATCACTCTGTAATGATAACAATAAGAATCATTTTCTGCCTTTTTATAAATCAATTTCAAAGGTCAATCTATCTAGCAATCCACCAAATTTGGGAATGTATTTTTAAACTACAATATAATTTTTCTCTGACACTACAGGAAGAATAGTTTTAGTTGAGTTTTATATATTTGCAGAAGCCAAGAAACATTTACTCTTCCATGTAACCCTCTGCAACCAGTCACTCTTTCTGAGGCTACTCATCTAGTTTCACATCTATAAATCTACTATCCTCATTACAAGTTATAGATATTAGTCCTAGACTAGCAGTGGAAGGTCCTTGGAATTTAGTTTGAACCTAGTCCCTGTCTTTTAAGCTTGTAATCAAGCAGAAATGAAAGATGGGCTAGAAATAATAGTGAATAAATAAATAAATAAACAGCTTTAACAGCCAAATATGAAGACAATACAATCCTATGACTATCAAAAAGACTTCCTTTCATTGTGAACTTATAAAATATCAGTATTAGGTTTTCATCTTAGGGATGTTCATCTCTGACCACCAACATGATAAACACTAATTTTTAAATTAAGTGTGTCTTTTTATGAGTTAATATAAAATATTTGAAATTATTCACTACTATCAGTGTTTTAATAAAAATAATATGTAGTAATTCAATAATAATTTATTGAGTGTGTAATACGAGCCAATCATTTGACTTTTCTGTTTATATTTTACCTGTTTACATTCTTTTACTTTCAAACTTTCTGTGATCTTACATTTAAGATATATCTCGTACCAAAACATATCTAGTATGACAATTTTAGTGTTTTACTTGGAATATTTAGCCCATTAACATGAATGTAATTATTGAAAAATATAAATTATTATCTACTAGGTTATATTTTATTAATTTTGAACTGATCTGTTTATGTTCTTTTTCCCTCCCTTCTTGCCTTTTTCTTTGCAATTAATACTTGATTATTTGATTGATGACTTTTTTTATTATTTCACCTCTTCCCTCTATTATCCTATTAGTTATACTTCTTTTGGAAGTAATCTGAGAGATTACAATATATTTCTTTATTTACATTCTAATAGAGCATATTAGTTCTAGCACTTCTCTTTAATACTAGAACCTGAGTATATTTTAAATCTATTTCTTCTCCAAAATTTTGTGCTTTCAATTGACATGCATTTTAATTCTACATTTATTTTAAACCCCTGAAAACAAGACATTATAATTATTGTTTTGTATAGGTACCATTTACTTATATTTATCCATATATTAACACTTTCTATTCTTTATTCCAGTATTTACTTGCTTATATCTGGATATATTTCTCTTCTGTATAAAGAAAATCCTTTTAGTCATTGTTTAAGTTCACATTACTAATAACTAATTCTCTCGGATTTTGTTTGTTTGCCAATATATTTACTTAAGTTTTAAAAAATAATTTTCTATATTTTTTATTTCAGTTGACAGGGTTATTTAGGGGTTTATTTGTTATTTCAGTATAATAAAGATGTTCTATTGTTTTCTGTCTTCCATTGTTTCTGTTTGAAATCAGCTTTTAGTCTTCTTGTTGCAACTTTAAGGTAATGTGTATTTTTCTTTGGTTTTAAGATTTTTTTGTTTTGTTTTTAATTTTTTGTGATCTTACTATCATGGACCTAGGTTTCTCTATATTTATCCTACTCGGAGTTCATAGATTCTTGAATTTTTGGTTTTCTGCTTTTCATCAGTTTGGAAAGAAATTTATTCAAATATGTTTCTAAACCATTCTAGCCTTTTCTACTTGTAGAACTACATTAGATTCAGTGCAGTCAGTATGTTCCTTAATCTCTTTTCAGTATTTTTATATACTTTCTCTTTCATAGATTTAGTTAATATTTCCTATTGACCTATATCTTCTCTTCTGCTAGGTCAATCATATGTTAAACTTATCTATTGGATTTTTAATTACAGCAATTGTAATTTTTAGTTCTAGAAATTACATTTGATTTTTAAGTTATTTTTTATTATAGCTTCTTATTTTAAAATAGTTTAAGATTCACAAGAAGTTGCAAGAATAATAGAGTTCTCATATACCTGATAACAATATCTTATATTACCAACTACATTATCAAAACTAGACAATGATGCTAGCACAATACTATTAATTAGCAATAAAGCAAAGAAGATTGTGTCTGTGTGTTTCTGTTTTTGAAAAACATCTTCTGATGTTTTTTACATGTGTAGATCTGAGTAACTATCACCATACTATGTGTATTTTTTTTAAAACTAAATTCCAACATCTCTGTTGAAATTTGTTTCTGTCCCTCATTTTTCTTTATTTTCTTGAGTATTTTAATTACAGTTTTTCTGAAATTCTTGTCTGATAAAATTCTAGAGATGATTTAAATATCGAAATTGGCTATTGTCTTGTTTTCTTTCTCCTTCTTGGTTTTCAGTTGTTTCTGAGCATGCCTGATAATATTTTACTGATTGTGTAACACCAAAACTAAAAAATTGTAGCAGTTCTAAATGATGTTATATTTTTCCTGAAAGAGTTTACCCTTTCTTCTGCAAGGCAGAATATGGAGCCGGTACCTTAACACATTTCTTTAAGGAGAGCCTTTGTACTATTTTGCAAAGACTCTCTGGTAAGGTGTCAATGGTCCCGAAATCTAAAATTTTGACAAGTGTTTTCAGCAAAAACTGGGGAAGTTTTTGGCCTAATTCTCATCTTCCCTTCTGATATATGCCCCTCAAATCTCTAACTTTTGTGTCTCCCAACCCAGAAAGCTGCCAAATGCTTTGCTTGTTTCTGCACATCATGGCTGTGGTCTTCTGCCATTGACCTTCATCTGAATTTTCAATTCCTAGTTTTAAGCCCAGAATCAGCAAATACCCCAAATGAAGAAAAAGTTGAAGAATGTTGAATCACATCCCTGAGGTTTCCCCTTTTGGGGTATTTTGGATGCCTCAGCATATTCCTGGCATCTTCAGATAGATGTTTTATACTTGACATTTTTAGTTGAAAGAGCATTATTCTGCCACAATCTAATCTATCAGCCCGAATCTGCAAATCCAGAAATTCCTGGCTCTAGATCTTACATTTTTGATGGATTTTGGAAGAGAAAGGCATATAATAAACAACAAACAAAAGTTAAATAAGATAATTTCAGAAAATGATACATGCTATGATAGAAATAAACAAAATGTAAAAATTCTGAGGTAGCAAACTGTCTTACACTTTATATCTGATGAAGGGACCACAAAAAAGCGTATAAAGTACCTTGGCTTATTGTTATGAACTCAGTGTTTATGTCCCCTCAAAATTCACATGTTGAAATCTAACCCCCAATGTGATAGTATTAGAGATAGGGTGTTTGGGAGGTAGTCAGGTCATAAGTGAGATTAGTGCCCTTTTCAAAGAGCCCCAGAGAACTTCTTCACTCCTTCCACCATGTGAGAACATGATGAAATGACAACTGTCTATGAATCAGGAAGTGGGCTGTCACCAGACATTGAATCTACTGACACCTTGATCTTGGACTTCCAAGCCTCTAGAACTATGAGAAATAAATTTCTGTTGTTTAGAAGCCACACAATTTTGATATAACACCCTGAATTTACTGAGATACTTATTAAAACTCATTGAAGAAAAGCTTTTATTATCCCCATTTTATACATAAGAACATCCTAATCTTTGGGACACATATGTTCTTAACGTTACTGTAGTCAGATCTGTCTGGGAAATCCTCAGGTCATAAGAGAGCAAAGAAGAGGCACTAAATCTGACCCATAATCATTAGAGATTATACATCTCAGCACAAAGGCCCCTCACTAACCAAAATCAGAAAAGAGAGAAAATCTTCCAAGACTTTTTCATTATATACATTTAGTTCCTGTTAGAAAAGAGGCCACTGGAGGGCATTTTGTTAAATGGAGCTTCCTAGGTCTGCCTTTAGCAATTGAGGGAGCCATTCATTCTGAAGCCTACTTAGCTGCCATAACTCATGGGTCTTCCTAATTCAGATGGTTTGGTGATACTGGACCCTAGAAATAAGCTTTCCCCATCATTGCACTTCACTCAGATCTCAGTTTTACATCATTTCCAAAGCATTAAGCAGACTGAAACTGAGAATCTTGCCGCTGGGTGACATCTGTAACATCTGACATCATTTAGAAGACACTGCAAGGGTAAAAGAGCACTTTTTTGATCAGGGACATAAATAATTCTGAGGAAGAAATTAAGTTAAAAGGTTTTTCTTTTCCTAAATGGATTTGCAGGATTTGGCTTCCCAGCCAGGCTTCTGTGAAGAGATCTATTTCAGGGAACCCAGAGGTAACTTTGAGCAGTTAATACCTGAGTCATGCAGACCTATGCAGAGTAAGGGACACAAAGAGAACTCCCAGCTGTCAAGATACACTGTTAACCTCTAAAAAAGGGGAAATGCAGGGTGTAACTTAGTTAAACTTCTGGATGACCTTCGTGTCAATAGAAAATTGGAAAGAGACACATGCTGAGTGTCCATTCAGGATGAAAATCCTCTTAATCTCCAGAAATGTTCATCAAAATCTTGAGAAACATCATACAACCATCTCCTGCCAAGAGACTCACAGATGATGCTCTCCATATTATCCCCACTTGGTAGGCTTAAGAAAGACTGTGTTTGTTTTTCCAATCCATGCTGGAAAAAGTAAAAAGAATTGAGTCTCAGCTTCTTTCTAAAACTTACTAAAACTGCTACTAGACCTTTGGTGATAACAAGAATTCCTATCCCATTTTACCTCTGGCTCTTAGCACAGAGTATTGTTGAGAGTAGGCATTTCAGAGAAACCTTCCAAGGATTGTCATGTCTGCCATCTTAGGTCTGACACTGAGGATGCCTGGATTTAGGGATTGTAAGAGGGACTGCATATGAGCAACAGAACCCAACCTCTTATTCCCAGACTCACAAATCAATCTCAGCTATATGAATTGAGCAGAAGCTATAACACAGTGAGAATTTAAAAAGATCGGCAAGACAACCCAATATCTTTTATTCCATAATCATCTCAGCATAAGCAGCATGTGAATAGTCTGAGTTCAATTCTTGAATGCTGATACTATTTCCAGAATGCTAGGCTTTAAGATTTAGGAGTTATCTAGTGATTATTTTTCAGATGAGGATGCTATTTCTTCAGACCACACAGCTAATTAGCAGGAACATAAATTCTCTAATAACTTGTAGCACAATAATTTAATCTTCACAGTACCTCCAATGACTAGCAAGAACAAGCACGCAGTAGATGCCTACTATGATCCAGAACTGTGTTAAGTTCCATGTGGTATATACAGAGATGGATACAATACAGTCCCAGCCAGTGAGGAACACACCACCTAGTGGGGAACATAAGCACATAACAGAAATATGTAAAGCAATGTTTATGCTTTCATAAAGTTCTCAGCAGAGAATACAGGGGAAATAACAAATAATGTTGCCTATGACCTTCCACACACCAAGTACCTAATATACGACACGACAATAGGCATTAAGAATAAAATAATGGTGAATGAGATTCAGACCCTGCCCTAAAAGAGCTTAGTATCTAGTGCAAAACAATTTTCAGAGATAATATCAATACATTGTAATAAATAGGGACATGAGTAAGTATAGGGCACTTTGGAAATACGCAGCTTGGGGGTAGGCAGGAAAAGATTTCCAGTGAACATGACATATAAGTTTAAATGAACAGTGAGTAGAATTTAGCGAAGTAAATTTGAGAAGGAAATGAGGATGGGCCAAAAGACATTTTATGAAGTAGGAGATGCATGGTTAAAGCTTGATATATTTATGATGAAATGCAAACTATCAAAGGAATAGAAAGTAATATATTTTCAAGAGGAAAAAGGCTCTGACTGCAAGCCAGACTTTATCCATTAGATGATAACTAGTTTGTCCAATCTTGAGCATAATTGGAACCCACTGAAAATTTTTAAATGAGGGAGTAAAATAATTAAGTTGTTGTTTAGGTCCTCTAACTATGAATTAAAAAAGTGAAAATAAGACAAAACTGTAGGCAACATTTCCTATTATGAAATTGCTAAAAAAAATTTTGATGGAAATACAATAATATATATAAACTTCATAACAATCACCTGAATTTTTAAGTTTCCAATTCTGCAATTAAAAATTTGACCCCAAATGACATTGATCTGAAATAATGTTATAGAAGCAAAGATGCAAAAATAGTAAGGGATATTAAGTAGATATGACTGGGAGAATCTGATAATTGATTAAATGTAGGAAAGAATAGGAAAGAAATAAAGGACTACCGGGTTTGTGACTTAAGCATCTGAGTTGTGCCATTTATGAGTTCTGGGGAAGAAAAAGAGAAGCAAAGTGGAAGCGGGGTGGAGAAGATTAATGATTGGGTCTAGAGGTTATAATAAAGTTTTTCAAAAAGAGGATAAAACAAGAAAATAACTATTAAACCGTGTTTCATGTGAGTCTCATATGACATATGGCTAAAATCTCTTACTCTCTTTTGGCACACACATGAAGAAAGAAAAAGATATGGAGGGGAGAGAGAGAGAGAGCGAGAAAGAAAGAGGGAGCGACTGACCAATTAAGTTCATTACTAAAGTAATCACCCTGGGAAATGTCTGGCAACTATTTCTTGAGAACGCAGTTTCCTTGTTCTACTGAAGACATAAATGATGAAGGTAAAAAATGAATTGGAGATGGAAAACAATTAGAAAAGACACATACACACAAAGGACATTCTTACTGCTATAATTGTCCTTGGAGGAACTTTCTGCAGATTCATTCCCAATGGCCTTTGATGTAAAGTAAAGAAAGAAAAGAGTGAAGGAGAGTCTGGCAAATCCGATAAAGATGGATGAAAAGGATTGAGACAAAAGCACCTGCCGGCAATGTGTCAGCTCCAAATCACCAGCTCAAAAACAAACTCATTAATTATCTGCCAGCCTGGGCTGAAATAGCCCCAGTGTAAACATTCCCACACACCCAGCTCTCAGTGAGTCAAACAGCCCTGAGGTACACACACCATGGACTCTTGCTGCTAATGGAATGCATAACCAGCTCTGCTGTGGCCCGGAACAATTTTCTCCAAAGGACACAGACTCTAGACAGCACAGCTTCACCCAGAACTCTCATTATTTCACATTTTGTGTAGGGTTGTCAGACAAAGATCCTTGACTTTCTTTTCAAGTACTTCATTCTCTGCATTCTTTCCATGTGAGATCTTCAAGTAGAGAAAAGATACTAACTTTCATCACCCATAGACATACATGCATACACACACACACACACGCATGTACATGCACACACGCACGCATGCAGAGTCAGGGGAGAGCAGGGGAGACAGAGAGACTTAGCTTGTCTTGTTGATGCTCTCCAACACTTTTAGATTATGAGCTCGCAAAAGTCACAGGCTAACTTGGCCTATAATCAGAAAGTAAATTCAATATTTCATCTAGTCATCTCCCTGTGCTGATAGTCTCAGAGCATGGCCCTATTTTACTCCTGGTAGTTCACAATATGTATTCTTCCTCATCCTCTGCTCTCACTCCCTTGGCCTTGACTCCCCTGTCCAAACAACCAGTATGGTCTCTGTATTTTAGATCTTACTACCTCTGTAGTCACATTTTCGTCACCCCTGGTGGTCCAGCTCTGGCTTTTGACTTTGCCATATCGTCCCAGATTTCTGCAGCAGACCTCTCAGAGACTACCTGTCCCCTCCAAGACATTTCCTAAAGTATAATCAGAGATGTCATTCTAAAACACAAAGATAAAATGTTCACTTTATTTTTCTAAATTCTTCAGTATTTCCCCATTGACACCAATTAAGTAAAAATTCTTTAATGGAACCTATATGATCCTTCATAATCTTTTTTTTTCTTTAGCATCAATCTAATTTATCTTCTCCCACATTATGTTCTCTTCATAACCCAGGCTAATTTCCTTTCAGTTCCCCAAATGCACCCAATCTCACTTCTTTTCAGGCCTCCAAAGATTGTCTTCATTCTCTTAGCTGAGGTCATTCTTTCTGATCTTTACCTGGCAAAGATTTACCCATCCTTCCTCTTGGAACTTATGTTTCACTTCTTTCTGGAAGCTTTCTCGGATTGAAAGTTTGAAAGTCTTACATCTTACATAAAGTGTGCTTGGATCCTTACCCTAACAAATTGTTTAATTGCTCATTTTTCTCCTCTATTTCATACCAGACTGTATGCCTTTTGAGAGGAGGGGTGTAGTCTGCCATGGTTACAGTGTAGTGTCAGTCCCGCTCACAGTAGCTGGAATACAGTAGACCCTTAATAAGTATTTATTGAGTAAATGAATGAACAGGGGTGGTAATTAAGAAGAAAATAAGTTAAACCAATATGGTTGCAAGAAAGGGACCCCACACAAGCCAATTTAAGCTTGGTGGAAAATGTGCAAAAACCAAGGCAGCTCTGTCTAAGAAGCAAGGAAGTAGGAGTAGTCATACAACGAAAACAGGCAGGTCAGATGAATGAACACAATCATTTTTAATCTCTTTTTTACTCAGCTTAAGAGTCACTCAAAAGAAGGAATAAAGAATGAGCCTTTATGTCATGGGCATCAATTTTGTTAGAGGACAGCAAAGCAATTGTTTGAAAGCTCTCTTGGACTATTTGCAATGGAGAAAAAGGAAATTACAGTGCTCTAAGGAAAGAGGGTGGATGTTAGAAGCTAAAGCTAACAAATGCCCATGAACTTGCAATTCAGAGCTCTCATTAATAATGTTTTATAGCCCAGAGTTATTGGCTCTTAGTTTCAGGGTTGAGGTTTTGGGTGGGTGAAGGGGAGAGAGAGAAAAGGCCAATATGACACCAGGATTAATCCTTAAAGAATGGTAAACTCATTTCTCCCATGGCACATAATGCTGATTCTCTGTACAAAAGCCACTTACAGTAACACCATGTAAGAGATGTTGGTAAGAGCTTAGAAACACAAAATAACAATAATAATTGACAATTCATCAAAAGATGAATTGTATAATAATCTTTTAACTATTAAAAAAGTCTTAAGAAGTGACTTAGTTACTGTCCTTATTAAAAATTAAGATTATACAAATAAATTTTTTTCTTTTCCCTTTTTAAAGAGTAGGTTTAAGTAAAGTGCATTGAAAACAGGGACTATTTTTTATTTTTAGACATATTCTTGTGTTGGGCTGCATGCAACAAAGAGTAGTAATCAGAAGAGTGCAATTTAAAGTCAGAGAAATCAGGGCTTTGCCACTTACTGACCATGAGAACTGGAATAAGTAATTTTTTGAAGCCTCAGTTTCTCTTATATGTACACCAAATGTAGTAGTATTTTATACAATTGTTTGTTTTTAACAGGATCCTGTATGTAAAACATTGAGGTTGCTGGTATATAATAAATACCCAGTAAATGATAACCAAGATTCAGCAAATATTTAATTTTGATGATGATTTCCTTAATACAAAAGTTATTAAGCAATAAAATATTTTTTCACAAAGATACTCAGAAATTTTTTTTCTGGTTTTGAATTTTTTTAAAAAAAGAGTTCAGACCTTCCTGGTGTGAACTGAAGTTCTTCCTAAAGACAGGAGCAGGAGCTAAATGGCATCTTTCGTTCTTTCCCCTCCTCTTGTTGCACCCACTCATCCTTGGAAAACCAGTTTCTGGCCTGCTACCTGAAACATCTCTTATTCTTTTTAGAAAATAAATTAGACATCTTAGCAACATTTGGAAGCTGCTTCAGATAGGAGGCTCTTGGCAGACCTCACTATCTTTTTCTGCCTGACTTACTGTGGTCTCCAAAAATATACTCGCTCTTCTTCAGTTTCATGTATCTATTGGGAAGAATGAAACAAATACATATGACCTGTGAAAATGGAAGGAAATTTAAACAAAAAGTAAGTAAAGTAAGGAGGTAATGGACAGAGATCAAAATTCTTGTTAAGTCTCACACAGTCTGACAGAATCCATCATTTACAGACTTAGCCAGAAATTTATCCAACATTCTAAGCCCAAATTTTTTGAATCTCAGAGAGCTTCCAGATAAGCAATTACAGTACTGTAAGCATAGTGTAAGCACTCCTTAGCATCTCTCCACTACATTTTCAAGGGGTTCCTCAAATCTTGATTTCGATGGTATTAGTACCATCATTATCATCACCCTGAAGTTTCACCCTGTCAGTCAAGATGCTCTATTAGGTCCTTGCTTGCGGCAACTCTCACTTCATCGTCTTTAGAGACTGATTTCCTTGAGAGAAGTTAATAACTTTACTCTCTGAGAAAATGATAAGTTGGTGTCTGAGATGACCTAGCTATTTGTGCAGAGTAAGAAGAGGACAAAGGGAGACTAAGGGAAAGTAGATGCTGTCTACAACAGTCAAATACAATAATAGAAGGCTTGAGAAATACCTACTGAATGAGACAATGTGGAAGATCGTCAACAGTTAGTGAAGAGCTAGAGAGAAAATAAAAATCCATCAAGACAAACAAACCACTGACCCTTCAGTAAGGAGCAGATGATCAACTGATGCTAATTGGAGAAATAGATAATTCACCACAAATGCCACATGAACTTGAAAGACAAAGAGATCCAACAGGCAATTTAAGGAATATTAGTTCCAGTTTCTAAAATTATTCACTAATAACTTTATGATGAGCTATATTCATCTTATTTTATACTAATATGACTGTAAACAAGCAGTTTTATCTGCTGCAATATAGTCCTCCGTTTCCGGTAAACTTCTTAGTCATCAGGAACCAGCTTAAATTTCAACTTCTCTGTGAAGCATCCCAAAGAATTTTAAAGACAATTGTAAACTGCCTATATCTGTAATTTTTTGTTTACCCCTCTTTATTCCTGTCTTATCAACTTCACATTGCTTGCCCATGTCTATCACACCTTCACTAAACTGTGATTTCTCTGAAAATAGGTGTAGGTTTTATCTATGGTTGTAGTCCTATCACATACCATAAAATCTGTCTCAATAAATGTTTATTGAATGCAAGAATAAATATATTGACAAGACATGTCAAAATATTCATTAACCAAAGTTATTTTTTTTAAAAGCTACAAAAAAGTGCACCCCACTCACCTCCTTCAAAGCCAAATGGACTTCCAGCAATCCTAACTGAAGCAACCAGCCCCCATTCACACACAGTTTGATGTCCCTTTCTTGGATCAGTTATTTTTCTACATTTAATAACAAATCTAGGAAATCTAAACTTTGGAGCCAATTCAAATCCCATGCTCATCCTGGGCCAGAAACACTAGAGTGTTGTGGTTTTACATCCTTTTCTCAAGTGAAAATATTTTCATTCAGCAACTATAATTTTCTCAATATATTTAACTTAAAAACCCAGGAAACCCTATTTTTTAACAGAAGGTCCACCAGCAACAGAATCAATTGAGATATTTATAAAAATGGTCCTTGTTACCACCCAAGACCTAATTATCTCTGAGGTAAAGCCCAGGACTCTTCTTCTTAACAAGTTCCTCAAGAGGTTCTAATAAATACCAAGTTTGAGGATCATTGCCCTAAGGACAGTAGACTGAGAAACAAGTGAGGAGGATAAGAATGTAGGGAGGAAGGTAAAAGTGGGCAGGAGGGGAAAGGAAGTTTAGTGAAAGAAGAATAAAAAGCACTTGCTGCATGCCAGATACTGCACAAGAAAATGCAACTATTTAAGATATACTTAAAAAGATGCTAGTACTTTGAAAGTAAAAGTAAAAATTATATAACCAAAACATTGATTGGGTAAATTCTAAAAAAATAAATTAATAATAATAACATTTGATAGTTATAATAACATAAAAATAGATTTTATAACAAAAAGCATCAAGATTATGAACTTCGTAAGGGCAGTAATTGCTGATATTCAGGAGAGTGACTCATATATAAAAGATGTTGAGTAAATAGAGAAAATAGAGGGGAAAAAGAAGGAAGGAGAGAGCTAGCCAACCTTGAATTCAAGTAAACTAAAAGTTTGGTTCCAAAGTCTATCCTCATTTAATTGATGAACCAAAAATTCTTTTTAAATGTAATGTTCTATATTAATCAGTAATAGGAGAAACAGACACAAAATTATAATACCTAAGTATAAGTTCTGGCTCTACCTACAAGCTAGAATACCTTAGATAAGTCCCTTAAATTCCTGGGCCCCAATTTTTCCATGAGTTGGTTTAAATTGAGAAAGAATACAGACATAATACAGCACTGTTTCAATGATTAGTACCCTTTCTGTGTTCCATAATGTTAATAAATGTGTGCAGATGCTTTAAACAATACATTTCTTTACATATGTATTATACTCTATAGATGCAAAATATTTTAAATATAATATAGCTAACATTCATTGAATGATAATTATGTTAATAACTATACAATCTGTTTTAAATATATATTTTTGTCACTGCTACAACAATACTATAAGAGAGATTCTATCACTATCTCCTATTTTACACGCAAGAAACCTGAAACACAGAAAGGTTAAAAAAATTCTCCTAAGCTTACACAGATTGGAGTCTGAAATAAGGCAATTTGATTCTAGAGCCTGTACCCTTAATCACAACACCATAGGAAACAGATTTCACAATTAGAAACTCTTCCCCCTCTATGAATCAGGAAACTATTTTCAATGATTAGTTCCAACTCTTAATTGACTTGGAGTAACTTCTTTTTGAACCAATCATCTTACTGCTTGACCAGTTAATGACATAGTTTTTACTATCATCTCCTTACCCAAAACCAGATGTTACAAATGCAGAATCTATACTATGTAATGTGGGGGCAGTAAATTCCTTCCATCTCACATGCTTTTTTAGGTACTGGCTTACTTCTATTTTTTGCTTCACATATCCTTATACCTGTATTCTTACCTCCTAATGATTCCTTGTGGTTCCCACACTTTAAATTCCATGTGTATTTTTGTTTTATCTATCTTTCAAAATCTTTGTGCGGCATTAGATACTATTGGCAATTTTATTTAAAAATTCTATCCTCTCCTGACTTTTATTATGTTATTCTCCACCTTTGTTCTCTATTAGCTAGGTTTTAGTGTACTTTATGAGCTCCCTTCATCTGCTCATTTATTAAATACCCATATTCTTCTCTATCTCCTACTAAACATGTTCTCTCTGGACTATCTTACCTACTCTTATAGTTTCAACTGCTCATATTTTCCAAATGTCAATGTCCAGAAGATCTCTCTTCTGAGCTCTAGGTCAATCTAACTGTTTCCTGGTCATCTTTACTTGGAAGATGCCCAAGCTCTCATATTCAACAAATCCAAGAAAATATCTATGATTTTTATTTCCCAAATTCTTACTCATCTGAGTTCACCATACCAGTGACCTGGAAATCATTCTTTCTGTTTCTCCTATTCCCCTGTACACAACCCAGCTTTTAGTTTTGTCAATTCTGCTTTGTTAATGTCTGAAATTAGCCTCCTCTTCCCCACTCAGCCACTGTCTCATCAGACCTAAAATGGTCTTGCCTTTTTCCCAATGCAGTTTCATGATTTTTCTAAAATGTAAATATAGTTAGATCTTCTACAATGTAAATGTTTTCATTGCACTCCATTGCTTTTGGATAATGTTTAACTTCCTACCTAGCACAACATTCTAAGCTAGGAAGTTAATAATTATGCTCCTATCTACTCTTCCCAAACTCTCACCACTCCCCTCTGTCATTCAGATCCCAGGTAATCAAATAAAACTACTTGCAATGCACCATTCTCTTTTATGAACGTTTAAAAAATAAATTAAATTGCACTGACTGCCTACACTTCTCCATTTTGCTCATCTGTTTCTTATTTCAAGTCCTAAGCCAAGCTTTGCCTCTTCTAGGAAGCTTCCTCTAACTCCTTTCACCATTCCAGAGAAGGTTATAAGATCATTCTCTCTATTTTATATAATATGATTTCTTCTCTGTATAATAGTCTGTACAATGGCCTTTGTCTCGTACTAGACTGTGAGGTCCTTGAGAGATCAGTTTAGAATTTTCTTTTACATACTACCAATAATTAGCAGAGTGCCAGGTACATAGAAGGCTTTCAATATGGAACTACTAAATGAATTAATGAAGAAATGAATGAGGAAATGACATAACAAAGAGAAGCATTTAGGTACAGTTCCCAAAGCAAGAAATACTGTGCCTGGCACCCAGATTTCTACATCATCTACAGTTGCTAGTATAGAACAATGCCAAGCTATTTACTTTCCCCTAAAAATATAAACTCTCTCCAAAGCTGTGTTTGTGCAAAGAATGCAATGAAAGAAGCTCTTGTTTAAATAGAAAGGTCTCTGGCAATTAGCAAACATGGGACAAATCCAAGATCCATTAACTTTTCTGGGGCTTTTGTGTTTGCAATTAGATGTATGGAAAAGCTTGTGCAGAATAAGATTCCTTTTTTTGGAGGAAAAAAAAGTATTAACTTAATAGCAATGCCTGTCATCATCAAGGCTATAATTTAGAAATTAGAGTTTTGATTTATCTAAAAATAATACTCCTAGGGGGCTGGGTCAAGAGTGGGGTAGGGATCCTTTGGGTTTTAATTCACTCTTAAAAGAAGGTAGGTTTTGTTTTATTTGTTTTGTTTTTCTGTTTTGTTTAATTTTTCCAGAAGGAACAAGAGACAAAGATCCAGGTTGGCAGAGAAGCTATTTCAGGATCTAATACAGCTCTCACTGACAAGACTGAGGGGCAAAAAATATGTAACATAAGAAGTACAGGTTCCTCTTGGGATCTGTATGAGTGTGTCCACAAATGAAGTTGTGTATGTAAGAATACACACACCTCAATGTTTGGTGTCTTTTCCGGGTGAAAGAGAATCAACTGTGGGTGTCCCTACGTCCTGACATCTCACAATTCGCTGCAACCTATGAAACAGGGCATCCATTCACTTCCCTGGACTTCCTTATCTCTCTTTAAAGTCAAGAGTTAGATCAAGTGATTTTCAAGGACTATTTCAGTTCTAACTCTCTGTAATTGTTCTAAAACTTAGTTATTTTAATATTATATCTTTATGCTAAAAAGTAAACCAGGAAAAACATATGATAGTCATTGTGGTAAAATTTAAAAATAAAACTTGGGAGGACTCGAATTCTAATCGTATCTTTATCACTTATTTTCTGAGTGATCTTTAACTAATTGCTTAACTTCTCTGAGCCCTCAGCTTTAAAGTAAAATTAAACTTAACTTACCTTAAAGGGTTTTTTGTCAAGATCAAATTATAGCTCAAAAGCAATATGTTCTTTTTCTCTGTATCTGTAGTGTCCAAGTGACTGAATGAGTGAATAAAAGAGGCGTTTATAATCAAATACATCTTTATTTGGGTAAAGTTAAATAATAACCAACAGATCCAGACAGAAATGTACCTAAATGGCCATCATGCATCCCCCTGAGGGCTTCCTAGAAATCACTTTCATTTTAAATAAGTCTCTGTGGAGTGAATTCCCCACACTGCTATCTGTGTGACTTTGCATCTGGGGCTTTCAATGGGCCTCTCTTTTGAAGGCAAATCCCCTGGGTCAACCTTTGGATCTGCAGGCCTCCTGGGGCAGTAGGGAAGCAACAAGGGAGAATTTACAGAAGAGAGAGAACACCTGTAAGAAGTAGATGTGAGGAGCCTGGACAGCAAGGAGGGCATCAGTCACACCAGATGGACAGAGCCCCTCATTTGTTTTCATCTGCTGCCCTCCAAGAGCTAGCAAGCAGTCTGTCAAGCACCAGCTTCATTTGTACGTGAGGGTCATTAATTTGAATTAATAGCACTGCACTGCTCTGGGCTTTGTTTTGTTTTGTTTCCCTTCGGTAGACCCTGCAGACTTTTTTGTTGCCTGGTCTTCTGAGTAGAGAGACACTGTAAACAAGTGTCCAATTAACCATAAAAGCAAAATTTGCCTGGATTCCTGCTCCAGTCAGAAGGTATCTTCTTCCAAAGCCCAAAGACCACATGTTATAGAATTTGGTTGTTATTCAATTCACCCCTATGAATGCACCCTTGTTAAAACATCCTTACCCTAAAGTCATAATCCTTACTCCCTAAGGATAATGTCTCCCACTCATCCCACCCAGAGTCCCTCCCTCTCACCCAAAACTATTATAGAAATAATACCCACTATATTGAGACATAGTGAGATTCAATGATAATTTAGGCAAAAGGCCTGGTTTAGTGCCTGGCTCATCTATGGTAGACATTCAATAAATGTCACCACGTTTCTCAGGACTGGGCACAGCATGTCTCATTCTCCTTGCTCTATGGAACCGCATTATAGGTTTAGGGGCGCAAACTGATCCACCAGGGAGATAGCTAAAGGAATGCCAGACTCTTGGGGGGTCCTTTATTAGGACTCTTAGCTCTAAGAAAATTCAACCTTCTAAAAAGACAAGCTCTTTCTGTCACTTTGATAAAACACAGAAATATCTCAGGCATCTGTAGTAGAATGAGACCACCATGAGGTTCCTGGAACATCAATAATTCAAATATTTTCTTCTACAACCATCTCTCAATGCCAGTGCATCTGCTGCAATATATGAAAGGGGTTGCCAACCTGCGAAAGTCCATAATGATTTACTGACAAATCTGAGCATTTCCAGATTCTTTCTTCATCCACCACTTCTACCCTCCCCTTCCCTCCCCATCAGCCCCACCAAACTGCAAAAAGACCAAAAATGGTAGCTCTAGAGCCAACTGGAAGGAAATCACTGTAGCAGGTGGCACCACCTGTCTTCATCTAGTTCCAGCCAAAACAATCCACTCTCCATCATTCCAAACTGCAGAGAAAGTTTAACCAGTTCATTATGAGCTTGGCCTCATCCAGGCAAGTATAGAAATAGGGAAAAGGCTTTGGTTTCTGCCATGAGCCAGTTAGGAAGGATAGCAGTCAATGGCATGGTTTACTCATCTTCCATGTTTGCCCTTGGGATCTAGCAGGGAATGATCCTCCTAGAAACTTACTGAATCTCCAAATTCCAGCTGAGTGCTTAAGTGCCTGCACTGCCGATTGCACAAGTGTATGGCTACAAGATCTACCACCTACTTAACTGCCTCTCATAGCAATGCCTAGATAAGCAACACACTTGAAATATGCACCTCTATGCTGAACTCCCCAATCTACTCTCTTCCTCAAAAATCATCACTTTTTGTCTTCATTATGATGTTCCTAAACTTCTAACCCTGATAAAAATGTCTGAAGCAAGATCTTCCATCCTCCTCACTCCCAAATTAATTTCATTCTCTACATCATTTATTCTACAGCTCTCTGAATCACAGTACTTTCTATATAATGATCCTCTAATATTTCAAACTTTCCAAGACACCAATCAGACCACTCATTAGCACTAATTTCCATTCTGCTCCAGATTCTACTTCTCACTAGTCCCTGTGGAACCTTCTGAACTTCAACTAAGAAAGATAAATGTCTTCTTTCTTTGGAAGAAGAAAACTTAAAGTAGCCATGCAAGCTAAATAATAAGGGTCATTGTAATTGCATTAAGATGACCCTAAAATGGCTGAGGCCTAAATGGTAGGAGAATTGGTTCTGTTATGAATTTTTTAAAAAAGCCTTTAAGTTCAAACACCATGCAATACTTCTAAATCTCAACTGTGTACTGGCTCCCTTGGGTCCAGGCATAAGACACATGAGGCTGTATCCTCTAGAAATTCTGGGCACATGTCCTCATTCTTCAGAAAGGATCAATAACAGCATTAAGTTGTTTCCATTAAGTGAATGCCAATCACATCCTTGAAGTTCGAGCTTAGGGTCGGCAATGTAAGCATGTGCTTTTTAAAACTGTTAGGTTACTAAGTAGACTTAACAGTGTTGTCTGTCATCCAAGTGATAAGAAAGAGTGTCATAAGCTGTATTTGGCATAGATGTGGCCCTTATTAGAGTTTTGTGCTCAGTTTGGGGATTCTAATTTTCCAACAGGTACAGAGAAATTGGAGAGGATCCAAGACAGAGCAGTCAAAATGATTAAACAAATGGATAATAGAGCCTCAGGAAAAAAAAAAGTTTAAATTAATGTAGATGATTTATCTAAGGCAAATAAAATGAAGGTAAACCAAATATCTGGAAGTAAAAGAGACATTATTTCAAGGCAACAAGGGCCATTGCTCCCTATGTAAGGATTCATTAAAAAATGATCTAAGATGTTTGAATATTAGGCATTTCACTATTTATATGATGTCTGTTAACTTTTGAAATCATTAAAATCAGATAATAAAAACAATACTGAAAACACTACACCTAAAGCAACTTTTAAAGAATCAGAAAAAGTTGGTGCCATGGAAGTTAAGAGAATAAAGGATTTCAAGGAAGAAAAGAGCAATAGTAGCAATAGCTACAAAGAGATCCACTATAAGTAAGGACTGATAAATATTCGTTGAATTTTGCATTAAGAAGGTCATTGGTGACTTTGCTAAAATAATTTCAAAGGACCAGAATATCTTTTCTAGTTCAATAGATTAAGACCCTATGTTCACTGCAGCACTATTTACAATAGCCAGGATATGGAAGAAGCCTAAGTGCTCATTAATAGATAATTAGATAAAGAATTTGTGGTACACATATGCAATAGAATATTACTCAGCCATAAAAAAAATAAAATCTTGGAGAGGAAAGAAAATTGTGTAGATGATAGAGGCTTTGTTCATCCCTCTTGTTAACAAATCAAAGCGGTGACAGAAACATGGAGCAAACAGCAAGGAAAGTTGCCTGGGATTTAGACAAACAGAAACACTACAACTAGGGAGAGAAATAATTTATCAACTTGCTACAGTACAAGGGAGGAGGGGGAGAAGACTTGAGGCTGCCCTGTCCCAAGAGGCTGAGTAAGACAGAGGCTATGGCAGTGGCAGCTGCAGATGCCTCTTGAAGGGGCTGAGTCTGAGAGCAGACTTTTATGGGTTGGACCTGTTCACTCTGAGCACCAGCACTGGGTCAGCTGTTCAGAGGACACCAGAGACTTACAAGGGGATGCTGAGTTGTTGGAGACAGCCCTGGAGGTGAGGCTTTCTCCCAGGAAGAAATACTGGTGGTTTTTATCATTCTTCTGTTGGCAGTCCTCATCCCACTGTGTGGACTCAGCATTGCCATAGCTGAGACATCATGAAACTAAATACAGAGGTCACTCCTTCCAGAGGTTTCCCTGAAACTTCGCCTCTTCTAAAATGGGGCCTCACTCAAATCTCATTCAATTGTATCCTCAGCAAGTCCAGTGCTCTGTGCTGAGTAGAGACAAGACTCACACTAGTGGCAGCTGAAGTCGGTTTCTGGCATGGCCTCATGAGGCAATTATAAGTACAACATCCATGGGAAAAAATGGAGTAGAGGGTTAAAAAAAATACAAATTAGTAGTTGATAGATGGTCATTGAGGATGGGGAGCATGACATAGGGAATGCAGTTAGCATTAATGTAATGGTTAGGTGGAGAGCCAGAGGAGAGGAAGAGCAATTAGGGGGATAATTTTATAAACTATGTAAATGTCTAACCAATGTACTGTATACTTGAAACTAATAATAAAATAAAATTTTTTTAAAATATAATCTTACCATTTGAAATGACATGATGAACCTAGAGAGTATGATGCCAAGTGAAATAAGTCAGACAGAAAAAGACAAACACCATATGACTTCATGTATATGTAAAATCTAAAGAACAAAATAAATGAACAAACAAAATGAAAACAGATTCATAGATACAGAGAGCAAACTGGGAATTGCCATACTGCCAGGGGTGGGGCAGTTGGGGGACTGGGTAAAAAAGGTAAAGGGATTGAGAAGTATAAATTAGTAGTAACAAAATAGACATGGAGATGTGAAGTACAGCATAGGGAGTATAGTTAACAATATTGTAATAACTAGGTATAGTGCCAGATGGCTACTATACTAATCAGGGGATCACTTTGTAAATTTTATAAATGTCTAACTACTGGACTGTACCCCTGAAACCAACATAAAATAATACTGAACGTCAACTCTAATTAAAAATTAAAAAAAAACTTGGAGAGAACAGTAAATGAAAATGCATGATGTGAAGCCAAACCCAGAAAAGCATGGAAGGGAATAGAATAAGAGTCTCAGGTAGAGAGGCTGAACTTGAATAACAGAATACACACTTCTTCCTTTCACTAAAAAAAAATGGTAATGAATGTAGGTATGTATACTTTAGAGTAATATGCAAGACATTGCTTTATCAGTGAAGGAAGACACATGCTCAACTTCTGAAACTAAATGGGGTTTCCCATAATAATAACAGCTAAAATTATTAAATACTAATTTATAAAATTAACTAATTAAACCCTATGAAGAATTTGAAAAGTATTTATTATTGTTGTTGTTGTTTTTGTTGTTGTTGTTGTTGTTGTTACTTATTATTACTATTATTGTCATTTTTAAAAGTGAGGTGTCTCAGGAACAAATAAGTTAATTAAGTAAATTATCTAAGTCAGCTATTAAGTGAGAGCAGCATTCACATCCAGGAAGCCATGTCCCTAAGCACTAATGTACACTACATGTAGATATTAAATTAAGTCTAGATTTTTTAGGATGGAGGCTTCAAGCTTGGACACAAAATATACAGGATTATAAAAGCAAGCACAGTTGATGAAATAAAGTCAGAGTGTATCGCCAACTATCTCATTGGAGTTGTGTTGTTTCTATTCACCGCAGCCTATTGATCTCTGCTGGAGAAGTCACCGAAACCTGGCCCAATATGCCATCCCTCCATCAGGGGTAATTTATAAGTCTGTTGAGAGAGGCTGTAAGACTGATGAACCCGGCCGGCTGGTGGAACAGGTCTCATGATTGATTCACTCGCCATTCTCCTGCTCAGCCATTTCACCCTGATCAGGTCATGCTGCTTTGTTCGCCATATTCATCCATCACCCAGTAAACATCATCAACACTGTAGATCACAGGCACCATCTTTTGTATTTTGTTTTCTTTTCACATGGAATCATTAATATGTGGTATGTCTCCACCTCTCCCTGCCATGCCAACTCACTGTAGACATATCTGCAAGACACGAGTTGACAAGAGACACAGGTGGTAACTGATATCTAATGTGAAGGGAAGCAAGTATTTAGAATCCAATCTCAGTTGAAGCTTCCTAATTAGGACATGGATAGTAAAGGAGTCACAATCTGCTAACATCTGCAGCATAGACAAACAGCATTTTCAAACTGCTTGCTGTGGAGTAACCCTTTAAAAAGTGCTCTGTGTATGCCCCCAAATATAGTGGCATATCTTTCTGTTTTTCCTGTATCAGGCGTTACATGTCACTTATACACAGCAATAAAATATGCTGTCAGAATTCCAGAGGAGGTTTTTTGGGGAGAAAATCATGCATTTTGTCATAGAATTGTACACAGAATTTGCAAGAAGAGTGAAAAGAGAGAGTGTAAAGAAAGAGAGTATAACATTTCATCTATAAATAATAGTCATACTGGTGTTTCAGTGTTCCTAACTCTCAAAGTCAGAAGTTAATCTTATCCCGTGTGATAGTTGACAAACAAAATAATATCTGGAGTAGAGAGAAATTGGATAGGAATCTTACCCATCCATCTTCCTGGTACATAGACCCAGATCCTACATCCCCACCTATATACCAGGACAGAAGAACTCCCTTCCCAGAATGTTGCCCACTGAGATTCTCTGCTCTGGGAACTTCCTCCAACCAAGCAGAGCTGCTCTACTGAGGAATTGATGAGGCAATGCAAAGGCCTGGCCCCTTTTCATTAATCAGGAACAAATCTGAAGGACCATCCCAGCTTCTAAATTGTCCCATGGGATCAGCTGAGGCCATTGTTGTGACTATAGAGCAGATAAACTTCTCCCATCACCCAATCTTGTTTCTCTCACTCTCTTGCATGTGCTGTGTCCAAGATTACACCCAAACAGAACATCAGCTCTCAAATTCCTGTTTCCCCAGGAACTTGACTCATGATACTTAGAAAATGAAGTCTATAGAGTTTAAAATTAAATATGATATTAAATATATCAGGGCTAATTACAATAATAGAAATACTTGGCTGTTTATTAAATCTAACTGAAAAAAATTAAGAGAACTGTTTCAAACAAAAAAAAAGTTTTGATAGTGAATTACAACTTCTCAAATACAATTTATTAACCATCACAAGCACTAGCAAAAGTTTGTAACATCACTTTCCTTAAATATTTGCCATTTGAGATTGTTGAAAGGAAGACCCCTGGGTCTTTTTCTCCTTATTTCTACTGTATCTTACAAATGGCTCTGGTATCTATGTTCAAACATGCCTTTGGGGAAAAAAAAATAGAAAAAAAAGAAGAAAATAGAGAAAGAAAATTTTAGGGAGGAGAATAGGAAAAAAGAAGGAGTAGGTGGCTGATAGGAAATAAGGTTTGCTGAAGAGAATGGATAAAAGACATTTATTTGATGTGAGGGGCACCAGAAAAATGAATCATCTCTGTTCTTCTTGGCTGAGAAGCTAGGTTGCCTCTGCAATTTGGTGGTACATTTACGTGGAAGCACATGGCCACTAAGCATTACAAATTAGCTGCCCTTGGAACAACTTATGTCTCTCTGAGTATTCTGGAGCCAGTTGGTTTTGCCTATCATCACACTGAACAACATAATTTAAATTGGACAGGTATTATAGCTGGTCCTAGTCAAAGCCACTTAGCACAATTTGATGGGCATTATCTCATTCATTTAGGTAAAAGGCCTGCCTTCTCAGGCCTGAGAGTTTGTCACACATTTTTGGTTAACCTTTGACAGTCTCCTTTAAACATTGGACTCCATATATCTTTTTCCAGCAAATGCCATATTGACTCAATTCTTCTGATCAGCTCAACAGTACAAGAAATAAAAGAAAGTGCTAAAAAGCATATTTAACACAATACCCTTCCCTGGAGAAGGTGGCATCTTTGATAATAATTAAGGGGTAAGGATGGAGGAAGAAGGGTAAATCAGTTCAAGCTCTAAAAAGAATACAAGGAAGCAGAAGGCAGTTGGAAATGGCCAAAATCACTGGAATTCTTGTCAGCATATATGAATTTTAGGGCAAAAAAAAATAATTTCTCTATGCCTTTAGAAAATTTCAGTTACTAAGAGTTTGCTCTTCCCAAATTGGTGTCAATGAAGCAGTTGTGGGACTGCAAAAATAATTCTACCCTTCATACTTCCTGTTTCCAGCAGTTCTCAGGAGCTAATGCTCTTTGTAT
This sequence comes from Cynopterus sphinx, assembly GCA_030015415.1. Taxonomy (NCBI): domain Eukaryota; kingdom Metazoa; phylum Chordata; class Mammalia; order Chiroptera; family Pteropodidae; genus Cynopterus; species Cynopterus sphinx. The sequence continues at coordinate 30,264,621 of CM057390.1, read as the reverse complement.
AAATAAGAAAACTAAATCATTCCTATTAAGTCCTCATGCAGAATTTTAATTTCTTTAGTATCTTCTTTCCAAGTCAAGACTTTCATTATATTTGGACCAGAGTAATGTTCCTGAAGATAGGACTTGGGTTAAGAAATCATTTTCCCTTGATTTCAACATAAAGTTGCATGTTCTGCTTGCTAATTCCTATCTTTTGTGTTGCTTAGTCTTCCATATTTACAGACATGTATATGTGGTATTCTTCACCATTAAAAATTGAATTTCTCATTTAGAAGTGAATTTTGTTCTATTTCCAAAATGCACTTTCCTTCTCAACTTAATTCTAAAAATATACCTGATAGTTGACATAGTCTGGAGATGGCAGAGAAAGTGAGATCTAGAATAAGTACATTGAAAATCATAAAATTTTGCTCATCATTCCTCTTTCCAATGGTTTAGTCTCAAGACTCCACCCCATCCTGGTTATAAAATACCCAGAAAAGTGTTCAGGATTGCTTACCAAAAATTGGAGATAAATAATGCAGAATTCACCAAGTAGATCTCTCTCATGGGTGAGTTCCTACTTGGAGTCTCACACTATTTTGTCCCACTGTACCACTATGCCTGATTCAGTCACATACCTCCTAGGTGCCTCAGTTTCTCCAAATGTCAAATAAAGGTAAGATAAAAATCAAGTTGGTTAAATAATTTGAGAATAGTACCTGAACATGTAGGAGAAAGTTTGCTATTATTTAAAAACCCAATGCTTCCTATGAACAGTTATTTCTGAGATTAATATGTTCTTACTATATTACATTAAAATACTAATTCTCTGACCTGTCCCAGCCTTTTCTTCAAATTTCTTAAAACTTTAGTTTTTATGTAAATATTGCAGCTGTCTTCCATATGGGGAAAATCAATATGGAGAGTGGAGATAACTATAGTAAGGGAGATATAGCACATCTAAGATGATTCATCTCAGGAAGCAGAGAAAATTTAGAGAACAAGACAAGATAGGTGAAAGGTGACATCATAGACCATGGGTTAGACTTGGAGCAACAAAAAAGCCTCCAAAACCTTAGCTGTGCACCAGAGGGGACAGGTAGTAAGTTGGGGCCATTATGGACCAAAGGTACATTTATTCAAGTAAAAGGGATGAGAAGTAAAATCAGTTTCTTGTTTCTGCATGTCAGACCTACCCAGCTGGAATGTGGCTTTGCCCCTCCTGACTGGGAGTTCAACAAAATCTTCAGTCCTTGGAGTCCTGGGCCTCTTGTTGTGTGGAATGACCTTTCCCTTGGGAGTCTTCACAGGTAGGAGGTCAGAGCAATAATAGCTTATTGCTGAAATAAAACTGTCTGGATTACATAGCAGGCATCCAGAAATCTTTTCTGAACTATACAACTTTCTTGATGTGTGGCAGCTGAGACACCAAGATTATAACTGATTTTACTTGACTATTCTCCAATCTCCACGTCTAGTTCAGCTCTGTCACTAGAGTCGAACCCTTGATTACGTTCTTCCATTCCTTGGTTCTGCTGAATGTCTGTTAAATGGAACAGTTAATTCAATAAATCTCACTTCATTATTTTTCTTCTCAAATCATTCTGTTGGCTGGGATTTTTATCTCTTATTATGGCTGCATTCCTTTTGTTATTAGAATCACTATTATTAGTGTTAGTCATACTGCTCATAATGTTCTGTCTCGTAGCAGAAAGCATCACTGCTATCAAGCAACTCGCTGAAAACCATTTTATCACAATGTTTCACGTCTCCAAACATCAAATCCTGGCAGGAAACCATTAAAAGAACAGAGAAAGGTTATTGTGCTACTCATACCCTTTGGACTTAATTTGTCAGGAAACAGCATTTACTGAAAAACCCTAGGGTGCAGAGCAGTGTGACAAGCATCGAGATTATCTGGGCCTGTTCTGCCAACCCTGACTGGCGCCAGCCACCTCCCATGCACATGCAAACAGGGAAGTCGGGTTGCTTAGCAAGTGAAGAGCTGGTGAAATGGAACTCTCCAAAGCCAAGCTGCTAACAGGTATCACTACACACACACACACACACACACACACACACACACACACACACACACACACACTAGATAATAGATGATGATATAGATAGATGATAGATAGATAGATAAAAAGAAAGAGCAAAAAGTTTTCTACGGCTTTCCAAAAAGCACCAGACTTAATTACATTTCCAGAGCACTGGAAGAAGTTTAGGGTGAAAATAACTTTCACATCCCATGAGCTTTGTGAAGAATGATAAGCATCTTTTGCTTCATTAATATGAATCAAACAAAAATTTTAAAACTTTAAGCCATTGGGATAGAGGATTATGGAAGAGAATGAGATGGCAAGGGACCAGGAAGAATAGTAACCCATTTGTAGATAAAACTAAGTATATGTTGAGCAACTCTGCTATCATGAGCCCAGTGGGTGGTGGGGAAGGAGTCACAGTTTAGTAGCCCTAATTGCCACTTGAATAACTTCCCCATGTCACCCGTCATCCCCTATTCTGTGGGAGGATGCTAGTTCAACTCTTCAACGAGCAGGTTTGTTTCAGCAAGTAGTTTACAGCCTCTGGCTGTGCATTAATTAAAGCAGCTTTGTGCAGAGCCTTGTTCATTAACACACTGCTTCTTTAATCACTGCCTCTTCAGCCACCAGGACAATCTATAAACCTCCTCAAATATGAAATAATGAAGTGGAATCGTTCAATTTATTACAACGTAATAAGTCAGAATAATGTGGGGGTAGACAGGGCAGCACTAAAGCAAGTTTCCTGCCCAGAGCCTTCCCTTCTCATTACCAGGGGCACCCGGGGCTCACGGTAGCAGCCGGAACCTAGCTCAGCCACTGTGTAAACTAAACTCCCCATGCCCTGTGCATTTCTCATTCAGACAAGCACAGACTATGGAAGAGTGGATGGCTGGAGAGGTCCAGACATAGGCCCACATGGAGCTCACTCTGCATTGAGATGGAGGAAGGCACTCACATCCATTGTCTTTTTCAATCTTCCAGAGAGCCTGTGAGGGGGAAGGGCAGGGACAACACTCCTCCATCCCCTGAGATCCTGAGGTATAGTACATAAAAGTTACTCACTCAGGGTGCTCAGTGAGTGACCAGGAAGGGATCCCAACCCAGCTCTTCTACACAGAAGCCTTACCCTTAACTGCACATGATTAACCTGCTGAGCTTCAGAACAGGAGCAGCCTTTCTTCAGCCCCCACCAAGATGAATCACAAAAGATTCTCTGGGGTGAAGTCTGAGCATCAGCAATAATTAAAATCTCCTTGGTTGATTCTAATGTGTAATGGTTGACAACCACATGCTCTACCCTAAAAGAATTACATGGAGTGCTGGTTAAAGATAGAACTTCCAGGCTCCTTTCCTAGAGATTCTGATTGACTATTTTAGGGGTACAAAGCCCAAGAATCAGTATTGTTATCAAGTTCCCTAAAAGATTCTTATGGTAAGACATATTTGGAAAACCTAGAGCTGCCTCTAAAAAAGCTAGCCCTTCGCACCCCATCCCCTCCTCTCAAGCCAATAATTCTCAATTTTTTTCTCCACTACAGGTCACTTGGTAGGTGCCATTTGTGGAATTAACAATTTCCACCAGGAAAGCCAGACATTTTTCTAAGATTGTGCTAAATATAATGAACTACACAACTCTCTAATTTTATGTATGCTAACTATAAAATCCTTCTTTCATTTACTGGTTTTTAACAACCCAGTATCCCCAAAGCTCTGCCTTAAGTGGCACTGGTGGCTTCCAAAGATGGGGTTTTCCAAGTGTTGCCCACTGATCCCTAACTCCACATTGCTGGGATTCCCTTTGACCAGTAACTGAAAGCATAGCCTGACTCTTAGATGAAATCAATGAGACAGTTCAAACTAGAACTCTGTACAAAATAGAACCAGAGGGACAAACAAATATTCATTCTCTCCAGAAGCTCACACACAACTTTCAGGAATGAAGCCCTGGTTTTACATTTCCACCCAAAAATAATCCAAAGCCAGGCACAGAGTGGGTGATCAGCATTGATTTGAAGAGGAAATATCTGAGTCATTGTACTTGTCCAAATGAAGACATTTGCTTTATGTGCTACTGAGCAATTTCACTCCTTGGCTTCCCAGACTCTCCAACAGCCAACAGACACTGTCTTCCAGGTGTGATCTACCTGACCTCTCCAATTTAGGCCTGCCCCTTCCTCCTAGAAAAACAAGGAAAAGCAGGGGCCCAGGAGTTAGCACAGTCCTCTGTAGCATGAGAAATTGATGAGGTGGTGCAGGAAGAGGACAGCTTCCTCTTGGAATTGAGCAAAAAGCCACCTCTTGATTACTTTTTCCTGCCCTAGAAGAACCACTAGAGCTGGTGAATGGGGATGGTATATTTGACTCTAGTCTTTGGGATCCAAATTTTGTTCCCACTAGGAAAATGCCAGGAACTCCACAGCAAAGAGCATTGCTGCTTGCAAACAAGATCTGTTAGCTCACTCCATATACTATGGCTTTCTCTTTTTTTTCACCCACTCAAAATTTATCACCTGGTAACCTACTATCACATTTATGTATTAATTGTATTTATGTTTTTATTATGTATCTCCTCCTGCTAGCAGATAAGTTCCACAAGGGCAGGGATCAGTTTTTTTGTTTGTTTGTTTGTTTGTTTGTTTGCTTTACTGATGTGACCCAATTGCTTCCAACAGTGCCCGCACATAGTAGGAACTCGATAAATATTTGGTGAATGATGTCTAGGAGAGGAGAGCCTAAGATGGTGGTAATGTAATTTGCCAGTTCCTAATCTAGCCCCCTGAAAGGGAGACACATGAGTGAGGAAAAGAATATGCACTTTTCACAACAGCTTTGGGCTATCTTCAAAATCTATCAACAAAGAAATCACAAGGTCAACTGCCAACCTCCAAGCTGGCATCCTACCACTCTCTACAAGGAAGATTCTGTCCCTTCAATCCCATTTTGGTTAAAGGCATTGAGAAATCAGCTCCCCCAATGAAATATTGGTTGTTCTTGCTTAACCAGGTGACAACATGTTTAAAAGCTGAAAATGATAAAATCTTGCAAAAAACTATATCAATTTTAATAGCTTAAAATGATTTATTAAGCTGCTTTCACACTGTTTGCAGTGTCTGTTATTTCTCACTTTTCCACTACACACTGTGCATAAGGAAGAACAATTTGACAAGGTGAGTAAAGGGAACCAAGAGAGCGGTTTGACGAATGTGATAAGTGAGGTCAGAATAAGCTGAATCAAAAGAGAAAAGACACCACCACTCTGTGTCACCAGAGAGATGGTTCCTGGGAATTTCTAAATATTAATAAAGTTCTATTGCCATCTTTTTTTTTTCTAGAAAATGCCAAAGGTCATGTATTCTATGAAGGTTTTTGTAACCCCCTTTTCTTCCAAAAAACCATTGATTCTTTTGATCCCTTGTATTGAGCACCTACCCCTAATGTCGACAACAAGTAGTCAGTTTATTTTGTTGAATGTATGGATGGAGGAAAGGTTGGAAGGATGATGATTGGGTGGATGGGTGGATGGATGAATGAATTGTAGGAGAGAGACTCATTTGGTGGTTTTCAGGGCTCTTTTACTCACTAAGCCACTCTATTCATCTATGAACCCCTGCTCTCTAGCACAGCCACCAGGGCCTAGCTCAGAGGATGTAAGACTCAGGGGAAACCAATCTTGGGTAGTATAGGGGTCAAGCATGTAACAGGATACCTTATTTTTGACAGCTTTTGTTTAAAGACAGGAATTTCAGTATCAAACCTTAAAGATGTTTAGAAAAGAGGAATGGGCAGGCCCCTGTCACTCCCCCACCTACCCAAACTCAATGTGGTGTTTCTAGTTGTTTCTCTCCCAGAAATGAATGTGAGAGAAACTGAAATTTTGTAGGTACTTAATACATGTTTTCAAGTGAATTCGAACAGCTGAATATACTTTCTCCAGAGTTTAGGAAACGCAGAGAAAAGGCGTAGCCATTTAAGGGCACAGACTCTGAGAGCAAACAACCTGGGTTCATAGACCCAGCACTCTCATTTCCTGACTAGGCTGTATGACTTAGGCAAGGTAGATAACTTCTTGTGCCTCAGTTTTTTAAGCTGTAAAATATAAAATAATGCCAGTCCCTCCTGCACAAGGTGGATGCAAAGGTTGAATGGTTTAACAGATGCAGAGTGCTCAGCAGAGTGTCCAGCATAGCTAGCAGCTGTCAGTGTTTACTGCTGGCAGTCTTACAAGAATCTCATTTGGAGTCAGATGGAGCTCCAGTCAAATCTTGCTCAGCCATTTACTAGCTCTGCCTTGGGGCTCAGGGTGGCAGTTATTCAGGTTCCCCATCTGAAAAATGGGAATAATTTCATCCATATCCAAAAGCAGTTGAAAGTCCTGACAAGTTGCATATAAAATTCAGGCCTAGCATATTGTTAGTGCTCAAAAATAGGACTAAATATTACTCATATTAATTATTGTTACTAATTGTCATTAATATTTTGAGGTAGAAAACACAAGTTTAAAGGCAGATTGTTTCTTCATATTCTACCCAACCTTCCACCCCCACCTTGCTTCCTCCTCACAGGCATTTGTATGTTTGTGATCTGAGCTGCTTCACAGAACGGAATGTACAAAGAAAGACCTGGTTTTCTGGAAGCAAGTAAAATTTAGTCGGCCTGGGGTCTACAGATCTCTTAATTAATTATAAGGGCCCAATTGTCTAGGGTGTTTTTATTTTCTCCATTTCTCAGTTCTAAAACTCAATGAACTAGAAGCAGAATTTGGATAAAATTCCTTTGGCCAAAGAAAAACAATAACAACAATAAAAACATTTTGGGAAACAAGGGAAAGAGGCAAGGACAGAGACAGTGATATGACAGGGACTAGAAAGAGGGAGAGAGAACAACTCCATAAGCAGTTAGCTCAGCTTCAATTTACTAAGACCTGAAAATTTGAGGGCTTGCTTCTTGAATACACATGTAAATGGTATCACTGTGAGCACAAAGCAAGCTGCCTGTTCACAAACCTATTAGCTTGTAAACAGCAATGTTTGTAATTCCAGCTATTAAAAACAGCTTAAAGAGAAATCAAATCTTATTTAGCAGGGATTGCAGGGGTCTTCCAAGGAAATGGGCTCTAATTCTCTGATCTTGGCTTTCTTGGAAGTAGTGCCATTTCCAAACGTATTAAATATCTATTTAAAGGGACAAGGAAGGATTGTGAATGCCCTCCCTCCCCCCCCCCCCCAACTCCACGACAGTAGCAGGACTATGAATGATTTTCTATGTCAAGGGAAACCACAGGGACAGGTGGAACATTTCCTGCAATTTGCATATGAAACAAGGTTATCTTTGCTTTGCTCACAGTGAAAAGGAAGTGATCCCTAATTAGAGGGAGGGCTTGTACTTATCTTCAGTTCATTAGGTCAGGTTCATACACCATCTCAAAAGCAAGAAGTCTCGCAATTGCTTGAGCCTTAAATGTAGCTTTCTGTGCCAATGAGTATCAATTGTTCAGATAGTGCCCATGTTCTCTCTCACAACTCCAAAAATCTCTCAGATACTACTTTGTGGAGACACCACAGTCACCAGTCGAGGGAAAGAAAGCTGAGTTCTTTTATAAGCTATCAATCATATTTATGTGCTAACTTTTAAGTTTCAGCATTCAAAGTCAGATGATGTTTGCTTTCTTGATTATCTATCTATCATCTATCTATCTATCTATCTATCTATCTATCATCTATCTATCTATCTAACTGTCTATCTATTATCTATCATCTGTGTCTGTCTGTCTGTCTATATCTGTTCAGCAGCTTAGAGTTATGTAAGCCTGACAATAAAAATATGACATTGCAAGTCAGTCTGCTGGCAGATGAGAATAGCACCAGGTCTCCACACTCCAGATCTGATGATCCCAAACCAGATGAAACTTCTTGTCTTCTTGCTCTTGGAAGTAAAATTCTTTATCTCAAAATCTGTTTGGTCTCAGACTTCTCAGAATAAGTTCCCTGCATGTGGGTAAGAAAGCTTTGGCCTAATTATCCTCTGCAACTACTGGTGAAGACCATATTTTTGTCCTGTATTTTTTGACTGAAAACTTAACTTGTTTTATTATATCCTTTCATAAATGTTGTTTGATTCCTTCCAAAATTAGAGTATATGCATCTATATTCCCAAACCATTTGAGAACTGCAATGCTAGTGGCACCTTGAAAAGGCAATGGGTCATTCTCTAGGCATATGAGAGGCTCAATACACCCAAACAAAAATGTCCCTAATCCTCTTTAATTACCATTCACTTCCTGTACACCTCCTTTTTCATCATTGCTGATTACACATAGATCCATGTCTGAATAATATCTTTCCACTTTATAATCAGACAACTACCACTTACTCTGATAACCTGAGACACTCTAAGCATGATTTTGCCTGCAGAATATTCAGTCTGTGTTTGGTCTCTTTTCAAGGGGTAGGCAAATTACCATACACTCTGAGGAAGACAGCTGACTAGAACAACATACTAAGAAGACATAGATTGCTTCAGTCTATATAGCACCCTGCTCGAAGTGAGACTTAGAGAATATCTCTAAATACTTGATCTAAAAGTTATCAGCCCCATGTTTTGCCGTGAAGGAGAACACTACAAACATGGACTTCAAATCTTCAAGTGTCTCACCAAGTTTTCTATAAAAATCCCCCTTACACTAAGGGATCTACTTTTATAACATAAATTATTTCTTAATTTTGTATGATTTATTGCCCTCTTGATTTAAGTTTCCCCCACCTATAGAGTCACATCTAACTATATTCATATAGATCTTTTTAATAGAAGAATATTTGCATCCCTGGTATGCAGGTGAGTAAAAAGAAACCAGTGACCAGCCCAGTTACACCAGTGAAGCCATCATTCAAAGTGTTGAGGCCATAGTGAAAAGACAGCTTGGAATCTTAGCACAAGTCAGAAACTCAGATTCTGGCCTTGTTTCTACCACCTCAAAGTCACCACCAGTGTGGAATCCAAACCTTCCAGAGCTAAGACAGTTTCTCAACTTGGATGCAAATTAAAGATGCATGAGGAGCTTTGAAAAATCTGATGTCTAGGCCAGCCTCCAGCATTCTGATGGAATAGTCTGGGTAGCAGGAATTCTTAAGACTTTCTCAAGTGATATGCTTCAAAAGTCTCAATTTCTCCACCATTAGAGTAAGAATGTGTGTCTCATAAAATTATAGCCTCATTATTAAAAAAATAATTGTCAACGGAAATGATCTATCTATATACGCAATGATCTATACATTTTAAGCACATCAAGAAAAATATAGAAGTGTTTCAAAACCAATCAAGATTGCCCTCCAAAATGATCTTTTCTCTTAATAACTTGCCTGTAGTGTTTTAGGAGCCCTAGGAGGACTTTAGATTCTGACCCAACATCAACCTAAATAACTTTGAATAGAAAACTTTCCTCTAAATTTCTTAGCAGAATTAGACTGACAAAAAGACCTGTTTCCAGATGGTGCTATATAAATCAGACTACTTCCAGATATGCTTGCCCATTCACACTGTTTATTCAGCTTTGTGTTGGACATTATGCTAGGTGATAATAGATAGAAATATAAGAAATACTTCTGCCCTCATGAAGCCTATAGCCTGGTTGTAAGGAACATTGATGCTAGCAACAGTCAGTGTGGTTATTGAGCAATGGCCAATGAGCTTGCATGGGAAACCCAAAATGGAGAGATATTTAATCCTCAAAGAATGATGTTTTTACAGTACAGGGGACATTTGGCTTGAGTCTTGAAGGAAAAGTACCAGTTTTCCAGAGAGTGGTAGAGTTATGTGAAAAGGCATGGTGTGTTCAGAGAGTTGTTAATTCAATATAGGGTGGAGAGGATAACAAGCAGAGGGAAGAAACAAACAAACAAACCACTCTGCCTTCTCTGCTAAAGCATCTGGATATATTAATTCCATTTTATATGTAAGAAAACTGAAGCCCAGAGTGTTTAAGTAACAAGCTTATGGACACATAACAATGGAGAATTAAATATGGTCTGTGAACAAGAAAGTGGCAAGGTTAGATTTTTTCTTTAGAAATCTAATTCAAAGAGTAGTTTAAAAGAAGGATTGACCAGATGTGTAGGAGCACCGGATAAGACTTGAACTAAGGTATTGGCTTAGTTCAAGTGATGGATTAGGATTTATAAAGACATTCCTGGATATTAGGTGTGTTTTAGTGGTGATAGTGGAAGAGAAACAAGAGGATAACTGGGTTATTGCATAGAAACAGGTATCGCCACTTCATTCAAGTCTAGCCTCTCAGCAGACCCAAATCCTGTGGGTTGATGGTTTTGCACTTACTTCATGTGCTTACCTACTATTGCCTCCTAAACTTTGAGATGTACACAAGTTAGTAACCATTTAAAAATTTTCAATTAAACGTAGAAAAAAAGAGAAAAACAAGTAAATCTATTCTTTCTTTTGACTGCTCTATTGATTAAAATGAATGTCTGTGCTAGAACTGCTGAACCATGAAAAGCAATCTGTCTTAGATGGGTAACAGATCGTTAAGAAATCATTGGGTTGATGGAAAGAGTCGAGAAAAAATTTGCACAGACCCACACGTGGGGGTGTCAGTGTGTCTATCTGTAGCTACATAGCCTCATCTGAATATGTGCATTTCTATATATAGGGGACATATGCCACATTTTTCAATCAGCAATCCCAAGCCAAAGGCACAAGCAGGATTCCTCACAGAGATGTACTATCCACGACTTAGCAAACTCTAAGCATACTGCAGGGTATATGCATGAGGGACAGGGAAGTGAGGGGTTATTCAGGTAATAAATTTAGCTCTCAAGCAATCCCTGTCTGACATGTAAATTTCACAGAACCTACAACATGTACTTTAAGACCATTTTCTGGAAAATTTGGAAAAACAAGTGGCATTAATATGTATGCTTCTAATTTCATCAAAACGTTAGTTTACTAGAACTATTCTACATACAAGAAACCCCTTGCTTTAAAAAATGAGGGGAGGAAGGAGGAAAATAAGAAAGAACTCTTTCTCAGCTATTATTCTCCACCCCCACCCCAAAAAAATAAGCTATTGCCATTTCTGCAAGGTACACACTATATTTTAAATCAAAATCAACTGATCTTTAGAAGATTTTAAAATTAACTGTTTTCCCTCTGTAAAATCCCCTTGATCAGAAAAAGCATGGAAGTAAATTCTTTCCATTGAAACAAATAAGGAAAAATAAAGGGGCAATGGCATTTCTTCCCTGCTAGAACAGCTTGCTCTGTCACATATTCATTAGCCAAATTATTCAAATTAGCACTAACAGTTCCCCTGTGACCTATCTTAAGGGCCATCTACACTCCCGTCTTCAGTGTCTTCATCTTTGTGATCTGACTACTCTCTGTCCCCAACCTTATCCCTTTTCTCAGCCCACACTCTATTGCCACCAAATATAGGACACCTGACTTCAGGACACTGTTTTTGTTCATTTGCTGGAGTAGTGGATTCTCACTAGGACCGTTAGTGACATCATCTCAGACCATATTGAGGTAGACCAAGGATGAAAACAGATTCACTTTTCATTAGACAACTCGACTTTGCTTGAGCAGAATACACCCCCTTCTCCCCCATCTTTCAGGTTGGATCTAAAGAAATGAGACTAATTTGTAAAAGCGATTTGCACCATGTCCTATGACAGGATTTGTGTCTTCTTTACTCGCTAGCTTCCCTACTTGCATCCTTGAATATATTATTTAAATTCTCTGGGCTTCAGTTTTCTCATCTGTAAATGATAATCATAATTGCTATTATAGTAACTGTCAACATCACTTGCAAATCGATTTGCCATTTGATGAAATTAAAGATTTTCTGAAAATATAGAAGCAGTTTTTCACTCATTGTTTAGCATCTGAGAGCTGTGAGCTGGGTGTCTTTCCACCTCCTTGATGGAATGTAGTAAGGTCTAGATAACTAAATGCATGTAACATTATTAGAGCAGTGACTGGCACAAAGTAAACATTGCTACTCACTTTTTTTGTTCTGGTGTTGAGAAATAACAATAGAAAACAAATTTTTTTCACAAAGAAGTAGAAATGTCTTGCCAGCACCTATATTATTAAATACTGAATCAAGAACAAATGACAGGGATATAGGAAATGGGACAAAAGACTTCCCTAAAAAGTCTTGAGAAAAAAAGTGAACAATGTCCCAAATGGAACTGGAGGAGGGGGCCAAACGATCTTCTTCAGTTCCCTTCCAGCCAGGCCAACATGTGTGCCCTCTATCCTGTGAACTTTGCTGGTACCAAAATTACAGAAATAAGTTAAAATATGAACCCTCTCATGGACAAGGAGGCTAGTGAGAGTGACTCCAAAGACTTCAGCAGTCCCTGGCCTGAAATTGGCATTCACTAATTAATTAGTAAAAGAATATATTTGAGAAAGAAGTAATCAATGATGAAGATTATAAAAATAATAAATATAAATCATTTGCATAGGAAACACTTTTGAGAAGAACTCTGATAATATAGAAGTTCATTAACCTTTTGAGCTCAACCTTTTCTTTTAATGCATATAAATAATTATTTAATATTCATTATTAGTAGACACATAGAAGATACAATAAATACACATAGAATATTCTAGATCCCAGAAAGTTTAAATGCATCTCAGACTAGAGAGTGGCTTATTCTATTTCTGGGTTTGTCTCCCTTTTGGTAAAGTAGGGATTTTTTAAATTATTTTTAATAATAGTTGACATATAAGTTTCAAGTGTACAACTTAGTAATTAGACATTTATATAACTTATGAAATGATCACTTCCATTACTCTAGAACCCATCGGATACCATAAATAGTTATTATAATATTGTTGACTATATTTCCTAAACTGTGCCTTATGTCCCATGACTGTTTAACATCTGGCAATTTGTACATCTTAATCCTTTTCAAGTTAGGGGTTTTTACAGGTAAAATTTGATTAAAAAAAAATGACCTCTAATAATTAAGTTCTTACTAAGTATAATAAAAAACCTAAAAAGTCTGTGAAAATAGATTAAATGATACATGCAAAAAGGGTAAATTAGCTTTCTCTTTTAATTGTATTTTCCCAATCAAGATGTTCCATCATCTCTCTTAAATAGCTGTCGATAGCACCTGCAAATTGATTTACCCCTTGATGGACTGAAAAATTTTCCCAATATCTGAAAACAGTTTTTGTTGCTTAGTATTTGAGGCATATGAGATTATTTTCTCGTTTTTCATCTTAGTATTCTAGCATCTGCATAAATTGGGAGAACAACTCACCTTTTTCCTAAATACATGAATACAGAAAATGCAACAGAAGTTGCTTATCATAATAATGCTAAATGAAATTCCCAATATGTCCTGGTGGAGAGGAATGCCTTGATATTTCACTTGTGGAGAAGCAGTTCTATACTAAAAATAAAGTTGCCTCAACTTTAGTGTAAGGGGAATGAAAGTCTGCTTTCAGAAGCAATGGAATCATTCTGTTACACAGAGTCTTTTCTGTCTCATGTACAGCAGTCTTGCTGGATGGTCTTTAATGGGGGTTTGGTGAGGATATAGAGGAAACTGGTTCCTAAACTCCTTGACTATTCTCAGTCTGTGTGTGCATGCGCACACATGCATAAACACACATGAGTGTTGATCTCAGATGCAGAGAATTGATTTAATCATAAATCTTATTTATGGGCACACTATACCACTGGGTCATGCATAGTCCTATTTATGTGTTCATCTTCACTTGTATTTTTTTCTCTCCCACAGGCAATTATTGAACATTTTTAAGATACATAGAGAGATAGAGAGAGAGAACGAGAGAGAGAGAGAGAGATGTGTATACACACACGCACCCCTTTGTATATATGAATGTGTATGTTATTTGATCCATATACTTGTATTATATATATATATATATATATATATATATATATATATATATATATATATATATATATATATATATTACCAAGCTATAGACCTTATTTGGGTTTTTTCTACATTAAATGCTGTAGGCTTAAGATTTAGCCATACTCTACTGGGTAGAGACATTCTGTTAGGTGTAAATGTGTCATTATAATTCACAATATGACTTCATCGTGACGGATCAAATAACATTCCTCGGGTGATATACATTCAGTTTGACTCAATCTCTTCACTATCATAATAATGCCTTAATGAACTTCCTTGTGCATGCGCCCAAATTGGCCTGGAAAAAGTTTCTAGGATATATACCCAGGAGAAAACTGCTTGCTCTCAGAGGATATGTATATTTCATTTAAGCAATTACTCTCAGATGGATCCTTAAAATGGAAGACTCAGTCTATGCTCCCACCATGAATGTTCTTGTATCTCAACATCCCTACTGTCATACTACTCATTTCCTTATTATTTTTTTCAACTAAAATTGACATCCAACATTATTTTATACTAGTTTCAGGTATATCACTTAGTAGTCAGACATGCAGGTAATTTATGAATGATCACCTCAATCAGTCCAGTATCCACCTGGCACTTTATATAGTTATTACAATATTGACTATATTCCCTATACTGTACTTTACATCCCTGTTACTATTTTGTAACCACCAATTTGTACATTTTAGTCCCTTTCCCTTTTTAACCAGTCCCCAAACCCGTCCCATCTAGCAACCATCAATTTGTTCTCTGTATCTCTGAGTCTGCTTCTGTTTTGTTTGTTCATTTACTTTGTTCTTTAGATTTCATATATAAGTGAGATCATATGGTATTTATCTTTCTCTGACTTACATTTAACATAATACACTTCAATTCCATCCATGTTGTCACAAATGGTAAGATTTTCTTCTTTTTTATGACCAAGTAATATTTAATTGTATATATGAGCCACTTCTTTCTCTAATCATTTATTGATGGACACTTAGGTTGCTTCCATATATTGGCTATCATATATTGGCTTCCATATATTGGTTAACACTGCAGTGAATATAGGGGTGCATTTTTTTTGAATTAGTGCTTTGTATTTCTCCAGATAAATACCCAGAGTGAAATTGTTGGGACATAATGTAGTTCTATTTTTAAATTTTTGAGAACCTTCCAAACTGTTTTCCATAGTGGCTACACAAATTTGTAATCCCATCAACAGCTCATGAGGGTTCCCTTGTCTCCACATCCTCACCAACACCAGTCATTTGTTAATTTATTAATGATAGCCATTCTGATAGGTGTAAGGTGATATCTCATTGTGGTTTTAATTTGCATTTCTCTAATGATTTGTGATGCTGAGCATCTTTTCATATGCCTATTGACCATCTGTATGGCTATTCAGGTCCTCTGCCAAGTTTTTAATTAGATTTTTTTTGTGGGGAGGGGTTAGTTGTATGAGTTCTTTATAAATTTGGATGTTAAACTCTTATCAAATGTCTCATTGGCAAATATCTTCACCTATTCTCTATGTTGTCTTTTCATTTTGTTGATCGTTTCCTTTGCTGTGCAAAAACTTTTTAGTTTGATGTAGTCTCATTTGTTTATTTTTTTCTTATGTTTCCCTTTCCCAAGAAGATATACTAGAAAAAAAATATTACTAAGAGCAGTTTCAGAGAGCTTATTGCCTATTTTCTTTTAGAATTTTTATGATTTGTAGACTTACATTTAAGTCTTTAATAAATTTTGAATTTATGATTGTATATGATGTAAGAAATTGATCTAGTTTAAGTTTTTGTATGTTATCTATCCAATTTTCCCGACACCATTGTCTTTACTCCATTGTATATCTTTGCCTCTTTTGTCATAGATTAAATGACCATATAGGTATGGGTTTATTTCTGGGCTCTCTAATCTGTTGCATTGATCTATGTCTCTGTTTTTATTCCAGGACCTTGCTATTTTGATTACTATAGCCTAATATTATAGTTTGATTTCAGGGATCATGATATATACAATGGTGTTCTTCCTTATCAAGACTGAGGTGGTTATTCAGGTTCTTTTATGGTTCCATATAAACTTTTGGACAATTTGTTCTAGTTCTATGAAAAATACCATTGGTATTTTGATAGAAATTACATTAAATCTCTAGATTATTTTAGGTAGTATGGACATTTTAACGATGCTAATTCTTTCTATTAATGAGCATGGTATGTGTTTCCATTTATTTATATCTTCTTCAATTTCTTTCTTCAATAGTTTATTTTCTGAATACAGGTCTTTTACCTCTTTGGTTAAATTTATTTCTAGGTATTTTTTGATGCAACTGTAAATGGGTTTGTTTTTTTAATTTCTCTTTCTTATTGTTCATTATTGAAGTATAAAAATACAACAAATTTTTGAATATTAATTTTGTATTTTGCTAATTTATTATATCTATCTGTTCTAATAGTTTTTTTGGTGGAAATTTTACAGTTCTTTCTATATAGTATTATGTCATCTGAAAAAAGTATTTCTTACTTTGTAATTTTTAATGCCTTTTATTACTTTTTTTTTTGTCTGAGTGCTGTGGCTAGGATTCCCAGTACTACATTGAATAGAAGAGGTGTAAGTGGACATCCTTACCTTGTTCCTAATCATAAGAGAAACACTTCTGTCTTCTCACTGTTGAGTATAATATTAGCTGTGTGTTTGTCATATATGGCCTTTATTATGTTGAGGTATGTTCCCTCTATTCCCACTTTCTGAGAATTTTTATCATAAATGGATGTTGGATTTTGTCAAAAGCTTTTCCTGTATCTATTAATATGATCATAAGATTTTTATCCTTCAATTTGTTAATATGGTATATCACATTAATTGATTTGAAGATATTGGACCAATCTTGCATCCCAGAAATTAATGCAACTTGATCATGGTGCATCATCTTTTTAATGTATCACTGAATTCAGTTTGTTAATATTTTATTGAGGATTTTTGTATCTATGTTCATCAGAAATATTGGCCGATAATTTTTTTGTATTTTTTTTCTGGTTTTTGAATCAGAATAATGAAATACTTTGAAATGAATTATATTAATTCTTTTCATAGTATTTGGTAAAATTCACCAGTGAAGCCATTCTGTCCAGGACTGTTGTTCGGTGGGAGTTTTTTTATTATTATTATTATTATTACTGATTCATTTTCATTTGCACTAGTCAGTTTGTTCAGATTCTGTTTCTTCTTGATTTAGTCTTGGAAGATTGTATATCTAGGACTGTATATATTTCTTCCAGATTGCCCATTTTGTTGGCATTAATTGTTCAGAGTATTTTCTTATAATCCTTTGTATTTCTATAGAGTCAGTTTTCACTTCTCTTTCATTTCTGGTTTTATTTATTTGGGTCCTTTCTCTTTTTTTCCTAATGGTTCTGGTTAAAGGTTTATCAATATCTTTTATCCTTTCAAAGAATCAGCTTTTGATGTCATTGGTCTTTGTATTGTTTTTCTGGACTCTATTTTGTTTATTTCTGCTCTAATCTTTATTATTTTCTTCTTTCTACTCACTTGGGCTTTATTTGCTGTTTCTTTTGTAATTCCTTTAGGAGTATGGTTAGATAATTTATTTGACTTTTTCTTGTTTCTAGAGGTAGGCCTGTATTATAAAAAAAATTTTTTAGAGACTGCTTTTACTTGTCTCCCATAGATTTGGGGTTATTGTGTTTTCATTTTCATTTATCTCAAGATGTCTTTTGATTTCTTCCTTGATCTCACTGTTTAGTAGCATGTTATTTAGCCTCCATGTGTTTGTGTGATTTTCTTTTTTTTTCCTTGTAATTATTTATAATTTCATACCATTATAGTTGGAGAAAATTCTTGATATGATTTCAATTTTCTTAAATTTATGGTGACTTGTTTTGTGGACTAATGTGGTTTATCTTGAACATTGTTTCTTGTGCACTTGAAAAAAATGTATATTCTGCTGCTTTGGGGTAAAATGCTCTGAAAAATATAAATTAAATTTATTTAATCTAATGTGTTATTTAAGGCTGTTGTTTCCTTGTTGATTTTCTGTCTGGAAATTTTATCCGAAGATGTTAAATCTCCTACTATGGCTGTATTATTGTCAATCTCTTTCTTTACAATGGTCAATATTTGCTGTACATATTTAGGTGCTCCTATGTGGGGTGCATAATTGCTTACAAGGGTTATATTCTCTTGTTGAATTGATTCTTTTATCATTATGAAATGTTCTTTGTTTCTTATTATAGACTATGTTTTAAAGTCTATTTTGTCTGATGTAAGTATTGCTACCCCAGCTTGTTTTTTATTCCCATTTGCATGCAATATCTTTTTCTATTCCATAATTTTCAGTCTCTGTGTGTCTTTTGATCTATACTGGGTCTCTTGTAGATAGCATATGTATGGATCTTGTTTTCTTATCATTCAGCTACCCTATATATTTTGATTGGATCATTTAATTCATTTACATTTAAAGTGATTATTGATAGGAGATATATATTGCCATTTCATTATTCATATTCATGTTATTTTCCCCGTTCTTTTTAAAAAGTCTCTTTAACATTTACTGTAATATCATTTTGAAGATGATGAACTCCTTTACTTTTTTCTTATCTGGGTAGCCATGCCAATTTCTTCTTGGCTATAAAGCTTCTGTTGAGAAATCAGCTGACAGTCCTATGAAAGCTTCCTTGTAGGTAACTAACTGTGCTTCTCTTGCTGTTTTTAAGATTCTCTTTATCTTTAACTTTTGCCATTTCAATTATAATGTGCCTTGGTTTAGTCTTCTCTCTGTTCATCTTGTTTGAGACTCTCTATACTTTCCTGGACTTGTATGTCTATTTCCTTCATTAAATTAGAAAAGTTTTTAGTCAGTATTTCTTCAAATAGGTTCTCAAACCCTTGCTCTCTCTTCTTCTGGTACTCCAATGATGTGAATATTGTTTCTCAATGCTGTCCAATAGGTCTTTAAGCTATTCTCATTTTTTAAAATTCTTTTTCTTCTTGCTCTCATGATTAGGGATTTTCTGCTACCTTGTCTTCCAAATTATTTATTTGATCCTTTGTTTCATCTGATCTGATGTTGATTTCTTCTAGTGTATTTTTCATTTCAGTTATTGTATTCTTAATTTTTGTTGGTATTTCTATGGTTTCTATGTCCTTTTTACTCTTACTATCTCTTTACTGAAGTTCTCACTAAGTTCCTTCAGCATCCTTATAAGTAATATTTTGAACTGTATCTGGTAAGTTGCTTGCTTCATGTTATTTAGTTCTTTTTCTGGAGGTTTGTCCCATTCTTTCATTTTAGACACATTTCTTTGTCTCCTCATTTAGGCTAATTGTTTGTGTTTGTTCCTATGTATTATGTAGATCTGCTATGTCTACAAGTCTTGGCAGGGTGGCCTTATATAGTAGGTGTCCTGTGAGCCCAGTGGCACAGTCTCCCTGATCACCTGAGCCAAGTACTCTAGGGTTGTCCCTTGTGTGATTGTGTATGTCTTCGTGTTGTAGTTGAGGCTTAATTGCTGTTGGCATTTCAGGGGGTGGGACTGACCCTCAAGCTGACTGGCTGCAAGGATTAGCCATGACCACAGTGAACAAGCTTCTGTGCAAGAGCTGATACCCCAAAGCAGAAATTGCTTCAGGAGAGTCTGGTGCCTGCCAAGACCATCCTTGTGTGTGACACTTTGGTTGTATTCTGTTCTGGTGTGAAGCTGTGTACTGGGTGTGTTTGCTCTGAGGTCCCTTGGGAAAGGTTTCCATGTAGGCCAAGGTGTCTGGCTGGAGGCTACCTACAGAAATTTGTGGTTGTTAGCTTCCTTGTTGGACCAGGAGGTATGTGGGTGAAATCACCTTGTGAATCAGTACTGAGCCTGAGGTAGCCCTTTGGTTCAGGACACCCAATGCCTACTGTCACCTGTTGGCTGCTTCTAAGGCTCAATCCCTGAAAGAGAGGTGGGGTCCCAAGGAGTTATCAGGGTGAGGTAAGTGGTGTTCAGCAAGTTAATGAAGATTCAGATTTGGCATAAGTGCCTATCTTAGGGCCGTTCAGAAAAAGGCCCAGAGCACACCAAGTTCAACCACCAGGGACCCACAAATCCCCAAGAGTTATCCAAGAAAAACTGCAACATGGGTCAACATCGGCCACCAAATGAGCCTCAGAAGATCTTCAAATTGGTTGGGATGGGGTCCCAGAGAGTCACTAGAGTGGAGCAAGCGGATGTCATTAAGCCAGTGCAGATTTATATTTGGCCTGTTGGGGTAGGGTTCAGTACAGGAAAGATAATGCCAACCCATTGGCTGCACTGGAGAAGGGCTCAACACAAGGACAATGATAGCTGTCCCTCCAGTCCTCACCTTAAAACCATACAACTCACTCTTTTTCTGTATATTTCTGGCACCACCCAATCTGCCATCCCTCCACTGGAATGCAGGGTGAGTGCCTGCAAGCAAGTGTGTCTGTATGCGAGCTTTTTAAGAGGATGCCTGAGTTTCCAAAAGGACAAAATTATTGCTGATATTCACTGGCCCTGGTGCTCTGAGCTGAGGAGCCCTGTGTTGGGCTGGGACCCATCAATCCTCAAAGGTTACTTCTGAAGATGAGATATCCCTCACAATTCTCTACCACCACATGTGGGTGGAGACCAATTTGTCTCCACCTCTCCTACCAGTCTCAGCATGACTTTTTCTTTATATCCTTAGTTATAGGAGTTCTATTTAGTTAGTCTTTAGATGGTTCTCCGGGTTGATTGTTCCATTATTTAGTTGTAATTTTAATGTGGTCATGGAAGGAGGGTAAGGGTAGTGTTTACTTACTCTGCTGTCTTGACTGGAATCTACTCAACTTCTTAATTATTGACATTGAAATGGAAATTTTTAATTTTCATTTTTTAAATTTTAGATGATTTTGGGCATCTCTTTGTGTGCTTCTTTGGTCTTATTTTGGTTTCATTCTATGCAAATTTTCTGTTCATATCCATTTTTCTGTTAAAGGTCCTGTATTGTCTTGCTAAGTTGCAAGTGTTTCTAGGTATTAATCTCTAGTCAGTTTGACATCACATATGTCATCTCTCAATTTTCTACTGTCAACTTTATCTATGTTATTCTTTGTTGAGCAGATATCCTTAATTTTACTGTAAACAAATATTGTCTTTATGTACTTTTGGTGTTTTAAAAAATATTCCCCAGACCTGAGTTACAAAAATTTCTCTATGTTACTTTTTATTGATTTAAAACTTCATCTTTAATATATAGGTTTTAATTAATCTGAAGTCCACCTTTACATATGGTTTGAGCTAGAAATCTAGTTTTATTTTTCTCCATTTAGTAGGCCAGTCTTCCCAATCACATCAATTAAAGAGACAGTCTCCTGATTGTATTTTAGCATCACCTATAAAATTTATTAAATAAACTTAGTTCTACCTCGGAGATCTATATTTTACTGTATTGTTCTATTTTTCTATTTAGTGCCCACATATTTTAATTACTATGACTTTATAGCACATAGTAATACATAGGAGAGTAATACTTTTCTTTTACAAAGTTGACTAAGCTATACATGAATTTTTTTCATTTCATGTAAATTTAAAAATAAGTTTACTGTATTATTTTTTAATCCAGCAAGTAATTTAATTGGAAAAGTATTAATGGATAGATTAATTTTGGAATATTGACATATTTATCATAATAAGTTACATTTACAATATGAAATGATTCATCATATTTTTGGATTGTATCTCTATATCTAAGAAAAATAGATTTTATATTTCCCCATAAGTATCTAGTGTTTTCCTTGGTAATTACTATGAATTTTGTTTTTGTTTTTGACTATTATAAAGAGTATCTTAGACTTTGTAAATATTCTAGCTGGTTACTGTTAGTATTCAGAAAAGCATTTGGTTTTTTTAAGTTAATCTTGTGCCTGAAAGTTTTGATGACCTCTGATTTTAGTTATAATGATTTAATTCTGTTGTGTGTAGGTGGGTGGGGTTGCATATGATTATATTATCTGCAAGTGACAGTTTCAGATTTTCTAATTATTTCAGCTTTAATTCATTTTTGGCATTTATTCTTTAAAAAACATTTAAAACATCTGCTTAAATTCAAAATGCTTTGGGGTCAGTTTAACTCTCAGTGTTGACTATTTCTCAGAAACTCAAAGTGCATCCTCTCTTTTGGGGACATCTTAACAATCACATTCATTTGGTAGAATCATGTAAAATTTCCAGAAATGTGACAAAAAATATCTACCTCAATCTGTATATGAGGAAAAAAGAATTTAAAACACACACACACACACACACACACACACACACACACACACACCTTTATTAAATGAATACTGAAAGTTTTTTCTAAATCAAAGGGTAGAAATAAATATCAATGTACAGTTATGATTATAGCTATTTCCTGAATACCTGAATGAGGAGTAATAGACACATTATGCACTGTCTAGATATATATAAATAATATCTGAAGATCATCTTTTTTTCAATATGCCAAATCCTCTTCTAACCATTTTTTTATATATTATTTCACCTAACGGACCTTTGAGATGGGTACTGTTATTTTCCCTCATTTTACTAATGGTAAAACTAACACAAGAAGCAGTCCAGTTTTTTGCCAGAGGTCACACAGCTAATAAATATCATAGCCAGGTTTCAGCCCCCAGAAGTCTGGCCCCTGAGTTTGTGTTCTTCATCCTCGGGTTCCAGGGGCATGTTGCCATCCTCAGAAAGAAAGTGCTGACGTCTCTAATAGTAATCAGTGATCAGCTTCACTTCATTATCTTTCTCGGTCAGTGCTATTTTAAAGCCCTTTTTGGCACAGCTAAGTATAATGGGGACTATTCCTTCACTGTCATTACCTTAGTCTCTTCCTCTTTTCCTCCCTGCAGTCCAGCTATCAGACCCTCCAAACCAAAATAGTCATGTACTTCTGCTGTCCCAAGGAAAGTTATACTACAGAACAAGAGAGGGAACAGAGGGAAAACAGATCTCTGCAGGATGCTGCTTTCAGACTCAGCTAATGCTCAGACAGATGTTGCCTGTCTACAGAGAGAGGGAGAAGCAGGAACACAATCTAGGCAAGAAAGACAATATTCTAACTTCTCTGACTAGGGCTTCCTAAGAGAAGCACTGGTATTATGTTTTGAGTATTAAAAAGACTCAAATTAGACACATTTATATTCAAATGTGAATATTCCTTCTCTCCAACCCCTCCCCCCATCTAAGTATAAAATGCAAAGACTTACATTCTGATTGATACATTTTCTGGTTATAGGTATGATTGGTTCTTCCTATTTAGAGATGGCTAGGTAATAATGCATTGTCTGGTAATAACGTTAAAGCAAACATCCTTTTAAAATTCTGGTGAGGTATATTTAATGGGGCAAGAATAAGCTGAAAGTTTACAGCTAAATTTGTTTCTGACTTAGAAGTGCAGGTCTTACAAGATACTCTAAATAAAGGGGCTAAATCAGTGTGGCTAAAGACATGCTGAAGGGATGTGAAAACTCACTTGTCTCAGGTTAATGAGTATGAATTGTGGATTTCTTCACGTGCACAAACTTCTCCTCACTTGTGCTTTTTCTTCATGAATCAATGAAACCATGTTTTTATGGAGACTTCAGACACCAGAGTTTCTATTTTCAAACTATTATTGTTTTCACCACTGCCAGAAATAAGTCATCTCAGCAAACTCTAATGGTGGCAATTTTGTGATGCATAAAATTGATTTATGCTTACAATCAAAATGTATTTTCTTGATAATTTATGCTTAGCAATTTAACATAATTATTTGTGCCACAGTTTTAACATTTCTACCTTCCTGACAGTCAACTCAAGTACAAATACACATACACACACCAAACACTATCCTTCAAAGGCAGGATTTTTTTAAATCAATGTTGTGGAAGCTGCTTTTGTATTTTGTTGTGACAAGACTGAATATAAACAGCCTAGGAAGTCAAAACAACAGGAGAAATATCAATATATATTAACTTAATCAAAGGGATCTGCTCTGCCATCCTTGTCTACACTCAAATTATGCTTCCACAGTAAGTTCGTGTTGCTATTGGCATCTTGTAACTTCTCCACAAATATTTGCAGTCTTCAGCAGTCATCCAGAATGAAAGATGGCTATAGGCTTCCAGACATTTTTGCATCTGTATGAGATTTTGTCACAACCGTTTCAAGAAAATCACTCCTGAGGCAAGCTCTGACTCACTTGTTTGAATTCATGAACTTAAAATGTCTTTTATCTAGCAAATTCTTTTCTTCACGTCCTCTAATGGCATTCCAATAGAAAATTTATTCTCTGTTGCTCTGTATAAATCTCTTTAATAAGAAAACAATAAAAAATACATTACTCCAAATAAATGTTCAATGTACTCGTCCCATCAAATTCTGGGTGTGCCACACAAGACTTTGAAACAAGTATCTGATTTAGACACAAGGAGTTAGAACAATGAGACAAGCATACCAAGTAGAGATTGCAAATATACCTGACATTTTAAATTAACATTCAGTTGCTATTCATTCATGCCAGTGTGCTCCATTCTTTCTTTCCAGCCCCCTCCACCCCACCAAAAAATAAGAGAGATACTCCAATGGTCTCATTAAGCATACAAAATATTCACTTTATTATATACAAAGATGATTCTGCTGGCCCATAAATACTCTGAGTTGTTTCCAGAGTAATAAATAATAAATGAGCATTTAGCCATTCCCATTCTCTCATTCTCGATTTTTGGAGACCCAGCATTCTAACCTGCAATAGCTACAAGGGGAGTGTTCTAGACATAAACACAGAGCTCAGGGTCCACCCGAGCATAGATCAATGTGGATTCTTAAGACAGACTGTATAATTTGGAAGTCTCAATACAAAATAAAATTAAAATGTGGGTTCCCTTCTTTAAAATTAATAAGAATTTCAAGTTATCAAAAGCAGAGCATTACACCAAGCATAAGGACCTTCTGAGAGCAAGGTCTAGTGCAACTGCACAAGTCTCAGGCCCACAAAGCTGGCCAGTGTTACTTCAATCTTTTATCTGAAGATATTCAGAGGTGAAAGGTCTTTGCCACAATACCAGTGAGGGCCCAAATGGGTGACTATCAATAGAGAATGTTCATGCAAGCAGCTCCCTCCAAGAAAGCTCCCTCCACTCACCCAGAAAAATGATTTGAACTATCATTTCCTCTTGCTTGTGGTAAAAGAGCTCCAATGTGAGCTTGTCTTTAAAAAAGAAATAAATGCACGTAGATACTTAAGTGCTCTAAAATTCTCTTTTTTAGAAGAAAACAATTTAAATGTTATTTTAATGCTAGGATTTCTGGGAAGACACAGGAATTGACATCCTGTCTTTTCATATCCTCTCACTACATTTACTTTCCTGGAAAAAACATGCATCCATGTTGATTTCTAAAGCATTTCTATGGTAATATCCAAACTTATGTAATTCTTGTACAAACATATATTAAGACAGTTGGGTCTTGACAACAATTACCCTTTAAAATGACATAAAAGGAGAAAAATGTGATTCTATTTCTAGAAATCCTAGTACTTACTTTAACCAATTTTTAAGAGTGGTTTTGTCTAAATATTGTTTTTTACTGCCAAATACATGAGAGGACAAAATTTAAGCCTTTCCTGTTGACCTATCCTCTCAACAATTTAAAGTTTCTGTACCTTGGGGTGGTGGGAATTCTCAGCTTTGTGAGAAATTCAGCTTCAACTTCACAGGTTACGTGTAGCCAAAGCCCAGCCTAAAAACCTTATTGACAATGAGGGTAAAATATTACCTACAGATCACCTTCTGTTAATTCGTTCTATTAACAAAATTCCATATCAACCATAGTTTGAAATATTTCTATATAACAACATATATTTTTGTGTTATGAGAGGTCAGACAGGGAGATAATACTTCCATATGAAAAGATTTTCAGAGATTTCCCATGAAAAACTATTAATTATTTCTTGAATGGAATAATGAAAAATGGAAAAGAATGTGGAATAGTTATGGAGGCAAGGCCTTCTAGCAAAATGAAACACCAGCTATACCATGATAATTTAGACTACCTAGTAACCCATTAGGTAGTAACCATCTGATCTACCTCTTTTCCTTCTCCTCTATAATTTTCCAGAGAAATCTATACTCACTGAATCCCCTTCTTTCTTTCCCTAATACTCAGTATTATAGCTTCTGCTATGACTTTCAATTGAAGATATTCTCAGAAAATTCCACTTATGAACTCTTAAATATCTAATGCAATGGGTGTTTTAAAATGTTAATCGTATTGGATCTCCTTGTTATGTATGATATAATTAATTATGCCTTTCTTTTGAGGCTTCTGTGACACCACATTCTCTAACTCTCCTGGTACCTTGGATAGTTCCTTCTCTGGCCCCTACATGGGCTCATCTTTTTCCATCTGCTCTGTAAAGGCTGCCATTTCACAGGGTTCTGTCCTCCACCCACATTTTTTCTCACTCCACATGCCCCCTGGGTAATGACAGACATTCTTATAATTTTAATTACTTTCTATATGCCAATGACTCCATAATCCATACTTCCAGCCTTGGTTTCATCTCCTGAGCTTCAGACTCATATCAAAGCTCCACTTCAGTATACCCCAGGCAACTAAAACTCAATATTTTGAAAATGAAAATCATTCATTTTTTTTTTCCTAAAATGTCACCTCCTCTTATATTTTCTGCCTCAGTTGGAGTTTGCTGATTTTACTCACTATATATTTCCCAAATCTGTCCCCTCCTTCCTAACAGTACTACGAAGGTTCTAGCTCAGCACCTTATCATTCTTGCCTGGAGAACTTAACTTTCTCAACTCTAGTCTTATCCCCTCAAACTCATCTCTAAACATCTGCCAGAAAGAATCTAGCTTAGTTACACACACACACACACACACACACACACACACACACACACACGTACGCATGCTTTTAAGTCTTTGTTAGCAATACATTTCTTAGGAATGAGATCCAAGTTCCTTAACATTAAATACAAGGCCCTTATTGTTCTCTCCTTTGTAAAGAAGAGAAGTTCTGAAATTTCCCATTGACAGCTAATGGGGAACCCATAAATGATTTCTGGGAAATACTAGCATCCCAGATGAATGGAAAGTATGATTTTTACTGAGGCATTTTCCTGGCTAGATGTGTCTACCACTACACAGAAAGATAGGTGTATAAGGAGAGAAGGTAGACAGAAGGATTGATTTAGGATTAGTTTAGGATATTGTCCAGAGAGTCATTACAATTTAAAGAAATAGTCTAAGGATTCTAGGCTTAATAGAGAGGAAACAGAAAGGGGGAAAGCAAGCAGGTTGGCAAAAAATAGTGGAAATAAAAGAATGATCGTTTCAACGAAACTTAAGAATATTGGAGTGAAGATCACAGCAAAGGGAAATTATACTCAAGAAAGGGTGATCAATTGTGGAGATGGAGCTGTTCTAGCTAAATATTATTCTGGTTGTGAGCAGCTTGAGTACATGGCTGATGTAAAGTCAATGTAAAGAACACTGGAATTTGAGGAAGCCATTAACTTCTGAAGCTAAATAGTAAAGTAGAGTATTTATCTTTGTATTTATTACACTGCTCATAAATGTCTGTTTATATGTCTGTCCTTGCTAGACAAAGAGACTCTGAATGTTTAGAACATGTATTTTTTTCCTCAAGTTTATATTCTCAAAGACCTGGCTCAGTGCCTGGATACAGTAAATGCTCATCAAAGTATTTAATGAGTAATAAAGTAAGAAATTCTGGATTATATCCAAAGAGCAATATAATTTGGCTGGTTCAGATGCATAAAAATAAATAGTGAGAAGTAACATCGGGGCCATATAGTGGATGCCCTAAAATAGCAGGCTGTGATATATATCTATTTGGTCTTCATGCCAATTTTTGGCACAGAGCTCCTAAACTCTGGATTTGGATGTTTGTTAATGAAGTGACTTTTGGAAAGCACCTCATGATTGGGACTGGTTGCCAGGAGAACCAACCATGAATAGAGGATTGAAACTTTCAGTTCTATCCCTGGATTCCTACGGAAGCACAGGGGTTACAGGTTGAATCAATTGCCAATGGCTAATGATTTAATCAATCATAACTATGTAATAAAACCTTCATGAAAAAAAAAAAGAAATAAAGAAAAGAAAAAAGGATGGAGTTTGGTGCACTTTCAGGTTGGTGAACCAGAATGATTTCATATACACCATGCCAGGTCCAAACTCCATGAGAACAGACACTCCTATCTTCTGGACCTCACACTATGTATTTTTCTTCATTTGGATGTTGATTTGTATAATTTAATATCCTTTATATTAAATTAATAATCTAGTTATTAATTGGTTTTTTGAGTTCTGTGAGCCATTCTAGCAAATTACTGGAACCCAAAGAAGGGTTTGTGGGAAGCTCTGATTTATAGTCATTAAATCATAAGCACAGGCAAAGCCTGAACTTGTGATTGGTATCTGAAGTACAGAGCAGTCTTGAGGGACTGAGCCCTTAACCTATGAGATCTGACCCAAAGAGAGTGTCGAAATTGAGCTGAATTGTAGAACATGCAGTTGGTGTTTGAGCACTGCTTGGTGCTGTGGGAAAACCTCTCCGCCCCCACCCCCTCACACACACACATTGGAATTGTGTGCAGAATCATTACAGGCCAAGGAAATTTGACTTCATTTTGTAGTCAGTTAGAAGTTGCTAAAACTTTGGGGCCTAGAAGAAATGGAATATTATCAGTACTATATTCACAACTATGATTAATATTTATGACTCTAAAGCATGGCATGATGCTGTCTTCTGAATCATCAAAGAAGAATTATGTTATGCTCATGATAATAGTTCTGACCCAATAAGTATGCTGTTTTCCATTGTCATTCTTTGGGACTGGTAATCTATTCTCTCTATTCAGAG
The DNA here is from genome assembly GCA_030015415.1 of Cynopterus sphinx. Lineage (NCBI taxonomy): Eukaryota > Metazoa > Chordata > Mammalia > Chiroptera > Pteropodidae > Cynopterus > Cynopterus sphinx. The sequence continues at coordinate 30,235,746 of CM057390.1, read as the reverse complement.
AGTGGCGATTTATCAAATGGTTACTAACTACCGTCTATATACTAAGCCTTAAGCTAGGCACTTTCACAAATGCTATTTTACTCCATTCAAAGATAAGTTGGATAAACCACATCATCAGGTTTTCAAACTATGATAGACAATGAATATAATATTAATATATCATAGTATCTCTTAGACTCAAATATATCAAAGCTGCATAAAGGATTATGCAGTGTACATTTTTTAAGAAAATTGATTTCTATTCAAAACCTTGGGATATACGTAGGAACAGAAATTTATCATCTATAAATGGAGAAAATAAGACTAAAAATGTTTAGCAATGAATAAAGATCACAAAGGAAAAAGATAAAGTCAAAGTTGGAACAGTCTACACCTCGTGCATAGTGGCCTGTTGACTCTATGATTTAGATGTAAACATTTTCAGTTCTGGAATATGATCTCCATACAACAGGCAAGTGGGAAATTGGCCACTCAGCAGAACAGAGTAGAAGGGACACAGGCTGCTGGTCCTAAATTTTCACACCTAATTAATCAAGCTTGCTCTGTAATCACTTTTCTATGTGTGGTGTTGTGGATTTTACAGCTGCAGCTTTAACAAGCTGCTGTTTCTTTTGACATTTGGAATTCTAATCTGGAAAAAATGATTCAATGACTTATAAAGACCTTTTATTTTATTTATTTAGCCATGTAGCTTTCCAAGGTCCTGGGAGCAAACAAGGGGCAGCCACACTTCCCATATAACTGCTGTTCATACCAGTACATGGCAGACCAGTTCCTATGGAGTTACTGAACAGATGTGGCTAGCAGCCCAGAGAGCTAATGAGAATTAATAATAGTGATTGCAAACACCTAGAAAATAAATGGGAATTTGTGAGTTGGCTTATGAGAAGTTATTTGAAAACCCAAAAGCTCACACAAAATTCTAAAAATTTAAGATGCCATCCCATCTTAGAAAACAGAAAGTTATCAGGTAAATAGAGAAAATATATTTACTAGAAATAGAAAACAACTATCAAATTATATAAATATACCAAGCTACCAAGAATGAGAAATAGCATGAGAAGCAACATTTCCACTTACAAAAATGCTAATTAATATTCTATAGTCTATATATTTCTAGTAATTACTTTCTAACATGGAGTGTTTTGCTAGGAAAAGAGATCCTATAGGAAATACACGTATCAAAATACATTCTTCCCAAATGCATGGCAGGTATAGATGAGGCTAAATTGGTCTCATCTTATTCCAATCGCAACCCCCACAGGAATTCTAGGATTAAAGACTGGCAGTCATTTCTCCATCAAGCTGTTCATTCCCAAGGATTTGTGATTCTGAAGCTGGAGGAGGCAATCTGTAAAAGGACAATTGCTATTAATGGAGCCACCAATATACTGAATAAGCTTAATAAACATTGTTCATTTTGAATATCACAGTATTTATAAACTGCTCTTGTAATATGGCCCTCTCCAGCAAGTGTGTTGATTTAATATTTCTTGGCTCACACACCTTTTTCTTTTGCATCTAAAATATTTACCTGTCAGATTAACTAGTAACTATTTGCATAGTCACCTTTACTTTCTTTCTTCTTTGTGGTCTTCTTCAGTTCATCAACAAGTGAAAATTTCTAAGCTATAAAACCAAACAATCAGTGTTCACTGCTAGGAATGAAGGCATCAGTCAAGAAAAATTGAATCTGAGGGTCAGAATTTTCTACTACCATTTCAAACTCAGAGCTCATAAGTATTCCAAGGTGCAAGGAAACTACAAATATTCAGAAAATAAACTGAATCAAAGAACAGGCTCTGCAATCAATGGTATTTCAAAATGGCATGACCGAAAAGAAAAGTTAGAAATAACATATTTAGTATTCTGTATTGTAATTTAAAAACAATAAACAAACACACAGTATATTAATGGATTGTCTCTGGAAGAGAAAAAATAAAACTAATAATAGCTTCATGGAGAGGAACAACGTCTGATAGGGTAAGGATGAAGATTTACGTTGTGCTCTACATATCCTTTGGTCCCTTTTAAATTTTATTCCATGAACATATAATGTTTATTAAAAATAAAAACCTATTTTTAAATTGTTATTCTCACACCAATAGCTAAGTCATTTAGTTCTAAGTCACAGGTCTGAGATTGAGGAATGTTTTCCTTTGCTGAAATGCACACCATTCCATTTTTATCTTTCACAAAGTTCACTCTCTGAACTATCCCTATTTCTAAAGTTCTCTTTAGGAATACTTTGGGGATCATCCAATTAACAGTTCTCAAATATCAGATCAATAAATGACTAGAGACATGGCTACAATAAAAATATTTTTATAGTTGGATGTACAGGGTATTATATTAAGTGAAATAAGTCAGAGAGAGCAAGACAAATATCACATGATTTCAGCATATGAGATATAAAAATAAATAGATAGATGATGATAGATAGATAGATAGATAGATGATAGATAGATAGATAGATGATAGATAGATAGATAGATAGATAGATAGATAGATAGATAGATAGATGATAGATAGATAACAAAAAGGAAACAAACTCTCAGATACAGAGAACAAACTGATGGTTGCCAGAGAGAATGGGGGTTTGAGGAAATGGAGAAAAATGGTGAAGGGACTCAGAAATACAAATTGTCAGTTATAAAATTAGTCACAGGGATGTAAAGCACAGCACAGAGAACATAATTAACAATATTGTAATAAATATGTATACTGTCAAGTGGATACTAGATTTATCAGGATAATCACTATGTTGTACACCTGAAACTAATATAATATTGTCAACTGTAATTGAAAAAATAAATAAAATTTTAAAAATAAATATATTTTCAGAAGACACCATCTCATGTGTTTCTAACTTTTCATATAGGCAAAATAAACTCAGTCACAAAGAGCTTGTCCAAAAATATTTCCTCTAGGTAAGTATTTCAAATTTACTAGAAGTGGATTTTTTTCCTCCAACCCTCTGCCACCATTACTTTGCTCCATTAATCATTCCATAATTTTTAGGAACTCCCTCCCCAACACAATTAAGAAACTAGAATTTAAAATTTTGTTGGTTTGGGTCTCACAATGCCAATCTGTCCCAGGAGAAATTAGTCTCCAATCAGGAGCACCATGGAGAACTCAGAGCATCTGTGCATCCTAAGGCTGGTGGCAGCTGTCACTGTGTGCATTTATCCATAGAAATTTTCAAGTCTCCCCAACAGCTCATGAATTTTATAAATTAACCTCATTGTAACCAAATCATAAACTTGCAAATTTAAAATTTGTCAACAAAAACGTCCTAGAGAAGGCTAATACAGCTTTATCTCATCTACAACCTCTCCATCACCACCCAAGCTGTAGGCCTAGAAGAGCAAACTGTACATTTGGAAAGCACTCAGTCCTGGCTCTCAGAACCCAGATGTGAACAGGGAGGTTTTCTGATTTATCAACAGTCCTTTCCATATAATGCAAGGAAGACCCTGCTTTCTGGACTGATAACAGAGTGGGGAAAATTACAATTAATGCAGAATCTTCTCAGGCCTTTGTCTTCTCTAGTCTAGTGGTGGCAAAGCCTTCTAGCTGTCTCAAGTCTTTCTTTCCTCCATTCTAATCATATTATCATCAAGATATGAAAATTCCATTTATTGTTTGGCTATCTTCAAGATAAATTCCAAACTCCTTCTCATGACATATTATGTATTTGTGATTAGGTTGCTGCCTACTTTCTCAGCTTTGCCTACAAAAAATCCCCACATTCATCAGTCACACTGAACCTCAAGCCTTTTCCATCAGTCCCACAGTCTTATGCTGTCACACCTCCACTCAGCTGTGGCCTTTGCCATTCTTCTTCTCTCAATGTCCCACTATACTACTGCTTCATCATCTCACAATTATGTATTCAAATGTTCCAATTCACCTCAAGATTTAAATCAAATATTATCTCCCTAGAAAGTCTTTTATAATTTCAGTGCCCATCTTTGTGTTTCCTATCTTATATTGCAATTATCTGTTTTGTGTCTGCTTCCTCCTAGACCATGCATTTTTTCAATGCATTGCCTAATTCAAACTGGAATTTCAAAAACTTAACATCTCCTAAGTAAATGACTCTAAATAAATATTAGCTGAAATTTAATGTGATGGTTAATAGTTCTAGAGTTAACTAATTTGTATACAAACTTTACCTCTGCCACTTACTAAGAAGACTTGGGCAAGTTACTTAAAATTTGACCCTCAGTTTCCTCAGTTCTAAAATAGTGATAATACTACCTATTTCACAGATTTTTTGAGAATAAATGAGCTAATTCAGGTAACTATATGCTTAGCAGATAAAAAGTACTCAAATACCACATTTGTTGTCATCATACTCAATTCCAAATTAGCTGAGAAATACTGGCCAAGTTTCTTGTTTTCTCTGTGTCTCAATTTTCTCATCTCTGAAATGAAAATAGTAATAGCATTTAACAAATTGGATTATTGATTACGATGGTAAAGTAGGTAAAAACGGTGTTCACCTCCTTCTATTGCCATATGGAAATTACAAACTAAACTACAGAACAACCAGTATGAGAACCACCTAAAGTCTTGCTGAACAGAAGTCTTGTAACTAAGAATATATAGAAACCACATCAAGATTGAAAGCTGGGGTAGCAATACTTATACTAGACAAAATAGACTTTAAAATAGAGGCTATAAGAAAAGACAAAGAAGTACCCAGTAATTTACTTCTGAGTATTTACCTGGAAAAAAAAAAAAAACAAACAGAAACAAACTCATAGAGATGGAAGGAATTAACAGGTACAACTTGGTCATGGGGATGTAAAGTATCACAATGAATATAATCATTAATATTGTAATAATTCTGTATAATATTAAGTGGGTGCTAGATTTATCAGGGTAATCACTCTGTAAGTTATATATACTATGTTGTATACCTGAAACAAATATAATATTTTATGTTAACTGTAATTTAAAAATAAAGTAATTTTTAAAAATTAACTAAATTTTAAGAATTGGATTATTGTGTTGATTAAATGGCATAATTTTTGAAAAACACCTAGGAAAGCACCTGCCACATAGTAAGAGTTTATAGTTTAATATGTTGAAAAGCTTTAAGAGGGCCTGAGAGTCTCCATGTTCAAGCCTTTTTTGTTAGTGTTGATCTATGTCATAGAAAGCAAGAATTAGAGCCAAACTGGAAAAGGAATTTCTTTCAGGCTGTCATATCAGCTGTTAGAAGCATTTTCTACTTGTATAATCCACTACCTATTCCTTTTCCTCAGAGAAATCAAAGCTATTTAAATTCAGATCAAGTGACAAGATGCTTGCAGAGAGGAGTCTGGACCAGAGTTTCCTATTGACCATGGCTGTTTCTGAGTCCAAAATATCTTCTTCATATTCTTGAATGTACCCAATTCCTCTCTTGAGGAAGACAAGAAAAGCTGTTCATTAAGTTAATGAACCACTAATTTATTTCCAGATAAAAGAGATAACCACAGAGCTGCCTCATTTGCCTGGTCTACAGGGTCATTAAAACAAAGAGTAGTGTGCTTTTTGGACAGAGCCAGTAGTGACACCTTGACAATTGCTGGCTGGTAGAAGGACAGGGGGAATTGGAAGAAGCAAAGGATTGCTGAGAGACAGAGACAGAGAAAGAGACAGAGACAGAGACAGAGACAGACAGAGGACATAAAAAATTAGAGAGATAAGCTAATTATGCAGAATTTTCACTAACATCGTGCAAGAATTGATCAGACTTAGCCATAGCCCGCACCAAGAACTTTATGACAGGAATAGAAAGTGTCATGCTGTGGCCTGCAAATAACTCTGACAGCCACATATTTGAGCAAACGTCCCTCTAGAGAGAGCTGAGCAAGTAACGTTGGATTATTTCCAAAACCCTTCTATGAGAAGCTTTCCTATTATTGGTACTTCAATAAGCTCCTTCTTTTCATTTCTCTTACCAGTATTTTTTCTGGAGATTTCAAGAATGTGATATGCTTACTGCTTTTATTAACATGTTATGTTATCATGAGCATTTCTCTGTCACTAATAGTTTTCCAAAACATTTTAATAAAAACATAATATGTCATGTAATAGCTGTGTTATGGATGACACCTCGCTTCTTATTGGATTTATTCCATTTTTCACTATTTGTAATTTGTCTTTGTTCATAAATTTTGCATACTTATTTTACTATGACACATCTTCAGAAGTAAAATCAGCAACATGCAATTTTAGATATTTCTAACACTTATCTTTGTTTCACAAACATAAGTGAACAAAACTACTATAGTTTTCACAAACAGCATAACAGCATGCAGAAAATCCAATTTTTAGTTGCAGATTGCACCACATTACTTGTTCAACTTTAATAAACTTTCTTTTCTTCTATGATGTTTTGTTTCCTAAAATGGGGATAGTACAACCTACATCACCAATTTTTTAGAAACATTAAACCAATTAAAAGAAAAATAGGAGATTGGATTAAACATGGAGGCATGAGAGACATTCCCAGGTTGCTCCCCTTGAAGCAACAATAAGCTGAACACCTAAAACTCAACAACAACAAAAAAAACACACCCAAACTGCACACCAGTACTCCTGAGCATGAGATCTGCCCAAAAGAGCTACCACAGGTCAGAACTCAGGGTGTCAGGAGGTGGACTGGGAGAAACAAAGAAGCTGCCTCTTGCAGCCTGAGCTCCATGTAGGAGGAGGGTAGAAGGAGCAGCAAGTATTCCAAGCTGCCCTGCCTGAGACTGCTGTGAGCTCCATGCGGTTGGAGGCAGTGCACAATCATCAGGGCAGAAGGCAGAGAAACATGCACTACATAAAAGCGGGGATGGCAGAGAAACAACAGTTGATTTTCACCAGCAGGGTTGCAAACCTGAGGCTGATCCAGAGTCTCCAACCTCCAACCAAGAGGGCCCCTCCTCCCACAACCTCTGAGATGGAACATCACAGAGCACCAGAGTAATCTAAACAAGCACTACCAAAACTGTCACTAACATTGAAAGGAACCAAGACTGAGGGTAGCAAGCATGATTAAACATCTTTAAAAAAGACATTATTAACACTTTATATAAAGCAGAGATCCAAGAGGCTTGGACACCACCTACTGAAAACCAAAAGAAAAAAAATCTTATTTGCAACAGGCTAGGGACAATTATATAATAAATCTTTTTGGAAAAAAAGGGGGGGAGCAGAACACACTTCCATTAATGCCCAGGAGGAGAAATAGTTCATTAAACAACACAAACAACCAAGGTAATAAAGCATCTCAGAAAGAAAGAGAAAAGTCTCCAGAGAATAAGCTTACAAACATAGAAACATGCAACTTAAACGACAGAGAAATCAAGACAGTACTTCTGAAAAAACTCAGTGAGATCTGAAATGAATCATACCAACAATTTTAGGAATTGAAAAAACAACTAGATGAGCAGAATGAGTTTTTGAGCAAGATTGAAACCGTCAAAAATAACAGAATAGACACTCTGGAGATAAAGAACACACTGAAAGAGTTGAAAAATGAAATAAGAAGCTTGGGAAATAGAGTCAACCAAATGAAGAAAAGGATCAGTGATATTGAAGACAAATCTAGAAATAAATCAGAAGGAAGAAGAGAGAAACCAAAGGATGAAAAATAATAAAAGACAAATACAAGAACTAGCTGTTACCATCAGGAGAGGAAACATAAGAATAATGGGTATTATCTAAGGTGAGGTAAAGGAGGAGGGACTAGAAAGTATTTTCAGACAAATAGTGGATGAGAATTTCCCAAATCTAAGAAATGAGCTGGAGATTGGAATTCAAGAAGTCAATAGAACACCCAATTATCTCAATTCAAAAAGTCTTTCACCAAGACACATCATATTAAAACAATCAAAAATAAACAACAAAGACAGAATTCTAAAGGCAGTCAGAGAAAAGAAGATGGTACCTATAGAGGAAAATCCATTAGATTATGATCAGACTTCTCAGCACAAACCTTCCAAGCCAGAAATGAGAGGAATCAAATATTCAAACTATTGACTGAAAGGAACTACCAGCCAAGAATAATGTATCCTGATAAGCTCTGCTTTAGATATAAAGGAGAAATAAAGACTTTTTCAGACATACAAAAATTGAAGGAATTCTCCACTATAAGGCCAGCATTATAAGAAAAACTGAGAGGTCCACTCACCTAAAGCAAATGACAAAAAAAAAAATGCATAATTAGGATTTAGGTGACTAGCAGGCTATTAAAGCAGACGAGTATAACCTTTACTATGAAGAAGGCATTATAAGCTTAAAATAAGAAGATATTTGCTATAATAAGATAGTAATGAATGTTCAGCATATATAAGAAAAAAATGAGGCAACAGTGACTGAAAAGGAGAGGATTCAAAGATCCAAATACGCAAAGGAGAATGGAGACAAGGCATGCGCAGAAGAAAATGCATGACTATATATATACAACTATCATTTTCATATTCTAGTGGCAACCACAGACGAACAATTTAGAACCAAAGTATATAACATAAAACAAGAAGGACCAGAGGGGAAACCTACAAAAGCCAACCAAAATAAAGAAAACAGAAACACAAGGACAAGGAAGCTATGGAAACACGGAGCTACCAGAAAGCAGAATAAAATGGCCATAAGAATACCTCATATTTCAATAATCATCCTAAATGTAAATGGACTGAACTCACCAACAAAAAGGCACAGAGTTGCAGATTGGGTCAAAAAACAAAACTCAACCATATGCAGCCTCCAGGAGACACATCTCAGTTCCAAAGACAAATATAGACTCAAAGTGAAAGGGTGAAAAATAATGTTTCAAGCAAATGGCATTCAGAGAAAAGCAGGAGTAGTGGTATTAATATCAGACAAAACAGACTTTAAAAACAAAAAGGTAAAAAAAGATACTGAGGGGCACTTCATAATAATAAAGGGAATCATGCACCAAGAAGACGTAACACTTATTAATATTTATGCTCCCAATCAGGGCGCCCCAAAATATGCAAAGCAATTATAACAGAACTGAAGAGAGAAACAGACCAAAATACTATCATAGTAGAGAACCTAAATACCCCTCTGTCAGATATGGGCAGATCATTCAAACAGAAAATCAATAAGAAAATAATATCCTTAAATGATACATTAGATCAACTGGACATAATTAACATTTACAGAGCCTTCCATCCAAAGCAGCTGCTTATACGTTCTTCTCTAGTGCATGTGGAACATTTTCAAAGATTAAACACATACTGGAACACAGAGATAGCCTCAACAAATATAAGAGGGTTGAAATCATACCAACCATATCCTCTGATCATAATGCTTTGAAACTAGAGATCAACAGTAAAAAGAAAGTGGGACCACAAATAAATGGAGATTAAACAACATACTACTAAAGAACAACTAGGTCAGAGAAGAAATAAAAAGGGAGATTGAGAGACATAGACATGAATGATAATGATAGTACAACTTATAAAAACTTTAGGGACATGGCAAAAATGACCATAAGAGGAAATTTCATATCATTACAGACCTATCTCCAAAATTAAGAATGAGCCCAAATAAAAAACCTAACACTTCATCTTCAAAAAACTAGAAAAAGAAGAACAAATGAAGCCTCAAGTCAGCAGAAAGAATACTCAACATTAAAGCAAAAATAAGTGAAATTAAAAACAAAAAGCAAAACAATAGAAAAAATAAATGCAACAAAGAGTTGGTTCTTTGAGAAGGTTAATAAAATTGACAAACTTCAGGTTAGACTTACTAAAGAAAAAAGAGAAAGAACACAAATAAACAAAATCAGGAATGAAAGAGGGGAAATTAAGAATGATATCACAGAAATACAAAGGATCATACAAGAATACTAGGAAGAAGTATATAACACAAATTTAATAACCTAGAAGAAATGGACCAGTACTTAGGAAGATACAACCTTCCTAGACTGAATCAAGAAGAATTGGAAAATCTAAATAGACTGATTAGCAGTATGGAAATTGAAACAATCATCAAAAACCTACCAAAAAGTAAAAGTCCAGGACCAGATAGCTTCACCAGTGAATTCTACCAAATATTCAAAGAAGACTTAATACCTAATCTCCTCAAACTCTTCCTAAAAATCAAAGAGGAGGCAACACTTCCCAATTCATTTTATGAGGCCTATATTACCTTGACACCAAACCTGGTAAAGATAACACACTCAAAACAAAACCCCCAAAACTAAAGACCAATATCTTTTATAAACACACATGTGAAAATCCTAAATAAGATACTAGCAAACCGAATACGGCAACATATTAAAAAGATTATACACTACATCAAGTGGGCTTCATCCCAGGGGCACAGGGATGGTTCAATATACACAAATTAATTAATGTGACACATCACAAAAACACATTAAAAAATAAGAATCATACGATCATATCAATAGATGCAAAAAAAGCCTTTAACACAATATGGCACCCATTTATTATCAAAACACTTTACCAAATCGATATAGAAGAAAAGTACCTTAACAAAATAAAGGCCATCTATGACAAACCCTTAGCCAACATTATAATTAATGGGGGAAAACTAAAAATCTTCCAAGTTCTGGAACAAAGCAAGGCTATCCACTATTGCCACTCTTATTCAATATAACATTGAAGGTCCTAACGAGTACAATCAGGCAGAGAAAGATATAAAAGGCATCCAAATAGGAAATGAAGAAGTCAAACCGCCACTATTTACACATGACACCATTCTCTATATAGAAAACCCCAAAGACTCCACATGAACACTACTAGAAACAAAAGCAAATACAGTAAAGTTTCTGGTTACAAAATCAGTGTTCAAAAATCCATAACATTCCTATACTCTAACAATGAAGTGTCAGAAAAGAAATGGAAAAAATAATCATTCCTTTTGCAATAGCAGCAAAAAATACATAAAATACCTAGGAATAAATTTAACGAAACAAGTGAAGGACCTATATAATGAAAACTACAAGACTCTATTAAAAGAAATTGAAGAAGATACAAAGAAATGGAAAGATATTCCATGTTCTTGGATTGGAAGAATAAACAGTTAAAATGAGCATATTACTTAAAGCATTATACAGATTGAGGAAATCCCCATAAAAATCCCATCAGCATTTTTTAAAGAAATAGAACAAAAATCATCAGATTCGTATGGAAGCACAAAAGACTCCAAACTGCCAAAGCTATCCTGAGAAAAAAAAAATATGAACCTGGAGGCATCACTCTGCCTGACTTCAAATTATATTCTAAAGTAACAGTAATTAAAACAGCATGGTATTTGCAGTAAAACCGACACACAGACCAGTGGAACAGAAGTAAACCCATGTTTATATGGGCAAATAATTTTTGACAAAAAAGCCAAAAGCATACAGTGGAGAAAAGAAAGCCTCTTCAATAAATGGTGCTGGAAAAACTGGAAAGCCACCTGCAAAACAATGAAGCTAGACTATTGTCTATTACCACACACCAAAATTTACTCAAAATGGATTAAGGACCTGAATATAAGATCCAAAACAATAAAATGCATAGAAGAAAACATAGGAATAAAACTCAAGGACCTTGGACTTAAAGAGGATTTTATGAATTTGACCGCAAAGGCAAGGAAGTAAAAAAAAAATAAATAAATGAATGGCACTACACCAAACTAAAAGGCTTCTGCTCAGCAAAAGAAACCATCAACAGAGTAAAGAGACAACTATCAGAATGGAAAAAATATATTTGCAAGCAATGCCTTCAATAAGGGACTAATATCAAAATATACAAAGAACTCATATGACTCAATACCAATGAAAAAATAAACGATTCAATCAAAAAATGGGCAGAGGATCTGACCAGACACTTTTCCCCAGAGAACATAGAAATGGCCAAGAAACATGAAAAAATGTTCAACATCTCTAGCTATTAGAAAAATGTAAATCAACACCACAATGAGATACCATCTCACACCTGTTAGAATGGCTATAATCAATAGGACAGGTAAAAACAAATGTTGGAGAGGATGTAGAGAAAAAGGAACCCTCATACTCTGCTGGTGAAACTGCAAGTTGGTACAGCCACTATGGAAAACAGTATGGAGGTTCCTCAGAAAACTAAAAATTGATCTACCATGGGATCCAGCAATCCCTTTACTGGGTATTTACCCCAATGACCTGAAAACTCATATTCAAAAATATATTCTCATACCGATGTTCATAACAGTATTATTCACAGTGGCCAGGACATGGAAGCAACCAAAATGTTCTACAATAGGTGATTGGCTGAAGAAGCTGTGGCACATATATACAATGGAATATTACTTAGCCATAAGAAGAGATGAAATACTGCCATTTGCGACAACATGGATGGACATTCAAATAATCATATGAAGTGAAATAAGCCAGACAGAAAAGGTTGAAAATCACATTATATCACATACGTGGGATATAAACCTAAAAGTAACAAATGAACAGGACAAACAAACAGAGACTCATGGAAATGGACAATGGACTAGTAGATACTGGAAGAGAGGGAGAGAGGGGAGAGGGAAAATAAAAATAAATAAATAAATAAATAAATAAATAAATAAATAAATAAATAAATAAATAAAGTAAAAAAAATATGTATATATAATATGAAAAATAAAGTAAAAAAATAAAGAAAATATACTAGATCACTATTACTACAATAAATGCAAAGAAAAAATGATAAAAAAAACTTAATACCCATTCTTGATTTAAAAAAAAAAAAAACCTATTCAAAAATTAGGAACAGAAGAAAAATTCCTTACATTTTACTCAATAGAGATAATTACCTGAAGATGAAAACTGATCTAGTACTGTATGGTGGAACATCACAAGACTTCTCATTAAAGTAAAGAAGGTTTTAATACTTAAGCACTTTCAACATTGCTAAACAGCATTGTAATTGGGGTCCTACATTGTGCAATAAAAAAAATACAAGAGAAGAAAACTATCATTATTTGTTAAATATACAATGTCTGTCTAAAATGTCAACAAAAAAAATTTTTTTAACTATTAAAATCAGTTGACAACAGCTCACTGAGATAAAATCAATGTCAAAAGAATTTGGTTATCCAGCAATATTAAATTAAAAAATTTTAACAATAATGGCCATATTAATAATAGAAAAAATTTCATGAAATAGTTGTGACTAAACCTAATACAAAATGTGTCAGAACTATATGAACCAAAGCATATATTTTCTGTAGAAAACAGAAACCTGGTTAAGAAAGAGGCATGCCATTTTCCAGGACAGAAAGAAAACCTTGTTGTTGTAAATATTCTCCCTGAATTAATCTAAATCTCAATAATTCAGCCCCCTAAAAAATCTTTATAAATTTTTTCATGAAATTTGTAGGTGAATTAAAAAAATTAACCAGGGTTATAAAAGTGTAAAAATAACTGATTAAATATTGAAAATGGAGAATGATAAATGGATGTTTACTAGACCGGGCATACAAACATTTTTTGAAGTTATAGTAATTAAAATAGTATAAAAATTCTATAAAAACATCTAAATAAATCAGTGGAACTTATATTCACATGAGAATTTAACATACAATAAAAGTTACATATCAAGTTAGTGAGAAACGCATGAATTTTTCAATAGCATTAAAACCATTGACTACCAATGAGAAGGTATTTAAATTACATCTCTAATTAAAAATATATAGAAAAACATATCCAATAGATGAAAAAGCTAAATCTAGAAAGGAAATCATCTGAATGTTAGAAATGATTATAGGATAATATGTTTGTAATTTTGCAATAAGTGAAACCCCTCCTCCCTTTGGAACTCAGAGGCAGAAAATTAAGCTAATCAAATTTTCCGATGATGAACTATTATAATCATTGATCTATGCAAGGTCTCCTCTTATTAGGTTTTCTCTGCTTTTATTCCTGATCACCAGTATAATCCTCCACTCCTGACAGGCACCCACTCTAATGAATTTACATTACATTTGTTTATAGAATGATATAAATGTGCACAAATAATACTAAGCTATAGATCTTGTTCTGTCTTACATTCTGCTCTATTCTCTGTGTGGATATATATAGCTTCTTAACACCTATCACATTTGGCCTATCACATCATCTAGAGATGAATGCTTAGGTTTCCTTTAGCCCTCTGCTACAAAGAAGATTGCAATGAGTGCTCTAAAACATGCACTTGTATAAATTCAGTCATGAGTTTCTCTAGGGTCCACACCAATAGTGGGACCACCAAGTCCTAATTACCAGAATGGCTGCAGCAGACTAGTAGATTACTTCTACTGGCAATGCATGAGTTTTCTCATTTCCTTACATCCTTGACAACATTTAGTATTATTAAACTTTAAAAATTTTGCTAACCTAATAGGTATAACTTTATAGACCATTGTTGTTTTTATTTGCATTTCTCTAACTCCTAGTAAGATTGAGTATCATTTTGTTCAGATTGCTAGTCGCTTGGGTTCCCACATCTGGGAATTGCTATTCATATCCTTTGCTCATTTTTCTGTTAGATTTACCAATATTTTTTTCTGATTGACTTGTAAGAATTTCTTGTGTATATTATATAGTAATCTATTTCAATACTTTTATTTTGCAAATATCTGCTATCAATCTTTCACCCATCTGTTAAACTTATCCATAGTTTCCTTCATTGATCATAAATTCCTAATTTTATGATCCAAGGACTAGTTTTCTACACTAGATAAAAAAAAAAAGTAGACCAGAGAAAGAAGATCCATACAGCTACAAACAAATGCCTGTGCAACCAAAGACAACATTAAAAAAATTGTAGACGGTAATATGCATACATCTAATACACATGTGAAAGGATGCAGATTAAATCAAGGAGTTGCCATTTCATGCTCATCTGACTGGCAAAAAAAAAAAAGCAAAATTGTAGGATAATAGTGATAATAATACACTATTTGGTAGAGAAATAAACTTCATTTTTTCTGGAGGGCTGTTAGATGGTAGTTATTAAAATTTAATATTAAAATAATCCTTCACTCAGATATCCCATTGTATATGTGTTAATATTCACTGAAACACTTTTTGTAACAAAAAAAAGTTATAAACAATTAAAATGATTATCAATAAAAAAATAAACAAGTTGTGATAAATACAAACTATGGACTAGTCTGCATGAATCAAACTGAAACAGGGATTTTACATGCACTGACATGAAATGTTCTTTATGAGATATTTATTGTAAAATAACAAAACAAGTTGTAGAATATGTAAATGTTACCACTTAAATGAGATAATTATGTACAATCTCTTTATGAGCTGAAAAATACCACACAATGTTTAGGCACAATTAAGGAAAGATATAGAGTAAAATTTAATCAAGTTTAAGTACTTTCTGACATTAAAACAGTTATTACAATTGCTGCCTAACATATCTCTGGGTTCTGCAGCCAAGACCGAAGTAGAATATTAGAGAATGATGTTCCTTCAGCTTTGGCTCTAGGATTCATAGCTTCTAGATTACCCATTTCAGGGCTCTGCAAACCACAGCCTACATGCCAAATCCAGCTTGCTGTCTGTTTTTGTGGTTGTTTTTGTTGTTGTTTTGTTGTTGTTGTTGTTGTTGTTGTTGTTGTTGTTGTTTTTATGGACCATGGGCTGAGAATGGCTTATATATTTTTAAATATTTGAAAAGAAATCAAAATAAGAAAAATATTTTGTGACAGGAGAAAAGTACAGAAAATTCCAATTTTAGGGTCCATAAATAAAGTTTTACTAGAACATTACCATATTGACTCATTTATATAACATCTACAGCTCCTTTCATGCTACAACAGCAAAGTAGAGTATTTGTAATGCTATGTGGCTTACAAACCTAAAATATTTACTGTCTGCCTCTTTACAGTAACAACTTGCTGATCTGCCACAGGCCATCTTTCTGGGCTAGCATCTTAGTTTTTGGATTATACCAAGTTTGGCATAAAAACTTTCCATTCACATTTACTCTTCACATTGAAGATGCCAAAGACTTCAAGTAGTCACTGATAATTTATAAATACTACTAATGCTTCTTAATGTTCACATTTTTTTCATTATATCCTGTTCAACTCATCTATTCTCTGCCTCTTATAATGAAGAAAAGAACTATTTTCTGAAGGAAAGCATAACTTGTTATTGGGAGTTCTGTTTCAATTCTTCCTTAAATAACCACACCTTTAGGAAGTCTTAGGGTACTGAGTAGCTAACCCAAGTCATCACAAATATACATTGGAGGTGGTAACCTGACACCTGAAATGATTCTAAGGGCCAACAGCCAGCTCTAGCAACAGTTCTTTATTATTGAGTGTCAGGGGACCTTGGAAAACCCAATAAAACCTGTAAGGCCACTGCTCAGAGTAATGCAAGTATATACATACAAAATGTGGACTAACATTTTAGAGAATTTGCAAACACTCTGAATCCCATCCTCAGATTTCTAGCTGTCCATAGATCTGAGGTTTAAAAGCCCTGACTACAAGGCCTGCCTACAAAGGATTGGAAATAGTCTGCCAGCCTTTGTATGATTCCATAAACCTGAATCTCCTGCTTTGAGCACATAAAGGAAAAGTCACACATGTAACAAGGAATGAGGAGAGTGAAGACCCTCTCATGTCCTCCTCCCACAATCATCAGTTAGTCTCCTCTTGTGGCTTCTGCCTAAATGGACTTGGAAATACTCATTTACCTTCAGTGTTTCACTTGCTACATATGTGAAAGAAGGCGGGGGGAGAAAAGAGTCCAGGGAATTATGATAATTAAATATAAATAAAACTGCCTAATGACAAATTGATTTAAAAGATTATAAAAGAGAGTTACTTTTTAAAGAAACTTTTATTAAGAGTGTGTATGTCGTAAAACCACAATGCCAAGTAAGGATTGTGACTCTATGGAAGAACATAGTGTAGCCAAACCTGGTTGGGTATCAGCATCACCTGGGGGAGATTTCCTAAAATGCAGAGATTTATGGTTTCATCCCAGATAGACCAAATGAGAATCCCTAAAAAAAAAAAAAACAGATGTAGAGTGTACACATATGCAAAGACATAGACATTTTTAAATAAGGTTTCCAGATAGGTCTCCAGTCACACACAAACCTATACACATGCAAAAGAAACCACTAAATAACAATATGCAGATGCAGGTAGCTCAGAAAAAAAAAAGTAGTAAACAAGGAGTCATATAGCTTGAGTTCTAGCTTCTTCCCCGCCATTAATTTGCTATGTAACTTAGGATAGATCATTTCACTTTCCTGGACCCCATCTTCATCTGAAAAGAAAACGAGAGAAGAGTAGACTAAATGATATCAAAAGCCTTTTTAATTTTCAAAATTCTATGACCTTTTATCTAGCATAATCTATAAGTTGCACTTCATGGAAAGACTGGATCAATTATAAGTTTTAGAATAAAACAAGTCACAAATCAGGTACAACCTGATTGCACTAAGTCCAAAGAAAGCAGATTAAGGAAACAAGTATAGTATAATAGACAAAAACTTATCAGGCCCAAAAAAGGATACTTTAAAGTACTACATGAAACCATATAGTGGTACACCTATCTATAGAGCCTAAAAATGCATGAAATGAAAATAGATGGAATGAAGAAATAGACAATTCAACAGTGAAAGTTAAGCTTTGAATACTTCACTTTCAATAATGTATAGAATAACTAGGCAAAAAGATCAATGAAAAAATCAAAGATTTGAACACTGTAAAGCAAATAGGCAAATGAGACTCAAAGCAAGGAGAAGGGAAAAAAATGAAGACTAAAGCATAAATACATAAAATAGAAAATGAAAAAACAATAATCGACAAAAAATTAAGTTTTTTAAAATATCAACAAAATTTACAACTTTTAGCAAGAATGATAACTAAAAGAGAGAGAAGATTTAAATAACAAAAATTAGAAATGAAAGAAAGGACATCACTACCAAAATTATAGAATTTAAAGAATTATAAGGAGGGCTTTATAAAACAATTTTATATCAGCAAATTAGATAACCTACGTGAAGTGAATGAATTTCTAGACGTGCACAAACTACCAATAATGGCTCAAGAAGAAATACATAATCTGAACAGACCTATAACATGTAAAGAGACTGAATTAGTAATCAAAAACTTCCTAAAATTATATATATATACATTTGCTGTTCAATTCTACCAAATGTTTAGCAGAATTAGCATTAAGAACTTCATAAATTCTTCCAAAAAATAGAAGAGAGACACTTTCCAATTCATTCTACAAGGTTTTTTATCATCCTGATTCCAAAACCAAAAACATCTCAACATAACCAGTATCAATGGGCGTGCAAAAATCCTCAAAAAATGTTAGCAAATTGGATACAGTAACATATAACAAAGATTATACATCATGACTAAGTGAGATTTATACAAGAAATGCAGTTTCAATATTTTAAAACAAAGTTTAAAAGTTAATATATTAAAATAAATACAGAAATAGCATTTGGCAAAATTCAACAACTTTTAATGATGAAAACACTCAGCAAAATATTAATAGAAAGTAATTTCCTGAACCTGATAAAATTTTGTATAAAAAACCTATGGCTAATATCAGACTTAAAGGTGAAAGACAGTGCTCCCCGCCCCTCAAGATTAGGAAGAAGACAAAGATGCCCCTCCATTTACTTTTCTTCCTAACTGTACTAAACTTTCTAGCCATGGCAATTAGACAAGAAAAATATATAAAAGGCACCAAACTAGAAAGGAAAAACAAATGGAAACACATTTTATTTTCATGGACAGGAAGATTAAATATTGAAAATATGATAATACTTTCCAAATTGATTTACAGATTAGTGTGATCTCTAACAAAATCTCAGCTGTCTTTTTTGCAAAGCTGACACATTACTCCTAAAATTTGTATGGAAACTTAAGAGACTCAAAATAGCTAAAGTAATTTTGAAAAAGAGCAACCAAGTTGAAGGGCTCACACAACAGAAGCTACAATAATGAAGCCTGTGTGGTAATGGCATACGGATAGACATATAAATCAATGGGGCAGAATTGAGAGTCCATAAATAAACCCACAGCTTTTTTTGACAAGGCTGCTTGAGGAAAAAATATTATTTTCAACAAAATGTGCTGGGGAAACCAAATATCTACACACAAAAGAATGAAGTTTAATCCTTACCTCATACCACATATGAACATTAACTAAAACCAAATCAAAGTCCTAAATGTAAAAGCAGAAATTATAGAACTCTTAGAAGAAAACATAGTGACCTTGGATTAGCTGTAGATACTTAGATATGACACCAACAGCACAGGCAACGACAAAAATAAACTGAAGTTAACCAAATTTTTAAATTCTTTTACTTCAAGTTATCAAGAAATTTAAAAAGAAAACCCACAAAATGGGAGATATTTGCAAATCATATTTCACATAGGACTTATACAGAATATATAGAGAATTGTTAGATAAAGACAAATAACTCAACTAAAAAATGGGCAAGAAACTTAATGACATTTCCCCCAAAGATGTATAAATGCTTAATAAGCCTATTAAAATATTCTTAACATAGTTTGTCATTAGAAAAATTCAATCAAAACTTTCTACCCACTAGGATGGTTAGAATCAAAAAGTCTGATAATAACAAGTGTTTGTGAAGATATGAAGAAATTGAAATCCTCATATATTGTTGATGGCAATGTAAAATGGTGTATCCATTTTGAAAAACAATTTGCTGTTTTGTCAAAAAGATAAAAATAGAGTTACCAAATGACTCAGCAATTCTTCTAGGTGTACACTCAAGAGAATTGAAAACGTATGTCTACACAAAAATCTGTATACAAGTGTTCATAGCAGCATTATTCATAAGAACAATATGTGGAAACAACACAATTATCTATCAACTGATGAATGAATAAACAAAATATGGTATAGTCATACAATAGAATATTATTAGACCATAAAAAAATGAAGTATGAATACATGCTAAAACATGGATGGACAATGAATACATTATTCCAAGTGGAAGAAGTCAGACATAAAGGTCACATATGACTTCATACATATAAAATGTTTGGAATAGGTAAATTTACAGAGGTAGAAAATAGATTATTGCTTGCCAGAAGCTGGAGAAAGGGGGAATAGGGTATGACTGCTAATGAGTATGGAGGTTTGTTTTAGGGTGATGAAAATGTTCTATAATTAGATAATAGTGATAGTTGTACAATATGTTGTGAATATACTAAAAAAAAGAATCATACACTTTAAAAGGTGGATTGTATTCTGTATGAATCACATTTTAATAAATTGTCATAAAAAACCCACACTTGTACACACACATACTCATACACACACACAATATGGCCGACAGTGGCTTTCTGGAAGCAGCAGAGAAACTGCGGTTGTCATGCCAGCCTTGTACAGCAAATCAGAATTGTAGCGGCTTTCAGTAGTTAGGGCTGATAAAGATGGGATGAGAAACTTCCAAAAAAGACAAAATTTGAATACAACAACAATTTTGAAAATGGAAAACCCAAAGTTTGTGTACCACATGGAATAACTAGTGTCCACCCAAGTACTTTTTAGCCATACCTCCATGAGGGTAATAGCTCTCCTCAGAAGTGTTATTTTAAACATATATGTGTTGATATACTCACACAAGACTTTCATTTGACCCACATTCTACAGTTTACAGAATATTTTCTCATTCATTAACATTGATTTTCAAACATTTCCAACATCATTATTTGTTCCAAATTTGTGGAAACTAAGTCATCAGAGAATTAAGAGACTTATCTAAAAGGACACACTGTAGGCCATGAAATGGACTTCTAAATCAACATCACAAAGAAATGACAGTGAATGGCAGGAAACAGCCATGTTCTGTTATACATCCAACAATTTTGTAAATTAAACTACTTTTCTCCACTGGCTTACTAGGAAAGCTATGGGCCATTTTCCAACTGTAGCCAACATCCTTGAAAATAATAAATGCAGAATAACTGCTCTAGGAAGAGTGAAGCATCTTCCTGAAGGCCAAGCATCACAATCTGGCCAGGCCCGGCCTGGGTTTCCTTGAGTTAAGATACAAAGTGTTCTACATCTTCTTTATCCAATCATATATCATAGGACACTTTGGCTGCTTCCATATCCTGGACACTATAAATAATGCAGCTATAAACATTAGGGTGCATATGTCTTTGCAGATAATCATTCTAAGCAAAATAAGTTAGGCAGAAAAAGTTGAAAACCATATTATTTCACTCATATGTAGAATATAAAATGAAAAGCAACAAACATGACAAACAAACAGAGACACATGGACACCCACCGTGGATTTGTGATTACCAAAAAGAAGTAGGGGAAGAGGGAGGTGGACAGGGATAAAAGGGGTCAAATATTTGGTGGCAGAAGAAATAGGTGGTGAATGCCCAAGGCAATATATATATACAACATATTGTTGAATTATACGTATATCTAAAACTTATTTGACTTTATTAATCAATTCACACCAATAATTTTTAATAAAAAAGATACAAAGTGTCATATCACCCAGTGGGGTTACTGAAGGGGCAACTCTGTGCCCTCTCTATGTCTGCTGGTCAGGAAAGATCAGATCATCTGTGGTTAAAGCATTATGACCACTTTCCATTGACTGTCATCATCATCATTATAGTTCATGGCTTTGTGTCCAGGGCCAAGAGCAGCACACTTGAGCAGCTGAACTACAGTGGGTAAGGTGGGGCAGAGAAGAGGCAAACACAGCAAGCCATGGAGGAACAGAGCTGGTGCAGATGCTTTAGCAAGTAAAGGGTTCTAAAAAGGGCAGGGAATCAGCTGTTTTATAAGGATAATAAATAATATTTGTTAATATTAAATCATTGTAATTCCCACCTTAAGAAGAGAATGGCTTTATTATCCCCATTTTATATAAAAGAAAATGAGACACAGAGACTGAGAGGCTGGCACAGAGCCACAGAGAAAACTGCGGACCCAGCACTTGAGTTTGTGAAATGTGTGGGATTCAGAATAACACTCTACCTGGGTGAATTCAGGACAATCTCTTACCTGATACATTATCTCCATCCTCTTATCTGGGAAATAGCAGCAGCCTTATGATCTGGCAGGTCTATTTCAGAAGGCCGTTGTGAACCCCAAATGACAGTACTGCAAGCATCCTTTGCACGACATAGATTGCTGCCTAAGTGCTAGTTATTCTTCCTGCCCCGGGCTCTGCCTCTAGTGATGCCCTCCATTGGGACTGCCCTTCTGTAGGGAGGAAAAAAAAGCTACAATTATTGAGAGATAATTACATGCCAGACATTAAGTGAATCTTTCACATATATTGTCACATTGAATTCTTTTACAACTGTGCCCAGAGAGGTGTTATTATCCTCATTTTGCAGAAAAGGTAGCATAAGCCTGGATCTCTTAATGATCAGATAAGGTAGACAATTCAGGTCTCTCTGCCTCTCAAGGCCACATACTTTCATTTAACCAAGGCATGGCCACCAGTAGCTAAATCCAGCCCGGCGTCCCAATTATGCCATCTACAGCCACTTCCCCCGCACTATACAGGCAGCATACAGCACTTACAGAGGTTGTTTTGATACACTCTGCATGGCCTCAAACACTTATCACCCGGTTCTTTACAGAAAACCCTTAACCAATCTTTTGACTGCAACATTGAAGAAAGTGGGTTTGGGTACTTAGCTAGCTGCCTGGATCCAAAGATCAATATCCTTACTTAACAGTGTGTGACCAAGAACAAAGGAGAGTTACTTAACTATATCCAAGCTGCACTTCCCTTTTCTGTAAATTGGGACCATCATAGTGCAGCATCCTAGGATCATTGTGGAACTCAAGATACTACACATGAAGTTCCCACCTATGCTTGGCACTCCATCCTTGCTCTATACTTGGAGGCAACGGCCAAAAGTGCATCACACTGCCACTGTCCCCACTGCGGCTCAGCTATTTCTGCCCTTCCAAGTTCTCTTTAAGGACAGCCTTAGGATAATGTTTGGGTTACTGCTTCCTCCATACACTTCTTGTCTTACAGTCTTTCTCTCTCCACCCAGCAATTCCTGGGGCTCAGTGTGGTGGAGAGTCAGGATCAAGATTCCTCTGAGGCTTAGAGTTCAAACTGGGTTTGGACAGGAACTAGAACTAGTGGTGTGTGAAGGGGCAGTGGGAACAGAGTTGGAGAAGAGGAGGGGGCATGGCTACTGCCCTCAGAGCAGAGGATGAGTCTCTAGTTTTCAAATGGTGATTTTTTTTTTTTGTAAGAACATGTTGGGGCAGGAACAGGCCGGAGAAGGTTAGCCAGCATCTACTTTTTACTGTACCAGGCCTTTAAAGACTGTGGTTCAAATATATCTTTTGAATAGAACTGCTCTCTTTTGAAAATAGTTGTTCTCTTTCAAAGACAGCATTAAGAGCTTTTAAATCAGATTCTCTAGTTCCAACCCTGCAAAGATTCTTTGAATAACTCAAAGTGTGATAGCCTCCCTGGTTCTATGGACTCCTGCCATCAGTACTAAAGACCAGGAGCTGTGGAAACCATCACACAGGCAGCTCCCACCCAGCCTTTCCTTTACCGGGGATAGAGGGGAGGCCTTGTTCATATGAAGACATAGGCCTTGATCTTTGGCAGAGTTGGGGAGACATAGCCTTAGGCTGACCAGAAACTAGCTCAGAGGCATGTGGACATGTATGTGGTGAGAACACCAAGCTGGAGTCCTGAGACCCTGACTCTCATCTGGACCTCCTCTTACCTCTCAGCCACTCCCTTTCCTGGGCTAACCACTGTTGTCTTCCAGCTCTCCAAGAGCCCTAAGAGGGTTTTTTTGTCATTGCTAGAAACTGACCTTTATTGAATACCTGTGTTCTAGGTGGCAGGCTAGGCCCTCAGCTAGGAAGTAGTGCCCCCAGGCACCGAAGTTAAAATTTAATTTCAGGTTTACCAGTTCCAAAGTTCCAAAATGCTTTAGGCTGTTCTATCCTGCCTTTTCTATGTACAATCTCATCTGATGATCTCCCTGCCACTCCCAAGATCATCCCTCCTACCTGGACAAATAAGTATGTTGGGGGGCGGGGATTATGGGGCCTGTGAAGAGCTTTCTGCTCCCTTAATGGGCCTGGGCTTTATAAACTGTGGGAGTGTGTCTGCTTCTAATTGAAAGACTAAAGGGAGGGTGGAGCACTGGGAAAGAGGAGGTGAAAGAACATGTACTTTATGTAATTCTCTGGGATGAAACTAACACCTGCAAAAATACTAAACAAAATAGCTACAAAGAGTTCAAAAGAAACAACAAAGAAAATTGCAAAAGCCCCAATACACATAATCTAAAGCTCTATATGCTTTGTTTTCCAAGTAACAGGAACCAAAACCCTTGACCTCTGGTTATCCAGATTTTACTATATAAGCAGACATTAAGAGCACTGAGATTTAATTGTGCTCTTAGCCCCAAATTCAGTCTTCTCAGTCTGTAATACATTCTATCTGTTTAGATGTAAGGGTCTAACAAGCAGAAATATAATATCACAGTATGAACAAGGGGTGGACCTTCAAAGTCACTAAAAATTGAAATCGTGGGGTAGGCTAGACACAGACTTCAAAAGGAAAGAGTATGTCATGAAAATGAAAGGATCAATAAGGTAGGAAACAACTCAACAGCAAGAACCAGAATAGACCAAACTGAAAAACTTGAAGAGGGCTCTCTGCGTTCCAGTCCTCCCCCAGGGCTTGCCACAGGCCCTCAGTCCCCATCTCTACCCAGAGGCCAGAGGCTTCACAGGGAGCAAGAAGAAATGGTGTGAGGCCTATGCTTCTCATTTCCAGAAATCTTTCACAGACGTTAACTAATTAATTTTGTTCTACACAACTTGACACAACACCAGAGCTGCACTAGTAGGAAGAGATGTGTCAAAATGTCAGAGTATTGTTGGAGCCAGGAAATCAGCAGAGAACACAGTCTGAACAGGGTGAGCGAAAAGGCAGAGACATAGCAAATTAAAGGGTTTAACAACAGTGAGCTACTTTTCCAAGACTCATGATGACTAGGTTTTTTTCTCAGTCTCCTGCCCTCCTTAAGAGCCAATATCAGGGCAGTATGATATTCAAGTCCTGTGTCAGTCCTGGCTCTGCCACATGCATAAAAGACAATGACCTTGGACAAGTCTCTGTATGACTACAGACCTGACCTTCCTCATTGCAATACCTATGACATTCTGTGGTTTTAATTTTTATAAAGCAGCTATCCTTGCCCAGGGGGATAGGAAACACTGGGGAGAAAAGGGTAACTTTGGTAAGTGCACATGACCTATAGCTAAAAGAGAATCTATTAACGATTGGCCTTAAAACCGCTGTAATAGTTAATTTTATATGTCAACAGTACTGGACATAGAATGCCCAAACATTTAGTCACATTATTCTGGGTGTGGCTGTAAGGATGTTTTGGATGAGATAAGCATTTGAATTGGTAGACTGAGTAAAGCAAATTGCCCTCCCTCCTGTGGTCAGGCCTCCCTCATCCAGTCAGTTGAGAGTCTAAGAGAACAAAGAGATGGAATCTGAAGGGAGAGAATGCCTCCTGCCTGACTGCTGAGCTGGGACATCAGTTTTTCCTGGCCTTAGGACACAAACTGAAACTTTGACTCTTCTCAGGTTTCTAACTTGCTGACCATAGATTTTGGGAATTTTTAGCCTCCACAAATTCAGTGAGGCTAACTCCTTATAATTAATTATATACATATACATATACATATACATATACATATACATATACATATACATATACATACATACATACATACATACATATATATATATATATATATATATATATATATATATATATCTTCTGTTGGTTCTGTTTCTTTATATATAAAGATGAGCTCATGTGGTTAGATATTATATAGCATTGTAGAACACAGCATTGGTCAGACAGTTATCAAAGCCATATGCTACATATGAAGAAGCATGAACTAAGCCTGGGACTGAAAAGGTTAGGAGGAGAGCCAGCAATATAACAAAATAGTAAAAAGAAGGCCCTTGGAGGAATGGTCAGGGCAAATGGGTGATTTTAATTGAAGAGCAGAGGCCTAGGGATGGATTTACAGAGGTAACATGTAAGGATTATTGTGTGGAACGCTCTTCTACCATGGGAGCAAAACCTGGAAAGCCTGGTTTAAATGAAGAAGATGGAAGGTAATTTATTCACATCAGAAGGATTCTGATGACTGGGTTTTCAGAAAAAGTAGTTCAAACATTACTCATGATCTCACAATCCAACATTTAGGCACATATTCCTTCAATGCTTTCTCTAGGCTCAAACTCTCTCTCTCTTTCTTCCCACATGCTCATCCTCTTCCTATCTCTATCCCTCTCCCTCTCAACTCATACTTCACAGTTTTATATATATATTTTTTAAATTCATTAATTTTTAAAAAATCATTAACTACTTTTGTACATCATAGTTTTTAAGTTGATTAATACTATTCTATCATACAGATGTTCCACAACTTATTTAACAAATTTTTCAATTGTGAGAATTTAGATTCTTTTGAATTTTTTACTCTTTTAAAGAACACTATGATAAATAGCCTTATATTCAAATTACTTTTTACGCCTTCCTCATTGTCTTTTTGCAATGAATTCTTAGATGTAGAATTGCTGGTTCAAAAGTTGTGACCTACCTAAGAATTTTCAAACCTATCCAAATCCCCTCTAACAGTGAAGAGCACGAATCTCTATGCTGTCACCAACACTGAGCATATTTTTTTGTTGCTGTATCTTTGCATAAAGTGATTCTGTGTATGAGAACATTGAAGAAGATTTTTGTGAATAAAGTGGCATTTGAGCTGGCCCTAGAGTGTGTGGTGAGATTTCAGAAAGCTTTGTTGGAGAAGATCATTTTAAAGCAAGAAACATAGCACAACAGCTTAGACTCTGATACTCTTTGGAATAGTCTAGACACACTGCCACACAAGAGTCCTGGGTCACACAGGAAGATTAGACAAAAAAAGGCAGATCAAAGAAGGCCTTGAATGGCATCCTAGGGAGCTTAGATTTTGTTCTACAGCAACTGGAAGACTTTAGCATTTTCTGAGCGGGGGAGCGATGTGTTTTTGCATGCTATCCTGAGGGTGCCAAGGACCTGCCAAGAAGGTTTTTAAGTGGCAGGATCGGGTTTCATAGTTTTGACATTAACCAGGAGACACGTCTATTTTTCCCACTCTGGCGTGACGTTTGCGTTGGAGCACTTCATTCATGTTCCAACATGCTTCCTATTAAGAGGATAAAACCCCACCTGAACAAATCAAGACAGAACAAATGTACTAAGACTCAACAGAACTGAATGCAACAGGGCCTGCAAATAGGACTTGATAATTTATCTCTGTCTTTATTTCTTTCATCAATATTTTATGTTACTAGAAAACTCCAGCTTTATTTTCTAGTAATAAATTTATCATGAGACCAAGAGCGAGTTGCTAAAGCAGCTGCCTGGGGAAGCTGGGCAGAAGTGCAGCTCCAAGCCTCAGCCTGCTGGCTTGGCCACTCTGCAGAGCAGAGACGCTGCCAGGCCAACTGAAAGAGCCCTAGCCCCAGGAGTGGGGCTTCCATTTACGTGGATTACTGATTCCCCAAATAAACCCTCTTCAAAAAATGTCTTTCCTCCCTGGGAAGCTGAGTAGTGTTGAGAAAGAGTAGTCAACAGCTCTGATTAATCACTCAACAGGCATAGAACCCTGTAATAGAATGAGAGAAATAAATGTATTTAAATAATAGCCCTTGTTCTCACAGAATTTGCAATTTTTGTCCAAGTTTCAGCATCATCAGAGTACTTGGAGCGTAGTAGGCACTCAGAAATGCCTTCTATGATGGGTAAATAACTGCTGACAGCTGCTACTAAAGAATCCTGGTGTCTAATTTCAGCTCTATCTGTGCAACTGAGAAAAGTCTCAGCTTCAGAAACCTTATTTTACAAAATGGAAAAAAAATACTAACAGCAGCAAACACTTATATAGCATTTGCTATGTGCTCTCAAAGTTATATATATTAAATTAATTTTCACGATCCCAAGGTAGATGCTATTATTACTCATATTTTATAGATGAGGACTTTTATGCCTAGATAGGTTAAGAACCTTGCCCAATTCAAGAGCTAGTTTTGAATTCAAAGTTTGTGGTTTTATTCACCTCACTATACCATCACATATCACCTGTATCAGTTGGGTAGAGCTCATTTTTCTGCAAGTGCCAGAAAACTTCTTTTCTGTTAAACCCCATTCAAGCTGGCTTTAGCAATAATAAAATTTATTGAACAGCTCACAGGAAATGCAAGCTATATTATTTGTTTCAAGTGCGGCTTGATTCAACTTCAAATAATGTCACCGGGACCCTGTTTCTCTCTATTTCAGCTGTGTTTCCTATATTTACTGAGAATTTTCAATGTGTCATGAAGCTCCACTCTCAAACACGCCCCCTGTTGGATTTAAGACGGCTGCCATCATTTCATATCTTAAACGTGCAGAGCATTTAATTAGTAAAAAAAGTGAATGTCTTTTTCAGTATTCCCAGCAAAGGTTTCATTGTGTCTCATTGGTTGACATCAGTCCATGTGATTTAATGGCCAAGGGAAAGCAATGTGCTAATTAGTGGAGACCTAGGTCAAACACTCCACCTATCAGTGGGGATTGAAACTCCACCTGAACACATGGGCTATTCTGCAGATGAGATAGTTCCAAAGAGGGAAAGCAAGATACAGTTGTCAAAGAATAGAAAATAAATGTTAAGTGGCAAAAGCAGCAGATGTCCACTCTATACTCTTTCTTCTTGCTACGCCCAGAAAAAAAATGTTGAAATACTGATAGAAACACATCACTTCAAAAGACTATCAAAAAAAATTTAAAAAGATGAAATACTTTTGCCAAAAGATAGAGAAACCATCAGCCAGTCCATGAACTAACACATCATCTAGCATTCTCCTCCCTACTCACTCTAATCCTTGGGACCATTTTCTGCTCTTCAAACATACCATGGAGCCTCTTGCCTCAGGCTTTTGTAGTTTTCATTCCCTCTGTCTACAATGTGTGTTCCCTGGAGATCTGTGTGCCTATCTCCATTTTATTCAGATCTCCATCCAAATGCCAACCTTACCAAAATGCCTTTTCCAACCATCTTATTACTCTTAGTACTTTACTTTTTCTTAAAGCCATCACCACCATATATATATATATGATTAATGTATGTATTGTTGCTTATTATTTGTTGTTTCCTCACTATAAAGAAAGCTCTATGAGGACAGAAGTTCTGTTTTGTTCAATGATGCCTCCTTATAAATAGTAGTTTTGTATCTAACATGTAGCAGATACTCAATAAATATCTGTTTTAATAATGAATGAATGAGGCATTAGAAAGCTTCTTTGACTATAGTTCATACAACCCAGTCTGTAGCAGAGAATCTGAGAATAAAGGAGGTAGAAGAAAGAAGGCCCAAAAACATATGCTGACACCAGGCCTAACGGGAGCACCTCCATAGCCCTGGGTACTGCTATAGCCAGGATGGAACAGTATGGCCACAAGATCTCTCAAAGGCTGAAGATATACAGTTGAAAGAAAGAGAGTGAATGGGAGTGTAGAAAGGTGGCTAGAGAAATAGAGAATAAGAAACAGGAACAAAGAAGCATAAAAGGGCATAGGGCAGGACTGGAGATGTGCCACAATCAACCCCATGCAATGGCATCAGTGCCATAGTTATTTATGTCTGATCCAAGCCAGGTGGGTAAGGATTGTCCTTTGACCTCTCTCTTAGACTAGAATTGTACCACCCTAGAATTGCATCTTGAAATAGATATAAGAAAAAAGAAAAAAAATCTGAAATATAGTAATCAAGTTCTTTGTCTCGCTGCACAGATAAATCTATTTTCATTGAGAAAACTGAAATAAGACTAGTATTCACCTATGACATTTACTACACAGATTTTAATGACCTAAATATACCTGAGTTAGAAAAGTAAAATCATTTTAGAGAATTATTATATAAACACTCAAAATTTCAAGGAAATAAATATATGTAAAATTCATCATACAAAGTATACGGTATATATTAGTTTATTTTTCTCCTTTAAAATCAAGTTTTAGTCAATTCCCATTTCCCACAGAGTGACCTCTGATCTATTTAATATGCAAAGTTCTTTATTGCAAGGTGATATTATTGCTTGTACTATACCATTTGAAGATCATAAATATCCTGCAAAAATCTCATCTCATTCTATGAGGCAGAAATTATTTTATCCACTTTTCATTAAATTTCTGATGAACTAATAAATGATTGAAAAGTTCTTTGCAAGTATGGGACACTACACACCAGTGTGGGATGCTGACTCTTATGGCCAGTCTGCACATTGGCATCAAGGCTAAATGTCTAGAATTATAGTTCTGGGTGACTCAGAAGCATTGGCTAAATGGAGACAGAGAAAACAGCAAGAGTATGCCACAGCCAGGCTTTCCTCCTTCTTAAGCCAGTCTCTCAAAGACTGTTCAAACTCATATTTTCTCCATAAGCCCTATGGCCAGCACATCAATAAGGCTAACCTTCTCTTTGCAGGAAAGAAAAACTATAGGATAAAGAAGACTTTCACTCCAGCCACCAACCTCACAGTTGTTTATTCCTGAATCTTCTTTTCGCTCTTCTGCTTTTTTTCATCTTCCAGACCCAACTCCAACATCTCTTTCTTGGTACTATCAGTGAATGTGTACTGTATGTGCTTGAGATTGTGCTAAGTGCTCTATACACATGACCTCACTTCACTCTCACAATAACTGTGGTTTTGTAGTCATGGGGGGATAACATTACTCCATTTTACAGGTGAGAAAATAGAGGCCTAAAGAGGTTAAGTAACTGGTCCTAGGTCAACAAAGACTGAAAATGCTGGGATAGCAGCCTACGTCCTAGCCTGGCCTCTCCATACCACAGACATCAACCCAGGGGCAGTTCTGTCTCCTGATAGTCACCAACTTCAAGTGGCCAAGTGTGGCTGTGAGCTCCTTGAGCAATTAGTGTCTCTTCTATTGCTCTGACAATTATTCATCATCTGCCTGTGATAGTTCAGCTATTGTCGTGAACTATCATTTCCTTTATTCAGATATTTATGTCTCATTTCCCCAACAAGCCTATAAGTTCCTTGAAGAAATTTATCTTCTAATACTATGGCTAGTACATATCAGTACATATCAGTAAGAGACATATCAGTCACATCTTGATTGTTTTTGTGAGTGCTCAGGAAAAATGCAACCACGTTCAAGAGCCCTTGGTTCTGCAGAATCTTCGCCCATGTTTTCCCATATCAGAACATATTATAACATACCACCATGACTTTATCCTCTCTTACAGATAAAAACCCTTGTCCTCAGCCCTACAATCTTCTCCTTTTATTTCTTTTTATTGTCTACTTGTTCTGGCTAATAGAAGAGATGAATCAACTATCTTTGTCTTATTCCTGATTATAAAGAAAAATGTGTCAGTCTTTTGTCATTAATTTAATGGTAATATGGGTTTTTCATAAGTGTTTTTATCATGCTGAGGATCTATGTGCAATTTTAGAACTTAACAGAATGTCCAAAATAGCAAGTATTTTTTTTCCTTTTGACAAAAGTCATTCAAATCAGCTTGATGACAAATTGATTGGCAAGTATATATGTTTCTTTATTGGTGAATATTAAATCAGTGCTTAATTATATTTGCATTATCAGTAAAATTATTTCAAAACCCATAGTTCTGTGGTGGTTGGTATCAGGAGAAAGGGGTCGATATAATGGGTCTTTTATAGGGAAATGTTGGAAATTACTAGGGTGTAATATGATGTTATATATGTTGAGTTAATAATTTTCTTTTTTTTACATGGTCAGGATACAATGACAATGTTTCCTCACCATGAAAAAGTATAAGATAAGAGGGTACATAATTAAATTCTAAAACATCATGAAATGATAGTAAAAGCAAAAAAAAACCCAAATCATTAAAATTGTTAAATATTTTTATAGGAGATACTTTCTTAAGCATAAAAAAGTAATTTTTGAGCAAATGAAAAGTAATTTACACTAAAAGGTTTGTTCAGGGCAAATATAATCAAGTTCTGGAAGAGTTGGATGAAACTATGATGGAAAATCTGTCACCAGGTATTAAAGAAATTTAGAGAAAATAAGAGTGAACATTTTGAGAGAGTTCAATATGAACCAAGAACTTTACTAAGTGCTTTACAAATAATAATTTATTTAACCCTCACAACTACCCTATGAGGTAGAAGCTATTATTTTATCCATTTTACATATGAGGAAGCTGATATTTAGAGAGATAAAGAAACTTGTCCAAGGTCACACTTACACAATACTGTGATACAATTCCAGCCTAAGCAGCCTAACTGGTTGCAGGGAGCCTTCACTCCCACAGTCAACTGAACAATGGCTCCCGAACAGATGAAATCTTAATCCAAGGAACCTGCAAATACTTGTTATTTGGGGAAAAAAAGATCTTTGAAAATGTAATTAAGTTAAGGATTTGAGATGAGAAAAATACCCCAGATTATCTGTGTGAGCCCTAAAATCCATTACCAGTGTCTTTATAAGAGACAGACAGATGTAAGAATAGGGACACATGGAGGAGACAGCCATGTAAAGATGAAGGCAGAGAATGGGATAATGCCGCCAAGAATGCAGAAAGAGGCTAGGAACCGATTCTCTCCTAATATTCCCAGAAGGAGCATGGTACTGCATGATTTTGGACTTTTGGACTCCAAAATAGCGAGAGAATAAATTTCTGTTATTTTAAACCACACAGTCTATGGTTATTTGTTACCCCAGGCACATAAAATTATCTATTTTCACTCTTAACCTGTATGCTAGGGTGTCTCACATGGGAAGATTTTATCCTCAGCTGCATCAAGTGAAATCACAGCAGCTACCACAACTGCTCACGAACATTTTGGTAAAGAGAAAATGTAGAGCTGTTTGGATCACTGTTAAACAGGTAGTTCAACAGCATCTGATACTTTTTAAAGTGCTTTCCCATTGATCATATCATTTGACCATCTGATTCTTACCAAATTTTCTTTGTACACAACCGGAAAAATAGGGTTATTTATTCAGTTTATAAATATAACAGCTGAGACATGAACTTCAGCCTCTACTTCTGCGAGCACTTCCAACTGTACCACACTCCAACACCAAAAAAAGAGAAAAGAAATAACAAGGGGCAGAACTATGAAATATCTGTGAACAACACTTTATAGTTTCTGATGCTCATGCATCTATATTATTTAATTTTCACAATGAGAGTTTACTATTATTATCCCTGTCCTGCAGGTAAAGGAAATGAAAGCTGCAAGAAGTCTGGAGACTTTTTCAAGACACACAAGGACCAAAAGTGGTTTGATCTTTAATCCAAAGCCAATTCCTCCACCATGTCTACTTATTTAACATATTTAGCATACATAGGGGCTCAGGTCAAAATGTACAAATACCATACCAAAATGCACGAGTGGTTTTCTTTTCTTTTTTTTTCATTTAAAAATAAAAATAGTCTTGATGTAAAGTTAAAAACAGAAGGGTGATTTGCATAAGACCCTGAGCTCTCAATTACACCAATTACTTTATAATTACAGGCAATGCCATCTTGGTTTTTCAAAACCTATGTCTATTCTTAAAGAATCTGTCAGAAAGGAGGCTTCTTCACAGGGAGAGGTTCCAATTAGTATGCATGTTGTATACAGAGGGAGAGAAAACCTGCTGGAGCTCCAAGGAACAGAAAAGAGACAGGAATATTTAAATGCCCCATCTTAGCAAAAGCTCCTGCCTGTTGGAAAACTAAGATCTCTGGAAAACTCACCACTTTCAGCTCTGGGGGAGAGTTATGTCAAGGCAAAATCAGCCTGAACCCTCTTGTCCTTACTTTCCTTCCTTCCATTTGTCTGTTGCTGCAGCAGCCACTGTTATACTTTTGACATGGGTGGAGAAAAGTTTAGCCTGCTGAACTTGGATGTCTCATAGCCATCCTTACAAGCTGTAGGGGAGATACAAATGGAATGGGTCTACCTTAATTTCTCTTACTGAAATCATTGTTTTATCTTCCTCTTGTTCAGTACACACGGAGCGGTGAAGTGTCACCATCCTCTCTTTCTGAGGGAATATTGGCTCAGAAAACTCTCTTGGAGTTGGACATGGAGGAAAGGCATTTTCAGTCAGTAAGCTAAGCCCTTTTATGTCTTTCCATGCCCCAATTTCCCTGCCACCAGGCTATTAATAAATGTCTTCAGACTTTCCTCAAAGAACAATTTTCTACCAAGAGTCCTGATTTATGTACCTTGGGTTAGAAAGAGGATCTCAGTGAGTTGGAACATCAAGGAACCTTAGAGATTTCTGAGACTAACTCTTCATACTATATAAAGAAGGGCATTTTGACTCTGCCATTTGGGGGAAAGTTTCACTTTAACACTACTGGTGCAAATGGTAGTGTCAAGATGTAAAGTTATTGTTGTACAATGCATGTATACATGACCCTTGCCCCCTATATAAGGAGATGAGTAGCCATGTGACAAAGGTAATTTGTTCTCCTCTGACAGATAGACCTCACATCTTTGACTGCCAGTACAAGCAGGAGATGTGGTACACTGCAAATTTAGTGCCTAATACTAGACCAAGCACCTTGGAAGAGTCTGTCTTCTTTCTCTAAAAAAACTGTTGCCTTTCTACATTTATCAATCTCTAGGCTTAGACTGTCTCTTCCAAGATATCTAGTCCACATCTGAGAACTCATGTTTCTTCCGAAGTCAGTGTCACTCTACCACACTGCATTTCTTAGCAAAAACACCTTCAGTTACAGTTTGCTAAGCACCTTCATTCGTGTTATCTCAGTT
The DNA here is from genome assembly GCA_030015415.1 of Cynopterus sphinx. Classification (NCBI taxonomy): domain Eukaryota; kingdom Metazoa; phylum Chordata; class Mammalia; order Chiroptera; family Pteropodidae; genus Cynopterus; species Cynopterus sphinx. Next base: position 30,200,850 of record CM057390.1, on the reverse strand, counting down.
TCCAGGGTGTGTCATTACTGAGGCACTTTCCACTTATTACTCCACAGCCTGCTCTCTCCGAATCTACTCTTTAGAAGACTGCTAAAAAGAAAGCAAAAAAGGAAAGACAAAAGAAAGGTAGCAGGCATAGGCTTTGGGGGATTGGAGTTCTAAGCAGGGTTCTGCCTTCAGTGGCTCCTATTATACAGAAAGGGTCTGAGCTCTCTGGCCAGGCCCTGCATAGTATCAGTGCTGTTGCCCTCCTCCCACCCACCAAATTCCAAGCAGACATTTCACTAATAGAAATCTTTTCCCTATTTTAATCACCAATGATTAATCACTACTGTTCTCCTTCTTTGCTTCCATAGCATGTTATACTTGTATGAAAATAGTATCTCTTATCTTGACTCATCATAGCCATGTGCCTATGTCTTACTTTCTTACTAATTTTCTGAGTCCCTCACTACAGATGCCAGGTACAGATTCACTAATTCTGATATTATCACCCTATTTTGCAAATGTAAAAAGTGAAACTCAGAAAGGTTAATCAGTTTTCCCCAAATCACATAACTGGTAAGGGGCAGTACAAACACCAGCCTAAAAGCAGTAGTAGTAGTGGATAGCATGGATTCTAGAATTTCTCTGCCTGGGTTTGAATCCTACTCAATAAACTGTGACCTTGGTGAGGTTTTTAAGCTCTCTGCTTCAGTTTCTTCATTAATAAAATAAAGATAATAATATTGCCTACTTCATAAATTGTGAGGATTAAATGAGTTAATGCATGTAAGAAGATTAGAAAAATGCCTTGTATATAGGATACACTTGCTAAATCTTAGGTGTTCTTTCACACTTTAAATGTGCAGTTTATTGTTTTTTAAAGAGTGAGAGAGCAGGAGCAAGAAAGAAAAAGAGCATAATCACAGACAAAAGGTCCTCCTCCATCTCTAATATTCTTGAATGCAAGGTTGGAATACACAGATACAAAAAAAAATAATTTAAATATTGCTGCTTTCACACACACTAAGCCACTCCTTGTTTCCTTTACCATATCTCTAAGTAATATCCCTGTCACTTCCCACCGGTCCTGTCTAAGCCTTTCTACCCAGTTGCTAGATTGCAACCTAGCCCTACCCTAAATACAACATGCAGGTGGCTGCCAGAATAGTTTTAACAAAGGAGACTTCCAACCACATGATCCTATTATCCAGAGCCATCATTGGAAAAATCTATATATCTACATGAATCTTGGGTATTTTTATCTATCTTATTTTCCTGGTCATATCCAGTCACAAGCAGACTTTATCCCTCCAACTCTGACACCCATATGCTCTGTACATTGCTTTTTCCAACCTTATAAACCCTCCCTCCTCTTCTCCTAACGCTACCAACTTGCCCTCTAGAACTCAAGGCCAATTAATAGCAAGACCACCCATGTCTTCACCTTCATCTGTAACCACTCTTCCACCTTGTGCCTGTAAACTAAAACCTGGCTCTTCTCCGGAAACATGGCTTTTCAGTCTGTTCAAGGAGCTCCTTCAGTGTCTGGACCTTACTGGGATGCATCTGCCCTGCTCAGTAGGGCTTTCTCCTTCTCTTCCCCTTGCTTCTCTATAAAAGTACCTTGCTTGGAATCTCATTTCATCTGACTAAACCACCCATCCCCCCATCCTTTTTGCCATTATATAGTGCCCTTTTTACCTTAAAGAATCATTTTCTAATAATTCCTCTCTGCTACACTATCTTCTTGCTCATTTTGGTGATTTAATATACAAATAATTATGCCACCAATACCCCGACCTCCACTCCTCCATAAAGCTTTTCCTCTTTTGTAACTTACCCAATTACCTTGATGCTCATCTCTTCAATCTTGTTATTACCAAGCACTGCATTCCCCTTGTAAGTATAATTTTAAACATCCCATATTCTGACAACCTTTTACATTTCAAGCCCACTTATTCAAGTAGCTCAACTCCAGCAATCATTCTATTTCTCTCCCAGAATTTTTGGTACATTTGGTACAATCATCCCTGTTCCTTCCTTTTTCATAATGCCAGATTATATTCCACATCAATCATTAAGCTTTGTCCCTCACCTTCATCTTTAATGCTCTGGCTCTTATTCTCTCTTCTACAACTTATTTTCTTTTGTTCAGCTAAAGGCACAATCATATTTTGTCCAGCCAGATTGAACTGCACTTGCACAACTGAACAAGTTTAAGAAAAATACACAATCATGCTGGCTTACTTTAATTTTTAATCAATAAACTCAAGAGGACCTGTGATGCTGTCCAGAATTCATAATCATGGTACACTCACACCTCTCCCATTCTACTAGATGGCTATGTCACACAATCTCATCTTTAATGTCGAATAGCTCCTCACCTATCCTCACTCTCAGCCAATGAACTTGTTTCTATTTGAATGAGAAAACTGATGTAATATAAAAAGATATCCAGAAGGTCCCACAACAAATCCATCTATCTTCTAGCATTTCTACATATAACATTCTTTTCTGTCACTTTGAGGGATTCTACCTAAGGCCAGCCTTCCACTTTTTCATTTGATCCCATCCATCTTTCTCCAACTATTCAAGTACAACCTGTTTGCAATTTTCCCTTCTTTTTCTTGCAGCATCAATTTTTTTCACTCTACTGGATCTTTTCCATCAACATACAAATTTATTGTTATTTTTCCTATTTAAAAAAAAATGTCTCTACCATGCTTTCTCCTCTAGCTATCCCCATTTCTCTCTTTCCCTAGAGCAAATTTCCTTGAAAAACTTGTTTATGTTTGTTATCACAAAGGCACCTCCTCCCATTCTACCCTGAAATCATTCTACTTCAGTTTCTACTTCACCTTTCACCAATAGTGTTCTTATTAAGGCCACCAGTGTCATCCATGTTGCTAAAGCCAATGTCAATTTTCAGTCCTCATTTTCTTATCATCTGTATTTTACATTGTGATCACTTTCCTCCTTAAACATTTTCTGAGCATGACTCCCTCGATCACTCACTAACCTGGTTTCCAATAACATTTTGACATCTCTTCTCAGTTTACCCCCTTGGTTCCATCTCACTCACCTCTAAACTCTAGAGTGTTTCAGGGCTCAGATTTTAGAGCTCTGTCTACTCTTGCTGATGAAATTTGGTCATCCAGTCTCTGTTTTTGAGTACTATCTCTGTGCTAATGTCTGCCAGATTTGTATCTCTAGCCCAGGCCTTAGCTCCAAACTTAACTCATATATCATACTGCCTGGTAAACATTCCCATAAAGATGCCTATTGGAAATCTAGTACCCAATATATTTATAATTGTGCTTTTGATATACCCATACATGTTCTTCCTGCTTTCTTCTCAATATCAAGGCATGCAACTTCAATGGAAAGATTAAAAAACATTGGAATAACCTTTAATATTTCCCCTTTTTCCCATCCCATAGCCAATCCATTAGCAAATGCAGTCATCATTCTTTGAAAATATACAGAGAATTTGACCTCTTCTTAACTCTACTCTCATCACTCTGGTTCAAGCTCCATGATCCACCTCTGGTGCTACTTCCCACTCTGCCTCTGTCACTCTATGGTCTGTCCTCTGCATGTTTATCACAAGGATGTTAAATAGGCCAGATCATTTTAGTTCTCTTCTAAAACCTTCAACTGAGTTCCAGTCCAGGTGACATCATAATGTCTTGCCCTGACTTGCCAGGCCCAAACAGTCCTCCTTACTCTTAGCTCTATGACTTCCCCTGTTCTCAGCCTTGTTCACTTTGCTTCAATCACACTGATCACCTCACTGCTTCTGGGTAACCACAAGCATTCTCCTGCATTCAGACCCATGCACTTAATGTTTCCTCTTGTCAGCTGTTCTCCAAAATCTGCTCAGCTTCATTAAGCCTTTGCCTAAATTGGACCATTAGTAAGAACTTCTCTGGACACCCTATCTAAAATTTAAACCCTCCTTTTCCCTCCCTGCCTTATCTTCTCCTAGGCACTGCTCCCTTTGTAGCATTCTATAGATTTTATTTATTTTTCTTGTTGTCTTCTAGATTCTGCTACATGAGGGAGAGAAGTTTTGTCTGTTTTGTTTCCTGCTATATCACCAATGTCTACGATAGTGCATGACACATAATTGGTGCATAATAAGTTGTGGCTGAAGACCAGTATTATCTGTTCGACATCATTACACTTAGACTAGAGCTATTGGTTTACACCAACCCAAGCTACCAACACATGTACACATGTGCATGCACATGCACATACACACACGCCTGATTGATTTATTGCCCAGTATTCTTCAATCTAAACTAATCTAAGCTAGTAACCAATCTAATCAATCTAATCTAATCTAAGCAATCTAAGCTAGTAACCAGGAATTCATCCTGGATTCCTGCATTTCCCATATCCCCCAATCCACCACAGGCCTGGCTACTCAACCTAAACACATGCCCCACCCAACCCCAGCTCCAGAATCCATCCTTCTGTACTCTCACCCCATACCCTCTGCCACCACTACTCTGGGAAAACATCTCTCTGCACTGTGTTTAGCTGCTTCTCTTGGGCACCTCCTGCACTCTCTATTGTTCACTCGGTTCTCATCTCTTTGGCCACTATTCATTGCCACCCATGTTTCTTGAGCAGCTGTCACATAGGCCAGCATATTTTGTCTCCAAAATGCCTTTTCCAAGCTTTATGCCTGGCTGTCTTTTCCTCCTTTAGGTCTCAATTTAATCTTCTCAGGGCCCCTTTCCTGACCACCCTGACCAAACTGTTTAAAGAAGCTCCTGCCCTTCCCTACCCTAGGAGCAGGTGTTATACAGGAGTAGCAATCAGGACCAAGCAAGAATGCCTAAAACATCTGGCTGCCAAAGCTGAGTGAGCTTGTTTCCTGCTCTTCATAGCTCATCTTTAGTGTTTCTCTATAGTAATTTCTCTATCTTAGTTTTGTGGAAATGAGGGAGTCCTCTTCATCAAGCGGCACTATTCCAGACTATGTTATTCGAAAGGGCTAAAGAAGCAAGAAATAACTCATCCCAAAATAACCTTTACTTGGCTTCCAGCTGCTCTAAACAGCTGGATGCTTTTTCTGAGCCAGAAATCTTCTGTCTCTAATAAGATGAGGAGAAATCAAACACATTGAAATATACTAAATGGGGTCATTGCTGTTAATTCCTTAGGAAGATAAATTCCACTGGTTTTCTCCATGCAGTTTTTCAGCAAAAAGTTTAAACTGTGCTTAGCACTGGGCCCAGTACAAAGAAAGAATCATGAAGTGACCCTAACATGAAATTTATAAACTAGATGTGCTGAGAAAAATGACACACATTTAAAGACAATTAGAAAACAATATGATGGAACATAATTAAGCACTAAATAGTGCCATTCAGGTTCAGAGAGGATCGAGGGCTAGAGTAATTCAGAAAGACTTCTTAGAGTTTTAAGTTATGTTTTCAAGGATATAGAAAGTTGAAGAAAAGAAAAGTGGTTCAGAGAGGGGGAAAACATTTGCAAAGCCTCAGAGTAGGAATGAACCCTGGGCTGATGCAACTGGCCTGATCAGATTTAGGAGGGGAGAATTTAGAACCCAGGTATGAGTCTCAAATTCACCACTTACACAATGAATATTAGCAGAAGTCACTTAACATGTCTGAGCCTTTTGCCTCACTTGCAAATAAAAAATATTACTTACAATACTTCCTTACTTATCTCAGAGAGCCCTAGTGGGATCAGAAGAAAGGCTGAGAATGGAAGGGTTGTGCACACAGGAAACACAGCAGGGGATATGAGGCAGCTGGGTGGGACAGGGCCAGCCTGCAGAAGGCTTTAAAGCCAGGCTGAGATTTAGAATGGCTTGCCTGGGAAACTAGTGAAGTCTTCTCAGTTTGGATATAATTCGATGCATATTTTGTGGAAACATTTTCTTTCTCATACTGAATACAAGATGGTTGGTAAATGAATGCCACATGCTAGGGAACTCCTTGCTCAACAAGTGAAAGATAATTCAAAGGGCATCACCCAGGATTTAAAAGGTGCTCTTTCAGAAAAGCTTTTATGCCCTAAAGTTACACTTTTTCTGCTACATGGCTTTCCTACAGAATTGTCTCTGGAAATAAGAATCTGGCAACTTTCTGTGGTAAGGCTTTGTTCCCTCCTAAATACCGCCATCTGTATTTAGAGTATGAGAAACCCACCAGTTTGCTTGGCATTTTGCTAGCCTAAAAGTAGGAAAACATGACCTTCTAGGAATGAGGCAAGCAGGTAGGTAGCTGGCCAGAACCAGCAGAACAACGGAAATTTGCTGAACACACCAACTCTCCACTATTTTCTAAATAGGCTTCTTGAATCCCAGAGAAGACTTCGCCCTGAAACAGAATGTTAAATGGGTGGGGTTCCCATAATTTGTTTTTTAGTGCCACCCCCCACCACTACCATGTGAAACACTATATGCAGCCTCCTTAGTGAAGGGAGCCCTCAATTTGGAAACAAGTGAATCTGAGCTCAGGGCCTGGTACTACTCCTATACCAACTAATTGTCTTAAACCAGTCATTGCTGACCCCCAGCCTAGAGTCTAAGTTGCCTCTTTTGTAAAGGGCGGGATTGGTCTACTTCAGAATATCTCTAATTTAGCCAGTTACCAGGATCTCCTGGGGTGAAAGTGTAAATGCAGGTTCCCAGGCATTGCAGGAAATTCTCATTCTATCAGTACCAGGTATGAGCCTGTTGGTCTGTATTTTTAATATGGACCCAGGACACAACATTTGGGAGCCACTAGGTCTCTGAGACCCCCTTTAATCCCAATATTCTTAGATCCTTTGACTGATTTAATGCAGCAGGTTATGCAAAATAAATAAGGCAAGATGACTATTTCAGTTGTAAGGGCCTCCCTGAGCTTTTCTCCATCCCCTTGCCAAGCAGAATTCACCGATTCCTGTTCACCTTTGGGTATGTGACTGGTGTTATAGCTAGCTAGTTGCCTGCTCATCTCTCTCTTGCAGTCTGAGAGCACCTCCAGGGCAGAGGGCATGTCTTATTCACGTTTCTATCCATAGCACCTAGCACAGTGACTGGCATTGAAATAGGTGGACAACTGAATTTTGAAAGGTAATGGCCTTAATTCTGTAGGTCTCTGTTCTTTTCACCTCCTCTTGTAGTCAAGGAGACGCTTGAATTAGGATCAGAATTGGCAAGCCAAATGTCTGCAATTTCACCTTGGGCACCTGTCCAGAGCCCAAGGCACCCTTGTATCACCAAGTGCACAATGGCCCAGGTAAGTTTAGATTCCTTCTTCCCATCAACCCTGCCACAGCCAAGACCATCAGTGATGAGGACAAGTTGAAATAAGTGGGGATGGGGAAGGAGCTTCTGGTCTGCATGGTTACCATTCAGCCCAGCGTTCTGAGGCATGTCTTGCAAAGAAAACTGGCCTCCTCCCAGCAGAAAGCTGGGCTGCAGGCCCTCAGCCCAGGCCTTGCTCTGCAGCCTTGTTTCTGCTTTCTAGCTCAGCTTCACCAGGTGCCCTCCTCCCCGGCCAGCACTCTTTCTGAGAGAAGAGTGTTTGAGAATTCCTGCACAGGGTATAAGAGGCAATTCCAAGCATCCTGCTGCAGAGCGAACTAATCCTAACAGGTTAATTCCCCCCTCAGTTCATTTCAGCTTATTAGAGGTGGCAGGCACCCCGTGATGCTTCATTACCTGTGCCACTCCAAGTCCAGGCTCTCTTAATGAGCTGAGCAATGTGGGGAGCCCCCTGCTAAGCACCCCAGATGGATGTATTTGTCCTAAAAAGGCAGAAGCCCTGAATTCCCCAGACCTGTTCAAAGGACAAAGCTATAAAGAAGGGAAATGGAGGGCCAAAGAGCTGTCAGTGCTTCTGTGCCGATTGGAAGTCAGAAGGGATCAGAGAGGTTGGCCTTTCCCTCCTCACCTGCCCTTAATCTTTCTCCCTTGGCTCACACTTGACAGCTTACAGGAAATGTCTAGTTTATGTCAAAGGCCCCCAGGCTGGAAAGACCCCATGCTCTGCCCACTTAATCCGATTGCTGCCTCCATCATCACATCCTGTTCTCTAACAGAGAGAGTGCCATTTTCTTCAAAGGTCTCATTTCCAGGGCTTTTGAAATTACCCTGAGAAAGAAGGAAAGAAATTAATATTTGCATTGGCAAGTGGGGGAAAAGGGCACATGAGGGTGTGTGTAAGCAGTCACCTGGCTATGGGCTATGTGAGCGGGTAAGGGTGTAGCAGAGGTCAAACAAAGATGGGAAGGCAGTGCCAGTATTGTATGTCTTCATTCTTAAATAGCTCCGGCCTTCCCCCACTGAGCCCTCTGCCTGTGTGAGAGATCTCTGCTAATTAATCAAGTCCTCTCCACCTCAGTGAGTGAGGACTTCTGCCAGAAGATAAAATACTGCAGCAGCTAGCCGAGGATGGCCCACTTGGCACAGTGGGCAGGGATGAAGTAGAGAATCCATAAGGGGAGGGGGCACAATTTTCACCAGCATTCTATGCCTCTATTCCCAGAAACCTCAGCTGCCAAAGGCACTCTTGCTCACACTCTTTCTTGCTTTGTCTGATCAGCATTTTGCTCCCCCATTTTCTGTGTTCAGGCCTCCTATTCTTGCTGGGTGGTGTCTAATTTGCTACATTCTATGTACTCCCTTTTCATAAGTTTATGTCTGTGCACATTCTGCCTTTTACTACGTTTCTCAATTTTTATGATCCAAGGGAAGGCAGAAAGAAAAAAGTGACTAAAGGAAGAATTCATGTGTATTGAGGAGAGGGTGCCATAGGTGGGGGTGACTCCTCAGATGAAAGGGCCTTTGCACACATTGCATGAAGGAAAAAAATCTCAGAGAGTGAGTGTAAAGAAAAAGAAAAACACTCACTGAACACTTATGGTTTCCAGCATGAAAGGGTCGGTCACACACAGAATGTCTCCTGTGAGGCTTTGCTCATAGGGAAACAATGGTGAGTCACTGTGCAGAAAAAAAAAAACAAAGTAAAAAATACTCCTGGAAAACAAAACCAAATGGGCTCTGGGCATCAGACAAGCAATCAAAAGAGTAAGGAGATTCTTCTAAGATTCTTTTAACACATCAACTAGCACCCCACCCTACCGCTCAACCACCATATTAGCTTCTACATAAGTTCTTTGCTTTTGCCCCTTAAATGTAGATAAATATTCCAGAAGGGGACAATCCTTCAGTTAAATTGTATAACTTCTCAGTGCCTCAGTTTCTCTTTCCATAAAAGGGTTACTCTGATAATGTCCCCATCTACATCAAGGGAATTGAGAGGATGATCATCTTTAGATGCAAAAGTACTTTGAATTCATCAGATGTAGAGCATTGTTCCAATAAGGGAGTGGAGTGAGTTTTGCCACCATTAGAAAGAACAAGGGTAAAGAGTTTGGGGGAAGTTGGTGGAGAAAAGTATTTGGAATCATAGGTTTGAATTTGCACAGCTTCCACCAAGAGGGAACCACCAAAATTCCTGTCTAATCCATCATCTGCCCATAATTCTGTTCCTCATTCCTCTTCACTCTCCCCAGCCCAGCTTTTCCCATGCTACTTACAGAAATTTTTTTCATCTGGTTCTGGACAGTGATACTTGATATTTAAGTCATCAGATTGTTCTCACTCCTCTTCTATTGCCTCTAAGTCTCTGTTCCAGGCTTTCACATCAGAAGAAGTGATTAATAAAAAGGTCATGTGTGCAATGCATTACTAAATTAAATTCTATAAAGAGCAGCACCTGTAAGATTGAGGAATCCTTATCATCATCTGTGTTGCACCTGGACCCCTGCTGGATTTCTGCTGGGATAAGAAATGGCCTGGGAAGAGGGCAAAGAGCAGTTTTTTGAGTTATCAAATCTCAGAAGATTTGAGCTGGACAGGATTTCAGAGGTCATCTGGTCTATTTTCTTAACTTACTCAAATACCCCTACAACATACCAGGTAAGAGATCATGAAGCTCCTCTGATGGGGCAGACTATGCATCCCTGAAGAGTGCTCAACTCCATGGTTGTAATTTGTTATAAAAATAAGTTAAAGCCTGCCTCACTTTAACTGCTATCTCCACCAGTCCCATTCATTCATTCATTCAGTAAATATGTACAGATCACCTACATGTGTCAGACACCGTCCTACCATTCTAGAAATACCATAGTGAACAAGATATACAAGTTTCCGTCCTTGTAGAAGACTTAGTTCTGTAGAGACACAAATAAGCAAACAGGCACTCACACTCTAGTGCTACAATATGAGATATGTGCAAGGACCTGTGGGGAAACATAGGAGCTGAGATATTTTCATGTGTTATGGTGCTGTAGGTACAGTAAAGGCTTTCTGGAGAAAAACATCTAAGCTAAAACCTGAACTAAGAATTAGCAAAGAGAAGGGAGAATAATGCGTAAAAATGAGGCGAGGAGAGTCAGGACAATAGAGGGGCCAGGGAACCTGTAAAGCAAGCTGTGGAGATGACCAAACGATGGATGATGGATGAGCATGGTAACAGAGAAGAGAAGAGAAAAAACGTGCTCTTGAGATTTCATGCGATGATGAGACTTTATGAGCAGTTCCCAAGTTGTTCCTGGCCTAGGTCCTAAGTTCCTTTTGTCCTCACCTCCATCACAGCCTCCTTATACAAACATGGCTCTGATCCAGGGCCTCATGCCCACAGCCCATAAACTCCTGCAGCTGCTCCTCAGTTCTGGCTTCACACCATTTTGGTGCCATTTGTTCTCTTCTATCAGCTTACTGTTTCTTTTGGCTCCAAAGTCCCCAAAACTCTCCTCTCCAGGGCCAGCCAATGGGGAGTTCTCAAGCCCATCAGAAGTGAGTCAAAAATTATCTCACTCTGGTCCTGGTCTTTCCAGTGGGAGGCACAGAAAAAAAAGGCTAGAGATCTTCCACGATGTAGGAAAGTCATTTTCATGTCTCTCTCCAAGCCTCCTTTTCTCCAAGTTAAGCATCCCTGTTCCCTAGTTTTAAGTCAGCCTTCTCCATTATGATTACTCATCTCTGGATGAGATTTCAAATTACAACTACCATTTTTGTAAGTAAAATATTGAATAGTTACAAAATGAATATTATTTAGCCATAAAAAGGAATGAGGCACTGATTCATGCTGAAATATGAATAAACCTTGAAAACATACTAAGTGAAAAAAGCCATACATGAAGGGCCATATACTGTATGAATTATTTTATATAGAATATTAAGAATTGGCAGATTCATAAAGATAGAAGGTAGGTTGGTGGTTGCCCAGGGCTGGGGGAATCAGGGAATGAGAAGTGGCTATTTATGGGTACAGGTTTCAGTTTAGGGTAATGAAAATGTTCTGGAACTGGGTTGTGGTGATGGTGGCACAATACTGTAAATGTTGTTAATGCCACTGAATTAAATACTTTAATATGATTAAAATGGTAATTTTTATGTTATGTATATTTTAGCACAATAAAAGAAAACCTTGCCATTTGTGTAATATTCTGTATCTTATGAGGGATTTTCATATAATGTGCAGTATACCATCTCATGCCCCCTTCAGCCTGGTTATCATTCCCCTTTTATGAATGAGGAAGCTGAGGCTCTGCATGGCTTGGGATCATGAGCAGAACCAAGGGATAAAACCCAGGTTTCTCATGCGGAGTCCACATTCTGGCTGCCACATGTCCACACTGAGACCAGGACCCAGGCCTGCTAGACCAGCACATGAGGAGCAAAAAGCTACTTACACAACATTTTAAAGAACAAATATTAAAGTGAGGTTAACAGGGTGGCGAGCTAGTGAAGAACTCCCTCTGACCCACTATGCAATGTAGGTATGCAAGTGAGAAGTTTGGGATGGGAAAAGAAGCAATATTCTTACTGGAGGAATAGAAAAACAAAACAAACAAACAAAAAAACCCCACCATGTCACCTTCTCCCCATGCTGATACTCCAGGCCTGAAGCCAATGGGAGAGGAGAGTTTAGAGGCATGTGAAACCTCTCCTCTTGTCCCCATAGTCGGGAACACCCCACTAGGGAAGAAGGACAAAGAAAAGCATGTGGTTGAGGGAAGGGAAGGTGATTCCTCGAGATCCTGGTAAGGATGCTTGGGGAGAGATTGGGAGTAGGGATTGGGAAGCATGTGGAAAAGCAGGGAGAGGCATAAAACAAGAGGGAGGAGGGAAAGTGATGACAGTCAAGAGGAAAGTGAGCTGAATGTCACCAAAGCCCTCACAAGATGAGCCAATCGGGGAAGAATGTGACCTGGTAACAGATTTCCCTTTTCCCCAAATCCCTGGAATGTAGGGAGTGTGGATGTTTTGTATGGAACTGGGAACTTGTTCTGATGAGGGTCTTTTATTATCTGGCAGGTTACAAATAGCTCTTAGAACCAGCCAAAAGTGACAGGTGAGGTGATAGAGGGAATAATTGAAGAAGGACAGAGCAGGACTAATAGATTGAAAGGAGATTAGAAGATGATGAATAGAGGTATGTGAAAAGGGAGCCCTGGGAGCTAGAATGGAGGACAGCTGTGTGAGAACCAACCCACATTCAGCCCTAGGAGAGGCAGCCTGGAGAGTTTCCCTCAGACACACAGAGATGGGTTCTACTGGGTCTGTTAGGGGAGAAAAGGGACATGTAGTCCTCAGGCCCTTAAGAGTCCCATTATCAGTCTCTGAGTAATATGCCAAAATAATCAGTAAAGGACTTGCAAATGTGGTCTGATTTATTCTTTATAAGAACAGGTCTGAAAATTGAGACTTAGAATGTATAAAGAGATATGATCATGAACACATAGCTGAGGCACAGAAATTTGAACCAGGGTCAGTTATATCAGGATCCCTGCCCTATATCCATGGTTTGAATTCAGGTCTCTGAGCAAAAAGCAAGGAGAGCAGGAGTAAGCTATAGGCCAGCTTATGCTCATGGATCTTGGAGGACCGGACAGAGGACTTGAAGGCGCAAGAGCTGGGGTGGGGACATATTATCATTGTCAGTATGGGAGGTAGGAGCCCAGGAGAGCATTTGCCTGCCACTTGCAGGCACAGGCACCGTGGGCACAAAAGGAGATGTAGAAGCCAGCTCTCTGAGCATACTTCAGGACTACTGCATAGAACTGGTGGATTGCCTGCTGGTAAGCCCTGCCTTTGGTAGAGCACATTTCCCTAACTGTAGCCTGGCCTCAGTCTAAGGACATCTGTCCCCTGCCTACAGAAGCCTTCCCTAGAGGTCCATCTACAGGTGAGAAAATGGCCACAGAGAGGCTAATTTAAGACTGACCTCAAGGCCACACAGCTGACAATGACAAAAGTAATACAGGCATACCCCCATTTTATTGCACTTTGTTTTATTATGCTTCACAGATGTTGCAAATTTTACAAAATAAAAGGAAGACCCTCATGAGCAAAATGATTATAATTCACTTTATTGCAGTAGTATGACAATGAACCTGAAATATCTACAAGGTATGCTTATATTTAGAGATAGGGCAGTCTGACACCTTCAACCACTCTTTTCCATCGCACAACACTGCCTACAGATTTCTCACTGAGATCATTCTTAAACATTGGTCTCTGACCATGTTAGCTTCTTCACAAGGACCAGACATAAAGAAAAGGAGCTGTGCACAGCCCACAAGGCAGAGCACTTTGGCTGTCTATGTGTAGTGACATTGGTGGTGGTCCATGAGTAAGTCTGCTGCCTCTAACTCACAGCCAAAGTCCCCAGGTTCCTAGGCCCAGTGCCACCACACAGCACCACATTTATAAACCAAATTACGAAAGAAGACACCCAATGGAAACTACTTATGTCTCTACTCCACATTTAGAAACATGTGGGTTTCCAACCAGAAGCTGTGGTTCAAAAGCCCAAGTTGCAGGTTTTTATAAAGGAAGTAATGCCTATTTGTCCAGACTTTATACCTTGTATCACTGCCTTAAGACAGGAAAATGGACTGTCTCAGGACTGTCCTTGTCAGCTGCACTGAATCCTAGAACATCTTCCACTTATGTAAATATATCAGGAAGGCATTCAACCAGCTTATAGTTCACTGTTTCCATTTGTAAGATGAATGAAAAGAATCAGACATGCCTCACACAAAGCCTGCTCTGCTACTCTCTGGAAGGGTGGCCCTGGTTAAAGGACTCTACATCTCAGAGCTTGTTTCCCTATCCATTGCATGGAGGAAATAACCTTCGTAGACTTTTTTGTTTTTGTATTTTTTGTGACTACACAGCATCCATGCCCCTTATTCTAGAAAAATTACCTTCATTTCCTTTTCGGATCTGATAGGTTAATTCCTTTGTGGAGAGGTAGAGCTTATCTTGTGACCCAAGTCTAATCAATGAACATATTTCATCTCTCCAGCCACAGTAACCAGTTCAGTGTTATGCCACACACATGGAGTTCAATTCCAAGATATTTTTTGGAAATGATGAGAAAGTCATACCCTCTCTCCACAAGAACTATTTGCGGTAAGGATGACAGTAGCCCAGGACTGGCGGGGCTACCCTGAGGAAAGAGTTCATCTGAGAGTGAAGCAGAACCACAAAAGGAAGAGAGAGGGGTAAAGGAGGGAAGAGAAAGAGACAGACCAAGTCCCAGTGACTCTTTTTGAGTCCCTGGAACCAGCTGTGCTTAAAGTCTGTCCTAGCTCTTCCACTTTTTGTTTATATGAACCAGTTGAATTGGGTTGTTGACACTAAAATAGACATGGTGCCTGTATAATAGTTTTCCTGTAAGGCTTGGTTCAGATAATATAAGCAAAACACTTAGCCCCGTTCCTGGCATATAGTAAGCCCTCAATAAATAATAATAGATGTTATGGGCAATAAATGAGAAGATGGATGTAAAAACTCAGAAAGGCATGAAGTGTTGTATAAAAGTAAGTTACCTATTATACGCTTTTCTGTTCTCTAGTGATCTATACCTCACATTGTGGCTTTATTGCCCACTCTCTCATTCTCTAAATATTTCATGTACCCAATTAGACTGTGAGAATGTCATGGTAGGCACCAAGATTCATATTCTGTTTTAGCCATCATGGAGTACAATGTAGTTGCCAAGTAAACCACAGCATAGCAGGGTGGTTAACATCATTGGCTTTAGTGCCTGAACACCTGGCTGCAAATGCTAATTCTGCCCCTTACTTGCTGGGTACCCGCAGATTTCTGATTTTACCCCTTCGATTTTACCCCTCCCAGTTTTCTGCTATGTAAAGCGGAAACAATGCTGGCTCCTACCTCATTTAGTTGTTATGAAGAGTAAAGATATTAATAATTGTAAAGCCTATATAACAGTGACTCTCACATAATAATCCCTACAAATGTTTCTGTTAAGTAAACACTTTCCAATATTTTTACTATTGTAATTTAGAAGCATTTACTGAATACTCAAATAAAATACAACTTGTTCCTTAAGACTGTGAAGAAGAGACATGCCCCCACCTTCTGATAATAATAACTATCACTTTTAGGGGATTTTCTCAGCTTTCATCTATTATTCTTCATGCTCTAATCATGCATTTTAAAACTGGAAGGAGCCAAAAGAGACTACGCACTTTGCAAATGAGAAAAGAGAGGTCCAGAAAGGCAGCATGATTTGTCCAAGTTGGCACAGCATTCTTGAAACTGAGTAAGGAAAAAAGTTCAGGTCCCCTGCCTCCAGACCTGTCATGCCCACCTACCTACACCACACTGCCTAAGGAGATGGCACACAGCATATGGCCAAAATGCAGAAACATAAACAACTGCAGCTGCACAGAAATTCCTTCCTTTAACAAATATTTAATTATCACCAAAACATGTACAACTGCCAAGAAATTAGGAAAATGGACTGGAGTGAGCAGAACCATTCCCTATCTTACTGTTCTTCAAAAATACATAATATAGTTATCTTTTTCATTCATTTGGAAAATATTTAAGCATTTATAATTTTCTGAGCACTGGGGGTATAATTGGCATCAACATAAAGAACATAGTACTTGCCCTCACAGAGTTTAAAATCTATAAATTTGGCTATTGCGTAAGTGCTCAGTGATGTTTATTAAATAAATGAATGAATCTTTGAAAGTATCAATGAATCAATGGATGGGTGGTGAATGGATGGATGAACTTTTCCAGAAACACACGTCTTTGAGCTTTGTGCATGGGACGATTGCGCAATCGTCTTCCCTTGGCTTTTTTTCCCCAAAACGATTTGACATGGAGCATGACAAATTGAAACTGATAATTTAGAGTCTTCAGCCATGACACCCTGAATGTGCTCAATCTCATCTGATCTCAAAAGCAAAGCAGAGTCAGGCCTGGTTAGTGCTTAAATGGGAAACCACCTCAGAATACCAGGTGCTGTAGGCATTAAGAAAACAAAGAAAAAAAGAAGAAAGAAAGAAAGAGAGAGAGAGAGAGAGAGAGAGAGAGAGAGAGAGAGAGAGAGGGAGGGAGGGAGGGAGGAAGGAAGGAAGGAAGGAAGGAAGGAAGGAAAGAAGGAAGGAAAGGGAGGGAGGGAGGGAGGGAGGGAGGGAGGGAGGGAGAGAGAGAGAGAGAGAGAAAGAAAAAAAGAAAGAAAGAAAGAAAGAAAGAAAGAAAGAAAGAAAGAAAGAAAGAAAGAAAGAAAGAAAGAAAGAAAGAAAATGATAATTTAGGAGATAGAAGAAAGCTAAGAGATTAGGAAATCCAACTCTCTAACTTTATAGATAAGAAAAGTGGCACTCGGGGAAATGGAGACTGTGCTTAGCCAGGATGGTCAATCAGACTTTGTCCTATCAGTAGAGGGTAAATCCTGGCTAAAGACTCAAAGATCATCAGATGGGCTTTGGAGTATCAATTTGTAAGGCTGCTAATAAAGTCCATCTGCTTGCAATAGGAATCTGCCTTTTCCTGTGATTACTGCTCAATAATTGTTCTTGAGGGAAAACATCTGTTGTTCCTATTCCATTGCTGGTTGTCTTCTCCTGTTTGTTTCACCCATAATGCTGGTCCAGTTGTGGCTGCACTGGTGTGCTGTGGCTAAGCAATATATGTCTCTGGATTCCCCTTTGTTTCAGACTATGCCTTGGACCTTTGCTAATCTTATACCTTTCTGGCCTAGCTGTATTCTCTATTGCTTCTTGCACACTTATTATCTAAATCCAGGAAGCATCTATTATAACTCAGAATACTGGGCCTTCTCACCTAATCTCCTAGGCCAGGGTTCCAAACTCCTGGGCCACGGACCAGTGCCAGTCTGTGGCCTGTTAGAAACTGGCCACACAGCAGGAGGTGAGTAGTGGGCAAGCAAGCAAAACTTTATCGATATTTGTAGCTGCTCCCCACAGCCAGCATCACCACCTCAGCTCCATCTCAGATCATCAGGCATTAAATTCTCATAGGAACACCAGCACCTGGTGCCAAAAAGGTTGGGGATTGCTGCCCTAGGCTATATTGAAACCTCAATACCTCTCTCTGTCTCCCTTGCCTAGGAATACCTCTAAATCATACCTTCACTCTTCACTGCTTTTGGAAACTGTTTGTCATTTTGGTTTTCCATGACATAATCCCTAGACCAAAAAAATTCCAAACTGAGACTTGGAGGTTAGCCATAACGACTATCAGACAGGAGGCAAAAATCCATGCCTTGAAATTTTGTTATACACCAAGGTTAGTGTAGGACTCTTGAATGAAATTTAACCACTAGAAGGCAAGGAAATTCCTCATACCCTCCCTGTGGAAACAAAACATCAAATGACATAGGTTAAGAAATACAAACCTGACTACCTGCTGTGCTCTTCAAGTATTTATAGAAATTTTTCTGATGCTTTGGACTGATTTAACACAAAGTGCATTTGGCCCCTAAACAGTTATTTTTTTTATTTTTAAACAAGGGTAAAATTTAATTCACAGAGACCCAACTGTCCTGTACCTCTCAGTACAAGTCTAGTAGCCACAAATCTCTGAATCTTAGGACAAAAAGAAATAATGATTTATTTCTGTCCAATGACCTAAGTCAGGGAGGAAAATGAAAATTTCAAAATCCCAAGGACAGAAAGAAATTAGGTTCAACACAAAGAAACCAGGTAAAGATGTGGAGAGACTTGACTGCCAAACAGGAAACATGTCTTAGTCTAAACTCCTGATTTTGCCTTCTTCAAAATATTTCTGTCCCTTGGCAGTAACTGACAATTAAAAAATTAGCCATCCTTCTTTATGTCTTTTCATCTCTGAGCCAGAGGATAAGCCATTGTAAGCAAATTTGAGGCATCTCATGGGCCCCCAAATAATCATCTTTCCAAGATCAAGGTGGGCAGAAATCAGCCAGGGAAACACAGCTTGAAGCGGAAGAAAATGCTGAAAAAGGAAAAGGATGCCAACTTGAATTTGTAATGTTCATCTTCTTGTGCGATCATCATTCTACTAACTCCATTTCATTGTATTGAAGAGCTGGCATTATTTGTTCTCAAAGCAAGAGCTTCCTTATAACCACATTCAGACCATTTACCAAGCCTGTGTCCTTAAATGTTCACAGTATTTTTATCGAACATTAGGAAAGCCCTTGGTAATTTGCAGCAATTTAGTATGCTTGCTTTGCTTTTAGAAAATCCACAGCAATTCAATAAACACCCAGTCACTGTGGCTGTTAACACATACACAATATCTCTCCACAGCTGCCTGCCAGCTGTCACTCCAGGAAAGCGAGCCATCGGAGGCTCCCCACAGCCTCTTCTTTCTTTCTGACCCTCACTCCAGCCTCCCTTTTATCCAATGTGAAGATCAGTTTCAGAAAACCACATCTCCCCATAGTTTGCATTCCCCTCACCCTGGAACTCTGAGAAACCCAGGGTATAGATGAGTGGGGTAGGTCCATTGTGTCCCCCAACTTGGCCTCATTTGGCTGCTAGGAGCCATCTGTTGCATTGTCAGGGTTGAGCAAGACCTTAGAAGGACCCACCTCACCATCTGCTCCCTTTAGAACACACTAGTTTGAACTTGCTGAGCCTGGTACCAGATGCACACAAACAAAAGCAGTAATGTGGCTCCACCAAAATCTGCTGCTCCTGCTAGTTCCTGAGTTCAATCACTGGTTTTTAAATTCACTATAATAAGTCTTTACCTATTTTTACCAATTTTTCTGAAGTTCTGGGAATGACTACAGAGATTCATCCTGAATAAATGTTCTACTCTTTACACTTTACCAAAAAATGTACTTGTACAAACTATCCAGTAAGATCCACAGGTGTCATTCTATCAGTGAGATCACTGTTTTGGGAGAGACCTTCTGCTTTTGGGGGCCAAGACTATATCTTTCGGAACTTATCTCCATGTCTTTAACATATGTATGGCATAATAAACACTTAATAAATATATATTGACTTTAATAAAAAAATTATTCATTATCAAGCACCACTGTCTAATTACTTAGATAATAGAACATAAAAAGTATCAGTGACCTTCCATATTGTCTCTTCAATGAATTCAAACTAACACTTCCAAGCAATCTGTATCAGAGGCCTTTAGTATCTCTAAATTCAATTAAATTCAGCATTGTCTCCAAATAAGACTAAAATATCTGACATTCCTTAAGTAAATAGGTCACATCTATCTGACACCATGTGTTCCCCTGTCAGTCGTCAAGTCAATGTTATTACCTGACAGTAATTACTCACCCACAGTCACCATGTGACTAGAAGCAGGCCCCTGGCAAAGACAGTCCTAGAGCTCCATCCTCATTGCAGCTTTCACTGTGTTCCTTCTTCCTGCAAACTCACTACAACAACTAAGGCCTGTGCAAATCTGGCCACCTACCCCACCCGTATCTAGTATCCTTGAGCAACAAGGAAACTGCTCATCCTCATACACAATGCAGAGCCATGTCACTCTTTTCAGGCACCTGTGCCCTCTACCACTAAAGTTTGAGTAGCACCTTTTAATGAGGCCACCACTTTCCATGGGGCATGATGGGAACCATAAAGGCCATTTCAGGAGCACTGCCCTACCATCTTCTCCATCCCAGGCCTTCCAAGCTGAAAATCCTCACAACCACAAACAGCCATCAGCAAGAAACAGAAACTTGTCTGAGCTGTTTTATGTTTTGGGTTTGAAGTGCTGCTTCCCAGCTGCAGAGGCACGTTGTGACTGTGCATTTGCAGTATGCTAGTGCTCCAGAAAGCCTCACCCCAGCACTGTCCTCTACAAGCACAGCCTCCCCAATGGCTATGTATTATCACAGCCTCATTGAGCACTGTGCCAAGAAATGGATAAGACAAGAATTCTAAATGGTGCTTCCTGCGACCATGGCCTAGATCAGAAGTTCCTAAAAAGGCAAGTTTGATAAATTCATCCAAAAATCACAGATATATACATGTATGTATGTATGTATGTGTGTGTGTGTGTGTGTGTATATACATATATATATATATATCCTTCACATATATACAGATTTATTAAATATTTAAAGTTGCTACATAGATCTAGAAAGCCAGGTTATTTATTTTTGCAGGGTGATCAATCATTCGTTTCCCTAAAGAATGCCAGATCTTTAAGTACCCATCTGATTATGTCTGTGGCAACCACACTGCTGCTACTCTGGCATTCAATATTTTATCTGCATGGCTTTCGGGCAGACCAGTGGCTGCATGAGGCTGATTCTCCAGTGGGACTTCTATTTGCTTGAAGAAATCATTTTTCTCTCCCCCACTGCTCTCAACTCCTCCTTCCCCCAAATTAAAAGGAATTTCTTTTTAAAAAGTAAAATACAATAACTTTCTTTTTTTCCTTTTCACTTCAAACAGGAGATTGCTTTCAAAAGGCGCATTAAGAGTTTGATGTGTTTGCTGAAAAACTGCTGCTGAGTTAAAAAAAAAAAAAACACCAGCAAATTACATTGAACTGCAGCTTCCCATAGCTGTAAGGCTTCAAGATAAGTCAGAGGTCTTGTCTTGGCTGCACAAGTATGGTTTGAACGGATAGCAGCCCAAGCAGCAGTTACTTTGCCATATGCTGGGTGGCAGGAGGGATTCCATTATTGGTCCATTTTCGTGATAACGATCAACAGGTGTTATGTGCTTGCAGGTAAGCTAAACATGGTACCAGAGGTGGAACTCAGAGTTCTGACACTTGAACAGTTTACAAAATCAAGTTCTCCTGAGCCTTTAGATGGGCTCATTTGGGGACGACCACTTACCCATTGGGGGAGAGAGAGTAGACTCAGGGTCCACATGCTTTTATCTCAACTTCCCAACATCCAGAAAGCTCACTTCTCTCACCTTCTCTACCTGAAAGGCAAGGTCCAGAAGGGACAAGAATTCTGTGTAGATTGTTATTCTCGGTATCTCCAGAAAACTCTCCCTGAACCAAGGTCATACACTTAAATAGGTGTGCAGTCAATTCTCACTAAATGAATTGAAAATTGGTAAAGTTATTCACAAATGAATTCCCCTCAGTCAGACAATTTGTTCTGGCTTTCTCTTCAGTTCAGTTAATTTAGTAATATTTATAATAAGTGGCTTCTCTCATCCTCTGAGTAAACCCCATAATAATTTCTAACTTATTGACTAATTTATTTTGTGCCTCGTCACCACGGATTTGCAGGAACTTTCCAATAATTGAGGGATTGGGGATGAAGAAAAAAGATAGTTGAAAAAATAATGAAGCCCAGTGAAGATTAATTCACAGAAATTGCATATAAAATAGACCCACCCTAGTACTAGAGGCCAGCTGCAAACTGACTCCAGATTTTCTATAGCTGAAGCAAACATTAAGCATTCAAACAATGACAGCCTGCTCCACATTTGCAGGGGGCTTACTGTGCACGACATAATGGCCAGGCTGCCCTGCCCTATATGTTGCTGAATATTACAGTTCATATTTCTCTTAGTCAGCAGTTACAAGCACACTTTTTTTTTCTTTCTTTTTATTTTTTTTTAAAGGGTAGAGACCTTGTTATTTATTCATTTATCTTGTCTCTTCACCCTAAATTCCTCATTCCAAACTCATTTTCTTTTATGTATTTTTGGAGATTCCTGCAAATCTAGTGACATGTAGCATGGGTTGAAGTAGTCAATGACTTCCTCTTATTTGTTTTTTCTTTTATTAAATAGCAATATTCACTTTATTATCAAAGATTAAGGCTTAACATTTTCTTCTGAACTTTACAAACAGAATTGTTTTTAAATGAATTAGTCTACTTAGTCATTTTTTCAGTCATTGGTTTTCGATGGACCTGCCCTCAGTGATGCATATAAGTCACGCAGACAACTCTAGATAGGACAGAGAGATACTCAGGGACTGTGGAACAGCAGCAAGTCCTCACGTTGGAGCAGCAGGGGTATTAAATAAGAACTGTGAATCCCAGCCTAATTGAGAAGTGATGGCCCTGCTAAGTAGGCCCAGGGTCTGAAACAGGACACAGTGTAATCTTGAAATCATGTAATTTTTCGCCTCAATGAGCATGCAAATGTACTAGGGGGAGAAAAGAAGAAAGGGGTCTTGATTCAAAGACTTCTGAAAATGACAAGGATGAACGATAAAGGTGCTTAGATTACAGACACAATAGGTGAAGCCCATCCTCCCTCCCCTTGCTCAGCTCAGTGAAGTAGGTAAGGCAGGACAGGGTGTACCTGGCCTAAGAAAGCCAAGAATACCTGAAGGATGCAGGACTCTGTGGGGAGTTGCCTACCAAAGCCATTCATTATCCTCACTCTACTATGCACTCCTCTGGGAGGGAGAGCGGGGCCAGTTGAGTGGCAATGAGTGAAGGGGGAAGGGCAATGGGAGAACACAGTACACCCTCTTTCCTTGAAGGAGGTGTGATATAGAGGGAAGGTGGATCATTGGAGCCAAGCCCATGCAGATGTGCATCTTGTGTCTCATCATCTCAGAGACCAAGCCAACTGCATCTTCATCTGGGAATTTCCCAAAGCCATGGACATTCTCCAGATATTCAGAAATATCCTAACTGTACAATTGAAGAGCCAATGGTCTTAAAGGAACCAGTGTAAATCAGAAGTGGAAAAATATGACGATGTCACAGGAGTCAGCAAAGACAAAAATCACAATAATTTTCTAATTTTCTAGAATATGCTGTTTGGATCCATGGAAGGATTGGATACAGCCCATGTTTCTCACAGCATCTGCCCCAATCTTTGTATACTCCCAATAAGCCAGAAAATGCCTTCTGTATGTGGGCCGCCCCATCTGAAAAAGCAACATGCTCAACCTAGGAATGAAGTCAAGAGGCTTCAGGCTTAGCAACAGCACATGGAGGTATACATGTACTTGTTCCTGTAAGTCCAGAAAACCAGCTCATGCATAACTCTAGAAACTGGAAATTGTAATCTCTAGATCTCTAACATAACATGACTAAGGTGAATTAACATTCTATGACTAAGGAGTCTTAAAATGACCACTATATAATGCATATACCTTCCCAAATCCTGCAGGAAGTAACCCCTGGTTTTCAACATGACAAAAAGAGACAAGGAAGGGTGATGTCAGATGTAATAAGGATATCTTTAAATTCTCACATGGAAAATCTTAGCTCACTATTCTATAGGAATTAAGACTTTGGTGATGACATACCCTTCAAAAATTCAGGTTATAAAAAGAAAAAACAGCACATCCCCAAGAAAGAGCATGTATCTTTTTCTTCCTATATTCTTTAATTCCAGAGTAATCCTTTTTAAATTACATTTATAAATTTAAAATGGTTAATGTGGTGCTATGTTAGACACTCACACCCACCTTAAAACTGCACTTTAATTTCCAACTCAATTGCACATATAAATTTGAAATACTGGGCAGATGAGAACAATTTTACAGCCTCCCTCACATGAGCTGCTTTGAAAACCACAGATGCACTTTAATTCCTTCAATTGCATGTATAAATTTTTAAAAATTTAATGCCATACTGTAGAGAAGAGCTTTAATTGAGTGTTAACGAGCTGCCAGATCAGTTTCTAGCCAGCCCCATTACACAGCAGGGAGCTTCAGAGGGGTCCCCAGGATACAGAACTAAAAGTGTCTAAATAAACCATATGTGCCAGCCACTTTTCCATACAGCCCAAGCTGGTATTTGGCCCTAGATTTCAGACACTCGCCCTTAGGCTTCTCTTTTCTTTGAAAGGAGATTGAGTCAGATACACACAAGAGCACATTATCCTCATAGAGGAGGGCAACTCTGTAATAATCCAAGGTCATTCTGTTTCAGGTAACTGTGACACTTGTTTCCTTCAGAACAAAGGTCCACATACCTCAGGCCACCAAGTGGTATGGATCTGCGGCCTGTTAGGAACTGGGCTGCACAGTAGGAGGTGAGCAACAGGCAGAGTACACAAAGCTTCATCTGTATTAGCACCACTCCCCAGCATTAGCATCGTTGCCTCAGCTTCACCTCAGACCATTAGCCATTAGATTTTCATAGGAGCACCAGTTCCTGGTGCCAAAAAAGTTGAGGACTTCTGCTTTACAAGTCTAGAACATAAGAGCCAGAACAAAGAAGTCATGTAAGCCTCCTTCTTTATTTTTTCAATGAAGAAATAAATATTATACTGAAGAGGTTGAATAACTTGATCAAGTTCACACAATGAGATGGCGATCAGAATCAGAAATCAAGATCTTGTTTTTTTTTTTAATTTATAATGCACTGCTACACTAAGGCACTTTTAAGTCTGGGGTTTTATTTTAAAATAATACACACGTATCATTTAAAAAGACAAAGAGGCCTATGACATAAATAAGCATGTCTCTGCCCATTGCTCCTCATTCCAAATTCCCACCCTCTGGAAGCTACGACCTCAACCCTAGAGGCCTCCATCTCTGTGTTCCCAGTGGGACTGTTTGTTTTCCAGGCCACACAACTATACTCCTGTCTAATTCCTTCCTGGGTATGTTTATCACTTCCATCCTACAGTTTCCTGCACCCTAGGTCTTCATCTTTAGATATTATTCTAGCTTCCAAGTTGCTATTGATAGGACCAGAATCATTCTCATCTCTAATATTTGGTTTGTCATCCTGTCCACCACAGCTCCCCTTTTCCCCAGAAAGTTTTTAAGAGCTTGTTCATTTCACTAATACTCTGAACATTGACAATGACAGGCCTTGAGGTAGAATTTTTTGCATTCATTGTATTAAACACTTATTTAATCCTTTTAATATGAAGTATAATTGCCTGAAGTTCTGGGATAGTCCTGGAAATATTCCTTTGAAAAATATTTTCTCTTTGTATAACTCCTATTAATTGAAATCCAGGCTTTTGAGATTAATCTGCATTTTTTTCTCTTCTATATCTGACCTACTGAATGTTTTGTTCTGCTTTATCAACATTCTGTTAAAACTCCACTGAATATTAAAACTTCTTTTTATCATATATTCAGTTGTTAGGGGAACTTCCTTATTATTTATTGTCCCTTTACATAGTATTTTATTTTTTTGTTTTGTTTTATTTTGTTTTTAGGAATGCAACATTGTTATTCTGAGATTAAACTCTTATAATGCTTTCTTCTGTTTCCTGCATTGTCTCTTTTTACTTAGTTTTGTCTCTGTTTTTGTTTTTTGGGTTTTTTTAACCTTTGCATTGGTCTTGATTTTTTATGTTAGAGACTTTTGTCAAGTGTCTGGTGATTATTGGCTCTTCATTCATATTTAAGGGAATTAGAAACAGAGATTTTTGTGTGTGTGACCTAGACTTGTGTAGTGATCATCTGGGCTATGTACAGATACTTTAATTCTTTTCCTTCCAGGCACATGGTAGGATTTGTTGCTTCTGATGTTGTTTATGGCCATGTGACTTGCTTTGACCAAAGGCATGTGAGCAGAAGTGATGTGTGTACTCATGGTGGCTACATCAGCTTCTGTCTTGAAGTGAGAATGACTCAGAGCAGACCCCTAAACAATCCACAAGAAACAATGTGAAAAATAAACCCCTATCAATGTAAGCCACTGAGATTCTAAAATTGCTTGTTTCCATAGTATAACTTATACTATCCTGAAAATACAAAAATTGACATATAGATTGGGTGGCTGCCACATTAAATACGTAAATATGTGGCATCAGCTTCATGGTCTAGCAGTAGGCAGCAAGAAAAGTTATCAGAAGTTAGAGGAATGGTGATCCATGTTTGACAATGGGGAAACATTTGACAATGGGGAACATTTGATAAAATATTTGGTTACCTTGAAAAACAGAAAAATACTGTGATGATTAATTTTATGTGCTAACTTGACTAGGTCATGAAGTGCCAAGATAGCTGGCTAAACATTATCTAGATGTTTCTATGAGGGTGTTTCTAGATAAGATTAATATTTTAATCTGTAGACTGAGTGAACCAGATTGCATTGCCCAGTGCGGGTAGGCCTTTTTCAATCTGTTAAGGGCCTAAATAAAAAAATTAAGGCTGAGTAAGAAAGAATTCTTTCTCTCTGCCTGACTGTATTAGAGCTTAGTCATAGGTGTTTTGACTTCAGACTCAGATTTGGCCTAGAACTTATGTCATTGGCTCTCCTGGTTCTATGGCCTTCAGACTCTCTTTATATATACTGTGTATATGTGTATATATATATATATATATATATATATATATATATATATATGTGTGTGTGTGTGTGTACATATGTATATATACATATGTACACACACTATGTATAGATATAGATATCACATATATAGAGAAGTCTAAAGGTATCTCTAGTGTGTGTGTGTGTGTATACACACACACATATACACACACACACATATATATGTATATGTATGTATATATATATGTATATGTATGTATATAAAGATAGAAATAGAGATAGAAATAGAGATGAGAGAGAGAGAGAGAGAGAGAGATGGAGATGGAGATAGAGAGAGAGAGAGAGAGAGAGAGAGAGAGAGATGATAGAGACAGAGACAGAGATAAGTAGAGATAATAGAGATAGATGTAGATAGATCCAATTGGTTTGGTTTCTCTGAAGAACCTAATATAACAGGCTAATGAATTTATAGCTCTAGGAACCAGACTGTTAAGAGTGTGCATTTGCTGATATGGGTAGTAGTTTGTATAAAGCTAAACACAGAAGATAGTAATGAGTTTAGAAAAGAACTTGTAGGTATCCAAGTAGGACTACAAAAGAACAAAATTAATAATTTGGGGATTTTCACATTTGGAAGAGGGAGCTGCTTCTCAAACCCAAATCGCAATAGAAAAAACTGAGGTCTATAAGAGAAAAATTTTAAAGCATGATCATAAATTAACATTAAAGTAATAATTATAAAAGCATTGTCACCATGTCAAATGCTAAAATTACTGAATGGACTAGAATGTTTATTTTTTAAAGAAGAACAAAGAAGGAAGGGAAAGATATGGCATCCAGAAAATTTTTTCAAATGACTTAGGAAAAAAGCTATAGGTATGGCCCTCCCACCAAAGCCTGATCAGATTTTTCCAAGGTACTTGTAACTAAATTGAGATTTTAAAAAAAAGGCATGAGTGCAAGAGAGCAAATAAATATAGAAAAATTAAGAAGTTTTATATAAAAGGACTGTGTGTATCTGAATATTTGCATATGGAGCTGACTATAATCAAAAAAGTAATAAGCTAACTACATTTTTGAGAGCTTTATAATTGTTAGAAGTACTATCATCCTAGACTGTGACTCATCAAAACTTAAAATGACCCCTGAGCTCCAACTATATATGGAGAAGAAATATAATGGAAAGTCTGCTTAGTTCTAAAGGAAGGCATATTCTCCAACATCCACATCAAATGAAGCAAAGGAAGATAATAAAAAAGAAAAAACATTGAAAAAGGCAGAGCAAGGAACCACAGAAAGTAGCAGGCAGGAAAACAAGTACAGGAAAGTAATCAATGCATAATCAAGGAATATTTTTTTCTTTTAGACCAGAGGATCCTAAACATAACTGCTCAGTGGGATTCATCACTATCTGCTGCTGGCTCCCCTCCTTTCTCTCTTGAATAAGAGTTGTTCTGTCCCATTCTGTGAGTACATATTTAAAGGATGGAGGGGAGGCAAATAACTTATTTGTCATTCAACTTTTTGTTGTGTGTGTGTGTGTGTGTGTGTGTGTGTGTGTGTGTGTGTTTAATTCCCAGGTTACCAGATTGCTAAGAGCCACTTATGGACCTGAAATAGAGATTCCTGAGCATCATTCTTTGATGAAGAAACTGGTAGCATGTACCACTGTCCCAGAGGTTGAGTTTGACAACATTACTAGATGAGACAGCAGAATGATCTACCTCAATTCAAGATGAGTATACTTTGCATGTAGGAAGGAAAATACGTAGAATGTTGGGGGACCAGACCAAATGGAAAAACTTCTGTCCAAATTGTTCTCAAATATTCCAGTTCTCCTTCCAAGAATATGGTGAATTTTCATTCCCTTACCAACTTTAAAGTTAGACATGACCATGTGACTTGCCCTGGCCAATGAAAAGTGTGTGAGAATAATATGTGCCACTTTCATGGAAACTATAGACATCAGTACAGAATCCACAACTCTATTTCCTTCTATTTCCACGATGGTGGCCAACGTGCCTGATTAACAGTTGCTCCATTGAGTCCTAGGATGAAGACAACATGGAACAGAATCTCTGACCAACCAATAATGGACATAAAGCCTAAATGGGTTTGACTTCGATTGGGCTGTGCTCAATATCTGATAATCTTTTATTCAAAGCCAGTCAGTTTCCTCAGAGAGAAATTATTCTATTTCTTGCCTGGTTTGGGGAGTATGATAAGAGAAGGAAACTGGAGGTCTTACTGTTTAGCATGCAGACTTTCATTTAGTCCTGTTTTATTTTCAAACAATGTCTCACCTCTTTCTCCTCTGTGCAAACCTCCTGGTTCCTGCTGGGTAATAGTCACACAGCTACACAGGCTAGAGAGGTAATGTGGGGTACACTACTTTTTAGCAACCCAGCCTTCTCTTTTCAGCCACGGAGGTGCATAGTGCATCCAAACCCATGGCCCAAGACTTTCAATTTGCTTTTGTTTTGTTTGTTTCATGACACAGACAACACACATGCATGTGTACATACACACATATACAAAACACACACACAAGTTTAAGTTTTAGCTTACCTGTTTAAAGGCATTTGCCTTTCTTTTATTTGCTTTATAGCCTAATATTTATGGTCATGACTCATATGCTGTTGTCTCTTTTCTTAATCTCTTTGTATATTGATTTTTTTCAATCTTTTACTGAAATTTTAATGGACTTTGGGGGAGGATTGAAGTTCACACCACCAAGTTTAACCAAAAATTTCTACCAATTGTTAATTCCATTTAAGATTCACAACATTCCTTACTGCCATGAGGGAATTAAGCTTATTTATTACTCAGTATTTAATGAGAAATTCACATACCTTATGGAAGATACTGTCATAAGAACAAGGAAAAATAGAAGCCATTATTTTTATTTAGAAGTCCCTCAGTCTCTTTCTCTCTCTCTCTCTTCCTCTCTCTTTCCCTTTCCTGAGTTTTTAGAGTACAGACATCATGTACCATTTATCTTTGTAGCTCCAGAATGATCTCAATGATGATTATTTAATAATCAATGGAGTTTATGAAATATCTTTAACATAGTTCCAGTTCTTGAAGGACCTCAAGTTCATCAAAGAATAGATAGGTTGGTAGATTAGATAGATGATGATGATAGATGATAGATAGATTGATAGATAGATAGATAGATAGATAGATAGATAGATAGATAAGTGATAGATAGAGAAAGACAGGCAGACAGGCAGACAGACAGACAGACAGATAATAGATTATTTTAAATTTCCCAAAGCACAGATAAAAGTAAAGTCCTCAGCAGGGAGCAGGAAAATCTGGATGATTTAACCTGCAGCAGGTGTGTCATTTATTGAATGCTATCTCTGGACTATTATTTTCAAATATTTTGTCCCATAAAGTCCAGGGAAACAGCAATCCAACTTAACAAATAAAGAGCCTGGGGCTTATTTAAGGTCAAGCATTCCAAATTCCAACCCAGAAACTTGATCCCATGTTCACTTCTTCACTCACTTATTTATGCTGCCACCAAATACTTCATTTAAAATTACGATATCTGCTTTCTCTGGCATCATTTTCTCTTTCATTTTCCCCCTACCCTCAACCTACCAGGTCAAGCACCAAGGGGCAATGAGATAGACCAAAAACAGAAAAAAAGGCCAGGAGGCATGCAGCTCCTGAATTGCTGAGACATGTTTAACATTAAAACCCAGAAGGGCTCTGTGAGCAAAGTCAAACAACTGATCAAAATCAAGAGATACTCTAACTTTCCCTTCCCTTACAACTCAGGTGATATCAGAAGAATGGCATAGATCCCAAGGTCCCTTAAGGAGGCCTCCTGTATGACACAGAAGGGAAGAAATTATAAGAGACAGCAGAGCACCATGAGGACACTTTTAGATGAGAGAGTGGTAAATAAGGAGAGATGGTGGACAGAGGAAGGGGAAGCAAGTTGGGTACCCTGCTTTGTAGAAAAGAAACAGCTACACTGGGTTTGCTGAGATAATTCCCTGGAGAGCATCAGAGGGTTTGCACAGAGTCTAGTCTGTGAACTCCCACTCAGATGGCTCCTACATATAAGGACAGGAAGCAGCCTTTAAACCTGATTGATCTCACAGATGGGAGTGGGAGGGTTGAGTCAGAGGCTGGTGAAGAACCAGTGTGCACCAAAATCTTACTGTCTTCAAATAAGGTTGAAAATCTTGACTCTAGCACTTTGATTGCTTTTCTGACTCATCTTTAATGTCCCAAGAGTATTAGGTTTCCACTTCTAATTCTGGTTGGAATTAGCTATCAAAGGCAGATGTGTGAATCAGTCAGGGAAATCCAAATAAACTTTTCTAAAATGAT
This sequence comes from Cynopterus sphinx, assembly GCA_030015415.1. Lineage (NCBI taxonomy): Eukaryota > Metazoa > Chordata > Mammalia > Chiroptera > Pteropodidae > Cynopterus > Cynopterus sphinx. The sequence goes on along the minus strand of CM057390.1, from coordinate 30,170,053 downwards.
AAGTCAAGGAAGTAGAAATTAAGAACGCAGTCTCCCCATCCTCTTCATTGTATCTCAGAAGTTATTGCAGGGTTTCTTTTTTTGAAATCCCTAACCAAATGACTAGCCAAATTTTTTCTTAGATACCTTAGATAGGTCTTAAATACCCTGCTTCTTCTAAATCAATGAGTGAGCTCAGATAAGTTCAACTAGCACACAGATGGAAGAAGAGCCTATGGATGAAGATGAACTACTTACCAAATATTTACTGAATACTTACTCTACTCCAGACAGCGGTGCAAGATGCTTTATAAGTATCATCCTATCTAATTCCCATGAGAAAACTCTGAAGCAAGAATTCATGAAGGAGAAAACTGAGGCTCAGAGTAGTTCAGTGGCTAAGCAAAATAACAATTGCAGTAAAACTGGCATTTGAGCCCAATTTTTTCTTATTCCTAAGTTTATATTATCTCCCCTATACAATACAGGAAGAAAAACACCACACTATATAACTTCAAACCACAGAATGACAAACAAGCTACTTTATCACTGTCTCCCATGATAAGAGTTTAAATTGAAGAAAGCCCTAAAACATAGTACCCCTAAGATGCCAGTCTATGTCAACTCTTTTGCTATTTCAAGTTATAAATTAGGATGTGTAAAGAATTACAGAAGAGACTCTCTCTCTTTCTCCTCCCACCCCCGTCCTCGCACTCTCTCTCTCTCTCTCTCTCTCCCTCTCTGCTCTCTGTCCTTCCTCCCTCTCTCTCTGTGACTGAAGTCACTCAGTTTTTGCCAACTCATTTTCCCCACCCCCATCCACAGCTCTAACAGTCTCTCTTGCCTTCTGATCTTCAGCAATGTATTCATGTATTCATTTAAAAGTTCTGTCTGTGCTGAAGCCGGCGCTGCCTGTAATTGCTGGCGGCCAAAAGCTGTTCTGTTTTTTCTGGCTGAGTGTACCAAGCAATCATCAGCTGTAATTATTTCGAGTCTTGTTACAGATGGAACTTCGAGGTTTTCAGTCTTAAACAGAATTCATTATTCAAATGTCTCCAGAGCTGACAGGAAGGTGCAGGAGTGAGCCTCCTGGTGAACTCAAGAAATTTCAGAAGGTTCAAGAGAAGAGGTCTGGCCAGGTCACCAGACACTGTGGTTGGTAATTATGATTTAAGCTCCAAGTCTGGAAGCCTGAACTTGAACTGCTCATGCCACCATCTCACCCTTGGGACTTCAACTAGGTCTTGTTAACTCTTCAATTTCTCCATCTCTACCTTTATACTCCTTCTCAGGGACATGAATGTACATTTCAGTCTTTCTCTTCCAAACCCAGAAGAAGAGCACACTAAGTTCACCTCTAGCTCCCCAAAGTGCAATCATAGATCTTTCTCCTCACAACTACCTGGGATTGATAGTGAATTTCACAGGAACAGACCTCTTTAAGAAACAGGTCAATTTCAAAGCTCTGAGGAAGAAAAGCAATTCTCATAATATCAACTCCACTGGTACAAGGCTCTAGTCCAGCTTTAGAAATTAGTGATCTAGTGAGCTTCATGAACAGGTGAGACATTGCTCCAATTATCCAACTAGTTGCCCCATCTCTAGAGGACAAGAGACTCCAGAGTGAGGAGTGGCAGGAAGAAAGACCAAGGTTCCATATTTCAGGACTTCTCTGAGGACAAGAAATGCATAGAAAGCAACTCTGGGCTAGGCTCTAGAGGAGAATTTTGGGACAACAGTTATTGATAGACTGAGCCCTTCCTCATAAAACACAACTCTGACAAGATTCCATCAGTACATCTCTTAATTCTCATTCAAAAATGACAGGAACAGCATACGCACAATCTCTCTCCGTCTCTTATCCCAGAGAGAAGGGCAAAGTGCCTAATGTGGATTCAAATGATAAAAAGCTCAGTGCTCCTAAAAAGGAATAACACCTCTGATTCAAAACATAACTGCATCTCAGAAACCTCTCCACTACTCCTGACAATTTCAAACTTATCTTCAGTCTTCTATTCAGCTCCTGCTGTGTCCTGGTTCTAGCCTCTTGCTTTTTGGCCCTGTAATTCCAAATGTAGGATCCACATTCTTACTCATACAATTCAAATGTTCTCTCTCCTCTCTCTATGTTTGACTCAATTTCTCTTTCAGTTTTCTTTTCTTCTTTCTGCCTTTATCATTCTCCTTACCTTGTTTCCTTTCTAATTCTTATTTTTTGGGTTATTTATTTTCATTTACTCTCACTTTTCCATTTTCCTACAGCCTTTATGTCCCATTTCACACTCATATCGATACCCTTCTCAGGGTCTCACAGGGTCCTAAGAATGGCACTTGGCTAACTGAGGCCTCTGGCAGGCAGGATGTGACTAAAGTAGGAGGAAGAAATAGTAGGGAGATGCAAAACCTGAAAGCAAGTCAGCTCTGGCTACACAGAAGCAGAGGCATCACCTAACCCCCCAAAGGTATCTCCCTCTGGGTGACATCTTCTCCAGCCCACCATGGTCTACTTCTTTAATTTGCCACAAAACAAGTCTTCATTTATTCAACCTGGCAAGCACCCATAAAGAGCCTACTATGTGCTTAATGATTACCAGTTGAGTAAGTAGGCAAAGAAAGTAATGAAAAGGTCAGAGCTTATCCAAGTGATTGATCTATAGCCCAAATAAGAAATACACGATTACACAGACTGCTCCCTAGCAAGTTTTATGTTCTATGTGCTTCAACTAAGGAGTGAGGCCCATGGAGGCCCATCATCTCAGTTCTAAGCAAAACTGGAAGACAGCAACTTGCGGTTTCTCTGTTCATCTTGTTTTATTAAATGATTCTGTGCAGTAAGTAGGAAACACTCAACATGGAAGCCAGATGAAAAATTACTCTGTTATCATCAGAGGGAAATAGAATTAATATCTATTAATAACTATGTGTCAAGCACTATGATAGAAACATTACACATATGATCTGTATAACTTTTATAACAATGCCATTATACAAATATTTCCATTTAATCAATGAAAAAAAACTAAATTGGAGAGTTGCTATATAACTGGTAAGTAATGAAGTACAACTTAACCTTAGACCTTACTGAGGCCAAAATCTATACTACTGGATAAATCTAGGCCACTGGATAGCTATATAATTATTCATTTCTATACCCAACACCTAACATACTGTGTGACCATGGGAGAACTTATTATGGTGTTGAAAGGGAACTGTACAACATGGTTTGGTCCCTGCTCATTATAGGTACACAGTTTTATGATAGAAAATGCATGAAATAACTGAGCTACTGTACATGAGTATATATGATTAAATCACAACATAAATGACATGTTCCATAGAGATCAGAAAATTCTATGGCCTAGAATTGTTGGCAAGTCTTCATAGATGATAAAGAATATTAGATGAACCCTGAATGTGGTAGGTGAAAGGAAAGGAGCTGAATGCCCTGGTAGGGAAAGTGGCATAAGCCAGCACTGACTGAGAATAGCACTCTGTGCTTTGCAGAGAGTGAGCTCACATATCACTAGAGAAGTTGGGCTACACATTGGGAAAAGTGGAAGACACAATGCCACAGATACCAGAGATAACCTGGTCCTGGAATATCAGACCAGTGACAGAGACTGGACTTATTTATAAGCAACAAAGGACTGTTTCTAAGTGAAGAAGTGCCATATGGCAATAAACTTTTTTGGGGAGATTAAATGTGTAAAGGGTAGAAAGAGTAGCAGAAAAAAGAATTGTAAAAAGGCATTTTCAATAATCTAGATATAAAGTGATGAGAGTCAGAACTAAAATAGTAGAAATAGAATTTAAAAGAATGCAATGAATGCAAAAAACTTTTTTGAAAAAACTATAGGACTTGGGGACTTTGGGTGATGAAGGAGCAAAAAGAAACAGTCAAGAAAAATATGACTTATGACAATAAGGTAAATAAAAGAAGTTGCTAGTGGAGCAAAGTGCCAGAAAGAGTAAAGCTGGCCAGGAGGGTGGGGGGAGTAGAAGGAGAGCTGAGAATTCAGATGTCTACTTGCCAAGCATTTGTTGAACACTTCACTTGACACAAAAGATTGTACTCAGCATCTAGTCAGGGAGATAAAATACATACATATGAAAACAACCAGAACACAAACTACATATGAAACAGATGAATAAATGGAAATGCTGTAGTATAAACACTATACGTAGATACAAGAACTGCATTTGTAAAGGGAGAGAAGTGAGGTTCAGTAACTTTTTATGCATTTAGAATAAAAGAATAAATTGAAAAAAAATGAGCAATGTTCTTTTCTTCTCACATTTTTTTCTTAATCCCTTCCTACTTCTCCTCCACCCAAACTTAACCCTGCTTCTTTTCTTCTCTCTGCCTCTGGCTCATGAATTTTCATGCTCACACTACCAGGAAATCAGACAGCAGGCCTCAATGACCTTTGGTGGGCTCTATTTTCTATTCTTACCACACCCAATTTTCACAGCATTTTCTTATTTAGTTGAATAGCAGTCCTGAGTTGGGTGTTGCAGACAGATGTTTCTCCTTTTTTGAGCCCTGAGGATTGAAGGGAGGGGGGCTAAACAGGGAAGAATGTAGGTGAATATAATAGTGACTTTCACTGGAACAAAGTCAGGTTAGGGAGCTTTTCTGATATCTTCCCTGAGAATCTTGACAAGTCAAAACCCCACACTCATAACTAGCAGGTCAGAAGCCTTGGGGCCTGACATTGGGTCTGTTCTCTGGGAAGGAGCCTGTACCTGAAAAGGTGACCAAGGGAAATGACAATATCAGGCCAAGTTCACATGAGCAGTCACAGGGAAGAATCTAAGACAAAGAGCAGGGGCATTGGAAGATGAATAGAAGCCAGTGATTGGGAAATGGAGCTTGTGGGCAGCCTAGGGAAGCTGGGTGTTAGGGTGAGGGTGAGGTTGAGGGTTAGGGTTACTGGAAATTTGTCCAGTAAGAGCATTCTCCACTGCCAGATTGGGGGCAGGAGCAGTTCTCCTGCCCCAAAAAGAAAGGCAAATGGATGTAAGGCCATACTCTTAAGGACCAAAGAGCAATAAACAATATTTTCACAGGTCATTGCATACCTCCCTATGACAATTCCAGACTCTTTTACTACATCCACTAACCCTAAACATCAACAATAATAATATTTCTATGAAGTAGTAGTATTATCCTCACTTTGCAAAGGAAGAAATTGAGACTCAGAGAGGCTACTATTTTGTTTGTCTCTCACAAAGCAAGGTACAAAGTTGAGACTCTAATCCAAGTCTTTGTTATCTCAAGTTTTAGAGAAAGAGACAAAGGCATGAGATAATATTCAGGAACTAGACAAAGGTCTTGCTCCTAGAAATGGAGGTAACACAAAATTTCAGCCAGGAATCCAGGTGGATCCAGACCAGACCACACATATTTGATGAGCAAGTCTGAGAACTCTTTCACCTGAGAGCAGGATCAGACTTGAGTTCTGCAGATTAACCTGGAATTCTTTTATTCTGGAGATTCAATTCCACATGGCGACCAAACTGATCTAGCTATGGGGTGAAGAGGGAATGCAGAGGCTAGAAATCAAGCTGGACTTGCTTTATTTGCCCAAGATTATGGAGCTACTTCAAAGCCACTTCTAGAAACACAGTTTTCCAAGTCTTGCCTACAAAATTCTGATCTTAAAGGGTTCATCAGTTTAGGAGATTTGCAAACCTCTTTGGATCTCTAGTAAAATAGGAAGATTAAACACAGCTATCTAAAGTCTCTTCTACTTCCAGCAATGTACGCCCATGATCCAAGGGTCCATAGCTTGACTCAGAATACAAAATGAGATGCTTCAGAATCTGTGGGTAGCTGGCTCTGGAAGGGCAAAAAGGAAAGGAAGAGCTTCTTATTCAGAGTAGCTCCTTGAGGAAATTGCACCAGCCATTGCTTAATGATGTTGGAGGTGGTTTTCCCATTCATGTGGCTCCTGGCTAGCTTCTTGTGAAAGAGATGAGGCTGGACTACCTGTGAGAGTATGTTTTACAGTTTCTTTACTTTCTGGTCTGTATGTATTACTGAATTTTCTATACCTCATCTATTTCTGGTATTCTTTAATCATGAAATCTATAAGATGCTGCTATAAATGAATTGGAAATGATTCCCATTCAAAAGTGCCTATTGAACTCCCTCCTATGTGCCATGGACTGTGCTAGTGAATGAGTCAATAGGCAAGGGAGTAAGTGACAAAAACACTAAAGAATAGAAGAGGAGCTATGAGGGTCTTTTTTTAGGAGAACTGCGAGCACCAGGACTGTACCCCTAACAGTTTTGTAATTCAGAGAGGTAAACAAACCACATTTCCACATTTCTTTCATGTAGTTCAAAAAATACAATTAGATCTGGCAGAATCTTATTTAGCAACTTAGTAATGCTGACTTTGTTTTACATATGTTTATTTTAAAAAATGTAAAAGCCCTGAAGTAACACACTTAAAATATTATAATTATTTGTGTTGGGGTATTTGCTTTTATCAGCTCCTATTAAAAATATGCAAATTCGAAGAGGTTATATTATCCTAGCAAGTTTTCTGCCTCCTACCAGGTCCAACATGTTCACTTTATGAAATTGTGTTTGTTGGGTTCCTTTACAAATTACTGTTATTTGGTTTTAAATGTATTTCCCCCCACTTTCCTATCAAACTGGCAAAATAATTAATTAGTTGCAGTGGGTTTTTGTCTTTGTTTTCCTTCTTTTCTAGCCCCTATTGCCAAGTCAATAGGGAAGCATATGACAGAATAAGAAATGCAAAGAAGCACCATTCTCATATGAATCACTGTAAGATATTTTGAGATCTCTAGGGCTGGCTAGATGGAGTAAGCCCAGATTTTCATACTATCTTGAATTAATTTTTAATTATTTTCCCCAAATCATTAAAGCACTTTATCACATTTTATTTACTCTAAAAATTGCCCTGAAAGACAATCAGAGAGCTGGGATTGTAAGTGAGGAAGCTAAGGTTTGGAACAGTAAAGAGTATTTCTCAGGTCCCACTTCCAGTTTAGAACCTACAGAGGGACATGAAGAACTGGAAAGGCACATGAATGCTGGTCAAAAATGCTACTGCATCAGAGCAATAAAAAATAAAGTAGTTCTATGTTTCTGCCTGAAGCTTTCTCTTTACATCACTCTTTTCTGATACCTGATAACCTTCTGTGGTTACAACAACAAAACAGACATTTTTTTAACTTAAGTTTCAGAACCAAACCTTGTTGCATTTCTCCAGTGTGTTCCCTAGGTAGTTCCTTTCTATCCATCTTCCCCACTCCTCCCATCATCCCCCTCAGTCTAAAATAGATTACCTGTTGTTAACCAAGCCTGGGTTATGAGTATCCCCAGTCATCAAAGCTGGACACTCTGATTGGCATCTTCACCTGAGGCATGCAGAATGGAGAAGGGACAGTTCCCTCAAATGAGGAGTTGGTGAGTGCTGCCATCGCAATGAGGAGAAGGATAGTAGTGAAATAATCACTGTACCTTGTTTCTCACAGGTGAGGATGCCCATGTGGTGAAACACCTTGCCTAAGATCACAGTCACTCATGAGGAACCCAGGTCTCCTCACTCCTGTCTGACTACTCTTCTTTAAATTACACTTATTAGAATCAACCCTGTGAGTCAGATTTGATAAGCCATATTCCCAGAGATAATAATCTCTGGGGTTCTCTGATTGCTTCTAATATATTTAGATTTTCTATGTCTCACTTTCCTAAACATCACCTCATTTCTGTCAGTTGCTAGTTCTGCTAAGTCTTCATTACTTCTAATTGTCCATATTGCTTTGTGTTTCTTGCCAGAAACTGATTTGCCAAGTATGTTCAGAGTCCCAGGCAGTAGAGAGTCAGCATTAATTTTCTCCTCTCATTTATTAGTGGGTCAGTTTTTCTCTCTTGAATCTCCTTTTCCCTTAATACAATTTAAACTACAAAAAGACTGCCTGAGTCTCCTTGGGCAGTTTTTCTAGTTCTGTGGAGTAAGGCCTTTTTTCTATTGTTATCTTGATCTTTTTCCTCCCGGCTTTCACTGAGGAAGTACATTCTGTGTCTCTGCTGTGCCACACATTTCCAAGAAAGATATGATCCTTAGAGACATCACCATAAGTCATCCTTTATGAAGTAAAGGCTGAAGGGATCGGATCCCTGAAGTCTTCATCAAAAGAAATGGTAATCTTCTGCACTTGCAAAAACAAAACAAAACAAAAAAAAAGCTCCTCAGGAAAACCTTAGTATTTTACTCAAAGATAAAATTTTATTCTCCCTAATTTTCTTAGTAGTTTTCTACAATTTCTAAAGTCTTGTTTTAGAGAGTCAAGCCCCAGGGTATCACTCGGAGACTGAATTTTATGGCTTCCAGCAGGGTCTGTGCCTCTCATCTGGTCTGCTCAACAACTTTTATTCAGTGCTTTCTAACATCACATACAAAGTATGGTTATTGAATTTGGAAATGACTCACAGTTAAGAAACATGAGAAAACCTGGGTGAGAGAATTGATGACTGACTAGCTGAAGTTATGAGCAAAACTTAATCATATAAAATGTAATAGAATTAAAAAAAGGCAAAGTACCTCACACAGATCAAAAAATAAGATAGAGAAAGAAATGCACTGTGTGAGATGAGAGACACATGTCTTTGAAGTAGCTCTTGGGAGGAATACTTAGATATTAAACCCTGAGTAAGTCATATTTTGGGTTATCTATTGCTGTGTAACAAGCCACCCCATATTCCCGTAATGATTTTTCAAGAAATTGCAAAACATCGAGAAAATCTAAATGTTTTTTTTTAAAAACTAAGTCAGAGTATTAACACTTTTAGAAATCAAGACTTAATATAAAGTTATAGTTATCAGCATACTGTGGTACTGACATGAGGATAGAAATATTAATCAATAAAACAATTCAAAGCTAAGAAATAAACCTTATGTTTACACTAAATTGATTTGGACAATGACACCAAAGAAGTTCACTAGGGAAAGTATATTCTCTTCAACACATGGTGTAGGGACAACTGAATATGTAAAAAAAAAAAAATCAACTTAGACCTTCACCTCACACCATACAAAAATATTAACTCAAAATAAATTGCTCTACATCACATTCATGAAGATAGTCTTTTTCTACATGATCTAAAGAAGTAGAATTAGGATAACTGGATGAAAGCTACAGGGAGAAAAAATGAAGACACAAGATAAAGAAGAATTTTTCAATTAAATAAGGAGATGTTAAAATCCTCCACATCTGAGATTCAAGAGTAGGCAGAATAACCCTTTGACAAAAAAAAAAAAAAAAAACAGGTCATAAAACATCATGTTCATAACTCATCAATCATCCCTTGGTATCTGTAGGGATTTGTTCCAAGACCCCCACAGATACCAAAATCTGCAGATGCTCACATCCCTTGTATAAAATAATGCAGTATCTACATATAACCTATGCACATTCTCCGATGTACTTTAATCATCTCTAGATGATACATAATACCTAATACAATGCAAATTATATATGTGTATGTATGTATGTATGTATGTATGTATGTATGTATGTACAGTTATAATACTATATTGTTTATGGCATAATGACAAAAAAATAACTCCAAATGTTCAGTATGGTTGCAACCATTATTGACCTAACTACATTGTACACCTCAGCAATGATGTAATTGTTTAAAATGTTTTTTAATCTAAGGTTGTTTCAATCCAGAGATGTGGAATCTGTGACTATGAAGGGCCAACTAAATTGTATTATTGAAATATACCATATATTTGGTGCTTTTTGTCTCCCTGGCTTATTGATTATAAACAAATGTATGTAGACTTCTCCCACATGAAGGTAGTTTTACCAATTTCTTCCTATAGCTCTTATCAATTTTTACTTCATAGATTTTGAAGGAGTTTTATTAGATGCATATGCATTTAGCATTACCATATCCTCTTGGTAAATTGAACACTGTTTTATTATTATTATTATTATGTAGTGATCCTCTCCATCTATAGAAATGTCCTAAAGTCCATTTAATCTAATATTAAGATAGTTATCCTACCTTTATTTTGCCTGATTTGTCTTCTCACATCTTAACTTTTAATCTTTCTGTGTTATCTTATATACAGGCAGCTTCCACTAAAGTCAATAATTTGTTTCTGACAATCTGGTATCTTATGTGAAAACAATGATCAAAAGCATTCTCGGGTTTATTTTCCAGTGATTCATTATACATCCATTTAAAAACTCTGATCTATTTTCTAAAACATAAACACAGTAAAATGCTTATATTTCAATAACAAACTTGTTAGATTATGACATGCTTATAATATCCCTTTCTTGATTATCAAAACTCACCATGATTGTTAACAAGTTTCCTCATTTGTAGTAATATCTTCTCATTCAATAATTTTCCTTACTTATTTTGCTTCCCTTTTTACAATTTTCTTCAACACTTTCTCAACTTTCTTAAAGACTTGTTTTACAACATTCAGCTAAGTATGAAAGTCACTGTAGAAACATGTTAAGAACGAGTGTACAATGGCAGAGAATTGCTTAACTGAGAATGACTCTAAGACGCCTTTCAGCAAAATCCAAGATGAACATCCTCCTTGGTAACACTTGTCAAGATTTTCAAAATCTCTACACATGATTTCACCCAATTGTATTTAGAACATAACTTGTTATTTTCCTTAAAATCATTTTGCTAAAATGAATTGAGTTTGGTGTGTATAAATATAATTTGTTCCCATTAAAACATTGGATGAAAAATGTTGTACTAGAAAGTATGTCAATTCTATAAAGTCTGGTTAGTAAAAAGAACTTTCTACCAGAAAAATTTGAACCACAGAAAAACTCTATAGTTATGCCTATATCTGGATATTTTCTAATCCAATCCATCAGTATTTATCTTGTAAATAATAAGTTTAGTCTATTTATATTTATTGTAATATTAATATATTTGAACCTGCTCATACCATATAATTTACTTTTTAAGTTTATCTCACTTTTTTGTATTTTAAGCTATTCTTAACATTTTCAAGAATATAATCATTTTTCCATAATTAAACAAGAATTTTAGCAGATTCAGGTTCTTTGACCTCCTTCCAGATATTCATCATATTTTTATTTCACTAGATTTTAATTCTGAATCATCATGTCTTCTTTAAAAGACAGTATACTTAAGTATTTTATTACCTTTACTTCTTCTACCTTGTTATTTTCTCTAGTATTTATTTCATCCATAACTGTTCTCAGTGTGGATCTTTGTGTGACAACACCTTGAACATCTGAGGGTATTTTTATTATATCCTCATCTTTGAATAGCAACTTGGCTGGGTATAATTCTAAAATAAACTATTCTTCAATAATTTCAAATACTATTTAAGACTTCTGTTTTCCTCTCAGAGAGGGGGAGATTGGGAAAGAATAACAGTCTCAACCCTGGAACAACATTTAAAAAGTGGCACAAACAGCAAGTTTGTGATGTTTTTTGAACTAGTTGGAGTGCTTAGCTCTTAGGGTAACCATCAGGCCCAAAATCTAAGCAGAAACATGTGCCATCAGAAGAGATAAGACACAAAAACTGGTTTATATTGACAAGAGATATCAAGACACTAGTAAGAAGAATTCAGCTAGGAAAATTAGTAAATCAGTGGAGAATAAGAGAGCACTAGCGATAGATGATTAAGCCTCTATCGGGGGCCATGGGAACTGGGGAAGTCCACACACTCTTACAAGTTTTTTACAAATTTTACTGAGTGCTTACAAAAAAAAAACTGAGAGATTTCTGAGTCTCCCAGTGCTGCAGACCTAAAAGAAAGGAAGAGCAGACACTGAAAGAAGGGTAAAATTTCACTGGTACCTTTATTCTCTAACTCCTTCTTAGAATCAAGGCATTAAAAAGTCAGGGGAAAGGCAACAAACCCTGTCACCCTTGGGAAGCTAGGGAATACCCATTACCTCACTGAGATAAATCATGTCTGGGGAGCGGAACCAGCATGAACAAAAGCCACATTCCTGAGAATCATGGGCACAGGACCAGCCAAAGATATGAGTAAAGCTTAATCAGAACAAAAGAGAATGTTCTCAAACCCATGGCTAGGCTCACAAGCATGGAATAACAAGTAAGTTGCAAAATATATACTTTCTCTTAGATTCATGATACAGTGAAAACCTCAAGCCAGAGGGTAGGGTCCATATTGAAAAATATCCTCTAGAAACCCAGCCCTTCTCTAAATACAAGGTATTGCTAGAGAAATTTAAAATCTGTAACTTACTAAATATAACCATAGCAGCAAGAAATCTCAAATCTATCCCAAGTACTAATTTAGATTAACTCAAACGCCCATACTAAAGTCTTAGCAGAAGAAAAGACATATCTTTTTTTTTTTCAAGAATAGAAATATTTACTTCAGTCTCTTCTGTCCTACACAAGATATATTTCAAGAAAAAGTTATAAAGCATACAACAAGGCAAAGAAAACCCCAACACAGCCCAAGGAGAAAAGCATTCATAAGAACCAAACTGAGATATGACATATGCTGGAACTGTATGACAGTAAATTTAAAATAAGTATAATTAATGTGTTAGAGGTTAACCAGATACAGGACTTGAAGAGTAACATTAGCAGAGAAAATGAACCTATAAGAAAAAAATAAAATGGAAGTGTTAGAAATGAAAATATAGTAACAGCAATAAAAAATGCCTTCAACTGGCTTATCAGTAAATTCAATAAGATGAAGAAAGAGTCAAGGAACTTGAAGTTCTCAGGAAATTACTCAGACTAAAGCATACAGACATAAAAAAGAGAGAAAAACTAAACAGATAGTCCAAGAATTTGGGACAAATCAAATAGTCTAACAAACAGGCAATTGAAGTGTCAGCAAGAGAAAAGAAAGAACAGAGCAGAAAAAAATATTTGTAGAAATAATTATTTAAAATGTTCCAAGATTGATGACAGACACCAAGCCACAGATATATGAAGTTCATAGAACACTAAACAGAATAAATACTAAAACAAACAAGTAAACAAAAAGCACACCTATATGTAAAGACACATTATGTATGGAAAACAAAGATAAAAATTACACTTTTATTCAAATGAAAGGCTAGAAAACAATAGAGTAACATTTTCTAAAGGGCTGAAAGAAATAAAAATTATTAATCAGAATTTTATACTGTGAAAATATTTTTCAAAAATAAATGAGAAAAAAGATTTTCTCAGACAAATAGAAACTGAGAAATCTACTGCCAGGTAACCTAACCTACAGGAAATATTTTTAAAAGTTTTCCATGCAAAAAGACTATGATATGAGAAAGAAACTTGAATCTACACAAGGAAATGAAGAGCACTTAGAATAAGTAAATTTAAAATAAAATTAAGTTTTTCTTATTTTCATATAATCTAAAAAAAAATCAGTGTTCTAAATCAAAAATAGTACCAATGTATTGAGTGCTATGGGAAAAAGTAAAATATTTAAAAACAATAACACATAGAGTGGGAGAAAGGTATTGGCAATATTTGGTTGTAAGTTTCTTATAATACACATGAAGTAATATAATTTTATTTGAAAGTTGACTCTGAATAATTAAAGTTCTATATTATAAACCCTCAGGCATTCATTAAATTTTTGAGATATAAATAAATAAATAAATACAAATGAAATAAAAATTGCTTGATTAACCCATGAATTTAGAAAAAGAAAAAAATAAAATACAGAGGTGGTAAAATTAAATCTAAATATATCAATAAGCACATTAAATGTGAATGGCATAATGGTATAACATGCCAGTTAAAAGACTGAGATTATCAGATTAGATTAATTTTTAAAAAGACCTGAAAATATGCTGACTATAAAAACCCACATTAAATATAAAAATGAAAGTATAGAACCTCTGCTTCAAGGAAGCTAATCCTGAAAATAAATTTTTCCTGTTGCTCCCACTAATGCCCTGGACATTATATACAAAACAAACACTAGAAAACTCTGAAAGATAAAGAGAAGACAAACCAGCTAATACCTTAAGACCCAAAGAATAAGACCATGATGAGTTCCCCATGTTTTCCTTGGAGTTAAAGAAGCCAACAATCTAGAAATATCAACAGATGCAGATAAAGTAAACCAAAACTAAATCCTGCTCTCTCTAGTGAAAAGACCAGGAAAGGGGCAGTTTAGCCAGACAGAATACTTTTAGACAACTGCTCTGTAATGCAAACATCACAGAAAAGGCTGTGGCTATGTCACACATGTGTCAGCAAAAGTCAAGTGGGGAGTCCAGACTTCAATTTTCATCAGACTGTACAAAGGCACAATAGTCCTGTCCAGCTAGTATCAGGAAAGGCCAAGTAAAGAGGACAGCTCCAGCGAGACCAGGCAGTGCACCTGGACTTCTTCTCCAACCTATAAGTAGCAAGGCCTCCCTCCCCCTCCTCACTAGAGTGGTGTCAGAGGAGAACTGTAAAGACTCAGGACTTCTACTCTCACCCAGCAGTAACAAGACCTCACCCACTGGAGTGTCACTGGAGACCACATGGGGAGCCAGATCTCCCACTCCAGCCCAGCAGTAATGAACAGCTCATGCATTGGGTATCAATAGAGGTTGGGTAGGGAATCTAGACTTCTGCTTCCACTTGGCAGTAATAAAACAAGAACTTTCCTGTTTTGGAGCAATGTCAGAAAAAGCCAATTAAAACAGTTTTAAACAAGATCCAGTCTCATAAAATAATATGAAAATGTCAAAATTTCATTTAAAAATCACTCATCACACCAAGAAACAGAAAAATATCCAGCTGAGTTTTAAAAGTTTGTCAGTAAATGCCAAAACTGCGACAATAGACATGTTAGATTCATCTGACAAAGATTTTAAAGCAGCTGTGATGAAAACTATTTCAACAAGTAATTACAAACCTAATTAAAACAGATTAAAAAATAGAAAGCCTCAGCAAAAAAATAGAAGATAAGAAAAACTAAATGGAAAATTTATAACTGAAAAAATATATAATCAAAGGGAAAATTCAGTGGCCAGCCTTAACAGCAGAATGCTAACATTTGTATTATTGGAGTCCCAAGGAGACAATATTTGCAAACTATATTTGAGAAAGGACTAATATCTGGAATATATAAAGGACTCTCAAAATTCAGCAGTAAAAAACAGACAACCCAAGCATAAATAAGAAAAAAAGAGAGAGTTCACTGAAGAGGAAATAGCAAATAAGCACATAAAAAGATATTTAGCATTGTTAAACATCAATGAACCCAAATTTGAACCACAATGAATTATTATTACATAATCTCAGAATAACTAAAATAAAAAATGGTGACAACGCCAAATTCTGTGAGCATGCAGAGAGACTGAATCACTCATATATAGTCAGTAATTCTGATGGGAATGTAAAATAATGCAGCCACTCTGAAAATGTTGCCAGCACCTTGAAAAACTAAATATGCAACTACCATATGACCCATATTTGTTCTCCGGGGCATTTAACCCAGATAAATAAAGATTTATGTTTACACAAATACCTGTGTGAATATTTTTTCATAATAGTCTCAAATTGGAAACAACCTAAATGTCAAGTGTTGTATGGTTAAACAAACTGTGGTACATCTATATCATGGAATATTACTCAGGAATCATAGGAACAAACTATTAAACCCACAACTTGCATGGATCTGCAGAACATTAAGCTGAGTGGAAAAAAAACAACCTTAAAAGTTCATACTGTATGATTACATTTATATAACATTTTTGGAAATGATAAAAATTATAGAAATGAAGAGCAGGTTAGTGGTCACTGGGGGTTGAAGAGGAGGTGGGCACAAGAGGGAAGTGAGCATGGCTAGAAAAGAGTAACACAAAAAATTTTTGAGATGATGGAACTGTTCAGTATTTTGACTATATCAATGTCAATATCCTTGCTATGATAGTGTTCTATAGGTTGTTGTTGTTGCTGCTGCTGCTGCTGCTGCTGCTGCTGCTGCTGCTGCTGCTGCTGCTGCTGCTTTGCAAGGTGCTATCACTGGGAGAAATTTGGAAAAGAGTACATGGGACCTATATGTACAATTTCTTACAAACTGCATGTAAATCTACAATTATCTCAAAATAAAAAGTCTAATTAAAACAATGGACAAGCAACAACAACAAAGAATGAAAATTACATACCTTCCAATTCACTTATTCTTTCCTTTCTCTTTTGCATTCTGCTGTTAAGCCTGTCCACTGAATTTTCCCCTTTAATTTTATTTTTTTTCAGTTCTAAATATTTCATTTAGTTTTTCTTTATATTTTCTATTTCTTTGATGAAACTTTCTATTTGGGACCTGGGCGTCACCAAGACCACTGCCATGTCTGGAGATTTGCTAAAAGAACTCATGGACTCAGCATATAGCTAAGGTTTATTATAGTAGGCAATAAATATACACAGCCAGATCACCAAACAGAGAGAGAGAGAGAGAGAGAGAGAGAGAGAGAGAGAGAGAGAGAGAGAGAGAGAGAGAGAGAGAGAGAGAGACAGAGAGAGAGAGAGGTGGAGTCTGGAGGAATCCACCTACTGACTTCCTTATGCTCTCTCTCTCTCCCATGAATATACTCTTTCTCCAGCAATGAAAATGCAGCAACACATGTGCAATGTTTCTGCCCAAGAAAGCTCATACTCAGTATTCAATGTTTTAATTGGAGTTGAACATGTAGGCACCCTCTGTGTACATGTACCAAAATTCTAAACTCTTAAATAAAAGCAAGTGTACAGCATAAACCACATTATTTGTAGACACAGTGAAGTTACAAACCACATTTTTGGTAGGCACAGGAAGACTCCCTTATTAGTGAGGCAATGGTGGGAATACTTCCAAAATTCCAAAATTCCTGCCAAAAGTCAACCTAGCCCCTAGGCTTATCTAAAGACAACAGCCTTGGGCCTGCTATGTTAACTCTTTACTGCAATTCATGCTAATACTAACCAAAGAAAAGCTAGAGTGTCTATTTTAATATCAGACAAAGTAGACTGACAAGAAATGTTATGGGGCCTAAATAGGAACATAATTCAGTAATGAAGGGTTCTATTCTCAAATAAGAAATAATAATTCTGTCTGTGAATGTAACCAACAACAGAGCTTCGAAATATATGAAATAAAGCTTATATAATTGAAACAGAAATAACCAAATATGCAATTATATTTAATGTCCTCAAAACTCTAATTAATTAACAGAAAAAGTAGGCAGAAAACCAGTAAGAATATTAAAGTCCTAATGGGCAAAAGAATGAACAGATATTTCTCCACAGAGGAAATATAGATGGCCAATAGACATATGAAAAGATGCACAAGGTCCCTAATCATCAGAGAAATGCAAATTAAAACCACATTAAGATATCACCTCAAACCTGTCAGAATGGTTATCATCAATAAATTAAAGAAAAACAAGTGTTGACAAGGATGTGGAGAAAAGGGAACTCTAATACACTGTTGGTGGAATTGCAAATTGGCACAGCCACTATGGAAAACAGTCTGAAGTTTTCTCAAAAAAGTTAAAAATGAATATATCTTATGACCCAGCAATTGCACTTCTGGGTATTTAACCAAAGAAATCCAAAACAAAAATTCGTAAAGATCTATGTACCCCTAAGTTCATGTCAGCACAATCTACAATAGCCAAGATATGGAAACAACCTAAATAGCCATCAATAGATGACTGGATAAAGAAGTTATGGTTTATATATACAATAGAATATTACTCAGCCATTAAAAAAATGAAATTATACTATTTTCAATGATGTAGATGGACCTAGAAGTTATTGTGTTGAGTGAAATGAGTCATACAGAGAAAGATAAATACTATATGATTTCACTTATATGTGGAATACGAAAAACAAAAAGAACAAACTGACCAGAGGGGAGGGGGGTTAAGAGATGGGAGAATGGAGTGAAGGGTTAAAGAAATACAAATTAGTAGTTGATAGATGGTCATGGAGATGGGGAGTATGGCATAGGGAATGCAATTAACATTAATGTAATGGCTAGGTGGAGAGCCAGAGGAGAGAAAGAGCAATTAGGGGGATAATTTTATAAAATATACAAATGTCTAACCAATGTACTGTATACTTGAAACTAATAATAAATTTAACAACAAAAAAAATATTAAAGTCCTGGACAACACTATAAACCAACACTATACTGACCAAATTAATACATAATACATAGTTTTCAAATTTACATTGATCAGTCACCAAAATGTACTATATTTTTGGACACTAAACAACACTTAACAAAAGTTAAAGAATAGAAATTATACAAAGTAAAGTTTCAGATTATAAAGAAATTGAACTAAAAATTAATAACAGAAATATTTGGAAGGTATCTAAATATTTGGAAATTAAAAACAAACTTTTAATAGCTTACAATAAGAAAAGTCTCAAAAGAAATTTTAAAATACTTTAAACTGAATGAAAATAAAAATAATGTATAAGATGCAGCTAAAGCAGTGTTTAGATGAAAATGTGTAGTATTAAATACTCAAATTAGGAAAGAATAGCAACTTTTTTTCTATTGATCAAGATGATAAATGCTATGCTCGCTTCCTCCCATAACCACATCAAAATTATAAATAAATTATAGAACAACCACCCTTGAGAACCACTTAAAGACTAGCTAAAAAGAAATCTTATAACTAAGGATATGAAAAAGAAGCCACTTTAGAGGCAGAGACTCAAAACAGGCTGGTCCCATACCCACATGTTGCGGTTAAGAATCGGCTGTGATGGTCCTCCCTGAGGATCAAGGGTCCCAGTTCCCCAGCACAGAGCACTAGTCCTGAGAAAAGAAGTACCCATAACAGATGGCTCTGAAAATAATCAGGAACTCAGTCCAGGTGAGAGGGAGGGCTGCTGTAGAACCAAACATCTTCTTAAAAGGCCTGTGCACAGACTCACTCACTCTTAAACACTGTCCCTAAGCGCTGGAAAAGGGACAGAAGCTCACAAAATGTCGGGGGTATATGCGGAAAAACTGAATTGTCTGGCTTCAGGGAGAGGGCTAGTGGGGCAGCTCTCTCTGGGGCTAAAGTATCAATAGGTGCCATTGTTCCTTCGTTGAGCCCTCTCAGACACAGCCTGCAGGTGGAGGCAGTTGCCAAATCTGAGCTCTCCATTAACCTAACACCAATCTCTCCCACCCTGGTGATTCTCTGAGACCTCACCCCACCCAATTCATTGTATCACCTAAACCTTTCTCAAAGGCTAATCCACACAAGTGGCTGGCCTGGGTCCACACTTAGGACTATCCTAAAACCTTTCATGAGTCCACAAACTCAAACAAGGAGCAGCTGACCTCAGCATACCCTGTACATCTTGCACCCAAGCCTGGCATGAGAGCAACCAGCCTCAGTTGGAAGCATAACAACTTCCAGGTGCCTCCAAACCCAGCACAGGCAACTACCAATAAGAGATCACTTTGTAGATCCTAGCGGGTGGTTCCAGGCTGGACACAGGCAGCGGCTGACCTTGGTCTAAATGGGAGCCCCTCTTAAGAAGCCTCAGGTGCCCATTTTCAGACCACACCAAAGCATCACTCAATTAGCACCACAAACAACATGTCCAAAGAGTGAATTGAGCAAGTATCAGAGCCCCACTAAAGCAAATCCTGCTCTGTGGGGTTACCCCCTGCACAGCAGCTTGTTTGCTGACATCATGGCCAGTCCTCACAACCAGTGTGCCTGAGAACCAATCCCAACCACTGACATGCCAACAGCAATCAAGGCTCAACTGCAATAGAACACATAAAATCCACACAAAGGACAACACAAAGGAACACAGAGGATAGGGAGACTCTGCCAGTGGGCCCACAGGATACCTACTATGAAATGCCACTCTGCCAAGACTTGGGGACATAGCAGATCTACCTAATGCACAGAAACAAACACAGAGAGGAGACAAAATGTGGAGACAAAGAAACATGTCTTAAATGAAAGACAAGACAAAACTCCCGGAAGAAAAACAACTAAACTAAATGGAAACAAGCAATCTACCAGATGTAGAGTTCAAACACTGGTTATAAGGTTTCTCAATGAACTTAGGGGAAGAATAGATGATCTTAGTGGGAACTTCAACAAAGAAATAGAAAACATTTTTAAAAAGGACATAAAGCATAAAAATGAACAGTCAGAAATGAAAAATAAGATAACTGTAATGAAGAATGCCTAAGAAGAAATCAACATCAAATTAGGTAAAGCAGAAAATCAGATCAGTGATTTAGAAGATAAGGTAGCAGAAAACACACAATTGAAACAGAAAAAAAAAAGAATTAAAAAAAATGAAGATAATTCAAAAGACTGTTGAGATAACATCAAGCATAACAACTTTGCATCAAACGGGTACCAGAGGAGAAAAGAGAGAGAAAAGAATTAAAAACTTATTTGAAGAAATAATGACTAAAAACATCTCTCACCTGGCAAAGGAAATAGGCATATGAGGCTAAGAAGAACAGAGAGTTCCAAACAAAATAAATTCAAAGAGGCCCACACCAAGACACATCATAATTAAACTGTCAAAGGTTAATGACAAAGAGAATCTGAAGAGCAGTGAGAGAAAAGCAGGTAGTTACCTGCAATTGAGTTCCCAACTGTGAGCTGATTTCTCAACAGAAACTTTGCAGGCCAGAAGGTGCTAGCATGAAATTTTCAAGGTGATGAAAAGCAAGGACCTATATCCAAGATTATCTTAACCAGCAAAGCTATCATTTAGAATTGAAGGACAGATAAAGAGCTTCCCAGACAAGAAAAAGCTAAAGGAGTTCATCGCCACCAAACCAGTATTACAAGAAATGTTAGATGGACTTCTTAAAGAAGAAGAAAAATCAATAATATGAATAAGAAAATATCACAAAGAAAAAATTCTCACTGATAATTGCAAACATAATAAAAGCAGTGGATCAATCAATAGTAAAGCTAATACAAAGGTGAAAATGCAAAAATAGAAAAATCAAGTGTAATGAAAACAGTAAATTAAGGGATACACACAAATACACACAGAAGTAAAAAATAATGACTTAAAACATAAATATGAAAGGAGTAAGTAAAAATAGTGATTTTAGAATATGTTTGAACTTAAGCAACCAACAACTTAAAATAAACTGCTATAAACATAGCTTAGTATACATGAAGCACATGGCAACCACAAACCAAAAATCTACAAGAAAGATCCAAAAAATAAAGAGGAAGGAGCCTAAACACAACACTACAGAAAGCCATTAACAAACAAGGGAATAGAGCAAGAGAAGAAAGGAACACAGAAGAACTGCAAAAACAATCAGAAAATAATTAATAAATGACAGTAACTACATACCTACCAGTAATTACTTTAAATATAGATGGATTAGGTGCTCCAACTGAAAGTTGAATGGATAAAAAAGATGTAGTACATATACGTACAATGGAATATTATTTGGCCATAAAAAGAATGACATCTTACCACTCGCATATGCTTAGTTAAATAAGTTAGACAGAGAAAGACAAATACCAAATGAATTCACCTATATGTGAAATCTAAAATACAGAACAAGCAAATAAACAAAACAAACTCATAAATACAGAGAAAAAAAAATGATGGTTGGCAGATGAAAAGAGAGTTAGGAGGTTGGGTGAAAAAAAGATGAAGAAATTAAGAAGTACAAATTGGCAGTTATGAAATAATCATGGAGATATAAATTATAGCATAGGAAACATAGTCAATAATATAACTATATATGATGTTAGGTTGATATCAGACTTATTGGAGGAATCATGTTGTAAGTTATATAAATGTTTAATCACTATGCTGTACTCCTGAAACTAATATAATATGAATGTCAACTGTAATTGAAAAATTTAAGTAAATATTTTTTAAAATAATAAAAGTCTCAAATCATTAATCTAAGAGCACATCTGAAAAAGAGCACATTAGAGCCAAAGCAAGGAAGAAATAATACAGTTAAGAGCTTAAATCAATGATGTGGAAAACGGGAAAACAATAGCAAAAAAATCAATGAAACCCAAAACTGGATTAGAGATAAAAATCAATAAAATTAATGCATTTTTAGTCAGACTAACTGATAAAAAGTAGGCACAAATTACCAATATCTGGAATAAAAGAGGGGGCATCATTACTGTTCTTGTAATCATTAAAATGATAATTAGGGAATATTTGGAATAATTTTATGCCAATAACTTCAACATCTGAGATGAAATCGACAAATTCTTCGAAAAGCTTAAACCACCAAAACTCACTCACAAAGAAATAGTAATCTGAAAATTCTTGTTTTATTTTTTTTAAGGAAATTAGATTTATAGTTAAAACCCTACAAGAAAACTCCAGGCCTATATGATTTTACTGGCAAATTCTACCAAACATTTAAGGAAGAAATAATACCAATTTCTACACAGACTCTACCAGAAAATAGAAGAGAAGTAACACTTCCAAATTCATTTGATGAAGCCAGCAAATGCTAAGACCAGAAAAAGACATTATGAAAGTTTAATTTTATTTTATGGATTGTGCTTGCAGTGTTATATCTGAAAACTTATTGCCTAGCCCAAAGTAACACAAATTTTATCCTATCTTTTCTTTATAAGTTTAGTGATTTACACAAAGCGTCCAAAATACATTTGTACATCACATTTCAGGTTTTTTTTTCAGAATATGTAAAGAATCTCCAAAGCACATGAAAAAAATTCAAATCAAAAAAAGAGATCTGAACAGACACTTTATCAAATGGATGTCAAAGAAGCATTTTTAAAAATGCCAAAATTGTTAGTCATTAGGGAAATGTAAATCAAAACAACAATCAGATGCCACTATGCATCTATTAGAATGTCTAAAATTATAGATTGTTTATAGCATGTGTTGGTGGAAAGTAGAGTCACTGGAATTCTCATATAGTAATTAGGTTTCTCTACCATCAAGTAATTATTTCCACTTTGAATTAATAAAGTTTGGGATTTTCCCCCATCTCTCCATGTTGGTACCATATGAACTCTTTGAATCAAAATTTTTTTATTCTGGAAAATTTTTATTTATTATTTCTTCCAAGTGTTTCTCTCTATTTTGTATAAACTTTATCGGTCTGCATTGCTGGATTTTCACTTTTCCATGTATTTTTTCCATGTCGCTCTTAGCTTTTCTATTTCTTTGTCATTTCTATCTTCTTTCTCAGAAGTGTTGTAAATCTGGGGTTCCAAATCACTAATTCATTCTTTAATTTTATCAATTTTGCTAAATAACCCATCATTATTCAATTATGTTTCATACCTAGATTTTCACTTTGTTCATTTTATGTCTTCCTGTTCTTATTCCAATTCTTTGCCTTTTTTAGTATGTTTATTAGGCTTGTTTTAAAATCTTGGTCTATATGGTCTAATATTTCTGCTTCCGATAGAACTGTAATGCATTTTTGTTAATGCCACTTAAAAAAAAAAGCTATTCTTCTCAAATGTCTCATTATTTTGGCTAGTGAGATCTTTTTCCCTAGAGTTATTAGCTATTCCATCAGACAATTAGTGTGGGAAAGCTGGAACCCCCATAAAAATTAGCCTAAATAGCACAGATGAATAAACCTTAGATAGGAGAACTTTAGGTACCAGTAAACCATAGTCAATCACCTTCTGCTCCACAAAACAACCACCTAGTTCAAGATTTTACTTTTTTGTCAACCCAAAGGAAACAACAATAAAAGGAGACATCCTAAGATAAAACGGAATGTGGGGTAGGAGAGAAATGAGGAAGGGTTAAATGGAAAAAGGTAGGAAGCAACTGCCCAAAGTACATGAATTCCCACCTATTTTCATCGGCTTTAAACAAGCACAGAGCTTTTGTGCTATACTTATTATTCTTAAGAATGTCTGTACTAAAATATGAGTTGCCATAGGCATGTGACATCCTTTATTTCATAAAGCAGTGATGGAGAGAAAGCAAAAGCAGCCTCCAACAATTATCCTCCCAACACTGTGCTGGCTGTCCTGCCCCAAGTCAAAGCCATCATTACTCCCACTCATAAGTTCAAAAAGCCTCTATAACTCCAAAAATGTTATCACAGTTTGTTTTTTTTTAAGTTGCTGTTTTCACTCTAGAGCAAGTCTCCCAACCTCAGTACCACTGATACTTTAGGCCAAATAATTTGTCGTTGTGTATACTGCCCTCTGTATGGTAAAATCCCCAAAGAATCTATGGCTTATGCCCATTACATGCCAGTGGCACACCCACTCCCCAGCTGAGACAACCAAAATGTCTATAGATATTGCTAAAGGTGTTCATTGTTGGTTGAGAAGCTCTGTTCCTAAGTTCATCTAGGGTTGGTCTTAGAGGCAAGAATCTGCGCTCCTGCTGGTTTGGTGTCTTGGTAGGAACCATCAAAGAGCAGTCTCTATGTAATGGCACTTGATAGGTGTTCATTAAGCACTGCTTCTCTTGCTTGTTTCTTCCATCCCCCCAAAGCAAGAAGGTTTAAAAAAAATACAGGATTTAAATTAGACCCACAATGATGTAGGGGACACCTTAGGGAGAAAATTCAGGGAAGATAATTAATTAATAATCATAGTCTTTGAGGACAAGTGGCCCTGCCAGTGCCTTGAGGGCAGGGGCTTCTCTGCCTGCTGATGATGCAGAGTTCACTAGTCACTGTCAGACTTTCCTGTCTTCCAAGACCTGATACAGTCACAGAAGCCAAGAAATCCATGCTGGACAGCTCATGGCATCAGCTAATGGGCTGTCTCATCTGAGCAGTGCTCAGGCCTCAGCATCCCTGCATTTAATTGGTATTAAAAATTAAAAAGCAAATTACCAAAGCAATCACACAGAATCCACTTGTCTATAGCTCACTCTGGCTCCCAAGCAGTTTGATATTTACTGTCAGCTGGCATTTAATTACTAAGTCAGATTTGGAAGCCATAATTGACAGAATGCTAAAGACTAATTCTTTAAAGGACGCTTTTCCCATACAAGAACACTTGGGCTCAGAGGTGATGCCATCTCCCTGTTCCAAGGATCAAGGAGACAGACATCAGAACAGATTGATTCTTTCTCCCTCACTCCTCCCTACTGTTCCCTAGTTGATTCAGGTCCTCATGCCTGCTGGAGTCAGGGCAGGGAAGCAAATGAGACATTGAGACATGAAACACTTCCCCTTTCTAGTTGCCAAATCCAGCCCTAGTTTCAAATCTACAGAAAATGCCCATAGCCTCACTACAGAACTGTATAGCCAATAAAACCACATTTTTCCAAGGACGAAAAATCATTCCACATTGTAGAAATCTCCACTTCACCTTGCTACCCATGTCTCATGTCACTGCATGTTGTTTTAACTTCCCAATCCTGCATCAACTACATCATGTACCATTTAATAATTTAGACATTTCAAAGTAGATTTGCCTAAGCACCATAAAGCAAGAAGAGGGCAATGCAGTTCTAAGGAAATATGAAAAAGATAGTAACAGATCAGTTATTTCTTTCTAATCTGTCATGGTCACTGTCCAATACAGCTCAGGGCTGTATTGAAAATCCAGATATCTTAAAGGAAAGAGAGGAGCTGGTAGCACACTTATTCCAGCTTTTTTTTAAATTTTATTTTAATAAATAATACCAAAACTCTAAAAAAAAGGGGGGGGAGCAAATTTTCCAAAAGGAGAAATAAACTTCATTGAGTATTCTTGATTTCAACTAGTAATTCATCAAGGTGAAACACCAAGCTAAGTAAATATGCTTTTGTTTTCTGGGATTTTTTTTCCCCTTAAACAGTTGAACTCAAGGTGGAAAAAAAAACTGGTTTACAATAGGGTAGAAAAGGCCAAGAGAAAGCCTAACTTTGGAGAAACTATTCTGTTTTAAAACTCGTGCTCTCCACCACTAGTTTGTCCTGGTCTCAGCTACCGTGCTGCAAACAAATTTTTGTCTTTTCAACATTAGGAAACTACGTTCTGTTGCAGTCCTATTTGAATCCGTACAAGACCAGACTCTCTAGGCCAGGGTAAAATAGCAAGGTCAGGAATTTTATAGACTAGATTTGCATACAAATCCACCTGGCTTTCGGTGGAGAGGGTTGCGGGCCGGGGCTATTTTGAATGTCCCGTTTAAAACGGCGAGGGGAGCGAGGCGCAGTCTGGGCCGGGGCTGGCACCGCAGCTGTCAGTGAGCCTGAGCCTGAGCGCACGCAGCAGATGCTCGAGGAGGCACCAGGCTGTGGATTGGGTGCCTGGACTCGCTCCAGCAGCTCTGACTGCACACTCGCCCAGCCGGTTCCTTTGCCTTGATTTCTCGCACATACCTCTTCCCAACGTGTTTTCCCCCCCGGAAACTACCATGGGTGTGGCCTCCGTGAAGACCTAGGAGTCCTAACGGGAGTTTACATCTAACGAGCTGATTGCCTATTTTAAGAAATTAACAAAATATCAAGTGCCATCTATGCTTTCAAAATCTCTTTGTGTTACTCCACCACGTCTGCTCAACAGAGCCGATGGCAAGCACCCCACTCCATTTCCAGGCCATATGTCACACTTAGACCTTTGAGCTCAGGGGAAGGTCCCAAACCCTCTTTCTACTCACACATTATTTGCAGGTAGTTTTCATCCTCTGTCCCATGACTACTGAAGGTAAAGACCCCCATGACTTTCAGATCTCAACGAATAATATGCAGGTTTTTAAAATAATATAATTAATAAACATTCACTTAAATGCAATTAAAAAAATGTTTCTCTTAAAAAAAATAAATTAAATCAAAGATACCCACAATTCTAATCACTAACATTTTGGTGTATTTCCCTCATATATTTTTTAAATAAAATTTATTTTTGCATCATTATGATTGTACTATATATTATTTTTGTACCCTGTATTTTTACTTAATTTTTGCAAGCATTAAAAACTATTCAAAAGCCTCATTTTAAATTGAAACAGAAAGCTCCAATAGTATGGAGTTACCTTCATTTATTTAATTATTCTCCTATTGTTGGGCATTAAGGTGGTTCCATTTTTTTCCATTATTATGAATAACCTGGTATTAACATCTTTAGATGTAAATCTTTGACCCTATTTTTAATTACATTCTCACATTTCCAAGAGCAGAATTATTGAGTCAACAGATATGAACATGTTAAAGCTCTTAAAATAAATTACCACATTTGTATCCAGAAAGTTTGCTTCAATTTTTCCTCTCAGCAATATGTATTCTCTTCATTAAAAAAAAAATCTTTAATAAGTTGATATCACCCAAATTGTATAGAGTCAGTTATTGATCTATCTTTTGTGATTCTTTCCACCATTCCAATGCTAACTTCATCCTTATTCAGAAGGCAGAAAAATATCCACCTACATATTATTCTGGGTTTTTTTTTTTCAAAGATTCATTCTCTTACATTGAACTCTATAATCTATATGAGATTAGTGAATGTACAAGAGTCTTTCATTATGGGGGTGGAGTCTTATTTCTCCATTCCTTCATGCTTGCATGTGGAAGGCTCTTCTTTGACTCTTTTGCCCAAATCTCCACGAAGGCAGGTGACTTATCCAACTGGTAGAAGGCTCAGCTCTTTCCTCTGTGGGTCTGCTCTTCCACTGCAAGCTCTCACTCTGATCTACTCCTCCACCCTGCAGCCCCACAAGTGCTTGCTCCCATGGGAAGACCTGAAGTGTTTAGTGCTGCCAGAGACTTACATAGGCAGACCTACCGAGCCCAAGTGTAAACTGGTAGCAAGCTTTGTTTTCTAATAAATCTAGACCCACTTTCTCCACTCAGTCTTTACCAGTGACCAGTGTAATATATTGAATATATTTATCTCCTTCTCTGATTCTATCTACATTTCAAAAATCATTTTGAGTGTCAGATGTGTGGAGGAAGTTATTTATCAAAACCCCAAATATTTAAATGGATTTTTTAAAATAGCCTGGAAATTTTTCTAACTAAATAATATTTCCCTTCCTCACTAATACATGAGTCTTCCTTCATTTTATATTCAATCTTTGAATATTCACATATTTAAGTCTAAGCAATTTAGTCTATTCTATGTTCTATTTATTATATTGATTTATTCTATTCTATACTATATGATATGATAATATTTATGACATTCTATTTATGATACTAATTCATAAATCACTATCATCTGGATTTATGTTATTTTTTATTTGTGTTTTGAAACCTATAATGATGATATTATTTATTAGAATTGTCATAGAGAAGCCCTAGGACAGTGATTCCCAAACATACACATTAGAATTATCTGGTTATCTTGTAAAAATAATGACACTCAAGTTGTACTTTATACCACCATTGATATCAGAATGTCTGAGGATGGAAACCAGGCATTTACATATTTTTTAAGTGTCCACATGATTCTAATATGCAACTAAATCTAGGAACTTCTATGTTAGGAGGAGATATTGGTGTAGAGACGGAAGACCAGGAATTCAATGCCAATCCCTTTACTGCCCTCTCAGTCTTCACTTATAGAACATGGGTAATTAATACTTGATTACCACATCTCACACTGGAAACATTCCCATGAATAAAAGAATATTTTTCAATAGTTTGCACCACCCAAAAGAAATATAACAAATTATCTTTAGTTATAAACTTTTCCAGACAGTACAGAGTATTTGACACAGACCTGGTCTCTGTTTACCCAGGGGATTATATGCTACAACAGACAATGGATGTGTAAACCAACCATAAACATAGAGTGCATCACAAAAGTATTATGTTTAAACCCATAATTTAAAAATAAACTACTAAATAATTACAGTATGCATTCATTTTACCAATTTAAAATATTAGGACAAGGTTTATTTTTTTGTTTGTTTGTTTGTTTTTGTTTATAACATTTGCGGTCTTCAACTTAGTCCAGACTACAGGGGAAAAAAGCTTAGAATTTATGTAGCATATTTTCCTAAGGCATCATCTTCTCCACCCCAGTCCCAAATGTGCATTTACAGTTTTAGCTTTCTGTGCCTCTCTTATCATTGCATCAGTGTGAGCCAGAACTACCACAGCTTCCTCAGCCCCCTCATGCTGGACTGCTTCTGTGGCATCAAAAGTTTTCTACAATACCCTAATACCTTCTGGAAACCCCAGGAGCTCCTCCACCCTCCAGGGCTTCAATGCCCAAAAAAGGATCCCAATCTGGCATCTTTCTATGAATCTTGCCCAGATGGACTCCATGCTGACTGCAAGTCACAATCACTTCATTGTACTCCAAAAAAAAAAAAAAAAAAGCCTGGTGCTTCCACCTCTGCCCTTCACATTACCCCAGATCCTGTCCAGTGTTCAGCTTTGGACTTGAACCCTTCTCCCATAAGCTTCAACTCTCCAATTTGGGCCCCCTTTCTTAGGCTCAGTTTTTTCTTTGCTTCTTGCATGCAATCAAGTAGATCATAGCTGAAACAACCTCTACAAAACTAAAAGTTAGCCCATGACTTTGCCCAAGGATTCCTCCTGCTTTGGAAATTCTGCCACTCAGTTTTTTTCTTTTGCACCTTGAGTTGTCAAATGAGACTGCTGTGAAGACTTCTGCATTCCTATTTTCTTTCCAGCCAATCCCTGCCTAAGTATAGGAGCACCCAGAGTTTGGTCTGCATCCTCCTCCTCTCCTGTTCACAGCCTTCCCTGAGCTAGCTGGTTTACACTTATAGTTTTTACAGTCACCTAATGACAAAGCTTTTAATCCCCCAGCAGTCTCCAGCACTTCAGTCTTGTATCTTTGCCAGAGATCCTCTCATGGATGTTCTAAGGTCCTTAATTTCAAAGATTCTAAAGACAATTGCTTTCATTTCCCCTATTCCTCTGTTGACACTCCAGCCTCTTTTTATGACTCTGCTTATACAGCTTCTTCAACCATGGCCAGAGCAAAATATTACAGTAATAATAACAAGTAACAGTCCTATTTATTGAGGACTTACTGTGGGGTCAGGCACCATGCTGACCTCTTCACCTGGATCATCTGATTTACCTCTTAGAGTCACCCTACCAGGCAGGCAGCACCATCTGTATTTTTACAGCTGCACAGCTGAAGCTTAGTACCTTGCTCCAGGTACTTCAACTCTAAGACCGTGCTCTAGCTGCCTTACCTCTGCCAGATGCTGAGTTCTCCATTCCTTTCCTGATACATCATGAGTACAGTATTTAGGCACTGCAGACAATTCCCCAAAATCCATCTCACCCAGTATGGCAAGTCTCTCCTTTTGTAGTATTTAGTTCAGAAATAGGCTCTTTTAATGGGTTGAGTTGTGTTCTTCTGAAAAAAAAAAAGATATTTTAAAATCCTAAATCCAGAATGTGACCTTATTTAGAGATAGGGTTTTCATAGAGGTACTCAAATAAAAATGATGTCATTAGGATGGACTGTAATCCCATATGACTGGTGTCTTTATTAAAAGGAGAAATTTGAGCACAGAGACACAAGCACAAGAAAAAGGCCATGTGAAGACTGGAGTTATGCTGCCACAAGGAAAAGAACTACAAGAATCTAGGAGAGAAAACTAGAACAGATTCTTCCTTAGTATGACCCTGTTGATACTTGATTTGGGACTTCTGGTCTCCAGAACTGTGCAACACTAAATTTCTAAGCCTCCCAGTTTGTGATACTTGGTTACAACGGTCTTAAGAAACTAATACAGCTGTCCTCAGTCAGCTTGGGATGATGACACAGGAGAAAATAACTGCTCACCAATTCTGGAGATAAGCCACCCCTCTTCTGCTGATTGTGAAAAAAGAACACATGGCCACCAGTTGATGCTGGTGACAATCATGCAAACATGAAGGAGGCAACACATGGATAGGGCAATCCAAGAGGATGGCTAAGCAGTGGGCCACAATCCCTAATTTCCTACAATAAGCCTCCCCACCTTGGAACTCCTTACCCCCATCTTGGACTCTTGCTGTTCAGTTTGAGCTGTGCTTGCAGCAGGAAACATAATATCCTCATGTTTAGAGGACATAGAGGGATGAAGCATCCTTCCCAAGGATGCACAATTGATGTGTGACAGAGATGAGATTTTAACCTAATTTCATCAACCTCAAGTTCTTTCCCCTATGCTATATTGATTTACACTTAATAAAAGTGATATTTTGGCATCGTAGGCTGACTGAAGCAGTAGATCTTTATTATTCCCACCTCCTCACAGTATTCTCTTCATATTTTAGTCCTCCTTTAGCTTTATTTCCATAACCTGAATTCTAATGAAAATATGCTATTCTCCTTTTTAATCCTTGGCACTGCCCCTGAGACCTAATATCACTGGCCTTCTGGCCCCATTCTCCTCAGACACTCTTGATTAGCAGCATATTTAAGTAAGCCTCAACCCTTTCCTTTTCCTCCCACTGGGGCTTCAGCCCAGGCTGAGCCAATTCTTCCACCTCCACCTGGGTTAGTCTCTACCAGGTCTACCCCAGGGGGAAAAAAAAAGAATAAGGAACTTCTTCGGCACACCTATTGTATTATACTCATTATTACATGTTTGCTCCCATGATGAATTGTCATCACCTGGCGGTCAGGGGCTGTGATGTCTTTGAATATTTTAATTCTGACCTGGGTTTCATGGCTCTTGAAAGTTAAGGCAATATCACATCATTTTGCCATGCCATACATTTCTCCTCATTCAGTCACATTTTGGACCCCTAGTCTGTGTGACGCACTGTGCTAGGCAGAATGACAGAGGTTCCTGCCCACACTGAGCTAACTATGTGTAAGAGAATACAGATATGAAAAGAAAGAGAGGGAGTTGGGAGAGAAAGAGAAGAAAAGAGGAAAGGAGAGGAGAGGAGGGGAGGGGAAAGGAGAGGAGAGGAGAGGAGAGGAGAGGAGAGGAGAGGAGAGGAGAGGAGAGGAGAGGAGAGGAGAGGAGAGGAGAGGAGAGGAGAGGTGAAAAGAAAAAATGAAAAGAAAAAAGAAAAAGAAAGGAAGAAGAAAAAGCTGTGAACATTGGGCTTAATTAAGGAAACAGAAATGGTTCTATGTGTTTGGTACATGAAGTTTTAAAAGCTAAAATTGGACACATTAGGTTCCGAATGTCTTATAAGCCACATTAATTGCTAAGGGCTGACTAGTAACACCTATTAAACATTTTCAGGTATTAAGTATCACTCTTTGGCACTAAAGTACATAAGTATGGAGCTTAGTTTCTCCACCTGAAGGGGAATTAGAGCCCAACCTCAAGTTCTTTCCCCTATGCTATATTGATTTACACTTAATAAAACAAGTTAAACAAGTTCAGGAACAGATCCCAATCCCAAGTCAGGGTGCTGTCTCTTTAATGTTTCCTTATATAGCCGCACCCCAATCCTTTCCCTACATATCAGCTGGTACTGCTGATCTGGGGAAGTGATAGAATATCTGCCTCTGCAAAGGCTGTTTCCTATCAGCTTTGCTGGTCTTGGCCCAGTCCTGCTGAGCTGCAAGGTACTTGGTTACAAGAACCATATTAGAAGTGACTTCTTTTGATATTTTCAAAGTTCGGAGCATATCTCTTCCCTTTTGAGTGTCACTCAGCTGTAGGTAGAGAATGTTTCAGCTGCTGGGAGAGCATATTAGAGCCAATTATAACCCAACTAACCTCCTATGACACCAAAACTCCTTGTAGGACTTGCCAGCTTCTTGCAAAAAAGTGTCATCTGGGCTTATGTCCAGTGTGGAATGTGCTCCTATTGCAGAAACCACTGGTGGCTGAGTCATTGCTCACTCGGCTGCACATTACAATCACCTGAGCATTACAATTATGCTTGATATCTAGGCCCCAGACCCAGAGAGTCCAATTCAGTGGGTCTGAGTTGGGAGTCCAGGTATTAGTATTTTAAAAGATATCTCCAGGTTTGAAAAACAGTGATGTATCTGAATTCACCAAAGAGACAGCTAAGCTTTTCTGACACTTAAACTCTGCCTCTCCTTTCTTATTGTAGACACACTTTTCTGGACTTGTTGACACATTCTCCTATTAACATTAGGTCTTTATTTCATATTTTTTATTTACTCTAATTATCATTAATTCTTTTACATATGCTTCTCTTATATTTGTACTTTCATTTGATTTTATTCTTTCTTAACCAAATATATCTCAGTTATCTTGAACTAAGCAAGTGGACAAAGTAAAGTGTTTTAAAAACTTTTTATAAGATAGCTTTGAAAACTATTTATTTTGTTCAGTTAACAGGAAACTGAGTCCATAATATCTAAAAATAAATTGGCATCTTTTACAACTATAGGCACATGCTTGCTATGAGTGTGCATATTTTCTTATATTTATCTATAAACATGTATTCTTATTTCTCATACATACACAAACACACACAACACACACACACATGCATACACACATCTCTTATACCACAAAGTCTTGTACAAAACAGATATTTGATAAATAATTCTTAAAGGAAGAAATGAATGAATATGCATATGGAAGCCTGCACAGAAGCTAAAGCTAAAAGATAAAATTATCTGCATATATAGATATATGGATATATAGCTTATATGTAAATACCACCTTATTTCCAGTTGGCATATGATGGGAGGACATCTGTCATAAATTTCAAATTCTTTATTAAATCAGTGTATGTAAATAGTTGATGTATGCATATAGCAGGATATGAGTTTTAATTTTTTAAATGTTAGTATACCACATTGATGCTTTTCATAATGATTAAGTGAACAGAAAGTCACTATTTTCTTTAAGTGGGTGTTTCCAAGATAAAATCATAAAATGTAAAAGCAATTCATTAGAATATATGATGAGAAATGAAAAACTTGTAACTTACAGAATAAATTGAGTACAAGATCATGAGAGTAATGCCAAATAACATCAGAGACCATTGAATCCAAAAATTTTAAAAGGTTTTGCTTTGGTTTGTAGCAGCAGAACTCTTGTCAAAGGAAACCTTAAATAGAAAGCCTCTATGCATAACCAGCACTCAGCTGCCCTGTTTGAAATGAGAGGGCGAGGCCTCCGAGCCCATAGCACAAGCCTCCCTCCACTCTGGAGAATCACAGGTTGGAAATCATAGATCTCACCTAGTGACTTTCTGTCTTGGCCACATGTTAAAATTACCCAGGGGGCAGGAGGGCAGGAAAAGAAAGGGGTACTTTTTAATAATATTAACTCTGGAGCCCATCCCAGGGATTCTGATTTTGTTGGGCTGAGTGGGGTCTGAGCACTGGTATTTTTTCAAAAGCTTCCCTGGTCATTCTAATATGCAGCCTAGGCTGGCAATCACTGCTCTAACACAACTCATCTAGCATGTGAGCACAATTAAGCCCAGTGAGGTATGATTCATGCACAGACAACATGGCTAGTCAGGGGTCCTGCCAAGATTAGAATCCCCTGCTCCTGAATTCTAGTCCAATGATGACCCTCAGAAAATGCTTATTCTCTGAGTGGATTCTGGGATGACCCCCAGAAGAGTCTGCTATTACCACAGCAAGGAAGGAAGTTAACATTATCTCCCAGTCATAGATATCCAACTTCTCCCACAGGATATATTGTCATGAGTAGCAACAACAGATCATTTAAAGTTCTAATTAGGAAAGAAGGTTGAAGTAAGAGTGGTCAACAAGCATGGCTTTTAGATTTCCTCAGGACAAGTATAATAAAATTTTCTGAGGACAACTTTAATACTAATAATAGCTAAGATGGATTGTTTTACGCTTATTCTCTCTTTCAATTTTAACAACAAATCAGTGAGATTGATAACTGTTTGGGTGAGGAAACTTAAAGTCTTAGCTCTTAAAGAAGTGCAGTAATTTACCCAAGGTCATAGAGCTTTTATTGGCTGAGCTGAGACTTAAACATAGAACTGTCTGATTTGAGTGCCTGAGTTTTTAACCAGTAGGATAGGATATAAAGTAGAAAACCTAAAACTATTCAAGTGCTTCAATTTTAGCAGACCTCAACTTGAACCCAAGGTCCTGAGGGGATATTCTCATCTTTACTTCATGAAATCTGGAGTTTCAAGCCAAGTTGCATTTTCACACCCAGAAAGCCCATCTTTGGGCTAGAAAAATCCTTTAAGCCTCCTTGAACAAAGCATTGCTATAAATGAGTCACAATAGCTTTCTTTGTTTTGTATATTTATTTCTTTATTATTTGTTCTAGTTATCTAGAAATCTATATTTTAACCCTAATTGTCTCCCTGTGGTAATAATTAAGGCATGACTCTGAGATTTGCATTGCAAACACCATGAGGCCTTCAACGGGAGCAAATGAATTCTGAACTTGGCATCTAAGAGCATTTATTTCTTCATTTTTATGTTTTCCCAGCTTCAATTTGGGCCAAATTTGCTAATATTTTTTTTAAGTCCTGAAAGGATGGGAGTGGGTAGAATTCAAGATCATAATTTTAGGCCTGACTCTACCCAGTAGATCAAAACTTAACTTTTTATTGTTAAAACCATTTCTTTGAATAAAAAAAAAAAATGGATCAGCGCCTTATGTACATTTTACTAATGAATATTTATAGGACCACCCACAAGGTGTACAATTTCATACAAGCTATTCTATTTAGATAATGGTTATTTGGGAGAATGAGAAAGGGCCTTAGAAAAAGCCACGATGTAAGTGAGATATATTTTCATCCCTCCCAAGGAGAAGTGAGGAGCCTTTCATAGATATCTGCCCTTTTTCAGTTCTGTTGTCATAAAAGTTTTATTTACTTTAGAAATAGTTACAATCTAGCCACGTAATGCATCACCATAAATTCCATTTAACTGTTTCCCTCACTGGAGAAGCCTCATAAAAGACAACAAAAGCCTACAGAAGAGTCGATGAGGGAGTAAGACTGTCAATACAGTGTGTGTATTTGAGAACAAAATGGCACTATCAGGTACAAAAAAGGGTCTGCATTAAAGTTCATAAAAATCAATCTAGAAGAACACAAACTGCATTTTGGTCTTTCAATAATCTCATCTTTGAATAATAAAACTTTTCACTTTATAAATCTCTTTCTTTAGAATTTGACAACCAAGAGCTGCAATGGAGTTAACGGAGTAGGCAGAAGCTAAGGATCTGTTCAAAGTCCTCCAGTTCACTTCCATGCATAAAGGTGGCCTCTGCTGTGCAACAGCTTCCTCCCCATCACCTTTCCTCAACTTGCAAGTCAGCACTGTTGACCAGCAAGTATCGTTCCAACTATAAAATCAAGTATAATTCAGAAGAAATGGAAATTTTGTAGAAAAGTGTTTGCATTGGGTAGTATTTTATTGTGAATAACAAAATGCACATAATAAGTGGTGGCTACATCAGATGAATAGGTGGCTTAACTACTCCAGTGAAAAATAATAAATACGATCTCTTTTTATTGAACTTATGTATTTTCATGTCTCAAGAAGGTATTGGTAGTAAAACATACCATCAATTTAACAATTTCCCAGGGGGAAAAGGAAAGTACTGCTACATTGAATATACATATCAATTATAAGAAACATTGATTTTAGAAATGTTAAAACATGGGGAATATGTGTCAAATAAAAGAGAAATTTAAAATTATACTAAGTTCGAAAGCACTTTTATATTCACTATCTATTTTAATTTTACCACAATTTCACAAGACAGCTATGATTATTATTTCCATTTTTTTGGATATGAAAGCCAAGCTTCCAAGACATAATTAACTTGCTCGGGATCATACAGCTAATAAATCAGTACTCCAGATCTTTGTTTCTAAATTTTATATTCTTTCTGCTATCCCATATAAACTAGTAGAAACTTTTAATCTAAAATATTTTACTGACCACTAGTAAGGAAAGATAACTTTTAAAAAGATTTTGACAGTACATTTTTCATAACTGCTCTTGAAATTCCTTCATGTTTAGCTATGATTGTCTTGAAATCAACTTATAAATCAAGTTCTAGAGTCACTATCACTTGTTAGCTTAAACAGAGGTACAGCTACCCCAAAAGAACACAGGCCTAAAAAAGATTTGGATCACTGAAAGCTCCAATGAATTCTAGAGTGGTTAGCTCGATGCTATTCACTTAATCACTTATCATTGATGAAAGGACACCTGCTTTTGCAGATTAAAACTTTGAATTGGCTACATTAATTATCCTTGGCCTATTGCAAATCTTCTTTCTAATCCTTTGGCTTAAGAAATGTACAATGCCCATAAACTTTCATTAACTGAGTGTGCAGTATACAATCCCTACAACATCTTCTTGATCAGAGCAGGACTTTGCAAGATTGCTAGAAGTTGATTCTATTGTGGGAGTTTAGCTCGGCATGGATATGACTTGGAAGCCACCTGGGAGCTTATCAAATCAAGAGATAGAGGTACATTTGCCTAATAGAAATGTGTTCCATGACAGCAGCATCCAGGGCTTGGGTGCAGAAAGGACAGCTCTGGGGAACATCTGACATGCACCACAGTGCTTACCAGCTAGTGTGGCAGCTTCAGTGTGTGTTAGCAGAGGAACAGGAATGTACCCTTGTCAACACAATTGGTGCCATGACCTGAAAGAGAACAGACAAACTTCAAGAGAGGAAAGATCTTTTACCTGCTCATTCCCTCAAAACTGCAGTAAGAGTCCTCACGGATTCATCAGTGACAATGTTTCCCACCTTTAACAAAAGGCAAATGTGTTTTGCAACACATCCCTTCATCTCCTTGCAAGGTTACTGCTCTGGTGGCTATAGAAATAAGTAAGGAGTTTCTATTTCTGTCCCAATAAATACTAACAAGTACATAGAACTATTTATTTATGTTCATTATTGAAAGATCTCCTCAAAACTACAAGTTTAGTAGTAATGATTTAAAAGTTTGCCATTAGCATTCAGGGGCTGGCTTTGTGCTTTGGGCTTAATTCTTTAGGTCACATCTTATCATTTAGAGAAGACTGAGTAAATAGTATAGAAAAGGCAAAGAAAATGAAGACAGGGAAAATACCAGAGAGACAGCACCTAATCATAACTTTGGAACATTGTGAAGATTCCAAAGGCAACACCAGAGGGTAATAATGTAATAATCAGATCCTTTGAGAGATGAGTGGGTCATTTGCATGGCCTCAAGAGGAACAACACAGAAAATGGAGACAGCTTCTTAAATGCCAGGGAAAACTATTTTACTTCCTCTTTGAACATACTTTGAAAATAAAATGAGATACAAAACAAATAAGAAAATTGAGTTGGTCTTTTAAAAGCACCCTAACTGTAAAGGAAACTCAAGCAGTTACTTAAAGAGAAACATACTAAACATACTTCCCCCAAGACCTCTTGAAGTGGGCTCATGGTGTCATCCTCTGCCCTGTCAGAGGCCAAGGAATGCATATGTTATATATTACCTCAGCAGCCCCCCGTAGCCTTAGAATACTTGGATTTTACTCTTCCCACTGTTGTAAAAAGGGAACAGATGTCCCCCAGGCAATTTTTCTCCAAAGGACCTCACAAAGTAGCAGCTGCTACATACTTCAGCCATGCCTTCCAGGCGCTTCTGAGGATGAGGGAATTTCCTTCCTTCCTTCACCGCCCTTCTAGAATCTCCACCTACAGAGCTGAGCTTGCCTGGTCTGCTCCACACAGAG
The DNA here is from genome assembly GCA_030015415.1 of Cynopterus sphinx. Lineage (NCBI taxonomy): Eukaryota > Metazoa > Chordata > Mammalia > Chiroptera > Pteropodidae > Cynopterus > Cynopterus sphinx. Next base: position 30,131,565 of record CM057390.1, on the reverse strand, counting down.
AGAGCATGAGGACAGATCTGATATACATAAATCAACATATTACTCATTTTCTAGCACTGCCTTTGACAGCTGTTACATGAGCACATTGTTAGAAACTGTCAAGCAGTGATACACAGTGCCTTTTACAACATATGTTGACTTTTATCTAATGCAGTTCCATAATTAGCCCCAGGGAAAGTGAATCCTGGCATTCACCTGGCTGTGTGATCTCAGTTAACCTTTGTTTCTTCTGAGGAAAGTTAGCAGGGTGGGGGGTGGAGACCCAGGCAGCTGGACCCACAGGACTCAGAGAAAATCAGTAAGCCTGTAAGCTGGATAGTGTAGGACATACTTCTTACACCTTCCTGCTCTATTCCCATAAAAATATTTCAGAAACCAGAGGCCAAGGAGTCTAGAGAGCTGCTCAGGTTGTGGAGGGAGGCAAGCCTGTGTGAGTCTTGAAATTATTTCTGGAGAAGTCCCCCTAGAACCTGGGCCATTCGGCATTAAAGAACTTGAAAGGAAAAGCTAAGCATTGCTTCAAACGTTATCCTTGTGGCTCCTCTGCCTTTCTCTTTTAGAAAAAGACAAAACTTGCAAACTATATGTGGCAATAAAGCACATCACCATTAAACTTCAGAGTTCAGTGGGTCACTTAACAAGGTGATATGAGGAACAGAATGTGAATTTAGGGTAAGAGGCTATGGACTCAAATGCCAGCTCCATCATTTTGTAGGAGAGGGTGCAACTTGTCAGGGTCTCCGTTTTCTCAGCTTCAAATGGGAATAAGAGCAGCAGATGCTATGTCAATGTCATTAAAGCCAGGAGTTGTTCTCCATGGCTCCTCCAGCACCATCAACAGTGCCTAGATCAGGAAATGTTTTTAATGACTGAATTCATGCACGTGGTATTCTAATGAAGACCAAATGAAAAGATGTAGAAAGGTTTTTGAATACAGAAAACCTGTATCCAAATCTAAGTTAATTCTATGTCCGGTTTTGGAAGCCAGCTCAGAGATAGAGTTCCAGTTATCTTAGAAGCAATGGACCAGCATAGACCTGAGAGAATTCAACAGGCATAAATTGGACTAAAAGTGTGAGAACTTTCTAAATACTTATTTTAAATATTTGAAGACAACTATCATTTCCAACATAGACACACCCCAAGTCAAAAATGCAGAAAAGAGAAATTCCCAAGAGGATCGTCACCAGAAAATGCTGTACTTCTATCCTGGTCCTATCAATTGCTGATCCTGTCCAAGGCATCTATGAGCATCAAGTCTGTCTTCCACCCTCGATGAATATTGCCTCGTGCACTGCAGTGCCAGAGCAAATGTGGGAGTTCACAAACCATATAAGCAAGGTACTTCTCCTAAAGAGAGGCATTCTGCTAGTCTCTGGGATTAGCCCCAGGTATGCAATGAAGACAGTATGCTGTCTTTGCCCTCAGGGAGCTAGTGGTCCAATCAAAGAGAGAGTCCAATAAAGCAACAGTATAGTAAGAAGAAGAGGAGGAGGAATAGGAGGAGGAGGAGGAAGGCAAGGAGGAGGAGGAGGAGGAGGAGGAGGAGGAGGAGGAGAAGCAGAAGGAGGAGGAGGAGAAGAAGGAGGAGGAGGAGAAGAAGGAGGAGGAGGAGGAGGAGGAGGAGGAGGAGGAGGAGGAGGAGGAGGAGGAGGAGGAGGAGGAGGAGGAGGAGGAGAAGGAGGAGGAGGAGGAGGAGGAGGAGAAGAAGAAGAAGAAGAAGAAGAAGAAGAAGAAGAAGAAGAAGAAGAAGAAGAAGAAGAAGAAGAAGAAGAAGAAGAAAGAAGAAGAAAGAAGAAGAAGAAGCAGCAGAAAAAGAAGAAGAAGAAGAAAGAGGAAAAACTGACAGAATCCCAGAGAGGAGACATTTAGGGTATAGGTGAAGATGAGAATCCAAAGCAGGAAGAAAACAAGGAAATAAAGATGTCATAGACAACAATAGAGAAGAAAATTGCAAGGATGATTCTTAGCTTAATGATATTAGATGCTATAGAAAGTTCAAGTAAGATTAAAACTAAAAATAATTTATTTGATTTACCAACTAGCAATGAATATATGGTTTTATTGAGACAAGCGGAAAATTAAGTAGCATTATAATGAAGGATCTAACTAGGGGTCAAATGCTAAAAATTACAAATGCTATAGGAACTTAATACATTAAAAAAAAGATCTCTTTGGACAGAAATTAAAGAGAGCCTCATTTACAAGGTAAAAATTATGGGCTTTGAAAGATTAATAGAATTTGGAAGTGAAAAAAAGTAGAACTAGAGTTCACATTTAGGAGCAATGATTTGAGTAAAACTCTCGGCCGTGTATGTTCCAGTCCTATCCCAGGGCTAAAACAGAAATTAATAGAAAATGAGACCAAGAAGGACTTTTAGGTCAGACTCTCAGAGTAAAGAAGGAATTGAATGCCAGATTCCCAGTTGATCCCATAGGCATTTGAGCAGGGTCTAACAGATTAACTCAGAGGCTAGAGAAAACCAGTGTGAAAATAGCATATTGAATAGATTGGAGAAGGGTAAAAAAGCTCTAGGGGACTACAGCACTAAAAGAAAGAGACTAAGGCTTAATTTGGAATACATAAAGGATTACTCTTTGCTCCATAAAAGCAATATTTTTTCTATAAAAGGAATAAGAAACCTACTTGTCCTTTGAATCAGTATGCGAGATTTCTTTAGAGTTTAAAAACATGGCTCTGGAGTCATACAGAGCTGGTTCAAAGACCAATTCAGTAAATCGTAACCATAGGACCTTCTGAGTTTCAATTTCCTCATCTATAAAATGGACAAATTTATAGTACCTATTCCAAGGGTTTTAACTATATTAAAAGAGATAATGTGTGTAAATGGCTGACAAGAAATAAACACTCAATATATGTTATATCATTTTATTTCATCATCAAAGAATATTGCTCAACCAGGTCAGAGAAATATCTATAAAGGAAGAGTATATGAAATAAATTCTCAAGAAATGCCAGCCAATAAACATATAAAAATTGTTTAACCTCAGACATTCAAAAATTAAATGATCTAATAGTTAAAAATTAAACAAACTGCGATAGGTAATTCTACAATGGTCTCCAAGATCAGCCGCCTGGTATGCACATCTTATATAATCTCTCCCCTTGAATATGAACAGAATCTGTGAATATGGTATCAGTCCTGTGATTAGATTAATTACCCATTGACTTTTAGTTAATCAAAAGGAACTTACCCTGAGTGGATGTTACCTAATCAGAGGTGTCTTTAGAAGAAAGTGAAGTGTCAGAAAGGAATACTCCCATTGGCCTTCAATATGAAGACTTCACGTATCCTACAGCTGCAAGGAAATGAACTCTTACAGACAACTATGGAAACTTGGAAGAGAACTCAACACTCAGAAGAGTTCCCAGCCCAGGGCAACACCTTGATGTCAGCCTTGTGCAATCCTGAGCGAAAATCCTGGAAATCTGTGTCCAGATTTTGGTTCATGCAAACTGTAAGGTAATAAATGTAAGTTGTTTTAAACTATCAAGTTTATAACTGTTTATTACGCAGCAATATAAAACTAATATACCAACTACTGGCAAAATGTAGAGAATTAAGAAATTGTAAGCACTGTTTATAGAAGTGTGCTTGAATTCATTTGGAAAGCAGTTTGACATTATCTAGGAAGGCTGAGGATGTATAGTGGCTGTGTCTGTTCAGTTTTGTGCTTTGGTATGTACCCTAGATAAATTTCTGCATATGCACAAAAAAGTTCATAGTAGCGTATTTTAAATAGTCAGACACTTAAAACAACCTAAATTAAATGTTTATCATGATTAGAATAAGTAAATTGTTGTATATTCAGAAAAAGGAATATTAATCAACAATGAAAATTAACACACTACAGTTACATGAATCTCAAAAACATAATATTGTATCAAGAAGCAAGATGCAAAAGGGTAAACATTCCATTTTCATAAGGTTTGCAAACAGGCAAAACTAGACTGTTCCTACTTAGGGATATGTATAGAGGTATTAAAACTAGGGTTTTTTATAGGCAAGGAAATAATTTCCATAAAATTCACAATAGTGATTATCTCCCCCAGGACAATATAAGAAAATTAATTGTATATAGGAACAGGAAAATGGGATTTTTCAGGACGCTGGCAAGGATTTTCTTTTAAAATAGTGTTCACTTTATAATTTTGAAAACTATACATATACATCACTTTGTATGGAGGATATATATCACAGCAAAAATAAAGGGGGGGGGTACTGAAGACCTCTAAATTGTGTATCTTATCACCATTCATAATAATGACTTATCTACCTAAAAAAGTTCTGTAAACATAGATTTAGAGACTCCTCTGTCATGGGGAGAGAAAACAGCCTGCTCTGGCCTTGGAACTGATGGCTCAGCCTGCTCTGGCCTTGGAACTGATGGCTCTTTTGCCCTCATCACATCTCTGGAGAGCCATCACCCTGATGATACCTGTGCAGGCTCAGCAGCTGTGGCCAGGAGGGGGTAGCCATCAGGAGTAGTCACTGGCAGCAGACTAATAATAAGATTAATTTCTTTGAGAATCCCAGGACACAACCAAGGAGACTGGAAAATGTTGATGCTGCCTGTTAGAGCTCTTGAGGCTGGTTACTTATTTTTATTTTTTTAAGGTCAATTGTTTTGGTGAGAAAACAGCATGTGCCTCTGTTCTAAGTCTTAAAAAAAATAAAAATAAAAACAGACAAAATAAAGACATTCGTTCACTATTCATGCTTGAAGTGGCAATGGGTAGAGTCAAGATCTGCCATTTCTTTAGAGCTTAGAGCAGGGAGAGCGTGAGTCATAAGATTTAGACTGAAAACTTAGAGACTTCTCTTGCTCTTCCTATTCTCTAGCCTTTTTGAACATTCATTTCTATCATCATTATCACCATCATCATCATCATCATCATCATCATCATCACTGTATTAGTTTCTTATTGCAGTATAACTAATTATCACACTGAAAGCTTTAAAATAACATAAATTTATCATATTGAAATTTCTGTAGGTCAGAAGTCTATGCATGGCATGACTGGACTCTCCACTTAGGGTCTGACTAGGTGAAATCCAGATACTGATCAGGGCTGTAGTTTTCATCTATGGATGAGTAGAATCTGCAACTGAGCTCAATCAGGCTATTGGCAGGACTCAGTTCCTTGCAATTGTACAACTTAGGTCCCCATTTTCTGGCTAGCTCTCATGCAGGGGTCACCCTCAGCCTTCAGAGACTTCCCACATTTCATACTGTATGGCCCTTTCCATTTTTAAAGTCAGTAACAGAATTTCTATGGGTCCAATTCCCCCATGCTTTGAATCTCTGACTTTTGTGTATGGGGAATGAGACAGAGAAAACTCTGCTTTTGTAAGGCTCAAGCAGTTAGGTCAAACCCATATGGATAACCTTCCTATCTGTAGATCAACTGATTTGAGACCTTAATTACATCTGTAACCCTCACACCATTTGAATAACTAGAAAATGTATAGGTACAGCAGGGACCAGGAATTTTGGGAGATCATCTTAGAATTCTGTCTATGACAATTATCAACTGGTAGTATTGTTATTCTGAACAAACACTTCCTAGGGATGTAAACAAAGCAATGTGCCCAAAGAGATGATAAATGTCAAGAAATGCTCCAATGCAATAGGAAAATTTATTAGTTATTTGAGTTAAAGGACACCCTGGTCCTGGGAATAATGGTTTTCATTTTTTTATTCATTCAACAAGCATGTTAGGTTCCATAGGAGGTTCACAGATAAATAAAACAAAGAAATTTCATGACAGGCTTAAAATTTCTTTAAAAAAGAAAGAGGAACCATACAACCCCCAAATAGCTAAGGCCATCTAGAGAAAAAAGAACAAAACTGGAGGCATCACACTCCCTGTTTTCAAACCATACTCAAAGCTATGGTAATCAAACAGTATGGTACTAGCATAAAAATAGACATATAGGACAATGGGAAAAAATCAAGAGCTCATATATAAATCCCTACATATACAAGCAACTGATATTTGACAAGGGAGCCAAGAATATTCAATGGTGAAAAGATTATCTCTTTAATAAATGGTGTTGAGAAAACTGGATAATCACATACAGAAAAATAAAATTGGACCCCTATTTTATATAACACACAAAGATTAACTCAAAATGGATTAAAAATTTCAATGTTGAAATACCTAGAAGAAAACATAGGGGAAATCTCCTTGATATAGGTCCTAGCAATGAGTTTTTGGATATGACACCTAAAACACAAACAATGAAGGAAAAAATAAATAAATAGAATTACATCAAACAAAAAAGCTTCTGCACAGCAAAAAAAAAAAATCAACAAAATGAAAAGGCAATGCATAGAATGGGAGAAAATATTTGCAAATCATTCCTCTGATAAGGGGTTAGTATTCAAAAATATATAAAGAAATTATACAAATTAATAAAAATTTTTAAAATCTGACTTAAAAATGGGCAGAGGAACTGAATAAACATTCTTCCAAAGAAAAAAACAAATGCCCAACAGACATGTGATGCTCGACATACCCAATCATCAGGGAAATGCAAATCAGAACCACAGTGAGATATCACCTCAGATCTGTCAGAATGGCTAGTATCAAAAAGACAAGAGGTAACAAGCATTGGAGAGGATGTGGAGTAAAGGGAACCCTTGTATACTGTTGCTAGGAATATAAATTGGTATGGCCACTAAGGAAATAGCATGGAGGGTCCTCAAAAAAATTAAAAATAGAACTACCATACAATCCAGTAATTCCACTTCCAGGCATATATCCAAAAGTAAAAAAAAAAAAAAAAAAAAGAATATTAATCTTTTTAATATTAATATTCTGCACACCCTTATTCATTGTATCATATTCACAAAAGCCTAGGTATGAAAACAATTTAAGTGTTCATAAATAGGTGAATGAATGAAGAAGTTGTAGAATAAATAAATACAATGGAATATTTTCCAACCATGAGAAAGAAACCCTATTTTTTGCAACAACATAAATGGTCCTTGAGGAAATTATGCTAGGTAAAGTAAGTCAAACAGCAGACAAATGTTGTATGATATTTCTTATATGTGAAATATAACAAAGCCGTACTTGTAGAAATAGAGAGTAGAGTGGTAGCCATCAGGGGCTGAGGGTGGGAGAAATGGGAAGATGTTAATAAAGGGTACAAACTTCCAGTTAGGAAATGAAAAATCTCCAGTTAGAAGATTTCTGGGAATATGATGCACAGCATTGTAACTATAGATATCAGTAGTGTACTAAATACTTACTTGAAAGTTGCTAAGGGAGTAGATCTTAAATGTTCTCACCACAAAAAAAGAAATGGTAATTATGTGACATGATGGACATTTTAGCTAACATTCTGAAAGTACAATATATAAGTATATCAAATCAACATATCGTACACCTTAAAGTTACACAATGTTACATGGTAATTATATCTCAATAAATTTGGAAAAAAGAGAAAGAGAGATGCACAAAACTATACTATTTATTTAAAAATATGTACTGGTACTTACTATGAGGCAAGTGCTGGATCTCAAGGATATTATGGTAAATGACTAACAGATACAAGGTACGATGCTGGAGTTACAGCACAAAAGATATAAGTCTCATGGATTCAGAGTGAAAAGAGAGCTTCTTAGGCAGGGAAATATGGTAAAATATTACCCTACAGAAGAAGACACTTTGGATTATGCATTATTTTAAGAAGAAAAACTGAGAGTATTCAGGGTATAGCAATCTAGTTAGAGAAACTGTCGTGAAGAGAATGCCAAAAATGAGGAACAGCAGAGCCTCTGGGCAACAACATGCAGTCCACTTTGGGTAGGTGACAAGTGATATGAAAGGACATTATTCAAGATAAGAATATAAAGGAAATCTGGGAAAGATTCTGAAGCATCTTTAAGGATAAAAGTCTACCTTATTAAGATAAGACATGCCCAAAACTTCACTCTGAGATCAATTTAATAACCCATTAATTTGTTTTGTCATTACTCATTGAAAACACAGTATGTGACAGGCATTGTTTTAGGTGCTGGGGATACAAGTTCAAACTCCTGCCCCAGGATATTTTTATTCTAAAGGAGGAGACAATAAACAAGAAAATTGATAAATAAGATAATTTCAGATAATGGTAAGTATTGTAAAGAAAACACAATGCAAGGTAAACTAATAAAGTTTAGGTAAAAACCATTTTAAGTTAGAGAGTCAGAGAGGGCTTCTCTAGTCAAGTGATATTGGAGTGAAGACCTATGCTATATAAAGAAGGAAGACATGCAGAGATCTGGGTGGGGGGCGGTGGCAGAAAGAGGTCTGGGTGTGCAATCCTGCTTGTCATAACTAAGCAAAAGCAAGCAGTCAGTGCAAATGAATGCAACAGTGGGAGAAATAATGTCAGAGAAATTGGCAGGCCCAGATGTAAGACTTTGCAGTCTTTGAGTAGTAGTTGGATTTTATTCTAAATGAAATGAGAAGATACTGAAAGTTTCTGAGTAAAGCAGAGGATGGAATCACCTGATTAGCATTTTCAAAAAATTATTCAGGTTTAGATGATGAATCACAGGGAGCAAGAGTTAGGCTATTACTATCATCCTAATAGCAATAGCCTAAGACTATGATAGTAATAGTCTCTAAGACCAGGGTTATAGCTGTGGCAATAGTCAGTTTGGAAATATGTTTTAGAGGTGAAAGCTAAAAGTCTGGCTGACAGATTGTATGAGGGTATGAGGGAAGGGAAAAAAATTTAAATGAGAGAGAGAAGAGCCTGCAGCAGGGGTACGAAGTAAGAGCCTTTTGCAAATAGGGTAGAAGAACAGAAATTAGGAGCTGGATTAAGACTGGTAGTAAGAGGAGAAGAGAGGACCCAGGAGGAAGTTTCCTAATAATGGAATAGATAGGGCTGAAGGAATGATTGTATGTGAGATCACAGAAGAAAGCAAAGGTGACTTGAATTTTTTCAACCTGAATCATGGGGGAATAGAAACAGAGCTGAGAAACATTTAAAAAGAAATAATGAGTCTACAGCCATACCATCTTGAATGTGCTCGATCTCATCTGATCTCGGAAACTAAGCAGGGTCAGGCCTGGTTAGTACTTGGATGGGAGACCACCTAGGAAGACCAGGTGCTGTAGGCGTAAAAAATAAAAAAATAAGAGACAGTAAGCTGACAAGGTCCTTGCAATCTGTAAAGTCAACCAAGGCTTGCCTCGCTGAAAGGGGGGGGGGGGAGAGAGAGAGAGAGAGAGAGAGAGAGAGAGAGAGAGAAAAGAAAGAAAGAGAGAGAGAGAGAGAGAGAGAGAGAGAGAGAGAAAGGAAGAAAGAAAGAAAGAAAGAAAGAAAGAAAGAAAGAAAGAAAGAAAGAAAGAAAGAAAGAAAGAAAGAAAGAAAGAAAGAAAGAAAGAAAGAAAGAAAGAAAGAAAGAAAGAAAGAAAAAGAAAGAAAGAGGGAGGAGGAAAGGAGGGAGGGGCGAGGGGAGGGGACTACAAGAGAGGAGAGGAGAGGAGAGGAGAGGAGAGGAGAGGAGAGGAGAGGAGAGGAGAGGAGAGGAGGGAGGGAGGGAGGTAGGGAGGGAGGGAGGGAGGGGAGGGGAGGGGAGGGAGGAGGAGAAGAGGGGAGGGATCATTTTGTACACCCGGCCTTACATGTGATAGTCCTGGATATAAAAACAAAGCATTATCATGGGCTTTAGTGAGTAATATGAAGCTGACTAAATAAGGTGATCTCCAAAGTCTAGCACCAAATCATCTTGAAGCTGCAAACAAGTAAATCTATCTGTGGACCTTTTCAGCAGACCCAGGTCCAGTCCAATTCCTGGCTGACCAGACAGAGCAGCGAGTAAAAATTGACTTCAGGTCCACCTTCCTTTGAGACTTAGCACTGACATAAGCTCTGGAGCTACTTCTGGAGCTACTTCTGCACACATTTTGTACTCCATGTCTACCTAATAGTTACAAACCCAGATGTGCTAAGTATAAACTCTGAGAACACATGTTGCCTTCCTCACACCCAAGTTGTAGTACTCCAATTTTTTGTCAATCCAGACCATGAAATCTGCCTAAATTTCCACACATGCTGCTTCTTATCCTGGATTTCATCCTATATCTCAAAATTCAACACCCACCTAGCTCCTGACAACTCTCCTTAAGCCTGACTGGATCTCTTTATCATAAAATTTATCCACTAGCAAGACATTAGATCCTCTAGACAGATTTCCTAATATCAACTACTGCCCCATGTGACACTAAGTTTTAGTTATCTGGCTTCCACCATTGCTATTCTCCTTTTTCTTCATCCCCACTTCTTTGGGTGAGATCTTTACATGCTTTGAATTCATGTGAGATCTTGCCAAGCCATAAGCAATTTAAGAATTTATGTGAATAAGGCCAAAGGCCCTGTGTAGAGAATCAGAGCATGAATGTAACCAGTATTCCTCATTAGTGGGTCACGTGGCAGGCCACATGATCCACTACTCTATATTGACTCTATAACCATATCTGAACTTCCGTCCATTTCTATTGTTTCCTTGATCTCCTCAGTGCTTCACATTCAGCTCATCCAAAATTGAGCTCATAATTCACCTCTGGCTATCTCTTCCAACAACACGCACAAAGGGCAGACTGGGCAAGCACCAGAGATCTACAAAAGAAAATCCTGTACAACAACTCCTCCACTCTAGTCACGGCCAGTTCTCACAACCAATCAGTCTGAGGGTCAGTCTCTCCAACTGATATGCAAAGGGAAACCAAGGCTCAACTACAATAGGAGATCACGCACAACACACATAAGGAACAAGGAGGGACACACCTGGCTCAGGTGACAAGGGACACTGTGTAACTAGGCCCCACAGGACATCTACTATATAAGTCCACTGTACTAAGACTGGGAGACATAGCACCTATACCTAATACATAGAAACAAACACAGGGAGGCAGCCAAAATGGGAGGAAAAAAAACATGTTCCAAATAAAAGAACAGAACAAAGCTCCAGAAAAAGAATAAACAAAATGGAGACAAGGAATCTACCAGTTACAGAGTTCAAAACACTATCTATATATAAGGATACTCAATGATCTCAGTGAAAACTTCAACAAAGAAATGAGAAACATAAAAATGGACATAAAAATAAAAAACATTAAAAAGAGCCAGTCAGAAATCAAGCATACTATAACTGAAATGAAGAATACACTAGAAGGAATCAACAGATGAAATGAAGCAGAAGGTTGAATCAGATGTTTGGAAGATAGAGTAGCATAAAACACTCAATCAGAACAGCAATAAGAAAAAAGAATTCCCCCAAAATTAAGGATAGTTTAAGGAATCTCTCTGTAGTTAAGGAATCTCTCTGTCAACATCAAGCATACTAATATTCACATCATGGAAGTATCAGAAAGAGAAGAAAGAATTAAAATGCCAACAGTTAAAGACAAAGAGAAAATCTTAAATGCAGCAACAGAAAATCAGTTAGTTACCTACAAGGGGGCTCTCATAATACTGTCAGTTGATTTTGCAACAGAAACTTTGTAGGCGGAGAGATGGCATGAAATATTTAAAGTGATGAAAAGTAACCTATAGCCAAGATTACTCTTCCCAGCAAAGCTATCACTTAGAATGGAAGGACCGACAAAGAGCTTCCCAGACAAGGAATTTATCACCACCAAACCAGTATTGCAATAAATGTGAAAGGAATTTCTACAAGAACAACAAGAAGAAATAATAGAAAATATAAATCATAAAAGGGTAATAACTACATATCTATCAACAATTAATTTAAATGTAAATAAATATTCTAATCAAAAGACATAAGGTGACTAAATGGATAAGAAAACAAGACCTTAACTGTGCTGCTTACAAGAGACTCTTTTCAGATCGTAAGCCACAAACAGACAGAAAGTAACAGGATGAAAAAAGGTATTTTATAAAAATGGAAATGAAAATAAGAAGCTGGGGTACTTACGCCAGACAAAATAGACTTAAAAACAAAGGCTATAATAAGAAACAAAGAAGGACCCAGTAATCCCATTTCTGGGTATTTACCCAAAGAAACCCAAAAGCCAACTTTGAAGGAATATGTTCATCAATATGTTAATTTCAACATTATTTACAATAACTAAGACATGGAGGCCACCTGGGTTTCTATCAATGAATGGATGAATAAAAAAAAAAAAAGAGGTGGTACGTGTATGCAGCAGAATATTACTCAGCCATAAAAAAGAATGAAATACTGCCATCTACAACAATATAGAGAGTATTATGGTGAGTGTACTTAGTCAGACAAGTAAAGACAAATGCCATGTGATTTCACTTATATGTGGAATCCAAAGAACAAATTTAATGAACAAACAAAACAGAAACAAACTCATAGATACAGAAAAGATTTTTTGACAGTTGCCAGATAAGAGGGGATTGGGAGGATGAGTGAAAAGGGGAAGGGATTAAGAAGGACAAATGGGTAGTTATAAAATAATCATGAGTATGTAAAGTATATCATAAGGAATTAACTCAATAATACTGTAATAACTATATATGGTGTCAAATGGGTACTAGATTTAATAGAGTCATCACTTCATAAGTTATATAAATGTCTAATCACTTATAGACTTGGGACTAATATATCATTGTATGTCAACTGTAATTTAAAAATAAAATAATATTTTTTAAAATATTAACGTCAGAAAAAAAAAGAATGTGCATAAGGATGAAACATTCTGGTATTGTTCTTCCCACATCACTGCTTGAGTAATCATCTGAAAAACTGAGAAAAGTAAATTCTCAAATCAGATTCTTTGCATGGACAACAGACTCAATGAGCAAATGAGAGCCAGATAGGAAAGTAGCATTATGTAGAGACTGGGGAGAGGTAAAGTTATTTATCTGGTGACCATTGGAGTAGCCAGACCACAAACTGAACTCATTATTTCTACTCCCAAGCCACTCAACAGGCTCCTCTTCTAGAACTCTTACCACAATAAATAGCACCACTATTTACCTAGTACTCTAGATAGGTGAAACCTTTCTCCCTTTTCTCTCACCAAACCCATCACAACATCCTGCTGTTTCAATCCTCTGTGTGCTTTTCAATTTTTGCCACTTTTTGTCACTGTCATGCACCACCTGTTTCAACCTGTCTTTATCTCAGTTGGTCTTCTGCAAGAGTTGTCCACAATGCAGGCAAACAGATCCTTAAATACTATCAGTGTGACTCATATTCATTCATCATCTATTACATTTGCACAACGTGTCAGTCACTGTGACAAGTACTGGGTACAGACAGGTTAGAAACGTCATGATGATCTTTGCATTCATAGTGGTGAGTTGTGACAGCCATTAAAAAATAAACATGAAAAACATTTTAGTTACAAGTTAGATAAGTGTTTCAAAGGAAAAGATCTGTGTTCTTTGAGACTGTTTAACCAAGAAAATCTCATGTAAATTGAGACAGTCGGGAAAGGCTTCTCTGAGGAGGAATGGCTTGATCTAAAGCTGATAGAGTCACAGTGCCCCTCTTAAAACCCTTAATCATTTCTCCTTTTTAGCATTAAGATAATCCATGGCAAAGACAGACACAATTCTGTTCTTCTTCCCTTCCAATTGAACTTCATTTTCTCTTTCCCCCGCAGCTTTCCACATCCAGCCACTTGGATACCTAACCATGCCCTTAAAATGTAATTTTCCTTCTTGTGTCAGGACATACATGTGTGCTACACCTGCATCAAGGCAAAACCTTTTTGTCCCCTTTCTCTCAGCCCCTGTCATCTAGCCAATCATCTGTCAAGTATCATTTAAACATTATTGTCTTTGAGAAGCCATACCTGAACACATGTGAGTAAAGGATCTACCTAAGTCTGTGTGTCACATATATTGTTCCTTCCTTATAACAAATGTCCTTGAAACTATCTCTCGACATCTGTTAGAATTCTGAGCTCCATATGTACAGAGTCATTTCTGTCTTGTTTCTCACCATTATCCCTAGAGTGTGGATTATTAAACATGCTTAATCTAAAGTTATTGAATAAACAAATGAATGAGTGAATGATATGAGTTTGTAGAAACTCAGAACCTTGATTGGAAAGGACTTCAGAAGTCAGTTAATCTTCTTCCTACCACATGCACACATAGCACACATCAAAGCCTTTTCCCAAAATTTGCACCTGTCTTCCCAGCACAGCTGTGAACTCCTCAAGGACAAGGACAAGGACAGCAGCTGATTCATTCTGGTATCTTTTTTCTCGATAGGGCTACTAATAAGACTCTTAATAGGGTTCTAATAAGACTCTTATCTCCATGCACAATGTAGAAGCTACATGATACAGAGCCAGAAAATGATTTACCTAAAAGAATTCCAACAGCTCCAACTGCAAATATGCTTGTCCTGGCTCCTTCTGCTTAATGTCCTTCTTTGCAGTTTCATTGAGAATCACTCTAAGATCATTGGCAGCACTGCCCTGCATGTCCTTTTGCAATATTCACAATTCCATTTTCTTCTGAGAATCTCCTCTTCAGGTGTCACTCTCTGCCTCTGTCACTGGCTGAATGCCTAGCAAAGCCCTAGACTTCTTGGCACTATGATCTCTATTATAAAGAATGATCAAGGAGCCAAAGATCATCACACACACACACACACACACACACACACACACACACACACACACACACACTATGAACTCCAGAAATGAGTTTACTTCATTTCCCCATCTTTAGGGCAAGTCCTCCACTCTTGGCAGCAGCCTTTGCTTTTGGGAGAAAGACAAGCAACTTTAGAGTGTTATGGAAATCACCCCCCAAACATTTGCAAGCCTTGCAGGACTTGGAGCAGATCCCAAACCAAATTCAATCAGCCCATTTTTCCCCCAACACTTGCTGCTTCCAGCTGAGACCATCTCATACAGTGGAGCCCAGTGAATGAGGTGCACCTGATAAGTCCCAAGAGGTCCCAGCCTCACAGAAAGGCCCACGAAAAAAGAAGTGGGAGGAAGGGACGGGAATGGAGCCAGCCCTGGGACAGCTGCCATACTGAGCCTGCTTTTGACAGAGGCCTCCGCCGGCACTGAAAAGGACCTTCGGCTAAAACATGAATTTACACAGTAAGGAAGTGATCCTGCTGGACTGTTGGACCCAGTTCCTGAGTTTTTGGAGAGTGGAAATGTTCAGCCTCTCAGTCTGACTCAGAAAGTCCTAAATCCCCCTGTCTTGTCAAATTAATAAATGATATTTGCAAGTGAATATTGTGATACTGCTATTTTTTTCCATCTCTTATCCACAGAAACCTAACTGTAAAGAATTCGCAGGATTCAATCCTCTAATGAGACAATAAAATTTCAAAGGATCCATAAAGAGAGGCTGAAGAAAGCCTTAAGTGCATGACCCTATGTGCTCTAAAAATACAACAGTGATGTGTATCATTGTGGAGGATTTGTGAGAAGTGAGAGGATCGGAAGGACAAGAGATTGACCAAATGAGTGTAGGGTAAATGTTAACCAATGATTTCAGAGGACAAAATGCAAGGTGTTTTCCCAAATCCTTCTCAATATTGATAGTTAAAAAATATTTTCTCCAGCTGTTCCATGTCACAAACTCTGACAGCCAGGAGAACCAGCTAATCCAGGATTTCCCTAGCAAAGCTCTCACCAAATCCAACTATCAGAGTTATATCAACATAAGTATCCAACTTTCAGAGGATTTTGATACCTTTAAGTAATGCCTTTCTCCTCCTGAGGTCTCAGTCTAACAGTCTAAAGAGAATTAGTTTAAGGGGACCTAGAAAACTGAAAAATGAATACACTTCCCACCGTGCAGAAGAGAAAGCTGTCTCTCTTTTGTTTCAAGCAATGAGACATTGTGTTGTGGTGGTAGATTTTGCTTCCATTATTTCTGCATTTAGAGAAATAAAACATGAGCCTTGGTTCCAGATGGGCATGAGTTTTACTGCAGACTCTACAGTGTTATGACTTTAAACAAAACGCTTCACTTCTTAGAGTCTTGGCTCCCTAGGGCGTGCATAGGGTAGGGTAAAGGTTAACATTGACTCCCTTGGTTCATTTTGAAGCCAATAACTGTTGTTAACAATGACATCTGTGACTTGTGAGAGCTGTCATGCTTATCACAAAGTCCTTGTGGTAGCAAAATTTGCCCTAGAGAGTTGAGGCAGCACATCACTAGGATCAGCAACGGTACAAGAACATGAAATCCATGTTTGCTGATCGTTGCTGCTAAATGATATGAAATCCTCATGAATTACATAAGGTTCCTCATTTATAAACAGAGATATCATTTAAAGCAACAGTCATTTATGAATCATGTTTCAGTGACTATGAACTATGGACTCCTACATAGCTGTAACTTCTAATTTCCTTTAAAAAATCCTCTATCACCTCAAAAGAAGGCTGAAAACATATCTCTACCTATGAAGACAATCATCTCTGAGGATGAATATCACAGCCTTTAGAGCACTAGTTGGCTACACTTTTCCACTAGGTTCAGAGATCCCTCTCAGGGATTGCCTGTGCATTCTAATAGTGGAAATATGTCCCAAATCCAGGACCCCTGAAGACTGCTGGGGTCAAACTTATTTCCTGCCTAGAGTCTGTTTCACTCAATTGGGCCCCTTTTTCTGAGCTAACTCAAAGTTGCAGCTGAGTTTGGACTAACATTGGATTAACATTCTTACAGAGGGAAAGAACATTGCTATTAGACAGTAAGAGGATAATAATTAAAACAAACAATAAAATAAAAATTTCATTGGCATTTTCAAAATATAAGTTTCAAGCAACAATATTGTACGTGGAGCTGGGACAATTCCATTTTGGAAAACATTCTAATATTCTGAAGCAGGAAGAATCAATCCTATGTCGTTCCAGGAGAAGGCCTGGCTGGGACTTCTAGGAAGCTGGCCAGGAGAGGGAGTTTCTCAAGGCCCAGTCTTCCCCCATGCTATGAATTTGAGCTGTGCTGCTGTTAAAATGTGATTCCCAGAGCTCTGAAACATCATGCCTCTAAGAAGAAAAGGATATTCACAGAGCCAAAGTAAAACAATCATGTCTCCTTTGGGAAATGAGACAAATCTAAGCCAACTGGCTCCTGGGAAGAAGATGTGGCCAGACCAGACAAGACAAGGTTGGAACAAAAGCTAAAAAATTCAACAAGTACCAAAGGATAAAAGTCTGTCTTCAAATATGGCCAACTGTCCCTCAGAAGAGCCAATCATTGCAGAAAGCAGAACTTGCAGGGTCAAGAGCTGATAGTATAAAATTTTAAATCCCAAAAGCACAAGAAAGTTTTAAAATTACCTATACGGGCTCTCTCTTCCCAAGGGAAACATTGTTTACATGTTGGTGAATATTCTATATTCCTTATATATTTATATATAATTTTTGCCACAAGATTAAGATCATAATGTACAATCCACTTGGTAACTTGTTCTCTTCACCTGAAATATTATGAATATGCTTTCATGTTGCTTCTGTCTCAGTCAATAATTTACTATAAATGGAACTCAATAAAACTAAATTTAGTTAAAGAAAGTTTGTTACATGAATCAGAAATATCTCATAGAACCCAGGAAAGAACAGCTGGGACACAAGGGGCCAGCACCAGCTCCCAAAAATGGCTCCTTCTTCAGTCTCTCTGCACTGGCACTGTCCTCTCTCTGTAGCCAGTCCCCTGCTTCTGTGCACAGCAGTGACCATTGGATGCCCTAGTGGACTTCAATCATCCTACTGAATTCTCGATACAAATGCCCAAGATAGGTGATATGGCTGACTTAGTTTATGTCATCTGTACACCCTCTAAGTCATCAGCATGGCTGGCAGGAGTAGAAAAGGCAATTAAATGATATGTCAGTCCATTAGAGAAATGGACTTATTTACAAATGTTATTTACTGTTTCTTCAAAGGATGGACCAGGAAAATATCCAGCATTAGGGAAGACTAATTGTTATTTTAAAATAAACCCATAGGTTTATTTCTTGCTCATATCCTAGTCCTCTGGGGACCAGTAGGGATAGTAGGAGTGGGGGCAAGAGGGACACTGCTGCTTGTGGTCATTCAGAGAATGTAACTTCTTCCATGTGTGGCTCCCCTACATTACAGGGCATTGGAGTCCTCTACTGGACCTATTACATCCAGCTGGCAGACTATGAGAGAAAAGGGTTAAAGTTAAACCTGGAAGTGTACGTCACTTCCGCCATAGGCTCCGGACCATAACATAGTCACATGGCTGCACCTAACTACAAGACAGGAGAGAAAATGTGGGCTATGCATGGGTTACTCAGCAGAGGAAAAAAGTCTTTGAGAAATAGCCAGTATGTCCACCACTCACCTTTCCATTTCATTCTTCTTTCTATACAAAGAATACATTTAACCCCACCTTACCCCCCAGCGTAGGCCAGCAAAGTCTCTAGCAGTCCCTGCATTCACAGTTCTCTCCATCTGGCCTGGATGTGGCTCACTTAAGTGACCTATGAAATAAAAATAAGCTGTTTGCACCCACAAACCCAACTCACAATAGTGCAACATGGATGGGTGAGATAACCATGAACACATTAAACATTCCCATTTGAGAGAAAACGATGGAATGGAAGATCTATCTGAAGCAGGTCTGATATATACCTGGACAGACATCATATCTATGACCCCGCCTCTGCCCACTGGGAAGTTGTTCCTCATCTATCACTCTTTTCAGCTGCACATTAACTAAATGTTCAGGGGCCTGCCTCCTGCTGACTCTTGCCAAATGGTGGATTTGAGGCTCACGGATTTTTACTTGCTCGCTTCCTTTATGCAACATAAATACCTGAAAAACTTAGTTGCTGCTGATTCATCTGAACTTAGACAGTACACATTCAAGGTTCTTTCCTAGAAATAATTCTAAAATGTACTTGATTTGCTCTTCCCTCACCCTCACGCCTCTTTTTCTTGACAGTGTCTTGAGGCTGTCTGGTACAATAGACTTAAATGGGACGGCCAAGCCCAATCTAATTTTTTGCTATAGGATCAAATCATATCATATTTTTCCTTTGAGAAGTTTTAATGGGTCACTGTCTCTTACCAAATTTCTCAGTCATAGCTCCTACTGTTTAGGAAGCAATTAGCTTTTCCAAACTCTTTTTGGCAGATGTTTTCCAAACCACAGCTATAGCAATTTTGCCAGTCTCACATGCTCTCCCTGAACCTTAACACTCAGATTATTATGAGTAAGTTCTGATTCCCCTACTTTTAAGTACAGGCCGGCTTTAGTGACTTGCTAATAATAAATAGCATGAGGCAAAGTGACACTGCATAACCTCTGAGACTGGGTCATGTGAGTGATATAACTTCTGCCTAGAAATCATTACCATGCTATGAGAAAGCTCAAACTAATCCATGTGGGAGATCAAAATGGAGAGGCACCAAAGCACCAGCCAACAGCCAGAATCAGTCACCAGATATATAAGTGTCTGATTACTCCAGTCCCCAGTCTTCAAGTCTTCCAGCTGAGCCCCAAACATTTCAGAGCAGAGAAAAGATATTCCTTTTATGTCCTGTCTGAACTCTTAATGCAATGAATATATAAGCATAATAAATTTGGGGTCTTAATATAAGCTTGGACTTCTAGAATTAAGTTTTGGAGTAATAATTCATTACACAGCAATAATAGCTAGAACATATTTAATGTCCCAAATTTCTGTATTTTCTACATTCCTTCTTATTTTTCTAGCAAGTATGCTGATTCTTTCTTAGCTTTCTTTTCCTTGTAACACCTTGCCAAAGGCAGCCAATAGAAGCCCACCATATATAAACATATACACACTATTGGTATTTTTCAAACACTTCTGCTAGAGCTAAAATTGCAAGAGGCATGTGGTATCCCTTCCAAGTTTTCACTGTGAAGTTATATCACATCTTTTGCTACAGCAACGTGGGGCTCTCCAGCCTTCCAGACTTCTTCATATGTTTCTTCATGACCTGGTGCCTAACTGTTAAGTCCATGTCTCATATTTAAGACTTTTTGCTACAGACACACACACTTCTGTAGCTAATTTCTGTATTATATAGAGTAGTCTTCTGTAAGAAAAAATCACATAATTCAACAGCTTGATATTTTGTCTTATTTATTACTCACATCACAGTCTAATGCATGTTGGGGTAGGAAAGGACCACTTCTTCAACTCAGGCTCCTTCTATCTAATTGATTATCTATTTTCCATGCTCAGCCCTCCTCCACCCATCCTCTGCATCTTGCAGTGTAGAGAGCCTGTGGTTGATCTCATGAAGGGGCCTGGAAACCTTACTTCTACCCATAAGCTATTGGTCACAACTCAGTCATGTGGTTTCACACGACTATGAGGTAAGCTTATGAGTTTAACTTTACTCTGAGAAAGAAGAAATGGTGTTGGTGAGCATCTAGCCAGTCTCTTTCACTCTGCCAAAGCCAGCAAGAAAGTTCAGGAACACCAGTATCACACTAAGTACACGCGGCTTCCATACTTAAACTCCTTCCCACAGCCCTTGCTCTGTGAGGATCAAGCCTTCCCAAGAGCTCATTAGGGATTGAAGAAGCTAGTCTAGGTACTACCAAGGTGGGAGAAAAAAATGATCCCAAATATGTCTGTGTGTAATCCCCAATTCTGTGAACATATTACTTTATACGGCAAGAGGAACTTTGCAATGGAAGTACGTTTAAAAATCTTGGGATGAAGACATTATCTTGGATTATCCAAGTGAGGCCAATTTAATGACATGAGTCTTTAAAAGCAGAGAAATCTTCCCTACTGTGGCCAAAAAGATAAAGAAAGGGGACATGAGCCAAGGAACTCTGGAAGCTGAACAGGCAAATGGATGCAGAAAGGAACACAGCCCTGCTGACACCTTGATTTTAACTCCAGGAGGTCATGTTGGATTTCTGACCTATAGAACTATTAGATAATATATTAGTATTATAAGCTACTAAATTTGTGGTGATTTTTTATGACAGCAGCGTATAACTGCTCTCAGCTCTAATTTCTGAGTCAAATTTTTCAATAGTGTATAGCCTTATTGCAGCACAGAATACACTGCTTGGTCCTCAAAAGTGAATCAGAAAACTCTTCCAGAACTCTGACCAGACTTCCCCACACCCTACTGCTCCGTTCACATCTTTTCAATCTTCTGGGTCCCATGCAACCTTCCCCGAAGTCAGCAAATACTGGTTCTGAGTGCCATTCTGTGTACTCGTGGAGCTACAACCCTGACCTCCAGGAGATCAGCCTCTGCTGGTGCATAGGGCCAGGAACAGGAAGATGGCCAGGAGCTGCCAGCATTCTGCCCATGGGCAAGTTCTTGAAGACATCCTTCTGGAGTAGGGCAGACCTAGCCTTCACAAAACCTGAGGGATATATTAGTGTGTCCTACAAGCAACCATTGGAAATGTAGCCCTGGGAAAAAAAATATGACTATGAGGCCATCCTTGCCTCACTATCCTTTCTCCCTTTTCTCTTTTAGAGCCCCCAAATCCCTTCAAGGTTCTCAGCATCCTTTCTACTTATCACCTCCAATAACTCCCCTCAGGAAAGAATCTGGATATTATTCCCATAATGGCTATCATGTAGATGAGTATGGTGAATATGGATATGATGGGTGATAGCTTTAAGCACTACACATTTTTTTCACATTCCCATGAAAGATGGATCCCTTTAACATTAATCTATGATTTAAGACAAAAAAATTAAGTGTGTAATTTTAGGCAGCTAGCAATATTAGAGTAAGATTATTTGGCTTTCTGAGTTTTCTCAGGTTGCCTTAAATAGACAATATGTTACCTGCTCAGCTATAAATGAAGTCTAGCCTAGTTATGAAAATATACACAAATTTAGGGGAAAAAATACAAAGGAAGCTGAAAAGATAGATAAGAATGAAAGACATAAGCATAGAACTGAACAGCATTCAGGCTAAAGTATGGGAAATGAATCCTATGGGGGTCAAAAGTGTGCTTTAAAGTTTATGGGTTGGAAGACAGCAAAGAAGACAGGTGGTGGCATGGTGGATAAGTTGACACTGTGGTTAGGTTGCAGCTCCCACCTGCAAAAGGACAGTGCCAAACACACAGTCCATCCAGCAGGCCACAACCTCACCCCAGGCCTCCATTGCTCCTGCTACAATCATATGCCCCAACAGCCCCCAGCTCTCTTTTACAAGCTCCTGATAAGCCTATTCTCTTTTAGAGGTTTTTCCCAACACCCAAGTAACACCTCCCCAGTCATTTTCACCAGACAGGGCAAATTGTGGTGGGAGGAGCTCGCCAAATCTTAAACTATGGGATGTTCTCCCAACAGCCTCTTCAGATACTCTGGAGAATTTCTGACACAAGCTCAACTAGGATTCCCTGTGATAAGCCATAAAAATCCATTAGCATAATTAGATCAGACACACTATGATGTCATTACACTCTCCTTTGCTGTCTGCTCCCTTCATTAATAAACACACACTCAGAATATAACTGTCTGGTGCTGTCTTCCCTTGCCTTGAATTAGTTACTGTGTGCATAAAGAATGAGAAAGAGAATAGAGTAATTAGCAATTTTCACTCTTTGACTTGCCAGCTTCTGTGTACCTCTCTTCTCTAGGCACCTACACATTCCAGCCCCCCGGGACCATTAGGAACAGGCCTGCACAGAGGCACCAGCTCTCCTGCACAGAGGCAAAACTGCTCATTGAATCTGGATAAGCCAAGTTGATTCCATTGGTCTAGGATGGTTTCTGGAAATATCTTCCAGAGGCCTAAGGAGAATCTGGCCCAGACAACATCAGAAGAGACCAGTGAGTTTGACAAACACAACAGCATACAGAATCTAAAGAATTGAGCAACTGGACAGTAAATTGAAGAAATATGGCTGAATCATAAGCAGTATCAAGAAAAGTCAGAACCAAAGATATTTTAGACAGTATCTGGTTCCCTTTGTTTAACTGAAATTACTAATAGAACTTTTTCAGTTTAATCTCTGTTATAATTATTCAATGTCCCAAATGTCAGAATTCTCTTCAAGTATTCTACCAAGAAATAAATCTTTTCACTTTGCAAATGAAGAAATGAGGTAAAGAATATAATAAGACTGAAGGGCCAGAGTCCATCTGGGTAAAGCAGTACCTGAAGGCCAACTTTGCTTTGGCCAGTCCAATGGTCTCATGATTGTACATATGACTGAGTAGGTGCACAAGGAACCAGGCAGAAACTAAGTGGAATAAAATTCAGTGTTTTGCCATCCTCTGTCTTTTTACCTATAGTGGTATTACATCATGATCTCTGTAATGGATGCTCAAATTCAAAATACATCAACAATGACAAGACACGAGAAAAGGCAGAGAGATTTCCTTTTGTGAAAATTTGTTTTATTAACAACTTCGACAAGTAAAACCTAACATTTATTGAGCACTTTCAGCATTCCAGGATCTCTTTGAAGCATTCCTTTGTGCATTCTATTAGTTAATCCTCATAACAATCCTGTGAAGGAAATACTATTATTTTCTCATTTTCCAACAAGGAAACTAAAGAACAGGAAGATAAAGTAATTTACCTCAGGTCATACACTTTGAATCACTGAGAAGATCTGGGTGACTCTAGGCCAATTTTCTGAGATACAATACTGATTTAGCCTTGGGTACTTGCCCTCAGCCCCAATCTTACAGGTGAGACCAGAAATCTTCAATTCACTCATTCAACAAGGATGTACTGAATGCATTCTAAGTAACCAGCCTATTCTAGGCACTTAGAATTCTTTACTGAGCAAAGCAGACAAAAGTCTCTGCTGCCTTTGTAAAGTATATACATAGTGCTAAGAGATAGACAATAAACACGAAAATTAGAAAACAGCATACTTTATTAGAAAATAGTAAAGACAAGTGCTATAGGGGAAAAAAGAGCAAGAAAGGGAAGATCAGAAATGCTGAAGCAGCATAAATTTAAATAGTAAAGGCCTATCTAGAAACTGACATCTGGACAAAGAATTGAAAAGGTTAGGGAAGGCACATATGGTTCAGAATTTGCTAGTGGATTGCAACAGCATGGATGGATCTTGAAGGCATTATGTTTAGTGAAATAAGTCAGACAGAGAAAGACAACTGCTGTATGATCCCACGTACAGGTAGACTAAAACCAAAAACAAAAAGAAAGAAAAAACAAGTTTGTAGAGAAAAGATTGATGGTTGCCAGAGGTGGGAAGAGGAGAGAATAGGAAGTGAGTGAAGGGGTTCAAAAAGTACAAACTTTCAGTTATAAAATAATTAAGTCATGCAGATGTGTTATACAGCATGGTGATTATAGTTAATATTGTATTGTATATTTGACAATTGGTAAAAGAGTAATCTTAAAAGTTCTAATTATAAGAAAAAAGTTTTATAACTGTGTGATAATAGATGTTAACTTATTGTGGTGATCATTTTGCAAAAAAAATGCAAATATCAAATCATTATATTGTATACATGAAGGTAACATATTATTGTATGGCAATTGCACATCAACAAAAAAAATTTTTTTTAAAAAGTTTGTTTGTGAAAATTTTTCTCCAATCAGGCATGGAAGATCCTAATTTCACAGACTCCTAAAATCATGTGGCTAAAAGAGATACAAAACATGCAATAGTGGCTACCACATAGTAGGTACTCAGTGTATTCTAATTTCCTTTTAACATTTATTTTCTTTTTAGAAATAATATTTTTTAAAAATTCAGAAATTTGAGACAATGAAGAGCTAGAACAAAGATGAAACTGAAAGGGGCATTTAGTAACAAAGGCTCATTAAGAATTTTCAGTGAGGAAACTTCCAGTCAAGATGGCAGAGTAAGCAAATGCTGTGCTCACCTCCTCTCAAAACCACATTAAAATTACAATTGAGCTACAGAAAAACTATCTTTGAGAACCACCTGAAGTCTAGCTGGACAAAAGTCCTGTAACTAAGGATATACAAAAGAAGCCACATCATGACTAGTAGGAGGGCAAAGACACAAAATATACATCCACATGTGGCAGCTATAAATTAAGAGGGGTATCTCACCTGAGAAGTGAGTGGTCCTAACCCCACATCAGGCTCCTCATCCCATAGTTTCAGTACCAGAAAGAAAAGTCTCCATAATTTTGAGCTATGAAAACCAGCAAAAATTATGGCTCAATGAGACAGACAACTGCTGGAGTTCCAGGCATTCCTCTTAAAGGGCCCATCCACATACTTACTAACCAATGGATTCATTTGCTCCAAGCTCCAGCACTGGGGCATCAGCTTGAAAGGTGCCAGGATATACTGGAAGGAACTGAATTGTCTGGCTTCAGGGTGAGGGCTAGAAGGGCAGATTTATCCCAGGCAGAAGTGCTAGCAAAAGCCATTGTTCCTTTATTGAACCCTCCCCTAAACCCAATCTGCATACACAGATAGGTGCCATATCTGAGTCTCCAATCAACCTAGCTAACACCAATTGCTCCACCCTGGTAATTCCCTGAAACCCCATCCCACTTGTAGACCCAACCATGCCACTTCTAGTGGCTCTTTCACATAAATAGCATTTATTGGCTTATGCTCCAAACTTTCCTTAAATTCCTCAAAGGTTCACAACCCCACATAAAAAGAATTCACTTTCAGTATGCCTCGGACCTCTTGATAAGCATCCCCAAACCCATCACTAGTGGTACAGAGCTTAGCCTCTCCCAGGTACCTTGAAGCCCAGCACAAGTGGCAACTATCTGCAGATCACTTTGTAGTTCATACCAAGTGGACCCAAACAGGGTACAGGAAATGGCTACTTACCCAGCCAGAGAGGTCCTCTCAAGAGGCCCCAAAAACCAGTGTATCCAGTGGACACCTTCAAGATCACACCAGAGCACTATCCAACACCATCACATATGACACACTCAAAGGGCAGACTAGGCAGGCACCAGAGCCTCACTAAAGCAGACTCTGCTCCTTAGGGCCAGCCCCTGCACAACAGCTCCTCTACTGTTGTCACAGCCCATACACAACAGCTCTTTCACTATAGTCACAACCAAACAGCCTGAGAGTCAATCCCTTCCATTGACATGCCAACAGAAACTGAGGCTCAACTACAACAGGAGGGCACACCCAGCTTGTACAAGAGACACACCTAGAGCACCTTGCTCAAGTGACCATGGAGACTGTGCCACTAGACCTCACTGGATACCTACTACATAAAGCCACTCTATCAAGACTGAGAGACAGAGCATCTCTACATAATACAAAGAAACAAACACAGAGAGACAGTCAAAATGGGAGACAAAGAAACATGTCTCACATGAAAGTCAGAAAAAAAGTAGACAGACTGAAGACAAGCAATCTACCAGATGCAGAAGCAGAGTTAAAGATACTGATTACAAGTATGCTCAATAATCTCAGTGAGAACCTAACAAAAAGATATGAAGCATAAAAATGAAGATAAAAAAAAACATTAAAAAGTTGCAGTCAGAATTAAAGAGTATCATAACTGGAATGAAGAATACACTAGAAGGAATCAACAGCAAATTAAATGAAGCAGAGGACTGAATCAGCTATTTGGAAAATAGAATAGCAGAAAACACCCAAAGGAGCAAAAAGAAAAAAAATCCAAAAAAATGAAAATAGTTTAAGGGGCCTCTGGGATACATCAAGCTTAATAACATTCATGTCATAGGGTATTAAAAAGAGAAGAAATAAAACACAAAATTAAAAATTTATTTGAAGAAAAAATGACAGCTTTCTTAATCTAGTGAAGGTAATAGACACACAAACTCAGGAAGCACAGAGAGCCCCAAACAATATGAACCAAAAAAGGTCCATACCAGGACACATCACAATTAAATTAAAATGCCAAGGTTTAAACACAAAACAAAGAATCTCAAAAGTGGAAAGAGTAAAGCAGTTATTTACCTACAAGGGAGCTGCCATAAGACTGTCAACTGATTTCTCAACAGACTCTTTTCAGGCCAGAAGGATTGACATAAAGTATTCAAAGTGATGAAAAGCAAGGATCTACAACCAAGATTACTGTATGCAATAAAGTCATCATTTAGAATCAAAGGACAGATAAAGAGCTTCCCAGACAATAAAAAGCTAAAGGATTACAAGAAATGTTAAAGGCACCTCTATAAAAACAACAACAAAAAAAATCAAAAATATAAATAATAAAATGGCAATAACTACATATACAGTAGCAGTTTCAATGTAAATGGATAAATGTTCCAATGTAAAGACATAAGGTGGCTGAATGGATTAGAAATCAAGACCCTTACATATGCTACCTTCTAGAGACTCTCTTCAAATTGAAAGACACACAGACTGAAAATAAAGGATGGGAAAAATAACATATGAAAGTAAAAACATACAAACAAACAAACTTCTGGGGTAGCCATACTTATACTAGACAAAATAAATTTTAAAACAAAGGCTATAATAAGAGACAAAGAAGGACCCAGTGATCTCATTTCTGGATATTTATGCAAAGAAACCCAAAACACTAACTTGAAAGACATACACATTTATAGGTTTATTGCAACATTAATTGCAATAGCCAAGATATGGAAGCAACCTAAACGTTCATCAATAATTAGATAGATAAAGAATAAGTGGTGTGTGTATACAATGGAATATTACTTGGCCATAAATAAGAATGAAATCATGCCATCTACAACAATATCAATACCTAGAAAGTATTATGCTAAGTGAAATAAGTCAAAAATAAGTACTATATAATTTCACTTATATGTGGAATATAAAAAACAAAATATACAAACAAACAGATACAGAGAACAATTTGACTTACCAGATGGGAGAGGGGTTGAAAGAACGAATGAAACAGGAAAAGGGACTAAGAAGTACAAATTGGCAGGTACAAAATAGTCACAGGGATGTAAACTATAACATAGGGAATATAGTCAATAATATTGTAATAACTGTACAGTGTCAGATGAGTACTAGATTTACTAGGGTGATCACTTCATAAGTTATAAAAATGTCTAATCACTATGTTGTACACCTGAAACTAATATAATATTGTCTCAACTGCAATTGAAAAATAAAATATTATCTTTTAAAAATTCTCAAGCAGAGGACCTCAGCTTTATAACAAAGATCAGATGAAAGAGGGTACCTGCCTTTCTGTCATAGGTGAAATTGTGACCCCGCCCCAAATTCATATGTTGAGGTTCTAACCCCCCCGTATCTCTTATTTGGAAATAGGATCTGTGCAGATGAAATTAGTTAAGATGAGGTCATACTAAAGTAGGATGGGCCTCTACTGAATATGATTGACATACTTACTAAAAGAAGATATTTGGACTCAGAGACAGACACACAGGAAGAACCCTATGTGGACATGAAAGAAGAGATCAGGGTAATGCAGCTTCTGCCAAGGAACACCAAAGATTTCCAGCCAATACCAGAAGGTAAGAGAGCAGCATAGAACAGATTCTCCCTCACAACCCTCACAAGGAACAACCCTGCCTACACCTTGATTTAGGACATCTGGCCTCCCAAACTGTAAGACAATGTATTTCCTTTATTTAAGCCATTCGGTTTGTGTCACTGGCAAATTAATCCACCTTCCACACCTATTGTTTCAGCTAGCTCCAGGTGGCTGTATTAAATTGAAAGAAAGGTATGAGGTAGGGACAAAAAGGGAAAACAAATCAAGCACATTTGAGAACATACATTGGAAAGAACTTTAGGTGATGTTACTAGCATTTGGAATTGATGAGAAGCAAATAGTTCAGAAACCTACCAAAGTTTTTTAAGAAAATTGGATACCAAAGGAAGTATTAGCTGGCTTAAAAGATCCTGTGATGGAAAACTCATGCCAATAGGAAGCAGGCTGTGAAAACTGTGTGGTTCCCAAAAGGACATTCTCCCCAGTAGCACCCTCCCCAGATGTCACCATGGAGGATGATGGACAAAGGAATGGGAGCTTTGGAGAAAAACAAATGAGGAAATTTCTCCAGGAGAACAGAATCAAGGTCTCATCAAAGAAAGAACATCCTCTACCACCGATAGAGCACCTTCACATTGCCTGCCCAGCAAGATATCACCCCTTCTGTGGATACTGTACATCTGCCAATTAGTACTGCTCAAATGGGTGGGGATTTTGTTGTTACCTTGTCTTAGCTCCCCTATTGTATCTTGGGGAGAAGTATAGCAGGAATAAATGGTTTGCCTTTCTAGTTCACAGGTAGACAAACCTTGAGAAAGCCCAGGAAAATTTCATAGAGGCCAGAGGGTTGGAATGTAATTTTCACAGAAAGGAGAGCACTAACAGATATTTGGTGACAAAAGGGCCCCCTGTCTTAGAGTTTGCCTGCTGTTCACCAACGTTCAAACTTTTGTTTTCCTCTTCTCTATGAATGCACAGCTAAATTTCCTAGTCTTTCATGGTTAAACATGGTCACGTGTATGAGCTCTCACCAATATAACATAAGTAAATGTGGAGGGTGCCTTTTCCAGGCAATGGCTACTTAGAAGCAGCTGTGGCACCACCATGCTCTCCTTGCCTTATGGCCTTCTAGACAAAGGCAGCAAAGCCTTCCAAAATCAAAGAGCCATGATGAAAAAGTTTGAGTTCCTGAAGGATCATGGGATAGAATGCCATCTGCTGATCAGAAATCCTATACTGGACTATTACATGAGCAAGAAACAACTTCTATTGTACTGAGACACAGATTTTGGAGCAGCTAGCATAATCTTTCTTAACATATGCTGCAATACAATCAAAGCAGGGAATAGCAAGAACTCCTCTGTCAAGAGACATCATGATGTCTTAAGATAATACCTAGATAAGGGTTTAGTTCTAGAATTGGCTTTTCCATTAAACAGCCCTGTGGCCCCAACAAGTCCTGGTACTTTTCCTGAGAAGGAGGATCTAGATGAAGAGGGACAAAAATGGACACTTCATAATAATAAGGGGGACAATACATCAAGAAGACATAACACTTATCAATATATATGCTCCCAACAAGGGAACATCAAAATGTATAAAGAAACTACTAATGGAACTAAAGGGAGAAACTAACAAAGCATAATTATAGTAGGGGACCTAAATAAATACCCACTGTCAGTAATGGATAGATCATCCAAACAGAAAATCAATAAGGACCACCTTAAATGACACATTAGATCAACTGGGTATAATTGATATTTATAGGGATTTTCATCATAAAACACTAGATAATACATTCTTCTCTATTGCACAAGGAACATCCTCAAAGATAGACCATATGTTGGTATACAAAACTAGCCTCAACAAATTTAAGATTAAAGTCACACCAAGCATGTTCTATGAACATAATGCTTTGAAACTATATTAACTGCAAAAAGAAAGTGGGAAGTGTCACAAATATGTGGAGATTAAACAGCATGCTACTAAAGAACAACTGGGTCATAGAGGAAATGAAAAGAGAGATCAAGAGATACATGGAAACAAATGAGAATGAAGATACAACATATGAAAGCTTTTGGAATACAGCAAAAGCAGTAATAAGAGAGGGGGGGAGAGAAAGTTCATATAATTATAGGCCTATCTCAAAAATAAGAAAAATCCCAAATAAGCAACCTAATATCATATCTTTAAAAAAATAGAACAAAAAAAAAGAACAAATTAAGCCCAAAGTTAGCAGAAGGAAATAATAAAATTTGAGCAGAATTAGACAAGATTGAGAACCAAAAGACAATAGAAAAAATTAATGTAACAAAGAGCTGGTTCTTTGAGAAGATTAATAAAATTTACAAACCCCTGGCAAGATTCATTAAGAATAAAATAGAAAGAACACAAATAAACAAAATCAGAAATAAAGGAAAAGAAGTTACGACAGATACCACCCAAATACAAAGCATCTTATAAGAATACTATGAAAAAATTATATGCCACAAAATTCAATAACCTACAGTAACTGAACACATTCTTAGAAATACACAACATTCTTAGACTAAAACAAAGAACTGAAAAATCTAAATAGACCAATCAACAGTAAGGAAATTGTAACCATCATCAAAAACTTGCCACAGAGAAAGTCCAGGACTAGATGGCTTCACTAGTGAATTCTACCCAACATTAAAAAATAATTTAATACCTGTTCTTCCCAAACTCTTCCAACAAACTGAAGAAAAGATAATACTTCTTAACTCATGTTATGAAGCCAGTATTGCCCTGATACCAAAACCTGGTAAAAATAACACACGAAAAAGAAACTACAGACTAATATCTCTCATGAACACAGATGCAAAGCTTGTAAGTATGATACTAGCAAACCAAATACAACAACATATTAAAAAGATTATACACCATGATCAAGTGGGCTTCATCCCAGGGATGAATTTAACATATGCAAATTAATAAATGTGATACGCCACATAAACAAAATAATGAATAAGAATCTCATGATCATATCAATAGATGGGCAAATAATTTTTGACAAAGGAGCCAAAACATACAATGTAAAAAAAAAAGCCTCTTCAATAAATGATTCTGGGAAAACTGGAAAGCCACGTACAAAGAATAAAACTTTTAGATTGGTATCTGTCACCATACACCAACTTAAGTCAAAATGGATCAAAGACCTGAATATAAGACATGAAACAATAAATAGCACAGAATAAACCATAAATACTAAACTCATGGACCATGGATCTAGATATTTTAAGAATTTGACCTTAAAAGCAAGAGAATTAAAAGCAAAAATAAATGAATGAGACTATATCGAACCAAAAAGCTTCTGCACAGCAAAGGAAACCATCAACAAGTCAAAGAGACAAACATCTGAATGAGAGAAGATATTTGCAAACATTGCCTCCAATAAAGGCCTAATATCCAAAATATGCAACAAAAAAAAAAACTCAGACAACTCAAGAATAAAAAAACAATCACATTTAAAAATGGGCAGAAGACCCAAACAGACATTTCTCCCAAGAAGACATACAAACCTATGAAAAGATGCTCAACCTTACTAGCCATTATGGAAATGCAAATCAAAACCACAATGAGGAAACACCTCATATCTGTTAGAATGGCTGTTATCAACAGGACAAGTAATAACAAGAATTGGAGGGATTGTGGAGAAAAAAACCCCTCATACATTACTGGTAGAAATGTAAATTGGTACAGCCACTATGGAAAAATAGTATGGAGGTTCCTCAAAAAATTAAAAATAAAATTACCTATGACCTAGCAATCCCTCTTCTGGGTATCTACCCCAAAAATTTGAAAACATTTATTTGTAAAGATATCTGCACCCTGATTTTCATAGCAGCATTATTCATGGTAACCAAAAAATGGAAACAACCAAAATATCCTTCAGTAGATGATTGGATAAAGATAATGTTGTACATATATACGATGGAATATTACTCAGCCATAAGAAGAGATGAAATACTGCCATTTTCAACAATATGGATGGATCTTGAGATTATCATGCTAAGTGAAATCAGTCAGGCAGGAAAAGTTTGGAATCATATGAATTCACTCATATGTGATACATAAAACTGAAAACAACAAGTGAACATGACAAACAGGCAGAGACTCATGGACACAAATAATAGTTTAGTGGTTATCAGAGGGGAAAAAAGGGGAGAGATCAACAGGGTAAAAGGGACCAAATATATGGTGACAGAAAAAAATTCAGCTTTTGGGGTGGGCGGTACAGGTAAGCAATACAAATATGACATATTATTGAATGGTATATTTGAAACCTATATGATTTTACTAACCAATGTCACCCCAATAAATTTAATTTTAAAAAAAAAAGAATGATCTGCTCCATGAGGTGTGCTCTACCTCAGGGGTTCTGCAACCGCACTTCACAGGCTAAGCAATTGGGGCCCCAGACAGCTGCCTCTGCCACACAGAACTGTCTCTCCTTACCTGTTACAAGTCTGTTGCTTCCAAGGAAGACTTTTGTCTGAAGAAGTGAGATCCTAAAGGGTGTGCTAATAAAAATAAAATTTGAACCTCCTGCTCCAAGAAAATCTCTGAGGACTCTTATTTTTACCTGGGGCACTCAAATACTCTACTCTCTCTTGAGCCAACTCACACCATGCTCCTCAGTTAATTGGATCTCAGAATTAGGATGCAAACATGAAATTGATGGGAGCATGTCCCAACCTACCATCCTGAGCCTTGTCTCTGAGGGCCTCTGGGTACTCAGGCATGGAGAGAGCAAAAATATCAACAAGTACAGAGGCCAGGGACAACAGGGCTAGGCATCCTCTTTAAGTCTTCAGTGTGTTACTCCATTGAATCATCACAACAGCCCCATGAGACAGGCATTATTTCCCTTTGTGCAAGTAACAAAACTGAGGCTCAGAGAGATTTATAACTTACCAGAGGTCACGTTGCCAATAAGTGGCACAACCAAAAAGAATATATCCCATAAAAATCTGACTCTAAAGCCTTTCACTCAACACAGTGTCACATTCATTGTGCTCTCTTTTAGGTCAGGTAGTAAGGCCAGATGCTGTGTCTTCTTCTCTCATCCCCTCCTGACCCTCACTGCAATATCCACAGCCACCAAAATAGAGAACTCTCCTTTACATGAATACCCAGACACTGTTCTGGGGATGCAGTGCCCTTTAGTGGAGGTAAGGATATCCTCAGAGTGCTAGTGACGTCCTTCCCCCAGACCTCCTTTCTCTCTTTGCAGTCCTGGAGATGGCACGCAGACCCTTCTGCCTGGCCCCCAGCCCTCCCCACCCTCTGAGGAATGCTAGGCAGCTCTTCACACTTAAATTTCATAAATATTCACTATGATGTAAAGTATATGTGCATATTTTTACATCTTGGTATGAAGCCATTTCAAATATCCTCAAGGAATCCAGGTAAACCTCTATCTCTGCTGTTTGCTGATCTCTCTCTCCCCCCCGTGCCCCCCCTGCCCCCCCCCACACACACACACACTTCCTTCCTTATTTTCTTCTTTCCTTACATTTTTTTGATCAGCTTAAATCCCATCTGATATCGGTTTATCTAAGTGCTCAGGCAAGGTAAGCTAATTAAAATTGTAACATTCCTGGCTAAAGAAAATAAAAATCACTTCCAAGACAAAAACCTATTTTACTATCTTCTATTTTACATCCCTCATGCCATGTTTTCTTCCAAAAGCATTTACAAATCAAGATTAAATTGAGAATGGAAATGCCTGACATTAATGGAGAGCATCACAGCTTATGAAAAACATTTGCACACACAGATTTATTTGAGCATCGCATCTAAGAGACATTCACAGGGCAGCTGTCATTACCCCATTCATATGATGAGTAAACTGAGTCTCAAATATATTAATTTCTCTAGGGAGTGAGAAATAAGGGGTGGGGGAATTTCATAAGGACCTGCTGGGTCCAAGGCTCTTGGGGGCAAGGTCTTGGGTTGGTGAAGGACAAAGGACTGCCCAGAACCCTGGTTATCCAGCTTCTGCCAACTGGACTTTTCTTGGTACAGGTAAGCTGGCCCAGTACCACTCTCTCCTGTGTTCTGTAGGTCTCTAATTAACCCCTCTCCCTCCCTTCACATCTTGTTGACAGAAAGTGAAATTGGACATCTTCATTTTTCACACCTTCAAAAACAGGTCAATTCTGTTGCCCTCCCCATTTTACAGATGGAAAAATTGTAACACAGAAAAGTAACTGAATTTTCCTTAAGATTCTTCCAAGGGCGGAGTCATCATCTTGAAAGGACATTCAGTTTGTATTTTCATGTTCAGGTAGGACTGCCCCTCCACCTGTGCATACAGGCTTAAACCACCCTCTGTCTCCTCCATCTCCTCCACTCTCCACACCACCTGTCAACACTCAGGTCCACCCAAAGTCTGCAGGAAGATCAAAAAGTTATAGCATCAAAACCTTTCAGCACATTGTTCATTTGAATGGCAGTGGGTGACATGAGGATGAATTTCAGTTTGCAGACATAGATTGATCTTAGAAATGTACTCATGTTGGAATATTATTGTCAGAGGTGAGACTAGAGGGAATGAGGCAGAGAAAGGCAAAGAGGGAAAAAGAGCTGTCCACTTCTGTCAGACACAGGCTCCAGAGCAACAGAGATCCACTGGGAGTTCAATTTCTGTTTGTCTGAACCAAGGAGAAAATCTAATTAAATATGGTGTCTGAGTTTGGAGAAGCTGGGATGGAGCTAGAATATAAAGTGTGACAGCTACCCATAGATCAAAGGGCAATATTAATAATAAAAAAAAAAGACAGAAAGGGACAGCAGGACCCACTGATGGTATTATAAAATGCAAAGCAAAAACAAAGCAGGCTGGGAATATTGCATAGTTATGCTGATAAAAGCACATCGCCCTCACCTCTGTAGCCCTTGAAATGCTGTAAGAGCAACTGCAGCTGGTCCCCTCTTCTTTCCTTCCTTCTCTCTTCTTCTCGGGGACTCAGTCTCACTGGACTCTAGTCTCACTTCTGCTCTACACAAGCATGCAAACTCAGCATCAATGAGCTTTCCTGAGAACGGCTGAAGCCAAGACAGGAGATGATGAATGAACAAGAGGAATAACCGAGTCTCCATTTCAGCAGAGAACATGCAGATCAAGAAGAAATAATCAAGGTACAAAACTCACTTCTCTACTGTTCTGCAATCTCTGAGAATGGGCTAGTTGGCTCTAGTAGAGGAAAGTCTTACTTGGAAGCCCAGGGCTATCTTAAGTGGCCTCCTTGAAAATTTTCTTTGCTGGGCTACCCGCCATGTATTAGATGCTTGCAGTCTTCTCACATTCCCAAAACTAAGGCAAAACCCTACGGACTTCACTTTTTGCAGAACACCAGGAACTCCTTAAAAGTGTTAAAGTGTAGACCAATGGGTTTGGGGTGAAATTCCTGGAGACCATTTGCCACTGATTCCTGGTTCCCTGATGGCCTAAGAACTGTTCCTGGAAGGACTGGGACTGGGAGCGTTTCTGGGTGCATGGAAGCTCCACCACCTAAACCCCTCCCCACCACATAGTGTGATCTTTTGCAGTGGTCACTGTCACAGTTAGAGCTGGGCTCCTGGATCTCAGCAGAACTATATTGTTCTTTGTCACTTGTATTTAATCTCTATCAGCTGGTATGTTATGACTTTGCCTTATTTTCCTAAGCCTTCTTTGTTATAGCTAGCATCTGCCTGGAGTATTTTCAGCAATTGTTATTGTTTATTAATCTGTACTGTCTATGATTCTGCATTATTTTCCAGGAACTGTGTGTATGACCATAATAACAGTTGTCACTCTAAGTAAATTCATTTCTGCCCACATACAATCAAATTTTAAATCTATACCTGACCTCCCCAGCCCATCTCTCCACATCCCACCTCCACAAACACCTAGCCTCCTTGTTTTTGGAACTGAGTTTAGAATCAAAAGATATTGAAGAAATGCCCACGTCCAGCACTTATTAGTTGTGCACATTGTCCTCTCTGACTTCTCTGAACCTCAGTTTCCTTTTCTGTTAAATGAGAATAATAACAATTTCAACCATTCTAGACAGGGTATAAAGATTAAGTAAGATAATCTATAAGAAAAGTGCTCTTCAAGCTCTGAGACTATTATCTAGCCATGAGCCTGAAGAAATGGAATCCATTCAACGATCAAGAGAGAGCCTAATTATTTTAATAGCAGCTTGCATTTACACTGTGCATCAGAGCTCCAAGCAGCCCTTACCAAACATTTCATTTAATCTTGACAATATCTTATGAGATTTGTCAGCATAGCTATCATTGTCCTCTTTTAATAGATGAGAAAACCAAGAGATCTTTTCAGATGCAAAACTGATTATGTCATTCTGCCACAGCCTTAAACTTTTACCTTAGGAAAATGGCAGACCAGAATGGCAATCAGAGCCTGTGGCGCATCTCACTTGACCCAGGACATATTTACTGGCCTTCTCCTGGGCCATTTGCCCTCACTCTGCACACAACTGTACTGCCTTGGTTACGTTGCTTAACATTTCTCAATCCATGCTGCAACTTTCCAACCCCTCTCCTTCTTGCTCACTCTGCTCCAGCCACAATAACTGTTTCTTGGACAGGTCAAGCCCATTTGTGCCTCAGAACCTTAGCACTTACTGTTCCTCTTCCTGGAAACTTAGTCTCCAGATTTTTGTGGCTCACTTCCTCACTTAATTCAGTCCATCCTCAAATTTTACCTCTGTGGCAAGGCCATCATGAACCACTTTATAAAACCGAGCAATCCCCAGTCTTTCTCTTCTCTCTCTTTTTCCCTTCAAAGCATATAGCATTACCAGACCTTCTATTCATTACCTATCTATATCTATCTATCTATCTATCTATCTATCTATCTATCTATCTATCATCTATCTATCTTTCTGTCATCTATTAATTGGCTTATTGTCTACCCCTGACCTCACTAGAAATAAGAGCTGAGACTTTCTTTTACCCAGTACCATAATTTCAGACCCTTTAAGAGTGCCTGAAAATAGAACGTGCCCTACACACAGTAGTAGTAATCATTTCTGTTATTACACTTCATCCTCACAACGATCTTAAATACTTAGAGGCAGTCTGCTTAATGGTTAAATGAACAGGTGAGGAGCCTGGCTAAAATCTTGGTTCCTCCACTTATAATCTATATAATCTTGTGCCAGTTTCTTTCTGTGTCTGTTTCATCTGCAAAGTGTGGATATGAATAGCACCAACATAATAAAGTTGTTTAAAGAAGTAGATTATATAATTGAACACATAGCCAATGCTCAGTAGATGTTATCTATTACTACTATTATAATTGTCAGCATTGTCATCATCATCTCCATAATCATCATTAGCATTAACCCTGTGAGTTAGGCCCAATAAATATAATGATCCTTTAAAATAATTTTTTTAATTTAAAGACTAAGAGAAGTTAATGCAACAAAGTAACAAAAAACATATCTCTACTATAGCTAAAATTGGAAACCATTCACCTCTCCCCTAGCCAGGACTCCCGCCACAATATCCCTCATTCTCCCTTAGCCAGTCAGGTACAGAGCATCAAATCCTGCAGTGAACATATTCCTTTCCTAGCACCATCCTCACTAAGCACAGAGCAGCCACAGCCACAACCGTGTACACTGTATTCTTCCCAAGCCTTATAACAGACACTATTAGCTGCCTATCCAGCAGCCATTTTCTCTCTTTCTTATAACAGAATCTTGTTTTTCTTAGGACAGCAAAGTACCCAGTCACAAGGATGAATCATCATTGCTCTAAGCCAATCACAGAAACCCAAATTTCCTTTTATCATTAATAATCAATGAGATGTATGGAGATCCTGCTGAAGGCTTATGAGAAATATTTCTTCCCTAATAAAAAGTAGAGCCGCCCCCAAGACCAGATCATTGCCACCTCCCTCAGCCTCTCTACTTGGGATGTTGTTGTGTGTTGTGGTACCTAGTGCTGCAGCTGACATCTTGCAACCAAGGAGTGCTGAATGGGTGAGGAAGCTACCAATAGCATCCTAATATTGCCCATTCTTCTTCTGGCATCACCCCTCCATCATTTATCTGGTTTTCTGACTATTTTTGTAATGGCAATCTGCACTGGTGCAGCTAAAATAGGAACT
Organism: Cynopterus sphinx; assembly: GCA_030015415.1. NCBI lineage: Eukaryota > Metazoa > Chordata > Mammalia > Chiroptera > Pteropodidae > Cynopterus > Cynopterus sphinx. Next base: position 30,093,048 of record CM057390.1, on the reverse strand, counting down.
TAAGTCTATTTTATTGATGTATGTGACTCCAACAAGTGTTTGCTACAACCAAACTATTCCTCACCTAACTGCCCTTATTATCTCCTAAAAAAAAAAAAAAAAGACCCTAAGCCTCTGTGCTCTCGATTATCACTTAGCATGTTCACATAACCTCATGTCCAGCTAGGATCCTTCCCAGCAGCCTTCACTCATTTATTTATGAATACTTACCATGTGTCGGGCACTGATGTGGTTACTGGAGAGACAGCTGTGAACAAGATACATACCATCCTTGCCCTCAGGGGATGCACTCACATTGTACTTCACAGTTCACACAGCACAGCTCAGGTCTTTCACATCATCTTCCAATTACTCTATAGGATAGAGCAGAAATCAATATTCATAGATGTATGTACTTTTTTTTAATTTTTAATGATTCTAGGAGAAATTAAGCATTTGCCCTTAACTACATATCTAGAAAGTAATAGATCTGAGACTTCAAGTCTGATGTTCTTTCTACCATGGGAAAACTTAAATACTGAATAAATACAATTCAGGGTGGCCATGATACAAAGAGGACTCCTATGGTCAAAGAAGCCTTACAGTCATCTTCTGAGCTATGTACTATCAGAACCACATTTACTGAGGCACTTAGTAAGTGTGCAGAATGCCATTAGAAGCTATACACATATCCTCTCTGTCCCTGCCATGTGGTTATTATTATTCCCATTGTACTTGTTAGCCCAAGGCCACACAATCAAACCAAGGTTTAATTCCTTCCACATATTGAGAGTCTTCTATGTGGTTCCCAAAGCCAGGTTGACTGGGGCCTGCTGCACACACCCATATGGGATAAGAGAACAGAAAAGTCTCAGAGGGCTGAACAGAGCAAAGCAAAACTCATCCAGGCCCAGAAAGTGGGAAGGAGTGAAAGTATCCATCAAGTCGTAACATCCTTCCCTACTTGCGTGATTTGCCCAGGACCAGTTCTGGGATGGAGGTGGTGAAGGGGTGTTCAACAATCTCATTTTCCAGAGAGGTAAGCTGGGGTCTGGATACATTGATCGATTTGCCCAAAGACTTCCCTTCTGAACATTGAGAAAATAGACCAGAGAAGGGAGTGGGGTAGATAACACCAATTGAGCACCAGCTCTGCCCAGGCACCATGCTGAGGATTTTAAACACATTAACTCATCTAATATCACAATACTTAGAGAAGGATGCTAGTATCTTACCAATGGCAAAAAACCAAGTCTAGAAAAGCTAAGTGACTCAACCACGACACACAGCTGGCAATGGCAAACCCACTTCCTCCTTTCACCTCCCTTCATGGCTTCTTGACTATTGACCAAGGGTCCTGATAAAAGGGAGTTAAAGTGGCACATGTGGCCTGAAGACTGCTGTCTCAGAATCACATGGAAGGTTCTGATAAAATGCAGGTTCCTGGGTTGCATCTTAAGCTCAGCCATCAAAATAAATTGGATTGTGTTCAAAAATCTCCTTTAACATCTTCCCTTGAACTTTGGTGGGATTCTGATGCCCACCAGAGTTGGAGAAGCCCTGCTTTACTCCCACCTCTGCACAGAGTGGACACAAAAGGACTTAGGTCTCAAAAGGAACTCTCAAGCTTTAGGAGTGATTCACAGTTCTGTTCCCTCCCTTGTCCACACACATCTTGAGTGGCCCCATTACAGAGCATTCTAGAAATCCAATATATTCAGGCAGAAACCACATTTTGTGGAATGGCAAGATGATTTCACTTCCCCAGCCTCTGCCTGCAGCCAGAGAGAGCAAGGCACCTGCTCCCCTCAAAACAAAAGCCCACTATCCTTTGCTTGCTCCTAAACCTTAAAGGCCTGAGTGGGCAGGGGACCTTGCCTCACTTGGGCACAAAAGCTAAGTACCCATGCTGACAGAGTACCCATGCTGGTAGCTGGTGTACAGTGCAAGTGGTGAAAAGATCTGAGAAATCAGCAGATTCAGGTCAAAGAAGGGGCGCACCATCTAGGGACCATCATCTGACAACCCTGGATCAACAGCATCATCTGCTGGCTGCAAGGTGCCACATCACCTTCCCATCTGATCCAGGCCATGCTGGGGGCCTCTCTCCCCAGACCCAAAAGGAGCTTGAGGCGAGAGAAAGCAATTTCTTTCCTCAGTTGGCACACAGACACAGAGAAGCCCCTTCCCAGAATGTAAGGGAAGTCAGGGGGTCCAGCTGGTCCCAAGGAAGGACGTCTCAGGGTCCAAAGAGCAAGGACTCTGGTTCTTCTGGGCAAACGTTATCTGCTTTGAAGAGGTGCAGATGCTGACCTGACGAAATATGGTTTCTGACAACACACCCTACACACACTGGCTCCCAAATACACTCAATATTTTTATTTTAATTAAATGTTGGTCTGTGGTCCCCCAACATCTTTAGATGCACCCAGAATCTTTCACCTTTTAGTATTAGCTCCTAGAAAGCAATGAGTGAGTATCCATTCTTTATGCAATGGCTAAATCACCAATTTCCCCTGAGTGGAGTATTTTTCTAAATGTGAAGTAATCTATAGCCATGCCACCCTGAGCATGCCAAATCTCCATCTAAGTACTAACCAGGGTTGGGCCTGGTTAGTACTTAGATGGGAGACCACCTTGGAATACCAAGTGTTGTAGACGTAAAATAAATAAATAAATAAATAAATAAATAAATAAATAAATAAATAAATTGATGATAGATAGATAGATAGATACAAATACAAATAAAAATGAATATGAAGAATAATAGCCAACAACCATCCCATCAGAAGGGGGCTGTGCTGGGATTATGCTTCTTCCTGGGCATCATCATCCCTGTGGCCACCACATTGGCAATTGTTGGTTTGCCAAGTTCCAGGCATATACTGTATACTCTACAAGGGTCCTCTAATTGACCTTCCCCAGGACTCTAGGAAACTGAGTAACAAAGAGGTTAAGCAACTTGCCCAAGGTCACACAGCCACCAAATAGTAAAACAAGGATTCCAGCCCAGACAACACTAGAAGTTCCCCTCTTAGCAGTTATGCTATGCTGCCTCCCAGAAAAATCACACACGCACACGTTTATAAGTCTAATAAGTGTAGCCTTTTGGCAAAAACATGCCATATGGCTGGGCCTTCTGGGCATCCATCCCACTTATAAGAATGGCTATGGTTGCTGATTTCCCTGTGATGTCCTCACATACCAGACCATTTCTCACTGGACCCATTCCTTCATCTGCAGGACCTCCAGACCCACCCACCCGAAGATTCTTTATGGAGGGCACCAAAAAAGAGATCTGAAAAGGTGGAGAAGTCCTCTTCTCTTATCTGAGGGTAGCACTAGAAAAATGGTGACCCAAACCCAGACTTGCACCTGAGACCCATGCAGTGTTCATTCCTTTTACAAGTATCTACCCAGCACCTGTATCAGGCACTGTGTAGAGGATGCGAGGGCCCCCCTCCTCTCCACGGGGGCACCCTCTAAAGATGGAGACCTCAGCAAAGTAAGAAATGGGTAAGTAATCACAAACAGTGGTTGTGCCAAGAGGTCTCTTAAGAAAGTTGTTGGTTTGGACCTTCTCACCAACCTGCCCCTGCCTTTGCTATCTTCCCCTCAAAGTCCCGCCACGGTTTCTCCCACCTCAATCAAGCCCTCTCATTGGGAGACCTCCTGGCTTCAGGCCTTGGGCTCCACCTCCTTTAGAGAAATCAAGTGCACCCCCTCCTGCTGTGCTGCAGGAGCCTCCAGGTCCCACCACCATGAAACAAGAAGAAGGAGTGGGGAGGGCGAAGCAGGAGCGTGGGGGTTGGTGGGGGGGGCAAAGCAGGAGACAAGGGACAGAGGAGAGTGGCAGGAGTGTGGGGGCAAAAGGTGGGTAAGGGACGAGGGGGAAGGAAGGCGAGGCGGAAAGAGGCGAGCGGAGGAGGGCTGGGCCACTCAGGGCGAAAGTGGGCGAAGCAGCAGGGTGCCGGGCCTGCCCCCAGCCCCTAGCTTCAGCCCACCCCCGCAGAGAGCAAAGTTTCTCAAATTCGCGTGGAGCAACTGCTGCTTTCTCTGGTCTTTGTTTTTCTTCTCAGGATGGCAAATGAATTTCGAGCCTCACTGCGGAGCCGGCCAAGTCATTGGAAAGCATGCCGTTCAGGCGGCTGGAGACTGCGGTGTGGGGGTCGGGGGAGCGGAGGTCTCCTGGTCTGCTCCAACTCTGCTCCGCCGCAGAGAAGCCGCTGAAGCAGCTTGAGGCCGGGGAGTGGAGGAGGGCTTGTCCCCCATGGGCACATACTAAAGAAAATAGGCCTGGTGTCAGAGCCCTTGGGAAGATGATGTAAACAGAAGCAGAGGCATCCTGGTGGTGCGGGTTGCTGCGCCACAGTTAAGTTGCCCCTGAGGGGCCTGGGCCGGCTAGGGCCCAGCTCTGTCCCCCTGACTGCGTCCTCCCTCCTCCCCAGACCAATTTTGAGACCTGCAACTTAAGAACGCACCTGCAAAAGCAGGAGTCCAGGGCTCCTCCCTGCTCTCTCCTCCCTTCCTCCTCAGCAACCCTTCCAGCCACCCAGAGGCAGTGCACCTGCCAAGAAGCCCCTCCCCGCTTGCCTTCTCTCCGAAGCCCCATTTTTATGTACTGATTTGGCTGGGTGCCTAACATTCTTCTCTGGGGTTGGACCAGAGCCCCATCCCACCTCTCAGTGGACATCCTAGGGCACTGTCTGAGTTCCCACCACATCTGGTGCCTTTCATTAGAGCATATGATGTTAAGTCCCCCAGTAGAACCTCACTCCGCAGTGACAGACTCAGAAGGCCTCTGCTCCTATATTCCCGGGTGTCCCAAGGCCAGATCTGCTTTGTGGAAACTGTCTTGTATGAGATATCAGAGGCAGAGGTTGAGTATAAATCACTGTCTCTGTCTAGAATTAACAACTTTCCCTTTAGGAAATGACACAGACCTGAATGAGAACAGGCCAGCCTTACCCCCCAAACAGCGTCACCACCACCACCAAGAAGCCCCTGGTAAGACTTCTACATGCATCAGCCTGAACCAGCTCCATGCCCACCTGCCCACCCCCATCTCCCATGCCCTCCCCTCATGGAGGGATCCATGACCCAAAAAGCCTTTATTAGCTCTTTCTGCTCCATTTAACTACACAAATGGCTTGGTCACAGCTGACTGGTCCCAATTTGCCAGTGATTTTTTTTTAATTTACCGTGGCTCAGTCCCCCTGTAATACAGGTAGAGGAGGCATATTTGTTGCAAAACTCCCCTCCTGGGGTTAATCATGCACAGAACAAAACTCCATTTGAGCCACATAATGATTTCATTTCCTCTCTGGGTTTTGAAGGAGCTGTGGCTATAATACTAATGTAGGCCCTCTCTCCTCAAACTCCAGATGTTTGTGTGACAGATAGGTGGAGCTTGTGAGTTCCTTAAACATTACCTTCTGAGGTCAGAGCCGAAAGCTGAGGGTCCTCCCCTTCTTTTCCAAGTGCCTGAAGTCAGACCCCTGTGCACATCTCCTCTCCCTTGATAAGCCTTGCCTGCCCAGTATTACAGGCTCAGCTCCTGCTTCCTCTGGGTCCTCCAGCCAGATTTCATGGGGTTATTTTACACCCATCTGTAGAGCCCCCACCTGTGCACCTCTCAATCTCCTCTGCCACTGTTCTCCCAGCCATATCCTGCGTTCCAAACATGAAGGGCCAGGCCCAGTTCCCTAAACATTTTCTTGCCTTTTCATGTAGGCGTTCCCTGTCCTAGAAGGCCCTTCCTTCATTGTCAGAGCCTGGCAAAACCTCTGCTTAAATGTCACCTTTGTTGGGAAGTCAGCATGCTTTCTCTCGAGCATAGAGAATCACTCCCCTCCTCTGCTCTACCATTATACTCTTTTGGTTTATTTTCACATCATTTCATATTATTTGTATGCATGTCAGCCTTTCCAGCACTCAGAGCTCCTCAAGGATATGACAGAATACTCACCTGGGTATTCCCCTATTCTAGCACAGTGCTGGGTACAAATGCTCATTAATTTTTATATAAATAGCTTAGTTCATGTATCTGAATGTGAACCGTATTCATCATTAAACTAAGATATTCAAAAAGACCTTTCATCACTTTAGGCTTCCCAAATGGTGCTGAAGTCTAAACCCTAAAGCACACGTAGGATCTGACTCAAAGGGGTTCCTCTTTTTGCATGAAAATGGCGCCATCTGGTGGTATTTTGCAGTTCGACCAGCAGAGAGGGCTTCCTTTGCTAAACTGTGAAGCAGAAATTCCCACAGCCCTTGATCTCTGGCAAGCTGAGGGCCACTACTTGCCTTCTCAATGCTTGAGTGAGGAGTTGAGGCAGCAAAGTTGCCTCCAGGATTGCTGATGAATGTCTGCTTACCTCTTATCTACCTCTCCCCTACAGCTGAGATTTCTACTGCAGCTTTCTCTCCCAACAGGCCAGGCTCTTCTTTGACGCTAAGCCCTCTTATGTACCACCTGGACTCCTGCCTGTAAATGCAGTCCTGTATGTTCATCCACCTGCTTGACATAACCACTGTGGGACCAAAATCGTGACCCAAATTTAACATGTCTCCCCTGACCAACCGAGACCTCCCTACCTGAGCAAATGGCAGCTCCATCTTTAGCTGCACCTTAGGGCCTTTCTTATTTCCCAGTCTCTAAGTACCACACATCACCAGGTCATGTCAGTGTTATCTCAATTCTATTCATTTCTCTCCATCTCCACCTGTCTAAGGGACACTGTTCCATCCTGTACCACAGACAGCTTCCACAGGGTTGATCAACTTCTGCCTCCAACATTCCTGCACTTCCTATCTCTGCTAGAAAAACACTGGGATTCTTAATGAGGTCCAGCCACACCCCACAGGGCCTGGCCCTGGACCCCTCTCAAAGTCTCCTCTGTGACCCCTCTCCCTACTGTTCCCATCCAGGCAGTGACCTTTTGGCCTTTCCTCTGTCACATCAGAGCCCTCTCCCTTGCCACTGCCCAGAGCTCCTTCCCTGCTCCCTGCCCCCTGCCTGGTTAACTCCTACTCATGTCTTCCCTCATTTGCCTCATTCCCCACTACCTCACCATCTTCTTAGTGTCTGCAGGCAAAAGCTCACCACCAACATCACCTACACCACAAGCCAAAATGATCCCTTACCCAAGCTTATCTGTACAGCAGACTGGTTAAGGGCACTGGCTCTGGCATGAGATTGCCTGGATTCAAATCCTGGCTCAGCCATTTAATGGCTGAGTGACATCAGGAAAACTGCTTAACCTCATTAAATTTCCATTCATATGTAAAATGAGGCTGATGCTTTTAAAATAATCAAAAATAAATCTGTTATCTTCTCTGGTTAGGCCAAGTTCCCATTCTATATAGTATTTCTCCTTTACAGTAGTTATGAAAAAAGTGACTAAAAGTTGGTTTAAAATTTGTTTCATTTGTCAAAATGAGGGTTCCACCAGGGCAAGGACAGAGTGGGTCTTAGTACCATGTTTACATAGTATAAGAAAGTGGTTGAAGAAAGAGACTTGGGAACAAGAAGGCCAGGCCAGGTTCTGGCACTCCCATCAACAAAGTGACTCTGATCAAGGTATTTACCCTCCTTGGTCTTATGTTGTCTCTTCTCTAACAATGACAGTATCTGCATCAAAGGGCTATTTGGATTAAGTGCTTAGATAGTACCTGGCACATAGGAAGTGCTCAGTAATCATTAGCTGTTATTCTAGTAGACATGCAAATACTTGAATGAAACTTCCAGTTTTCGGTCAGATATGTAAAGAGCTTGGACATCATCACTCTCATCCTCACAATGAGAAAAAAAAAAAAAGCTGAACAAACTAAAACCAACAACTCTTCCTAGATCCGTCGAAGAGCAAAGATCACAGGGCAAACTGCTGGCCTGAACATTGAAGAATCAGACAGGTGGATAGGAGAATCACAACATACCAGAGCAGAAGCCGAGGTGCAGGAACCTCCAGGAAACCAGTGCCAAAGTAGGAAAGCTTAAACTGATTGATAAGTTGCTGATAGCTCAATGTGGACAAGCTTGAGTTACCAAGTCGGGGGACTCGTCTTAAGGGAGCCACCATACTTTTTGATTTTTACCTCCAGGAGCTTAGTGAAGATCAGATAAAAATCTGCCTGCCCACCCTGTTCTAGCAAGGGGAGAGGAAAATATCCAATTTCTCCCACTCTCTAGACAACCTGTTTCCCCTTAGGGATAACTAAAGGGATGGGGGAAAGCTGAGAGGCACTTGTGAAGGCCACAGGCCAGGGGCACAGGTTCGCTGAGAGATCCAGACCTGGTCAGAGGATTTTAGGAAGTTTCTCTGTCTTCTCCCACACCTCACCACCACATCGAAAGGTTTCCTGTATAATAGCGAAGAATTACAGCTGAAAGAATAGGCAGGCTTCAGATCCTATTTAAGGAGGAGTCTCTAGGGAAACACAAAACAATAGGGGAGACAAAAACAAGGATACCAGAGAGAATTTTAACCTCAGAAACTTCAACTGCTGGAAAAAATAAACACAGCCTAACTCCTAAGCAGGTAAATACAGAACCTCACACTAAAAGCCTGTCTCCTTCAGTTCTTTTTATTTCCTACATTGTATCTAGCTTTCAACAAAAAAAAATTACAAGGTATGATAAAAGGTGAAACAACAGTCTGAAGAGATGGAACAGCATCAGTCAGACTCACATATGGCAGACATGTTTGAATTATCAGGCTGGGAATTTAAAATAACTATGATCAATATTCTAAGGGCTCTAATGGAAACAGTGAACATTATGTAAAGACAGATGGGCAATGTAAGCAAAGAGATGGAACCTGTAAGAAAAAAAATCAAAAGAAAATGCCAGAAATAAAATGCTATAATAAAAATAAAAAAGAAAAATACCTTTGATGGGCTCATCTTTAGACCACACATGGCCAAGAAAAGAATCAGCGAGATATAAAAAATGCCAATAGAAATTTCCAAAACTGAAAAGCAAAGAGAAAAAAGAATGAAAAAAAGAGAAACAATACCCAAGAACTATTGGAGAATTACAAAAGGTGTAACATATGCATAATGGAAATATCAGAAGGAGAAAAATGAAAGGAATAGAAAAAATATTTGAAGCAATAATATTTGAGGATTTTCAAAAACTAATGACAGACTGTAAATAACAGATCCAGGAAGCTCAGAACACAAAGCAGAGTAATACTGAAAAATCCACACCTAAGTATGTCATATTCAAACTCCAGAAAATCAAAAACAGAGAAAAACAAATTTTCCCTTCTTTTAATTATTTATTGGAGTAACATTAGTTAATACAATTATGTAATTTTTAGGTGTACATTATCATTTGACATCTATATATTTTATTGTGTTTACTGCCCAAAGTCCAGTTTCTTTCAGCTACCATATAATTGATGCCCTTTACCCACTTCACCCTCACCCTATCCTCTATGTTTGACCCCTCTTTAACCATCTATCTCCCCTCTCCTCCTCTACCCCCTATCCTCTCATAACCACGTCTATAGTCCATGTTCATGAGTCTCTGTTCATTTGTCCTGTTCATTTGTTGCTTTTAGATTTATATCCCACATATAAGTGATATCATGTGATTTTCAACTTTTTCTGTCTGGCTTATTTCACTTAGCATGATTATCTCAAGGTCCATCCGTGTCGTTGCAAATGGCAGTGATTCATCTCTTCTTATGGCTGAGTAATATTCCATTGTATATATGAACCACAGCTTCTTGAGCCAGTCATCTATTGTAGGACACTTGGTTGCTTCCATGTCCTGGCCACAGTGAATAATGCTGCTATGAACATAGGCATGCAAATATCTTTTTGGATATGGGTTTGCAAGTGTTTTAGGTACTCAGCATAGGGATTGCAGGATCATATGATAGATCAATTCTTAGCTTTTTGAGGAACCTTCATACTGTTTTCCATTATGGCTGTTCCAATTTGTAGTCCCACCAGCAGTGTATTAGGGTTTCTTTGAGAAAAACAATTTTGAAAGCTGGGGGGGGGGGGGGTAGGAGGGGACCTGACCCATAAGGCAGTAAGGATAAAAATTACATTCAACTTCCCTTCAAAAACCATGCAAGCAAGAAGAGAGTGAAGTGAAATATTCAAAATGTTGAAAAAGAAAAATGAGAATTCTGTATCCTTCAAAAGTGAAGTAGAAATATTTTCTCAAACAAAAATCAAAGGAAATTGTCAACAGTAGATCTGCCTTGCAAGAAATGTTAAAAGTTTTTCAGAGAGAGGAAAAAGGATATAGATTAGAAACTCGGATTTCTATAAAGTAAGAAAGAGTGCTAGAGAAGGAAAAAATAAAGATAAAATAAATACTTGAGTGAAACAAGTCGCACTTCCCTCAGGAAATCCTCCTGCCCCAGCCAACCCCAGCACTCACCAGCAACCTTCCTACAATTTCTGGAGCACCAAGAAAGGCCTGTGCCATGCAGTGCCGTGGTGGTCTGTTGTCTGTCTCACCACAAGGCTGCAGTGTGTACCCCAAGAGGGAAGCCATGAGGTGCTCAGTGTCTGATGGATGGATGGATGGATGGATGGATGGATGGATGGATGGATGGCAGGCAAAGCACTCATACCAGAAGCCAAGGTGGTGGTTAAATAGTATGTCTTTTTATTAGCAGTTCATGGAGAAGATTCCAGTGTTGCTACTGTGAAAAGAGAGGGCTCACCCACTGGATTCTCTGTGCACAAGTGTGGTCACTCTTCTTCTTACATAGGCTGATCCTTGACCGCAAAGGACATCGACCTGGGGAGCAGAGAAATGCCAGTGGGGCACATTATAGAAACATAGGATGATGATAAAGGGCAGGGTTGATGATGGCTCCTCCTTCATAGAGCTGGATGCAGAGACCAGAATAGCCCACAGAAAAAAAGAATGGTAGTGTGTCAGAGCTGGGACTGAAGTCTGGCTCTGCTGCTTTAAAGTTCAGAAATCCCTGCAAGTACCTCAGATTCTTCACCTCAGTCTTTGCAAACCACTGACATGGTGGGTGGCACATGCTGCATGCCACTGTCCTCAAGGCAGTGTTCTGAAGTCTGAGGAAATTGAGGCACAAAGGCATAAAGCAACTCTCCAGTGGTGGAGCTGGAGTGTACCCCAGCATCTGCTTTCAAGGCTCTGCTTAAGCCCTGCCATCTGCATGATGGGCATGAACAACACTCGCCTCCTAAGGTTGTTTTCGATCCGATGAAAAACCTTGACAAAATAAGAGCATTGTGCAGAAACTGGCATAAAGTAAGTGCTCAATAATGCCACATTACATCTCTGTAGCCCTCCTTTAAGCCTGTTGGGGTCAACTGTGTCTAAATCACTCTTTTAGTTCCCCATGACAGCACGGTCTTTCATGCCTGCCAGGGGTGCAATAATCATTTTCTGAGTGGATGCCTTCTGTAATTGCCACACTTGTCACTGGCCTTCCACCTTCCAGAGCCACATAAACAGCCACTGTTATCACTGCTACTAAGTGCAGGCCAATGGGACATGTGACCTGAAGTCACGGTCCCACTGGTGGTAGGGACAAAATCTATGTGCCCTCACTCCTGCCTACAGTGCCTGTGATCTTGTGGTTCAACTGATGTCAGCAGACCAGCAGCAGTATTGCGTGGGGATGTCAGAAATGCAGAACTTCAGGCTCCACCATGGCCTAACACCAGAACCCCAGGTAATCCCAGACTGTGCACCATCAAGAAGCACTGATCTGACTCCACAGTTCAAAGAGTGAGAGAGGCCAATTTGAACTGGACTTCAGTTCTTTCCAGAAATTTAAGGAAAGCACTTCAGGAGCCTAAGGCAGCTGCCTTCTTTCCTACCTAAACTGGCCCCAAGTGCAGGCCCTCACCAGTATAAAAAGGCCAAACCTGATTATCAAGCCACTGCCTCAGTGCACCATCTCCCTGCCACCATCTCACCTGTTGCTCTCAGCAGTCTGAGTAGGATTTTCTGTCATGAAGCTCCTGAGATGATCCATTTGTTAAATGGGATAAACTACAGGGGACAGAGAAGAGGGGCAAGGCAGAGGAGAGATTGCAAGATGACAGAGCCCACCCACAGCACACACTCAGACCACCGCCCAGGCTGGAGTGGGGCAGCCAGCCATTGCCCCATCTGGGCCTAGCAGCAGTGCCTTATACAGAGGCAATCAGCCCAGAGGGGCAACAGACTTGGCCAGGTCTGCGTTTGAGCTTGTGGTTCAAATGGTGTCAGCAGACCAGCAGCAGGAGGCCTTCAGAAGTAAGGCCAACAGCCCCCCGCCACCCCACCAACCCCCAGTTAGGAATACAAATCAACTTGTCCCACCTGCTTACCTTCGTCTCACCTGCTCTATCCGATCACGCATAACATCACTTCTCACCTCACTTGGCACTTGGAAGATACGGGTATGGCTGCAGAACACCATTCAAACCCTGAGATTCCCAAGTTTCTTTTTCTCTGCTAGGTTTGCAATCATATGAACGATAGTTCTGACCACATCATCACAAACTTATGAGCTGGTCCTTGACTTTCTAGTATCAGGAACTCAAAAGGTTCTTTTTACTAACCAAGTACCCCTGATCCACCCAATAATCTTGGGCAGCTGCAAATAGTCATAAGAAGAGTTGAGAAAACAGAGGGGTTAAGTTTAAGTGCTTTTACTAGAGTTACACAGCAGACTAGTGGTCTTGGAAGGTATGCAACTCATCCCTTCTAAATTCTTCCCCAACTTCATTATTAGCTCTTTTTGATCAGCATTGTGACATATTAGCTATGGTTTAGAGATACTGCTATAAAAGTCTATCACAAAAAAGCTGCAATTACCTGATTGCTACTGTTTTTTCTTCACCCTGATGAATTTGGCTTCCTCTCTATGGTCTCCTTCAGTCCTTCCTAATTCAATACCCCCCCTTCCCCTCATAAACCCTCTACTTTAATGAAATCAGTCTGTCCACTGAATCCCCTATTTCTGTGTCTAGTGAAACTGCCTTCTCTGAATAATAATGCCTTGTTCTCCATGCTTCCTAGCTTTTAATGTGAAGACAGCATTGATATTGCCTCTGAAGACTCACAGCCAAGGGAGAAAAAAGTGTTCCTGAATATTGCTCACACCAGGAGGAGCTGAGTGGGTGCCCACAGAGAAATAAGAAAGATTAAGAGACTCCAGAGGAGAGATTACCGCAGGGGAGGAAAGGAGGAGGCCTCAGAGAAGAAGAGGCCACAGCACTGGGCTCTGAATTCCAGATTGGATTGGCCAAGTTGCCAAGGCTCTTGCATCTGTGAGAGGCCCACCCCAGCCCCTGTTTAACTGGGCCCTGCCCAGTTCACGGGTCAGTCCAAGCAAATGTCCTGCTAAAAACTTTTTCTGAGTACCCAGCAGCATGCCTAGGACTGGTATGACCTGAGTCCCCTAAATTGTGCCTTTGCAGATATTCTTCAGGCCTTCTCGAACATCATCTTTAACATTCACATAACTTATCTACCTAGTTAATTTCTGTTACTTTGAGATTGGGTATTCTGGTTATTCTTTTCTCTCTCTTCCAGAGGGCCTAGCAAACATTAGGTGGTCAGAACACAACTACAAAAAAAAAAATATCTACTGATGCTTCATAAAAGGATATGTATTTCCTAACTACATGTTTACCAATGCTAATAGGATGACAAAGCCAGTAGGTTGTAGGAGAAACCAGGCAGAGTTTATTGATTTAAAATATCCATAAAAATCCAGAATAGAAAAATTATATATAGATAATTGACTGTGATTCCTATAGCTTCTCTTTAAAGCTTTAACCTAGTTATGCCACACTGTAGCTGAGGTTTAGAAAATAGAAAATAATGTTCATATTATCCAAACCAAGGAACTGCAATATTTAGAGTTCCATAGCACAGCTATGCCAGGCATGGACAAGCATCCTATGTGTAGGGCTGTGGTTGGATTACAATAACAAACATTTATGATTTTAGGGACCTTGAAAGTTCTATCCAAAAAATATTTCCTGAGAGATATCCAATTCTCTTCCTGTTATATAATAATTACTGAGCCTGTGAATCCCCATTTAAAATGCTAATGCTACTGGAAGGGGTAAACACCTGAAAATTGGATATTCTGAAGCAAAAAATATATATATATGTATTTCTTGAGAAATATCTTCTTTGATAGAAGAAAGCAAAGCTGAGGATGGAGGCATGGAAAGGAAGAACACGTAGAGATTAAGGGAGAGCTCCTTCACAATTTGATCTCACAGTTTTACTGAGGAAAAAAGAGACCCAAGTCCCAGAAAGGAAACAGAGAAGCGTATGCCGAAGGAGTGAGCTGGACTACATACAGGCCCAAACCTCTCCACCTTGTGTTAGCAACTTCAAAGCTAAGATGGGGAAGGTCTTTGCTCCAGCAGGCTCAGTGGGAAGCTAGTTAAGTTGCCAGAATGGGGAGCACAGACTTCTAGCCTCAGGCACTGAGAAACCTCCTCTCACCTTAGTTGTCGATGAGGGCTTTGGCTTTTGCATTTTAAGAGCCTATTTTCTTTGAGCTCTTTAAAGTGCAACCACTTCTGAACAAATCAACTGCAAAAAATAATAGAAGTCTGATATTCAGAAGCATTTAAGAAATGGTGACCAAGCTCAGTTTTCCAACCTCGCAAGTCATTTTAAAACTTAGAAATGAGCTGAGTTTTCAAGATAGCAAAATATTCCCTGAAGACCCCCAAGTAAAGCAGAATGTTTTTCTCATTCAAAGGAATCAACATCTCCAGAGAAGAATGGTTGTGGGTTTGTGTTGGGCAGGGAGCCTGTGGAGGGGATCTTGTGGCTTCTCTGCTTCTCCCTCCCCACAACTTGGCTCAGGGTAAATGAGTTGTGCTTTACCTCCATCTTATGAACTGGATTCTTGTTCTTTCCTCCAAGACATCTTGACTCTGGTTTGCTAGCAGAGCAGACTTTGAGGGCTGGTGCTTCACCTAAGAAATCCAGGTAGGATCCACATGATTACTGTTCAACAAAGACTCCATGGCTAGGTGGATCTCAGCCTGGATGAGTGCCACTCACTTGCCCAAGATCTTTTGCAGTAGGACCTCTCTCCTTTCCCCTCCCTCTCCCCCAACTCCTCCAAAATAATTGGCTCAAACTCTCAATTACCACATCTCTGGTCACATGTACATCTTGGCCATAGTTAGGGGGAAGGTTGGCAGACGTCTTCTCCTTTATATCCTGGGAAGCCTCTTCTTCAGTCTAAAAAGTGAGTGATTTCCCTCTGAAAATGTTACTCAGCATCTGATCCCCAGTTCTTCCTTTTTTTTCTTTTTCTTCCTCTCCATCACAACACGTATGCCACATGTACACACACACACACACACACACACACACACACACACACACACACACACACACACTGTATCTCACAGTCCCTGCAATAAGCTCTTCTATTGTTACATTTCCATGAATTCCAGGGAGTTCACTAAGTTCTTGAACTTATCCCAAGATATTCTTGAGACATGCTGTAGCTGGAGCAACACATCTGAAACCTCGCATTCAGTATGCTTGAGAAGCAGGGCAGGGCTAGTGGTGATTTTAATGCTATAGGTGAGCCCCAGCGTCCTCTAGAGTTTAGGACATCTGGTGAATTAGACACAGCTCTAGTCAGGGTGTTTGGCAATGAACTTGAGTTTTCTATTCTACGGAAAAGGAAATCTAAATCCATGCACCAACTAAGTTCAGCTGTCTAGAATTTTAAGTACCCTGAATCATGAAGGAATCTTACTTACTTTTTTTAGCCAATGCTCTACTACAGACAAAGGTTCAGTTTCCATAACTTCAACATCCTGCAATAAATTAGTAAATTGATACCCTCAAAATACCTAGAGACCCAGCCCCCCTCCTCAATTCTCATCCAAAATTATACATTGTAAGATCTCCTTTCTAGAAGTACAGCAGGGAGCTCAGTTACATGAGAAACAATTCCACATGACTACTGCCAACTTCACTTACCGAACTGGTTTTTGGTGGAAAGGGGAACCCGACACCTTCCCGGGAGAGAATGTACACAATCCACGTTGTAATTATCATCTTTGGACTTATGCCAGGCCCTCTTCTTGTCTCCCTTCTTCCATTGAAGCTGCCTGAGAACCCCTCTGGAACAAGGAGGCCATTGAAGGTGCCCACCTAATTGGCTGGCCAATGATGATGTAACAATGACCTTCTTTAATCTCCAGGGTGAGAGTAGAGATAGAAAAGAGAGGTTAGGAAGCAATCTACTTTAGCAATGTCATAGCTCAGAAAGGAGAGATAAGGTGTGGTGGGGGT
Organism: Cynopterus sphinx; assembly: GCA_030015415.1. NCBI lineage: Eukaryota > Metazoa > Chordata > Mammalia > Chiroptera > Pteropodidae > Cynopterus > Cynopterus sphinx. Next base: position 30,076,778 of record CM057390.1, on the reverse strand, counting down.
AGCCAATGTGAGCCTGAGGAAGACAACAAGGGAAAGTTACTCATTTCAAAGATAGAGATTGGGAGTGGGCAATGGGGAGGAATAGAAGTGTATGGCTGGTCACCTTGTTTTGACAATGTTGAAGCAGAAAGATTTTATAAATCAAAAGAATAAATTTGTAACAAAATGACCTAGGCTGTCTATACACTTATTTAAACCATGCTACAGGCATTTCTTATTCTTATTTCTACATACAGAGGGAAAAAGAGCTTATCCACCCCCCTCTGAAAAAAAAATCAAAGATGGGGGATAAAATAAGTACATTTTCTTTATTTTTCTTGTTTACTTTGTTTTCAGAAGTGATTCAAATAATAAAAGATAATCCAAACAATGAGAGATATAGAGTTAAAAGTGAAAATACCAGTTCTTTTAAAAGATATTTCCATATTACTTCAGGTCACCCATGGTAGAGGAAATGAAAAAGAGATTGTGTTGTGACTTCAGAGTTGAGGACAAAAATTGATAGGAGTTCAGATAGCTGCTATTTCTATCTAGAACCGTCACAAGGAATTTGAAGGATGTTCAGAATATACTAAAGGACCCTATGTGACTGTTTAGCTGTTCTTGAAAGTAGTTGTAGCCTAACTCTGAGGCTTTTAAGGTCTCAGAAACCTGAGTTATAATCCTATCTCTACCACTAACTTGTTATGTGACCTTAACCCAACAATTGTGTTAAAATTAATGATCAGAAGGCAGAAAAAAATGGTGTATATGACAGAGCCTTTGTTCATCCCTCTGGCAACCAAATCAAAGTTATGACAGAAACACTGAGAGCAAACAGCAAGCCAAGTCACCTGGGGTTTGGATGAACAGAAGCCCTACGACTAGAGAAAGAAAGAAAGGAGTCACCCTGCAAAGGTAGAAAGTAGGAGGGGTGGAAGACACAAGGTTGCCTGATCCCAAGGGGTTGAGTGGGACAGAGGCTACTGCAGCAGCAGCCAACAGCTGCAGACGCCTCTTAAAGGGGCCATGTTTGTGAGCTGACTTTCGGGACCTGCTCACTCTGAGCACCAGATATGGGTTGGCTTCATGGGGGTACCAGGGACTTACAGGCGACACTGAGTTGTCAGAGTGAGGCCTGGAGGTGAGGTTCTGTCCCAGGAAGAAGTACCAGCAGTATCCATTATTCTTCTGTTGAGCCCTCCCCACTCCCAGTGTGTAGACTCAGTGCCACCATCCTGAGACATCATAGAACTGGATAACAGAAGTTGCTCCACCCAGAGGATTCCCTGAAACTCCACCTCCCCTGCCTTGCAGCCTGAACTAAACCACATCTATGTGTGTCCTAGGCAAGTCCAATACTCCTCACTGAGCAGCGCCAAGACTCACTGGTGGCAGCTGGCCTTGGTTTGTGGCATGTCTGCTTAAGGTAACTATAAGCACAACATCTATGGATTGCTTGCTAAATCTTAACAGGTGGTCCCAGAGGATCACAGGCTGGGGCTAAACCCAACCTATTGTTGAACCACTTTCAGGACTGTGCCACTGGACACCTGCTACACAAAGCCACACTAATAAGACTAGGAGACTTGAGAGCTTTACTTAGTACATAGAAACAGACATGGAAAGGCAGCCAAAATGAGAAGACAAAGAAGCAGATACCATATGAGAGAAGAGAACAGAGATCCAGGAATAATAGAGTCAAGCAATCTAACAGACACACAGTTCAACATACTAGTTATAAAATGCTCGATAAACTTAGGAGCAGTGTAGATGAATTCAGTGAGAACTTTAACAAAGAGATTTAAAAACAAAAAAAAATGAAATAGAAATTATAAAAGGGAGCCAGTCAGAAATGTAGAACACATTATCTGAGATGAAGACTATATTAGAGGTAATCACCAAAGTGGAGGAAAAAGAGGATCAAACCACCAATATACAGGATGAGGAAGACAATGAAATTTAATCAGAATGGGAAAAAAAGAGACAAGACTATAATAATAACTTAAGAAGCCTATGGGACACAATTAAATGTAGAAATATCCATGTCTTGGGGGTAACTTAAGGAAAACAATGTTGACGAGCTATTTGAAGAGATAATGAGGAAAACTTCCCTCACATGGTAAAAGAAATATACATAAAACTTCAGGAAGCTACGAGAGTCCTCAAAACCAGGAACCCAAAGAGGCCTGCACCAAGGCACATCATAATTAAAATGCCAACGGTTAAATACAAATAGGGAATTTTAAAAGCAGCAAGAGAAAAGCAGTTAGTTAGCTACAAAGGACTATCCATAAGACTGGCAACTGATTTTTGAAAAAAAAGAAAAAACTATGCAAGATAGAAAGGCTTGACATAAAATATTCAAAGTGATGAAAACCCAGGATCTTCAATCAAGAATACTTTATTTAGCAAAGCTATCATTTAGAGTTTAAGGTCAGATAAAGAGCTCTCCAGACAAAAATAAGCTAAAGGAATTTATCATCACCAAGGCAGTATTACAGGAAATGTTGGAGGGACTTTTTTAAGGAGAATAAAAAAGTATCAAAAACACAAATAAACAAAGGTAATAACTACATTTCTATCAACAAGTACCTGAAATGGATAAGATTAAATGCTCCAACCAAAAAGACAGGGTAGCTTAATGGATAAGAAAAGAAGACCCATATATATGCTGCCTGCAAGAGACTAAATCAAAAGAAACACACAGACTTAAAAGAAGAGAATAAATAAAAATATTTCCTTGACAAATTTAGAAGGTATTATGCTTAATGAAATAAGTCAGGTAGAGAAGACAAATATCACATGATATCATGTAAATGTGAAGTCTAAACAACAAAAACAAAATGGAACTCTCCACTCTCTAATCATTTTTCAGTAAATAAACAACAATAACAGCAATAACAACAAAAGTGGAAATAAACTCATAGATACAGAGAATATTTTGAGGACTACTAGATGGAAGGGGTGGGAGATGGCAAGAAGGGGCAAAGGGATTAAGAAGTACTAGTGGATAGTTACAAAATAGACATGGGGGTATAAAGTGCAGCATAAGGAAAATAGTTAATAATGTAATAAATATGTAAGGGGAAAGAGAGGTACTAGGTTTAGTGGGTTGATCACTTTGTGAGTTATATAGATCTCTATTCACTATGCTGTACAATTAAAATGAATATATTGTTGTATGCTAACTATAATTGGGAAAAACTCACTGAATAGTACAATATAAATACAAGCAACTGTCTCCTATATTTCAATAAAGCCAGAAAAAAAAACATACTGAGAAACAATTTTTTAAAAAAGCTATCAACAGTGGAAAAGAAAACGAACACAAATAATCAAAATTAGGCATGAAAGAGGGGAATATATGACTGACACCACAGAAATACAAAAGATCATGCAAGAATACTATGAAAAATATAATAAATTTAATAACCTATAAGAAATGGACCAGTACTTAGGAAAATAAAACCTTACTAGACTAAATCAAGAAGATATGGAAAATCTAAATAGACAGATTAGCAGTATGGCAATTGAAAAGTTATCAAAAATCTACCAAAAAGTAAAAGTCCAGGACAGATTCACCAGTGAATTCTACCAAACATTCAAAGAAGATGTAATACCTATTCTCCTCAAGCTCTTCCACAAAATTGAAGAGAAAGCAATACTTTCCAACTCATTTTATGAGGCCAATATTACCCTGTACCAAAACCTGGTAAGATAACATAAAAAAAAATACAAACAACATTTCTCATTAACACAGTTGCAAAAATCCTAAATAAGATACTAGCAAATCAAATGCAGCAACATATTAAGCCCACCATGGTCAAGTGGGCTTCATTCCAGAGGCACAGGGATTTTCAACATACACAAATTGATCAGTATGATGCACAACATAAACACATTAAAAAATAAGAATCATAGGATCATATCAATAGATGCAGAGAAAGCCTTCAACAAGATATAGCATCAAATTATGATCAAAACATTTAGCAAAATCAGTAGAGAAGGAATGTACCTTAACATAATAAAGACCATATATGACAAACCCTCAGCCAACGTTATACTTAATGGCGAAAAAATAAAAACCTTCCCTCTGAGATTAAGAACAAGGCAAGTCTGTCCGCTATTGCCACTGTTATTCAATGTAACATTGGAGGTCCTAGAAAGTGCAATCAGACTAGAGAAAGATGTAAAAGGCATCCAAATAGGAAATGAAGAAGTCAAACTGTTACTATTTGCAGATGACATGATTCTCTATATAGAAAACCCTAAAGACTCCACAAGAACACCACTAGAAACAATAAGCAAATACAGTAAAGTCTCTGGATACAAAATCAATGTTCAAAAATCCATCACATTCCTATATTCTAATTATGAAGCATCAGAAAAAGAAGTGGAAAAAATAATTCCTTTTACAATTGCAGCAAAAATTACATAAAATACCTAGGAATAAATTTTACAAAACAGGTGAAAACTACAAGACCCTATTAAAAGAAATCAAAGAAGATACAAAGAAATGGAAAGATATTCCATGTTCTTGGATTGGAAAAATCAACACAGTTAAAATGACCATATTACTTAAAGCATTATACAGATTTAATGCAATCCCCTTCAAAATCCCATCAGCATTTTTTAAAGAAATAGAACAAAAATCATCAGATTTGTATGGAAACACAAAAGACTCCAAATTTTCAGAGTCATCCTGAGAAAACAGAAAAACACTGGGGGCATCACTCTCCCAACTCCAAATTATACTACAAAGCAACAGTAGTCAAAACGGCACGGTATTGGCAGCAAAAGAGACACACAGACCAGTGGAACAGAATCAAGAGTCCAGAAATAAACCCATACTTATATGGGCAAATAATTTTCAACAAAAAAAGCCAAAAACATACAGTGGAGAGAAGAAAGCCTCTTCAATAAATGGTGCTGAGAAAATTGGAAGGCCACCTGCAAAAGAATGAAACTAGACTATTGTCTATCACCACACACCAAAATTAACTAGAAATGGATTAAGGACCTGAATATAATACCTGAAACAATAAAATGCATAGAAGAAAACATAGCAATGAAACTCAAGGACCTTGGACTTAAAGAAGATTTTATGAATTTGACCTCAAGGGAAGTAAAACTAAAATAAATGAATGGGACTACATCAAACTAAAAAGCTTCTGCTCAGCAAAAGAAATCACCAACAAGGTAACGAGACAACCATCTGAATGTGAAAATATATTTGCAAGCAGCACCTCTGATAAGGGCCTAATATCCAAAATATACAAAGAACTGATATGACTCAATAACAACAACAAAAAAACAATCCAATCAAAAAATGGGCAGAGGACCTAAACAGACACTTCTCCCTAGAAGACATAGAAATGGCCAACACAGTGGCTGGGACAAGGAAGCCACCGAAATGTCTTATGATTGATGATTGGCTAAAGAAGCTGTGGCACATATATACAATAGAATATTAGCCATAAGAAGAGATGAAATCATGCCATCTTCAACAGCCTAGATGGACCTCAAGATAATCATGCCAAGCAAAATAAGTCAGACAGAAGAAGTTGAAAATCACACGGTATCAATTATATGTAGTATATAAATCTAAAAGCAACAAATAAACAGGACAAACAGAGACTCGGGGACATGGACAATGGACTAGTAGTTACCAGAGCATAGGAGTTTGGGGAGGAGGGAAGAGGTAGACAGTATAAAGGAAGTCAAATATAAGTGGATTGGGGGAGGGTGAAGTGGGTAAAAGGGATCAAATATATGGTAGCTGAAAGAAACTGGACTTTGGGTGGTCATCACACAATAGAATATAAAGATGTCAAATTATAATGTACAGTCAAACATTATGTAATTGTTATTAACCAATGTTACCCCAATAAACTTAATTTTAAAAAGTCAGTTATTAATTGTATTGTTGTTCCCCTTCTAATAACACTTTTCTCTTGCTCCTTGTGATGTTTAAATTTATGTGTTAATTTGGCTGAGTTATGTTTTCCAGTTATTTTGGTCAAACATGAATCTAGATGTTGCTGTGAAGGTAATTTTTAGATATGTTTAGCATATACAATTGGTTATCGTTAAGTAAAACAGATTACCCTCTATAATGTAGGTAGACCTCATCCATTCCATTGAAAGTTTTGAGAACAAAAACTGAGGTTCCCCAAAGTGAATGAATTCTGCTTCAAGAATGCAATGCAGATATTTTTCCTCCCAGCCACCCTCTCAATCACTGGTATTTTCAACCCTTTCTCACCTCTACCACCTTCAGGACATTTCTTGATGCTGCACTTTGGCTATTCTTGTCAAAATTTAACAAATTATAATGATGTATCTTGTTTTCCAAATAAATTTTATTTAATTTTAGCACCTGAAAAAAAAGTTTATAAAGATTGCAATACAGAAATTCTGCCTGAGCTTCCAACCTACTGGGCTTCTCTACCCATTCTGAACTTGCCAGCCCCAACTATCACATTAGTCAGTTTCTTAAAATAAATTCCTCTCTTCTTCTAGATGATAGATAGATAGATGATGATGATAGATTAGATAGATGATAGATAGATAGATAGATGATAGATAGATAGATAGATAGATAGATAGATAGATAGATAGATAGATGATAGATAGATAGATGATAGATAGATAATAGATTTTATATAGATATATATACACACATATGTATATAATTGATTCTGTTTATCTAGAAAAGCCTGAATAAAGTACAAATTTGATACCAAAAATAATTCTAGAAGAATGGAATCTTAAGAATAAATTTTCTGAATTGGCTCTGGGATTTTTGTAATTAGTTCTCCAGTAGTAAAGAGAACAATGATAGTTCATGACATGATGTGACAATAGAAATGTACAAAATACAACCACTAGATACTGCTAAGCAAGTGCCTATAAGACGTAAGGTACTGGGTGACCTTATATTTGTTACTTTAGAACAGTTTTGTCAAATTAACAAGTGCAATGAGTTTGGCTGGCTTCTCTTAATTATACTAGATAAAGTGGGGAAAGAAAAGATGAACTTAGGGATTCACATTCCCAAATTAAGTACTGCATAAATAATCTAACCGTTTCTATATCTGCCCTGAAAGAAATTTCTATCTCCTATAGCCACAGTGCTGAGATTATTTTAAACAAAACCCAGAATCTCATCCAGCAAGTGGCTTGCTTAATCACAACACAAACTGAATTTCAAATCCCCACAAGTTGTCTGTTGTTAACATATCAACATGAAGTATTGATTGAAAAGTAATGAGACACTGAAAATTAGTATGGTGACATATGGAAAGATCTTGCTGAAGCTGAGGACATTAAATTTCTAAATGCTTCTTAGTCTTCTTTGTCAGTAGAAGCAGTCCTTCTGTTCTGTCTGAAGAGATTAACCCTGCTTTGCCTGAGGAAATTGTAATGGCTTACCAAGGTACTTGCTTTGCAAGACATTGCTGATTCTCCATAAGACCCACCGCATTACCCCTTTTTGCTTATAGATTTATAATCACAGTCAAGTCCCGGCAGTCCCCAACAGGTGAGGTACAAAGTATTACTGAGGAAGATTTGCACTATACCTCGAAGAATATGATTCTTTCATTTATAAATTTGGGGGACGTGTATGGGTAAATATTAAGGGTATAAAATAATGGTTGAAGGAACGTAAAGTTGAATAAGGCCAAATTTATTGATATGGACCCACTAAGCAGAAATTCTGCATTTAATATTGTTGCAGAAAAATCAGACTGGCAAGAAACTACTTGGAGAGTGGGAGAACTCAGGTTTATTACTCCAGCAGTCTCAGAAGAGCTAACACTCTGAGGATCTGAGCCCCAAGCTTAGGGGCAATCTTGCTTTTATGGGGCTCATCTGCACAGTTACACTTGGCATGGGCCAATTGGTTAAGTTGTCCTCAGGCAGTTGCAGACTGCAAGAGTTGCTATGGGCCACAGGCAGTTACAAAGAACAGTAGTTGCTATAGAATACAGGCAGTCACAGAGCACGAGATTTTCTGACAGGAACTCAAGTAATACATCTGTTATCTAGACAGAACAAGCAAAGGAGAGGGTGAGTCTTCAGTTGATTTTGAGGTCACCTTGCCCTTCAACCTATAAGGCAAGCATATCTACAGAAGCAGAACAAAGCTGATTATAAGGTTAGCCTTTTGAGTGGTAAATTCCTCTTCATTCCCTGCTTTTGATCCTGTTTAAATTCTTATAGGGCATCTTTCTGGGCCAGGGGCAGGTAATTCCACAGGATGAGAAACTTTGCTACAGTTTTTCTTTCTATTATGGCCTCCATGAGGGAGGTAGTTGACAGAATAACAAGAGGCAATAGGCACAGGAGGAGCACGCAGGTCCCAAGAAGGAGGAGTACTATTCCAACTAAGGTCTTAAAGCTACCGAAAGTGAAGAACCAGCCTCCAAAGAGGTTACTGGGCCTTATCCTTTCAGATAGGTACATGAACTATTTTCCTAATATTAGTAACTATGTTAGTTACAACTTTGTCATTGTCATCTATTTGAAGAAAACAATCGGATTGGTTAAACTTCCTGCAAAGTCCCCCTTCTTCAGCTAGCAAGTAATCTAAAGCTAAATGGTTCTGATATATTGCTGCATGCATCTGGAACTGTTGCATAGCCAAGAGTTCTATGTTTGAAGCCATCTGGTTAGTAATGATCTCTACTATGAACTGTAATCTGATGATCTGATTAAGCATGTATATGGGGGTCTGGTAACCCCAGCTTCCATTTTGGCCCAAGTAGCTAAGCCATAGTATTGGATAATACGGTGGATTGGTCATTCATTTTCCCCTCACATCTGTTGTCCCCCTACTTCAAGTGACCTCTTAGTCCTGGTCTTTAAGTCTTGATATAGGGGAACACTTAGCTCATTTCCTCCTTGGTCTGGTAGGAGGAAGAAACCAGACTGAATGATCCCAATGGTGCAACTTCCCTTCCAGTTTGAGTGTAAGCCCTCTTTTCACAAATCCAAAAGAGCCCATCAGGCACTTTCCAACTCCTGGGGCTAGTGGAATTGAGGGTTTCCCAGAATGCACCAATAGCAGGGTTGGCACAGAAGGGGTTAGGGAACTATGCCCTCCTTTTTTGTAGTTTGTGACAGCTGAGCTTTGGTCGAGAGAGTGGCATAAGGAGGAGTTAGTTATAGTACTATTGGCCCAATACCAGGAAGGAGATTTGGGCCACCAGTTTAGGTCTGTGTGATTTAAAAATAGCATTTTTTCACATGGAGTTTTTCTAACCCACTGGGTATATCTTGGACCTATACAGCTAAGACACTCTTTTCTTATTACTTTTGAGGAAAAGACCCAGCTCCTGAATTGACCTTCTTCTTGTTAAGCCACCGTGTAGTTCCTTCCACTGGAGGAGGTAAAAGGTATTTAGGCTAGTTCCCTTCCAAGGCCAATCTTCACTCAAGAGTGCTCCTTCACAAACCCAGCATTTAGTAACACCAAGTTCATGGGCTATCCTCTCAGTTAGGTCAACAAGAGGTTTTTTCCAAGGGTTGGGAGGTCTAGATTTTGGCCTAAGGCCATTTTACGTGAATCATAAATTGGACTGGGCCTTGGAGTGGTTTAGGTTTTGTCTGTGCTATTACTCACTGTACAGTCTCTTTGACAAGCTAGATTCAGGTATAGTTTTGGACTCCCGCTCCATCTGAGATACCTGCATGCCCAAGGTATGTCTAATAGGCCCATTTCCCTGTTGTCCCTGAGCTGTTCCTTGACAAATGTGTCCCACTACATATTTTATTTTTATCCATCCCATCTAGTACCTTTTGCCAGCATAAGTACAAATGGTAGCTGAGTTGTAACAAGCTGCTGGTTGATGAGTATATGAGGTAAAGGCCTACTGGACCCAACCACCTATTCAGATGGCCCCTAGACATTTACTACATTGAGTCTCAGTGCCTTTCCTCAAGGGCAAGCTCATGAGAGGCATTAATAGAGTCCTTAGGGTATATTGGCCATTTTTGTGGGGTGTTGGCGTCCTCGGGCTTTTGCCATGTGTAAATTGTCCAGCTTCCAGAGGTGGCCAGAGCAGGGTCAAAGATTTCAGATGGATTTCTATTGTCTCCGGAATGTTATTTGGAGAGTATGATCAGGAATAGGTTCTGCAATCCAAGTCTCCCATTTTCCGGAGGTGTTGCTCTCTTTACCCAGGAGTAATGGATCCACAAGGTGATACCTGCAACCTTAACAGCAGTGGAAGTTGCTAGTATAACAATGTGAGGGCAAGTCCAGATCAGCTTGAGTGGCCCTTTCTTCCAATCTTTAACCTATACTTCATCTCCTGTCTGATAGAGGTGGACCCAATTCCCTAAGGGGGTAGGGGCTCTTTTTAGGGTTTCCTGGGTGATGTGACAGAAGATCCTCCCTAGGGCCTGAATGTGTCAGGACATTTCTGGGTCAGCTATCAGTCAAGGGTCTCCTTTTAGTTTCTCTATCCGTGGGGGAGGCCTCCCGCAAAGGATTTCAGAACGAGAGTAGCCTAAAGGCCTTGGGGTGCACCGTGCTTGGAGTAGAGCCAAAGGCAGCAAGTCAATCCACAGAAACTGAATTTCCTGACAAAGTTTAGTTAGAGTGGTCTTGAGGGTCTGATTCATATGCTCAACTTTCCCTGAACATTGTGGCCTGTAGGCCACGTGGGGCTTCTATTTGATTCCCAGAGCTTTGGACAGAGTCTAGAGTATCTCGGACACAAAGGCAGGTTCATTGTCAGATCCTATAGAGAGGGGCAGCCCGTATCTTGAAACAATTTTCCTCAACAAGGCTCTAGCTACTTTTCATGCTCATTCAGTGTGTATAGAGAAAACTTCAGCCCATCCAGAGTAGGCACAAACTAACATAAGTATCAGTGGCCCTGGTAGTATTTGACCTCAGTAAAGTCCATTTCTAAGTTTTCAAAAGTCATGGTCCTAATTATTTGCACCCCTGGATTGCATTTTGGCCTTTGGCCAGAGTTGTTTTGTGCATAAGTTACATATATAGCACTGATCTGGGTGCACGGGGTTGGGAGCTTGCATATGAAATAGTAGCAGCCTAACAGCCTTTTTAAAGTAGTCTTTCCTAGGTGAGTCAATGCATGGTGGTGTGTAACCAGTTGAGCTGCCACCAAAGTGGGAATAAAAGTCTTTGATCTGGAAGCTCCAACCAGTCCTCCTTTCTCTTGGTCTCCCCTTTACTGAAGGCCCGTTTTTCTTCTTCCTTGGTGAATTTTGGGAACAGAGACAATTCTGGACCTAGGGGAACCTTAGAGACTGGCTCAGAACCCACTATGGCACTTGCTTGGTTGGAAGCCTCCATAGCTGTTTGGTCTGCCAGTCAGTTTCCCCTATTAACAAGGTTGGTTACTCTCTGGTGGCCCTTACAGTGAATAACTCACCTGAGAAGGCTTTCAGAATGCTTCTAAGAGTTGAAGAATTTCTTCTTTATTCTTGATTTCTTTTCCTCCCATCATTAGTAGTCTCCTCTATTTATAAATGGTTCCATGTACATGCAGAGTAGCAAAGGCTTACTTTGAGTCAGTATAGATATTGGCCCATTTCCCTTCAGCCTGCTACATCACCTGAATGAGTGCCCATAGATCATCCCACTGTGCTGACCAGTCCTGTGGCAGAGCCTCAGCTCTGACCACCTCATCTGTAGTTGTTATTGCATAGCCAACTTTGCACTTTCTTTCATTGATGAAGCTGTTCTCATCAGTGAACGATACCAGTTTGGGATTCTGAAGAGAAATGTTAGTCAAGTCTGGCCTGCCTGAGTAGACTTCACTTGTGACCTCTTTACAGTTATGGTCAGGAGGTGTCTCCTCAGTGGACAGAAAAATAGCAGGATTCAATGACCACACAGTCTCAAAGTGGACACTTGGATTTTCACACATCAATCCCTGATAATGAGTTATCCTGGCATTGGTCATCCACTGAGTCCCTGGTTATTCATTAATGCAGTTACAGCATGGGGGACCTTCACATATATATTCTGTCCCAGAGTGAGCTTATCCAGTTTTCTGACCTGCACTACCATGACAGCTAAGACCCGGAGGCATAGAGGCCATCCCATAGCCATTAGATCTAATTGTTTGGGCAGATATGCAATCAAGCAATGTCATGGCCCTACTGTTTGAGTTAGGACCCCCAGTGCAATATGATTCTTCTCATGTACAAAGAGGTAGAGGTTAAAGTCGCGTGTCATGTCTGTAATGCTAATGCTAGGGCACTGGTCAAAGTCTCTATTTCTCTGAAGGCTTTTTCTTGTTTGGAGCCCCATTCCAGAGGGTCTTCACTGGACCCAGGTGTGGCCTCATACAGTGACTTCACAATTTCAGAGAAACTCGTTTTCCTGAGCTGGCAGAATTTGGCAGCCCCTAAGAATTCACAGACTCTTTTTTTAGTATTTGCCAGAGCTATTGAACAGATGGCCAGTTTCCTTTCATGTCCAAGTACCCAATATCCTTCTGAAATGATGAACCCAAGGTATCTGTTTGCAGATTTGTGCCTTCCTCCATGACACCTGTATCCCATGGTAGAAAGTAAGGCCAACAAGGCTCTAGTACTTTTCCAGTTGTCTTCTGGGATGGGGCTAGCCAGCAACAGGTCATCTATGTATTGGAGAAAAATGCAATTCAAAGTTTCTCTTGGGAGAGGTGGCAAGATTTGTGGCCAGCGCTTGGCCAAATAGGGTGGGTGAGTTCTTGAAGCCCTGTGGCTGTTGAGTCCAAGTCGGTTGTATTTTTCTCCTAGCGTGTGAGTCTTTCCACTCAAAGGCAAACAAAGGCTGGTTGGCTGGTAATAACCAGAGGCAGAAGAAGGCGTTTTTGAGATCAAGGAAAGTGAACCATCCCACTTGGGCAGGTAAGAGACTCAGGAGGGTATATGGGTGCAGGACCACTAAATAGATGATGACCACTGCATTGCTGATGGTGTGGAGGTCCTGGATGGGGTGGCAGTCATTCCCTCCAAGTTTCTTAGCTGGTAAAAGTCAAGAAGGTGACTCACACTAGACTAGAATTCCAGTATCATGCAAATGCTGAATGTGATCCCAAATCCCCAAGTGTGCTTGCCGTGGCACTGGTTATTGCCTTTGTGTTACAGGAGTGGCTTCTGGCCTCAGGTTCACCATGATGGGTGTGTAATTTTTAGCCAGACAGCAGAGAATTCTTCTAGGAGGCTGGTTGGATTTTTTGGTTTTCTTTCCAGAGAACAAAGGCACCATTTGTCTTCCCTACGCATAATCACTACCATCATTATAGCAGGCTGGCTATCCAGGGTAAGACTGGTGGGCTTCCCAGGGGCAAAGGTGATCCGTGCTCTAAACTTCATTAATAAGTCTTTACCCAAAAAGGGTATGGGGCACTCTGGTAGGTACAAGAATTCATGGTTTCCTAGGTGACCCCTAACTGACATGAGTGGGCTTTGTAGAAAAAGCAGGCAGCTTCAGTCTCCCATGGCCCTGACAGTAGTTGTTCAGTTTGTGAGGGGAGCCACAGGTGTGGTTACCACAGAATGGTCAGCCCCAGTGTCTGCCATAAAGGTCATTTAATGGTCTCCTACTTTTATTGTGACTGTAGGCTCCTGGGGGGCTAGGATCAGGGATACCAATCACCCCTAGTCTGACTTTTCTTTGGCCAGACCAATAAGGTCCTGAGTGACTGCCTCAGGCTGGTATTTTCTTTTACAGGGTTAATTGAATTTCTCTGACCCTTTAGACATCCTCCCGTGATGGAGGCACTCATTTTTTCAATGGCCGGTCTCTTTGCAGTAGGTGCATTTGTCACAGCATAGTGGTGGTCTCCGTTTGGTCTCTCCTTTTGGTCTGTTGTACCAGGCCTGGGTTCCCAAATGCACTGCCAGCAGAGACACCTTTTGTTTCATCTGCTTATCAGCCATCTTTTGTACCTCCCAGTCATGGTTCACAAACACCTTGTTTATGACCTCCAGTAGCTGGAAAACGTTCATCCCAGCAAAGCCCTCTAATTTCTGAAGTTTGTAGCAGATATCAGTGTAAGATTGAGCCACAAATGCCACATTGACCATGCACTGGTTTTTTCATGCTTCAGGGTTAAAATGGGTATACACCTGGAACACCTTACACAGTCTCTCATAGAACTCTGTAGGTGACTCATCTGGCTTTTGAAGTACTTCCACCATTTTAGATATGTTTTTCAGCTTTCTGGCCCCAGCTTTCATGCCTTGCAGTATGGCCTGCCAGTACCTGTCAAGGAACTCTCTCCCATTTGGGACGTTGAAGTCCCAATTGGGCCTGGCGTCAGGCAAAACTTTCAAGGCCCATGCTGCAAGCTCTAGTGCACCATCCAGTGCTTGTCCTTGGAGCCACCCCCACACTTCTGACAGAATTCAGCATTGTTCTTCAGTCTTGAAGACAGTTAGGAGGAGTTGGTGACAGTCATCCCAGGTAAGCTGATGAGTTTGGAAGATGGACTCAAGCAAATCAATCATCACCTGGGGTTTTCCCAAATAGGACAGAGTATGTTGCTTCCAGTTGAGGTCAATTGTGCTGAAAGGCTGATAGTAAAGGACAGGGTGACCTGGCTGGAATGTACCATCTTCACTAATTTCAAAAGGGCCTTGTGTCTCTTGGAAAGGCATCTTGAGGGCCACAGGCTTTTGGGCTGGCCGAGCAAAGATGCTGTGGATTTGGGTTTGGCAGCCACTCAGGCTGTTGGGGCCACAAAGGCACCAATGGCAGAGGGCTGTCCAGTAATTGGAGATAGAGTGGCTGTTCAGGGACTGGTGGGGCTGTTGGGATGTACGGTGGTGGGAAGAAAGGTTCTTTCTCAGGGTTCCCTTGGTGGATGACTGTTTTATTTTCCAGGTAGGTCAGACTATAAGTACTTTACTCTGTCTCTGTCTATTTGTGCAGAACCAGGCCCAAGAGGGCACGATGGTAGCTATTTGCAACCATGAGTCTATGTATATAAACTGGTATGGATATCCAGTAGTACCTGTCATTACTTGGTACACAGCTCTAACAGTGGGGAGGGCCAAAGTTCCTTCCAAAGTCCATTCTATCCCAAAGGCTGGCCGCTCAAGCTCACGAATAGTATGAAGTTTTCTTGAGGCCAACTTGACCCCATCATCCCCTGAAAAACCTTTCTTAAAATTTTTCAGCATACAAATTAAAGCAGTTGGCTTAGAGGAATCTCCACCCATATTGCCTTAGGGAGCTTCCTAATTGGGTAGGAAATAGATCTTAAAATTTTAAAAAAATAATTTGACAGAGGGCCCCTGTGTCAAAAAAGCCATTTGGAGATAAACAATTCTTAAGCTAAAATAGTTATTAATTGTTCCCCCTCCCTGTGTATTTCACCCTTTGTTGGTGGCACAAAGACAAACAAGTGTTGGTGCTTCCTCCAAAGAAGAGATCACTCAGGTGCTTGTTTGGCCATGTACCAAAGGAGCTTAGGTGATAATCAGCTGTAGCAGACTCAGCTTTGTGATTTAAATAGAAAAGTAGTCCAATGCCGCCCTGGACCATACATTGTGCACCACAGAATTACAGATGATTCCACTCAGACTCCATAGCCTTTAAGGGACCTTAGGGTGACCAGCTGTGGAGCCACAAATTTGTACCTGACCAAATCAAGTCTGCCAGGTTGCTCATTCACTCACAGATTCACACACTAGAGGTTAAAACATTGTCTCTTTCATTTATGGAATGCCCTGACCATTGTCTTCCACACCACCCTCCCCATCCAGTGGGAAGACCTTGATGTCTTCATCCATTGGAGGACCCTGACCTGTGTCTTCTAACTGAAGACTTTAGGCAGTGATCAAGCTCCTCTTCTGTCTGAAGATGGGACTTGACTAGGGTGCTGAGCCCCGTGGCCTTACCTTATCTTGTGGCCATTCCTGGTGAGTCAATCCACCCCTCTTTTGA
Source organism: Cynopterus sphinx (assembly GCA_030015415.1). Classification (NCBI taxonomy): domain Eukaryota; kingdom Metazoa; phylum Chordata; class Mammalia; order Chiroptera; family Pteropodidae; genus Cynopterus; species Cynopterus sphinx. The sequence goes on along the minus strand of CM057390.1, from coordinate 30,060,871 downwards.
GGCCAATTGGGGCTCACCCATTCAGAGAGTCGGAGTGCTGGTCCAAAATAGAACCCTGAATACCGTCAGGTGGCATGCCTCCTCATTCGTCTCGGAGCCTCTCCAGCTCAGCCCAGCTGAGCCACTGGTCCACAAGATCAAAGGGCCAATGTAGCTGGGATCTTGCTGGCACCTCCAGAAATTCTACAAAAAAAAAATAAAATCAGACTGGCGAGAAATGAAGCACCACTCAGAGAGTTTGAGAACTCAGGTTTATTATGATGGTGGTTCCAGAAGAGCTAGTGCTTTGAAGATATGGGCCCCAAGCTCAGGGTAAACTTTGCTTTTATGGGGCTCATCTGTCCAGTTACAGTTGGCATGAGCCAATTGGTTAATTTGTCCTCAGGTGGTTACAGACCATGGAAGTTGATATGCTATGGGTGATAGGCAATTACAGAGTGTGGGAATTGTTGTAGATTATAGGAAGTCACAGAGCACAAGATTTTCAGACAGGAACTCAGGCAATACATCTGTTATCTAGACAGAACAAGCAAATGGGAGGATGAGTCAGTCATTAGTTAATTTCAAGGTCATCCTGCCCTTCGGCCTATGTGGCAAGCATATCTACAAAAGCAGAACAAAGAGCTTAGGCTTTTGAGGTTAGGCTTTTGAGTGGAAAATTCCTCTTCAACATTACAGCTCAGGGAGTTAAATTGGGCTAAAATAGTTTGGTTCTTCGGCTAAAATATGGACCAAAAGGTGACCTATACTAGATCAATTTGAAATACTAAAACTTTCTTAGTATACTGTAGAAGACGGTATTCAAAAGTTTAAGGAGATTGGAATGCTAGAGTGTAGTTATCATGTAAGACATGCTCACGTACCCCTGAATGGTCAAGAGGACACACTTTTAACCATGATTGTGAGAAATAAATTTATGAGGGGAACCCTGGCATCCTTGAAGAGTTCTGGAGTCATCCTTTTCTATAGATCAGAAATTACAGTGGGAACTACTGAATTGGGGAATTTGAATTCATGGGGGATATTTGGATCTAAGATAACAGGGGCCAAGTGGCAACACTTAGTTGCCAATGGCAAGGTAGGCCATGGTTACTGTAATGGAGAGTGAGGACAAAGTAGTAATAAAGAGTCTTACCTGCAACAGTCTGTGGTGTTGGCTAGCTGCTCATTAGAAATATCCTTAGACGTGAATGAGATGGGCACTCTACTAAATTCTTGTTTGATCTATATAAGTGGAAAAATTCTAGGTCATGTGAACAGAAGTCTTACTTGAATCAAAATCAGAGTCATGAGGCTTCAACCAATTCCAACTTGAGCCAGTGTACAGACCCAGAATTTCTTAAATGAAAGAGAAGCCAGATCTCTTTGAAGAAAGACCCTCCTGCTATACTATCAAAAATGTATACTGTTAATCTTTCTCCCAGCCCTCTTCAAAGGGACTTATAGCCTTTTTCCAAGGTAATTGTGCATCCATCAATGCACAGGACTTTTCAGGTATCACTGGACACTGGCACAGAACTAATACTAATTCTAGGAAACCCAAAAGTCACTGTAGGCCATAAGTCAGAATAAGAGTTTATGGAGGTCAGATGCTCAATAGAGTTTTAGCTCATGTTAAACTCATAATGGGTTCAACGAGCCCTTAAATTAATTCCACGGTTATTTCTCTACTTCTAGAATGCATAATTGAAATAGACATACTCAGAAACTGGTAGAATCCCCACGTTGCTTCCTTAATCTGTAGAGTAAAGCCTATTCTGGTAGAAATCACCAAGTGTAAGCCACTGGAACTTCCCCTACTTAGGAAAACAGTAAAACAGGAGCAACACTACATTCCTTAAGAGAGTGCAGAGATTAGTGCCACCATTAAAAACCTAAAATTTGCAAAGGCAGTGATTCCCACCACATCTCTTCAACTTGCCTATTTCGTCTGTGCAGAATACAGATGACCTTGGAGACTAAAAGTGAGTTATTGTCAACTTAACCAGGTGGTGACTTCAATTGCAGTTACTGTTCTAGATGTGGTTTCATTACTTGAGAAAATTAGCACATTCCTTTGTACCTGGTATGTAGAAATTTATCTGGTAAATGCTTTTTTCTTAATATCTGTTAGTGAAAACCACCAGAAGCAGTTCTGCCACTTGGGCCATGTGATCCAGCAGATTCAATGGTGTTTGAAATATCAGTGGCAGACAGGGATGCTATTTGAAACTTTTGGCAGACCTCTATAGGTGAAACACAGTGGGACCATTAAGATTTTGGAGAAAAGTTTTTGTTGTTCTCTGTGGACAATACTCTCCTTTTCATATATAGCTTTTGGTTTGCTACTGATCCGTAGTAGAGACTGACTGCTTAACCATGTGCCACTAAATTACCATGCAACCTGAGCTGCCCTTCATGAATTGGATGTTATTTGACCAACCATGCCATAAAGCTGCATGTATACAGCTGCACTTCATCATCAAATGGAAATGGTATAGTTGAGATCAGGCAGAAGCAGGTCCTGAAGGCACAAAAGAGTTACATAAGAAAGTGGCCAAGTGTCCATAATCCCTACTCCAGCTATACTACCCTTTTTTCTCCCAGTGCACACTATGGTCTCATAGGGAGTTTACAATTAGTGGACAGAGAATGAGAAAACTCGGGCCTGATTTATAGAAAGTCAGCACGACCTGAAAGTATACCACTACAGCACTGCAGCCCCTTTCTGGGACAGCCCTGAAACAATAATGAAGGAAAATCCTCCCAGAAGGTAGAATTTAGAGCAGTGAACTTAGTTTTCCATTTTGCTTGGAAAAAGTGGACAGACCTTAGTAATCGTATATTAATTCGTGAGCTGTGGTCAAAGGTTTAGGTTGATGGTGATGGACTTAGAAAGAAAATGATTGAAAAATTGGTGACAATGACATCTGGTGAAGAGGTATGTGGATGTGCCTCTCCAAATGGGCAAAAAAAAAAGTGAAGATATTTGTGTCATAAATGTTCACCAAATGAGACCTTAGCAGAGGATAATTTTATTTATCAAGTGAATATGATGACCTGATCTATGGATACTAGTCAGTCTCTTTCCTAGATACTCACATCATCACCCAATGGGCTCATGAACAAAATGGCCATGGTAGAAGGAATGGAAGTTATGCATGGATTCAGCAACATGGACTTCCACTCACCATGGCCAACCTGGTTATAGCTACTACTAAGTGCCTATTTTTCCAGCAGGAGAAACCAACACTGAGTCTCTGCTATGGCACCATTACCTGGGGTGATCAGCTCACTACAAAATACCAGGTTAATTACACTGACATACTTCCATTATGTAAGGGACACTGTTTTGTTTTTACTGAAATAGACCCTTACTCTGGACATGAATTTGCCTTTCATGAACACAATGCTTCTGCCAAGACTACCATCACTGGACTTAGAGAATGCCTTAATTAATACGGTATTCTTATCAAGGAACCTAATAGCAAATAGCAGCAATGGGCCCATTCTCATAGTGTTCACTCATCTTACCATGTTTCCTATCATCCCGTAGCAGCTGGCTTGAGAGAACATTGGAATGGTCTTTTAAAGACTCAATTACAGTGCCAGCTAGGTAGCAATACTTGCAGGCCTGGGGCAGTGTCCTCCAGGAAGTGACATATGCTCTAAATCAGCTGTCAATGTATTGTGCTTTTTCTCCCATAACTGGGATTCACAGGATCAGGAATTAAGGAATAAAAATGGCAATTGTGCACTCACTATGACCCTGAGTTATCCACCAGAAAATTTTTTCTCCCTGTCCCTGTAACCTAATGTTCTTCTGGTCTAGAGACCTTAACTCCAAATGGTAGAATGCTTCCATTGGGAGACATAGTGATTCCATTAAACTAGTAGTTAGGATTGCCACTGAGCCACTTTAGGTTCTTCATGCCTCTGAATCAACAGAGAAGGGAATTACCTTACTGGCAGGGTAAGTGATCTTAATTACCAAGAGGAAATTGGATTGCTACTACAAAATGAATATAAGAAAAAGTATGTAGGGAATACAAGAGATACTCTAGAGTGTCTCAGTACTGCCATGGCCTGTGTTATGATTAAAGTCATTGGAAAACTACAACTCAATTTAAGCAGGACTATTAATGGCCCAGACGTTTTTATGTATCAATTTCTCAATGTTTTTCTTTATATTATGCTTTTGTTTCACATTTAAGAAAATCCCTACCCAAAAGTCATGAAGATATTCTCTTTTTTCTGAAGCTTTATTGTTTTAGCTTGTATACTTAGATCTATGATCCATTTTCTGTGTTGTGTGATGAGTTATGGATCAAAAGTGATTTCTTTTCCATTAAGATAATTCTTATCTCACTGAACTGGAGTGGCACCATTGTCATAAGCAGATAGCAGTTATGTGTAGAGCTATTTCCGAGTTCTCTTTCTATTCTATTGATCTGTAGTTTTTTTCATAGCAGCACTCTTTCTTAATTTTTATTTTATCATTGGCCTTGATATATGGTAATGTAAGTCCTGATTTTTTATTTTTCATAAGGACCTTGGCTCTTCTAGGTCTTTTGCATTTCCATATATATTTAAAAACAAACTGTCAATTACTACAAAAAATTGTTTTAATTTTGATTAGTATTTTATTGAATTTATAATTCAAATTGGAGAGAAATAACATTTTATTTTTTTATTTATAATTATTTATTTTTTTAATTTATTTATTTTTTATGATGACATTGGTTAACAAAATCCAGTAAGTTTCAGCTGTACATTTTAACAGTAAGGTATATATATATAAATTTACATTGTGTGTTCACCACCATAGTTATATTTCTTTCTGTCACCACATATTTGACCCCCTTTACCCCATCTACCTCTCTTCCCGCTTCTCTCCACCTTCTGGTAACCACTAATCTATAGTCCATGTCCATGAATCTCTGTTTATTTGTCCCATTCATTTGTTGCTTTTAGGTTTATATCCCACATATAAGTGATATCATGTGATTTTCAACTTTTTCAGTCTGGCTTATTTTGCTTAGCATGATTATCTTGAGGTCCAACCAGGTTGTCAAAAAAGGCAGTATTTCATCTCTTCTTATGGCTGCGTAATATTCCATTGTATATATGTACCACAGCTTCTTTAGCCAATCATCTATTGTAGGACTCTCCGGTGGCATCTAGGCCATGGCCACTGTGAATAATGCTGCTATGAACATTGGTGTGCAAATATCTTTTCGGATATGGGTTTTCAAGTCTTTGGGGTAAATACCCAGTAGAGGGATTGCTGGATCATATAGTAGATCAATTCTTAGCTTTTTGAGGAAACTTCATACTGTTTTCCATAGAGGCTATACCAATTTGCAGTCCCATCAACAGTGTATGAGGTTTCCTTTTTCTCTGTATCCTCTCCAACATTTGTTATTACTTGTTCTGTTGATTATAGCTATTCTAACAGGTGTGAGGTGATATCTCACCATGGTTTTAATTTGCATAAAAATAATATTTTTAAAAAGTGAGATTTTCATTCTAGAACATGACATATTCTTCCATTTATTTGTCTTCAATGTTATCAAATACATTTTATAGTTTTCTCTGTAGATGATTTGCATAGCTCTCATTAGATTTGTCTCTAGATATTAGATATTTCTTGCTACTTTCAATTGTATCTCTTATTGCAGTTCAGTTTGTTTTGGTTGTTTGTTGGCAGTAAACAGAAATTTATTATATTTTCCCTGTATCTAGCAACCATGTGAAATTCACTTATTAATAGTGATTATGTATAGAGTCTAAGATTTTTCTTGGATTTTCTATATCTGCAATCCTATCACATGTGAATAATGATCATTTTCTTTCTTTCCAATTATTATAGTGTTTATTTTTCTTGCTCTTTTTCCCTAGCTACTTTCTCCAGTTAAATGTTGAAAAGAAATGATAAAAACAATATTTGCCCTGTTTCTAATCTTAGATGAAATTATTCACCATTTTACCATTAAATATGGTGCTAGGTTTTTGGTAGATTCCCTTCATCAAATTGAAAATGCTCTTTCTATTCCTAGCTTGTTGAGAGTTTTTGCAATAAAAAGGGTATTGAATTTTATCGATTATTTTCTTCATCTGTTAAGATGATTATATGTACTGTTAAGAATTCTATTATTAACTGACTGTTTTTCAAATGGTAAACCAACACTTAAATTCCTTGACAAATCCCACTTATTCAGGATACACACACACACATACATGCACACACATCATATATGATATATATACATATATACATATGTATACATATACTTATATATAGTCTTATTAGATCTTTTGCATCTATAATAATAAAATGTGTTAGCTTGTTATTTTTTTATATTTCCTTGTCAGATATTCACATTAGAGTTATTCTGGTCTCATGAAATGTATTTGAAAGTGTGCACTATTTCTCTGAAAATAGTTCACTATATTCTCCAGAAGAATTTATGTAAGATTTACATTATTTTCTTCTTACATGTTTGAACGCATTCATCTCTAAATCCATTATCTGGATCTGTTTTCTTTATTGGATAGTTTTTAATTTCTTTAACATGTATGTTATTTAATGTCTGTGTGTGTATAATTATTTAGATTTGTTTTTCTGCTGAAGTTTCAACATTGTATTTCTCAAAAGAATGTATTCATTTTATCTAAATTGTCAAATTTATTGGCATAATAAATACCCTTTTGCCATTTTCCTAATATCTGTGAAATTTGATGTGATTCTGTTTTTGTTCCTGAAAATACTAATTTATGGCTTTTGCCTTTTTATCTTCATTAGTTTTGCTAGAAATTTGTCAATTTTATTTATCTTTTCAAAAAACTATCTTTTGTTGATTTCTATGTGTATGTGTATATTCAATTTTATAAACATCTTACATGTATTTCCTCCTTCTATATTCTTTGGGTTTAATTTATTATTATTATTTTAGCTTCTTGCGTTGCATTTTAGATCATTGATTTTCAACTTCTTTTTTTATTTCTTATTTATTTATTTTTAATATTATTTTATATTAGTTAAGATGTATAGCATAGTAGTTAGACATTTATATAATTTACAAATGGTTAGCCTAGTACACACCTGGCACTATGTATAGTCTTTACAGTATTATTGGCTATATATGCTGTACTTTATATCCTTGTGACTATTTCGTAATTACCAATTTGTGCTTCTTAATTCCTTCACTTTTTTCACCCAACCCCAAGCCCCTCCTATCTAGAAATCATCAGTTTGTTCTCTGTATATATGAGTCTGTTTTTGTTTTTTCATTTACTTTATTCTTTAGATTCCACGTGTAGGTAAAATCACCTGGTATTTGTCTTTCTCTTTCTCACTTATTTTTCTTAGTATAATATTCTCTACATCCATCCATGTTGTTGCAAATGGCAAGATTTTGTTCTCTTTTTATGGCCGAGTATTATTTCATTGTATATGTGTATGACAACCTCTTTATCCAATTGTCTATTGATGGGCACTTAGGTTTCTTCCATACCTAGGCTATTTTAAATAGTGTTGCAGTGCACATAGGGGTGCATATATCCTTTTGAATTAGTGTTTTGATTTTTTTGAATAAATACCCAGAAGTAGAATTGCTGGGTCATAAGGTAGTTCTATTTTTAGTTTTGGGGGAACCTTTAAACTGTTTTTCATAGTGACTGTAACAATTTGCAATCTCACCAACAGGGCAAAAGTGTTCTCCTTTCTCCACATCTTCCCCCACTTGTTTGTTAATTTTTGAGGATAGTCATTAAAACAGGTGTGAAGTGATATCTTATTGTGGCTTTAATTTACATTTCTTTGATGAATAATGATGTTGAGTATTTTTCATATGTCTGTTGGACATATGTCATCTTCGGAGAAATACCTAGTCAGGTCTTCTGCTCTTTTTTTAATTGGATTATTTGGGTGGTTTTTTTTGTTTTTTTTTTTTTTGGTGTTGAGTCATGTGACTTCTTAATAAATTTTGAATATTAACCTCTTATTGGATAAGTTATTTAAAAACACCTTCTCCTATTCATTAGGTTGTCTGTTTTGTTGATGGTTTCCTTTGCCTTGCAAAAACTTTTTAATTTGATGTAGTTCCATTTGTTTATTTTTTCTTTTGTTTTCCTTGCCCAAGAAGATGTATCAGAAAAAATATATTACTAATAATAATGTTAGAAAGTTGAGTGCCTATGTTTTCTGCTAAAAGTTTTATGATTTGGGGTCTTACCTTTTAGTCTTTAATCCACATTGAGTTTATTCTTCTATATAGTGTAAGAAGGTGGTCCAGTTTCATTTTTTTAAATGTACCTATTCCGTTTTCTCAACACCATTTATTGAAGAGACTGCCTTTACCTCTCTGTATATTCTTGCCTTCTTTGTTATAGATTAAATAAACATATAAGCATAGATTTATTTCTGTGCTCTCTATTCTGTGTAGTATCTGTTTTTTTTTTGTTTTGTTTTGTTTTTGTTTTTGTTTTTTTTTTTTTTTGCCAGTACTGTGCTGTTTTGATTACTCTAGCCTTACAAAATAATTTGATATCAGGTAATATGATACCTCAAACTTTGTTGGTTTTTCTCAAGATTGCTGTGGCTATTCAGGATTTTTTACAGTTCCATCTAAATTTTAGGATTATTTGTTCTAATTCTGTGAAAAATGACATTTATATTTTGTTAGGGATTACATTGATCTTCTAGACTGCTTTGGGTAGTGTGGTCATTTTAACAATGCTGAGCACAGTATATTCTTCCATTTATTTGCATCTTCTTCAATTTTTCCCATAAGGAATTATAATTTTCTGAGAACAGGTTTGTCATCTCCTTGGTTAAACTGATTCCTAGCTATTTTGCTGTTTTTAATGTAATTGTAAATGGGATTGTTTTCTCAATTTCTCTTTCATTATTGGTGTATAAAAATGCAAATGATTTCTGAATTTAATTTTGTATTCTGCTACTTTAGTGAATTTATTTATCAGTTCTAACAGTTTTTTAGTGGAATGTTTTGGGCTTTCTCTATCATGTCATCTGCAAGGAATGACAGTTTTATTTACTTCTTTTTCAATTTAGATGCCTTTTATCTCTCTTGTCTAATTGCTGTAGCTGGGACTACCAATACTATGTTAAATAGAAGTGGTGAAAGTGGGCATCCCTTTCTCATTTCTGATCTTAAGAAGAACACTTTTAGCTTTTCCCCATTGAATATGACATTAGCTATAGGTTTGTCATATACAGCCTTGGTTAGGTTGAGGTATGTTCCCTCTATTCCTAGTTTGCTTAGAGTTTTTATAATAATGGATTCTGGATTTTATCAAACACTTTTTCTGCATTTATTGATATGATAGTATAATTTTTATCTTTCAATGTGTTAATGTGGTTATCACATTAATTGATTTGGTGATATTAAACAAAACTTGTATCTCAGGAATTCATCCAACTTGGTCATGGTGTATGATCCTTTTAATACACTGCTGAATTCAGTTTGCTAATATTTTGTCAAGGGTTTTTGCACTTATATTCATCGGGGATATTGGCCTATAATTTTCTTTTCTTTTTGTAATGCCTTTGTGTGCTTTGGGAATCAGGGTCATACTGGCCTCATAAAATGAGTTTGGGATCCTTCCTTCCTCTTGAATTTTTTGGAATAATTTAAGAAAAATAGGTGATAAGTCTTCTTTGAAAGCTTGGTAAAATTCACCTGGGAAGCCATCTGGTCCAGGACTCTTGTTTGTTGGGAGCTTTTTGATTACTGATTAATTTTGTTAGTAATAATTGGTTAGTTCAGATTCTCTGTTTCTTCTTGATTCGATCTTGGGAGATAGTATATTTCTAGAAATACATTCACTGCTTCAAGATCATCGATTTGTTGGCATACAAATACTCATAGTATCTTTTTATAAGTTTTTGTACTTCTGTGCAGTCAGTGTCACCTCTTCTCTTTCATATCTGATTTTATTTATTTGGGTCTTCTTTTTCTTAATGCATGTGGTTAAAGGTTTATCAATTTTGTTTATCTTTTCAAAACCAGCTCTTGGTTTCATTGTTCTTTTGAATTGTTTTTTTTTTTTCTAGACCCTATTTCATTTATTTCTGATTTTTATTATTTCCTCCTTTCTGCTCACTTTGGTTTTGTTTGCTGTTCTTATTCTAGTTCCTTTATGTGTAAGGTTAAATTACTTATTTGGGATTTTTCTTGTTTATTGAGGTATACCTGCATTGCTTTGAATTTCCTTCTGAAGGCTGCTTTTACTGTGTCCCACAGATTTTGAGTCATTGTGTTTTCATTTCCAATTGTCTCAAGATATTTTTTTATTTCTTCCTGGAGCTCATTGTTAACACATTTATTGTTTAATATCACATTATTTAGCTACCATGTGTTTGTGTATTTTTTAGTTTTCTTCTTATAGTTGATTTCTAGTTTTATAGCATTGTGGTCGGAGAAGACACTTGATATGATTTCAATCTTCTTAAATTTATTGAGACTTGTTTTGTGGCTAGATATGTGGTCTATTTTGAAAAATGTTTCATATATGCTTGAGAAGAATGTATGTTCTCCTGCTTTGGGGTGAAATGCTCTAAAAAATATCAACTAAATCCATCTGGTCTAGTATATCTTAAATGCTGCTCTTTCTTTGTTGATTTTCTGTCTGGAAGACATGTCCATTGTGTCAATGAGACATTAAAGTCCCCTCCTATGACTGTATTACTACTGTCAATCTCTCCCTTTATGTTGGTCAAAAGTTGCTTTATATATTTAGGTGCTCCTTTGTTGGTTACATAAATATTTACTAGGCTTATGTCCTCTTGTTGGATTGCTCTCTTTTCATTATGTAATGTCTTTCTTTGTCACTTATTATACTCCTTGTTTTAAAGTTTATTTTATCTAATATAATTATTGCTATCCCAGCATTTTTATCATTTCCACTTGGATGAAATACCTTTTTCCATTCCTTTACTTTCAGTCTGTGTGTATCTTTCAATATGAAGTGGATACCTTATAGACAGCATATTATGGGTCTTGTTTTCTTTTCCATTCAGCTACCCTAAGTCTTTTGATTGTAGTATTTAAAATATTTGTATTTAAAATTGTTATTGATGGATACATTTTCTTATTCATATTAATGGTTTTTTTTCTCTTTCTACTTCTTAAAAAAAGCACATTTACCATATTTTTTTTCACAATACCAGCTCTGTTACAATTAATTCCTTTAGCTTTTTTTAGTCAGGGAAGCTCTTTATCTCACCTTCAATTTTAATTGATAGACTTACTGAACAGAGCAGTCTTGGTTGTAGGTTTTTTCATCACTTTGAATGTTTCATGCCAGTCCCTCTGGCCTGCAAATCTTCTGTTAAAATAATCAGCTGACAGTGTTGTGGAACTCCCTTTTAGGTAACTAAAATTTCTCTTGCTGCTTTTATGATTCTCTTTAAAGTGCCTTTGGTATTTTATTTACAATGTGTCTTAGTGTGGGCCTCTTTGGGTTAATCTAGGACTATTTGCTCTTCCTGGGCTTGTATGTCTATTTTCTTCAACAGGGTAAGGAAGTTTTGTATTGTTATTTCTTCAAATAAGTTTTTCATTCCTTGAATTCTTTCTTCTCCTTCAGACACTCCTATGATGAGAATGGTAGGCATGATGTTATCTCAGAAGCCCCTTAAACTATCCTCATTTTTTTAAATTCTTTTCTCATTTTGCTGTTCTGATTGAGTGTTTTCTGCTACCATATCTTCCAAATAGCTGATTTGATTCTCTGCTTCACATAATCTACTGCTGACTCTTTCTAGAGTATTCTTCATTTCGGTTATTCTGTTCCTTACTTCTGACTCTATTTTTATGCTATGTCTTTTTTAGGCTTACTATCTTTCCATTGAAATTCTCACTAAGCTCATTTATTTTTCCCTTAAGTTCATTGAGCATCCTTATAACCGGTGTTTTGAACTCTGTATCTAGTAGATTGCTGCCTCCATTTTGTTTAGTTCTTTTTCTGGGATTTTCTCCTGTTCTTTCATTTGGGATATGTTTCTTTGTTTTCCCATTTTGGCTGCCTCTCTGTGTTCATTTCTATGTATTAGGTAGATTTGCTATAAATCCCAGTCTTGGCCAAGTGGGCTTACGTAGTAGGCACCCTGTGTGGCCCAAGGGTGCAGACTCCCTGATTACTTGTGTTAGTTGTGTGTGCTCTTCTACTGTAGTTAAGACTTGACTGCTGTTAGCACCTCAGTGGATAAGTTTTGTCTCTCAGGCTTACTGGCTGTGAGGATTGGCCACACCCATAGTGTATGAGCTGCTGTGTAGAGGCTGACCGCACAGCATGGGATTTGCCCAGTGAGTTTATGTGCCTCTTGACATCACCCTTGGGTGTGCTGCTTGTGGGGCTTATCAGGGTTGCTCTGTTATGATCTGATGTCAGTCTTCAGATATGTTGGTTCTGAGGTCCCTGGGAAGAGGCTCCCATGCAGATCAATGTCAACTGCTGCCTGTGACCAGCTGGGGCTAACTGGTAGAAGTTACAGAGTGATCTGTGCATGGTTGTAGAAGAGGCCACACTGTGAACTAAGGCTACCTGCCACCAGTACCAGGTCTGAGGCAGTTTGGCAAAAGATCCAGGGCATCCCAAATTCTGAGGCTGCCTGCCAGCTGCCTGAATGGTTCAGAAGTTGATAGAGTCTTTGAGTCTTAGAGTAGGTGTGTAGGGCAGGGTTCAAGAGAGTCATCAGAGTAAAGCAAGTGGATTTCACCTGGCCAATGCAGATTCCGATGCAGTGCCAATACTGAGCTTCTAGCCACTTGCAAAAGTCTTGGATCATGCCAAGGCTAGCTTCTGCCCACCTTGAGACTACAGTTTCCTTTGATTTGTTTAAGAAATACTGCAGCTTGGACCAAGGATGGTTGCTTGCCAATGGAATTTTCTTTGGAAGTGTGTGAGCTGGGCTGAGGCCTGTTGAGCCTTCTGCCAAGAAAATTGGGTGGGGCTGGTTGCTCATCCATGAATTTGCCTCCAATAATTTGCAGGTTGAGTGGGGCAGAGTCTCAAGGAGTCACCAGAGGTAAAGCAAGCAGATTTCACCATCCAAATTCAGAATATGCTGTGTCAGGGGAGGACTCAACAGAAGTAAGATGGAGCCTGCCTGTAGGCTGCACAGGGAAAGGGCTCAACAAGGTGACAATGGTGTCTGTCCCTTTAGCCCTTGCCCTGAAGCCACATAATTCAGTCTTTCTCTGCGTGTCTCTGGTACCTCCCAAGCTACTATCTCTCCTCTGGAGCCCAGGGTTACTTATCTGTGAGCAAGTAAGTCTGAACATGGGCCTTTAAAGGGACATATGGATTTCCAGTTTGCTTCCATTTCATCCCCATTGATTTTCAAGCCAGGTGTTATGAGGACTCCTCTTCCTAGTACTGGAACCCTGGGATCAGAAGCCTTAGTGTAAGGATTGTCCCCCATGCAGCCAAGATATCCCTCCTGATGCTCAACCTCCACACGTGGATATGAGACCAGCCCATTTCATGTCTCTGCTCTTCCTACCGATCTCCATATGTCTTCTTCTTTATATCCTTAATTCAACTAGTCTTCAGGTAGTTCTCCAGGCTGATTGTTCTATAATTTAGTTGTAATTTTAATGTGATCATGGGAAGAGATGAGCACGATATTTATTTACCCTGCCATCATGACCAGAACTCTTTTCCAATGTATACATTTAGAACTAAAAATTGCCCTCAAAACATTGATTTAGTTGCACTTCACTATCACATTTATTATCATCCAGCCCCAAATATTTTTTGATTTATACCATGATTTCTTTTTTGAGCTTTGGATTACTTAGAGTTGTGTTTCTTAACTGGAAAACTTTTGGAGATTTTCTAGTTACTAATTTATAATTTAGTTCCACTGTAGTCAGAGAACTATTCTGATTTCAGTCTTTTGAAATTAACGGAGATTTGAACTCTGGCCCGGTGTATAGGCTCTTTTGGTAAATAATCCATGAGCACTTAAAAAGGATATGGACACTGTCATTGTTGAGTGCAGAGGTCTACATATGTCAATTAGTACAAATTAGTTGACTATGTCATTCTATTCTTCTATATTATTATTCTTTTTTCCTTACTTGTTCTATAAGTTGCTGAGAAAAATGTTAAAATCTCCAATTATTACTGTGCATTTGTCTATGTTTTTAGTTCTGTCTATTTTGACTTCATGTATTTTGAAAGTGTGCTATTAAGTACATACAAATTTAGCATTGATATATCTTCCTATTAAATTGTTCACTTTATCATCAGTAAATAGCCTTATTGATCAAAAATAATATTTCTTATCTTAAAATTGACTTTGTCTGATTAAGTATAGTTATAGCAGCCCTCTTATTGCTAGTTATATAGTTATATAAGTATAGTTATAGCAGCCCTCTTATTGCTAGTAATTATGTGATATATATTTTAAAACCTTACTACCCACCTTCCTGTTTAACTATATAATGTGCTCCTATAAATGACATATAGCTGTAGTTTTTTATCCAGTCTAACAATGTTTATTAATTGGATTGTTTAGTCCATTTAAAGTCAATGTAATTACTAACACATTTTAGATAGTTTTAATATTACTATCTTATTTTTTCTATCTATATCATCTGGTTTTATTAACCTTTCTTTATTTTATTTTAGATAAAATATTTTTATTTGTTCAATTATTTAGTGAGTTATAGGTTGGCTGCTCCTTTCAGTACTTTAATGATATTTCCATTGTCTTCTGTCTTCCATCATTTATGTTGAAAAGGCTATCTTTAACCTTATTATTGCTCCCTTTAAAATAATGGATTTCTTCCTGAATCTCTTAAGATGTTTTGTTGTTTTTAACAGGTTGACTATGATGTACTTGGTGATATATATTGATATATATATATACATACATATATGTATATATATGTGTGTGTGTGTGTGTATATATGCATGTGTGTGTGTGTATATATATATATACACACACACACACACACACACACACACATATATATATATATATATATATATATATATATATATATATATATATATATATATTCTTATAGTTCAATGAGCATCTTAAATCTCTGGCATATCATTCACCAGTTAGGAAGTTTCTCAGACATTATCTCATACGATATTGCTTCTGCCCATTTATCTTCTCTGCCTAGGACTCCAATTCCTCAATTATATGCATATTAGACTTTTTTGTTTATATTCCACATGCCTCTTTTGTCTTTCCTGTTTCTTTTCTCTGCACTTCAGTTTGGATATTTCCTTTTATCTTAGCTCCTAGTTTCCTAGCCTTGGGTCTGTCATGTCTAATCTATTTTTAAATACATTTTTCTTTGCTAAAATTTAGTTGCTCCCTTTGAAGATTTGAAGTTTAGCTCTTTAGGTTCCCTCCCCCCTGCAGTTTCAAAACCTGAAAACTATCTTGAAGAAAAGGTAGGCTGTGTATTTGAGGAAGGCCCTATCTCTGGCAGAATTTAGTCTCCTTAGCACCATGAGAATTATAGAATATTTTATTCTGCTTTTTCCAAGTTCTTGGCCTAGCTCCCTAGCCTCCTATACATAGCCCCAATCTCCGAAAAATATCTTATAGGAAAGACTTACCATATATTTGGAGTTCCTTGAGTTTCCATTCTGTCATACCTCTCTGTGTGATTCCTAAAGCTTCCTGATTTCTTTCCTCCTATTAGAGGTTAAGGGTAAGGGTAGACTTAGAATCAATAAATGCCTCCAGAGAAGAAAATCACTGGCAATGATTAGGTTTCCTCAGAAGGGCTTCACTCTCTCTAGAATTCCAATTCTTTTCTTCCTTATTGTTTATGTGATCTCCAAATACACTTTTGTAATGTATCTGGCTTTTTAAAATTGGGCTGCTGTCATTCAACCCAGTAGCAAAAATTTTAAAATTTATTCTTATTTCCCCTCCTTTCTTACACAAAAAGTATACATACATGCCTCATAACAAACACACACACACACACACGCACACACACACACACATGCCAGCTTTGGAAAGCCCCTTCTCCTCCTACGATCCTCCTCACCTTCTGGTATTTATGCTTTTGTTCGATCTCCTCCCACTTTGAATATGATAAACACAAGGCTAATTTAAAAGACATTGCAACCTCTACTTTAGTCTTTTTGATTGTTTGATCTTAGGGAATTTAGAGAACATCCAAGCATTCCTGTGGAGAAGTCCACATGGAGAGTAACAGGCCTTCCACCAACATCTAGTATCAATTTGCCAGCCATGTTAAAAAGAAAATCTTCCAGATCCAGAAAAGACTTCATGATTGCAGCCCCAACTAAAATCTTGGCTGCAATTCCATGAAAGACCCTAAGCCAGGACCATCTGGGTAAGCCACTCCCAAATTCCTGACCCACACAAAAGCAAAGAATATAATATTGGATATCTGGGACTCAAGGAAGGGGAAAGTGGGGAGCTGTTGTTCAATCGGCATGGAGTTTCAGTTATGCAAGATGAGATCTATTCTACAGTGTAGGGCCTATACTCAACAATCCTATATTGTGCCCTCAAAACTTTATTAAGAGGATAGATCTCATATTAAGTGTTCTTACTACAAAAATAAACAAACCAAAAAAAGGACACAAGAAAGTTTTTAAAGGTGATAGATTTACAGGTGTGTGCATATGTCTAAACTCATTAAATTGTATACATTAATTATGTGCAGTTTTTTGTATGTCAATTATACCTCAGTAAGATTGCTTTAAAAAACTGAGATAATAAATGTTTATTGTTGCTTAAAGCCATTAAGTTTAGTAGTAATTTTTTATGAAGCAATAGATAAATACTAAATATGTATAAATATATGTATAAATAATATATGTATAATATATGCATAATATATTTATATTTAGACATATTTAGTATATTATGTATACTTTATATGTATAAATAATAATACCATATATATATATATCCATCTTCAGAATATATATATTTTCATCTTTGCACTTTTTAAAAATATGCAATGTACACTAGAAATTATTTCATATGATTTCAAAAAGATCTTCCTCATTCTTTTTATAGCTTACAGCACTGTTTTGTGCAGTTTAGTGAACTCCTCTCTGGTGAATGTGCAATTTCAATATTTTGTTATTAGAAATAGTTAATAATCCTGTGCATATGTATTGTTATTGTTAGAGATGTAGCTTCAGGGTAATATATTTGTGTAATATATGTGTAGCTCTGTTAGATATTGCTAGGTTTCCTGCCATAAAGCTGTACCATTTTTATTCCCACTGGCAATTTATGAGTACACCTACTTCCCCATGGCATCACCAACAGAGTGTCTTATAAAGTTTTTGAATATTTGCCAATTTGATAAATGAGAAGTGTTATCTCTGTATAGTTTAATTTATCTTTCTGTAATTATGTGGAAAAAATGAACATCTATTTATTTGTTCAAAAAATATTTATATTTTTGTGAACTCTTCATATGTTCTACTCATTTACCAATTGAGTATTTAATTATTTTTACTTGGATTATTGAAAGGTCTTATACATTAGATATATTAACTTTCTATGGTTTCACCTTGGCCTTTCTCGTGCGCTTTTATTTTGCTTTTGGTTATGCTTTACATGGACTTT
The DNA here is from genome assembly GCA_030015415.1 of Cynopterus sphinx. NCBI lineage: Eukaryota > Metazoa > Chordata > Mammalia > Chiroptera > Pteropodidae > Cynopterus > Cynopterus sphinx. Next base: position 30,043,269 of record CM057390.1, on the reverse strand, counting down.
CTGCCATACATTTTTTTTCTAATTTCTATGTAGTCAGATTTATTAATTTTTAATTACATCTGAATTTGGCCATAGTAAAAAAATTATTTCATATCTCAAATTATATAATAATTTATGTTTTCACTGGTGCTTATGATAGTAAAAGTTTCACACTTACGTCTCCAATACTTTGGGAGCTTATTAAGAATATCAGTTTACTCTGTGCATCAGTTATTGATTACCTCAGGAGTGCTATATAAAAAATCAAACTAAAATGTCAGTGGCATATAACAATAAATGTTCATTCCTTTTCTATCTGGAATCAGGTGTCAGCTAGGTATCTCACCTGACCTTGTCTAGGCTTCCACACATAGTTGGAAATCAGCTGATCTACCCTGGATTCTAATATAGGCCAGCTCCAACCGGAGAGATTAGAGCAATGTGGTTTTGCTCCATGTTTCAATAATCTTCCAGTAGGCTACCATGGGCATGTTCTCATGGCAATGGCAGAAGCACAATCAAGGAAGCCCTAAAGCAGAGGCTCATTTGAGCTTTTGCTTGTGTAAAATCTGCTGACATCCAATGGCCAAAGCAAAATATCTGATCAGGTCTAAAGTCAGAGAGTGAAGGCATTAGAAAACTACATAGCAAAGGGTTTTTGAATACAAGAGGGAGTAGAGATCTGAGGACATCTACCACATTCTGCAGTTTCTGGGTCTAGTCCATCCTAAATATCTTCTTATCATCTAGGGCTTCTTTAAAGTTTTTTTCACTATCTCTATTTCTTCATCTTCCCTTTAACCTAATCTACTGCAATGTGGCTTTCTTTCTTCTGCTTTCCACTGGGCCTGTTCTCCACAAGGTTGACAATGAACTATGAATTGTCAAATCTAATGTGCATATTTTGTTTTTGGGGGGTTTTTTTGTGACAGAACATGTTAGTTGAGCATAAATATAAGTCCCACATTTTATAGGTAGGTCGTTTGTGCCAGATATCTTCTGATTGCCCCCTCAAGATCCATTATCCATTCCTCTCCTACCTGCTCTCTTCCACTATATGGGTTATATCAATGGACTCCTGTACCCTCTAGCTTCTAGTTGGCTTCAGCCTATGAGAATCCTTGGCAGGAGAATGGAGAAAGAAAGAAGAATGAGGTCAAGGTATTTATTCCTTTGGTTCCTATGAGGTCATCTGGGGCTGACTGTATTCCTTTTCATTGCTCCTCTCAAAGTGGCCTTTCTGTTTCACTCCTCCTCCTTCTCAATTTTAATGATCACTTCTTCCTCACTTGCTGTCAGGCTTAGGATGGTGTCAGTCAGGCACTAATCACCCTGGTTCCTGCACAACCTCATGTGGTCTTCCTAGTCTCCTCCCATCACCTAGGAAACTTGTCCTTTTGTGAATAAACCTTTCTATAATTGTTTCCTGTTGGAACTCTAACTGATACAGTGTGGTATTATTCATCATTCTCCCCTATGTCTCAGTGTATCCATTTACATTTAGGGCCTAGATGCTGCCTCTTCTGCTCATCTAATCACATCTAATAATTTATATTGAGGCAGAAAGGAAGAAAATGAGAGATTCCATGATCCCAACCTTTTTATTGAATTGAGGTGTTCTCACAGGGAAAAAAAGCACATAAAACAGAAGGAGTATAAGATATGTACAGAGAAGTGACTATAAGTTTGGGCATTAGAGAGGTAGGTAACTGATGATGTTAACAGAGCAGCCTCAGTGGAGCAGTGGGGAAAGAAGTCCAGGTGGAGTGAACTGAGAAAGTCAAGAGAGTGACTATTGACCAATCTAGGGCTAGGAGGAAGAAGGAAAGTTCTGATAACATGGCACAATTTGCTGACCACTGGGTGACATTTTCCAAGCTATGTGCTGTTGTTCTCCACCCATTTCCCCTATACCAGACAGGCGCATCAATCCCCCAACTTCTTTGAGTGTCGGTAGCTAATGGCTCACAAGTTCCTCATCACTAGAGTAGTGCCCTTGACTGACAGGAGCTTCCTTGCCAAGGGGTTATATACCACCTCAGAGGTGATCCATAGCTAATGGCTGATACAAGGATAGAAAGGCTACCTCCTTGCCTTAAGAGAGGGGACTTCTCTGTGGTGATCTCCACAGATCAGGCCAAGGCTAGAATTTACCTGAGACCACATTCTTCTTTCTTCAGTCCCATCTAACTTTCTTTACTCCCTTATGTGTTTTTTTTTTTTTATTTTTCCTCTGAAGAGTATTCCCACCATATAGCACATACACCAAATTAACTGCCTTAAGCACTGCATACAGGGAACTCATTCTAAGACCTGCTCTCAGGAGATTCTAAGGATAGAGGATGGAATTCTGGAGTTGGGTCACTTGCCAACTCACACGGAACAGGACCCCATCAAGGTGGTAGGTACAGTGTTAACAGTCCCCAGCATGTGTTAATAGTGCAATTGCTAAGATGTCACCTAGGCTGATCTGAGGCAAGATACAGGAGAAAGGGATATATATAGATTTTATTAAAGAGTATCTTATATTTAAGAGATACTGGAGAAAGAGTATTGCATATAAAAACTGCAGAATTGAGTAGCTGTTGCAGAATGCCATTGTTGCTTTGAAGAGAGAAAAGGCAGAGTACTCAACCAGAGTACTCAATCACCATTTTAAAGCAGAGTGTGCGTCAAAATGTTTCCTTGGCAACTTTAAAGAGACCTCATCTCCTGTAACGGAAGGGTAGACAAACCTGAAGACAAAACCAGAGACGATTGTAAGAGTGGTAGAAATTTGGAGAAGGCTGAATTTCATGGCTCTGAAAGGGAAGAAGTGAGACTCTGCGATCTGGGATGGGAATATATAGATGAATGCATTGGAAGACTTTGAGCTTCCAGATTCCTCTGAAACCTCTGGTCCTACAGTAATGGACACTCCTCCTTGTTGAAAGATAAAAGATAGAAGCCCTCCCTTGCTTTTAGAAAATGCAGATGCCCCAAACGAGGCAGGTGTCTTATAAGAAATTCCTGACTTCTTCAGCAGCTACCCCATTCTTTTCTTCTTATCACCAAATAATGGGAGTCAAACCTCAGTGTGACCCCACTAGGCAACTGTTGAATCTGACAAAAAGACAAGGATTTCATCAAGAATTTTCAGGGCCTGGCTAATGTGTACTGACCAGGGACTTGAGAGTGAGTCCTGTGCATGCTGGGTCAAGGGGATCAGAATATAAAACTCTCTATAAGAGAATTGATTAAAGACACAGGATTTCACATCTTTCACGGGCCCTGGAAGGTGACTCTAGTAGCTGCTGGAATGGTTCTTGAAAGCTTGATGAAAATGAAGGCCCACATTAAATGAAATGGACATACCAGAACTCCATTGCAGACTGTGGAAGAAGGTCAACATGAATTTAGGGCCAATTTTAAAAATAGATTAATGTCCCATAAATAACATAATTTAACATAGAAAAAGGCCTCCTCACCCACACTATTTTTTTCTTAACTACTTATTTTAACTTAGCTTTGCCACAAAGCTGACAAATCTAATAAAAAAAAAATGGTCTATTTCAGTCCATAAGCTCCTCCTGTCAAATACCCATTTAATAAGAAGCTTAAGGGGACTGCTCCTTTTTCACAGCCTAATATGGAGTCTGGAGAGTTGGACTTTTCCGGGTGGGTTTGAAAAGGTGGGCCATACTCATTTATGTGTAAATAGGAGACTGCAATATACTGTGTCTCCTTTTAAAACTTAAGTCCTGAGTAAATAAAAAATATCAAAACAATTTTCATATGGCCTGCTAAGGAAAAGGCAGAGGAAAAAGGAAATGGAAACTAGGTAAGAATGAGAATTGTAAGAGATCATTGAGGCAAAAGAAAGCTATATAGACACTAAAAGTCTCTCCTGTCAAAACAGGTCATCTAGTGGCTTTTAGGGAATTTTATATGGAGACTTTTTACACCATTTTAAATTTGTAGATGGACCTACTTTTGATTTCATTTGGTTGGTGCATTGATTGTTTTCTTCACTTGGAACTATAGGCATAAACAGGAATATCAGATTTTGGTATTTGCCCTCCACCTAAAGATCAAATGAAATAGAAAATGAGCACAGTAGGAATTCATAGATAACCAGAGACTATTGCTGAGATAGAACAGGAGAAGAAAAAATGTCAAAAAATGGAATGATGATGTGATAAGGAGAAGAAAGTATGCTGATGTAGGCAGTGAAATCCACCAAATCAACCCTGGAGATGACAGAATAAGATGTGGGTGCCTGCTAACCCCTCTAGTGAAAGATATAATTCAGTCACAGAAGAGTCATTGCACCACTAACTCTTTAATGTGAAAGTTTGCCTAGGGCCAGCTGTTAGAGTTGAAGGCTCATTTAGACAAAATGGAATCAAATCAAAATCTACCTTCATTACATAATTGAAAAGTCAGGATTTCTTCTAGTTCTTAAAGGTTCCGGGCATTGTAAAAAAAAAAAAAAAAAAATCTACAGTAGAACTTCATGTGCATTAGACACTGAGATAAGCAACTTCCCCTTTCAGTTTTTGCTCAAGTGTATCCTCCCAGTAAGGCCCACTCTGAGCAATCTAAACTGCAAGCAAAACCCTCCTTCAGCACTTTGGGTGTCCCTTATCCTGCTCTACTTTTTTTTTTTCCAAAAGCACTCTTCATCATATTATATTCTATGTAATTTTCTTATTGCAATAATTGCTTAATGTCTGTCTCACTCTCACTAGAATATAAACCCTAGAAGACCAGGGACCTTAACTATTTTGTTGTTCACTGATGGGTCCCAAATAAATGAATAGTGGCTGATGCATCATGTACCCTTAATATATATTTGCTCAATGAAAAAAGAGTAGTTTCTTAATCTCCAAGCCTCAGACCCTTTCAGAAACAAGTTGAGCCATGACTCTAAAATGGGTTGATTAGGGAGACCTAAGCCAGAGATGAAATTAGATAACATCAGAAAATACTTCCTACATATAAATAAAAATTAGAAATAAACTTTTTAAACAAATGTTTATTTATATCAAAATACAAAACATTTCTGAAGCAGAATAATGTTACATGAGGAGCAATTAAATACTAAACTTCTTTTAATCCGTTTAAATTGCAACACTTCCAGGATACCTTCAGGGGCTATACATCTTGTCATGTGATGTGCCTTTCTCTTATTTGTTTGTTTATGTACGTTTGTTTGCTTTGATTCTTAACTCACTATATGAACATGAATTGTCACTGGCAATGAGTTGGTTAGTAGCTGGCAAGCCTGAAAATACCAGCGAGTGGACCTGGCATGGCAGCCTGAGCCATGGCGGGCCACAGATTCACATTCTTCCTACTTGAGTTCACGATGTCACTCAGTTTTTAACTGGCAAGAGTCTAACGCCAAAGGAGTTACTTTCCTTGGTAGCCAGAGCAGGCATTATTGCTTAGGACCACAGAGCAGGTAAGGCTCAGGGGTCATCTCCACTTGGGTCTTCTTTGTGGATTGGGAAGAGGAGGCGAACTGCCAATCAGAGCCCACGTGGAGAGGTGGCTGCTAGAACAGGCCCAGATCTAGGAACAAGGAGGTCAAGGACCCTGCAGGAAGAATCCCCTTTCCAACAAAAGCAAGTAAGAGCTGAGGAGACGTTCCTCCCCATCTTGGCAGTCTGTGATTTGGTGGTTAGAGGTGCCTGTCTTTTAGAGGCACCCTTAATAAATCCTCAGAGTTTGTGGACTGTGAGGAGAAAGCACCTGGTAGAGAGTATAGCTGTTTCCATATACCTCCATTTCCTGATAGCGAGGAAAGGGAAGGAGACAGGAAACAAGGGAATGAACATGCTCCCCTTTTCACTACCACAACCACCCCACTCCCAGAGTAAACCTGGGTCTCCCTTTCAGGCCCCCACTTTGGCATTGTGCACCTGTAAGTGCACCCACACACATATGTACACATACACACATTAGCTCTCACACATGCACACACATGCACACATACACACAAATGCCTGGTTTTCTTTCAGAGTCTACTTAGGAAGCAGAATAGTGTCTCACCTTCACCATCATCCTCTGCTCCAAGGTGTCCCCTTGGCCCACAGGTCCCCAAGACCCAGCCCCAGGCTTGGCACCCGCTGGCATTCCCAGGCTTTTGAGAAGAGAGTGAATACAGCAGGGAGCTCACCAGAAACAGGTTACACAGAGTATAGAATATGTTCATATAAGGCTTTGGTACAGCACCGATTTCATGTTCTTATAGTTTGATTTCTAAGTTGTCTCTTAGAAGAAAAAAAAAAAGCTTACTGAAAAAATAGTGTTTTTATTTACTTTTGAGTTACATACCTGAAGTTCAAAAAGTAAGCCTCTAGTTGCCATTTGAGTTCACACTCAAAGGTGTTCTGTGTGCAGCTGTACAATTTGTTGGTTTGTCTTTAATAGTTAATCAAAATCAGCCAACCAATACCATGAAGTCAGCTGCCCATGATAACTGACGTTAACCAGTCCATACATACAGAAAAGAGAGAGAGAGAGAACACAAAAACCACCCCTAAGTCTCCCACCCCAAACCCCTATGGGAAAAAAAATCAAATAAAAGACAAAATATAGCAAATTTTAAGGAACCAGTGGGACGAAGGAGGTTCAGTCCAGCTGGCCTCTTCAAGAACAGCACCATAAAGCACCCTAGCGCAGTTATGTTGTAATACTTGACATTCAAGAAATGGAAACGAGGTTTGAATAGTCTTCAGTAGACCTGGCATGGATGGAAAGTAACCCCCAAAGAAAGTTGAAGGAGGAAATAAAAGAGTTCGAAATGAGAGCAACAACTCCCATGACAAAACTAATAGTCATATCCAGATTCATTAGAAAGGAAGAATTAATGCAAGAAGCTACTGGGCATCTAGAGGTATGGAGTTTTTAAGAGGTCTTGGAGAGGTAGCATCAGAAGCCCCTCCCTGCCCACACTGCCTAGTCACCCTGCTCTGTATGTCTACAGACCACTGGGTAAAGTGGGGAAAAGCAATTCTCACAGAATTGCCTCCAGGTATGTGATGGAAGAATTATATCCAGGATGATAAATTTCTCCTGGTGAAAGAGGAAAAGTTGAAGATAAAAGGAACCAAGAGTCATTGACATGATACAGAATATGGTCCCTTCAAGTCGGGCTGTGAAAAAGAATGAGCACCTGGTAAAAGCATACCCCATCCATGCCCTCAACCTCTGGCTCCACAGATGGTAGTGAGGAAATTAAATCCAAAGAGACATTTAAGACTTTCATAGATTGATGTACGGTAAATGGAGCTTTTTGAAGTTGATGACTTGGTAATGGAGCTTTAAGCTGCTATTCTCTCCTAAACCAACCATTCCCCCCTTGTGACACCTCAGTCTAAAGTTCCAGCATACTAGATCATTACACAACACATCCTATCCCAGGCCCTGGGCACCATAGTTTACTAAACAACAGGAGAGACTTTCCACATTCCAATATCATGGCCAATCCCTTACAGACAGGAAGTCTGCAGTGTAGCATCTCCTCTTCCCCCACCTTCTACTTTTATATTGCCCATGGTGGCTCAACCTGAACATCTATAGCAAAGAGGAGTGGAAGGGCCTAGCAAAAAGCCAAAGAGCAATGGACAAACCCCTCTTCCCCAAGCTACTGGTTGTCTACTCCAAGCTCTCATTTCATTTAGCAGACAGATAAGGCAAAATTAAAACAACTCTATAGAGTCTTCTACCACCTGCCAAAATGGAAAAACACCCAAACTCAATATCTCTCCACTATATGAGAACAAGACAGTGTGGCATAGGCATACAGAACAGCTCATGTTCCTACTAGAAGTGGCTGTGGGCCTCAAAGGCTTAATCAAAGCACCCATCCCACCAACCTAACCACTGAGAGGTTCAAAGATAGGTAATTTTGCTTATTCCATATACAATCAGATCTCAATCCATTTGTGCCTTTGTGAAAGACTGGCTCTTCAGAGGAACTAGAGATCTTTGCTGGGGATCTTTTCTATCCTTTCTCCTCCAATGTCCATCCTTTCACCAACTTTCAGAGAGTTTATGGCCAGGATCAATGGAAAGGGCAGAGGTAAGCATTACATCCTCTCCAAGCTCCATAATTTCAAATTATGGGCTATTTCTTGTCTTCACTTTTTCTCACATAACTGAAGAGCCCAGATTAAGGGTGAGGACTGGGATGGGGAAAGGATCAGTGACTCTTGATCTCATACCTTAATGCTGCTCTGGCTTCGAAGGATTAAGCCCTGGGTTTAATGTGGAAAGCAGCAGAGTTTTAGAAATAACCCTAGACCTAGCAGAAGTACTAACCCTTTGAGGAACCTGTGGTGCTGAAGTGATTTATTCTGCTGGTTGTATATACACCAGAGGTAGGCCAGGGTATATAGAGAAAGAGAGGAGGATTGCTATGAGAGCCAATACCACAGTAATGGGGAGCCTTCTTCATGTGGAGGCTTTGGTAAGTTGGAAGGGATTGCAATCCAGGAAGGGACACAGAATGTGCTGCTTTTTCTCTTATTTAATTTTCCTGAAAAATCTTACCAGAAACATCTGGCTGTATCCTTTGGCCACCTGAGGAGACTGCAGGAAAGATCAGTCACCTCCAAAGATGGACACACAGCCACTTGGATCCAGAATTGGAGCCCTTCTAGTACAGCATGAACAGAGCCTATCTTTCCTTCAGTGTCCTTGAGTCCCTGGGAACTGTGTGCTTCAGTGGACACAGTGACCCATAGTCTACATTGTGGTGGCAGAAGAGTCCTGAGTCAAACTCAAGCTACACCCTACCCTATGTTTCCCTTATACCACAAAAATGTTAGAAAAGCCCTTCCCATGGCTGAGGTATCTGAGTTCCTCTAATGATCAAACTCCATGAGACGAAAGCTCTTGGACAGCATGACATTTTGATTGGGGAGGAGGGGTTAGTATTGCCTTTGTTTTAGTTGAGAAGCAGGATGGGAGCAGAGAGACTGCAGCCTTGAGTCTCTCCTGGCTGCCTGCACCATCTGGCCGTACACAAGCTTCAAACACATCATTTTCATCTCTTGACAAATCAGAATGAACTAGAACCCAGAGGACAATTGCTGAGGCTGCAAGGTGCAAGGCCCTTGCCGCATATGTGAGGTCTTGATTCCCAGAGAGGTATACTTTAGGGTACACAAAATTTCCTACTCAGATACAAGTGTGCTCCTACTCTCCAAAATCTCCAGTTCTGAGTCAAATTCTTCTGATATAATGTTCAGTCTGTTAAGTCCCAAGCCAGGTACCAGAAGGCAATTCTACCTGGCCCCATCCTCCCCATTATGCCCAAAGTTCTTCTCCCACTCCTCATCCTCCACTCAGTCCCCCAGGACTGAACCATACCATTTCTAATGCCACCTTATTTTTCAATTAAAATAATAACTGAAAAAAGCATATGTAATATATTTATATTAGATATCACATTCACACTAGTTCCAAGAAACTGCAGCAAAAATAAGCAGTGTATTCTTCTTTAAGCCTGAGCCCATGCAGTCAGTCTCACAAAGTTAGCTTAAGATGCCTCTCTCTCACTGCCACAGCCCCCAGGAGTGCTTGAGTCAAGGTGCTACAAATCAGGACAGGTATTGTAAGCCTCTATGTAATCTTGACTTTCTTCAAACGCTACTGAGCCAGATTCCTTCAGAGGAACTGAGTACCAACCCACAGCAACATGGGGGTAGATTCAACTGTGCGTCCTCACTATATAAAGCACCTTTCAAGTCACAGTGTCACCTCCCAGTGACAAGAAATACTATGGATCCTGGTTTGGGAGACTATCTAATCTGGTAGCTCCCCCACGACCTTCAGATCATTTGTCCATTCTATAAGTAGACTATTTGTTTTGTTGTTTTTAAATTTTCACATGTGCACATTTCCATCAGAAATACTCAAGCAACTCTGAATAGAGTGTCTCAAAGGAAGAAGCATAGAGGAAGGATGAAGAAGGAGGGGGTATCAAGGCATGAGCTAGTATCCCAGACTGCCTGGGAAGGTGGTCCTGCCCCATCATCTCTAAGCACAGGTACAAAAATAAAGCAAACTATCACTTCATATAGATATATAGATATATAGATAAGCTAGCTAGATAAACTTTATATAGGTTTTTGTCTATATATATGTGTGTGTGCTGAGGGCACCAGCCCCCACTCCTCAGGCCCAGCTTTAGTCTCCTGCCCTCCCATTTCCCACTCCCCAGATGTCTCACATGCGTGAAGCCTCCCAGTCACAACTATTGCATCCGATCCCTTTGTCTACCCGCCCCCTTACATAAGTTCCCCTGTCTCCTTAAAATAGAACAAATTATATCTATTTATATAATTTTATATATAATCTCCATAAAAAATACACTAAAGATGGTATATTACTAATTTCACCCTCCTACCAAAACAGAAGTTGCCTAGCAGAAAGTCCACTAAAAAGAGGCCTGATGCTCCTCAGGCAAATTAGTGTGTCTCTACAAATCTTACACACACACACACACACACACACACACACACACACACACACACAAACCTACACACCACCAACACACATATTCACCACATCTCATATACCATCACATACCACACACACACCACCACACACACACCACACGCACACATCACCACACACTCTCACACACATATTCTTACTTCCTGAGCCCAGGAAAGGAACATGGAATAGATAGCTGACTGGAGGTTAGAGACCTGATTGAGAACCTGATAACTGCAGAGGGACAGGTGAGACAATCTTATTTCTCTCTCCAGCCAGGACACCATCTACTCATGACAGACCTCTGATTATTTGCAATAGGCAATATATTTGTTGATAGAGTGACTGACAATTTTCCTTCCAAGGATTGCAACATGACCATGAGGAGGTCTATTCCCCTCCATTGGAAACAAGGTTTCTTAGATGCCCTAAGCCAAAAGAAGCAAAAAGGCCCTAATCCTTCATCACCAGTATGAGGGAAGTTGGCATGAGCCCCTTCCATCTATACATGTGAAACCCCACACATGGCCCAAAAGCATGCTTGTGGTATTTGTAAGGCTGAAAATGCAAATCCCTCCCTCCCCAGCCCAATCTTTCTCCCTTCCCAGATTCCCTTCCCCACCCAACCACCTCCCAATTGTAAACCATGCACAAGTTCAAAATCCCTGGAGCCATGAAGAAGTGGGGTAAAGAAGGAATGGGAACTTAATTGTGGGGTGAAGGGGAAGAACAGTCCCTATTTCTTAAAATAAATCCAGGAAACCCAGTGCCAGGGAAAGGTAAAGCACATTTCTTCAAGACCCAAAATAATAACAGGCCCAGACAGCCATTCATATCACCATCTAGTAGTGGGTTGGGAAAGACGAGAGCCACAGGACCAGGGACAGGAACTGAATTTGTACTTTTAACTCCCCAGTCTAACTCTCCCAGCCAGTGGAACAAAGCTGACAACTATGTCATCAACCCTCTTCAGAAACCCTAATTAGTACTATGGACTATCACAGAAGAGAGAATCCAAGTGATTTTAACTGCTGGTTGCTGTTCTACCAAAATATTTAGCAATCAAGATATTCTTACTCATTCTTCTATAAGGCATGGCCAGCCATTAATGGTATTTATACTAATGCTTAATTTTTCCCGATCCTAGTCAGAAACCCTTAGGATATGAAGGTATCTTTGGATCAGACTCAATCTATTGGGAATTTTTCTATCAGCTTAAAATGAGATCATGAAAACACTTCCACCTTCTCAGCAACCCAATACACAAAACATCTGGAGGGGATATCATATTTGCTCATGAAAGATTTATTTGAAAGTATAGACATGGGGACCTGGAAAGAAAACACTGGACCAGTGTGGCCTCACTACTAGTCAGAGGGAGGGATGGAAATGGACACCTGTAACCAAACAGCAAGTTGCTAAGAGGCTAAAGTCCAATCTAGGCTTAGATCCTTGTTTTGTTGACTTCTTCTAAAGAAGAGATTTTTAATTTTGCCTCCTGATCTGAAAGGAGACAGAATTGGAGACATCAAAGAGGACAGAGGCATGGGTAGTCTGATCTTTTTTCCCTCCTATGTTAACCAGACTGGTGACCTTAACCTATCAAAGGAAGAGAAACTGAGGACAAATATCTAGGTGTAAAGCCACTGTGTAGCTTCACACTCTGAAGGCAGCCTCTGTCCCTCAAGAAGAAAGGGTAATGAATGCAAAAGCCTCTCCATCACCAGTAACAATGTCTCAGGAACAGTTTTAGATCATGGAAGAGAAGGAAAAGGCCACCTGCCACTTCTGATTATGAGAACAAGCACGGGAAGCTCTAAAGAATGATTCTTTCTTCTTCACTGACACAGAGCTGGTGATACCCTTGGAATCTCAATACAAGTATCCTAGCTTTGGATCTAAGGAGCCTCCAGTAACAAATAGATAAAACTGAAAGACATCACAAAAACATGTTCATGTTTGGTTTGGGCACTTAGTGTTAATAGGCTAATTCTAGAAGTAAAAATGTCTAGCTAAGTAGCAAGACCTCTTCCAAGATCCAGTCTGGGCCTATGAGCCAAGACCCCAACCCCAATAGTCTTTATGCAATAAAAACATCAGCCCCCCACAGCTGCCTTCAAAATGATCTTCACTGCTACCCCTTTCCAGATTGTTCCCACCCAGTATAGTCACTCCTCTTCCTTTTCTTGGGACAATCTCCAACCTGTACCCTTCACCCTTAGGCGTAACTAAGTTGTCATGTGCCCCAAAGAAAAAGGTAAACCTTGATGTCCCCTGGCTTTGGTCTCACTGTCTTATACCAGGATCCCCACTTTCAACTCCTTGGCTAACCTCTCTATGCTCCTTCCAGCCTCATAGAAACCAGGGGAAAAGACTTGACCTCTCTTGCCCCAGCTCCCTAACTCCCCTTCCTGAAATATCCAGCCCATCAATTACCTTACTCATTCTTAATCTGCATGTAAACATGCCTCCTGGGCCCTCTCCCTAAAGAAACAAGTACAGCCCTATGGGGCTCTGAACCTCCAGCCTGCTGAGCCTGCCTCCCTTTATTTTGGAGAAGATAGAAAGGCAGAGCTGGGCTGAGAAGGCCTCTTGAGAATGTGCATTCTTCCCAGAGGGAGCCGCCCATGCCCCACCCATCTCTACCCTTGGACTACTTCCTATTGCTCCCCAGCAATTCCTGCAGGGCTCCCCAAAGCTTCTCTACATGCAAGCAAAACAAGCCCAAGATTAACCACAATTGTACCTTATGTACAATTCTTCCCCAACCAACCCTAACACCCACCCACCCCCCAAAAAAATAAAGGCTTTTTCTAACAAAACTCGAAGAAACTGCTCCAGCCACACATACTTCAGCCCCAGATTCTAATCCTGAGGCGTGGCAAAGTCGCCCTGATGCTCTTTAAAGACTGTTTCATCCCTGACGCTACTGTTTTGTCAATCGTGCCCCCTACCAAAAAAATCTAGTCAGGATATTTCTGAACCCTCTTCAGTTTCCTCTGAATGAAAAGCATATGGGAGAATAACTGAAATCAGTTTAACCCCAAGTATTTTAGATCCTGAATCAAAACTAAGACAGAATATTAAAAATATTAATAATTTATCACCCCAATCCACCCCTGATTGAAACTCCTCCAGGAGCATAATCACGGGACATAGGTCCCTCCTCAACAGGGCCACAGACCTTGCCAGCCCTGCAGGATGAAGCAGCCTTCCTGTTGAGAAAGTAAAATCTCAAAAGGCCCCTCACACACACACATACCCATCTCTCAAGGAAAGCTGCAAGGGAGATAGGCTGGGAGATATGGTAGCAGAGTTTACCAGCATAGAAAAGGCCAGGGCCACAAATGACAATCTACATGCATGATCCCACTCCTGCCATGAAACCCACTTAATTTGTGGTAAGCCAACAAATCAAGATACAGGATTCCCCTTCTCCTTATTGTTCATTTTCTTTCCCCAAACAATTGAAGTCTCAGGTCCTCCTAAGTGTCTTCAGCCTCGAGCCCCTTCTAGAAGCATTTGACCCTGGTCTGTGAAATCCTAAGCCTGAAACAGCCATAGTTTCCAGTCAAGATGCAGAATGGAGGGGCAGAAAAAAGACTGAGACATGGGAATAGATCTTTAGCCAAGTTACTTCTTACTTCTACTGCAAGGCTACCAGATCATAAAGGGGGAGTTGGGAAGACATTTGATCTCCTATACAGAGGAGTGTGAAAGTCGTAGGAAGCTTAGTAGTGCTCAATGTAATTGTTCAAAGGCAGAGTACAAAGGACATTTGGTCCCTAGAAATGTCTATATTCCCATCATACACACACCCACAACCACACCCTCATACACATGAACACACCCAGCACTTAAGTAGGTGCCTGCGATATCTTTGCCCTCCATCACATGGACAGAAGGGGTTGTATTATGCCAATTTCCACCAAAGTCCTCGAAGGAAGGACTGAAATAGTTCCCAGGGGTATAGGGAGGCTACTGACCTTCAAAGACACTGTCACAAGAAGAAAGTCCTCTTGGGAGGAGAGATGAGACCAAGGCCATTGAGAGAGGTGGGCCTTGTGTCCTTCCCTAGCCTTGGGTATGCCCAGTGCAGCTGCCACCAGTGGCCAGCAAAAAGCACTGCTCCCACCATTTGGTCTGATGTGCTGAGGTAAGGGGCACTGTCAAAGGAAGCAAAAAGGAAGGAGTCAGCACCTATGTTGGCACTGGCGATAGCTCACTGGCAGGTCCCCCAGGAAAGCATAGCCAAAGTCTGAGGTATCTCACCCAAAAGTTTAGCTCTCAGCTCTTATAACATCCTAAAGAAGCAAAGCCTTCCACCTCATCTTCTCCACTTCTTTTGTAACCTAAACAGCCTAGAATTCCCAGGGTGGGGATTACAAAGTTTGCACTCATTCATCCTGAAGACCTATAACCCTGACATCCCACATTCACATTCCAGCCAGGATCCAGCCCAGTGTAAGAAATGGCATGCCATGAAGAGTACAGACAGAAGCTACTGACTGATCCAGTATAAGGCTCCACATGCCCCAGAAGAGGTATTCAGTGAGTCACTAATTGGGGTACAGTAGCAGAGGTAGTGCTACCTCAAAAAGAAGACAGTCACCCAACCTCTGCTCTTCCATTTTGCTGGAGCTGCCACCCGGTGGTAAATCGGATTTTGATGCCCAGAGAAGTGTATTAGCCAGGAGGGTAGAGGCCTAGCTCCAGAGAGATGAGGCAGTCGATAGGATGAGGGCAAAAAATTTCCCCTCTCCACCTCTTTCAGCACGACTCACCACTTTCAGAAAGAAACTGAGGCTGTGACTTGCTTGGCAGAACCCCAAGGGAGGAATTGGTCCCCACTCTTTAGTCGACAGAAAGGAAGCACCGGGGTCTGTGTAGCAGAGGACTCATTCCTAAGAGATACTCACAGCAAGGAGTGGCTTCCTGACTCTCAGAGGCCCCACCTGGCCCAGGTCACTGGGCTGAGCCACTGGCAACTGCAGTGAGACATGCGGATGCCTCCAGTGCTTTGACTTGGCCAACACGTAAGCAGATAATTGGGGAGAGGTGCATGTCCCCAAACCTACAAAGACAGCAGCACCGAGGAGGAAATACTTCAAGGAACCCGATAGCCACCTTTATTCTCTGGCAGCTAGAAGGGCAAGCTCCTGCACAAGGAAGAGAAACCAGGTGCACCCCATCCACCCTCAGGGCCTTCTGCCCTGTGCTTAGGCAGCACCACATTTTATTGGAAGAGGAAGATACATCTTTAGTTGTTTTAAGATGATCTCACAGAAGCTTCTGGGTGCTCATAGTTTGAACTCAGACAAGATTTTGGCAGAGAAAGGATCCGAGCCCAGGCCCCTACCTCCCACCCCCTCTACTTTTATTCCCATGCCTCAGCCAGGTCCATTTAAATAGAACCAGGGAAGAGAGGGGATCCACAGCACCCCCAGAACCCATAAATTTGAGGCACCCTAGGTTCATCCAATCTCATCCCATTGGAGCCGGGGTCCACAGGGTGGAGGAAGGCCCAGAGCAGAGAAGAGTCTGCAGACAGCACGTGGAGAGCATGGAAAAGGAGCTGCCGGCGGGCTCCCCACAAGTGGCAATTAATCAATCTAGGAAATTAGCTCCCACAAAAGGAAAGGAGGAACCGAGTCAGCAGCTTTGGAACAGCACTCCAGAGGGTGCCGAGCCAGAGTTGGGATATAAATAGAGCAGCAGCAGCTTGGTGATCAGCACAGACAGCTCCAGAATGGGAGGTTCTTTGGCCCCAAGGCTTCTGGCCCTTACTGGACCAAAAAGGAATGATGGAAGAACTTGAGTTTGTGCATCAGGGCCTGCCTCTTGGCTCTGCTACTAAGCAGCTTCTACTTCTGAGCCAAACTGGAAGATGCCAGTCTGGCCCTTTGCCTGTCACCCTTTCCTCACTCAGGAACCAAGAAATGAAGGCTTATGTTTAGTTCTCTGGTAACTCATTGCTGAACTCCCAAAGCAGGCAGCTGGAAATCATGGCAAGCCTCAATTTCTGCTCTAGGTGGGAGAAGGTAGAGTGGTGAATTCAGCTGAGAAGACATGAATCCTGTTTCGAAAGGAGTAATCCCCGAGACAGACATCAGGGCATCCAGCTAGCTCTCTGCCAGTCCTACTCACAAACCCCACATGTCTGCTGCCCTCTTCCTCTTTCTTTCATTGGCCACAGTAATAAACAGCACTTTGCTGTTTCGATGTACATATATATACACATAGAGAAACCCACAATCTACATACCTATGCATTCGTATTTGTATCTATATCTATATATATATATATGTAGAGTTTGGAAAGTGAGATGGAAGTTCAGCCCTCTCCCAGGATTTAAAAACTGAAGCAGAAGCAGAGAGCAGCAAAAACCATTGCTTCCCTCTTCTTCACTTCCAAAGATCTTTGAAGAGGTGAGAAAAATCAATCTAATATAGAGGGGAGTGGTGAGGAGGAGGCAGATCTCTCCTTGTCTCCAGTTCACTTCCTGATCTCCACCCACAGCCAAAAGGTCTGCCCCAACCTGGTATCCCGAAGACAAGGACAATTGGCCAGGATTTGGAGGAGACTCCCACTCTTGCCAGAGAAAGAACAGGCTGAACGAAGGTCTGAGCAACACTCAGAACTACTACACAGGCCAGACCTCCAGGATGGGGAAGACTTGGCCCCAGTACCCATCACCATGCATCCCCCTCCCTTGCCCTCAGCCCAGCATTTTCACTCTGGGAGCACTTAGAGTTGTGTTGTCACAGCAGAGTGGCGTGGCCAGGGTCTTCCTGATCCACACTGTTGAGAATTGCTGTCTGGTCTTCTGGAAGCTGGCGGTGGCACAAGTCTGAGAGGCGGGCAAAGGGGTCAGGCCGAGAATGTCTCTTCTTCTTTCGGAGGCAGACAGCTTCATTGGGCCACAGAACCTGAGAGTTTGGAAGCTGCTGAGCCTGGGAGGCAGGGCCATCTGGGGAGGAGGAACAGGCACACAGAAAGACAAAAAGAAAAGCAAGTGGGTGAAAAGGGAGATCGCTGCCTCGCACTCTCACTCACCTTGTTCAGCTGCCAGGGCATGTATTCTGGGTTTCTAGTAGTAAACAAAGGGATCACCTGAGCATATGGGACACCAAAGCAAACTGCAGCAGCGAAACCACCTTCTTCACCACAAAGGCCACCAACACGCCAAGTCTGCTCCCCTAGTTCTCATGAGAGTCAAGAGAGCAGGGTGGAACTAGTCCATGAATGTTTATATTTTATCTTTTATTCAATATTAAATATATTTATTATCTTTTACCTAATATTTCTTTTTTATTAAAAAAACATTAATACTTCTTTTTTAGTGCCTCCTGGGTAATAGCCATCATTCTTGGTGCTGGGGTTGGGACTTAATACACTTTTTTTCATTCTCTACCCAGCTCTGCCCCACAAGCAATGGTGAAATTTACACAAGATTTTAATCGTTTGCAATAGGGTCAGGCCTGGCCCTTCCTACTCCAGGACTTCTCCACTGCCTCATAACCCTTCTGGATATAAAAAAGATAAAGCCATTCCTTTCTAGAATATTATATTTTAATGCAGGGGTGAGGAAAAAGAGACAAAATGTAAAGACTTAAAAATGACAGAAATAATATTTTCAGATACTGCAAGTGCTACAAAAAAATATAAAATAGGGTCGTGAGATAGCAAGACTGAGGAACTGCTACTAAAGGAGTAACACTTGTGTTGAGTCTTGAATTATGAGCCTTCCAAAGATGGGAGGGGAAAGTGTTCCCAGCAAAAGGAGTGTTAAGTGTGAAAACGCTGAGTTAAGAGCAAATGTGACATGTTCTGAAGATAGAAGAAACGCCACTGTGGCTGAAGCAGAGTGCACAGAGGAAGTGAAGCAGAAAAGACAATGTATCACAAGAAGTTTGAAATCTGCTCAGTTTTAGTGGGAAGCTTCTGGAAGATTTTAATGAGAGAGAGAGAGAGAGAGGGAGAGAGATCTGTCTGTCGGTCTGCATGCGCACACATGCACATGCCCATGACCAGAGGAGAGAGTATGTTATTATATTTTCTAAAGATCACTCTGGTTTCTGTGTGTACAATATACTATAGAAGGGGCCAGGATAGAGGCAGGACAACCAGTTAGGAGGCTATTACAATAGTCAAGGCAGTAGATGAGCATGAGTCAGTATTTAGTTTTAGCAGCTGAGATAGAACAAAAAGTGGTCACATTCAGGGTATATTGTACAGGGTGAGCCAGCAGACCTTATAAAATAGATTGGATATAAGATGTGAGAGCAAGAGTAGAATCAAGGTTGAAGTAGCCTGAGAGCAAATGAGTTTGTAACAGTGCTATTTATGAAATTGGGGAAGAACAGAGAAGTAGATTTGGAGATGATAGTGAATAACTATTTTGGACATTACAAAGGCTTATTAAAAAATGCATGTTTGAGAGGTACCTGGAAATATGAGACAAGGAAGATATTTGGGCTAAAGACATTTTTGAGTATTGTTAACATATGAGGGAACAAGACTACTGTAAACAAAACAAGAGAGAATATAGATATTGGATGTGACTTTTTCTCCAAAAAAATTTTTTAAAGAATATAGATAACAGATAGATAGATAGATAGATAGATAGACAGACAGACAGACAGACAGACAGATAGGTCTTAAATTAAAATGAGCTTGTTGAAAATTCAGTTCTGAGCTTCAATTTCCCACTCAAACCATAAAAAATTCATTTTATTTTTCCCTGCCTCAGTATTCCACCTAAAAAAAAAGTAATAGGATAATAGCACCACTCAAAGGCTAAGTGAGAAATAAGTGCTCATGGTCTCCCCAAGATTCAAACATCCTCTGTTTTTCATAACCCCATCTCTAAAGAAAGTTACTCTACAGCAGTTATTAAAGATCTGCAAGAAACTGTTCAGTAGTCTTCTCTGATGGCCTGTCACAGTCAGTCCTAAAACCATTGGTAAAAAGAGAGTATGTGAGACATACTAAGGAATTTTCTACATCTGCAAAAGGGCTGGATCATTTTTGCACTGTCTTAGAGACCACATATTACTGCTAGATAAACAACAGACTTGTTTCAATAGAGGTGTCTTTCTACAAGATGAGAAGATTTCACTCCATCTCACTGAGAAAAATCTGGCCAACCTGCAGAAGCTAGGTCCATGTCATGATGTCTTCTAAGCACTAGGCAGGACTCCATAATTCCCAAGTCCAACTAAAGGCTTGAAATGATAGAGAAGAAATATACAGGGAGATAGGGATATTTCCGAGGGGTCTTACAGAACAGAAAAACTAAGATACTATTTATGTTGCTAAAAAAAATACATTAAAACAATACAATATCTTTTCTAAAGGTAAATTTACAGAAAGGTTCTGAAAACACACACACACCATAGAGGAATGGTTTCCAGACAGAAGGAAAAAGAATTGAGAGGACAACCAAGAGATTTTAACCTTATCTTTCTCATCTTTACATGAAAATAATATTTGTGTGTTACTTAAAAATTAGTGTTAAAGAGAAACAAAGAACTAAATAACACCTAGTAGATTCAATTCTAGAGAAAACCCAAGGGTGGAATCCTGCGCCAAACAATCCCACATTAACAGCAGGCAACATAAAAAGGTGCTTCCCGCCATTTACCGGATCGTTTCTTTGACTTCGAAGAGCCCTTGGATGACTTTTTGGGCTTTTTTATCCGTTGATATTTCAGAGCCTCCAGCCTCTCAGGTGCAGCAGCATCCCCAGATGCAGGTGGATGGGTTCTGAAAAGGGGTAATTAAAGAGGCACAGATAAGCTCCCAGAACAGGGAGCTTCTGATGAAGGGCTGGAAGAAAGCCAAACAGCCGGCCCATAGAAGGACAGAGTAAGGTTTTATGGAGTCTCTCAATGGCCATCTTTACATCGCTCCTGGAAGGAGGAAAACCCAGTAGAAATCTCCAGCAGTGAGAGGCCTACCTCATATGGAAACGATTCTGTAGAGCAATCAGAAGACCTAGGAAAGGGAGAGAGAAACTTTAATAGTAAGCCCCATCACATAGAAGTCAAGCTGGGAAGGATAAGAAAGGTCAGAGAAGGAAGCAGCTTCAATGTCTGAAGTCCTTAGAAACTGTCACAACCAAGACCTTTAAATGAAAGGTAAAAGGGCAGATTTAAGCAGGAAGTGAGCAACCCCAACCCCAATTAACCATCTTCCTCCAGAAAACAGAAGACCAAGACAAGATGAGAAACCTGGCTTCAGTGGTCTCCTTCCACTCGATCTACAAGATTCAGGCAGAACCCAGCAGCTAACAGCAACAAATACTTGTCATTTACCAGTATACAGCAGAACTGTCACCCTGACCTTCTGCAGATTTGGCTCAGACTTCTTCAGTCATGTAAGGAAACAGAACAGGGTGGAAGTAGATTACAGTGGTTAAAGTGTCCAAATATGTCATCCTTGCAAAGCCCAGGATATCTGTAGCAAGTATCCAGTGAATCTTTAATTTTTAAGATTCAACAAAGGAACCGAGGCTGTTGGGAGAGGAGACCATGTGTATAGGTTTCTCTTTCTCTCCCAGTTGAGTGGACATTGCCATTTGCCTGATGGATCAAATGCATGGTTAGGGTAAAGTCAACAATTTAAGCGAAGCCCATGTTGAAGCCCAGGTGACAAAGGGAACTATTCCATCTCCACTGCAGTTGGTTTTGGCTGAATCCTGATTAAGGAGTAGAATGGATAATCCTTTGAGGGGAAAAGAAGTCCCCAATGCTGAGTAAGCAGTCCAAGGCATTTTCTTTTTTTTTTAATGATAGAGGGATAGGAAGATTACAGCTGCATTACTCCAACAACAGATATCTTTGTGGGAATGAAGGAAACAAAGCCTCTGGTTCCTGGGATTTCCTGCATAAACTGGCAATAAAGCAACCTTCATCTTCTTTGATGGAAATCATCATTCCATAGCCCTTTAGTAAATAAACTATCAAAAAGTTCTGCCAAAATTCCAATCAGAGACAACTTTTTTGTTTTCCATAGCCCCCTGATAGCATGGAGCTGAGAAGCCCCACCTACATGCGCACACAGGTACACACATAGTCTCATAGAGTAGTCCAACTCACCATTAGAAGTCAGGTCTTCCACCCCCAAAGACCCAATCTGCAATTGCCCATTCCTTCCTCTTTCACAAACTCCATAGTCTACCCACAGAGATTCTACACAGCAGTAGCAGCAGCAGCAGCAGCAGCAGCAGCAGCAGCAGCAGCAGCAGCAGCTGGAAGGGAATTTGGAAGGCAGGCAAAAAATGGAGATGGGTAGGGCATGAGGGGGCATGACTTTCCAGTGCTGGTAGAATGTCCTCACCCCCGTCTCTTCTTTGACTAAAGCTTCTTCATGCTGCCTAAAAGGAAAATCAAAGATATAAATCCACTCTTCAGTTTATCTCTCTCCTGGTCCCAGCCAGCCTCTTTAGAAGGACCACACAAGATGAGTGATGTATGGTCTGAGAAGGTATATGGCAAGCAGTGGACCTAGGGAACAGTGCTGAGAGAAGCTGGTACAGGGTGACCCCCGAAAATTCCTGTAGCACCTCCAAGCCAGGTGAAACTTCTAGGAATGTTTTTATTATTACAATCAATAACTTGTCACCATTTTCATTTTTATCATGCAACGTTTATTTACCATTTACCATGCAAGGCACTGATCTATCTTCTCTACACTAATTTTCTTTAATTCTTACAACAACCTAAAGAGGTAAATGCTACACTGACTCCATTTTCTAGATGGAGAAACTGAAGTTAGGTCAGGTAGCATATCCAATAATTCAGTTATTATATGATAGAGCCAAGACTTTCAACAGTAGACTAAACTGCTCCTCCAACTTCTTCCTGATAAAGCAGGGACAGAAGCTACATCAAAAAAAAACACTGCTTCCACACATCATCTGAGAAGTCAATCTACCCCCGAATGCACTAGCTGCAACAGTCACTGACATTCTCAGCTGTGGTGGCAAAGCCAGGGTAAAATAGACCAGGATGGGGAAATGCTGGCTGTGTCAGGTAAAAATACCCAAACAGCAATGATCCACTGAGGATTATAAGCCAATTTTCACTCATGAAACAGCCAAGCTCTAGCCCTTCCAGGATACCTGCTATTCACCTGTTTTCACTTTTGGCTCAGCACTCAAACCCAGAAACATGACAGAAGGTGGCTCCTGAAGGTACCAAGACACTCTCCCAATGCAGAAGAGAAAAAAACAACAACAGTGTCTGGAAGGCAGGAGGAAGAGAGGGAGCAAAATAGGTCTTTATTTTAAGTGAATTATTCAGAAAAGACACATGAAATGTGGTCCAATAGACATCCCCTGCAGCACATAAGCCCTTTGGAATAAAACTGCCTCCCTTTTTTAGGAGGGGTGACCATGCGCCCTGTCAATGTCAAAGTCCTGGGGGACTTTCAGGTAATAAAGCTTTTGCTGCTGGTGTCTCTCAGAAAGTAGGAAGCTTGGGTTAAGCGACTCTTTCTATCCCTGGAAGGAAGCTGGCAAGTAAACCTGAGGCTGACCCATAGGTTGCCCTATCAAACTGATTCCAGCCCTGGGCTCTTCAGAAGTTGAGGTCTCAGCTGTATTTTTCATCAGCCTCAATTCTTCTCAAACATACAGGAATTCTGCAGATTTTGGGGTGCTCCTTCTCCCAGGAAGTAAAAGCATTATTGAAAGGTGAAAGCCTCAAAGCCTAGAGGTTTCTCTGGATATTCCAAATTGTCTTCCCGAAAGCTACAATTTTCTGTCTCAGTGGTGTTTCTCTGCAGTTTAGAACTACCCCTAAGTGGCCTAGAACTTACTTTAACACTTTTTTCTCCCCCTCTCTCTCTTCATAAAATCCATACAAAACCCAAATCAGGACCATTTAGCTAAGCTTTCCTTAGCTGCTTAGCTGTATGCTGACTCAGAATAGTGAAGAGAAGACACAGCCTGATTCGAAATGTAGGCAAACCACAGGACAGGAAAATCAAATTCCAAAATTCATTAAGGACATTTCCTGCCCTTAATGCCCAAAGAGCTGACCATTATGACACAGTTTGCAGCTATCCTCCAGTCAACAGACAGAAGCAATCATATAAAGAGCATTTCCTCCTGTTCTCAATTGCCTGGGAGCAGGCTCTGCTTGTCTGACTATATAATGTGGATGGGAAGCCAAGGAAATTCACACATGTATAAGGTGTAGCCAGGAAAAAGGCAAATCCATTCTTCATAGAAAGCCAGGAGTCTGGAGGTCAGCTGCTGTACAGCTTTAACCACAGATAGTACCTTCCTAGTGGGATCAGGGCACAAACAAAGTGCTTGGCCTTAGAAATCAGGAGAAACTTGTTCCAAAGAGAAGCTCCTTCCTATGGTTACATTAGGGCCCCATCCACATTCCTAGACCCACCTGCATCATGGAGGCTGAAGTCAGTATTAATGGGAAAGGGATTAGAGGAAGATATAAGAATAGGGCTGCTACTGGTATCAGATAGAGAGCTAAGAAAACCATTTGGCCTCCCAGCCATTCACAAAAGTACAGGTCCATGCAATACAACTCCCTATTTTGAGATGGGAGTTGGGAAGAGGAGAAAAAAGGGAAGAGAGAGGAGGAGAGGCAGGAAAACAACTACAGGTATGGAGAGAAGAAACAGGAGAGAAATTGAAGGAAATAGGAACAGAGCGAGAACGAACGTAGACAAAACGTGTCACATCTTCTCCAAGCAAGACTGAGTGGAGACACATGCAAAGGCGCAGCATGAAGACAGCGTCTGAAGAGAAGTCTGTCACCTCCCAATGGCCCCAGCAGCTATCGTGCCCAGGGAGGCCCTCAGCAAGCAGTAGGGCAAGCGGTGGCTCCTGCTGCCCAGCATTGTCAAGGTTTGACTCTGAGACTGTGGGAGGATCCTGTTCTCCTAGGTTGGGGATGCTGGCCAGACCCAGAGAAGTAATGCTCTCTCATCGTGGCCCCTGGTTTCTGGGTTTGCCACAGTGGTGAAAGTATGATAGCGCAGCTCCCTCTGATACAATGGGGACAATGGTGAGAGAGGGTCAACAGTTGAGTGAAGGAGAGTGGCAAGAGCAAATGACCATGGGGTCCAGGTACTTTTCAGGAGTGGAGTGAGAAAGCTGGTCTTGAAGCTGTCACACTTCTGGAGGGTGATAGAGGGGTCAAAACTTGGGGCAGGGATGTAGACCAGGGAAGACAGAAGACAGTCCAATCACTGTCACTCTGGAGCATCCACCTAGCAGGCCACAGGAGGCCCCTAGCACACATGAGATCACAAAGACTTCTTGACACCTCCACACTCTCCCAGTGCTAACAGCTGAAGTAGGGCCCCCAGTTGGCCCCACATCATCCCAGGGCCTCTTGACTGCTAACACTTTTATAGCTGTGGATCATAAAGAATTGGCATGGCATCCTCATTGTGGGACACTTTTATGACAACGGGAGATTTATAGTCCTAAATTAGAATGATAAGCCTCACTGGACATCTCTGGGTGGTAAAGGGAGGCAGCTGCTTCTCACTTAGGGAAATCAGAGGTACCTGAAGGTTTTCCCTCTTCCATTTGAGGGCCGTGGGGTCTACACGTTCCCAGAAGCATGACAATGGCATCCACGGCAAAACGAGGCTCTTAGTTACCATGAAAGTAAGTGGGCCTAAAAACGTCTTCAAGAGACTTCATACCCCTCTACATGTCCAGTTACAGAGACCCCTACTTGGAGGAAGGTGAGAGAGGGGTTGCCACAGTGGAGAGCAGAGGAAGGAGTGCAGTGTTGCAGCTTCGGGCATGTTTGCCTCTTGCCAACTCAACTTCCTTCTGCCTGGAAACCCTGTCCTCTCCTCTGCAGAGCTCCTCACAAGACCCTCTCCCTACAGCTGGCTCCCAAGGGGTTCAAGAGTGACTACTATGGGGACCCCAAGAGCAATTTGAATTTGAGGGCAAGGTCCACATCTCAGTCTCATAACAGCCAAGAACAGGCTGCAGAATACGAGAAGCATGGGAAGCAGTGACATATTCCTGCCCTTGCCCTCAAAGGACAAAAGGTGACCTGGTCCTATGGAAGATCCAGTGGTTGAGGGAAATTGCCGGGCCAACCCACAACCTTGTGCTCCCAGAGAGGACTCACTATTAGTAAGATCCCAAGAAGACAGTGAGGGGCCAGTCATCCTGGGGAAGGTCTGTGTTTGTTGTTGTTGTTGTTGTTGTTGTTGTTGTTGTTGTTGTTGTTGTTTTTGGTGGTTAGTGGGGGGATAGAGGAAAGGGGGGCTATGCCTAAGGCTGCTGGGAAAACAGGGCAGAGAGGGGTGTTCCTGGGTACCAGTGTGGCCCCAGACAAGTTTCCAAGGGTGCACAGATGCAAAGCAGATCTTAGGCATTCTGGGTCCTTCAAAGTGCATGCAGGGTCCCAGGGGGCTTCTGTGGAAGCTCTGGGTGTGTTGGCAGCAGAATGACGAGGTGTCTGAGGAAAACTGCAGGGAGGCTGTGGGAGAGGACTTGATATGGGAGGTGGGGTGAAAAGCTGCAGCTAGGCAATGCCCGAGCGTGGCCTGGTGGGGCTGTTGGAGCAGCATGATGTGGGGAACCCAGCAGCTGTGGGGATAGAGGAGCAGAGGCTGCTGCCCCCACAGAGGGGGTGAGGGGATATGGTCTGGATTCCCCTGTAAAGGAAGCGATGGCCCTGCCGAAGCCCCATCCGCCTGTCCACCCCCCGCCCTGCCCCAGCCGCAGAGCTCCCTTACCTATTGAGCTGAGGAGAGGCTTGTCTCGACAACACTGCCCAGATAGCTGAGATCAATCAGAAACAAAGCAGTTATCAACACAGGCCGTGGGGAAACCACCCACGCACACCCAGAGGGAAGGGGGGAGGAGCACAGGGACCAGAGAACCAACAGGCGAGGCTAGAGAATGGGGTGAGGGGAAGGAGAGGAGAGAGACAGAGAACCAGACTGGCACGATGGGACGAAGCAGATGAGAGAGCTGCAAAGCACAGACAACAGGGCTGCGCGCACAGCATCTCCTACACAGACAAAGGCACCTCCAGCCACTACGCGCCACGCCTGGCATCCTAGCTAGAGCTCTCCAGCACTTCCCAAGGCCCACTTCCTTCATCCCCAGCAGGAACAGGGTGGGAGTGGGAGGTGAGGCTTGTACTTCCAGGTACCAGAAAGGGTGGAAGTGAATGGGGCAGGGGAAGAACACTGGGCTCCCTCCTCCTCAAACATCTCCCATCCTGCCTACCACCAGGCCAGCCTCCTCTGGAATTCTCTGCTCCCTTGCACAGTCGGCCACATCAAGAAGAGAGACCAAGGACGGAACCAGAGAGAGAAAGAGATGGGGAGAGAGGGCAGGAGGGACTGGGGGTCACTACAGAGACATTGCAGGCTCTTCCGAGCAAGTCGCACCAACCCAGAGAAGATGAAGAAGAAAGAGAGAAAGACGAACTTGAGGAAAGAAGGGGAGGAGAAAGGAGGAGAGCAGGGAAAGAAAGACAAGAGAAAAGAGGCACAGACAGGTGTCCAGGCTGACTCTGGTACCTGGAATACCAGCTGCTACAGTTTAGAGTGTGCTCTCTCGGGCAGGCTGATCGCAGGAGCTTGTCTGTCTGTCTGTCTGTCTGCAGCTTCCTATGAGGCACACAGGTTGGGGTGGGGTATGTGGCTCCAGGCACATGGTTCACAGCCTGAGATTTGGCTCCCAGCCTCCAGGATGCACCCCCTGGAGAGACTGTGGGAGGCACCCGGTGCCCACTAAGCTGTTAAGGGCAGGGGTTTGGGGATAAGAGTCCCTGGCCTCACAGTCCAGAGAAGTCAGGTTTCAGGGTCCTGCTAAGCAAGGCGGGGCTGGGGAAGAAAAGAAGGCTGGATGCAAGGTCTCTGGGCAAACCCTAGAACCACCCCAAAGCCAAGACATGAAGAGCTCCCCACTCGATGAAAAAATCTGGGGTGGCCACTTACTCAGACATCCCATGCCCCTCCCCTTGTCCATGTGTGCCCACACTCCCCATCACCCTTGGAGCCTCCTGAGAGCTCTGGGCTGGGTGGAAAGAAATTCCTCATGCTCCTGGAAGGGTACCTGGGCTGGTAAGCCCCACCCCCACCCCAATGACCACACCCTGCTGATGCCAAGACCAGAACCCCTTTCCCAAAGGGACACTGCAGCATGTCCACACAAGCCCTGTCATTCGGGTTGATGGAGGGTGGAGGGTGAGGCAAGGTATCAGGGCAGCAAGATGACCAGGTGATGGTGGGCAGAAGAGACCAGCTCACACTCACCCTGAAGTAGGTAGCTGCGGGGGAGGGGGGTCTGGTCTGAGCAGCTCCTCCCCCATCCTTCGAGGGGAAGGCGTCTGTCCAAACACATCCAGGTTGTCTGCAGGCCCCGCAGGGCCCAGCGGAGGGGAGGGGTAGCCCGTGGCCAGAGTGGTGAAGCCTACTGTGGGCCGGTAGCTGGGACTCCCACTGCGGCTGCTCTGGGACGGGGAGCCCGTGGATGGTGTGGACTTGCGAGAGAAGCTGACTGCGGCCGGTGGCTGGAGGGTGATCTCTGACATCTCGGCCTGCTGCAGGAGGCTGGGGCGAGGCCGGGCCCTGGCGGCAAGCTCAGGGGAGCCAGTGCGGGAGCTGAGGGGGCTTTGGGTCAGAGGTGAGAGCCGGGACGGCTGTAGCACCACTTGATGTAAACTGGGCTCGGCCCGCCTGGCCTGCCGGGGGCTGGGCCGGGGCCGGGGCTGTGGCTCATACCACCTGGTGTCCAGGCCAAACGTGCTGGGTCCACCGTGCCCCCCCGGCTCGGCAGGCTCGGGGTAAGGCAACACGGGTATGCCCATACCTTGGCTGGTATGTCTTAGCTGCCCTTGGCTCACCAGAGGTTGCATAGGTCTGTCCTGCCACTTGGCGGCGGTGGGCACTGGGACAGGGCCTCTCCCGGGTGGCTTGCCTACCCAACCTTTTGGCGCCTCCAGAGACAGAATGCCCGGGTAGGCCGCGGGCACCTGGAGGGAGCTGGGGGGCAGTCCTTGGGGGAGACAGGCCTTGGGCTGCAGACTCTCGGCTACATCACAGGGGTGCAGCTGGTGGGGGAACATCATGGCCGGGGTTTCCAGTCCCCCAAAGGGGAATTCTGGTCGGCCCCAGGGCTCAGGCGAGCGGCCGCCTGTGGGTGTCTGAGTCAAGGGCAACGTGCTGTTGGAAGCGTTCTCTCCGTTTTCCTCAGGGATGGTGGGGTGGCCAAAAGGCCCCTCGGTGTGCAGGGGTGGGGAGGACATGACAGAGCTCAGGGGGCTGCCCACTTCTGGCATGTAGAAGGGTGGCGGCTCCACCTCCCCAGGACTGCTGCTGCTGAGGTACCCATAATACTGGCCATGGTGGAAGGGCCGGGGGGCAGGGGGCCTGGCTTGGCCTGTAGCCTGGAGCCGACCTTCCAGGCCACCGGGGCCCTCCAGCCCCCGGGGCTGGAACCGAGGGCTATATGCTGGTGGTGGCAGGTAGGACTCCTGGCTGGATGACAGAGGGGTCAGCTGGGACTTCAGGGCAGTCACGGATGTGGGCACAAGAGGGTCCTCATTCTCCTCATCGGACTGGCGGAACTCAGGGTACATGTCCGTCTCCTCCGCAAAGGGAAAGCCCTCGATGCGCCTGCCCTTGACCGAAGGCTCCACCTCAGAGGGACCCATCACAAAGCGGCCATCTGGGCCTCTGCTAATAAGCTCGATGGGCGTCGTGGCCTCGGCCTCAGCCTCGGCCTTGGCCACACTGTACTTCTTACTGCTGATGGCTCTCTTGGTCTTCTTGTACAATGACAGCTCCTTCTCCCGGGTGGGACTCAGCATCCTCTTGGCTGCTGGCTGGCCCTGGTCATCAGAGGACTCCGACGGAGCCCGGAGCGTCCGGATGCTCTCTGGGCTCACCTTGCCAGAGGACAAGCTGTGGGAACAGGAAAGAAAGCAAGAGGGATGAGGCAGGAGACACACTGGTCCATTCTCTTTCTCTTAAGAAACACTGACCACAAACACCTGAGAAGATAAGAAGATAAGGAAATGGACTGCAGGTGGGCTGCATATTTTGGCATGAAACGCTCTATCCAACTCTCGATTGCCTAGATGTGTTTACTGAATAAACACTCACATTTCTACTTTTATTTTGTCCTGTCTCTATCGTTTGCCATGCTCTGTCTAGTCATTCCTGCAACTTCATTCCCAGGCAGCTCACAAAAAGCAAGCTCATTTTAATTAAACTTATGCAAAACATATTGAGAAAGCAAATCTGTTAGGATGACCAAAAAAACTACAGAAATGCATTCCAAAGCTAAAGAGAAATGGATTATCCATGAATCTGGGTCCCTCTGCAAAGGAAAGTGTGGACAACTTAAAATTACTACTTGGGTCAGCTAACAGTAAACAGCTTAGAAACGCTGTCATGGGGCTGAGCAAGGCAAACCATCTACCTGTCTCCACACTCTACCCTCCACCCACACACCACATACAGCCATGTCACAGTTCTGCTGGACACTTACGGAGACTCCAGACTCTTCCTGCAGTGAGTGATGGAGAGTGGAGGATCTGGAAGGAAAGAAGCAGGGAAAGAGAGCCTGCTGAGGCCCGAGACAACCATACACACTCCAGCTAAAAAAGGGCCCAAAGGAGAGCCACAGAGGGAAGCAGCTTTTTCCAATGTCTGGCATCTTTGGATCAAGTTCAGAGTCCTGGGCTCACCAGCAGGCTGTGCCTTCACCTTAGTTCTGGTCTATCAGAATCTCCCCAACATCCCTGCTTCTTTTCTCCCTCTTTCAAATCAAGTCCCACTAGCAGCTATACCCACAAGATCTCGGCTTCTCTCTTTTCAAGGGGATCATGCTAAAAATGGGCCATCTCTCCTAATGGGGAGCCTTTGAAACTGGGCCAGGTAGAGCAGGGGGTGGGGGTAACACCCACCTTTTTTGCGCTTGAGCTTACGCTTGCGCTGCTTGTTGACAAAGCAGGCAGCCAGGGTGCTGAACAGGATGGCAGCTGCCAAGAAGCAGATGGTAGCTACAATTCCAGCCAACACAGGCCGAGCTAACCCGTCATCAGTCAGGTCCGGCTGTGGGAAGATGTCTGCCAGGAGGAGAGGGAAGCATGTATGAGTCCCATCCTCCCTCCAAGACCCCCACCTACTCTGACACCCATCCCCCAGGTAGCATCCACCCTGCCTTGGTAGCACAACAATTTAAGGCTCAGGCTCAATCCATGCTCAACTCTAACAATGAAGAGGTTTATGTGGCAGGGGAGGAAGGAGAAGGAATAGTTTATAGAGGGCGAGTAGTCCCCACATAGCTAGTAAAGAAAGAGCATCTACAGCTTACCTTTATGGGGATAATAATTTCAATAATAATCTAGATTCGTCTAGTGCTTTTTAAAAAGTTCTTTCATCCATAATATCAGATATTCTCACATGAGGTAGACAGAGCACACGTTATTGCTCTCATTCTCTAAATGAGAAATCTGGGATTTACTGAGTTTGAGCGACTTGCTTACACAGATACTCTGTATCAATGCCACAACTACGCAATTTACTCTGACTTCCAGTTTCACGTTCTCTGCCTTCCACTCTGCCATCTTTACAGAATGAGCCTAGATGTGAAGGCTGCTTGAGGGTAAAAGATAACACCTGGGAGAGGGTTTCTTACTACACAATTCAGATCCATTTCTAACTCCTTACACTACAGGTGAGCAACTTCTACAGGAAAGATTATCATGTCCCTGTCATCTCAGGTACAGAATGCTGGAGCCAGCAGGGACATGGTTAATGGGTCCAACTTCCTCATTCCACAGTAAAAAACTGAGGCTCACTTTGTACCCAAATTCATAGAGATGATTAGTGACAGAGTCAGGACTGGACCCCTGTCCACTGTATTATACTATATAGGATAGTTATATTAGTTAAGTGCCATCCTTTATGTTCATCAAAGGAGAAATCTACATATTCTGATATATTTGGCCAGATCCATTGCTATGTTGATAATACCAATGGACAAAAATCATCCAAATCACACTGATTGGCTGTCTAGGAAAATGAATGCTATGGCCTTTGGAAATGGGGTCTTAATTTTGGGGAATGTTTAGGTTGCTGCATCCTCATTCGCCCATGAGGAGTCTTCCAACTATATTTGTTTCCTTTTGGGATCCAGACACCAAGCCACTAAATACAGAACAGTTCACTGAGATGAGCCTGCAAAACCCTCAAGTCTTCTATCCTGGCCTTGCTATGATCTCTGTTCCCCAGTCCTCCACCTCTCCGAGTCTCTTCCCTGGAGGGAAGCCAAGACTGAAGTATGCTGGTATCTGCTGCCTAAAGGAGGTTGTGTGTGTGTGTGTGTGTGTGTGTGTGTACACACATACAAATACACACATATATACACACACATACATACATAAACATAATGTGTAATATATGAGACAGAAGTCATACTCCACTCCTCCCAAATGCTCTCAGGCCACTTCCATCTTTCACTGCCCTCTGCCCAATCTGCCCACCCCAGCACTTGGCCAAGCTCCTTGAAAAGTGGTCCCAGGGGCGTTTGTGTGAGCCCTGCCATGGAAATGGTACCATTGTTATATCACAAAGCAAGCACCTCTTCCCATACCAAGTAACCACTCCATGGGGGATGGGGGGAACATTGCTATGTCTCAGGAACTATAGCTGCAGAAAGATGTATAGAAATAAGACCAGGCCCAAGGAAAAAGAGAGGAATTGATAAAATGCTAGGGAGTTGGCTTTACTGAGCCTGGAAAAAAATCTATAATGAGGAAAGGGTAGAGAGAAACAACACCAGGCAGTAATTTTCTAAATAAAACCACCATAATTATACAGCAGCTTTACAAAAGCCATTGAATAGATACTTGTTGACCTGTGTTCTCTTTGCTCCAACTCACCACCCCACTCCACTACAGATGATCTCACTGAAGGAAACAGATTTTAAAACAAAATAACTTAAATCAAGTTCTTTTTGACTACTATACTAAGAAGAAGCTGACTTTCTCTGGTTGCATTATAGAAACTGGCATCAACATAGCTCTTGAATTGGAGAAATCCTATCCACCATGGAAGTAGAAGCATGGATCTGATGGGCTTAGGAAAGGCTACAATTCAGTTTCAGTGGAGTGTTCCTTTGTTTCTGATTCAGCCTCTCTTCCTATGTTGGCTATTTCACAAAGGGACTCCCCTGTGGCTCTGGGGCTTACATCCCCCCAGCTTTAAGAGAAACCCCATTCCCAGAGTACCTGTGCTGGAGACGCCGGCGATGTTGCTGGGCTCGCTGACCAGATCCTGCATGACAGCCAAGACCCGGAACTCGTACCAGGTGTCCTATAGCCCCAGGGACAACACCCTGTCAGCCAAGGGACCTGAGGCAGCCACTGACCCACCACTGGCCCAGCACCACTAACCCTGCAGTGATATCTCATGGAACTAGGCACCGGAAGGAGTGGATACTGGGAATGTTTAACAACCAGCTCTCAGGTGAAAAAAAAAGAAAGTCCCAATTTGTAGCATTTGTCAATTGCCATGGTGAAAACACTCTGACTATGGCTGAATTCAGTGAGGTCACTAATAGCAGTGTTGGGAAGAGATGCAAACAGGGGCTTTTAAGAGCCACCACGCACCAATTCCAGCAACATTTGAGTATTCAAGGAAGGAAAACAGAAAGACAGATGAGTTGATGAGGCTGTCTGTATCCATGAAATAAGCTATTTCTTCTCTCCAACTAGAGAGACATCAAAGTTTAAAGGGGATCAGCTGGAAAAAAATATAATGTATTCTCTAGGACTCTGCATTGCTAATGAGTGAAGCTAGAACACAGTCCTATGCTCATCCCAGCGAGGCTCCTAATAAGGAGCTGAGGTCAGTGTCTGATTACATGTGCTAGGTTCTGGCCCTGCCCTACCCTTCCCTAGCTCATGTCAGCACCTAGAGAAATCCCTCAAGATGGTATAGCTCCCCACTGCCACTGAGATGGTCCTGAATCTATGAGACTTCAGTCATCATGATCTGAGGATTCCAAACCTTGGTAGAAGATCTGGGAGAATACAGGAACAGTGATGTGGTACAATACATGGCCAGACCTCATTCACCCAAGCTGGGTCACATTCAACGCTTCCAGTGACTCTAGAAAGAATCCTGTCACTTCCAGAATATGGGAAGAAGATGCAAGGGAAAGCTAGGTACTCACTTGGGACAGATCCTTGGCAAAGAATTCTCCATCAGTGCCTGGGATGGCATCATCTAACATCTCCCAGCGTTCTCCGACACGAAACTCCATGACATAGCGGTCAATGGGAAAGCTGTGATTGGCAGGTGGGAGCCAAGACAGGAGTACACCCTGCTGAGTCCGATTGGCTATGAGGCACCGTGGTGGAGTAACCAGCACCAGGGGTTCTGGAGTAGTGATAGGGAATGCTGCAGCGGCAGGAGAGACGGGGGAGACAACACAGGAGTGCTAAAGTCACTGCATCCTCATCTTCCCTATGCTATCTGCTGGCTCAGCATGGGTCCCTGGGGCCATCATAGCCCCAAGATTACAGTCACATGCCCACATGCCAGTGTATGCCTCATTTCAGGGGCAAGAGTGTCAGAGAAAAGAGCCCTTGTGACCCAAAGGAAAGAGGCAGGGTAAGTGGGCCCAAAGTTTCATGCTTCTGTTTTCAGAATACCTCTAAAATTCCTCTGAGGGAATCGAGTTTCTCAAAAGGAAAAGAGGAAGAAGAATAAAATGTAATTATATTTTTAATAAGATAATATGTTTAAAAAACATATAAAACATATATTTTATTCTCTTCCAAGGAAGTAGGAATGTCTTCCCCGCCCCCACAGTCCACTCTTCCAATTCCCTTCTTGGCCCAGGTGGAAAATCAAGTTCCAGCAAGGGGCACTCTCAAGCAAGGTAAGCACTCTGTCACTGCTGTCCACCTTTGTGGCAGTAAAGCAGGCTGGAGTAGTGCCACCTGTTCCCAGAAGCCCTCTCAGGCCCCAGAGAAGACAACAAAACTACAGTCAGCAAGAAAAAAGTGGGCCACTGGGTCCAGGAAAAAAGAATTGGCCACACTCCCACCATCAAATAAGGCTGGACCAGAGGAGAAGACCAGCAGGAGAACAGGAGCAGGAAGGATTCCCAGACTCCCTTGTGAAGCCATAGGAAGATACAAACATGTAGCCTGACCAGGAAGGCCAAATTCAAAGCCTCTCCCTTTCACCTAAGGGTGCAACAGGAATTTGGCCAAATGTGCTCCGATGTGGGACGAGGAACTTTGGTCCAGACAAACCCCACAGAATGGTGTGACAAATCCTTATTGGGAGATCAAATGCCAAGACTGTCTAAAGCACTTAGCAAGATGACTGGCATACAGTAAGCTCTAAAGGTTAACTAACAGGGCCATCACTGCCATCACCATTTTTAATCTACCCCAGGTCCTCTGGGAAATACCTTTAAGACATCCCAAGCCCTCACCTAAAGTGTTCACAGTGACCACCTCACTGAAGGCGCTCGTTCCCAGCTTATTCTGGGCCAGGACACTGAACTGGTATGCTGTCTCAGGCTCCAGGGCATCCACTAGCAACCAGCTGGGTCCTGGTGGCACTGGCAAAGAAAGCCAGTCATGGGGTCCAAACTGTGCCCGCTTCATCCTGGCCAAGAGAAATAGAAAGGATCGGGGACAAGGGAGTGGGGTGGGTTACACTGGAAACACAAGAGTGCATGCAAGGTCCTCAAGGAGGTGGCAGTTGGTATACCTGGCCTCCCCAGCTCTAAGGACAGGAAGAGGTAATGACCAAGGTGGGTCACCCTACTCAATTTTGGGTGCCGATCCTCATAATGCCAGGTTACCAGTTACTGCTGGTACCCCCTCTTCTAAAAGGGACACTTTGGTGTAAGTCATGTTCAAAATACTGGTCAAACTGCTAATTGCATTTTGGGAAAAGCTCACCCTGGTCACAACCCTGAAAGCAGCTGTGCCATGGGAGAGGAAGGACACTGAAAAAAAGGCAGTTGCCACAGTATGAAAGAGAAGAGCAACTTGGCAAAAGCATGACTAAAGAAAGAACCCTGGTGACCAAGGCCACCCACCTTCCCAGGGACAGCCAAAAGTAGGACCTAGAAAATCCCCAAGGGCTCACTCAGTCCAACCAGGTTTGAGTCATCTGAGGAGGTTTAGGGTACATGAAAAAGAAGACCAGGAATTTCTCCACAGTGGGAACCAGGAACCCTAAGGCATTAAGGTTTAGAAATCACAATAAAGGAGAAGGTCACACTGTTTGTGGAGAACACAGATACTTCCACACAGCCCACAGTCCAACTAACTCCATCCACAATGAAACCGGCCATCTGCAGTGCCCAACGTCACCACTGGGAGGAGTCATCATCCTGTGGATTGAGACTAGGCAGCCCTGATGCAAGTCAAAGGCTCACTACTATGTATACCCAGGAGTTGGGAGCTGAGGCAGGGGAAAGCACAGCAAAAAGAAGCGAGCACCAAATGTCTCAGTCATAACGTGGAGAGTTAGAAGCAGTCAGAAAGAACTGGAAGAAAGAAGACCTCCCAATCTTTGCACCCACCCTTACCCTCCCAGACACCAAAGCAGGTGAGCGAAGTGTGACAGAGCAATGCAAGTGAACAGCCGCATGGAGCAGAGCCGCAAGCAGCCAGGGAAACCCCAATCTATGCCCAGACCTTCCACCTGGTATCCCTAAAGGTGGTCTGACCAGGCCAAACACCCTGTCCTGGCCATGCAGCTGCCCAGCAGTGTCATGGTCTTGCAGAGCTCACCCAGCAGGGTTGTTAAAAGGCACTATCCCTGCCCCTACCTGCCTCCGGAAGACTAGAGATAAGGGGTAGGAGGGTATTCTGGTTGCAACTCAGCATTCTCCAAACTCATCGTCTAGGTCATTTGCCTCTTTAGAGCTGAAAATGCCTAGGATATTCAAAGTCTGGGAAATATCACCAAATCACAGGAAAGAGAGCAGGCCCCCTCTCAACTTCCTTTGCTGTTTAGAACTGCAACAAGAGTTCTCCCTGAATCACCAGGGGTCTCTCTCCAGAGGCCTTGGCTGAGACTACTGGGGAATACACAGCCAGAGGAGACAGGTCTAAGGAGGAGGAAGTGAGGGGGCTCACTGTCCCTGCTCTGGGGTGAACCCATAATGCAGGTGTCTGGTTCTTCACTCAGGATAGAAATGTGGGGAGCAGGAAATCCTAAGGTGAGGGGAAGGGGGTCAACTGTGGCTTCTCTCTCCTCCTTTTCTATGCCTCCTTTTCTCAGCCCAAATCATACAACTTTTATATCTCTATCTATCCTATGGTTTGGCAAAGGTGTCAAATCACTGCATCTGGATAGATTTACAATAGAGCTATAAACACAGCAGAGACACGTGGCCCCACAGAGAAAGTAGAATGCTGAAGTCCAGGCAGGAAAGTGTTCACCCCTTCACACTGGTTTCTGGAAACATTGGGGAAGGGACACAATACGAGTTGGATTCTATACTTCCAGCTAGGCTGTTTCACAGTAACCTTGAAGACTGGGAGTCTCCTCCAGACTCCAGAGGCCAGAGGAAACTAAAAGAAAAATGAATCAAAGACACAAAAAGGGGGCAGTGAAATAAGCTGGAGAGAGAGCAGCAGAGGGTGGTGGACAACTCAGGCAACAGCCCAAATAGTCTTCACAAACCTTCTGGGCCGGGAACACAAGAGTGCCCAGAGTCCCTTAGACATACCCATCCCCCAAAAGAACTGAGTCACTGTGTCTATACACCTCATCATCTGGAGGTCTGGTAAAGAACCAAATTATTCCTATAACCTCCACCCACCCCAGGGACTGACTGAAGTGGGGTGGGGAGGGAGAAGCAGAGAGCAAAGCATGCGGGGCTGACTCACAGAGGTCCGT
The DNA here is from genome assembly GCA_030015415.1 of Cynopterus sphinx. Classification (NCBI taxonomy): domain Eukaryota; kingdom Metazoa; phylum Chordata; class Mammalia; order Chiroptera; family Pteropodidae; genus Cynopterus; species Cynopterus sphinx. Next base: position 30,005,883 of record CM057390.1, on the reverse strand, counting down.
ACCAAACTGAGAATGTCTGCTCGAATCCTCCATCATAGCCTGGCTCCCAGGACACGTTGGCAGTTGTCATGGAGACCTGGACCCGGACACTGCCCGGGGCATGGGGGCTGGTGCCTGGAGACCAAGTGGAGACCTCTAAGACTGAAGAGAACTGAGCCAATTGAGCTGAGCACCCATAACCTGCTGTGTCATAGCAAAAGGCAGTACCCCAGGAGAAGTGACTGAGGATGGGAGGGACACTGAGGAGCTGGCACCCCAGCTAATCAGGTAGGAGGGCTGGGGGAGGAAACTAAGCCCACCATGCACTTTAGTCTATCTAGCAGAAGAGGGTACGAGCACTAGGAATGTGAGCCGAGGGGAAACTAGAGGCCTCCATCACCCTAGGACAAAGTCCTGTGCTCACTTGCCAAGCACAGAAACACTCCCTTAAGGTCACAGGCAAAGCCAAAAAAACACCTCTCCTGTAAAGTTCTCCAGCCTTAAAAGACACCCTTAACCATCCAAACAGTGACATGAGAGGCAGCACAGCACAGCTGTTAAGATTTCCACTTGGGTTTGAGGCCTGAGCCCACCACTATCACTGATGTGGCACCAAGAAGGTATTCAACCACCATCAGCTTCGCTTTCGATGAATGTGCACTGGGGCAACAGCAGCTCCTGCCTCATAAGTTGTAGATGACAAGGCATTATCACTTGGTACAGGGCCTAAAACTGCTGGTAAATGCTCCAAAACTGTTGGTTGTTGTTACAACCAGAGCTGTCTGTCTCCAGAGGAGCAGGCAAAACGGACACACACCTCAGGCAGATAAGCAGGAGAATGCTCAGCACCCCAGGAAATGTAAATACCAGTCACCCCCTCAGTGCCAGGCCCAGCCCATCGATCTCAGCATCCAGGGCCTTCCAGCTTCCCCACTAGACCCTAGACTCAGAGCTCTGAGCAGTTGCTACTGGCCATGCAGGTGCCTAATTTCTGTGTCAGGAGGTTGCTAGATACATTCTGCCTGTCCCTCATGAGCAAAAGACCTCCCCAGGACAGGGCCCTCCCTACACGGAGTCCAAAGAGGGCTGGGGCTGCCCATGGTAGGCTCCTGGTTCAGGGTGGACTAACTTGGGAAAGAGGCACAGTCTCCAGCACCCATATCACCACCCGCCTGCCCACTGCCCCATACCAATGACAGTCAGGTGGGTACTGGCAGTGATGCTGGTGACCACATTGGTGGCGATGCACTCCCACTCCCCGTGGTCCTCCTTACTCAAGGCTCGAAACTGGAGACTCCCGCTGGGCAGGGCGTTGTGCTTGCTTCTGCTGGGTTTCCCTACCTTGGCCAAACAAGAAGGCAAGGAGGGGGACAGGAGTGGATGGCAAGGGAGGAGCCAGGTCGGGCAGGGGAGGAGAGAAGCCACCAACACCTCAGAGGTCAGAGAAGAGGATGGAGAGGGCAGTGCCTGAGCATTCAGCCTGCACCTCTCAATACCCTTCATCTAGAGTATCCATCTAGAAGTCACCCTGGCTCCTCAGCACCTGGCCTGTCAGAACAGAGCCACTATCAGGTCCTTCCCCACAACCAGAATCCTTCCCCCACCAACCACGTTCCCCAGGAGCTTCAGGACCCAGAGGTACCTTTCTCCAAGTGATGACAGGGAAGGGGTCACCTGCAGCAGCGCAGGGTATGAGTAGCTCCCGGCCGGCCTCCTGCCTGTACTCCCAGCCTGGTAGCACCGTAAAATACGGGGGGTCCTAAGGAAAGCACAGCAAGTCTGTGAAGGTGGGCACTTCAGGTGCCTGCCCACAGAGGCCATTTGTGGCCCTGAGCCTTACCTTCAGGACAAGTCGCGCGGGAGCAGACTGACCCATGGTCCCCAAAGTGTTATAAGGCACACAGGTGTAAGTGCCAAGAGCCTCCTCTGTGGCCTCCTCAATTCGAATGGAGCCATCCTCCATCAAGGTCCAGCCTAGATTCTGCCAGAGCAGAGAGCAGAGCAGGGAGCCACAGTCAGGGAGTGGACCCTCAGTCCCAGCCCCGCCAGGCCAGACCTGGGCTGGGTTGGCTCCACCAGCCAACCTGCGCGCAGGCCCAGGCATAGCACCAGCTACCATGGGGACAGGGTTGTCTAAGTGCTCTGCTAGACCACAGACCCCATGGGAAGCAACTCTTTGCTTTCCTGGAGTTTTTGGTGGGGAGTGGAAGGGTCCTGGCAGGGAACCAGACCCCAAAGAGAGTATCTTAATGTTGGGTGAGTATGTCTTATGGGGACCCGCATGTGCCTCTCTAGCACCTTCTCAACCTGCAGGGGGCGGCCGTCCTTGTTCCACTTGACCACAGTGGCTGGTGGCTCTGCGTCCACAGGGCAGCGAATATAGCCATGAATTCCCACGGGCACGTAGATTATGGGGGGCATGTTGAGGACTCGGGCTGGGTCTGCAGAGGGGTAGCGTAGGGTGAGAGAGAAGAAAGACACAAGGGAAGTCAAGAAGGGAGGAATCCAGGCAGGGGGATAGGCTACCACCCTCGCACCCCAGAGCACAGCCTTTCATACCCTCTGCCCATTCAGCAAACACGATGTGTCCTCAGTGTCCTCAGTGCTCGACACAGGCTAGTGCTGGGCCCACCCACGGTAAAAAGATGGGCAAACCCCCGCCCTCGGGCTACCAAACAGAGGCCACATTGGGCTGCCCTAGAACAAGCTATAGACTTCTTTTGGCTGTCCAGCCTACAGTATTCTTAAGCAATTTTGTTTTAGATGCTCAGTGCTGACCCGCCCCTGCCTGCAGCACTCCTCAAATGCTTCCACTCACTACAGATATTACTGCTGGGCAGGGGCGCTCATGTCCATTTCCCCAGGCCCTAAACTCTGGAACTCAGAGTCAACATTTGAATGCACCCTCCCCCACCTGCTCTTCATCTCAAGTCCTTATCACCAAGCAGTTCCTCTCTCTCCACAACCTAAGCCAAAATATGAATGGCAGTCCTACGCATACAATAGGCAGAGGCATAACCACAGGTGGTCCTTCTCTCTCCTCTCCATTCTGCTAGTTGCCCAGTCTCCCAAGCTCCAGTTTCCCATGTGTGTCATCCTTGTCCACAGAACAGATGACAGGTTCCCAGGACAGTAGCAATTGCGGCACATCCTGTCATATGGGTGAGTCATCACCTTTTAATTCTTCCCAATTTCCCTGAGGGCTACCAACGAGAAAGATCCAGAACTTCCAGGAGGCACTGAGGATGAATGAGCTGGTATCTTTTAAGCATTTGGAGCTCTTCAGAGAACAACATTACATAAATACCAGGCCGAGTTATATATTTAGACATAGCTTCCTACTTTTGTATGGTAGAAAGTTTTTTTTTTCCTCTAAGGTTTTCAAAGGGTTTATGAATGGGAAATACTCTGAACACTTCTTTTAGCAGAAATAAAGATCCTTGTCTCACCCACCTGAAAATCTTACCCGCGCCCCCCCTGGATTCCCTTTGAAGGCAGGAAGGAGGTAAAAAAGGACAAGTGGGAGTGGGTAATGGTGCTGGGGAAAGACAGGAAAATCATACACCCTGCTCGGAAGAAAACGGTCCAAAGCTCCAAGGATGGGCCTCATCCTGGTTAGCTTCGTCACTCATTTGAAGGCCACCCCCTCTTGGTTCTTTCCCTCCTCCACTGCTACCTTCTTGCCCAGGTGATGAAAGCAAGCCAGGATGCTACTCTAAGTGAGGTCTTCCCTTCCCTTAGCCCCTTCACATCCAGCACAGCTTGAGGCACATAGCAGTCCGCCGAGAAATGGCTTCTTGACTTGCTTTTTCCTACTGCAGGTCTTGGTGGGACAGACCTGATGCCCTTAGTCACACAGTATTTCTTGGGCCTCAGGGCTCTTAAAATCTTTTGACTCAATGCAGCATTCTGAAAGTGCTTGGAATTTACTGACAGCAGAAGTGGAGAAATTATCCCTTTGGCCCCAGCAGCAAAATCATTGCACAAGGAAGAAAACAATGAGAACATAAGGTTAGGAGTTTGACAGGGCTCGAGTGTCCAGCCCAGGTCCACCACCAGCCCGATTCAAGCCACAGAGGCCCATTCAAGCCACAGAGGCCCATTCAAGCAGTAGACTTTGCAAACACCCATTTCTGCAAAGATGGGCCCCACCTTCTGGGTGCACCAATTATTCATCTACCTGTCCCCAGTTCAAATGCTCATTCTAGAATGTTGCACTTCTCACCCTGCCACTCCATGCCCGTGGGGGTGAGCAATTCTCCTACAGCAGACCTCAAGTGACAGAGAGCTTGTCACCTACAGTAAAATGCGGCGCCTTTGTTGCCTGAGTGACAGCATCATCAGCAAATCAAAAGGAAGAAATTAATCCTCATCATTCATTCTTCTCTCTCTCACAAAGATCAGCTTGCCAGGGTGGGGAAACAAAGACTACGCTAAAGTATTAGAGATGAGCAAACTGAATTATTGTGCTCACACAAAAGCCCTCCATTGTTCTGGCATGAGGAGCAGCTCATTCATTTGGATCTCTGGCAGTCCCAGAGAAGCACAAGGAGGAAGCCAAGAGGAGGCCAGGTGCTAGTGGAATTAAATCAAGTCACCTCAGAAGAGAGTTCTGTCCCCCACCTCACATATCCGTCCAGGGTGGGAGAAGGCAGAGAGCTGACAGGAAATCTAACCCTACACAGGTTCAAGCTACACTTTTTCAGACACCTGAGACAAAAACACCAGAGAGCATCTCATTCAAGGTACAGACAGAGGTGCTGGCTAGCATTCAATGCAAGCACAAAATGTTCAGAAGGTCTACCAATCCTTCAATCCTACCTAAGCCCAGCTGATGGAATGAGTTAGCTAGTACATGCAGTGATGTCTGGTCCACAGAAGACACACCACAAGGGCTAGTTTCAGTTTGACTGACCAGCCCAGGTATTGGCCTCTCCTTGAGCTGTCTCTTCTTTCTGCTCAGCCGTTCATTCATATTCTATTGAAAGACTTCTGGTGTCTACTGCCCTCCAGCCTCCCATCTGGCTAATTGTATAGAATATAAAGTACTGAGGACATTTTAGACTTTACAAAATGGATTCCATGGGATCCATGACAGTAATGTCAGCTTGCACATAATGGGGATGCCCTTAGGGTGTGACCAGAACATCCAGAACTACAGAAATGTCAGCAATGACTGCCTTAGATACGCCCCCACCTGCAGGAGCCGATAAGCATAAGGATCCCACCTTGACAGGTCCATATAAGCTAAGCACCTTAGACAGATGATCCTCAAGCCTAACTCGAGAGCATCACATACAGGTGTGCTAGAGCTGAAGACTCTGACCTGCTCATCACAGCTTGGGAACGACACAGAGCTCTCCGTGCCGCCAGTCAACAGAGCTCACTTTGGAGACTAAGAACTTTCATCTCTTTGCTCTGTTGCATAAGACTCTGTACTTCCCTTTTCTGTGTGTTGTGTGTTAATCAGCATGGGTACCTGATTGGTTTATCTGAGAAGGTTCCACTCAATAAGCATTGTGGAAAGATATAAATTCATTCAAGTGTGTTACTTTGCTAGCCTCTTTCCTTGCTTGCAATGATGAAGTGGCCTGAACCTTCCGGAAGCCCCACCATCCAGGGCTCTCCCTCACGCCTACTCACACTGCACAGTCAGGTACGCGGAGGCTGAGGGGGAACGCCCCAGACTGTTGCTAGGGACGCAGGTGTACTTCCCCGCATCCTCAGGCTTCACCCGGAAAATGATCAGGGTCCCGTCAATCAGGATCCGAACTCTCAGCTTCAGGTCACTTTGAAGAGACGAGAAGACAAGGAGACATGAAGGGCAGGGAGGCAGGGATGGGGGGAGGTGGCAAGTGAGAGAAGAGGAATTTCCAGGAAACACCAGAGCAAGGTAGCAATGAGTTCCCTCACCCCCACACCTGAGAAAGGACCCAAGTGTGTCCTCACATTCCCAGGGACCCTCTCAAGGCCCATCCATGCAGACACTGGTCCTTACATGTGGCACATGTGGACCAACCACCCCCTATCTAAGTTCTCAGAGCCCAAGGGCAACCTGTAACAGGCCCTACTCAGAGGTTTTGCCTCTGGGGACCTGGCCTGAGCCCATGCTGAGGGCTTAGGGCAGGGTGCTCACTTTTGAAAGTAGACATTCTCATCCTGCCAATACCAGGTGTAAGTGAGGTTGCCAGGATACGCCTCCGCCCGGCAGGTAAGCAGAGCATCTTGGGATATGTTGACAGTGATGTTCTCAGGAGGGGACACTATGAAAGGAGGCCCTGGGGACACAGGAAACAAACATGACCTCACCTGATGGGGCAGAGGAGAACAAGAGCACCAGGGCCTCCCAGGTAGCTCTAAGACACCTCAGGAAAGGTGTCCTGAGCCCTGGGAGGGAGGGTGAGGGGAGCACTGGCCCAAGAGTTAGCAGCACAACCCAGGCAGTTGCCATGGAGACACTTCTAGTGACTGCCAGTGCTTAAGTTCTTACAGATCCTGGAAATACAGACCATACTGGACATGGCCACAATGTGCACCACCCTCTCGAGCCAGTTGCAGACATCTTCTTGGTACACACCTGTACTCCATCCCCATGCACAACCCCTCTATAAATTCTGGCTCCCCAAATCAGCCATCTAACCACACACACACACATTCCTTCTTGCCCATTATTCCCTCTAGCAGAGCTTCGAATAAGAGGCATGTTGGAGAGTGAAAGGCCACTGTTTCAGTCCAGAGAGAGAAATAATCTTGCCTCTGGAGGAGTAAGAGACTTGTGCTGCTTACCAGGCAGAGGTTAAGAGGGCAGCTCAGGGGAGAACAGAGTGAATAGAGGATAAATTCCAGCAGTCCCTGGTGCTGACTTTCCAGACAGGCTGCAGCTGCCAACTGGCTCTCTCCTAGGAGAGGCCATCTCTCCTCCAAGCTGTAGAAGAACCTCTGGCCCATGCTGCCACTCGGAACTCCAAATCAGGAGACAGGAAGAGCACTGCCTTGGCAGCCCTGACAGCCCGGACAGCTGCCACCAACCATTCCTCACCAGTTCCTCCAGCAGGCAGCAGATGAGAGGCAGAGCAAGTAGACAGGCTCAAAACAGAGAAGAGACCCTGCTGCCTGGATCTGCCCTTTCTGGGGCCCTAGACAGGACAGACTGGCATCTTCAAGTGCTAACTGTGCTGACTCCAGCTCTGCCAAATGCCTGAATGCCCTCAGTATTATTTAAATGTCTGAGGTTTGGACTGAATTCCTATCTTTACCTACTGATGCCATCACTAATGGAGGGAGATCTGAGGGAGGGTTCCTCCCCTAAGGAAGGTAGATATATGGCAGAACACTACCTGGACAGACACAGAAACCAGAACTCACCCAGCATGGGGCCTCAGGCCACCTGTGTGACAGCCACAGCAGGCCCCCTTGAGAGCTCTAGTCATGTGGTACCAATATTTGGAAAGAGCCCTGTCCAGCTCCTTATGGGCTGCCCATGTCCACCCACCCTCAGTTGTGCCAACTGCACCCTGGGACAGGCTGGCCTGAAAGTCCCTGAAAAAAGCCCAGAGCACAAAGAGGCCAGAGAGATCACTCTTACCTTGGACAAGCAGGTGGGTGGTATGAACAGCCTCCCCCTGAATGCTGTATGCGCGACAAGTGTAGGCGCCTCTGTCCTCCCGATTGACTGATGTTACTGTCAGACTCCCGTCACTCACCTGGGGCCAAGGAGAGAAGGAGCTCAGCACTCACCTTGGGCCCCACCAATGCCATCCGGAGGCTGAGGTGGCCTCAGGGCTGATGCACCTGGGGGATACAGAGGCAGGTGCCTCATTTTTCATCCCCCTTCACCAGCACACACATAAGCCAGTCTGCCTGCTGTTTCCATTTCCCCTCTGTGCCTTTGAACAGGGTGTCACTGGTCACATAAAGTGGGAGATTGCCTTAGAGAGGGAAAAACAAGCAAAGGAAGGGTAAGAGAAGGGCAGTGGCCCCAACAAAGAACCACACTTACCCTGTATTTCCCACTAGCAGCAAGGAGTGTCCCCTCCTTGAGCCAGGTGACAATGGGCTTAGGGTTCCCAAAAGCTGTGCAGGTCATGGTAATACTGCCACCCTCCTTGGCCTCAATGTACTGAGGGGGTGTTTCTGTAAAGGTGGGAGGAGCTGCAAAGAAACCACAAAGGATTGGGGTAGGATTATCAAGTTGTTGCCCTGCATGCCTCACCAGCCCTCACCAGGTACCATGCCCATGTGATCATGCATAACCCTCGTAGGCTCCTGCGAAAAAGTAAGGTGGAGACAGGTAAAATTCTCTGCCAAGAATCTTACACAAAGAGGGTAGACCTGAAATTCAAAGTCAGTTCTGGCTCGGTCTGAATTCTAAACTCTTCTCATAGTACTTGGCTAATTCCAATAAACACGTTTGTTGAGCATCTGTAGGAAGTACTGAGCTCAGCACTAAGATGGGGGCAATAGACAAGACCACTCTCCCCTGATCCTCATAGAGCCTATATTTGCCACCAGCTCCACAGATTGTTCCATCATCCTTCTGATCACCTCATGATCATCCAGGATACCCATACTTCCTTAACCCAGCCTGACAAAGCCCTCATATTTGGGACATTTGTGATCTGGCTCCATCTAAAATGTCTGCCTTTATCCACAGAAGCCAGGTTGCTCCCTTCTTAACTCTTCACTGATTGTGCCAGGTTGTCCTCCACACCACCATCTGCATTGGAGTTTTGACTAAAATTTCAACCTGTTTGGATAATCAGCTTTCAAGAGACTCAGTCTTATTCCTCTGAGCTTCTTATAGAAATAGGCTGGCCTCTCCTCCAAGAAACTCTAGCATTGATCTTGTCAGTCTTGACCCCTTGGACTATCAGTTCTGTGTTCTTCTGAAGTGACAAGGGAGGGCCCCACTCTGAACACCAGCCTTGAGGGTCCACAACACTAGGCAGGGGCAGGCCATTTTGCTTATCTCAAGGTACCCCAAACTCAGGACCAATTTTAAGTGCCAACCTGCCACTTGTTATATAACCCTGGGCAAGTTACTCAGACTCTCTAGGTTTTACCTAAATCCTCCATCCTTCAGAACTGACATGAGGAATAAATGAGACAAGGTGCGTAAGATGGACTTTGTAAAATGTAAACATGTAAAACACAGGTTATTTTACCAGTGCTATCATCACCATCCCATCATGAGCCTCTGAGGCATAAATAAGAAACTTTTAGAAGGGTCTATCTTCTCCAGACAACCCTGCTCCCAAGAACTAGTCAGAGTGCTTTAGGATTTGATACCCACCCTCTACCCCTCCACCAACCTCATCTATCACATTTTCCCCTTTATTGTGCTCCAACCACACTGCCTTCTTTATTTTCCATGGATGTGCCAAGAACTCCCAACCTTAGGGCCTTTGTGTTTGCCATCCTCTCTGCCTGGAAATCTAAATCCAAATCTCCCTCCTTCAGTTCATGAAAACCTTTGCTAAGATGCTATCTGTGTCTTACCTGATCAGCCAATATGAGATGCCACTTCTAGCATTCTTTATTCCTGTAGATGGTTTTATTTTCTTTAAAGCATTTATCACTAATTCTCCTTGAGAGTAGAGATCTTTTCCAAAAACCCCACAGTATGCCCAGCTTTTAGCATAGTTCCTGACATTTAACAGAGCACTCAACAAACATTTGTTGAATGGTTAAATGAACAAATGAATAAATGACTGTATGAAGGTGCATATATATACACACACCTATAGACCAACAAAAGTGCAAACAAATAAAACTCCTGAAGAGCACAAACATGGCAAGACCACTTCCTTCAATAATCTCACGAGTCCATAGCTCAGTGTAGGCACACACGGGCAGTGGAGAGTGAATATTGAATGAGTTAAGAAGCACACTTCATCACAAACAAAAACACATGCAACAGACATCCCTGAGAGAGTCAATTCTCAACCAATGTCTAATATCCCAAAAATAATAGTAAAACACCCAAAGGACTCTGGAATCCTAACTCCCAGGCCTCCCTTCCTGCCCCGGAAAGTGCTCATCTCCAGCAGAGCCCCTCCTCACCAAGCCTGCCCTACAGAATACAGTTAATACAGCCACAGCCTCTATTACTGCTGGTGTCAAGCTTAAAAGAAAAGATAATAAATTAAATTACATCCTGAAGTGACAAATTAATTACTAATTACATAATTACTTTATTATTTAGGTGCTAATCAGGAAAGTACTTTGAACAATTTCGAGTTTTTGGGAAAATAATGGTTTGACTCTCGATTATTTACTGAATTAGGTGTTAGCTTGCCAGCTGCATTTCCAGGCTTAATTCTTTTTTTCACAAGTGCCCTATAATTAATAGTGCAGGTTAGAAATAGGCTGGCCTCTCCTCCAAGGAATTCACCAACCTAACGCAAGACTTGGCTTGGGCTTTGGGGGTATTTTCTACATAATAAAGAAATAATTGGATTTGTTTCCACCCAACTGATCTTCAGGAAAACACAGAAAGAGAATGAGACAATTTGTAATTCTAATTTCTCACTGGCCTTTCATTTTCCAAAGGTGATCCCTGTCAGAAAATGCCTGACATTAAACATTCTAGTTTGGAAGCCATGGAATATTGGTGCTCCAGACTCTTTCCTTCAATAATGGAAATTTATGCTGGAAAGAATCTCAGAACTTGGGATGAAGGGAAGGGGAAATAAATGGAGAGAGATCTCGGCTGTCACCTCAGGCAGTGTCTATGCTATTCTACTTATTTGCGGGGGCAGGCTTCTTGGGAAGGGCAAAGTATCCTTATGAGGAGCCCTGGTTCTAAAGCCTGAAGCAGATGGTATACATTCTTAGCTTTTCTGCCTGACACTTCCATATAAACAACCTGCCCGCGTTTCCTGAATATGACAGCACTCCTTCCTCTGGCCTTCCAGGCACGCTGTTCCTTCTGCCTGGAATACTCACCCCCACCTCCCACCACTGCACCTGGCTAACTCCTCCCTGTCCAGGTCTCTGCACAAGAGACATTTCCTCAGAGAAGTCCTCCTTCCCCTGTGCTCCCAAAGGCCATATTGCAACTGTCTCTGGACTCGCCTGCCTACTGCTATAGCCCCAAAGCCTGCCACAGAATGAACATTCAAGAATATGTTTTGAATGGATAATCATTGGTGGATTTGCAAGGACTTTTGTACCACAGTCCTCTGCATCTTCCAGCCTGAGGTACCTTCCTGTGTTACCATGTCCCTGCTGGTACATTTTCATCTGATTGCATCTATTTTCTCTCTTGAGAGGGAGGATGGCCAGCATCTTACATATAATTACCTACACGTAAATAACATTTCAGAAATTGGGCAAGACACTTTTTCACACAGTTTCATTTAATTCTCACAACAGCCCTGCAAACAGGAGCTGTTTCTGGTAACTGAGGAAACCGAAGCTCCGAGAGGTGACTTAAGTGGCCCAGGATCACAAAGCTAACATTTAATGAAGACACGAAATAAACTAAATCTTTTTAGGGTCTTGTTTCATGCCCATTCCATTCTGAGCAATTAGGAATTCCCAAAGAATTAACTCCCACTCATGCAAACTAAGATGTAATAAAACACACAGTTCTGCACTAAATTTTACTTCCTGTCATGTGTCTACTGAACACCTGGTATCTCAGATTGCTGAAATGAACACTAGCAGGATGATGCAAAAGGAGAAGGAGGCGGTGCTTGGAAGAGATTTCAGCCCAGTTTAGGCGAGGGCATGAGAGAAAGAAAGCAATGTGGGGACTTCTGGCTCAGTGTTCAGTCAGTGAAGCTTAGCAGCAGATTTACCTTCCTAATTATATTTTGGTTACACTAATATTAAGATGAGTTTTCACTCCCAGCACATACAACAGTTGGCATTAAAAGGAGGTGACTCAAAAGCTTGCCGGGTGGTGGGGACAGCTCACCCAAGATTTAAAATCAGCCTCTAATCAGTCTCTTGGAACTGGCTGACAGGAACCGACAGCATCAAATGGTCTGACAACTTGGGCTAACACTGACCTAGGGCTGCCATCTATCTCTAAGTGTGCTTCTCCCAGAGGCCAGTGCTCTGACTAAAACATTCTGTGCTTCCAGAACCCTGGATAGGTTTTCAGGCCAGAAAGAACACGGCTTGACCCAAACTTTGGGAGAATTGACCCAGCCCCACATGGGAGGGCAGACAGAACTGTCCTTCAAAGCAGATCAATACTGAGAGAAGCTTCCAAGCCAGGAACACCATCAATGTCTCTCCCAACCACAGCATCTATAGTCACAGACATCAAAACCAGAAGGACCCGAGCTATGTGTGCACATCCAAGTATATACACTGTTGAAGCCTCAATAGCTACCATAGTATCATCAGCACAGTGGTGGCTGAATACATTTTGTCACAAACTGAATAAAAAAAGAATAAGCATCTGGCCAGAAAAACAAAACAGAAAATGTTGCCACCCCACACCCAGTGGGGACTGCTCTCCTTCAAATTTTCTTCATAGCTCCAGCCTCTCCTGGCTCCTCCACAGGATCTTCTCCCAAGTCAGGACTCCCAGTGACACAAGGAGGCCTCTCCATATGAGGAGACTCAGACCCTGGTACCATCACTGCCACAGACCCAGGACCCCAGCCTAGGCCAACACCAGGAACCAGCAAACTACCTGGGGCCTCTGCCTGGGGCTTCCTTGCCCAGAAACTTAAAAATTCATTGAACTTGAGCTATAAATAACTGATTACCATTAAAACTGTTACTCTTCCCAAGATTCTTCCATTTTATTAGACGGTAAACCCCATACAGTCAGAGACTGAGTCTGGGTTTGCTCAGCATTGTTTTCCCATCATCTGGTGCAGAGTAGTGGACTACTATAGTGTGCTCAGTGCACAGTAGACCTTCAGTACATATTATGCAAATAAATACATTTAACAAGGAACCACAATGTCAACCTGAAAAGGAGGATTGCAATAATGAGACTTCAGGAATTCCACTCGAGAGTGGGAAGACATTTCCTGGGCTAGTGGGGTCTTCCCAAGACTGGGAAATTGTACCAGTAGTTACCACTTTTGTGTCCATAAAGCCTTAATCCTCCTGGTTTCAAGAACCAGATGCCTACCTCCCTCTAAGGAACTCTGATATCACCACCCACAGCAAACCCCTGCCTCACGTCCAGGGAGCTGCTCCTCCCAGGCACATGCTGGCCTAAGAGGCTCTAGGGAGACACCTCAGGAGCCACAGCAGGCAGGGCCCAGCCGTGCTGAGGCTCCTCTCTGCAGCAGGGACTGGGAGCAGAAATGGGGTACCGTTCCTTTAACACAGGCCCTCAGAGAGTGGGCTTTCCAATTGTCCCCCACCCCCAGGAAGGAAGCCCGTACGCACCGTTGATGGTGAGGTGGACCCAGCTGCCATTGTGAAAGGTGTCATACTGCTGGTCCAGCATGAGCACTTTGCACTCATACCAGCCCTGGTCCTCAGAGCGAACCTGCTCCAGCCGCAGGGATGCTTTATCATGAAGACTCGCCCGGCCTGGGGGACAGAATAGACAAGAGCTGCAGCGGCCATCAGGGTGAAGCCAGCAGCTCAATATCCCCCTCCCCAGCCAAAGGCAGAGGGCCCATCGTAACCTGAAGACCATTTCCCATGGCAGGGCCCCAGAACAACAGCTGGCACCAACCACCAGCTGCAGGTGGCAAAAGAAAAGGCATGAAGCATTGGCCGTGGAGCCACAATCCCACCCCAGCCCTCCAGCCTCAGCTGGCCCTCACTCAAGCTGCAGCTCTGTGTTTGGCACTGAGAAGAGCCTCAGTTCCTTAGAATACTTTCCCTTCTTTTGGAGATCTCTTAGGACAAAGCAAAGACATGAGGGATACAGAGCTAAGGGGAAAGAGAGAAGGAAATAGAGCAGGGAGAGGGGGAGGGAGGGAGCAAGAAGGGAGAGAGAGAAGGTAAAAGGTCTATATAGTCCCAAACACTTCCACTCAGGTGGAGTAACACCCCTATCCAAGCAGGGCCCCACACCTTACACCCCTGTCTGGCTATGTTATGGCAGGGAACAGGGTGTTGGGATCCCCTCCCAGTCCTGATGCCAGTGCCAGAGGGGCTGCTCATCTAACCAGAGCCCAGGACCCCCAGGAGCTAAGGTTGCAAGGCCTATAAGCCTGAGGCTAAGGAAAGGGCTGGCCAACAGAGCAAAGACCCCCAGTTAGCCTCTTTAACTCCATCTTCTACCCTTAGGAGGCCATCTTTGCCTCACTTAAACATTTATCTCACTGAACTGAGAAGGTAAGAGTTGCAGCAGGAGCCAAACAGAGTGGGGAGTAGCCTCCTTCCTCCATGATATGAGAGGATGTCCAGCAGCTCTCAGGGTCCTCCTCCCCTCACCTACCACCTCAGCCCACCTCTCACCCCTGTCACAACCTCCTCTGCCTTCCTTCTTGTCTCAGCATTGGAGGTCTGCCTAATGACCTGACTGTCAACACTAACCAAGCCAGAAAGAGAGAGACATAGGCAAAGGAGGGAGAGGGAGGGAAAGGGACAGAGAGAGAGAGAAATGGAAGCTTTCTGAGAGGAATGCAATGCAGACCTCAGTAGTCAGAAGTAAAGAAAAACAATATCCCTCCAGCTTCCTCTCTTCCTTTAAACCCCAACATACACATATGTACATACATTCACATGTGCATACATTCACTTCCACTCCTCACATACTCATAAACACACACACACACACACACACACACACACACATGCACACATGCATGCACGCACGCACAGACGCCCCATGCCCTGCTCCCAGACAGGCTGGCAGATAGGGGCTGGCAGTGACACACAATGATGCCATTGCTGGCAGGAGTAATTGTGGCAGAGGAGGCAGAGAGCAGGCACCCACCAGAGGCACAGACACACACTTACACTCAGGGACGGGATGAGGCCCAACTTCAGAGCCAGAGGGAGGTGTGGGTACAGGCAGACAGAGCAAACCCCACAACTGCAACTGCTGCATGACTAGACATGGGCAGCGGCTCTGACTCAGCTTCCTCCTTCACAGAGCTGCCCTCAGGCCAGCCTGGCTGTCCCACAGGGTGGGCTTTCTAGGCTGCCTTGTCTCCTACTCCTGCCTCTGTTCCTGCAAACCCCAGGCTGTGTAGTTTAGGAGGGCTCCATGTCTACCTCCTCTTCCCTCTCCTCCCCACCACTTAATTAGAACCTACCAGAGTCCAAAGGATGGGAAGAAAGAGGCAGAGATTGTGGAAAACAGAGATAACAAACAAGTCAGAAAAAAAGAGGAGGCAATAGAAATAAAGGCAGCAGGAAGCATGACCACTGAGAGCTGAAACCCTGGAGGGGAAGGGCAGCCCTGCCAAAACCAAGGAGAGAAGACAAAGGGGTCCAGACCTTACCTGCATACTCAGGGTCCACATGGGGTGGGTAGTAGCCAAACTTGATGAAGATAGGGATTGGCACCCCAAACTTGAACCACTCCACGACATAGGGTGGGGGCTGCCCTGTCACCGGATGGATCACATCGCATCGCAGGACCACAGCCTCGCCAGCTCTTGCTGTCACAAACTCAGGTTCCTCTCGCAGGCCGTGGGCAGCTAACGGGACAGCAAAGGTGGGATGCAGAGAAGGAAGTAACAAGGAGATCCTGCCCTAACCACCCCAGAAGCAGCCTCCTGCCCATGTTTAAGGACCTCTGCTCCCTTCCTCAAGGCCAGCTGATCTCCAGCCTGCCTTCTGAAGAGGAGCTCACTCACTCCCCAGAGGTTGCTCAGGATACCCTCCACTTCTCTCCCTACGTCCTCTAACCATGAACCTGCAGGGGAGGAGAGGGAGAAGAAGAACAGAGGGAAGCAGATCTCTTCAGTCTTGCAGGCCAGCCCTTCCCTCCCCAATCCCAAAGAGCAGAGCTGTGACCAAGCCCTCCCCCATGACACCCTGCCCCTGCAAGAATTCTAAGGGGTGTGGACACTGAAAAGGTTGAGGGTCCATGGCCTCTCTGTGGGGACGCTTGGCCCTGGCCCACTGTGGCCAAAGGTAAACTCAGACTATCTTTCTACATCAGGATGCTTTCCACCAGAGCCAGTAAGGAGCTGCACAGCCCGATGTCCTCCCACCCTCCTCCTGTGCCCCACCCCCACCCAGTCTGATGTTCACAGCACAAAACAAGAGTGCTCTATATGGTCACAGGGAATCCCTACCAAGCTGAGCAGTGGCTGCTAGGGGCAACACCAGAGGGAAAACCTAATAGACCCGAGCTGGCCTCTCAGCCCCCACCCCACTCTCTGTTGCACCTGCTACAGAGGGGGGTGGATGGGCCTGCAGTCCTCCAGTCTCTAAGCCCCAAACCCATCAGGCTGCCAAGTACCAGATATCACCATTAGTATAGCAGGATGATGGGGACAAAGAAGGGGCTCTTAGGACCCACCTCAGCCAGCTAAGGGGAAACCACCCTACCTTAGGCAGAGAACAAACCAAACAACTGCACAGGGTTCCCCTATCCTCCTGCCAGGGGAGACAAGGGGGGCAACCCAACCCAACTCACCCCACCCCCACCCCCACCCCAGAGCTGAGGGTTAATGCAGACACTGCTTCATACACCTGAACGGCTTGCCTCTGGACCCTAAATGCCTGGGCTCCTGAACGAGGTATGCAGCCCCCACTTCCAGCCTGACATTCCTCCCTCCCACACCAGGCCTCCGTGCCCACAAAGTCACCTTGTCTAGCTTACTTCCCAGTCGAAGGAACAGCTAGGGAAGCCTCTCCCTCCTGCCTTTCCTCCCACTACCCAACACAACCCGGACTAGACAAGGGCTTTCCCCATCCTAGTCCCGCAGGCAGCACCAAGGACAGTGGCTGCTCTTTGAGGCTGAAAGCCAGGGAATGGCTGGGCCCTCCCTCCAATGCAGAGAGGATGTCCAGGGGAGCAGAGTGTCTGTCTGTTGGGTACCTCTGGGTCTGATTCCTGCTGCATTTCTGACCCCTGTGTGCTCCTACTGGTCTCCTCTCATCTTGCTCTCTCCTTCATGTCTGTCTCTCTGTTTTTCTCTACCTCTGTTTCTCTCTGCTGTGTCTCTCTCTTTCTGCTCTTTCTCCATGTCTGTGTCTCTCTTCAAGCCTCTGTGTGTCTCTCTTTCTAGCTCCCACTCTATGTGGGTAATTCTATCTACTTGCCTATCTTTCTGTTTCTATGTCTCTATCAGTGTGTGTGTGTGTGTGTGTGTGTGTGTGTGTGTGTGTGTGTGTGTTGGGGGAATATGTGGACTTCTGCTCACCTGTGCAAGGGGAAGAAATTTTGCCTGTTTTTCTGTGTGAACCTGTTTTTGTGTGCTTGTGCATTCTGTGTTTCATCTCTCTATGTTTGTCTGTATGTTGTCTGTGTGTCTCTATGCATTTCTCCTTCTCTCCCTTCCCTTCCCCCTCTCCCTCTTCTCCCCTGCAAGTTGCAGAAAGAGGAGGAGGCAAGACCTTCCTGAAGCTGATTGGCTACTGGTGACATCACTGTTTTCTAGAGAAAGAGCTAAGATCACAGAGTATTTTTGGAGCAGAGCAGAGTGTTGCACTCACCTGCCTGAGGCCCCAGCAGGTTTCCCAATTCTCCCCACCCCCAAACTTGTTTCAGACAACGTTCGAATTCCAACCTCTCAGGAAAAGCATGGAGAGGGCCCAGCTGCAGCAGGTGCCTCCCCCACCATCCCACGGGCACCCAGAAAGGGACAGATCCTGCCTCACAGCATCTAAGGAGCATAAAGGCTGAACCTGGACCCAGGAGAAATGGGCAAACAGTGGGCACCATGAGTGAGCAAGGGGAGCAATGTGTGTGTGCACATATGTGTGGGTACATGTTTGTGTATGTGTAGCTCTTAGCAAAAGGACAGGTGTATGCATGTGGCTGTGTGCATGAGCATGTGTGTTTGTGTGCATGTGAATGTGCATGCACATGTGAGTGCATGCAGCAGAGACTTTTGAGGAAATGAAAAGAGGAAATACAGGATCTTGGGGGAAGAAGAGTGAGTTATTCCCAGGGTCATGGTTACCTGGTGGGGGGCGTAGAGGCTGTCCACAGAAGGGGGCTCCTTCACAAGGCTTTGGCCCTACAGACTTCAGCAGCAGAAAAAGGGGTGGGGAAACAGTCGGACACTGCTGGGCGGGTGGCTGCCCACCTCTACCAATGAAGCTGGGCTCTGGAGCTCTCTGGGTCCTAGGGTTGAGAACTCTGGGGGACAAGCCCAGGAGGTGGGTCAGCTCTGGGCTCTGACATGGGTTCCCACAGTGCTGGCTGCTCATTTGCACCTCCTGCTGCCTCATTCTCACCACATGGCAATGAGGCAGTCTTGTTCACACCTCCCCCAGCACTGGTGCAGGCTCCAGGTTTCCACCCCACCCCACCCCCAGCCAGCCCCTGAGCTCAGGGTTGAGTACCCACCAGAGGCCCACCCTCTAGCCAGGTGATCCCACCCTGCATCACTTCTCAAGGACCCTAAACGAGAGAGGACACAGTGAGATAAACATCCCAAAGATCAGAAGACAAAAGAAAGGGAATTCCCCAAGAAAAAGGAAAAAGGGTGGGAACCCTGCTCCAGCCTCCATACTCAATCCCACCCTCCTGGTATTCTGAATTCTAAACTATTTATCAGCTTTTGTCATCTCCTCACCACACACACATACACATACACACATACACACACATGTTATCTCACTGCATCACCCACAAGCACTTCTCCCTAAGCTCAATCCTTTCTGAATCAAATCATGTCTAATAAAACACTTTCTCCAAAAAAGCTCACTATAAAAATAAATAAAATAAAATAAAATAAAATAAATAAAATAAAATAAAATAAAATAAAATAAAATAAAATAAAATAAAATAAAATGAAATAAAATAAAATAAAATGAAATGAAAAAGTAAACTGGCTGGTAATGAGGAAGGGAGAGGAGCTTGATGAAGAAGAGACAGAGGAATTCAAACCCAGGAGGACACTGAACCCAAACCAAAGAGTGAAAGATTGAAGAAGCAAGGAAGGAGACACAGAGATAGGTATAGTTCAAACCAGACACAGACAGAGCCCAGCCTGGGGGGAAGCAGAGTGAGCGCGACAGCGAGCAAGAACACTCAGGGCACAGAGGACTCAGCCACTGCAATATAGACACAGATCTTCAAAGGACCAAGAACTAGGAGGGGAACAGAGCTAAGGCTGTTCCTTCAGGGAGCAGACAGAATTCTCTCTAGCACAGCTGGCTGGAACAACTGCCTACTGGTTCTGAAGGGAGCAGGAAGGAAGGGGTAAGAGAAAGAGAGAGGAGGGGAAGAGAAGGATGGATATGACCTGAGATGGAAAGGAGCTGCAAGAAAAATAGACCCCCAGATCCCCTGCCCTATCACAGAAGACTGAGCAGCCCAAAGGGAGGAGGCTGCAACCTCATAGGGAAGCTGGCATCTGCAGGGGTGAGGACAGTAGGAGGCTGTGAGGTATCCTGGATTTCACATACCCGTTTTAGAGATGGCAGGACACAGCAGTACCCTGACCCTAGCAAATCTGCAGCTTTGGGCTCTGCCAGCACACTTTGGAGCTGTTTTGCCCCAGTAGGGAAGGGAGAACAGGAGGGCAAAGGAGGAGGAGGTAGCCCCTGCAGTCTGGCTGACCTTTGGAAAGCCTACAGGGTACAAATCTACCATTCTCTGGGCCAGGTGGTACCCAGCAGGGAGCCAAGTTCAGGGCTGCCTTCAGATCCTCTGTGAGCACAAAACCATAAGGTATCCAGGGCCTGGCATGGCCTCATGCCTGACACTCATAACCTGGAGCTCTTCCATCAGGGCAGGGCTGCGGGAGAGAGGGCAGCTGAAAATGGGAGACACCCTCAATACCAGAGAAGGTACAGGAGCCCATGCAGGGAGAGCTTCAGATGGCAGAAAATCCAGCTTCCTCTACATACCTACCATATGACAGGCTCTGTGCTGGGCATGTGACATGGAGTTCATTCAATGCTCACAATGCCCACCTGACAGAAGTACCACCATCTCCATTTCACAAATGAGCAAACTGGAAGGCTCCCTGCCTAAGCCAGGTCACTCAGGTCATTCAGTCAGCAAGTGGGAGAGCCTGCATCTCCTCTTTGCCTGTACTCATTCATACCATCCTGCCAACCACAGGCTGGACACCAAGGCCTGTCCCCCACTGCACCCCTTCCCACCACATGCACTACACAGGTTCTGATAGTAAGACTCCTGCACCCCAGGACCAGAGAAGGATAACAGAGCAGGCATTTCAAAGGCAGTTGGTCGGCTGACTCTGGTGGGCTCTGGGCTAAACCTCACTGTGCCTGAGACTCAGGAGGCTCTGGATAGGTCTAGTGGCAGCTGTGGTAAGGGAAAACCTTGAGTGAGCACCAGCCGCCATGGCTTGTGAGTATGGGACCTACTGGAACCTCTTCTTCCTCCTCCTCTCCCTCCTCCTCTGGGCACCAGACTCCCAAACTACAGGCCTGTTGTCTAATAATACCGGCGACAGCCACCGCCACCTCCATCTGCCAGCCTAAAAATAATCTCGGCTGAGTCCAAAAAAGGCACAGCCCCCAATAGTCCCCTAATCGCTCCTCCCTGACAAGCCAGGAGGCTCCAGGAGATTCCAGGGAGTCAGCAGCTCAGGCTCCCACGGAGGCACACACCCAGAGGATGGCATGAGGAAGACAGAAGAGAGACTCCCTGCTCTCCAAAACACAAAGCTTAGAACACTAAAAGCATAAGATGGAGAAGATGTCTGAGTCCAGAACCTCAGATCATGTCCTTGTTCTCTTTTCCAGAAGGCAGGTGGGCCAGAAGTCATCTGGACATCATTCTGCCTCCAGCAAGGACTCCCACACCCAGCCTGGCAGGTCCTCAGAGAAGTCCTCACCTCCTATGGCCTCCCCATTGGTGACTTCACAGTCCTTCCAGCCCCCATTCCCCTTCAAACCTCTCAGAGTCGGAAGTCAGAGCTCAGGTAAACCCAGACTGGCCTAGCCAGGAAACCTTCCCATCTTCTGAACAGAAAGGTGCTGGGGAAGAGGGGCAGGAACAGCAGGCCTCCTGTGGGTACCTCTCCTCCCTATCCCTCTCAGCTGGGTTCCAGAAGCAGCTCATGAGGAAGCAATGCTATTAGTAGCCTTAATATGCTTTAGGCTAGATTGTCTTTCCAAGAGCCCTTTCCCCAAGAGTCCCTGACAGGAAGCAGTCAGTAATTCAACCTCAGCTCTGCTCTTTAATAGCTCCTCAGCAGAAAGGCAAAGCCACACCCCATCTCAAGCCCTCCCAAAAACCTGGGAAGAGGCCTGCACCTACTCATGTGTGGCCAAATGTACACATGTGATCTGGGGCCAGTAGGCAGGTCTGGACAGGTGAAGGCATCATGAGCTCTGCCTGCCATGGGCAACGCTCCTTTGGTAAGGGGCCAGGTAGACATGATAAGTAAGTGGGAAATCGAAGTCCCATATTTACTAACAGTGAAGCGTCAGCATTTCCTACACTGAAGCCAGAAAATGAAAATAGTAGCTCACCTCATACAATTTGTGAAGACAAGCCTGTATGTAAGCCATCCACCAAAGACCATGTTGGTGAGTGCCTGTGATAAGGAGGAAGGGAAGGGGGACAGAAGGACAGTTCTAGAGAAAACTATTTCAGTCCTCTTCTCAGAACAGTCAGACTGGCTAGGACCTCCATCAAAGCCCTGGCCTACATGGAATTGTTCTCCAACCCTTAATAGAGGCCCTGTCTCTGCTCACCAGTCTGCTGCTTATTCATGCAAGAGTGAACAGAAAAGCAGGAGATTCCTAAGGAAAATAGGTCAGCTGCCTGAGGCTGACTGGACTGGCACCCATGGGCAGTGCCCTTGAGGGTCCAGGCTATGTAAGCTGCCACTCCAACCTAGCACCTTTTCCCATCTTCCCAGGGACCCAGACCATCTCTGCTCTGGAGTGTGCTGGATAATGGGCAATGTGTGCCAGAGCCACTGAAAGACAGGCCCCCTGTCAGCCTCTCCAAGAGTTCTGCCTGGTTTTGTCCCCCCACTTAAGCTTCTCTCGGGGACCTCAGAGAACTCAGCAGAGCCTCAAACTTTGAAAACTTCTGGGCTGCCTAGACTCAGGTGCAGAGCCGGAGGATAAGAAAAGCAAGACATCTGCTCTGAGTCTAGTCTCACTGCTACCCACAGCACTTAAGAAGGGAGTGACCCCACCTAATGCCTGCAGATGGACTGTTCTGTCCTGCTGCATTCCACACATGCACAGATATACACACAGGTGCATACAAATACACATGCATGCACAGGCATGTGCATACACATACAGACACACGTACATGTGCACAGTACACACACATGCAGACATGTACACACTTCCAGACTACGTTCACCAATTACAGTTCTTTTCACAATTCAGATCCACTCTTCATATAAGCTGCTTAACCCGTCCTAGGGAGCAGACAGAAGAGAACCACTCTCCTGAGACCCTGAGCTTCAGATTGGGGAAAAAAAAAAAAAAAACAGGATGTGGCAGGGAGAAAGATGTTCATGAGAAATGCAGTAAATCTCAAGCCTAGCCCCCTTTAGGGTTTATCTCCCAGCCCTTACTTCCTGGGCAACGCACACAGAAAGCCAGAGAAAGAAAAGGCCAAGAGAGAAGAGAGAGCAGCAGGCCCAGTTCTGGGAGCCACGCCCTGGCTGGGCAGGCAGAGAGGAGAGAGAAAACACAGGCATGGGGAGAGAGCAGTGCCAGTAGCCAGAAAAGAGGGAGGGAAGAGATGCCGAGTTTCAGCATCTCCCCAGCTAGGCAGCCTCTGCCTCTTGGATAACCAGATACCGGCTTTCTGTCTCAAAGCCATAAACATGAAACCACCCAGCTCTGGGACCTGACAACTCCAAGTCTAGCACATGTTGGGCCTCAGGCCAGCAGCTAGCTGAAAGCTGATTCTTCTCACAGCCCCTCCACCATGCCCCTTCCAACACATCTCCTCCTCAGCTTCTCTCAAAGTACAGCTGCCAGACACACCCCTGCCTCTAGTGTGTGTGTGTGTGTGTGTGTGTGTGTGTGTGTGTGTGTGTGCGCGCGCGCTAGAGACACACCCATGCATGTACACATACACACCACTTGGCCACTTCCTAAGCCAATTCCTTCTTAGCTGATAGGATGTCCATGAGGTCTTGCTAGAAGCTTCTAGGTCTAAATCTTCCTCCCATCTTCATTACCAAAGGAAAGAATGTAGGGGCAAGGCCAAGCAGAGAGTAGAGAGCAGTAGTCCAGCTACCAAAGAAATCTGAGTCAGAAACCCACTTTATTTGGGGACGCTGTAGTCATGAATAACCCAATCACAGAATCTGTGGTAGACAGAAGGAGGTAGCCTTGGGAATCAAGGCCCAAAGTCAGTCAAGTATGACCCAGGGTCCTCCCTTGAGCTGGCTCAGCAAATGTCTGGGACAGTGAGACTCCAGTCACCATTTTCCAGGTTCTAGATACCCCTCTAGTTTCTCTCTTTTCCATACTCTCCCCAACCTCTCCAATAATCTCAAGCCCCTCCAGACACACAATTGAAGTCAAAAGAGGGAGCCCATCCTTAACTCTGTCCATGCCCAACAATGCCTAAGGAGCCCATTGTCCCCTTGTATCGCTCTGCTAGAGCAGCCTCTGCTTCAGGCAAACCCTAAGAATGGCATCTTGAAGTCCCTCCCACTCAGGAATCTCCCCGGAAGTCACCTCTGCCAGTCAGAGAACAGCTGAGCTCTCACACAGAGCCAGCAGTGGAACACTGTTGGTATTTCTCACTCGAGCAGGCACCTGCCACACAGATCCCCTTTCTCTCCCTGCAGAGACTATGAGGCTATGACCTGCTAACCTCCTGGACTCTCCATGTCCTTCCCTCAAGCCTCTGGCCACTAACAAAATTCCCGTTTTGCAGATTTTTCAAAGGCTTTCGGAGCAGCCTGGAAACCTGTATCCCCTCCACACATCAACTTAGGCTGCAGATGAATAAAAGGTTCTCCCAGACAAGGTCAGCCCATGAAAGAGTACTTGGTTCCTGATAGAGGCAGTATTCTGAACTTCCCCCTAAGACACTCCCAACCCCCAATGTCCTGAATGGCCAATGGGAAGAAATTGAGAAGGGGCCTGGAACCTCAATGATAATGAAATAATTAATAATTATAATAATAACAATAAATGTTGACATTTATTGAGTACTTACTATATAACAGGTAGCCACTCATTTCTTTATAGTGCTAATGTTCACAAAGAAAAAAAACCTACTAACTCATCCTGTTAACTCCATTTTCCACTGAGTCAGGTGACATTTAGAGAGCAACTTGTCCAAGGTCACAGGACCAGCAAGTGGCAGAGTCAGGATTTGAATCCAGGTCATTTGACTCTGGTCCTAAGTCTTTAACCACCACACAGAGAGACTCTTTAGACTAAAAAGACCCCAAGACTAAAAAGGAGTAGCAGGCTGGGGTGCATATCAAGCTATCCCATACAGAAGGACCTCTCCACATACAG
Organism: Cynopterus sphinx; assembly: GCA_030015415.1. Classification (NCBI taxonomy): domain Eukaryota; kingdom Metazoa; phylum Chordata; class Mammalia; order Chiroptera; family Pteropodidae; genus Cynopterus; species Cynopterus sphinx. The sequence continues at coordinate 29,981,403 of CM057390.1, read as the reverse complement.
AAAGAAGACATAACCTTCATGCTTAACAGCATTCAACATTGGAAGATCATTCCTTCTGTCTGGCCATTCTATATGTTTCTGCAATATAAATTCATTTTCCTTTATTCTGTCCTTAAACTTGAAAAAAGTCTATTCCCCTCACCCTGACTTGTCAGCTTTGGAGGCTATTTCAGAGCCTCCCTTCAGTTTTTCCTTTTTATTCAAAGATCCCAGCACATCATCTGTGCTTTCAGTGACAGTCCCATGGCAGGAACATACCAAGAAACAGAGGGGTGGAGGGCGAGGGCATTGGAAGACTACAAGGAAAAAAGAGAAAGGAGAAGACTGAGGCTAGAGACAGATTCTCAGGCACAACTTTACCCACCTCACACCCATCCCCATTCCATAAACTCCTGCAGTCTCCCTGGCCTCAGTTTTCCCACCTGACAAATGGAGAGTTTTAAAACTATCCATGTCAACATACCATTTAACAAAATCACCCCTACCTTAACCCTGCTCTGGTTCTGTTTTCAGACCACCCCCCCAAAAAAAAAAATTGCATGAGAGACATTTCATTCCAGAAACTTTCTCAAGTCACTTCATCCCTCCCTCTTAAGAGGACCCTGTAAAAGGCGCCTCCTGCCCACCCTTCTGCCCTCCTGCCTACCCCTTCTGCCCTAGCGCCGCTGACTTCCACCCATCCACCGTTTCTCTCTCGCAGCCATCTCCTCCGGGCTTGTGAACTTGCCCGCAGGTAGGTCGTGTCTGTGCGCTGAGAACCGTGAGCTCAGAGTCCTGGCACCCTCGAGCTCCTCTCCTACTTCCATACATGGGCCCAGAGCTCGGGGTGCCACCCAGAGGCTTGTAGGTCGTTTTGCCCGTCTCCAGAGCAAAAGCCCGCGCGTTCACGCGCGCATCACCCAACTAGCTTCGTTGGCTTCCTTTTAGCCTCTTCCACAGCTCAGACGGGAGAAAAGAGGAGAGAAAAACCTCTCTCCGCTCCGAGATGCAGCAGTGGGGACACCCTCCCCCACTGCTCTTGCCCCCAGGCACCCCAGCCTCGCAGCCTGGGAGGACAGCGTGGGGCTGGCCCGGCTGAGGCGCGCTCCCAGGGAACTTTTACCTGCCAGGGACCCGGTGCGGCTCAGCCGGGGGGGACCGGCAGGACTAAGCAACACCGGACTCTCCTCAGAGCCCGCCAAGGGACCCTCGCGTTTAACCAGCTCTTTGACTCTCTCGGGGCTCTGTGCGCCCCCAGCTCTGCGAGGAGAATCCGACCTCCGGCTGCCAAAACGTGTGGTCAGGGGAAGCGCGAGCAGGAGCGGTGCGCGCCCGCAGGGCGGAGAATCCCGTCCCTTAGCCGTGGATGCTGAGAATCCCAAGGCGCCGGGTCGCCGCGCCTCCCGGCAAGGGCCGGTCCGCAGAGCGCTGGCGCGCGCGGGGCACGAGCGTGCTGCATGCAGCCCGCGCGAACACCGCAAACTCCCCGGCAGCCAGAGTTAGGAAAGCCGCCGACTCCCGGGCGCTGGAGGCGGAGGCTACTCCGGCTAAGGCGAGGGACTCGGAAACCCGGTGTGAAGCCCTGGGGCCGGAGATGCGCTAAGTCGTCCCCTGTCCCAAGGGGTCTTCTCCCGAGTGCCCGGCAGCCGGGGGGCTGGGGCCCCTTCCCGCCTGGCCCTTCAGCCCGCTGCCCCCGGCCCTCCCAGGCTGTCCCCGGAGCGCGCCGGACCCGAGCCCGAGCCTCGCCCCGCGGGAAGGCGCGGCGCTCGGCGGGGCCTGGGAGCCAGGGGCGGAGCGGAAAGGACTGAGAGCGCCCGCAGGGGCAGCGCAGGGACGCTGCACTTCAACTCACCTTGAGCCGCAAGACCTCGGGTGCTGATCACACTTGCTATCAAAGTGGCCACATACCAAATCATAGTACTACCGCGCGCCAGCCAGGAGCCTCATCCTATCGCAAAGTGCTTCTGCGCCGCACACTTCTCGCCCGAGCGCCTGCTCACGCCTGCCCGTGCCCGCCTACGCCCCGCGCCAGTGCTGCTGCAGCCCTGGCGGCCCGCTCCCCATCCCTCCGCGGCTCGCTCGGCTCGGCGTGCAGCCTCCCCGGCCCCAGCGCAGCGGCACCTGCACTGCCCGCCCAGGGAGAGCGCAGCCAGCACCACGGTGAAGCCTAGCCGGGCCAGGCCTCCGGGACCGCCCCTTCCCCCCGCCCATTGGTCGCCGCCCACAAGCCTCGAGGTCTATTGGCTCAGGGGTCTGTCCGTCACGGCGCGGAGGCGAGTCTGTTTCAAGGTGCGTTGAAGTGTGGCGAGCTCAGAGCCGCAGAATCATGCGCATTGCCAGATAGAAGGCGTTGTACCGGCTGTGCTCTGTTCTCTTTACTGCTCACACTGCATGTCAAGTTTCTGGTAAAGGAAATGGTAGCTTCTCTGCTTGATAACGGGACCCTGGGTGTCTCAGTTACCCCTGACAGTTCTGAGGGGACGTCTCCCCCGCCCATCCAGGGAACCCAACATCCGGTTTCCATCCAGCTAAAAGCAATTCCCTGGAGGACGGTGCTGATTCAATAATGGGGAAACCCAGGAACGCACGGGCTGGGAAAGCTCGGGAACGTCCTTCGCTGGAGATCTCTTCAAAGAGGTCACGCACAAACTCCCCCATCCCCCACTCCCTTCCACACACGTGCACGTTTCCCTCTGGAACGCATTCTCTCCTACCCAAATGTGATGTTAAGCTCTATCCAGCCTGAAGGCAGGGGAATGACTAAAATGACCCCTGAAAGTCGCTCAGATTTAGAATGAGTCACTAGCTCAACTGCAGGAGTGTCACAGACCCCCTCTGGAACATAGGTACTCACACTGCCACCCCCAGAGCAGGTCAACGTTTCTCATCATTATTAAATCTCAACTTTGAGCAATGAAAGTTTTTCTTTCTTCTATAAAAAGCTGCCTCCTCATGCTCAAGATTCTTCCTCTCCTCACCTAATTGGGAGCCTAAACTCCATCTCAGCAACATAAAGTTAAGATGGATTTAGGGAGCATTTTAGAAGTCTGAGACAGAGGGACACAGAGAAAGAGGAAGATGGGCTTTTTGTTTCTATGGAAGAAGACAGATGAACAAATGAGAAGGACTTTATACTTCCCAATCTCTCTAACCTCTCTTCATCCCCTCCCCCAGTATGGTTGTATTTGCAGAAGAAATAAATGAGTGTCATGGAAACATCTACTATAAACAATCACCTCACACCAGCGTTCTGAGGCTGCGGTGAAGACGTCTGTTCTTTCAGAAGTGAGAGCAGTGATGAGAGTGACATAGCTTCTTAGGATGGGCTTTTGGCCAAGGAAGGAAGACAGAGGGATAGCGAAAGAGAGCTTAGGTATTTCACCCTCTCAAAGCACTTCTTGGCCACAAAGCGCTGGCTCTAGGACATGAAGCTCCCAACAGAACAAGAAGGAGAATTGCTTCTGGGAACATACACATTCACACAAATGACATTCATTGAACACTGGAAGAACAGCCTTCCCTGAAACCTGAACCTTCTTAACTCACTGCCAGCCAGGAGATGGAAAGATGGAAAGCAGAGCAGCAAATACATTGGTAATGTTTTAGTATTGGATGTAACCTGAAGAACCAGAACCCATGAATAATCTCCTACTCTACCCACCCACTCCAGTCATACAAAGACACTCAAGATGCATAACTCTGGAGGCATCTCTCACTGAGCCACTGATTCTCTTTTTCTGCTAAGATGCCTTTCTTAGGGATATGAGGTGAGTGAGTTGTAAGCTCTAGGCCCCCGCTGATAGACTAATTCCAAGTTAGCATACCCAAGAATGACAAGTTCACCCTCAATACACACACACACACACACACACACACACACACACACACACACACACACATGCATGCTTTCCCAAGGTCCTAGAGCTATAAACGCTATTGAGACCCATTTGAAGAACTGGTGATAGCAGGATTCTTCTCCTTTCAAAATCTCTAGACAGCTAACTGGCCTAGAGAGAAATGCTGAATTATTAAGGCCTAGCCCCAGTTCCTAGCCCTTTTTAGGTACAAAAAAGGCAGAGGAGTGAGAAGTATCTGTTCTCTGAGAAACATTCTTCTAGTGGACTGCAAGGTAAAAGAAAGAATAGAGGCACTCTCACCATGATCTTGATTGTGTTTGCTTGGCTGTCTACTTTGTCCTACTTGGTGTGGTACTTTCTGTGAGGGAATTAAAACTACCAAGGGAAGGCAGGGAAGTACATAAAGAGCTTAAGAGTATGAGTTAGGTTGGGAAGGGCTTCAAAGGAACTATCTAAAAAGGATACTCAATTTCATCTGGAAAATCTATTGGAAATGGAGTGGAACAAAGGAGCGAAGGCAGAAATAAATTTTTGATACAAATGAAGAAGTTAGCACCATCACCAGACTTGTCTCAGTTTGGATTCCTAACAGCTCAAGAGAGACATCCTATATCAGGTCACAGTGAGGAATAAGACCAACTAAGTCTTTCCCTCTTAGGATATGGCTAATCTCTTGACCCAGGAAGGATGGTAGACCCTCCTTGGCATAGACATCTCCATTGGAGGATTGAAGGTGAGGATGGATCCCAGCTGTCCAAGAGGGACATGAGAGAATAACATGAACTACTCCATGAGCAGCTCATAGGTATACCTATTTAGTCATAGATGTCACTAATAAATGCATTGTATGTGCATCAGATATGGCAGCATATATTATCCCTTTTATGTTTTAGAAATATGAAATGCTAGTCTTACCAGTTACTCCATGAAAAAACACATTTAGCAACCTTCCCAATTAGAAGATAAGTGAGAAAGGTGGCTAACAAAGCCTTAAGTCTAAGAAAAGAGGAACCATCCTTACTCCCTCCTCATATCCACTGAGCAAATAGGACTCAAAAACAATCGTTCTCCCATGTATCACCTCTTATCCTCCTCAGAGGTTCCAGACCTCTTTGTAGAATCTAGGTTAAGATAGTTGTTAGGACAGCTGCTTGTGAGGAAAAGAGGCAAAGTCAAAACAATTTACATAAAATAAACACCAAAGAGTACCTTGAGTGTTTATGGAATTCAGAAACTATGTCAGCTATCTTGCCATATAAAAAAAAATCCCAAAATGTAGTCATTTGTTTGTTCACAAATATGCAATATGGTCAGGGCTTGGTCGGGAATGCTCTTCTCAACTTCATATGACATCTGACCAACTGGGGGATGGAAGTCACACTTTCAAGATGGCTCACTGACATGGCTAGCAAGTAGATGTTGGCTGTTAGCCATGGTTGTAGGCAAAGAACTGTAGTCCTTCTCCATACGGGATTCTCCACAGGCTGCTTAGGCTTCCTCATAGCATGGCAGCCAGTTCTAAGAGCTGGAATCCTAGAAGAACCAGGTGGAAGATGTATTACCCTTTATGTCCTAGCTTTCAAAGATGCAATGTATCACTTCCACCAAAGTCAAAGCCCTGATCCATTCCCAGGCAAAGAATATAAATCTCTACCTCTCAATAGGAGCCAAGTCCACATCCCATTGTGTGAAGAGATTGTGTGATTGGAGGTTATATTGCAGCCATTTGAAAATGATACAGTCTGCTGTGAAAACAGACTTTAAAATTTAGACAAAAATGAACTCTAGCAGAAATCCCTAGAAAGAACAGGTTTGCAAACAGTATTTAGGTCTTTGAGTTTTTTCACTTTAATCAAGCTGCTGCCACCAGTCCCAGGAACACTGGGATGTAAGCTTGATCCTTATAAAATTCTAGCCCATTTGCAAAGTAAATCCTTTTACTTTGTTTTTTTTTTTCTTCATACACCAAAGACAAGTCAGCATGTTTTAAAAGAATTTGCAAGGAAAGAAGAAAATAAAAGAAATTGGATTTTCAAAATATAAATATATAATCTTAAGATCTGTTATAGGAAAAGTGAAGAAAAGCTTTGCAGGATTCTCAAACTTTCTTATTATAAGAATTTTCCATCTAGGTTTGGAATGCTCACAGAACTTTGCAGGTACTTTGTTTGGCTTCTTTCTCTTTCAGATTCCTGTTTGTCTCTTAGGCAGATTGTCTCTGGTTATAAGTTGTTTTTCTGGACTTGAGTAGCTTTTCTAAGAGTCCACTTGGCCCTCTCCAAAAATAAATTCTGGGACTTTTTCTTAATAATACTCAAACTTCTTTATGATTCAAATTTCCCAGAATATCCAGTGTTCCCTTACTCAGTTGCAGTTCCCCTAAAGGCTACATCTTTGGTTGAGTGGTAGTGACTGCTCCAGAGACAGCTCTAGTTCTTGTAGGCTTAAGACACCTGTTCCAATGCCATAGGATCATTTTGTGATATCTCATCCAGATGAGTCCTCAAGTATGGAAAGAGGATCTATCAGGACCCATTCATTACAAAGGGGCAGCTTAACATTGCTTAACTGTACACTACTCATCATATGCGTATGGTAGATAACTCACACCATGAGAGGGTAGGAGATGATACTCTCCCACAACTTGCCCATGTATCTACAGAGCAGAATTCTCTCTCACTGAGCCTTAAGTTAGAGTTCTTATAGATGTGTTTGTATTATTTTACATAGAAATTAATTGATAAAGAAACCAGTTCCTGGAATTTTAGCCAAACTGTATTCATTTCTTGTCTGGCTAAAAGTAGAACAAGTCCTTGCTCAAGGAAGAAAGTATATTTGTAGTTTAAGATGGGCTTATCTGAAAACCAGATAGACAGCTCTCTTAGCCATATCAATCCCATTACTCTTTCTTCTTGGCTTTCCAGGCCATCTCTGAATAATCGCAAGGAAAATGTGTTTCATGTTTTTGTGGCTTTATCTAAGAATGAAGAAAATAGGTTCTCTACTTTGCACCAAATTTCCTACAGAATTTTAGGAGCCCTAATGACAGCCCTCCTTGTAAAGTGTCCCACAGGTATACACTGCCATCAGTCTTCAGCAAACTATCACCTTGCCTCTGGCTGAATCATAGAAAATGTGATTTGCTGGGCTCCCAGACAACTTGGGCACACATGAGTGTACCCTCACCTGCCCAGGGCTAAAGGCTCCCAAGAAAGTTGCTAGAAGAGGTGGACAGCAGTGACCCCCACTTACACACTCTGGCATTCAGGAGTCTAATAGATAGCTAGGAGTCAGGGCTCTGCTGAATCATCCCAGCTCTTGCCCTAGCAGGCTGGAGGCCTGGGTCATTCTTTTGTTTGAATTATGTTTTCTCCATCTATAGAAGGGACAGTATAAGGTAATAGGAATGAAGGTCTGCAAGGGAGAGAAATCTAAAGGTTCTCATGTGCTATTTCTCTGTCATAGACTCTCTAACAGTCTCAAGTAATAGTCCAGTTCTGTGTCCCTATTACATTATGTAGGAGAAAAAGTGAACCTGGCCTTCCCCTAGAGTTTAAAGATTCTTGAATGACCAGGAATTCCAGCATAGTATAGAAGCTTCTACAGAAGCACATGAAGTCATGGTTTGGAGCCACTGTCATCACTGAAATTGGCAAAAGGTTGATGTGAACAGTGGATCAAGCAGGTACAGGGAATTGGCCAAAGAACAAGTCATGCTAGAAATCAGTAAATGGAAAGATCAGGGACCTAGACCCAAAAGGCACCAGAAGAAGGAATTCTCTAATTAACAAGTAGCCACAGAACACCAATATGCAGTCAGCACTGTGCTAGGTATTGAGAAGGACAGAAAAGTGACAAACCACAACCTCTATAGCTCAGAAGCTTAGCGTCTAGCTGGAAAGGTTAAGGCTAACCATTTGCACAACACTTAATAAACTCTATCATACATGGGACATAGACAAAGATTGTAACCCAGGCTTGAATTGCCATAGAACCTCAAGAAGGTAGAGATAGTAGAGATAGGTAGGAGCTGAGTGAAAGACGTGGGATATGCAATAAATCTTAAATAAAGGAAGGGAAAAGGCTGAATGAATACAACAAGGCACTGCCGTCAAGGGAAACTGCTGGCCTATAGCCACCTATGGGCAAAAAGCTAGTCAATCTAATTTACTGCTATCCAGTACCCCTGGTGCCACCAGGTAGTGGGTGTTGAATAGAGATTTATGGGGAATTACTGAAGTGAAATAGGTGGCATGGCTGGCAGGTCCATGCACAAGGAAAAGGCTTCCATGTTTAGAGCAGAGACTTTGTATAGGGAAAATGATGGAATAGGGTAACTAAGAAAGGTAAGAAAGAAGAGTTGGCAAATAGGAGTAACTTAAGTGTTTGTGGGTCAATTAGAGAGGTAAGGAAGGAGGAGGTGAGAAACAGGTCTGGGCCTTTTAAAAAGCTGAGGAGAAAACATCTCTCTTGATTCAAATAAAACCAATGGGTAAAGAGGTGGGGGACAGGGAGTGACAAAAGGCTCAGGCGATGGTGTGGGAAAGAGCTGTGCTTCTGTTTTGGGCCCACAGATGGGTAGCCTGTGGGTGGGGGAGGAGAATAAGCTCTGGAGCCACAGCTGGAAGGCTTCAGGGGGTCTATTTCTGGCACATATTCGACCCAAGACTTCTCATTCTTGGACCCTCCACATTTAGTTCTCAATCCCCACACAAAAGGGCCTTGTGCATGAGTGCTAGAATATGCCAAATGAATCTTTATTCGATTGCCCCCCACCCCTCGCTTCCCAGAGCCTTGGCATGAGCATCGCTCTACCAGGTGCAGGAAGCAGGAACAGAGGAGCTGTTGCAGAAAGAGAGGACCAGAAAGGAGCCAGGAGTCAGATGGAAACGTCAGCCCTGCCATCTCCTTCTCCAGGATCCATTACCCGCTGCTGTTTCCTCTCTGACTCTCCCCCTTAGCCACTCCCCTATCCTCATCCCCTGCCCCTTTTTCCCTGTCCCCATCCTTATTTCACTGCCCCCTCTATTATGAGACCTCACTTCTCAATTTTTTTTCCTTCTCTTCCTTGCTGTTCTGCCTCCTGTTGGTTTTCATAATGGTGAGCCTAGAAACAGTACCAGATTGATTCTCGTAAGAAACATCCATGACAGAGGGTACCACAGCAACAAGTTTCCATGGCACTTGGACACAGATAAATATGGTATAAAGGAGTGATTATTGGACTCAGAATCAGAAGACCTGAGTCACATCCCTGCCTTACCTTACCAACACTGCATCCTTAAGAAAATTGTGTAACTTCCCTAAGCCCCACTTGGAATTTCATAAATGTCCAGCCATTTAATCAGCAGTTGGCATTCACAAATATGTAATGAGTGCATATAATGAGCCATTCACTCTACTAGGTGCAAGCTGAGGAATGTAGACATGGTTTCTGCCTTCACAGAACTTACAATTAATAGCCCATAGGGTTGTTTAGAATAGAGTGAGCTAAGGGATTAGCACAGTGGCCACTCCATAGTAAGTATTCAAGAGGTACTGTGCACAGAAGGTATACCAGAAGCCCAGTGACAAAAGCAGTCTGGCCTCTATAAACCCCATGGGATACAGCTGCTACTGCACTGTTCAAATTAGAAGATGGTGCTGAGCTTCTAACCTTGCTTGCACCCAGCATCTGTCTCCAGGTAGCTAGAAACTAGGGAACAATATGGAATAGTACAGAATCATCAGAACACAAGACTGCTCAACCCAGAAAGGCCCACCTATATGGGAGATTCTAGTATGTATGCTTGAGAAGCATGTATTCTTGGGGTAGAATGAAAGAAATATATAAATAGTTATGGAAATTATTGGGGAAGGAAGAATTCACCAGGGCCCTGACTTCTGAGGGCTAAAAAGCTAAGCTCCCTTCTCCCTGTCTAGGAAAACCAGTTTGGAAAAGCCCATGGACTAGGTGGTGTTCACAGCTACCAGGGAAGCCTAGGGAAAAAGAGTTCTGTGGTCAGAGGGCACTTGAGGCACTGAAAGAGAGTCTCATAGGGAATCCAGGACAAAGAGCTGATAGAAGAGGAATGTGGAGAGAAGAGGGATGGAGGGGCAGGCTTCCCTGACGGCTGCTCTCCTGGCAACTTCCCAAGGTTAATAAAGGGGCACCAAGAAGCCTCTGCAACATTCTAACAAGAGGAAGGCTGGTTTGAAAAGAGCATTTGCTGTGGGGAGAAGGGGCCTTTCTCTGCCCTAGGCTGCTGTTTCTTTGTGGAGGTTCTTTGAGGCATGAGCCCCATGAAACAGTGTGAGATTTGGGGCCAGAGTGCATGGTTTGCAATTCATCATCCAGGCAAATGGCCTACCGTGGCAGACAAGAAGAGGGTCAGGGGCTGGTTCAGCTGCCTTTGGGCCTCTAAATGATGGTAACTAGGGAATCTCTATTCATGGAATTCTAGAGTCTGATTGTATCCCATGAATTATGAGTATTTAGAGAAGAGCACAAAGGGCTAGAAGAAGAGAAAGCTTAGTATTAACTGAAAATTAGGCAGTACCTTTAGATGGATAGCATGAGGGAAGGGGTCAGGAGCTGATAGTATAGGAAAAAATATTGCTACTTCTCAAACTCTGAGCAAGTGTATGTCATATGCTCATGCGTCACAAGGTTAACACACACTGATCCATAGTTCATGTGTACATGGGGAGTCCCATACCAGGACTTCCAGCTTGGATTCGCCTAGAACGTTCTTCTTGATCCCAGTGTCCAGTTTTCCCTAGTCTTCATCATAATTCTTGTCTCCAGAGTAGCCACCTCCTACCTCCCCCATCCTGCCTGTTATAGACACTAGGTAACAACCACCAGCAGGTGGCGCTAGCAGGAGCCTCATGTAACCAATATTGGTATTAAATGAAAACAAATACACGTTTCTGGAAGGAAAGGCGATCACGCTGGTGCATAACCCTTCTTACTGTGTCTGGGGCTGAGACCAGCAAATGTATCTACCATGAGTACCATTCCTAAGGAAGAGGAGAGAGAGGCCAAAAAATTGAGATAGAAAAGGGAAAGAGGGAGCAGGGAGTCAGCTTCTGTGTGGTCTGTCAGAGATTTGGACATGTGTGTGCTCATGTGTTGATGTTTGCAGGCACATTGGATGTTGTACTATAATGCTGCTGGTAGGTTAGTTTTGTGTCAGTGGATATAGAAGAAATAAATGTGAATAGGCTTGAGTCGGTAAGGTGTGTGTGTGCATGTGCACTGCATGTGGTATGGCTCCAGGAGGGATAAAGATTAAGCAAAGCAAACAACTCCTCACAACTACAGTACCACCAGCACCACATGCACCACAGTTGTTAGCCTCCTCCCACACACTCTCCACACCATACACACTCCAGGAACATACACCACACTCTCACATCACCCACGCAGACAGGTGCTGTACTGCCACTTAAAGACCTGCCCACCCACCCACTTTCACACATATATGCAGGCCTAGTGTAGAACCATATAGATGCAGGCAAGACACACATCAACGCACAATGGCTCTGCACACACATGAACATAACTTGCACATTCTGTGCTGTAATTGTAAATTCTAAGAGCTTCCCACTCCCAGGAAAGGGAGGTTTTAGAGAGATGGTACTCCTATCCTATATTACATTCTAATTTCTGAGTTTCTAGAGGTCCAAGAAAAAGGTATGAAATTCAAGAGCCCCCTCATCAGGGGACTGTGGGAGTGGAGAAAACAATCTCTCTACACACCCCTCTGCTGGAGTGTGTGTGAGCAGCAGAAGTACCTCCCCACCCCACTTGTCCTGCTGAGGTCTCTCAGCACTGTGGACAGCGCCTCAACTAGCACAGACCTGATGCCCCAGAGCAGTTCCCATAGGTTCAGAACACCGCAGCTCCCTTACCTGCATCAAGAGGAACAACTAAATCAGATACATTCAAGTTCCAATTCCTTCAACTTTGTAGTCTTATAAACAGGAAATAAAAATATCTGCCTCTCAGGGCTGTTGTGAACATCAAATGACTTGAAGACCACAAAGCTCTCAGCACTGCGCCTGGCACGTGCTAGAGAAAACTCTCTATAGATGTAACAGCTGCTCTGATTTCCATCCTCACGACCTTCCAGATAAGGAAGTGAATAGTCTGTGCAAAGACTGACAATTTTCTTGGTATTATGGCATTTCCATGTTGCAGGACTATGAGCTAGGTGAACTGGGTTCAAGGTCCAACCTTGCCAAATTTTAGCTCTGAGACCTAAATAAATAGCCCCATCTGAGTTTTAGTTTCCTCTTTTATTAACCTGGAAATATAACAATAATAACAGCTAACACAAATTGAGCTTTCCATGTGCCAGGCCCTGTTATAAATACTTTACAAAGATGAAATCATTAAATTCTCATGACATTAAGTGGAGTTATCTGTTATTGTCTCCTTTTTATATGAGAAGAAATGAAAGCTCTTGCCAAAGACCACACCAATTGTGGAGGCAGAGACGGGATTAGGACCTAGGCAGCCTGCCCCCAGAATTGGTGTTCTTAACCATGACACTATACTGCCTCCTCCACAGTGTGTCATGTGCATCAAAAGACATTATGGGTACAAAAGTAGTTTGAAAACTGCAAAGCATTATACAAATATAAAGGTGTATTGTTATGCATCCCAGCCTGGCTCATGTTATGAGTAACTGCACAAGAAGTGAGAACAGAGGTGAGTACAGGGAACAAGATGGGCATGAGTTTCTTCTGGTGCTGATACATCACACCAAGAAGAAATGGGTAGAGGATGTGTCAAAAGGGGCAAGCAGCCACAAGCATCTTTGCATAGCTTTCGACTTTCTCCTTTGTCAATCCATTAATAGCTTGCATTACTACTTCAAAGAACATAAAAGTTATCATTTTCAAGTCACCCTGAAATGTTTCTCTTATTTCTAACCATTGTCTCACCAGCTTTCCCCGCCCCCACCCCCTGCACCCTCCATCACTACTCCTTGATCACAGTTTCTAGTGTTCTCTCTCATATGTCATGCTTTATGACATATTTGGGAGTTGCTCTTACAGGAAAACCATTTTTAAAGCCCAGGGAATCCTAGGGCAGGTCTCAAAAATATAGCCAAGTCTAGAGACTCTAGAGCAGGTTTCTCTATTGTCTTGAAAAGCAGGGCATGGTGACCATGGAACTCCACTTACAACTTACTTCAGAAAAAGGAGACCTCTGGACACTCTCCTTGTTCCCCAACCTGCCTCATACTGCTTCCTGGAAAAGATTTTCTGATTCTTAGAAAACAATTATCCCACATACATGAGGAAAAGCCCCATATTTTGGAAAGCCTTGTGGCCTTCATCCTTTGTTGTCTACCATATAAGACAGAATAGTCACTGGCCAAGGTGGGAAGGTCCTTCAAACCTGTCACTCTACCCCCATCTCCTACTCTTTCCCCACACTTTGTTTTTTCCAGAACCTTTTCTAGCCTAATCACTCTTCCTTTCCCCTCCTGGCTGGTGAATCCACAAAATTGTTTTCTTATGTCCCTCAAGCTGGCAAAAGGAACCCAGGCTTTTAATAGGAATGGCTGTTAGCAGTGCTGCAAAGGCACCAAAGGCACCAAAGGCACTCTCCATTTTGCTCTTTCTCTTTTTTCATCTCCTATCATGTTCCCCTACAATTTAATCTGGATCCCCTACTGCCTAAAAAAATACAATAGCTTCTCCTCTAAATTTTAAGGAATGAGATTCTTAAGGAGTCCCTACTAAAATTGAGGAGGCTTGATACACAGTGAGGGAGTCCCAGTGAACCCCAGAATATCATGAGTTTTCAAAAAATTATTATTCTACCCACCCTTCCGTATTCATGGCTTGAATATTTCCCACTCTCTCCAGAAGCTTTTCTTCTCTTTCCACCTGCCACAAGCAGACAGGATGCTCCATCACTCGGGTTTCCTCTTAGCTATCCCGTGCCCTGAGCTAGAGCTAGCTGCTTCCTGAGATTCTCCCTTCTTCTCCTTTCACTCCCTAAAATTGTGTTTCTCTAAGCATAGCTCCTGGACCACCTGTCTTAGAATCACCTGGACCATTTGATAAAATCTCAGATCTGGGCCACACCTTAGATCCACTCCAAACTGAACCAGAACCTCCAGGAATAGGACCTGAGAATCTGCATTCTACAAAGCCTCCTGTGGCTCAAACTTACTGCAGTTTGAGAAACTACTACCTCAGTATAGCAGGAACCAGCCTCCAATTCTGAGTTACTTCCTTGGTATTAACCTTTACCCCAGGTGAGTAACGATCCTCATATACATGCAAGTTCTGTCTTCCAGGAGACGCGCTGGTACTGGAGAAGCCCTGTTACAGTTCAAAGCTCAGTCTGGACTGTGAACCCAGACCTACTACTAACTAGCTATGACTATCTTAGGCAAGTCACGTGGCACATGTGCCTCCATTTCCTGGTTTACAAATGGGGCACAATACTTGTTCTTTCACCTCATAATTATGTTGTAAGGTTCAAATTAGAAAAGCGAAAGCTTGTTGAAAAGCTAGAAGTCTGTAATAAATGGCATGCATTTTTATTATTATGTAAGAGATTCATGGAAGTGAAAGATCGAGGATCTGTCAAGAGAGCCTGTTGCCACACTGTAAATCAGTAAGGGCAGAAACGTGAAGCTTGGCCTGCAGTCCCACCACTCCATGGGCAATCTTTTCAGAGCTAGTCCTGAATCAGGTGGGGGAAAAGAAAGCTGTGTTGGCTTCATGTGTTCAAGGGAGAATCCCCCAGGTCCCCTTAAATGAGTCTCCTCTTAAATCAGTCTGCCCCTCATCCACCAGCCCCATCAAGGGCAGTGGGCCCAGCCCTCTGCATCAGCTCCTCTCTCTCTAATTACTTTTCGCACACTCTGGCGCCGGCCCTCCAACCAAATTACAATTGATTCTTCATTCCTCCTGGATCAATGCCATCGACCTGGAACAGGGAGGATGAATCCAAACTTACCCTCTAGGAAACTAATGGCCCAGGGCAGCACACAGCAGAGACACCTGCCCAAACTCTGAATGTGTGTGTGCGCACACACACACACACACACACACACACATGCTTAAGAAGGTGTATGAATGAGTATGTGCACAAACACACCAGGCCACACATAGATATTCACATATTGACACATAGTTTGATATACATACCTGGATACTCTCCTGAATGCCTACACAAAGACACACACATAAATGGGACATGTACACATACTATTGGCTAGAAAAGGAGGGCATTTGGAACCACAGAAAGTAATGAGCAGAATTCTAGCTCCTCACCAGCCCCCTCCAACCTGCCCTCTAAGAGGCACACTCAGAATCATGCACTGCCTATGAGTCATGGTGTGGTGAGCTCAACATGCCTATGACACACACCTCGAGCAACTCTTCTGCCAGCTGTGTAGGACTCTGGCTCCCACTTCTCTGGGATGTGCCCTGCCTGCAAATCCCTTTGGGGGTGTTGGACAAGTGCCTGGCAACTTCTATACCAGACAGAATCCAGTATAACTCAGCTGGGCTCCCTCTACACCTCCATCCTAAGAGGAGCTTGGAGCACATCTGCACCTGAGGCCCCAAACAATAGGAGATTAGGTGCCAAGCTTTACAGAAACCAAGGCAAAGTGACATCCACCAGCCCACTCCCATCCAATGTAGACATGGGGACACAAAGAGAATGTCAAGTATATAGAGAGAAGACAGAATGGGACTACTCAATACAGCCCAAGCAGACGCCCAAGGTCTCAGACTGCACTGCTCACTACCCTGTGACCAAGTCCTTGTCCTCTTCCTCACACACACCCAGACCACTAGCCTCATGCCAAGTTTATCACTGGGTCAAGTCACGGACACACAAAATATCAGAAATAAAAGAGCCCTTATAGATTATTAGGTAACTCCCTCCCCATTCTCTTAATATCCAAATTTCCTTAATGACTTTCTCAAAAAGGCACTATCATACTAAACGTGTCTACTGGGACACTTTGGAAAATGGAGAACTCCATCAAGCAGCCAGTTCTTTGGCTAAACAGCTCTAAAATTCCATCAAAGACTTTCTCCCCTTAATGCCCACCAATTGGCACAAGGAAGCAAAGCCATTTAATTATAAATGGTTGGTCTTTCTACTGAAGCTTCTTATAGGAGGAAACACTGTTTTCCACTTCTACTCATAGTTCTAAATATGGAACTCTGTGCAGAGACTGATGAATGAGGTTCCATGGGCACCACAAAGCTGTTCCGCCGTGAGGAAAGGGGACAGGTCATTTGTAATCTGCATGGATCAATCATTGCTGCAGATCACCCTAGGTGGGGAGCATAACTTCCCAAGGCTTTCCCTGCAGGGAAATGTGCAGCTGTGAGATGTGAGCCTAAAGTGGCCAACACTCACAGAGCGGTAGGGGGTGAGTGAAGGAGCCCAATAAAGAGGCCTGAGAAAAGCAACTATCAGAGGTATGAAATGGCAAACACAGTACAGGTTTCCTAGAGAGTAAGAATTGGACAGATGGGGTCAAGAGAAAGGTCCCTAACCAAGTTGCCTTTCTCCCCCATCAGCTGAGCCAGGGCTGGGCAAAGCACATTTCCAACACAGTAACATGGTCACAACAAAGAAATGGTTATGCTTACAGTGGTTGGGGACTAATAATGAGCTTATTTGTTAAGAACAGTAGAGTATGTTTTTATTATATGCCATAAACAGAGCTGGTGTTTAGGTTGTAGTGAATTCCAAACTGTGTGGTGGGACCACAGGTGGAAGACATTGGGGCTATGCTCTGGCAGAGGGCATACCCCTCTGCCTGACATGCTTTCCAAAATCACATCATCTTAGCATCTTCCGAGGAGGAAACAGAGTGTCTGGCTCGTTGTCTTTTTGACCAGCCTTTAGGGAGGTCTTGACCTTCCTCTATAGCTGTAAGACAGTGCTATTCCCTCTAGAAGCCATGGCTGGACATGAAAAGCTTTGGGTCTGGAATGCAGTGGCAGCCTGTAAAGACACAGATAGCAGAGAATGAATCGCCTGAGCCAGTCCTTAGTAGTCACTTAACCCAGAATGAGAAAGAGCAGAGTGGGCCATAGCTGGCCATCCCAGGGAAAAGAGACACAGTCCAAGAACCTGCAGGATGACTTGGATCCTTGCACTTTGACAAAAAGAGACAATGCCTGATGTGTGAGATTCTCTGTCCAGGAAGCTGACATCAGGGCCATGGGCTACCTGCCTTGAGGTAGATCTCCAATCTTGGTTGTTGTTTTTTTTCTCCTCTAATTCAGGAATCTCAAGTCCTACACCCCCTACGACAGACTTATTGGAGATCAGAGTCACCCAACCAGGAAAAAAAGTACTCTGGAGAGTTCAACAGAAATCTTTTCTAACTTTGTCTGCTTCCTCTGTCCTCAGTCTCACTGGCTTCTCTGCTCCCTCTTACCTCTGCCTTTTCCTGTCCTAATGGACCAGGTGGTGATCACTGTCAGAGAAGAATTGTCTCAAGAAACTATCTTCTCTGGCCAAGAGAAGGTAACAACAAGTCCCAGAGAATCTGTCTATCTGGAGACATTGGATTCTAGAACAATGAAACTCACAGCTGGCCCCACCAGCCCAGGGTCCCTAATGTGGTGCTCCCACTCATTCCTAAGGAGACAAGATGAATGGTAGCTCCATGATCAGTAGCCTGGCATCATATGAACAACTATCAGACTGACTCTTGTTTATAGGGTGACACTGAGCCAGAAGGGGTCACATCATAGAATACTTAGGACATTGCCTGTATGGTGAGAAACTACTGGAAATGGAAGTTTAGCCAAGAAGACAGGACTTGGGCTCCAGGGAACAAAGGGAGATGCAGATGCAGATGCAGATGCAGATGACAGAGTGGGGGGTTGAGCAAGCATAAGTATATAATCTGCTAGATCAACTAGTTGGTTCTATAAGTCTCTAGGCTAAATTCTGCTCTTATTACCTTTTCCATCCCTCATGTCCTCCAGGAAGCATCACCCACTTAACTCTTTGACTCCTCCATACCTGAGTCATTTTCTTAAGTAATAACTGAAAATACAAAAGACTTACTGAATTTTGGGGTGATACAGAGGTCAAGCCATTCATCACTCTACCTCTAGAGATTTACATCTCCTAGAATGTGAGGTGTTCTTTTATTACTATACATAAGTCATGTTAAGATAGAAGATAATGCTTGGCCAGAGACCCAGAGCCCAGCACGTCTAAGTCCTGCCTGCAATAGCCACTCTCAACTTCATCCAGACCCTGTAGTGTTCCTACAGATAGAGATGCACATATGGAGGACAAAGCCAGAACAAAGCTTGCTCTTGAAGTTTGTGCTGCAAACCCCAGAACAGCCCCTGGGGAGCAGACTACACACATAGCAGTCTCCTTTGACCAAGGATAGAGACAGGCATTCTTCCTTCCTCTCTCCAAGTCTATACCCACTTAACCAGAGAGGAGAGGAGAACCCAAAGCAAAGCACAAGATGAAAGCATAGCATTTTTTCTTAATTCCTCTGCCAGGAATCCACAAGTTAAGATAGTTCACCAGTAGGAGAGAAGGGCAGTCCTAGGCCCCAGAATCCCGAGTGAAAAGGACCATATATCTATAATCTCTTGGCCCCAAATCATCATTGCTCTTGGCCCATTGAAACCAATCTTCTTTCTACTTGAACATGAAATGAGCAAGGTAATAAGGGAGCAGAGATATCCTGAAGCTTCCCCTGGTAGTCAGCATCCCAGGCAAACTGAGTCCCTAGGTCATTCAGCACTTCCCTGCACAAACGTGTTAGGAATGGAATCTGACTGTATTTCCAGTGTCTTCAGGGTCCTCTTACTTTTTCACCTGAGCTAACAGGATGAGAAGCCAAATTACTGATGCTGTGGGAGGCTTCAAATGGTGTTTCCTGTGGGTATTGTTTCCAGCCTAACATTGTATTAACATAGCTCTGCTTGGTGATTACTATATTATTATATATTAATCATAGGATAATGATGCACATTCACTTCCTCCTCTCCTCAGTCTTTTATGAGATCTTACCTACATCATGAGGCACCACACCTGCTCTCCCTGTAGCTGCACCCACATCCCACTCTCAGTGGCCAGCCTTGGGTTCAGCACCTCTTCTTATAGGTAAAGTCAGAGCAAGACAATTTTCTTGTGTCCACGTTCCAAACTAACAGTGTCCAAAGTCAGAGTTTGGAGTCCACATATCTTCACTACCCAGTAACCCCTCATTCCTACCCTCAGATGGAAAAGGTCTAAGAAGCAAAATAAGGTCAAGAAGAGATGAAAAATAGTTTAACGGTTTGCTGGGATCCAGAAGATGGAGAAAGAGACTGGGACTTGTTAACTCATTTGGGTGCTGATTTCGCACTACTTTGTGGTATCATTCATTCATTTGTTCATGTTATAAGTATCTGTTAAGCCTTTACTTGGCAAGTACTAATTTAGGTAGAGTAAACAAGACAAAGTTCTTGCCCTCATGGAACTTCATTCCTTAAAGAAGATTCATGTCAGGACTTAGGGATACAACAATGAAAGTTCTTGGTCCTTGACCACCTAATGAGGACAGCCAAAACTGTCATTCAAAGGTATGGTCCAGGATCCCGCTGGTGCACTTAAAGGGAAAAAGATACCACAAAGAGAAAAGACTCACTTCCTGACCTCAGGGGATATAGAGCCAAGTAGAAAAGAAGTATAAATGAATACATTACAACTCCTGAAGCACCAAAGAACCAAGGGAATGTGTTCCTGATATGAGCCTAATGGAATTATCAGAGAAGTCATTAAGTATACTTGCCCTACTTCAGGAGTCAAACCACATGCCTGTGATTTATACTTCACTCTTGAAGGCCGGTACATTTTTTCAAGGGTCCTTCTCTACCACACTGGTTGTATATGCTTACCCACAATTTAAACAGGGCACAGAATATGACCCTGCCTCCTTGTATCTATGCTTTTATATAGTCCCCTTCCTGAGCAGTGTGGCTAATAGAACACTATGGAGGTGATGGTGTGTAACTCCCAGTGCTGGATCATAAAGGCATTGTGGCTTCCGCCTTGGCCTCCTGAATTTCTTACTTAGGAGAAGTCATTGCCATGACATGAGGACATTTAAGTAGCCCTGTGGAGGGGTCTACGTGGAGAAAAGCCAAGGACTCCCACCAAAAGCCAGACACCATCTCGGCAGCCATGTTGTTGAGCCAGATCCTCTGGCCCCAGTCAAGCCTTCAGATGAAGGTGGTCGAGCTGACATCTGATTACAATCTCTTGACAGAGCCCAGGCCAGGACCACCTAGCTAAGCCACTCCTGAATTTCTGATCCGCAGATACTACAGGAGAAAATAAATGGGTATGGTTGTTCTAAACTACTAAGTTGGGGGATGATGTGCTGCACAGCAGAGATAACTAGTACATACTCCTTGCAATAAAATAGTTCTCAGAGCACAGCAGGTACTCAGGAAATAAATGAATGAATGAATGAATGAATGAAGCTTCTAGCAAAGGGACCATACATCAAACATTGTGACCATCAATGGGAAAGGAGGAGTGGCCATGGCAAGGAGAACCAATGTTCAAAACTTGAAAAGATGATAAAACAACCCATAAAAATAGATATACAAGAACAGTCCTAGTATTTCATTACTTCAACCTCACTCAACAATCTTAGAAAGGACCTGACATGGGGAAAGAGCCTCTACTCCCCAGATCTGTTCTAGTCACCTCTGATGCCTTAAAAGCCCACACACAGTGATTCTTTAAAGCCATGTTGCTCAACAGCTAGAGAGACTTTCATGAGAGTCCCTGTGTCTAGAATATAGTCTCCTCGAAATGCAATAAAGCCATTCTCTCCTGAGGTATCACTCCTCATTCACTTACTCATTCAACAAATATTTATTGGGTACTGTATTAGTCAGGGTCTTCTAGATAAACAGAATCAATAGGATACAGAGAGAAATATACAAATATAGGAGAGAAAGAGGGAGGGGGGAGAGAAGGAAAGGAAGAGAGAGAGGGAGAAAGAGAGGGGGAGAGAGAGGGAGGGGGAGGGGAGGAGAGAGAGAGAGAGAGAGAGAGAGAGAGAGAGAGAGAGAGAGAGAAAGAGAGAGAGAGAGTTTGGTTTCTTTAATTGTATCACACAGTTGGAGGTGTACATTCAAAATCTATAGCACAAGCCAGCAGGCTGGAGATCCAGGGAAGTACTGATGGTGCAGCTTGACTCCAAAGACAGTCTTCTGGCAGAATTCCCTATTTGGAATTCCCTAATTTTTTTTCTCTTAAAGCCTTTAACTGATCAGATGAGGCCTACACACTTATGGAGGATAATCTGCTTTACTCAAAATCTACTGATTTAAATGTTGATCTCATCTGAAAAACACTGTCACAGCCACATCCAGATTACTGTTTGAACAAATATGTGGGTACCATGGCCTAACAAAGTTAACACATAAAATTAACCATTATAGGTGTCATTAACTGATCTTGACATTGAGGCTTTAGTAGTAAACCAAACCAGAAGAAATCTCTGACCTACTGGAGATTTTACATTCCAGGGGTGGGAAAATAAATAAATAATTACATACATATTTAACATGATAGGTAGTTCTAATGTTAAGAAGAAACATAAATCAGGTAGTTGAAAGAAACTAATGAAGTTTGCTATTTCAGATAGATTAGTCAGGGTTGTCACCTGGCAGTATAGCACTTGAGCAGAGACCTAAATGAAATGAAAAAGCAAGTCATATGAATATCAGGTGTTGGGGGAAAGAGCATTCTGGGCTGAGCAAACAGCAAGTACAAGGGCCCCACTCACCAAAGAGGTTGAGCTCACACACCAGAAGCCCTCTATCTCACTCCCTCCTGTCGAGAATCTCCCTGAGTCTCTTCTCAGTCCTCCTTTTCCCACCCTCAGCAGAATTCCTCCAAGGAGCCCAGACTTTTAGAAAATAAAATTTAAGGACACTTGTCTGTGAGAAATTCTTTTTGGCTATACAAATCTGCATAAGAAGAAAATAAAATACCTGGCTACTTTCTTGGAAAGGGATTGAGTGGGGAAAATATAACAAGAAATTAATTTCTTAAAAACTCAAATAGGAACAGAAGCTGCCCATCCAATCCCCATGCTCAGCTGGGATCTTGAGGCAGATTTGGGGGCAAGGAAAGTGGGTGAAGAGGAGGAGGGACTCTTTCATTCTTAAAACTCTGATTCAGAAGAATTCATAAACTTACTAACAAAAACTGAGGTAATTCTCCCCAAATTCTAAGGTATCCCCTTCTCCAAGAAATCCAACATAGATTTGAAAATCAAAGTGGCTTGGGAGTGGGAAAGGCAAGAGGGTGGCTTTCTATTTACACATCTCAGACATTGGAACCAAGAACTCCCTAGGGAAGAAGTCATATTGAGTTCTACTGCACCTGATTGTAACCTGTGGCCGGGCCCTTGGGTGTGATAAGCAGCCTTCTAGAAGCCAACCCAGAGAGCTATGAAACCATGGTGACCATTACCCTGGATAAGGGGAGTCAGTAAGGGGCATTGGCCTCCCCATGACTGAGTTGTCATGAACTTAAAGGAGAAAAGTGAAAGAGGGGTAAACTGACACCCAACACCTTCTCTAAGAGCAGTGAGCTTAGCCAGAGCCCTAGGGGTGAGGGGGTATCAGGTAACTTAAGGCCAAGTATAATGAAAAGAACTTAACCCTTTTTCTCCCTCACCCTTTCATATTACACACACACACACACACACACACACACACACACACACACACACTGGAAAAGATGGTATCTGGGAAATTGCAATCAATTAGATTCAACAACCTTGTATGTGTTAAATTCTCTGTTCACTGCAGGGTACTCTGCCAGGTGCTGAGAAGGCCAAGAGAAGTAAGCCACCTCCTGCCCTCCAAAAGCTTATCCAACGTCATGGCATGAGAACTGGTATACCATTTGTAATGAATAAAGTGTAATAAGTTCACAGAAGAGGAAACTATTAATTCTGCCTAGGAATTGAGAAGGAAAGGGGCGGATTTCTCAGGGAAGACGTCATGTTACTCAAGGGGAGTGAATCAGGGGCAGTGCAAAGAGTGCAGCTTTGTCAAAAGGAGGCAGGCAGGGCAATACTCTCCTGAGGGTGGTCAGAGCACTGGCCAGAGGACATGCCATGTCAGGTGGGGCCTGGAAAGAGCTGTGCTTTAGTTGTAGAGGGCTATATTTCTTCACTTCACTTTTATCTTATAGGCAGTTTCTTAGATTAGATGTTCTTAAACAGGGATGTGTTCCTATGAACTCCTTGACATAGATAATTCTGGCATCCACAGTGCATGGGGGCAAAGGGTGGGTTAGAAGGAGGAAAGATGATAAAGTGGGAACCTGGAGGACATGAGGAGTCTGGGTTGGTGGTCTCAGCAGAGGCTCTGCTAGCCCATGTGTAGATAGAGAAGGCATGGCAAGTCTGAGCAAGGTTTCAGGTAGAACACCGAGGACTAGGAGACAGCAGATGTCTGGATATGGAGGTAGAGCGCTCTGGGATCCCTCCAATGTTTCTGACTTGGTTGGTGGAAGAGGCTGATTTGGAGATAAAAGGGCCAGAAAATAGGCCCCATGAAGAGCTCATTCACTGCCATGCCCTAGCTGTAGCACAGTGCTGGCCTTACAAGATGGAGGATAACATTTGTAAACCAAGAGCAGAAGAATGAATGAGAAGTGGTGGAAGAAAAGTAATGTAAACTTTCCCAGGGTGTTAGAAACTGCTATAAGATTGAGCCTAGGGCTGGCTGGGCTTCACATAAGGGCACTTAACACATGGGAAGGACTCACAGGGGACAAAATTTTCAGCATCATTGTAGAAACTATTTCTTATTGGTAGATCTGACATTTGTTTCTGCTCGGTAGAGCTTTCAGACTAGGGCCCAGTGGTGAGCAGAAACAGCAGCCTGTCATAAAATGAAAGCTGTTAGGAGGCAGAGGGTACAGCAACCACAGCAGGACAGGCAAGAAGAGGCAAGAGAAAGAACTGAAACCTTTCAACAGCAGGAAATCCATAATTTGGTCTGAGGCCAGGTAAGGATTTGAAAATAAAATTCTATTCATGTGTTTATTTTCTCCTTATTGCAATAAATAGTCTGCCAAAGTGGTATTTCTCTGTATTAAAAATCTGCTGTCCTTTCATAATTGCACAGACACCCATGTGTAGTAACTACTGCATGTACCTAAAGGTAGAAAAGACATATCCATACTTCTCATTCACAAATGCAGGGCCTAAGTGTTCTGACAGGTGGGGCAGGAAACAGTTTTTGCAGAGTAGACACCTCTCCCTGAAGTAGGACTGACGCTTTACATGGATTATTCTAGAACTCGTGCTCTTGGATAAATTCTATCCCTTTCTTTCTTAAAGACTTTTTAAAATTTATTTTAAAATTATTATGCTGCAAAATTTGCTGTTGTGGATATGGTGAGGAAACATGGTGGAATGAGAGACGTCCTCAGATCTCTCCCCCTGAAACAACAATAAGCTGAACATCTAAAACTCAAAAAATACACCCAAAATGCACACCAGCACATCTGAGCATGGTATCTATGCATAAGAGCTACCACAGGTCAGAATCCCAGGTGTCAGGCCTGGTGGACTGGGAGATATAAAGAAGCTGCCTCTTGTAGTCAATGGAGCTCCTTTCAGGCGGAGGGAGAGGGGTGAGGTGAAGGTGCGGTGACTACCCTGATCAGCCTGCCTTGAAGTGCTGGAACTTCTAGAAGCTGGCATCAGGGCAGAAAGCAGAGAAGCTGGACAAAACTGCAGAGCAACAACAATTAATTTTCACTGTCCCTGGTTCCAAAACCAGGCTGAGCTGCAGCCCACCACACCCAGTCCAGAGGGCCTCTCCCCCCATACTCTCCGAGACCAATCACTGTGGATCCCCAGGGGAATAAGAGCAAAAGCTGCGGATACTGCAGCTAACCCTCACAGCCTCTGGACCTTTCTGCAGGAGAAGAGGAAAGGGAGAAGGTGCAGGAATTTTCCTGATCAGCCTGCCTGGAAGTGATGGAACTTCTAGCAGTTGGCAGCAGGGCCCAGACATCAGGGCAGAAAGCAGAGAAGCTGGACAGAACTGCAGAGAAACAGCAGTTGATTTTTACCAGCCCCAGCTGCAAAACTAAGGGTGAGCCGCAACCCCAAACTCCCAACCTAGAGGGCCCCTCCCCCCATACCCTCCGAGAATGATCACTGTGGATCCCCAGGGGAATCTGAGCAAACATTGCCAAAACTGTTGCTAACACTGACAGGTACTGAAACTGAGAGAAGCAAGTGTGATTAAATATCTAAAAGAAAATAAAAAAGACACTTAGGCTTTATATAAAGCAGGGATCCAATAGGCTTAGACGCCACCTACTGGAAACCAAAAGAAAAGTGCCTTTTTACAGCAGGCTAAAGAGAGACCTTTATATAATAAATCTTCTTTCTGGAAAAATAACAGAATACAATTGTATTAATGCCCAGGTGCAGAAATAGTCCATTAAACATCATGAGCAACCAAGGTCACAAGGCATCTCAGAAAGAAAGAGAAAAATCTCTAGAAAACAAACTTACAAACATAGAAATATGTGACAAATGACAGAGAATTCAGGATGGTACTTTCGGAAAAACTCAGTGAGATCCACAACAACTCAAATCAACAATTTCATGAATTGAAAAAACAACAAGATGAGCAGAGCAAGAATATTAAAACCCTCAAAAGGAACCAAATAGAACTTCTGGAGATAAAACACACACACACACACACACACACACACACACACACACACACACACACATTGCAAGAGTTGAAAAATGAAATAGCAAGCTTAGGAAATACAGTCAACCAAAAGGAGGAAAGGATCAGTGATATTGAAGACAGAAATCTAGAAATAAATCAGAAGAAAAAAAGAGAGAAACTGAATAATGAAAAATAATAAAAGAGAAATGCAAGAACTAGCTGATACCATCAGGAGAGGAAACATAAGAATAATGGGCATTACCAAAGATGAGGAAAAGGAGTAGGGACTAGAAAGCATTTTCAGACAAATAGTGGATGAGAATTTCCACTATGGAATGAGCTGAAACGGAATTCAAGAAGTCAACAGAACACACAATTATCTCAACCCAAAAAAGCCTTCACCATAACACATTGTATTAAACTTATCAAATATCAACAACAAAGCCAGAATTCTCAGGGCAGCCAGGGAAAAGAAAGGAAAAGCCATTAGATTATCGTCGGACTTTTCAGCACAAACCTTATAAGCCAGAAAGAAGTAGAATTAAATATTTTAAGTATTAAATGACAGAAACTACCAGTCTAGAATAATGTATCCAGCTGAGCTCTCTTTTAGATATGAAGGAAAAATTAAGACCTTACCAGACATACAAAAATTGAGGGAATTCTCCACTATGACACCTGCACTACAGGAAATACTGTGAAAAGTGTATACTAATCTAAAACAAAATAACAAAACAAAAAAATACATAATTAAGAGTAAAGTGACTATCAGGAAAATAGAAGCAGAGGAGTGCAACCCATACTAAGAACAGGGCATTATAAGCTTAAATAATAAGAGAATTGCTGTAGCAAGATAGTAACAAATGTTCAGCATACATAGAGACAAATTGAGAAAACAATGACTGAAAAAGAGAAGATTCAAAGATCCAGATTCTCAAAGGGGAAAAGAGATAAGGCACATGCAGAAAAAAAATGGCTGACTGTGTGCGTATATGTATACATATAACTATCCTTTTTATATTTGTAATGGTAACCACACATCAAAGATTCAAAACTAAAGTATATAATATAAAACAAGAAGAACCAGAGGCAAAACCCACAAAAGACAACCAAAATAAAGAAAACAGAAACACAAGGACAAGGAAGAAATGGAAAGACCAAGCTACCAGAAAGCAAAAGATAAAATAGATATAAGAAGACTTCATATTTCAATAATCACCCTAAATACAAATGGATTAAACTCAGCAATAAAAAGTCACAGTGTTTCAGAATGAATAAAACAAAACAAAACCCAACCATATACTGCCTCCAGGAGACACATCTCAGTTCCAAAAACAAATATAGACTCAAAGTGAAAAGGTAGAAAATGATATTTCAAGCAAATGGCATTCAGGTAAAAGCAGGAGTAGCATTACTAATATCAGACAAAATAGATTTCAAAATAAAAAATGTAAAGAAAGATACTAAGAGACACTTCATAATGATAAAGGGAAAGATGCACCAAGAAGATATACTTATTAATATCTATGCTCCCAATCAGGGAGTCCCGAAATATGTAAAGCAATTACTAAAAGAACTAAAGGGAGAAACAGACCAAAACACTATCATTGTAGGGAACTTAAATACCCCACTGTCAATATGGAAAGATCATCTAAACAGAAAATCAATAAGTAAATAACATTCTTATATGATACATTAGACCAACTGGACATAATTGACATATACAGAGCCTTCCATCCCTAAACAACTGCTTATACATTCTTCTCTAGTGCACATGGAACATTCTCAAGAATTGACCACATACTGGGACACAGAGAATACCTCAACAAATATAAGAGGGTTGAAATCATACTAACTACATTCTCCGATATAACGCTTTGAAACTAGAGATCAACTATAAAAAGAAAGAACCACAAATGAATGGAGATTAAACAACATGCTACTGAAAAATGACTGGATCAAGGAAGAAATAAAAAGAGAGATCAAGCGATACATAGAAATAAATGATAATGATAGTACAACATATCAAAACTTTTTGGACACAGCAAAAGTGGTCATAAGAGGAAAATTCATATCATTACCTCCAAAAACAAGAATGAGCCCAAATAAACAACCTAACGCTTCATCACAGAAATACAAAGGATCTTGCAAGAATATCATTAAAAAGTATATAATAACTAATTTAATAACCTAGAAGAAATGGACCAGTACTTTAAAAAAAATACAATCTTCCTAGACTGAATCAAGAAGATCTGGAAAATCTAAAGAGACCAATCAGCAGTATAGAAAATTGAAACAATCATCAAAAAATATCAAAAAGTAAAAAGTCCAGGACCAGATGACTTTACCAGTGAATTCTAACAAGCATTCAAAGAAGATTTAATACTTATTCTCCTCAAACTCTTTTAAGAAAAAAAAAAAACAAAGAGGAGGCCATACATCCCAACTCATTTTATGAGGCCAATATTTCTCTGATACCAAAACCTGGTAAAAAATCACACACACACACACACACACACACTACAGACCAATATCTCTCATAAACAGAGTTTCAAAAATCCTAAATAAGATACTGGAGAATCAAACAGCACATAGTGAAAAAATTATACACTACGATCAAGTGCGCTTCATCCCAGAGACAAAGTGATGGTTCAACATATGCAAATCAATTAATGTAATATACAACATAAACAAATTTAAAAATAAGAATCATGTGATTATATCAATAGATGCAGAAAAAGCCTTTGACAATATACAGCATCCATTTATGATCAAAACACTTAACAAAATCTGTATAGAAGAAAAAGTACCTTAACATAATAAAGGCCATATATGACAAGCCCTCAGCCAACATTATACTTAATGGTGAAAAACTAAAAATCTTCCCTCTGAAATTAGGAACAAGGCAAGGCTGTCTGCTATTGCCACTGTTATTCAATGTAACATTGAAGGTCCTAGCAAGTGCAATCAGGCAAGAGAAAGATATAAAAGGCATCCAAATAAGAAACAAAGAAGCCAAACTGTCACTATTTGCAGAATGACATGATTCTCTATATAGAAAATCCTAAAGAACACTACTAGAAACAATAAGCAAATACAGTAAAGTTTCTGGAGACAAAATCAATGTTCAAAAATTCATCACATTCCTATATTCTAATTATGAAGCACCAGAAAAAGAAGTGGAAAAAGCAATTCCTTTTGCAATTGCAGCAAAAAAATAAAATACCTAGGAATAAATTTAACAAAACAGGTGAAGGACTTATATAATGAAAACTACAAGACTATAAAAGAAATCAAAGGAGATACAAATAAATGAAAAGATATTCCATATTCTTGCACTAGAAGAATCAACATAGTTAAAATGACCATATTACCTAAAGCATTATACAGATTTAATGCAATTCCCATCAAAATCCCTTCAGCATTTTTTAAAGAAATAGAACAAAAACCATCAGATTTGTATGGAAGCAAAAGAAACCCCGAATTGCCAAAGCCATTCTGAGAAAAAGAAACGAGACTGGAAGCATCACTCTGCCCAACTTCAAGTTATACTACAAAACGACAGTAATCAAAATGGCATGGTATTGGCAGCAAAAGAGACACACAGACCAGTGGAACAGAATCAAGAGTCCAGAAGTAAACCCATACTTATATGGGCAAATAATTTTCAACAAAAAAAAAAGCCAAAAACATACAGTGGAGAGAAGAAAGCCTCTTCAATAAATGGTGCTGAGAAAATTGGAAGGCCACTTGCAAAAGAATGAAACTAGACTATTGTCTATCACCACACACCAAAATTAACTAGAAATGGATTAAGGACCTGAATATAAGACCTGAAACAATAAAATGCATAGAAGAAAACATAGCAATGAAACTCAAGGACCTTGGACTTAAAGAAGATTTTATGAATTTGACCTCAAAGTCAAGGGAAGTAAAACTAAAATAAATGAATGGGACTACATCAAACTAAAAAGCTCCTGCTCAGCAAAAGAAATCATCAACAAGGTAACGAGACAACCATATGAATGTGAAAATATATTTGCAAGCAGCACCTCTGATAAGGGCCTAATATCCAAAATATACAAAGAACTGATATGACTCAATAACAATAAAAAAAACAACCCAATTAAAAAATGGGCAGAAGACCTGAACAAACACTTCTCCTTAGAGGACACACAAATGGCCAACAAATATATGAAAAAAATGCTTAACATAGCTAGCTAGGAAAATGCAAATCAAAACCACAATGAGATACACCTGTTAGAAAAGCTATAATCAGCAGAAAAGTTATAACAAATGTTGGAGAGGATGCAGAGAAAAAGGAACTCTCATACACTGTTGGTGGGACTGCAAATTGGTACAGAGTGAGAAAGCCAGTCCATACAATAGAAAACAGTATGGAGCTTCCTCAAAAAACTAAGAATTGATCTATCATATGATCCAGCAATCCCTCTACTGAGTATTTACCCTAAAGACCTAAAAACCCATATCCAAAAAGATATTTGCACACCAATGTTTATAGTAGCACTATTCACAGTGACCAGGACATGGAAGCAACCAAGGTGTCCTACGATAGATTACTGGCTAAAGAAGCTGTGGTACATATATATAATGGAATGTTACTGAGTCATAAGAAGAGATGAAATAATGCCATTTTCAACAACCTGAATGAACTTTGAGATAATCATGCTAAGTGAAATAAGCCAGACTGAAAAAATTGAAAATCACATGATATCACTTATTGTGGGATATAAACCTAAAAGCAACAAATGAACAAGACAAACAGAGACTCAGGTACATAGACAATGGGCTAGTGGTTACCAGACAGTAGGAGGTGAGGGAGGAGAAAGGCGGTAGATAGGGTAAAGGGGGTCAAATATTAGGGATTTGGGGGAGGATGAGGTGGGTAAAGGGGATCAAATATATGGCAGCTGAAGGAAACTGGACTCTGAGAGGTAATAGAATATATAGATGACAATAGAATATATAGATGTCAAATCATAATGTATACTCAAAAATTATATAACTATATTAACCAATGTTACCCGAATAAACTTAAAAAAAAAAGTGGGAAAAAATTGGCTCTTATTTTCTTTGGTGTATAGCTCTATGAATTCTTACAAATGTAAAGATTTATGTAACCACCACCATGATCAGGACAAGAATGAGCTCCACCACCCCAAAAAACTCTCCTAAGCTACCCCTCTATACCCAAGCCCTCATCTAGTCATAACCCCTGGTGACCACTGATTTGTTTTCCATCACTAGAATGCTGTCTTTTCCAACATATCAAAAAAGCTCATGCTTTTTTTCTGTTGAGTAGTATTTCTTGGGGTGGATGGACCACAATTTGCTTCTCTGCTCTTTTGGTCTACTTCATAAATCCTTAGTACCTTTCTCACAGAGTGGGCCAAGGAAGAAAGGAATTACACACTTTGATTTCTCATCCTCTTTCATTAAGTACTGACTGGGGGTCTACCTCATGCTGGGTACTGTGATATGACTGGGAATACGCATGTGAACAAAACAGACAGCTCTCCCTTTCTTCACAGGACTTCATTTCTAGAGGAAGGAGACAGGTGGTAAATCTTCAATCTGATGAATGAATGGTGCTGGATATTAAGAGATGATAAGTTTTCTGGGGCAAATAAAAAAAGGAGGAGCAGTCAGAAGTGTGGGGAAGGTGTTGCAGTTTTAGAAATGGAGGAGACATTAAAAGCAAAGACTTAAAAAAGAGAGAGCAAGGGAGGAACCTGGCAGAGGAAACGCCACTGTGGGGAAATGCCTGGAGAGCTCTGCTGGGGCTAAAATAGACTAAATTAACAATGCAGTAGGGTTAGAAAAAGAGTTTCTTCAAGAATAATAACTCAACCACCAGCATGCCCCACCTTCCAGCTCCTTGTCCCTGCAACATCTTAGAACATTCAGGATAGCCATCTCTCATTCCCTTTTGATAGCTGAGCTCAGAATAGGTTCCCAAAGCAGACTAGAGCATATGCCCATGGCAGAAAACCATTGGCAGGCTTCCCTGAGCCTATCATAACTATACCCAACACCAAAACAGACTCATGCACCAAAAGATTCAAAGGCCCCAAACCAGGAGATTGTATTCTACTCCCAGGAAAGTGATATCCTGGTCACACTCTGCCAGCAGTGACCTGAACCAAGATGCCAGGGGTCAGATGCACTCTGAATCCTAGGGGCACGGGCCTCATGATGCTGAGGTCCTAGGGACACTTGAGTCCCACAGCCATACCCCAAGAGAGTTCTTGTTAAGTCCTTCTCCTAGAGCCAGGCAGAAGGGCACTAATCCCTGCCTGAACTGCTAGCTATGGTTAAAGATCTCATTAGCATTTACAAAAGTTGAATTAATCCTCCCTTGATAATCTGGTGATTATTGATTTTTATTTTTAACTCTTCTTTTATGAAGACAAAGTGCCTTCGGCAGCACAGATGTTCCCAGGGATGCAGAAGAAGGGTGTGGAGGCCAACCATGCATTCAGACAGGATCAAACACTCTCTCGTGGCCCAGTCAGTGGGTCCTAAGAGGAGGTGAGGACATCAGGTGTGGCCAGAATCAATTCAGCTGATCAGGAACAGAGAGGACCCCCAAAGAGGACATAAGGCCCAAACCCCTAAAGCCCCAATTAAGACCATCTGCAGCTGGTATAGACAGCTCTGATTCATCTTAATCATGTGCAAATTAAAAATAAACATCAGTAACTAGCGGCATAAAGAAAGGAGGTGACATTTTGAGATGCAAATGAAGTGAGAAGCACTAAAACCAGGAAATGATAGTGGCTAACCCCTGACCCCCTCAGCATACCTGGCCTGAGGCCAGTTTGGAGGCCACCCTCCAACCCCTACACTGCTCAAGAACCAACACAGAATGGCAGCTGCCAATTTTTCATTGCCAGAATCGTGATTGCTTTTTGTACTCAGTTTTTTAATAGTCAGCAGTGGCACACTGGACAAACCTGGATCTTGACAATAAAAACAAGGGCACCAATCCAAGCTCAGTCACTTACCAGCTGTACGATGTGGGATGAACCATAGGCCCACTGCACCTCAGTTAACACAACTACCACCTCCAGCAAGGGCCTGGTACATAATTGGTGCTAAACAAGCACTTATCTATTCATTTTTCTCTTCCTTCAGAAGACAAAAATCTATTGTTTAAAAAAATTGGTTTAATTCAAGAAAATAAAAATCTTTATTAAACATCTCATACTAAATCAGGTGCCAAGTATTCTACAGGTATCTACAAGGGCTTTGTGATATATATTAAATAACAAATTCCCCCACTCAGAGCTTAAAAATCAAACAAGTTGTGGACAGTCCATTGAGCATGAGGTAACAGGAGCTGATAGAAACTGTGTAGATATCTATACTTCCATATAGTTTTCACCACCTGGCTCAGATCCTGTCCTGTCCAGATGTAGGAGCAGGATGGGAGGACAAAATGCAGCTGCCATTCTGGATCCTCTGCCTACATGCAAGCATTTCTACCTGTGATATTGTGTTCAATCTGCGTAGGTTTGCAGATGAGGAAACTGAAACTCAGGTGAGCTTGGTGATTTGCTCAAGACTATGAATCGTCTGGAATCCTAACCCGTGTCTGTCAGGCAAGAGCACTGTCTGTTGCTCTTCCCATGCCCAGACATGCAGTGAGGAGACCCTCAGTTCAACAAAGAACTAACTGTATCAGCCCAGCAGCTGGGTCCTCTTCTGACAGAGCTCTTGGCTGCAGCCTCTCAGAGTACATCTGAGGTCCCCTAACCATCCTAATTAGCACAAACCCCCCAAGTCCCTTTCCTCACATGCTCTCCTCAGCTTTCAGCTTTTCTTTTCTGGTTAGCTCCTAAGCCTGAGGGCCTGACAGCCTCCCAGTGTCACCAACACTGCTAGTAGAGAACAGGGGGGCCAGGGCTAGACTCAGCTCACTGTCCTGCAGCCTTCCTCTGCCATGGAGCAGGCCCCCCACTCCTAAGGACAGGCGGGACACTTATCCACAAAGAATTCATCACCATCTTGTCCCTGGTGTAAGGGATCAGATGTAGCAATTGGCTGATTAGGAAAGCTGCGTTAACACCAAGTAAAAACATCGCTTTAAAACAAGCTTTGACAAAATTGTCACATTAGATGTATCTGAATAAAGTCAGCCGGGCGGCTGGCAGAGCACAATTCTACATCATTTTGACAGCCTGCATTAAGAAGCTGCAGGCACCACTGGAAAATTACCTCCAAGCTAAGCCCAAATTATAGCCAATGCACCATGTTCAATCCAAAGCAGGGTGCAAAGCTTCCTGTGAAGGGACTTTGAGGGCAAAGGATGGACATTTTCTCCTTTTCCCACAATCAGGAGCAGAGAGGGGGCACCACTTCCTGGAAGGGAAAGCACAATGAATTTCAGTGCATTTAGGAGAGACCTTCCTCTTTCCATCTGAGTGGGAGCTCCCTTGCTCAAATTTCTGTCTGGTCTCTCATTTAGTAGCCTGTGAAAGGAAACACTGGTTGAGGCAGCAGTAAGTCCAAGTCTAAGGCCCTCCTTCTATTCCTAATGAGCTGTTTGATCTTGGGCCACATACCTCTCTTCCTTGGCCCTCTGTGTTTTTCTGGGGAAAAAAAAAAAAAAAAAACTAAAATCAATGTTCTCCACACTGTGCTCCTTAGATTTCCAGAAGATATCCCAGAAGTGATCTGATGGAGGGTGGGTAGAGAAGGCAGAAAGCTTTACATCTCTATTGCATGTTAACTAGATATGTGCTGTTTTTGTCTGTTATATATACAAAGGTTCTAGAAAAGATGCCTTTGAAGGGAAGTTTCCATTGCTAATCAAAAAAAGTAAAGAAAAGGAAAAGAAAAGAAGAAAGGAAGGAAAGAAGGAAGGGAGTGAAGGAGAGTGGAGGGTGGAAGTCACCAGCAAACAGGAGCACCCAGACTTCTAATTTCTCTAATAGTCTGTGTTTGAAGGACCACATATTCTACTGCACAGGTAGAACTTTTCCAGAAGTGATCATCCTTGGGTTTCATGGCAAGTAAGGAAACCCGTGCACTCTGCATTTTTCTAAATGGAGAGATTTGATGGCCTAAGCCTCCTGGACCCTGTAAGAGGGGAGGTAGTGAAAGCTAGGAGCTCAGACCTGCATATTCCCAGCCTTGCAAGGAGGCTGAAAGGAGACCAGCTCTATAAGCCACCACCTCCCATCTGCAGATGTCGCAAATACAATCTGATGGAGTAGGCTAAATTTAAAAGAAACAAGAAGGGAGAGGATGCAAAGGGGCATGAGGGCTCTGAATATTCATGATGCTAATTAAGCAACAGCTAATTGGAAAATGTTGAATTTTATTAAGACCTCAGACTTATATTGTTGCAACAGGCACCAACATAATAACAATCATCTAATGGGCACTTTGGGTTTTTTCCAGAGTTTCTTTTCTCCATCCCTGGCTGGTAATGTGCAAGAGAAAGCAAGCCAGTGAGTAGATGAGGCCAAGGGAAGCTAGCTTTATAGCTTGGTTTGTACAGTACAGAATTAGAATTGGACTGGATGACCTATCGAGACTCCTTCTACATCATCATGAGTGGTGCTGATGAGACGTTTTGACTTTCTGCACCCCAGGATTCCTGAGGTTGGAGAGGCAGGGAGATATATAAAAGGACAGTTGCCACTCCCAAAGGTGGGAGAAAGATTCCACATCAAACGTAATGCCTTGCACTCAACAGATAGTAAAAGTTAGAGGTGATGATGGAAACAAAACAAGCTTTAGGTGGGAGTCACTGAAGGGTGGGCTGTACCTTGCTGGCTTTCTCTCCTATGAAGCTGGGAAGGAACTGCTGTTTCTCTGATCCTAAGAGGACACTTGTCAAGGTCTATGTCAACCTGAAGCACTAAAAACGGTTCAGAAGTTGAGGGAAATCACCGTCTACTTCTTTAATTTCTCTACTCCATAGAGATAAACACCATCTTAAAAGGAAATAATATAAAAAGTAAAGAGTGCCCCGAATCCTTTGAAAAATGTCTGAAATGACATTGATGTTCCATTAGAGGACAAAATGCAATCATACCTTCTCTACTTCGAGATTTGCTAAAATGGGGCAGGATATGAAATGGAACAGAAAGAGGCTGTCCTGGAAGCCTCTTCTTGTGAATGTCTTATTTATGAGGGTATCAAAGCTCAAACATGCTCCAAATTCAGTCCCACTCTTAGAAATGATGGAGAGTGAGGAGTAATAAATACCTAGTTAGAGAATGAAAACTGAACATTAGAATCAGGGGAAATGGCCATAAATATCCATTATTTGATTAATCTGCTTGCTTAGCAGACGTCATAATCACTACCAACCTGCAGCATGTCCCTGGCACCTAAAACACAGCAAGCGAGGAAGAGACTGTGAGGCTGTTCCTGAGCCCCATCCACATTACAGGTGGCTTTCTGCCCTTGCATTGCACTGTAGACCTCCACCCACTGCTCTTCCCTCCACTACAGAGGGGCCCACACCTACCTGCTCAGCCCTTCCAGAGCCCCATTTGGGAGTGTACTGCCGTTTCCCTGCCTGCCCCATTTCAGGGACAGATTCAGTAAGGAAGGGGATGCCTCAAGGGTCTGCTAGAGAAAGAGAATGTCTTCCTGGACACAGACTGCTTTTCTACGGCCTGCGAGTGACCCTGCTTTTCAGGCACAAGTCTAAGAGAGAAAAATGAACACACTTAAGCTTCCCAGTAATTGTATCCATCACTCTAGAGTCAGAAGTATTCCTGCCTGAAGCATCCTCAGGCAGTTTTCTAACAAAACAGACTATGCATCTCAGGACCCCTTAACCTAGCCTGGTGATACCTGCCCTTGTCTGCCCTTAGCCCTAGCAATGTCCTCACAACCTCTGACATTCAGAAAACCCATAATTAATCTGAGGACAAGAACTGACCTGTCTCTGATCCAGGAAGATATCTGGGCCTCTGTTCTATCTGTGCCATCGTTTCCCATCTGTAGGTGAAGAAAGTAAATAGTAACTGGAGTCCATGGTGAAGAAACCCTGAACATCTTCCGGAATAGTTTCTTGGTCAGAAATTCCCCAAAGGACCTGAGATTGGTCACAGCTCAATTCTGGGCTCTGTTGTGCTGTGTAACAGAAAACTGGGTCTAGCTTAGAATGAGAACCCTGGAGAGGTGAGCCCAAGCAGCAGGTGTAAGCAAACTGGCACAGCCCAGGTGCTTACCTGAGGACTGAGGGTCAACGTAGACCAACTATGGGTGCTGCCTGGAACCACAAAGCAGGAGCTAGCCCACCACAGACATAACGGTCTTGTGGGCTCAGCACCATAGGACACACAGGTCCAAGCAGGGAGCCTGTTCTCAAACATACGATCTGATGCCCAATCCAGTGACCCCTCCACATCAGGCCACCTCAGAGGGATCCGCAGGGAGAAAAGAGCCATCGTTTTCCAGATTTCCAAGTTTCCTTCTTTCAATTCTCCATGTGACCTTGTTTCATAGAGAGGAGATAGATGAGCCAGCCAAGGCCTGCACAACCCATCTCTCCCAAATGTCACCTTCAGCCCCGAGTTTTTGTTTATGCCCAGCCCCCACACTGGACCCAGACTGCCCTGCTGTGGCCTTCAAGTGCACCCAGTCTCCCAGACACAGATATCTATGGAAGGCTCTCCAATTGTCCCTCTAGGCAGGATGTTGTTGGTCAGCTTCCCTTAACCCACCTACACTGTGAGCTCCTGAGGACAGAGCCCCTCTGGCTTCCGCTATATTCACACAGTGCTGCACACATATCAGGCTAGAGAATTACTGTCCTCTCTCTTCAGTAAGTATACCTCAGAGTTCTCCAAAAGTCAGCACAGCCCAACAAAAGATGCAGAGGAGGCCATGGAGACCTTAGCTTGCCCTTCACCAGACTCTTGAAGACACTTCCTCAGCCCAAGCACCCAATAAGGAAAGCAGGGCTGGCAGCACCCCCACGCTGTTCTCTAGGAAAGGGCTGCAGAGACAGAGCTGCAGAGACAGAGCTGCCCTCTCACTGTCATCCATCTCTAGGGCTTCATCCTCTGAGGCTTTTGGTGACAGATTTGGCCGCTCCTCACCCCCCTGTCTGTCTGCCACCCTGCTGGCCTTGGGTTTCTGCTCTCTCTGAGTCACCCTGACCCCAGCTGCCACTACCAGCAGGCTCTGTCGGCCACAGCCCTCTCCTCCTTGTAAGTGACAGTTCTGTCATATCACCATAGCTCAGGCAGCACACTGTGTCCTTGAAGATTTTCTCCTGCCTGCAGAGCGCACAAAGGGCTGTCCCTTTGCCCTCTGCAGCTTCCTCCACAGTCTCCAAGCATCCTGTCCTTTCCACCTCAAACTCCCCCAACATCTGGGGAAAACCTGAGTCACTCCAGCCCTGGCTATTCCCAGCAACGTTTGTGATCTTGGCAAACCTCTGACCCTTTCTAAGCCTGTTCTCTCATCTGTAAAAACCATAATTATAATACATCCTCAACTGCCTCTCAAGACTGATGTGAGATGAAATGAGATCATGTATGTAAATTTGCCAAGTAAGGACTCTGATTATTATTACCCTTATTCCTGTGTTACAACTCACCTCAAACCTAATCACCATAAGCAAGGCTGGGAGCAGTTTTAATGGCTAGGGACTATCATTTTCTACCTTCCCCAGTCAGATTCTTTAGGCATCCATCACAGCTTACCCTAGCTAACTAAACTCTACCCCAGTCTTGAACCACAGGAAGAATATCAAGGTACTGTGTGATTGTGATGAGTTTTTTTTTTTTATGTGCACACTTGACTGGGCACAGCGTGCCCAGACATTTGGTCAAACATTATTCTGGGTGTGTCTGTGAGTTGCTTTTGGAAGAGATTAATATTTGAATTTGTAGACTAAGTAAAGCAGATTGTCTCCCCTCACTTGGGTGGGCCTTCATCCAATCAGATGAAGGTCAGCTGAAGGTCTGAATAGATTAAAAATTCTAACCTTCCTGTGAGTAAAAGGGAATTTCTCCCTATTGTCTCTGAGACATCAGTCTTTGTTGGCCTTTGAACTTGAACTAAAACATCAGCTCTTCGTGGGTCTTGAGCTAGCTGGACTTCAGACTAGAACTTACACCATCAAGGTCTCCAGCTTGCTGACTGCAGATCGTGAGACATGCCAATCTCCATAATTTCATAAGCCAACTCATAGATATAGATAAAGATAGATAGATTAGATAGATAAATAGATAGATAGATAGATATAGATAGATAGATATAGATATAGATGATAGATAGATGATATAGAGATAGAGATAGAGATAGAGAGAGAGAGAGAGAGAGAGAGAAAGAGAGATAGGTGATACAGATGATAGATATAGATAGATATATAAATGATATAGAGATAGAGATAGATATGAATATAGATATATACATATATATACATATATATGTACATATATACATATATGTGTGTATACATATATATGTACATATATATACACACATATGTATATACATATATACACACATACATGCATACACATACACTGCCTTTTGGTTCTCTTTCTTTGGAGAACCCCTGACTAAGCAACTGATTTTATTGAACAGTGTATGGGAATGAAACTGCGTTGGGGAATACTTTGGTTGTCACAATGACTTTGTAGAGGAGGCACTACTATCATTTAGGGGGCAAGGGCTAGATGCTAAATGCCACCTAATACTCATGCTTGTTCACCCCAAATGCCAATAGCTCTCCTTTAAGAAACTGGATAGAGACTCTGCCAACCTCTTCAAGTTGATCCTCCGCCATTTTTGACAAGGCTCATTTTGCCAGAGCTACCCAAGCAATACTGACCTCCTTTTCTGTTTCTCAAACACACCCGAGATAGTTGATGCCTAAGAATTTTGTCTCCACATCTGACTCCAGATGGTTGCATAACTGGTTCTTTCTCATCCTTCAGGTCCCATTGTCACCTGAAAGGGAATTTTCCTGATCACTCAGTCCCCAGTGGTCCCTCCACCAGTGACATTCTTTAATCTTCTGTTCCACCTCCCAAGAGCACTCAATTCCCTGTGAAACTATCATGTCCATTTGTTTCCTTGTTTCATTATTGTTTATCTATTCCCACAAGGACAGGAACTTCCCACCATTCACCCCTAGATTGGGAACTTATAATGAGCCAGACACAGTGCTGGGCACTGAATCTCTGAGTGAAATTAGCTCTACCTCACTACAAGGGAGGAGCAGGCTCTGGAATTTATTTGACATAAGCAATCCCGGCCCCTAACATTTCTGAGTGATAGTCCCACACACCTATGCATTTTTTAAGGTATCTACATGACCAGATTTCAGCTTCAGTCCACAGAAGTGCTGGTACCCTCTTCATCTCCAGCCTGCTAATTCACAGACTCCCTATTCTTAGGCTTGCTGCCACTAGCTTCTCCCACAGTTCTTCAAACCATGCTATCTCTTAAGTCTGACTCAGTGTGCTGATGCCCCACCAGGGCACTGCAGCCAGTCCCTGCTGGGCCCCACCTGCCTGTGTGGCCCTCCTCACCTTTGTCACCGCAAAGCTGGCTTGAGTCTGCCCTGCTTTTCTGACTACTTCATAAAATGCCAGCTGTCAATATAGGGAGCATCCATGGAATGTGCACCCAGTGGGCACATTTTCCATAGTCCCTACTCTGTCTATACTTGATTTCTCCTCCAATTCTGGTTTCCAAAATCCCAGCTTGCCTGGTGCACAAAACTGCTTAGGTTCAAACCAACAGACCCACCCTGACCAGGATTTGGTCTTACAGAGAATGTTAGACTGATAACTGACATTTAACTTGGTCCCAGATATCTCCTTCCTGGCCCCATGGCACTTCAGGCCAGCAAAGTCTCAGGGGCTAATTGGCAAATCTCTTATATGGTAGCACATCTGGAAACCAAGTTCTAGGGCTGTCTGCAGAGAACAGTGGGCTTAAACAAGACAACAAATGTAAAAAGCCTCAGATACGCCAGTGACCTGGCCAAAAAAACTCCACAGGTCAATATCCCCTTGCTGTGACTTGAAGTGCCTTGCCTTTAATTCCAGCACTGTCTCCAGAAGCTTTCTGTTAAAAATGTAAATGTTATTATTAATATGCAAACTGGGAGAGGTAAAGCATCAGTATTACCGCACTATCATACTAACAGATCAAATACCCAAAGAGAAGGTAACCAGAATAGGGTTTAGAGAAAAGGAAGGAAAAGAAAGTATTGCAGATGAAGATTTTTGTTTCAAAATTTTGCCTCAGGTCACACCGAGATATTCTCTCTGGAAGAGAGCACCCCAGGCAGAAAGGGATCCCAGATGTCACCAGCTCACTTCACAGGCTGCCTCAGCTGTGCCCTGTTCTCTGATGGGGGAACAACCACTACTGCCCTCCACCCCTGCCTTTATAGATGCTAATCTGATCACTGACTTTCCTTGCAGTGTGAACAGTTATTTTTTGCTTTAGATTAATTAACATAAAGTTGAAATTATTCAAAGAAAATTCTTGACATGTAAGAGAAGGGAAACAAAACGAGAAATAGGAAGATGCAGCCAATTGTTTTCTCCCAATACAATGCATATCTTTCTGCAAGTGGCAACAACCTAGCTTACTGAGAGAATTTCTAGGTGTCTTCAGGATTTGAAATTTTTGTTTGTTAAAAATAATATTAAATCTATGAATGCTTTATTTTTTGTTCAAACTGAGTTTTGTTATGTTAGGATACAATATCAGCGTACTTTAAAAAATAATATAAATTGCACTATAGATTATAGTCAAACTTTCTAA
Source organism: Cynopterus sphinx (assembly GCA_030015415.1). Taxonomy (NCBI): domain Eukaryota; kingdom Metazoa; phylum Chordata; class Mammalia; order Chiroptera; family Pteropodidae; genus Cynopterus; species Cynopterus sphinx. The sequence goes on along the minus strand of CM057390.1, from coordinate 29,940,031 downwards.
TAACCTGTGTTTTCATTTGATCTATAAATTTTTATCAAACATACCTCATATATTTGTCAAAATCACCTGGCATCTGAGAACAGAGGCCTCACCTGGACCTCAGACCTGAAGCAACTTCTTGGGGAATCCTTCTGGGCAGGGCTCTTTGCATGTCTGGTCTAAACCAAGCTGTCTCTCTGATGTCTACCTATACCCCAAAGCTGAGAGGGGGATTACTCTCTCCAGCCCTCAGGCATGTCAGTCCTTGAAATTTAAGCTCGAGGATTCTTCCTTGGTCCTTTCTGCTAGAAAGATCTGTGACCATCAGCGCTGGAAGCCCTCTCTTACCTCAGCCTTCTCTTTGTCACTTAACCAACTGTTAGGGGCTCACTGAGATTTATATTTAGGACTAGTCTTTCCACTTATTGCAGTGATGAAGATGTTCAGTATGGTGAGGAGTTGCCAGCACTTAAAATGTGGATTATGCAACTGAGGAACTGAGTTTTTAATTCCATTTAATTGTAATTAATTTACATTTAAAGAGCTAGCTGTGTCTAGTGGCTGCCTTATTAGACAGCATAGCTCTAGCTAAGGAACACATGGTTGTGGACACGACCATAATCCTGGCTTTGTCTGACTCATGTTAGAGGCTTCACCTCACATGCACATCCTACACCATACATAGACCACAAACACCACATACCACAAACACACACTCACATCCTACACCCTTCATACCCCTACACACACATACACCATCTCTAGGCCTCTTTACCTTGCCTTCTCCTTGCCATTTTTCTTATCTCTGGCAGTTTATTTGTCTGTTTATTGTCTATCTTCCCCACTAGTAAATAAGCACTGTGAAGACAGAAACTTTCTTCTTTTCTGCTGTACCCCCAATGCCTAGAGCAGCACTTCACACTTATTAGGGACACACACACAAAAATATTGTTGAATGAATGAATGAACCAATGAACTTGTGAAGAAGGTAGGGAAGGGTGAGAGGGTGCAGGAGTGTCAAACTGATATTCTAGCCCATCTTCTTCTGCTTCTTCTTCCTCTCCCGGCCACATCTCTCTTCCTGCTGTAAGCTGCAGCTGTAATCTTCCAAATGTTGACTCAACTGCCTCCTTGCAGAGCTTGGGTCTGCTAAATATTACAGATCCCTCTTGGGCAAAATAGAGGCTGAATGTCAAGAGAGGGTTTGTCTTTGGAATAAAAGCAGAAAATACTTTTACCACTCTCAGCTTCCAGATGCAGGAGTCTCTATGCAGAGGGAGTGAGAACTGGCTAGAAGTCATCTTTCCCTTCCATGTAGAAAGTGATGCCCACTTCATCCCATTCTCTGGTTTCTTCTGGGGCTCTCTTCAGAGAAATGACTATATATTGTCCTCTAGAGCATCATCTCCCCATTTGCCTTTCTTTTTACCCTTAGAGGTAAGAGGCTGTGATGAGAAGAGTAATTAGGGAGATTTCACTTCTTTTTCTCCCCATCCAAAGGAAAGTGGCTTCCTAGGAGAAACTACTTTTTTAAAAGGACAGTAAGGAATATTTCTAGATAAAAAGTGTCTAAAACATAGTAGGAACTTATTGCATATGTTTTGAAAGAAAAAATAATGAAATACTGTCAACCTCCATGAATTGAATAAAATGGATAGGAAGCAATGACCATTGGACATGGGGACACTCACGCCAAGATGAAGCAGAAAGTTCTAATTTCCACACTGAGACTACAGTTTGGAGTCATAGAGCTAGCCTTTGATATGGCATCAGGTAATCATTCTCAACACCCTCTTTCCAGCCTATCTCCAAGAATACTTGGCACAAGTCTTTACGCAAGGAACTTTAAATGGAGAAAGAGGTAAGGCTGCCCTAGGAGCTCTGAGAAAGTTTAATTACAGATTTTCCAGATCATTCACCACCAACAAGGTGATCTCTAGATACTGAAGGAAGACTGTCTTCCAATAGAGAATCCTGTACAATGTGGGCAGCAGTGAAGGCAGCAGTGATCGCACAGCCAGTGTTCCTGAGAGCCCAGAGCAGGAAGTACAGAGGCCTGGACCCTGGCAACATGGAAGGGGCCAGGCAAGTCATTCCAGCCTCTCTGGACAGGACGGGGGTGAACTGTAGGCCAACTCTAGACTCCAGCAGTGGAGACTCGCCAAATCACGGGGGGCTTCACAGGAACCCATAGAAAGTTGAGTGGCCCTGGAGGCCTGCTTCTAGTTTCAGCTCTGCCACTAACACACTGTGTGCCTTGATCTCATGTTTTCATCTACGAAGGGAGATGAGGACATACCCATGAGACTTGAGGATCATGTGAAATGCTATACACAAATGCTGAGCACAGGGCCTCTCCACACATCTCTACCCCCAGTTCTGTGGAGAATGGCTTATACTGTTCATTCCTCCACCTTCACATCCCACGAAGCGGGGCAGGAGGCCTGTGGGCAGTACTCAGCCTCCTTGGCCAAGACAATGATGAATGCCCACCCAGAATTTTGCCCCTGAATCTCCAGCTCTGATTTTCACCTTCAACACAAGATCTGATGCAAATGAGAGGCCTTGGGCACAGGAGGAGCCCAGGAAGCAGGCCTGTCACTTGCTGCTGGGCCCTGGGCTAAAGTATCTGTCCTCTGTTTTTGGGAGTAGGGCAGAGAGCAGCAAGTCCCTGGGGCAGCAGTCAGGTGCATGAGGAAGAGGCCAAGAGTTCTTCGGATTTCTTTTTCAGGTCCATGTGTTTGTTTGCTAGGTGAGAAGCTGTGCTGAGAGCTGGAGTGTCATGAGGAGCACTGATGGGGATGTTGCACAATGCCCACTGTTGCATTTCATTTCTCTTATTGTTCTAGTGCCCAAATTACAGAGATAGACATAGACGTATCTGCCAGAAAAGGCTTTGAGAAAAAGCTGGTCTGCTGGGTGGAGAACAGTTGTAGGTATCATCCAAATCTTTCTGGGTGACCAGGTATTTTGCCTGACAGGTCCCCAGTACAGAATTTTCAGTGATAAAACTGGGACAGTTCTGAGCACACCAGGATGAGCTGGTTGCCACATCCCCCTACCATTCACAGCAAACTCACTCCCAAACACAAGACTGCAGCCTTTTCATTCTAAACTAGCCTTCTCTCTCAAATTCCTATACTCCCCACAAACCCTCTGGCCCCAACACCTCCCTCCACTTCTATGTTGGCAGGACTTCTACCAGGCCAGGAAAGAGAGAAGTGGAGAAGGTTTGTGCCCATCAGTGTCCTGGGCACAAAGTAGGGTGATTTCATGGCAAAACTGGTATGTCTAGTCCTAGAAAATGAACTGGAATAAGGGATGAAGGCAGCATCCAGCATTGGGTGAGAAACAAAAAGGAAGCCCTGAGCATGTTATTACTGAAACGTCACCCACTTTTTTTGACAGATCTAGGCCCAGCCCCACAAGATCTCCCCTTCAGGGCTCTGTGTGTTCCTACTTCCTGGCTGTACTTGAAAAGGCAGTGACATCTGCTGACAGATTTGACAGAAACATATCTAATTTAGATACATCAGCAATGCAGTTACCTCCTCCCTGGGCCTACATCCCATAGGCAGCAGTCTTTCACCCACAACAGGGTCACCCCTGCTCCCACAAGGGAACTTAGGACCAGGATTAAGGCTCAGTTGCTTTGGTCAGAACTTTGTTTCTGAGAACCATATTTCCTACTTTCAGAGCATTTTAGGCCTTTCTAAGTACTATCATCCACACATCATCTCTCTCTATGTTTCTAAGAGAGTTTTATTTTTTCAACTTTATTGAAATATAATTAACATATAACATGTAATAATCATATAATTCAAATTGTCATGTTGTACACCTTAAACATGTTATCTCTTGACCCTCGTAAAGCCCTATGAGCTCCCAGAGCCTGGGTAATTTACTCAAGGCCTCATGACAGAGCTGGGCCTGGGTCCAGACTCTGTTTGCTCTTCCTTATGGCCTATTTTGCATTGATTTTGAACATCATCACCAAACAAGGCCTGCCAGGCTCTGGGGTGGCCCAGGTGGACAAAGAAAGTATCATAGCCACATTCTAATGAGCACCAAGCTAGAGACACCAATGACCTGAGACATGGTCCAGATGTCCTCATCCTCAAGTGCCCCACTTTAGCCATCTCAGCCTGGCCAGAAGCCAGAGGAAATGCCTTTTGGGACAAACTGTACCTGCAGAGCTGTGGGCAAGAGCCCGGCAGGCCTCTACATACCAGTGCTGCTTCCAACAGTTACAAAAATATAACAGAGGTATTAGCTCTTCTAAAGCTGAATTTTCTATGGTTGTTCCAAGTTAAAGAAGGTTTCAACAACATTAGATCTTCAGAGTGATTTTCTGCTAAATGAGAGAGGTAGAAAGACCATATACACCAGTGTTGAGGATGGAAGAAAATATGGTGTTTCCCACATAGTTTTTCCTCCAAGACATTAACACTACAGGGGAGACAGATGTTAGAGAGAGAAATACAAAGGATCAGGGCTCCCCAGTCAATTCCTGTGACCTTCTTTGAATTAATGTGTCAGAACAATTCTTAGTACAAATAGAAAACACAACCCTTAATGGCAAACTGAAGAGTGGTCCATGGGCTCAATCCACATATGCTGAACATTATTGTTTAGAGCAAAGGGGCTAAATTCAGATCAGCTGAATGGGGCCCCAGTTTCTCTTCTTGCAAGCTGGATGACCTTGAACATACAACTCCATGCCTCAGTTTCCCCCTTGGTTAAATGGGAATCCACATAATGCCCATAGAATTGTCATAAGGATTAGGTGAGTGAAAACAAATCAACCTCATAAAAGAATGGTGGCTCATAGGACATGTCCCATAAATCTTGGCTCTTACTATTCCTATGCACAGAGAGCATGGGGAGAGGCAGTCAGAGGAACTTTGCATGTGTCATTTTGTCTCATCCTTTTTTAAAAAGCTTGAAATAGATGGTATTAATCTCTGTTTTTTTAGATGAGGAAATAGAGGCTTAGAAAGGTCATGGGGAGATTGGGAATAAAGGCAATGCTAGAGGATGTAAGATGAAGATTGCTTTAAAAATGTAAGTCCTGTTTGAAACTTTCATTGACTTCTCACTGCCCTAACCCTGGCATAAACCATGAGGCCCTGCTCCAAGCCTTCCTCCACTGGCCTCTTCGGGGACTCTTCATGTCTTCCAGATCTTACCTTACTCAGTGTCTTCCCCGAGTGTTCGTCACTCTGCCACACACCTGGCTGGCACCTTCTCGGGGGCCACCAGCCAAAAAGGTGACTGTATGAATGAGGAAAATGCATGCACTTTGGGCAGTGGTGGCTATGCGGGCACTTAGCCCAGAGAATATGTGCAAGCTGGATTTCACTGCCACCCACACTCACACACACACACACACACACACACACACACACACACAATCTCCACAATCGTACAGAGCAACTCCCAGGTCAAATATGCCTCCTAGAGAGGCTCCCTAAACCCTGTATTTGCTAAGTCATAACTGTATATTTATATGTGTTTATTTTTTTCTGTTTGTCATCATCCTCTACACTCAGTGAAAGCAGGAACTGTACCTGATTTATTACTGTCCCTGGCACATACTAAGCACTAAATAAATACTAATTACATAAAAAATTGAATGAATAAATTTTATAAATGGGTGAATGAATAAAACAACAACATATGCCTAAATTAACTAGGTCAACTATCTGGATTCTAAGAGCATCCTGAATTAGAGTTGAAAAAATCTCTGATGAGATATACAAAAGGGCCTTAACCAGAAGATTTGGACCTACTCATAATGCTCCATACATTATTCTAAATTTGTGAAATAGTTGCTGCCACCACAATAAAGAATAGAAAATTGCTCTACTTGCTTACAATTATTTCTCGGTAATGACTATAAGTCTCTGACACATTGTAGATACACAATGCATTTTTGTTAAATGAATAAATGTTTCTAGTAGGTGTGGTTTCAAAGCAGTCACATTTCTGTGAAGCCAGAATCTGATTTCCTTAATCAAACATTAACTGGAAAACCATATTCTCTGGAAATTATCAGGAAGTTCCCTGGAAAATTCAGGGTGGGAGTATTCAAACATCAAGATACTGAATAGGTAGATCTCTGCTGCCATAGTCTCTTTACAAATAACAATAATACAACGTATACAAGAAATACAAATCATCTCATCCACATTCACTCTCTGCCATTTTTCATCACACGTCTGTTATAACAATATCTTCCCTGACCTTCAGTTTACTTATCTATAAAGGTAGATAACAAGAATATCTATCATCTAGGGGAGTCAAGAATATCTATCATCTAGGAGAGTTGTGAGTATTAAACTAGATATTATCTGGCACATAGTAAGTAGTTATTATTATAATTGCTTAAACAGAAGGCATCATTTCAGAAGGCAGCTATTTAAAGCTATGAGAATTTATTGCAGAAAAATTTTTCTGACATTGTTCTATATACAGAAAAAGTCATGAAATTTCTTGAAAGGTGCTGTCTTAAGAAGAGTATTCCCTACAAATTCCACTTCTCCCACAATCAACTACCCATTTCTAGGTGGATTCTGATTGAAATTATAAAAAAAAAAATTGGCACCAAGAATGTATATTGCAAAACAAAATGTGTTGCTTTTAAAGTGATTTTGGAGCCTCAGTAATTAGTCTAGCAAGTTCCAAAGATACATTCTGTAGTCATCATTCAGTATTTGTTTCCTTTGGTGATCTGCCTTCCTAAAAATAAATAAATAAATAAATAAAAGTAAAAATAAACAGGGGAAACATCTGTTATGAAGTTGCCTGGGACTGAAGGTCCCCCAAGCCTTGCTGAGCTCTGTATTATAAGGAATCCCCTTTGGATCCCACATTTCTTTTTCCTGCCAGGCTGCTCCTGGGTCACTTCTCAGCTCTGGTGGCTGCTGAAACAAGACAGATGCTGCTATACAAAATAACTCAAGAACATACCAAAGCCTGTTGCTTCCAGCACTTGGAAAATTTGACATTCAAATATGCAAATATTTTATGGCACGAAGAGAAAAAAGAGAGAGAGAGGAGCTGGAAAGTCACATTTGAAATGAAACATACTAGAGATGTAAGCAAACTAGAATTTACACTTCTGGATTATAATTAAATTGGCGCCATTATCTAAGAAGAGCACAGAATTTGCCATGATCCACTACAAGAGTCTCTCATTACTGACGAAACCACCAAACGTGGTACCCAATCTTCAGCCCCGAAGGGAAATGGTAGAGCTATATTTGAAGCACCTGTTGACGCAAAGGGCAGCAGGGAAGTTAGAACATTGTCTTTACACCATTTCCAGCAGTACAGTATTTATGTTAATTTTAAAAATGAGATGTCTTTAAATATAAGGATTAAAATTCTGTCAATCATCAGAGCCTTCATAAATTTTGAGTTGGTTTTCCAGGAGCTGTGAGGGAATGAGCAAAGTCGATCTTACTATCTCAAATGGTGAAATGAAAAGAATACTCAAACCATAAGTCCAAAATTAATCTGGGTCATACCATTAATAGCTGAGCTATTTTGATCAGTCTTCGTGTCTCTATTTCTTCACACACATTAGTGGAGTTAGTCTAAATGATTTCAAAGTCGCAGATCTTAGACTCTGGAAGACTGTAGTGGAAAGATTTAAATTGAACAGACCCAAGTTCCAGGGGTGGTTTCCCTATTTACTCATTTTGTGAATGTGGGTAAGTTTCTTTAATAGTGTAGGACCTTTGTTCTCACCCATAAAACAGAGATAATAATAGCTTCAATCTTACAAGGTTGCTGTAAAGTTTAAATACAACTATGTAAGTAAAGCATTTGACATAGAGTAAATTATAATTTTAGTTCCTTCTTATAATTTCTTCTCCTTTGCAATGGAAGCCAGAGAATACAATTATATGAGATTAGAAACAGTTTGATATGGGGATACTTGCAACATCAACTTCATCAATATTGTTTTTTGGTCAACTGAGTTAACTTTTGAAGGTATAGATTCAGATCCAGTCATACACAGGACTAGTCACTTACTTGAAAGACCATTCATGACTTTTTTACTTATAATTGGCCACCCAGTATTCCAATTGCACTTCTGATGCCCTACCATCATCAGGTGGTATCTGTTTAGTGAATAGCACTTATTCTTAATACTAATCTAGCAGTAAAGGGTGAACTTTACTCCCTGACTTTCGCCTCCCCTATCAACTACATAAAGTTGTCCAGAAAGTTTTATTTTGTTTTAACTTTATCAGTAATGCTATCCCCCTTAGTTGATATAGACACTGAAATGTATTGAATCAATTAATCAATTCAATGGATTCTACTGGTATTTGCTCTGTATTTTTTAACACCAAGACATACTATTTACCAGGCACTACGCTAAGCACTCAAAATAAAGGAGAAGAATATCTCTCTGGTTTGATAGAATAAAGGAATTCCAACTTATCAGCTTTCATTGTTTGGGAAGGACACAATGAAAAAAACCTAGTGTTAAAGAAACACATTGCATCAGTTATCTCTTGCTGTTTAATAAATTATTCCGAAACGTAGAGGATTAAAACAAAAATATTTATAATTTCCCACAGTTTGCAAAACCCAAAAGGAATCTAAAAGTAGCTCAGCTACATATAGTTCTGACTCAAGGAATCTCATAAGACTTGGTCAGATGTCAGCCTGGGATCCATCACACACATGAAGCTTGTTCAGTGTGAAAGGGGACCACGAAGAATGTGGATACCAGGTGAAGATCATTGGAGGCTCTACTGAAGGCTGGCCACCACACAGATAATTGCACAGAAAGAGAATTCTGGCATTAGGCCATGAAGGGGAACACTGGGACAGCAATTCTAACCAAAGACAAAGAGAGGAAGAAACAAAACTATCCATTGGGATAAAGATCAGAGAAGAAGCCAAAACTTTTTAATAACTTTCACTTCTGTTAGAAAGGTAGGCAGTGAAACTGGCCTTAAGAAGTCGAATCGACTGCCACAGGGAATGAAGTCAGGAAGGAGACTGTGAAGGAGTCAGACGCTGTAGGCCCTGGGAGGGCAATAAACAGAGAGAAGAGGGTGCCGACACAAAGCTTGAGCAACACAATCATCTACAAGGAAGTATTCTGCTCCAAAGTTCTGGGACACAGAGGGGAGACAAGAGGGTCTGCAAATGGATGTGTACCATCTTCCTGGACTCACAGCCAGTGATTTTCTTTTCATCAAAACAAATAGTCACCTCTTGTATCTAGTCCACCCCTAGACTGGGATTTCAGTCTGTCTTCCTTTGTTTCATATTCCAAGCCCCAAAAGTTTTCCCTGCTTATGTGATCCTAGGACAATTCCAAGAAAGACCTTCAGGAAGTTTTACCTGAACATCAGCTTCCATTAGGCTCTTCAGCTTGGACCCTGAAACTGGTTCTGGCTAGGATTTATTTCCCTTTACCAATTTATACAGTTGGGATTGAAATTAAGAAATTACATTATATTATATTTGAAAGTGTTATCCTATAAGGCACCATTCCAGTGCTCCCTGTTTTTCCCACTAAGCAGATCAATGTCGTTTCCCTAGGCTCTGTTGCCTTGCCCGGGGCACATCCTTGAAGGAGAGCTTTCTGGTGTGGAGGCCCAGGTCTGAAAGGCTATCACAGGACTGCTAGTGCCCAGGTCTGAAAGGCTATCACAGGACTGCTGTTTGCTAGTGCCAGGTGGTACTCTATGGTCTCTGCCCCAGAGTGAGGCCACTTTTAAGCTTTACTTGGCCCCTTGAGCAGAGATGATTATGTCTCAGCTGCCACCCTGAGAGACTGATGAGTAATGAAGCTGGCCATCCCAGAAGCTCCCACAAGGAAAGAAGGTGAGGAAGGAAAGGAAAAACAGCCCATTAGTGTATTACTGTCCTTCAGGACTGACAGCAAAGAGCTGGCGTGATCCTCAGGGATCCCCAGCTCCATGGGGAAATGATCTGATCTCAGAGATTAGTGGATTGTGCTGACGCTGTTTATCCTGGTGAATAATAAAATCAGACTGATCTGCTCAGAACCACCTGGCTTCTCTCAGGGAGAACACAGGCAGGGACATGCTGACCATGAGATGCAAGGGCAGCTGGGACCTTGTCACCCATGAAAATAACGTCATTTGACAAAAGAAACCTGCAGAGATCCTTGACCTCAGCTTTGTTGGGGAATACTTTTCTACTGGCCTCCTCACCCTTCAGGGCCCAAGGTAGGTGTCAGAACCTCTGCCAGGATGCAGTGAATCTGTCCGAAAACACATTAGCAAATGATAGACCTGCCAAAGGATGAGTTGAGAAGCAATACCTGGGGCAGAGATAACAGCATTTCCCTAAGCCCTTGACTCAGCAGAAAGACAGTTCACCTAACACAGTAGTCCAGTCAATCAGGAGCCTTCTTAGTTGCATGGAGAAGCCACCAGGCCCTTCCCAAATCCTTTGCTTATGCCCTAGTACCCATGGTAGACTCACATGGAAGGTCGTAGCCTCTGGGTCTTTCTTTTTCTATGTAACCTGTACACCTAGGACAAATTCAGCTCTCACTTTTCCTAAGAGCTGTAAGAAAGTGCCAAGCTCCACCCTAGCTGCTTTGCGTAAGCTGTATCACACCTGGATCCAGATCTTTACCCTGCTTTTCAGCCATCTTGTCTCCAATATTTATTCTTTGTTTCTTCCAGCACAATGCCCCAAAAGAGGGTAATCTGCATATTTCCCCTTCAAGGAGAGAGTAAGGATATCTGAATCCCTAAATCCCTTACCTAATGGCCCAGCAAAAGTATCCCTACCCTGACAAAAGGGCTTGAATATGAATATATATATCTATATAGTGTGTATATATATATATAAACAATATGAATACACACACATATACACATATGTTCTAAGGAAATTATATATTAACAAATATATATTTAAGGAATATTTTTAAAGGCAGACACCCTCCAATTAGAAAATAAACCTGAACAGGCAATTCACATAAAAGAATATTAAAAGACCATGAAATATATAAAAAATATCTCAGCTCCAGTAATGATCAAGGAAATGGAAATTAAAACCACGAAGAGATACCAATATGCATGCATCAGAGTAGTTAAGATTAGAAGGAATGATAATATAAAATTTTCATCAAGATGTGGAGCAACAGGAATTATCATATGCTGCTAGCAGTAGTTCAAGCTAGTACTGAAAACTGGTAATATCTACTAAAATTGAACATGTACATCATCTATGACTCAGGAACCTTACTGCTACCTATATACCCTATGGAAATGCATGTATAGGTCTTTCAAAAGATGTATTAGAATGTTATAGCTGAAGCATAATTTTTAATAAAGACTAAAAACAACCCAAAGGTTCATCATCAATATTAATAAATTATTATATTAATGTAATGAAATACTATTCACCAATGAAAATTAACAAACTACAGCTATGCAAAATGAGATGATGAATCCCAGAGACATAATCATTCATAAAAGAAAGTAGATGCAAAAAAAAATACATACTGTGTGATTACATTTTTATAAAATTTATAAATAGGCAAAATTACTAGTCTTTAGGAATGAAAGCTTAGGTGGTTTTTGTAAGAGAAATGCTCATTATGACCTTGGGGACTGTGGTGATTGGGAGGGAATATGAAGAGGGAGGCTACTAGGAAATTGGCAATATTTTGACTTTGAGTGGTAGATATTTAAATTATGATATTTGGGAGAAAGATTGTTTTATTTTTTTTTTTAATTACAGTTAGCATACAATATTATGTTAGTTTTATATGTACAATGTAGTGGTTAGATTTTTTTCACCTAACTTAAAAAGTGTTCACCCTGATAAGTCTAGTACCCACCTGGCATCATATATAGTTATTACAATATTATTAACTATATTCTCTATACTGTACTTTACAACCTTGTGACTGTTTTTATGACGAGAAATTTGTACATCTTAATCCCTTCCCCTTTTCCACTCATCACCCAACCCCTCTCCCACCTAGCAATTATCAATGTTCTCTGTATCTACTAGTTTGTTGTGATATTTGGTTTTTGATTATTGATTTGGTTGTACGTATGTTTTTCACATTGTTCTGTTTCTGCATGTATTTCGGAATTAAAACAATAAATCAGGGGGTAAAAAGTCTTCCATTTCATCCCCATGTGCCCCTCACAGTAGATGGATTAAAAGCACAGGTGAGCTCAGGCCAACATAGGATTAAATCATGGCTCCCATCTTACCACCTATGTCATCAAGGCAAGATATTAAATTCTTTAAGCCTCAGTTTATTTTTCTATACAATGGGTATGATAATGATTAATAAACATGGTTGATGAAAGGGTAAAATGTCCTAGAATGTGTTAAAAGCTTTGCACAACACTGGAATATGAAAGGTATTCAATAAATGGTGAGTGAGCATCGTCAGTCTGGCAGCAGTTGTTGCTTCTTGACCTCTTTAAGTTCACCTTAGCCTATTCTGCCTATTCTATGAGACAGTGGAAACCTCTGTGAATCTGGAATTAAGTTGAGAAAGCCATTTGTCTTCTTTAAGATTCAGTTACCTTGTCTTTAAAATGGGTAGAATACTACATAGCACAGATAGCTCTTATAAAGATTAAGTGAACCAATAAATGAATATGTCTTGCACACAGTAGAACCCAAGTCTATTTTTCTAGTAGTTTTTTGTTTGTTTGTTTGTTTGTTTTAGATTTTGTTTTTAACTAAGGACCATCCATTAGTGAGATACTATAGTAAGGAAGACTGGCGCAGAAGACTGAGTTGCTATTCTGGTTATCTATTAAAAATAGTATTCATATTACCCACATCATACCATCTAAAAACAACAATGTTCTTTTTCTTATAATGCTGTGGATCAGAAAAGAGAGGGAAGGCAGGGTCAATTAGGCATTTCTCACATGGGTTCTCTCATGAGGTTGCATTCAAATGTCAACTGAAGCTGCAGCCATTTGAAGACTCAACTTGGCTGAACATCTAAGAGGCTTATTTGCTTGCGGGCAGGCAATGCTTGCTCTTGGAAGAGAGCTTAGTTGGAGCTACAGTCTCCAACTGAACACCTACACATGACCTCCACATTTAGTTTAGGCTTCTCAAAACATGATGGCTCCAAGATTTCAAAAGGAAATGGCCTGGTGGATAAGGCAGAAGCCACATTGCTTTTTCATGAACTACCCTTTGAGGTCATCTAGTGTCACTTCCCACAGAATCTGTTGATGAAAGCAGTCACAAACTTGCACTTATTTAATAGATAGAAGCACAGAACTTTTAAAATTGTCATAGTACTAGGAACACTAAGGTTTCATGTAAATTCTGAAAATTTTTATGTAACGTATAGGAAGCCTTGCATAATGATTAAGAGTGCTTACTGTGTTCAAATTCTAACTTTATGACTTATTTCTGCATATCCTTTAGAAGTTACTTAACATTCAATATAGAAGAAACTACTTTGAGACTGACAGGAAGAGCAAAGACATAGAATGGGCTTGTCCACATCCATGTGCAATGGTTAAAAATCAGATGGATATCTCACCTGCAGAACTTCCTGCTAGGAGCAAGGGTGCCCAACACCACATAGGTTCTCCAGCCTGGGAAGAGAAGTCCCCACAATTTCTGGCTGTGAAAACAAGTGGAAATTGTGGCTGAGTGGAAAGAAGGGCTGCTGGAGTCACAGGTGTTTTTCTTAAAGGGTCCACATGCGTAATTACTGCTGATAATTGCGATAGCTCCAGTGCTGGGGTAGCAGCTTAAAAAGGCTCCGGGACATACAATTTGGGAGAAACCAAACTGTATGGCTTCAGGGCAAAGGTTTGAGACGCAGTTTTTTTCCAGACAGAAGAAGTGCAGGCAGAAGCCATTGTTCCTTTGTTGAGGCTGCCCCTGTTCCAGGGTGCAGAAGCATGTGGCTGCCATATCTGGGTTTCCACCAACCTGGCTAACACTGTTTGCCCTGCCCTGGTGATTCCCAGAGACCTCTCCCGACCCAATTTGCGGGCCCATTCAAGCCACTTCCAGTGGCTTTTCCATGCAAACAGCCTATTTTAGCTCATGCTGTGGACTTTCCTAAAATTTCTCAAAAGTTCATAAACCCCAGACAAGCAGCCTCTGGCCTTGGTGTGCCTCATACCTCTTGCCTAGCATAGAGGCAGCCAGCCTCAGTTTGAAGCTTAGCCTCTCCCAGACACCTCCAAGCCCAATGTCTATGGAAGACATCTGCATATCACTTTGTTGCTCATACCAAGTGGCTCTGGGCAGGGCATAGGCAGTGGATAAACTTGTTCTGCAGCAGAATCTCTCCCAGGAGGCCCTGAGACCAGCACAGCTATTGGCCAGCTTCAGGTCATGCCGGAGCAGCACCAGGTCACCTCCACAAATGACACATCGAAAGCAGAGTGCACAGGCACCAGAGCTCTGCTAAAGTTAATCCTGCTCTGTAGGGTCAACCCCTGCACAACAGTTTCTACACTGTAGTCATGGCCAGTCCTCACAACAAATCAGCCTGAGAGTTATCCCTCCCATTGGCATTTCAGCAGCAATCAAAGCTCAACTACAATAGGAGACCACATACAATCCACATAAGGGGCACAACTGGAGCACCCAGCTCAAGTGTCCAGGGAGACTGTGCCACTGGATCCCACAAGACAGCTATTGCATAAATCCACTCCACCAAGACTGGGAGACATAGCAGCTCTATATAGTGCATAGAAATAAACACCAAGAGGCAGCCAAAATAGGGAGACAAAAAAAAATTACATGTCCCAAATGAAAGAATGGAACAAAGCTCCAGAAACAGAACTAAACAAAATGGAGACAAACAATCTACCAAATGCAGAGTTCAAAACACTGGTTATGAAGATACTCAATGATCTCAGTGAGGACTTCAACAAAGAGATAAGAAACATAAAAATGGAGATGCAAAAAACACACACAAACAAAAAGAGTCAGAAATGAAGTATACAATAACTGAAGTGAAGAATACATTAGAGGTCATCAACAGTATATCAGATGAAGCAGAAGATCAAATCAGCTATTTGGGGGATAAGGCAGTAGCAGAAAACACCCAATCAAAACAGCAAAAAGAAAAAAGAATCAAAAAAACAAGGATATTTTAAGGGGCCTCTGAGATAACATCAAGCATACCAACATTCTCATCATAGAGGTGCCTGAAGGAAAAGAGAGCAAAGAACTAAAAACCTATTTGAAGACATAATGACCTAAAACTTTCTTAATCTGGAGAAGGAAATAGACATACAAGCCCCGGAAGCACAGAGAGTTCCAAACAAGATGAACCCTAAGAGGCCCACACTGAGATACATCAAAATTAAAATGTCCAGGGTTAAAGACAAAGGGTGAATCTTCAAAACAGCAAGAGAAAAGTAGTTAGTTACCTACAAAGAAACTCTCATTATATTGCCAGCTGATTTCTCAACAGAAATTTTCCAGGCCAGAAAGGATTGGCACGAAATACTCAAAGTGTTGAAAAGCAAAGACCCATAGTCAAGACTACTCTACCCAGCAAAGCTATCATTTAGAATTGAAGGCTGGATAAAGAGCTTCCTAGGCAAAAAAAATTAAAGGAGTTTATCAGCACTACACCAGTATCATATCATAAAGCATGTTAAAGGGACTTCTTGGAAAAGAAGGAGAATAAGGATAAAGATAAGGAGAAGGAGAAGGAGAAGGAGAAGGAGAAGGAGAAGGAGAAGGAGAAGGAGTGGAGAAGGAGAAGGAGAAGGAGAAGGAGAAGGAGGAGAAGGAGAGGGTAGCTGAATGTATAAGAAGACACAACCCTCACATATGCTGCCTACAGGAGATTCACTTCAGGTCTAAAGACACACACAAACTGAAAGTAAAAGAGATGGGAAAAGATAGTTTATGCAAATGGAAGAAAAAAAAGCTGGGGTAACAATACTTATGCCAGACAAAATAGACTTTAAAACAAAGGCTGTAACAAGAGACAAAGAAGGACCCAGTAATCCCACCTCTGGGTAATCCCACCAAAATGCTAATTTGAAAAGACAGGTGCATCCCTATGTTAATTGCAGCATTTTTATAATAGCTAAGATATGGAGGCAACCTGGGTGTCCATCAACAAATGAATGAATAAAGAACAAGTGGTACACATTTACAATGGAATATTGCTCATGAAACAAAATGAAATCCTGCCATCTGCAACAACAGAGATAGAAATAGAGGGTATTGTGCTGAACGAAGTCTGTCAGACAGAGAAAGACAAGTACCATAGGATTTCACTTATATGTAGAATATAAAGAACAAAATAATTGAACAAATGAAATAAACTCAGAGATACAGTGAACATTTCTATGGTTGCCAAATGGGAGAGAGGTTTGGTTGAGAGATGAAAAAGGGGAAGGGATTAATAAGTACAAATAGGTAGTTGCAAAATAGTCATGGGTATGTAAAGTATAGTATAGGGAATATAATCCGTAATGTAATAACTATGTATTGTGTCAGATGGGAACTAGATTTATCAGGGTGATCACTTTGTAAGTTATAAGTGTCTAATCACTATGTTATACACCTGAAACTAATATAATATTGTATGTCAACTGCAACTGAAAAATAAAAAGATTATTTAAAAACAAACAAAAACCCACACCCACTCCTTGGGAAAGTTTGCATAAATTTTTTAAACCTTCTGATGTTTCTTCATCTCTCATTATAACAATTGTAACTTGGTTTTAATGGCTTCCCAGTTCTTTCCCCATTTCAGGATCCTACTTCTTCTAACATTTAGTCATATATTGCTGACAAATATTTTCTCTAGTCTCCTTTTTTTCAGTTATGAACTGTTTGTTCCTAATTATTGAGAACATTTTACCATCAGTACATTCTTTCCCTCTCTTCCATGTCTTCTATAAGCAATTTAATAATATCTAGGCTCTTGTTTTTCAGCAGGAGGATCCCACTACCTTAGCCTTTCTGCCTAAGCTGATTCTAAATTTCATAAGCTCCACCTCAAGTGCCTCTTAATGAGGATCAAAGAATGACATGGAAGAAGAATAGTGAATAAGGAGACAGTCATACTTTCTTCCTGAAGGTACACCCAGGATCATGTTCCTCATGTTGATGGAAATCATTCAGAATTACATGTTTGTTCATATTTTTTTTTTAAATTATTCTTTGAGACAAAGACTTGTCTTTGAGAAATCAATAGTCTAAAGACAGACATTACGATACAGGCAAGTATCCACAAGACACAAAGAACAAAGTTTTAAAAAGTAATATGAGATGTTAAACATTTATATCATGCATAGATCAAGGTGAGTGCGTTTGTCACCTTGGTATAATTTAGTTACTCTGTCCCTGGCTTGTCCCTCAAGAAACTCTCTCTCCTTTGTACACTAAATTATTTTCAATCTAATCCTTTTAGAGGACAGAGGTACAGATCCATGTGACCTTCTCACTGCAGAATCTTACTGCTGATTTGCAAGAGCTATTGATATGGTGTTGATATGTAACTTGTGAAAAAAAGAATTGAATTAGAGGTCATGAAGTGACTCAGGAAAACTGAATGCTATTGCTGAACTTTTGGGCAATTTTTCAAAAATACCAAATACCTCTTTCAGTTGTTCATCTTTGACCCATTTGTATAGTTTTTATTTCTAGCGCTTCATGAAAATATCTGGTATATACAGTACATGTAATCATTACTCAAAGAGTTGACAAGTTTCCTTCAAGAATAGGTGGGACTTGCTTCATCTAGGAACTCTGAAGTATTTCACATTTCATGGGTAGACAAATGGTAAGGTCATTGGAGGCTAGAATCCAGAGAAATTGAAGCAGCTCTACTTCTTCCAGAGCCAAAATCCTTTTGTGGCTCCCAATATCTCATGCTCATGAGAGAATAAAGCAGGAGAACCACTGGGACAAGGCTCTGATTTCAATGACATCTCTGCCTTCAAAAACAGAATGTCTTCTAGCATGAGCCTTTAGATGAGCTGTGTCTGACTGATCTGGGCAGTTATAAAGCTCCAGTTGGAGAGCGGCATTCAATCCCCATCTTCAGTACTCTGACATTACTTATGTGTCCTAGATCCCTGAGAGAGAGAAGTAATTATCTCTGAATCCCATATTCTCTTGGCCCTCTATCCTGAGTTTGTTGGTCAGACCTGGTGCAGGTCCCCTCTGACCAGTGTGCCCCTTCCGACTCTGGTGTCGATGTTTTCTACAAATTCAGGAGAGGTCTATGCCTCATGCTAACTTGATTCCTGCCATTGCATTCCCTAATTTCATCTCACACTCAGCTAAGCCATTCCTATGCTCCTCCCATAGCAGTAACCACAAACTCTTGTTCTCTTTAATGCCCCATCTGAACCGTTTAGATGGGCTCTATCTTCTTCTGGAGTTCTTGTCTGACGCATAAACTTGAGAATACCCCTTTAGGAAACAGTGAAGACCCACTAGAAAATAAATGCCGGGAGAGCAAAGAAGTTTGTTTTTTTTTTTTTTTTAATTTTGTGCATAGTATGAATAAATGTGAACAAATCAATCAATCGATCAATATGGTGGAGAGGAGAGAAGGCAGAGAATAAAAGCTTTTTGAAACAAGCAGATACAAAGAAGGAAGCAAACAGATGAAGAAGAGCATGGCCTGCTCTCACTAAGGATCCCAATTCCTTTCCTGATCTTTTGTTCTTTGGAAAACTCCTATAAGTACCAGAGTAGCTTGTACATGAGTTCAATTGAGAGCAGAGCATCCCAAAATCCCAGCAAGAAGTCATTATGCTGAAGCAGTCATATTGAAAGAACAAGCCATTAGAGAGGCTACTTAAAAGTTAGAGGCATTCAAAGCCACAGGTCAACTATGGGGTCAGCAGGTTGAACAGTTGAACTTGCCTAGCTAAAGTGTGTGGGAAGGGGTGAGTTCCAGGACTCATGGAAAACAGGGAACCAAGCAGGAAGGTGCTGAGGAGGAAGAAGAAGGAAATTATGGCTGTAATGCCTTGGAATTAAATTATCACATCTTCCTTGATCAAGTATTTATGCTTCTTGACCTCTTCTTAGCTGAAGAGAATGGTTTAATTGAGTAGTTTATTTTGCCACTGAGAAATTCTGCTTTGACAACCTTCTCTTAAACTCATATTGTCTTCCTCCTAAAAACAAAACAAAACAACAACAAAAAAAAAACACCAAATACCCATGAAATTCTGGAGTGTGTACTAAGTGCTTTTATAAACATTTTCTTACTTAATTTTTTCAGCCCTTTTTTCAAGAATGTCTCATTTTTCTCTTCTTTACTGCATGTCAGAGAATAAACAATTGATCCCACATCCATCAGAAGGAAGCAAAAACAGGATTTGGACTCAAGAGTATCTGACTTCAATTCAAGTGCTTATCTCACTATAATGTAGGTGTGTGGTTCCATCCTCCTCAGAGTAGTCATGTGGCATAGATCCCAGGAAGGAAGTGATATCCATAGAAACATGTGGAAGTCTAAGTATGCTGAGAGTGACACAAGATCGTGTAATTGGATACAGTTCTGGGTGGAAGCAATATTAAAGTTAACATTCATGTAGACATTGAGCATGTTTGCCATGTATCACACACTCCTTTCAATGGGACCAAAAAAGACAACACTATTATCTCCGGTTTATAAATGAGGAAACTAAGAGATAGAAACTTAAAAAAAAATAAAAGAATAACTGCAGATGGCAGGATTTCATTCTTTTTTATGACTGAGTAGTATTCCATTGTGCATATGTACCACTTCTTTTTTCATTCATTCACTGATGGATACGAAGGTCGTACTCATATCTTGACTGTTGTTAAAAAAAAAAAAAAAAAGGCCACAATAAACATATGGATGCACATGTCCTTTCAAATTAGCATTTTGGGTTTTTTTGGATAAATACCCAGAGGTGGGATTACTGGGTCCTTCTTTGTCTCTTGTTACAGCCTTTGTTTTAAAGTCTATTTCGTCTGGCATAAGTATTGTTACCCCAGTTTTTTTTCCTTCCATTTGCATGAACTATCTTTTTCCATCTCTTTTACTTTCAGACTGTGTATATCTCGAGATCTGAAGTGAGTCTCTTATAGGCAGTATACATGAGGGTTTTCTTTTCTCCTCCATTAGCTACCCTGTCTTTTGACTAGAGCAGTTAATTCAATTACATTTAAATAATTGTTGCAAGATATGTAGTTATTGCCATTTTATTATTCATATACTTTTTCTCTTTCTCCTCCTCCTCCTGATTCAAAAGTAAATTTGAGCCTAAAACCATATTCATTCATTACTCCAAAATACATCAAACTGTCTCTTGTTTCAGTCCCCTGAAACAAGAGTTTGAGATGTACGCTGAAGTCTGGCTCCATGCTCTGAGTCTCACACCTTCTGTGGTGAGCTCACACCATCTCTGATTTTTTCTTGATTGGGCTGTTCCATGGCTATTTTTAGCTTGGCTTCTTGGCAGTTTCTCCAATGTTCTTCAAGATGTTTATGGACAAATATTGAGAACTACATAGTACAAAATTAGGGAGCTCTCCTGAAACATCCCCCACATATTAGGGTCCCTATTTTTCTCTCTGTCCCAGTTTTGTTGTGATGTACTTGGGTGCCAGAAGTACCAGGCTAGATCTAGCCTAATAAATCAACCTAAACTTTGGCATAAAGTAAAAGGGAAAGCTTTTAAAGATATCAATTTTTTGTCATTAGGCAGAGTCAATTTTTCAAGGAACTGACCTTCATTTGACTTTAGGAGTAGCTTATGGTTTACAAGCTTGGAAGGTCTGATTTGTTAACTTCAACAAAAAAAGGCTAGACTGGAGGAGGGGAAACAAGGCCACAGAGAGTGCAAATTGGCTTATTTTACATCTTCAGAAAAGTACATAAGGGTCGGAACTCTTTCCTCTCTATTTGCTGGAAAAGTTTTTAAAATATGGCAGCAAGACAAAAGTTAGATAGAAAGATTTTACTAATGTTAGGACAGCATGTCTTATCTTAAGAGACTGAGAGGCACTTTGATCTTCTTCTACATACCAAGCTTAAAAACACTTTCCTTTATAAGATGTTTAGGAAGAAGAAAGATGACTTAAAAGCCATTATACCAAAAAGTGAGGCTAGGGTAAACTAAAGGTGAATTGGAATGGTGAGAAGAATGTTGAGGAAAGAATGACTTTAAATGAAAAGTCTTTTAACATCTCTGGATGTTAGGGTCTTCTTCTATTAAGAAAGAAATTTAGGTGAAAGTTTTTAAAACCCCTTCAACCTCTAACATTGTATAATTCTATAGGTCTCATCGAACTTTAGAAGAATTTGCTTCTCAACAGTGTATCCTTGGGTTTATAAGGTTACATCATCAGTAACCGGCAAGCCAATTTTCTCAATTACTTGTGATAGAATCTGGGGCTCCTCTGATGCCACAACAATATTGGATCATGGAAAGATGGGGGGGAAAGGCATAAACAATAGATGTTTGTTCACCTCTCTTGCAACCAAATCAAAGTTTGTGACAGAAACATGAAGTAAACAGCAAGCAAAGTTGCTTGGGATCTAGATGAGCAGAAGCACTACAACTAAGGAGAGAAATAATTAATCACCTTCAACAGTAAAAGATAGGAGGGGGCGAAAACACAAGACTGCTGGGTCCTGAGGGGCTGAGTGAGACAGAGCCTGCAGCAGCAGTCGCCGGAAGATAGATACCTCTTAAAGGGGCTATGTCCACAAGCAGACTTTCACAGTGACGG
Source organism: Cynopterus sphinx (assembly GCA_030015415.1). NCBI lineage: Eukaryota > Metazoa > Chordata > Mammalia > Chiroptera > Pteropodidae > Cynopterus > Cynopterus sphinx. The sequence continues at coordinate 29,918,329 of CM057390.1, read as the reverse complement.
ATCTGCTCTCTCTGTGCACCATCGCCAGGGATGGCTGCATGGGTGTACCAAGGACTTACAGGAGAACACTAAGTTTTCAGAGTAAGGGCCGGAGGCAAGACTTGCTCTGTACAGAAGTACTGGTGGTATTCATTGTTCCTCTGTTGAGCCCTCTTCGCTCCTAGTATGCAGATGCAGCACTGCCATAGCAGAGATGTCATCAAACTGGATAACAGAGATAGCTCCACCTGAGGATTCCCTGAAACTCCACCTCCCCCAACTCACAGCCCCACCCAAGCCACATTCAGGTGTGTCCTCGGCAAGTCCCATCCTCCTCTCTGAGCAGTACCAAGACTCACACTGGAGGCAGCTGGCCTCAGTTTCTGATGTGGTTTCTTGAGGCAACTATAAGCAAAACATCTCTGGATTGCATGCTGAATATTAATAGGTGGCCCTGGAGGGACACAGGCTGAGGCTAAACTTGGCCTACAGATGAAGCTCTCTCAAGACTCTGCCACTGGACACCCGCTACACAAAGCTGAGCTAATAAGACTAAGAGACATAGAACATAAAATCACTGTCTTTACTTAGTACATAAAAACAGACACAGAAAGGCAGCCATAATGGGAAGACAAAGAAGCAGAAACCATATGAGAGAACAGAACAAAGATCAAGGAATAATGGAGTCAAGCAATCAAACAGATGCAGAGTTCAAAACATTGGTTATAGAGATGTTCAATGAACTTATGGGACGTGTAGATGAATTCAGTGAGAACTTTAACAAAGAGATAAAAAACATATAAATGGAAATGGAAATTGTAAAAGGGAACCAGTCAGAAATGAAGAACACATCATCTGAGATGAAGAGTATATTAGATGGATTAAACAGAGTGGATAAAGAATAGGATTGAACCACTGATATAGAGGATGGGGAAACCCAGGACATTCAACTAGAATGGCAAAAAAAAAAAAGTAAGCCAAGACTATAATAACTGAAGGAACCTACGGGACACAATTAAATGAAAAAATATTCATGTCATAGGAGTACCTAAAGGAAAAGAATACATCAAAGAGCTATTTGAAGAAATAATGATAGAAAACTTCCCTTACCTGGTGAAAGAAATAGACAAACAACCCCAGGAATCTCAGAGAGCCCCAAAAAAGAGGAACTCAAAGAGGCCCACACCAAGACACATCATAATTAAAATGCCAAAGGTTAATACAAAGAATCTTAAAAGCAGGAAGAGGAAAGCAGTTAGTTACCTACAAGGGAGCATTCATAAGACTGAAAGCTGATTTCTCAAAAGAAACCACGTAGGACAGAAAGGCTTGGCATAAAATATTCAATGTGATGAAAAACCAGGATCTACAATCAAGAATATTTTATCCAGCAAAGCTATTATTTAAAATCAAAGGACAGAAAAAGAGCTTCCCAGACAAAAATAAACTAAAGGAATTTATCAACACCTAGTCAGTATTCCAGGAAATGTTGGAGGAAAAAATATATAAAAAACATGAATAAAGAATGGTAATAACTACACTCCTATCAACAAGTACCTCAAATGGAAAAGAATTAAGTGCTCCAACCAAGAGATAGAGTAGCTGAATGGATAAAAAAAAAAAAAGACTCCTACATATGCTGCTTACAAGAGACTCACTTCAGATTAAAAGACACACACAGACTAAAGGAAAGGAATGGAAAAAGATATTACCTTGATGGTCTTAGAGGATTTTGTGCTGAATAAAATAATTTGGATAAAGAAGGACACATTTTTCATGATTCTACATGCATATGGAATCTAAAGAACAAAATCAACAACAACAAAAAAGTGAAAATAAACTCATAGATAGAGAATATTTTGAGGGTGACTATATAGGAGGTAGATTGGGGGAATGGCAAAAAAAAGGCAAAGGGATTAAGAAGTACAAATGGATAGTTGCAGAATAGAAATGGAAGCATAGAGTGTAGCATAGGGAAGATGGTTAATAATGTTGTAACAAATCTGTAAGAGGGAAGAGGAGTACTAGATTTAGTGGGGTGATCACTTTGTGAGTTATGTGAATTTCTGATCACTATGTTGTACAATTAAAACTGGCATAACTATAATTGAAAAAAAAGTCATTGAATTGTATAATGTAAATACAAGCAACTAATTATTTGTTATATTTCAATAAAGCCAGGAAAAAATATAAAGACTAAATCACGGCCAGGCTGACAGAATGCAGGCTCACAGAAAACCTACTGACAGTGGCTATGAGACTGGTAGTCTTCAAATTAAATGGAGATCTTTTCATTTGGTGGGGGTTAGTGGAAAGGGATTGAGTTGAGGGAGATGGAGAGAAGAAAATATGGCAGGAAAACCAAACCCTTCTTTTGAGGACATTCCTCCATTTTGGTTTTTAAAGAGGGTGAGAGGAGATGCCTGTCTGAGGAAGAGAGATTATATGACAGGAAAACATGTGCATGTTTATTCATGCTCCTCAGTAAATCACAAGGTGAGCCAGGAGACACTGACCCTAACATAACACTCATGCCCAGACTTGTAGTATCCCTTTTAGACATGAGGCAGGCGACAGGGAGGGCAGACACACTTCTTTCTGCCAGCCACAGATGTTCCTGCTGCATAGTAGTGGTCAATCAGGCCGAAAGTATAGCATAGTCTTACAAAACTGCTCCTCATGCAAACATGTGTTCCTTACTTGTTTAGTATTGCCCTTCATCTTCTGGAAAACCATTGCTGTGTCTTTTGATCAGATATATTGCTACTGGTTAGAAGAGTACAGCCTGGTCAAAAAACCTCATGACTGGGTACTGGATGTGTATATGCCCTTGTTTATGAGAACTCACCCCTCTCACAGGTGAAACAATAGGTGTCAAATAGGCAAATTTGCCCTCCCTGTGGCTTTGTCTCCCCTTCTCTGGTCTAGTTTTCTTCTGTTAAAGTTAAAAAATCAGAATTTCCATATGCTCCCCATTAAAGTCAAGTGAAACTTACTGTTCGCCTTTTCTCATAGGGCAATAATGTGATCAAATACATGAATGTTTATGAGAAGTTCCATGTTAACTGCAGGCTGTTACCACTGCCCTCTCTGTTGAGTGCATCTCTGTTGTCTTTTGTGTGTCATTTTTGCCACACAAAATCCTTCTCTGCCTTTCACCACCTGGGACAGACATCATACTTTTGTTTTATTGGTTGCTGTCTTATTCTCATCCTTGCTTTAAAAAAATCTCCTTTCCCTGGCTGGTGTGTCTTAATTTCCCTCTCCCTTAACTGTTATTTCAGCAGCTCTGCTATTTAGCTCTATAGTGTCATAGCAGACAGTTGGTGGGAAAGGAACTGTGCTAAATGGCATAGCATCGAAATCCAGTACCGGCTTCTTGGTGGTTAGAAAGCCCTCTTTGAAGCTTATTGCCATTTTATTGCTCTGCTTTTTCTTTGGCAAGAAAAAAGAAAGAACCCTTTAATGCCACTACTTTCCTCTCCCTACACATACACACAAGCCTTCCCATGAAGTCATTCAGTGGCCATAGTGCCACCACAGGCATGGCAGTGACCATAATATCTCCCTTGGTGGAAGAAGACATGGCAGCAATGGGAGATTGGATACGCCTGTCCCTGCTTTAGAGCCCAAAGAGCCTGTCTCTTGTTAGAATATCTGTATAATGTTTGTCTATTTGTGCATATTCTTCTCAGCACCTTTTAACTTAGTGAAGCTAGAGAGTATATAGACTGCCAAGAGTAAATGATCATGCCTGCCTTGCAGTCAGGAGACTGGAGATCTATGCCAGGCTCAGGTTCTACTTCCTGGGTCAGTGTGAGCAGTTCCCTTCCATTCTACAGCCTCAGTCTCCTGATCTGGAATAGAGGCCACAGAACTGCCAGGAAATTGCTGCCTTTGTTCACCAAGAAGAATCATGATGCTGTAGAAACAAAAGGAACCTTGAATCAGATGGTGTTTTAATCCTAGCTGTGCCCCTACTAACAGTGTGATCATGGGCAAATTACAAAGTGAAAATCAAATGGTAAAAAATGTAGATTTTCCATTTCCACATGTATCTTTAAGCATTTTAAAAACAAAATATTATAACTTATGCCATGCAAGTCTGTGAAGAAGTTGGCCTGGGACTTTAAGACCCCTTGTATTCTAACAGTTCTCAATTCTATTTCTTTCATAGACTCACAAATCCTGAAATTAGAGCTCTAAGCATTAGCAATTACTAAAGTAATCATTTATTGAAAACCTACTATGTATCACTGTACTCTTTCTTTTGAAATAAAGATGGGCTATGCATTTTTTCAATTGCTAAAATATAAAATAGCATGTGCCAAGTGACAAATGGATGGAATCATACAAACAAAATGTCTTCCTGGATTCTAAAGAAGGGGTGATTACCCAGGATGCCATGGTAACAGGTTCTGCCCATGCCATCCCCCACATGACTCAGGACTTTACTTGACCTTAACCAATTTTCATTTCAATAAGAGGAAGCCTAGCAAAATAGATTATTGGGAGGGTTTTAAAAACTAAGTTTTTAGTTTTCAAAGATTTAGTTTTCAGTTTTCAAAAGTGCTTCCATGAAAGCACTTTTCTTGTTAGCCCCATGGTTTGGGGAGCAGTGGTAATATGGGATTCTGCATGATGACCTCATAGGAGAAGGGGCACTACTCATAGCAGAGCTCATCTTCTTTAGATGGGAACTCCAGCAAACAGAGAAGAGAGGGCATGGTTTTGATCTAACCAATGATCTGCCCAGAACCCAAGTCTTAGCATCTCCCTGGGTTTGTAAATGGAAACTACCTAGAACTTCCTTCTCCATTTCAGAGATGAAACTATAACACAAAGTAGAGAATGACATTTACCCAGATTTCAAATAAATTAAAATAGAAACCTGTACAAAGTACTGCTTGGTCAGAACTGTGAAGGCTAAAATGAAACTTCACGTTCCCCTCTGCCTAACCAACCCCTGCAACTCTTCCCACAGAGAGTGGGCCTGTGCTAAGCATGACACAGGCATTCTGAGTCAAGGAGAGAGCTTGCAAGGGAAGAGGAAGAGGAAGAGATCTCTCCCTATTGAGCCAGTTACTCTTCTGCTGCTTGGTTGATGTTTTTGGAATAAATCACTTGGTATAATAATAGAAATGAAGGCGCTGAAGTGAAACATCGTGACAGGAAGAGTTCCCACTGGCATCTCAATCAATTGTGACTTTTTTTTGGCCTAATGTCCTCTTTTTCATAGGCAGAGGGAATCTTAACCCAACAGAATGTAATGAGTCTCTCTTTTCCTCTCCAGTCCACTCTACCAACCAGAAAGGGACAGATTCACTCACTACCATCTTTAACGACCCTAATCTGACTTCCTTGGAGGTCTTGGTGTGCGTGAACCTTACTTGTTTTTATGAATGTTTTAGAGAGAGGGGGGATAGTTCTAGAGCTTGAAGGGAATTTATAGGTCATTTTGTCCAATTCTCTCATTTATCATAAGGTAAATTTTGGTGACTTGCTATGGTCCTATAGCTAGTTTACAGCCAACCAAGGTCCACATCTGTCTTTTGACTTTGCTTGTTGGAGGGCTTGAGAAAATTACTCACTAGGAGCTCAGCCATCTACTGGGTGCAGAGACTTTCAATGAATTCAAAGCACTGGACAATTTCCCAGTGCTCTTTCCCCTTGTACTATCTCAGGTGGGAACAGGGACAGTCTTCCCTCATGCCCTCCTCTCAGCTTATTAACCCTTATTTATCCTCCGGTGTTCCAACCATGCATCACTTCTTCTGTGAGCTTCCTGCTCCCCAGATTGACTTGACTGTCACTCCATTTTTTTTTTTTTAGAATTCCTTTTGTATAGGCCCATTATAGCCCAACATAGGTCCATTATGTGGTAATGAGGCCATTGATTTACCTAACTGTGCTTCCTCATTCAACTGAGCATCTTCTGAGGGCAGACTCTGTGTTAGATGACAGTGCCTCTCAGTATATAGCATAGTGCCTGGCACATATCAGGTGGCAACGAAAGTTTGTTGAGTGTAAACGGAAGTGCTCCCATTACTGGCAAGTGTCTAGACTGCTAAGAGATGTCTGCCACACCTCTGGGCATTAGTGGACCTTTCTGTGTTCTCTTCCAGCTTGGGAATAAAAGAGTCGCCTAATGGGGACAGGCAGCTTTGAGAGCACTGCAAGCAGAGAGGAGGAGGCACCATGAAGGTGGAGATGGGGAGGGGATAGTCTCAAGATCAACTGTGGGAGTAGCAATATGATAAGTCCAAGGGTAAGGAAATGAAAGAGTCACCAGAAAAGTCATAAGCCACCCAGAAGGGAGGAGAAATCAAGGAGGCTGAAAGAGAGTGTGGAACCTAAGCAACAAAAAAAACAGGAGGGTCAAAGAGCAGAGGAATTTTGTGACCTTATTCAGAGCTTTGACTTTTATAAAGCCTAGGATGTTTAATCAGGCTTAATGTTCAAAGTGCCACATCCTCAGGATGCTGTCAGGCCAAAACAGACCTCAGAATGCCTATGGCCCTTGCTGCCAGGCACAGGATATTTGAAAAGGGTTTGAGGTAACAGTGTTTGGCAGGGCTCTGTGCAACTACCAGAGCTGTGTGGCCATACCATCAGCAGAGCTCCCTGCTTAGAAAAGGCTCTGTCAAAAACTGGAAGGGACAGAATTAGATGATTTGAGTTTTATCCTTGCTCCTCTACCAATGATCAAAATCTATGGTAAACCATTTCATCTCACAAAACATTCATTTTCTAGTCTGGAATCACAAATGTATATTCTAAATCAGTGCTTCCACAATTATCTGTCCTTTGAGCTCTCCATCCCCCACGCCAACTATGATCCTGTGCCCCAAGCCTCTGTCCTATTCTCCATTCCTGAGAGGACTAACATTCCATCTTAATTGTCTTATAGTGACAAGACTCAGCAAAGATCTGGTTGTGGCAGAAATTTAAAGTAGATGGATTCAGGGATGACCCAAAACCACACAAATTGAGGATGAACAGCAGAAATCTTTTCAGCAAAGAAGACAGGTTCTGAACGGTCACTTGCCAACTGACGGATGGAGGGAAGAAACAGAGAACAAGACTAGCAACCTAGGCCCAGTTTAGGTCTTCCCTCCCCCTTATTTTCTGCTCCTATGTCCGTGTTGGGGGTAGGGAGAAGCATTGTAATCAAACCCCCTTTTAAAACTATCTCCTATGAGAAGTGGCAGAGAGAGCTGATTAACTCTTCCTCTAAGAAGCTATCTTTTCCCTAGAAGAGGCCAACTGAGCTCTACACTATTCTCTCTCTCTTTCTGTCTCTCTCTCTCTTTTCTGTTTTGCTCTTCTTACATTAGCAGCTCAATTTATATGCTGATTGTTGTTGCCCATGCATTAAATAGCAAGAGGCTGCAGCCCAGCAATGGTAAGTACGGAGAAAACTTCTCAGGAGAAAGCTGTTTATTGCTCTCCAGCTAGCAGAGGCTGATGCATGTGTGAGGAGCAGGACTTTTTGGATTCCTAGGAGCAGAGAAGGATGCAGCATACTATCAGGCCTCTCCCACCAGGAAGGAGCAGACCCCCAGGTGGGTGTAAAAATTGAAATTTTATTTCTAATGGTCTCTAGGGGTAAAGATCTTGGTTACATGGCTATCTAATCTGATGTTTAAATCATTCTGGCTATTGGAGATTTTGTGACTAATAGTCTGCATCCAGAATTCAGATAGGCCCAAATCTCAGAGCTGCTAAGGGATACTCCTGAAAACATAACCTTTGCTCTTTCCACTTTTACAATAAACACTGGGGAATGGAAGGAGAGCTCTGCATAAACTGTTTGCATCTGCTGAATAGGCTGGCTTGCGTCAAGAGTTCTAGAATGGTCAGATGGTCAAGGTGGTATCAGGGCAGGAGGAACAAATCATAGGAATGGAGAGAAAACATCTCAGGGTGAGCCCTGGTAGAATCCTAACTCCTTTGGGTGAATCACCCTCAGTTGTGGATTCTTATGAGAGCTCTGGGGCACCTGGGGAGCTGAGCTCTGTTTGAGAGCATGCTGCAGTCTCTGGCTTAGGTGTTCTTGAGGTTAAAGAAATGATATCCCTAACTGCTCATTTGCTTCTCTCATGCCAATCATTACATCTTTACATTCTGGTAGCCATGCAAATCAAGTTTTCTTATCCTTTGAGATAAAGTAAGGTTAAAAAAGAATTAGACATTCTTTTGCTTGCTATTTTCCCAGCTTGACATGAAGCATTTGATAAACCCATTTAAGATCTAACCCCCAGGCCCATGATACAGTCTGCTGGACCTCTCTGAGTGAAAACATGAAAACAACTAGACTAAAATATCTTTATTTATTCTCTACCCAGCTCTTCTGAATGTTTCTTGTTTCCTGATTTAGGAATGTCTAAGACTCTAAACCCAAAACAGAGCAGCACCGTCTAGGTCTCCTCAAAAGCTAACTGGGCATTTTCAAGACATGTGCACTTTTGATCTCTTCCCCAAAAGTGGTTACCAATAATAAAACAGCCTCTTTTATTTATTAAATATCTACTCTATTCTTTTGGTGATATGCAATTTGTGTCCCCCCCCATCTTACTCTTCTATTGTGACAACAATGAATAATCTAAACCTTCTCCTTCTTTTTTTTTTTTCCACTTCTCTTGTGAATAGAGAAGAGATAAATTGAAGAAGAGTGAATGCTTCTTCTGATAATGCACATGTTTGGTGTTGCTTCTGCCTGAAATAGGGAATTTGCTGTTCCCATCCCAGGTCTCATCCCAGCTCTGTTGAACATTTCACATATACCCTCTTATTTAGTCCCCACAATACCTCATGAGTACAACTTTTATTCTTTTTATACTGGAAGAAACTGAAGTGCAAGGGTCTGAGTTACTTGTCCAGAGCTAGTGAGTACAAGCTGGATTGCAAATCCAGGTCTCCTTAACAATAAAGCCTTAGCTTAGCATTTCATAGGAGAGAAGTTTCCCAAACCCTCCACTTCTGATATGAACACAACAGTGCTTTGCCTGTCCAGGATCCTGGCTTTGTCCATCCTGGACACTTGCTCCTGCCCCTAATTCTCAGAGAAGACCACCCCCCAACCTCCTCATGCTACCATTGGAAAATGAAAGGGTTAGAGAACAAAGCTTTGATTCAGAATCTCAGAGGTTCCTCTGCTTAAGAAATGCTACTTTTTTAACTGCTTCTGAATCACACCCCTTTTCAACCAGTGCTCCCTTAGGCTGTGAGTGGGGCCCGTGATGTGAGGCCGGGGGAGCAGCCAGGAGTGAGCCAGCCTCAGCCCTGAGTCAGTGATGACTCCCAGGGCTCTCTCCTCCACAGATTAATCACCTCCAATTATGGCTTCTGACTGGGCGGCAAGTAATTCACAGCGTCACCTCCTTTGTCTGACCCTCGCCTCCCTGCTATCAGGCTGCCTACTTGTCCAAGATGCTGGCTGCGTGCGACACTTGCCAGCATCCCAAAAAGGTACACCAGCAGCCAAGTGACTCAAGAACAAGGACCCACCTTCTTCCCCCTCACCATCTGCTCTCAGCACTGAGAGCCTTCTGGGGTCAAAAAGAAAAGGGGACATGAAATTGCTCCTCACCAGCAGCCTAGAGATGACTACAACCCCTCCATTAGCTGATTGGGTAATACCTTGCTGTGTTTCTCCTCAGCAGTGGCTAAGAAAGCTTATTCTAATTTCCAGTAATTACCCCTCCTCTCAGAGAAGGATGCCACCCAGCCTGGCAT